>CM059599.1:7645000-17645000 GCA_030412105.1 Cyclura pinguis | reverse complement strand
TGTGTTCGTGTGTCTGTGTCCATTTGTCTTTTGTCTCTCCATTAATTTGTAATAGATGATAACTATCATCCCCGAAGCAGCTGATTAGCCTCTAATAGCAGCCAGTTCTTAAGGAGCTGCCCCCTTTTTTTCGTAGACAATAGACAGAGATAGTACCATTTTATTAAAAATGCAGGGGAGGGAGACTATTAGAAGAGCCCTCTGGACCTGATTCTAGAGATAATGTTGGTGAGACAAAATGAGCTTCCAATGTAGGCCTCTTGGAATAGAACATTTGTTTGCTTTTTCCATGGAAAAAGTAGACGATAAGAGTGTGTGTTATATGTATGTGTATATATTCTTTTTGTTAAGAATGGAAATTCTGAAGTGTGCTGGATCTTAGGCACCTTGCTTTCTTACCCAGCTCCACATGCATTTTGTATATAGATATAATGAGTTCTCTATTGGGGAATTTTCATATATGGAAAAAAAACTATTATATGAGAAGTTGGGCAAAGGGAAATCTGAGCCTCTCCACTGCATTGATCGTGTTTTGATGTGTAAGAGAGATCCACCATTAAGAAGGCTAGGCAGAACAAGATGCCATTCTGCCTTAGAGAGCTTCTTCCAGTCAAGAGTAGACATTATGGGCTGGCAGAAGGTGGCTTTATACGTTCGTAGTGTTCAACTTCTTCATGCCTTCTAGACCCTAAGAAAGAGTTAGATTTTTGACCTAAAGTTTTTAGAATCCCTCCCCCAGCAGCAGCATGTCCAGTGTGAAAAGTAAAGCTCTTCTGTTTGAAGGTCAGCCTCTGAGGTAAGGCAGAGAAAGTCATAAAAGCTAAGTCGTGATGCCTTGCAGATTGAGGGGTGAAGCCTGTTCAATAAGGGTGGAGCTTGGTGATGACACTGTAGGGGGTGGAGCTGGCGCAAACAGTGGAAGTTGTTAAGCCAAACATGGAAGAATCTGAACCCTCTCTGTATTATTAAAAGGCAACATTAAATTATTCTTCCCAGCTATTTTCATAACCTCTCATTTGCTACCATGATATGTGGTTGTTATGAGGGCTTTATCCAAAGGCATAATGAAATGTTCCACACACACACACACGCCCTGAAAATTTCATCCCCCAGGGTTTTCTAGGAGCCTTGAAAGCTCAACCTTTCCATGTTGTTGTTGTTGTGTGCCTTCAAGTCATTTCTGACGTATGGCAACCATAAAGCAATCCTATCACAGGGTTTTTCTGGAGCTGAGAGTGCGCGTAACCCAATGGGCTTCCATGGTCAAGTGAGGAGTGGAACCCTGGTCTCCAGGGTTGTAGTCCAATGCTCAAAACCACTATACCATGCTGGCTCTTTCTCGTCTCCATAGGTCAGGATCACTTGGCACCCAAGTAGACATAGTCCTGCCCTAGAGGGCAGACCAGCCACTGCCCCAATGAGAATGTTTCCTTCTCCCATGAACGGTGCCTTTGTTAGCTTCCTCTGAAAGGCAGATTCTTCTAATTCCCACAATTACACATTTTCCTTTTATTGCCACCCTTAACGAGCCTTTTATGAAGTGACCTTTGGAAATGTTCATGAATGGATGAAAAATGGTCTTTGTCGGCCAAAAGTAGGGGTGGCTGAGCCAGCGAGCCAGCTCTGTTCCCCCTTGCCTTTGCCATTTGGATCCTGGGGGAAGGGTTTACTGCAACTCATGAAACTCGGAACAGGGTCATTGGCTGAAAAGATGCAGAGTTTGCAGCTTCTAGAGGGCTGTGTTGTTTTGTTGTTGTTTTGTTAATTATAACACAGAAAAGCAAACAACCACCCATGGGGTCTGAAAATTCAGGAGAGATTCCTTGGCAGCGGCAGGAGATTAAAGCTCACCCTTGCCATTGCATCCAGTGTGCTACGTGCTCCCACAGAACAGAAGCTGCTATAGAACAGATTCCCATAGCCCCTTATAAACCCAATGTGTACATCTGACATCTCAAGAGAGTGGAGCAGCTTTGTCTTTCACTACACCTCCCAGAAATAGCCTAGCCAGCCTGGCTCTAGTGGTCATGCTGGTTGAAGTATGCTGAGAGCTGTTGTCTGCAAAAATTAACTTTTCTGATTTCTGGAGTGTGGTGTCCTTTGGCATAGAAGTGGATGTGGGTGGAAGAGACTAAGTCCCATAGTGTCAGGGGATATCTGCTTGTATGATGTTGGATGGAACTTTTGAACTGAAATAGCAATACTCTGGGTTCTCTTTACTGTACTGGAATATGTATTAATTGTGGGATGTACTAATTGCCTCATACTGAGGCATACCATTGGTCCATCTCATATAAGCTCTACGCAGCTTGGGACTTCAATACTTAAGGGAGCACCTCTCCTTCTCTATGCCTGCCGGAGGGTTGAGGTCTGCTTGGGGGAGGCTCCTCTTTGTTCCACCAGTCAGATCAATACACTGTGTAAGAATGTGTGAGGGGGCCTTCTTAGCTGTGGTGCCCCAGTTGTGGAATGCCTTCCCTTTGAAGGCCCAACAGCTGCCAGTGCTGGCTTCCATTATGTATCAAGTAAAAACATAGCTGTTTACTAAAGCTATAGGGTCTGATTTACTTCAAAAAACTCATTTAAATGGTAGTAGATTGTTCCAGCCTTTTTAACCTGCATTGACTAATTAATATGTTTCATATATTTTTAGACTGTTTAATTTATTTTTATCATTGTAAATTATTTATTTTGGTTTTACTTGTATGTGGCCCTGAGAGAGACAGATAGATAAAAATAAATAGCTTCTGCACATTAATAGTTACGAATGGGAGGAAATTTCTCAAAGTATTGCATTGTCTTTTCATTCTCTTGCAGGCTAGAAGTTAATGATTTCAAAACCCAAGGGAATTAGTATTCTTATTTTTTATTTACAAAATATTGGCCAAGATCCTATATGGTTATTGTGTAGCATATATCTATTTCCAAAGTTGTACATCACTTGTATTACAAGTCCCTAGAATAGCATTAGGATAGCAGTGTTGCATGTGCACAATATGTGCCAAATGTGCACAAATATTCATGCACAACATGAATAAAAGATGCTGGAACCTAACAGTACCATCATGAAGGTACTATCCCTAGTGATTAGTTGGATAATTTCAGCTGTCAGAGTAGTTTCTTTGGCTGGAGGTACCACTGAGAGATCCCCAGCCCAAACAAAAAGTGACTTTTCCCCCACTATTTGTTTCCCAGCTATCCCTCTGGATTAATGAGAAGATGCTTACAGCCCAGGACATGTCTTACGATGAAGCAAGGAACCTGCACAGCAAGTGGCTGAAACACCAGGCCTTCATGGCAGAGCTTGGTTCCAATAAAGAATGGCTGGACAAAATCGAAAAGGTAAGGGGAAAGGGAACAAAACTCTGGGAAGGGACTAGAGATACTTCAGTTGGTTCACGTGCAGGGACTGAGTCTCTGAGATGTCTGTTGTTTGTTCAGAACAGTTTGCCCGGTTTCTTTGTGAGCTATAATTGTAATGTAGTAGCTATAGTGATTGCAGGCTCCAATGCAACGTGAAAATCCCTTTTCCTGTTTAGTTTTACACACTTGCAGATAAGGAAGAGTGGTTTGCCAGTACCAGAAGTCTCACGTGCTGTTTTTCAAATAATATCGGAGATAAAGTAATGTGTGACTGCAGCCAGTGGCTGATCCAAATGTCATATTCTGATCCTCCCAAGATGTTGTGGTCTCACATGCTCTTTCCTCAGTCTCCCTCTTCTCCTCTTATGTGCCAGTTCCTTCACTTCCAGGATTTTCCTTGATCTTAATTTAACATCCAACTGTGCTTAACACTGTGTTTTATTATGCTTAATGCTCACCTTCTAACTGTGATCATTGATCTATAGTTAGATGGGTGTGCAAACCATAGTTTGGATGATAGCATGAACTATACCAGATGCAGATGCTATAGTGAACTATGGTTAGCAGAAACCTCAAAACAAAGAAGGTGCAGGTTATGCACAGGTTTATGGCATGATGTCTGATCCTCCAGTCCATCCTTGGAGGATTCTGGTAAGAGTCAGTAATAGATTGGGGTATTCATCTCCAGTTCCCCCCCACCCCTACTTCCCTTGTGTTCTGACTTTGACGCAAGAATCTGTTCAGTGTTCCTTATTATGTCTGAATAAGGGAACTCTGGTTTAATTTTGGACATCAGTGTTATCCTGGTTCATTAACTGATATTAAACCAGATTTCTCTGGTTTGGACATAAGACAGAATTCTGGCCTAGTGCAAACCAGGATCTCCATGCCAAACCCATTGCTTGAGGGTGAGTGAGGAATGTGCATCCACATTGCCTGTCTTCTGCTTCACAAATGGTTTATAAAGCTGTGAATGGATATCTAAACACAGCACTGTATATCATGTCTTCAACTTGAAAAAAAATACAGCAATGAGGAGGTTAAAAAGGAGGGGGACAAGTAATTGCTGTTGTAGTATTAAGCCTGAAAATCCTGTTTCCAGAGATTCCCACCATGCTTTTTATCTCCCCTTCTCCAGCCAATCCCACCTTTTTTGGCCCCAAGATAGCCAATATTAAAAAAAATGGATGAGAATCTGTTGTCATGTAGTCAGAATTTAGAAGCAGTCAATTCTATACTTCAAACTGACAGAACAAGGGAGCTTGATGACTCCTGGCTGACATTTCTGTTTGTTTGCAGGAAGGAATGCAGCTTATTGCTGAGAAACCTGAAACAGAAGCAATAGTAAAAGAGAAGCTTACCAGTCTGCACCAGATGTGGGAAGAGCTTGAAAGCACCACTCAGACCAAAGCTCAGCGGCTTTTCGATGCCAACAAGGCTGAGCTCTTCACTCAGAGTTGTGCTGACTTGGACAAGTGGCTGAATGGCTTGGAGAGCCAGATACAGTCAGATGACTATGGCAAGGACCTCACCAGCGTCAATATTCTGCTGAAGAAACAACAGGTTGGTGATTGATTGGTTGATTGATTATATTTATATGCTGTCTTTCTCCCAAAGCGGGGTCCAAGGCAGCTTCCAGAAGAGTTAAAAACATTTACAATATGGTTTAAAACAATTGAACTAATCATATAAAAACAGTTTAAAATAATTATAAAAACATACAATTGTTTGAAAAAAAATCCCAATAAAATAAAAATTCAGTTACTCAGGCATTAAAAGCCTGCTTGAGTGGGAATGTTTTTGTTTGCCAGTGAAAGAAAAGCAAGACAGGGGCCAGCCTAGCCTCCCATGGAAGGGAGTTCAGAGCGTGGGTGTAGCCACTGAGAAGTTTCCTTGCCGTGTCCTCACCAAGCGAGCCTCAGAGAGTAACGGAACTGAAAGAAAGCCTTCCCCTACAGATCTTAAAACTCTGGCAGGGAGATACATCTTTCCAATGTATAAGGAGATACGATCTTTCCAGTTATCTGGCCTAACCTGTACAGGGCTTTATAGTTCATGGCCAGCACTTTGAATTGTGCCCGGAAATGAATGGGTAGTCAGTGAAACTGTTTTAACAAGGGAATTATATGCTCCCTGTAATTGGCCCCAGTCAGCATTCTGGCTGCCAGATTTTGAACCTGCTGAAGTTTCTGAATAGTTTCCAAAGGCCATCCCATGTAGAGTGCATCACAGTAATCCAACCGAGATGTAATTGAGGCATGTTTCACTGTAGCCAGATCTAACCTCTAAAGGAATGGGGTAAAGGGCATAGACTGTCCAACAGTTCAGCTTCTTTTGGGGCCAGTCTCACCAAGAGTAGGGAGACAGATGCAGATATTTATTTCTTCTGAACCTTAAAAATTTTCAACTGTTTTTTCAACCAGAAAGCATTCAAGATGACTGCAGTTCCACATTATTAAAGCATTTCTGTTTGTATGGAAAACCCTTACCCAGTTAACCTAGATGTGGCAACCTCAGTCCAGAATCCTGTTGTGGCTTTACACTGGCATAAAAGCAGTTGCATACAAGGAGTTGCATTTTCCTAGAGGTTGCTTAAGCCTCATGATGGTGATGTGTAACATTGTGTAACCTAGGAGTGCTGCCTGGGAGGTTCAGTTAATGATGGGTGGGCAGGTGGATCAACACTTCTGCAGTGGGGCAGAGTTGATTGATTGGATAGTGCCATAATCCAGTATGGCAGTGTTGCTGTGGTTGCATTATTATAGGCTGCAGTAGTGGTGAATGAGATCTCAACCTGTGTCCCCTTCCCCCATCCAATCTGAGTACAGGGGTCTCCATCAGTTATCTGAAACCAGCAACAGTTCACACATCTTGGTCTCCATCTCACTACAGTCTCTCTGAGTCAATCTTTAACACTTCTTCTGTAAACAATATCCATTTGATGAGGACAGAAGGAAAGCTGCACTCTGACTGATTTTATAGCTACAGGTCTCCCCATTGCCCCAAGGATTTACCAAAGTTGCCATTTATAAATATATGATCTTCCTAATTGAGTTTGATTTTCATGGGCAAGCAGAAGTAGATCTTGCATGGGCTTAATTGCAGTAAACTTATACTTTTTTAAAATCTCTTCTACAAAGTTGTGTTGTGAATTGATAAAGGGGCTATACAGGCATATATTAGTTAACAAGGGCCATTTCTACACTAGACTGTTATAGCGCTATGATTCCACTTTGAACATCCTGTGGAATCCTGGGGTTTGCAGTTTTGGGAGGGGCCCCCTCCCGAAACTGCAAACCCCAGGATTCCGTAGGATGTTGAAAGTGGAATCATAGCGCTGTAACAGTCTAGTGCAGAAATGCCCAAAATGTCTGACAGTGAAAATCCTATTTGCAAATAGTCCTCCCTTTTCTTTCTCTTCTTTCTAACTGGGTTTGTTTTTGCAGCATCAGCATTGGAAAGATGGTGAAAGAGGGCTAAAGAAAGGCAGATGTTTGGTGTGAAGTTGCAGCAGCATTTCTGCAATAAACGATGCAGTAAAAGTTGAGCTGGGAAAGCGTGTGATTCTACTCTAGCCCATTCTACTGTTGTAGCATGTGCCTGCCAACAATAGGTTAGGTAAATAGTAGCTGTTTCCAGAATCCCTTAGTGAGCATGCTATGAATAGCATGACAGAAAACCAAAAGAACATGACATTTTCTGTTGAAGAAGCAATGTCCAGGAACACACCTACTTTGTTAACTGAGGTATAACTGTGCATTTAAACAAAATTGATACAATCTGTGGAAATCTGTGGATGATAAATCAGGGATAGGCAACTCTGGCTGTGCCAAGGTCCACCTTGTAGAACTGGCCATAGGCTGCTGTGCCACTTCCAGACTAGGAAACTGCTTTGAAACAAGTAGGAGATGCTTCTTTTTAAAGAGGATTTTGCAGTTTGCCACCCAAAACAAAACAAAATCTTTGACTTGAGTGTTTCCTGCTGGTTTATTGCTGCCATATTTGTCGACATTCAGTTGCTGCTGAGTTTCCAGAGAACTGAGTCCAGGGGCTGCAAAAAAATGGCTGCATGTTGTCTGTCCCTGCCCTGAACACTTAATAAGGCCCACAGAAATCTGGACTACCCAGAAGGTCTTTCTTGTTTGGTTTTATCTACTTTCCTTAGCTACTCTTCTCATTTCAGAGGTCTCACACCAGAAGAGAATAGTTTATGAATATACACATTTCCCTTCTCCACCCCCACCATTTTAGATGCTTGAGAACCAAATGGATGTTCGTAAGAAGGAGATTGAGGAGCTGAAGAGCCAGGCCCAGGCACTGAGCCAGGAAGGCAAGAGTACAGATGAGGTGGACGGCAAGCGCCTTATTGTAGAGAAGAAGTTCGTGGAGCTGCTGGAACCCTTGAATGAGAGGAAGTCCCACCTCCTTGCTTCCAAGGAGATCCATCAGTTCAACCGGGATGTCGAAGATGAAATTGTGAGTTTGGAAGTTAACTTTAAGGCCTCTGTTGCTGGGAATCTTTTGGCAGTTCCTGTTTTTGGGCCCATTTTTCCCTGGTACATGATGCTGTCTTTGTTTTTTCTTGTTAAACTTTGTTTCCCACAAATATAATTTTTTATTTGTTTGACTTTTTTCTAGTTGTGGGTAGGAGAGAGAATGCCTATTGCCACTTCTACAGATCATGGTCACAATCTTCAGACTGTTCAGCTGTTAATTAAGAAGAATCAGGTAAGTGGCTAAGTCTGCCTGGATGCCAGTAATCCACCTGCAGGCAAAAAGTCAAGGGAGATTTAGGCTGAGCCGTTAAGGAACGCTGCCTGCAGCACATTGACCTAGAGCCTCACAAATCAAGCTTAAAAGGCATATGTTGTTCTTGATCCGGTTTTACACTGTGGTTAAATGGATCAAAGCAGTTGTGCCCACTTTACATGCAAGATTGAATCAATGGCAGAGTCAAGAGGCTGAACTCTGCTTTCCCTAAACCCATCCAAGGCATTTCTAGAGATCATTCAGACAACAGTCTGTTCACATAGTACAAACCCAATCCGTGTGAGAATGTCCTTATCACTGGTGGCTGTTGAATCCTATGCTTTCAAGAGACCATCTGTGGTGAAAACTTAAAATACAGCTGTTTTGTGATAACTACAGAGATCACATACCTGACATTATTTCACCCATTACTGATTTGCTGATTACCACAGTGAGCTGACCTATAGATGTTACACTTGACATTGTATTGAGTTTCTTGTTCACTTGGACTGCAACTCCCCTTGGTGGTAATCCTCACCAGCGTGGGTAGTAGATGCCAGTGGTGCCTTGGACACTTTCTGTGATGACGGTGGGATGCAAATCTACATAAGAAACAAATAATCCCAGTTCACAAAATATGTGGTGCACAACAATAGCATCAGGTGGGAAACTTATTCTAGGGATGTCAGTCCCTGTGGCAAGTGGCTCCAAGGCAGTGTCCTTTCTAGCTATGTTACCTAGTTGTCATCTCCTTAGCCTTGAGTCCTTTGAAATTCATGTCCCTGTCCTGAAGTGACTTGTGAAAGTGCTAGTCCTATCAGAAAATGTTGCATGCTGTCTCTCTCTCTCTTAGTCCAATTGCCGCAAAGCATTCTGGGAGTCTGCCTTCTTGGATGACTTCCCACTGTCTTTCTTTTTGCATATTTGTTCAGTAAGCTGTTTCCAGTGTGAGTATTGAATTTCCCCACATTAGACACTTCAGAAAGAAATCCAGGGACACCAACCTCGGATTGACGACATTTTTGAGAGGAGCCAAAACATTGTTACAGACAGCAGCCTTAATGCCGAAGCAATCCAGCAGCGGCTTGCAGACTTGCAGCAGCTGTGGAACCTCCTGATAGAGGAGACAGAGAAACGCCACAAGCGCCTTGAGGAGTCCCACAAAGCTCAGCAGTACTACTTCGATGCCGCAGAGGCTGAAGCCTGGATGAGTGAACAGGAGCTGTACATGATGTCAGAAGAGAAGGCCAAGGTGAGTCAATTTTCAACTGGGCGGGGCCTGTGGTGCATCTGAGCACATCTTTGCTCCCTGTTAATAACAGTCTGAAATGATACTGGGGATCTGTTTATGGAGGTACAGCTGCGGCAGTTTATTCGTACATTCAGGTTATCCCTTGGGGTTTTGTTCCTCAAAGTGATGAATCCTTGTGTCTGAACTGGTGCTCAGTTGAGAGCCATCACAGTTAACAAAACAACTAACAAAACAAAGCTAACAAAATGAATTTCAGCAGAGAGAAATGTAAGGTCCTACACTTAAGCAGAAAAAATGAAATGCACAAATATAGGATGGGGGACACGTGGCTGGATAACAGTATCTGTGAAGGGGATCTAGGAGTCTTGTTAGATCACAAGCTGAACATGAGTCGGCAGTGTGACCCACCAGTCAAGAAAGCCAACATGATTCTTGGTTGCATCAATAGGAGTATGGTGTCTAGATCGAGGGAGGCAATAGTACCACTCTATTCTGCTATGGTTAGACCTCATCTGGAAAGTGTGTCCAGTTCTGGGCACCTCAGTTCAAGAGGGATATCGATAAGCTGGGACGTGTCCAGAGGAGGGCGACCAAAATGGTGAAGGGTCTGGAAGCCATGCCCTATGAAGAGCAGCTTAGGGAGCTGGGTATGTTTAGTCTGCAGAAGAGAAGGTTAAGAGGGGACATGATAGCCATGTTTAAATATTTGAAGGGATGTCATGTCGAGGAGGGAGCAGGCTTGTTTTCCACTGCTCTAGAGACTAGGACAAGGAGCAATGGATTCAAGCTGCAGGAAAGGAGATTCCACTTGAACCTCAGGAAGAGCTTCCTGACGTCCAGAACTGTCCGGCAGTGGAATATGCTGCCTCAGAGTGTGGTGGAGTCTCCTCCTTTGGAGGTTTTTAAGCAGAGGCCGGATGGCCATTTGTTGGGAGTGCTTTGATGTGTGTTGTTGTATGGCAGGGGGTTGGAGTGGATGGCCCCTCTGGTCTCTTCCAACTCTATGATTCTATTATTCTATGATTAAATGTTCCAAATTATCTGAATTTTCGTTGCAAAATGGAAAATAGCATAGGAGCAGAGGACACACTTTGCTCACAGGAGGTCCCAGGTTTACGTCCTGGCATCTGTACATAGAGTGGGGAAGGACTTCCTGTCTGAATCAGAGAGTTACTGCCAATCAGTGTCGACAAAACAAAGCGAGATGGACCAAAGATCTGCTTCTTTCTACAGTAATTTCCGGTGTTCATAATTCCATGCAGAATGTTACAGAACTAAAATGAAATAGCATTAATTAAATGAAATTCTGTTTGACAGAAAACACTTGCAGCTTTTCTTAATTGTTTGATACCTCATTCATTTGGTCCTGAAACCATGTTTCAATTACCCCCATTTTAATTTGGTTTCCTTTGATTAAAAAGATGTTGCTTTACTGCACTCCTGCACCTTTGTTAGCTGTCTTCTTTGTTGAGCAGCCTGACGTGATTTGTTTCAACAACACGTGGATGCTAGGCAACTGCTGCCATCCAACAGGATCAGACCATTCAAGGTTCTGTGTGTTTACAAAATAGCCTTTCATGTGGCTAAACAAAACAATATAGCAGCACAGCATAGCTGGAGCAAACTAGCCAATACCTATTCTCTCTCCCCAGATTCTTTTGTTCCTCAGTGAGCACTTGCTGAAGTCAGGCTTAGAACATGATCAAATTACTTAAGGGAAATGAATTCTCTTCTTCCTCCTTGGTTGCCCTTTGTTTTATCCTTCATAGACAGTGGGATTCTAGAGCAATTTGGGAGCAGATCAAGAAGACTGAGGAGGAGGAGAGTTCTCTGGATACTATGGACCCATAAATGGATCCTAGAGCAAATCAAGCTGAACTCTCCCTAGCCAAAATGTCTAAATTGAGACTATTGTACTATGGACATATCATAAGAAGACACAGCTCATTAGGAAGACTGTAATGTTTGGTAAGATGGAAGGCAGTAGGAAAGGAGGTAGACAGCATTACAGGTGGATGGATTCAATCAAGAAGGCCACAGCTCTGAATCTGCAAAACCAAAGCAGGCCTATTGATAACAGGGAGACCTGAAGGTCTCTTATTTCATAGAGCTGTCAACTTGATGGGAATTAAAAACAGCAAAAAGAAGTTGGTTTTCCCTCTCAGCTTGTAGGCATTCTTCTGATGAAAAAAATAATAATCCAGGTTTGTGTATGACTGAACCCTTTTTTAAAACTGTTGCTTGGTTCATTTTATGTCAGTTTCCTTGATTCTAAGAAAAAGGCAGTAAATCAGATGGCCTAACTTGACCTTTTCAGTCTTTTGCTTTTGCTTGTCCTTTTGCACAAGGATTCCTTTCCTTGTGTTCACCATGTCTATTTGCAGTAGCTGAGATTATGGCAGTTTTTGTTTGGACACTCACATTCCGAAGATCATGAACTTCATTGGGAGTATTTACATTCCTCAGTTGTAGCACGTTGATAGCACTTTAATTATCATGGTTGCATCTTGTAAATGCTGGGAGTTGTATTTTGGTGAGGCAGTAGAGCTTTTGGCAGAGAATGCTATATACCTAATGAAATTACAAATTCCAGGATTCCATAGGATGGAGCTATGCAGATAAGTGTCATCAAAGTGCTGTAACTGTGTAGTGTGAAAGAGACCCTCTTAATTCTCCATTAAATATTTTCTGTGTGTAATTGCCTAATTTAAACAAATTGGTGGTGGCCATGTTTTTTGGTAAATGGGCCCCAAGTCCAGTATGCCACATGCTGCAGTATAGCCATCCATGTTACTACATTGTTCAGACAATTTTCATTACTAATAATCTTTTGATTCAAACCGTTATTCTAGATTCCTTATTTATAAGTCATTTATGTGGGTGTCCACAAATGATAAATCCATGCATCCTTCTAGCTAAACAGTATCAACCCATATGATTTGAGACTCCACCAGCCAAAATCTTGCATGGTAACATTTGAATGATGCCATTCTCTGATCACAAGGAAGTCAGGTTTAGAAAGTGATCAAAACACTTATGAGAAATCAATCCCCCTTCTTCCTTGTTGGCTGGAGGAGGAAATCTGAAATCCCTGTGATCTACAATCCAGAATCAATGTGAGATAGGTCATCTTCAGTCCCACAATACATGTGTGGAATTGAGCCTAGAAAATGAATCAGAGCTAACTAAGAAATGATGAAGCCATACAAACAAATCTTTTATACTTTTGGCTTCCATTATTTACACATTGAAATTACTGCTTCCATCATTGTACCAGTTAAGGAACATGATATTGTTCTTATCACTTTAGGATGAACAAAGTGCTGTCTCCATGCTGAAGAAACACCAGATTTTGGAGCAGGCCGTAGAAGATTATGCTGAGACTGTGCACCAGCTCTCCAAGACCAGCAGGACTTTAGTGGCAGACAATCATCCAGAAAGGTGACTGTTGACATTTTGTCTTTGTAATTTGCTTCCCCTTTAGAGACTTCAAAGACTTGCCATCCTAGACCTGGACAAATATCCATCAAGCTCATTGTGCATTCTGTTAACTATCTCTCAGACCCCAGAACCTACAGTGCCTCTGGCTAACCAACCAAACAGCAAACAACAGACTTGGCCTAAAGCATAAGCAGATGTAGCAGAGAACTGTGACTTCCCATGGTGTGCATTTTAAGCTCAGATGCTGCTCATTCCTCCTCTTTGGCACACTCATGGAGGGAGATTACATGCTTCTGCTTTTCACTTTTAAACCATAATGTCCAATGACATCTGAAGTCAAGTAACTTCAAGCTGTTTTAGAACAAACATAGGAACCATGCAGTCCTCCAGACAATGTTGAACATCAGCTCCCATGAACCCTAGCCACCATAGTCAGTAGTGAGGAGTGCTGAGAACTAAAGAGCAACAATATCTAGAAGATCATTTGATTCCCACCGCTTTTTTAGAAGAAGACAGTGTCTGCTCTGGCTTCTTAACCTGGGCCTGTGGACCCATAGGGAGGTGCATGAATTGGGTGCAAAAGTTATTCTTCCCACCTTTTATTTCCTTCCTGCTACTCTAAAAACTATATTTGACAGCATTTTTGTTGGAAGGGTTCTGTAGCTTCCATCAAAAATTTCATGAATCCAAAATTTTAAGAACCACTGACTTAAACATTAAGTTCACAAAGTCAGGATTTCATGGGGAGCTTTTCAGTTGTCACTTTCTTTTTTGTTTATTTGTTTGTTTGCATTTTATTCCCCTTTAATGTCTCTGTTCATTGTCCACAAACCATGTCTGTCTATATAAACCTGCAGGTCAAGGTAACATCTCCAGTCCACATAATATTGTGTTAAATTGTTAGTCTTTAGAATTGCACAAGGCTTACTGTTCTTTAGAAAGAACCATGATTGGTTTAAAACTGAAAATTAATGCTTTTAGTTTCCTCACGTGAGGTATAAAATAGATGGGAAAGTTAGGGTAACTCACTGGTAAGCTCATTCAGGTAGCAGTAATCCCCACACACATATCTTTATTAAATAAGTCTTCAAACTATTTCAAACAAATAGGAAAACAAGAGTGAAAACAGAAACATCAGCAAACAGGCACATCCATAACTGGTAAAATTATAAAATACGAAATGATATATGCAGTTAGAATAACAGTTTTTCATATTAAAAAAGACTCACCCCTCTGAGTCACCAGTAAAACCCCTTAATAATTGAAATAAGAATTACACATGAGATATCTAGGCAGACCCTTTATCTGCTTCTTGCTTCCTCAGTTTAGCTACTTTACATGCGAAAAGGACAACCCTGCAAGTCACAAAGAGATTAAGCCCTTTCATCAGAAAAGTCAGTTTGGATTCATTGTCCCACTCCCTCCAACTATCTAGGAATAGGTGAAAATAATGTGCGCTAGTGTTAACATATAATTGGCAATGCAATAAGTAATAGGCAGTATCTTCAACATTAGATGCCCCACATATACAAATTCTGTCTTGTGTAGGAATGTCCTGATAATGACCTTGTAACATTCTAGTATCCATTTGCTCAAAGTAGAGAAATGTAAAAGCCATGCAGAAATCTTTTTTCATCGCAAAAGACAGGTATATTCTTGAAAAAGAGATTTGGCCTTTGCTAACCATTTCGTAGATCTTACAGAAGACAGCACAGCTAGATCTAATTGTGCTCTGATATCCATCACTCTTTGTTTGAACATATTTCTAACATTAGATTTACATAGACTAACGGCCTCAACACTCAAGCTCTGTTTTGAAAGCATTTTTGAAAAGTTGGAAAACCAGGAATTTGTTATAGAATTAAGTGCTTGTTCATTTAGACAGATCTTGGGAAGCCTATCATCACTCATTTGGGTTAGCTTAATCCAAAAATTAAATAATCTAAGAAGGCACAGATCTGAAACAGCTGCCATTCCCAATTTGGCTCTGACTGCCTGGGCTGGAGAACTTCTTGAGATAGCAGTAATCCATGTTTTCCAATTGAGCCTTTGTGTCTATGTCAGTTATGTGTCAGCTTTCCATACGATTACAGTCTTGGGCCCTCTTTCAGATTCCTAAGGTAAGTTATTCTGAACCTGAACCTATTAGTAGAAACATAACAGAGAGGTTTAAGATTGAATACAGGATTTAACACAGAGGGAAGAACTCAGACTGAACTGAGGTCTACTCCAAATAAGTGATACCATTAACAGTGGATTGAGGCCTACCCCAAATAAGTCCCATCAAAAGGTGTTTTGGTGTTTTAAAATTTTGATTGGACTTTTGAAGTCATTGAGGAGGACTGAGATGAATACTCCCAAGAGAGAGAGAGATTCCTGTAATAAATATATGAATAAAAACTTTTGGATGAAATAATGATGAAGTACAGAATATTGTTTACGCATGGTCTGCTTGAATAGTTAGGCCAGATTTTGGGATGAATTACGTTTTTGGACTACAGCTGTCAGTATCCATGTTGAATGGTGATTCTGAGTGTTGGTTGTTCAGAAAGCGACTTCTCCAAGCTCTGGGTTAGATCCTCTGGCAACCTTGGGGCAAGTTCCCTGGCAGGATATAACTGAGACAGTCATTCCTTGGTACAGATGTACAGCATTTGGCAATCAGAAGCAATCAAAAATTAAAGGTGGACAGTGATATTATTCAGCATGCCGAAACAATTGTCACCTGTAAAAGACAAAGGGAATTGGAGGGAGGAGTGCCAGATGGAGAAAGGAAACCAAAACACAAATACTGCAAGACAAGGGAAATCTCTAAATAGTTCATGAGCACATATATTTGACAGATGATGCTGCATTCTGTGCAGGATAAACAGAGCAGATAAAGACAGCAGGAGAAAAATGGGACAGAGGCATTCATTTCCTCTGTCCTGTTTGTGCTGTATGGATTCTGGCACGATCTGCACATCCCATGTGCACGTAAATTGTTGTGCAGTGAATGGGAAATAAGCAGTACATCAACTGAAATCCCATTGGGTCCCTTTGGATATGTGAAAACTCGCAGTCTGGAAAGAAGCCTTTTAGTGATGTGGATGATCTGTTTATCAATAGCATTCAATAGCTGCGGAAATCCTGGAAGCCTGAGCCAAGCCCATATCCTTCCTCTGGGTCATGGGAAAAGTCACATAGTTAGTTTTTGAGATCTGGAAGGTATCTAAATTCATCTCCCTTGCTTGTCTCCTTTTAAAAAAAATTGAGCAGTGACATTATTTTGAGCTTTGTCTATGGTTTTTCCATTGCCCATGGCTCTTTTATGGATTAACACAAATGTACGATGACGTCACTTTATGGGAATGAGTGGACTAAATCAGGGATAGGACCACAGCCCATATTTAGCTTCCTAACTAAATTTACTAGCCCATTGAGCTTCGAAAGGTACAATAATTTTATTCATGAGGCATATCTGTGAGTGTTTCTACACACAAGTGATTATTAATACCATGTCATTTAAAAATCAAAATTATTTAAGAAGCTTCAGTATAAATCGGGGGGGGGGGGAGATCTCTAAAAATACCCATTTGTTACAGCTAAAACTTTTTTAAAAAGTGAAGCCAGACCATTTTTCCAAGTAAAATGAGTGACAAGTAGAAAGGCTTAACAACTCTAGGGATTTACAAATATGTTATCAGATGTTTCTTAAAGAATGTAATTGGAATGAGCCAGCATAAGGCATTTTTTTAAAAAAAATTATAAATATCAGTGTCACTAAAATGCAGTAATATAAGGAGTTTCTGCTCCTAAACAATTTCAAGATGCTTCAGTATTGGCAAGAAACTTAATCTAATATTATTTAAGCCATACCACTGAAATAAGCGGTGCAAGTATTAAAAAGAGTCTAGCTCCAATTATTCATCAGAACTAAAGGAGACCCATGGAATCAGTGGCACTTATGTAAATGTTGCTTTTAAAATTCCCATTGATTTAATGAGTCAACTCCAGTTGGGTCTACTTAGATTTATGCCACAGTAGTCCCAGTTGTATATAAAGCCAAAAAATTAAAAAAAAAATTAAAAAAAATTGCTTAGGACTAAATTGCTTCTCCTTCTCAAATACTTGAAAAGGAGAAGATATGATGGCTGCCATATTGGTTAGCTTTAGAAGGAAGTTTGGAAAAATTAATGGGGGTAGCAATGGTTTGGTTGATATTAATATTACCAGTTTAAGATCATGTATACATTCTGTTTTATAGTTTAAAAGGTCTGCATGATAAAGCGATAGAGAAATTGGCAAAAATGAGATAGGATAAAAATCTGAACCATACATAATAAGCTTACCATTTAATCTAGTAGTGGAAGAAGAGGTGCTGGGTGTTGTTTTTAACAGATTTTGAAATTGCCTTTCAGGGTGGACTCCCATCCCAAGATGGTTTATAAAAGATCATACAAAAACAGGAGAATGTTAATTGAAAGTTTAAGATCGTGATGTGCAAATGGATCTTGTAGTAACTTTCAGATTGAGGAAAAGAAGTTGGTAAAATAAGCTTTCTTAAACTAAGTTTGCTGTATGCTACCAACTTCCTTCTCTCAGTTAGTCTCAAAGGTGTTACAAGATACCATTGGATCCTGATCCAGACTAACACGGCTATGTTTTTGAATTTTAAGATCATTAGCTTGTGCTAGTTAATGGTGGCTGTGGTGTTCCAATATCAGAGGGACTAGGACTCAATATCAATTCCTGGGAATATTAGTGTGAGAGGCCACTACTTTCATGTCCAGCTTGTGACCTTCAATTTGAGGGATTTGTCCTGACCATTGTGAGAACAGAATGCTGGACTAGATAGGCCTTTGGTCTGATCTTACTTTTTTACATTGTTATTTGTGTTTTAAGAATGTATTATATATTATTAGTTTTTTTAAAAAACAAAAACAAAGGCTAACTTGGCTCTCTTTCCTCACTCCATTTGTGTTCTCCTCAGCGAGCGCATCAGCATGCGGCAGTCCAAGGTGGACAAACTTTATGCAGGCCTGAAGGACCTTTCTGAGGAAAGAAGGGGCAAGCTGGATGAGAGGCACAGGCTCTTCCAGCTGAACCGTGAAGTAGATGACTTGGAACAATGGATCGCAGAAAGGGAAGTGGTGGCCGGGTCCCATGAACTGGGACAGGATTACGAACATGTCACGGTAAGATCCCTAGACTCCTGAATTCGTCCTCCCCCCACTTCTCTTCCTTCTTCCTTATTAGTGCCGTGCAGTGCACTAGAGGTCGCAAAATAACTCTTTCTGTGGGAGGTGCTTTCCAAAAAGTAACTTCTCCTGTCTCTGTAACATGCTCCTGATGTGTCACCTTGGATAAAGGAACACTTGGATATGCACAGTAAGAAAAAGAAATAAAAGCTAGCTGAACATTGTGGGACTTAATTAATGCGCTTAGGATTGCACCGCTATAGCACCATCTAGTGTTTGTTTAGTCAGAAGCAAGTCCCATTGAGTTCAATGGGGCTTATGGCCAGATAAGTTGATAGAGAATTGGACTGTTAGTGTTTCAGTCTTGCTTGATGGACTGTTTTGATGTAAATAACTAAATTAAATTAAACTGACAGTATTAGAAATACCTTGACTTACATAATTAAAAACTCTACAAAAAATGTTTTTGGTTTTCCCTGTTAAAATAAAACAGAGAATTGAATCTGTTGGTGGAACAAACCATTGCAAATAAGCTTAGGATGTTTTATCCCCCATGTTACTTGTCTTCAGTTTCTAGTAGCAAGTTAGGGTTGCATCAATTTTGAAGCTGTCAAGTCTAATTAACCATGGCCTAAGGCTATTTTACTGGCCTTCTTATGTAGTTGTGGCACAGTACAAGTAGTGCCACCATATAAGTAGTAGTACATTTTATATAAAAAGAATATAGGATTGTGCATTCAAATAGACTAGGTTATTTTGCACATTGCTGCATGCCTATACAGTCAACACACTGATGAGTTCTTGGAGTGAGGAACAGTGATATTTGGGATGCTTTGGAATCATGCTTCTGAGAGTAGAAATCCAAGGTGAATGCATCGCCAGGACAATTTTCAACCAAGCGCATTGTATCACTGTAATTCCGCTTACTTTTCTCATAATTGCAGCAATAAATTGATCTGGATCAATTCCTGAGAGGGTCTGTGGGACTTTCTCCATCAGGCTGGGGCCAATGGAGAGAATCGAGTTTCTCTATTTACCCTACTTGAATAGCAAGACTGTGCTTCTTGCTCACTACATTTGTCACAATTATGTCAAGTATCATTCTTATCTCAGGAATACACAGAACAGCATAAACTGAACAGTTGTAGTCATTTTTTCCAAGCGCCATTAGACTTCCCTAGCT
Source organism: Cyclura pinguis (assembly GCA_030412105.1). Lineage (NCBI taxonomy): Eukaryota > Metazoa > Chordata > Lepidosauria > Squamata > Iguanidae > Cyclura > Cyclura pinguis. The sequence goes on along the minus strand of CM059599.1, from coordinate 17,625,832 downwards.
GGGCTGGCTTGATATTCTTAAGATTAAGATGGGATGGGCAAAGTACAGGTGGCATGGAGCCACAACGCTGTTTTTATGACCCCCAGGACTTGCTTTTTTTTTTAAGTGTTTTGCCCCCAAATGCCCCTGGATGCCTTCTGGGATGTGAGAACATTTTCCGCTTCCTCCAGGCCCCTTTTAAGGCTTTTTTTTAAAAAATGAGGACATTTAAAAAAACGGGGGTCTCTCCTAGGCCTAAAATCATCCAGAGTGGTCTAAAAACATGGTGGCAGTGTTCTCTGCAGCCCCGTGAGTATGTTTGGGTCTATTTGGGAGGCACTTTAAAAAAAGGTAGTAGGGATGTGGCTAATGTGCCCTCTCCCAGTCTCTCACAATTGGCTACCCCCGCTTTGAATAGTGCCAGACCACTCTTCCCATCCGCCTATGGTCAGGAATCCAGTTTAGTTGTTGTGGGAGCATAGCAATCAGTACAAAATTCTCTAAAATTAGGAGCGGGCCACATTTTGGCCAACACACACCTGTTCTTGCTGGACTGTGTCTCACTGGGGTGAAAATCATCCAAAACAAGAAGAAAACCCATTCCTGGAAGTCTCCAAGAGCAGCATTTTTCCTTCAAAACAAATTGTACCTCCCATGCCTTGTTTTGCCAACCAAAAGGATGGGTTCTTCGGAAATTGGAAGTTGTCAGGCCATCCCAGTTTCAGGGGGGTTTTTGGGGGCGGGGGATGGAATCACATCCAACAAAAGGTGATGGGGAAATTGACCCTGGACTCCCATTCCAGCACTAAACTGTTGCTGGTGAGACAGTTGAACAGATAGCCTTCATGCTTTTCATTATTTCCTGTTCTTTTTAACTCATCGCCCATTTAGTAAAGAAAATTTCTGTTTCCAGATGTTGCAAGAGCGGTTCCGTGAATTTGCCCGGGACACTGGGAACATTGGACAGGAACGTGTTGATGCCGTTAACCACATGGCTGATGAACTCATCAATTCGGGACACTCAGATGCTGCCACCATTGCAGAGTGGAAGGATGGTCTCAATGAGGCCTGGGCAGACCTTCTGGAACTCATTGACACAAGAACACAGATCCTGGCAGCCTCCTATGAACTGCACAAATTCTACCACGATGCCAAGGAGATCTTTGGACGGATACAGGACAAACATAAGAAACTGCCCGAGGAGCTTGGGAGGGATCAGAACACAGTGGAAACCTTACAGAGGATGCATACAACATTTGAACATGACATTCAGGCCTTAGGAACGCAGGTGTGCATATCACGACAACATATATAATTGAAGCGTATCACTTCAAAGTTGATGGAGGGTTGTTGTTGTTAAATAAAAGCTGGGCTTCTCAGGGAACTGCATTCTGCAGCTGTTGCCCTATTCTGCAGAATCTGAAGGACACATGCTGTCCTGGTGATGTTTCCCACAGAGCATGCTTAGACATGGAGTATAAAGAAAAGCCCAACTATGTTAGCTGAGAGGTTTCTCTTTTCTTCACACCAGGTAAGACAACTGCAAGAAGATGCTGCCCGCCTTCAATCTGCCTATGCCGGGGATAAGGCCGATGACATCCAGAAACGTGAAAATGAGGTTCTGGATGCATGGAAGGCCTTGCTTGATGCCTGTGAGGGACGCAGGGTCAAGCTTGTAGATACCGGTGACAAATTCCGCTTCTTCAGCATGGTTCGCGATCTCATGCTATGGATGGAAGACGTCATTCGCCAGATTGAAGCACAGGAGAAGCCAAGGTAACATGGGATAACAGGCAAAATCCTTAGCTGTAGGCCTCATTGTATGAAAGAGCTTTCTGCAGATGAGAAAGTTTAAATTCATGAACATCTGTGGCAATTACAGGTCAGTAACTAAGCTTCTGCTCCACATCAGCTTGGAACAGTTACTTTTTAGACTACAGCTACCTGGGTAGCATAACCTCTTAGGAATTCTAGGAGGTGTCGTTCAAAAAGTAACTGTTCTCCAACTCAGTCTTCCATCTGCAAATGAGCCTCCACCTGCAGACTGAAGAGGACAACTGAGCAACAGCTTTACCCCCTTAATGAGAACATGGCCACTGTTTCAGTTAATAGTGAGTCATAACATCACTAAGGGGTGGCACAGCATCTTCAAACAGGAAAGCTTATCACCTTTTTGAGGATAATTTAATAATGAGAAACCCAACAAGATTGTCAATCCAGGTACTTAAACACATCTGTCATGTCTTACTTTTCTTGTGATTCCTATAATCTTCCCTTTTACAGTTGGCTTTGACAAACTTGAGATCAAATTATACGCTATATTAAATGTAGAGTTTGGCATTTGCACAGTCCTCTCCCCAACTTAATTTAGTAGCTGTGGATTGTGAAATGAATTGGGCTTTATACTCCAAGCAGTGGGTGAATCATTCCCAACAGAAATTCCCAGACCACCCCCCCCCAGCTGCTATTTCGCGCAAGGGGGGAAATGGGTGTGAAAGAACAATTTTCACCATGAACATAGTGCAGTCAAAAGAATTTGTTGTTGCTGTGCACCTTGAACTCGTTTCTGACTTACAGCAATTGCGATCACAAGGTTTGCTTGGCAAGATTTGTTCAGAGGGATTAGTTATCACGTTCCTCTGACACTGGGAAGGTGTGACTTGCCCACGGCCACCCAGTGGGTTTCCATGGCTGAGTGGAGATTTGAACCCTGGGCCCTGGCGTCCTAGCTCAACACTCAAATCCCACTGTACCACACTGGCTTCATAAAACAATGACCACTCCCCTATATGTACACACACACACATGCACACATACACCTCTGTACCAGTTCTGACAATCCACCATCCTGGCTGCTGTTTATGGAGTAACTGCAGAAATTATTATGCGCTATGTGAAGAAGTAGATGGGAGATTCCCCCCACACACACACACAGATTTTAGGGTCACCCCTGAAGCTGAATGATGAGAGATTTGTGAGAAATAAAAGTACTTTTTCACACAGCATACAGTTTTACTGCAGATTCTAGTTTCCGTGAACCACTAAATGTTAATTGTGCAAAGTTAACATTAGAACAGCACATATATGTCTCTGTATTATGATTAAAAATGTGCTTTGTGTCGCAGTTATAAATTTTGTGCCTCCCTTTCTGAACTGCTAACATTTTCATTTAAGGGATGTTTCCTCTGTGGAATTGCTGATGAACAATCACCAGGGAATCAAAGCAGAAATAGATGCCCGTAATGACAGCTTCACAACTTGTATTGAGCTGGGCAAATCATTGCTGGCAAGGAAACACTATGCGTCAGAAGAGGTATCGTATGCTCTCTGTAACTGCAAGGGCATGTGGCTTATAAGAAAACATTATGAGGACTGTCATGTCCTATCCAAGGATCACATGTGTGAACAGAGTCTGAGATTATTCTTTTAACCCTAACTTCAGCAACCTATTTTACATTCCCCTATCTTGCACCGTGGACATTATCTATCTATTTATCCATCTGTCTATCTATCTAATATGCTGCTCTGCAGAGATTATCTAGGCAACTTATAAAGAATAAAGATGAAAAATTACAAAATGTAATAGTAGAATATTCCTTTATTTTTATTCATTTATTTTATAGGTTTTTGTCCTCCCCTCAATGCAAGTATTTCTGGGACAGTACTTAACTGAATCACATTGAAATGATAAATACTGTCAAAAATAGCACAATAGAGTGATAGTCCTAAAATAAACATTTGAGGAAGTTAAAAAAAGGTGGAAAAGTTTAAAAACAATCGCCTAGTAGCTAAAAGAGGGCTTAGATGCCAGGTAGTATTGCTGGGCACGGCATTCCAAAAACATCACACAACTTGCAGATTGCTTCTGATGGTAATGTGAGCATACAGTCAGGTTGATAAGTAAGTGGCCCTTCAGATACTTGGCTCCCAAGCCATAGGTATGTTTCGACACTTGAATTATGCTTGGAAACTTGAGTAGTGGCCTTTTGAAAACTGAAGAACCACTAAAGTGTGTTCCTGTTGATTAATGTCTGTTAGCAGTTTAACAGCTGTACAGGTGTTCCTGGGCATCACTTCTTTAACTGAAAATTTAGAACCAGAGGCAGAAATAACATGGAAAGTATAAGGACAGATCCCTATACCGCAAATACAAAGAACAATTAAACTGTCTCAGCAAATTTTTATTCAAAACTAGCAGTATGTATATACACATAAAATGAAACAACCTGGTCAGCCAAGCTTTGCATAAGTAAAAAAGTGAATGCTTTGTTGTTATTGTTGTTTTTGTAATCCTATCTTTCCCTCACTTTGGGATTCAAGGCAGTTTTGCAATAGTTAAACAGTGAAAAATTCACAGCATATGAACGTTAGAAAGTAAATATAAAAAATTACAATTAAATCCAGTTAAAACAAAGACCATTAAAAACAACAAATAAAAATCCAGTATACCAAACAACAGTTGAAAGATTCTTCCAAAATGCATCTGGGGTTGACTTTTTTCTTTCCCCAGCTTCTACTTTTCTTATGATGTCCACTTTGGTTGCCAGACTTATAGGACTCTGCTCTTTTGACATGCTGGGCTTATGGTGTGACAGGCTTATCTACTTTCTTGTTTTATCTCTGTTTTTCTATAGCACAACCTGCCTCTGTTAACACGATGCTGGATGCTGGGACCTTTAACAGCAGAGACTCTGTGGCAGTTAACAGGAGTAGTGATGAGGGCATAGAAAAAAGACATAGGGCAATAGTAGCGATGCATAACACAGTCATAATATTTTGTTTTCTGATCCTTTCAGATCAAAGAAAAGCTGTTGCAATTGACAGAAAAGAGAAAAGAAATGATTGACAAATGGGAAGACAGATGGGAGTGGCTGAGGCTGAGTAAGAATTTATTGTCTGTTATTTTAGAATAATGCAAGATTCCCTCCCTGCTGTCTTTAATGTTTTTTGAAGATGGGTATCAGGTCCCTTATATCCTCAGTCTGTCAGATTCCCACTCTCTCTCCAGCTTCATCTTTCATACATATCACAAGCAGCAAACAAATGACATGAAGCTGGAGAGAGATGTAAGTATCTGTGAAAGGACAGGAGGTGTAAATTTGCACCAGTCACTGTGCTTGGTTTCTTGCCATTTCATAGATCTTTGCGTCTCTCTCCAGTCTCATGTCTCATTTGTTTGCTACTTGTGTTGCGTATGAGATGTGAGGCTGGACAGAGACTGAGGAACTGAGAGATGAACAGGCAGGAGCACCGCACCCACAACTGCTACCTCAAAGGCAGGAGTGGGCAGCTGGCGGCAAAAAGTTTTGGGTTTTGGAGGTTGTCAGATTTCAGATTTCCAGATAAGGGATACTCAACCTGTATCATAGTAATGAAGTAGAACTTTGAAAGTTCAAAGTATCTGAAACAAATCATCAGGGTATGGTAGTATAAGAGAAGGTTCTTTTGGAGACAAAGAATAAAACCTTTCTTTCTGTAACTTGGATTGTCATGGTTGAGCTGGCCTGAGCGTGTTACAGGAGTTGCAGTCCCCAACTTCTGGAGGGTACCAGGTTAGAGAAGGCTGTCCAGTCCAAACTATCTTTATCTATGCCCACTGTGTGGTGTTGTCCTTGGAAGGGAAGATATCTGCTCTTACACAGGATGTTTCCAACACTGTTTGTGCAACACTATAATTTATTGGGAGCCAGAGACATATCTAGAACCCCACCCACCCTGGAAAAGATGTAATTAATATGACGTCTTTCAGAAGACACCCGTTATACTAAGAGTCTTGAGTATATTACATAGCATTTGCTGACTATGAGCATTAAATATATCTTTTTTTGTCTTAGTTTTGGAAGTGCACCAATTCTCAAGGGATGCCAGCGTGGCCGAAGCCTGGCTACTGGGGCAGGAGCCATACTTGTCAAGTCGTGAGATAGGGCAAAGTGTGGACGAAGTGGAAAAGCTGATCAAGAGGCACGAGGCATTTGAAAAATCTGCAGCAACTTGGGATGAGAGATTTGCAGCACTTGAAAGACTTACTACGGTGAGTGGCAGGGGTCATTTCACATGTCTCCTGGTTAAAAGATACTTAATTAATCACATGGGTTTTAGATTATTCAGCTAGTGGATCCATTCAGTTGACATGTGAGTAAAATCAAAAGTTCTACAGTTAAAGGTCTTCTTTATTCTGATGCACAGCTAAATAATAGCAAGCAGTTTCTTGGAAGAAGCATTCTCTCCTATGTGAAAGAAATCAGAGTGCTTCTTCTAAGGCCAGTTCTTCTAATTAAAAAATCCTTTTAAAAAACCCCTCTATATGGTGGTATTATTAGAATTATTCTTAAATCATCCTTTGGCCTAACAGATATTATGACAGCTGTGCAGTGGTACAACAGTATCCATGATCATAATGGCAGAGGCATAGAAACAGCAACATGAACTAAGCAACAACCAACTTTAAAAGGTTTAAATGTACCAGCATGATTGTAATATCTGGAAATACTGAGATGCTGTGGCAAGAGTGGGAATTGTTCAGGCCAGTTACTCTTTCCAGTCCAGAAAAAAAAATGACTGGCCTAAAAATGAGCAATTGCAACCTGCAGAAGTGTCCCCAGGCATGATTGGTCATTTAAAGCTTGTTTTTCCTTTCCCAGGCCTGTACTAGATACCAAATAGTCTTTAAAAAAAATTAGAAGTCACCTTCTAGACATTTGTATTGGAAAGAAAAAGGGGCTGTTATGGCTCATAGGAACCCAGCGAGTATGAAGATGGAGTGGGTACAGCTCTCAGACATGTGGTAGCCTACTACTCCTATTGTATAAGGAGGGCATTCCCAAGATGAAGCACCACTGCTAAAGAGCCCTCCTCTGTTTTTCCGAAGCAACAAACTTCCACCTGGCAAAAGAATTCAACAGAAAAATTTCCTCTTGAGATGCTCTTAAGACACAGGCAGATATATATTTAGTCTGCAAAGGCAGTTCACATGTGCACATTTTACAGTTCCTTAAAAATAAACTTCTTGCTTTAAAATGCTAGCTCTTTCTCTGCTCCTGGAGATCCTCCTGCTCTTGTTACTGCCCTTGAAAGCAGATAAATCTAGAGAGGGCAGTGAAATTTGCCATATTGTGGCGTAATTACCTGGGTTCTCACAATATTTGCCTCAGAGATGAATGGGAAGCCTTGAAATTCTTCTCTCTTGGGATGTCAGCTCCAAGAATCCTTAGCAACGTGACCACTAGCTATTTCTAACTGGGGATTTTGGAAGCTGTATTGCAAAAAGGTAACTTTTCCAAGCTCTGAGTTTCAGTGAGGATCTCAGAAGGCCAAGATTTCTGAGAGTGGAAGAAAGCTTAAAACTTGTGTTTTTATTAAATCTTCTCTGTTCTCCTTAATTCCCCTTTTCCGTGTAGTTGGAATTGTTGGAAGTACGTCGGCAGCAAGAGGAGGAAGAGAGGAAGAGACAGCCTCCTTCTCCAGAACCAAGCCCCAAGACTGGAGAGGAGTCTCAGCAATGGTAAGTGTGCAGATGGTCTTGAGAAGGAAACAGAAAATACAGAGGGTATGTAGTGTCTCAGTTGGGTATGTGAACTGTGAGCCTAGATGTATCTTAAGGTCTCTTAAGTTTTCTCCTTGTTGTGTGCAGTTGCCACCAGCATAAAATGTCATTTAAAAAATGGACTTTGTTGATTATCTTGATCCATTTCAATCTGATTTCAGGCCTGGTTATGGGGTGAACAACTTTTGGTCATCTTGGTGGATGACCTATGCTGGGAGCTGGACAGTGAGTGTGTCCCTGCTGGTTCTGCTGGACCTCTCGGCAGTTTTCAGTACTGAAGACCATGGTATTCTTGTGAGTCACCTTGCTGGGATGGGGCTTGTGGGCACTGTTTTACAGTGGCTTCATTCCTTCCTGGAGGGGTGAACACAGAGAGTAGTTCTGGGGAACTCCTGTTTGATCCCTTGGCCTTTGGCCTGTGAGGTCCCTCAGGGTTCAGATCTCTGCCCCATGCTGTTTACCATATACATGAAACCACTTGGAGAGGTTGTCCAAAATTTTGGGTTTCAGTGCCACTAGTATGTAGATGACACCCAGCCTTATTACTCCTTTCCACTCCAAGCCAAGGAAGCTGTTTTTGTCCTAAATGGGTGCCTGTCATTAGTAATGAGGGTGAGCAAATTGAAATTTCATCCAGACAAGACAGAGGTTCTCCTGGTCAGTCAAAAGGCAGATCAGGGAATAGGGATTCAGCCTGTGCTAAATGGGGTTACGCTCTCCATGAAGTCACAGGTTCGTAGCATGGGTGTGTTCATGAATTCAACTCCAAGCCTGGAAGCCCAGGCGTTTGCACAGTTAAAGCTTGTGCACCAGCTGTGCTGTTCCTTGAGACATCAGATCTGCCCATAGTGACAAAGCCTTAGTTACGTCCTAGTTGGATTAAGGTAACGTGTTCAGTGTGGAGCTGCCTTTGAAGACTGTTTGGAAATGTCTGCTAGTCCAAAGAGCCACAGCCAGATTGCCAGCTGGTACTGGTTATAGGGATCACACAAGTCCCTTGTTGCAACAGATCCACTGGCTTCTAGTATATTTCTGAGCAGAATTCAAAGTGCTGGTTATGACCTTTAAAGCCTTACATGTCTCAGGTCCATGTTATTTGAAGAATAGTATTGTTCATTATAAACCAGCCTTGCTTTGAGATCTGCTGGGGAGGCCCTTCTCTTTGTCCTACCATCTCACAGGTACATCTGATGGAAAATAGAATAAGGCCTTTGCAGCAGCTCCCCTGAGGCTCTGGAATTCTGTTCCCAGAAAATTTAGACTGACGCCCTCCCTACTTCTTTTTCATAAACAAGTAAAGACTTTTCTATTCTGACAGGCATTTGATGAGTGACTATATAAGACCCATCTTACATAATGTGCTGGATATTGCTAATTATTGTGCTGGCGTATGTGTTTAATGGTGTATGTTTTAATCTGGTTTTCATTTTTTATTGTTTAATCTGGTTTTAACTTTTCTACCTTGTGGATTTTAATGATGTGTTTTTTAATTGTTTTAGCCACTTTGAGACCCAATCTGGGAAAAGATGGGGTAGAGATAGTGGGGTAGAAAGGGAGGTGGTGGTGGTGGTGGTGGCGGCGGCAGTGGTGATGGAACTATCCAAAGTTTTGAACCATGTTTCTCCCAAATAGTTTCAGCACCTCAGATAGCTCCCTTAGACCAGAGTGCTGCTAGAGCTGTCTGATGTGGGTGACCAGCAATGTTTTTTTTCCTGGTGTGTCAGGGACTGGTACTGTATTTGTGCCCATTGGCTACAGCTGTTACTTTCTATCCTAGAAATTCTGCAGAGACAAGCAGCCAATGATGTGGGGATCAGCACTAGTCCATAGACCTTGATTTTGAGTAGGACTGCCTTAGACTAAAAGCTAAAGCAAATACACTGGCCAATGGCATGGAATCTGCCATTCACTATTGGCCATTACACTACTTGTTGGGGGTAGGTAGGGTGTGTTCTGGGTAACAGATTCTCAGTTTGTTAGGCATCATCAAAATTCAGCACATCTGCCCCATGTGAAATGAGTGTGGTATCAAAGAACATAGCCTAGAACTGGGTCTTCAGCAACATACTAGGCACTTGATCAGTGTGTCCAGATGTCTTTTGAAATGAGTTGGTGCAGTAACTGGTCTAATGTATTACTTTGGTGCTTCTTCTTTTTTTCTCCCAATAGGGATGGTACAAAAGGAGAACAGGTTTCCCAGAATGGTTTGCCACCAGATCAAGAATCTCCCCGGGTTAGTTACCGCTCCCAAACCTACCAACACTACAAAAACTATAATAGCAGATGGACAGCTAGCGACCGGCCTCGGTCTGGACTCTGAGATACAGTGCTGTTTGCAGGAGGCCATTAGCTGCCTTTCTTTCAGTTTCTGTCTGATTTTGATGGCCTTTGTGTCCCTTTTACTGCATTTCTGTCCCCACCAACAGCCCCAATCTATTCAGCTTTTATTTAATGAGTAGCCACCACACACACACCCAGCAACTCATTCTCTTGACCATATGTATGTTCCCTTGATTCTAATGCTTTGATTGCCTTCAGGCCCTTGGTTGCACTAAGACACCGCTTTTGTTTCATGATCGTTTGTTGTGAGGTTTTTTGTTTTTGTTTTTTCATTTTGTTAATAGCCTTGAGATTTTTGCAGCAAAAGCCATCTCTTTATGTGGGTAATTGAAATTTAATGAGATTTCACCATAATGGAAGACAAGAAGTTAAGAGACTTGACAGGTATGATGCTTCTAGCTATACTAACAGCATTGAATCCCACAATGCTAGTAAACCAGATGCCCTGTTGTCAAATGTATTATGGACATGATCTGAATTTTACAGGCAGAAGACACTTTGCAGAAGGAGAGGAGGAGATAAGGGGAGGTGCAACTGCATCACAAATTAAAACTAGATCAGGGGATGGGCAAACAGCAGCTGGTGAACTATCTGTGCCCCTCCTGTCCATTTCTAACACCCCAACACCCTTTATTCCTAGCCCCAAAATAAGCATAAAAAGTTCTCCAGTCTCCAGAGGGTATATTTCACTGTTTGGGACACATTTTAGACCCCGGATCACCTCCCAAACAGGCTTGGGAGTACAAAAAAGGGCCCCAGATATCTAATTGCAGCTCTCTTGAAATCAGGTGGTGACATTGGGCTTTTTGGGGGGGGGATGCTTTTACAGAGTGGGGCAGAAAATGGGGGTGCAGGATATATACAGTTCTGCAAGGTTCAGGAGTGGCATATATGGTCCTCAGTCTCTAGGGGTTGTCTAGCCCTGGCGTAAAGATAAATTGATTAACATTCCAGTAAAATGAGCCTGTCAGTTGAGAAATAAGGCTAAATGGTAGGATGCTACAAAATTAGCAGCCACCCAGATCTTTGGTATCTATTTCTGCAAGGTTTTCCAATGCTACATTTGCCTAAGTAGTGGACCCTACTGTTTCCGTAATGTACTATCCTAGCTCTCCAGGTATTAATCTACAACAGTGAGCAGATGTCAGACTGAAAGATTCTTTCAGAAGTAGAAAATTTTTTTTTCTGAAAATCAGTGGGACTCACACAAGGTCCCACTTGTGTCCTATCACAACCTCTGAAAGAAGGGCATGTGATTTGAGGTGGGGGGAGCAGTCCTTGCAGATGCAGAAAGCTGGACAGTCAAAGCCTGCATTTCCATCTTCCCTTAAGCCAAAAATTCTGGTTTAGTAAAGTATAACATGAACAAGTTGCATGCTGGTTATGTTTAGCCTATCTGTTCTACCATCATGGGAAGAGTGAACAAACCAGGAAAGAAAGAATGATAGTGCCCAAACCTGGGAATATGAGTAAATACACCCAAAGATGCCATCTTTGTAAACCACCAAACAATCAGCTGGCTTCTTGCTGTGTCTGAGCATACTATGTATACTCATGTATAAGTTAACCTCATGTATAAGTTGAGGGCAGGTTTTGGCGGCCAAAATTATGGATTTTGATATGACCCACAGATAAATCGAGGGTCATTCCATGGTGAGGGAAAGCGCCAGCAGCCACTCCTGGCTGCCACCACCGGCATTTTCCCACCCAGGCATTCAAAAAGGCTTTTCACCACTCTACTCAGAGAATGGGATGGTTCCTCTTGATAAAAATTAAGCTACAGTATTAACTTTTACCAAAAAAGGAACCGTCCTCTTCTCTGATAGAATGGTGAAAGATATGAAAGCTTAGTCTCTCAGTGCTGCTTTGAGGGGAAGCACCATTTTCCCATCCGGGCATTCAAAAAGGCTAGAAACAGTGCCACAGCGGAGAGTTTGGAAGGGGTCGGTAGGTCTTTTACGTTCTCCCAGGATGGACTGAGCACTCGCGTTTCGCCACTCTACTGAGAGCAGGGGACGGTTCCTTTTTTTGATAAAAGTTAAGGTACACTACTTGCATTGACCCATGGATACATGAACCCAGTGTTTTTTTTTGAGGGGGGGGAGGGGGCCATTTTTTGAATAAAATTTTTAGCCTTACACATGAGTATATACAGTATTTAACCTTAAACTCATTAACCTTCTTTCCTGGTTTGTTTACCTACTCTGGATTTCCCAGCATTCTTTAAAAGAAGCCGTGACTTTTAAACTAGTACAAGTTTCCAGTCAGAACAGTTTATGGCTTTACTATTCTGCTCTTTCTGTAAGTTTGTATGCATCCCCCTGGGATGGCCATTGGTGATGAAGAGAATCTATAAATAAGGTAGCTGTGTTCATATCAGAGATGAATTAAGGGATTCCCACTCCCAGGAAACCCAGAGTAGGGTAGCACATTGTAATCTAGTGCCCAACCATACATTAGGGCCACCAATCCACATGAAGGCATATGCTGAAAATATGGACACATCCAGATTTGTTTTTTAAAATCCCATTTGATCTTCTTTGAATGTACACAGTGAGCAAAGCTGGTAAATTAAAAAAAAAAACACCTAAGGGATTACTAGTGTATAATAATCTTGTGACAAAATTATTTTAGAAACAAATTTGAAGGGTCCAATTTCAAGGCAGAGTGAATGAGTGCTTCCCATAGCTGAGTGAGTATGGCTGGAGTATTAAGAAACGGGGATTCCTGAGATTTCTCCAAATCTAATTGTTGTTTTGCACTACGCATTATGATCGTGTTATTTCAGAAAGTATTTCTGTTGTAATCTTTACTGCGAATAAGGGCTAGTTTCTATCTTTTATCATTAACAAGCTCCACATGCTAAATCTGTTTTGTTTTTGTCGTGTATTGGAACCTACATAAGATGTATCAGAAAAGTTTCAATTTTAAAAGCATACCTGGCAAAATTTGGGAGGAGGACGAAGTCTAGAATTTTACACTTTCATGCAACCGTGTCTTTCTTCATTATCATGCACATCTTTCTCTATTTTTTTCCTCTTTCTCTCTTGTCAGGATATCAGCACATATCTCCTTAATGCTTTTTAGATTTCCTTATTTCAGTGTATTTACATGTTTTGGTGCTTCTATTATGCCAGTGTTCAGTCACTCCCCCTCAAAGTGCATTAAAGAATACAGGAATCTGGAACTTTTTTGATCCTTGAAAAAGGAAATAAATGGTCAAAGCTGTTCTGTCTTTCAGCCACAAATGCCTAAGGGATGTTCTGTGTAACAGTTTTGGCTATGTAGAGCTAACATTCAATGTAAAATATGTTGAATCTGAATCGTAGACATTGAGAGACACTGTTTCCTGTAAATCATTACCTACATTTTTTATCCTGTCCCCCCAAAAATGTATCCCAAAACTGAATCTGAAATTTTACCTAGTTAACAAAACAATGTGTGAGCAGCCTTTTTTTCCCCACACAAATCTCTTGATTTTTCAGGTATAAGTGCAGAGACTCACATCTGGAAATAAGCTGAATGTAACATTTATTTGTGAGACCCAATGTGGTGTATTGGTTTGACCATGGAGAATAGGGTTGAAATCCCTGCTCAGCCATGGAAGCCCACTGGGTGACCTTAGGCAAGTCACATTCTCTCAGCCTCAGAGGAAGGCAAAGGCAACCTCCCCCTCAAATAAATCTTGCCAAGAAAACCCCATGGTAGAGTTGCCTTACGGCTGCCATAAGTCAGAGAAACAACTTGAAGGCACACAACAACAATATTTATTCATGCACTTTGAAAAGCAGGGGGAGGTGTTTCAAGTTACTTGTTCCCCTGCTACCATGTCGCATATTTCAGTCAGGATTTACATACCTCAAGAACAAGCAAACAACTAAAAAGCTGATTTGCAAGTAACCTTCCAGTGCTGAAACTTATGTATTGATAACATGCTTGTGTTCATTGGTTTTTGTTGTTGTCTTGTTTAACCATTGTCACCCATGGTGTTGTCTCTGCATGCTCAAAGCATGTTTTTCATTAAAAGTTTATTTAGCTCTATTCTGTTTTTTTCCCACCTGGTGTCGTCATGCATCGTTTGCATACATGTTTTTGTTTCTGTTTTGATTTGATTTGTTCCATCTAGTGTGGAAAGCATTTATTTTTTTAAAAAAGGCCATAAAAATATTTCCCACCATAAAGCATCCAGAGGTTTAAGGATCTTCCATGTTTTTAGAAGATGACAGCAGAAGAGTTAGTTTAAAGCCAGGTCCAAAGCAGTCTTGAGCTCTACTAGCAAAATCACCCTTTTTTCCCACCACCCCTTTGCCAGAACAGGCAGCCCAGAACCCAGATTACAAACTTTAAATGCTCTGAACCACCAGAAACTGGAAAACATCCACATGATAGCTCAGTGGAAGCATGGAGGGCTATACCACAATGCAGCATTGCATCATAAATTGGGTTTTAGAAGTTACAGACACAGTCAATCCTCCAGTACTTAATTTTATTAAAATCTGTATTATTATTTTAAAAAATATTTCTGTCCTGCCCTGTATCAAAAGATCTCAGGAGCGCATACAGATCCACATTTCCTTTATTTTCCCACTTGATAGACTCTTAATGAGGGGAGTCTTGTGGATCTTTTCCTTTACATTCCCATCCCTAACACAACCACTTTACCAGCGGTACCTCAACTTTGGGCCCTGCAGTGCTGTTGGAGGTGACTCCCAGGAGAGCCCAGCCAGCATGGTCCATGTTCAGGGATTCTGGAGATGCAGGCCATGGCATCTAGAGACCCCAGAGTGGAAGCCACTGCCCAGTGCCTCAAGGATCACTGATTTAATATCTGCCTGGTTTTTCCTTCAAAACCATCAAGAAGCCCATTTTTCCTAGTTCCATGCACCCCGCCTAGCGTAGTTACTCTTTTACTAATTCCTGGGACATTTTTCCTAATTTTTGAACACATTCTCCTAATTTCTTCCCATAAGCATTCCTAGAAAAGAATAACTGCCAGTTAAGAAATATTCTTATCTACCCACATTGTTTTGATTAACTGAAATAAGATTTGTCAGCTAAAGTTAGAAACTGAAACATTACATTTTGGGAAGTCTACATGACACAGTGGCCATGTTGGTTGAGGAATTCTGGGAGGTGTAGTTTCAAAAGTAACTTTTCTGAGTTCTGGCTGGAATATTAAGCTCTTTCATGGGGAGAGTGAATACTGAAAGCTAAACTTGATGACTGGTACCTGGTTGAGCTCAAGAACTAAAAGTCCCCATTGGAAGTGACAACTTGGCTCATGTTCTTTTTGTATGTTTAGTGGATTGGAGAGAAAGAAATATGTAAACCAAAATGCAATAGTAGGTTCCAAGTTGGTTTAAAAGTTAGACCTGTACACATCTACATGGAGGCAAGCCTACTGAATTCAGTGGGGCTTATTTCCAGATTATTTGTTTATTTTAATTTATACCCCACCTTTCTCATGGGACTGGAACCCAAGGTGGATTACAAATTTTTTAAGATGAACGTTTATCTTAAAAACTTATTTTATGAAAGCTAAATTTTATGAAGGCTAAAAAAAAAAACACCAATTCTACTTGAAGGTACATGATTAAAGTATATAAATATCTGGGACTGCAGCTTAAAGTTGGCTGGCTGAGCAAAGCTGACAGTGATCTGGCATCTTTGAACTCATGCAGAATTATTTAATATTAGACTGTTTGCACATATTTAAGGCAGACTTTCAGAAAAGACGGATAAAGTTCCCAAATTCTAGGACTAGAATAAATTATGACAAATCATATAAATGACATACACATACGGAACTGGCACACTTCTTTCTGGATTGGAAGAATTCTGAATGCATTTCTTTCAAGGGCTGTATTGATACTAGGAAGAGGATATTTATATAAATAGGTATAGAAAGTGGCTCTCACAGAGAAAATAAATGAGTTCCCTTTTTTAAAAACACGATCCTAATGTATTATAAGATAGCAACAACATATATAAAACTTGGGCTCAGAGAATATAAACAGCTTATCTAAACAACAGTTTTAATAATACTGCTGAAGGCTGGATTCAAAGGGGTCAACTGAGCCTTTCTCAGGAAGGTGATCCAGAGCCTAGGTGAGAAGACCACATCTTGTGACATCCTTTTGTCATCAATGGTTGGCCAACACCTGTAGAGTTTCCAGGAAAGGCAATAACCAACATTTGCAAGGATCAGTTGAAACCATTCTAGTAAAACTGCCAAACGTATGGCTTGCCGCATAATATTTCTGCTGCTTCTGAATTGTCTCAGCCCTGGCCAGAGCAGGTAACAAAAAAGTATTTTAATGATTATGCCTTTTGCAAATTTTTGCTTGTCCTTAATGTAAAAACGGCACAGACTGTTTTGTAATCTACTACTCCAGCACTGAGCAGCACTAGGCTTTAGTAACTTGCTAATACTGATCCCTACACTCCAGCTGTGTAACCCTTCGTGGGCTGCTACCAATGGCTTCTCTGTGGCACCGAATTGAAAGCCGTCCAATCCTTGATAAACGTTACTTATCCCAACTGGGACCAAGCCACTGTTGCCAAAGTTTAAAGCTTTCAGGATTCCGGTTGTAAATGATTTGGGGGAGTGAAATGGCTGCTGAAGACATCAAGAATGTGACCAGTCAGAGCTGGGCCCCACTAGGCATCTCAGTTACGCTACAACGGGCAACGGGACCGACAAAGCAAGTGATGGCCAATGCCTTGATTCTGTCTTTGTTTGGGGGTAAATAGACGTGTGATGTTGAGTGGTTGTAGTGTTTTTCCTAGCTCCTTTAACATCCCATCCAATCCAACCAATTCCAAAGTCAAATAATAAAGAGACTTTGAAATAAATTTAACATTTTAACTTTTGATCTACCTTGTTCCACCTTACTCTTCTCCTTCAACCTGCCTGTCTTTGAAAAATGCAAATTCTTTAACGAGGGTGGTGGCCATGATGAAAATGCATGCTGTCCTCTTCCCAGTTTCTGCATGTTGTCTTCTGATTATGTTGTCACCTTGGGAACGGGGTAGGTGGTAATGGTGTGGAGGGGAAGGACATCTGGAGAAGCTAGCCAAGAGTTCTCTGCCAAATCAAGCTGAATGCTGCTGATTGTATTCTTTTACGGTTTTAATGCATCTTTAGGATTACTGCACAGACTCAGCTGCAGTAATTATATAGATGTAGAATAGGTGGTTGATGTGAATCCACTGGATTTTCCCCCTTTCTCTTCTTTCCAAAGCAGAAAAGTGAGATTCTTACTGTTGCAATGTTTGAGCAGTTAAAAAAAATGGGACCACTGTTCAGGGATCCACATGTGCCCTGTTCTTTTTCATTATCAACTGCAGAATGGAAAAAGATCTGCCATTCTCTGTAGCCACTAATGGAGAAGTTCTTATTGCATGTACAGTTTGCATTTGCTGTATCGCAGCACATTACAGATTTGCTAGCAAAGCCAAGGACGGTAAAATTCTCACAGAAGGGTAATCTCCCTCCTTCCCCTGTTACTTCACTTCTGTCAATTTGGGTACTAATCTGTTGATAACTTTCTAATTCCTTTGGCCCTCTGTTTCTCCCACGGGGTGTGAGAATAGTTTTACTGGACCAGCTGGGCTTTTGTACACAGAGGGTGCGAGATTTTGCGAATGAAAACATTTCAGATGTTCAATTGAAAAGAAAGAAAGAAAGAAAAAGCTTTGTGACATCTTGTCACTGGACAGCAGTTATATTTTTTATCTACTTTTGTGTCTTAGATGGGAGAAACAAGAGAAGCTAATGAAATGGTCAACGGAGCAGCAGACCAGAGGACAAGTTCCAAAGAGACAAGTCCAGTTCCTTCACCGACAGCAGATCGCAAAGCCAAGCCTGGCCTCCAGGCTCAGACTGCTGCCACCCTCCCAGCCAAAACACAAGAAATGCCTCCGGCTCAGATGGAGGGCTTTTTGCATCGTAAGCATGAATGGGAGTCACACAGCAAGAAGGCCTCAAACAGGTATTGCATCTGAACTCTGAGCAGGTGAACTTAATGATGTCAGAATGGATTTGTTTTTGATTCTTTTCAGTCCTGTAAGCAAAAGACTCACAAACTCTAATTACCCTCTACCTATGCATGTTGAGTCTGAAAATGAAAAGTTAGACTCACATGCTCACCATTCTTTGATTCAGAGTATATAGCTTCAGTAGCGTTTTCTCCAGCTGATAAAACACTGACCCAAGCTTGGAAAAGTTCCCTATTTTCGGATTACAATTCAGCCAGTTCTTCATGCAGCATGGCCAGTGAACGTGCTGGCTGGGGACTTCTGGGAGCTGTAGTCCAAAATGCAACTTTCCCAAGCTCTTAACTGAGCCCTGCTACTGTGTGGAGACGGCCCGTGGTGTTGTGCACATGCTTTGCATATCCAAAGTCTCCTATTCGGTCTCCAGTCCTTCCAGGTTAATTGTGTCTCAGATAGGGATTGGTCACTACCAGTCCAAATATGTAATACTGGACTAAATAGACCAATAGTCTAAGCCATCTCTGCATCAAAGGATCTCTGCATCAAAGCAATAGAGGATCATTGCGGAGGTTTGCAGGTTTCTGTTTGCGCCCAGGCTTTGCCAATGCCAGATGCAGTTAGGAATGGAAAGGTTCTCTTAATATTGCTGTGCCCCTCCCCACCCCCAACTAGATACCATTCTGGCCTGAGATTGGATTGTACTTTCACAGAATGATAGATTTGAAAGAGACCTCAAGGGCCCTCTAGTTGAACCCTTGCCGTGCTAAAGGACTCCTGAGAAATTGACATCAAACTTCTGTTTAAAAATGGACAGTCCATTCCACTTTTGAACAGCTCTTACTGTCAGGAAGTTTTTTCTTCCTGATAGAATCCATTGCTTTGTGTCCTGATTTCTGGTACAGCAGAGAACAAGCTTGTTCTGTCTTCTACATGCCATCTCTTCAAATGGTAGCTACCATCTCACCTCTCAATCTTTTCTTCTCCAAGCTAAATATATTCCGCATTCTAAGCTGCTCCTCATGGGGCTTGGTTTTTTACCATCTTACCACCTTCTGCTGAGCACAGAAATGTGTTTCAGTCAGAAATTAAGAGCCATAGATGTTATGGAACTAAGACATAAACCAGCAGGAACAGAGTGTGGTGTGAATGGTTTGGTGGTTGCCAAGACATCTGATGAGGATAAGAAGACTTGACCATTGACCTATATAGGGATGATCCTTGCCCAGTTCAAAGAGCCTTCAGATACTTGGATTAGCCATTGGGAAGGATAATGCGAGACATATTAACTCTTAGGTCATCAGATGGGCTACTGAGATTTGGCTTATTCAGCAGTACCCTTCTCAGTCTGTAATTCACTGTCCCAAGTTGTCCATTCATTCTGCTCTCTTGTTTCCCAGCAAGCTGATAAAGTCATTATCCTTTTCTCAAAGTCTTCTGTTGACTGACTGTTGAACTCTGATGTTCAACAGTTTCTTGGCTCCCCCTTCATTTGTTGGTATTTCAGTCTTGAAAATGTAAAGGATTCTATTAGAGTTGCGGTTTTAATTACGTTTTGTTACCTTTATGTGAGAGAAATCATTGTGGATCAAAAAGGCAAAATAGAAATGGAATGACTAGATAAATGATGTTTCAGATTCATAGGTTTGAGGCACATGAGAAGATCAAGTGTGCTTACTTTCAAGTAGTGTTCCTATCATAGGCTCATCTAATGCCCTCATAGTGCGGAACTGCAAATACTGCTATATTCGGCAGGCAGTGAGAAGTCTTATTGCCCATCCCAGCTACAGCAGATCCACTGAATTAATGGGATTTGTATATGCACTGATTCACCATTCAAGCAGTGATTCACTGGATCCACTCTAGTTGGAACTAACCAATAGGATTCAGACCAGTCTTATATATTTAACTGTGCCATCTGTATATCCTTGTTAGGAATGTATTTTTCAGCAAAGAATGTTGGTTTCCTTGTGTAATGTGATGGTGATACAAAATCACAGGGAAGATAAACTTAACTGTGCCAATGATCTTACATTTACCATGTTGTCTCTTTTGCCTTGCAAGATCCTGGCATAATGTCTACTGTGTTATCAACAACCAAGAGATGGGCTTTTACAAAGATGCAAAGGCTGCTTCCTCGGGCATTCCTTACCACAGTGAGATCCCTGTGAGTCTGAAAGAAGCAGTATGTGAAGTGGCAGTTGAATACAAAAAGAAAAAGCATGTGTTTAAGCTAAGGTAAGAACCCTAATGCTTCTTCTTGTGGGAGGAAAGTCTGTAGGGCAACCTCTTCTTTTCCTCATTAACTAAAAGTTGCTAGTTCCCCTGCACTGAGGTAGACAACTTGTGTCTTTTAAAGGCTTTAGACTACAGCTCTTGTAATCCCATAGATATTAGCCCTGCTAGCCAGGGCTTCTGGAAGTTGTAGTGCCCAACATCTAGAGGAGATTAGGTTGACTATACCTGCCTAGTTTGCAAACTGTTTCCCTTTGAAAGCTTTATGTACATCCATTAGTTTGCCAAGAAACTCCCAAGTGCACTCACAATAGAGAACACATCACACTAGAACACCCCCGCGTTTGCATTTGGGAAGCTAACAGTAGCTGGGCCTTCAGGGCCTCATTCTTCCCTCTGCATTCCTCATCTGCCCAAAAATCCCTGTCTTTTTTTAAAAAAAAAGGTTAAAAAGTAGAATTGAGTTATGTTTGGGGGCTCCAAAAATAGGAAATAGTCTTTTTGCTGTTATACCTTGTGGCCATATGAGCAGGTTAGGAGACTGGGGAAGCAAGTGAAGATGAAACACCAAAGAAATGCATAAAAGTACGTGTGGCGTGCAGAAAGTGGACAGGAAGAAAATTGCCTCCCTCTCTCAGGATACTAGAACCTGAGGTCATCCGCTGACACTAAACATGGTGAGATTCAGGACATGACAGGGAAGTCCTTCACACAGCAGAGAGTTAAACTTTGGAATCTGCTACTGTACAAGGTAATGATAGGTGCCAAATTGGATGGTTTTAAATAGGAGAGTAAGGCTCTCTGTGGCTATTAGGGATGTCTGTATAGTTCCTCCAGTATTAAGTTTCTTTAAAAAAGTGGAGGGAAAAATGTTGAGACACCAACTCACCAAGATGGGAAAACACTAACCACTCTGCAGAATTCTACCTCTCACTCAACTGGAGCCAAAACCCTCCAAATTCATTGGTTATTTTTCACATTGTTGGGTTCTTGTTTTGATTATGTTGGTACATTGCCAATGGCAGGATCTTTTTTCCCGAGTTCAACATAGCATTGTGCTAGGAAAGCATGCCTCCTTCCTACAACTGTTTGACTCAGAAGTAAGCTCTGCAATTTATAGAAGTAAATTCTAATTCATAGAATCATAGGGTTGTAAGTGGTAGAGGTAGAGCATTCCCAAAGATGGCTGTCCAGCCTCTCCCTGAAGACCTTCAGCAATGGGGAAAATTTTAAAACCCAGCTATGGCTGCCCTGGGTCATGGCTGCTCTTGCATAATTATCTAATGTGCCTTAGTGTCTAATGTTCTTGCATAAGTGTCTAATGTGCCTCAGTGTCTCATCTTGTTCCCCTCCAGCACTGGAGCCTAAGTATTGTTAGTGCATTTGCAAGACAAGAAGTCATCTGAAAGCAGCTTACAGTATAGCCAAGCCAAAATAAGTGCAGTCCTCTCTCCACATTCACTAGGGTTAGGGGCACAGGACCCCCGGGAAAGTGGAAAATCTGTGAATAACTCCAGGCCCTCACAAACCATATTTTACACACAAAAAGATATCATCACCATACTCAACCCACTGTGGATTCCTTTGAGGCATCAGGGTTCCTTCACAAGGCAGAAGTGGGTGACTGGTGGGGCTTCCTGTCACATCTACTGCTGCCCCACACCATTTTTAATAGGGATTTACAAGCCTCATTCACAGTTTCTTAGTCTCACGAGGCTTGCAGTCCCTATTAAAAATGGCATAAGGAGGCAGCAGAGGTGACAGAAAATAATCCGTGAATAATCAAATCTGCAAGAGTGAAACCCACAAATTTGGAGGGCTGACTGTACAGCTTGTTTTAAACCATGCGGTTAAAAACAGCAACACTGGAATCCTAGATATTTCTGAAGCCTGGTGGAAATTTTCAAAATCCTCTGATAGCCACATCCTATATTTTAAGTGGATGTCATAAGGAACATTAATGCAAATGAATCCTGTGTAAAATGATTGTCTTGCACCTCAGCATGTTCAGTAGTGTGGCTGGCCTGCATTAACTGCAAATTGAGCAACTTGGCGTGGTTTTCTTTTTGTTTGCATCCCTGAATCTGCAATTTTGCAAATCTACTATTTTGGATGTTTTATTCTGGTTTGAGTAGTCAGGAGGAAGTGCTAGGTTCTGGAGTATTCAGCGAACATTGCATATGAAATTTAATGTTTACCATTATAAGATCACGTAGGCTTCAAAAGAAAATCAAAGCTGATATTGAAGAAGCTAAACTCTGCATATAGTGCCCCCTTGTGTTCCTTCTCTGTCCTAAGCCAGAATCACAACACATGCAAGGCATAAATTAGTGCCTGGAATTTATTGTATTGATTTTTATTACTTTGAACATTTATATCCCTAAAACAGTTTATGCCTAAGTGTTCAGAAAAATCAGCACAACAAATAATATACAGTCAGCCCTCCACATTTGCTAGGGTTAGGGGCACAGGACCCCAGCAAGAGTGGGAAATCTGCAAATATCAAAATGCGCCTGTCTGTCTGGCTGTCTGTCTGTCTTTTGGGAGAGAGCTGAGGTATGATGGGGAGAATGGGCATCCAGGGTCCCGGGTCAGGGAAAGAGGAAGGAAAAGGGGAGGTTGGTATGATGGCTCTGTACTTCCTCTCTCTCTCCCATCTTTTTCCTTGGGTTTGGGGGGACATTGGGAGAGAGTTCATGGTGCTGAGAAATCAGGGAGCAAGCCATCCTAAGCCGGCCAGGCAGTGGCTGATGGAGGAGGAGGAGGAGGAGGACCAGAGGCAGGATTTTAAAGGGCTTCGCAGTCTGATTGGAGCTGCTGAAAGGGAAGGTTCCCCTAGAAAAGAAGCACTTGATGGGAGTGGGGAGGAAGGGTTGGAGAAACCCGCAAATAATCAAATCCGTGAAAGTTAAACCCACAAACGTGAAGGGCTGGCTTCACCATGAATAGCATAGAACAATCCAAACGAAAGCAAAAGAAGGCAAGGGCCAGAAGACAGACTGAACACCAGTCGTATTTATTTACCTCTGTTATTTATTTAAGGCATATATTTATTACCTCTCAATCCACCAAACCCTCCTGAGGTGAGGCCCCATGATCTTTGTGATCATTCAGACTGATCTTTTGTGCTTTCTTTGTTGTTGCTTGGAAGAGAAAGTTTTACTAGCAGACTTTTATTGATGCAATTTGCAGCAAATACCTTCCTCTCCCCCCGCCTGCCGCCAAAAAAAAGCCCTGGATGTCTCATTCTCTGTTGGGGATGAGAACTCCCACAGGGACTGAAGACTCTTTGACGGGTTGACATGTCAGTCTTATCCAGAATCTCACTAACCATTCTTATCTCCTTGGTATAGCACACAACTATGAGCTGGGATATCTGAGATACCTCTAAAATTGATGATGAAGTATAGTGGGTGATGCATGCTCTAACAATGAACCTTGAATGGACAGCAGAACGAAAACTGCAATACCTGTTGCTTGGTTTCGGGTGAAAAGAGCAGCTTTTGTGTTTGTATTCTAATTTCTCCTTCTCAATTACAGGTTAACTGATGGCAATGAGTACCTCTTCCAAGCCAAAGACGATGTAAGTCCCTGTCCCTTCTTCTGTTCATTTGTTATTCTAAAGTGATGTTACTGTTACCACTGTCCTGTTGTCAAATTTGATATGTCAAATTTGCATTGTTCATTAAGGAATAGATTTTTTTTCTGTTTTGGCAAAGCCTTTGTTTTTTGTACATGTGTTTATTTAATTTACTGACATCTAACTTTTCTCCCACGTGGGGCACAAATCAGAGTACGGTGGGCCCTTGGTATCCACTAGGGTTTGGACCCAGGACCTCCCGTGCATACCAAAATGCATGGACGCTCAGGTCCCATTATCTGCAGTGGTATAGTAAAATGGTGCCTTTATATGAAATGACAAAATCAAAATAGGTTTTTTGGTTTTGTTTTTTTTTTTAATATTTTGAAGTCATGGTTGGTTGAATCTGTGGATAAAGAATCTACAGATATGGAGGGCCAACTGTACATTAAAGTAAAATAGCAAAAAAAAAATCCATAATATAATATAAGAATTTTAAAAGCATTAAAAAACAGGCCACTTAAAACACTGCCATCTTGCTAGGCAGTTAGTGCAGTTGTGGTAGGCACATACTTTGGTGGAAGATAAACGTTTGATCTAATGGGTAAATGTTTTTTTCAGCTAATGGAAGTAGTGAGAAATATATTCTGGACTCCTCTCCCAGTTCCACTCTAGGCCATGACATCATTGGTGTAATTTATCTTTAGGGTTTTTAAAGCTGCCTATTCAGGATTTTTAGTGGCAGTTTGGTATAATAGCTTGAATGTTGGACTGGAACTCTTGAGATACTTGAGTTCAGATCCCCTCTTGGCTATGGAAACCCACTGGGGGCCCTTAGGCAAGATATACTCTCTCAGCCTTACAGGAGGCAAAGGCAAAGCCCCCTTGAAAAATTCCTGCCAAGAAAACTCCATTATATATTTGTCTTGGTGTCACCTTAGCGAAACGATGAAAGCACCCAACAACAACAATTTCAGGATTTCATGCCCAAGACGTGTGGTCTGGGGCCCTTCTTTCTTTAGCTGTCAGCTATCTTTTGTGGAAAGATAAGAAAAAAAATTTCCAGGAACAATTGAGCATTTCACATATTTCCATATTCTTTATGTGGATCAAAGGAGATCTTGACACTAAGATCAAGAAGCAATCAAGGGAAACAATCCCAACTGAAGTGGCTGAGCACATGCTTTGCACAGAGAAGATGCCAGGTTCAGTCTCTACAATCTTGAGCCAAAAGTTTCATTAATAGATGATGGGAAAGGGCTCCTATTTGAAAGTCCAGCAGAGCTACTACCAGTCAATGTAAATCATGACTAGACAACTGTTGGGAATCTAGAGGGCTTCATTAGCCCCCCAAGAGACTTTGGAGAGTGGCACCTCACCTCCCCACTGCATCACCCCACCAAAAAAATTAAAAAATTGAACCCCAAATGTCCCCCAGTGCCTTCCAGGGGTAGTTCTGGTACCATTTTCACCATACTCTCAGCACACGAGGCCGTTTTAGGCTCAGGGGAAGGGGCTGTTTTAGCCTCAGGAGAATAGGCCTTTTATAACAAGTGAGAGGAAGTCGCTTCCTGTTCACTTCCTGTTTTCTACAAAGTCCTCCCCTGGGCCTAAAATGTCATGGGAGGCCAAAAATATGATGAAAATGTCCCCCACACTCCCTAGGGGCATTTTGGGGCAAAAAATATTGGATCTTTGGTTCACTGCATGCAGCCCACAAGCTGCACTTGGCCACCCCCTGATGTAATGACCTAGAAGGACAAATAGTTTCCCCTAGTATAAGGCACCCTCCTATGTTCAGAGATCCCATTTTATCACAGCTTCTTTTGACCAACTTGCGGATTCTTTCATAGCCCTCTTAGGGAAACTGGCCATCATAGCTGGGAACCATTAGTTTTTGGACTGTAGATATAGCTGGGGACCATTAGTTTTTGGACTGTAGATGCCATCCATCCTGCAGCTGCCAGCATGGCCACTCTCCGTGCTGAATGAAGGATTTGTGAAGTTGTAGCCCCAGAAGTAACATCTTCAAGCTCTGCTTGTCCAACCTCGTTTTTCTTCAGCTCATGAAAATCAGTTGGCCTTTAGAAGTATATTAGCATTTCAAAATGCACAGATGAGAAAGGTCTCCTGATGCTGCTGTTTTGTTTTAAGGAGGAAATGAACACGTGGATCCAGGCCATCACCTCTGCAATCTCCTCGGACAAGATCGAATTGTCCACAAGCACACAGAGCACTCCAGCCACGAGCCGTGCCCAGACCCTGCCAGCCAGCGTGACAATAACCAGTGAGTCCAGTCCCGGCAAGCGGGAAAAAGAAAAAGAGAAAGACAAAGAGAAGAGATTCAGCCTTTTTGGGAAAAAGAAGTGAACTCCCTGCTTCAATCTGTACACGCTGCACTTCTCCAACCGTTCCAGTGGAATTCCAGCATGCAAGCTCAGAACCAATACATGACTCTCCGTGCCTAATGTTCCTCAGTGTGATTTAATTTTTTTTTATTTATAGAGCCTTTTTAAAAAAAAAAATACACAAAAAAGATTACAAATGTCTGAGGTGCATTGGGCAGTTTCTGAGTGAGAGGGAATACCAGGTTTCTTTCTTTTCTTTTATTCTTTATTCCCCCTTTTCTCCCTTGTTTTTTTTTTTAATGAAGTTAATGTAGATTAGATCTTACTATTTAAACTGTTCCTCGATTTTTTGAGGCTGTCTTGGAAAAAAAATTCCTCCCTTTGCCCCACACCCCACCCACAGTTAGTGTTACTGGTATGCAAGGCAGCGGTGATTACAAACTTAACATGCCCATCAGAGACAAATGTACACCCTTTTTCCCCACGTCCCCGAGTTGGTTGCGCTGAGTCTTGACTACTCGATTCTCCCCACTGCGAATCTTTAACCTGTAACAAAATGGTAGCCTATTCTCTTTACTGTAATAGAGTGCAGCTCGGCATTAACTTACAGACCAAAACCATTTGTATCCAGGCATCTGATTACTATTATTATTATTATTACTATTAACATGATCTTGTGACGCTTCACCCCCCTGCATCCAGCAACGACAGTTAAGAATGTTGGTATGGACAAGAAGGACTTAGCATACTGATAACGGTTTTAAATAATCTGTAATTTTGATTTTTTTTTTTTTTTGCTGAAATACATTATATTGTTTCAGATAATTCTAGTAAAAAGTATAATAAGACTAGATGTATAATAAAAAAAACCCTTTAAAATTCATTGATTAAGTGTAAAAGTGGAACTGAAGCATTTACTGGGAAAAAAAAGTAATGTTACTCCAATGGTTAACTTGCTTGTCAGCTGCTGCACTGTGTTATAATTTTGCTACATTACCTTTGCTCTTTGATACATAGTGTGCATTTCTCTGTCACTGTAACTATTGTAATGAACAATTTTCATCTTACTGCACAATCAAAAAAATTACATTTAATAGGAATGAAATCTCAATGACTGGGCCTGTAGTCAGGGTAGTACTGGAAACTGGCTTTCGGTTGTATGGAACTGTACCTCTAGACTTTTACCCTATCTGTTAAATATATGCTATGTCATTAAATGCTTTTAAAACTAACTGTGATATATTTCTGATTCTTTCTTCCTGCTTCTTCGGAACACCGTCTTCATGATCGCATACTGACTTGGGTCATTTCTGCACTATACTGTTACAGTGCTGTTATTCCACTTTCAACATCCAGTGGAAACCTGGGGTTTGCAGTTTAGGGAGGGGCATTTAGCATTCTCAGCCGGAGAGCTCTTGGGCCTCAGTCAACTACAAACCCCAGAATTCCACAGGATGTTGAAAGTAGAATAATAACACTGTAACAGTGTAGTGTGGAAATGGCCTTGGAAGAAAGAACAGAAGAGAAGTAACACCGTGGTATGTACCTGCCTTGCCGTCTCCAACATGAACGTTTGTGAAGGAGTTTGTGTCAAATGTCTGGGCTCTTGCATCCTTCCGTTTTCTGCATCTTTTGAAACACATGTACGCTTTCATCAGTGCCTACTATTTTTTTCCCTAATCTTACATGTTGAAATAAATTAGGATTTAGAGACTGGGAGTGTAGATGAGTGGAGTGTCACAATCTTCTTCACCTCTCTGTATTAAAATGACCCAGAGATCTTTCTAAACTTACAAAGAACAATGGGAATTTATGAGCATCTCCAGATGTATGTTCCTATGGTTTGATAACTGACACGTGATGCATAATGGCTGGTATGGTATGGGAAGGAGAAAGGGTGATGATGATGATTATTTATTTATATAATGCCATAAGTGTACATGGTGCTTTACAGCCAAACAGTTGTGTCAAAGGCATACAATCTAATATGCACGCGCGCACACACGCACACACACACACACGGGAAAGAAGTAGTAACTCAAATATGAAACTATATAATGCAATTGTTAAACAAGTTGTCCAGATAAAATGCAAAAAAAAAAATACAATATTAAAAAAAAGGAAACTGAGAAATACATATAATCAAAATATACAAAATTATTAAACAATATTAAACTACAACTCCAAAAGCTTTGGAAAACAAAGTTTTCAACTGAGATATTAAAACAACTTGGAAAGGAGCAGTCTGCAAAGGGTCAGGGAGGAAATCCCAGAAATATGGAGCAGCAAGTGAAAAAAGATGAACCTGAGGCCAATATAAGCTGAGGTCAGTATTCCTACGTTAAGGAGAATAGAAGTGGTCCTGGACAGTTCAGTACAATTGGGGGGGGGGGGGGGGCAGCCATTCATCCTAGCTTTCTTTTCATGTTTAGCATTTCTAGCTCTTTTAATCTTGGAGACTGCATATTTAACTGTTCTAAACGTGTTCTTTCAAGCCAGAAGATGTCTGTGTAGCCCTTTTGCACAAAGTTTCCCTAGCGTCAGAACCTGGAGCCTTGTCTAAGGGAGTTTAGGTGTATCTCACAATACACTCCTAGGTCTGCCAATCTTTGTTTCCATTCCCATCCTACTGCCAATAGAATTATGCTAGCTGTGCAACTGCACCAGCGTTATCTCTGATACGATCCCAGCAGTAGTTCCTCAGAACTGGAGAATCGCTGGCACAGGAAATTTCCATCAAATATTAAATGGCTGCAGGAGACTGCATAAACTGAGCACTGGACTGGGCCTGACACATCTGAAACATTTTTGTGGCCTACATTGCTTCTCGCTATGACAGAAAGAATGTGTCTTATTCATCTTCGGCTACCTTTTATGGGAGCAGTTTCTTGTGGTAAGTTTGTAAATTTCCAGGATTTACAGATCTACGTGAATAGGTGTAAATACAGTGATTGTTTTCACATTCTTACCAATAGGCATTTGGTCAACACTAATGCAAAAAGTAAATAGCAACACCTGTTATATCTGTACCTCTCCGTGAAACACTGGCATCCTACCAGAGGGTCTAAAGGTAAAGCTTGTTTTGCTCTGAAAGACGCTGTAGTTGTTTATGGAAAACTCAAACCATAGCAGCTGAGAACAACAGAGTCCCAGTGGAGAAGTGCTGTGAAATTTGTACTGGGGTGGGAACAGCTCTTCCATCAACTTAATTGGACATCTTACCAACCAGCCTTCTGCAACCTGTCGTATTCTGGAAGTCTTAGACCTCAATTTCTATCTTCTCCAATGGCAATGCTGATTGGGTTAGAGAAGATTAGTTTGGCACATCTGAAGGGCACTAGTTTTCATATGGCTGCTCTAGATCTATAGAAAGCCAACAGCTTTGTTATAGAATTGATAACTTTAATCCAAAATGCCATGAAACAAACTGCTGTATTGGCATCTATAAAGCTCTCCCCACCCCTTTCTAGTGTGTTAGGAAATAAAACCAAACTAGTTCTGCGTGGAGGAATGGGAGCATTATTTACCCAAAACAAATAATGTAGTATCAGATAATCCAATGAAAGAATTTAACACACCTGCCTAATATGAAGGCTACAGCTGGAGGCAGACTTATTCGGAAGTAAGTCCACTAAACCCAGTGGTGTTACTTCCAAGTAGACAAGCAGAACAAATTGAAAATAATATTAGAGTACATTTCCACATAATGACTTGAAAATATTTTATGCTTACTTTTAAAACTTTTCTTGGTTGATGAGCAAGAGAAACACCTAATGTTAGTAATAGTGTGGCTCACATCAAATACCAAATGTGAAGTATTACTATGAAGAAGGAAACCTGGTAGTTGCCAGATGTTTTATATTTCAAATCCGTCCCAGCCAGTGGTCAAGAGTCTATAATCCGATATTTGCTTAGCCTTCTTTATATACTAATATCTCTCAAGATTTCTACTGACATGTCATTTTAAGGTATTTTCCACAGTCTAAGTAGTACATAATAGCACAAAAGGGTACAGATACGGGAAGGAATGAGAATATGCCTACTCAACCATTACCTTCTTGGTGCTCTGAGCACTGGTGGTACAGACCACCTGCTTTGTGTCAACTCCCAGCCCAATTAGACAAGACATTGAGAGAGCTCTAACAAGATCTTTGGCAAGTGGATGGTTGTTTTGGAAGTCTCCTATTAAAGCTGGTCCAGATCTAGTTTCAGTAGCAGATCTATGTCATGCGTCTATATACCTGTCTCAGCTGATCTTGTGTCCTCCACATTTTGTACTACAAATCCCAGAATCCAAGCCACTGCCCGTGCTAGCTAGAATTTATTAAAAACATAACAAATCTAGCAGTAAAAAAAAATCTAGAGAGGAAACGTTTCCTTATCCTTACAGAGGATCGGCGTGGTCTAGTGGTTTGAGTGCTGGATTATGACTCTGGAGACCAGTTTGATTCCATGGCCATGGAAACCCACTGGGTGACCTTGGGCACATCCCAGATTCTCAACCTCGGAAAACCGCATGACAGTTTTGCCTTTGGGTTGCCATAAGTTGGAAATGGCTTCAAGGCACACAACAACAACAGCAGTTTCACAAAAAGTTCAGTTCATTAAAAAAATCCAGAAGGTGTTTTCTCTTCCTGGTCTCACTGGTTTGGAGTAAAGCAGTTTCTCATGTATGCAATATTGCATACACTCTAACTGTTCTGATTTAGCAAGGACTAATCCTCTGTTGTCCCACCTTTTCAGCTGCTTTTAAAGTGTCCCAGACTTTCTCTCCTTCTCCCATTTTCCCCCTTTCTCCTTGACTTACTTCAAATTGGTTTCAAAGTGTGAAAGTAGTTTGTACTCAGTTAACTCAGCAGTGGGAGAACAGAGGAGTAGGCAAAAGCAAACCGCAGCCTCTCCTCACTTTTGCAAACTTAAGGTGACCCTAGCTTATATGCTTTTAAAATTTAATAATTTTTGCCTTCTTGACCACACTCTGATGTTGCTTAGCCACATGTGGCCTGTTTTTCATCTATTGAACCTTGGAGGGTATGGTATTATTTTGGAGGTATCACTACTGAACTGTGTGTGTGGTTTATCAGAGCTAAAGCATTATTGAAAACAAATTGACAAAACATTATGTAAAATACACAAGAGGATTACGGTAAACTCACAGTGAATAATAAATCAAGAGAAGGCACATTTTAAAAAGCAAACAGCAAGTCTAATTCTTCTGAAAACTGAATCAAACAAGATCAGTCAACCAGTCTGAAATATCTATGTCCAGACAACTATCTTTCTTAGTTGCCTGAAAGGTTTGTGTTGGCTGAAGCGAAAAGGTCTTGAAATAGGAGTTCAACATACACACAAGACTAAAAATGTCATGGAAGACAAGGCACAATACAGCCAAATGTGAGTATTTTTAAAATTTGGCCTCTACTCCCTAAAAAGACAGTTCATCCAGAATTTTGTTTTCAATGACCTGTTACAAAGCCTCTCAAACAAATAAGTCCCAATGTTTCCCCGAGACTTTTTCTTAGCAATTTAATTTTTTTAATTTTTTTCAGCAGTGTGAAAAGTTTTCATAGTTGCTGTTGAAGCGGGGGTTGCCACTTGGAAGGGGGTCCTTTTCCTCTAGTCAGATGTCAAAGATGGAACATGGAGTATTGGCCAAACCCCAGAATTATTGTATGTGCACATAGACAAGCTCAGTGTAATGGCAAGCATGCCTGTCTACTCTCAACCACAAACCTTCTAGAATTTTCACCAAATCACTTTAGCCAAGTAGATTCTTGATCATTGTCCGCCTGGCGACACAATTTTAGCATCATCTATAAGCTCCGAGTCACCCTTGTTTTCTGCATACAAACATCAGACCACAACAGAGGCAGGTTTCCTATAAGTGTGGTTTCAGGTTTACAGCGTGACTGGGTTAAGCCATCAACTGCAGTTCCTGAATGAGGGCCTTTCCGTACTGCACTGTTATAATGCTATTATTCTACTTTCAACATCCTGTGGAATTCTTGATGTTGAAAATAGAATATATATTCTAGATGCCCCTCCCTTAACTGCAAATCCAAGGATTCCACAGGATGTTGAAAGTGGAATGATAGCACTATAACAGTTCAGGGCAGAAATGGCCTTGTTCCCTGATTAGCGTAGCCCCATATCTCCTCCAGGTTGATGTGTTGTGGTTATGATTAAATCCTTTTATTTCCAATTCACTTGAGATTACAGACTCTTTCAACCTCAGGCCAATGACCCCCAAATCTATTGGGAGATCATAATTTAATATAGACCCATCTTACTTTTTTTCTGCTAACAAGAAGTGATGAAAAAGAACATTTAATTTTAATTTCAGGGATTTAAATATGGTCTACCATATTGAACCAGCTGCCAAAAACTCAGGATAAAGCATTAAAGATCACACATTTAATTTGTTAATCGCAGCAAGAATTGTTTTAGCAGAGTTCTGGCCAAAATCCCTGTTTTCCTACTGGTTCTTTAAATAGTTGGATATTATTTAAATGGTTAAATTAAATTATCAGTTTCATGGATGTTAGGAACAACTTTGTATGACAGTTTTCCCCCCCCTGTGGCATGGACATTATTTGCATAGGAATAATCACTTTGTCAATACTAGATTGGCTAAGCATGTTTTTCAATAAAGATAAATTTTCCCTATTTTCAAAGAAAGCTTTGATCAGCTTTTGATCAGGCCCTACTCCCACAGTTAACATGAGGGGGATTTGCAGCCTTAATGTTTGGTTTTATAATATTTACGCATGAATTTGTGCGTCTTTCCGTTCCTCATAGCTATTTTTGCTTGTTTTCGACTTATGGGTCATTTCCGCACTAGACTGTTATAGCGCTCTTATTCCACTTTCAACATCTTATGGAATCCTGGGGTTTGCAGTTTAGGGAGGGGCCTCAAAGGATAGGATGTTGAAAGTGGGATAACAGGACTATAACAGTCTAGTGCGGAAATGGCCACGGAGACCCTAACGCGGGATTTCCTTTGCAAGATTCCTTCAGAGGGGGTTTCCTTTGGCCTTCTTCTGAGGCTGAGACAGCGTGACTTGTCCAAGGCCAGCCAGTAGCTTTCCATGGCTGAGCGGAAATTCGAACCCCGGTCTCCAGGGTCTCAGCCCAACGCTCAAACCGCTGCAGCACGCCGCTTCCCTCCCTCTCAAACCAGAAATTCCTCCTCACAAACCGCCTCAAGCCCCGCCAAAAAGGGGAAAGCAAGAAAGAAGAGCAGGAGTTGGAAGAGTCAGATCAGGCGCGAGGTGCGCGGAGCACCCTGGGACTTGGAGTTCCTCAGCGACCTCTTTCTCGGAGCGATACAGCGCGCTTTGAACTACAATTCCCGTGAGGCTCATAGGAAAGACGGGCTCGGGATAGGTCGGGGCTCCAACGAGCCGGGTTTCCAAGGGGACTCACTGAGCTCCCCGGTGAGGTGGTGACGCAAGCGTTGCTTTCCCGCCCAGCCCGTGGCATGATGAGGCGGTTTCTCGTCGGGGCTGCCTAGGCGACGCTTCCAGGGCAGGGCGGGGAAGGGGAGCGAGGCGCTGGGGAGGGGCGGAGGCGGCGGAGGAGGCGGGGGGGAGCCCCGCTCACTCGCCTCCCCGGGCAGCTGGTAGCCTGCTTCTATTCCTCCCTTCCTCCTCCGCCTCCTCTTTCTGTGTCCCCCCTTTCTTCTTCAGGGTTCCAGTCGCACAGGAGTTGCCTCTGCTCTTGACAGGTGACAGTCAAATCACCGTCTGTGTGGGGTGGTTGTGTGTGGAGGGGGGGCGGGCTGTGGCTCAGGCGATGATGAAAGCAGCAGCGCTGTGCTGTGCCGTCCGTATTCAGGGAGCTTTGCAGACCCCCCCCAAAAAAGAAAAGCGGACATTGCTGGGATACCTGCCTTCTGTGGTGGTTGTATCCTGATGGGTTTTTTTTGGCATGATCGGCTCAGAGGTGGGTTTACCATCGCCTTCCTCAGAGGCTGAGAGAGTGCGACTTGCCCGAGGTGGGCTTCCAAGACTGAATGAGGATCTGAACTCCGGTCCAACACTCAAACCACGCACCGTGCTGGCTCTCGTGGAATACCTTTCCCACATGAAAGGCTAGGTCGGTCTAGGCTTTGGGCGGTGCCGTCCTGGTTGTATCTGCTCCGAAGGAAGCTACGAGCTGGTGTTACCCCTGCTGCTACAAACCACTCTTAGGCCACGCCCGCACTACACCGTTATAGTGCTATTATTCCACTTTCAATATCCTGTGGAATTCTGAGGTTTGTAGTTTACTGAGGCCAGAGGGCTCTCTGGCTGAGAATTCTAAATGTCCCTCCCTAAACTATAAACCCCAGAATTCCATAGGATTTTGAAAGTGGAATAATAGCACTATAACAGTGTAGTGTGGGAACTGCTTTGGAATACCTTTCCCACGTTAAAGGCTATGCGGTTGTAGGCGTTTGGCTGTGCAGTCCTAGTTGTGTCTGCTCAGAAGGAAGCTTCAAGCTGGCGGTGCCCCTACTGTTACAAAGCAATCTTAGTTACTGATGGGGGAGTGGTATTTCTGGGATTTTCCGCCTCAGATGTCAAAAGAACTTGAATAGTCATGGATGCTGTGAAATTTGATTCAGGAGGGGCACCATTTGTTGCTTAGGAAAAGAGCCTTGCGTGATATGCTCCTTATGCAGCAATATATCTCATTCATTAGTTACAGGTGTATCTGGTCTTCAGGTGGTGTATATCCTCTCCTCATACTTTGTTCTCACAACAGCCAGATGAGGTAGACCAGACTAAGAGCGTGTGACTGGCAGAAAGACCGCAGTTTGTCTCATGGATATGTAGGGTCTTGAAGCTGAATCTCACAAATCCCATTTCAGCACTCTTAATAACTTCACTACAGTGGCTTTAGCATTATCCCTGAATTCAGTGGATCTTACTCCTAGGGAAGGGCATACAAGATTGTAAACTGAAGGATGGACGCAAAATAGAGGTTTGTCGAATTCTATGTAGAGTACATTAGTTTTCTCCATTTTCCATTATAGGGATTAATACTCAAATTTAGAGATCATTCACTGAAACGGATTACCACAAGCCCTTCACAGAATATTTGTGGAATTGGCTGTTGCAAGATACAGTGACCACTGGTAGCTGAGACAGTGTTAAAGGGGAATACTGTAGATGAACTTCATGGAGAGTAAGAATCGTCATGCCACCAGAGGCAGTCTGTTGTAATACTGTTGGAGATATAAGAGCTGGCTGCTCCACATTTTTTTCTCTTATCAGTTGGTATCCTTATCCTCCAGAGAAAAGTAAATTGATATATGTCAAAGTCAAATGATAATTGCCCCAATGCTTTTTTGGTTTGTTTTATGGTTCAGCTGTATTTCTAAGGCTCCCTCCTGAAACATGGTCTGTCATGTCAGTGTCTCAGTCTTTGGATGACTGAAAAAGAAATGATAATAAATTGAACTTTAAAACTTTCATGTAAATGGTAAATATGAAAGTATTTCAAATAAAACTATGCTGTAAAATATCGTCGATATTGTTATCCCTGTATTGCAGGGATAAAGCCAGTGTGGTGTGAGCGTTGGAAGGAAACCCATTGTGTGACTTTGGGCGAGTCATACTTAGAGGAAGGCAAAGACAAACCTGCTCAACAAATCTTGCCAAGAAAACCCCATGATAGATTTGTGTTAGGGTTACCATAGTTGGAAATGATTTCAAGGCACACAACAACAACAAAAACAACATTACAGATTGCATAGAGGTTGACGGAGTATAGTTTTTCTTGGTGCCTAAGACAAATAAATTCAGGACAGAAGTAAAATTTGAACTATGGGCTTCCTGACTTTTGGCTCAGCCTGTTAGACACTGTGGTATGCAGGCTTTGCTCATAAGGCTCTTTAAACAATTGGATTTACTTTGAATTAACTGTATAGGAGTCTACTGACAAGCAATCAGAAATAAAGTGAAGTACCTCTGAAATGGAAAGTACCTTGTATTTTATCCGGCACATTCTGTTCTATGCCCAACCACTTAACAGGGAGTTCCAAAATAGTGGAGAGAAAGGTTTCAAAGGTAGTAGAAGCTTGGGCATGTACATTTTCATGGCAGAAAACTGAAGTGTTGACTTGCTATCCTTCAATCACAGCAAGCTTTCCTTACCCTAATGGGGAGAGCCAGTTTAGGGCAAAGTCATGGATACATCAATCCTAGGCAAAATGGGAATTAATCTTTGTGTGAGCAGACTGCAGATTGAGGGCAAGCGCTGACTCAGAACTGCTGTTAGAAATAATAATTTGGAAGCTGCAGTCTGAAACTTGGTTATAAGAAATCTGTTTCCAAATTGTATTAATTGTGTTCAAGTACTGTATATGGCGTGCCTCACCCGGACACTGTTTTGGTAACTGGATCTTGGGTTTGTAGTGCAAAGCAAGGTAGATTCCACAGACCTGAAATCTGCTTGCTCCTGCTGCAAGATTTATCAGGTTTATGCAGCATGTTGCAGTAGAGACATGCTTACTATAATGTGAACTGTTGTATGTTTTTACTCTGAAGAAAACAGACATTTGCATGTTGCCAGATCAGTGAGGAAGCTGAGGCATCTTTCTACAAGAGAAACAGATATCAGGTGGATTACAGACACACTTTTGTCTTCTAACCACAGAGAGCACCACTCTTCTGTTGGGACAACATGATTCTCGTCTGTGTGCCAGAATATAACATCACCAGACACCCCCCATGGGATTGTTAATTTGACTGGGAAGTTTGATCATATTTCCTTTTCTTCTCTCTAGGGTATACTATACTTTTAAAAAGACGATAGCTGCTTGCCTTTCTGTGGGAACATATTGCTACCCTATGCTGCATCTCCCCTCTGTCCATGGCACTATGTTCCTGGTGGCATGTTACCTTAGCAACTTCCACATCTGGTATTTCTCAGATTTTGAAACTCAGTCCCCACTTAGTATGTTAGTTATATTTTTGAAAAAAAAAAATATTCAGCCTTTCTATTTTTAAAAAAATACTTGATATTCAAGGCAAACCTAAACTGTTGTTTAAAGCCTCAATATAAAAACGTTCGTAAAATGGAAAAGATTAGCTCAATAAACTGTTATTTCTGGGGTCTCCCAACCAAGAGTAGAATATGGAAAGACAGAACTTGGAAAAGATGTTTGGATTACGGTTCCCAGAATCATGCGGCCAACATGCAAGAAGCAACCTTGAAGACCTAGAGTTGTAAGAGTAAATTTGAAAAACCCGAATACAAGTTTTGGGTAAGCACACAGGAGTGTTTAGATCTGGCTGTTGGATCTAAAGTTAACTATTGTTAACAAGTTTACTGATGTTAACAAAAATCAGAAAAGGAAAATTTATTTATTGAACATCCTTTTTATACATGTTTATATTTTTAAATGCAGTTTGCAATAAAAATGGAACACAGTACTCATTCTATACTCTGCATTGTATTGTACAGTAAACCCAAATCCCACTTCTGCTGTGAAATCCCACCTGTTCTTTTTCTTTATTTTTCCCTTTTTAATTGCAAACCTTTCTTTTATCCATGTACATATTTTATTTCTCATTGCAGGTGAATGGCTGGGTGCTCATAGTGAAGCAGTACTTCCTTTTCAACTAGAGCTGTATGAGGAAAGAAGGCAGCATTCTTTAGGACTCCTTTTGAATAGATTCCCACTAGTCTACCAATATTTATTCTTTTTACACTGGAATCTTGGGGGATAGAATATGGGAGACAGTGGCAAGGGATGACCTGGGGTAGATAAACCATTATTTTAGGGCACCTCTTCCAACATTAACCACATAGCAGACAGAAGCTGCAGATACATACCAATGGCCAAACTGGCAACCCTCCACTTGTATCTGTGGTTATCTCACATAATCCAAGTTAGGTGTCAGCATAAATTCAGGAATGCTGCCCTGGACAGTTAAGTTCGGCTGTGTAGTCTAGTTTAGGTAAACTGCTAATGACAATACTCCTCAACCCCCAATATTCATGGTATTTGTCCATTTTTCTTGGTGTCTCATTGGCTCCCTTCCATAGAACAATGGTCATATTCTGCAAAAACATACTGGATTTTTCTTAGCATCCTTCTGTGGTGCTATAGTTTAGTGTGAGCAAGTTGGTGAATGGTGCTTTGAGATGATTTTACTGTTAGGCTGCATACAGTGCAATCCACAAGCGAGACCAATCTACCTTAAACAATCAATTCTCAATATGAAGGGGAGAACAACAAAGTATATTATTTTGATTTGGAATATGTCCCCTAACAAGGTTGGTCAATTTTACTTGATAAGCAAGTGTAGTTTCATCCTTCTCCTAGATACAGAAATGGTTTTAATACCATTCAATTGTTTTCCGGTTTTGTTTTGTGAGGGGGTAGATGGGATTGAGGCTACTTTTGTAATAATGATTAAAAATATGAAGTTGTTAGGATGATTATTTTTATGTGAAGTTTTCCCTCTTCTCCCCCGCAGAAATTTTTTGTCTTTGGACTGAGTTGCAAGTTATGATGATGAAAACTGACCAAAGGTTGATTTTCTACTCAGTCACAAGATGAATTTGAACTTGACAATTCAAAATAATTTTGTGAACATCACACGTACTTTTTGCATCCTCAAACACTACAAGCATATTTGAAAGGCGGTGACTTTTATCTTTGCAAGGCACACAGGAGATGCAAAACGGAGATGGAGACGCGCAGCACCACCACTCTGCACCCAGTTCCTGTAATAACGCCAGCGTTTTCTCCTTCAGAAGGAACTGACATGCATAGTTTGGTACAGCACTGATTTGCATCTGTGCATGCCTCCCCCCCCGCCCTCCCCAAGTTGTCTGGGTTGCAAAACAGTGGGAAAGCAGCAGCTGCTCATCTTTGGCAGTAGAAGATTATGGTGGCGGCTCAGTGCTAGCAAAAGCATCAGCAGCAGTGACTGAAACAGCAGCAGCAGCAGCACCAGAGCAGGACTCTGCTTGGATGCATTTTTCACGGAAAATCATCAGCATTTGAAAGTAGCAGCCGGAAGACTTGGCAGCTAAGCCACAATTGACAGCGTTTGGAAGGAGGAAAACTGGGAAAGGCAAGGAACGTGGGGGTGGGATTAGCACCAGGTTTGTTTGTTTTTTTCCCCTCTCCCGTGTGCTTCTGAGGAGTGGGGGTTGATTATCATGGCGGATCGGACAGCTCCTAGATGCCAGCTCCGTCTGGAGTGGGTGTATGGGTACAGGGGTCACCAGTGCCGCAACAACCTGTACTACACAGCAGGCAAGGAAGTGGTTTACTTCGTGGCGGGAGTCGGAGTGGTTTATAACACCAGAGAGCATAGCCAGAAATTTTTCCTGGGGCACAATGATGACATTATCAGGTAAGAAAGGGTGTGGGGAGGGGAGGTTTGGTAAAACAACCCTCCACAACTTCTGGTTTAATATATCTCTAAAGATGTGTATGTGACAGTTGGATGTACTGAGATCTTGTGGGGGTTTCCCCTGCCTTTCATTTGTGCCCTAACCCAGGAGCTTGGAAGAGATTAAGTTTAATTGCGCTCCAAATCTGGAGGCTCCCACCCATGGTTCACTTTATTATTTTGGTTGACAAAACCCCGGTTCTAAAAGCTAGCACCAAAATAGTATACAGGTGTACATCCTGTTCCATCAATAACATCTGGACTGATGCAAACAGCTGTAATGCATCTGTTATTACAGTGTAGTCAGTTTCAACTCTAGTGCCAACATGTCAACATCTGGGTAATGCTTATGTCCCCATCTTAAATATGTTTAGTATGAAGCACTAATTACTTTCACTTATATCCAAGATTGCGGCATTCTATTTTATTATATTTTTAAGACAGTGTAATCTTGTACATGTCTACTTAAAAGTAAGTACCATTGAGTTCAGTATTGCTTGCTCCCAGGTAAGAGTTTTTACAATAGCATCCTCAAAATCTGCTAAGACAGATAATCAAGTTGTTTGTTGTAGAAAGAAGATGTATACAAGGGTGAGGTTCCTAAAGCTGCTCAGAAACATCTGTTTATAGGTTTTAATCTGAAAAAGCATGTCTAAGCTATCCTTATGATACTGTATTGTCATTTATTGTGAAAGACAGATATGACTGAGCTAGCTTCAGTGTTTATTAAAAGTAATACTGGAAAGCAGCTTGAATTATCCCCCCTTCCATTTGTATTAAATGTCATATTGAGACTGCTTCTACAGTATTGTCCTTTGATGTTTTTTTCTTTAAATGCTTCTCAGCAACACTATTAAGGTTTAGATTTAACATTAGATTGTCCTAAATTAATTAAAATTAACCCATACATTTAGCAAGTTTATTTTAAAAAAGCAGGATGTTTTTGTGCTAACGAACACCAGAACTATGGATCCCAACACTGCCTACAGTAACATTGTGGTGAATTTGGGATTTGACTTCTGAATTCTACTTGCTCTTAATAACATGCTTTCAATTGTTCCTCCTTAGGAATCACAGAACTATCATCATTTTTTATTTGTACAGTTTCTTGTCCACCAGAAGTGGGTTCTAATTTTACATTAATTTTTGGTTTAGCCTCGGGTTATTTGTGTGAGTTTGGCATATTTGTAGTTCTACTATGAACTATCTTTGCCATTTAAAGTATTAAAACAACTGTGAGATGCAGTTTCTTAGATCTTTTGGAGTCATAAAGTTTGATTTCTTGGAACTTAAACCTAAGGATGTTCACTTGAAAGTTAGTTCAACTGAAATTCACAAGACATACTTCTAAGTAAGGCCTAATCTAATTTTATTTTCTTAACCTGGTATCAGAGGAAGAGGGTCTTAGACCTATACACTGAGTTGGCTTGTATGTATTGATACATCATGATTTCTCATTATGTCATTCTCCTTCTCATTATTTCTCATTATTATGAGTTTTGGGGTTGTATGTTTCCATACATACCTGTTCTCTAACATGATGCAAGGAAGTGATTAAAAGCTTTTGTTTCTGATTTCACTTAGTAACACTTTAACGTTGTGCTAGAAACCTAAACTATGGTTGATGTTGTTTTATTTATCCTTATATTAATTACAACAATTAATTACATGTATGTCCCCTTTCTTTGATGTCATAACTTACATGTTCCAGTTTATCCTCATGATAGCCCTGTGAAGTAGTTAAAGTTGAGAGAGAGTGATGTGATCAAGGACACCCACAGAGTTTCACAAGTTGGTGAGAAATGGAATCTGGGTCTTCCCAGTTCCACTCTAATGCTCTAAACACTACAATAGGCTTGCTCACCTTTAGCTGAAACTGATCAGTGTTGAAAACTCTGGTTTGAAGTTGGCTTGTTTCAACTAAGTATGACTGGATTTGGATATAATGCTTAACAGGAATTAGTCTAAAATGGAAGTAAAGCTACGAAACTCCTCTTCTTATCGGTGCTGCAGGGGGAGAGGGGAGGTTTGGGTTTATGAGCTCTTGACCCACTGCAATACCCTTCTGTGTCAATAACCCTGGTTTATTGTTGTATCTCAGTAAAGCCACTGTTACTGTTCAACTCCACAAACCCCAACAGTTCTTGCCCATGGTACATTGCACACTGATTTTATCTATACTCTGAGTCTTCATGAATCTAACAGTCTGCCCACTTCCAGTCTTCCAAAAAGATTCTGGGTACAAATAAGCCCATATTTTATTTGTTTGAAAAACCTATTAACTTATTATAATACGATGTAGAAGGACAATTACAAACAGTTGAATAATTATTATGATTATTATAGCTAGAGAAAGGAGTAGCGGTAAGTTGATTCTAGAACATTTTTGTGATATTTGGACAGACGAGACCTGCTTTGTACCATGGTTGGGGGACGAGGGAAGGGAGAAGTCAAAGTTGTACTTTTAAAAAAAAGTACAAAGATGTACTTTTGCAACTTGAAGGTCATGATCTAAGATTTGGGTGGCAAGGTAATCTTTCGTATAATAAAGTTAAGGCACATGCTGAATTTAAAAAAAAATGTACATAAATGTAGCAGCTAACATATAGTTTAAAAACTGAAAATAGAAACTACTGTCAGGGTGGTGTTGATGGTGGTAACCAGCAATAGCAGATGGGATGATTTGGGGGTTGGAGAGGTTGAGTTTAATTCTTCCACATCGTCCTGCGATCCTTATGAAAACTACCTTCTTGAAGTTGCTATTTATATCAGGAGCGAAGCCTCTATGACATAAAAAGCAGTGACTAGAAACCGTGTCCAAAAGGTAGATTAAGGCCACTTCCGTCCTACACTGTTATACTGCTATTATTCCACTTTCAACATCCTGTGGAATTCTGGAGTTTGTAGTTTACTGAGGCCAAAGAGCTCTCTGGCTGAGAATTCTAAATGCCCCTCCCTAAACTGCAGACCTCAGGATTCCATAGGATGCTGAAAGTGGAATAACAGCAGTATAATGGTGTAGTGAGGAAATGGCCTAAGTTAGGAGTGGGCATGTGGCCCTCTGGATGTTACCAGATCCCATCAGCCCTAACCAGCATACCCAGTGGTTATGAATGCTGAGAGTTACAGTCCAACAACACCTGGAGGGTCATATGATTTCTAGTTCTGTATTAAGCTGAAGATAATTGGGTACTTAGTTTCCATGACTGGGCACTCTAGACGGGATTCAGTTGGGTGGTTGTGCTGATGGAAGAAGCCCATGAGCAAATCTCAGAGGAGGTGCATTCTCCCTTCCCACATAGCTCAAGCACTCCCTCAGTCTGCTCCAGAAGGCTGCGAAACTTCCAGAGCTAAGTTTTAAGAAGCATGGAAGGCTGTGGGGAAGAGGAAGAGAGTGTCCCGTTGTCAGCATACAGAGGCTCCTCTGTGATGCATTTACAGATTTTTACATCAGCTCAAACTCCTAAATGGATCTGTGCCAGGATATACTAAGTGGATTTTTAATTTGTCCTGTTATATTTTTTATTGTACTCTGAATACTTTACAGTTGTTTTATTCCTGGAGTCTGCGGTTGTTATTACTTAATGTACGAGAAACTGAACTTCAGAAATGATTACTTGCTCAAATCTATCCAATTGAATGGATGCCTAATGGAGATTTGGGCCCAGGTCGTGGCCCAACACGCTGCTCTCTAGATTACACTGCTTCTATTGCA
This sequence comes from Cyclura pinguis, assembly GCA_030412105.1. Taxonomy (NCBI): domain Eukaryota; kingdom Metazoa; phylum Chordata; class Lepidosauria; order Squamata; family Iguanidae; genus Cyclura; species Cyclura pinguis. The sequence goes on along the minus strand of CM059599.1, from coordinate 17,582,697 downwards.
TAATAGAGGGGTTTTCACATAAGGGGGTTGTTTTAAAGACCTGTTATGCTGTTACCCCCTCTGTGTGGTTAGACTCTTACGAGTGGGAAAGGCTTTTATTATATCATCCATGCACCAGAGATATGATGTTTGTAGTGGGGAAGTCTACTCTACTTGTGTAAGCTTTCTGATTTGGAATGATACATATACATGGTAGAATAGAGCAGACTCTCTGCAGCAGTCACCCTCCAATGGACCAAAACAACAGGAATGCATTGGAATATAGGGGACTGGCTAGCAAGTGCCACCCTCATTCTCCGCTCCACTGTGATTCTAGTCAGTGGGGCGTGGAGCCTGAATGTGGCTTAAGTAAGTTCCTAATCTATATGTAAAACCTCCACTGACTGCAGTACAATTTGACTTATAATTCAGATATTCTCCTGCATTTATAAGTGATGCAAAAAGTGTAAGGGAGGATTGCATGCATTTTTTATGTCACACATAGTAATGCTAATGAAAATTAATGAAAGTTCTTGCTGGGTGGACCTGGTCTTGTTAATACTGTATGCTTGTATTTGAAAGTGTCTCATTGTGAATGAGATTCAACTAGGAATTCTAGAGAAACTGCTTCAGCTAGGGAGGAGGTGCTGTCATCTTTAGACGTCTCTGCCCCCAAAGTTGGTAAGAACTGAACATTGTATAGTGGGCATGAAATGCTGACTCACTGGCCATTTCCGCGCTAGACTGTTATAGTGCTATTATTCCACTTTCAACATCCTATGGAATCAAAGGCTGCAAACCCCAGAATTCTATAGGATGCTGAAAGTGAAATAATAGCACTATAACAGTTGTGTGCGGAAATGGCCACTATTTGTGGGGAGATGAAAAATGGGAAGGTGGGCAGGAGGGAAAAGAAATAGACTGAAAAAGAGCACAGCTGGCAGGTTGCAACTCTGAACAGGATCAATTCTTCACAGCAACATTTTGTTGCACGTCCCCAGTATTCATCCATAAATTTCAATACCTTATAAGGAGGTAGCCATAATCCTCTGTGGTTTAGAAATTTTATAAGGATTTACAAGGAGGCAGTCTAATCCTGTATTATTTAGAAATTCCACTGAATTCAGTGGGTGTTTATTGTGTGTAGAAGTGCATAAGCTTTAGTTTCCTTTTCCATCCATTTGTTTGTCTTTTACTAAAGTGAGGAACAAAATAAGAGAGATATTCATCCTGATAACATGATGACAGTTCTGAAATACTTGCTTAAAAAAAAATTAAAGCTGGGAGTTAAGAACTGAAACAAAACAATGCCGTTTAATCAGACCAACATAGAGAAATTGCTGTTATATTATTCACCTTTACTGTTTATTGTAAAAAAATTGTGTCACAACTGACCTTGTTTCAAAAGATGTTTATGCTGTCTACCTAGATGAAACATTTCATTATTTCATACATCATAATTTTCTATGTCATTCCAGAAGCCATGTATTGATTTTCAAGTTTTATCTGTTCAGATCTGTCTAGTAAAATTTGATAGTAATATTAGAAAGGATCAGCTGCAAGTGCATAGCTCTCTTTTTGTTGGTGCACATTCCGTAGACTTTAAGATAAGACCTTAAATCCTGCTGCATTGACTGGTTTTGTTGTGGGATTCTTTTCAGGGATGTTACAACTACTCAGCAAGCTTGATAATCTCTACTAAGTGACCATGTAGGATGTCTGTAGCAGCATAAGAATTGGCAGGCTTACTTATTTTATGTTAGTTTATTCATTCATTCTGTCTTGGTTTATTCATTCCATATGTGTTAATGTGCAAAGAACAGAGTATGGGGTTAAGGTTTTATGATTTTATGATGCAGTGGAAGTTCCTTTCAGTTGTTACACTGATTATCTTACTAGGCAGGAACCATATTGGATGATGCCTGCATTTTGCTCTCTTGACACTGTTGTAGGAAAGAAACTCCGTGCTTGGAGCAATGTCATCCTTTGATGGGTTCACAGATATAATTTCATAGCAAAAGCTTCAGATTTAGCTCCGCAGTGAGACAGTGACAACCAAAAGTGGATAACCTGCTGTACAAAATTTTACAGTTAATTTTCTATTTCCTCTTCTGCTCTGCATTTTTATTGGCATTTGCTACCCCCAAAACGTAGGTGCCATGAGGGCCACCCTGCAATGCCAACTACCTCCTTGCAAAAGTGGGGAATTAATTAGCTCAAAGAGGAGGCTTGCGAGGTGGGGTAACTTAACAAGATCTTTCTACCAGTGTTTACAGGCACAAGCTAGAAAAGAACCAGTCGGAGATTCAAAAGTAAGCTAAAAATGTGTTTTATTGAGGCAAATTGATTCATGCATGCGTATGAGATTGGCACAGTCAAACATTCACACAAGAGCTAACTGAAGGATAAAGGGAGGAAAAAATTATGTATAGAGAGGCTGAAGTTTTTGTAGTTATAGTTACCAATCCAGAAGAGTAGTGGCTTGGCTTAGATAGGACCTAAGGACAGTTCTCATTCAGGAGCCAGATGGACAGAATAAAGGGTAGACCTTTGAGAAACTGCACTGGGCATCCTGAAATCAGGATTATTTTGGGTATTTGTACCCAAAAAATAGCCTGTGGCAGTGAAAGATATGTGCAGTTCTAGGTGGGAGCAATGGGAGTTGCAACACAGACAATGGACTATCCACTAATGTTCGCAGTGTTTGGATGACAAAGACATAATGTGTGTTGCAATAGCTGTCTATTGTGGGTGCTACGAGGCAAGAGGAAGGAGCCCAGGTGCACAGGGGATGGCTGTCTGTCAGTCAGTGTCCTGGTGGGCTTCTCACGATTGCATTCCCTGGGAAAACTCCAGCTTCTGCTTTAGCCTGTTATCCACAGGAATGGCATTTATTTGCCTGACAAATGACTTAGTCTTACCTGGTGGGTGTTTAGGTTGACCTGCCTGTCTTGTTTACAGTTAGGTTTTTTCCCTTGTTCGGTTTGACCTCTTGGTCACCTCTCAGGCTTGATTTTGATATCAGAGCCAATTAATACAGTCGCCAATCCAATATGATGCCAATTAGGTATGGTGACCATCCAAACCATACTGATATCAGGGACCCTCAAAGTGGGACCTTACACATTCTTAATATATACAATGATGGTGACTACCAATTCTAATCAGTATTGGTAATTTAAGTTTAAGCAACTGCCAGAGCAGTTCTGTATCCAAATTATTCTGATATGCTGTTGCTACACTAGTTTTACAGGTGCTGTGCCCAGGATATGTGAGGAATGGAGATAGGGAAGGGGATGTGCAATGTGAGAGGAAACACATAGAAAAATGCTGCAAAAATTGTGAGGAAGTGGCAGACATGCTCCCATCATCCCCTGGAGAGACATTGTTTGCCCATGAATTGTGTCTATAATCATTTCCAGCTGCTATAAACTCTTGGAGGGACTCAAGGAATTATAAAGATTTCCATTTTAATGTTTTGATGTTAAGTCATTGCATTTTGAATATCCTTCTTCTTAGTCTTACTGGGGATCTTGTTGAAAACTAGAATGGAAATTTTTAAAATAATGATGGATACCTGTCAGAAATCCTGTAAGAAGAAGAAGACAATTTCCAGAGGAATACTGGTGGTCTAACAAATACATATCCACAAGATGTGGCTGGAAAGGTTGAAGAGACTTAGGCAAAATCAAGTGTTTTGGGTTCTGAATAAAGGAGGCAAAGAACATGACCAATTCAACACTATGCTGTTTACCAGTCACACTAACTGTCACATTACCTTATCTCTGTGTATAAGCTTAGCTCTTTTTCTTGGCACTCCATTGCCCAGGGGATGAGTAGTCGAAGGCTGAACCTGAGTTCTTTTATATCATAAGCCATTGCTGTTCTACTCAGCTATGGCTCCACGTAGGGAGGGCCCTTCCTGGCTGGTCTATGTGGTTGAGAGCCCAAGAATGCCATCTGATTACGATGTTGCTTTCTGAAATAGGAGGATTCATTTTTTTTGTCCACCTGCCTCTTCTTTTCCCATCTGATATTACTGTTGCTAGCAGGACAACCAAAGGTAGGCTTTTTCTTGTGAAGGCCACATTCTTATCTCAGGCCCTTTTCGCATGGCATCTGCCATGCGAAAGAGGGTCTGGAGCCTCTCGTGATTGCAAGGAGCGATCCACATGGCACCCTCGCAATCACGCAAAGCTCCAGGGGCCAGCAGGCAACGATTGCACACCTTTGCATTTTCGGCTTTCAGCCGAAAATGCTGCACGATCGCGCATTGCTCCCGGGCTCCGCACGCAGTTACCTGGCGTGCGGAGCCTCGGGAGCTGGGCCAGTCGCGCTTCCTGTCTCAGTGCAGCCTGGGAAGGTCCCAGGCTGCACTGCGAAAGGAAGAGGCGGGACTCTCGCACGAGCAGGAGGCTTGTGTGGAGCTGAAGAAGCAGGAAAGTGAGAGCCTCTCTCAAGAAGCTGCTCGCGCGATCACCGCACCCCAGCACCGAGAAAAGGTAGGATGCGGAAAGGGCCTCAGTAGCAACTCATTTTTCTTTCTTCTAGTTTCAGTGTGCTTTCTTATTGAGCTTATTTTTATTTATTTTATATTTTATTTGTTGAATTCAAAAGATCAAAAAAATTAAAAGCATATCAACAGGTAAAATGTTAAAAACATATAAAATTATAAAACTTACAATAGCTTTAAAAACAGCTAATGAATAAGTTAAAGGTCTCCAGCTCACCCATTAAAGGCCTTCTTTAAAAAAGATGTCTTTTCCTGCCTACAAAAGGAAATCAGGAAGGGGACCAGCCTAGCCTCTCATGGAAGGGAGTTCCAGAGGGTGGGAGCAGCCACTGAGAAGGCTCTCTCCTATGTTCCTACCAGGTGAGCCTGGGATGGTAGCAGGATCTAGAGAAAGCCTTCCCCTGCAGATCTTAGGGCTCCAACAGGTTTGTATAGGGAGATACGGTTTTTCAAATAGTCTGGACCTAAACTGTATAGGTCATGACCAACACTTTGAATTATGCGCAGAAATGAACATAATGCATAATGCTTCCTATAAGTTTCCTTTTGTGTCTGTTCTTACTGATGTAGCGTCTGACCATTCTTCCTTGTTCATGATTGGTCATGGGCCTGAAAAGGAATTAAACAAATCCATGAAGAAAATATCAGTCAGTGGCAATTAAATAAAAAATGAAACATCCTTGTTCAGAGACACTTGGTTGGGAGGTCTGCGCAGAAGCCTTGGTACCAGGGCAAGATGCCAACTTTTCTCCTAGCAAGTTTGTCCCCACTTTCTGTGTATAGATTTCCTGCTCACTAGGCCATTATATTCACTAACTCTTCTTATTTATCTGGCCCTCTTTTCTTTTATGTTTGGTCTCAGAGCTGGCCTTGGCAAAAAGTGTTGTTTGTCAGCAGCTGCCAGCTGTGTCTATGCTACTAGGGATTACTCTAAGGCTTGCTGGAAGGAGCATAATGCAACAAACTTGTTGAAACTATAGTATTTGCTGGCATATAAGACTCACTTTTCCCCCCGAAAAATACTGTTTGAAAATGGGGTGCATCTTATACACTGGTGTGTCTTATATGCCAGCAAACAGTATTTGCCGGTGTATAAATGGCATGTGTCTTATATACAGGTATGACTTATATGTTGGCAAATACGGTATACAATTCTCAATCTGCTTGGGGTACAGATGGGAGACTGCCAAGGAAATATATCCAGTATGTGCAGGCCTGAGTTTATGTATTTAATATATTTAATTTATATCCTGCATTTTTACCGATATGGGACTAATATGAATTCCACAGATCATAGATAAATACAGCCAGACTTCCACAGTTGCTGGAGTTAAGGAAACAGGACCCCTCCCCTATGGAAAAATTACCTGTATCAAAATGTCTTTGGGAAGGGAGGTGAGCCGTGATGGGAAGAACAGGCACCCAGGGTCCAAACCAGGTCAGGGAAAGGAGACGGAAAAAGGGGGGTCAGCATGGTGACCCTGTACCTCCTCTCTCTCATCCATCTTCCTTGGGTGTGGGGTGGCACCAGGAGAGGGCTTGTAGTGCTGAGAAATTGGGCTGCAATCCATCCTTAGCTGGCTGGGCAGCTACTGGTGGTGGAGGAGGAGAAGGACCAAAGGTGGGTTTATAAAAGACTTGATCGGAGCTGCTGAGAGGAAATGTTTCTCTGAAAAGAAGCCCCTGAGGTGGAGGGGCATGGATTGGAAAAACTCACAAATAATCAAATCTCTGAAAGTCAAACCTGCAAATGTGGAGGACCAACTGTAATACATAATGAAAAAAATAACTTTCCACTAATGTACACTGTTTTGATATTTGAATGTTTTCTATAATGTCATTATTTCTTCTTGCAATTAGAATGTATTGATTTGGTGGTTTGCATAAGAGCATAAATATTATATTAATGTCTCCTTTGCATGGCTAACATCAGGGCTTTCCACACGTTGTGTGGTGCTTTTTATCTGTGGCTAATGGGCAAGAATTCTTGAATTCTTGTTTGGTATGTAGTGATTTTGTGTTGCTATAGTTGTTGTTTGAGCAGCTGTTGATGCTATATTCCATTGTTTAATGTTCTGATTATGTTTTGACTCTGCCATTTGGAACAATTAGATCCTATGTTGTTATACTAGTGAAAGATATAACAGTGGTGATCATAAGCTAGACGGCAGGATCACCCAAATAGTGTTGCTGAGATGTCTTGAATTTCTGCTGTGTATTTCTATGAATGCAAACTGGATTGTAGAGATGGAAGATACAATTCTTGAATATAAAAGTTTATAACCATGCTATGATGAAAAGTGTTATTTTCTGCTGAAAAAAAGAATAGAATTGAGTGCAGAACAGAATTTCTAGGCAGCTGAAATGTGTGATATTGATATACTATCATTTTTAAAAAGAAACCTTTTTGTTTTAAACTCTTTGGATTTATCTAGACCTTTTTGGAAAGTCTCGGTTTTCCTATAATTTGTAGTATCCAAACAGATCCCTTATTTAAAAACAAAAAGATAATGTGAAGCCAATCCTTTACAAATAAATGCATTGCGGTGGAAGAGGATGTCATGTTAGTGGGTTGTATATTATTTGGAAACTGTGTGATAGGTTGGTAAGTAGATAGGTAGAATATTTCCCATTAGGAAAAGGATTGTAGGAACAAAACCTTCTAGTTCTGTGGAAATCCACATGTAGTTAATCGTAAGCCTTTTGTCTACTCTAGAGTGATTGCCACAGAATAAGTTTGCCTAGGATTTCAGCCTTAGTAAATTCGGAGTATCGACTGTGGCATGTTGGCTTGCAGGCTGTGTTAAAAGTCACTGAAGGACAAGTCATTGTAAACTTGGGTATATATATCTCAGGATGTTTTCCCATTTCTTTGTTAAATATCATTCTTTTCTGCATATAAAATAACCTAGTTGGTCTAGCACAGAAAGAGATGAATGTTGAATTTGTCTGGATCCTCCAGCTGCAATTAGAGTGTCAGTTTCTGTCTTACAGTCAAGACCACTTCAGTTCTTACAGCAGTGACCTTACATATTTTTCAAAGGGCATGTCTAACAAATTATAAAGAGATTGCCAAGACCATTGTGAGTTGTAGTCAGCTACTAATTAACAGTGGTGACCATATCCCCTCGGCTTTTACTCCCTTATTAATATTACTGCATAAGCATTATTTCTACTGGAGAGCTTGGAGTCCATTTTCATTGTACAGAGCCTACAAAGAGATAGCACACAGTAGGAGTTTTTTGGAAGGCAAAGCTCCAATTTGAAGATATTTTCTTAACACAATTTAAAAAAAAATCATTTCATTTCTTGAAATATTACTTAGACATTGGATGTATAACTGAAATAACAACATACAGTGGGCCCTCCTTACCAGTGACCTCTGCATGTGCGATTTCCAGTTCACGCAAAGCATCACATCTCTATACCTACAATGGTGATGACATGTACGCAGGCATGCTGAAGGATCTGTGCACTCGGCCACTGAATATAGTAGGATACAAGTATCCACAAATACTGCTATTTGCAGTTCATGGAATGGAACCTTTGCATATATGGAGAGCCCACTGTATTCTCCATCACTTCCTTTTGGTTTCTACTTTGTGTTGATTTTCAACCACTTGGAGTGGCTGCCCCCTCTTTGTGAGGCTCTACCCTAATGTTAGGAGCTTTGTAAGAGGGGTGTATGTGTGTGTAGATAATATTTTTGTTTAACTTTACTTATTTCTGGGCAGACCTCTTCAAGTTTGCCTAGTGCATCTCTTGATGAAACTACTGGTCATTGCTAGAGTTATTGTGATTGACATTTCATTGAGTACCTCAGAATTTAATAAAGAGGGAACAGATTTTTATCATACTGTAGTCAAATGCTCTTTTCCAAGGCTATGTGAGTTTTTTGAGAGCAGTTCTGTAGCTGTAGATAGTGTGGTAAATGATATACATAGAATATATGCCATTGTTTCAATAACTGGCATAGATGTAGTACTTTATAAGAGGTATATCCTGTCAAGTATGCGCCAAGAAAAAAGTGCTCAAGATATGGCAGTATCCTATATAATCCTCTTTTTCTTTATTTCCCCTGCATTGATTGCCTCATCTGGGGAGGACATCAAACTCCTTCCCTTCATGCAGTGACGAGGCCGCGCATGCTCAGGGAGGCCTTTCTTTTATTATTCTGATTGTCATAGGCTCATATGGGCACTTATCCAATTGTAATGCTTCCATATATTCCGACTGCTTCTTCCATCCCACCTGCAAATAAATTCTGTTGAGAACGAAAAGATGGCATGGCTGAACAATGTTATTTGATAGATTGTGCTAAGAACCCTCTGTCTCAAAACACCTTCAGTGGAAAAAAACTCATAGTCCCACTGTAACAACCCTTCGTGTGCCTGCCCCTAGCATCTCCTCTCAAGTGCTCTTCTCTCAACCAAGTTCATTTCCAATATTCGAGCTAAGTTTAAGAGATACATGGCTGGTGGAATGTGAGACAAAGGATGCATAAGTAAGCTACAAATGGAGAAAGATTTAATATTTCCCACGTACCCCTTTGCACCCAAAATAGGACAAATACCTCTCTTGCAGCTTTATTCATAATTGGCAAGTCCTGCTTAAATATACAAATATCCCCTGCTTTTTGACAAAGCACACCTTTGGCTCTCTTCAATTACAGCCATAACCCATACATTCGACATGTGGTCTGCTTTTTTCACCATATGTACCACTTGAAAATAGTCAAAACGGTGGATTGTCAAAAAGTGACCATGCTCTGCTTTTTCTTCCTTTTCTGCAGCACTCTCTGTTTCAACAGCTCTGGCTGCATGGCAGGACAGAAAAGGAGACAGCTAGGCAGGCAAAGATGAAGGAGAGTGAGCAAAAAATGCCAGCACACCTGGCAAGCTTCCATCTTGCTCCTCTCCATGTGTCTGGGGAGTTGCTGTGTGTGTGTGTGTGTGTGTGTGTGTGTGTGTGTGTGTGTAAGGCACACCAGTCTCCAGTGGTGGGTTGCATGAGAGAGAGAGAGCTCAAGAGAGTCCGTAGTGGTGTCTTTTAACAAACTGGGGAGCAGCTGTGGCTCTCCTGCCCCCCATGTTCCTGTCTCTTGGCTGCTGAAGAGATCCAAAGAAGAGCAACCCAGCCACGGTGTAAAAACAGAGAAAGATGGGATGAGGGGAGAAGCAGAAGGTGTCAAGATGCCAGTCTTCCTTCCTTCCTTCCTTCCTTCCTTCCTTCCTTCCTTCCTTCCTTCCTTCCTTCCTTCCTTCCTTCCTTCTCCCAACACCTTTCTCTCAGTCAACTTGGCACCATCTTTTTTTAGCTTGCAAAGTGAATTTGCAAGCCAAAAAAAGACTGGATTCCGCTTTTCGACAATTTCCACTTTTTGACAGTCTTCTGGCCTCTTATCTGTCGAATAAGCCGGGGATGCATGTACTGCATTGACACTGTTGTGTTTAGTTTGTTATTCAGCTAACAACACTTTACAAGAAGATAGTATATTTTTTATATAGCACTGCCATGCTGTGACACCAGTGAATCATTCACACCCAACATGTTGTGCTAAAAGTTGGAGATTCCAGGGCAAGGAATGTGATATCACTGTGGGCCGGAACTATTTTTGTAGCTGTTTATACAAATCAAGGATTGTGCCACTTCCTGCTATTGTGGTTGGACTAGGACTCTAGGAAGCCAGGATTGAACTTCCACCCAACTATGGAAACTCTGATTTCTGTGTATGATTGTGAAAGCAAGGCAGTGAAGAAAATCACTTCACTTGAATGTGGTGCTGAAGGAGAGTTCTGTGGATAACATGCATTGCCAAAAAGACAAATAAATAGGTCCTGGATTAAATCAACCCTGAACTATCTCCAGAAGCCAAAATGACTGTGGTGCTTTGGACATATCATGAGGTGACAAGATTCATTAGAAAAGATGATAATCCTTGGCAAAGTGGAAGGCAGTAGGGAAAGAGGAAGACTGCATTACAGGTAGATTGATTCAATCAAGGAAGCCAGAGCCACAGCTTCTCATGACTTGAGTAAGACTGTTAATAACAGGGAATCTTGGAGATCTCATTCACATGGTTGCCATAAGCTGAAGTTGACTTGATGGCAATTAACAGCAATATGGAAGCTCACTGAGTGACCCTGGGCAACTCACATTCTCACAGCCTCAGAGGAAGGCAGTGGTAAACCTCCTTTGAACTATCTTACCAAGAAAGCCTTAAAAAAGGATGCTGTAAGTCAGAATGAACTTGATGGCACCTAACAACAACAGCAGCAACAAATGGTTTTCTTATGCTGTTTTGGGGATCTCTTTGAGTGCTTAGAGGACTTCTATAGTAAAGAGAGAAGGGATGGTGGACAGGCTCCTCTGAAAGACAGTTTGATGACCTTCTCTATCAATATGCACCAATCTGTACAATGGCTGCAGTCAGGCCAAACTTCCCAAAATTTTGACGTGTAGTTTAGACTTATTTAAATTTTTCCCCCTTTCCCCCAAAGCAGGTGGTACAGGGTTCAAACCAGATTTGGAATCTGTTTTAATGGAAGTGGATTTAATGGTTTGCCCCCAGAATTGTCCATCGTCCCCCTGCCATTCACAGTAACAGGGAAGTTCCTGTTGACACCACTGTGTGATGGATCTGATCAAAAGGACCATAGAGACAGTTGAGTGTTTAAGCCCCTTCCCCTTATGACATGGCAGTAATTCATCTTCAGCTTTCATATCTGCCACCACCATTTCTACACTGACCATTGGTTAAAAAATGCTAACATAAGGGTGAACTATATAATAAATACCACATCTAGTTTGGCTGTCAGTTCAGATGATACGACAGTGAGGCTCATTTGGCTTGACCAATGGCCCATGTGAAAAGAGCATGTATCCTAGAACATGCCTTGTCATTTTTGCCCCCAAGGGTACTTTCCTAGACATGCAAAGCTGTACTTTGTAGGAGGTGCAGTGTTTGATAGCATAATCCTTTTTAAAACAAATTAATTGGCATCAAGAAGAAAATTGGGGAAATAAGGTATTCATTTACAGTGGCCAAGAGTGCCAGTTCATAAAGTGTTTTAAATTGCAGCCTTCCAGCTTCAGAAACTGGAGTGTTACTTGATTGCAGATCCAGCAGCAAAATACTGGCAAAGATGACGAATTTCCCCATCCAAGCAAGAAACTATTCTGTGTGGTATAGATAAAACAAAGGCCATTTCCACACTACACTATTATAGTGCTATTATTCCACTTTCAAAATCCTATGGAATCCTGGGGTTTGTAGTTTAGGAAGGAGCATTTAGAATCTTCAGCCAGGCGTCAGTAAACTATAAACCCCAGAATTCCATAGGCTGTTGAAAATGCAGTAATAGCACTATAACAGTATAGTGCGGAAATAGCCAAAGACTGCAACTTTTTTTAAAAACAGCTGAATCGTGTTGGCCTTGCATGGGGCATGAGTCCAGGGACCTGATAACTTGCCTGTTCTTTGATCAAATCTCACTCTGATCCATCTGCTGAGGAACCATGGATTGGCATTACTGGAGTTCATGCAGGCACAAAACACAAGAGCCCCCAGAGGTGGGCTTGACCTACTTGCTGGAACCCCGACAGTTGCATAAGACTATCTCCTCTGCTGGAGATGATGTGCATCCCATATTGTACATCCCTAAAACTGGCTCTAGCTCGATGTCATACCACCAAAGTTGTGACAATGAATGAATAATTAGCAAATCCAACAAATAACCATTCAAACAAATATGAAATAGCATAATAAAAGGAAGAAAAGCATGCAAACCCAATGCTGAAAGTGGAATGGGAACTGAATTTATATCTCTGCACCAGACCTGAGTGAAGCCTGTACTCCCAAGGTCCAGCAGAGGACTGTTCCCACTCATCCTGGCCACTGATTTGTTGCTGCTTCTGGAGCCCACAAAAAATGTAAAGGTATCTAAAGAGCACCAGAAGACCAGTGAAGTAGGAGGAAGAAAATGGTGGCTACCTTGCTCAGCACTGCACAGTCCGCAAACAAGCCCCTCCAATAAGTCTGGAAGAGCTGGGTTATTCTAGTAATGATATCATTTTTCTGTCATTTGGTAAAGTGTATTTCTTGCTGTGCTCTCTTTCTGAAGTGCATCATGCATGAATTCCTCTCCTCCAACTCGTCCAGCAAAGAGTCATTTTTCCTGAAGATAAGCACATCAAAAGAATTATCTGTACAATTACAGAATATAGTAATGGTGTCTATATCACAACTGTGGTAAATGCTTGGTTTTAAAGTGAGTGAGAGTGGGTTTTTTTCCACTTTTGTTTTTTCAGCTTGGATATTCATTATGCATTTGGATCTAAATATCAAAAGCTGCTAATTTAGTTTTCTGTGTTTTTCAGATATATATTAATAGCACAGGATATTCAAGGACAATGGTACATAAGTAGTGACTTTTTTAGGATTTGTTCTAGTCTAGGGAAAATACGATTTGATGAGGGTACAATGGCAACAGCAGGAAGTGTTTTCAACTCAGAAATGATAGCTGACTAAACACATCCAAAATCTGGCAAAATTGAGGCATGGGAACACCCTCAAATTTCAAAATGGCTGGCATGTGTTAATTTGCAGCTAACTGTAATTTCTGATTTATATCGCTGACATGTTTCTCCTGAATGAGAATCATTCTGATTGCTTTTACTACAGATGTGATGCCAAGAATTGTTCATTTACCATGAAATGTGTCCTGTTTGTTATGTATGTTACGTATGTATCCATATAGGCCATGTTCTCTGCAGTTTGAAGAACAGAATACTGTCTGATGTTAAGCTGTTAGCAGCAGCAGCACATTCAAGCTTTTATACCTCTTTGTACAGTTAGCAAAAACCAGTTGAATGTAGTATCAGGTATCTTGATCTAATATTATGATGTTACTGTTCTGCTTCACTTAACTGTAGAGGGGCTGTCTTAGCTCATGACCCTCCAATTGGCATGATCATTTGTACAACCGAAGCTGCATGTTGGGGCACGTTCTTCCCTGCAAAGATTTGTACACAGAAGTTCTTCTTTGTGGTCTCTGTGCCTCACACACTGGGAGTTTTCACGCATGCACAGTAACGTTCAGAAGATTCTAGAGCTAAGCAGCTTGGTGGGAACCCCTCCCCCATGCTGGTACTGAGCATGCCCAGCCCGCCAAGCCAACGGCCTCTCCTCAGTTCTTTTTCGTCCTCTGTAGTGAGCGGAAGGTTCTTTGCTTCGCAGCATCTTTGGGTTGTGCTTTGATTTGAATTTCGGCTTTTGGACTTGGATTTCGTACATTGGTTATTGGATTTTGGATTGGATTTGGTATTTTCAGCTTTCTTCGAACCCCTCTTCCTTCGTGTTTTCTTCATTCGATCTTCTCCGTCGATCTCCGTGAGTGTTCTTCCCCCGCTTGGACTTCTGCTCCTCTTCTTCGGCTTCTTTCTATGTCTGCGCTCTTCAAGCATTGTGTTTCGTGTGGGCGTAAGGTTACTTTCTCCGATGGGCACTCGGAGTGCCTCTTTTGCCTTGGGCAGACCCACAACGTGAGGACCTGCTCTATTTGCCAGGAGTTCACGGCCCAAACATTGCGAAACAGATCATCTCGCCTGAAGTCCCATTGCTGGGAGGAGTCTCTGAGGGCAAGGGAGCAAGTCGAAGAAGAATCCACCATGTCTTCACGCCCCTCCTCATCGGCGCGACCTTCGACCACGCCCTCGTCGGTACCGACGGCTGCCGTACCGACGACAGTGACGGTACCGGGCTCAGTACTGTCCTCTCGGCCTCCGATATCGGCCCTTCCGTGCATCCCGAAGCTCTCCTCGGGTGCGTTGACTTCTAAGGAAGCTCCTGCGGGTTTGCAGGCAGCGACATCGTCGAAACCGCTAACTGCCGCTCAGCGCAAGTGGCCTCCTTCTCTCGATACATCTAAAGAGAAGGAAAAAAAGAAGAGGAAGAAGGAGAAGTGGGGTTCGCCCTCTAAGAGGATCTGCCCTCTGGCACCTCCAACTCAACATCTTGAGGAGGTTGTCCAGGAGATTGGGCCACCAGAGATAATCGAGGTGTCTGAGGAGGACCCGACCGCTGGCAATGCAGTGCTTTCGGGCCCACCCGTTCTATCTGCCGCGGTAGCTCCGCTCGGTCTCCCAGAGGGGATGGACCGCCCGGAACCTGTTCTGGCTGCACCTCGGGCCCCATCTCTCCATCGAGCCACTTCGCGAGACCATGCCAGGAGGAGTGAGTCTCGTTCCCCGGAACACCCGGAGAGACATCGATCCCCGCGTCGTCGGGAGGCCTACCCGGAGCGGGCTCTGTCTCGGCCCCCAATAGACTCACCCTTCTCGTCTGCTTCTTATATCGCGAGGTACGCCCGTGAACATCTCTGGCGTGAGCAACCAGATTCGTACCAGTCCTATTCGCCGGCGTATAGAGACAGGTACCACCCGGACATGAGGCACTGGTCGCCGTATCGGAGGTCGTGGTCTCCATCCCGCGGCAGGTACCATCCGCGATATCGGCATTCACCTTCACAATCGCTTTCCAGGTCTCCATATTATGAGCGGTCCCAGGAACGTTCGCCACACTACCGGGCTGTGTCACCGCCACCCAGAGTTACCACGACAGTGTCACATCTGGTTTCGGAGGCCCTCCCGACGCAGACCCTGGTTCCGGCATTAACCTCCACCCAGGCCATCCAACATCCAGTGCCTACGGTGCTGCCGATTGTCTCCGCTGCACTTTCCCAGCCACTGGCCACTCCAATGGTATCGCCTACTGCGCCAATGACGGTAACCACGCCAACGGTCACCTTGTCGTTGCTGACTCAACAGCCGTCGGCAGAGAGGTCTCCTTCTCGTTCCTCGCAATCATGCGAGATGGAGTCTGAGTCTGAGGAATCGACGCCTGGTTCCCACGAGTCTCCGCCCTTGGCCTTTGGGGACCCTGCACCGGATTCGGCACCAGAAGACGTTAAACAGTTCTCGGACATCCTTCTCCGTATGGCGAATGCAGTCAAGCTGGATGTGTCGGACCCAGTACCATCTGTACAAGACCCGGTCTTCCACTACGTGGACACCCGTCCGCCATCTACAGCACCGCTACCTTTTCTTCCGGCACTGCAAGAGATCCTTAAACATCCGTGGACCCAGCCCACATCTGCACAACCGATCCCGCATCGTCTAGAACACCTATACCAGACACAAAAGAAGGATGTCGGTTTCTGTTTAACCTCCCGGTGCCGAACTCCATCATCATCGAGTCCTCACAGACCAAAGGTGGTAAGAGGGTGCATACCACCCCGCCGGACTGACAGGGCCGCCGTTTGGTTACCTTTGGCAGGCGGTTTTATTCCACCTCGTCGCTCATTGCCAGGGTATCCAACACACAGGCCTGCCTCACCGCTTACCAGCGGAACCTTCTTGACAGGTTCTATCCGCTGTTGGCTCACCTCCCTGAGGATCAACGGGCGAGTGCTATCCAATTCTTCAGTGAGTCGGTAGCACTCGCCAACCAACAGATCCTTTCATCGAGACACTCGATGGAGGTGGCGGCTGGAGTGATGGTCGGCTCTGTGGCGCTCAGGCGATTCGCATGGCTCAGATCGGCAGGCCTCCAAGAGGACAGTCAAAAGAGGATAGAAGACCTCCCTTTCAACGACCAAGGCTTGTTCCATGCCACGACTGATGAGGCGATGGATCACCTTGTCAAGGCACGCCTCACCGTGAAGTGGATGGGAATCCACCAACCACCTCAGCCATGCTGCAGCTTTGGCTCCCGGTCGTCCTGGCATCGATCGTCCTCATCGACATACTGGCCTCGCTCACTGCGCTTGGCTCTGTCTCGGCCGTCGACTTCGTCTTCTGCGCGGAGACCTATTTGAGGCCGCCGATCTTCCTCAAAGAAGTCTTCATCTGGGATGAAGTCCCGGTTTTGACTGCCTTCGCAGGTCGCCACCACAGCCACTCTTCAGCCTGCCTGCTGCATTCGTAGATCAACCAAGCTTGGCCCGACACCTCTCCAAATGGCGCCACATCACGATGGACTCTTGGGTTCTCCCCATCGTCCGTCTTGGTTATGCCATAGAGTTTCAAGATATACCACCGCGAGACGTCTACTACTCCACCCCGGCCAGCTCGGCTCTGCTAGAGGAAATCCAGTCCCTACTGCACAATGGGGCCATAGAACAGCTTCCGTCCTCGGCCAGTACCACCAGCTTCTTCTCCCGGTACTTCACGGTACCGAAATCGGACAGTACCTTACGGCCAATTCTGGACCTCAGAGCGGTGAACTCTTACATCCTCCCAAGAGGTTCAAGATGGTCACTCTTTCTTCAATCCTCCCTGTCCTTCGACGATGAGACTGATTCACCTCTATCGATCTACGAGACGCCTATTTTCACATCGCAATTCGTCCTCAGCACAGACGATACCTACGGTTCGTAGTCGACGGTACCTGTTACCAGTACAGGGTGCTACCGTTTGGACTCTCCACCGCCCCCAGGGTCTTCACCAAATGCATGGCCCCTGTGGTATTGTACTTCCGGACAAAGGGCGTTATGATATATCCCTACCTGGACGACTGGCTGTTGGTGGCATCCTGCAGGCAAAAGTTATACAAGGACATTCATCTTGCACTCTCTCTTCTGTCTTGTCTTGGTCTCCGGGTCAACCCGAAGAAGTCGCACCTCGAGCCGACGAGGGTCCTGGATTTCATCGGGGCGACCCTGGACTCGATATCTGCCAGGGCCTATCTGCCCACGGAGCAGACACGCACCCTTCGTCAAGCCACCTCTGCTGCCCTCAATGCCTCTGTGATATCGGCAAGAAGGATCCAACAGCTTCTTAGTTACATGGTGGCGATCACGTCGGTCACTTATCTCTGCAGGCTCCGTGCGCGCCTGCTCCAGCACTGGTTTATCAGGGCCTTCGACCCTCTCTTCGACGATCAGAGACGCCTCCTGCAGATTCCTCGACAGGTGTGCCGCTCCCTCCTCTGGTGGCTCTCCTACCGTCACCTGCTCTCGAGGATGCTGTTTCAGGAATGAACTCCTCCGCTCACGGTGACGACAGACACCTCCCCCTACGGATGGGGAGCACACTGTGGCGATCTCAGGGTGCAAGGACACTGGATCGGCCTGGAGACCCACCTGCACATCAGTGCCCTGGAACGTCTCACCATCCCGAAGGCTCTAAGGGCCTTCCGCAACCTGGTTGCCGGACACACAGTGCAGATCCTGTCCGACAATACGACGGCCGTCTGGTATGTCAACAGGCAAGGAGGGACTCGATCGACCACTCTCCTCACCATAGCTCTTCAGCTTTGGAACTGCTGCGTGCCGCTCCGAGTCCACCCGGTCGCGGTGCACCTAGCGGGCCAAGAGAACACCACAGCAGATGCCCTCAGCAGGGACACCTCATGCTACCACGAGTGGACTCTCTCCGATTCCGCGTTCTGGATGATACTAGCCTGGTGGGGCGAGCCGTCGATCGATCTCTTCGCCAGCAATCTGAACAGGAAGTGTCCCCGATACTGTTCAAGAGCTGGCCTAGGCTGGGACTCTCTCAGCGATGCCTTCCAGTTTCAGTGAACCGACGGTCTCCTCTACGCGTTCCCGTTGTTTCCTCTCCTGGGCGGAGTGGTCGCCAAGATCCTCGCGGATCGAGCCGACATCATCCTCGTGGCCCCATACTGGCCGAGGCAGCATTGGTTCGGGCCCCTCTTTGAGGCTGCTTGCGGCCGTCTCCTCAAGTTTCCGACAGCACCAGATCTCCTGTCGCACTCCGATGGTCTTCTACTCCACCCAGACCCACCTCTCCTGGCTCTTCACGTATGGAGGATAACGCCTTAGATGCTCCAGCGATTCAGGATATCCTCACCACGGCCAGGAAGGGGTCAACACGCCGCAACTACCACTACAAGTGGCGGAAGTTCGTCGCCTTCGCGGAAGCACATTGAGAGCCAGTATCGCCCATCACTCTGCCTACCATGTTCCATTTCCTGCTCCACCTTCGGCAACAAGGGCTTGCCTTCCCGTCGTTGAAGGTCTACCTCGCCGCTATCATGGCTTATCAGCCACAAGGGTCCTCCTCGGCAGCTCTCTTCAGGGACACTACCCCCAGGCAGTTCATGAAGGGCCTGCAACACCTTTATCCACCGGTGTCACCGCCGCTACTGCCTTGGTCGTTGTCCCTGGTACTATCACAACTGACGCAACCGCCTTTCGAGCCCATGGCGACTGCTGACGACAGGCTCCTGACCATCAAGACTGCCTTCCTGGTAGCTGTCACCTCAGCCAGGCGGGCAAGTGAGCTGACAGCACTTCGATCGGATGAGCCCTTCCTCGTCTTTCATAGAGACAAAGTAGTCCTCCAGCCAGACATCTCCTTCTTGCCCAAGGTGGTGTCCCACTTCCACCTCAGCCAGGACATTATCCTACCTACCTTTTATCCAGACCCGACTACGCCTCTGGAGCGCTGTCTTGACTCCCTCGATGCTCGTTGGGCTTTGGCTTTCTACACACATAGGACTGCACCCTTTCGTCAGACTCCCCACCTGTTTGTCTGCTATGGTGGTCGTCGAAAGGGCCACAAGTTGTCCACCCAGAGATTCTCCAAATGGGTGGCCCAGACCATTCTGCTGGCGTATGAACTGGCTAAGCAGCCTCCGCCAGCCTTGCTCCATGCTCATTCCACCAGAACCGTAGCCTCTTCAGCAGCTCTCCTTCGAGGAGTGGACCTGCAAGAACTGTGCCGTGTGGCGACCTGGTTTCAACCCTTGACCTTCGTGTGCCACTACAGACTGGACTGCCGGTCGTGAAGAGATGCCCGGCTCTCAATGTGCGGTGTTGTCTTCCGTTCTCTAGGACCTGACCCACCGTCCAATGGTAAGCTACAAAATCTCCCAGTGTGTGAGGCACAGAGACCACGAAGAAGAAGAACAGGTTGCTTACCTGTAACTGTGGTTCTTCGAGTGGTCATCTGTGCCCTCACACACACCGGTCCAGCTGTCCCCTCTTTCAGGTCCTGCACTGGCGGGCTCTAGAACTGAGGAGAGACTGTTGGCTTGGCGGGCTGGGCATGCTCAGTACCGGCATGGGGGAGGAGTTCGCGCCAAGCTGCTTAGCTCTAGAATCTTCCGAATTTTACCGCGCATGTGCGAAAGCTCCCAGTGTGTGAGGACACAGATGACCACTCGAAGAACCACAGTTACAGGTAAGCAACCTGTTCTTTCAGATGTTTAACTTCAGATATTTGGGAGATATTCAAATACTTTTTCTTCAGTGAAATACTCACATGTCCTGCCTGAAACTCCAGCCACTTCGACATTGGTTCATCAGATGCTTTGACCCTCTTAATGACGATCAACACAAAAGGCTGACAGTTCGTCTTGTGGTGAGAGAGTCTCTTCTTTGGTGGACCTCCATATGCAGTCTACGGTCAGGCATGCCATTCAAGCCACCCAGCCCACAGTAATGATAACCACAGGTGCATCTTTGTTGGCTCCAGAGCTGTACAAGGACACTGGTCTCATTGTGAGAGGAGTCTCTGCATCCATGTACTGGAGTTGTTAGCAGTCCTCAAGGTACTATGTTCATTTGAAAACTGTTACTAAGAACAGTAGTTCAGGTGGTTTCAGACAACACAACCACAGTTTGCTACATCAAACACCAAGGGGAAACCTGTTCCAATACCTTACTGGATCTTACCACTGATCTATGGAGTTGATGTTGTTGGGGAATTGAGAGATTTTTGGTAATGAGACTCTCAATCAGCAGAGTATCTTAGTAATTGCACAAAAACAGAAGTTGAACAGATTACCAGTCCCACTTCTATCACTCCACCCCAAACACACTTAACCTAGCTCAAAATAAACACAAAAGACAATTTGGTTAGAAATATAAAAGAATTTACTCACAAAATCTTGTGCATAGTCTACACAGGTTCAATTCTTGAAGAAGGTAGGAAGAAAATTGAGCACTCACATGCTTGCTGAAAATAATCCCTGTTAGGAGATCTCAGGGCATGCTTTCAGGACAAAAGGCGAAGACAAAAGGAAGGAGTAAATGGCAAGAGAACCTTTTTAAGACCAAAGAATGTATACGTGCTGGAGGAAGAGGTGTTGACCAAAACAAACAGGAAGTTTTCTCTAGGCTATCTCTCTATGCCTACAATAAACATGCAAACAAACTAGCCAGTTAATTAAGCATGCAAGGGTTGCCACTCCCAACAGGTGTACACCAAGCAGGAATGAGCAATGTCCTTGCAGACACCCTCAACCACAGCACAGGTCTTCAGCATGAATGGGCTCTATGCCACTGAGCTTAGTTTGTGCTTACAGTTCATTGTAGATACAGATAGACCTCTTTGCAACAAAAGACAACACCTAATGCCCTCAGTTCTGCTCCAGAGCAGGTGTTACCAGAGAATCTCTGGGAGATACATTTCTCTTTCAGTGGATAGGCTGTCTGCTCTACCTGTCCCCTCCTTTACCTCTTCTAGGGACAGTGATAGCAAAACTTGGGATGGATCGTTCTGATGCCATTCTGATCACCCCTTTCTGGCCCAGACAACCATAGTTTGGACCACTTCTAGATTTGTTCCAAGGTCATTGCATTCCACTCTCTTGCCATCAAGATCTTCTCTTTCATTCCAGCAGCCAGGTTCTTCATCGAGGCATTCCATTGCTCTGTCTGTATGCATGGAGAATAATCCACTAGACTCCCCAGTTGCAAGCGGTTGTAGAGGCTTCATAACGACTATACCAGGAGATCTTATCTCTACAAATAGAGGAAGTTCTGTGACTTCACTGCTGCCAAGTTGGAGCTGGCATCACCTGCAGTGGTCTTGACTGTGCTTCACTTCCTGCTGTCTCTAAAGGAGCAAGATTTGTCCGTTTTTTTAACTAAACATCCATCTTGCAGCAATAGTTGCTTATCAACCATTTGACCAGTCTTCATGCACCTTTTTCATGGGCCCTGTCAGTGGTGAGGAAGTTTTTAAGAGGATTGACTTATCTCTACCTACCAGTTTCACCTCCTTTGCCTCCGTGGTCACAGTCTTTGGTGTTATCGCAGTTGAGGAGGCACCCCTTCGAGCCTTTGGCAACTGAGAATGAGCACCTACTCACCCTCAAGACTTTATTCTTCTTTGTTGTGATCTCGGTCCAAGGTTCTGGAGAATTGGCAGCTTTGTGTTGCAATGAACCTTTCCTTGTGTTTCACTGTGACAAAGTAGTCCTGTGTCCTGATATCTCCTTCTTATCTAAGGTGGTCTCAGAGTTTCAAGTATCACAAGATATCATAATACCTACTTTTTACCTTCAGTCTAACACCCAGTTGGAAAGATCACAGCATTCTCTTGATGGTTGGCTTTCTGTATGCACAGGACTACATTCTGTTAATCCGCTAATCTTTTTTGCCTACTACAGCGGCCATTGAAAAGATCATAAGGTATCTGCCCGGTGCTTCCCCAGGTAAGTTGTAAACTATTTGCCTAGCTTATGAACTTGCCAAACAGACAATACCTGACTTTTTGGGGGCACATTCTACGAGAGCTGTTTCATCTTCATCAACTGCAATGAGGAGTGTCTCTCTACCAGACCTGTGTAGAGCTGCAAACCTGGTTGCAACCTTCTGCTTTTATCCACCACAACAGACTTGACTGCAGAGCCAGGAGAGATGTGCTGCCAGGAGGGCAGTGCTATCTTCTGTCTTACAATGACCTGACCTGCCTTCCTTTGGTAAGCTTTGCAAACACCCATTGCGTGAAGCACAGAAACCATGAAAAAGAAGAACAGGTTGCTTACCTCTAACTGTGGTTCTTTGAGTAGTCACCTGTGCCCTCACACAACCCACCCTACCTCCCCTCTTTCAGGTCCCTTTTTTTGGGGGGGGGACAGACTTCAAAACTGAGGGGAAGGTAGCTTGGCGGGTTAGATCATGTACAGTATGCAGGAGGGGGCAGGGTTTTCCCGCCAAGCTACTCAGCTCTGGAACATTCCGGAAGGGGGATCTGCACAGGCACAAAACCCATTGTGCAAGGGCACAGAGGCCACTTGAAGAACCACAGTTACAGGTAAGCAACCTGTTCTGTCAATGTCACAGCAACCTTATCACTTTCCCCAGATATATCAACCATGTCCCGGTAGTGTTGTATACATTTCCATCTGGTTTATCTTCTGTTATATACTGGGTAATCACTATGTTATAGGAATGAAACTATCAATTATGTAAGTTCTGCAAATATCGTTTGCTTATTTGTGTGTAACTGATTGCATCACCTTAGAAGTGCTAGATCTGCTGTTTACTTGAGCATCTCACATTCAACTTTTTGGTCCTGCGTTCATTGCTTCTATACCATGGTAGGATGTCTCTTCTGTTACGGAAGCCCTGTGCAGTCTTACTGCAAAAGATCATTTGTCACATTGTCACAATTAGTTTTAGTGGTTATTCCTTCTACATGTTCCACTTTGGGCTTATGCTTTGGTGAGAAATATACATGAATACAACAGAATACAACAAAATAAATAGATTATTAAATGACTCTTGGCTTAAATTGATATGTATTTTTAAGATACTGTTCACATTACAGCCATTTTAAAATAAAATATTGCTTTAATATTGATAAACAACTTCTAGCACCTAGCATGCACTTTTAGCCCGGCATGTGTCACTGCCATGTTCTTTGATTCCAGAATTGGTCCTTTCTGTTCCATATTTTCTCAGTGTCAAGACCTCTTCTTGCACTTTTAGTGTTTCTTTAGATAGACAACCGAGCCATTTTTAAAAATCTTAGGCTGGGAATGAGCCCTTCCAAATCTTTTGCACCTCTCTTTGCTTGAATGTCAGTGAAGTTTTTAAATTAATTGTTCACTGCCTGCCTGTAGAGCTGCTGCCCCAGGTTGCTGTGTACTGTACCAGGGAGTCACTAGGGCCTCCTTTAATTTTCCTTCTCCTTTTTTTCCCCTCACTATGTCACCTTTCCCCACTTCAAATCCCTTTAGTCTCCATGATTCCTTCAAAGGGACAAAAACTTCCTCAGACTGTAGAGAAGGAAAGGCTAATTCTTCTTCGTGGTCTCTGTGCCTCACACAATGGGATCTTCGTGCATGTGCAGTAGCTTTCGGAAAGTTCTAGAGCTGAGCAGTTTGGCGGGAACCCCTCCCCCATCCAGTACTGAGCATGCTCAGTCCCGCCAAGCCAACGGTCTCTCCTCAGTTTCTTTTCATCTGCCGGCGTACTAGCAGCTAACGGAAAGACCTCTCTAGTTGAGCAGCTTTTTGCTTTGTTTCTTTGGCTCCATTTTTCTTCAACACCTGTAAGAACTCTTCCCCCTTTTGTTCTTCTTTATGTCTTCTTTGTTTAAGTACTGTGTGTCCTGTCGCCGTAAAGTTGCATTATCGGACGGCCACTCCGAGTACCTGTTCTGCCTCGGAGAGGCTCATAACGTCCGAGCGTGCTCTGTTTGTAAAGAATTCATGTCCCAGACGTTGAGGAACAGGGCTTCCAGCCCACCAGCCTCACCAGGAACCCGGGTCTGGCTCGTCATCTCAACAAATGCCGTCACATCACCACGGACTCTTGGGTCCTTTCCATCGTCCGTCTTGGTTATGCCATCGAATTTCAAAGTATACCACCTCAAGGCGTCTTTTACTTCAGCCCGGCCAGCCCGGCTCTTCTAGAGGAGATACAGTCCCTACTCCAGAAAGAGGCCATAGGGCGGGTCCCGTCCCTGGCCAGTACCACCGGCTTTTTCTCCTGGTATTTCACGGTACCAAAATTGGATGGCACCTTCCGACCGATCCTGGATCTCAGAGGGGTGAATTCCTACATTCTTCCTTGGAAGTTCAAGATGGTCACACTCTCTGCCATCCTGCCCTTCTTGAGAGGTTGGGACTGGTCCGCCTCTATCGACCTACGAGACGCCTAGTCCCATATCGCAGTTCGGCCCCACCACAGACGATACCTTCGGTTCGCGATCGACGGCGTTTGCTACCAGTACAAGGTTCTGCCATTTGGACTCGCCACTGAGCCCAGGGTCTTTACCAAATGCATGGCCCCAGTGGTATCACACCTCTGCACGAAGCGCGTTATGGTATACCCTTAGCTGGACGACTGGTTGTTGTTGGTGCCCTGCAGACAAAAGTTGTACAAGGACATTCATCTCACACTATCTCTCCTATCCAACCTCAGCCTCAGGGTGAACCCCAGGAAGTCTCACCTAGAGCCAAGCCGTGTTCTGGACTTCATTTGTGCCACTTTGGACTCTGTTGCTGCCAGAGCCTTCCTGCCAGTGAAACGGGCCCGGACACTGCGCCAGGCCGTCACCATTGTCTTGCGTGCCCCGGTAGTCAAGGCAAGAAGGATCCAGCAGCTTCTCGGCTACATGGCAGTGACAACCAGGGTTACAAGCTTAAAAGCCATCTATAATATATTTTTAGAGACACTTTGACAGAATCCTTTCAAGTTTTATGCCAGGTAATAGACTCTTCTTTGTTGGATGTGTTTTAAATAGAGGTTGGATGGCCCCCACCCAGAAATGCTTTCTTTTACCACTGGTAGGGGTGTGGAGAGCCAGCATGGTTTAGTGGTTTGAGTGTTGAACTGCAACCTTGGAAACCAGGCTTTGATTCCCTACTCAGCCATGGAAACCCACCGGATGACCTTGGGCGCATCACAGTCTTAGCCACCAGAAAACCCCATGAGAAAGTTGTCTTAGGGTCACCATTAGTTGGAAATGACTTGAAGGCACACAACAACAACAACAAGGGCTTGGAGAAGATGTTTGTTGGGATCCTTTCTAATTCCATGTTTCTATGCCACAAGTTCCCTACATGGTAACAAGCATTATGAACAAAAGTGAATTTGTTTAAATTGTTTTT
This sequence comes from Cyclura pinguis, assembly GCA_030412105.1. Lineage (NCBI taxonomy): Eukaryota > Metazoa > Chordata > Lepidosauria > Squamata > Iguanidae > Cyclura > Cyclura pinguis. Next base: position 17,557,330 of record CM059599.1, on the reverse strand, counting down.
TGTTCTATGAATACTTTTATTGCATTTTATTAATAGCCTTTGACATGTTTTTATTAATGTCTTTGAAAATGCTTTAACTGTATTTGTTTTAATTTTTGAAAATCACCTTGTATTGGGTGAGCATTGGGAAAAAGCAGCATGGTATAAATGAAATAATAAAAAATAATATTGGATTCCTGGCTCCTTCCCCAGTTTTTTCTGTCCCTTAGCCTTGCTCTGAGGTACTTTGTTCTTCCTCTGCATTTATCCTTACACCTTTGTTATGTAAATATTTTGTAGTGGGAGAACAAATTAGCTGAGTACACCATGAGCAGTGTGGGTAAGTAGGTTGGAGTGACTCACCTGCAAGGTCTACCTACCCTTTCCCTGCAAGACTGGGTGGAGAAAATTCAGGGGGAGAGCAATAAGCTCTGCAGTCCAGTATGGATCCAGTAAGACCACCTTCTCTTTCAGCTGAAGGAATGAAGACCTTCCGCAGCAAGCCTTGTAGTTCCCTTGAATCAACTGCCTCCAGCTGACAATAGTGATGCTTCTCTGAACCAAGAGTCCTAGTGGTTCTGAGGTCCAATAATGAGGACTGGGATTTGGATCTTGTTTATACATTATACATTCAGTATACATCCAGTAATGAATGATCTGACAAAGCCAGAGTCTGCTCAGTTTGAAAAGTTCACAGTGTATAGACTTTTTAATTCAAATGATTTGCCCCTTTGTCTTTACCAAACTGGCAGTGACTTTAGACATCTAAATACTTTTATCTCCGCTGAAGTGGTAGCCTGTGGTACTATGATGTTTCCATGAGCAAAGAGGCACTTTTTGCTGCTGCATTCAACAAACCGATAAAAGTTGAACATGCGTCTCCTTTACTGGTCTGGACAGACATTATCATTATGCAGAAGTTATGTTCATTAATACCACAGGTTTGGGAAAAGCTTGTGGTCCCTCTAGTTGGTGCTGTGATTGTATCCTTTTCCAGTGCCCTAGCATCTAAGGAGCTTTCCACACTACACTGTTATAATGCTAGTATTCCACTTTCAACATCCTATGGAATCCTGGGGTTTTCAGTTTAGGGGCATTTAGAATTCTCAGCCAGAGAACTCCAGAATTCCACAGGATGTTGAAAGTGGAATAATAGCACTATAACATTGTAGTGCAGAAAGGCCCTAAGAATCAAGAGACTTCTTTTAAAGAGGCAAATGAGGGGAGAAAAGACAGAGCTTAAAAAATGTTCTCAGAGTCTGTGCTGTGGTGATTAGCGTGTCCTTGACATCCTCGTTTATGGATACAGCCTGTATGTTATAGATTGTTAAATAATCCTGACCTGTATTCTAGAACTTGGTAAAGGTCACTGATTAAGATACTCTAATTATATGCCTATGTGGCTGATGCTGCTGAGGACTGCATTAGCTGTACAGCCAGGGCAATTGCTGTAGCAAGGGTGGTGAGGAAATCTGTGCAGCTTTAATACTGGAATGCTGGTCAAATTTGGCCGTAATTCCCTGCAGGGAAGTTTGTTTGTGGAGGATGCACTGAAATATATTCTCAGAGATAAAAGATAAGGTCCTAAGAAGGTCCTCCTACAAGAAGGAAGAAAAAAGGCGAGCTTTTTATTTGCCCTTGGAAAGCTTAACATTTTAGGAACCTAAGGAATTTCAAATCTTTCTGGCCCTCCTTTTGATTTTCATTTAAATCAGCAGGCTCTCCCTATCACCCTTCTGTAGGGGGAACACTGTCAACAGAACTACTGACCAGAGGCTTGCTGGTTGGAGGGAGACCGATTAAATACCTTGCTGTTTAATGCCAAATCTTTTATACCCTTTTATACAACTTCTCACTATACAAATAATGAAATGGATTTGAGAGATAACACATTCAAAAGAAGTCATAACTACATGTTGGGAATTTACACGAAAACTGTGCTGTGTCGCTATGCTTTCAGTATGGAAGACATGATATGACATGGACTGTAGGAAGATACCTGCTAGATTAGACTGAAGGCCTATCTAGTTCAGCAGTTGGTAGTCAGAGATAGAGGTGGTCATCTGACTTTTTGGGGGAAGATATCTTCTTAATCTTCTTTTCTTCACTTCCATCTTTGCATATTACTTTAAACCCAAAGTCAATGTCTGGCCATGCCCTAAAGGTCTAATTATGTAGAGCCAGTGTCAGCTCTTTGTGAACATTGAGTCCAGTTGCCTTGCAGAAGAGTCATTTGGTCTTTCATAGCCATAGATAAGAAAGTTAATTGGATTAAAGATGAATTATTAGTACTGGTGAATGGTTCGCATATGAGCGAATAAGGCTAGACTTCATGTTCTGATGTAGTATTTGACACAGTCAACAGTGTGTTATATTCAGTATTGTGTGTGAGATTCTGAAGTACATGAGATTTTACCTTTCCACAGCTTTGATTCACTTATAAATCTACCATAACTTTGTTGTACCCAAATTCAGTTTGAGGGTATTTTAATTTCAAAGATATATATATAGAGAGAGAGAGAGAGAGAGAGAGAGTTTTTAAAACTTTTAAGTCTTTTAAGTTGTTTTAACTCATTATGTTTAATATGATTTAGCTTATTTAAATTATTTTTATTGTTCTAAATCATATTAATGTTAATTATAACCCTCTTTGAAATCTTTTTGATAGAGGGTGGGGATTTTTAAAAATAAATAATTGTGCAATCTTTTGCATGTCTTCTCATATATAAGCCCAGCTGAGTGCATGGGTATTACAGATCTATAGACAAACTCCCAAAAGACTCTTTATAGGATCCTGCAGTCAGTCAGCCTTGTAGATTAATACAGAAAAATGTTACCATGCCGTTTTCCATTCACATAGTCTAATGCCTATATTTACCCATAATGCAGTAGCAGTCAGTTTGATGTACAAAAAATTTTTTCCTTGATAAGTGGCTTTGAATAGGGTTATATCCCCTTTTAGGGCAAGGTGTTTAACTGTATGATATGGTAGCTGGCAACTTCCTCCAGATGTACTTGGAAGAAACAGATTATCTGGATCCATACAATCTGATTTCAGACCAGGTTGTGGTACTGAAACAGCCCTGGTTACTCTGATTGATTACCTGCTCTGCGGGAAACATAAGGGAATGTCATCCTATTGATTGGTCAGAGTTGTTTGATGTCATAGATCATGATATCCTATTGCAAAGTCTGTTAAAGATAGGAGCAGAAGGTACTGCTTGTTGGGAGTGGCAACCCTTGCATGCTTAATTAACTGGCTAGTTTGTTTGCATGTTTATTGTAGGCATAGAGAGATAGCCTAGAGAAAACCTGTTTGTTTTGGTCAACACCTCTTCCTCCAGCACGTACACATTCTTTGGTCTTAAAAAGGTTCTCTTGCCATTTACGCCTTCCTTTTGTCTTCACCTTTTGTCCTGAAAGCATGCCCTGAGATCTCCTAACAGGGATTATTTTCAGCAAGCATGTGAGTGCTTAATTTTCTTCCTACCTCCTTCAAGAATTGAACCTGTGTAGACTATGCACAAGATTTTGTGAGTAAATTCTTTTATATTTTTAACCAAATTGTCTTTTGTGTTTATTTTGAGCTAGGTTAAGTGTGTTTGGGGTGGAGTGATAGAAGTGGGACTGGTAATCTGTTCAACTTCTGTTTTTGTGCAATTACTAAGATACTCTGCTGATTGAGAGTCTCATTACCAAAAATCTCTCAATTCCCCAACACTGCTCCTGTCTGTAGGTGTGAATACAAAGCTGTGAGACCCTACAGGTTTCCATCTTATCCCACATGATGTTTAATATGTATCTGAAGCCACTAGGTGAGGTAAATTGAGTTGAAGGGCTGGGTGCTATTATATGCTGATGACTTTCAGCTCTGTGTCTCCTTGTCAGTGGAATTAACTGGGCTGTACAGGTGCTGGACCAGTGTCTAGATGTTATAATGGGCTAGATGAGGGCAAATAAACAGAATTCACAGAATGAACCTTGTCTTTGCAAATGTATCTGATAATTGGAACATTTGGGGCAAACAAGCTAAAGGCTAGTTGGTCTTTTAGCAACGAGAGCAAGCAGATCCTACTCCTGGCCTAGTGCAGTAGGATGGAGACTGCAGATTTGTGGGTTTTGGGTCTGGGATTTAGGTAAGGTATCTGCCCTAGATGGGGGTTGCTCTCCTTCTGAAAGAACAAGTGTGTAGCTCGGGAATACTCCGTGGTCCATCTGTGTTATTGCAGGTCAAAGTGGACTCTGTGTTTCAGAGTGCTTGCAGCCACCTTCACCTGGTCCACCAGCTACAGCCTTTCCTGGGCAGGGATAATCAAGTCACATTAGTTCATGAACTTTTAACTTCTTGATTAAACTGCTGTAATGTCCTCTATGTGGAGGTCTCTTTTAAGATGACTTAGAAGCTGCAGCTAAAACAGTAAAACATCACAGTCTTAAAACCAGTACACTTAGGTTTGAATTCAAGATGTTGGTGATGACATTCAAAGCCCTTGAGATGTCAATACAGAAATGAGAGCTTCTCCCTACATATTTGTTTCTGAGTACTGAGGTCTGCTAGAGAGGCTGTCCTCTGTATCCCACCAATGAAGGCAGTATACTATGGGAAAACATGGAGGTAGGCCTTCTATGCTGTGGCACCCCAGTTGTGGAATGTCCTAGCCTGACAGTCATTGATTTGTGTCAATGCCGTAGTGCCAAGTAAAAACATGGCTTTTTTATTAAAACCTTTGGTCTAAATAATTTCACCAAATAAGCATATGTATATGGTTTTAAATTGCTTTAACTGTTATAACTGGTTTAGTTTGACCTTTTCAAATTGCTTGATATGCTTTTAATCTATTTAAATTATTTTTTAATAATTTTTAATAATTTATAATAATGTTATAAATTTGGTTCAGCTACTTTTACTGTATGCTGTATTGACAGCCCATGATATAGGGCAGGATATAAATATTTTAATGAATAAACAAATAGTTGGGTGTCTTCAAATGTATGTCTGTGCACATGCCTTCAAGTCACTTGTTGATGTATGGTGACCTCATGAATTTCCTGGAGTTTTCTTAAGCAAGGAATACTCAGAGGTAGTTTTATCAATTTCTTCCTCTGAAATGTAGCCTACAGCACTCGTATTCATACAAACCTACTATATTATCTGATGGTGTTAGGCCTTGCTTCCAGAATATGGACTTCAACTGAGAGTCTGAAACAGGGGGCATGCCAGAGGCTGAAACAGGAGGCATATCAGGACCTGCTGTACAGGAAGAGGTTACAGTGCCACAAACAGAACAGGGGATGGCGCCAGCTCCAACAGAGAGTCCTGCCTCTTCAGACATAGAAGAGCACTTACCTGTACCCAGCTTTGTAGAGCACAGACAGCAAAGAGAGACTGGCATCGCTCTCTCAGGATTTATAACCGACAACAATTAGTCAAGCCACAGGTGTGCTTGGCTTCAGACCTATATAGCTGACATCCTTCCCCTCCAGGAGTTGTCAGAGCTTATCTGACCTTCTACTCTGCTGGATACCTTGATGAATACTCAGACTGACCTTGGACCCTTCCTTGCCCTGGAACACTGTTGAACTTTATTTATGACTCTGTGCTTACTGCTTGGAAGTAAGTAATGAGCTGGGAGTTACTCAGTTTGTTTTGTTTGTTTTATCAGCTGTGCTGCCAGGACTGAGATAGCAATAGCAATAGCATGTGTTTCTATAACATTTATCAGCTAAATGCTTTCTAAGTGGTTTACAATATGTTACAACAACATACAACAATACAATTTTACCAACCTGCGGAAGGATGGAAGGCTGACTCAACCTGGAGCCCGGCAGGATCAAACTCACAACTTTGTGGCTACAGTACTGGCATCTAACCACTGCACCACCAGGGCTCCAGGACAGATATCTCTTTCAGTCTCTACATTCTTGTAAAGTGAGCTGCATTTTGGATGACAGTATTTTAAAAACAGAGTGTGCTGCTTTAGGGACTTCTGATTAATATGTTTTGACAGTTGCATAAGTATAGGTAGGGATCAGATGGGAATATTTGTTATAAGAGGAGAACATTTTTATAATACCTGATTTTTCTGTTTAAAAAGTGAACTGGGGAAATGATGGAAGCAAAACATCTAATATGATCTTTCACTTACAGTTATGCAACCATTTGTTTAGAGTATTAACTTGTGTGGATAGGTCAAAATTTTAATGGTGTGCCATCTCCAAGCATGCTATGCATTCAGAACTCATAGAGCGTGGAAAGAAAGGATTTTGAGGAGAAATAGAAATGCTCTTAAGAATTTCTAATGCACAGATTGAACCATGATTTTGCAAATGTATCTGATTATATTTTGAACATTTAGGGCAAATAAGCTAAAGTTTTATTTATCTTTCAGTGGATAAGAGCATGCAGACCATACCCCTGGCCAACACCCAGTCAAAAGCAGTATACTTTGCCATATTTCATTATGGTATTTTCCTAAGCACAATGCAGATATATATGCTTTTTTAAAAATGTTATATTTCTTTTCATATATTTCTGTAGCCTATCTGTTCAGAATAATACCCTGCAAATAAATGGATTCTAGAACAAATCAAGCCTGAACATTCACTAGAAGCTGGAATGGTCAAGCCCACTGACCAAAAACCCCTCATTTTGGTTCATGTCGGAACCAATGACACTGCGAGGTGCAGCTTTCACCACATCACAAAGGACTATGAGCTTATGGGGACAACGCTTAAGGACCTTGGTGCACAGGTGGTCATTTCGTCTCTCCTCCCTGTTCAAGGACATGGCGCACAAAAGGAAAGGGCAATAGCAGAGCTCAACAACTGGCTCTGCACCGGCATCGATTTGGGTTTTGGGTCACAGCCTGAATTTCCATGAACGTGGGCTTCTGGCAAGGGATGGGCTGCACCTAATGAAACTTGGCAGGAATGTTTTTGCAAACAGTCTCACAAGGAAAGGAGGATTAAGAGGTCTTTAAACTAAGTTCCGCTGGGGAGGGAGACAATATTATTCAGGGCAAGGACTCGGCGAGCGCAGGAGGAAAAGGCCCAAATGATATTGGCCAAGTAGTACAAGCGTCCCATGGTGGGAAGAGTAGAAACTATAGTACAGGACTTGCAGGAAGGGCCTGGGGACTTAAGTGTCTCTATACACTAATGCACGGAGTATGGGAAACAAGAAATATGAACTTGAACTCCTAGTACAACAAAATAAATACGATTTGATAGGCATCACTGAGACCTGGTGGAATGAGTCTCATGACTGGAATGTAGGAATAGAGAGGTATAGCCTATTTTGTAGAAATAGACCCAACAAGAAAGGAGGAGGAGTAGCCTTGTATGTCAAGGACATTTCACCTGTGAAGAGATCCATAACTTAAACCCAGAAAGCCAGGTCGAGAGCATCTGGGTAAGAATTAAGGGAGCAAGAAACAATAGGGATATTCTGGTGGGGATTTACTACAGACCTCCAACCCAAACTGAGGACTTTGATGATGCCTTCCTCAACCAAATGACTGCACATTCAAAAAGGAGAGATACAGTAATAATGGGAGATTTCAATTACCCGGACATATGGTGGTGGTCAAATTCTGCCAAGACAGCAAGGTCCAGCAAGTTTCTTGCTTGTCTTGCAGACAGTTTCATGGTCCAGCAGGTGGAAGAGGCCACAAGGGGATCAAATATTCTAGATCTGATCCTGACCAACAGGGATGACCTTGTTAATGAGGTAGAAGTGGTTGAATCTTTAGGGGGGAGTGACCATGCCCTATTGGAATTTGGCATTCAGTGGGAAGGAGAAGATAAGTGTAGCCAGACACTCATCTTAGATTTTAAAAAAGCGGACTGCTGTAAATTTAAGGAGCTGCTGGCTGGAATTCCGTGGTCAAGAACAGTGAAAGGGAAAGGAGTTCAGGAGGCATGGGAGTTCCTTAAAAGGGAGATACTGAAGGCACAGTCTAAAACCGTGCCAATAAGGAGGAAAAATGGAAGGCATCTGAAGAAACCAGAATGGTTGACTAAAGAACTCTCAGCTGAGCTAAGTGTTAACATGTACAGGAAATGGAAGAAGGGGGAAACCACCAAAGAAGAATTTAAGCAAGTAGCCAGGAGATGTAGGGAGAAGGTCAGAAAGGCTAAAGCATAGAAAGAACTTAGGCTGGCCAGAGGCATCAAAAACAATAAAAAGGACTTTTTTAAATATGTCTGTAGCAAAAGGAAAAAAAAGGAGACGATAGGGTCACTGCGCAGAGAAGATGGCGAATTACTAACAGGGGGGAAGAGAAAAGGCAGAACTACTTAACACCTTCTTTGCCCCAGTTTTTTTCCCAGAAGGATACAAGCACTCAACCTGGCGGTTGGGGAGCAGGTGAGGAAGCAGGGGAAATGAGGCACATAATAGGTAGAGAGGTGGTACAGAAATACCTGGCCACACTGGATTAATTCAAGTCTCCACGGACAGATGAATTGCATCCTAGGATATTAAAAGAACTGGCAGAGGTCATTTCGGAACCACTTGCTATAATCTTTGAGAAATCTTGGAGGACAGGAGAAGTTCCAGCAGACTGGAGGACGGCAAATGTTGTCCCCATCTTCAAGAAGGGAAAAAAAGAGGACCCAAATAATTATTGCCCAGTCAGCCTGACATCAGTACCCGGAAAGATCCTGGAACAGATCATTAAGCAGTCAGTTTCTAATCACTTAGAAAGCAATGCGGTAATAACGAGAAGTCAACATGGATTTCTCAAAAATAAGTCATGCCAGACTAATCTTATCTCTTTTTATGATAGAGTTACTAGCTTGATAGATGAAGGGAATGCTGTGGATGTAGCATATCTCGATTTCAGTAAGGCCTTTGACAAAGTTCTCCACGACATTCTTGCAAACAAGCTAGTGAAATGTGGGCTGGACAGGGCTACTGTCAGGTGGATCTGACTGTTCCCAAAGCGTGCTCACCAATGGCTGCTTTTCATCCTGGAGAGAAGTGACTAGCGGGGTGCCACAGGGTTCTGTCCTGGGCCCAGTGATGTTCAATATCTTCATCAGCAACTTGGATTAAGGAATAGAGGGCATGCTCATCAAATTTGCTGATGACACCAAAATAGGAGAGGTTGCTAATACGCCAGAGGACAGGATCAAAATTCAAAATGACCTGGACAGATTGGAGAGCCGGGCCAAGGCTAACAAAATGAAATTCAACAGAGAGAAATGTAAGGTCCTACACTTAGGTAGAAAAAATGGAATACAGAAATATAGGATGGGGGACACGTGGCTGGATAGCAGTACGTGTGAAAGGGATCTAGGAGTCTTAATAGACCACAAGCTGAACATGAGTCAGCAATGTGATGCGGCAGCCAAGAAAGCCAATGCAATTCTCGGTTGCATCAATAGGAGTATGGTTTCTAGATTGGGGGAGGTACTAGTACCACTCTACTCTGCTTTGGTTAGACCTCATCTTGAATCCTGTGTCCAGTTCTGGGCACCCCAATTCAAAAAGGACATGGTCAAGCTGGAGCAAGTCCAGAGGAGGGCGACCAAAATGGTGGAGGGCCTGGAAGCCAAGCCCTATGAGGATAGACTTAGAGAGCTGGGTATTTGCAGTCTACAGAAGAGAAGGTTAAGAGGGGACATGATAGCCATGTTTAAATATTTGAAGGGATGCCATGTAGAGGAGGGAGAGGGCTTGTTTTCTGCTGCTACAGAGACCAGGACAAGGAGCAATGGATTCAAGCAGCAGGAAAGGAGATTCCACCTGAACCTCAGGAAGAACTTCCTGACGGTCAGGGCTGTCTGGCAGTGGAATATGCCGCCTCGGAGTGTGGTGGAGTCTCCTTCCTTGGAGGTTTTTAAGCAGAGGCTGGATGGCCATCTGTCAGGAGTGCTTTGAGGGTGTTCCTGCATGGCATGGGGTTGTACTGGATGGCCTCTGTGGTCTCTTCCAACTCTACATTTCTATGATTCTATGATGACGAAAGTGAGGCTATCGTACTTTGGCCATGTCATAGGATATAATTCGTTAGAAAAGACAATAATGCTTGGTAAAGAGGGAGGTAGTAGGAAAAGGGGAAGACTGCATTACAGGTGGATAGACTCAGGCCCTTTTCACATACCACCTCCAACCCGCAATGTCCACAGGATTGTGACGATGGTTCTGCATGACGTCACTGCGATCTCGTGGCAATTCTGTAGCAACCTGTCACAATCGCAGATTAAATCATGGGTTGGGTTTCTCCTGACAATGACACTTGATTGCAGAGTCCTCTTGCCTCCCTCCCTTGTCATGCAGAATGGCAGGAAGCACAATGGTTGCGCTTCTTCCCCCAGCACAGACTGGGAAACTGCCGGGCTTTGTTGTTGAAGGGGGGCGGAGCCATCGCAATTCCTCCCATCCAGCAGACAGCCAGTGCGGAGGAGAGCACAGCAGAAGCACTCCCTTCCTGGGAGAGGCTTTCTCTGGATCCCAACACAATGGCTCCGAGAAGAAGTAAGTTGGGGAAACGGCCTCAGTCAAGGAAGCCAAACTCTTGAATCTGCAGAACCTGAGCAGAGCTGTTAATGACAGAGGCCATTTCTGCCCTACATTGTTATAATATTGTTATTACACTTTCAACATCCTATGGAACCCTGGGAAACGCATTTAGAATTTTCAGCCAGAGACCTCTTTGTCCTCAGTAAACTACAAACCACAGAATTCCACAGGACATTGAAAGTGGAATCATAGCACCATAACAGTGTAGGGCGGAAATGGCCCGTGTATCTTAGAGGTCTTTCGCTCATAGGATTGCCATGAATTGAAGCCAATTTGGCGACAGTTAACAACATCAATGTTGGTAAACAGGCAAATATACAAAATTTTGTGATTCTGATTGAATTATCAAGTTAATGGACAGGGATAAATAAATATTAATTGACATATTCAGCTTGAGTAAAGTATTTGGAGAAACAATTTTCTAGCAATGTTACTGAGGAAAAAGGATTTTACACAGATTATTTCTATGCTTTCCCAGCATTCTGTTCGAATTCTATGTTAATACCTCAGTTTAACTTGAAAGTGAATTGCTGGACATTTCTTTGAACATGAATGGTTTCTCTCTGAATTTTCCAGTTGAACTATGTATTTGTCTGTATTTGTGGTCTTTTTTTTCCCCATGATGTGATTTGCCTACAGTCTTTTTTCTTATCAAATCAAGATTAATGATCCCAGCTGTTGTAACAGAATTGGTGGATATAGGCTGTAACCCAGATGGACAGCAGCTAAATAAAAAAAAAACACTGTTATGTGTTCCCACTTCCCAGAGAGACAAGTGGTTTTAGGACAGTGCTTATGCAGGTTTGTTTCCCTTTTTTAAATAACAGCACAGCATTCCTAAAACAGCAGTTCTAGTCCCTCTCAGCACACTTGCATAGAGACACTTCTACATTTCCAGAATTCTTTCAGAGGCGCAGCAATCGCTCTTTGCTCTCTGTTTCTTTGGTTTGATCCGGATTAGCTTTTTCTTGCATGAGATTGCAAACCATTTTCTTTGTGTTTGAAGGGGTTTTGAAGTTGTCTTCACATCTGCTTTTAAATACTTTTCTGGTGCTTTCTGATATAGTCTGGGGTTTTTTTGGGAGAGGGGGATATAATCTCAACATCCGTCAGATCTCCTCCTGATCATTTTTCCTCCCTCTTCTTCTCTGTTGGCTCTGTCCTCTGCTCCTTGGCTTCCAAATACCATAATTGGAAAGTAGAATATTTAAAAAAATATAATTCAAGTTTCTCTAGCACAAGAAAGATACTTTTCAAAAGACATTGTGGCATTACCTTGGAAGAACTGGTAGGAGAATGTAATGAAACTCATGCACTCTAGTGCAAGAAAGGGAAACATCTTAAAAAAATTTTGGCACTCTGTATTGATAATATACAAAGGGTAGGGGAAAGAGAGAGGGAAAAGGGAAAATTCATTTTAGCAGATATGAAACTGGATATTCTCAAATGGAGCACAAAAAGCATGAAAAGTTAATACTCACAAACCACAGAAGGCGATGAACAGAACAAAATGAACTAGAAGAGTAGATGTACAAGTGGATTTGAAATTCAAAATGTACTGAAATGTACCAGATAGGGAAAAGTACTGCATTCACCTAAGAGTAAAAAGTTGCCGTAATTCATGGAAATTATTGATATATACCCTGGGGCAAGAGAAATGTTATTTGGATCTCAGAAATAAAAGCAGTAAGTACAGGTTTGCTCCAGTCTTTGGGGAAATAAACTCCATTCACTGCCATTATAATATCCAAAGGGATATCCATGGCCGTCTGTTGTAACAGAGACAACAGATTTCCGACAGCACTTCAGAGTCTGACAGATGTGTTGTCATATGAACTTTCATGCACTAACCCTCACTTCCAGTTCATGAAGGATTTCATTTAAGCGGAGAGACAGACAGACAGTACCCATGTTAAGAGGCAACATTACAGACAGGGAGGTCAGAGACAAAACAAATTTAACTAGTCTTTAAATAACACAAGACTCTTTTCCATCATAATATAGCACTCGAGAGTATACAAAATAGTTAGACAGGTTGTCTTAGTGATTTTTACAATAGCCCTTTAAAGTTTTTCAGTGTTACTGGCACAGAATGTTTGGATGAAACTGACATGCCCACCTTTTCAGTTAACTGTGCACCACAATTAATTTTCAGTTAATTGCTCCACAGATGTGGAGATTGTAATATGTGATTGAATACTAGGGATGGGCCAACTGAATCCTCGAATCCTGTGTAAGGATTCGAGATTCCTGAATCGCTGTGCCAAAATAGGCAAACCGAATCTTTCGAATCTGCCAACTAAATAGATTGTTGGACGCCTGAAAACCGAGGAGACCGGGATGCCTGAAAACCTGGGAGACTGGGATTCCTGAAAATCTGGGAGATCAGACAAGGGAAGATAGTAAGTAGGTGAGGTTTTCCCTTGGAGTAATAATGGCCTTTGCTAACAATTTCACAAATTACAGCTGGGCTTGTATTCTAAGATATTTAAATTGAACATTTCATATTTAAGTTCAGTACTTGTCTGGAAGCTATAGGCTTGAGATTTCAAGGACAGCTGAAACATTCCTTTGCAGAGCTCCCTTGCAAACCTCTTTCAGACACAATTCTGGGGTTTGGAGTTTTACAAGGTCTCACAGCCTTCTCTGCCAAAGTGTACTGGTGCATGAGCAAACTACAAACCCCAGGATGGCAGAAGGAGCTATGCAAAGAAAAGGCAGTTTTGACCTGGATTATCTCTCTACTATAGTATGTGGCCCTGTTTACACAGGCAGGAAAATGTGGAATTAATCCACATTTTCCTGCCTGTGTACAAAGGGCCTTCATGTCATTTTCAATCTGGGGAGATCCTGAGGCAAAACTATGACAATTGTCTTGGCCAGATTTCTTCAGAGGGAGGTTTGCCATTGCCTAGGCTTTTGCTAAGGCTGAGAGAGTGTGTGTTGCCCAAGATTCTCCTTCTTTCCCTTGCTTTTTAAACTCTTTTTTAAAAAAGGATTGGAAACATTCGAGATTCGTGAGATTCATGGTTTCTCAGAACCTTCCAGGGATTTGGATCTGGATTCGGATTCGGATTTGTCCCATCCCTATTGAGTACAGTCTGCTGCAGTACATGAGGATTTGTGTATTGGGATACTGATCAACAATGATGTTCAAAGAGAACATCCACAATTGGCTGCTAAAGCAAAACTCAACAGTGTCTCTTTCTGAGCTTATGTCTTATATATATCAGATTCTGATCATAGGGCAGTTGGGATGCTGTTGCCCTGCCAAGTCACTTTTGGATCGAGAAGAGTTCTCTGACATGAAGTGTCAGCCCTCCCACAATTTTGTTTGTTGCAGAAAGGAAAGCTTTACCTGCATTATTGTTGTATCTTTCCCTGGAACATCAGCCCTTTTGGGTTTTGTAGTCTACCACTATGCATTTGTACATACACAAGGCTTGCATTCGTAGCCAGTCCCCTGATGCTTTACGATGTGATGGGAAAGGCACAATTTTTCCAAGTCCATACAGGTTCAGAGCTCCAACCATGGTTGGTGTTGCATCTTGATAAGATCAGGGGCTGTGGTAGTAAGTATTCAAATTATTTTTATTTTTATTCTTGAGTATTTTACATCAGAAAATATGACTGTAATGAGAAGTGAAATGAGATTATAAATTGAAAAGATGTATTTATTGTGATTATTCTGAGCCTGTTTTGTGGAGTGAATATTATAATTAACTTTTTTTCTCTTCAAGATGTCCTCCAGCATTCTCTTTGAAGCTGTGGGACTCCTGGTTGCCTTAACGATAGTGTTCTCTAGCTCTGTCAGCTTGACATGGTTTGTTTATACATAATGACAGTTCAAAGCAATGGGCAGAAGTGGTTTCATACACTCCTATTTTCCCTTTTCTAATTTGAATGAATATTTTAACCAGATGAAGATGCTTGGGAGATGTCACCCAAAAAGGTATTGTTACTTGTGGATTTTGGATTTTGTTGTATTTTACTGCATGGCCAACACAGCTTGTTGCTGGTGTTGCATGCCTTCAGGTCATTTCTGACTTACGGCAAGTCTAAAGTGAACCTGTCACAAGGTTTTCTGGGGCTGAGAGTGTGTGATGTAGCCAAGGTCAGCCAATGGGTTTGCATAGTTGAGTAGGAAAATCAAACCCTGGTCTCCAGGCTTGTAGTCAAACTACTAACTATACCATGCTTGCTCTCAACGCTGCTACTCCTGAGTATTTTTCTCACAATAGCAAATTATTAACTAACAATATGCTGTCTGTTTGAGAAGATCTGCTGCCTGAAGTGGCAAACTCAGTCTTTCTGATGGTTAGGCCAGTCCTGAAGAGGAAGAAAATACATTAGTAATACAACCTTGTATTAAATATTTGCCTAGTAGCTAAGGGAACAAAGAAATGCATGCAGGTGGGTGCACAGAATATTTTCAGCCCTATGTGATCTTTGTGATTATATTTATTCTGCCTACTGGTATGAAATAAATGTTCCATTAAAACCAATTTCATGTTTGCTTATGGATCTTTTGCATCTTGATGTGGACACTAGGCATCATTTGATATTTTTGCCTTGATTAACAAATTGTACTGGGCCCATCCCCACAGGGAAATGACCTTTGCTTATTGAACGCATAATCTAAAAGTATGTTTTAATGGCCAGTGTTAATAATATTAGTACTTCAGACATTTAATTTCTCTCTGACCTTAGTGTTTACAATCCCACAGCAAACTGAACATATACCAGAAATTGTAGGTTATGCTTCACACATCTCATGAAGTGGGCTGTAGCTTACAACACTTCCAAGAAAAAGTTTTGTATTCTCTGTGGTGCCTCATTGTTGTTTGTCTGGTTGTTTTGTTTTGTTTTGTTCTGTTTTACTACAACAAGTCATCCCTTTGGAATACTTTTGTTGGTGGCCTGTATTGCATGTGCTAAGAAACTGCTATGCAGAAGCGTACAGAATGTCGGAAGCTGAAAGATCATTATGTTACAGAGGAAACGATATTTGACAAAACTGTAAGATACAACTGAACTGTTATCATGGGAACTAGAAACCTGTTAATGTAAAATTTGAAGGTCAGGGCCTTATCACACCAAGGTGTCATACCGCCAGAGCAACGTGTTATTCCTGATTTGGGATCAGTCTTATTGTATGACATTGTTGCTCACCATCCATTTGAAATGTGTCCTTTTTTCATGCTGTAGATAATCCATTCATGACCCCCTTTCCCACAGCAATCCAGTTAGCTGTGGGAGTTTAGTTTCCTGATAGCACTTTGTTCTGTAGCTGATCCAGTAGTGGGCATGGTGTGCTACTGTGTTACTGTGCAAGTATAGCATAATAATAATAAAAAAATGAAATAAAAGGACCAATCATGAGGAGTGAGACAGGGAAAAGGATTTGGCAATGATGCTGTAATGTGGAGTTAAGAACAATGTGAATGATACTACTAATCAGCAGATGTCAAAAGGGTGCAATAGAAAATGTTAATAACCTGATACCATCACAGGAATGGCTATAGTGGGATTCCAGTGTAACAACACAGTAGTAAAGTATGGTGTGATAAGGCTATCAAAAACAAATTATTTTTCTCATAGCTTATTTCATTTACTTCAGCTTTGTTACGTGATTTGCACTTGCAGGTGTGTTCTTTGTAACACTTCCTCACAACTTTTGCTGTTGCCTCCTGGTCAGATGTGATACTTGGAAGGGACTATGCTCCATTCGAACATGATGCGTCATGCTTTGCAGAATGCTAGTAAACTCCCTGACATATATGTAGAAGCACACGGATTTAAAAATGGCATTGTTGTTCCAACAAATTGTCAAGAGTCGGTAGTTAGTGTTATTATTACAAGGCTCAAATTAGATTACAGATGGAAGAGCAGTGAATGTAAGATTGGCAACTGTTTAAATTGTAGATAGAATATATTTGAATACGATTAAGCAATATGCATATGATAAGATCCAGATTGGAATAAGTATATCTGGAGAGGCAGCAAGTCAGTTACGGGAAATATTTTGCATCGTTTATCCCATATCCAATGAGAGTAATTGGGAGCTTAGGGGACATTAAGAGGGTTGAGGGCTGCATGTGGTTCATGGGCCGCAAAAAGTGGGGCAGCATGGAGTTCTCAGTGCAGAGAAAGTGGCCTCATAAAACCAAGTGTGAAACATGAAACTGACTTGGGGAAAATTTAGGATACTCTAAAGAAAGTACTTTTCCACATAGTACATAATAAAACAAATTTGCTGTTGTAAGATGCAGTGATGGCCACCAGCATGGATGGTTTTAAATGAAAATGAAACACATTCATGGAGGATACTGGCTATAAATGGCTGCTAGGTATGATGATAGCTGTACAGTCCTCCCTCTGCATTTGTAGGTTTGACCTTTGTGAATTTGATTATTTGTGAAGCATGTGCTTGCCCCCTCCCATCATTTTCCTCCTCCCATTCCCTTGCATTCCTCTTGCCAGGCTTGTGTTTAAAATGGATGTTTTTTCTTTTGGGGTGAGCAAAGCCCCCCTCTCACAGCTGGAGGCATGTCTTCTCCCCCATGTGTCTGCACTTTCTGCTGTGTAATGGCTGCTGATTGGTCAGGTGCTCTCTTTGTTCCTACCCTTCACTTTTCAAGATGGCCACTTGAAGTAACTAGAAGGGAAGAACTGGATTCTCCTTTTGAGGGGAAAGTACTGGTGAGCCTTTTACTGTCTTTTTCCTCCCCCACCTCCCAATGCTGGGGCCAGAAGTAAAGGATTAGGAGAGGGGAGCTCTGGAAGGGAATCACAGGGGTGGGAGTTATTCGCAATTTTTCCATTTTTGTGAGGTTTCTGTGCCCCTAACCCTTGCGAATGTGGAGAGGCTACTGTATATGACTTCCATGATCAGAGGCAGCAAGCGTTTCAGTGACAGTTGCTGGGAAGGGTGTCCTTGTCAGGCAGAGTCAGTCCCCAGAACCTGTCAGCTAGGAAATTAAGAACTGGCCAAACTGTGTACTTCTGAGGACAATAGCTCACAGGGATGTTCCTGTTTTGCATTTACTGCTCATTATGTAAATTTGTTCTCTGAAGGTTGGTTGAACAGGTCATCTAATTAAAACAAGATGCATGCATATATAAAAGGACACAGTCATTATAAGGTAGCCATGCTAGCATTTTAAAAACACTGGCACATTTCTTTTCTTGAGAAGAATGACAAAAAGGAAATAAACAATTAATTTCACAATGCTTAAGGTTAGTAGGAGCTATATAAAAAGGAGGAAGGAACTGGGAAGGAAAAAAGGAAAAAGAAACGTGGCAGCACCTGTAAGACTAACTGGTTTCTATTTTCTCAGGAGCTTTTGTGGATATAAATCTACTTCTTTGGATGCAGTATAGAGTGATCCTTACTGCATCCTGTACAGAGCTGTATGTTACCTAGGAAGTGAGATAGAAGATAGATTAGAACAAAGGACAATTTAAAGAGGAACTAGGATAATATTGATACCAGTGATGTAAAGTAGCCATGTGGTTCTATCTCTAATAAAGGAAGAATGACGAAAAACAAACTGAGCAATAACCAGACTACCATCGTCCATGCAGGCATAATTTAGCAGAATAAAGCAATCACAGTTTTCTTTAGTAAAGTATAAAAAACAGTCCCACTCAACACCCCTTTTTTATGGGCCATTCCTGCATGGTCACTGCCCCACGATGGGAGTGCATTGGCAGCAGTTCTTGAGTTGTGCTTTCACATGATGTCATTGCAGTCCTACTGCCAGTGTGCCTCTACCCATTGCTATCGTGGGATATTCCATTCACAGAAAAAATCTGTTAATGGCCCATGATCACACGATACTCCCGTTGCCACTGGCCATGTGGAATGAGGGGAAGCGCGATATAAGCACCTCCTTCCCCAATGCAGCACAGGAAAGAGGCCAGCTGCACTGCAGAAGGAAGGCAGGCGCATGTTGCTTGCACTCTTCAGGGAGCCGTCTAGGTGTGGAGGGGGAGACATGCTCCAATCCTGGCAAAGATGCTGGGATCGCAACAGGAGGATGACAAAAAAGGGTAAGATGCAGAAATGGCTATGCATAAAGTGACACAGACTTAGGGCCTTTCCACACTACACTGTTGTAGTGCTATTATTCCACTTTCAATATCCTGTGGAATTCTGAGGTTTATAGTTTACTGAGGCCAAAGAGCTCTCTGGCTGAGAATTCTGAATGCCCCTCCCTAAACTGCAAACCCCAAGATTCCATAGGATGTTGAAAGTGGAATAATACCGCTGTAAAAGTGTAGGGTGGAAATGGCCTTAGTTTACTGTAGGGGTGGACAGAGTGTGGGCTGCAGGCCACACAGGGCTCCAAAGATAGGTTTTTTTAGCCCCCAGAGGTCAAAATATTTATTTTGCTTCAGAATGCCCCCAAATGAACTCTGGGGTGTGTGGAAGGCTTTTCTACCATGTTTGCAGGCCTCTGAGTCCACCAGATGTCTGGATATATCTAGATACCTAGATACAGAGATAGATTAAAAACATTGTCTCTGTAGAGGGTATGGGTAACATTTCTGCCACATTTTGAGGGCCCCTGGACTAGTTTAGGCCCCAGAGAATCCGCCTTTGAATCGGGAGCTGACTTCCTCTCATTTCCTGTGGTTAAGAAAAGGCATTACCTGGGCATAAAATGACCCAGAAAGGTGCAAAACTTGGTGAAAATGCCCCCATACCCCCTAGATGGCATCTGGGGGCAACCCTCCCTTTTTTTTTCTTTTTTTTTTTGGCAGAGGTGGTTGTTCCATGTGGTCCAAGGTCTCCTGGGGGGCCAATGAAGCCCTCAGCCTTCCACATTAGCCCATCTGTGGTTTAGTGGGTTGCAGACAGTTTATTAATTATCTTGTCAACTAATGAATGACATTAGTGGGGTATAGCTTATGCTTATAAGCAAAACTGCCATAGGATTATGGGAAAACTATCACTCTCATATTAAATGCACTGGAAAAAAGTAAATACAAGCATGAGTTTATGTAAATCTAGACTAATCCTCACGTGAATCTAAATGAGCACATTCTGTCAACAGCCTGCTGTTCCGTGAAGCTCTAAGCATCTTGACAACCTGTCAGTCCCTGACAGTAAAGAGGAATAACAACAGCAAAACCAAATTAATTGTTTCAGTTGAAGGAAAAGTGCGGCAAAGGTCTCTGTAGTACTGTTATATGACACTGCGTGGTCACTCCTGTTAGATTTTTCATGGCACTGGAAAACAGCTGATCACTTAATGTCTTTGGCATTGAGCTTCATAGTCAGCCATGCAATTTCTTGCTTGGCTGCATATGCTGCAAGTTTTTTATTCACCCTGTGCCATCAGAATGCTTGATTATCATTCTTTTGAAAGAAATTTTGGCATCTCTTGTTGCCTTTTGCCTGGTGCTGCAAAGAAATAAAAATGTGGGCTAAAAATGTACCATTCAGCAATATAAAGGAGAGTGGTGTATGACTGAGCACTGTGAAGTGATCTCTGAAAATCCTTTCAGCCAGCTCACAGTGCCTATCTAGTTTAGTAAAAATATATTTTGCTGCTATGTCTATTCAGGTGTCATGACTTTTTCTAAAGGCAGAGGTGGACAGAGTTCAGCCTTGGGTCCAGGCTGTTTTTACAGCCCTTGATTCCTCCAGGCTACTCAGGATGATTTTTTTATCTAATTAAAAGGAAAGGTGAATTAGCTTTCCTAGAAGCCTCCAGGAGATGCAATTCTCCTTTTAAATAAATTAAAGGAAGTCCCAGTACTGTTTAAATTTTTGATAAAAGCTGATTTACAAAACCATATTTGCACTTTTTTGGGGGGGTTGGTTTTGTTTGTTTATTTTTCATTTTTTACCATCTGTGCAGCCTCTTGAAATGTTCTAGGGCAGCATAAGAATCAAGACTCCTGGGAATGATAGTTTTCCCTGAGTGCTGAGTACTTGTTAGCAATTTTTCATAGCCTAACAGAACTGTCATTCTCAAGATTTCTTGGGAAAACAGAATGACTATTTCAGTTTAATTTAATTCCGTGATGTTGATGCACCAACCAATTTTGCTTAATTCTATTATTCAAAAGTAGTTATTCTTACCAGTTACTATCATTAGTATAACATTTGGCCATGCGTTTGGTTGCACATTTGGTATATTGGTGCAAGTGTGCAGCTCTGCTGTTCAGCATGAGGGTTGTGTAACAGAATTCATGCATAACTCTGGATAAGGAGATTTATTCTGGGCAGCCCTGATGGCTGATGTGTTTGAGTATAAAACAGAGTAGAGGCCCAGTGCTTCTCAATGCCTTCTCCCATCTTAACAGTAACAGCTACCAGAAAGGGAGGGGGTTGCCTTTTGGTAGACAGATGGCTCCTCTTATAAATATTAAGGTCTTTTTCACAGTACTCTCTAGCTCCGCTTCAGAAGCAGCTTTTTCATTTTCATAGTGCTAATGGGATCACAATGCTATGTTTCACACTTTCGCTTTGATAGTGGAAGAATAATGAAGAATGAAGAATAATGCTGCTAGTGTTGCTTTTCCATACAGAGTTTTTCCTCATCCAACCCATAATAGGTGCCCCCTGCTGGTTTCCTCACCTATTTCCATATTTGTTTGCAACCCAGCAGAGTGGGGGAATGTGTTGTCACCAACCAGCATTCTAACATAATTCCAAAAGAATGCTCTTTCGGCAACATGGGCATTTCTACTGCTTTCACTGTGTGTGTGTGTGTGTGTGTGTGTGTGTGTGTGTGTGTGTTAGTGCTGGAATTCACTGTCCCTGAAATCAACTGAGAAGCATTCTGTTGTTATCGTCATCATCACCATCATCATCATGTTTATATAGTGCCGTTGATGTACATGGTGCTTTGCAATAAAACAACTGAAACCAGTGGGTCCTCCCAAAGACATACAATCTAAAATACATTTGTATACACACATATCCACACGCATAGAGGGAAGGGAGGAATAATAAAAATATAAAACTACAATACAATAGTAAAACAAATTATCCAGATAAAATACAAAAAAAAATGTAATACAAAGCAAACTGTCAAATACATATAATCAAAATATACAAGATTATAAAACGGCATTAAACGAAAATTCCAAAAGCTTTGGAAAACAAGAAAATTCTGGAGATGTTTGTACCTGGCCCTATCCTAAAACACACCCAGACCATACACACTAATAGTCACCTAATCAAAAATGGCTCTTTCACACACACTCCTGCCCAAAAACAGTTTTGTTATTAAAAGATTATTGTGGAAAGGGAAAATATGGAGTTAAATCTAGAGACAAATGGAAATACAACACTGTCGTGCAAAACACACTGGGGGGTCAATAGCATCTAATCACTATTCCGTTGTAAAACCTGAGAGTGAAAGAACTCTCATTTCTTTATCACTGTAGCACAGTTTGCATGCACTTTACAAGTTTGCAAAAGAAACAGAATGCCCTGAGCTAATGTTGTAGCTGTTGTTGTGTGCCTTCATGTCATTTCCAATTAAGGGCAACCCTAAGGTGACCATATCATGAGGTTTTCTGGGGCTGAGAGTGTGTGACATATCCAGGGTCACCCAGTGAGTTGCTGTGACCAAGCAGGGAATCAAAGCCTGGTCTCCAGGGTCATAGTCTGATGCTCAATGCTGTCTTGAGCCAATAGCCCTCAGTATCCACTGGGGTTTGGTTCCAGAATCTCCTGTGAATACCAAAATCCATGAATGCTCAAGTCCCATTACGTACAGTGGTGTAGTGGTGTATATAAAATGCTGTACAACTCAAAGATTTGCTTTTTTGAATTTTTTTTTAATATTTTTGAGCCATGGTTGATTGAATCCATGGATACAGAATCCTTGAATACAGAGGGACAAGTAGTTTTTCCACATAGTTGTTTTGATCTATCAGTTACTGTAACAAGTGATTTCCTGGTTTATTCACCTGTAGTAAAATGTAATTTAAGATGCATATAAAGCAGGCTACTTCCATCTTAGGCTGCTTCTTTTTAAGAATGCAGACTGGCACAGCAGGGAGAAAGTGTTCATCCCCCCTCGTGCTCGGAGATTGTGTATCTGTGCTGAATGCAATAGCTATAACAGACAGCAAGCGGGCTGGTAGAGGTGGGGTAGGTGGTCCATCCTTTTTCCACTGGTGTATTTGCTATGTCAACATGGAATTCCATGTGTCTTCTTGCATTGAATTCCTGGTTGTCTATGGTCACTTTATGGGTTATCAAAATATGAAGTTGGATGAGAGCTGGTGAGACCCATGTTCAAATCTGCATTAAGCCGTGAAGTTTACTGAGTGAACTTGCAGAAGCCATCCCTTCTGTTTGGTTCTCAGCCCAACCTAGTTCACGAGGTTGTCCTGAGGATAAAATGGGGAGCCAAGGCAGAGAGAATGACTATGCTGTCTTGATACAGGATTAACAAAATGCCTATAGGAAACTGGAGAAAGCTCTTTGTGTTTCCCAGGCCACCCATTATTGCTGCCGTTTCTTTATTTTTTTTTAATTAATATTTTTATTGAGAATTTAATTTTAAAAATAAAAGCCTCCCCCTTTCCACTTCCAAGCTTACATTTCCCAGTTGAATCTGCTTGTTTTCATTACATACATACATACATACATACATAATTTCTGCTTAACAAAGAAGAAAGCGATTACATTGTTTCTTTTTCATTTCTTATACCTTTATATCTTTATCCAATCCAAAACTACTCTCCATTCCCTTTCAAAGTTCTGGATAGGTTTACTTTTCAAAGAAAATGTTACTTTTTCTGTCTCTACCATATCCAGGACTTTTAATTTCCATTCTTGTATATGAATATATTTCCTTTCTTTCCAATATTGCGCAGATGTCAGCCTTGCAGCAGTTATTAAATATCATAATATCTTCTGATGACATCATATTTCTCTTTGTTGCCCTAACATATTTAACAAATAAAACTCTGGTTTCATTTCAAAATTCAAATTACAAATTCTTTGGATTTCATCATGTATCTCCTTCCAAAATTTTTTTGCTATCCTGCAGGTCCGCCACATATGAAAACAAGACCCCACCTTTTCATCACATTTCCAACATCTTGCATTTCCATTTTTGGTTATTTTTTGTAGTCTTTCTGGGGTCATGTACCATCTGTGCAACATTTTATAAAAGTTCTCTCTTAAATTTAGGTTTGGTGTGAATTTTATATCAGTTTTCCATGCTCTCTCCCAAGTTTCTAATTCAGCTGAGTGTCCAATGTTCTGTGCCCACCTAACCATTTTATCTTTGACAACTTCTGATTCCATTTCTCTTTTCAACAATAATTTATAAAATTTAGAGATTCTCTTCTTCTGATCACCCCTCATCAATAGATCTAATTCATTTTCTTTTCTCTGAAATCCATATAATTTTTGATCCATTTTAAATGTCTCTTTGAGTTGTCTCCATGGGAACCAATTTAACTCATATCCTAGTGCCTTTAATTCCTCTACTGTGCACATTCTTGGTTTATCTCCTTCCCATTTCAACAACTCTTGATATGTTAATAAATTTCATTGTTTTGTTGAAGCAATTTTATATGCTGCTTGGGGTGAAGTCCACACTGGAAGTCTTCTATAAAATTTTTGCTTTATTTGTAACCAAACTTTCAAAAATGTTTTCCGGATACAATGGCTGTTAAACTCTTTATTCACTGTAATTCTGTCATAGCATAAGTATCCGTGCCATCCAAACCTGTTATTTATTTCTTCCAATTCTTTAATTGTTGTGTTTTCTACTTGTATCCAATCTTTGATCAAGTCCAACCAACATGCATGATAATGATGGCACATCAAATCCTCCTCTCTCTTTTGCATCTTGTAATATTTTAAATCTTATTCTCGGTTTTTTCCCTTGCCAGATAAACTTCTGTAAGTCTTTTTCTCATTCTTGAAAGACCTTCTCTTTTCCTGTTATTGGTATGTTCTGGAAGAGAAGTATAAGCTTTGGTAGTAAAGACATTTTAAAAGCGTTTATCCTTCCCAGGAGAGATAAGTTTAAATTTTTCCATTTTTCCATATCACTTCTAATCTCTTTCCATGTCTTGAAATAATTATTATCAAATAATTCTTGATTCTTATTCGCTTTAGTGATACCTAAGTATTTTGTTTTCTTAGTTAGTTGATATCCAGATCTTCTCTCCAAATCAGCTTGTTCTTTTTTTGTCATATTTAATGTCATCATCATTGTCTTTTCTCTGTTTATCTTATAGCCAGCCACTAGTCCATATTTTTGTAAAATATCTGTCAGTGCCTGAATTGATTCTTGAGGTTCCTCCAGAAATATGATTACATCATCAGCAAATGCTTTGAATTTCATTAACTTATTCTTTATTTTCAAACCTCTTATCTGTGAATCTTCATTTATTGCAATCAACAATACATCCAATACAGCTATAAATAATAATGGTGATAAAGGGCACCCTTGCCGTACCCCCTTATTTATGGCAAAGCTTGTCATGATGTCTCTGTTTGTGATTAACCTCGCTGATTGATCCTGATAAATCGTCTCAATCCGTTTTCAAAAGACTTCTCCCAGGTCATATTTTTTCAAAGCCCTATGCAAAAAATCCCAGGAAACATTATCAAAAGCTTTTTCTGCATCCAAGAAGATAAGTGCTGCTTTCTTCCCCGGGTTTTTATCATAATATTCAATTACATCCAAAAGTATTCTTACGTTATTCTTCATATGTCTACCTGGGAGTGCCATTTCTTTATTCTTGTTGCGGCTTGTTTCAGTTATTTTTTGGTCACCCACAGTGACTTTCACTTTTTTCTTAGTTTTTGGTTTACATAGAAATGTATAACCTACCTGTCCAGTGTGGATGTGCTTCTCAGAGTGGCTCACAATGTATTAAAACCTTATAGAGCACAAGCTGTTCTGCATTATTGATGCAGCCGATGAGAAAGTCCTATCCCTCCCCCCCCCCCATGAACTGTGCATCCCCTGTAGGCATTTCTCTTTTCTTCATCCTCTGGTTTTCTTTCTGCTTATTTAAAAGCCAATACGCTAATTTTGTTGTTGCTGTTGCTTTGCGTTGCTTTCTTTCTGTTCTTGATTGGCCTTTCTTGGATATGGGCTGTGCTCACTGATGTGTTAATTTTACAAAGAGTACAGTAGGCCCAGGGAATCCCAAAGCAGTTAATTACTCACTGAGCCTAAGGGGGAGAAATTATGTTCTGCTCTGCTTCCAAGCTTAGAACAAACTGTAGTGAGATTTGATTGACATTATCATGCTATAGGCATTTAATTACTGCATATGCATTTGCAGTTCATCACTGCCACCAGTATTTTAAGGCTGATCTTTAAAAATCTTTTTTTGGCTGAGTTATTCTCAAATGTGCACGTTTGGTAACACACTTAATTCAGATTTCAGTACGCTTTAATTGCTGCAGTTTCAAAATTGCCAAAGCCAGGAGGGAAAAAACAAACTACAGATAGCTATAGTATTGGGGATTGTCCAGAGATGAGGTTCAAGCCACTCATTTGTAGAGGAAGGCGCATCAGGTAGTGATAACTTCCCAGAGCATAAAGAAAGATTGACTCATGCCATGTCACAGATTTTACCAATCGTAGAAGATCCATACAGAGAAGATAGATGAAACAAAATTAGAGATCATCACAGTTAAAGATCATTAAAATCTTCTGAGCAATGTTAAGAATTATTATTTCATGAACATACGTGGAAAGCAAAAGTCTCATGAACTCTCCTATATCTGGGCAGGGGGCATATAACTCATTGTGAAACATACATCTGGTTTGTATGTGAAACCTTGGAGAGCTGCTTGCATTTGGAATACACAATACTGAGGTTGCTGGATCTCTAGCCTGAATTGGTATAGAGCCACCTTGTACATTTACTGGCAGCTGAGAGTCTGACTAGGAATGTTAATGTCACCCCAGAGTTTCATGGTGGAGCTTCTTTAGCTTTTTGACTACATGCTTTCCTCCATATAGTCACTATGAAAGTGTTTAACTTTAGCCATTCATGCTCTTTCTTTTTAATTGCCCATGTGTAAAACTACTGTGTGAATAAGTAATTACTGGGATGGGAGAGGGTTGATCCATCTTTATTCCCATTGGAGGTACTCTTACTCTAGATCACATACAGCTCTCAGACGGTGCTCTAGTAATTCACTCTTTCATTTTTGTAGATATGTTCAGTCTCTGTAACTTCAGTGTATTCTGACTCATTTCTTGGCACGTTCATCTGTGCTCCTTCCATGAGAATACTGTCATGTATTATCTAGCCCCAACACTTTATTCAACATATTTATTGGTGATCCTCTGTCCATGCAATTTATGCTGATGCAATTTATGCGTCTATGTTTGCTCTGCAATGCCATTTAAAATTTCACACAGCCCTTTGTGCTATCACACTGACTGATTTGTACCTGCAGTGCCTATTTGCAAGCAGGTTATGGATGGAGAGACAATAATACCATTTAGCTAGAAGGATGGGTACAAACTGACTGCAGCTTTTTTTTAGCTACAGCTTATGTAACCTTGGCAAGATATAGAGCCAGAGTTCAGTCACCAAGTGATCCTACCCAAGGTCCTTTGTGCTAGGGGTAAGGACTGTGTGGCCCTCAGATGTTCATGAACTACAACTCCCATTAACCGCAGCCATCATATCCAGTGGTGAAGGCTGATGGGATTTGCAGTCCAACAACAACCACACTTTCCCCATCCTTTCCTTACGGACAGCTCCCTTTGGCAGGAAGAGCATGCCACAATCCCTGCTTACTCCCCAGTTGGATTCATCTCAGTGCCTCCAGCACTCTCAGGGGGAAAAAAAGAGATTGTGACAAAAAAGCAAAACATGTGGAAATCATAGCATCATGAATCACAGAGCTGGAAGAGACCGCAAGGGGCATCAAGTCCAAGCTCTTGCCATACAGGAATATACCATCAAAGCATTCCTAGCAGATGGCCATTCAGCCTCTGCTTAAAAACCAAAGAAGGAGACTCCACCACACTCAAGCCAGCATAGTCTACAGTTGAACTGCTCTTACCCTCAGGAAGTTCTTCCTAATGTTTAGATGGAATCTCTTTTCCTGAAGTTTGAAGCCATTGCTCCATGTCCTAGTCTCTGGAGCAGCAGAAAGCAGGCTTGCTCTATCCTCCATGTGACATTCCTTCAGATATTTAAACACAGCTATCAAGTTACCCCTTAACCTTCTCTTCCCCAGGCTAAACATAGCCAGCTCCCTAAACCTGTCCTCGTAGGGCATAGTTTCCAGACCTTCTACCATTTTGATTGTCCTCCTCTGAAAACGTGAATATCCTTCCTGAACAGTGGTGCCTAAAACTGGACACAGTATTCCAGGTGAGGTCTGACCAAAGCAGATGTGTGCTTATCATTTCCCTAATTCCAGTATTTAGGCTTTGAGTGTTTTTGCTTATGTAGACAAAAGAGCACACATGCATAGAAGAGTGAGATATCACCTGGCATGAGTAATGCGAAAATCTACAAAAATATAGTTTAAAAGAGAATCATAAGGATGTGGGACCCAAACAGCTCAATGGCCACACAGTTTTGATTAGTTCTTGGGGTGTAAGGTGGGGACAAAGTAACCCAGTACAGCCAGAGTCATTGCTAGGTCCTCCAGCATGACTCTATAGCCCACTTCCACTGGAGGTTGACCATAGAATCACACTGGAGAACCTAGAGATTCCTGGAGAATTGTTTTCAGATTTGCAGATGACACCAAATTGGGAGGGGTTGCTAATAAGCCAGAGGACAGGATCAAAATTCAAAATGACCTGGATAGATTGGAGAGCTGGGCCAAGGCTAACAAAATGAAATTCAACAGAGAGAAGTGTAAGGTCCTACACTTAGGTAGAAAAAATGGAATGCAGAAATATAGGATGGGGGATACGTGGCTGGATGGCAGTACGTGTGAAAGGGGTCTAGGAGTCCTAATAGACCACAAGCTGAACATGAGTCAGCAGTGTGATGCGGCAGCCAAGAAAGCCAATGCAATTCTCGGCTGCATCAATAGGAGTATGGTGTCTAGATCGAGGGAGGTACTGGTACCACTCTACTCTGCTTTGGTTAGACCTCATCTTGAATACTGTGTCCAGTTCTGGGCACCCCAATTCAAAAAGGACATGGTCAAGCTGGAGCAGGTCCAGAGGAGGGCGACCAAAATGGTGAAGGGCCTGGAAGCCATGCCCTATGAGGATCGACTTAGAGAGCTGCGTATGTTCAGTCTGCAGAAGAGAAGGTTAAGAGGGGACATGATAGCCATGTTTAAATATTTGAAGGGATGCCATGTAGAGGAGGGAGAGGGCTTGTTTTCTGCCGCTCCAGAGACCAGGACAAGGAGCAATGGATTCAAGCTGCAGGAGAGGAGATTCCACCTGAACCTCAGGAAGAACTTCCTGACAGTCAGGGCTGTCCGGCAGTGGAATATGCTGCCTCGGAGTGTGGTGGAGTCTCCTTCCTTGGAGGTTTTTAAGCAGAGGCTGGATGGCCATCTGTCGGGAGTGCTTTGAGGGTGTTCCTGCATGGCAGGGGGTTGGACTGGATGGCCCGTGTGGTCTCTTCCAACTCTACATTTCTATGATTCTATGATTAAAAAAAATAGACCTTGCATTTTTTCCACTTTTGCAGGGGTCTTGCACCCCTAACACCTGCAAAAATGGAAGGTGACTGCACTACGATGACAATAATGGGAGATCACTCATGTTTACCTGGATCTGGATGATACCAGTTTTGTGGTTCAGTTGCTGCATGTGTTTTCAGTTATTGTAGTGTGGGGACATGGATGATCTTTTTGAAAGAATGTCACCTACTACATGTTTGCTTTACTGCTGCTATCAAGATCTAGGTGGTACTTCCAGCTGTGCTGAATGGGGTGGTTGCAGAACTTTGGGTGTTATTTTTAACAAAACAGAGAATGACGTATCATCTATTACTTTTAACTTTTAAATGAATTTTAAATTGATTTTTAAAACAGAACTTTAAAAATAGGCCATTTCCACACTGCAGTGTTATAGTGCTGTTAGTCCATTTTCAACATCCTGTGGAATCCTGGGGTTTGCAGTTTAGAGAGAGACATTTAGAGTTCTCAGCCAGTGAGCTCTTGGGCCTCAGTAAACTACAAACTGTAGAATTCCACTGGATGTTGAAAGTGGAATAATAGCACTATAACAGTGTAGTACGGAAATGGCCGCAAATAATGTTCAAAGGTTTTCTCAAAAGCTCATCCAAAAGCATTTAGGAATAACAAAATGTTACTTGTTGTACCCCGCAAAGTAATAGTATTATCAGTCACATCGATTCATAATATTATCAGTCACATTAATTCATAAAAATAACATCTTTCTGCTCTCATTACTGCTGTAAGGTTATATCACTATTTTTGGCTTATCACTTTCAAGCTTTAGTTTGTCATAGGACTACTCCTAAAGAAACATTCCCTTTTGGGGCAGGGTGTTTATCCAGTAGTATTTCAGCTCCAAACACTTCTGGCTGAAAGGCTTCGTTATCCTCAAATACTCAACCTGGGCGATGATAGGAATTAACTAAAATATAAAGTGCTTGCTTCACATTTCATACTTCACAATGTATTCTATCATTCAAAGTATCAAAAAAAAATCATTGTGCTTTTCCTAAGGAATCATATGTATAAAAATTATTTTTCCCTCATCTTAGTCACTGCTGATAATTTAATTTTGGCTGCTACAAACACTGAATCTTTCACTTACTTGCTCTGTCTCAGACTTCATTAGTCTTCAAACTGCAACCAAAAGTATCATTGATTTTTTATTAAATTGTAATTTTGCAGTCCCAACATCAGACACCATATATTCTCGATAGGTGCCAATAACATATGTTTTTCTTCATCTGGAGTTCCCTAATGGCTGTGCTCTAGATTTTTATTTGATTACTATAAAGGAGCATTGGAGCAAAAGACTTTTGTTTCCTGAAGCTGGAACATATTGTGCCTATAGCACAAGGATCTGCTGAGCTTCAGTCACAACCTTAAAGGGAAGCTGTAGATGGATACTTTCCTTATTTTGCCCTGTACGTATCTGTAACTGAGGACAGATTTTGGCCTAGAGCTGAGAAAATGTTGCTCCCCATCATCTGAGATCTCATTATCTTTTAGAAATAAAGATGTCCTGAATGACAGTTGAAAATCTTTATTGGGTCTATAAAGCTGCCATGTTCCATTCTTCTACAGCACTCCTGACTTCTGGAAGGCAAAATTGCATTATATTTGGTTACATAGTCTGACACAGTAATCTCATTTATATCTACTTAGAAGTAAGTCTCGTATTGTTCAAGGAAGGTTCTTTCCCAGCAGTGCTTAGAGGCTTGTGGCCTGCAGATTATTTTTATTTTACTTTATTTTGTTGTTGTTGTTATTGTTTACCCTCAAGTTGTTTCTGACTTATGGTGATCCATGGGATTTGGCAATATTTGTTCAGTGAGGTGTTTGCCATTGCGTTCCTCTGAGGCTGAGAGTGTTACTTGCCCAGGATCACCCACTGGGTTTCCATGGCTGTCGTGGGATTCAAACCCTGATCTCCAGAGTCCTAGTTCAACACTCTAACCACCACACCACACTTACTTTACTTTAATTTATTTTACTTTACTGCACTGAAGTAATTCACATCATGTAATTGCTTCTCTTCCAGGGTGGTTCATGAATGGATCTTTCTGATTTCTTCTTTGTCATTCACATAGCACATGCCTTATCTTGTCTAATCCATTCCTCACTCCCATAACTTCCAATATCTATTTCATTCCATGTCAGTTCAGGGAATTTAGAAAACATCACCCTGATGTGGGTTTCTAAAGTGGCAGACTGTATCGGACACATCTGATTTAGTGGGCTTTCCTCTTTTATACTTGTGTATGTGATGGTTGATAGTGTACCCTCAGTGATAGCCTCCTCCCATCTCCAACTACGTCCTGAGTGCTTCAGCCTTCATAATTGGGCATTTCTGGTCTCCACAGAGGAACTACAGCAGAAGGGAGAAAAAAGAAGATGGCAGCAGTAGCAATGAAAGTCAGAAGGCCTGCAGTGGTGAAGGCAATGTGAACAGCCACAGCTGAAGCCCCTGCGTTACTACCCCTGGCAGTTTCCTGAATGCAAGCTTTCTGAACAAAGCTTCTACTGGTGGTACAGAGGCTTCAGCTGTTGTTTCTGCTTCCACACTTGCTATTTTGGTAGATACAAATAAAATAGTAGTTAAAATTCAGTAATTAAAATTCCTGTGTGGAAGGAGGTTGGACTTGATAGCCCTTGTAGTCTCTTTCAACTCTACAATTCCATGATTCTATGAAAATTCAGTCAGCCCTCCACATTTGTGGGTTTAACTTTCAGGGATTGGATTATTTGTGAATTTCTCAAACCCTTGTCCCTCCACCTCAAGTGCTTCTTTTCTGGGGGAACTTTTCTTCTTGGTGGCTTTGGTCAGGCTGCTCGGCACTTTAAAAACCCACCTCTGATCCTCCTCTTCCTCACAGATCGCAGCCTGATTTGTCAGCACCACAAACCCTCTTCCAAAGCTGCCACATACCCAAGGAACAAGATGGCCAAGAGAGAGGAAGTATAGGGCCACCATGCTGATCACTCCCTTTCCCTCTTCTTTCTCTGACCTGGGTTGGATCCTGGGTTCCCATTCTCCTCACCATGCCTTAGCCCTCTTCCCACAGACACACACACACTCGATATTTGTAGTTTTTCTAGTTTTGCGGGGTCCTGCACCCCTAACCCTAGCTAATGTGAAAGGCCAGCTGTATATCAACAAATATATCAGTTCACCAAGATCATTCACCACTTGTCTCCTTTGTTTTATAGCAGCTGCACAAAACATAACCACTTTTAAAGTGATCTGTGGTTCTCTATCCTCTGTGAAACATTTTTAAGTGATTATCTACACCCTCCTGGAATTTTCTGTACAATAGGAGTAAAAAGTATAGAATGTAGGTTCTTCTAAAAATGTCAATTCAATAGGACACAGCTAATGCTTTCCATCTCATTCAGACCACACAGAGATACCTGCTCTAATCTACCTGCAGTAGTGCTGCTGGGAGAGCATTAAATCTGGCTTAAGTGAAGAATTTCCTGAATTCAGGAACATCCAGCATAAACAGATATCTTGCTGCTGTAAAGAACCTCTTATTATCTTTAATTCCAGGGTACCTAGGTATTTTAGTCAGCATTGCATCTCTGCATCCCAGACACATTGTTTAATGTGAATTTAGCTTTCTTATAGGCAAGAGTTATTAAGGCATGAAGCATGAACCTTAGGCTTCTCCACTTCTCCTACAGCATGGATTTCCATCATGTCTGACAAGTATCTGTTGGTGTTAGGGAGGCCAGACCCACTGGATGAAAAGAAAATATTTTAACCAGTAGTGGATCTTAAGGATCCATGCCCGGGACTCAGTTGGAATTAGGCCCACCTCCAATTGGACTGCTGCACTAAACACATGAGAAGGGACTCTCAGCAGTGTACGGAAGAGTTTATTGTGCAAAATTTCAAAGGAAACAAACGTGTATAAGGACACACCAGGGAGTGATATAGAAGATGAGAAATAACCTTTGCTACAAATGGCTGAGTGTTTACAGCAATAAATTGTCTTCCTTTCCCATAAAAGAACCTTAGGGTACACAAAGGTGCCAAAGGAGATAAAAGCAAGGGAGACCTATCCCTAAGGAGTTGATTTAAGACCTGTGGCAACAAATGAAATCAGAATTCCAGAAAGACTGTGTTTCTGGGGTACATTTGATTGATGTGTGACTATTGTCTTTGTCTGTAAAACAAACTAATAAAGAAACATCAGCAAATGAAGAGCTGGAAGTGATCGTATCACAAGACTGAAAGATAAAGACGCTTCAAGTGGTTGAGGACTTTGAGAAAAAAACTTTAGGTTGAAGGTATGCCTCCAGTGCAGTCCAGAGATTGAAGAGATTGAAGCAGGGGAGATATCACAAGAAGAGTAAAATCTGCCCATATCTACAGCTGTGATGTCAAGCAACTGGTACTGTAATCCCAACAGCCAGTTCAGTGTACTCTTTACCCCGCTGCCTGTCAGGCTCCCTGACCAAGCTCAGATAACTGTTCTTGGAACTGGAGTTGCCCACTGTTACCCTGTGTACTGGGGGTCCCAGGAGGGACACCAAAATGTGCTCAACTAAAGGTGGGGAAAATTAGCTCAGAGCACTGCTTAGCATTACGAGAGGCAGGGTAACGTAGCGAGATCTTGAACCCTATGTCTACGGGGTCGGGTCGAGTCAAGGAGTACACAAAAGTTGAAACAATAAATGATGTTTTATTAAACACAAACAAAACAGTGTATGCGACACACTCACACAAGGTAACTAAAGAAAATAAAGGTTGGAGTGGTATAGAGGGATTTTTAGAGGGATCGCTGGTTTGGGTGATACTTCACCTGTCCTGAAGCCCGGAAAAATAGAGAGCGAAGCTGGGGTGCGATGTAGCTCAGCACGTGGAGCTGAGGGGAGGCTCGCCAAGCAAAGCGGCAGCAAGGCGGGATGAAACTCGGGAGCGATCCGAGGAAGGTCTAGGAATTAAGGGTTTTTATGAGGAGAATGTGACTGCAGGCTATGCCGTACTTGGGGGAAAACAATAGATTTGGAGTTGGAGACAAAGCCTCCAAAAGGTCAGGATCTGAATGATTGCATTATCGTAGAGGTTCTCAATAGAGTAGCCAGTATGCAAACGCAGAGTACTTGGGTATTGCATAGTTTACCCATCAAGCTGCCATCGTGGGGCAGAGGCTCTTTTGTAAGTTGCGTGCATACCTAATTAGAATACTTGCTTGGAGGTCTCCTAAAGCAGCGAGTCAGCTATTCCTGGCCTGCCTGTATTGTTGTTTGAATATTACGGCAGTTAACGGCCGAGCTTGTTTACGTGCTTGTCCGGTGGCCTCGTAAGCACGGGGAGGAGAATAAAAAAAATGCAGCCGAATTGTGATATCAAAAGGATATCTTTTAATATCCCCAAAGCTCGGACTAGCCAGGGCAGTAACACCACACTTTTGATCTTGCGTGGCTTCAATAACCCATTTGAGATCACTCTGTCAGGTGCAACTCAACTGGTTTCAGGACCACGCATTCATTAGGTCACACCCTTGATGCTGTTTTCAGTTTGGAGCATACAGATCTGTGGGGGAGGTGATTAACAGCTCCGAGTTGTCATGGACAGATCATTTTCTGCTCAAAGTTAGTATCATGGCTACTATCTGTCCCTGCAAGGATGGTGGACTTATAAGAGATTCATCCTAAAAACTGGGTAACAATAGATCCCTCAGGATTCTAGAAAGCCTTAGAGGGTTTTATGCCTGGTACCATCGACGGTCCTGTTGAAGCCCTGGTCAGTAGATGGAATCAAGACCTGACTAGGGCTATTAACACAGTTATTCCCAAATTACTCCTCTCCGCCCCATTGGGCTCTTTAATATACCGAGAGTCTCAGGGAGCTGAAATGGGAAGGACAATCACCGGAGCACAGATGGCAAAAAGCTCAACTGATATCTTGGAAGACACCATATAGAAAACATCTTTGTCACTGTAAGGTGGCAATATGTACAGTGAAGAAAATATTCTCTGCACTTATTGCATATGCAAATTCATGTCCAGTTCATTCAGGATGGTGAGAGGTCTAACTCAGGCACCTTCCCCTCTGAATCTAATTCTAGAGCCCTCAGCAATTCACTTCTGATCACTTCATAGATCTCTAAGATAAAACTCAATTTAGTTATAGCAGAAGTTGACTGTGGGAAGTCCAGCAACTCCATGAATAGGATTACATACGAGTAGGATCAGTTTCAGTTAGTGAGTACTGCGGATGTGGACAAGCTGGTAGGGTGAGTAAGGAAGTCTATTTGTCCTCTTGATCTCTGTCCTTCTTAGGTGGTCATCCAGGGAGGAGATGCAGTGAGATCTCAATTACAATATATTATTAATTCATCTCTCAGGCAGGCAAGTTTTCCATCTTGTTTAAAAGAAGTAGCGGTACAACCACTTCTTAAAAAACCCTCCCTGCATGATCTGGACAATAACAACTGCAGTTGTTGTTGCGTACCTTCAAGTTGTTTCTGACTTATGGAAACTCTATAATGGGGTTTTCTGGGGCTGAGTGTGTGTGAGACGCACCCAAGGTCACCCAGTGGGTTTCCATGGCCGAATGGGGAATCGAACTGTGGTCTCCAGGGTTGTAGTCCAGTGCCTAAATCACTATACCACATTGGCTCTAACGATTATAGACCAGTATCAAATCATCCTTTTCTGGACAAGATGACTGAGAGAGCAGTTGCCTTCCAACTCCAGGCAGCCTTGGATGATGCACAGTTCACAGACTCATTTCAAACCCCCTTCAGAGTAGGATGTGGAGTTGAGACTGTTGTAGTTGCCTAAGTGAATGATCTTCACTTGCCCATTGATGGGGGAGGGTGTCCCGACTCGTGCTTTTGTGCCTCTCAGCAGCATCTGATACCATTAACCATGGTATCTTTCTAGAATTCCTGAGGGGTTTGGGAATCAGAGACATTCTGATTCTGGTCCTATCTCTAGGGCAAGTTCCAGATGGCAGTGCTTGGGGATAGCTACTTGTGATGGAGTCTGTGGGAGTACCTATCCTGAGTAGTAGAGCCAGGTTGCCAGGTAACCAGAATAGCCACTCCAGAGAGAAACTGAGCCCATTAGTGGGAAGGGGCGATTGGAGGCCTGAGAGGAAAATGCATATATAGCAGGCACACTGAATTGGGTTTTGTCTGACTTCAGAGAAGAAGGCCTAAGAGTCAGTCCTTCAGCCAGAGAGGTTCTCGATCAGTCAGGGGGTTGAGTGAGAAGGGTGTGTTTTCTCAGAGAAAGCCTAGAGAAGCAGAAGAGAAATCTTTTGAATCTGGTCAGAAAATGTGACCTTGATTTGGGACTTGAACCTTTCCCAACCTTTGAATTTGGGAACTGAACCTGTGCCTTTATACTGATGTAAAGATACAAGAAACTGTCTAAACACATTTTGAACATCTGTATGAGCTTGGACATACATGTGAGACCCAATACTTTATTCTGGTTGTTAGTTTGACAAAGATTATAGTATCTTTTTAATAAATTTTGACTCAGCTGAATGATTTCCAGTAGTTATAATCAAACAGAACCATGCTACTTGAAATCATTAAAGGGGGTTCTAAATAACAACTGAAAGGCTTTACCTTTTTGACATGAAGGGGGTGTTTTAAAGGGGAGCATATTGCTGAGGAAAGTGACAGGGCACTATAGCTGGCTGAGGAAGCTGCCATACCAGTCTGTGTGGAGAAAAGCAGGCCCTGCCACACTTCTCCTCAGAAAAAAAGCTGTTATATGGCGTACCCCAAGGAGTCATTCTATTCCCAATGCTGTTCAACATCTACATTAAGCCACTATGAAAGATCATTTGGAAGCATGGGGCAGGGTATGCCTTCAGTAATAGTACCAGCTAAGGACAGTGTGTCTCCTCTGAATGAATGCCTGGGGAATGTAATGGGCTGAATGAAGAAAAACAAACTGAAGCTGACTCCAAATAAGACGGAGGTGCTTACTGTTAAGGGTTGTAACCTAGCTTTGGAGATATGTCAGCCAGACTTGGATGGAGTTACGCTCTCTCTGAAAGACTATGTTCACAGCTTGGGTTGCTCCTGGATCTATCACTCCAAATGACAGTCCAGATAGATGCAACAATCAGGAGTGGTTGTTGTCAACTTTGGCTGTTATGCCCCCTTCCTAAAATTGGAAGACCTCAAGATGGTAGTGCACATGCTGCTAACCTCAAGGCTGGACTTCTGCAATGCACCGTACTTTGGACTACCTCTGTACCAAGTTTGGAAGCTTCATTTAGTTGAAATCATGGCAGCCATGTTGTTTATTGGTGCTGTAGGAGTGATCATGTTACAACTATTTTAAAATCACTCCACTGGCTGCCAATTAGTTTTCAGACAAACTACAAAGTGGTAGTTGTTATCTTTAAAGCCTGACATGATTTGGGTCAAAGTTACCTACAAATTCACCCTTTCCTGTATAATCTGCCCTGAAAATAGAGGTCCTCTGAGAGACATCTATTTCAGTCAAGCCAAAATTAGGCTGACTGTTGCCCTGAGGGCATTTTGTTTGGCTGCCCCTAGACCACGGAATAACCTGACAGAAGAGATTTATCAGCTTAAGACTCTCTGTCTGTATTTAAGTCCACAGTAAAGACCAGTCTCTTCCAGCAACCCTGTCCAGATTATTTTTAAAGTATGGTTGTATTGATGGATTTTAATATGTATTGGTTTTATATGTTCTCTTAACTGATGTTATGTGTTGTGTTATTTATTGTTTTTTCCTGCCTTGATTAATAGGAGAGGCAGGTAAGGAATAATAATAATAATGATTATGATTATGATTATTACTACTACTACTACTACTGCTATTAATAAAGCCAGAGATATAATAATTCATTTCACTCAACCTATCCTTCAACAGTCTATGTGCAGTGGAGTACAAGGATTTCGGGGTCCAAATTTATCAGGATCTCCCCCCAGATATGCTCTACAGCTGGAAGGAGTTACATCTGTTCATTGTGCTAGTCACAAAAATGAGAATCCAGTATCATGGAAACTTCCTCTTCAAACTTCTAATGTCTCACAACAAGAGATTCAGTCTCTCTTTTAGGTGCTTCAGTTTCTTGTACACTGGAGTGATAATTCATAAAAACTGTAATTACTTGTTCTACAGAAATTGTAAGCCAGTTCTTTAATGGATCAGACAGAAACTGAAAGTTTGGATCAATGGATCAAAAGAAATTGAAGCTTTGGACGTTGCTGGGACAATTAGTGGCAATTATTTTTTATTGTTTAACATTTTAACATTTGATTGTTTAACATTGTTTAACAAGTAACAATGTTACTTGTACACTACCTTGATATTCTGTAATATAGATAGGTGTATAAATATTATAATAATAAATTAAAAAAAATCTTTTTCAGGCTTATACTGAAGTTGATTGTGAACATCTCACCACTTTACATCATTATCAGAGCAATTCATTACAAACATCTTAGTCCAGTGAAGTAATCTCACTTTAGTAGAGGAGGATTGTCACTGTGCTGGACAAGGAGGCATTCCTGCTAGACACCACTAGATTGCCTCAAAGTCTCTGGGTTCTGAAAGTAGGTTGTTGATACTCTTGCAGTGATGACAGGCTGGCCAATAAAGCCCTCTAGTGCATACGTGCTACTACTGTCAATATATAGTGATGGTAATGATAAGCTATTACGAAAGCAATTCATTTGCCTGATGCTTGCTACAATATGTATGAAAGTCAGTGGGTGATGGAAAACTATAGATGGAATCATTGTGTAAATTTGCTTGGTAAATCTGGTCCATAGAACTCTTAGAGAAGCTAGAAGTGATATAGTACCCATAAAGATATGAAAATTAAGAACCACTAGTGAAGAAAACAAAGGAGACAAATTCTTGACAATTTGGTGTCTATTGTGCTTGTGAATTCAGTTTTTTAATTTCTGGTCCATTAATGACATTATAGCATGTAAAGTTCTGACCAAGGCTTCTTTGGCCTTGGAATAGTCTGGAATAGTCTTTCAGGGCTGCAGTTGCCTGTTTTCCCCACTTATACCTAGAGATGCCAGGAATTGAGCCTTGGATATTCCACATGTAAAGCATGTGCTCTAGGACTGCCCTTCCTTAAAAGCCTTCTTAAAAAGGAAGGCAAGTGCGCCATTGAAAATGGTACCAGGCTTGGGGATAAATAGATTTCTTACATAAAGCTGGATCTAGGGACAAGTAATTCGGACATGCTGAGTTGAAAGGATGTTCATGAAGCTCCAGTCATAGTCATCCACTCAACTGTTGACAGCTGAAACATGTATTATAAACTATTCATTTTCATTTGTAAAGCTGGCAACACTGACCTGCATAGCCAGTGTTGCGTTAACGCTCATTGGTGTGTATTTCTAATTTGCTAGAGAATTTGCATCTGCATGTATTCAACACATGGAACGGGAGGCAGGGTTAAAGAGATTAGATCCATGTGTGAAAAATTTTCATCTTATATTACAAAGATAAATCATGAATGCGAATTTTCAATCAATGTCATGCAATGGGCTATAAATGCAATTAACCCAATGTTGTATATGTGGAAGGACACTGAAGACAGCCATTGTTTGGAATGTCATCTGGCTGTGAGCTCCAAAATGTAGGCTATGGGGCAGTTACAGATAGAAGAATAGTAGTATGGGAAGAGTAGCAATGATAGAACCAGCATCTCATATTGCCAGAGTATGACTGTTACCTATTGTATCTGGTATCTCAGATATAAAAGTAAAGGCAAACCGCACTGTTCTCTGGTTTAAAAGTTATTTATGCAAATAAATAATGAGGTTTCTCTCAAGCTGGATTTCTAGGGAGTTGATCTAGAAATCATAGCTGAGCTTCTACAGACATGTATTCTGATTTTTTAAAAAAAGCATTACAGCATTTTCTGTTGTAACTACACATTTACAGAACTCAGTGATTTGCTTAGTCCTGAGGGTTGTAATAATTTTAGATGAGAGTGCAAATCCCCCATTTTAGGGCATGAGATGATTAGCTGGCTTCAGGGACTGGGATGATGATGGTTATCTCAAACTATTTCAGTCAGGTTTTAGTGTCACCCTGTAAGATGACCTCTCTCAAGAAAAAGATGGGGATACATCAATGTTTGTTCTCCTGTCCCTCTCAGTGTCTTTTGATACCATCTATCATTGGCTCCTTTCATGAAGGCTGTCTGAATTGGTAGTTGGAGGCATTGTTCCTGTTTGGAGAGCAGAATTCAGAAGGTGGTATTTGTGGACTGTTTTTCTGCTTTGAGGAAACTCTGTCCTTGGCTCTGTTCTTTTTCTCTTGCTTTTTAACATCTCTGTGAAACCTCTGGATTTCTGTCCAGGGCAGTGGAGTATGTTGCCATTAGTATATGCCTTTCCCCAAGTCAATTTTGTCTCTCCTTTTCATCAAATGCAGGTGAGACATTGGCTGTCCTGAACCAATGATTAGATTTGGTAATAAAGGCCAATAAACTAAACCAGAAATTATAGTGATGCCATTAGTGAGTAGTTCATCTACCCATATAAATGGTATTGAGCCTGATCTAGATAGGGTTACACGCCCCGGGAATGAGCAGGTTCATAATTTTGGAATGCTCATTGATCTTGCTTTATTATTTGAGGCCCAGCTGGTGATAGTAGCTGGGCCTCAAATAATAATTTTTGTTGATGTTCCAGCTGCACCCTAATGTGGCTGCAGTTGTCTAGGAACTGCTAACTTCCTGCTTTGATTATCACAGGACATTAGGTGTGAGTCTACCTCTGAGGAATTTCCAGACCTTCAGAACAAAGCAGCAAGACTGTTGACTGAGACTAGATGTCTTAATGTGTCTGTGGGCCCAATTCAAGTGTTGCTGCTAATTTTTAGAGCTTACTGAAGAATTACTTACTCGCTTATGTTCTGCTTGATTACTAAGATAATCTTCAGACACTCTTCTCTGGGTATTGACACCCATTACATTTCAACAGGCTGCTACCAAGGAAAAGGCCTTCTCAGCAGTGATCCTTGCCAGTGGAATGCTTTTCCCAAAGTAGTCTTAGCATTCTTATCAGTAGAATTTAGATGCGCCACTAAGACCTCCTTCTTCTGACTTGCCATTCTGCTGTCAATGTATTTTGCCTGATTTGTTTTTATTGTAAAAATTTTTTTTTGCTGTAACATGCAGTGTAATTTATTGTTAATGTTATGATTGTATTGATTTTGCTTTATACATTATAACCACCTAAAGGCACAGCTAGTTAGTGGGGGGAGAGAGACAGACAGACAGACAGACAGGCTAGTTGAGTGTTTTGTATTAACTGGACAGACAAGACAAAAGACATTGCATCCTGAGTTACTTTTCATTCAGCAACTTCTCCTTTCAAAATCTTCAGCTGGCTTTTCTGTTTTGCTCCCTCCTTATCCCTTTGGAGAGCTGTCACCTTCCAAGCTCCAATAGGTATTCTTCTACACTACATGCTTTGACCCAGGGGTAGTAAGGAAGAGGTAGGCTGAACTTGCTCAGTGGTGGCGAGCATTTATCTTTGGTAGAATTGAACAATAAATTACCCTTTCAAATGTCAGGAACCAGATTACTCTAAAGTCTTCCAAATAGTCTTGAAGAAGCTACAGTAATGATATTCCTGGTGTCACGCAAGGAAGCAGATGAATAACTACATCCAAAATTGGTTTCCTTTTCAAACTAATGCTGTGATTCTAATGCAGCTTTCAAAATATCATTACTGTTCAGGATAGATTTTCATTTTGTTTATTGGGAAACTGTAAGGAGCATGGTTTCTGTTGTTCATAACATTAACATTCTGTTATTCATAGCATTAGGTGTCACTGAAGATGGCTCAGTAATGGGAAAAGGAATGTAATTATCCTGCTTTTTATTGTACTCTTATGAATTTAAGTGAAGCAGAGATAAATCAGAAAATACTTGCAGCCTGCCATTATCTGGATTTGTTTGTCTAGTTTTAGATGCAGGCATTGCTCACCTAACAAAGCCTCTGACAGTCAAGCTCTTTTTACAAAGTCTTTTGATGTCCTTGCAGGCCTCCCTTTACTTCCTTGTCCTCTGTCTAGCTGAAAGTTTTTTAGCATTTATATTTGGCTTCCAAGACAGATAATGAAGAACTTAGGAAGAGACCCAGATGTTAAGTACTTGCAAGATGCTTTTATCACCCCAACTTCTTTCTCAATACAGATATGATGGCAAGAATTGCAAGGACAGGGTTTTTCAGTGTAACCAAACAATAATGTTAATAACCATTGAAAACAGTTTGTGTCATTTCAGTAAGCAAATTCCTGCCAAAAACTCCAGCAAGAGGACTTTCAAAAGTCTTTAATAAATGCCATTTTTTTTAGCAAGTGAATTGGAAATTATTCTGTACTATTCTGAGAGCAGGCAATTGGTGTTGTCACTCAAAATAATATTTATGGAGTTTGTTCCAAGGACCAGGTTCTGTCTTATGTGTAAGCTGTTGGGTGAGTGGGTGGGTGGGAAGGGACAGAGATATCTTTATGCTTTCACCAGTGCCACTTTCAGCTACTGCCACCCACAGTGCCACCAGCATCTTTTAAAATGCTTTTGCCATCTTATTGTGAAGTCTGTCCAACCTATTCCAGCTGTAGTAGTTTGCCAGCAAAGCGGATTAGGAAAGCTGGCTGTTTGCAAGCATGTGTATGAAGAGGGTGCTGAGTAAAGTCCTGATTTGCATAATATGTGTTTCAAATCATCACATCAAAGTTTTTAAAGGGCAAGATGGGAAATTTCCTCTAGTTGGCCAAAAACAGTGCAGAACAGGGCTAATCTGGTAATGAATGAGACCAAGTAAATACATATGAACAGTCCTGATGTATAAAACAATTAGTGTGAGAATCAAACAGAGCCCACCCTGTGCTTCAGTCAGATGTCCTCATTTGCTGTGTCATCTCTTTCGAGAATTTTATTTGCCGCTAGCAGATTTAGGGCAGAAAACAATATGCAAAATAATACACATTTCTGCAAGGCATACTGATACCATGCCACTTAAAAACCTGAAAATGTACTCCTTCTGTTTTCTTTTATTTGCATATGTTTCATCATCATCATCCATCTCTTTAAAAAATAGCACAGTATTTTCCACAGACATGTACACAAATATTTCCATAACTTTCAAGGATAGCAGGTCCTTCCCACCTAGCCACTTACCGCATTTAGAATTCTGCTGTTACAGAATGTTGTCCTTTGGGCACAGGGAAAATCTAGAATGAGCACATTGGCTGTGGTTCATTTTGCTGTCATCCCCTAATGGTAACTAGTTGCAAAGTGTAAGAAAGTGGGAGGATTGGTATAAAACAGTAAACTGGGGATCTGTGGGAAC
This sequence comes from Cyclura pinguis, assembly GCA_030412105.1. Taxonomy (NCBI): domain Eukaryota; kingdom Metazoa; phylum Chordata; class Lepidosauria; order Squamata; family Iguanidae; genus Cyclura; species Cyclura pinguis. Next base: position 17,513,850 of record CM059599.1, on the reverse strand, counting down.
ATTGGTTTGTTGGCCACAAGCACTGTGCTGGTACATGCTGCTCAATCATGCCTACTAAAAGTGGGAGCAGCTAAACAAACTACAGAGTTTTGCTCTGTGGTTTGTGTGTTGTGCCATCCGGACAGGGATGCTTGGTTTATTCCTTTTGCAACAAATCAAAGAAAGGATCCACAGATTGTCTGGAGTTTCTTTCTCTAGTTTGGTGTGCAAGAACCAAACTACAGAAGGCAGAGCAGCAGTATTTGGACAACACATTAAAAGAAAACAAAGTGGTATGTTTAACTATCCTCATTGAATGTAGAACCAAATGAGCAGAATGTACCAGCATGCTACTTGTTCAGTTAAGCAAAGGATCCTCTATTCCCCTGTCTGCTGAGCCATGAAGTGATAGAGCCATAAGTGAGTCTTTATGCAGCAATTCTGTACATATTTATGAAGGAGTAAGTCCCACCAGGCCCTGAGGTTAATGTACAATGAATAAAAGTGAGGTGTAATGGATAAGAGAGCCAGCATGGTGTAGTGATTTGAGCATTGGTCTATGACCTTGGAGACCACAGTTCAATTCCCTGCTCAGCCATGGAAACTCACTGGGTGACCCTGAGTGCATTACACACACGCACTCAGCCCCAAAAAACTCCATGATAGGTTCACTTTAAGGACACTAGAGGTTGGAAATGACTTCAAGACACATAACAACAACAAAATCCCCTTTAACTCTGTAGGATTTATATCTGTGCAGGAATATATGGAACTAACCTGTTAGTCTTTTCTTGTTGTGATACGTTTTTGTTAGGGTGGATCAGGATGTCAATTGACAAGAGTATTTTCCATAGAAATTTAGAATCTTAGCCCCCAGAGCCTCACTGTATAAGCTTGGCCTTCTAATGGGTAAGGATTTTACTGAAATATTTTAGTCATTTGATCCAGCAAGTATTTTGTGAGCTGACGGCTCAAAAGTAGCACAAGAGGATATCATGATTATAATTGTGACAATGTGATTGAATAACTTCTCTGAGGGAATGTGTCTTCTTGGGGATTTCCTGAACCATTCGAGTGGAACATAATAAATTGGTTTAAAAAAGATGTGTTAAATAAGAAATCATGAGTGGTAGATTTCCACTGTCATTTCTACGGTTGAAAATGCACATCCGGTTGATTTGAACTCTTCCAAAGATGCTGTCATAACTGTTCTGTGTAGTCCTTGAATGAAATGTAGTTTGTGCTAAAGGTGATCCATGCTTCCCTTTGAGCTCTTTGGTGGAAACATAAAGCAATGGAAAAATAAATGGTATTCAGCCAGTTCTAATAAAGTCATGAGTTTTGTATGTGGATATTTTCTTTACTTACTGTTATGCAAGTAAGTTGTATAAACTATGGTTTAGAACCTATCATGTAGCCTTTCAGCTTCCAGAGAACCTTTCAAATATAAAGCTTTTGCCTATGAAGATAAATAGTGGTTTCATTGAATCATAGGAATGTGGAAGGACTTCTGCATAGAATAAATGTGTATTTCTACAGTTGGGTTGATTGGTTTGTTTTCAGTTTTACTACTAAGTTTGTAAAGATTTAAGGAACTGTTTTTGAGTGTATATTTTGTTTTTTCCTTTATCTCTGGATTTTCCAGAATATGTAACTAGATTCAGGAATAAACTGTCTGAAGAATGTGCATACCTGTAGTTCTGATTAAAGGTTTGTTGGTGTTATTATGTAGGTTGCAACGATTTCTCGTTGGTATTCAGTTGAGTTAAAGAACAAAGCAGGCAAGGATGACACAATGGTGGAAGAAAAGAAGAAGGTTCTGCTCAGTGGGAAAAAATGTGTATAGGGACCTTATTTGCTTGTCCATCTAATGGGATAGGTTTCAAGATTCCCTTATTTGTAAACTTAGCAACTAGATGTTGCTGAAGAGGAAGGGCAGCGCAAAAGAAACACAGCACCCATACTTGCATAAGACTTGAATGTGCATATGTATAGCTGCAAATTCAAAAAAGAGATTATAATGTAAATATAGATGTACTCCATCTTGGATCACATCCTGAGAGAAAGGCAGGTATAAAATCAGTCTACCAGCTGTTAATGGGCAGTTTCAAGGCCTCCATGCTCTCTTATTCTCATTCTTTATCTTTTAAACTCTGACTGTTTCCGCACTAGACTGTTATAGCGCTATTATCCCACTTGCAATATCCTATGGAATTCTGGGGTTTGCAGTTTCGGAAGGGGCCCCTCGGCCCCTCCTGAAACTGCAAACCCCAGGATTCCATAGGATATTGCAAGTGGAACAGTAGCGCTATAACAGTCTAGTGTGGAAACGGCCTTAGTTTGACCAGATATCTCTTGAAACTAAGGGTACCTACCAGTACACAATTATTTTCCATTTAGACACAGGACTATCTTTTGCAGTGATGTAGACTCAAGTCAAGTGACTTGGACTCAAGTTGGACTTAAGTTGCTTCAGTGACTCAACTCAGACTTGACTCGGCAATAAAGGATGCACTGATTCGATTCGACTTGAGACTTGTATATTTTTAGTGACTGACTTGCTGCGTTTGGTTCAGTAACAGAACATGTTCATCCAGAAACCTTACAATTCTGAACAACACTTCCATCTCTTTTTTCCCTACTGGTCACATGACAATCCATCTCAGCCTCAAAGTGCGGGTGCATTTCTTGGAGGGAAACAGCAAACAGGTTAAGCAATGAGCTTGAGGTGGGCTTGAGGTCTGCTCAGCAGTCTGTCCCTGCTGCATATTTGAGGAGGCTTCTAAAACTTTTCCTAAGAGTAGAGGGCAAAACCTGTCCCCAAAGCATAGGGCATGTTTCTCAGAAAACAGCAAGTGTGTTAGGTAGTGGGTTTGAGAAGGAAGAATACTTCCTTCTAAAGCTTTTGAAGCTTCAGTAATGGGGATTAAGAAGAATCCTATTCCCTACTTCTGAAAAATCCTCCAGCTTCAGAAATGGGAAGTAAGAAGGATCCTATTCCCCAGTTCTGAAGCTGCAGACTTTTTTATACCCATTGACACAAAAGCCTCCAGCTTTGGGAAGGGGGAGAAAGAATGATCTTATTCCCCATTTCCGAAATTGCAGTTGGCAAAATTGCAAACGTGGAGGGTCAACTCTGCTTAAATTGTTAAAACTGACTTTATTCAACTCTGTCCAGAAATGCTTGAATATAGATTGGGCTATAAACTTGGCTCCAAGACTTGAGACTTGACTTGAAAGTATCTTCAAGGACTTGAGACTTGAAGGTAGAGACCTGAGACTTGACTTGAGACTTGGAGTAAAAGACTTAAATACGTCACTGGTCTTTAAGTAGACTACTAACCAACTACTAGTAGTTAGACCATGTGGGGCATTCTGAATGTACTGCAAGGAGGGCTTGTTCACAAAGCCCATAGTGTAAAAGAAAGAAAGGCTAAGCAAGAATATCTTACACAGAGTTTCTAATGAGTAATGGACAAAGATGTAACTGGAGTATGAGAAAAGGAAGGGAAACATTTGTTATGACATTATTCATGTTATTTTTAACTTCTTACTCTGTAGACTACATTTGAGAGGCTTTGCCTCAATAAGTGGTGAGAAATATTTTAAATAAATATATATTCTACATGGAGCCAGTGTAATGTAGTGATCTGAACACTGGACTACAACTCTGGAACCCAGGGTTCAAATCCCTGCTTGGCCATGGAAACCCACTGGGTGACCTCAAGCAAGTCACACACTCTCAGCCTTGGAGGCAAAGGCACCCTCCCTGAACAAATCTTGCCAAGAAAACCCCACAATAGGCTTTCCTTAGAGTCATCGTAAGTTGGAAATGACTTGAAGGCATGTAACACACAAATATGCTACATGTAGCTCACAGTGTACCTTAAAAGTTTAAAATATTCTGTTTTCCTGAATATAATTAAATGTATTCAAAAAGTAAGATGATTCTTTATTACATTTTTATGTTACTCTTCTTCCCATGAGCTCAGGTTGTATGTATACAAGCCCCTGTTCTTCGTTTTATATCCCCACAACAATTCTGTCTGATAGAGTAGCAGTTATGCTGAGGTCAAGCAGCGAGCTTTGCCTTTCCTGTCCTAATTTGATAACATATAACTAGCTTCATTATACTGGCTGTCTAAATAAAAGGTAATTTGCGTCATTCAGACAGTGGACGAGGCCGTAAATGTACTCAATTGTGGACAGACTTTCAAAAACCAACAGACCATATATACTACTCTGTCAGGGAGTGAGATAAAAAGCTTTCGTAGTCTGGGTCTTCTATAGCCAATGCCTTTGCTAAATATTTAAGAAAATAGTGAGGGTCTCAGAAGAATACAGAATATCATAGGGGAGATTTGCAGCCTCCTCTGATCTATTGCTTGAAGAAGATATCACAGAAAGCCAACCCCAATGAATTTCATTTTAATTCAGTGTCTGTGAAGATTGTTTAGGGCTTCTCTTCCAATCTTTCCTACAGATCAAAGTTTAAAAATATATTTGAACAAGAACCAACTCCTCCAACTCAGTAAGAAAAGCAAAATTGTATATATTCCTCATGAGTTCTAGAAAGATTGGATATTTTTGACAATGCAACAGAAACTGTGGAGGTTGTAAGAATTTGCCATCTGGCAAAGACTCCCTACCAGATGGATTCACTAATGACTCTTACATAGTATTCAATCAGACTCTGCTAGAATGCATGATTGGCATATTTAATTATTCTGAATTAACTGTGAATATGCCAGAAACTGTCTTGGGTACAGAATTGATGAGCTCTGCTTTTTACAAGATAAAAAGGAACGGTCCCAAGTAATTTTATTTCATAAATAAAAGGTGAATGTTAGGCAAGCTGAAGCCTTGTGGGTTATTTAACAAGTAGTTTGTGACATTTTTAAGGAGATAGTTTTGTAAACTCATTAGTCTATGAACTTTTATTCAAAATTCATTTTCTCAAAATAGTTTTTTATTACTCTGACAGAGAGAATGAGATAGGTAGCAGGTCTCCTCCATCACCTCTGTGAAAGCCCAGTTGCTTTGTGGCATCTCCTGCCTTTGAACCATTTCTAGTTGATCTGGTCATTGTAAGAAATTGTAACTTTAAGAATTAAAGTCCATGTTTGTTTGTTTGTTCAGTTCCCACCTGGTCCTTTTTTTTCCTTTTGGTCATATCCTTTAGATCAGGGGTGTCAAACTCAATTTCATCTTGGGTCACATTAGCATTCAGGTTGTCCGCAAAGGGGGCCAGTTGTATCTGTAAGACTATATAAATGTATCTACTCTTTTATCATATTAAATAATTGCCTCTACATTCGATTGTTACTGGTTTTTAAATTGCCTTCCCTCTGCGTCAACTTTTCTTTTCTTGGACATTTTGGGGCTATTTGATTGTAGTTTATGGTGCCTATACCTCTATAAAGTGACATAGAATTGGTCGGTATAGCCAAAGTGTGCAACTTTCTGCTCCTCAGACCCTCTCTGTGCCTCTTTCAGACCCCCAGACCCTCTCTGTTCCTGGTGAGCCCGATCCCCACATTGTGGGCCCTTGGCTGCCGGTATTCTGAAGAGGGGCCTAGCAGCCAGCACTCGCAATCTACTTCTACTTCTGACTGCTCCTAAACATGTGTGTCCCCTAATAACCACCAATGCGATATTAAGATGCTTCTGAATTAGAAGATGAACTCTGATTTTTAAATTATTTTCCAGCCTAGCTCTGCACCCAGATAAAACCCTAGTTGCCACAGGACAGGTCGGGAAAGATCCTTACATATGCATCTGGGATTCCTACAATGTACAGACTGTTTCTATTTTGAAAGACGCACACACCCATGGAGTTGCCTGCTTGGCTTTTGATTCAGATGGCCAGGTATGTATATCTTCTATTTTTATTGCTGTTGTATTTAAATCATGTGTCATACTTTTTAAAAAGGCATGTGCCTATGGAGCATTGTACTTGTCAAAGAGCGGCTGTGAATTCTGTGTGCTAGATTCAAGCAGGAGAGGATACACACATTGTACCTGCAGGTCTGAAAATAATTGCCAGTCCCTACTAAAGTAAACCTATTGAATCAACTGCTGAATGGTAAATTAACTTACATAAATTCCACTGGTTCAGTGTGAGATTGGATTTAAACCTCTGTTATCTCTTTTGAAGGATTGCTGAAGACCTGTTTAATGTTCCAAAACAGATGAAGTTTATTTAATTGTTCTTGCAGTTTCGATGTTCTGTTCTATTAAACTCACTCTCTTTTTTTTTTATTGGATTGTGCTTTATTTACTTTCATGCTATTGGTGTGAGTATAGAAATGTGCACTCTGTGTGACCTTGAAAGTCTTGCTGAAGCCAAAAATGCACCATAGAAATTGAATAAATGACCACTGAGACTCTGCTGTTCCTGGACATGAAGACAGTGTATATTTTAATACCCATAAGTTTGAGAAAACTATTGTTACACAAGCACTATACTGTTATAGTGCTATTATTCAATTTCAACATCCTCTGGAATCCTGGGGTTTGCAGTTTAGGGCAGAGCATTTAGAATTCTCAACCTGAGAGCTCTTTGGCCTCAGCAAACTACAAACCCCAGAATTCCACAGGATGTTGAAAGTGGAATAATAGCACTATAGCAGTGTAGTACAGAAAGGCCCATGGACTCAGTCCTTTTTCATAATTTTTTACAGAATTACTGAAACTAATAACCCTGATAGTTTTAGAAAAACAATTTATGGTCTCAGAGACAACATGTCAGGAGCCATAGGGTGGAAGAGAAATCACCCTCTGAAGTCTTATATGAATATCCACCCATAGGGCGAAAATCTGTTTGTAGTCTCCTCCCAGGTCTCTCTTAGCCACTGCAGATATTTCTGACCTTCTCTTGGGGATGGTGACATCCTGTGGAATCTTGGGGTTTGTAGTTTACTGAGGCCAAAGAGCTCTCTGGCTGAGAATTCTGAATGCCCCTTCCTAAACGGCAAACCCCAGGATTCCATAGGATGTTGAAAGTGGAATAATACCACTATAACAGTGTAGTGCGGAAATGGCCACAGAAGGACTCTGAATCTGTCAGAGACTCTAGTATCTTAGCACTCTGCCCTTGGAGGTCCTTTCTCATCGATTTGTTTTCTGTTTTTAAGATCAGGAAGAAGGATAGAGCTGTTTCTGAGGAAGGCAAGCATAAGTCATTGGAAAAAGAATCAGAAAAGTAATTTCTTTAATCCAGGGCTGCAATTCCACTGGTAGCTACTGAACCAGTCTTGGTGCTGTGTCAACAAGTGCTTTCTTAAAGAGGAATACCTCATGCTGCCTGTGCTAATAGTTCACAAGCCAGTTTACAATATTCTTACCATCCTTGCTTACTCTTTTGTGCTATGTACTTATTATAAGTTCTTTCTGTCCCCAAACAGACATTTATCCTTTTTAAAAAATCTGTCCCTCCTTTCTTCAGCAACATAGCCCAGATGTTTTATTTTACATGACTGTGAACACATTCAGTTGTACCTGTAAATTATCCAAGGAGGCTTCTCAGTTCTGTTGTTTTCATGTCTTGCTGTATACTAGCCTGCAAGAGAGAAATCAGAGGCTAATCTGATTTGTTTTCTTGTAAATGTATTGCTCTGTACAGATCAGGAAATAAGAGGTATTAGGCAGCCAGTAGAGTTAGATAATCCCTGTTGTTATCTGTAGTAAGCTTTATCTTTAAATGCCAGTCTGCCTCTTCAGGACTTTTTTTTCTTCCAAAGGAAGAATTCAGCAGGTATTAAAACTACAACCCACCCTCAACATCCTACTTAGTTTAGATAGGAGGTGGAATTTTTGCCAAAACATCTTGGTGTAGTCACAGGTTTTATTTAACCTTACAAGGTGACCAAAGGTCTTTGTTACTTTAACCTTCTAAAATAACCAAACAAAACTCATAGAGGCATGAGTCTCTTTCTGCAATTTCTCACCAGCCACATTTTTCAGTGTCACAAGGGAGCAAGGTAATGCAAAATGGCATGGTGTTGTTCCCAATGCTGTTCGGGAAATGTGGCCAGCACTGGGGCTTGCACTGTTATAAGGGCTTTTTAAAAAAACAAAAAATAAAAAGGGGGGGTAGAATTTTGTAAGATCACTTTCATAAGGTTAAGTAAGGTAAAAAGCAACAAGCATACTCCTCTAAAATTTCAACGAAGTAGAAGAATTATTGTAATGCATGCTTGAAACAGCCCTTTGATTCATTTCTGTTGGTACAGATGTGCTAAAGGCAGTAAATCCAGTGGCTTTTGCTCAGTCATGAAGAAAGTGTCCTGTATGTTAAGCGGTATGACGTCTTAACAAACACATTGCCATTATGCTAATAAAGTGAAAGTCGTTGTTAAATTTATCTCCTGCCTTTCTCCCACTGAACTCAAGCCAACATGCCTGGTTCTCTACCACTTGACTTTTTCCACACAGACCCCCTGTTAGATAAGTCAGGATGGGAACCCAGGACTACCCAAGGCAGAAGTTGGCTAGCCAGTGAGTTTCTTGGCTGGGTTGGCACTAGCAGCTGCCACATCAAAGTCTTATTCCAGGCCTGAATTACCATGTCCATTCCTGTATGGTGGGAACATACCTGAAGGCATTTCTAAATGTGAAATTGAGGAACCGCTTGCTTTATCTGGGGCGTACTAAAAATATTTTCATGGACTTCTTGTGGAAGCAATATATTTTAAGCATGTTTGACTTCTTTCTTGTATCTTTAGCATCCTTTGTACACTGATTTAATACAATTAATATGATATAACTGAATTGATCTTCATTTAACAAACTGTTCATTTTTTTCTCTCTCAAGCGTTTAGCTTCTGTGGGATTGGATGCCAAAAACACAGTCTGCATATGGGACTGGAAGAAAGGAAAACTACTGGCGTCAGCTACTGGCCATTCTGATAGGGTAATCAGCTAATGAGTTAGCTATAAATTTGTCTTGTAATATGCTTAGATGTTTCCTATTACCATTTTTGTGCTGATGTAGCTATCTTATCTTTTTTTATATAAACCTGGTATTCTCAGAAATACAAAAATTGTAATTAGTTTGTAAAATAATTATGGGGAAAATGGTATCCTTTGATATTAGTGAAGAGTAATTTGACAATTAGGATTGTTTCTGTATTTTATCACTCAAGGCCCAAAGTACATGTGATGTGGGAAAGCCAGTGTACTTCAGTATTCAATTTTTATTTCCCTGGCCAGCCTCCCACATCCTGATATTGCTGTTAACCATGATGGTGAGATGTGGGGACTGTGACCCCATCTGCTTCCCAAAGATGCCACATGCTGATTCCAGGCCTGGTGTTCAATACTTTATACTATTAACTTGTGCCATGCAATGTGGACACCAAAATTTGTGGATGTTCAAGTTCCATTGCATACAACGGTGTAGTAAAATGGCATTCCTTATATAAAATGGCGAAATCAAAATTTGTTTTTTGAAGTTTTTCTTCTTAAATTCAAGGCATATTTAGTTGAATCTATGGATACAGAGTCCCTGGATATGGAGGGGAGGGCTGACTGTGTATTTATGCAGTTGACATTATTTTTCCTGTTTACAGAATCTTGCAGAATTTGGAATTTTTGAAAGTAATTTTGGTAATGGAAGAGTCAGAGGAACTGGATATAGATGTGTAATAGACATATAAATATAGGGTGTGCTTAGTATGATAAACTAGTAGGCTTGATACTTTATACCAGAACTGTTGATTTTTCTTTATGATCTCTGTGACTCATAAAGGCAAGTCTTGCTCCACCTGCACTGAATGTTTGGAACATTTTAGGGCTAAGCAACCATATTTTGACAGGCATCTTGCCCCTCTATTGTGCGTCTCACTTCCATTTCTCTCCGGTTTACCTCGATTCCTTTCCATCTGCTTCACAGAGAGCAGTGTTCTTCACACACTGTTTCTTGCTGAATACTTTCTTTCCATTTCACAATTTTTCAGAACTCTCACTCGGCTAATGGTTTGAATGAAACTACTTTTATTTCTGCAAAGCTTTTTGTTTTGATTTGATTTCTGAATTTCTCTCTTTTTGTTGATGGTTTTCCTGCTCCCTACAGGCTTTTAGGATCTGAAGCTTATATTCAAAAAATGTTCTAAATGTTGGGTTAAGATGTCTTCTGTTGATGGTCTTTTGAAGTGCCCTCTTTGTCTCAGAAAACATAGTAACTTTCCTGTATTTAAATGCTCTGGACATTTGCACCTCAGAGTCGGAAAAATAGAGTAGCAAACCTTCATGCTTAATTTTGGCAAAATTCAGTTTTTCCTCCTGATGTTTTCGAATCAGTTCAGTACCTGAAAACTCTTGCTATTTCTTGGAAGCCTCCCCTGACTTCAGTTCAGCTAATGTTGTCTTAGCCTAGTATTAAGGATTCTGCTGGTATATATTCTTCAAGGACTTCAAAAAACTCCTGTAGCAGGCTCAGTACCACCACAATTTGTCATCCACTAATCACTTAGAATCACACTGGATTGGTATGGAAGAACAAAACTTGTCTTCAGAAACTAAAATGAAGGACTGCGTTGAGTCAGTAACAATAAAGTGTCATCAGGATTGCAAGGAATTTTTGAAGATTAATCCTTGAGTATTGACGGGTTTCAAGATGAAGGTAAAAAAGCCCCTCTACTTTGGCTTTTGAGGAACCCAAGCCTAAAGAGAAAAAGAAAGAAAATTAAAAAAGAGCACCTAAGATGCCCCTCACACTCTCTCTTTGGGGCTGGTAGCTTCTCAGATGAGATCTTCTGGTATAGATTGCCTCTGCGTAGATGAGAATTCAACAACTTGTGGAATCTGTTAATCAACAGTGTAATACCTTGAGCTGACAATCTGGACAATATGCACCCTGATTAGATCTAATCACTTTTGGATTAGTTGCATTATATGGCTTCAGAATCAGAAGGTGAAGTTGATTACAAGCTGGTTCCACTGCCTCTTAATCCAGAATATCATTCAGGGGTCTCCCTCTAGTATACCAATAGATGGTACGATTGATACTGAAGCTATTCCAGAGTGAGGTCCAGACAATACTCTCTTTTTACATACTGCTCTTTTTTTCACCTTCAAAACACTCCTTTGAACAATGCAAATTCAAGGTTTCTGTCCTATGCCTACAGGAGGCAACTGCTCAAGGATAAGAGTTATTGAAAGAAAATCAGCTACGGGTAAATCAAATCAGTCCAGATCATGCATCCACGAAGTTCAATGTCAGGCAACACATGCAGTCTTGATCTTCTGATCAATCTCTGGATGTATGATTTACCATTGAACACTTGCCATTTGATGGTGAGAGCTTATTTAGCACCAAGACTGATGATAAGCTGGACTATGATGAGCAAGAAAGCAGAACCTTGACTTTTACAACGGAGGCACAGAGGCAAGGTCTCAGCTGGATTGGAAATTGTTAGATGAAACCAGTAGTCCAGATAACCAAAGGATAAGAAGAGAGGATGCTTAAAAACCTCCAAGGAAGGAGACTCCACCACACTCCAAGGCAGCATATTCCACTGCCGGACAGCCTTGACTGTCAGGAAGTTCTTCCTGAGGTTCAGGTGGAATCTCCTTTCCTTCAGCTTGAATCCACTGCTCCTTGTCCTAGTCTCTGGAGCAGCGGAAAACAAGCCTGCTCCCTCCTCTGCATGGCATCCCTTCAAATATTTAAACATAGCTATCATGTCCCCTCTTAACCTTCTCTTCTGCAGACTGAACATACCCAGTTCTCTAAGTCTATCCTCATAAGGCATGTCTTCCAGGCCTCTCACCATTTTGGTTGCCCTCCTTTGGACTTGCCCTAGCCTGACCATGTCCTTCTTGAATTGGGGTGCCCAGAACTAGACACAGTATTCAAGATGAGGTCTAACCAAAGCAGAGTAGAGTGGTACCAGTACCTCCCTCGATCTAGACACCATACTCCTATTGATGCAGCCAAGAATGGCATTGGCTTTCTTGGCTGCCGCATCACACTGCTGACTCATGTTCAGCTTGTGGTCTGTTAAGACTCCTAGATCCCTTTCACACGTTCCATCCTATATTTCTGTATTCCGTTTTTTCTACCTAAGTGTAGGACCTTACACTTCTCTCTGTTGAATTTCATTTTGTTAGCTTTGGCCTAGCTCTCCAATCTATCCAGGTCATTTTGAATTTTGCTCCTGTCCTCTGGCGTATTAGCAACCCCTCCCAATTTGGTGTCATCTGCAAATTTGATGAGCATGCCCTCTATTCCTTCATCCAAGTCGTTGATAAAAATGTTGACCAGCACTGGGCCCAGGACAGAACCCTGTGGCACCCCTGTGGCTAGTCACTTCTCTCCAGGATGAAAAGCAGCCATTCGTGATCACTCTTTGGGTTCGGTCAGTCAACCAATTACAAATCCAACTAACAGTAGCTCTGTCCAGCCCGCATTTTACTAGCTTCTTTGCAAGAATGTCATGTGGAACTTTGTCAAAGGCCTTACTGAAATCGAGATATGCTACATCCACAGCATTCCCTTCATCTATCAAGCTAGTAACTCTATCATAAAAAGAGATAAGATTAGTCTGGCTTGACTTATTTTTGAGAAATCCATGTTGACTTCTCCTGATTACCGTGTTGCTTTCTAAGTGATTAGAAACTGACTGCTTAATGATCTGCTCCAGAATCTTTCCGGGTACTGATGTCAGGCTGACTGGGCGATAATTATTTGGGTCCTCTTTTTTTCCCTTCTTGAAGATGGGGACAACATTTGCCCTCTTCCAGTCTGTTGGAACTTCTCCTGTCCTCCAAGATTTCTCAAAGATTATAGCAAGCGGTTCCGAAATGACCTCTGCCAGTTCTTTTAATATCCTAGGATGCAATTCATTTGGCCCTGGAGACTTGAATTAATCCAGCGTGGCCAGGTATTCCTGTACCACCTCTCTACCTATTATGTGCCTCATTTCCCCTGCTTCCTCACCTGCTCCCCAACTGCCAGGTTGAGTGCTTGTATCCTTCTGGGAAAAAACTGAGGCAAAGAAGGTGTTAAGTAGTTCTGCCTTTTCTCTTCCCCCTGTTAGTAATTCGCCATCTTCTCTGCGCAGCGACTCTATCATATCCTTCTTTTTCCTTTTGCTGCGGACATATTTAAAGAAGCGCTTTTTATTGTTTTTAATGTCTCTGGCCAGCCTAAGTTCGTTCTGTGCTTTAGCCTTTCTGACCTCCTCCCTACATCTCCTGGCTACTTGCTTCAATTCTTCTTTGGTGGTTTCCCCCTTCTTCCATTTCCTGTACATGTTTCTCTTAACACTTAGCTCAACTGAGAGTTGTTTAGTCAGGTTTCTTCAGATGCCTTCCATTTTTGCTCCTTATTGGCACAGTTTTAGACTGTGCCTTCAGTATCTCCCTTTTAAGGAACTCCCATGCCTCCTGAACTCCTTTCCCTTTCACTGTTCTTGACCACGGAATTCCAGCCAGCAGCTACCTAAGTTTACAGAAGTCCGCTTTTTTAAAATCTAAGATGAGTGTCTGGCTACACTTAATCAATCATAATCAGTCCAGAGTCAAGAATCCCAAGAAATACACAACCATAGAGAGCATTACCATTTTGGGGAGATTGAAGGGCTGTAAGCAATGAGGACTCCCCGCGGCTTGCTGGATTTATAGATAACTGACTCTGGATTACTTGACCCATACAATGATGTTGCTTCTCTCCTCTCCAGATTTCAAGGGACGGGGTATCTCTGTGGTGATTATCAAATCTTGCTAAAGAGAAAGCCCCCCAACTGCTTCAACCACAGCTTCTCAGATTTGGGAAAAGCGTAGTCTTCTGGAGCCAGAAAGTCTTCATAATCCAAATCCTCTGTATCAAATTCCTCAGATTACAGAGGCCACGTTAAGACAGTCTCCCTCATATGCTTGGCAGAGAATATTGCCTGGGATGAGGAATAGTTCCCCAAGATATGGTGCCATGGATAATCAGAACTGCCCAGAGTCCAGGTATGGCTCTTGGTGGTACTCAGTTGACGCTGAAACTGAGGTAGATCTTCTTGATACCAGCCTCCTAGAATTCTACCAACACCTACAATTATGAGACCAACTGAGATTGTTTACACCACAGTTGGTCCATTGTAGAAGCAAATCTTCTACCACCAACCAACAGTGCTACTATCAAATCACTACATTCACAACCTACCCAATTTGTAATTTAGTCTGCAGTCTCTGCTGCGACTGAGCAAACGTTGTCTGCTTCAGTACAAGTATCACCAACAGTGATACCAATCACCTTTGCCTTGGTAATGTCTTTATCTTAGCCTATACAAGCTGCTGCTGATATCAAAGAATCCTGTGGAGGAAAGAAACAAGAATCACATTGACTACCCCAGGAAGATTCTGGTGATTATAACCGTATTTATCATTTTCTCCCTTGCTGACTCCTTTTTGTTTCCTGATATTCTGGTGAGCAATAATCACCAAAATTCACCGTATCAAATAATTTGCAGACTGAACAATTAGGGTAAACACTGTGCTGGAGCAGAAAATTCAGAAGCCTCAAGGAGCCACCAACCAAGTTTTCAAAAGGGTGCAGACACACACACAGCAACACCTGTCTCCATTCCTATGCTGCAACTGTTATTGCATGTAATGTGACAGTCATGGCAGAATCCCATATCCATTACACCCACATTGAAGATGACTGATCATTTTTCTAGGATGCATTGTGCCTTTCTGTTCCATATCTCTCATCAAATTCAATTATTGTCAATGCTGCTCAAGTGAGAAGCTAAAAGCAAGACACATTCAGTTCCTTCTGACAAACAGCCAAAACCTAGAATCCGTGGGTCATAGATTTTATTCCACAACTGCCATGCTCTGCAGAATTTCAGATTGCAAGGCCTGTATGAAAATTTACGAGCAGTTTGTCTGACTTGGAGCTTATTGGTGGTGTGGGTTCTTTTGATCGCCATGCCTTTTGAACTCATTATCCAAAAGAGCTCTGACTTCTCACTTGGATGGCATTTCTCTTGGTCATCACTACATCTTTCAGATGAGCTAGTGAACTGTGTGTTCTGTGAGAAGGTTTTCCATTATTTGTTGTTGTGTGCCTTCAAGTCATTTCTGACTTATGGCTATCCTAAGGCCAACCTAACCACTGGATTTTCTGGGGCTGAGAGTGTGTGATATGCCCAAGGTCACTCAGTGGATTTCCATGGCTGAGGGAGGAATTGAAGCCTGGTCTCCAGGGTCATGATCCAACCCTCAAACCACTATCTCACACTGGCTCTTTCCATTACTACAGTTTCATAAAGATAAGGCCTTGCTCCCCAGCAATATATCTTTTCTATGTAAAGTAGTGTCAACATTCTATGTATCCCAAAACGTCTTTTCGCCTACCTTTTTTCTCATTCCATTTCTTCTTCAGAAATGACCCTGCAAACACAATGTTTGCAGAACACTCGCATATTATATTTATTACATGACATCATTTTGAAAGTCCCTCTGCCTCTTTATGTGCTATAGGAACTCTGAAAAATGGTCATGTCTTCGCAATAGTTGTTGTGTTCTTTCAAGTTGTTTTCTGACTTATGGTGACCCTAAGGTGAACCTAACACAGGGTTTTCTGGAGTCTGTGACATGCCCAAGATCATCCAGTGGGTTTCCATGGCTGAGTGGGGAATCAAACCGTGGTCTCCAGGGTCATAGTCCAGTGCTCAAATCACTACACCATGATAGCTCAGTGAATTGTTGGAACTATTCACTTCTTTTACTGATTGGTTAAGCTGGCCCTCCCCAAGATATGAAGATTCATTCTACCAGAGACACCACTGTCTGTGAATGAGATACTGGCCCTATCCGCATGAGGCGAGTGAATCACTCTGTGCCGTTACTTACCGGTTCTTCTCTCTTCGAAGCAACGCGGACTTTCCCTTAAGCCCTTCTGCAGAGCTCCTCTGTAGTTGCAGGGCGAATCGGAGCAGTGCAAGGTCTGTAGATCTGCACTGCTTAGGCTGAAAATGGCGGCTTCCTGTTCTTCTTGGGTCCGGACCAACCGCTGACGCTAACCACGCCCACAGCCCACCCTCCGCTGATCGCAGGCTCGCATTGGTGCGAGCCTGTGCATCTGCACAAATGAGAAGGAACATAATGGTGCGCTCCAGAAGATTGAAAGACCGGATTTTTCCGATCTTCACTTAGCGCGCTGGAGGACCACTTGGGGGCATTTTGGATCGGACCAAGGTGCGAAACTAAGGTAAATAGTCCGAACCTAGTCTGATCCAAGATGTGGACGACCTCCGTGACAGGACACCTTGCCCCATTTTAACTTCCTCATGCGGAAAGGGCCACTGATTCTGAATATTTGCACAGCAGCTGTACAGTCTCAGCAGTCAATGTTTATTGATCACTGTTGTCTAGATGTAGATTGGATGTATCTTTTGGCAGAATGCTGCTTTCATCACTATTCATATGACATCCTCCCCAGTATCCTGCCAGGTGTGCTCTGTAATCTCCATTTTGTGTGAGTCACAGAGGCAGTGAAGAGGAAACCCGTAGCTATGTTCACCTCTAACTATGCTTCTGTGACTAGTCATAAATGAACTCACACAGTGTTCCATTTCTCTTTGAGGGAATGTCTCCAGCGCTAGAGCTGTATTTTTTATTTTCTGTTGGAGGATACAGAATTGAGTTAAACTGGAGGGAATGAGTACCGATCTTTGGAACAGAGGGACGGGTACCCACTAAAACGAGCTTGCTCAGCTCTAGAATGTTAACATTTTATGGAGGTGAAGGAAGGACCCATCTGTGTGCCTTAAGCAATAACAACTCAAAGAACACCAGTTCAAGATAAATAACCTGTTTGTTTGTTTGTTTGTTTAGTTTAAAGCCCATCCAGTTTCTTCTGCTCTGCAGTTACCAGCTCTGTTTATCAATACTTACCTTTCCAGTAACTGTGAATTTTGTCATACTGTCTTCGTAGTGAGAAATACAGATATGTATAAAATAATGGCGGTGCCTTATCTGGAGTTTTGTAAAGTTTTCATTGTGCTTTCCAGGTATATTTTTCAGCCTTTGTTTAGAAAGTCAACTCGATTCATATGCATATTATATTCTTGGCAGCAGAACGATAGGACTGTGTTCAAAATTGGGGAAATGATTATTAAACTCTGCACGTTTTTGAAATTGAATGTATGTGGTTTCTAATTTAGTGTATCAGTTTTGATTATTTTTTGTCAGATATTTGATATTTCCTGGGATCCCTATCAACCCAACAGAGTGGCTAGCTGTGGTGTGAAACATATCAAGGTAAATTGATTTTGATATTTTGTATTAACAGTGAAAAAAAAACTCTTTGTAATTGCTTAGAATATTTTCTTTTACTAACTTCTAAAGAGTTGTGAATGTTATAAAGTCATAATGTGGCAACCTCTCGTTACCAAATATAAAGTGATTGCAGTCAGGGACCTTTTATTAAGTTAAGCAAAAAGGACGCATGGCGTAGTTTAAACATATTTCTTTCCAGTGAATGATTTAGGTGGAATGGTTTAGAATAATAACCTGAATTAGCAATATAAACAAACCCCAAATGAAAAAAAACACCCCTGTAGTAATCACCAATTTTAGTCATTTTTTTCTGTTTGTTCTTTTCTTTCCCCCAACGAGTATATGTTGCTGCTCATTAGTACAGCGCAACATTTTGATTTACAGTTAAATTACTGTTGGCCTTCCACTTTTGCTCCGGTTAGGGATGCAGGACCCTTGCAAAAGTGGAAAAATCACAAATACCAAAATGTGTGCTGAGGCATGGTGAGGAGAACAGGCACCCAGGGTTCAAACCATGTCAGGGAACAGAGAGGAAAGGGAAGTGGGTTGGCATGGTGGCCCTACACTTCCTCTCTCTCGCTCATTTCCTCCCTTGGGTGTGTGTATGAGGGGCATCGGGAAAGGATTTGTGGTACTGAGAAATCAGGCTGTAAGCCATCCTCAGCTGGCCTGGCAGGAGCTGGTGTAGAAGGAGGAGGACCAGAGATGGGTTTTTAAAGGGCTGTGCTGCCTGACATGAGCTGCCACTAGGGAAGGTTCCCTGGGGAAAGAAGCACCTGAGGCAGCAGGGCAAGAGGTTGAAGAAGCTTACAAATAATCAAATCCATGGAAGTCAAACCTGCAAATGTGAAGGGTTGACTATACATACAAATATGCACTTCTTCTCTTTGCTTCATAGAGCATACATACACACATAAGTGAACAGATCTGCATGAACATTTTATTTATTTACTGCATTCATACAGACTTTCTATAACAGCAAGTTCTGTGGGTGACTCACAAGCATATGCATAAATATATGGCACAATCAGTCTAAGTTTGGCATTTTTATGTCCAGATTTTTGTAGGAGATACATAAACGTGTTGATACACTGGCAATTAAAAACACTTAGCTTTGACACTTTAGCTTTTTTCGAACACTGATATTTAAAAAGACAGTTTATAATGCGTTCTAAAAATCTGGTTTTAATATTAAATTAGATTCCAAGATAATGTAACAAATTTAAGTTTTTTGTTTTCCCTAATGCCAGTAATATTGCTCTTCACAAGGGTAAATTTCACAGAGGATGTCTCTGCTCATTTTCATAGGATCTCTTCCCTCAGTTTCCCACGTCATAGCCTATGAAAGGGGTCTGGAAGGGCTTCTATGGGAAGGGCACAGATCTCCATATGCACTGACCTGATTGTGTATGCCTAAATCTGGATACTACCTAAGCACCCTGTATTCATCATCTGTTGCAGATTGTGGCCTAAATTCTGTTCCTGGTCTTGACTAGAGTAGGCCCATTCAGCCAGTGGGATTCACCTACGAGTTGACTCATCATTGAACAATTGAATCGATGAGTCTGCTCTAGTAGAGATTAATCAACATGGTGGCAGTCTAACTTTGTTATCTATTGCTTTGCTTACATTCCTATTTAATATTCAGTATTTTTTGAAGTTACATAGAACTTTTAAATAGAATTTTTAATATATACATTTTGCTTGCTTTTTTAAAAAAATTAACTCCCAGAGTTTTACTAAACATGTAGGACATTAATTTGTCTAACAGTTTGCAATTACTTCTTCTTAATCCAGTCGGTATAAATACCTGGATCATTTTTTTCTTTCAAGACCTTTAACAGCTCTGATCTGGCACTGGGTTCAGAATCAGGGGAGCTTTTGGCAAAAGAGATGCTGTGTAATAAGTGGAAAACTTGTTCTTTTTGGGAGTTGACATCCCAGATCTGAAAAATTGTCCCAGTTAACCCACGTGGTAGTCATTCAAATCAAACACATGGCCATAAATAAATAGTCATTCAACCAAAAATAGCTCTCCTGCAATTATGCAGTAATTTACTGGAAGGCATTTAGTGATACAGTCTGGTAAGGGATAAATGGCTTTTGAAGCTCTGTGAATTACTATTCATTTTTTGACAAAGAGACGTTTTAACACTAGAATCTGGTTTCTGGTTTCATCCACATGTTCAGGTGAACATCTCGCTTCACTAGTGCAGACTGTACATTAGAACTGGGGATTATGCTGTCTGCACACATACTGCTCTTTGGGGGGGATCCAGTGTAGCCTCTTGGACCCCTACCAACTGCCCAGAGGCCCCTGATTTTGGATTGAAAATAATTTTGTGGAACCTCCACACATTTTTAAAAGATTCAGAAGGCTATTGTGGAGGGGGGATAAAGTCTCTTGCAAGGGAACCACCCTGACCCACTGATAACCCACCACCAACCAGACCTGAAAGTTGACCACAAGTAGTGTGACATCACTTTCAGCTGTTAAAAATGGTGGCATAGAAAAGCAAAAATTGGAGTAGTGTGGTGTCTGGGATCTGGAGTATGTCCACCACTTGTGTAAATTGTGTGTTATTCAGAAAAAATCACATCAGGCAGACTTGGACATAACGTAATGGTGGTTGTTGTTGTTGTGTGCCTTCAAGTAATTTCTGACTTAAGGTGACCGCAAGATAAACCTATCATGGGTTTTTCAGAGAAGGTTTGCTATTACCTTTCTTCCTTAGGCTGAGAGAATGTGACTTACTCAAGGTCACCTATTGGGTTTCTGTAGCTGAACAGGGACTTGAACCCTGGTCTCTTGAAGTATAGTCCAACATTGAAACTATTAAGTCACATTGGCTGTCAACATAATTTTTAGTTTTAGCTTAATTACAGTTTATTTGTACATCTAAATCCACTGGGTTCACCTGTTACTTCATTTTTTCCCTTTATTTTTCCCATCTCTTGTACCAAAATATGCTACTAAAGGCACAAAACAGTGGTAAAATTGAATAAAAAATACAGTTAAAACTTTAAAACACTTACTAAGTCTTGTTTTCTTCACCTGGCTTACTTACTAGTCAGTGTGTTCACAATTGTGCCTTAATGTATAAATTGGACGTGAAATTCAACAGTATGGTGCTGTAGGCGTGGTCTATTACTAAACTCTAGGTTTTTAGGCCTGACTGACACAGAGACTTGATTTGAACATAATACAAAATTGAGTATGAGCCTGCTGTCTCCTGTGACAAATGTATCAAGGTGTTGTTTGCAATCAAGTGAAGACTTGACTTCAGTGTAGAGATAGTTTTAATAATGTATATAGAAGAGAAATAGTAGGGATTTCAGTTTAGCATTGGGTATATAAGGGAAAAAAGAAAAAGTGTGTGTGCAAACAAGAGATATCAAGCCTAAAAATACCAGCCTATAGATGAGGAAGGAACAGAGCAGACAATGCAAAGTGGAAATACACTAGGAAACTCTTTACATGGTTCTGCCTCCATCATTTCTTGTAGGTAGGTACTCTCATAATTCCCCATTTCTCCATATCCAGTGATGTAGACTTGAGTTGCTATATTCAGAATCAAGTCACACTTAAGTCACTTAAGTGACTCGACTCAGACTCGACTGGGCCATAAATGATGCACTGACTTGACTCGAGACCTGTGTATTTTTAATGACTGACTTGATGCCCTTGGTTCAGTAACATAACGCATTCATCTAGAAACCTTATGACGTTGAACAACACCTCCATCTCTTTTTGCCTACTGGTCACATGACAATCTGTCCCAAGCCCAAAGTGTAGGCACATTTCTCAGAGGGGAACAGCAAACGGGTTAGGCAACGGTCTTGAAGCAAGCTTGAGGTCTGCTCAACAGCCTGTCCCTGCTGCATTTCAGAGGAGCCTTTTAAAATTTTTCCTAAGAGCAGAAGACAAGAGTCACTCCCAGAGTGCAGGTGCATTTCTCAAAGGGGAACAGCAAATGTGTTAGGCAACGGGGTTGAGGAAGAAGGATCCTTCCTTCTAAATCTTTTGAACCTTCAATAATGGGGAGTAAGATAGGATCCTATTCCCCACGTCCAAAGCTGCAGATGGCAAAATTGCAAATGTGGAGAACCAACCCTGCTTAAATTGTTAGAACTGAATTTATTTCACTCTACCCAATAATTCTGAAATTTTGGTTGAGGTATGCAGTTGGCTTCCAGACTTGAGAGTTGACTTGAAAATATCTTCAAGAACTTGAGACTTGAAGGTAGAGACTTGAGACTGGACTTGAGACTTGGAGTAAAGGACTTAAATACATCACTGTCCATATCCAACATTTCTTTCCTTTTCTCTGGCACAGCTACTGAGGAGATTAGAAGTATCCATTTCCACCAACTAACTGCAGTTTTTAGTTTTGTTTGAATTGAAAAAAAAAAATTAGTAATTTATCCTAAAAGGGCAGGATCAGAAACTACCATTTGATCATGGTTTGTTTGAATGAAGCATTGTTTGAACTAATGTTGCATTTCCCAGTGATAGCTATACAAACCTGAGGCTTGTTCTTGTAGCTTTAAACTAGGGCTTAGTATATTCAAACATGACCATTACCATTTTTCAATGTACTTTGAAGCTGTTTTAACTATAAACTTGAAGATGTAAAATACAAACAATACGAACAAATTCTTCCTGCCCTGGTTTATGTTGCATTCTCTTGCCTTGTCCTTCTCTGATTAGAAAGCCAGAGTATTTTTTTTATTTAAAATATTCCAGAAAAGCATAATTGCCGTACAATATATAACCTGTAGTTTGAAATGAATCTCACCATCTGCAGCATTTGAAATGACAGGCTCTGCACAACATGATGCCTTTGTGTTCATGTGCATGCATTTGTATTCATGAGTCCTAGACTGAAGATTTAACTTCCACCCACATTTAGCTTCTTTCTATTGTTGCAAGAAAGAGAGCTGGCACTTGAAGAGCAACAACTTTCGCAACTCAGAATTAACTTTTTTTTAAAGCCGTCCCCAAATTCACAAGAGGAGGAAATAAGAAGAAAACATATATTTGAAAAAAATGTTGTCTATCTCTCATAAACAGGGGAGGTTGGAGTATATTGAAAAAGTTCTATTGTGACCAATGTTTTGTTGCTTAAAGTATCTGTACAGTTTTTCAGTGTACTAGTAAATTGCTAGTGAATTTCTGCTAGTGAATTTTTTCATAGAAGGAGTTTAAAGTTGGGGTCGCTACACTGAAATCTGATGTGGTTTTCCAGTGTATTTCAATGTATTGTCTCTATGCCCACCTCCATTTTTATTTTTGGCTGGAAAATGCTCATCTTTATTTTATATCAGTAATGTTGGGGAATTTTTAGTAATTTTTAGTAATTATTATTTTTAGTAATAAGTCTCCCAATCAGCAGAGTATTTTGTAATGCACAGGTAGAAGCTGAACAAATCACCAGTCCCACTTCATCATCTCCACCCCAGACACACTTAATCTAGCTCAAAATAAACAGAAACAGATTGGTTAAAAATATGAAAAGATTACTCACAAAATCTTGTTCATAGTTTACACTGGTTCAAATTCTTGAAGAAAGGTAAGACGAAAATAAGAACTCGCATGCTTACAAGAAAGCATGCTTGCCAGAGAAGAGGAGAGCACATGCTTGCAGGGAAGCCAAAGAACAAAAAGGGAAGAGGAAGAGAACATGCAAGGGGGAGTGGGTGTTGACCAAACAACAGGAAGTTTACTCTAGGCAGTCCCCTCTATGCCTACAATAGACATGCAAATTAACTAGCTAGTTAATTAAGCATGTAAAGGTTGCCACTCCCAACAAGTAGCACCCTCAAAGATGGAGACCACATGGTCCTGGTATTATCTCTGTCTTCTGATCTGCTGGCTTTAAGGAAGAACAGAGTTGCACAAATCACCTTTCTGGGTTCATGTTACCATCATAAGTTATAATTGTTTTCTTTGTTTTTAGACATTTTACCTTTCTTCAACCCAGCTGAGGATGGTGTTCGTAGGGATTTCCAGGCAATCTCCCATACAGGCAGATACATGTTTGCTTAGATTCAGGAAGGTTGTTGTCGCATGTGCCTTCTGACTATGCCCTTAGCTGTCGCTTCTCCTAAAGCACCTGGGTGTGTTCTTACTCTGCTCTTTAGCCCACGTCGTCCACAAAAGGCATATTGCACTCAGCATTTACTGGGGCAAAATCTGTGATTTAAAATTTTATTTTAAATTATTTTATTTTTATTTTATTTTATATTTTTATTTTATTTGTAAATATTTATTTGATTTGATTTGTAATTTATTTTCTTTGTATTGTATATCAAGTACATTTTTATGTTTTAACCTTGTAAGGTGCCTAAATGCCCTAATAGTTTGTTGAAGGATAGGTTATAAATAACCTAAAATATGAATAGATGCAATTTATATGTGACATGCAGGAAGGATAAATAACTGGAGCCTCCTGCTAGCTAAGTACAGTAGCTCTCCACATTCACAAGTGTTTGGGGCACAGAAACCTCCCCTGTGATTCCTTACCCATTCCTTTGCCTCTGGCTTTGGGCTGGCGGGGTGGGGTGGGGGGACAACCTAAAAGGCTTACTGGTACTTTCCCCTGAGACAGAGAAGAGGGGAGTTCTGGAGTTCTAATTACTTCCAGCAGCCATCTTGAGAAAGAAGCACCTGACCAATCAGAATGTGCAGTCACATGGCAGAGAGGCCACACTTTTATCAGTGGGAGAGCCAAAAGGGGAAATTCCATTTTAAACACAAGCCTGCAAGCCTGGGGTGAGGAATGGAAGGGATGGAATGAGGAAAATGGGGGAGAAGGCGAGCAGGTGCCTCATGAATAGTCACATTCTCAAAGGTCAAACCCACAAATGTAAAGGGAGGACCGTATTACCTTCCAGATGGCTTTAAACTAGGACAGGCAACTGTAAGATGTTGGGAAGCTTCTTGATCCCCAGAAGATATTTGAGGGCCCCAGTCCCTACTGTGGCCTCCACTCTGCCCCCCATGTCTCTGGAGGGCTGCTGGGAGGCATTTGTAGGCTGTCTGTGGCCTGAAAGTTAAATTTTGTTCATTCCTGCCTGAAATCATCAGTGCTGCAGTGAAGTAACGCACTCTTGTCATTTTGTTTTCTAGTTTTGGACACTGTGTGGAAATGCCTTGACAGCCAAGAGAGGAATATTTGGGAAGACAGGAGACCTGCAAACTATCCTCTGTTTGTCCTGTGCAAAAGATGACATTACATACTCTGGTGCTTTAAATGGAGACATCTATGTCTGGAAAGGGCTCACCTTAGTCCGAACAATTCAAGGCGCTCATGGTGTAAGCTACCTTCTTGGTGCTATATTATGAAAGCAAGGCATGCTTCCTCAGTTTTTTTATTTATTTACTTATTTTTAGTGCTACTGATGTGATTGTGTCCTCTTGAATAGTTCTTAGGGAATTAAACTGATTCTTATGATACCCAGCAGATTTTATTTTCTTATCAATATTACCTAACAGCATCTTTTGCTGCTCCTGAAGCTGCTAGTCTTTTTAGTTATGGCACTGATTTTGCTGTTCTGAAAATCATGTTGACAAGCATTAAAAGGTCCTTTCACATTTCAGTAAGCCCTATCTTATTTAAGAGGATTTCCTACTAGGATGACAAATTCCAGGAGATCTATATTTCAGTTTATTGTGGAAAAATGAGGAAATATTCCATAACACAGGAGAAAGGACATGATTTGGTTAAAATGGTGGTAGTGGGGAGTGTTGGAGTCTCTGGATTTCATTAATTACCCCTTGTTTCTCATAAATGAATGAGAATATGTGTGTGGACCTCAGTGTACATACAAACACAAGGCCAGCGATGAATTGCACATGTAATGAACATACTGAAAGTCTGTTAACTGATGATGATTAACCTGTGTGCCTTCAAATTGCCTATTGATTTATGGCAACCTCATGAATTTCATAGGTTTTTCTTAGGGTAGGAATACTCACAGGTGGTTTTGCCAGTTCCTTTCTCTGAAATATAGCCTACAGCACCTGGTATTCATTGGCAGTCTCCTATCCAAGCACTTACCAGAACTGACCCTGCTTAGCTTTCAAGAGCAAACAGGATCTGGTACTTTTAGGTTATCTAGGCCCTAGTATTCTTCTCATTCTTATTCTTATTACTATTACTTCTATTATTATTATTATGCCACAAGTGTACGTATCGCTTTACAAGTAAAATAACAACAAAAATCAGCCAGCCATGCCAAAGGCATACAGTCTGAAATATACACATTTGCACACATGGGAAGGACAGGGTAATACAAATAAAAGCCTATATACTCATTTTAAGGCCTTTCCCTGCTAGGTGTTAAGTATCCAGGCCAATATACCAAGGGCTAATTTAACATTGCCCAAGAGTTTAGGCATCTTCAGTGGGAACATTTAGTTCTCCTATGATTGGTTTCAACAAGGAAGCCCCATATCATATAATGCACTGCTTTTATAAACCCAGCAGTTGACGAAAGGCCACCGTTCCGTCTCAGCTGCTACAACTGTGGCCTCAGAGGGGAAAAAAGAAATAATAGGCATGACTCCATCATGCCTAGGCCAAGCAGCTGAGGAAAGGCTCCCCATATGTCCAAATTGCCACTACTGTGGCCTTGGAGAGACAGAAGAACAGGTAGCCACAGCTTCATCATGCCTAGGCCCAGCAGCTGATGCTAGGCCTTCTCTCCATCCCAGCTGCCACAGTTGTGGCCTTAGACAGAGAGAACAGTAGCCAGTATCTGCTGGACTTAATCTCCACCCCCACTGCCACACCCTTTTCCTGTCTTTTTAGGTTGTAAGCCTGAGAGCAGGGAACTGTCAAATCAAGAACTGTAAGCTGCTCACATAAAGCACCGTGTACGCTGATGATGCTATATAGATCCTCCTGCTTCCTCTCCTTTAAAAAAAAGGGGGGGGTTCAATGTGACATCATGGCAGGAGAAGCTGCTATTCAGGAAATTCAAGACTAAGACTCCCTTAGGCAACGTGAGACTTATTACAAATACTTTGAATCTTAGTTGTAGAAAGAATACAAGTGATAAAACATGAGCGTACAAATGCATCCATCAAAACAGCGTCACCAGGGAGCCTGTGCTGGTTGAAGACCCTTTTCGATAGATATAAAGCACAAGTGCTATAGCAACCGACATAGAAAATGAATGAGCAGACTCTGGCACCAGTTAAATGTTCTCAAAGAGCTGAACACAGCGGGCTAATATGGCTAATATGCCTGTTTTTGCAGCCTGCATGGTGTCCTTTGGCAAGCTACAATACACTACTGGCAGTCATTTGTATTTGGCTTGGTGGATCACACATTTGTTTATTTATTTAAATATTCATATGGTACTTTTCTGCAAAAAAAGGGGGGGGCAAATAAAAAGCTGCCACTGCTGGAAAGGTTCTGGTTCTGATAGCTGATATATGATAGAACCATCAAATCATCAAGTTTTATCAGTATTTTGAATTTCCATGGGGGAAAAAGTACATCTACTACACTGCAAATATCTGTTTTGTTTTAAAATGTTTTATGATGAAAATTTAAATATGCTGTTTTTGTTAATTCACAGGCTGGGATTTTTAGCATGTATGCATGTGATGAAGGCTTTGCCACGGGTGGGAGAGATGGCTGTATTCGGCTATGGGACATGGATTTCAAGCCAATAACTAAAATTGATCTCAGGGAGACTGAGCAAGGATACAAAGGTAATGCAATATTTATGTTCACAATGAATTGATTAGATATGGACTAGGTGGAAACATCTGCAGATGGATCCATAATTGATCAGAAAAGGGTCATCATCATTTACTGCACTTCTGACTGGAAGTAGGTCTCAAGTGGAGTGCCTCAGGGTTTTGTCTTAGGGCTGTTAACATTTCAGCATTTTTGCCTAGGGCCATTGCTCTTCAACACTTTTATCAACAGCTTAGATAACAGGGTGGAGGGAATCCTTATCAAATTTGCAGATAATACAAATCTCGAGGAGGAGGGGATGGCTAACACATTGGAAGTCAGAAAAAGAATTCAGTAAGATCTTGATAAACTAGAAGATTGGGCAGAAATTAATGAAATGAACCTCAAGGGCTGTCACAGTGAGGTGAGTGCAAGTTTATTCTCTGCTTCCCCAGGGGTTAGGACCAGGTCTGTTGGTTTGAAGTTACAAGAGAGTAGATTTTGATTGAACATTAGAAGGAACTTCTTGACAGTAAGAGTGGTTCAGCAGTGAAAACAATTGCCTGGAGAGGTAGAGATATCTTCTTCTCTGGATGTCTTCAAAAAGAGGCTGGACAGCTACCTGCTGGGCATGCTTTAGTGAGAGATCCTTCACTGAGCAGGAGGTTGGACTTGACGGCACATAAGGCCCCTTCCAATTCTATGACTCTATCAAATTTGCACTTAAATAGTTGATTTTATTATATCTTAATACACTGATTATATATTATGCTTTTATTATGTGTAATTTATTATATCTTAATACAGTACAAAATATTAAGTATATGATGCTGAGATCATATAAAAATTATAGTTCAATAGGAATTACGAATTGGAAGTGCACTAAATGATCAAGCACTAGGAAATATTAAGATAACTATTGTTGTTGAGCCCTCCCAGGAATAATGAATGTATCTCTAATCTGTCTTATGCACACTTACTTGGGAGTAAATTACACTGAACACATGGAAAACATTTCTAAAGCATTTCTATGAAAGATACTCGTTACTGCTTCTTTGTCTGAAGACCCTGTATAATCAAAAGCAGGAAGAATAATTGAGAAAAATTCGTCATTTACCAGTTTCTAGTAATCAACCCTTCATCTAAGGAACATGGAAAGAAAATGGTTAATTCTTAGTCACTCCTGGACAAAGCTTGACATGATTAATTCTAGGTGATGGAAACCAAGTGCATTTACTGTTTATCTCTTAAGAACAAAACAGAAGACATTCAAGGAACAGCAAGGGTGTGCATTTTATCCTTGCCTATGTGTGTGTTTATGTGTCTATGAAATGTGTCTATTTCCAAGAGTAAGGCATATGCACACAAATCCATGGATAATCTTTGTAGTGTGCTACAGTAGTTTTAGGTTTTGGGGTTTTTTGTTTTTTTTTTGTATTTTTGAATGTTCAGAAGGGGAAGAGAAAATAAATCACAATGTGTGAAAGAGCACGATCTTTTCTTCAGAATTATAAGAGAATTATAAGCAGCAATAGGGTGCCATCATTTATTTATAAATGCCATGTGCCTCTGATGGGCTATTGGTAAAAGCACATCAGTTATCCTCTGTCAGGGTGTCTAAATTACCTATCATTCTTGAATGAAGTTAAATTTTGTTGCTTGAGAAGGAAATCACTCCTTAGGGGTTCATCAAATTAGTGCTATTTGTGAGCCATTGATTGTGTAGAGAACACTTGGAAGAAAACATACACTTTCAAAGAAACTACTGGGATGTAGCTTTTTAAAACAGTTATTCTAATTGGCTAATTAGGGCTGGGTTCCATTTGTATCCATGGAGAGGGTAATTTCAGTTGAAGAGGACGGAATCCCTACCACAGCCATGTTGCTGTGCATGTAGCCTCCAACAGTGGGATTTATTCACAGTTTTCCGGAAGTAGTAAGCCAATGCAGTGGATGAAGTATTGGTGTGATGTATTTCCTGTGAGGATCTATCTGATCCTTTGTCACCCGCATTTTGACTAGTTGAAGCTTCTGAGTACTCCTCAAATTGTAATTGTCTGACGCTGATAATATGAAAACCTACATAGAATCATAGAATCATAGAAATGTAGAGTTGGAAAAACTACACGGGCCATCCAGTCCAACCCCCTGCCATGCACGAATACCCTCAAAGCACTCCCGACAGATGGCCATCCAACCTCTGCTTAAAAACCTCCAAAGAAGGAGACTCCACCACACTCCGAGGCAGCATATTCCACTGCCGGACAGCCCTGACTGTCAGGAAGTTCTTCCTGAGGCTCAGGTGGAATCTCCTTTCCTGCAGCTTGAATCCATTGCTCCTTGTCCTGGTCTCTGTAGCAGCAGAAAACAAGCCCTCTCCCTCCTCTACATGGTATCCCTTCAAATATTTAAACGTGGCTATCATGTCCCCTCTTAACCTTCTGTTCTGCAGACTGAACATACCCAGCTCTCTAAGTCTATCCTCACAGGGCTTGGCTTCCAGGCCCTTCACCATTTTGGTCGCCCTCCTCTGGACCTACTCCAGCTTGACCATGTCCTTTTTGAATTGGGGTGCCCAGAACTGGACACAGTATTCAAGATGAGGTCTAATCAAAGCAGAATAGAGTGGTACCAGTACCTCCCCCAATCTAGACACCATACTCCTATTGATGCAGCAGAGAATTGCATTGGCTTTCTTGGCTACCGCATCACACTGCTGACTCATGTTCAGCTTGCGGTCTATTAAGACTCCTAGATCTCTTTCACACGTACTGCCATCCAGCCACGTGTCCCCCATCCTATATTTCTGCATTCCATTTTTTCTACCTAAGTGTAGGACCTTACACTTACACATGGCAGTGACCAAGTCAGATCTCATAAGAAGAAGGTACAACTGGAATGCCAGGTGAAATGTAGTTCTGCTGATCTTTACAATTTGGGCTTCCAAGAGCAGACTAGGATCCAGAAGCACTTCTGAGCTATGTGGGAATGGACTCCTTTAGAGGGAGTAAGCTCCATTTGGAATACACTGAACATTTAAACATGGCTCAATTAAACAGTCCTTGGAAGAGGACTGTTTTCATGTCCTGCTTGAGCAATGGGAGGGGGTAATTGCCATGGTGCCCCGCTTATGGGTTTCTTGCAGCCTTCTGATTGCCCCCTGCAAGAAACTGTATGCTAGGGTTAGCAAAGTATTTGAGCTATTCCAGCAACAGTTCTGTTCTTACCAGTGTTTGAATCCAGAATTAAAATTTGAACATGTCGTGAAATTACCAGTTCTTTGGGAAACATGAAAACCTACTGCTGTTTTGATAAAAACTGTGCAAGTAGAATAGATTTGATTTTCCTGTTTTGGAATTATGGCACATCTGCTTATTACACGGTAGAAGAGAGCTTGAGTTGATAAAACAGATAGCAAGCCTGCCAGCAGTGAGAATTAATGGTTGTGTAGCACTCATCTGTATGCATTTTTTTTTAATATAGCGAGAATCAGTAACAGAGAGAGAGAGAGAGAGAGAGACGGATATTTGTTTCCTTATCAGATAAAGACCCTTTCATTTCAGTTCTTAGGAAAGAATAAATTGTGCCTTTGTGTAAATGAAACTTTGACTACTACTTAAACTGAAGAACAGAAAGATTGTATATTGTAAATAGGTGTGTCCAGTTCCCATCTGATCTTAGAAGCTAAGCAGTACCAGTACTTGAAATGAATATCAGGTACCGTAGGCTATATTTGAGAGGAAGGAATTGGCAAAACCACCTCAGAATATTCCTTGCCTAAGTAAACCCTAGGAAGTTCATGGGGTTGCCATAATTCGACAAGTAATTGAAGGTACTCACATAAACACACACACACACACACACACAATTCCCTAACTGAACTCCAAAGTACATATGGAATAAAAAAATCTGTCTCAGACTTTATCTACATAAGACACATTTATAAACCGTGGCCTGCTGAAACCTAACAGACACTACTGTTTTAGTGGTTCACCTACTGCTACCCACCAGGGGTACGTTAAGTTTTCTGTGATTGATCTTGGCAGGCTATATTGTTCTTTAGATCTTTGGGAAGGACATTATTTGCATGCAGAGTGTCCCAAGTTCAAACCCTGACATCTCCAGTGTTAAAGGATCTGATAACAAATGATGGGAAAGACTTTGCTGTAACCTTGGAAAGCCACTAAGTAAACAGTACTGATCATACTGACTATTAACTGAACTAGTATAAGATGACTTCCCTTCCTCTTTATTATTACTACAGAGGGACCTTCTAGCCATTTAATCAACCAACCAATCAGCTGCATTTAAAGGAATATGCTTAATATCAAACTCCCTGTATTACTGATCTTGTAGATAACAGACATACAAGAAAGAATTTAGTCCAGGTGTCTTTTATGAAATATTCTCCTAATTAGCAACTTCCAACACTTTATAGTGATCCCTACGTGTGCTGATTTGGAGATATATCCGAAAGTGTTCATTAGTGCTTACTTCTAGGTATGTGTATACAGGATTGAACCTTAATGAGCCACTGTTTTGCTAGGAAAATTGCTCAGTTTTCAAGCTCTAGTAATATTATTTTTGCTTAATATCTATTTGTGTGTGTGTCTTAATTGTTGCATTTTGATAATGTAATTTGACAATGAATGCCAGCTGATGGCATGCAAGGTCGGTAGCCATAATTCAGCCAAGTTTGAAAGTTTAAGTTCCATTGTTTTTGAAAACAATCGGATGGGACTTAAAAGCGCTTGTCTTTGGCTGGCCAGCGCCCATTATAAAATGAATGAGAATTACTCAATGTTGTTCTAAGATTCTTCTGTGCTTTCTCAGGTTTGTCTATCCGAAGTGTGTGCTGGAAAGCAGATCGACTTTTAGCAGGGACACAGGACAGTGAAATATTTGAGGTGATTGTGAGAGAAAGAGATAAACCAATGCTAATAATGCAAGGTCACTGTGAAGGAGAGCTGTGGGCTCTGGCAGTACATCCCAAGAAGCCATTGGTTGTTACTGGCAGTGATGATCGATCTGTACGGTAAGGCAAGAACATAAGAATATTCCTGAACTTTCATCATGTCTGTTGGGGCAGCTGTCATGCTTTTCATAGTTTAGGAATCAAACCATTGCTGATCAATTAAGTCCAACAAGATTCTGTTAAAAAATGCATTCACCTAATCTAGTGTAATCATTTGATTATATTCCTTAACTAGCATTTATACTCCACTCAGTGCATGAACAGGCCTTCTCAGTAATAAACAATTGTCGGTAGTCCTCAGGTTTCTAAAAGAAAACATGGCAATACACAGTATAAAATGCTAGCATATATAGCTGGCATTGCCCGGGATATTATTTACTCATAGGTAATGCTTGTTAGAAAGATTTGATATCCTGTGTCTCTAATTCCCCGAACTGTCTTGTCCAGTACCTGTAACTTTGCCCCATATTCCCCAATCCAATCTGTATTCAGAGTTATTAACATACAGAGGTTGGGTTCCTGAGGGAATTATACTGCTCTCCTCCTTGCTGCTAGGCCTCATCTCCATAGCAACCGGCCTATTCAGAGCTCTCTGGCTGAGAATTCTAAAGACCTCTCCCTAAACTGTAAACCCCAGGATTCCATAGAATCTTCTCAGGCAGCCAATCATATGAGGTCTTCTCCTGACACAGCCAATCACACGAGATCTTTGCCTGCCTGACACAGACAAACTAACTTTGACTTTTATGTATTAGTACATAGAATTAACAGCAACTGAGTCCAACCCACAGGTGTACAGTACAAATATAAAGGCACATCAAGAAGAGGAAGAAATAGTCTTGGGGAAAAGGCAGAGATAAATAAAGTTAATAATAATAATTTGGGGGGGGGGGTAAGGAAAAGCAAGATAGTGTTAGCAACCCCCATCTATTTTTACATTTTTCTGTTCAGATCTATAGATTTACAGAGACAAACACTTTCATGCTAGAGGCAGATCCTATCACAATGTCTGAGATAGCTGTGGACCTTAGTTTAGTTCTGTATCATTTTTCTCACAGCAAGATATGAGTGTTAAATGTACTGAAACATCAGTACAGCTTTCAGTATCCAAACTCTTTCTTCTTTCTTTACCGATTCAGTTGCTAAGTAATTCCTCTTGAGGGATACAACATTTGATGTAAACTTTCATTAACTGAACACTGGGGCAAGGTGTCTAACAGAATAAACTGTAATGGTACAAAGGCAGGATTCTTTGAACTGGTTAAGTTAACAGAAGTCAGCCTTCAAGACGAGCAGGTAACAGAAGTTTGAAGGGAAATTGAAATGGCCTTCTGACTTTCTCTAAAGTACATTTCTTACAAAGAAGTTCAAAAAGCCAAACTCACTCAGATTTTCAACTTTTTGCTTGCACATTGACTTCACCCCATCTGTCCTGAGAATTATGTGCACTAATGAAATGATCAGCATCAAGCCAGTGATGTGTTGAGATAGCCATGTGGTTGTCACAGTACCCATAAGTCCCTAACTGGCCCCAACAGGACAGTCCCAGCATGGACATTGAAGTCCCCCAAAACCACTGTCCTTAAGTTTTCCAGCACGACCTCTGAAAAAGCTTGATCAACTCAGGGTGGGAAACTGTTCGACAGCAAGATAGGTGGTGTACTAGTAGCCCCTCTGTTCTGTTTCTTTAGCTTAGCCTAAGGAACAAACCATCAAAATTAGTGGTGGGCAGATGTATTTCTTATGGATTATGTGCTCTTCAACACACTGGGGCCTTCCAGAAACAGGTGTACTTAAATTTGAAAATCTGAACTAGTTTGTCTCAAATCTTTTTAGAATTTCAAATGTTGTAAATACTGTTGCCTTTCTTCAGCCTCAGATTCAGTTTTTAAGCCGCAAAACTCCCTTGATATCTCTGAGCAAATCAGTTCTAAGTATTGTAACTTTTTGATCGTAACATCCAAATGAGTGTAAGTGCTTTACGTTGAATGAGACTTTTCTGTGAATTCATAACCTGCACAAAGGGAAAGGTTGATGTCAGGTTTTCAGATACAAAGTAAAAAGTCAGTATAATAGGAAATGAGAGCTGCTTCTACAATCTGGATAAAAGTTTCTGTGGCCAAGAATGAATGGATAGCATACTGCACTGTGACAGTGTACTTTAATGTACTTTAATCCATTTGTGTGTGTGTGTGTGTAGCTTATGGAGCCTTGCTGATCATGCCTTGATTGCCCGTTGCAATATGGAGGAAGCTGTGCGGAGTGTATCTTTCAGCCCTGATGGATCTCAGCTGGCACTGGGAATGAAAGATGGCTCTTTCATTGTTCTGAGAGTAAGGTGAGGAAAAAGAAAATGAAGTTTAATTTTAAATGAGCAAAAGTTGAACCATCTCTGAAATTTGTCATTTGCCTGATTAGACATAACATTGTAATAATAAATTATGGTATGTCAGGATGAGAATGCGTTGTGTGCTCATATGCTCCCTCCCCCTCCCGCATTTCCATTTGTAGCTTTCAGCTTTGGCATTTATATCCTAGTGTACTAAATATATAATATTACACACGTGCATGTACATATATACATATACATATGTGTGTGTCTGTGTGTGTGTGTGTACACACACATATACATACATACATACATATTATAGATATATAATATGAAATTAAATCCTTTCAACAAATTCTGGCATGAAAAAGGAGTTGGAGGCACTGGATTATGGGGGCAAGTTACCATCTTTACTAGCAGAATGTAGCAGTGGCCAAAGACACTGTAATGTGGAAAGAATGCCAGTGGCAGTACTGCTACTCATCCACTTAAGGCGTAAGGGTGCGGAAAAGAGTGTTCCTAACTTAATGGCATTGCGCAAATGGCAGTGCTGGGATTTTAACAGTAAAATGCGCTAGTGGCGTCTAGTGCAGAAATGGCCTCTCTCTCTCTCTCTGTTTCTGTGGGGGGAGTGTATATGTGTGTGTATGAAGGCAGGGCGTATCATAGTGAGATGATCAAAAGGGCCATACATCTAAATAAAATCTCTTTGTTGCAGAGCACTCATAAGGGGAAGGACAGACTTCCAAAACAGCAGAGCCTCTGATATATCCAGAGCCCTTCTGGGCTCTTGCTGCCTTAGTAGAAATAGTGGTGGACACTTTTTTGCTGGTTGTTCCCTCTGCATTATTTTTGTTTCTTGATAGAAAAAATCCAGTTAGACCAGCTCTCCGATGTTCCCAAATGTTCCACCATGTTGCGGGGCGTAGTTGAGGGCTATAAGCATTGTGGATCCAGTCCACTGGAACCTCTGTTCTTTACCCTCTCCTTAAAGCTGGATTTCTAGCTTCATAGAGGAAGCTACTGAAGAAACCTCTGCTGTGGTTGAGAAAGTGAGATGAATCTGACATGGGATCCGGCCAGAACTTTGTCACTAGCCTTTGAGGGGAATTTCCAATAATTTTTGGCCACTAGAACACCCTCCCCAGGATGACTGGATTGCAGTCTTACAATTTCAGTTCTCTCTCTCTCAATCTCTCTCTCTCTACTTTCTAGGAGCTAGATTGTAAAAACAGAGTTACAGCTGGATATTGAGAAAATAAGCGACCAGACGTAATTTACATAACTTTAAAGTGGGTAATGAAGAGATAGAAGGAGATAAAGATTTTCTGTGCTTTGGTTCAGTCATTAATCAAAATGGAGACTATAGTCAAGAAATCAGAAGAGTAAGACTGGGAACAGAGGCTATGAAGGAACTAGATAAGATCTTCAAATGTGAGGATACCTCATTAAATACCAAAGTCAGAATCATCAAAGGCATAGTATTTCTGATTTTTATGTATAGGTATGAAAGCTAGACAGTGCAGAAGACTGACAAGAAGAAAATTACTCATTTGAAGTGGGGTTCTGAAGGAGAATACTACAGATAGTAGGACCACTGAAAAGGCAAATGAATGGATCCTAAAGCAAATCAGGCCTGAACTCTCACAAGAAACAAAGATGACTAAACTGAGGTTGTTGTACTTTGAGCATTTGATGAGACACCATGATTTATCGGGGAAAAAATTATAATATTGGTTAAAGTGGAAGGCAGTAGGAAAAGAGAGACTACACTACAAGTGGATTGATTCAATCAAGGAAGCCATGGCCCTGTTTTTGCAAGACCTTAGCAGAGCACTGGATGACCCAGGCTCTTAAAGGTCAGTTATTATTATGGTTGCCATAAGTTGAAGTCAATCTGATGGCAAATAGCAACAATAGGAGCTATAAACCAGAGTACAAATTATTTTTAAACAAACACATCTTCGATTTTTGAAGTGCCATGGGTTTAGATGAAAGGGACGTTTTGCATTTACAGGACCCTTGCTAATATTTTCAACCCCTGCTTTTGCAGAGATATGACAGAAGTAGTTCACATCAAAGATCGGAAAGAAGTAATTCATGAAATGAAGTTTTCACCAGATGGCTGCTACCTTGCAGTGGGCTCCAATGATGGTCCAGTGGATATCTATGCAGTTGCTCAACGGTATAAGAAAACAGGAGAATGTAACAAGTCTTCTAGTTTTATCACTCATATTGATTGGTCTTTGGACAGTAAATTCTTACAGACTAATGATGGTGCAGGAGAACGTTTCTTCTATAGGATGCCATGTAAGTTCAGAACGTCTCTTTGTTAGCCTTAATTTTAAGTTTGCTATAAATAGATACAGGACCCATCCTTAGATCTTCAATCTAAATAAAGTTTGAGTAGATATAATGTGGGGAAGGATGTTCTGTAGGAAGGGGACTGAATATTGACATCTGTCTGTCATTTATGGTATATTACAAGATAAACAAAATCTCTCCTGCACATATGTTTGCAGTACGGGGCAGCTTAGAAATCCCCATAAATTTTTACTTAGCTTAAAAGGGTTTAAATGTCATGCCTAACATGTCTAAGGCTGTTTTGCTCTCACTTTATGGCAGTAAAACTTTTGTCACCATTTAGGTTTTTTTTTTTTCAAAAAGAAAGGAATGGGTTGGTTGTATCTGATCCAGACATTCAAGATATTAAGCACATACAGACATTCCTAAAACCCTGTGTTTAAATTCTGGACCACAGAGCAAACTCCTTCCTACAAAGGCTTCCTTCAGATAGAAAAGATTTCTTTTCCAGAATTGCAGCTTTAGGCCAACCTTACAATGAGCTCTAACAGATTATGACCTTTATTCAGTGCAATGATTCCTAGTAAAATAAACAGAATACAGCAGAGACAAAGGCCATTTCCACACCTTACCAGATCCTGTGGTTGTCCCATTGTGATCCAGGGAGTACCTTTGCTGGGATGGGAGCATGATGCAAATGTTCCCCCTGCACCTGGCTGGCTTCCTGTGAAAGGGGACATGTGTCTTCCTTCCACAGCATAGCCAGCCTCTTTCCCTTGCTGCGCTGGGGAAGGAAGCACCTGCATCGTGCTCCCCCCCCCTTCTGCATGGCCAGTGGTGAGGGGAGTGTTGTGTGGTCG
Source organism: Cyclura pinguis (assembly GCA_030412105.1). Taxonomy (NCBI): domain Eukaryota; kingdom Metazoa; phylum Chordata; class Lepidosauria; order Squamata; family Iguanidae; genus Cyclura; species Cyclura pinguis. The sequence goes on along the minus strand of CM059599.1, from coordinate 17,476,425 downwards.
CGGGTGCTTAATGGATTTATTCTGCAATTTCGACAGGCAGGGACGGGATGGCAGCAGGACCATGATGATGTCATGCAAAAGCACGACTTGTGGACCACTACTGTCCCGTCCTAATTGTGGGATGGTGACACCATATGGAAATGGCCAAAATTTTGGTACATCTTTTTACTCATAGAAAAATTGTAGCAGATGGCAAAGAGAAAGTGAGGATCAAATATAAAAGTCCTTTAGCAGAAACCAAGTTAAAAAGTCTAATAATTAGGTAGTTTTGTGACACCAGCAGAAGCAGCTTTGTTTCTCCCTCTTCTGTTTGAGACAATGGAAGGGGAAGAATGGGAGCCTTGTTGGGCTACTATTGCAGCAAGTGGCAAGGAAGCTACTAGTTAAATAAGAAAAAGATACAAAACTTCTGTTTCCACCGTTGTCACAAGCACACATGGTGAAACTTTCCTGTGCCATTTTTACAGTTTCTTTGCCCTGTCCCTCAAAAATATTACCAGATACATTCTTCTCCTTTTGCAGGTTTTAAAAATGGTGTGGAATAATTGGCTTAGGTTTAACATTGAGTATTTGGCAATAGCCATCCACCATAGCATCCAAAATCATGAGATGGTTGATTCTGTAGCTCTGTCTGAGTTCTATGGAGACAGTTATAAATGAATATTGCAAACACAATTACAATTTAAGTTGAGATTTCTTTTTCAGCAGTACAACAGATTATATACTAAACTGAACACATGTCCAATGTCTCGAAAGTTCCATGCATCCAATGAGGTACTAGTGTAAGACTTCTAGAAACCCGAGGATTCCGTAGGATACAGCCGTGACAGTTAAAGCAGAATCGTAGTGCTATAACTGTGCAGTGCAAAGGGGCCCTAGGACTCTTCTGTATATATATTGCTCAACAATATTGTGACCTTGTATATAAATTTCAAAGTTCTGCATAAATGATACAAACTAGATGTGAATGCATAATAGGAATTTCACTGTAAGGAATTTTCCCTTTCTGTCCCCTCCTAAATACATAATTGAAAATCCTGCTACCTCATTCAAGGTGAAAAGGGCCCAATCCTTGACATTTGCAGCTACTCTCAACTCTTTTCTGAACTGAAGTAGTAAAGATGGCCCTTCTTTTTTTGGGTTTCCCTACGCACAGGATCATAAGGGTTACATTATACTCTGGTAACAGTAGGACTGGGTTTGTCTGAATAAAGCCCAGGAATTGCTGCATAGATCAGGGTGGGTTGGCTGTATCTATGTGACTGATGCATGTCCTCAAATGCTATACTGGTAGACAAAACAAGACAAAGGCTTTTATGTCAGCTACTTCTTGATAGAGGAGTTGGGAAAGAAGCTGGTAATCTTAGTATTTGTTGAGTTAGATCCAAGGGATTCCAGTTGAACACAATGACATAGTACAGGTTTAGACTGTTCGTCCAGATAGTTCAGTATTATTTATTCTGACCAGCAGTGGGTCTCCTGGGTTTGGAGGGAAGTCCCATCGCACCATGAGATCTGTAATTAAATCCAGGATCTTTTGCATGCAAAAGATTTGCTCCACCACTAAGTTATAGCCCGTCAAGGCCCCATGGCAAAATGTAGACATTCCTGAGTAGACAGAGGTGGAAAGACTCTCCCAAGGTAAGAAGTTTGAAAAATGCTGAAACAGAAATTTGAGCTCAGCTGTTATGAAACAGGTTTAAAATGCTTTTTAACTTAATTTTCTTCCAGCTGGGAAACATGTAATAAGCAAAGATGAGATCAAAGGGCTTCATTGGGCTTCATGGACCTGTGTGGTAGGATCAGAAGTGAATGGAATCTGGCCCAAGTACAGCAATATTATAGACACCAACTCTGTGGATGGAAATTATAATAATGCAGTTATGGTGACTGGAGATGATTTTGGATTAGTTAAATTGTTCAGATTTCCTTGTCTAAAGAAAGGTAAGACATTGTCCTGTGCACCCCTGACTTCTTGCTTATGCAGATGATGGTCAGATGATGTTTCCTTGACGGTTAAGATTCTTTGAATGAATCAAATGAATGAATCAAGTGAATGAATGAAGCATCAGATGATGTTTCCTAAAATGGTTAAGATTCCCTAAGATGGTTAAGATTTTTTGAATGGATCAAAGCACACTCTATAGCAGAGTGGAGAAAGTATGGCCCACAGGCCCTGTGTGATTCTCCAATGCCTTTCCTGTGGCTGCTCATCTCCTTCCCCCAAATATGTTACTTAAAAGTGTTTTTCATAATGGTCAGTAGCACTCTGAAAACCTCTGGTAGATGGTTTTGACCCCTTTTAGGTCCTTTGGGCAGGGTCTCACTTTTTGGGGACACTTCTCATCAGGAAAAAAGATACATCCAGACCTGAAACAGGTGAAGGATGTGGCAAAGAAGACAATAATGTCCCCAAGAGGATTTGTGGGGCATTTCTGGCTGTTTGGGGGCAGATTTTGGAATCCCCCCTCCTTAGATCCTGTGGCAGGCTAGTACAGCCTCCCAGCCTTTCCTCTACATGATTATGAGGCAACTGGTAATGATTCCACCCTGAATGTAGGCTTTACATGCTTCCCATTCAACAGAGTATGAACACACAGTGCCTTCATTCATTTTAAAATTATTCCATCAGATCTGTTGACATTTCAACCCTGAACTGAATCACTGAGAAGCATTTGTTTATATTACAAAGCTACAGAAATTAAAATACAATCTAATCTGAAATGATTATGGTGGACCAAAGAGATAAAAGTACACTCCTTATATCCAGAGTTTGGTTTTCCACACATCAATTAAATCATCTTCAATCATGTATGCTTATAAAGTAGCTCTCTCCATGGATTTTTTTCATTGGTAGAGGTATATTTTATCAAGCAAAGGATCCAAAATTTCATAAAAATCACCAACAACAATCAAATAATCATTGCTTTTACTGTTCCTTGCTTCCCATTTCACTTCAACATGCTTGTATGGGAAGGGGGGGTTTAAATACACATTCCAATTAAACAGAGATGGAAACTGACAGGACAATGAGCTTCTGTGGTCATAAAATACTATTCAGGAAAAAGAAGATAAAAGAAGTTGCTGAGTACAAAGCTATTAAGATTGTTCCCTCATTGTAGATGCGTTGGCTTTTAAAATATTTTTCTACCAGTGTCTTTTCAATTATTTTATAAAATAGAGTTTAATGTCATGGAGGGGAAGCCTTTTGGCTGCACCTTTCAGTAGCTTTGTAAAGACTTTCTCTTTTGATTTACTATTTATATATTTCCAAAGTGCCATACAATTTACGGTTTAAAAATCTTCAAGCTATTCTTTAAGACATCTATATTTAAAAATGTATGGAAGAATAACAAAAATGTTACACTATGCACCAGAAATCAAACTCTTAGGCCATTTCCTCACTACACTGTTACAGTGCTATTATTCCACTTTCAACATCCTCTGGAATCCTAGCGTTTTCAGTTTGGGGAAGAGCATTTAGAATACTCAGCAGAGAGCTCTTTGGCCTCAGTAAATGGCAAACCCCAGAATTCCACCGGATGTTGAAAGTGAAATAACAACACTATAACAGTCTAGTGTGGAAATGGCCCCAGTGTGTTCAGTCTTGTCAGTCTTCCACAGATAATCAAATTTTCTATAGAATGATTATACATGGAAAGCATCCCTGCTTTGTTTCCCTGTTTTGTTGTATCTCTGATTGATTACAAAATAATTCTGTATCCTGAAAACAAGCACACAGACAGCTTCAAGTTTGCTTTTGTTGATACATAAGCATGCTTAAATTCTCTTGTAGATCTTCTGCTGTATTATGCCTTTTTTTATCTTTTCAAGTTTGAAACAAACTATGAACAAAAATAAAGGTGGTATGAGAAAAGTAGCTTTATTTCAGAAAGTAGTATTTGAAGTCAACTTAATATTTTGACTTTCTCTGAAACTGTTAAGCATAGTTTCAGTATGAACAAAGTGTGGAACTTTGGTTAAAGGAAGACTACTGTGTTAATGTGTTCACTCTGCAAAGGGAGATAGGAGAAAGCTTTGTGGGTAGCCAGAAGATTCATTCATCTCTTGGCTTATTGAGCTGCAATATTTCAGTATTTCTAAACTCACTCTATGATAGCAAGATAATTTACATGAATTTATTAGACTGAACAGATTTAATCTGTGCTGAAAGATGTACATTCACTTTCAACTATGTTTCTAGTCACAATTTGAAGTTCTGGTTTTGAACCACAGAGAAAAATCTGGGGCCAGAGATATTGCCTTGTAGTTACAGGTCTTAGTGTAGGTCCCCTACCCCTTCAGAAATTATGTGGCAGAGAGGATAACTTGCAAATCCGAACTAGAGTAGACCCACTGAATCAATGGAACCCGCATAAGTATTGGTATACTAAATTCTCATTGATTCTGTGGATCTACTCTAGTTGGGATTCACAATTGATTTATGCTTATGTGCTGTTATGTGTATGTGAATGATTACTTCTTATCCATCTGAATATACTGGTGCAGCAGCCACACATTGAACACAGGAAATTAGTATATTATATGTACTCATTTTTCTTTCATAAATTTTTAAAAATAAAGTTGCTGGAACACATAACAGATTGCATTCTAGATGTGGTAACAGCTGCATTGAGTTCTAAAATTAACATACTTCAGGTTACTACAGGTAAACATGGAGAGGCCTTCTGTACCTTTAATGGGTGTGTAGGAAAGGGGATTTCAGCAGGTGTTGCTCCTTACCTGGTTGCAGTGACAATGCGTGCTAAAATTCTTCCACACCACCTCTCCAGTTTTCAGTCTGACTGTCCTATACTTTAGTGTTCACAGTTTTGCACCATAACAAAAATGTGAAGTAAGAACTGGGGAGACTTGATTTAAATGTGAGGGTTCTTGGTGGCTTAAATCATGGTTGGAATCAATGATTTAAATTTTCATGATTTAAATTAATCCCTCTTGTTAGGTAGAGGGGCAACTGGGATAGGAAATTTTCTGCAGTAGCGTTCTCTCTGTGAAACACTGTCCCAAAAAAGTTTACCTGACAACTACACTTCTGTCTGTCAGGTTTAGACTTTAGGATTAAATGTTTCTTTTCAAACAGCTTACATCTGAGAGCATTTTTGCTTCTGGTTTCTGTATAGATTTGAGTATAACTCTGGTTTTCAGAAATGTGTATCATGTTTATTTTGCTTATATTTTGTAATGTAAGCTGTCTTGGACTCTTATGGAAAAGTAGGATTAAAAAAAAGTTAATCACAATATATATGTTGCACTATGAGAAGATATATGGCAATAATATTTTAATTTTTTGTTTTACATCAATTCTAAGGAAAAATACCTATAAAATTATGACATCTTTGGAAAGCAAGGAAAAATGTAAGAAAATTCTGCCATTAATAGTGCATTAATTTATCATTAATTCTGGATTTAAATTCCATATTAGTAAAGAATAGGCCAGAGGGTACTGTATTGTTTTAATTGTTGTTTTTAAGATTTTTTTTTATCTTTTTAAATTGCATTTTATTCTTTTACTGAATTGTAATTGTTTTAATACTGCAAATAGTATTAAAACTCTAATCCTATTTTAATATTCACTTTTTGTATGTTTTTAATTGTATTAGTCTTTTAAATTGTGAGCTGTTTTGAGTCCCAAGTTTAGGAAAAGAGCAGGATATAAGTAATAAATAATAGTAATTGTATTGACTTAAAGGATAGCACAAAATAATGCTAAGGAAGTTGCTATGATAATCTTTTGCTTCTGAAAAAAACGATAAGCCCTTACATCATCTTAGTAGCAAGATAATGTGTGCAAATACATGAGCCTACCTGCAGCAGAAGAATGAGAAAATGAAATGAATATGCTGTTATAGCTACATTAATATATGGCTGAAATAAAGTAGACAACAGTATAATAATTTTAGTCATAACCATTTATTGTTTACTGGGAAAGTAAACATTGTGTATGTATTAATCAATTGTATCATTCACTGTAGTGTCATGTGGAATAAGTTTAATCACAAAATAAATAAAAATATAATTTTTGATATATGCAGTTAATTCTGAAATAAGTTTTTATTTTTCAATTATCTTTTTTTTTTAATTTTAGGAGCTAAATTTAGAAAATACGTGGGACATTCCGCACATGTTACTAATGTCCGTTGGTCTCATGACTTTCAGTGGGTAATAAGTACTGGAGGTGCCGATCACTCTGTTTTTCAGTGGCGGTTTATTCCAGAAGATATAAGCAATGGGATCCGTGAAACTGCACCCCAAGGTGATAAAAATCAGTTTTCTGTTTTCACAAATATTTGAAAGAGCTTACCATTGAGAAAAAGGCCTTGGTGGGATTGATGGATTCTTTTCATGATAATTACTCAGAATATTTAAACTCAATCGTAGATTAATATAGATTTGTCTCTGCACAGTTTGCTCAAATAATACATTGGCTGAATTTAACACTATGATTCAGGGAATACTAGCACATTAAATTAGAAACTTTTGAAAATCATATCTAATGAAAGAGATATGCAGAAATATATACCTAAAGCCAATGAGAAAACTCAGTTTCACTATTAATTATCATAATAGTTATGTGTGAAAAATCACCCAGCTGTTTCATGAAATACAAGTCTATGTAAATTAGATGGCAAGCGGATAATATTCTGGATTGAAAAGATGCTCCAATTCCTCCATATTTTCTAGAATCCCTGAGTGTTTTTTATATAATTTATGGAAATGATCCAAACCTACAGAACCTGCAAGCACTGTTCTGTGCTCTAGGCCTCTATTTTTTCTTGTATTCATTGTTTCCAGTGGAATTTTCCCATTTCGGTAAATCTAGCCACAGTTTGTATGAAACTATTGTACAGTTAGTAGTGATATATAAAAGTAATACATTTGCTTACCAAAAATTAGTTCCCTTGAGGCCAAAACTTTCTCTTCTCTAAGAAGATTCCTTTTGGAATATGTATGTTTGTGATTATTTGATAGACGTACTTTATCATGAAAACATTGTCTCTGTTCATGCCTCTGCTAAAGGCTTAAAACTTATATGCCAGTCCAACTGTTTCCTCTTTCTAGTCTTCCTTTGAAATTTTTCTGTTCTGGGGACAGAAATCCTAATCCATATTAACTGACCACTTTGGAAACTACTACCAGCCACTTGAAAGACCTGTATTATCTCACACAGCTCTCTGAGGATTTAGGGCAACACTTATGGCAAGGGTCACACTTTATACCTTTCTGTATCCCATTACTCTCTATCCCACTCCCATGACTGTGTAACTATACTTGAAAACGTATGGCTTTTAATATCACTCTGAAGAAGGCAGCTGATATTCATGAAGCTTATGCTAAATAGATCAGTTATTCTTAAAGGTGCTGCTATATTCCCCCCCCCTTTATGCTGTGACAGACTAATACAGCCATTTTTGTGAAAAATAATATACTATAATGTCTGCTGTTTATAAAATGTGCATTAATGGCATCAGAAAGAAATCTGTATAAACTATATTTGATCAAGTCTTTGGATTTTAACTGCCAGCATAGTAGAATATAATAAGTATGTGTGAGTATTCCTGTTGGATCCATTATATTTTGCAGTTTATTAGATTTATTAGATTAGTTTATTAGTTACAATTTAAAAAAAATTGTAACTGTACAACACTGTATATTACCAGAGATCTCTTCACCTTGACACTGAATGCAAATTAGAATGGTTGAGACATGAGGGTAGATATGGTGAGCTTGCTTGAGGATGCATGGAAAACTGCTGTTGACAGGTCTTTTGGAAACCAGTCACCATCCTAGAAAGAAATATATGCACAGAAAGGAGAACAATGTACAAAGCTGGAGTTGTCTTTCAGTATGTTACTGTAGCCATTCATATAGCTGAAAAGGAGAGCCAACTGTAAGTGGAAAACTGCATAGCTCTTTAGGATTGTAGTCGTTTTGGGAAAGAGTAATAATTGGAAATTGATGGGAAGGGTAATACAAAAGGCTTTGTCAGCACTATGGTTGGTTTTTATTCTTGGCTTCGATTGCTGTGTATCTTTGTACTGTCAGATCACAAACGTTCACCAAGTCCTTGGATTTTTGCCAGTGCTTTAAAGTGTTTGGAGGTTTTGCATTCATTATTCCTAGGTATGTGAGTTTATTTTTAGTTGCCTTTTGATAATTGATGTCATTTAGTGCATTCTCCCTTGTGCAGAAAGTGGCATAGATTCACACAGTGAAGAATCAGATTCTGATTTATCTGATGTGCCAGAGTTAGACTCAGATATTGAACAAGAAGCTCAAATCAACTACATTCGACAGGTAAGCAACATGAAAAGTATAGTGTTGTCAGACTCAACAAACCCAAGAAAAAATACTAGAGTTTCTTGACTGATTTACAGCAATCATGTATTTCGTCCTGTAGTTAATAGAAGCATATCTTGGTTAACAAAGCCTCTGATAGAGAAGCTCCATTTTATGAAGTATTTTTACTCGCATCCTGCCCTCCTCTTCCTCCTTGTCTTCTTGAGTAGCTGGAAGTTTGTTTGTTTTTTCAGTTATCAATGGGATTGGGAAGATGGTGAAGGAGTGCTGCAGGAATACAGACTTTTGGTGTTACATTGCAGTGAGATGTATATAATAGACAATGTAATAAAACTTGAGCTGGGAAAGAATGGCATCCTATTTTAGCCCATCCTGCTGTTTCTGTGTGTGTCTGGTTAAAATGGGCAAGGTAAACAGCAGCTTTCTCCATCCCTTACTGAACAAATGTGAACAGTGGAACAGACACAGAAGGGGAAAGTACATAAGCCTTGCCTCACTAGCCAACCCAAGCGTGTTAAAGATGCATAAATCGATAAAGTTGGCAACCAAAATGGAAATATAAGAAAAGTAGAGGCTGCTGGAAGAAAAAGGCATCTCTTTATGCATTTTGCAAGAAGCTTTCAAATATATCTAGAAGATTCAAAATGTTTTTATTTACTTGTGCAAGGCTTAGCTCACCTCTTTTTGTTTTTGTTTTTTCAGTTCAAATATGCATATTGTTAATTTTGGATAAAAATTTCGCTGAAACATGTTGAACATGTTCTTTTTCGTGATTCAGGAATGTATCCCTATTTTTTTGAAGTTATTTCTGCCTGTGGTATCAAATTTTCTGTTAAAAACTAATGCCTAGGACGCATCTGCTTTATTAACTGAGATATACCTGTGTAGAGTAGTGCTATGCAGTCATTATCTAACAATTTTCTATGAACATGTGAAGAAGAGAGTCTGCTAGCTCTGTCACTAGTATCCCAAGTTCTGTCAGTCTCCTGACATGGAGAGTGACCAGTCTGAATAGGAGAGCTTCCCCTACACACAAACATACTCCATGCTATTAGGAATCAAAGATATCAGGATCCCCAGTTGCATGGAGAAGGTCCACATGTTGGAGAAGCCCTCGTACTCAGACTCATTCTTCTCCCAACTGAGGAGAACATTGGAGCAGGGACAAAGGTCAGGCTAGCTCACTCCTTTCTTCATACGTTGATTGAACGTGTTTAGGTAATGATGTCATAGAGCTAATGTCAAATATACAGTTTAAATCCTACAACTTCCATCACTGATTTGTTGTAAGCCACACTGAACTTTTGGAGAGTTGGGGTAAAAATGTTTTAAATAGGCTGGTATCCAACAAACGTCTCCTGCTGATGGTATAGTTTCCATCAGTACGACAAGAAGGAGGGCAACCCCTCTCCCTGCAACCCCTGCACACACACAAAATCTGCTCTGGAGGTTCAGGGGAGTATCTGAAGCAAATTTGAGAGCACATAGAGGGCTCCAAGGAAAGGAGAGGAAAGGCCTGCTGTCACAAGATGCAGATATGGCTGCCAACTGGATGGCTGTAAAAAGAAGGAGTTGGCTAAAGAAAAAGCCCTATGGATGTCCATTGCCAGTCTAGTCCTGGCCGGTTGAAGTAAATGTCATGTGTTGAATTTTCTTTGCACTCTCCATTTGCACTTTGCAAATTTTCTTTGCTCTCACTCTTCTTTAATGCCTCAACCTCTTTTCGTTAAGTGTATTCTGTTTCTTAAAAGTTGTTTTGCGGAATGAGATACAACACTAATTTTGCAAATTCTCAGGGGTATTGGTATCACAAATAATAATCAATGTGACTTACTGTGCTTGGAAAGTATCATTCAGTGCAACTGTTATTCTTTTAGGTTTACAAAGAAGATCTACCTCAGCTGAAACAGCAAAGTAAAGAGAAAAACCATTCAGTGCCCTTCCTTAAAAGAGAGCGAGCTCCCGAGGACAGTTTAAAGCTGCAATTTATACATGGGTATAATAACTTTTCAGTAGTGACTACTCTTATCTTTTCGCTTATATAGACTACAATTTACAGAAAAAGGTAATCTGTTCTTAGCAAAACCAAAAATAGCACCTAGATTTAGAGACTGTATCTGGAGATATCACAAAGTCAAGAGACTTCTTGTCATCTTAAGGAGATGATTGGATTTCTGTTAAGGACTGTACAGTTTTTGTTACGGCTTTCCCCTTCTCTACCCAATCCAACATGCCATCTGATGTAGGCTTTAGAGTACAAACAAGTGAGGCCTGTCCTACACTGCTGCAAAGTGAGAAGGGGGTGGGAAAAAATAGTTTTGCTTTGCCCCACATTGGATTTTCTTAAACCTCAAATTCTCTCTGGCCCCAATATAAAGCTTGTAAATTTGATAAATTCTTCAGAATGAATGGGAACAAAATTCTTCCCTATCTGAACTTGTTAAATTCAGTGAACACAGCTATTTTCTGCATAGAGAGGAACATCTTATGCCTGTCTGCTATATAGGTGTGAAAGCTAAGGAACCTCTCAAAAAATAAAATGAGCATTGTAATTCAAGACGTACATTGCTGAATACCCACAGCTAGATTTGTAAGAATTAAAGACTTAAAACCCTGGGTCTGTGAGTTTCAGCTTTTCCCTCATTTTGTTTTTTTAAAATCTCAGGTTCTTTCTGTCCTAAAGGAAAAAAAAATGCAAATATTGGTCAATTCTCATCCAAAATGAACTGAACTGAGATTTGTTGGTCAGAGTGTCTTCAGCAAACCAGCCATGTCTTTTTTCAGGATACGCCATTTCACCTGCCCTCTCCCCCGACTTTTCTGTTTGTCCCTTAGTCGACTGGCATTCCATGCCCACTGAGCATGTTCAGTCATCACTGGGCTATTTTGGGTGTTCCTGTCCTTATTCTTTAAAACTTATTCATATTTGGGTGATTATCCATGCCTCCTGATGTTTCTTTCCTGTGTAGAGATAGTGCAAGTTTTTAGCAACATAAAATCTGGCAATAGTAAATTTGAGTTCACAATTGCTATAAATGGCACCACATAAAAACTGGGAGCTGCTTCCCACAGAAGACATTATCCTAGGTCCAGTCCACTTATCTTTATTATGTTAAAGGATGTTGGAAAGGTCTTCTGTTTGTTTTCACCTTAATAAAGTGTTTCATGTGCTTATGGTTTTCTCATGACGCTGCTGCCATTATTGGAAATTACCTGGTATTGGCATGGAAACTCTCCATGTGATGGGAAAGAATTATGTATCAGATCACACTAATTATTATTAGATTTACATTTACGTTCTTCTCACAGTTTCATACAAGCTTCTTTCCTTCTCCCTGCTATCACAACTTGGGAAGTGAGATGGAGAAGTCAAACCATGTCACACAATGAGCTTCCTGAACAAGTGGGGTTTTGAATTCCCCTACTCCTATTTCACTGTTCTAACTGGTTCTCATTATAGTGGCATCTTTTTTATGGCAGCTGTCATTTAGAGGCTTCCTCAAGCTTCTTCCATCTGGCAATGTGTAGATGACACCATTCTTTATGTGAGGCGATAAACATATTTGCAGTCATACCTCTAATCTAAGATAGATATTCTGCTTGGCCAAAGTGAATATACTCCAGTGCCCTAAAAAAGCGTTTTTGTTTTTCCTTCTCTGTGTCATAGTTGGCTTTCACAATTATTTTCTGATTACTATAAGGCTGACTGGGAATCTTAACTGAAAAAAAGAAAGCCATAACCATTCACACAAAAGGGGGGGGGATGTTTTTTTGATAGCATTGTAGTGATATAAAGAGATATGAACTGATTTGATTCATCAGCATACAAGATTGGATAGTGAAACTGTTCTTGTTTTGTAGGAAACTTGGAAGATCATATTTAGCTAAAAACATAAACTGAACAGCAGCATATGGGAAACAGGGAGAATGTTTGCATAACCATCTACACAAAAATCATTGATGGTAGATGTTAATTACTAATCTCTGAGGATGTGAAAAGAAGTCACTTAACTAGTTCCAGATGGCTTGCTGGTTGTGAGATTTTCCATATATCCCAGGCTTACTGCTCAATACTGCTGTTCTTATCATTCTCTTAGAAACTGTTTCCTAGATTAGCGGTGGAACAAATAGTATCAAATGTTCTTATTTTCATTGTGAGAAGAATTTTAGTACTTTTACTGTTTTTCCTCCTATTTTTGAAAAAGAAATGTTTGTACAAACTATACCTTGGTTTTTGTGATTTTTTTTCAACAAAACATCTTCAACATAAAGAAACTTAGGTGTGTGTTGCATGAACCTTTGCTTCCACAGTTTGAAAATGTTTGCAAGTGTTTACTGAAATGTTTACAGTTGTGTGTGTGGTTTTTTTTAAAATTCATTTCAGTTACAGAGGCTATGACTGCCGAAACAATTTATTCTACACACAGACCGGGGAGGTGGTTTATCATATTGCTGCTGTTGCTGTTGTGTATAGCAGACAACAGCACACCCAAAGACTGTATCTTGGTCATGATGATGATATCCTCAGCTTAGCCATCCATCCCGTGAAAGATTATGTTGCGACTGGACAAGTGAGTCTTTAGACATAGTGATGCCAAATCAGTGTAAAAGGTGGAGTTTCCTATTTCTATATCAATTCTAAGCAGTTTTGTTTTGTAAAATTTCAGATAATGAAACTTTGAGATGATATGATACCGTAATTTAAGATTTTACAAATAGGACCTGCAACAAAATGTTGCAATGCATCCATGTTCTCCATCTCCATGCAAAAAGAATTGCATACCATCTTCTGGGATACAGTACACTGTTAAGTTTCAAAAAGAGTCCTTCCCCTCCTCCCATGTGCATCTATACACGTGCATGCTGCCACCGCCGCCCCCCCCGTGCATTCCACCAGATTTCCATTTTTAAAGAATGACACTCAACATTCAGTAGCTGCGGTAGGCTTCTGAGAATACTTGAAGGGCTTGCTTTATCTGTGTGTTTTGGGTTCCCACTTTTATTGCTATAACATATAGGGACCATATGCAAACGAAAATCTTATTCTCACTTTGTAGATAGCACTACCTTCTCCCATTTTTTAAAAAACTTGCTTAAGATAGCCACTTTCTTTGGAAGGAAAAGTAGTAACGGAGCCCTGATTTCTCTTACGCTCCTGCAGTCAAATTTCTACAGACGTTTCTACAGAATGTTATACTCACCTTTGACCCAAAAGGGGTTGACATTCTGGTGTTACGTCATGTAATACATTTCAATATATAGTCAATTGAGACTTCCTTTCAAGTAACCACACTTAAGAGTAGTCTTAGACTGCTGTTAGAATGCAACCTTACTTCTTCAGTATTCTATTTAAAGTTTGTGGATTTGTGGTACAGGACAAGGAGAAGCAGATGGAATGATGTAAGATAAAGGTTTAGTGAAAATGAGAAGTCGGAGAAGGTGTCAGCTGTATATGCAACATTTGTGTTTTTAAGCTAACAGCATATCATTTGTTTAAGACAGGTTGTACCTGCAAAGTTCTGGTTTATTGGCATGTGTGTGGGATCAAAGAGAAATCTGAGATACTTATGACAATATAATGCACCTCTGCCACAAGAAAAGGATAGTAGTTCATACAGGAAAGAAGAAAGTTGAAAAGAAAATAGAGAAGTTCAGTTTGAAGGATGTAAGAATCCATTGATGTCTAAACATCCAAAAGGATAAATCATAGGAAGCATTTTATTTAGTTTGGCTAGAGAGTAGCCTGTAGAGATGAAGAGCATGTTATATGAATCATCAATGTGATAGTGCTGGTCAAAGGATCACCCCAAAATAGAATTCAGAAAGGAGGAAAGAAATGCTTGAAGGCTTAAAGCTCAGCGGAACAATAGCCAAAAGCCAAATAGCAAAGGAAGGACAAAGTACTGAAGAGACTGCAAGAGTGGCAGGAAGAAAAGCAGAAGAGAACAGAGTCATAAAGCTGGGGGTTATTTCAAGAAAAAAGGATTGCAGTCCAGTGTTATAAAAAAAAAACCAAAACCATGGCTGATAAGATACAGAACTGGAAGGAGGAAGAGGAACTTCAAATAGGAAGAACCCATGGCCCCAAGCATGCAACAGAGGATTTGCAAGGAGAAGTAATTGAACGTTTATTATTCTTTTATTCATTTGTTAGAAGCATTTTAAAACCATCATAAACAAAATGCCACTGATATACTAGAATACAACCATAAAACAAAATCACAATAAAAACTAATCAGAGGCATAAAAACAACAGAACCAACAGAATATTAAATCCGCACTTCCAGATCCCTAGGCAAATGAGTAGATTTTAACCAAGTGTCAGAATGGTAGCAATGTAAATGTTTGTCCAGCTTCTTTTGGGAATGCAACCCCACCGTGGAGAAGTTCTATTCCTTTACTCCTATGCAGTGGATTTCCCCTGATAGAGAAACCCAGAGAGGAACCTTCTCTAAAGATGTTAAGACACAGGCAGATTGATATTGAGGAGCTGCCCATTCAGGATGCAGACACTGGACTGACATCTTCACAGGCTCATCTAAACCAGGTGACCTAGAGCTAGGATGGAAATTATGCAGTCTTCCAGATACTGTTGGACTTCAATGCCAAGTATTACTAACAGCTATACTGGCTAAGGCTGCTAAAACTTGTAATCTGACAACTTCTGGACTATACTTTGCCTTTCCCTGGTATAGAGATACTCAGCTGAGTGTCATCAGCCCATGGATGACAGATGCCTCATTCCAAATGCCCTAATGATTTCATCCAATAGCTTCATATAAATGTTAAATAGCATGGCAATAATATTCATGGAGTAGAACGCTTCCCTTCCCCTTGCTATTTTCTAAAACTCCAAGCAGTAAGAGGAGAATCATACCATGCCTCTCATTCCCGTGTTACAGAGTTGCTCCAGCAAAATATTATGACTGTTGGTTTTTTAAAAAGAAAAAAAAATATCTGCAAGATCAAGGAAAACTAGTAGTTGATCCCAGCCTTCTCCATTAAAGTGACCATGACTATCTCAGTGTCAAATCCTGCCCTGGAGCCAGGTTGAAAAAGGTCTAGATAATCCACTTCATCCAAAAGTGTCTGGAATTGAAATATCATCTAAAGCAAGAAGTACGAAAAATGTGACTCACAGGCCACTTGCAGGTTCAGACCTTTTTTACAGCACCCCAAGCCCCCAGATCCCATCCAAAATTAAAAATGGGTTAAAAGTGCACATGTTCCTAAACACTATATGGAGAAGCACTTTCCTGTTTAAACCATCCAAGATGTGCCCCAGACACCCAAAAGAAAACAAAAACCAAAAGAATCACATCACCAAACAGAAAGTAGGAAACAGGAGTAAACTTCCGGCTATTTCTGGGGCACATTTTGGATGACAAAAAAAAAGCAAAGCGGCCCATTAGAGGGGCAAAAATTAGCTCTGCCCCAGTCCCTGTCTGAAACTGATCCCATAAAACCAGACTTGAAGTGTGCTCTTGGATGTCTCCATAGGAACTGGAGTGGTAAAGTAAGTATTATGGCAAAATCAACATAGATAGGAGCCATTTCACTTTCAAAGTGTCTCAAAAATTGACACTACAGGTATTTAAGGGGTTCTCTACCTCTCTGGTAGTGTCTGATTTACCACCCAAAAATCTACTGCTGATTTTCTACCTGAAAAATGTAAGCAGTAGGAGCAAAGTAAGAATGCGTCACTGCTGTCATGGCTTCAAAATAGGCATGACAGTTGTGCCCATTCAATGTTGCCCATGAGTCTTGTGCCATCTGTGTCCCAGCTGTCATCTGCCTGTTTGTAGTTCATAGCTCCTTGGTAAATTGCAGAGCTAGTCAAGCTCTACATTGCAGGAATGTCGCAGCAGGTCACCAATGTCCCATAATCATATTTAAAAGAAAAAGTATAGGAATTAAGGGGTTGGGATGGAAATGGAGAAGTGCGGCAGTTCTCAAAATGAGAGAAAGGTTATGGTTAGCAGATTATGGATAAGAACCCAATACTAAGGAAGAATGTAGGCAGGAAGCTTCAGGTACCCCCCAAGTAAAGGGCACTTAGGAGATAGCAGGATGGGAAAACTGGGAGATCTTTTATTATAAATGACTATAGTGGCTAAGAATCATTATTAACTGGTTTTGTATGTACAGCTTCTAAGATCCAGTCCTTTCATTTAGGTTGGGAGAGATGCTGCTATACACATTTGGGATACCCAGACACTCAAATGTTTATCACTGCTAAAAGGCCAACACCAAAGAGGAGTGTGTGCACTAGATTTTTCAGGTAAGCTGCTATCCATTACATTGCCACCAGAGTGAAAAATTAAACTGCTCAGTCTCCATGCTAACTCAGATAATACTGATTTACAAAAGATAAATTTCTTTTTCCTGTGCCCCTTGGAGGAGCAGCAAGGTCCCATCATAGAGTTCTTCACCAGATGGGAGAAACTGCCCTGTCCTCTTCCAACACAGGCCCTGCCCAACGGCAGTGAGGCAGGGGCCAGGGTGAGTTTTCAGGAGGTAGCTCTTTCTCATGAAAAAACAAACGTCTCCTGTGATATAACACTTTTCAAGCATTGGCTGTGGGGCTGCTGGCCTTTCCCCATTTTATCAAAGTCAAATTAGAATATTTACTGTCAAATTCACAGGTATAGCCAGGATGGCACCTTAAATTCAGTAAGTGTCCAGCCACTCAGTCTCAGAGAGAATAAGGAAGGTCCACAAACGCACTTGCTTAGGACAAGATTAGACCCAGTTTCCTGTGTTCCTAGTACCCTTGAATAGCAGGATCTTTCCCACATACCCTATACACCTGTGTGTCTATCCCCATGCATCTTATCCATGGCCACTTCCTTCCCTTGGGTCAGCAGACAGCAAGAAGATCAGCAAAGATTTTAGCTACACTACATAGTGAACTCAGACTATGAAACAAACAGCATAAAAGACAAATACAGCAAACTTAGGCCATTGCTGCACTAGACTGTTATAGTGCTATTATTCCACTTTCAACATCCTATGGAATCCTGGGGTTTGCAATTTAGGGAGGGACCTCATCGGCTGCATCAATAGGAGTATGGTGTCTAGATCAAGGGAGGTACTGGTACCACTCTACTCTACTCTGCTTTGGTTAGACCTCACCTTGAATACTGTGTCCAGTTCTGGGCACCCCAATTCAAGAAGGACATGGTCAAGCTGGAGCAGGTCCAGAGGAGGGCGACCAAAATGGTGAGGGGCCTGGAAGCCATGCCCTGTGAGGATAGACTTAGAGAGCTGGGTATGTTCAGTCTGCAGAAGAGAAGGTTAAGAGGGGACATGATAGCCATGTTTAAATATTTGAAGGGATGCCATGTAGAGGAGGGAGAGGGCTTGTTTTCTGCCGCTCCAGAGACCAGGACAAGGAGCAATGGATTCAAGCTGCAGGAAAGGAGATTCCACCTGAACCTCAAGAAGAACTTCCTGACGGTCAGGGCTGTCCGGCAGTGGAATCTGCTGCCTTGGAGTGTAGTGGAGTCTCCTTCCTTGGAGGTTTTTAAGCAGAGGCTGGATGGCCATCTGTCGGGAGTGCTTTGAGGGTATTCCTGCATGACAGGGGGTTGGACTGGATGGCCCGTGTGGTCTCTTCCAACTCTACATTTCTATGATTCTATGATTCTATGACCCTGCCATCCTCCCTTATTCCTGGATCTCAGTAATCAGGCCCATCTGTTGTTGCCTTTTAAAAACAAATTAAGTAAGGACGCCAATATCAAAAGGAACAGAAATATCTGTTTCTCAAATTTCACAAGATAGGCGTCAAGGATGTCGTGAGTCCTGCTCATGAGATAAGTTGTCTGAGGAGGGGAAGGTCTTCACTGTTTTTGGTAATACTTGGGCTGGGCTGCAGTTATATGCTGACCTCAAAGCCTGAAGAAAGGAACTAAAGAAAGATTGTCTTCCTTTTCTGGGGTAGCTTCCTACGCTTTGCTTCTCTTCCTCCTAAATAGACCAGGAAAACATTTGATGCTGAATTGAAGTGAGCTAGTGAACACTGCTGTTGGGCTACATGGCTTCCGTTATCAATTTGACATCAGGCCCGAAAGCAAGGCAAAGTAGCTTCTTGGCAACAGTGACCTGGCTTCCTCATTGCTTAGTCATAACAAGTGACATTCTGCACTGACTCTCAATAGCTAATGTGTTAAATGAGCCATTGGTACTTGGAGACGCTACTTCCTAATATTTCCATCTCCTTTTGCTCTCCCCAAATTCTCTTTGCTAGTGACATCCAGACAGTAGGTGGAAAGGCTGATAGGCAGCTTGCCATGCCATTAATCTCTCACTTTAAGATTCAGTAGATTTCAGTTTAATTGGCTGAGTGGTACCCACAGTTTGTTGAAGTTAAGTAGATGTTGATGTAATCTTATCTACGTAGGAGACAACTGTATGCACTTATTTGGTTTTCTGGAAAGGAAGTAAATAGTTCTTCGGTTTTATTTTCCTAATAAAGGAAAAAAAGATACTTTTCATATTTTGATTTACCTTTTGATATCTGGGCACCCCAATTCAAGAAGGACATGGTCAAGCTGGAGCAGGTCCAGAGGAGGGCGACCAAAATGGTGAAGGGCCTGGAAGCCATGCCCTATGAGGATAGACTTAGAGAGCTGGGTATGTTCAGTCTGCAGAAGAGAAGGTTAAGAGGGGACATGATAGCCATGTTTAAATATTTGAAAGGATGCCATGTAGAGGAGGGAGAGGGCTTGTTTTCTGCCGCTCCAGAGACCAGGACAAGGAGCAATGGATTCAAGCTGCAGGAAAGGAGATTCCACCTGAACTTCAGGAAGAACTTCCTGACGGTCAGGGCTGTCCGGCAGTGGAATATGCTGCCTCGGAGTGTGGTGGAGTCTCCTTCTTTGGAAGTTTTTAAGCAGAGGCTGGATGGCCATCTGTCGGGAGTGCTTTGAGGGTGTTCCTGCATGACAGGGGGTTGGACTGGATGGCCCGTGTGGTCTCTTCCAACTCTACATTTCTATGATTCTATGACTCTATGATTCTATGATTCTATGATTCCTTATGTAACTTTTGCTGCCACTGCAGATAACAAGATGTGTCCCTTTCAATAGTCAATCCAAAAGTTGCTTTCTAAAAGGACTTTGAATGCTTCACTGATAGAGCTAAACACACTACGGTTATCTGAGGATGTCACATCTTAGCGCAAAATGGTATTTGCTGTGAAACATCCAATTGGTTATTATCAAACACCTTGACTTAACATTTGAAATAAATATGATATTCTTCTTGTTTCATTTCACCGTGTCTCACATTTCATGTTGTGAATTACTTTTGTACAGCTGATGGTAAATGTTTGGCATCGATCGGGTTAGATGATAACCATACCATTGTACTCTGGGACTGGAAAAAAGGGGAGAAGATGGCAGCAACCAAGTAAGGACATTGTCATATTTAACGTTCTGAATTGCATACTGTTAAGACAGAATTGTAGGATGCCATTTCAAGAGCTCACTCCTGTCTCCACGACTACGTATATACCTTAAACGTATGTAGATAATGTTCTCTATGCTTGACAGGGAGATTGTGATTGCATCAGTGGCCACACCCCTCTGTGTGCTAAATCTCCAAGCTTGGATCGGACCGTATGTGCTGTGAATGGTCCATTTCTTGGCCTTCTTTGCACCTGCAATGTAGAGGTAGCCCAGTATTGTTGGGGAGGGGCAAGGAAACAGGATTATGTATTTGGTTGTTGCCTCAAGACCTGTCCCTTCATACTTACTTTGAAGATGCAAAAAGAGCTCATATTTTGTTCTGTATTGTCAAGAAATAATCATGCTGTTGCATAAGCCTTAGTGCACATTCTCTGATGAATGTGTTTAGGCTGAATGCAGAGATGGGTGTGTAGCCTTCAACTTTGATTGTAATTTCCCTCTCCCTTTTTTTTTTTTTTTTTACAATTAATAGAATTCTGTTCATGACATTATTTTGTTTGGTTGTATGGATACACTGAAATCCTTGGCCTGGATCCTCAGTTTTCTTCCACAATCAGGATAGAGTTAATAGTCATTTAAAGGGGATTTCATGCCTCCCCGTGTCTCTGAAAACCTCTCCCACTGCATTAAGATCCTTTGTGAAATAATGTGGGATATGGAGCAGAGTGAGAGAGGATGCAGACAGAGCAGGGAGTTGGCAGACACCCCTCCACATACACCCCTTATGTGAGGAAAAAATAGGATCTGAATCCATGTGTCAGGGCACAATGTCTCCATACATTCGTCAGTTCCTTGATTCTGCAGGGTCCAAAGCATTTGACTCAAATATGTTATGTATGCCCTCTGCTGTATATGATGGTCAGCTGAAGTGGAATTCCCTCTCTGAGTACATCTGCCATTCAGTTTTAGTGATAGAGTTTCATTTGATATAAATAGGCTTGCAAGTCTCTCCTGTTTCTACCAGGAAACCTGTTCTAGCCCTACTCTCATCTTCCTCTTCCTAAATGTGAATAAACATTTTCTAGTCAGTCTTTTGATTTAATTTGGTGTCTGGGAGCTTAGCTGTTAACCCAGCAAGAGCTTAGAAGCTTTGCAACTGCTTGAAGGGTGGAAGCAGTAGGGAAGAGCTTGGTCAAATATCAGATTGGTTTTCTAAAGGATGTCCTCATTTCAGCTTTTAAATAGCATTTTAATTTATATAAAATGAGAACTGTGGAGTGGTGTTCAAGCCAATCGTGTGGCTCAAACATCTTTCTGAACACAGTGTGTTTGCAGTGCAATTGGCAGATACAGTGGTAGGTTTGTGTTAGTGTTAAATTCTTTAACTGGAACCTTCCATACAATTGAGCCTGGGTAAATGCTGTGCCAAACAGGTTGTTTTATACCAAGAGTACCTCAAGGACAGGCTGAGGTCTAAACTAGAGGTGAAGATGCCAGGACTTCATATCAGTATCAAATCTCTAGAAAAGAAGAGGCAGGGAGATTTAAGTAATGGATGAATGGGTGGGTCCACCCTCCCAGTTCTCATTTCAAAGCTTTCCCCAGGTAGGACTCTATGATGAGAAGAAAAGGTCCTTCCACACAGGCACAGCACAGCATACAGAGGTATGTTTCCTACCTCTCCTTATCATGTTCACAAACCATTACTTCCCTTGCCATTATGACAAATGGAAGATCCCCATGCACAACTCATTATCTTTATGTGTTTCTCCCTCTCACCCAAATGTAAGGGATGCAAGGAGTGAGACTATATAACCTACGTCCAAGCCAAGGACAGTGGGACGGTTGAAGTTGAGTTGGTACTCATTACCTCCTGTACCTGTATGCTAAATTACCGGTCCAGCAACTAAGATAGGACAAGCTGTGCCTTGCAGTTACACAAACACCATAAGGTTGGAGTGGAAAAAGCCACATCTTTTATTGGCTAAAGCTATAAAACAAAACCTTGGCCTTGTGTGTGTCCAGATCAGTGGAGGATCCAATTGTTGGCCAGTGATCCACATCCCAACCAGATCTGGAGGAACCACCTGGAGTGGCAGAATGGGGGGATCCACTTGGGCAAAAGCCACTGTATGAACCCCTGCCATCTGGGAGTGAGACTAGGATGTCTGCTTCTGTACATGGTGTTCCCTATGCCTCAAGATCCAATAGGAGGAATGCCTAACTGAGTCCAATAAGCCAGCTAGCCCTGTCTTCTCCAAAAAGTGGATCTGGTCCTGTACAAAACTTTTGTGACAGTCTTACAAAATACATTGGATAGTGCTTACAGACTGCTAATCAACAAAACTAAGCCCAGAACGTAACAATAAATGTGTGGTAGGAAGAAGGTTGGAGCCTGGTTGACAGTCTCTGGTCTTGCAGGACAGTTTTATGTTCCTCCAACAGACCTGGGTGAAAACCTCTGGAACAATGGAGAGAGCTTGCCTCCAGTCAAACAACCTACCCTCTTATTGGCTGTTATTTCTTGCTATCCAGCAAGCCCACAAAAACTGCTTGGGCTTCCAAGATGACAATGATGGGTATCAGACACAAAATGGCACCTGCTACCCTTCCTCCTCTAGCCACAGATGGCAACGCTGCCTTCCCAGCAAATCTGGGAGATCTGTTTCTGTGCTGTCCCTCGTCTGTATCCATGTGTGACCTTTTGGTGCAGTTGTAATAAAAATGGTTGGGAGTAATAAGTTACAAGCAGTTTAGTTACCTATAGGAATTTACCAGGGGAGAGGGAGTTGCTAAGTCTATACTAAGTTACATTCCAAAAATAATGTCAGAAATGGGAACAATGCCACATTTCTTGATTAACCAGTAATAGTTTCTACTAGGGTTGCCAGAATGAAAACTGGAGAGGACTTCTGTATCTTTAATGATGTTGTGGAGGGAATTCCAGCAGGTGTTGCCAGTCAGACAACTGGTTAACAAGTAGCACTACTGAAATTCCCTCTTCTTCACCACCATTAATGGGGAAGAAACGGTTTCCAGTTTTTACTCTCGCAGCCCTATTTTCTATTTACCTCTAAAATTGTCCTTATAGGGTATTTTTAGGCATTTTTACAGTCATTATAAGCAGAATTTTACAAGTTTTATGCCATTCTCTTAGCAATCCTATTGTGCCTTCCACTCCCAGAGTAATGGAAAAGTAACAGCTAAGGTAATGACTCATTTTAATTCCGAAAAAATGTATTTTGGGGGAGACTTTATCATAATGAGTTACGCAACAGGTTACTTTTAAAAAATAACTTTTTAGAAAGGATCAAGTTCCCTTTTTAATATAATTTGAAAGGTAACGTTGGACTGCCCTGAGCTCACCCTCACTTGGAAGGTACTTTTGAGGTTCCTGTACTTTGAGATGGACTTTTAAAAAATGAAAGTTGAACATTTGGGAAGGACCCTCTGATAGCCTGCGGTGGGCACAGAATTTTGCGATCTCATCAATCTGGTTGTATATGATAACTTACCACAAATCTTGTAGTGGCGCATAATGTAATGATTTAAAACTGGGCATGAAAAATCCCAGAACCCATCAGGACGAGTGTAATTTGAACTAATCAAGAAGCATTTTTGAGGTCTTACTTCTGTTGGCTTAACAGCTCTTTGAAATATTGCTTTAATTTTTGCCCTTACATCATTCTGTATAATATACTTCAATTATTTTCCATAGATCTTGCAGTCTTGTTTCTGAGACTTTAAATATATAATGGTTGCTTGCTTATCAAGTGGTCATTTAAATGCTGCCCTTAATAGCTCTCTTAATTAATTTGACCTCCATAGCTGTTTGTGGACTCAGCAGAGAACGTGGTTCCACATATGATAAATAAACGTAGGCCAGATTTTCCAGTTTCTGAAAGGAATAGGCCACAACTTTATCATTTAAGCTGAAAAGGCTTGACCCCAGCATAGGTCCTGATCCAGGATTCAGTCAACCTGTCCACTGACTGATGAAACCAAGCAATCCAGCCACTGGAATGACACATGTGGATGTCCACATGGATGAAGACCAGTGCTTATTTCTCCAGTGCTTGTTGGAGCAGAGCCACTTGCCCCTGAGTTGGGCAGTCCCCATTTTCCTTGCCCTGAGGTCCCCAGCTGGGTCTGATGGGTGAACTGATCCTGGCTGGATCTGGGTCCCATACTAAAACTGCCAAAAGTTATACCAAGAACTGCAGGTGCTATTGCTGTAGAAAACAGCAACAATAGAGAGAGAAAAGGTGGATTCGTATAACATCTGATAGCAAACTGAGGCTGAGAGCCCTGAGGTCTGACATACAGCCAGTGAGTGGACTGGAATGAAGCCTAGTCTTACATCCAAACCACCCAGTAGCTTCTGATTGGACAGTCTTCTTGTCCTTTCCAAATCCTGAGAAAAAAAACTCACAGCCTTCTGGGAAGTGGAAGGGGAAGCTGTGCAATCAATAATAGCATTTGCCTTGTTGTGGTTGCCACCGCTCTCTACAAATCACACTCCTAGTAAGCCATGTTATATCTTGAATTGTCTACAACACAGCTTATTTTTTTCCAGCCCTTTTGAATTACTTCTCAATTCTTTTGTGGGAATTGTTCCCAATATTCTGTATAAATTAGGGCTACTTAATCTGTACTCATATGTGGAAAGTTTGTCTCCCTCTGATATTTAGGTGGAATCCAGGAACTTACTTGCTTGTTGTTATGTAGGTGCAGCTATTAATAGCCAAAAACAAAAAAAAAGTGGGTGATGGGGGTATATGACCAACATATTGAAAATAAATAAATAAATAACCAAAATCTAATTGCTGTTATGGCATTTCTACTGTAAGAACATTTCTATAAATTATATCAACAGAACTATGTGCCTTTTAAGTTCTGGGCAGCCCTGGAAGACCACTCTCCAGTCTGTTGGTGCTGCTGTTGAATGCCAAATCAGTCCATAATAAAATACCTACCATCCATGACTTCATTTTAGATGAGAGGTCTGACCTGGCAAGTATTACCAAGTGCCGGGTGAATGTTTTCAGTAGAGTTGATCTGGCCTAGCTTTGTTCACCAAGGTATTCAGTGCATCACTAGTGCAGATTGGGGGCGAGAGAGGTGCTGGAGTTACCATCATATGTAAGTATTCAGTTGGTTTCATGAGCAGAGCTTTCTGCTTTAGCACCAGATTTTAGGATATGTACTAGTTTTTGCATGCTGTTGATGTACAGTCCAGCCTGCTGCCCAGCAATGCCTCTGCCTTAGTCACTGAGTTAGTTTCAGGGGTTGTGCTAGAGAAACCCAGAACTGGCAGAGGTCAAAGTTTGTGCTAAGGATAGTACAGAACTTCATAACCATCATGAAAATCATGGGGCTGTTTCAATATATCATTAGTTCAACACATAATCTGGTTACTACTGCACAGATGGAGGTTGCTGAGCTGTTGAATTTTTGGTAGGAGAACTTTCCTTTAAGGATTGAGGACCTGCTCACAGTGATTTATGGATTTCTAAATGTTGTGAGGAATTTTCTGCTGGCAGGGCGGGCAATTCTGTTGCATCCTATGGAAGGGTTATCAAACCAATTGGCCCCAAATGTCGGTTGGTCCTTAATTCTCCATGGTTTACTGAAGATCTGTGGGTAACGAAACTGGCTGGAGGCTGGCTAGGGCAACTTGCAGTGGGTGAAAGTCAAAAAGCAAGTGTGGCCAAATAGAAAGAGAAAGACTTTATTGTGCTTATTATGCAGTAGTAGGAGGTGAGAGGAGAAAATTGTCTGCTTCATAAGATCCTCAAGCTATCCAGGTTGTAAAGAAGGGTTAAAAGTGGAATCCTCTGTTGCCTACTGTAGTAAATCTACTATGGACTTGAAATATCTGAGCAGTACATCGAGTCAGTTTCAGTTGTTGAGGCCTGATAACGTGGAAAACATGCTTGATTTTGTCTGTCTCATTACATGTAAAGTTGAGCCTCTCTTAGCTGAAAAGATCTAGCAGAGCCTGGGTGGGTCCAGTGGGTGATATGCCAGTTTATGTTAGAGAGTGATGCCTGCTGTTGAAAAGAAGCTCTTCTGAAGAGGTTTTTACAGTACTTAGATGTTTGTGAGAGCCACTACCTCATTGCAAATATCCCTTAGGAACAAGGTGATTGAGAATGCAATAGCTAGACAGATTTAAGTGTTCTTGAAGAAAACTGGTTATCAAGATCATTTCACTATGCTCTCAGGGCAGTTTTGTGGACTGAAACAGTGTTGGTATCTCTGATGGATGGCTCTGAAAACAATCTGGCTTACTTCTAAATAGTCATGTACAGGTTTGGACTATAAATGTCTTTTTCATGTTCTCTCTGCAGTAGCAACAGATGGTACAACTCCCTTCAATGGTATCTTTTGTTCTAATTGCTCTTATCACATTTAATTAAATTCTATTATTTGCTTGTTAATCAGGAAATTCCCATCCCTCACATTTTGCTCAATTTTTAATTACTACAATTAATATTTTCAGATATTCTTTAATGCGCTTACTCATGCACACCTCAAACTGTTTCCAAATCTCCAAGGATAGGTAAACAACTTATATTCCCTTTACTTTTTAATATGTTGCAGAGGTCACAAAGACAAGGTATTTGTAGTGAAATGCAACCCTCATCATGCTGATAAGCTCGTGACAGTTGGAATGAAGCACATCAAATTTTGGCAACAAGCAGGTACTGTGTAATATTAAAAATGTAAGCCTCTTCTGCACCATCAGGCTATTTGATGTCTACAAGTCTGAACAATTCCCTGTTATGCACCTGCTCATAGACATGGCAAGCATATGAAGTGTGAGGAAGAATACTCCTGCCATCAGCATCATCATTGTTTTGAGACCTTTTTAATTAATCAGAGCCTTTACTACAGTGAGATCAAGGTGGTACACATGGCTTTCTTCCTGCCAACAGTCCTTTGATGTAGGTCAATCTGAGAGACATTGACTATTCCAGGGTCACCCAGTGAGTTCAGTGACCCAGCGAGGACTAGAACCTTCAATGGATCTGTGACCATATAATAAAAGGATGATGATGACCACAACGACAATTAGAACCTGGATCTTTGAAGTTCTACTGCAACACTCTGACTGCTTTATACCACTGGCTGTCCTTGGGATGACAGCTTCCTGCTAAGGTCTCTATGATAATGGTGGCAGTTTTTCAAAACACATTATGTACATAAAAATCACCACTGAGTACTTCTGTTTTCATAGGAGGTGTTCTGGGCCAGATGGCAAGGCCTCCACATGGAGGAACACAGGTGATAAGAGCTCATGGCATAAAAGCATTTTGGAATGTGTGAAATACCCCAGATTGTGCAAGAAACTAAATGTTCTAGTCATTTTTACTATAGTTGAGCAGAACATAGGTTCAGTGTGGCTTCATTAGAGCTTCTGTCACTGTCACAAATCACAGCACTAGCCTCAGCAGTGCCTGGTATTACAATGAGTGGGAGCTGGTTAAAAAGAATTTTCTAGTAGATTTTTGAAACAGTATCTTGCTTAGACTGAGGGCTCTAGACTTTCTTCTACAAAATGGTCTTATAGCCCGAATTTGTACATGCTGAATTCTAGAAGTAGGTCCCACTAGAAATTAATTCCAAATCAGTATGCTTAGGTTTAAAGCATTGACACAGTTATCACAGTCTGACTCCGTGAGTCCACTCCTCAGACGTTTGCACTGGCATATTTATGTCAGATTGTTTGATGAGATTGACATTGATCAGATTAAATGTGGTCTTAAATGATTGCATCACCACGTGATAGGTGTGAACTTGCCACATGACATATGACCTACATCTACATGGGTTTATTATGAAACCATTGTTACTTTATGCTACAGTTGCAAAGAAATGTATTGTACTAGGACTGTAGTTAAATAGGAATTCTTCAACTGGTAAATTTTTGGGGTTTTTAATTTTTTTTACAGTAAATTTTATTTTAGTATACACATAATAACAAAAAACATGAACATGAAAAACAAGACAGAAAATAACAAAACACACAGAAACGAGAACAAAACATATTCATAGTCAATATAGTGCCACACTCTCTGTCAATTAAAAAAATAGAATCAAGCATTACTGTCATTATTGCTACAGGATAGAAATATCAGGTCTTAAGAGTTAAATATATTACATTTACATATGTTTTGTTGGTCCAGTGGTCAGCTAAGATGAATTTTAAGTGATGTTTTCATTTGTAAATAAAGAAATATATATGTGTCATCTGTAGAAACATCACTTGAAACACCTGATAAATTGTTTCTCTTATTTACTTATGTCACCCTTCCTCTAGGGAACTTAGAGCAGTGTGGCAAACAGGAGTCCAGTTTTGGAAAAAAGGTGGAATATAAATCAAATAAACAACTGAATACCACCCTTCACACACACACACACACATACACACACACACACACACACACACAGGGAGAGGGAGAGGGAGAGGGAGAGGGAGAGGGGGAGAGAGATTCATACCATTTGTCCTGACAAGGTACCTGAGGTAGATGAAGCTATGACACAGTGACTGGCCTTGAAGTCATTGGCCTGAATGTTATAGCTCCATAGCTGAATGGTGAACAACACTTGTGGATATCCCATTGATTTAATTAGCCTAATGTAGTTGGGACCGTCAGCAGGATTCAGCCCGTAATTTCACATTTTAGTGGCTGTATTATGTGTGTACCATCATTCTGGAACATCAGTGGTTCTCAATCTTTGGTTTTGCCAAATTTTGGAACTTCAGTTACCAAAAGCCTCAGCCAGCATGGGTTCTGAGAGCCGAAGTCCAAAAAGAAAGATCACATCATGAGACAGCTAACAAATGACAGGCTGTTGCCTGAAACCATCTTAAGGCAGTTAAAATAGTTTCCAGATGATGCTATAATAAAAATGTATGCACAGAAATAACTGCACTTCAGATTTTCTGCACTCCTTAAATCTGTAATTCCCAAGCTGATTCCCAGGTGACACTAGTCAACCTTGAAGAAACTGCTAACAAACTTTACAGATTCACAGCTGTGACCTAGAGAGTCATTGCTGTGCTGTGACTGAGCCTCCTTCCTGTCACCTGGGAAAGGCATAATTATGCTGCTTCTCTACAGGAGCTGTGATCAGGACATTCATGTTTTCCCAATGCAAAAGTGCATCAAGATTATTTGCCTGGTTAGGCAGCTGCCTTGCTAACACATTTGCCCACTGACACTTTCAGGTAATGTTCAGCTGAGTGTCTTTTCTGTGTTTGAGGTGTGAGCCCTTTATATTAACTGGGAAAATTAGCCTGGGGCTAGAAAAATCTTTTCCTTTTGTGACCTCTGGCTCTATTCCTGCTGGAAGACAGGCTGTTGTCAGTCCAATAGAACTAGTCCAAAGACCACAATTTACCAAATTAAAAGGAGTGTATTGTGGGTAATGTTAGCAATTTTGGCCCAGTTAATAGAGTGTTGCTGTAAAGGACCCTAGTAGGGGAAAGTAGAGCCAAGACTTGGGACAAAGGTGATTTTATTAAAACAAAATCAAAGACAAGATCACAAGCAAGTTATTGAAGACTATTCTAAAAGGGAGAGAGGAAAATCAGGGGAAATTGGTTATTTTTGGATTAAAAAAGAGAGGCAGGGTGGGAAAGACAGGAAAGAATCAGGTTCAAGGCAAACACCCAAGGGGAATGGGAAGGGGGGATGAGAAGGTACTTAGATTTACCTGTCCTCAATCTGCTGCAAAGATTGGTATGTGGGGGAGGGAAGAGAAATCTTCCCTGGTGGTTTAAATCTCTAAAAGTCAGAGAATCCCAGGAAAAGGTTAACACGGCAGGATCATAGGGACTCCGGAGAAAGCCATAATTCCAGAGGTTTGAGTTGGCCACAGAAACCCACTGGGTGACCTTGGGCAAACCACACAATCTCTCAGTCTCAGAGGAAGGCACAGTCAAACGTGCTCTGAACAAATCTTGCCAAGAAAACCCCATGATAGGTTTGCCTTAGAGTTGCGGTAAGTCAGAAATGACTTGAAGGCACACAACAACAACAACAACCTCTCTGGGCTTGGAATGTAGGAATGAGATACAAAAATGGGCATCTGGCTTTTGACAGGAAATATGGATGCCAGCAAGACCCTCTCCAAAAAGGACTTTTTCAAAATGTGTTTAGCATGCTTTCTGACTAGTGTTGCAGAGGAAGATAATGGACGTCCCATCCTTTTAATAGTTACATGAAAGAGAATATTTTGGCTGGTGTTACTTGTAACTGCTGAAATTTCTTCTTCTACACAACTGTTGAAGGGACAGGAGCCCTCCTCCTTATTTCACCTGGCAACCCTATCTCTGAACAAACTTAATGTGTAATCACCATGCCCCTTGCACACATTTTATGCATCACCACAGGGCCACACTAAGCTATTTGCTCTCTGGAATGGATCAGCAAATGTTGTTCCCTCCACCCTCTTTCCATGTTAAAGTGTGTTTTTTTAAAAAAAACAATTAATTAGCTTTTCCATTATAATAGTTTCTTTACCTTACAGGTAACATGTCAGCTTCCTCTTCAGCTCCCTCCCTCTCTCTCTCTCTCTCACCTTTTTGTCTTAATTAGTGAATTTAAATCTAGGCTCATGTCGAGGTGTATCATATTCTAGATTTCTTACTTATGTTATTTTGTCAATTGAGGCAGAAAATACCATGAACTAACAACTGGTGTCTTTTCATAACACCTAAAATCAGCTGCCTCTGAAGACTACCTCTGCCTTAGGCCATTTCTGCCTTACACATTTATACTGCTATTATTCCACTGTCAACATCCTATGGAATTCTGGGGTTTGTAATTTACTGAGTTCTCTTGCTGAGAACTCTAAATGGCCCTTCCTAAACTACAAACCCCAGAATTCCATAGGATGTTGAAAGTGGAATAAGTGGAATAATAGCACTATAACAGTGCAGTGTGGAAATGGCCATAATGAAGAGTCCAAACCTGAGTCATCATTTGCTTGCGTCATTCTTGTGTTTTCCTGCTGCTGCCGCTTTCTTCTATCAGAAAACCCATTAAAGAAGCATCCTGTTCAAATTGTAGGGAGAAGTTTGTGCCAAACGATGAAGGATGGGGAAGGGGAGGGGACAGTAGAGCTACGTCATGCCTGCCTTGCAGACAGAACAAGACATATACTCACGCAAAAGGCACTAGAATTCCTATTCACCTTCCTTCCTGCCAAAGTGTGAATATTTAATTGTAATTCTATTAACAGCATGCCGTGGAAGAATCGTAATTAGTGGCACCAAGAGTCCTTCATCTGGATGCACACTTAGTTGAGGAATCTAAGAGCAGTTATACTTTTTCTAAAACCATTATTATTGTTATTATTTTTAATATATTTATATATATTTAATATATTAATTTAATATATAATTTAATATATAATTTATAATTTAATATAATATAATAATATTTTTAATATATTTTTAATATAGCTATCAGTGTACATGGTGGTTTACACGACTGCCCCACAATTGTTTATTTGATAGTTCCTTGTCCTCAGGCTTACAATCTAAAAAGATACAAAGCACAAGGAAAAGGATTGTTTTGGTTATGCTGACTTAAGGATAGTAGGAATTAGAGTTAGACAACATCTGGAAGACTACAAGTCTACAACCCTGTTCAAGACAGTATCCTAAGTCTTCTAAACTAATCCTGAGAGTACTTTATAGCTATTAATAATTCTGATATTCAGTTGCAATGCCCTGGCATGTTCTCCTCCATAAGGGAAAGTGATCAGTAACTTCTGGAAGAATATATTAGGATAGTCACTGCTGTACTTGTCATTTGCTTTATATTCTATGTATCTATATAGTTATCACCACAGGATAGATGTGGATAGAAACAATAATTTAGGTTGTTGATAAGAGAACTAGAAATACAGTATCAATCAAGAATCATGTTTCTGCTCTGGCATTGCAGGTGGCGGTTTTACCTCTAGACGTGGTATCTTTGGAAATATTGGGAAACAGGAAACCATGATGAGTGTTTCCTATGGGCGAATAGAAGATCTGGTTTTCTCTGGATCTGCAACAGGGGATATTTATATCTGGAAAGATATTTTGTTGCTTAAGACAGTGAAAGCTCATGATGGGCCTGTGTTTGCTATGCATGCCTTAGATAAGGTATGTATCTCTGGTGTCATCACATATTGTTAACTTAAGTTTGGGATTTCAGAACCATATTTCTCCATATCCCATTTAACAGCCCACTGCATATATATAATCCCAATTTCATTTTGGTATCCCTGAGGTCATAAAACAAAAATGTTAAGCTGCATCTGAAGCAAATAAGAAGGCTAGAATTTCTTCTGATAAGAATGTAGGAATTGCCTTTTTGGATCCAATCAAAGCTCCATTAAACACATTTCCTGTATGTGATGATAGGACAGTTTAAAGTTGATAGAATAGTTCATCTTCTGCAGCTGAAATCTCTGAACGTTCAGTGTTTGAACATGGGGGCTACAGCATTGGTATCATGGCCATTAGCCGGGGATAGACTAGACTCTGAAATTTGAGTAACCATTTTCTCAGTTTATTGTTTCACACTGCAAATGCAAATGCTATTGCTTATGTAGCCAAAACAACTCAACCTGCCAAAACAGTATGAAGAGAGCCTCCCAGCAGGCTTGGGAGGATCTCACTGTTTAGTATGCCATCTTGTTTGTGACTTGTGCAGGCACAAATGTATGTCTCTGTCTTTGTCTCTCTCTGTCTCTGTCTCTCTCTCTTTGTCATTGTGGAGGTAGGAATTCAACACCTCCCTCATGCAGAGAAACCCACATCCCTCAGGTCTTACTTGTTACCTACAAGGGACTCCTGACAAAGCCATTTAGTTGCTGGTGGAGAGTATGGAGTAGCAGAAAAACAACCAACTATATTCCTGTATCTGAATGCACAATGATGATATGGAGGACCACCAGAAGGTCCCAGATGATACCTTTGTCATTGTGCATCCAGCTATAAGGACATACCCAGATGCTCTACCACTGCCCCTACTCTCTCTTTGCCACTAAAGAGCTGCAGGTGAATTCTGTGGGAGGAGAATCAGAACAAAGTTATGCCTGGGTAGGACTTTATGCTCTATTTCTCAATGCAGGATCTCAGCCAAGGTCTCCAGAAAAGAATACCCTGTTGAGAGGGACAGACAGCTCACTGAGGACTGAGTGTACTCAATAGTCATGAAATGATAACTTACTGCTAGCAAAAAATGGAACTCTGAGGTGGGGGTGCTAGAATAGAATAACTGCATTCCCCACTGCAAAACCGCACTGTAGGTTTCACTAGGCCTTTGAAAAAGGCATCCGTCACACATCATAGCACTGGCCTGGTGCTCACTGCATCGCCTAACATTATAGTGTAACATAATTTTTGTACATTCTGGTTCTGTCACCATTCAACTTTGTGACACTGATTTATTGGGTGCATTTTAGGAGACAGAATACTTTCTCTTTCATGTTGTTCTCCCTTTGTGATTATTTTTTAAAAAGTCACAACTTTTTCTTGTTAGGCTCAACATTCTAGTTGCTGAACATTTTAGTTGCTCTTTCTGTAAATGCTCCAATTCTACTGTATACTTTACAAGACAGTGTAATTGTTGACTGTGTTGGGTAATGTTCTTTCTATTATCATTATCCATGCTATCATCTATCCAATCAAAACTGAGACGAGTTGACTGACGTCACCTATCAGTACATGCTCTTCTTATGTTTCCTCCCTGATTTCCTTCTGTTTTCAGATCACCATCAAATGATTTTTGTTGTTGTGAAACTGGAGTGATGATA
This sequence comes from Cyclura pinguis, assembly GCA_030412105.1. Taxonomy (NCBI): domain Eukaryota; kingdom Metazoa; phylum Chordata; class Lepidosauria; order Squamata; family Iguanidae; genus Cyclura; species Cyclura pinguis. The sequence goes on along the minus strand of CM059599.1, from coordinate 17,442,865 downwards.
CTATGTCCCTACTATTTGCCTTTTTGAGCTGAAATTCTAGCTGTAATGATAACTTGTATTTAAGTTAAGTTCCTTTCTTCACTGTGTCATTGTTGTCAACATGTAGTAGCTCTGAAAAGTTCAGCCCTGAAAGCTTTAGACGCTGTTCTCCAACCTAAATTTGTCTTCCACGATCATTTCCTTGCTTTTCCAATTGCTTTTGGCATTTTTATATCATGTGCTAGATCAAACTGATGCCCTAGCTAGTCTAGCATAATGTTCCCATAGTAGCCCTGTGTACCAATGGGAGTCTCACAATGAGAAATAGATGGAATAGTACCTTCCCAATCATGTTTCCAAGTAACTGGTATTCAAAGGAATACTGTCTCCACTCCTGGAGCTAATAGCCATTGATAGGCATGTCTTCCAGAAAAATAAATATTTGCCTTATACCAGCTGAGAACATGGATATGTCTACCTCAGTATTGTCTTACACTTACTGGCTCACCATCATCTGAAAGATGTAGCAATAGAAAGTAACATGATTTTGCTTGAACTAATCCAGAAAAATGCTGGGACTCCTTTTAGATTGCGTGTCTTGGTCCTAGAAAATTTCTTCCAGAACATGTTGACACAGTGAAGGTTACATGGCACAGCTCATTCCCTATGATGCCAGGATACTCGGGAATGGCTTACTTAGCAAGGACTGGCCAATGGTTGTTTATAGAATCATAGAGTTGGAAGAGACCCCAGGGGCCACACAGTCCAACCCCCTGCCATGCAGGAACACACATCAAAGCACTCCCGACAGATGGCCATCCAGCCTCTGTTTAAAAACTTCCAAAGAAGGAGACTCCACCACACTCTCAGGCAGCATATTCCACTGCCAGACAGCTCTGACTGTCAGCAAGTTCTTCCTGAGGTTCAAGTGGAGTCTCTTTTCCTGTAGTTTGAATCCATTGCTCCTTGTCCTAGTCTCTGGAGCAGTTGAAAACAAGCCCGCTCCCCGTCGACCTGACATCTGTTCAAATATTTAAACATGGTTATCATATCCTCTCTTAACTTTCTCTTCTGCAGACTAAACATCCCCAGCTCCCTAAACCATTCCTCATAGGGCATGGCTTTACTTTAAAGGAGATTGTACATAACCGACTGACACTTTGGTTAGCTTGATGAAATTTTCCCATGCAGAAGTTATGTGGCAACCTTGACAAACTATATTAGAGTGTACAGGCTCAGGGCTCTTATTTTGTTCAGATTCTGGTATCTCAGGATGGATCCTTGATTCGCCACCATGGCCTCCTTATCTTCCTTGGTATGGCTTTTGTTTGAATGATATGGAATAAGATATACTACATAACCTTCATAGTGTCAGCATGTTCTTCTGGAGAAAATTTTGTAGGACCAAGATGCACAATTTAAAAGAGATATAAGCACTTTATGGGTGGTGATGGTGTTTCATACAATGTTTTCTGCTTAGCACAACGTTAAGCTGTGAATTGAAAAAGCCACACTTGGCTAAATTCTCTCTAATGTTACTAATATGTGCTCAAAGCAATTATTGTCAGGTATTCTTCCCACCCCAACTGCTTATTGTCTTACTTCCAAATTATGATTGTTTCCTAGACTTGTTAATTTAAATGTTTGGCCACTACACTCTGTCTGGCTTAGCATTTATTGTCATAAATCTAATGGAAATCAGGAGTTACTATAATATTTCTCATTATGTAAACCGAACTTCATTCTGTAACTCATTGAATGTGAGCACACTTTTCTTACCAATTCTTTCATGTTCAAGCATTAAGTAGATGTATAAATCTGTTTTTGTGCAGGGTTTTGTGACAGGTGGGAAGGATGGTGTTGTGGCACTTTGGGATGACACATTTGAGAGGTGCCTGAAGACATATGCCATTAAAAGAGCAGCACTGTCCCCTGGCTCTAAAGGTATAGCTTCTTTGTGATCTGGAAGAAACAAGTAAGGAGAGATTGCTTCCTTCCAATAGAACTTTTCCTCCATAACATGTAGGAAAATTGCATAACCTTAGCAAATCTGAGTAGTTTCTTCCAGAGCTATTGCCAGCTCTGTACTGTGCTGAAGGGTGAATCCATGGTATGATGTTAAGTAGCTGATTTACTTTGAGCTGATAGTGGCTGGCAGCTGAACGGGCAGGCATTTGCCTTACCTCACCTTCCGCAACTGCATGTGTACCTAAATACGTAACATTTGGATGGAAAAAAAAATACTTGTTTGCAGACAACTAGTATCTAATGGTGACTGGCAGACACATCACCTGAGACCCACATCTGTGACAATCACAAATTAAATGAGTGAAAGAGACCCTAGAGTGGGAAGAGACAGCTCTCTCGTATGCCCATGGGTTATTGGTTGTGCCTATTGGGTCCCATATCAGAAAAAAGGCAGGATATATATAAAATGAGCAAACAAATAATTTCCTTCAGTGCTTTTCTCTGCAAATCTCACTTTTGGCTTTGAAGCTTGGCAAAGAGCAAGGTGAGGTGAGGATGGGATGTTACTGGGAGGAAAACCGTGGCCAGGAGAAGAAATGTGCACTTCTCACCCCTGCATGCCAGTTTTCTTGTTAATCTAGATCCAAACTACCGTAGCCCTGAGTCTGAGAGTAAGATATGAGCAAGGTTACTGATAATAGAGTGACTTGGAGATCACTCATTTTATAGGGTCATCGTAAATTGAAGTTGACTTGATGGGCAGTGAACAACAACACATCTTGTCCCTCCTACTGCTTAACCAGGGACTGATGAGGTTTAAATATACTGCCATTCTCAAGCAGCTCACATGAGACATAGCTTCCACTTTCTCTATCCTTGAACATTGAACAGAAATCCTGGGGGTGGGGGGTGCTGAAGAGCATGCAGCAAATTGCCAGCATTCATGAGAAAGGATGAAAGGTGATAAGAAATAACACAGTGACCTAAAGATTTTGAACCTAGCAGATATACTGCCTCCGAGCAATTGAGCGGAGGGGATACAAGTCGTATGGTAACATAACTATTTTTGGTAAGCTGTTGTAGTATCATGTTGGAGCAAAACGTTAGAAAATGTGATAAATTAATAAAACAAAATAAGATGGCCACCAATTTGCATATCCAGTTTAAAAATAGTTGCTGGAATCCTGTATCACTTTTTACTTGACATAATTTTATGTATGCTTAGCTAAGTGGGAGAGATGCTATATAACCCTGTTAGTGAATTGCAAATATGCATATCAGGACACCGACGAGAATGTCCAATGTGCATTGTTGCGTGAGGTGCATTCAACCCTTTGCTGGCTGTGCTACATAGCAGCGCAATAGCAGTCCTCTACTGACAAATTCTAATTTCCGCACACACAAGTCCACTTATGAAGATGTAACTCCAATACAGTATTCTGGCCATTTTCTATAAAAATATGAAAGTATTAAACTAAAAGTCTAAAAATGTAGTTCTTTTATAAACCAAGGATTTAAACACACTTTTACATGCAGTCTTTATGTCTATTTCATGCCAAAACATCTTGTGTTTTCTAGTTTTATATAAAATATTTTTGAAGTTATGCATATAGAAGTTATGCATATAGAAAAATATATATATATTTTTATATGGTCTATGTAGTCTCAACGACAAAGTTTAAATGGTCTGTTTCATGTCAACAACAAATAACAACAGCGACAATAGATTAACTGCATTTTAATAATCTTTTGTATGTTTTTATCTATGTCATGTCTGTCATATCTGTTTTAATTTTGTAAGCCACATTGAGTCTTGTTTCTAGGAAAAAGACAGGATATAATAAAGAGGAGAGGCAGAAGCAGTAGCAGCAGTAGTTATCATCTGTAAATTTGTGCTCTGTTAATGTATATGGAGAAGTATATTTATTATTTTATTTATTTGTTAGTTTCTTTGACTTCTATCCCCTCTTTCTACTAAACCATGGACCTGAGATGGCTCACAATAAGGTTAAGGCAGGTACAGTTAAAAAGAGATTTAAAAAGTGTATCTATAAAAAGTACAGATATACTTTTACAGATGTACTATACAAAAAATAGTTTTGTTATGTTGAAGTAGCATTAAAAAAATTATAATGTAAAACAGTTTTGATTTAAAAAGCAGTTTTAAAGCACATTAGTAAAAATAGCTTAAGATAGGTTTTAAAATCAAGAAATTTGAATAAAGGAGTGTGTGTGTGTATGATTTTTTTCTTTCCCTTAAATTTCCAGGATTGCTTTTGGAAGACAACCCATCCATCCGTGCCATCACGTTAGGACATGGGCATATTCTGGTGGGAACAAAAAATGGTGAAATTCTTGAAATTGATAAAAGTGGTCCAATGACTCTACTTGTGCAGGTATACTTTGCTTTGTCCTATGCAAACGTGAAAGTGGTATGGGAAAGAAATCCAAGACTTGAGGCATTTCTGTACTTGCTCACTCTTATGTATACTTTGGTTTGCTAATTAATTTCTATTTATCCTTTTCTGCTTTTTAACACTTATGTTCTTCTGGTAGAGAAAGTGCTTAAAGCTTTGGAATTCATCACATCAATTTCTTTCCAGAGCTTAAATATTATAATATAAAAAGTCCCATCACAACAGGTAGTGTGGGATTTGTGTTTTTCAAATTTAGGAATCATCCAAAATACAACTGGAGTGGTAGAGCATTGTTTTTTGCATTATGATGCTAGTTTTGGGTACCATATGAAAGCCAGAACTCAGGCAGAAACTGTACTGAATGATTATGAAATTGTGAAATTGAAAGGAAGATTATTTGCTTAGTATGGATGGAAAGGGAGGAATAAATAAGAATAGTGGTGATCCCATTACTTGGTAAGAAGTAATACAGGAAAAAATGGTCTTTAGAAATTCATCATAGCTCAGAATTGCAGTACATTTTTGGCTTTGTGGGAAATGCTCAAAATATTCAAAATGAAGATTGAGTCCAAATTAAGTTAATACAGTCTCAGATTTAGGATAGCATGTGGGTTGGATCTGTGAATTCTGAAATGGCTTTTCGAACATAAAATGGTATGGATGTATTTGGAAGGTAGTGATGCTATAATGATACTGATTTGTGTTTATAATGATGTAGATATATTTGGACATAGAGATGTTACTAAGTATGTATGTAAGATGTACTAAGTATGCATACTATTAACTAGTAAAAAATAATAATTAAGTCAGTAAGCAGTATTTGGAAAAATTGATGCATTAAGGTCATTTTGCAATATTAATGTTATCTGCTATGTACAGTTCTTTACTGTGCGAGTAAGTTGTAATAGAATGTAACAGAAGAAATTTGGAGATATTGTGCTCAGTATGTTAACAAGAAAAAAGTTCATATGTTTTTCCTTTTGAAAGCGAATTTGCGGGAAGAAGAGAAGGTTGGATATTCTTTTTTGAGAGGCTTCAATCAAGTGGTAGACGATTTTCTATCTAAAAACAGTGGTTCTTAACTTTTTCTTTACTGGGGACCCCCTGTAAATATAATTTGTTGCCAGGGACCCCCAAGACTTAACTCAAGATTTAAATATTCAAATATTTATTTAAATATTCAAATGTTTGTCTGTTTGTTTAAGGCTTCTGGAGATTAGGATTCAAGTCCCCACTCAGACAGTGGGTGACCTTGGGCTAGTCACATTCTCTCAACCTCAAAGGAAGACAAAGGCAAAAAGCCCCTTTGAACAAATCTTATAAAAAAAAACCACTGTGATATGTTCATCTTAGGGATGACATAAGTTAGAAGTGTCTTCAAGGCACACAAGAACAAAGTGCCGCTGCCAGAGGAAATTCTTTCTAGCCATCATGTCTCTCCCCTTTGAAAACTGACTCATGGTGATCCTATGGCAAACTTGTAATGAGGTTTTCTTGGGAAGATTTGTTGCCTTTGCCTTTTTCTGAGGCTGTAAGAATGTGACTTGCCCAAGGTCACCTAGTGAGTTTCCATGGCCAAGTGGGGATTCTCCAGAGTCATAATTTGGGTGTATACACATGCCTGCTGCCGTGTCCCTGTCATCAAGGATATGGCAGTGGGAAAGGTGCGGGCACCAAAACTGCTCCCTGAGTCTCAAATGAGGGAGCAGTTTGGGCACACACACCCACTCGACTGCCACCATGTCTCTTACTGCCCACACCCCCTGCATCCACATCCATGATGAAAAGGACATGGCAGTAGGCATGTGTGCATGCCCAAACTGCTCCCTCGTTTGCAAGCAAGGGAGCAGTTTCAGTTATCCGCATCCCCTCACTGCCGCATCTGTGTTTCTGCCACTGTTGTTGGTGCCCAGCAGCAGGGATTCTCAAACCCCCAGGACCCTTCTCAGACCCCAGGTTAAGAACTATGCATCTAAAGGAAGGGGAGGTCAATTCTCAAATTCTCAATTCTGTTCGCTTTTCTCTTTTTTTTCCCCTTCCTTCCTTACTTTCTCTTTTTTTTAACTCTTTACCTTTTAATTCGTATGTTTTTATATTTTCTTAGCTTTTTCCCTTTTCTTTTATATATTCATTTAGGTATTTGTAGTGTTTTTAGTGTTTCTTAGAAAGTGTTTTTAAAAAAAGAATTGTAAGAATTGTCCTATTTTTTTTCCTTTCCAAATATCTTCACCACCACCCCAACTCCTATAAACAGGGTCATATGGAAGGGGAGGTCTGGGGTCTGGCAGCTCATCCTCTCTTGCCCATCTGTGCAACAGTGAGTGATGATAAAACTCTGCGGATCTGGGAACTTTCCGCTCAGCATCGTATGCTGGCCGTGAGAAAGCTTAAGAAAGGTAACCTTCATTTGTTCTCACATATATGCTGTTAATATAGCTTTTCTTATTATACTGTCTGTGTTACGCTTTACATCAAATCTGCATAATTTGTGATCAGCTGAGCCACACAAGTCGATCCACAAGGAGTTTGGTAAAGGAAACATGGAGCCAACCCTGTAATTACTTATGTAAAGTGTTCTTACAGCTTTCACATAAAGTGATAAATGAATCCTGAAGCATTTACTTGGGATAACCTTTAATCTGCATGAATTGTTGCCTTTACTGATATAAAAAATACACTCTCTTTGAAAATGTAGGTGGAAGATGCTGTGCCTTCTCCCCTGATGGGAAAGCTTTGGCTGTAGGATTGAATGATGGGAGTTTTCTGGTAGTGAATGCTGATACTGTGGAAGATATGCTCTCTTTCCATCACAGGAAGGAAATGATCTCTGACATCAAATTTTCTCGAGGTACAGTAGAAATAGCCAATTTTAATTAAAAAAATTTTTTTAAAACATTGAATGATAAGATGTAGATTGTTTGCAGTTCAACATTCTTTTAAATATTTTTCTTAATATTTAGAAAGGCTTTTTTCCTCACTCTATTTTCAGTGTGGTTTTAAATTTTCATGATTACTTCCATGCTTAAAAAACCCTGAACATACCTCATAATAAAAAGAAAGAAAGAAAACTGAGCAAACAGATATAACAACTGCAGTCTTATTCTCTAACATAGCTAAAATAGGAACATTTCCTTCAAGAGGGAGGTATCAGAAGGCTTTGAGGTACCCTAAAGTTTCTAAAGTTTAAAGTAAAGTTAGAAAAATGCTAAAAAAAATAGCTTGAAAATCCACAAGCCAATTTCATTGCTTGAGCATCTGCAAAAATCCCCATCTCCATACCACCAAATCTTCTTTTCCAGTCTGATTTTCTCCTCTCAGTCATGTTACCTTCTAATAAATGCATACATATAAGGAAACAAAGCATCCATTGTCATCTCCGTTGGATCTTACAGACTACAGCCTCCAGAGCAAAAAATGAAGAAGTATAGGGTGATCACATTTTGTAGTTTGACTATACTGCATGATTTATTGTGCTTGATGCTTTTCCATTATTTCAAACCCAAGAATTCCATTAAAGTAATCCTATACATCTGCAACAGAAAAAAAGAAATCTGTAGCCTAGGTCCTCTCATATTTACCCATATTTATATGAATATTTTTTTTATAGATTCAGGAAAATATCTGGCAGTGGCTTCCCATGATAATTTTGTAGATATTTATAATGTGCTTACCAGCAAAAGAGTTGGCATTTGCAAAGGAGCATCCAGTTATATCACCCACATTGACTGGGATTCAAGAGGTACGAAGCCTTATGTATTTTCTCCACTCTGGTCTTTCTCTGGTCAAAGACATTTTGTAGATTTTGATGTCATGAGACATTAAAAAGAACAAACTTGGGGGCAATCACAGGTCCATTGTGCTGAAACCAAAGTCCTGAAAAACAATGATCTACAAAAGATCTTTTAAGACTGAAATACAGAGAATGTTCATCAGTGTGTTCTGTTAGGTAGTTATTTTTATTTAACTTGAAACAAACATTCAAATTAACAAGGAAGAAAGCAAGCAAGCAAACTCTTGGCTAATCGAAGATGTCAAAAGCAGGAAGATAAATAGTTTTCTGCTTAATACTTTCAGCCTATATGCAAAATTAATAGATTCATCTGCAAAAACTTGTGATTAATCCCTTGATTTTTCTTCAAACATGTTGCAGACAAAGATAAATACATTTTTGTGGCTAAAACAATGGTCTTTATATCTAGATAAGCCTCTTGCTTTGAGAACAAAGAAAAATCTGTCTATGATGATGCCAGAGTTGTACCTGAGCATCTTCTGCTATATCTCTTTGCTGTACTGTTAAAAGTACAATATTTTATGCAACATAGTAATGATACCTATGGAATTGAGTATGATTTGCTACTGCACAGTTCTGAATACTGAAAAACTGATAAACTTTGTAAAATCATTGTTTATCTGTTTTGGTACGCTGATCTGATTTTTTCTCAGGCATGGTTTGATTATGATGTTGATTAATAAAATACTTCCATGTGGAAATGCAATGTCAGTCTAAGAGTTAAGTTCATGCGTACCTCTCATACGGGTGTAAATATAAGGTTATGCTCAGGTAAACATAGAAAATAATTATTAATGTGATATAATAGAATTCAAACTATTTCTTGTAGACATGGGGTGAACCAGGTTTTATGGATATATTGGTAGGAATTCAAGTCAATAAATTGAATGCAAGCACAGCATTAGTCCTACTTCTCTCTTTGTGCATATGATCTGTTGTTTACCTCCTTTTATAAAAAAGTTAATCTTGAAAGTACCACTTGAGGTGTCATCCTTTTCTTGAGTCATTTGCTCCTTGCGAAGAAGGTAGAGGAATTTATTTTTAACTAGCGTGTATACCTGGTGTTGCCCAGGATTTTATTTTCTCATAGGTAATACTCGTTAGAAAGATATGAGATCCTGTGTCTCTAATTCCCCAAACTGTCTTGCCCTGTACCTGTAACTTTTCACCATATTCCCCAATCCAATCTGTATTCAGAGTTATTAACATACAGAGGTTGGGTTCCTGAGGGAATACACTGCCCTCCTCCTCCTTGCTGCTAGACCTTGTTTCCATAGCAACCAGCCAGGCCCAAGAGCTCTCTGCTTGAGAATTCTAAAGGCCCCTCCCTAAACTGCAGACCCCAGGATTCCATAAAGTCTTCTTAGGTAGCCAATCATATGAGGTCTTCACCTGACAGCCAATCATGAGGTCTTCTCGCCTGACACAGACAAACAAACAAACAGACTTTGACTTCTATATATTAGTAGATATAAAACTGATCCCTGAGTGTTTCTTGATGGCCTCACAGAAGGACAGGTAATCACCATCATGCACCTCATTCCTTCTTCCTCAAGACTTACTCCAGGGGAAACATGCATTTTGCTGGAATGCACTGAGGCTTCTACACTTCTCCGAAAAAGTTATATCTGAGTGGAATCCAAACATTTTTTTTCCTTCTCAAAGATCAAGTTTGCATTTGTCTTTGTGATTGCTCTAGAGTTTTTGATGAAGACTGCTGAAACTGTAGAGGGAATTCAGCGATCTTTTTTGCCATCATTTTCGGATTTAATACCAAGATAATCTGTTGAGTTTTATTGTAATACACTCTTTCTTTATGATCAAGGAAAGCTATTGCAAGTCAACTCTGGTGCCAAAGAACAATTATTTTTTGAAGCGCCAAGAGGAAAGAGGCATATAATAAGACCCACTGAGGTAGGAAAGTAACAAATTGAGCTTTAAGAACTGTGTATACTATTATTACTTTGCGATGTGCTAGAAGGAGATGTCTGATGAGCAGATTGGTGTACTGAGTTTCCTTCCAGACTTTGTGAAGGCATAGTATGTTTCAGCCTGTTTCCCTGGGCTGTTTTTTATTCTCATCTTGTGGTGCTAACTTTGTACTGGGAACAGAAAGAGCTTGACACTGACTCCATTTGGTGCACGAAGATCCATACTCAGTTAAAAGTGCTGACTTTGACCTACAAAGCCATAAATGGCTTAAGGTCTGGATAGCTCATTTTCTCCCATAAAAACCTGCCAGAAATTTGTGGTCTTCAGAGGAGGCCCTGTTGGGTGTCCCAACACCTTTGTGGAGTTAGGTTGCTATGTACATGTATCAGAGCTTTATCTGTAGCAGCATCCCAACTATGGAACTCCCTACCTAAGAAAGGCTGGCTCCATCTGTTCGGTGGGCAGCCAAAACAGTGCTTTTTCTCATGGCCTTCGATGTTTGAAATTACTCTGTTTTGCTGGTTTTAAAATAGTATTTTAGGACTGTTTCTGGACTGCTTTTAAAAGTTTTTAGAGGGTATTCTGAGTTTTTTTTCAAATATTTCTATCTTTGTACTGTTTTAGTTGTTTTTATTTGTTCATTGCCTCAGGAGCCCTCATGGTCTGTGAAGCGATACAGAAATATCTTAAATAATAAAATAAATTATCTAGTAGTCCATGTCTTGTACCAAGAAATGTATTTACATTCTTCTAGATGTCTTAAGAAGTGATTATGTCCATGGGGAAGAGCATTTATTTAAAACAAAAAATTATCATGCAGTTGTGGCTGATAGTTTCAATGTCAGTGGGTCAGTGAATCAATACCAGGTTTACAAGGGGTGGTAAATTACGATAAGCTACAACATACTTTTTAAACTTTTTTTACAGTATGATGGCGTGTACTGTTGTGTGTTGATAAGCATTCAGCACACATTTTCCAGCTGAATAAATGCAAGAGAGGAAAAAGAGATCTGAGTGGGCTTATTGCTATGCACAGGGTTGCAGTATAGCAATTTTGTGGCATCTCTTTCCTTCTCCCACCATATTTATTTATTTGCCTGATTTATAACTCATCTTGTTGTCAAAGCACTCAAGGTGATTTGAAGTGTAATGACATACAGTCTAAAACATACTACAGAAATGAGTAGTAAATGGGGAAGAAAGAAAAAAAAGCCATGGCGCTGAGGGGGAGGGTAGCAATTTGGTGCCCTCTGTAGAGGAGACCAGGATCCTTTGTGCCCCATGTGGACTCAGGGACACAGCACATGACAGGGCTGAGCGGGAGGCTGTTTAAGGCCTACTCACCCACCACGTAGCTGCAGTTGGCAACCCTCCACAGAAGTAATTGTACAGTGGGGGTCTTTTCTTTCCCACTGCATTGACACACTCCGTTGACTTCCTGCACCACTTTTTTTTTAAACGAATGGTGAGGAGTCTTCGATTTGCATTGATACTTGTGTGAGACTCTAGTGTGATGCTGGGAATCATAAAGGTTGTATTGATCCCTTTTTTATTTGCATAGTTGCTGGAAGAATTAATTCCACTGAAAATGTGAGTTGCTCACACATTTATGGTTTCAAATTTTTGAATTTTTATTATTTATTTTACTTCCCAGATTGAGAAGATTGAATGGGACACTTGGACATGTGTTCTTGGTCCTACTTGTGAAGGAATTTGGCCAATGCACAGTGATGTCACTGTCATTAATGCAGCTTCTCTTACCAAAGACAGTACTCTCCTGGCTACAGGGGATGATTTTGGGTTTGTAAAGCTCTTCAGATACCCAGTAAAGGTAAGGTACCGTGTAGGTGTCCTGGCAAATGGAAAAATGGATTTGTGACAAGGGAAGGTGTGAAACAGGGGGGAAAGAAGATATTTCTAAAAATATAAATTGCTTATTTTGCAGGGTCAGCATGCCAAGTTCAAGAAGTATGTGGGTCACAGTGCCCATGTCACCAATGTCCGGTGGTTACATAATGATTCTGTGCTTTTGACAGTGGGTGGAGCTGATACAGCTCTGATGATCTGGACTCGAGAGTTTGTAGGAACTCAAGAAAGCAAGCTAGTTGACAGCGAGGAGTCAGATACAGATGCAGAAGAAGATGGAGGTAAAGGGTTATGTGGCCCAGGCATTTGTTTATTGTACTTTAGAATTCTATAAGAAGGAAAGGGGACAGGAAGGATCTAGCAGCACTTTCTGAGATTAATTGGCACATTTCAGCATAAGTTTTTGTGAACTCTGGTCTAATCTGACATCTGATGAGGATGACTGGAGTCCATGAAAGTTTACTCTGAAATATATCAGTTAATGTGAAAGGTGCTGGTAGATCAACCTCCCAGTTTGCTTTTTATGCTGAAACAGACTAACATAGCTATTTCCTTGAGAACTTTTTCAGAGTTTCACGTAATTTATCCTATTCAGGAGCAGATGACTTTGATTTCATGGGCTGCAGATTCAATTTAAGAGCAATTATACCAAACAAACTGGCAGAATGAAATAGTAGCATTTGAATGGTATTATTTAAACTGCAGGTGAAGGAGCAGAGTTCATTGGAAGCTGGTGCTTCTGATGTCATTGGAGCAGTAAGCCTGTTCTATGTTTTAATTCAAACTTCAAGTGAGTTATCCCAGACACTGAACCTATTTGGGGCAGAAGGTTCAACATCTGGGATAATTCTGTAAAAGTTAAAACTAAACCCCCAAGCTGATTCCCTGCTCCAATGACATCAGAGCCATTAATCTCACCTGCAACATTGTTTTTAATGCTCAGTCGTTTAGAAAGCTCTGTGTTCTAAACTAGCATATTAGGGAGAGACCTGCAACACACATTCTTGACTGTTGTGATAGTTTGCTACATGCAAGAAAACTTTTTCTACATAGATCAGTATTCAAAAATATGGCCCACACATGCTATTTAAAATGGTAGCACCACCTCTAAGCGAGGAGATGGTCCTAAATTACCAAATCTGACTCATGGTGACTGAAAGGAAAATCTTTTAACCACCCACTTTCCATTCAGACTTAATTTTGATAAATGTTAAAGCTGTCTTTTTTTAGAGCTTTCTTTTTAATGAATTGGAAACATTATTTGTACTTAGCTGATTGTGTGTATGTGCTTGTGTGTGTGTGTGTTTGCACTGTACCATTGCAAACCTTGAATAAGTATCTTTTTTAATTTCACATTTGTCCAAGGTTATGATAGTGATGTTGCACGAGAAAAAGCTATTGACTACACCACAAAAATCTATGCAGTGAGCATCCGAGAAATGGAAGGCACTAAGCCACACCAGCAACTGAAGGAAGTTTCAGTGGAAGAGAGGTATGTCATGGGCAGGCACTTATTATTTATTTACCTTCTTGGCTGCAGCCTTTAGAAACATGGCATGCTAAAAATATGTGCACAACTTGCCAAACAAAATATTCTACACAACAGACATGCACATTGGTTTGCAAGCTAAATACATATTAGACTGCAAGCATTTCTTTTTCATAATTAATCAAGGTAGCATGTTCAGAGTCCTGAACTGTGACTGTTAATTTTAAATTAGGTTTGTTTACGTATACCTTACTGTGTGATGGTGGATGCTGCTGTGGGAATATCTTCTTGTAGTGTTTGCTTTGGTAACTTTAGAGCTCTTGTTTGTCTTTCTGGGAAATAAATCTACTAGATCTTAACGCTACCATTTTGCTTACTGTTATACAATTGTCGATGCTGCATGATGATGATGATGATGATGATGATGATTATTTAAGTGCAATAAATGTTTTTACATTTTAGCAATTTAGGAGTGCTAATATGTATTTCTTTTTTTAAAGAAATGCAAACAACCCTGTGGTTATGGTTAGCATTTGTAATGTTATTTTTAAATCTGTCTTTTGAACATTTCAGCATAAAATCAGGTTACATTGCAGATCTTTTCATCAAATCTTGAGGGCTTAGAATGGCTGTCAGAGCTTGACCTAGAAACAGTGCCTATCATTTTAACAGCTCTGGGGCTTCAAGGTATTATTCAAGAGGCATGGTTATTATTCCAGTGCTATAACAGCATGTCCTCCTGTACTCCTTTCTCTACATGTTTTGAAGTAAAAACTGAAATCCTGCTTGCTGTAGCAGAGTTGGAGCAGTGAGGAGACAGTTGCAGAAAGAGTGGAATGCAGGAATAATGCATTTTTAAAAATGCCTTTCTGCCATGGAGTTGTTAAAGCAACAAGTGCTATATCAGGGTCAAAGCCTGACAATCCTGTCTGTTTTGCATGCTGTGCAATTGCTATAGCTACTGTCACTATATGATTGCATCTTGTGTCACTCAAGTAACATCAGAAATTAAAAAAAAATGTGGAAGGGAGAGATTGTATGAAATGTGCTCATTATACCTTTTAGCCCAAGCTAGGAGCAGTAACAGTGGATTGTGGAAATGTTTTATATGGTCTTTCACTCCCAAATTATCCCCTCATCTTATATATAACTGCAATAGCACAGAATATGGCGACAGGACAATTTCACTTAGATTGCTCTAGCAACATGTGATTCTTATATCTGTGCAGAGTAACGCTATATAACAATTGGGGTTAATCTCTTCCCGGTCTAGAATTTTGATTCCAGCATCTTTGCAACCAAGGACAAAAAGCTAAATCCACTTGTTAGTCCCAACTAGATTAAATCCACTGAATCAATGGGTACTTGATATGTAAACATCTACATAAGTTCCATTGTTCCAATGAGTCTACTCTATTTGGGCATAACAATTGGATTTAGATAAAAAGCTTGTCAGTTAAGATCTCTCTTCTGCCATTCTTTCAACCTCTCTGTAAACAATATTTTCTCAGCATACTTAACTTTATATTAGCTTGAGGAAGATTAATATGTTTCTTTATATTTAAATATATGCACTCTTTTCATATAGGCTGCTCACAGCCAGTTAATGTTTAGTTATTTATAATATTTCTATTTTGCTTTTTCTGCCTTCGTCAATTTTGAAAAAGGGAAAAAAACTGTAATGGAAAAAACACAACCCTCACCCCTCAAAATTGTAACAATATAACAGTGAATAGGAATGTAAAAAAAATAGTAAAATTTCTTATCTTCTTGAAAATATAGTCAACAACCATATAATTTTTCACATTCGGGGACTTTTTGCAATAAAATTATTTGCAGAAAAAACAATGGTTTTAAGCAAAAAAGTGTATTTTTTACAAAGCATGGTTGCTCCTTCACCCCAAAATGTGAAATATTACAAATGCCCCCAGACTTAATACATTCTTTATCTTTCCAGCGGGAGAAAAAATTGATACTCTTAATTCTCATGTGTGAGAAACAAATAGTTGAAGTTTTATATCCCTAAGAAAGAGTAGAAACCAAAGATGGCAGCTCAGTAGAATATTAAATAAACATAGCTAGCTCTGTCTTGTAACCTGCAAAAACACATTGGCTAGAATTCTGTTGATGGCAACATTTTTGGTCACTGAAGAAGGAGGTATCTGCAATAACCACTTGCCCTCTCCACCTACCTTGTTACTGGCCAGGTCCCTCCCCCAGCCATTCAGTTGTCACTGGAGGGCAGGGGTTCACCATGCAGCATCAGTCTGGATTCCTGCTGCTGGACATGCTTCCTCTTGGGCCTCATGAGGATCCTGGGAAGAGGTCCTGGAGGTCCAGGGGAAAGATGTCAGTCTTGTCCCTCCATCTGCAGAATCATAGAGCTGGAAGAGACCACAAGGGTCATTGAATCCAACTCTCTGAGTTCCAGTTTTGCATATTGGATGCTATCTGGTCACTACTACCTTTTCTCTGACTACTAAATTGTGACAGGGAACACCCAGCTAGTCAAAAGGTAGATGGTGTGCCTGGTGAGAGAGGGAGAGGGCACAACACCTCGTGGAGCTTTTACTCCTCCAGGTCCATGCAAGATCTTGGTCATAAGGATAGTGAACCTTCCATTATGAGCCAGGCACCAGCCAGGCTTGAACAACAATATCTTGGTCTGGCTTCTGAAGGTGACCACACAGGGCCCGAACAAACCTCCTTAGGTAGAGAGTTCCACATTCTAGATGCCACCACTATGAAACTCTAACTTGCATTCCCAACCACATCAGATCCAGGGGTGCTGGGATACAAAGCAATATCTCAGATGAAGACATAAATATGCAGATAGATTTGTATTATTTAAGGCAGCATTAGAACCTAACATACCCATTTACTCTGCCAGAGGACACTGGAGCTGATCCCTTGCCTGACATTTCCTGGTACTGCTTAGTCCTCCTGATAACATGGGTGGTAGCCCTGGCAATATTTCAGATGCCAACCTTCTCTGCACAGGTGAACTTGTTTGATGATGCCACTATCATGGACTGAGGCAAGCTGCTTCTTCACTCCCAGGCCATGACACACTGCCAACCAAGTAAGCCCATTCTCCAAAGGGAGGTCAGTGGCTGCAGCAGTGCCACCAGGGGGACCAAGAGGGAGTAGTGACATTAGGGGCACTGTTGTACCAGCATGGGCCTTGCTGTTTCTGGGATGAGAGCCCATGAACAGTACTGTGCTGAGGGCCCAGTTAAAGCCAGCACTGACCATTTTGGATCACATGAGAAGGAATTCAGGAGAAAGCTTGAGAGCTGCACTGCTCTCTGATAAGACTTTCACATGGTAACAGCAACATGAGGCAAAAATAGTGCCATGTACTGCCTCACAAGTGTGTGTGTAAATTGTCTGAAGTTCCAGTGAAATTCATAGTCCAGATGCCTTGAAAACCTTTGAGACACAAATTTCTAGGCTGAACTAGTTTCCAGATGGCATCTTTTGTCATGTCACTTCTTGTATTTTCAATTTCCATCTGAGGTCTTCATTCTTTAAGAAAAGCACAGGAATATTACTTGATTAAAGAACAATATTTTGAGTCCTGTTAGAAAGGAAGACTTTTAAATTTTATTAAAATATTGGAAGAGGGCAAAAATGACAGCAGGTTTGTGGGAAACCAAAGTGGATCCTGACAATAACATACCAAAATAATAAATTTAGCAGAAAGTTTTAGAGACTGCTCCTGCAGTGTTGCTAAGCAGCAATTGTAAGACTGCTTATGGTGATTAAGCTGGGCTTAGACTTACTTTGGTTAACTGGAACAGTGCAAAGAAGCCAGAACGTACTAATGAGTCTAGCCAACAATATTTCTAAATATTCTGCGTTTTATTGTTATTGTTGTCTGTGCTGTAGTAGTCACACATCTTCCTGAATATAGGATGAATGCTATTATCCTGTCCTTCCCTTCACTTTGGCCCCTTCTGTGTTATCACAGAACAGCAGTCAAAATGCTATGGATATCAGCTAGCTCAGGTGGCCCTCTGGTTTAGCAGAGGCAGTATAATGGTAATAGCAACAGCTGCTGTTTCTGTTCCCTATGGTCAATATGAAATCTGGCTACAGCTTTCCTCTGTTCAATACATACTCTTGCCTGATATATTCAAGTAATTGTTTCAGTGCACCTTAGATCCACATTCCTTTTTACATTCAACATAAACTTGTTATTCTTGCCTTCAGAATTATCTATCAGCTTGCCTTCTCCTGTTTTTCTCCCCTTGTCTTTTTAGGGATATGTACCTATCACCGTCGCTCCTCCAAATTCAAACACCTTCAACCACTCTAAAGTATTTATTACTTTGGCTGTGACCTTTCTTGCTTGCTTTCCTTGTCCTTTGCCTAGGACTC
Organism: Cyclura pinguis; assembly: GCA_030412105.1. NCBI lineage: Eukaryota > Metazoa > Chordata > Lepidosauria > Squamata > Iguanidae > Cyclura > Cyclura pinguis. The sequence goes on along the minus strand of CM059599.1, from coordinate 17,425,041 downwards.
CCTCTAAGAACACCAACATGATAGTAGCTCTTCTACACCCCCTTTTCACTTGTAATATGATGCCTTTGGCTTCACTCCCTAGTTGTTGCTAAAGCCTTGTCTTCCCTGCACATATGGCAGGGAACCTGTGTTAGACTTATGCAGGTAGAAGTTAAACTCACTGAATGCTCTTGCAGAATTTAATCTTATTTTTAAAAAGTGATTGTTGTTCAGTTGTTTTCTTAAAGTATCGCATTAGCACTGCTTGTAATTTAAAAACTAACACATTTGTGGTGTTCCCTATTAGTTACTTGGCATGTTTTTAAACAAAAAAAACCATTTAAAACAGTAAAGAAAGAGACCAAAAGCCCTCAAAATTATTACAAAAAGCAGCATTTTAGGAATGATGAGTATGTTAAGGAGTAAGCAAAGGGGTTAAAAAAAAATGTGGCAGCGCATTTAAAACTAACTGGCCAGGAACCATTTACTACAAGACAGATCGAAAACACAGAATGACAGAACACCCCTAGTGGTCACCTACAGTCTCTAGCTGAGACCACTCATCACTGAACTACAAGCAGTTCTGGAGAACAACACAGCCTTCTCACAAGCTCTGGGAGGCAGGCCTTTATTGGCCTACAGACAGTCTTTGAATCTTAAACACGTACTCACTTACAACAGAATACATGACATGAATGGTAATACAGGGACAGGATCCTGCCACAACCCAGATGCCAGCAGTGTCCCTGTATCTACTCTGGGAGCAATATTACAGGGATCGATGACATCACCCACAACATCAGGAGTGCATTCAATTGCTCTTCCTTCAATGTGACTCATGCCATCCTATGCCAGCAATGCCCCTCTGCACTCTACATTGAACAAACAGGACAGTCTCTACACGAGAAGATTAACGGACACAGATCTGATGTTAGAAATGGCAGTACCCAAAAACCAGTTGCAGAATATTTTAACCTTCAACCTTTCAATATGCTGTAAGGGATTTAAAGGTCATGGTCCTTGAACAAGGAAATTGCAAAGGAAGACAAGAAAGAGAAACTGCTCAATTGAATTATGTTTGTAAATTCCAATCCATCAGCAGAGGTATGAACAAAACGAGTGGCTTCATGGCACACTACATATATTAATGCAAGAGTCTTTACCACTGCACATACAACAAAAGGAATCTTCTCAGAGAGAGTTTTAACCCAGGGAAACTTATTTTTGTTAAACAGATTTATTGCTTTCATACATCAGCACTAACTGGCCACTGTAAAGATATGAAAGGCTTGTATCACCTTACACAGCCCTTTGAAAATTTAGGACAAGGGTCATTATTTGCATCTTTCTGGACCCTATTACACTCTGTCCCACACCCAGAGTAAATATGCTTTATCCCTGTGGCCACTTGATCCTACATTTGAAGAAGTGGTTTTGTATCCACAAAAGCTCACGCAAAAATAAAAACCAGTTAGTCTTAAAGGTACTGCCACATTTCCTTTTTTCTCCATCTTCCTTTTTATGCTGCAAGAGTCTAACATGGCTACTTCTTTGAAAACTTCACATTACTCAATATACCTGCAAAACAACAGTGAAGGTTATGAAAATTTATTGTGGTCAAAGATCAGCACAATTTTACAAACAACAGAACTGTACACAATGAACAAACAATTCTTGATAAAAGCACACCACTAAAAGAAGTGTACATACATGTATGCTAAAATTTCTAGTATAATATTTAAAAGAAAAAGGCCAATATATAGTCATTCCAACTACAGTAGCCCTTCCACATTCGCAAGGGTTCAGGGCAGAGAACACTCATGAATGTGGAAAAATTGCAAATAACTCCCACCCCCCATGATTCCCCTCCCATTCTTTTGCCTCTGGCTCTGGCGTTGGGGTGGGGGGAGACAACCTAAAAGGCTTACCGGTACTACTTTCTCCTCAGATAGGGAAGAGGGGGAGTTCTGGAGTTCTAATTACTTCTGGTGGCCATCTTGAGAAAGCATTTGATCAGTCAGCAGCCAAAATACAGCAGAAAGTGAAACCACATGACAGAGGGGCCACACAATGGGGGAGAGGAAAGCACATGCATCGCAAATAATCAAATTCGCAAAGGTCAAACCTGCGGATGTCAAGGGAGGGCTGTATTTACTATTCATAATCCTAGACGTAACAGCGGATGCAAAAAATTTTGCCACTTTATCTGTAAGCTGAGAGTTCAGGTCTGACAATAGATAATCAGCATAGAATGTATCAGATCTCCCTGGATGTTTCTGGAGAATTGAGGTAATAAGATCTAGTCACACATTTTTGTAGAAAGAACATTTTAATTGTCAAGCATATATTATTGTACTGACCTTTCTATTGCACTTTGTATCTTGATATTGTTACCCTAATGATAATAATGATTATGCTGCTTATTAATAATAAGGGACAGAGTCCTGTATAGGAGTTGTGTCATTGTAAATAGACTTAGGTGTGCAGGAATTGGAACTGTGAAGATGCATAAAATCCATATCCTGTAGAGGGAAGCTGTAATGCAATTACACAGCAGAGCTGGCAAAGGGATGGATGCGCAACAGGACTGATGCACAACTAGACCAGTGTGTGTCACATTGCTCCCAGTAAGCATCAGTCGCCAATGCTCATCGGACAACCTTACTGGTGTCCTGTTAAGCATCTTTGCAGTGCCTCCACTAGGTAGCTAAGTATATACAAATTGACATTGAGTGGAAGGTCATATAGGATTCCAGTGAAGCTTTTTATCCGTTGTTACCTTCAAAAGTTACACATTATTGGTAACACCATAACTTGTTACATGTTACTTCCAAACTCTAGTTCACAGGATGCTGAATATGTTTCATGAGCGCAGAAGTAGCCTTTCTGAGTCAGCTGCAGAGAAGGGTTGCTATTTTATATTTCTGAGTTCCTCCACTGTTAATATGTAGGAGCCAAATGTGTATGCGCATGCCTGTGCACAAGCAGAATGTAATCCTTAACCCTTTTGAAACTTCTACTTTTCACTTTTTAAAAAGCTAATAAATGGCTGTTGCTTTAATGAACAATATTCATTGTTGTGGTACCTGCTGAAAATCTCTGAAACCAGAGTAAGAGCTCAGCAAGATTTGTCCAGTCTTAGAAATATTAGTAATATTTTGTCCAATCTTGGAAAAATTACTTTTTGGACGATAATTCCAAGAGTTCTCCATCCAGCGTAAGTATCCAGAAGGTAATTTTTCAAGCTCTGGATCTGATTAATGGTTCAAGGTCAAGCTTTAGCACCCTGAATATAACCCTTTGCTCTTCCCCATGACTAGTGAAGCCAAAATGAAATATTCAAACAGGTACTCGTTCAGATGCAAAATATGAAAAATTTTGCAAAATTGCATGATAGCGTAGGTATTTCATAATTCAGCTTTTAGTTGAACAGGGGCTGGATTACTTGGATAAATTTTAGTTTACTGTTGCTGTAGCTATTGTTACTCTACTCCAAGGGCAGGAATGGTGCAGCAATATTTTTATTATTAAATTGATGGCTGACACTCTTACTCCCCGTGTTTAGCTATGCCAAGTTTATTTACATACCCACTCAACTGCTGTTTTGCCAACCAAAAGAAGTTAATTTTAAATTGTTTTCAAAAAATTATTTTAGTTCACTTCATCTAGAGTTTGAGTTTTAAAAAACTGTCACATCTGCAGATAAACAGAAGGAGTGTTCTTCACCATTTCTTCAGCTAGTTTAACATTGTCAAATATTCATAGCAATTGGAAGTGGCTGATTCTAAGCAAAATAACCGATAGAGTTTCTGCATGAAGGATGTAAACATTGTCATCTTCTTAGGGAGTTTGACATCTCCCAGCCAGGGAGTTTATTCCCATTTCCTTACTCAAGGCATTCTTTCCCTAAGACCCCTAGGCCCGTATATCCATTTTTCGTGGTCCCTGTGCTTCTGCTTTCCACACTTCTCCAAACATCTGTCATCAGCACTGGGTCCTTTGCTAACCAGCCAGTATTTATATGTACAACTTCTATCAATGCACACACGCCCATCCTCACATACTGCAACAGCTGCCCTCCAGGATTAGTACCAGCACCTGCAGAAGCTAGGCTAGCAGCCAAGAGTATCCTCCATGTTGTCCTCTGATGTTTTAAAATGCTGAACATCCAAAGAGCTGAATAAGAAAAGAGCCTTTGCCTTTTATTCCCTTTTTACAAGTGGGATGGAGGGGCAGTCAGCTGGCTCTAGCACTGCAAGCTAAAAGCTTTGGTCTGAGTGCATCTGATCCCATCACCTGCTTCCCTGACCTGCTGGGGACTCAGCCAATCTCTAAGGGAGCTGCAGGAGGGATTGATGGAGGAATTGGCTTCCTACATTATCGCCTTGGCTTTTAATCATTCATCCAGCAAAGATTTGTTGGCATTTTTCATTCCCTTTAGACTTGTACTTGCTTTTCTGTCAATATGTTCCAAATGGCTAATGAGATCATTGCCACAGTATGTTAAAATAGCACCTTACAACAGATTTCAAAAACGTTAGTAATCAAAGTATCAATTCCAGCAATGCTCAATAAAACCACTGCAACTGAGACACTAATAAAGGACTGTAAAACCTCCGCCATCCAAAGATTTTGGACCTCCGTTCCAATTAGTCCCAGCCAGGCTGGCAGATGTAAAGAATAATGGAAAAATTAGTCTCTCCTCCTCAAAATGGGAGGAGAAGGTGCAACACAAGTTCCCCAGCTCTTTCTTACCAGATTTAATAGAATATTCCAACTAGTCATCAAACTTTTAAAGGCCAGTTTGAACCAAAAATGCTTTTGAATACCATCGGAACACTTGGACAAATTGATAAACTCTCCCTGAGTATGATATTCTAGATTTTTAGGGCCCACTACAGAAAAGACTCTGCTCTGTCATAAAATACAGTATGCTTCATTTGTTAATAGCATTCTCACATGGTTCATTTGTTGATAGCACCGTGGATGATCATGGCAGGGCTGAGCAACTATGGCCAACCCATGTGGTAGATGATGGAAGAGAGGCTCCCAAAAGCAGAGTCACTCCCAAAAGAATTCAGAGCCCAAGTAGGATAGGTCACAAGCCATGGTTTAGTTATAAGTGCTAGACATTTCATATGTTAAAAATTAAGATGAGATGGCAGCTCCATGTGGTTTGTGTATAGAACTGAATGTGTCCAGCTCTGCTCAGAGTTTATATAATTGTGAGAAATTTTATTGGGGACATACTAGCTGTGTTGAGAGGATCATGTAAGGCTTCAAAAGCTATCACGTATGGCACAGTGGAGAATTTTTTCAATGCAGCACTATATTTCAGTCTTCAAGACCCTGACATGTAACATATTTTTATACTCAAAAAGACATAAAGTGTAGTGTTTCACCCCTTTTGAAGAACTGCTAAAGAATCCAATACAGTCGCTGCTGTACTGGCTATTTGTCTAAGTCCTACATACCCAAAGCATCATATACTTGAATGGTTCTTTATTACCATCTGTTGAAATGTTTTGTGACTCTTTATGTTAAGAGTATCTTTTTACAGTAGAAGTATTTTACGATCCACAAGAGACATAAAATTTGTGTTGCAATAATTGCTAAAAGGGCAGGATTGGGCATTGGTTCAAAGAAGAAATCCTGCAGCTATTTTATGATATGTTTCGTTAAGTTAATTAATGGATGTTTCTCTCTCCTTTTCCCATCCTTGTTGTTTTTTTCCCCTCCTTTCGCCTGTGTCTCCCTCCCTGAGTCTCTTTCTTTCTTTCTTTCTTTCTTTCTTTCTTTCTTTCTTTCTTTCTTTCTCTCTCTCTCTCTCTCTCTCTCTTTCTTTTTCTCTTTTTCTCTACTTTTCTACCTTTCTTTTTTTTTTCAAACTTTCTTCCTTTTTCTTGCTCCTCTGATTGGCTCTCCACCTTCTTGCTTTGTTCGTGTAATATAGGAGTGGGGCGCCTATCAAAGGAGCCACAGGAACAGTCTCGCGGTGTGGGAGTCCTAAGAGAAGTGCTCCCACACCACGGGGCAATTTGGTCAGTGGTGGGACTGTCCCGGACAATCCAGGACAATTGTAAGCCATATAGTCTTATACTTGGGACAATGTGAATGCATTGTGTCTTGGATTAGAGAAATATTTTTGCTCTGAATCTGAATTGCAGGCTAGAATGTTGATGATTCTTCAAATGTCTTTTTGTATTACTAATATGTGGGGCATTTCAAGGGGCTGCATTTTGCCATTTACTAACACCTGATCTGTATTTGGTGTTTGCAGCATTTGTCTGTTTGATTTGCATGACCAGAGGCACCAATATTATTTATCGTAATAACTGGTATGATAATGACCCTGAAAAAGAAAGACAAATGCATAAGGCAGATTTGACCACTGACTCCAGACACCTGCAAACCTAGACCTAGTGCAGTGTGGCAATCCTTTTTTATGGCAGGTGTGCCATAATTCAGATGCAAACTGTTAGATAATGCCACTGCAGTAGATACTACAGAATGTATGCCATCTCTTTCTTGATGCAGTGGTATAGTTTTGCTCCTGGTTTACTATGCTAGAGAGGTGTGCACTGTGAGAAACCCAAGAGCACAGGCCTCTGTATGTTTTAGTCACACAGGCCCTCCTGCTCTAATGTCATCACAAATTTCCTGTACTTCATTCACCAGTGGCATCCATGTCACAGATTTCCCATCTAGATATGAGCCTGTTTCATGTAAAATAGTGCCAATATTTCCGTTTTAGACATTATTATCAATAGACATTATTATCAAATATTGCTAGATGCCTTATGACATTTGCATCTTTGTTATACTTCATTAAAATATAAAGACTACTCTACCTTTCAGAAGTTGTTTTTGCTATTTTTCTTTTTTGCTGGTACTAACAATTAATCAATGTGACTGATTTTTCAAAATGGTTTCCACACGTTTTTTCATCAAAAGTTGACTTCAGAGACTGACTAAATTATATAAAGTTGGTTCATCTATATATGTGAATTTACTTTTCAGAGGGTACTTTCATGGAGAAATTCAAATCAATGTTTGTAAGTTTTGTTTTTTTCGTGCCGTCTTACATTATGGATTTTCATATATAAATGTTTCCACCCTTTTCCAAACGCCATCACCCCAATTTTTTTTTGTTGTGAGAGAAATTCCTCCTCTAAAAGAAGAGATTGAATACCAAGATCCACTATGGCAAAAGTGATATGATTGGTAATGCACAAATGCAAGAATATGGGCCTGATAGGGCCGGTTGGCTTACCATAATACATAGAAAACAGACTTTCACACAGCCCTCATCAAGGAAAATATTGTAAGTGAGACACATAGTGCCGATTTTTAATGAATTTCTTTGCATTTGATATGTCCTTGGGAGAAATTAAATTTGAAAGTAGGTGGTTGTGAATATCCCTGTAAGCCAGTTCACCTGATGTACTGACATGTTTGGTGAATATCTGAACAGGGAGCAGAACCATGTTCTCTTGGTACTCCCAGTCATCAGCACATCTCTCTGACCATACTCTTGAGCTGCAAATAGGAGGCCCATTCACATATTGCATTCAGTGTGCGGATATAAAAGGCATAGCCAGGAAGGCTAGTAGCTAGTTCACTGAATATCTGGCCATGTTGTGTGAAGAGGGTTTCTACCAGTCTGTCTCTTGTCTATGGATGGCATGTCATCAGTGTAAAAGGCACACCACAAAATTAGCAATAGGTGGGGGGAAGGACCTACCTCCCATGGAGTTTACAGTCAAAGACAGACAGTGGTGAAATCTTAAAGAGCAAGATGTATATTTTCATGTGAACTATTCTACATTTTCTTCTTTTCCTGTACTAACGTTTTCCAAGAGAAACCAGGAACCTTTTCTGTACAGTGGGGCATCTGTGAAGATTCCCCAGCTGCTGTTAGGTTCCATGTCACCTTCTGTCAAGCCAAGTCGATTGATGTGGTTCAGTATAAACTGAAGTAGCCAGAAAAAAGAACAATTCTAGTCATGCCTATAATTTTTCCTAAGCATTTTTTTAATCTAAGGATTCCAACAAACTACTCTCTCTGTTCTTCTATTTAGGTAAAATCATTCAGCAGTGAGCTGTGGTCCCCTGGCATAGGCCTAAACATATTAGGAATGATGATGCTTATAACTTCTATTGAACTCCACCCAAAATCGGGTTTCTTAGCGCTTTCAGTTTAGGTGAAGCATCTCTCATACAGCGTGGAAATCTGTCAGTATATGAAATAAATATAAACAAGTGAAGTAGTTAGACATCCTAACCTGAAATATTACGTTGTGATCTGTCTTATATTAATATATCATTAATACATCATTCCTCTCCCCCCATACACTCACACACACACATACACACACACATTCCATCTTCTCTGTATATTTCAGAGTACACTGGGGATTATGGGGAGACACAATTCTCCCATCTTTAAAAAAAAACCTTTTACAGAAGAGAAAAAAACCCTGACATATTGAGCTAATACACTGCACCACCCACACACAACTGAATGTTAATGCTGTATTATTGATCTTAGTTTTGATTTAAATTCAAAAAATGTAGCCAACATAGTACATTGCAAGACAATTCTTCACTAGTTATAAGTTCCTAACAACCAAGCAAAAGAGGTGTCCTACAGAGCATTCTGGATTTCAGGATATTTAGGCAGGAAATGAAATTTAGAGCTCATTTTGTTTAGCCAGCTCTAACCCTACATTCACCTAACACTGGGCTGTGGAAACTTTGGCTGTGCAGATGTTCATAAGCTACCACTTTTGTCATCATGAACCAGGTTGGCCAGGGCTACAAGTTCCCAAGCCCTCTCATCATCCTTGAGAATCTACAAGGCTGGAGATAGGCCAGCCTGACAATAGAGTCTTCATCTTTCACAATTTGTATAACAGACATGCACACCATAGACAGAACACTTATTCATCCATCAGTCTTTCTCCAGTCCCACATGATCCAGGATGTCCATTTCTAAAAAAATGAGAGAGAGAAAGATAGAGATAGAAAGACATTTTTTCTCAATTTTTATGCACATACATTTATTGGGTGTTTGTTTATTTGTTTGTTTGTTTACATCAATTCTTTATTCTAAAAAATCCATACATTTAAAAAGAAAAAAAAACTTGCAAAACTACTCCTAGGAATAGTGGCAATGGAAGTTATACTGGCAAGAACAAGGCGGTAACCCAAAGAGCATCCTTCACAGTTACTTTTTTTTTTTCCCTATTCAAACAGAGGTGGGCTGAAATCTGCAGAAACAATTCCAACGTTTAATCAGTTTCTCTTTAAGTAATTACCCCTGTTAGTAAAATATTATTCTCCCTGAAAATTAAATTCTTAATAGGATACGCAATTCTGTTTGGGTGGTTCATTCCCATGAGATACGATGGCCTACCAACTGGAGGTAGTGTTTCTACATTATTTTTACAGACTTATCTGGCAAAGCCCACTGGCTGTACACCGCTGCTGTGTGCTTCAAACTGGACTGTGAAATGCTCCTAAAAATCTTCAGTCTATAGGAATACTGTATGGAAAAAGAAGCAGTTACCCTCTTTGTCTTCTTCTGTAAAATTCTTGATAGTGCAAATGTAAAAGCTATGTATCGGGGTGATTTTTTTGAAACGGGCTGAATGATTGCCAGTCATAAATAATTCAGTACTGCTTCCCCACAGTTCCCTACAGTGAGAGCAACCATGGCCCTGAAATTGCTGCTGAGATCGAAATTAAGCACATCACTCTTTAAGAAGAGAGGCATTGTGCCTTAAGCCAAATACATTCATCACTGATCTGCCAAGCTAGGACTTGTAGCAAAACTCTGGTATCTTAAAAAGGAAGGACTCCTAAATCCTCTTTAGCTCTAATTATAACTTGAATTAATATTCTTTTCTGCTTGATTGTGTTTGTAATTTGAAGCCTACTGACACATGACTGCAACAAGGAGATGTTTACAAGTATTCAAAACCAGCTACAGCCAACATACATTAATCCAATTAGTTTTTTATTTCCCAGAATGAATCAGTGTGTGTGTGTGCGCATTTTTTTAGAAAAATAATGATGAAATGAAGATACAGCCTTATCATGGAAAAGAGGGGGGAAAGTGAAGTTTAAAAATTAAAAATTAAACATAATAAAATGGACAATAAAAAGTTGCTTTAATCTCAGACAGTTTAAGACCCAGACATCCAGATACAAGAGATGTGCTTGGAGTAAGGAGACTAAAACCAGTCTCAAAGTTGGTAGAAGAACTGTGTTCAGAATAGGATGAAAGCTTTCTTCCTACAAAAGGACAGTAGGAGCAAATTAAGAACTAGATGAGAACTAGATGTTTCGAAACAAATGAACTCTGCCAACCAAGAACCAGAGCTAAGCAAAAGAAAACAATATAAGTCTAAGAAGAAGATTCTTTTCATAGGATGCCATCCCCTTTAAATTTTCTTGCCTCCTCCTAATTGGTCACTTTTCTTTCTTCTTCAGTTGTCAACCGCAGAATTGGTTCTGGATTGGTGAATTATATGTTGGATGACAAAACCTTCAGATACCAATTTCCATTGATTCAGAAGGTGACATAACCCTAGGTCCTATCTAGCTAGGAACATCCTAGATAGAGTTGCCAATCAGGACTATTTGAGGCTCTAAGATTTCAGGACCAAAACTTGAGACCTATCATGAACCCTTGTGATGTCATAGAGGCAGGCCCTGGTGATGTCATTAAGCAGGAGACATTATGCATCAACTACAACTCCACGGAGTGCATCATTCAAATAAAAGCTGACAAATGATAATATATATACATGCACATCTTTTTTCCCGAAGTGCTCTTGCCCTGAGATTCCTCAGCCTCACCTTGAGAACTGGAAGTGAGCAACCAGGCCCTGTGGGCTGGCACCCCTAATGCTAGACCCATGCAGTAACAGTTCTCACGGAGTAGCAGACTTTGTATCTCCTTGCCCTACTGGTTTATTGTTTCATGGTTTGAACAAATTTTGTCAGTGGAACTGTTTTGCTGCATCTTTTGTTCCATGCTTCTTGAATTTTCTACCCTCAAAGAAAGCCAGGCTTCCTTTGAACGAAAGGCTTGCCTCCTTCTCATTGTGTAGGTTCCTGTGTCCCCTTTGTTCCTGTTGCCTGAACATTTAAAAGCAGAATAATGAGGAGCCATGTGCATGAAAATATACAATGTACAAAGAAAATGTTCACAGCAAGATATATATATGTATGTATGTTGATCTATTTAATGAATGATTGGCAAAACGTGCGTCCCATCTCCAACTGAATATATTTATAAAATCCCCAATATATATGTCACATAACCTTCCTTAAAATTTTTAATGTTTTCGTTCCCTTGGTAAAACAAGTGTCCAAGGCTCCAGTTGCCATAACCCTTAATTTTTGTCTTATTTCTTTGAACAGATTCCACCAACTCAGTTTTTTTTCTCTTTCTCATGCAGAGCACACTTTATGCCTTTTGCTTGTCCTTTTCAGCCAATCTATTAGAAGTCTTCCACTTTGTATCCTTCTCATTCTTCTCATGCAGCTTAATATTCGTGTCTCTTTCAAAACTCCTTCTCTGTAATGTTTAAAATAATAGAATTTCAGCATTGGTTGGGGTCTTAGATATCGCGAAATCATCTACAGTGCAGAATGGAATTACAACTTCCATGGACAAATGTCTGTCCGTCATCTCTTTAAATAACTCCAGTGAAAAAGAGCTCATTACCACCCAATGCAAGTGTCACACTGCCTAGTAGCTCTTACTGTTGGGAAGTTTCTTCTAGCATTTAGCTGAAATTTCTACCCATTTGTTTTGGTCCTCCCTTCTGGTGCAACAGAGAACAACCCTGTGCTATCTTCTATGTAACTGTCCTTCAAATAACTGTAGACAATTGTCCTGTTTTTCCTTGCTTTTCTGTTCTCCAAGATAAATATACATCTAATAAGTACATTGACTGAAGCAGTAATAATTCCACTCAGTAATGCTCATCAGGTTCAAATTATGTAGGCTATTTCTTAGGCACAGCTGAAGCCACCCCAACTCTATACTGTGTCACTCTTCCTATCCAATTCTACCAACCTTTACTCAAATTTCTCTTTCTCTGCACTCTGAAAGTTGGCTCAGATAACCTCATTGCCCAGTATGGGATACTTTTTTTTTTTCAGCCAGATGATGTTTGTTACTGAACTCAAGTTATGAAAGTCTTACCAGAAGCATGTCAAAATATGAAACCCAAACCCTTTGTCATGAGTAAGGAACAAGTAAAAATGTAATTTGGATTGGGAAAAGCTTAGCAACTCATCAAGGTGAAAAGCATAATGTTCATCCGCTGAAAAATAAACGATGTCTTTCATCTCTGGCTTTGAGATTCACTGGAGAAATGAACACTGGAGGACAACCAGAATGATACCCACTGCTCTGGCTCTAGCTCTGCCTTCCATATGTGTAGTGTGTCATTGGCACAGGGAGATTGCCAGTATGTTATTTAGACCCACACTTTTTTGCAAGGTACAGATCATATGTGGGGTTCTTACACACGTTTGAATGGATGTGCAAAACTGGAATGGAGGAAATTGTGATCAGGGACAGCACACACTATCCTGAAAACACACTGTGCGTTACTTGCTGTAGAGAGTGAAATGCTCGCATAGCAGTTGAGTGCTTTCCTTTCTCTCTAGATCATTTTTGTCTTACAAGCTCATCATTTTTTTCTTGGTTTCCCTTGTGTGCTATTGGCTACTTCTATCTCCACATGCTATAGTTGCCTGTTACCCTACTCAGTGGACTAATGAATCCACTCTGGATTTAACTCTGAAGTTTCAAAGAGCTATCTGAAGTGCTGAACCTGGTTCCAACATAGGTTCAGAACCTTGGATCGTTCTCTTAAAGTTCAGACTGAAACTCAAAATTGATGCACTGCCCCTCTGATACTGGAGCCACCAGCCCCCACACAGTACATGGTTAAATTGTGATATTTGCTTCCAGAAGAGGTACCGATAGACTCCATTTTGGATAGCTTTGAAAAGAGATTTGACAAATTAATAGAAGATAAAGGTCTCAGTTGCTACTAGTCCAGATAATTTCCTCCAATATGAAAGGGAGGATCTCTATATAGCAGTTGAAAAGAAGCACAAGAGGATTATAACATTCATGTCCTGCTTCAGGCACCACCTTGCCAGGTGTTAGAAACAGGATACTAGCTCAGCAAGATGCTTGGTCTGATCCAGCAGGGCTACTTTGCAGGATAAAAGAAATGCTTAATTTGCAGGAAAGCTTATTATCATATCAAAGGTCTTACCTGAACAAGTAGTATTTCATGGAGCTGAATGGATATACTGCTCCCCTAGCCTTTAACCTAAAAGGGTCCCTCATTTTCACAGCAGACAGGGGCAAAAGTGATACAGTACAGTTGGTCATAGATGGAATGCTAACTATGAGATGCTCAGTCTTCCTACTTGTGAACACCAGAAACAGCAAAGGATTCTAACAGAGCTCAAGTGAAGGTGAAAATACGTTCAAGTAACAATACTGTGTGTACTTCAGACTTGTGGGACTCTGAAATAATACAGTGCAGGACAGTTTCAACATTTGGTCCCTTAGCTTAGTGTAGTTTTTTTAAAAAAAACAAAAAAACAGAAGCTATGGCTCTTGACTGTCATTTACTATCATGGACCTGAAGGGTCAGGCCAGAAAGCAGTTAACTTGGAAAGATCAAAGACAAATACAGGTCAGAATGAAGTCAAGCTCCAAAGTAACAAACAAAGGTCATGTGTTCACCAAAGCTAAGAGTGTAGTCGGGGAAGGCCAAAGGTAGGATCCAAAGAAGCAATCAGCAAGTAGAATCAGAATCAAGGTCACGCAGATGGTCTCTTTCCAAGAGACACCAGTTGGTGCAAATGGTCAGGGCATAAGACCCAGTATGGCTACAATGGCAGCAAACCAAATCAATGATTATATAAGGCTACCCAGTCACCTCTTGGCTCAACAGATTACCTGGTCTGTCTGGCTGAAGAGCTGCAGTATTTATTGCTCTTTCACCACAGTGATGCTGCAACACAGTAAGAATCAGAAGAGTCCCACTTCCTTCACAGTGCCTGGTGGCACAGAGAGAGAAAGGTTTAGCAGCCCTGCTGCATGCCACACTGAATTTCCTGATGCCTTGCATATGCAAAACATTAAAGTCTATTTGTTATATTTTAGAGTGCCTGTGGTTTTCTCTGACTGCCACTGATGGTATACACACACTTTCTTGTTACGTTACTGGAAAGAAAGCGTTAATACTTGTATTATGTTTTAACTTGCTTTCCCTTGGAGGCAGGGAATTGTCAAGTAAGTATGAGCCACATGCACAGGAAAACAAAAACAGGTTTCTGTGAATGTACCATTCAGACTGCTAAGACTGATTAACGGTAAATATATTCTGTTGACTATAGAGATTTTTTTTGCATCTGTAGCATTTTAATTCTTTTAGGCAAAAAAACTTGTTTGATTCCTAAGCAAGTTTTCATCAAACTTAGAGAATTATATGATGTGCGATGTGGCATCACTTTCACTTTTATTAAATTAATGTTTAAAGTGCCAATAGACCTCAGAAAAGATATCTGTGTATATATACATGTATATGTATATATGACTACATTGAGTATTTGTGCATATATGTGCAATGTACAGAAAAATAAAATATATATGTTTGTATATATTTTCAAATTATGAGTTGTGTTACTTATCTAGTTATGGCCGTATCATAGTGAACATTGTCCTCCTGGAGTGAAGACAGATGTAACGTTCTCAACAGGGATTGTGGTCTTTTCTTATCCTATGGCATAGGCCCTGCTTCTCAACTACTTCTTCAGAAATACATGCTGTAAAAGTCAAAGACTAGATGAATGTTCAGTTTGCTCTTCCACTGGTGACCTGGGCAGGCTATCCAACTTCGTATTTGAAGTTGTATGAAGTTGTATGGGTCCATTAATTAAGTTTTATATCTTGCTTTCACTTATCTAGAATTAAAAATCCACAAATACGTCAAAAACATTTTCAATACTTTTTTAGAGATTGTGAAGGAGGTAAGTTATTGACACCATAGGCAATAGTTCAATAGATCATCACATTTATTTGCTGACATGCTGGAAATTTGTAGGTCACCTTCCTCTACTCACCACCCACCTGCCCATAGTTTGCTCTGGGACTGAAGAATATAGATTTTTGAGGAATGAAGACTGAAGAATGTAAATGTTTGAGATAATGAAGGTGCTTTTACAAAACTCTGCCTCACAGTATTACATCTGTCTTCACCTTTGCTTTCTTCACAGACCTTGCCTTGCTTTCCTCATACACTTTATACCCATAAACATTTTTAGGAGGTGTAAAAATCAGTGCTAAAACAGAAAGAAAAGAAAGACTTTTGCAAATGAAAGATTTAGTCCTTTCCAAATTGCTGCTTCAGAGGCCTTTGTTGCATTTCCAAGGATACATCTGAGCATTCTCATTTGATGTTGCGTGGGACGTAAGGTCTGTTTCTCTGATCCAGGCAACCAGAAACAATCTCCAAAAGTTAGCAGGATAGAGTTGGGAGAGAAAACACTCCTTTGCTCTTCCTCTGCCTTAAACTGTTTAAATTGTCATTTCTGAAAAATCAAAGGTAGCAAATTCCCTCATTGGCACCTTGATAGCTTTTTTGCAGTTTTCAAAGAGTCATATCAATCTGTCGCAGCATAAAAAGAGAAAGAAAGTGAGGAGGGGAAAAGGGCTCTAATAGCACCATTAAGGCTAGCTGGTTGAAATCCATTAAAGCTCATACTAAAATTCATCAGGTGCTGCTAGATCTCCCTCCATTTTATACTATATTGCCACATTGTTGACTAGAGACTTACAAATAAGTAGGACAGTGAAATATTTTTTTTGAGGGGAGCAACTGAAATATACCATTCTGTTTCTGAGATTCTGGAATTGCCTTTTGTAGAATTGCAGGAACTGCTGGACCAAGTGTTTGAACAATAGGCACTTTTTTTTGCCCTAGTATTGGAGTAGAAAACCTTTGGCCTGTCATATGTTTTAGACTACAGTTGCTATAATTTCTTACCTTTGGTCATGATGGTTGGAACTGATGGCAGTTACAAGCCAAATATCAGAAGGACCAAGAGTTTTCCACCTTTGCAGTAGAGGTGCAAAGGGACTAGAGGTCCCTGGTGTAAGCAGGGACTTGTTACAACTCAATATTCAGTATGTATGTACATGTATTTAGATGTAAATCCCACTAAGTCCAGTGGAGCTTGTGTGTGCATATGTCTTTAAGTTGCCTGACCCCATGAATTTCATAGGATTTTCTGAGGAAGGGAATGCTTAGAATACTTGTCAGTTCCTTCCACAAAAATATAGTTTATGCACATGGAAGTGTGCAGAGGACTGCAGGTTTTCACTTGAAAGAATATTCCACTGAATTCAGTGAGACTTATTCCCAGTTAAGTAAGTATAGGATCGCAACCTGTATCATTTCATATACATACGTTTTCTAGTGTTTACAGTCATTGAGAGGAAAAATCATTGAAATCTTCAACCCTTGTCGCAGTAGTAAGAATATTTAGGGGTGTGTGATTTATTTAGTTTGGTTAGTTCAAACAGAATTAAATGATAATATAAAGCTGGCCTTCTGGAAGAAAAATAGTGTAGATCACATTGCATTGATTCATTGGTTTGGAGAAAGGAATCACTTTGGGTCAGGGGCAGGCACACTCTGGATCCACTGGCCATGCTCCAGAAGGCTTGATTTTCAGCTCCCCCAGAGGACCTTGGCTGCACTGTTGCAGCCACCATTTGGGGTAACTGGGAGTGCGTGAATCAGGTCTGATATTGGACTGTTTTGCGGGGTTTTGAGAAGAAAGACCCCTCCAAAGTTATGGGGGTTTTTTAATAGTTTGCAGGTGTCTTTTGGCCAAAAAACATTTTTCCAGCCAATAAAAAGGGGGGTACCAGGGCCATTGGGGTTTACTGGTGATCCCACCTCTCCTTTAAGTTGTGATAGCTGTATAGTGGAGGTAGCGCAATGACAGATGTGCAGTAAGGATCCCATATGGCACTGCCTCTTGCATGTAGAGCAGATCTTTACAGGCATATCATTTGGAGAAGTATGATGCAGAAGCATGGCCTGCTGTCTTGCACAGCACCAAGACAGCCAATTGAATAATAGGAGGTAGAATAGGAGCTCTTTGCATATCATATATTCACATGTACACCTAAAGGGCTGGTTGTGACAAATAAGTATTTGCAAACATCTGTATCCCACAGGAATATTCTTTTTGTGAGTTATATAATTTGCTACAGCTCCTTGTTGAGGATCCACTCAAGAGCCAACTCAGGTTATCTTCTATGTAATATGTGAAATAACTTGAGAGTGCAAAACAAAAATCCATCTATTGTTTGAGACTGTTCCTACAATCTGACCGTTTCATTCACTGAAAGCGTATTTTGCAGGGCTGTATGGATGATGTGGGAAGCACTGATGAGGCTTCCTTTCTTTTCTTTTTCTCCCTGTCCTTTAGGATCTTTAGTGCAAACCTTGCCCCAAGATGTCAGGGTATGACCTTTCTGAGTTTGTGGACTGGTGCGCTCTTTTAATTTCTGTTTTAGTTCTTGCGAGCATGCTTGAACAGCATGGCCTATGAGCCACACAGGAATGACTGGTCGGTTCAAAAGAGGCTTGTGCATGAATGAGTCTAATGGCCTGGTTTTGTTTTTCTAAACTGTACTAAGTTTCTTACTTGACTTTATTTGCTGCTCACAAGGGGATCAAGGTAACTTATTATTGAAATATTTTGTTAATGCTTACAATGAACATGTTTATCTGTTTGAATTGTGTTTGTCTGATTTGGTTTGCTGTTATTTGCTTGGTAACTTTCCTCTTTTAAAAATTGAATAATATTATAATAATTGTGTTAGCTGTCATAGTTGTATGACAACTGTATTGTTAAAATCAGCTTCGGCCTCCAAAATTTTTGCTGGATAGTTTTGTGTTTCCATTAATATTGTTATTCTCATGAATTTATAGAATTATTCATCATACAAATTCTTCATACTCATTTTATTCTACTGTCTACAATATATTTGGTGTCAATAATATAGGAAGCATTTCACTTGAGATAATTGTTCTGGTGTGTATTTTTTACTGTTTGTCAGTGAGAATCCATTAGAATGTGATTTTGCTATCACTAGATTATTGCAAGCAGTACCAGGTGCTGTAAGCTATGTTTCAGAGGAAGGAACTGGCAAAACCACCTCTTAGTATTTCCTTGCCTAAGGATACCCTATGAAATTCATGGGGTCACCATAAGCTGATAGGCAAACTGAAGGCACATGCACACAACCAAAACAACCTACATGCATATTTATGTATTAGCAAGTTGTTTCTGGAAGCATGCTTGATACATTGGAATAAACAAACCTAGCACACACACCCCCCCCAAAAAAGGTAAGTAACAATGTCTTTAAAAGAATCCATACACTCTTCTTTCTTCTCATTAGAACATTTCAAAAACAACACTTACCGTATAGCTTGCAGCCATGTACTTGAAGAGATTGAATATTGACTACGACTCTGAGGACCAGAGTTTGAATCGCTGCTCAGTCATAGAAACCCACTGGGTGATCTTGGGCAAGTCACACTCTCTCACCTTAGGAGGCAAGGCCAAGCCCCTTCTGAACAAAGTTTGCCAAGAAAATTTCCCTTAGGGTCACCATAAGTCAGATATGACTTGAAGGCACACAGCAACAACAAGGGCAGAAAGAGGTTACCTTAATTTTAGTAATTTTTTAAAATACCTGTAGTGCTAGTAGGTAGTTATTTCAGTCCACTGGTCATTGTTAGAGCTCAGGAGAGAATTCTGACCTCTGCAACCCAAAAAGTTATGCATGATGTGGTAGATTGGATTTAGAGCATTGTGAGTCACTGACAGGATTCCAGATTCTTTGTTTTTACTACTTTTTTCCATAAAGTACAATTTGAGTATATGCCTGTATGTGCCTTCAAGTTGCTTGTTGACTTACAGCATCCCCATGAATTTCATAGGGTTCTTTTAGGCAAGGAACACTCAGAAGTGGTTTTGCCAGTCTCTTCTTCCGAAGGAAGTAGTTGTTTCCAACAGCATCTGGGTTTCATTGATGGTCTCCCATCCAAATATTAACCAGGGCTGACCCTGCCTAGCTTCCAAGATCAAAGAGGATCTGGTGCCTTTAGGATATTTCAAAATATAATTAATTGGCTGGGAAAGCAAGCCAACTACACAAGCCATGGTTTGAATAAGGCATATTTAAATAAATAATATTTAAAACCAGTTTGTCTTGGTTTAGACCAAGACCGACCCTCCCTTTGGGGGTAAATGCAGAGATTATCTCCATGGTCAACTCATCCATAATGGATTGAGGAAGGACCTCTTCAGGGAAAGCATTTAGACTTTGAAGGTGGAAGCTCTCCAGAATGTATGCCTGCCAAATTAGCATTACTGGAGCTTATCCTCCTGCTTCAAACAGCAAAACATCTTGCATCCCCACTGGTGCAGACATAGGGCTAAATAGTGATTAACTAAAAAGAGTAGTGAAATCTACCAGTCTTGCCCTTGTGGCCAGACTCAAGTAGAAGACTGGAAGGGGAAGCTGCCAAGCCTGTAGTTTATTCACAAAGAGTTAAACAGGTAGTTAGAATGTGACAGTGACCTGTAATGTCTGTATTTCTGTGCTTCTGATCTATATGCTACTTTCTCCATGTGAAGTCGAAGTCCAAGGATGTTTACATGGAAGGAGTTTGGAGATACACGAACTTTTGTCAACCAAGTGTCTAAAATCTGCCCTATTGCCAGAGGCCCCAGCATATATTTTAAAAATATTGTACAGAAATTTGGTTTAGCATAATAAAGATCTTTTTCTAAAGCGCAGGGAGCTAAGATCTAGCTGTTGGGAGGTAGAGCATTTTCGTGGGATTTTGTGTACTCCGGTATTATCCACAAAGGTGAAACAAAGACCCAATCTACACAGTTTGTATAGATAATAGGTAGTTTTGACAAGGGAAAGCATGGTTCCTTACCTTCTGTTTTAGAAGGTTACAGGAAAAAACCAAGGCTTGAGTTTTAAAAAAGCAGTCTCCTGTATTCTGAGCACCATCTAGCAAGTTAGTTCTTTTGCTCATGTCCTTAAAAGTTGATCTTAAACTATTTCTACAGTATACAGATATAAGAACTCTCGCAGCAGGCAAAGAAAGAACACCACCTTAACCCTCTCATTAGCAAGAGGATTCTAATTGAACTTCATTTCTCACAAAGGTTAAGTTAACAAATACCCAATCTGTGTGCATGGTATTATGGTGTAAACCCCAGCACCTTGATCTGAGAAACTGAAACCTTGCACAACTTACTCTTTTATTCTGAAGAGGATTCTGTTCTTTGGATGCTTTTGGATTTGTCTTTTGTTTTTGTGACTATAAATGTGGTTGCATGTTTTGCAGGCATTAATTGCTGCTTTTAGTAGAGATGACATTATGAGTCAGTGGAGCTCATGCTTACATAACGAAACAAATGAAGGAAGACACATAGTACCAGTTAGCCCTAAACAATAGTTAGAAAATAGAGGTCTCCCTATCATGCTGATGCCGTTTCCTAGTGAGCCGTCTTCAGGAAAACATAATTATGCTTCAAAGAGACTGGCATGTTCCCTGTTTTAGGAGTATACAATACACAGCCCCCTCTTAAATAAAATAAATAAAAACGCCCACTGTCTCAACATTGACATCCAGTTAATGTACATCAGTGCTTCTCAACCTTTTTGCACTGGCATGCCCCTTGGCAACTCATTTCCATAAATTGTGCCCCTTTCACCACCACATCCTTTCTTTGAGGGGAAAAAAGACCCAGTCAGAAGGATTCTGAAAACTGTGAGGAGATGTTCCCAAACACATGGATGGAAAGGCAGGGTGTCAGGCCAGCCACTCTGCCCAGGCCTCTCCAGCCTGTCGTGCTCTGTTGTTCTATCTAGATGCTCTCCAAAGTCTCAGGATGTGGTTTGCTCCTGGCTGAAGGCATGAGGAGGAGCAACTGGTGCTACAAGTCCCTCCCTCAGACAGATTTGGGGTGGAGTCTCTCAGACATGCTCTCTCCTCATGGAGAGGGACACAAGGATGAAAGAGAGAAGAGTGCACATGCACAAGGCTTGAGAAGCCACCTGGTGTGGGCAGGACACACATGACAACTTGAATAAAAGGCTGTGGGTGCACGTGCATGTGAGGAAGAATCTCAAAAAGTTTGCAGGCCAATGGCAGCAGGAAGTTCACCTTGTGTGTTACTCTTTATCTTTATGATTCCCCCTCCCATCCCTTAAGATTCCAGGACAGGAGCCCCAACGCTGTGGGCCATCAAGAACAGCACCGAATTGTGATGTTCTTCAAGAATGGTTTATACTTTATATTTTTCCACTCATTATTCAGTTTTTTCTTGTACTTTTAAATGTCCTTGTTTGTATCCCTGAGGGCACATCCAGGTTGGGAATCACTGTTGTACATAATAAAACAGTGCTCTTCATGCTTTCTTCATTTTGCATTGAGATGCTCTTTGAAATTACAGGTATACCTCTGTTAACAAAGTAGATGTGCTCTGGAGCTCCGGACGGCCCTTCCCTAAACTGCAAACCCCAGGATTCCATAGGATGTTGAAAGTGGAATAATCGCGCTATAAGAGTGTAGTGCAGAAATGGCCAGAGACACAGTGGTGGAAGGGACTACAAGGGCCGTCTCGTCCAGTTCCCTGCCCTGTAGGAATATACAGCCAAA
Organism: Cyclura pinguis; assembly: GCA_030412105.1. Lineage (NCBI taxonomy): Eukaryota > Metazoa > Chordata > Lepidosauria > Squamata > Iguanidae > Cyclura > Cyclura pinguis. The sequence continues at coordinate 17,403,241 of CM059599.1, read as the reverse complement.
ACACTTCCTAAAAATTGCTGTCCAACCTTTGTCTAAAGGCCCTCCCCAAAAAAGACTCCACCATACTGCAAGTCAGACTGCTCAACTGTTGAATGGCTCTTACATTCAAAATGTTCTTCCTAATGTTTAGCTGGATTCTCTGTTCTTGTCTCCCTCTCTGGAGCGTTAGAAAACACTTTCCTCCCACTTCTACATGACATCCCTTTATGTATTTAAGTGTGGCTGCCACATCTCTTCCTGGCCTTCTTGTTTTTGTTTTTTTAATGTGTATTTATTGTTGGAAGCCGCTTTGAGTCCCAATTCTGGGAGAAAGGTGGCCTAGAAATAAAGTGAAATAAAATACATACATACATCCATACATACTCAACTGAAATGCTGCCCCCCATTTCTGCAAGCCATATTCAAGAGGTACAGCTGTGGAGAGGACCATACTGTATCTGCCATGTTATGTGTTAAAAAATAACACATAAATATGGCAGGTACAGTATGGCCCTCTCCTTTTCTGTTTTGCTATTTGTGGGTGTGTCATCAAGTTGCTTGTTGATATGTGGTGAGTCATGAATTTCATAGAATTTTCTTAGACAAGGAATACTCAGAGGTGATTTTGCCAGTTCCATCCTCTGAAATACAGTCATCCCTTCACATTCGCTAGGGTTAGGGGCACAGGACCCCCATGAAAGTGAAAAAAACGTGAATAACTCTAGACCCTTTCAAACCATACTTAGCACAGAAAAAAAGTATGATCACCATATTCAACCCACTGTGGATTCCTTTGAGCATCAGAGTTCCTTCATAAGGCAGAAGTGAGTGGCTGATGGGGCTTACTGCCACCTCCACTGCTGCCCCACACCATCTTTAATAGGGATTTACCTGCCTTGTTTGCAGTTTTTCAGTCTCACAAGGCTTGCAGTCTCTATTAAAAATGGCATAGGGAAGCAGCAGAGGCGACAGCAACTAATCCATGAATAATCAAATCCGCAGAAGTGAAACCTGCATATGTGGAGGACTGACTGTATAACCAATAACACCTGGTATTTGTTGGTAGTCTCCATTCCAAGTACTACCTAGGACTGACCCTGCCAGCTTCCAAGATCAGACAGGATCTGGCATCAGTGGTCAGCATGGCTATATATCGTCTCCAGTATCAGAGGCAGTAAGCCTTTGTGTGTCACTTGTTGGGAACATAAGGTGCAGGTTGCAGTTGTGCTCAGTTCCTCCTGGTACACTTCCTCCAGGCGGTTGGTTGGCCATTGTGTCAACTGAGGATTCTGCCTGCATTCATGAGGATGTTAAAAAGGTCACTCCACACATAAACATGAACGTAGAAAGCCATTTCCACATGACTATGTCTGGATCCCCCTCTCCCTCCTTTTTACGGAAATTTGAGGAATATCCATCCCTCATAGGCTGTCTCCACACTACATTGTAATAGTACTATTATTCCACTTTCAACATCCTATGGAATCCTGGGGTGTGGAGTTTAGGGAAGGGGCATTTAGAATTCTCAGGCAGAGAGCTCTTTCCACAGGATGTTCAAAGTGGGATAATAGTACTATAACAGTGTGGTGCAGAAATGGCCAGTCTCTACTTAGCTGCTCCAGATAGAGCACATACTTTAATGAAGCAGATGCCAGTTTCATTTTCCAACATTCCCAGATAGAAGAATCTTAAGTACCAGCACCTTAGCTGTAAGTCAAAACAACTGGAAGACCAAAATTTTCCCACTCAGCTCCAGCTAACTAATGTCATTTTCTGACTGGTATATAAAATGTATTTCTTTTCATTTCACATGTGCCGATCATGTTCCACTGTGCTTCTTTCAGGCCATCAGTAAGCAGAGCTGCTCCTCCACCTGAGAAATTGCAAAAGAACAACGTCAACAAAAAAAGGAAACTAGTTGAGGTCAGGTTTTATACATGGTTGTTTTGATATTTGTTCCAATCTGAAGGAATAAACTTGGCTCTCTTTTAAAAGGTTGTAGATAACTGTACTTGTGAACATGCTACAAGTTGATCTTTGTTCTAGTCTTCCATACAAAAAGTTAAAATACTGTCAACAGAATTAAAAGCAATTTTAAAATGTATTCCTTTAAAGGCAAAAGTAGTAGAAAGTAATACAAAAAATTATTAAAAGCACTTTCCCTGTAAACAGTCATTTCCCAAAATAATCTTATAACAAAATAATCTTGACTGCCACCAGAAGGATACTGTGGAAGGAACCATTCTAGTCGCTCTCCAAAGAGAGTTCCAGAGTCTGGGACAGCCTGTCTCCCTTGTTCCTGTCAGATGCATTTGTGAAGGTGGTGGGATGGAGAATAGGGCCTCCTATGCAGATATCAGAAACCAGGCAGACAGATGGAAGCACACAGGTCTTCAGATAACCTGGATCCAAGCACTGTATGACTTCACAGGTCAAAACCAACATTTTGAATTGTACCCAGAGCAAGACTGATAGCCAGTGGAGCTGTTGTAACAAGGGAGTTGTATGTTCCACATATCCAGCCTTGGTCAGCAGTTGGCTGCAGCTCTTTAGATCAGCTGAAGTTTCCAAACATTCTTCACTTACCATTTCCACACTACACAGTTACAGTGCCATTATTCTACTTTCAACATCCTGTGGAATTCTGGGGTTTATAGTTTCCTGAAGCCAAAGAGCTCTTTGGATGAGAATTCTAAATGCCCCTCCCTAAACTCCAGAATTCCATAAGATATTGAAAGTGGAATAATAGCACTATAACAGTGTAATGTAGAAATGGCTGCTGTCTGTCTGTTATCTGCCTGTTCAAGTCATTTCTGGCTTATGACAACCCTAAGGTGAAACTATCACAGGGCTTTCTTGGGAAGATTTATTCAGAGAGCATTTGCCATTGCCTTCCTCTGAGATTGAGAGAGTGTGAGTGGCTCAAGCTCATCCAGTGGGTTTCCATGGCCAATCAGGAATTCAAACCCTAGTCTCCCATGATCCGAGTCCAACCCTGAGATCACTACATCACACTGGCTTACTGTACTTTAATCCAAATGGATGTAACTAAAGCATGCATCACCATAGCAAAAATAGATGTCCCCAGGAGATGGCACAGAAGCTTTAATTATACAGATGCACAGAAACCAGTTGAATCCAGGGATATGAAGCGAGGGAGGGGGAGAGCAAAGAAAGTGAAAAGATATATAATCAGTAGAAGAGGAAGGAAAGAAGTAGCAATAAAGAGTGAAAAACTCAGTTGCCATATTAGTCAGTTGGCTGTTTTTTCTTGAGTTCTATACTGGCCAGAATATGGCCTGGATTCTCAGCTTTCCTTTAAAAATACAGTAGGAGTATGATTGCACTACACGGTTATATCAGTTCCATACCACTTTAATTGTTATGTCTCTATCCTAAATATTAATGGGATTTATAGTTTGGTGAGATACTTGGAAAGAATCATGATACCCTAGGAAGAGAGGGATGAGGAGTAAATCAGTTGAATTCTGGAGTATAGACTGGCATTCATGCTAGCTTAAAAGATTGTAGTTCAGGGAAGGGGACTAAAACTCTCTGGCAGAGAATTCTACGTACCACACCACATCAAAAATTATAGAATTCCTTTGGGTAAATCGATGACAACTGCTACAAACCTGTGTAGTGCAGATACACCATACATATCTTTATAGAAACTGAGATACAAGATGTATTGTTTGATCACTATTCTGCTCGGCTGTTTTTCAAGAAACAAGCCTGCTGGAGGCGTTTAGCTAATGAGCTGGGTTCCAGCTATGATTAATGTCATATTTTGTGGCCTTAAAAATTTTACAGTGATCCACTGATATACCTGCATATCTGTGTACACATACAGTACAATCACGTTAAATACCATTATTATTAATTGGCTCCAACAATAATCCTCAACTATGAATTCTAGAACATCCCAAACAAATATTTCATAAAGATTTTTTTTACTGAGAGTAACCCTCTAAGAGTCACTTTGTCTTTCAAGACTGATCAGTTCTGTAGCTACTGACTCAGGAGTTAAATCTACTGAGTTCCTGCATAGGCAAGCATAGATTTGAATTTGGTTAGTTAGCTAATTGGTTAGAGGATTTATACACTACCTGAAAGGTAAATCAAACAGTTTAATTGAGCCATTAATAGACTTTTGAAAATGAACATAACTCTAAGACAAAGGATGGAAAGCTTTCTGTACATGTTCAGACAATTGGTCTTCAAGTTCATTTTTCAAAACAGAAGCTTTAATGTGGAAGTGAACGAAGTGTGACATGTAGGCTGCATGTGGTTCCCCAGGGCCATTTTTGTGGCCCCCACATGTCCATTTTTTTGCCCCCAATTGCCCTGTAGGGGTTGTAGGAGACATTTGCACCATGTTTTTAGGCCCAAGAAAGGCATTTTTTTCAAACCAGAAGTAAACTGGAGTGACTTCTGGTCATGTTCTGTTTTGAAAAAAGGCCTTTTCCTGGGCCTAAATGGCTCATAGAAGCTTAAAAACATTGTGAAAATGTGCCCCACAGCCTCTAGAAGCCATTGGGTGCCATTGGGTGGGGAATAGTGTTTCACAGTATTTTCCTATCCTATTTCATTAAATCAGAAAGCAATCTTAATCCTGAGTTAGGTCAATATGATTGTTCCCATTCTGTAGATAGGATATGGGCTTGTGGCAGAGCGGTTGGGTAATTTAAGTTGCCTCAAGCTGGTTCCCAAATGCCACAACCCCCATTCCTGGGAATGTGACACTTGTTGAATATCTGCAATACCTGACACAAGAAGCACAGGAACTCTGTGAGGAGAAAAGTGTTAAAAGAGATTACACAAAACACATTATGCTATAAGTTATAACACCCCACATCCCTGTATTTCATGTAAAGAAAGTCCAGTTTTTTTTCTATCTGTAAAACAACTTTGAAAAGAGTGTTTCCCTGTAGGAAGTTAGCTGGGGGCAGTGTGCCTCTCAACGTCTTCGTGTTCCACCATATGATTTACATAGTAAACCAGTAATTTGCCTAATATACTAATGTGCCTGTCTTGATTTGAGAAAACAGAATATGATGATCCAAAAAGAGAGAGTGAGAAAGGAAGAAATACCTGGCATGCCTGGAAAAAGTAGAGAAGAGAGGAGGAAGAGAAGACTGATCTAGGGTAGAGGGGAAGACAGATCAGTGGAGAGGAAAGAGTTCACCAAGGTTGGGGAAAAAGAGAAAGAACTCAGAGAAATGGAAAAAAGAACCAAGGCCGAGATTAATGGATTTCTTACTAAGGCTAAGTTGGTCTGGGCTGAATGAGTACTAGAGTGGAGGAAGAGACTACCAGCAAGAAAGAAAAAGGTTGGGCGGGGAAATAGCGCAGGAGTGCGGATGGGCTAACGGGTTTTGAATCCAAGCAAAGTTTTTCTAGTAGTCAATAACAATAACAACATGGCAGGATAAATCCAGAGTTAAGGCAACAGCAACAACAACAACAATTTTATTTCTTACCTTTTCCTCCCCAAGACTCAAGACAGGGTACAACATACATTAAAATACAACTAAAAACACATTGTAGATTAAAATACATTAAAAACACATAAAACCACTTAAAATACTTGAGTTTAAAATTCATAGTTAAAAAGTGACTGGGTAGGCCTGGTGGAAGAGATAGGTCTTCAGTACTTTTTAAAATTCGAACAGCACAGACCTGCCAGAAGAGATGGGTCTTTAGTACTTTTTAAAATTTGGACAGCATATTTTGCTCTCAAATCTCTTCCAGCAAGTCATTCCACAGTCTTGGGGCAGCTGATGAAAACGTCTTCTGGGTGACTGTTGCCAGTCTAGTTCTGGCTGGTTTAAGTAAATGTCCCCCAGAGGACCTGAGTGCCCAAGATGGATTATATGGGAGGAGGTGATCCTTCAGGTAACTTGGACCCAAACCACATAGGGCCTTATAATAACCAACACTTTGTACCTTGCCTGGAAACTAATTGGCAGCCGATGGAGAGATTTTAATGTCATTGTGGTATGCTCACTCCTCTCTGTACCTGTAACCAATTTGGCTGCCATATTTTGGACCAGTTGGGGTTTCCAAACTTGGTACCAAGGTAGAACAATGTACAGCACATTGCAGAAGTCCAACCTTGAAGTTACCAGGCTATGTCATGTAGCGTTAAGCTTAACAAAGCCAGGAAACTGGAAGTTAAGCCTGATGCCTTAATAGAACTGCAGTGATCAATAATGATGGGGGTTGCCAGATAAAGTAAGAGACAGCACTCCTGTATCTTTAATAATTGTATAGAAGAAGGGAATTCAGCAGGAGTTGCTCAACGTGCAACTGAAATTTCCTTTACAGCTGGCAACTCTAGTAATGATGCTATGCGGTGTTAACCAATTGTGGATGTTTGTATCTTATTCTCCATGCTGGCCCTGGGTCTGTCAAGCCCATATCCAGATAAGCAGAGTGGAAATTGTAGGATCAGTGGTTTTATGAAACGTTTGAGTCTTATTACAAGACTAGATGAATCCTCCTATGAGTTGACCTGTTCCTGGTTGTGATTTGATCTATGCCTGACCTATTCCTGTTTCCTTATATCAGTAGTTGGGAGGATGATTATAAAACCGAGGAGGTCCATTTTCTACTCTCCCTCTTTAGTTTCCCCATGCTAGCTCAACACAAAGGAGCATTTTTTGTGGCATTGCAGTAGAAATGAAGGACATGAAACTCAAGTTTCTTTCTCTGAATTTGGAGTTATAATGTGATGAATAAGAAAAAAAATTGCTACATTGATATTGCCACAAGCAGGCATGTTGCAAGATATCTTGGTTTAGAACCTCAGTGCTTAGTAACGGTAAAATTTGCTGGGTGGAATGGTGTTACAGCTGAAAAGAACTGAGATGTGGAATGTGCACACTCTTCTGACACATATCTGTGCTTCGTATTCCATCATCTCAGTGCCATTTCAAAACAAAAAAGCTATGTGAGCAAAGGTTGTGAGCTGTTTTGTCTAATGACATTCTATGTAAGTCGCTTTTTGAGAGAAGCAACACTAGCATACCAAGCAACTCAGACACACTCAAAGGCAGTAAAATTCTCCACTGCAAAGATATTTTCTTTCTTGGTGTCTCTTAAAAAATCAATGAAGCTTGCACTGTCATTTTTTCTTTTTTCTTTTTTTTTGCATTGACTTAATTTTTACCATGGGAAAGCTCCAGTACCAATAGAATTATAATCTAAAGTTATATTTCTTTCTAATCTTGTTCTCAAAAGAAGCAATGAGTAATTTTAGCAATTTCCTTCTCACTGCAAGAAAGTCTTCAAAAAGTGTACAAATTCAAAGATTATTTGCAGTTATTGGGACTTATGTATTACTCCAAAATGTGAGTGACACAGAGGTCCATCCACAATGTCAGTACCTCCATGCAAAGGTGGAGAATTATTAGCTCAAAGAGAAGGCCTGTGGTGGTGGGGGTAACCTAACGAGATCTTTTAACCAATGTTTACCAGTAGTTCTGCAGGGAAGAACTAGGCAGAGGTCCAAAACTAAGTTTAATTGTGTTATACTGGGGGAATTAAACACACACTCAAGATCCAGACAGTCACACAATCACACAAGGCTTACTGAAGGAAAAGGGAGGAAAATTTTATATAGTGAGATTTCAGGGCATAGTGGGTGATATTTACCAATCTAGAAGAACAGCGAAGAAGCAGTGATGTGGCTTAGGCCCTTTCTGCAGTAGCTTCCCATCCTGGCGTGGGGACAGGAGAGGAGTGGGACAACAACAACGCTTCTTCATGATGTCATCAAAGTCCTGCTCCTCTCCCATCTCCAGGTGGCATGATCATGGATTAAATCATCAATGTTTTCCCCATCAATGATCTGTGATCGTGCCACCATCCCACACTTACACGTCCTGCAGAAGCTGCGGAAGTGTGATGGCGGCACTTCCTGCCCCAGCGCACCCTGGGAAATTACCTGACTGTGACACAGAAGGAAGTAGCGTGTCCATCGCACTCCCTTCCGCAGGGAGCTGGTCCTGTGTGGAGGCTGCTGCCAGGATTGCCACCAGAGGATCACACAAGAAGGTAGGGTGCGGAAAGGGCCTTAGATTCATGTCTAAGGATAGTACATGATTTGAGCAGCAGAGTAGCGACCAGCAGTCGGTGTACTGCAAGTTGACTGGCCAAAACTAGGGGTTTATATGCCTAATTTCTGCCTGGAGGGGAAGGGTGTGAATGGCTCTCTGCCTGAATAAACAATAGAGTTCACATAGTGGACAATGAGATCCAGAACGAGCTAATGGTCTTAAGTGTTAGGTGACAAAGGGCTACTGATCGCTTTAATACTTGGTGCTTGTCGAACAGGTTTTAGGACAAAGAAAGGGTTTGCTTGGTCAGAGGAAGAGGAGTTAAGTCAATCAACAGTCTTGTGGGAGTCTCCCAGATGCTATTGTCTAAAAGACTGAGTAGTTAAGGGGAACTGCAAGCCTATTATCTCTGGAGTTTTGTGGTGATTTCCTGACTATGACGTGGCTGCTCCTGGAGGTGTCTTCTGACCTAATTGGCAGCACACGTGTTTGGCCAGTCGTTTCCTTTTATCCAGCCTGGCATACAGCCGTATCAGGGCATGTTTGATATGAAAGCCAATTAATATATTTTGCCAATTAAATCATATTTCACCAGTTAAACCACATCAAAGTATGGGAGTGTATGGCATGGTAACATATGTCTCCTCAAAATTTGCATGTAGTATTTTGCACTGGAGAAATTATTTTCTGAACATTTTCTGTGCATTAATATTAATGCTGTTTCCTGAAGAAAAAACCTGCTGTAGCTGGGGATTTATTCTGTGCAAAATTGACATGGGGGTTGGTGCAGAAAGCAGAATTTTCACACAAGTACCATTTACAGTGCAGAAATTAATTTTCTGCACAGAATACACAGTTTCCTTTGGCGGGGGGAGAAAGATCCTGTTTCCAAATTTTGTGCAGAATAAGTCCCAAACGGCAAGGATTCTTATCCATAATTCAGTCCAGGATTCTTGCTAGGTTATCAAACATTTAAGAAACACATTTTCAACTATTTCAACTAAAATATTCTAGAACAGTCTTTCCATATCTATTATCATGGTGTTTTTAAAATCCTAAAGCGAAAGCCAGTCATTCAAGATTGTGGGTGTCCAAAACATAATCTCTGCCCCAATGCTCACAGCCTTTTCAGGTCGCTGGGAATCCCTGCTGGACATGCATAACTTTTTGGACAACAATATTCAAACATCAGAATAATTTTTTTTTTAGATGGATATTTGTACCACCTTTCATCCTCCAAGAAACTCAGAATGGCTTACTTGATTCTTGTCCTCTTGTCCTCCTAATTATCTTCACAACTCAATGATGAAAGAGAGGCTGTGAGAAATGGAATGTACATGATTACATTCAATGTGCGTAGCCTTTGTCTTATGTAAAAAAAGTTTATGGATCTTTACGAAACATTGAAGGCACTTTCCTCCTCTGACTTTTTCATTTTTGTATTGATAGTAGTTAAAAGAAAAATTTTATTTTTCTTTGTATCCTCTGGAAAAAAAAAAGAGGAGATAAAAGTTGTATCTAATCTTTCATCTTGTAACATTTTGCCTTCTAGGAGTTGGCTTTAGATCACGTTTTTGGATATCGTGGATTTGATTGTCGCAACAACCTTCATTACCTCAATGATGGTGCTGATATTATTTTCCATACTGCTGCAGCATGTATAGTTCAAAACCTTTCCACAGGTAATTGGAAGAGGGATAGAAAGTATAAAATATTTCTCCCAACCCTTCTTCATCTTGATTTCTGCTGGTAGGGAAATCAACTTCTCTGTTGATTTCAGTGCTGGGCATGGAACTGTCTTACAAGTCAGTGGAGAGGTCTGTGTGTACATAGCCACACTCTGGCCAGAATCCTTAGTAACATGCACATGCATAAGTGTGGCATGACACATATATGTCTCTTTTTGGATGGAGCACAAGATGCCTTTCTGGAGCCCTTTGTGCGGTGTCCAAAACACATTATCCCATGGCATAAGCATATCTTCAGCAAAAACAATGAAACAGATTTTTGTTGTTATTGCTGAAATAACCTAATCCCCCCCCCCCCCCCCTTTACAGCAGATTTCAAGTTTTCTAATGGAGGTGACATTTTCCTTTCTCAAATGTCTTTTTCTGGAACAGACTTTCTTGAACTTATAATGCCATTTCAGTCTCTGTCTATCTGAAATGAACCTTTATTTTGAATTCCATAGGAAGCCAGACTTTCTACCTGGAGCATACGGATGACATCCTCTGCCTAACTGTCAACCAGCATCCAAAATATAAAAACATTGTGGCAACCAGCCAGATTGGTAGGTTCATAGGCAAGTTTTTAAAAAAGGATTTTAAATCTTTGTGGTTGTTCTCTGTTTACATATGGGAATATCAAACAGGAATAGTGTTGTTCTCACCACATTATCCCTTTTCCACTACCTGATGGATATCCTAATTCTGAGTCCAATATAAGGAGATTCTCTAGCTCAGAAATGTTGCACCTGACATGCAGTAACTCTCTAGGGTCTCAGGGATATAGTTCTCCAGCCTGTTGCCAGTTTTTTTTAACTAATATTCAATGCTAAAATTTAACTTTGATAACCTTTACGTGAAAAGCACATGTTCTGCCTTTGATAAACTATCCTAAAATTACCCAAGTTAGGTTAACATCAAAACAGGCCTTCAGTGTCTGTGTGTAAACTCAAACAAGCTTTTCATATACTATAGCTTCCATTATTTGACATGTTCTTAAATTGTGACATGGTATACCAATTAATATTCAGGGATTTTTTTTAGAAATTTTTCAATCTTTTTATTGATACCTGTGGTATTTAGTTGAAATCTTTCTGCTGATGAATATTTACTTAGATCTTAAAATATCTCCAAGAGAAACCTCCTTCTTCTGTTCTTGTTCTATATGACTGTTCCTCAGGAATGTAAATCTGCAGATGTAAACATCTGGATAATTAATAGAAATTCAGCAAATTTTTCTGCAAAGAAAAGCAATCCTTCCATCACAGGTGGCTTTTGATCCAGTTTCATTTTTCTAATGGATGAATTTAAAGGAAGAACCCCTTCCTCCTGCAGTCCCCTGAAAATATATCCAAGATAATAAAGCATTTTTTTAAAAAATACAGAAGGAACTCAAACTGGCTGTATAGACACCCCCTGCTTATCTGATGGGTTAGGGACCAGAAAGTAGAGTTGGTAGAAAAGTGGAACCAGTCTTCTTCCTGTAGGAAACATGAGGGAATTAAGGAGGGTCATTTGGAATTGTGTGCACACATGCTGCTTGCAAAGCTGAGAGGGAGAAAAGACTCTAAGCCGACTGAGAGACTTTGCAAGCAGCATGCATGACCACAGTTCCAAACAAGCTTCCGTAATTTCTTCACATTCCCTACAGGAAGAAGGCAAGGGAAGAACTGATGAAAGAGTGGACTCTGCATTGAAAGAATGGTACATGTCTGTAATTTACAACAGTCAAAAGAGTGGAATGCTAGTACTAGGGTGAAAAACATGCTTGTATAGCCTTGGTTGGCCCATAGTTTGCCAGCAGCCAAATAAAAATGTCCTAGTCCTCAAGGGTGGTGAAGCACTGGTTGAAGATGTGTTCACCAGTGGATGGGGGTGGTGCAGTATTTGAGAAAGCACTGAGAACAGTTTACAGTGTCAGGCATTTAATCACGTTCTAAAAATACAACTCAAGGTAGGATTTGCAGTCAGGTCCTGATGAAATGGGAATGCTGGTTCATGTTAACTGTAGTTAATATCCATTTCAGTGTTTTAAAGTATTGTGGTTAAGACAACAGGATAGAATTTGTTATTCCAAGGAAGTGTTGTAGAAGGAGAAAACCCTCACTCCTGAGATTGGCTCCTGATGTCTTGGCTAAATTGAAAAGGCAGCTGATCTTATGTCAACTTCAGCCTTCACTGGAATTCTTGTTCCCAGAATAGTTTACTACCTTAAAGGAATTTTTTCTCATTGTAGTTGTCAGCAAAAAGCATTATGTTGAATATATAATTCAAAAATATTCCTGCCTTTCTTTTTGTTTTGTTGTTTATTTTTTTTAATCCATGCTCATGTTGAATTTGCTTTTTTTAATTTGTTGACTCCTTCTGGTGCTGATATTGAGCACTTCAGCATTAGACACATTGACTTATTTCAGCTATTGTTTTCCCTTGGTGCTTTCTCATTTGCCATTGCCCTCACCATGCAGGTGATCTGACAGAATTTCCAGGTAAGGCTGTTCTCTCCCGTGAATCCTAGTCAGCAAAGTCACATCACAACCCTTTCGTACACCTTTGTTGTATCTATGTCAACTGTGGATACAAGTTGAACATTAACAGATTAATTTTGGACTGTCTTTCTTCATTGCACCATAAATATTTCATCTTTATTTTGGAATTTGTCTCATGTTATGAAGTCTGATATTTTATCCACCCCTCTGTTCATCCCATGAGCTATAATTACAATTCTGTAAATGTTTTTATCTGTTTAACTGCCTTAGTTTTGATAAGATGGATTTGCTTCTAAAGATACTTAATTTTCCTCCATTTCTTTTTTTTTTTTAATGCATATATTCAGGTACAACGCCTTCTATTCACATATGGGATGCTATGACTAAGCAGACTCTGTCTATGCTACGTTGCTTCCATTCCAAAGGTGTGAACTATGTCAACTTCAGTGCTACTGGCAAGCTCCTAGTGTCTGTAGGTGTTGATCCTGAACACACAATCACAGTGTGGAGGTGGCAAGAAGGTGGGTTTACAGTCCTCACACTTATTAGGTGGAAGAGCTATGACCACTTCAGCCAAAGGCCACTTTGCATGCCAGATGAGGTCAATTGAACACATATGGCCACTGATGTCATTGGGACTCCACTTGTAAAGCCATGGGGAACTCCTTTCTGTACTTTGGTTAGGAACCTGGCTTTGCTCTTTCTCCTCCTTCTCTGCACCTCAAACCATACATTCAATATAAGTGCTCATAGCTGTAGTCCAGTGCCCTGTTTTTCACTTTGAAAGGTTGAATGCGGTCTGTGTGTCTGTGTGTTTGTTTGTTCTTAAGCACTTTTTCCTGCCCAGTTATTTCTTTAGTCAAGCAAGATAGGAATGTCCATGTAGAAATTTTGACAAACATTGTTAATCGTAGGGCAGTAATGCAGCATTAAAAAGTAAGGCAGCATAAAATCTTGAGTGGTAGAAAATAAAGTCCATATGTCAGCATTTTCATATAACACAGAGAAGTATTTCAAACAAATATAAATGAAAAATTCAACAGTTCAAAAGATTTAAGAGTCTGCAAACTTTAGAGACATCAGGATAGAATACAGAGAAACTGAATGGTTTCCAGTTGACCTGGTGCTCAGGCAAAGCTGCATTTTACCACCCTATTTGTTTAAATTATATCTAAAGCAGGATTAGACTTAGAGGAAGGAGGCGTGAAGATTGGAGGAAAGAATATCAACAAATTAAGATATGCAGATGACATCATACTATGATTAAGTCAAGAAAGAAAGTGAAAAAGGCAGGTTTATAGTTAACACAAAGAAATTAAAAACAATGACTGCAAATTATTTACATAACTTTAAAGCAAACAATGAAGACATTGAAATAGTTCAAGATTTTCCATACCTTGGCTTAGTTATTAATCGGAATGGAGATTGCAGGCAAGAACTCAGAAGACTAAGACTTGAAAGGACAGCTATGAAGGAAGTAGACAAGATCCTTAAGAGAAAAGATGTGTCATTGAATATTAAAGTTAGGATTGTCCATGCCATTGTATTTTCAATTTCTATGTATGGTTGTGAAAGCTGGACAGGAAGAAAATCAACCCATTTAAAATGTGGTGCTGGAGAAGAGTTCTATGGATACCATGGACTGCTAAAAAGCCAAATCAATGAGTTCAAGCCTGAACTGTTCCTGGAAGCCAAGATGAATGAACTGAGACTGTCTTACTTTGGACATATTATGAGAAAGCATGACTTACTAGGAAAGATAATAATCCTTAGTAAGGTAGAAGGCACTAGGAAAAGAGGAAGACCGCATTACAAATGGATAGACTCAAGGAAGCCACAGCGCTGTATCTACAAGATCTGAGCAAGGAGTTGCCATATGTCGAAGTCAATTTGGTGATAGCTAGCAAGAACAACAAACTTTAGAAAATGCCTGGAAAAATAAAAAGGTCCTCACTTGGTACTGTTGTTGCTTCTATTGTTGTTGTTGTTGTTGTGTGCCTTCAAGTCATTTCTGACTCACAGCATCTCTATGGGGAACCTGTCTCGGGGTTTTCTGGGGCTGAAGGTATGTGACCTGCCCAAGATCACCCAATAGGTTTCCATGGCTGACCAGAGAATTGATCTTTGGTCTCCAGGATCATAGTCCAGCTTTCAAACTACTGCACCACTCTGTCTCTCACACTGAATTACACTAAATTAGACTCCTCTAGGAAGAACGTTTTCAACCAGGATGCCATCCTGAAAAAGGCCCATCACACTGCACTTGGCAGGGGCATCCAGAGCCCAAGAGTGACCTCATGGCCTACACAAAGTACGTGGGGAATGGTCAACAAGATAGGTAAGTGCAGTCAAGATACATTTGTATTTGTGGAAGATTAAAAGATCCTCCCCTGTTTTCCACAGGTGCTAAAATAGCAAGCAGAGGAGGCCACCTGGAGAGGATCTTTGTTGTAGAGTTCCGTCCTGATTCAGACACCCAATTTGTGTCTGTTGGAGTAAAACACATGAAATTCTGGACTCTGGCTGGAAGTGCTTTGCTATATAAAAAGGGAGTCATTGGTTCCTTGGAAGATGCCAAAATGCAAACCATGCTTTCTGTGGCCTTTGGAGCTGTGAGTTTTTCTTTCCTTTCATTTTTTAATTCAAAGTGAGGTTGTGGTGGTAGTTCAATGACTATGGCTGAAATCCTAAACATATTAAAGAATGAGCCCTATTATAAACATCCATTGAATTGCACTGTGAAAACTTTTTACTTCAGTTTTGATTACATTACATTTGTGTGAATCTTAGGTAGCTTCTGATAACTAAGTTGTGTGAATATTCATACTCTGGTAATTAAGATAGTGCATCTCCTTCTAAATCACTCCTATTTTAGACATACTAAAATTGTGAATCCATTATAAGTACAACTTAGAAGAAAATGGTCATGATATAGGCAATGTGGAGATGTTCCCAAAATCATCATCCCTGTGTTGCATTCTCCCATATATTTGTGTCCCTTATGCATTTCTTTGCCCTTTTAGCAGAAACCAATATTCTGCTCTTTTAGAATATAGAGGATTTTGCCTTGGATTTGTTATATTGAATCCGAAGTTGCTTTTCTTCATTCACAAGATGTCTTCTGCCCATGGGAGGGCTCTTCATTAGAAAAGTGAAATTTAATCCAAAGGTGTTACTCTTTGTGCACAACCTCTTAACCAAACACAAGGGCCTTTTCCGCACTACAGTGTGTGGCATTCTGGGATTTGTAGGTTACTGAGGCCAAAGAGCTCTCTGGCTGAGAATTCTAAAGGCCCCTCCCTAAACTGCAAACCCCAGGATTCCATAAGATGTTGAAAGTAGAATAATTGCATTATAACAGCGTCGTGCAGAAATGGCCAAGGTCTTCTTTAGAACCTACTTGTTAGAGCACTGCACAAACATTTGTGCAAGCTTGCTTTCTCAAGCAGCTATGAAGCTACTCTAATCACTGTTTTCCAGCTACTCATGGTAGAAAGAAGTGGAATCCAATCCATGTAGAATCCCATGCTGACATGTAGCACTATATAAAGTTGTTACTGATGGTGTACTAGGTCCCTCCCACACAGGAAATTTTTGCTGGATCATAGGTAGATTAAATAGAACTGCAAGGCCAAGATATGGTAACTGGGAATGCAAGAAAACATGTAAGGCCTTTGAAGAACAAGAACATGAGAAAGGGAGGGCAATGAGTTAGGAGACTGAAGTGAGAAGTAAAGAGATGGCAAAATTTTAAAGATAAGTTATAAAACAGCAACAGTAGATTGATAACCTGTGTACTAAGTATAATGTTTATGCAGTTTTTTCTAGTCTGGAGACTAGACAAACTATCAGCTTTTGAGCAAAGAATTATTTTTCTAAACTGCCAGCAGAAAAAGAAAAAAAAGTTATAAGAAATAATGACATTCCACAAAAATACTCCCTTTCTCTTCAAAAGAAGCTGTACCTTCGAGGCAAAATAAACTTGTCCAAATCTCTTATTTACAGACTTAAGGCTGATGCAAGTATGTCAAAAATTAGTGGAGCCTTGTAATGGCATTTAAAACAGCAAATTCTTGTTGTTTCTTTCAGAATAATCTTACTTTCACTGGTGCCATCAATGGAGATGTTTATGTCTGGAAGGATCACTTTCTCATTAGACTGGTGGCAAAAGCTCACACTGGTCCTGTCTTTACAATGTACACCACACTTCGGGATGGACTCATTGTTACAGGAGGAAAGGAGAGACCGTAAGAGGCTATATCTTGTTTTTCTCAGTAGTTACCTACAAAGCTGTGCTGCCTCAGAGAGAAATCTAAATCACTATAAGAAGTAATGGTGTCAGTGAGCAGCTGGATGGTGAGAAGTAATTTCCACTCCATATCTTCTCTGTGCAGTCTAAAAATAGCACTGCAAGATTCAGTTCCTTTAGATGGGGGGAGAAGAGCAGGAGAGGGTGTGTCTTTGTTATACTATACTTTAATTCATAGACAGTTATTTCCGTACCATCATTTACAGAGGCAGAATGGAAGCAACTATTCACAAGACAGAAATATTTAAAAACTTAGGTTAACAAAGGATTCTTAGAACAAAACTGAAGAAGGGTGAAATTGCAGAATAGCCCAATGAAAGCTGATCATACTCTGGACCAAAAAATGTTGACTATCTACTTAGCGGGAGTGGGAAATCTGAAAAATGCAAGGTGGGTAATGGAATGAAGTGGCTGGAAAATGAGAATGAACAAAGAAAGATGTAGATATAAAGAGCATAGAGCGAAACTTCCCATTGATGAGATAGGCTGTTTCACACCAAGAATCTATTTTTAGATGTCCCCTAAGTATTTAAGTGACATTTGACTTGCAGTAGAAACCTTGGAGAAATCCAATAGTTTAATGTAGGTTGTCTTGGGTAGCAGTGTATCTAACACAAACACAACCTAAAATAGCAAAATAATCCAATGAGGACTGAGTATGCTTAGAGAATGTAGAATTCTGATAGATTGGGGAGGAGGGGTAGGATTAAAAAAGAGGGAGAAGTGAGTATGGAACAGAGTGATAGAACCATAAGAGAAGCTCTTTACACTAAAACGTTGTTACGGAGAAGCAGACAATGCAACCACTAATCTTTTATCAGATTCTGGTAGTCCAGCAAGAGTAGACCCTTTAAATCAATTGGGTTTACATAAGTATTGACTGACCATTCAACGATTGATTCAATATGTGTACTTTAGGTGGGGCTACCAATAGGATTCAGGATTATGAAAGAACTTCTCATCCCTCAGTAAAGCCCCCTGATTTTGCTTAACTTACTCTGTATTAAATTCAGATTACTGCATTCTTCTAGCTGTCTCTCTCTTCCCAGTGTCACATTCCACAATATGGAAACAGATTTTCGGGAAACTGTGGGTTCTAGAGAAAATGAAGCCTGAACTCTCCCTAGAAGGCGAGATGACTAAACTCAGGCTGTCTCACTTAGACCATATCATGAGAAGACATGACTCACTAGAAAAGACAGTCATGCTTGGTAAGGTGGAAGGCAGTGGGAAAAAAGGAAGACCACATTAAAGATAGATAGAATCCATTAAGGAGGCCATGGCCCTGAGTCTACAAGACCTAAACACGCCTCATTCATAGGGTCACCATAAGTTGAAGTTGGCTTGATGGCAGCTAACAACAAAGGGGTCACCAAGTAATTCTTAAGCCTATGTGACAGAATAGGAGAGAATCAGAGAGAGAGAAAGCAGAGAAAGAGTGGTTAACTCAAGTCTGGAAGCACAGTGGGAGCCTCCTTGGTGAGAGATAGCAATTCGGATAGAAGTGTGTATGGCACTCAGCCTCTCCTGGTGCTCTGTTTGTCCATTGGGAAAGAAAGTAAAGGCACTCTAAAATTACAGCAGTCACTCTCAATCTCTTTTGCAAAGGAAGCCAGACCAGGTGGGTAATGTCCCTTGAGCCTCATACTACTTAGTCAGATGGGCATTCATAACAAAACTTTAGAACTTCAGAAACTTACTAAGAATAAGTACACCTAGGAAGTACTTTTTCTGATATTACATATCTCATATGTCCACAGCAGGTGGACCACTTCAGGTATTACCACAAAAGACGTTTCTATCATAAGTCACTAGCATTTGTTTCACATCAAAACACATAATAAACATGGTTACTACTTGTTGTGAGAGACACAGCGTAGGAATATTGGGTATATCTATTACGCAAGGTGCAGCAGATCTAGTACAGTATGAGCATGTGGTAGAAAGCAAAAAAGGAAAACATACATTTCATTTTCTCAAGAAATGCTACTCCACTCAGACAAAGAGAAAAAGACTATTAGCAGCTAAAAAGGATGCAAAAGGCCTAAGAATATAAATCTAATGAAATACTGTGGTGAAAAAACTGCAGGGACTACCTAGAATCCCATTGCCTTGTTTCCCACTGATCAATCTATGATGCTCTGCAAACTTTGCAGAAAACCAGTGTTTGCCCTGTAGCAGAATGATGGGGACTTGGGCAATTGCAATCCTCAGAATCCTCAAAGACATCCTGTATGCTTTTTCTTTTCAGGACAAAAGAAGGAGGTGCCGTGAAACTTTGGGATCAAGAGATGAAGCGCTGCCGAGCATTTCAGCTTGAGACGGGACAGATTGTGGAGTGTGTACGTTCAGTGTGCCGAGGGAAAGTAAGTGAGATACACAAAGCATTGGATCCAGATTTAGACATGTGTAGCTGCACTAGGAGAAAGGGGTTTCCACACCCCTTTCGCCCCACCAGCAGCTCCTTCAGATCATAAAGTATAATCATAGAATCATAAAGCTGGAAGAGACCACAAGGGCCATCCAATCCAACCCTGTGCCATACAGGAATACACAATCAAAGCCCCCAGCAGATAGCCATCCAGCCTCTGTTTAAAAACCTCAGCAGAAGGAGACTCCACCACACTCCCAGCAAGCATATTTCACTGCCAAACTGCTCTTACTCTTAGGAGGTTCTTCCTAATGTTTGGGTGAAATCTCTTTTCCTGTAGTTTGAATCCATTGCTCCAAGTCCTAGTCTCTGGAGCAGCAGAAAACAAGTTTGCCCCATTTTCCATATTGACATCTTTTCAAATGATTAAACATGGTTCTCATGTCACTTCCTAACTCTCTATTCTCCAGGCTAAACATATCCAGCTCCCTAAGCCTCTCCTCATAGGGCATAGTTTCCAGGCTTTTTACTATTTTAGTAGCTCTTGTCTGGACACATTTCAGCTTGTCCATATCATTCTTGATAGAGCTAGAAACAGTATTCCAGGTGAAGTCTGACCAAAGTAGAATAGAGTGGTACCCATAGAGGTCATCCAGATTCCTCCACAGAAGGCTGGGGGACCTTGCTGAATAGGGTGAGCTGTGCTACTAGCGGGAGAGGGGATCCCTGTGGAATGGAGGCACCTTCTTTCTGCCAGTGGTAGGCAAATCCTGGACCCAACCCAGTATGTACTGTCTGTTGTTTCACTGTTATTCTTGCACTGAGTGTTCATAAGGAGTGAAAGAGATGAACAGGTGGTTGTCACTTAGACCATGTGCCCTGTATTTTTACAAGAAGGCTGGACCACCAGAGTGTGCATGGCTAGACAGACACTTGAGGCAGAGGGTTATGAATGCCAGCATGCATCCTCATCATGAATGAATGCCTGTGACTTCTAGCCACAGACAGAGCCACATGCCATAGACTGGAAATGAGGCACTGGAGATATGTTGAAATCCATGAAACCATGTATATATACCATCAAAGACAGCTTAGAAAGGTTCTGTTCTTGCATTACAAGAGCTGTATGGTGGCTCATCCACTGTGGTTCCATCTAATGCCACTTCTCTAGCATTTCTATGGGAAAGTTAATTGGAAGAGTCTGACAAATTGGAAGAGTCCTGCCACAAAATAAATTGGGTGTGCCTCCTAGACATACACATTCTGCCTTCTAAAAGAAGAATTTTACTTTTTAAAGATAGGGTTATACGTATTTATTTCAAGAGGAACACAGCTATAATTTGGGCAATAGCAAGTTTCTTGTACATTTTTATTTATAAACTGTTGTAGTAGAAAAGCCAAGTTCAGCAATAATTACAGCTCAAAGTGGTTTCTTTGTCTTTGCTCCCATCTTCCTCCCCATTCTTTCTTTTAATGTGACAAAATATATGTTTGAATTCAGATTCAGTGGTCTTCCATGCATTATTTTTGCTAACATCACATGATTTTTTTTTAATTGTCAACAGGGCAAAATTTTAGTGGGGACCAAAGATGGAGAAATCCTTGAGGTTGGTGAAAAAAATGGTGCTTCTAATCTGCTGATTGACAGCCACATGGAAGGAGAGATTTGGGGCTTGGCTACTCATCCCTCCAAAGATATCTTTATCTCTGCTAGTAATGATGGAACTGCAAGGATCTGGGATCTTTGTGACAAAGTAAGAGATGCTTTCTGACTTCATATAGGAGACATATTATATTGTAAATCACCCTGGGAAGACAGCAGTCTTGAAAGCCAATTAACATAGGCATTCAATAAGTAAATACTTCAGTTAAAGTGATAGTACACCAGAATTAAAAGCAGTGGCTGTTGTAACTTTATTGTTGTGCTTTTACATGCATGATTACTCAGAAATAAATCTTACTGTATTCAATAGGATTTACTTCCACCTGGTATAAATGTGCATAGGATTGCAACTTCCATTTCCAAACTGCTTTATAGTTTCATGCATTTGCCTGAACAACAGGAACGTCTAGAATCGTTCAGTTATCCACATTTTACAGATGAGGAACTGATCCTGGGGATGCGTCTCCCAAATTATTTCTGTTGGTTTCAGCTGTGCTAAATATACTCTGGGTGAACTGTGTCCAGTGATTTCCGAAGACATGGCTTGTATGCAGTGGCCTTCAGCTATTGTGATTAGTTCTAATTGTTTGCAAATGCTATAGTTTTAAAGGCAGTTTAAAGAAAATTGCAATTTGAAGCACTTTGTATATGAAAAATGGGTACCAGACTCATCAGGGTCCTCAGTTGCAGCCAGTGCAGAGATTCAGAGCATGGAAGGGCATCTTTCTTTCTCTGGTGGTGTGCAGCATCTTCAGCTAGTGTGGGGTCCCCGTATCATGTCTTCTCCAGCAGGCCAGTTAGGCTCTGAGAAGACCTGGTTTGCGGGCAGGGCTCCTCCTCAAGTAGACTCAGAAAAGAAGGTTTCCCCTCTTGGGAAGTATGAAAAAAGTCTCACAATGCTACTTGCCAAGCAATCATTTGAGATCCTGCCTGGCCCACTCTCCCTCCTTGTACTCAGTATAGAATCATAGAATCATAGAAATGTAGAGTTGGAAGAGACCACACGGGCCATCCAGTCCAACCCTCTGCCATGCAGGAACACCCTCAAAGCACTCCCGACAGATGGCCATCCAGCCTCTGCTTAAAAACCTCCAAGGAAGGAGACTCCACGACGCTCCGAGGCAGCATATTCCACTACCGGACAGCCCTGACTGTCAGGAAGTTCTTCCTGAGGTTCTGGTGGAATCTCCTTTCCAGCTGCTTGAATCCATTGCTCCTTGTCCAGGTCTCTGGAGCAGCAGAAAACAAGCCCTCTCCCTCCTCTACATGGCATCCCTTCAAATGTTTAAACATAGCTATCATGTCCCCTCTTAACTTTCTCTTCTGCAGACTGAACATACCCAGCTCTCTAAGTCTGTCCTCATAGGGCTTGGCTTCCAGGCCCTTCACCATTTTGGTCGCCCTCCTCTGGACCTGCTCCAGCTTGACCATGTCCTTCTTGAATTGGGGTGCCCAGAACTGGACACAGTATTCAAGATGAGGTCTAACCAAAGCAGAGTAGAGTGGTACCAGTACCTCCCTCGATCTAGACACCATACTCCTATTGATGCAGCCGAGAATTGCATTGGCTTTCTTGGCTGCCACATCACACTGCTGACTCATGTTCAGCTTGTGGTCTATTAAGACTCCTAGATCCCTTTCACACGTACTGCCATCCAGCCACTGGCATTAAGTTGTACTGGCATTAAGTTGTTTTCCTTGGGTGTTCCTTATTCCTTTTGTCACAACTCCTTGTTGGTATTTGAAACATTGGGTGACATCCAGTTTGGAGAAAAACTGGGGCTGGGATCCTTTATCATACTGATGGTATGTTCTACTAGGCAATATTCTCCCCAAGTCCTCAACCTATCTATTTTCAGGCTTGGTGCTTCTTCCCACCAGCCAACTGAGAACTAGGAACAGCCAGGCAGCCAGCTTCAGGATGAGAATGTCAACCTCTTGGACCACCAGAGCACCCCCAGGAGGTCCAAGAGGATGCATGTTCCTTACAGACAGCTGCTGCCTGGCTCCCCCTTTGTATTCCACTCCCCTCCCTG
Source organism: Cyclura pinguis (assembly GCA_030412105.1). NCBI lineage: Eukaryota > Metazoa > Chordata > Lepidosauria > Squamata > Iguanidae > Cyclura > Cyclura pinguis. The sequence goes on along the minus strand of CM059599.1, from coordinate 17,380,610 downwards.
TGAGTGGTCATGGAGGGGGAGTCCAGCCTGACAACAGGTAGGTGGTTGGGGCAGGAGTCATGGTGCATGGAGATGCTGAGTTCCTCCAACCACCACAACCAGAAAGGTTCATTTGCAGAACTAACTGAAAATCATGGTTGTACAAGTCACCAACAGGATGCCAACAAAGGTCTGTGTTGCTATCTCCCTTACTTAGTGGAGGAGGGATATCTTGGGGCAAAATCATACAGGGATATGCCCAGGTTGTGGCTGTCAGAGCTGCTTCACGACCAGATGGCTGGTCCCACATCCTGCCATTCTATAGACAAGCCAGGGTGGATTGTCCAACACTTGTTGCTCTTTGCTCTTCCAAGGATCTAATAGTTGTAACCAATAAAGTTGTGGCTGCTCTTCAGTCACCAACCTTGGTGTTTTGTCTCATGCCTCCCCTTGCATTCTGCCCTCCCTTTATTGTTGGGCCAACAAAGAACCTCTTTAAATGCTGGTTAGTAAAAGTTTCTTCTGCTGCTAATTTTGTGAAACTCTGAGCAAAGGAAACCAAGGGATTTGGATCAACTGATCTTGGCCAGCATCCTGTTAGTGATTTATGTGTGAATAAGTCTCGATTTGGATGGAGTACAGAGGGCAATACTCATGCCCTGTGCCCTGTCCAAGAGCCTCTCACTGCCTGGCAGTTATGAGGTCCCTGGAGCCTAGTGCTACTGTTGCATACTGGTGGAGAAGCAAGGGGTGGAGTGAGGCAATTCACACCGTGAAGATGTGGGTCCTCTGAGCTCCTGGGAAAAGGAAAAAGCAGGTGCGTGCCATTTGAGAGCACATCCTCCCTTCTTCCACCCATGACTATGCTGAGGCCAGCTGCTTCTTTGTGGGTGGAATTACCTCCCCCTCCTTCACTTCTCCACAAGTAAATGGCAGCAGCAGGGGCCTTCCCCAGGGCGTGACAGCTGTCAAATGATGGAAGGAATGAGGAACTGCAAATGTGGAGCTACCCACTGATGTAGGATCTTGGTCCTTGTCATCCCATTATTTTCACCAAGCTATTCTGTGGGTGCTGTGTGATGCCTTAATAAATATCATTCCAGTCCAACTGAGGGATGAAGAGAGTTTTCACATCTTGGCTCCTGAAACGCATGCTGAACCAAGTGCACAAAGAGGTGCTGTGTGTGGTTTCCAGCTTTAGCCAGCTGCTGCGCTTGACCCTGCATTCTTGTAGCCCCAGCGGTGCTAGTAATATTCATCTTTTTGGAATAGGGAGCAGGGGAGTGGATTTTAGCCCTGCCCCTCCCACTGATTGTCTGACCAGTGCTGCACACTGTTGAGTAGGTAGATAGGAGTTAATGTGTACTGAGTTTAATACAATGAGGATATGAGTTGTAAGTCATGTAAACCACTGTAATAACATGTTGTCAATTATGGTACACAGAAACTTCTGAACAAAGTGAATCTGGGCCATGCTGCCAGGTGTGCAGCCTACAGTCCTGATGGTGAGATGGTTGCCATTGGCATGAAGAATGGAGAGTTTATCATTTTACTTGTGAACAGCCTTAAAGTTTGGGGGAAGAAGAGAGACCGGAAATCTGCTATCCAGGACATCAGGTACTGAGCTTAGAATGGAAGACATTATTGAGGATGGCTCAGACAGGAAGGCATACAATAGACATGCTCATTCCAGGGTGTTCGTGCACCATTTGACTTCTCACCACGTTAATAAGTGCTTGTAGCTGAATGGGTAAACTGACTCCCTTGAAAAATATTGTGCTGGAGGTATAAGATTCACTAAAAGATTCCAAAAACAAATAATAAATCTCCTAAAAAAAATAGTAACACAACTGTTCTCAAATGACATTGGATGGGTATTTCTCAACTGTGGGAAGCCCAGGAGGAGACCCCTATAAACACAGTGTTCAAGCAGTGTTATTTTAGAATCCTAAGGCCCCTTCCACACCCTACCTTTGTCCCGGCGGCGTCTGGTGACGATGCCGGCAGTGGCTCTCCCAAGAGGGGGGGATGATGGCGCACTCCCCTCTGCACCGGCTGCCTCCAGGTTCCAGGAAACATGATAGCCACACCTCTTTCTGCCACAATGCAGCCAGGTACGCTCTCAGACCGCGCTGGAGCAGGAAGGGTAGCCATTCTGGTTCCAGGACCTCCGCAAGCAAGGTAACTGCGGGCACACGGCGGGAGGGCGGTGCGATCGCTGGTCATTGACAGGGAAAACCCATCAATGATTTGCAGCACGATTGTGCTACCTGGGGATGGGAGAAGGACAGGACTGGGACAGTGTCATGCATAAGCGTCATCTCGGTCCTGTCCTCCAGTCCCCATGGTGGGTTGTGTGCATTGAGTGGAAAGGGCCTAAAAGTACTTCCCAGAAATACTGCTGTTCCCCATCTATGTCCTCACTTTCTGAATGAAAGCAACCCAGAGAGATGACCTCATATGGAGGACCTAATCTAAAAGGTCTTTCCTTGCTCAAATGCTACAGGGATTTGGATAGGCAAATATTCCATACCACTCAACAGTATATTGAGGGGAAAATAAAAATCTTAAATTTAAAAAAAATGTTAAAAAGTACTTGAAGATTGAATTTTTGAAGATTTTATATCACAGAGATGTTTATGTGTCTCCATTTTTATAAACCAAATGAAAACTCACGAGGTATGTGTAATTTCAAAGTGGCTTTCCAAACCCACATTAACATTGTTAAGAACTGATATGCCAGGAATGAAACACATTCTTAGCATCACTTGTTAAAGCATTTGAGAGCATTGTGACATTTTCTCTGTGGATGTATCATAAGCAGTGGAGAAGACTGCTTTAAAGTGAACAAGCAATTAATAAGCAGTCTTTCCCAGTTGGAGAACTCTCCTTAGCTGTCATCACTCCCAGCCAAACACCGCTTTGTGCTATTGCTCTTTTTGCATGTTTTGCTGTCTAGGATCAGCCCTGATAACCGGTTTTTGGCAGTGGGTTCACAAGAACATACTGTTGACTTCTACGACCTCACCCAAGGCACAACCTTGAACCGGATAGGCTACTGTAAAGACATCCCAAGCTTTGTCATTCAGATGGATTTTTCGGCAGACAGCAAATACATTCAGGTCAGCTTTTGCAATAGTTGCAGTTATCATTGGTTTTTTCTTTTTTTGAAAAAAAGAAACTCTAGTATCCTTATTTGGAAAACTGTAAAATGGAACCTTAACGCCAAGGTTCGTAGAGAGAGAAGAAAGACAAAGGACAGGAAAGAAAACTGTGCAGAAACACAGCTGAATTTACATTTAATAAGTCTAGATGTTGCTGTTATAATATTTGAGATACAGATATTCACACAGTAGTGAGATTCAGAGTGGGGGAAGCATAATGAGGGGAGGATTACAGTCCAGATACCATAAGCCCTGGGGTTCATGTTTAGACTGAGGCATAACCTGCCTACAGATCCAGTTTGTGAAACAAGTACAGCAACAGTAGCCAGCAACCTGTTGAAACTAAGGCTGTTTCTGCACTACAGTGTTCTAGTGCTAGGATTCCACTTTCAGCCTCCTGTGGAATTTGAGGGTTTGTAGTTTCCTGAGGCCAAAGAGCTCTCTGGCTGAGAATTCTAAATGCCTCTCTCTAAACTGCAAACCCCTGGATTCCACAGGAGGCTGAAAGTGGAATCCTAGCACTAGAACACTGTAGTGCAGAAATGGCCTAAAATCCCATAAATGTTTGAACTTCCGTAAATTAATCATGCACCCATGACAGTATAATCCTAGTTTTAGCCTGTCTATAGTTTGTTCTGTCTATGTATATATGTGGAATACCACAGTATATTATTCAGCTGCATAGCTACTGATTAGTTAACTAGGATCATTTCAGCAACCTTTGAAACTAAAATCCCATAAATGTTTAAACTTCCTTAAATTAATCATGCACCAACTATAGCATGATCCTAGTTTTAGCTTGCATGTACAACACAGTTTGTTCTGTGATATGTAACATCGCAGTCTAATATTCAGCTGCATAACTAATAGATTTGCAGACCATTCTGTTCTAAGGACTCAGGACAGATAACAAAATAGGAAGAATTTATGTCCAAGATCCTGTATTAGTGGCGACATGGCACAAAAATTCCTTGACTGGAACTAAAATAAGTCCCACTCTCATCCTTGCAGGGCTTACCTTTCAACTGCCACAGCCCACACTCCATGGCCATTTAGTGGCTGGTGGAAAGTGGGGGAAATCTAGGAATCATCTGGCTATGTCTTTTATAGCCAGACACAGAATCAAGATGTCCAGAGGACCCCCCCCCAGACAACTTGGCAGATGATGTCCTTGTTGCAACCTTTAAAATGACCAGAAAATGACAATGGCATAATCAGTAAAAGGATGATAGCCTACATGTGTGCTCGCAATAATGCGCCTAGAGTAGTGCCTCCTGTACATTGTGCATTGCTCACTGCCTCTGTGTATCGGAAGGAGATGACAACTATATTCACTGTTTCTCATACAGTGTGCTATACTGTATAGGGATTGCATAGTGCTAGTGTAAATGTAACTCTGCCAGTAGGTATTTGTGTTATGTTAGGATGATGTAGGATCTCAGCCACATGTTCACATCCTTTAAAGGTGAGGTGGTATTTCACTGCTTGCAAATTGGGGCAAGGCAGCCCTACTATATCTGAGAGCTGTCCTCTTAATGTCACTGAGCGGGGACTCTTCCTCCACATCCTTCCTTGGTAGCACCAGGGGATCAGTCTTCACTGAGACATGAGTAAGACTAGCTTTGGTTAGATATGCTACTTGAAGCCCTGCAGCAGCTGCTCTTATATTGTCTTGGGTACATCTCAGGTAAGACAAAGTAGATGGTGAGTCATAGTCTGTGAGTGGGAAAGCCTGAATTTGTAACATGGAAATAGCACTTGGTATTGGATGTAATGTTTGAAGATTCCTTCAAATTATATTTTATATAACAACATGGCATCAGTGCAAAGAGAATAAGAAACTGGACCCCACTGACTGCATTAATAGTCGAAGGAAAGGTATAGAAATGAGGGCCAAACATTTCAACACCGTCCTTATGGTGATTGTGATATTCTTCTTTCCTCAGGTATCGACTGGTGCCTACAAACGCCAAGTCCATGAGGTGCCATTAGGCAAACAAGTGACAGACACAACACTGATTGGAAAGATCACTTGGGCCACTTGGACAAGGTGATGCAGCAAAAAATAAAGAACTCTAAACTGCCCTATGATGTAAATACAAGAGAGGCAGGGGTGGGTAGTAGGAGATAAAGAGAACGAGCAATGGGTGAGATCTTCGCCTGTTCAGGATGGTAGTACTTCAGTCACAAAATGCACTTCTCCTCCCTACCTGGGTTGGTTTGCTGGAGACTCTTTTAGGGTTCTTCCTCAGTAATGCAGAAATCATCTTACATTAGTCTAAACACACTTGACTGTCATCCCTCTTATTAGCTTTTTCCTTTCCTTTTCTTCTTTTGGAGCAGCATCCTAGGGGATGAAGTCATTGGCATTTGGCCCCGAAATGCTGATAAAGCAGACGTCAACTGTGCCTGTGTGAGCCATGCGGGCTTAAACATTGTCTCTGGAGATGACTTTGGACTAGTCAAACTCTTTGACTTCCCGTGCACTGAAAAATTTGTAAGTGAGATTTTGCATGTTATGTGTGCCTATGAGTCTGCCCAGCAATTTTGTACATTAAGAGCAGAACGAGGAGAAATTACACACTGTCTAGAGAATTCTTGGTCTAAAAAAGTAACTTTTCCAAACTTTGGTTCTGCAAAGTCTCCAGATGCTCTTGGTCAACATAGTTGCCATATGTGTCATCCTAAACGCAAGAATACATGTTACAAGTGCTTATTGTCTGAAATCATTTTTGTCTTTTCCCAACAGGCCAAACATAAGCGTTACTTTGGCCATTCTGCACATGTAACGAACATACGCTTTTCTCATGATGACAAGTATGTTATCAGCACAGGAGGGGATGACTGCAGGTAACTCTTTCATCATATAAACATGGAGTGCCTTCAGTGTTATATCTAGAAGGTGGGAAAGCCCTATTTCAATTACCATGCAATTTATTCGCTGCTCATGGCTAAATATCTATTGGGCTAGCCTACCTAGCAAGGGTGTTGTGAGGCAGAAATGTTTCTTTGATCTCCAGTGGGAGGGGAAAGCAAAATAAAGAGACAACAAATGTATAAATCAAACACTAATTGCAAAATTACTCAAGCCGTCATATGACATAGCAGGGAAAAGATATGCAGAATCCTCCAGTCCTTTGCTGTGGGAAGTCTCTGTCTCAGAAGCACTGTAATTTGCTTGTGAGATTAGGTTATCATCATTGCAGGCCAAGCTGTGAGCTTCACCCGTTTCTGAAATGAGACAGGTGGATTTTTATTCATTCATTCATTTGTTGTTCTTTGTGGTCTCACACATACATGGGTTGTTCTATACTTACACAAAGCTGTTTGGAGCTGAGCATAGCATTTCTTTTGGTGCTTTATTTGCCTATGCAAGAGCCAAGTGGAGATATTGTCAAATATTTCACGGCTGGCACTCTGGAACAGACCAGCCAGATTAAAGTTTTGAAAGATATCGTTCGAACATCCACTTTTATAGAGATGTCTCCCTCATGCAGTCAACAGGAATGGAAATTTTGCTCTCAGCCTCCTCAGCTGTGGCCTTTCTTTGTCCTGATTTTGATTTAGAGGCTGCACCCTCTGTTCCATGAACTTCACTAAGGGCATTTTTAAGACTGTTTGTTTTGGTACCATCAGTTGAAATTTGAGACTCTCTTCCAACCCGGGGCCAATCCATCTCCTTCCCAAGAAAGAGAGCCCTATTCAACTGTAACAAAGAGAAGGAGAAAGAGAAGAGGAGAGAAGTTAAAAAAAGTTAATGAGAGGCTTCCTGAAGCCTTGTGATGTCCACCACACACTCAATCTGTTGGTTGCTGGATGGTAGTCCCAATGGAGTCTCCAAAAGTAGACTTTGATGGGAAAGAAGGTTGAGGAGATCTCTGTCAGTGTATGGTTAAATAGCGGTACTGAAGGTTCTGAGATAGAAAGCAAGAACTTCTCTGCACTTTGTGAAAAACCTTGATGTCACCGCAAACATGAATGGTAGCACTGGGAATTGGTAGTCTTGATTTCCTAGGTTGAATTGCAGCAGTCACTGTTGTGAAGGAAGGATGAGTGGATATATGGCAATATGCATCCTGGAGATTCATGTGACAAACCCATTGCCCTTCTATACCAACAGGTGGCCATCATGAACCTCTGGGGCATAAGGAAACAATTGAAATAATTGCAAGTCCAGAATGGGTTGGATTGCACCACCCTGCTTCACTGCTTCAAAATAACCTGAAAAGACCAGCCTCCTACTTGTTACTTTAGGCCCACAAACAGGTTCTAATGCTCGATTTTGAAGTAATTGTCAGATCTCCTCTGACATTGGTGAAAATAGAATCCATGAAGTGGAGAGTATCAACAGGAGGAATAGAACTGCACTTGATAGAATGCTCATGTGTTGGATTATACTTAAGACTCATGAGTTAGTTGGTGGTACTGGCTTCCCCTGCAGAATCTAATTAACTGAGTTGGTTTCTAAAGGGGCAGTGCCATGCACTTGCTAGAGAAGAAGCATTGTGTAGGAGACAAAGTCATGAAGAATCCTTCTGTTTCTTTCTGCTAGAGCACCAGTAGATGGACTGCTGGAACATGTGTTTACAGTAAGGATGGGCACCTGCCAAAGGCTGGGAGACAACATTCGTCCCCCAGAGGACCTTGGAGAGCCACACCACTCCTTCCCTGCCCTCACTGCGTTTAACTCTTTTCAACTCTCCTTAATTGCAGTCAAAGTGGGGGGCTGCATGAAGCCCAGAGGCTGCCCTATACCAACACCCGATATAGAGGAAGAAGATGCATGAGCTGATGGCTGCAAGGACCAGGGATGAGGTAGCTAGGAAAGTGAGGAAGATGTCACAGGACAGTGGATTTTGTTCTATGGGAAGTGGCGGTAGCGTGGGGTGAATGGTTTTTTCAAACCATCTCCAACACAGCCAGAACTGTTCTGCTGCTGTAGAATCATAGAGTTGGAAGAGACCCCGGGGGCCATCTAGTCCAACCCCCTGCCATGCAGGAACCCGCATCAAAGCACTCCCAACAGATGGCCATCCAGCCTCTGCTTAAAAACCTCCAAAGAAAGAGACTCCACCACACTCTGAGGCAGCATATTCCACTGCCAGATCACTCTGACAATCAGGAAGTTCTTCCTGAGATTCAGGTGGAATCTCCTTTCCTGCAGCTTGAATCCATTGATCCTTGTCCTAGTTTCTGGAGCAGCAGAAAACAAGCCCACTCCCTCCTCTACATGACATCCCTTCAAATATTTAAACATGGCTATCATGTCCCCTCTTGGCCTTCTCTTCTGCAGATGAAACATACCCAGCTCCCTAAGCTGGTCCTCATAGGGCATGGCTTCCAGATCCTTCACTATTTTGGTTGCCCTCCTCTTGACACGTTCCAGCTTGTCAATATCCTTCTTCAAATGAATTGCCCAGAAATAGACACAGTATTCCAGATGAGATCTAACCAAAGCAGAATAGAGTGGTTCCATTACCTCCCTCGATCTAGACACCATACGCCTATTGATGCAACCAAGAATCGTGTTGGCTTTCTTGGCTGCCACATCACACTACTGACTCATGTTCAGCTGGTTGTCTACCAAGACTCCTAGATCCCTTTCACATGTACTGCTATCCAGGCACATGTCCCCCATCCTATATTGATGCATTCCATTTTTTCTGCCTAAGTATAGGACCTTACATTTCTCTCTGTTGAAACTCATTTTGTTAGCTTTGGCCCAGCTCTAATCTGTCAAGGTCCTTTTGAATTTTGATCTTGTCCTCTGGAATGTTAGGAACCCCTGCCAATTTGGTATCTTCTGGAGATTTGATCTGCATGCTCTCTATTCCTTCATCGAAGTCATTAATAAAGATACTGAATAGCACTGGACCTAGGACAGAACCCTGTGGCACCCCCCTAGTCATTTCTCTCCAGGATTCTGCTAATTGGATAAAGTTGCTCAGAGAGGAAACATTCAGCTGAGATGCTTATTTGCCCCTTCTCCTGTCCCAGAATTGCTCTCAGTTCCCAACATCAGCCAAGCTCCTAACAATGAAGCCAAACACCCCATTCATTGTTAGGATGCTCCTGCTGAGCAGTGTGTGTTAGATGTTAATTGCAGTCTGTTTGGGTAGCTGAAAGAGGCGATGTTTATTTTGGCCGAGTTTTCAGAACAGGGAGCCTTTGGCGATGCCTCTGGAGTGCTGCTTCCCTAGTCAGGGCCCTGCAACTTACAGTAATCATCTCTGCCTCACTGTCAGCCTGCCCCAAAGCCTGTTCCCTTCTTTTCACCAGGAGTGCAGCTCATCTGGAGAGCAGATGAATGCGAATGCATGCAAAATAAAAAATGCCTTTTGATTAACATTGAGGAATAAAATTGCTCAGGGAGGATATTTAAATGCTGTTTCAAAATGACTTGCTCATCTACTGTCACCTGCTTGCTGTATTGCTATGAAAATCACTCCAACAATTCCTAGGCAGAAAATGTAATGAGCAAGGGAATTGGAGGGAACAGCATCCATATTTTTTATTCAGTCAGAACAATGAACTTTTCAGCAGTTGCTTCATCCATTTGCATTTCCATTCACTCTAATACTAAAAAAAAACACCTTTTTTTTCTATAGCTCGTACAATCAAGATAATCAAAATGGCCTCTAGTAGGAGTATTATTTTCCAAAGGGAAAGCAAGACACAAATCAACAAGATAAGTGTCCCAGGATATACTGGAAATGCTTAAAATTTAAGCCTTACATTTAGCATGGCAGTCACGAAGAATGACAATAAATACATAACGGGAGCAATTCCGAGGGCAGTTTGTATGAGACAGATGGCTGCTCATCAGCACAAGTGGGATTTATATCCAGGTCAGTGGTGAGGCATTGGCTCCTCTATCCTCTCTGTTCCTTTATCTGTCAAACAGCAATTTACCTCTCTGGGTTGTGAGAAGAATGGAAAGAGCAACAATTGTAGACTCCACATATTAAAAATACCATCTAAAATGAGATAAAAAGGAGGGCAGGTAGCATTGTATATCAAAGACAATTTCACTTGTACAGAAATCCGCAAGAGTGATCAGAGTGGACCAGCAGAGGGCATGAGGGTAAAAAATAAAGGGAGAAAGAAGTAAAAACAACATTCTGATACGAGTTTATTACAGGTCACCAAATGAAGAAGAAGTGGTGAATGATGCTTTTCTGAAACTAGTCTCAGAAATCTTCAAGATGTAAGAATTAGTAGTTATGGGGGACTCCTGATTATCTTGATATCTGCTGGGAGACTAAACTCTCCCTAACAAGAGGATCAGCCATCCTGAACTTGATCTTTGCCAATAGGAGGAACTGGTCACTGGTATCAAAGCAGTTGGTACTATAGAGTCGTGTAGGGGTGGGGAGGTGATTTGCCCCGGGCGGAAATGTTTTTCGGGATTCCCAGCCCGTAGCCAAGCCCCCGTGCTCCCTCGGCACTCACCACAGCCACGCCCCCATGCAAGTGACCACGACCCCTCATGCTGTAGCCACACACCCCTCCGTCCACACGCTCCAAGCTCCGCCACTGTTACTGTGGGGGAAGTAAGTGGGTATTGCTAGAATTCATGATTATGGGACAGGAGAAAGGCCATTTCCACATTAGACTGTTATAGTGCTATTATTCCACTTTCAGCATCCTATGGAATCCTGGGGTTTGCAGTTTAGGGAGGGACCTCAAAGAATTTCAGGAAAGCTGATTTCTCAGGGAAATTCTGGGCAGAATCCCCTGGCTAGGAATGCTAAAGGTAAAAGACACCCAGCAAGGGAATTCATGAAGAGAGTTGCTAAAAGCACAAATAATTCCATGGAAGAACAAAAATGGGAAACATCTGAAGGGGCCAATGTGGCTGCATAGTAAACTCAAGGAGAACGTGAAAAGGAGGGAAAATGTATAAACAATGGAAGGAAGGACAAATCAACAAAGAAGTGTACAGATGTGTTGCCCAAGCTTGTAAGAATAGTGTAAGGAAAGCTAAAGCTCAAAATGAGCTGAGAATGGTAGGGAAGCAGGGAGCAACACAAAGTTTTTCAAATATGTTTGAAGGAAGAAAATGACAGAGAAAACAGTGGGAATTCTGTTCATCAAGTAAAATGCTAACAGATCACAACGAAAAGGCAGAACTGCTCAACGCCTATTTTGCTTCATTTCCTCACCAAAAAAAGACTGTGTGCTTCCATGCATCAGCAGAGACCTTGACAGAGGACCTGGACTGCAAATCCAGATTGATAAAAAGTTCAAGGAAACAATTAACCTAAATGAGTTCAAATCTGCAGAGCTGGATAAGCTGCATCCCAGAGTATTGAAGGAATTTGCTGGCAGACTTTCTGAACCACTTGCCATTATTTTTGAGAAATCTTGGAGAACAGGTGAGGTGCCAGAGAAGTGGAGATAAGCACTCATTTGTAAAAGGGAAAAAAAAAAGGTCTCTCATTTCTAAAAGGGAAAAAAGGAGATTCAAGGGAATTACAAAACAGTCAGCCTGACCTCAGTACCAGAAAAAATATCAGAACAGATTGTACTCTGTTTGCAAGTATCTTGATGACAATGCAGTGTTTAGCAGGAACAGCATAGGTTTTGTCAAGAACAAATCCTACCAAACAAATCTGACATCTTTTTTTGGGGGGGGGGGGGTGGATCACTAGTTTACCAGATGATGGGAATTCTGTGGATGTCATTTACCTGGATCTCAGTGAAGCATTCAATAAGGTCCTCAATAATAGTTTAACAAACTGATTAAAGGTAGATAGATAGAAACACCATCAGATTGATCCATTGTTGGTTGAAAAATCAAGCTCAAAGAGTCATCCTCAATGGTTGTGCGTCAAATTCCAAGGAGGTCTCTAGTAGAGTGTGCCAGGGTTCTGTCCTGTGGCCATTACTCTTCAGTATTTATATCAATGGCTTAGAAGATGGAGTGGAGGGAATCCTTATGTTTCTGGATGATACTAAACTGGGAGGAGTAGCTAATATATTGGAAGACAGGTACAGAATTCAAAAGAACTTTGGCAAACTAGAAAATTGGACTGAAATGAGTAGAATGAAATTCACCAAAGACAAAAACAAAATTCTACACTAAAGCCACAAAAACCAAACGTACTGGTATAGGACGAGGTATACTTGGCTTAGCAGCAGTACATGTGAAACCACCTTGAGATTCTTGTTGATCGTGAAGAGAATACAACCCAGGTGTGTGATGCTGCAACAAAGAAGGCAAATGCGATTTCCATCTGCATTAATAGAACCATAGTTTCTAAGTCAAAGGAAGTAATAGTCCCACTATATTCTGCCTTGGTCAGGCGTCATCTGGAGTGCTGCATTCTGCCCCAGCCACCTCATTTGAAGAAGGATATAGACAATTTGGAGCAGGTTCCGAGAAGGATGATGTAAAGTATGGAGAATGAGGCATGTGAAGAAAGACTGAAGGAGCTGGGCACGTTCAGACTTTTGAAGAGAAGACTGAAGGGTGACACGATTGCATTCTTTAAATACCTCAAGGATTGTCACAGAGAAGGGGATACAGGCTTGTTCTCTGCTGCCCAAAGGGTAGGACCAGGTCTAATGGATTAAAGTTACCGCAGAGTAGATTCTGATTGAACATTAGAAGGAATGTTCTAACGTTTTTGATGGTCAGAGCAGTTCACAGCAATGGAACCAATTGCCTGGAGAAGTGCCAGGGGTCTTCTTTGGACATCTTCACAAAGAGACTGGACAGCTACCAGCTGGGGATGCTTTAGCTGGAGCTCCTGCATTGAGCAGGGCGGGTTCGACTTGATAGCCCGTGGGACCCCCTTCCCATGAATTGAGAGTTACCCCTCTCAGACCATAGTAGGAAGTCCACACATCCCTGACTTGCCTTGCTGACCGATACACCCTCTTCTTAAGCAACATGTCCAATTTAGCTCACTGTGCAGCCTGTGTTAAAGGAACTCAGAGGGATTTGATGTGGCACAGAGCAAAAAATAGCTTTTACAGACCCTTATCAAGATCATAACGTTTTCCCAATGAAACAAATGCTGTGAAAGGACACATCTGAGGTCTCATGGCCTACGTATAATTTCATTCTGAATACATAAAATGCACCGCTCGGTGGGATAAATTTGGGTCAGAAGAATGGTGTGGGTATGAAAACAGGGGTGGCTCTGTTGTTAGTTCTGACTACCGCGGCAGTGATTTCAGCTGCAGCTTTATATACAGATAATTTTTCTTTCTTTCTTTACAGTGTGTTTGTATGGCGATGCCTTTGAAGTCACTTCTCCCTGGTGTCACTCTTGCTACCACCGCCATATGAGTGCCAAACAGTGGACATTAAGGAATGCCTTCCAAGAGCTCAGCAGCTGGCTGTGTTAAACATTGCGTTGATTTATACATCTGTGAAATCTACATGTAGTTACATTGGATGCCACACTGACCTCCAGCTGTGCAGCCATTGGGAACGAGCACATTAAATTTGGTCTTCAGCCTAAACCAGGGTTGTGGGATCAGTGGTCGTCCAGATGTTGTTGGATTCCATTTCCCATTGGCCTCAGTCAGCATGACCACTAGTCAGGGATGATCACAACTGTAGTCCAACAACAGCTTGAGGACCACACATTCCCCCCTTTTACATAAAAGATGGGTCAGGTGGCGTTAAATCTGTCTTGCCAAATTAATTATATAAATCTGTATAACTTAACTCATTGTGAAAACTACATTAGTAATGTTTTAAAAACCAACTGGATTCAGTTCAGTGATAGAATTCATGTTTTCACGCTGCTTGCTCTCAAATATATTAGCAATGCACTCCTATGCATGTCTACTCAGAACTAAGTGTCACCATTTTAAAGGGGGCTTACTCCTAGGTAAGTGTGTATAGGAGAACGGCCCGACGCTTTTAAAACAAGCCCCTTCATAAACTTATTTGTTGAGGAATGTGGACCAAACTTTCTTTGGGTAATGGCTAATCTTTTTTCTTTTCATTTTAAAAATTACCAGATGTTTACTACCCCCAAGTTATAAAATTTTTAAAATAATTGCATTTGCCAGTTTTCAGTGAAGTGCCTTTTGAAAGCTTTTCTGGTAGTGCAGGATCTAACTTTGCCTCTTGCCAGTCTCTGCTTTCTATCCACGGTGCTACAACTTCCCAGCTGAGGAGGGCTGACAGAGTCATTTTCTTCCCTTTGATACATATATTCATTCATGTTTTTTGTCTTAATATTTTAACTGAATCTCAAAAGCAATTCTTTTAGCAAAATGGACAAAGCAGGTGAACTTTAAGACAGATGTCACAAATGGTTCCCCATCAGCTTGTCAGTGACTCAGCCACAGGTAGAAGGCAGTTGTTAAGGTAAGAGAACGTCAGAGAGAGTGAAGACGAATGTGAAGAGAATATTCACACCCCTTATTCCCACCATCTTTTCTATTCATCCCAAACAACCTGTTTTCCTTCTGCAGTGTTCAGGTCAGTGCCTGTTACAGCAGAGATGACACGCATAGAATGTTTGCAAGGAAAGATCACCGTTCAATTTTCCATCATGAGGTGTTTCAAGGGCATTTGTTTCCCTTCATGAGTTCAGTAGCAAATAACTTGGCAGCCGTTCACAGACTCCGTAAGTGGCAAGGAACCAAGTAGCTGTGGAACTTGGTTCTTCATCCAGAGGGACCGAGTAAGAGCAACGGCTCAGCATGTAGTTTATCAATGGCTGCTAGTTACGATGGCTATATATTACCTCCGGTATCAGCACCAGTATGTCTCTGAGCATCAGCTGCTGGAGAACATGAGTCTGTGAAGTACCGCACACTCGTTTCCTGCTCATGTGGGCACCCATCGGCATCTGTTTGGCAACCGTAGGAACAAGATACAGGAGAAGAGAGGCTTTTGGTCAGAGCCCCCTGGGCTCATATGGTCCTAGGTGCAAAAGGGCCTAGGGTTCAGTTCCTTATAATCTGGATTTAGAAACCATAGGCAATTGTGACAAAAGACTGGGAAGTATCTTTTTTTCCAAGGCACTGCAGGGCCTGTGTTGAAAACCAGCTAAGAGTCAAGTTGACTGTGCTCACTGGATGGCCATTGAATGATAAGGGGTTCTAGCTAGCTCAATCACTGTGTAAGCAAGAATTATCAGCAGCTGCTCAAAGAAGCTACTGTATTCCTTTGCGGCATACAGGTACCTCCCCACGGAAGACTTGTGGGGAGCAGGGTTAAAAGTGCAAACTACAATTATTCTAGGAAGAGATTTGCTTGATGATTCACAACATTGAGCAGCTCAGTTCAGGACAAAGACAAAAAGCAAGAAATTCTTCAGAGTAGTAGAAAGGCAAATCAATGTATAAAACACTAAAGTGCTTCAGTAAACTCAAAGAACTACTATTTATTTATAGTTATTTTATTAACAGAATATATTAATGCCTTATACACTCCATAATTTCTATCAAATCCCTATGCAGTCTGATTCCCGCCCATGCTCTTTGAAAGCAAAGTTTCCTGTATTAGACAATATTAACCGTATCAAGTTGGTGATGTCAGGTGATCACCTTGTATGCCTATGTCGTAATGTTGGCCTTTCATATTGATTGTATCTTAAATTTACGGGGGGAAAAATGTGGTAATGAATTGCTATACAGTGAAATTGTGCAAAAATATTTAACAGCAATAGTGCGTGAATGTGTGTGTATGCGTGTGTGTGTCAGGAAGCAATTTGTACTTGTTTATATGGTTTGATTTTTAGGTACATTATGATCAGAACTGATGCTGTATTATAATGTAAATTAAAATAGCAATGCATGAATTTATTTTTTAAAGAATTCAGTAAAAGATTTATGATTTGAAACCAACCATCTCTCAGATTTTCATTTAGGAACATCCAACATACCAGAAATGACCAACCTGTATTTTGTTGCCTCAACCTAACAACTAGTGATCCCAGACAGCAAAGAAACCATTAAATTGCCAAAGTAGAAGAAAATAAAAGCCAACGGCTCATTCATTTTTGCCAAGTTCGTTTAAATTGTGGCTCAGTTGTTTAGTTTGTCTTATTGCCACACTGGTTGTGGATTACCACTTTTATCTAACGCCATCTTACTTTACAACAACCAATGGTATCATTACACTGCTACAGGAACAAGCGAAAGTGCCAGCACCGTATGTCTTCCCTCCCCTCACTACAACTGTGGTACTTTGTGATGTTGACATCATCTTGTTTAGATTTTTTTTTCTGCTCCACTTCCCTGGTTGCCATTTGCAAGGGTGGAAAGCCGGATGTGAGGTCATCTCACACTTTTTGAAGTTGGGAGGGACACATGTATTTATAGGCTGAAATCAAGGCCAAGGGGAGAGGGACTCCAGGTAGTAGGTGATTATTTTGCTTAACAAAGACACCTGGGGAGAACTTGGCACGTTTTACTCAAAGGTATACTTCAAACTCGTCACAGCTAATTCTTAACTGCCGTCAAAAGACAATCTTCCAGGAATGTCTACAGAATCTGGGTATCATTTCATAGCTAAATAAATGCAAAACAAGTAATCAGGATAATGCTATATTAAGTACTGTAATGTCATGTGGAACTTTTATGAAATTAGCCTTTAGTGATGCAAAATTAAATTAAATTAAATTAAAAAATGGGATGGGACCTAATGATTGAGACCATTTCTGCACTAGACTGCTATAGTGCTGTTATTCCACTTTCAACATCCTATGGAATCTTGGGGTTTGCAGTTTAGGCAGGGGCCTCAAAGGCCCCTCCCTAAACTGCAAACCCCAAGATTCCATAGGATGTTGAAAGTGGAATAGCAGCACTACAGCAGTCTAGTGCAGAAATGGCCTGAGATTCCACATCTGCAAGTACCTTCACACACACAATTGTGTGTCTTTCCACTGCTCAGCAGTTGTCATCCCTGAGAGGACTCCCTGATGCTATTGTTTACCAGTGCAGACAGGCCAGGGGATTCAGACCAGGGAGAATGAAGCTGTAGTCTCAGTTCTGGAGTGAGTGAGGAATGAGAGGGCGCTCTCAGATGGCGTGCACCTGCCTTTTTCTTCATCTGGAAGCCCCAAAGCAGCTTTGTGGTCTGAACTGTCTTCCCCTTCCCTCTACATCTGCACCAGTGACAGGCAGAGCCCCCCTTCTCGGTTTCGTCAGTTGCTGGACGATGGGTAGAGCTCAAGGGATGAGAATAGCCCTCTTCAGCCTGTTCAAAGAGGGACTTAACTTACGTATAAGTCACTAACAGGATGCCAGCCAATGTGTATTCGTTGCCTTTTAACTGTAGTATCAAAGGATATGTATCAGCCATCCCAGACTCTTACCGCAAGGTGTCATCTTGCACATAATACTTTTCCTTAGCAATTGGCAGCTGAGTCAAAACAATGAAAGATGCAAGTCTCGTCAGCTGTCCATTCACCCGCAATGATACACTGATCTAAATACCACAAACCACTTAAGTCTATACGCTTTATTGATACTCAAGGTTTGTTTTTTTTACATTTCACAATGCATTCCACAGACTTAGTTCAATACAGCTTAAACCGCAAGTGTATACATTTTCATTCGTAATTTCTTGCATTAACAATGTTTGAAATTTCCAAACGACATTTGCAGCTTCAGGGTGCAACCCACTGACCCATGCACAGATGCCGAGGATTCCGAGCACAATGAAAAACAAGCATGCTGGGCACTTCTTATTCTACCTGCAAGGATCCCAGGATCACCCCTTTAGAATTTCCTTCCACAGATTCAGAGTTCTGAGAGACTTGTAAACTTGTTTACTCAAAATAGACTATAGATGATCTGTGCAGCAAAGGTTATGGCAGAAAACTGTGTAATGTGCAGAGGAGATTGGTTTTACTCGTTTAATAGATGCTAGTGTTTTCGGAAAATTTAAGCTTGCATTACCATGGAGCTTAAAAAAAAAAAATCCCAGTTCAGTTCTCTGATATTCCAAGCAATGTGGAGGAGCTGGACATCCTAAGCTGCTGTGAAACACTATATATATATATTTATATATAATTTTTATATTGGCAATTGATAAAACAGTAAAATTAAAAAGCACAATACAGCTACACTCGATACCAAAAGGGCAAGACTTTTCAAGCTTGCTTTAATGGCATATTCTTCTAAACATCTCAGTTTACAAAATCTGCAATCTACACAGACCAGAGACAGTGCCAAATTGAAGTGTTCTCCCTGCACTTCAACTGCACTCGGCTCTCTTGAAACGCAGCAAGACTACCTTGTCCAAAGCATAAAATGTACAGCTCTCCAATCTGTTATGTTAACCAGTGCTGCACACAGGAGAAGCAAAGAGGATTAGGTTTAAATCCATACATAGCAGCTTACAATACTCATGATGAACACACACGGTAGTCAAGAACAGGTTATTTCCCCCCTCGAAACACTGCGTTGCTAAAAAATAAAGATCTGTGAAATTGCACTGCAATGTCAAGGTTTTACTATTCCCTGACCCTCCCCACATAATCCAAATGAATATGCCTTCCCCTCCCCACTTAAAAGATGAACTCCTATTTTAATAAAAGGTGTTTCTGGTTCTTCATTCAGCTTTGCGCTTCAGTCCAGGGATTTTAGCTTGGATCCTGTCAAAAAGAAAAATAATCTACTTTAATATACAAAGATTATGCATGTGGTATATTTAATACTCCTCTATTGGCCAGGTACTCCCACTCTTACAAAATCATCCTAAAAGGTCCACTAAGCCCTGTACTAGCAGCAACCAACAACAAAAAAAGACACATCTAGTCACTATAGTGCTACGAAATGTTTCTTAATCTGATACATCGTCTGGAATCCTGTTGGTGTCATACACCTGCAAAAGTTCCCTTACACAAGCAATCGTACCTTTCCGACCACTGTGCAAAACACACAAACTGAGTTCTGTGGATGTAACCATTTCACATCAACCTAATCCTATTTTTAGTCCTGAGCAGAGCAGAGCCACTGAATCAACTGGATTTACCTATGCATTTATTCACAGTGGATTCAACAGTGGATTCAATCAGTCTAATCTAGTCGGGACTGCCCAGCAGAATTCTAGCTATGCAGTTGAACATTCTTGGATGAGGCAGTCATCCGTACCTTCAACGTTCTTCAATGTACAACTTGTTCACTGAGATTGCAAAAACAGCACGCAACACTGACAGATACAAAATCAGTTACACAGGGTTGGTTTTCAGCAGAATGGAACGGTAAACTACACGAGTGTAGATCCTTGCAGAGATTATGCAGGATCTTGACCACAGATGCAGAAATTAAAAGAAGTACTTGCACAATTTCTTTTCACTACCATGGCCATCAAGACTGAGGCCAAAGGACACCCATCTCTGCTATATCTTTATATTGTTTTATTTTAGCATGTATTAGTTACAGTATTTCATGAATTCCAGAGCTACTACTCTTTCAAAAAATCCAATAGTTTCAACAGCACTGGAAAGAAACATGTTATTTGGTTTGTACACAAAGAATTCAGTTATTTCAGAACACTCTTAAAAATGTGAGTCTGAAGCCTGTATCACAGTTAGGGATGCATAACCTGGAGTTACACACGCATGACTGTTAGCTATTCACAGTCCCTACACAGCCCCTTGTTGAAGGGCTATATAGGGACCATGAAAGCCTCCCAACCTCCAATTTTTGGACCGCAGCGCAATTAACAGTCCATTCCCCTGTCACCCAGAAAGCAGGTGGCTGCCGTTCCTATCCACCCCCTCATGTAAGCAATCTCCAGCATGGGAGGGAATTGTGACAGGGACTCCGCTTTTGCCTGTCAAACGTGGATTCTTCAGGGGGGTGGAAACAGCGACCACCTGCTTTCTGAGCAACAGGGGAACAGACCCCCACTGATCACAGCAGCTGCTACCTGGCAACTGGGGTAGACTTCATGCAAGAATTCAGTGTGTAGCTGCAGTAACTGCAGTGCTTATATGTATGTAAAGACCTTACAAGATGCCAGCCGTTATTAATTTAAACAGTCTCGAAAATTCAACACACTCACTTTGCCATTCCATCTTTGACGTTCTTATTCACAAGGCCCACATAATGGTCAATTTGAGCCTGCAAGACAAAAAAAATGGATTTACCATTTTAACAAGTTTTGAATATTACGAATTAACGCTTCCTATCTCCCTCACTATGATGTTTTACTAGCTGGAAAATCTGAGGACACAGCACTGTTATCGGAAAATTGATTTGGATTCCATCAGGCCCAGGGGAAGATTTTTTGTCCATGGAAGAGTCTAGGGCTTTTGTTGGTGCATATTGTACCTAGGCTTTATACTTTAGCCGCTAAAGTTAAATTAAGCATTTCGTATTAACACCGTTCTAGGCTTATGATTGTTCAGTTTTGCTATGCATCTACCAGATCACATTTTTTAAAGCCATTCTAAGACAGAGAGAGGAACAATGCAGCACTCCAGAAGCTGTCCAACTTTAACTGCCAGTGATTACTGTGGCCAATACCAGCTAGAGCTGCTGTGATGGGTAGTCCAAGAAGAACATCCAGAGGGCCCCATCATTCCCACCCCTAATCTACAAGAAGGACATTAAGTCCTGTGTGGGCAAAAGGCCACTTCTGTTTACATGGACTGGTAGTTTTACTAGCCCATTCTTTCAAAAATTCAGTCTTGCTTAACTCAAAAACACTCTCTGCCTTGTAAAGTCTCAGAAGCAGGTCATTTGAGTCAATCAGCCACAGCGTTTCCCAACTGAGACAGTCTGCCAAGTCATGACTTGCATAAGCCAACTGAGCACCAGAAAAGTAGTTGGAGTTAAGACGCTCAACAGGCAAAGAGTGTGGGATTGTGCTCTGCCATGTTTTCTCAAAACACTTTTATGCTATTTATTCTCGATATCCCAACCAACCCCGCACCTCTGCCAAACTACTGAAGTATACAATATGCCACACACTCACCTGGTGCTTTTCATAAATAACAGGAATACTGAAGAGTGAGATCAGAGCTGGAAAAAACAACAGAAACAGATTTAAGTACATAGAGATGCTGAACTGTGCCATCACATAGGCTGCATGGAAAGTCCATGCAAAACAGACCTTGCAACAGAGAGATTTCACATCTTTCAGTTGCATGAGAAGCAGCAATGGCCTGAGATCCAGAAATAAAGGCAGCACAGGATGGGCAAAGCAATGCTTCCATACATGCTAATGATATGTCACATGTAGAGGACACCCTCTTGATAAGTTACTTAACTTTGAAAAACACTGATCATGCCTCCTACCACTGGCAAAACTAAACACTATGATCAAGTCAATTGCTGCACACAAAGTACTTGAGTTTGTATTAACCTGGATACCATCCTTTCCCTACGCCAAGATGTGCTATTTTTGCTTCTCTAGTCCAAAGCGTTCCAGATATTGCTCAACTGCAACTTCTATGAGCCCCACCCAGCTAGAGCCAATGGTGAGGAATGTTGCTGTCCATTAACATCTGGGGGGTCCCATAATTTCACCTCCATCCATTTCAATGCTCTTACATGTCATTGTCTCAGAGCTGGAAGGATCATCAACTCCAATTCCCTGTCAATACAGGAATCCACTGCTAAACTACCTGTGAAAAGTAATGATCCACTTTTGGTTTAAAAACTTCCAATGAAAAAATGTCCACCATCTTTGAGGGAGTCTATTCTGCTGATGAATGGTTTCATCTTGCTCATCCAAACATTAGGATTCATCCTAATGTTTAGGCAGAATCTCTGGGGGGTTTTTTGTTTTGTTTTTTTGCTGTTGTTTTTGTTTGTTTGCTTCTTTTTTGTAATTTGAATCTGTCTGTTCAGGCCCTAGTTCTCTGGAGTAGCAGAAAACAAGCTCACTCCTTCATCCACATTACAGTCCTTTAGACATTTGAAGATGGCTATTATCTCTCAGTCTTTTCTCCTCCAGGTTAAACATAACCAACTCCCTTAACCACTCATAGTGTTTGGCTTCCCGAACTTTCAACATTTTGGTTACTCTCCTCTGGACACACTTCAGCTTGCTAACATCCTTCCTAAACTTTGGTGGCCACAATTGGACACAGTGTTCCAGCTGAAGTCTGGCTAAAGTAGAATAAAGTGGTGCTATTACTTTCCTTAATGTGGACACTATACTTCTGTTCAGTCAGTCTAGAACTGCACTGGTCTTTTTGCCATTGCATCATGCTTTGGACTCATAAGCTTACAGTCTGCTAAAATGTCAACATCTTTTTCATATGTACTGTTGTCAAGCTGGATGTCACGTATCTGATAATTGTGCCATCTGATTTTTCTGTACAAATGTAGTGTGTGCATATTTTCAAGTCACCTGTCAAGTTACAGTGACCCTACAAATTTCATACAGTTTTCTTTGGCAAGGAATACTCAAGAGGTGGTTTGCCAGTTACTTCCTCTGAAATATAGCCTACAGCACCTGGTACTGGTTGGCGGTCTCCTATCGAAATACTAATCAGGATCTGGTGCCTTTAAAGGTATTTAGTTCTGGCTGCACAAATGCAGTATCTTACATTTATCCCTCCTGAAATTTAATTTGCCAAGTTTTGGCTCAGCTCTCAAATCTATTCAGATCATCATCATCCCTAAAATACGATTCAGTCTTAGAGGCACCAACTTCCCCTTCCCAGTTTGGTGTCACCTGCAAATCTGACAAACATGTCCTCTATTCTATCATTCAAATAATTTATAAAGATGTTGAACAAAGCTGGGCCCACGACAGAATCCTTCATTTGCTGCCTTTGTTGGGTGATGCTAAAAAACACAGATGTAAGTATTGGATATCACTTAGTTCAACCTAAAAAGAGAACCACTTACCCAGTATCAGCAGTGTCAGACCATTGAACAAGGCACCAACATAGGTGAACACCCACATCAACACTGCAAACTGAAAAAGAGTAAGATTGCTAAATGAGAAACACAGGATGTGGAGCATCTAGTTAGAGATAGATCACGCGTGTACAATCACTGCTGTTGGACAACGTGTCAAGAGTCTTCCATGCTCTCTGTCCACGTGCCTGTCTGCTACTGACAGGAGCATGGACGCTCCCTGTATGATGGGAATCCACAAGCACAGTAAGCCATCACTGCAGATGGGAAGCAAGAAAACCTATGCGGGTGTTATTTTCAGCAGCATCACCATGGCAACTGTATTTTTCCCCCCAACTTGTAGATGGCCTTCATTAAAATGATTTCTCTGAAGGAAATGCTGAACAGTCAAGCAGCAAAAAGGTAACACTTCAACCTCTGTATGTCAGAGATAATTATAGCCAAAAGGACTTGTAACAAGATCTGCAGCCGTTCACTGCAAGGTCTCCCCAGGTCGGACCAAAAGAAGAATGAGGAAAGGCTCGCAGCGTTTCCCACCTGCTCCCTCTTACTGTGATGCAGGTGGCCGATTCCACACCAAACAGGTTCAAGGACTACTGCGGCGAGAGAAAGCACAGCAGACTCAGCCTCCACAAGTCCCACTCTGCAGACTGGGGCACAGTATCTGTGCTAGTTTCATGTGGCTAAGGTCACCCTGAGGTAGTGTGCTTACCACATCAATATCATCACATGGGGATTGTTTCATTAGCAGACGCCCTCCAAGCAGAAGCAGCTTGCATGCATTACACAGGGCAAAGCCACCTCAAGCATAAACTTGCTGCACTTTGATAAATATCAGCTCTCATTATTATGGCTCTGTAAATTAAACTTCAGGAGGCGCTTCATCCATGCCAATTGGAACCCCTCAGTGTCCCTCCATACCCAGAGTACTCACTACCTCAGTTTTAAAAGCTTTTAAACCTGTTTTTAACTAATTATTGCTGTTTAATAGAACCTTCAGCTTCTCTCCCCGTACCCAGGCTCTACTATGGCCTCTTCCCTGTCCTCTGCATTCCCTACATACCTCAACAGAGATCAGCAATCCATTTCTGTCATTGGTACTTTGTGACAGCGCTAACAGTGTGAGTGTGTGTGTGTCCAAGGATGCCTTAATACCAGAAGGAAGTTGGCTCTGAACCACCTTCACATAAGTAGAGCTCAAGGCTACCATATGCATAGCTTTCCTAAATCCAAGTCAGACCACTAGTCCCGCTAAATCCAGAGGATCTTTAAGATCTAAGGAAGGCATCTCTTTCAGTCCAGTGCACTGAAATCTTTTAATCCAGAACATAAAGAACTGATCATGGGAAACCACAAATGAACAGGCAGCCTCAAGGAGCCAAATTTGAAAAGAAAGAACTTATAAATGCTACTTTTCTGGACAAAAACATCTAAAATGCCCTCAATCGGCATGACTGCAAGCTGGGGAATTCTGGCAACTGCTGTCTTAAAAAAAAGCTAACTGTTCCAAGCTCTGATCTAGAGGCATGTTTTACCATAGGGTTAGTTGCAAATCTGAAACTGTTAACCACATGAAATTTACAAGTATGTGGCAGATGGAGGTGGGGCATGAGAAGAGGATTGTTTTGTAGATGTTCTACCATGTTAAATGTAACCTGAGAAAATGGAGGAGGAGACCAAAATGCCATTCAGGCAGGAGGCAGAACCCTACTAGCCCACAGGTATCTCAGAAGTCAATCTTCTTGTTGAGTAACTGGAACAGGGAAGGGGAACAAAACTTGATGGAAATGCTGAATCAGCACTGTATGAATTCCAACTTTATATGTTTCCCACTGCTAGTACAAGAGCAAAAAATTCAACAGGGGCTGTGTCTGATCAAATGGTCTAAAAGCACACTTGCACAATTGTTTATAAAGTATTTATGTTCCGGCATTTTACAGACTGTGGGCAAAGCCTTCAACATGTTGTGCAAACCAAAAAATGCAGCAACATGTTAAGGAAAGATAATGAATGACAATTTAGCAAGAACTTTATCAAAGGCCAAAGAAAAATAAAAGATTTTGTTTTGTACTTCAGTATTGGTTAATAACATTGGTATTAAACTGATGCCCTTGGTGAGGGTGTACCAAAAGGCAGGATGTTACCAATCCAAACATCTGCCTCTGGGTGACATCCATGTTACAGCAGTTGACTGATGCACCTGGTGGAGAGCCCCACAGAAGGCTTAAATGTATAAGCAGAGTTGTGCTTATGATGCAAAATGGTCATCTAAAAGGCCAAGATCCTGCATCAGGAAATGCAGCATAAAGTTCTGCCCATGGAACTGTGTTATGTCTCTAAAATACCCTCCATTGTGAGTCATCTTCTGCCTGCAAGATCCATCCCCATGGCCATTTAGAGGCTGTCAGAGAAGACAGGAAATCAGAGAAGCATTTGTCTACATTCCTATGATGAGATGGACAATGCTGTCGTCTGGTATCTCCAAGGTACCTGCTGGAAGGTCCTGGAAAACAGTTCTACCATTCTGTGCCCATCTATAGGAACGTAGCCCAGATTACCTTCTGACACCCACCTCTATTCTATGGCCACCAAATGGCTCTGGGGTAGGAGGAAGGTTAGTCTTGAGGGGGACGGGGGTCCTTGCATGAGGGTTGCAGTGAATTCCTCCCTCTGCAACAATCATGAAAAAGACATGTGCAGCTGTAAGTTGGACTTTTGCCCACACATCTCATCAAACAATGCCAGCTATAGTCAATGTCCTGTAGAGAAGACAAGAACAGAGACAGAAAATCTGCATGATACAGCGCTGCCAAGGGAAAATGACAGCGCAAGTCATTGTCCTATGTCCTTTTCCCTCATCAGTCAAATGACCTCGCATCCTAACAGACATGAATACAAGCAACATCTGGATGTTAGGGGTGCATAACCCAAGAAAAAAACACACATTTGAAGAAACCACACTCCTTGACATTTTAACAACAGGCTAGCATACTGACCAAACATTTATCATTTCTAAACCATTTTGTCTTTTTGCTACCAACTAGGTGCCCTCATCAAATACAACAGGATCCAAGGAGGCGTTGGTATATTCAGGTGGAGTAAAATTACCAGAAAGCATAGTCAGAAGGCTGAGCTTAAGCCAGGCCCTGGATGGGAGATAACCTGGGAATCCCATATCTGCTGCTTTGAGTCACGTGACAGAAGACTAAAACAGACATCAAACACCACGTTATGTACATACCAGGGTTCAGAGATTCATGCCTCCTTTTTATTTCCATCTACTCAAAACATGGTTTTTCAAGTTTGCTCCATTCTTGTGCAGCAACCTCCGTAACTATGGTTCGTCAAAATGAACATCACAGCGAACCACAATTAGCACACAATATAGTTTATAAATACATTTCAAGGTATGGTTTAAAATTGTCTTTTTGATAGCAAAGCATTCAGATAACATTGCACCAAGCCACAGTTGAGCTTCCATGGGCTCAGTTCAAGCATAAAATGACATTCTACTTAAGACAGAAGAATGATTAAAACAGTTTTTTAAAAAGCTACAGAAATTAAAATTATGCAACTTCCTTTCAGCACAGTGTGTGTAAGCAGAAAACTCTTGGCCTAACAGAAATCCACAGAAAGCGCTTCATGACATATATAGCTATTTATGAGGCCTCCATACATAGCTTTTGACGTGGGCAAGTCATGCAAAGGCGCCATATGCAAATCTCGTCTATGATAACCTTTCCTTCCTTTTCTGACTCCTGGCTTTCTGTTGTATTCCAACATCCAATGAAGTCTTGTTTTTTAAGATCAGACCTTCTTTTGAACACCACAGGCATGAACATACAGCAAGCCAAGCTAAAGCTTCAAACAGCTGGGCTGTTTCAGCATTTCACTGGCTGGTATCAGAATCGGTTCTCTCAACTACATTATCTCTGATAAGACATGCATTATCACTTTACTGGCAAAAATGCCAATGTGTCTTTTTGTAAGATGTAAGCCTAAGAATACTTCTCTTTATTAAGCATTTCAACTCTAAGCTGTATCTGAAGATCTCTGAGGTAAGGTGAAGCTAAGGGTGATGTATGTTTAATCAACAAGACAACACACAAACTCCAAAAACATGGCCTCAAAATTAGGGTGATGTTTGCTGTTGGATCTCCAAGCAAAGTCCATTTCATAGCCGGGAGTGCCACAATCTAGAAGCCCCCCTCCTGGTCCTCCAAGTGGTTTATCTTTCCCAACAGTAGACCACAGAGGAAGGACTCTGAGAAGATTTTAATGTGTGGGGTTTTAACCTGGGCAGTCTACATCTTACCATAAAGCCCTGTTCATTCATTTAGCTCAAGTATGTGTGAGTCTAAGGTTTTTTTGGGATCTGCAATTCTGTAATAATGTAACTCCAAATGCTTTATTATGACTACATACTTCCACATCTCCTACAATTTGCACATTGGTCCTACATTTGGCTAGCTGCATCACTCAGGCTTTCCCACAGGCAACTCCAGTAAGAAATGTACACTGCTGCACCATTCAGCCTGCCATGTTGTTCTACCAAAACACAGCTAACCAAGGATGATTTAAAAAGCCAAGAGAAGAAAAGCCCATGCTATTGTGATATCATGAGAATCAAGCATTACTCATGCTGGGTTCCATCACATTAAACCACCAGGGCTGGGAATCATGCAGCCTGGGACAGGAGGCTCTGCTGTAGTCCTCACTCCCTTGGATCTCTCCTCCTCAAAAATGACTGCAGGGGGTATGGTTTGGTTTTTAAACTTTGTTGCAGGGGTGGTCCACCCTAAAGCAGTCAGTCAAGTATCACTTCAAGAACTGACCAGAATATCAATTCCAGTTTTGGAAAACAGTCATGGTATGGTCTTCACAGGGTCACGGGGGCCCAAAAATGGCCTTCTGCCCCCCCTTGTGAGCCCACCCCTGCATTAAACAATATTTGATCTGCAGAACAGACCTTAAGTTACTTCTGCTACAATTAGAATCATAGAATCATAGAATCATAGAAATGTAGAGTTGGAAGAGACCACACGGGCCATCCAGTCCAACCCCCTGCCATGCAGGAACACCCTCAAAGCACTCCCGACAGATAGCCATCCAGCCTCTGCTTAAAAACCTCCAAAGAAGGAGACTCCACCACACTCCGAGGCAGCATATTCCACTGCCGGACAGCCCTGACTGTCAGGAAGTTCTTCCTGAGGTTCAGGTGGAATCTCCTTTCCTGCAGCTTGAATCCATTGCTCCTTGTCCTGGTCTCTGGAGCGGCAGAAAACAAGCCCTCTCCCTCCTCTACATGGCATCCCTTCAAATATTTAAACATAGCTATCATGTCCCCTCTTAACCTTCTCTTCTGCAGACTGAACATACCCAGCTCTCTAAGTCTATCCTCATAGGGCTTGGCTTCCAGGCCCTTCACCATTTTGGTCGCCCTCCTCTGGACATGCTCCAGCTTGACCATGTCCTTCTTGAATTGGGGTGCCCAGAACTGGACACAGTATTCAAGATGAGGTCTAACCAAAGCAGAGTAGAGTGGTACCAGTACCTCCCTCGATCTAGACGCCATACTCCTATTGATGTATTAGCCACGAAAACCACCAGTGCAAAATCTAGCACTGACAAGCTGATCCCTTGGGTAACACAGTTACCCAAAAGACAGAATCAAGCACTTAATCAACTGTATAGGATAGCCCACTTCAGCAAATTCAACCAGAGTTCAAGACTGTTTATTCTTACAATGAGTATTTTAGCCTTTAAGGTACCACAAGGTACTGATGTTTTCGTTGCAATTGGCTCACAGTCAGGGTTACCCTCCTAAAAATAGAAAGAACACTGTTTGCCTTGGCTTGATTTATGTACAGCTGATTAGAAAGAGCCATCCAAATACTGACCTCATCTGTGAAAATACTTAAATGTACAACTAGCACATGTGTGCTACTCTAAATGCATACCCAAATTGATTACTATATGTCAGAGTAAGAGGTCCGTCTTGTTCAATGTGGGTGATACCATATAACTATAAAATGATGTCACAACTAAACCCACCAGCCTCTCCCACTTCAGAAGCATACAGATTCAGCAAGCCTTATCCTGACCCTCAAAATACAGGGACTCAGTGCTAGTTGTTATGCCAACTCTGACAGAGTTACCCACAGCAGCATAACTGGGAGCCCCTGAGATCTGATCCACTTGGCAAGATCTTTCAGGCAGCTGTAGATCAGTCCAGGGGTGAGCTATGGTTCAGTAAAAGTAATCTGAGCCTTTTTTTTTCTTTTCTGTTTTTTTTCCAAACTAGAACTTCAAGATCTACAGATCACAGTCAGATGCAAAACGGTGGCACAGAGGGACTTCTGCAGACTTCCAACTAAGAACAGGCTCTACTCGTTTTGTCCACAAGCCATTTAATCCATTAAGGACACAGGCCAGAAGGAGAGTCTGCTTGTTGTTTTGTTGGTGTCAGAAATGCTTGCCATTCTCTTGTAAATTATCTAGAGACCTAATGATAGATCCCAATCTAGTTTTTGCCCATGCTAGACTAGTCACTTTAAAGTATGAAACTGGTATCTTTAAAGTCACCTGCATTTCCCAATTTATATAATACAGAGCTTAGATAGCTATCTGTGAAAATGATAGGGGCCAATTTTCTATCCTCACCCTCACACACAACATCCACAGGCCACAACTCCCTTCAACCCACAAAACCATCTTATTTTCCCTCCATTTTTCCTTCAGAAAGTTGACAGGAAGTGATATCATATCACTTCCTGTCACCACACTGGAGAAGAAACTGAAGGAAAACAAGGCATTTGAGAGGGGCTGGGGACGGTGGTTGTGCATTTGTACACAATTTGGGAGGTTCGGCGGTCTTGGGGGGAGTGGTCGGGGACTTCGGGGGCTGTAAAAATGTGATCCAAGGGCCATGTGAAGTCCATAGGTCATATATCCTCCCCTCTCAATAAAGACCATTTTCACCCATTAATCACTAGTGACCCTGCAAAAAGAATCTTGCATTTTGCATTAATTCACTGTATTTCTATACTGCCTTTCTGAAACCAGGGAAGACAAAATCAATCAATCAATCAATCAATCAATCAATCAATCTATCTATCTATCAGATTTAAAGAAAGCATCAGATAAAGATATGGAACAAGGAAAGCAACACACACACAAAATGACAGTTTTAAATATTATAATTAAAGTGTGCCTTGATATGTTTCTGGAAACAGAAAGAGTAGTGACCAACTTCAACATGCATTCTTTTTTTTTCATTTTCATTTTTTTCTCAAGTGCAAGTGAGTGGATTTCTGCAAGGACGCCCTTCAAAGCTAAGTCAGTTGATAATCTTAAAACCAACCCAGTTCATACTGAGACAGACATGTAACCCCTTAAGATAGCCAGATCCCAGGGCATTTAGAGCTTTAAAGGTTGAAACTAGCACTATGGATTCAGTCCAGAAAATAACTGGCAAATACTGCAGGTTTTTCAATAACTGAGATTTCAATACTACATAATGGATGATGGGCATTTTCTAGATGAAGTTTATAGAGGAGAGTAGTAACAAAGGGACTACAGTAGTGCACAGGATACCTAAAGCCATAAAAATGCAACACATTTCAGGCTATAACTCCTTTTTCCACAGAGCATCTCCTTTCCTTCAAAAGTAAACAGGACTTCTAACATGGAATAGGCCTTAAAACATCTACGTCTGTCTATGCTGTGATTATTCAAAGGATGGGCATCTGGACACACAGAGTGTAATGTAGGCTCCAGACACAAGACCTTGTAAAATTATGGATGATGGGGGAATTATGGGTGTAGAGATCGGATAGAAATTGAAGGACAATAAAGTTTAGGGAGAGAAAGAGGGCTCAAAATTCTGTATTGACAAGACAGAGCATATCTTTACACTCCCAGAATTAAGTGACATTTGCATAAACACTGCCTCGTTAAAGAGCACCTCCACTCCACAACCAATGCATAGTGTCCAATGCACACAAATGCACAAGCAAGTTGCAGCACACATTCATTCTGAAAGTACATGTGCATCCATGTGCAGTGCACAACCATGCACAATAACATCACATGTTGAAGTCCATGTCTGCAAACCTGAACAGTGTATGTCCATTCTGTCTTGCACAAAAATGCCCAACCATACCTGTAATGCATGCATAGGACACTGACAAGATTCTGGCCAAGGACTGCTTGTCATTGTTTTTATTTGCAGCCAAGTCAACTTTAACTTATAGCAGCTCTATGAATGAGAGACTTCAAAGTCATCATCTGCCCTGCTCAGGTCTTGAAAATTCAGGGGCATGGCTTCCTTGATTGATTGAATCAATCTACTTATGACATGGTCTTCCTTTTTCCCTACCGACTTCCAGTTTTCCGAACATTACTGAGTTCTCCTGTGAGTCATATTGTCTCACGACTGGCCACGGACTACTTCATTTTATTTTATATTGTGAGCTTCCTGGTCAGGAGAAAGTTGGGGTGTAAAATAAGGGAAAATGAATACTGAATTCATTGCTACACAACATAAGCAATGGGCAATGACCTTCCAGATTAGACAAGTGCATGAAAGAAGTTCATTGAAGGCAGACAGAGGTGGGGAGGATCACTTATGTGTGTGCCAAAACTGATCCAAGGCACTTTTGGACTTGGCCCATGGCCTTTTCTCTTCAGCGTTACCTCTTTTCAACTCTGCTGGCCATGTGCTTGACACTGGAGAGGGGCAAACTGAGCATCTCCACCCAGTGTTGATTGATCACCACCACACTTCTCCTAAAAGGCTTCTCACTGAGGAAAGGCTGGGAGAAGAGCGGATGGCTTTGCTACAATCTCTCTTTTGCTGTGAAACTGGGTGGGAGATAGGTGAGAGATGGTCCCACTCACCAGTAGTATGAAGCTCCAACAGGAACGATAGGGACGCAAAAGCTACTGATCCCTGGCCTCCTCCTTATCAAAGTGACAGCCAAATGAAACTTCCATAATCAGAAGCACCTCGTTTCTGAGTACTAGAATTCTGGGAGCAAGTTTTTCCTGATCTCATACAGCAGGACTCTTGATTGTCCTCAAATAATAAAGTCTCAAATAATAAAAAGGCAGTAAAATCCAAAAAATGCTAGTAAAGTTTTCTTTTCTTATTTCAATTCATTTCCATTTCCATAATTCCTTCCCACAGATTTCTTTTCCTGCTGCATTTCAGGATCCAGTCCCTTCGACTTTTACTTTATGCTACTGAACACTGGTACAAGGATAAAACAGCGTAAAACAAGATAATGGTTTGGTCCCAAGTTGGAAACACCAGCACTCAGAAATCTAACTCAGAAATCTGAAATTCTAAAACTCAAAAGTCACTGATTAGTAACTTCAGCCATACAAAGTTGACAAACAAAACAGTCACCAGTCAATAATTAAACAGGAGTACTAGACAGTAACTGGGGCTTTCTGATAGGCAGTCAGTTCAGCCAACTCCATAGTTGTTGATGACTGCTGCAGAAGAGCTTGTACTGACCCTGAAATATTCCAGCTGAGAGGTGGGGATGGTGGTAGCTTGAACCTGTTAAACAGTGTCCAAGCTACCAACATCCCCACCTCTCAGCTGGAATATTTCAGTGCAAGAATTTGAAAAGTTGCTGCCCCTCCTATCAACATCTTGAACTGACCACCAGTCCTGTCTTCTCCAAACCCTTAAAAAGACCATACTCTGCTGCTCCTGCAAATAACAGAGTCAATGAATGTTTCACTTGATTTTAGCTGGTAATGAAATAATTATTCTGATATTAAAGCTTTATTTCACACAGATAGGATTTCAACTTTTTAAAAAAAACATTTTGCATTGTTTTAACTCACTTGTACTTTCATTAAAGACTTAGGGTCTAATGATTTCATCCAATTTGTACACATACCTGATTTTAACTCTTTTTGTTGTTGCTATCTGCTGTCAAGTCAACTTCTATTTCTTACAATTTTAAGAGAGACTTCCAAGATCCCCTGTCATCAATTGCCCTGCTTCAGTCTCACAAACTCAGGGCTGTGGCTTCTGATTGAATCAATCCACCTGTAGTGAGGTCTCCTTCTTTTCCTGCTGCCTTACATATTGTTGCTGTTGTGCGCGCATTCAAGTCATTTCTGACTTATGGTGACCCTAAGGTGAACCTGCCACCGGGTTTTCTTGGCAGGATTTGTTCAGAGGAGGGCTGCCTATGCCTTCCTCTGAGGCTGAGAAGGTGTTACTCGGAACACTCTGGGAACTCAGCTGAAGTTTCCAAACATTCTTCCAAATGTTCTGGAACTCAGCTGAAGTTTCCAAACATTCTTCACTGTCTCTCTGTTATGTGCCCAAGTCATTCCTTGCGTATGCAACCCTTAGGTGAACCTATCATGGGGTCTTCTTGGCAAGATTTATTGAGGAGAGTTGCCTCTGAATCTGAGAGAATGTGATTTGCCCAAAGTCACCCATGGAATTTAAACCCTGGTCTCCAGTCATAGTCCAATGTTCAAACCACTTCACTGTGCTGGAGCATTACTGTCTTTTCCAATCAGTCACATCATCTCATGATATGTTCAAAGTATGACTGCCTCAATTTAGTCATATCAGCTTGTAGTGAGAGTTCAGGCCTGATTTGCTTCTCTCATGATTTGCTCTAAACCCCATTCATTTAACAGTTTTAGCTTGTTTTAATTCTTTTAGAAAGCTGTATGCTTATAGACTGTAAACTATTTTTTTAACTGCTTTACAATTTAAATTGTTTAAATAGTCCAAATTGGTTTTATTGTACATTGCCCTGTGATTCTTGGAGAGAGGCCAAGATGCAAATATTATAGTTAGGCATGTCTAATGGAAACACA
Source organism: Cyclura pinguis (assembly GCA_030412105.1). Lineage (NCBI taxonomy): Eukaryota > Metazoa > Chordata > Lepidosauria > Squamata > Iguanidae > Cyclura > Cyclura pinguis. The sequence goes on along the minus strand of CM059599.1, from coordinate 17,346,801 downwards.
AGACAGGGCCTTCTCTATGACAGCTCCCAGGCTCTGGAACTTGCTTCTTTTGTTGTTGTCCTTCCTCAGACAGGGGAAGACTCTTTAAAAAAATTCAGAGGCTTTTCAGAGCCAATTGTTGATGAGGCAAGAGCTTTTCATTTTGTGCTATTTTTATAACTGTGTTTGGAATTGTTTTTAAAACTGTAGATAATTAGGCTCCCATTTTGAGGGGAAAGGCTGGTTATAGTGATTAATTGCACAACGGCTGTTACAAACACTCTGAACTGGTATTTCAGGAGCTGGGAAATTGAGGCCCACCACACACAGTCTAAGGTAGTTGTAACTAGTGAGTCTCTCTAATCTATTACTCTTTAGATGGTACTAAGCCAAAGATCCACAGTATCTTTGAAGATCCAACTCAATGGCTGGCATTCTGTTAGTGACATATGCATGCACAAGTCCCACTCTGCATGTTGGGTAAATTATTCACCATGGTGCAACATATATATTCCTCTGACAGTGGCAGAAGCCAAACTGCACATACAACAAGGTCATGCACTGCAGTTGCACGGCGTACACCAGGGTTGCTAACTGCACAATAGCACACGGTCATTCACATGCATTGTGCAATGCTGCTGTTTGGCACTGGGATAGTATAAAGCTGTCATAATGTATCTCCACATACGGGTATTTACACTAGGTTGCCCAGTGCTGAACTGCAGCCAATGGAATGTATTTGGGATTTTTTTTCCCTAAGAACCAAAACTGTCAAGCTCCTCAAGTCTGTTCCATCTTCTCTCTTATCTGTGGCCACATCTTCTCTTCATTTCACTCTAACCCAAGGATCCACAAATGTGCCATTCTCCTTAGGCACAGGTTTTGTTCTAAAGAGACCCTCTGTTCTTCTGCAGAGACATCTTGCTGGGGCTCGAAGCCCTGAAACTTCACTCAGAGGGGCCATCCCACCAGCATCCCACCCATTTGGACTGGAGGAAGAGGCCAATTTTCCCCCCAGTTTTGTTGGACCCTGAAAGTGTCTGGAACTACTCCAACGCTTAATGTAACACTACCATCAGGACAAAAGTAAGGAGAATGCATAAATTTTGGTGGTTTAATGTAGATGCCCTCACCTTACTTGTGAAAGTTACCAAATTAAAAAAAAAACACTTAGAGGTACATGTTCTGTAATCCATTTTTAGGCTAAATTTTTAAATGCAAAAATCCAATTCTTCAAGTAATTTAGGAAGCTTCTGTATTTCTTTTAGCAGAGAGGAGAGAAGTAAAGATTGTTCAGAAATTTATTCATTCTAAATATAAAAATGCATTTTCAACTAATAATGAAACCTCACTGAGAAAATGGTAAAAAGTCCCAAGATTTGATTTGATTTTTAAAAAAAAAAAATTGTGGAAAGGTTTGCATAAAAGTCTTGAGATTGGTACAAAAATGAGTTTTGTGCAAAATGATAAGTCTGCACAAAAATTATTTTGTGCAAAAATTCTCTGTAAAAAGTAGCATTTTCTGTGAAAAAAAGACATTTCTACACAACAGAGTTTTTCAGGAAAAAAAGTATTAAAGGACAAAAAGGGATTTAAAAATGTACGAAGCATATCATCTTGCTCATCAGGCAGAAGAAAATGTGAAACCGCATGCAAGAACAAAATAAATGAAGATGTACATTCCCTATCAGACGCTCAAATAGTTAAGGTCTAGTTCCTGTTTTGGTGATCAGTAAGTGCCTAGGGTTTGTCACACCCCTTGGATTTCGATGGAGGGGGACTCAGTAGCCTAAGCCCAAATGCTATTCCCAACTGGAATAGATCAGTTAAATCAACTGGTAAATGTCAAGTAAACAGGTAAATCTCACCGATTCAACTGAATTTGGACTAGCAACAGGTCATGTTCGTCCATGACATACGCATTTGTACTCACAGAATGGCAAGGAGAAGAGCTCCAGATTATAACTCATTTTCTCCAACATACTGTTGTTATAGGCATGTTACATTATACTGTTAAGTTCTGCATAGGCCACGCAGCCCTTTAAAAACCTGCCTCTGGTCCTCCTTCTCCTCCACCAGCCGCTCTCTGTCCAGCTAAGGATGGCTCATAGCCTGATTTCTCAGCACCACAAACCCTCTCCAGATGTCTCTCCCACACACCCAGGAAAGGAGATGGGCAAGAGAGGGGAAAAACATGGTCACCATGCCTACCCACCCCTTTCCCTCTTCCTTCCCTGAACCCTGGGTGGTGCCCATTCTCCCCACCATGCCTCAGCCCCTTTTGCAAAGACACACACATTCTGATATTTACATTTTCTCCCCTTCTGTGAGGGTCCTGCTCCTCTAATCTTAGTGAGCATGGAGGGGAAACCGTACAGTTAAGTCCCTACTGGTATAGAACGTATTGAACCAATATGGGATGACTAATTGAACACAAGTGTGTAGTTTGCCAAAATAAACATTTTGCCTTAGCTTTGGCATGCTTTCAGCTTTTCTATATAGAATTGTCAGTATATTAAACCTTTTCCAATTTAAATCCAAAAGCTGTTAGAAAATAATCTGCTACAAGTCTGAATACATGTGAAAAAGAGTACATGAAGGATCCAAGATGCCCTTCAGTTCAAACTATACTATTCTAGAGACGACCAAGGCTTTAGACATTAAAAAAAGCATCCAAGCAATTTTTCCTTTCTGAAGCACTTTCTACGTGCTCCTCAGCATACAAACCTGCATGGTTACGTGAGGTTTTCAAAGCATTCAAGATCAGCCAAGTAGTACTGAAAGAGCTAGAAAGGTACTAGAGATTACATTCTAGCCCAAGAAAAGAATGAAGGTTTTGCTAACAGTCAAAATGATTTTTTTTTAAATAACAGGAATTCTTTGGTGAACTCTTCAGTTGAATTCAAGCTTCTTATCCAAAAAAGGCTGAGAAAAGTGCATCTCTAGTTAAAATAACTATATTCTAATTAATACAATTATATTCTATCAACAAACTAAACAAGAAAGTACTTGCATCAAGACAGTGGCTGATATCAATAAAGATTAATGGATGCCACTGGTTTGTGTAATCCCATCAAAAGGATTTGAGATGCTTGACAGTGCAATGACAGCATTCCGCATTAGAAAATGCTCTGTACATCAACAAGTCGTTTTGAACAAACTTAATCACATCTAGAGACAACGTATGATGGAGGAGGGGACAGGAGAACAGATATCCATGCTTGGCCATAACATCTGTGTTGCAGCTAGAGATGCAGATACACAATGTGTGGGACCCCAAGTCACAATATCTAAATGATGCACTCATGTGTAGGAGTACAGTGCAACCACAGACAAAAAAAGCAGTGGTGTGGAATCTGATTGCCCTCCAGGCGTTGTTGGACTGCAGCAACCAGCAACCCGAGCCAGCATAGCCAATTGCAAGGTACACTGGAAACTGCAGATTCAAAAAACAGCTGGAGGGCCAACACAGTTCCTATCCCTGTACAAAGAGTAGACTCTCCTCCCCTCCCAAAAGCCATCTATGTATCATGTTAGTCATCTGAACATATCCACATGTATATATTCCAATGCTATTTTCTTATTTGCAAATCTCCTTACACTGTATTAACTGCTAGTGATATAATCCAACAGAAAATTACCCAGCTCAACAGGTTCTTCTAAACAGCAAATCTCAAATACAACTAACCAATCATGAGGCACAATTACTGAGAATGGCTTGTCAATCAGTTACACACTGAAGTGGGGGAGATGCAGATAAGCTAGAATGTAAAGTGTTCATGAGACCCTCAAAAACATCAAAAGACCTTCCTCAATTAGGAACAAAGAAAACTGCCTTACTGGTCCACTGGTCCATCTAGGCTAGTATTCACCCCTCTTACTGATGGCAGCTCTCCGAGGTTTCGGGAAGGAACCTTACCTAAGGCTATCTCTGGCGTTATCTGGTAGTCTCTCACCCAAGCACTAAACAGACCCAACCTTGCTGAGCTTTCAAAATCAAATGAAAGCAGATGTGCCCAGGATGATACATTGGTCCATGTGATTTTCTTCCATTCTATAGTCATTAGATGGATCCACAGGCCAACTGGGACATGATTCCTTCTCCCATCCCTTTCTAGCACCTCAAAGGCTTACTGTAGCATTCATACACTCTAGAAAGACTAAAACAAAGCAACGTACCTTTAGAGAATCCACTAAGTCATCCACTAAGAAGAGGCGTCTGAGCTCCTTGACTGTGCTATTGAAGTTGCCAAGCACGACATTGCTGTATTTTTGGACAAGCTCTTCAGACACAGCGACATCTTTATCCAAGTAAGCCCTGGAAGAGAAAAAATGCCATTCACGAGACACTGTTTGGCAACAGGAGCTTTTTAAACTCTCCAAATTCTCAGTCAAAGGACAATAGGAACAACAGGAAAGCTACAGTACCCAAGAAACCTACAGATGAACAAGCCTCAAGCATGGGCCTTTCACGGAATTAGGCAGAGAAGTGAAGCTGTAGCAGTCAAAAGCTAATTGTTTTCTACTTCTAAGAACTGGCATGACTGGTTAATTAAGCTGCAATTAAATGGAAGAACCAAAGCCTGGCCATGTAAAGCTGACTAGCAAAGGGCAAGCAAATAACACTGTGCCTTTTGCACACTAAAGGGAACATTTAGCAAGTGAAATCCAATGTCTTTTTTGTCTAAACAACGGGAAAACATATTTTACCCATTCCCAAAGGCCATTCTGTAACAGAGCATCTGACTGTCATAATACGTTTCCTTTTATTCAGCATCTCCATCTTCGGTGAACTCAATAACTGTGCTTCCCAGATAAGCAATCAACACGCAACTTTCATTCCTCTAACCCAGGCGATCGGGAGTCACATTAGACTCCTGGAGGCCTTGGACAATCATATTCCCTCGCCATGCCTCCAACTGGCCTCTAGGGGATGTGGAGGCATTTCCATGATATTTTTAAGTTCCTTCTGGAGCATTTTAGTCCTAGAAGAGGCCTTTTTTACTACAGGAAGTGAGCCAAAGTCACTTTATCTTCCTTCCTGTTTCAAATGCTTCTCCAAGGCCTAAATTGACTGCGGGGGGGAGCTGTACGCAGCCCACGCTTCGTCCACCCCTGCTTTAAGCTAGCGATAGGAATTCCAGGGGCAGCCAGCACAATATAGTGGTTTGAGTGTTGAACTGTAACATTAGGGATCAGGTTTCAATTCTCCACTTGGCCATGGAAACCCACTGGGTGACCCTGGGCATGTCACACACTCTCAGCCCTAGAAAACCCTGTGACAGGGTCACCCTTGAGTCACTGTGAGTCAGAAATGACTTGACAAAGTATCACCCTGTTTTACAGAAAGTTATTCCCCCTAATTTCTAACAGAAAATGCTTTATCACCACTTGCAGATTTTCCAGCCTAAATATAACTATTGTTGTTATTGTTACGTACCCTCAAGTCAACCAACCCTCTCAGAGGGTTTTCTTGGCAAGGTTTATTCAGAAGAGGTTTGTTATTGCCTTTCTCTAAATCTGAAAGAGTGTGGATTGTCCAAGACCACCCAGTAGGTTTCCCTGGCTAAGCAGAGATTCAAACCTCGGTCTCCCAGAACTCTAGTCCAACAATCAAACCATTATTACTGAAGTTTCTCAGTCAGGGGTCCCTGAAACCCTAGAGTTCCATGAGAGGTTGCTACAGATGCCACAAAAGACTGTAGCTGGTGGGGGACATTTTTGGAGTTGTAGATATATTCTTTTTTTTTCTTAACATAGAGTTTCTTTCAGACCTGAAAATTATTTCAAGGGTTCCTCCAGAGTTAAAAAGGTTGAGAAAGGCTGCATGGATCTCCTAAATATAACACTGGTACTTTCTTTTAATGAAGAAAGAGAAGAATTTCCTTCACACCATTTGTCATAAAGTTTCTGAATCTGTCTCTTTTTAGTGAGTCATGCTATCCATACTGACTTATGACAGCGTTGAATATTTTTAGGTATCCCGAGGCAGTCATTTAGTAGGAAAAGACACTGTAGTCATTGAGTGCCTATGTGTGCTCTTGATCATCAAAACCTACTGATGAGCAGGAAAAGAGGATACAAGATTAGAGCAAGAGTGGTAACTGTGCATATATGGGACACACCGGCCCAAATGGAACATTTGAGGGCCATGTCCCTAAATGACCCACTCTATATTTTAAAAATTTTTTCTATTTATTTTTCTTAATTTTTCATTGGCCAAAAATGCCCCTCACACCCACAATCTCACCAGGTTTTTGATCCAAGAGAGGTCACGTTTTTGATACAAGAGGTGGAGCAAGTTGATTTCTGATCCACTTCCCACTGAAAAACCAAACAAAACACTTTTTCTTGTCCCAAAACAGCCAGGATGGCAAAAATGTGACAAAATTCTCTCTCACGTAGTTGTTAGGAAACTGCTTTAAAAAAAAAAAAGAATGGGTGGTGCTAGTTGGCCTTGGGAACCTCAAACATGGCCCTGGGGATTGCATGTCTTTTGCAGACCCCATTTTCCCAATCCCTATACTAACATTTCAATAAAATAAAATGAAATGGTCTAGATTCAACTGTCAGTCCCAACTACAGTAAATTCATTAACTCAGTGGGAACATGGTAAATTACATCTATTCAATGCAACTTCCAAATATTCACTATATCTACACTTTGTTGGAAGTAACATTTGGGCCAATGTTGGAATAAAATTTAGGCCAATGTATATAATTTACTTGAAAACAACTATATCACAATAAAACTTGCTCCAACAGGAACATCTAAAATCCACTACAAGTGAGTAATATTACTGAAATAATAACAGCCAATGGCTGCTTTCATAAAGACACAAAAAGCCAGAACTGTGGGGAACTTATTGTTCACACGCAGTACACATGTGTGGCTGCCCAATGTACTTAACACAAGGAGCAGCTTTGGTAATCAGTTACTGAACAAGAAGAAAAATGTGTTACGTCTGAAGGAAGACTTCTAAGTTGCCAGTCCCAAACAACCCAGGAATCACTATCATGTTCAAGCCCTCATCCAAAACTTTGGCTTGTTCAGAGAGCGACAAAATTCTAAGAACTCACATTCAGACACAGTATTTCTTCCTGGTCAATTTTTGGTTGCAAGAGAAGCCAAGTGGGATTCATGGGACAATATTCAGTCAGCATGCTGCTTGTGAACACGAAATCAGGATTTTGTAGAGTCCTGGTTTACCATTTTGGACAGACATGCCCAGTAACTACAAAATTGCTGAAAACCACAATCATGCACCTGGGTAAGACTGAACAAAAAGGAATAGATGCTGGGGCACACTTGGGGGGACTGTAAAAAAAAAAAGGAGGATGACATGGTTAGCCCACTGGGGAAAACGGAACAATGGTATGTGGAGGACCAACAAACAAAAATCTAGTGTTGTGATAAAGACTTTAAGCTATTAAGATCTAAGCTCAGGTACAGTATTTCCCTTAGCTGATTTTTTTAAGTTATTATTTCTACAGCCCTTATGTGGCTGCTACCAGGATTAGAGAAACTATGGACACACAACAACTATCTCAATTAGGAATATTTGCCCACAAGCAAGACCTACTTAATTGAAACTTTGTTGCAAGAATACATATTGTCCTCTTTTTCACTCTTTGTCAGAAGTTGCTGCTTATAATTCATGAGCTGCTGACTTTTGTTGGCTCATAAAAATTTAGAGAAGAAAAACTGGAATAAATGTAGATATTAATATATCTAAATTTTCTTCGTATCCTTCAAGGAAGTGAACAAATTTGTTTATGTGTGGAATGCTACTTCATGAAACAAACAGGAAAACCGAAAGAACCAATGATAACTAGGCAGGTAAATGGAATTTGGGAAGTTATCAGGCTTAACACAACTGCACACCCTGGGGAGAATGTGGAGAGGGCTTACCTACAAAAACAAAAACTAGTCGTGACTGCAAAGTGGATGAAACAATGAAGTACTGATCCAACCTACACTTCCTGCAGTAGGAGCAGATAACAGGAATTAACCAGGCAGCAGTCACCTGCAAAGGGCTTATTACAGGAACCACCACTGTCTTGTGGGAACCACATCCACTGAAAGCTGCTTAATTGCCGTGGCTCTTTTTGGTCTCTTATTTAAGTCACCTGAACTACCTACACATAAATCTCCATGGAGCTGTCCACTAGTGGCACATAGTTATTCTGTGCAAGTGCTACCCAACTACACTCTCCCTCTGCCCTCAAATACTGAGGGAGAGCAATCCAAATTCTGGCACCAGTTTCATTTCTTACAATGTCCTCAGTGTCGTATTAAATCTGATTACAAATAAAATTATGCCAGGAATTCAGAAACAAAGATCTAAATCCAACTGTTTGTCCCAACTAGAACAGACTAACTGAATCCATGGAACTCATGTAAACATTGTATTATCCAGTTCCCACTGATTCAATGTGCCAAGTCTAGTTGGGCCTAACAATCAGATTTAGGTGAAAGACTGGCTGTGAAACAAAGTCTGCAGCTCAATATGATTTAACCTGCATTTTCAAAACACTCCAGTCTTAGCAAAGAGAACCAACGCAACCTTGCATACCATTCCACCACCAACAGACACCAGCTGTGGGTAGAGCAGAAATACACTCACCTGAATGGATGGCCTTCATCAGACTTCTGGATTGCTTGGATAACTCCCTTGTATATCCTAAAACTGATGGTCACTGATAGGAGAGCCAAGGCAATATAAGCAACCACACTCACGATACTGAACACCGTTAAAGAGAGCAGCAGGAACAAGCTGGCTCCAAATACTACACCCGTCTTCTTAATGTCTCGCCAGTAAAGGAGGTCAACAACTAGAGAGATTTAAAGGAAAGGCAGTTAGAAGGCACGTTCTCCAGTACCAACACAGACCAGCACAACTGTTATAAACACACTAAAACTGTGTGACTGCATACAGGCAGATGCATGATCAGATAACCCCTCACATAATAGAAACATGCATGCATAAACAAACATACACACTTGGACCTTACACATGCATCATGAATCTGAAAGTGTTTCTTTCAAGAGAAATTTAGTATACACGACATGCAGTGCCATGTAGTTTTGGTAACAAGTTCCTTAAGTGGAGATCAGTGTAACAAAATTTCTCATGTATCACTGTGACAATAGACCTCAAACCCTGATGGAGGTTGCCACCTGGCCAGAAGGCAATTATTACCCCCACTGTAGAGCAAAAGAATACGTGCTTGTGCTACCAACACAGTTTAAATCTCTTCTCCTTAGGGTTTGGGAAAGCAGTAGGAGTAGCAGTAACAATCTTGAGCCCTAAGATTCCAGGGCAACCAGAATAAGCACTACCAGTGTGTAGAACACTGTTGCTTTTATTATTTTTAATATGACTTATTTCTTACTAGCACAGTAGGTTTTTATCAAGGCCAAAATACAGCCAAGCCCATTTCATACATGTTTCTTTAATAATAAAAGCAAAAAGAGCTGTGTTAGTCATCAGACCCACCTACAAAACATGAGGTAGGGATTTGCAAATAGGAAAATCAGGCCCAAACCCACACATCAAGCTAAGAGGTTCAGGAGGAAGTGTGAACAGAGCCTTCGAGGAGAGAGTGCAATTCAACTAGTCTTAACACTCACGGCATACCTTCTCTGCTTAATGTACTTCATAACTTGGTTGTCACCTACATAGGTCATACATAATTCTGGACTTTTGAGAAGTAGTACATAATACAATTTTAACCAAATAAAATTGTTAAGCCATGTTAGGTCCATTGAGCACTACATTTCCAGCCCTCTGGTGCTTTCCACTGAGAATAGGGCTGAGCAAAACTCAGCAAATCCAAAAGCACAAAATGCTCTAAATGCTGTATGCAATATGCATGAGATGTATTAAAATCTGAGAGCCAGCATGGTGTAGTGGCTTCAGCGTTGGACTATAACCTCAAGAGACCAGGGTTGATTCCCCCACTCGACTGTGGAAACCCAATGTGTGACCTTCGGAGTATCACACACTCTCAGCCTCAAAAAACCTATGACAGGTTCACTAGCATTGCCCTCAGTTGAAAATAACTTGAAGGCACACAGCAACAACATTATATTTAGTGATAATGTAACAATGATGCCTATAGTTTTTTGACCTTGTTTCATGATAAAGCATGGAAGCATCACCAGTATATAAATCATATCTAACTGCAGTTAAAGAAGAGGAGAGTAGGCCCAAACTATTCAACAATAAAAAAACTCCTTAGTACCCAAACTATAATCCCAATTCACACCACAGGATTTTGTCAAAACAAGCGTGTTCTGGACTGTGTTTAAAACCTTCACAGTGCCACCATCTTCCTCCACCTAAAAGACCGTGCCCCAAAAGTCAGCAATTAAACATAACAAAAAGCTGATAAAACCAATTTGGCCAAAAATGGACCCTTTCCAACCTCCAGAGCCTAAGCTGCAAATCACCGTATTTAAACAATACATTAATTTTATGCAGTGTGGGTTCATTGTTGTTGTTGGAATTATTTATATCCTGCCTTTCCACCATTTGGGACTCAAGCCAGCTTACCACAGTTAAAAACAAGCATCAACAACAATCCACAATAAACAAAATTTCAAGAATAAACTATCAAAGGCTAAAATCAATTAAAAATGCTTAAACTATTAAAAAACAATGAATAAAAATCCAGCACATTATGCATATAATTCTTTATTACATGTGCATGTTTACATGTAAAAAGTAAACTTGTGTTTATATATAATAAATTTGGTTTGATTTCCCTTTTATTTTTCTCAAGACCTACAATTATAATAAACTTATTTTTCAGTACACAGGTGGTACAGCAATTGTTTCACAGAATATACATTAGATATCTTAAAGGAGAAAGTCCTGTACTTTATCCAAGACAAATGTATCCCTTAAGAGGGAGACAGAGACAAAAGGCAAATGTATTTTGCATCTAAATTATGAAGGAACAGCAAATTCTTTAAAAGAACAAAATAATCTAGGTCTAGTCTAAAGCAAATACTGCTGACTACATTTGGTAAGTGATGATCGTCACTCGGTATATCTAAAAATAGCGTTGCCAGCATCGTGCCTGACATACACAGCTCATCCAATTACAGTTTTTCCTTCTCTTTAAATGCAAGTGTCTTGGTAAGCCAGAGATCTGAAATCCTCCTATTCAGATTGTGGAGGTTTTTTTTCTACCACCAACTGCAGCTGTTGCACCAAAATGAGGAGTTCACATCTCTCCTGAACATTTCCCCTAACAGAAGTGGGGCGGGGGGAATAAGCCAAGCCATGACGTCTGGTTACAAAGAGGGGGAAAAAAACAGAAGACAAAGCTCTCAAAGCTCAAGAAATAATTCATGGCACACAACTGTAAGCATCACACACATACACATTCATTCTCTCACTCACCACTTCTGGCATCCATCTTGAGGGTGTTGCCTGCATGCGCACAGATCTTGCACGGCTGACAAGCAAACCCTTCCACATCCTGCTAGGGCACTCAAAGGTCACCAGATATATATATATATCTATATGCAACTGCCTGCTGTCCTGCTTCACCAATACACAATTAAGAAACTCCCCGGCTACCACAGAATATTTTAAGCCATCACCCAACAGCTATTTCCACTGTAATTCCTTGGAATGCAGAACATATGTTTGCAGCTATATAGCTATGCTCTACATTTAGAATTCAAAGGGGGAAGGGAGAAACAGCAGACAGGCAGCATTTTGTTTAGGAGAAGGGACCACATAATAAAGAGTATTTGATGGGGCCTATATGCTATCTTCCTTGTTTAATTACAATTTGCAATTAAAGCTGCAATTACAGTATTGATTTTGGACTTTGCAGAGTTGCAGGATTACAACAAAATTAGAACCTCTCTGGAAATACTGCAGATTCTGAAGCTTTTAAACAAGAACGTGTAGCTTTGGAACATGCATAGAATTGAGATATCCTTTTCTTTTGGGGGGTGGGAGAATATCCCCTTCGCTCCCTCTGTGGGTTAAGTAGTAATATTTCTCTTTTTTGGAAAACCTGAATATCTACAAACTATTATAAATCTCTAGCTATATGTCTAAGTACAATTAAAGTAATAGCTTGACATTTGTTTCTCTATCAAAACAAACAGCCAGCATGGACTAGGACTCTGGAGAACAGTATTCAAATCTGTACTCAGCTAAGGAAACACACTGGATGACCTTGGGTAAGCCACACTCTCTCAGCCTCAAAGGAAGGCAGTGAAAAACTCTCTAAAGAGAGAGTTCTTGCCAAGAAAACCCTATGAATGAGTCACTTTAGAGTCGCTGTAATTTGGAAATGACTTGAAGGTACACAACAACCAGAATCACAACAAAACCAAAATTCTGCAAATTATGTAAAACATATGAAATTTGCACCTATTTGGAACAAAACAGATGTGACAGCAGAGACCCATATAAGCACAAAACAAGTTGTCTGACACGTGGTCACCCCATTAATTTCACGGGGTTTTCTTATGCAAGGATACTCAGTAGTTTTTTCAGTTCCTTCCTCTGAAATATAGCCTACAGCGCCTAGTATTCACTGGCGATCTCCCATCCAAGTACTAACCAGGGTTGACCCTACTTATCTTCCAAAATTAGACAGGATCTGGATCATTTATGGTATTTACCCCACTCATATATAAAGTGATCTGACTTTAAAAATCAAAGCAGAGATGCATGACCAAGAAATCCAGGAGTCCCTTCCATTCACATGTTACTTTCCTGAAGTCTCTCCAAGCAAACTTCTCTCAGCTGGAGCCCCAGTACCTGAGTTGTTCAAGACTGAGAGAAAAGTTCTCGGAGAGACGAGCCATCGGTGGCAAAAGGATAGGAAGCAGGGATTTGTATTCTCTCGTTTATCCCATTTGCCTTAAAATCTGTTACTCATCACCACAGTTCCAGGCACTAAGGACCATCATATTTAAAAACAGCCAAAATGGCCAACAGCAGGGGTGGGGAACACGTCTGGCCAAACAATGCTGTTTTTGCCCCCCCCCCCCCGGTGTCTCAAGGGCCCCTTAAAATTTCTGGAATTTTTAAAAAAATTTTAATCTTTTATTTTACTTTCAATTCATTTCTTCTTAGGAAAAAAAATGCATTGGCTCCAAAACATGCAGAAATTGACTCCATTACATCCTCTAATGGGCATTTGGGGGCAAATACTAATTTTTTCTTCAGAAGGGCGCAGCCCTCCCGTGGTCCTTACAGGTCCAAAGCAGCCCTTAACTCCCAACGACTTCACGGCCTACATACAATTCAGGTCAATTTGTAAAACAAGACTGGAACTTTGTTGTAGTTAACAAACCTACACAATTCCAGCTCTACTATGTGTCCACATATAAATTTAGTACATATATGGCCAAAGTCAGCCACTCGGGAACACTAAAGAATTCTGCAACCACTAAGTATTTCCCCATTCACAAATCCTCTGGGGTTCGCTCTTGTTATAAGAGGTTGCACAAGCATTAACATGTTTGACAGCATTTCTGTACATCCATAAGGGATAAGAAAGAGCTAAATGTAAAGAGTTTCAGAACATCAAATTACATATCACATCCCAGATGACGTATGAAAGGTTGTCACGTGCCAATTCACAACAAATTCCAGGACTCAAAATCAAACCAAAACTAAAGTGAGATGAAAGGTAAATCAATCAGATCTTAACTGCATGTGGCAAGCTTCTGACATCCAGTATCATTCTGTCATACTGCCTGGCTGCCACACAAAATCTGCACAGAAAGACTGACATTCCAGAGCAAATGGGTGGATCCAGGGTTATCTCTCGTCAACAAAGCAACAATGAGGTACAACGATGGTATGCACCAAGACCTACTTTGGACCTGAACAAGTAACTATACAGTGCTATAGTAACATTAAGTAATTTTGAGAGCCCACCATTACTTAATAATAAATATTCAGTAATATTAAGAGGTCACCATGAAAGCCAGTATAGTGTAGCGATTTGAGAGTCAGACTATGACTCTAGAGACCAGCGTCCAATTCCTCACTCAGTCATGGAAACCCACTGGGTGACTTTGGGTGCATCACACACCCCCATGATAAGTTCACCTTAAAACTGCCATAAGCTGGAAACAACTTGAAGGACACAACAAAAAGCCATAAAGAGGCCACCATGATTAGTAACATTACAAAAGTAGTAATCAGCCACTGGATTCTTTAAGGCTAGCTGGTTGTGACCTTTAAACCCCTATATAGCTTGAGTCCAGAGTCTCTCCTTCCAGGAGCCTGCCTGCCTGCCTTTTAAGATCTTTTGGGGGAAAGTTTCTCTCTGTTCTGCCATCATTATAGGTGTGGCTGATGAGGACAATGGAGAGAGCCTTCCTGGTGGCTACTCTCAGGGAAATTTGGTTGACCCCTTGATTGCTTTTATTTTACCAATAGGCAAAGTCCTTTGTGTTTAGGCAGGTCTTTTGGCTTCCACGTTTAAGTGAACATGGCAGAAGGATCTTTTTAATGGTGTATCTTATGCACTTTTTTTAAAAAAAATATGTTTTAATATTTTTTAATTGTTGTAATTTACTGTTTTCAATAGAAATGTTTATTCAATGTTTTCAAACTTTTATATATCAAATAGGTTTTTTTGTGTACTTTGTCTTTTTAAATTGATGTAAGCCAGCTTGGAGCCTGTGCTGGGAGAACGGCAGGAAAAAATAAAATAAAATAAAATAAAATAAAATAAAATAAAATAAAATAAAATAAAATATTATGTGAAATTAATTTCAGTTACGACCCACCTGCCCAAACATAGTTGCACTGGGGGAACAGATCATCTGGGCACAGCCTTATCACAAGAGCTCTCAGTTTTGATTATAAACAACTACAAAGTATTACAGTGTTAAACCACAACATGTTCTCAGTGAACTACCTCCTAGTTCTACCTCACACATACAAAACAAGGAATTTTAGGAGCTGAGTCAGATCCTCTAATTTACTAACTGTTGCTTTTGACTAATAGAAGCTCTTCAGTATTTCAGATTAGGATCTTTACCAACCCTACCTGAAGATTTCAGGAGCCAAACCAGGGACATTCTAGACGTAAACCATGTGTTCCACTACTAAAAATTATATCCCAACCACCAGCAAGTGGGAAAATCAAGGCCACAGAAAATCAACAGCTCCATCATCTGCGCCTCCTTATTGAAGTCCTAATGTGTCTTACCATTCAAAATTAGACTCTGCCTTCTCCTCTCCCTGTCCAGAAGGTGAAGACAGAAGACACACTAAAGAGAGAAACACTACCCTCCCACCACTGTGCCCTCCTTAGTTCCAAGGCAGTTATTCCTAACAACGAGATGCTGGCCAAAATCAGGCAACAGAATCACTTGTGAACCCCACACAGCATATGACTGTTGGTCAAATGGTCAGCTTTCCTGACTAGACAAATCATTGCTCTGATCCACAAATTTGATCCAATTTGTGTCGTGTGTCAGAAAATCCTAACAAGAAAGTCTCTTTACTTATATCCCATGTTTCTCCAAAAACCGGGACTCAAGGCAAGCCTTTTTAAGCCGAGATTCCATGTAAAACCCAATGGCTTAGCAATCTTCTTGGCAATGTTTTTGGAAAACGTCAGCCAACTATGTCATATTGTTATCATGTAAATCACTTGTGGACTGTCCACAAATTCCAAAATATATGGTCTCAGGGAAGGTGAAATCCAGGAAAAGTTATTGCACTCTCTCCAAAAAAGAGGGGAGCCATTTCTCCCAGTATCCACTGCAACCATACACTGAAGGATGTTAATCTACCTTTGAAAGAGGAAGACATCCTGCAAAAGCAAAAGACTTATCTAAACCAAAACTGCTTCTTAGCTCCGCTATGAATGTGCATACATTCATACACATTCATACAAACCACAAACCTTACTTTTGCCCCACTGTCCAAATAAATTTATCAATAAGAGAAGAACTCTGAAATTATACACTGGGGACAGTAAGGCATAAGAAATTCCAGGTTTTAAACAAGAGAACAAAAATAATAGGAAGATATAACTACAGTTAGTCCTCCACACTTTTTCATAGATTTGATTATCTGCAAGTTTCTCCAATCCGTATTCCTTCAAGAACCTCTTTTCTGGGAGAACCTTCCCTCTCAGTGGCTCCAATCAGGCCATGCAGCTCTTTAAAAACCTGCCTCTGGTCCTCCTCATCTACCAGCCACTGTCTGGCCAGCTAAGCATGGACTGCAGCCCAATTTCTCAGCACCACACACCTCTCCTGATGCCTCACACACATCAAAGGAAGGAGATAAGCAAAAGAGCAAGTATAGGACCACCGTGCTGACACACGCCCTTTCCCTCGCCTTTCTGTGGCCTAGTATGGACTCCACCATGCCTCGGCCCCCTTCCCACAGACAGACACAGACACATACACTTTGATATTTGTGGTTTTTCTACTTTTGCAGAAGTCCTGCTCCCCTAAGCCCAGCAAACGTGGAGGGCCAAATATACTCATAATAAATGCTCTAAATACAAGATGAACTGTTTTTCAAATGCCTCTTGTTTCAAATAAGGGTGAAGGCTAAAAAATCGACTAACAAATGTTATCACTATCACAGTGATCTTTGGTCATTCAAAAGGTAGCGTGTGGAACAACTGAGAGTCACCAACTGCCTTCCTATATCAGTATTGCAAAGGAGAGCATAGATAGAAGGACTTCAGTCCTTTTATTGTCATTTTATGACTACAATCTGCGTACCTTTGAAGCCATTTGTAATATTATGGTTCAAAAGCACTCACTCTCTGCGAGAAGCGCTCTCCAGGCCTTCAGAAAAAGGCACTTCTCAGCTCCAGTATCCAAAATTGAATTTACTTAAGAACCTGGAAACGCTGAAGACCTGGGACCTTATTCATGCAAAGCATATATTGTTCATCTAGCTCATTACTGTCTGCTAGGTCTAGCAGTAGCTCTTTATCTCAAATGCGCCAGACTTGTGACAATCACCAAAATGTTTGAGGAGCATGAATGGTAGAAAAAACATGTCCCTATTGGTGAAATATGAAACCCAGTCATGGTAAATGAGGGATAGTTATGTGCTGAATTAAATACACTAGACTAATTGGCTTAAAGCTCTTGGTTTTCATCCAAAAAGAATGAAGTGCTACCGAAAAGATTTCTCTAGCTGGGGGATTTCTTTGGCATACCGTTTTGATGCACATGACACCCACAAACCAAATGGGGACTGTGCTGATCTGCTAGTCTAAAAGGCAGGTGCAAGATTAGTAAATTCAACAGGATGACTTACCCTAACAAAGGGCTTGGTGGAGACAGAGAGATGCATTATGGAAGAAATGGAAAACATGTGGCCATCTAGATGTTGCTGTACCATCCTCCCATCTTCCTTCACCACTAGTTATGCTGGATACAGATGATGGGAGCTGCAGTCTACCAACATCTGGAAGGCCACACAATCCCTAAGCCACAACTATGGGCTTTCTTCCCAATGCAAATAGCAGCTTCAGAGGGATTTTCAGCAGGACAATGTTAGCAGGCTGGTTAAATGTTCTCTCACTAAGTACGCAACCCAGGATGCTTTGTGGGTTCTGTCCCATAGTCAGTCAGTCAGACAGACAGACAGACAGAGACAGACAGACAGACAGACAGACAGACAGACAGACAGTGTGGATGCTAACTGCATTCAAAACTCCCACTAGAAGCCAAGATTACTAAATTGAAGTTGTTGCACTTTGGACATATCAGGAGACAAAATGACTCACTGGAAAACATGATAATGCTTGGTAAAGTAGCAGGCAATTGCAAAAGAGGGAGACCACACAATGGGTGGATTGATTCAATCAAGAAAGCAATGACCCTGAGTTTGCAAGACCTGGGCCAGGCTGTTAATAACAGGGCTTCTTAAAGATCTCTCATGCACAGGGTCACCAGAAGTCAACCTGATAGCATATGCGTGGAAAACCCACACGAGTGGAAAACCCTTTCTATGCATACAACATGAAAACACCTATGGATGCATGGAACTTTTCCTGCCTGCCAAGACAAGAACAGGAGTATGCTCTTTGCCCAGCACTCTTGACTAGGTCCTGCAGATGTCCCCTGCCTACCGTCAAAACCCAAACATGAAGCCAAACAAAATACAGCTGGAGAATCTGGCATGCTACCAGCTCTTCATAAAAATGTACACTAGCTTGCAAATGTGGCACCTCTGGCCCACATCAATGTGCTCATGCAACACCTTTTAATATCCTCTCATCCCCAATGCTCCACTGGTACCAGAGAAATCAAAATTCTCTCTTCCTTGCCCATGCAGCAGTTTCAGGTTTATCAGGCTACCTATATATACATTCACATTAACACATTTTAGATCTGTACCATTTGAACTAGAAAGGGCAACTTCTAAATTCCCTGACCACTATGCCTTTTCTTCTTTCTTCAGAGGGGAGGGAAACCTTGAGCTCTTACAGGACAGATTCCCACTGCCATCCTGTACATACGGCTGGTAAATAAATCCCATTAATCCCCACAAGGCTTTCTTATGAGGAAGTGTGTGAGGAAGGATTGCAGCTTTTGTTTCTGCATTTGTATTAGGGCCCTCACTAATCCATTTTGCAGACTTTGCCCCTTCTTGTCCTAGAGCAGCTGAGCTACAATTCTTAAAGCTTGTTATTTTTGAAAGAAATAATCAAGGGATGTTGTAGCCTTCCATATTCAATCTATCAATGGAATTTCTAAGACCTGATTTGTGCAATTTGCACAAAATGGCAGCCACATGCAAAATGGCAACTAGTAATGCAGGAAATGTACATGCATAGAAAGAGAGTCAGTCCGACTTTGTGCAGCAATGCCATGGCAACCCCTTTACTAGGGTAGGTCACCCTGTTGAATTTACTAATCCTGCACCTGCCATTTGGACTAGCAAGCATCAGCGCAATCCCCAGGTGGTCTGTGGGTGTCATGTGCACCAACACTATATGCCAAAGAAACCCCCCATCTGGAAAAGTCTTTTGGCTAGTGTTTCAGTCTTTTCTGAATGAAAACAAGAGCTTTAACTGAATTAGTCTGGTGCATTTAATTCATCCTCATTTACCATAACTGGATTTCACACTTCACCAACAGGGACACATTTTTCTACCATTCAAGCTCCTCAAACTTTTTGTGGTTATCACAAGTCTGGCACATGTGTGATAAAGAGATACTGCCAGACCCAGCAGACAATAATGAGCTAGATGGACCAATGGTTTGACTCAGTGAGACAGCTTCACATGAGTCCACATTTGTGAACTGGAACAGCAAGCAATGGAGGCAAAAGTATGATTGAAGCACATTTCCAAAACAACGTACCTACGCAAGCTTCATGTGTCTTTGAAACACATGGTTGCAAACTTAGAACTCTTGTGACCGAGTTTCCCTAATACCACCACACCCCCAAACCCAATGAGAGAGTATTGTTTGGGACAGACTGAAACCTAAAAAAAAAAAAAAACAGTTTTTGTTCTGATAATACAAGCTAAAGTTGAAAAATGTAAGGCATGGATTTAAAATCCTTACACTTGCACAACACAGAGATTTAAAAGGAGAGAAGCTGAAGACACAAAGGCTGGCAATTTGATTTTTAAGCTACTTATTTCTCCCGGCCTTCTTTTGTTTGGCCATGGTCTTTGCTATTCAAGCTAGACAGGCAGTTTTGTAAATCAAGGAGACCCCAGATAACAAGCATTAAGATGACCCTCTAAAAATAGCCTGGCAGAGCAAAGGCAAGGGAGAGGCTATGGAAGCAAAGGAAACTGAACTGTGTTTCTGGACTTTTACCTACATTTTGCAAACAGAACTGGAAGACTGCACTGCATTCCAAAAGCTAAAGTCCGTTAGTCTGATACATTACAGTATACTAACTACCAACAGCATTAAAAAAAAAAATAAACAAGCAACCCTCTTTCACAGCCAGTACACCAGCTAAATTGAGGCTGGCTCTGACATTTGTACAACCAGGGCATACCGAAGACAAGCTGTTCTGTGCCGTCAGATGGCAGGGCTTAATCCACTAAAACATTTGCAGCATCAGGCAAGCATTCCTTCCCCACCCTTTGCTCCCTCATATTTAGATATCCTTCAGAAATGATCTCGTAAAAGGATTTTCCCCCTCTCCTTCATAGATTTGCCATTATCTCTCATGCCTTTAAAAAAAAAAAAAACCTTGCTCCTCTACAACACACAAACCTCTTTCTGGAAAAAAAAAAAGGACAATCCATAGCATCCGTAAAAACTTTAAAAAACAAACAGTAAAACTGCAAATACCCTTATCCTTCCAATTGCTCAGCTGACTGTCCATCTCTCTTCACAATGGATCTGCCCCTTCAGCTGGGATTATCAATTATGCATACCAATGGAAAGGCTGCAGTTGGAGAAATAAAGCAGCTAAGAGATGAAACATCAGGCTTCCCCCAGTAGAGGTCTGCAGTCTCTCGCCTGCTGCACAACCGCTGCAGGACTTAAGTCACCTGACTGTCTTCTGGGTGTGGAACAGACTGACGCAGTGCAATCTGTAACCAGGCTACCGATTCCTCAGTTCAATCTGCTTATCAGGGCAACTGCTTGCTGCTCGTTACTGGTACCAAAACCAGTTTGAGAGGGGAGGGAGGGGGGAGAGACCAAGAGAGAGCAAGCAAGGGGGAGAAACAAGGCAACACAGGACACACACACACACACACACACACACACAGAACGTCAGCTTTTTCCCACTACAAGCAGCCCAACATCTTTAGACTATTAGAATGTTATGGAAGCTCATGCAAATACATTTTTTAAAGCCAGGGGAAAGAGATCTCTATGTCGGGTAAGGACAAACTCAAATAACAACAATGAACACACTATATTCTGGACAAACAGTTAAACTCCAAGCATGCATGCTGGCCAACATCATGTTTACCTAGTAAATTTTACTACACGAAACGCCTCATACATGTAGTGTTAGTAATCCTGTATAGAATCCATGCAGTAGAAGTGAGGGGGGGACACAGAGCTTGAGTGCATCAAGGCTGCCAAGTGAGCTCACGGCTAAGATATGAACCAGTAAATTCTCAGCTAGTTATTCAGTATTCTTAAAATCATATTACATCAGCTTTTGCCCTTTGCAGGTCCTTTTACTGATGCCTCTTGCCAGTGCATCTAGGCTCTGTTTTTAAACAACAACAACATTTTATTAATTTTTAACACAATCTATTTTACAAAGTTAAAAAAAAACACACAAAGGAGAAAAAGAAAAAAGAAAGGAAAAGAAAAAAAGGAGAAAAGAAAAAGCCATATAACTAACACACACT
This sequence comes from Cyclura pinguis, assembly GCA_030412105.1. NCBI lineage: Eukaryota > Metazoa > Chordata > Lepidosauria > Squamata > Iguanidae > Cyclura > Cyclura pinguis. The sequence goes on along the minus strand of CM059599.1, from coordinate 17,325,499 downwards.
AGATCTCTGACCCCCCATCCTGACTGTATTGAAAGATAAAAAGAAAAAAAATTGTATCTATGTGTGTGTGTATCTTAGAATATATATCTACACACACACACACACACTTCTCTCATTACAGATCCAACTAAATAATCCTACAAAACTGTCGATAATCATACCCACGAATAAATATCTTACTGTTCAAAAAAAAATCCATGAACAGTTTCCAGTCTTTCAAAAGGTCTTCAGCTTATCTATTTAATAGTACTAAACAGCCTGATACAAAAACCTATTTGAAAGGGGCTGAATTTCTGTTGCTATGTACCTGGCAAGCCACCTTCAGTAAGGATAAAACTACAGACAGAACAGAACTACTCTCCTGGCAACCCTGTGTGTATGCTGCTGCTTAAAAGCACAGACCGCAATTGCCCTGTCAACACTTAACTCACTTAAAGAGAGATATGTAGTGGCATGCCAAGACTGAATGTGTGCTTGTAGGGAATAGTTCTAGGAACACCACACAGGCCTGTATACTTCAATCTATGAAATGAATTGATAAATTTCAGTTTCAGCATAAAAGGCACCTAGGCTGGGTTAAACCAACAGCTACGCCAGTGCAGCTATGCCAGTGCTGCATCACAGTGCATGGCATTGCTCCAGCACTCCAGAAAGTTGCCCAAGTGCAGTGCAATGATTTACAACTGGAGTACAATTGTCTAGCCCTCCTGACTGCAGGAAAAAGGCTTGGAAGTGTGACAAGATAACAATACTGCATTTATACGTGCCAAGAAAAGTTTAGTTCATAGTTTACTGAACTGGTTTTTGTTCACATTTTCTTCTGACAGGTCTCCACACAGGTCTAACCTGCTGCCTCATCATGGTGTGGAAGCATAAGATCTGGCAGTTCTACTAAGCTGCTAAGGCTTTGAGTGGTGGACTACACGTCTCCCATGGAAGGCCCAGCCTTAGTAAGAAGATGGTCTCCACCAACATTTTGGCAACCAGGTGATGGACTGCTTCTTAAGCAAAAATAACATGGAAAGTATAAGCTTCTATACCTCAAAAAAGAACAGATCAACACATTTCAGCAAACTTTTTATTCAAAACTAAAAACACACACGTGTGAAATCTGTATTTGTAGTTAATAGTTCTAGTGACAGCACACAGATCTGTGTACCAAGACACACATGTGAAATGAAACACTGCTTGCCACAATTTGTTTTCCTGGATTTTTCAGCCACACAAATGGTTCGTTACTGGGACTTTATAATGGGTCTTGCAGAATATGTGAAGTGAAATCTTTCATCAGCCAAAACTAACTCAGAGATGCTTCAATAAATATAAATTTCAGAGGGAAGAGAGGGGAAAAAAATATTCTTAGATGCCTAGGTCTGTTGAACAGAAGTCCGCAGCCTGCTCATTATGGCTAGGATCCCAAGAGCTGCTTAGCCTCACACAAGTGAGCTTGTGCCAGTACAGATTTTGACTAAATCTCCCCTCTGAATGGAAAATCATAGCACATATTGGTTTTATAACTGCCCTTTGAGAAATTACATGGGGACAGCCTCTTGTAGGGAAAAACCAAGTTTAAAGCCTTCTTCAGTTTGCAGGTCTATCTGTGCAACTATTTGATTTTTGGCCTATTACTAAGTACATAGCTAAGCATGTTTTCCTATGAATTCCCAGGCCCAGTGAAAGATTTATTGAATAAAACACTTGCAACATATTAATGAGAGCCTTCCATGGCTCAAATTCAATATCCCACTAGCAGATATCTCCTTGTTCATGATGGCTGAAGAACTGCTTTCTTTCACTTCAAGACATTTCCAGCCTACAGAGACCCAAAGGTGAACTTCTCAGGGGGTTTTCTTGACAAGATTTGCTCAGAGGGGGTTTCCTTTTCCTTCTTCTCAGGCTGAGAGAGTGTGAGTTGGCCAAGGTCACTCAGTGGATTTCCATGGCTGAGCAGAAATTCAATACCTGCTTTCCAGAGTCATAGTCCAATGCTCAAATCATTACACCTCACTGACTCAGTTTCTTCCTCCTGCAACCATCCACACTGCATGAAATGTGTTCTGTTGAGGAGCAGGGACTACAGGCAATTTCCCACTCCCAATTCCACTAACAAAAGCAGCTCTATCAGTGGACTGCCCCTACTGAATCCCATCCCAGGTAACCTAACACCTGGCTGGATGCCCCCATTGAGAGTCACGTTTCCTCAGACTTAATCCCATGGTGATAACACGCTAGCAGTGGGCAGAGCTGAAACCAGCTATGGATTGATTGGTTAGAGCCAGAAGTGAATCCACTTCTCCCTTTCTCTTCTCTCTCCCCCTCCACACCTAATGGGATGTTGGGAAAGAGACAGACTGGTCTTACAGAGGCTTAAAATGCTCCCATCCACAGGGCTTTCGAAATTAGGCTAAGAGCCACAACAGATCAGCTGATGGTCAGATGTGATCACAGGGCCAGAAACTAGCCATGCCGAGTTACAACAAAAAAAGCCCCTTATTAAATATCTGAAATTCGTTGTTCATGCTGTACTCTCCTTGCAGACACAAAGATATGATATATGCATCAGCAACTTGAAAGAGAAAAAAAATTTTGACAGTGAACCCAGGGAGAAATAAAAGAAGACTGAACAGCAACTGGGCACTGTGCTTCTGGATGAACAAAGAGGTAAAATGTCTGTCCCTAGAGCAGTCTTCAACAGATTCGTCAAAACAAGAAGAACAAATCTAGAGTCAAAATTTCAACTGCATAACTTGAAGAAAAACTCAGATTTGGGATGAAAGAAATTAATTACCCATTCAGTTCTTCAGCCACTAACAAAATCCAGAATAGAAAAAAACAGAACAATAAATGTTCATACATATATTATATAATTCAAAGGGTGTTCAAATTCATCTACCAAGCCCTTTTCCATTCCATTTTTCCTTGATGGCATTTTTGGTAGTTATACTGCTCTTTTAGCATTGGATTTACAGAAGTGAACAGTGCCAAACTGATTCACACTTAACTGTTTTTGGCATATGTCTTCTGGAAACAATAAATGGATCCAAGTTCATGTGCACAAGAAACAGCATCTCAAATTGATCTTCTGTGCCCCTATTTTATTTAAAGTTTCTAGCTGTTGATATTAACAGGTCTCAAAGCAAAACAGTTTTTGAGTATATAATATCCAGGATAAAATGAACACAAATTATCTGAGTCCAGTTTTCAGCAAATGAAATGTGCCAAAGATCTCTTAATGTTGAAAGTTACATTGTCATTTATGTATTGCCTAAAATATAGCGAGGAAGATGTAGTAAGGTTTTTAAAAGTCATTGGAGATAAGCATCTCCAGGAGCAGAAGCAGTGAAGTAAAGGTTAGCAAACTGACAGCACTTTAGAGCTTTATATTCTTGAAAGTGCATTTTTTAAAAGGGAAATAATTTTTCAGTTTATAAACACCAGGTGGCGCAAGAACTCTACCTCAGTTCTTTCGGATCTTCTCAAGACTGGACTGCATTAAAGCAGTAGCAGTGGATATTTCTGACTTTTCAAATAAAGGCAAGCTTTTGGCAGGATTAGTGCTTAATGGTGCAGAGCAGCTAAGCCATATCTTTCCATAAAAGATGCTGCAGAATTAAAGCCAGCTTATAAACAATCACCTAGGTCAACTAAAAATTATCTATAGGGTACCAGAGAACTCATTTTTAATTTTAGGCAAAAAATAACCAACGTGAGTACCTGAAGGTACATAGGATAGTACAGTTGTGAATACATTTAATATTGATCTAAAGACATAGAATGCTTGCAACTGCACTGGAAGAGATAACAAATCCAAGCAATTAAATACTTTTCCCACTCTGTCAAAGAAAACAGAAGTCTGGTCTCATAAAGGCTCAGCTAAGAATTTCAGATTAATGAGTGAAAAATGCAAGAACTATCACAGCACAATAAAACATCAATCCATAGCATTCAATTCAAACTAAACGTTGGCTAGCGCAAGCCCAGCACAGGATGTCTCAGTGTATGGTCTGGGAAGACTCAGCGGATGGTCTGTGGGCAAAAGATGCAACAACTATGCCGACATTAAAGAGCTCCGGGTCGAATTTTAGACGCGAATGGAAAAGCCAATTTTGATGACACAGAGTACCATGTAAGAATAGTAATGTTTTTATTCCTCTCAAAAAAAGGGAGAGGGAATCCACGGGGTCAACTGGTGGTTTTCTGGTGGCAACAAATATCCACAGCTGTTGATACCACCAATGGAAACAATCTAGAAGCCATACTAAACTGGGAGTGCTTATTCACAGAGAAAGGCAGATAGTGTAGCAGATCAATATATCAAAGTGCTACTAGAGTTAAGAAAAAAAAACACTACCTCTTCCTTGTTAATGTATCAGGATATGGAGAGAAAAGCGATAACAGTATCCAACAGGAGGATGTGGGAATCCACAGTAGAACCATTTGGCAATGTAACCAATTCCCTAGAGAAGAAGTTGGGTCTCCTTCTCTGGACTTCAAAAAGAGGCTGAACAGCTAGGGATGCTTTAGCTAGAGATCCTGCGTGGAGCAAGGGGTTGGACTTGATGGCCCACAAGACCCCTTCCGACACTACGATTCTATATATCCTTCTTGCAGAGCGTGCAATTTTATGGGTGTTTGCCTGGTGAATCACAGTGAAAGTGCAACTCAGTAATTCAGTCATCATCTGCTCTGAAAGACTGGCAAAAAGGTAACTTAACATGGCTTCCTATCTTCCTAGGCATTCTGAGAACCCAAAATAAAGAACGCTGTTCATTTTTCTCCAGATCACGTACTCCTTCTAATCTCCCCACATCTCATCCTGGTTTTCTTCTGAGGATAGGAAGGAATAATGCAGTCCTCCAGACACTGTTTGGACTACATGTCCCAGCAGCCCTAGAAAGCACAGCAAATGAAAAATGCCGGGAATTGCAGCTCAGCAACATCTGAAGGACTACCATTCATATTCCATTCTAGCAGTATCTTGAAATTATCGAAGTATCCAGAGTTAAAGTTAAAAGCTGCAGGTAAGAAAAGAAAATAACTGGCCCTTTAATTTGGGAATTTCAGCATGGACAGATGAAAGGAAAGATGTTACAGAGAACATTAGAGGCAGACAAGAGGAGGGGGCAGTGACAATGCATTCATTAAACCTAAATATTTCATTTATGTTTAGGTGCAACTCATAACGTATGATTAGCAAGATGATATATTCCACTTTCACTAAATACATAACTTTGTAAGGTATTAAAAATGATAAACAAATACTTCCCAGCTAATTATACATGGCTGACTCAAAATGGGAAGCCACATTAGAACCATTTCATGTAAGAGGGCTGTGCAGGTTGTAAGTGGGGGGAAAAATGCTTTATTTGAAGGATTTTAATATGCTAACACTGCAAATCTGTAAAGCAAGTAAGGTAAACCAACTCATGGGAGGTCTTAACTAACTTGAACCGCAGGCTTTAATTTTTAAGGCATTGTACTAACAATCAAATATGTATTTAAGGGGTTCTTACCTGTTATAAAGCAATGTCACTGAATAACATTAGCTGAAACTGAGATAATTTTCAAGTCCTGGCCTGTGCTATAAGCTGCACAATCGCTAAAATGCTTACATTTCAGACTGTTACAATCCATTTTGCAGATCACTGTTATCAGCTGGCGGTATAAACCCACAGATTGTAGTAGTATTCAAAATGTTGGTTGCATGTTTTCTGCAGTTTTCCATAAGAATCAAACACCATGCAGAAAATCCTCAATCTAGCAAGTCTTCACAGTACTAGAAATACAGCTGAAAGGATATGGAAGCAGCATCCCCCAAACCAATGTTCTAGAGGCAAAATGTTTGCACTCTTTCAGAGTTGAAATTCCACACATTTTCTGTCACATTCTCTACTCCTCTTTGACTTTTAACTTTTCGTGGGAGACTGATCCTCCATACCCAAAAACAGACTTCTACAAAACTAAAGTATCTCATTCATAACAAGCAGGCAAGCAAATGAAATTCTGGCAAAGCAAGCATAATTTATGATGAGCACACAGCTGGAGTTTCCATGAGACAAAAATATAAGCCACATTTACAATAGCACCCGCCTAATGCATATATTAATGCTTTTCTTCCAATAACCTACTTGACACCTCTTTAAATATTAATTAAGAAGAATCTAAATTATACATTGGGACTGAAATGAATGTGACTTGCTGACATTTTTTGTCTGAGGAGGAAAAACACAGCTGAGTGCCGTTTTCACTAGAAATTACTCAGAAGACAAGCAATTTCTCTTCTTTCTCCCTTTTGGAAAAGGTCAAAAAGCCAATTAAGCATGGCAAGAAAGCAAAATAACAGATGCGGCAGAAAGTATCTGAATGCAAGTTGTAATCAATTAATCAGTTGGGCTATTAGTTAGCAGATGAAAATTCACAACCGCTGTTGGTTGATGTCCTCCAGTTTAGTTAAGCTAAGAGTGAGGAATCACACCCACGAAACGTGCAGACTCTATCAATGGCTATTAGCCATGATAAGCAAATTGAATCAAGATACCAGAGACAGGGCACCTGTGGCCCTCCCGGTGTTCATCTCTCATCATCCCTGCCCACTGGCAATTCTAGCTGGATTTGAAAGTAAATGGAACAAATTATCTATATCCCAATTTATATCAAGAACAGAGATTAAAAGGAGGGAACTACTGATCTATTCCAGGGGTGGGGATCATACACTCCTTAGATGTTACTGGTCTATAAATTTCTACAGTCCTTGCCTGCCAGAAGTTGCGGTCTAACAATATCTGCTTGACCTGGGAGAGAATGGGATTTTACTCTAGGTGACCCTACTGTAGCTGTGTGCACAAGGGGTCATTAGAAAATTCAAAATGTTTTTGTTAACTTATCCAAGATTTACCTGAGCTGGTTGCTTCATTTTACCACGAGCAAAACGTTAGTTTTCAATAAAACGTTTGCTGAAACATGTTGAACTAATGTTCTTTTTGGGGGTATAGCAGCCTATTCCTATTCTTTCCATATTACTTCTACTTCTGCTACCAAAGTTTCTGTTAAAGAAGCAGGAACACATCTACTTTGTTAACTGAGGTATACTTATACATCAACATACTAAGACAAGTTGGTTAACTGACAAAAAAACAGATATTCAAGTAGACCGACAATCTTAGCTGACTTAGGCCATTTCCTCAGTACACTCTTATAGCGCAATTATTCCACTTTTAACATCCTATGGAATCCTGAGGTTTGCAGTTTAGGGAGGGGCTGGCCTAAACTGCAAACCCCAGGATTCCATAGGATGTTAAAAGTGGAATAATTGCACTGTAAGAGTGTAGTGCAGAAATGGCCTCTGTGAAGCACAGCAACCTTATACAGAAGGAGGGGGGACAGACTTCAGTCTTCCAGAGTCTTTGTACTGCATTTTATTAAAACCTCAAGATCCACCAACAGAAACCAAGTGCAAAAGACATCTGCTTGATTTAAACAGCAGAGTTGCCAAGTACACAAAAATCCATTGCCAATTACCTGAAACTTCTTTCATTTCAACAGTTCAAATTGTTCGGTTGCACCTGATAAAGCAGTTTGAGGTAGCAATTTGAATGTTTATGTAGGACTCTGGAAGACTAGAGTTCAAATCCCTGCTCAGCCATAGAAACTCACCAGATGGCCTCAAGCAAGTCACATTCTCTTGGCCTCAGAAGAGGGCAATGTTGAGAACCTCAACAAATCTTTAAAAGCATGTGACAGATTCACCTTAGGTCCATCATAAGTTGGAAATGAAGGCACACAGCAACAACAATTCTGAGAAAGCAAGCTGTACTGCACAGAAGTTTATGCCAAATAAAACTTAAGTCATGAAAATGCACAAGTTTCTGTTGATTATGACTTCACTATTTATCTTGTATTAACTGCTTGCTTATACTGCATCATATATATTCAGTACTTTTTTAAAAAGCAAGTCTCTGTCAGTGAGCGGCTTGTTCTCCATTTTCTATTAGATTAAGAGCAGACTCAATTCAATTACCCTGATCACCAGTGACAGGGAAGGCATTTAGACTCAGGCTATTCCCCCAATGAACGTATCTCCTTTGTCCCACACAAGGAGGGGGAAGGGCTTCCACCTGCAGAGAAACAGTAAGGAGTGGGTCCACAACCCTCTCGTGTGTCTACAGGGAAGACCTGGAGATCCTCAAACACACATCAACATACCATGATAGGGAATTTGCAAGTAAAGCAGCAATCTTCCGTATCAGGTTAAGAGATCTTGAGCAGCAGGGCTGGCAAAGAGGCCATCAGACAGGGGCCAAATCCTTCTAGTCTCCACCCGTTCTGCAGAAGGTACATGGACAAGCCTCAGCTCACTCTTGTAACATCAACATGTTTTAGCGTTATGCCTGAATGTTGCCAATAGAGGGTAATTCTAAACCATACACTCTTGCATTTCTACTTCCATACCAAAGTAAGCATTAAAAGGTCAATGCATTTTCAACGTACAGCTAACTCTATTCAACAGAAAAACTTTCAGGGTAGCCCTGCTTGCCATTAGAAATTCCAAAATCATGTTGGATTTTCTTGGTTTTTTTCCTTCTGTTTAGCACACCATTTTTTAAGTGTTTATACCAGGAAACCTGTGTTTTGTTTGTTGCATTTAAGGGCAATGGCTGGTAGAGATTTGTTGCTGCTCTCGCTTTACGTGTGCTTCTAATACCCAGCATGGGTAGGATTATTTTAATTCCTCCCCTTCCCATTACAATTATTTGGCCACATTTTCCATCAGCTGAGAAAATAAAATGCCACTTGACGCCAGTTCAGATTATTTGTCAATTCGGACTCCTCTTACCAACTCTGAGCAACAGTATTTTTAAAGGATCTATGGGAGACGTTTCATCGTCTGCTATCACAGTGGTTCTTAACCTTTTCTTTAGCAGGGAGCCCCTGCAAATACAGTTTGTTGCTGGAGATCCCCCAAGACGTAACTCAAGATTTAAATATTTAAATTGAGTGGGGATTCGTACTCTGGTCTCCACATAGTTTGGACACACTTGCTGCCATTTCCCTTTCATCAGGGACACAGCAGCGGGGCAGGGGGGTGCCCCAAATTGCTCTCTCACTGCAAATGAGAGAACGGTTTCAGCACCAGCAACTCTCCCCTCTCCTCCGCCACATCCCCGTTGCCAGTGTCCAGCAGGAGGGCTTTGCAGACACCTTATGAGGCTACATGGACCCCAGCTTAGGAACCACTGTGCTACCAGATCACACTTAACCAGAAATGCCAAGAACAGGGCCTGAATTTTTCCGTTCGCAAACTATGTGTTTTACCACTGAACTAGGGCCCCCTCTGTAGCCCCAATTGACATTTGTTTCCATTTTCCTCCTTTCCTAAAAATATGATCATTTGTTCATCAGCAGGAGTTACATGTGCTTAAACATCACTGAAACAAGTATCTGCCCAGTTCCATTCAGTTTAACTTGCCTAGGTTTCCTTGGATCCTGCCATTTGGTTATGTTTACTGCTCTTATAAGTCAAGACAGGTGGGTCTCTCAATGCTAGAGTACCACACATCAGTCTTGTAAAACAGATGAAGTAAATATTATTTATTTTCACATTAGTTTTGTAAATGTCTCTGAATAACATTATTGTTGTGTGCCTTCTGACTTATGGCAACCCTAAAGTGAACCTATCATGGGGTTTTCTTGACAAGATTTGTTCCAAGGAGGTTTATCTTTGCCTTTCTCAGAGACTGAGAGAGCGTGACTTGACCAAGGTCACCCAGTACATTTCCATGGCCAAGCCAGGATTTGAACTCAGTTCTCTAAAATCATAATCCAATGCTCAAACTACTAAACCACTCTGGGTCTCTTCTGAATACTACACAGGTTTAAATGCTACCATTTAAGTGAGAATCTCCAATAAGATAGCCAGGAAAAACAAACTATTGTGTAGCTACACCTTTAGTTTTGACATCATATTGCTGAAAGCCCCAGTGCCACACCTCTCAAAAATTTTCAACTCATTGTTTGCATTATACTTACCAAAAGCAGAAAAAGAAAACATTTTTTCATTTTAAAAGTTGGTACTGTAGGCAGGAGCATTCACCTCTAGAGTGGGAATGTACTATTTTGAGATATTTAATTTATACCCTGCCTTTCTCCCACCACAGGACTCAAGATGGCTTACAAAATGTAAAATGAAAGTTTAGCTAAAAACGTAACACTGCAGTAGGTGTTTTCTAAAAAAATTAAATATCAGTTCTCAATAAAATGACATAGTTAAAAACACATTACCCTTTAAAAACATACAAGATAAAAACTTCACACCACTTTCAAACACTGTTCTGCTATGTGACCAAAAGGCAAATAAATAAAAAGATCGTAACATGCAGGCAAAAAGAGGGAAGGAAGGCAGCTAACTGGACCTCCCATGGAAGAGAGTTTCACAGCCTGGGAACAGTCACTAAGAAGACTCCCTCCCACGTCACCAAATGTACTTGTGATGGCAGTGGGATGAAGAGAAAGCCCACCTTGAAGATCTTAAAACTCAGGTAAGGTCTGACAGGGAGATATGGAGTCTGGACCCAAGTCATGTAGGGCTTTAAAAGCCAAGACCAACACTTTAAATTCTCCCTAGAAGTGAAGGCATATTGACCAATGGGTGAAACTGGAATAAGAATCCAGGTCCAACACAAACACTCTTCCTTCCTCTCATTCCCATCTCTGTTTAAATTTAAGAGTTGCCAAGAAAGTTGTTTGGTTTGGATCTGGATTCCCATCCCATCTCACCCTTCACCTACTGTCCAGCGCTCCTCAAAAACTGAGGACTGTTTATGTGACAATGAGCCAAAACATCAGAGCAGTTGCTTTTCAAGATTTATAGCTATTTACAAAAAGGAAATATCCAAAGCACTAACCAGCCACAAAATGGAGCGTCAAACTGCTAAATACAGCTATCATACTTCTTCCCCTAAATGTGAACTGACATGATAGGATGAGGTACAGTGGACCCGTGGTATCCACTAGGATTTGACTCCATGACTCCCTGTGGATATCAAAATTTGTGGATGCTCAAGTTTGTTATGTACAGTGTTGTAGTAAAATGGCATCCCTTACATAAAGTGGTAAAATCAAAGTTTGCTTTTTGGATTTATTTATTTATTGGTAATATTTTCAAGCCATGGTTGGTTGAATCCATGAATATAGAATCTGTGAATATGGAAGGCTGAATGTATTAAAATTCTTACAAAAATCAGTTCTTAGGTACAACATATTTGAGCTTCTTTCGTGCCTTTGCCCCATTTTTTTTTTTCTTTTTTTAGGAAAACTTACTTTATCTGGTTATAAATCATTATCTGTCCTATCATAACAACCTTATTCAGGAAGATTATAGCCAAGCCAAAAATCCTAACATACATGATATTTAACAGAAAAAGAAGTGTTAGTACTGCAGCAATACAATTGGGATGAGGCTCTGTGGAGAGATATTAACACAAAACCTTCAAGAAGGAAACTACTATAGTTTTTCAATTTAGCCCCAAATTCTTATGACAATGACTAGAAATTGACACTACACTATCTTTCTGGGGGTTTTTTGGCTGGTGATATAAGTCAATGCTGTTTGTAGGCATCACAAAACACCCTGATAAACACCTTGATTCACCGAAGTTTAACCCTTTGTTTGTAAGCCTCAAAAAATGCACTTGCACAGAGACATCAGGCATTAAAAGGACATCTCAGTAGGTACCCCACATCGAGGCTAAAGAATGATTCTGTTCTGTGCTGGAAGTAGTTTTCGGCTGAGTCAGAAGCTTATGCATAATTCACAAGAATCTTTCAACAAGGGCCACAGTGTTCTGCAGTGGAAACAATGGATATGTGGCAAACAATTCAATGCAGCAAGCTGAATAAGAGGTCAAAGACTCGCTGCCGAAGAGGACAAGCAAGGGAAGGATTCTGCTCAGACAAGGTTTCTCCCACTGTCTCTGTTGCAGACTGAAGACCTTGCAGAGTGAGAAGGCTCTAAAATTGCCAAAATGTTTGTTCTCTTCATACTGCTGGAGGTGGGAAAGCTTTTTGGCAGTTGTCCCTTTGGCAAGGTTCCTCAGTATCAACTCCTAACTCACGCTTTCTCTCTAAGCTACAATTATCTAAGAGGATAGGGACAGGTTATGATAAAAGCATAAAATGGGACTTTTTTCCCACTCCTTTACAGTTCAACCGGAAAGCTGTGCAGAGTTCCATGTAAAATGTGCTTATCCTCCAGTTTTATTTTTTTTAAATGGGAAATTGGACACAAAACTGGGAAAAAAACGTGCAGTCTGAAAACATATAATGCGCAGTTGTAAAAATACTGTTAGATACATCAAATTTAAATCAAACACTTAAGTGACAGTATTTATCACTGGTGAAAACAGAAAGTCCAAGCTTGGAAAGGAAGGCTGATGAGGCAGCAAGAATGGTTCTTGCACTGGTGTTAGAATCACTTTGTTGGAATTTACACCAGGACATGAGTCACTGGACTGTCTTGTTAGCTAACTGGAGCATCCGGTTGATGAACTAATGCAGATTTATAAACAAATTGTTGCTATACTGCTGATAAGAGCTAGTGATTCCTGTCCACGACTTGTCACAGATAGAGGTTACAAGTAAGAAGCAAAGCACGCTTTGTGTCTGTTTGGCTTTTCAGTTTTTTAAGTGTAGAGAAATTTCTGCAATTAAAATATCTGTATTTTTGGCATCTTCATTCATTCATTTATTTATTGCATTTATATCCTGCCTTTCTCCCACATGGGATCTTCACTTCATTCACACAGTAACATGAGCAAGAAACAAAGACTTGTTCTAAAGAAGTACAGTCTAAAAAAAAATCAAGACACTAGGGGAGGGAAAGACCCCAAAGGGAGAGGAATGTGAGGGAAAAGGGCACAAACAAGGCAGACAATATGCTCAGAACCTGCTCCCTGTAAGTCACTTCTTCACTCCCAGAACACCAACCACCACCTACCACAGTGGAGTTGCCCTTATCTCACGGTTGTTAATTCTGGTGACTTGTATCCTATAAAGATGTAAAGAATATTCACCAGTTTCCCAATTACTGACCAAAAAAGGGGGGAGACCCTATGGTGGAAATCTAGACACTACAATATTCTCAATTGTTTGGGCCTTTTTCTGCACAAAATTAGTCCATGATGAAACATATGGAATTTATAGGGAAGTTATTTTCTGTGCAAAAAGTCCCATTTCCAGTGCAAAAAGGAACCACGTGTGTGATTTTTGTGCAGAGCAACTCCTAACCTGCATATAACCCTTGAAAACTGCAAATTTTAGAGGACTTTGTTACAAAAGATAGAATACTGATTATTCATTCTTGTCTACAAGAACAAAATCAACAAAGGTTTACATCCTAGGATTGCAGTGACATACAATAATATCATTGTTAGATGTTGTTTCTTGCATTCAGAAAAACATTATTTTAATGTTACTCAAAAACCAGCACTGCATCCTGAAATGCAGGGAGCATACGGAACACAATTTGAACTTCAAAGAAGCTATCAAGTGCACTAAATCTATTTGGGTGATGCAGTTCAACACCTCAGACAGCTTCTTTCAACACCATGCTAAAACTCAGAGAAGATTCACCACTGCACCAACATGGAAGCCACAACCAACACCTGATGAAGGCAGGGTATAAACAACTGTAATAGATAAATGGTAATTGAACAAATGTATATGAGTATAGTCCTGTCTTTTTAAGCTGAGTTTCACTTAGGAAAGGACTAAAAGCTAAGCCAAAGGCTTCATACAAGAGGCGGTTTGAGGAGGATCTTGCAAGATTATAAATAATCCAATTCTGTGCAGGTTATTTCCTTGGAGAGGTCCAAGTACAAAGAGTAGCTATGGGCACAGTGTTTTTTAAGGCAGCAGAAGATCTTCAGCCAGATCAGAGTGGCTCAGTTGTAGCAGCAAAAGTAAGGCAGGATGCTCTTTTCCATGTTGAATGCAAACAGAATAGTAAATGAGGAGAGGAAGCTGAGTAAGCGCATCATGATTCACACAATTTGAGCAAGAACAGAGTAAATACTTCTAGCAGCAAAATTCTAGGAAGAAAGTTAACAGAAGAGTCAACAATTCTACACCTTTATCTAGAACTATCAAGAGGGCTCCGTCTTCTCACCTTACTGGATATGTAAGCCATCTTAGTTTGTTGATACAGGTGATATTTTCATCTGATCAAGTAACATTAAGCTGTGCTGGGCAGACACAATTTTATAGCCACCACCCAGGAATGACTGATTTCCTTTGATGTACTGCCACTATCACGACAGATGCGGTCATTTTCTTTGTGCTGCTTCAACATGCATACCTAAAGCTCAGACTTGGGAATACACACACAAGCCATGGCATGCAACATACCAGAAGAAAACAAGGATTGTGACAAAGGTACAAAGCTACCTTAAGAGGGCAGTGAGGCTGAAAGATATGAAACAAGATCAAGGAGGTCCATCAGAGTTCAGTGAAGCTGATACGACCACTGGAATCATAATGATGGGACCCTACATTTGCAAGTCTTTTATTGTTGTTATTGCATGCCTTCAAGTCATTTCATGGTGAACCTATCACAGGGTCTTCTTAACAAGATTTGCTCAGAGGTTTGCCTTTGCCTTCCTCTGAGGCTGAGAGACTGTGACTTGCTCAAGGTAACCTAGTGGGTTTCAATGGCTGACCAAGATTTATTTGAGGAGGTTATCATTGCCTTCCCCTGAGGTTGAGAGAATGTGACTTACCCAAGGTTACCTACTGGTGTCACCTGGTTGAGCAAGATTCAGACTCTAGTCACCTATAAGCTTAGTCTAAGACTCAAACCACTATACTATGCTGGCTCTGTAAAGCTACTCATTGTGAACACTCACTTGCATTTGCCAGTATTTAATGACAGCCAAGATTCCTTTAAAAAAAAAGCTAAAGGAAATATCCAGACTCACCAGAGAACTCTTTAGTACAAGCTGTGCTTCTATTGACAGGAAAGGATATTATCATGAACACGTTTACACTTTATTGTCCAATTCCACATTAGGAAATCAGCTTGGCACACAGACCACAAGTCGACCGACTTAAGTTCAACTAATAACTATCATGAGCTGGAGCAGGCCACACTGTCCACAGCATCCCATTTCCAGCTATGGGAGAGAGAAGCTTCTGCAAAGGGCAGAACTCACGCAAAGGACAGTGTTCCTTCACCTGTTTGCTCCTTAGCAACTTCAAACTGGAAGAGTCCATTTTATATTGCATAAAACCAACAGCCAATGAAAAAGACTCATTCTCCATGAACTAGTTAAACACACATATATCCCTTTAAACCTATCAGCAGTGTCTCTTGTTGTAGCAACTTATTTGGATTAGCAGTTAGGCAATCTAATATTAAGAGGTAAAGAAGGTGAGAAAATGTGTTACCACCCCATATACACTCTCCCTTAAAAGGCCGTAAACTAAACAGGAAAAAAACCCCACACACTCTAGCTTAACATCAAAGGAAAGGTACTTCAACCTTCTGATCAGTTTGGTCACCCTCTTTCCCCATTTTTCTGGCTCTCTTTGAATCAGCGCAATCAAAACTGTATACAGCACGCCACCTGATAGGTTTTCATAAAAGCTACATGAGCCATCTTGGGTCCCATATTGGAAGAAAAGGCTGTAAGTTAAAGAATGTACATTATCGGTCATTTTCAACGTTCCTCCCCACGAATAATTCCTACCACGGAGCTTGACTTCTTCATTGCCACTAGGCAGCAAGATGAAGCTTCCAGAGACCTACCTGCCATGATCCCAAAAAATCAATGACATATTTAACTCTACATTGGACTGTGGCCACAACAACCATTATTCACAAGCAGAACAAAAGGATATTGGCATCTCTGAGCATGGTGCTGGCCTCAATGTGCATGTTTCAATGACTTTTACAACTACAGTTGGCCCTCCACATTTGCAGGGTTCACTTTGACAAATTTGATTATTTGCATGTTTCTCCAATCTGCTGCCTGGCCAACTAAGGATGGCCAAAGTCCCAGCAACACAGACCCTCTCCCAATGCCCCACTCACACTCAAGGAATGAGACAGGTTTCCTTCTCCTTTCCCTGACCTGGTTTGGACCCTGGGTGACTGCTCTCCCCACCATGCCTTGGCTCCCTTCTCACAGACACACATACACATTCTGATATTTGTGTTTTTTCTATGTTTGCAGGGGTACTGTGCCCCAACCCTACTGAATGTGGAGGGACAACTGTACTTTAGAAAGACCCCCCCCCCAAGAGACAATTGTTTTGAAGCAAGCATTATTACATTTTTCTATGCTCATGGTTAAACAAAAAAAAAACTCATCTCAAGCAGTTATTTAAACTGGAAAGAAGGTTTAGATGGCAGGCAAAAAGGAATTTAAGTGGGTACTTTCTCAGCAGAAGCCACCAGCCTTGTATAGGTACATATCAGCACACACATACTTCTAGAGACACACACATACAAGCCATGGCATGCTGAAGAAACACAGTGATCAGTGAAATGCAAAGGAAGTGAAAGCAGATTACCTGAAAGTTTACTCAGCTTTGATGAAAACAAGGGAGGGGATTTTTCCTTTTCTTTAACAGAAGTAACTCCTCTCTCAGCTTCCTTTCCTACACTGACTACCTTTTTCTCTGCAGACGAAGGAGCAACCTCAGCTGGAGGCTTGGTTTGTTCAGGCACTTCTGTGTCTAGTTTCTTAGGGGTGGCTTCCAAGGCAAGATCGCGCTCTTCAGTTTTGACATGTACATTCTTTAAAGACAGGTCCTGGGCTACTTCTTGGTAAGGAGGCTGCCTCACCTCAGTTTTGACTGCATCAATAGGCCCTCTGGTTTCATTATCCATTACTGCATCTTCTTCTGTAGCTTCGATCACCAACTTAGCAGCTTGATAAGGAACTGTGGGGAAATCACCGGTTTCTGGAGAAGATTCTGCAGTCAACACAACTCTGTCTCCACCTTTGGGTTCCTGAGAGACAGGGAAATCATCTGTATAAGTTTTGAGTTCCTCCATGTGCAGCTGGGATGTCTTTTCCTTCTTAGCCAAGTCTGCACCATCTGCTTCTGGAGACCAAGAGGTGGCTGCGTTTCTGGAAGGCTCCAGAGGAGGCTGGAAGGATTCCAAATAGGGCTTGCTAAGGGAAGGTACAATCTCCTCGTGTTTCTCCTCCTGACCTCCCTTTGGTACAATCTCAGCAGCAACTTTAAGTGGTTTCTCCACTTCCTTCTCTTTTTGAGAAAGATCAAGTTCTGGCTCAGTAGGAAACAAATCACTTTTTGAAGATGGTAGAGAAGTCTTCTCAGCATGCTCAGTATATTCAGGCACAGGTTGTGAAACAAGCTCTGGAATCACTGTTGTGGAGTAGTCTGCAGGACTTGCGGAAACAGATTCATTGGAGACCTTTGTTTCTTTAACTAAGTCACATGCAATGGAAATATATGAACTTTCTAAATCTTCTGGAGGTGCACCCTTCTTAGAGTCAGTCTTCTTTTCATCAGCTTGAATCTTAGTTTCTGGCGCTTGGGCTGCTGGTACATTCATTGCCTCCTGGTAAGATGGAGGCTTCTCAGACTTCTGTATTGCACTATCATAGTCATTCTCATAGTCACCAGCAGTAATAAGAGATTCCACTGGAGAGGTTTCAACCTGAACAGCAGGGCCAACTACCCCAGTTGTGCTTGCATTCAGTGGTGCTTCCATAACAATATCCGGCAAGACTGGGGATGGAGAAGCTTCAGCTCCTGCTTCAAAGGAGGGACAGATCTGCACACTAACATTCAAAGGTTCTTGTGGTAGCTCAGATGTCTGAACCAAATCTATCTTTGTTTCATATGCAAGCTTGGGGCTAATTGCCTCATGAAGTTCACTCTCATACGCCTCTTGCACTAAATCTGGAGTAAGACCTTCAGGCATGTTTGCCACAGCATCAGCAGTCTTCTTCAACATGTCTTCCTCTCTCTCAGAATCATCTTTCTGCACCTGGCTAATTGACAACTCAGCATGGATACCACTTGGTTCTGTGCCAAAATGGGCCTTCATTTCTGCTATCTTCTTCTCATCAGTTTTATTTTCAGAAGCCTGTTCTTCTACAAGAGGAAGAGACTTGGCTGTGATGTCCTCACTTGTCCCAACTGATTCTAATTTGGCACAAGTAATATAAGATTGCAAAGACTCTTTTGAGGCATCTGGAGTGCTAGGGAAAGAAATATCTTCATTGCTGCTTTCATTCTCTTTTTCAAAGTACTTCTGTGCAGGCTGAGTCTTAGCCTTCTCCATCTCATCCTTATCTATGTCACTTTCTAATCTGCCATCTACCAGGTTGCTAGGAACATCTTTCAAACTGCTAGTTTCATTACTAGCCCATGATGGTTCAAATGGCTTGAAATCTGCATATTCATCCTTAGGAGAATGGTCTTTGAATGCCACATTTTTGCCATAATCATCAATATCATGCTTCTTTTCATCAAGAGATGTTTCTTTACTCTGCTTCACAAATAATTCAACAGGTGAGTCTGGGGAAGAGTCCTGTTGGTAGGCAGGGACCTTTTCCATATCAGACTTCCCTTGAGTGTCCATTGGCTCCTTCATCTGAGATAAAAAGAACGGTTCTGCCCCAGCATATGAAGGCATTGCATCTGAATGTTTAAGTTCTGGAATCTCTCCACCATCATCTGCAAGGAATGGGTTTTGTGCATTTTTTGCACTTGATTTAAATGCTTCACTTTCAATTTGACCATAACTGGTTTTTGCAGAGAGTCCATCGGCTACTGTATCATGGGCTGCATACTCTTTAAAAGGATTGGCTGAGAGAGGAGAGAGAGAGGGAAGAGAAGCAGTAGCATCAAGCGGGACAGCAGTGAAATCTTCTTGGCCAGGTGAGCGTGCACGCCCCAGCTGCTCCTGCAATTCCATATCTTTGTCTGTGGCCATGGACAGAAAGGAAAGTTAGCAAGAGTGTAAGTGGTCTGAAAGTTAAGGCAAGAATTTAATGACAGGTTCCAAAACAGTAGCTAAGTCAACTCTTACTGCTTGAAAAGTTAGTAGGAGGAGGGTGCAATATTAAGTTAGCAGAAGAGGGTAAATGTTAATGAAGGAGCAAGCATGCGATCCAATAAGAAACATAAGAGTTCAGAACAGTGCCAAGTGCACTTGTTTTACAAAACCTGAGTGGTGGTTCTCATTCTCCCACTCCCACTCTTTTTAAATTATTATTATTTTAAAGAAATTGTCCAGTGAAGATATAAAAGCAATTACCTCTTCACCATAGTTAAGAGTCTACAAGAACGCTACGGGGAAGGTCACATATTCTGCCTCCATAACCTAGTGCACCTGCACTAACTGTGTTTAATGGTGTTTCTCTTAACCAGTGTTTGCAAATCAACTTTAGATGGTGATTACAACAAAAGTTCCATTAACCATAGTTAGTGCCAACGAACAAGTAACAGTGAACCTTGATTAATGGCAAATTCAAACTGGGAGGAAGCCTGTACCCCAGCCTCTTAACTATGGTCAAGAGACTGTCAGTTTTACATCAGTACTGGGGTCCATTGTGGCGTACCTAATAAGATGAAAGATAAAAGTAATTGCAATTATAGTAGAATGCATTAACACTAGCACTTCATTAATTGTAATGGATTAAAGCCAACTCTATATTGGCAGAAGCAACTACACTGAAAACAGTTAAGCTGTTAATACTAGCTACAGTATTTCCTAGAGAGAAGGGTCCAAGAATTCACAGACAGCTGTGGTTTGCATTTAAAATGGACACTGCCTGAGTCTGAATTTCGAGCTGACTTTTTTTAAGCCAATGTTATCTAATTTTAGAAGACTCCGTATTCTTGGATCCATGCCAAATTTTAGTAAATAAATCTACAGTCTATTAGTGAGAAAGAATACACGCAGGACACTGGGCGTACTCTAATGCAAAAGGCTAGCTGAAATAACTTGCCTGCAGAAGAGTGCATCAGAGGTTCAGATGCAACAGGTAGAGGAAAAAGGGTCTCATCTGAAAAACAAATAGAGTATGACCTCAGCAGAAATAAATACTGAAAAGATAGGTGTTTTTTTTAAGGGAAGGAAGGGAAGAAAAGTATTCAGTTGAAATCTTTACAGTTTTTTTTAAACAAAGAAAACTTGCATGCAAGAGTTTTTCACTTTGTGATGAAAATTTCTACAAAGATAAATTCCCCAGATCTCAGACACTGTCTAAAAACAGTCCTATTTATACGATGTGGACACTCAGAATACACCAGTATAAACTGACAACAAAAAAAATTCCAGGATGTTTCACCCACCACACCCTTCCTAGACCATCCTAGGTCATTCACAGGTCATGCAATACCTCACTCAGCATTCTTGACAAGTAGCTATGATTCACATGGTCAGATATGCAAGAGCAGGGGCAGTACATCTTACCAATGGGGCCCAGACAAGGCTTCAACCTCATTACTCGGGAAGGGAGGAGAAATGAGGCTAAACTGTAGATCAAGCTTGAAGCCCTTATCTTCCTCTAGTTATATTTGTCAACATCTTGTGACCCTTGCTGGAATGAATCCAAAGCAGTATTAGAGAATACAAGCAACATTTTGAAGCGTGAGCTGCTGGTCCAGGCCCTCATCTCAAACCGAGAGAAATGTTCTTCTGTAGTTAAGGTGAGACTTGTACTTACAGAGACAGAAAAATTTGTGCTTCTTTATGTACACTGTTCTCTTAAAAACCACCTGCGAAGGCAGGAACAAGGGGCAGAATACCATACTAGGAACAATGGAAGCCAGTGTTGCTAGCAACCAAAAGGTTTCCAGTTAACCAAAAGGTTTGTGGGACTTTCCTGGCAGCCTAGCATTTTTTGTTATTAAAAATAGAAAAAGAGGGGCATGCTTTGGGCAAGAGACAATTTCAAAAACGTAGGAAAATGTGGTTTCTGGGTTATAATAGCAATGTACTTTCATGACTCATTAAGACTGCATATATTGAATGAGACTGCCATCACGTGTATGGGATGAGGACCAGGCTAAACATTTATTCAAGGATCCCAAAGAACACCTATTCCCACCATATTTCCTCTTCCTATTGTTCATCATCAAGACTCCTGTTAAGAAATCATACCTCTCCATGAAATTACCTCACTATGCTCACTGAACCAAAAGTTATGTAATAAACATTTAGAATTAAACACTGCATTTTTCTAAAAAAAAGTTGGTCAACATAAAATCATGAAAGGGTAAAGTGGGCAAAATTTAGTGTGCTTATTTTAAATTTCTTGCCTTCATGGATGAATCTTTCTCCTTCTCCCAAACACCCTCACACTTGCATGCAACCCAAGCTAATTTTTTTCTCTTTATTTTCAGTCCTGGTTAGTAACAAAGTTTAAGTATTGGTTAAAATAAAGGATATCACTCAACTACTAATCCTGGGCCAAGTTTTATATAACTTCTAGTTCACATCAGCAAATGAATCTGTCATGAATGCATTTCAGGAGTATAACACTGGTAGGAGGATTACAATGATACCACCTAAGTGATCCATGAAAAGAAAGTGCAATGGAAAAAATACACATAGCCTGCAGGGGCAGGCTATGTACATAGCCTCACTTAATGCGGCAAGATAGGAACTTTATGGAAGAGCAGTTACAGATATCAGCAAACAGGAGAACATCTAAGATGAGTTTAGATAGAGGTACTGTGTGTTACAGCCGAACATCAACAGTGGTGACTACAATAGTGAGTTACAGGGACCTACATTCCAAGGCCTGCTGTGAATTAGAGACACTGGACCTACAAGTGTCATGCCTTAGCAGCATACCATCCAAATATTCTTGTTTGAAGGGATTAGAATAATTTCTCAAATGTGGCAACTGTAGGACAGCTAGCACGGAAAGATTTTCCATGCTGGTTTCCTGACCCTAGTAACACTGTTAATCAATGTTCTCCACAATTTTTAATTAAGGCATTTGTCAACCACTTCTCAACCCACCAGGGCCCCCAAAGCAAGGTACAACGGCTTGAAACTATTTAAAATTAGGCATTAAGAAGAATAAAAGGCCTGATGCTTCTGTTTATGCTGAACACTGGTGCCTGAAGTTACATGTGCTCTATGGATACAGGGATTGGAGTTGTGGAACATATTATGTACATGGCTACTGCCCACGAAAGACCGTCCCTCAACTGGTTCAGAAAACAGCAGGCTCAACTGCTGAACAGAGTATGCAATTCTGAGTATAAAACACGCATTGGCATCCAGTGCATTACTAGGCATATTTCAAGGTGCTGTGGCATGGGACTATGGCACTTAAAAAGGATTTCCTTCTCTCACATAAATTTAGGAGGCGCTCCTATTAAGAGTACAAAAAGAGGCATTCCACAGTTGGCACATCATCTAAGTAATACCCTCCAAAAAGTAAAGAAATATACGTGTACTTCCATCATGCTAATGATGGGTCAACTTTTACATTTTCCAAAGCCTTTGAGTGGTTCTTTGTACTTGTTCTTGTTAACTTCCATCAAGTCAACTTTGACCTATGGCAACCCTAGGCATGAGAGTTCTCCAGTCATCTTATCCTCATCTGCCCTTGTTCAGGTCTTACAGATTCAAAGATGTGTCTTCCTTGGTTGTGTCTTCCTCTCTTCCTACTGCCTTCTACCCTACCAAGCATTATTGTCTTTTCAAGTGAGACATGCCTTCTCATGATATGGCCAAAGTACAACAGCCTTGGGTTGGTCATCTTGGCTTCTACGGAGATTTCAGGACTGACTGGCTCTAAGACCCCTTAATTTGTCTTTTTAGCCATCCACAGTATCCATTCTCCTCCAGCACCATTTTTCATATGTACTGATTTTCTTTCTAGATGCTTTCTTCACTGTGCAGCTTTCACAACCACACACAGAAACTGGAAATATGATGGCAAGGACCATCCTAATGTTAGTATTCAATGATGTATCTTTATGCTGCATACTAAATTTTTATTAATCTCCCAGTATTAGTCTATTGTTCCATTATATGTTACTGCTTTATCATTGCAAGATACAGTTGATATTTTAACAGAAAAGCTTCTAAATATTTTCAATAAAGAATTCATTGACATTTCACAGTTTTCTTATGGCTATGTAAAGACATCATTTAACACTTGCCAAAAATTCTGAACTTTGACCTTCAAAAAAGTTCTGTTCTTGACCTGCCAAAGACTGCATACAGGAGAGATGGCCTGTAATATACTTATAACATATGCTTCCAGTAGCATCCTTTTCTTCTAGGGGGATCTTTTCAACTTCTAAAGCATTTTAACTTAAAATGGGTTCAGTGTGACTTGGTCTTTGATTTCTAAAACTGTTACAACTGCATAAGGGGTCAGATTAGAGCCCTGCTCAGGTTGCCAAGTTAACCATTTGAGAAATAAAGAATGCTAGTTTGCTCCTGTATGCTTACTCAACAAACTAAAGATCCAGTGGAAAGAAACAGAGATATACACTAAAAAATCAAGAAGCCATGACCTGTTGGCACAAAACAGGACTATTTTATCTTAACCTTTTACTGCCTGGTTTTGGCCAAAGAAAATGATTAAATAGAAAACTTCTTGGTTTTAATTTTTTTTAAGGCATAATGGTTACAGGCATTCACAGCAAGCAGTAGAAAACCTCATGGCTATATGACATTTGAACTTCAGAATTCTCTACCTTATAGGCTGCTTTTGCAAAATAATGTTGCTCTCCCCTCCCCCATAGAAGCTAAAGACCAATAAGAATGAAGACTATTTCTGTCTATTGGATGAAACCTAACTTCAGTGTCAACTAGATCAAACTCAGTGAAAGGAATGAAAGAGACTCTTGTCATGACTAACAAGTCCTATTCATTTCAGTGGGTCTACTCTGTTTTGATCTTAATTCTTTATGATTTACCATTATCTTTGAAAAGGGAGCAGAAAGCATATACCATAATTCCTGTCTGGATCATCTTGCTCATCCAGAGATAGCCAATAACCACTGCCCACGTCTTTCTAAATAACAGAATATAGTTCCGCCTTAATCTGAACTTCAGGGCAACCTTATTGTTAATTGCCATCCAGTCATGGACTTATGGGACCCTATGAACAAGAGATCTCCAAAACACCCTGTCAGCAACAGCCCCGCTCAGGTCCTGAAAACTCTGGGGTGTGGCTTCCTTGACTGAGTCTACTCACCTATAAAAGGATCTTACTCCCACTTTACAAAGTATTACCATCTTTTATGAGCACTCAGGAAAATCTACTGGCTTGTGTAAAAACAATCTCATTGGTTTTGATTATGAGAGCTGACAATGTTTAGTAAATTTTAGCAGATTATGCGTCTACCTTTTAATTTATTTTTAAACAAGCATATTTTCAAAAACTTCGCAGGCATTCAATTACAATATATTTCCCAAGACACTGGCACAAAAGTAACTTCCTCCTTTTCTCAGTCTTAGGAGAACAATGTTGTTGTTGTTATCCTTATTAATTCTAGGGATAAAAAAACCTATCCCTTTTTAAGTACGTATGGAGACAAAATACATAACCACACAGAACATGCCAATATACTCTTGTTTTTTTCTAGATATATATTTTTCATTTGCATATACCTTTTGCTGTTGTATAAACAGAAAAAAAGTGGAATGTTTAAGAAATACAATCCCAACAGTTAAGACAATGGACCAAACACTGACTACAAGCATTGTTAGGAAGTTGACTAGTATTACAGGTGAAGTAGATCACAATACCATGTAACATTTAGAAACCGTTGTAGAATTCTGCATTTCTGTTCTGATTCTGGATGTTATCTGAGTCTGGATGTCATCCTAACATACAAGCTCCTGAACAGATTGCACAGCCCTAGGAAACTTCCTGGCTTTCAATAAAGATGAACAGTTAGGCTTGTGTAACTCAGAGCTCGGGAAGGTACAAGGATTCGTACTCCTACAGCCACTTATTTCAAAAGGCCTTGGCTTTAAAAGTGCCAGTATTTCAGAACAATGAGAGAAGAAACGCCATCCAACAATGGTCTATGAGCCAGCATATTCAAATGAAAGATACTGTCTCGTTTTAAAGAGGGAAGGAAGGAAGGAAGGAAAGGATGGAAAGCGGAAGAACATAAAAGCAATACACAGAAATTGAAGTTATCTCCAAGTTTTTAGAACTGCAGAATGGTACAATCACTGAGCTGAAAGGAACATAAGAGCTGTCTAGTCTGCGCTACACAGGAATATACAGCTAAAGTACTCTTGAGAGATGGCCATCCAACCTCTGCTTAAAGACTGCAAAAGCTACAAGGTCAACCTCTTTGATTTCAAATGACTTGATTTCAAAATGACTAGGAATAATGCTCAAAGTGATTCAGGCAGAACAAAGGGAATCTACTTCTGTTCTCACATGTATATATGCCACTACCTGGAGAAGTTATTTTCTGGACTACAACATGCAATTCTTCAGTCAGCATGACTCATCCTCTTGAGAAGGGAAAAGATGGAAAACCCCATCACATGCAGGCAAGAGTCATTGCTGCTGCTGGCAGGAACAGCATGTGCATGTGTGGGTCCTGGAACACTGTTTGCCCTAATGAGAGAAGGGAGGGCCTCTGTTTACAACTGTGTAAAAGACTAACAATGCCTGGCAAACAGAGGCCCCCATCCCCTGTCCTCCTCCCA
Source organism: Cyclura pinguis (assembly GCA_030412105.1). Classification (NCBI taxonomy): domain Eukaryota; kingdom Metazoa; phylum Chordata; class Lepidosauria; order Squamata; family Iguanidae; genus Cyclura; species Cyclura pinguis. The sequence continues at coordinate 17,299,809 of CM059599.1, read as the reverse complement.
GATAATAATTCAATGTTCATCTATAGCTGATTACCAAAAGCAATAGTATGAACAGTGGAATTCAGAAGTGAGAGAATGCAAAACAAGGAAAACCACCACAAAGTTTAACAGTAGCTATTCTAAATGTACTTATTTGCAATTATATGTCATAACTATAATTTCATTCTGAACTTCTGAGATGCAACTCCAAAACCTCAGTGTGCACCCACCAGCTTCCTAGCTGTTTCCTTCATTACTACTATAAACAAGAGGCATTTAGAGCTACTGATCTCTTCCGCCTCCATAATGAGTAAACATCCATTAAATCAAGTGTGTTGTAGCTGAGAACAGAAATGAATGATTTAGCATCAGTTCGCAACAGTCTGCCACGTGAACTAACATTCTGAGCTAAAATCATAACCTGTAAAAATAAATATATACTGAATGGATTCACCATATTTCCACACATTTCAAAACATGCAAATCAACACAGTATAGTAACAGTCAAAGCAGAAGACCTTTAACAGAGGCATGCCAAAATAATTTGCTTAGAATTGTGACATTATTTCAATACTATTTCAAATGATTAAAAAAAAAATAGCTGACCATGTACTGAGTAATTAGATCTCTATCTAATTACTTTTGGCTGGGCAAACTATAAGCTACAGGCCCCTCCCTGCACATATAATGTACCTTGGAGGCTAGATATTTATTGTTGCAGCCTTTGTTCATCTCTACGACCTGCAAACACTCACATCAAGTGAGTACAAGGATAAAAGCATCACCCCATGTACATTGTTCTTCCTCTCGCTAGATTCAGAAGTGAACACTGTAGTTGGATGAAAAAATTGACACAATGTGAGAGCCAGTGTTCCTGACGCTCCTAAAGGTCCCACTGAATGTGTGAATTGCTGAATGGGTGAAACCTTTATGTGATCGTAGTCCTAATTGCATGCGATTGCTAACAACTAAGCAAAGAAGTATAGAGAGACCTAATCAAAACAAAAATAGAGACCAAAGGAAAATAGGGCTGGGAGAGAAAATATGAAAATGTAGATATGGGGAAAGAGAACGAATGAAAGAAAGAAAATAGCTTGTTGTGGGTTTTCCAGGCTTTGAGGCCATGTTCTACTAGTATTTTCTCCTGACATTTCACCTGCGTCTGTGGCTATGGCCAGATCTGAGCCTGGAAAACCCACAACAACCTATGGATTCTCCTCACACTCAAATGTGAATATAAAAGGAACATTTCCAAGGAGGAAGTGCAGATGGAGGAAATGAGACCATCCACTATTACTTTCTTATGTTTTTCAAGATGCACACATATCTGCTGTTCCTCCAGCATGAAAAGTGACAGAAGTGCACGCACCAAGTAAAGTGTTTTGCCTCAACTAGGCATAATGTTGCTCATTACACTGCTCTCCCAGTCCCTGCATGTAGAATGTATTTGATTTCCTTTTCGTAGATTTGTCAGCAACTAATAATCAGGTCTCATAAACTCTTTCTGCATTGATTGGATAGGAAGAACTGTTAGGGTATTTTAGACCTGCTAGCATATAAAACTGAATATTCATATAGCCTGTCTCTCTGACTTACAGCCTGGAAGAGCTGGTCTCCTAATTTTCTTTCCCCTACCTCATCTATCTCATTTTAATTTAGTCAATCTGTTTCAACCATCCTTTCATCCTTCTGCTACCAAGCACTTGACTTGTGTTTCTTAGTCTGCTGTTCAACTTGCATTATCAAGTTGAGGCTACAAAAGTGCAAATTTAACTACTTAGACTAGACAATTTAATTTGCATTGAGACTAGAGCAAAATATATCCTCAGGTAATCTGAGCTATCCTCAGGTAATCTGGCAGAAATTTGTTTTCCAATTTACCAAGTAACAGTATTATAATAGACAGTAGGTCCCAAGGAGCTTGGGTCACCTGTTGTTGAAATTTTAAAGGGTGTGGGAGGAAAATGGGAGAACTGAAAGACAGAGTTGCAATGATAGAGAATGTAGATCTCTTTTGTATGAAGACAAAGGATCTGTGATATCCATGAAGCATTTCTGTTTTCACAGAAAAATCCTGCCATTTAGGGAAGTATTTTGGCAATCATTCTCATAAAATAAAGTGGCCAGAAGCTGTGTCAACTAAAGTTCTAATGCTGCTAATCTTTCATGAGTGGTCATTTCTTAACGCTTTACAAGGGTTTTTCTAAAGTACAGTAAACCATGTTAAACATATAGTCCTTTATTAATCTGTATTTTTCTAAGGCTTCTTTTACCTGTCAACATCAGCTCTGTAAATTTTATTAATATTAGCCAGTGCACCGTATGCTTCAATGATGTTTTCATTTTACTTGGTAACCCATCCTGTTCCAAAAGCTCAGGGCACATGACTACAGTGTAAGCAATCCACACACAAGTTTTGAATTCATGTGTTTTTTTGTTTGTAATCTTTGAGCCATCTTGCCACTATGTTCCCAAATCTCTAACAACAAGAGCTACTTTCAACGAAATATAAAATTCCCAGTTGTAATTAGCATGCACTAGCCACCCAAAGAGTGTGTGGGCCAACAGTGTGTTGCCAGCTTACATTTTGAAAGTTTTACCAGCAGACAAATATGACTTCATATCCTTTGCCACCTACTATACAACCATCACAGTCACAGCTATTCCTTCTACAACTTCTACATCCTTCATTACAAAGGTCATAGCAAACTTCCTCAACATGGTGCCATCCAGATGGTATAAGAACACAGTTCTCATCATCCCCACCCAGCCTGGCTAGCACTGGGCAGGGGATTGTGGGAGCTGCAGTCCAGAGATCAGGCTGAAGAATTCTCTCCCTAACTTCCAAGAAGCAAGTTAGTAATACTTAAATTACAAATAGGAATGATGGTGGGGCAATTTTGTTTTTCACATAGAACATCGTTTTGGGAACTAAAATACTATAGATGACATCTACTCTCAGGAAACTGTGTGGCTTGTCAAATAAAGAAGGATGAAGAAACTACATTTGAAATCTACCTTATCCAGGGGAATAGAGAAATCAATCAGAAATATTCTAATACCCATAACAATAAAAAAATTATTCTGATATGGAAAACTAAGCTAGTCTGAGAGAGAAAGCTACAAGACTATACATTTTTCACTGCAGCCTACTTTGCACCCTTTTTAATGAAGTGTATTATCTAGCTAAAGCCAGCATGGTGGACTGAGCATGGGACTAGAAATCCAAGAGATCAGGGTTCAAATCCCCACTCAGCAATGGAAACACACTGAGTGACAATGGGGAAGTCACACTCAGCCTCAGAGGAAAGCAATGGCAAACTTCCTCTCAATAAATGTTGCCAAGAAAACCCTATGATAAGAGCAGCCATAAGCCAAAGTGGATTTGAAGGTACATAATTTGTTGTTGTCATCTAGATAGTGAATCTGAGAAGCCACAAACAGAACTTTCTGAATCCAAGCTATTAGTGTACTTTTGCAGATTTTGCAGGGAGGTCTTCTCATGTTGTGTTCTAGTGTATTTCTAATGTACTTCTCCACAGCAAGGCAGAATGTTATCTTTTAAGCTGCTCAGGATCTAGTGTTCACTCATATTAGAAAGGAATGACCAGCACTGCATGGGACAGCAGCATGCCTGGCATAAATCCCATGATGAGATAGGCTCCTCAAAATTTCAATCATTTTTTCAGCACTACGCAAAAGCACATAAACAGCTCATGCCAACAAGAACTCAAAAAATGCGGCGTACACAAGAATTTCCAGTGGCATGCTCTCTCCAGCAAACATCTGGGAACAAGGCACAGAGGTGGTATCATTTTTGTGATACACAGGGCCAAAATATTTCACCATAATAGGTTTTATGTTGCAACACTGCCATAAACAGAAGCAGAATTACAACCTTTGTTTCTGACATGAGAAGTATGCTACAATTCAGGAAGACAATTACATGTTGTAATCTACTAACTTCAACTGAAACTGTAACCACTCTTCATGCAACCACTGGACTGCTATGCAGTTACAAAATCTGATATTTGGAACAGGACAGCTTTGTGGTACTCCCAGCTTTTATTCTGAAAGCAGAGATAAACTTGGGAACACGTACAGCAGCTACGCAAACTTCAGCCTCCCGGGTATGGCCTTCCTACTACTCCCATTATGCCTCACTACTGGCCTGCCTTACTGGGGCTCATGGGGATTGGAGTTCAATTGTCCCTCAAGGGGTAAACATTCCCCATCAGCACCTGATGTACATCTCAAAATCTCATAGACCAGACTTTAGAATTAGAGGTCACTGCCATTAAGCACTGTTCTCATCCTGTCCCATCCCTTATCTCCTGTCACTTCCACGGCTCAACACTTTATCCCAAATTTATTAGAAGACTGACAGCACACCTACATAAACAAGTATTAATGCAGATTTGATGAAATTTCACACTTTATAACAACTACAGGTTATGAGTCTGGTACTATTTGGTTCCCAACCTTGGGTTCCGTTGCAGGACTACAGCTCTCAGAATCATTGATCATTGGCCAGAGCAGCTGAGACTTATGGGAGGTGAAGACCAACAACATCCAGGCTTCCAAAGTTGGCAACCAACATGGATAGTTACAGTCATGGATGGATGCATTAGTTTCAAAAGAAAGAGAAAAGTTATACATTAGGAAATGATACATGCAGTAAATATAGTAATAATGGTTTAAGCACTCAGCAGAGAAAAATAAAGTCCATACTACCATGTTACTCAAGCTCTACACAAAATCTAGACTTAGATCTCTTCCTTCTAAATTCTATGCCTACTCTGGAGAGCGATATTACTCATGTGAACTAAGTATCTTTTAAGATGGCAAATTATCCTAAAAAATTCCTAAAGTTTGACACTAATTTGAACCCATCCATTCCTAGTGACTGAGAGCTGCTGGGATACCAAATATCCCAGCTTCAAATCTGAGCAAAGGAGTTCCAGATATTTTAAAAAATTAATAATTTGAAAATATGCATCAGTTTAAATGTATTCATCTGCTGGGACTCCCACTGAAATGTTCCCTATAAACCAAACTGGTAATCCATGCACACAAAGTAACCTTTAAACTCTTCTCCTTCATAATAATGACATGCAGCATCAGCTGCTCCACGTGGTATTATCAGCATATACAAGCGTTCAAAAAATTACTCGTCTGGTAAACATTATCCTAAATCTCTCTTTCCACCAATGCTCCATTCTTGAAAAAGAATAAGAAGAGATACTCCACTGAAACAGAAACATTTGTCCCAATTGTCTGTTGATCTCAAACAGGAAATAAAATGCTAAGAGAACCTCTCTTCAAGCTGGCCTCACAGTTCCAGCTCTTCTTACTCTCAAGAAACCCTCTCTGGATCTGGTACTTGGTCCTCAATGTGATTGCTATTACAGACAAATGGCTGTGTTGGCCCGTGGGTTCAATGTGGTAAGCATGACCAGTTTCCTTAACAGCTTTTAAATGGAACCAACAGACACAGTTGTAGAAAATGAAATAAGATGGTATAAAAAGAAAGTTAAACAAGAAATCCCTGAACTCTTTTCCTCATTCATTGCTCCCAAAACCCTATTCAGATTTTCACCCTGTCTCTGACTGCCCTAATTCTATTTCATTCTCTTCCTATTTGACTCTTTAGCAGACAAGCTTCTCCTCATTGCAGGCCTGGCTTCACAGCTTCTCCTGAACTGTGATTGGCTGGCTCTAACGAGGATTGCCCAGCCTCTCTCTTTACAAACACCTTTATTGCTTAACTGCATCTAAGATTAGTACATCACATTTATTCAAGTTTGTCTGCGGCACGTATGGACCTGTATTTTTTCTGACACTTGGCACCGATACATAGTATGGGTAGAAATATGTTTATTTCAGACTGATTTCTCTCAAACTGATGTTCCCCTTCTCATAACAGCATTTCATATAGAGGCTGTAATGCTGTTAAACATAAAACTAGCCTCAAGGACAACCTTGAAAAATAAGTCTGTAAATTTTCTCCATTCATAGCTACTATGTAATTTGGCAAGTTTCTCAGAATGAGGTCAGAAACATGGGACTGCACCACTTCAGACTGAAGGTAGGCAGCATTTGTATTATCTCCACACAAAAAAGTCTCTGTCATACAGTAAATTAGCACATCTGGGAAACAATGTCAAGACAGAGCTTTCCCAAATTTACTGCAAGGAGCTTTTCACAGAACAGGCCACTGAAAAAGTATGACTTGCCCACCTGCAGCCCAAAGTAAAACAATGCAGTGTTCTCCCATCTCTCCCTATCACTTTATTCTGCATATCTGCAAAGAATAGCGCTCTCTCATTTATGAAATACACACAATCTCAACGTGGGTTGAGAAAGGAAATGAGGAACTGCAGTCATCAGAACGAAAAAAGTGAAAGCAAGATCAGCGAAAACAAGAGGTATTAGGAAAAGAATGAATGTGTACAAGGAAAAAAGAAGAGAATATTATATATGTTTTGAAAATTGAAAAAAAGCAAAGAGAGGAATAATGAGGAAAGATGGTAGGATAAAATCCAGTTTGATGTAATGTTTTAAAAATTATATTCAAAGGAAGATGGTACAGTAGCCAGCATAGATGCTACTAACAGAAAAGCAAAGTGATGGTCACTGTGTAGTCTAAGTTAGGACACCCAGTTAGCATTTATATGCAAACTCAAGTAAAGCTAAAGAATCTCTGTGGGATTGGGAATTATACAGCCATCCAGATGTTGCTGGACTGCAGCTCCCAGCTTTCCTCATCACTGGCTATGCTGGCTAGGGTTGCTGGGAGTTACAGTCCAACAACCTCTGGAAGGCCACATTTCTGCTTCCCTTTAACGCAATGGGAGTCTGGCCGTTTTGGGGGGTTTTTTTAGAAATAACCTAACTATCCACAGTAAACAAAATCAGATTTCACTGAAAACAGAAGCCCAGCTCCTCCTCCTCTCCTCTCCCACCATACTCTCTGTTTACTTCATTCAGTTGTCAACATTTCCAGTATCAATTATAAATCCACTTTCATGCCCTCTCTTTGTATCTCCTTTCAGGACACTTGAATCTGCAATTAAGAAAAAACAAATCTGCTTATGATTTCACTTGATCCTTATACCATTCTGTAATTACAGCTGTAATTCTGTAACTGGGATGAAATTCTGTTTCTTTTGCCCCCTTCTTTTTCTCTGCCCTAGTTTCATATTGTTGATTTGTTGCTGTTCAGGTTCAGGTTAACCTATCATTTTTTTTTATTTTTTTTTGCAAGAATTGTTCAGAGGGGATTTGGCTCTGCCTTTCTCTGAGGTCGGGAAAATGTTACCTATCCAAGGTAACACAATGGGGATTTCAAACTGTGATCTCCAGAGTCACAGTCAAACACCCCAACCACTACACTACACTACATTGGCTCTCATGTTGTAAATTAACCTTCAAACATTTTGATACATCACTGATTATCTTTTTCTGTTTTCAGAAACCATGATTCACATTTTGATTTATTTAAAAAAACTTCAAAGAAACTTATTTCTACACATTCCAGCAAGATTCTCCACAAGGATGGAACAAGGTTGTTATCTATTTGTAAACTTTCCCTACTCAAATTTCCACAGCATACTTCAATCAAGAGCTACTTTACAACTCCCCCCAAACACAGCAGTGTCAGTTCAAAGAATATCCAGGGGCTTAAGGGCTTTAGTAGCCATAGAAGACACAAACAAAAACATACCCAGTACATTTAAAGCTATTCTTTAAAAGAAAGATGGGGGATGTGTCCCTTCTAGATGCAACTGAACTGCAATTCCTATCATCCCTCAGCACTGCGTATGCTGGGTAGGGCTGACTATGCAATCCAACAATATCTGGAGAGCCATACATCCCCCATTCCTGATTTAAAACTGTAATTATTTTCACTGGCTTCAATATATTTAAAGCCCTGCAAATGCAGACGGGAAATGCCACTTGGGGCCCTGAGCTATTTCACAGTTATTTTTAACCCTTAGAAGGGCATGAAACTTGCTTGAAATGCAACACTATTGTTCATGGTGCAAAGTACTGCTCCTTGTTTGATTCAACTCCCACTGCTCTGCTTTTCTTTTTCCATGTAATATAACACTCAGAAAGTCTCAGTAGTGGCTTGCTGCGCTGTCTTTGATACTCATGCTTTTATGATGCATTAGCACTTTAATTCGTTATCAATATTCAATATTCAACTATGCAGTCCAACCAGGATGACAGTACAGAAATCTTTGAAAGCGGGGGGGGGGGGAGACCCTGCATAATGCTCTGTCTGGTGCCGAACCAGGGGAGTGGCAGGAGGGGGAGTCAATTTGGCAGCTGTAGATACAGCAAGGGGTGGGGCTCACTCAAAAGCTCTTTCCTATTTGAGGGCCGGAGCCTTCACTAATCTGTTCTTGAGCCAGTGAGTGCAAGGGGAAGGCGGGCTCTCAGTGACAATAGACTGGTGGGGCATGAAGCTTCAGCCTGCCTGCAGACAAAAAGGTATGTGGAGTTAGTTGCACAGGCCAGCACCAGGAAAGAGACTGCAAGGAGATTCAGAGATTCTGCCTCTCTCTTAACCCTTGTTCTTGTTGACACTGAAATAAAAGGAAAAAGTTACCTAGCCGAGATGACCGATCTTCTGGGAAAGAAAAGGGTGAAAGACACGTAAAAAAAGCAGCAGCGGGGAATTCCAAATGTTAAGTCAAGAAAAGGAGGAGAAGGGTAACAGAGGACAATATGGTGAAAAAGAAAGCACAGCTTTTTGCATTCATGATACTGGAATTGATCAGTATCCAAAAACCCGAAGGGGAAAGGGAGGAAATGGCTGTTACTCCACCCACACTCTGTGCGCGCACAAATTATTCCCAGTATTTCCCGATGCAAACACACCACAGTAGCAGACAGCAATTATTCCTGTAACAAGCACACCCACCACCGTGCTGGCACTGGCAACCCTGCAGAATGAGCCGCCTCAAAGAAAGACTCCAGACACAAAGGGGAAAAAACTCCTCTATGTGACAGCCATCCAGCCACTTCCCCAACCTATCACTCTACTCCTCGGTGTAACCAGTTCCTACCAGCAAAGCCCTTCCCGCACCACCAGGCTGCTCCGTCCATGCACACGTGGACCCACAAAGCCTCGGCCACTCCCATCTCCTCCATTGCGGAGCTCTCCCCCCCCCAGCCCATCCCATCCATCCTCACTACACTTCTAGAAAAACACTTTTATCCCCACCCCACCCCTCAAAAAAACATCCCCTTGTCTTTCCAGCCCTGCTCGAACTATACTTCAGTCCTTTGCAGTGAGGCAAACAATTCCTCCCTGGCTGACCCACACGTACCACCAACCACTGCCTGCCACTCCCTTTGGAAGACCTGGCCTCGCCATGACACCCTGGATGCCCCCTCCCCTCAGGGCAGCCTTCCAGGGCAGGATTACAGCCCCCCCACTCTCCTCCATTCCTTCCTCCCGCAACCACCCGCTTGAGCCCTCTCCCAACTCCCAGCTGAACCCCAAAACTCCATGGCTCCCCCCACAGTCATACCCCCCCAATGCTTCCACCTGTTCCTCAGCATGCCAGTGCTCGCCGTTCACTACGACTCCATACCTCCCCTCCCCTCTGGTACTACATCTCCCACTGCCCCCACCCACTCAATACCTGTCCTTCCCCCGCTCCCTAGATCACCCCACACTGCGCACACACCTAACACACATAGACACATTCCTGTGTACCACTACAAGTCCTGCCATTCCCTACTTCACACAAAGGCCATTTCCGCACTAGCCTGTTGTAGTGCTATTATTCCACTTTCGGCATCCTACGGAATCCTGGGGTTTGCAGCTTAGGGAGGGGCCTCAAACTGCAAACCCCAAGATTCCAAAAGATGTTGAAGGTGGAATCATAGCACTATAACAGTCTGGTGCGGAAATGGCCAAAGCAAACCCCCCCCCCGCTCCTCCTCACGCTTCCCACCCGCCCCCAAATTCCTCACATTCACTCCTTCCCTCAAGCCTCACCCCGCAAAAGAAACCCTCTCCCCACAGACTTTTTAGGCCTCTCCCACCACCTCCCCCCCCACAAAGTAATTGACCAAAAAAACCCCACAGGAGCGCTCCCCCGCCTCACTTCCCGCCTCCCCCCCCGAAATACACCCCAGCTCCAGTACAAAGGCAGCCCGCCACGCCCCTCCCGCCCCCTCCTCAGCCCGGGGCATCGTCTCCCCCCCCCCGGTCGCCCGGCCACCAGGCTTCCCCACCGCGCGCGCGCGCCCTTCCTCCACTCACCGGGCGAGGCTGAGGCGGCCCCCTTGGCGGCGCCGGCGGCGGCGGCGGCGGGGGTCTCCTCTCTCTTGGGCGGCAGCGGGGCGCTGCGGGGCGGGATGGCGGGGGGCCGGGGCTCCCCTCGGGGCGGGGGCGGGGGCGGCAGGGGCGCGCTGTGGGGCGGCTCCTCCTGAGGGGGAGAGAGGTCGGGGGAGGAGGAGGAGACGTCGGGGTGGCTGCTCCAGGCTGGCGGAGGGGCCGACGGGGGCTTGCTGGGGGGCTGGTCCCCGGAACCCCCCAGGTCCAGGAGAGGCGCGGCCGGGGCCGGCACGGGCGCGGCAGCGGGGGCCGAAGGGGCGGCGGCAGAGACAGGCTTCCTCTCCCTCACTTCCAGCCTCTCGTCGTCCACGTCTTCCTCCTCTTCCTCTTCGTCGTCTTCGTCCTCCTCGTTCTCCGGCTCCCTCACAAACTGGTACTGGAAAAGCGGCTGCTGAGGCTTCCCCGGCTCCGCGTTGGCGGAAGAAGAGACCAGGGGGGATTGGTCGGGGTCGTCCATGCTCGCTCCGCTTCTTAAGGAGAAAAAAAAAACCAAACAAAAAACAAGAAAACGGGGAGCAAGCGAGCAACTGCTGCGCGCAAAAAAATACCAGAAGGAGAAAGACCGGAGCTGGTGCTCACGCGAGCGCGCGGGAGGAAAAGCGAGGAAAGAGTGGGAGGGAGAAACTCCAAAAATCCGGGGGGGGGGCGGTGGAGGAGGAGGAGGAGAAAAAGTAGAGAGAGGGGGAAGGCAAAGGAGGGCGGCTGCGCAGCTGCTCGCTGGCGGGTGCCGCCTCTGGAGGAGCCGGCGGGATGCTGCCGCGAGAGAAAAGGGGGGACGCTGCCGCCGCCGCCAGCCAAACCTCCACGCCCTGTTGAGTCACAGAAGCGGCCGCGGCGACGCTGCCTCCTTTCAGGGGCGGGCGAGGGGGCGGGCGGGCGCTTTGGCGCGAGCGGCTCCCCAGCTCCGCGCGAGGAAGGGGAAGTTCCTGCGAGCCTCACGCGCAGTCACACACCTCCCACCCCATAAAAAGGAGAGGGACATCCCACTAGTCCAATGAGAACGGAGCGGGGAGAAGGCGCGGCCAATTAGAGGCGGCTGGTGATGGAGAGGGGGATGAAACCGAGCCTTCCCCTTGTTCCCCATTATTCAGCAAAAGAAAGAGAAACGGGTTGATTCGCCCAGGACGCAGCGAGGAAGAAAGGAAGGAGCTGAAGTGGGGGAAAGTTCGCGAGGGAGGGAGGGCTCAGCAACAGGCTCTGAACAGACACCCCCCCGCACAGACCGCCGTCCCACGCCTCTGAGCCTCTTCCCGGGTGGGGGTAGAGCTCATCTGGACCTGCTACGGAGGGACAGTCGTGCTGGTTTAATGGGAGACGTGGGGCTCTCCAGCTTCTGGCACAGACCGTTTCCGCGCTAGGCTGTCGTAGTGCTGTCATTCCACTTTGAACATCCTGTGGAATCCTGGGGTTTGTAGTTTACTGAGGCCAAAGAGCTCTTTGGCTGAGAATTCCAAATACCCCTCCCTAAACTGCAAACCCCAGGATTCCAGAGGATGTTGAAAGGGGAATAATAGGACTATAACAGTCTAGCGCGGAAATGGCCATAGCCTCGAAGGAGGAAAACTGGGACGATTTGTGGCCAAGTGACATCAGAGTGTGGTGGAGGTGGGACAAGTTATTCACATGGAAAAACAAGCTGGAGGAGGATGCAGCAGTTTGCTGTTGCCTCAAGCTGCAGGGAAGTGCAAGATTCCACAAAGTGAGGGCAAACTAGTTTTGCACTTTGAACTCAGGCCATTTCCACACTAGACTGTTATACAGTCATCCCTCCACATTCGCTAGGGTTAGGGGCACAGGACCCCCCTGAAAGTGGAAAAACCATGAATAACTCTGGGACCTCCCAAACCATATTTAGCACACAAAAAGGGTAGGATCACCATATTCAACCCCCATGGATTGGTTGTTGGTTTTCCGGGCCTTGAGCCCATGTTCTACAAAGCCCAGAAAACCCGCAACAACCTATGCATTCCGGTCATGAAAGCCTTCGACTTCACATCCACCGTGGATTCCTTTGAGGCATCAGGGTTCCTTCACAAGGCAGAAGTGGGTGGCTGGTTGGGCTTCCTGCCACCTCCACTGCTGGGCCACACCATTTTTAATAAGGACTTACGAGCCTCATTAGCAGTTTCTCAGTCTCGTGAGGCTTGCAGTCCCTATTGAAAATGGCACAGGGAAGCAGCAGAGGTGACAGCAAACAATCCGTGAATAATCAAATCGGCAAAAGTGAAACCCACAAATGTGGAGGGCTGACTGTAGTACTATTATTGCACTTTCAACATCCTGTGGAATCCTGAGGTTTGTAGTTTAGGGAGGGGCATTTAGAATTCTCAGCCAGAGAGCTTTGGTATTTTGGTATCTTTGGTATTTTGCTGCAACACTGACTTAACAAGGCTACCAGCACCACCCTCACCGGAAATCTGTCTGGAAAAAAAGTTACTTAAGTGCTATCTACAAAAGTTTCACTGTATATTAAAGTTTGTTTTCAAGATGCCATAAGGTTTTGTCACTCTGTTTCAAATACAGCAAAGAGGCAGAGATGTGAGAGACCTGGGTTAAATGCTGCCATCTGCCATTACGTAAGCTCTCACAAGCCTCCCCCATGCATCACTGCTTTTGTCTGTAAAATGGGAGTAACTGTAACACAGCCTTTCAAGGCTGCTGCACCAAAGATAGTTTAGATCTTGAAAATGTATACCCTAAGATGCTTACTCAGAAATCAGTCCCCCTGACTTCAAACGAGGCTTGTTCTCTAACAAGATTGTAACTTTCCAACTTGACCCTGTGCAGGTTTATTCCCAGGAATCCCATAGGTTTCACTGGGATTTATCCTCCAGTAAAAGCCACCAGAACTGCAGTCTTAAAATGATACGTAAATGATAAGTAGGTATCTTAAAGGGGTTATATTGCCACCCTTTAATCCTAGAAGGCAGCAGCTGGAAGGAGCCACCTGATCAAATCTGACTTTTTCCAATCTGGGTTTGCGTGGAAGCTGGAACAGCTGGATTTCTTCACAACATTAAGAGATAGATGGGGTGAAAGGATTGCTCAGCATACTACCTCAACAGGTCACCCTTTTTCAATGGGACTTTGATGTGGGCTCTAGAGCCTGCACTGAATTTTCACTAGCTCCTGAACATACAAGGCCACATCAACAGATTTGCGTACCTGGCTTGTGCGCCTGTGAGACTCAGCTGGGATTTCTTCTGAGCAGCTGTACATAACAGTAAAGAGCATGAATATCTCCAGCAGTGTATCTATACCATTGATAACACTTTATCATGGCTTCATCCTACAGAATCCTGGTATCTATAGCTTGATTAGTTCTTAGCTCTCTCAAGTACACTCCCCTGAGCTATAAAGTAAAGATCTCTGGAAGACCACCTCTTGCTGTTTTTGTTCACCATCAAGTTGGCTTTGACTTATGGCTACCCTGTGAATGAGGCACTTCCAGGAACTCCAATCTTTTAAGAACCTGGCACAGGTCTTGCAAACTCAGGGCTGTGGCTTCCTTGACTGAGTCAATCCACCTGTGATGCAATCTTCCTCTTTTCCAACTGCCTATCACTTTATCAAGCATATTTTCCAGTGAGCCACACTATCTCCTGATCTGTCCACTAGCCTCAGTTTAGTCATCTTGGCTTCTAGTGAGAGTTCAGGCCTGATTTGTTCTAGGGTCCATTTATTTGTCTTTTTTGTGGTCCATGGTAGTTGTAGCTACAAATCCCAGCATTCCATGTAATAGAATAGTCTGGAAACCATGCCCTATGAAGAGAGGCTTAGGAAGCTGAGTATGTTTAGCTTGGAGAAGAGAAGGTTAATACGTGACATGATAACTATGTTTAAATATCTGAAGGGATGTCGTATGGAAGATGGAGCAAGCCTGTTTTCTGCTGCCCCTGAGACTAGGATACAGAGCAATAGCTTCAAGCTTCAGGAAAAGAAATTCCATCTAAACATTAGGAAGAACTTCCTGATGGTAAAAGTGGTTCGAAAGTGGAATATACTGCCTTGGAGTGTAGTGGAGTCTCCTTCTTTGAAGGTTTTTCAATAGAGGCTGGAAGACCAGCTTTCAGGAATGCTTTGATGGTGTATTCCTGCATGGCAGGGGGGTTGGACTTGATGGCCCTTGCAGTCTCTTCCAACTCTATGATTCTATGGAACCATGACAAAGTGGTATCAAATGGCTGTAAGTCTGTAATGCAGATGCAGTCATGCTATCTATGTCTCCCATGTTTCAAGGGATTATGAGAAGTGTGAACTTTTAACTTTGAGATAATCAAAAATTATAAGGGACGAAGAGAAAACTGGCAGCTAGTGCTTGACAGATGGCAGAGTTGGCATTGTCACTTTTTTTTAGTCGCATAGTCTTTAGATGAATCATGAGCAATGGGGACTCCCCTTGATCACAGTACTGGCCTGAGTAGCATCTACTGTTGTGCTTCTTAAAAATATTGGCACCATTCACCATGACAGTAAAATTTACGTGGGAATAGCTCATGTTCACCTTACTGTTGTTACTGCAAAATCATTTAATTGGGTGTAACTGATGTTTGTTATGGGTTCCAGATGTAGACTGCTAAAACAAATATTTACATATCTAAATATTAAATTCATATTAAATGTGAATATTTGAAAGGGAAGGGAAAGTATCCTGCACATATTTGCTATCAGCAAGAATGGTCTGAACCGTAAGACAAATTGACGTAAGGATTTTGCAAACGGAAAGCTGTGTTTGTCTGCTAGAGCAAAATAACAGATTTATTATAGCATGGGTTTTCATGAATTATAATCCACTTCCTCAAATTCATGAAGTATAATTTAAAAGCTTGAAGTAGAACACAGTGTACAAAGTTGGTGGTGAGGTCACTGAATTAACGTGAGGAGGTTCTCAGAATTAAAAAAAAGAAACTTTTTTTTTTCCAATGCTTTCTCAACTCAAGTTTTTCTGGACAGAGTTGGAGACAGCATTGTCTTCTAAACAATGCTGGATGAGGGCACAGAAGGCTACTGTGAAGGGAACTGCCCCCAGTCACAGAGCTGTAAGTAGCCTCAAGGGCCATTGAATCCCTGCTCAGTGCAGGATGGCCAGCGAAAGCATTCTTAGCAGGTAGCTATCTAGGCTCTTTTTGAAGATATCTAAAGAAGAGGCCCTGCCACCTCTTTTAGGCAATTAATTCCATTGCCAAACCACTCTAACTGACAAGTTTCTTCTATTATTCAATCAGGCTTGGATCATAAAATGAGTTAACTTAAAGAGCTTCACAGAAGGAAAATCCCAGCTCCCACTCCCAGGAGCTCCCCATGTCTATTCCCACACTGTTCAGGATGACCTTTAGACCTTCTATAGAGGCACTGGGGGGCAAGGAGGCAGGTGTTACCCTGTATTCTGGGGGTCCCGGGAGGGACACCTAAATAACCTTGCAATTACACGAATTGGGGAAATTAGTCTAGAGCACTGGTTGGCAAAACGAGAGGCAGGGTAACGCAGCGGAATCTTGTAACCCAGTGTTTACGGGGTCAGGCCAAGTCAAGAAGCAGACCGGTTTGAAAGCAATGAACGATCTTTATTGAAGACAGGCAAACAATGTAAGCAACACACGCACACAGATAACTAAGGAAAATAAAGGTGTGAGTGAGATAGCGGGATTTTCAGAGGGATAGTTGATTCGGGTGATACGAAACCTGTTCCTGAAGCCCGGAAGAAAATGGAGAGCGAAGCTGGGGTTCGATGTATCTCAGCACGTGGAGCTGAGGGGAAGCTCGCCAAGTGATGCGGCAGCAAGGTGGTCTGGAACTCGGGAGCGATCCGAGGAAGCACTCAAAGTCAGGGGTTTTTATAAGGAGAATTGTGACCGCAGGCTAGGTCGGACTTGGGGAAAACAATAGATTTGGGGCTGGAGACAAAGCCTCCGAAAGGTCAGAATTTGAATGATTGAGTTACAGCCAAATTGTCAATAGGATAGCTGGTATGCAAACGCGGAGTACTAGAGCGCTGTATAGTCCGATCATCAAGCTGCCAGCGCTAGGCAGAGGATCTTTTGAAAGTTGCGTGCACACCTAATGGAGGTACTTGCCTTGAGGTCTCCTAAAGCGGCGAGTTGGCTGTTTCTGGCCTGCCTGTATTGTTTCGGAATATTACGGCGATTATCGGCCGAGCCTGTGTGCATGCTTGTCTGGGGGCCTCGCAAGCATGTGGAAGGGATATGTGAAGCCGAATTATCGATATCAAGAGATATCTTTTTATATCCCCCAAAGCTCGGGCTAGCCAGGGCAGTAACACAGGGAAATTAGGAGAGTAGCAAACTTTTTCTTTTGAACACCCTAAAATTAACTTTTTCTTAAATTGTGTTTGGAAATATGACACTAGAGATTGATGCAAGGAAGTTGAGAGGTTCTCACCCAATACCTTATACGAGTGAGGGATTTTTGGAGGAGGAAGAAAGGACTAAATACCTAAAGGCACCAGATTTCATCTGATCTTGGAAACTAAGCATGGTCAATCCTGGTTAGTACTTGGATGGAGACTGCAAACAAATACCAAGCACTATAGGCTATATTTCAGAGGAAGGAACTGTTGAGTTTTCCTTGCATTAAAAAAAAAACTATGAGAAATTAATGGGGTTGCTATAAGTGGACAGGTGAGTTGAAGGTACATATACACATATACATTCATTCAGAATGTTGGTAAATCATGTTGAATTTAATGGTAAGTGGATAGAGGAGGCACCATGGTGTAGTGATTTGGACTCGGACTCAAGGAGACCAGAGTTCAACCCCTCCTCAGCCAGGGAAACCCAATGGGTGACTTTGAGCATTTCACACACTCTTAGCCTCAGAGGAAAGCAACAGCAAACCTGTGAACAAATTTTGTCAAGAAAAACCAATGATCGGGTTGTTATAAGAGTTGACCTGACCGCATGTAACAACAACAATTTCTTTCTCCAGTCCTTACTGAGTTTTATGAGGCTTGCCTTAACTTTTAATTATGAGTTATATCTGTATTTACTAGGTATATGTTTACTATGAAGACATACACATTAGACATACCTAGGTCATTTTTAATTACGATCACCATATTTAATGGCTGCGAATCTCCATCATATTTGTGCAATGCAGACCTACGCTCATTGGTGGATTGTACTACCCTCATCATGCTACTGAATACCAACATTGTGCAGCAGAATGCACATCTGCCAGTGTCCCATTGTGCAATGGGAAAGGCACAACAGCTATCTCCAGAAGCCCAGAGAATCAAAGGGCATGTTGGAGGCACTGATGAGGAGTTGTGTGCAATCCAAGAATGCACAATTGAGTGTGCAATGATAACACCTTTATACACTGCTTACCCAAGTGTGAACTGAATAGGTCTATTGCACAACAGCCAGAGTAATACAACCACATGAGACATTTCCAGTCAATATTGGAAAGGTCTTCTGTCCCTTAAAATCTGTCTGCAGAGTTGGATGTGGTCTCTAGTATGGATCCAATCCATACCCTCTCCTCATTACACCCCTCTGCTGGCATGGCTGTTAGGTCCTGTTCCTGTGAATGAGAACTTTTTCCCACATTCTAGCTCCATGATTCTATGATGCTCATAGACTTGACTTCCAAACAGTCGGGATAACTTGGAAGCAGGGCATAACTGGTTTGGGAAAGATAGAAGACTTAAGAGGTGCATGAGAACTTCAGCAGATGAGTTTGCATCTGCAGGGCAGAACCTCCAGGCTGTTCACTTTTGTTGTTTGGAAAGGTTAAATTAGCCTTCTCACCCTTTTCCTTCTTAGGATGAAACAGGCCATGCCCTCGCACACTTCAGGAAAACCGAGACATATGCTGCCAAGTTTGGTCAAGATGACAAAAGCTATTAATGAGGAAGAGTGCACAAACTAGGAGAGGCTGAAGCACTTTGCTGATATCTGAGTCTTCAGAGGAAACAGCAAGGTTTCTCCTCTCCCCTCTCCTCTCCTTCCTGCTAGTCTATTGCCTGCAAACTACTTTTGCACTTAGAACTCAGCTTGCAGCAACTGCAGTAAGCTGAAGAAAAAGAAAGAGGGCGGGAGGAGGTGAGAGAAACTGGAATATTTTAAAACAGCTGAAAAAGTGGGACTCCAAAGGATTAATAGAGACTGTTCCTGACAAATCAAGATAGCTGCAGGGCATAAGCAGACACAACAACGATGATCAATTTTTGTTTGTTACCCCGCCTATCCTCAAGGCTCAAGGCAGGCTACAACACAAGATGGTTCTCTCCTTGAAAACAGGCCCTTGAAAACTAGACTTCTTCCCTCAAGTGAAACAGAAGACTCTAGCCTGTTGCCAGTTTTGGAGTAAGATTCCATTGTCAGTCCACTCAGCTTCTGCACATGGAAATGTATGGCAAAATATAAAGCAAAGGTCATTTCTGCACCACACTGTTATAGTGCTATTATTTCACTTTCAACATCCTGTGGAATCCTGGGGTTTGTAGTTTAGAATTCTCAGCTGGAGAGCTCTTTGACCTCAGTAAACTACAAAACTCAGAATTCCACAGGATATTGAAAGTGGAATAATAGCATTATAACAGTGTAGGTCGGAAGGGCGGCCCATAATGTACTTTGCCTCAGAAAATACAATGTTTAGGGCTAGCTTTGTGTGCTTTACATAAGCTGTCTGAACATATTTATTTATTTCATTTTAATATCACCTTTTCCCCAGAGTGGGGCCCAAGGCAGACAGTCAATTAAATAAAAAACTTCACAATAAAATTCAAAAACAATTAACATCACTGCATAAAACAATATAAAATCCTTTTAAAAACACACAAAGTTAAAAAGATAAATAAAATATTCTAATAAGAAGCTCCCCTGCTTATACATTAAAAGTCTATTTAAATGAAAAGGTCTTTGCCAGTTGGTGAAAGGGAGTGGAAGGGAGTTCCAGAGGGTGGGAACAGACATTGAGGCCATTTCCACACTATATTGTTATACTGCTATTATCCCACTTTCAACATCCTACACAATCCTGGGGTTTGCAGTTTAGGGAGGGGCATTTAGAATTCTCAGCCAGAGAGCTCTTTGGCCTCAATAAACTACAAACCCCACAATTCCACAGTATGTAGAAAGTGGAATGATAGCACTACAACAGTGTAGTGCAGAAACGGTCTGAGAAGGATATCTCATATCCTCTCCAAGCTAGCCTATGACAGTGGTGGGACTGAGAGAAAGTCCACCTTTGCAGATCTTAGAATTCAGGCATGTTCGTATGGGGAGAAGAGTCATTGTCTCTTAACTCCTGTCCAAACAAAGGTGACTCATGTTGCTATTTCTTTATCTTTGGGTTGAGGGGCGGAACTATTTCGCTGGCTGATTTCTCTTCCTCATGACCGAGAAACAACAGCAATGTTCCTGTTTTGAAAGAACATTATTAAAGAGAAGAGGGGGAAAGCCTGAAAACTTTCCTGTACTCCCCATGGATGATTTTAGACATAGAATTAGCTAGACAGAAAGAGACCCGGCTCTTTCTATGACTATCTTTTTATATTTGTAATACTTCAGGCAAAGAACAAAGTGCTGCAATGATGTGCAGGCACATAAATAGTAATTCAGGACAGAGCACCAGTGGTAAATATCTGTTTTGAAATATTGAACTCCCCTGCAGACAAAGAAATTATGGGATAGTGAGTTGTGTGCTCTATATTTACTTCTCCTCCATCATGGAGGCTTTTTAGTAAACCCTGGAAGGAGAGGAAACCACCCTGTGATGCCACTGGGCTTCTGTGGCCTGCTCTACCATTAGGTAGAGTGAGGCAACTGCTTCAGGAAACAAATGCAGGGAAGCGGCTATAGCAGGCCGTCAACAATATCAGCAGCAGCAGCCTCACCGCCAACAACAATGACACCACTTTGGGCATTTCCGCATTAGACTGTTATAGTGCTATTATTCCACTTTCAACATCCTTTGAGGCCCCTCCCTAAACTGCAAACCCCAGGATTCCATAGGATGTTGAAAGTGGAATAATAGCACCTTAACAATCTAGTGCAGAAATTTGACCTTTATCTCAAATGATCTTATTTCACCAATTAAACTTAACTTGATTTGTTTTAGCTGTGTCATTCATAGCCCTGACTCATCCCACTATTTATAAAAAGGCTGTCACTGTGAAAACGGAGAGAGATGCAAACTCTTGTCATTACTTCAGCCCTCAAAGAAGCTGCTCCAGTTTGTCAGCGTCTGGCAAAGAAGACCAGCCTGCAGTTTTTCTGGCTGGAGCTCGGTGATCCTCTCTACTTTCCCTCTGAAGGAAAGTTCATTTCCTCCAGACAACTGGCCAGTGCAGAAATCTGAGCTGGGCTGCTGTGCATTGTCCACTGTGATTGAAACAAAACTGAAAGTAGAACCTGGAAGTGATACTATGAGATAATAAGTTACTTTTAATTATTTTTATTCTTCCTTTTTTGCAGTAATTGAGGCATAACTGTATTGTGTTATGTTGTGATGTGCCTTTAAGTTGTTTCTGACTTATGGTGATCCTAAGGCAAATGTTTCAGGGGGGCAAGATTTGTTCAGAGAAGGTTTGTCTTTGCTCTCCTTTTGAGGCTGAGAAAGAGTGACTTGCCCAAGCTCACCCAGTGTGTTTCCACACTGAGTGGGGATTTGAGCCCTGGTCTCTAGAGCCATATTCCAATACTCAAACCACTACACTGTGCTGGTTCCCAATGTCATAAATGTAATATAATTAAGGAAAACGTCAGCTGGAATTGCTGAATTGAGTGGCGAGTCAGACTTGATGGCCTGTGGGGCCCCTTCAGCTCTATGGGCCTTTCCACTCTAAACTGTTATAGGGCCATTATTCCACTTTCAACATCCTATGGAATCCTGGGGTTTGCAGTTTAGGGACGAGCATTTAGAATTCTCAGCCAGATAGCTCTTTGGTCTTAGTAAACTACAATTCCCAGAATTCCACAGGATGTTGAAAGTAGAATAATTGCACTATAACAGTATAGGGTAAAAAGACCCTATGATTCTGTGATTCTATCATTCTTTCCTTTTGAGATATATTTGATTCTTGTTGTTGGCTGTGTTTTGTGCAGAGCTTCCAAAAATTATCTTATCGCTACCACAGCTGGAATCCCCAGCCAACATGCCCATGTTGCCCAACATGGTTATGGGAGCTGTAGTCCAAAAAGTTGTGTTTTTTCCCCCTGAGTTTGTACCACAGACTAGAGTCTTTTAGCATTCTGATCTGCATGGTTTTTAACTAAGGGGTCACCCTGACTGGAGATTTGTGCTTATTTAAGACTCACTATCTAATCTTGCTTCTTCTACCTTCTCGATATGTATGATTCCTTTTCTGTTCGATCACATTCGAAATATACTGACTTCACAACAAACTCACACGGTCAGGCAGCACTATTTGCTTCATTTGTGGATGTCTTGCTTATAACATGGATTCTTCTCAAGTTAAGTGCACATACTTATAAATAAAGTCTGGCAAACTTATTGGAGGCTGCATTCCAGTGATGGGAAGAGCCAAAAGCAAGAGAGTGGAACCAAAAATGCCAGCATATTTTAACTTACTTATTGCCAGTGAAAAAGCCTTTGGAAAGGCATTCAAATAGTTCAGAAAATGGCTTACCTATGGCCTCAGGGGAAACAGCCTGTTCTTCCATCTCTGAATTGTACCTCATCATCATGTTCTTCTGTGGACCAGACCAGATTCATGGTGCAGGTCCTACCTTCTTGTAGTAATTCATCACTAATTTTCTTCTTAAAGGAAGCAATGAGGAATTTTATCAATTTTCTTGCTATTGGAAGAGAAACTGAAAATCACACAGGTTCAATGGCTTGGGAATTCTGGGGGTTGCAGACCAAAAGAGTAACTTTTCTAAGCTCTGATAGATCCTTATTCTCACCTCAATCTGCTACATATGTAGACCTGATTTTGCTAGTGTAGTTTTGAGAGAGGAGAGGCTTAAGAGATTCTCTAATACAGTATTCTTGGCACTCACACTGAGCTATAGTTCCCAAGATTATTTGGAAAGTTACAATGACTGTTGAACAAGTCTAGGCATTGTGCATTTTAAGAAGTAAACACAGAAGCCCTAGCAGATCTTGTTGGAAGAACAGAAGAGAATGTTTTTGGAACTTCAAAACACAAGCTGGATGCTGTGTAGGGTCTCATTGCTGTTATAACAAACAAAATGGCTATTGCTGGCCTTTTCTGACACCCACAACCTGCTGCCTGAGGCAGTGGCCTCTCTCTGCCTCATGTCAGGATCAGCATTGAATTTTCTCCCCATCTCATCTCATCCTGCCTTAGCTGCATGTGACTCTGTCACAGCATGCTCTTCAATTGTCCCAATTCGGCAGGGACAGTCCCAATTAATCCTCTGTTGTCCCACTTTTTATTTATCTATCATTTGTTTATTTATTTATTGGGTTTATGCTCAGACTTCCTCCTGCAATGGGAGAAAGCTGCTTTTAAAATAACCCAGTTTCTCCCTCCTCCTCCACTTGTCCTCATTTGTCCTCAGCTTGCTTCTGTCGCTGCAAACTAAGTTCAAAGTGAGTTCAAACTACTTTTGCACTTTGACTCAGTATGCAACAATTGAAATAAGATGAGGATGTAAGGTCTCGCTTTGAGGGTCCCTGATATCAGTATGGTTTGGATGGGCACCATACCTGATTGACACCATATTGGATTGGCGACTGTATTAATTGGCTCTGATATCAAAATCAAGCCTGAGAGGTGACCAAGAGGTCAAACCGAGTAAGGGAAAAAAACTGACTGTAAACAAGAGAGGCAGGTCAACCTAGACACCCTCCGGGTAAGACTAAGTCATTTATCAGGCAAATAAATGCCATTCCTGTGGACAATAGACTTAAGAAAGAGTTTCCCCAGGGAACACAATTGTGAGAAGCCCACCAGGACACTGACTGACAGACAGCCATCCCCTGTGCACCTGGACTCCTTCCTCTTGCCTCGTAGCACCCACAATAGACAGCTATTGCAACACACATTATGTCTTTGTCATCCAAACACTGCGAACAGTAGTGGGTTGATAGTCCATTGTCTGTGCTGCAACTCCCATTGTTCCACACCTGGAACTGCACATATCTTCCACCACCACGGGCTATTTTTTGGGTACAAATACCTCTGATTTCAGGATGCCCAGAGCAGCCTCTCGAAGATCTACCCATCACTCTGTCCATCTGGCTCCTGAACGAGAACTGTCCTTAGGTCCTACCTAAGCCAAGCCACATTTCAGCTCTTCACTAAACCCAAAAAACCCTCAGCCTCTCTATCCATAATTTTCCTGCCTTTATCTTTCACTGAGCTCTTGTGTGAATGTTTGGCTGTTTGTATCTTGTGTGCATGCATGAGTGAATTCCACCCTCAATAAAACACATTTTTAGCTTACTTCTGAATCTCTGGCTGGTTCTTTTCCTGCGTGAGCCTGTAAACATTGGTAGAAAGGTCTTGTTAAGTTACCTCTCTCTCGCAAGCCTCCTCTTTGAGCTAATTCACTCTCCACTTCCCCACATGCAAGGAGATATTTGGCATCACAGAGTGGCTCTTGTGGCACCTATGTTTTAGGGTAACAAAGATAATAGGGGAAAAAGGGAGAAGGAGAGAGAAACTGGGACATTTGAAAATCAGGTGGTAAAAGTGGGGTGACAGAGGATTAATTAGGGCTGTCTTTGCCAAATCTGAACAGTTGGAAGATATGTGGAGGAGATTTCATGTCAGGCTACCTTTCTCTAACAAAGAATAACAACACAGTCTTTGTTGAGAAAAAGTAAAGCCTGAGGTAGAAAATATATCTATCAAATGAATGATCCCTGAATGTCAAGAAGTAAGAGAAGCCTTGACTGACTCGACTATCACATGCACTCCAGTTTGCATTACTTGTGATGATAATGGTGCTTGAAATTCCAACTATTGGACTATGAAGATGAAGGTCGCACATCTACCCCCAGAGGGGTATCTAGGGTGGGACAAGAAGGGCACGTGCCTTGGGTGCCAATGCCAGGGGGTGCAAAAAAGCCATGCGTGTAAGGGTAGGAGGTGGGGATAGGGGTAAGAAAGTGGGAGTGTAACTTCCATGCTTGCCCTAGGCGCTGTTTACACTAGATACACCACTGTCTACCCCTGCTCCACATTACCTTTTGACTTAACCCTAAAATGTCCTGCGGGAATTAAGGGACACATCAAACTGCATTCATTCATGAGCAAAGTTCTAAGGACTAACTCTTCCTTTAAAACTAAGGGGACTTTGTCTTAGCTAGAGAAATGTGCTTTATTTTAGCTAGACTATGCCCAGTGTGAATAAAAATGGTGAGGTGCGATCTCTTTTCTTGAGTCAGCCTTGGTGGAAAAGTACTGATAAAATTCAAAAGACTGAATTTTAGGTGGGCACCTAATTCAAACCATTTCTCCACTGTGGATAAAATGTGGGGTGTGCTTTTTTTTTTTAAAGGCTGGCTCGTCTTTTGTCTGCTTGACTGATCCGTTTCTATGGAAACATGCTGCTGACAGACTCTTCAGTGCCAAAACAGAGACAGAATTTTGCTCTCTAATAATAATTAGTTTAAATAACTAAATGTATAACCAGCCCCACTACAACAAAGGAGACCTTGTGAGACCTTGTGCTCCAGTCATCCAAAGAGCCACAGGCCAATTCCCATGGCAGCCAGGCCAAATCAGAGTTTGGAATAAACTAGTTACCTAGTTACATGTAACTAGTTGGCTGTAATTAAATCTTATTTTTGGAATAACTAAGCCATAACTAAGTTACCTTAGGATTGTAATCTGGTGAGGGATAGCATCACTCCCTTTGCAGTGAAACTATAACTTTGCTTTTTTAAATTTACTGTTATAGAGTACTCAGGAGCACAGAACAATAATTTTAACTAATTTAGGAAAATGAGCAGAAGGAATCTAGCGCCAGCATTTTGCTTAACTGATTTATTTTAGCACAATGTTTTGTGGATTTCAACCCACTTCTTCATCATCTGACAAAAGGGACTGAAATTCATGAAAATTCATACTAGAATAAATCAGTCCCGAAGGTACTGCCTGATTCCTTCTCTGCTCTCCTTTCCTTTTTTTGCTGAAACAGGCTAACAGAGCTATCACCTTGACAACTGTAACTAATCCCTTCCTTAAAAAAGTAACCTTTCAAATTCTGATTCAAAAATAGACTGCTAGTGTATACCTGTTTCCTCGGAGGTATGCCATAATTTGAATGCTGAGTTCACGGTGCAATCTTAAGCACAAAAACACAGATCCCATTTAACTCCATAGAACTTCCATGTAGAAATCATGCTGGGCAGTGGGGATCCTCAGTACCGAGACTTTCCTTTTGTGCTTAATGGGATTTTTACTTCTGAGTAGATATGCATTGAATGGGGCTGCCTGGCAACGGCTGTATACAGCACCAGCCAAAGATATTTTGCTGCCTGAGGCAAAGGACAAGATGGTTCCCTCCTAGGGAACTTAGCAGGATCATTGGTGGAGGGATGGAAGTTGCCCCCACCACCATGTGTCACTTGAGGTGGTTTCCTCACACTGTGTAATGGTAGGGCCAGTCATGCTCATACCTCTTTCAGACATTGTGGATATCTGTTTGACTGCGCACATTCCACTTTATTTCATCTGTACACGTAAAACTGTATGCATAACATATACAGTTTCCATGTTATTGTGTCGCTTGGAAAAATGGGCAAGGGAAGTAGCAGCTCCCTCAGGAGTCCCTTTTCCAATACTAGTTTGTGAACAATAAAGAGGGAGAAGATGACAAGGAGGAAAAAGAAGTGGGTGCCAAGAAGGTGGAGGAAAGCCCCATCTTCGGTGGGAGAGGAACCAAGTTATGGATCAATGATCTATCAGCTGAAGCTAGTGTTACAGTGTTTTCACAAGAGCAATAAGCAATAATCGAAACTCATGACATGCAGGGTTGCCCGTGGGGAAGTAGCTATGAATAAGATTGTGTACTACCTAAATTAAGGTTGCCACGCTGAAAACTGGAGAGGGCTCCTGTGCCTTTAATGGCTGTGTAGAGGAAGGGATTTCAGCAGCTGTTGCTTGTCACACAACCAGGTAGCAAGCAACACCTGCTCAAATTCCTGCCTCTCCATACACAACCGTTAAAGGTACAGGACTCCTCTCCGGTTTTCAGTCTGGGAACCCTCATCTAAATACCAAACGGAAGTATTGATTTCACTTATCCTAGCCACGTATTTCTCAGTGAAATTGACATATTGTCAACATTCATAAATTACATGAGGCACACATTTTTGTCTTTATTAAAGGGGCCCTTCATTGCACCCCAAAATAAAAGACTTTTTTTTCATCTTGTTCAGACTTTCCAACTCTCACATAGGGGACATCTCCTATAACCAGGGATGCCTGCCAGCCCTACAAACAACAAGCTTTCTGGCCCTCAAATAAGTGACATTGCTTATAATAGGGGACACTTGGCAACCGTAGCCGAAGCCAAATGCTAGGAAATGTCCGTGGAGTTTGTATATGAGTGAATTACGGAGTTGCCAAATCAGGGCTATCCCAGGTTCTGAGATTTCAGCACCAAATCCTGAAACTTAGGGATGAACCCTAGTGATATTAAAAAGAGCAGCCTGTGGTGATGCCATTCAGCATGGTGCATTATCAGCCACAACACACAGAATATGCCATTCAAATTTTTTAAAAAATCAAATCTAACTAATTAGGATAATTATTTTTTCAAGGCAGTTCTTTCATCCTGACTTTCCATCCCCTTTGCACTGAGGGTTGGAAAAAAAGATCAGGCCCTGAGACTTGGGATCCCTAGTAAACAGAGCCAGTGGCGCTCAAACGTTTCTTCCTCCTTCCTTTCCAGTTTGTTGGTGCTCATTATTCAGTCTGTTCAGACCTTTCCACCCCCCAGCCAGCATTTTCCATCTCTAGTACACTTGAGTCACTTCCCTTCTTCAAATTGTAGATAAAAACTCTTCCGCTTCTCTTTAGCTGGATATATTGATTCTCAGTCCCCCTCTGGCAAGCTGTGGCGCACTGTGTAAAGGATGTGGCATGCACGAAACCAGATTTATACAATTTTGAATACAGTTCCTCACCCAGTGTGGTCTCTCTTGGTGAGTTCCCAGTTTTGCTATGACACTTTAACGGGAGGGTTTTTTTAGATGTAGATGTTATGTGCGTTCTAGTCATTTCTGACTTGTGATGACTCTAAGGCAAACCTATCATGGGACTTTCCTGGCAAGGTTTGTTCAGATGGGGTTTGCTGTTGCCTCCCTCTGAGGCGGAGAGAGTGTGACTTATCCAAGGCAAGGGGCCTTCATAGCTATGGGAGGATTCAAAATTTTGTCTCTCAGAGTCCTAGAACAGCACTCAAACCACTATGCCATGCTGGTTATCTTTAGGTGTCAACATCAGACTGTTTACTAAAAACTAAAAAGTGTGGTATAATTACAAGTAGTCTCAAGTCTCATGAAGCTCAGGTAGCCATGTACCTCTTGAGACCTGCCTTCCAGAAGGCACTGATGGACTGAAACTCCCTTTTCACCCCACAAGCCTACAGTGGTTGCCCACCTGGCCTGTAGCTTCTTCCCCAGGGGACTGCTCCCTTTTCCCAGTTAGGGAAAATCCCTTTTCTCTAAAAAGAACAGCTTTCTCTGAATAGCTCTCCTTGGATATTAGAAATTTTCTGTCCTCAAGGCCCAATAAGAGTCCCTTTCTTAACTATGAGAAGATGCCTCCCCCAACAGCTGATATACCTGTAGCAGATGAGGAATGAGAGAAAGTATATTGTGCAAAAGAAAATGAATGGTATTGGCATGTAGATTTGTGTGTTATGTAAATACATGTCTCTGATGTATAATAGTGCAGGCACATCTGTGTGAACAGTGTGATAGACGAAAGTGACCATGCTCACTTTGTGCTCTGGCCACACATACTGCTGCCCCATGGGCCTTTGGAGCTTTCGTGGAGGGTAATTTAGCTGCCAAGTTTTTAAAAAATGTTCCCCACCTGTTGTGTAGATACCAACAAGCTGGGTGACTGACTACAGGTCTGATACACTTCTTGTTTTCATAGTTCTGCACTTTCTATATGCAGGAACAATTCTGCGAAAGCATAGGAAAAAAATGCAGATGGTGAAGTTAGCAGCACCTGTGCATGGATCAATTGATACAAATAATGGCCAGTTTTTGGACTAGGTTTCTTTCCACATGGTTATTTAAAGAAAAAGATGCTACTCAACTGTAGCTTGTCTTTAATAAAGACAAAAACAATGGTTCAAAAATGGCACCTACCTTCCTGTCTCCTCTGGCCAATGATTGTTCATGCATAAAGGGAATTGTCAATCACAAGTGCATTGCATGGTTAATTTTTTAGTAAAATATAGTGGTATTTTAATTAATGAATTATTCAATGCACATAATGGTTTTAATTTAACTATATAAGTCTATTTCTATTTCAATACTTGTATTTTGCACTGACTTAATGAATGCCTCACACTCCCACACACCCCACTTTATACTTGAATTTCTTTCTACCACCCACACATACAGGATTTCTTGCTACAGGCCCCTTTCTGCAACATTTGTATTTCTACAGGGTTAACACACTCACATACCACTTTCTTTTTAAACTTTTAACAAGTTGGTATAACCATATTACATCCGATCATTTATAAAGTAATTGCAAAAAGATGAATTTTTCAATAGGAATTCACCACAGGATCAGACCTCAGCCTCTGATGAAAGGCAACCTGAACTGAATCTAAATAAACTTCAGTGTGCTTACTAACTAATTATAAAAACAAAAACAGAAGTGTATTTCTAAAAATTGTAAACCAGTTTAGTCTGCCACCCTTGGACTACAAAATGGCTGAGTTTAGTGGTAATCATAAGCTAGTTTGTCTGGAGGGTGCGAGACAAAGGAAAACTAGCAAACATAAATACCATAGAATCATAGAGTTAGAAGAGATCACAGGGGCCATCCAGTCCAACCCCCTGCTATGCAGGAACACCCATCAAAGCACTTCCAACAGATGGCCATCCAGCCTCCACTCAAAAACCTCCAAGGAAGGAGACTCCACCACACTCCGAGGCAGCATATTCCACTGCCGGACAGCCCTGACCATCAGGAAGTTCTTCCTGAGATTCAGGTGGAATCTCCTTTCCTGCAGCTTGAGTCCATTGCTCCTTGTCCGAGTCTCTGGGGCAGCGGAAAACAAGCCCGCTCACTCCTCGACATGACATCCCTTCAAATATTTAAACATGGCTACCATGTCCCCTCTTAATCTTCTCTTCTGCAGACTAAACATACCCAGCTCCCTAAGCCACTCCTCATAGGGCATGGCTTCCAGACCCTTCACCATTTTGGTCACCCTCCTCTGGACACGCTCCAGCATGTGAAGATTGTCGTTGTGTGTCTTCAGGTCATTTTTTTACTTACAGCAACCCTAAGACAAACCTATTATGGTTTTTTCTTGGCAAGATTTGTTCAGAGGGAAGTCTTCCTCTGGAAGTCTCCAGAGTGGTAGCCCAACACTCAGGTCACTGCACCATGCTGGCTCTATTAAAACCTGAAAGTGAAGAACAAATTCTCATGGTTAAGATGATCATTGTTGTCATTATATTTGCTATCAGGTCAACTTTGCCTTATGATGACACTAAGAATGGGAGACTTTCAAGAGTCTAGTCATCAACTGATGAGCTCAGGTCTTGTAAACTCAGAGCCAGGAAAGGAAAAGGAAAAGGAAGTTGTTCGTTGTTTTGGCAGTTCGATTCTTACCCCACTGGAAAACCCTGTCCCGGGGTCTACAATTTTGATATTAAAATATGATTCCAAGTGCCTGAGAGGTCACTCAGATGAGCATGTAGGCAGCAACAGTCAAACAATCGAAAACCAGGTCAGGCCAGTAAAATCCCCCATCACGTAGCCCCAGGAGACCTCAAGCTGTGCAAACACACAGAAAACAAAGGGTCCTCAGCCCCTGAGAAGCCGACTTGAGGAGATTAGCGTGTTTGCCTCAAGTTGAGCACCGATAGCAATAAAATCCTAGCAGGCAAGGACCATTTACATAAAGTTGCACCACAACCCAATGCAGCTGAAGATCCTGAGACTTTGGCAACACCTTGTAATCTCATCATGCAAAGGAAGTTACCATTGTGGAGCTTCTTTCTCATTGCAACACCCATTGTTCTCCCTGGGAAAGGATTAGCCCTCCAGGTACCTTTTCCCCTACAAATAGTCCCAGTTTTTGAGCGGTTCTTTGGATCACTCCCGGTCATCCCAGCAGACTGTTCCTCCATCCATTGAGTAATCCCCTCAGTCCTCTCCATGCTGAGCTCCACTTCTCCGCTGTTTTTCCCAGACCAAGGACTTCAGGAAAAGGTGCAGTATTAGCCTAGCTACAACCCCTTCAATATTCCCCCTGTCCAGTTTCCTCTCTTTTGCTTCTTAATAGGTCTTGAGTGAGTGTGTGAGTGATTGCGTTGGTGCATGAGACTTTCATTCAATAAAATCATTTTCTTGGACATCCTCATTTGATTTTTGGCTTGGCCTGATCCCGTAAAAACTGGGTAAAAAGACCCCACTAGGTTACCCTGCCTCTCGCATTGCCATTGCTCGTCCTCTGGCTAGTTTCCATTCCCCATCACATGGAGCACATCGAGGTGTCCCCCAAGGGACCCCAGAAATCAGGGTAACACTGTTGTATTGACAGAAAAAAAGTTTACCCTTTTTTTTTCCGTATTTGTAGTTCTCATATTTTCTGGAAGATACACAACAGAGAATGGAGTGTTTTCAGCAACTTACCAGGAAGAATAAAATGTTTTGTACTCAAGCATATTGAATTGGTCTTGATTAAGTATGAATTTGTGATACAGGTTTGGAGATCTCATTGTTATTGTGAAAAATAAATTAAAATATTCTTTGTTAAATTCAGCTTACATACCTCCCAACACTTCACAGATGAAAATCAGGACATATGTGGCCCAGCAACATTAGAGAGTGGTCAAGATGGCAAAAGTTGTTAATGAGGAAAAACATACAAGCTAGGCAAGGCTAAAGCAGTTTGCTTTTCCCTGAGTCTACTGGGAAGGGCAAGATTCTGCCCCCGCCTTCTTCTCCCCACCAACTTAGCTGAATGCAAACTATTTTTGCACTTTAAATTTGGTTTGTAGTAAGATAAGTATGCTGAGAAAAAGGGGGAAGGTAGGAGGGGGAGAGAGAAACTGGGACATTTTAAAAGTAGCTGAAAAAGTGGGATACCAGGAAGGATTGAGACTGTCCCTGCCAAATTGGGACACTTGGAAGATATGAGCTTATTATTGCATAGGTTCAGTATTTATAGTGGTGTTGTGCTTATCTACGGACACAATATATGATTATTTTTCATCGACATTAACCACCTTATCTCTTTGCTCTTTATTTTTAATCTTTATGTATAACAGCTTCTGCAACCTGGTGGCCTCCAGCTATTTCATATCACAGCTCTTATCACTCTCAGCCAGCATGACAAATAGAAATGGTTGATAGGGGTTGTCATCCGATGCATCTGAAGGGTACCATGTTGGAGAAGGCTGGTATATAACATGCAGTTGGGCCTTTGCAGGATGAAACTTTAAAGCACTCCCTGCACATGTTGGAAAGAATGTAGATGCTCTTGCCAAGATCAGATGAGCTATTTCTGACTTTTATCTCCTGCCCAAAAGAGAAAAAAAACAAAACAATAATAGGCAGATCCCCTGTCCCAGAATGTATCCTGCAATCCAACCTTTTGCAACCAGGTGCTTGTTCAGATCAGGTTTCTGCTCTTGCTAATGTGATAGCCATTTATCTTGGGTTGGCAGTATTTATTCATTGAAACCAGATCTTCCTATAGCAGTGTTGGATCATCATTGACGCCTTTCTGAGGAGAGTCTGAAACACACAACTTCACCCGCTCCACGAAGCTACGCTTCTGTGGGTAGAGAAGCGTGCGAAGAATCTGCAACAATTCTTGTCCATATGGTATGAACAAATTCAGAATACAACATGCTGTTGTGACCACACTTCTACCCTCCTTAACAGCTATCCCTCTCTGAATGCATTCTGAGTGGACAGGTTAAGACTACCTCCGGACAAGAAAAAAGTCTCTGAAAGTTCCAGATTTTGCTCCTGTATAAACCAATTTTATTTTGGAGATCTTTGCAATGTTTTCCTCATTCCAAAGCATTTCCTCCAGAACTCTCAGCATAAGCAGCGATTTTTCATTCCTACTTCTCAGGTCAGTTTAAATTAACCCAATGTTTTCTAAAATGAAATGTATCTTACTTGGCTGGATGGCTGGTTGTATTATCCTGGAAGTAGCTAAGATGTCTGCCACCAATAAACACAACTATTGTTTCCAGTACACAGATTCAACAGAGATCAAGTGAGGGAAAGAGGAACTTTTGCACCAAAACAAAATGATCCTAATATTTAACTAGTGTAATATTGCCAATGCACTTTAATACTTTGATTGTTATAATTCCTGAATAACAATAAAGAAGACTCAGTGGAAATGGCTAAAAAATCAATATCTGAAATGTTGCATGAGTCCAGATGTGGCACATGATCAGTGAGAAGGGGAGAAAGAGGAAAATAAAGGGGGGGGGATGGGAAACCCAGAATATGTCGACAAAGAGTTTGGATGCAAACCAGTGAAATCAAAACAAGAAGAATGGGAAACCTTTGGGTGTCTTGTGAGGAGGATACTGCTTTGTGGAGTGCTTGCAATGCAAATCCTGACTTGGGCAATGTGTGCCCAAGAGACCGACTAGCAAGCAGCCAAACCGACTGGCAATCAGCCATGGCAACGATGTCTCTCTGGGGCCACGTCTGCATCATCACCAACATTGCATCGAAATGAGGCAAAACACCCATAAACTACACTCAGTTTGTCGAGCTGCAGAACCAACACTCTGAGTGTGGTTTGCAGAGCCTTGCTTTCCCCTGCAACCAGTTTGGCAAGCAGCAGCCAGGTACTAATGAGGAGATCAAGGCCTTTGGTGCAAGTCACAGAGTTCAACCTGTTCAGCAAGACAGCAAGACTGACATCAATGGAGAGGGTGCCCACCCCTCCGGAAATGAATGAAGAGCCAGCCTGAGGCCAAGGGCCCAATGAGAAATGCAATAAAGTGGAACTTCAGCAGGTTCCTCATCAACAAAGAGGGACAGGTAGTCAAGAGGTACAGCCCCATGGATGACCCATTTGTGTCTGAGAAGGAGCTGTCTGTTTATCTGTAGGGCTGGCTTCAGCCGTGTTGGGCCCTGCAGCTTGTTTCTCTGTTTTCCTGGGACATTCTGTCTCCATGATGGCTG
Source organism: Cyclura pinguis (assembly GCA_030412105.1). Lineage (NCBI taxonomy): Eukaryota > Metazoa > Chordata > Lepidosauria > Squamata > Iguanidae > Cyclura > Cyclura pinguis. The sequence continues at coordinate 17,266,138 of CM059599.1, read as the reverse complement.
GCCTTCAAGCCAAACTCAGTTGTTGAGGCAAGCCTGATAAACTGGCATGCACTCAGAGGGAGGAGAAAGCCCTTATTGGGCAGGTGGCAGTTGCTGGCTGGCACACTTAGAGACACACAGGCAGAGCTTTGTAGTGATAAAGGAGGGGGGTTCTCCTAAAAAGATTGGAAACCTTGATACTTCCAGAGATCTTTTTCCCCTTCTGGATGAGCCCTAAGACAGCTAGAAAATCACATGTTATACACTTACCTGCTAGGATGAGCTGAAACCATAGGGTATGCCTGTGAGTTGTCTGTCAAGGCAGAAAACAACAAACCAATGGAAGCAGTTTGAACCTGATAAGAGAAAATAATCAGTTTCCTGACCTGGCTAGCAATTACTAGCTTTAAGGAGAGGCCAGTGTATGTGCCTTTTGGAGGGGAAAGCGAGAAAGATAAGTATCATGGCTACACGGCTCAGGTCCAGGTTATTTGAAGGTCCATATTCTCCCTTATGAACAGGCCCAGGCTTTGACATTTGCTGGGGAGGCCCTTCCCTCCGTCACACCATCTTCACAGATAAACCCGGTGGGGAACACAGGAGAGGGCCTTCTCAGTGGCTGCCCCCAAGCTCTGGAACACTCTTCCCAGTCAGACTGGCACCTTCCCTATTTTCTTTCCACAGTCAAGTAAAGTAAAGATGTTTTTATTCTGATAGGCATTCGATGTTTGATTATATGTAGCCTGTCTGACAGAATGTGCGGGATATCGTTAACTGTGTTGCTGATGTGTATGGCTGTGTGAGTTTTTAACTATGTATTTTAATTTTGTTTTCATTCATTTTGAATGTTTGTGTTTTAACTTTTGTATTCTGTGGTTTTTAACTATGTCTTTTTAATTGCTGTAAGCCACTTTGAACCCCTGCCTGGGGGAAAAGTGGGGTATTAAGATGATCATGGGATCAGCACATGACAACGCATGGCAGCTTTCAGGGCTTCAGATTAATAGCAGGGATCAGCCTAAGCCTCTACATGATGGGAAGTAGGCAGCAATGAACTGACTGGGTACCAGAGGTGGACAAAATGAGGACATTTCCCCCAAAATAAGAGTTCTGTCCTCCAATTAAGTTTCCCTTCAGTCCCCAAATTTCTAGCATTACAGAGAGTGAGACACTGAGAATCATTTGCACCTAGAGTTACCATGCCATACACCCCCACTCCATGATATGATATAATTGGCAATGAACATTATTTAACTGGCATAGAAAACATAGATCATACACTGTTATGGCTGAAAAGCCATGCTGGCAAAGGGGAGTGGCTGAACACATGCAAAAGCAGGTCAGATGGGACCTCAAGGCATGGCCAGGTCATATCAGTTACAAAGCTCCAGTGCTAATGAGCTTGCAGTAATCCCTCAATGACTCAGCCTGCCAACATAATAGTGCACAAAGTTGTCTCAACAGAGTAAATGATGGTCATCAATCTGTTTCCCCTTCCCACCAAAGCTCTCCTTTGTTTCCTCACCTGCCCAGACATTAAGAAGCTATTATGATTCCCATCAATGCTTTGTCACCTAATGCTAAGACCATTAGTCTATTTTGGAGCCCATTGTTTGCTCTGCCAGAGAACCATTAATACCTCCCTCATCAAGGCAGAAACAAGGTACTTAAGCCCTGTCTCTGAGCCAGACAACTTGTAGTACTCTGGACACAGGCAGTCACTCTGCTGCTCAAATTCCCATTTATGTGCTACCCTTGGGCCCCTAGTCTAAGCCACATTAGTTCATCTTTTCTCTGCAGGATAGGTAAACATCACCCACTTTGCCCCAACTTTTCACTATCCATTTCCTTTCCTTTCCTTTCCTTTGGTTAGCCTTGTGTGGTTGTGAGACTGCCTGAATCTTACGTGTGTTTGTGATATTCCCCCATAAAACATTCTTTTAATCTCCAACTGGTGTCCCTGCATTAGTACTGGTATACAAAGGTGGAAAGATCCTGTAAGGTTACCCCTCTCTTGCGGGCCTCCCTTTTTGAGCTATAATTCCTCACCTTTCCACAGAGGTACTTGCACCATGGGTGGTCCTCTGAGTCACCCACCTTTTGAGGGTAACACTAGAACCATTACATTTGCTGTCTTTGCATCCCTTTGGTAATTTTGCCTGCCCCTTTTTCTTTGGATACCTAACCTCTATTTCTAAATGTTTGATGGAGATTTTGAGTAACTGCAATGCAAGAAATTCAGGAACTGCTGTCACCAGATAATCCCCTGGCTGAGGGATTTTCCCTTTAAATGTGGAGACTGATTTCAAAGATAGTTGTGTGCCTATGAGTTCTTTCTTATGCTCTTGTATACCGTACTTGTAAAGTTTAATGTAAATAAACAGAGATTACAAAATATTGCAGTTTCACTATAACAAAAGGACAGCCATAATTATTTTTACAAAAACAACATAGAACCCAGTAGCACCTTTTTTTAAAAAAAGGCTGCTTATTATTTCAGGAGGCTCAGCTCTGTTCATGGTATTAAGGGAAAAAACCCTTTGCTTAGCTAGCTTTTAGAAATAGATGGTGCTGTGGCAACAATGTAATAAATGCTAATAGCTAGTTGTAACAAGATATTCCATATCAATCAACTTGCAACAATGTATTGAAAAGCAATTGCTGTATGTATCTGGGCATGGGATCAAAGGCTTTCAGGTGCCCAAAAAAGTGCCCAAGGGCATCGGGCCAGAGAAGGGGGGAACATCATGATCCCAGGGAGGCACTGTGAGAATAACTAGGAGGGCCAGATAAGAACAAGGGAAGCATTTGGATTGTCAAGATGAAAGCGTGTACATTTCCAAAGTGCCTAGGAAACTTGGGTGTCTGGCAGGTAAGGTAACATGTATGACTCTCACCAATCAAGATGGTTCGCACCCAAATTTTGACACTCAACTATATAACCTGACTGCTAACCAATGTACCTCAGTCCTAGCAACTTTTATCAAATTGCTATGCTGCTTGTTCTACCTCAATAAAATGCTGCTGCTGCACTCTGAGTATTTTCTTGGGAAGCTAACTAGCACATGACATATAATGGCATAAGTTTTCATATACCAGAACCTACTGTATTAGAGGTATGAAATTATTAAAATTATTAAATTATTAAAATTATAACAATTAAAAATATAGGCTGCACCATATATTGGATATTTATTTCATATATTTATAGACTACCCTATAACTAGATTTTTCTGGGCAGTATATGGGTACATGTACTTTTGGATTCAGATGGTAACACAAAATGAACAATCATGACCAAAAAAAAATGGACTAACAGCAAAGGGGAATTACTTGGAGGGCTGGATAAATGTCTTTCTGCTTCCTCATGAGTATTACAAAGCAAGTATGAGGTTGAGTCTATCAGTTACCTTGAAACGGGGAGCTCTGCCCCATTTAATACAAATTTAAATTGTATAAAAGCATGTTTGTGGGAATATCTTGTGCCAAACATCTACATCCTGAACAAACCAGCAATGTCCCCTTTGATGTCTGAAACTTTGTGCTTTTGTGGTAAATCCTGAATAGAAAAATATCCTGAGATTTACAGGTATACAGAGGCTCTGACAGTGAAGCTCCTTTTTATAAGTTTGCCCAGTCCTCCTTTTCGTCTTCATCCATGTATAGCTGAATTTTTTAAGCAGCATCAGCACTGAGATGATGACGAAGGAGAACTGGAGAAACAACTTTTTGTGCTGAGTCCCAGCAGCATGTCTGCAGTAAACAATGCAATAACACTTCAGCTTGGCAAGGAAAGAATAGTATTCTGTTCTCGCTAATGCTATGATAGCTCTTTGTGCCTACCTACAGCTGGCAAGGTAAACAGCAGCTGTCTCCAGAATTCCTTATTAAGCATGTGTGGACAGCAAAACAGATGGAAAAGAGGAAAGCAAATAAACCCGTGTCACTAAGTAAGATTGATACCACTCCATTTTAGTCCTCCCCCATATATTTCTCAACAATTGAAGTAAGCTGCGGACAAAGGAGGGGAGGAAAGAGAGGAACTGGGACATTTTAAAAGCAGCTGAAAAGTGGACCAATAGAGGATAAATCAGGACTGACTTTGCAAAATCAGAACGGTTGGAAGGTATGGAAACCTCTGAGTGCTCCATATCTGAAATGTATTATTTGTGCAATTGATTATCTATCCCAATCCTCAAAACTTACTCAACTCAGAAGTAAGTCTCACTACATTCAGTGAGGTTAATTCCCAGGTAAATATGCATAGACTTAGAGTCATTTTAAAAAATCCTTTTAGTTAATTCTGTGAAGTTGCTGTTGAACAGCTGTCTCATGAAAAAATTCCTCTCCTTAAAATCAGACTAGCCAAACTGGTTTGTTCACCTGGTCTATTAGTGGTGACATTGTGCAAGTTTTTTGTTTTCCTTTCCCACAACATATTATTTATGGCTGTCTAAAACTTAATTAGTGGTGCACACAGTTATTTTCATTCTTGCTTGGACCATGTGCTTCTTGTTGGGTTGGGCCCCGCCAGTGGCATAAAGAGAAAACAGTTTGAGGATGTAACAGCTGTAGCATTTTGAAAAGTATGATTGCTCTGCCATTAGCTTTTCACATCTGTGACTCAATCAGAGCCTGCCAGATTTTGACACTGTGTTCAGTCACATACATGAGTAAGTTGACGTGGCAGCATAGCAATAACATACCATTCAACTATCCTGATTTGATCAGGACAGTCCCAGTTAACCCTCTATTGTCCCACTTATTCAGCTGATTTTAAAATGTCCCAGTTTCTATCTCCTTCTCCAATTTCCTTCTTTGTTTTCTTTATTTCAGTTGCTGCTGCTTTCAGTTGCTGCCCTGGCTAGCCCGAGCTTGTGGGATATGAAGATATCTTTTGATATCAATAATTTGGCCTCCTGTACCCATTCCTCTCCACGTGCTTGCGAGGTCCCCCGGACAAGCTTGCAGACAGGCACGGCCGATAATCGCCGTAATATTCCAACACAATACAGGCAGGCCAGAAACAGCCGTCCCGCCGCTTCAGGAGACCTCAAAGGCAAGTACTCTATTATGTATGCACGCAACTTACAAAGAACTCCCTGCCCCGAGCAGGCAGCTTGATTAGAAGAATCCTCCTCTGCCAAGCACTCTGCGTTTGCATACTGTCCACTCTATTGACAATTTGGCCATAACTCAATCATTCAAATTCTGACCTTTTGGAAGCTTTTGTCTCCAGCCCCAAACTCACTGTTTTCCCCAAGTGCGAACTAGCCTGCGGTCACAATTTTCCCTATAAGAACCCCTGACTTTGAGCGCTTCCTCAGATCGCTCTTGGCTTCCATCCCGCCTTGCTGTCGCTTTGTCCAGCAAGCCTTCCCCTCAGCTCCACGTGCTGAGATCCACGCTCCCCAGCTTCTCCGCTTCCAACCGGGCTTCAGGACAGGTGGAGTATTACCCAAACCAACAACTCCTCTAAAAACCCCTCTATCCCACTCCAACCTTTATTTCTTTAGTTATCTGTGTGAGTGTGCTGCATACACTGTTTGACTGTATTTTTAATAAAACAACATTTATTATTTCAACTACTGTGTGCCCCTTGACTCGGCCTGACCCCGTAAACATAGGGTTCAAGATCTTGCTACATTACCCTGCCTCTCGCATTGCTAGGCTGTGCTCTTGGCTAATTTTCCCAACTTATATAATTGAGAGTGCATGTAGGTGTCCCTCTCGGGACCCCAGAAATCAGGGTAACACTGCAAACTGAGTTCAAAGTGCAAAAGTAGCTTGCACTCAATTAATACAGCAGAATGGAAGAAGAGAAGAGGAGAGGGTGGAATCTCATCTCTCCCCATAGGCTCAGGCAAAAGCAAACTGCTGCAGTCTCTCTTAATTTGTGCCACGCAAGTCCCATTTTTCACTTGTGAAGTGTTCTTTATTTTTTAATTGTATTATTTGTTTTACAAATAAATAAATAATAAAATGTTGGAGAGCCTGGAACAGTAAACACTGGATTACGCAGCTGATGGCAAAAGAGTTCAGGATTTGGTCAGGATTTTCAGCAGAGGATGATGAACATGTCATCATTTGAGGCTTTGCAATGTGCAAACGAGCCATGCAAGCTATTAACGCTACAGACTAAAACTTTCCTCTTATTCAGTCAAGTCCTGCATTTGTCAGTGCAAACTGTTCAAGTACATGACATCATTAGGTTCTGCCCAAAGCATTTCGCTGCCTGAGACAAAGAAGAAAAGCAACTGGGCTCTAGGATTTCCAGGGGAAACTGGGCTTCTACACCTTTAATGGTTGTGTAGATAAAGGAATTTTAGCAGGGGTAGTTTCTGTGACAATCACTACCTGCTGACATTCCCTCTTGTACATAACTGCTACAGATAGACATGCCCTGTCCTGTATTTCACTTGGAAACCTGTAATCTGAACAGCCAAATCAAAGTACACAGGACAGTGGCCCCTTCCCTTTTGCAAGGGTTTGGGGCTCAGAACACTCATTGAAGTGGAAAAAAATGGAAATAACTTTCCCTGCTCACTTCCCCTCCCATTCCCTTCCAGATCCCCCCCCCCATTCTCGCGCCTTTTGCCTTGGCACACATTCTCCACACCAGGGCAAAATACATGGGAATGGAAAGGGGGAGTTCCAGGAGAAACAAGGAAGGCATGGGCATGGTTTCCCCTGCCCCTATTTCCTTGCATTTTGCCCCAGCACGTGTTCCCAGTGCTTGGCAAAAAGCAAGGGAATGGAAAGGGGGAGCTCCAGAGGATAGAAGGAAGGTGTGCACATGCCTCCCCTGCATTCCCTTGCCTTTTGTCCAAGTGTGTTTGCCTTCCTTCTCCACACTCAAAAAATGCAAGGCAATGGGAGGAGGAGAATTGAGGGGAAGGCACATGTGCACCTCGCAAATAATCAAATCCACAAAGGTCAGATTCACAAATTTAGAGGGACGACTGCACCTAAAAACAGGCAAGTTATTTTGTCAGATAAGGGAGAAAAACTCACAAGCACCTCTCTCCCTCTGTGATCATAAAATGTTCTGCTTGGGAAGTAAGTCTTTGTAAATAGCCTTACATAGACACAAAATACAATTGAGCAATTCCACAACATCCATATTCACTCAGGGGCTCCTGCGACATTACAACATATGGGCATCCCGTCCATTGTGCTGCGGTGAAATGCCTGATGTGCCAAAGCCTGATGCAAAATGGACGCTCCCCAAAGCGCATCTGGATGCAGGCAAGGAAGTTGTGGAGCACAACAGAAGACCTGATGTGCATCGCAAGTGCCTGATGTGCCCTCCAGATGTCTTGGCCCCCTAACTTCTAAATTCTTAACATTTGCTAATCATCATCATCATTATTATTATTGTAGTTATTGTTGTTATTATATTTATATCCTGTTCTTTTCCCAAAATTGGGACTCAAGGCAATTTAAAACAGCAGTGCAATTAAAAACATCAGAAAAGTAGGTATTAAAATAGAATTAAACTGTTTACACTATTAAAACAATTATACCTCAGCAAAAGAGTAGAATACAATTTAAAAAGATTTAAATACTCTTAAAAACAACAATTAAAACAATACAGCACTCCTTAGCCCATTCTTTAAAAATGTTCTGTTTTAAAAGCAAGTCTGAATAAGAAGGTTTTAGTTTGCTGAGAGAAGGACAACAAGAAGGGGGCTGTTCGGGCTTCCCTGGGAAAGAAGTTCCAAAGTCTAGGGGCAGCCACTGAGAAGGCCCTCTCTTGCATCTCCACCAGCCATGCTTGTGGTGATGGTGGTGGGACTGAGAGAAAGGCCTTTCCTGATTATTTTAGAGCTCAGGCTGGCTTGTACAGGGAGATATAGTCTGCCAAATAGCCTGGATCTGAGTCATATGGAGCTTTATAGTCATAACCGGCACTTTGAATTGTGCCCAGAAACAAACTGGCAGCCAGCCTGTATAGGAAAAAAGATCCATTAAGATCTGTAATGATATCTGAAACATTTTGTATAGCTTCCCACAACATAACCAAGAGTCAAGTATCAAAACTGTACAAAATTCTAGTTAACCATACATATTGAAAATATTGTTGTTTGTGGTTGTAAACTGCTGTCAAGTCAACTTCAAGTTATGGTGACGCTTTGACGAAAGACCCTCAGGTCACCCTAACATAGCCCTGCTCAGATCTTGCAGCTCAGGGCCGTGGCTTCTTTGATTGAGTCTATCCATTTGTGATGTGGCCTTCCTTTTTTCCTACTGCCTTCTACTGGTTTTCAAAAGAGCACACGAGTTTGAAGTCACAAAATCTTTTACTGAAAGTCAGTGGAACAGAATATGGAATTCTTCACTCTACAGATCTACTACTACACAATATAGAGAAATTATATTAAAAGTTGTTTATAAGTGTCATCTTTGCCCGGCAAAATTAAATACGTTAAATAAGGACTTTTCCCCCCCCAAAATGCTGGCGTGGTTGTAAGGACAAAGTTACAATACTGCATATGTGGCTCAACTGCCCAAAAGTTGGAGAATGTTGGAATAGTCAAATAATAAATCAAATTATCCGTAATTCAGAACTATTATTGTTGCTGTCAAATTTTGAGCGTCAAAATGAAAATTTACAGCACAAGACCTTGAGAATACTGCTACTAGAAGCTGCAGAATTACAGATTTCTGAGAAGTGGAAATATTTGAAAGGCCTAACTATCAGGAAATGGATGGACAGAATGTGGTCCTTAGTACTTTTTGAAAAACTGGCATCCAGAATTAAAAAGAACACATGGACATATTGAAAAGGACACATTTGAGACAATCTGGTGTACATTCGTTTTACTTGATTGCAAAGAAACATCCCCTTACTGCCCACCAACCTTACAACATAAATACTGTTAGTCACCCATAGCTGCCTGACCGATATACACAATTTCAGTTACTCACAATGAGATGTGGTCCGAAAATACCTACTTTGAATTCACTAGTAATAAAGTAGAAATTGAAGTAATAAAGTGAAATAAAGTGAAATACAGTACAATATGTACAGTATTACATGGAAAATGGCAGGGAATGTAAAATTGAAGCAAATGGGGGCCCATTTGCTTGTGGTATTGCACTGTCTCATGTTGTCCGTACTGTCTCACATTAGAGTACTCCACACGCTCTAACACTACCCAGTCCCTTAGTAAACCTCTCAGATACTCTTTGTGATATGATCACAATACAGTGTCTTTCTGGCAAGTTTTGTCAAGTTCTGTCAAATTTCAGAGCCTCCTCTCCAAGCTGCACACCCATCTCAATACCATTACCATTCATCTCATGGAAAAAATAATATTTGTATTATCTGCATTTCTACCATCCATGGTAAGTCCTGGAACATGTCTACTGTGGTTATGGGGGACCTATTGTGTTGGAAAAATCCATTATGATAATCTCAAAATGACTCAACATGACCTAGAATTTGTGTGCCATCTATGATGGCTTTATATTCTTCTCTCTATCTTTTTGGCTCATCTTCTCTCTTTATTACTCTTCCTGTTGTTGTTCAGATATGTTGTTCCTACTGTTTTCCATACTGTTGCCTCAAAATTGCCTGGAGCCTAATGAAACTCAAAGAATCTTGAGTGAAGTAAGAAGGCAGATTTTAATTAAGACAACCAAAAATTACAATTAAAGATTTCAATTGTGCAATCGGACTGACCAGGGTTTGTGTTTCCTGAAAAAACAAGTCAGTGCTGGGCATATTTTCCATTTGAAATTTATATTCCCCTTGTCCGTTCAATTATACACATTTGGATTCCATTAGTTGTAAACTATATACGCAGGCATACGAAAAGCACTTCTAACCTCCAGAACTGCATTGCTGCCGTTCTCTCCCCAGAGAGAGTTAAAATCTTTATCTCCCAGCTCAGGCTAGCCAGTAATGTGTTGTCTTTCACTCTGGTGTCTCTTTATCTCTCTCTCTCTCACATCCTGCAAAAAGGCAGTTCCTCTCTTTCTCTGCCAAAACCGTGCTCCCTTGTTCACACTGGAACTCCCATCATCCTGCTCAAAGGCATATATTCATCTACCAATATGCCAAATATTCTTCAACGATTTAAAACAGGTTGTTATTTTATATTATGTGTTATCAATATAATTACAAAATGATGCACATTGGAGCATTCTTGGCAGTACCCACAGGTGCACTGTCACAGTTACCTATCAGGGTTTTGTTGCATTTTGCAACATCGCTATAGATTCATAAAGTCATGTGATATAGAACCTTTGCCATAGTAAACAAAGTAACATAGTAAACAAAGTTAAGCCAACCAATTTTCTGCCCATTCATGACCATACAAAATCTGTCGAGGCACCCTAACATGCCCTAACGGTAGGGCCAGTCTTGTGCACGCTCAGAGCTCCCCAAGTACCCACTGCTGATATTTGCCTTCCTGCCCTTGCACCTGTCAGGTCGCTAGCCTCCCTCTCACATGGAAATGAGTGTAGTCTGCTGGATGTGTACTGGGGTAATTGTATTTAACCATTGCATAGACTCTACTATGTATCTCTATTAGGTATTGCTAATTGCCATTACTGTTACGATGTGTCCAAGATGGGTTGCCTATTGGAACAATGTGTCTAGGACGGTGAGAGGAAGAAGAACAGATAAGGGTGAAAATGAAAGTGCAGACTAAAGAGGCACTTTGTTTTGAGAACCTGGTGCTTTTCAGGTAAGAGCAGGAAATACACAATAATATCACCTTGTCCAAGGATATGGGGGGTAGGTGGCAGGCACTGGCCTGGGAAAGTGTTGGGGAGGTAGTGTGGTGTATGGATTTATGGTTCTCATCAATCACTGCTTTGCACATCTTAACATGTTAACCTATGAAAGCTGTATGTATGCTTTATTTTCAGCAACTTAGAATCCTAGAATCATAGAAGCATAGAGTTGGAAGAGACTACAATGGCCATTGAGTCCAATCCCCTGCCATGCAGGAACAAACACTCAAAGCACCCCCAGCAAATGGCCATCCAGCCTTTGCTTAAAAACCTCCAATGAAAGTGACTCCACCACACTCTGAGGCAGGATATTCCACTGTCAAGGACTGTCAGGAAGTTCTTCCTGATATTTAGAGGAAATCTTTTTTCCGGTAGTGTGAATCCATTGCTCCGTGTCCTGGTTTCTTGAGCAGCAGAAAACAAGCTCGCTCCACCTTCAACATGACATCCCTTCAAATATTTAAACATGGCTATCATGTCTCCTCTTAACCTTCGTTTTGTCAGGCTAAACATACCTAGCTCCCTAAGCCTCTCCTCATAGGGCATGGCTCCCAGACCCTTTACCATCTTGGTCACCCTGCTCTGGACACTTCTGTGGAAGTGTACTATGCGGCTCATGCTTATCCATCAAAATAAACGACTGTCTACATCAGAGTGAATTTTGTGGAGTGGGGGTTGTCCAGTATACCTTCTTAACCAAAGTTATTTTTTGGTATTCCAGTTAGTACCAGGTGATAGCCAGCATGGTGTAGTGGTTTGAGTTTTAGACTATGACCCTGGAAACCAGGGTTCAATTCCCCATTCAGTCATGGAAATCCACTGGATGGACCTTGGGCGCATCACACACTCTCAGCTCCCAGAAAACCCTGTGATAGATTTGCCTTAGGGTCACCATAAGTCAGAAATGACTTGAAAGCACACAACAACAGCAACAACAACAACCAGGACATTTGAGAACTGGCTACTGTTTTCTCATGAGTGTATTATTCACTGAAAAGTTTTCATTTTTTTTATTATTTTCTCCTCAAAAGTGTAAACGCTTCTAATACTCCAGACTGGTTTGATGAAAGCCTACAAAGGCATTATAGAGACACAACAAACCCTCTGCAACAAAAGCGATTTATGTCTTATTTCTCCCTTTTCTTCCAATATTTTTCCCCTGCTGATGTGCAAAGAGAAAAATGAGAACATGTTGCATTTAGTCTCTGTGGGGGAATCATATTAATCCACCTTTCACGGAGGACAGCATGCAAATTGCAAAAGCATCTCAAGAGAATTCAAGGGATGGAGCTACAGAGAACACGCTGTGATCTCAATGCTGTAGTAGAGACAGCTTTATATCAGTTTCTGCAGGGGCAGCCACATGAATCTGTCGCTGCAAAAACATCAGAATCCTTTGGCACCTCAAAAACTAACAAATTTGTTGTAAGATGATGATAATGGTGGTTACAATGGTTACTAAATTCCTCTTCATCAGATGCATGGATTGTCTATCGGGGTTGGGATTGTGGATACTGAGGTCAGGGGGATATCAAATGCAGAAAATACTGACACAGGGTGTGTCCACACTGCACAATTATAGCATTTTGATACCACTTTAACTATCATGGTTTCATCCTATGGGATGTTGGGATGTGAAGCTTGGTGGGGTATTCAGAATCCTTTGCTTCCGTGGACGACATCACTAGTGGTCCATTGCAAGAAATTCCAAATACCTCAACAAACTGCAAAACCCAGGATTTGGTATGATGGAACCAAAGATGACTCCATTTTTAATACAGGCCATTCGCCAGACTATTGCTGGTCAGTCAAAGATCATAGTGCTAGGTAAACTGTTTAATAAGGTTGTTGAGCCAAAAGCCTACATTGTTTATGAGTGATGTAAAGAGCTGCTGAAAGAGTTATTTTACATGACCCCTGTGTTGAACCCCAATGTAGTGCGATGTATGCAGATCATTGGTCAATGTATGGGCTGGCAGCCCAATGTTCAACTGCAATACATATAGGCAATCTATATAGACACACTACTCTATGTATGCACATGCACAATTCTGCTCATGCCACTGCCTGCTGGATATGAATGTTACGTATGGTCCAGAAAAACCACTCCAAATGAGTAGAGCAACTTACGGCTGCATATATCACTAGCAGGGTGCCAGCTGTAGTGTGATAAGAATGCCTTATTTCAGTGTCTACCTCTGATGACAGAGTAAAACTAATGTGGCCTTTACATTTTGAATTCCACTGTTTAAAACCAGCATGTCCTAACTTCTGGTGGTTGATGCACTCTTCTATCTGCCTAAATTAAAACTTGAGACTTGGCTACAATAATTTAAAATAAGACTGCCTAAACGTTAGCAGAGTGGTTTGCTACCACCAGTCTGATCTCTGCATCAGCCGCTGATCTCGGTATGATGATTGAAAAAGGAAAGCCCAAAGCAATGGCCACACGGAGATTGACCAGGCAGCCTCATTTAAGAGCAGCTAATTATACTGAGCATAGGCACTGAATCTGATTGTCTCATTCAATCGTCCACAAGAGATAGCAGAATTACCCAACTACAGAGGAACTGACTGACAGGGGATGCATTCCAGAGGAATGATTCAGACTGACAGAGCTAGGTTTCAGAGCAGGCAATGGGGAAGTTGCCTGGAGAACCAAGCTTGGGGGGAAATAAGTCACTGGGCTCAGGGGATAACCATCATGAACTATTCAGTCAACTGTCCCCTCCACAAATGAAACACGGATAACACACGATCTTCTCTTGTAAAGCAAATGTGTCTGATCTGTGCTACTAGAAAGTTGGATTCATGTTCAATTGTTCGAACAATTTAGAACAGTTAGATTTTTGGATGACGACTCCCAGAAATCACTAATTAGCATGGCCACATGTTTGCTGGGGGATTCTGGGAGTTGTGGCCCCAAACGTAAGTCTTCCAAGCTCTGTGAATTGCTTATATTTGTGTTTTAATTCAAAGGGAAGTTTGCGCCCATTCAACAAACGCGCAAGTGACTTTTGAACAGATCCATGGGGGCAGATGTACAGTATTATATGACAAGGATAAATAAATCATGAGAGCAAATCATGCATCAAAGCTGTTCAGTGAGCAACACCTGGCAGTTACAAACAAAATGCTCAAAGCTGAACAAAAGGAGATGGAAAGGAATAAAGATGCTCTTTACCTGAGGCATAGTTTGGTCCAAGACCAAACCTGTCTTTAATTGTTTTGTTTATTTGTTTCTCACAGCTCTCTAGCAGTTCTCTGAAGCTACTGTGTTGGGGAATTATTGCCTGAAATACCACAAGAGCTTTATCATTGCATTTTTAAAACCAACAGACATATTGTGGCAAAAAGCTCTTGTGCCTTAGGACCTGCTTGATCGGATGCGGGAAACAGCATCTCAGTCATAGGCGCAGGAAATAACTGCCCACATGGGTTTTCCTGATGTGAAGTGCTAGTGATTTAAAGGGTAGGGTGGGGGAGTTGTTGAGGGAGCTAAATGCATTAATCCTGCACAGAATATCTGGCTCAGCAGCAGCACAAGCCAAGAAGAATGGGATGAGGATATTACAGTGATTTGCAAAGTAAGCGTGAGTCAGCAGGATCTACTGTACTAAAAGGAGGCAAAATGCTATTTTTGGATGCATCAGCAGAAGAATTATATCGAAGAAATGATAGAACATTGCTAGGGGAAGAATTAAGAGTTGGACAGAATACAATGTTCAGCTTGAGGCATTACGCTTTGAGAGAGTTGCATACAGACTAGCTCAGGAGCATTGGAAAATTACTCAGACTGTTTGCATCTCTATCTTCTTCACAAACAAAAGGTCAAACCATGAAATGGAGGAAGATGGCTTACACTTAGGCCATTTCAACATTCTTTGGAATCCTGGGCTTTGCAATTTAGGGAAGGGCATTTAGAATTCTCTGCCAGCGAGCTCTTTGGCCTCAGGAAACTACAAACCTGAGAATTCCACAGGATGTTGAAAGTGGAATAATAGCACTATAACAGTGTAGTGCAGAGAGGTCCTTAGTCAGATCCTTGGTCCATCTAGTTCAATATTCAGACTCATAGTGGCTTTCTGGGATTTTAGACACTATTTGGAGGTTCATGGAATGAATCTGGGGCAACTGCATGCAGATAATAGCTGGCATCTTGTTAATGGCATACAAAGGCATAAGTCAACCTTGTGTATGTCTTTTTTTAGTTGATTCTTCTTTCCTCCACACTTACCAAAGCCCACCCCACCTTTACTGTAGAACTGTTGCACACACACTGTCTATGGCCATTCCATGCTTTGTGGAGAGTGAGGGAGGGTTTGGAGAAGCATTTGGCTGTGTCTCCATAGACAGAAGTGAAATAATTACATCATCTACTGAGCCCTCTGGAGGGCTCATCTCAGTCAATTATGTAATCATTTAATGTCTGGCTATACAGGGACATAACCAGATGCTTCTCTCCCTCCCACTCATTTTCCACCAAGTACAGAATGCCCATCGGGGCACTGTAGCAGCTCCATAGTAAGTCAGGGAGTTGGTGAATGGCCAACTGTACCATATTTCCACATGTGGAACTATAATGCCATGCTGAGTTATACAGGATGCCAGCCAAAGTGCTCTACACCAGTTGGTCTCAAACTTTAGTCCTCCAGATGTTTTGGGCTTCACTCCTAGAATCCATAACCATTGTCCAAATAAATAAATAAATAGTCCACGCTGGGTTTTTGAAGGTTGACATCTAAAATGCTTGGAAGACAAATTTTGAGAAGCACTGCTCTATGCTGAGATTTCACCCCCACCCCAGCTTCCTCCCAGCCCCAGTGTTCAGGTAAGCAGCAAGGATTCTCCCATAGAAAAATAACTTCCTGCACACAAAAACCCAGAAGTCAGGGGAACAATTTTAGTCTAATTTTCTCTCCAGCACAGTTTTTCTACATGTAGGCAGTAGAGGTTGATGACTTTCATGATGATGGGGCAGTGCATATAAACCAGGGTTTAGTACAAGGTCCTGAAACTATTTGGGATATTAAGTTCAGCACCTTGGATAGTACCATGGGTTCAGTACCTCAAATACAGTACTATGCTATGAATAACTTAATATTTGGGTGAAAACCTGGAGTGGATTTGCTGCTCCACTGCATGGAAACCACTGGATATCTCTGTTTGCAGAACTTCCACCACCATTACTCTAAGGAGCAGATACGGTAACCAGATGAAAAAGAGGACAAGGCTGGTGCGCTTTTAGTACCTTCATGAAAGAGGGATTTCAGCAGGGCTACCTTGAATGACCTTCTAACCTGCTTAAACTCCCTCTTGTACATAATTAGGAAGGCCTGGCTCCTTTTGCATGTATCCATGCTAGAGGTGGATGATGGACCAGACAGACAGATGAAGCTATGGTTACCTCATTTCACTACCACACTGGGAGATGTAAAGTTTTATTCACATTCTCTGCCTTTTAAATCTGGCAAGTAGCAACCTTATAGGAGCACCAATGGATATTAGAATCAACTGGCATGGGTATGACCTCTTTCTGAGGCCAAATCTGGATCAGATCTTGAAGCCCCCATACTTTCAACGACAATAAAAGCTTCAGAGGGAGGCCCCAGGTTGAAGCTATTAGAGCTGGAATTCCTTAGGAAATGTGACTCTATGAAGCTTGGCCCCCATAAACACTGGGAGTGGCTAGCCCATTATAGAAACAGTTTTTTCCTCTTTAAGCATATGTGTTTCAGTCTTCTCGTACCTATTCATTATGGGTCAGGAATGAAATCACACCCATGCCCAATGGAACCGGCAACAATTTGATTGGATTCCATAATAGTTCATGTTCTCAGAACAACTTGGACACACCTTCTGATAATGCTTAACATGCTTGGATCGTTGACCTCATTTTATATCATCATCAATCATAATCGCCATAATGTTTTGTTTTCTTTGTACCTGTGGTATTCTTAACCACTTGACGCCAATGCTATGTTAATGCTTATGGAGTCATCACACTTTGGAGCAGAGTTTGCAGGTGCTGGATGAAGTTTCTGGTTTTGACTCTCCCTTTCTATTTCTTCAGAAAAATTATCCAATCTGTGGGCAATCTACCTGGCATGCAAGGAAATTTATACTCATTTTAATTAATTTAATTAATAAAGATGAGGAAGGAAAGCAACATAGTACACTTCTTTCCTTCTTCCCCTCTCCTTTTCCATTTGCTGCCATCTTTCTGTTCCATCTTTCTTCTCTCCATCTTGTTTGCCTAAAGAGGAAAAGGCAGAGCAGTGCATGGGTAGCAGACAGAATTATGGGATAGAGGTAGTGCTTCATGTCTGATAACAGCCCAAGACTAAATGCAGACTTCACAGCTTCAACATAATGACCTCGCAATGTTTCTGGCAGACTCGTTTCTCAATCCAGGCCATGTTTGTTAGAGTGCCCTGGACTTACTATAGACGGTCTGTCCCAGGTTCTCTTGCAAATGTCTGGCAAGCTGGAACAGTTGGTCTGTCACCTTGGACAGGAAAGGAACTATAGAGCAATTGCATCCTGGTGTCTATCCATTCTTGCTTCTATAAACTCTAAACACATGCTCTTCCCTGATCCTCTTTTATTTAACATCTGTCTCAATGAAGAATTTCAAGGGAACTTGAAGGTTTGCTCCCTGCTCAATTCTGTAAAATTGTGATTGGTCCAGGGTTTTTTTTTTGTTTTGGGCACCTTTTTGACCCTATGAAAGCTATATTGGTGCCACTTTGGGTCATCAGAAATGACATTTTTTATTATCCAAAGTTGCTTTTAAGAACAATTTTGGCAGTCTCAGGGTAAGGACACCTCAAAAAAGCATTCATAGAAAACTGTATTTCCTGGATCAGCGGTTCTGAGACCTTGGGCTTCCAGATGTTTTGTGCCAACTTTCAGAATTCCTGACTGTTGCGCATGCTTGATGGGATTTCTAGGTCCAAAACATCTGCAAGACCAAATGTCCTTGACATGGGGTGATAATTGTGCAGCTCCCCAGATGTTCAAGGTGCTGATAATGGCCTGTAAAGCTCTATATGGCTTTGATCCAGGCTATCTGACAAACCAACCATGCTGCGAAGGTGGTGGCAGTGAAAGAAGGGTCCTTCCCTTGGATCTCAGTGCCCAAGCAGGTTAATAACAAGAGAGCTAAGAACACAAGTTGCATATCAATCTATCTATCTATCCTAGTGTTTAATACTGAATTTAATTTATGAGGTACTCATACTTGTTCCAAAATGAGTTCTTCTTTTTTCTAGTATTAGAGCATCCTTCTGTCCTTTATGGATGCTTGCTAATGCACCCTCTTTATGCTTTGTTCCATTTACAGCATCCTTTCTCTCTCTTTCTCCCCCTCTATCTTTCCTGCGGTGTGTAAAAGAAGGATTTAAGAAGCTTCATCTGCTGTTACTGCAGAAAAGGGATGCTGCCAGGATTCCTGTTGGCACTAGCACTGCAGTGAGCCTATAATTCCTTTCCTGGCTCAGTTAGCCTGGACAGCCAGACAATTTCCATCAAGCTCCAAGGTGCTTCCTTGCAGCCCATTAAGTCCTGTGGAATCTTGAGCTGAACCCCCGATTATCAGGCTGCAGTCTAAAGCATCAGACAAATTCTCCCATTGCTATATGCTGTCCGATGGGCATGCCTCTGTAAAGGTCTTGAGCATGGATGGCTGGGTCATCAAACAACCTGGCATGGCATCTCAATGTCTAGACAGAGCTGTTATTGCTAAGCAGCTGAAGATTTTGTCCTTTGCCCTTTGTTTTTTTGTTGTCAGCATGACATTACAGATAACATTTTGAATAATTCTGTGAGCTGTTTCAAGGTGCCTCAACATGATCAAATAAGTCAGTGCCCTGTTAATTTTGCCTGTAATTAAGGGGTGAGCGAGCAATGCAGCAGTCCCTTTTCCTGCATCCATTTGCTCCATTCAGACAAGAGCTTGGGAAAAAGATTCTTTTGGACTATAGCTCTCTGAATGCCCCAGCTAGCATACCACTGGCCATTGGAACTGTGGCCCCAAAAAGTTATGTTTCCAAGTTCCAATTCCAACATAAAATCATACCAAATATTCATGAATTCCCCCATAGTTTCTCTTCTTCTTCTTGCCTTGTGATTGTTAACCACAATTTCTAGCAAAGTCTGGACAAACAAACAGTGGTAAGCAGTCACTTCCAAACCATCATTTGGAAACAAACTCACTTTAAAAAAAAATTGTTTCACATTGTGGTTTAGAAACAAATGGCTAGCTGAAGTGATTGCCATTTTTTGACACTGAAACAAATAATCGTGATTCACAAAAATTAAGGAGAGAAGCAAACCAATAAGCAGGGGAAGCTCATGAGCACATGTGGAAGCAAACCATGGTTTTTACATTATTACTCCATTGAACCAGACCTGAAACTTGGCCATTACTGAACAGTTAGAGGTTTAAATATACTGAAGACACCAGATCCAATCTGCTCTTGGAAGCTTCATTAGTACTTCGGAAGGGGGGCTACCAAGGAATAGCAGGTGCTGTCACCTATATTTCAGAGGAAGGCAATAGCAAACCACCTCTGAGTATTTCTTGCCTAAGAAAACACTTTGAAGTTCACCATGTCACCATAAGTCAACAGGCAACTTGAAAGTACATACACATAGACATACCACTCAAATTCACTCCATTTATGAAAGAAAAGGGAAAGAAGGGGGAAACTCAAACAGCCTGACCAAGCCTTCATTCCTGCCCCAGACCTGGAAAATAAGTACCAGGGCAGGTGGAAGTAACTCTGGAAGGTATTACTGCTGTCACCACCCATTATGTCCAACTAGATCTGGGTCAGGGAGTTCCTAGATTTTTTAAAGGATGCCCATGAAAGTCAACAAACAAAAAGGGGCAACTGTTCCTATTGTTCCCGGGGCCTCAGGAAAAATCTTTATGGAGTAGGAAGCTGCCAGGAAGTACCAAATTTCGATTTAAGACTGTTCAGAAGAACCACATGCACAATCTTTCAAAGGAGATAGGTTTATTAAAGTACAGTAAAGAAAGAACAATCTGGAAAGAGGGCATCGAACAAAAATAAGAAAGCATAATTATATCACTATTCTATACATAGCAAGTATGGGTATGACCCATTCCTAGGTCCCATTTTAGTCTTGACTAGAGTAGAGACATTGAATCAGTTTGATTTACCTACATGTTGACTCACCATTCAACAACTGATTCAGTTGACTAACCAACAATATCCCCGTCTCTGCTTCTGGGAAACAACAGCACTGAGGGTCCTTTTTACACTACATAGTTATAGCACTGTGATTCCACTTTGACTGCCACGTCAACATCCCATGGAATTCTGGAGTTTGTAGGTACTTCTAGCTCTCCAGCTGAGAATTCTAAACACTCCTCCCTAAATTGCAAACAGAAGAATGGAACCATGGCAACTAAAGTAGAATCACAGCACTATAACTGCGTAGTGTGAAAGGTAAACCTTTAAGCATTTAGGTTCAAACAGAGACAAGACAGTAAGGATGAAAATAATCTTTGTCATTATTCAATTCCTGGCCAAGAAGGGGCAGTTGTGAGGCTGCTGTGAGATTCTTTGTGCTTTGATAAGCATCAGTCTGCACAGAAATACTTGTGGTTTTCCCACGCATAAAATGTATTTTGGGGCAGGAAACGCTTTTCCTCGTGGAGCAAATATATCTTCTGCATTGTACAGAAAAACCATATTTCTATGGAGATAAATACTCCCCAAAGCACAAATAGTGAAACTGATATTTTCCTCCAGTGGGGAAAATACTGCAGGAACTATTTGTTCACATTTGTCTGCATCTCTATAAGACAGGAGTATAAAAGTGTGGCGCAAACCTTCAGTATCCAACAACAGATTTAATTAGCTGATGGCTGCCTGAATAGCCCTGGTATTCCTGCACTTTGTATCTCCTCAGAATGATAGCATGCACCATTGCTAAAGGTATGCTTCTTTCCCTTTGAACACCAGCCAGATCTAGTTGTGCTAATTAGCACGACCTCATCTCTGACCTTGAAAACCTGGGCCTACAGATAACACAAATGAAATTACTTGCTCCTGTTTGAGGTTCTTGCTCAGAGGGTACGGCAGCATTTCCCAGACACCTTAGAAGCTTAAGTACAATATCACAACCAGCCTTGGAGGACATTAGAAGTAACACGTTTTTAAATGCTGAAGTTAGCACACTTTGCATGTCTACTGGTAGTTAAATTGTATGTGAATCTCTAGGAGTTTAGGTACAGCATGTTTATGGCAATTTCCTGTTTGTTCTTGTGGGTTTGTCCACAATCATTCTCTTCCTCTATCATCTGGCTTTCCCTTGTTCTCTGGGGTCTCATCTGCCCTCACCTCTCTCTAGCTTTTTTCCACCATGAAGCCTGCATTGTAAGAGTCTCTCTAGGTGAGATGCTTCCTGATACATATCTTTTCTTGCTTTCTTTTGGATGTTCTCATCATAGGATTTTCATGGTAAAAGACACTCAGACCTGGTTTACCAGTGCTTCTTTCTGAATTAAACTATTAAGTGTCAGCTATGGTGCCACTGCTGTTGTCTCTGAAAGATCCTCTGCCAATGTCATGCGCATGCACACACACACACAACAGCCCTGTAGCTGTTTAGTACATTTGGTTTGGCCTCTCAGCAAAAGATTGTTGGATATGAGAGACCCTATCAGCAGTAGTGTACCAGCAGCATAGCCTCTTGCCCCTCAGGAGCATGCAATCCCACCACCATGGAAAGAGTGGTGAAATAGTTAAAGGGCCTTTCCGCACTACATTGCTATAATGCTATTATTCCACTTTCTGCATCCTGTGGAATCCTGGGGTTTGCAGTTTAGGGAGGGGCCTTTAGAATTGGATCAATGGATCCAAGCTAGCTTGGACTAGCAACTAGATTTAGGAACTGCATTTCAAAAAGGTATTCCATAATGCCAAATGCTAGGGAGCCTGACAATGGACCCCAGTTCAACAGTTTAACACATACACAGTAAGACTCTTGCATAATTTGCAGCAGTTTCCATTGGACTGGTGAAGGAGAATTCCTGTGGAATGCACCCATTACATACCCTCCAACATATCATGAAAGCTAAGCCACGTGGCCAAGGAAGAGCGAAGTATGTTGATGGCAGAAGGTACTGCTGAGGATGAGCACACAAGCTAGGAGAGGGTGCAGCAGTTTGCTTTTGTCTGAGTCTACTCAGAAGGACTAAATTCCACCCACCCTCTCCTCTTCTCCAACTTGAGTCTGAGTGCACATTTGCAGTTTGAACTCAGTTTGCACAACTCAAACAAGCTGAGGATAAAGGAGGAAACTGGGAGGAAGAGAGAGAAACTGGGACATTTTAAAAGCAGCTGAAAACACGGGATGACAGAGGATTAATCAAGACAATTCCTATCAAATTGGGTCAGTTGGAGCGTATACCATTAGCTTTGTGATCTGTAGCTATCATTACTCCAGTCCCTGTCAAATTACTCTTTGCATTTTTTCACACACAAAGCATTTTTTACAATATCTTTTAAAAATATTCCATTTTCCCAGTCTCCACCAAAGCCTGGAAATGTGGCCATGCTGCTAAAGGATTCTGGGAGCTGTAGTCCAAAAAAAGTAACTTTCCCAAGCTCTGGCCACCATACTTGTCTCTTGTTTAAAATGCTATTTCTTCACGCCACACAGCTATAGCAATTTGAATACCACTTTAACTACCCTGGCTCCTACCTATAGAATTTGTAGTTTCAGGGGATATTTAGAACTGTCTGCCAGAAAGTTCTAGTGCCTTACCAAATTAAAAGTCCTAAGATTCCATCGGAAGTCAGTATGCAGTTAAAGTGGTATCAAACTGTGATGTGCTGTTTGAAAGAAACGTGAGGTTTCACCTGTCCTGGTATTCACCTACACCTAATTAGCAGCCAAGTTGGCTTCCTGAGACATCCAATTAGTTCCTGTTAACACAATGAAATGGTTCCTCTTCTACAAAATTTATATCAGGGTCTCTGTTTCTCATGCCTTTTCATTATGGAACAGCTTCCCATTCCTAGAACATAGTGGAATTAATAGGAAATTAGTGTCAGAAGGAGCACAATGAATTAGAGCTCTGTGAATTGCTGCTGCAGAGCACAGTACTGCGTCGACACAATATGCTACCAGTCACGTGAAGGACTGTGAAAACACCCTGTAAGATGTGATTGATTTTGCACTTGAGAGAGGATCCAGAGTAGTCTTTTGCAGCAGAGGAAACGCCAGGGGATATTTATTTTTAGGAACTGGCCCTCTTTAAGCACCAATATTTCTAGAATAAGGTCACATATTCAAGCTGGTCAGATTCGAAAGTGTTCAGAGTCTGTCACTCAAGCAGAGCAGAGTTTGTTTGTTTGTTTTTTTAACTACAGTTGGGCTCTCATTGCTGGCTACATTGATTTAATGCCGGCAATGCACAATTGCAGTGCACTAGAGCCAGGAGATCCATTTTAAAAGTCATGCTGCTCTTGTTTAGTAAAGCTATTTAGCGAAGGCTCAGCACTAAGTCTATTTTTTAAAAAACTTAATTCTAATACATTTATTCTGTAGGTTCCTGAACATGAGATAGGGGAAGTTCTGGCTACAATGGAGTCGCTAGCAAGAGCTCTCAGTATCTAATCGTATGATATGAAAAGTAAGCAATCCTTTGGTTTTGTCAGTGTTGCTTCGAATTCCCATTTGGGAAAAGCAAAAGGTACTGGATTGCTTGGATTTTATCTTACAAACTCAGACAGCTGATGGCTTCCATTTCAGTGGTGGGTTGGTTGAAGGTTTGTCCTATCTTTCCTGCATGGTAGGGTGTTGGACTGGATGGCCCTTGTGGTCTCTTCCAACTCTATGATTCTGCGATTCTCCCAAGATGGGACCCAAAGTGGCTTACCACATGAGTGGAAAGAAAGAACAATTAAAACAGTGGATAATACAAAAGTTGTTTTTAATAGATTTGCTGTTTTTAATAGCTATAGCTTTATGGCTTTGATTCATTTTAATTTTATGGACAGTTTAATGAAATGTTTAATTTTTGTATTCGGCATACAGTCAACTTTCCATATTTGCGGGTTTTGTGGATTTGATTATTCATGGACTATTTGCCATCACCTCTGCTGCTTCCCTATGCCATTTTTAATGGGGACTGCAAGCCTCGTGAGACTGAGAAACTGCAAATGAAGCGTGTAAGTCCCTATTAAAAATGGTGTGTGGCAGTGAAATGAAACACTGCTACTTCTCCCTACTTCCGCAGGTGTACCAGGAAAGCACCATCCAATGGCTGGGTCTTCCAACTGAAAGAAGTACTTCTGCTGCTTCCTGAGGCTCCTTAGCTGGGCAAGTGCTGAGTTCAAGGTTTCACCCTAAGTCAATGGCTGACTTGCCCACAGAGTTACAGGGCAGCTGTGGAACATGGCTGTGGCAGTAAACTGCAACACTGTATGACTGAATATGCAACCAAATGCACATCAGCACACACAACATGTAACCCACAACAATGTACAACCATGCATAATGGCACAATGTGCACAACTTTACTTCTACACTCTTGAACAGAACACAGATGTTCTGCATCAAACAAAAATTTCCAACTGCTCTCATAGAAGAAGTGACAGACATGTAAGACACCAACATGATTGTGGCTGTCAAATAAATAAAAATAAAATTTCTCAGGTAAAAGCTTTCTTCGTAGCTCTTCCTAGGCTGTAGAAATCCTTTCCAAGCAAGGCTAGACTGGCCCTCTCCCTGTTGTCCTTGTTTGCTGCCTAAAACAACAAAGATCTTTTTTATTCAGGTCAGCTTTAGACAATAGTTTGGCCACTTAGGAGATGGCTTTTAAAATGCTTCACTTTTTTGGATTTGTAAATTGTTTTTTTAAAATGCAGTTGTGCCTTTTTTAAAATTTATGTTTTAATATTATCACTTTTAATCTTATTATCTGTACCTTTGAAAATACTGTTGTGAGCCAAATGGAGCACCAGTTCTGGGAGAAAGGAAAGAAAGTAATCAAGTTAAATAAAGCAAAGGATAAATAAATATTTTTGGAATCAAATGAGAAGCCCAGCAGATAAAAGGACAACCAACCTGCCTGCCTGCCTGCCTACCTGCTTTCTTTCTTCTTCCTTCCTTCCTTCCTTCCTTCCTTCCTTCCTTTCATCAAAGAGCTCAGGGAGATGTGTGGTCTCTTAATTATCACATCACATTATGTGATCCTGAACTTGAACAATATCACAGCATGACAGCAGCATTAAAATACATTGGAATGTCTCCCTGTCTTTGAGCTATTTATAGACCACTTTTGCCACTAGCATTCCTGCCCAGCTGAAAGGCTCTTGGGACACAAGGAAGATGCCAGGTTTTGACAGCAAACACTGCTGAGTTGGGTTTGGAGTGATTCAAGCATTAGCATGAAAACCGTGAGCTATCATTTGAAACTCTCCTTGCAGCCAAAATGCCAAGTCCCACGGGACAACTTTTCATTTCTGTAACCCATTTTTTCTCTGTAATCTGTTTGATAGCACAGACCATCATCTGATTTACTTGCACTATCCAATTTTACATACAAGACACAGTTAGTAGCTCTTCTTTCATCCCACCCGCCTCATAGGTTTAACACATCTTCAAATGAAATGGTTAGTCAAGCAGCTGGACTTTTGCAACAATTCTGATTTGTCTGGGGATCATCAACAAAGGCCTTTTTATCTCAGAATCTGAAAGCAAAGAGAGTTCACTTCTTTCATGTTTCAGAGCATGGTGTAGGGCATTTCAGTCTATCATTCAAACAATCAGTCGCCTAAATCTAAATTTCAAATAGACAGCCATGTTCATTTGTTTCAACATAAAAAGTGGAAAGGAATCTAGCGACACTTTTAAAATGAACTTGTTTTTTCAGCATGGACATTTGTGGGTTCATATTTGAACTCCGCAACTAAACTCCACAAAAGCTCATGCCAATTATATCATTTAGTCTTAAAGGTAAGCAGCCTAAATCATACCCTCCAACTCTCCCGATTTGGCAGGGACAGTCCCAATTGATTTTCTGCAACCCCCCACCATGTCAACTGTTCTTCAAATGCCCAGTTTATATCTCTTACTCCTGCTTTCTCTTTTTGTCCTCAGCTTATTTCCCTTACTACAAATTGAGTTGAAAGTACAGGACAGCAATGGTCGATACCTAGGCGTAGAAGTTACAACTAGACAAGATAAGATATTGATAGTCGGAATCTATGCACCCAACGGGGCAAAGGGTGAATTTTTTCCTAAAGTACACGGGGAGATACAGAAATATATGAGTGACACTGGCAATTTGAACATTGCTGTACTGGGGGACTTTAATGGAGTTGTCAATCCAAAATTAGATCGGTACAGAAATTGATCCCCCGAAACAATGGAAAATTACCTAAGAGCTTCTTTAACATGATGGACGATTTGAACCTCTTCGATATATGGAGATATAAAAATGGACAATTAGAAGGATACACTTTTTTTTTCAGACAGACATAAATCAATGTCCAGAATTGATATGATGCTGGTATCTAAGGCATTATTGTTGAAGGCTACAGATATAGACATTTTTCCGAATTTATGTTCAGATCACAACCCATTGCTTCTTAAGATGAAGATTAAGGAAAGGGAAAGGACATGGAGATTAAATGATGAGATCTTTAATAAAGAGAAATACATAAATGAAGCGAAGAAGGAGTTGATTAACTATTTCAGTGAAAACATGACACCGGATTTGACGATGAGGACTATTTGGGATGCAAGTAAAGCAGTGATGCGAGGCAACTGTATCAGATGGTCTGCAGAAATTGGGAAAGAAAGGAGAAACGCTGAGCAGCAAATATTGGACAAAATGAAAGAAGTTGAGAAACGGATGAGGAAATATCCTTTTGATGAGAAAATCAGACTACAGATGAAAGTTTGCCAAGCTGAACTGAATCAACTTAACTTGAAAGAAATAGAACAACAAGTATGGAGAACAAGACATAATTATTTTGAGCAAGCAAATAAACCCTCAAAGCTTCTCTCCAATCTGCTGTGGAGAAGATGGACTAAGAATATTATATCAGAGATAAAGACTGGAGAAGAGAGAATTACTAAACATGAAGGAATAAAGCAGGCATTTTATAAGTATTATGAGAAATTGATGAGCAAGATTTCGAAAGTGAAAAAACAACAGGAACTGGAAGAATACTTGGATAGAACAAATAAATTAAGATTTACTGAAGATCACAGATTGATCCTGAATAAATCGGTTTCTATGATGGAAGTAATGGAAGCTATTAAGAACCTTAAGAATGATAAAGCTCCGGGTCCAGATGGATTTACGACAAGATATTACAAGACTTTACAACAGGAGATTTCAATTCCATTGCAAAGTACTATAAATGAGATTATAAAAGAAGGAGTACCGGACACCTGGAGAGAGGCAAATGTGGTGCTAATTCCTAAAGAAGGCAGAGACTTAACAGATGTCAAAAATTATAGACCAATCTCACTTTTGAATATAGACTATAAGATTTTTGCTTCAATCCTTGCAACGAGACTTAAAAAGATTTTGGCTGAGCTTATTCATGAAGATCAGAATGGTTTTATACCAAAAAGATATTTAAGAAATAATATAAGAACAGTATTGAATATAATTGAATATTATGAAAAGCATAATGAGAAGAAAATAGCCATGATATTTGTTGATGCAGAGAAGGCTTTTGATATGATCAGTTGGTCGTTTTTGAAAACAGTAATGAAGCAAATGCAAGCTAGAGATAGATTTCTTTCATGGATTGAAGCAATATATAACCGACAAAGAGCTCAATTGGTTATTAACGGAGATAGAACTAAGCAGATTGAATTGAACAGAGGAACAAGACAGGGATGTCCTCTGTCCCCTTTGTTATTCATATTGACAATGGAGATATTAAATAATAACATAAGAGAAGATAATGCTATAAGAGGAGTCCAAATCAAGAATTATCAATACAAACTCAAAGCATTTGCTGATGATTTGATTCTGTTTCTTGAAGATCCTAAGAGAAGCATACAAAATCTTATTGGAATAATACAAGAATATGGAGAATTTTCAGGATTCAAGGTAAATAAAGAAAAAACAGTTTTGTTAATGAAAAACATAGAATCATAGAATCATAGAAATGTAGAGTTGGAAGAGACCACACGGGCCATCCAGTCCAACCCCCTGCCATGCAGGAACACCCTCAAAGCACTCCTGACAGATGGCCATCCAGCCTCTGCTTAAAAACCTCCAAAGAAGGAGACTCCACCACACTCCGAGGCAGCAGATTCCACTGCCGGACAGCCCTGACTGTCAGGAAGTTCTTCCTGAGGTTCAGGTGGAATCTCCTTTCCTGCAGCTTGAATCCATTGCTCCTTGTCCTGGTCTCTGGAGCGGCAGAAAACAAGCCCTCTCCCTCCTCTACATGGCATCCCTTCAAATATTTAAACATGGCTATCATGTCCCCTCTTAACCTTCTCTTCTGCAGACTGAACATACGCAGCTCTCTAAGTCTATCCTCATAGGGCATGGCTTCCAGGCCCTTCACCATTTTGGTCGCCCTCCTCTGGACCTGCTCCAGCTTGACCATGTCCTTCTTGAATTGGGGTGCCCAGAACTGGACACAGTATTCAAGATGTGGTCTAACCAAAGCAGAGTAGAGTGGTACCAGTACCTCCCTCAATCTAGACACCATACTCCTATTGATACAGCCGAGAATTGCATTGGCTTTCTTGGCTGCCGCATCACACTGCTGACTCATGTTCAGCTTGTGGTCTATTAGGACTCGTAGATCCCTTTCACACGTACTGCTATCCAGCCACGTGTCCCCCACCCTATATTTCTGCATTCCATTTTTTCTACCTAAGTGTAGGACCTTACACTTCTCTCTGTTGAATTTCATTTTGTTAGCCTTGGCCCAACTCTCCAATTTGACCAGGTCATTTTGAATTTTGATCTTGTCCTCTGGCGTATTAGCAAATCCTCCCAATTTGGTGTCATCTGCAAATTTGATGAGCATGCCCTCTATTCCTTCATCCAAGTCGTTGATGAAAATATTGAACAGCACTGGGCCCAGGACAGAACCCTGTGGCACCCCGCTAGTCACTTCTCTCCAGGATGAAAAGCAGCCATTGGTGAGCACCCTTTGGGAACGGTCAGTCAACCATTTACAGATCCACCTGACAGTAGCTCTGTCCAGCCCACATTTTATTAGCTTCTTTGCAAGAATGTCATGGGGAACTTTGTCAAAGGCCTTACTGAAATCGAGATATGCTACATCCACAGCATTCCCTTCATCTATCAAGCTAGTAACTCTATCATAGAAAGAGATAAGATTAGTCTGGCATGACTTATTTTTGAGAAATCCATGTTGACTTCTCATGAGTATCGCATTGTATCACATGACAGACAACAAGGAGAACGAATTAGCACTTGCAACTGGATTTAATAAAGTACAAAAAGCTAAATATCTAGGTGTCTGGATAGCAAAAAGGAATAATGAGCTGTTTCAAAATAACTATGAGAAAAAATGGAAAGAGATAATTAAAGACTTGGAAAGGTGGACTTCCATGAAATTGTCTATGTTGGGGAGAATAGCAACTATTAAAATGAATGTTCTGCCAAAGAAGAATTTTTTGTTTCAGAATCTCCCCATAATAACAAACAGTAAACCTTTTACACAGTGGAAAAAAGACTTGACCAAATTTATATGGCAAGGGAAAAAACCAAGAATTAAATGGAATATTATGACAGATCAAATACTACGGGGAGGAATGGGAGTCCCGGATTTTCAATTATATTACAAAGCTGCGGCATTCATATGGCTAAAAGACTGGATTGACTTACAAGACACAAGAATGCTTGCACTGGAGGGAGCAGACCTGAGGATGGGATGGCATGCCTATATGTTTTATGATAAAGCAAAAATTGACAAAGATTTTTCGCATCACTATATCAGAAAATCGCTTCTGAAGATATGGGATAAATATAAGAGTAAAAACATAAGGCAGCTATCCATGTGGGTATCCCCTCAAGAAGCTTTCTTTGGAAGATGGAAGGCAACAGAGAAATGGCTGAGATATGAGGATATATTAGAGAAAACAATGACAAATGCATATAAGATCAAATCAAGAGAAAAATTGGAACAGGAAGGACTGCCATTAAGTTGGTTTCCGTACAGGCAGCTAAATGAGAGATTCCAGATGGACCTGAAAACCTATGGAATAGAATCCAAAGAAAGGACAGGAGTGATTAAATGTATCTTTGACAATCCACCGCATCTGTTAGCCCATATATATTAAGAAATATTAACACAGGAGAGACAGGAGGAGACTGTGAAATCTGCAATGATTTTGTGGGCGCAGAATATTGGGCATTCAATTCAATTAGATGAATGGGAACAGAGCTGGAAAAGGACACAAAAATTTACAATGGCTCAGAATCTCAAAGAGAACTATTTTAAAATGTTTCATAGATGGTACATGACACCAGAAAAGTTAAAAAAGATTTACAATACAGGTACGGGAATGTGTTGGAAATGTCAGAAAGAGGTGGGAACAATATTTCATATGTGGTGGTCATATCCCAAGGCAAAGAAATATTGGAGTGAAATACATAAAAAGATGTGTGAAATATTGAAGGTTCAATTTGTAAAAAAATCTGAATTTTATTTGTTGAGCATGACAAACGTTCTTGAGAATACTAATATTAAGAGGCATTGGAGATTAATATTGTACATGATAACGACAGCGCGAACTGAATATGCCAAATTGTGGAAGTCTCAGCAAAGACCCACAATCGAACAATGGTGGGGGGCATTTATTGAGAATAGAAATGCGGATATTGTTTCACAAAGATTAAAAGGGAAATCGGACAATCAGATAAAAGCAGAATGGCAAACTGTAATGGGCAATTGCTGGGAACTGCCAAGTGAAAATGTCTGAATTATGGTTGAAATTAAAGGGGAATAACTGTAACATAACAGGAGTTGATGAGAGAAATGCAAGATCAAACACGTAAGATGAACATGGAATTGTGAGGCATAATTTTTTATATGTGAGTAGATATCTAGAAAATGAAAACTAGATCAGAGTGGAAGAACAAAAACATTACATGTAAAAGTACAATTTGAGATTTTTTTTTTATTTGTGAAACTTAATAAAATTATTAAAAAAAAAAGAAAGTACAAAAGTACAGTAGTTTGCACTCAAATCAGCAGACAGTCAAGAAGAGGAGAGAGATGCGTCTTGACCTTACCCAGTAGGCTCAGGCAAAAGCAAATAATTGCAATTTCTCCTAGCTTATCTGTTCTTCTTCATTCATAACTTTTTCCATCTTCACCACATTCTAATGATGCTTAACCACAGCCATCCCAGTTCTCATCTGTGATATGTTGAAGAATATACCTAAATACCCTAAAGGCACTAGATGCTCTCTAATCTCAGTAACTCAGAAGGGTGAGGCCTGGTTAGCTCCATTCTTATGTTTTAAGTGGTTTTAGATAGTTCTCAATTAGTGTCTTTTTAAAATGAGATTGCATAATTGCTTTAAAAAACATTTGCACTATAAACTGTTTCAGCTGTATTTTGTTTTAACCTATGTTGGAAGCCAATTTGGACATCATCTTGAGAGAGAAGTCGGATATAAAGAAATAAACAAAAAAGACTTCTTCTTCCATTCTTACTCAGGACTTCTTTCTCCCATTTTCAGCCATAATCTCTCACAGTAACTTTTCTAAGTCCTGCTTATGATGGATCCGATATACACCAAACCGGAACTGTCCCTGGAGGCCAAGATGACTTCACAGAGACTCCCATAGCTCAGACATATTATAAGAAGACATGACTCCTTAGAAAAGGCAATGGTACTTGGTAAGGTAGAAAGCAGCAGGAAAAGAAAGAGGCAGCATTATAGGTCAACCAACTCACTCACAAAAGCCACAGCCACGAGTCTTGAAGACCTGAGCAGGATTGTTAATAACAGACTGACATGGTGGGGGGGGGGTCTCTTACTCATAAGGTTGAACTCAAGTTGATGACAACTAACAACAATATCTGAGGGCAGAGATGGTGGAGCTGTAGAAACCAACATGCCTCCTTCCCTCTCTTGGCAGTTGCAAAAGCATGGTGTGTCAATTCGATTAAAAGATGATGGGCAAAACATATGTGGCACTTCTTGGCACAGGAAGCAATTCTTCATGCATACCAGCACAAGAAATAGCAGTTTAGATCACTTTGATTTTGCATCGCGTGAGGGTTTGGCCAGATGATTCAGCATTGCAGGAAGTGACAGTTGGGCAACAGGTGCATGTCAGCACCTTCAGACATTTCTGAAAGCTCTGTTTTATCTGATCAGTAGCCTTGTTGCAGGACTGCATTGTATATTCAACTGTTGTTGTGTGCCTTCAACTTGTTTCTGACTTATGGTGCCCCTAAGGTGAATCTGTCATGGGGTTTTCTTGGCAAGATTTGTTCAGAAGAGGTTTACTATTGCATTCCACTGAGGCTGAGAGAGTGTGACCTGCCCGAGGTCACCTCAGTGGATTTCCAGCGCTAAGTGGGGATTCAAACCCTGGTCTCCAGAATCACAATCCAAAATTCAAACCTCTACACCACGGTGGCTGACTTTTTTTAATTGAAAAGAATCCTCAGAGGCTACATAGCCAATAGACAAGATCCAATATGGCACAGGTTCATTCTGCATGCAGAACTATGCTATATCTATCCGCTTAGTATCTCATGTGACGTATAGGGTAGCTTCATGTTCCAGTAATAAGACTCAGAGGTTTTAAAAGCTTTATTCTGGAACGTTAGGGAAAACAGCCACATACCCTGGCAACTGCCAAGACTAAAGAACTATTGGATTTACAGTACTACATAAGGCATTACATTTCATTCTAGAGAGAAGTGACTAGTGGGGTGCCACAGGGTTCTGTCCTGGGCCCAGTGCTATTCAACATCTTCATCAGTTACTTGGATGAAGGAGCAGAGGGCATGCTAATCAAATTTGCAGATGACACCAAATTGGGAGGGGTTGCTAATACCCCAGAGGACAGGATCAAAATTCAAAATGACCTTGACAGATTGGAGAGCTGGGCCAAAGCTAACAAAATGAATTTCAACAGAGACAAATGTAAGGTCCTGCACTTAGGCAGAAAAAATGGAATGCACAAATATAGGAAGGGGGATGTGTGGCTGGATAGCAGTACGTGTGAAAGGAATCTAGGAATCTTGGTAGATCACAAGCTGAACATGAGTCAGCAGTGTGATGCGGCAGCCAAGAAAGCCAATGCAATTCTTGGTTGCATCAATAGGAGTATGGTGTCTAGATCGAGGGAGGTAATGGTACCACTCTATTCTGCATTGGTTAGGCCTCATTTGGAATACTGTGTCCAGTTCTGGGCAGCTCAAGTCAAGAAGGATGTCGACAAACTGAAACAGGTCCAGAGGACGGCAACCAAAATGGTGAAGGGTCTGGAAGCTATGCCCTACGAAGAACAGCTTAGGGAACTGGGTATGTCTAGTCTGCAGAAGAGAAGGGTAAGAGGGAACATGATAGCCATGTTTCAATATTTGAAGGGATGTCATGTTGCGGAGGGAGTGGGCTTGTTCTCTGCTGCTCCAGAGGCTAGGACAAGGAGCAATGGATTCAAGCTGCAGGAAAAGAGATTCCACTTGAACCTCAGGAAGAATTTCCTGACGGTCAGAACTGTCCAGTAGTGGAATATGCTGCCTCGGAGTATGGTAGAGTCTCCTTCTTTGGAGGTTTTTAAGCAGAGGCTGGATGGCCATCTGTTGGGAATGCTTTGATGGGTGTTCCTGCATAGCAGGGAGTTGGACTCCATGGCCCCTGGGGTCTCCTCTGACTCTATGATTCTATGATTCTATGATTTCAAAATTAGCACACACTATAATCCCATTTGCTGATAGCCTAAAACAACACTTTTCCCAAATTCACTCTCCTCCTTCTCTCATATTCTCTCACAACCTGGCAACAGTGTGACCTTGGAGACAGGTCTATTCACTCTTATCACAGGTTGTTAACCAAACATTCCTGGGTTCCCAGCTTCCCATCTATCATCTCATCCTGTCCTTCCTTGCTACACAGCAAAGCAGCTAAGCACAACCATATGTCTGTAAATATGGCAGGGAGAGTGCAATTGACTTGACACCCTGAACTAACCTTTTATTCACTGTGCCCTTTCCAGAGCCATTCCACAGTTGGTGGAGAGAGGGGGATCTGAGAAGCATCTAGCTCTGCACTTGTAATACCTATGAATTATTGGTTTGGTCTAGTGGGTGGGGAAAACCCTAAAGAAGAGACTGTTCTCATTTGGTAAGAACAGTACTGAGACCTCTGTTTTGTGCATATCTGCTACCATATAGGTTACAGCGACAATCAGACAAGGGAAATCAGTATTTATATATTGTACATGATGTACTTCTGACTTCAGAAAAGCTAAATGATGACTTCAGAAATACCTAAATGCTTTTTATACAAATTCACATTTATAAAATTTATCTGTTGACCTGCTAGAACCCAGCTGGTGGGCCTACATGCTACTATTACTCCTGATCAGAGTAGAACTCTTGAATCAGTTAGACTGACCTGTGTTGACTGATTCAACAATTGAATCAATGGGTCTGCTCTAGCTGGAACTAACTAATAGGATGCTGACCAGTTATCCTGACTTGCATTTATTGAATCCAGTTGCAGTTCTAACCCATGAAAGTATGCATACTTGGGTACTGAAGTCTACTTCTGATTCTGTTTTGTTCTTGTTTTTTAATGTAAAAAAGTAGAGTGGAGCAATGCAACCTATTTGAAACTGCTGTTCATTGGGGATTCTGGGAGAGGGAATTCACTTCTGCAGTTGGGCGGGAAAAGAGCATTCTCATACCCCCACAATATCTGACAATTGAAAATTGGGACACATGTGGTCAAAATCAGAGCAGTGATGTATTTAAGTCTTGTCCTCCAAGTCTCAAGTATCTCCCTTCAAATCTCAAGTCCTTGCAAGATACTTTCAAGTCAAGTCTTAAGTCTGGGAGCCAGTTTCTGAAGTGGGGAATAGGATCCTTCTTACTTCTCATTTCCAAAGATGAAGGCTTTTTCGGAAGTGAGGAGTAGGATCCTTCTTATCCCCCGTTACTTGAAGCTTCAAAAGCTTTAGAAGGAAGGATCCTTCCCTGTGCTCTGGGGGTGAGTCCTGCCTTCTGTTAGGAAAAGTTTTAGAAGGCTCCTCTGGTACAAAGGAGGGCTGGCTGCTGAGCAGACCTCAAGCCTGTTGCCTAACACATTTGCCTTTCCCCTCTGAGAAATGGCCCAAGCTTTGGGCTTGAGACAGATCTTCACGTGACCCGTAGGCAAAAAAGTGATCGAAGCGTTGTTCAAAATCGTAAGGTTTCTGGACGAATGTGTTACGTTTCTGAATCAAGGGCAGCAAGCCAATCACTAAAAATATGCAAGTCACTAATCGAGTCAGTGTGTCATTTATTGCCAAGGGGAGTCATTGAAGCAACTTGAGTCCAAGTAAATAACTCACATCTGCATCACTGCATCAGAGTGTGCTCAAGATGTAAAAGGTGGAACATACAAGCTAGGAGAGATTGTAGCAGTTTGCTTCTGCTTGAGCCTACCGGGAAGGATAAGAATCCCCCCTCTCTCCTCCTCCTCCCCCCTTTGCTGAGTTAAGTAAGTGCAAACTGCTTTTACACTTTGAACTCAGTTGCACCAGTTAAAATAACCTGAGGACAAAGGCGAAAGTGGGAGGAGGAGAGAGAAACCAAAACATTTTAAAAACAGCTGAAAAGGGGGATGCCAGAAATTTAATTGGGACTGTTGTTCCCAAGCTGGATCAGTTGGAAGATGTGCATTCTGGAGAGAATGGAGAAGTGAAGAACCACAAAAGCAATCTTGGAGGACTGTATCTTTCTCCCTCCACTATGGAACTGGAAAAGTCTTGAAACAATCTCCTTCTAACAACAAGAAAGGAAGAAAGACTTGGTGTTCACATGCACAATCACACAAATGAAGTCATCCGCTAGCATAGCTGCAGCCAATGTTGACAGTTTTCAATGGCCATCTGGGAGCAGCTGACTTTCACTAGAAAAAGATTCAAGCAAGCGTAATGGGTTGGTGCATTAGCCTCTCCCTGG
Organism: Cyclura pinguis; assembly: GCA_030412105.1. Lineage (NCBI taxonomy): Eukaryota > Metazoa > Chordata > Lepidosauria > Squamata > Iguanidae > Cyclura > Cyclura pinguis. The sequence continues at coordinate 17,230,213 of CM059599.1, read as the reverse complement.
CACTCAGAGAAGGAGCGGTTTGTTTCTTGAATGGAGGGAATGATACAAAGGACCCATTCTTTTAATAATGTTACTGATAATAATAAATGTTAATTTAAAAGCTGGCTTAATGAAAGTCAAATCATCCTGGGGATTAGGGAGAGGCCAATTCCCAAACCGATTCTAATGTACAAGGAGTTTGTTTGCTTGCTTACTTGCTTGGTTCCACAAAAGGATCAACTAAATTCATTGCTACAGTTCCGTCTGGCACAAAATTCTGTATTTTATGTAGGATTCAATCAAGTTTCTAGTCCTCTTGGCTGCAGTAAAATATTTCAGTGCTCTTCCTCCTTCCTTCTTCAAATTGCTTATCTAATAACTTTCCTTGCCATTAAATTCAAAAATTATTTCAAAACATAAATCACAATTTATTACGCATGAAAGTAACTATGCAATATACTCTGTGTGTCTATGTGTCTCTGTGTGTGCATGCACGCGCGTGTGTTTCCACTCAAAGAAAGTGATTTTTCCAAAGATTTCAAAACACATGCATTTCAAAACACACGCGCCAAATTATCCCCATTTCACAGACAGATTTGCTCACGTCTACTCAGCATGTTAATAGCTGAGGATGATTTTAAACCTAATCTCTCAAATTCAAAACAGGCCTTCACTCTCAGGAGATGCTGATTGACACCTCCACAGATGTATCATTCTGCATGGCAAAGAGAGAACAGAAAATATTTGCCTTTTTATTCTTGAAGCCAATGCTCAGCCTGCCAGCTCAGGTCAGTTAAGGGGGCAAAATAAAGGACAATGAAGACTGAGGGAGGGGGAGAAATATTTTGGGATCCGTGCCTGGTACTGATGCAAATGAAAAAGGAGGGAGGGAGAACCTATGCAAAGTGTAAAACAATCGGGTCATTCATAACGCCTTCATTAACAGCTTTTTGGCCAACAGAAACAGCTTCCCCTCTTTAATAACTGAGTGACAGGAGAAGATTGGAAAACAACAACAAACTTTTAATTGGCAAACACAGAAGGTACCCTGTTAGCAAAACGGTGGCGAATACTAAGCATTAAAACAGCATAATTTACCTTATTCTGCTATGTAAACAGATGAGACATTTCTTTAAAAAAAAAAACTTTCAGATTTGTACCAGCAGCACGCTAAGCCAGCAACAAACGCAAAAGATCGAAACCTGAGTGAAAATGCTTCAGTGAGTGAAGCTGAACAGAAGTAATTGCATGTGTGTGTGTGATTTAATTAATTCCCATTAAAATGCCAGTGCACAGAGCCAGACTAGACGTGACGGCAGTTGATCCATGTATCATAATTGGTTCACTACCAAATCCCTATGAACTAGAGGAGGGAGAAAATTTTTGTTTCAGTTTGTGAATTTACCAAAATTCACAAAGGCTATATTTCTATCCATTTGGAAGGAAAGAACTGAGATTTAAAAAAAAAAAGCAATACAAACCAGCATAGATTCATTGGATTGTTATCCATTGTTGAATAGTAAGTCAGCAGTTACATAAATTCCATTGGTTCAGTAGATCAACTTTACTTGGGGCTGGCAACGAAATTTAGGCCTAAATGTGGAAGAAACAAACCCTTAGGGATTCATCCTTCCAAGTTTAGGGCTATGTGTGCTCAGTTCTTAAAAGTCTGGGATCAAATCCCTATCCGTTTAACCATATCAGAGCTGAATTAGGGCTGCCACCACTTTTGTCTGACCAGCTCCTCATCCTTGCCATCTATACAGCATGCAAGGACAACATGGTGCTCTCCAAGCTGGGAATTGTTCTTGTCGTTTTGTGCCTTCAAGTTGTTTCTGACCTACAGCAACTCTGATATGGACCTATCACTGTTTTTTTTTTCTTGTCAAGGTTTGTTCAGAGGGGCTTGCCTTTGCTTTCCTCTGAGGCTGAGAGTGTGTGACTTGCCTAAGGCCACCCAGTGGGTTTTCATGGCCAAGCAGAGATTCGAACCCTGGTCCTGAGAGTTATAGTCCAACAGTCAAACCACTACACCAGAGTGGCTCTCGTGCTGGGAATAGCTGCAGCTATTAATGCAAACAGGGAAGGATTTTGTTTTGGTCTGCTTCTTTCAATTATTTTTTAATTTTTTCTAAAAACAACTTAAGTGTCTTAGAAAATGTGTCAGCAGTATAGTGTGGTGCCCAAAAAAGCCAATATAGTTCTAGGCTGTATCAAGAAGATTTCCAAAAAGCTTATCCAGATGATTTTAAACTGTGAATTTTTACAATGAATTTTAAATATGTATTGACTGTTTTTAGGTATTTGTATTATTTGTTCTTTTAAGATGATAACATTCATTTTAACTATTGTTTTTAATTGGTGTTCTGTTTTTAACTGATATATGTTATATATTAATCTATTGTTGTCCCCCACCTTGATCCATGGGGAGAGGCAGGTAAGAAATAATAATGATAATGATGATGATGATGATGATGATGATGATGATGATAATAGTAGTAGTAGTAGTAGTAGTAGTAGTAGTAGTAGTAGTAGTAGGGGGAAGTAACAGTGCCATTCTATTCTGCTTTGATCATTCCTCACTTGGAATATTATGTCCAGATATCGTCAAGCAGGAACATATCCGAAAAAGGGCTACCAAGATTATTAAAGGTTTGGAAACCAAATATTATGAGGAATGGCAAGACAGTTGGTTTAGTGTTCTTCTTTAGCTTGACTCTAATTTTTTATATTAACAGTTCGTGGCGTGTAGCACAATCTCTTCCTGTTTTTGCAGAGAGAATGGAGCATCTCCATTTTCTGTTTCCAATTATGTAGTCTATTTGGCTTCTGTATTGGTGATTAGGTGATATCCATGTATATGGTCACCTCTTGGGTTGCTTGAAAAATGTGTTTGCAACAAACTATTGGCCTCACAAAAAAAGGCAGAACTATTCAACATCTTCTTTGCCTCATTCTTCTCCCAGAAGGAAAGTGGAACAGATGATGGGTTAGGGGAAATGCAGCATAGTATAGGTAAAGAGATAGTACAGGAATACCTGGCTACTCTAAATGAATTTAAATCTCCAGAGCCAGATGAGTTACATCAAGGGTATTAAAAGAACTGGCACAATTAATCTCAGATCCACTAGCAATAATCTTTGAGAATTCCTGGAGAACAGGTGAAGTCCCAAAAGACTGGAGAGGGCAAATGTTGTCCCCATCTTCGAAAAGGGGAAAGAATTACTTCTCAGGCAGCCTGACATCAATACCAAGAAAGATTCTAGTGCAGATCATTAAACAGACAGTCTGTAAGCACTTAGAAGGAAGTACTGTGATCACTAAAAGTCAACATAGATTTCTCCAAAACAAGTCATGCCAAACTAATCTTATTTCTTTTGTTTATAGAGTAACAAGCCTGGTAGATGAGGGGAATCCTGTAGATGCAGCATATCTTGATTTCGGTTTTGACAAGGTCTCCCATGATATTCTTACAAATGGGCTAGACGATGCTACTGTTAGGTGGACTTGTAATTAATCGACTGACTTTATTGAAAGGGTATTCACCAATGGCTCCTCTTCATCCTGGAGAGCAGTGACTATTGGGGTGCCACTGGTTTCTGTCCTAGGCTCAGTGCTATTCAACATTTTTATCAGTGACTTGGATGATGGAAGAGAGGGCATTCTTATCAAATTTGCAGATGATACCAAATTAGGAAGGGTAGCTTCAGAAGACAGGATCAGAATTCAAAATGATCTTAGGTGATTTTAGACCTGGGCCAAAACTAACAAAATGAACTTCAATAGGGAAAAATATAAAGTACTACACTTGGGTAGAAAAAAATGATATTCACAAATATAGGATGGATGACACCTAGCTAGGCCACAATACACATGAAAGAGAGCTAGAAGTCTTAGTAGACCACAAGCTGAACATGAGTCAGCAGTCTGATGCAACAGCTAAGAAAACCCACGCGATTCTAGCCTGCATCAATAGGATTATAGTGTCCAGATCAAAAGAAGTAACAGTACAGCTTCCTTTCAGCTGCTCCCAGAGACTAGGACATGGAGCAATGACTTCAAACTACAAGAAAAGAGATTCCACCCAAAACATTAGAAAGAATTTCCTGGCAGTAAGAGCAATGGAATACATTGCCTGGGAGTATGGTGGACTCTCCTTTTTGGAGGTTTTTGAACAGAGGGTGGATGGCCATGTGTCAGGAGTGCTTCTGATGAAGGGGTAAAATTGTAGAAACTGCTTGCTTGAGTAGAAAAATAAGTCAGGCAGATGCGTCTCTTATCTTATCAAGAGCTTAGGTATGCGGCTTGGCAATGCATGGAATATAGGGAGTTTGGGAGTCGATGTGACCAAGGGAGAATACTCCCTGGTACAGGGATACTTCATTTTTGAAACTGTAATACATCATTTCGAAACTTAAACTTTTGTAACCTGTACTCTTTTCATATATGGTAATCATTTCCTGTACTTGTTTTTTAGAAAGTATAAATGTGTGCTGAAACCTAAAACGGGGCTCTCAGTCTTTTGGAAGTTGATTCCACTGAGATCCCTGCGCAGTAAAATAAACTCCTGTTTTCTGATCTGCTGGTGTCAATTCTCTGGCTTGCCACAACACTTTGAATGTGCATCCCTGCATGGCAGGGGGTTCGACTCAGCCCTTGTGGTCTCTTCCAACCCTATTATTCCATTAAAATTCAACCAATCTCTCTCCTGCTTCATTTTTTCATCCTAGGCCAAATTTTCCTACAACCTTTGATTCTGCTCTGTTTCCTACTTTTGCTTTCCAATTGCCTATCATTAACAAGATATCCTGATTTGGCCTGAAAGTCATTTTGGCTTGAGTCTGGTTGCATCATTAGCCACAGTGCTACTCATAGTTGGCATCTGCTCTATCCCAGCAGCTTGTTGGGTGCCATCCTACCTGGAAGTTTCATCTGCCGGCACTATCTCTTGTTTCATTTTGGATTGTCTCATCATAAGGTTTTCATGGTAAAAGATATTCAAAAAGGGTTTACTCTGTCTCCTTCTGCACAGTACTAACAAGTGTTAGCTACAGTGCCACTGCCATTGTCTCAGAGAGATCTTCCACCAGCGTCACTCCCCATTACTGCTGCTGCCCAGTAGCTATTTGGCACATATAGTCTGGCTTCTCAGCAAAAGCTGTCTGACATGAGAGACCCTAGTAGCAGCACTGATGCCATCAGCATAGCCAATTGCTTCACAAGAGCACAGAATCCCATCACTGCAGATTGGTAGTGCTATTGATAGTTTAGGAAGGTTGTTCGTCCTAAACATTAAGAAGAACTTTTTTTACTCTAAATATAGATTGCCTCAGAAGATGGTGGATTCTCCATTTTTAGAGGTCTTTGGTTTTGGAGTTCTTTTTTGTAGGAAGAACTACCTTCCTAAGCTACCGACACATAAACTGGATGGGCATCTTTCAGAAGTAGTTTAGTTCTGTATTCCTGCATGGCAGACAGTTAAACAAAATGGCCCTTGTGGTCCCTTCCAAATCTATGATTTGCACATTTCTTCATAATCAGAATGAAAAGAACCTGAGCTTTAAAAAATATTCAGGTGCAAAACCGACAGATTCTCCCATCTGTGTGGGGGTGTACACACTGATGTCAGGGGAAGCATGAATCTTTTTGTTTTCAGCCCTGTTCTCTCCCACCAAAACCACCTCTTTACACCTGTTTTGCTCCTGGAGGGAGGTATTCAGAAACTGAAGCAGCCATGACCAAACAAAACTGCTTTGGGAAGAGGTGGCTTTGGGAGACAACAGGTGGGGAAGGGTCCGTCTATGCATTTCTCATGTGCTTTCTATCCCTTCTGCACTACTCCTTGGTTTATAGAAATTTGGTACAACCTTCATTACTGAGGACCACATCCTGCACTCAGGAAGGGTGATAGCTCAGTGGCAGAGAACATGCTTGGAATACAGTAGGTCCCTGTACAATTCACAGTGCCTCTACAAAGTTGTAGAATAGAAGAGTTAGAAGAGGAACATTTTGCAAAGCTGGGGGAATTAATTTTTTGGATTACAAGCCCCAGAGTCCTCTAGCCATCATTTTCTCCAAGGTATCTTAAAACTCTGCAACTCAGGGTTACGGACAGTTGTTGGTTTTATTCCCCAGAATTCTTCCAGCCAGCAGGACGTATGGACATGCTAGGTTCAGTATTCTGGGAGCTTCAGTCCCTCTCCCACACACACCAATTTTTGCCCCTAGCCCCTAGGTCTTTCCCTGAGATTCTGGAGTGCTGTTACCACCCAGAGCGGGCAGCATGTAGCCTTTTATACTGACTCTGTGCATGAATTCAACACAATTGATAAATTCAATTCAACACCAGAATCTGGAGGTCCCTCTACAGGAAACAATACAAGGGGTTGCTAATGTACTTAATGCACTGTTATGCATATCCCCTGACTAACAATACAACCCTGAGGGATATCCCATTTAACAATAGGCCATCACACAGGCCAACTGTAACACATGCAAATTGCTCCCTCCCACCCAGGGACTACACAAGTATATATACTCTGTCTCACTTTCATGCCACCAGGTCCTCTGAAGATGCCAGCTATAGATGCAGGCAAAACATCAGGAGAAAATACTAATAGAACACGGCCTCAAAGCCCGGAAAACCCACAACAACCTATGGATTCCAACCATGAAAGCCTTCGATTTTACATCAACTCCATTGGTTCGAGTATATCATAGAATCATAGAGTTGGAAGAGACCACAGGGGTCATATCCTGCCTTTCCTGTAAAAACCTCAAGGTGGCATGCATAGCTTTCTTCCTCCTCTGCATTATCTTCACAACAATCTTGTGAAGCAGTCAGGCTGAGAAAGAATAACTGACTCAGGGACGTCTAGTGAGCTTCAAGGCTCATTATGGAATCGACCTGGAACAAATACCAGTCCTACACACTTGCCATTTCCACACTGGACTGTTATACCGCTATTATTCCACTTTCAACATCCTATGGAATCCTGAGGTTTGCAGTTTAGGGAGGGGCTGGTCGGCCCGTCCCTAAACTGCAAACCCCAGGATTCCATAAGATGTTGAAAGTGGAATAATAGCGCTATAACAATCCAGTGCGGAAATGGGCACTGTGGTACAATCATTCCTCAACAGTTCCAAGGGCAGAGGATACTTGAAGGGGAAACTACAAAAAAAAACTCAGTTGGTTTGACTGTACATAGGATTGGTTTAAAATGAATTAATTTAAGCAGAAAACAGACGCTGTGTTTCTGTTTGTTCCCCTGGTGCGTATGCTGAACTCCAACCTATTTTAAGTGTAATGATCCACTGGTAATTACCTCCTGCCATGTCTGTGTTTCACAATTGAATGCATTCCCAGAACATTCAACCTACTTCTTTCAGCTTGGCAACAAAGCTATCCCCATCGCTGCTTTTAGGAACTGACATAGGAATGCCTGTTCTAGCTGGGATTGCTATATATTCTTTATTTTAGGGTACTTCTCTTATTGCAGGAAAGGGGAACACATGGACCTTCAGATGTTGCACTGCAACTTCCATTAGCATTCAACAGCCTTGCCAGTAATGAGGGCTAATGGGAGTTGCAGTCCAACAATTTTGGCTAGTGATGGGAGATGCTCTCCTTCTGTCAGGAAGTGAAAACTTCTATTCTGACAGGCTTCTAGGAACTGACTGCAAGGGCTTTTAATGGCATGCTGTTTTGCTGGGTTTTATCCTCTGTTTTTAAATGGATTTGTCTTACATGGTTTTCATTCTGTGGATGGTTTAACTGCTTTTCAACAACTACTTTTTAAAATGTGTTTACAGTTACCCTCCACAGTTGTGGGTTTGACTTTCATAGATTTGATTATTTGTGACTTTCTCCAACCCCTGCCGGCTTCTTTTCTGGGGGAAACTTCCTTCCTGAAGGCTCTGATCAGGCTGCACAGCACTTTAAGAACCTACATCTGATCCTCCTTCTCCTCCACCACCACCAGCTGCTTGGCCAGCTAAGGACAACTCAGAGCCCAATTCTCAGCATCACAAACCTTCTCCCAAGGCCCCCTCCACCCAAGGAAGGAGATGGGTGAGAAAGAAGAAGTACAGGGCCATTGTGCTGACCCAACCCTTTTCCCTTTCCTTTCCCTGACCTGGGCCATTTCCGCACTAGACTGTTATTTTACCCTGATTTCTGGGGTCCCTTGGGGGACACCTCAATGTGCTCCAAATAATGGGGAATGGGAATTAGCCAGAGCACAAGCTGTAGCACTACGAGAGGCAGGGTAACCTAGCGAGATCTTAAACCCATTTTTTACGGGGTGAGGCCGAGTCAAAAACCAAGCAAAATTAGTTTAGAATTGTTTTCTTTATTTAAAAGACCGTCACCGCACACTTACGTACTCACTCACACAGACCTAAGAAAATACAGAGAGGAAAGTCAATAGGGGATTTCAAGAAGGATTTTCAGGGGGAAATACTACACCTGATCCTGCAGCCTGGGTAGCCAGAAGAAATTCAGTAAGTCTGGAGCGGAGAGTCTCAGCACGTGGAAGCTGAGGGGAAGGCTCGGCAAATGGAACGGCAGCAAGGCGGGATGACAACCGTGAGCGATCCGATGAAGCGCTCAAAGCCAGGGGTTCTTATAGGGGAAAATGTGCCTGTAGGCTAGTCCGTTCCCGGGGAGAACAATGGGTTTCGGATAGGAGACAAAGCCTCCGAAAGGTCATCCCTTACAATGATTGGATTTGGACGTAGTTGTCTATAGCGCAGACAGTATGCAAATGGGGAACGCTTGACCGTTGAGTATTCAGAAGTGCTAATCTTGTCAAGCTGGCGGTTCGGAGCTGAGAATCTTTTGTGGGCTTGTTGCATACTTAATTTAGTTTTCAATGTGTACTTGCCTGGAGGTCTCCGGAAGCTACGTACTGGAAAATTACTGGCCTGACTAGGACTTTTCTTGTATTTTTCAGCCGTTCGGCCATGTCCGTGTGCATGCTTATCCGGGGGCCTCTCAAGCACGGGGAAGGAAAGAGTTTAAATGGCCAATCTTTGATATCAAATTATACTTAGTAAGCCCAGGGATTTGGACTATAGACTACAGTAACAGTTATAGTGCTATGATTCCACTTTCAACATCCTATGGAATCCTGGGGTTTGCAGTTTCAGGAGGGGCCATCCTAGGATTCCATAGGATGTTGAAAGTGGAATCATAGCGCTATAACAGTCCAGTGCGGAAATGGCCCTGGTTTGGATCCTGGATGCCCGTTCTCCCCATGGTGCCTCAGCCCCCTTCCCAGAGACATACATTTTGATATTTGCATTTTTTTCCACTTTTGAAGCGGGGTCCTGTGCCCTAACCCTCACAAACATGGAGGGCTGTCTCAGTAAAGATGGATTTCCTGAAACAATAAATGTAAGTTTTTCCCTTTTTACCTTTGAAGAGAATTTTTCTCCTGTTTCCTACCACAAGTTCATACTGCCCTGGGTGCACTGCACTCTGCTTCATATAGATACTCAACATTCCTACAGAATTAAGGTTTGCTTTGTGGAATTTTCTTTTCCACATGTTTTCAAGCCATGGTTGATTGAATCTATGAATGCAGAACCCATGGATACAGAGGACTCACTGCACTTGAAGTCAGCTTCATGGCAAATAACAATAAAGTGCTTTTTACTGTATTTAATTCTTATAACCATCTTAAGTTCTAATACTAGGGGAAAACTAGGAGGAAAACTAATAAATAACAAGAACAACAACATCTGGAGAACCATATGTTCCCCATATAGGCCTTATTGTAATCATCTCTTTCCCCAGAACATCATAATGGCACTTCTTACTTTGGCCCAAGAGGCTAATTAAACATTTCTTCACTTTTCTTCAGTCCCAAATGCCAGGGGCTGGCATCTAGACAATGGTCTATGCACATCCCATCAGCAGTGGTGTAGTGGTGGATTTTGAAGTGCAAGCATTCCTCATGACAGCCCCCGTACCCACACCCTCAAGGATTGCCTAAAAATCCAACGAGCTATATTGATTTATATCAACACAAAGCAGTTCTAACAGTTGTCCTCTCCATCAGGTGCTAGTCTTTTCCAAAGCTAATGGTTTTCAGTTGCCCATTTAAGACCAAGCCACCGGAAATCTCCAAGCCATTTGGGCTCTCCTTGCAGGTATGATCATGGGGGCTAGCGTTACGAGGGCTTGTATTTCAAAATGTACCAGTATACAATATTCTCTGTCTCCATTTGATAGGGCCAGTTCCTATCAATCTTCTGTCATCGTTGTTGAGTTAACATCTTCACAATAAGAGGGGTCTGACACTGCAACCAACTGCACAGAGCAGCGGAATGATCTCCTTTTGTGGACATCTTCAAAAAGAGGCTGGACAGCTACCTACTGGGGATGCTTTCGCTGAAGATCCTGCACTGAGCATGGGGTTAAACTTGATGATCCATGAGGCCCCTTCCGACTCTATGATTCTATGATTCTGTCCCATTTTTGAGCTGCTTTTAAAATGTCTCAGCTTTTGACTTCTCCTCCCACTTTCCCCCTTTGTCCTTAGCTTTCTTCAATTGCTACAATCTGAATTCAAAGTGTGAGAGTAGTTTGCACTCAATTAACTCAGCAGGGGAGGGGATGAACTCTTGTCCTTCCCAGTAGGCTCAGGCCAAAGCAAACTGCTGCAGCCTCTCCTAACTTGGGCGTCGTTCCTCAGTAATAACTTTTGCAATCTTGACCACACTCTGTTGTTCCTTAGCCATACATGTCCTTATTTTCATCTGTGAAATGTTAGAGTGTGTGTTACACAACTGTACCCAGCAACACTATGGCCACAATTCTGTGGGTTACTTCCAACTACAGTAGATTATTGGATCAGTTTTGAATGGTGCCTCAACATGTAGATAAACCCAACTGATTCAGTGGGCCTAAAGGATTCAGAAGTAACAATAGGATTTATGCCTGTGGGACCAGGTAAGCCCTCAAGAAGCTGCAACAATAGCTGATTAATGTTCAGGTAAACAGTCTCCAGTCTATCACCATGATGAATGGCCTTGGGCATTTCCCAGTTAGTCACACTGTGCAAACACTTCTTGTAAATGCACTCTTGGTGCCCTTTTGGAACTATGAAAATGGGCACTTTTTCATACAGAGTCCTCTGATTTTTAGCCCATTACCTAGGGTATATGTACATAAAGATCAAGAAGATATTGCTCATCAATCATTCAGGGTTCAAGCTGCTTGTGGGAACAGACTCTTCCCTGAGAAATGGGGACTCAGTCTCATTTAAACTGTCCCAGAACTGTCCCAGAACTGGCAATGATTTATGTTGGCCTATGCAAGTTTTGGTGTTCTTAAGCATGTGTTATAGGGACACCTCCTCTTAAGACCAGGGGCTCATTGACACTACAGTATCATACCACTGTATTGCATTTTAACTGCCATGGCAACATCCTATGAAATCCTGGGATTGGAAGATTAGGGAGGGGCATTTGGAATTCTCAGCCACAGAGCACTAGTACTTTGCCAAACTACAATGCATCCATGCACCCATCAGCTTTCTCCCCAGTCCTCTCCCTTCACACCCACTTTGATACTAAGCCAGTGAGCACCAGTGCCAGCTGGAAATGGGTAGAGATGGGTTCCTAGGTTTTCATGCCACCACATGCACACATCTCAGGGCTTTTTTCCTCTTTCAGCGCTGCTCACCCAGAGAATTTTCTCCCTGTGTGGATGTCTGAAGGGGCTCAGCAGTTCCCTAAGTCTTCAGCTAGTTCCTTGAGATCTAGAAACTGTACCAAAAGGAAGGAAGGAAGGAAGGAAGGAAGGAAGGAAGGAAGGAAGGAAGGAAGGAAGGAAGGAAAGAAAGAAAGAAAGAAAGAAAGAAAGAAAGAAAGAAAGAAAGAAAGTAATTTTGCCTGAAACAATTGGGAACATGTCATAACATTGCAAGCTTATAGTTGTGAGCTGTTTTCTTCCATCTGCAAAATCACTGAATTGGAAGCCATTTCCACACTACACTGTTATAGTGCTACTTTCCACTTTCAACATCCCATGAAATCCCAGTGTTTGCAGTTTAGGGAGGGGCATTTAGAATTCTCAGCCAGAGATCTCTTTGGCCTCAGTAAACTACAAATTCCAGAATTCACAGGATGTTGAAAGTGCAATAACAGCACTATAACAGTGTAGTGCGGAAAGGCCCATAGGATCTCAGAGTTGGAAGGGACAACAGGGGCCACAATCTTAAAATTGGAAGGGACCACAAGGGCCATCTAGTCCAATGTTCTGGAATGTTCTTCTTTGTACTTTGGGTCTGTGATGTCTCCCCCTTTTGTGTCATGTTTGCAAGGGACCCTGTGCTGTGCATCTCTTTTCCATATGACCCAGTGTTGTTATCTGTGCCTACTGATTTAACAATGTACAGATTTTGTGGATCAGGCCTCCACGCCCCAGGTCTGCACACCAATGAGTGAATCCCACTGGCCCATGGCACATAGCCTCTGTCCATCAAACGTTGTATCTGCATAGGGCTTTAGGCACAAATTCAAAAAATCCCCACAGGAAGCATGTGGTACGTGCAAAGTAGCTATAATGACCATGTGTACTTCTATAAGGGTAAATACCATCTCAGTATCAATTGGCATGATTTATATTTCATGGCTTTAGCAGATGGGATCTATTTTAGCAAAGCAGCTGCCTTGTTAACCCTTCAACAGTTTGAAGATATAAGAGATGTACGAATGTATTAGTTTTTGTATTTCCCTTACATCTCATATGGGGTTTTCCCCTCATTTCCCACCTCACTACAACACGATGCAAGAATTGCAACCAACAGATAGTGGCTGATCTACCATCATCCAATGACTGACATGGCTGAATCAAGATTAGATTTCATATCTCCTCAGACTCCCTAGCAGAGGTCTGGCGTGCTAACGTTGGCTGAGATTTCACATCACAGACTATATTTCTTAACTTTATGATTCTGTAATGCTGTAAAGGCACCAGATCCTGTCTTATCTTGGAAGACGAGCAGGGTCAGCCCTGATTAGTAGTTGGTTGGAAGACTGCCCACAAAATACCAGGTGCTATAGGCTATATTTCAGAAGAAGGAACTGGCAAAACCACCTCTGAGTATTCCTTGCCCTATGACATTCATAGGGTTGCCATAAGTCAACAGGCGGTATGAAGGACCCCCCACACACACACACCCAGCTACAGTGCAGAAATGCAATGAAACACTATTATTGAATTGTGAAGATGTGCATCTGGGCAGCAGCAGGAGTGCTCCAATGTGCATGCCAATGTGCATCGGGGCTTCTGATGTGTATTGAGGCTTCCCATTGTGCTTTGGAACTTCCTAGTCTCTAGATATACACTGGTGAGCACTTCAATGTGCATCAGTGCACATTGCACTTTGGGCCATGGTGCATCAGTGATTTCACTGTCTACCATTGGATAAGGAATGCTATAACATCACAGCAGCCCCTAGATGAATACAGATGCTGCAAAACTACCCAGTTCAGTTTTGCACAAGTGTAAGGCGGTTTTACAAAGACAGAAGTCCCAAGCCATTATCTACATTAGTTCCAGTATTTGGAAAGAGAGTAGGAAAGTCTTTAGCATTTCAATAAAACAATACATTATCTTGAAAGTCAGTGGCATTTCCTTCATGAAGTCACATCCACATATTTCAAACTGGTTTGAAATCTGATCAACTATCATAGTTCTCAACTCAGGGAGAGTGAGAAAGAGAGAATGAATTTCTGCACTACATTGGCCCTTTTTGCACGGCGTTTTTGAAGCCAAAGGGCCCCTTGAGCATTGCGTAAATGTGAGGAGTGGTCTGCATTTACACAACTCCCAAGGGCCTGACGTGGACCGCGCATGGATTTTTTCATTTTCGGCTCTAAGCCAAAAATGCTGCGCAGTCGCGCACCGCTCCGGGGCTTCGTGCACATTCACCTGCCATGCGAAGCCTCCTGAGCCACACCGGTCGTGCTTCCTGCCCCAGAGCAGCCTCTAACTCCCAGGCTGCACTGCGGAAGGAAGGAAGGGGCGTTTGCATGAGGAGGAAGGAGCTGCGGAGCCAAAGCAGGAGAGATGCGACAGCGTTCCTCCCAAACCTTCTCGTGCGAGGACCCCAGCCCAGCACCAGTAAAAGGTAAGGTGCAAAAAGGACCATTATTATAGTGCTGTTATTCCACTTTCAACATCCTATGGAATTCTCAGGTTTGTAGTTTACTGAGGCCAAAGAGTTCTCTGGTTGAGAATTCTAAATGCCCCTCCCTAAACTGCAAACCCCAGGATTTCATAGGATATTGAAAGTGGAATAACAGCACTATAACAGTGTAGTGCGGACAGGCCTTTAGTGTTCCAATTTTGCCAGATCATTTCAAGGGGCTCAACTGCGCCAGTCTAGCCTTAGAGGGAGATCAAACTCCATATGCCCCCCTGTTCTGGGATCAATGCCCACCCTGCCCTATAAGTCCCCAACCTCCCTGTTTTGAGCAAAGAGATCTGAAAGAGGCTTCTACTCGTGTCCACTCGATGAGTAGAACCAGGAATTCTGATGCATCAGGATTCCTGGTCATGCCAAGGGTTCCACGAGCATTCAGGTGAACATAAACAGAAACTTCATTCTTAGCTCCCACTGCAATGCTTGGAGGTCAAAGATTAAGGTGGTGAATGCAAGGATACTGGAGGTGGTTTCCTGTTCCTTTTACACATGTTAATTACACATGTTAATATACTCTATTTTTGGAATAAGGCCCAAATAAATTTAATACATGACTGTTTCAATTTGATGCACCAAGCTTGCAAGTGACATCATACTTCTAGTATGGGTAGACCACGTAGATCTGAAATGAAAGCTAATTCAGGGAATGGTATGAGATGGAGAAAGAATACACAAAATTGGGATTCTTGCCCTCAAGCAAGGTTAGACAGTCTGATTAAACTCCACTGAATTATTCTCTTAGTAAAACTAGTCACTCTCCTCCTTTTGTATCTGCTTTTAACTACTTGTTTGTTCAAATATTAATGATTTACACTGAACACTCCCTAGCCTGATTAAAAATTGCAAAAACACCCTGAGAAATCAAACAAGTCCTGTGAATGTTACTTAGAAATAATTTCTACTGAGTGCATTGGGCTAACTTTAAGCAATATGCACAAGATATCAAGGCCAGCCCAACCATCAGACAAAGTAAGATGGCTGTTTCACATTTGCCTTCCACACAGGCTCCTTGCTTTGAATCAATAGCAGTAATAGGACCAGTAGAGTCCAATGCACATCAGGACACTCTTGCTGATGTTCTGATACTCATCTTCATAATTCACCAGGGGGTTTCATAGCACCTCTGATGCTAAGTATGGCCCTTTCCACACATGGGGCGTGAATCGGGCAGAAACAGGACTCACCGGATTTCTTCTCCATCCAGGCGGGTCCATCGGGACGAGGAGCAGTGCGAGCTCGTCTCTCCGCACTGCTCCAGCGTCCAAAATGGCGGCTTCCGGGTGGTGGAGGCTCTCCACCAATCGGAGAAGCTCACCAGCCTAAAGCCCATCCCCGGCAGATCTGCAGGCATGCACTAGTGCGCGCCTGCAAATCTGCACCGGAGTGCGGCGACGGAGCAACACGGAGTCAGGCGCTCTGTGCTTTTGAAAAACCTCTTAAAAGAAGTTTTTAAAAAAGCACGCTGCACGACCAGTTCCGGTCACTCTGGGGCGGAATGAGGTGCGGAACTATGAAAAGTAGTCCGACCCAGTCCACTCCATGGTGCAGAAGACCTCCGTCGGAGGTCACTCTGTGCCGTTTTAATAGCCCGGTGCGGAAATGGCCTATGTGTGAAGTCCCTGGTTCTTCTGCCTCCCATTCAATTCAGCTTAATAGTGCAAATCTATTTTTATATAATCTTTAAATTCTATGGAGATGTTCTTCAGGTTGTATTTTGGCACAATGATTGGTTTAATGTTCTTCTTTAGTTTATTCTGATTTCAGATATCAGCAGTTCATGGTCTGTGCCATAATCTGTTTCTAGTCTTATTTTTGCCGAGAGAATAGAGCTTCTCCATCTTCTACTTCCAGTTATGAAGTCTATTTGATTTCTGTATTGGTGTTTAAGTGATGTCCATGTATACAGTTGCCTCTTGGGTTGCTTGAAGAATGTGTTTGCGCTTGTTAGGTTGGCTTTGCTCTCCATGCAATGCATTTAAATGTCATGTAGTGTTGTGATGCTTGACGGTAGGTAATGCCATGTAATGCTTGGAACAAAGGGGCTGGAAGGGGATAATCGCAAATGAGTGAAAAGGCTGTGTTGGGAACAAAGGAATGCTATTTTAATGAATTTTGATAAATTTTGATAAAAGAGAAAACAAACATAGATGCAAGGTGGCAGGTGGAAAGTGAGCCTGGGAAAAGAGTTGTTTTAATTAGTCATTGAATAGGGGGCTTACACATGCAAATTTATAATGTTACTCCTTTTGTAAATTGATTGTAAAATCAATATGTGCTTAGTCTTGACAATTGTCAGAATGTGCTGCTGTTACTCCGAGATTCCAGAATGTAGCTTTTGTAAACTTCTGAGCCTAATTTTTGGGATTGGAGTTAGCATGTACATGACTGCAAAGAACAAACTGTTGGCGTCACAAAATTCATTTCTTCTCTCCTGCTAACAGTGTAGTGCGGAAATGGCCTCAGACTCCTATGAAACTGAGCTTCTTAAGCATTATCAATCAGTAGGGTAGTAAATGATCAATCAATAAAAAATATTAAGACAGTGATGGTTGTTGAGCCCTCCCAGGAATAATAAAGGGAGTTTGCAATTTATTTTATGCACACTTAGGCCCTTTCCGCAAGAGGCGAGGGAATCGCTCCGTGCGGTTACTCACCGCTTCTTCTGGGGTCCGAAGCAACGCGGACTGTCCCTGAAGCCCTTCTGCAGGGCTCCTCCTTGCTCCAGGGCGAATTGGAGCAGTGTGAGGTCTGTAGATCCACACTGCTCCGGCTTCTAAAATGGCGGCTCCGGTTTCCAAAATGGCGGCTTCCGGCTTCCAAAATGGCGGGTTCCAGTTGGCCGTGGGTCCTGACCAACTGCTGAAGCTCGCCACACCTAAAGCCCGCCCTCCGCAGATGGCAGGCTCACATTGGTGCGAGCCTGCAAATCTGCACAAGAGATCAGGAACGCAATGGCGCGTTCCAGGAAAATAAAGGCCTGTTTTTTCCGGTCTTTCAAAGACACGCCGGAAGACTACTTGGGGTCGTCTTGGAGCAGACTGAGGTGCGGATCTCCAGTAAGTAGTCCGCTCCTAGTCCACTCCAAGGTGCAGACGACCTCAGTGTGAGGACGCACTGCCCTCTTCTAACTGCCTGGTGCGGAAAGGGCCTTACTTGGGAATAAGCCAGGCGGACCATGCTCTAAACATTGTATATGTAAGATCCTTCGTATTTAAGGTTGTTTCAGTTATAATGGATAGGAAAAGTATTTTCCCTTTCCCATGAAAGTATCTGCAAGTTGGTAACATTAATAACAAACTGCCTGCCAATGTTGACCCCCCAACACACACACTCTAAAAACAGTTCCAAGTTTCTGAGGGTGAGTATTCAGGGCCCTCTCTTTCTTATACTTATTAGTGCACACTTTTCATACCTAATGGACTCCTCCAGTTGTGACAAATGTGTTACAAGGTTGTATTTCTTACTATAGTTCTTGGGTGGTTTAAAAATAGATGCACATAAATTGTGTTTCTGTTGTTCTGGACTATTTTCTGGCAATTCCTTGGACTAGTTGCAGCATTTTATTTTCAAACCTAGATGGGTTTCTTTTTAATTCTGGCACATATTGGAACAAACAAGTATCCTTCTCTTCTCCTCCTCCTTTCTTTCTCTTATTTTTTAAAAAGAATTATAGTTAAAGGGCACTTTTGCACTATAGTGCTATAACTCTATGAATCTAAAACAAAAATTCAGAGAGGAGAACATTTGCTCTTCAGATCATAGGACCACATCAGGCTCTGATTTTAAAAACCTTTGGAAGGACCCCAGCGCAGATCCAAGAAATCGATACAAATAGGATGTAAAGTCGAAGGCTTTCATGGCCGGAATCCATAGCTTGTTGTGTGTTTTCTGGGCTTTGAGGTTGTGTTCTATTAGTATTTTCTCCTGACATTTCGCCTGCATCTGTGGCTGGCATCTTCAGAGGATCTGGTGGCATGGAAGTGAGGCAGAGTATATATATACTTGTGTAGTCCCCGGGTGGAAGGGGACAATTTGCATGTGTAAATGGGATATCCCCCAGGGTGTATGTTAGTCAGGGAATATGCATAACATTGTGTTAAGTACATTAGCAACCCATTGTATTGTTCCCTGTAGAGGGAACTCCAGAGGGATCAAGGACAAGAGAGATCCTCTAACTTCTGTGGGAGTTTACTGCATACCTTGCAGTTGTGGGCAGGTCTACATAGGGACTACAAAACACAGCATCCAAACACAAATCAAAGAACACGAAAGACACTGCAGACTGACCCCCCCAGAAAAATCAGCAGTAGCAAAACATGTTATAAACCAACCCGGATACAGAATGTTTTTTGAAAGCACAGAAATTCTGGACCATTCTGACAACTACTATGTCAGACTACACAGAGAGGCCATTGAAATCCATAAACACATGGACAATTTCAACAGGAAAGAAGAAACTCGGAAAGTAAATAAGATTTGGCTACCAGTACTGAAGAACACTAAAATCAAGACTCAAAAATGTGCCAGTGAACACCACCCAGACTCTGGAGGTCCCTCTACAGGGAACAATGCAATGGGTTGCTAATGTACTTAACACACTGTTATGCATATCGCCTGACTAACATACACCCTGGGGGATATCTCATTTAACAACAGGCCATCACACAGGCCAACTGTAACACATGCACATTGCTCCCTCCCACCGGGAGACTACACAAGTATATATACTCTGTCTCAGTTCTATGCCACCAGATCCTCTGAAGATGCCAGCCACAGATGCAGGTGAAACATCAGGAGAAAATACTAATAGAACATGGCCTCAAATGTCGGAAAACCTACAACAACCTACGATACAAATAGCAGTCCACCAAAAGGATCAGATGAGTAGGTGCAGAGGAGACAACAATCAGGAAAATCCAAAAAGCTATACTGTGAGAAATCTAGCATCTTTAAACCTGACCAGCATGTTGATATAGAAGTAGGAGGTGATTTTTTATGCCCCCAGAAGAATCATACCCCAAAAGCAAAAGAAACTTTTTGCTTTTGGATCTACTTTTAGATGCACCATTTCTACCCCCCATTACCCCAAAATGTGGGTGACTCAGGGGTCCAACCACGATGCCAGTACTTCCATTCAAGGTGAGAGAATTAATTAGCTCAAAATTAGGAGGCCTGCAAGGGAGATAACTTAACGAGATCTCTCCACCAATGTTTACAGGGCCATGGAGGAAAGAACCTCCCAGAGATTCCAAAAGTAAGCTAAATCATGTTTTATTGAAAGATTCACACAGGCACTCAAAAAGATACTTGTGCAAACACTTGCACACTCACACAAGAGCTAACTGAAGGGTAAAGGGAGAAAAGTTGTGGATAGAGGAGTCTTAGGGATCTGGGTGAAAATCACCAATCCAAAGAGCAGCAAGGAAAGTGGCAAGGTGGCTTAGGTTCACACCTAAGGACAATTCTCATTTAGGAATCAAGGGGACAGCATGGCATTCAGCAAGGCTGAGACTGCACTGCATCACTCAAAACTGAGGGTTTGTGACTCACTTTTCCAGCCAAGTGGACAATGGGAGTTGCAACACAAACAATAGGGACCAGATGGAGTTAGAGGTCTCAGTGTTCAAGTAACAAAGAGTTAATGGCTGTTGTAATAGCCCTGTACTTCAGGAGCGTTCCAGGACAATGCAGGGAGACATACAGGTGTGAGGTAAGAGGACTGAAAACAATCACTGTTTGGTGGGAACATGGTTTGACCATTGTACTCCATTGGAGAGATTCAGCTTTTGCATAAGCCTATTATCTCTGAGGTTGCCTTGTAATCTGCCTGACAATGACTTTGGCTGTACCTGGAGGGCGATGTGGGCTGACCTTCCTTGCAATCTCATATTTAGATCCATAATTTCCTTTGTCTGGTTTGACCTCCCAGTCACCTCAAATTCCACGTTATATCAATGCCAATTAAAGTAGCATGCCAATTAAATAATATTTGCCAATTATACCACATCAATCTTGGGGGATGTGCGGGGCTGTAACACCGTCATTGTTTGCAAAACCTTCTTTTTCAGTCCAAGTGTAAAACACATATTCCCAAGAAGTTCACATTCAAAACTGCATAGTGTGGCACACTGTAATGTGATATTTTTAACAAGTCTGGTTCAATCAATGCCTTTTCTTTGGAAGGACGTACAACATCACGCCACTTGAGTGTAATGATCTGCTGAAGGAATGGTTTTTTTCGTTCCTTAAAAATGGTATGGGTTTGTTGTTGGTTTTGGTTTGCTTGTTTTGTGTGTTCATTATTTGGTAAATCTTCAGGAGCTGTTTGATATAACGGCACTTCCCAGTGAGTGACAAAGCAAGCAGCCATTTTCTGTGGTAGCAGCCATTTTTGATTTCTCAGAACTCAAAAAGCTCTTCAGAACCAGAAAAAAGAAACTGGAAGTCATTCCCAATTGTCTTCCTCCCAAAAGAATATTGCCTCTCCCATAAAATATTGCTAAAGCAGGCAGTTTTGAGGAAGGGGAGAGATCTGAGACATGTTCCTCTTTAATTCAGTGCACACATATAATCCCCCTATCCTGCTTTCTCTGTTGATTCAACTGTGTTGAATTTTAGATGATAAGCACCTTGGGGCAGGGATCTTCCCCTTTGTATTCTTCAAAGCATGATGCACACTGATGGTGCTAAATACAGAAAAAATAATGATTTGAGAGGCTGAGCTTGTTCTAATTCCCTTAGTGATCTCTAGTCTTTAGGCAGAAAACCATGGAAAGTCTCTCTTCATTTCCATCCAGAACAATGTAAACATCTGCATTCTTTGGAAGGAATGTTATCATTTATTGACAAGAAATATGCTGTGCTCTGGCTAATGAAAGGAAGCCTGATCTAAAAAAATCAATACAGCATCACAAGGGAAAGCCAGCATGCACACAACACATTTCTTTGAAGCAGGCAAGTGAAAAATGCTTGTATGGATTTAGGCAGCCATATTGTACAAAGTCTCCCTGCTGGGCAAAACAGTGAACAAGAAATGGACATCCTTTTGTTGGTATCACTAAAGAAACAACAGCTTAAAGTACACCCACAAACAATGTCATCCTTCTACAATTACTAAGGTTTTTCAGCAACACATTTTACTGAAATCAGTGCTGTTGTCTCTGGACCACAATATCAGTTCTTCAAAGACTAGTTGTGGGGAGATGAGATGTCAGGAAGTCTCTCTCTCTCTACTACTTTTCAAAGAAGTAGCCATGTTAGTCTTTTGCAGCATAAACAGGAGGAAGGTGGGGAAAGAATATCGCAGCATTTTTAAAACTAACTGGTTTTTATTTTAGCATGAGCTTTCCTGGCTATACATTCACTTCCTTGCTCTGTACTGCCTATGAAGAAGTGGATTTAGATCCCCAAAAGTTCATGCTAAAATAAAAACCAGTTGGTCTTAAAGCATTTAGAATCATAGAATCATAGAGTTGGAAGAGACCCCAGGGGCCATCGAGTCCAACCCCCTGCTATGCAGGAACACCCATCAAAGCATTCCCAACAGATGGCCGACTCAACCATACTCTGAGGCAGCGTATTCCACTGCTGGACGGCTCTGACCGTCAGGAAGTTCTTCCTGAGGTTCAAGTGGAATCTCCTTTCCTGGAGCTTCAATCCATTTCTCCTTATCCTAGCCTCTGCAGCAGCAGAAAACAAGCCCACTCCCTCCTTGACATGACATCCCTTCAAATATTTAAACATGGCTATCATGTCCCCTCTTAATCTTCTCTTCTACAGACTAAACATACCCAGCTCCCTAAGCCATTCTTCATAGGGTATGGCTTCCAGACCCTTCACCATTTTGGTCGCCCTCCTTTGGACACGCTCCAGCTTGTTGATATCCTTCTTGAATTGAGGTGCCCAGAACTAGACACAGTATTCCAAAAGAGGCCTAACCAAAGCAGAATAGAGTGGTACCATTACCTCCCTCGATCTAGAAACCATATTCCTATTGATGCAACCAAGAATCGTGTTGGTTCGTCCATTCCTTTCTTATCTCTCTACTACTGGCTGCAAAGAGATCTTGTCACAAATCTTGTGGTCCTCCAGATGTTGTTGTGCTACAGCTCCCATCATCCTTCATCCTTTATTCTTGGCAATGCTGGCTAGGGACACTAGTATTTGTAGTCCAGCAACATCCAGAGGGTTGCATGCTTCCATACCCTAGTCTAGCTGCTGCTGGCTGGGTCAGGTTAAGGACCGTATTACTTCCCTGTTAAAACAGCTTAACTGCTCCCAGTTTGGCCATTTCTGCACTACACTGTTATAGTGCTATTATTCCACTTTGAACATCCTACAGAGCCCTGGGGTTTGCAGTTTAGGGAGAGGCATTTAGAATTCTCAGCCAGAGGGCTCTTTGGTCTCAGTAAACTACAAACCCCAGAATTCCACAGGATGTTGAAAGTGGATTAATAGCACTATAACTGTAGTGCAGAACTAGCCTATGTTTTCATGTACAATTCAAAGTGCTGGTTATGACCTATAAAGCTCTATATGGCTCAGGTCCAGGCTGTCTGGTGAACTATTTTTCCCTGTATGTGCCTGCTTGGGCCCTGAGATCATCAGGAAAGGCCCTTTCTTTCAATCCATCACCTTCATAAGCACTGTTGGTGGGGACCTGAGAGAAGGCCTTCTTGGGAGCTGCCCCTACTCTGTGGAAATCCCTTCCTAGGGAGACCAGAACACCCCCTCCCTGCTGTCCTTCTGTCTATAGTCAAAAACCTTTCTATTCCAACAAGTTTCTAATATAGAAAGTTTTTAAAGAACAGACTAGGGGGTACCGTATTGTTTTAAACTGTATTGTTTTTAATAGCTTTTTAATCTTTTTAATTGCATTTTATTTTTTTAACTAAATTGAAGTGCTTTGATATTACGCCTAATTTAATTCTATGTCAATATTCACTTTTTGTATATTTTTAACTGTATTGTTCTTTTAATCTATAAGCTGCCTTGAATCTCAATTCTGGAGAAAGATGGCAGAATACAAATATAATGATAAAATCATATCCAGTCATTATCGCTTTATTTAACTTTTTACTGGATTACTTGGTAAGTCAGTCTTGCACTGAGATTCATGCTATCCTTCACTAATGACAACGCTGGCTAAGACCAATGGGAGCTGTAGTCCAAAAACATCTGGAAGGCCTCAAGTTGCCCAGCCCTTCTATAAGTAGTAAAAGAGTCCAGACAAAATAGATAGGGCTTGCTCAGCTTTTCCTTGGTCTACTCTGCAGGGCTGCTAGAGATTCAGGGCCCTGGCCAGTTCAGTCACAGAGGGTATTGCTTGCTTAAATGTCCAAACTAAAGGACCTGTCTCTCTGCATTTGCATAAGTAAAGTTCCTCCATTTTGAATTCTAGTCAACTTTAAAGATTGTTCTTGTTGTCAGCCTCTTGTCTTACTTAAAATTATCCTGACATTAACTGGCAAAGTCAATGCCTGGGTTCCTAGCATCAGTTCCCAGTGCTCTCTGCAATAATGGTTCTTATACTTCATTTCTTGAGCGAATACATGTGTAACTCAGGGTTCATTGTTGACTGTTAACCAGAACTTACTTTATTATCAACCATATATCACTTTCAACATCCTATAGAATCCTGGGACATTTAGAATGCTCAGCCAGAGAGCTCTTTGGCCTCAGTAAACTACAAACCCCAGAATTCCACAGGATGTTGAAAGAGGAATAATAGCAGTATAACAACGTAGTGCGGAAATGGCCTCAACCTCAAAATGGATTCTCCACCATACTGACGTGGGAGCCACCAGCTTCCACAGTGTGGCAGTATGAGCCGATAAGCCTAAACATTAAGGGCTGGGAAGCAGCTGGGAGAGGAGATGAATTTCATGTATTGATCTGAGTTCACCAACCAATTTGCTGGCTGCAGGCTTCTAATTTAACGGTCATGGCTAACAGTTATTGACGTGAATTTGTCTAACCCTTCACTGAAGCTATCTGAGTTGCTGGTCACTACTGTGAGTCACACAATTATGATCCTATCACTTTAATTGTTTATAGTATGAAACTGCACCAGCATGGTGTAGCAGTTTGAGCATTGGATTATAACCCTGGAGACCAGGGCCCTTTTCGCACAGCATTTTCGATCTGAAAGGGCCCCTTGAGCGTCGCGATGCTCCAGGGCCCGGCAGGGACCACTCGCGCATTTTTTCATTTTCGGCTCGAAGCCGAAAATGCTGCGCTGTCGCACATCACTCCAGGGCCCCATGCGCACTTACGTTGCATGCGGAGCCTCGGGAGCCGGGCCGGTCGCGCTTCCTGTCCAGTGCAGCCTGGGAAGGTCCCGGGCTGCACTGCAAAAGGAAGAGGCAGGGCTCTTGCGCGAGCAGGAAGCTCGTGCGGAGCCGAAGAAGCAGGGAAGTGAGACCCTCTCTCCGGAGGCTGCTTGCGCGAGCACCGCACCCCAGCGCCAAAAATAGGTGAGTTGCAGAAAGGGCCCAGGATTCAATTCCCCACTTGGCCATGGGAACCCCCTAGGTGACCTTGGTTGTGTCACACACTCCCAGCCACATAAAACCCTATGATACATTCATCTTACGGTTTCCATAAGTCGGAAATGACTTGAAGGCACACAACAACAATGACACAGTACATACTTCTGATGGCTCTGTTTTGTTTTGGGATTTTTTTTTTTTAAAAATTGTCTTAGTCAGACTGCAATTCTGTTCACACTTATCTGGAACAAAGTCACATGAGATTTATTTCTGACAAAGATTAAAAAGAACTCCACTGTTACGAAGCTCACTGGGTGACTTTGAGCCAGTTACTCTTTCTCCAACAACCTGCTTCGCAGGATTGTTGTGAGGTCTGAATGAATATGGAAACACACACACACACACACACACACACACTTGCTGGCCAGAGTTCTTTGGAACAAAGGCAGCATAACAATATAACAAAGAAACAAAAAAAGATCCATTTCCTCTCAGTCAGTGTCCCATCAATCAGTTTGCTCTACTATTGGTAATACTGCCAATCCGCTTGCTGTGGCATTAGGAGGTATGGGCCATGTCCGCACTCAACTGTTATAGCGCTATTATTCCACTTTCAACATCCTATGGAATCCTGGGGTTGCAGTTTAGGGAGGGGCCTCAAAGGCCCCTCCCTAAACTGCAACCCCAGGATTCCATAGGACGTTGAAAGTGGAATAATTGCGCTATAACAGTCAAGTGCTGAAATGGTGATGGACTCTTTATTAATACTGTTTGTCATTTTATCAGTGGTGAAGTCTGGAGTGTGTGGAGGGAGGGTTGGAGGGTGTGGGGCTATGGCATGGGGTGGGGCCACTGGGGGGGTGGGGCCGTGGGGTATGAGGGCAGGGCCGGAGCGTGTGGGGGTGACCAGGGCGTGTGCGGGCATGGCTACGGGCCAGGACACCCCAAAAACATTGCCGCCGGGGGCGAGCTGCCTCCCTCTCCCCTTGTCCCTACGCGACTGAATTTTATAAGAGTTTTACATGCCAAGTGTCAACAACCAAACTAGTTTCACACAACCAAAGGTTCCTCTAAGGTGTGATTAGAACCGAACTACCATATATTTTCCTGGACATCCCCCATTCTCATTGCAAATCTCTTAGAGAATATTTACTGCAACTGTGCATGCAGCAGCCAGCTCGGTCTTGATGGAGACAGATTGTGAGAGCTGAAAATTCTCAGCTCTGTCTTTGGTTGCCATGGATTTTTTTTTTTTTCCTGCCAAGCGGTTTCATTTCAATCCCTCACTCTGAGACATTGACTTGCATTCTAGACCTAGCCAGTGGCAAAGTCAGAATATACACCAGGCAAGCCGGTTCAGCAATCCAGACTGCTTTTCCGTTGGTTACTGTCCCCACAGGGAAGCTCTTGCTAACAAAGCCTTTACAGGTGGAAAAAAATGATGAAGTGCTTTTCCTACATTTCTCAGAAAATAAAGGAAACAGCCCTACAGTGCTTCTCCGGATGCGGGATATACAAGCGGTTCTCTCTCCATGTGGGGAGAGGGTGGCTCCCTCAGAGAGCTTTTTAAATGTCTCGGCTTTTATTAAAAAAAACAAAAGGAAGGTGGAAACTGTATTGCTTTACAGTGATAAGAAAAAACACACAGAGATAAGTCCAATCAATGGGCAGTTTGCCATTTTCGACTGCTCCCAAGCTGCCATTTCTAGCAGCAAATTTAGCCGGTGAGAGAAGGCAGGAGCCCCACCTAGTCGTGGGTATGGCTACCCATGGCCTAGCCTAGTATTGGGAGCTATTTGCTGCCTGAGGTAGAACAGCAGATGTTTCCACGCACCCAAACCTCAAAATTTAGTTTGGAAGTTATTAAGTATAGTTGCCCCACAGTGATTTAGGCTGTTTCCGCACTACACTGATATGGTGCTATCATTCCACTTTCAACATCCTGTGGAATTCTGGGGTTTGTAGTTTACTGAGGCCAAAGAGCTCTCTGGCTGAGAATGCTAAACTGCAAACCCCGGGATTTAAAAGGATGTTGGAAGTGGAATACTGTAATAGCATTTAACAGTGTAGTGCGAAAAGGCCCTTAGTTCCTGTTAGTTACTGGATAGTTACAATTTGGAAAGGAAACTCTTTGTTTTCCCATTGTCGAAACATAATGAAAATAGTAAAATAGCCATTGTAGCTTTTGCGGCAACTGACTTATACCCTATCTTAAAAGCACTGAGATGACGCAAACCACTGGCCTGTGATACAAAACTCACATAAGTAGTATGGCCACTTATAAAAATAATTAAATTAATAATTAAAATCAGCTACTGTTATGCCCCAAAAGGAGTCAAGTTGTCTTTCACATTAAATTACACCCATAGCGTAGTACAGTTATGACTTAGATATTGGAGAAGAGGAAATAATCACAACTAACATTTTATGTAACTGCTTCCAAGCTGTATCCTCATTCACCCAAATTAAGGTTTGCAACACCTAAAGCCATTGTTATTCTGGCACATGAGCCAGACAATTCTATAATCACTTCTTTATCGGTAGAAAATAAAATAACAAATTAAATGCCTAACAATTTCCTACTCTTTCCTGACACCTAAAATCTTTTGTCTGAGGCAACTGCCTCACTTTGTCTAGTAACAGGACCGGCCCCACCGTCGGGTGTAGGAACCCGCAGCTCTGTGTGCAAGGTACCATATGTGATGACACTCTGTTGTTGTATCAACACTGTACAATTATAGCAGTTTGATACTGTATTTACCTGCCATGGTTCTATTGTATAGCGTCCTGGGATTTGTAGTTTGATCAGCCATTTTCAAATCTTCATGTCTTTCCCTGAAGTACAGCACTAGTGCTCTCTGGTGAAGAATTCTAAGGCCATTTCCACATGACACTCCTATAGCGCGATGATTCCACTTTCAACCTCCGATGGAATCCTGGGGTTTGCAGTTCCGGGAGGGGCCAGTCGGCCCCTCCCGGAACTGCAAACCCCAGGATTCCATCGGAGGTTGAAAGAGGAATCATCGTGCTATAAGAGTGTCATGTGGAAATGTTCACAGTCTCTTGTGAAACTACAAACCTCAGAATTCCACAAGGTGGAGTTATGGCTATTAAAGTGGCATCAAAGTGCTACAATTGTGCAGTGTGGCTGCGTCCACCTAAACTGCAGCTTGGAGCATCTTCCAGTGTAGTGAAGCATTTTTCAAGAAGGGGATCCTGGAACAATGAGGTGAAAGAGACGAAGAGAGAGCTAGTTAGGAATGACAATCTGACGAACATGCATAGACAGGGACTGAGTAGTGTGGATAATGGAAGAGATTTGGAAGAAAAGACAGGGGAAGTCTATGTGAAGGAAGATTGTATGTGTTTAAGACTATGGCTATTTCTGCTCTACACTGTTATAGTGCTATTATTCCACTTCCAACATCCTATGGAATCCTGGGGTTTGTAGTTTAGGGAGGGGCATTTAGCATTCTCAACCAGAGAGCTCTTTGGCCTCAGTAAACTACAAACCCCAGAATTCCACAGGATGTTGAAAGTGGAATAATAGCACTCTAACAGTATAGCGTGGAAATGGCCTTTGCAAATATCGTATTAAAGACAAATGAAACAACGGTTAATGGCCTCAAGGGTGGTAAAGGGTGAACAATATGACTTAAGTCATATTCAATAAAACTATTTTCATTCATCATATCAATTCATCACTACCTGGTCACTATGGCCGAATTACCATCAGTTACTCTGATGACATATAGCTCTCTTTCTCCTTTCCATCCACTTCCAAGGAAGCTGTTTCTGTACTAAACCAATACGTGCTGTCAGACTGGATAAGGGTGAACAAATTGAAACTTAATCCAGACAAAACAGAGGTGCTCCTGATCTGTCAGAAGGCAGATCAGGGAATAAGGGACTCCGCCTGTGCTGGATGGGGTTACACTCCCAGTGAAATCTCAGATTTGAAGCTTGGGTGTACTCTTGGACTTGCATCTGAGCCTGGACGCCCAGGTTTCAGCTGTGACCAAGAGTGCATTTGCACGGTTAAAACTAGTTCACCAGTTGCACCTGTTCCTTGAGAAGCCAGCGCTAGCTATGGTGACACATGCCTTGAATACATCCCATTTAGACTAGTGTAATGTAGTCTACGAGAGCTGGTGTGGTATAGCAGTTTGAGGTTTGGACTACAACCCTGGAGACCAGCATTCAGTTCTCTGCTCGGCCATGGAAACCCACTGGGGTACCTTTGGCATGTCACACACTCTCAGTCCCAGAAAAATCCCGTGATAGGTTCACTTGGAGGGTCGCCATGCATCAGAATTGACTTGAAGGCACACAACAATGCAGTCTACATGGGACTGCCTTTGGAAACTGTTTGGAAACTTCAGTGGCTTCGAAATGCTGCAGCCAGGCTATTGACTGGGGTTTGTTACAGGGACCGTATGACTTGCCTGTTGAAACAGCGCCATTGGCTACCAGCCCATTTCTGGGCAGAATTCAAAGTGCTAGTTTTGACCTCTAAAGCCCTACACAACTTGAGTCCAGACCATCTAAAAGACTGTGTCTGCTTATACAAGCCAGTGCAAGCTTTAAGATTTGCAGTGTAAGGCTTTCTCTCAGTCCCACCATCTTTGCAGGCACAGTTGAGGACTCAGGAGAGAGTCTTCCCCATGGCTACTCCCTTTTGTGGGAGGTCCAGTTGCCCCCACACACACACACCTTACTCTCTTTCCATCAGCAGGTAAAGACACTTTTATTCAGGCAGGCCTCTGAATTTTAATGGTGGAGCAGTACTGTGTGTATAAAGTGGTGTGCTGTATTTTTAAATCTTTTATTGAAATTATGTTTTAAAGATGTTTTAAGTGTTTTTAACCATTTGATCGTGTTTTTAAAACAATAGTGTTATTTAATTCTTTTTTAGCTTTTCTACATTAATGTTTTGGCTTGATCTTTTTAAAAATGATTGTAAGCTGCCTTGAATTCCATCTTGGGAGAAAGGTGGAGTATAAATTCAATAAAAGAAAGAAAGAAGAGTGAAAAGAAAGTCAGAAGGATAGTTTTATACACAGACTATTGCTGAAGTGGACCTAGTAAAGATCCAGGTAGCAACTGCACTCTGGGAAGACATTTTTCTTTGTCACTGTGTGTGACAATGAAGACAAGGCTTTCTATGTGGTAGCCCTGCATTTTTTGGAGCTGTCTCCCCAGGGAGAGAGGGATAGCCTTTGAGTTTAAAAAATGCTGAAAATAGGCTTTCTAGCCTGCTGTTGGTACTTTAAGTACCTGTTGATACTTAAATGTTGTTAGCTTTTGCTACTGCTGAGCAATGTGTATTTGTGTTTAAATTGTAATAATGTTTACAAGTTTTGTGACTGTATAAACTGCCATGTTGGACCAATATGCCCTGAAAGATGGCTCCAAGCTCTGGACAAAGTCATGATACTGTAGCCCTTCCACATTCACTAGGGTTTGGGATGCAGAGCCCTTGTGAAAGTGGAAAAACTGCAAATAACTCCCCCTCCCCATGATTCCCCTCCCATTTCCCTCCAGAGCTTCCCACCTCCCATTCCTTTGCCTCTGGCCCCAGCTTATGGGGGTGGGGTCAGTAAAAAGAGAAGCTAAAAGGCTTATCCATACTTTCCCCCCAGACAGAGAAGAGGAGAGTTGTGGTGTTCTAATTACTTTTGATAATTATCTTGAGAAAGGAGGCGTAGGAACAAAGAAAGCAGCTGACCAATCAGCAGCCAATACACAGCAGAATGTGCAACCACATGACAGAGAGGCCACGCCTTCAGCAGTGGGAGGGTGCTTTGTTCACCCAAAAGGAAAAAACTCTCCATTTTAAACACAAGCTTTGCAAGCCTGGGGTGAGGAATGCAAGGGATGAGAGGAGGAAAATGTTGGGGAAAGGCAAGCACTTGCATCATGAATAATTGAATTCATGAAGGTCAAATCCATGAATGTAGAGGAAGGACTATAGTAGTATCATAAAATCAGACTTAGGGACAGGGGGTCTTTTAGAGATCTTCAAGTCCAATCTCCTGCTTGAAGAAAGATCTAAAGAATCCATGATGAATTACTGCCCAGGTTCGGCTTGAAAATCTTCAGCAAGAAACAGTCCACCACCACCCCACGTATTTGGTTCCATTGCTGAACCTATTCATACTGTCAAGAAGTACTGTCCAGAAGTAGTATCAATCTTAAGACTAATAAATCAAGTGCCACTTCATCTTTTCCAAACTAAACATACCAAATCCTTAAACTTTTCCTTATCGGACTTGTTTTCAGCCCTGCTTACCATCTTGGTTACGCTTATTCTATGAAGGGCTTTACTACAGATATGCGTGTTTAGTTGTTTTATAAGTTTACAGAGCTTGCAGATTGGAAGGTGGTTCTGGTGGGTGACAAGAGAGGGTAAAGTAGGCAGCAACGGATATGTATTGGGGATATATCTGAGGCATTGGAACATGAAGTAAAAATAATAAGAAACTGTAGCCACAAGCTTGTATAAACATGTTTTTTAGTCATCTTGTCTAATTTACTTTAATGTACAGCCTCATCTTTTTATCTGGCCTAGCCATTAAGAGATTTGTCAGAGCAGCAAAGGAACAGATATTTTGGGAAATGATGGCAGGAAATTGGCAATAAGAGGTAAAAAGAAAATGGTGTAATTTTTAAAATGATTCTCCTGGGAAGGGGCCTCAGATGGACAGGGTATGGCAAACAGTGTGTATTCCTTTAATGAAGAAATATTTTATTTTAAAAAAGCTCTACCGGTAGGCAATATTAGTAGAATCAGCAGACAGCCAGAAAAAGTATGACTACAACGTGACACTCTTCGAATTAGCATCGTCTCACATCACCCTCACATTTCGAAGGTTCTACCTGGGCATGCCTAAATTTGTCTGATGCTGCAAGCTGTGTTTGAATGCTGTATTTTTGTTCCCAAGGTTGCAAAACCTTGTGTGTAAAAGCAGCCAAGCAAGCCAAGTGAGACTGTCATAGTTGCTTCACAAGCTGTAATTCAGTACTGTCTTCAAATATCCCATGGGCAACTCTTGACGGACAGCGTGAGAGTTCTGTATGTATAGTGCGTGCCTCAAGGCAAAATTAAACCGTTAGGAAACATCTGTCACGCTTTTTTGGCAAAGCGACAAGAATTATTTGGCTGCAGATAGTGCTGGCATTATTGGATTTCATTATTCTTTTTAGTTATTCTTTTCCTCTACAGCTATCCTCCTCCTCCTCCTCATAATTAACATTTTCCCAAACCTGGGCTGGCATCTTATTTGGTATTTCTAAGTTTGTAAGCTGGACATAGGATCCTGTAATTTTTGGATTCACATTTATGGTGATTAATGACTGAATGTGATCCCAAAAAAAACAGTCCCACTCTACAGTCCCACTTTTCAGCTGCTTTCAAAACTGTGGCCATTTCTGCACTAGAGTGTTATAGCGCTATGATTCCACTTTCAACATCCTATGGAATCCTGGGGTTTGCAGTTTCGGGAGGGGCCGCGCGGCCCCTCCCGAAACTGCAAACCCCAGGATTCCATAGGATGTTGAAAGTGGAATCATAGCGCTATAACACTCTAGTGCAGAAATGGCCACATCAGCCGCTTACATCAGCTGCTGCAAACTGAGTTCAAACTGCAGTAGTTTGCTCTCAGTTAACTTATCAGGGGAAGGGAGAGAAAGGGGCAGAAACTCACCCTACCCAGTAGACTCAGGCCAAAACAAACTGCTGCAGCTTCTCCTAGCTTTTGTGTTCTTCCTCATTAACATTTCCATTTAAAAATAAATATTATAATTTAATTAAACAATCAAACAATATAACAGGTGGGGTGCAATCACTTACAACAATTCATCAACAAAAGACTGAGCGAAGAATGTTTGTCATATTTCATAGTCTGGTATTAAATAGAGGGTACAGGTCACACACTCTCAGCCCCAGAAAACCCTGTGATAGTTTCTCCTTTGGGCTCTCATAAGTCCGAAACAACTTGAAGGCACACCACAAACACCAGAGGTCCTTGCAAAGAGCCGGTTGATGAGAAGTTGGGTATACAAAAGAGGCTCCACATTGTCTGTAAAGAGGAACCAGTCCTGGACAAATTTTTCACTGATGACAAGTCCAGCTGCTCTCATGTTATTGGATCATTTCTCCATGAGGAGTGAGTCCCAAATTTTTGCCTGCCACTAAACCATGGAGAAATTACCTCCCTTCCAAATTTTAGCTTTATCTTATGATCATTCACCAAACAAAATGTGATTATATCTTTGTGCTTTAACGATCTGTCGAGAGAGTAGCAAAAGACCTCTACAATAATTCACTTTTTGCTACCTGATGGCCGTAATTTGATCTAGTATTTGAGACCAGAAGTTGTGAATGGTTGGACATTCTGGCCACATATGTAAATAGGTGCCTCATGAACTGCAATCTCACCCAACATGTCAGTACAGCATTTTAAACTATTTTAACTATTTTAACCTAACATGGGTGAGATACTACTTGTAGTTGACTCTAAGAACATTTTCTCTAGGAAGGGCAGATTTAGATCTAAAAGAGGGGAAAGATCAGATGTGAAACCAATCAGTATCTGAGATTTTAATCCTAAGATCTGCTTCCCATCCCTTTTAACACCAAGACAATCCCCATACACTGTATCTGTCAATCAACTATAAATTTATGCTGCATGACTTATAGGTTTCTACACACAGTGTTTCAAAGAGCATTAGACTCAACAAGGGGAATTTCCTTTATGTATAAAGATGTTAGCAAAAGTATTAACTTGTTCCATTAGAAACCAATTAATGCTCATCCCTGCAAAGTGCCTGGCCAAATCATCTATTTCTTGTTCTGCCCCTTGAGAATAAACCTCTTACTCTAAATATACTTACTCCTTCCCATCCAGTGTATTGATCTATTTTGTCAGGAAAAGGAAATTAGGATGAGATAGAAAGGGCACACTAGGTCATGGTCAAGGAGCAAAGGTTGCCATCTGGACCATATTCTGATGCTGCTTGACCACATGTCCTGGTTTTTATTTGTGAAATGTTGAAGAATATGCAACAGCCTCCTGGGCCAGCACATATTGCATTTCAGCAATATAAATTTGAGTAATGACTGCCAGGAATGTTTACCTTATGACTGAGGGTCAATAGTCAGAGATTAGGGACCTTTTCATACTACACAGTCATAGAACTATGATTCTGCTCTGCCACAACTGTATCCTATGGGATCCTGGGGTTTATAGTCTGGTGAGGCTCTAGAACTAACTGGCTGAGAATGCTAAATTCCTCTCCTTAAACTGAAAATCCCAAGATGCCATAGGATAGAATCATGGCAGTCAAAGTGCAGTAACTGTGTAAAACTAGATAGTGTGAAAAGACCCTGGGCTGTGAATGCACTCAGTTAAAGAGCCTCACACTCAACAAGACAATTCTCCGTATGTCATTATCTCCCCTCCCACAAGTATAGCACTTTGAGAAGCTTATGTTGTGATAGGACTTATGCAGTAGCAAACACCACATTAGTCACCTGGTGATCTCCCTTTCAAAACTGGAGCTTGCTTTTGACTGTAGACATTTCTCTTTCACTTTATCTGCTGTGTTCCACCACCCTTATAATAAAATGTTTCACGCTGTCAGGAGATCAGCCTGAATGGAAATTGTCTCTCACCTCTGCCAGTGCATCCTGTCTTCTTTTGTCTGCCTTGCGCAAAGATGCCACCTCTTTCCCCCATTTTTTTCTTGCATAGTTATTCCCCCATCTCTTGAACAAAGCTTCATTTTGCCTTACTGTAAAAAATCCTCTAAAAACCTCCAGAATGCTGTCTGATTCTGCTGCTACCTTCCTGCTCTGTCACTTCTACACTACCCAGCATTCTGCTGATAATGGTCTGTTTGATATACTTGATCAAGCATCCTGCCACTAGCTCTTATAATTGAAATTACTGTGCCATGGAACAGTGTTTCTTCAAAAAGCATGCTTAGCTTGCTACACGGGTGTAGCTACCAGAGGAGGGGACAAAATGAAGGCAATGCCCTCCTGAATAAGAATTCTTCCCCCCTCCCAGGAATTTTACTTGCATCTCCAAATTTCTAGCTTTGTAGTAA
This sequence comes from Cyclura pinguis, assembly GCA_030412105.1. NCBI lineage: Eukaryota > Metazoa > Chordata > Lepidosauria > Squamata > Iguanidae > Cyclura > Cyclura pinguis. The sequence continues at coordinate 17,195,412 of CM059599.1, read as the reverse complement.
CTTAAAACTTCAGCGTACCCTCCGACATTTCACAGGTGAAAACTGGGACATGTGGCCAAGCAATATCAGAGTGTGGTGAAAACAGCAAAAGTGATGAATGAGGAAGAACATACAGGCTAGGAAAAGTTGCAGTAGTTTGCTTTTGCCTGAGTCTACTGGGAAGGGCAAGACTCAATCCCAATCTCCCCTCTCCCCTCTGCTGAGTTGAAGATAAACTACTTTTGCACTTTGAAGTCTGTTTTCAACAATTAAAGTAAGCTGAGAACAAAGGAGGAAAGTGGCAGGTGGAAATAGGAATTGAGACATTATAAAAGGAGTTTAAAAGGAGGTATAACAAAGGATTAATCAAGATTGTCACTTGCAAATTGGGACTGTTGGCAGATATATTTCAACTGAGCATTTAGAAATACAACTTAAGCACCCAACGACAAGGAGCAGAGAAAATTCCATTGAATGCAAGTACAGCAAATATATGAGTTCTAGGAGTAAAAATGGAATGCACAAATATAGGATGGGGGACACGTGGCTGGATAACAATAGGTGTGAAAGGGATCTAGGAATCTTGGTAGATCACAAGCTGAACATAAGTCAGCAGTATGATGCAGCAGCCAAGGAAGCATTGGTTGCATCAATAAGAGTATAGTGTCTAGATCAAGGGAGGTAATGGTACCACTCTATTCTGCATTGGTTAGACCTCATCGGGAATACTGTGTCCAGTTCTGGGCGCCTCAGTTCAAGAAGGATGTCCACAAGCTGGAGTGTGTCCAGAGGAGGTCAATCAAAATGGTGAAGGGTCTGGAAGCCATGCCCTATGAGGAGCGGCTTAGGGAGCTGGGTATGTTATGTTTAGTCTGCAGAAGAGAAGGTTAAGAGAGGACATGATAGCCATGTTTAAATATTTGAAGGGATGCCATGTCGAGGGGGAAGGAGGATTGTTTTCCCCTGCTCCAGAGACTAAGACAAAGAGCAATGGATTCCGACTGCAGGAAATTCCATCTGAACCTCAGGAAGAACTTCCTGACAGTCAGAGCTGTCCAGCAGTGGAATATGCTGCCTCGGACTGTGGTGGAGTCTCCTTCCTTGGAGGTTTTTAAGTGGAGGCTGGATGGCCGTCTGTTGGGAGTGCTTTGATGTGAGTTCCTGCATAGCAGGGGTTGGACTGGATGGCCCCTGTGATCTCTTCCAACTCTGTGATTCAAAATTATTCTGTCTCTCTGCAGTGCTAGAAATGTGGGTACTGAATGAGAATGTCATTAAGGGACAGAAAACATATTAGGGAGCAATGCCCCCAACCCCCTAGTTACACCCCTAGCTTGCCAAATCCTATTCCATACTCCTACTCCATCTAAGGGAGAGTCTTCTTATCCTAATCTACCTAAGCAAGTTGGTTCTAGTCCTTTCTCAGGCCCACTCCTGCCAAGGTAAAGCCTCCTTACCTTTTTTAAGATTCCTTGTCCTTCAACACTGTATCTCTAGAAAGATACCAGCTGCTTCAGGAAGAATCTAGAAATCCCACTAAAAAAAATCTTTGACCGCTATCCTATCTCTGCAAATTAGCTTTGTATTCTTTCATTGACTTCTCTGTCTGATTGCTTGTGCATATGCATAGATTTTTAATTCTTTCGCTCATATTTGTATAGCAGGCTCAACCATTTAGGGGCAGGTTTTCCCTGCTTGGTAGAAAACATAACCAGGCTTCTTTGTTCCAGGTCTGTTCTGGCACAATAAGCTCTTCTAGGTGTGGAAATTTTGTATGAGGTTTCAGGGCCACATTAAGGTTTTCATGGGTCATAAGCACTCTTGTATTTGACTCCCTGCTTCACTTCAACGTACTACCGGCAATGAAAATATAAAATCTCTTTATTTTGAATTTTTGTTTCCTTACCAGTTCCTGCAAAATTTTTTTGTTAATCCTGTTTTCATAGGTCCTAAAATTTCCGTAGTCCCTGGGCACTGTGCCTAAAGTGCCTAATGGATAAGGCGTCCCTGTGCGGTTTAGCTTAGATGTCCATATTACTTCTGCCATCCTTTCATGATATGGTCATCTGCAGGAAACAGTCAATCCAGGACTTTTATTCCCCCCACCTGCACACCCACACACATCTTAGCTTCTCTCATAAGCCCTCGAATCCTAATATGCTTAACCCAATTCACAGTCTCCCAAAAGCTGAGACCCAACTTGTTCTATTCAGTTTCAGCTACACATGACCAAATCCTAGTTTTCAGGCCTTACTGAACAACCCTGCCCTGCCCAACTTTAAACTGCAAAAAAAAAAAAAAAAAACTTTCAATGTTAATCTTTCCATATTGAATTCCATTTATGGGTTTCAATTGTATTCTTTTAATTCTCTGTCTTAGAATCATTTTAATTCTTCATATGCTTGCTATGCATAAATTGGCCATTGCATTTGAGTTGATTCATTCTCTGTTAGAATTCACATTGTTATGCTTGCTAATTCCCCGTGTCAATCACTGTGTATATTTTGATTCTTGCATGCCAGGTAAACAGCAGATCAATAGGAGTGCCTGAGACACGCTTGTTAAGGCATGTTACTGCCCAGGTTAAGAGGACCCTTATCTATGTGTACATATCAAAATGTGCACATGTTTGTACATGTGTCTAGAAAAAGGACTTGCTAACAAGATATCCTTTGTTAATGATCTCAACAGCATTAAGGTTCATCTGCAGTAAAACTGTAAAGGCTTTTACTGACGATAGGTGCTTTTGTACACTGTGGTGGAAAACTTCAGCCCTTAGATGTTTCAGATTAAAAACTCCCACAATTCACTCACTGCTGGCAATGCTGGACAGTTGGGCTGTTGGTAGGTACAGAATAAAAACATTTGGAAGGCCACAGTTGCATGTTTCAGTTTGTAAATTAATAATTTATACAATTGTATATGAGGTATGCAGTGGGCTTCAGCAATATATAAGATTACCCTCCTCCAATGAAGATCCCATAACTATTAGATCTATTCGATGTGCAGATATGCTGGAGGGTGGAGGATTTCTATTTTTGCAGCTAAATACAATTGTGCAAATATAGCTAGGATTCCTAATCTTTAAAACTGGCCCTACTCTCAGGATCTGGACCCTCCTTACTGGTCCTCAAGGCAAAGGGGAGGATTCTCTGGGCAGAAGCACTGCCTTGAAAAGGCTGGAGCAGGTCCAGAGGAGGGCAACCAAAATGGTGAGAGGCTGAGAAGCCATACCCTATGAGGATAGACTTAGAGAGCTGGGTATGTTTAGTCTGCAGAAGAGAAGGTTAAGAGGGGACATGATAGCCATGTTTAAATATTTGAAGGCATGCCATGTAGAGGAAAGAGAGGGCTTGTTTTCTGCTGCTCCAGAGACCAGAACAAGGAGCAATGGATTCAAGCGGCAGGAAAAGAGATTCCACCTGAACCTCAGGAAGAACTTCCTGACGGTCAGGGCTGTCCGGCAGTGGAATCTGCTGCCTCGGAGTGTGGTGGAGTCTCCTTCTTTGGAAGTTTTTAAGCAGAGGCTGGATGGCCATCTGTCGGGAGTGCTTTGAGGGTGTTCCTGCATGGCAGGGGGTTGGACTGGATGGCCCGTGTGGTCTCTTCCAACTCTACATTTCTATGATTCTATGAAAAGCATGTATACAAATATTTTCTCTGTTTGTTACACTTGGTTCTTTTTATCTGAATGGCATACCTATTGATCACTTTGGTTGATGCTGAATGTTATGCCTAATGACATCACCAGGGACTGCCACTTATAACGTCATGCCCGTGATATCACAGATTTGGCGTGGCAACCTTAAATATAGCTTCTTTTTTAAATATTTTCAACTAAGAAACAAAGCATATTTTTAGAGAAAGGCAAGATTGGGTGAACAGGAACTATTTTGGAAAAAAAAAACACAGGGCATGGAAAACAAAATAAAAACAAAGATGAAGTGAGATGTGTTTTAGTGTGATTATAAAAAAAAACAGCAGCACTTTTATGTGAGACAAGGGTAGCTGTACCCAAATATTAATGCGCAGCTAGTTTGGACTTCAAGTATAACAACAGTTACATTAAGCAAGGATGGAAATAACTCTCCTCCAAAAACAGCCACAAAGTTATTAAACATGATAATTTTTTTAAATGGAAAGAACATCCATAGGTTGTGTGGTCAGTGCAACCCAACTGAAGCTACTTCCAAGACAAACTCCGCCACCTTGTGCATTTCTGGGAAATTACAAGAAAACGTGATCCATTAACTTGGCATCTTCTTTATCATCGATGGGAATTTGAACCACTCCTTCCTGATCAGCTAGGATTGAGATGATAAGCTTGAAAAGTTTTTCTCTCCTGCTTTGAAGGCATGTTTCAGCAATATCCTTCCATTCTTCCACAGTGCAGACTGTATCATTTGCGATCATTTGCGCTAGCACATCTATAAGTACATTTCACAAAGAAAAAAAGAAAAAGAGTATTTTTCTGCATTGCCATTCTGCTTGCGTCACAATTCATATGAAATTGAAACATATTCTCATTTTGACAGGATTCTAAATTAATTTCACTGCACCCATACACAACCCTAAACCCGAATTAAATCCCAGTGAATTCAACAGGGCTGTAACTGCTGGTTGCTGCAATCCTATGCAAACTATACTGAGACCAAGTGCTATCAGATTCAGAATTAAATGTTTAATAAGTGCGCATAGGCTTTCAGCAGATAAGAAGCAAAAACAGAAGAAGTCCTTTCAATAATGGCATCAAGGTTTCTATTACTGTTCAAGACTGAGTAAAGCTAAGGCATATCCTCCAAGATTACACAAATGAAAATTGGAACATGTGTGGCCAAGCAACAGTAGAGGGTAGTTAAGATGGCAAAAGTTATTAATGAGGAAAGATATACTTGCTAGGAGAGGCTGCAGCAATTTTGTTTTATCAGAGTCTCCTGGAAAGAAAAAGATTCTGCCACTTCCATTCCTCCACACACCACACCCCTTGTTAACTAAGGCCATTTCTGCACTCCACTGTTATAGTGCTATTATTCCACTTTCAGCATCCTATGGAATCCTGGGGTTTGCAGTTCAGGGAGGGGCATTTAAAATTTTCAGTCAGAGAGCTCTTTGGCCTCAATAAACTACAAACTCCAGAATTCCACAGGATGTTCAAAGTGGAATAATAGCACTATAAAAGTGTAGTGCAAAAATGACCTAAGTGTGAACTGCTTTTTCACTTCAAACTCAATTTGTAATAACTGAAGTAAGCTGTAGATGAGGGGGGAAATTAGGAAGAGGAGAGGGAAACCAGGACATTTTAAAAGGATCTTGAAAAGTGGGATGAGGGAGGATTAATCAGAACTGTTCCTGCCAAATCAGGATAGTTAGAGCATATGCTAAGGGTCAAAAGCATAAATCAATGCTCCATTTCACCACAGCTAAAACGTGCTGATATTTTATTCAGTTTGTCTTGGTGTGAAGGGATATTAAGTGATAACTCTGTTATCGAAAAGCAACACAATTAAGTAGTTTCTTAAGCAGAACACTTAGTTCACATGCAGAAAGTTCCACATTCAACCCCTCTCATCTCTAGTTAAAGCAGAAAAGGCCAGTTCTGACAGGTTTCAGGATCAACTCTTCTCACTCACCCACCAGAAGTTGCCATGGGCTACATCCCTGCTGCTGCATCATGAAGAATCAGAGGCAAACTTAAAAAAGAAAATCTTCAAAAGAAGCATTTCCTTTTTCCAATCTGCCATAAAGAGGTAAAATTTCTGGAAATTTTGAAGCCATGAGAAAAAAAAAATACCTTTCTGGTTTTTTTTTTCTGGAAAAAATGGACATTTTCAAGAATATTGAAGAAATGTGATTTGAACATTGAAAGCCACTTTGTTACTGCAGGAATGTAAAATATTTTGTGCATATTTTGGCTTATAAAAAATTACCATATTTGTCATTTTAACATTACAGGTTTGGGCAATAATTACAAACTGAATTTATTTATTTTTTTAAATCTGTTGTTGGAAATGGAGCTACAAGACACTGAATTACATGGCATACCTAAATGTAATAAATTTCTTTGGTTTTGTAACTTTATTGGGAGCAGGTAAAAACCAACAAAAACAGAAGAAACTATCAATATTAGTAAAATATGGAAAATTATTTTGTATGTTCTAGTTCTCCATAAGTTCAAGGACACATAAAACAATCATTCCTATAAAAAGAACAAAGAGAAGGAAACCAGGACTGGGAATTGCAATGATCTGATCCTGTACATAGTCTAAGACAAAAGTCTTCTTATTACAGTTTTTAGGAATAGTTTTGCATAAGTGTGCGAACACCTTGTCTTCAACATTGTATTCAGCATTTTACACACACACACACACACACACACACATGTCCATTTAAAACAAGGGGGGAAAACATTTTCCCATGAAATTTTCCAGGGGTTGGGGCAGCCTTCGCATCTCTCGTCTGGCCAAATTTCAATGGTATGAGAGCTGGAGTGTAGCCCATGGTGAATTCCTGCCATAAAGATGCTGAGCTAAAGGATCTTGACAAGCCTAACTGGGAAAGGCCTTTATTTGGATGAGACTTTGAACAGCTGCTGCCAGTCACGCTGCAAACCAAGTCCAGATCAGGAGGACAAAAAGTGACAGACAGTGAGCAATCAGTGATCAGATGTCTCACTGTTCTTAAAGATATTTAACTACAGCTACAGACTGGGGGGAACTGACTGGGGCACCAGGGGAGAGTTTAATCCTTTCCCCGTGCCATCTTCCTGATGAAAATCCCTCCCCCAAACTGCTGTTTACCTTGTGAGGTGAAACAGGTACTTGTATATTTTGCTCTGTGAGATAAATGCAAATCCAGCTGTACTCACCTCTGCCTTCCTTGGCAATCTCCTCCAACATTCGTATGCAGTAGATTTTGTGCTCTGTATGGATGAGCGAGAGGATAGTTTCCCCAAGGGACATGAGGGCTGGCTTTCCTCTCCACTCTTGAGTCAGGCAACGGATGAGTTCCACCCCAGGACAATGCCTCAGTAGGAAAGTATAATCCTCTGAAACCAAGCAGCGAAAGATATAGTTCCGGGTACAGTTCAAAGCTCCCCCAAGACTTTGCTTGGTTTCAAACACTGACATACTTTACTGCCATAAGCTTTATGGATGCAGCAGATGGTATACAGAAGGGAAGCTTTCCAGCCCTTTTGCTAATGGGTTTCAGCTTTCTCTCATAACCAATGGTAAAAGTGGACCCCCAGTCAATTAATTCTACCCAGCAATCTAAGTCCCAATGGCTGGCTAAACGGGCAGCCCCTGGCCTGGGGTACATCCCCCCAGGCAAGGCCAATGGAAGATAGACTCCTACGGGTTGTATAATGCAGAAGCATACAAAGAAGACTGAAGCACACAAGTGTGACCTATTCCCATCCACCCCCAGCTATGAGAATTGTGCAAGCAGATTAGCAACAGAGGAAAATTCACTCTGCCAGTCCATACTCAGCCTTCTTATCTTTTCTGAGACTTAAACTGACAAACCAATGCAAAACAGTATGAAAGTCACAGATAGAAGTTATCCCTTACTCTGACACTGGACAGCTGTTAACATTTGGCCATGACCGTCAACCTGGTGGCAAAAGACCACCCACACTACAGATATTAGAAAGGTAGTTGGGAAAAATCACAGAAATGCGCATGGAACTTTATGGGCAATCAGACCTATAAATAAGTGTTACAGCTTTGGAATATACCTGTAGGGAGGCGATGGAACTGATGGAGGTAATCCATGGCCCCAAGGATTTGTCCCTGTTTGCATAAGCACAGAACTGCCTTCTTGTGTAACCCACAATTACTGTAAGCGATCTGAGCCAAAGCGAGGCACTGGGATTTGTGATGCTTGTCCACCTCTGCATAATTGTAAATTGCATCACCGGCTGCCTCAGACAGTTCCAGCCTGCAGGAAACAAAGGAAGGTGTTTATTGGAGACACTGTGAAGACCTCCAGAGACCCAGTGTGATATAGTGGTTTGAATGATGGACTAGGATTCCAAGAGATCAGGGTTCAAATTCCCACTGCTGAGTGACCTTGGCCAAGTCACGTTCTTTCAGCCTCAGAGGAAGACAATGATAAACCTCCTTTGAACAAATCTTGCCAATAAAATGCTGTGAAAGGTCACCATTAGTCAGAAATGACTTGAAGGCACACAGCAACAAGAAAGAACTTCAAGGTTAAAGTGGGATAGCAATGATAATGAAGTGTAGCATTTTATTAGGCATACAATCTAAGACAATCTAATTATTATCCATGCTAAGTGGGGCTGATGGGAGTTGCAGTCTGGCAACCCCTTGAGAGTCATGCATTCCCTCAACCTGACCTGATACAAAAGGGAAAAGGAAGGAGAAAGACAAAGAAGAGGAAGGAATCCACAGCATAACAGCCTTTTGCACATGCATTGCCCTTCCTAAAATCTGCAGCGTAACAAAGTAATGCTCACCTCTCTCACCCTTAAAAGGGGAGACCCCAGCTGCCACATTTGTTGAGCAATGCCTCAGTACACATCAGGGGAGATATGACAGGAGGTGCAAAAGATATATACCTTCACCTTTTCACCACTGCATTTTTCCTGGATATCAGCTGCTAAGTGCATGTCAGATCTGGAAAAGCCCAAGGTTTAAATGAATGGATACTCCAACACCCCACTCGCAATGTGTCAGTCATGGCCCTTCTGGAAAGCATCATAAGATGAAGTGGGTTTTGTGTACCTTTGCCTCCATCTTTGATATCTCTGGGAAACCTCTGCAATTTTCCTTCCCTACAAATACTTCTGTGTGAGAGCAGGAGCTTTCATGCTCTTTTTATTACAGGGGCATGGAGGTTCTTGGGATTCCTTGGTGATTTCCCATCCAAATATTAATCAGGTCTGACACTGCTTTTGCTTCTGAAACCAAACTAGATGAAGTGTGCTTAAGGTGGCATGCTGGACAGTCCCCATATCAGCAAGATAACAGCAGAACAAATACTCAGACATTCTCTTTGCTATCATTTCATAGGCACATAGAGATCTTTCCGTTTTGGCAGGCCTTTGAGTGCTGACTGTTCAGCATGAAGGAGAAGGGCCTTTCACATGCTGTGTCGTTTATACCTCTTGTTCTTTTTAATGTCTTGTTTTCAGTTGCTTTGAATTTATTGATAGTTTCATTATATTTTTAAGTTTCTTAAAATATAAATTTTTTAGCTTTATTTTAACTTTGGTAGGCTGCCTTGAGTCCCACACTGGGAAAATGCTGGATGACGATGCTAATTATGATGATTACAATAACAACAACAACAACACTTTCTGTCAGCACACTATTCCTTGACCTTGTTCTGCCCTTGCCTCACCTTATCTGTCCCACAACATCACAAGAGCAGAGCTGGAAAGTTATATTTTAGACTACTGCTCCCAGAATCCACACTGGCTAGGGGATTCTGGGAGCTGTGCCCTCCCCAAAAAATAACTTTTCCAAGCATTTACACAGATACATTTCACACTTGGAGAAAGTTTACCTAAAGAAATACATCTAGCACATATTTGGAAAAAGGAGCGCTAGGAAGGTGACTTGTTTAGAATGAGACTGTTGGTCTATCAAACCCAATATTGACTACTCTTGATTGACAGTAGCTTCCCGGGATCTTTCCTATCACCAGCCACCTGATCTTTTTAAACAGAGGTTGGCAGGGAATGAATACTGGACCTCCTATATACCGAGCATGTACTGTACCACTGAGCTACATGGCCTTTCTCCAAATGTTTCCACGTGCCACTTACTTGTGCATGGTCAACCAGTGCATCACCAGGTCCAACCGTCTCTCAGCCAACGCACATTTGATGGCTTCGGCTGTCAAGTTTGCAGAAAGAGGCTGCTTAACAGCGATGCTTGTGCTTATGAGAGCTTCACAGTACATGAGCAGCGGAAGGACCATCCCTTTAACAGGGCCAATAGCTAAAGGGAGAAATCAATGAGTTTAACTTCAAGCAAGTTTAACTAGCCTAGCCAACTGTGAAAAATGCTGGGAGTTGCAGACCAACATTATCTGGAGGGCCACATGATTCCCACCTCTAAACAGTTTGAACCAGGTTTCATAGAGGACCAGCTTCACTCATACCAACATGCTTGCACTCCGAGATTAGCACTGCAGCCACACTTGCATGCTTTCCTGTCAAATTTATCAGATTGGAGAAAATTAAGATAGTGCCTCCTAGTTTGTGGAACATCCTTTTGATTGATGTCCACCATGCCCCATCATTACAGGCCTTCAAAGATGTATGTTGGTACCTTGGTATAAATGAGTCAGAATATTCTAGAGTGTCATTGTGTACATTATAATAACCTAGAAACATTAGCACTAGCATTTATAGATTAATTAAAAATTAATTCATTAACATTCAAGTGTTAAGAGGGATACGCAATACTGATTCATTAAATTAATTCATTAAACTATCATAATTAAAATCATTTAAAATTGTAAAAATTACCAGTTACTAAAAATGCTACAATTCAAAGTCACAAGAAATGTTAATTATTCAAAATAAAATCAGGCACAGGTAACAATTAAAGCAACAAAATTTTAATTTACTACTGAAAATGTTAATGAATCAGGAATAGCAAATCTATTTTACTTCTTTTCAAGTTTTCTGTTTTATTCGGTTTCAACTATTAATTTTGAATTTTTTGGTAGTGGTGCTATGTTTTATTTATTTGTTTATTTAGCTATCTATTGTAATGTATTTTGTGATTTTAAAAGCTTGCATGCTGCCTCGTAAATATTTTTCCTAAAAGGAAGCTAATATGTCTTTCAAAGAAATAAATTCAGATTCCCCACAATAGGAGTCTTCATTCTATGCTCAGGGTGAATTTTTAATTCAGGAAACAAGCACGTATTTGTTTTATGTGCTTAATTCTTAAGAGCAAAATAAATGATGAAATCTATCCTACTGCTGAAAGCCAAAGAATTTGGTAATTCTTGGTACTGGGAACAGTGGAAGGAAGGAAATGGTTGTGGAAAGTTAAGAATGATTAAAAGTAGGAGCAGAGAGATTGAAAATATTTCTTGGATATCAATTTAAATTTAGCCAATCTAATTGGCTAATACCCAATTACTATTCAAAACTTTAGGTGAGCTCAATCACAAGGAACAACTGTACACTGTTTAGTTCAATATCTCATGAAGAATCTAAATACCTTTGAAATGTTCATTGGTCTCAGTATTGAGGCAAGACTTAAAGGAAAAAGGACACATCTGAGGTTCTCCCTACCTCTAAATTTCTCCAAAGTTTCCTCATTGCAGAGGATTCCTCTTGGGCAGTTTGCTGCATATATTGCTGCAGCCTCATACTGACCACGGGAAAACAGTTCATTGAACCTAGCACAGAGGAAAGAACACAAGAGTTTTGAAGAGTGGACAGGGCACACAAGAAACTTGCTAGCTAGGCCCAGCTCTGGTAACCTGGAGAAAGCTGTCGAATAGGGGATCCTCTTCTTTCATATTCTAGCCAAACTTGACATATGCACTTAACAAAAGGAAGCAAATCACATTTTCCTGGTATCCTGATCCCCAGCTTCATCAATGAGGCAGAACAGCAGAGAAGAAGAAATATATGATAGTGAGTCCTGATCCTCTGTGTGACTGCCCCCAACTGAACAGATGTCTCAGGGAGACTAAGGACTCCTCCAAATGGGGCAAATGTTTCAGGAGGTTGCTGGAGGTTGTGGTATGTGTTGCTCTAGTTTTTGGATGTTTTTTTTTAAACACACACACAGTGTTTCTATTGTTCTGGATTATTTTATAGCCATTCTCCGCACCAGCTGCATTATGTTTTCCCACCCTCAAATGGGCTTATTTTTCATTCTAAGAAAGAATTCTCAGAACAAGAAGAAAAAAAGGTTCTTCCTCTTTCTTCTTTTTAATTTTTTAAAAGGGTTTTAGTGCTATAGAGCACCAACATATCAGTGAAATAACACTTTTCCATTACAGCACTCGATACTGCTATAACTCTAAGAGGAAAATTTTAAAAAATTAAAAAATCAGAGAGGATAAAATTTACTTTTTAAACCATAGGTCCACTTCAGAAAACCATGCCACAGCTTTATAAAGAGAGAAACACTTGAAAACTATAGTGCAGATCCAAGAAATCACTATAGATAGCACTCCAAAAGAATGGAACAAGTGACTGTGGAGGTGACAACAACCAGCAAAACCCAAGGAGCTATACTTTGAGAACTTAAGAGTTCTTTAGATCAATCTGAAGGAGCCTAAAGTTATCTCCCTGGTTTTGTTTATCTTTCTAATTGTGCCTGAACAACCCTGGCTTCTCCATAACTACAGGGATGGACACGGAAGAGGTCCAAGCAGGATGGGGAATTTACAGCACTCCAGATATTGCTGGACTGCAACTCCAGTAACCCCTCACCACTGGCTATATGAGTTGAGCTGATGGAACGTGCAGTACAAAAGCACTGGAAGAGCCAGATATTTCCCACTCACTCCCAGGAACAGGGCAATGGTTACTCAAAATGGTGGACTATGGACTGGTGCTGATCCATGAGCTGTCAGTTGCTAGATCCAGGAGAGTTCGCAGAAAAGAAACAACTGTAGCCAATGTTCGCAAATATATTACCAGTTTCACAGCAGATATTTTAAGAAGCACTGGATTAGAGGACTCTCTCTGTCAACCCCACCTTTCAATGTATTCTATGAGATCTTCTGCCTCTTTGCTTTGGGCAGGGTCACGTTCAAATACACTTGAGACACTGGAGACAATTTCACCTGAAAGGTTAAATCCGTCCAGAGAAAGTTAATGTATTATGGCAGCTTGGACCACAACTCAGATTCCCTTTCCCACTGGCCATTACAGATGAAGCTGATGGGACTTATAGGCCAAAACATCTAGAGAACAAGAGGTTGCCCATCCCTGTTTTCTGCTATTAGAAAACAACCAAAAGCCATGTTAGTCAACTTAGAATGTGTTGAAAGCCTTTGAAAGGTATCCTTGCACCAGAAATTTACAATGATTTTATGTTCATTTAAATAAGGGGGAAGCAACTATCAGGATTAGAGAGTTGCACTGCCAACCCCCAGGACCCAGGTTTACAAATGGACCCCACATTCTCTAAAGTGTGTAGGGGAACATTCACCATTTTAGGCTCAGGTAAGGCCTTTTTTCCCAATAGAAAGTTTATCCTGTTGGTTTTATAAAGAGTTCTTTCTTTGTCCTACTAGGAGATCCTTGATATTTCGTAGTAGTCTTCCATCCAAGCACTAGCTAGGCCTCACTCTACTTAGATTCCAAAATCAAATGAGATTGGATATGTTCAGCATGGTATGGTGGGTCCAAGATGACAGGAATTAGCCTGATGAATTTGGGAAATGGGATGCTAGCCCAGGCATAGCCAAGATACCCAGAAATATGAAACTGAGAACAGGGCAAATGAAAGAACATAGAACACAGAACTCAAGGAGTAGCAGAGGAAAAGACAGGTGAGATGATACAAGCCGTTTGTACAAAGAAATCCAAATTGAAAAGAGAATGTTACGTAGCCGCTTGTCACACACATCTACCATAAATCTTATTCTGAACATTTTGTTGTAGATTTATTTATTTATTTACCTTTTGCAAGTTTCTCATTTTCTATCATTTGATAGATGAGCTGCTGCAGGGTTTCAAAGCTTCTGTCTGAATTTTCCCAGAGAGACACAATATTAGAAAATTGTGTCAGTCGATAAAAGCTGCAAATAGGAGAATACCTTGTAAATACTGCTGGGCCAACATCAGACTCCTGTTAACCCTGTTAATGGCTCCTTCAAGCTCTGTCCTTTCCCTGTCCTTCATTTTTCCCATTTTACCTCCTTTAGCCTTCAAAACAGGACAGGGTGGCATTCTTTGCTTCAGACTTTTCCCAGTCAACAATCTTACCTCAAGTGGCCACAACTTATTTGCCAAGAATCAAAATTCATATATTAAATTCTTGTAGAGCAGAAGATGGAAGTGGGGAGCCCTCCAGATGTTGCTGAACTGCAACTCCTAGCATTTCTCATCTAGGGCTACTGGGATTTGCAGTCCAACAAGATTTGGAGGGTCTCCTGATTGCCAGCCATGTTGTAGCTCTACAGAGCTTTCTCCTCTTTACATGTAAGGTCAAATATATGGTTTATATTTTTTTTAAAGCTCTGGTTTCAATGTGATGATTTTTTAAAAAAAAATATGTTCCAACTGTAGTTCTCTGATTTTAGCTAGAAAGGCAACATATAAACAGAATGAATGAGTGAATGAATAGGTATATTATGTGAATTAGTAATTCATCTCCCTGGCTCTTGAGAGATCTGCAAACCTCAGGAACAAACAAGACCTACATTTGACAAGTCATTTTAGTGAACCATTGAATTATATACTTGTCTGTGTATAAGAAGGAATGATTTCCACATTGGCAAAATATACCGTCCAAATGGAACTTTATGGCATCCCCAGTATTTGCACTTCTACAGATGAAAGTCAAGTTCCATATGCACTTGACAGATCCTTTGCTGATCTGTTTTCATTTATGTGTAGAAAATGTGTACTCATTGCAGGAAACATGGCCTGGCATCCTGTTGTTTAGTTGTAAACAGAGCAGATCCATTCAATAATTTGCTGACATAATCCATCCCATTAATTGAATGGGTTTACTCTAGTCAGGACGAACAACAAGATTTAAGGCATGGTTTCCTGATATAACTTGGGAAGAAGCCCTTGTATCCTGAACACAATAATCAAGATCATATTTAATAATGCAGTTTCCTTCCTCCTTAGGTCCTGTGAGCCCATTGCTAGCAGCAGCTTTCCAGTGTTTCAACTGGGACATTTCCTGATGAAGCAACTTAAGATACTTCAGCCAGTAATTTCATGGTAACTGATTGCTGACTCCTAATCGAATGGAGGAAGGTCCTTTGAAAAGATGCTGAGACTAAGCTTTATGCATGTAAAGCATGAGTTGTACCGCTAAGTTCCCCAGTTAAATGAAGTGGAAGTGGCAATCTTCTTGCTGAGGGCCTGGTGCTAATCTAAGTGCAGGTGTAAGGGAATGAACACAGGTCCTCCTTTAGATATGCCAGCTCTGGGATCTACAATGAAGATAGCCTATCACAATCTTGTATCTCTCAGATGTTCTGGACTACAGCTTTCAGCACATGCTGGTAGGAGCTGAGTGGAACTGTAGTGCAAAACAAAGGATGGCAGGGAAGGCTGTACTAAGTTGTGGATGCAGTCTGATGAGAGCCAAGGGGAATATATTACCACATCAGGTCCACTGATTCCGTAGAAGAGAACCTCGAAGAACCGAAAGAAAAACTAAAGACATGTCACAACTGTGACTGCTATACCAAAACTTGAGATTTTCATTCTCTTTTTCAGCCACATTTCTCAGCTGAAGTGCCCGCTTCAGGTCTTCATCAATATTGGCTGTGTTCTCCAGAGGGATGTATTTTGTCAACATGTCTTCTCTCAGTTCCTTCACCCTCCTTTGCAGATGAGCAAGGTGGTTAGAAAGAGCATCAATGTCAAGAGAATCTTTCAAGCTGAGGCCTGTTGAGAAAAGAAACAAAGTTTCTGGCCCATTGGTAACTGTGACCAAAGCACACAAATTGTCTGGAAATTTATGCTGCATACAACTATTACTAAAACTAAATCATTAAGTCATTACTGTTACTATGCTAAGTATTTTAAAAAAAAGACGATGTAGAAGTGTAAGGTCCTACACTTAGGTAGAAAAAATGGAATGCAGAAATATAGGATGGGGGACACGTGGCTGGATAGCAGTACGTGTGAAAGGGATCTAGGAGTCTTAATAGACCACAAGCTGAACATGAGTCAGCAGTGTGATGCGGCAGCCAAGAAAGCCAATGCAATTCTCGGCTGCATCAATAGGAGTATGGTGTCTAGATCAAGGGAGGTACTGGTACCACTCTACTCTGCTTTGGTTAGACCACATCTTGAATACTGTGTTCAGTTCTGGGCACCCCAATTCAAGAAGGACATGGTCAAGCTGGAGCAGGTCCAGAGGAGGGCGACCAAAATGGTGAAGGGCCTGGAAGCCAAGCCCTATGAGGATAGACTTAGAGAGCTGGGTATGTTCAGTCTGCAGAAGAGAAGGTTAAGAGGGGACATGATAGCCATGTTTAAATATTTGAAGGGATGCCATGTAGAGGAGGGAGAGGGCTTGTTTTCTGCCGCTCCAGAGACCAGGACAAGGAGCAATGGATTCAAGCTGCAGGAAAGGAGATTCCACCTGAACCTCAGGAAGAACTTCCTGACGGTCAGGGCTGTCCGGCAGTGGAATATGCTGCCTCGGAGCGTAGTGGAGTCTCCTTCTTTGGAGGTTTTTAAGCAGAGGCTGGATGGCCATCTGTCGGGAGTGCTTTGAGGGTGTTCCTGCATGGTAGGGGGTCGGACTGGATGGCCCGTGTGGTCTCTTCCAACTCTACATTTCTATGATTCTATGATGCTATGATTCTACAAAACTTGAGCCCTCCAAGCATTTCAGCCTACAATTCAAGTGTTCAACCCAGTGTGGCCGATGGGACCGTGAAAGGTGTAGGCCAAAAATACCTGAAGGCCCAAAGCCCTATTTTAAAGCCAACTGAACATACCGATCTTTTGATGTGGAAAAAATTATGGGAGGTAACTGTGATGTTATGGACTTTGGAAGGGAAATGTTGCATTTATTAAATAAATTAAGGTAATCCGGTTATATATGCAAGGTATAGTAGATTGAATAAGGTAAGGATCTGTTGGGCGGGGGGTGAGAATATAGGATGTTGAGATGTCTGAGGGAATTTCCCTGACAGTTGGTTAGAGCTAGTTAGGATACGAGTGGGAGACAGAATAAGTGATGTGTGTTAGAGTTAACGTCAGTCAGGATTTATATGCATTTAATAAGCAATCTGTGCTGTTTGTCTTCAATTTCTGTTTAGCAAATCATTATGTTTGTATTATACTCTTGAGCCTTGGAAAAGGCTATGTAAAGAACATCCGTGGAAAACTTCACAGTTGTTGGCAAAGGCGGGTTTAGTGGAAAACCCCATAGCTGTGGTCATAGTGGCTGGACTCTTCACATTGGTGGCAGAGGGAGGGATGAGGGAAACCCCTCACACTTGGTGACAGCAGTGAGATTAATGGAAACCCTCACAGTGCCACAGCATAGTAACACAGCAAAAGTGCTGAAGTCCCAAGGTCAGTTCCTGGGAGCTCTGGTTTAAACTGGCTCCCAGTTAACAGAGATAGGAAACTTCATCCACATCCTGCCTGAGATCTTAAAAAGCAGCTGCCCATCAGAGCAGACAAAGGATAGTCTAGATAAAACAGTGATGTAGATGGCTTAGAAGGAAGCAGTTTCAGATATTCATGTGAAATTCCCAGCTACAGAGCTACTCTTAATGGTTCTGTAGCTCTTCTTGATATATTATTCATGCGGTCCACTGGCAGATCTGCCCACATAACCAGTGTTCGATAGCAGTTAACATGTTGAACTAAGACTGAGGAGACACAGATTCAAATCCGCAATCCATCACAAAGCTCACCAGATGATCCTGGGCCATTCATTCTGTCTCAGTCTAACCTATCTCACAAGGTTTATATGAAGATAAAAATATATGAAACCTTGAGGTCTTTGAAGGAAAGGCAAGATACTACCATATCAAATAAAAAGAAAAGGCTTCAGGGAATGTCAAAATGGGATTTCACATGACATTCTTGCAAAGAAGCTAGTAAAATGCAAGCTGGACAGGGCTACTGTTAGTTGGATTTGTAATTGGTTGACCAACCGCACCCAAAGGGTGATCACCAATGGCTGCTTTTCATCCTGGAGAGAAGTGACTAGTGGGGTGCTACAGGGTTCTGTCCTGGGCCCAGTGCTATTCAACATCTTCATCAATGACTTGGATGAAGGAGTGGAGGGCATGCTGATCAAATCTGCAGATGATACCAAACCGGGAGGGGTTGCTAACACACCAGAGGATAGGATCAAATTTCAATATGACCTTGACAGATTGGAGAGCTGGGCCAAAGCTAACAAAATGAATTTCAACAGAGAGAAATGTAGGGTCTTGCATTTGGGCAGAAAAAATGAAAGTCATAAGTATAGGATGGAGGACATGTAGCAATAGCAGTGTGTAAGTGTGAAAGGGATCTAGAAGTCTTGGTAGATCACAAGCTGAACATGAGTCAGCAGTGTGACGCGGCAGCCAAGAAAGTCAACGTGATTCTTGGCTGCATCAATAGGAGTATGGTGTCTAGATTGAGGGAGGTAATGGTACCACTCTATTCTGCATTGGTTAGGCCTCATTTGGAATACTGTGTCCAGTTCTGGGCACCTCAACTCAAGAAGGATGTCGACAAGCTGGAACATGTCCAGAGGAGGGCAACCAAAATGGTGAACGGTCTGGAAGCCATGCCCTATGAGGAATGGCTTAGGGAGCTGGGTATGTTTAGTCTGCAGAAGAGACGGTTAAGAGGGAACATGATAGCCATGTTTAAATATTTGAAGGGATGTCATGTTGAGGAGGGAGCAGGTTTGTTCTCTGCCGCTCCAGAGACTAGGACAAGCTGCAATGGATTCAAGCTGCAGGAAAGGAGATTCCACTTGAACCTCAGGAAGAACTTCTTGACGGTCAGAGCTGTCCAGCAGTGGAATATGCTGCCTCGGAGTGTGGTGGAGTCTCCTTCTTTGGAGGTTTTTAAGCAGAGGCTGCATGGCCATCTGTCGGGAATGCTCTGATGGGTGTTCCTGCATAGCAGGAGGTTGGACTCGATGGCCCCTGGGGTCTCTTCCAACTCTATGATTCTATGATTCAAGGGCTATAGCCTGCACTTGCCCCCAAAATGGTTTAAGGCATAGTTTTAGCTAATCTCCTCTGTCAAGAAAACTCTAGGATAGACTCACCAAAGTAGGCGATGACTTAAAGGCTCTGTTACCCTGACTTCTGGGGGTCTCCTGGGGGACACCTTGATTCACTCCAAAAATGCAAAGACTGGGGAAATTAGTGTAGCACTGGCAATAGCAAAACAAGGGTCAGCAGAATCTTTTACTCAATTTTTACGGGGTCAGGCTAAGCAAAAAGCCAGACAAATGTATCAATAATTAGATTTTATTAATAAATGTGTTCTCACGCACCAATGCACTCACTCACTCACGCACACAAGGGCTCTCGAGAAGGGAAAGAGGTGAAAACTGATAGGGGATTTAGTGGAGAGGGTGTAAAGGTGGTGATACTACACCTATCCTGAAGTCTTCAGTCCAGGAAGCTGCGAGAAGGATGGAGCTCAGCAAAGAGAGGTGGCTGAGAGGATCACTCGACTAACAGGGTGCCAGTCTGCTAGCGTGGCAGGGAGTTCTCTGAAGAGACCCTCCAAAACTGGGACTACTTATAGGGCAGAACATACCTCAAGGGCAGGCCCTCTCCTGGGAAGAACAATGGCCAAAACAAAGGAAAAAACGCCGCACAATAGCAATTTGATAGTTTGCATGATTGCTTCATGCCGATGGACCTTGCCTTCGTAGGATTTTCCAAAGTTGGAGTTGCTCAACCTGGGGGAAACCCTCAAGGTGGCTATTCGTGGCTGAGGACCCTTTGTTTGTGTGGACGTGTCTAGCCTGAGGTCTCCTTGGGAAACGTGACTGGGGATTTTCCTGGTCTTGACCTAGGTTCGGTCACTCAACCTTTTTGTCTATGCACCCACCCAGGCAACCTCTCTGGCATGGCGGGCATATTTCATATCAATTTTATATCCCCTCAGGATGGGATCTGCCACTGGTGTAACATAACAGCACATGGCCACTATTTTGTTCTACTCATAACTTTATATATGTTTTGCTTAGTTTGCATTTATTTTTAATTCAATTTAGCTTCAATACCACTTCGATTTAATTATGACATTATTTTAATTATGACCTTTTAAGTAAACACAGTCAAAGATTAAAGTGGTGGGGGCTCTGCAACAGTTCCTAAAATAGGGCCAATCTGAGTGCACGTGTGAGCCTTTTTAGGTTCAACGGTATAGAAAATCAGTAAATGAATGAATACTAAATAACATACAAAGCACAAAAGACTACAACAGAGAAATCTTCTTGTGTGAACCTGCTCCTTCAGGGAGAAGAACATCCCCATATATTTTTATCAATTACTCAAGTAACACAAAAAATGTTGATAACAGAAACACTGGGAGATTTGGGAACGGAAATTTGGAACTTGGCAAGAAGAGGATGCAACCTACACCTTCAGGGCCCCTAGCTAGTGAAGGGCATAGGACTACTGCTCTAATTGAAGCACTGATATTCCAGCCCTGGATAGAATCCACTCAAAGCCAAGCCAAAGCATTCATTATATAACTGCCTTTTTCCCGTTAGAATCAATGTGATCCAAAGATTCATGAATAAAGATGTCTTGCTCATGCCTCAAATTTAACAAAAATTCAATTTCTTCATCATAGATAACTGCATCTTACCTGGAATCCTCTGAGCTGGGTTGATTTTCTTGGCTGGGTTTGGTGCTTCTTTTGCAGCAAGTGTTTCCCTTAATGTTCTTATTTTCTGTATTAAGTTCTCAATTCTTGAAGAGTTCTTCTCAATTCTTTTTATCCTAAAAAAAAAAAAGGAAGGACAAAAGCCATTTAATACTTATTGTAAAGTTTCTGCTTCAAAGCAGAATTCTGTAAGTCACAAGTGGGCAGAAGGAGGATCAAAATCCACTGGCAGAACCCTGAATTATTTTGAATAGTTGGGGAAAGTTTCAGAAAAATTGTCTCAGAATACCAGTAATGAATAAGACTACCACTCCATTCATCCAAAATTAGGTAACTTAAAATCATCCTTTTGGGAGGAAAACTAGGATCAAGACTATTTTACAAAAGGGTTTATGAAATTCTTTCTAGAACATCACAATTTCCTGGGTTAATTGTGTGCCCAGTTAGAAGCAGAAGCCAGAAGACTAAGATCTGCCCACCATGGCTATCAGTTCCACACATCAAAGTATCTGGAGCTTTAGCATCTTGCCATTCTTAGCATTTTAAAATTCCTTACACTTTTCTTTATTATTCTAGATAATTCTAGTAGGTATATGGGGGTTAAATGCTTGATCAGTTTTAAAGAACACTAGTGAAATTAAGAGAGTGGTGTTGAGGAACAGGCGAAGGGTACGATTTAATTAATTAATTAATTAGATTAATTAGATTAATTTAATTTAGTTAATTCAAGGCCAGTCCTATTTTCAAGGTCAAGGATGTATCATGGCTACAGTGCTGTACATATCTACCCTGGAGGAATTCATTGGGTTTATTTCTTTTTTAATATAATATTTTTTGTAATTATAAAACAACATGCAACACAAAAAAACAAGACAACATAAGAACAAACATTAAAAAATTATATACAAAAATTAAGACTAAATTATACTATCCTAAAACATAAATACATATGGACCTCCAGCCAATGATACATTCAATATCAGAAATATTTAACACCTATATTAGTAATACCAGCTCCCCAATAGTTCAAAACATCCAAAGATGTCCTTACTTTTCTTCCAGTTGACAACTTCTCTTCTTGTAATACATAAGAGTGGAAGGTTCACATGCTAGTATTTTTAATTTCCCATGAAGGTGAAAAGCATTCTGTTGGCCCTTCTTTAGTGTTTCTACAAAGGCGTCATATTCTTGCTTGATTGTTGTCAGGATGTTCTTGTAAGCACTGACATGCTCAATTATCTGTGTCAATTAATGCAGAAACTGGTTATTCACTTTTATTGCTTTATGCAAGAACAAAGCAAGAAAATGCTCCATTCTCTTAAAGGGAAGCTGAGTTCTTCAAAGATACAGAGAACAGAAGGATATAAGAGTCTGGATCAGAACAAAGCTCTGTCTAGTCTAGAAATGGGGAAAATCACTCCTTTTTTAAACTGCCATTTTCGCATTATTTAGGAACCTTTCACACTACAGTTATAGTACTATGATTCCACTTTAACTGTCATGGCTGAATCCAAGGGAACCCTGGGATATGTAGTTTAGTGAGGCGCATTGAGAGCCAGCATGGTGTAGCAGTTTGAGTGTTAAACTAGAACTCTGGGAAACTAGTGTTCAAGTCCCTGCTCAGCCATGGAAGCCCACTGAGTGACCTTGAGCAAGTCACACTCTCTTAGCCTCAGAGGAAAGCAACAGTAAACCCCCTTTGAACACATCCTGCCAAGAGAACCCTATGATAGGCTTGCTTTAGGGTTGTTGTAAGTTGGAAACAAGTTGATGGCGTACAGTGATGACAAGAAGAAGAGATATTAGAACTCTCTTGCTGAGAATTCTAAATACTACTGCGTAAACTGCAAATCCCAAGATTTCATAGGAAGTTGCCATGGCAGTTAAAGTAGAAACATAGGACTATAGTTGGGTGTGTGAAAGGGTCCAGAGTGAGGTCACATTCCTTCAACTATTTAGAATAAAAGTTACAGTTATAGTGCAAAAGGAGTAAAGTTATCCCTCTCTAAGCTAAAATTGCAATGCAATTTAATTATGCCTTAGTTCAGAGCTTTCCAAATTGTTCATGTTGGTGACACACTTTTTTAGACATGCATAATTTTGCAACACAGTAATTCAGTTTTACTGGCAAACTGGAGGTTAAACTAACCCCTTACAAGAGATATGGACGCATACATAAATTGTAATAACAAAATGAAGAGTTGGTACTTACGTGAACAGTCATTCTTCATCCATGACCCCCTGCGATTTGGCTCTAACGGTGGACCTGCCTTTGCCATTGTCCGTGACCCGCTGTATTGCGGTTTTCTGGACGGAATGTTGTTTTTGCTTGTCCAAGCCTAGCTGTACAGCGGTACTCTGGACAGAATCATCTTTTCCCATTCCATGACCATTCACATTTTCACTGATGCCTGAGACATCTTATCTCCTTCACCTCTTTCCTTTTTCTCCAAATTCAGTAAAACTAATCTATCGTACCAGAGAGGGACAAAACACACCTAGCTGGTTCGCAGGAGAACTAAAAACTGACCGGAGGGGGACTGGAGTGGTTAAACGTTTTTCTGTTGGCACGAGGATGGCTCCTGCATCGGCTGGTGCGAGGATCACAACCCATACATAGTGGATTGCTCTTCCTATCATCCCGAGAATGTATGGGGACACACCTACAGATAGTGGTTTTTCATCCAATGGCCACGCATAACTTTTCACATTCACTTCCGCTGTTTCAACCTGATTACACATACTGCACATGCGCAGTACCTGTACGGTCCCTCAACCACAGTGTACATATACGAACATGACAGAAGGGAAATATACTAGTGTACCATACTAATCGGCACCACTGCTGCACAAAAATGCATGTGAGAGAAATAACATAGATTTTAGACATATTTTTAGCTTCTGTACTTGGTATACAGTATTAGTAGCATGTATTAGTAGCATATATTTTAGCTTATTTGTGTAACATATATTTTAGATGAGTTTACGCATATATTTCAGTATATTTTATATTTTAGCTTCTGCAATACACTAGATCTAATTAAACTGCTTTCCAGAAACTGTAAGAGAGCAAAAGAGGGCCTCTAAGACCTTGAATCTTCAAACGGCTGATATGGCAAGTACTGGGAGGCCTTCGTCTCAAACCTTGTTGATAAGACATACTGAAGGACGACAACTGATTGATAGGACATACCAAGAGGAAGGCAGAGATGGGTCAGGGTAAAGGAGTTGTTGTTTTTTTTGAAACTGTTAATGAGACACCTTAAATGTAACATGAGAAATAAGATACACGAGGGGAATGCATGATCAGTGCGTGATCACTCACACTGTAAATGTGAGGAAAGGGAAATGTAAACTTCCTAGGCGAACCGGATAGGCTGTAAACCCTGGCGTCCTATCCAATGGGATCCCAGGGGAAGGAAATCTTGCAGTGGGGGCAGGTAATAAAAACAAGTTGTATTCAACACTGGGGTATCCTCTTTATGAGCACCCTCTTCTGCAGAATGTTTACTTAAAATAAATGTGATTCAGTCAATCCTGTGCCTAATTCCTTTGTGAGTTTTTTTCCAGCTATTTCTCACACATGCAAGTTGGTATTGCTTATTTCACATAGACTCAGAGGTTTCTTGTTATGTTCACATGACACACCTACACACTGAAGCCGACACACTAATGTGTCACGACACACACTTTGGAAAGCTCTGTCTTAGTTACTGGGGAGATTTATCAATTACAACTAATTACTTCCAAGTTTTCATTAGATATACTCTTAAACACTCTTACTAGAGAGTAAGCAGATTTGAAAATAATGGGACATACTTTTAAACAAGTATTGATGGGATGGTGCTGGTAGGCATTTTTTCATGGTTAGTAAGAACACTCAAATTGCCTTTCTGGATCATCATATCAAAGTCCATCCTGCACAGAATCAACTTCCAATAACAGCCAGAGGTTTGGGACAATTGTTGCTCAGCCTCATAAAATCTCTGGATTAGCATAAGCCTTTCCCTGTCAGCATAAGCAAGTAAACAAAGAAGAAAGCCTTTCTTTCCTGGCATGTTAAGGCAGCACACCAGTGTTTCAGTTATTCATGAAGATGTGGACTACAGTTTCCTGGTTCACAAAAAATGGGAAATTCACAGTTAATGGGAACCTTTCTGGTTTGTTTGCTGACAAAGGGCGGTTGCACACCTTGGCTTTCACAAATGGTACATATGATTTCAGCTGTGGTCACTTACCATTTCAAACACATTTTTATATATTATATAATACTCATCAGCTGGCCCTTGCTCGGTACAGCCAACTTTCTCAATTTCTGAAATTATATAACTCTGGATGCTTTCCAGAAATTTCTTCTCAGTCTCGGGGACAATGGGAGGCAGCACTGAATGTCTGTTTGCTTTGACGCTGGCTGCTTTCATGGTGGAGAAACCAGTTAAGCTTCCTTTGCAGACAGAAGCTAATGCATCCGTTGATTCTTATGACTGAAAGACATGCTTCAGTCAAAACCTGAAAAAAATGTACATTATTAGAATAATTGGAAATGTATCTAATTGTGCAATTTAACCATGCTCATCCATAACTAAGGCCATTTCCGCTCTAGGCTGTTATAGCGCTATTATTCTACTTTCAACATCCTATGGAATCCTGTAGTTTGCAGTTTAGGGAGGAGCAGTCTAGTGAAGAAATGGCCTAAGTCTATAAAAGTCTAGAACAGAAGTGGCCTAAGTCCCACTGTTTTCAGTGTACTATTTCCACTGGAACATATTCTCAGCTAACAAATTGGTTAGGACTGCAGCCTAAACCTGGAGGTAATGTTCAAGTTCCTTAATCTAAAGCAGTCACACTGAATTCAACATGAAGAACTGGTGTTTAATAATGTAGGGTGCTGTAATCCTACATATTTCAACTCTGAATTAAGTCTTATTGAGTTCAGTGGGGCTCATTGCCAGATTAAATAAGATTAGAACTGCACTTGAAGAGACTGATTTGTCAACTGGGAAGATGTTTCCACTGTCAGTCCCATTAACTTGAGGGGGCATTATTAAAGCCATTTTTCAAATTTGGTGACAGCAGTGCAGAGGCTACTACCAGTAACCCAAACTGGAATCTCTTTTTCTACAGATATATTCACTACTTACCCTCAAGTGGGGAAGGATAAGTGTGTTAAGTTTGTGCAGGAAAAACAACAGAGTCTTGTGGCACCTCAAAGATTACCAATTTTTATCATGTCATAATTTTGCATTTGATGAAGTGGTCTTATGTTTATACAATAATAAAATGGTCTGCTATTTTTTTGAGGTGCCACTAGACTGCTGTTTTCAATACAAGATTCTGAATTTCTCTCTTTGAAAACAGGATTTATAACATCAACAGCAGATGTAGCCACACTGGCTACGAGGGGAAAAAAAATATTAAATTAGCAAAAAGGACAGAAAAATGCATGCAAGCTTTTAAGGTCTCCAAATCCCTTCAACCTCAGGCAAGAGGTTACAAAATGTAGGCCGGGGAAGGGGAAAAACTAGTGTCAAAATCTTATTATCTGCATGGTGTCTTCAGAAATAATAGAGCAGAGTCTACAGACATTTAAACAAGACTCTGTCAGGGGACCTGATGGTCTTCCATTTCACCTGTTAACAGGAGCCCATTCACCCTACAGAATTTTAGTGCTGTGATTGCACACTTAACTTTCATGATTCCATCACATGAACCTTGGGATCTGCAGTTTAGGAATGAGTGTTTAGAATTCCCAGCCAAAGAGTCCTACTGCTTCATCAAAGTACAAACTCCATGATCCTTAAGAATCTTGCCATGGCAGTTGAAGTGGAATAATAGTGTTGTAAGTATGTAGTGTGTGTGACTTGGACCCTGGAGCAAAGAGAGCTAAAAATCTTGATTCCCTCCACCCTCGTTTTAAAATTCACACATTAAAATTCATGTGTGTGTGTCCTGGTCAAAGCTCACAAGCTTCCTTTATTGGTGGCAAAGAACTAGCAAAATGAAGGGGGCTCACAATTCACTAGTCTGATTTATTTTGGCATTATCCAGCGTAATACGCCAGTTTCCCTTAAAGGTCGCACTAGATTTCCCTCCTTCCTTTTTACATTGAAACAAAATTAACACAGCAATTTTATTTTGGTTTATTAAGGGGAAAAAATGTTATCTTAATCTGTAAAACTATCTCGACAGCCATGTTATTATAAAGTTTATATTAACAGGACTGAAAGTAATGTACATGCCAAATGAAATTAAAAGGAGTCCACAAAAACCAAATCAGGTTATTTTAATTTTAAAAAATTAAAAATTAATATACATATGTGTGTGTACAGAAACCAAGTCAGGTAATTTTAATTTTAAAAAAATTAAACATTAATATATACGTGGCTGTGTGGGCGTGTACATATATGTGCGTGTATACAAACACACCCATACATACATATATATATTTAAAATTAACAACTAGAGCTAGGTTTCCCAGTGCATCATTTGTGATCTGCTGTTCTTGTGTAATTATCATTAATGTGTTTTCCGGAAAAACTAAAACAAGTAAAGCTGAGGAATATTTGTATCGGATTACTGTCTGTCTGTCTCTCTGTGTGTATAGACAGACAGGTAGATGTACACCGAACGCGTATACACATACACGTGTTTAAATAATATACGTCTTGACATACACACCCCTACACAGACAAAATTCCGAATTCTTCGCGGCCCCCCCTCAGCCGCCGTCCGACTTCCTAATGCGAGCTACTGAGGGGCGCCTCCCCACCCAGCCCCGCCTCCTCTCCTCAGCGAACTCACCCGCGAACCAACCAACCGTTGCTAGCACTATCCGCGCCGAGTTAAGTCAGTCAATGCGACGGGAGGAGAACGAGGAGGAGGAGGAGGAGGAGGAGGAATACACTTTCCAGGTGCACGATGGGAATTGTTGTTTTTTTCCGTTCTCTCCGCCCTTTCGCGTCGTTCTCTGACTTTCCGCATACAACTCCCGACAACCCTTTCGCACTTTATTCCTTCAGCGGGAACTCTTGATCACGAGCTTAGCTCTCTTGACCCAAACTACCCTTCCCGTCATGCCTCGTGGATGCTTTTCCGGTGTCCATTCGTAGTCTCCCCGACGGCATGAAGCCCCGCCTCTTCCTGGCTAACCTGGGAAACCCCGTGCTCGGCCGTACAGTCCTTCTTTCCGGCATCCGCCATTACGGGAGCTGCTGCGTGGTGGGTGAGTGCTCCGCCGCGAGCCTTCCCGCCCTTCCTTCCCCGTGCGGCCTGGGTCTGGCCTGTGAGCGCGGGCTTGATTTTTCCCCCTTGCTGTTTCTTCCGTAGGTGCAGGCGGCGCCGCCACCTCCGTCGCCATGCAGATCTTCGTGAAAACCCTGACGGGGAAGACCATCACCCTCGAGGTGAGGGAGGGAAAGAAGTGGGTGGCGGAGCCGGGTGGGATCCACGGAGCCAGCGCGGGCCAAGGCAGGCCTGCCTCGCACCCCCTCGAGTTGCCTTCAGCCTTTTGGGCGCCTCCAGTGTGACTCTCCTTCCTTCCTCGCCCTCAGCCGGCAAGGGGATTTCATGGTGGGATGAAACCGCCTTGTACGGCTAAGGCCAGTTTCGCACTGCACTCTTATAGCGCGATTATTCCGCTTTCAACATTCTATGGAACCCTGGCCGGCCCCTCCCTAAACGGCAAACTCCATCGGATATTGAAAGCGGAATGATCGCGCTATAAGAGTGTAGTGCGGTAATGGCCTAAGAGGTCAGAGAGGAGGTTTCTACCCTGAGGGACTTGCAAGACTTGAAAATGTCCACACTGACGACAAAAAGAGGGACAGTTAAGGATAGTAGGGCAAGCAAAAGGGCTAACAGAAAATGAATGTGGCTATACAGAGTGTCTCTGTACAAGATTTTGGAGGAGACAAAAATTTTTTTTATTTGTTTATAGGCTTTTTCTCGCTTTATAAACAAAAAAAGGTGAGTGGTGGTTCATAACTGTTATTCCACATATATGCTACTTGTTTTTTTGTAGATTGTGGATAACGATGATTAAGAACTTAATAGAGGACGTGCAGGATTGGACCAAGGGCCTACCTATGGCAGTGTCCTGTTTCACACACTGTTATTAGTACTTTAAAATATTTGTATGTCTTTTACAAGTTGCTTGTCGACTTAAGGCAACCCCTTTAGTTTTCATAGGATTTTCTTAGGCAAGGAATTCTCAGGTGATTTAGCCAGTTCCTTCCTCTGAGATACAGCCTATAGCGCCTGGTATTCCTTAGTGGTCTCCCATCCAGGTACTAACCAGGACTGACTTTGCTTACTTTCCAGTGAGATCTGATGTGTTTAGGGTATTTAGGCCCAAAAAATATTTATACCCCACCCTATTTTAAAGACCTCAGGGTGGCTTCAGAGTAGCACTAAAACAAGTTTAAACAGTTTGAAGAATAAAATAAGCAAAACATTAAAAAACAATAATGAATTGCATGTGTGTGTATATACTTTCAGGTCACTTTTTGACTTATGGCAAGACCATGAATTTCATGGGCTTTCTCAGGTGGTTGTGCCAGTTCCTTCCTCCAAAATAGCACCTACAGCATCTGGTAGTCATTGGTGCTCTCCCATCCAAGTACTCACTAGAGTTGACACGTCTTAGCTTCCAAGATCAGATGGGATCTGGTGCCTTTAGAATATTTAAGTCAGTTTCAGTAGTAAGAAACAGATTTAAAAGATTTACAGACAGGCAGGTAGACCTAGGAGCCCACCAGAAGGACAGGAGAGGAACAGTGCTTTCTTGTTATTCAAATTCTCCAGCAAGTGGTATCCAAAGGCATCCTGTCTTAATGTAACCAAATCAAACAAGTAAAGCATTTAGTTTCCATAGTCCAAAATTTTTTTCCTGCTTGGTTCAGGTTTTTGGGAGAGATGTTGTAGTCCATGGTAAAGAATGCTGAAGTATGGTATATATGGGAGCTGTTCAGTTCATTATCTGAACTATGCCTTTCTAATTCTATAGATGTGCATCTGAGCCCCCTTTTATGGTTCAGGCCATTTTTGCACTAGCCCCCACCCCAAATTGCAAACCCCAGGATTCTATAGGAGGTTGAAATTGGAATAATAGCACTATAATAGTCTAGTGTGGAAGTGGCCTTAGTGTTTCCCATTAGAGAAGCTAAGTGACCCTGCTTTTACATTGTTTTTCTTTATATTTTTGCCACTTTCCTTTTGTATAACTGGGAACACAGAATTGTGCACAGTGTTTGTCATGTATGATGAAAAGTAGTTCCAGTCAGAAGTATAGACATCCATAGATGTGAAAGTCTTAGGATTACTTTTGAGTGATTGGGCTATATTTGTTCTTCAACAGTATTAGACTGGATTGTGCAGCTTTTGTGAGCTGCTGTACAATCATGGCTCCCGTGCATAGGACCATGTGTACTGCAAAAAGTTCTTTTAATTTACAACTTTTACACATTTCATCTTGTACAACAGTACTAGTGGGCTGATATGACTGTGGTGTTCTATAATATCTGAACAGAAACTGTATGTATTTCCAACTAGTTTATTAATCATTATGATGATGGCTTCTTTTTATAACAGGTTGAACCATCTGATACTATAGAAAATGTCAAAGCCAAGATCCAGGATAAGGAAGGTAGGTGTGTTTTTTTTCCACTACAGTGTAAAGCCCACTTTACTAAAAAGAAGTTTGCATTGAACCATAAACCCACTTCTGCATAGATATGAATAGGGTTTTAGCTTGTTAGCAAATAGTACAGATTAGATGCAAAACAAAAAAATAGAAGCATATCTTTTTTAAGATTCTACAAACATTATATTGCATTTGGTTCTTTAGATTTATTGATAAATGATCTGGAGACAAACCTTGGATAGTGAGAAAACATTTCACCTGCAAAGAAGTCAAGCAGGGGAAAGCTCTCCATTCCAGTTCAATATGATCTGACAAATGCAATAACAGTGGTGAACATGTACAAGAGTATGTGCCAGGTTGGTTTATTTGTATCAATAGAGAACAAAACAGCTGGAAAATGTTCCAAAGGAGAAACGAAAAAAGTATAAATGCAGTTGCAGGGGTTTTTTTTTTAGCTTGATGAGGGACAAAGCAAAGAACAGGGTTACTGAATAGTGCAGAGTGGAGAATAACACTTCTGAATATGGAAAGAAAAAAATTGGTGATGCCTGTTCAAATGTGTCTAGAACAAACTGATATTGCTTGTTATACTGCATAGTCAAGGGCATTCTTCACTGAATTGTGCTGTACTGCTTCTCTCACATAATGGCTGAGCGTGACTGCGTAGATGAGGTGCTAACTAGCCATGATAGTTAGAAACAAGTGGGTAATTTTCAGAAGGTCTGTAAATGGCCTCTAGCTGTTGAGGATCCTTAATGATCATATCCTACTTTTAAACTAGACATCTCTCAATATGATGCTGGCTCTGGCATTTTTGATACATTTTAATTGCTACAGTTATTTTTTGTATTAAGTATGAGTAATTAAATTATGCTAATTTAGTTAATATGTTTTATAAATTATTATTTTATCTTGTATACTGCCCTGCGATCTTGTGATACAAGGTGGGATAGAAATATTTTTACAACAGTATTGACAAATGACATGTTGGATTTTTTTTACTGCTAGGAATTCCTCCTGATCAACAGCGTCTGATTTTTGCTGGCAAACAGTTGGAAGATGGACGCACTCTGTCTGATTATAATATTCAAAAGGTAGTTCTTCTCATACATGGTGTGATAAACCTTAACATACAAACTCATGCCATAATCTTGATCCATCAGAATGACTTTTGGCAGTTGTGGTAAGAGCAAAGAAACCTTGGCCTTGTTAATAAGATGCAGAATTGGACATTGGTCTCTCTACTAAGGAAGGGAGGCGTTATGAGAAGATACTCATCCCTTACATATAGCATTCAGTCTGTTAAAGGTACACACAAGTAAGAGCAAACTGGCTTGTGATTTCATATTGCTGCGTAAGTGTGGTAAATAGTGAAAATATTGCTACCCCAGATAACAAAAGATTTTATTTATATCCCACCTTTCTCCCAATTTTGTGCCAGAACTGGCTTACAATGTAGGTATGATATGTCGTAAGTTAAAAAGCTATTAAAGCAATTCAGTTAAGATGATAGTTAAAGATAAAACCACAACACACCCATTGAAAGACTCTTCTGCCACAAGAAGTTGAGAGCCAAAGACCTATATAAATAAATAAAAAGGTCTTTACCTGCTGGCAAAAAGGGAGCAGAGAGGAGGCTTTCTTTGGGTGAGAGTTTCATAGCCTAAGAGCAGCCACTGAGAAGGCTCTCTCCTATGCCCTCACCATACAACCCTGTTAGGGTGGTGCGACTCAGAGACCTCACCCAAAAAAGATCGTAAAGCTCAGGCGGAACGATATGACGAAATAAAGTCTTTCAGGTAGTCTGGATTTAAGCCATATAGGATTTTATAGGTTGAAACCAGCATTTTACATTGTGCCTGGGAACAAACCAGTAGCTAGTAAGCTGTTTCAGCAAAGAAGTTAAATGCTCCCAATAACATTTGTTGATGTTGTGCAACTTCAATTAATGTAGGATGAGCTTAGTGATTGGGACTTGGAAAATCATGAATATATACATGTGATAGCCACTGAGCTTGTTTTTAACTTGTGTAGAGCAGGGTGGGCAGTAGGTAGTCAGAATGTGCTGGCAGATCTGCATGATTTACGGCAACAACCCACCTATCCTGTGTCGCTTAACAGTAGCAAGACAAGTAAATTTGAAATCTAAAAAGACTTTGCCTTACATAAATTACATATTTCTGTTTCATTGTTCTTTACTTGTAAAATTACTGTTAACTGGTTGCATTTCACCAGTTTTTTCTGCTATTTTAATGATTGCTTTGAAAGTTTTGTTGTAGAATTCTTTTTCAGATGTACATCTTTGTGTTACCTCCCCATGTCCATTTTGCATCTGGCTTTAATTAGAGGACCTTAGGGCTCAGTAAAAAAACAAATCCTGTAAGCCTAAAGTCCAGTTACTGTTATTTACAGCGTCAGCATTTAATATGCTGCTAATATTTTATTATTTAATGTTTACTGTTAACATTCTTCCTTGGAGAGCATGCTTTTCATACATAGTGAGTAGGTTGGGGAGAATGACATGCCCAAGGCCATTCATTGAACTTGATGGACAATACTGTGGTTTCCTGCATCTGGCCCAAGACTAGCTCCTTCCTCACACAGCTGTCAAAATTTGGCTGGCCTTTGCTTCTTATAAAGTACATTTCCTATAAATAGGAGTCCACCCTTCACCTTGTGCTGAGACTTCGTGGTGGTGCAAAGAAGAGAAAGAAGAAGTCTTACACCACTCCTAAGAAGAACAAGCATAAGAGAAAGAAGGTGAAGCTGGCTGTCCTCAAATACTACAAGGTATGAGAGATTTCAGTACAAGAAGACTTTGAATTCATGGCTTGACTCACAGTTTGGATCCCTGCTTTTTACTGTTTGGAAAGTTTGCTGTTTCTTGTTACATGATTCAAAGAACTTGCTACATACTTTTCCGTTAGTTTTTTTTATCTTTTGTGAGGGGGAGATTCCTTAGGCTTGATAAGAGAATGGCATAAAACTTGAGAAACTAAAAAAATAGTCTTTAATTACAAACTGAAAACCATTGATCTTATTAAATTAATTTTAAATTGTGGTTTATTAAGCCTTCATCCTCCCTCCTCTCAACTAATGATAGGTGATGGTGTTCACCAGTATACTACCCCAGCTACTTAGCTGATGCATAATTAAAATCTTCTATCCCATCCCCTGCTGGGAGGTCTGTTCTACTGAGTACAGACTAGTTACAGATCTGTAATGCAAGGTTACAAATCTGTAACTGCAGTACTGAATCCTAGCCATTACTTTTAACTTGTCATTTAAAAGTTCAGGATTGGAGTTAGAAGTGATACAGTGCTTCCAAAGACCTGCAGAGTCTCAGTAGCTCTGGATTATTTTGTCAGATGTTTCTGCATTTAACTGGAAAGCAAAGATTTGAGGCAAATTAATGCATAAATGTGATTGATTAGTGAGTATTTAGTCTTGTAAATTGTTGGGGACGTGGGTAACAAAAGTTAGTTATTCCTTATAGTAAATGCCCCCAATATCACTAGGGTTTGAGTCTTTCTGAGGACTGGAGCATGTCCGCCTCAGTAGAAGGTTGGGTTGCTCTTAAAAATTACAGCCTGTGGCCATCATGGCTTCCTGATTCAAGATGATTTTCCAGGGTGAGGTGTGAGAGAGTCCAGTACTATTTACAGAGTCTTTGCTTTCACAGGTGGATGAAAATGGGAAAATCAGCCGCCTGCGGCGAGAATGCCCTTCAGAAGAATGTGGGGCAGGAGTGTTCATGGCTAGCCACTTTGACAGGCATTACTGTGGCAAGTGCTGCTTGACATACTGCTTCAACAAACCTGAAGACAAATAAAATGTGTCTTTTGTTATAATAAACACATTTGAACTTCACACTTTGTATTTCACTGCACATGTTCATAAAGTGGGAACCCTAAAATTTAGAGTATCTGGGAGACTGTTCCAAATGTACAACTTACTGATTGGTGAAAGAATTTGTGCTGCTCTTGAGGAATAAAGTATTCGTTGAACAGAAGGACAAAACATGTTTCAAATTACAGAACAACCTCTGCCCTCGTCTTAAGTTGAGTAGAATGTCTGTTAACTATGCCTTAATGTTCCTCTGTCCAGGATGATTTGTTTTGATCAAAACATGAGACAGTACACTCTCTTTTCTCTGTCCTAAGCAGTTGCAAGGAGTTAATGCTCACAGTAGTGTTCATTTAGTTGATGATTTTAATATGGATCACAGAAGGCAGAAATAGCAGCCTTGCTGTGTTCATGCTGCCCTTAATAGTCAGCTCCCAACTGAAAAGCTACATTCTGTGGTTGTGGGGGCCCTGATATTTGCATCTTCTATCTTTTTCATACACGGATCTGTACTCCAGTCATAGCAGGAATAAACAGCTATGCTGGGGGCTGATGAGTCCTTGTTCCCACTTTTAGAAAGAATCATTTCACTTCAAATAATAGAGACTGCTATCAGAACTGCTATAATTTGTGGCATGTCCCAAAAATCTATTTCAATGGGGCAGACATCCCAGGTCAACCACTGAAAATAATGATTCTCCTTCATAAAAGGTATTAGGGCTTTCTGCTTCAGTGGTGCCAATTCCTATCCCAGATGCAGTAGTGATGGAGAACTACATTCCTTAGATATTGAATCTAAACTAAAAGAGCCATGCCCATTTAGCATACTGGTGACTGCAGGCTAGAGGAATAGCAAAGACAGTGCCCACTAACCTCTTTCTGAAAGAGAAAATTTAGTTGTGCATCTGGAAGAAGAGCAGCATCAGTGACGGGAAAATAAATTACATTTAAATAGCAGTGGAGATTTTTTTGCAACCAACATCAGCTAAACTAGCAAATTATTTTCCAGAAGTGTCATTTTGTTTACTTTAAGTATTCACATCAAAATGTTCTAGTTGTTTCACTAGAGATTGAAGTCTTGTATTTTGGGCAATTCTGGTGGGAGCCAGTGTGATATAGATATGTTAAGAGTGTTGGGCCATGACTTGTCACCAGGGTTCAAATCCCTGCATAGCCATGGAAACCTTACGGGTGTCCTTGGACAAGTCACACACTCTCAGAAGAAGGCAAAGGCAAACCCCCTCTGCATGAATGTTGCCAAGAAAATCCCATGATAGGGTCACCATTAAGTCAGAAATGACTTGAAGGCACAGAACAACAATTTGGGACTGGAGTGCAAACATAGGACAGACTTGGGTTTTGGAATGGCTGTCGGCCTGTTGCCTCATTCTTCCCTGCAGGCACAGCTACATAAAATGAAAGAAACGAGAGATAACAAAATTAATTATAATTTAGGGTAGCTCCAGAAAGAAAATCTTCAGTCATGTTATCATGAACAATAAAGGCAAGGTTTACTACATGAATAGGAACGATTTGTGTAAAAACTTCCGCACTTAACTCAGACCCATGAAAAAAGTGCTGGTTAGCATCTTGATATGTAGACAGAACTAAGGAATTTACACAAACCCATGTTGAAAGTATGCCAGCTAACCCCAAACCCAGGAACCTGCATGGTGGGGAATAAATCTGTAATCTTTAACTCTGTGAAGAAGCTTGTGTAAGCTTCCAAATAGCTTTAGAACAACTAAATTGGGACAGGGGGCATGATTGCGCATTCTCTGTTTGTTAACCAGGCAAATACATTCACCAAAATGTGTCTCTAGCTTGCCCTTTGTAAATTCAGCTTGTTTTTTTTTTAAATTGTACTTCTGAAAAGTACATGGAATAGAATCTATGGTAGTTCAAGATGGCTATTCCAACATATCCATCATTTCACTACACAGCTCCTCAAATTACAAAGACTTGCATCTTCTATGGCATCTTTTTTCATGGGAGCATGCTTTACCTGAAGCATAAGACTTATTTTAAAAATGAAGCCTTGGTTTTTGTTTGTTAAATGTAAGATGCTTTGCTGTACTCTGCCTCCTTGTGAATATTAACCATAGTCCATCACATCTTGGGTTGTGTACGATTTAAAATCCTGGATCCCAAGAAATCTTCTGCTCAACTTCCTTTTCACTGAAACAAACAATTTCATCTCCAGCCTCAAACTCGATGTTCTTTTCGAAACTAAGTCCACAGTCCATGCCAGTCTTGACTACGGTGATATCATCCTTATGGTGCTTTAGTGAAGACAAGGTTCCTAGGCAAGATGGACATAAATTAGCAAGAACTGAAGTATTAAAACTTAAGCAGTACTTATTACAGGATGAAAAGAATTTATATAGTTCAACTCCATCCTCTTTGTGACCTATTCAACTGGGAGATACAGCATTTCAGATTATCATAAATTGAAGTGTCAGGCAAGACAAGCAGCTACAGCACTCCATAGAGTAAAGTCCTGGTAGCAGAATTGTGAAGGCTCAGACTTCTAACTTACAGAGTTGCTTAAATTACCTATACTTTTGAATTTAAGAGCCAAATTTGGTGGATAGGGAATCATGCACAAGGCAACAGACAGAAAACATTCTCTAAAGTCATGTAACATCATTGATCAACAACACTAGAAATCTAGCTAAAAAAAAAAAAGATGAATACTCAGTATATCTTCTACTCACCTGTCCAAATAATTTCACCATTACGAATTAATTTAAACTTCATCTTTCTGTCTAATAGGCCTTTCTGTACTCTACAGCCAGCTACTGGAATCTTACTTTTTCCTACTGTCACATCAAAGGTTGCTAGTACAACAGCTTCTCCTAAGGAATATGAAAAAGAATCACGAGAATCATCAGCATTTAAAAGCAACCTAGGTATTTTGCTCCTTAAAAAGGAAAGAAACAGCTAACTCCAATCTGCACGCATACCATCCCCCAAACCCCACACAGAAAACTGGGTGAGATCCTAATGTAAGAATACAGAGGCAGACAGCCTGGTGATACTGCTGGCAGGCCAATCACTGATTATGGGAGGTGAGCGGGTCTGGGCTTATGCAAGCACGTAAAAAGTAAAACTACTGGAATAACCAGGAACTGGACTGGTGTGACACAGAACCGTAAGAGTTGGAAGGCGGCCCACAGGACATCCATGGAAGGAGACCACAGCACCACTCCAGGTAATTGGTTCCATTGCTGAACCACTCTTCCTGTCAAAAAGTTCCTTTCTAATGTTAAAATCTAGTCTCCTGTAACTTAAAACCATTAGACCTGGTCCTATCATATCCCTGGGACAGCAGAGAACAAACCTGCACCCTCCTCTCTGTGACAGGCCTCTGGATATTTAAAGAGGGCCATCATGTTATTCCATGTGTTTGAGCTTGTCCTCCTTTGTCCTGTCCCACAGCTGCAAATTCTAGCATCACATGGTCACTTGCCCCTAAAACATCAACAATTTTGATTCTAGTGACCTACTCCCTGCCCTATTGAATAGGATCAAAGCCAGGATTGCCAATCCCCTTGTTCCTTCCTCTACCTTTTGAAAGAAGAAATTGCCTGCAAGGCACTTCAGGAATTTATTGGACCACCTATGCTCAACAGAGTTAGTCTACTAGCAGATACCAGGGTAATTGAAGTCCCCATCACTATAAAACCCACTGGGTGACCCTGTGTGCATCATATACTCTCAGCCTCAGAAAATGCCTTGATAGGTTCACCTCAGAGTTGCCATAAGTTGGAAAATGACTTGAAGGTACACAACAACAACAACTATATAGCATCTTGGCCAGGCTTTCTTCCCAGAAAAGGTGGATTCGTGCAGTGTTTTATGACAAACTTTAGGCTGTGTAATTGTACCAATTTGCATGCTCTCTTTTTGTGTTATTGTGCAGCTTTTCATACATTACTTAATTTATTTTGCTATCGCTGATAATGGAAAACAGCCTTGAGTGGCAGAGCACAAAATCTACACCCCCAGACAACTGCAAATATTACACAGCCACCCCACTGCAGATTTCAGCAGACTGCCACCCAGTTTGAAGTTTACCTTGGCATCCCTAAAGCCTAGCAACTTGCACAACCTCCTACAACATAGATTTGTGTATTTCTGCACTGAAACACGATAGTCTGTGGTGCTACTTTTATTTCTACAGAACATTAACAGTTACTTTATATGGTCTGAATGTAAGATGACACATGGACCCCACTTAGGATCCATGTAGCAACTTGTAGTACAGCTTCCCGTTTCCCATATTGTCCAGAGAGCTGCCTCTGGGAAGCCCATCAGCGGGAGCGAGGGTCAACAGCATGCCTTTCCCTTCCACAAGCACCTTCAATTCAGTGGTATACCTAATATATGCTCCTCCACAGAATGGGGCAAAGTGCGACTGAGTTCTTCCTGTAAGTCTTCAACAAGCCGGTAGATGATGTTGTGCATTTTTATTTTTATTCCTTTCTTAGCAGCCAGCTTCTGAACAGAGTTATTCACACTCACATTGAACCCATATATAATGCCTGAAAAGCCAACAAAGAACAGATGTTAATTATTTTTCTTTTTAAAAACGACTAAGGAATACCTCAAGAAAAGACAACCAAAATTTTTGCATCAAGAAAAGCTGAATGCTGCAAGCCAAACAAATTATGTACACTTGCACATGCTTGCTTCTTGTTCACAATGTATTCTATCTCTGCAGATCAAGAGGTGAAGAACCTTGGCCAGTGTAAGTCCTACCAAACACTACTTGGGCTTTGGAGATTCCACCACACTTTGCAGTTTGCTTGCAACACTAAGGCAGGTTAAGCAATGTACATGTGGATCAATCTAAACAATCCCAGAAAAGCACAGGGCTTAGGACCCCCTCGTCCACCTTTTTCCTTTCTTCCTCTGTAAGTATGTATGTCTGACATTTTCTTGAGTTTGCTGAAGCTTGCCCAGCTAGTGTTAATAAGCCATGTTGACAAAATAGCTCATACTCTCAAACCCATCTTCACAGTCATCATAGCTGAAGAATTTTTCTAAAAAGAGAAAGATGACATTTCCAAGATGCTACCATTTGTGCCCTGAATCCCCAAAACTCTGCAGTCAAATACAATCCACATATCTGCCAAAGTCCATTTTCAAAAATCACACTCAACATACCAACACTGCCACTTGTTCAGCCTGACTGCTGTTGACAGTGACATGCTGTTGTTGTTGTTGTGTGCCTTCAAGTCATTTCCAACTTACGGCACCACTAAGGTGAACCTATCACAGTGATTTATTTGGAGGGGGTTTACCTTTACCTATCTCTAAGGCTGACAAAATATCACTTGCCCAAGGCCACCCAGTGAGTTTCCATGGCTGAAGGAGATTCAAACCCTGGTCTCCAGAGTCGTAGTCCAGCCACTACACCATGCTGGCTCTCTTTACGTGAAAGCTTGTAGTGTCCCAATTCTTTATCCTGAGCATTCAGAAATAAGGATAGTACATACGGTTCAAAGATCCAGTGTGGTGTAGTGGTTTGATAATTTCACTATGACCCTAGAGACCAGCATTTGAGTCTCCACCCGGCCGTGGAAACCCACCGAGTGACCTTGGGCACATCACACACTCTCTGCCCCCAGAAAACCCCGTGATAGGTTCGCCTTACGATCACCATAAGTTGGAAATGATTTGAAGGCACACAACAACAACAATAACATAGATGGTTTACACTCATAAAGCAGAAACTTCTGCCCAACCTAGGGCACTGCATACTGATTTAGCCTCAGTCTGATACTATATTGCTGAGGCAAAGGGAGGGTTGCCTTCTCATTTGTCTCACAACGTCAATGAAAATTTTTACCTCATTCTGCTGAGCAATAACACTGCATATGATTACAGGCCACCTTGTATGCATTTCAACTAGTTACTGAACTGTTAGCTGTTTGAAAGCCGAAATCAAGGGCTCCAGCTTTTTCAGCAAACCAAACATATACCTTCATACTGGAAATGTCAAAAAGACTAGCCTTTACCTTTAAATGTTTCTGCAAGATGTATGTCACTTTCACTAATGTCCCCAATCCCAAACTGGATGACATCTAATTCACACTCCTCATCAGCATCATAGGTGTCCAGGATATCCAAAATGGCTTCCACAGAGCCATCAACATCCCCTGCATGCAACAAGAGACCTCATAAGTTCGAGTGTATCAGAGTTGAATCCAATAGCACAAAGAATA
This sequence comes from Cyclura pinguis, assembly GCA_030412105.1. Lineage (NCBI taxonomy): Eukaryota > Metazoa > Chordata > Lepidosauria > Squamata > Iguanidae > Cyclura > Cyclura pinguis. The sequence goes on along the minus strand of CM059599.1, from coordinate 17,155,196 downwards.
TCAGCTACTAAAAACTGCTTGTAATGTGTACTAGGAAAGCTAGAAATGTATCGTTCCAAATGAGTGGGAACTGAGCAATGAACTGGACCCATGTGGATTTTGCTTCATTTCTAAAAAAGAAAAAATAAATTCTCCAGTGACTTCCACCTAAACAACTTCAATGCCCTGGTGCAGCTGGATGGAGGGTCCACAGGCGTAAACATAGTTGTTATTCCCACCTAGAGGAGACCCACTGAATCAGTGGGATTTACCTATATAGTGACTCACTGTTCAACAGGTGATACAATGGGTGTAACCTACTAGGGTCTAGCTAATGGGACTCAAGCCACTATCATGCCAGAAAAAGGTATTATTATTGCTATTGTTGTTATTGTTTATTTTTATATCGCCATCAATGTACATGTTGCTTTACAAGTAAAACGACCAAAAATAGTAGGTCTTGTCAAAAGTGTACAATCTAAAATATATGTGTAAACACACACACACACACACACACACACACACACACACACAGAGGGAATGAAAGAATAATAAAAATATACGAGAGAGAAAGAAAGAGAAAGTGCTGTATTTGTTGGCATATAAGACGCACCAGCATATAAGATACACCCCATTTATACACCAGCAAATACTATTTGTTGGTGTATAAGATGTACTGGCGTATAAGACATACCTCATTTTCAAACAGTATTTTTCAGGAGAAAAAAGTGAGTCTGATATGCCAGCCAACAGAGTATATTACAATATTATTACAAAAGAGTAACCGAATTTCAGTAAAGTCTTGCTTATATCCTATTTCCCTAAGTCTGGGATTGTGCCATTTTTTCTTCCCTTGAAGGACACTAAAACCAACACATCATTGCTGGGATTTTGGTACATCCCTCTGATCTAGTTTCTTAGCAAAAAGAGCTGATAGTATTTTCCTGCTGCATATTTCTCTGAGATGGCTTTTTTGTGGTTCAAGGTACCACGATCCTTCCCTATTTTATAGCCCTCTTTGCATCAAACCTCCTGCTCAGTTTGTTGCAGAAGAAAACTACAATGCCCAGCTGGCTCTCCTCAGCCAGAAACAAAGCCTGGATTCTTCTGTTGTTGATAGGTAGGTTTTTAAAATTAATTTTTATTTATTAAAATATATTTTTGTCCCTCCCTCTGGCATAACACCTCAGGGCAGCACACAAATAAAGCAAAATAAATGGTTCTAAACAATTTCAGATTTTTAAAAAACAAATAGGATAAAAGCATATTTAATGATCAGGTTAAAACAGTAGAAATTACTAAAACAGTTAAAACTATGTACATGTACACTTTAAAAAGTAGTAAAATTAAAGACCAAATGCTTTAATAAAAAGCCATATTGTAACTTGGTGCCTTGTAGCACACGTGACCCACCCTGGTTTGGATGGCCGTCCTGGGTTCGGAGTGTGAGATGCTGGAAGGCAAGAACCAAGCCAGTTCTGGTCTTTGGGGATGCAATTTATTAAGCAAAGAAGCAAAAAGGGAAAAAGAAAGGCACACAATCATACATACACTCTGACTCCATCAAAGAAGCAAAGCAGGCAACAGAGCGGCATTCTCTTTGTTTCAACAGATTATACAGACCTTGAGTACACAAGTAGCAAAACAGCGTGTCAATTCATTAACCCACCATGCCAAAACGGACAGGAGGGGGCTGTCCTACCTCAGACACCAATTACTGAGGCATCCATGGACCCGGGGCATGATAGGTTTGCAGCCAAGTCTCACTACCTGTCCGAGACAGCAGCAGATTGTCCCTGATCAGGGTTCGCTCTCCCCTCACAGTACCGGGCGGTGTGGGGAGTGAAGCACCCATTATTAACATTCCTTGACTATTCTCACACGGCTGCAGCATACAGGGCAGCCTGACCTAGCAACTCAGCAGCACCAGCCAAACTCAAAGTACGTTCGTTAGCAAAGCAGGCTGAACCAAAGTGCGCAACGCAGGGCCTACCCAGAAAGCCTCGGGCCCAACATGCCTAAAAGAGACCCATGTTGGTGCCATGGTGCCACTGGCCTCCAAGGGGAGGGCATTCCATAAATGGCTGTTACTGCAGAGAAGGCCCTCTCCCATGTCCCTGTCATTCCCACTAGTGAGATACAAAGCAACCCCACAGATCTCTGTTCTCATGCAGGTATTTACATGGAGAGACGCCCCTTTGGGGGAATGCCAGGCTCAGATGCATAAACACTAACAAGGGTAACGTATGACAAAACCAGACTCTACCTTTGATAATAATCGGGAGCATGTTTTTGTCACTCTCCACTTTTTCTTTAGGTCGAATGGCCATCAAATGCCTTTTGGCTTTGAACAATGCTGCCCTCCTCTGTTTCCAGGTCAAGTTTATCAGGCCTTCTCGCTCCTTATTGTAGGCATCCTGGTGCTCTTTCTGTTTTGCTTCTATGACTTCTAGATCCTTCTTGACTTTCTCTTGCTGCTCAGCATAGATTCGCCACTCAACAACTTCACGAGCCCTTTGCTTGGAAGAAGAATGACAAAAAGAATTTTGTAATAGTCTCAAAGGGGCTATAAGACCCCTTTGCATACTGATTGGAACAAAAAGAATTATCTGTCTAGATCAGAATGGATTGGTCCATCTATGCTACCATTATTGACTAGGGATCCCAAGTTACTTTTCCATTCTAAAGAGGCTAGAGCCACAGCAAAATAGAAGCAATTTCTTCCAATTCCACTGTTCATTTGCATGCTTTACCTCCACCCTGTTTCCCAACCTCCCATCCCTAAAAGCAGATTTTTGGGAGGTACAAGGGCTACAACCAGAAAGGAGAGGGAAAACAGAGTTGAGAAAGAAGGTTAGTATGATTCTAGCAGCAGCTGTCTTTACATTTCTAAGAGACTTCACAATATGAGAACATATGAGCAATAATCATTGTATTGAGATGTATACTGCTTTAAAGCATGGAAATTTCTTACATTTAAATAAGTCAAAAAAGAAGATAATCTTATATATGATAATGGCTGCTAGATTATGTTTTGCCCAGGTGTGGAAGCAAAAAGGGCCCCCAAGGTTAGAAGATTGGTTATTAAAACTATTTGACATGGTAGAAGCGGATATGATAATAGAGTCTTTGGAAGATAGAGGAAAAAAGAAAGCTATTGAAGAATGGAAGATAATGTCTTCTCTCTGGGGAAACCTATTGGGGTAAAAATGTCATTATCTTTTAAGATTATCGATTTTTATAGATTTTCCTATATAGATTAATGAGTGTCTAGAAGGAGTGATGTTTTAATGAAAACATAATAATATGACGGTAAGGAAGATAACGAGGGAATAGAAAGGTGTAACGTAATATTATGATAAGTTTTATGTAGTATCATTATTAAATTAAATGTATTAAATTAATTGAGACATTATAAATATGGTACTCGAGGTTATAGCATAATGGTTATATATACATATAAATATATAAATAGATTTTGTTATTAGAAGGAATAATATAGATAAGTGAGCATGTGTATCTTGAATTTCGGTGGGGGGGGAGATTAAGAGGGTGGAGATGGTGGTATTAGCATTATTATTTTTTAACGAAGTTTTCTTTTTTTAACATTATGTAGAATGGAAAATATAAAACTGTAAGAATATATCATAGAGAATTTAGAAAATTAAGAAGGTTTAGCAGAAATATCTATTTTGTATGGTATATTTGGTTATATACAATTATAAAATTATCAAATATTATATAATTACATTGAATTATGATATATGGAAACACCACCATATTTAGATAATGGGGATATATGTTTAATGTATTTATTGTATTGTTGTTTTTTTTTTGTTTTTTTTTTGTCCTGGTATTTAGTATTGTTGATTAGTGTATGTATTTGTGTTGTTTAGGTAGTTTAGGTAGTTTATGTATTTGTATTGGGCTATGGGTTGTTTTATGTTATTTTATGCACTTGTGTTATGTATTATGTATTGTTTGTATTCACTAATAAAAATAAAAAAAAATAAAATAAATAAAATAAAGTAAAGCATGGAAATTTCATTTAATTATCCTATATCTATCTATCTATCTATCTATCTATCTATCTATCTATCTATCTATCTCAATCGGGCGTTGGGAATCTCTGGCCCTGGAACCCAATTGGGTTCTGTGGGGTTCTCTGAATGGCCATAGCCCCTTACCCATGATACCACACTTGAGTGAGATCCCAGTTTTTGTACACACTTTTTCCCCATTCTAACAAGTTGAAATGCCTTAACTTTCTGCCAGCCAATAAAATATGCTGGCATTTTTTATCCTACCTTTTTACCTTTGTCTCTGCCCACCACTGGTTATGTGTCCTCCAATATTGTCTTTGAAACTGAACGTGGCCCCGACCCTTATTATACAGTCAGCCCTCCACATTTGTGGGTTTCACATTTGTGGATTTGATTATTCATGGATTATTTGCTGTCACCTCTGCTGCCTCCCTAGGTCATTTTTAATAGGGACTGCAAGCCTCATGAGACTGAGAAACTGCAAACAAGGTTTGTAAGTCCCTATTAAAAATGGTGTGAGGCAGCAGTGCAGGTGGCAGTAAGCCCCACTAGCCACCCACTTCTGCCTTGTGAAGGAACCCTGATGCCTCAAAAGAATCCATGGTGGGTTGAATATGGTGATTATACTTTTTTATGTGTTAAATATGGTTTGGGAGTGCCTAAAGTTATTCACAGTATTCCCATTTTCACAGGGGTCCCGTGCCCCTAATCCTAGCGAATGTGGAGGGATGACTGTACAGAAAACTCCATTCTCCTCTCCACTTTTGTCATACCTTAGTGGAAAGAGGAAAGATGAAGGCAGAGCACAGGTGGGCCCCCCCATACAGAGAACATGAGTCCCTTTTACCCTTTTTAATGCTTCCCCATGGGCTCAAAGCAAGGGAAAAGGGTAGGGCACCCTAACACCACCATACAAGGTAATGAATTGGAAGGAAACAGGTCTTCACAGGGCACAATCAGCTTGCAATTGGTTTTAGTTTCAGAAGTGTCAATATCTTCTTGGACTGCTCTTCCTGTCTAGAGGACTTCTTACCCACAGCTGGTCCTCTATTGCACTCTTCAGGCCTGGAAACATTTATCCAGTGACAGAACCAAACCTGGAGACACTAGGTACAAATCCTAAAACAGGAAGCTGGCCGTACCTCTGACTCTACTTCAAGGATTTCCTCTCCTGCTGACGGGACCTCCTTCCAGCCTACAATCTCCACTGGCATCCCTGGAGAGGCGGTTCCCATGGGCTGGCCATTCTCATCAAACATCAGGCGCACTTTGGCCCAGCTTTTTCCTGCAACCAGAATACAGCCCTTTCTCAGAGTACCTCTTTGGATGATGGCAGTCGTCACTGGACTAGGGTGGGGTGGGGAGCAGTGGTGGGAGGAAAAGGAAAAAGAAGGGAAAATGACACCTAGTTTCATATTTACAACTAAGTGTGTGCTTTCTAAGTTGTGAACCATCTTAAAAGTGTTCTGGTATGAAAACATGAGATATAAATATTTTAACATATAAATAAATTCACAACATGTACTTTCTATGTTCTTCGATGTCTATGACTTTGTATCCTGCCCTCTCACCAAATAGTTTGGGGCAGCATACTTATATTATCCAACCACAGTTAGCCTTACAATACAGAATGGTCTAGAGACAAAGCTCTGCAAGAAGCTCTGCGGCAGCCTACTCTCCTCTTGAACAGGTCCTCTTTGCTCCATATCCAACCCTCTAGCCCCTTAAATCATAGTGCCACTTCAGAAGTAGAAATAAGCCAGATTGACATTGATTTCATTATTGCAAATCTGGAAATGCCACAATATTAAATGTAAAGCAACTCATCCTCCCCACCACACACAAAAAACCTCCTGATTAAATTTAGAACATTTTTTTTCCAATCTGGTGCCCTCCAGATATGATGACAGTCAACACGGTTGACTACCAGGCTGGAGAAGACCTATTTAGAAGAAATCAGAGTATACAAACACATTTATGTTTTCACCAGCAAAGAATAACTCAGAAATCACTGGTTGATTTATTTACTAAAACAAGATGTTTCTGAACCACTACTTAAATGAGATACTTGGTTGCAAATTTCAGTGCCATTAATGTCCAGGAAAACTGGAAATTCTGTTACAAAATGACAAGATGCATGCCTATGGCTTACCCTTTTCCTTTATCTGTGCGAGATTCTACTATGCTACCTTCCACCAGGCCTGTGCAGTCTGCCTTCAGTTCCAGCATCTCAGCAAGAGCCACGGTTGCCTCTGCTAAAGCCATCAAATTGTCCCCCTATGACAAACAAGAGAGTCCCCTAAAGAGTTAGGAATAACAACATGATCAGAGAAATGAAACCTAGTGTGTACATTGTAGTGTCAAAGGAGATTTTCGAACCTAAGAGGTGGGTTGCCTCAAAGAAGGGAATTTAGGAATGAACACAATTAGGTGTGACGTGGATGCTGCTTTAAATCACTTTAGTAGACTCTCACAAAGAAACACCAACAGAAGAAATATCCCCCATGCCTGAAACCATTCTTTTGTTACCCTGGTTTGGAGTGTTTTGGAAGATTTGCAATGCCTGGGAAAAACACCATCTAACCAGTACTGAAACATATTGTGCGTGAATGTCTCACTCACAGTGACAGCCTTCCTGAAGAGAAATTTAAAGAGGCCACTATATGCCTTCCTGTTTTCTGCCAGCTATTACTTAGCACCAGCCCTTGTTTTTTATGTCGCTTTTTCAGTCCCCTCAATTAAAATTACTCTTCACGAATGCCCTTCCACCCACATCAATTAGTTTCCATTTATCATTGTTCTGTGGATTTATACCTGAAGAGAGATAACTGATGGCAGATTGACATGCAACCTTTTTTTTTTACCATGAAATATTACACTTCCAGCAGGAACTAACTTATGGGACAATGAAGCATGCTTCTAGATCAGGGATCACTAAATGCTTGGGAAAATTTCCTGTCCTTCTGCTTCTTGATACCTTTGCAGTCTCTTTAAAGCAGAACTCCACTATGGAGACACTTCAGAATGAAAGCTTGCAGTGGAACAAACTGTCCATGTAAGGCCAGCCATCAACACTACACTACTTGGTTTCCACAGCCAGCTTTCATACTCTAGAAATAAAACCCTTGTCTGTCCCATATTTGCACAAAGGTGGCACTAAAGTTGGTTTGCCTTACTTTTAATGCAGAAATATGGACAGTCTGAACATCCCCTCCATACTCTTCACAAACCACATTGTGAGCCAGCAGTTCTTTCTTCACTCTGTCAGGATCAGCCTGAGGCTTGTCACATTTGTTGATAGCAACAATAATTGGAACTGAAAAAGGAAAAAAGGGAGAGGAGGTTGACAGCCAAATACAGCCAGAGGACTTGCAGTTTCAGTGAGCAAAAGGACTTCTTTTTATATATACATACATATCCACATTCATATTCATATCCATATATCCACATAAACATATATATAAATAAATTTTAACACAAGACAGCATAAACAATATCTGACATTTATAACCAAAACATAAACTAAAATTAAAACACAATACTAAAGGAAAAAACTGAAAAACACTAACTCACTAGAACACTAACTTACTAACTGGCTAAACACTAACTTATTAAAACATAAAAGGGCTCTGACCCTCCCACCACCAAACTGTAATGAAAGGGAAAACAAATAATAAAAGACAGAGAAATATTATTCCATCATTACAGACCCCCCCTACCAAAACTACTAGTAACCATATAAACAAATCACTGCATTGCTTCATTTCTTATTGCTCAAAAAGTCCATAAATGGCTTCCAATCTTTCAAAAAATCTTCAGTTGGCTTGTTCTTTAAAACTCACGTTAATTTTGCCATTTGGGACAGTTCAGCAACCATAACAATCCAGTCGTCTGTTGCTGTGCCTCAGTCTGTTTCCAGATCTGAGCAAACAACAGAAGGACTTTCAAGTTGCTTCATTTTCACCATTTCAAAGAAAGCAACTTACAGGTTCAGATCTAATATGTGGAATTGGGGCCTAAAAATGTTTGGCTGAACTATTAGTTCAAAAAGAGAAGATGGTTATATAGAAAATGTGAACGGGAATACTCTCCATTCCCCCTCCCACCTTCCCTAGCAAAAGAAGCCTAGTGTACCTTTGGCATTTTTAGCATGTTGAATAGATTCCACGGTCTGTCTCATCACACCATCTTCTGCAGCAATCACCAATATAACGATGTCAGTGATGTGTGTACCTCTTGCCCTCATGGCTGAAAATGCAGCATGGCCAGGAGTGTCCAGGAATGTTATCTTTTCCCCAGAAGGCAAATGCACTGCCAAAACAAAAGAGAACAATTGGAAGTGTGCACAATCTCTTTTTAACAAAAAAAAAAAAAAAACAGAGCTCCATGCATGATTTTTATATGCTCTGCAAAAATCACTGCTTTTGACAAGGATAAAACAGTTCCTCATAAAACCTAAACCAGCCTTCTTCAACTTGTTGCCCACCAGAGGGCTAGACTACAAATGCCATCATCTAACAGATATGCTGACTGTAGGCAGCGGGAGTTTTAATCCAAAATGCCTGGAGATCACCTGATGGGAGAAGGCTGGGTTAAGCTGATTTCTATCAGGGAAGTCTGGTCATCGATGAAGAATGATTGATTGATTGAGCAGAGAAGTCTGCTAAAAAATATTTTAATTTGCTACTGTCCTTTTGCTGCACTCCAAAGTATACTATATGTCCTCCAAAAAAATAAATCTTTGGCTGAAGCTTTATTCTTTGTACCTGAACTGTCTTTACTTCCATGTTCTACAGCAAAGCTTTCCAAACTTTTCATGTTGGTGACACACTTTTTTGACATGTACCATTTTGTGACAGAGTAATTCAGTTTTACTAGCAAACCAGAAGTACCCAGTGGCATATCTAGGGTGGGGTAAGGGAGCCCCCAAGTCTTGGCCCGGTACCAACACCCTCACCAGGGAAAGGCCCCAGCAAGAGTGATGGCAGCAGGCCAGGCTCGGGGGGGGGGTCTTTTTCCGCCAGGGAGGCAACACACCAACACATTACAGGTGACACATTAATGTGTCACAACACACCATTTGGAAAGCCCTGTTCTATGGTCTACAGCAGGGTCACTGACTGCACCCTTACACTCAGAACTTCGGTTTTATGTTCAAAGCTGACAGAAAATACAACAATTTGGGCTGGAAGGTAGCTTCTTTTGCTTAACCAGACTGGAGGGCTTCAAGAGTGAGCAAGGGTTTAAACCAAATTTCTGAGTATAATTCCTGCAGCATCTCATTATAGACCATGCTGGAAGGGGCTGATGGAGTGCTGTAAACTCTTAGGAAAAAAAAACATCTGGAGGGCCAAAGCATTCCCAACCTCTGGTTTAAATCTTGAGCTCTAGAAGCAGCTTTACCGCAAGGATAGGATGAGGGGACGACCTCAGATAGCCGGCTGGTGGAACCATTAATGGCAAACGTGGAGAGGGAGATCAGACAGATTGGGCCATAGCTCTGACTCATTAGTAACATCTCTTGCACAAGCCCTCTGAAATGAACGAGAGATGTGCACATGTTGGAGACTAATGTGGGATTGGTTCCTGGTGCTCCATTTACTAGGAAAAGGGTGCCATTTGGGCTGTACATTTTAAGTATCTAAATATATATCTTGGCCTGATCACATGAACACACTGGCTGGTTTCATGTTAGCGACACCTATAGGCATAAATCAACATTATGCATGTCTTTTCGTGAGCAATGTAGAGGATGGTATTCCCTTCCTCCCTCCTGCCATATTGACAAAAGCCCCCACTTTGGACTTGATGTAAACTAGCTGCAGCCCCCTCCCACAGCCATTTCATGACTAATGGAGAGGAATCAGAGAACTGTCTGGCTGTGTCCCCATAGCATGACATAAAATCACTGCATCATCCTTTGACACCTCTGCAGGATCCCAGAAGACATTTGTGGAGGATGTAATAATTTCACTCCTGACTACAGGGGAGATAGCCAAACATTTCTTTGCTCTCCCTTGGTTCTCCACCAGGCACAGAATGGCCAGCAAGGGGCTGCAGCTGCTCTGTGGTTAGCCTGAAAGTAGGGAATGGCCAACTGGGTGTAGTTCCACATGCAGAACTACTACACGACACTGAGCCATACAGGATGCCAGCCAGCCAGCCTCAAAGTAGGTGATCATATCACAGGGACCCTTCAAATCTTTTTCAGCACCACCAAGGAAATTTTCCCTATTATTACTAGCAATACTGCAGTAGTTGTTGTCATCATTAGTTTCACAGTATACCAGATGTTACCAGTTCTGGACACAAATGAGTCAGATGCTGTTTAGGAATCTAGGAATCAATGAAGCATCTCTGAATAATGCAGCAAGTTGCAAGTAGCATCACTTTTCGTAATTGTGCTATGCTGATCCTGTCTATAGCAATTTGTTGTTCTTGTTGTTAGTACTAATATTTAAATATAGTTTTGAGCATCCACAGCATTTCATAAACATTCTCTGCAAAGTAATCTAGTATTATCAAGTCTATACAGAAAAAATGTACTGAGGCTGCCAGAGCAAGTACAGTCAGCCCTCCACATTTGCAGGTTTGACATTCATGGATTTGATTACTTATGAGTTTCTTCAACCCCTGCTCCCCCACTTCAGGTACTACTTTTGGGAGGGAACTTTCCCTATTGGAGGCTCCAACCAGGCCATATAGCCCTTTAAAAGCCTACCTCTGGTCCTCCTCTTCTTCTGCCAGTCTTTGCCTGGCCAGCTAAGGATAGCTCTCCGCCCAAATTCTCAGCACCACAAACCCTGTACCCATGCCCCACACACACCCAAGGAAGGCAATGGGCAAGAGAGAGGAAGTACGGTACCACTATACCAACCATCTCCTTTCCCTGACCTGGTTTAGACCCTGGATGCCCACTTTCCCCACCCATACCTCAGCCCCCTTCCCACAGACACGCAAATTTTGTTATTTGTGAATTTTTCACTTTTCTGAGGGTCCTGTGTCCCTAACCCTAGCAAATGTGGAGGGCCAAGTATAGCAGCTTTCTTAAGGTTGCCTCATGAATTCATAGTGTAGTCAAAATGTGAACTAGACTTCCAGAAATCTACATCTGAGCCATTACTCTGCACTAGCTCAGTGTGTATAAGGCACATGATTTCTGTACACAGCAAAATGTGTATAAGGTACATGGTAAGGCTACTTTACACATTATTTTTAAAAATACAAAATAATTGTTTGCACTCAAGAACATTTAGCTGGCAAAATAAATGTCATGCAGAGTAGGAAGCCTACAGCCCTCAAGATATTATTAGACTCCAACTCTCAACCGTCTCAGCCAGCATGCCCAATGATGGGAGCTACAGTCCAACATCACAATCTGCAGAACCACAGAGGGTCTCCATGCTCTAAAAGACAAATCTTACAATTAGCATACTTTAAGTTTCTCAAATAAATCATACCCAGAAAGGCCCCGATGTGCTGGGTGATGCCTCCTGCCTCTGTTGCTGCCACCTGAGTTTTTCTCAGACTGTCAAGCAACGTGGTTTTCCCATGGTCAACATGACCTAGTATGGTAACAACTGGAGGCCTTGGAGTTAATAAAGCTGGATCCGCTGGAGGCCTGAAAAGAACACCACCACAATCAGTTTTGCAAATAAAAGAAACCTTCCTTATGTTTCTCCTTAACATTCTTCTCTCTAACAGACTCTGTAACATTCTTGAGTGGCAATGATCTCTCCATGTCATCATCACTCAGAAATAAGTCGAGATGTACCAAAGAGCAGAAAACACAGATTTATAGTTAAATGAAACATGGTTCCCTCTTTATAGCAAAATGTTTTATTACTCCCAGTGCTTCTTAATTTACTGGATTAAAAGAAATAATGAATCTCAGAAAACTGCATTTCAAAGTCTACTGCTCAAACGAAAGCTTCATATTTGTTGTGTTGGATTTTACTTGGGTCCTTAAGAATCTCTGATGAAATGTAGTAATAAGTATCAGGAACATTCACAGCATTGTAGATGTATTATTTACTTTCAGGCTATGAATGTATTCCTAAATGTCTAACACAGGAAGAAAGCAAATAATATTGCTTGCGAGTTAAACAACTGTGTGTATATAAGAAATTGGAGCAAGTCTCCATGGTAGAATCTGATGGTAGGGCCTGGAAGAACAAGCAAGCCTTCTATCCCAGTATGGAAGACAGAAGTAAGTCCCAGTAAGGCCCCAGTAGGGCCAGCCAAACTAGGGAAATCAGAGCAACTCACCTGGCTGTTGGCCTGCACAGGCACCAGCAGCTGGGAGAAGGGACAGCAGCAGCAAGCAGCCTTGTAAAAGCTAGTCAGAAGGTTCAGCAGGGAAAAGCCAGAAGATATAGTAAGCTTGGCTTTACTGGCAACCTGGCCAGGCAGGATGAGGCTCTGCTCAGCAACCCACCTGGTAACAGTGGGGCCAGAAATCATTCCAGGTTGTTAGATGGATGTACCAGACAATGCAGCCCCAGGATTCCTCCCAGTGCCAGGACAGTGCAATGGCAGCTAAGCTTTTATCCACCCTTCTCTACAGACTACAGCCAGAGGGACTTTCTGCAGATCTGAAGTGTGTGTAGGAATTTCACAGCTTGTGCAAGAGGGATGCAGTCACATGCAAGGTGAAGGTATATGTACATATCAAGGGATTGTGGGACCCTGAGGTTATTCCAAAGGGGTTCAAGTTGGAGAGGGACAGACTAGACCAGTGCTCATAATGCAAGCATTAACACGGTCTGCAACTGTCAATAAAGCATTTCTGGACTGCATCCTACAATGGACCTCATAAGAACCACAAGGACGATTTAGCATTCACTGCCCAGAGGAGGACATCACAGTGTACATGAACTGAAAACATCACTTTAAATACAGTTTTGGATCCTAACATTTGTGCTCAGTAAACTGAAGCAAGGCCTGTTCACAGGACTCCTTCCCCCAAGTGCATTTTACACCTGCAGTGCAAAAAATGAAGATCAAAACTGATTAACTGAACATAAAAAGCAGTTGAAGGTAAAACAGACACAAAAATTAAAAACAAAAAATGCACAATTCCAACAAACAAAAAAAGCGGTGAAGGAGTTAATCAGAGACATTACCTCCTTACAGCATCCTTGTTTTCTTTGATTTTTTCTTCTTTTAACTTGGCCCATTTGTACTTCATGCCAGATTTTTTAATAATGTCTTTGATCCATGCTTCATCTAGGATTGAATCTGGTTCTAGTGAGTCCAAATCAACATTTGTGTTTAGCAGCGCTTCATATATATGATCTAAAGACAGAAAAATAAAATTGTGTTGGAGGATGTTCCAGTCTCAGAAAGACATCTGTGATGAAGGAGAGACACTGTCTCTTGTGGGCTGCAGGCTACAGATGGGACCTGTAGCCACTATCACAAGGGTCACTGGATTTAGACCTTGAGATGCTGTCACATTCTCATGTAAAGATCACATTTCAGTACCTTTATTATCATTACCATCTTGTCAAGTATGTTTTATGCACTGAAGAAATCTAAATGAAACCCGCTTAAAAAAAAATACAAAGTTTTTCTTTTCCCCACCAAAAATAACCTCCCCCAAAAATGAAACAAAAGAAGTATCCAACTGGGATCAATTCTACAGCAAAATCTTTTAATTTAAACTTTTCTCAGATGAAAGTAGCTCAAGCACATCGGAAGCAGATGGCTGAGGAATGCTCTGGAGGATGAAAGACATCTTCACAGGCCTTTGTGGTAATGGAAAGGCAGGAAATACTGAAACAATTAAAGGGGTTAATGAGCACCATGAGTGCTGGTACAGAACTCCAGAGTCAGCAGATATTAGACACAGCCTCTCTCTCCTGTTCTGAAAAGGTTATGAATTGAATGGGCAATTAACTGGAGCAACACAAAACAGAAAAGGAAGGTTGGACACAGCTGGGATGCTTGTATATGGTGTGAATCCTGCCCTGGAGGACCTGAGGAATCACTGAGCTCAACAATCACTAGAGCAAACATGGATGATTATTTCATTCACTGCATGGTTACTATCCTGAGTCTGTGTCTTTGTTTCAGATTCCACATTACCCACTGAAGTGCAAATTTGAATCTGGGTTAATAGGTGATGATTACTCAAGAGTGGGAAGAGTAAGGCATTTTCAGACAGCAAACCCGTCCCCCCCCACAAAAAAAAAAACCAGAAATGAAATGTGATATTTGTTTTCCCTTGCACTAAGAGCCAGAGCATGGACCTCTCCCCTTGCCACCTGTCCAAAAAAAAAGTCATTCATTAAGGCATTCTCTCTGCCTCAGGCATCTCAGGGTTATATGGATATAAGAAGCTGTCAGCCCTCTGGTCCCCCAAGCCTAGGGCTCCGTGCTTTGGCTGACAGCAATTTTTCAGGATCTCAACTGGAAAGGAGATTTGAGAGGCTTCACCTATGTCTTTGTGCATTGCTCTTGCCAGATCTTCCACAGTCATCCTGGGTTTGATCTCAACCTCCTGCTTCTCTGTTTTTGTTTGTATCGGTCGCAGTTTTTCTTTTTCAGATTTCTTTCTCTACAAAAGAGGTCAAGACATGTACCAAGCTGAACAGAATGGACTGAGGAGAGAAGAGTTTCAAGAAAAATTATGGAAAACTTTAAATCTTAAATTGCAAGTTTATAAATGCAATTAACATTTCTCAGTGATTTTTGAGTCAAAATTACAGGGCACAACTACAATATGCAATTAACACACATTCTGTCTCCACATTTTCTTACCACATAAGCATACAGGTTTATAAAGAGAACTATTTTAGATGTTATGCAGACAGGAAGGAACTATATGGCCCTCTTCCCTATGTTTCACTTGCAACCAAATAATACTGTTTTTCACAAATTTGAAAAGTGTTTTGATATGGTCAGGACAGAGGTAAGAGTAACAACCTATTCCCTTCCAGCCCAACTCAAACAGCTTCTGCATCCCTAACCCTGGGATGTCCACGAATTCTGACAGCCACATGTTATGAGGACTGGGACTTGAATTTTCATATAAATCAATTTATTTCAACCACAGAGTACCACCACCACCACCACCAAAAAACCAAAACCAAAAAAAAAAAAAAAAAGATTTATATATCAAGCATGGGAGGGAGGGTAGGACAATACGCAAAAAAACAAACAGACAAAAAAACCCAAAAGGGATATAGGATTAACACAAACAATATGATCATGGAAAGAAGAATTAAAAGTGTTTTTTTTTTACCTTTAAAATAAATCAACCACTGAAGTATGTAGCAATACAAACTATGACTACAGGTAGCAACCATGCTATTGAAAGTCTTTTTTTAAAAACAATAACTTATACGAAGCGTTTTCAGTACACAGGTTGGCAATGGTCTACATATTTTTACTCCTAACTTCTGCATCTGCCACACACCAAAAAAAAAAATGCTACTTTACAGGCATGAAATTTTAACCACAACAGATTTATCTACATCAGTTAGGAGATAATCAAAGTACCTATAAATCTATAAACCACAATAGACTATTATATAACTCTCCCTGTAGGAAGCAGTACCCAAAAAAGCCTTTCCGTGCCTGATGTCCTTGAGTGTGGCCATCCACTACCATAAGATTCAGCAGCACAGTAAATGGTCAAGAATTCGGGGAGTTATAGTCCAAAACATTTGGAGGGCACCCAGTTGGAGAAGGCAAATCTAATGCAACTAGACAATGGGCTGTGTAAAGCACACCCTGGGCAAATAAGAGACTATAACCTCCCTTTTCTTCAGATTTATTCCTAAACCTAGGATTTAAAACAAAACAAAACAATAGGATCTCCCCTGATTCTACTTAAATTAAAAATGTTCAAGCATCTCTCAACCACCTTGGTCTTTTGGACTTGAAATGTTTATCTGGAAGTTACTGCCACTGCAATCAAGGTAACTGCTTTACCAAAGATATATACTAAGAATCTAAGTACCTGGAAAGTATAATGTACTTTCTCACAGCCATTAGATACGTGGTAACCGTGTAGGGTTGCCAAATTGGGCTGAGCATCTTGTACAGAGAGACCATAAGAGTGTCCTTCTTCCCCTCGAATGGAACAAAGCTCTTTCAAAATGAAATATCTCCAAGGAGATGCACAGTGCTTTCTCCTTCTGAAAGGATTCATTGTTGTTATTGTTTGGTCTAAGTAATATTAGCACAGAATGCCTCTTACTACATGTACCATGCTCCCTAGAGGTAAGACAGGGTTTTCAATCAGAAAAAGTAAAAAAAAAATGAAATGACTGAGCATGTTATTAAAAAAACAAAAACAAAAAAACCTGGGGATAGGAATTGTGCAATCTGCTAAGCTACCTCAGTGTGGTGCACTAGGGTCCTCCCATGTCCCCCCCCCCACCAAGGAAATTTTTCTTATTGAAAAATGAACAATCACGCCCCCAGAAGTCTCCAGGAGGCATGATTGTCCTGCATCCAAAGAACTGCGTTTATATCCACAAAATCTCACATGAAAATAAAAACCAGATAGTCTTTATGGTGCTGCCATATTTCTTTTCCTCCCCTTTTCTTCCTCCTTTTTATGCTGAAAGAGAAGAACACAACTACTTATTTGAAAACTACCACAATCTATTTCCCTTTTTGGGCCTGAAAGCTTGCAGAAGTTAGGGCTATGTGTGCAAAACATTTTACATTTTCCTGTTCTGGTAAGTAGGATCTCAAGCAATCATAGGCGATTTGAGAGTAAAGGACCATAAGGAACTATAAAGCAACTCATTAGGGTTTTATTTTCTTCTACTCTTCCAGAAACAAGACAGTGCTAACTCCTCCACTGCCTGCCTAAAGCTGGACTTATTTGGTGAATAGGACACAAATCAGGGGAAACAGCTCTTGCTTAAAAACGCACATTTTATTATTTCTTCTGTATCACCACAGATCTGCACATACACCTGCATATATGCATAGTCATGTACAAAGATCTCCAAGCCTTCAGTCTACTTTACAGAGAGGTGATGCTTAGTCTGGAAAAACATGCGTGAGACACAATATAAAGGAAGTGCAGAACCCCATCACCTTACCCTAAATTCTACAAAGAACTTGCTAAAGAATTAAAGCAATTTGTTGTGCCACATTATCCTGCCAAACATTGTTTCTGTCGAATTTCTCTCCCAGGTTTGTATTTCAAGATGTTCTAGACAAAAAGCACACACAAATTTGTTCAGAAAGGTTAGAATGCTCGCACACATCTCTTTTGCATTAATCACTATTGAACAAAATTCCTGACGATCCCTCTAGAGACAACACAGGCTTTCATTTCTTAGGCTGGAAGCACACAACAGGAGTTCTTGGAATCAAAAATAGAGGAGCTGTTAATTACCTCCTTGGTGGTTAAAAGCCTGAATTGTGACACTGTGTCTGGCTGCCAGAGCAGGGGGTGCAGCTGAACCGGGCACATGGGGTAGGCAGATGACAAGACAGGCTTCCACTGTGTTCGGTGTACTTTCCCATAAGCCAGAGAGTGCAGCTGTCTGCAAGCGCGATGCAGCTGGGCCAAGTTCTCCAATGTCAGCATCACCCTCCAGTTCATTTCTTCTCTGCAAACAAAGTCAAATGTTGCTTCAATTAGTCACCTTCCAAGGTGGACAGACTGTCCACAGAAGGGGGACACAAGAAGACAGGGATGCTGTACCTTTCACAGTTCTATAGAAGCAAAAATGGCAGCAGGCTTGGCTGATCAGAAAGGAGAAAAGCAATCCTCTATTTGCTAAGATCCCCTATTCCGCATAGCTATTTAAGAGTAACTAGGGAAAACCCTCCTTTGTTCTGGGTCACCTTAACTTAAAATAGGTCATCAAGCTCACACACAAAAAGAATGTTAATGTACATTTACACACTTTTACCTCTTTTGCTATGGCTTCTGCTGCACATGGCAACACCTTCCAATAGGACTGTCAGAAACAGAAAAGGCAATAATTGCATGGCCATTTTCCTGTGAGCCTTGGTAGCAGCAAAGAGTCTTGTGTTACCTTAAAGACTGATTCACTGTGGCATATTCTTTTGTAAGAGAGCCAGTATGATGTAGCAGTGTGAGTGTTGGACCAGGACTCTAGGAAGCCAGGGTTCAAATCTCCACTTGACCATGGAAACCCACTGGGTGACCTGGGCAAGTCACATTCTCTCAGCCTCAGAGGAAGGCAATGACAAACTTTCTCTGATTAAACCTTGCCAAGAAAACCGCACCATAAGGCCCACATTAGGATTGACACAATTTAGAAATGAACTGAAGGCACACAACAACATTATCTTGTGGATTAGAATCTACTTCTTCAAATACACTGAATGTTATCCTAGTTGGCAGGTTTGCATATACAGTCGGCCCTTCCTCACAGCTGATCTCTTTTTCATTGACATGGGGGCACCACCACTGAATCCTAACTCCATCCAACAAGCTAGTTTGGGTTATTAGGATCACACTGTTAGGATGTGTCAGGTGATTTTCAGGAAAAGAGCCAAACTAATTTCTTGGAGCAAAAACAGCTGGGTATTTTAGCATTTAAGGACAAACAAGTTTTATTCAACACTAGCATCTATACCTGGCGTTGCCTGGGATTTTATTTTCTCATAGCTAACACTTGTTAGAAATACCGTAGGAATTACCTTACCTTGCCTTAGGAGTCAGATGTGGTTGAAACACACAGATTTGAGATCCTGTGTCTCTAATTCTCCAAACTGTGTTGTCCAGCACCTGTAACTTTTCCCCAGATTCCCCAATCCAATCTGTATTCAGAGTTATTAACACGAGAGAGGCTGGTTCCTGAGGGAAGATGCTGCCCTCCTCCTTGCTGCTAGGCCTCATCTCCATAGCAACCGGCCAGGCCCAAGAGCAATTTGGTTGAGAATTCTAAAGGCCCCTCCCTAAACTGCAAACCCCAGGATTCCATAGAATCTTCACAAGCAGCCAATCATATGAGGTCTTCGTCTGACACAGCCAATCATATGAAGTCTTTGCCTGCCTTACACAGACAAACAAACAAACGTTGACTTTTATATATTAGTAGATAAGCTTTTGCAGACTGCACCTCACAGACCCCTGGTAAAGTTTCTGTGAACTATAGCTTCCTCATTTGAAAACACCCTAGTCTTTTGAGGTGCCCCTTTGGTCTCCGTTCTCTCTCCTGCAGCAGATTAACAGGGCTAGTTCTCTACAAATCTGCAAGTTATTAGCTATATTTAATAGCTATCTTTATGCCAAGGAGCTCGGAGTGGCTTTCCTCCTCCACAACTCTGTGAGGTAGGTCAAGCTGAGAGACAGCGACTGGCCTTGGTCCATTTCCGCACTAAGACTGTTATAGTGCTATTATTCCACTTTTAACTAATCCTGCGGTTTGCAGTTTAGGGAGGATATTGAAAGTGGAATAATAGCACTATAACAGTCTGGTGCAGAAATGGCCTCAGACTCACTGCTTTCTGGCCCAAAAGGGACTTGTAGCTTTGTTGCGTGCCTTCAAGTCATTTTTTTACTTACAGCAACCCTAATGAGGATGCCTTATGGGGTTTTCTTGGCAAGATTTGCTCAGAGGAAGTTCGCCATTGCCTCAGAGGCAGAGAGAGTGTGAGTAGCTCAAGGCCAACAAATGGGTTTCATGTCTGAGTGTGGATTTGAACTTTGCTCCTCCAGAGTCCTAGTCCAAAACCAAAAACACCGCACTGGCCCTGGATCACCTAATTCCCAGTCTACTATTCTAATCACTACATCTCATTTGCTCTCGCAACAGTTCTTGTGAGTAAATGTGGAAACCGACAAAAGATGACGTAGCTACTTTAACTGAGGCACAGGAGGGAGGGGTTCGGAAGGGCGCGTTTGTTCTCGTGCGGCGCAGAGGGAGGATGACAGAATGGCCAATCTTCTTCCACTCCAACCGACGCGGCACGACAAACCCCGCCCGCTCCTCCCGCCCCTTTTTGCTGCTTCGCTACCCTCCACGCGGCGCACGCGCGTCCGTCAATTAACTCCTCCCGTCCAACGGCTTCTTCAATCGCCTGCGCCTGCGCACCCCCCACCCCATCCTGCGGAAAGGAACAAGGACTTCACTGCGAAGCGGGCCGTTCTTCTCTTGCTTTTCCCTCGTACCCTCATTTTCCTCCCGCAGCTTCGAGTTACCTGCTTCTCTGGAAGAACCTGTTCAAAATGAGCCACAAGAGCCGGTCGCAGCCCTTAAAAAAAAATTAAAACCTTTCTCATGGCGAGTCAGTTCCTAGGAGAAGCACAGTGCCTCAAGCGCATGCTCAGTAGCGTGTGCCGAAGCCGCTGCACCCTTTCTTTTGCCCTTACTTGTCATCCAGCAGTGGGCGGGCCTACAGCTCACGTGGTGCCAATGGACCCAGGCCTACTTCCTTCCTGGCACAGCGACGGAAAGGCTCTTGTGGGGCAGAGGAGGCGCGCTGCGGGTCAAAGTACATTAGAAAGCAATGGGCTGAAAGAACGTGTTACCTAATTCGTTATAACACAAGCGCCTTTGTTGACTTCTGCGTTGCCTGTAGTGATTAAGTGCGCAATTATATCATTTATGGAATTGTTAACATTCCTAAATAGTATCATACTGCTACAATTATTTTGCCAGGCTTCTTCCCAGGCCATTTCTGCACTACTCTGTTACAGTGCTGTTACTCCACTTTCAACGTCCTATGGAATCCTGAGGTTTGCAGTTTAAATGGGTGAGATTCTCTTCCAGCTGGAGACTCAGAGGAAGACCGAAGTTTAAACTGCAAACCCCAGGATTCCATAGGATGTTGAAAGTGGAATAACAGCACTGTAACAGTCCAGTGTGGAAATGGCCCCAGACTCATGTATTGGGCCTTTCGCATCCTCTTCTTCCTTGTTGCCCATTATATAAGGCAACCTATCCCTAAAGAAAGTTCTAAAGGACCCCTTCCAGGCTCCAAGGCTGACAACAACAACAACAACGATGACGATGATGATGATGTTTATTTGTAATGCCCTATAGAACAAAGGGCAGAACATCGACATCACAATCAGAGACTTTGAGGGTCCTCCCTAAACTGCAAACCCCGAGATTCCAAAGGATGTTGAAAAGTGGAATAATACCACTATAACGGTCTAGTACAGAAATGGCCAATAAAACAGAACACCACAACAATACATGGAATGAAATCCCGAACACCCCACCGGTCAGTACCCATCTCAGCACCTTAAAAATAACTGAATGGTTTAAGATGGTGAGTCAAAGAGGAAGATCTTCAACCATTTAGGAAAACAAATGAGATCCTCCTCCAGCTGAAGATCCAAAGGAAGACTGGAACCAGATTTTGAAAGGTTCACAGCCTTGCCAAAGCTGTACACATTGGTAGAACAGGCAATAATCCTTTGCCTGTAGATCTCAAATTTCTGGGTGGAACATACCACACGCCAAGCTGTGAGGTACTTGAGGGAGGTTAGCACGCAAAGCCTTAAATAGCAGGACCAAAAGATCTGGGAAGGGGTAGAATGTTGGATGATCTCGGCTAGAGGGTGGCATCCCAGCAGAAGAACTTTGCCCATTGTTGTTGGGTGCTTTCGAGTCTTCTCTAACTTCTGCTGACCCTGTCACAGGGTTTTGGGTTTTTTTTTTTTGTAACTGAGAGTGTGTGACAAGTCCAAGCTCAACCAGTGGGTTTGTTATGGCTCCATGGACCCCCCAAGATTGATATGGTTTAATTGGCAAATATTTAATTGGCACTACATTAATTGGCATTGATATAAAATGGAACCTGAGGTGAGTGGAAGGTCAAGCTGGAAAGAGAAAAATTACTCACTGTAAACGTGAGATGGCAAGGCAAGTCAGCCACACACTCTCCTTGATTTGTAAGCTACTCCTGTTAAAATATACACTTCCACATGAGACTTAAAATGCAGATGTTTCATCCTATTTTCTTCTTTGCATCTGGTGGCTACTATGTCTGCAAACCTTAATATTCTATGTTCCTCTCTTTTTTTATTCCCCTGCTTGGATTCTGTGTTTCATTGTTTATCCTTTCTGATCTCTGGATACTTTTATTATTTGGATTATCTAAATAATTTAGATTATTATCTGGATACATTATTATTTGTTAGTTGAAGAGCACTCTTAAGCCTTGGCTATTTAAAAGCCCTACATGGTTCAAGTCCAAGTTACCTGCAGGATCACCTCCTCCTGTACAATCTGCCTCGTACGCTCAGGTCCTCTGTGGGCCATTTACTTAAACCAGCCAGGACTAGACACCCAGAGGACCTTTTAATCAGCCACCCCTGGACTGTGGAATGGCCTGCTAGAAGAGATTAGACAGGAAAACACACTGTCTGAATTTTAAAAAGTTCTCACAACCTATTTCTTCTAGCAGGTCTACCCAGTCAATTTTTAACTATGAATTTTAATTCGGTATGTTTTAAATTTTTTTTTGTGTTTTTAGTTGTATTATAATCTATGATGTACCTGCTTCAAGCCTTGGGGAGAGGCGGGTAAGAAATAAATTTCTAGTAGGGCAGAGCATGAAAAATGGGGAAAAAAATTTCATAGCTAGAACTGCTGTATTTGCTCATTACCTTGAGAATTTGGCCTGCCCCCTTTTTTGGATGCTTAAATTGTATTTCTAAATTCCCAATGGAAGTTTTAATTTCTGCAATGCTAGAAATTTGGAAAACGTTATGGGCTGCCCCCTCCACAGCTGCACCCGGGGGCCAGTGCCATTTAAGTGGGAGTTACATCTGAGTAAAAGTGCAAAGAATTTAATGGAGCATCTTTCTAAGCTCCAATTAGAGAGATCTTCCTGCCAAAATAACCAGTTTACGATGCTCCACTGCTTGTTCAATTTGAGTCTAGAGCCCTCTCTAGTTAATTCTGCCTTCCGCTCTCCAGGCAAGAGAGAGCATTTTGTTTGCACTGTGTCATTTGGGATTATCCCTGAGGTTTCCACGCCGCATTAATACAAGGGGGGAGTGGTGCAGGATGGGGGGGGGGAGAGATTAGAGGTTTTCAAAGGCTATTAAAAGACCACTGCTTCCGCCTAGAATTTCTTCTAATCTATATGTCATGCGTCTGCCAGGAATAATTTCATTGAAAAGATCCAGCCATCTGTAATAAGACTGCAGCTTCTAAGTAGGATGGGCAGCGTTCGTAGGGGAGGAGGCAGGGAAGGAGAAACGGGGACACTCAATGAGCACAGTAGACATATGCTAACTGCTGACATGCCATTGCTAGCAAAAGCTGCTTCTGACAAAGGTGCTCCCTAACAGACATGGAGCATTGTATATGATCTCTCTCGTTTGCAAAGATTTCTCAGGGTATATTTACTTTCTTTATCTAAAATTTCCCTACCTACTAATTAGGGTGGCCACATACCCATTGCAAAACAAAACAAAGTGAGGAAATGCACCACAAAAATAAAAGGGGGGGGGGGACAAAAGTGAATAACATTTGCACCTGCTAATTTATATGCAGAGGTACACATTTGGAAAAAAATGCTATATTTTAAATAAAAAATTCTTCTAATTGTATGGTTTCTAAAGTGCTTTTGGTAATTATAGTATGTTTTACATTATTTTTAATGTTATTAATAGTTTAATTCAGTTTTAATGTCAACCTTTTGTATGTTCTAACAAGTGTATATCGTAATTCTTTTAACTATACTGTATTTGTTTCAAGTCTCAGTTTGGGGGTAAGATATAAAAGTCATCGTCTTTATCAGCTCACTACAGTAGGAAAGAATGATGCCAGGTGACTCGCATGTAATGCTTAAGCATATTAATTTAGAACTAATTCCCACTTTCAGCAAGATAAGAGCACATAGGATTTATTGCTCGCCCAGGATTTGTTAATTTTACGTTCCTACTTTCTTTCGACGTGAGGCCCAAGGTGGTTTGCAGAAATGCTAAAACAAGAAAAGAACTAAAAACCAGAGAATAAAAAATTAAAATACTATACAATTTAAGCGAGTTATCTTATTAAGAGATATTAATTAATGCCATTAACTTTAGAACAATGTAAAATCATTGAAAAACATAACAAAATTTTTAAAAAAAGCTGCACACACCCCATAAAAATTACATCCTGCCATCAAATAATACCTGTCTGAATAGAAAGGTCTTTGCCTGCCAATGAAAGGAGAGCAAAGAGGGGCTCAGCCTAGGCTCTTGTGGAAAGGAATTCCACAGACTGGGAGCAGCCACTGAGAAAGCTCTAAATCTAAATGGTCAGCATACCTTCCAGCTATCCTGATTTGGCAGGGGCAGTCCCAATTAATCCTCTATCATCTTGCTTTTTCCATCTGCTTTAAAAATGTCTCAGGCCATTTCTTCACCACACTGTTATAGTGTTGTTATTCCAGTTTCAACATCCTGTGGAATTCTGGTGTTTGTAGTTGACGGAGGCCAAAAAGCTCTGGCTGAGACTTCTAAATGCCCCTCCCTAAACCCAGGATTCCATAGGATGTGGAAAGGGGAATAATAGCACTATAACAATGTAGTGCAGAAATGGCGTCAGTTTCTTTTCCCTCCTCCCTCTTTCTCCCTTAAGTCCCCTGCTTACTTTAGTTTCTGCAATGGAGTTAAAACTGTAAAAGTATTTTTCTTCTTGTTGTTACTTTCCATCAACTTGATTTGAAATGATGATGGCCTTATGAGAGCCCTCGTAGGGGAGAGGAGACAAGGGGGTAGATGCTTGTCTTTCCCAGTAGGATCAGGCAAAAGCAAACTACTACAGCCTCTCCTAGCTTGTCTGTTCTCCCTCATTAGTAACTTTGCCATCTTGAGCACACTTTGATGTTGCTTGACCACGTGTATCCTGGTTTTAACCTGTAAAATGTTGAAGGGTATAGGTCAGCTGCCAGAGTTTATGAGCATTGTGTTGTTCCACTATCCTAAGATAAGCACCTTGCATAAACCTGCAAAACTCTTTAGATCCTAGCCACAGTTTCCTAGGGTACATGGAGCATCAACATTCATAACTTTCTCAGCTGTGGCACCCCAATTGTGGAATGCCTACCTCTGTGAAATCCAATTGATCTTTTCATTAAAACCTTTGGGGCCTGATCAGATTATTTCAAAACAGTTGATTCCAAAATGCAGATCAAATGTTTTGAACAGTTTTAAAACCTATTCCAGTCTGTTTCATTGTATATTTTCAGCCTGTTTAAATTATTTTTATCATTTTAAAATATACATTGTTTTAAATTGCTTATTTTATGTTTATTATAGATTACCCTGAAATCTCAGGATATATGGTGAGAAAGCCAGCACGATGTTGTGGTTTGAATGTTAGAATATAATCCTGGAGACCAAGGATTGATTCCCTCCTCAGCCATGGAAACCCACTGAGTGACCTAGAAAACTCTGTGATAGGTTCACCTTAGGGTTGCCATAAGCAGGAAATGACATGAAGGCACGCAACAACAGCAACAACAAATAAATACATACAAATACATAACCTGTTGAAAATGTTCTATTTATGTTTTAAAAATCATGGCACATGTTACCCGAGTGGAGTTACCTAGAGAGGGTAACACAACAACCTACAGCAGCCAAAAGTCCCTCTTCTTTACAACTATTAATAGTAGAGGAGCCCTGTCCACTTTGTCATGTGGCCACCTTGGGTGGTGAGCTTTCCCTCCTTTAGAGATACTTAGGGCCTTTCCACACTATGCTATTATTCCACTTTTAACATCTTGTGGGATCCTGGGGTTTGCAGTTTAGGGAGGGGCATTTAGAATTCCCAGCCAAAGAGCTCTTTGGCCTCAGTAAACTACAAACCCCAGAATTCCACAGGATGTTGAAAGTGGAATAATAGCACTATAACAGCGTAGTACAAAAAGGCCCTTTAGTAAATAGTGGACAGGCATTTGTAGGGGATGCTGTAGTCCTGGACCTTTGTCATTGGAACATGTGGTTGGACGGAACACTCTACCAGACCCTCTCTGACTCTGTAGCTGAGGTCCTACATTGTACTTACTTAGTGTGCATCTAAACTACAACAGTGTGATAGTGCTACACCACCCTTCCTCTGAACATCAACATTCTACAGCCAGAAGATCATTCCATCGTGATGTAGGACACTCCAGAAGGCCAGGGTTTGAATACTCAGGCATGGAAACTCACTGGGTGATCTTTGCCAGTCAAACTAAAGGAATACAATAAAACACAGTAAATATAAATAAGTACTCAGCCTCAGAGGAAGACCATAGCAAACCCCCTCTGAAGAAATCCTTGTGAGAGGTTTGCCTGAAGGTCACCGTAAGTCAGAAACAATGTGAAAGCACACAATAACCACAACCGCTTGCGTATCTGCAAATGTGCCTGCTAGGTTTATCATACTGAAAATTGGAGAGGGCTCTTGTACCTTTAATGGTTGTATAGAGGATGGAATTTCAGCAGATGTTGCTTATCATGCAACAAGGCAACAAGCAACAAATCCCTTCTTCTAGACAACCAGGTTTAACTCTTACAACCCTAGTGCTTTGTAATCCCAGCGAATTGTATCCAGTGGTACGACGAAGGCACCATTCAAGATGTATACCTGCACGTGCACAGCTCCACTTATGCAACTGTGAATTGAATATGGATATTACACCAAGGCCAAAAATATATATATATATACAACTTTCATGGTGTAAAACACCAAAAAGGTATCAGTCTATGATTCTATATATTTTTATTTTACGAAAGGCCTTGATATAAATCATTACTATACTTCAGTCTTCTTTAAAAGTGACCTTGCAAGGTTTTTCTCTCCTTCATATTCTTGTAAAAATATCTATGCAGAACCGTTTTAACAGGATTAGTGTTACATCTCCATTTAATTGCTGATGAGATTATTTAGATAATTGGTTTATTAAGTAAACCAAACTGAGAGCAGCTGTTGTCATTAAAGCCTTTGAAATGCAACGCCTTTTGTAGCCAACGCCAAATAAGGGTGAATGCACAATTAAAGCTATTCAACTTAATATCAGACCCCCCTCCTGCCCTCTAGAATTAATGCTAATTTATGCACTTTGCAGTTAATGTTCTGTAATAGAACAGTTTCTTGTTCTTAAGGGTTTAGTAAATCCTTCCTGGCAGGCACACAAATATTAGCTTGCAGTGTTCCTAAAGCATGTAGGAATTAAAGCTGCCAGGTAGTTTTCCCATGCATGCCCCACTCAACTGGCAAGGGGAAGGGTAAAAATCGTATATTGATGCTAATTATGTAAAAATAAATAACCACTGGAGTGTGTCTGTATGAGAGAAACAAAAAGGTATGAATCACGTTTGTGTCAGTCAAGTTTATATGGACCCTTTCACACCACACAGGTATGGTGCTCTGATTCCATTACATGACACAGTTCTGCCCATGCTGCTTAGGGAAGGGTGTTCAGAACTCTCCAGCAGAAAGCTCTAGCACCTCATCAAACTGCAGATTCCAGGACTCCATAGGATGTAATCATGGTCAGTAAAGTGGAATCACAGTGCTATAACTATGTAGTGTGACAGAGCCCTATGTGACTTTAAAAGACAAATTAATGTGACCAACACATTAATTAACAGCTCCATTTTCTCCATATTTATTCAGAAGTGAATCCTAAGGTATTCAGTGGGCTTTACTCTGCAGTAAGTTATAAGAAGATGACAGTAACTTGTAATCTTATGTACACTTACCTTAGAGTAAATTTCACAGAATTAAGTGATGCTTTGGACTTCTAGAGGTTGTAGTCCCAAAGAAGTACCACCGCCAGTGAGGCACTTTAAAAACATTTTTATTTTCTTGCCTTCTGCTTGGCCTAGTGCAGGTTTACGATGTGTTGCAAAGAACCAACATACTGCAGTACTTTGAGTGTTGGACTGTGACTCTAGGAGATCAAGATTTGATCCCTGATCTGACTGACTGCCAAACAGGTAGTTTGATACGACAAAATCCAAAATCCACAAACGGTATCCACAAAAGAATGATACCTTTACTGACCAACAGAAATGCGCAAAATAAATAATGCAAACTTTTGATGCTCCACTGGCTTCTAAATTGGGCAAAAGATGTTTTTAAAAATCATACAGGAGAAGAAAAGTGATGATAGTAAACACACAGAGCTACATTTTGTTGTTCAGTTGCTCTGGGGAGATCTGAATGCAGGCAAAAGCCACTCCTCTCCTCCTCCACCACCTCTTCCTCCCCAATCTTTTTTTTCTCTTTTATTTATATCCCGCATTTTCCCCTGAAATTGAGACTCAAAGTGGCTCACAATTTAAAAAACAATACAATTACAAACCTACAAAAAGTGGATGTTAAAATAGATTTAAACTATTTACAGATTTAAAACAATAACAATCCAACAAAGATATTCAATGCAATTTAAAAAGGTAAAAAAAATCTTAAAAGTAAGTAAAACAATATAGCCCCTCCAGCGTTCTTTTCAAGCTTTCTGTACTAAAAACCTGCTTGAATAAAAGTTTTAGCTTGCCCCAGAAGGGCGTCAGGGAGGGCGCCATTCTGGCCTCTTGGGGAAGGTCATTCCAGAGTCTAGGGGCAGTGACTGAGAAGACCTTCTCTCAAATCCCCACCAAATGCCCTTCTTTTTAGCCAATTGGGGATCAAGGATATAGGGCATAAAAGACAGAGTGACCCTGGGCAAGTCACATTCTCTCAGAGGAAGGCCACGGCAATGCCAAAAAAACCCTTATGACATAGGGTTGCGATCAGTGTTGACACCATGGCACAGAAAAACAAGCTAATTTTGAGTTAGTGTGGCGGTTTGAGCGTTGGCCAGGACTTGGGAGATCAGGGTTCCTATCCTTACCAGGCCACTGGGCAAGTCACATTCTCACAGCCTCAGAGGAAGGCAGTAGCCAACTTCGGAATGTATCTTGCAAAAAAAAAAAAGAAAAAATTATGATAGGACCTTTCTGCACTACACCCTTATAGTGCTATTATTCCCCTTTCAACGTCCTATGGAATCCTGGGGTTTGCAGCTGGGGGGGGGCATTCGGAATTCTCAGCCAGGGAGCTCTTTGGTCTCAGTCAGCTGCAAACCCCAGAATTCCACCGAAGGTTGAAAGTGGAATAACAGCACTATAACAGTGCAGTGCGGAAAGGCCCGTACGCTCCCCCTAAAGCGGAGTTGACTTGAAAGCACGTATCAAGTGCCAACACGAGCATTTAGTCTTCAGCCCACATCGGAAGGTCTCAAACGGCCTCTGGGACGGGATTTTGGTGGAACTACAATCCCCAAAACCCCGCCTCCCTGAAAAAAAGGGAAACATTTTGCGGGCAGCAACGCCTACGCCGGAGAGGAACCGATTCCCCTCCGAAACCGGGGATTTGCTTCCGAGTAAACGCGAGCCAGCCTCGGAAGGGCGATCCCCTCCCGCCCCGAACAGGAACGCAAAGAAGGGTTGGGCGTGTAAAACAGAAAGCGAGCGCCGGATCCTTTCGTTTCGCTTCGAGCCGCTTCGCTCGCTGCGCAAAAAAAGAAAGAAAGACGCGGTCCGGGAGACCTCCCGAGCCACGCGATCCCCGGTCTGCGGGTGGAAGGAAAACCGGCCATGGCCGGGGAGCGGCCAGAGGGGCTCCGGGAGGCGCTCGAAGCTCGCCTCCAGGCCTTGGGCATCGAGCCGCTCAGCGTGGACCATCCCGAAGTGAGTGAGCGGGCAGGAGGCAGGGCCGGGGAAGAGCGGCCGCCGCCGCGCTGGCAGAGCGTAGCAGCGCTCCCCTTGCTTTCCTCTCCCCCCGTTGCTTTTTTGTTTCCGCACTAACCGGTTGTAGCGCTATTATTCCACTTTCAACATCCTATGGAATCCTGGGGTTTGCAGTTTAGGGAGGGGCCTTAAGGCCCCTCCCTAAACTGCAAACCCCAGGATTCCATAGGATGTTGAAAGTGGAATAATAGCGCTACAACAGGCTAGTGCGGACATGGCTTTAGACTCCAGCTCCCAGAATACCTCCCTCATCGGCCTGCTGGAGGCTGTAGTCCTTTAAAATAGGAACCTTCCCAGGCTTTGCCACGTGCTTCATCTGGAAGCGAAAGAGGCGACTCAGAAGGAAGCTCTGTGGCCTTCGAGGCGCGTTGCTTCCCCAAATCCGTTGCCGTGCGTCGGCTTGCAAACTGGGCATGGGAAGGTGAAGGGTGGGATATTTTCCTTCCTCGATCTACCAATCTATCCCAGGCAAGGGGGGGTGGGTGGGTGGGGGGTGCTTGCGACCGCCGGGAGGTTTAATTGAATTCGGATTGCCTCCACGCTGCCTTTCGTTTTCAGTACCTACAGGGAAACAAGGCAGCCAGGAAACGAAATCACATGGGCTGGCAATGCGAAGCGTTAAAAAACGATGGCCCTTGCTGCACTCTACGGTTCTAGGGCTGTTGTTCCACTTTGAACATCGTGTGGAATTCTGGGGTTTGTAGTTTCCTGAGGCCAAAGAGCTCTCTGGCTGAGAACGCTAAGTGCCTCTCTCCAAACTGCAAAGCCAGGATTCCACACGATGTTGAAAGGGGAATAAGAGCACTAGAACGGTGTAGCGCAGAAATGGCCAAAAACCCACTCCCCAAAACCATGTAGTAGCAAAAGTTATTAATCTTTTGAGAGATGGAATGGCCATCTATCTGGTTAGACGCGGCTTTCTGCTTTACTCCTAATGCCCCAGTTCTTTCTCTAGCGTTTTGCTTTAAAACATTACCAGAAATGCTAGGCTCCTAATATAACCAGCACAAGAATTCAATGGGCAAAGTCACTGCCCCCCCCAAAAAAAGAAAAGAG
This sequence comes from Cyclura pinguis, assembly GCA_030412105.1. NCBI lineage: Eukaryota > Metazoa > Chordata > Lepidosauria > Squamata > Iguanidae > Cyclura > Cyclura pinguis. The sequence continues at coordinate 17,124,437 of CM059599.1, read as the reverse complement.
GGATTATTATTTCATCAACAATTTTCATACAGTGCGATCCCAAACAGAAGGTGAATGCTATTTAAGCCTCCTCTTCCTCCTCCTCCTCCTCCTAATTTCTTCTTTTATATAGTGCCATCGCTGTACCTTGTGCTTTGCAAGCAAAACAGTTCCCTGCTCTCAGGTTTACAACCTGATTAAGACATGACACAAAAGGAAAAGAAGGTGGCAGTGGTGGTGGGGGTGGGTGGGAATTAAGTCCGGGAGATCATTAATAGTTAAGCATAATTTTCTGAGTGTAGGGAAGTAATAGTCCCACTGTATGCTTCATTTCTGAGTCTGCATTCAGTTTTGGGTGCCTCATTTTAAGATGGATAGAGACAAGCAGGGGCAGGTTCAGAGAAGGGCAACAAGGGTGATAAGAAGTATTATCCCTGGGTGCTTTCTTGACATAGTTTGTTCAGGTGGGAGTTTGCCTTTGCCTTCCTGAAGCTGAGAGCTTGTGATTTGCCCAGAGTCACCCTGTGGGTTCCCATGGCACAGTGGGGATTCAAACCCTGGTCTTCCAGTCCAGTGTCCTAGTCCAGCACTCAGGCCACTAAGCCATTCTGGCTCCCACACTGACATGATTGCACTCTTTAAATAATTCCAGGGCTGTCACAGAGAGGAGGGCGCAGGCTTGTCCTCTGATGCTCCACAGGCTAGGACCAGGTCTAATGGTCTATTAGCCTAGCCTATTATTATAGGATAATAGATTCTGATTGAACATGAGAAGGAACTTCTTTGGAGTAAGAGCAGTTCACCAAAGGAAGCGCCTAGAACAGTGATTCTTGAGGTTCAGGGATCCCTGGGGGTCCGTAGAACCCTGACAGGGGGTCCAGGAAGCACTGCTACTGGGCACCAATAGCAGCTGAAGCAACAGGGATGCGGCAGTTGGGGGCTGCAGGCACTTTTCATCAGGGACACAGGAGCCAGGGATTTGGGCATCAAGGGACGTGGCAGCCGTTCTGTGTGTGCAAACTGCTTCCTCGTTTGCAAACGAAGGAGCAGCTTTGGTGCCCGTACCCCCCGCTGCTGTGCCCCTGATGAAACGGACATGGCAGCAGGGTTGTGTGTGCATCCAAAATATGACTCTGGAGATCAGGGTCTGAATGCCCACTTGGCCATGGAAACCTACTGGGTGACCTCAAGCAAGTCATATTCTCTCAATCTCAGAGAAAAGTGAAGGCAACAAATCTTGCCAAGAAAACCCCCATGATAGGTTCACCTTAAGGGCACCATAAGTCAGCTTTCAAAAATGAGAGCCATGATGGCTAGAAAGAACCTCCGCCTGTCAGAGGCACTTTGTTGTTGTGTGCCTTCAAGTCACTTCAAATCTGCCAAGATTTGTTCAGAGGGGGATTGCCTTTGCCTTCCTCTGAGGCTGAGAGAATGTGACTTGCCCAAGGTCACCCAGTATCTGAATGGGGATTTCAGTCCTAGTCACCAGAAGCCTTAAATAACAAACAAACAAACAAATATTTGAATATTTAAATCTAAATTTAAATTTTGAGTTAAGCCTTGGGAGTCCCCCGCATCAAATTATATTTACAGAGGTTCTCTGGTTAAAAAAAAAAAGGCTAAGGACCACTGGCCTAGAGAGGTGGTGGGGTCTCCTTTTCTAGAAGTCTTCAAAAAGAGGTTGAATAGCTACCTGCTACCTGCTAGGGATGCTCTAGCTGGAGATTCTGCATTGAGCAGGGGTGTGGTCTTGATGCCCCGTAGGCCTCTTCCAGCTCTCTGATTCTGTAAGTATATTCCCCTGAAGTCAGTGGGGCTCACTTCCAGGTAAAAATCAGGAGCAGGTGGGAATCATATGACCTTCCCTATAGTGCTAGACTGATTATTGCCAATGGTGGGAATGCTAGAAGTTGCAGTCCAACATCAGGAGGAGCATAGGGTTTAGCCTTAATCTGTAGGATTTCATCCTTCCTATCTGAGAGCAATCTGAAAATGTCTTTGTTGTTGTGTGTTATTTCTGACTTGGGCAATCTTAAGGTGAACCTATTACAGGGTTTTCTTGGCGAGATTTGTTAGCGGGGATTTGCCGTTGCCTTCCTTTGAGGCTGAGAGAATGTCTACTCAATAGTTAGTTCCACTGTGGTCCTGTAGAGGCACTGTGGGCTTCCTGCCAGAAAAATTATTTATATAGAGTTGTATTCCTAGTATAGTAGGATACTGAGATTAAATCTAAATTGGGTGGGAATCAGATTTTGCCCTTCAGATTTTGTCATATTGCATTCCCCAGAATTCCTCTCTATTGGCTGTGCTTGTCTTAGGCTACTGAGTATTTTCAGTTGCATAACAACATTTGGGTTGCAACAGGAAATACAGTACTTGGAATTACTCTGTAAGAGTTGCGGGGGTAGTTCCATTGTATTTAATTTGAAATGTTTCTATCCTATGATACACATTTTTCTTTAAAAAATTAAATCACTCAGACAAAACAAATCGCTAGTTCAAAATAATCAGGAAAAACAAAAATAAAAATGACAGGAAGAAATAGAAAAGATGCAACAAATTAATCCAAAATAATCCAAAATAATTTTTCAGAAATAGAATCATTCAGACTCTGCCAGATTCCAGATCCTTTCATCTGGCATCTGAACGCATCCTGAGTTTCAGCCAAGGAAACATCCCCAGAGAGAGTAAACCATAGATTTAGTGCCATCACTTAATAGGTCCTGCTCTCAAATAGAGCCCTGTTGATCTTCAGTTGGCAAAAGCACCTGGAGCAGGATTGCACAAGGTGAAAAAAATACACAAGGAAAAAACCTATATGAGAATGTGTTGAATTTATTGCCACTGGTGATAATCTACTGCCCCCTGCTTACATGTTGGCCAGTCTAGTTGCCATCTAAGATTGTATGTATATTTTGTAAGCCTCTTTGCTCTCCAATGGAAAAAAAAGTGGGATGAATACATGTTAATATCATTCTAAAATAAAGACATATGGACACAATCCAGTTGGACTTCTGCATCAGGTTGACATGAGAGTAAAATTGTTGTATATTCCTCATTCATTTTGCATTGCATGGGCAGGATTCTATGGCTTATGGCTTGTACATTTCAGCCAGTGAATCAATCAAGAAAGAGTCATATTGTATTAATTGTGTTTTCTAGGTGTTCACAGTTGAAGAAATGATGCCTTATGTGCAGCATTTGGAAGGGGCCCACAGCAAAAATCTTTTTCTTAAAGATAAGAAGAAGAAAGGGTTCTGGTTGGTGACAGTTCTGCACAACAGGCAAATAAATTTAAATGACTTGGCGAAGAAACTGGGTGTCGGAAGTGGGAATCTGCGCTTTGCTGATGAAGCAGCCATGTTGGATAAACTGAAAGTCGGCCAGGGGTGTGCAACCCCCTTAGCACTTTTCTGTGACCAGGGAGATGTGAAGTTTGTGTTGGATGCTGACTTTCTGGAAGGAGGTCACAATAAGTTGTATTTTCACCCTATGACAAATGCAGCAACCATGGGATTACATCCAGATGACTTCCTAAAATTTCTGAAGTCCACGGGACATGAACCAATAATTGTGCACTTTGATGAAACCGACAAGTAGCTTTTATGATGCTGTTTTTATGTGTGAGGCTTTGCCCTTGTGTTGAAAATTAAAGAAAATGAGTTATGCTTGATTGTCTTGGTTGGAATTTTGTGGCTGACACATGCTGGCATAACTCCCATTGACATATCCTTTTGTGGTCATTGTGGGAGGAGATATCCAAGTACCTTTTTGGGCAACAGCCTCGCTCATATTTGTATTCCCGTTTGAAGGTTCCGACAGCCAATCAGTGACCAGGAGGAAAGTACTCTCTGGCTGCAGTTTTGCAGCTATGAAAAAGTAATAGCCCTTGTCTTCCAAAGAGCGGCTGCAAATCTGAGAGGGCAGCCACTGTTACTCTTTGCTCAACTGCAAAATGGTATCCAGATAGTGCCCAGGAGCCTCCTGTACCACTGGCCACTGAATGGCCATGGGGTGCTTTTAACACCTTTAACTTGGTGTTGTGCAACTGGGAAAGTCCAGTGAAGGTCCACTAGCATAGATGTGGTCTCGATTGTCATGATACAGGATCTTCATTCATTTCCAGTTCCATTAGTTTAGATGGATGGGCTGCAATGCAATGGGAAGGCACATTTTTACATCGAGGTGGGCAGCTGGGGGAGGCTAGGGGGTTTAATTAGCTGCCCAGGAGACATTGTAGCACCTAATGCACTGTGAAAAATAAAAATAAATGTTGCCCTCAAATCCCCCCCAAAGGAATAGGGAAAATTTCCACCATGTTTTCAGCCCTCTAGGCCATTTTAGGTCTAGGAGCAGAAGTCATTTCCTGGCTTTTTTTCCTTTAAAGATGGCCTCTCCTGGGCTTAAAAGTGCCCAAAGACACAGTGAAAACATCCTCTAGAGCCACATTATGAGACAATTTTTACTTCTGGGTAGTCCTTGGGGACATATGTGACTCACGGTCTGCATTTTGGCCACTCCTGCTTTAATGTAGAAGGTCCCACATTCAATTATAACACAGGAGTAGACAACTGCTGGCTATTCAGATGTTTTTGCTTATAACTCCTAACAGCCCCACCCAGTATAATCGGTATAGGGGCTTATGGGATTGATAGTCTGAATCGTCTGAAGGGCCAGCAGTTCCCCTCAACTGCTGAATGGTGAGTCAACACCACTAGGTAAATACCACTGATTGTGATGGGAATGATAATTTTTTATGTAATATGATGAAGACTAAAGAACAGAATGGGACTATACAGAAGAAAGTGTAGATTCAATAGTATGGAGGGTTCACTGTGGAACTCTGTCTCCCTGTTATCTTCCAACATGCCCCTTCACTTTCTCATGAGAATAAGCATGTGTGAGGGAAATAGTTGAATTATGAGACAGGCTCTTTTTCACTGGCTTTCACCAACAAGGCCTCCACCAACTATGGGCAAACTTCTTCAAAAGATACACTAACAATGACTGCTCTCAGTTGTATCATCATAATACATAATACAGGGATGGGGATCATGGTTCTCCAGATGTTTTCCTGTTGGTCTTCCAGAATTTCTCACTATTGGCTATGCTAGAGTTGTTGGGAGTCCAAAAAATTCAGGAGGACTCCCTATCAATTCCCAACCCCTGATCCTGTCACTGTGCTCTTGACTGAGGTGCATCTCATTAATTTTAGCTCCAGGACTTAGCTTGGCAAAGATACCTTTGGGGCCTGAATCCTGTTAGTCCTGACTAGCATAGATCCATTCATTCTCTTTGTTCTCTTTGTTACTGAGAAGCTCTGTTGCCTCTTATTGTGAGGGAATCACTTTGTTTCTGAAATCTCCCATTTTGTTCTGGTGAAACAAAAGGTGTGGATTTTGGAGGGTACACTGATGCTTGTTGATCTCTAACTTTATTAAATTCAAAAACAACCGTGTCCTTGGTATTCAAGGAACGGGGATGGTGGAACATGCACGTGACTGATCACTGAGTTCCTGTCCTAACCAAGCTGATCTCAGTAAAACTTTAAATGAACCAAGCTAGAATGTTGCCAGTGGGCGGGGGGAACATTCATGAAACACCAATATTAGTAGTAAACCCATTAATTCTTAATAGCCATTAAGACTATGCCCTCTCCCCCGCTCACTGTTTCGACGAAGCGTCCATTGTTACCTACCCCCCTTAGTACCATTTTATAGACAAACGAACAAAAATATTTATATCATTTGCCTACATCCAAATAAAAAATTATTTGAAAAAAATGAGAAAGAGACGGTTGACAAGTTATTTGGCTTGGAATTTTAATAACATAATTAAGTAGTGTACAATGGCAAACATTACAAAATTCATTAATAGGTATAAGAAAGGAAAACTACAGCTTTAAATAAGTTTCTGTAAAACAGTGTTTTAAATAGTTTGTGTCGCACCCAGGTGCTCTCTTTTAAGGCAGTTCCATTCTCAACAATGTTTGAACGATGCACAGCACAGAAGAGCTGCACCGTCTCTGAGAACACAAAACACGTTAAGACATAACGCATTCTGGAAATGGCGATTGTAGCCTTAGCAACAGCAGCAGAGTGGAAAAACATTTCCTTGTATTACATCAGACCCGCAGTTTCTGCTTTACAGCTGCTGAGTATTGTCATGTGCAATGAAAAAAATCTTTGTATTTCATTCTAAAGGTGCTGGAATGTGATTGGTGAAGTGACACATTTACTACCTGACACTGTTACAGATTTTATAAATGGTTTTTTAAAAAATAGTTAATCTTTTTTTTTAATAAATTGTGTAGACTGTAATGAAAATTGGGACAAAATGGATTGCCTAAATTTCAGATTTCTTACTGATTTAGATATGGTGGAGTCTGCAGAGGGCAGGGGAGTCTGACAGTATTCCTCCATATGCACTGGAAAGGGAGGGCAGAAATAGTCAGGGCTTTGGTTTCCTGCACAAAACTGAGGCTGTTTTTTAAATTAAGCTTTTAGCAGAAAAGCATCTGGATATACCGTACACAGAACAAATGACTATGATGGTTGTTGAGAAGGAGCTAAAGAAACAAATTACGTGCAGCTCAGAAGCTTCGTCCTCCTAGAAAGATCAGTGAGTTAGATTTTGTTAAGAGAAGAATTTGCATTTTAGTTTTTAACACTGAATTATCTAAAACAGAATAAGACACATACACACAGTAAAAGCTTACCTATAGTGCTAAACCCAGCTTAATGCAGAAACATTACAAAAGGCATGATCCACCATTGACTTTTCAAGGGCAAGCCTCATGTAAATAAAGCAATACAGCTTTATGCATATCTCTCTGCAACCTGTCAGACGCACGTGTCTGACAGATGCAGCTCACATGTTTGCCCATAGAAAAGTGGTGTGCCTCTGAAAGCCAAAACTTAAACCGAAACACACAGGAATATAAAACAAGTGCAAAGTTCCCCAAAAGGTGCAAGTCTTAAGAAAATAGGTATGGTCAATCAGAAGACTGGCAAATGCATAAAAAGCACATGGTTGTTTCCAAAAGCTCTGAACAAAGCATCCAAATCAGCTTTTGGAGTAGGTGGGAAGGGTTAGTTCATACAATACATACTAACATGGCCTAATCTACACCCAAATTTAGAATAATGAATAGGTGATTAAAATCAGAATTTTCCAAGTGTCTCCATCTTTGAAGGCAGGGAAGGTGGTGACCCCTCCCAAGATGAGATGGCAAAAATGAAAAGGCCTGGAGTTTGGAATGCTTTTCACAGGGAAGAACACCTCATGGAGTCCAGTATCTTTTGATCACAACAGACTTCTATATTCGCAACGACCTTTTTAGGTTCAGGTTTTAACCTGATTTGGTACCATGTTACGGTTCTGACTATTCTACTCTTTTCGTTGTACTGATCGCCTAGTTTTGACAACTTTGATTGGTTGTTACACACTCACAGTCTTTGGCTAGACACTTTGCCACTAGATAACATAAAGGACTCTTCTTGTAAGTGGCTGCAAACAAATAGCATATTACACAGAACAGCCACTCTTTGTGAGGATTGAAGTCCATAGTAATCCCATTTTCTGATTCTTTACCGTGGCAGAATAATTTCCAGCTAAAGAAGGCTTACCTAGGTGCACAGTGGTGCTTTGGGATCTCAGGCATTTGACTACATTTAGGCTTCCTAGTTTATACTGTGGCATCATGTGAAGAGTTTGCTGTCGTCGTTTTTCACAACACTCTCCTGAGAAATGAAGGTGCTCAGAAGCTTCACAAAGTACAGGCCTGGGCCATTATTTTATACCTGTCTCCTTAGGACAAGGGTGAGAATCATGCTGCCCTTTAAATGCTGTAGGCCTGCAACTCCAAACAGATCTAGCCAGAACAGCCAATAGTGGGGAATACCAGGAAGTGCTGTTCAGCAACAACTGGAGGGCCACATGCTTCCAATCCCCACAATAGATGTTATTTCCAATGAGATCAAAGGCCCACCCTCTGCTAGTGAGAGTCAGGCCCTCCACTCACAGAAAGCGGCTCTGCCCGATTTTGAGACCCCCCCAGCTTATTCCATCCATTTACAGCATTGTCTTCTTACCCCTCTGTGCAGCATTTTAAGGACCTGGACTGGGCTGCTGCAAAGAGGAGGAAGGGGCAAGGAAGCCCCCTCCTGCTACATATGCCTACATCTGGATCTGATTTCATGCCTTTCCCTTTAATCCATAGTTATTTGCATCTACATTTGAAATATAACAGTCAGGCTTTCCTAATCTGCTACCTCCCTGATATGTTGGACGACAATCTCGTCATGCTGTGTGTGGAAGATGGAAGTTGTTGACCAAGACATCTGGAGGGAACCAGTTTGGGGAACAGTATACTCTGAAGATCTACTCCAAGTCAGATAACGCTATAATCCTGTTGTCTGCCTCGGGCTGACTTGGTCAGCTAGAGGCTGTTCACTTGAATTAAGATGATGCAGAAGGACACTTTATGTATCTGTACCTTATACAGAATCAGACTGACCTAGATAACAATGGGTGCCACTGTGGTAAAGTTATACCACAAATAAAGTAAAATGGCTTTCTGATAACTATTTTTCCTAAGTTAAAACAAAGGATAGCTTACCACATCTGAAGTCTTTCTATGTTTACACGTTATTTTGGCAGAAGCTCAGCATACTTAGATTAAGCATGCATGTGATCGCATGAATTCAGAGCCACAATCCTGCTCCCCACACTCCCAGAGGACTGGGAGTGCAGGTACAACTGCTACACTGCAACTCAACCGAACACTGCACATCCTCTACCCATAAATCACCACCTTGAGGATGGCAGTGGCTAGATTTTATTGTTGGCTTAATATCTCACATGGTCATGGGTGTGATGGGCTTCCACAAGTGTCCTGCTTGGAGGATCAGCAGTTTTGCCTATCTGGAAACTGGTGTGTTTACAGGTAAGGGCTTGCCACAGAAGAAGGTAAAATACATTTTTTATTTACCAGGAATAACTGTAGTGCGTGTCAGCAAAAACTTGACCATGCTATGGGAAACGTGGTTTAAAAATAAATGTTCAGGGTTAACATGTGGCAATGTCTCCATTTCAACAAGAGGTTACATATAACATGACTCTACTTGTGAAGAATCTGGATGAAGTAAAAATGTGATAACGGTAAAAATGCGATAATGGTAAAAATGCTCACACTTGTGAGATCTGTATGGACAGGAGCCCTATAAGGTTAAATTTGATACATATTGTGGATACATATTAAAAACATTTAGTAGCTTGTAAGAAAATAAACTTTAAAATTTAATACAACCAGGAAAACCATGTACATTTCCAGGAATTAACCAAAGCTATTTTCTTGTGCTCTTTGCAAGAGTTTAAGACAACAAATGTATACAAATATTTAAAAAGTACCAACAACATTAATAAACCTTAATGCATATAAAATTATGAAGGAACAAAACCAGGGTAACTTTTTAGTAAGAGCCCTAATGGAAGCAATGGCTTGAAAAAACACTGATCTTGATCTTAGTCACATTGGCCTTCCCCCATTAAACATCCACCTCAGCCACAATCAGTTCATGAAAAAAAAAATCACAAATAAAAATAAAAGTACAAAACATTTAAAGACAGATTTATTTTGGAAGTGGTATTTGCTGAAAACACAAATAATTTTGTTGGACAGGACATTCTAGAAACGCTCTTTTCACAATTTCCCTGCCCAGAAAATTGGGATGTCTATTAATTAATGTGTAGAAAACACACGGAAAAGATGAATTAATGTAGGGGTGCAGGTTAAAGTGTTCAGTATGTTTTCAGGTACCTAAACCATTTCTCCTCACCACACACAACAAAATAATCAGCAGTCTCATTTTTGCAAACAGCAACACCATGCAAATTATGCAAACCCAATGAGGCTATCAACTGCTAGTAAGTTTGTGGGGCTCTTTCTTTGTACCTGTATTTACAACAAATTCCACAACATAATACAGCCTTTTCCCATTTCAGATTTACAGGACTAAATATTAGCAGAAGCAGTAAGCAGTTGGTGACTACGTTAATAAAGGAATAAGGAAAGCAGTAATTGAGTTCCTGAAGTAATTCTTGAGATCACACAATGCTTGGTCCATAAGAGAGATGAAAATTGTCCTTTATTCAGTAGATCTTAGTGCAATGTGCAATAAAGTCTGTCTTTAAAAAAATTCAGCAGGAGATGCCAGTACAGTTCCTTGATTCAAGGAAAGGAGACGTGTATTTCTTGGCTGCTCTATTCAGGTAGGCCTGTAAAAACTTTGAACTTTTTTTTTTTGTAAAAACAACACAGTTCCTATAAGCTGGATGCCTGGTTACTTCAGAAATAAAGGCTTCATATTGAGATACTGAAGGACACTTTTCTCTCTGTGTTCAATTGAAAAGCAGAAAGAGAAGAAAGAAAATGTAAGAAAAGCATAAAGGATACAGGAGAGATATAAAAAGTAAAGTTACTACAAGAACTAACAGGATTCAACAGAAATGCAATGGTAAGAAGAAAGGGGACAGAATGCTAAGATCCTACACTGTATAATGCCATCCTCTTGGCAGCAAAACAGTTTGCATAATCCTAGCCATGATTACTCAGAAGAAGTTTCCATTATGATCAATGAGGACTACTCCTGAGTAAGTATGCACGGGACTTCAGCTTAACCGTTTTATTTCCTGCACTTGCGCATGCATCGTATATATCACACAATTCTGTGTTAAAAAAACAACTCACAGGTGGGTATTATTAGGAAATTAAGTTTGCTGAGAATTCAGCTTTTATTTTCAACTCTAGGCTTCTAGTCCTTGGCACTGTAATTACAATGCTTAAAAATGTTGTTTCCAGGAGCCAGAGGAAGAGTGGTTGAACATACCCATAGTTCAGAAGATGGCCTGTGTAATTTTATGTATTTTACCATATCTGGTAAAAGCAGAATACATTGTTCAAAATAGTAAAAACTGCAACCGTATAAAATGAACAGGTATCGTGCTTAAGCTATACTATTTATAGAGTACAGGTTTTCTTGGCACAGAATCAGGATTGCCTAAGCAAGTATTTTTAATTTTTTATTGCCCATGATTCTGTATTGCCTGATTAGCCACACAACCACCTTAATTATGTAGCTAAATAGTGTCTCCCAATCTCACCTCCCCCTCTATTTCCATTTACTGGGCAGCAACTGCTACAAGAACAGGGGTCTGTTATCCTGTCAGTTGGGAAGCAGCTGACTGACATTCTCACTCTCTCCCATGAGCAATCTCCAGCATGACAACTAGAAACAGAGTCCCTGTCACAATCTCCTCTCACATCAGAGACTGCTTGCGAGAGAGGGAGTGAAAATGTCAGTCAGCTGCTTCCTGATTAACGAAAGAACAGATCCCTGTTGCTGGCAGCAGGGACAGCCTGCTAAATAGAACAGGAGGATATTTACATTCCCTATGTATTAAGCTAGTGAATACATAGGAATCATAAAAACAAACCATTTACAAATGTGTAACTTTAGGTTATGTGTTTGTGACTGAGAATTAGTGAATTCTGGCTACTCTTTTCAACTGGTGTACACAAAGCCCTGATCGTGTTTCATTTTCTCATTTGAATCATGGCAGATAATTCTTGTATTTTTTTTTTTTAGAATATTCAATTTGCTTTATATTCTGAGAAAATAATCTACCATAAGCTCAAGGACAACCAGAACAACCGGCTTTTCAGACTCTAGTATGTACTAAACAGGAGTTCCAAATGCTACAGTAGTACAGAAAAGACATGAAGTGAGCAATGATAAATCAATATTCAGATAATGAATTGCTAGTGTATTTATGCTGTACTATAGGGAAAAGAAGGCAATTTATAAAAAGATAGAATACTTCATGCCTTAGCAGGTAGAACTGTGCGTCACATTTTGGTTCAGCCTGAGTAGTAAGCAAGACAGCGAGCCATTTAATGCAAGCAGTATTGGCAACTGTTAATGCAATGTGCAGTTGTTCTTATTTGCAAATGTTAGTTTTTTTCCCCTCTGTAAATGAAAGCAATCTCATTTACATTTTGGGCACAAAACTCACCACTTGGCTCACATCTCATGTAGTAGGGGCAATAGATTTAGGAGCTTTGTTGCTCCCTAGACCTGCTTTTTGAATTTCTGTTTTCTGGTTTAGCTTCCTCATCTGTAGAAGAAAAGCATTTCACGTTAATTTTTTTAGAAGGAAAACATAAGCATGTTCTCATATTGCAATAAATATCATTAGGCACCACTGGCTTACAAAAATCAAAAATCAAGGAGAGGAGTAACAAGGAAAGGTAGGAACATGACTGTAGGAACACAACTGACAGTTCTACACATTTAGTTTCTTCTTCTTCTTCTTCCTTTTAACCTTTACAATTTAGAATTATAGAGAACATATCACCAAGGAGAGAAAAAACTTACTGTTTAACACTTAGGAGTTAAACAAGGAAATTGATGGAATGGTGCCTGATTAAATATGCACAGAATGTGGATCTGATATGTTCACCTTAACAATCAAGTCTGTAAAGCAGAACATTATCTTCACATGCAATGGAATATAACATGCAAAACCAAATCAGTTGAAATTAACTGTTTGTTTAGAAAAGCAAAGCTTCAAGCAAGCCTTTTCTTGCAAGCAAGACAATTGTCCTAACTCACAACAGAACAAAATCCAGTGCAAGATGCTTCTCTTGGAATATGGGCATATTTTTAGTTCTTTGACTTAGGATCAGTTTATACAATTAACCTGAAGCTGACAATTTTGGGAAAAAGGCAGGTACGAATAAAGTGACTGAGAGGATAACTGAAAGCGTTAGTATGCAGAACTGATTGCATCTTTGCTTCATTACTCATCCAGAATCACCTCTGTATTTACAAAACCCTTTTGCAATCTCTTAAAAGAGGTATGGCAGAATGATACAGGACAGCCTTCTTCAATCTGGTGCCCTCCAAATATGTTTGATGACAATCTTGATCATTCCAAGACAGCACAGCCTGGCCCTTATCTCTGTGATCATGGGAGTTGTAGTTCAACACATCTAGGATGTACCAGGCTGGGAAAGGTTGATTAATGAGAATAATGTGTGGTGAACAATCAAATAACTAATTCAACAAATGGCTAGCTGCAGCACAGACATTTGTCTATGTTGGTTGTCAAGTAAACAGATTCTTACATCCTCCGCAATGGCCAAACTGACCAGCAGAACTGCCCATGCAGGCTGCAAGAAATTAATGCTCTATATTATGTGCAGGACCCAGTATAAAAGCAGTTCAAAATAAACTAGTCAAAGAAAAAGTGGGTGTCAGTAATGACATACCCAGTTGACCCTCCACATTTGCTAGGTATGGGACACATGATTTCCGCAAAAGTGGAAAAACCACAAATATCAAAATGTGTGTCTGTCTGTGGGAGAGGGGTTGAAGTATGGTGGGGAGAATGGGCACGCAGGGTTCAAACCAGATCAAAGAAAGAAGAGGGAAAGGAGGTGATCAGCATGATGGCCCTATACATCCTCTCTCTTGCCCATCTCCTTCCTTGAGTTTGTGGGTAGCATTGGGAGAGGGTTTATGGTGCTGAGAAATTGGGTTGTGACCTGTTGTTAGCTGGCCAGGCAGCAGCTGATGAAGGAGGAAGAGGGCCTGCATGGCCTGATCAGAGCCACTGTGAGGGAAAAGAAGCACTTGATGTGGAGGTGCACAGCTTGGAGAAACTTGAAAATAACAACAGGTTACTTACCTCTGTGGTTCTTCAATTAGTCATCTGTGAACTCACACAAATGGGTTTACTGTGCCTGTGCAGTGCATAGTTCAGGAACTTCTAGAACTGTTATGCAAGCATTTTAGAAGTAGCCCCTCCTCTGCTGGTACTTTATGACCAGCCATGTTCTTGCTCAAACCCTTAGTTCCATGGATGCCAAAGCAGCAGCAAAGGAGCTAAGCATATTGAGCATGACAGAAATGGGGAGGAAGGGCAGGTGTTGTGTGAGTTCACAGATGACCACTCGAAGAACCACAGTTACAGGTGAGCAACCTATTCTTCTTCTTCGTGGTTTTTGTCACTCACACAAATGGGAGACTAGCAAGCTACTAACCCAGCTGGTGGGTGAGTCATGTGACACAGGAATACAACACTGCTCTCCTGAAAGCAGCATCAGCCCTTGATCTCAAGTCCAGTCTGTAGTGTGTAATAAAGGTCAAAAACTGAAATCAGGTAGCTGCCCTGTAAATGTCTTCCAAGAGAACATCCTTTACAAAGACAAAAGAAGCAGCCACAGCTCTTATGGAATAGCTGCACACAGTGACAGGTGGATCGTTTCTGGCTAGTTCATAGGCCAAGTGAATCATAGAGGAGACCCATTTGAAGAGATACTGGGCAGAAACTGTTAGTCCCTTTTTATGGCTAGAGTAACAGACAAAGTCTTTGAGATTGTCAAATGTCAGCTGTCCTATTAATAAAGGCTAACGCTCTTCTAACATTTAGCAATGAAGTGTCTGTTCAAATTCAGAGGATTGGTTCAGCATGAATGTGGTTGGTATGATGTCCTGATTTAGGTGGCAAGCAGATATCACTTTAGAGAGAAAGGAAATATCTGGTCTGAGAACAAATTTCTCTTTGTGGAAGTGTAGCTAGGGAGCGTAGATAAGGAGAGTGTAGAGTTCCCCAGCTTGCCCGACTGATGTTATTGCTGCAAGAAAGGTCCTCTTCCCTGTCAGGAGATGGATGTCGGACATCACTACTGGTTCAAATGATATCTGTTAGAGCTGCAAGAGGACAAGTTCCAAATTCCATTGGGCTGTGTGAGCCTAAACAGGAGACTGCAAGTTCTTATAGCCCTTTAAGAAATACTTAACTTAGGGGAACACTGGAAACAAGAAGGCTTGCTCATCAACTGGAACCAATGGGATATAGCAGCAATGTAGCATTCGATGTACAAAAGTGAGAAGCCCTTCACAGAAAAAGCAGAAAGTCTAAAACATGCTGAATCTGGGCCATATCTGAAGATATGTGTTGGGAGGACAAGAATGAGAGAAACTCCCACTTGTAGGTTTAGGATCTTTGAATAGAGGTCCTCAAAGCAGCTGTTAGGATTTGGTGAAGCTGCATTGACAGAACATCTAAGGATGGATCTTTCAGGCTGTCAGCTTGAGGGTGTCCATGTCAGGATGCCGAATCCAACCACTGGGAAGAATCAGGAGATCTGGTTCTGATGGAAATTTGAGGTAAACTCCTCGAGTCAGGTGGAGTAGATGAGTGAACCAGGGCTGTCTCGGCCACTAATGGGTTGGTCAGCTTGGAGAGACTCTCATGATGAGAGGGCATGGGGAAAAAATATACATGGTGACACTCCCTCAATGATGTGTCATCTATTGAGCCTTCACCATTCTGAGTCCTGGAGCAGAATGTTGCGCACTAAGCGTTCTGAGATGCCACAAACAGACTGCTCTCTGGAGTGCCCTGAGTTGCTTACTTATGTTGAATGCCGAGAGGGACCAAGCCTGAAGAGGTTGAACCAAGGGAACCTGGCATAACCAAGGTTCAGCTGAACCGGAAGACCTGAAGAACACTGAGGATCATGAGAGGGGGAGTTAATTATTTCCCCATCTGAAATTTTAGCAGCCTGGATGACCTCCAGAGAATGGCACAGAGTTTGAGGGCTGAGGGTCCAAACTGGAGAGGAATAAGGTGGTGATTGATCAGGTGATGCTGGACCTGAGACAACTGTAGAGACTACCCTGGATGGAAATTGAGACTGTGGGAGATTCTCAGACCTCTTTTTCTTACTATGATGTCTGAATTCAGCAATGAGAAGCAGGCTGGAGATCAAGAGAATGCCCTGATGTGGAAGGGAACCTGGTACAGGAGACATCACTGTTTGATTTGCCAGTACTGATAGCAGATTGGAAGCAGGACATTTGGTACCTTTTGTCAAGGGTGCTTTGGTCAAAGATTGCTTAGAAGTAAGTCGTGTGGAGAAAGCAGATGCGGTTGGTAACGAGGGAGCACACAGAACTGCAGACAGAGTGGACATCAAACGAGCATCCAGACAGGTCAAGGCATGCTCAAGTAACAGAGGCCTCATGCATGAAACTCAGTTTTTACAGGCCTGTAGAGTCATCATTCTACAATGCAAACAGGACCCAATATTATGATTTGCTCCCAGGCACAAAAGGAACGGGAATGCCCAATGGTAATCTTTGCCCTATAAGCAGAGCATTTTTTAAATGATCTGGATGGCATGGCTACCGGACACACTGGGGTAGACCGGATGGCATGACTGGGTAAACCGATCTGGGTTGACAGTCAGTCTGAGTCAAACCTGAGTGAACAAAGTTACCAAGCCAAAAGAGAGCCAAAACCCAAAAGAATAAACAGCCCAAGTCAAGCCTAAGATCAATCTACAAAGCCAAAACGCACAGCCCAATGTTTCTTTTGATGCTGCTGCAGACAAAAAGGAACTGAGAGTTTGAGCAGGAACATGGCTGGTCATATGGTATCAATGGAGGAGGAGATACAGCCAAAACGCTTGCATAACAACTCTAAAAGTTCTGAATCAATGCACTGCACAGGCGCACTTGTGTGAGTCACAGAGACCATGAAGAAGAATCAAATTCATGCAAAGAGAAACTCATAAATGTGGACGACCAACTGTAGTTTTGTTTTTGTTTTTTACCAGTGCATCTCAGTTACTGATGATTCTTCTACAGAAAAATAGGTGTTGCAATGGATTTCTAGTGTCTCCTGTAGTAGGAAATTACTCTTGAGATAAAAACTGGTTTGTGCAAATTACCACAGTCAGTGGTTTCCAGATTATTATTATTATTTTTTTGGTCATAGCAGTCGCCACCAATAAGCATGTTTTATATTGATATTCCCCTCCAATTCTATATTCCATCTTTGGAAAAAGATGTGACGCAAGTTAACAGTGATTAAGTTAATGAAGCTGGTGGTGAGATGGCCAAGGAAGGAAAAGACACTGAAATCAGTGGAACTTCTAGCACTAAGGTCTGCAGGACAGGCAGGCAGAAGAGCAGAGCTAACAATAGTACAGTCAATGACAGCACCGTGGTGATGGCACATTCAGTGGCAGGAGTTGATGATATTCCAGGACAGGTCTGCCAGCCTCTTCTGGCTTCAAGGTGGGGCTGTCAGGCCAGAGGTTGTAGCTGCTATAATTAATGCTGGTGAGATTTTCTGTGGTCCAAGTGAGACCTGTTCCTTTGAGGCTGCATGGCAAATGATCCTATCTTTGATAAAAAGGAGCTTATGGCCAGGACTCATCCCATGGTGTTAATTAGCCAGAATTCTATGGGAATCAATGAATCCAACAACAGGATGAACACCAAGAATGACTGGTGATTGGAAAATAAAGATATCATAAAGTATTAATTGGTAGATCACCAGGATCTGGAACAGGATATCCCTTCAAGCCAAGGAGGCATGGGAGAAACATGAAGGCTGCCCCAGGCAGAATAAATATAATGGTTCCTAAGGCATGAATAAAAATGGCTATCATGTTTCAGGGCAGCAAGTGCCCAGGAAAGTGGGCAGAACCAAACGAAGAAACCATGTCCGTCCAGCGTCATACTTGAAAGGTTTCTAGATGTGGTCAAGGTATTCTGGGGTCTAACCAAGAAAGATAAGCTGGAGAAGGTCAAATGCTGGAAAGTCATGGAAGAAAAAAGTCCAAGGAGCAAGTTGAAGTTCAGTAAATGAACAAGCATAAAATGCCACACAATGGCAAATGGAAATTATTGAGCTGTTATTTGGTAACAAATAAATATCTTGGATGTGCTAATTTATAGCTAACTGGAAGTCAGCATAGCTGGCCCATTTCAGTGTTTCCCTTTTAAAATAGGTGATTGTCTTTCTGACAGTTTTGTTTCTGCAGTTTCTATCTACAATGGTTTAAAGGATTAAGTGGCTCTGCCTTTTAACTCCCTCTCTTCAGAATCTATATGGGATGATTTGGGCTCTGCTTTCAGGGTAGAGCTGCCAGCGTCTTCTGGATTTGACTGAAGCCTGTTATCTTGATTCTCCTCTTCCCCTCCTTGTCTGAGGTAGCTTTCTTCAGGTAGGATGTGATAATGACAAAGTAAGAAATCACTCCACGGTATTGGTAAGGGCATAGTATTTTTAAAGCTCACCATCTTAAATGAATCTAGTGTTTTCTTCCACATGTTTTAAGGAGTTCTGCCCTGGGTCAGGTTAAAAGAAAACGAACGGGAAACAGTTGTTTCAGCTTCTCTAGAATAAATTGAGAAGAAGCTGTAGCACAAGTTTTAACTACGTAGTCCAATGGCACTACTTTGTTCTCTTTATTTTTTTGTTAGGCTTTAGAAGTTCTCAACTTTCGGTCCTTCTTGTGTTTTGGACTTCAATTTCTAGAAGTTTCAGTGAGCATTCCCAATAATCAAGAATTCTGGAGTTTTAAGTCCAAAGCCTCTGGAGGACCAAAGGTTGAGAACCACTGTTTGTTTAGAGAATTTAAGGAAGAGGGCTGTTTTGCTCTGTACTTCCATTTTTAATGAGCTACGTTGATACCTTTTCCAGATGTTGGTCGAACTGCCTCTGTGGTGAGCTACAGATCTGATGTTGGTACAACAGACTGCGGTGACAGTTAGGCTGGGGAAACTACCACAGCACTCAAGACTTCTTATCAAGGGATGTCTTATCAAGGGATGTCTCAACAATAATGATATAGATGGAACGGAGATGGAACAGCCATGTTGTCCACTAGAATTTAGCAATTTTTGTCTTAGTGTTCACCTCCCAAAAGGCAGCTCCCAAAATCCTGTGCAAGACCAGGACAAATGATTTTGATGCACTGCCTTGTTGAAACACAAATGATGAGGTCACATATTCATTACATGCTCCACATCAAGACAGAGATGGCATTGGTCATGCCTGCCATTGAAAATAGCTTGCTATCACCAAGAGAACACTTAGCAGAAACTGCTTTTAACATCATATGAATCCAGCTCAGAGAAGAAAAAGCACCTATCAATGCATATACCTCAAAACCAAATAAAACTGAAAAATGTAACTGAAAGAACAATGCTGCAGAAGACAGTTGAGTACAGAAGAACAAGAACACAGAAGGTCACACTATTATCAGAATAAAAGGAAAGCAGAAATACACATAGATGCTACCACTTGTGACTCAACAGGAAATTAACAGGAGCACAGAACCCATAACCTTTGAGCATGCACCATTAAGGGTAGCCTTTCTGTCAAAAATTTATTGTGCAGCTTTAGAAGGTTCAGAATTATGCAAAATTTATACTTGGAACTACAGAGTCCACAAAGCAGCAGCCAAAAGTTATCAGAAAATTTGGAATACCTTTGACAGTGGTGTAACCATTTGCTTTAGAAAGCAAGAAATGTGACAAGATAACATGGTTTTATATTTGTGAACATTTCTCCTGATAAACTCTCCTTCCCCTAACCCTCTCTACATTTTTTGTATGTAGTCCAATCAAAAATCTAGTTAAAAAATGTGACTAAGACAATCTGTTCCCAATGAATTAAGTGGGATTAAGAAGTTTATATAAAATACTTTGTTACACCATGGTGGTATAGATTGAACCATTTGCTTTTAACAATTTCAGCAGCAGATCAGGGAAAGTAAGTCTTTTAACAATGTTCTGAGATAGGTCTTTGGTCCCTCCTGGATTAAGTGAGTTTTTCCTGTACTATTCTGGTTATGCTATTCCTGGAAACAAACTCCAGTTCCCTTTTAAGCATGTTTTGTGTACTCCAGAAATATCCCAACCAAAATTAGTATAGACATTTCCCATTTTCCCCAAAGCTTCAAATTTTTAATATTTCTCATTATTATTATTATTGGTGGTAGTTCACTTTTCTTTAAAAAGAATGATGTAATAAGCATTCTGTACATGCAAGGAGGTTGAAGACTCTCAAGCAACAGTCCTTCATATTCCTTGGCATACCCGTGTGAAAGGTGAAGGGCATCCAAAAAGGAGATTGCATGATGGGCATCATGAAAGGAAAAAGGAAAAAATTTCAAAAAAAAAAGAAAAGAAAAAGGCAAATAGACAAGTAGGGATGCCCAAGGGCTACCAGCCTCTAGCCATATTTTCATCCAAGTATTTATATATTTGTATAGGTTGAACATTTTTTGAAACTGAAATTTCAAACACATTAACTGTTCAAATGAAATTTCAAGCCCTGGTCGCATTATAAAAGAATGCTCAATAGCTATGGTATTTCAGATGTACTATTTTATAATGTCCAAGACTAAATAACTGTACTCTGAAGAAGGTTTTAAGCATGTATGTTTTTGAAGAGAAAATCAGCCCTGGAAGCTGCAGCATACTAAGTCAGATCACTAAAAATCCTAGGTTAATAATATCTGTGCTGACAAGCAATGGCTCTCTATGGTTTCAGACATGAATTGTTCCCAGCTCTACCTGAAGACACAAGCAGCTCCACTCCCACCCCCAATTCTGCAATGCACCTAGGAAGGTTTCAAACACAGCTTACGATATGGCATGGCATTCTTCTGTACACAAAAAGAGTTGATCTAAGACCCTAGGTATGACTAAAGTAGCTCTTTGCATTTGGGGCCAGTTTTAAAAACATTTTATAGCTTGTTTTCTAATCATCTATCAGATTCCTAAACAGAAAAAAGAATACCACCAATCTGTTTTACTTTTTATTTTAATACACTGTTAAAATGCAGATAATGCTATATAATAAAAATTCAGATAATGCTCTATAGGCAAGACAATACATGACCACACTGGTACATCAAACACAGGATGGAAAAGGAAAGAAAAGGGAAAGAGACAGTTGATCTTTCTAATGAAACTATGACACTTAGTCATATATCTTTAAACAAAAAGGACCATAGGTTTCTGAAGTATAATGTGTTATCACTATGAACAGCAGCTCACATTCAGGGTGCAAAGTATAGTCAATGAATTGTTTTGACTATGACTTTTTAAAGTAGAATTCTTATGTGTCATAAGTAAAAACTGAAGTTGCAGGGTCCTTCTAAATTTTTCAGCAGCAAAAGGGGAAGGAAGGGCACTTTACTCAGAGGCCTCAGTCCAGCTGAAGTCTGCCATGTCTAAAAGGCAATTCTAAGCACACTTACTTGGAAGAAAGTCCCAAAAAACCAGAGAGGATTACATCCAAGTAAACATCCATATAAAATAAGGCCTGTAAGTGAATCACAGTCAAATTGTTTCATTTGTTTTAACTTGGTCACAACTAGCTTTAGCTGGACTGGGTCCAAAACACACAATTTGCATAATACCAAGACATCTGAAAAGAAGAGAAACTGTAAGAAGTTACTGTTGCTGAAAATTACCTGTTTTTTTGTGCTGTTTCTGGCACAGCACCATGCAACTGGTTAGCATGCATCCAGCAATGTACATAAAATAAAGTATTTATAACAAATAAAAAAAAATACAGACAGTTAGCTTGTATTAAGGCTTTCAGAAGGCATGCAGAAAATACACAGTGCAGTTAAGGTTTCATGCAAGCTTTGGCATGGTTACAATTTTACATTCATCGACATGCTAAGGAAAAAAAGTACATGAAGAACATGTACGCTCAAGCTACTATCCTAACTAGTAAACAATTTAAACATGGCCTAAACCAATTAACATCCATATTATATAAGAAAGGCTATTTAATATTAGATATTCGTCATACACAGCCATATTCATACCACACAGTTTGTGTATCTTCAGAAACTGGTATTGGGGATTCACTGTCACTAGTGTTTGCATGGACAAATTCACCAATTTTGTGAGTCATCTCTATACTTCCGTCATCAGACTTCTGATTCTCAGAAGTCAGTCTGCCAAATCTCTTACCAGTTGTTTTTGATATAGGTCTCTGAGGCAAGGCACTAACACTGCTGACTAACTCAGTGTTAAGTGCCAAAAATGGTCTGGAAAAATGAGCTGTGGACAATTTCTTTGTAACACTTTTTGATGTGCCCACCTCATTGCTGGACACACTGCTGTAGGAAAATGTTTTAGCAATATAGTTTGTCTTCCCTGTCTCTGAATTTCTAAGCTTTTCTGATTTATATGCAGAATGATCTAGTGTAGCTAAACTACTTAAGTCACTTTCTGACAAGGTAACTGTGGCATATGATGTACATTTAAAAAAAGAGGATTGCTGTTGAGGACTGTACTCACTAGAAGCTGATGCAACACTTCTGTCAGCTGTAGATGGAGCTGGATCAATTGATACTGGCTGCCTAGTGTCTTTAGATAAAAAATCATGGATGCTTGTCCTCCGAGTGGTTCCTTCTGCTGTTGAAATCACACTGCTTGCACGAGGTAAAGTTGCATAAGGATTACAATCTTTTGATTGTCGTTGTGACTGTACATTTTCTTTTACAGACTTGGCTCTTCCTTTAGTGCCTGCCGCAAGTGTTTTTGAAGAGTTTGAGAAGCTAGGATTTTCCATCCTATGTGAAGTGGCCTTTCCAAAGTGCTCCTGTTTAGCTAACTTCCCATCAGAGAATTCTATTGTGTTTTTCACACTCTGTGATCTGGCAATACCACTGCTCCCTGATGACCGTTTCCTTAGTTTTTCTCTTCCTGCTAATTCAGCATTTTCAGAAAAAATTTTCATTACTTCATCTAAGAGATTGTCTTGGCTTGAGGACTTGATCTGCAAAAGATATCCAAAGAGTTAATTCTGTTTCTAGTTTTATTTTCTAAAATGCAACAGAAATGGTTTTGATAATTTCTGCAATACAAACAAGCAGAATTATTTTGTTCGCCTTCACTTACAGGGATTGTTGATGTTTATGTGATCATTCAAGCGTAGCAACTTAATGCACATGCTGTATTTTGAATTGCTCAGGTTTACATGTTGATGAAACAATCAAAACTTCTGTTTCCCAATTCAAACATGCATTAATCTAAAGACTGATTGAAAATAAGTATTCCTACCTTAACATTTTGATTTCAGTGGAAGTTCCACTTATTTTAAAACTAATGCAAGTATCGTATCTCTTCTTAAATCACAAAGTTCAACCAATGATTGCCTTTTCACTGCCAGTTCTCTCTTACATCTTTCCCTTTAACTGATTAAGAACTTCCTTACCAATCTGAACATCATGTACAAGAAAGCTTAAGCCTGAAATCATTGTTAAGCTTCCGGATATGGAATTCTCAGTTGGGAGTCTCTGGAAAAAATCCAAAATGCAAGCAAAACTCTTCCACCCCTGTTCAATGTTCCTTTTCAAGTGGCTGATTTAAGAGCTAGTCACCTGAACATAAAGTCCTGCAAATCTTAATTCAGAGGAACCATAACATTTCAGTAAGATCAGAAAATTAGCAAGTTTTTACTTCAAAAAGCTGTAAAAAGCACGAGGCACTACTACCTGGCTGAGATTATCTATCTTATTTTTAGAAGGCTATTCTGTGTGTGAGCAGGCGAGTAAGAATTATTTTCCCTAGTTTAACAATAAATACAGAAACCATATTATTTACTTGAAGTACTCTCATTTATTCACCCTGCATAAGCATGGAAACGACTTCTTCAGTTAAAAAAAATTTACAACACATTTATTTTTATCCAAATACTAGTAGACACTCTCTTGTATTTTCAAAGGCCAAGACACAGGAAGAGATGGTAGCCTGTTCCAAAACTACAGATGTAGTGTAACTGCTAATTTAAAGATCCAAACATAATCTAACTTAGGATATTTGAACCCTTGACAACTTGCCACTAGCATACCACTGATTTCCTTGATACAGAAGCAGAAGTTGCTGGATAAGCTCCAACAATGTTCAACCACGATCAGAAATACAATTGCAAGTTACTCACTGCAAATTTTAGGGTAAAGGAATGGACTGGGCTGTCTATGCAAATAGAAAACTAACCCAAGAGAGCTCTCAGTAGAGCGCACATTATTTCAATGCAATTGAACTGAAACCCCCATGATAGATTCACCTTAGGGTGGCCCTGTAAGTCAGGAAGGACTTGAAGGTATACAACAACAATAATTCTGGCTATGGCAGTATCTGAAAAATAGTGGTAGTGGTTTGGGACAAGCACTTTAGGGGTTTGGGAACATCCACCAGTTGTTCTTTAGAATAAACACTGTGGCAAACTGGTATCAACTTCTTAATTATATTTATACACTAGGCGAGAAAAATGGTCGTATCTTCATTTGCAGGAAATCTGCTAAACAATTTTCTTTCAAAATATGCTAATTTCTGAATGGTCTTGTAAAATGTTGTATCAATTATTTTATCCCCTATATTTCTTATCTCCTATATTTCTTACTACATTCTGAGTGCTGGTCTCAATAGTTAAAAAATTACCAAAAATTTCTCCTACAAGACATAAAATCAGAGTGTTTTGCAACCCAGAAGGCATATTATATTTGTTCAGATTTATGTTCCATCCCCTAACATTAAGTATTATTTTTGCATACCTCCATTGAAGTAACCTTGTTACTTTCTTCCAAAAACTGTTGTAAAGTAACCACTTCACTTCCAGGGGAGTCAGTCTTAATTCTCCGTGTTCCTTGTCTATCCAACGTTTCTGACATTTTACGATGCAGCATGGGGCTAGACCTGGTCTGGTTTTTCAAATATTGAACTGGACTGCTGCTGCTGCTGGACCATGCTTCATGATCATGAAGCAGGCTGAATTCTCCACTGCTGTGGCTTTGAGGCCTGCTTTGATTATTAACTGCACCTGCTTTGGGGATAAACAGCAACAACTAAATGAAAACTGGTACAAACTACTGAGGCCTAGTGGTCCAAAGGGGCCCCCAAGGTCCAACCAGGTTGCAAATGCTTTTTTATCCATGGTAAAACTGATTAATTTAAAAGAACACAATGAAGATATACACAATACTGTGTTATAAAATCCTGAAGATTTTTAGCTGGTCTACCCTTTTCGCAAGAGAGATCAAGACTGGGGTGCAAGTGAGTGAAGGGAGCACCACTGAGTAGGATGGAATGCAAGGGGCCTTGGGAACAGAAGAAGCCACAGGTAAAATGCAAGTTCTCTTACAATGGTGGTGGTAACTGGAAACAGAGACTTGAAGGTGATTAGCCTACTGTGGGTTCAGCTGCCCAAGGAGGAGGCCTTGGCAGTGGCACACCTTCACTTCCAAAATCTGGGTGAGCTCTCCTAAATCTTCACCAACTGCTCTGCCTCTGAGAGCAACTCCTGAGCATCTCCTAGCTGTAATGTATTGCCTGCCAAGGGGCACATGACACAGGAGAAGAGCAGCCTCTGGGTGCAGGTCAAAGAGTGAAAGGGGCAGGTGGCAGGGAAGCAGGCTGTGTGTGGCGGTGACCCCTTACTCTTCCCCTATAAAGGCCTGAGAGATCTTGAGAAAATGAGTAAACCGCCTGTGCCTAAAAAATAAAAATTCTGTGGGTTTCAAACTTGCTCTTGGGCAGCTCTGTAAACATTTACCTTACCTACAATTAGCCTTCAATATGATAACTTAATCTTTTCAATTAAAAAAAGCTTCAGTTTTAAATTTCTCTTAATTATTTTTTCAATATACTAAACATAAAGTATACAGATATTTTTTATAAATCAGCTCAGATTCAGGAACAAAGGAAATGCTGGAAATCTGTTATTATCTATTATATACTACAAAAAAAGAGTAGGAGATGGAATAGAAAGGATGTTTTTTTAAGTTCATCAGGAAATATTTTTCTGGAAGTTTCTCTAAAAGGCATTCTACCTAACGTCTGTTTCAGTTTGCCAGGGGTTTAGCTTGGAGGAGAAAATCACGTTCTGCACAAGCTAATATTCAAATACATGCCAATTCACCTTGTTTCAATTTTTCTAAACAAATCAAAACCAACCAACTGGAAGCTGCCTTTTATTCTAAATTAAGATGGAAAAAAAAAACAACCACCAACAAGCAGTGCATGGTTATTACTACTGAACCACACCACAGGTTATCTGAAGTATCTGACATTACTGGAATGATTAACTTCTACTAGAAAATGACACAAATTTTGTAAGTCATAACATCCATACTTTCAACTGAGCTGATCTATATTAAGAGAGAGTCAAATAAAATAAAGTTTAAAAAAACTGTGATTGTTAGATTTTTGTCTTCCCTTACATTAATCATGCTTGTAACAAAAAACAAAAAAACAACAAAAAGATAAGAGTATCCAGCTGTGTATACCAAAAGGCCTAAAAACAAAAGACAACCTGAACACCATCCATCCTCTTGACTCTGCTTATTTGTGCTCAGCAGCATGAAAACATGGATCTTTAGTACTAGGTGAAGTCTTGTGACATCTTTAAACCTTTTAAATTTATATTTTTTAATTACTGCCATTTCTGCTCTTTATAAAATATTTGCTATTACTTTGTTTTTATGTCATTATTTTATTTGTACCTCACATGACAACTTGCAACAAGAATCACTATATTGATGAACAGAGTATATAGGCCTAAAATGAGCTGGTAGTCTTAATACAAGTAGACCACTGAAACATTTGAATTTAAATAAGTGTTGAGTTACTACTCAGCAACTGATCCAACAACTCAACTCTAGTAGGAATTAGCAAGTGGATTTGGGCCTAAATGTCTGAAATACCACAAAAATATAATTATGCTTGTCAGTACAGCATGCAAAAATGGCTGATGGATTTTCACTAAATTCTGAAGATATCATTTGGGTGATGTAGCTTAAAATACAGGGAATATGGTAGATTGAAGATTCACTTGGGGGCATGCAGGAAGGAACACCCAAATTACTTTTTCACTGGCTTCTCACTAAATTGGGAGGGTGTGCTTGGGATGTTTTGGTTTAAAATACAGTCTACATGATGTACATATAAATTCACCGGTGTGGAGTAGTATGGCAAATCATTTCAAAGATTATGGCAAGCTTAGTTTTAAAAATTACACTTTTGCCATCGGGGCCATCTCAGAACCTGATTAAAGATAGTGCCCAGAAGCCGCCACAGTAAATTTAGGAGTCGCCGCTGCGCCTTTCGTTAGCTTTTCTGACTCCAATTCTTCAGTTTTCATTCTTTTTTTTAATCTAATTCTACTTTTTGAGGCTCTTTACCTTTTTACTTCTCACCAGTTAGCTTTTTCTGCTCACCAATTACCTTAACCTCCTCCAGTTCACTTTCACTTGAGGTTAGAAATTTTTTTCTCAAGTCAGATCGACTGCCATTGTCCAGTAGTTGCTGCAAAACAACCTTCTGGACGGAATCCAATTTTTCATTGTCCGAGCCTCGCTTAGTTGCCAGCTTCAGGACGGAATCATTTTTCTTATTGTCCGAGATCCGCGAAACCGCAGTCTTTTGGACAGAATCACATTTTGCTTTTTCTCTCACTGTTGCAGCCTTCTCTGATTCCCCTTTTTCCTTTTTCCTGCTCCATTACAGTCAACTAATGTTTTAATACTGGACAGGGATGAAACACGACTAACTGGTACGCAAGAGAAAAAAAAACTGACCGGACAGGGACAGGGGCAACCGAAAAAACTTAATTGGAACATAGAAGGCTCCTGCATTGGGCTGGCACAAGGGATTGAAACGCATGTGTGGTGGATTGATCCTCTTGCCATCCTGAGAATTACATTTTTGATGATCTGTTATAACTATATAAATAACATTAATTTTGTTTGTCACCAGTGTACACGTAAACAGCAAGGATTTCCACCACATCCAGAGGCCATTTGGTATGGTATCACTTTATATACAGACTGGTGGTATACCAGGTGTTCATTTTGGGGCACACCTCAATTATGTTTTCATCCATAGATAACTGGCAGATAATTGAGAGAGGTGTGCTCTCTCTCTCAAGAGCAACAAGGACTGATGAAAAAAGTGAGGAATGCTTGAATATCCAAAGAGATGGTCAGTCATCCTCCAGACCAGTTGATAGACAATGAATGATTTTCTTTAGCAATGGCAAGTACTGCAGCTAGTACAGACATAAAACTGTACATGTTATAATGTGAGAGATGCTACTGGTGCCCAAATACTATGTAGGAGGGAACTAAAGAGCAATATACCTAGATGGTTAAGTATTTTAATTGGTAACATTGCAATTAGTGATACTATGCTGGTAAATAAAGGTCTCTCTATGGGATGTCAAGAAGGTATTTGATCTACCAGAAATTTTTAGGGTACAATCATGCAGCTATCCAATGTTGTTGGACTGCAGCTCCCAGAATTCTTCACCACTGGCTATGTTCAGTAGGAGTAATGGGAGTTGCAATGCAACATCTACAGGGCTACATGATTCTCACCCCTAATTTAGAGGCTTAGAATTATCTGAAAATATTTTTTTTTGTTTTATGGTATACCTGAATACTCTTATTGATCAGTTGTTAGTGATACCAGCTTGTTAGCAATACAAGGTACTGAATAGCTGCTATAAGCAGCTTTCGTTTACTTTTCCTACCTGATTTGAGATACGTAACCCACCATATTCCAAAGATCCATTTTAAAAAGAGATGAAATGCATAAAATTATCAGCATGGAACAAACATGTTATGAACTGCTTCCCTCTCCCACCCCAAAAATATGGAGACTGAAGCATGTGTCAGTTTGCCTAGAAGCATACCTTTAACTTCATGAAGTGAGGCATTATTATTGCTATTGCTAGTGGATGTTCTGCCACTATCAAGGCTGGCTGGTCTTGAAGCTGAATGAAAAAAAAATCAGTAGATAGCATGAAGCACATACCATAGCAGATGGCATTGTGCCTGGTACATTCTGTAAACAGAATGCTGTGATGCAGGAAATCATGCGCTGTTGGTACTGCACAAGTTGAACATGCTATTTTCAAATTGGGGTTTCTTATAAGTGGGAAAAAGAAGGCATTTCTAGGCAGCCCATGATGACACTTTAGAAAGGGGCATCATAGGAAAAAGTAAGATGTGAAAGAAAGCAAACGATAAAGAGAATGTATGTGTAGAATTGAAACTGGATTATCCGCAGGAAGAACCAGGATTTTTAATAAAAGATCAGCACACCGACATGCAGAAAATTGTTATGATTAAGGCACTTACAACAGATATGACATGGAATTTTGCACATTGCAGAAATGCCACCGACAGGAGGAGTAAGAGCATCTCCACAGTTAGTGTCCTGTACTCCTAACCAATACAAGCACAGGAGTAGCGTTAGTATGTTTTAAAACATTACACTACTTTGATTCAAATTGGTTTTTGTCCATTTGTAGAAATCTCATTTAATTATAATGGCTACTTATTTTTACAATTCTGCTAAAATTTGTTTCTGGAAAAAGTACATTAAGTTCTAAGCATGAATTTTTAGAACCACTGGGCTAAATCCAATGGTGGGTTCATCCTACCTAGAGTGGATCTATTGAAATGAGTAAGGCCTGTTAGTTACAACTAACTTAGAATGCTATCTTTTAATGGATATACTCTCGGTAGGATTAATGCTGAATTTAGCAAGATTCTTTAACTAAAAAGTTTTCAGAATTGAAGTTTAAAACGTTCAAGTTTTCTAGCTCAGAAGAAATTTGGATTCTGTTAAGGTGCACTTCATCCTCAATAGTTAATCTTGTTTTAAAAAGGATGTCAGAGTTGGAATATTTCAGTATGCCTATGAGATGCAAGGAGGAGATGCAAAAAAATCAAATGCAAGGAGGAAGGGGAAAGAAAGAGAAGAATGGAAAGCAAGAACATGCACATTTAAAACACTTAGACATTTTCTATAACTGGACAAAATTTCATGAGCATTCCCATAATATATCTATAATTCTGCATTCCTTTAAAGCACAAACCTTACCATGAACTCTTGATCCTGTACTAGAATCATCACTAATTCCTTGTGGACTTACATCTTCAAAAGATGTAGCATCTAGATTGGAAACAGACACAATTTTGTTGCAAAAAATAAAGATAAATTGATCATTAATAAAATGCCACTAGATATTTAAATCAGATTGATTATTATTTCATGTTGTCCCAGACAGTTTGCAAATACAGAGGTTCTTCTCCCATCCTAATACTCTGCAAATTTCCAATCAGATATTCCAGTTATTCACTGAGAAAATAATGTGCAATATGGAACACAAACAGATTCTGACAAGACTACTGTTACCAACACAACCACACCACACTGTGAAAAGGTTCTATCTATACCTTTATTATTAAGCAACTGCTTGGATCTCAAGCCTGCAGCAGAGTTGACAGTTGCAAAGTTGATGGATGTAGTAGAGAAGGCCATAGATCCCAATTCTTTTCTCCTTTTACCCATAGGTATATCATCAGGACCCTCCAGATGCTCAGAACTACCTGCCCATTGTCCTCCTGCTAGGACCATGGACTGCATCAGGTCATTCATGGCTGGGATGCAAATGAAAGCAAATGAATCAGCATGGTTCAATGTTTTTAAAATTTATTTTGCACTGTAAAATGCTTTACATTTATTTAAGCATCAAGGCATACTGAAAGCTATAGTCCACAAATCCATATGTGTTACAACATGCAACTGGCTGAATGAATGAAAAGTGTTAAAAAGCCAAAGCCTTCTTGTAGAGATGACTGCAGTTGGTTTTTATTAGCTACAACCGCCATGCTTGTGCTGGAGTGCTATACAATAGATAAACAGATGTTAGAAGCTCTGATATGTTTGCAACGACAAAATGGAATGAACAGGAAAAGATGAGTAGAAGTGCTAATACAAAGTCAGTGTTGGCAATGGGAAAGGGTTCTTCAATGCAGGTTTCTGCAGGAATAGACTATTTAGTATGACACTCAAGAAAAGGATCTGAAATAAATGTATTCTATGACAGGTATTTTTACATACTGTTTCCCCCAACTTCTTAAATTATATTTCACTAAAGAATAAATAACAAAAATATTTGTCCCCCTCCCTTCTGCAACTTGAAATGAAAAAATATTTGTAAGAAATACCAGGCTACAATTTATCTTTGCAGTCGGTTTTAACCAAACAACTTTACAGATATGTATTTGTTCTTACAAAAGTGATTACTAAGAATGAAAATCAAAATGTGCAGTGTTGAGGACATTATATTGTTATATGTACACATGTACTATGCACCTGTATTCAAATGCATGTAACTCCTACAACTCGAATATATAAATGTGTATTCATTGTGTGTCTGTGTAAATACATGTATGCATGTGAATACACAATTATATGAACACATCTCAAGAGTTACTTGCAATGAGTGTCAAGGTGTTTAGAAACACTGCTTCAGCTCCTTGTATTGTAGCAGCAGGACTTGCACTTTGCAAAAGAGGAAAAATAGTGCAGTCCAGGGAATGTTAGTGAAATTAGTACTAGAAGCCAGTGTAGCCATTTAAAAAGAAGCTGAACTGTCATAAAGTCTTACACATGGAGCGACGGTAGAAGGCCTTCATTTTGTCTTTTTCCTTCGGTCTGTTCCTCAAAAAGGGCAGTCTTTTCAGTGCAACCACTTTTATGTCATAGGATAAGGAAAAACGAAACGGGAAGATGAAAGAAAAAGGGGAGAAGAACAGATGAAGTTAAATGTTGAAACGAAGGACAGAAATGAATGCTTGAGTTTCCACTAGGTGTTGCTTACTAAAAACTATTATCCTCATGCTTCTGAATGACAATGGAACATGAATTCTCCACCATGAAATTTTTAACACAACCCAAGAAGCTTTGAAAATTACATGTGAGGGCCTTAAGCAACTTTCACACTTCAGAATTGTTAAGTGCTCAAAAACAAAAAACAAAAAACCTTTAAGCAAAAGCATACCTCAAAACACAGCACTGATTTGTGAGGAAGGCACCAGAAATCCTCAACAGGTTTTATGAGGTCATAAAAATATTTCCAGACTTGTTTATTTGTTTAATAAAATATCCTTCAATAAGCATTGCCACCATTCCTTACTACCAACTAGGTGTGATCTTTTTCCAACATTAATTTCCTGTTTTAAATCTTATTAACTTGAACCTACTTTATTTCATTCAGCTTCCAACAATAGTAGCAGGGAAGATTTCCCTGTTTTAATACACAGCAATTGACCATTTTACAGCTGGTCAAGAAATAACTGAAATGGAGTGGAGAAAACTGTAATAATCACTCGAGATTATTACTGAAAACAACAACTCTGGATTAAGTGATATACCATACATGCTATGGGGAGGGGATGGTATCAAATAGAAAAATGATGAATAATAAAGACAAAACAAAAAATAGTGATAGTGTGGGAACACATATGCCAAGCATGCAGTATCTAAAAAGAGAATTTTAAGTCTCAAATTATATGGAGTTTTCAAAATTTTATTTTTGCCAGAAACTCTGTGGCCTACAGCTAGATATAATACTTGAAGGTCTGCATGGTCTGTGGGCTTCTCCTGGACCCCAATCTCAAAAACATTTTAAATAAATTTAAAAAATGCAGAATTGCACTTTCAGAGCTTCGAGTGGGCAAGATTATCCACTTAAATACTATTTCACAGTTGCCATTTTTAAAGGCCCAAAACAGCATTTTCACTGTTTGCTTAGTTCTGAGGAAACAAATGGATGTGAACTACAAAGGTAGAAAATGTGGTTGGAGTAGGGGGGCCAAATTTTTTGCAGTTGCCCATCGTTGCTTCACAGTTTGCTAGAATATATAATTTGCCATATGCCTTTTTCTCGGTTAAACCAGTAAACAACTGGGCAAAAATATAGGGTTTCCACAAAAATGCATTCTGCAAGCCTTATTAATGCAGATAATATAAATGCATGAGTGGGAGGAGACATCTACAAGACAATATCTGTTTCTGTGCATTTAAACATTGTAGTACTTCCCAATCCTGCTCCCTGGACCCCACCCCTTCCTCTAGCCAGGCTTACATCCAGTTTTTGTCAATAGCTGGAGTACAAAATATTGAAAAGTGACCAGAGGAGGGCACTGACAGTAACTTCTGCCTACTGATTTTACTTTTTAACTGTTCCCCTCACCCCATTATCAGCATTACAATGGGAAGCACATGGCTGGGAAGCACATGTTTCCCTAGGGTGTGTAACTGCAGTCTAAGCTTTCCATTTTGACTATGTGTATACACAGACACACACAGATAAAGTATAAAATAAAGTGTTTTTTTGCATCATACCACAAGGACTTAACTTCTATATAATTTAAAGGTACTGAATCAACTTTCTTGTAACAGGAGGAGAGAAAAATGCAGGTCTGTCGTATTGGAAAAAAGAGTTATTTTTAAAAAGTTGGGAAATTCAAAATCAATGCAGATCTATTAAATGCACCTTCAACTTCTATAAATGTCCTGAGTACAATATCACTCACAATGAGGTGGTCAGTTCTAATTCTGTTGGTAAGAGTGATTCCACACACAGTATTTCTGTACTGCAAAAGGATCTAATTGAAGCTAAGGTCATATTTCTGGAACTGATCAATCAGCTATATTTCTGGCATCCAATTCACAAATATGAGTAAGTACACCAATAAAATATGCAGATAAAGATGGCCATAATTCTATTACAACATTTCAACTAAAGCAGATCCACTGAAGCAAAATGGTGACTGAACACACAGGTAAGTCCCAATGATTCAGTGACTCTACTCTGGCTATGACAAACAACAGGATTCAGATTGGTGTGCTCTTCATTATAATCCAATTCCAGGGCTGATGCTGAAGAAACTACGCATCTGGACAAATTTTCAGAGATGCTTCTTAGAATGAGGAAATACATATGTACATAGATGCATTGACTTACCGACTGATTAGATAAAACAGAGATGGGCAAGGTTTAATCTGTAGATTGCATACTGCCCCTAAAGGCTGTTTTGATATCCCTTAGGGTTATTATGCTCCCAGCTCCAAATGAAAACAAACACCCCCAAGCATCTCCACGTTTTCAGCTGCTTGGGTTGGCTCACTTTTTTGGCCAAAAGGAGACACTGGGGATTCAATTCAATTGGGAGCTAGTGTCCCCACAGCAGCTTATGGGAACTTTATCTGCCATTAGGGGATTTTTTTCAGGGTGGGGGAACTAGCTGGGTGGACGACCAATCTCCTTGGGAGGGCAAAAGTGGTCCCCTAATACTAAGAAGTTTCCCATCCCTGATGTAAAAGGTGGAGAGGTAAAAATATAAGAAAACCCATCCCCTAATGTGAACAAATCTGATGAGTGGCAGTCTTAAGCTGCACTTCAGATATTAAGCATTTGTTCTTAGATGACACAAAATCCCAGGTTAAAAAGCAATTATACATCTACTGTCATGCATGGCCGCCTATTCTAAAACCTGATATAAGGACGACAGGTGTATTTCAGGTCTGCAGCCACGCACAAAGGTGACAGAGACATTCAAATGTGTTTTAAGTAGCATAAACTGAAAACTTTTATTAAAAAAGGAAAAATGTGATGTTTTCAAGTGTCCAAGCCATAAATAACTTTTCATTGTCTTAAAATTTTGAAAATGCTTAACTGTAGGGAAAACATATACATTCTTCAGCAGGAATGCTTTGGGAAAGAACTTCGCTTCTACTTTCTACCTGATCAACTTGCATTTGCAGTGTTTCAAAGTATCTAAGCTGAGTTGCCAGTACTTGTAGAAAAATGTGAGAACAAGCGCTGATTACTCTAGATCAGTAAGCACAAACAAAGCCTCTTTGAATCTGCAAAAGTGAGAATCTCTGTAGCTGGAGGACAGCAATAGTGGACCAGATCTTATAGCAAATAATTGCTGAAGCAGTGTTAGACTTAAATTAAGAAGTAAGACTCATAAGCCAGTCAAAACTTGTATCATCTGGAAATTCTGAGGCCTTACTTCTATTGTTAACATCAAGTACATTAGATCTTAGATGCACTGAATTTGTGGACCCTGAATAAGTGTTGACTTATGATTTATTATTATGATTATTATGATTATGAGTAGTTACTGCATGGGTATATCCAGGGATATTCTAGCTGGAACTGACAGTAAGTTTTATTGCTGTCACAGACAGCAGACAGTAAATGGCATGTTGGAACTTATAATTAATGTCCACTCCTAGATGTTGAGAAGGCAACATCAATGCATGGGTTAAATCATCCTGCCACCCAAGCAAGGCATGGGCCCTATTACTGAAAGCTTCATTTATTACACAGACCTCTGGCTCCTCTTCCCGTTCTTTGCATAGCCAACCCAAATACATGTTATTAGAACAGGAAGAGACAGAAGATTTCTAACAGATATAAGCACTGGGTTTATGCAGCTAAAAAACCTGTCAGCTGCACTTTCTGCTGGGTCCGTTCCAGCATCTACCTCAAAGTCCCTGATAAAAAGGTTAACAGTTTATTAGACTAGCTAATATCTCATAGATATTTAAGCAACTGAACCCATCTCCCTTCAGGAGACATTCGCTGGGGCCTACTGAATATTCTCTGTGCTGCTATGGGAGTCATTCCATCCTAGATGTTAAGTACATAAACAATTTCATTACATACCAGAAATGTTGGGTAAAAACATTAACAGGGGCTCTCCATCAGGCTAAACACTGGACCTCTGTTGAGCTCACGAAAGCCTCCCTTCCTGTTCAATTTTTTCTGGCTCACCAAAAATTCCTCTTTGGTTTACTATAATTCTCATTTCCAATTCAAAGCACCTCTCCTTTTCTGTTGGCGATGGCCGCCGGATTTTTCCACAAAACTGATGGTCTCTGGGGCATTTCTTCTCAAACTGCAGAGCATCCATATTTCCCCGTACCTAGAGGATCTGCTGGTGCCTTTTGAATCATGTTTTTTGGTCAGAGAAGAGCCAGCTGAACTCATATCCACCTTGCCTACACAGAAAGGCTTGATACCCTGTCTCCAGAGAGCATCCAGAAACAGGACCAGAAGGCAAAATCTTCTGATGCAGAAAATTGGCAGATCCAGTGTTCTTGGTCCATCTCTGGGGCTCATGTCACCATATCTGTCCATGGTGTTCCAGGCACAATTTCACTTGCAAACTCCTATTAGCTTCAGACTGGCATTAAACAACACTCTCTGGTCATTCTGATAACAGAGGTAACAGAGGCAGCCTCTAAGTCAGAGGTCAAATTCTTGTTATCTGCACAGATGGGACTCTCTCAAGCATCAGCCCAGAATATTAGTGACAATGGCCATAGACTTGTTAGGGTAGGGAGCTCATTGTTAAGGACTAACAGCCAAGGGTATACTGTCTACCCAGGAAGCTCAGCAAAACCTAACTACTTAAGAATTGCAGGCCAAGCAGGGAAGGGTCAACCTTCCACCCAGGTAAGGAGGAAACAGCTCAATCCCCCGCCATTCTTTAGGAGCCTCAGAATTCCCCTTTCCCCTCCTCTAAACCTACATTAGCCAAATCTTGCATTTCTCTTCTGTTTATCCTATAATCTCAGTTTTGGACTCCAGTGAGCTGCCCTTTTGGACAAGTATGGGGCCTTGGGATTTACAATTTCCCCTGTGTGCCCAAACTCCATCAATTTACGAGGAGGATCAAACACAAGGTGCAAAAAAACAAACAAACAAAAAGACACAACCCTGGAGCCGATTCCCAAGCAGAGTGCAAATTTGGTGTTGGGAAAAGTGACTTTATCAGTTTCAACTGCTTCTGGGAGGTACAGTAAAGATCTCTCTCTCTCTCTCTCACACACGCACACACACAACTCTTGTGAAGTTTTGTGAAAGATGCCTTGTCGGATTTTCAAGGGAGATTTCTCCACTGGGACCATGACTGCCCAGGCAGGGAAGAGAGGGTTTTGGATGCAAAATGAGAAAAAGGTAGAGAAATGAGGAGAACAAGTGAATAAAAAGAATTTCTTTTTAGAAGAAGCAACATAATATGGAAAGACAACAGGATTAGCTAAAAAGTGATCTGGGGATAAAAACACCAGAGGAAAGGTTTTGCAAGGATCAGATGAAGAAGAAAGTTGGTGACCTAGCCTAAGGCAAAGGACAGAAGTTGAGGAGGAGCCAAGAGTATATGCAATAAATTAACATTTTTCAGTTGTACAAGTCCTGGCTTGCACAGGATTTAACTCATGCACAGACGTTTCCTTTGCTACGTACAGAAAATGCTGAAATGTCTAAGTGGAAGCAATTAATATTGGACAGAATATCAATCTTCAATAATGAGTAAATCAGGAGTGAATTGAAACTGTAAAAAAATCAACAGAATGTTCAGAAGTATTTTAAAGCAGAAACTTATTTTTAGTATTTCCATGGATATAAATCAAAGTAGGAATAATTTTGTTTTAATTCTTTTTCAAAAAGATTTAACAGAGAAATCAGTTATATGTCTCGTTTATTCCAAAAACCGGTATATAGGGTTATTCAGATCCAGTTCATATCACTTCTCACAAGTTTTTATTTCATCCAATGGCACTCTTCTATAAGGTGGGCATCAGAGATTAGAAATGAACTGAGAGGTCAAATAAATTACATTAACCACATAAATTTAGTGCTCATCAACGAAATACAATCTATTTAAGTGATCAATCCATTTCTACAATTCAGACAGTAAAATCCTATGCATGTTTAGTCAGAAGTAAGTCCCACTGTGCTGAAGGGGTTTTATTCCCTCGTAAGTATGTTTAGGATTGTCTTCTTTTCAGATTATGTGCTTAATATTTCGATTTACAGTTCACTGTTGTATTTCACAACTACACTAATAAAGTGATATATGGCTATGATTAGATTATTCTTTGTCAGTCTAGCTTTGCACATCAGTGCAGTGATGATATAGTGTGATGAAAAAGTATGGTTTAAAGAGCAGAAGAAGAGATACAGCAGTTTTGGACCTCTTGCTTCTGCAAATTTTTTATGGTGGAAAATGAAGGGGAATTCCCATCCATCATCAGGCTGCCATTTAGGCCCACAACTTTAGGGAAACAGATAATTCAGCAGAGTGCTTCTTCCATGCAGTGCTGGAGTATGTTTTGTAGTTTAAACTCCACCAAGGGACCTCATGAAGCTCATAAGCATGCACAAAAAGAGAACAAATTCAGCAGTAGTGTAAAGATGTTAACAAGGAAGCATGTTCTAGGGAGACCAATACAATTAAATAGTAGAAATGTTATGAATGAATGAGAAGAGACCGTACAGAGAAGAGCAAAAGTTACGGGTAAAGGAGGTATCGATTTTACTTGCAAACTTCAGATGTGATCAATTTTTTTTATCTGCATTTAAATAGTACAGCCCCAAAAGACCATTTCTCTGCTGTAGGGCTTGATTCTGTACTCCTGACCATGCGCAAAGTTGATAAACTACTTTTAAACCAATCATTTCCACACACATTTTGAATGTTTTAACCCCATCTAAAAACAGTAAATGTTATTTCTTACTAAAACTAGGCAATTTACTCACTGCTGCTTTTTTTAGTTCCCACAGTCTGTCCATCTTCAAGCGAATTTGAGCCCACGGAGGAACTATCTTGACTGTCCTGATGTGGGAGCTGAAGGAATCCTTCGCTAGATTCTGAGCGGGTTGGTGTCATAGTCAAAGACTTGAGGCGTTCTCGATTAACTTCTTTCTTTGATTTTATAAGCTTCCTCATTTTCAGAGTAATCCAGTTGCCCCTTCTTTAGAAGAAATGAAGAGAAATGTTAAACCAAGAATTTGTATTTTGATACTATAGCTTTTAAAGTAATTTGCTTAGCAAAACAGCTTCCAATAGGAAGAAAATGACATCCTAAAATATATTGTAATACATTACCTTCTTGGAGGAGATGGTTCATAAAATTTATATTGATCCATAATCTTTTCTTCTAATTTCTCCTTTTGCCTTCTCAATTCATTTAGCTTATCACTGCAAAGAAGAGTTAAGATATGTTTCAAAGGCAAGGATGTGTTATAAAGTTGCCTTTCTTTTGAATTTTTATCAAACTATTTTAAGAGATTTTTCAGGGTAACTTCGTTCATGTGCAATAAATCTGTGGTTTTTACTTATGTACTGCTTGCCTCAGCATAGCATGTATGCTATGAAAAAAACATGCACACACACTTTCTCAGCATTTGAGCTGTAATCTTTTTTATGAAAATGTTTGCAACCACACGGAATATGAATGTCACAAGAAATGGCTGGATTGTGCTGTGATAGTGAAAAGGAGAAGTAAAACACAAAGCAACTCCACACTTCAGGTGCTTTGTAAAATGTAATACTGCACAACTGGAGTGCGCTAGCCTGTGTCCACAGGCCTCACACGGCCCCCACTACCTCCTGCTGCCACCAAGAATTAAATAATTTAATGTTGCTGTTTCTTAACAATCCATGGCTTTTATTTTTACCCCCTCCCCCCCGACTATCACTGCTGATTATCATCCACCTTACTCCTCATTTGTTGACTTAGGTTTCAACCTCTCACCAACACTGAAATGCAGCTCCCTCCTTCGTTAAATAAGCAACAAAAGAAACATCCATTTGCAGGGAAGGGATATGCCTTTCAGTGTTGAAGAAGAGGCAATGTACCATTTGCAAAACCTGAATCCAATCTCAATAGTGGATGGAATTATGATGTGGGCATTAGAGTAAGACTAGGATGAGAATACTCCTAAGGAAAAAGTATCTTTCATTTTGCAATCATTTGGATTTGTTTTTGAATACGTGCAGCTAGACTGAACCAGTACTGGTGGGGGAGATGAGGAGGTTTGTGACTATAAAATGAAGTACTGATACTCATAGTGAATACTCATTTTGTCCACTGACTCGTTTCTCTCCCTCTAATTTAATTACATAGTTTTGTTCAAGAGTAACCCCACAAACTGGAAATATAGAAAAGAACAGGTTCCTTACCTGTAACTGTGTTTCTTCGAGTGGTCATCTCTGCCCTCAAACAATGGGATCTTTGAGCATGCATAGTCACAGGCTTTGGAAAGTTCCAGAGCAGAGCAGCTTAGCGGGAACCCCTCCCTCTTCTGGTACTGAGCATGCTTAGTCCCGCCAAGCTAGCATCCCTCAGTTTTGAAGTCCACCAAAAAGAGGACCTGAAAAGAGGGGAGACTGTGCAGGTTTGTGTGACGGCACAGATGACCACTCGAAGAAACACAATTACAGGTAAGCAACCTGTTCTTCTTCTTCGTTGTCTCTGTGCCTCACACAATGGAAGAGTACTTAGCTTACCGTAGAATGGTGGGTCAGGTCCTAGAGGATGGAGGACAGCACTGTGTGACCAAAGTGGGCATCACGTTGAGCTCTGCAATCCAGATGGTAGTGTAGAATAAATGTCAAGGGTTGGGACCACGTCGCCATTTGACATAGCTCCTTGATGTCTACTCCTCTGAGGAGAGCCACAGGGGAAGCCATGGCTCATGTTGAGTGTGCCCACAGAGATGGTGGGATGGGCTGTTCAGTGAGTTCATAAGAGAGGTGAATCGCTTCTACAACCCATTTCAAGAACCACTGGGTGAAAACTCTGTGGC
Source organism: Cyclura pinguis (assembly GCA_030412105.1). Classification (NCBI taxonomy): domain Eukaryota; kingdom Metazoa; phylum Chordata; class Lepidosauria; order Squamata; family Iguanidae; genus Cyclura; species Cyclura pinguis. Next base: position 17,084,096 of record CM059599.1, on the reverse strand, counting down.
TTTTCCGTTAACTGCTGTAACAGATAAAGGTGAGGAGTGAGGTGGAAAGAGGCAGTCTGCTGGACATAGAAAGCAAGGGTTCTACAAACATCCAGGGAGTGGAGTGAGCACTTGAGAGGAATGGATGGAGTGAGCGCTCGAGAAGAGTGGATGGAGCAGAGTAGAAGGTGGGAAGAATGATGTCCTGATTCAGATGAAAATGAAAGACAACCTTGGGAAGGAGAGAGAGCTCCGGAAGGAGGACTACTCTGTGTCTGTGGAATATGAGGAATGGTTCATCAGAACAGAGTGCTGTGAGTTCTCCTGCCCTTCTACCAGATGTAACAGCTACAAGGAACACCATCTTTGGGGTGAGGAGCCACTTGTCGGTTGTGGCAAGGGGCTTGAATGGGTGGCGCATGAGCTGAGAAAGGACAAGGGATAGAGACCAAGGAGGTACTGGTGGAGAGACAGGAGGACAGGGATGGCGAAGGCCTTTGAGGGACTGACTGTGGGGTTCCTGAAGAGAGCTGATGAGGGAAAGTTCAAAGGCTGGAAGGTGATGATGGCCGACAGGTAGACCTTGAGGGAGGAGAAGGCCAGACTTTGTTCCCTGAGAGAAAGGAGGAAGTGGAGCACAACTGATAGAGAGGCTGGTGATGGAGTCTCGTAACAAGCCTCTGCGAAGGCTGTGAATTTCTGCCACTTGTATTCCTACAATCGGAGAGCGGATTCCTTTCTGAAGGCTTGCAAGACTGAAAGAATGCTGGGAGAGTCTATGGTGTTATCCTCCATGCAGACAGGTAGAGCTAGGGAAGGTCCAGGTGAAGGACTCAGCTGTCGGAGTGGGATAGCAGATCCGGAGTGTAAGGGAGAGTCATCCAGCGTCCTTGGGAGATTGTGAGGAGACAGCTGAACCAGTGCTGCCTCAGCCAATAAGGAGCTATTAAGATGGCGTATCTGCGGTCTGCAGTGATCTTGGCTAACATCCGAGCCAGGAATGGAAATGAGGGAAAGATGTAGAGGAGTCCTTCAGTCCAAGGAAACTGGAATGCGTCCTCGAGGGATCGAGGTCCTTTTCCCGCTCTGGGGTAGTAGTGAGGGCATTTCTTGTTGGTGTGGGTGGCGAACAGGTCAATGGACAGAACGCCCCAGTGAGAAGTAATTCTGTTGAAGTCCCTGCTGGACAGGGACCACTCATGGTGGAGAGATGTATCTCCGCTCAGAGTGTCTGCAGTGGTGTTGTCCTGGCCTGCTAGGTACACAGCAATCGGGTGAATGCTCAGTGGGATGTAGTAATCCCAAATCTGCAATGCAAGGTAAAGGAGCAGAGATGAATGAGTTCTGTCCTGGTGACCAATGTAGCAGACAGCCATGGTGTTGTCAGACAACACTTGACTGTCCAGCCTCGAAGAAGCCTCTGGAAAGACTGGAGGGCCTTGAGAATTGTGAGGAGCTCCAAGGTACTGATGTGCAGATGGTTTTCGAGTCCGGTCCAATGACGCCAGACTGTCAAGTGGTGGCAGTGGGCTCCCCAGCCTTGGAGGGACGCATCGGTTGTCACGGAGCTGGACGGATGGGGTGAAGTTAAGGGCATCCCTGAGAGAAGATGGAGTGGGGACGACCACCAATGGAGAGAGTCTTTAATGGGACAGGGAATGCGAAATCTCCACCATTGGTCATCGAGAAGTGGGTAGAAGTGCCTGACAAACTAGTGTTGCAGGGGGTGGGCTCAGAGATGAGATAGATATATCACTGACGTTGTGGCCAGCCCAGGAGTTGTTGGATTTGGTGAGCCAAAGAGGGACTTTGAAGAATTTTGGTAGTGCAACGGTGGAGGACTTGCACTTGGTTCATTGGAAGAAACGCCATTGCTCGATTGGAGTCCAAAGTGGCTCAGATGAAGTTGAGGATGCGAGTAGGCTCCAGATGAGATTTTTTTGGGATTGACCTGGAGCCCAAGATCAAATAGGAGAGACAGAGTAAGGTGAATGTCTCTGTAAAGTTCCCGTTTGCAGGATGCCACTAGGAGCCAACCGTCTAGATAGTGATATACCATCACGTGCCTTGTACGAAGGAATGATACTACAGTGGCCATACATTTTGTAAATACTCTGAGTGCCGTCAACAGACCGAAGGGTAATACCTTGTACTGGTAGCATGCTTCCCCGACTGCAAACCGGAGAAATTTTCCGTGTACGTGTCCTGCAGATCTATCGAGTCAAACCAGTCCCATCACTTGAGGAAGGGAAGAATAGAGGCCAATGTGACCATCTTGCATTTCCTTGGTTGGATGAAAGAGTTGAATGCGTGGATGTCCAAAATGGGCCGGAGACCGCCATCCCTCTTGGGCACAGTGAAATAGTGGGAGAAAAAGCCTGTGAGCTTGGCGAACAGTGGTAGCTTCTCCACGGCCCCTTTCTGGAGGAGGGTGTCTACCTCCTCAAGAATGATAGGGTTGGGAGGTACAGAATGAAAAACGCCAATGGGAGGAGTATTTACAAATTCGATGGCGTAGCCCAGGTGGATGATGGTAAGCACCCAGGTGTTTGTGGTGATGGTCCACCAGGTGTTATAATGGCTGGAAAGACTGGGGGCCTTGGTGGAGAGATGGCCCGTCAGACGAAAATTTAGAGGAGGTGGGGCCCTGCGGGAGGAGTCAAAAACTAGTCCTCAAGGTGGAAGATGACTTTTTAGAGGAGGCCTGCTGTTGCCTGACGGAGCGGCGTGACGAAGAAGCTGGGGCAGATGATTGCTGTGAAGAACAACATGGAGACCTGGAACAATAGGAGGAAGAGGTGCATCTCCATGTGGAACTGAATGGATGAGACCTGTGAGTTTGGGATTGAGGATGGAGGCCCATCTTTTTCACAGTGAGCTGGGCCTTTATGAGGTGGTCCATCACATCATCTGGGATAGAATGGTAGAGGTCTTGACCTTCAAAGGGGAGGTCCTTGATCCTTTTACGGTTGTCCTATGTCAGGCCAGTGGAACAGAGCCATGTGAAGCAGCAAAAGGTGATGGCACCTACCATTACTTGAGCCAAGCATTCTACCGAGTGGTGGGAGGACTGGATCTGCTGGTTGGAAGGGCCACCAATTCACTGTAGAACTGCAGGGCTGTCAGCTGATGATCATCTGGGAGATGGGAAATCAAAGGGAACATTCTGTCCCAGATATTGCGCTGGTATGCTGCAAGACAAACCTGAGTATTTGGGACCCTGGCAATGAGAGAAGAAGCAGAGTAGAAATGGTGGCCGGACGAAAATATTAAGGAGACATCCTTCACAGTCTGGAGGAGTGGTATGGGCCCTTTCCCCTCCTTTTGTCTGGCAGGCCTCCACAATTAGGATTAGGAATGGGGTGATTAAACAGGAACTCCATGTCCTTATGCTGTGTTCAGTAGAGATGCTCCAGACGACAAGGTATGGGCTGGAAAGAGGCCAACTGTGACCAGGGGTGTTTCATGACCTCTCAGAGAGCTGGTAGAAAAGGGATTGGCACAGCTGTTGCTGGGCGAGAATGGACGTAGTGCAATACTGGGTCCTGAACGGATGGAGGGGGACCAGAGACGTTGAGCTCTAGTGCATTTGCCATTCTAAGGAGGATGTTGGAGAACTGCTTGACATCCTCGGACGCCATATCTGAGGTTGGCTCTTCAAAGGCGAGAGGAGGGGACACATGTGATGGTGGAGTACAGTCCGGAGAGTCTTCCTCCAAGTCGTAGGTGCCCAAGGAGGGAGAAGCTGATGAGTTTGGATGAAGATCCTGGGAGGTTGGATGCAGTACCAAGGGTTGGTCCAGTACCGTGGTATTGAAGATGCTGCTGAGGTCAGTACAGAAGTGATAGGGATGGTAGTTGATACCAGGCCAACAATTGACTGGGTCGGTATTGAAAGAGTAGAAGCTGGAGGTGGTGCGGAGGTGGAGGGTTCCTCAGGTGGGGGCTGAGAAACTGTAGCCTTAACAGGTGGAGGAGGGGAGACTGCTCAGGATTGATAGGTGTGATCTCAAGAGTCACAGTATGGGTGGGCTGACGGAGAACGTCAATGGTAGCCGGAATGGGACCAAAAACAAGACTTATGATAGTGCGGTCGCTGCCAGTACCGTGATCAAGAGCGAGATTGAGATCTCGAATAGTGAAAGCCATGGGGCGACCAGTGACGGACATGGGATGGTAATGATCCCAGTAGGCTGGTGAGTAAGAGTAGTAACAGCGGGCTGCTCCCTCCAAAGATGTTCATGCCCAGACTAAGAGATGTAGGACGCAGAGAAGGGTGAGTCCTCTTGCACAGCAGATGTATAGTAGGCAGGGCTGTGGTAATGATCATAATGCTGCAGAGATCTGCCATGGTCCCTGCGGCTCAGTGAGTGGTCCGCCCCAGGATGCGGCCGGTCTTGAAGAGTTGCCTGGTCTGCATCGGCAGGAGACTGTAGAGAACAGTCTCGAGCAGAAGATGGAAGAGTGTCAGGAGGGGGAGGTGGCGAGTGGCCATCCCCTTGGAGGTTATGTCTTTCCATTGGATGTGTGGGGACAAGGGGTGGAGACCTCTGTTCCCACTCTAATAGCGGGGCTGATGGAGTCAGTTCACTCAACGTCGAAGGCAGCTCCTGCTGGGCCAGCAGTGCCGGAGAGAGAAGAGGAGCCACTGTTGCCTCCAAAGATGTCATCAGGGGTTGGGTCTGAGTTGGTGGTGGCATGGGAAGAGATCCCACAGAAGCAACCTGAGGGGGCACTGGCCATGGTGTAGGAGAAGGAGAATGATGTTTCTCCTTCGTCTTTTTCTTTGGTGCCACCGAGGGATGATGTGATGAAGGTCATTTCCTCTTTGCCAGGCACTGGTCTGGGCTGCTGGGTAGCAATGTCAGAAGAGCAGAAGATGATGGAGTTGCCTCTCCCAAGCGAGAAGACTGAGTCACGACAAGCATTTTAGATAGTCTGGATCTCCTCAGAAGGAACGTGACAGGTGAAAATGTTGAAGTCAAGGATGAGGCTGATGTCAGCGTCGGTACTAATGAAGGTTTCGATGCTGAGGTGGTTGAAGGCGCTGGGGTGGACTTCAGTACCGGAGATCGTTTAGCTGGAAGGATGGACACAGACGTGGTGAAGAGTGCCGTATTGGAGGCTGCTTGGTCTTTCAAGCGAAGGGCCTGTTCCTAACAGTAGGACTTTAAGTGGGAGGCTCTGTTTTTCAAAGTTTGAGAGGTAAACTCGCTACAGATACAGCAGGCTCAAATGTTGCGCCCCTCTCCCAGACAAAAAAGACACTCTGAATGAGTGTCAGAAAGCGAAACCTTGCGGTCGCAAGATATGCAAAATTTGAAGAGTGCAGAAGACATAGAGAAGAGAACAGAGAGGATTCTTCTTTTTCTTTTCTTTTTTTTTTTTGAGAAAAGGATAGCGAAGAAGAAAGAACGCTATTCAGCGAAGAAATAAGAGAAGACAAACGCTACTCAGCAGAGGAAGCTTTCCGAGCTGCTAACCGGTTGGCGGATGAAAAGACACTGAGAATGGGATGCTAGCTTGGTGGGACTAAGCATGATCAGTACCAAAAGGGGGAGGGGTTCCTGCCAAGCTGCTCAGCTCTGGAACTTTCCAAAGCCTGCAACGGAGCATGTGCAAAGACCCCATTGTGCGCGGCACAGAGACAACAACGAAGAACTTAACATACCTCTAATTTTCACCTTCTACAAATCTATTCCATGATCTTCCTTAAAATTCTTGGAATACAAACACACAACCCCATGACCACATCGCTGACAGAGGATCGTATCTTTCTGCATTTGAACTGGGGAACAGTTAACTTTGAATTCTTCCCTGGAAGCATGTCCACCTTGAACAGACTCAGGTTCTTTTGTAGTTGAACAAATATAACTGAACAAATGTATCTTCCACACTCCTGAAAGAACCTTGTGGAGACTCAGACAATCTGTTCGCACATTTAGACAACCCTTAAGAGCAGTGCTGAAATAAACTGATTTCAGCTCAAATGTCTTGCCACTTATTTTATCAACTAAAAACAGCAGGATCTTTAATTGCTGATACATGCTCTCATTGTCGTGTTGTCCATTTGAATCTGAATATGCTTTTCTTATCACATTCAGAAAATTTAGAAGCAACAGAAAAACTACACTCAACTCCAAGTTGTACTGCTTTTCTTTAGTGGACCACACAACTGGCAGGACCTGTTGTTACAGTATGCTCCCCAACCTAACAGACTCACATAATCATTGGAATTTTCTCTTGAGAAATGGCGGGAATGCTGTTTGCCAAACCACACTCCTGAATCTAACAAGACAGTTCCGCTTTAAACCCCTTTGACAGTTCCATTTGATAATGATGCTTGCATATTATAACCAGCTCATGTAGTCTTAGAAACATCCCCAGTCCTATTATATGAAAACATGCCCACTGCACCACATAAATAATTGAAATTAACAAGCCCAATATTGTGCCCAAGTGCATTATATCTGCAGGACTCAATACCATTAGATCCCTCTGCTCTTTATCTTTTTCCTTCTGTCTTTTGACAGAAAAAAATGTTTGTATCTATTTTCACCACTAAATGAATAGAGCACTTTATTAACATTAAGCAACTCTCAGAAATTCAGCAGAAAAACATGATACTGAAGATACTGTATGGTCTGCCTCAGATCACTTTCTGCTTTTCATCTGCTCCTGGCCTTTGAAAGCATACCATCTAAATGCAGAAATACATTTTTGTCTCAAAAATGCAGTCAATGGAACAAGAATTTTCTTGAATAGCCATGGAGCAGATTTAAGGCTGAAAGGAAGGACTCTGAACTTGTAATTCAATTCAATTCAATGACTGTAGTTGTAGGCTGCCCTTCACTCAGAATTGGGACCCAAGGCGGCTTCCAACAATAAATACATATTAAAACACATTAAAAACATTAAAAACAGTTAAAAAAAACATTAAAAGGGTATAAAATCATAAACATTGAAAACATGGGAATCTTCTGTGGACTGGTGCAATAGGAATGTGGAGGCACTGCCCCATTGCCAGCTGCCTCTGACAATCTGCAGTCTCCATTCTAAAACACTGATACCACACAAACTATTTCAGAATATGAAATCTAAGACTGCACCATACCTCTCTCCTCCACTGTGTTTCTGATTGGAAAAGAAATTAGAACAGTCTGCTCTGAACTCCTGAGAAGATACAAAATTTCATGAAGTACTATGACTTGCTTACCTTGTTTCTGAAAACAAGAGGAGTAAACTGTCTTGTCTTTTTACCCCTGTGATACCCACTGAACTGCAGTTATTGCTGTCCACAAATGCCCCCTTCCCCAAAAAAATCCTCTAACTGAAAAATGCACGGTTAGAAATCTTGCCAGCTCCCTTGATTTGAGTGGGCTGAACCTCTTCTTGGTTACTGTTGACCTTGTTGCCTGAACTGAAACCTAGTGCTGTTCCCTAGGGGTCTATAATTCTGAAAATCTCTCTACCTCTTTCTTTGTCAGAAAGAAATTACTTAATTTTTAATTTACTTCCTGACATATTTCTTTTTATGTGCTACAGGCACGGCTATTTCTCTCCTTTAGCGTCCACTACTATTTTTTTCCAAAGTCTCTTCTTCAAATAAGAAGATTATCTTTGAATGGATCAATGCCAACTCTGCTTTTTGTTTTTGCTCAACCTCCACTGTATGAGCCATTGCACTGCAAAACAAACTGCGTCCTGCATCATGCCTGCCACAACTTGTGTCACTTCATACATTTGGTTCAGTGAACACTTCAAGAAATCTGCACAAATATTAGCTTCTGTTAAAACACCCTGAAACCAAAGAAATGCTGCTCTTGCAAGTATCAAAGCCAGCACAATGCTAAAGGAACAAACAGCTAAGTGTTCCATTGCTTCAAAAGCATATTCCTTGAAACAGATTCGATGAGTGGTTAAATGTCCAACACTACTTCAATTCTAACTCAATCAGTTCCTTAAATATTTTTAAAACACTATTTGAATGTTTCTAGTCTCTGGGTTCCTTAGAACAGAAGCTATGCTGTGCACTTTATTTGAACTATATTGTCTTCTTGAAATACCTTGTTACCATGTTTCCCTGATTCAATCCTAAAGTTTCCAGCACTCCCTGCACAGAAAAGTCAGGGTGAAGTCACATCATTTTCTGCCTCCAAACTTGAAAAACTATTGCATTCATATAAGACACTTTCTTTATTCTCTTGTACATCAGCTTCTCCATCAGACACCTCTAATACCTCTAACCCCAAACACACTTCCTAAATATAGGTTTTGGAAGCTATCCTTGTTTTAGCTGGGTTTTACTCATCCAATCTCATTTGTTTATTTCCTTACAGTTTTAACTAAGTCATCACAGCTCACTAACACTGACATCTGCACATACTGTACTTTCCTTTATAAGTTTTCTCCTTGAAATTAATTCACTGTTTTTACTACCATCAATTTAGTGTCAAATTCATCAGACTGTACAATCAGAAACATTAAATTCATTCTACATTGGTCCAACCTTCTCAAAGACCATATGTCTCTATATATACAAGCTTAGTCAACTTTTAAGATCTTAGCAGAAGGATTTTCTGTTGGTTCTACTATCTTTGCAGGTATGACTGGTAAGGACCTGAGAGAGAGCCTTCTGACTGGCTACTCTCAACTGTGGAATTTTCTGCCAAAGAAGGTTCAATTGGCTCCCTTCCTTGCTCTCCTTCCACCAGCAGGCCAAGACCTTCTGATTTAAACAAGCTTTCAGTTTTTAATCTGGTTGGGATAGTGCAATGGGTATGTTTTTTTAATGAATATTTTTATTAATATTTTACATTCATAAAAATAGAGTGGATATACATTATTGTCAGATATATCCCACCCACCCCCACTTCCATATTTTTGTTCTCCAGTTGAATCTATTTTGTTTACATTTACAAAAGAGAAGAACGATTATATTCATTTCTTTCTTAAATTTCTTGTACATTTATGTTTTTATCCAATCCAAAACTTGTTTCCATTCCCTTTCAAAGTTCTGGATAGGTTTGTTTTTCAAAGAAAATGCTAATTTTTCTGTCTCTACCATATCCAGAACCTTTAATTTCCACTCTTTTAAATCAATGTCCTTCTTTTCTTTCCAATATTGCACATATGTCAACCTTGCTGCTGTTATCAGATATAACAATATCTTCTGGTGACTTCTTATCTCCTTTTGTTGTCCTAACATATTTAACAAGTAAAATTCCAGCATCATTTCAATATTCAATTTACAAATTCTTTGAATTTCATCATGTATCCCCTCCCAAATTTCTTTTGCCCTCCTACAAGTCTACCACATATGAAAAAAGGACCTAACCTTTTCGTCACATTTCCAACACATCCCATTCCCCTTTTTAGTTATATTTTGTAATCTTTCTTAGGTCATATACCATCTATGAAGCATTTTATAAAAATTTTCTCTTAAATTTAAGTTTGGTATAAATTTTATATCAGTTTTCCATGCTTTCTCTCAAGCTTCTAATTCAATTGGATGTCCCACATTCTGGGCCCAACTGACCACTGTATCTTTGATTACATCTGGTTCCACTTCTCATTTCAACAATAATTTGTAAAGCTCAGAAATTCTCTTCTTTTGATTTCCCTTCATCAATGAATCTGATTCATTCTCTTTCCTCTCAAATCCATACAATTTTTGATCCATTTTGAATCTTTCTTTGAGTTGTCGCCATGGAAATCAATTTAACTCATGAGTTACAATGGGTATATTTTTATGTCTTTCAACTGTTTTAAATTAATGCTTTATCTAAGAGGATTGTATTTAACGCTTTTTTAAAAAAATTATATTCCAGACTGGTTTTAGCTGTATTGTTTTAACATATGATGTGAGCTACTTTGGTTCCCATATAGGAGAGAAGCAAGATATAAATTAAATAAGTAAGTAAGTGAATAAATAAATAAATAGATGCTGCAATAAACACATTAAGTTATTTAAATGACGAGTGCTTTGACAAGTGGCTACATTTGCTTGATAAGCTGGTAAGAAAACCCGCAGAACAGACTCTAGTTCACTAATAATCAAATTTTTAATCCAGTTCTGAACTCTGCATTAGTTGCCTCCCATAAATTATGTTGCCAATGAAGGGACACAGTTGTTTTGCTGCACCATAGGTATCTATGCCTGAAGCAAGAAGCTTACAGCAGATTGCTTGCTACTGCATGTTTATAAATATTGGCTGTCAGTATCCAAAAAAACAAGCAAACAAAAACAAAACAAAACAAAAACCTGCTGCAAGCATGTGTAGGAATGCATTCTGATTTTCTGCCCCTGACCTCAGATGCAAATAGACCATTCTAGCGGTAACTGTTCTGTCCAAACTCTTACACCTATGCAGAACAGTCTTTCATCCCAATGGCTGCCTCTGGATACTCCAAATGATAGCCTGATCTGTTCTAAATTCTCTTTATCCAACATGGTGGACTGAAGTGGTGGTATGATTTTTGCCCCACTTTCTTGATGCTAACTCTGCCACAGCCTCCTTTTCTTCTTTCTGCCTTTATTTTTTCCCTTATCTTGAGGTCTTACTTCTTTCCAACTTCCCCTCCTGCTTATTCCAATGTAGGCAACAATCTCCTGAGAACACTGCTTTCCCTTCCCTTTTTTCTCATAAGTAGTTACAGACTCTTTTTTCTCCAAACTAGTATCAGATTTCATCTGCTGCTGCAAAAATGTCTCAGCCTGCCTGTTTGACCCAAGTTCACTAGAACTGAAAAATCTCTCAGTAATGCATCTGTTGTCAGTTTAGAGCCTTGGTGACATATAGCCCATTGAACAGCATTATTTAGACTTTCTGAATTGCGCTCAGGAACTTGCAGAGCAACAGTCAAATGAGCAATAGATGGGGCCTGGCTCTCTGCTGGTGCTCCCCTATTTTTCTGAGGGCAACCATGGAACATGCCTTATCTCAATTCCAAGTCCACTCCCTTTTTCTTTTTTGAAACATTTGCAGTGCCTAATGTCATTGTAACCACTAATATAAAAAGTATGTAGATGCAAGCAAGAGGAATGAGGAAATTTTTTTTCAATAAAGCAGAACCACCAGGAAGGAATACTAGTGAAATAAAAGGAATATTATAGAGTACAGTACCAAAAAAAAGAGCAATAAAAGTGAAGAGAGAGAGAGAATGAAATTCAACTAGCTGGCAAATCAGAACTGAGAAAAACTGGGAGAAAGGACCCAACAAACAACGGAGGAATCACATGACTCAAGCCTTTTTGATACTGATGTGATGGACACAACCCACAGGATTGTGGACTGCCTTCTGGCATCATCCAGAGAATGCTTTCCTAAATAGTTTTAAATTTTCAATCAATTTATTTGTATTATAAAATCTCAAAGGCTGTATTTTAAGAAACTTGAATGACTATTCCTACCTAACACTAGAAGAACAGACAGACTGCTTATAAGTCATAAGAAATCTAATAATAATTAATCATGAGAAATCTGTCCTTTTTCCTAATTTTGGCACTTTAAGGAAAATCATTCCGGAGCATTCAGCAGTAAACATATTTTCACAGTGAACAGTCATGAATAAAATCCAGCTAAAAATAAATGTTTTATCTGCCACTAATGAAATACATCCAACTAACATACATATCGATATTTACTGATTGATTTACTTCTATTTGAAGAGCCAACTGTAGTTACAACTGGTTCACCTTTTTCCCCCTGATACCTACATATACTGCCTTTGTTCAACGTGAAAAAGATCTTTGCTTTCCATATTCTGTTCTAATAATGTTCTGTTTTGCAGCATTAATGTCTGTATTTGATCCAGCAGATGTCTGTTTTCTTCTTCCAAATTTCCTTTCAGCTGGCTAAGCAACTGTCAAAATACAAAAAACACAGCATTTTATTATAGGAAGCATCCCCAACTTTATTTATAAAGTCAAAATAAGAAAAAGACTGAAAACAAATCAAACAATGCAGGTTTGCATTTGGAAAATTGAAATTGCTGTTAAACTGCATTTACTCCAATCAAGCCAGGGGTGGGGAAAATGCAGCCTGCAAAGTACATGCAGCCTCAAACCATTTTTGGCTCCTAGGGTTCCTCAGCCCCCCTTCCCTAATTTTGGAAGAATCTTTTTGCCCCAACATGGCCTCCATACCCAATTCAGTCATATTTTAGTCATATTTTGCCCTTGGGACATTTTGGGATCAGGATTTGTCTATTTTCTAACAAGAATTGAACATCTGGTCTCCTCCTGTTTTTAAAAAGGCCTCTTGGACCTAAAACCAAGCCATAGAGCCCATAAATGTGGCAAACTGGCCTTCAAGGCGCCAGAGGAGGGGGTTGGGACCATTTGTGGGCAAAAATTTAGACTTTTTTTGCCTGGGAGGGCAGCAGGAATCGAGCAATCCCCCAAGGGTCCCTGGAAGTCCAATGCAGCCCCCTAATCTCACAGTAGCCATTTCTGAATAAAAGAGAGCATTTTTGCAGAATCTGTTATAGTCTTAGTGTCCCTTTTGGCAACTAAAAATGTATTTAGGACTGTGGGTAACTGGAATGGGTTAGTAAAAACCCAACTTTGACCAATCCAGGCCCCTCCCCAACATTTTCAGCTCTCATTTAAAACACCGAAGTATTTGTAGCTTTTCATACAAAAGAAATTTTATATAAAAGAGATTTAACGAAAAACAAACCAATATTTTACATAAAATTAGGCAGTAAGAATTGAATCTTCATATGGCTTGTAGTGTTTTGCCAATACGTGCAAAGACGCTACAGTGACTAAAAGCACTTTAAACAAATTTGCTAAGGCTATAGTCCTATAAGTTGGAATTAGATTTCACTTTCTGGAATGGAAAGTCTCTTTCTGTGCTGGAGGGTGTTATGAACTATAGCAGATCTGGGCAAGCTCTGGCAGCCGTTTTTCAAGCCCCAGGACACTTGAGGGGAGATGGCAGCACTAGACCCTCAATATGAAACTGGAAGTGAACAGAGGACAATCTTTTTTTTTAAAGCTACTTCTGTTTTGTTTGTTTCAAAAACAGCTACTAGACTAGCAAAAAGTGAGGGGCACATCCTGTTCTAAAGAAGAATAGTGCCCCCTAAAAGCATATTTCTGTCATTTTTAAGGGAAAAAAAATAGGGAGCTCAAGGAACCATAAGAACAGCGTCAGTGGCTGCACGCAGACCATGAGCCACATGATTCACACCCCTTCAGTACAGACTTTCTGATGGGGAAGGCTGGGGACAGAAAGTGACTTTTGTTGATTCAACTCTCCCACTGTTCTAGAGATTTTGGGAGAGTTTTGGAAGTGCAAGGTACTGCAGAGAGGAAGGGAAAACAGGCAATTGACCTCTCACAACATAAAAGAATTCCCTGAATAGAACTCTGCACAGGGAATGCTTCCACTGGTAAGATCTGGTTCTTCAGAACACTCTAACTGAAGCCTCCCAGGACTATCACACAGCAGAATCTGAAGACTACTATGGAATAAGTAGAATTATAGACTTCATTTGGTCCTTACTTATATGTGGAGATATTCAAAACTATTAGCACGCATTCCTGAAACCAGTAATTCTAACTGCTCCACTAAACCCACAGAAATATGTATTATTGTGGAAATGATTATTCTTGTATTTGACTTCACAGAGTTAAAACACTATAATATTGAAGCAACACAGGTCAATTACCTCACACTGATTATTCAATTTTGTGTAGGTGATGTCCAGTTGTTGATACTGTTCTTTAAGCTTGGAGAATTCCGCTTCCAATCGTGTTTGTTCTAGTTTAGAATTGTTAAGCAGCGTTTTCAAATTTTTATGATCCATTTGGAGAACTTCATTCTCTTTCAAAAGCTGGCTGTGTGTATGATTTAATCTGCAAAGTTAGAACAGTCAAAATGAAATTAAATTCAAATAGATATTCACATAATTAAAATGACTGAATTCCCAGCAATGAAATAATTATATATTCCTATCAGACTGCTGAAAGGAAAGATTTATTCTATTAATAGAACAATATTCACTGCAATATTCTATGATCTACTTCTGGAAACATATTATTAATTTGTTGGCCTTCTCTGGGTTTGAGATCAGGTAAACTTTAAGCTTTCACAATGCAAAATATGCCCAAAATATTTAATCAAATTACAACACAATTCTATAGGTCAAAAACAGCTATTGAGGAAGGTACATAAAAAATGCCCCCCCCCGCAAACTCAGGGAGGAGTCTCTGCAGCCCTAGAACTCCAGAGCTCAGAGGCTTCCCTCTTTCCTTCAGAGCCATTAAGAGTGCAGTGGAACCCAGACAAGGAAAAAAGCACCATGTACACCACTGCTAATCAAATGCTAATGTGCCCACAACCATGACAAACCCTGCAAGATACTGTCCGATCCTCTAACCAGCTGCAAAGCAGTGACGCCCACAAAAGGCATCCGAATTCACATCTTCCACCCACATCAAATCACAACACACAAGACACATGGTCCAAGGTTTTGCCTCTCCATCCAAGGAGAGTAGAACCTTGTTCTCAAACACCAGTAGCTACTCTGTGGTTGCCATGAGAGGGCTACATTTTGCATTCTGACAACACTTACATACGCATACACAGAAACTCAAGCCATTATCCCCACATATTCCACAGAGATAAATACAGAAGGCAGTGAGCAGACAATGGTCCAACACCTTCCTAGAGAACAGGGAGCTACATACAGAAGTGAGGGGTCAAGTGGGGATGGAAGACAGAAGCTGCACTGGCAGAAGTATTAGTAAAACACACCTATCACAAGCTCACGGTTTATGAAAACAGAGCAATAGTAAAAAATAATTGGATAATCTTCAAAGCTTGAGCAGTGAAACTTTGAGAGATAGAACCCTTTGGACAATATGCAACTCTTGAAGAAAGAAGAGGCTGAGAAAATGTTTCTCAGATAAAGAAACTTTGCACCTGCAAGAGGAGCAGAGTTTTGTAAATTGCTTAGATGCCATAAAAAAGTAAGGGAAACAGGTTGGGAAGCCCAAACTGGAAAGACACAATTATTTGGAAGTTTCCAAAAATAAATGATGAAGAGAAGAAAAAGAGAGAACCTACTCTCAAATTGGACCAAGAGAAACTAAGGCAAGAGTAGCTTTGGTGTGGAGAAACATAGGTGTTAGAGAGAAAAGTGCAGGGTTCACATCAAGGCTACTCAGCCCTAAAATATTCTGGAGATGCTTCTGCCCAGGCAGCAAGAGCCATATGTGAGAACATAGACCACAAAGAACCTCAAAACACCTCAGAGCAGACTGTAAAGAGAGGGAAGGGGACAACTTGCAGGACAGCCAGACGAGGTACACCACTCCTAGTGGTGGCAGGGGCTCCCTATTTTGCCTGTTCTAGGTAAAGATCTTGGCCACTCAGCTGCCTAGAAGCTGGCCTTCATCTATACAGCCTCATGACATAAAAGGGACCCCAGTAATGACAAACTCAGATATTGCTCCAATCTGGTTGCTTTGCCAATTTCAGGGAAAGGATACTGCCTGCCCTGCTGTCCAAAAGATGGGATTTTACTTAGCCATCCTCACATCCCACAGAAGAGCCTGGACAGCCTAGCCCACCTTTCCAGGATTATGCACCTGCATATACGTTCACATTATTCCAGGATACTGCCTCACCTCAGTTCATATACGCACAGTGTAAACTGCATGTCTAAAGCCACTGACAGACATTGCCATGACATCAGTGAATTAGTCCTCATTTCACATTGGGGGAGGGGCACAGATGTAAACTCTTGAGGTAGAAGACAATCACCATAAACTGTAGCAGCCCTGATTGTGTGAGTAAAAAGAGTCATGCACCTTACACATACACTCGCTCCAACCACTGACA
Source organism: Cyclura pinguis (assembly GCA_030412105.1). NCBI lineage: Eukaryota > Metazoa > Chordata > Lepidosauria > Squamata > Iguanidae > Cyclura > Cyclura pinguis. Next base: position 17,068,260 of record CM059599.1, on the reverse strand, counting down.
GCTGCTAGATGTACTCCAGTACTGCCAGCACTGAAGTAAGGATGTGATGGGGATCATGGTCTCCACCCACCCCTTCAAGGTCAAAGGAGGGGACTGTTGAAACCCTGAACACTGAACATGAGGAAGAAGATAAAGACTTGGTTATTTAGGAAAATGAAGGGATGCACAATGGGTGTTCTTAGGGATATAATTAGCCACAGAATATCCCAGACTTGTAACAAAAAGCCAGACGACCAAGGCTCCAGTTGCCAGACTAAACCCAAGAAGAGTAATCTTTGCAGGATAGGCAGCCCCAAAAATGGAATGGGACAAATCAGTGGACTTCACTGCCCCTGATGACAAGACGTGGAGTCACCCATGTCAGGGATTCAGAGCAAGGAACCCTGGGAAAATGTACAGCCCACTGCAAGACATTGCATCATGCTCCAGGTGTATGTGATTGCTGGACATTGCATCAGAAAATGGAGTGGGGTGCAAAAGGTACAGGGCGGTGTGCAAACCCTCCACCTGCTTGGTTGTAGATATGTACATAAGGAAGCAATCCCCAGTCTGTAATTGTCTGTTGACCAAACCCGGTGTCTGGCGCAAGCTTTTGTCTGTCTGTTCTATGTTTTGTATATAATGGAACTTTGCTGCAAGATAAAGTGCCTCCTGTTTTGGAAGAAACTCCTCTGTGTGTGAGTATCCTTAATGGGGAACAAGGCTGCTGCTGTTGGCTCGCTGAACTCTGGCTTTTCCGCTGCGTTTCCGTGGGGCTGAAACTCCTATCATCCCCCAACAACCCAGAGATCCTCTGGGATGATGACAAAGGACCATCAGAGGCCAGTTGTCTAAAAAGCAGAAAAAAATCCACCTCTTGCTCAATCCTCGGCAAACAACGCAGAGCAACTCTGTTTAGATGAGCCTCAACTGTGGCTAGACAGCCTAAACTCATCCCAAAAAGATACATGGAGCCAGAATGCGCAAATGTGGCTGATGGATATAAGGGTAGGATAGCTGTGTCAATTTGACACTAACAACTTTGGAAGCATCTGTGGGGATCCCAGCAAGATCAACCACTTCCTTGAGCAGCAGGGGGAAGAGATGGTTAGAATGATAAAGATGGTTTCTTCTATCTGCCCTATTATTTCAGGAAACAGTATGCCTCCTATAGTGCTTCTGGTTCATGTGAAGCTGTGGTGTACCTCCCACTAGAGATACAGGTATTTGCAAGGATGTTCTTCTTAAAAGGATCACTTTTAAAAAGTAGCTGCCATAAGCTGTGAAGGAGAGGAGCTGCTCTCTAATACCTGCCAGCTAAGCATGGAGTGTTTCTTGCAGTGGCCTCTACTCTTTTTAGTCCTCTCTCTGATGTTGCTCCCAATGCTTCTGGAGTGAGGCAGCTGTACCCTAGGGGACTATGGTTTACATGGTGCCATTTCAGGTGCTTTTCCCCCTTCCTTCTTATCTGCCACACTGACTTTGCTCTCCTCTGCCCACTGTTCTCTCCTTCCACATGGTGGCATGTTTTTGGCCCCTTCTACATAGGATGCTTGGCCAGTACTACGGTTTACGTTCTGTCTTCTCTTATGTGCTAGGGATCTGCTGCAGTATGTGTTATGGTTATTTCTCTATCAGATGTGGGAACGGGGGAGGGAATCTTGCACACGGTTTGCTCCAACTACGTATCTGTACTTTAGTTTAAACCCCATGTGCTCTACTCTTCTGGAGTCAGTGTGGTGGGGTGGTCCAAGTCTGGAGACCATGGTTCGAATACCTGTTCAGTCATGGAAACCAAGTGCGTGACCTTGGGCAAGTCGCACTCTCTCAGCCTCAGCGGAAGGCAAAGGCAAAACCCCTTCTGAACAAATTTTGCCAAGAAAAACCTGCGATAGGTTCTCTTTACAGTCATAATGAGCCACAAATGACATGAAGGCAAACAGTAACAAGTCCTGCTTTTAGAGTGAAAGCTGTCTACTTTGGAATGCTTCACAGGTGTGCTTCATGATACTTTCCCTGTCTCATGCACATGTCTGTATACATATGCAGATGAAACTGCTCTGTTGCACGTGGCTGACTGAAGATTGGGCCAGGGACAGTGGCACAGCTGACCCAGACTCCCTAAATGAGTTACCTTGAGTAATGTGGATCTGTCTGACTCCCATCAGGGACATGTGGGTCTCTGTGCACTCAGGAACTGGTCATAAATGTATATGTGTACCTCAACGTCCTTGCACAGGTTGGATTCCCTCCCTGTTTGACAGAGGCAACAAATGAATGAAGGCAGCTGGGGTGGTGCAGACTCAACTTGGTCATCTTGGACTATGTGCCTGCTCTGAATTGGGCTTGGTGTTGTGATTGCCTAGAGACCACTGAAGTTCCACAGCTGCTTGAATCCTTGTTTCTCAGCAGTTCATTTCTAGCAACAGTCTTTTTTCACTACAGTACTGCCTGTCAAGCCTGCTGGGGTGGAGCTGTCCCAAATCCCTTTCACATGCCTGAAATTAGGACTGCACCATTAAATTTAGAACAGCATATATTTATTTTGTTTCCTTACCTAGCATTTTCTTCACAAAGCTTTTTGTAGTCTGCTGCCACAGTTTCATGTGTTTTGTTTTGTTGCAGCATCTTCTCTTGTTCTGTTTTGAGAACTTTTTCCAACTCTTCTAACTGTACTTTTTGTTTCAGCAACTGATTATATCTGTCAAGTGGATTATATAAAATAATTAACTGTATTCCTATGTATGAATATCACAACTGACGAAGACTGTAGATTTTTTTCTTTAGACAAATACATATGCTGAAGTATTTAAACTTACTTTTTAGCATGGTTTTATTTTGATAACCGAATGTAAAAATACTCTAAACCAAGATTTTTCAGAATTAATCCTTCCATGGCTTAATATATTAAACAGCAATTACCTGTCTTCTAAGTCCTTGTGTTCAACCTCAAGATTCTTGTGTGCTGATTTAAGATTTCCATGCTTGGAAATGAGAGATTCATATTCAGCAGCTTGTCTTTCATGAAGTTGTTCCAATTTTTCATGATCTTTGATTAGTGAATCATACAGTGATCTTAGATCCTCCCGCTCCTTGATTATGGATTCATTTTCATTTTCCAAGGCAGACTGCTGAATCAGCAGCTGTGCATTCTGGTTCATTAGAGATGTACTTTGCGAATTAATAGCAGAATTTTCCACCTATATTTGTTAAAAATGGAACAATGAATAACTGACTCTTTTAATGTGCTCACTCAAAATAAACCTCAGACATGAAAGACCCATAATTCATCTCAGCTTCCTTAATCTAGGTCCCTCCAGAGGTTTTGGCCTACAGAGCCCATCAGCTTCCTGGAACAATGGCCAATGACTATAGATTATAGGAACTGTAGTCCAAAATATCCAGTGGGATATAGCTTGAGGGATCCAGTTTCCATATGTATCGGGCTAAAAAAATTTCCTCTGCCTCCTTCAGGAAATGCTGGGCATCAAGCTGAGGACTACATACAGATGTACTCCCAGCCCACAGTTGTGCAGGAAAGTTTTGCCTGGAGAACATTAGCCCAGATGGGTATGCAGTCTGATCTGACAAAAGGCAGTTTCTTATTCTATGCTTCCTATTTTGTCCACTTGATAATACAGTAAAACGGAAATATGTACAGAAATACTAAAGTTGGATACATTCAAATGGGTACACCGAGAAGTTTTCTTTTTCAAGTTGGGAAAGGGTTTAACTTTTCCTCTGAAAATTCTACACCTGTCCCTTCTTGATTCTTCTGATCCTTGACAATGCCCACACCCATTTCAGAATGTGGCAGATCTACATGGTTCTTTGTTTTCTTCTCTAAGATCCCTAAGAATAACAGGGGAATGTGACCACTTTTTCTTGATCTCAAAGTCTGATTAGTATTAGAAATTGGAATCAGCTGGCACTTTCCTGACCTGAAGAGATATGATAGTGGAAAGCGATGAGAGCCTCATTATGTGTAATTTAAGCCCACCAACACAATGGGGTGACAGAGATGAAAAACACTGAGGTCATGTAATCACCAAAGGGATGGAATGATAAAGTCCAAAACAGCATCAGCACAGGGAGTGGAAATCAGTAAAATACACTTCTTCCTTGTTCTTAAGGGTAGGGACTTATTTGCAAGAAGGGAGATTATCTGTACTTTAAACCAGGCAGCTACTATAAGAAGGATGCTATCTATCAAACAAACTGTTTATGTTCAATATGTACATAACAAGCACCCCACAAACACAGCTACTGTCACACTGATCAACAGCAAGACATTCATTTGCAAACTGTATTCTTGCAGACTGAGAGATAAATATAGACTTATAAAAACAGAACCTGAAGCTTAGCATTCTGCGTTTGCAGGGTAGTATTTTGCTCTTGTAAGGAAACAGTTTGTCTCTGAAGTGACAAAATCTGAGCTTGCAAATTATTGTTCTGTGTCTCAAGTTGCTTTAGTTGTGTTTTCAGGGCTTGCTTCTCTGCCTGCAGAGTTGCATTCTTCACAAAAAAAAAGTCAAAATATATTAGATGCATGCATTGCTTAAGTGAACAAGACACTGATTATATTCAGGGCTCCACTCTATGCCAAAGCATTCCAAAGTTTGCAAACATTCAAATCCTGCAGTCATAAGAAATGGCACAACACAATCAAACTTGTGTACGTCTTGAGTTATCCAATTTGTTTTGACTGAAATATTTAAATATATGAATCCAATAAAAATTCACAGTAGACAAACTAAGAATAATGCAGATTGCTACGAATGAGACTGACTTATGGAACTAAGCTTCCACAACTTTTAACATGCATATATGAAAAGAAGCCCAAGAGATGCCAAAATTATGGCTTGGAATGCAAAGTAAGTACAAAATTCATGGATTTTTGCTGGAGTACACCTTACAGAGGAATACATATCTTGCCATTCAATGGCTGCACACGTCATTTTTCACACGTTATTTCCTCAGATTCATAACAGCTGTTCATCTATTCTCACAAAGATGAAAAGTGCCTAAAACCTAATTAGTATCAAACTCTCACATGGCAGTAACTGATTACAAGTACAACAATAAAAAATGTATAAAACATAGTAAATAGCAAGCACTCTCTGGCATTGACTTGTTCCAGGTTATATCAGTATTTTCTTAACCATATGCAATAAATTCAACTCAAACTGAAAATCTGCTTCAGATGTTGCTCTGGAGGAGATGTTGAAGATAAGGAGATGAGGTAAAGGACTGCACCGTTCCAGCTCCAGTGATGGAAAAAAATTCATCAGTGGAATGATGTCACTCAATCCAACCCATCAGACCTGAACAATCATACCAGTTATTACCTTGACATTAACTGTTCTCTACAATGGGTTTAAACATATATATTCGCCTGTGCTAACCCAGAAGATATCAGCATGTCTTACTCTGATCAAGAAGCTGTTCTTTGGATAAGCTCTCTTCCTCTTGGTTGTATTTCAGATGGGAAAACTCTATTTACTTGTTTGATTGTTTATGAAGTTGTACAATATAACATACAATAAAAAATTAAAAATATTGATTCTTCTCCAATATATGATACAGAAAAATGTGGCTGAATATATTTTCCAGTTTGACAATTTAAGTGGAAATGATTCACAGAATCCCAAATATTACTCACATTTCTCTCAACTTCAATTAATCTATCTTTAACTTTCAGAAGTTCTCTTGTAGTTTCTTGACTCTCCCTTTCCCATTTATTAACAGATTGACCCTCTTCACCAGTTCTTGAAGAGCAATTTTGTACCATTTTTTCCTCTTCTTGTCTTTGCTTGAGTGCTTCATAATTTTTTTTCACCTAAAGACCAATTAACACAATTTCAGATACATCAAAGAGGACTCTAAGGTCTGTATTGGCATCAGCATGATAACAGGGCAAAAATTACTTCATCCATAATGCCTGAGTGGAACAATTAAAAAGAAAAAAAACCAGGAGGTACAAGTCAAGGCTGGTAATGTATGTCCCCCCATCTGCACTAGCCAGCACAGCCAATGGTGATGGTGGATCAGCTGCAACAACTGCAGGACCATACATTTCTCATCCTTCTGCTAAGAACAGAATTCAGGTCTTGCTGCATTGTTATAGGAACATTCAGTAGGCAACCACGTTACCACTCACATAATCACACCCTTCCCCACATTTTATAGGTATCTCATAGAGACTCAATTCTGACACACATCCTCTTTTCCTGTTCATGACAAGAACAGAGCACTTATCATATAGCTTTCACTGTTGCATGCTGAAATGTCTACCACCTCGGAAGTTCATTGCTATTTACATTGGTTAATTAGCCTAGACATCCCACTCTTTCATATTTCACAGGTGCTTATAGCAGCAAGTCAAAATCAGTGGATTCCAAAGAAAATGGCTGAATAAGAAACTGAATAGTATTTTACTGGTCGCAACAATAAAAGAGTAACGTTAACTACACAAGCAAAGTGATGAATTATTCTGTAAAGAAAACGAAAGGGAAATATTTTAAAACCAACTTTACATATATTCCTGGGAAGTGTGTGTGTGTGTAATATAAGTATAAACCTATGAAACAAATTTTCTCAATATACGTAAGAATGCTTCTATATATTGAACAGTTTCCATAGCTTTTACAAAATGTTATTTTATAAAAGTATAGGTGTTTTATTTCTGTTATGCACCAGCTATAAAAAACAAGGTCAGAATTTTATGTCCAAAGATAAAGATAACATCACTGTTTTCCTTACTGTCTTAAGTTCCTGACGTAGCTGCTGGTTTAGATTTGTTGATTCTTCTAACCGAGCTTCCAAAGCAGCAATTTTTTCTTCTTTGATTTCAAGTGACTTCTTCAGCGTGGACTCTAACTTTGACTCCAACAGTTTGTATTTGCTATTTAACAGAACAATTACAATACTTTCATTCTTAAGAGCAACCAGAAATCACCGTAAATTAATAATATACAAATTTTATCTCAGCTCTGTATATATGATTTGTGCGATGAAAGAAGTACCGTTACCCAACATTCTGCTTCTTTTCATTTCCTGACATTTTGTTCAATATTTGTATTCTATTAAATTGGTCTAGACAGAAGTATTTTTTCTGTGTAAGGATACAGTCTGCAACTGCTGAGCCTTTTTCTCTTTGTAATTAGTACATTTGCACTATTGTATTTGTTCATCTGACAATACCGTTAATGCTGTCACAGTACATCTATAGTTTTATAATCCAGATCTGGATATTGCTTTATTCTGCAAATTTGCTATCACATTATCTTGACTTCCAGGACCACCTGTCATTTTCATACATTTTATTTGATGGTGTGTGTCCTGAAGTTAAGAAAACCTAAGCCTCAGTCCTGGGAGAACACACACATATTTGGTTCAGTGACATTACAGACAGAACTGGAAGAACAGAATTCAGTTATACTAATGCATAAAACAGTTCAGGATACTAACAGATTGAATTGCTAATGAGCCGCCCTCATGTTGGCTGCATTCCAATAAAAACAAAGAAAAAAATGAGCTTGATTACAATCCTCTATTATGAAAAACCTACAGAATAAAACCCTGTAGTTACCATCTTATGCTTGTTGAAAACGTTACCAGTAGCAAAGAGAAAGAATTAACTCTTCTGCAGATTCATGAGAAATTTATGCAAACACACAGTATATGACCCCAGCACCCAATACAGCTGCAGTTACGAAGTGGGCACTTTCCCTTGTCTGGTACATTAAAGTGGTCTGTATTTGACACACCTCAAATTATTAATGTTTTATTCACTGAGACACAGGAGAGAACGATTCCACAGAATCTGTAAATCTCAAATTTGTCATATCTGCACCTGAGTTTCTGATCATTCATATGGTAGAAATATCTGACTGTGGAATTCTGTTATACTTATTTAAAATTGTACCAGGTTTATTTATTTATTTGTTTTATATTAAAGAGGCATAGTGTACTGCCAAGGAAGTATGAAATAAAACTGGATCCCGGCTATGGAAATACTATGCTCTACTCTCTCCGATGCTGGCAGGCCAAGAAGGACAGCAGAAATCTGTAGACTGAACATGTATTTGTATAAAAACATACCTGTGGAAACACACAAGTTCAGATATGACCTACCATGGCACAAATAAATAAGATGACAGAATTACTGTGGCATCACTCATCCCACGTGACCATTTCCTAATTGTGTAAAGAAGTCACTCTGGTCAGAAGAAGACTTTCCCCCTGAGTAGTGTCCTGCCATACTGGCTCCCATATTAAATGTAATACTAAAGAAAGCATCCTGATTCCAAGCAAATAACCTTCTTATGATTAAAACCTTCTTTCTAATGTTTAATTAAAATATTTGTAACTAAAATCTTTACCATATTAAGCAGATCACACACTGGGCAAAAAGGATCATGCAAGTCATTATTTGCAGTTATCTTGAGGTCTTCATATCAGAGAATCTTGACAGCTATTTCCTTAAAAATAAACTAACAAAAAGCTGTACAGTAAAAAATGAACAAATGGAAAATCTGCCTTCATGGATATGCATATTTGGCCCAAAAGCGGTGGGCAAACACAAAGAAAGGACAGTGCACATATATGCACACTTTCTTCACCTTTAGAAGAAATTCACTTTATGTAGAACAAGAGTATCTTCTAGCTTCAAGATTATACACCAAGTGTCTACTTAAAAATATTCACATATACCTTCCGGTTGCATGGCCGGCGCGAGTGGCAGCTCAGATTGAAGCTGCGCAATGGCGTGGCTCCGAGCAGCCACCCGCTGGATTCCAGCCGCCTCTTTTGCCATCATAGAGGCAGCAGAACACCCCTCCAGTACGAGGGGTGCGGAATGGGTCCGACGGGGACCCCAAAACCAGCATTTGCTCTGGCTGGGAGAGCGGAAAGTGCCAGGGGGGTCGAAGGACCAAGATGGAGCCAGCGGGATCGCCGCCTAAGCGGTACAAGCGCCGCCATCAACTTTTAAAAGAAGACATCAAACAACATGTAAGAATTTAATAAGAGTCATTTAACCTGTTCTGGTCACGATTCTGTCAATATCGCAGCAGTTCTGGCATGCAACGGTGGGCAGAAGCGAAAGAATGGAGGGGACCCTGAGCCTGACTGAGTTCGTTATGGCTGGGAGTTTTTCTTAAAGGGGCGGCTGGAATTTTAAGAAGAGGCTAGCTGGGTGTGCTGCTTACTCACGAGGATTGAAGTTAATATTTTTTAAAGAAAAAAGAAAGATTTAAGAATCATAATTGGGACTTAAAGTATAAGATGGCGTATAATTTATCATTTGGACTGATGGATTACAAATGAGTTATAATCTCCATTTGGACACTAAATTTTTTACAGTATAATACTTCGAGATTTTGGCTGGACTGAGAAGATCTGGAATTTGATTCATGGATTAGGGGTTTGGATTTTGGAGGAATATTTCAGGATTGAAAGCTATTGAGCTGCACGTCTCCCTTTTTTTTTATTCCTGTGGAGTGATTCTTGTTTCTTGATTCTCTTGGATTGTTGAGACTATGAGACTGTGCTGAAGGTCATCTAACTCAAAATATCCTCATTCCTACGGATGGAGCAGCCTGGAACTTAAGCGACAATGAAAATGCAATGAATCTTCTGAAATGAATTCCGGGCAGTTTCAAGAGGGGAGGAGGGAATATAAAGCGGATAAAGGCACAGGGTTCTGGATTTGAGAAGGGGCAATGTATTTCAGCAATGTCAAACAAATTTACTATAAGTGATATACTGTCAGTAATATAAACAATGTGATGTCAAGGGTTAAGACTGTGAAACCTGTGATGGAAGAGATTTGATTGGAAGATCCTTCCTCCCATGGACTGAGCTGCTTGGAATTTAAGCGACAAAGAAATTACAGATAATCTTCAGAAATGAATTTTGGGTGGCGAAGTCCAAGATGGGAGGGGGGAACGGGGAGATTGTGATGGAAGTTAGTCAAGTAAAGACCCTCACTCTCCTGGACGGAGCGGCTCGGAACTTAAGCGACTAGGAGAATACAGTAAAAATTCAGAAATAGACGCCGGACCGCAAAGTCCAGGAAGGGAGGGGGGAAAAGGAGCGGATATAGTCACAGGATTCTGATTTGATAAGTGGAGTAAAATACCCTCTCTCTTAGGCGCGGTGCAGCTTGGAATATAAGCGACTTCAAGAGTACAGAGAATTTGCAAATGAATATCCGGGCTGCAGAGCACCAGATGAGAGAGGGGAACGGGAAGATGACGATTGCACAGGTTTCTGAATTACACAAATGGATTTTTATTTTGACATTGTTAATTAAGCTCGCAATTGATGATATATCGATATATTCCATGATGAACATTGTGATATTGCTGAATAGGAGAAGGGGTTTAAAAAGTACTTAAGGAGAAACAAGACATTTTAGTACAATGGAATTTAGGGTAAGAAGATGGGGGACTGTTGCAGTAATAATTGCTCAGACAGCCAGATACACAATGACAGAAATAATTGAAAATTTTAAGATTTTGGGATGTAGGTAATGGAGAGTTAAAGGGGGGAAAAAAAGATATATATATAAGGAGAAAACAGAAGCTTCAAGAGAGTGATATGGAAATATTTTGGAACAGGACGATTTGAGTTAAGCAGAAGAGAGTGATGGTTGGGAACTGTCTAGCCAGAACGACTATATTATGGTTGTTAGGAGAAAGAAATGTGTGTTCGAACAGATGAGATAATCAATTTATTGTGATGCACTAATGTAACAAGTGGACTAAGCTGTGGGAAATGTTGACCAGAACAGCGTGGAAGAACAGAAGAAAATTCATGTAACAAGTACAAGTCAAATAATCCTTTTTTTATATTTGTGAAATTTAATAAAATTATATTAAAAAAAAATATTCACATATAAAACAGAATAGTAAGCAGCATAGTAAACAGAACTATGGGCTTTATTTTGGTTGGTACCTGTAGCTCATTCACTCCCACTTTGTTTTCTTTGCTTTTTTCATGGAAGCAAATAAAATATATAAAAAACAGGAAGTTTCACATGATGTCTAAAACCAGGCTCATGGTTTGCTGTTCCTAAAACAGGCAATTTTTAAAGCCCAGAATAAATAAGGGTTGCTGATAACTTACAAATAATAATTTGTTTGGAAGAACAAATCAAAGCATGAGTTCAATTTTAGACATCATACACACTCAAAGCCTTCCCTCTCAGGCTTGCACAAAATGGGGACGAACATGCTGCATACATTTGTATGCTGCCTGTTCGCAGTAAACCAGGATAAGCCAGCAATTTTTGTGTATTATTATGTGTTTACAAGGACAGAATGCTCACATGATGGCAAATACACACATTTCAGTGTGTATGCTATAGGTGCAAGACTAGTTATTTTTAGAAATATACAACGTACAAATCCACACACCCATTTTTGCATTCTACCATAATCTCACTTGAATGTTCAGAAAAGTTTTCCCTGTTATTCAATTTTTTTAAAAAATTAGCACACCTACTTGTTCTTCATGCCACTCTTTGTGCAGAATTCTATTACCCTAAACAAGCAAAAACTTTCCTTATTTACACTTACTCCCACTCTCAAATAGTTATTCAATCCCACTGCAACGAATTTGCTCTTCCCACACCTAGTAATTTCACTCTAAAACAGCACTGAGATCTTCCGAATAACATTAAGTTGGTTTCCTTACAGACAGTTAGCAGAAAGGTTTCAGATGGATATAAAAACATATGGAATTGAACTTAAAGAGAAAACTGGAGTAACTAAATGGCTGTTCAAAAATCCGCCTCATTTACTTGCCCAAATATATCAAGAAATACTACATCAGGAGAGGCAAGAAGAAACAGTAAAGGCAACAATGATTTCATGGGCACAAAATATCGGACGTTCAATACAATTAGAGTCTTGGGAGCAGAGCTGGAAAAAAACACAGAAATTTACAGTAGCACAGAATTTGAAAGAGAACTGTTACAAGCTATTTCACAGATGGTACATGACACCAGATAAATTAAAAAAGATTTATAATACAGGTACTAGACAATGCTAGAAATGTCAGAATGAGGTAGGTATGATATATCATATGTGGTGGTCATGTCCTAAAGCTAAGAAATATTGGACTGAAATACATAACAAAATATGTGCATTAATGAAAGTTCAGTTTGCTAAGACACCAGAATTGTATTTGTTAAATATGACTGATGTATTAGAAGGTACTGGCATAAAGAAGTACTGGAGAATATTACTGTACATGATAACAACAGCTCGCATTGAATATGCAAAGATGTGGAAAACTCAGCAAACACCCACATTAGAACAATGGCGGGGTACACTGATTGAAAACAAAAATGCTGATATGGTCTCTCAGAGATTAAAAGGGAAATCAGACGAAGAGATACAAAAAGAATGGCAAATTGTAATGGGTAATTGCTGGGTACCATCAGATGGAAATCTGTGATTCATGATTTAAGATAAATTATGAGGGGGCTACAGGATATATATCATGAAGCGGGAATATGGAGATGGAAATGCAAGAATCAACAAGTAATAATAGTACTAAAATGTAGTACAATATCTTAAGCACGTTAAGAAATATTGATAATGAAATCTAGATTAGTGTGGAAGATCAGAAATATTTCAAATAAGTTGACAGTTATAATTGTTTGTTTTATATCTAAATTTGAATAAAATGATTAATAAAAAAAAAACAGCACTGAGATCTTTCCATCCATGGGTCCCAAACTAACATTCTCAAGCAACGACCAGGAGCTAACAGTAGAAGACCAAGTAGAAAATCACGTTGTAATGTGCAAGTATTTTCAAGGAGAAAATACTAATATTGTCCTCAGGAAGATCATACTGCCCAAACAACAGATTGGTATGAATACATAAAAACATGAAGCTCAAGTTACTTCCTGAGAAAGAAGGGTCTGCATCTATCACCATTACGTCAATCACTGCTAATAACACACCACAGTGCCAGCCATTATTTTCAATTCAGTGGCACACTGACAGGAGGGCTGGTCAGAAGCTTAAATATTCTGTTTTAATTCACACATATTTTCCCCAATTTTAAAAAAGAACCCCACCAAGTAAAGGAAATAGATGTCTATATGCTATTAGCTTTATCTTGGCAGATGCACTAGGGTGAAAGGAGACAAAAGCACTTGAGAGAGAGAGAGAGAGAGAGAGAGAGAGAGAGAGAGAGAGAGAGACTGACTCTCATCATGCTTCCTTGTCTGGCCTATGATCTGAGAACAGTTCTTTATCTTAAGTTTTATTCTTATGCAAAAAAAGGTTAAAAAAAAACCTACTCTCCTTTCAATATAGACATATCTTCACAATGACCTTACAAACACTGCAAGAGGATGTTCTTTTCTTTATGAAGATACAGGATTTCCTAAAACAAAACCAGAAGTCGATCCTGGAAGAAACATGTTATATAAGCTGTTCTGGTTTCTACAACAAGGAACTACTTGTAACCTATTTCAAAGAGAATATGTATATTCATACCTGTCATCAGTACTCTGCTCATCGTGCAAGAGGCGCTCCTTATTTAAACCTATCTTTTCAAGTTCGTGTGTAAGCTTTTCTAAATCATTATTCATCTGCTGCGTCTTCAGTTTTTCATTCACCAAATCCTTAAACAATGGAATAAAATGCACTGCATATGTGAAGCAATTAAAAAGATGCATTTCTAGATACTACAGCAGAAGAGACTTAGTTTTGAAGGAGAAGAAAATAGGTTTGAGAGAGGTTTCCTCTCTCATAGTATTTGTATATGTTTCTTTTATCCCACTAGTTTCTTGTGAAACATGCTTTGTAAGTTTTTGAAAACAATATAGGGGAAAAAAGTCTGTCAAATTTGTTTACTGGAGGGAGAAATGAAAGTATGAAATAATCATTTTTCTTCCACAGCTCTTTCAACTCCCAGGGGAAAAACTATTTTGTTTCCATTCTTGCCAGTCTTACTTTATTAACATCTGGTTAAATAAGGAGTTGTATCCTAGCAACACACACAAATTCAATTTGTATGTTTTTTCATCATTTTTGCTGGACATTTTATACCTATGAGGTTCCATCCAGAACCAGCTCTACTAATGAAAAATTAAAGGCTTCCCAGTTGTTACGAAGCTTGCTTCCACACCTGCTTTCCCCCTAGTATTTTCATCTTTGTTAATTCACTCTTTATGAAGAATACAGGCTATCACACTGGTAAACTGTATTCTCCTGCATTGTATTCCTGTTCTTTTCAAACCATTTTTTTTTGGAGGGGGAGGCACAGGGGGAAAATTTTCTGTGGAAATGCAATGCATTGGACCCAAATTATAATGAAGGGCAAATAAACTGAAATCAATGAAACATAATTGGTGACTGTCATTATTTCAAAGGGACTACTCCAAGTCTGGATCCAGCCCAATTACAGCATCAGTCTTTCTTATGCATAAACACAAAGCACCACTGAGAATCTAAGTGCTACTGTGCCTTTAACTAAAAAATTCCCTGTTGCAACTTCTGCTGCATTATTTCTTCCTATTAATTCTTTTCCTTAATTGCACAGCCTATATTGCCCTTGTGTAGTGTAAACTACTGAGTTTCTTTCATAGTTTGTGTCCTCATTTTACAGCAAAATAACTTTTAATATCAGGATAAAATGGGAAAAATGAAAGGAAATCAGTAATAATCATAATGGTTAACACAACATAATTAATAAAGGGGTGATTAATCACTAATTCCATCTACTTTACTAAACAGGAAATGGGGCATCAGGAAGAACAAGGAGAACAAGGAGCAAGGAGAAAGCTTTCAATTAATATCCACTGGGAAATTCTTATGAGTTGGGGAGATACCACCCAGCAGATTAATTGATGGATAATACAGGTATCTATTAAGTTCAACTGTTCAAATTCTACAGTTCTCTCTCCACATTCATGGGTTTGACCTTTGTGAATTTTATTATTCGCGAGGTGCCCCCCCCCGCAACCGCCTCCTCCCATTCCCTGTCCTTTTGGCCAAGAACACAGCCTTCCTTCTCCGTGCCCCAGCAAAAGGCAAGCCAACGGGAGAGGGAAAGGTTCCTGCATGGAAGCTTTTCTCCCTCCATTCTCCTGTCCCCCACATGTACAGAAAGAAGGTGAGAGGCACGGGTGGCAGCCAGGCAAACAGAGCGAGGAGAGTGTTTTACCTTCCATTTGCTTGTCCGTTGCCAGCCTGGGCAGAAAAACGGTGGGATGCACAGGTGACAGGCAGGCATATAGAGCTGGAGTGAGTGTTTTGCTTTCTATTTGCTTGTCTGTTGCTGGCCTGGGTAGAAAAAAGATGGGATGCACGGGCGACGGGCAGACAAGGAGCTGAGGAAGGAGTGTTTTACCTTCCATTCACTTGCCTGTTGCCTGCCTGGGCAGAAGAAAGTGCAACACACAGGCGACGGGCAGGCAAACAGAGCAAAAGGGGCAGTGTTTTACCTTCCATCTGCTTGTCTGTCACCCGTGTGCCCTGCCTTCTTTCTGTCTGCATGGGTGACAGGCACTCTGCCTTCCTTCTCTGCACTTCAGCAAAAAGCAGGCAGATGGGAGAGGGGAAGGTTCATGTACATGCAAGCCTTTCACCCACCATTCTCCTACCTGTCACCTCATGGGCAGAAAGAAGGCAGGGTATGGGCAACAGGCAGGAGAATGGAGAGAGGAGTCCCGGGAGGGAACGGGAGGGCGAGCGCTCACTCTGGTGGTGGGAGTTATTCCGGGGTTTTCGACTATTGTGAGGGGTCTACTCCCCAACCCTTGCAAATGTGGAGGGCTGACTGTAGTTCCAAACAATGCTTCATCAAACCAAAAGTTACTGGTGCAGAAGTTAGGAAATTTGTGGAAAATGTTGCTTTTTTGGTAGCATGTAGGTTCATGGAATGTGCGAGAGTGTCAAAGCATCTGCACTCCACAGTACACAAAGTATTTAAGATTTGAACATCTTTTATCATGCCTTCTGGAGCAGTCCTTCAAAATCTGCTATGTTCATAAACAATTTTAATAAAAGAAAACTATACAATAAAATAAAAAAAAATACAATTAATATTAAATTATGACATGAGTTCATCCATAGTGGCTGGCATCCCTCTGATTAATCCCAACTAGAATAGACCTAGTCAATCAGTTGTTGAATGAGTCAACATACATGTAAATCTCACTAAATAAATAAGTCTACTCTAGATAGGACTGACAACAGGATATAGGCCAACAATTTCATTACCCTTTTCACTACCACAATTATAGTATATCAGACAGTAGGGTTGTACAGTAGGGAACATTACCTCTCGCAATGTAACAAGTGTTTTCTTGTCAATAGTGGCTCTTTTAACAAGCTCTTTATTCTCCTTTTCCATTTCTTTTAGTCGAATAGAAGCTTCTTTACATACACCAATTTCCTTAATAAGTGATTTGTTTTCTTTTTCCAAGTGGCTAATTTTTACATTATTTTCTTCTAATGTGCTGTCTTTAATATCTGCTTGTTGTCGAAGCCTCTTGTTCTCTTTTTCTAATTGCTTCTTATCTTTTTCCAGTTGAGAGGTCTCTTGCTCCAAAAGCTTATTCTCTTTCTCTAATTTTTCTAAACGTTTACTAGAGATTTTGAGTTCTTCTAGATTTTTTTGTAGGGTTTGGTTTTCTGTCTCTAGATCTTGTAGCTCACTTTCCAAGTGCTGGATTTTTTTGTTGCTGTTTTCTAAGGCTTTCTGCAGCCTTTGGTTTTCTGTATCCAGTCCTTGATAACTGACTTCTAAACGTTCGGTCTTCTTAAAAGAAGTTTTCATAAGTTCCAAGCTCTTCTGAAGCTGTCCTTTCTCACTTTCCAGTTCTTTATTTTCCAGCTCCAGCTGAGCTATTTTGATATTTGTGCTCTTCAGAGATTCAACTGTCCTTCTGAGTTCTAAATTCTCTTCATCAAGCTGTGCATTCTCTTTTTCCAAGGACTCTAACTGAAAACTCAGATTTTTCAAACCATCCAAAGTCTTTTTTAACTTTCTGTTTTCAGCATCTAGATTGGAATTCTCCTGTTCTAAAGCATCTATTTTCTCACATGTAATCCTTAAATTAGTAATCTTTTTCTGTAATACTTCATTTTCTTTTTCAAGATGATGAACTTCTTTTTCTAGCTCATCTGCTCTTTCTCCCTTCTCTTTATGATGTTCCAACTCTTTTTTCATTTGCTTCTTTTCAAATTCTATTTTATTTAATTTACTGCTTGTCTCTTTGATAGATTCATGGAGAATTTTATTTTCTTTTTCAATATCTTTTACTCTCGCTTCAGCACTGATTTGTGAACGCTGTCTGAGCGAAGCTACTGTTTGATTCAAATGCTCATTCTCTTGTTCCAGTATTTTAATCTAATTAATTAAAGTGAGAAGTGAAGTAAGTAATGAAAGTTTAAACCAGCATCAAGTTCAAAATACCTTTTCAGGCAAGAGACTAACCTACCCACAAACTAGAAAAAAAGTTACAAAAGCAATACATTAGCATAAACAATAAAACTGAGATTACGTTGTGTTGTGAAGTTAGACACAGAACTGTGTGTTCAGAGAAAGCCTTCTTATTAAAATATGCAGCTTCCTTGTCCTGTTTATATGTTTATGAACATAATGTACACAGCTCATCCCCTAGGCAGTCTGACAATCTGAGTAACTGAAAAAAATAGTACAATGCATGCACATGCCAGCAAAATCTTGTTCATATGAAAAATCTTATTCATATGTGGCAGAAAGCCAGCCATAACTACTATGTTTGCTAATTTAATATATCAAACTACAGTGTTGTATCCAATGGCAACCATCTACCGACAAAAGTCATTGTGATCCAGCATAGATTTCAGCAAGTGAACAGGGGTATAATGATTCTCCCACATTTCAATTAAAGTAAGTTTTTGCTGGTTCAAACAGCCTTATGTTAACTGAAGGACAGAATTGGATGAAATCCACATCAACATTATTACAATCCACAAATGAACAGTTTGCCTACCTGTAATGGTGGTTCTTGGAACACATACACAGGGGATCATTCTGTGCCCACACAGAGATCATTCTATGTCAATGAGGTGGCCAATGCTTGACCTGAGCGCTTTGACCTGTTGTGGAAGAGGTCTTCCAGCAAGGCAGTAAGCAAAGTGGATAGCATTCAGCACCCAGTGGGAGACACTGAGATGAGATCACCTTCCCTTTCCTACATGTACCATAGGCAAC
Source organism: Cyclura pinguis (assembly GCA_030412105.1). NCBI lineage: Eukaryota > Metazoa > Chordata > Lepidosauria > Squamata > Iguanidae > Cyclura > Cyclura pinguis. The sequence continues at coordinate 17,050,047 of CM059599.1, read as the reverse complement.
GAACAGCCAAGGAGACTTCCTAAATTGATTTTTCTGAGATAAATAGAGCAGAAGTGCCCACCTAATGTCTAGAATGTTAAGACAGAGTTTAAATTCAGAAGATGGGGATTGCGTAAAGGTGGGAAGCACCAGTAGCTGGTTAAGATGGAAAGCAGAAACCACTTTTGAGAGAAATGAAATTTCTAGGAAGACGACCATCTTGTCTCTATGAAAGGACAAGTAAGGTGGATCCATTCTTAGTGCTCCCAATTCATTGGCTCTATGTGCAGAGGCGATGGAGACAAGAAATGAGAAGTTGGTACTTACATGAATGTTCAGTCTTGGATGACACAAGGAGCAATCCATGTACTAATGGGTTTGATCCCCTCATGCCAGCTGATGCAGGAGTCATCAACGTTCTAATCTGTTTTTTTTAATGCTGTCTTTGAGAAGAACAGGTGATCACAGGACCCCACTGCTCCAATGGAGCCATCAAGGGCCAACAACAGGCTTCATTTAAGTAGCAGTCCATAATTAGGTTATGTAGCCCTTCAAGAAAATGTTTATCTTTAGAAGCTGCCCCACAGGTGGAATCCTGTAGCTTGGGGTGAGTTGAAATGGTTGCCAGGTAGATCTTAAGGGAAGCGTACGAGAGATCTTTAGCTCACGGACACGTAAGAAATTGAAACACATATCTGAGCAAGAAGATGTCTGATGTAACATGCTCAGCTGGTAGGAAGGACAAAAGGGTGCTCACATGGCCATACAGGACACTTCACTGACTGTTTATGAATTTAAATACAAGAAGACGGACACTCCTTCGACCCTTAGCCAAGTCACTACTACAGTCAGACATTTCATGAAAACCCTCGGGGCCACTGCAAGGCGAAAGCAGAAGACACAAAACTGGCAATGCCTGACACAAAAAATTAGAGGAAGTATCTGTTGGAAGAGTCAGTACTAATATGGAATACCTGTCAAGTGAACCACTCTCGTTTGTGAAGGGGAGAAAGGATATCTGACAGGGCAACCATCCTGAACCACTTCCAGGGAATGAATGAATGAACTTCCCTGAGATCTCAGATTAGGTGCAAGCCTCTGTCCCTTTTGGGGATTGTGAAGTACCTCAAGTAGAACCTAAGAAAATATAGGGATTGGTGGATTTACTCTATCACACCGATCTGTAGGAACACTGTGATCTCTAGTCAAGAGGGTCCAAAGGCTGCATATACGTGAAGGTTCCCTGGGGGCAGCTCAGAGAATTCTATGTAACATCCTTGTCAAGTTATATGGAGGACTCACACATTGGTACTGACAGTATGTCATCTGTTGAGCATACTGTGAAACCGGAAGTGGGGTTGGTATCTGCTTGGCAAAGGTGGAAATCAGAAAGAACATTTGGCATTGTGAAGGAATTTCTTGGCAGAAGAGCTATGCTTTAACTGATCCTAAGGACATTTAGAAGAAGAAGAGCCTTGAGAAGGAGTTCTAGACTGTTGGTAAGGTAGAAAATGTGAGACCCCTCTAGCCAGAAATGGCTTGAACCAGTATAGCTTAGCCTTAGCTTGTTGTTCATTTGAGACTGGTGACCACCCTTCTTAGTCACCGACCTCATTTTCTGTTTATGCTCCAGCTTCTCACGCACAGGAAGAGGGCGACAACCCAACAGAAAGTCTTCAATGGTCAACCTTGCACCATTAGACCTGTGAAGCATAACCAGCCATGGCCTTTTCACTACAGTCTGCACCATGCTTTGCTGTGGTAATCTGCTGAGCTGCCAATTTATCTGCTTCAGAGTGGAAAAGCAGAACTGTATTCTTACTGTCACCAGAGAGGTGTTCCATGGGGGAGAGAACCTGTCCTCAAAGGACTGGTACAAACCCTATACAAACTTGGTAATTTGCTATCCTGAGGGAAAGATCTGCCATGGAATACATCTTATGGCTCATGGCATGGATCTTATGCCCCTCCTTACCAGCTGGAGAAATATGGGCTTTCTTGGAAGATCCAGATTGAGCCACTTCAAATCAAATCAAATTTAGCTGAGGGAAGTCATCGTCTACTTCTTCCACTTGGCACAGAGTTTCAATCATCCTCAAAGTGGAAGAAAGAAAGGCCAGACTGCCACGAGGGACATGCCACCTTCCAAATTGCCAGAAGCATAAGTATAGCTGCTGGAGTAGTATTTTGAGTCTCAATTTTCTTAAAGAAAAAGTCCTCAAGAAATGGCTCAGATTTCTTAATTTGAAGAACCTGGGACTTAGCCATTCTGCTCTGTAAAGATGCTAAGGTCATCCAAAGGAAAAGTGGTATTTTGGTCTCCCACCACTAGGCTGAGGGATCCCCTAGAGATGAGCAACCTCAGTGATGACTCAGTGCAGGTGGATGTGTAGCAGGGGAATGAGTAATAACAGGCTGCTTACCTGTAACTGTGGTTCTTCAAGTGGTCATCTGTGAACTCACACAAATGGGGTTTCACACCTATGCAGAAACAGCACTCAGAACCTTCTAGAGCCTACCACTGGCATTTTGGCGATTGACCCATCCCCCATCCCCTCATAGTATATAAGCCACTGCCTCGTGTAACAGTCAGTTCCGTCACCACACATGCGGCAGCAACAGAACCACCGCACAGCAGGACATATGAGGGGAGGAGGGAGGGGTTGTGTGAGTTCACAGATGACCACTCAAAGAACCACAGTTACAGGTAAACAACCTCTTCTTCTTCTTCATGGTCTCTGTGACTCACACAAATGGGAGACTAGCAAGCTGATCAAAAAGGATGGAGGCTATGTTGTGCTGCTGAACAATGCTCATGTCAACTTCTGGCTCCCCCCTTTCTTTCTGTTTTCCTTATCTCTCTCTCTCTCTTTTTTTTTTCTTTTTCTTTTCAACATCGAGATGTAAGATAATAAATAACATTTATTGACAAAACAGACAATATCGTATCATTCATCCCACAGAGCAAAACAATACAGCTCTCCCAAAACAGGCGTCATTCCTAGAACGGTTGTCAACTCTATAATGATTGATAAATGTATGAGCTTGAGACCAGGTAACTGCTTTGCAGACTTCATAAAGAGATACCCCGTGCAAAAAGGCCGCAGAAGCTGCCATAGATCTTGTGGAATGAGCTCGAACAGAGTCAGGGAGTTTCTTTTTTGCTAGTTCATAAGATAACTTAATGGTGGAAACCACCCATTTAGAGAGCCTCTGAGGCGATACTGAATTACCCTGTTTAGATACTGAATAACAAACAATTTATTTGACTTTCTAATTGAAGAAGTGCATTGAACATAAAACACCAATGCCCTTTTGACATCCAAACAGTGCAGAGTTTTCTCCATGTCTGAACCTGGATTCTGCATGAAAGCTGGTAACACTATATCTTGGTTCAAATGGAAATATGACACCACTTTTGGCAAGAACGTTATGTCTGGTCTTGTTGTGGAATCTTAAATAAGGAGAATCAACCCTGAGTGCACATAGTTCACTAGCCCTCCTTGCAGATGTTACTGCAACCAAAAAGGTAGTTTTCCATGCGAGCAGCCGCATGTCACAGGTTGCCATAGGCTCAAAGGGCCTAACAGCCAGGTGTTTCAGCACCAAATTCAGACTCCATCCTGCAAGAGATGGTTGGATTAGAGGGTACAACTTTTTATAGCCCTGGATAAATCTCTCACTCAGGTGGTCCAAAAAGCAAGATGGTTTACCCTGTTCTTGAAAATTACATGAAATTGCTGCTAAATAACATCTCATTGATAAAAACAAACCTTGGATTGACAACTCTGCTAGAAAGGACAAGACATGCATATTGTCACAACCTGTATAGGAAACACCTTGTTGTTTCAAGTAATCACAGAATTTACTCCATTTATACGCATAAGACTTCAACGTTGAGGGCTTATGCACAGCCAACACAATACGTCTTACGGCATCGGGCAGGCTATCTATTGCAATAGATTCCATGCTGTCAAACACAGTTTTGAACATCGGGATGGAAGATGGTACTGTTGTGGATGCTGAGCAGATCTTGTCTGGATAGCAGCAGACGGTACTTCCCCTGCAATAACTGAAGGAGACTGGCAAACCATGGCTGCCTCGGCCACCATGGTGTTACAAGTATCGCCTTCGCTCTGTCTTGGTGAATTTTGGCAATCACCTTCATTATCAAGGGAAACGGTGGGAACGCATAGACCCTCGGTCCCATCCAACTGAACAGAAAGGCATCCCCCAGAGTTTGATGCCCCTTCGAGTATCGGGAACAGTACAGTTTGCATTGGATGTTCAGTCTCGATGCAAAGAGGTCTATGTGAGGAAACCCCCACATACACTTTGCAAACACTTCCCGGATGATGCCCTTGTTCATCACCCACTCGTGGCAAGACCACAGTGTCCTGCTGAGTGTGTCTGTCAGGACGTTCTGGTCTCCTGCCAGATGAACTGCCGAAGGAAGAATCCGTCGTGACAAGCACCACTCCCACAGTTGCACTGACAGGTTCAGCAACATACACGACCGAGTCCTGCCTTGTTTGTTTATGTAGTACATCACTGTGGCATTGTCTGTCACGATTTGGATTGACTTCCCACACAGGTAGTGCTGAAAAGCTTGCAGCGCCTTCAGCACTGCGATGAACTCCAAAATGTTGATATGGAGATTCCTCTCCTGAGAAGTCCACCAACCTCGTATCGTAAGTGTGCCGAGTTGAGCACCCCATCCTTCCACTGATGTGTCCATTGTCACCGACAGCAATGGCGGTCGAGGAAGGAAAGGCATTCCCTTTAACACGTTCTCTGGTCTTGTCCATCAATCCAGAGATGCAAAGATATTCCTCTGTACTGTCAGGTATTTGAGAGGATGGTCTTATGAACCACTGTTGCAACCGTCTCATCCTCAGCTTTGCATATGATGTGACGAGCATAGTTGACGCCATCAGTCCTAGTGCAACCTGAACCGCCTTCACTCGCACTCTGCAAAGTTGCTGCATTCTCATCAGACATCGCAGAATCTTCTTCCATTTGTCCCTTGGAAGAAAGGTTCTTCGCCGGCTTAAGTCCAGTACTGCCCCAATATATTTGATCTGTCCTGACGGTACCAAAGTTGACTTCTTGTAATTTATCATTAAACCTAACTTCCTTAGAAGACAGGTGGTGGTCCTGAGACGCATGGATAGCAGTTTTCGAGAAGATGCCACTATTAGCAAGTCGTCCATGTACGGGAACACCATGATATCTTTTTGACGAAGGAAAGCTGTGACAATGGACATGCATTTCGTGAACACCCTTGGAGCTGTGCTTATGCCGAAGGGAAGGAAGTGAAAACGATAAGCCTGCCTGCCTACGATGAAGACGAGGAACTGTCTGTGCTCCAGTCTTATGGTTACGTGGAAATATGCATCAAACCAGTCGCCCCTTTTCAAGAGGGGCAGGATAGCAGTCAAAGTCACCATTCTGAACCTTTTTGATCGGATGTAATAGTTGACCTGCCTCTCAGGTCCAATATGGTCCGGACACCTCCATCTTTTTTCTTCACCAGAAAGTACCTTGAAGAGAAACTTCTTTTCAATTGAGTTGTGGTGATTCTTTCTATTGCCCCTTTTTGAAGCAATGTTGATATCTCCTCTTCGAGCTTTGTAGATGGCATAGTCCTCCAAATTTGACCTGTCGGTGGTAGATGGCAAAATTCTATGGCATAGCCATAGTTTATGATGTCTAGGACCTGAGAATCCAAGGTGATCATCGACCAAATCTGGGCATGGTAGCTTAGTCTGTCCCCAAAGGGTGATTTGGAACGGAGACTTAGATGGCTGTCTGAATGCAAGTTCACAGCAAAAGGGATGCGTTGTCCTTGTCGAAGGCCAGTATCCGTCAGAAAGGTCTCGTGACGTTGGTTGTCAAACCCTATGTTTGCTCTGGTCTGACTGTTGCTTCTTATATTGAGGCTGCTTGTACTTTGCAGATGGAAACTTCCTTGTCAAGAGTTGTTGAGGTGTGCTCTGTCTATGCTGAGGCAGAGTTGGGCTCAATGTTCTCCTCTGAAAAGGCTGATACCGATGGTACTGATAACACTGTTGATACGTAAACAACAGGAACCCGTACTTCTTAGCTGTCAAATGCATTTTCTGGGCCTGTTCCAGCTTTTCGTCAATACCAGCATTGAACAACCCTAGAGAATCAAAGGGTAGGTCTTCAATCATCATCTTGGCTTGCTGAGACAACACAGATGAACGAAGCCAAGCATGTCATCAAATCGCTATGGCACCTGCCAGAGCTTTACTACCACAGTCTATGATGTGTTTAGCTGTAATGATTTGTTGAGATGACAGATGGTAAGCCTCACCATATAATGCAGCAGTGGTCTTCTTCTCAGTATTAGGAAGCATTTCCAGATAGGGTTTGATTCTACCCCACAAGAATTGTTGCTATGCACCCATGCAGAAGGTATAATTAGAAATCCTAAACAAAAAGATTGCACTTGAACAGGATTTCTTACCAATATTGTCCAATTTTTCTCCCTCATGATCAGCAGGAACAGCATGAAGTCTCTGCGACTGCTTTGACTGGGCCACATCCACCATAATAGAGTTTGGTTTGGGGTGGTGGACCCAACAGTCATCATCAGCCCCAACAAGACGGTAGAGACGCCAGTTTCTTAGACATAGACGGTGCTGAAGATGGTGTCTACCATGACTTTTTCACTGTCTGTGACAGGTATGGAAGTGGCGCAATTACAGATGGTACCGGAGCGCGGTCCTGCAAATCTTGGAAGATCAGGTCTTTCAGATCCTCCTTGTGGTCTTCAATTTGTAAGTTCAGCGATCTGGCCATTTGGAGAACAAGATCCGAAAACAATCAGACATCATCAGTAGGTGAAATTCTTTCGGTGGTGGAAACAAAGTGGACTCAACATCTAGTCCACGAGACACCGACAAGGATACCGATGATGGTACCGATGGAGATTGGATCCGATGACCTCGAGGAGACATAACAATAGACTCTCTCCTCCTTCTTGATGCCTATCAACAGCGGTTCGATTCTGCCTGGTGGACTTAAGACACGTGGCCAGAAGACACTATCACCCGCCGACATGGAGGAGTCTTCGACAAAGAACGAGAGCGACTAGTGATAATGACAGCACTGTTCATCAGGAACATCTTGATACTGATGAAGTCATTCATATCGCTCCAACTCATTCATATAAGGGGACATATCGCTCAAATCCTACAAAACATCATCATGGTATCGACAGGGAGATCTTTCCCTATAATGTTGATACCGATATGAGGAAATGCTGACCGACTGATCGCCTCGGTAAGCCGACGTTGGGGGCGAAGGCAGACTACGCCGAAGCATTCTAGATAGCTTGGTCGAAGGCCTAGCAGAAATTTGAGGGGAGGTTTCCGGTATCTCTCCCTCTGAGCCAATACATACCTCCTCGATCTCCTCAGAGGTTATAACTTCCTGGGATCCCCGATGTTGAGGTGCCCATACTTCCTCTGAGGCAGACACTTGAGGAGTTGGTTTCCTCACCGGAGATGAAGGATGTGCCTTAGACTTATCCTTCCTCCTCTGCCTCTTAGCTTCTGTCGAAGCAGCCTCCTTATTTTTCCTTTTCCGATCCTTCTCCTTCCTAGGCAGTTCGGTACTAGGTGGAGGAGGAGGATGGTCTCGAAGAACATCGGCAACGCCAGATCTCGAGGCCTCGACGTCAAATGAGATCTCGGTCTCGATGACGATACCGACACATTTCGTCAGAAAGTGGAGGAAGCAGAAGAATGGGCCACACTGGATGATAAGGGAGCAGATTCAGCCCGCTTGGGCGGTTCTGAAGCAGTCAGCACGTTCTCCCACAACAGGGCCTTCAGCCAAGCGGCCCTATTTCAATAAGTTTGCGGAGTAAATAGCTGACAATGACGACAAGCTCCCACGTTGTGGTCCTCACCTAAACAAAGGAGGCACTTTGAGTGCCCGTCCTTATCAGGTATTTTCCCTCCACAGGTTGAGCAACGTTTAAATACAGCCTTTGCCATACAACTTGCCGAACAACACAATCCTGAAGAATAAATCAAATCTGATCCGATCCAAAGCCAAAAAAGCAGTCCAAAACACCAGAAAATAGGGAAAAATCCCGTTCGCACTAGCGAAGAAGCTCCTATCCGCTGCACACACGGTGGATAAAAAAGGAACTGACCATTACACGAGGCGGGGGCTTATATGCCATGAGGGGATGGGGGATGGATCAACCGCCAAAACGCCAACGGTAGGCTCTAGAAGGTTCTGAATGTGTTTCTGCGCAGGCACAAAACCCCATTTGGGTGACCACGAAGAGACCACAAAGAAGAGACAAGGCTGTGGTAGAGTTAGGATGTTAGGGATTGGCTGGATTGGAGTCCTGGCAGCAGGTTCCCTGACTGGTGGGGGGATTATATTAGAGCTCTTGGCTGAGTGGGATCCAGAAGATGTGCCAGTGGGCATCTCACCTCTAAAGTGTATGAGTGTGATAACTGAAGCCCCTGTCAGAGCTGCTGATGACGAGCAGCAGCTATTGGTCCCTGTGGCTCTGGCTGGAGATGAGTTCTGCAGCTCAAGAGCTCCCCCTGCTGCCATGGACCAAGCAGGCTTGGACGTTCCTCTGCCTGCTCCTTTAGGGCAACAGGGATCCGATTCTGAAGATGCTTTGGAGCCTGTGTCAATCAGCCCAGAAACAAGGCGGAGACTCAAGAGAGCTGAGCAAAGGGAGGCTTCCTTGATTAAGTCCAAGAAGCAGTGACTAGCCACACCTGCGTCTTGGGCTATATAACTGCCTGCCTGGAAGCTTTCCTTTGCTTGTGACACACTTTCTACAAGCCCTCTCCTTGCTTGGTCCTTGCTTCCAGCACCTGGCTCCTGATACCTTGGATTGATCTCTTGGTTCCAGATCCCTGGTTTTTGGAACTCTGACTATGGCTTTTGCTTGTCGCTCTGGCTTTGGTAAATGGACTTCCCTTGAGTAAGTGCTTGCTTGACTCCTCCCAGCAGGACTCTGCTAGCTCTCCCACTCCCTTCTCTGGGCTGTCTTGCCGCCTGGGTCTCTGACCCTGACAATGAGCAAGGGACTGAGGCAGACAATAATTGGGGGGTGGGGTCAGAGTCTGGTCTTTATCCTCTTCCTCCCTAGCTCTGCCAAAGTTGAAGAAAATAAATGCTTCTCTTTGCACAGTTATTTCTCTAGAGACTTGCCTGGAATAAGCAGAACATCTCTAGATTTCTGAGCTCTGGAAGAGGAACTAGAACCTCCTTTAGTGTTGGAATTGACAGCAGCAATTTGTCCTCTGATGCTTGAAGAGGGGTCCAAAGGGTCTGGAACACCAAGCATCCTGATTACTGCTCCATGGTTGAAGACAGATGAGGGTATACAGACACTGAAGTCATATGAATTATGGGCTGCAAGAGCTGCAGTCTAGAGGGCCCCTACTCACTGAAGAACCTTAAGACAGGAAGCTCTGTTATGTTTTTCTTGCCACAGTCTAGCAAAATTGGTATGCACCATCCAGGCAGAGGAGACAATATAGGAGACCATCCAAAAACAAGCCTTTTGCTCCAAAGCCTAGACACTACTTGAAAAAATCTTCAGAGCTGTAAATAACTAGAGTGAAAAGATGAACTGAGAAATGCCAAAATGCAGACTTCCTCACAATATGGTAAACGAAAAGCAAAGGGGCTTCAGTGGGAACACACGGTTTATATGCATGAGGGGGTGGAGTTACTGCCAAAATGCAGCTTTAGAAACTTCCAAAGATCTCTGTGTAGGCACAAAGTGATGTCATATTCTGACTCCAAAGAACAAAAAAAATAAACAAACATGAACATCTATACAGTCAGCCCTCCACATTTGCGGGTTTCATTTTTGTGGATTTGATTATTCACAAATTATCTGTTGTCACCTCTGCTGCCTCCCTATGCCATTTTTAATAGAGGCTGCGAGCCTCGTGAGACTGAGAAACTGCAAACAAGACTTGTACATCCCTATTAAAAATGGTGTGGGGCAGCAGCAGAGGTGGCAGTAAGCCCCACCAGCCATCCACTTCTGCCTTATGAAGGAACCCTGATGCTTCAAGGGCATCCACAGTGGGTTGAATATAGTGATCATACTTTGTGTGTTAAATATGGTTTGGGAGGGCCTAGAGTTATTCACAGCTTTTTAATTTTCATGGGGGTCCTGTGCCCCTAACCCTAGCAAATGTGGAGGGATGACTGCAGCTTTCCAGATACCTCTGAATTGCTACTCCCACATTCTCTCACTATAGGACAGGCTGAATGAAGCTGATGGTAACTGCAGCCCAACAACAACTGAGAGGACCTGAAGTTCCTAGCCCCAATCAAAACAAAAAATCTTTTTATTACCTGTCTCTCTGAGTTTTCTCTCAGGGTCTCAATTGTCTTTTCTAGCTGTGCTTTCTCTTTCATCAGGTCTTTGCTAAGATTCTGACTGTTTTGAAGGCTTTGTTTCTCTTCAGTAAGTTCATTCTCAAGTCCTTCCAGCTAAAGAGAAGCACAAAACAAAAAATTAACTCCTATATTTTAGTTTATCTGAACCCTGAAGGTAGAGGTTTAACTATCTGTTGTTTTTACCAAACTTACATTAGAAATGAAATTTGCTAATCTTAAGAGAAACTACAACACAGCATATACAGGGGTCAAGTACTGAGATTTTTAGATGATTCAGTTTCTTTATTTGAACAAATTTATGGGGATACTAAGGAAACCATTATGTTGCATAAAAATGATATTACAGTCTTTAACACATTTTGAGCACTTCACAGATTAAGTTCATCTTTCATAACAGAATTCATGCAGTGAAGCAAAACTACTATAGAAGAAAGAGATGTGAGACTGTTAGCCACAGCAAGCTTTTATATTTCCATACTCCTACTCTATGGGCATGAAGAGAATGGAAACGTACACTTCTCTTTTTTATTAAATGCTGTTGAATGCTATAATTTGCCCCTGAACTGAAGCTAGCCTTAGCAACAGAAGGATGAAATAAGCCAGTTTCATAATCCACTATCTGAAGTTGTCTGGTTGCAGTAAACCACAGTAAAGTAAGAGAATGGCTGGCTTGAAGTATAACTAGCAGCTTCAGTTGATGCAAAATATGATTATTACTTAAATACTAGAAGACCTGCACTAGTTGCTAACTTCTTTCTGGACTCAATTGGCAGTGTTGGTTTTAACTCTTAAAGCCCTAAATAGCTTGCAGTTTGTTATTTAAGGGACTATCAGTCTCTTTAAGAATCAGTCTAGATCTTAAGATATACAAGAGAGACTTTTTTGAGAATATCGTATTGGAAAAGACACACTTAATAGGAATGTGAAAAAGGGGATTTCTCCTGTGGCTCACACACTGTGAATACACTTCCCCCTTAGAACTGTGATCAGTTCCAATTCTTGCAGCTTTTCAGAAAGGTTCACCTCTTACAACTGTTTTGATGCTTCCTGATTACTTATTTTATTTAATGATTATTTTAATGGCTTTTTGTGTGTTCTCAGTCAACTTGTACAATTCTGTTTAGTGAAAAAATCTGTTGTGTGTCTTCAAGCCATTTCTGATTTATTACAACCCTAAGATGAACCTATCACAGGGTTTTCTTAGAAAGATTGTTCAGAAGGAGCTTGCCACTGACTTCCTCTGAGACTGAGATAGTGAGACTTCCCCAAGGTCACCCAGTGGGTTTCCAAGGCTAAGCAGAATTTTGAACTCTGGTCTCCAGAGTTATCATCCAACACACAAACCACTATGCCAAGCCGGCTTGTAGCAGAAAAACACAATTTAAGATAAATAACCCAACCCACTCCCAGGTTGTTCAGTTTGTATGGAACAATTAGTGGTTAATTAAAAAATTCAGCAGCGGGGCGGGGGGTAATAACCTGCGAAGAAGGGAACATGCAAAGTCCCAAATTCTCCAGCAGCATGTTCCTACCATCCCAACCGTGGTTTACTGTGACATCTTAAATCAGTTCAAAGGAGACTAAAAATCAGATTATAAAATTAAAATGGATTCACTAAAATGAGCATGCTGCAATAAACATATTTACAGTAGAATACATTAAGTGGGTATTTTTAGCCATCTTAAGGTTACAAAAGGACGAAGGACTCAGAATGAAGAAAAATTACAATGCTTCTGTATTATTTATAAAGCGCATTTAAGCTTTTTTCCTATTATAAATCAAGGTGATATACAACTATTTGACACTTATGATGACCTTTTCTTTAATCCTTTTTTCCTGTCTGGTTTTCTTCCCTCTCTGGAGCAAGACAAACAGCTTGAAAAGGGGGATGGCCTGACAAATACATTAGTCAAATCTTTTCAGGTGCTGAGTCTGAGAATATCTCCATAAAAAGCATTCCCTGAATGCCCTCCAGACGTGCCAGACAACAACTACTGCCACCTTACACAAGTATGGTGTTTGTTGCTGATGGTGTGAGCTGTGGTCCAACATATCTGGAACAAACTGGTTTGGGGTAGACTTTTTTTCCTGAAGCCAGTTATATTTGATTTCTCTAAAAACCAAACCCTCTCCCTACAGCAGCCCATACCTAGATCATTAAACACAAATTATTTATGAATAATACACTAAGATTAATGTCTGAAATCTGTGGGTTAGTGCCAACCAGATTAGACCCACTGAAATGAATGCTGAATGGTGAGGCAACACAAAGGGAAGTTCCATTGATCCAATGGGTCTATTCAAGGTGGGACTAACCAATAAGATCTCATCCCTGTATCTTCCTACCTTAGTGTAAATATATATATAATATCTGGTACCTTTTTACTTAGTCTTTGGTTTTCCTTTTCCATTTTCAGTATTTTTGAATTACTGCCTTCTACAGAACCCACCACATTCTGGAGTTCTTCCACAGTCTTTAGCAAACTTTGGTTTTCCATTTCTAGTTTCAGTAACCTACTTGACGTCAGCTCATTCACTTCGTGACCAAGTGACTTTCGTGGCACTATCAGATTAAGGAAAAAAAAGAGAGAACTGAGCATTTCCCATCTATTATCTGTAGGAATTTATTGGCAGCAACTTTTGCTCTTTAAATCATTTCCATGGACTATACTATTCTCTATTTCATCATACTTCCACAGTGCTGGGCCATGTATCATGTAGCCCTACAAATGTGGTTGGACTGCAAGTCCAACGATTCCTCACCATTAGCAATTCTGCCTGTGGTGTTGGAACTTGCAGCCCAAATAAAGGGTCATATGATTTCCACTTCTTTGCTACAATAATTCAGACAAAACGAGTCAGGACTGTAAACACTTTTACTTCTTACAGGAAGAAAGAATTATTAATACCAAGCTCTGATGTCATTAGTTTGATAAATGGTTTCCCAATTCCAGAAATTCAATGCATTTGCAAACTGTGCTTGCAATGCAACTCTATATGACCCAACATGAGACTGGATACAACCAGATTTCTATGTGAACTCCAGGACCAAAAAATATGCTAATACGAATAGTAACTGGAAAGTGCCAGCTACACCCATGAAACTAGGTACTGTTTTTCTTTTAGCCAGTTATGTCTCCATAGCCCCTCTAAGAACAGTTTACAAACAAGACATGGAATATTTGAAATGCTGAACTGCCCATTTCCTCCTGTAAAATGCAAAACATTAAAGGTTTATCTACCTTCAGAAAGTTCAGATGATCTGTTTATCTGTTCAAGTTCCCAACCCAGGTGCAGTGATTCATCCATACTCTGCTTCTGAGCCATTTCTAGGGTCATATTTTCCTCCATAAGTTCCTCAATTTTCTTCCGATCCATATCACGTTCCTTAAAAATAGTTTACATGAAACTCTTCTTTAAATCTTCCTCTTGAAGTATATAAATATAATTCAGTAATCAAAACTTTGCAAAATCTCACTAGTTGAATCTTCTAATCTATTTAGAGGAACTGAAACTGCTACCAGTGCAAAAAAGAATTATATAAACTTACATGCACCCAATCTGATTATGAGATATAAAGAATCATGGTGTTATGTTACCATTTACAATAATAAAAGTGGCATTTATACTTTCAACAAAGATTAATCCACAGGAAAACTATACCTCAGTAGTTAATATTGGTTTATACAGATAATGGACTGACTCAATAAAAATATCTTCTTAGGTTTTCATTTGTTTTTGAGAGGAGACCTGAATTTGAGATGAGAATATTTACAAGCAAAAAAAAAAAAAAAAAGTGTCATTTTTATTTTGGGGGGGAAATGTGTTTGACATTACATTAAGCAATACGTAGAAATTTTAATTCCTTTGCTTTGTTTCACATATTTCTTCCAAAAAAACTCCACAGACTGTTTTGGGAAGAAGTGCTGCCAACTAAAGGACAGCCAGTGAAAAATTTTTTGCAATGACAAGTGTCTTTTATATGCTTACATTCATTGTTCCATTGTCTGTCCATCAAACAGATGAAAATATGAAATTTCAAGATTTAAAGTATTTAGATACTAGTTTTTCTTTGAAGAAGTACCTAGCATAGTGAATCACAAGGAGAGTCATCCAACTGACTCAGGACAGTAATAATTAATTCTGATTTTAAAACCTGTACAACTGAGGTATTATTGTGTTATGCTCACCATTTCCATATCATGCAGTTTAGCCTTTAACTGTAGGTTCTCTTTTTCCAATTCGTGCAATTTATCAGAACGGGCTCGGGTGCCTTCCAGCTGATCTTCTAACATTGTTTTTGTTTCCAACAATACCTGATTATCTTCTTTAAGCTCCTACAGAAAATCAGAAATAAGCATAAAGTAGAAAATGAAACCTAAAACATGCGAAGAATATTTAAAAATCATACTTTCCATAAGAACAAGACACTGATTGTAGTTTATATGAAGTTTATTAACACAGCTGTACTGCAAAAGCAGGTCTGACATGTGAAATTCTAGGCGATTGAAAACAAGATGATAATAATATTCAGAAATACTTGGAACCGACAGAAACAGATTCTAAATATGAAATATCAAACTCTCTCATAATTTTTTTTTTTAAAAACAGAACTCAGAACTCTGGAAGAGAAAGGTAAGATCTGATAACAAAGTTGAATAAAGGAACAAGGTGCACCTTGCCACACTGTTGAAGCTCACGGTGAACTGCCAGAGTGTTGCTAGTCCAGTGAATTATTGTTTAGACAAATCTCAAGTTCTTCCAGGTGTGGCCATTTGTAATTTTTTACAATGAGTAATCACTTGCACAGGAGGATTTCTTGTGAATTTTGGATCATTAAAAGTTAAGCAGAAATTCAAGGTAAGTAAAAAGTACTGCTGATAGAGGCAACATGAAAGTACGTCCCATCTGGTCAGGATTTAATTAAGTGATGCATAGTTTTCTTATTGTATGCCCATCTGCACAAACGAAGAGTGCAAACAGACAACAACCATCTAGACCAGACAACTTATTTTAGTAGCATCACGTCATTCAGATTTACCTTTAAATATATAATTTTAGCAAAAGGAAAGTGCCATTTTTAGGAGTTTGAAGCAAAAGAAAAATCTTGACAATATTAAAGGTATTCTTTCTTCTGTATATTAACTTAGATGTAAGAAATAGCAGAACTCAGCAGAAGTACACAATTCTGACTCAACAGGAGCAAATGTTGACCCATCTAAAAAAAATGTCATTGTTATGTGCCCTCAAGTTGTTTCCAACTTAGGTGATCCTAGAGCAAACCTATCATGGGGTTTTCTGGGGGCTGTGTGTGTGTGAGACATGCCCAAGGTAACCCAGTGAGTTTCCATGGCCAATTGGAGAACTGAACCCTGGTCTCTAGGGTTGTAGTCCAGTGCTCAAACCACTACAGCACACTGATGTAATTACACATCCTTTAATGAGAATATGAAAGGTTTAAATCACCTCTACTCTAGCCTTGTAGAATTCAATATCATGTAGTCTCTCTTTATAGCGGCTGACTTCACTTTCAAGCTTGTCAACACGAATTGCCTTCTCTCTGAGAGCATCAAGTTCATCTCTGTACACCCTAGCAGAACGGGCATCCGAAAGCAAATTCATATTCTGTTAAAGAAACCAAAATTGCATTACCGTACTCTCCATAAGAGATATTAACCAACAGTATGAATCCAGCATTACAGTATTATTCAATACTCAATTATACCCCCAAAAAAGAAATAAATGAAATAGATCAATAATTAGATAATTTTGAGTTTGTTTATAACTAATATAACCTAGAAGAACAATCATTATTTTACCCTAACGATTATTATACCCCAACCAAGACCTATTCTATATATTCACTATTTCTTATCCTAGAGTATTGTTATGAAAATCTAATATAAGAATCTAATTAGATTTAACAGAAAAAAAAAAAAAAGGAAGGAATACAAGAAAGATACAAAGTAAAAAAAAAGAGGAAAAGAAAAGAATAAAAAGGGGAAAAAAGAGGTAGGAAAGGGAAAGGGGAAGAAAAAAAAGGAAGAAAAAAGAAAAGAAAAAACACAATGGAAAAGGAGAAAGAGATAATGTGAGAGACATAAGGTTATGAAAAGAAAAGATAACATAATATATAAAATGATTTTACAACTCTATTTTATGATTTACAGTTCTAAAAGAGATGTTTCTCCCCATCTCTCTTTCCATACACTTTTTAGAGCATTTCATTCTTGATTCACCACGTCTATACTTCGATTTTGCGTGAGCATAGTTAGCATATCCATTTGGTACATGTCAAGAAATTTGAATAACCATTCTTCGGATGTTGGGATTTCTTTGATTTTCCATTTACTTGTGTACAATAGCCTGGCCACTGTTATTATAAATAAAAGAAGCATCCATATCTCTTTTGATCATTCCTGCTAATTCCTTTCAGTATATTTAATAAAAATAACTCTGGAGACATAGGAAATTGTAAACCCATTATTGCTCTAATTTGACTATAGATTTCCCTCCACAATATTCTGGCCATTTTACAGGTCTACCAGACATGAATAAAAGTATCTACTGCCTTGTCACACTTCCAATATTTATCAGACATATTTTTATATACACTAGCTTTGTGGGGGTCAGATGCTACCTGTAAAACACTTTATAATAATCTTCTTTAAGGGTAATACATTTTGTAAATTTCAAATTCACTGTCCATGCTTTTTCCCAGTCCTCTAGAGCTACTGTATACTCCAGATTTTGGGCCCACTGAAATCATGTTATCCTTGATGGTTTCTTTCTCCAATTCGAATTTCAATAAACTTTTATATATCAGTCATAGTATATGATCCTTGCCATCCAATAATTTAATGTCAAAACCATTTCTTTTTCCCTCAATACCTTCTGTATTCATATCAGTTCTATATCTTTAATTGTTGGTATAAAAACCAATTACATTTAATTATATGTAACATATACATATGGATCTATTGTATACTGATTTATATTTATTGTGCTGATTCCTAATGATGGTTGAACTTAATAAATGAACATGTCGAAACCTAAAAAAAAACAAAAAAAATATTTTTGCAATATTTATCAAGAAAAACAGGTATTGTGGAATATAAAACTGGTGCTATACATTAGCACTACCAGGTTTAGCTTTCAGAAAACAAATATTCATGTAGTTACAAAAGGTACTAAGAAAACAAAGCAACATATGCCTGTAAACCAAGGTAGGAATCATGCAGCCCTGCAGGTGTTATTGGACTGGAACTACTGATTATACTGACTAGGCCTGCGGGATTTACAGTTTTAACAACCTCTGGAGGGCTGTACAACTTCCATACCATCTGCTTTAAATAAATAAAGCATTTGGAACTACTCCCTCAGATTTGGTGGTAGCTCCAATGTTTGTTTATTTAATCTGAAATACCAGAATGCTCCAACACATATTGTGCTGCCACAGGCTGCCCAGACAATCGTGAAGACTATTGGGAAGAGTAGTTGAACAAGATTTGGAGGGCCACATGTTTCTCAACCCTTTTGTAAGGCATTTTCTTGCCAACCACAACACTACCGCATACTATGGACTAAATCCAAAGTTAGTTTCATTTTGCACAACATCTGTCAGGTCTGGAAAATATACAGAAGGGAAGCCTTGCTCCTGGTTCCCATCCCAAGAGAACGAAAGCAATTGCAGATCTCTTACGTAAAACCCGAAATTACATTTTGCTTTCCTGAAAAAAAATGTCATTCAATAGCTTATTATTTTCCTCTGCACAGTTCAAATCTTTTGCTCAACTCAAAGCATACTGTACTCTAGACCATATTATGTGCATCATAATACAAAAGGAAAAGGACAGGCAGAATATGGAAAATGATCTGAAAGGGTAGAGAAAGCTGAGTACAAACACAGGCCAATGGATTTCTCCATGGGATTTCTAGAAACACTAATTGTCAAAGAGCACAAAAAAGTCAACTGAAGTTGCATGTATCAAAGAAAATCTTTGACTGTAAATTTGGCAGGTATAATTTCAATCATGTTCAAAAGATACTTCAGTAAAAGTAACAAGCACATGGGGTCACCCCAATCATTTTGTGGTTCAATGTTAAGATCCTCCAATCAATATTTAGTTGTAAACCTGCTTAATCACGACTCCTTGCTCTGATCATAATGGACTGAAAATTATGGGCTGAAAATCAATCTTTCATTTCCAAACCTCTTGTTGTAGTCTCTTGACTTCAGTTTCAATCTGTTCCAGTTCTTGCTTACAATCCAGCAACTGCTCAGTCTTTTCCTCACTTGAAAGAAAATAAAAGAAAGCTTATTTAAATAATATTTACATCCCAAAACAGACAAAACTTAAACAAAATATTCTTCTAAAAGCCTCATTAAGGGGGATCATTTTACATGCCAAAAAGTAACAACAGTTTTAAAAAGAAAAGAAAACCTGCTACATTCATGGATTTGATTATTTGCAAGTTTCTCCATCTCCTGCTTCCCCATCTCAAGCACCTCTTTTCCAGGGAAACAATCCCTCTCAGCAGCTGCAATCAGGGCACGCAGTCCTTTAAAAACCTGCCTCTGATCTTCTTCTTCCTCCTCCTCTACCAGCCACTGCCTGCCTAGCTAAGAACAGCTCACACCTTGATTTTTCAGCACCATGAACCCTGTCCCAATGCCCCCCTCCCGCAACCAAGGAAGGAGATGGGTGAGAGAAGCATAGGGCCATCATGCCAACACAATCCTTTTTCCTCTCCTTTCCCTGTCCTAGTTTGGATTCTTGTGTGTCTGCTGTCCCACTACCTCTTGGCTCCCTTCCCACAGACACACTTACACATTTTGATATTTGTGGTTCTTCTACTTTTGCGGGGGTCCTCAGCTCCTACCCCAGCGAACGCAGACGGCCAAATGCACACCCCTTCCCTTTAATGTTTCTTGACTGCCTACATGACAACAGGATGTAAGATGCAGGCCTTCAACCTTAAGAACTAACCCCTCAATGAGGAATAAAGGGATAGTCTCTCCCTAACATGTTTAAAGATAATATCATAAAGAATCCAGTTTTTATGAATATAAAATACAGACTCACAGAGCTAGAAGGGGTCCCACAGATCTTGAGTCCAACTGCCCACTCAATGAAGAAACTCCAGCTAGGGCACTCTGAGCAGGTAGCTGTCCAGCCTCTATTTCAACACATCCAGAGTAGATCTCACTACTGCTCTATGTAATTGGTTCCCCTGCTGAATCACTGTTATCATTAAGAAGTTTCTTCTAATGTGCAATCAAAATCTATCCTCCTGTAACTTAGAACCATTAGACCCGGTCCTAATCTCTGGAGCAGCAGAAGACAAAACCTGCACCCACCTCTCTGTGTATCCTAACTTTTGTACAGTAGGTCTCCCCTATAGCTATGTGAGCAGTATATACCATTTCAGTTAACAGCAATGAGGTAAAATCTGAAAATAATACTTTGAATTTAACAGAAATAAAATAGAAATCTAAGTAATGAAGTGAAATAAGGTAAAATACAGTACAGTACAAACAGCATTATTACATGGAAAATGGAAGAGAATGCAAAATGCAAGCAAATGGCACCCCGTTTGCTCACAGTATTGCGCTGCTTCACACTGTCCATGCTTCGTATGTATTCTTGCTGTATGCAGTACTACATGCACTCTAACACCACCCTGTATCTTACTAGGCTTCTTCGTTACTCTTTGTGATCTGATTGTGGTAGTGCCTTCTGCAAAATTCTTGTGATTGTACAGTAAAGTCTCTGTCCTTATCCAGTACAGTCCTTGACAGTGTTAGGTCTCCAGTTGAGCATATTAGTGGCTGAAGAGCCCCACTGGACTGGTGGTTCAGTTTCCCACGGCAGTATCAGATGAGCTGGTGGAAAGTGCTAAGGATTCCAATATTGCAATTGTGACCACAATGGGATGAGACTTGCAAAACCTAGGAAACTAGAGATCGGTCTCAAGACTGCGAGCAGGACCAATATCAACTAAGTCTTGCAGTACATGGTGAGGAGCAGGAGGTCTTCAATGGGGAGAGAAGTGTTGGCCCTGTGGAGATTACATCCATCAATGGCATTGCGGCAACTGGTTTTGGGAGTGACCTTCACTTTGGAAGTGACCTTGCTGAGATCAAAAATGCGGGTGACCCTTAATAGTAGGAGATTGGCAGAGCAACTCTGCTGGGAGTGTTGGGCATTGGAAGAGTATAACATCTCACCTTCTGAATATGTGGCAACAAACTGAATCTCCTCAGGGGAGGAGAACAATCTTTGTTTTATTCATTCATTCATTCATTTACATCTTGCCTTTCTTCCGCTAATGGGACTCAAGGCAGCTAACATATTTAAAACCATACGGATTATAATTACACACACACACACACACACACACACACACAATTTCTTTGAGAAATACAAAGGAAATGCAAACAATACACTGAAAAGCTATGTAAAAGAGGTGAAAGCATGATAGATTTCTTCAAGGAAAGAATCTTTTATCAATGAACCTGCAATTTTAGAATGTGAAGTGGAAGCTGCGCTCAAAGCACTTGGGAGAAATAGTCAACAGAAACAGAAGGTATATCAGTAAATATGTTTCAAGTTAGAGCAATAAAGTCCATTTGAATTATAACTGAAACCTGACAACAAATACAGAAAACAAAACAACTGGAATTGTTCAATCTACACTCAGATTTCCAGGACACGGGACACCACGGATTACAGTAATGATTGGACCATTACACTAATCTCCCATGCAAGCTAAGTGATGCTCAAAATTTTACTATAAATACATTTATGACACATGGAGCCGGAAATGTCAGGTGTCCAATCTGGGTTCTGAAAAGGAAAAACCACTAGGGAACATATTGCAAGCGTACGTTAGATAACGGAAATGAAAAAAAAAAATCAGAATAAAATCAACCTGTACTTTATAGATTACAGCAAAGTCTTTGATTCTACAGACTATGAAAAATTATGGATTGCTATATAAAAAAGGGATGTGTCATATCTGGTTGTTCTGGTGCAAAATTTCTACTAAGGACAAGATGCTACTGTCAGGACAGATTATAGAGAAATAGTACAGTTTCCCACTGGCAAGGGAGGTTGTCAAAGCTGCATTTTATCATAGAATCATAGAAATGTAGAGTTGGAAGAGACCACACGGGCCATCCAGTCCAACCCCCTGCCATGCAGGAATACCCTCAAAGCACTCCCGACAGATGGCCATCCAGCCTCTGCTTAAAAACCTCCAAGAAAGGAGACTCCACTACACTCCGAGGCAGCATATTCCACAGCCGGACAGCCCTGACCGTCAGGAAGTTCTTCCTGAGGTTCAGGTGGAATCTCCTTTCCTGCAGCTTGAATCCATTGCTCCTTGTCCTGGTCTCTGCAGCAGCAGAAAACAAGCCCACTCCCTCCTCTACATGGCATCCCTTCAAATATTTAAACATAGCTATCATGTCCCCTCTTAAGCTTCTCTTCTGCAGACTAAACATACCCAGCTCTCTAAGTCTATCCTCATAAGGCTTGGCTTCCAGGTCCTTCACTATCTTGGTCGCCCTCCTCTGGACCTGCTCCAGCTTGACCATGTGCTTCTTGAATTGGGGTGCCCAGAACTGGACACAGGATTCAAGATGAGGTCTAACCAAAGCAGAGTAGAGTGGTACCAGTACCTCCCTCGATCTAGACACCATACTCCTATTGATGCAGCCGAGAATTGCATTGGCTTTCTTGGCTGCTGCATCACACTGCTGACTCATGTTCAGCTTGTGGTCTATTAAGAATCCTAAATCCCTTTCACACGTACTGCTATCCAGCCACGTGTCCCCCATCCTATATTTCTGTATTCCATTTTTTCTACCTAAGTGTAGGACCTTACACTTCTCTCTGTTGAATTTCATTTTGTTAGCCTTGGCCCAGCTCTCCGATCTGTCCAGGTCATTTTGAATTTTGATCCTGTCATCTGGCGTATTAGCAACCCCTCCCAATTTGGTGTCATCTGCAAATTTGGTCAGCATGCACTCTATTCCTTCATCCAAGTCGCTGATGAAGATATTGAACAGCACTGGGCCCAGGACAGAACCCTGTGGCACCCCGCTAGTCACTTCTCTCCAGGATGAAAAGCAGCCATTGGTGAGCACCCTTTGGGAATGGTCAGTCAACCAGTTACAGATCCACCTGACAGTAGCCCTGTCCAGCCCACATTTTACTAGCTTCTTTGCAAGAATGTCATGGGGAACTTTGTCAAAGGCCTTACTGAAATCGAGATATGCTACATCCACAGCATTCCCTTCATCTATCAAGCTAGTAACTCTATCATAAAAAGAGATAAGATTAGTCTGGCATGACTTATTTTTGAGAAATCCATGTTGACTTCTCGTGATTACCGCGTTGCTTTCTAAGTGATTAGAAACTGACTGCTTAATGATCTGTTCCAGGATCTTTCCGGGTACTGACGTCAGGCTGATTGGGCGATAATTATTTGGGTCCTCTTTTTTTCCCTTCTTGAAGATGGGGGCAACATTTGCCCTCTTCCAGTCTGCTGGAACTTCTCCTGTCCTCCAAGATTTCTCAAAGATTATAGCAAGAGGTTCCAAAATGACCTCTGCCAGTTGTTTTAATATCCTAGGACGCAATTCATCTGACCCTGGAGACTTGAATTCATTCAGTGTGGCCAGGTATTCCTGTATCTCCTCTCTACCTATTATGTGCCGCATTTCCCCTGCTTCCTCCCCTGCTCCCCAACCGCCAGGTTGAGTGCTTGTATCCTTCTGGGAAAAAAACTGAGGCAAAGAAGGTGTTAAGTAGTTCTGCCTTTTCTCTGCCCCCTGTTAGTAATTCGCCATCTTCTCTGCGCAGTGACCCTATCGCCTCCTTCTTTTTCCTTTTGCTGCAGACATATATAAAAAAGCCCTTTTTATTGTTTTTAATGTCTCTGGCCAGCCTCAGTTCGTTCTGTGCTTTCGCCTTTCTGACCTTGTCCCTACACCTCCTGGCTACTTGCTTAAATTCTTCTTTGGTGTTTCCCCCTTCTTCCATTTCCTGTACACGTTTCTCTTAACGCTTAGCTCAGCTGAGAGTTCTTTAGTCAACCATTCTGGTTTCTTAAGATGCCTTCCATTTTTCCTCCTTATTGGCACGGTTTTAGACTGTGCCTTCAGTATCTCCCTTTTAAGGAACTCCCATGCCTCCTGAACTCCTTTCTCTTTCACTATTCTTGACCACGGAATTTCAGCCAGCAGCTCCTTAAGTTTACAGAAGTCCGCTTTTTTAAAATCTAAGATGAGTGTCTTGCTACACTTATCTTCTCCTTCCCACTGAATGCCAAATTCCAATAGGGCATGGTCACTCCCCCCTAAAGATCCAACCACTTCTACCTTATTAACAAGGTCATCCCTACTGGTCAGGATCAGATCTAGAATATTTGATCCCCTTGTGGCCTCTTCC
This sequence comes from Cyclura pinguis, assembly GCA_030412105.1. NCBI lineage: Eukaryota > Metazoa > Chordata > Lepidosauria > Squamata > Iguanidae > Cyclura > Cyclura pinguis. Next base: position 17,026,180 of record CM059599.1, on the reverse strand, counting down.
ACCTTCTGGACCATGAAACTGTCTGCAAGACAAGCAAGAAACTTGCTGGACCTTGCTGTCTTGGCAGAGTTTGACTGCCAACATATATCTGGGTAATTGAAATCTCCTATTATTACTGTATCTCTCCTTTTTGAATGCATGGTCATTTGGTTGAGGAAGGCGTCATCAAGGTCCTCAGACTGGGCTGGAGGTCTGCAGTAAACCCCCACCATAAAAACACACTGTGTTTTTATACAGTATGCAGAACATACCATAGGGAACCTGGATTAAACTTGGAGAAAAGAGATGTCAACCCTGGAGGAACAAAATCAACAATTTAAAATATGCAGATGACACCATATTATTAGAAAAAAAAATAGCTAGGACTTGGAATGGCTATTGAACAAAGTCAGGGAACAAAGTGCAAAAGCAGAGTTACAGCTGAAAATTAAGAAAACAAAAATAATCACCACAGATGATTTACAGAAATGTAAAGCTGATAATGAAGATACTGAAATAGTCAAAATTTCGTATACTTTGGCTCAGTCATAAAGCAAAATAGAGGCCATGGTTATGAAATCCTAGTAAGAATATAGATATATGGAAGGTCACCGGGAAGGAACTGGATAAGATCCTCAAGTGTAAGCATGTATCACTCAATACCAGTACCAGTGTAGTCCAGGTCATACTGTTTCTATGTATGGTTGTGAAAGCTGGACAATCAAAAAAGCTGATAGGAAGAGAATAAGTCAATCTGAACTGTGGTGCTGAAGGACAGTTCTGCGGCCACCACAGACTGCCAGAAAAAACCCAAGTGAAATCAGCCTGAGAGCAAATCAAGCCTGAACTCTCCCTAGATGCCAAAATAATTACATTGAGGCTATCATACTTTTGACATATCATAAGTTGACTTATTCTAAAGATGAAGGCAGTAGGAAAGAGAAAGACTGTATTACAGGTGGACAGACACAAATCAAGGAAGCCGTGGCTCTGATTTTACAAGAGCTTAACAGAGCTGTTAATAACAGGACGTCTTGGAGGCCTCTGATTCATAGGGTGGCCATATACTGAAGCTGATTTGATGACAATTAACTACAAGTCATATACTGGGTTGTTCTATTAATAATTAAAAGAAATTAATATTTAATGTCCAACAAAGCATTTATTTGTAAATAAATCCAATACACTGCAAAAAATATTCTCTGAGATGCTTATACTTCCAACTGCACTCTTCAATTGTAAATAGGATTGTTTTTAATTACACAGGATTCACAAGTCTTCACCGTTTAAAGCTATTAACTGTCAATCAAATTAATAACAGCAATTTACATTGATTTTCCTAGTGCAGCTGTTTACAGAATATCTTGGGCAGGCTCATTTCAAATGACATATAATAAGCCAGTCATCAGAAAATGAGATCTGTTTCTTTTACTGTATTCTAATGGTAAAAATGACTAAAATATGTTACAGTGGGAGTAGTCCCTGAGGAGGAAAAGAAACTGAATGGAGGTAACAATTAAGTCTTCCATTTTCAGACAACTTCTTCAGAACAGTAGAGTAGTATTCTTGGCAATCTCTATAGGTACGGGTCATATTATAAATATTCCTTTATTTATTCTTTCTCTGTCTCAATTGATGATGAAGACCACTGGAGCTCACCCACACTATCACTTTTGTCGATACAAGGCCAATGAGGAAAGACATACCAGTTGGTTAAGGCGAAGTCACTGATTTTAGACATCTGGTTGGATGGGACTTGTATGTCACTACGTGCTCAGGCTTAGTTCAGAAAGATAACCAGCCTATAATAAGCCTCTGACTGAAGATTTTGGCTGAAGACTCAATCTGTAATATCCTAACTAGCAAGTGAAATTCAGTCCCAAATAAATATACAATGCTTTCCCATAAAATCGGGTTCAGCATGGCAGGAGCTTCTGCCACTCTGCTTGCATCCCTGCTAATATGGTCCATGATGGCTAAATTAGTTTTAAATCCTAAATCCTCAATGTATCAATTAATTTGTATCTAGGTTTGTATGAATCACCGAGATTTCATATGCATGTCTCAGGCAGAAAACAAATGGTAATCTTCAGAGATCAGAGCTGGGCTGTAATTTGAAAAATGGCTCCACACTTCATAATACAATCAGTTCTCAGGTTTCAGAGCTATGAATTAAAAAACTTCAATATGCATATGATAATCAGTTGAAGGCCAATTTGAGGCTTTTATAAACGTGTGGTTTGTTTCAAATGATAAACAGCCTAACTACTCAGACAGAGACACTAAAGACGCAAGAATATGGCTGGTTTCCAGAACCCTTAGGAGATATACACAGGCATTTACACCATTAATAGCCCACTAAGTGGTGTATCATTTGGTTGGCCTCAGGCATTGGCAAAAAGACATACTCTCCCACTAAAGTGGTAAAAATCTCTACAGCCAACATACGGAATACATGACAAAGTGAAGCAGGAGGCTAGTGTCAATTATAGCACAGCTGTTATACAAATGAGACTAAAATTGAAAAATTAGCAAAATCAAATCAGCACCACTTTCCTTTAACAGGCTACCCCGATCAGGGAGATGTAAGATTAACTAGAATATTTTTATTTGGTTTCAAATTATGCATAAAAATATTTTAAAAATGAAGATAGTGTAATGATGGCAAGTAAATTTATCAGAACACACACAGAGAGCAATGCTCGACAATTGTTGTGCGCATTAAAGTTGTTTCCAACTTACGGTGACCCTAAGGCCAACCTGTTACAGGGTTTTCTTGGCAAGATTTGCTCATAGAGGGTTTTGCCTTAGCCATTCTCCAAGGTTGAAAGTGTGTGATTTGTCCAAGGTCACACAGTGGGTTTCCATGGTTTAGGGGGATCTGAACCCTGGTCCCCCAGTATCCTAGTCCAGTGCTCAAACCATTACATATGCTGGCTCTGCCACACTGACTCTATCTGGCTGGCTGTAGAACTGTTTGGGTGCAAAAACAACCTGCTTAACTTTCCAACAGATTTCTGTCATATTTGCGTCACATATTTTACAATAAATACTCATTTGGCAAAACTTTCACAATACTAATTTGCCTGCATTTTTAGATCCCAGTTCCTCAATCACACTTTATTTCTAAAGCTAAGCGTTATGCAATGTCGGTTATCAGTCTGCATATAATAATTTCAAAATTGGGCCCTTACATATTCTGGATGATAAAATTAGAAGACACATCCAGAAAATTTAGTAAATGAACTATAGCTTCAGGCCTCAAGTTTCACAGCCATTTCCTACCTCCAATCACACCCTGTTATGGATCTTTTTTAAAAATTAAACTCCAGTCTAGAGCAGCCTCTAGTTCTTCTCTAAGCACTCAGACATGCCTAAGGTTATATTGCTGGTCAGATTTTGAAATGTGTCCCCTTTGGAAGAGTTACGGTATGAAATTAAGCAAATCCCGAGATGGTTGATTTCTGAGTCAACAGCAACATAATTAGCATGCTGTATCAAGTAAACATTATTTTCTACTTTCTTCTTTCAGCAAACTGATCACATTAGAAGTCCACTGTTGCTAATCTCATAAAGCTACACAAAAGTTTGATCCAGAAGTGTGTGCTTGCTTTATTTCTTTGTTTGCTGTATTTCTAGCCTGCCTTTCTCCCAGAATTGGGACCCAAGGTGGCTTCCAACAATAAATACACATTAAAAAACATTAAATACATTAAAAACATTCAAAACAGTTAAAAGCATTAAACAGGTATAAAATCATAAAAATACTTAAAAGGATATTGCAATACAACCGTTAATAAATAAAGCTGCCCTGCTTACATGAAAGCCTGTTTGAAAAGTTTTTGCATGTCGGTGAAAGGAGAGCAGGGAGGAGGCCCGCCTAGCCTCCTGTGGAAGAGCATTCCACAAGGTGGGAGCAGCCACTGAGAAGGTTCTCTCCTGTGTCCTCACAAGGCAAGCCTGGGATGGTGGTGGCACAGAGAGAAAGCCTTCCCCAGCAGATCTTAAGGTTCTAGCTGGCTTGTACAGGGAGATATGGTCTTTCAGATAGCCTGAACCTAAGCTGTTTAGGGCTTTATAGTTCATAACCAGCACTTTGAATTGTGCCCAGAAACGAACAGGTAGCCAGTGGAGCTGTTTTAGCAAGGGAGTTACATGCTTGCTGTAACTGGCCCCGGTCAGCATCCTGGTCAGCATATTAGATACTACTGTCTCCTAGTAAACACCACAGTACTTTATTTATATGCTAAGAACTTGTTCTTTAATTCTAAAAAGGTTCTACTCCATTAAAGATACGTGGAATTTCTCAACATTCCATTGCAATTGATAGCATACTTACAGTTCTTGCCTAAGCCTTCTGATTTTTGCTTTGGCATCTGCTAGCTCCACGGACAAGTGTTGTCTGCTTTCAGTGCGTTTCATGCCTGGAGATCCACAAGGTGATTGTGCTGCTGATGCATGAGGTAGAAAATGAAGAGAATCCCGTTCTTCAGAGAGTTCTACAATAGTCTAAGATATTTTTAAAGAAAATTAAACAGATGCGTATAAGAAGAAAGATGACTTTACTGTTAGACAAAATGTAATGTATAAAGGACTCAAAGGCATTGTGGCAAATCTTAGCATCTGAATTACAGTTCCGTCTCAATTTTCTTCTATTCATGGAACAAATATATTGGATCCCATCTAGTAAGATCTATACCAGTATAACCATTGACATATGCTTTGCAGGCTGGGGATGGATGAGACTTAGGGAAAACAAGATAAGAGAATGAAGAGTTGGTACTTACGTGAACGGTCATTCTGGGATGACAGGAGGAGCAATCCACAATACATGGGTTGTATCCTTTGTGGCAGCCAAAGCAGGAGCCGTCAACATTCCATTTCAAAACAACCGTTAACTGCTCCTTGTCCCCCTCCATCAGTTTTGTTTCCTAGCATACCTATTTGATTGTTTGCCTCAGTCATATCTTCTATGCCATGGAAAATTGTTATATTTCCTTCCATATGTTCTCCACCCCAGACCTACACTCCATACATTAGGCCTACGGGTGGGCGTGGATTGCTCCTCCTGTCATCCCAGAATGACCGTTCACGTAAGTACCAACTCTTCATTCTCGGGCTGACAGGAGGAGCAATCCACAACACATTGGACCTTCCCAAGCTGTTCTCTGGGCGGGTACATTCTTAAACCACAGCCTACAGCACACAACGGCCAAAAGCCGCTTGTGCAGACTTATACTTGTCCAGCTTGTAATTCCTAATGAAAGTGGAAGACTCTTTCCAGCCTGCTGCCCCGCACACATCCTCCAGAGAGCAGGAAGATGCATATGCCACAGATGTTGCCATCGATCTTGTAGAATGCGCCCACACATTTTGTGGTCGAGGCTGTTTAGCACAGTCATAACAAAGGTAAATGCAAGACTTAATCCAACCAGCAATCACTGACTTCCCGGCTCGCTGCCCCAAAGTCTTTGGCTGGAAAGACAATAACAAGGCGTCTGAACGCCTGAAGCTTTTTGTCCTCTTAATGTAAGACTTTACTACTGTCCTTACACCCAACGTGTGCCACTTCTTTTCCAAAGCGTGCACTGGCTTTGGACAAAAAGTTGGCAAAGGTATTTCCTCTGGTCGAGATGTTGATGACACATATTTTGGCAGGAAGGAAGGGTCGAACCCCGGCGTCAGCTTGTCCTGGTCAAACCCGCACAAATGCTCATTGACAGACAATGCTGCCAACTCTGATACCCTTCTGGTTGATGTCACTGCCAGCAGGAATGCAGTCTTAAAAGTCAGGATTCTCAAAGAGGCGTCCCATAGTGGTTCAAATGGCGCCGATGTTAAGGCATTGAGCACAAGATTAAGGTCCCAGGTAGGAAACCTGTGCGCTGTTGGAAAAGAAGTCAAGATTGCACCTCTGAGAAATCTCTTTATATGGGGATGTTTAGAGAAGGATTCCCCATCTGCAGTCAGGAAAACTGACAACGCCGTCACCTGCCTTTTCAAGGTGTTCGGGCGCAAACCTTTCTCCAACCATCTTGGAGGAAATGTAAGATGTGGGAGACGTGCACATCTTCTTCTGCCACCTGACCAGTTTTGCACCACTTTTGGAACGACTTCCAAGTCCTATCACATATCCTCTGAGTGGACTCTCTTCTCTATCCCAACATGGTGCGAACCACACTGTCGGTATACCCCTGACGCATCAGAAACTTCCGTTCAATTTCCATGCTGCCAGACTCAACCATTTGGGGTCCGGATGGAACACTGGGCCCTGGGTGAGTAAGTCCTCCCTCAGTGGCAACCTCCACGGAGGCATCTGAGCCATTTGCAGCAGCATTGGAGACCACGGCCTTCTTGGCCAGTAAGGCGCTATCAGAACAACTGTCGCCTTTTCTTGACGGATCTTTGACAGAATCTTCTGCAAGATCCGTATCGGCGGAAACGCACAGAGCAGGCCCGACGGCCACTTCACTGACAGAGCATCGTGTGCCTCTGCACCTCTGCTTCCATCTATTGAAAACTATCTTTCTAATTTGGCATTCCCGGCAGAAGCGAACAAGTCCACTAGTTGCTGACCAAAAATAGTGGCTATTGTTCCGAAGACCTCTGAATTGAGAGAACATTCTCCAGGGTGCGGCCAATTCCTGCCCAGGTAATCCGCCTGCACATTCATCTTTCCCTTCATGTGCACCGCTGTGAGTGAGCTCGTTTTTTTCTCCACCCATCGGAACAGCCTGGTGGACTCTGCCACCAAAGGCACTGAATGTAAACCGCACTGTTTGCAAATGTCTGTGAATACTTTCACATGGCGGAGTCTCACTAGGTGCCGAAACCACTGCAGCGCCAGGCAAATGGCTTTTCAACTCTAGGTAGTTTATGTTGCGCCGCCTGTCTAAGTATGTCCAAATGCCTTGCACTGAATATCCTTCTCAGTGCACACCCCAGCCGCTGAGACTGGTACCCCTTGTCACATGGACCATGTTGCAATCTGGATCGGAATCCCTGACGCCACTTTGTTCTCCTTCAACCACCAGCCCAGTTCTTCTCGAACCTGTTGTGTCAGAGCCACCTGATAATGTCTCTTTAGTGATATCACTAACTGATGAGGTATCAGAAGTCTTCGCAGAGATTTCACATGGTAAACTTCCCCACTGCACCAGCTGTGTGGCAGATACCAGTATTCCTAGCAGCCTTGCCAGCCTCATTAAACCTGCTGACCTGCACTTCAGTAACTCTGCAGTCTCCTGCCATAACTTGACTAACCTCTCTTGGGAAAGGTAAAGCCTCCCCTTTGAGGTGTCTATTCGTGCCCCCAAATGCGTGAGCATCCTGACCGGTGACAAGGAACTCTTCTCGAGATCGAGAAGGAACCCATAGTCCCTCAATGTGCGAATGGTTAACTGCACATCTTTCCTCAGCCTGACCTCTGAGGCCGCCTTTAACAATATGTCGTCTAAGTAAAGGTAAAGCTGAACCCCCTAAACTCGGAGGAATGCTAACAGTGGAACCAGCACCTTCGTGAACACCCGAGGTGCTGATGCCAAACCGAAAGGCAGAGCTTTGAACTGAAAAAGACTGCCCTGGTAATTGAATCTTAGGTATCTCTTGTCCCCTTCGCTCATTGGAACATGTAAGTGAGCCTCCTTGAGGTCTATTGAAGCCATATAATCCCCCAACGACAGATTCTCTCTGATTGCTTGAAGAGTCTCCATTTTGAATTTCCTGTATTCCACGAAGGTATTGAGGTACCTTAAATTCAAAACCGGTCTGTATTTTCCATTTGTTTTGGGAATGACAAAAAATGTCTAGTACACCCCCAGAAACTCCTGTTCGTTTGGAACTCTCTCAATCGCCCCTATTTGTAGGAGGTAAAGAATCTCTTGCAAAACTATACGCTGCTTTACATTGTCTCTCGCTACTGGTGAGCGAAGAAATCTGTCTTTCGGTCTCGTATGGAAACGTATTTTGTAACCCTGGGTCACTACCTGTAGAACCCAGCGATCTGATGTTATCTGAGACCACTCGTGACCGAAAGAGAGACATCTTCCTCCCACTGCCTGATGCTGCGAGTCAGTATTGTGGTTTACCTCGCTTGGAATTACTTCCAAGCTTTCCTTGTCCTTGTCTTGAGTATTGAAACTGCCTGATATCCTGACTCCTCTGTCTATTCCATTGGAATCTGTTAGACCTATAATCAGATCCTCTTGTCAAAAAACCATATGATCTGCCTCCACGAAAGTAGTTAGAGCCTTGAAAAAAACCTTTTATCCACCTTCTTTTTCTGTAAGGTGGGCATTACCTGTTTTTTCTCTAGTCTCAATCAAGACGTTCCCTAATGCCTTATCTCCAAGCAGAAGCTCCCCTTGAAAAGGGACAAAGGCCAGATTATTGTGAGACTTTTGGTCTGCCTCCCAATGCCTTAGCCACAGAGAGCATCTCGCGACTGTTAACAAATTTATATTCCTTGCTGCAAACGCAGTGGCACCACGTGCAGCATCTGCCACGTATTTTAATACTATCTGCACTCTGTCAACGGCCTTCATAAGGCCTTGCACACTCAAATCCTGGTTATCCAGAATTTCCCGAGTCCAGAGAACCCCTGCTCTGGCAAATGTGGAGGCGGCCACAGAAGCCTTTATAGTCAGAGATGATACCTCATGCGCCCTTTTGAGGGAGGTTTCCCTTGCTTCCTTCCTTTTAATTACTGAAGCTACCAGATTTTCTTTATCATTGTGCTCGCTACCTGTGTCTTTGACATTCTCTAACCCTAATGTTTGCAGCACTCTTTTTAGGGTGTTACGGAACACCTGCATCTCAAACAACCTATCTGAATCCAACTGGTCATCTTCTTCCTCATCACTACCAACAAACTCTTTGTCCTCTAACTGTAGCCCATCATCTATGTCACTACCCATCATTTTCTGGGGCTCACTGTTTTCCTTCTTCCTATTCACTTTCCCAGCTTGAGGGTTTTATCGTTAATGTGGCCCACACTGCCATTCTCTGTGCACTGAATTCGCCTTTTCTTGAATGGTGGCTGGTTTAATTCATTAACAGCAGCCACTTGTTCTGTTGGTTTGTTAGCCAAATTCATTGATGGTAGATAAGGTAACTGATTTTGTCCTTTCGCATTTCACAAATTCATTAGGTGGCATATCATAAATTGATTTTGAAAATCACACAAAGCAGAATTCATTGTATTCAAATTCATTTGATTATAATTCATTGGTGGCAACTGCGCTGAAACAGCCGACTTCACTTTATTTTTTGCACACGTACCGCTTCGTTAATCATTTGCTGCATATTTAATAAAAATCCATTATTTTGACGTGGCAGGGTGACATTATCTGGGCCCCACTGGGATTCACGTGCTGCAGCCTCTGTCTCTCTGGCCCGAGTGGGAGCCGCCTGCATCCACTCCGAAAGGAGGTTTGTTATTTCTGGCAGTAGACCTTACTCCTGAGCCGCAGCCCTCAGCTCGGCTTGCTGGCAGTCCGAAATGGCGGACCCCTGCTCTCTCTCTGGTGCCACGTGTGAATCTCTGATTGGACGAGCTGAAAATGCCCTCTGAGCCAATGCTCCGCCCACCGCTCTTTCCTCAGAGGCCTCTAAGGCCCTGCAGGAACTAAGTTGATTCGCTGTGGAATGCTGAAAATCCAAGATGGCGGCCTGAACGCTCGCTGGTAAGTACCTGCACAATCTCCGACACATCTGGGTCCTTCTTTTTACCCCCCGCTTTGTCAGATTTCTTTCCCTTTTTTTACCTTATCTAGTTTTGCCTTCACCATAGGCTTTTTAACACTTGCAGCGCCAGACACCAACTTAATTTCCTCATGTTCACTCTCACTAGAGCTTTGAAAAATCTTTCTCAAGTCCCCCGCTTGGTCCTCATAAGCCAGCTTTTGAGGCTTGACTCTGGCCACCTCGGTACCATCCTCGTCTGTGACCCGTGCCATCGCGGTTTTCTGGATGGTATCTGAAGGCAGCTTTAGGCTTGCCTTTGCCAGGAGAGGCGTGTTCATCGTCCGTGACCCGCGTATTTGTGGTTTTCTGGATGGTATGTGAAGGCAGTTTGGGCTTACTTTTGCCAGGAGAGGTGTTTTCATCGTCCGTGATCCACATATTTGCGGTTTTCTGGACGGTAAGTTGGTTTTTTTTAGGCAAAACCTCGTCCGCAACCCGCTGTGCAGCGGTTTTCTGGACAGGTTGTATCTTTTCCTTGACCGAGCCCTGTGCTACTGCGCTGCTTCGGCTCAAGGGCACATTAGGTTTCTCATTGCCTGGCTTTGCTGCCATTGTAACCTCAAACCTGTTAGAAAAAACCTCAAAACCTGTAAAATAAGTAGTTGTTTCGGAGAAGGACGAAAAACGCTTCCCGCTGGGTCGCAGGAGAAAAAGGAACTGACGGAGAGCGACAAGGAGCAGTTAATGGTTGTTTTGAAATAGAATGTTGACGGCTCCCGCTTCGGCTGGCGCGAGGGATACAACCCATGTGTTGTGGATTGCTCCTCCTGTCAGCCCAAGAATGCCTTAACACTCTTTTGCTCAGTCCAGCATCTCAATCAAATTCAGTCTGCTATGTGTGCGTTAAGTAAAAGCTTTCATGAATACATCTGTAACATGTATTTTGTCCTGATGGGGGAAGCCTGTCCAAATAGGTCTACTTGTGAGGTTCTGTTGGGGCTAAAGCAACTAAACTCATTTACAGCTGCTGTGAGCAGATGTGTAGGATACCTCACTCAGACCATCCTTTAGTACTCTCATCTGAAGTGAAGGAAAGTTTTGTTTCTCTCTCCCAGTCATTTTATTGGTCTTCCTCCCAATTCCTTAGCAAAGCAAGCATTCTACTTTTCCTCCTCCTAACTAATATTTATAAAGGGCATATATCACACTAGGATTTACATACACAGAAAGATAAAAAGACACAAAGATCCGCCTGTAGGCTTCACTAACATCAAACATTGAAATAAAAAAAGGCAAGCACAGAGAGGAGAGGAAACACTTCCATTTGTGTGTAAAGCTAAAGGAAATATAGGACCAACTGCAGAAAAAGAGAAATACCATGGTAGAATACAGAGCTAAGAAGTAATTCACTTTTAACAAGCTACTCTGGAGGACAGTCTTTGTTTTTAGCAGTAACAACCTGAGACAAAGTTACTTTTTGTGCTTGTAACAGCCATGACTGTAAATCACTACTTTTCAGTGGAATGAGACTGGGTGTCATAACCAGTAATGGTGAACCAATAACCCAGCGTGCTGACTCAGTTTGAGCAATGGCAGCGGAAGAAGGAACATCACATGGATGGCTGTCTCCAGTTGCAGCTAGCAACAAGGATCAGACACACAGAGAGATAGGACAGCATGCAACTAGGGAGGAGAAAGGACACAGAGACAACAAGTCTCCATTACAGACTCAGATTAGTTGGAAATCTAATAAAGGAAAACCTTTAAAATTAGCCTGCCTTTTCTGTATTGTTTTGTTTTGCCTGGACATGAGCACTGAGAAGTGGGGGGAAGAATGGAAACTGATGCTGCCACTGCCAGGAAAAAAAAGAAAAAGAAAAAGAAAGGTAGAAAGAAAGGAAGAGAATGCGAATAATGATGGAGAAGAACTGCCTTGCCAGGCTGGTTGCTCAAATGGCAACAAAAACTGATATACAAGTATTGGATAGGTTGAACAGGAGGAGGAGGAGGAATTTGAATAGGGGAGCAGGAGTTGCTTCTCTACCCATTTACGAGTGAAATCTGTTCACTTAAAAAATACTTATAAGAACTTTGCCTGTCCATATAGAATTCCAACTGACATGGCATTTACTGTGTCTGTTAGATTACAAATCCCACTACATTCTAATTGATAGGGATTGTAGTCCAATATACCAGAGAAGAAAGTGCCAGGAAAGGACTGCTTTTATTTTTTATGGTTTTTGTTGCAATTTCCAAGTTGCAATATCTGAGCTGGCTACTTGGGAATACCAGAGAGCATATGCCTGTATTTTCACTGGCACAGTAGAAACAAGCAATGTCAATGGAAACTCTTTTTTCTGCCTCCAAGTTGTTCCTAATTTATGGCAATCCTATCATGGGGTTTTCTTGGCAAGATTTGTTCAGAGGGGGTTTTCCATGGCCTTCCTTTGAGGCTGAGGTATCATGACTTGCCCAAAGTTACTCAGTAGGTTTCTATGGCTAAGCAGGGATTTGAACCCTGATCTCTGAGATTCCTAGTCTAATATTCAAGCCACAGGACCATACTGGTAATGAGCAATTTTTCAAGTTACTGTTCTGAGCAGCACTAATGTTCTGCTGAGTGACCAGAGTAATTTTTTTTTTCAATAAAATATGCCAGCAAAAAGATCAGGCTGCTCTTTAACGGAGAAATAATTCACTCCTGGGACTAGCAAGAGAAGTGGTACAAAGATAAGGAGTAGCATAAGAACTGAAGATTTAAAAAGGAATTAAAAAAAAAACAGAACAGAGAACTATAAAGATAAACCATAGCATTTGAAAATTGAAAACATTTGAGTTTAATGCAGAACAAAAAAAAGAGGAAACTAGTGAAGAGAGTCATCTTCTACTTCAGATTTTTTTATATGGAAATGAGAGAGCTACTAATTGTCTCTGTACTCTCTTGATAACGCATCATAAGTATGACTAGATAGCTAACTTGCAAAGTTTTGCAATGTTTTTATCTTGGTATTCATATTTGTGCATGGATCTGAACTCATTTGTCACACCAAAGACCTACTGTCACTCCTGACTCTTAATACTTCTTTTAAATGGATTACAAGAAAATTAACATCTATACTCTTCCATTCTAACAGCAGAAATCCTCACCTGCAGTGGACACTGTTGTTTTCAGCTGAGAGCTATTCTCAACACAAATAACAAAAGTCTTTTTAAAAAACAAATCATACTGCCAAAAACTACAATTATAATTTGAGTCACTGCTTTATAGCTGAAGAGACATGAACCGCATCTCAAAATACTCTGCAAGTCCCTCAAAGTTAAAAACCTCAACTTCAGTTTTTGCAAACAGCTGCTTAGCTATATGGGAGAAGTAAATACTTTCATTTCTGTAGTAATAAAAAAAAAATCCCAAAGAACATAACTGAAAACTGGCAAGATACATACCTCAGAATGCTCATCTCTCTCATCTATAAGTCTTTTTAAATGCAATGCCATATTTTTTAACAGAGGTTCAATATAGTCTTGTGACAGAGAACTGTCATCCATCCACTGGAGATCAAACACATTTTCCTGATTATGAGTTACCTACAGAGGATAAAAATCATGAAGAAGTGAAAACTTTTCTGCTTTAATTAGGGATAGGCAACATGTGGTTTGAGGGCCACATAGATCCCTGCTAGTTTTGGGTATGCTACTGCTAGGCTGCTAAAGAGGGAAAAGGTTATTTTCATTGCAAAGAAGACATCTAACAAAACACACTGCCTTTCTAAAAGTGGAATTCAGCTTAAAAGAAGGTGTGTGCTGCATTTGTTTTAAACTAAGAGCTCACTACCACTCTATGTGAGTGAGGCTCACTGGTGGCGGCTGGTTGTTACTCCTAGCTGATTGACAGCCTCACAAATGGGGGATGTTGTCGATCTTTGATTTAATGGTTAGACTACAGAAAGATATACAGTCCTTCCACCACATTTGTGGGCTTGACATTCGCAAATTTGATTATTCATGAGCCTGCATGCTTTCCTTCTCAATTCTCTTCCTCCCATTCCTATGCATTTTGCCCCAGAGGGGTTCTACAAGGCAAAACGGAAGGAAATGCATGGGGGGGAAGCTCCTATGAGTTTTCTTTTCTTCCTCCAGCGTTTTCCCCCTTCCCTTCCCATGCATTTTGCCCCAAGGTGGAGAACTCCTGCTGAGGCAAAATGAGAGGGAACAGGGTAGAGGGGAAGGCTCCTGTGAGCCTTCCTTTCCTCCTCCAGAGTTTCCCTCTCCCCTTCCCATGCATTTTGCTCCAGTGCAGAAAACTTCCACTGAGGCAAAAATGGTAGGGAATGGGGTGGGGGCCGTTTCCTCTTCCAGAGTTTCTCCTCTCCCCTTCTCATCCATTTTCTCCACACTGACGCAAAATGCATGGGAATGGGAAGGAGGAAACTCCAGAGAAGGAAAGGAAGGGATCTTGGGATCCTTGTCTCCCCATTCTCTTCCATTTTGCATGGGAAGGGGAAGAGGGGGAGCCCAGGCAGGGAATGGAAGGGGGAGCAGATGGGGGAGTTATTCGCGATTTTTCCACTTTCGTGAGGGTTCTATGCCCTGAAGCCTAGTGAATGTGGAGGGAGGACCGTATTAATTGAGACCGAACGTGAAGCAAATAGTTGGAGCTTTTGCCTGCCTCAAGAAACTGGGAGACACATCATATTCAATCCATTTTTAAGAATATTCTGCAATTCACATATTCAAAAGTTGTCCTAGAAAAATCAGTTGAAGGATTTGATCCAGAAAGGCTCGGGGATTTTATCTAAGGCAGCTTACAGACAAACAAAAATAAGACAAACGCTGCTTTCAGATTTACAGCTTAAGATGACATAATACAGAAAGAGAAATGGGATGGAGAGGGTATGGAATATACAGTTCTTAGAGTCACAGTTAAATAGTTCTAATAATACCCACTAGGACTGCTCTTGAATAATTAGATGTTTATTACAGTCATTTATAATATCGTTTTTAAAAAATAAATACTGCTAAAATATTTATATAGACACCTACTCTTAAAATAATGATCTGTCTAGAATTTTTGTTTAGTATTAAAGATACAAGGTGATCTACATCATTTGCTATCATAAAGGAAATATTCCCCATCTCTCTTTAAAAACCACTGGTAGTTAACAAAAAGACAGGCCCTAAAATAAAAGTAAAATATGTCCTTTTAAGTCACCTGTTGACTTATGGTGACCTGATGAATTTGACAGGATTTTCTTAAGCCAGGAACACTCAGAGGTAGTTTGTATTCGTCTTCTTCTGAATTTGGCCTTGCTGTTGTTGTGTGCCTTTAAGTCATAAGATGAATCTATCACAGGGTTTTCTTAGCAAGATTTGTTCAGCGGAAGGTTTACTATTGGCTTCCACTGAGGCAAGGAGAGTGCAACTTCCCCAAAGTCACACAGCAGGATTCCATGGCTGTACAGAGACTCAAACTCTGGTCCCTTAGAGTCCTAATCCTACACTCAAACCGCTACCCCATACTTATTTAAGGTATTTCTGTATCAGCTCCCACCCCACAAAGACTCCCAAAATGATAAACTAACAAAAACTATTAAAACAGTGCAAAACATTTTGAAACACATCACGCAGCACTCCACTCTCATGCGGGTTGGGGCAAAAGACCTACAGAAAGTGGAAAAACTGAATAAAAATAAGAATCACAAACACTATTTTTTTTTCATCTGAAAATGTTTCTCTAGGAATATCTAGGTCCTCTAGTTCGATTCTATGGCCAGTTTCCAGTGGAAGTGGGCCGCAGAGCCATGCTGGAAGATCCAGCAATGCCTAGAAAAGTGTTCCCTCTAGAAATCTTCAGATCATCCAACACAACTCTATTGTCCACTTCCAGCAGAAGCAGACCACAGAATCACACTGGAGGACCTAGACATTCTTAGAGAGAACATATTTTTTTCCATGGTAGGAGCAAATACAATAAAAACTTGTGAAATAAATAAAATTAAACAGCAAATAATCAAATCTGCAAGTGCTGACCCCCAAAAGTAATGACTGTATATACTTTTTAAAAACATTTAAAACAATCTAAAAACAAACCTAAAATACAATTTCGAAACAGTTAAAACAGAGCAATTTCAGACATGTCATGTGGAACAGCATTACTCTGTCTACTTAAAAGAGATGGTGCCAGCCTAACTTCATTTCGTAGAGAATTCCACAGTCAGGGTGCTGCTACAAAAAAAAAAAAAAAGTCCTACACAAACCAATCTGATTTCTTGAGGTGTTGGGACATGCACAAGGGGTTTCTCTGAGGATATCAAGTTTGTGAGAGGCTCATACGGGAGGCGGCAGTCTTTCAGATATCCTGACCCCAAGCAGTTTAGGGCTTTGTAAGTCAAAATTAACACCTTGAATTGAGTTCAGAAACAAAATGGAAATCAGTGCAGTTCTTATAGGATTGGTGTTATATGGTCTCTAAAATGCACAGCAGTCTGGCTGCTGCATTTTGTACGAGCTGCAGCTTATGAACACTTTGCAAGGGCCCAACATAGAGCGCATTCTAGTAGTCTAATTGGGATGTGGCTACATCTGCCTTCCCCAGCAAAGGGCAAAGGTGAGCAAAGGTGCTCCAGGCCACTACAGCCACCTGGCCTGCCAGGAACAGTGTTGGGTCCAACAACAGATGAAAGCTATGCACAAATGCAATCCCAACTAGAACAGGCTGTCATTCCAACCCCATGCTGGTTTTTCTACTGATCAACTGCACTTCCATGTTTCATAGCCTCCTTAGCATCAGTTGCAATCGAGAGACAGAGCGAGGTATCAGCAGCATATTGATGATACAAAACTCCAAAACTCCTCTCCCAGCAGTTTCATACAGACATTAAAAAGCAAAGAGGACAGTACTGACCCCTGTGGAAGCTCATAGGCTAGTCGCCAAAGGGAGAACAACAGTCCCCCATCGCCAACAGTTTCCCATTCCGTTTTCTGGGAACGTACATCCAAGAAAGACTGGAACCACTGCAAGTCAATGCCCCAAAGTCCCATATCAGCCAAACTACCCAGAAGGTCAATGGTATCAAATGCTGCTGAAAGATCCAAGGGGATTAACAGTGATGAACTCCCCCTGTCCAACTCCCAGAACAGGTCATATACCAAGGCAATCAAAGGCTGTTTCTGTCCAATAACTAGTCCTTAACATAAACCGGAATGCATCCAGATAATCTATTTCATCCAAGAAAGCCTAGAGTTATGTTGCCTGGCAAATCAATATAAGTTCATGGCTATAGCTTATAGCAGCGGCTTCTGTTGTTGTTATTGTATTTATTTATATACTGCCTTTTTCCTAATAATAGGACTCAAGACAGCTAACAACATATTTAAAACAATGCAAAAGCATTAATAAAAATATAAAAATAATATTTAAAAAAAATTCAACCATTTATAAAGTTTAAACATTAAATACTAAACAAAGTAAAATGCACTAAAAGACTATATAAACCTTAAAAACAGCACTGCACAGCTTTAAAAGCCTACCTCTAGTCAGTTTGTAAACGCCTGATGGCACAAAAATGTTTTGAAATGCCAATGGAAGAAGAGCAAGGATGAGGCCATCCTGCCGTCCCTAGAGAGGGAATTCCAAAGTCTGGAAGCAGCCATTAAGAAGGTCCTCTCCCTTGTTCCCACCAATCAAGCCTAAGAAGGTGGTGTGACAGAGAAAAAGAACATCTCCAGATCATTATTGATTATTGCTCTTACAGGGCAATCACTATTGCTCTTACAGGGTTCATAAAGGGAGATATGGTCCTTCAAATAATTTGGACCCAAGCTGTATAGGGCTTTATAGGTCAAAACCAGCACTTAGAATTGTGCCTAGAAATGGACCAAAAACCAATGGAGCTCCTGCAACAAAAGTTGCCTGCTCTTTGTATCCAGTCCCAGTTAACAGCCTCGCTGGATTACAATAATCCAAACAGGACATAACTAAGATATGTACCACTGTGGCCAGATAAGACTTCTCCAGGAATGGGTGGAATTGGTGCACAAACTTTATCTGCGTAGAAACACTTCTGATCACCGTTGCAACCTGGGCCTCCAGGCTCAGAACTGAATCCATGAGTACCCTCAAACTGCAAAACTGTATTTTCAGGGGGAGTGTAATCCCACTGAATACAGGATGAATCCCTATTTTCAGACCTGTTGTTTCGACTGAACAGGAACACCTCTGTCTTGTCTGGATCAAGCTTCAATTTGCTTGCCCTCATTCAGTCCTTTACAGCTGCCAGGCACAGATTTACACAGGAACAACTTCCTTGGAATTATGTGGAAAGAAGTAACAGAGCTGGTATCATCAGTAAACACCTGACCCCAAAACTCTACACAACCTCTCTCAGCAGTTTCACGTAGATGTTAAATAGCGCAGGGGACAACACTGAACCTTCAGGGACTCTACAGGCCAATGACCAAGGAGTCCAGCAGGAATCCACCAGCACCATCCTCTGAAAGCATCCCTCCAGTCCTTGGTAGTCTCCCTTCCAAGTAATAACCAGGCCTAACCACGCTTAGCATGCAAGATAAGGCATGATCTGGCGTCTTCAGGGAATTTAGATGGAGACAAGCAACAAAACACCAATATACAAACACATAGTCCCTTGATTTTCACTATGGAATAATCCATATTATACTACTCATAAACATGCAATTTTCTATCATCTAACCTTTGGACACAGAAGATGTCACGGCTTTTAAAGGTTAATATCAGTACTGTTCTGATGAACCTCTCTTTCTAGGACGTTGAATTCCTGTGCACCCCACCCAACGTTAACCTTGCTTACCCTGGATATTAGTCAATCTTACACTTTAATCCCAAACCCTCATCATGTTATCCAGTCATTTCCTTAGTTTCCTGACAGATATCCTTTTACATCCTGACTGCTATTTCTCCTTGCCTGCTTGCCCCCACAAAGCAGCATTTCTTCAGTCTTTTCCAAATTATGCTTTTCTTGCTCTCTTTTCCACTGTTAGAAATAAATCATCAAACATATATAAGCTGCTCTCTAGCAGGATGTACCCTAAGAGGGTGTGTACTGGAAGTACCCATCCAATCCCTTGTCTGTAGAAGGTTCCCCAAAAACTTTGTGTATCTTTAAGCTCACAAGTGATGACGCAGACCACAATAAAGAATGGATACCATACTTCAGCTGATAGCTGACCAAAGCAGAACAAAGTGGAGCTGTCAGAACCACAGCTACTTTGAAGAAAATATTTGTTACCTCCAACTTCCCAGTTATAGTCTAGTGGATTTAACGGGAAAGGAGAAATAAGGATTAAGAACATGTGGGGTACGTCAAGAATTTTTCCACATTCTTATGCTGTACAAAATATCAAATGAAAACTGACAAGACAGATCCCCAGTAGCTGCTAAATCACACGGTTATAGGTCAGACAAATTTCAGTTGGCAACTTCTTGGCCAGTTTATATAACATATAAACTGGTAAAACATACAGACTGTAGAATAAAGCACATAAGATCAGTGACACTGTCTGTCAACTTTCTATCTCAGAATAAAAGAAAGAAAAACTTATTTAGGTTTCAAGTCTGGGAAAACTGTCAGATGTTTCCTTAAGATATGAAAATATAAAATCACAAGGATTGACCAGAGATAACTCTGTGAATTTATGCATTAGATGACACCAAATGAACAGGTAGTGTGCAGAATTCTAAAAGTTTGGTGTGCACTAGTAAAAGAGCTCCAGTATACCCAACATAAAGATAAGGTCTAGGTTTCTGATTGGATAATCAGTGTGTTGCATGGATGGCAGGACATGAAAAAGCCACAAAAATCTGGCTGCTTTTTAACATGCCTCCAGTGCTGCTGAAATTGCTGTTTGAACGAACATTGGAAGATCGTTCCTGATAGCCCAGATATGTCACCCTAAAATGCTGATTCATGGTGGTAAGGTTAGTGTGCATGTGTATGCCTATACATTACTAATTTAGTTAGTGTTTATTCAAGAATTGCTTAAGGAAATTAACCCTTGAAGGCAATAGATGAGGCGGTACTTTGTCATGGATAATGGGTTAAATGTCATCACGAAACGTTCTGATGAATGTCTTGACGGTTATATGACTTAATATATGATGCCTTACTTACAGTGCTACGGAAATTCTGGAACTCCCAAGACTTGAAAATGTTTCAGGGGAGTGTTGATGTTAAGCTGGACTGTTTGGTTTAACCACTATCTCAGTTGGGTAACCAAAAGTTGATAAAAGTTACCCGAGACAGAATGCAGAATTAGCTGACAAGGGGCAAGGACCCTCTGACCTTCAGTATAAGAGATGGGGTGAAAACCACACCCACTTCAACACAACCATAAATTCCAATTCGAAGCACATGTGAGCAACTGTATACACAAACTGATCATACTCATCTTCAAAGTGCCTATAATGTGTACTTGGTGAGACTGGAGTAAGTGTTTCACTGTCCGGAAAAACTGGCATTAGATAAACTTAGCAGATGCTACAGTGTCAGTAAAATAAAATTTCTTCCACAGGATAGGCTCAAATACTATCCATTATCTGCCTTTGGTGGAATACCTCAAGTTCTCTCTACCTTTGCTCTAACTATTGTCCTGCCTGCAATATTGCCCTTAGAAAGCCAAGGAGTAGATTTGTTTCTGTGATCAGGAGAGGTTGTGTCAACAGTCAAAGTCATTTCTGAATTCCAATTAGGGCTCTCACAGGACCACTAATCACCTTCACAGGTAAATTTCAGAGAAACACCACAAAAGCGTTCAGATCTCCAAGTCTCTGGAGTAGGCAACTCTAACAGGTCTCTCACACCTGCAGCACCCAGTAGCTACCCCTAGATTAAATCTAAAGAAGTAGCAATTTATAGTGTGTTCTTTGCAATGTACTCCCTGAATAACCTTTTATAAATATTAATCACATTCTGCTTAACAAATGATGATTTGGCTTCCTCCTAAAGTCTTTGCATAAATCAATATTTTTTAAAAGGGAAACAAGATAATACCTCTTGTATATGGGCTGCAACAGCTGCTCTTATATCAAAGTTTAAACTTTGAATTCTTTCAATGAATTCTTCTTTCTTCTGACACTAAAACAAACATAAACATAAACATTTATTCTCAGCTAGCTTAACCTTTTAATGTACTTCAGCATTTTTTTAATAATGCAGGGCACCCACAATAGCTAAATAAATTGTTTACATAACTATCGATTCAATACCAATATATTATGTAAAAGAGAAGCTGTCACTGGTATAGGCACATGACAATTATTGACAAATTATTTTTAATCAAATGATTTTATGGAAAGATAAAGCTAAAACGTGCCATTCAATAACATCATTGTTAGATTTTTAACTGACAACGGCAGTAACTTTTACAGTCTAATTCTACACTCTACAAGACTGAATCTATGTCAAGACTGAGCATCATATTAAGACCAACTTAAAAGTTTCTGTTTTAACAAAAGGGGGAAGAAATGATTTCCATTTTTATTGAACATCAGTCTCAAAACTCATTTTTCCCATTTCTTTTGTTGCCTTGGTCTGTCATAGGAGTGCCACCTAGTTAGACTCCAGATAAGATGTACATGGAAAAAATGAACTTCTAGCAAAAATAATGTTAGTGTTTACATCTTAATGCTTTGTTACAATAACAGTTTACTTCAAGTTGCATGTAAGCAGGGACATAAGGAGAGCTAAAACCCAAGTCCCACCAAGTCATCCAAATAAATGTTATAACCAGTTGTGTAAGTGAGCAGACCTACCTGAACTGCACAGCCAAGCAGGAGCAGAAGTAGTTTTTTAACCTCTTCAGTGCCTTGTTCTGAAAATGTTTTAAAAACAATATACAGTGCATATACTTTTAGATAAGAACAAAACAGTTTCTGTTTCTATATGCATTTATATGGCATCAAATCCTTCATATAACTTTTTACTACTGTTTGTTTGTGTAGGGTTCAATGGACATACGGGTATTAAACTATATTACGCTGCAAACAAAAAAGCCCACCACCATGCTGGACCAGATGTAAAGTTTAACCGAACAGCTTTCTATTCACTCAGTGCTCAATTAGTTGTCTCCAAAAAACCAAGAGCAAGATACAATTATAGCAGTATGCTGTTCCTTATATTTCCAAGCAACTAACATACAGAGTCATAGAATCTCTTATAATACTGGAGGGAAGAGAAAAGCTGGGGAAAGTCCTCCTCAAACCTGAGCTGTAGGGGGCCATAAGTAATTTCATTCTGGCTAACATTAGGAACTAACCATTTCCTCTATCCTATCTAAAATCATATATTATGCTGACTGGCAATAGTTTACTTTGAGCACTGTGGATTTAATAGTGGCCTTGCACAGGTCATAGGAAAGGCTATAAGCCAACTCATGGTAGAAACAGAAAAGAAATTCATATTAACCAAAAGTTTTATGAATATATCTAATCTGTGGTCTGAAAGCTCAACTGTTACATATCTTTCAGCTTCCCTTCAGCGGGAGACAATCACAAAAAGTTATGTTTTTCCCTTTCAAAGTATGTGACTATAAATGCACACAATTCAAAGTTTATTTATTTATTAATTAAAACATTTATTTTTCACCCTTTATCCAAGATGTCAGGGTGAAATACAATAAAACAAATTTCAACAATTTAAAATATAAAAGACAAAAACATCACTTATAGTCTCAAACATATTAAACTACCTGACCAAATCAAACCAGTTAAATGGTAAAAATCACGTACACATACACACTGGATAAAATCATGAGACTTCAAAGGTTCTAATGAAGAGTCTTGTTTTAACTTGGGTGCCAACCTGAAGACATCACTGGTGCCAGCTAGGCCTCTAAGAGGTAGGCATTACACAGCTGGTGTTGTGTCTCATTGGTAGTAGATGAAGGAGGGGCCTGACCAATAGGCCTTCATCTTTATATAGGTATACATCACTGTCTTTACTTGAAAAATGTATCCAAAATGTGCAGATTAAGAATGGCTCCCAAAATGAGGAGGTATTCGGAGAAGTGTCTACCAAAACATGCACAAATTTCCATGTTACGCCCCCCTCTCCACAATAAAGTCTTATATCCTGATACAAAACAAGGATGGAAAGAAAAGGTAGATGTATTTGGAGAAACGGGACAATGCTGAAATTGAGAGATTTCCATATTTAGGCCATCACAGGTTGTACTATCTCATCAATAATTGTTCTGAGGAAAAGGTGAGACAATGGCAATTTAAACAATCATTTAGCTACCAAAATCCAGCCACGCTGTGCCTATCTCTACTGCTAACTAACTCAGCGAAGAAACCAAATTCTATTTGAACACTGTTAACTAAGTGCAGACCTTTGGAGGCTTTGACCAATTCCATCTTCCCCATTACAAACCCTGACCGCTTACCAACCAACCTTTTTAAACAGTCCAAAAAAGTGTTTTAGCATTAAGTACATTTGTCTTTTTCTTTTTTCTTTTTTTGCTACCTTCATTTTGTGTACACTAATACCACAAGTCAGTAAATCAATACATAATTAAATGTATTGGGTAGAAGGAATTAAAAACCCATTATATGCACCAAGAACTAGGACAGCAGTATATGATGAAGTCTGTTGTTCTAGAGAATTGAATTTTTGTCTAGCCCTTTCCCCAATGGTTAGCTGTGGTCCAAGAGAAATGGTGAAGGACACTGACTAAAACTCAGTAAATTTCTGGTTTAAATCTCACCTCTTATCAATTCACTAAGTGGCCTTAAGCAAACCAGTCTTTCTCTCTCCCCTTCAGTCTGCCACCCAAAATGTATACGAAGCCATTTGAACAGTTGAGGAAGTTATACAAAATTATAAATATTCAGAAGACAAGAGAGCAGTCCCACTTTAAAATTAATATAAAACTTACCTGAAAAGGGATTTTTGCCAATTATTAAGACATTTGGCAAAGGCATCATAATCAATTGTTGTAACGTCTCCTATAGAAACAAATACAAATATTTACAATATTTACATGAAGACTGACCATATCTTCCATGTGTAACTAAAAACATGAATGGCCTTAAAAATAAAGCACTCAGTAAATCTCATTTCTGATTTACAATATAAACCAAAAAGTTTTAAAAAGTTAGTCTTTTATCTGGTTAAAATAAGCTCTAATAATTAAGGCTTACTTATTGAAAACTTAAGTTCTATATTAACTCTATACATGCTTGCTGGCTCTTTAAACAGCTGAGCTAAAATAATTAGGGAAAATCCTTCAAAAAGCCAATACAGTAGTTTGATATTTCTTTGCACTTTTTGGGCTACGGAAAGATATATTTCAGCTCTGCTTTTATGGTCGGGAAACTATTGACTGTTTCTTCATTTTATATACACACATGTACCTATAAATTATGGTTTACATGCACATGCCTTCTTTACAAACTTTTTTTCACTACAATAGATAATAAAATATTGGAAACACCTTACGTACAATACACACACTTGAAAGATGTCTTGGATTCTGTGGCAACAACATGGAATGTATCATTCTAAATGGTCATGGGCAATTATCAGGAAATTATAAAAACTCATACAGTAGGATAATAGGGAGCTTACACTTTGTACATATAGGGAAAGATTGGAAAGAACTGATAACAAGGGGAGCAGTATTCAGCAGTTTGGGGTAATACCTCAAAGCTTTCAGAACTTATAGCTTGTAAAAATCCAGCCTACCTACTTGTTCAAAAGCCCTTTCAAGAGAATCAATATAAAGTCAATTCTTCTCTTACAGTTTGTAGTATCTGAAGCATTTGACTAAAATCCTTTTGACGCACTAAACCAGCATTAACTACACCTGCACAGGTGGTGGTGGCAAGAGGAAAAATCCACAGATATGCAGGCCATGAGGAAGCAGGGTGCTTGGAGCCAGCAAATTTTGTCTGCCCTACCTCTCCACCACTGTATAACCATTGAAAAATGGAACTGATACCACAATGCACAAAGAGGATTCTGGCCTTTGTCTTCTTCAGTACTGTGGTGGGAATTGGGAATAAAACCTATACAATGTCCTAATGACATGGACATTTGTCTGAAATAGCTTCGTAACAGTTCAGGCAGTTTTAACCCTGGAAAGGAAATACTCAGGAGTTCTGGAGGAAAAAAAAATTCCTGTTCTGGTAGTGATCAGCCAAACAACAAGTAAACCTACATCATGCCAATAGCTTCTAAAATTCTTAGAAGCATGTTCCCTGTTTTAGCAGCAGCCACACTACTAATGTGAATTTTTACCTGAAGCAAATGGTTCTCTCAACATATAGCCTACAAACAACTTGTACTTCTACTCAAACACACAAAATAATCATAGTCCAACAGTTTCCAGACAGAACCCATTATATCTTTTGCACGTTCCTCTCTGATCAAGACCATAGCTGCAGCAAATTCACAAATTACTTTCTTGCCTGTCTTCCAATTCAAAAAGTTTGGAATGGAGACAACTTAACATTACTTCACGCATTCCATCTTTAGAGAATTTAACCACTGCCAATCCTCAGTTATCAACTATCTTAGCAAACTGAGGAGCTGGGGTAAGTCACCTATTTGAAAATTTAAAAAAGGGAAAAGAAACTCCTGAACAAGAAATAACTAAAGTGTACAGAGGCATAATGTTTACCTTATTCACAAACATGAAAAATACACACTTATTTAGTGTGTGCTTAAGACTGAGACACAGTGAAAAGGAACAAGCAATCACTAACGAGAACATGAAGACAATTAGTTTAATATATTCAAACCACAGTTCTCATCCATTATAAAAGTAGTTTTCTACACCAAATTAGGACTATGAGGATTTAGATATACAGACAAAGGCATGCAGACAAAAGCATACTGTAGCACTACCTTTGGGACAACGAGGTCTAGAAATGTCACACAGACTGCCAGCAACTAGGATATAAAGTATTGTTCAGGACTGAAAATACCTCTTTTAGGAAATAGCTACAATCTAAAATATTTATGAACAGTTTCATGGAAGTTGCTCTATTCAATCTATGCTAGACATGGACGGCAGTAATCAGGGAAAATCCCCAGTCTAGACAGCACCTAATTCTTTAAAGTTTGTGTGCATTCCCGCAAACATCTGGATACCTATAACAGCAGATGCTAACCCATACGCAGATCTGGCAGCATAAGACTTTTTTCTGGCAGCATGTTCAATACAAATGTCCAATTTTTATGATTAAAAGGGTTTCCCTTTTCCTGTTGTTGCTCAACTTACATAAATATTATATTGACAGTGTGCCATAGAAATGGAAAGTCTATTTTTCAAAGCCAGATAAATTTTACATGGACATAAAACAAAAATAAAAAGATTAGATTAGCAAAATGAAACAGAGAGATGTAACAAAATAATATGAAGTGTTTCACTGAATTTTATATAATTAAATTTACAGTTACTTTGTGCTTCCAGGAGCTCATTTTTTGAAGATCAGGCTATGAAATGCTACTATAGACTGAACTCAAGTTACAAACTTACCACCACAGTGTAATAAATATCACCACCATTAGAAAAGTATGAATTGATCAAGCCACTATTAGCTACAGTCATACAAGTAAGGATCCAATAGCATTTTCAACACATTACAAGGGATATTTTTAGCTGAATTATAAACCATCACCACCACTACTATATACAGAAACCAGTCAGCTAAAATGTCATTTTCCTTCCAAACAGTCCAATCGTAATACTCCTATCGTGGAAATCAATGGAGCTTATTGAAGAAAAGCATCCAAAGATTAAAGCAAGCATTTACAAGCCCTAAAATAATGCTGCATGAGGTCAACCACAGGTTGCAGTATTATGGATTACTCAAAAACCTAGCTGATGATCTGCAACGTATATAAACATCTGTGAGATTTGATGGAGGAGCAGGAGAACAGGACTAGCTTATTTTCTATTAGTATACTTGAATGATTTAGGAGGTGTGCGCACTTACTGTAGTTTTCCAAAGCAATTTGCTCGGAGCAATGTACTCTGTCTCTGCATTTTAGTATCTGAAAACAAAGGCCGATGCTGCACAATCCCTTGACAGAACTAGATGGCTTTTTATGACATTCACAAATGTTGGGTAAAAGGCAAAAATTAGCCCAGTCTTCAACTTACAAAGACTCCAAAGCAGTTTACAAAGATCAATAAAGATGACAAGCCTGAAGGCAGACACTATCTCATAATACGAAAAAAAAAGGATGGGGGATGAACCTTGGGCAATAGTCCTTAGATACATGTTTGGTTAATCCCCCCAGATCAAAAGACTTTCATCAGAAATGGTTTCAGCAGAGATGGATACAGACCTTACAATATGTAGGTCAGCCTTCTTGGCACTATGAGGAAAGAGAGGAAGGTACTAAAGCGCTATTACATAGAACTTATATGGACAAATATACAGTGGAGGAAGCAACACACAGTCCCCAGCAGCTATGCACAATTTGCTTCTTTGTACTGCTGTGCTAGAGAGGTAAAAGCCGCACTTATACTACACAGTAATCAACAGCCTGGGAGCTGGTCATTTCATATACAAGCTATTCAACCTGAATATGCAAACAGGATACACGCAGGTATAGTTCCTTAGTAAGATCAATCTGTGCCTCAGACAGGGAAAGGTAACATTTACTCCTGTCACCAAAGAGCAACTGGGCATGAAGGAAAAAAAATAAGAGTGGTGATGGAAAAGAACTGTTAGGCTAGGTTATGGAACTGATCCAATACAAGCAGATGTCACCACCAGCTCACAACAGCAACCTTTGATAGATACAAATCTTAGCTTAGGTGTGCATAAGGCATCAGTCTATCTGGCACTTGAATATGAAGCCAGCAAGATGCACAGTCTGTATGCCTTGCAATCCAGTGGGATCAAAACATGCATCACTATGTTTCATTTAAGCTTTATTCAGTACGAGCAAATGGAGGCAGGAAGGAGCAATCTGTTGCTGGACACTTCGTTATTTTAGCAGGAGTTACAGTATTTTGCACATATCTCTTATCAATTACTGATATGCTCAGATTATTGATTATTTCCTGTGTAAATTATGATTCTTTAGATAATAATGAGAAACTTACTTACCTGATAGTATGATTTAATTTGCCTGACCAAAATAGACAAATTTTGAATTCGAAGAGATGCATCATTGTTTACTTTCTTGTTTACTCTTTGACTGTCTGCTTTAGGGTTGCTGAAAAAATAAATAAAAGTTAATGAAATTGGAACATACATTTTAGTCAAAATTCACTGAGGAAAATTCAGAGATCAGCCAAGAATAAAGTAGATATGGAACTGAAATCTAAGCTATAACCATAATCTTATCATGAAGCACAGACCCCAGAACTGCACATTCATAAGCCATACCACAGTATATTTAAACAGCCAGTCTGCCAAGTGTTATGCATAAAATTGTGGATCATGCCAGCTGACTTAATTTTGTGTTTTTACAACACGCAACAGGATGAGACTAAGCAGATATTTATTTATTTACTGTATAATTAATATATGCTCCACTTTTCTCCTTGTACAGGATTCCAAGATACTGAAGATGAAGAATATGCTGAGAAAATTTCAACTGTAACTAAATTCACAAAACATGTAAAACAGGATTCACAGTCCAAGATCGTTATGTTGGTTGCACAACACAGCTTGATATAAATGGGGTGTATCCCCATGGCCAACCTGTGGTGAGGAGCAAAGACTTATAGCTACCATTCACAGCAGAATTGGGAGGGTGATGTTTGTTCCTTTTCCCCAGCTGTACAACTTTCCCAGGAGACTGGCTAAGGGCGTGCACGGGGAGGAGAATCACTGTGCAAGGAAGTACTGGATGCCTTCTTCCTCAAAAATGAAAGTACATACACTAGTGCAACAGCAGTTACTGTAGTGTACATGGCCAACCAGATTCTGACAACAGGTGAGAAAAAAAGAGTGGTTCCCAGAAAGAAGTCAGGGTATATTGAAAGTGTTCAATTTTCAACACTGGATTCTATTTCATACCTGTATTTTTTATATTGTGAATATCTAATTATTGCAAACTTAGGAACAAATACACAGTTCTCCCTCCAAATTCACAGGTTCGACCTTTGCAAATTTGATTATTCGCAAGTGCACGTGCCTCCCCCCATTCTCCTCTTCTCATCTCCTTGCATTTTGCTCCTGCACAGAGAAATCATGCCAAGGCAAAACAAAAGGGAAAGGGAGGGAAGGCTCATGTAAGCCTTCCTTTCCCCTCTGGAGCTTCCCCTCCCATTCCTATGCATTTTGCCCTGGTGTGGAAAACCCATGTAAGCCTCCCCCCACCATTTTCTTCTGTTTTGTGTCAGCACAAGTTCTCCACACAAGGGCAAAATGCACAGCAATGGGAGCTCCAGAGGGGGAAAAGAAGGCTTGCATTTTGCACGAGAACAGGAAGGCGGGAGTCCCAGAATGGAATGAGGGCAGAGTGGAGAGAGTTATTCACAGTTTTTCGACTTTCACGAGGATTCTGCACCCCAAACCCTCGAGAGAGCGGAGGGAGGGCTGTACAGTGTTTCCACTCAGAGTTGTGAAAAATGAAACCATAGAATATAGGATGCATTGGCTGTTTTCCTTATAATAGCAAATCATGGTTTGCAGCACACTGGGAACTGTGGGACAAAATCTGAGTATACATGTAGAGGAGAAAATACATGAACCCAAGGACAGCCATTAATGGTTTGAAACTATATATGAATCAAACCGACATCACATATTATTGTGGGAAATAGTGAATAAGTATGACTTTAAACCAAACAACTTGGCTATTTAGGGCACAATTAAACATAAGTTGAGGAATTTTAAATTCAATGAAACTGAGCAGAGATAGCCCATATTTACTTTCTAACAGAAATTAAGACAAGTTGAATGTGCTTAACTCTGGTTGGTCTGGATCCTTTTCATACCATGGGGATTTTTTTTTCTGCCCAGCAATTAGTTCCCTGGGACTGAAAAACTCAAGTGTTTAAATCTGCTTGGTGGTTTCAGACTGTGAAATCACATTCTGATGCTAAAGTTATTATCCTATAGTTATAAGTAATGTAGGAATCTTTGGTTTTGCCTTCTTCACGAACAGGCAAAATAATCTCAACAGAAACAAGAAACCATCAACACTAATAATAATAAATAAAAAATTCAAAAAATTTGACATTCATTCTTCATAGAGTCAAGCAAAAATAAAACACCCATTCTCATAAAAAGCATGGACAAAAGGAAACCAAAATCAAGAATTGTAATGATCGGATACTGTATATAGTCTCTCATTCACCATTCTAAAAGAAAACATGCCATAATCTATTTTTCAATTTTTCTTGAAAAAAAAAATAAAAAGGTTCCATGTAAAAAAAGGAGGGGAAAGTCCTTCCCACCAAAATTTTTCATTCCCCCCCCCCCAATTCTTCACATTTCTAGTGCAGTCAAGGGGATCCTGTTAACAACCCCTTCTCTAAATACAAGTAAGTTCACAAAGTATGCCTTGGGAAAGTGAATGAAAAATACCACTTTCTTGTTGATGAACAGCAAACATTTCACTCTAGCTAACTGTAGCGCTGGTCAAATAATCCAATATTGTCTCTCCTGTAAGATTATAACCAGAGGACAAAGCAGAAGGAAAAAAAAGGTAATTAGCACCAGTTATCATCCAGAATTCCAAATCCCGTTACTACACTCTATAGTGCAGAGAGGCTTCAGTAGCAGGCTGCTACACAATCCCAGCTAGTTCATGGAATTGGTATTATGTTGGTGCTGTGTGTTTTAGAGAGTCAGCATGGTATAGTGGTTTGAGAACTGGACTACGACCCCAAAGACCAGGGTCCAATTCCCTGCTGGACCATGGAAACCTACCGGGTGACTATGGGCATGTCACACATTCAGTCTAACAACCCCGTGATAGAGTCACCGTAAGCTGGAAATGTCTTGAAGGCACACAATGTTTTAAAAGTCTTACAAAATACAGTTGTGAACTGACTCTCTAATTCTCTTTGGTGACTTCATACATTGTGCATTTGGGAAAGCATACTACTCCAAAAGTACATTGTGAATTCACTAAAACTGGAGCAAGAGGAGACAACAAGTGCAGCTTTGAAAAGCTACAATTTTATTAAAGTGGCTACCTTTAATGAAGAGCTCTAAACATTTTAAAATCAGTCCTGCAGACTAAATACCCTCTGAGTATTATTCCTTGCTTCAGAAAACCCTATGAAATTCATGGGATCTCCATAAGCCAAGAGGCAACTTGGAGGTACATACATACACACACCTGCCATGCCTCTGCATTGAGACAGCCAGCACCGTGTAGTTGTTTGAGCACTGGACTACAACTCTAGAGACCAGGGTTTGAATCTCTGTCCACCATGCAAACCCACTGGATGACTTTGGGCAAGTCACACCCTCTCAGCCTCAGAGGAAGGCAAGTGAAATCCCCTTCTGAACAAATCTTGCCAAGAGAACCTCATGACAGGATCGCCCTGGGATTACCATAATTTGGAAATGACCTGGAGGCACACAACAACAAAAACAAAGGCCTCTACACTGTCTGTAGTATAATCAATCACTGTAAATGCACACAAAGTAACGTTACCTCCCTTCTCAGGGTGGACATATGTTTTTGCTTCGTCCTCTTTCATTCAGGAAGTATACCATGAACACAGCAAGAAACACGGGGTGAACAACTCTTCTAGTGGGAAGTTCTTACTGTTACAAACTCTTAAGAAGCATCCCACCAAGTTTCTAAGGTCAAACCATGACTCCAAATTTAATTCTCCCCTCAAAGTATCACCTATTAGAAGTTTAGAGAAAAAGGCTGCATTCCAAAGTTATGAATAAAAACATAAGGTCTAGTGAACACTAGACTGTGAAAGCTTTAAACTTTATGATGAGACTTTTATTCCTTACTGAACAGTAAGGAATAAGAGTCTCATCATAAAGTTTAAAGCTTTCACAGTTCTCCCATTTCTGTAATAAAAAAGAATTAATCACAACACAGTAACAGGCACATGGTTCAGATTAAATATTCTTCAATTCTAGTAGCCTTCCTCTTACAGAGATTACTGCAAGAACCTGAGAATCGAACCATGTTTCACACTGCTATTTTGCAAAGGACAAAGAATCAGTTCAAAATCCCATGCACAGTCAAGAAGAAAAAACCCAATCATATTTGTATAATAAATGACTGAAATGCATCATAAAAGATGCTGAGGGCTGGCTCCAAAACCCCTTTGCTTTCGTTTTTGCATTCTTATGGTAAATACACATTATTTAGTAATATCCTAGACAATTCAATATCAGAAGACATGCTGAGGGTCAGCTACTTAGACTGCTTTAAAATGGGTCTAGACAAATGCATTGAGAACAAGATATTAACGATTCTAAAGTCATGATAGCTACATACTACCTCCAAGACATAGAGGCATCCACCCTCTGAATTACAACCAAGTAGGAAAACAAGTAGGAAAGGGTTATCACCTTCCTGTCCTGCTTGTAGGAATTCTAGAAATATTAGATTGGCTACAGTGGGGAAAAGGCTGTTAGTTTAAGCCTTTCGTTTGGTCCAATGGACCCAATGTATTCTTATTCTCTGTCTAGAGCTAACAAATAAGTGGCAGACAAGAAACTGGTATTCAGGTATGAGCCGTAAAAGCACATCTGCACTTGGGCAAAGGTTTGCAAATTGTGAATGCCTTTTCTAGATATTTATTACCACAAGAGCACTCACAGATTTTTTTTTATATTAAGCTGTATATAAATACTAGAAATCAATAAAAAATGAGAGGGTGAGATCCTATTCTGTAGTTGTCAAAGCATAAATGAAGAGGCCACTACCACCTGTTGCTTATTAACTACTGCAGAAGGCTTTTTTTCTAGCAGCAGCTACTATCAGACAGAGGAAACAGCATTCCTGGAGATTTTTTTGGCAGCAGCTGAAGAAGACTCTTGCATACATTTTAGAAGCCAAGACTGGTAAGAAAGCACTTCCCATGACACTAGCAGGCTGTAAAAAGGAGCATTATTTCTAGCTTCAGTGGAAGGCCAAGTGGACAGAATCTTAACCTTCTTGGTAACAGAGGAACTGCAAAAGAAATAGTCAATAACCTACCAGGCAAAGAAGAATGGAGGAGTCATATCAAAGAGCAAGTGAAAGGCGTGTGTGTTGTGTGTGTCTGTGGACCTTCAAACTGCCTGTTGACTTATGGAGACCATATGAATTTCAAAGCGTTTTCTTAGACTAGGAATACTCAGAGATGATTTTGCCATTTCCTCTGAAATATAGCCTACAGCACCTGGTATTCATTGGCAGTTTCCCATCCAAGTACTAATCAGAGCTGACCCTGCTTAGCTTCCAAGATCCGATGAAATCTGGTGCTGTTGTGGTATTTAAACCAGAACTGGTGATAAGAGTTGTCTTGCTGCTACTCTTCCAGGATCTCACAAAAATACCTGTGTGTGGGCTTAAATAAAGATGAGTATGCTATCTAATTTGTTGTTGTTGTTGTATGCCTACAAGTCATTTCTGACTTATGGAAACCAAGATCTTCTTGGCAAGATTTGTTCATGGGGGTTTGCCTTTGCCTCCCTCAGGAGCTGAGAGAATATGACTTGCCATAGGTCACCCGGGGCTTTCCAAGGCTGAACAGGGATTCAAACCCTGGCCTCCAGAATTGTAGCCCAATGCTCAAACCACTGCACCAAGCTGGCTCTCTATTCTATATCATACTCAACTTCTTTTAAGACCCCACACTTGTTCTCTTGTAGCCACGGGCATTTTTGTGAGATCCTGGAAGTGCAGCAGCAAGGCAACTCTTATCACCAATTCAGAATAAAATGTAAGCCTCACTTATTTAGGCAAACACTTGAAACCAGAGGCCATTTCCGCACCTCACCCTTTCCCCGTCATACCGGCAGCACTTTTGCCAGGATGGGAGCATGTCCCCAACACTTGCGGACTGGTGCACAAGCAACATGCTCCTTCCTTCCACAGTGCAGCCAGCCTCCTTCCCATACTGCACTGTGGAAGGAAGTGAGCAGATCACACTTTCTGCCATTCTGCATGGCTGCCAGCAACAGGAGCGTCACACAATCACAGGATATACCATTAACGGACCATGACATTGTGTGGTAGCATGTCTCGTGGACCGCTGCAAACACATCCTCATTGCAGGACAGTGACGCCAAGCAGAAAAGGTCTGAGCTTCAGTTTGCCTAGTTTGAACTATTCTGCTGTTTTATATGAGAACCTCAACAATTTATATTGTTTTGTTTCTAGGGGTAAAAATAATGTGAGTGATGCTGCAAACTGTTAAAAGGTGACATTTAAATGTTTTAAATGGAGAACTTAAATGGAGAACCATACAACCAGTTCTATGGTTGAAGAGACAACCTAGACTTAAAAGGAAAGGTACCTTGTCCATTTGACTGACTGTGTTACAACAGAAATTTGCCAAGAAAATATGAGGCTATGTATAATATGGGAGGGAGAATTTTAAAGACTTTGTGTCTAAAAATGGTGTGTGTGTGTAAATACACTGAAGAAATGTTGAGGTTGGCTTCTGTTTGTTAGTACTGTTCTCGGATTTTTTTAAAAAAACATACATCCAGATGATATCTGTATTTTCACAGATCATTCACTGACAATGCCCAGCATGAGCAGCAACACTATATTCTCGTCCAAGGGATGGGTTTTTTTTTTAATTCTAGGATATATCACAGCAAAAACAAACAAACAAAAAACTCAAAGGACTCTTTACTTGTGATTCCTCAGGCACTCCTCCTCCACCTCACCAGACAGGAGAGGCAGCAGAGGTTTCTTTACAGTAGTACACTGCTGGTTAAGACCAATAAATCCTATACAGTTTAGGCCTGGGCTACGTGACAGACAGTATCTTCTGATAATGGCCTCCCAGGACATCGAGATCCATAAGAGAGACCTTCCACACAGTCCCACCACCTTCACAGGTACAGTTGGTGGGAACCCACAAGAGGGTCTGATCAGTAGCTGCCTCTATAACTTGGGACTCTGTATTTAGGGAGGCCAGAATGGCCTCCTTCTTGCTGTCTTTTTTTATTCAGACAGGCTTATAACAAAGGGCTGTAAGAGCTGTACTGTTTTAAATTATATTGTGTAAAAAGGCCTAAATACCTCAAAGGCACCAGATCCCATCTGATCTTGGATGTAGGGTCAGGTCTAGTTGGTATTTGGATGGGATACTGTGAAATGAATACCTGGTTCTGTAGCTGATAGTTCAGAGGAAGGAAGTGGAAAAACCATCTGTCGCATATTCATTGCCTAAGGAAACCCTATGACATTCCTGGGAGAGCTTATAAATTAACAGGTTACTTGAAGGCATGCGCACATGTGCATGCACACACATATGCACCAATTAAAAATGTTTTGGAGTATATATTTTTAATATGGTTGTAGTTTAATTTGGTTTTAATGTTGACTTTTTGTATGTTTTTAATTGTGATCTTTCTAATGTGCAACCTCCCTTGCGTCCTAGTCTTGGGAAAAAGGCAGGATGTACATGATGATGATTGATGACGCAAGGTTTTTGGAATACTATACCTTTTAAAAGAAGGCATGTCCATTCATGTCTCCAAAGCCAAAAGTGAGCAATGATGTGGCAGAGACCTGATGACTGGTCAACTGTTTACAATATTATGAGAACTGAATGATGATTGGCCATGTGCCTCCAGAACCAAGAGTGCTGAAGATAAAAAAGACTGAGAAATGGTGAACTGTCTATAGTCTTATGAGATCTGAATGATGACTGAATATGTCGTATAATTTCTTTCATCCCTCTCCCCTTTGCCCTTTACAGACACATGTGAATGCTCAGACAGCACCAAGGGACACCAACCATTAATATTTTTTTCAAGAGCTCTCGTTCCCTTACAACAGTTTAGAAGAGCCATTAAACTGCAACTAAACACAGCACGGGCAGGAATGTTTTATAGTCACAAATTGTCCCAGTCCTCCAAGAAATAAATCCAGAAGTGTCTGGAAGCTCACTCCCAGTTAACCCAGCGGGGGAGGGGGGGTGCTTTGGTCCCCTCACTGGAAAAAAGTAGCATATAAATTGAATATAAATAAATAAATAGGAAGAAAGGCCCACTCCTAGGACTTCTTGAGATTAAAAAAAAAAGCATTTTTTTTTCCTGATAGAGAGGTAAGGCGGGTGCAGGTGTGGCACAGGGTTTGGGAAAAAAAGGACAACCACATGAAGTCTATGGGCCATTGGATTTCTACCAGTGCTGTCTGTATACATTTATATGAGAGCAGGTCCAACTGAACTCAGCAGAACACACAGTTCTGAGTCAACCTGCAGGAAACTGACTTTACTCAGTTTTTAGGCTGGTAAGTTTAATTCTGTGTAACCACACTGCAAATCCGAGTCCAATGGCCTCAATCATATTTAAGATTTCTTAGTTCTGTTTGAAAAAGAATGGTTTTGTAGCTACAACTAAATTTAAAACTTTACCCCAAACCCAATCACTAGTCCCAACTAGAGTAGATCCATTAACTGAATGGTAACTTGGTAAATCGACTCTTACATAAGTTTCAGTAATTCAGTATGTCTGCTACAGTAGTAACTAACAACTGGATTTAGGTCCCTGTTCTTAATTAAGATTTAAAAGGTTAAGAGCTGATCCAATCTGTATCTTACCACAAATCGGTCCAATATATATTAATGGGTATACTTTTAAACCTGCATACTCCAAACTGCAGTCTACTGAAGTGTTAACATTTAAGCACCAAGGTTTACTTAACCACTTTTATTAGATATTTTAAATTTAGCTAGGACTTATCTTCAGTTATATCTCTAAACGGTAGATTAAACTAAACCTAAATCAAGTTAGCTTCAATGAGGATTCCTTTCACAAGTGCTTATTTGTACAGAAACTCAGAGTGATGCACACTGTGAGAAAATGCACACATGCTGATGAGAATGCTAAGTAGCAAACTAAATCTTAGCTTTGAGGTCACAACAAAAAAAAACTCTGCAAACGTACTGACACAATAAAAAAAAGTGTGATGTCAGGAATATCACTTATGACAAAC
This sequence comes from Cyclura pinguis, assembly GCA_030412105.1. Lineage (NCBI taxonomy): Eukaryota > Metazoa > Chordata > Lepidosauria > Squamata > Iguanidae > Cyclura > Cyclura pinguis. Next base: position 16,989,425 of record CM059599.1, on the reverse strand, counting down.
TGAACAATGTTGCTAAAAGGACATTCATTAACGCTTCATTAGTAAATGATACAAATAACTGCATGTAAAGAAAACATAATGTTCTTCTCATAACAGGTACAAAATTTAGCAGGTTTTATTTTTACTTTAGAGTGCTAACTGAAACCTGAAACTTTTTGCAGAACACAACACTAGACTTGAATAAAAGTTGTACCAGTCACTAAAGTAGTTGTTCATGTAGTTACCAATCGTTTGTTCACTGATGTGTTGGGGGCTCTTATCTGTGAAGTTTTAATAAAAGGCTTTTTAGCAACAACAGCAACAACGATGATGATGATGATGTAGTTTTTCCACCTCTACAATGAACTAAAAGTAGCTGTTCCCTTTGTAACTGAGTATTAACATACTAAAGATATGTGGAAAAATGTTTACAGTCGTATTACAAAGCCCCAGTGTGAGCAACAGCTGAAATACAATTTTGCAATAGGCATTTTGTGGTTAAGCACATTAGCTTTGTATTTATGTATGCTACATCAGTACATTAGTTTTTTCAAGGAACTTTAAACATTAAGATTAGGAGAACTTAAATATTTCCATGAATCATTTCTCTCAGAATTCAATTTCCAATTAAACCTTTCCTGCTGGTGAAAGAGCTTCCATTCGTTGGAAAGAGGAGACAATTTTTCTTCTTCCTTATAGTCCCCCCTTAAAACATGCTTGGGAGGATTAAGGAACTCTGTGGAACAGATGCTGGGAGGACATGAAGGGATGTAAGGGAAGGACAGAAGCAGAAAGCCCTGTTGCCTGAGAAGAAGTCAATTTCCATAACATTAGATTTCACCTAGCACATTGCTAATCTAACCATAGTCCATGGACTGTTGCTCGTCTGTGAGCCATTGGTTGTTGGTCCACAGTGGGTTTCCAGGAAAGAAAAAAAACAGTTGTTGTCAAATGACATAAATATGGCACACTGGAAGAGGAAACTCTCTGTACTACATCAAGTAAGCTTGAGAAGTACTATTCTAGAACAACCCTGATTGTTGTTTGTATAACTGATCGTATAACTGAACAAAAAATACTAAATAGTAATTAAAAAAATTCAACACTGAATCTGATTCAATTAACTTACTTGTGGGCCTTATCAGTGGAAATATTAGCACACAGATCATGTTTACATCTGGAGTAGAAATCACGCAGACTGAAAAAGAGGGGAGGGGGAAGAACTGCTATTCCCAGAAGCCTCCAAGAGCACCAATCCACTTTTAAAACAAAATAACCCTCCAACACTAGGAAGTATTTCAAAAATTCAAAAGCAAAATTATCACTTTTGAAAGGTTTTAGTAGCAAAATAAGCCCTTTTCGTATATCATATGGAGTTACAGAAAAAGAAATCTTGATGAAACAGACACAAATTCCTGACAGCAATCTTAACAGTCACACCAAACTTATATTCTAAGGCAATGAATCCTGCATATATAGCCTATGTATAGCTTCTTTTGTAAAGTAGAAAATGATTCATCAGCAAATAGCCTAGTAAAATAGGGCAAATTTGACTAGAAGTCAATAGACAGCCCAGCAATAAAAGACAGCCTTAAGCAATTTTACATTTAAGAGCAACCTACATATGACAAGTTACATTAATTTCAACTGGGGGAAAAACAGACAAGAGCACCCATATTAGTTCAAAATACATAGGAAATGGAAGAGAGTCTGTTATTCCTCAAAAGCTATCAGTGCTATATGATATAGATTCAGTCTTCACATAATCAGGGATTAGGTTATCTTTTTCATTCAACAAAATCTAGCACAAATAAATATGAAGCCATTAAGCTATCAGATTTCCAAATCTTAACAGACTGCAAACCAGTTGTGTGTCTTCTCCTGCCATCTGTTCATTGAAGGTCCTTAATGACAAAGCCTACTACTTTTCTGCATGAAATTTTTAAAAATATATTTGCACTCCTCTAAAAATACAACCTATAAAAACTTTCATAAAAAAAAAAAGAAACATTGCCTTCTAGTTTTAATAGTACTGCCTAACCCAACACCCAAACTACATTTACCCCAGAAATACTCTAGGCAGAATTTATCCTGAACTAAATACAGTAGTACATATGTGGTCACCTTTTTTAATTAGACCAACCAAACTATCACAGAAATGTATCAGTGCTCAGTTAATTAAATCTTTTAATCAGACGGTACAAAAAATAATCAAGGAATGGGAAAAGAAATCAGAAGTTCAAACTTTAGCTAGTATTGTAGCCATTAGATCACAAAACCAACAACCTCCATACTTTACTCTTTTTCACAAAGTCTGCCATTCTGCAAAATGTTTCAGAAGTACTTTGATACAAATCAAAGCCCTTAAAACTTCATTTTAGAACATTTCATCAATGCTTCATTGAGGGATGACTCAGGGATTTGCAAGTTCTTTATACTTCGGATTGATGCTAATTTCCAATGATAAAAACTGATTGTACTAGATATACAAACAACTTTTCCTCCCCTTTCTTGGCTACATTTGCACATCACACTGAACTATGAACTTAGTGGTTCAGAAAAAAGAAGAATGGATGAAGAAAAAGCAGCCTATGTGTTGCATGCAGCCCCAAAGTCCACTTTTGAGGCACCCAGGCTCTGTGAGCACCCTACTTTTTTCCAGAACATAGTTCCAACACTTCCAGTAACATGGGGGCAATTTCACCATGTTTTAGGCTCAGCAGACGTCTTAATTTCCAATTTGTTTCTTAGTTACATCCTTCTGGATCAAAATGGTCCAGAGGCCAAAATGCAGCAAAACTATCCCTGCTCCTTGGGCAACCATCTACAGCAAAAAAAAATCTGGGGTTAAGCGTGTGGGCCTCCAAGACCCCCATAGAGACAACATAATCCCTTCAACCTCTGGCAGTTGCCCACTTCTGCAGGAATGAGCTGGGCCTCCACTGCCAAATAGATGGGTTTTGGAGTCTTTGTTAACATCATGGCTAAACATTAGCAGCTATCCAGTACAGAGAGAGTGCAGTTGTACTGGGATGCTTGTAAGATACTTTTTGCATTATCTTGGCAGTTTGAAGATGGGAAACAATATTAAGCCTGAGAAGAGACTGACAGACTATATTTTCTCCTGTTATTACTCTGCTTCCCCACTTCTCATAGCTATTGGGGGGGGATGCATCACACTTGCACACTTTCGTCTTCTTTTACACTATCCAACTCCAGTCAAGATGCTCCCTACATCAGAAAGGGAGAATAATTTGACTGCCAGCTGGGGATAGTCCCGGTAGAATTAGTTTGAGGGTCCAATTCTATCACTGGCTGTGAGGGGATGCTGGACTCCATCAATGAAAAGGTTAGAATGCTTCATCTGCTATACCATTTCACACCAACCAAGTTTATGCTTTGCAAAGTTTAAAGCAGTGATGTGTATTAGTGTTCAGCACTGAAAGAACTCTTGGGAAGGCCTGCAATTACCCCCAGTTCTGGCACACTTGCTTTAGTAAAATGTAAAGTAGGCATTTAGGGTGATCACCAACAGCTGCTTTTCATCCTGGAGAGAAGTGACTAGCGGGGTGCCACAGGGTTCTGTCCTGGGCCTAGTGCCGTTCAATATTTTTATCAACGACCTGGATGAAGGAATAGAGGGCATGCTCATCAAATTTGCAGATGACACCAAATTGGGAGGGGTTGCTAATACACCAGAAGACAGGATCAAAATTCAAAATGATCTGGACAGATTGGAGAGCTGGGCCAAAGCTAACAAAATGAAATTCAACAGAGAGAAGTGTAAGGTCCTACACTTAGGTAGAAAAAATGGAATACAGAAATATAGGATGGGGGACACGTGGCTGGATGGCAGTACGTGTGAAAGGGATCTAGGAGTCTTAATAGACCACAAGCTGAGCATGAGTCAGCAGTGTGATGCAGCAGCCAAGAAAGCCGATGCAATTCTCGGCTGCATCAATAGGAGTATGGTGTCTAGATCGAGGGAGGTACTGGTACCACTCTACTCTGCTTTGGTTAGACCTCATCTTGAATCCTGTGTCCAGTTCTGGGCACCCCAATTCAAGAAGGACATGGTCAGGCTGGAGCAGGTCCAGAAGAGGGCAACCAAAATGGTGAGAGAACTGGAAGACATGCCCTATGAGGATAGACTTAGAGAGCTGGGTATGTTTAGTCTGCAGAAGAGAAGCTTAAGAGGGGACATGATAGCCATGTTTAAATATCTGAAGGGATGCCATGTAGAGGAAGGAGAGGGTTTGTTTTCTGCTGCTCCAGAGACCAGGATAAGGAGCAATGGATTCAAGCTGCAGGAAAGGAGATTCCACCTGAACCTCAAGAAGAACTTCCTGACGGTTAGGGCTGTCCGGCAGTGGAATATGCTGCCTCGGAGTGTGGTGGAGTCTCCTTCTTTGGAGGTTTTTAAGCAGAGGCTGGATGGCCATCTGTCGGGAGTGCTTTGAGGGTGTTCCTACATGGCAGGGGGTTGGACCGGATGGCCCGTGTGGTCTCTTCCAACTCTACATTTCTACGATTCTATGATTCTATGATACCTGCTTTAGTAAAACAATGTTCATGTACTCTTATTAACTGTTCTGCAGTCGAACAAGATACATACTTCAGCAGCTCTTGCAAGTCTGAAGTGCACCACATGCAGCCCTTCCTACAGTACTTGTCCAGATGTTAGGGGACCCTGCACTGGATCTATTATATTACAATTCCATTAATTAAGTAGTTGTGGCAGCGGAATAAATTAAAACTATATTCAGCTATTTGTCATAAAGCTTTCCATCTCAGGTACTCTTGCCTTATTACATGAACAATTTAGAAATTTCAATGTTTTCACAGGCTTAAGCTGACATATATCACAGAAATAAACACATAAATGACAAACTGTAAGTAAAACTCAGTAATTGAGTTATTAGGTTTTTTTTAAGAGAGGTCTGTACTCTCTTTTCCATAAAACACTGGAATTATTATAATCATGAATAAATGAAAACTGAAAACCCTCTGTAGATAAACATAGAAGGCAGAGTTCATGCTTATGGGCTTAGAATACTAGAAATAAACTAATTTATAGTGAGAAGATACATAATACACACATCCTTGAAACAAAAATATATACATTCAAATGCTCTCTTGCTAGAAAACCACAAACAGTCTGAATATATAAGTTAGATTTATTATTACAAGACATCAGATCATGGCTACTGATTAGCAGATCTGGTGACAAACATATTATAAGAATGAATTCTACTATTATAATTAAGTTTATTAACAAGTTATCATATAAACTCTTAATATTAAGTAAATGTCTACTAAGTTAACATCCTAGGTATGTACACTATCTTCTCCAATTTGCACTCAAAACCTAAGCTCTTTTTCACAGCAGCCCATCTGATTCAAACTTGCTAACTCTTTTGATATGCTAGTTTAGGGTAAGGTGAGTTCAACCATTAACATTTTTTAAATTTGCTAGCTATTCCCTGATAGCAGGCGTTACTAGACAAAACAACCACCAGTCTCTCTGACAGCTTTCAGAGAGAGTTCAGCTTTCACTGAACTCACGATTCCCATGAAAGCTCCTTGCTGGCCATATTTGACATTAAATTGGAAGCCAAGATGCTCTCTTTCAGAGCATTCTATCTGCAATGTACCCTGCACATGTTCTCTAATTCAAGAATCTATTCAAGTAGGTAACATGTAACTAGATAAATCAGATACACTTTTTTTGATTTTATATGGAATCACCCAAATCCATTGCAGATAAGCCCACTAAAACCACGTAAATGGATTTAGAATAGCGTACATAACTGATGCCTTCCCTTGCCCCCCACAAAAAACTTCTTTATCTTTGCACATTTTGCTGCATTGTTTCCTTACACAGACTGACTGCAGAGTAAACAAACTACTACTTATGTTTTTATGATATTCAAAAGTTTGTTATGTGCCATGTTTCTAATCTTTGAGAAAGTAAATCAAAGCCCTTTTCTTTTTTTCCCTAGTGCACAACTGAAAAGAGGAACAGTACAGATCAGAATTCCTTCAAACAGCTGGGCACACTAAAGGCTGTTAGGAGGTTTTATCTCACAGGTGGCAATCTATCACAAATTATCTGGGTTTTTTTTTTAGGAGAAACTTTGTAAAGAATGAGTCCGTAAGCAGGAAAATCAATCCCCACTTCTAGATCCATCACATTACACTCATACAAAATTCATTCTAACTGTACACAGTATTGCCCCTGCAGGAAAGTAAGAACGATCCTCTGATTAAGATGCCAAAGTTGAAAGCAAACACAGTGTCATGCTTCACTAACTATTAATGCTGAGGGAAATCTCTGAACCAATGCAGCGCTCTGGCACATGTTCACACTGATGAGTTAAGGACATATGCCAAGTTTTTCATTCACAGTTATGCTTGAATGGCCAACACCATCATCTTTCCTCATGACACAAGGCACTTCACTACGAAGATCAGCTTGAAAAGTATTCTATTATTATGCACATACGATGTATTAAAGCCAATGCTTAACACAGTTAAACAACCAAAACTAGGTGGAGATTTTTTATAACTACAGTTTCTACACTACGCAGGCATTTCAACAGGAAAAAATGATTTTAAAAGAATATTGCTGTCCTATAAAAGAAAGAAAAACAACAAATAGATGTAAGACAGCAAGAATGTTTTCCTCTTAAACATTTCCTTCCATTAATAAAAGTCATGAGTGTTACTAAGGTTGCATCTGCCCAGGTGCTTCCTGTAATCCTGGCTTTGTTCCTCAGCATCAATTCACAATACATGAGGCAAGAGAAAAAGAGGACATATGATGTGGCATGGAGATGTGAGCATTCAAAGCCATTTTTCCCACAATCCCCCATCAGGAGGTCAGATATTGGTGCACAGTGATCAGGTGCACTAATTGAGCGCAGGATATACTGAAATACAGGGCCAGATTTCTAAGAAGTTCTACATGCACACATTTCTGTTATAATACTGTAATAGAATAATAGTCTCTGGAGTAACTTCTGACTATGTAAGCTCTCCTTCTACCTTCCGGACAACTACGCAAGAATACTACCAAGCAGGGGTGTGCACTGACCACGTGATTCAAACTTTAATTTACTTGCAAGAAAATCTGAATCCAAATTTGAAAGCCAAATCTTAATGCCTCCTACGCAAAAACCAACAAACAGCTATAAGATTTCTTTTGTTGCTTAAAACTAGGTGAAACCTGCAGGGATAAATATTAGAAAATTGGTGCATAGAACTCTGCACCACATGGCTTTACCTTTGAGTTTTTAGAAGCGGACTGCTAATAATAAGCTATTGACAAAAACTGGACAAGATTACCCCCTGTAAAGTGATAAATTGCACAATACCACCTTGAACACAGATGATTTCATCAACTAAGCAAGGTCCAGTCTGGTTAGTATAGGTATATCTCACTTAACAAGGCAGGCATGTTCTTGGGCATGACTTGAAGAGAAAAACTGGTACCAGAGACAGAAAGACTATGGATAGGTTCCTACACCACAAAAAGAAGAGCAGTTTAGTATGTTTCAGCAAGCTATTTAAAAGTAACAGTATGTCCATGTGAAAACAAACAGGTCAGTTACACTATGTATAAGTAAAAACATTTTAAATCTTTTAGAGACCACTTGAAAATTTCTTCCAAAGTGCATTCAGAGATGACTTTTTTTCTTTCAACAGTCTCCCTTTTGTTTACGATTTCCATCTTGGAAATGCTGATTTTTAACATGCTGGATACAGCAGTTGAGACAAGATGGTCTGCTTTCCTCTTTTTCTCTGTTCTGCCGTTCAAGTAAGTAAGGGATTCTGGAGGCAGTTATTGCTTACCTTGTAGGTAGGCCCATACTGCTACAGCAGAACCTCCCTGACCTGAATCCTGCTCTTTCTCAATTCAAGCTTTATTTCATTGTTTACTACCAGCACGTTACTGCAACTTGGGACCAAATGCATGTGTTTCTCCAGCCCTCTTTCACCATCTTCCCAATGCCAATGCTGCCAAAAAATACCCAGCTAGATTGAAGGTTAAGAAAGAGGGTTGCAGATCTGTAAAAAGACTTTCTAAAATGGAGCTTCTTTGTCAGAGTGTTTGTTAACTGAAAGATGTCTGTATTTGGATGGCAGGCTTTAAGGGAATCTGAGGGGTCCACTGATAGGGACTTGAAAACCCTGGAGAACTGTTGCCAGTCAATGTTGAAAATACTGGGGTAGATGAACTAATGGTCTGATTCACCATAAGGGAAGTTCCTATGTTCCTAAGTTTAGGAAAACTGTAACAGTGGCTTTTATAGTCTAGGGTGTTTCTCCTCGCAGTTAAAGGATAAACTTATTCGAAAGGGGGTTTTGTGGGTCAGCATACAGCTCAAAGGACAGGTGCAGAGTTGGGGTAAGAGAACAGTGTTCCTATTTTAGGGTAGGGACAATAATTTCCCTTCAAACCCCTCTACAGACTTTTTAAAGCAACTGTCTGAAAAAGTGAGTAGGTCACAAATGTGTTCCAACACTAACAAATGTACAAGGCCACAACCATAGTTGAAAACTCTAGAGCAGTGATTCTTAACCTGTGGTCTGTGGACCCCCAGGGGCCACAATGTCCTCACAACAGGTCTGTGAAGGCTTGAAGAAACATTATGAGATTTTACAGTGAAAACAGAATGAATGAATGAATGAATGAATGAATGAATGAATGAATAAATAAATAAATGAAAAAATAAATGGAGAGAAGGAAGACAAAATTGTACAGAATCATTCCAATAAAAATATTAGAATAGGAGCATGTGCATTTACTTATTCCTCCCTTCTGTCCAAATTTGAAGACCCCTGATGGGAAACTTCAAATAAATATTTGATGCACTTCAGGGTTTTAAATCTTTTGTTGAGTTTTGGTGGTCCATGCCAACAAAAGATACTTAAAGAGGGTCCATGGTAAAGAAAAGGTTAAGAACTGCTGTTTTAGAGTGTTAATTTGAATAGGCAATGTGAAGATTTTTATTGTCTTATGCCCAATGTGACACCAACTTCACACATAATGCAATAGGATGTGGACGGCCGACGGATGGGCACTGACAGGAATTGCATTCTGCATTTTCCAAGAAAGCATTGAATACTAGACCTCCCATGACATGCCTTTTTTAAGAGAAGAAACTAGGAAAGAATACCAAATATAAAATCTTACATACCATAATTGTTATCATTTACAAGCAAAAGAATATGCATGATATCAAAATTCCCAGTAACAAAAAAAGCTAGGAAAAAGGAGCAGAGGGAATGATTTCTGAGACAATACAGAAATTTAACTCTAGCAAGCATTTCAACATTAATTGAAACAGCTGTCTCTACAGAGCAGTATGAACTACAAATACAATTCCATTATTGTTCCATTTCAATTCAGCTATTACACGTGCTTCTTTCTATAATATAGAAGCATGTATTATTTACTGTTATCACAGAAAAAAAAATAAGTATATCTTCTGTCAGCCATCCCAGGAACAAATTACTGCCTAGTGGACACAGTAATTCCTCTTACAACAACATTTTCAGACAACATAAAGAGCCAAAAGCTGTTATTAAACAAAACAAGTGAATGTTTTCTCGTTTATAGATTAAAGTACAGTTAAGCATATACATGGAAATATAAATACATACAATATTCTGTATACAGAAACTCTGAAGGTTTAAAATAATGCTGCTTCACAAAATGTTAGTTGAAAAGTAAAATCAGAATTCAGGCAGACAACTTTAATACATCTTTAACACAGAAACTGTAATTAGTATTAACTCATTTCAGTGTCAACTACATTAATCAGTAAAATTAGGACCAAACTGGTTAACAGTTCTATGTGCTTAACTTCCTAGATCACAAAAGAGTAGGTTGGGATGAGTCTTGTTCAAAGAAAAGAGACACATGGGCTAGAACCCTCCCTTTGGAATCCTTTCCATCTATCAAATGATTGTGTCAGCTCTGCCACCCTTATGCCTAGAGTTTGGTCTTTAGCCTGCTACTGGCAGAAATAATTTCCAGCAGCCTCTCAATCTCATTATAGTCAAATGTACTTAATGCACCTGTAACCAATGTGTATATGTATGATGTGAATTTTAACTGTAATTAACTGTAATTAACTGTAACTGTAACTGTTTATTAGTACTATTTTATCATTCTACAGTAATTTTTCATGTATTTTTTCTTGGTATGACTGTAAATAAACAAATTGATTGATTGATTGATTGATTGATATATTATAGTAGTTCATTTCACTGGACCTCTTTGAACCAGCATGTAGAGAATACCGTTACAACCAATGATCTTCTTAAATCATAAACAATATTAAACATTCATGAAGGTACTGAACCTTCGATACGACTGACCTACTTTTGGGACTTGTAATTTATATATAAAATTGCCCTAGCAATGACCTGTAACTAAAAATGTAAACAACTAAGTATAGCATTCAGAGGGGAGAAACTGACAGATCTTTTGAAGTATTTGAAATAAAACAACATACAAAGAAAACAACAGAAATCAAGTCTATGATGTTGGAATATTTGACTGAACACCTGAAGAAGAAGAAGGCAATTGTAAACAGATACTTTGGAGTGTTCGTTGATATTCATTACATTCAAATCAGTAAGCACTTGAGAAAGCTCTCTCTCTCTAAAAAAAAAAAAGCAGTGTTTCTTCAGTCTCTTAACACAACAGATAACCTGTAACATCATAACTGCATTGTAGTCCCTCATAACCTCCCACAAACAATGGATAGTAATGGCTAAAGTACACTATTTCCAGCAATACAGGAGTCTTAAATAGGACAGGTTTCATACGGCAGCTTTACTCAGAAACAGGCAAGAGCAGAGAGCAGGTGATGGGAAGGTAAGAGAAACACCTTTACTGTTAGAGACAGAAAGGAAATCTGTTTTAAATACTACCATAATTTGGTAACCACAGATCAGTTATTCTGATTCACTGCTATGGGAGTTTCTCTGAATTTTTTCTAGGACAAGGGCACTGTAGTCAGATAGACGAAAGGCATAAATCCCTGCCTAGCCAATGCCTTCTGGTTTTCTGCCAGAAGTTATCTGCTTTCAAGTGGGAGGGTGGCTGTAACAAGACTGACAGTTAGCTTCTAAAAACACTACCCAAAATATGCTACTCTTTCACATTTTAACTATCAAAATACATTCAGCAGCAACACTACTGCTGTCCACATCTGCCAGCCTTGTTATGATGCCAACACCCTCCAGCAGTAAAAAAAAAAAAAACCTTTTCCTACATGTTCTGCATGGCCTCCTTAACAGTTACCTCCGTATCATGCTAGACTAAACATTTCTGTCATCCAACCTCCTCCTTTACTGGCAGACACTCTCATTATCTATTCACACCCTTCCCCCAGCTGCAAATTCTGGCAAATTCCACTCTCTCTGACACAAGCACTACTAATTTTAATTGAATGGGGGAGAAACTGATACAGAGGCATGCAGAAGCAGCCATTAGCAGAACAGACTCTTCTGCTCCTCTAAGAACATTGTTTTCTAGCCCTGCAGGATTCAGAGTATGACAAAGAAGCCTGGGCCACATTGGAGATACTAATAAAGTCCAAAGCTTTCTGATCTCCAGCCCTACTCCACAGTTCAGCCCTTGGCCTGTTTACCTGAAGCTAGTCCTACCGTGTTCACTAGAGCCTAGTGGTTTGGCCTGTGTCTTGAGATCCACCTCTGCAGCCTTCAAATTCTAACCACCTAGCCATCCCTATCTTTATCTTTAAAGAAGAGCTCTCCTTTGCAAATTAAAAGAATGTCTATCTTTAAAAAAGCAAACTAAGCCAAAAATGCTGGGAATAAGGAAATCAAGTATATTATTTGAGGATCCATGCCAGAGAAGGCAGAAGTGGATACATCAGAAAGTCCTGAAATTCTGGGTCAAGTTAAAAGCATTAAAAGGAACAGTTGAACTACCACATGTTTGCTTTCCTATGGTGCAGAAAAGAACTGTGTTCACCATTACAACAGAACTTTTACACGGTTTTACGGCATTTGTTTATCACCTCTCAACCCACCAGGTCATGAATAATGGATAAAACACTTAAACCATTAAATTTCTAACTAAAAATCAATTTAAAACATCCAAAAACTACTGTTTTAGAAATATGTCGCTCTAAAACCAGACAATTAAAAACAATTTAAAAACCAGCCAAAGTAAGCATAAAAGTATTACAGTTTGTTTTATAACTCTAAACAAGGAGTTTTTACTGGGTAAGAGAAGGCAGTAAGACATTTGAGTCATTCCCAGCACAATGTCATGCATATGAGAAAAATTACTCCAAAGCAATGACCCTTATTCCCAAGTAAGCACAAACAACTTGTTGTTGTTGTTGTGTGCCTTCAAGTACCTTCCAACACATGCCAACCCTAAGGCAACCTTATCATGGGGTTTTCTGGGACTGAGAGCTTATGACTTGCCCAAGGTCATCCAGTGGGTTTCTATGGCTGAGCAGTAAACTGAACTCTGGTCTCCAGGGTTATAATTCAACATTCAAGGACTGCAGCTTAAATATTCAGTGCTGTACTTCCTGTTGCATTCTCAGGGGAAGTTATTTCCTTTTTCACTGTTTGGACTCTGCCTGTCACCCAAAGAAGGCACATATGACAGTCATGGGATTATTAGACTAAAAAATGCCAATAACAGATTAGCATTAAATTTTTACGATGAAATACTATTAGCATCTCATGAAGTTTCAGTCAAGTTGCAAAGCTCAATGACCCTCCACAGCCGCCTTATCTACTTGGGTCTCATTTTCTTCATTTTAGCCTTAAAGGGACAGAACACAGCAAAGGTCTTCCTTGCCCTTTGTGCCCTTACAGAGTCCCTGAAAACTGTGGATGACAACCAAGCAAATAAACCGTCTGTCCTAGCAGCAGAACCTATTCAATTCCTTTGTGACAGCATCACCTCAAACTGAACAACACCACAAGATGGAAACAGAATATCATCTGCATCAAACCCATCCAACAATGAAGTGCTAGCCTTCAGGCAAAGTGCCTGTCTTTTCAATGCAGCAAAACGAGAAAGCCAGAGCATGCCTCTCTGCTCCTTCTAGAAGAAAGTGCTTCAGTCTGGCTAAGATGCTTCTACAGTAATGTTTCAGCTTTTGTCTTCTACAACTAACTATACAGTTAAACAGTAGTGACACCATTAAGTTCCATGGTACTGCACAGGAAAGCTCTCAAAATACAGAAAAGGAGGCTTTTCTTCTAGCTTTTGAAGACTCCATAGGAAGAAGAGGAGTATCAATTCACACAAGTGCCCACAAGATCAACTAACAAGAATATACAGTAGCCCCTCAACTTTTGTGAGAGTTTGGGGTGCAGACCCCTCACAAAAGTTTTTTTTAAAAAAGCTGTGTATAACTCCCCGCGTCTGAGTGTCGTCCTCTCCCATTCCTTCCTCAGGCTCTCCCCTCTGTTTGCTTACCGATCGCCTGTGTGCCCCACCTTCTTTCTGTCCATTTGGGTGACAGGTAACCAAATGACAGGGAAAACAACCCCCCACTCCATTCGCCTGCCCATCACCCACGTGCCCTGCCTTCTTTCTGAGATGTGGGCATGAGGGAGGAGAATGGAGGAGGAAAGGCTTGCACACACATGAACCTTTTCCTCTCCCATTCACTTGCCTTTTGCTGGGGCACAGAGAAGGAAGGCAGTGCACTGGACCTGGCCAAAAGGCCAAGCAATGGGAGGGGGAGAGGGTACTTTGCGAATAATCAAATTCGCAAAGGTCAAACCTGCAAATGTGGAAGGAGAACTGTATTCCCATGTAGACCTCTGCTTATCCACCAGGCACTAAATTAGATTTTGCCCTGGAACCTATACCTAAAAGATAAAGGAGAAATATCCCAACAGAAGCAGAATTAATTCAGTTCCCCATATTCACAGACTCTGTATTCTTGGATTCTACAAACTGCAGCTTGAAAATATCCCTCCCCCCCAAGAAAAATCCAAAAAGCAAACTTCGATTTTGCCATTTTATACTAGGGACTCCATTTTACTACATCATTATACGTAACGGGATATGATGATCCACAAATTTCATTACCCATGGGGGGTCCTGGAACCAAATCCTAATGGATACCAAGAGCCACTGTAATAGAATCTTAGAGTTGGAAGGTACCACAAGGCCCACAGAGTCCAACCCCATGCCATGAAACCACTAGCAATCACTCTCTGGGCTTGGTCTGTCAACTAACTACAGATCCACATAACTATAACACTGTCCAGTCCACAGTTCTGCTTGCTGCAAGAATATCATGGTTAGAGTCATGCTGCAAGCATTCTACTTTCCTACAACAAAAATCTGGCAAAGGATCTGCAACTTAGTATCACAGTAGTTATCAATCCTCTTCTGAGAAACCTAGCTGCTGTCATCTTCTGAGAAGTAAGCATTAAATATATCACCTCCATAACTGAAGATCTTATTCAAGAAAAGACTTATTTTAGCTTTCATAAAACAAGATGAACAAGGAAGGACCAATCAGTACATGGCTACTCAATAGAACTCAAGAATCTGGAGCAATACCAGTGAAATGAGAACTATTATAATAATCAAAGAAGACAAATAGGAGGTGACAACAATAAAAAAAGGAACAACAAGAGACCTCTTCTACAAGATCCAAGAAATCAAAGGGAAATCTAAACCAACAGTGGGGAAGATTTATAACCAGCTGCGGAACACACTACATGACCAAGTACAAATGAAAACATGATGGACACAATACCGTGTAGAACTATGTAAAAGAGATCAAAGAATGACAAATTCACTTAAGGAGGAACCATTTCAAGCTGAACCTACAGTTGCAGAAAATAAACCGCAAGCTGCATTCATAGCACTTGGGAGAAATGTATCACCAGGAACAGATGGTGAATCAATAGATCTGCTTCAAGCTACAGAGACAGAATCTACTCTACTTGTAACTAAAATCTGTCAACAAATATAGAAAACAAAACAATGGTACACAAACTGGAAATGATCTATATACGTTCCAATTCTTAAGAAAGGGGATACCGAGGATTCCAGTAACGAGAGAACCACTGCATTAATCTTTCGCGCTAGCAAAGTGATGCTCATAAATTCTACAACAAAGACTTTTACCATGTATGGAGAGAGAAACTGCAGATGTCCAAGCTAAGTTGAGCAAAGGAAGAACCACTAGGGATCACACTGCAAATGTACGCTGGATAATGGAGTGTAACAAAAAATTTCAGAAGAAAATCAGCCTGCACTATATAGATTATAGCAAAACCTTTACTTGTGTAAATCATGAAAAACTACAGATTGCCCTTAAAGAAATGGGTATGCCACAACAGTTGATTGTCCTGATGCATATTCTGTATTCAGAATAAGAGGAGTAAGGTGGGGCATTATTTTATCACCCTGTTTAACTAGTATCTGTATATTGAACATATCATGTGTAAAGGAGGATTTCACTCAGAGGAAGGAGGCATGAAAACTGGAAGAACACTAACATTTTAAGATAATACCATACTTCTAGAAGAAAACAGCAAAGAAGAGGAGCGACCACTGAAGAAAACCAAGGAAGAAAGTGCAAAGGCAGGTTTACCATTACCATTTCTTAATGTTTAAAGAAAAAAAATAATGACCCTAGATGATCTACGTAACTTTAAAGTGCATCATGAAGACATTGAATTAGTTCAAGATTTTCCATACCACGGCTCAGTCATTAATCAGAATGGAAACGACAGTCAAGAAATCATAAAAAGACTAGGACTTGGAAAGGCAGCTATGAAGGAACTAGACAAGATTTTGAAGTGAAAAGATGTATCATTCAATACTAAAGTTAGAATTGTTGATGTCATCATATTTCCAGTTTCTATATATAGTTGTAAAAACTGGAGAGTGGAGTGAAAAAGGTTGAAAGAATATAAACTCATTTGAAATGTGTTGATAATGTAGAGAAGAGTTCTATGGATATTATCGACTGCTAAAAAGACAAATGGCTATTAGAGCAAATTAAGCCTGAATTCTTTCCAGAAGCTAAATTGACCAAACTGTAACTGTTGCACATTGGACATATCAGGAGAAGACATGCCTCACTAGAAAAGACAATAATGCTTGATAAGGTAGAAGGCAGTAGGAAAACAGGATGACCGTTATTACAGATGGATAGACCTGAGCAGGACTGTTGATGACAGGGTGACCTGAAGGTCTCATTTACAGAGTCACCATAAGTCAAAGTTGATTTGATGGCAGTTAACAATAAAATAAAAAAAATGATACAAGCAAGGAACAAGAGTTGTGCTAATGGTAATCTAAGCAAGGGTCCTGCTATAAATTAGAGGAAGGCAAAAATGGAAGAGCATTTTCCTTAACATTCTCTCTTCCTCTGATCAAAACCATCCTTTCGTTTTTCTTTTTATCAGTGAGGGAGACAGGAATTGCAAAAAGAGGTTAACTCAAGGTTAAAAAAAATTACTCGTCCTGGTGAGTGTGCCATTGTCCTCTGGTAAGCTCAATGGCTAACTTTTTAACTTTCAAGCTTCAGAGAGTGACAGGCATCATTTGGGCAAACATGTGGTGATGCACACAACAACAGTGATCTCTGCCACCTCTCCAGTTCCAGAGTTGGGGAGGACAAGGCTGGGGTTATTTAATAGCTGTGAAACCAAGGCACCTGAAGATCCATTGTCACATAGGATCCTTTCATCAACCTTTCCTCTTGGAACAGGAAAGGCAGCCAGGTGAATGCTGGGTGCCATACCTTAAGGTGTTTGGTATACTGTGAAGAAGCAACATCCTAGGGTAAGTATTCTTCCTCTGAACTCTCGTTGGCAAAGGAAAGACTGTATACTGACGCATGAGAACTTTAAGCTTGTAATTAAGCAGTGGCAACCAGGAGAGTATGCTTTCTGAATTTCTTTTTCTTGGATTACAGTGGTGGAGAGGCCTGCCCAACAAGGAGGGAATGAAGTCTGACAAGCAGGGGCACTGACAACTACCACAACAAAAGCATGTCATACATGACATGAGCCCAAGAACACAGATTGCTGCATTATGCTGAGTCCAACTAACAATGATCTGTCTAGCTCAATACTATGAATTCTGACTGTTATTGGCTTTCTATGATTTCAATAAAGATTCTTTCGGAGTCCTATCTGAAGATCACTGGTAATACCTGAAGGTCCCCCATCCAATTACTAACCAAGCCTAAGCCTGGTAAGCTCCAGTATCAGAAAAGGGAACAAGAGCAGGAGGGGGGAGCATAATAATTGTGAACAAACAAGTATAACAGAGTGCAAAGCATTTTGTGCCTCTCTAAACATACAATTTTTGACACTAGGCGTCTGCAAGCAAACATATGCTGTGTTTCTTTTCTAAATACGGGATCTAATTCAAAGTTGACATAGATCACCATTTTCATTTTATATTTATTATTTCATAAAGTATCTAGCAAGGTGAAAACTCAATCCACAGAGCAGCTCTACTTAAACGGTATCAAGAAGTTGTCATTATCCAGACACAATGACAGTAGATGAATGCATTTGTTGTTACTGTCACTTTTGCTCTACAGGTCTTCAAATGAAATCTGTGGCATGCTCAGTTAGATGCAGAATTACTTTCTGTCAGTTTTCTTTACTGTTTCAGTGTTTGCATCTGCTTTGTAACAAGAGAGACAACAATGACAGAAATTTTCTTAGCACTATTCTAGTAATACTTTCAGTCAGCCTCTCATTTAGACTGGGCAATTAATGAAATAGGACCTATATTAACAGACTCCCTTCCCTACCATTTCCAAGCATCCTTGAAAGTCATCTGGGTCTGTAAGTATCAGAAGTGATGACCCACCAACCCTGTACAGCTCATGACAAAGAGTAAGATGAACCTTAAGAAAATAACAATCTAATTAGAAAATAAATGAAAAGGTGTTCTCCCATACCCAAAATGCTAAATATTGCCACAATTCCAAGGAAATCAAAGATTTTTTCATGATCAATATTCAGTCTCATACTTTACTGCACCAGGGTCATAGCCTGTTCTCTCTGTAACCATTCCTGAATTTACAGCAGAATATGAATAAGAAAAACCTGACCATGTTACACAGCACATGATACTTGAATGCTGGTAGGTTTTTAGAGACTCAATCATATAACTCCATTAATGGACAAATTATTTGCCTATAATCCCCAAGTTCCAAGTAGTAATATTCTCTAAAATGTCTCTGAGTGTTGATGATGTCTGACCAAACACTAGTCTTATTCTTATACATCCACTGCCAACTGTGAGCAAGCTTATTTGTGTAGCCTTTGATGCATTTAAGCTGGAAGTAATCTTTTTTTGCTACCCATATATTTCACAGATGTTGATTCATCCATGATGATTACCACATGTTGGATCACCAGCCTGTGAGCAACGGTTCTTGGGCAAGCATACAGCACAAAAGATTAGGTAGGACTAAGGCTAAAGCTAAAGCTTTATCAGGAACAGGAACCAGAAGAATGCCTGCAAATCCAAACTATCTCAACTGGAGATTTTCTCAGTTCAACAAAAATTAACAAAAACTTGCACATAAATTAAGATCTTAAGTATTGTTTTCTGCAAATTAATACAGCCTGATGAAACCACACTAGTTTTGCAACAATCAGAGTAAGAGTCAGGGCATTTGAAGGAAAACATATTCCTTAAGAGGTGCATTGAAAAGTCTTTAATGCATTTGGCTGGAGCCGTGGTTCAATGTGTACTGCATCACAAATTAATTATTTTAAGACTGCAGTCAGAACAAGCTAACTTGGAAATAAACTTAATTGAAACTGGGGGACCTTCTTCCAAATAAATGCATCTAGAATCTGGTTGCATATCTGATTATTTTAAAGTACAGTTAATCAAAGTCAAGGACAAAGCTTTACGTTCACTATACATAAGGAAAAAAGACAGGGAAAAGACCTAGCTATCCAGGGTCATCCTGAAAAATGCATAAATGTTATCCTGAGCTTTTGAAGCAAAAGTGAAGCGCCTCTGAGCAAGGCATGTCATCAGAACAGAGGCAGATTACTGCTAGGCTAAAACTAGATGCAGTGCTTAACCCTTTACTGGCGGAATCCTAAATTACTCCAACATAGCATTTCCTGTGTCTCCAATTATGCTAGCCAGAATCGTGCAGATACACAACTCCCCAGAAGAACAACAGCACACAAATGCAGCACACTTACACAAGATAAAACCAAACACAGAACCACAAAACGAGACTATGTTAAAACACTGAATCATGTTCTTAGGTGGCTTGAAAATAATTAATTTTAGACCAATTGCTAAAAGCAATATTCTGAACATTTCTCGAGGGAACAAAACACCGCAGGATAACACAACTTACATTTGGAGCATGACTTCATTCAGGAAAACTCCATCCACAAGTGCTACGTATTCCTCCAAGTGGGTCGCATTTCCTCCAGCTAACGGTCCGAATGTCTTAACCTAGAACATAATAATTATCACTATGACACTGACTCAATCTTTGCCTCTCAGTAATAAATTATGTGTTTTTGATTTTAAAAAAATCTCTGCTGAGCTGCGAATAAATGCTTACCCAAGTAACGAGGGGACTGGAAATGAAGACCTCTAAAAGAGGTGTAAATATCTCGGTTTCCATTTTTTATCGTTAAATAGCCTTTTTTTTAGAAAAGAAAAATCAGATTTTTTTCTTCAAGGAAGGCGGAAAGAAGATATTCCCTTCGTTGTAGTAATTCCGTGAAATGCTCGAGGACTTCAGGAAGAATACATTCAGGCTGGCTTCCCAACAAAATTCAAAAAGTACCCAGGGCTACAGCGAAAACATTATCATTATCCACCTCGTCCAAAAAGGGAGCGATTGCGAGCCCATCGACGTTCATTTTCTGCCCCTTTCCCCCCCCGTCCACCCTCCCTACCGGTGTCTCCAACTGACTCTCTTTCTTCTCCTCTCTCCGTACCGAAGAGGAAGGAGAAAAGAAAGGAGGGACCCTACGGCGGATCCTACATCAGCCGCACAATCCGCAGTCGCACCAGTAAGCAAGCGTGCACACATGAAGATTGGAGCCGGGGTGGGGTTGAGGGGGGGAAAGACCAGCAAATTCCAGGGAAACTCTCCCGAGTTAATTTTACCCCCCGGCCCCGTAAAGGCGTGAGTGGGTCACGGAAGGCAAAAAACGCATCCTTTCTCCCTCCCCTCCCTCGCCACGGCTTCCAACAAGTCTCTTTCGGAGCAAATCACTCTCTTCAATCTAGATTGATTTCCCTTCAGCAGAAAAAAATCCGGCGCCGGCTCCAAGAAAGGGGAGAAGGTGGCTTCTCCCAAAAGCAACACCTCTCTTTCTTTCTAAAAGACGTGTTACCTATCTGGGCATGCAGACCAAAAAATGAGGAAGGACCCAATCCCCTCAGAGGCGTCCTTAGAAGTCACCCTTCGTCTCCCCCACGCCGCTATCCGGAGCTCCAGCTTTCACCGCTCCACTCCCTTTTCCTGGGTGACTCACTAGCCCCACAGCCCCTCGCTCACGCTCCGGTTCACTTCCCTACCACCCCCCAACCCCCGTCAGTCAGCTTCCTCCTCAGCTTCCTCTAACTGCCCCCCGCCCCATGTCCTTAATTTCTGGCTTCGTCTTGCCTCACAACCAACCCCACCCCCTTTTTGCGGGTATCTCGTGCCAATAACCCCTTCGGCAGCCACTCCCCAAACCTCTCTCTCTCTCTCTTTCTTCCCCCACCCAGGACTAATTCGCCTCAGGCGGCTGGACACACCTCCCCCACCGCTTTCAAATAACGGCCAATTCAACCGACCCCATCACGCCACAGAGCGACGGCGCGCGCGCGCGCCGACTCCCCTTTCCTAAAGCAGTGGAGGCAACTGGCAGATCCTTCCGCCCCATAAAAAAAGGAAGGAGAGACTGAGGCTGCTCTATTTTTTCGTTTTCCGACCGCGCTCGCGGTTCAGATATTATCCTTCCGCCACTGGACGGGTGGTAGAGAGGAATTAAGGAAAGGGGAGGGATGGAGAGGGGAAAGGAGCAGGGAGTTGGCGGGGGGGGGGAGAAAAACCGCTGCATGCCGCGCGCCCGCGCCCCTGTTAAACCGGCAGTCGCTGCAGTAACGGGCGCCGGGAGCGCGCCAAGGAAAGGAACCGAGGGTGAGATGTGTCTCTGAGAGGAGAAAAAAATTGCTCAAGGACGCATGTCTGGAAGGGGGAGGCTGAGGGTCTTTCATTTCCTCCATGGCCAGGTGTGCGTGTGTGGGATTTTTTTCTTCGTGGAGACTTCTGAGGGAAGGGGTCTAATAATTGGATCTATTATTATTGATAATATCCTCACCTCATTCCCGTGCAGACGTAGACGCCTGTAAATTATTCTCACTGACAGGGTATAACCACTCCTGTGAGGTGAAAAATGTCGGGGCGTGTAAATTCCTCTGTGGTAAGAATAGGGCGGGAAGAAACTGATTGTATTATTCTGTGACATACCCCTGAGCAAAACAGGGAAAGGGCAGATATCGGTTAGGACGCCCAAAGAACAGGCTTGCGTTTCTGTCTAGATAACACAAAAAATGTTCAAGAGATCCAGATATGTAGATCTCTGGCTGACTTGATGCATGGCTTTCTTATGCACCTGAATTGAGTTACAAAGGCAGGGGATGGGTGGTGTCTCATTCAAGGTAAAAATGTGTGTCTAACATTCTACACCACAACCAAGGTGAGATGGGGAGATGAGCCTCTCAGGCAGTGCATGGGAGAGCTGCTTCTGTTCATAATGCCCCCGCCCCAATTGAATGCTGTGGAACAAAGAAAAATGCGCTAAAGTCTAAAAGCCTCCTGAAGGATGTTTCGCTAAGGGCAGACTTGGCTGCCCTGCCCAGAAGTGTCATTCACTTCAAGTAACTGGCAGTAGATTTTGCAGAGATGATACAAGCTTAGCATGGCACAACCTTTCTGCAGTTGTGGAACTGCAATGCTCCTGTGAGTCAAGAGGCCATGCTGATGGTAGCAATGCTGATAGTAGGGTCTCACATGTCAGACAAGCTTTTGCTGGGGAGGCAGACTAAGGCCATTTCCGCACTATGCTGTTATAGTGCTATTTTTCCACTTTCAACATCCTTTGGAATTCTGGGGTGTGTAGTTTACTGAGGACAAAAAGCTCGCTGGCTGAGAATTTGAAATGCCCCTCCCTAAACTGCAAATCCCAGGATTCTTTAGGATCTTGAAAGTGGAATAATAGCACTATAACAGTGTAGTACAGAAAATGGCCTAAATGTGCTAGAAGGCGGCAGCAGCAGTAGCAGTGAGTAACAATGGCAGATAATCTCTCACAGACAATGGCAATGGAACTATAGCTAACATTTGTTAGTACTGTGCAGAAGGCAATGATAAACTACTCGTGAATGCTTTTACTCATAAAAACCCTATCATAAGACAATCTGGAATGAAACAAGAGATGGATAGTGCCAGAAGATGATACTCCCAGGTTGGAAGGCCTTCACCAAGCTACTGAGCTGACAGCAGAGGACAACTACCAGTAGTGGTGTGGCTAATGATACACCTGGACTCAAGCTGAAAGAATATTCATCTGTTGATGAGCACAGAAGTGAAAGGAAAGTCCGAAGCTGCACAACTCATATTATAGGAACATAAAATGGGTGAAGCTTCAATCAGTGGAAGCAATACACAGTAAAACAATAAATGGAACCCATAAACATTGCAGTACTTGGGATGAATGAGCTAAAGTGAAATGGGACATTTTGAGTCAGACAGTTACACGGAGTTTTATTCAGGAAATGAAAATCTAAAAAGAAATACAGTGGCATTAATAGAAATGTAGCAAAAGCAGTCAAAAGGATATAATGCAAAGTATGACTGAATCATATCAGTAAGACTTCAGGGAAAATTCATCAATATTACCATAATCCAAGTTAATGTTCCAACTGCAGAGACAGAACAAGAATAAATTAAAAGATCCTGAGGTCCAGGAGGAAATTGATCGCACACCAAAACAGGACTTTCCAATCATAGGTGATCGGAATGCAAAAGCAGGAAACAGAGCAGAATCCAAGATTGTAGGAAAATTTGGCATACGATCAAGAAATTAAGCATGAGAGCAACTGATTGAATTCTGAAAGGCCAACAGTTTGTTCATCGCATACTCATTCTTCAGGCGACTAAAAAAATTGCTGCATAGATAGACATCATCTGATGGCCAATATAGAAATCAAATAGATTTCATAATTGGAAGTAGAAGATGGAGAAGCTCCATTCTCTCTGCAAAAACAAGACCAGGAGGAGATTGTGGCACAGACTGTGAACTATGAATACCAAAAATTAAAGCTAAAGAAGAACCCTAAACAAACCATCGTGCCAAAATATAGACTGAAGAATATCCCTATAGAACTTAAAAATAATTTAAAAAATAGATTTGTACTATTAAGCCAAATTGATCAGGAGCCAGAAGCAGAGGCATTGTCAGGGAGGTATGCAAAAAAAACCACTATCTGCAGCCAAAAGGAAAGAGAAGCCTCAGTGGATAACAGGAAACTCTTCCAGCAGTTAAGCACAGAGAAGAAGCAAAAGTAAAAGGTGACAGAAATAAAGTAGAGACTCTGAATAAAACTTTTCAGTGACTTGTGGGCAGGGACAAAGAGAACTAGTGTATGAATCAATGCAGAGAAATAGAAGATGACAACACAAAAAGAAGAATAAGAGATCTCTTCCACAAGAACTGAGAAATCAAAGGGAAATTTAAACCACAAGTAGGGATTCTGTACAACCAGTGTGGGAATACATACAGCGATCCAGAAGCAATAAAAAGACAATGGAAGCAACACATGACAAACTATTTAAAAGAGATGAAAGCATATATAGGCTGAAATATATTGGGGTTTTCCCAAAATAAAAACTGCTATCCACTGAGCATTTGAAGACATGTCTCCATTTGTTCCTGTGGATTCTGTTGAGTGCATTACAGTGTTTTGTGTCTTCTGAACACATTACCAAGTACAAATAAAAAGACGATGCAAGAATATACTGAAGAATTGTATCAAAGAGATGAAAAGATGACGGATTCATTCAAAGAAGAATCTTTTGAAGGTGAACCTACAGTAAAGTAAAAGCTGTGTTTTAGAGCACTTGGAAAAAATAAACTACCAGGAACAGATGGCATACCAATAGAGCTACTTCAAGCTACAGAGACAGAATCTACTGTAGTTCTAACTAATTAAATATGTCAACAGATATGGAAAACAAAACAATGTCCCAGAGACTGGAAATGTTCTCTATACATTCCAATTACCAAGAAAGGGGATACTAAGGATTCTTGTAACCAGAGGACCATAGCATTAATCTCCCATGCAAGCAAAATAATGTTCAAAATTCTACAACAAAATCTCTTACCATGTATGGAGAGAAAAATGCCAGATGTCAAAGCTAGCTTGAGGAAAGGAAGAGGCACTAGGTATCACTTTGCAAGTGTTGGATAATGGAATGCACAAAAGAATTTCAGAACACCAACCTGTGCTTCATAGATTATAGCAAAGCCTTTAATTGTGTAAATTATGAAAAACTATGGATTGCCCTTAAAGAGATGTATATGCAGTTGATATGCTACTACAAGAAAATAGCAAAGACATGGAACAATCACTGAAGAAAGTCAGGAAGAAAGTGCAAAGGCAAGTTTACAGTTGAACATTAAAAAACCAAAAATAATGGCCACACATGGTTTATATAACTTTAAAGTAGACAGTAAAGACATTGAAATAGTTCAAGATTTTCCATGCCTTAGATCAGTCTTTAATCAGAATGGCAGCTGCAGTCAGGAAAGGAAAAGAAGACTAGGACTTAGAAGGGTAACTATGAAGGAACTAGACAAGATCCCGAAGTGTCAAAATATATCATTGAATACTATTTAGGTTTGTCCATGCCATTGTGTTTGCGGTTTCTATATATGGTTGCAAAAGCTGGAGAGTGAAGAAAGCTGATAGGAAGAATATTGACTCATGTGCTGGAGAGGATTTCTATGGATAAGATGGATAGCTAAAAAGACAAATATATGAGCGTTGTAGCAAATCAAGCCTGAACTTTTCCTAAAAACCAAGATGACTGTGTAAAATGAGACTGTTGTACTTCTGACATACCGTGAAAATACATGACTTACTCGAAAAGACAATAATGGTTGGTATGAGAAGGCAGTAGAAAAAGAAGAAGACAACATTATGGATTGATAGACTCAGCTGAGGAAGCCATGATGGTGGGTACTGTGAGCTGTGGAGTTAAAGAAAAATGAAGTTAAAAATATGTGGACTGTGACAATTACAATATAGCTGAAATTATTTCTCATGAAATCAGAGAAATTTGTGGAAGATGGGCGTATGAAGAGGTATTAGTCATGATGTGTGTAGGCATACGTCAGATTCAGACGCATTATTTCTCAGTACCATTTGCTGGGAAAGGATCTGCTTATGGGCTTTGGGAGGTATCTGGTAAATCACAGGGAAACAGGGTAATACACTGGATGGACTGCTGGTCGGATTCAGCAGGGCTTTTATGTTTTATGTGTATATCCTTCTTGTTATTTTGTGCCTTCAAGTCATTATCAACTTATAGTAACCCTAAGGCAGGGTTGTTGTTTTTTTTGGCAAGATCTGTGGGTGGGGGATTGCTATTGCCTTCCTCTGAGGCTAAAATAATGTGACTTGTCCAGTGTCACCCAGTAGGTTTCCGTGGCTGTGCAGGGAGTCAAACCATGGTATCCTAGTCCTTACTGTCTTATAAATGAGTGATAGCTATTCACTCTTGGGGAATGATAGTGCCACTCTGTACTTCAGCCTGTTAGTGATGAAAGCTACACTGCCCCATTCTACATTACTCTCTGCTGACATCTTTAGGGTGGCAGATGGATATTTCCACTTGCTAGGCAATTAAAGTGTTGTGAGGCCTGGGTTCACAGGACAGAAATCTGCATAAAATTTGCACATACTAATCCATCTATGAATTGAAATGCAGAAATAATTACTTGGATTTGTTGAAATTCCACAGAAAGCAGAGACAGGCAATTAATTGCTCATTCAAATCACCTCAAATGAAATAGTACCCTCAATTAACTTATACTCTCTTCCAGATCACCCCAAACCAGTACTTCCTCTTCAATTACGATTAAACTTTAATGACGTGAAAAAGAAGCAAATAGGAGAATGGCTAGGTAGATATATTTATCAGTCCTTCTCACATATATACATAAAAATGAAACCTCAGAAAATAGAGAGAGTATTGCTTATCCAAACGGAAACCAAGGGAAAATCAGGATTGACTCCAAACTAATTTGCCGATTTTGACTGTGATCCTGTTTCAAAATGTAACTATTGGTCATTACTAAATTAGAGGGGGAAAAAAACTGTTGTCACTAATAGGGGATGGTGACAATATCAGGGATTGCCCTTCCTCAGCTTGCCATTTTTGGAGGTAAGTTTCAGCAAGTGAGGAGGAAAGATTAGCTCCTTCTTCTGCATGGCAGTTAATCTCAGAGAAAGAACTCAGGGTTCTGAGGAAGAGATTCAAGGCCTTAAATTATTTTGAGGCCAGGGCATTTGTGGATCTAATCTAGTAATGTCATTCACATTATAATTTCTTAAGTCTTAAGATATCACATGTCTCTTGTTTGTGTTTCTTTGTGGCTGAGACACATTCCTTTAGGCTTTAAAACCTGCAAGTGGTAATGATCACTCCTCTACATTTGTAATAATGTTTATGTCACAATGGATGCCTACGATATAATGAATGTCAGCACTCACATTTAACTGCTGATATTCCTAGATAAAAACTTGTGGATGTTGAAAAAAAATCCTTGGTACCTAGAGAAGTTTTTGTTCTGGCGTGGAAAATTCCATTTTTTTCAAGACCACAGTGGAATAAGAAAGGATTAATCCTCCTCTCTACATATTTGCAGTCTTAAGAAAAAAATTGGGGAAGCAGGCTGGCACCTACTGTTAATTATTTTAAAGGCATAGTTGATAATAACCCATTTAGCAGCACCCTACTTATAGATCCCTAAGTTCTTAAGTATTCACGGACTTCATCTGGACTTGTTAGGACACACATGTGAAATTTCAGATTTTCACTGTAACAGATATTGTTGCATCTGTACTCCTTCCAGAAGTCAATTTTTTATATTAAAGATGAAGTGGAGTAACTGAGTTGCTGCAGAAAAATAAATGAAACCAATTCAGATAGTTTTCCTACATGGCTGGCATTTTTAAACTCCCAACCACTGCATTAACCTTGGGGATTTGCATGTACTTCATAATCACAAGTGCTTGTGTGCTGTATTGATAAAGCATTTTACAATGTCTCGGAAGAAACAAGAGACCCAGTTCTTTTTATTCATGTTTGATACCAGTGTAAGTAACTTACGAGGTTAAATTAACAGGTTGCTTCCCCCCTTTCTAGTTTTTATCTAGAATTCAGTGTAGCCTTATAGCTGTGCAGTGGGAACTAATGTTTAGAAATAGCTGAAAGGAATTTTTTTGGGGGGAAGACTCCAAGTAGGATAAAATACCTAAACAGATTATGCTTTAACCCAAATATCTGGACAGTATAAACATCCTAATTCTTCAAGATTAGAAAGAAAAATCCCTTTCACTGACCTCTTTAGCTATCCATGAAAGAAAAGAAAATCTTTTTGTGGGTGAGAACAAAATAAATTACAGATTGAAAGAAGCATAACTCCAAAATCAGACTTTTTTTTAAGTTAATGGTATATGATCTGACACAAATTTGGTGATTTGTTTGCAAGGATAAGATTCGATTTTTCTTGTTTTAATCAACTGCAGATTTCACCAGACAGATCGTTTTTCTCCCCCCTCACTAGCAAATCAGCTCTTCTTAGAAGGGTTTTATTATTAGGCTCCAGATGAGATGAAGGCTGGGGGTGGGAGCAGGAGAGAGGCTTTTGGAAAGTCCAGGTCTGGTGATAAATGAATGAAGTAACTGCCAATAAAATTCTAGCCCTTGAAGGCATTGCAAAAGCATTTTTGTAACAGTCTGAATAACTAACCACCAAGCTTTCTTTGTCTGGCAACAGTATATACTACATAACTGTATACACAAATACTATGGAACTTCTTTGTTTCATCAACTTTTAGGCTTTCAACAAGAACAATAACTTTAGAACTGATCATTTCCTGATTTTGAAAATACACTAAGGGATGTTGCTGGTCTAAATATCAGATTCTGAACTTGCAAAAGGCAACTTACTCCTTGAAATGAAGTTGTGTTGAAATTAGAAAGACGTGGTTATCAGATCTCATAGACATGGCTTGTTTTCATTTCTCATATCCTTAAGAGTACTGGAGGTCTTTAGCATCTTTAGCATTCTGAAAGTATAGGCTGCTCACAGCAATTGCTATTAATTGATTATTCAGTCTCCAGAGGATTACTAGAAGAAATTATCCAAATCATTCCTATTCAGTTAGTTGTCAAAGTTCAAGAACAAAATACAATTGAACTGATATACTTTTGTATTGATCTCTTCATAATGTTCCTTATATTCTAGTATGATAAAGAAATGCATACTCAGAGGAAATGGGTAAAACATTATTATTAATGTTCAAATTCTAGATTTATAACAAACATAACAGGAAAAGACACATTTTTGGAAGCCTTACCTCAGTAGCCTTGTATGATAGTGTTACCCCAAAACATGGATGACTCAGGGGTCCACCCACAAGGCCAGTACCTCCTTGTGTCAGTGGGGAATTATTTAGCTGAATTAGGAGGCCTGCAAGAGCAAGGTAACTTAGCGAGATCTCCCACCAATGTTTACAGGGACCAGCCAGAGATTCCAAAAGTAAACTAAAATGTGTTTTATTAAAAGAGAATTAATTCATGCACACACAAGATCCAAGCACTCACACACTCGCACAAGGCTAATTGAAGGAAAGGGAAGAAGGATTGATAGTGAATTTTCAGGGTTTTGGGTGATAATTACCGATCTGGAGTGCAGTGAAGAAAATAGTGATGTGTCTTAGACTTGTGCCTAAGAACAGTACTCCATCTTACTGCTCAGAACTGGGGGTTTTTATACCCGATTTCTACTTGGATGGTGTGAATATGAATAGCTGTCCAGCTGAGTAAACAACAGAGGTTGCTGAGCAGACAGTGAGGTCCAGACTGTGTTAACAATCTTAATGTTAGGTGACAAAGAGTCAATGCCTGTTGTGATAGCTGTGTAATGGTGGACAGATATCTGGACAATGGGGAAGATGCACAGGTCAATGGGAAGAAGGGTTGAAACAATCAGTGGTTTGGTGGGAACTTCCCATTGCTATTGCTGTCGTCAGTGGGCATTGTTCTGCCCTTTCCCCTCTCTGTCCCCAAGCAAGGTGAGTTCATTGCACTTCCAGTGTCTGGACAAAACGAACACTGTGCTGCAGGTGAACAACATTGCTTTTACTCCATTCCTCAGTATGTTTTTTAATTTTTTTTTTTTTTTACTTTTGATGTAACTGCTTACTTGTGCTGCCTTGGTGGTCACCAGCATTCTACCATTACACTATTAAAGCAAAACAGAAAGCTAACCATAACTACTGAAGAGTGAAATGCCTGAATGGTAGCATGACAGGAAAACACAATGCCAAAATGACAGGGAAGAAGTCTCCCGACATACTGAAATTGTAGAAAGAAAAAATATAGCATATGTGCTAGGTAGCAAACAGGTGAAGGGAGGTGGTGTCAGCTGGCTGACGCAGAAGACTGATCGCGGAAATATACATCACCAAACCGGTAGTATATCTATTTTTGTTTCCTTAAATTGTGTGTCAAACTCAATTTCATCTTGGGCCGCATCAGCATTATGGTTGCCTTCAAAGGGCCACTTATATCTGTAAGACTATATAAATGTATCTACTCTCTTATCATATTAAATAATTACCTCTGCATTTGATTATTACTAGTTTTTAAATTGCCTTCCCTCTGCATCAACTTTTCTTTTCTTGGACATTTTGGGGCTATTTGATCATAGTTTATGGTTCCTATACCTCTGTAAGGTGACATAGAATTGGTCAGTATATCCAAAATGGGCCTCTTTCAGCCCCCTAAACCCTCTCTGTGCCTCTTTCAGACCCCAGACCTTCTCTGTGCCTCTTTCTACCCCTCTCTGTACCTGGGGAGTCCGATCCCCACATTGCAGGCCCCTGGCTGCCAATATTCTGAAGAGTGGCCCTGCAGCCAGCACTCGCAATCTACTTTTACTTCTGACTGCTCGTCTGTCCAACTTGTGAGCTGTGCAGAGTGTTGCCATGGTGAACCATGGCAACGCTCTGACAGTGAGACTTGGACAGAGCAGCAGTCAGAAGTAAAAGTAGATTGCGAGTGCTGGCTGCTGGACCCCTCTTCAGAATACCGGCAGCCAGGGGCCCGCAATGCGGGGATCCGGCTCGCCAGGTGGGGGGAGTGCCGCAGCTACAGGAGAGGTGTGAGGGCCACATGAAATAGCCTGGCAGGCTGGATTTGGCCCACAGGTGTTGTGTTTGACACATGTGCCTTAAATAATGCAACTGCTGTGAGACAACAAGCTGGTGTGATAAAACCGAAGGGCAGTGGTGAGGTTTAACAAGAGTAGTTGATGGCTTGTTACCTATCTGTCTCTCAGTTCTACAGTTTTATGTATGCTTGTTACCTTGCTATAAAAAAGCTATAAAAAGTCAGCCCTCCATATCCACAGATTCTGCATCCATGGATTCAATTTTAAAAATATTTTTTAAAAATGACAAAAAGCCATTTTTGCCATTTTATATAAGGGATGCCATTTTACTACGTCATAGTACATAATGGGACTTGAGCATCCACAAATTTTGGTATCCACAAGGGGGTCTGGAACCAAACCCTAGCAGATACTGAGAGTCCACAGTAAATAGCTGAAGCAATTCACTTGCCTGTAAGAAATGGAAATTATCCTTAATTTTTTGCAAATGTACTTTTGTGTTTACATGGATATTGTGTGGACCTGCGCTTGTTTTTATTAGGCTGAGAACTGAGATCTTGATTTCTCCTTTATGCCCCTCAGCGTGGGCAAGGTGAAGTAGTTGAGCCTGTGTCCCTTTTTCCTACAATGAACAGGCAGTGTTCGCTTCCTTGTAAAAAACAAATTCTTCTTACGGACTTAATGTTTGTATCATTCTTTCATGCTCGGGATTCCTCGTGTAAAACAATTGTGTGCCAAAAAAAAAAAAATTCTACACTGTGATGTACCAAAAGTATGAATTTTATTTCAAAGTTATGCAGGTACATTTTTTTTCCCGTTTGTCCGCCATCGCCAATACTTTAAAGTTAGCCTTGGCAGGCATAGAATTGTCTGATGTCACTGTGGAAAAAGTCTGCTGATCTCATCAGAAACAAATGGAGACTGTTTTTCTCTTCCTTGATGTTTCTTCAGCAAAATCACCTCTGACATATGTTCCAAGGGAACATGAAATTTGCAGTGGAAGAGTTTTCAAAGTCCTTCAGGGTAGGATATAAATTGTATAATAAAAGTTCAAATCATGTCCTTCTTTCTCTTTCCCTGTTGAAATAATTGAATTTTTGAAAGTCCAGAATCAGTGGGGAGTTCAAAAGGAAGGAGCGGCTATGTGAAAATTCTAGACAAGTTCTCTCCTTTGTTTTTAGTCCAAAAAAAAGGAGGAAGCTAGAAAAACCACAAGTTCCTGTTCCTTAGCCAAAAACCAAAAAAGAGCAGGCCTATTGGGATGGAACTGCAGCTACTACCAGGACAGAAAGTAGAAGAAATACAGCTGTGTCGAGGGTCCATAAAAATAGTATAGAGTATACTTTAGCTTAGTCCCAACTGTGAGAGGGGAGGCACAAACAGGAGGGAATGGCTTGGCTGGATTTGTGCAGCAGGGGAAGTAAACAAGAAATGTATGAGGAGGCAGCAGAAAGCTATGGGTATTTCTTCTATACAAGTACGATTTTCTGCAACCAGGAACTTACAAGGATTTTATACACTGATTGAGTGAGACAACCAATGATTTTTATTCCAGGAAGTCTATAATGAGGATTACAAACTTGAAATTAAAATTTGATTTGTTCATATTTTATGCATATCAACATAAAACAAAGAAGCAGAATAGTATCACTGTCAGCAGGGAGATGATTTCAGTCTATAGATGGAAGACTCCAGTAGTGGTGTTTTTCTGGATCTTGTTACTTCTAGATTGGTTATCCCCCTGTGCATCCCACAAGCCTTCTCTGGAGGATTGGGAACACTGGAGCAGGTTCGGATGACAGGAGAAAAGGCCACTGACATGGGATACTGAAGCACGCTATAGGATTGTGGCCATTAAATATAGCATATGAAATAGGTTAAATACACTTATACATGATTGCAATAAATTATATGTATATAATAGCAGAAAATTTACAGTTAGATATTCATAAGATCTCTGTATTGTCCATTTATCTAATATATAAAGTCAAAGTTTGTCTGTTTGTCCATGTCAGGGAGAGAAGACCTCATATGATTGGCTGTGTCAGGCGAAGACCTCATATGATTGGCTGCCTGAGAAGATTCTGTGGATCCTCCACAGAATCTTCTTAGGCAGCCAATCATATGAGGTCTTCTCTGCCTGACATGGACAAACAGACAAACTTTGACTTTATATATTAGATAAATGGACAATACAGAGATCTTATGAATATCTAACTGTACATAGATATTCATAAGATCTCTGTATTGTCCATATGTTTTATGATAAAGCAAAAATAGATAAAGATTTTACACATCATTATGTCAGAAAATCGCTTTTGAAAATTTGGGATGACTATAAGATTAAAAACATACGGCAACTCCCCACTTGGGTCTCACCGCAAGAAGCATTTTTTGGAAGATGGACAGAAACAGATAAATGGCTGCGATATGATGATATAACAGAGAGATCAATGTCCAATAACCTTAAGATCAAAACAAGAGAAAAATTAGAACAAGAAGGAATAACATTAAGCTGGTTCCCTTACAGACAGCTAACTGAAAGGTTTCAGATGGACATAAAAACATATGGAATTGAAACAAAAGAGAAAACTGGAGTAATTAAATGACTGTTTGAAAATCTGCCTCATCTACTAGCTCATATATATCAAGAAATATTACAGCAGGAGAGGCAAGAAGAAACAGTTAAGGCAGCAATGATTTCATGGTCTCAAAATATCGGACATTCAATTCAACTAGATTCCTGGGAACAGAGTTGGAAGAAAACACAAAAATTTACAGTAGCCCAGAATTTGAAAGAGAACTATTATAAGCTGTTTCATAGATGGTACATGACACCAGACAAATTAAAAAAGATTTATAATACAGGTACTGGTCTCTGTTGGAAATGTCAGAAAGAGGTCGGTACGATATATCACATGTGGTGGACATGTCCTAAGGCTAAGAAATATTGGAGTGAAATACATAAGAAAATTTCTGCATTAGTGAAAGTTCAGTTTGCTAAGATACCGGAATTGTATTTGTTAAATACGACTGACGTACTAGAAGGTACTGGTATAAAGAAGTATTGGAGAATAATATTGTATATGATAACAACAGCTCGTATTGAATACGCAAAGTTGTGGAAAACTCAGCAAATACCCACAATAGAACAATGGTGGGGAACACTTCTTGAAAACAAAAATGCTGACATGGTCTCTCAGAGACTAAAAGGGAAATCGGACAATGAGATACAAAAAGAATGGCAAATTGTGATGGGCAGTTGCTGGGTACTGTCAGATGGAAATGAGTAATTCATGGTTTAAGATAATTTATGAGGGGGTTACTGGATATATATCATGAAGCTGGAATATGGAGATGGAAAAGCAAGAACCAACAAGCAGTATTAGCAGTAAAATGTAGTACAATAATATAAGCATGCTAAGAGACATTGAAAATGAAATCTAGATCAGTGTGGAAGATCAAAAATATTTCATCTAAGTTTACAGTAATAATTGTTTGTTTTATATTTGAATCTGAATAAAATTATTATAAAAAAAAGAAGAAGAAGATGATTCTGTGGAATCCTGGGGTTTGCAGTTTAGGGAGGGGCCTTTAGAATTCTCAGCCAGAGAGCTCTGAATAGGCCAGTTGCTAGGGAGAAGAGGCCTAGCAGCAAGGTGGAGGGCAGTGTATTCTCTCAGGAAACCAGCCTCTGTATTTTAATAACTCTGAACACAGATTGGATTAGGGAATAATAGGAAAAGTTACAGGTATCGGACAAGACAGTTTGGAGAATTAGAAACACAGGATTTCAAATCTTTCAAACAAGTATTACCTATGAGAAAATAAAATCCCAGGCAACACCGGGTATATATACTAGTAAGCTATATTAATAAATCAAGAACTTAACATTTATAATACTACCGGGAAAATCAAATCAGTAAATTTAATATGGACATCAATTATTTCTTAATACCTATGCTGTACTAAATTTACAACTCATTAAAGAAAGAAACGGGCTCTAGCATTTTTCGTTGAGAGAATCAAATGGCCTTCCACGTATTGATGGACTTGCAAGTCCTAGCAGCATTAATCAGCATAACCAATGATGAGAAGTAAGAAACAAATGGAGTTTAGTTCAGGAACAGCTGGAGGGATGCATGATTTTCACCATGGCATCGTCTGTAAATTTAACTATCAAACTAAATACCAAATCTTGTAGAGCCATTCATTCACAAATGGTGCAACAGTAGAAAGATGACATTTAAAGATGCCAACTAAAGTTTTTGCTACTGTCAATTTCTAGTGTCAGTCAAAATAGACCCATTGAATCAGTGAGTCAGAGATAAACTAATACTTAGCTATAATTTCCTTTAATGTAGTTGGTCTACTCTAGTTGGAAGTAGCAGCTGGTTTTAGGCCCAGATGTTCAGTATTTTTGAAATAATAAATAAATGATACCGACTTAATTATGTAGAAGCATATTACTGTTCTTATATATCAAAATGAGGTCAAGTTGGGGGAGACATTATAGGAGTTCCAGAGTTTTGGTGCCTTTAGTGGGGGAAAGGCTCTGTCTGATTATATGCATTTCTTACGACACTGACCAGAGCCTTCCATGATTCGTGGAAAGGCAGGATATGCTGCACATGCATCCGAGTAAAGTATCTGTCAAGTTTTGTTAAATTTAAGTGCTTCATTTTGGGATTATTGTTAATTTCCCTAGTTAAATGAAGCATATGTCTCATTAACGAAACAGAATTTTTCCTGTATGAGGGCTGGAAAGAGGTTTTGTATTGTTTTTCAGTCATTATCCTACTTTTTTTCCCTTCTTTCACCTTAGTCTTTGCTCTCTTGTACTGGCTTTGTTCCATTGTACAGGACACCCATTCAGTACTGATAATGTTAATTTTGTTTGTTAGCAGAAGTTAGATGGATATGATAGATATGAACCTTACACATCCATCTCAAGCGCCGTCCCCCGTACTTTTCACCGTTGTTGTTGTTAGCTGCTGTCAAGTCCACTTTGATTGTGGAGACCCTATGAATGAGAGATCTCCAAATCATCCTATCAACAGCCCTGCTCAGGGCGTGCATATTCAAGGCTGTGACTTCCTTGATTGAGTTTATCCACCTATAATGCAGTCTTATACTTTTCCTACTGCCTTCTACTTTTGATGCTGCATGCATTTAAGTCATTTCTGACACATGACAACCCAAAGGCAAACCTGTCACACGGTTTTCTTTGTAAGATTTGCTCAAATGAGATTTATTTTTGCTTCCTCTGAGACTGAGAGAGTGTGACTTACCCAAGGTCACCCACTGGGTTTCTGTGGTTGAGCTGGGATGTGACTGTGGTCATCAGTCAATCCAGCACTCAAATCGCTACACCACTCTGGGCTCCTGCCTTACCAACCATTATCTTTACTAGTGAGTCATGTCTTTTCATCATATGTCCAAAGTACAAGAGTCTCAGTTTAGTTATTCTGACATCTAGGGACAGTTCAGGCTTGATATGCTCTTAATACCCATTTATTTGTCCTTTTAGCAATCCACAGTATCCATAGAACTCTTTTCTAGCACCACATTTCAAACAAGTTGATTTTCTTCCTGTCAGCATTTTTCACTCACCAGCTTTCACAGCCATGCATAAAAATTGGAAATATGATGGCATGGACAATCCTAACTTTAGTTTTTGATTATATATCTTTGTACTTCAGGATGTTGTCTAGTTTTCTTCATAGTTGCCTTCCAAGTCCTAGTCTTCTTCTGATTTCGTGATTGCAGTCTCCATTCTGATAAATGACTGAGCCAGAGTATGAAAAATCTTGAGCTATTTCAATGCATTTATTGTCTGCTTTAAAGCTATGTAAATCATGTGTGGTGATTATTTTTGTTTTCGTAATGTTCAGTTGTAAACCTGCCTTTGCAGTTCCCTGACTTTCTTTAGTAATCATTCCAAGTCTCTGCCATTTTCTGCTAGTACAGTGGATCCTCCAGATCTATGGGCTCTGGAACTGCAATTTCCACTGATTGCAAATAATCATATCTTATACTTAAAATGGTGGTAACATAAACACAGATGTGCTGGTGCATCTGTGCATACATCCCCACCACTTAATAATATGGGAAGCAATCATTTGCATTTTTTGACATTTTGGTCCTGGAGTCAAACCCCCACAGATCTGGGGGACCACTATAGTATGATATCATCCACATATCTTAAATTGTTGACATTCCTTCCTTCAGTTTTAGGCCTCCTTTTCCCCTGCCTAATCCTGCTTTACCTGTGATACATTCAGTGTACGAGTTAAACAAATAGAATGATAAAATGGTACCTTTCCTGAGCCCCTTGCCAATTGGAAGTGATTCTGTTTTTCCCTATTCTGTCCTGACAGTAGCCTCTTCTACAGGTTATGTATAAGGACAATCAAATGTTGTGCCACACTCATTTCTTTAAGAGTGATCCATAGTTTTTCATGATTTACACAATCAAATGCTTTGCTATAATCCATAAATCACAGGCTGATTTTCTTCTGAAATTCTTTGGCACACTTAATCATCCAATGTACATTTGCAGTATGATCTCAAATGCCTCTTCCTTTCTGCAGCCAAGCTTGGGCATCTGGCATTTGTCTCTCCATATATGTTAAAAGTCTTTGTTGTAGAATTTTGAACATCATTTTGCTTGCGTGGGAGATTAGTGCAATGGTTCTCTGATTACTGCAAACCCTGGTGCCCCCTTTCTTTGGGATTGGAATATAGAGAGAGTGCTTACAGTCTGTGGACCATTCTTTGTAGCCTGAAGCGGCTCTGTTGCTATGCCATCTGTTCCTGGTAATTCCAGTCTCCCAAGTGCTCTGAGTGTAGCTTCCACTTTACTATCTAAAATCGTAGGTTCATCTAAAAGTGGCTCTTCCTTAAATGAATCTGTCATCCTTTCATATCTTTTATATGAGTCTTCAGTGTATGGTTTCCAGCATCTTTTTATTTGTGCTTGGTCAAGTAATGTGTTCAGAAGAGGCAAAACCCTAGAGAGCACCTAATAGAATCCATGGTGATACCTTTCACCATGCTGCGTTTATTTATTGTGTTTGTACTGTTTTCAGCCAAGAAATTTTCACAGATTGCTATCTGTGCAAAAAAGAAAAAATATTTTCTCTCAAAATTTCATTTCTTTATACAACCACTGCTTAACAAATGTGGTTAACATATCCCCACTCTGAATACATCACTGAATTATAGGAAGCTGTCTCATTTGACCTGTATTTTCCTCTCTTCTTTTTTTTTCTCCTTATCCCTGAATGTTCTCTTGTATACCTATCATGATCGGGAGTGTCCTACTTTACAGAGGAGAGCCCTTTATTTGAAGGGGTGACAAGGGATTTGTAAGGCCATCCAATCCTACATTAGCAGTGTCAGCAAGATAGGCTAGGTCACCCAATCAGTCTTTTTTTCTTACTGTGGTGAAATGTACTGTATTTCTACTGTACATTGTAGCCATCATGTTTAAATGTGCATCTACAGATAAGTTAAAATAGGCACTATTTATGCATATCTTGCTTCTTTTTATAGCGACAAGTCAGTGGCCGTTCTACCAGCTGCCTACCCATCTCTTTGTCTCCCACTTGTTTCTCCCAAACTCTATTTCTCTCCTGCACCCTCTACTTCCTCTTCCAAATATTTTCCTCCTGCTTATCTCTGGTTCCATCTCCTCCCTATTGCATGCACTGTTTATGGCTAAGCTATACTGCACCAAGCAGAATGCAGATACTGGAGAAGAGTCCCACATACAACGTAACTAGATGCAGACACTCTGTATCAAAAGTTTCTTTGGTGAAGCAGGTGCCTTTATTGTCAGTTTGGCCCAGATCTTTCATAAGGGATCACCTGTACTTGCACATTGTGAAATCCACATTTTGACATCCCTGGGAAGAAAGTGAGTCCGCAAATGCTGATTGCTGCCTTAGTAACAGCAAATGATTTGCAGCAGAGACAGCAAAAGAGTGGGATAGTGACTCTAAGTGATTCTTTATCTGCAGGTTCTCTTAAGGGCACTCTGTCTCCAAAAACATGCATTCTTAAATGCAGTAACTGCAACTGCTAAAAGAGTACTACTACTACTTTAATAGCAGAAGTATGTAGAAGAGAAACTCTATTACTCTGGAGTTAGTATAGCTGAACTGACTGCCTGTTTACTTGACTGAAGAGACTGTAGGTACACCTCAGTTAATAAAGTAAATGTCTTCCCAGGCATTACAGAAGATTTGGTACCAGAGGCACAAGTGATATGGAAAAAAACAGATAGTTTCCTATATCACAAAAAAGAAGACTAGGTCTACGTGTTTTAGCAAACTTTTCATTCAAAACTGGCCATATGAACATGTGAAATGGAAAAACAGGTTGGGCAAACCATGGATTAGTAAACAAGTAAGTACAGTGCACCTTCTGTATATGTGGGGGTTTTGTTCCCTTGGGTAAAACAAAAAATGCAAATGCTCCATCCTGTTATCATCAATGGATGCAACATAGAATCATAGAGTTGGAAGAGACCACAGGGGCCATCCAGTCCAACTCCCTGCCAGGCAGGAACCCACATCAAAGCACTCCTGACAGATGGCCATCCAGCCAAAGGAGATTCCACCATACTCCGAGGCAGCATATTCCACTGTCGAACAGCTCTGACCATCAGGAAGTTCTTCCTGAGGTTTGAGTGGAATCTCTTTTCCTGCAGTTTCAGTCCATTGCTCCTTGTCTCTGGAGCAGCGGAAAACAAGCCCACTCCCTCCTCGACATGACATCCCTTCAAATATTTAAACATGGCTATCACGTCCCATCTTAACCTTCTCTTCTGCAGACTAAACATACCCAGCTCTCCTATGCTGTAGCAGGCATGCACGAAGTGCATCCATTGATGATAATAGGACAGGAGGCTTTGCATGACCTTGCATTTGTGTATGCAGAGGTCAGGCCAGTAGAGGGCGAACTTTTTCTCTCTCACCAGCCTCCTTTTTTTTTTTTTTTTATGATTTCCATTTTGGTGTCCAGCTTGGTGGAGGAAGCTGGTCAGGCAGGCTAATCTGATCAGCGTGTTTATTTTTGTTTTTCACACATGCCCACTAAGCAATTCTAGAGGCAGCTGCTGTTTGCCTAGGCTGTTGTAGACAAATGCACATAGTTACAGCGTGCTAAAGCAGGTCCTCAATCTTTCCCAGCTCAAGTTGTATTGCATTTAGCCCTTTTTAACTATCCTGCCAATGTTGATACTGCTTTAAACAACCTTCCAATTAGACAGAGGACAAGCAGGAAAGTGGTGGTGGTGGGGAATGATTGTAAAAAGACTTTGCAAAATGAAGCTTCTTTGTCAGATGCTTTGTTAACTGAGGTTTGCCTATATACCTCCTTTAGAGATGTTAATGATCTGGAGCCTTCCCACCTTTTCTTATTTGTACTTCTGTTCATAGGAAGACATTTACAGAAGCTTTACAGTCTCACACCTGGAATCTCAAGTTTCTGCAGTGGCCAAGAGTGCATTTGCACAGGTAAAGTTTGTGTGACAACGGTGCCTGTTCCCAGAGATGTCTGATCTGGTCACAGTGGAATGTGGTTTAGTTATACCCTATTTGAATCACTGTAATGCACTGTATTTCAGGCCTTCTTTGAAGAGTGTTTGGAAAGTGTAACTGGTCTAAAGAGCTACAATTGGACTATTGACTTGGCTTACTTATAGAAATCACACAACTCCTTTATTGCAGTGTTGCTCTGTTTCCAGGCACAACTGAAAGGGCTGTTTATATTCTAGAAAACCCAAATGGCTTGGGTTCAGGTTATCTGAAAGTCTGTATTCTCCCATATGATCCTGTCTGAGTTCTGAAATCCTTGGGGGAAGCCTTTGGTCCTCCCTGCTCTACCACTGCATCTAGCAGGAACATGGGAGAGGGCCTTCTTGATGGCTGCTCCCAGGATCTGGAACTCTCTTCTCGGAGAGGCCAGACTGACCTTCTTCATAGTGTTCCAGCAACAAGTGAAGACACTTTTGTTTCAACTGGCCTTTGGAAACTGGCTCCTTGTGGGGAAAGAGCTTTTAATAATATGCCATTTTGTCCATATTTTAATTGCCTTTTAGTGGATATGTTTATAAATGGCTTTTAACTAATTTTCTGGTATGTTTTTTGCGTGTTGATGTAAACTTTTATCTGAATCTATTTTAATTTTTGTGACCCATCTTGAATCTCAGGACTGAGAAAAAAATAAAATCAGTATTTCTAGTAGCAGTAGTGATGAGAAGGAGAGGAAGAATGATGGTGACGATGATGACCATGATGACAAGGAACAGTGGTGTTGACTGAAATGATTTGCAAAGCAAAGTTTTCTGTGTTTATTGGTTTCATCAGTGTAACGACATTACTCACAGATGCCTTTAATTAGCATTATTAATATCTCCCGGAACACAGCAACATCAGTCTTGAAAGAAACATGAAACTAAATGAAATAGCCCCAAGATTGTCTTGACTTCTGAGGAGATAATACAGAACCCAACTGTTCCTCCTGGCTTTCTCCCAAAACTGAAAAGCCTTCTAATACTGAGGCTTTCTGGGCTGACTCTTAGAGAGGCAGTATGCAAAATGGACTACCAGCATGGTAAAAACATAAAAAATAAATGCAGTGGAATTGTTAAGAAAAAAATGAAAATCCCAGAAAACTTAGAAACTCACAAATCTAGCAAAGCTATTAACACAAAAAACATACTGGAGTGCCTGAGTCAATTTTTAAAAAGAATATTTGCATGGTGTGAAAAAGACAATAAATTGATGCCAATTGGGTCTTCTGTCTCATGCAAATG
This sequence comes from Cyclura pinguis, assembly GCA_030412105.1. Taxonomy (NCBI): domain Eukaryota; kingdom Metazoa; phylum Chordata; class Lepidosauria; order Squamata; family Iguanidae; genus Cyclura; species Cyclura pinguis. The sequence goes on along the minus strand of CM059599.1, from coordinate 16,948,108 downwards.
AAGCGGAGCTTAGATGAGCTGTCTTTTGGACTGTTTTCCAGAATCCCTATGCTATCTGGGGATTCTGGGAACTGGAGTCCTAAAAGTATTTTGTCCAAGCTGTAAGGCCCAAGCTATTCAGTTTTTCATAAGAAATTACCAGCACTTCAGACTAATAATTTCTCTTTCAGACTAGAAATAGACTAATGGATGTAGCTGATCATTTTGAGAGGTATTCCCTCAAAGCAGTCCTCCTAGTTAATAATGTAGCAGCTATATTTTGCACAAAGCAAGGTTCCTGTGAAGTGTGGTTGCATGTACAATTCCCCATAGTCACCAAACAAGGGGTCAGACTGTGTCAGGGGATGAACTTGTTGCACTAGCCTTTGCTAATGAAAGTGTCATGAATTACACTTGGGGATCTAATGATCAGGTTGTATCAGGCAGTAACCCTTGTCCTGACTGCTAAGCTAGTTCTTTAAGGGAATGCCAGCGTGAGTACTTTAAAGGCACCAAATCCTGTCTGATCTTGGAAGCTAAATAGGATCAGCTCTGGTTAGTACTTGAATGGGAAACCTCCAATTAATACCAGGTGCTGTAAGCTATATTTTCCGAGAAATATACGTCTCTGAGTATTCGTTGCCTAAGAAAACCCTGTGAATTCGTGGGGCCAGCATGAGTTGACAGGTGACTTGAAGGCACGTATGCACACCCATCTTCTCCAGAATGACTCAGCACCCACTTTCCTAGTTAGACATCATTGTCTACCAATGACAGCTTCAGCTTATCTGAATTCAGTTTTTAGATCATCATCCAGTCCATCACTTAACCAGCACATAAATTCAACACCTGTACTTCCTCTCTTGAGCCGAATGAAAAAAAAAAGTTTTTTGTTGATGATTGATACAGGGGCTTGATTTTCAAGAAAAAAAATTAAAGCAGTCGAAATTGGTTTCTGTTGCAAGTATAACCCTTGCTTGTCACAGCTAAATTCATCTGCAGACCTGACAACACAGTCTTTCTGGAAATATCATAGTACTCTGCCAAAATAGGGACTTTTTGACTTCACAAGACTTAGGGCTTTCCACATTACATAGTGCCATTATTCCACTTTCAACCTGCTGTGGAATTCTGGGGTTTGTAGTTTGTTGAGGCCCAAGAGCTCTCTGGCTGAGAATCCTAAAGGACCCTCCTTAAACTGCAAACCCCAGGATTCCATAGGATGTTGAAAGTAGAATAATAGCACTATTACAGTGTAGTGCGGAAATGGCCAGAGTTAAAACAAATCTGAAACTGAAATGTTAACTTAACTGAAATAACTGATAACTGAAATGTTATGGTCTTATTTTTCAGGCTTTGCCCCTGTTGTTTCACACAAAACTTTTCTTTCATGGTGGTGAGATGGATACAGCTTTGTGCCTGCATGAAAACTCTCTTGCTGAAACATTAAAACCACAAGGTTCAGACCTGCAAGCTTTTCTGATTCCAACAGTTTCCCCAATGGTTTCCCTTGCCTGACTTTTAAAAAAATCTTTTCCAAATGAAGAAGCCCATGAGTTTCAAAAGTAAGTATAATGTTTTGTCCCTTCTGGGTTAATGAAGGTATCACCAATGTGTATTTGGAGATTGTTTAATATTGGTCAGCACAGCTAGTCCTGCATTACTATGACTTGTTGCTTTCCTAAGTTGTGAGAAGCAACAACATAACTTTGGAACAATAAAGGGACTGAAAGTGAAGGCACATGTAACATGTTTAAATAAACTTTGCCTTTCAGTAATATTATTATTATCCTTAGCCCTTAATGTTAGTTATTTAAGGTGACAGGTGTGTTTGTGCACGTGTGTGTTCCTCTCTATTTTTAACTTGGAAATATAGGTCTCATTGTGAGCAGACTTTATGCACTCGAGAAGGTATGGGTAGCTGCCTCCAACATTCTCTAGACTGTGTTAAAGCTGTTGGAGAAGGAAGAGCCAAAAAAATGCCCTGCTGGCCTGAGCAGAATGCGACCCATATTTTCACATTAAAAGTAGAAAAGAGAAATGTATCACAACCCCTTAACATAGTTAAGGAATACAGTAATGAATAACAGTAAGGATAATGATAGTAATGAACAGTAATGATAACAGGACAACAATCTAGCAAGTTACTTTCTGCAACCAATGCAGTACAACTGTAAAGGGGTGCCTGTTGGTGGAGACAGTGAACGCTTAAAAAAAAAGTAATATCCTGTGCTCTGCTCAGTGATTTCATGTAAGCTCTGGGTGTAGACCTACACTGGAAGTGTTTTTCCCAGTGATTGACTACAAATCTGGATAGATAAAGATCTAGCAAATCCAGACTGATTCCCAGTGATGCTCTCTGTCAGGCCCAAGCCCTATTCCAGTTCTGAGCAAGTGTTGATTTTTTCCCCCCTTGGCTTCAATTAGAGCAGGGGTGTCAAGCTCAATTTCATCTTGGGCCACATCAGCGTTATGGTTGCCCTCAGAGGGTCAGTTGTATCTGTAAGACTATATATATCTACTATTTTACCATATTAAATAATTGCCTCTGCGTTCGATTATTACTGGCTTTAGTAATAACTAGTTCTGAAACTAGGAAGAATAATGGCAAGCAGATATTCAAGTGCACAACTATTGTACAATTTATTGAAAAATGAGTTTTGAAAACAGTTATTTTTTTAATCATCAGACAAATATTACCAAGCACTGTTTATTACATTAACTTTGTTTAACTTTTTGGTCCCAGTTGAGACCCTCTCTGTGCCTCTTTCTGCTCCCCCCCTCCCTTGTGGCTCTTTCTGTCCCCCTGCCCCTCCCTAAATTTGGTGAGCCCGTTCCCCACATTGCTGGCCTCCGGCTCCTGGTATTCTGAAGAGGGGCCCAGCAGCCAGCACTGGTGATCTACTTCTACTTCTGACTGCTTCTCAGTCCAGCTCTTGTGAGCCACGTGGAGTGTTGCCATGGTAACTCATAGCAACATTTTGACAGTGAGACTTGGACAGAGGAGCAGTCAGAAGTAGAAGTAAATTGTGAGTGCTGGCTGCTAGGCCCCTCTTCAGAATACTGGCAGCTGGGGGCCCATAATGTGGGGATTGGGCTCACAGGTGGGGAAATGCCACAGCTGCAGAAGAAGTGCGACATTCAGCCCGCGGGCCTTGTGTTTGACACATGTGAATTAGAAGGTTTTAAAAATAACATACAAACCACTGAAAGGTAAGAGTAAAAAAAAACCCACCCTATTTTCCAGCCTGGCTACTGTGAACCAGCAGGGTAGCAATGAATCCACAGACAATAAGCTCCCTCAACCCCCCTAAAATAGAATTGCTTTGTTAGGCTACGTTCCTGTGCACATAGTCTCAGAAATCATTGCAAGACGATTTATGGCTTCTGAGTAAATATGCATAGGATTAGGGTCTTAAGGTCCTTAAGTGCCCTTAAGGACACAGAATTTTTTCTTATGCTGCATAACATACCAGTCTTTATCCCAAACTTCAATGGAAGTGAAAGCACGTGCAACATATTTAAGTAGTGTGGTCAACTGAGAAACAACCTCACCAGATTTCAGAGTTTGGAAAAGTTGCCTTTTTTTTTAACTACAGCTCCCAGAATTCCTTGGACTGGAGCATGTTAGCTGTGGCTTTCTGGGTTCTATAGTCCAAAAAAGTTACTTTTACACATTCTGCACCAGATGATGTACATTTCCCCTATTTAGATAAGCTGGGAGCAGAAAGAAGCTGATTAGGTATAATGTTGAATGGCTTGCACCTGTGATACGACCAAACCATCTCCTCTCCTAGTCCCTAGAGTACTTTTGGAATTTCTTTTTAATTATCTGGTCATTTGGTTACAATAAACTAAGGAATAAGCAAACATTTAAATGAATGTGTAGTGCTCTAGTTTTTTTTTATAGCATGAATCCCAGCTGAAGGATGGAGGGGCAAGTTGGCAGTGACATGAGCATTCAGTTTGCTACTGTCCAAGTCTGTTATTTTGGTTTGTGAAACTGGAAGGAACCTGATAGCTGTGGTCTCCATTATGGGTTCGAACCAAGAGGTTAAGCACTACATTTGCTCACATTCAACCTTTTCTCTTTGCTCTTCCATCTCTCCTTTCTATCCAACCTAGATGGTAAACTACTTGGGGCAAGGGCCTGATTTTGCCTTTACTTATGTGGTAAAATACCAATAAAATCCTAAAGAAGAGATGTGCTGGATACATTTTCAAATATTTCATTAACTGCAATAAAAACAATTTCTCTGTGTCATCGAGGAGAACGGGAACGGGAATTAAAATCAAATTGCAGATAAGAAATTTCAGTTAAATTCTAAAAATAGGCTTTGAAGTGTAATAGTTGTTTGTCAAAGTGGTAGACTCCCTGGGCGAATTATGCAATTTTTGTTAAGTTATGATTTAAAAGAAGAGGCTAGAGTAGAGGAGTAGCCTAAGTCTAGATTCTCTTGTTTAGGCTGTAACACACTGCTGGCAACAGCAACTAACAATCTTGCTCAATAAGCCAAGCTGGTTCTACTTATAATAGGCTACTATGCATTTTGTATCTTTGGGCAAGGTGAGCCTCTAGCATTTTGGCTAGAGGTGAAGTGTTCAATTTATAAATAAATATTTAAAAGTCAGTAGGGGGAATCTACCCTTCCCTACAAATACTAAACTTAAAATGTATTTTTATTATTTACAGTCATCCCTCCACATTTGCTAGGGTTAGGGGCAGAGGACCCCCGTGAAAGTGGAAAAACTGTGAATAACTCTAGGCCCTCCCAAGCCATATTTAAGATGCAAAGAAAGTATGATTCAACTCACCATGGATTCCTTTAAGGCATCAGGGTTCCTTCACAAGGCAGAAGTAGATGGCTAGTGGGGCTTACTGCCACCTCCACTGCTGCCCCACACCATTTTTAAGAGGAACTTACAAGCCTCCTTTGCAGTTTCTCAGTCTCACAAGGCTTGCAGTCGCTATTAAAAATGGCATAGGGAGGCAGCAGAGGTGACAGCAAATAATCTGTGAATAATCAAACCCCCAAAAGTGAAACTCACAAATGTGGAGGGCTGACTTATTTTCCATTTTTAACGTGGAAGTGCAGTGGAACTGCTGTTTTGGCAAGCAATGAGATTATTGTCTTTTGCATAACCTTTGATGGTTGGTGGCTACTAGTGTCTCAAACTTGTGCTGTCCCCCCCCCCCCCCCCCGTTTAGGCAATAGCTGTACAGTTTTGGTAGTTCAAAATGTAGCTGGGGAGACAGTAGTGTTAAGTTTAGCAGGTTTGCAACAAGAGAAGCTATGTAAGATGGTTTCAAGAACTCCTGATACTTTTCAGATTAGTATTGTCTGGATATATGCTCATTTTGTACATTTGCACATGGAGCAAATTGTCTGTGGCGTGTTTTGTGAATCTAAGTTTGTGTGTATTATGAAATTTTTATATGGATAAATTATTAGCAAGAAAAGGCTTAAGCAGTCCTTGAATTTTACTTAGTGGGAAAGTACATGCAGAAGAATCCAGTTTTAATCCCTGGCATCTCCAATTAAAAGGATTAAATAGCAGGTGGTGGGAAAAACCTTTGCCTGAGATTTTGAACAGCTTGTACCAATCAGTATACAGACAGTTCTGGGTTAAATGAGCAAATAGCTGGAGCTGGTATAAGGCAGCTTCTTATGTTCGTAAGAGTGCAAAGATGTACCTCACAAGACAACACAAAAATGCATCTCTTGCTATTTGTTTTAAACAAAGATTACAGTTGATGTATCTACAGTTATTAACTCTACACTGCATCCAGATAATCCAGTGAATCTGAGCATCCAGATAATTCACTTCACATCTTTGTATCCCCCTTGCCCATTGATGTGCTATGCTTAGCATTACCAACAGAAATAGAAACCAGAGCAAAGCAGTACACGGGAGCTCCATAGAGCCCCTGGCGTCTCTTAAAAGAGTTGTTGCTGTTGTGCACCTTCACATCATTTCTGACTAACGGCAACCCTAGAGTGAAACTGTCACTGGGTTTTCTGGGACGGAGAGTGAGTTCTTACCCTCTCCTCATCTGGAAGATCACTTGATTGACCAGATTGGATGGCCAGAATCCTGTTGGTGTCTTATGTGTGTCTAAATTCTTGTATGGAAGTAGTTAGAGATTTTTGTTTGATACAGATTGCCCACATTCAGTTCAAGGTTGTGAAAGCAGTTGTGCATCCAGTATGAATGCTCATCAATATGCATGTACATTTTGTTGTCTATTTGGTTGCACGTTTGCTGTCTTGGTTCAGTCCTACAGTGTTGCCATTCAGCACAAGTGTTGTGTAGTACAATTAATATGTGACTCCACGTGAGGAGATTTACAGTATACAGCTCCAATGCAGGATCTTGGTGTCTGTGTGTCAATTAGTAACAATGGGTGCATTTTTGGGTTGGCAGAGTAAAAACTAGAGGGGGCTCCTGTACCTTTAATAGCTGTGTAGAAGTAGGAATTTCAGCAGGTGTTGTTTGTCACACAAAGAGATAACAACATCTGCTGAAATTCCCTCTTCTACACAACAATTAAAGGTATAGGAACCCTCTCCAGTTTTCATTCTGGCATCCCTAGTGCATTTATTTCAGAATAGTTTAAAAATTGCATGAAATGGGACTCCTTTGGTTCATTTTCATTTCTTCTGAAACAAATGCCATGAGTAGTGAATGAGTGAATGAGTTCATTTTTCAGCACTCACATTCCTACTTACTTGTGTGATAATGGGGCTTCCCATTATCTAGACTTGGCTGAAGGGGGATGCTTCCCTCTTCAGGTAAACCAAGGGTTAATGAGGTGTTGGGATTAGGTTACATTTTTACTGTGAGTCAGCCTCACAGGTCACAGGGGGAGAATGGCCCAATCAAGGGAAGAGAGGTGAGCATCTTCGAGATGCTTTGAGATGCTTCGAAGGAGAAGTTATAAAAATCCTTGAGAGGCCACGTGGCAGAGAGACAACAAAGGAACCTCCTGGAGATGGGATCTGTGCCAGCGGTAGGCTGCAGGCCCTAGGCCTCGCCTCCTGCTCTCATTCCTCTCCTAGACCATCTAAGCCTGTGAACCCAAATGTGAGTAACTAGAATAAGGTAGTTAGTCGCATTAGGGCTTTTTATTATTTTTATAGTTGGCTGATCTTAAGAATGTATCTGCTTTTATAACTACTTGTAACTTAAGCGTACCTGAGAGGGGGGAGCCTCTCATGTGTATTATTGTCTTGTTTACTTGCATGCCTTACAATAAATGCTTTTCTGTAAAACCTCTGTTTCCTCTCCATTCCCACGCCATTCTTCGGCACACGCTTAGATAGGACTTCTCTCACTCAGAAGGGGAAGGTGAGGGAAGGGAAAGATCCTTAAGCATAGAGATTGGCAATCCACTTAGCAGGGTCCCACTGTACTGTTCAGTTAATTCAGAATTCAGTGGGTGGTGGCAGCATGAGAATTAGTGAACGCTGGGGAATTTCCTGCTCCTTTTCAAGGGCAGAAGTTAGTCTTGGGGGGCTGGAAATAAACTCAGTATGACAACTTGTACTCCTTCAGGGGTCAGGAGGCTTGTCATTTTTTGACTGAGTGGCAATAGTAGAGGAACTGATCTTGGTGACAATTGCTCACCGCTTTATTTGTCCAAAACGCCCTTTGCAGTGCATCATTTTGGGACGTTTTGTAGAAAATGTGACCACCATCTAAGGACGACCACTTGATTGTAGGCAAATAGAAGGGCGGCTATCAGGAAGCAACCCCTGAAGTCCAGCCTGCTGAGGGTGCCACAAACAGACAGCAGCAAAAACAAAAAGTGTAGAAAAACAGAATGTACCAGAAAACAAAAATAATTATACAAATAATTATAAGACATGATTAATAAAACAAATGCCTTCGTAATGAATGGGCATTGAAACATTTTTTAAATAGTGAAAATGAATACAATAGTATAGATTTTCTGTGAGTTATAGAAAAATAGGACTTGCAGAAATCCTACTGCAGCACTAAACAGTCTCTTTACCAGCTTCCAGTTTCAGTCACCAGTTTCAGTTCCCCTCAAGGGCTAGCCAGGCCTGGCCCTACAGCAAGATAAACTTCAGGCAGCACATCCTGGAAAGCAGTGATTTGAGCCCCCTGCCCTCTGTTATTCCATCTGCGTAGTGTCTCCACATATCAAGTCCTGGAACCTTTTTTACTGTTCTTCGGGCAAGGGGGAGGAATCTCCAGGCCAAAAAAGCATGTGCATATATATTTTTCTCAGTCTTTTTAATTGGAAATTTTTATATGAATAGCATATTCAATTACTATTTTACAGTTGATTAGCAAGCAAGCAATAGGCCAAATTCAGGCCTGCACTGACAAGCCCAGGCAAGCTGGGAACCATGTGGAACAGATACTGAATGAAAACTGTCCATTTGTGGCCAATTTTCCTATAAGCATATAATGAATAATTAAGTGTCTTAAGCTGGAGCAAGCAGGAGGCTCATTCCTTGGGCTGAGGGCTGCCAGGTGAATCTGAGACAGGTGTCCTGTAACTTTAATCCTTAATACAACTTGGAGCATGATGAGGTATGACGGTAAAGCTCTATCAAACAAGAAGAGGTATCTGTCCTCCTTTACCTTCCAAATGTCAACTTTCGGCCTCAGCTATTCCTTCCGACATAGCTATTTCCTTGCTGGTAAAAGGCAGCAGGATAGAGCATGGAGGAGCACCTTGCTTTGTTATCACACAGCTCAGCTCTGTTGTTTGTTGAACTGTCTTCCATGTTTTGTGCTTGTCAGTGTAAGCCTGAGCTTGGCCTATTGTGTGTATGCATGCTTCATTTATTTGCTGTGTTGCCTCTCTTGCAATACCTGTGGCAACACATAACATGATTTTGAAAAAGAAACAGATTCAGCTAAAAATATAATTGTGTTAATATTAAAATAAACTGCTGTAATTCAATTGCTTTTAAACAGATTAGGAAAAAGACTATAGTGCACATATACACATTTCACTGTTAAAAGCTATTTCTGGCAGGCAGGCAGTTGCCAAAAGCCCATTTGTATAAAAAGTTTTTGTTTCCCCTGCAGACAGAATGAGAACAGAGAGAAAGATCACCCACTCTGTCAGAAGGGAGTTCAACAACCTGGGAGCAGCCACCAAGTAGGCCCTGTCTCATGTCCTCATCAAACATATCTATAAGAGAGGCAGGACAGAGAGAATGGCCTCCCGAAAGATCTTTAAAAACTTAGGCAGGCTCCTTAGGGGAAAAATAGTTCTTCAGATTTGTTTCCACAAATTGTAGATAGATGCAGTCTTGCCCTTAAGAGGTAAAGACCAGTTGGCTCATTCCAATGCAAACTAACAGAAGGTAGCCTTTAATTTCTGTAACTTAATGAGGTTACATTCCCAGACCCCCCTGTCTTGGTTCCATTGAATTTTGTGGCACAATGTAAAGCACTGTAATTTGGGACAGAACAGATAGGCAGTGCTTGCTTCTCACTCCCAAATCTGGGAGCCACAAGTGACAGGAGATAGTTTAGGTACCATTCCAGTGGGGTGTCTCCAAGAATACCTCATACTTTCTCGTATGCAAGTGAATAGATGCTGGGCACAACTTCTTTTCAGGGAGAGACACATCGTTCTCTTTTGTCATTTCAATGTGGAAGCCCTTTTTGATGCACACCAAAGCTGTCAATAATTATAGCTATACACAGGCCTGGCCCCAGAGATGTGACAGCATACAGCACTGTCTGACAGCTGTCAGGGCCGTCCCATTGGAATGGTTGTTGCAGATCCATTCCTTGGCCCAGGCCAGTCATTAGAATGTCCTAGATTATGTCCTAGATTATGTAGTCAACTCCAGGTTTCCTTGTGGGACTTGGGAATGCAAAGACAGTTGCCTGTGGCCTTGAGCAGGGAAGGAACTATAGAATAACATAATAAAATCTGTATCATTTCAGCTTAGTGTGAAAATGCTTCTCTTGCTGTTTCTTTCAAGTCAGGCTTCCAGTTTTACAATTGATGTATTTGCAGTTGGTTATTCTGTAATAGAGTTGTTCCTCCACTTTCACAAGGGTTTGGGATGCAGAACCCTTGCTAAAGTATTAAAAACATGAATAACTTTCCTGCTCCCCTCCCATTCCCTTCCAGGGCTCCCCCATTCCCATGCAAAACAGAAGGGAAGTGGGGGGGAGGCTTACACCAGTCTTCCTTTCCTCTTCTGGAGTTCCCCCTGCCATTCCTATGCATTTTGCCCCAGCTCTGAGAACTTGTGCGAGCCTCCCACTGCCGATTACTTTCTGTTTTGCGTGGGCACGAGTTCTCTATGCCAGGGCAAAATGCATTGGAATGGCAGGGGAGCTCTGGAGGGAGGAAAGGAAGGCTCATATGACCTTTCCCCTGCCCCTCTTTCCCTTCTCTTTTGCATGGGAAGGGGAAGGAGGGAGCTCCAGTAGGGTGGAAAGAAAGGTCTCACAAACGTTCTCCCACCCCCTTTCCCTTCCATTTTGCATGAGAAGGAGAAGGAGGAAGCTCTGGAGGCAGGAAAGGAAGCCGTGTGTGATTTTCCCCCTCATTCCCTTCCATTTTGCCTACGCACAAGTTCTTTGCACTGGGGCAAAATGCATGGGAATGGGAGGGAGGCACGCACACTTGTGAATAATCAAATTTGCAAACATCAAACCCAATGTTACCCTGTGTACTGGGGGTCCCGGGAGAGACACCAAATTGTGCTCAACTAAAGGTGGGGAAAATTAGCTCAGAGCACTGCTTAGTGTTACGAGAGGCAGGGTAACGTAGCGAGATCTTGAACCCTATGTCTATGGGGTCGGGTCAAGTCAAGGAGCACACAAAAGTTGAAACAATAAATGATGTTTTATTAAACACAAGCAAAACAGTGTATGCGACACATTCACACAAGATAACTAAGGAAAATAAAGGTTGGAGTGGTATAGAAGGATTTTTGGAGGGATTGCTGGTTTGGGTGATACTTCACCTGTCCTGAAGCCCAGAAAAATAGAGAGCGAGGCTGGGATGCGATGTAACTCAGCACGTGGAGCTGAGGGGAGGCTCGCCAAGCAAAGCGGCAGCAAGGCGGGATGAAACTTGGGAGCGTTCTGAGGAAGGTCTTGAAATCAAGGGTTTTTATAAGGAGAATGTGACTGCAGGCTATGCCGTACTTGGGGAAAACAGTAGATTTGGAGTTGGAGACAAAGCCTCCGAAAGGTCAGAATCTGAATGATTGAGTTATCGCAGAGCTTCTCAGTAGAGTAGCCCGTATGCAAACACAGAGTACTTGGGTATTGTATAGGTTACCCATCAAGCTGCCAGCGCGGGGCAGAGGCTCTTTTGTAACTTGTGTGCATACCTAATTAGAGTATTTGCCTGGAGGTCTCCTAAAGCAGTGAGTCAGCTATTTCTGGCCTGCCTGTATTGTTGTTTGAATATTACGGCAGTTAACGGCCGAGCTTGTTTATGTGCTTGTCCAGTGGCCTCGCAAGCACGTGGAGGGGAATAGAGAAGTGAAGCCGAATTGTGATATCAAGAGGATATCTTTTAATATCCCCAAAGCTCGGACTAGCCAGGGCAGTAACACCAAGAATGTGGAGGGAGAACTGTATATCCAAATATTCCAGTGAATCTAAGTCAGTCCACACCTTTCTATCCCACTTGCCCAATATTATGTTATGCTTAGCATTACCAAGAAATAGAATTCAGGCCAAAGCAATACATAGCGGCTCTGTAGGGGTTCCTGGCATCCTTGGAAGAATCCTTAGACTCTCTTCACTTGGAAATTCACAGTATAACAGATTGGATGTCCAGAAGCATGCATTAGACACCATTTTAAATTTCCCACCCAGAAGCCTCTGGAGAACAGGTGTGTGTTAGATGCAGACCTGTTCCTAGCAGCCCACCATCGCTCCTTGATGAGCCAGCCACTGGAAGGCCACCAAGTTAGTACCAGCTTGGCAGTCTGGGAAGGGAGCCGTCAACCCTACACTGCAGTGTCCTTGAGTTTTACGTGTTTTATACAGATCCCACGAGGCAATTTCTGAGGCAGGGGCATTAAACTCATAAAATTGTTGATTAAAAATCTTTGCATCTTCGCAAACTGTAACCCAATTTCCCCTTCTGAGTTGCTTTTAATTTTTTTTTTTAAGTGTGGGCTATCTTGGTAATAGATCTTGACTATCCCAAAGGGTGCTCACCAATGGCTGCTTTTCATCCTGGAGAGAAGTGACTAGCGGGGTGCCACAGGGTTCTGTCCTGGGCCCAGTGCTGTTCAATATTTTCATCAATGACTTGGATGAAGGAATAGAGGGCATGCTCATCAAATTTGCAGATGACACCAAATTGGGAGGGGTTGCTAATACGCCAGAGGACACGATCAAAATTCAAAATGACCTGGTCAGATTGGAGAGCTGGGCCAAGGCTAACAAAATGAAATTCAACAGAGAGAAGTGTAAGGTCCTACACTTAGGTAGAAAAAATGGAATGCAGAAATATAGGATGGGGGACACGTGGCTGGATGGCAGTACGTGTGAAAGGGATCTAGGAGTCCTAATAGACTACAAGCTGAACATGAGTCAGCAGTGTGATGCGGCAGCCAAGAAAGCCAATGCAATTCTCTGCTGCATCAATAGGAGTATGGTGTCTAGATCGAGGGAGGTACTGGTACCACTCTACTCTGCTTTGGTTAGACCTCATCTTGAATACTGTGTCCAGTTCTGGGCACCCCAATTCAAGAAGGACATGGTCAAGCTGGAGCAGGTCCAGAGGAGGGCAACCAAAATGGTGAAGGGCCTGGAAGCCATGCCCTATGAGGATAGACTTAGAGAGCTGGGTATGTTCAGTCTGCAGAAGAGAAGGTTAAGAGGGGACATGATAGCCATGTTTAAATATTTGAAGGGATGCCACGTAGAGGAGGGAGAGGGCTTGTTTTCTGCCGCTCCAGAGACCAGGACAAGGAGCAATGGATTCAAGCTGCAGGAAAGGAGATTCCACCTGAACCTCAGGAAGAACTTCCTGACAGTCAGGGCTGTCCGGCAGTGGAATATGCTGCCTCGGAGTGTGGTGGAGTCTCCTTCTTTGGAAGTTTTTAAGCAGAGGCTGGATGGCCATCTGTTGGGAGTGCTTTGAGCGTGTTCCTGCATGGCAGGGGGTTGGACTGGATGGCCCGTGTGGTCTCTTCCAACTCTACATTTCTATGATTCTATGATTCTATGATTCTATGTCAGATTGACCCTGTGAGAAAACAGAAGAGTACTGGTTGGCCTACCAGGAAGACTTCTTCATGAAAATGCCAGAGAAAATCGGACAAGACCTTCAGAAAATTGTTAAAGAATTCCACTTTCATCACTGAGCTTAAAATTTCAGAAAGACATTATGGGCTCCAGATAAAACATGTAATCCACTCTAATCACTATGCAAATGTTTGTGTTCTCAGTTATTTTTATTCACCCTCCTTTTCTCTCACTGCATTTGCAGCTATTTCTAAAATTTTAAGTATCACAGAATTCAGCAGCATATTAAAGATTTACTGCTGTTGGTACATTCCCTTCTTTGCAAGATATTGTTGTCTGCCTTTAAGTAATTTCCAACTTAGGCTGACCCTAAGGTGAACCTATTATGGGATTTTCTGGGGCTGTGTGTGTGTGTGAGTGTGTGTGTGTGTGTGACATACACAGTGGCTTTCCATGGCTGAGTGGGGAATCGAACCCTGATCTCTAGGGACATAGTCCAGTGCTCAAACTCACCACACCACGTTGGCTTTCTTGCAAGATATACAGTGTACTTATTTTGTCCTGTAGATTTTAAGTGTTTAATTTATGACTTTGCTTCACCATTTGGGTTTCTACTTCTCTAATTTCATTTGTCCAGTTTCTCAGTGAATTCCGTCTCATGTGGTGTAACTGTTTTTCCATCTTGTCATTCTGTGGCTTTTTTATAGCTTGTTTTTGTTGCAAAACTGGCTGCCACACTTTCTTTAAAAGGAATCTAGGCTGAATTGAAGATTTTATGTGGTGCTTCCAAAATCTTTCTAGAAAATTAACAATGACCTGAAGATACTGTATGGGTTGTAATTATTAGAGATACAAAGACTGGATGTGGAAAACTTTAATTTTCTCATACTGTTATAGATTTATTTTTAGGTGCTTCCATTGTAAATCTATTCTAGGCCATTTCACACACCACTGGTTTTTCTGCCCAACACTATAACACTTACAAAGGGTTCTCTAAAAGAGGGCAAATGAGTTCACTTCTTCATCTGAGCGTGATTAGACAGGCTGTCTCCATGGAGTTTAATTCTGAAGGGGAGCTGGCAATTTCTAAATGAAGGGGGCTTACTTCTTTTTGTTTCTTTTTGATTAAATGGAGTAGATTTACATTTCAAAATAACTTTCAATGGGTTTGTCAACAAAAATTACAAGCACATGATTACCAGGTGAGGGAATGCGTGTGGTCTCCTGTCTCTGGCTCAGACCAGGCATTACCTTAAATGTGTATCTGCTGCTGAAAACAGCCCTGGCATACATCTAGTTACAGTTCTTCCTCTTTTCCTATAACGTCTACTGAGGGAAATGTGACATGAGGCCACTAGTTTGGTATTTTGCTCCCAAGCTGAGGTGCTTTGCTGCCTGAGACAAAAGACAAAATGGCACTCTCCAATTTGCAGCCCTACCCAACCTTTCCACTTACATAGATCTTAGTTCAGTGTTGGTTACCTATAATCTATTGCAACTGAGGGTAGCAAACATATACAGCTCTGTCATCCAACACTTAAGGGCAGCAGATACATATAGCTTTGTCACCAAATACGTCACTGCGATGCCCTGTCCTATGGGATCTTTTACCTCGAAGCTGCCAACTCCCCCTGGTCCTTCCCGCTCCACTATATTATTGGCTGTTGAAGAGGAGAGGGGCAAGACAGTGTTCAGCATGATGACTTCTGCCAGGCAGTTTTCTCAGGCGTTAAACTGAAACGAGGGGAAATTAAAACAAGTGCCACTTTGGACAGGAAAGATGAATATAAAGTAAAGGCACAGTAAAGATTTAGCATAATGATCTCGAAAGTTTTATCACTGCATTTCAAAGCTGCACTTGAATTATGAGGAGAAAGTGTGTATGTGCATTTTGTGGGGGAAGGTTAGCTAAATCTATGAGATCTCACCCTGAATTCCTCCAGTTTTAGCCAAACATCCCCACCCCCACGATCTTCTGTAGCAACAGTGTGGAAAGTACAGCCTATGGGTTGATGAGGTCCCCAGGCTTCCTCAAGAACCCCGCAAAACCTCTATACCTTCCCAAAAAAAACTTTTTTGTGTAGTTTTTTGGGGAGAATTGACCCCCTAAATGGCCAAACACAGCAAACTCTTGGTCGTTGACTTCCAGGAGCAGTGGTTTGCCCTTATCAATTTCCTACATGCCCACCCCCAAACTCCAGCATTACTGGAAACTGGAAATGACTTTTGGTTTTGGCTCACCATAGGGGTGAAAATTGGCCATCCCAGTAGAATACTCTCTAACATTTCACAGATAAAAACTGGGACACATGTGGCTCAGCAACATGAGAGTATGATCTCAAAGGTAAATTTTATTAACAAGGAAGAACACACAACCTTGAAGAGTCCGCAGCCATTTGCTCTTGCTATTTAATGAGCCGACTGGGAAGGGCAAGATTCCACCCCTTCCTCTCCCTCTATTGAGTTAATTGAGGAGGAAGATAATGATATTTTATATCCTGTCTTTTCCCCCGTTCTGGACTCAAGGCAGCTTACACAGATTTTTTAAAAAAGTTAATTCAGAAAATACAGAAGTTAAGAAGTGATTAAGCTATAGAAAAATTAAAACCAGCTGAAAACGTGAACCATTAAAAAGTAAAGCACAGTAAAGTAACAGACACAAAAATGCAGCACATAATGCAAGGCATTTCCTGCCTAAACAATCAGGTTTCAAAGGGCTGGAGAAAAAGAAAAGTGTTCTCCTGTTTATGGAAGAGGGTGCCACTCTAGCCTCTTTGGGAAGGGAGTTTCAAGTGTCAGGGCAGCCGCTGAGAAGGCCGTCTCCCCTTTTCACTTTGAACTCAGTTTGCAGCAGTTGAGGTACGCTGAGGAGAGGGAGGGAAGGTAAGAGGAGGAGAGAGAAATTGGGTCATTTTAAAACTATCTGAAAAGTGCCATGAAAGAGTTGGAGCATATGCTGCAGTTGCCCATTCCTTTTCTGGAAGGCTGAATGCCCTCTGGCACACCAAAGGGACATTTTCCTCTCCTACAAACCTGCCAGTTCCTTAAGCTTAAGGCATTTTGGCTAGGAAAACTCATTCTACGTGAGCTAAGGAGAGGGCCTGTGGTGGCATCCTATCTCTTGAATTGGCTCCTTGTGAAAACTTGATTGGTGCGGACGTTGTCATAATTTCAGCCCTACTGTAACCTCGGCAGACCATTGGTTTGACCCAGTGGGTGGGCCTATTCTTTGGCGTTTCAGTTCAAAGAGAGAGAGTGCGGCAAATAGGAAAGAGATACAGTTGCCGCGAAATAAGAACTAGGCCTTTGAAACTTAACTCGACCGCTTGTTTTGAAAGTGTTTTTCTGTGTTAGTTCAAGCTTACATGTACAGTACTTTCAACTGTGATGTTTCCTGGTTTTTTTCCTGAAGGTGCCAGGTCCAGACCACTCTTGAAAGATAAGAAGGGTCAGCCCTGGTTAGTACTTGGATGGAAGACCACCAATGAATACCAAGTGCTGTAGGCTATATTTCAGAGGAAGGTAATCCCAAGGCACTTCTAAGCATTCCTTGCCTAAGCAAACCTTGTCGCATTCAGGGGGTTGCCCATGGCAAGAGACTTGAAGGCACATGCACATGTATGGATTTATTATGCCCCACGGTTTGATTCCCCGCTTGGCTGTGGAAACCCACTGGTTGACCTTGGGCACACCATACACTGTCAGCCCCAGAAAACCCTGTGATAAGTTCATCTTAAGATCGCCATAAGTCAGAAACTTTATGTGGAGGCACATAAAAACAACAACGCTTCTGATGCCTGAGGTTGGTGAAGCTGTGATATAAATGCTATTTGTGGATAAATCTGTAACTAAATTGAATCAAGATTGAGATCCTGCCCCTCCTGCATTTTTACTGTTTAAGATTTATCTCTAATTACAGTGTTATGTAAAACCAATGGATTTTCTGAAAGGAGGAAATGAAAATAAAATACTTTAATAATTATTTTTAAGAGTGTGAAATGGAAAAGTTTAAGCATAACCTCATCCACAAATATACTTGATTGCCTTAGGAAAATCATTATCTCATTGTTTTAGTCCCTGGTTTATACTATGGGGAAAATATCATTCATCTTCCTTATATGCAGGGGTGGGCAGAATGTGGATTTGCACCTATTGCTAGGTCTCTGAATTACCTGCAGTGGACTGGCAAGGATTTTTCATTCCCAATTTTTAAACAACAGTAAGAACAAAACCATCCCATCCTTGCCCTTGCCTTGTCAGGGCTGTCCGGCAGTGGAATATGCTGCCTCGGAGTGTCGTGGAGTCTCCTTCCTTGGAGGTTTTTAAGCAGAGGCTGGATGGCCATCTGTCGGGAGTGCTTTGAGGGTGTTCCTGCATGGCAGGGGGTTGGACTGGATGGTCCGTGTGGTCTCTTCCAACTCTACATTTCTATGATTCTATGCCCTAATAACACTGCTGAAATTAAGAAAGCTGGGATAATCAGGTGTGTAATTTTCTGTGGAAGGTCAAGGTACTGCACTCCATTCTACTATGCAAATTTCAGGGCTCAGAATGATTGAATAGCATACCTTTCATACTGGGCTTTAGCTGTTAGGTGTCAAAGTTGTGGGGTTTTTTTGTTTTTGTTTTTTTAAAGGAGATTCTGTAGTCTCCCAACAAGTAATTCCTGAGTTCCTATAAATAGGAACAATTCAAGTGTTGTGTTAAAGTATAATATCCATCTGTAATATCTTTTATTTGTACGTGTACATACAGAAGGAAACCTATATATCCTGGAGACACCGGTTCTCCTCTGACCTTGGAAGCTAAGTAGGGTCAGGCCTGGCCAGTATTTGAATGGAGAATCACCAAGTACCAGGTAGTATTGGCTATATTTCAGAGGAAGGCAATGACAAACTTCCTCTGGGTATTTCTTGCGTAAGAAAACCCTGTGAAATTAGTGGGGTCACCATAAGTCAACATGTAACTTGAAGGCACATAAATACAAATGTGTGAGGCCCTGGTCCAGATTGGGCCTTCCACATGGCTTTAGCTTTGCTTTCCTGTGTGTGCTTATGTTCCTTCAAGTAGCCTGATTACTTACGGCAAGCCCATGAATTTCTTACAGTTTTCTTAGGCAAGGAATAATCACAAGTGGCTTTGCCAGTTCGTTCCTCTGAAGTATAGCCCACAGCACCTGGTATTCATTGACAGTCTTTCAACCAAGTATTAACCAGGGCTGACCCTGGCTTAGCTTCCAAGATCATACAGGATCTGTTGCCTTTAGAGTATTTAGGGCTCTCTACCTACTCCAAAAATGAAATTTTGGGACCCTTGCAATGGATCTAAAGTGCAGGGAGGCTCCAGTGGCATTGAGTTTCCCTCCTTTCCCCATGTGTGTATATGGTGTGAACTTAGTTCTAAAAACCCACCCAGGCTAACATGGTGAAACCAGACCAGATCAGGATCCTGCACAATCACTTAGGTAAGAAAGAAAAGATATTGTTGTTGGATGCTGTGCTTTCTTCATAGCAGCTAGTTTAACCCTTAGATATGCAATTAATTTAGCAATATATCAATTTGAAGCGTTTCTAAACATTTTTCTTTTAAAATATTAGTAAAAGACAGACATGTGTAAGCCTGAACGGGAGTTGAATGATATCAGAAGAACCAAATGAAGTAATAAATATTTATGAAGGCATTGAAGTTGACTAGGTTGCTTATTTATATATGTGTTTGTTTACATATTTCTGTAATGCCTTTCAGTCAAGATTCTGAGAGCTTCTGGCGGGGTGTGTGTGTGTGTTAACATCCAAAACCTCACAATAATTCCAGAAGTTAGAATGATTTTTCACACTCACTAGGATCAACTAAAATTAAGATTACATTTGCAGAAAAGGTGATGTCTACATTTCTAGACAGCTGATGTAGAATATTGGGAACATGACTTCTGAGCCCAAGATGCATTTAGTGCTTAAGTATTAAAACTTTTTTGATTAATACTTGCAAAGCAATAACTCAAGAAGTACTGTCTTGGCAGTGGAATATTTAGCTAAAAATAGAATGTGATAAGAAGGAATCTCTTAATACTCTTAATACTCAGAGCTGGCCTTCAGAATGGTTGAACATCCATGAGGACAATTCAGCATAATCCAGCTGTGAGCTGGTCTAGATTATTTCTTAACCACAAGGATTTTCTCCCCACTCCTCCCTCCTCCCTCCTCCCTTCCCCCTCCCCCACTCAAGTACAGGATGGGAACCTCAGTTTATAAAGGCTTTTTACTCACATGATGAGTGTTGTTTCATGATACAATCTGATGGGGGGGAAGGAAGCATTCAGGACCAGTTGTGCCATTAGGTAGAGTGAAGCAATTGCCTCAGGCATTTTCCGTGGAGGTGAGCAGCAGAGAGAGTTTCTTGGCTGCTTTTATAATTCCTAATGGTATTCAAGGTGGCTAGCATCATCATTAAAAACAAGCAGTAAGACTATTAAAATCACAGCTAAAAACAAAATTAGACAAACCATTAAAATCATTATAATAATCAGTAAACTTCCAAGCAATTTAAAAAGTCAGTTTGAACTGATGTGTCTCCACACCCTTTCTAAAAGCAGCATGAATATAAACTGATTGCAACTCTAAGGGAAGTGCATTTGTCAACCTGGGAGCATAAGAGGAAAAAGCTCGTCTCTGCATGGCCGTTAAAAAAGTCTCTCCGAGTGACAGTATTCTCAAGAAGGTCCTCTCTGAAGATCTGGACAGATTCATAATGAGACAGGTGATCTTTTAAGCAGACAGGGCCTGAGACATTTTGAGCTTTAAATGTTAAACTCCACACTTTTATTTGGATGAGATAACAGTTGGCAGACAGTGCAGGTCTTTTAGATCTGAGTTCTGATCTTGGAAGCTAAGTAGGGACAGCCCTGTTTTGTGTTTGGATGGGTGGCTGCCAGCAAATGCCAGGTGCTGTAAGCAGTATTTCAGAGGAAAGAACTGGCAAAACTACTTCTGATCATTCCTTGCCTAAGAAAAAACCATTAAATTTATGGGGTCATGATGAGTCAATAGGTGACTTGAAGATGCGCACACTCACACATTGTGATTTAGATACCAAGATCAGTTACACCAACTAAAGCTTCCAGATATAATCTCATGTAGGACACACTGCAAATGTCAAGACATTATATAGCTAAGCCATGGATGAGTGTTGCCAAATCTGGTCATCTCAGAAAAGACTGTAGTTGCCCATGTTCTGTGGAATAGTAGACCACCATTCATAACTTGTACCACCATCGCAAAGTCTTGGAATCCCAGCCTGTGGTTCTGTCCTTTCAGCTGGAGATCAATCCCTTCTAGAACAGCAGCACCTCTGTCTTGTCAGTCTGGTTTCAATTTGTTCACTATCATCTGGGCAGTTGTCAAAGACAGGCAACATGCAAAGGTATTAACAGCTTCCTTGGTGTTAGGTGATAAGAACGTTAAAAAAAAAAGGACTGTAAGCATATGAGTGGTAGCTTGCTTCAGAGCTTTAAATGACTACCTCCAGTGTCTTCATATCAAGAAACAGAACAGAGCATATCAACATATCAACATACCAGAACATATCAAGGAACAGAACAGAATCCTGTGGGAAGTCATAAACCAAAGAATAGTGAACAGTGATTCCCAGTATTGTTTTGTGGGTAGATCCTGAGAGGAAGGACTGGAACAAGTGCAATACAGTGGTCCCAGTGGCCACCCAAGACAGTTAGTTGAGAATGCCATGTCACTGTATCTCCTCAATCATTCATGTGTGTTGAAGAACAAAACTATGGGCACCACACAGCCTCTGCTAAACCTCTAAACTGCTCTTGTGTTATTTAAATTGTGTTATTTAATAATCTGTATTTAAAAAGTAGGTGGCCTAATTACCCTAAAGGCACCAGATCTCATCTGATCTTGGAAGCAAAGCAGGGTCAGCCTCAATTAATAGTTGGATGGGAGACCACCAACAAATACTAGGTGCTGTAGGCTATATTTCAGAGGAAGGAATTAACAAAACCCCCTCTGAACATTCCTTGCCTAAGACTCTTATGAAATTTATGAGGTTGCCGTAAGTCAACGGGCAACTTGAAGGCACGTATATACACACACATAATCAGAAGCTGACCAGCCGGCCAATTTATGTATGTTAAGAGAGTCAGGAGGCACATCTTGTCCTGATTCCAATTTTGATGAAACCCAGTTTTTAGTAAAACCATAAAAAAAAAATTAGCAAAAGAAAAAAATTAGTAAGAGCTACTCACGGCCAGTACTTGGAAGAATGTTTAGAAGCCCCCATTTACCCAGGAAGCGCACTGGGCAGAGGGGAATTAGATAGTTCCATTTGACTGAAATGAGATGACTCTTAAACACCTGATTTGTATTTTCTGTGTGGAAATGAATCAAGATAACTTTTAAGCCAACCAGAAATCCTTTCTCCATGGTGGTCTAGTGATTAGGCTCCAACACTCTCACTCTCCTGCCCAGGTTTAATTCCAGATCAGCTATACCTTGGTTTATAGCACAACATCATGCAGCTCTTATCAATATAGCATTAGAATTTATGGTATCAACTGCTATGAAATTTTTGCAGGTCTACTGGATTGTATTGCTGTATAAACAGATTTGCATTCTGTCTGATGTGGGAGAAGGTCCCGCTGCAGCTGCTCCCAGAGCAAATCTACAGTAACAGTGGGACTGGAGATATGCCACTGTGAAATGGCTTCTGTACCCAATGGATACAGAGCCAGGGGAAGGCAAAAACACAGAACCAGAAAACAAAAAAGTAGAGAGAAAAACGACAGGCACACCCATAGCATCTTTGGAAATGCTATCATTATTCACTAACTAATGACTGTGCCAGTAACGATGCCTGCTTGCTGCCCACAAATGGAAGGAGCCAGTGAATTCACAATTGTTCTTCTTCGTGGTCTCTGTGACTCACACAAATGGGTTTCGCACCTGTGCAGAAACAGCATTCGGAACCTTCTAGAGCCTACCATTGGCGTTTTGGCGGTTGACCCATCCCCCATCCCCTCAGGGTATATAAGCCCCCACCTTATGTAATGGTCAGTTCCTTTTTATCCGCCGCATGTGCAGCATATAGGAGCCTCTTGGCTACTGTGAATGGGATTTTCCCCTAATTTCTGGCATTTTAGACTGGTTGTTTCGGCTTCGGATCGGATCGGACTTGGATTATTCTTTTGGATTGTGTTGTTCAGCAAGTTTTATGGCAATGGTTGTATTTAAGCGTTGCTTGACCTGTGGAAGTAAAATACCTGATAAGGATGGACACTCAAAGTGTCTCCTTTGTTTAGGTG
The DNA here is from genome assembly GCA_030412105.1 of Cyclura pinguis. Taxonomy (NCBI): domain Eukaryota; kingdom Metazoa; phylum Chordata; class Lepidosauria; order Squamata; family Iguanidae; genus Cyclura; species Cyclura pinguis. The sequence continues at coordinate 16,925,586 of CM059599.1, read as the reverse complement.
AGGGCCACAATGTGGGAGCTTGTTGTCATTGTCAGCTATTTACTCTGCAAACTTGTTGCAATAGGGCCACTCGGCTGAAGGCCCTATTGTGGGAGAACGTGCTGACTGCTTCAGAACCGCTCAAGCCGGCTGAATCTACTCCCTTACCATCCAGTATGGCCCATTCTACTTCATCCTTCACTTCCCGACGAAATGTGTCAGTACTGTCATCGAGACCAAGATCTCACTCGATGTTGAGGGCTTGAGATCAGGCTTTGTCTGATCATGCCGATGATCGTCGAGACCGTCCTTCTCCTCCACTTAGTACCAAACTGCCTAGGAAGGAGAAGGATCGGAAGAGGAAGAATAAGGAGGCTGCTTCGACAGAAGCTAAGAGGCAGAGAAGAAAGGATAAGTCTAAGGCACGTCCTTCATCTTTGGCGAGGAAGGCAACTCCTCAAGGGTCACCCTCAGAGGATGCACGGGACCCTCAACATAAGGGATCCCAAGATATTATACCTTCTGAGGAAATCGAGGAAGTGCGTATTGGTTCAGAGGGAGAGATACTGGAAACCTCCCTCAGATTTCTGTTGGATCACCTTCAGACCACAGAATGCTGTCCCCTGTTGTAAGACCTTCTGGGCACAAAAGATCTTCGGCCAAGCGGTCCAGAATGCTTCGGCGTACCCCACCTTCGCCCCCAGGTCTGCCTACCGGGATAATCAGTCGGTCAGCACTTCCTTATATCGGTATCAACATTATTTGTTGAGATGACAAAGATCTCCCTGTCGATACTGGGACGATGTTTCGTATGATTCAAGGGATGTGTCCCCTTATATGGACGATTTGGAGCAATATGAACGACATCATTGGTATCGAGATGTTCCTGATGACCGATACCGTCATGTCACCGACGGCTCTCGTTCTTTGTTGAAGACTCCTCCATGTCAGCGGGTGATAGCGTCTTCTGGCCACACATCTAAGTTCACCACGCAGGATTGAACCGCGGATGATAGGCATCAAGGACACTTCCCAGAGGGAATGAGGAGAGAGTCTATTGTTATGTTCCCTCAAGGTCGTCGGATCTGATTGCCATCAGTACCATCCTCGGTATCCTCGGCAGTGTCCCATGGACTAGATGTCAAGTCCAACTTCGTCTCCACTACCGAGAAGATTTCACCTACTGATGATGTGCGATCATTTTCGGACCTTGTTCTCCGAATTGGCAGATTGTTGAACTTGCAAATTGAAGATCACAAGGAGGATCTGAAAGACCCAATTTTCCAAGATTTGCAGGACTGTGCTCTGGTACCATCTATAATTGTGCCGCTTCCATATCTGTCACAGACAGTGAAGAAATCATGGTCGACACCATCTTTGGTACCGTCTACATCTAAGAAGCTGGAGTCTCTGTATTGTCTTGTTGAGACTGAGGATGACTGGTGGGTCCAGCATCCCAAACCAAACTCTGTTGTGGTGGATGTGGCCCAGTCAAAGCAGTCACAGAGACTACATGCTGTCCCTGCTGATCGTGAAGGGAAAAAATTGGACAACATTGGTAAGAAATCCTATTTGAATGCAGCCTTGTTGTTTAGGATTTCAAATTATGCCGCTTGCATGGGCACAAACCAGCAGTTCCTGTGGAGCAGAATCAAACCCTATCTGGAAATGCTTCCTAATACTGAAAAGAAGACTGCCACTGCACTATATGGTGAGGCTTACCATTTGTCATCTCAACAAATCACTACAGCTAAACACATCACAGACTGTAATAGTAAAGCTGTGGCGGGTGCCATAGTGATCCGATGGCATGCATAGCTTCGCTCATCTGGGTTGTCTCAGCAAGCCAAGATGATGATTGAAGACCTATCCTTTGATTCTCTAGGGTTGTTCAACACTGGTACTGACGAAAAGCTGGAACATGCCCAGAAAATGCGTTCGACAGCTAAGAAGTACAGGTTCCCGGCATCGATATATCAACAGCGATACCGATACCATTGATACCAACTGTTTCCAAGGAAAACATTGAGTCCGCCTCCGCCTCAACATAGACAGAGCATACCTCAACAACTCTCGACACAGAAGTTTCCGTCTGCAAAGTACAAGCAGCCTCAATATAAGAAACAACAGTCAGACCAGAGCAAGTGTAGGGTTTGACCACCAATGCCACAAGACCTTTCTGATGAATACTGGCCTTCGACAAGGACAGCACATCCTTTCTGTTGTGGACTTGCATTCAGACAAGCATCCAAGTCTTCATTCCAAACCACCCTTTGGGGAAAGACTAAGCTACCATGCTGAGGTTTGGTCGATAATCACCTCGTATTCTTAGGTCCTAGACATCATAAAGTATGGGTATGCCATAGAGTTTCGACGTCTACCACCGACAGGTCAAATTCAGAGGACTATGCCATCTCCAGAGCTCGAAGAGGAGATACCAACATTGCTCCCAAAAGGGGCAATAGAAAAAATCACCACAATTCAAGTGAAAAGAAGCTTCTTTTCGAGGTATTTTCTGGTGAAGAAAAAAGATGGAGGCCTCCAGCCTGTATTGGACCTGAGAGGCGTCAACTACTATATCCAACCAAAAAGTTCAGAATGGTGACTTTGACTGCTATCCTGCCACTCTTAAGAAGGGGCGATTGGTTTGCAACCTTGGATCTAAAGGATGCACATTTCCATATAGCCGTAAGACCGGACCACAAACGGTTTCTTGCCTTCACCGTCAGCAGGCATGCGTATCGTTTCTGCATCCTTCCTTTTGGCATAAGCACAGCTCCGAGGGTCTTCATGAAATGCATGTCTGTTGTCGCAGCTTTTCTTCGTCAAAAAGGTATTGTGGTGTTCCCGTACATAGATGACTGGTTAATAGTGGCATCCTGTCGAAACCAACTATCCATGCACCTCAGGACCACCATTTCTCTTCTCAGGAAGTTAGGTCTAATGATAAATTACAAGAAGTCAACTTTGGTACCATCCCGACAGATCAAGTACATTGGGGCAGTATTGGACCCGAGTCAGCAAAGAGCCTTTCTTCCACAGGACAGGTGGGAGAAGATTCTGTGATGTCTGAAGAGAATGCAGCGACTTCGCAGAATATGAGTGAAGGCGGTACAGGTTGTGCTAGGACTGATGGCATCAACTACGCTTGTTACACCATGCGCAAAACTAAGGATGAGACCATTGCAGCAGTGGTTTATATGTCGGTTCAACTTTCTTTGAGACCATCCTCTCAAGTACCTGACGGTACCGAGGACTATCCTTGCATCTCTGGATTGGTGGACAAGACCAGAGAGCATGTTGAAAGCAATGCCTTTCCTTCCTCGACCGCCATCGCTGTCGGTGACAACAAAAGCGTCAATGGAAGGCTGGGGTGCTCAACTCGGAGCTCTTACTATACGAGGTCGTTGGACATCTCAGGACAGGAATCTCCATATCAACATTTTGGAATTCATGGCAGTACTGAAGGCACTGCAAGTGTTTCAGCACTACCTGTGCAGGAAATCAATCCAAATTGTGACAGACAATACCACAGTCATGTACTACATAAACAAACAAGGCGGGACTCAGTCATGTGCGTTGCTGAACCTGTCAGTGCAACTATGGGAGTGGTGCCTGTCACGACGGATTCTTCCTTCAGCGGTTCATTTGGCAGGAGACCAGAACGTCCTGGCAGACACGCTCAGCAGGACACCGTGGTCTTGCCACGAGTGGATGATCAACAAGGGCGTCAAGTGTTCGCAAAGTGGGGGTTTCCTCACATAGATCTCTTTGCATCGAGACTGAACACCCAATGCAAACTGTACTGTTCCTGATACTCGAAGGGGCATCGAACTCTGGGGGATGCCTTTCTTTTCAGTTGGACGGGACCGAGGGTCTATGCGTTCCCACCATTTCCCTTGATAACGAAGGTGATTGCCAAAATTTGCCAAGACAGAGCAAAGGCGATACTTGTAACATCATGGTGGCCGAGGCGACCATGGTTTGCCAATCTCCTTCAGTTATCGCAGGGGAGGTACCGACTGCTGCCGTGCAGACAAGATCTGCTCAGCATTCACAAGGCTACCATCTTCCACCCTGACGTTCAAACACTGTGCTTGACCGCATGGAATCTACTGTAATAGATAGCCTACTTGATGCCGTAAGATGTATCGTGTTGACTGTGCATAAGCCCTCAATGTTGAAGTCTTATGCGTATAAGTGGGGTAAATTCTGTGATTACTTGAAATGACAAGGTGTTTCCCCTACAGATTGTGACAATGTGCATGTCTTGTCCTTTCTAGCAGAGTTGTCGATTCAGGGTTTGTCTTTATCCTCAATGAAATGTTATTTAGCCGCAATTTCCTGTAATTTTCAAAGACAAGGTAAACCATCTTGTTTTTTGGACCCCCTGATTAAGAGGTTTACCCAAGGCTATACAGTTACATCCTCCAATCCAACCACCTCTCTCGGGATGGAACTTGAATTTGGTGCTGAGACACCTGGCTCCTAGGCCCTTCGAGCCTATGGCAACCTGTGACATGCGACTGCTCGCATGGAAAACTGCCTTTTTGGTTGCAATAATGTCTGCAAGGAGGGCTAGTGAACTATGTGCACTCACGGTTGATCCTCCTTATTTACGATTCCACAAAGATAAGATGGTGTTAAGACCAGACATAACATTCTTGCCGAAAGTGGTGTCATATTTCGATCTGAACCAAGATATAGTATTACCAGCTTTCACGCAAAATCCTGGTTCAGACATGGAGAAAACTCTGCATTCTTTGGATGTCAGAAGGGCATTGGCGTTTTATGTTCAACGCACTTCTCCAATTAGAAATTCAAATAAGTTGTTTGTTTGTTATTCAGTATCTAAACAGGGTAATCTAGTATCGCCTCAAAGGCTCTCTAAATGGGTGGTTTCCACCATTAAGTTATCTTATGAACTAGCAAAAAAGAAACTCCCTGATTCTATACGAGCTCATTCCACAAGATCTATGGCAGCTTCTGCAGCCTTTTTGCACGGGGTATCTCTTTATGAAGTCTGCAAAGCAGCTACCTGGTCTCAACCTCATACATTTATCAATCTTTATAGAGTTGACAACCGTTCTAGGAATGACGCATGTTTTGGGAGAGCTGTATTGTTTTCCTCTGTGGGATGAAGGAGACAATATTGTCTGTTTTATTAATAAATGTTATTTATTATCTTACATGTTGGTGCTGATTGAAAAAAAGGGGGGGGGGAATGGGGAACCGGAAGTTGACATAAGTGCTTTTTCAGCAGGATGACATACCCTCCATCCTTTCTGGTCAGCTTGCTAGTCTCCCATTTGTGTGAGTCACAGAGACCACGAAGAAGAAGAACAGGTTGCTTACCTGTAACTGGTTCTTCGAGTGGTCATCTGTGAACTCACACAACCCCTCCCTCCTCCCCTCATATGTCCTGCTGTGCAGTGGTTCTGTTGCTGTCACATGTGTGGTGACGGAACTGACCGTTACACGAGGTGGGGGCTTGTATACCCTGAAAGGATGGGGATGGATCAACCGCCAAAACGCCAGTGGAAGGCTCTAGAAGGTTCTGAATGCTGTTTCTGCACAGGCACGAAACCCATTTGTGTGAGTTCACAGATGACCACCCGAAGAACCACAGTTACAGGTTAGCAACCTGTTCTTATATGTCTTCAGTGTACATGTCTGCATATCCCAATGCTAGGACCTCTGTGCCATTAGCCAGGGTGACACAGGCAAAAGTATCTATGTCAGTACTTCTCTCCTGCATATACATAACAAAAAATAACAAAGCATTAACAAAAATCAATATATTTCCCTGCTAGACATCCCAAGCATCTTACATTTATATTAAGCACTCAGAATTTTCTTTTTAACTGAAAATCTGCTTTGAAAGAAAAGTACATTTGCTGTACGTTTCTTAGACATTCTCCTGTCTTTTGTCCAAATAATATACATTTTCAACTATTTAGTTGAATATTTACTGTGGGATTTCTTCACCCTCAAGGTTTGTGCAGCCCCATCACCATCTTTTTTTTCAAAGAACAAAGGTTTGAATACTTTCAATCTAATTTTGTTAATTTTCATTCCATACCTTTTCCATATAACATACCCAGTTGAAAAGTGACTTTCCAAGTTCTTTGTCTACAAAAAATGATTCTCACGGCACAATTTGAACCTTACTTTATTGCTGGGTAACATCATTCAAATTAATGGGACTTTTTCCCAAGAGCATATGTTTTGCTTTGTATGTGTGTTTTCCCCTTAATATGTAATGTAAGATTCTTTGGTACAAGCTAAAAGTACTGAATACAGCCTGGTTTCAAAAGAAAAAATTCCATTGTTTGTCAATTTTTTATGGCAGCCCTTTCAATATCTGATGACTTGTTTTACTTCCCATTAATTCCTTCTGTCTCACTCCCTTCAGTCTTTCATTATGCACTCTGATAAAAGATTATAGCCTTTTGTTAACCTCTTTTGATCTCCTCTGAACATGATGTCCCAGAGTGGATACAATGGCCAAGCTGTCGCCTAGGTGGTTTTGAGTAGTGTGGCACAATTTCTTTACATGCCTTAGGTCAGGCCATCTGCTGATGAAGTTAAAATAAGCACTTCCCCATTCTGCAAGAAGTCTTCTAGATTTTGTCAGAGTGAATGTTGTCAGCAAGAAAAAAAATACACTGAATTTACTTTTAAGAATGTGCTTAAGCTTTGAGAACCAAACTGGATACAGTGACTGTGGATCTGCGCATGTAGGTGAAACGCTGTCACAATAATGTAAAAAGAAGAGCTGAAAGGGTATTTTTTTAAACAACAAAAAGGGTATTCTTCGACTGCCGCACTGCATTAATGTTTATGTTACTGCCCTGGCTAGCCTGAGCTTTGGGGGATATAAAAAGATATCTTTTGATATCAATAATTCGGCTTCACATATCCCTTCCATGTGCTTGCGAGGCCCCCGGACAAGCATGCATACAGGCTCGGCCGATAATCGCCGTAATATTCCGAGACAATACAGGCAGGCCAGAAACAGCCGACTAGCCGCTTTAGGAGACCTCAAGGCAAGTACCCCCATTAGGTATGCAAGCAACTCTCAAAAGATCCTCTGCCCCGCGCTGGCAGCTTGATGATCGGACTATACAACGCGCAAGTACTCCGTGTTTGCATACCGGCTATCCTATTGATAATTTGGCTGTAACTCAATCATTCAAATTCTGACCTTTCCGAGGCTTTGTCTCCAGCCCCAAATCTATTGTTTTCCCAAAGTCCGACCTAGCCTGCGGTCAGAATTCTCCTTATAAAAACCCCTGACTTTGAGCGCTTCCTCGGATCGCTCCCGAGTTCCAGACCGCCTTGCTGCCGCATCGCTTGGCGAGCTTCCCCTCAGCTCCATGTGCTGAGATACATCGAACCCCAGCCTCGCTCTCCATCTTCTTCCGGGCTTCAGGACAGGTTTCGTATCACCCGAATCAACTATCCCTCTAAAAATCCCGCTATCTTACTCACACCTTTATTTTCCTTAGTTATCTGTGTGCGTGTGTTGCTTACATTGTGTGCCTGTCTTTAATAAAGATCATTCATTATTTTCAAACCGGTCTGCTTCTTGACTTGGCCTGACCCTGTAAACACTGGGTTACAAGATTCCGCTGCGTTAACCTGCCTCTCGTTCTGCCAACCAGTGCTCCTGACTAATTTCCCCAATTCTTGTGTAATTGCAAGGTTATTTAGGTGTCCCTCCCGGGACCCCCAGAATACAGGGTAACATTTATCCAGAATTAAATTATTGAATAATAAAGAGAGCTAGCATGGTGTAGTCATTTGAGCATTGGACCAAAACTCTGGAGACGAAGGTTCAACTCCCCACTTGTCCAAGGAAACCCAGTGGGTGACCTTGGGCAAGTCACATTCTCTCAACCTCAGAGGAAGACAAAGGCAACCCACCTCTGAACAAATTTTGTCAAGAAAACCTCATGGTAGGTTCACCTTAGGGTCACCACAAGTTAGAAACAAAGGCACACAACAACAACAAAAAATTAATTAATCTCTCAGGGCTAGGGAATTACAAGGTTTAGTTCACAAGACTCAAACCAATTGCTCAAATTACTGCAATTCTAGGGGGATGGATTGGGCTGAAGGGTTAGTAGTCTCTGCAACTGATCCTTCATCCCATTTCTAAAAATAATGAAAATAATAAACATCCATATTACACAAACCAGACATTTCTTTATGTCTCCAAACTGTGGAGAACTTCAGAACATGGAAACATTTCAGAAAAACTTGACATTCATGTAAAGTGAAGACCTATACGATGTGAAATAAAATTCAGCTATAGTGTTGGACTGGAGCCTGGAAGAGCCAGATTCAAGTCTCCGCAGAGGAATGAGGGAGACTCACAGAAGGTGACTTTTGGCCACTTGCTATCTCTAAGCTTGTTCTATTTCACTGAGTTGTTGTGAGCCATGTATGCCACCATGAGCTAAGTGGAGGAAAGATAGGTTTTAAATTTATGTAATATATACTTTTTTCTCTCTAAAAGAGTAGGGGCTTTTAATCACAAAGCAAGGATTTCAGCACAGTAATAATTGTAAATATGGCCCACTGCACCTGAATTAAGATTTACAGTACTGTAGATGTGGTTAAGCAATCATACATGGTTATGTACCTCAAACCTCCATAAGAATCTTTGATTAGAGTATGATAGCTAATTCCAAGATGAAAAGAGTTTTGAACCAGCAAGGCAGCAAGGGAAGCTTGGAAGAAAGAGGTCTTTGCATCCAGGTGGTCCTCTTATATTCTCATCTGTTTCAAAAAGCAGAATGATTGATCGCTTAACCTTAGGATATTTCATGTGATCCATGTGGGAATCAGTAAGCTAAAGAATGGAGGAAGATAAGAAGATGTAAATTATAAAGGAGGGAGAAAGGGAGCTTTAGTGGGATGGGTGCAAAGGGTGGATTTCCAAAAATTCAGCTCTTTCCTTCGAATGCTCAAAGCAGAGAAAGTGGGTGTGGGGAGTAAAATTTATTTATTTATTTATTTATTTATTTATTTATAACTCCCTTGTTAAAACACCTTCACTGGCAACCAGTTCTTTTCTGGGCACAAAGTGCTGGTCATGACCTGTAAAGCCATATATGGCTTAAGTTCAGACTGTCTGAATGAGCATATCTCCACATACGAACCTGCCAGAGCTCTAAGGTTTGCAAGGGAAGGTTTTCTCTTAGTCCCATTACCATCACACCTTGCCTGGTGAGGACACAGGATAGAGCCTTCTCAATGGCTGCTCTCTCCCTCTGGAACTCTCTTCCAAGGGAGAGTAGGGTGGCCATCTCCTTGCTTTCCATTCACTGGCAGGCAAAGACCTTTTGTTTAAGCAGGCTGTTAATATATAAGCAGGGAAACTTTTTTATTGGAATATTTTATCTATCTTTTAAAACTTTTGTATGTATTTTACATAATTGCGTCTTGTTTTATGTGGTGATTTCAATTTTTTTTTACAGAATGTATTATTCAGTTTACAGTCATCCCTCCACATTCACTAGGTTTAGGGGCACAGATCCCCATGAAAGTGAAAAAAAACTATGAATAACTCTAGGCTCTCCCAAACCATATTTAACACACGAAAAAGTATGATCACCATATTCAACCCCCTCTGGATTCCTTTGAAGCCTCAGAATTCCTTCACAAGGCAGAAATGGGAGCTGGTGGGGCTTACTGCCACCTCCACTGCTGCCCCCACCATTTTTAATAGGGACCTACAAGCCTCGTTCATAGTTTCTCAGTCTCATGAGGCTTGCAGTTCCTATTAAAAATGGCATAGAGCTGCAGCAGAGGTGACAGCAAATAATCCATGAATAATCAAATCCACAAAAGTGAAACCCGCAAATGTGGAGGGCTCATTATATTTTTTAATTGACTCCTTCTGGCAATTGCCTTGGGTTCCACTCTGGGAGAAAGATGGCATACAAATGATGTAAAGAAATAAATAAACAAACAAAATAAGTCATGGTTGGGACTTTTTCCTTTCTTTCTAGTAAGTCCTTTAGTGTAGAATTGTAACACAAACGTAAATGCCTTTCAAAAATCTATTTACGTTTTAAAAAAACATTACTCTTTTAACATATGTTCTGCTTCTAGAAATTTGATTAAGCATGGTAATCTCTTGTTAAACTGGATATATTACAAATTGTTTTGTCTGTTGCAGTGACATCATGATAGGGTCCAATAAGGTATGTACAAGACCAAAGTTTAAAAATTCATTTTTTAAAATTTAATTTGTTCCTTTTACTTGTTACCATGTTCACTAAGTAGTTCCCTGCTAATACTAGTTATAGTAATGTACTATGTTGATATTTGAAATGGTTATTACTTTTCATTTATTTTCCATTTACCTTTTTTTGAGAGAAAAGTCTTTGGGATTGATAAAAAAATGGGAGTAAAATGTGAGTTATAAAAATCCTTTTAAATGCCCTTTAAAAGTAAGATTTTAAAGGAATTAGAAACCATTACTCATTATACCAATACATTAATGTCAAGCTTACTCATTACTCAATCTCATATTGAGATTCATGTATTTATATTATAAAAATGTACCAAAAATGTAGCTTTTTTCAGCATGTGGAGAACCTGTGAGCTATTATTAAGAAAATGTAATCGCAAACCCCCTCTGGCGCATGGACTGCCTGGAGATCTTTAAGTGAAGAAATTAATACGTGTGGGATATGGATCTTTCGATAAAGAAAGAAGGCAACTTGGAAAACAGGCATGCTTCTAGTTCATTCATAGCCATAAGGCAGTCTGGGTCAGAATAAGTAAGGCCCTTTTCACATGTGGGGGGGGGAACGGTGTAGAGCGACCTCTCACGGAGGTCGTCTACACCGTAGAGTGGACTGGCACGGACTACTTTTAGTAGCTTCATACCAGAATCCACTCAGGAGCGGCCGGAACTAGCCGGGCTGCGTGTTTTTTAAAAACCTCTTTTTCGAGGTTTTTAAAAAGCACGGAGCGCGCAGCCCTGTGCCGCTCCGTTGCCCTGCTCTAAAGTGGATCTGCAGGCGCGCGCAAGTGCGTGCCTGTAGATCTGCCAGGGGCGGGCTTCCGGCTGGCGAGCTTCTCCGGTTGGTGGAGAGCCTCCACCAACCGGAAGCTGCCATCTGTGACGCCGGAGGAGTGTGGAGCAGCGAGCTCGTGCTGCTCCACGCGGCGACGGACTTACCCGGCTGGAGGTAAGCTCCATTTTTGGGCGTTTTCGCCCGTTTTCCCCCGACATGTGAAAAGGGCCTAAGTATAGAATGGTGTTGCAAACTGTTAACTGGGTTATATGCATACAGGAAACACAGTTTTTAAAAGATTATATGTATACAGTCTTGTTTCTGTGTCTGGATGGGAGATAGCTATAATTTGGAGGTTTGTGACTATGGTTTTTGTGAGTGTTGAAAAAAATCGAAATAAACTTCATGTACAAAGGTGGAAAAAAAGAAGCCAGAACAGGCATTAATTTTTTAAAAGTTACTAAAACAAACCTGCCCATAGGCACTACAATTATGTAACCAAGCTCCATCTGTGGCTGAAATTATTCTCTACATGGAAGCGCAGCTTTTCTCCTTCCCCTTTTTTTTTTTAAGGTCTAGCAGCACAATCCTGCGCATACTGAGTCAAAAAGTCCCACTATGCTTGGTAAAGCTTATTCCTAGGAGTGTGCATAGGGATATCATCATTATGGAACTGCAGAGGGCTTTGACTTTGTTTGTAGAGCTTCAAGTAAATTCTGTTTATAGCTTAAACTGTGCTCACATGCAGAGTATGTGGTGACAGGAGAGCTTTTTCTCCTTCTTGTTTGTTTTTAAATTGAAAATCAAGTTGAAACCACTGGGTTCCTCTTTAGCGCCATACTGACCCCTTGAGGGCTGCTTAATGAGATTAATATTGATGTTTGAAACACCAGCATTTATCTCCATATAGACACCTGCCCTTTCTTTGTTTTGTTTTGTTTTTTTGGTAAAAGTTAGACACTAGTGAGAAAAAATTCTAGTTGGGATTACAATCATGTATACATTTGCCTGGGAGTAAGTACCATTTAACTCAATAGGGCTTCTGTAGAGGTAGGTATACAATTTGCAGTGTAAAGTGCAAAAATAAATAATATTTTCATTATTATTCAGATTCAGGTTCATGATAATAAATGTGGATGCATTTAACATGTCTTTTTTCCTTCTCTTTTAATATTACTGTTACTATGATTTTGAAGCAGACTTGATGGCAAGCAACAACAATGATCTTTATACCACGTTTGAGTCCAAAGAATCCCCCAAAAGGAGCGACATCAGAGTAGCATGACAATGAGAGACATGAAAATACAATTCAGTTGGCTGTCCATATCCATGGATTCTGCATCCACTAATTCAACCAACAATGGCTTGAAAATATTTTTTAAAAATCTAAAAAGAAAACCTTTTGAGTTGCTTGCCATTTTATATAAGGGATGCCATTTTGCTACACCATTGTATATAATGGGACTTGAGCATCTACGGATCTTGGAACCAAACCCCAGTGGATAGTGAGGGCCCACTATAATATGCAACATCAATTAAAAGAATATATGATAAAAACTTACTGGCAAAAGGTAGAGGGGAGGTTATTTTCGTTGATTCCCCATTCCCTCCAGAGTCTCAGTGCCAGCTCCCCCACTGTTCTAGAGGATCGCTAAACTTCCAGAGCAGATGGGGACAAGGGAAACTGCAGATGAAGGGGTAACTGAAGATTGACATTTCTTCTGTATCCCCAGTGGGGTTGCTTCTCCAGATCAGAAAGCCCCTGCATAGAAGGCAAACTCTACAGCACTACTGTGAGTGAAGGAAAGACAACCTCCATTACAAGCTAGGAGGTAGTCACATACACAGGATTTCTAGCACCTCCCGTCCGCTGACTCATGACTCTACCTCACCTGAACATCTCTCCCTGGACATTGCCTTATTTGGAAGGTAGTTTGTGATTGGAGGAAACCTCATATTATCTGCCCCTCTGGACATTTCCTTATATGGATGGAAGTTTCTGGACATTACCTAATATGGGGCGGGTGGTCTGTGATTGGTGGAAAAATGCCGCAGTGGATGTGTATGCTGTTTACCTGGATAAAAAGGCCTTGCCAAGCCTCTGGCCTTTGTCCCGAACCTCCGGCACCCTGCCGCAGCAGACTTTAATATTTTTATACTTTTATACTTAATAAATCTGGCCTGTAGCCTTTGAACCAAGAAACATCTGGTCATTTTCCTGCTTCTCAGAAAAAGCTGTCCTTCTTAAGGGCGTAGAAGGTGACGCTACAGAACAAAAATGAAAGAAATGTATTAGTGAGCCAAAGGATAATGGAATGGTCTCTTCAGTCTCACTGTCCCAGATACAATAATAGCTACCATAAGGAGAAAGTACAGTTGTGACTGTGGTACATGAGAATGTGTGTGTGTTTGAATACTTCATCTCTGCTATGATTTCAACAACACCCTACAACTACTACAGTGGCCCCTCCGCCTTTGTAAGGGTTTGAGGTGCAGAACCCTGACAAAAGTGGAAAAACTCCAAATAACTCCCCCCACCATGATTCCCCCTCTCATTCCCTTCTGGGGCTCCTCCCATCCGTCCCCTTGCCTGTTGCCTTCCTTCTCAGCGCTGGGGCCAGAGGCAAGGAGATGGGAGGAGGAGCTCCTGAGGGGAGAAGCAAGGTGCATGTGTGCCTCCCCCCGTTTCCTTGCCTTTTGCCTCAGCACAAGTTCTCAGCACCAGGGCCAAAGGCAAGGAAAAGGGGGGAACTCTGGCGGGGAGAAGGAAGGCATACACACGCCCCTCCCAATTCACTTGCCTTTTCCCCGAGTGTGCTTGCCTTCCTTCTCCACGCCTGGCAAAACCCAAGGGAATGGGAGGAGGCGAATGGGGGGAAGGCACACGTGCAACTCTCAAATGATGAAATTTGTGAAGGTCAACCCTGCAAATATGGAGGGCAGACTGTACTTGCTTTCAAAGGGAAACTTCTACTGATGGTGCAGAAATGAAAGATGGTGGTATATAAAGCCAGAAATATTGTCACTGCTGTAAAATTTGATATAACTAGTAGTTTCCTGATGCACAAGTCTGCTTCAAGGCCGCTTTGCTCCAGCTAGAAACCAATGTTCTGGGTAAAACAAAGTGCACTCTTCTTCTTCAGGTATCCCATTAGATTTGTTTAAAAGTTGTTAATGACAGCTTAGTATCATTTCTTACCTTTCTATCAATATCCTATATCTCTTCCTCTGCTTCTGAGGCCCAATATCACATTGAGGAGCACTTGCTTCTCACAGTACCACACCATGAGAGAGGACCTTTCAGCACCCAGCTGCTCTTTTCTGGCTTGCAGACCTTTTCCTGTTGTCAACCACTGACTCTCCCTACAGCTTCGCCTGTTCCCCAGCCACACTGGAGCAGCACTATTTCAGTGTGTATGAAATTATTTTAAGAATTACTGTGAGCACCCAGCTGGATGGCAGTCACTGAAAGAGATGATTCTGCTACTTTTTAAAAGGCCTCAATTGATTCTGGACTTTTGCTGAAACAACATCTTTCTCTAGCTCATGGAACAGACATAATTTGGAGCCATGTTGGTTGCCTGAATGTGCCAAGACTAAGCCAGTAGTAAAATGGCTTGCTTTGACATATCTTGACTTAAAGTCACAATCGTTTTAACCAGTCTACTGGACTTGGACTAGAATATTTCACCTGGCTATTCTTGACATTGCCGGCCTGGTCCCTCACTGGGCTCTTTGGATTTTTTTTGGGGGGGGGATGGTGGGGACCCCTCATCCCTTAAGTATATATTATGCCTAAAATTGTCTTTCGAGGGTCTTTAAGGTCTCCTGGTTTCTTCTTCTCTGACTAATTAAATGTAGACGAGATGGGTTTTTATTTCATCAGCTGTATTTTTAGAATAATCAGCTTTCTTCTGCTGCTTGAAATACAGAGAACAGCTATGGAATAAAATTTGGATTCTACAGCAGGGGGACAGGCCTGCTCACCTTGTGCACAAGGACACAAATCGGTTCAGTTTTTAGAGTTTTGATTTTAAGCTACGAGTTATGCTTTGCAGAAATAGAGAATAGTAAATTCCAACCACTGCAATGGCACCTATGAATAGAATAACAAATGCAACAAGAGATGTAACATCTTTATTAACAACACAATCCAATCCATTTCTTTTTCTCAGTGGCGCTTACTCTCAGCTATTGTGGGCACAGGAAAAGGGAAACCTCTCCTAACTCTTAGCAGTTCTTACTAAAATCACTGTCCCAGTGCTGCTTAATCGCATCCCGTTGCCAGACCAGGGGGGCTGCATGGAAAAGTGCACGCAGATTGTACTGAGAGTAGAGTGGACATCATATGTATGACGATTGCTGTTCTTCTGCTTCTACTAGCAGTGAAAATGAAAAACACTTATTTTGGTAGAGATTGTTGTGGTGTTAGGAGGCTTTCACACACAGCGTCAGTGATGCCTGCATCTCAGCAGCCAGGGTAGAGAGGTCTAAATCCCATCCCTACTCCTTTATGTTGAGATATGTGCACGTGCTGAATGTGTGCATGTGAGAAGAACATGTGTATACACATCCATGCATTCCCTGACCCCTCCAGCTAATGCTAAATGTGGCCCTTTGGGGCTGAAAAGCTTATGTGCCTGCTTAAAACTAATTCTAGTAACGGCAATCCATCACAGAGAATCAGAGAGAACTGATGCAGAAACTTTAAATTTGGTAGAACGTTTTCTGATGGAGATTTGAGCAAAAAGGGGAGTGAAAGTCATTTCCATTGGACATCTTGCCCAACACATGATGAACGCACAGGATTGCTGATACTGAAAAAGGAAGTTGCTAAATACGCAAAACAAAAATAGGGGAACATAATGATGACTATGGTTGTTAAAAAGTACTGAAAAATGTGGTAGGCTATAGTCCCTGAAAGCTTTTGCATAAAATAAAGGCATTAGTCTCTAAGGTGCCAGAGGATTCTTTGTCATTGTTTTCTGCAGCAACTGTGTATGTGTGTGCCTTGAGGTCACCTGTTAATTTATGGCGACCCCATTAATTTCATAGGGTTTTCTTAGGCAAGGGTCCTTCCTCTAAAATATGGTATTGGTTGGCAGTCTCCCGTCCAACCAAGGCTGACAATTACCACTCTGAAAATGGGTACCAAATATATGTCCATTGTGTTGGATTTTTATAAATTGATGCATGGTACCAATCATATTACGATTTGAATGTATAACAATTAGATGGTATATTTTATTTCTTGACTGTATCTGGAAATTTTTCAGTTCTACTGAGAGACTTCATGATCAGATGTCTTCTGATTTCCCTTCATTGCTAGTGATTATTTTAGCCCTCTGCTAAATTATCTTTCAATTTTTTAGAAATTGTGTTCTTTGTTTTAATTTTATATTTAATTCACGGAGCTTATTTAAACTGCGAGGAAACCACCTGCTTACAAGCAACTGCAACCTTGAAGATCTTGTGTTTAATTGCCTTACCTGTGTTAAACCATATTATATCCAACCGTGATTTATTATTGTTACACTATTTTCAGTTCATGATTTTGTGTAAAATTGATATATAATTTATATTTAACTCCTAGATTTTATCCAGCCTGGATATAACCCAGTCTCTTTGTTTACCATAATATGTCGCTTACAGTATGATTTTTAAACAATCATAACTTTAGATTTCTCAGCAAGGAACTGTAATAGTGATTTATACCACAGCATTTCTTCAATGCCTTTTTACTCCAGGTCACAGAACTGTGCACATCTGTTCTTCAAGGATCAAAGATCTCATTGGATTAACTTTACTGAAGCAAAGGAAAAGGAATGGAATAGGAAAAAAATGTTATCTGGAGAACAAGCTGGAAGAAGCAAGTCTGAGAACAAACTCCTAGATGAAAGTAAATCCACAGCAAAACAGAATACTTCAAAATAAGGCACAGCAATGCAGATTTTCAAATAGTGATAGAAATGACCCCAGTGGCTTTGTTCAGTTTTTATAGATGCAGATTTTTTGTAATCCTATGTATATCATTGGAAAATTAATGGACATAACTAGGAAAGATTCTTCCAGGTGCTGAGATACTGCCTTTTATATCCCTAGATGCACAGTGAATCAAGATCCCTTTTAACATTTTCTAAGGCTAGGATTGTCTGAACTCTAAATAGCAGACCTTTATTTAATGCACTTTTACTGTGCTTTTCATTTTAAGAAGCTCTCAGGGTGGTTTACATAAGATTAACAATGAACCAGACAGTACCTTTACAATCTGAAAGACACCATTCAAAATGAAAGAGAGACAGAGTAAGAAGAGAAAAGAAGCAAATTTAGGTACCAGTTGAATGGAAACTGTTTGGGAAGAGGAGGAACCAAAAGCAATTGGCTTCTTAGCAGGGGTCAGTAGAGCAGGCCTTGCTTCCTCTGTTCCTCTGCTGCAGCCAGATGGAGGAACGTCAGCTGAAACATTTTAGGTTATGGTGACTGCAATGGAGGGCATGTATTGAATGTCAGTGAAGAGTGAAATGTGCAAAGAATTGTTATTATTTATGCGAGGCAGACAACACAATATTGTAGTGTGGAATATTCTTGCAGAGATGGGATGCATAATAGAGCTTTATGACAGAGCTGCAGGCACAATGGAGTAACAATGGTAACAAAATAATACTGTAATCCTTTGGCCAGAATTATTATTTAATTGCAGTCTTCCACAGAAATTAAGTCTAGGACAGTACCTGTAACTGCATGTGCTCACATTCATTTCTTATCTTTATCAACCCCCTTTCTGCAAAGCAAGGACTTGTTTTCCTTATTCTGTGAAGCCTCAGTGCATCTGTGGAAATGCACTTTAATCCAAGAAGGTCAATGCTAAAATAAATCAGCCTTAAAGGTACCACCACTATGTACTCCAGGAGTGAGCAATTGTTAATTACATCCCTTGCTTAAGCCCTTCCAAAAAAGGGGGGAAAAGAGTTTAAATGGAAAAATAAAGAGGGAACCTCTTATAAATGGAGATTACTTATAAAAGAGGGTTGAAAAAAGAAAAAGAAATAAAAATAAAAAAAAAATATTTTTTTTTTGTACTGCAGTGGCATATCTAGGCTCACCAGTACCTAAGGCAAGCCTGAAAATTGCACCCCTAGGTGCCGCTGCTGCCTCCCCCCAACAGGCCAGGAAAGACCCTGACGGGTACAGTGGATACAGCCAGGTGGTGGGGGATGGGGCAGCAGGCACGGCGGGGGGCAGCTGTGGGCAGGAGGGCTGCTGCTGCTGCAACTGCCCCCCCCCCACCAGGAAGGACCCCAGGTGGCGGGCCAGGCCAGGCCCGGACAGGAGGGTGGGGGAGTCTACTTTTTTGAGCCCCCTGGCAGTGGCGCTTGGGGCTCATGTCCCAGTTGCCCCACCCTAAATACACCTCTGTTTCTGTGCTTAAATCTTAAAGGGCTTATTTTTCTTGCATTAGGCTACCTTTTAGCATTCAGTTGAAAGGACCAGCATTTTTCTTTAGGCAGCCTTTTGTTACCCTGATTTCTGGGGGTCCCGGGAGGGACACCTAACTGTGCTCGAAAGGATGGGAAGGGAATTAGCAAAGAGCACTAGTTTGCAATGCGAGAGGCAGGGTAACGTAGCGAGATCTTGAACGCTATGTCTATGGGGTCAGGCCGAGTCAATGATAAGGCAGAAGTTAATAATAATGATTGTTTTATTGAAATACGGTCAAACACATGTATGCAACACACTCACACGAAGAACTATAGAAATAAAAGGTAGGAGTTGGATAGAGGGATTTTGAGAGGAGGTTTGGTATGGGAAATACTATACCTGTCCTGAAGCCCGGTAAAAGCAAAGAAGCTGGGGAGCGTGGATTCTCAGCACGTGGGGCTGAGGGGAGGCTCGTCAAATGGAGCGGCAGCAAGGTGGGGTGGAAGCCAAGAGCGATCCGAGGAAGCACTCAAAGTCAGGGGTTCTTATAGGGAAAATTGTGGCTGCAGGCTAGTCCGTACTTGGGGATAACAATGAGTTTTGGGCTGGAGACAAAGCCTCCGAAAGGTCAGTACTTTAGATGATTGAGTTATAGCCAGATTGTCAATAGAGTAGCCAGTATGCAAACGCGGAGTGCTTGAGCGTTGTATAGTTCACTCATCAAGCTGCCTGCTCGGGGCAGCGGATCTTTTTGTAAGTAGCATGCATACATAATGTGGTACTTGCCTTGAGGTCTCCTGAAGCTGCATTCGGCAATGACTGGCCTGCCTAGATCAGGATTTGAACGGTTCGGCTATTGTCGGCCGCGCCTGTGTGCGTGCTTGTCCGGGGGCCTCGCAAGCACGTGGAGAGGAATGGGTACAGAAGGCCAAATTATTGATATCAAAAGATATCTTAATATCCCACAAGCTCAGGCTAGAAACAGCAGTAACACTTTCTTCCTGAAAAGAATACAGACCAGAGAGATGGAGGGTGTGAACTGAAAATCTGCAGCAATTTCGTGAAGGGTAGAGGCACCTCTATGTCCTGGGTACCCACTAAACTAAAACCTGCTGGGCAGGACCCCCCCCCCAGCTCACTTCTCTGTCACCGTTGGGGTCGGATCACTACAATTGCTGAAGTGTCACGATCAGACTTCCACCATTTGCGTTGTCCCAACCTGAAGTCTGTCCTGTGTTTTAACATGCAGGCAGGAGCTGCCTCCTTGATTTGCAACTGTTAATTACATTCTTTGTTTAAAGTAACAGACTCTCTGAAGAAATCAAAAACCTAAGTTCCTGTTGAATTACCACTTGCTATCTGAAAATGATAAACATATTAGCACAGTTTAATGTTGACAGATACTAGACAGAGAGGATGTGCTTTGAACTAAATGTTAATTGTTTTCTGAATTTTTACATGAGGAAGCCCACTTATTTAGTGTATATAAGGTGAGCGCTGGGAAATGTGTTTTGTCTCACTTTTGGACCTCCACAAAAGTGTTGACCTATTTCTGTTGCACAAATAAAACTTTCCTTTTCTTAACTCTTTGCTCATCTTGCTTTGCTAATTTAGACTCTGCTGGGCAACAAATCTCACTCTTGTGACAAGGCAATAGCAGAACAGTATGCTTTCCCTTCAATAAAACAAAGTAAGTAGGGAGCATGCCCCTTATTCTCAAGCTAAACTGCATGCCTGCAAATGTGATTTGGCTTAAAAACAAGGCACACCCCCCCTGTGCACTTTGTTTTACAGGAAGTTGGGAGTGGGGTCTCCCACAACAGTAAATTTAGTGGAGCAGCCCCTGATTTGTGCATGTGGGGAAGGTATCCCCTCATTTCCAAATGTTATCCACCCCTCATGTACAGTGATGATAAGGAAAAACAACAGTTTAATCTCTACGGAGCAGGGAGATGCTTCCTTCCAGAAATTCAGTTTACTGAGGTAATTCCATCTCTGTGAGAAAAGCAAAAGCTTGTTTGCAAAAAGTGCCGCATGCTTGACAGCAGCTAAACTCTAGATGCTGGAGTGGATAGTTACAGGAATATTCTCACATAATTATTGCCGAGTTTTGCCTCAGATTTATGCGTTTTGTCATTATGAATGCAAACAGGAAAGCGGGGGGGGGGTGGCGGGCAGACGGGCGGGAAACCTAATGGGGAAACTAATGAACAGAGAAAGCTTTGCTTAATAGGAATAACGACACCCGTGAGCAGAAGGCTTGTGGTATTTTAAAGCCACAACATGTCTTATTTATTGCCTTCACACTGGTCTCTCATATCTGTCTCTGTAGTATTGAGTGAGGGAGTCTTGTGGTTTAGAAAGGCTGCGAGATGTTATCATTGAAGGTTTTCAAACAAGGGAGCCTCCTTCAAGCAGATGAAGTGTCACCTGCAGAGATAAACGCACGTGCCAGTCTGAAGTGTCGTTGCCAGCTGAAGCTAACACTTCCGAAAGGAGGATAGCTATGGCAGCAGGGAAGCGGGGGAAATGAGGGCTTTATTTGCTCCTCCAAATGAACATTCTGTCCTCCATGAAAAGTTCCTTTGGCGTCAAATTTCTAGCACTGAAAAGTGAGACAAAGGGCCTTTCCATATTATGTTGTTATAGTGCTATTATTCCACTTTCAACATCCTATGGAATCCTGGGGTTTGCAGTTTAGGGAGGATCCTTTAGAATTTTCAGCCAGGGAGCTCTTTGGCCTCAGTAAACTACAAACCCCAGAATCCACAGGATGTTGAAAGCGGAATAATAGCACTATGACAGTGTAGTGTGGAAAGGCTCAATGAAAACTGTTCACAACTAGAATTCTTCTATTTGCTGTGTGTCACATTCCCTTGGTAACTTGTCTGGCCAATTTCTTTAGATGCCTAAGTTCTAATTTCTAAAATACTCAACTGAAGTTTTAATTTATTGCAACCTTAGGCATCTGGGGATAGCAGGAGGGGGCAGAAATATTGCTTAATACATTTGCTAGCTTTAGGGTGTCAAAACACGCACATAATGGTGTTTGCTGTGACATCCATTGGGACCGGTCCAAGGCGTTTTTCTGTTTGAGGGGAAGCAGCACATGGCGCCCCCAGTCAAGGAGCACAGCAACCTAGAAGAAAATTGTCACTCCAGTCAGAACATCCTCACAAGCATCTCTTCCTTTTCCGGTAGTTAAAAAAGAAAGGTCAACTTAAGACTTCCTTGCCCTTTCATTCCAGTCAGTATCTGCTGGCTGAGGTGACTGTCTTGCTCTACTTAAGGCCCCTACCACACCACACTGTAATAGCGCTACTATTCCATTTTAACCACCCTGGCTGCACCCTGCGGAATTACGGGCTTTGCAGTTTGGTGAGGCATTGGAGCTCTCTGGCTGAGAATTCTAAGTACCTCTCCCTAAACTTCAAATCCCATGATTCCACGCAATATTGCCATGGCAGTTAAAGTGCAATAATAGCGCTATAACAGGGTAGCACCACAAGGCCCCGAGGCTATTTCCCCGCTACGCTGTTACAGGGCTATTATTCCACTTTCAACATCCTGTGGAATTCTGGAGTTTGTAGTTTACTGAGGCCCAAGAGCTCTCTGGCTGAGAAGTCTAAATGCCCCTCCCTAAACTGCACACCCCAGGATTCCATAGGACGTTGAAAGTGGAGTAATAGCACTATTAACAGCGCAGTGCAGAAATAACCTAATATTTGTTTTATTACTGTTAAGTGTTGTTCTACTTAACACGAGACCTGAGGACCACCATGGCTTGTGCTACCGAACAGAGGATGAGCAAGGACACCATTTCGTCCCCTCCGAAAGGCGGAGGAAGAAAGAAATCACTGAATGGTATGAAGCAGCGAAAAAAGGGCCTATCGCTTTCCGTGAGGCAATACAAGCTTTTCGCGCTTGCTGGCCTCGTCCAGAGCCTCTGCCGGATTCTGCCGCCCCAGTGGCGGTTGGCTAGCCTCCCTCTGCGAGAGCTCTGATTGCGCATGCGCATTTTCTTTTCACGTTTAAAGAGGGGCAGAACCCTCTCTAAGCATTTCTTGGCTGGAAAACCCTACGAAAAAGCGTCATCACACAGAAGCTTTGACTGGATTGGACACTCGGAAGGGACAGGTCAGCGCCTGACCGACGCGCCCCGCCCACCGCTGCGTGCGCGCACTCGCTTGCGCGGGCCTATTTGTTTCTATCCTCCGCCCCGCCGTCGTCTTCCGTGAGGAAAGGTTGCCATAGCGATGGAAGCCTACTTCGCCCGCTCCTCCCAGTATCCTACCTACCAACCAACCAACCAACCAACCAACCAACCAACCAACCGTCGCCCGGAGAGTTTTTCGCTTTCTCGCTCTCGCGCCTGCGCTCTCTCTCTCACGCGCACGCATAGACAAAACACGCAGATCGAGACGCCTCAGAGTCGCTGCGGGCGGCGTTGAGCGCGCGCGTGTGTTTATGAGGGAGCGAAGAAGGAGCGGAGAGGAGAGATGAGATGGCGGCCGAGGGGGAGGAGGAGGCCGAAGTGGAGTGGGTGGTAGACAGCATTGCCGGCTTCCTCCGCAGCCCCGCCTGGTCCATCCCCATCCTGGAGTTCGTGGAGCAGAAGTGCGAGGGTGAGAGGAAGAGGGGGATGACGATGAGGGGCCGGGCCGGGCAGAAGGCGGGCGCAGCCCCTCCTTTCCTCACGTACCGCGCCAGCCCAGGCCATTTCCGCGCTAGACTGTTACAGCGCTGTTATTCCGCTTTCAACGTCCTATGGAAATCCCAGGATTCCGTAGGATGTTGAAAGTGGAATAATAGCGCTATAACTGTCTAGTGCGGAAATGGCCCTAGTCGCAGTTCTCGAACAGGCGTCCTGTTTATTAGTGCCATTTCCGTACTACACTGTTAAAAGTGCAGTTATTCCACTTTCAGCATCCTGTGGAATTCTGGGGTTTGTAGTTCCCTGAGGCCAAAGAGCTCTCCCTCTGAGAACTCTAAATGCCCCCCCCCAAACTACAAACTCCAGGATTCCACAGGATGTTGAAAGTGGAATAAGAGCACTATAACAGTGTAATGTGGAAATGTCCTTTTGTAGCCAGTAAAGACTGTCAGATTTATTTTAGCATCAGCTTCTGTGGGTTCTCATTCAGAAGCTTAGAGTACAGTTTTGGAATCTTAACTATATATGTACAGTTGCAGGGTTTTGGGCATGAGATAAGGGTGAAAAAAGAGATGCACAAAATGCTTACTGTATTATGATACTAACCCCCAAGTCATAAAGCTTTCAATGCTCTCCCTTCCTTGTTGTCATCCTGAGTGGTCTTTTTGCAGTTAGGCTTCTACCCCCGTGCTTTAGTGCTGTTTTTAAATTAAACCTATTGGATTGTGAGGAGCCCGAGGGGCTGCTGGGGAGTGAAGATGCATGTGTTGTAAGTTAAATTAATTTTGTATGATCCAGCTCAGATTTATGTAGTCATTCTGTTGATTCCTTTGAGGACAGTTCTGCCACCCAGCTGAGTCCTTGATTTTGCCTCTCTCAGTTTATAGTGTGTGTATGTGCCTTCAAGTCACCTGTTGGCTTATGGCATAGCCATGAATTTCATCAGGTTTTTTTAGTCAAAAAATGCTTAGAGATGGTTTTGCCATTTTCTTCCTCTGAAATATAGCCTACAGCACCTGGTATTTGTTGACGGTCTCTCATCCAACTACTAACCAGGGTGGACCCTACTTTGCTTTCAAGATCAGACAGGATCTGGTGCCTTTAGGATTTATTGCACATAGGATTGTAGGCCACACGTGCATAATTAGTGGTTCCTGCTGAAGTTAATAAAGTGTAAACATGCTGAACTATGGCTGTATTATGGCCATTTATCATTCTGTCTTCAGTAAGTGTGGAAGAAACTTAGGGCTTCATATTGGGCCTGCAAGGAAATGATGCTCTCTGTGGCATCATCTGTTGCCCTTTTAGTTAGAGATTTTCTAGGTATGTCTCTGAGTAGAAAAACCCAGCAGCTGCATGCAGCCCGTGGGAATTTAGCCGCAGTATAGGTATATTTAAGTGATTCATTGAAATTCACCTCCTCCTCCAAATTTAATACCAGTTTTACACCCACAGTATATGTAATCCTTCCATGTTATTTCTTTTATAGCACAAAAATATGAAGCTATTCCCCATCCTTGTGGAGTGTTCTGATTTGTGAGGCTTGGAGCCATGTTCCCTAAAAGAGTTTCTTGATGTACTTACCTAATATCACACAAAATGCTCCTCCACGTGTTCCGTTCCCGCATGAAATGAAGTAGATGGCTTAAAGAAAGAGTGCCTTTTCAGTTGCAGCATTCTGTCTGTAAAATGTTTTTCCCATAGTTGGTTGCATGGCATCTAACCTTATGGTCTTTTTGATACCAGGTGAAGGCCTCTCTGTTCTCCTTGGCATTTTAAGGACTGCTTTAGTACTTCTCCAGCTTTGCACTCTTATCTTGCTTGATTGTCTTAATTTGATTTTCTACACTGTCATGATATATTCCCTGTTGTTGGTTTTGTATTCTGTTGTATTTCATCCCTGTATTATTGTATTACTCTTGTACTGCGTTTTGCATTTACAGCTAATACTATGCCATGCAGAGAACTGTGGTCAGTGGGTGACTTAGAAGTACAGTGAATGAATGAATGAATGAATTCTCAGAATAATAATATGTTGTAGATGAAGAATGATTTTCCATCCCCCCTGCATTAGTACTTTCTTTTTAATTATTTGGTAGAGTAGGCAGGAATGTGTTATAGTCATTTGTTGGATTGTGCCTGTGTCATCAGTGGTCACAAATGATCTGTGTCCCAAGCTTGTAACATTTTCTATACCCTATTCACAATCTCTTTGTCGAAACACTTCCTTACTTTCCAGGTGGGTTAATCTCACACTCTAAAAGTCGTGTCCTTCTGTCTTCCTCCAAATCACGTATCTCCTGTTTTGCGGGTTACAAGTCCTGATGTGTGTCAGTTCTGCAAGAAAAGTTCCATAACACACTCACGCATTTCATGAAGAAAGTTTTGAGTCCAGGTTTTGTGTTTTACAGTTGAAAGAATCTTATGTAGTAAGTCTTGGAAAGATCTAGCTCTCTACCTCAGTCCTTGAAAAGCCAGATCTTTACCTAACCTGATGTCTTCCAGATAGTAGGAACTGTAACCTCTGCCATTCCGCTGTAGGATTTGCTGAATGAAACTGATGGGGATTTAAGTTCAAAACATCAGGAGAGTATCATCTAAGTGAAGTTTGTTATTGATCTAAATGGCCAGTGTCGGTCTTCTGAGGCAATGTGTAAAAATACTTCTTCCTTCTCCCAGCACTTGGTGATACTGACCTGCTCCATAAGACATTATTCATTAAAGCTGTGTGCTGTTGAGTGTGCTGTTCAGCGTTTTGTGACTACCAAACACATATGCTGCCCTGGTAGAGTTGTAATGAGAAGTCATTTAAATGAGTAATACGTAGTCAGTGTTAAGCTCTCATACTCTGCCCTCTTTTGCTTGCTGGAGAAGGCATTTGAAAGCATTGGCTTCCAATCTTAATTCTTTAGAGAAGCCATGGCTTTGCTCTCTATCCACTGTGAACTGAGATTTGTTTAAATCCATGGGTGGAAACGACAGTCTTTCTTCCCAGATATGGAAAAACAGGAGTGGAGATGGAAAGCTGAATGTGTGAATATGAAGATTTGTTACAGCCCGTTCATGTAGTGGGGTTCCCATTAAGTCTGAACCAGCTCATTCTCACTTTTTAAAAAGTCAGAATGTGAGATGTCTTTATTGAGGATGTTAGTTCTTATTACATTATGTACAAGAAATTCCCCGCATTTTGTGCCGGTTTTGGAAGGAAAATTGCAAGGGAAACACGTCTTCACACATAAGGAAGGCAAACAGCATAGAGATGAGTGGGAGACGACATACATGTGCGCATGCAACCACTATATGTATGTTGTGATCAGTTGCCTGACACTGAAAGTTGGCCCTCCATATTCTCTAGGATTAGAGGCACAGGGACACCTGCAGAAGTAGAAAAACCACAAATATCAAAATGTGTGTGTGTGTGTGTGTGCGTGTGTGTGTGTGTCTGTCTGTCTGTCTGCCTGTCTATCTCTGTGGGAAGGGAACCGAGGCATCTGGAGAAAATGGGGTCCCAGGGTCCAAATCAGGTCAGGGAAAGGAGTGGGTTAGCATGGTGGGCCTATACTTTCCCTCTCTTGCTCATCTCTTTCCTTGGGTTTAGGGGAGCACCAAGGAAAGGTTGGGGGTGTTGAGAAATCAGGCTGTGATCTGTCCTTCGTGGGCCAAACAGTGGCTGGTGGAGAAGGAGGAGTAGAAGGAGGAAGATCAGAGGCAGGTTTTTATACAAAAGAAATGCTTGAGGTGGTGGAGTCAGGATTGGATAAACTCGCAGATAAAACCATGAAAGTCAAACCTGCAAATGTGGAGGGCCAACTGTATACGATAGGGAAATGGCTGATTCTTAAATAACACGTAATATTTTCTGCTGCTGTTCAGGACAGTGGCTAGACTCTTCCTGACTGATCTAGGGAGAAAGAAATACCTTCTCTTTGCAACCCTAGAGCTAGAAGAATAAGCTACTAAGAAGCTGGTTAAGTGATGTTAGAATTAAGGAGTGTCTTGCTTCGTATGAGCTGTCAAATGTTCCAGAATACTTTCACTTTGAGCTACTGATCTTATAGGGTTTAATAGCTTTTGTAGTGAAATGCTCTTGCATCTTGCTGAGGAAGATAATTCCTGTGCTGCCAGTTCTTTTGGTTGGATTATAACTGTCTGTTGTTTCTGATCTGATTAGATCATCCTTAGAAAAGTGGGGAGGAGACGGAAGGTTTTTATAATGAATATTGGGAGGGAAATAACCTGTAAATGATGAGAGGATATGTGTTTTGAGAGTAGGAAAAAACAGAAATATTTTGGAATCTTGTATTTTAACTTACCTATCAATATATTACAGAATAAATGGATGAGAAGACATTTAACCCTTTTAAGTGTTTGCGGGAGCATTTTGATTTGAGTCTTATACCATATACTTAAACATAATTGAAATGGACCAATCCAGTTATGGAGCTCTGTGCATGTAGGCAGTCTTCTCTGAATGGTTTGCTTGATCCAGAATCGTGGGTATGTCAACTGAATGTACAATTTTTGTTGTATCCAGGATTTATGTCCTAAGACATCATACATTGGATTTGTTTAGCTGGAGCATGATGTTTGCTTAGGACAGCCGTTTGAAACAATGTTCTGGTTACTTTGGAGTACCTACACATTTTGAATAAAGCTAACAGCAGTTTGTGAATTTCTGCGGTCCTAGGTGTTTGTGTTTGTGCACATAATGGAGTCTGTGGATAGATGCTTCTTTTCATTACTAGAGCTATAGCCAGGTGTGAGCAACTGCTTTCTCTCAGCAGGCTAGATTCCTTCGGACACAACATCCCTCCACTGAGAGCCCTGCTTCATGATATGATCACTTCCCCGCTCTTATCTCTAATTGCTTTAGCGCATGTGGAAAATCTGAAAGTAGCAGAGTTTTGTGGAATTGAGTGAGAATTGTTAGAAAAGTCTGATAGCCAGGTGCAGAATTCCTCCAGACATTTTTTTACTTGCGTGCTCCTTGACAGGCCATTTCCAGAAATCGTACCCTACATTTTAGCAGAATGTCTGTAAATAATGTAGTTGCTATTATTTGAAATTTATATGTTTTAGCTGTAAATAAATATCCCAATAATGGCAATTGAATAACAACAACAACAACAGACTGTGATACACATTCAAAACTTGAAAGATACTATGAATTTAGGAAAATACATCACAGATTACATTTTAAAAACTACCCTGCATTCATTAATCATTGTTTACTGTTTTGCACTAAAGTGTTAGACGTATCCTGAGAAATTCTTGGTGATTGGTCACTATCCACATTTTGTTTTTTTTAAACTGGTCTGGTTTTCAGCCACTGATCCATATCTGATTATACATAAATGGAAAAATTAATGTAAAACTCAAAATGATGACAAAGGGAAGAGATGTAGAGAAGATCTGGAGGTACTCACTGATTGAACACTGCTCACTAGACTGACTAAGGTGCCCATTGCTAATAGTTCAGCTCTCTATTTTCTTAATAAGCTCTGTTACAAAAAACAGGCACCACAGCAGCTCCCATTTATTGATCCTCCCTAGACTGAGCTGCCCCGTCTTAGATCCCTCCAGAAAGACTGACCAGCTATGCTTCCCTCTTCCCCACCCTGAATTAGAGCACCAACTGAGGCCAGCAAAGGATAAAAGATGCAACCATCTATAGCTTAACGTTTCCATCACAAACCCCTCTATTCAGTTTTCTCCCTCTCATCTGGTTCCTCTAAGAGAAGTTGGACTGGGCGGAAAGGGTATTATCGACCAGTCCCATTCAAGCGATATCTAAAGAAAACATAGATATCTGAAGACTACAAAAAACAGACACAGGTCAGCCCCTTAACCTGGTCTCCTCCTCTGGTGACCTCATCTCTCCAGGGACACCATGATTGTGACCACCACTCATTCCCTCATGCTTTTCTTGATCTTGCTTGCTCACTCACACACACTTAACGGCATTATTTTACCCTGAAGCACCCCTCCAGGACAGAGGGAAGAGACCAATGGCTGGGGCCTGGGGAGGTGGAGTGGCCTGCCTTGCATCCCTTGGAACCTGTTGCAAGAAGCTACATGGCCCGCACTGCTCTCCAATCAGCTCCCCCTCACTTGGCCTGTGTTTAGATTTGGACGCCGCTTGTGCTTGGAGCTTTGTCTCCTCAGTGCTCCCACCACCACCCTCCTGCTCTGGTTCCCCTCAGATGAAGTGACCACCATCCTTGAGCCCACCCTGAAACTTTCCCTGACCAGCCTGGTAGTGAAGGGCAGTACAACCCTACACAAGTCCCACCTCCAAAATGGACTGGGCTCAGCTCTCAAGATGCGAGCAGCTTCTCCTTGTACGTGTACCCTTCTGCCCTCTCTCAGGAGGGAGAGGAGAATTGCAGCCTTTTCCCACCATTATTCAATTTTTTTTTAATGTACCCCTAAATGTCCTGGTGTGTATCCCTGAAAGTATGCATACACGAGGTTGGGAACTATTGCTCCAGACCGATCTGGTCTTTGGGTGATGACTGCTATAAACAATCAGGACATGGGCCATGGTCCTACTGGGATTGGTGAAAGGAAAAGTAGAAACATGTGTCTCACTGCTGAAGATATTCAAGTTGGAGATGAAATGCTGGAGGGGGAGAAAAAGTAGTTAGGAATCAGAGGAAGAAGTAGTTTGAGAAGCTGAGTGAGTAACATCATTAGCCAGGTAGAGAAGAGAGCAAGGGGTATATTGAATTATGCATTATGTTGGAGACTCGGGCAGGTGTAATAAATTGAGAAATAAAACACAATAATTTGCAATTTAGGAAATTTGACCAGCTGATGTTATCTTTTGGTTTAGATCAATCTCTCCTGTTAGGAATATAATTTAAAATTATTTCAAGATCTGGAATGTTTTGGAATGATTTTTGAAAATATTTTTTTTATATTTTTAAGCAAAATAAAGCTTGTTGTCTTTTCAGTTTTCGATGATGAAGAAGAAAGCAAGTTATCTTACACTGAGATTCATCAGGAGTATAAAGCTTTGGTAAGCAGCTTACTTGCAATCACTTTTTCTTGATATTTCAAGAAGCGTGCTGAAGTAGAAATAGTTTGCGCATCTCTTGTAGCATATGATAGATTTCTGTTCCAGTTTGTGAAAGTTAGGTGACTAGTGATTCCTTTTGCAAGATGCATTCTTGCAAATGTATTCTTTGCATTTCTGCAGTGATGTGAATGCCACCAAAAGCAACTGCCCCATGTTGTTTCCTGCTTTTTTTCCCCAAATACCATAAATTATTCTGTAGCAATCCTTCTCCTTCCAAATATTTACATTATTATTAGTCCTTGCTTATTGGAGAAAATTGCTATCAGTGATTGATGTTAAAGGTGACATCTTGGGACTAAGCCTTTGTTCACTTTAACATTGTATTTAACTGACCATTCCAGCAGGCTGCAGCAAAGGGCGGTGAGATGGATCGAAGGGCCAAGTGCTTTCTACCGTTCCTCCATCTACTTTTCATTTAATTTTGGCTAAAATGAGTGGGATAAAAATGCTTTAAATAAGAAAGGAGGAAAATTTCACCTTAAAATTGTTAATGTCAACTTGGGCCCTAATATTTAAAATTCTACAGAATTTCTGATGTATGGTATGTAGCCCTCACTGTAGAGCAGGTAGCGCTGAGGGATGGTGTTGCCATCAATCTCAGGAACTGTTAAGAGGTTTATTGCATATCCCTATATTTGCCCTTACTCTTACCATTAGCAGTTTCTGGGATTGTGTTTATGAGTTACTTGGCTGCCATATTCATATCTAGCTGAAAATTAGAAGCTGAGTACCATCATCCTCAAATTTTAAAATTTTGCATTGCATTTTCTATTAGTTGCCTTCAACACTTAATAGAGAAGGCTTGGATAGGCAAAGATCACAATTGCCCCAGAATACAATTTTGGTATGAAATCCATTCTCTTCTGTCTAGATGGAATGTCCAATCCTGTTATAATACCACAGTAACAGTAAGATTGTTGAAGGTAGAACATAGACTCTGGTAGCTGTTTCAGTGCCTCTGTGCCTCAGATCTGACAGGTTGTGCTGTAGCTGTCTTTAGATACAGTGGACCTGGACTCCATAGTATTTCTTTCACCAGAGCTGGTGTAATGAGAAGTGTGATATCTGAATAATATCTTTTCCAGCGTCAGCCCTTTATTCTAACCAGCTGGTAAGGCATTGCTAAAAGATTGTGACCCACGTCTATAAGATATTAGTGTATATGCCTGGCATTGCCCGGGATTTTATTTTCTCATAGGTAATACTTGTTAGAAAGATTTGAGATCCTGTGTCTCTAATCTACCAAACTCTCTTGTCCAGTACCTGTAACTTTTCGTCATATTCCCCAATCCAATCTGTATTCATTGTTATTAACATACAGAGGTTGGGTTCCTGAGGGAACACACTGCCCTCCTCCTTTTTGCTGCTAGGCCTCATCACCATAACAATCGGCTTACTAAAGACAGGCACAGTTGACTGAGGCCCAAGAGCTCTCTGGCTGAGAATTCTAAAGGCCCCTCCCTAAACTGCCAGCCCCAGGATTCCATAGAATCTTCCTAGGCAGCCAATCAAATGAGGTCTTCACCTGACATAGCCAATCATATGAGGTCTTTGCCTGACACAGACAAACAGACAAACTTTGACTTTTATATAATGGGTAAATTTATATGAATTTGCTAGGTTTTGAATGTATAGGAAAATTTAGAAATAATTACTGTAGTAGGCTGTAAAGTTCATAGAAGGCAAAGCTAGCCAATTAACTTGTCAGTCTCTTGGTTCTTTCTCTGTTACGTTTGAATTTAACGTAATTAAATTAAACGTTTGAATTTAACTGAAAAGAAAAATCACATAGCCTTCCCTTGCCTACCCCATGTCTATTTCCTTCCCCTTATTATCTTTCTACTGTGTTAATCCTCTGTCCTCTTCTGTTTTGTAAAGTGTTTTGCACATAGAGGACAGTCTGTAAATTCACTGGGCATTCCGTTTTTATAGGTTCCTCCAGAAGTGGTAGACCATAGAGTCATGTTGGAAGAGCTTGAAATTCCTAGAGAGAAACTTCTCTAGGCATTATTTCCTCTTCCAGCATGACTTTCTGACCACCTTCTGCTAGAATTTAACTATAGAATTGTGCTGGAGGACCTGGAGATTCCAAGAGAAGTATTCTCAGGTTAAAAGAAAAAAGTGTTCATGATTTTTATTTTTATTTTGCGTTTTTTCCACTTTTGCAGATCTTGCATCCCTAATCCCCGCAAAAGTGGAGGGCACACTGTACTATTTTTTGTTACTGAGAAATGAGGTAAAATAATAGTAGCAAACTAAGTTTGCTGACAAATTTAAATTTTGTGACTGATTGCTGTACAAGCAAAAGGCATGACTGTTTATTTATGACCATTTATAGGCTACTCTTTTGCAAAATAAAAGAAACATTGCAGAAGGCTGTAGAGAATTGTATTATTATTTTGCAGGTTGAAAAACTGTTAGAGAGTTACCTTAAAGAAGTTGGAATTAATGAAGACAAATTCCAGGAAGCTTGCATGTCTCCTCTTGCCAAGGCTCGTACCTCACAGGTAGAGATTCTTTTAACAGATTAACAATACAGCTCTCGAAATCTGTGGTTAAGTTGCACTCCATATTTTTGTGTGTATGTATGCTAAATAGTTTTCTTTGTTCAGAATGCACACTTTCAGCATACATACCCATATAACCCCAGCATCATAGGTCTAAAGGTTACAGACATGGATGTTTTGATCCTAAATTTCACAATTAAGCACAAACATTTTAAAACCTGTGTAATGAAGATACAGAACAGTGTGTAATTATTTTTAAATATTTATTCCAATTGTTACTCAGTTTGCCTTGAAAACTGGGGTAAAAATGAAATTGCAGTGGAAAATTAATAATAGAAATGACATGACAAGTTTACTTTGGTTGCATTCAGTTGAACTTGGAAAAAAGCACATAGATGCAGGGTTATTGTGTGGTCTTTGTTTTCAGCTGAACTGCCAGCTGCACAGATTGTTGAGTTTGCGTGTAAGAGTAAATAATAATACAAAGTTACACATACAAATAGGAAGGTAACCACAGAAAATAGTAGATTTGAGCACTCTGCTTTTTCCTCCTGTACACAGCTGGGAGGAGGTTCAAAGCAGAATTAAGTTCTGTTTCTGTTTCATAGGCTCCTGACTCGTTATTGCATCTGAACCAGCAATTGTGGTTTAAAAATACTAGTTAGCTAAAACATATCATAAAAACAAAACAGGTTTATATTGATAAATGTTTTTCTGCTTTGATTCTGGTTTCTAGGAATGCAGAGTCTGGTCTCACCTGTGAACTCTTGTCTATAGCAGGAGTGAGGGCTGTGCAACTTATGGATGGCACGTGGTCTCTGAAGGTCTTCTGTGCAGCCTCGTAGACTTTCTGGACCTTCCTCATCTTATAATAAATTGGGAGAGGCTTGTTATTCCATACTAAGCTTTCCTAGCCTGCTAACCAGGGATCATTAATGCTAAGCCTTCTATTGCCACTGCTGCTATTGAAAAGATGGCATAAATATGCTAAGACTTGCATACCACTAGTGTGCTTGTGGGATCTAGACTTATAAACACTTATTGTTAAACTCCAAAAGTAGGGGAGAGAGAGAGAGAGAGAGAGAGAGAGAGAGAGAATGTGTGTGTGTGTGTGTGTGTGTGTGTGTGTACATACATACATACATACATACCACAAGCACACTAGTGGTATGCAAGTCTTAGCATATTTATGCCATCTTTTTAATAGCAACGGTGGCAATAGAAGACTTAGCATTAATTATATATATATCTGTCCTTAAATCAAGACTACATGGTTTTTCCACATTATAGTATTAGGCCCAGATGTGGGAAGACTTGAGTAACAGTAAAATCTTATAAAAGTCTACTCAGTATTCATTGCGGTTTACTCCCAGGTAAATGAATTTAGGATTATAATCTTGATTTCTGTGTTTACAGTAACAGTTTTCAGAAATTTTAACCAATTATCAGTAAATTTACATTATTGCAATAATGTTGGAGTTGAACCTATTTTGAATTGATCAGAGTGTGAATTTATTGACATTGCAAGATTAAATACTTCTCCCATACAGGCCATTTTGCAACCAGTATTGGCAGCAGAAGACTTCAGATTGTTTAAAGAGATGATGGTCCAGAAAAACATTGAAATGCAGTTACAAGCCATTAGAATAATACAAGAAAGAAACGGTAAGAAATGGTTAATGAAAAGTTTTCATCTCATGATCAAATTCGCTATGAAGAGGCCTTGTTTCAGGTTTTTATGGGGCATGGAACCTGATGAAGTGTGAGCAAAAATGTGAGACAAGTGAAAAAGAGTTCCATTAAAGAAGCAAAATACACATGGCCATGAAGGCAGAAAAAATAAAAAATGAAGAAAAGATAAGTAGGAGTCAAGAAGGCAGCATAACACCAGAAGAGGAAGATACACACAAAGGTTCTGTCCATTAACTGTTCCATGAAGATTCTAAAATTATCTCTTTCTGGATGGCTTTTTCTCTTCTTCTTGTAGCTACTGGTCTTCAAATGGCTAGCCTGAAGGGAGAAAGAGGCTGAAATATACTCTGCTGCTTTCAGGTTTGTTTGATCTTTGCCGTTGAGCAGAATGGCATTGAATGAGTTGACTAATAATTACTGTGCATGCTCCATTTCACTGAAGAGGCTGGCCTAGTCGTCATTTGGAAAAGAACAAGAGGGATGGAGTTAAAAAGCGGATGAACTACTCATTTTATGAGCTTTGAATGGAACAGTACATGTTCATTTGAAAAAAAAAAACTTTCTGTGTGATCTGTCTCATTTTTTTTTTCAAACTGATGATAAAACTATCTGTTGTGGTTTTGAATTTCCAAGCTCTATTTCTGTATCCATGTTCCAGGGTTTCTGGTAAGAGTAGCCCTCTGTTTTTCAGAACGTTAGAGATGGACCATGGCAATCATGTGAAATGAGTTACTTTCAAAAGCTATCCTCTGGATTTTCTGCACAAATGTCCCACATTGAATTTAAAAAATGATGTCAGACAGAGAAGAGTTCAGGCTTCTTCTGTAAAAGATTACCTCTCATCCTACTCCATCCCAATCTGTTATCTCTTTTTTTCTTGCACAGGTGTTCTACCTGACTGTTTGACTGATGGGTCTGATGCATACACTGAAATTGAAGAAGAAGAAATGAAAATACTAAGGGAGGTTCTTAGGTAAAATAACATTTGTGTTTGGATTTGACCACAAATGTCTCACAAAAAGACATAACGCATGATGGCAAGGATCTGGGATGCTTGGTTACTAACAGTTACTCAGTATGCCTACTGACTGTCCTGTGCCATAAAATGATGTTGCAGGCAATTAATCACCCAGTTGGGCTTGAGTGGAACTGGAGAAAAATTGTGGGCATGTCGTTTTCTAGATGCAGCAGTCCTCTTTTCCAGTGATTGGAAAGGGGCTTTCTTTTCCTGCATTAAAGTGTAAACATAATGTTCCTCATTATGTTCACCTTTTTTTCTTTAGGCACTGCACTCAAGGATATGTTGCTACACATTTAGAGGCAAGAAGTTGCAGGCTTTTGTGTTTTAAGTGTTTATTTTGAAGCCATCGTTAGAGTGTTCGGGTGTAAGGTTTCAGTTTGTAAATGTCTGTTGATAACTCAGACCAGGTTATCCTTGAATCCTTGGAACAAGATTATAAACAGAAGGCTGCTTTTCCACCCTGTTTTCCCCTGAGCAACTTCTATTTTATGTCAGAAACTTTCCAAATGGTGCAAGGTGTGATTGGGATTCAGAAAGTTAGACAGAGGTACCTTCCTCCCAACCCCCTCGTTCCACAGCCTACCCATTCAGAAGGGCTCCTGACCTCCAGGAAAACCTTTTTGGGGGTGACTTGAGAGGTTGTCAGAACATGGTTGAGGATGAGAATTCATTTACTGCTGACTCCTTACACTGCTTTTTTTTTGGATCCAATGTAAAATGCTTCTTTCCATATATAATCTTAAATCTGTGAATGACAGATAGAGGCAGAGAAATTGCAGATTAGTGTTAGATTTGGTTCTAAATGTTGCTTTTACTTGGCTGAATTTGTGTTCAGTTTTGAATCTTGTCCAGATGATTAAGGATTTCTTCAGCCACAAAATGCTCCAGAATTTCTATGTAGCGTGTTTCTTATTTGACTAAACTTTTTCATTGAGTTGGTGTGTTGAAAAAATTGAGGAGAACATTCTGTTTGTAATATTGGCTGCTTGACAGATTTAACCATGTGTAGATTGCACCTCTGTGTGCACTTATTTGAGTCAATTTCATTGAGATAAAGAGACTTTACTTTTGAGTAAGATTGCATGGATTTGGGCTTGAAACCTTTATTTTCTCTTCTTGCCCATCTTAGATAGGGTGCCATCATCATGTGTAGAACAGAAGAAGAGCCACTGTTGGAGAAAATTTCTCCATCAACAGTTTTCTCTCTGGAAATGAATGTATTATAGCTCTGTCTCCAAATTACTCTTCAAGTACATTTTTATAAGATCTTTTGCTCCTCTCCCTTTTGATTTTTGTTCCTGACTGTAATGCACATGAGGTATATTTGGCAATATTACATTCTTTTGCCATTTTAGTGTGAGTGTGATTACATGTGGGTTTTTTTGTGCTTGTTGTAAACTGTTTTGGTTTACAAGTATAGGTTTTGATAGTATGCAGTGTATACATACAGTAACTGCATTTGCTCATATTCCTTCCTCATTTCCCTTGCCTCTCTCTCTCTAACTTTTGTTGATTTCCACTCTTGTGCATTTTACATTGTACTTTCCTGGGAGGCAAGGAGTTTGTTTTTCTCATGAAGCACTATGAATCACCTTAGACACTAACAGGGCTGTATAAAGAAAAACATTTTAAATATTCTAATAAGCAAATGATTGATTTTTAGCTTTGTAATACATAGCTTTGTAATACATAGCTTTGCAGCCAGAACAGAATGGGAACTGTAACTTCTCTAATATTTTGTAACTCTGATTCTGTCCCTTGCAATAATTGAGAAGTCCATACTTACTTGTCCTCTTACTTGACTCTTCCTTTATAAGAGAAGTTCTGGATCTGCACAGATGCACTTGTAAATTCTGAAATAGAGCAATTGGTACATGTGCATCATAGGTATAACATGGACGTTATGTGATGTGGAATAGTTCACTTCTGGTATCAGTGCTGCTCACACTTCAAGTGGAGCT
This sequence comes from Cyclura pinguis, assembly GCA_030412105.1. Lineage (NCBI taxonomy): Eukaryota > Metazoa > Chordata > Lepidosauria > Squamata > Iguanidae > Cyclura > Cyclura pinguis. The sequence continues at coordinate 16,888,233 of CM059599.1, read as the reverse complement.
GCCCAGCTCCTTCAACAGGAATTTGGCAGCTTGACAAATAAGAAAATAATCAACATTCTGTTGAACCTAAAGTGCACCCCTTGATACTTTGTGGCCTTTTTATGAGATCATGAAGGGAATTTACAGTGGGAAGGTCCCTATGGAGTATGACTGGGAAACTGGGATCAGAACTCTGAATTATTTTTGCTTAGCAGGTAGCTAAAAACAGTGATTTACTGAATGTTCCTGTTTTTCAGGAAGTCTAAGGAAGAATATGATCTAGAGCAAGAAAGGAAAAGAACTAAAGAGGTATGTTAAGGTTCAGTTGAAATCGTCTGGTACCACCATTGTGTTTTTAAATAGATCTGTTACTTCTGTTTCAAACAAAACTGCTTTTCAGCAGGCCTTACTATATTAATAAAATAACCAGCCCTTTCTTGTCTGAAATACCAGTTATTTGGCATTCTGAATTTGCTTTTTTCTTTGGCTTGTACATTTTTGTGCAGTTAAGTTATGATCGAATGAACGTGAGCAGTTACCATGTTACTTAGTGGACAGTGGAGGAAGCTGACAGATGGTGATTTTAGAGATATAGTCCCAATAGAAACTTCTATAAAATGGGAAACTTAAATGGGAGCTATGTGGCGTTTAATTGAGGAGCAGGTAGCTGAGCCAGTACTCTGCTGTGCAGTACCAGCAATGCAAAGGATCAGGCACCAGATTTCTTAAACAAACCCTAAGTGGTCACCTCATCTGCTGGCACTAGTGGCCGTGATAGTGGGGACTTGAGGAGGAGAAGATTCTGCCTTGGGGTGGGCGACACATGGCGTACATACCACATGCAGCACAGCTCTATAAAGGCCAATGTGATACAAAAGTATTTGCTTTATTTTATTTATATCTCACCTTTTCCCACACTATGGGACTAAAAGTGGATTCCATAAGTACTGGTTGAGGCCACTCCATATATCCCTTAGCACTGTATGCCATGAGACCAGCTTTACTAGAAAGCTTGTATAGAATATATAATGTTCTTTATGGTATCTGGAGTGGAGTTTTATTTGAACATTTATATTAGGCGTGGGGAACTTCCATTCCTCCTAATCTTTTCTATTTCAGCTCCTATAATCTCTTACCATAGTGGATAGGGCTGATGAGAATTGTATTGTAGAACATCTGAATGCCAAAGTGTTTTTTACCTTGTAGATTATTTGGAAAGGCTCCCAGAGTTAAATTAACAGAACAAGACAGTTCTTGTCATCACTTTTATAATCTGAAAAGACACAATGCTGAAGGAAAAATAGATGGGACGGGAGCAGGGAATTAATGTTTTGCAGTTCTTACAATAATCAGCTTGAAAAATGTGTCTGTTCATAGTTCAGGAAGAGACCTGGGCAAGTCCCCAAGAAGTCGCCTACTGTGCTGACATGTTTTGTAGTGGCAGTTGTTACTCTTACAAGCTAGGGCCTCACTGTTAACTGTCCGCTTCTTGTCCTTATGCTGTTGCACATAAAGCTCAAGAAACCCAGATGATACCACCCTCACAGCATCTGCTGTTTCTCTTTGTTATGAGGGAATTGGTTTTGATGGCTTTCTGAGGGAAGATTAGCTCAGCTTAGTTGTTAAAAAGTAATAACCTCAGTTTTAGTAGATATCACGCTATGTTGTCTAATCTAGCAAGTTTGTGAGAACATAATTACGTTCAATGAACATCATTTGTTAAAATATTTTTAGTATTTTCTTGACTGGAAATAATGTTCTTATCTTTGGTACATCTATTGTCTTAAACATCTAGTCGCATGATAAACTGAGATCATCTGATGGTGCACACAAATCTTCAGGACATCTGAGCGAAAGTGCAGGACCTAAAGCAGCTGCTGACCCCACTACAAAACTGTCATCAGGTATGATTATTTGCAAATATCTAGCATACACAAATTAAAAACATACCACATATTTGTTCTTATTTATGCTGGGACAGAAGGATTTGGATGCTTCAGCTGAACTGACACTCAACATTGTGTTTTATATCCTTGAAAAATGAAAATGGAAGCTCTTTGGACATTTGTTATAGTAAATGATCAGACCACAGTCAAAAGCAAAGTCCACGTGCCTGTTCATTCCTCGAAATTTTTACGAGAGTATGATCTGCTGCTCCTGGCTGTGTAGTTTTGAATGCATCAGAAACAAAAGACTGATTATCAGGATGTATAAAAGAAAGTTTTATTCCTCACCTTGGAACTAAACTCTTATTTTCTGCATCCTGACACTCAGTCTCTCTTTCACTGGATATTCCCAGTTCCTTCTGTTTCAGTAGTTTTGAACATGTCAGAAAGGAGCTATGCTTGCTATGGAGGCAAAGTGTCTTAATTCACATTTTAAAAACCAGCTTTTCTCAAAGGGAAGACTATTCGACAAGAGAATTGGATTTCTTCTTTAGATCCACAGAAGCTTCCATTTTGCACAAGCTTTTCAAAGAGAGAAGCATATGAAAGATTACTAAGCATTACTAAGCATATCACAAATTAAATCAGGTTAGGTATTCTATTAGAGGTGGTAGCTCAGATTAATAGAGGTCTGAAAAATATATGCAAGATGGAAGGTTGAATTAGAAATGTAGGAAGCTGTCTTATGCTGAAGCAGATCACTGGAGCATCTAGCCCGGTGTTATCAGATTATCAAATCTGACAAGCACAGCTTTCCAGAATTTCAGGCAGGATTCTTTCCTTGTCCTACATGGATGTCCCAGGTATTCCCTGGCAGTCTTTCATCCAAGTAGTAACAATGCCTGGTGCGGCTTAGCTCTCAGAAGCAGATGAGATTGGGTGTGTTGAGAATGGTATATATTTTGTTAAATAGGGAAGGAATTGCCTGATGGAAAAATCACGCCAGAATCTTACAATTCTACTAGTTAATTTCTTACGAACCTAAATTTGTTGCAGGTTTGTAGCTGATTTTTCACCCTAGTATAAAATTGTAATTCCAGATGCTTAAGTCCAACAAAGAGCTGACCTTTGGTTTTGGATCTGGAAGTACTGGATTTGTGTCCACCTCTGGCACAAGCTTATTTTGCAGCCTTGAGCAGGTCACCATTTCTTACTCTTAGATTTACAGCTGTAAAATGTAGGAAAAAGTAGTAAATTTTGTTTATAAAGCTTTTTTTCTGTCAGAAGCATTTTTAAAATGTATTTGGTAAAGCTTCAGGTATACTTGATTGTTAATTAAAACCATTTAAAGCATAAAGATTCTATATCTTTGATCTGCACTCTTCTAATGAACAAGTGATATATTAGTTTCTTTCCATGTAACTTTAGGTTCAGAAGCAAAACATAAAGAATCATCTGCCCAGGAACTGTCCACCAAAACAAAGGAAGATAGTGGCAAGAAAACAATTGGGAATGGTTCAGAATATATAGCAAAGCAGGAGGGGGTTGAAGGACGTGTAAGTTGAATTCTCACCATTTAAAAGATACCTGAACTAAGATCACTTTGTAGCTAATAAATAATTTTGGATTGCCTTTCAGTATTTTGTCATAGTTTGTGTATTGTTTGGTTCACTGAAATTCTTTTCTTACATTATCAGGTAGCCTAGCTGTGGTGGTGTAGTGGATAAAAATTGAAAATAAGAGACAGCCTCTTTCTTCTGGCTTACAAATAAATAAGATACAAGGGAAGGAGAGAGCAGGGAATCATTTAAATGCCAGAATAGAAAAAGTAAGTTTTTCTTATATGTGCTAATGCAGCAGTTCTTTACCTGTGGTGTGTGGACCCCCAGGAATTCATGATGTCCTCACAAGGATCTGCAAAGGCCTGAAAAAATGTTATGAGCTTTTACAGTTAAAATAGAAAGAAAGAACTAGGGAAAGAATGAAAGAAGGGAAGGAAGAAAGATGGACAATACAGATAGACAAATTGGTATGGAATCATTCCAGTAAAAAGTTACAGTAGGAGTGTGTGCATTTACTTATTCCTCCCTTCCCTCCAAACCTGAAGTCCCTTCGTGAGCAACTTGAAATAAATATTTGATGCACTTTAGGGTTTTAAATCTTGAGTTAAGTCTTGGTGGTTCGCAGCAACAAGAGATATCTAAAGGGGGTCCATTGTAAAGAAAAGGTTAAGAACTGAAGATTCAATGAAATGCCAGGAGGAAGTGGGTTCCAGTGACAGGGAGCAGCAAGGAGTATGGGGAAGATGGAGAATGGATGATTTATTTATGGAGGACAAGGATACCAGAGGAATTAACAGCAACATAATAAATTTCGTTTATGTACTGTCTTTCTCCTGGAGTGCGATCCAGGGTGGCTCACAAGAGTCGGTGAAAACCTGACAGTGCAATTTTAAAAATAATTAAAACCATCACATTTAAAACAATATAAAACTAATTAAGAAGCATACAAACATTAAAAAGCATGTACCCCAATAAGAAGCTTTCCTGTTAGCAGTTATGCATTAAAAACCTGCTTAAAGAAAATGGTCTTTGCCTGCTGGTGAAGGGAAAGCAGGGAGTGGGCCAGCCTAGCCTCCCATGGAAGGGAGTTCCGGAGGCTGGGACTGAGAATGTTCTTTCCCATATCTTCATCAAGCAAACCTGTGATGATGATGAGACTGAGAGAAAACCTTCCCCTGTAGAGCTTAAGATTCTGGGAAGTTCATCTAGGGAGATAAAGTCTTTTGTATATTCTGGACCTAAACTGTATAGGGCTTTATAGGTCATGGCCAGCATACAATCCGAATCATAGAATCATAGAGTTGGGAGAGACCCCAGGGGCCATCCAGTCCAACCCTCTGCTATGCAGGAACACACATTAAAGCACTCTCAACAGATGGCTGTCCAGCCTCTGTTTAAAAACCTCCAAAGAAGGAGACTCCACCACACTCCGAGGCAGCATATTCCAGTGCCTCAGAGCACTTTGAATTGTACCCAGAAGTGAATGAAGAGACCATGAAGAGAATGAAAGAATGGCAGAGATGTCAATAAGAGAATGAAGATGGATGAAAGTCAGTAGAATATGAGAAGCAAAAGGGAATCAGTACAAAAACGAGGAAGAAAGAATAACATCGTCAGAAGAGGATGGATCTGAGAGAAAAGGCAGAAAGACCCAGAAAACAGAGTTGCAGTTTTTAGTGTAGGACATGAGAGAGAAGCTGCTTCAAGGAAGAGAGACAAGTGTCCATTTTCTAGATACTTACAAGGTAAAACAGACAAGATTTAGGAATGGAATGATGAAGACAGGAGGAGAAAAGATGAGAGCAAAGGTAAAACTGATTGAGGAATGGAATAAAAAATAGAATTGTGGAGAGAATTGACTTCTGAAGAAGCACTGAGATCAGGGAAAGAACAGTAGAATTGGAAGTCTTCAGCTCAAATAGTACTAGCCACAAAGCTTTTAAAAGAAAGAGGCCATATAAAGACAGGAAAAATTGGGCAGAATCTTGAGGCAAACTGAGACAGAAAAGAGGAAGCAGATGAAGCATTAACAAATGTAGAATTGCTGTTGGACTGGAACCTTTCTTGGGCACCAAGAAGAATAGGGAGTACATGTCTGACAAAATATTTTGAGGGGTTGCTGCCTCCATAGTGCCTATGTTCTGCAAATGCTGGATCTCCTTCCTCCATACTTGGGGTTTTAAGACTGAGGGACAGGAAAAATCTGTTCTTTAAGTCATACCACTGGATTCTGGAAAAGCTGTTGCACCCCAGCCACTGAGTTTCTGGATACTCTGCTTGCATATAAAGAGGTCACTCTGAAAACTACTATCACAGACTTCATCCTCTGAATTAAATCTTTGCTACATAGAACATCATAGATAATTGTGGGACTTGGACCATGGGTGATGGTGTAAGCTCATATTGTGTCTGATGTGGCAATGGAGGAAGGAGTTTGAGGGGAAACTCAGAACAGCTGCCAGCAGTTTGGATTTGGGCAGAATGATTGCCAGGAATTAGCTAAAGAGGGAAATGCACCCTGTGTATGGCTTTTCATGTTATTCAGAAGCAAACAAACAAAAATACAATAATGATAACCTTTTGCAACCACACTTTTTCCCCCTTTCTCTCTCTCTTTTTTTCTTTTTTTGGTGGGGGGGGTAGAATGGCCATTTCTGGGACTTGCTTCCATCTCCTGCCTGCTTCCTCCCCAAACCTCTGGTCTCTGGGTCAGTAGCATTCAAGGAATATTCTTCCTGCTCCACTGCATATTCTTCCTGCTCCACATCCAGTGGCATTGCAGGCTACATCCAGCTGCTCTAATAGTCAAGCTTGGGGGCCATCAGGTTTGTACTACTGGGAAATCTCTCCCAACCAAACTGATTACTGCCATACCTGATTGTACCGAGACTTTTAGAGAAATAATTGGCATTAGTTCCAGTTCTGGAGCTGCCATGTTATTAAGCACAATAATCAAAAGTGGCTTCTGCACTTTGATTTTGTCTGAAAGATAGTAGCCACGGGTCCTCAGACAAGCTGATGTGCCAATAGGTGAGCACTGGTTTCTTTTTCAGATCTTGAGGAATTCGGTAGGCTTTGAAGTGTCTTTTCCCACTGTAGCCATAGTTTAGGGAAGAATGAAGAAAGAGCTGTAGGATTGCTTTTCATGAAATGAGACAAATAAGGGGGAAAATATTACTATTATACAAAAAAAAAAAAGTAGAACTAAAAAATCACAAGGAAAGAGTAGTCTGAAAAACAAAGAGAGCCTCAAGTGGGAAAGCAGTACGGAAAAAGAAGTGAAGGAGGAGTCTCGTGATCCCTCTTAGTATGAAAAAGCCAGTGTAGCTCATGTGCACTGGGACTTTAATCTCTGCCTTGCTGCCTCTTTGCCCCAGATAAGAATCTGATTTGAGCCGTCACGCCTTTCTACATTTCCTGGCAACTTTACAAATGGTCCTGGCTAAACCTAAATGCTCTTTTTGTATATTGTCTCAAGTTATGTGTCAGGGATGGGAACTGTGAGGCTCTTCAGATGATAAATGGCAACTCCCAGCATTTTTCTCCATCGGCTGCCTGAAGGGCCGTGCAATTTCCACTCCGGTTGTATATGTTGACTCATGGGATGTGCAATGTGTTTGAGAAAAGGCAGTCCAAAACTTTTGGATTAGTGTATGTATGTTTATGAGAGCCAGGGTGGTGTAGTGGTTTGAGCATTGTACTGTAACGCTGGAGACCAGGGTTCAGTTCCCTGCTCAGCCATGGAAACCCATTAGGTGACCTTGGGACATCACACACTCTCAGCTCCCCAAAAACCCATGATTGCCTTAGGGTTGCCATAATCAGAAATGACTTGAAGGCACGCAACACCTCCAAAAGAATATTAGTAGTAGTAGTATTGATAGTAAATACTGTACTTGAAAATCACACAGGAAGTTCTTGATGCTATGTACAGATACTGTGAGAGAGAAGGCAGTCGATTCCTGCGTGCTCACAATAGAGGAAAAAGGAATACGAATGCAAGAGGAAACCCAACAATGGATGGGGCAGCTGAAGGGAGGAGGTTCATTTGCTCCGTCACGAAGCTTTTCCTGGGAGGCAGGGTATACCTCCCAATTGCTTGATCTCTTGACTGGAAATACAGGAAACCTTTTTCACATTTGTAATCCTCAGCCTTGTCCTTTTTGGATTACATTCTACACCTTGGTGGGTTTAGAAGAAAACAAAATATCATGTAGAACACTTTATATTATTTTTTTAATTTTAGATACCTAAGATATCTGGGGAGGCACCAATCTTCTGTGTTGCACCTTTACGATTCTTTTTTCTTGTTGTACTCAAAAATATAAAAGTGCAAATGTTGCAACTTTGATCAAATAGTTAACTCTTGTTGGGGAATCAGGATGAACTGTGGTACCCAGTTGACTTATAAGTAGATAACTTGTCCAACGTGTAATGAGTGACTGTATTACAAAATGAACACCCTCTCTGTTCTCAGTGAATCTCATCTGAATTGCCTATAATCACTTTTCTCCCTGTAGCTTGCCTATCCTCTCCAAGCCTCTTACCCTTTCCACCTGTAGGAGAGTGAGGAAAGGTGCTGCTGAAGGCCTCTCTTCCTTTTCCCAGTACCACAGCAAAAACACATTTACCACAGACTAGTGGATGTGGGGAAAAGCTGTCTAAACACTGCTTATAGCCAGTATGTTTTTAGAAATTGCAGTTGTTGTACTACCACTTTTCCACATTGCCCTTTTGCTCTTGGCCCTATTTAAGTTTAACAATTCAGATCACAGCTTTTAGAAGAACGTCGCGTGTTTCTATTCCTGAGTGCCTATGAATTGATTTAAAAAGCACACCACAATCTCTGTAGTAAAACAAACTTTTAAATTTTACTAGAAATTATCAGAACTTGGAGCACAGGAGCTCAGGGAGCGTGAAGATTACCTAAAGCAGAAACGGGATGCCCTGATGGCTTTGAAGAAGGGGTCAAAAAATAATACACCACCACCGAGTGCAGAACAGAAAGAAGAACTGTTACCTGCTAAAGAGGTGAAAGAAGATGTAATGAAGGTTTTGTTGGCTGGAGTTCTTTCTATGAGGATGGTTTTGTTCAGATAAGTCTACTTGGGAAGAGCATGAGACCCACTGTGGGCCTCCACATGTGCACTCCCAATTAGATAACTGGAATAATGCTTTTTAGTGTCAGTGCATGGAAAGGGTGATGAGGGAGGACTCAGTGGAGAACATTTAATATGTAATCAAAGCTTCTAATCAAGGATAAGTTTCCCACCTAGCTAAGAATATGCATCCAGGCATAGATGAGTCCTAGCTGATAACTGGGAACTGAAGAGCAGAGAAAACAAGAATGATAAATAGAATGTTGCATCTCCTGTGATTAGTACTCTTTCTATAGAGGATGGAAACTTGTGTGAACTACAAACAGGACATAGGCAAATTAGATAGATAGATAGATAGATAGATAGATAGATAGATAGATAGATAGATAGATAGATAGATAATTATATATATGGTTTATTTTGTGGGAGATGACCTGTTTTCAGTTTGAGGGCATAAAGTGTCATTGAAAGGACAGTGGGAACTTTATGTTTACTCATTCCTCCTTGCTCATGCAAGGAATGTAGCTCTTAAAAGACAGAAGAATAGTAGATGAAATGTCTATGACTAGTGGGCAGAGCTCAGTCCACACTTGGAGGGTTGCCTTTTGTTCTGCCCTGACCTGTGAAGAAGTGTGAGCTCTCTCTTATGCGCTGGTTAGTTCCTTTTGTACAGTGAATGAAAAGTATCCCGCCCAGGTTGGATGGATGTCTCTTGCCATAGGTATGGCTGCTCTATAGAATAGGCAGATGTAGTGAGGGTTTTGCAGAAAATTGCTCTGAATAATGTTAACTGATTTAGCATGCTTGGTTTAAATGTTATGTTCAAACAAAGTCAAAGCTTCATGTGAACATTATTTTGTTGGAATATGTTTAATAATACAAAGTGAAAAGTATATATTTCCATTTAACAAAATTGACTGCACCTGAGTGAAAACTATTCTTTCAGGACACATAGCTAAAGACAGCTGTACTTGATATATCAGGGGTGACCAAATGTGGCAGCGATGGGTTGTTTTTGTGGCCCTCAAAAGATGAGTTAGGAAAAAACACAGATGCATTAAGTATAATGACCTCCAAGGTCTGCATGTGTCGTCTTTGAGAAGACAGGACAAGAAGGAGCGGTTGCAATTATGGGACTTTATCGCATTCAAACTATAGTAGTCTCCTAACATGACGACATGCTGGGTGGTCAGGCGAAGAATGCATGAAGTTTGGACTGTCTTCCCATTGTTCAAAATCCAGGTGCCTTAGCTGGTCTCCTCTGAGACTATGAACTCCCCCCAGCCAAAAATACAGTTAATGATAGCTTAAAATGAATGACCCTGTGAAGAGAAGAGCTTCTTCAAAACAGGCTTCTAGACTGCTGTAGACTCTCAACCCCCAGCCTAGTAGGCTTGAATAACTCGGAACTGGAGCTGGAATGTTCAGTGAGAGGGGTCCCCAAGGTAGATAACTCCAAGCCCCTCCTTATGGTGGCAGAGTGTGAGATGACACTGAGTTACAATACTGCTGCTACTGCTGAGGGACTACACGTGGCTCCAGAGTTCACTCCTCTAATTATTTTTAACTCCCCTTATATTTCATAGGAGGTGCAGGGGTAATTTCACCACATCCCTCTTCCCATACCCCGTAGAGGGCATTTATACCAGCTTTTCCTCTTCAGATTGAGTGGTTATTGCATGACACGGTTGTCTCAAACTGTCTTGGTGGGCTTGTAGGTGGCCTACAAGCCATAATGTCCTTATCCCAGTGGCAAAAATTACCTGAGTTGCTAGAGTTGCTAGAATACTGAAATGAAACCTGGTTTACAAGTTAGAGATTATGCTGGAAGTTACCTAGTGCTATGGAATTGCCTTACCTGGTTGAAAAAAAATCACTTTGTTAGATTTTACAGTCCCTGGCATATGAATAAAGAGAGGTCAAAAGGAGAGAGACTGTGCAGGTTAACGTGGTTCTTTCTATTAACTAAGTAAGGGTCAATTTTTGTTTTTTTGGACATCATCTTCTGCAGTCCTATGTTTCACTGAAAAGTTTGATTAAACTCAATGGAACTTATGTCTAAATAGCCTGTATCTAAGTAACCATATATACTGTAGCTTAATATTTTAATTTTAATTTATTTATTTTTAGGGAATGACAGAAGAAGAAGAACAAAGGTTGTTAAAGAAGAGAATTCTTGCAGCAAAACTAAAAGAAGAAGTTATTAATAAGCGATAGTTTAGTGAAAAGTGCTTCTAAGAAGAATTGGCGATACAAATTATATTTAGTGTATATTTAACCATGAACTGAATTCTGTGCTCACAAGCAATTCTACATATTTACTTGATTTTATATGTTACAGATATGTTAATTTTGTTTCTTTTTTAAAAAATAGAGCGAAAAGTAATAATTTAATTTTGGAATGATTTTCTTAGGTAGGATAGTTCCATTACCGAAAACTTTAGTTTCTTATCATTTTCAGTATGTATTGATGGATGATAATACTGTGGTACTTTTGTTTGTTATAATATGGATTTTTGAATACTTGTGTCAGAAATATTATCTTTATTTACAGCTCGGCATTAAAACTGTTACACTTTTAAAATTAAGCACGTGCAGCTAGTATGAAGCCTATCATCTATAAAGCCAATTCACACAATAGCCCAACAGTGAGCAGAGTTCACAGTCACAAACCCCTCCTGCATGGAGCTGCAAACAACCCTGTTTTTCTACAGCATTTCTCACTATTCATACAGTGGGGGAAAGTGCATGGTATCCTTGCACATTACAAGATGTAAGCAGGAATACTGTAAATTAGCTTTTTTGTGGTCTGACTCACACACACTGCTGTTATGTGCCTGTCTCTCTAACTCACACACATGGCCTGTTGTGTGCCTGCTGAGTAACTGTTGGAAACTTCTAGAGCTGAAAAAGTCTGCTGCCTGCTTGTCTCATCCTCTACTATGCATATCTCTGGCGGTTCCCACTAAAAGACCCTGTTCCCTTTTCTCCACCAAAGCTTTTCTCTAGATCTTTAGTCTCAGTGTTGCTTCTTTGTTTCATGTTTCCTTCTTAGTCTTGAAAAAGCCCCCTTCTCTCCATCTTACTTCTCGCTCCCCTTCTAATTCTGTCTGTTGGTGTGAAGGGGCCTAGCCTCCCCCCTGGCCAAACAAGACTTTTACATGGAAGAAAAATCCTTGCTTCAAACAGTTGCTCTCATTGCCTGCTTTGTCTTAGGGAGACCCATATTGGAACAGGGCAGCTTAACAGGGCGTAAAAGCTTTTGCACTCGAGGATTCCCTCAGGACATTGGCTCTTTGCTATGTTGCAATCCTTGACCTCAGGAAGAAATCCCTTAATCGACTCTTTAACTTCAGGAAGGAACTGCCTAATTGACTCTGACAGTGGCTCTCACTTGCTCCAGCTTGGTAACTGATGCCACAGCTGTCTCACTACCAACTCACCCAACAGAGTTGTCAGGCTTGACGTGCCTCGAGTGGTACTTGGGTCCCCTCTACCCACCTGCTTGATGTCAACATCATCAGCTCGATGCTATTGCTTGGAAATTCTGCACCTCAGCCGCATTGGCCTTTCACGTGGCTATCAGGCTTACCACAGGTGCTCTATAGGAAATTAGCCTCCATGCTAGACAAGCTCAAAGATCTCATTTGCAAAGCCACTTTGATAGGTCATGCGGAAGCCTATTGCATCACTGGACAAAAAAAATCACATTGGCCAGATGTGTGGCAGACTGTGAGGTGAAGACCCAGACCAAGATCAGAGACATGCAATTAGTTGAGCTTGGGCTCTTGTATACCAGCATCCACAATGGGTGTTGAAATTGGGCCTTGTGCAATGGTGTGAGGATTTCTTCCTGCAGAGTCTAAGTGAGAGGCATCATTCTGATGTATCCCGTACAGGGACGAGTGTTGCAGTCTATGTTGCTTGCCTCCATTTTTACCACAGAAGATCTCCATCCTCAGACATGACTCTAGCTGCCTCACTTTTCATAGAGACAGGGCAGGCCTGCGCCATGGACTATCCACTGTCTTTTCCGTATTCTTCCCTACTCCTATGTGTGACAAGGAAATATGCCTACAGTTCCTCAACATCAGAAGGGCCACGGTGCTTTTCACTGACAGGACAAAAACCTTTCAGAAAACCTCCAGGTTGCAGATCTGCTACAAAGGCGCTAGGAAAGACAGTCTAAAAGTTGATTTCTACAACAATTTGTCTTGCCTAAGACTTTTCCCACAAGCCATAGCAGTGTCAATGACTTTCCTCCATGGGGTTTTGCTCTATGAAGTATACAGTATGGCCACCTGGTCAGCACCATTGATGGTCATCCATCCTACCACTGCCAGAAGCTCCAGGCATGCGGTGTTGTGCAGTTGCACCATGCGCTCAGCTACTCTGAACTAACACCCATCTCCTACCAGTGAGTATTGCTTCATATTCCACTCGGGTTGCGTTACCAATAAACATGGTTCTTTGGACTCACCCAACCCTTCACAAGGTGCCATTTCTTCATTCTGATTTCATACTGTGCTATGTTGGACTGTGTCTCGGGCTATGCACAGCAGGGAGTGGGTGAGGCTAAACCAGGGCTGATTTTTTTTTTCAGTTCTATAAAGTTCCAACAGTTGCGCAGGTGCAGAAACCATGTCTATGAGTTCAGATGATCAGTTGAAGAATCACAGTTCCAGACAGGCAACTTGTTCTTGTACTACAGAGGTAACGTTTACGTTTGCCTGTGTCTGTTATACCAAGAAATGTTATCTGTATTTCACTCACAATTCAGAATAGTCCAGTCTTCATCACTGCTTTGGAGATGACTACCTCCAGATCTTCAATACAGTGAAAACACAGGCTAGCCACATTTCATGTAACTTTTTATTAAAATAGTATTTAACAGACATGTTGGCAGATGCAATCTTTCTCTTTAAAAAAAAAATCAGTTGAAAGGGCCCCAGGCATTGTAAATGTGGGCTGTCCTGTGGCAAAAAGTTTCCAGCTTACAAACTGGAAAGAAGTTGGGAAACGGGCAACAAATGCACCTGAGGCAGACGGTGAAACTCGAAAGGGAGGAGCTAAGTGCATCTTCCACAGCTTTTCAATCATTCCAGTGTTGGCTGGTATGTCATCTTTTGTTTACATTAAACCATAAAAACCACTTTCTTTTTTTGCTTTCTTGAATGAGCCTGCACATGTCTTAATATTCCTAACAGTTTTTGAAAAGGATGGAAGATGAGCCCCAATTGTGCTTTGGGTCTTTTTCAGTGACGGAGCTTAAGAAAGGGCAGGTGAATATCTTCCTGAAGGGAAATGGGACACATACACTTTTCTTAGGGAAATGATGCAGTTTTAAGGGAAAACGTCACCTCTGCAAGGTGTGGAGAAAAGACTTGCTAAAGCGTGTACAGATGGTAAATGTAAGATGGCAAGTCTACATAGTAGCTCCACTGAACTGGCCCAACCGCTTCCCCACATTTTTCTACAAAGAAGACACTCTCAGCTGAAGTGAGAAGGAAGCCCCATTCTTGGCTGCCTGGAGCCCCCAGAGGGCAGAGATACGTTCCTCAGGCCACATTAACTGTAAGTCATCACAGCATACTGAATCAAATCCAGGATTCCTTTGCTTTTTCTCTGCCAGATTTGATTCAGTGGCATATAATGATTAAATTGTACAAGTAACTATCTCCTTTAAAATCCTCTAAAATGGCCACATTTCATAATCTGAATTAACTTACCATTTACAACAAACCAAACAAAACCAGTAATTATGGAATTACAGGGTCACATTTTAATTCCTGAATTTTACAGTTCATTAATATTACCACATGTATACAAATGGTGTAAAACAAGTACAGTGGTTTTTCTTCTCAATACAAAATAAACTTCTGTTTCATGGAAAAACTATACTTCATATCTACACAGACAGCCCATCTTTTGCAAACAATAGCTAAAATTAAAATTAACTACAAAATCTCCAAAACAGGGAAATTGTCAGCACTGTTCCAGGAGAAATGGACCCATAACACATTGCAAGAGTGATCTATAATGATGGATTGCTGCTGGTTTCATAGTTCAAATCACTCTTAACACAATTTGTAGTTTGGGGAATTTCTTTATTCTGCATGATCTCAGATCATATATGGCCAAACTAACAGTAAAATATTTACAGTTCACTTGCTCTGAAAAATAAAAAGGTCTTAAAATGGTTGCCTCCATCAATTCACCTAAGTGTATTTTTTGAAATTTGCTTAAATACATGGAATGTGTTAAGAAGCAGCCTTTGTACTAAACCCTCTAGGTTCAAGGTGCTGCATGCTGACTCAGTAACTAGTCAAAAACTACTACAATCCCAAATCAGTAGGGTTCAAAACCTTCTGGCAGCATTTCCAAACACTGTCTCTGTTACTCTTGCAAATGTTAAATGCAGATGGCTCAAGGAAAACATTTCCTGAAACTAGCAAGGAGTAACTCCATTCAACTCGGCTTCTAGAAAAGATTATTAGTAGTTGCACCTCATATGCCATTTCAAGTACTAGGGTTTATTGATGGTTTCTTTAAAAAAAGATAATCTGAGAGCAAATGTTCCTTGGTATTGGTTTTCCTGGATAGCATCTGCTCGTCTTTCATTTTGAACCCAGCTTTCTTCCTTCCAAAATACAGAGTTGGGGGAAAAATTAATTTACCACTCAACATGCACTACGTAGCAGGGTGCTACCCTCTATAATCTGGCTGACTGTGCAAAATAGTGGTCCCCAAGGCCTGAATTAATTTTTTATGTAAAGAAAATGAATCACTGAAAAGAGGTGATTGCTTATAACTCCCCCCCGCCCCACAATGGACAGCACCATTACAAAGTTAGGTTATTAGGTTTGCAACTGAAGCCTTACAATTTTCTTATAGCTTGAATACAAACTGGGCAAACCCTGCAGTTATCAAAAAGTTACTTATCCCATCCCCATCCCTTCACAGAACCAGAGATGATCCTTTCATTGGCAAGCTGTCATCGAGGTGCTGATGACTAACCCACCATTTCAGTTGAGTTCAGTTCAGCCTGAATAGCAGACTCGTTGACTAGAAAGAGGTTAGATTCTTTGGAAGCCTGATGTTCTCAGAACTAAACCCTTCTAGTCGAGTTTCTTTTGCTACTCCTTGTATTCTCATGTATTTTCCAGGGAGAAAGCTTTCTGAGTCACACTATTTAGTTCAGTCACAGCATTTAAGCACCCTCAGTTACAGTTTGTTGCAGCATTTTAAGAACCAAGGCGAGGTCTTTTCCTTGGGGAGGTTTCCTCCTCTTCATCTTCTTCCTCATCATCTGGGTAATCCACAAGGCCAACTAAACTTCCCTGTTAAATGTAAAGGAAAAATCTACATTTGAAAAGAATTCTCAGGAACAATGAATTGTTGTGACCTATTGTCACCTTTGTGATCAGAACATGAAAGAAAAAAACAGCATCCCATCACCTTACAGCACTTGGTGTAGCTACGTTTCAGAAGGAAAGGGGACAGGGATTGTATTTTTACAAGTGACCTAGGCAACTATCAATAAATGATGCATGAATTGTCCCAAGAGAATTTACTACTGTTTCTTTATGGCTACTGGCAACCACTTAAGGCGGGTGTCCCTCACATCAGACCCATGGGGACAGTGGTATCCACAGAGACCTCCCATGAACCACCCCCCCCCCCGGTTGCAGTGGAAGGGGAGCCATTTCAAATCCAGAGTTGAGAGAGGAAGTGGAAAAAGAATAGAGAGATCCCAAAGAGGAAACAGAACACTGCTATTTTGGACCTCTCTTAACTTATGGACTTTTCCAAAGAGAGGTTGGCAGCTAAGCAGTACAGAAGGCAACCAAGAATTAAATGGCTCTGTTAAAAAGACAGCTAGGAAATGGCAGGCCGGGGGTGGGAGGAGGAGAAGGGCGTGCGTCAGAAAAGTAGCATGACTCAACTGGAGGGAGGGAAAGAATGGAATGTCCACTTTCTCTGTAGTATCTCGGTCTCTTTGCGTCTGGGTTTGCTTGATTTTTTTTCTGCCCTCTGAGTCTATGCATGTATGTGTTCCTCTCCATCACCACCAAAAGAACAAACCATGGTTCTGTTTATTCATCATCCACCTGCTTCTGGGCAGATATGTAGGTTTCTGTCCAGACTCTCTGAACCTCTCCATGAGTGCTCCCCACTATGTTGGTGTGTGACACAACAGCCATTCTGTGAATGGGCAGGTTCCCCATGGCAGCCATTTTGTGACTGTGTCCACAGCCTTCTCTTAAAATGTGCCTCAGGTCCAAAGAGATTAGGGAGCCCCCCATTTAATGCACACACAGGCTTTCACAATAAAAGGCGTCCAGGGTAAGCATGATTCATAATTAAGTGACAGACGAGTAGACATGATTTGCTCCACATGCAAGCATTGAGAAAGCCCTGAAAGAAGAATGATACATTCCCATTTTATGGGGTGTGTTACCACAAGGTGTTATGATGGCAGCTCACTTAGTTTTAGAAGGGGATTATACAAATTAGAGAACGAAGCTATCAAAAGCTATTAAATGTGACAGTTAAATGATATCACTACATGGACAAAAGAGGCTGCAGACAAAGAACAGGGAAAGACAGCAGCCTACATACCGTGCTTGCCACCTTCTTTTTGCCGTCTGGTTGGCCACTACAATACAAGCATATAGCCAAGCCATATGCTTGGCTATATGGACCTTTGGTTATGATCCAGCAGGGAAGCTTTATGTATTTTAGGAGAGCCATCTTGCACATACAGACATACATTACTGCAAGCAGGACTGTCCTGTATGTGGGATAAGGATGGGTTGCTTACCTGTAACCGTAGCTGTTCAAGTGGTTATGTGTGAACTCAGCAAATGTGTTTACTGCACCTGTGCACGGTATCATTCAGAACCTTCTAGAGTTGTTATGTAAGCATTCTGGCGGTAGTCCCTCTTCCCGTGATCAGCCCAACAGCCACTCAAATCCTGAGTTCCTTGAATGCCGACGCAGCACCCAAGGAGCTAAGGAGAGAGCATGACACAGAGAAAGGAGGAACGGTGGGTGTTGTGTGAGTTCAGATGACCACTCAAAGAACTACAGTTACAGGTAAGCAATCCATCCTCCTTCTTCATGGTCTCTGCGACTCACACAAATGGAAGACTAGCAAGCTGCTCACCACAGGAGCTGGGAGTGTCATACAACACATGAAGACAGCACTGGTCTCCCAAACACAGCATCAGCCCTAGACCTGTCATCCAACCTATAATGAGCAATAATGGTCAGGAGCTGAGACAAGGTAGCTGCCCTGCGAATCTGCTCCAGAGACATGATTTTCAGGAAGGCTGATGAAGCAGCCACAGCCCTGGTAAAACGGCTACACACATGAACAGGAGGGTCTTTCTTTGTCAGTTTGTAGGCTAGATGGATGGTCAAAGAGACCCAAATAGAGGTGTTGAGATGACACAGGCAGATCCTTCTTGTTTGAGGAAGAACACACAAAGAGCCCCTGGGATTGACAAAGCCAACAGTCTTGTGGATGAAAAAGGCCAGAGTCTGCCTAACATCGAGACAGTGCAAAGCATGGTCCAAGTCAGTTGTATGATTCTGCATAAATGCAGGTACAACAATGTCCTGTTTCAAATGAAAGGACAATATCACTTTCAAAAGAAAGGAAAAGTCCAGTCTAAGGACCACTTTCTCCTTGTGGAACTTCAGGTATGGAAAGTCCACATCCAGGGTACACAGTTTTCCTGCTTGCCTGACAGTCTATCGCCACCAAGAAGGCTGTCTTCCAGATAAGCAGATTAATGTCACAGACTGTCTTGGCTCAAATGGTTTCTTCGAAAGCTGAGAAAATACCAGCTCCAGGCTCCACTGAGGTGCAGATCCCAGTACTGGTGGATGAAAATTCCTGTAGCCCTTCAAAAACCACTTAACCAATGGCTTCCGGAAGCAGGAAGGCTTACTGACGATTTGAAGAACGGTAGAAATTGTTGCCAGGTAACATCTGATGGAGGGGGGAGAGAGAGGGCGGAGAGATGGAGGGAGGGGAAGACAGGGAGGGCGGGGGGGGAGAGAGAGAGAGCGAGAGAGAGAGAGAGCGAGAGAGAGCGCGTGAGAGAGAGAGAGAGAGAGAGAGCTCTGTCAGATAGCAACAGGAGGCATTCCAGCACATGATAGACTTATGGTTGAATCAGAAAGATCCCTCTAAGTGACAAAAAAAGACAAGACTGGTTCATTTATACATGTAGGACCACTGGGTTGCAGGTCTAAGTGCAGCTGCAATGATCTGCTGAACTAGAGCCAAAAGAGAGTCTGAAAAAACACCCCACAAACCTTCAGTCTGAGACTAGCCAAGTCTAGATGTTTCATTTGTCTGTCGTGCAGCATCAAGACAGCTGTCCTCTCCAGTAACCTGATGTAGGAGTCCTGAGTGAGGTGGAGAAGAGGGACAAACCAAGGCTGTCTGGGCCATCATGGAATGCTCAGGATGCGCTTTGCTTCATCTCTCTGAATTTTGGCAGTTATCTTTTTGACATGAGGAAATGGTGGAAAAGTGTACATGATGGAGCCTTCTCAATGAAACAGGAAGGCATTGCTGAGAAAACCCTTCCCCTGATGTGCCCTGGAGCACTGTCTAGCACTGTCTGTTCTGTGCAGAGGCCAAGAGAACCACTTCCTGAAGCTGGTATAGAGTACGTCCAGATGAAGTCTCCATTTGTGGCAAGAAGGTTGGAGTTCTGATGAAAGCATTGACTAGGACGTTCTGCTCTCCTGGTAAATGGATCATGGAGATGGAGATGCCTCTGTGATGCACAAGTCCTAGAAACAGAGCGTGTGATGAAGCAAAGTGGTTGATCTTGTTCCTCCCTTGTTTGTTCATGTAGTACACCACTGTGTTGTTGTTGGAGACTACTTGAATAACCTTGCCATGCAGAAGAACCTTGAAGGCCCAGAAGGCTTTCTCCACAGCAAACATCTTGACGGCATTGGTAAGATCGCTCTCTTTCTCTGTCCAGCAACTCTTGACCAAGAACCCTTCCACATGAGGCCACCATTCTAGGGATTGATGGATGGCCCTTAGTATGGTGAGAAGCATCTGGGGAGAACAAAAAGTGGGATGGACCATGACAAAACCCAGGCCTTCAGAGGATGCATCCAAAGCCTCATGTTTGATGTTACTGACACTGTGGAGGCCAAGAACCTGAGCAGCACTTGAATGTCCTTGGAGCTTACCCTGTAAGTGTGCTGGCACAGTAGAACAGCTTCTGTCAGGTTCTTGCATCTCTCATCTGGCAGGCAGGCAGGCAACTGAGACACAGGAGTTAACAATGGTTCTGATGAACCTGACAGTCTGCGATGACTGCAGGTGAGACTTCTTGTAATTCATTATCAGCCCCAACTTGCTGAGGAGGCAAAGTGTCATCCTGATGTCAGCGAAAAGGCAGGTTTTAGAATGGGCAACAGGGAGCCAATCATCCATATGAGGAAATACAATGACACCTTGTGGCCTGAACCGTGCAGCCACCATTGCCACGCACTTCGTGAAAACATGAGGTACAGTACAAAGTCTGAAAGTAAGAACACAGAAATCATAGGCCCTTCTTCCCATGGCAAAACGGAGGAAGTGCCAACGCAAAGGTTGGATCATGATACGCAAGTATGTATCCTTCATCACAAACCAGTCTCCTTCTTGCAACAGGGGCATGATGGTGCCAAGAGAGACTACCTGGAAGCATCTGGGCTGGACATAAAAGTTGACACCCCTTGGGTCTAGAATGGGATGAAGGCATCCATCTCTCTTCAAAACAATGAAGTAATGGGACCTCCCAATAGGATGGATGGAGGATTCAATGGTGCCCTTGAAGAGAAAAGTGTTGATTTCCCCGAGAGGTGCTTTGCAGTGGGGGGAGCAATACAGGTTACTCCCACAGGTGGATAGTCCCAAAACTCTTTGGTCTAACCCCTCTGCACTATTTTCAGATGCCAGGTCAGACAGCAGCCCAAGCATGGTGGCAATCTTGTAGTCTGTTGCTGAAGAGAGGAGTGGTGGTAAGAAGAGAGCAAAGAGAGCAGTCAAAGACAGGGCTTGTCCTGGCCACCAGACTTTTTGCAGTATGCCTGCAATCAGTATTTGGCAGCTATCAAATACTTCCATTATGAAGACAGCAGAAATGTAGATGTTCTGGAGTGTCTGGATCTCAAAGCGCTGAATGAACACTTTAATGCTGAAGATTGCCTAGACCATCTGAAATGAGACTGGGACAACAAGTGGCCTTGAGGATGGAACCCAAACTTCTTTGCAGCTGTACACTGTTCCAACTTTTTATCTGTCTCCTTGTTAAAGAGGTCACTCTCATCAACATTCAACCATAGCATGACAATCCAGACAACCAATCACGCATGTCTTTTAAGCGCAATTGCCTCACCAATGTTTTGCCACAGCAGTCAACCATGTGCCTTGCAATACTCAACTGTAGGGTAGCCAGACTGTGGGGTTCCATCTGCAATGCTCCTGCCAACCGCTTACCATCTTCAGAAAACTCTGCCAAGAAAGGTGTCATTGTTTCTCACAGGCTCTGTTGATACATGATCATACATAACTGGTAATTCTGTAGGAGACGGCAGCAGTGGAATAGAACTTCTGACTTGGACAAATTTGTCCTATGAACACTCTGGACAAATCTGTCCTCTGAAAAGATGAAGAGAATGGGCAGTGGAGGAGGTAGAAGAAGAGCTTCCTTTCCTGATGGAGCCAGTTGTGCAGAAGAATCAACCACCTGATCCCTGCGCTGGCAACCCAGAGGATAGTTGCAGAGCATCACGAGGCAATTGAACTATCTCTTCCTCTGTGACTTGAACCACCTGAGGACTTGCATGTGCTTCTCGAACTGGAGAAAAGTGATGGGATTCTACCAATACTAGTACTGGTGTTTCCCTTCTTTACCCCTGCTCTATACAAGGGGACTGAACCGCATATGGTGGGAGATCCCAGACCTTGAAACATCTTTCACCTTTTTCTTATGTCATCTCTTTTTATAGTGATGTTTAGAAGAGGCCTCTACTTCAGTGGATTGTCCCAGTATCAATGGGACTCAAGATCGAGCTTCCAATTCAGCTTCACAAATTGGTACCAATTATTCTTCGGCTCTAACTGCTGGATCAGAAGCAGGCTTCTTGGCCTTGCTTCTAGCACTTAAGTCTTACAAAGACCTTTTACCAGCAAGATGGAGCGAGGAACCAGAGGCAATTAGTACAGTTTGGTTTGTGGAACCAAATTATGTCCTGAATCAGAGGGCATATCTGCAGTCATCAAGATTTGCTCATACAAGAATGCCTTAAGTTTAGATGAATGGCTTTTGTACACTTCAGGAGTCACTGCTTTACAATAAGTACTCAACCTAACATTGTGGCCTTCTTCCAGGTACAGTAAACCACCTATACCAGTGATCTTTCGCCCCACAGGAAGTATATTTCTTGAACAAACCAGAAGGCTTCTAACCACGGAGGGAGCCATAATAGAAAATCAGAAAGCCAGAAATGTAGTTGAAAAACAATCCAAGTCAAACGTAGATAAAGTCAAACAGTCAAAGCCAAATCAAGATCCAAAAGAGAAGAAGCCAAAATGTGGTCTGATAGTCAGAATCCAGGAACAAGTAGTAAGAACAAGCAATACCGCTCATCAACAGTGCCTTCAACGCTGCTGCTACAGAAGACAGGGTCTGAGCAGGAACTGGACTGGTTACATGGACCGGGGAGCAGGAACTACTGCCAAAATGCTTACAATAACAGTTCTAGAGAGTTCCATATGATGCACTGTGCAGGCACAATGGACTTCATTTGTGTAAGCCCAGAGACCACAAAGAAAAAGCAACATTTACATCAACCATCAGCAACTGTTACTGAAGATTAATAAAAATGTGCTTCAGATTCAGGATAATTTAACCAGTGCTGAACACAAGGGTTTCAGCCAGGCACAAGTCAAATGGATGCACAGCTGCCCAGTGGCACCTGGAAATAACAGCATCAGATGCAGCTCTCAGTGTTCAAGACGACTAATCTAACAAAAGCAGCCATTTCACAGATACAGCATCAAGATTTTTTGTTCTATGCGCCTCTAACAAGACCTTCTTTCACGTGGTGCTGCCAATGTAGACCTTGGGTCTGTTCCATTCCTTAAATGTTTTACCCGGTCTGGTTTTACCAGAGATTCCAAGAGACTAACAACCAGATCATACAAACAATTCATGAACCCTTAAATCACACTACCAAGTTTTTTTAGAGAAGCTCATCTTAATCAAAAAAGTGTTTTGTTTGCCGTATTTATAAAATTCTTGCAAGTTTCTGAGAACTGCAAGTTGGAGAATGATGCCAAATGGTAACAGATTACCACAGAGAAAGGCCCCACTATGCCTCTCCATTAGCATCACGTTACAAACTGAGTAAGGGTGTGTTTTGGATTGATGGAGACTCAGAATGTCCTTTCCCAACATAACACTGGTTTTAAACTGTACATCTATCGTGCATCACCTTTGCCTTCATAAACATCTCACCTTCGTGGCTGTGACTGCTGCAGTTAAATTGGCATTCTTAGATGAAGAACCATTTGAACTTGCTGGCGATGTCTGAGCTGCTACAGATTTACTGTTTGTACTATTTGCTCCATTCGTTGCACTCGCAGAATGGGAAAAAGTGAATTTGAAACCACCTGCTGAAGTCCTTTTTGGAAGATTCTCTTTATCTTCACTCTCTTTTGCTAATGGGGGAAACAGAAGGGTTTTGAAATTTAGCAAAGCAGATGAAATAAACTGAGTTATAAAAGCCAAGATACAACATATGAAATGGACCTGTTTTCTTACTAAAGGACACTTCAGCTAGGGGGAAAAAGTGGTTAGCTTTGTGATTCAGTTTCCTCTAGCATTATCGTCACAGTAAGTTCCAGAAAGCATATTATACCAAACATAAGGAAACCAGTCCCTCTCTACCAACAGCACCCCTAGGGTTAAGTGCACTAATACAGTATCCTTGCAGATCTATTGTTCATGTCAGTGTTCAAACGATCACTGTGATGTCGAGATTGTCTAGATCAGGGCTTTTCAGGCTATCTGATAAGGAGACGGGCAATTATTTTTTTCCCCATTGTGCTAGGTACTGGCACCATACTGGTGCCCACTGACTACAACTGCTTCTTTCCTGGCAACTCACCAGGAACTGGCAGCCACCGGCTTGGGGACCAGCACCAGTCCAGGAATTACCACTTCAAGTTGCACTGGCCTACACAACTACCACAGTTTCCACATACTAGAAGGTCTGAAAAACAGTCAGAGCCATCACGCAAGTCAGGCTGTCTAATTTTGCTCAAGTTTAATCTCACCCTTTTCTGATTTCTTGTGGGGTAGGTACTATGAGGAGAGAGAAAGAGAAACAACTTGGGAAAGGAGACAGGAACACCAGTATTTATAATGAACTTCCAGTAAATGTGCAGAGGAACCAACCACACCCCAAACAAACCCTCTTCCATGAATCATACTTTTCTCCTTTTAGTAGGCTGTAATTCTGAAAAATTTTTTAAAAATAGTTTTGCTTGCCTATAGTAAGACCGTCCCAAACTCTGAACCATGGACATGCTTACAGAGGGAGACACGAACAACATAGAAAGAATAGACAAAAAAAGATGAAATTCTTCAGATGTGTTATGGACCATTGGTACAGGAGTGTCTTGAGCATAAACCAATAAAAAGAGCTTTAAGTGGAACCAGAAACTTCAGAACACTAACAAATGTAGTGCCTTACCCCTTCTGTACACTACCGAGAAGAAATTTTAACAGTAAGTACCAATGTTTCTCTTTCTGCTGGGCTGGGAAGCATACAGGTTGGGATACCAAAAGGAGCAGTAGATAACGAGAAGCAAAAGTATTAAAAAAGCCTTGTCACATGATATCTCGCCTTTTGAGCAAGGAGGAATTAAAAGCGCAGCTTGGATATTTCCCCCCAAAGTTGGTGACAGAGGCCAACGAAGAGGACTGAAAGAACCTACTCTGCCCCAATACTGGGAATTCCCCACACTAAGATGTGATTTTCAGTTTGGCTCAAACTGCCTGCAATGTTTTCTGCTTTTTTCTTTTCAGTTATGCCTGCTGTAAACTTTCCCAGTTCTTGGAACGGTCAGTTATTCTTCAAATTCTGCCACGATGGTGATTGTGCAAAATCTCATTACATTCGGCAGAAATGGGGAAATACCTTTTTTTGTTTCCATGAATTTCTCATAACTCTCTGGAAAATCATCCTCTGCCTTGGATTTCTCTCCAGGGGGTACAATGGCTTCACCTTCCTCTTCCTCATCTTCATTGAACCACATTTCCTCATCGTCCTCCAGGGTTCTGGCATCTCTGCGAAACCTGTTGCTACGCAGTATAGATGGGACACTGTAAAATACACCAAAAGTTTCAAAATTTGAAGCAGTGGTAGTGACAGAAGATATCAAAGCCAGACCATGTTTTGTTAATACAATACAAATACAGCAAGAAGCAATCCTGACAGTATTTATTCACTGATGACACTCGTATTTTGGTCTTCCTCCACAGATCTTTCAGCCACACATGGGACAGAGCATATATTTGTCCCTTTGTCAATGAATCAACTGCAGGCATGGAAAGCCTTTCTCATACTACACTGAACTGAGTCTGGGCATTCTGCTGTGTCAAAGTGATCCCCGTCTGCTATCTTTTCCACTACACCATGCTGGCTCATCTACTCTTGTGCGCCATGACTTTAAACCCCAATATGAGAATTCACTGGAGAGAGAACATGAGCTTCTTCTTTACCTTTGAAATATTCAATGATTTATATGACCTCTTTCCCCAGGATGCCCGACAAAGTAACAGAACAAAGATGTGTTTGTCCAACTAGTATTAAAAGCATCTTTCCTGTGGTTGTAGCACAAATCTAGTTCCCTTATCTTTTGTCTTCAACACACACAAGGACAAAAGTTTCAAGATAAAGAAAGTGTGACCTATTATATACTGGACAGAGAAATGAATTAAACATAGAAATGCTTGAGGTAATTCAGGAAAAAAACAACAACTTTTGCTAAGTACCAAGAACTTTCTGCAAGAAAAAAAGTGAAAGTCACAGTATTACTAACAGAACAAGCAAGAAAGTAATACAACAGGAAGCTCACAATAAAGCCCATTTAATGATTCTTGCTGATTTACATTTAGCCTCAGGAGGTATACCTGTTCAGTTTCTGGCTTTGTCTGTCTTTCTCCTGCTCGTATTTTGTCTTCAATCCTTTGAACGTCTGAACATATTCAATGGATTCAAGTGCTTTATAAAAGTTTTCAACTATATGTGCAGTAAGTGACTTGATATCTTCCTGCATTAATGCAAAAAAAAAAGTTTAAAGTTACTCAGCAGCAGCAGATTGAAAACATCAACAGGAGGCTCTCACTGGATAACTTTTCCATTGCAGCAAAATGACTGAGAAAACAATTTAAGCCTGAGACTTACATGAGCAAAGAACCTGCCTATTTAGAAACAGTGCCCTGAAGCAATAACTGCTGTCTGCATGCACAAAAATTTCAAGGGATGGAAGAATGTACACACACATACACGGACAAACTTCTGTGTTTCTCAAAGAACAGGTCACTCAGACACAGAGAAATCTTCAGAAGTCTGAAAAAGTTCACATCAAAGGAGCACAACCTGTAGCCATTGAGTGCTCCTTAGACACCCCTTAAAACTAGTGGGACCCCACCTACTTTCTTCATAGTCCAGTCAATCAAGAAATATGTGGAAAATAACACTGTTCCTCAACTTCTGGGATCAGTACTTTCTGCTGAAAAGAGAGTGAATGTCTGTGTTGAGGTCATCCTACAGCTTCACAGCCAATATGAGAGGCAGCCCTTTGCTTGTTCACCTGTAGCACAGATTAACACTTCTGAAGTTAAAGAGGTTGTTGTTGTTGTTCTTATGTGCTTCAACACAACTCTGACTTATCGCAACTTTATCAAGAGGATTTTTTTTTCAAAATTTATTCAAGAGAGACTTGTCACTGGCTTCCTCTTAGGCAGAGAGAGTGTGACTTGCCCAAGGTCATCCAGTGAGTTTTCATTGCTGAGGAAGGATTTAATCTCTGGTTTTAGCCCAACACTCACACCACTATACCGTGTTGGCTCAACATGAATACACAGGAACCTCACCTCTTCCCAAGATAATTTTCTGCTCCCATCTCACACCAACCTTTGATAGATCACTTAAGAAAGCAAACTTATGAAAGCAAACGGGTAGCAACCTCATGTTGCCGCTGATCCTGTGAAAAGTCACATCACCCAGTGACTCCAAGTCAGTTCCCCATCCAGTAGTGTAAAGGAGGAAGGATCTGAACTCAATGGGACAGCACCATATTTGCATACAGAAAAATACAGGACCAAGCCCCTGGCATTTCCAGAGAAAATTCCTACCTGTAACTATGGAATTATGCCTTCATCCTGTGTTAACAATTCCTGTATTAGATGATATAACAGGCTCGACTCAGTATAAAACAGATTTCAATGTTTCTATATAAAGGTTGTGGCTAATTCTCAGTATAAGTAGTACTTTTCCTCAGGGTTGAAAGATTATAGATAATATGTGTCACTGGAATATCCCTACTGAGGTGAATAAAAAACGTTCTTTTATGATTTTCTACAAGAGCCACCTTGGTGTAATGGTTTGAGTGTTGAACTACAACCCTGGAGACCAGGATTAGATTTCTTGCTTGGCCATGGAAATCTATGGGGTGACTTTGGGCATGTAACACACTCTCAGTCCCTGAAAACCCCAGGACGGGGTCATCATAAGTTGGAAATGACTTGAAGGGACACAACGACAATGTCCTTCTGTAACACTGAGACCTCCTCCTTTTCTGGATGGTTTAGAGAGAATGAATCAAAGAGATTTGTAAGCCAAGACAGATATAAAATAAGGGTGGTATTTAAATGCAAACAAGTAATACTGACTGGCTTCAACACAGGGTTAGGGAATCAGTGCTAATGATTCAACTTAAAAGTATCTGAAATCAAAAACAATTTTGATTTATCAACCCTAATGCCACTAAGCTTTCCTTTTTCCAGTTTTGCACTGTATATTAAAAGGACTGAAAGAAAAGAGATGGGGTACATGGTAAAACTCATCAATATTAAAGAAAAAAATACCTGTAGTGAGTTTAGAAAAAAAAAAGAACCCAAAGGACCTCTAGGTTGAATTTATTAATATATTCTGAGAAGTTATTATCTTGAAATCACTAAATGGAATTTGTTCTATAAAATCAGTTCACTTCTGCTTGCACTGAACAAGGGAAACTTTTCTGCAAAATGTTTTGTTAATTGAATCAGCAAAAATCCTCATGGAGAGATTAGCCACCACAACACGAAAGGGATGGGACAGTGTTCTATTTACTGAGATTAACCTAACAGTCTCAGTTATTTGGCTCTGATGATGTGAATCTCAAATTAGCCACCCTGTTCAGCTGTCATGGACAGTCTTTTGGTAGCTGATAGCAATACTGCTACAATTAAAACTGGTATGAGCAACAGAACACCTTTGGGGAAAACGCCTATAGTTAACACAGACAATTTTGAGTCTCATTTGGGAGAAAAGCAGGATATAAGTCAATTTTTTTTTTGAGACTGCCCCATACCATTTCACAGTAGGAAACGGTGGGGAGGGGATGTGAGACAATTTTTCCTACTGGTTGCAACTTTTGGACATGTTGAAGGCTTTTTAGATTCCTCCCAGGTTTGGAGGTATTTTACGCAGAAGGGGTGACTTAGTTTTTTCAGGTGTTTCTTCACTCCCAGATGGAGAGTTGTGGGCAATATGCAGTTCATAGGTCACCCTTTCCCAACCCCTGCCTCATACTCTGGTTTTTATTCTTAACAGCTCAGCCAGTCATGCCGCAAAACATCCTTACGCACAGGGCCTGCCATTTAAATGGTACAAGACTGAGTGAGTCTCTGGTTCAGATTCACTCAAACTCCATCCTTTTTCAACTCCCCTTTTATTAGAAAGCACAGTATTTGTATAGTGTTACAATAACCTTTGAAGGACCTCCTCCACATCTCACTGTCTTCTGAGATCAGCCAGATAGGGAACAGTGGGTATAGTCCTTGAGCTATGGAATGCCCCGTCCACAGAACTCATCTGGCACCAGATTCGAAGTATATCCAGCACCTTGGACACACTAACACTACACAATTACAGTGCCATTATTCCACTTCAACTGTCATGGTTCCATCCTATCGAATCTTGGGGTTTGTAGTTTGATGAGGCACAATAGCTCTCCAGTTGAGAATTCAAATGCCCCTCTCTAAATTGTAAACTCTAAGATTCTAGAAAACAGAACCATGGCAGCTAAAGTGTAATAACGATGTTATAATTCTGCAGTGTGAGGGGGCCTTGGTGTCTTTGCAATATGCCTAGGCTTTCAGGGCAGTTTTTATCAAATGGTTTTATAGATATAACTGGTTATACTACAAATCTGCTTAATAGTTCTTGTTGATTAATGTATTGATCTTTCCATCTTCTATTTATTTTAGCTTTGTGAACTGAAGGAAAGTACTCCAGGTTCACCTGGAATCAGGATCATGAGCAACCCATCAGAGTGTGCTGTGAACAGACAGTAGGTACAAATGAACACAATATTCATTTCTTGGAGAATGTGAAAGGAAGATGGGAAATGTCTAAGACTCAGAGACTCTTGCAGTGTGCTAAAGGTGTGTTGGCTTGTCGAAAGACTTCTGCTATTAGCGTGCCAACTTTATTTTCTATTTTGCTTCTTATACATCTGGCACATGCATGCATTTATTATTAAAATATGAAATGCAAATATTCGGTTCTAAAATATTCGGTTCTAAAACGGCTCTTTCAACAAGGTGAAACTGAATGCAACCATTGCAAAACTTACCACTCTAATGAATTCAAAAAGTTCAATCACCGCCGAATTCAGGAGATTGTACCTGGTTCCATTATCCAAAAGAGCATTTATTACTGGCTCAAATAGGTTTCCTTTGGTGATGTAACGGTTATAAAACTCATCCTTCAGGCCAATAATCCTCCTCATGAAACGAAGAGCACCTTAAATGTTAAGAAACATTTTAAGAATCTCTCTTGTTTGATACTGAAAAACTCATATTTAGTAATCCCTCCCAACTATTTACATTTGGCTATTTACATAACCTGAAACAAAGGATCCAGTTTCATGCACAGCAACAAAAAAGGTTGCATGAAGGTATGTTAACCAAGAGCCAACGAATATGATCACCACAGTGACCAACCATTTAATTCTAATAGAATTGGGATGGAGCCTCCAGCCAGGGGAAAGCAAAGTATTTTGCCTTTTCCATTTAGAATACTGCTTTATTCTCCCTACCAGAAGCTAACTACACTGTCAGAATAACCTCTGTTCCTGTGTCTGTAACACTGCTACATCCTGGACAGCTCTGATTGACTGAACCACAGCTGAAAGAAGCATTTTAAAGTTTTCTTCTCAGCTCCCCCTCTGTTTTAGTTCTTCTATCTCTGCATGCCTTCACAGCAGCCAATTCTTGTGACTCCACCTCAGGAGTCTCCTCTGGTTCCTACCGCTCCCCTTGTAGCCAGTTCCCACTGCAGCTAAGTATGATTGGAATTGGTCCCATTGTTGCTTTCAAAATAGTATTGGAATAGGAAGTTTTCACAGAATAGCAAAATGGTTGACATGTTTTGATAAGACTCCTTCTTTAGGGCCACAACAATGCGGCTTTCATGATAACGCAACAGGGTGCCACATTGCCTTGACTGAAAAACTGCAATCTTGTGCCCCTGAAGAAGACTGCTTCTGAAATGTGTTGGGCATTTTACTATTTAAAATTTAACTTTCCAGTCTCATTTTGAGTTTTTGCCTTTTTAAACTATTTGAAGCCAAGTATCCCTACTTCTTCTTCTCTCACCCTGTTTTCTCACCCATTCCTTGAAATCAGAGTTGTTGTTTTTTTTAAGTGGAATAAACAACAGGACTTGCCTTCAAGTCCCATTTGTGAAAGAGAGCTGTGCCGCAAAAGAGGTGGGGCTGGCAACCTGGAGTGGGGTTTATTTCAAGGAAAGAAAATAATCTGTAACATCTTTTATGTCTGATATTGAAAAGTGGACTTTTGTTGGATGTGCTAAGGCACAAGTTAGACCCTGTGTCTCAGTGAACACAAAAAATGAAGAGTCTGCTTATAACCAGAATTACATTGTTATCTCTGTGTTGTCTAATTGATGCTGGGTAGAAGTCTGCAAACCAAAACTAACTGTTTTCAGATGGAAGGAGTTTATATCCTCTAATTAGGTAGGAAATGTTTCTGGAGCGGGGCACTGTTTCATTTCTAGAAAGAGACATCCTTAGTATAAGCTTGTGGAGAAACAATGCCATTCTCTAATTCTCTATGGGGAGGGAACAACCTCGATTTGTTCATTGGACAGGAAAATATGCTCAGAGAGACAGTATATGACCACTCACTGGTAAAAACAATTGCTGGCTGCCAAACCCAGTGGCCTTAACCAGTTTGCAGCCTTTGTGAAGAAGCACCAGAAACAACTTTTGGACAAGACCTGTGTCTGCCTGCCTTGAGACTAAAACTACCTAGTGGTTGAAGAAAGCACGGCAGGCCATGCCAAATAAAACAAGTGCTAGCCATTTTATTGAGTCAGGATGCAAACTGAATTAAGAACTCAACACTTCTCTCAGACAATATTTTGCAAAAAAGAATTTTGGTTCAAATAAGACGAGGAATTCACATTGGAATGAAGAATTCTCTCAATGTTGGCTTGAATCTATCACAATACATCCCGCAGCAGAATGCTTGGGAATGTGTAAATGTTACCCTTTTGAGAACAACGAACATTCTGCAAAGAGACTCAGATTTTGCAATAAGAAGTGCCAATCTGGTAGCATGTATAAGTTATACATATACAGGCTTTCTGATTCTACATAAATTAATAATGCTTCCATGGAAGCACAAAGAACCCAGAATGGACACTGAAGCTCCACCTTTTGCCTATTTTTAGATTGTAAGCCTGAGAGCAAGGAACTACTTACAATAATTTGTAAGCAGCTCTGGGAGCCTTTTTTGGCTGAAAGCTGCGGTATAAATGCTCTAAATAAATAATAAATTTTCCTAAACACATTAGCCAGTTCCCGAGACATTACCAGGAACTGCTTGCCCCCTTTTCTGTCTGTCTCTCTCTCTATCAAACTATGATGTGTAGAACAGCCTTCACAAAGCTGGAAACCTTTTGGGCATTTTGGACTATAACTCCCATCATGGACAACAGGAAGGAATTCTGGGTGCCATAGTACAAAACCTCTGGAGGTTTAAGGAGCTAGGTTAAAGAAGGGGGGCCAAGAAGCTAGACTTTAAAAAAAATGCAGACATTGTCAGGAAGCATAAAATATTTTGTTCTGAGACTTTCCAGAGTTTCCAAAAACTACAACATATAAAAAATCCTAAGTACATCCTTCTTCCTCTTGTTTTGTTTCAGGATGGCTCCAACAAGCTACAAAAAGCAACTGAATGTTTCTTCGGTACTTGTGACATGCTACTTACAAAGTGCCAGAAAGGTGTGTTTTGAATTCATCAAGACCAAAACTCTTCTCAGCAAGTCCTTGTTCATAATATAGTTCTTGATATGGTATGTGTGGTGTTCCACACAAAAAGTGAGCAGCTCCAAAATTAAGGCAAGCAGCTGTGCTGTTTGGTAGTTGTCTGCAAAATAAATAAATAAATAATAAACAACCTTCGGTATAACGAACCCAGTAGAACGCTCTGCAAACACCCATGAGTAAGAAAGAAATATCAGCCTAAGAGCCAGATTACTCCCAAATCTAACGCGCTGACAAGAAAGCTGGAACCCTCAAGTGAAACTTTTTCTGCAGGGTTTCCAAACCATGAACTGAAAAGCCAAGCATTTTAATTGAAATGTGTATTTAAAAAACATTTGTATACATCTTCTCAATATAAAGTTGATTGCTAACATAATTTAAAACCTAATTAAAATGACCACAAACTTTGCAATAATACAGGAGCCATACATTTCCCCTTAAACGCAAAGGGAGTGTTTTTGAAAGTTCTCCAAAACCCGCTGGCCCCAAATTGCTCATGCCATATCAAATTAAATTTGAAAAAGTCTGGGAAATGCCTGCACATGCTGGCCTTTCCTGCAAGATGGTTAATTCTGCACTGCCATTTATGCACTGAATTTTATTTATTTAAATTTTTCTTTAGTGCTTTTTAGCCCACCAGGGCTCCTGAAGCAGATGAAAACACATAAAACAGAAAAAAAACTATCTGAGAACAGGTAACAACTTCAATTTTTTTTAAATGGTGACACTTAAAACAATCAGAAAAGCCATCCCTGGTTTTAAGGCCAAAGGCCATATGAAACCATACAATTCTAGCTGCCCACCAGGAGCCAGTCTGGTATCTCTCTGAAGAGAGTTCCTCTTCAGGGAAGTTCATATGGGAGGACATTGCCTGTCAGTTATCCTGACCCTATAACATATGGTGCCTAGTTATGTTAAAACTGAAATTCTGGATTGAGCTCAGAGGCAAACTGGAAACTGATACAACTGGTGTAAGACGGGGTTTCTAAAGTGCACACTTGAAAATACTCTGGTCACTGCATTTTGCACTGTAGTTTCTGAGCATTTTCCAAGGCCAGTTCCACATAGAGTATATTGCAATAATCTAATCAGGAGGTAATTAAGGTATGAAAAGTATGAACCACTGCAATCAGACCTACCCTCCCTAAAAAGGGATGCAGATCATTCAGCAACTGAAACTGGGCAAAGGCATTCCTAGCCAAACCAACCAGAAGATACTTTAGGAGCAAAGCTGGATTCAAGTGCACCTACCACTGGTGGTAACTGGTACAGAGTGTGCAATACCATCTAGAAAAGGGTACAATCCCAATTTTGAAGAAGTTCACATTCTCTGATCCCTCAGACCAAGGAGGACTAGGAACAAGCCATGCATGATCTTGCTCTGGAGGAATTACTCATACCATTGTTTGTCATGTTTAGACCTCACAACTGTAGTACAACAAACCAGGTAATCCTCTATCTGTACAGGTATACAGAGAAGTAACCCTCATTAGCTGAAACATATCCTAGTCTGAAAAATCAGTGAATGTGACGTCTGAACCCAACCTTTCTGCCATGAACTCAGAACTTTCCCTTTTTTGTGGGGGGAGGGGGGATGAAGTTGTGCCTCAAATGTTTCAACATGTGGCAAATGCAAGTTGTTTAGAAGACCACTGTGGAAAAAAATTGCCAAGAAAAACCAACCCTTGCAACTTTACCACATGGAAGAAGCATCACAGAAACAGACCAGGTAACAGGAGTTAAATTTACTTAGTAGCTATACATGAAACTAGTTCAATCTGGAATTACTCTGCTCCACTGACCACTTTGGATTGGTTATGATGTCCCATTTTGTGGTGCCCTGCCCCAAAACACTGCTGCCCTGCAACATAAGGGCTTAGCATGTGGCATCACTGGGTGCAGGAACTGTCCTGTGTATGCTGTGAATTCCTAGGGGCTCTTTAATCCTGCCCCTTCCTTTTTTAAAAAAACTGGCAAATTAGGACTGGTTATCTTACCAGATCTTGATGTTAACTTGCCACCAGGAAAGAACAGGATTCTGCTTTAGCTGCTGTAATTTCTTTCTCCCTTACTAGAGCAGCAGTGTCCCTTTAATCCCGCTATGGCACCCTGGCTCCCTCCCTTCCACTTACTCAACCTTGCTTTCCCCTCAAAACCACCATCTTAGTAGATAAAGGGCAAAGCTTCTCAATGGTTATTCAAAAAGGATTGATGATCTGTGGTAGCGCATTCCTATAAAAGTAAAACTGAAAAAAAAAATACTCTGCTCAGGCAGAATTTATAAAAATAGAATGTAATCTTTATTAAAATAACAAACAGGGAAAAAGATATTAGGTGTTACAAGTATGTTCAAACCAAATAACACTTCCCTAAGGGTGTCTAACTAGTTTCTTCAAATTACCACAGCATTCAAGAACAGAGCTTACACACACACACACACACACACACACACACACCCTTAGGCTCCCCTTAGCACAAAGGTGTAATTCCCCAACTCAGGATCCCACTTCTGACCCACTCAGAAGTGATCTGGTCTCTTCTTTCCCTCTCACTAGGCCACTGAGAAGACAATTTTCTTATTCAGACAACCCCCCCTTGGTTGACTGAAGGCTCCTACTTAAAGCTCTCTTTAAGAATGTCACTGAAGGAAGCTAGAATCCACTCTGCCCTGTTTATAAGCCTTCTGCTGTCTCACCCACAGCTGCTCTCTCTGACTAGTGGGCCGGGTTTTGCTCAGATACAGCCACTCTGGTTCTACAGCCATCTATCGCTAGGGCTTCCCTGCCAGCCACACCCCCAGGTACATACCACAGTTTTCACTCATGCAGCTTGGAGGAGCTTTAAAGAATGAGGCCTTATGTCCTTCACAAGTTTAAACTGGTTTAAGTGTTACTGCTTGTCCTACAGGACTCCTGCAAATTGTACTTATAAGGGAGAATATCTGAGGATGTTTAACACAAATTCTGAATACCTTACCAAGCCACAACTCCTGTCTTTTCCCCAGGAAACACATGACAATTAAAGCTGTACGGAGGCAATATAATTTTGGTAGTGTAAATACACTAATGTAACAAGTGAGGAGCCTCTTGGTTCAAAGAATGAAAAGTATAGCACTCAGTGTGTTTTCAGGTGTGTTTTCTTTTTAAAGCAAATTTTGATTAGAATCCATTTGGGACATTATGCAAACATAGCTCTTGTATATTTTTCAAGCTTAGATAATGAGGTTTCCAGCATCCCCTTATGCTACTGGTTCTCATTCAATGGCAGCGTACAGCTTCACTTCCCCTAACAAGCAGAATAGCCATTCTTAAATCACCGCCAGAAGGTTGTCCACTGTTGCCCTCTGTCTCCCAAAGAGTCTTCTCCAAATTTCATCTTATATAAAAGCTAGCCTACTACTACTACACACTGTTTCAGTTAGTGGCATTTAGGATATTTAAGCTGCTCCGCTCATTGGACAGGACAAGCTGAAACTGCAAATAAGATTTGTTAGTAAAGGCTGTTTCTATCCCTCCACTACATTTCAATTTAGCCACCCCATCCCACCCCAGCTGCAAGTTACGCACAGAAAAACACAACATACCTGGGCAAATGGTATTACTCTTGTTGCTTCCAACAACTGCATCTTATAAAAAGTGAAAAGATTTAACACCATAAGTTGCTTGGTAAGTTACTGTGGCATACATAAAACGTTTCAGGTCAAGAGGTACACATTCTAGCCCATCCACCAGTTTGGGACACACAGTATGAGATGCCCACCCACTTCTGTCTCTAACTCCATTCTTCACAGCCCTGCATAAAAACAGCACAGGGACAACCACTAAAAGTGGGTGTCAAACACATGTAGGTAAGCAAGTTGGCCCCATGGTCATAGACACAGGTATGCAAAATATTAAAATGCAGAAGTTTCCTTCTCTTTTGTTATAACTACAAAAACTTTCAATTTCAGAGAATACTGAAATTACATTTAATCCTCATCAACATGAATGAAAAGTCCTGCATGGAATGACTTCAGGGGTACTTTACAACTCTGCCAAGAATTCTAGTGTACTTCAAGGAATAAAAATGCCCCTTATCAGAGGAGCGTTTGAGGGTGCAGAATGAAGTGTATTGCACAATAATGAAATGCTCAGAGCCAGAAAACATTCACTCTTATGAAGCAAAAGATCTGCTTGCTTTTCTGCAAAAAATGTAATCTGCATAACCAATGTCTATATCCTAAAATACTGTCATTGTTACTTCCAAAGAAAAATCTTATTGCAACCCTTATTGCGACAGACATAAATCCTGGAATAGCTGAACTTATTTATCTGCAAGATGACTTAGTTTTTCACAATGGCATGAGGCAGAGTTCTACTCCAACAAAAAAATAGTCTTTGCTGAGGGGAATGTTCCACAATGAAGGTCCATTCTTTCTGGCCACTAGACATAGAGAACATGTCACCTGGATGCTGAAGTTGTCCTTGCAATCAAATTTTCCACATGTGTACTAACTGATTGATTTTTAAAAATCCACTGCTCTGCCGGGAAGTATTGGGTAGCCTTATTCTTTGAAATCACACAAACGTACATTACGTCGTTAGTTAGCAGATCTTCTACGAGCTCTAGAACATTTTATCCGGTAGGCAAATATCGTTCAGGTTTTTTTTCTCCAGTGCAATCAAGCTGGGTTTTCTGTGACATATTAGGCTGCCTGTCCAGGTGAACGCCTCCCCTCAAAGGATATACTAGTGCTGCAGCACCATCACAATTTTATGACATACTTCATACATCATTTACATGGGATATGCTGCCAAAATGTCCATCTATTGCTGGCCTCAATCAGATATTCATCAATTTTTAGATTAGTCCCTGACGCGCACATGCTCAATAAGCATAGTCTACATGACCTGAAAGACAGTCAATGTAACAATGAATTGACCCACTGCCCTTGTTTCTGTCGTTGAATTTTAAGTACCTTGTGAACTTACACAATTTCTTCAGGCTCATCACCAATGTTCTGAAGTGGCAGTGTCCTGAAACTAAATGGCACGATTTCTCCAAGGCTTCATATTCTCCATGATATACTCCTTCCAGGATGTCTACCCTGAGCTCAATGACCTCAAAGGTCATCCACACTTTGATTTTGGTAAGGTTCCTCTAATTCCATGCCCTGAATATATGACGCACCTCTCTGCTTGTTTCACAGATTATGTGGCAAAGAATGTTCTCTGTGAGGATCAGTTCAGTGGTTTCTAACACTGTTCTTTGCTTCCAAATGATGTCTCTAAATCTCTGCCCGTCTTAAAGTGAACCGACAACGGATGTCTGCACAAGGTCCTTCCATTACTGCCTCTCCTGACATTATTATTTACGTTATTATTTACATATGGTCCTTCCTGGCCCGGACAAACTGAGCATGCATTTGCTGCCCTCCTGCCTTTGACCAGGAGAAGTTAGTTCTCATCCAAACAGTCTCACTAGATTCTCTGCATCATGTTTCAACTATACATTAGCAAGGTATTTTTTTTTTCCCTAATAAATGCAGGACCCCAAAGGCAAAAACAGATGTTTTAGGACAATTTTTGTCCCAGATTTCTTTGTCTATAACAAAAAGCCTGTGAACAGTAAGTCTTTGAAACTTGGGGACATCATTTAAAACTCCTGACATGTGCTATAAAATGCCTAATTCAAGCCAGATTCAAACCATTGTTTCAGATCGTACTTTGTTCTGAAACACGGAAACTGGCTGACTCAAAAATGGAAGCTTCTCTTCCTCTTGGACTTGAAAGGTAGAGAAAGGAAAAGTACACAGACAGTCTTGCAAGACATACTCTTAAGGAAGTCCCTTTGCTTTCTCTAATATTTGTAAAACAGCTCAAAAAGTAGGTACTATTTCAAAAACACTGTAACAGTGTTAAAAAATGAGTGCCACAATCTGGAGGTTTTAGTTTATAGACAGTACTGTATTCTACTGAGACAGACCACTATAGTGTTACTTTTGACTCTATAATTATTATAATTTCTGAGTCAGTTTCAGGTACATAGTGTGGGTAATGAAGGAATCAAAAATTCAGGGATAAAAGGACCTGCTTTCAGAAGTGAAGTTGTCAGAGAGCACAGGCATTTGGCAGTGGGCAGAAAAGGAGAACCTGTGAAATCTGTAATTCCTCAACAGTATTTTATCCGCATTCAGATGAAATTCTGAACCACAGTATATTATATGTGAACAACCGAAAATACACTTGCTCCTGTGAAAGCAATAGAAAATTAAGCTTTTGCTTTCATTTTAAATTGGCCACTGTTATTTCTGTACCTTGAAGTCAGAACTGCAGTTAAGTATTAACCATGGTTTAAGGCAGGGGTGGAGATACTGCTGACATAAATTAAGGTTTATATAAACTCTTCATTTATAGAAAAAAGGAAGGCCTGCAAGGCAAAATGTGCTGTCAATTTGTTTCCTCACACCAGGCACAGCCAACAGTGGTGGCATTCCAGATATATTTGGCTTACAAGTCCCATCAGCCAGTACTGAGGGACTCTGTGATGCAGTCTGAAAACATCTGAAGGGCCAAAGTTGTGTACCTTGCACTAAGCTACTGTTAACACTAACCATGGCTTGTTCGGATCTGGAAGTAATGAGTAATTGAAACTAGTTGAAAACCAGAGAGAAAGCTGCAATTTCTGCCTTTTGGCTATACTAGAAGAATACAAGAGCAGTACAAAACCCTGAAGATTAAGCTCCTATTGCTAAGCACAGTGATAACACGGATTCATGACCAAAACCATAATCATCCATGAATATACTATACATGAGACAATACAAACCCAGAGCATGAAAACATGCATTGTCTTGGTACAAATCAAATCTATTTCCAAGACACAAAAAGTGACAGTCCTCTTTCAGACTTCAACAAGCATTGTAATACATCCTCATCACAAAATGTAAGATAGTGGAAAGTGCAAGCCAGAAAACCTAATCTAGGACCCATTCTTACCTTTGTCACTTTTGTCCTCTGATGTATTGGCCAGGAGTGGAGCGGTGAGGACATGCATACAATGGTTGTAGAAAAAATTGAGAAATTCACTTTTCTCAGTTTTCTGAAAAACATAATATTAAGTATATTAGGCAAATATTGAAAAAGCTCATGAAGTCATGCAGCGTATAAATGAAACACACATAATGCTAAATTCAGTGCCTGCAAAACATATACCCAGAATTGCTGAAAATTTATGTAAAATCTGGGCACCATTGTGGCAATGAGAAATCCAGTCTTATCAATAGCAGTAACTCGGATATGGAATTCCATCTCTTTTTCTGCTTTCAAGGCATTTGCAGGCACCAACAAACATGGTTTTTTTTTTAAAGTCATTAGGTGTTTGATGGTTTTACTATTTTGTAGCATAATGATTTAATTAAATGGCTTTTAAGGATATGGCTGCTGCTAAATTGAAATACATCTTTTGTCTTTTGTTCAAAATTCTTTATTTTTGGCTTTGAAACATGACTTGAGAAATGAAGATGTAATGAAAGGCAATTTTTTTTAACCTGAATGCAGATAAAATACACAAGTGTCTCTCCACTATCAGAATGGACATCACTGGCAATACATTCCCTATTTTCACTACATGACCCAAAGTCTGTTGCAGAGAATTGGGGGATTTCAGAAATCTGGAGAGGCATATGGCAGGAAAGGGGAAATCCCACTGTGCAAGAGGATGGGGCAATATTGGATTTGTCATATCTATGCATGCATCACTGACAATGCTGACCTAGCCATTAGCAAATTTCGTATACATGGTTTTATTTATATTTCCCCAAACCCAGGCCAAGGGAAGCTGCAACATTATCTTTGCTTTCTGCCTCAGCAACCTTCTGATGCACACTGAAAAATAGCAACTTGCTTGGCTTGTGAACGTCTCACCTTGAAGTGAGAAAATTAACTTGGGCTTTTAAAAATTAAATCCTGAAATCTTTCCTCTGTTCACTGGAATGTAGTACATTAC
Organism: Cyclura pinguis; assembly: GCA_030412105.1. Classification (NCBI taxonomy): domain Eukaryota; kingdom Metazoa; phylum Chordata; class Lepidosauria; order Squamata; family Iguanidae; genus Cyclura; species Cyclura pinguis. Next base: position 16,848,065 of record CM059599.1, on the reverse strand, counting down.
ATTTTTACAACACAGTCTCAGATTCCCACCTATCATGAAACACCTTATTTACTGCTAGTGGTGTCATGCATGCCCCCCGCCCTTCCATATATGGGGTATTACACGATGCCTTTCAATGTCCTCTGCAGCAGTCACCAGAGCAGAAGATGGGTGACATCCATGCTCCCACCTGTCCAGCAAACACATTCATCAAGCATCTACAACATTTCTACTAGAAGGTAGTGTCTGCACTCAATAAGAAATGGGGTCTAATGATGGAAACTTCATGCACATGCAAAGATACATGCAAGACTAAACAAAATACACTGTCAACTTGTTGTGGGAGCCATGCTTAAGAAGTGATGCTACCATTCTAACCTAAAATATGAGGGATAGATATGTACTTGTGAAAAAACAAACATGCTTTAAAGTGTATTTGCCAGAAATGCAACATCATCATGCATTTTATGAATAGCACGGAGGGTATAAAAATGTGCCAAAAGAAAAGCAGACTGTGTTCAACGTGATTCTTAGACAGTAAAATTTCTTTACCCCTTTCCATTTTCTTACATTAGCTGTGGCCAACATGTTCTCAGGATCAATTAGAGTACGCAAGAGCCCCATTAACTGAACAGCACCCCCAAGCTCAGGGTCCGTGTCACAGATCATTTGCTCAATTACTACATTTATGAGGAGAATATCCTGTAACAAACCAAAACAAGTTATAACTTTTGCTTTCAGAAATGCAACAAAAGAAGATCATACTGCCCGCTCTCACTCTTAGCTAATTCTGCATCCAAGAGATAAATTCTGGCAAGCTTATGAATAAGAAAAGGGGAGCAACAACTCTGGATTCCCAGTTCTCACACACCTTTCAGGACTTTTATGAAGTTCAACTTACTACACTCAATTTTACTATGTCTAAGGCTACTTTTAGAGCTATGATCAAAGCTTGTGATTCTGCACAAAGAACATCCTTATATTCCAACTTTTCTTCTATTACTGGCTCCCAAAGGTTTACAATTACAAATCAAAGCAATGCAAATCATAGTGATAAAACCTTTACCTCTTAAAGCTGTTACATGTATCTGTTACTCCATTATTATGTCCGCTCACGCACAGAAAGCTCCTTCAGAAATTTATGCTGGACAATCAGCCTTATTCAAGTACTTTCAACCTCAACTACTTAGTAGGCTGGGCCACAGTAAACCACAATTTAGTGCTATATGGACAACATGAAGCCAAGGGTCAGGTTCACATGCTCCCTCTCTCTTTTTGTGGCTGGAATAATGACTCTGGCTCAGTTTAAGTTCCATTTTTGAAGGATCCCTTCTTACTGTTACATTTGGCCCAGGCAACCTGGTTAGTTTAACAAGTCAGCTTTGAAATCAGTGGTTTGAAACTCACTTGTCCAGCAGCTGACCAGAGTTTTACACAAGGATCCCTGATTCGAAGGAAAAAGGAGGGAAGTGCTCAGCACTTTGCCCAGATACGTTCAAGCTTATTGATATACAGCACCGCTCCACGGTCTAGTATTTCTTCTGAATGAGTCACGTTTAATAGGAAACTTTATGTTTTAATCTCTCTAAATTACTTTTCTCCTATTGGCAAGAAGTATGCAAAACTTTGGAAAAATGAACAGGCCCCTAAAATAGAGCAATGGCTTCACAATCTTTTGGAAATGAAAATGACACATATTTTAACACAAAGGCTAAAGTGCTTGACAAGTGACAAAGTTAACAATGAATGGGGACCCCTAGGATACTTTTCTTCATAAACAACTAGAATAAGACTAGTTGAAATAGAAAGTTTCTTTAAGCAAAAATTTGATGAGAAAAACCAGATTAAAATAAGACATGGGGGTAACACATCACATCTCAAAGAATGTATAAAATAACAAACAGTATATATGGTAATAAGAGTTTTTGTAAAATAAATGTCAGGAACAGACAATTAGATAAAATCTTGAAGTACGTTAGGAAATAAAAACGTAAAATGTGCTGTATCCAGAGGGGCAGTGGAGGAAGTATATCAGAAGAAATCTGTAACTGTCAACCTACAGTTATAATTAATACTGCTGTCTTTTAATTTGTGTATTTTATGTTTGATTTATATACATTTAAAAATATAAACAAATTTCTCCTATCTACCCAATTGCAATTACTCTTATTGTAAAAAATGAGAAATCTTCACACACTTGTTTTGGCTTGATAAAATAAAGGACCTGTTTATAGAAATAGCTATTATATTTATATATGAAACCACACCATAGAAACCTGTTTCATATTTCTTACATCATCACTCTGCTGGGCTTCTTGCATTACAAATTCCCGGACCATGGATGGACTGAACTCTACCAGATAAGAAAATATATCGGTAGCAGCAGATCTGACTTGCAAATCATCCATACCCTGAAATGAAAATCAACCCAGTTTAATAAAAATGAAATATTTCAGGTCCAGTAACATCCAAATAAAATAAACTGATTTTTTTTAATTTAAAACAAGCAAAAAGCCACATTCGACATTTAGTTTGAGCCTAGTGCTATTCTGTGAAGCTCATACCCATGATTGGACTTCCCCCACAAAATCTCTCTTGATTAAAAAACAAAACAAAAACAAGGCATCCAATTTTGTTACCTTTAAGTTCAGATTGCTAAGCCACATACAAAGTCTGTGCATATTAATGAAAGTAGTGTTAAAGATTAGAACAGAAAATAGAAAAGCAAAAAATTATTCATTCTTTTATGAAACAGATTATTTTAAGAATAATACTAAAAATTCCCCTCCTAGTTTTATACACATAATTTGTTACAATTCAGTTCTGAGATTACAGAATATATTCCACAACCCAGCTGTAAATATAAATGATCCTTGAATATTCATATAGCTATGTACTGTAACTTCAAATGCTCTACAAGCATCAAGGAATGGTGACTGTCTCAGAAATCTAAAAAAGGTCTGAATTCCTAAAACGGTTGAAAGCATTAAAATGAACAATTGATGTTTAGAGTTCAACTTACCATCACTATTTCAAGAGCAGGAAGAATTCCTAACTTTGCTAAAGTTTTGAAAAAAGTGTCTCTATTTTGAGGTTGCAATGTCTGAGAAAATGCACAGAACTCCTTGAAAAAGTTAACCTGCAAGTGACAAAAGAAATATTAACAGACTAAGTACCATTACACTACTAATACTTTAATGTAAATGCAGAATGATGAAATTCTACCAAAAAAGAAAACACCTTATTTTCAATAAAATAGACTATAAAAGCAGAAAATTAATGTAACAGCCCTTCTCTTTTACCTCCCTCTTGTTTAAAACATCTCTGAATATCCCTACAACAAAGTGGTATCAAGAACTATCAAATACACTCATCCTATACAATTAAGAACAGCTGTCTTTTTAATGTCACAATATTCTATGACATATGACAATGACAACCTGTTCTGACTTTTTGAAATATACAGTCTCAGCATATTAAATCTATAGAGAGTTGCCTATGTATGTGGTGAAAACAAAGCCAGGATACTTAATTTTTTTTAAAAAGAGCAAGCAAGCAAGCAAAAGTATCCAAACATGACACTGTAGTGAAGCCCAGAGGCAAGAAAACAAAGATGCAAAAGCATCTTAGTGGAAGTTATTACCTTGCTTGCTGCATTGATTAGTGCCTGGATTTTGCCTGTTATTTGGTTTCCAAGATTAAAGTTGGCAAATAGGCTGTAGGATAAGAAGGTTCTCTATAACAACTTTCAGAGTTGATTAGGTTCCTGTCTTTGAAACTATATCCTCATATGTTCATACACTGGCCGCAAAAAATTGGACACATAAATATAATAATAAAAAATAAAATAAAAGCTGAACAGCTGGAACACTATGCTACCAGTATCTACCAGATTTCATGATTCAGACATTCACACAGGGAGTGATCACTATGGCCTTTCCATATCATTACTGTTCTCATTTTCCTTTAAGCTGTTTTTGACTTATGCTGACCTTAAGGTAAACCAACCACAGGGCTTTTCTTGGCAAGATTTGTTAAGTGGGGCTTTGCCTTTGCCTTCCCCTTAGGATGAAAGCGTGTGACTTGCCCAATGTCACCCGGCGTGCATGACAGGAAATATGGATCTGCCACTGAGTATACCACTGATTGGGAGCTGCAGCCATACCTGGTTCTCTGATGAACATACATGTGTTTCCATACACTTCTGGCCAACTCATTAGCATTTCACTGTGCCTTAAAAAAATCTTAAAAGTACCCATGAATAACTCAGAATCAAAAAAACATATGTTTCTTTTGATTTATTATGCTCTCTTGCTATGCAATAAATTGTATCAACTAAAATATACACAAATACACAAGTATTTAATTAAACTGGATAAATTGCTTAACAGTCCCCCATGACATTGCCATGCCAGCAAAAATCTTTAGAAATGAACTGTGAGGGGGTGGGATGGGGAATGCACTTAGGGCTGAAGAACAACTACTCTCCCAAGTTAAAATCACACATGTGACACTTACCAGTTCACGCCTTTTGTCATCATCAGTAGCTTCATCAGTTAGTTGTGCAAAAACTTCAGACAAAAACTTTTCATCTTCCTATAAAATACAAAAATTGTATATTATGACATGATGATGATCACTATTTTCATAGTTATGGTATAAAGTCAGGGATTGTACTACTGTAATGGATTCATATTATACACCACCATCTATGCTCTTGCATGCTATCAGACAAATGCCATGGATCCACCCATTTCTCTTTTTTAAAGCATTTTTCCATTGTGGTTAAAAAAAATCATATACTGAATACTTCTTTTAGTCAAAACAACTGAATTATACCAACTGATACAGAACCTTGGCTTAAGATCAATTTAAGTATTCATACAAAGAAGGCAAAACTCATACCTCAGTAGCTAGATTTTAGCACTACTTGTTCAGTACTTGCACGCAATGATATTTGTAGAAGGGGAGAGAACTGGTCCCTGCTTAAGAAACTGCAAAACTGTACAGAGAATCTATGTCAAACTCATTCAGGAAACCTTTGCATAACACAGCAGGCTCCCTAATTCTCCAAAGCATGGAAGATAGCAGAGTTGTGTGATGGGTAGGTGATAGAGAAAGAACATGAAACAGCACTACTCTTCTCGCCACATGATTCTAACCGTGTAATGACTGAATGCCCATATAGGTCTTTTTTTCCTCTCTCAACACTGTTTAAACAAACAAGGAATATCAACTCAACTGTAATAGTTTTCATCACCATCACCACAATGTTATGTTGCAAGAACTAAAGAACAGAGCAAAACCAGCTCCTACTTTTGTTTCCTTGTGCATCGGTTTTCTCCTCCATACAGATTCTTAAGGAGAAAGAGATCCCTCTTCTCATTCAGGTATCCAGTTCTCACTTACCATGGGTGCTTTTAGGAAACACAGAATGAGCTGTGGAACAAAGAGGCCCAATCCAATGCCAACAACAAAGTGATCTGAATATAAGGGGTTGTACATTGCAAGCTTGGGTCAGATTTACGTAACATTATGTTAAGGTATCTTAAAATGAAGGCATTTTAAAGTACAAAAAAGTGCCCCAGAGATTCTAGGGCAATGTGGGCACAGAGCAGTAAAGCTTTGGACAATTCAGTAAATATGAACACACTTATATTTGCCTGAATGTATGCCTCACACTGCAGTCTGGGGAAAAAAATTGCTTATTTGCTGTTCCTCCTCTGATTTAAAGAAGTTTAGATGTCATTTGATGGTTTTAAGTTTCACTCTCTTTGGAAATCTCCAATCAAGTCACCAAAATACTCTGCCATCTTTGAACGCAACAGAACATCAATCCAATATTTTGTTCAATTAAGAAATTTAGATAGGATTTCCTAAAAATTACATCCGAAAGGCAGATCCAATAGCTACATTGCTTAAGTGGCATTATTTTTCAATTGACTTATTTGATCTCAAAAGTGTAGATCACAGTAAGTCATATGATATCAAGCCTCTCCACAGTTCATTACCATTAAATGTACATTTGTTAAGAGCCCGCCTATGAAAAGTCTATACAAAGGACTACATGAACTTGAAGAAGGAAGAAGACACATCTTGGGATAGACAAAACCTTCCCAGAATAAATAAAACACAGAATTTTAAACACTGCTAGAAATAACTAGGGATGTAAAATTCAAGTGGATGTAACTTTGCTAAGCCAGAACACAAATAAAACTCATTTCAGAACTGGAGAGGAAGAACATGCAAAGGGGTCTCAGAGCCACTTGCTACTTCCCGACATCCTAGCACTCAAATGCCCCACAATCTCTTTACGCCTGCCCCTGTGCCAGCGCTTGATGCTATTTTTAATGTCTGTCCAACTCTCAGAAATGTATCATTATGCAAAACTGATATGATGCACACAGTCAAGACACAGAAGCTGGTGAGCTGCCTTCCTGCATTAATGATGGTGTCACAAACTGTCATGTTCATGACACATCTTCTACATCAAATCACTGTCTCGCTTGGAGATTCCAGATGGCAGCCATACGGCATAAACATTGCATGTTGTGGCTCCCCCACATTTTTTAGAGCAACGCTATACTTAAGCTGATATTTTCAATGAAATCATGTTCAAGTACACGCTGTTCTCTTCGCATCTTCTTGCCCTCACAGTTAAAATTATAATCTGACACTGATATGTGTGTAAAGCAACTGAAACGTGTCACGGTTTCTACGCTTGTTTATAATATAATACAGACAAGACAATCTATCATCTTCATAATTCCTGCATCTTATTAACTGCCATCAAAAGCTACTTCACTTTCAGGGAATTGTTACACAACCCATCTGAATATAAAACTGTATCAGGTTTATCACCAAACCCTCAAATGTATCTTAGTCCAGTGCTTAAAATCATAGAATTGTACAGCTGTAAAGAACCTTGAGTGCCATTTAGTCCACTGTAAATGTAGGAATCACCGCTTTTTACTACACAGTGGCTTTAAAAATAACAGGGGAAGGGGGAGGGCAAAAAATCTACTTAAAAGTTCAGAGCCTTCTCAGTGGCTGCTTCCAGGCTGTGGTACTCTCCACTGGGAAATTCGGTTGACCTTCTCTTTGCTCTCTTTCCATTGCTAGGAAAAGACATCTACTCAGAAAGGCATTTGGTTCTTAACTCCTGTGAGAAAAGGGTCTTTTAATGTGATATAGTGTGCTCTTGTCTTTTTTTTTTAAGTTTTACGCATGCTTTAACCTGTTTTAATGTTTTGTTTTTAACAGAATTATTCAACTGTTTTAAAATTTTTGTATAAGATTTTAGCCACGCTTTGTTTCAATGCGCTGTTAGCTGCCTTGGGTCTCATGTGTTGGGAGGAAGGCAGGTTCCAAATTAAATAAACAAACAATGCCTAAAGTAAAGAAGGGGGAATTAAAAAGAGACATTTTTATAGATATTTCGGGTGAATTTGTTAATTATGTGTTAATAAAGGGGAAAAGAAGAAAACCTAATGAACAATCATTACAATTTTGGAAGGGGAATGGAGCTTCTTGAAGGGAATGGAAGTGGTTATATCTCTAATGGTCCCGGTGGTGAGGAGCACTCATGATTTAATTGTAGAATAGACTAAGTTCAAGAATATATGGTATACAGCGGTTTGTTAGTTTATGTTTATTATGCATTTGGTATTGTGTTATTGTTTTGTAGTGTCATGTATTGTTTTATGTTAATTAATAAAATTATTTAAAAAATTAAAAAACAAACAAACAATGCCTTCCCCAGCTCCTTTCTTCAGATTTTCAAAGTCCAAGGCTATGAAGTACTGAGTAACATAACTTGCTACACTGTGGGAAAGCAAAGAAGGTAGGTTTGTCAAAATGATTAGAAAGTATCTAGCCCTTTATTGATAAAATAAGTTTCACTGGCACAAGAAACTTTTCATTGCCAGTAATGAAACTACATTGATCAGTTTCAAAGGCTAACTAGCATTTCCCTCTAAGCTATAACAATGTCTCTTTTAGAAGTTTTGATACAAATCTTGACATAAAAATACCAACAGTGGTTAATTATTATCACAGTACTGAGTACAGTAAGCAAAATATATCCTTGCAAAAGGAACCCAGGATGGCTCTAGATCATCACTCAGGCTTGCTGTGCACTTCTTTTTTCTCGGATATGTGACAGCAGAAAAGCTGTGGAAATTTTGAAGATAACCCCCAAAAGAAGCAAGCTGGTAGGTCACATAAATTGTTCATAGTCAGGACAGCTTCTCAACTAGCACTCCACCATGGCAGAAGGTTTTATACTAAAAAGAGCTTCAAGGCCAGTTTACAGTGTGTCAGGGGCACTAGGAGGACTATTCCACAAGAAAGCTAAAAATAATCCCATGGGTGTGTACAAAGTCTTGGCTTCCATTCTGAAATAGCTCTTTGGACTTCAGCCACCAACCAAAAAATAAAAGGAAGATCCTATTCACGCATATGTAGCTCCCTCCTATCTGCTCCTGCTTGCAGTGCTGTCCATCAGAAGAGAGATTTACCCAACGTTTATCATCATACATAATGTTTCACTGAGGGCCACTCAGGCAGCAAGAACCTGCCCCCCCCCCGCCATACGCCAATTTCAGGTTGCCACAGCAGCAGCAACAAGGACCAAAATAAAGAAGGAAACTGTTTCCAAAACACAGTTGTTGGCAAGTATCAAAAGTATCTCCTCTCTACGTTATGCTCTTGGAAAACGAGGAAGGGGGGGTAGCAAGAGAGATAGAGGTGGTCAGGGAAGAAGAGGCATTTGTATCATTTGGGATACAATGGGTATTAGATGCCTATCCCACTAAGCTCCAAAGAAAATGTGTTACAGTGTGTTTAAAAAGTAAGCTCTGCACATGAAAAGTACTAAAGAATCATTTAAAATTTCAGCAAAACTGCCTACACTTCCAACTGAACTGTAACTGAATTCAAGATTACATTTAACCTTCACCATTAAAAAGCCAGCTCCTTTGCAATGCTTCCAGAAAACGTTGACAAGCACAAGGGAAGAATGTACCTATTGTCTATTATCTCCCTTCCTTCACCTCCAGAGTGGACAGCAACTACCTCAGCAATCACAATACAAGGTGAAGCCTGAGTTAACTTCTGTCTAGTCAGGAACCTGGTGCACATCAAGTTGAGCTGTACACAAGCAGTTGTATATGGAAGTGGAAATTCTATATACTTATCTTAGGCCAAGACAACCCTCCCAGAAGAATTCCTCTAGACGACGTATTACAGATACTGTGGCAGCAAATAAAACACTGCCACAACACATTCTTTTAAAAATTACATCACAACACAGCTTTCTTCATTACTAATGAAATGCTCCAGAATCTTCCAAAAGCTTGTAAATTACTCTGTGCTTCACTGAGGGGCAAAATACCATTACAGTGACAAGGTTTATGCCGGCAGTGGGGGCTCTTAAGGTGCTTGAAAATACGCCACGTTTATCATACTCTTACTGCCTAACTCCTAAATTTGCAAACCAAGAACAAGCAAGAAAACGGGGACATAGGTCTCCAAAGTGTTAGCATTACCCTAACTAATGGTGCTCTCTTCATTTTCGGAGTACCAAAAGTAAGTTTAGAACTCCTTAATAATAATAGTAATTTCAACATCCGCATTGCCTCAAATGAGAGCTGGCACGGTGTAGTGGTTTGAGTGCTGGACTGTGACTCTGGAGACCAGGGTTCGAATCTCTGCTCAGCCACTGAAACCCACTGCATGACTCTGGGCAAGTCACACCCTTTCAGCCTCAGAGGAAGGTGAGGTAAAACTGCCTCTGAACAAATCTTGTCACGAAAACCCCTTGATAGGTTTGCCTTAGGGTCGACATGAGTTGGAAACAACCTGAAGTCACACAGCAACAATTGCTCCAAACAGGACATTTGTTAAGACATGGCACCCTTGTAAGTTAGTACATAAGGAGATCTCTTCTCCACAAGTTGGACAGTGGCATTTTTGAAGTAAAATTATGCCAGTCACTAACTACCAGGAGAGAGGATCTTTATACTCAGGGAGAATACCACATATCAGTAGTACAGCATATTCTTTGCACACAGAAAATTGCTTGCAGTCCCTAGCATTTCCAAATAAATTGAACAACGCAGCTGGTAGCGCAAAGATCTTCCACCTGAATCCTTGGAAAAACTCGTCAGTCAGATTAGACAATAATGGGATACACTCACTAATTACCTGACTTTGTACCAGGCACCTTCTTGTGACCCTTACAGTCATCCCTCTTGCTTTACCACTATTCAGCATCTCACTTTCATTCAGTATCTAAATCTGTAATACTCTCCCATGACTGACAAGGTTATGTTCAAAAGATGTTAAATTTGTTTCCTTTTTATTATTTAAAAGTATTTTTATTTAGATTTTGTAAATACAAGAGGTATTAAATGTTAAATTTGCCAACAGAAATAGCTATGTACTTGCTGTTTTTGATTTAGCTTCAGAGCTGTGTAGTTGTTGTAGAGAACTTCTAAATTACAGACCTGTTTCTTCATACAGCAGGTATAAAATGTTACAATTCACGTATTATTATTGACAGCTGAAAGCCAACAAGCTCCTTATTTATATAATTTTTTGTTTTTAACAGACAAAAACACAACACAACTCCTTAAAGCAAGCACAACTGTTAACTGTAAGCCATGAAAAACGTTGCTGCCAAAAGTTATCCACCTTTCACACCACAGAGAATATATTAGACGTAACATTTCTGGCTTAAGACGAACCGATTACACTCATGAAAAACCTGGGGAATATACCAGTCATACTGTATAACAAAGAATAAAACTAACCCATGTTGCTGAGGGAGGGAGAAGCAAGAGAAAATACTAGCACCTACTACACAAAATATAAAACACAACAACCAGCACTGAATTAAAGGTATACTACTGTTAATACCATAACCATGCTTCAAGTTTTCAAAAATGGAATGCCTTCAGATTTCTACATTCACTTACCTGCAGCATACTGACAATCTCAACTTTGTTAAAGAAAATGAAAGAAGTGAGTGTAGAAAGAAAATTCTCTTCAAAAACAGATGGTGTTGGCAAGATGATGTCCTGAATATATTGTACCCTGTAAGTCTGATGAATCTTTTGCCTAAGTTCAGAGTCTGTTATGGGTATGACCTCTTTAAATTTTGCTGTTTTGGTCAAGAATTCCCGGTGCCTTTTTGGCTGAGCTAATGCAGGGTCATACTCAAGGCATCCCACAACATCCATAATGCACTCATCTGAAAACATCACCTCAAAAAGAGTTGCTTTGTTGAGGAACAAAATCCCTCGAATAATTTCATACAAATGATGCAAGCCTTCAGTATTTTCTAGATTTTCACAAAGCTGGAAAAGTTGTAATAATTTTTTAATGTAGCCTTCATTTTCCAAAGCCAAGGCTAATTTTTCTCTACGGATGGGTGATGAGAGAACTGAGGTAACTAGGTCTGCAATTTCTTCGAGTTTGTTGAGCTCACAAGTAGGGAGATCAATCAAATGACTCGTTTCAGGCATTTCCTCAAAGCGTTCTTCTTCAGATTCATCAATGAGGTCCTGTGTTACTTCCACTGAAGGGTCTTTACCTTGCACCTAAAAACAGAAACATGAACACTTTCTGACTCATTCTGAAACACACTGGGGTCTGTGGGTGGCAAACAAGAGAAAAAAATGACAAAAGCAATCATTTGATTGCGATACATATAAACTGTATAACACTGATAGGCTTCCAGCATACCATAAACCAATCATAAATGAAATGGTACTGATGAGCTATACCAAAACGCAGATTCTGCTTTCATGACTAATGACACTAATGAAGCAGGCAGGGCAATTTTCCTGAAGCTCATCAGGGTTGTGCAACTGAGATTCTGAACACAACTCGCTTTCAAAGGGTTAGTGGTACTAATACTTCGACCAGTTGCTGTCATGCAGGACAGCACATACTGGCTGCAATTCCAGATGCAGCAGTATGCTATTACGAGGCAAAGCAATCCACATAGTTGATTTAAAGTGGAGTCCTAGGAATTAGATGAAATTGAGGAATCCTTAACACATGCCCAGTATTTTATAGTATTTAACTGTAAAAATGTAAATCATTCATATAACATATTTTGAAGAAAGCCTGAATAGATTCTGGTGCCATGGGGTATCCACTTGTGGTTCCAAATACACATCTGCTGCAGATAAAGTGGCACTGAGAGCCAGCATGATGTAGCTTTTTGAGCACTGAAAAATATTTATCTCTTTAAAAAAAAACATCCTGTATTTTCTACGAGCAAGAGTGGTGTAGTCGTTTGAGTGTTGGACGATGACTCTGGAGGCTAGGGTTCAAATCCCTGCTTAGTCATAGAAATCCACTGGGTGACTTTGGTATGGCATACTCTCTCAGCCTCAGAGGAAGGAAACAGCAACACCCCCCGAAAGAAAACCCCGTGACAAGTTTGCCTTAGAGTCGCCATAAGACAGAAACAACCTGAAGATACACAACAACCAAGTAGCACTAAAATATTGTTTTAAAAAGAAAGATTGAAGAACCACTAGCATCAACTGAACAAGGAGCTGCAACTACTCTGAAAATCTTTGTCTTCATACTTTAAAATTCTGCTACTGCATTATATGTGTGCACATGCAACCAACTGAGCTTGTAGTATGTATTTTCATAAGTCCTATTTTATACAGTCTCAGGCAAACTAAAATATGGTTAAGAAAATCTTAGCCTTACCTGGCAAATCTTTTCCCAGATCTCATCACAGCCAGCTTTTTCTTGAAAACTCAGGGCTAAATCATAGTTCTCTGCTTCTGACCAAACAATCAAAGTATCCTATTTAAAAATGAAAGATCATACTTATTATTTGATTCCAGTATGCAAGTACTGTGGCGATCATAACTAGATTTATATGGCCAACAAAGCAACTTCTCACATCTTAGTACAGGTTGACTAAAGAAATTATATTCTTTCAGGTGAACTGATCCCCTGATGTTTTTTCTTTGATGAATACCCTTTCAGCTTTTTAATAAGCATTAACTGTCTATTTTACTATATCATGAGAAGACATTAAATGGATAGCAATACATGTATATAGCTACAGACATCTATCTTGAGAGTACATTTTATAGAGGACATATATTTTATTCAGGACATACAATTTTTCCAGTGTAAATTGCCAACAACACACTTTCAACACAGCTGAATATTGAGTGCAGACAGTTCTCTTATATTTCCAAAAATATAGCACAGTGACTCTAATTGACATTAATACTTATAATGTCACAAAAAAAGTAATTCTGAAGTTACATATGACAACAGTAATTATTCTATAAAATGGAGTTTAAAAGTGGTGGGAAATATTTATCTTTTCCTATTTCCACTGTTAAACAAAAGTGAAATGAAGATTATCATTAAATAACCTTAACAGTATGAGCCAAGTTCAGCATACCAACTAGTACTGAGAACAGAAAGAAGGGGTATATATTTGGCCCTCCACATTTGTGGGTCTGAGTTTCACAAATTTAATTATTCGTGAGTTTCTCCAGCCCCTGCCCCCCGACATCAGGCACTTCCTTTCTGGAGGAACTTTCTCTCTTAGTGGCTCAAATCAGGCCAAAAACCCACCTCTGCTCCTCCTCTTTCTCCACCAACTGCTGCCTAGCCAGCTAAAGATGGATTTCAACCTGATTTCTCAACACCACAAACCCTCTCCCAACACCCCACACACACCCAAGGAAGACAGGCAAGAGAGAGAAACTATAGGGCCATCATGCCCACCCTCTCCCCCCCTTTCCTCTTCTTTAGCTGACCTTGTTTGGACCCTGGGTGCCTGCTCTCTCCACCATGCTTCAGCCCCCTTCCCACAGAGACACACACGCCATTTTGATAATTGTGATTTTTCCACTTTTCCAGAGGTCCTGCGCCCATAACCCTAGCAAATATGCAGGGCTTACTGTATTTTGAATGAATTGATAAAAAGTATTGTACTAGAAAGGTCAACCTGCAGAAAAGCAAATACCCTTGTATGTAGTTGAATAGACTATTCTTTTCCTCAGAGTCTCTTAAAACAAAAGCAATAAAAATCAAACAAAACAAAAACGACACCATTTAGATAAAAATGATGTAATTTATTATTTCCCACAACTTTTAATTTCAGTTAATGTCTGAATTACCAGCCACATCCCATGCTTAGGTTTATGATATGATATATTCAAAAATACTGTGAAAATCATCAAATATTCCCAAGATGCTTCTTTCGGTTACTGCTTTTTCTCTAACAATGCCCCTCCTGTTTAAAGACATGAAGAGGCCATTAGGATACAGTACTAACACTATAACTGCATTATGTAAAGCAGACTCAGAACTGCTATTTCTAATGACAGAATTAGAGACATTAAAAAGAGTTAGTAATTCTTTACTACAATAAAAATTAATCTGGAAGTTTATTACTCAGAGCTAACTATTCATTTTCACTGTCAACACCAAAATTCCAATATATACCTAATGTTGAAAAAGATACTGGGTGTAAGCAAACTGTGTATTTCTGAGTTGGCGCACGGGTTTTGCTAACTCTATTTATAGAAAAGATTTACTTATTTCAGCCCTGATCCTCCATTTGTTCCATGCAAGACAGTTCCTTGTGCCAGCAGAGTTCAAATGAAGTCAGTGGAATTCCCCGAAGGCACAGAAGCTAGCTTGCTTTCTATGGATCCAGCTATAAATTGGAACCTATGACCTCTAGTGTAACAGCTATGTTGTGTTCTGTAAAATAAATTAATCCAGACTAATTGTAAAGCTGTAGCTGTGCAGTTTCTTTCTGAACCTTCCACATTACATTTTCTAGCTCTTCACATAAAACCTCTTTTAGTTTTTCAAGAAAAAGAAAGAGTGCTTAAATTTATGCAAATACTTACACTAATCGCTTTGAAAAAAATACTTTTACCTAACTTCAATCACTGATGAGCTGATCCAATGGTGGTAACAATACCCTAGATGACAACTGGAACATTTACTGATCAAGTCAAATCATATTCTCAAAAATATGTATCACCATAAATATGTTTTAGCTATGCCTTCATAGAGAGGTGTCAAAGTGAAAGGGTAAATATCCCACTTAAAACAGCTACTATGGCTGAGTTCAGACTATTTTTGCTGGCTTCATAAATCACAATTAATGAAAGTGAACATGAGCATGGGTGCTAAGCATTCCTTCTTCCAGCTATCTCCATATGTGACAGCTTTGGAGCTTCATTCCTGGCTTTATTCAAGGAACTCCCGTTCAATCTTAGTTAATTAACTAGAATAAGAAGCCAGGATTTGACCACTGTGGATGAGCTGGGAAACAACATGTAAAATTATTCCATGAAGCCAAAGATCATGTTCACTAAAGATGCACAAGGAATTACACAAACTCAAAGGGAAAAGAAAATCTCCCTGTCCCAACATTAACTTCCTACTTTGCCATGTGGGGAAAGGGGTATTTTGGGAAGACAAAACATTCTATCAATCATCCAAAAAAAAATAGAGATCGCTTAAAAAAAATCTATAAATTAGCCCCCTCTTGACTCCTTCCTTTTTGTCCTAAGAACGTAACAAAAGATTGCACTTACAGCCAAGCTAACAACATATTCCTAGTCTTGTTTTGCATCCGCTGGTCATGTAAATGAAAGGAGTGAACTGAAGACTTCAATCCGCACAGCTGTTACACAAAAATAATCTCAAGGCTCGTTTTATGAGATATAAGAGCATCTTAACATCTTCTAAAATGCTCAGCTACTCATATAAGGGAAGCAAGCATAAACGGGAATTACTGTAATGAAAAGGTGGCAACAAATAGAACGATGGCAGGCTTGCACAAGCTGGATGCAGTCCACCACCCACGTTTTACAGCCTGCTAGGTATTTGGCAGTCCTTAATTTTGCAATCCCAAAGAGCCAACAAAATCTCAGGTTTTATGAAGCACATGTGGGCTGAGGTGAACTGGTGAAGAGATGCATCCAGAATGGAAGGCTACAAGCAGGAGATGCCAACATATATCGCACAACACACATGTTAAGCTACTAGTTAAAAGAAAACATATAATGAACTGTTGAGTTGAACAGAATGGTAATGATATACCATTTCCTCACTTTACTAAAGAACCTCTGATGCGGAGAAGAACAAATACATATATACTACTCAGGCTAAGTTTTCTTAGTCTGGTAGTATGAAAAATTTACACATCACAGGTCAATTAGCTCCTAATATGAGGGAACCAGAGCAGAAGTCCATTCTCCTATTGATCAAAAATATTACTGAGAATAAAAAAAAAATTGCCTTTCCATATTTCTTGCCCACACTGAATATATATATCCTGCCTTATATCAAAACCTACTCTGCTAATAAAAAGTTACAGTATAACGAATCCATACCTAACAAGTCTCAACTTGCCCACAAATAAGATGAAGCCACTCAATTCATTTTGCTATTTTTTTTAAACAGCAGGGGTTTTTGTACAACAGTAGCACAGTTAAACATATAGCAAAAAGAAAAACTAGCACATGCCTGCTGTTTCTGATATGCAGTGTTTGGATTTATCTTCGATTCCAACAAAAGTGAACCTGAAAAGACAACAAGAATTAATAAGAAATCTAACAAAATACAATCTTTCCAACTACTTTTATTAAGCCTGAGAACATTCCAAATAATACCCATTCTAAAATATCACTCTCCGTTGTTTCATATAAATAATGACAAAAGCAGCAGAGATTAAAACAGAATTTAAAAGTTCATGCTCTGTAAGATATACTTTTACATACCCATCAGTCTGATGTTTAGAAGACATCTAAAATGAAGCAAGTTAAAGTGTTTCATGCAAGTTAAATTATCCATGCTATTATAGTCAGTTAGCTAATAAAACCTGATTGATTGAATTTACTCATGTCAGAGCTTTATGTTCTTATCTTCTTGTAGTAGCTAACATGCATTTATGTGTTGCATATGCAGAACACTAAACTCTGTAACCCTAAAACTCTGTACTATGTGCGTGTCTAAGCAGGCATGTATCTTGGCAACCACTCTCAAATAATCTTTTCCAGCTCGCACAGGGTTTATTTAGTACATTAACACCTGTTCAGCAGCAATGTCACCAACATATTTTCTTCTTCTAAAAAGAACCTTCCTGACCGTTACAAGAAAAGTACCTGGGACAGTTAAGAGTTTAAAAGTGATATAAAAAAATGCTTTTTGAAGTGTCCTTTCTATCAGAATTAAAAGATGAGACATAAACTTAACTTTTCTTTCCTTTTACTACTAAAGGAATACAAATACTAAATGCCTAGGAACCATTTAAGGCAGAGTTTAGGTTACTTAGAACCCACAGTTCTTGAGTCACTTGATCTGAAATAACTGTGCTAAGTCCAGAGTTAGAAGGTGACTTACACCAAAGTCTAAGAATTCCACTAGTATACAAAACTTCCTAAGCCAGTATTATGTTCCCAAAATAAGAGGCAGAATAGTAACTTGGTAGCCTGAAAGAGGGAAAGATGGACTTTTCATTGTAAATAACAGTCTTAAAGACTATTAAATGACAACAAATATGTTTGTATTTAAGGTAACACAAGATGCACTGGTTTTGCCCCATACATAAGAAAGATGTTTTCTGGATAACAACCATAAAATCTGGAGAAATAAAGAAGTCCCTGAAAGAAGTTACTAAATTGAAAGAAACATGATTCAAGTTTGTAATGCTTCTAAACGGATCCCCTCGTTGGGATACGTTTTAGAGCAATCTTTCAGGGACCAGTTTTCAAGAGAAATTCTTATTTGAACAGGATGAAACTGCACAGGTTAGCCACATTTGAAAAACAGCTTGTGAGAGAATTCAAGGACACAGCCATGTGAGTCTGGACCAGCATGCAAAGTGATCTTGTAGCACTTTTGAGACTATCTGAGAGAAACAGGTTGGTATCATAAGCTTTTATAAAGTCTACTTCATCAGATGCAAAAGTGTACTTCTGAAGCGTTATGTAGAAAGTAGTTACCAACCTGGTTATCTATGGTGAGTAAATACCACCTGCAAGTGACTACATCAGAGCTTTTCAAAAGTTGGTGTTCTTCTGCCCACCCCGTAACATTTGAACAACTGGGATAGTAGCAACTTTTTTCAGCTTTATGGGACAAATCACTCAAGACAATACGTGGAGGGAAAGCGTGATGCAGGGCAACTTTGAGAGAGATGATCTGGGGGAATGGGGACAACCCACCACTACTGAGATCACACCAGAAGTACTTAGGTTTTTGAGACGGGGAGAAGCACCAGAACCTGTAGGCCTCGTGGGGTAGGAGCAAGCGAAGGAAAAAAAAAGGAAGAAACACCAGCGACTTGGCCTTAGCATCTTCTTTGGGCTTAGGAGTAAAGAATGAGATGAATGGGTGGGAAAGAGAAGTTGAGACCCATCGTTTAGGACGCCTCCCTCTCAAGGAATCGACGGGACTACGGGGCTGCGATCGTGACTGAGGAACCCACTGGCCTGAGGACTCCCCTCTTCCTCCCTCTGGCCGGTCTCTGTTGTCCCAGGCAGACCCAGCAGCTGCCACCCCCGCGCCCCGTTATTCCTTCCCCCTCCTCACCGTCCGACTCGGCCCGGACGAGCAGCGACATCCCCTTGAGCCGCTCCACATAGGTCGACGAAACGTGCCCGGTGCCCCTGTCGTCCCATTGCCGTTCCTCGTTGAGCGTGTAGACCTTCACCCGCCGCCGAGTGTCCGACATGGTGGAGCGGGGGGGGGGGTTGCCCGGCCCGGCCGGATTGGAAATAGGGGAGGGACACGGGAGGGAAGAGGGCGTCGCTCAGGAGGCCTTTAACTCGCCGCTTCTCATGGCGCCCGGGCCCGCCGCCGCCTCTCCGCCGCCTCAGCGGTACCCCGGCCACCGAACAGCATCAACTACTACTACCACCACTACCGCGGCGCGGCCGCCATCTTGTAATCCGACTCCTGTCCCGTCCCTGCCTTTCTCTTCCTCCCACAACCGGGGAGGGAGGGGGACGGAAGGCCTACACGGGCTCCACTAGCAGGGGCTACGGCGGCCGATAAGGGAAAAGGAAGAGAAAACGCGCCCGTCAGCTCCGAAGCGGGGAGAGGAGGTTGCGCTTGCGCATTGCGCATACTCCTGACTTGTGGCGGGAACGTGGTAGTGCTTGGCTGTGGCTGTGTGGCGAGCACACTGTGGAGTTTTATTTTCGTTTTGGAGCGCTAAGGAGTTCAGGAAAAAGCCTGTGCTTTTTGTATTTCGATAGAAAGGCTGCTGAAACCTGTATCGGTGCCTATACATTTTAAAAAAATCGCGTTCTGTTTTTGTAATGAATTAAAATAAGTACCTCTTGACGGCGCACCGCCATTATACTTTCTAAATTTAAAAGTGGAAGACTTTTGCTGAGCTGAAGAAACCGCAGAATTAAAGGGGGCGGACAATTTCCCCTCAATAGTGAGGGTAGGCGGATGAGGGGAGAAAAAGACATTCACAGTCCATCCACAGAGACACTTTTAACCACCTTGGATCCCATCCGGGGAAGAAAAGGTGGAGTACAAATCCAATAAATTAAAAAAAAAAACATTTTCATTTCCTGCTTCCAAGCCAAAATGCAATACTAAATGGATTAGTCCTAGAATTGAGTCTTTTGGTTAGAAGGCAATCAGACTTGATTCCTTATATTTATTGAGCTTCACAATGTACACTTGAGTTTTACCAAATCAGACTTTTCAGATATCAGGTCATATTAAAGACCGTTAAATATATATTAGAACAATGTTTTATGGAACCGAATGCCAAAATTCATCCACTTAATCGTATACAAACAGTCTTGCCTCTGAGTTCTTGCCCACAAAGCTTATACCAATGGATGTATTTACTCCTCTTGAGGGTACCACAGATTTTTTGCTAAAAGAAATTTCAGCCCAGAAAAAAAAAATATTTATACCTAGCAACGTGGCAAACATCTGGAGTGCCTCAGAATGCTATAATGTTAGAAAGATTTGCTCTTTTACCTAAAGGTAATTCAAAACATGCGTCATCTTCATAAGAAGACATGATTATCTTTTCAAAATAATGAGCATCTGGCTATTTTCAATATCAAGTATACAGACATCAAAATTTCGTGTGAGAGGTACAACTTTATCAGTACCTACTCTCCATGGGAAGATACTGGACGCAAATGTCTACTTCAGGCTCTGATTTTTCCCTCTACCCAGTTCTCTAAACTGTATCTAATGATGGCATTTGCTGTTTTAATTTCCCACAATGCCCCTAACATAGCATGACTCCGGGGCATTGTGGGAAATTAAAATCATGGTTCTCATCTGCTCAGTACTACTCAGAAACACTGCTGCTGCTCGATGTAGTGGCCAAGCACAACTGTCAGTTAGGGGCCCAGGATTTCATCAAATCTGGAACTAGACCTCTATCAAATTACAAACTTCTTATAGCTGTACAGTATTCCAGTTTCAGCTACTGTATTCTGACATCCCCCTAAAGAAACCTGACAACTGTAGATAGATAAAGGTGCTTTTCATTCCGGTAGACATATTCCAATACAGAACGCGTTCTCGGATTAGTCTGGAGAGTTTTCAAGCAGTTGTTCGGTTGTAGAGATCACTATGGGCCTTTCACACAAACAACGGTTGGAATCGTGTTGGTCAGTCCCCACTACGGCAAGCCCACTGAATGGTGACTCAATACATAGGTGAATCCAATTGATTCAACGGCTTCACTCTAATAACAGCATTTAGGCTGATAGATAGATATTAAATTTCCTGCTCTGTATCATAGAATCTCAGGGAAGTATAAAAATCAGTTTGAACAGCTTAAAACCATTTAGACAGGAAGCAAACAGACTAAAAGCATATTCAATAATATATAAGTTAAAACACCCACCAAGAGCACTACCTTCCCAGTGGGGCTATGTGCTTCTGTGAGGCAAGAGGCTATGCTAATGGTAGCAGTGCTGCTGGTAGGATTTCTCCTGTCAGACAGAGTTTTGTTGAGAAGCAGGACTAAATGTGCCAAACAGCAACTGGGCAACAGCAGTAATGAGGGCTGACACTGGTGGTGGATCTCTCAGAGACAATGGCAGTGGCAGCATAATTAACAGTGGTTGGCACTGTGTAGAAGGCAATACAATAAACCTCTTTTAAATGTCTTATACCATGAAAATCATATAATGAGACCGTAAAATACAAAACAAGAGACAGTGCCAGAAGATGAAACTCCCAGGTTAGAAAGCACTCAATAAGCTATTGGGGTACAGCACAAAACAGCTACAAGTAGCACTGTGGTTAATGACACAGCTAGACTCAAGCTGAAAGGACATTCATCTATGGACACGCTCAGAGGTAAAAGTCCGAAGCCGCACAACACATGTTAGAGGAATATGGAATGTGAGAAACATAAATCAGGGGAAGCTAGGCATAGTAAAACAACAATATATAACAACAACATATAAAAACAACATATAAACACTGCAATACTTGGGATGAGTGAGCTAAAGTTGAGAAGAATGGGACACTTTGAGTCAGATAATAACACAATATTTTACTCAGGAAATGAAAATCTAAGGAGAAATGGGGTGGCATTAATAATAAGGAAAGATGTAGCAAAAGCAGCCAAAGGATACAATGCAAAGTCTGATTGAATCATGTAAGACTTCAGGAAAAGCTCATCAATATAACCATAATCCAAGTTTATACTGCAACTACAGAGGTAGAAGAAAGAAGAAATTGAAGAATCCTAGCTGGAGTCCGGGAGGAAATTGATCACACGTTAAAACAGGACTTGTTAATCAGAGGTGATTGGAATGCAAAAGTAGGAAACAGAACTGAATCAAAGATTGTAGGAAAATTATGCCTAAAATCAAGAAATTAAGCAGGGAGAGCAACTGACTGAATTTTGAGTACAACAGTTTGTTCATTGCAAACATATTCTTCAAGCACCCCAAGAGGTGATTATATACACGGACATCTCCTGTATTGATTTTAATATAGAAAGCAAGCAGACTACATAACTGGAAACGGAAGACGGAGAAGTTCCATTCTTTCTCCAAAAACAAGACCAGGCGCAGACTCATGAACTGCTATTAGCAACAATTAAAGCTGAAGAAGAACACTAAAACCACCATTGTGCCAAAATACAACCTGAAGAACATCTCTGTAGAACTTAAAGGTAATGAAAAAAATAGATTTTAAGTCCAGTTGAACAGGAGCCAGAAGAATTCTGGACTCAAGTCAGAGGCACTGTCAGGGAAGAATGCAAAAAGACACTACCTTCAGCCAAAAATAAAGAGAAGCCTCAATGGATGACAGACAAAGCTCTTCAAGCAGTTTAAAGACAAATAAGAAGCAAAAGTGACAGAAACAGAGTCAGAACCCCAAATGCAACTGTTTCAACGTCTTGTGTGTAGGGACAAGGAGAACAACTCCAATAATCAACGTAGAGAAATAGAAGATGACAACAAAAAAGGAGGAACAAGACACTTCTACAAGATTTGCGAAATCAAAGGCAAATTTAAACCAAGAATGGGAATGCTCTACAACCAGCAGGGGAACACATTATACAACCAAGCAGAAATAAAAAGATGATGGAAACACACATGAAGAACTACATAAAAGGGGTGAAAGCACATGTAGGCTGAAATATGGTTGGCAGAAAAAATCCTAACCCAGACTTCAGAATCATCTGTTCTCCAGCAACATGAAGCTGTAAAAAAACCAGGCTCTTGGGAACATTTATATATATATTTTTATTTATTTATATATATATATATATATATAAAATAAAAATAAATAAATAAAAAGACAGCTGGACAGCAAGTCCCAAGTCCCACCTCCCACCCAAGATAGCAAAGTTTTCATTCCCAGGACACAAAGTGATTACACCCTCATGGAAGCAGAGTGCCATAATTATTGTTAAGCAAGATGCTAAACTAATTCCATTCTAAACAGTCCAGAAATTAATTGTACTTTAGCATCTTTATTGCTCCCGAGCTTGCTTAGCACAAATTTCTAGAAGAACTTATCCAGTGCATAGAACTATGACAGATAATGGCTAAGTATATTTATGTATTTAATTTATATCTTGCCTTTCTCCCAACATTGGATCCAAGGTAGCTTATGACGATTAAAACTAAGTGTAGTTAAAAACCTAATAAAAAGTTTAAAAACACTATTTTAAAACAGTTTTAGACAAGGCTAATAAACCAGTCAGTTTTTACTTCAAAGCACGCTGTTAACCTATTAGCTTATCTAAATATGCAAATAAAGTGTGAGGCAACTCCTTAATGCTTCCAGGACACACTGCAATAAAAAAGGGCTTTCACATAATTTATGAGACACTCACATGATCAAGTTTACAACAGCTGAGAATATCTTTTGCATGGCTTTACATACTGAACATTAATATACAATTGTGGCAATAATGGGCCCTTTCACATTACACAATTGTCACAGCCTATTTCCACTTTAACTGCCAGGGCAATATGCTATGGAATCCTGGGATTGGTAGTTAAGGGAAGGTTATTTCAAATTCTCAGCCAGAGATCTCTAGAACATCTCTACACTATGAACATAAATGAATAAAACAAACAAACAAGCAAATAAAATCCCAGGATTCCACAGACTGCTGCCATGGTATTTAAAGTGGAATCATAGTGGTACAACTGTGTAGTGTTAAAGGGACTCCAAAGGTCCGAACAGCTGGGGTTCTGCCCTGATGTTTCTGATTCCCTGCACTGGTACAGACAACAGTACTTTGCACACTTACACTTACCCGCACATTTACTTTGGAGTAAACTTGCCTAAACATAATGGAAAGGTTTGTTACTTGTTACTATCGATACACGTACATGTTCCTCTCAGCACTCACAACTGCAATGGTTATGAAAACAGTGGCAAAGAGCCACTACACCTAAAAAATTGCAGTGAGATGCAAGAGAGAAGGTAGTCCGATGGGATGTAATAAACTCTTACAATGCCTTATATATTAAAACCAAAGCCTTGGGTTACAGTAAAGAATTGTGCAGTCTTCCACATTCCACGGTACCTCTTTAGGAGTCGTAGCTATCTCAGACCACTTATGCACTACACTGTTATAGGGCTATTATTCCACTTTCAATATCCTGTGGAATTCTGGGATGTGTAGTTTACTAGGGCCAAAGAGCTCTCTGGCTCTTTGCAGATGCAGCTCTCTGGCATGCATCTTTGTCTCAGGAATGCATATTAGGAAAAAGAAATGGAAAGCAGCACCAAGTGTAGATACAATATTTTAATCATTTAAAGTAACAAAAATACATAGGCATAGTATCAAACATTCAAATATTCTTATTTACATTCTCTTAATTTTAAACAGTTTCCCTTCAGCCACAATCCAATATTGGGACACCAATCCATTGGTTTTTAGGTTTGTGTTAAATTGTAGTTAAATTGTTGCATCTCCATGTATTTCTACATTATTACTTATTATGGTAGTCAAAGATCATCTATGGAACGTGTAAGATCTCTCCATCTCCTGTCCTAAGAGATACTTTTAGGAGTTGAAGCAGCACACAAACAGGTTCATAACTGGAAACTGGAAATGCTCATGTCTTGTGCTGGATAAATCTTTTTTTTCCCACTTTTAAATGATCTTAGATTCTATGACAGTAAAGTTTATTTTAATCAAAACTGGGGAATGCTTTCTTATTTGCCTCTCCATATTTCACAATAATGAATACTTTAGTATTGTTCTTGATTCAACAGCAATTTTAAAGATCTCAGATTTTACTAAATAGATTCTATTATTTTTCTTAGCCATTTGCAATTTAGCCACTTAAGTTACTACTTCTGGTAAGAAGTGCAACTCTAAGTACACAACACTTCTAAGTGAGAATCACTTGAAAGATTAGCATTTTATGCAAACATAGCATGGAATTCCACATCCCCTGACTGTTTCCAGTTTACTTTTGATTTTACTATTGTTCTCATATTGTTCCTCATGTTTAAGTTTTATCCCAGCAAAGTCACTTGTGTTAATTTAAGGTACTTCCATACCTGTAAGGCTGAAGTGTGCTTTTAGTCATAGGAAAGAATATGCTGCCGCTGTATTTTTTTTTCCTGCATGCATTTTCACAATTTCTATGTTGACAGCAATCATTCCGAACTTTCCAGAATTGCAGTATTTCTATGGTTTGTTAGGTTGTTCTTTAATTTGCCCATTTCTTTTTAAAATACAAGCTGTGCCTCCTATTTTTCTGGATAGGACAGAGAGTCTATATGCCTTTTTCTCCTGTACTACTCCTACCTCACTGGTCAATCTTACAATCTGTCTTTCAGGTAATACCCTAAGGACCCAATTCCTCATGGATGCATTTCTTTGTACAGTGTTAACATACAAGATATAGTTCCCTTATACCAGAGCTGTCTTGGAGAGGCAGCCTGGCATCCTCAACCATGTTGAATGTTGAATGTTCCAGTGTGCATGCACTCAAAGGAAGTGACCACCACACATTCCACATGATGGAGAGACAAAGGGTTAAATGCACTTGTTAGTCCCAACTGGAGCAGACCAACTGAATCAACGGAACAGAAAGACAACACTTCTGTAAGTTCTTTGATTCAATTCTACTGCTCATTCAGCAGGATCTACTCTAGTATGGACTAACAATTGGATCTGAAATGCTGCACTGCATTCTATACATAGAACATGATCCTTCTGCAAAATGCCCTTTTTAGAAATGGCTTTATAATATCAGTGTAATGGTTTTAGGTGGTAGTTTCTCTGAGTTAACCATGAGTCTACAGACTGCTCCAAATAAGTTGTGAAATATGTATTTCCTAAAACTTACTTTCATTGTACATTGCACAGTTCTTTCAACATTATAACTGTCAAGTCCCACGCACCCCTGCGTTAATTTTAAACAGTAAATATGCAAATAAAATTCTATTGAAAGGACTTCAAACTACTGGTCACATACATTTTGGAAGACATTACCTGTTCTCTAGTTCATATGCCAGAGAACCAGATGAGTTTTTTAAATATATATATTTGCAAATCATGAACGTGTGTGGGAGTGTATGTGTGTGTACATGTATCTTTAAGAACCTCTCAGTAACAGAGGTAAGGCATTAATTAGGCATTGATCTTTTCTACAGTGACTGGAGGTTAGCCGTTCCATTCATTTATAAATCTCTGCCTCAGGTTTTACATGATTTATTAAGTTCTACTAAGGCAAAACTCCATGGGAGGAAAAACACAACTGAAAATAACCTGGCATCCAAATATATTTATACAAAATTTGAAACATGTCCATGTATACAATCTTGCATGGTAAGAACCTGCATGATAAAAACATTTACATGGTTTTTGCAGTAACCACTCAAACTCCTTCAAAAGTCCACAGTTT
Source organism: Cyclura pinguis (assembly GCA_030412105.1). Taxonomy (NCBI): domain Eukaryota; kingdom Metazoa; phylum Chordata; class Lepidosauria; order Squamata; family Iguanidae; genus Cyclura; species Cyclura pinguis. Next base: position 16,821,675 of record CM059599.1, on the reverse strand, counting down.
TGATTAAATCCAGTAGTATTCCTATGCTTTTGAAAGTTGCTATGATGAAGTAGCAGACTCTGAAACTGCACTTCCCATTACTATATTATTTTTGTCACTTAATGTTTTAACAACAGATGAAGCTGGAGACTGAAGCACTTTCCGTGAAAGCCTCATTCTGCCGTCAGTTGGATCACGTCCAAAATATTTCACCTGTTGGTAGGAAGAAGTGAGATTAATCTCAACCTGTGGTTAATTTAGTAAAGTTTCAAGGCAAGAGCACTTTTTAAGAACCCTGAATTTTAACAAAGTTAACGATCAAATTCAAAATAAGGGTTGTAGTGGGACATCCCAGGAACATTTCAAAGTCCCACTGATGCAGAATCCTTTCTGAAAAGGTGAGTTGTACATAAGTATGAGGATCTCCACTGACATACTGAGCAGTCTCACAGAACACGGAAGTCCTTGTGACAGCAAGGTTTTGCAGACATCTTGTGGGGTGAGTAGCTTGTAAAACAGGTTTATCATCACAGTGAGAACATGTTCCAATGCGAAAGGTGGAAAGATATGCCCATGGTTAACACAGAAAGAGTTAGAAATGGAAAGAACACTATCCAAAGGCACAGGGTTCCATATAAAGCTTGAACTGGTTTACTGCTATTTATTATCAGCAATGCCCCACTCCCCCTGCTCTGAGCCCCTTGGTAACTATAAAAAAGTTGGCAAATAGGATGTCATCTTTTCCTCACTTGCACTGTGACATGGAGAATAAAAACAGAATTCAGCCTACTGCTTGGAAGAAATGCCTACTTTTTCCTCATCTTTTCTAAGCTATAATGCAAACAAGAAACCCAGAGAGAAGATCTGCCTCCTTTGTAGTGCTCTGTTTGCCAGAAAGTCAGGAAAACTTCTTACTGGCAACCCAGTGAGAGGTTCTGTAGACATCCAAATAGGCATTTATTATCATCATATACAATCCTACAGATGTTTCTTGAGAATAGGACATGAACTCCATATATCACAGTACTGATCCATCAAATATCCCCAGTGAAATAAATGCATGCATGCATACCTACATATTGTAGTTTCATGTATTATACAGCTTGAAGCATTACCTGGATTTCTTGTCCAACTTCTAATCCAAGAGCACTGGGATGCTTAATCTAAAACAAAATATTTACATTGTTACATTAAATTGTTTTACACCTCAAGAATATTTGCAGAACAATTGAAAAGCATATAGATGCATTTGCCAGAAAAACCCATTAGTATTAGTTCCAGAGTCTCATATTTTATTTCCAAATGTTCCATCTCCCATTGGCTTGGTACTGGTACTGAACTGCAAAATTCATTAGGTGACCATTAATGACAAAACTCTCTCATATGAATTTATTAATACTAATTGGGGAAAACAAGTCTTAAAAGATATCTGCTTATCAAGTAGATTATTCCCACCTAAACCCTCAGTTCTCATATGTTTCTCTAAAAGACAGGTTTTTAATCCACTGGTTCAAAATATACCTCCTTAGTGTCAAATCTCTCATCGTATCAGGATTTGGAAACAGCATCAGCCACAATAGGTAACTTATTTGAAATGAAGGTAAAATAAATACCTTTCTCTGATCCAGCTGTGAGTTGTGAAGTAGAACAGGAGTCATGTTTGGATACAATTTCACCATCACCCCAATATCTCTGCATTAAAAAGTGAAACTTGCATTAATTTCATAGCAAGGCTGGCAGGGGGGAGGTGTAACATTAATACACTCACTCTGGAAAAACCTAAGCCAGTTTCAACCCTACCTCTGTTCTTTATAAATAGCCTCACTTTATTTGACTATAGATGCAATTTGTTTTGTTACTTATTTCAGCTTTCTGTAAGTTGGTGCCTCCCAAAAATGTTAGATTACAAATCCCAACCCATGTCACCCAACATAAAACCTGTGCCTGATGGCAGCTGTAGTCCAACACTTTTAAAGGGCAGCCAGTTGATTTATTTTCTGACCTCTTTTAAAGTTCAGATTTAGATTTTGCAGATACGGTCAAAATCCTTATGATTCCAATCCTCTTTATTAAAAGACCTACTTCAATACATCCAGGGGGTGTCCTTGATGTGCCAATACTTTTTTTTCTGTTCCTAGAACAGGAGGGCTCCTTTACAATGCAATTCTTTTAAATGATCTTGATCTGAGTTCTCCCACAAAGGGCTATAGAAGACCCAACAGAATGATAAACTGCAGTTGATGGACTCAGACAAGAAAAGTAAAATTGTGTACTGCTCCGGATGCAAATTGCTTTGTGTGTAACTACAAGTGTGATGGAATCTCCAAATTATTAAGCACACATGTAGGGAGGACAGGAGGCAGGATCAAGTCAGTCATCAAACTGAAGAGAGGGTCTATCACCTATGCATCCTTTATTTTACTTCTAATTCCATTCACAATGGCAGTCTCTAAGTTACCACCTATCTTTCTGAAACAATCTCCTTGCCAGGTGAACACTGAATTTCTCTCTCTATAAATAAAATCAGAACAATCTACCACCTTCAAACTTAGCTTTATGATAGTTTTTAAGTCACATATGAATTTTTAATATTTGTATTTGTATTGTTTTAGCTATATTGTTTCAATGTATGGTGCTTTGCATCCCGTATGGGAGAAAAGCAGAATATTAAACAAGCAAGCAAACAAACAAACAAACGTATCTAGCTGAGAAAATATTTGATTACATACAAATATGCTGAAAAGGGTAGTGAGAAGGAGTTTTGGTTTTCAGTTAACAGTAGTTGGCAGTCTGTTTTTGTATAATTGAGTCAGAAATGTATTGTGTTAATTTATTTCAACTTCTAGCTCATCTCAAACTAAAGATTTATGAGGGGTAGGACCTGCTTCTTTTTTTTAAAGAAAGGGTAGAAAACCTATTCTCATATTTTTATAGATAGATACCTATCAATAAGATTTTAAAATGACATTCAATCCCCATGCAGTATACTTTTAGTGCCATTGGGGCAGTGCCACTACACCAAAGTGCCTTTAGTTTAACATTGCTTTATAATCTTGTATTTCTGATTACATGGATTTTTCACTTTACGTTATTTATCGCATTTTTTGTATTTTAGCTGGATAATTTGTTTACAATTGTATGGTGCAGTTTCATTATTGTTTCCTTTGCTCTCTATGTGTCTGTGTGTATACACATATATTTTAGATTGTATGCCTTTGGTAGGACCCACTGTTTCTGGTTGTTTTACTTGTAAAGGGCTATGCATGTTGACAGCACTGTATCAATAAATTATGGTGAGGATGACATCATTATTATTATTATTTCCAGAGACCATACACATACATACACACACTGTACAAAACTTGATTAGCCTCAGAAGATGTTTACCTCAATTCAGTAATTGTGGCTGTATAAATAGCTCCAAATTCCAATTGATAGTCCTGCTGTAGAAAAAGAAATACAATAAAAAGTCATGTAGAGAAAAAAAAATGCAAAACATGCTCGTGAAGATTCAAAGAATAAAATCAGGCTTGCAAACCAGGGCTTTTGGGCTTCTGTTTTTTAAACAGAGATTATTTTTTTGTTTTGTTTTTAGTTTGGGATATGTTTGGAAAAAAAAATTCAGAATTCTGGATCTGTGCTCCCATTAAACCTCTCATTAATTTACAGTATCTTTATGGATCTTGGCCACCGTATTTAACTTAAATGCTGTTAAAACTCAACAAAAGAGCGTTAGGAAGGGAAAGTAACTGTACATACATGCAAGAAGAATATCTGTTGCTGAAAATACACAAAATTATTACTCATAAAATATAAATCTAAAGTTATTAGAATATGCTCTTACATCATCTTTGCAGATTTCAGTAATAAATTCTTGCGCTTCGTGCATAGCAGCTGGTGTCGGAGCAAATATGGAAAATGTCTCCTCATCAACTTGGCTAACAGTAACCCCTTTGCAAGAAAAATATACACATAATTAACATTTATTTAGAATATGTAATTTGCTGGTTTTGTGTAGTTAACTGTTTAGCAACTTACATTAGTATAACAGTTATGTTAGAAACAAGCAGTGTAAATACAATACGCCAATCTTTCACATGCCACAAGGGGAAGAATGTGACCTACCCTCCAAATCTACAGGTTATCCCTGCATTGCCCACTAGAGCACAGTCTCACCAAGACAAACCAGAACACATCGCCACTGAGTCACGAAATTTTGTTTTTGTTACTTTCTGCAAAACTATTTTGTCAACTTTGCAATGTGTATAGACTTTCATGAGGAATGTAGCCAATGTAGTTGTAGTTTAGGAAGTCTCCTAAACAACTCTGGTCTGACAGATGTAAGAAGTAAAGAGACCCTACGTGGCATCTGCACCACATGGGCCAACTGTTGTTGTTGTTATGTGCCCTCAAGTTGTTTCGGATTTACAGCAACCCTAAGGTGAATCTATCACAGGGCTTTCTGGGGCTGAGAGTATGTGATGTGCCTAATGGATTTCCACAGCTGAGCAGGGAATTGAACTCTGGCCTCCAGGGTCACAGTTCAATGCTCAAACCCTGACATCACCTGGGCTGCCCATGGGACAACTACCAATATTTATTTCTACCATACATGTCAACTACCAACTCTCTTAAAAATAAGTAAGATGTTACTTCCTCTGTGTGTCTGCATCTTCAAAAATGCTCAAAAAGACCAATTTACAAATGCCTGAATGATCCAGGCTCAACAGAAACTAATGCAATGTGGCAAACATCTAAAACAACGTAACTCACCAGTTTCAGCTTGCAGTTTCTTTAAATTATAGCCTCCAGGGCCAACAAATCTTGCCCTTTTTGATAATGGCACCTGAACAGTTTCTGAAATGCAGAGGTTCATGTCATAACTATACCATGGTAATAAAATCTGTACAAAGAGCTTATTCCCTCCCCTTTCTACACCAGTTGCTGGTCCATTTGGGGGCAGACTTGTTGTTGGATATGCAGTTGAAGCTGGTGCACCACCTTGTGCCCATTCCTAGAGATCTGTGATCCCACCATGGTAACACATGTCCTGGGCCATTTCTGCACTACGCTCTTACAGTGCGATGATTCCACTTTCAACATCCTATGGAATCCTGGCGTTTGCAGTTTTGGGAGGGGCCGACCAGCCCCTCCCGGAACTGCAAACCCCAGGATTCCATAGGATGTTGAAAGTGGAATCATCGCGCTATAAGAGGTGTAGTGCAGAAATGGCCTTAGTTAAGTCCTGTTTGGATAATGTAACATGTTCTACATTGGATTGCCTTTGAAGAGTGTTTGAAACTTTTCCAAATCTGATTCTTGACTCAGTGTACTTAGAGGGAGCACAGAACTCTTTTGTTAACAATACCTTTGCTGGCTAATGGTCAGTTTCTGCAAACAATTCAAAGTGCTAACCATGACCTACAATGCCCTATGTGACTCCTGTTCAGGTTTTTTGAATAAAGGATTTCATTCTCCTCATGTAAGTTCACCCAGATTTTAAGATCTTCAGAGGAAGCCCTTCTCTCAGTTCTACCATCTTTACAGGTACAGCTGGTAGAAACACAGAAGACGACCTTCTTGGTGGCTTCTTCCAGGCTTTGGAATTCCCTTCCTATCCCCTCCATAGTGTACTTCTGATGTAGCATTATTTTTTATCAGCTGGTTTTTTTCGAACTGATTGATTAGGGGGAAGCAGCTTCGAATAATGTGCTGTACTGTTCAGATTTATTGCTTCTTAATACTCTGTTTTTAAATGGCCTTTAATTCTATTGACAGCTTAATTATATTTGAACTTTTGTACCTTTTTAGTAATGTGAGCTTTTTATCTGTATCTGCTTTTACTTCTGTAAGCCATCACGAATCCCAGCACTGGGGGGAAAGTAGAATACTAATAAATACAACAGCAACCCAAAAAGCCTGAAGTAGTTTGGGTCCAAGGTAGCACATGAAGAAGGCAATATAATATGACTGAAATGTGCGCTTTCACAGTGAGTAAAACTCAGCTTTTCATTTTGCAACTCTGTTTTTTACCTACAAGACTGCTGTCTTCTGCCTAAGCTTGTTTAGGTGTTGAGACCTTTCAGAGAAACCCTTCTCTTTGTCCTCCCAACATCTGATACACATTTGGTGGGAACTCAACAAACGGGTGTAGCTTCAAGGAAAGAGGAAGGAATAAGGGCGTTGCCCCTCAATAAAAATTCCGCCCCCCCCCAAGTTTTTCGTTCACTTGCTGATTCCTAGCATTGCAGAGAGAGAAAAACACTGAAAATCATTCATACCTAGAACTCTTGTATCTGCTCTGCTTGCATTCCCCTTGTTAACTTTGCCTTTACCCTTTTCTTTGGATGCCTAAACTATATTTGTAAATGCTCAACTGAAGGTTTAAGTTACTGCAATGCTAGAAATTCAGACACAAAAGGGAAACTATCATGGAGGGGAATTCTTTTTTGCAGAACAATGGTTTCCTCTTCGGCTTCACCCAGCCTTTTGCACTCCCTACTGAGGAAGATTTGTTCAGTCCCTTCATTGATGCCTCTCCAAAGGAGGACAGAATCTTTTTACTAGGCTGATTTGTTTTGTTTTCCTGCTCCCTGTATTTTAAACTGTACTTATAATTTAATTTTGCTTTTAGCTGCTGCTTTTGCAATCTGCTCTGAACTTTTGATAAAATTGCTTCCTTGTTTGAACTGTTTTTACTATAGAATTTTAGTTAGTGACTTGGGCTTTTTTTTTTTAAATGGACAGGTTGGATATAAATGTAACAAACAAATCATTAAGCCATCAAACAAATGTTCATGCCCCAATTACAATCAGTCCAGTAGGAGTAACTGTTTGAGTGAGCCATATATGAGATAGATGCAGATAGGAATGAACCTAAGAGAACAGTCTAGCCATGTGGGTACTGGGTTCCTCTGACAGCTATGGGTTGCATCACTCAATATCAAACATGCTCTTAAAACACATTGCACACTGCACATTGGGAAAAACAAGTAAAGATGTGGGTGTCTCCACACTGAGTCCCATTTAGGGGAAAGGCAGGATACAAAATAAATTAAAAAATAAAATGGGAGAACATTTTTGTTGGATCTGCATTTTTAGCAAACCAATTTCCAAACTAATATGCAGGTTGGTAAATCATTTATCCTTCAAATTGCACACGTACTGGGAAAATCTGCATACTAAATAAATATGAATATTTTTGTGTATTAATAAAACAGTATTATTTTAGGGGGTTCTACTCGATGGAGCCTCTTTCAACTCTTACAATGCTATAATTCTAATACAGATTCGGAAACTGGATAAAACAGGCTTCTGACTGAATTCAAATAAAACTGATATGGACTAAAAACAGATTGATTCTTCTATCCCAACCTCCAAGCAACCCACCGCTGGTTAGGTATGTATGCTATTACCAACAAGTGGCCCATTCTCTTTTCTGCTTGCTCTGGGTTTTGCAATTGTTTTGTTCATGATTTGCAAGATCTCCCTCTTTGCCACTATGGAGAAAAAGGGGGAAAAAAAACCAGTTTAAATATAGAACATGCACATTAACATTTTCATTTCTAAAAATCCTGTTTGGTTCTAGCAAGAGTGCCTCTTTCTTTTGTAAGCTTCTAACATGACTAACCATGCAAACCTTTTCCACTGTTACACCACAGCAAGGGTTTGAGGCACTTTTGGGGAGTTGTATTGTTAAACAAGAAGCAGGGCTTTTTCCCATCTTATGCTTTGTAAGGACATTCAGCACAGCTGGTTTTGTGTCCAGTTCTATGTATTATTTTCAGGGTTTTAAAAGGCTTTCCATCTTCTGCCAGGTAGTTCCATTTCAAAGAGCTTAAACCCGCTGAGGAATAGGGAGCATTCATTCTATTTTGTGTTCTATGCTGCCCCTATTGTCTTGTTGACCACATACACACAGCTTTTGTGTGCTGGATTTTTCAGTATAAAAACATTGTACCCAGTAAGGTTAATCACAGCTTCCTCACTACTGCCTAAATAATGGTCTACACAAAAAGAGACAGAGGGGGAAAAAAATCAAAATTTACTTCAATAGATTCTTTGCTACAATTATTCACATCTCGCAGCACATTCTTATTTTCTTAAGACGCTGTGTTTTCCACAAGCAGGCTAGCTGGCCAATGAAGGTGAGGTAAAAGTGCTTTCTTAACAGAAAGAGACCAGCTTTCTTTAGAAATAGCAAACATACTGGGTGGCACAGTTCGTTAGCCATCAAGAACAGTTTGACTAAAAGAAGGAACACAGTTAAGATTTATGATGAATATCAAAGCTCATAATCTAAATTCGAATCCACAAGGTGTTTTTCCTCATAAGGAGCAGACTTGTAGATTATAATCACTTTTAAGTGGAAGATTAATTAGCTATAAATTGTAGCAGATTAATCAGCACAGCAGCAGTTAAAGGAAACTCTGGGTTGGTTTGTTTTTGGAGATTTTTTTTTGCTTTAAGTGTTACTTAAGTAAAGAAGAAAATACAAGAAATGAATACTGATTAGGCTTTTCTTCTCACAATGAATGGAAAGCTTTTCATATTAAATTCAAGTTTGCACTATAATAAGACATCCAACTGACGTTTTTTTTTTAAGTATGAAAATGTATTCAAATTTAATCTGTCAACTAACTGTGTGAAAGGAAGGTAATCCACCAGTAAAAATAACTGGCAAACTGAATATAAAGTTGGAAATCTCTTTCTCTACATGACATGACATGACATGACATGACATCACAAACTTCATTTCCCTGTTCCTACCCAAATAAAAGACCACTTAATTTCTTGATATTATCTGCATGTCCTTCCTCCTCAACTACTTTTCTATTTAAGAGCCTTCTGTATTCATCAGAGTTGCCTTTATTTTAGATAGAAGGTCTCTGAATGATGTTTTTATTTATTTATTTATTTTATTATTACACCTTAAATTACAAAAACAGATTAACATTCAAATCACAGACATTATTTTCCAAAACCATCATTCCATACTCCTTCCGGTCTTTGAATGATGTTAATGAAGTAAATAATTGCTCAAACTCTATCAAATTTCCTCAAATATTAAAACCTCTCTGTATATCATAAATTAAGACGCTCAATCTACAAATATCAGAAGAAAAGGAGACAACCAGTCCTGCATGTTACTCTTATTCCATTTTAAGTGATATATGTATTATTTGCAAAAAAAGAGACAGTTTTCATCAATGCATGCCTTCCTCATCCACTGAAATCTTTCTTGCCATCCCCCCAAGCTTTCTCAATTTGCAGAAGGGGAACACAGAAGATCTAATGAGTTTAGAAGAGAACTGTTTTCATTTGAGGTATGGCCAAGCATGCAATATACAGAATATCTGGGCTCCAGTGAACTTGGTATAGATAGAAAGAGCAACATGCTTACAGCCGCTTTACTCTCATCCCAAGTACACACACATTAATTATCCATGGCTGAGTGTTCTTCTCTGTGGCACTTACCGCACTACACTGTTATACCGCAATTATTTCACTGTGAAATTCTGGGTTTTGCAGTTTAGTGAGGCCCAAGAGCTCTCTGGCTGAGAATTCTAAATTCCCATTCCCTACATTGCAAATCCCAGGATTCCATACAATATTGCCAAAGCAGTTAAATTGGAATACAGCGCTATAACAATGTTGTGTGATTAGGGCCTATGTTATGTTGTATTCACTTACTATGCCCAGTCTAACTCCACTAATTTAATACTCTTTTGGTCAAAAAAACCTTAGAAAGATATAAGTGTCTGACAATACATAAAGCATAATTCGAAATACATCCTGGTACCCACAGTGTGAAATGACAAGCATTGAACGGTCTGATGCTTTAGCATTTGTGTATTTGCATTAACAGTATATGTATGTACTAGATACCAAACATATTTTTGACTTGACCAGGTATGTGCAACTTCTAGAATGTTTGTGGAGGAAACTGAACAGCATAGAACAGTATCTCTAGCAACAAAGTACAACATCTGAATAAAGAATCACACAAAGACAAAAAGGAGGAAATTGAATCATCAGAATCAGCCACATTTGGTCCCATATTGGGAGAAAAGTGGGATAGAAAACAAGCAAATAAATACAGCAGATAGTATATAGCAATGGTTGGGTGCACGCACCATTACATTAACTTACAGGAATTTTGTATTTAAGAAGCCTAACTGTATTTTAACAAATCCAAATATAATAGAAAGCATTCTAGCCTCAACATAAATAATTTTGTATGTCTGTCCAGCCACTCAGACATAAATACATTCTTCAACTTAATTCTATAATCTGGACAACAGTAAGAGAGGGCAATATTTAACTGAGAAAAAAAGGAAGAACAGGTTGAAGGCAAACTGGAATAAAGGAACGGTAGGAAAGCCATTGAGTGTTGGACTATGACACTGGAGACTGGGGTTTGAACCTCTGCTCAGCCATGGAAACTCACTGGGCGACCTTGGGCAACTCACACGGTCTTAGCCTTAGAGAAAGCAAGGGCAAGCCCCCTCTGAATGAATCGTGCTAAGAAAACCTGGTGATAGGTTCGCCTCAGGGTCTGCCGTAAGTCGGAAATGCCTCGAAGGCACACAACAATAAGAAGAATGAAGAATGAATGACAATTAGTCCAGAGACATGTGCTCAGCTAAGGATAACAAATCAAACATGACACAAGAAGTCTGGTGTTATCACAAAGGAATGCAATTACAAAAAGGAACAGCCTACAGGAAAGGAACATAGAACTTAAGGCCCAGCTGAGGCAGAACACTGAGTTTAACCAGAGACAGAAGTAGACATCATACACTGGTATCAACCTACTCTGTTCTTAAAGTACTGATTACTCCTCTCAAACAACAAAACAAGTACAGCACAGAAATAAGTTAAAAATCAAAACACTGTGGCTTCTGCACTTACCTGTAGCTTGCTGAATGGCTTCCATTACAATTTTTAGGGGTATTCCTGGTAGCTTGATATCAGCCTAATAAGGTACAAATAGAAATCACTTAAATATATCAATAGCACCATTTTCTATAGCACCTTAGAGTATATTTTTAATTTTTACTTTTACTTTAAGAATTAAGGTAAGCTGAGACAGATACCTGTAAGGCAGTTATTCCTTTACTTGTTCCAGCCATTTTGAAGTCCATGTCACCATTATAATCTTCTATTCCCTGCAAAATATAAGCATATTTGAAACCCCTTCCAAGGCTCTACCCACAGACCCAACAGCCTTTGATGAACACAAGTTCTACTCCACTGCAACGGGTACGTTAAGCGTTGAAGCCCAAGCCTGCAACATCCTTCTACAGCAGGGACTTCTCTAGTGATGCCTCCCCAACTAGTTTCATGATCTCCTTGGAGAAAGTCAGACAAGATTTTTTTATAAGTTTAACCAGTCTGAATACAAGCTTAATCTGATTTTAAGGTAATTAAAGTCTGAGAATTTTGTTTGAGTGTACTAACTGAATCAGAAGGGCTATAATTCCTAAGATTCCAAGTAAACAGTAATATTTACACCAGTTTCAGAAACTGAGGCACACATCTAGTGGAATGTGGTCAATGTGAGTTTTGGCAAAGGTGAGGAAAGTTTGCAAAAAAAAGACGTTTTCTGATTATTGGACATGTATGGTCAATGGCAACTTCAATCTATTACTAGATACAACAGCCCATCAAAGTCTTATTCCCTAGTGGAGCATTAGGAAGTTTGGTGGATGCTAGGAACATCATCTGGGCATTGTCCTGCACCAACTGATAGGAACACAACACTGCATTTTTACAGTGCTTTCAGAATTTCTGAAGTGGTTCCTGTATATTGTACTGTAACCCTGTCAGATGGGTCTGTATTATTATCGCCATATTGCATGTGCGAAAGACAAAGAAAGAGTGGCTTGCTAATGGTGATCCACCAGTAAGTAAATTCATGGTAGAGGAGAGATTCAAACTGAGGATTTCCCAATTCATAGTTCTGCCTCATGTCTCCCCTCTTGTCCCTGTGAATATGTATATTAAGTATAATACACCTGAGTCACAGATTTCAGGTTTTATTAATGCTGAATTTTAATTATGCTGATGAAGAATTTTGATTATTTTAAGCGCAGAGTACAAGTCTTCTAGAGCTGACAATACCTCAGGCTCCATTCAATAAGAAACTCTTACCAGAATGTCTGTTAGTAAGCGGTAATCCTCAATGTCTCTGTTTTTTTCCAGGTTAGGCCTGGTAACCAAACCTACTGCAACGCCTGCTACAGCTGATGAAATTGGCACCCCTAACAGTAACAGATATATATTTCAAGTTACAACAGGAATCCCAAAGGCCTGTAATGTACAAATGCATGTGAGATGTTAATTTATTGTGCGAACTGTGTACCTGCATCCATCAATGCTAAACTCCCACCACAAGCAGAAGCCATTGATGATGATCCTAGAGACATAAACCATAAGTTACACAATAATCTTTTCTTCAAGTAATTACCATCTTTCTAAAATTAAATGATCTGCAAATGAATACATTTCCCGGCAGCACAACAGAGACTGACAACTATTTGCCACTTTTTGATTTGTAATCTCTCCAAGGAATTTGTATTTTCCTGCCATCACCTACATCTGATTCATTTTGGAAGCCTCGACCTATACCATTTCTGCACTAAACTGTTCCAGTGCTATTATTCCACTTTCAACAGTTTAGGGGAGGGGCCTCAGGCCCCTCCCCTAAACTGCAAACCCCAGGATTCCATAGGATGTTGAAAGTGGAATAATAGCACCATAGTCTAGTGCGGAAATGGCCCAAATTTCTGCAATTGACATCACAAAAAGAAGTGATGACAGGCTTCTACTTTAACTTGCCCTTCTAGAGTTAAAGCACTGCCAGAGACTTCCAAAGGACATCTTCAAATTCCCTTTTTCTAATCCTAAATTCTTAGCAACGGTCTAAAAGTAATAAAAAAAAATCAAATACCATTTGATTCCAGTACTTCTGAAGTAACCCTTATTGTGAAAGGGAATTCGGTTGGAATCACTGGTTTTAAAGCTTTCTCTGCAAGTGCACCTACAGAAAAAAATTATACCATGACTACAAAGATTATTTCAATTTCAGTGCAAATATTCAGCTTTTTCACCTTTCACTCACCATGACCAAGTTCTCTTCTGTTTACAGCTGTAATTTTACCAATCTCATTAGTTGCATAAGGAGGAAACTGTTAGAAGAGGAAAAAGTCACTATAGCATGACTATCTCTTAACATTCATTTTAAGACAAAAGCCTATGAAATTCGCCCCAAGAAATTAGAAATATACAGTCTGTGAAACATAAATCATTTGTACAGGAATCCTTAGATTTTTAGCCATGTATTTTAAATGGTCCACTATAAGGGTCATCATCCAATATGTCAAGATTATCTAATTTTTAAAAAAGAAACCATCAGCCTAAACTTAGGCGCATATACTGAAATCAATGAGCTGAGGCCTTCCCCGACTATTCAAATGATCCTACTGAATTATAATGTTATCATTTTTAAATAATTGATAGGTGTTCTTAAGTGTCTAATCAGCTAACATGATACAAACATTGTTATATAACATACATTGTATATAGTATATATTAAAATGTCTAATCAACCAACATTGTACAAAGAGGAATTTAATGTCCAGTTTTAGACAGCTTTACTTCTATTTTAAAATATCTTATTATTCTCATGTGAAATTGAAACCAGAAGGCCCTACATTTTAAAACCCACCTTAAAACTGAACAAATGCTTTATTAATTCATAGTGAGTGAACACGCAAAGCCAAACTTTCTTCTACCTGCACAAATAAATTCAGGGCGCAATACAGGCTGCAGCAGGGCACTTAATAATCACCTATCTTGCTCTGTATTCCTAAACTCTGGACAAATCTGACTATTCCTGTGCATTCACCCCACGCTCAATCTTCTTCCCTCAAAGTCTCTCTCTCACACACTTTACAGATAGCTATTTTTTCCTGATCAGAGAAACAGGCACACTTCCTTCCATCTAATATACTCCACTACAGGAAGAAGGAAGAGGAATTCTTCTATTTGTCTGTGCAGAGAAAATCGTTGCCATCAAAGTGAAGAGAAAACATACTGTATTTGATGGCGTATAAGACGCACCCGTATTTAAGATGCACCACATTTATACACTGGGAAATACTGTTTGCCGGTGTATAACACACACTGGCATATAAGACGCACCCAATCTTCAAACAGTATTTTTCGGGAAAAAAGGTTAGTCCTATACACCAGCAAATATAGTATACTGAACAGGGTATATCAACAGTAGCAGCAAGGGTCCTTTCCCCATGCCCAAAATGCACTGGAAGTCAAGAGGTGAATAGAAAGGCATGTTCCTTTCAGAGATCAGTACAGGCAAATACGTGTGTGATGAAATCCTCTATACAGGTTGGCAAAGTGACTGACAGGAGCATAAGGGTTGGAAATGTATGGTTGAAATAGGGGATTTTACCACATGGGGCTACATTTATACTTATTACCTACAATTCTTCTTAGAAAGTAGCCAAAGTGGTACAAAGTAATAAAATCAAAAACACTATTAAAAATAATGCCATTTCAACATATAGTTGATTTCTCTACAGGCGCACTCCACATGTTGCTTTCAGATCCCAGCAACAAACTTTTAATGTAATAGATGCTTTTCCTCAAGAAGATCAAAGGGAAATCAGCCTTAAGTTTTAAAGTACTTTCATCTACTGATTTAAACATAGATGTTTTTCAAAAAGCTCCAAAAGGAACAAAACAAGTCATACCTCATAATGGAGCATGAAGTTTTTTTCTTTTATGCCACTAAAAACAGAAATAAGTGTTATGAAGAATTAAATGAGCTGCACATAATTAAATACTTCCACAAATAATTTAATAAAGCTCAGTACACTCCATCTTCTGTCATGAATATGCATACATGATATATAAATCAGCTGGGTTTGAATGGCTCCATTTTGGGAACATCTCTTCTACCATGTATGCCTACAAACTCCTTGAAATCTTCAGAAGACATCCAGCTTCAAACATCACCTAGTCATATTGTTAGATCAGGCAGGAAAGAAAACAAGGCCTTTTTGTATAGTAACCAAAACGGTACAAGGCTCTTATCCTTGGAAGGCTGGCCTGACCTAACAGGGCTCAAAGAGTCAACTGAGGACACAGAATGCTTTTATATTGTTAAAACTAAGTAGATCTGAGCCTGATCTATGTATGCATGGTTCAATGGGAAACTGTTTGGATAAACAGGAGATTTTAAATATGTACTGCACACAAACACCCATAGTCAATACTGAGAAGATTTTAGGGGACTGCAAGCTAATTGAAGATATTTTCATTTATTAATACTTATCTTTCATTCAATTAAGTATAACATTAGCCAGGCCATACTGAAACTGCCTTTCTCTGATACTGAAAGGTATGCAAAATAGCCTATGTTTGGCTGTAACTCAGATCTGTGGGTTTTCCTTACACATAATGCAAAACCAGCCTTGTTCCCAACCTCATATCCTCTGAATGTATAAATCTCTACCATCCCCACTCAGGACACTGGGTGGGTGGGTGGAGGTTGTAGTCCAATACTACTAGAGAACATGAAGTTGGAGAAGAGTGTACCAAATGATGCTTTCGCACCTATAAGCATAAAGCTGGAATGGATCCAAGCCCCCCAACTGACTCCCCTAAACAACTAGCAGAAAGACAGCTTCAGTGTTGTTTCATTTTTGTAATCCTGGATTGTGGACATGCTTAATAACTTCAAGTTCAGATTTCACACAAGGCTTCTTCCTTGTTACACACATGCCACCCCCCCCCCCCGCAGTATGAAAAGAACGAACAGGCTGTATGCACCATAGCGTATTAACTTAGTAAGCTGAAAATGCTTATAGTTTAATAAGCCTCAGAAGTTCTAACTTTTTGCTGGATGTGATTAGACCCACTGTTTGAAGTTGGCTTGTTCTAGTATTGAATCATTTTTTAATGAGCCATGATTTTCAGGTCAAATGCAATCCCAACCTGGGATTCTAAAAATTTGGTGAGACTAAATGAGTGAAGACATTCTCTCCAGCTATGTGAGAAGAGAAGGGAGCTGTGGAGTACACAATCATTGTGTGGCTCTTCCATGTAGAACTCAAGCATGGTGTAAGGTTATATGGAAACCATTCCACTGTTAAGAAAAGTCTGTATTTTAATATTTTCTCTCTGTCAGGATGCAGGCAATCAATCTTCAGCACACTGATTAAAATTTGCCCTCGCTAGTTAAAACTAACAGAATTGAATAATTAAATAACTTTAAGTAATTTACTAATGAAGGGGCCGTTAATATGCAGTCTGCAAGAAACCTCATATGCTGTTTTTTTGGCCTTATCATACCCTGTATCACCACTCACACAAAGCAGTAAACACACAAAATTTGGCAGCTACACAAATGCCCTCTTCAAAACCACCATGCTTTTGAAACGTCTTCCAATGAAATGCTTTTTTCCAACACCTCTCACAGTACTCTACAATGGCAGGCATGATACCAGAACCCATTACCCACAGGTTTTCCTCTCAGTAAGATGTTCTTGTAAGCATCTCCTCCTGTGCTTTAAGGTTACCAGTAATTTTCCATATGGAATGTGGGAAATAATGAGATTTTTTTTTTAAAGTGAGTAAGTGGATGGCAACATATGGGAAATGAAGAAAATATATAATGAATAATTAAGAAATAAAGTGAATGAGTGGAGTGGGCAAGGGGAAGAGACAAAAAAATAAGTCTGATCAGGCAGATGTTTATCAATTGTAATTAAATTAACGAGTGACCCCTGACCAGTTGGCTGACATGAAAAATATCTCTCAGCCTCAAAAAAGTTGCCTGCCCTTACACTAAAAATCTCCCCCCATGAAATGAACAAGCCCTTTCTTTTTGGAAAAAAAATCTGTTAACTTGAATTATGTACTGCAATGTTTTAGTATCACCTCCCAGTTTGGTTTGGCTTTGGAATGTTGTGATTATCTATTTAGCATGACATTGAAAATTGCACAATCAGTCTTGATTCTTTTAAGACAGATGGAATATACATTTTATATAATGTTTATTTATTTAGAGCAGGAATGGGCAACTGTGAGAGGCTGGGGGCTGCATGACCACCCTCAAGAGACCTTGGGGGCTGCACCCCCCTGCAATTAAAATAAAATATTTTGCCCCAAAATGTCCCCCAACACCTTCTAGGGGCTCTAGGGGGCATTTTCCCAAGGTTTTTAGGCCTCATTTTAAAGGCCTTTATTCGAAACAGGAAATGACGGGAAGTCACAGCCAGTTTATTTTCAGCTTTAAAAAAAAGTGGCAAGATGGCCACAAAAATACCCCAGAGGGCACACTTCACTCACTCCTGATTTATAGTATTTCTATCTTGCCTCATATCAGGATGCTGAAATCTCATATAAGATATTTAGGAAGCTTACAATAAAATCTATTGGGCCAACTCAAAATTTAAGAAATAAATATATACAACAAAAATAAACGTTCTAAAAACATTACTCACTGCATAATTTAAAAGTTGAGGATAAAACAATACAAAATAATGCATCTGTCCACACAGAGCAAAGTGATTAGGCCCCAAGGGCTTTTATAAAAAGCCAAGTTTTAGCTTGGTGCCAAAATGAGACCAACATCAGCACCAACTGGGCTTCCAAGGGGAGGGTATTTCATAACCAGGGTTCTGCAGCTCAGAAGGCCTTCCGCCATGTCCTCAGACAGTGTATTGTTCCCACTGGTGGGGAATGGAGGAGGGCTCATCCTGCAGATCTCAGTCCTTGGACAGGGATATTCAGGGAGAGGTGCTCCTCCAAATATATAGAGGTCTGAAACCATTTTTGGCTTTAAATGTCACTACCAGCACCTTGAATTCAGGCTAGAAACATTTTGGCAGCCATTTTGCAATTCTTTCAGAACTGGCATTATATGGTCTCTATAAACAATTCTTCCCATCAGTCCAGCTGCTGCTTTTTGCACTAGCTGAAGCTTCTGAGTTGCTTTCAAGGGCAGTTCCATAGAATGCAGGCTTCCACGTTTGCTGGGATTTAAAGCAGGGCTGGGAAGCATGTTAACTCTCTAGATTTTGTTGGACTACAACTCCCAGGTAACCTAGCCAACATAGCCAATGGTAAGGAATGCTGGGAGCTACAGTCAAACATCATCTGGAGGGCATGTTGATTCATATCCTTGGTTGAAAGTACCAGACATTTCACAGTTAACTTACTGATACTGCATCAAACCTTACGTCAAATTAGTTAACTGGGAATGGCTGTTCAATATCTCACATTTCCTATCCTATCATCTGACCCTTTCAAATGGAAATGTCATGTTAACTGCATGTTGAACAAGTGCTCTGGCCACTGTTACAGTCCCTCTCTATTTCCTTGAAGGTTTTGATCCTAAAGATCTCAACACCTGCAATAAGCACCAAAGCCAAGATAGGGGCTGTAGGAAGACAGGACGGTGGTAAATACCTTATGGCTGTTGTGATGAGATCAGATTTTACACTCGATTCCAATGAATCAAAGGTAACCGTACAAAGGACCTGGAACAGCAACAAAGAAAGGTATTTCAGTTTGGTGGTCAGGCACAAGATTCTCTACAAACATGAAAATAATTAAAAGCAAAAACTGCAAACTAAACCAAAGAAGTACCTAGATGCACAAATAAATACTCAGATATCAAAAAGATATGACATGAAACATTGGCACTATTTACCTTGGGATTAAAGTGAACCATTCTCACTTTTTTATTAAAACCCTCCACTTTTTTGCCAATAATTAGCCAGTCTACATATAACATTTATTATGAAGTCTGACATGCTCTTCTTTCTTTTGACCCCCTCAAAAAATGAACCAGAGGGGTTGAAAAGTGGCAGATAAAATGTAGTCACCGCAACACTTTTAATAGGTAAAATCTTCATCCTGATTTCAGTTGGATAAGCTACTTTACAGCTTTCACATACTAGAAGAAACTGCAGTCAAGGATACACACAACTCCTCTAAACAAGTTTTCAGGGGAATAAGTGCTGTACAAAAATAACTTTCATAAACCTCCAATTTAAGAAGAGCAGCAGGTCTGATTCACAGATGCTGCTATTTTAAGCAATTCGCCCACAGAGACCTTTTCATTCAATGACATGCACATCCCACACACAGCACAGCTTTTAATAGTGATGCGGAACATATGCACAGTCTAATTTTATAAACACGCTCAGGGAAGTTAAGAATGATTTTGCATTCCTGCAGAGATGCTGTCAAGAAATGTTCTGCAGTTAGCCTGGCACAAAACAGATGATGCCTACCAGCACATCTAAAACAGTTTCATTTTAACTGTAGACCAACAGTAGCACTTATCTAAAATGTTCACATTCATTACAACACTACTGCATTTTATGACTACAGGCTCCTCTCGCTTTATCTGACAGGTTAGGGACCAGAGCACTGTCAGAAAATGGAACTGGCTGAAAAGCAGAACCGACGTACTGTAGGGAGCATGAAGGACTCACGGAGGCCCACTTATTATCAACTGCACATGTGCTGTTTGCAAAGTATCTAAGCCAGCTTAGTTCCTCCCCCCCCCCGGGTAGCTTTGCAAGCAGCACACACACACAAGTGGTTCCAAGTGGGCCTCCATAGACAAGAAGAACTGATGAAAAAGCAGAATCCCCATTGAATTAATGGAACTTATCCCTAATTTGGAAGTGTCAAAAGAATGAGTGGTCAGTTAACAGGACATCAAAATGTGGGCGCTTTCTCTAATCAGATGTTATGAAATAGCTCATTCATGTAGGGCTACACTAACAATGAAATTACCTCAAACCCAATTACCCAAGTTTAATTTTGTAGCCTTCCACTGTAAGGATTCTTCATACATTGGAAGTATGTTCTCAGTGCAAGAGAAAGTAAGCCCAATACCTGAGAGATTGCTCATTGTTAAGGAAGTATGGTCCTCTTCCGAATTATAAAGCCCTCTTCATTTTTTGCTACAACTCCAGCACTGACAACATGGGAGAGCAATGTTTGTACAATGTGGTTAAACGTTTTCCCTACTTAGGTCTCAGCTTCTCCAGATTAACTCCCATTACCTTAAGGAAATAGACTTAAGGACACAGGAAGCTGCCTTATAACAAGTCATCAATACTGGCTTATTGTTACTGATACTTAGATACCGACTGGTAGTGGTTTTCCAGGGTTTTGGAGCTTTCCAGCCCTTCCTGGAGTTGCCAAGAACTGAATCTTCTGCATATAAGGTAGACCTTTTGTTCCACTACTGAGATATGGCCACCCCTTACAGAGCAATAGCCGGGAACTTACTGCAGTGGTCTGACACTCTCAACCTGTGACTAGCAAGCATACAGTCATGTAAGCAATGCAGTGTTTGACAATAAACCTCCTTCCTAATACCTTATTGGCTCTGAACTATGTAATTTTGTTTCTTTATTATCCTAATAGGTATCATTGGCTTTAAAAACCTTAAAGACTTTGGGTAGAAGGCAAAACCATCATTTGGCAGATCCTGAATGGCTGCGTGCAATCTTCCACCAGCAGCTGACACTGTTACTAGAAAGCAGGTGTCCTTTGCCCTAGAGACACCATCTACATTCTAGTTCTAAGGGCAGTGCAATATTTGTGTGAAGTACAACAGTAAGGCACAGAGCGAAAGGGCACCCTTATTTTAGATTTGGATCATAACAGCCAAAAAAGCAAAACACATACAGACAACAATTTATTTTACGTGTAGCAACAGAAAACATATTCTGGAAGATCCTGCTGACTGGAATATATGTTTTTACACATAAAAATATTTAAAACAGAGCTTTTTCCATTTATTTACTTCATATAAATTTAGAGTCCAAATTAAATACTCTAGGCAGTTACTAAGTCCAACACAAGTGAAGCAAACACTTAAATCTTTTGCATTGGAATAAGCAAGATTTTAAAGAGCTTAAATTTTGCCTGATCATGCCTCAAGAGTTTTATACTTATTAAATCAACATATGAAGCTGCATGCACCAAGTCACACCATGAGCCTACTTAGCACAGCTGCATGAACTGCAACTGCCAGCAACTATGCAGGGTCTCAGACTGAAGTTTTCCAAAGCCCTTCTACTGTCAGCTTTTTAAACCACTGGAGACTAAACACATAACCTTTTGCATACAGCCACTTCTGTCTGTTTAGAATCCATAAATGGAACAGTAGCTACTCCCAATAGTTAGAAATAAAGATATCCAAATAATAGGTGTAGGAACATCAAGCAAACAAATGTCCAGGATACCAAACAATTCTCGAACTGGTTAATATTTTTTGTAAAAGATGCCCGGAGTGAATACCTGGGTCTGACCTCTCTGAAACAGTGCTGATCCATGAAGAGTTTTGAACATATCTACTTCACAGGAGATATTTCTAAGGGAAGTCAAGTCTCTACCATCACATCTGTGGGAATAAAGTTAAGAAATACAGACAATGGTTTACTGCTACACTACACATATTATAACACTAGTTAGCACCCAGTCTCATAAGCGCACTCTTGTCCATTTTATCATATCTTATCTGGTTCCCCGCCAGCATCACACTACATTGGCCCCTCCACTTCTGCAAACATTTGGGAGGCGGAAAAACCACAAATAATCCCCTCCCGGCAGTCTTCCACCCATTCCCTTCCAGGGCTCACCCCTCCTATTCCCGTGCCTTTTACACACTGGAGCCAGAGGCAAGGGAATGGAAGTGGGGAGCTCCAGAGGGGAGAAGAAAGACTCGTGTGAGCCTTCCCCCCATTCTCTTGCCATGTATGCCATGTTCAAGTAAGGCCCCACTAAAGATCTTAACAAAGAGAATGCCAGTAGCACAGATTGGGCCTACACACTTCGAGTTCTATGTTTATAGGAGCCCAATCAAATGCAACTTCTTAAGTGCCACAGTCAGAACATAAACATACACATAGTGGCTAAACTGGGGTGGGCAAAGTGCAACCTATGGGCTACATGTAGTTCCCACAGGCCATTTTTATGCCTTCCAGAGGTCACTTTTTTTGGCCTTCAGTGCTCTCTAGAGGGCATAGGGAGCATTTTCACCATGTTTTGCCTCCCTATCCCAATTCAGAATCAGAAGAGGCCTTTTACTGAAAAGAGAAATGAACAGGAAGTGACTTATGTTCGCTTCCAGTTGTTAAAACAGGCCTCTCTTGGGCTTAAGATGATCCTGGGAGCTAAAACGATGGCAGAAATACCTCTCATTCCCCCTAGAGCATTCGGAGGCTTTTAAAAAAATTTTTTGCATTGGGAGGTGCAGCCTTCCAAGATCTCCTGGAAAGTTACATGACCCCTAGCCTGAATCCTACTTTTAGTTTCTAAGAAAAGTAGATCCAGTGAATCTATGGAACTTATGTAACTAAACCAGATCCAACGCATCAGCAGAACGCACATAAATGTTGACTTACCAACTTACCATTGTTTCTATACATTTACTCTAATTGGATCTAATGATACAATTTAGACCATATGGAAAACTAATCTGAGCTGAAGCAGGAATTATCCAGCCTTTACCTTCCTAGTGCCCTTATTCTGCAGATGACTTTGTTTCAGCAATGAGAAAAACTAATCCCACATTTACCTTCTGTATTCATTCAGAATAAGATTTCTAAAGATTTCCTTGGAAATAACATTAAATGATTCCATGATTTCATAAGGCTCAGCATCTGGGAACTTTTCTAGAAATAAACACAGATCAGAAATACAAGCTGCATGCAGGACAAATTTTCCCAATAAAATATTCAGAAAGGAAATAAAAAGATGCTGCTAAGGAAGATATTTCATCAACCTTAAGCAGCTTGTAATTTTGTTGATCTTCCTCATTCTTCCAAATTTAACCATTGGCAGAGTGACATCAATATGACTTAGAAAAATAAGAATTTAAACTATTTGTTTATCTTTTCTTTCAGCAGGTAAACAAAGAGCACAAGATAGTACAAGGGCATCCTGAGTGTCTCTAAAGTTGAGGAAAAGGAGGACATGCATTTTACCATCACCTAGGAATTTATACTGCAATCTTATTCTTCCCAGCAGATAAGTCTCACTGAATTCAATTACACCTGCATCCCAGAAAATGTCACAGGATTGCAGCAGCAGGCTTGACTCTCACTGCGATACATCCCAGACACAAGTTTATCACTTCATACTGTAGGTGCAAGCACATATGATGATCCTCCTCATACAATCAAACCAATCAAAATCACTGTTGAAGAACTGAACGTTAATCTTCTTCCTGACACACTAATTTTCTGTGTGCAGGTTTCTGGGTTTTTTTAATTGATCAAATTGAGATGCATTTGATCAGGTGACACACACACCAGCAATCTGAAGCCAAGACACAGATTTAAAACTCTCAGTGAGAACTAACTCAGCTATCATATCACTGTTGTTGTGTGCCTTCAAGGTGTTTCCGACTTATAGCAACCCTAAGATGAACCTATTATGGGGTTTTCTTAGCAAGATTTGTTCAGATGGGCTTTGCCTTTGCCTAAGACTGAGAGAGGGTGACTTGCTTAACGTAACCCAGTGGGTTCCCACAGCTGAGTGGGGATTCAAACCCTGTTCTCTGGAGGTCTAGCTCAACCCTCAACCCACTACTCCATGTTGGCTCCTAGCATATCATTACCCCCATCCCCAATCTGAACTTAGAACAGTAACTTAGTTGTAGAACTAGAAAGACAGTTGTAGAAAAGCACAATGTTGCATAATATAATGATGAGTGTATATCTACCTTTCAGCTCTTCTTCTGTTTCAAGTCTGATTTTGTTAATAGCTTCATCTCTTGATATCTAGAAGATAAACCTTTCGTTAGGGCTCTAGAACCATTTAGAAATTTCTGTTTTGTCTCCTAGCCTGGAATCCACATTTCCCAGATAGTGACTGGAAGTCACGATTGTGTTTCTGAGCTCTGCTGTTCCCTTTACACTACTGGAATTTTTTCCCAATGCCAAGGTAGTCTTTACTTTTGACTTACTTTTTAATTTTTTGGGCTTTCCCATTGGCAACTGACAAATTTTTTGTGCTTACTGCTACGGCCTGCTGCTGCAGTGAGTGGTTTTCGGCTTCGCTCTGACTTGAAGAAATAAGTATTTTCTTCAGCACTGAGTCTGTGATTGTATCTGAGGCACCTTCCCATGAAGTGTGCTGGCCTTCTGTGTCCAATTGATTAGTCATCTCACCCTCTTTCGCCATCATACTTGTTGTACTGGGAGAGTCATTCTTTTTAATTTCATCCTCTACTTGCCACTTCCTCCTTTTCAAAATCAGTTTCACAGTGCTTGCACTTTTTCTCTGTTATCTCTGCCATCAACATCACCCTCCTGCTAATGTACTATTATTAACTAATTAAGCCTAATTTTCAAAGATAGATAGATAGATAGAAAGGGAAGACAGTGTAAAAGCTCAACCAACTGGCAAGGCAGGAAAAAAAATATGGAGGCATTTGGAATTGTGGAATTTCTGCCTGGCCAGGTTGGTGCAAGGGATCAACCCAACCGTGAAAGTGGATTGCTCCTTCAGCCTATCTCAGATGGCCCTTCCACAGGAACCTTTCTCCAGGTGCCTCCTTTTTCAGAATTATGTTACAACACAGGAATCATCCTTTTGTTACTCTAATATTCCCTAATTATTCCATTATTCTACAACCAAAGAGTATTCTTGGTGGTGCTGCCCTAACTGCAAGATTAACCCATAAAGAACTTTGCTCCATGCTTATACTACAATATTTTCAGTATTGGGCCAAAAGAGTCTCATTCACTCAAACATTTTAATTTGTTGTAAAACTGTTAAGGCTTTTCTTGTTAAGCATTTTGTTTTCTATCTTACTAAGTTGTGATTTAATTGACTTGGACACTGCCTAAAAATTCTTATAGGTTACAGACTGGTATGTAATTGTTTTAAACCAAATAAGCAAACAACAATTATACACTCAACACTCCATTCAATGAATTTAATTTTTAGATCTCTTTTATACAGTACATTATTCTAAATGCTGGCACCAAGAAGGAGAAGCACTTTAACGTCACATTATTATTATTATTATTATTATTATTACTACTACTACTACTACTACTATTTCTAGTAATTCATTTATAGCCCTCCTTTTCCTTAATACTGAGACAAGGCAGCTTAGAAAAGTTAAAGTAAGCACAGTTAAAACACTTAGAAAGCACAACAGAAAACACAGTTTGATATTATTAAAACAAAATTAAATTAGCCATAGAATTAAAGCCAGTTGAATTTGGTTTAATTCACTAAAAACCTTAAGAGCCATTAAGACAAGGAAAACACCCCATCAAAAGCCTGAGCAACCAGTTTCTCAAAGCCTATCAGAACAAGGAAGTTTTCACTTCCAGATGGAAGAACAGCAAGCCTCCCTAGGGAAGGAATTCCAAAGCTTGGGAGAAGCCACTGAAAAGCTCCACATGTGAGCTTTCATGCTGACCTTCAAACTGAGAAAGGAATGAAAGAGCAAATAGCTTTTGTTTTCCAACCCAAGTCACCCCACGAAAACTGTGAGGAGAGCAGTGGGCCTGCTCTCTTCACAGCCATGTCTGGTGCCCTGAATCAGGGCCGCTCCATGTTGAAGGAGCAAATGACTGAGGACACAGCGTGAGGGGAGTATTCTTTATATTCTCACTTAATATTTCATCAAACAAGAGTGTTCAAGAGTGCAAATGCATCAAACACTTGAGATATGTTGCTTTATACAGGTTAAAGACAAATAATGGAAACGTGAAAGTTATCCAAATTTGAACCCAGCAAAATGAACTTCAGTACTTACTTTATCATGGGTGAAGTCCGAAAACACCCCAGTGATCTTTTCAGATGCAAGCCTTGGATAGGAAGAGAGAGAAAGGGATTTTTTAAAAGAAGTAGCTCAGCTTCATGACTTTTAAAAGGTACAAAATTAAGCATAACCATTTCTCAACAAATGAGCCGAGAAAACAAATCCCTTGCCATGACAACATACTGCAGAACTGCCACACACTATGTGCAATTTGGCCAGCACTGTGTTGAACTTTGTACATTTAAAAAGCACTGCTGACTTTTTTTAAAAAAAAGTAATTCAATTTTTTTTGCTACTGTAGCTTCTGACCACACATTTTTATTTGCAGCCATTTGGGTGTTTAATTCAGAATTCCATCTACTTTTCATCTGTTCTTCATTAAGAAATCATCTAAAGAAGGGGTGTCAAACTCAATTTCATCTTGGGCCGCATCAGCCCTGTGGCTGCCCTCAAAGCGCCAGTTGTATCTTTAAGACTATATAAATGTATCTACTCTTTTATCGTGTTAAGTAATTGCTTCTGCATCTGATTATTACTTTTAGTAATAACTAGCCCTGAAACTAGAATTCTAGGAAAAATAATAGCAAGCAAGTATACAATTATTGTACAATTTATTGAAAAATGAGTTTTGAAAACAAAGATTTTTTTTTAATCATCAGACAATTATTATCAAGCACTGTTAATTACATTAACTTTATTTAACTTTTTGGTCCCAGTTGAGACTCTCTCTGTGCCTCTTTCTGCTCCCCCCTCTCCTGTGCCTCTCTCTCCCACCTGCCCCTCTCTGTAGCTGGGGAGTCCGATCCCTACATTGCAGGTCCCCTGGCTGCCGATATTCTGAAGACTGGGCCAGCAGCCAGCACTCACGAACTACTTTTACTTCTGACTGCTCGTCTGTCCAACTCTTGTGAGCTGTGTGGAACATTGCCATGGTAACCCATGGCAATGCTCTGATGGTGAGACTTGGACAGAGGAGCAGTCAGAAGTAGAAGTAGATTGTGAGTGCTGGCTGCTGGACCCCTCTTCAGAATACTGGCAGCCAGGGGCTCGCAATGTGGGGATCGGGCTCGCCAGCTGGGGAGAGTGCCACAGCTGGAGAGGTGCGAGGGCCACATGAAATGGCCTGGCTGACCAGATTTGGTCCGTGGCCCTTGTGCTGATAAGAGAATTATTTTTCCTTTGAGGAACTTTTAAACACAATGTAATTAAAATAGTCCCACACTGAATTAAAATAATCCATAAAACCCGAATAGTCAAAGGAGTACACAAATGAAGGCAGCAAGTTTTCTCATTTAAACCATTTCATACAAGTAATCAGAATTAGAACGATCAATCCCAAACCCCATCACTACCTTGTGATGTACCACTGGGAGCAAGGAGCAGAACTTTCACTACTGTTGGCCTACTCAGATAATCTCATCACTATCTAGCCCTGCCAGTGAAGGGAATGATGGTGATGCTTTACTCCGGCTGGAGGCTCAAATCTTACTTCCCACTGAACTCTAGATTTGCAAACATTAAAGTTTATGTGCAGATATTACTTTATGGAGGGTTACAAGAACAATCCCGTCCACCTCAGTGTGACCAAGTCACTAGCTTCAATTCACTGGTGCCTTAATAACTTACAGCTGTGAAGACAGGAACAGAGGATAGAGAGATTTGGGAAATTGAACACATTTCATCCAACAGGGGCAGAAATCAAGAAGTGAAGGGGCCAAATCTGAGACTGGTGGAAGGGAAACAAGAAGAGTATAGGACCAGTTTGTAATAGGAATTCTTCCACAATGTTGAAGATCTCCTGTTGGCAGCCTTTGAATTCTACCCCTAGACAGTGTAACGACCCAGTAAAATAGAGCTTTCCAAACTTTTAATGTTGGTGACACATTTTTTAGACCTGCATCGCTTCGTGACACAGTAATTCAGTAAGTAATTCAGTATGTGAAGGCAGCTTCTTCACCTGAGCCTGGCCCACCACCACTGCTGCCACTGCCCTTGCCAGGGTCCTTCTGGTGGTAGTGGCAACAGCAGTGGCAGAGGCAGCCCCTCCACCCATTACGTTTGCATGACACACCTACAAACTGAAGTTGACACTCAGGAAAGCTCTGCAGTAAAAGGTAGGTGATTTGTGAACCTACAGATGTTGTTAAGATTACAACTTCCATCAACACAGCTTGCGGTGAAGGATGGTTGGAACTGAAGTCCAAAAACATCTGGAGGACCGTACTTTGCTTATCCTGCTTCAGACTGAATAGCAAGGGGTGTAAAGAACTTGAAGGGAAAAATGTTGACAGGAAGGTCCTCCAACATAGCTGGGTTACCCCACAACCCCCGTTTTTGCCTAGGTCCTCTTAAATCTCCTATGTAATGGAGCAAAGTAACTTCATTAGAATAAATGAAAATAAAGTCTTCTCCAGCCTGGATTTTAATCAAGCCAGAGAAAAATCTGGAGATCACCTCTCCTTGGGGTGGATTTTATGAGCCTTCTGAGTTTGGGAAATATCACCAGCATCTCCAATAAAATTAACACAGTTCTCAGTTTCACAAGCATACTAATTTTTTTTATAAACTTATACATTTTAGAGTATTTATATTCTTAAAGGAGTCAACTATGTATAGATCTGACAAAATATTTTCTTACTGATACTTTTTTTGATCTTGCTCTTCATCTATTTAAACATTTTGATTACAGACTATCTTGTGCAGTATGCTCAAAAAGAAGGGGCATAGATATATATTAAATAAATGTTGCATACTTCATTTCCCTCCAGTTTTTCTTCCTGAAATGGGTTTCTTCCCTAGCTTCATACGTACCTGGAAATGTAACTGCTGAAGTCTGGAGGAAACCCACCTAACCAACAGGCTTTAGGCTTGTTTACCCACACAATTAGATTCGCAGAAAAATCAAGTTATTAATTACATTTACATTAAGAAGGGACATCAAATTTAATATCAATGTCTCAAGAACCAAGCTTGATTGAAAATTACAGTTGAAACATAAACTTACAATAATATAACCTTGTTTTGCATATTATAAATGTAGTTTGATATTTATTCTGGTGGAATTATCCTTTGAAGTTTTGTGCAATGAGGTAGGTTCGTGAATTGCAATGTTTCAAATTCATACAAGAAAACTTCCAATTCAGTTGTGTTTTGTTGCATTTTTTTTCTACTTACTGCTTTGCACATTCTACAATCTCCTCAGGAGCAGTGAAGAACTTCTGCACAGTTCTCTTGGTGACACCCTGCTCTCTTGCCAGTTGCTGTATGCCTTGAATTATTTGCTGGGCATGCTTCACACCCACTTTGATGGCATGGCAAAAGTCCTGCTGTAGTACATTCTCTGCTGCAGCTTCCAACATAACTGATTCATATGGAGAGAAGGACATCAATGATCCATCTTCAGGTACACACTGTAGCTAACAGTTCATATTACAGAAAAAATCAAATGGCCTGGCATAAAAAATGATTCTGATCACAGCAACATTAAGTGATTACATGTACTTTCCCTCCTATGAGCAATGAAATCCCTTCTGATTCTGTTGCCCTTGTTCTTGTTATTCCTTTCTTCTGAAATTGCGACTCAGCGCTTCTTCCTCATTCCTTTTGGAACAGGAATTAGTCAGAGTCATGAACTATAGCCCTCAAAAATCAGTACAAAATCAAGCCACTGACCAAACATTTGCCATGGTTAAAATCACAGCTGTGTAGAAGGGGGAAACATTTTCTGACTCTTCTCCAAGTACCTTTCTCTAAACACTGTCTGTTTGCTTTGCAGCCTCTTTTTTTTTTTTTTAACTCAGCATGATTGACTATTATAAACTACTTGGGGAGATAATTATTAATACTTAATAATACTTAAACAATACAACAGCAAACTTCCCCACTACTAGGAGTGCCTCTGGAGTACTGATGATGATTACAACTTTCAGCAGGCTAGCTAGGTTGAGCCAGTACCTTGCAATCTCCTATCTATATATACATCAACTCTCCCATCGATGGATGATCGGAGAACCTCCCCTTCCATGCTGTCTCTGTCACTCATATTTTTTGCCCTTTATGCCAAGTCCAAAGCCTTCACTTTCTCCTTCAATTCCTCTCCAGATCCACAGACTCTTAACTCCACTCTTGCTAACTGGTCTGAACAAATCTGTCTGCCACCTCTTCCTGACACATGGGCTGTTTCTTGTGATGTTTCACTAATACCAGCACAATGCATTCACTGCTGTAATATTTAAGCACGCACAGGAAAACTACTTGTTTTATCAGTGATTTAAAATATATCCAGGCTGTTCCTTTTCAATCCAATAAAATAAATTGTTTCTGATTTCAAATCAGAAATCAGGACACTAGCTAACTATATGGCTGGTTCACACATATACATACTTCATTTAGCCTGTCAACATACAGTGTGAGAACTGAGAATTGATTCCTTCTCAAGTTATTGGGGGGCAACATGCATGTTCTCTGTGCTGCCAATTCAGACATGCAAGGTCTCATCTGATATTAACAGACTGAAATTGTCCAGTGAAGGGAGACCAGATATCCTGCCTTCTTTCTCTGCGCCTGCGCATAAGGCAAGAAAATGAGAGGAAGGGCTCCTGTGTGACCTCCTCCACTCCATTCTCTTGCCCTTTGTCCAGATGCCTTGCCTTCTTTGCGTGGGCAAAAATCAAGAGAATGGGAGGGGAAAAAGCTCATGTCCACCCCTCCTCGTCATTCTGGGTGCCCTGCCTTCTTTCTCCACACCTGGGCAAAAGGCAAGCAAATGGAGGGGGAAAGGCTTTCATTTGCCTCCTCTGCCTGCAGGGCTGCCCCCTTCCATTCATGGAGAAGGGGCACACCTGCCCATGCAAGAAGCAAGGGAATAGTAATGGGGACTCCCAGAAGGGAACGGGAGTGCTCACATGGGTGGGGGGAGTTATTCAGTTTTTTTGTTTTTTTTTAGTTTCAGAAGGGTTCTGCACCTCAAACCCTCATGAAATTCAAGGGGACACTGTATTCAGGACTGAACCAGCTGCTCATACAGTCTCGACACATTTCATGGACACTTAATTGTTAAAGAATAATTTTTAATCACTTACCAACTTGACTACGTGGAGCTGAAGAGACTATTAAATCTAAAATACTGGAAGACATTTCTTTTCGAGTAGGATTAACAACAACTTCTCCATCAATCAGTCCTACTCTCACAGCACCTAAGAAGATACTCCATGAATTAAGATATTCCACCAGTTAGCCTTTTGCAACTAGGAAAAAATCATGCAAGAGCTCATGCAACTATTCTTCAGATGTGCTTGTACTAGTGAAAGAGTAATGAAGTTAGAAAGTTGAAAATACTTGTGAAGGATCATGAAATTTTGCTTTTACCAGGTAAGTGTTCCGAAAAGAGGTTGGATGTACTGCTTACAAATAAGCAGTTATCTGTAAATATTTTTCTTGGGGCAATAATAAATTTTAACTTAGTTACATTGTGGTTGCAACCCAGCAGAGGATAATTTCATTGGTCTTGTGGTATGATGTAACTTTTTTGTCACTTGCCACAATTGTGAGGGAGTGGTTTTGCTAAACAGCAATAGAGGACAATCACATGGTTCTATTGCTGGCTTGTGCTGCTGCCACATGCTCTGGGGTAGATGTTAAGTGACAAGAAATGGACAGGAAGATAAAAGCTACAGAGCAGCAGCTTTTGGGAAATGGGAAAGTCAGTCAGTAAGTTTATGAATGAACTTAGCTTGCTTCTCCTTAGCAATTTTGATAAAGTTTAGATTTCTGCCTATTTAAACAAGTGCCCTGCTATATGATTCATCTGTGGTTTTGCCACAGCCATCCCTGCTCCACATCACAAATGCAGGGCAGGGTAAAAAGTAGTTCTGGAACTAGTGCGCACTCTTCTCTTCCCTGTCACATGGCAAACTGCTTTGTAAGCTACAGGGAGTCTCTAAAGCAGTTTTATGCTCCCAGTATTTTGTTGATTCTTATATATTTTAAGCAACAGTGCTTTCAACACTTGCTAAGGAGCATAATTGTGGCGGAAAAAAACTTCTTTAATAAAAAAATTACCAAACTTCTAAAAAACACTAACTATAGTGTAACATGAATTGCATAATTTTACTTTGAAAAAAGTCAATATAACAAATCCGGTTGTTTGTTCCTAAACAAATATCATGCATTCAAAACCTTACATTATGCTATCTTTACTCACCAATGGGACCATTCCATGGAATATCTGACAATGTCAGGGCTGCAGAAGCTGAAAATAACAAGATCTGTTACTTGCAATTATTTCACTATCACAGCAACACTGAATATCCCAGGCTGAGGAGAGGGCTCAATTCTCAAAAATGTATTACCTCCATTGATTGCCAGTACTTCAGGATCATTGACACCATCTACAGCTAAAAGATTACAAAGTATCTGGGGGGGAAAAAAAGAATAAAGAAAAAAGAATGAGGGATTGTTTCCTTAAGTGCACAAATTACTTTGAAAGCACTATGACTTTAATAACACTTAGATAAAAGCTGCCTCCTCCTGGAAGTTCTTTCGTTCATGTCTGCCAAGTATTTAAGATCTTAGTTTGGATTCTCCTCCTAAATGAGATGTATCAGGGCCTTTTGAGTTTCTGGTACCAATGTTACAAAACACTTTCCTCATCCACAAAAGACTATTTGCTTCCATCGTTACATTAATTTCATTGCTCTATCAAAATCTCTTTTCACTGCCTCATCCAATAACATATAGCTAATTTTATTATCACCGTTTACTTTTAATATGCTACTAATGTTTTATTGCTTTAGTATTGGTGTTATTTATCATACGTAATCTGTTTAAAAATAAGAGGAGTAGCTTCGACTTAATCTTTTGGAATCCCTCAAGTTTCATGAGTGAAACAACAGTGTGAATATCTTGTAACTGTGCCTACTCATAAAAAGAAAAGAACAACCAACTACTTCAATGGTATCAGCTCTCAGAAGAAGGCAAGAGCTTGACATTACTCACAATATTTCAGTTACACTAACATAAAAAGCAATTATTTAATAATTACATAGCATGACCAACACACTAAAAACTAGGTTAAAAGTAACAAATGAGCAAAATAACTTACTTGTGTGTCATAATAGTACCCTGCTGGAAAGAGGGGTCTAATTGACCGATCTGTAAAACAGCATTTAATAATTGAAGATCTCATATGAAAATAATTAGAAAGAAGTTTTATTCTATTTAAAAAATATTGTAGGCTCCCTTTAAGAGCAAAAGCCCTCTCAAGACAATTTACATATTAAAATTCTATGCAGTAAAAGAGAAAAAGGTTAACAATTGAATATTAGCAGTAACAACACACATCCAGGCCAGAATCCTGAACATACAATTGTAACTAACAACCAACAACAGTCCATTAAAACACAATCCAGAAAAACCCAAAGAAAACTGATAGATTCCCGCAGCATTCCTAAAAGCCTTTAAGGACAGGTGCTGAACAACCACAGATGGCAATCCATTTTGTTGGTAGGGGGCAGTGCAGAAAAAGTGGCTCTCCTTATAGTACCTAAGGAAAGGCTATCCAGCTCAAAGGAAGAGACCATAAAATTGGCCCCTCCATAAAGCAAGATTCTCCATCTACCAGTTCCACTGATCATATTACAGCCTTACTAACAGAAAACATTTTACAGGTAAGCAGATATTGGTGCTCATCATAAGTAGTTTCCTAAGAACTAGGTCCAATGAAATAAGGATTTCCAGACAAGGTTGCTTTGGATCAAAAGGAAAGTTACTTTAGCTTCCTTCCAGATGTGTTATTCAGGCCAGCTTTTGGTAACTTGCCAGTTTGCTGGGGGAGTTTAAACACACACACACACACACACACACACACACACAGGGATACTATACTGATGTACGTATTGATGTGTTTTCAACTTGTGCTTAATATCTGACCTTGTCTTGTGGTTTAATATTTTTTAACAAGTCATTCTTATTGTAAGAGGCCTTGGGATGTCTGAGGGATATAAATCCAGTAAATAAATAAGCTGTTAGCATTCCTTTTAGGAACACCCAAGAAATTATTGCAATGGTTATAAAGGAACAGAACTCAATATTGACAGCACATACCTATTACTCGGCTTGTAAGAATTTCTTTGTCCGTAGAACCCAATTCCCTTCTTAGATAATTGGTAGGAATTCTTCCAGCTGCAGCAGCTTTTTGACGATAATCAACCTTAAGCAACAGGAGAGGTATTCTCATTTAACTTTAGACTAATTATACGATATTCTAACAAATTAGGAGATAACATTCTAGTTTATCTTGTTAACTTAAGCGACTGTAAAATAGCTATATCTAGAGAGTTATGTCTAACTTGTCTGCATTTTATCAGCTTACATAATCATACATACAATATGTGGCACTTCAGTATAATTCACTATTAATACTTACCACCAACGGCATGAATTGAGATGGAGAAGGCTTTGTTTTACTGACTGCTGTCACCATCACTGATGTATCACCTAACTTTATTTTTAGAAAGAAAAGAAAGAATAAGACTGCTGGCTGACTTCATAGTTCAGAGACATCAATCTCTATTTATACTTGTTATACTTCTCTAAATGAACAATGGGCAAAAACTCCCCCAAAGATTGAAACATCTTGCAATATGAACATAAGGGCTTTACAAAAGTTTTCTACCTGCACAACAGCCGATCCATCAGCAAATCTGGCTAGTTTTCCAGAAGAGATTTCCAATTTTCTGGAAAAGAGAGAAAAAAACAAATTATTTTAAATTAATCTTTCTATTCCTACACCATGTACTCACAGTTATTTACACATGAACTGCAAGATCTCATGGAGGTTGCAGGAGAAAGCTACAAGACAGCACTGAGAGCAAAGCTCCGGCAAACAGAACAGAGTATGCTCTGGGTGCTCACAGAGTTGTACAAGTTTTCCAGATGACAACACCTTCAATTTGTAACCCTCCCGTGTTTTCCACCATCTTTCTTCTGCCCTTTTTCTTATGCGAAAAAAAAATCCCCTTGCTGACAAATGGAAATGAGAAGATGGTTGAATAATACCTTTTGACAGGTTGTCTCAAGACAAGTCCAAAGTACAATAGCCTCAGTTTAGACATTCAGTCACCTGTTCTTAGGTACCCAAACAAAAAGCCATTCTTTATAACAAAGATAAAACCCAAACAAATACAAAACTCAAACCACAGCAGGGTATTTTGCACCACGTGTTGACAAACAGAACTGCTCAGTGGTTTTCCCCATGCTTTCTTGTGCTCAGTCACAACATCCAGCCATCTACAATGTATGCACAATCTCATATCTTTTCCTACAACAAAGCTCTTCCCATTCAATGAAAGTATGGCACATGAACTCCACTCAGTACAAGATAATCAAGTCCATTATTTGAGTGGATTTTAATTCTGCATTCCATACATGGTCTGCTTTTCAAGCAAAGACATGGACAATTAACTACCACTGTATCATAAATATGTGTATATACACCGAAACAAAAAGATACAGTCATCTTTATTTCAATAATCCATAAAAAACAGGGCATGCTGCATGGGGCAATTTGCTCAAAAATTTGCTGTTGATGTTAATTGCAATCAAGTCAAGTTCAACTTATGGTGACTCTATGAATGAGAGACTTCTAGATCTCCCTGTCATCAACAGCCCTGCTCGGCTTCTGCAAATTCAGGGCTATGCCTTCCTTGACTGAGTCAATCCATCTGTAACTAAGAATCCCCATTACTAAAAATGCTAAGTTCTGTGATAAGCAAGAAGAGAAATCTGAACATTAAATAAAATTGGGCTAAAAATAACCTGAGATCATTCACTGCCTCATCCATGGCAATCCTATAACCAAGATAAAAGGGATATAGTGTCTAAAGCGTGGAAGAGAAAAAATTCTTAAAGCGCAATTAGGAAGAACTTCCTGACAGTAAGAGCAGCTCAACAGTGGAATACGCTGCTTCAGAGAGTGGTGAAGTCTCCTTCCTTTGAGGTTTTTAAACAGAGGTTGGATGGCCATCTGTTGGGAATGCTTTGATGGTGTATTCCTGCATGGCAGGGGGTTGGACTCAATGGCCCTTGTGGTCTCTTCTAACTTAGGCCATTTCCGCAGTAGACTGTTATAGTGCTATTATTCCACTTTCAACAGCCTGTTGAATTCTGGGGTTTGCAGTTTACTGAGGCCAAAGAGCTCTCTGGCTGAGACTTCTAAATGCCCCCCCCAAACTGCAAACCCCAGGATTCCATAGGATGTTGAAAGTAGAATAATAGCACTATAACCATGTAGTGTGGAAATGGCCTTACAGCAAGGATCTACAAACACAACATAACAAGACCATTAACTCTGAAATGAGAAGCCCTGTGATTCAAGCCAACCTGAGCTCTGTACCCTCTCCACTATACTGCCTAGATTTGAAGGTGACAGACCCTACCTTCCAACATTTCACAGATGAAAACTGGGACATGTGTGATCAAGGACCATCAGTGTGGTCAACATGGCAAAAGTTACTGATGAGGAAAAACAGACAAGCTAGAAGTTGCAGCTGGTTGGTTTTGCCTGAGCCTGATGGGAAGGGTAAGATTTGGACACCTCCTTCGCACCTCCCCGTGCTAACTGAGTGCAAATCACTTTTGCACTTTGAACCCAGTCTGTAGCAAATAAAGCAAGCCAAGGACAAAGGAGGAAAGTGGGGAGGGGGAGAAACTGGGACATAGTACAAGACAGCTGAAAATGTGAGACAAGAGTGCTCCTGGATCCATCTCTCCAAATGTCAACTCAGATAGATGTGACGGTCAGGAGTGCTTATTATCAGCTTCGGCAGAAACACCAGCTGCACCCCTTCCTAGAACTGGATGGCCTAAAGATGGTAGTGCATGCACTGGTAACCTCGAGTTTGTACTTCTGCCATGTGCTCTACATTAGGTTACCTTTGTAAAAAGTTTGGAAACTCCAACTGGTCCAAAATATGGCAGCCAGATTGATTACAGGTACAGTGAAGACTGAACATATTACACCAATATTAAAATCACTCCACTGGCTGCTAATTAGTTTCTGGGCAAAGTACAAAGTGTTGGTTATTATCTTTAAAGTCCTACATGGTTTGGGTCCAAGTTACCTGCAGGGTCGCTTCCTCCCATACAATCTGCTCCGTACATTCAGGTCCTCAGGGGGCTATTTACCTAAACCAGCCAGGATTAGACTGGCAACAGTCACCCAAAGGACCTTCTGGTTGGCTGCCCCTTGACTGTGGAATGACCTGCCAAAAAATATTTGACAGCAAAATATGCTGGTCGAATTTAAAAAAGTACTAAAGGCTTGTCTCTTCCAGCAGGCCTACCCTGTCTAGTTTTAACAGTGCTTTTAATTGTATTTTAATCATATTTTGACTATATTTTAATTGTACTTTTAACTATGATACATTTTAATTATAGTACATCTGTATCAATTATTCTATGTGTATTTTAACTCCGACTTTTAACTCCAGCTATTCTGTACCCCACCTCAAGCCCTGCGGAGAGGTGGGTAATAAAATGTACTATTACTATTATTATTATCATCATCATCATCATCACCATTATTATATGGCAGACTGCATGCTTCAGTGTTCACGAAGGCCCTCTGCACATGCTCGAAAGTGATTTGGCGCATTACTGCACAAGGCTGCAGCTGCTCGGGAGTCCGTCTATCACTTCTCAAGACTATAAGCTGCAGCGAGAAAGAGCCGCCCCTTTGCACATGTTTGGAAGCGTCAAGGTTTATTATTACTTCGCAAAACCGCAGCAGGTGAGGGCAAGGCATTCTCCGCACCTGCTCCGAAGTGCTTTATTTTAATGCCCACTTCAAAAGGCAGCACGTTCCCAGGGGTGAGGGAAAGGCACTCTGCACGTGCCCAGAGGCTACTTAACATATCCGAAGCCCTCCGGTGTCGTTTTGGACTCAGAATCTGGCTCTGAACCGTAGCAGAGGAAGCAAAGTCCAACGCTGTCAGGGACAAGGGAAGCAACCGCGCCCGAGCCCCCACTCCCACCCCCGTTTACCTGCTCCCCACTTCCACAGACACCGTTTTAGGGCCGCCAGCCGCACTCCACAGGCCCCTAGCCACACGCAGCCGCCCTACACGAAGGCAGCTCGGCCCCCTCAGCCACGGTCCCATGGTGCCGCTTCGGCAGGAAGGCGACCCCACGGCCGCTCTCGCCGCCTTCGCCCTCAGCCACGAACGCCAGCCCGCACTGGCGGCGGCCATGACACCAGAGTCAGCCGGCAAAGGGGCCGCCTCGCGCTGAGCCGTGCGCTCATTGGCTCCCCGCAACAAACTTGAGCATCATTGGCTGCTCCGGGAAGCGCGTGCGCTGAAACACGAGCAAAACGAGCGAAAGAATGAGGGCGGGAGGGGATCTTGTAGGCGGAGCTGAGGGCTGAGAAGCCGCCGGAGGTTCGGTTTCGATTTCCCTCGAAGCCCTTCGGGGAGAGGGCGCTGCAGCGCTCGACTGCCCTCTAGTGGCTGGCGCGCTCCCAAAGGCTAGGCTGATGGGAAATGCTTAAAAAGGAAAAGGGGCTCTTTTTTCGCCACCTAGTTAGTTGCAGGAGATTGGACAGAATCTGAGCGCCTTTCCGGACTACACTGTTATGGTGCTATTATTCCACTTTCAGCATCCTCTGGAATCCTGGGGTTTGCAGTTTAGGGAGTGGCATTTAGAATTCTCAGCCAGAGAGCTCTTTGGCCTCAGTAAACTACAAACCCCAGAATTCCACAGGATGTTGAAAGTGGAATAACAGCACTGTAACAGTGTAGTGTGGAAAGACCCTGAGCCTGAGCTTTCCCCCCTTAATCACATTGTAATAGGTTTATCTGTGATACTAAGGCCATTTCAATGCTATACTGTTATATTGGTATTATTCTCCTTGCAACAGCCTGTGGAATTCTGGGGTTTGTAGTTTACTGAGGCCAAAGAGCTCTCTGGCTGAGAATGCTAAATACCTTTTCCTAAACTGCAAACCCCAGAATTCCATAGGTTGTTGAAAGTGGAATAATAGCACTTTAACAGTGTAGTGCAGAAAGGCCCTAAGTTTATCTACCAGCATAAAAACCCCATGATAGCTTCAGCTTAGGGTCCCCATAAGTTGGAAACGACGTAACGGCACACAACAAGAACAATTTCTCAGTAAAGAGGGCCAGCGTAGACTATGGACTATGGCTCTGGAGACCAAGGTTTGAATCCACACTCAGCCATGGAAACCTGCTGGGTGACCTTGGGCAAGTCACACTCTCTCAGCCTCAGAGGAAGGCCAGGGCAACTCTGTGTGAACAAATTCTGCCAAGAAAACCCCATATGTGGTTGCCAAAAGTTGGAAACAACTTGAAGGTACACAACAATAACAACAATTTCTCAGTAGCTGTTATGCACGATGTAAGAGGTTTACCTGCATTTGCTTAATTTCCTTCTGAACTCCTTTATCTCCCAATTTATTACACTATTTAAACGATATAGTGCACACTTTCAGTATCATATTGGCATCTTCGAGATGGTTGGTGTGTACATGTGCCTTCAAGTTGCCTGTCAACTTATGGAGACCCCATGAATTTCAAGGAATACTCAGAGGTGGTTTTGCCTGTTGCATCCTCTGAAATATAGCCTACACAGCACCTGGTATTCACTGGCGGTCTCCCACCCAAGTATTAACCCATCTGACCCTGCTTAGCTTCCAACATCAGGCAGGATTTGGTACCTTTGGGGTATTTAGGTCTTTTCAAGGTGGTTGACTGTCATAAAAATGATACAACCAGAAGGGTAGCTGGGTGAGGGAGAAAACGAGAGCACAGTCAGGTAAGAATTCTGCCCTTCTATTAAATTTTCCTGCAGTTCTTATGTTTTCACATTTCAGAGAGTATGGGGTTGCCAGGATTTTAAAATAACGGCGGACAGCCAAAATTCATGACATACAAGAGGTGACAACTGTGAAGTAGCTATTAACAAGGTTGAATCCTACCAAAATACCAAATGAGAGTAATAGTTGCTGTGAACTTAGCCATGTGTTTCTCTGTAAAATCAATGTATTGCTTGTATTGTTAAATTACATGATGCACACATTTCTATGTTTAAGAAGGGCTAGTGTTGTCATGTTCCACTTGCTCAAATGTGAGCATCTAATTTCCATATAATGCAAATTATTCTAATTATAATTATTCCAATTTGCATTCTAAATATGCAAATCAGGCACATTAATCATTGCTTTTTTCCCTCCTTCCCACTGTGTTTCAAACAACAACATACAACTTTTTACAGTCACAACTGATATGAGGAGCGAGCATAATTTTAAAGTGCTGAACAAGGAGACTCAGGATCAAAGTCTGTTTAGTCCAAGGATTAACCCTATGATTATGGGCCACCACTGTCTCTGACTCTTAAAAGATTGCTGTGAAGATGAAAAGAGAGAGGGAAATGATATAAAGTGGACATGTTTATTTGTAGTTCAGTACAAATAAAAGAACAACAGCCACAATGTTAACATTTTTTTATGCATAGACATTTACCATGATATTCTCATCAGGTCACTATTTTCTCCCATCATGGATAGGAAAAACTACAGCTCCATGATAATACCACAGGAAGCCTTTTCTACATCATCGCCTTTGTAGTTGCTGTTTTGTTCCCCTGACAGAGTGCAGATAAATGGTGTTCCTCTGTTACCTGATTCCTGGGGGTCCCAGGAGGGACACCTATATGAGTTCTCAATTTTATAAGTTGGGGAAATTAGTCAAGAGCACTGCCTAGCAATACAAGAGGCAGGGTAACGTAGCGAGATCTTGAACCCTATGTTTACGGGGTCAGCCCAAGTCAAGGAGCACACAGAAGTTGAAATAATAAATGATGTTTTATTAAAACACAATCAAACAGTGTATGCGGCACACTCACACAAGATAACTAGAGAAATAAAGGTTGGAGTGGGATAGAGGGATTTTTAGAGGAGTTGTTGGTTTGGGTGATACTTCGCCTGTCCTGAAGCCCGGTTGGAAGCGGAGAAGCTGAGGAGCGTGGATCTCAGCACGTGGGGCTGAGGGGAAGGCTCGCTGGACAAAGTGACAGCAAGGCGGGATGGAAGCCAAGAGCGATCTGAGGAAGCGCTCAAAGTCAGGGGTTTTTATAAGGAGAATTGTGACCGCAGGCTAGTTCGGACTTGGGGAAAACAATGGATTTGGGGCTGGAGACAAAGCCTCCGAAAGGTCAGAATTTGAATGATTGAGTTATAGCCAAATTGTCAATAGGGTAGCCAGTATGCAAATGTGGAGTACTTGAGTGTTGTATAGCTCGATCGTCAAGCTGCCAGCGCGGGGCAGAGGATCTTTTGAGAGTTGCCTGCATACATAATTGATTACTTGCCCCTGAGGTCTCCTGAAGCTGCGAGTCGGCTATTTCTGGCCTGCTTGTATTGCGTTGGAATATTACGGTGATGATCGGCCGAGCCTGTGTGCGTGCTTGTCGGGGGGCCTCGCAAGCACGTGGAGGGGAATGGGTAGGTGAAGCCGAATTATTGATATCAAGAGATATCTTTTTATATCCCCAAAGCTCGGGCTAGCCAGGACAGTAACACCTCTTTCACACAGTGGGACATACGTGAGGAAACAGTTCAAATGCTCATAACATACTCCCAAGACAAATAATTGTGAAATTAGTCCATTAAAAAGGACTTCATATTTTCTTCGTAACTGTATTGTAAGGACTGGACATGTATCTAGGCACTGGAACTCTCCAGACATTTCCGCACTACACTGTTATAGTGCCATTATTCCACTTTCAACATCTTATGGAATCCTGGGGTTTGTAGTTTAGGGAAGGGCATTTAGAATTCTCAGGCAGAGAGCTCTTTGATCTCAATAAATACAAACCCCAGAATTCCACAGGATGTTGAAAGTGCAATAATAGCACTATAACAGTGTAGTGCGGAAATGCTCTCCCTAGAAGCCAAAATGACTAAATGAAAGCAATTGTACTTTGGACATATCATGAGACATCATGACTCATTGGAAAAAAGCAAAAGTGAAAGAAAGTGGGGAAAAACGAAGATCAGATTACAGGTCATTATTTTTTTCATTTATAGAATCATAGAGTTGGAAGAGACCATAGGGACCATCCAATCCAACCCTCTGCTATGCAGGAACTCATGTCAAAGCACCCCCAACACATGGCCATCCAGTCTCTGCTTAAAAACCTCCAAAGAAGGAGACTCCACCACAGTCTGAGGCAGCATATTCCGCTGCCGGACAGCTCTGACCATCAGGAAGTCCCTCCTGAGGTTCAGGTGGAATCTCTTTTCCTGTAGTTTGAATCCATTGCTCCTTGTCCTAGTCTCTGGAGCAGCAGAAAACAAGCCCACTCCCTCCTCGACATGACATCCCTTCAAATATTTAAACATGGCTATCATGTCCCCTCTTAACCTTTTCTTCTGCAGACTAAACACTCCCAGCTCCCTAAGCTGCTCCTCATAGGGCATGGCTTCCAGACCCTTCACCATTTTGGTTGTCCTCCTCTGGACACATTCCAGCTTGTCGATATCCTTCTTGAATTGAGGTGCCCAGAAATGGACACAGTATTCCAAATGAGGCCTAATCAATGCAGAATAGAGTGGTACCATTACCTCTCTCGATCTAGACACCATACTCCTATCGATGCAACCAAGGATTGCGTTGGCTTTTGTTGGCTGCTGCATCACACTGCTGACTCATGCTTTATTTAATGCTTTTAATGCTTTAATGCTTAAGCAAGTTCTGCTTTTAAGGGCACGTGGGAGTTGTAGACCAATCAGAGAAAGTTTTCCAATCTCTGTTTTGAATAGTAAACCAGCTACAATACCCTCTCCAAACCAGACTGCAGCAATAGGGGACCAAGAATACACAGATATAGGTAATTTTCAAGGCTCTTCTCTCACTATGAGATTTCTTTCTCTCCCCCTGAGAACCAAAGAAAGAACTCTATAAACAGCGCAGGCAGATTTAATAAGACTGAGTGCTGTAAACCAACAATACTATGTGCCAGTGGTTCTTAACCTGAGGTCCAGGGACCCCGGGGGGTCTGTTGATCCCTCACTGAGGGTCTGCGAAAAGCTACTGCTGGACATCACCAGCAGCAGCGGCAGCTGCAATGGGGACGCATCAGTGGGTATGTGTGCGGGTGCTGAAACTGCTCCCTCCTTTGCAAACAGGGGAACAGTTTTGGCACCTGCACCCCTCTCTGCCATGTCCCTGATGAAAAGGACATGGCAGCAGGCATGCGTATGCACCCAATCTGCTCCCTCATTCACAAATTGAGGGAGCAGTTTAGATGCATGTGCACACACTCTGCTTACACACACACACACACACACACACACACGGTGCTGCCATGTCCCTGATGAAAAGGACATAGTGGCAGGGTGCCACAACACACATACTTTCTCTTTTTCAAAAAATTACTGCAATGAACAGGTTTTTTTTTTTAATAGATTGGGCTTCTACAGCCAATGCTCAAAAACAGCACTGCCATTCCATCAAAGAAACAAAAGACATATGTAAACCACAAGCAAGAAATAATAAAATGAAAGACTCAGATAATTTGCATCCAGCTATTTCAGTATTGTTATAGATAGCCCAGGCTAACTCTGGCTGACAAGCAAAGTTTTGATAGTGCACAAAAGCTTCTACTAATTTGATACTGGCGTGATTGTGCTTTTGTGCACACATTATTCCGCTGTCCGAGCCTGAATGAACAGTAATCTATTATTCTCTCTGAACAAGAGAACAGTATAACTTTGCACTCCACAGAGCAATTAATAAAAAATTTGGGGGGGGGGGAGATTTGATAATAGCATTTGCTATTATGAACACACATAAGCATGGTTAAAACAGTTTTTCTTCCAATAGCATATAGCAGTGGTTCTTAACCTTTTCTTTACCCAGGACCCCCTGTAAATATAACTTGTTCCTGAGGACCTACAAGACTTAATTCAAGATTTAGATGCTTAAATTTAGATTTAAATGTTCAAATATTTATTTATTTATTCATTTATTA
Source organism: Cyclura pinguis (assembly GCA_030412105.1). Taxonomy (NCBI): domain Eukaryota; kingdom Metazoa; phylum Chordata; class Lepidosauria; order Squamata; family Iguanidae; genus Cyclura; species Cyclura pinguis. Next base: position 16,777,799 of record CM059599.1, on the reverse strand, counting down.
AAGGCTTTGGGAAATTAGAATTCTTCACTTATGAAAAGTTGTGGCAGCAGTGAGGATAGGAATCCTTATTTCTAACTGAAGAGGTGATGCTGGGAGCCATGCTTCGTACTAGCATGCCTCTGTGACAGAAACAAGGGTGTCTTCCTTCTTAATCAGAAGAAGTAGGAAGTGACATCAGCAGTCGTAAATGCAACTGTGAGAACTGTAGGTTATCTCAGAAGAAGCAAGGTACGGCTGGCATCAGTCCTAGTAATCCAAAACTCAGCTTTGACTCTACCACAACACTGGGAATGAAGTTGACAGAGTGAAAACTGGAGATGGCTTCTGCACCTTTAACAGTGTCCTATCTCAGTCTTGGCACAGTTGATAAATCAAGCAAAACAAACTGAATATCTCCCAGTTTGTTACTTACTTCCATGCAGTAAGCAAGGAGTCATAAAGTCCAACATAAACAAAGTCCAGCTGGGTTTCATGGCAAGGGAGGGTCCAAGGTCAATCCAACTATTTGTCAAGGCATCCAGAAAGGTAGCAGGTCAGATAAGCTCTGACAACTCTTGGAGGGGAAGGATGCCAGCTAAATAGACCCAAAGCCTAGTGCAGCTGTGTCTTGATTGATCGTTGCCGGTTATAAATTCTGAGAGAGAGCAACACTGGGACCCTTTTCGCACCTTACCTTTTTGCAGTGCTGGGCTTGTGCAAGCAGCCTCCAGAGAGAGGCTCTCGCTTCCCTGCTTCTTTGGCTTCGCACGAGCTTCCTGCTCGTGCGAGAGCCCCACCTCTTCCTTTTGCCTAGGACCTTCCCAGCCTGCACTGGACAGGAAGTATGACCAGCCTGGCTCCTGAGGCTCCGCATGCCAGGTAAGTGTGCGTGGGGCCCCAGAGCGATGTGTGACCGTGCAGCGTTTTTGGCTTGAAGCCAAAAATGAAAAAATGTGTGCACGATCCACGTCAGGCCCTTGAGCATCGCGCAAATGTGAGTGCGTCATGTGGACCGCTCCTCACATGTGCGTGACGCTCAAGGGGCGTTTGGAAATGCCATGCGAAAAGGGCCTGGGTCTCTCTTTGTTGCCTGTGCTGTGCAAAGCTAGGTCTAGGTAAGCGTTCTTCTGTATCTGAAGAAGCAGGACTCTCTGTTGGAGCTGGCACCGCCCTCTGTTCTGTTTCTGGCACTGTAACCTCTCTCTGTACAGCAGTCCTGGTATGCCCCCTGTTTCCGTCTCTGGTGTGCCCTCTGCTTCAGACTCTGAGTCAGAGTCCATGCTCTGGAAGCAAGGCATGCCAAATGGTTATGTAGAAAAGAGAATTTCAGCAGGTGTTGCTTGCTGTCTGGTTGCCTGACAAGCACCTCTTGCTGAAATTCCCTCTTCTACTCCACCATTAAAAGTATAGAAGCCATCTCCACTTTTCACCCTGGCAACCCTACTGCAAAAGGTAAGCACAATACCAGCTCTTGAATCTATATTTCTATTTGTTCTATTTTAAAAATAGTTTAAATTACAAAAATATTCCTAAATGAAATAATTAAACCAAGAAATAAGTACAAATAGACCTATATTTACAAACAGATAATTTTTACAGTGTCCCTTCCCGATATACCTAAAACGTATATGGTTTTATTGCCCAGGAACTCTGTCATTCCAGTATGTGAGACTCTTAATTCTTTGGGAAACCACAATGTAATTTCTCTAATCATGTTTGTTATTTTTGCCATACATTCAGCATATCACACTGTATTTAACCAATCATTAAGGACAGGTTATTTTAGTGATAGCAGGGGCAGGCAATTACTTGATGTCCTGCAGAGGAAGGCAACCAAAATGGTAAGAGGTCTGGAAACCACGCTCTGTGAGGAGCAGCTTAGGGAGCTGAGTATGTTGAACATGGAGAAGAGAAGGTTAAGTGGTGACATGATAGCCATGTTTAAATATTTGAAAGGATGTCATATTGAGGATGGAGCGATCTTGTTTTCTATTGCTCCAGAGACTAGAACACAGAGCAATGGATTCAAATTACAGGAAGACAGATTCCACCTAAAGGTTCGGAAGAACTTCCTGGTGGTAATTGCTGTTTGACAGTGGAATATGCTGCTTTGGAGCGTAGTTTACAATAGAAGATTTTTTAAACAGAAGCTGGATGGCCATCTGTTGGGACTCTGATGATCTGTTTCTGCATGGCAGGGGGCTGGATTGGGTAGCCTTTGTGTTCTCTTCCATGATTCTGTGTCCCTCACTATATTTTGAAGGGCAATTTTGCTTCGTTGTTTAGGGAGCAGACCTTTTTTAAAACAGGAAGTAATCAGAAGCCACTTTTTTGTTTTGAAAAAAAGAAATCAGAACCCTAAAACAGCCAGGTCCCCCCAACAACACAATGAAACAATAGGAAATAATTGGAATATATATAGAATAGGATTTCAGCCTGTTCCTCACAGCTAAGACCAGATATTAACTTGGCTGCTACATTCTGCCCGAACTGGGGAAAATTACCTTTAAAAAAAAAACCCAAACCGTTTCCATAATTTCCCAGCCAGCATGATCTTTGGCCATGGAAAATCATGAGAGTTGTAATTCAAAAAAGTAACTTTTCCAAATTCTGGATCATTTGTGCTTTGCACACTGGTCTGACATCGTATTGTGTGCCAGGACTTTGAATCTCAGCTGATGAGCATCTACCATGAGCTGTATAAATGACACATGATGATCAATAATTCACATTTGCTTGATGGAAAAGCTGCTTTAATTGCTCTCTGGTTTATGGAAGATCAATGAGGTCACGTCAATCGCATCTGGTGTGTTTTTTTAGTTTAATTAGATCCACTCTGGGGAGAAAAAAAATTATCTCTCCAGATAGTAATCTCTCTGTTGATTAACTTCATTCAGCCATCTTCAGTACTAATCGAGACTTCAAAATGTTTATAAAAACGTTATCTGGGTCTGAGGACTGGATGCAGAATAGCCATAGGAAGCTAAGCCAGACAAGAACAAGATAATGATGATAATAATAATGACCATCAAATCATGGTTTTGATAGGACCTTAAAATTATTTTATGTACTTCTCATAGATTTATACTTCATCTTTCAGTCAGAATGCCTCTAAAGCAAATTGTATAAGATTAATACAATGCTGGAAAGACAGCTTCTCATGAGAGTGTTTGACCTTCTCTGAGTTCTCGAACAAGATATGATGCAGGAGGTCCATGATCAGACTCTCCCCAATAAATTTAGATATACATAAAAATCATGATAGCCTAGTGTGTATAGAAGGGAACCCTTTTCTCTATACTTTAGTCTCAGTCTGAATTCTCTTCTGTAACTGCCAGAAACTAGTTTAGAGCCAAAACATCTTCCTTGGAATTTGGTGAAAAGACTAAGCAGTGTTGGATGTCATTAGCATTCTGGTGGCATTGAAACTTAAACCTACCCAAACAATCTTCTCCAGCAGTTTCATTTTTATGTTAAATACTATGGGGAACAAAACAGAACTCTGAAGGACTCGACAGGGAAACATTAATTGAGTCAAACTGGAATACCCACCTACCGCCTTCTGAGCTTGACCTTCCAGGAAGGACTGAAGCTACCCTAAAATGGCACCCTCAAGTGCCATCCCAACAAGGTGGCCCCAAAAGGAAACCATGGCTGATAGTGTCAAAATCTGCAAAACAAATAGGCACACGCCTCCTGTGCAGGTGAAACTCACCAAGGTGACCAAAGCTGTACTCTGTCCCATAGCAAACCATGAAGCCAGGCTGAAATTTATCCAATATATTTGGAATACCTGGGAGCTGATACATCACCACATGAGCCAATACCTTGCTCAAAAATAGAATATTGGACAGTAGCCACTAATAAAGGTAAGATTTGGAGGAGTGTTAATAATTGCCTCTTACAGTCCTGCCTTGCTGTAATGAGGCATGGACTGCTTTCTTCACCCAGTTGGGCAGTCAGCTCCTGGCACTTTGTATGAGGCAGGAATGGCAAGGGTCTTGGTGTTAGTTGTCTTCAGTTTTTGAAATAAATAGCTGAAAAATATATCCTTGTGGCGTGGACCTGTGGTTTCAAAATAAGATAATCCCTAAGGCTTTCAAATACTTTTTCTCTTGATAGAATCTTTCCTCTTGTTACCATTAGGTGGCAGCAATTAGCTAGTTAAACATAGAATAAACTCTTCTCATTATTTTGAATGATTGTCTTTATTCTAGTGACAATGCAACTGTTTAATTCTGCTTGGAAAAGTGGGGAGTGGAGAGGAAAGATAACATCAGAAAGAGCTCATCTGACTTTCCTGAAGATACATTGAAACTAGTCAAAACTTATTTATTTTAAAATGCTTCCACAATTTGTAAGAGAAGTGTACCCCAGAACAAAGTTCGATGCATGTTGAAATTCATGATCTTCTGCACAGAGTTTACTCAGGGGGTCCCATTCCCAATGCAGTCAATGTGAACTTCCCGTTTCAAACTGAAGACAGCCATTTGGGTGGTGATTAACAGCACAAACAAATAATTCATGTGCTATAAGGAGGGAAAATTGAATGTCTTCTCCACTTACTTCATCCTAGTGCCACCGTTCCATATTGGGCATCCTTTTCAGTACTGCAAGCGTAGAGCTAGGTAACAATTTTTGTCCTTAGCTCCAGGGCTGAACTCCCATTCCAGTGGGACTTTTAAAGAAGCTGTACTTTCTTTGGATTTATGCCTGGTATATAAATCCCATTGAATACTATATCCAGTTCCAGGGGGTTGCAATTTAAGAAGCATATAGAAAGACTGGAAAGAAGTTGAAAAAGAGCAGCAAAGACAATCAGGAGCGTGGACAAGAAGTCCCATGAGGGAAGGTCAAAGGAACTAGTATGTTTGATCCAGAGAAGAGAAGCCAGAGTGAGAAGCGAAAGACAATATCAGGTACTCTTTAGATTTCAAGAACTGTCATACAGAAGTAGCCAGTCTTGTTCTTTGCTGCCCCAGAGACCAGAATTAGATTTGGCAGGCTTAAGTTAGAAGACTTTCGATTTTTGTTGATCATTGATCATAAGAAGAGTATGATGATGAAAGCAATTATATTTGGAGAGGCAGTAGGCTCCCTTTTTTGCAAAGCTTCAAGGATAGGTCAGGAAGTGTATCACTTGGGCTGCTGTGAGAACACATCTGAGAGGTGTGTGTGTGACTCCTGAGCTGGATATAGTCACAGCTGTGATCTAATTCTCCAGCCTCCAGGACTTTGGGAGAAACTCACAACAGCGGCTGATGGGAGTTACCTTGACTGAATCTTACTTTGTGTGCATACTCAACCATTGGAGTGACTCCAGATGGATGCATTGATTCCACTTGTTTTTCCCCAGGCTTTTGATCCTGTTGGATTGGGAGCGTCATGACTAGTCCCCCTGGCATGGCACAGTCCCTGAGCTTCTCAAGCTTCTACAAATATCCAGTTATACACACACACACATACACACGTGGGAGAGATGCTCCACAGGTCCTTGTGGGCACTGTAGCTTGCCAAAACCTTTGTTATATCTATGGCACAAGTGGCTGCAGAAGCAGTTGTCATGGGGGTGGTGAATTTAGTCTTGGTTTTCAGTGGTGTATCTAGCATAAATAGCACCTCAGGCAAGGGTGAGAGTTGCACCCCAACAGGTTAGGGACTAGAGTACTGTTAGAAAACACAATTGTTCAAAAAGCAGAACTCCTGTTCTGCAGGAAACATGAAGGACTTATGGAAGGTTTCTTGGAATCGATTGCACATGCATGCTGCTTGCAACATCGCTCAGCTGGGCTTGGTGCCTTTCACCCCATCCCCCTCAACTCACTTTGGAAGCAGAGTGTGTATGTGTATGTGTGTGTATGTATGTGTAAACGGTCCCAAGTGAGCTTCCGTAGGCAGGAAGAACTGACAGAAGCCCGCTGTTCCAATGCTTGCAAATTACAGACAAATTGCAATAATCCAACGAGGGATCTATAATTTCCATAGGCAAGACTTAAGATGGCACGCATGCCTCCATAGCGAAGAACTACTGACGAAAGAATGGACCCCTTGTCAAATTAGTGGAACCTGTCTGTAATTTGCAATAGTTGAAATAGCGGGATGTTAAAAAAATGAGTCGAAGAAAAGCAGAGGATGCCCGTATTGGTAAATCACATTGATTTTTTCTTTTCAAGTTATCTGAGTTTTGCAATCTACAAGTACAATTTACAAGTAAATGAGATCATGAAGTTTAATTCAGGTTCCATTGAAATGTTAATTTTTCAGAAGACTAATCTGCCTTTAAAGCTATCCAAGCTGGTACATCTCACCACATCCTGGGAGAATGAATTCCACAGCCTTAACTATGGGCTGTGTAATTTTTTGAAAAAACAAAACAAAAAACAAATACTTTTATCTGTCCTGAATTTCCCATTATTCATCTTCAGTGGATGACAGCATTTGCTGTGTAGACTATAATACCTCTATGCAGAAATATTATTTTCAGTGGAGAGAATGCTGTTTTTTTGCACAGAAAATGCTGTAGTTGGGGACTTACTCTGCACAAAATTTGCACATTGTTATTTTCTCCAGAAAACAGCGTTTTCTGCACAGAAGCAGACTATTGAAGCCTGTTCCTGAACTGTGAGCAATCTTCAAAAACTATGCAGTTTTCGGTGACTTTCTTGCAACTGGAAGAAAATCGCTAAAATTACTCAACACTTCCTTCAAGAAGAAAATTAGGGGAAAATTATGTCCATACTTCTGAGATGGATTGCTGGGTAACATAGTAATTTGAGTGTTGAACTAGGACTCTGGGAGACCAGAGTTCAAATCCCTACTTAGCCATAGAAACCCACTGAGTGACCTTCATCAAGTCACATTCACTCTGCCAGTGTCATGGGCTTCTAGGACCTAGACTCAGACTCGAGTCTGAGGCAGCAGAACCTGCTCTGAGCCCTGGCACAGAGACTGCTGCAGCAGAACTTGCAGAACAGACAGTACCACCACCCACTCCGGGGACAGAAGTGTCAGCCCCAGCAGGGAGCCCTGTTCACTCTGACACAGAGAATGATCTAGCTGTACCTACCTTTGCCCAGCGTAGACACCAAAAGGGTCTTCTGCATCGCTCCCAGCAAATTTATGCGAAGCACCAACTAATCAGGCACCAGCTGCGCTGACCCTGGAGCCTAAAAGAACTGAGCCTTTCCCCTCTCGCCTTTGTCAGCAATCAACTGACCATTTCTCCCATGCATGCTTCTGTTCATTGCTCTTGCCCATGTTTCTGCCTTTGACTTGTGTTTGTTTTTGCCTGCCTCTGATTTATAGGCATTGTTGGGACCTTTATTGCTTCTCATTTGCAAAACTGTTTCCTTTCTTCAGTAAACTGACCACTTAAGTTACTGCTTCTGTGGCTTCTGACCTGTGTTTGTTATCAGTTTCTCCTGGCTGCCAGCCCAGACCAAGCTTAGACAGCCTCAGTGGAAGGCAAGGACCAACCCCCTCTGAACAAATTCTTCTGTGAAACCCTGTGATAGGTTTGTCTTAAATCAGAAATGACTTGAAGGCATGCAGCAACAAAAAGTTCATTTTCTTACTTTCTGGGGAAATAGAGCTAACCTCCAACTGTCAGATGTCTGGGGAAGTTTCTTTCACCTGGAGTATCTTATTTGCAGTAAAAGCTATATTCCAACAATGGGCAACTTGTGGCTCCCCCAATGTACTTGGCCTATAGCTCCCATAGCATCTCACAAATGCGATATACTGGCTAGACCCAAGTGGAGCTGAAGCTCAACAGCACTTGCTGGGCCACACATTTCTCAGTCTGGCTTTATACCAGTGACGGGGAACCACTTGCAGCTGAAGGGCCAAATTAGAGAAGTTCTTGGAAGATGTATTCCTATGGCAAGCTAAAGCAAAAAGGTGAGAATCCAGACATGAACATGTTTCAGTCTGAACTGGGGTGGGCAAAGTAAGGCCCGGGGACCTCATGCTGCCCCCAGGCTGTTCTTGTATATCTTGACCCACCGCCAGACTGCCCACATTGCCTTTTTTTCTGATCCCACCCCAAATAGTGAAGTGCCAGTCCTGGTAGTTTCCAGGGCTGCAACCCATTTTTTAAAATACATCACAGGACCTGGGCTCGTTTAACATTAAAGACCATTTTTCAAAATCAGAAATGGACGTCTGGGTGCTTCTGGTTTTGTTTCTCTCTCTCTCTCTCTCTTTCTCTCCCTCTCTTTTTGGCAGTCAGTGTTGCCTCAGGAGAGTTAATGTGCCAGAAAACTAGATACCAGATCAACTACAATTTTCTACCCCTAGCTCAAAGTTTTTGTGCCCAGTGACTAAACTTTAGAGAGGCATATGAATATTTTAGAATGGGGGGGAAACATATCATAGCTTGGTCACCACCTCATGGGGAAAGGAGGGTTGTAAATATAGCTCCAGGAGCCAAACTTGACTTGGGGGCCAACGTTCCTTACACTACACAACTTGAGGTCTTCCATAGAAAATTCAACACGGTCTGAGGTCTTACCCAGAAAATACAACCAACCCAAAGTTAACTGGTGGCTCATTCTTTCCTGGAAGTCTTTGCTCACCCTTTTCAAGAATCTTTCTTTTTGTATTATATCAACAAAACTACTTGGAAAAGAAAATGAGGAAAACAAGATGAGCTGTGCATGTTTATGTGCGTGTTTTCTTGGGTCTTGTGGTTTGTGGGGGTTTTTTTCCTGGTCTTGGTCCTGATGCCTGTTTTTATCATGAAATGATGCGAGTCATTGGACAAGGCTTGGTAAAGTAGAGACAGTAGCAAAAGGGGAAGACTACAATGCAGATGGAGTGACTCACTTAGGGAAGCCATGGTTCTGAGTTCACAAGACTTGATCAGGGCTGTAGATAACCGAGGCTCCCGGAGATCTCTCATTCATGGAATGACCATGAGTCCGAGCTGATTTGATAGCAAGTAACTGTCTCCACATTCGCAGCTTCTGCAAACCCTATTTAGATATTATCCATTCCTCTCTCACTGACTGGGTCTAACACTATCTCTGGCTGTCCCTACCTAACTCTTTGACAGATCATCTTCTAGGTTATATCCTTTCCTCTGTAGAATCTCCCAGCATTCCATGAGCTGTGATTGGCTGGCTCTAGCCAGATTTACCCAGCTTCACATCATGCTACCAAAGCTTGGCACTGATCTGGGGAAATCCATTTAAAAACCAAGAAATGCTTGACACCAAAATATGGCAGTGATGAGATGTGCCATGTTGACCCCTGGAATATGGCCACTTTGGAGTAGCTGGACCAATGCTCTCCAACTCATATAAGGCACATGTTCTGGTTTGTTTTGTTAAAATTAAGCCACAACAATTTAAAAAATGTTGAAACAAAAATCCTGTTAAAAATCTTTATTTGCCAAGCTTAGTCACAGAACAGCTATGTGGCAAAAGAATTTAAATTCTTCTCCTGCACTTGAAAGCTTTATGCAAGATGACATCTTCGGATTCTTGAAACACTTCCTCAATTGAACATTTTTCTAAACTAACCTTTTAAAGATGTAACTGTAAACTTCTGGGTGGCTTGTATGCTCCAGCTGCTGATGTCCACAGCAATCTATAAATCAAAGAGAAGAGGGAAGCCCATAATTTTCTTTATTAGATTTATTAAATATCTCATAGAGCAGTTTTTTCCTAGGCATTGTAGAAATTTAAGCATGCTAAAGAATATTTGGGAGACAGATCTTCCCATTCCCTTAACCCCATCCTGCCCATGTATATGGCTATAGACTTAGATATATTACCCCAAAAGTTGGGGGACCTTGAGATCCACCAGCTATGTCAGCATCTCTTTAGAAATTGGGGGAAATTACAGTTCAAAGGAGGCCTGTGAGAGGGGGGTAACTGCAGGATCTTTTCACCCGTATATACCAGTACTAACTGTAGGACTCCAGTTGAAGGTTTAAAGAGGGTGTTTTTATTGGAAATCAGCAGACACACACACAACAGTCTCATGAACCATACAAGGCTATTGAAGGAAAAGATGAGACAGGATGGATAAAGAGAGATTTTGGGTGGAAGGGGTGATATTTAGTGGTCTTGAAACAGAAGATCGAGTGGTTTGTTTGAGTGGCTCAAACAAGAGTTTGAGGGAAGCATTCAGGAACAGGAATCTGAGGTGCAGTATGATGCCCAAAGTGCTAGCATGTTGTGTGCTGCAAAATTACCTGTGCCGGAGCTGGGGTTTTTATACCCTTGTTCCCACCTCGAAAGGGCAAGTATTGATTGCTCTCTGGCAGAGTAAGCAAAAGGGTTCTGGAATGGACAGATTGTCTTATTTTCGGGTGACAAAACCATCCTGACAGCCTCTTAATGTCTTGGTTGGGTAATACGAATGGGAAAGGTTTTGGTAGGAAATGCACATAGCAGGGGTGCTTGCCTGCTGCACCTGGGCAGTTTTGCTGACAATTGTATTCAGATATTGGCTCATTGACAGGATTACTAGAAGTCTTTTCACTCCAGGCTTCCCCACTTAACTCCTCTTGACCTTATGATGTGGCCATGCTGAGGCTATGCTGACCCAGCCCAGGTATACAGCCAGTATCCTACTTGCCACATGTTTCCCAGCCATAATTGTCCAATTTTTATATAATATTTCAGGCCAATTTTGCTATCCTGAAGGATGGGATATGTAAGGGGTGGTAACAGATAAAGTTGCCAGATCTCAGGGCCTGTTCTTGAGTGTCCACTTTTTGTGAGTCATCTCCAGGTGGGAGATAAATTCTCCAGTTTCCTCTAAGTAAGAGGAAAGGGCTATTGCCAGTTACCAGTTTGGCTAGTAGAGCAGTAGCTTGCTGCAATTTGTCCCAGGGTTCACTCTCCACTCTGCCGCACCCACCTTCTGGCTAGCAGTAAGTAGGCTAGATTGAATGTTCCTTACCCCATCTCCCTAAGTAAGTCAAAATAAACGATTTCCTTATTTCATCTTGATTTGGAATATGACAACCTATGAACACCTGTTGTTGTTGTTGTGGTGTGCCTTCAAGTCATTTCTGACTTATGGGGATACTAACACGAACCTATCATAGGATTTTCTGGGGCTGAGTATATGGCGTGCCCAGTGTCACCCAGTGGGTTTCCGTGGCCAAGTGGGGAATCGAACCCTGGTCGCCAGGGTCATAGTCAGACTCTGAAACTTCTACACCATGCTGGCTCTGTAGTTGGTACTTAATGCATCACACTTAATGACATCACTAAGGGCCATCTTTAGGTCTCAGGTTTGGCCTGGGCCTGGGCTGATCCTGAATTGACAACTGTAATATTAGAATAAATTAAATAGAGGAGGAACCAGGGAAGACGACATGCAATTCCAGCAGCTTTAAACTTTTGAGTCCTAGCGCTTGCCTTAGGAATTATGCCCTGGCCTGTGAACATACAGCAAATTCTTTTCATACATCACAGTGTACATGGAGAGATATTTTGTTAAAGATGTCTTTAGGAAAAACTGGTGGTTCGTAAAACTCCCAAGATGTGTGCCTCTATATTCTACTGTTCCTAGTCAGTTTCACTAAAATTTCATTCCTCTGGTCAGAATTTCAGTAGTTCCTAATATGAACCTATGTTCTTGGTTCATTGATTAAACTATATGTGTCTGTTGATCTCCAACGCGCGTCTAAAAGCCGGGAGTGGGTGTCCATTGGAACAGGCAGTTCTTAGTTTAAAATTCCTTGATAGGAAGCCAAATGAAAACTTTTAAGAAAGTTCTCATAATCTACTTTGCTTTGTTTTGTTTCATCAGAACTGGAATAGAGGCATGGGAAAAGGCTTAGCTTTTTGGTTCCAGTATAAACGGATCCAAAGCCGCCACTGGAGTAACTTGCCAAATGCAAATGCCATTAGTAGACCTGCGCAGCAGTCATAAATCCTACCTGACATGCAAAAATGCACATATTCCACTCTGCCTGGCGGGATTGAAAACATGATGGAAGAAAAAATGTTTTCCCCTTTTTGAAACATAAGTCGCGAACATGGCAACAGCAGCCACTGAAAACAAACAAAATAGGTAGAACATACCAATTCAGCCCACACCTTTCAGAGCAGATTCACAATATCGTCTTAAGGATAATACTTGGAAAAGAAAAGAGAATTTCATAAGTAAACTGTGGAATAGAGAGAGTTCATTTTCTTCTAGTTTGTAGATATGATTGAGAGATGTATACACTGATGATAATATTTGGAGAAAGTACAAAAAAAGTAAGGGATACATGATAGAGGTTTATAAAATTATGTACGGTATGGAAAAAGGGGATATAGAGAGCATTTCCTCTTCCTGTCTAATACTAGAACTTGGGCTTATCTCATGAAACTGTTTGGAAGGAAAGTCAGCACCGACAAAAAGAAAGTAGTACCTCTTCACACAATGCATAAATGATCTGTGAAACTCATTGCTAGAAGATGTGGTAGAGCCACTAGCTTTTATAGTTTTAAAAGGGGATGAGAGAATTTAATGGAGGAAGAACAGATAAGACATTCAAAGTGGCTGGTTTTGCAGGATTGTCCTTGAGTATTGGATACCTCCTTACACAAATGTTTAAAGAGTGTAACATAATCAGGAGTCAGGGTGACATAACGGCTCAACAGATTCTGTTCATGATCTGTAACAGAGATTGGCAGTTTTTGAGCTTGGAGGATTGTATTGACCCCTCCCCCGGAATTAAGAGTTAAAAAGTATGTGGGGTTATCTGCTTTCCGGGGCAGTATTGTTATAGACTTAGCATTAATTTGAGTGCATATTTTGCAAAATGTAAGCCTTTAAAATCTGACTATTATGGGCTCAAGCATGCAGAATACCGACATTGTGCAGCATGTTTGTGACTGCTTGCTGTCATGCACAATATGCAACTGCAAAGTAAAATCCACAGCTGCAAAGTGCAACTGCAATGTACAACTGCAGTGCAGAACTACAATACTTAGTATACTAAGCAATAATTAACTGCAACGGTTTCAAGAAATGTTATGAGACTTTTCAGTTAAGTAAATAAGGATGGAAGGAGGGAAGGAAGGTAGGTGAGTGGACAGAAAGACAAAAGGTGGTCATACATTGATCTCAGGGAACAGGTGTCTTTTGTTGGTAATAGACATCATTTATACAAAGGCCATTTCTGCATTACATTGTAATAGTGCTATTACTGCACTTCCAATCTCCTATGGAATCCTGGGGTTTGCAGTTCAGGGAGGGGCCTTTAGAATTCTCAGCCACAGAGCCCTTTGGCCTCAGTAAATTACAAGCCCCAGAATTCCACAGGATGTTGAAAGTGGAATAATAGCACTATAGCAGTATAGGGCAGAAAGGCCCATAGATGACCCTGACACCTTCTATGCTGATAATGCTGTTCCTGAAGTGGAAACACCTGTAAAATGCTGATAAAAAGGACAATAAGCAAACCTCCTCTTTAATTATCAATGAAAGAGACTATGTAATCCTTATCTAGATAGGTAAATGCCTGTTACACATATAACAGATGCTACAACATATTGAAATGCCTGGGTTTATGGATCAAATAGGTGTCTAAGATGCTCTATGAATAAAGTACAGACCTGCCTGCTAAATAAACAAAATAAGTAAATAGAAGTAGATCACTTGATAAAGCAGGTGATATAAAGATTTCCTGATAAATACTAATCCATATGGCCCCAACCATAGTGCCATATAAGTAATTCTTCACCAATACAGCTCTCTTTGTTTCATTCACTGCAATTCCTTCCAAGTAACATAAAGTAAAAATGATAAGCTATGTCCCTAGATGATGAAAAGTCTATGTTCCTCTCTAAGGCAGTGTGTATAAGCATGTTACTATTTTTTCCATTTTAATAAAACAGCATAAAAGATTAATAGAGTGTGTGCTCATTCTCCCATGTAAAAATTGTGAGATTCTAAAACTTAAGAGCACCTAAGTGGAGGGCTGATGGTAAATCTGCCTTTTTGGACTATACCACTGATCATGAGTTGGGAGCCCAGGTAACCAGAAGATGATAAAAGGGACCTCCAAAGAGATATAGGTTAGCTGACAAATGGCCAAGAATCCTCAGCCTAAAGAGATAAAAGAATATTAAATATTTGAAGGGATGTCATGTTGAGGAGGGAGTGGGCTTGTTCTCTGCTGCTCCGGAGACTAGGATAAAGAGCAATGGATTGAAGCTGCAGGAAAGTAGATTCCACTTGAACCTCAGGAAGAACTTCCTGACGGTCAGGGCTGTCCGGCAGTGGAATATGTGCCTCGGAGTGTAGTAGAGTCTCCTTCTTAGGAGGTTTTTAAGCAGAGGCTGGATGGCTATCTGTAGGGAATGCTTTGATGGGTGCTCCTACATAGCAGGGGTTTGGACTCGATGGCCCCTGTGGTCTCTTCCAACTCTATGATTCCAAGAACCCCCTTTTGTTGTGTGTGGAAGTTTTCCTTTGATGTGTTGGTTATAGCTAGATGCTCCAGGTCTCCCCTTGCTTGAATGAAGTGTTGCTACCTTTCTAAGAAGTGGTATCTGTTTTCAGTGAAAGTCCAGAGATTTGTTTTATAACACCACCAAATTTCAGAAGTGCAGTGGGAGGAAAAGAAAAACCCAAATTACCCATGATCCCCTCTATATTATAGTGTCGCAAGGCTCTTGAATCATTTGCTGGATGAAAATATTTTCTCGAAGGTGATTTTTGGGCTAGCAGTGGCCTCACACTACCAGCTTAACAGGGGCTGGAATGAATGGTCTGCCACTGTATATTTGTGTTACAAGAAACAGTTTATTATTTAGAATAGACCTACTTTCTCCAAAATGAGACAAACTACAACAGGATGTCAGTATGTATGCGACTTATATATATTGTTTATCATTAACCCCTCCCTTGGCCATAAACATGATCCTTGGAAACATTTTTAAAATAAGGATGTAATAACTGATAGCTAGTGTCTTTTGAGTATGATCTAGAGAAACTTTGAAGTACATACTCTTAAGCTAAGGAATTTTGAAGAGAGACTCCAGTGTGAAACAACTGAATTACCATGAAATTCCAGTCTGTGGCCTCTAGCTTGAATATACACAATGATTTTCTATTCCATTCCATTTCCTTAGCAATGCTAGGATGCTCTGTTGTAACTTGCTGCTGTGGTAAAGTTAGGCTTTAAAACCCCCCCCAGACATTTAAATTTTACCGTAATGGTTATTAAAAATTATGTTTCACTTCTATCTGATCTCTTTTTTTCTTTTTAAAAAAACTCCTATATTTTCTATAAGCCAGAGTGGTTTGTATGTTGGACTATGACTCTGGAAACCAGGGTTCAAATCCACACTCAGCCATGGAAACCCACTGGGTGTTGTTACTCTGATGGAAAAACCCTATCCCGGAGTCTACAATTTGATATTAAATATGATTCCGTGTGCCTGAGAGGTTTGCCGGATGCGCACGTAGGCAGCCATGGTCGAACAACCGAAAACCAGGTCAGGCCAGTAAAATGCCCAGTCACGTAGCCCCAGGAGACCTCAAGAGGTGTAAACCCACAATAAACAATGGGTCCTCAGCCCCGAGAAGCTGACTTGAGGGGATTAGCGTGTTCGCCCCAAGCTGAGCAAACATCCTACCAAGCGAGGACTATTTACACGAAGTCACACCACAACCAAAGGCAGCCGAAGATTTTGGCAACACCTTGTAATCTCATCACGCAAAGGAAGTTACCATTATGGAGCTTCGTTCTCGCTCCCACACTCATTGTTCTCCCTGGGAAGGGATTAGTCTTTCAGGTACTTTTCCCTCTACAAATAGTCCCGGTTTTTGAGCGTTTCTTTGGATCACTCCTGGTCATCCCAGCAGACTGTTGCTCCGTCCGTTGAGTAATCCCCTCGGCCCTCTCCGTACTGAGTCTCACTCCTCTGCTGCTTTCCCGGACCACAGACTTCAGGAAAAGGTGCCGTATTACCCCAGCTACACCCCCTCAATATTCCCCTATCCAGTTTCCTCTCTTTTTGCTTCTTAATAGGTCTTGGGTGTGTGTGTGTGATTGTGTTGGTGCGTAAGGCTCTTACTCAATAAAATCACTTACTGGACATTTTCATTTGGTTTTTGGCTTGGCCTGACCCCATAAAAACTGGGTAAAAAGACCCCGCTAGGTTACCCCACCTCTCACATTGCCAGTGCTCGTGCTCTGGCTAGTTTCCATTCCCCATCACGTGGAGCACAGTGATGTGTCCCCCAAGGGACTCCAGAACTCGGGGTAACAGTGTCTTTGGGCAAGTCACACTTAGAGGAAGGCAAAGGCAAACTCCCCTCTGAACAAATCTTGGCAAGAAAACTCCATGATAGATTTGCCTTAGGGTTGCCATAAATTGGAAAAAACTTGAAGGCACAAAAGAACCACAATATTTTTCTACACCCATTTATGTACATAACTCCCAGAATATAATTGGATCTGATGAGGTTCGCTCTATTTTACAAAACCTTACGGCACAATAAATACCTTAAACTTTAAGGTGCCATACAACTTCTGTGATTTCTGTTCTAACAAACTAATTTTACCACCCTTGGTACTGTATTTTAGCATTAAGTAGCAATTAATATCTGATCTCTGTCTGGTTTTTTGTTTTAATATCCACTTGAATGGCATTGGAACTTTGAAAGGGAATCTGAGCAGGTCATTTAAAAAATGGTTACCAAATGAAAACGTTGCAGAGAACAACCAACATATATCTTATTACAGCCTAAGTTGCTGTAGGAGTGGTTTTTTTTTAAACCATACACACATATTACATCATGTGGATATACAACAGGCACCATTATGCACGCTAATGGAAAAATCAGAAAGTCATTTCACATATAATACCCAAAGGCTGGGTGGTCTTTTAGAGCCTGAGAATTTGTCACTATCAAAAGTATTTGTGGGGAGCTTTACAGTTTGTAAATCTGAGCCACTATCCTACTAATGTTTCTTTGTGTGTGTGCATGTGTGCTTTTTTTCTATTGTGGGCATACAACAAGGTCATTCAGGATGCCTAAACTGAGTAAACACAGATGTCTGTGCAAGCATGGTATTAGTCTTGAGCTTCACAGATACTTTCTTATAAGCTTCTGTTCAAAAATAAAAATAAACAGCTAAAAGGCACAAGTGTAGTTAATTCCTATAGCAGAAAAGATGGGCTCAGTATAATTTCTATAATGCTAGAGACGTGGAGTCTGGAACAGGAGGGGGAAACTCCAGTCCTCTCAAGACTAGTCTAAGGGTGCTTAGCTCTCCCTGAAATGATCTGGCAAAAGTGGACCACCGAGACTCCTATACAGGTGTCCCCCACTTATTTGACAGGTTAGGGACCAGAGCAGTGTTGAAAAGCAGAACTTGTTGAAATGCAGAAGCAAAGTGCCTCGATGCCATCTTTTTGTTTAGTCTGTCAATTGAGAGAAAAAGCACATGGTCGCTTTTTGACAATCAGCTCTTTTAACCTGCACGGTTATAAGATGGATGACACCTGGCTTGGCTACAGTGCAAGTGAAAAGGATCTAGGAGTCTTATTAGACCATAAGCTGAACATGAGTCAGCAGTGTGATGAATGTGCTAAGAAAGCCAATGCAATTCTGGGCTGCATCAACAAGAGTATAGTGTCAAGGTCAGGAACTGATAGTACGACTCTGTTCTGCTTTGGTCAGACCCCACCTGGAATACTGTGTCCAGTTCTGGGCACCTCAATTCAGGAAGGACAAGCTGGAATGTATCCAAAGCAGGCTGACCAAAATGGTAGAAGGCCTGGATACCATGCCCTTTGAGGAGCAACTTAGGAAGCTGGGTATGTTTAGCCTGGAGAAGAGAAGGTTAAAAGGTGACATGATAGCCATGTTTAAATATTTGAAAGGATGTCATATGGAAGAAGGAGCAAGCCTGTTTTCTGCTGCCCCAGAGACTAGGACACGGAGCAATGGCTTCAAACGTCAAGAAAATAGATTCCATCAAAACATTAGGAGGAACTTCCTGATGGTAAGAGCAGTTTGACGGTAGAATATGCTGCCTCAGAGTGTGGTGGTGTCTCCTTCTTTGGAGGTTTTTAAACAGAGGCTGAATGACCATCTGTTGGGAATGCTTTGATGGTGTATTCCTGCATGACACGGGGTTGGACTTGGTGGCCCTTGTGGTCTCTTCCAACTCTATGATTCTATGGACCCTTTTCAATTACAAAAATAATTCATATATTCAACGTGGCCGAACGAGTGGACCAGACGTGTTGAATGTAGGGGTTCTGGTTGTAATTGAAAAGGGTCTAAAGAGCAGATCATTGAAAAGCAGCAGATGCCTGTATAGTTGAGCTTCCTCAGGCATTATCAGTCAGATATGTATTAGATGATCAAGTACTAAGAAACATTAAGATAGCAATTGTCACTGAGCCCTACCAGGAATGACAAGAGTTGCCTGCAACGCACCCTAGGCGCACTTACTTGGGAGTAAGCGATGCTGAACACATGGGTGGCACTTTTACACATGCAGTGTGCATGTAAGAGTTCCTCATATTTAAAGATGTATTTTAAAATGTTTGAATGATAACCAGTGGGGAAAATACCCTGTAGGTACTCATGTATAAACTCCGGACAGATTTTGGGCCAAAATGATGGATTTTGATATGATCTGTGGATAAGTTGAGGGTCCTTCCATGGAGAGGGGAAAGCGCCAGCACTGCTTCAGGGGGGCAGCTGCCCCTAGCCACTGCCACCACCATTTTCCCACTCAGACAATAAAAAAGGATTGTCTGTGCAGAGTGGCAAAAGGCGACAGCTTAGTCCATTCCAGGAGAACCTAAAAGAAGCACTGGCTCTCTTTAGGCCATTTCCGCACTAAACTGTTATAGTGCTATTATTCCACTTTCAACATCCTATGGAATCCTGGGGTTTGCAGTTTAGGGAGGAGCCTAACCAAATAAATAAAAAGAAAAGAAAAAATATACAAAGAAAAGAGAGAGAGAGAGAGAAATAACATTGTTCTTGATGCATTGCATTCAGCCATATCGTTGTCATTGTAAACAAATAAATAAAGATCTATGACTGAAATTCACAGTAGTTTCTACCCTATAAATTAAAATACAAAGTTTTAAACTTCCTTCTTTCCCTGTTGGTGCTGAATAAATATCAACATTTCACCATCAAGAGTATAGATTCATGATTGTTTCTGAGTCTAACAAAAGTAACTTAAGTTAGGATATTTAACTGTTAAATCAGAGTGTTTAATCACTGTAGCTTCAAAGATTAAGAAAAAAATGTATATGAGAGTGATAAAATTACCACCCCTCATTTAGACACCTCTTTTACATTTTCCCAGGGCGAACTGAGCTCTTTGTCCACTCTACTCAGAGAAGGAGATGTTTCCCTTTTAATCTACAGTATTTACATTGACCTGTGGATAAGGTAATCCAGGATTTTTGGCTCAATTTTTGGACTAAAATTTCTAGACTTATACACCAGTATGTACAGTACTTTGCTCTCCCTCTGCAAGGAGGCAAAATTAACAGCAACTTCCCTCCAGTGTTGAGCCCCCTGTTCCAAAACAGTCCTGGACTAGATGAGAGACCTTATAGATTACTGTGAGCAAGGATGTAGACAAGCAAAATAAGATACTTTGAAGGGTTTTATGCCAGTTTAACAATTTGGTGCCAATTAGAGCTATTAATGCTCTGGGGTCATTTATAACACTATGGCCATTTCTGCACTACACTGTTATAATGCTATTATTCCACTTGTTACTGCCCTGGCTAGTCCAAGCTTTGGGGATATTAAAAGATATCCCTTGATATCACAGTTCGGCTGCACTTCTCTATTCCTTTCCACGTGCTTGCGAGGCCACCGGACAAGCACGTAAACAAGCTCGGCCGTTAACAGCCGTAATAGTCAAACTACAATACAGGCAGGCCAGAAATAGCTGACTCGCTGCTTTAGGAGACCTCCAGGCAAGTGCTCTAATTAAGTATGCACGCTACTTACAAAAGAGTCTCTGCCCCGCGATGGCAGCTTGATGGGCAAACTACGCAACACCCAAGTACTCTGCGTTTGCATACTGGCTAAGATAACTCAGTCATTCAGATGCTGACCTTTTGGAGGCTTTGTCTCCAACTCCAAATCTATTGTTTTCCCCCAAGTACGGCATAGCCTACAGTCACAATTCTCTTATAAAAACCCTTAATTCCTAGACCTTCCTCGGATCGCTCCCGAGTTTCATCCCGCCTTGCTGCCGCTTTGCTTGGCGAGCCTCCCCTCAGCTCCACGTGCTGAGTTACATCGCACCCCAGCTTCGCTCTCTATTTTTCCTGGGCTTCAGGACAGGTGAAGTATCACCCAAACCTGCAATCCCTCTAAAAATCCCTCTATACCACTCCAACCTTTATTTTCTTTAGTTATCTTGCATGAGTGTGTCGCATACACTGTTTTGCTTGTATTTAATAAACATCATTTATTATTTCAAATTCAGTGTTCTCCTTGACTCGACCCGACCCCGTAGACATAGGGTTCAAGATCTCGCTACGTTACCCTGCCTCTCGTAACGCTAAGCAGTGCTCTGATCTAATTTTCCCCACCTTTAGTTGAGCACATTTTGGTGTCCCTCCCGGGACCCCCAGTTCACAGGGTAACACACTTTTAACATCCCGTGGAATTCTGGGGTTTGTAGTTTAGGAAGGGGCATTTAGAATTCTCAGCCAGAGAGCTCTTTGGTCTCAGTAAACTACAAATCCCAGAATTCCACAGGATGTTGAACAACAGTATGTCACTAACAGGATGCCAGCCTTTGAAAGTCAGGTGGCACCTTGTGAAATGGATCCATACCGGTTTCTTCTTTTCCCAGGGCTGGCCATGGTTGAATTTCCACATTGTGAAGATGCAGCACAACTTTAACATACAGAGTTACACTTTGGTTACTGTATTCTGCCTCACTGCAGAATTGTGATGTCACACAACCACTGTGCATCGTATAATGAAGTGCAGTGTCCTATGCACAACCATGCAATTGATGCACAACAGTATGCAATGTGCAAGTGCCACACTCAGTGGACCACTATGAGCAATGTCACCACATGTGTGAACTTCACTTTCAGATGAATACCACTGCCACATGTTGGTCAAAAGTGTCTGCTGCCTGCATAAAGGAGCTTACACAACAGGTTGTCAGTTCCTCCTAGCAGATTTGCCTATTGGAATTGTTTCTCCCAGACTATCAAGTGCCAGGGAGATCCCTGGCATATCTTCCAGCCACATTGTCTAGACTATGCCCCGAACCTCATTCCCTTTATAGTATCTAGCAGCTCTAATCCATGTTAGGTAAAAGCATTAGCAGCCACCCTTTGGCAGGACGTGCCTGTGAACTAGATTTGGCATCCGAACCTGGCTGCGCTGGGTTGGTTGAGTTTATTCTGTTTGTAATGCGATAAGACAACAATGTGGGGAAGTTTCATAAAAACAAAAGTATGGAAACATTGACTGAGCAGTGGTAAATTTTATTTGTTTCTGAGCTATCCTGTTTGTTTGCAGTATCACAGGAAATCTTACAATGAGGGGTGCATATGCTCATACCTGTTATATATTTAGGGGGTGGTTCTCAATGTCCCTGTGGGATCCCTTCCAGCCAGAGGATTTGTCACTCTAAGGATTCTCATGAATGGGTTTTCTGCCAGTGTAAAGATTGCCAGAGGCATGCCCAATCATAGTCTTGGACTTGCTAACCTGGCAAACAGCCCAGGACATTCTTTCGGTTCTGCAGATTAGCATGATGGCCCTCCAGCCCTCTCCTTTGGAATGACAAAGAGACAGAGCCACAGAACTGTGGTGTTAGAAACAGCCCCCAAAGCCCATCTAGTCTAACCCCTCTCAGCGCAGGAAAACCACAGTTAAAGCTTCCCTGATCAATGGCCATCCAGTTTCCACTTAAAAACCTCCTAGACTCCAACAACTCCCAAGGTAATTCATTACATGCCTTCCAACTCTTGCAATTTGGCAGAGAAAATCCCTCTTAAACCTCTGTCATCCCACTTTTTCACTCGCTTTTAAAATGTCCCAGTTTCTGTTTCCTCCTCCCACTTTCCCTCTTTACTACATTTGCTGCAAATTGAGTTCCAAGTGCAAAAGCGGTTCACACTTAGGGCCTTTCCGCACTACACTTTTATAGTGCTGTTATTCCACTTTCAACATCCTGTGGAATTCTGGGGTTTGTAGTTTAATGAGGCCAAAGAGCTCTCTGGCTGAGAATGCTAAATGCTCCTCCCTAAACTACAAACCCCAGGATTCCATAGGATGTTGAAAATGGATTAATAGCACTATAACAGTGTAGAAAGGAGGAGGGGGCAGAATCTTTTCCTTCCTATAGGCTTCGGAAAATCAAACTACTGCTCCTAGTCTGTGTGTTCTGCCTCATTAATAACTTTTGCCATCTTGACCACACACTAATGTTGTTTGGCCACATGTGTCCTGATTTTCATCTGTGAAATGTTGGAAGGTATGGTATATGCACAGGCTTTTTGGATTATTAGATTGCTGGTATGCCATTATTAGGAACTTTTTGTCTAAAGTTATGCCACATTTCACAATCTCCTTTGACTAATGTTTAATCAAAAGCTGGTAGTTTGAATCCATTGGTTTGGATCTTACTTTCTGGAGCAGAAAGAATAAGCTCATGGCATCTTCTGTAGGACATTCGTCTCCTGTCCTTTCTGGGTTCCTTTCTTGTAGTGCTATGATTCCACTTTAACTGACACAGCAACATCCTATGGAATCCTGGGTTTTGCAATGTAGAGATGGGCACTTAGTATTTTCAGCCAGAGAGGCCATAGTGCTTCACCAAACTACAAATCCCAGGATTCCATAGGATGAAGGCACTGCAATTAAAGTGGAATGGAAGTGCCATAATTCAAAAAAGGGAAAGGACCCCTGATCTTCACAACTGGGGAGTGTGCCAGTACACAGAGCTGAAATGTTGAAATGCAGGTAGGTGCAGCTTGGGACAGAGACCAAACTGAGAATGGAGATTTGGAGGCATCTTTAGAATGTAGTTCCACCCTGCCCTCCAGAAATTTAATGGGACTGGAGAAATATGTTGGTGTGTTAATATTGTGAATCTATATCTATGCTCCTTTTAAACCAGAAATCGCCAAAATGCCATACAAACTCAATGCCTCAGTTCAAGGAAAGTGGAAACCACCGATGAACACTTGTACCCATAGTGTTATCACCACTCAGATGAGTGGGATGCACATAATATTATTTATCATGGCTATTCAGCTTGTTGGTACCTCTCTTTAAGTCGCTGTTATTATTTTGCATTCCTGAAATGCCAGTGGCCCCCCCCCCCCCATAATCTCCACTTTTTGTTTGAGTTGCTGAACCTGCCATTCTACCTGGTGCTGTTTCCTCCATAAGGCATCTAAAATTTAAATCCCTGTGCATGTCTAGAAAGCCATCATGGCATTTTAGTGCTGGATTAGGACTCAGGGAGTCCTGGGTTCAAATTCCTGCTTGGCCATAGAAAGCTGTTGGGTAACTTTGGGCAAGTGACATTCTCTGAGCCTCAAAGGAAGGCAATAGCACACTTCCTCTGAACAAATCTTGCCAAGAAACACCTGTGATGGGTATGCCTTATGGTTGCCATGATTTGGAAATGACCCAAAGGCAAACAGCAACAAGACATTTCTACTCAATAGTCCAACTAAGGTCAATGGGACTTATGTCCAGGTTAGTATGCCCCAAACTGCAACCTGAAAAGAGATGGCTGTTACCTTGTTTTCTGGGGGTCTCAGGAGGGACACCAAATTGCTATCAAAATTATAGAAGTTGGGGGAGTTAGTTCAGAGCACAAGTTGGCAAAACGAGAGGCAGGGTAACTTAGCAGGATCTTGCAACCCAGTGTCTATGGGGTCAGGCTAAGTCAAGAAGCAAACTGGTTGGAAAATAATAAATGATCTTTATTAAATACAGGCACACAATGTATGCAACACAAACACACAGATAACTAAGGAAAATAAAGGTGTGAGTAAGATAGTGGGATTTTTAGAGGGATAGTTGGTTCGGGTGATACGAAACTTGTCCTGAAGTCCGGGAGAAAATGGAGAGCAAAGCTGGGGTTCGATGTATCTCAGCACGTGGAGCCGAGGGGAAGCTCGCCAAGCAAAGCGGCAGCAAGGCGGTCTGGAACTGGGGAGCGATCCGAGGAAGTGCTCACAGTCAGGGTTTTTTATAAGGAGAATTGTGACCGCAGGCTAGGTCGGACTTTGGGAAAACAATAGATTTGGAGTTGGAGACAAAGCCTCCCAAAGGTCAGAATTTGAATGATTGAATTAGAGCTGAATTTATCAATAGAGTAGCCGGTATGCAAACGCGGAATACTTGAGCGTTGTATAGCTCGATCATCAAGCTGCCAGCGCGGGGCAGAGGATCTTTTGAGAGTTGCTCGCATACCTAATGGAGGTACTTGCCTTGAGGTCTCCTAAAGCAGCGAGTCGGCTATTTTCTGGCCTGCCTGTATTGTCTAGGAATATTACGGCGATAATCGGCCGAGCCTGTATGTGTGCTTGTCCGGGGGCCTCGCAAGCACATGGAAGGGATATGTGAAGCCGAATTATCGATATCAAAAGATATCTTTTTATATCCCAAAGCTCGGGCTAGCCAGGGCAGTAACATGGCCAAGGTCTCTTGTTTGTACTACCTGGGTATATAAATGGACTCAAAGCAAAGCTAAGGATCTAAATAGCAGCATGATGAGCCAATGTGGGTGATGCCAAATCTCTGTAAAGGAGAGGGGATCTAAAGTGGGACCGAGGAATGTGGGAGCTGTAGTCCAAAACTAATTTTTCCAAGTTTTCAATCTGGCATATAACAATATTTTTAAAAAGCAATGCAAATTTTTAGCATAGCTATACCCTCAAAGACAGAGCATGAATGTCTGCCTACCTGCCTGCCTGCCTTCCTGCCTTCCTGCCTTCCTTCCTTCCCTCCTTCCTTCCTTCCTTTCATCCATCTCTTCCCAGGAGTTTACCTGAGAAAACTCTACTCATGAATTCCAAGTGCACACGACTGACAGAGGTGGGCCTTTTTCTCTTCACAGCTGACAGCTCTTTAAAAATGTCTCCATGGCAGTGGCCCAAGGAGAACATACTGGCTTTCTTCAGTTCCTTAAGACACATTCTTTTAGCCCCGTCCAATTTATATAACATCAAAACAAATCCGTATATCAGTGGAATGTAACACTAGTATGTGCTAAACCCACACTTCTTCTGAGCTGTTTCCAAGAGCCTTGCTGCACCTGCAAAGACAAATTTCAGACAGACACACCCAAATATCACCACAGG
Source organism: Cyclura pinguis (assembly GCA_030412105.1). NCBI lineage: Eukaryota > Metazoa > Chordata > Lepidosauria > Squamata > Iguanidae > Cyclura > Cyclura pinguis. The sequence continues at coordinate 16,752,510 of CM059599.1, read as the reverse complement.
TAGAAGCAGGAAAAGTGGGGAAACAGGAGACATGTCATAGTGGTTTAGTGAGTTGGAGGCCAGGGGTTCCAGTGTTTGGTCAGCCATGGAAACCCACTGAGTGATCTTGGATAGCACACTCTCCCAGTCTCAGAAGAAGCTAATGGCAAACCCACTGTGAATAAGTCTTGCAAACACACACACACACACACACCACAAAACCCCCCACAAAAAACAAAAAAACCCCCAACCCCCTCCTCGAGCTAGGGTTGGGATATGTTGGAGCTGACTTGAAGGCATGTAACAACAACAATAAAGTAGGAGAACTCCTCCCTTCCACACTCTAACTTTTCCAGGTTTGTTACAGACCTTGGAAAAGTTACTTTTCTGGGCAAAAACTCCCAAACTCCCCAGCAGTAGCTATGTGAGATTCTATGAGATATAATCCAAGAAGAAACTTTTTCAAGCTCTAGTCTCTTGACCATATATAGTGGCCCCTCAGTTTTCATGAGGGTTTGGGGTGCAGAACCCTTGTGATAGTCAGAAAAACATGAGTAACTCCCCTGCTTGAGTGAGCACTCCCCCTCCTATTCACTTTCAGGGCTCCTCCGCCATTCCCTTGCCTTTTGCCTGGGCGCTCATGCCTTCTTTCCAGGAGCCTGGGAAAAAGGCAAGCAAATGGGAGAGGGCAGCCCTGCACGCAGGGAAGGCATGTGCATGCGATCCCCTCCAAGTCTCTTGCCTTTTGCCCAGGCACATGTGCCTTCCTTCCACACCCCAGGCAAAAGGCAAGCAAATGGGAGGCGGAGAAGGAATGCACAGCATGCCTGGGCAAAAGACAAAGGAATGGGAGAGGGAGAATGGGGAGAGGCAAGTAGGTGCCTTGCAAATAATCAAATTCGCAAAGGTCAAACTCGTGGCTGTGGAGAGAGGACTGTGTTTTCACCCTTCCGCCTTTAATAGTGCCTTCTTCTTGTCTCCCATCCCTGGCCATGTCTCTTCCTTAACAAAACAAACACATCATTCAAGATTTTCCATTTTTATGGGAGTGCTAAAATGCTTCCTAGTGACAGAAAGCATTTTAGACTTGTTAATTTTTAAACCGGATACAAGTCCCAAGGATGAGATACTAAACAGTAAATCAGAGAATGCTGTTACAGGATCTGTAAGATATGAATTGCTATGTCATCAGCATATAATCCTATGGTGGTAGCACTGATAAGAGGGCCTTTGATGTAAGAGTCGAATACAATTAGCTGTGCCAGAGGCTGTACGACTACAGTAAATAAGGTTGTGGAAACTGGACACCCGTGCTCAGTCCCTCTAATCATTGGCACCAAGACAGAGTCCAAACCATTTGCTCTTAAATGTGCCTCTGAACTTTACCCCTGCCTTTTTTTTTTTTTTTTTTGCTATCATAGAGACAAACTAATCTCCAAATCCTCAGTATTCCAATCACTTAAAAAAAGGATGATCCCAATTCAGCTAATCAAATGCTGTTAAGTCACCTGGATAATAAGTTTAATAGCATGTTGGAGTTAGTACTATTTAGTATTAGTACATTCCCAGCTCATAGTGACCCTTGCTCTTGTTGTGAGTCTTCAAGTAGTTTCTAACTTATGGCAATCCTAGGGCAAATCTATCATGGGGTTTGTGTGGGTGGGAGAGAGAGAGAGAGAGACAGAGACAGAGACAGAGACAGAGACATGTCCAAGGTCACTCAGTGGGTTTTCATGGCCGGCCAAGGAACCAAACCCAGGTCTCCATGGTCATAGTCCAGTGCTCAGACCACTACATCATAGCCAAAGTAAGGAAGATTTAAATGTAGCCTACTGAAATCTAGGCACAGGGGGATGCAGAGAGGAGGGTGAGCCCCAGTGCTCCAGGAACCAGGAGGAAAGAAGGAAGTTAAGTAAGTAAACAGAGGCCATTTCTGCACAAGGGGGCTGTGCTGCTGTGGGGCCATGATGGCAGCAGTCGGCTGGTTGTACTTCTGCATGACATTGTCACCGACCCATTTCCATCTTGCTCCCAAGCAATGTACACTGCCATCTTGCTCCCAAGCATTGTACATGTGCACAGTTTTTGCAAAATGGAAAAATAGAATCTGTTTTGTACCTACCATCATACGGCACTCCCGCCCTTCCTTGCCGTGCAGAAAGTTGGAAGCACACTGGTGACGCCACACTCCCCAGTGCAGTAAAGGCAAGTGCCTGGCTGCACTGTGGAAGGAAGAGGCAGGGCCAGCGTGCTCCCCTCCACAGAGACCCAGCAAGGTGCGAAGGGTAGCATTCCTGGCATGCTCCCCTCCCCGCCAGGGCTGCAATGGAAGGACTTGCCAGAGTCCTGTTGTGAGGAAAAGGTCCAAAGAAACCCTCTGAAGTTGCAGCAGGAAATTAATGAACCCTTAACAATGGTAGCAAGATCCTGCTTTAATAGCTGAGCTGGATGTTTGCATACAGCCTTTTCTGCTTTCCTCCCACCAAAATTTGCACCTCATCTCCCACCTGGAGATGACCTATGAACCCTGGAGACTCAAGGCTGCAACCTGAGATCTGGCAGCCCCATCCAAAGTGTAGTAGCACACCTCTCCACCTCCTGCCCCCAACATTTATACATTTTAAGCAGACTCTTCTGGAATGTTGGCATTGCAAGCAGTTGCCCGGATTACCTCTCCAGTTCGCTGGTCCTGCTGGCAGAGCTATATGAACATTGCTATGTTGCAGTTAAAAAAGAAACTCTGTGGGTGGCGTTATAAAATATCCTCTGGAGGGGGATTAAAAAAAATCTGTCTTCTAGCTCCATAACAGACTTCCCTGAATTCCATGACATTTTAGTGCTTTGATTAAAGATTTGCATGGGATAATTTAGGGCTTTCCCCCTCTTAAGCATTCCAGAGCAAAGACAGAACTCTTCCTTTCCCATTAAGGTTTCATGTTACTATTTTGGATCCTCATGACTTGGTTAAGTATGAAACAGCCAGTGCCTCCCAATAAAGCCTTCAGCATGTTGCTTCATGTTTACCCACCCCATCCCTTTGCCAGATCTTTACATTATTTTTGTTTTTCTAAAAGATCTCAAGAGAAAAAATAGCCTCATGAAATGTTAGGATTAAAAAGATAAGTGTGCTGAGACACAAAACTCAGCTCTGGGTTTGGAAGGAAGGAAAGGGTTGCCTCCAGTCATTTATAGAAACCGTTTGGAGGTGATCTCTCACTAAATTCGTACATGGGAAAGGGTGGTGGTGGGAAAGTGTGTGAACATTTGGTGGATAAAAACACAGAGTTGCAATTATTTTGGCCCAGGAAGTCATGCCCAGATGTTCAGCTGGCAAGCCCAAACTATGTACCACTGATCAAGTTTGCTTCTGACTTTGCAACGAATTCAAAGACTCGAGGACCGCTGGCTAGATGCAATTAGAACACGTAAGAATTTGCCTCAGCTGCTTTGAGTTTCCCAAAAGGATTTTCCAAGATAGCTAGCAGCAGGAAAGCAATATATTTTTTTTGTTGTCCAGTATGGACCACCAAGTAACAACAATGTGCCTAAAATAGAAGAAAATACTCTGTAAAGAGCAACCAGCTCCATTCAGAGTGCAGTTAGCAATCAATTAATCTGTGTGGAGAGAAGTGTAGCTATTATTATCTGATATCCCTGCAAATTTTATTCATAAGGTTGCTTTGTGTGTTACTGTTCCCCCACTCTTCTATGTATTACAAAGGTCAGAGCAGCTTAAAACAGGCCACTGGCCATGCTGGCTGGGGAGATTATGGGCACTGTAGTCCAAAGAGTAGGTTTTCTTAGCTATGTGATAAACTAACATGAGGATCCTCTGAAGATGCCAGCCACAGATGCAGGTGAAACGTCAGGAGCAAATACTACTAGAACACGGCCTCGTAACCTGAAAAACCCACAACAACCCATAACATGATGACTCTTTGGAGTTCCTTGGGATGTAGTGAGTAGATTAGGGATGGCAAGCAAGCTTTCCTGAAAGAAAATCAGATGCTCGTGTGACATTTTGCTACCTAAGATGGAGCACCAATTCTGCTTCCCTCAACACCAATGTGTCAGTAACCAGCTCCTTTCAGCATATAAGGCAGAAAACCCCAAAAGCACTTCTTTCTCCTATCTGACATCCCAAATCTTCTGCCTGAGATGTCTGTCATGCTCTGCTTAATGATAGGACTGGTCCTAAAGTCATCCATCTTTCCCAGGTTGGAATCCTGTTAGTGCCTGCTGTATATGTACCTTCCCCTAAGGAAATGGTTGAATATTTTCAGCCCATAGAAGATCCACACTGAGTTCAAGGTTGCAGAAGCAAAAGATGCATTTCACATGGAGATGTATTGCACCCTGATGCACATTTGGTGGCTCGTCTGAGTTTTGCAATGTCGACATTGAGCAAAAGGATTGCATTGTACCATTAATGCATAGCTCTACACGCAGAGATTCATGCTATAGGACCCTGATGTAGGATCTCAGTTTCAGTCTTCTTCTGATATAGTCCCAACTAGAGCTGTTGAATCAATAGGATTTACTAGTGTGTTGATTCCCCATTCAACAATTGATTCAATAGGTCTGCTCTATTTGGGACTAAGCAACGAGATCCTAGCCATGCAATTGTACCTTCTTGGATGGTGCATAACTAGTCATCAGTACCTTTGATGTACCGCTAGTTTTAATTTCTCATTGTGTATCTTCAAGCCACTTCTGACTTTTGGTGACCCAAAGGCAAACCTGCCATGGGGTTTTCTGGGCAAGATTTGTTGAGCTGAAGTTTGCCAGAGCCAGTGTGGTATAGTGGTATCATTGTTGGACTCAGGAGACCTGGGTTCAAATTCCCACTCAGCCATGGAAACCCACTGGGTGACCTTGGGCAAGTCATACTCTCTCAGTGCCAGAGGAAGGCTTGTTTCAGAAGGACTGGAAAAATAGCCACTGTGCATGCCCTGTTGCACATGAGAACACTATGCAGGCACAGTGACAGATAACACATTTGGATGTATGCTACTGGGATTGTTACCACATCATACACCCCCACTTTGCAGGGTGAATTTATTTTCATAAATTAGACATATGGCTGAGAAACATGTTTTGAAAGTGCACTGACTGAAAGCAAGCTGCCAGGTCAGAATGGCCTCAGACATGGCCAGGTCATAAGTTCAGAGAGGATTAGGCAAGAAAGCCTGATGCTAAAGGGTTTGCGATAATCCTTTCAAAACTGCACGCAGCAAAGACAATAGAAGGTGAAACGACCCGAGTGAAGCAATCAGAGACCACCCTGATAAAACACCCTACAGAAACCCTTCCTCAACTCCCTGCCTGTCCAGACATTAAGCGGTTGTCATGACTCCCATCAATGTTTTTGTCACCTGAAGTTAAGACAATCAGCCCATTTCAGAGTCTATTGTCCACCCTGTGAGAAAGCAATTATGACTTTGTCCATGCACCTTCCTTCAGGGTAGGAAATAGGGTATATAAACTGTAGCTCCGACCTCAGCAAATTGTAGTATGCTGGGTGTGCCACACTGCACATGGTACCCCAGACTGCCATTTCTCCATGCTACCCTCAGACTGTTGTTTTGAGCTACCCCACTTCAACCTTCTGCTTCAGGACTGGTAACTATCACCCTTTCTACTAGATCTTTCTCTATCCCCCTTTTCTTGCCTCACTTTCCAAGAGCCTTGTATGGTTCTTGAGAGTGTGTCTGATTTCCTGTATGCTTATTAATCCCAAATAAAATACTCCATTTACCTCTTTACAGTTAGTACTTGTATACATAGGTGAAAAAATCCTGCTGTTACCCTCCTCTCGCAGGTCTCCTTTTAGCTGTAATTCCCCAAATTCTAAGGAGATGCTCGCATTGCTGGTGGACCTCAAGGTCCCCCACCTTTTAGGGGAAGAGTATTCAGCAGGAGGGTGGGTAGAGTGTGACAGTTGTGCAACTATGTGAGTGTAGATTTGCACTATGCAAGCATGATGTAAGATTCCAGACTTGTGGTGTGTGTGTGTGTGTGTGTGTGTGTGTGTGTGTAAAGGGCGGGTAGCATTCTAACAAAGACCTTGACCAAGGAATAAGGCAGGGGACAGTTCAAATTCCCATTTCATTAAAAGAGCCTCATTTTTGCTAACATATACATAAAATACGCACAAAATAAACAGCCCTGTTGAACATCTGCTTTCACCTAAATATAAAAAGCAGTTGACTTTTTACCCTCTCCCCTTTCACTACTGACAATAATTTATTCTGCTGGTCAGATGAAATAAGATTTGCCTCCCCCCATCATCAAAACCAGATGCAATGTGTGTGTGTGTGTGTGTGTGTTAGGTTTGCATTGCGCAGGTGTTCCCCCAGCTGGGAAATATGGACGTTTGCCATCCAGCAGAGATGATGGTTTTTGATAGAAATGCGAGGGCGTTAAAAGTAATTCGACGAAGAGTAGGCTTACTCCCTGGTGGGCCCCCATATGTGTAGCATACGCTCAAGGAAGCAGCTGTTCTGTATTTTAGCCGAAGAGTTATAAAGTTAGAAACGTGGTTGGCCTTTTCAAAACATAAGCAACAGCCTGCTGCCATGGAGACCAATTTCAACAGTAAACTCCTGTTTTTCAAGACTTCCAAACATAATAATCCCATTGGACTCATGTTCAGGTGGTCTTGGAGAAGTGAATGAACTTGGTTACTATGTCCACGAGAGCCTTGTTTACTCCAGGGTTCTATATTTACTGACAAGTGTCCACGTTTCTGGGAAGATGCTGCCTTTTACAACCTGTCCTATTTGAAGGCCTGCTATTGTGATAATGGGGTAATTTCCATTAACTCTAGCATGCATAGCCAATGGTGAAGGATGCTAGGAGTTAAAATCCAATGACATCTGGAGGGCAAGAGTTGCTCACCTGATGTAAAAGGTCCCATGTTCAATCAACTGCAGCCCCATCTAAAGGACAAAATAAAAGGTGATGGAACAGTTCTCCAGCTGGATAAAAATTCTGGATAAACACTGCCAGTCAAAGCAGAGAGTGTTGGGTTGGATGGGCAATACACTGACTGATATATGGCTCACTCCTACATTGTGGTTGGGCAGGCTGAAGTTGTGATGAGCTTCAGAATGTCTACATGGACAGCTCACCAGAGGTTTTTTATAGCTGTGCTCCCTGGAGTACTTTTTATGAATTATGAATGGAAGCATGTGTTCTGTTCCTGTTGTTATATGCACCACTGGTGTACATGCACACGTTCCTGTGAAATTCACATTGAGAAATACCAGCCACTGATCTGGCTTCTTTGAACTGCTCATTTAAAATAATTTGCAAGACAAAAGAATTCCACTAAAACAGGTATATTCATTTATTTTTTTTTAAAAAAATTGTACACCAAAGAGTTATCCATCATGGTTTTAGATAAGAAACAAGAGACAGTTTTACACATTATAAAAGGATGCCCTTCAGTTCTGGCCTGGGTCCTACCAAATTTTTTGCTTCAATGAACGCTGTACATTTAGACTCACAAATCTGAGTTACAAAACAGATATATAGGATGAGTAAGTCATTGTCATATTGTAGAAAGCTTAGCAAAGGGAAGCCAGCTCTTGGATCCCAAATTTTGAAAATGCACACATCTAAGCCAAAAGTGATTTTTTTTTTTAAAAAAACAACAACTAACAAGCAGATGTTTTTTAGATTGGGGAATCTTAGTATGCAAACATATATTTCTCCTCGCCTTTGCTCAGGAATTAGCAGGATTGTTCTCTGCAACAAGCAACAATACTCATACAGAAATATTTCTCCAAATGAGGTTTTCTTTTCCGCTGGGAGCTTCACTCATTGTTGGCAAAGTTTTCTCCTTGTGGCCCATTTTTCTCAGAAAAGATAAAATGTTAATGCGTGGTATGTTTAAATAGAAAAGATCTAGACCTCAAGAAACGCCCTGTGCAGACTATTTTCTCTTTGTGATTCTCATTAATCTGAAGTATTAGTTTTCAGAAAATGCAATGCAAGAGGAAAAATATATCTAATTGAATGAGTTCTTCTTAAAAATGAGTTGTATACATCCTTAAAAAGGTACTTTCAAAAAAGAACAACAACAAAAGAATATATTTTATTGCTAGCAAAATGCCCTCTATTAAGACAGGTGATGCATGTGTGGAGGGAAAGCTTGTATATTCTTTTACATTGCAAGGGACTTGGAGGGTCCCCTATGTTTTCCCCAGTTCCCCAGGGTGGAGATATTGCTCATTTTATTTCCATATGTGAGCCTGAAAAATGCGAAAGATTTTATCACTGGTGTGCCAGTATTGCAGTTTTGTCACATTTTTGGGGATATCTTTGTGAAAATTTTGCACATTTGTTTTTTGCATTAAAATCATCCTCCCCCGATATAATATTTGTGCATGACACACATTTTGTTGCAAAATATGTCCCCCCCACGCTTTTTTGCATTTTCTCCTGATGATGGAAAAAAAGCACACTGGTCTTTTTCATGCAAGAGCAAAAAAGATCTCACACCAGCTGAGAACTTTTCAGGAGGTCCTTCTTGTCAAGGATGAGAACATTTGAGAATACTCTTTATATCCTTATTCCAAGGGGGCTTTACTTTGCTCCAGGGAAAGAAAAGGCAAAATTTCACCTATAGGGAAGAAAGAGTTGGTTCTACCACATCGGGAGCTGCTTTACTGTAAGCCCTGCTAGCTCAGTATGGGCAGTTTTTATGCTGATTGGCAAAGCAGCAAGTGGGATTCTTTCCAGCTTTGCCAACTGATCTTTTAAACAAGATTTAATCTAGGAATTTGCCGGTGCAGAGCCCAGGGCTGTGTGGGGTGCACTCAGGAATACCACTGGGACAGAGGCTTAGGCCATTTCCGCATGGCATCGCTGTCCTTTGATGGGGATGTGATGGCAGCAGTCAGTGAGTCATGCTTTCACATGACGTCATCGTGGTCCCACTGCCAACCCATCCCCACCCGTCGTGATCCATTTTGGCAAAGGCGCTGCCGGGATAACACTGGGACCACCACAGGAACTGGCAAGGTACAGAAATGGCCTAAGTTTGCTTCTTATCTGCTACTTCTGGGATCCCACCAGCCACAGCCTCAGCTGCCCCACCCCAGGTCCTGTTTCTCAGACAAACCTAAGTGATGGAATTAGAGAAGCTGCTTTTTACACACCCACCCACACCCTCAGTGCCTTTGATGCCGGTGGCTGAATCTAAGGCACAGTTCAGCCAATACGAAGCAGATTTAAGTCCTGCTGAATTTTGTATCAGTAGACAATAATAGTAGTTCTCCTAAACTGGTTGTGTTTCAGTGCAGCTATATAATTCTCGTGCTTACCGGCTGTGACCTTTCGAAGACATACGCAGAAGAATGAACACATGGATTTGCTTCACCTATTGGAAGAAAGGGGGAGGACCTGGAGGACTGGAGTTATGCCATCTGAGCCTTGATGACGTATCTCAGCATCCTTAAGAAATCAATGGATAATGGTGGGGTACACACGTACACACACATTCTGAACTGCTCAAATGTTAGAACTATTAGATGTTGAAACTATTTTGAGAAAAACAAATCAAGGAAGCTTCCGGCTTATGCGAGGAGGAGGCTCGCCCCTTACACAGTCGCATCAGCAAAGACTGTAGCTCTGTTCTTATCCTCAAACTATTCTCACTGAGAGCACGGAATCTGCTAAGGGAGGGAGTGAGACTGCACTCTCTGGCCCTGTGCTCAACATCTTTGTACTCTGGAAGATGTGAATAGGACACGATGCCCCAACCTGGCACCTTCCAGGTATGTAGGACTGTATCTCCCATTATGCCTAGGGATGATGGGAATTGGTAGTCTAACAGGTAAAAGGTAATTAGGCTATGGTAGATTCTTAGAAGAATTAATAGACAAACAGGCTATCAATGGCTACAGTGTTTGTAGAGTACATTATCAAGAGCTGTAGTATCAGCAGCAATGTATGTCTAGTTTTTGTGCACTCATGTTCTACTTGTGGGTTTCCCATGGGAATCTGGTTGGCTACTATTGGAACAGAATGCTGTACTATACAGACCTTTGGTCTAATCTAGCAGGGATTTCATTATGTTTCACGGGACTAGAAATCTTCAATGATCCAGGTGCACAGAGCCTGTTCATGTAGAATTCATTGCTCTGTTCATAACTTTTACTGATCACTGGGGAGTTCTGGGCTAGGTACAGAGAATGTGATCCTGTTCTCTCCCTCTCCATGTCCTTGTTGTGTAGCGAGAACACAACTACTGTAATATAAATGGATGACTGATACCAGTATCATCAGAAAAGGGAGAAATGTAAATCTTTATACAAAAAGTGGCAATGCCCTGGTTATACTGTGGGGAAAACATAACTACTTTTGAATTATAAGCATGACAGCATGGCTACAAGTACTGATTTCCTTAATAAATTTTTTTTTCCTTTAAAAAAAACACACCACGTAAAATCTATAAATAAAGTTGTAAGTGCTTCGTTTAAGAGAGTATTTCTTTGGCTGCTCTGGGTGCTTGGAAATTACTCAAGTGCAGTGGCTAAAATGGATGAGGTCCTACAATGAGTGTTAACCTGAGCACTGAACTCGACCGATAGTTCATAGTGTTGACTGTCAGCAGCTCCAGATCAATGATATGTTCTCGGGGTCCTTTTAATGGTTTTACCAATACAAGCATCGCGCTAACCGGACTTGTTTGCTGAAATTAAAAGAAGAGATATTGCCTTTACCAAAGTGTTTGGTTATAGCTATCTTTCTCCAAGAAATATGTTTCCTAGGACAGAGCTGAATTTTGGTGATGTTAAATATTCCTATAAAAATTCCTCTTTTTGAGGATAGATTTTTTTTTAAATCAAATCCCTAGATAAATTCTTGCCTGTGAAAATTCCAGTGACAGTGGTAGCAGTTCCAGCAGAGTCTTCTATCTGTTGTTTCTCGTTTCCCACACATGGCAAATTTTTAAGATGGAGAAGCATTAAAACATGTGATCCTCCAGCAGAACTCTTAGGTAGTACAGGTTTTTTGAGGGAACGGGGCTATAGTAGGTGTTACTTTTTAACATGTAGATTAAGTAAAGCTTGGAACATTATATGTGAATGGTAATTTATTAGTTACAAGTCTCAACATCTTAAAGGCACGAGATCCCATTTGATCTTGGAAAGTAAGCACTTGGAAGGGAGACCACCAAGGAATACCAAGTGTTGTAGGCTATATTTTGTCTAGCACTTGGAAGGGAGACCACCAAGGAATACCAAGTGTTGTAGGCTATATTTCAGAGGAAGAGAATGGCAAACTGTGTCTGAGTGTTTATTATCCAAGAAAAGCCTATGGTATTTATGGAGTTGCCACAAGTCAACAAGTGACGTGAAGGCACATAAGACAACTAATACCAATGTATAAGTCATTGGTTGGACTGGATGGCCCTTGTGGTCTCTTCCAACTCAACGAGTAATCCAATATTAATATTATTATTAAAAGAGTTATGTGATGATGATAAATTGCTTCCTAACATTTTTTTAAAAATATACTTAATAATGCAAAAACAACTCCAAATCTTCTCCAAGAACCCTCCAGCAATGTTTTAGGAATAAAAAGTAAACAAGCATCTGTTGCACAAAAAAGTAATGTTACTAATTCTTATATTATTTTTCAGAAATAACCTTGATATAACCCCCACCTCAATAAGATGCTACAGATAATGTTAACTGTAATTCAGCACTTTCAGACACTGAGATTATCTCTAAAAAAGGGTGTTCCAGAGATGCAGAGAAAACAATAGTGGTAGCAGAAGAGAGAGGCAGGTTGGACAATAAAATACAGATGTGGAAATTAATGGAAAATGACGAGTTTCTGTAAAAATAGAAAACATTCCCCCCAAAGCTGAGCATCAGTGTGCGTCAGAACACCTTTCAAGGTGGCTTGCCAATGTTACCCAACCCCTCACCATCATCTTTATTTCCCATAAATGCCTCTATCTTTATTGCCCATAAATGCCTGTGGATGTTCTTAAGAGGTGAAAACAGCAGGGAGCTGGAATCCACCTCTTTGCTTTGAAGTGCTCTTACGTCCCTTCCAGAAAAAAACTGGGGTAGGGAGAGAGAAAAAAAAGTCTTCTGTTATCACTCTCTGGTAAATGGAAATGAGACTGAGGGCTACAGAGAACAGGGGAGAGGGGGGAGTGCAGGGAGCTCAACCTGGAAGTCAATAGGAAATAAGGGGGGGGGGGTGTTGAATTTTTGCCTCTGTATTTTCTGTGGGTAGCATGTTTTTCTGTACGTTTTGTATCTAGGCATGCTTTATATGCATGGTAGCCATTTTGTGATGAGGTCTATAATACCTAGTACTCCAAAGGTGGACACCAACACCCACAAAAGACTGGAGATCCCAAAAAAACTTGTTATACCTGCTCTCCACCATGCTTATAAAGAAAAGTGATGTAAGCAAAACATGAGAAATACTCACTCTCAGAAAGTAGTCTCCATTCTCATTTCCAGATTTAATCCGGAACGTGTTAATTGTATTGGGGTAAATCTGGGTTGCCTGGATTTGGAAGATATCGGATGGCACGCTTCTCTCAGAGCGGATGCTCATGTATTTGTGTACAATGGAGTATGGCAGGTCTCGACAAAGGGGGTTGGACACTGGACAAACACAGCGACTGTAAAACAAACCACAACGACTGAAAAACGAACTCCTTCCCTGTGCAAAACAGGCATTTACTTTTGAATTTTGCAAATGAAGACTCTCTTAGAATCTGTTAGTGGTTTCCCTTACTTTTCAGATGCAAGAATGTAAGGTTCTTGGCATGGGTTCCGTGGGTAACATCGATATCCTCCATGATAATTTGAACATATTTCATCTTCCCTACATTCGTTACCCACCTCACATTCATTTATATCTGCATTGGGAAATAAAAAAAGTACAAATGGTTTAGAGTTTTGGTGGTGGAATGCTTGAACTAGAATAACTCAGATATAGCTTTTTGTTCTTGAATCTCCCCCAGAGCTTGGAAAAGTTAATTTTTGGACTACAACTCCCAGAATTTCCAGACTAGCATGGCCACTAGTTGTGCTGTCTGAAGGATCCTGGGAGTTATAGTCCAAATTCTGACCTCACACCACTATTTTGCTCCCAGCTTGACCTGATAGACCTCAATGTTCTAATGAAAAAATAAAGTAGATCTCATAAATGTGAATCCCATTTAATAAAAGGGCCAGCCCAAGATATTTTGCCACCTGTGGCAAAGAACAAAAAGGCATCTTTCTTATATTATATAAGGCCATATGGATTGGCGGTTTAATTGCACTTCAGCATAGATGATAGGAGAATGTCTGTTAAACCACCAAAACATCAGGCTAATTTAGGGAGCTCAGAAACAGCAGTGGATTATGGGAATAACAGCCAGGAGGATGACACTGCTGCTTCCCAGCATTTGTCGTGTGAAGCAACTGCCTTGTTCTTCATACAGGTAGAGCTGCGTCTGAGATATATGCCTGAGATATATTATCTCACGTATGCCAGACTCCCATTTACTTTAACCCAAGTCTACACACAGCCAATAGTAATTTCTCATCTGCTGGATTTCCATCTTCTCTCCTCTGATAACTATTTTTCTACGAAAGGACCAAAATAGCTTTATCAAGCTCCCTGGTGAGCCACCATAGGTGTATTGTTGTGTTAGGCATGTATCATGCAGGGCCTGGTTTAAGCCAAATTTACATTTGTACCACACGGAGAGAAACTTGTGGAAATTAAAAGCAAAGACAGCTATGTTGCCCAAAAGAAACATCCATGGAAGAATAGTACTTTGATCAGTCTGAATCAAAGGTCACAAAAATGTGTAGGTTTCTGAGACTTTGAGATCTCTTTATCAGGCAAGGTATTACAAAAAAGGCAGTGAGCAAGGATGGAAAAAAGGCGGAGAGGATGCTAAAGGCATCAAGAAACCAATGTGTTTTACCATTTGAAGGATGAACACAATTCTAAGTCTGCCTTAATGTTTGGAACTATTCTTAAGTTTCTTCATCCCAGCAGTCTTATTCATGTTCTTACTGTCACTGAGTCAGCTTCAACTTAGGGTGATCTTATGAGTGAAAGGCTTCAAAGATTCTTGATCATCAACTGCGCCGTACAGGTCTTGCAAACTCAGGGCCGTGGCTTCTTTGATTGAATCAATCCACCTGTAGCAAAGTCTCCCTCTTGTCCTACTGCCTTCCAATTTACCCTGCATTATTCATTTTTCCAGTGAGTCACCTCATCTCACAATATATCCAAAATACAATAGATAACAAAATACAATCAGTTTAGTCCACATCTCTTCTAGTGGGAGTTCAGGCTTGATTGGTTCTAGGGCCTGTTCATTTGTCATTCAATTCACAGTATCCACAGAATTCTTCTCTAGCCCCACAGTATAAAGGTGTTGATTTTCTTTCTGTTAGCTTTCTTTCACAGCCATACACAGAAATCAGAAATATTATGGCCTGGATGATCCTGACTTCAGCATTTACTGAAATGCCTTTACACTTGAAGATCTTATCTAGTTCCTTCACAGTTGCCTTTCTCAGCCTGTCTGAGTCTTCTTCTGGTTTCTTGACTACACTCCCTGCAGTTGGCCCTCCACATTTCCTGGGGTTCCTCCACAAAAGTGGAAAAAACGCAAGTATTAAAATGTGTGTGTGTGTCTGTGGGAAGGGAGCCAAGGCATGGCGGGGAGAGGGGCCTCCAGCATCCAAATGAGGCCAGGGAAAGGAGAAGGAAACCAGGTGGGTTGGTATTGTGGCCCTCTTTCTTGCCCACCTCTTTCCTTGGATGTGGGGGGGGGGCATCGGGAATGGGTTCATGATACTGGGAAATTGGGGTGTGAGTCATCCTTAGCTGGCCAGGGAGCTGTTGGTGGAGGAAGATGAGGATCAGAGGCAGATTTTAAAAGGGCTATGTGATCTGATAGCCACCAAAAGAGAAGGTTCCCCTGGGGGAAAAAAGCACTTGAGGTGGGGGTAGGGGGTTGGAGAAACTCACAAATAATCAAATCCATGAAAGTTAAATCTGCAGACATGGACGGCCAACTGCATTTTGGTTAATGACCCAAGGTACAGGAAATCTTTAACTATTTCAGTATCTTCATTAACCTCTTTAAAGTTATGTAAATCATCTGTGGTCATTAATCTTGTTTTTTTAATATTCAACTATAACCCTGTTTTTGTACTGTCTTTCTTAACTTTTATCAGCAGTTGTTCCAAGTCTTAGCTATAATTTCAATGTCTGCAACTTCTTCCTCCATATAATCTTAAAATTCTGACCATGCAAACTTCATGACTCCAATGTCATGAATGCCCCTTGGCTTTCTGCCATATTTTGCGAGACAGAGAGATGTAGAGGTCCTGAAAAAATGCACATCTTTGAAACCTCTGAGTTGGCATTACTCTAACACAAGTATTCCTCTTATAAGGCTTCAGTATGGATTTTGGAATTGGGAAAAATAGTTTTTTTAACCTGTGTGTTTAGGTGCTTCATTCTGATTTTAACGCTAGCATTAAAGTTGCAGGTGCACACGCCTTACCTTGACAGTTTCTTCCCCTAACTAACTGGTATCCATCTGGACACAGGCAAGAGAACCTTCCTGGTTCATTGACACATTCATACTGGCACATGAAGGTAGAAGCTCTGCATTCATCGACATCTGAAAAACAGGTACATAGTTTGAAACAGCTGCAGAAAGAGGTGGGGGTGGGCAATAAGAATTCTGCACCCTCCCTATGGAAATTTCCTTTAGTCCCCAAATTTCTACGATTGAAGAATGAGACACTGAAGATTGCCCATGCCTAGAACTCTTCAATTCACTGTTTTGCATTCCTTTGGTCACTTTGCCTGCCCCTTTGCTTTGGATGCCAAAACTGTATTTCTAAATCCTTAACTGAGGTTTTAAGTTACTGCAGTGTTAGAAATTTGGGGACTGAAGGAAAGTTCCATGGAGAGCACCATTCTTATTTTATGGAGGACAATGCTCTCATTAAGTCCCTTCACCATTAGCTACACCCTGGTGCAGACCTGGTAAACATGGAACACTTACCTAGAACATAGAACGATTATCTCAATTTATTCATCTATAACTATTTTGTATTCACAAATTCTACTTAGTCATGATTGTGACACTATTGCCATGATCATAATTCCCTTCCCTGTCAGCCTACTTTACCAGACATCATTCGCATGGGGAGAAGGCAGTCCATTCTGCCACTAGTCAGGGCATGGCTGAACGATGCTTCTATCAGGTTTTGGGAGACTGGGCCGGGAGAGGTTGCTTAGTTAAGTATAGCACCTAGGAGCAATGTCTAGTATTCTACATTAGCTACTTAGTTAAGCCAATGCTTTTAATTGCTAGTTATTTTTGAGACACTAGTTAGTTAAGCAATTATACCTATAATGTTTTGACTGTTATGTGCCTTCAAGTCAGCTCTGAATTATGGTGATGCTATCATGAGGTTGACTTGACCAGACTTGTTCAGAGGAGGTTTGCCACTGTCCTTCTCTGAGGCTGAGAGAGTGTGACTTGCCTAACGTCACCCTATGGATTTCCATGATCAAGTAGAGATTTGTACCCTGGTATCCTGGGACTCCAATACTTAAATTACTGCACCGCATTGGCTCTCACTAGTAATGATCATTAACTGCATTTTGGAACTTGGGAGAAATAACAGTGACTAACTGTTTTCTCAGAGTAACTGTCCACGTTCTAAATTCAGTGTGTGCACATACTGGGTAGGTTAGAGGTCAGAAAACAGACTGAGGCAAGCAGAGTCTCTCTGTTACATTGACTTCTCACATTTTGCCACAACAGCAATTATGTGGCAATGCATGTCCTCCCGCTGTTATTTCATCTCATTGCCCCCTGAGAACAACTCAGGGTGGGACGGGATGGCCACTTGGAGGACTGTGACTGCCACTGGTAAACATCCATGATCATTCCACTGAATTTTGCTGAACATTTTGCTGAATTTGCCTTCTCGCTATCCGAAAACTGGGCTATGGAAGAACGTGAGGATGATTTCAGGTCAAGCCTATCCTTTAATATCCTTGGACTGATATTGTTGTTAACTGCTGTCAAGCTGACTTTGACTTATGGTAGCCCTATGAATAAGAGATGTCCAAGTTACCCTATCATCAGCAGCCCTGTTTTCACCTCTTGCAGACTCAGGGATGTGGCTTCTTTGACTAAATCTATCCATCTGTAATGTGGTCTTCTTCTTTTCCTACTGCTTTCTACCTTAGCAAGCATTCCTACTACCCTAGCAATGCCTCTACCTTAGCAAGCATTATGGCTATTTTTTCTAGTGTCTCTTCTAGTGAGGGGGTGAAGGCTCCACTGTAGATGATCTCTATAAGTTGGCTACAGTTCAGTGTGATGGTCCGCTCATTCACACTGCACTGCATTTCATGGAAAACAGCTGGGTGGTTATTTACTTTTCCCACTGAAATCAATGTGGCTTGGAAAGGCTTAACTTTGGTTGGACCTGATGGCAGAATGAATACACCTAATGCAGATTAAAAGAAAACAACAACAACAACAGAATATCGGCTGGTAAAAGAGCCCCACTGAAAAATCACTGGCTAGGACAAAGGAGAACGTAGAGTCATTGTGCTCCCAATTCCACTCTCAACTGTTAGTCTCAGAAGTCTACTTCCCATCCCACATCCTTTGAGAAGCCCCTTAAGTTAAGAAGAGTTACTCACCATTACAGTTGATTCTGTCAGGGCTTAGCTCAAAGCCCTGATTGCACTGGCACAGGAAGGAACCAACTACATTATAGCACAGTTGTGCACAGGGGTTGCTGGTCTCACATTCATTTATGTCTGAGAAAAGAAACATGACTTTGTTTTTAAAAAGTGCACACATCTGGATCTTCTCTTACATGGTATTTACCCATATGCGCCACATGGCTCCAAAACACCTTTCACTTTTTAATGAGTCAAGACATATGTTGCTAGCAAATGACAACACAGCTCCCCACGTTCTCTTAACAGCCAGTCCTGCTTCCATGCTTTAAACCAGAAATGAGCAGCTACGCTGGGGGCAGCAGGGGCTAACATTCGCTCCCGTACCTCCCCAGTGGGCCTCACTGACATGAAATTAAAAGTAAAACAAAACTTCCATTCACTGTTGACTTTATTTTACCTTTATTTTGGGCCAATTTTCAGCACTTGGGGGAAGCCAGAGAGGGCAACTGAAGGCCAACCACTGCATTTCTGTGTGTGTTTTCTGGCAATCTGGCTACAATTTTTTCCCCAGAAAAATAAAATAATAGGAGGAGGCTTTGGGGTGTCCTGGGGGTGGGGGAGTTCAAAAAGATGTGCCAGGGACTACATGGGGATGATGGGCTTTGCTTTCCCCATCCTCTGTTTTAGTCTTTGGGGACAAAGCTTGGTACTTGGAACTTCATAATTAAAGGAATGGATGAAGTTCTAAAATACTGATGGGCAAACTTTAGTTGCCATTTTTTTAAAGTCCAGGACCTTCTGTGGGAAGGTATCAGCCCTACTGATAAAATGACCACAAGGTGGTTGTTTTCAAAGAAGTAGCCATCTCAGTCTCTTGCAGTATAAAAAAGAGAAAGGAAGGGGAAGAAAAGAAAAGAAGAAATGTGTCAGCACCTTTAAGCCTTGTATGCCACCAAGTAATTTCTGACTTAGCTGAACCTATCACAGGGTTTTCCTGGTACAATTTGTTCAGAGGGGGTTTGCCCTTGCTATCCTCTGAAGCTGAGAGTGTGTGACTTGCCCAAGGTTCCCCCAGTGGTTTCCATGGCCAAGTGGGCATTTGAATTCTGGTTTCCCAGTGTCTTAGTTCAACACTCAAACCGCTATACCTCTCAGACCATAAGTTTACATCTGGTTGAAAACAAGAACAAGGAAAAAACCCAAACTATATGTTTTGCCTAAAAACAAGGTATGTCTCCACCTTGTTTTAGGGAGAACCACATTCTTTAGAGATATAATTCTCCTGTCTTTTTAAAAATTCCAGTTCTCACACACCCCATGACCATCTAAAGCAGCTTGGGATGGGCACAGAGTCTGCACCTGTGCCAGGGTCCACTGCTTCTTTCTTTTGTGTAAAAAATACATTTTACAATCAATGGGTGGCAGTTACGTGCACAGCTCCAGAGGCCGATTTTCTTATTTTATAACTTCAAAGACATTTTCTCCTTTTTCTACAACGAAATGCTGTTTATTCTCAAGTAAATGTATTTAGCATCAGGGTAGCAGATGGGAATGCCATTTCATTTCTGTAGTCAGGATGGTACTAGGATCTGAGTTTAAAATAATAAAGTATACATGTGTATTAGCTTACAGATACCAGAATGTTTATCCTAAGCTCTCTGAAGGTTTATGATCAGTGTGAGAACTGTCCTTTTCTGTTTGCCATGTTATCCATAACTCAGCCACCACAACTATCTAGCTAGGATTTTAATACCATACAGTCATCCCTCCGCATTCACTAGGGTTAGGGGTGCAGGTCTCCCGCAAAAGTGGAAAACCCCCAAATATCAAAGTGTGTGTCTGTGGGAAGTGGGCCAAGGCATGATGGGGAAAGTGTGCACACAGGGTCCAAATCAGAACAGGCAAAGGAAAGGCAAAAGGTTTGGTAGGCATGGTTGTCCTATATTTCCTCTCTCTTGCCCATCTCCTTCCTTGGGTGTGGGGGGACATCAGGAGAGGGTTTGTGGTGCTGAGAAATCGGGGTGCAGTCCATTCTTAGCTGGCCATGCAAGGGATGGTGGTAGAAGAGGAGGGCCAGAGGCGGATTCTTAAAGGGCTGCACAGCCTGATCGGAGCTGCTGAGAGAGAAGATTCCCCTGGAAAAGAAGTGTTTGTGGTGGGGAGGCAGCGGTTGAATTTGCAAATAATCACATCCATGAAAGTCAAACTGGTGAATGTGAAGGACTGACTGTACTTCATCAGCACATCTGAGGACGAGGATTAGTAATCACGAAAGCTCATGCTAAAATAGACCAGTTGCTCTTCAAGGTGCCACAAGAAACCTTTCCCAACTTTCCTTCCTGATTTTTTTTTGCAAATACTCAGAGTACTATTTTTTTTTTTAAAGTCAGACTTGACAAACAGCATTTGGTATTTTGTTGAGGAATGTAGACTCAGTTGTTAAGTCCAAAATGGTGATGGAATAGAGCTGGGCAGAAATATTAGCCGTGCATTTCACTACCACAATAACACACCTGGGCCATCTGAAGCACTCTTCCCCAGCTAAACCTATAATTATGCCCAGGATCAAAAATAACCTGGCTGCACCACTGTGCAATCAGTCTCACCCCATTGCTGAGGTATGTGCTACAAGCTGTCAGTTGCCATCATGTTGACTTTGCCTTATGGCAACCCTACAAATGAGTGACATCCAAGTTATCCTGTTATCAGCAGCTCTGCTCAGGTCTTGCAGACTCAGGGCCATGGCTTCCTTGACTGAGGGCCTTTCCGCACTACATTCTTATAGTGTTATTATTCCACTTGCAACATTGGGTGGAATTCTGGGGTTTGTAGTTTACTGAGGCCAAAGACCTCTGTGGCTGAGAACTCTAAATGCCCCTCCCTAAACTGCAAATCCCAGGATTCCACAGGAAGTTGAAAGTGGAATAATAGCACTATAACAGTGTAGTGCAGAAAGGCCCTGAGTCTATCGATCGGTAATATGGTCTTCCTCTTTCCTACTGCCTTCTACCTTTTCAAGCATTATTGTTTTTTCTAATAAGTCATGCCATGCCTTCTCACGATAATGCTTAAAAGCCTTTTTTTCAATATGACAAATTGCCTTGAGATACGACTGTTCTGGGTTCCCCCCTCCCCAGAAACATATTACATTTTGCAGTTTGATGTAATGTACCAGGGGTATTACAAAGTTCAAGACTGCCTTTAAGTCACATTAATTACTATAAAATACATGTAGACTTTTTTTGCTATCTGATTTATAGTGCCCGTGGAAGCAACTGTGCTGTAGACAAAAAAATAATGTCCCCCCTTTTTTCTTTGGCATGAAGAAAAATCACATGAATCTTTTCATGCAAATTAATTCTAAATTATGTAGCTAGGCTAATTACTCTGACTCTTTAGCTCTTTTTAGAGCAACCAAAGTTAATTAGCCATGCATATAATCATCTCTGTGTGTGTTGAGAGAGCAAGCAAGCAAGATTAACACATTACTTTGGCCTAATTCCATTTGTTAGTACCAGCTAGAATAGTCTCATTGAACCAATGGGATTTACTTAAAAGTTCACTTGCCTTTCTGTAGTCTAACTCAATGTTAAGATCATTAAGAAGAACTGCATGGTCCAGCTACAGCTAATTTTGTGCTTAACTCGCCAGAGGACCCAAGTGAAACCTGTGTCACTTCCACACTGGATCAAGCTGGAATGTATGCAAGATGGATTTTAATACCAAATTATCCCACTCTACGTAATGGGCAAATCTGAATATTTTGCGTAAAAGTACACTTACTGAACCTGTAACCTAGGAGGGTTTTTATTTTGTTTTCTTTTCCAAACAACATTGTCCCAGAAGAGGAAATACCAAAAGTAAGACCATTTCCACACTAGACTGTTATAGTGCTATTATTCCACTTTCAACATCCTATGGACTCCTGGGGTTTGCAGTTTAGGGTTGGTTAGGAATTCACACGTGTAACAAGCAACTTTTACCCAGGCAGGTCCTAAAACTCCAGCCCCTAGGAATTCTGCCACTCACCCTGCCCTCGTTTCCTCAATTATTTCCTTGTGGATTGGGTTACAGGGCCTCAGGGTGACCCCTTTAATGTCGACTTGTGGCTGTGTTATTGTGTGGGTTCTTCAGTTTTGGTATGCATGGCCTGACTCCAATGCAGGCTTGATAGAGAGACAAACACAGGTTTAAAACAATAAAAACAGCAGATTTCTTCAACATACTAAAAAAAAAATTATGACAATCTCCAATAATATGTACATATACATACATACATACATACATACATATATATATATACGTATGTACGTATGTATGTATGTATGTATATACACACATATATACCTATATTATTTTTCAAGCTCTCCCATATCATAGAAAGTTGTCCCTTCCTGTTCCAATCCACAATTCTGTCTCTATCAGCTTAAAGGCCCGCCTGTCAACTTCACCCTGTTCACGCCAGTTCAAAATCCTATCTCTTCGGATATTGTCTTTCACACCCTGCCTCCTTCAGAGTCTCTGGATCTTCTCACACTATATCATTATAGTGCTATTATTCCACTTTCAACATCCTGTGAAATTCTGGGGTTTGTAGTTCACTGAGGCCAAAGAGCTCTCTGGCTGAGAATTCTAAATACCCCTCCCTAAACTGCAAACCCCAGGATTCCACTGGATGTTGAAAGTGGAATAATATTATTATAACAGTGTAGGGTGGAAATTGCCTAAGTTATTCAGGGGCCCATTTCAACCACTGGCTATGAGGAGATGGTGGAAGACATCAGTGAAAGGCTTGGAATGCTTCTGTGCTGCACTCTGTCTCCTCCTTCATTTATCACAAGTAAATCTTATCTTCTAACAACAATGTGTGTTAATGTTTGGCACTGAAATAACTTTTGAAGAGACCTGGAACTATACCCAGTTCCAGAATGGAACAGGCCCCCATCTCTCTTTGCTCAAAAGATGTCTTGGTTTCTGTAGCCACTTGATTATGTACATTTTAATAGCAATGACTAGTGTTATAGCATTTATTTTGTCCAAGTTGCTCTTACTGCTTTAAATAAGTTTGGTTTTATAATTGTAAAGCCAGACCAGCCTGCCTAGAGCCCTTTTTAAAAAAAATTAGAAGGGGATGAATTTAATAAAAACTGAACACCTGTTGTCCAATTTGTTGTCCAAATTCTACAAGTTCACCAGCACGGCAATCTGGAATGCCTGGGCCATATGACAATCTCATACACAATGTGCATGATGCTGGGGGCAGGAAAAGGTAGGGAACCAACATTTCATCATTAAGATTCCCCTTCCGTGTACAGATGTTTACTGAATCAGGTCTACGGTCCATGCCATGCTTGAATTGTGCCTGAACAGATTCAGGGTTTTTAACTGTTTGTTAAAAGAGTTTATGTGTGTAGTCTGCAAAAGAATCATTGCTATTCAGATAGTCTTATGAATGCAGGGGACAGGCAAGTGGAATTCTGGAAGCAAATGTCATCCTTTTTGGAAAAGTTCCTTCTTGGATTACAATAGCCCAAACCCCAAGCTCTGTCTTCAACCTGGAAATGGTCAGAAACGTTTCTGGATTCTGCTGCATCTTTACAATGCTTGGTCTGCATTTTTAGACTGTTAATCATAATATTAGTGCAATGCTTCCTTCTCAAGCTCATCTCAGTTTGTGGAAGGATATTATTATTGACTAATTTGTTTTGTCCCTCAGCTGTTCTTCTTGGCAAAGGGTATAATGAATCCAAATCCACTGGATTTGCACTGTGTCCCATTTGAAATGGTTAATGAATTGGTTGTATTGAATGTTTTATACTAAAAATTATAATAAAAAATAAGCAATTGCTAAGCTCTCCCTTTCCCTTGCAAATGTTTACATGTCCCTCTGTAGAGACCTGACATGTGTTTGAATTGTACACTTGCAGTATCTCCACAATATGTATGCATCTTGGGTCCAAGTACAGGGAACAGTAGAGATTATTTTTGTTTTCCACTATTGGTAGTCTGGAGTGCAGGGCTTGCCTCTGCAATTCCTTCATCCCAGTTGTTTCTCATGCTTTCAGTAACAGTGGCCAAGAAGACTAGTAAAATAGTGGCATCTGGATGTCTACCGTTGCTGATTTCTTATGGCTGTTTCATGTTGGGGCGAGGAAATATGAGTGCATACATTTGGTTTCACAAAGCAAGGTGAGCATATATGAGGCCATCCTCTCTTCCCAATGGATGGCATGAAACAAGGATAAAGAAGTCAGCATGGAAGCTGAAAGCAGATGGCTTTCCCCTTCTGACCTTGAACATAGGTCAGAAAATATGTCTCCTGCCATTAACCACACTTCGTATGCCCATGAGAATTATTCTTTCTTTCTGCTAGGAAAGAAGGGGAAAGAAAAGTTCTGTCCAGCAGGAAAGAAAAGCTTCAGCAAAGTTTTTTTCTTAAAGAAATGTTACATCTAGAAATTAAATCCCATATTCTTACATCTCCCCAATGGTCTCACAGTGATTTTTTTTTGGGGTGGGGTGGGGAGAGACAAGTCTCAGAAATAATTGCTATAATGAAAACTTACTGATAAGACTTCTCAGCATGCAGCATGTTAAGATTTATCTGGCGGTATTTATTACCTTGGAGATCAGCTCTTTTAAAATTCCACTACATTTATGACACAAACCTTTGAGACCAGTTTGTCATTTTTGCAATGCCCAAGAGCACTGCTGCATTGCAAAATGGTGAGCTTAACTTCTTGCAAGTGCAATTTTTTTTGATTGGCTTGGGGAAGGGGGATCCATTTCCTATCCATTTGAAGAGCGTATCTGAATGCAATGTGAAAAGCAGCAAAGACTGCTAATGTAACATTTAGATAAGTGACCTGGTAGGACATTGGTTTGCAAGATTAATTGTATACTTACTATCAGCTACAGAGAGCTGTTTTAAACAGGCATAGATTTTGTACTTTATGTAAAGATCGTCCACTAGGCCACAATCTGAAATTTGGGAGGGCACACATGTTTTAGGCTATGAATATAATGTGGCTTATTGGTTGCAGTTAACACTTGTACTTTGTTGTTGTGTGTCTTCAGTCATTTCTGACCTATGGTGACCCTAAGGTGTGGTCAAGAGGTTTTAAAAACCCTCAGGAGACCATGGGGCAAAGAGAACAAAGAAGAACAAAGGCTTCAATGAGAGGAGGCATATCACTGGCTGCAGGTAGGCTCAGCTTGGCCTCGCCTCTGGCTCTGCCTCTGTACATCATCTCAGCCCTGATCATGATGTGAGTAGCTAAGAAGTTTCTTAGACAGTCAGTTAGGATTTCTGTTCTTTTGAGAGCTCTGGCTGATATGATGTAACTATCTGCACTTGTGACTTTTAAGCACACCTGCGGGGGAAGAAGCCTCCCATGTATAATGGTATTTTCTGTCATTTACGTTGCCTGTTCTTAAAATAAATGCTTTCCTTTAAAGAACTCCCTGCTCTCTCCATTCCCATGTGCTTATCAGCGACACGCGTAGATAGGATTCCTCTCTCCCAGAGGGGATGGGAGGAAGAAAGAGATCTCTAAGCTTAGAGATTGGTGGCTCCCTTGTGGCCTCCCACTGTGCCATGAAGACGGGGATTTTAATTCAGTGGGTGGTGGCAGCATTTAATTAATGGAACCTGGGGGGTTTCCATCTCCTATTCAAGGGCAGAAGTCAGCACTGAGTGGGAGAAGGGCCTTGGGTCCCTGCCATGGTGGCAGTGGTGAACTTATCATGGGGTGTTCTGGAGCTAAGAGTGTATGACATGCCCAATGCCACACAGTGGGTTTCCACGGCAGAGTGGGGAATCAGACCTTGGTCTCCAGGGTTGTAGTCCAACACTCAGACCACTACACTACTCTGCCTCTCTTTCATTGTACAACCTATTAATGAATATGAACAAGATAATCAATTCCACTCTGGCATTATCTTTTTCCTCCTGTCTTTTAGAATGTAAGTTTTGGCAGAATAGGCATGTTGCTGCAGAGCAATATTCCACAGCTGTCATCTTTATTTCCTAATTCCAGAGTGCCTCTCAGTCAAAATAGAAGATAAGAGGAATGTGCATTCCTTGCAAATAACTCATTTTCCTTTCCACAGTGGGATTTCCTCAGCGATACATGCCCCAGCAACCAGACTTGCAAATTAAGCCTGTTCCAATGAACATTCACAAAACAAAGCATGACAACTGCAAGATGCCTAGATAAGGACAATAATTTGCTAAGACAAATAGATGTCTTTCAATAGTTGAGGGAGGACTTTCTAAATAGATAAATAGTTTGAGACACTAGGATTAATATGGAGGAAAGAGAGGCATTCTGACAAATTAAGATGGAGGGTGTAATTTTGGCACAATACTGCACTTGTGACAAAACTATTTTATCAGGGAGAACAGATATTATTTTGCTGCCACCACTGTCAGTATGTCAATCAGCTGAGTGTTGGTGACAGGATTGAGCAAGCCTGTTTCTCTTATTTCTGGGGTGATGAAAAAGAGGAGCCCTTTTATTTCTTCCTCCCACCTGGTAAAGCTTGGAGGAAAGGAAAAAATGTCCCCCTTTTCTTGGTTAAATCAAAGAAAAAGGCATCTGCTTGTTTCTTAACCCCACTTACTAGATGATGGAAACAGTACAAATAGGTCTTTCTATATATTTGTTTAAAAGGTGTGTGCATGTGAATGTTGTGCGGCAAGAATTTTCAGGATGAGGACACCCTACAGAAGGCATCATGCCCAGGGCCTGGTCTGAACTGGTACAACTTCATACTACCACAATTTCATACTATAAGCTCATCCCATCCCATCTCATACCATACCAGAGTCCACACTGTAAGAAGCTCCATTGTACCAGATCACAATCTATTTGTCTGTCTGCCTTTTGCAAACTGTTCTCTTTCCGCTGGGATATTCTGGACTAGAAATTCCCAGATTCCTTATTGCTGAGCATGCTGTCTGGAGCTGATGAGATTTGAAGTGCAAAATGTCTGGAAGGCACAAGGCTGCAAAAGGCTAGTCCAGCCCACAACTATTCTAACTGGCAGTAGGTCTCCTGGGCCTCAGGCAGGGGTCTTCCCCTTTGTTACCTCATCCGTTTCACCAGAGATGACAGAGATTGAATTTGTAGCCTTTAATATGTAAAGCAGGTACTCCATCTTTTGAGTTATTGAAAAAAAAAACTTGTTCCAGTATGGACATCACAGTAATAGATAATGGGATCATGTATCCATAATCCAGAGATTTGCCACTGCCTTTCTCTTAGGCTGAGAGACTATGGCCCTTTCCGCAACTCACCTTTTTGCGGAGCTGGGGTGCGAGGATCGCGTAAGCAGCCTCTTCCAGAGGCTCTTGCGTCCTGGTTCCTTCAGCTCCGCAGCTGCTGCCTGCTCACACGAGAGCCCCTCCTCTTCCTTCCGCAGTGCAGCCTGGAATTTTCCCAGGCTGCACTGGGGCAGGAAGCTCAAGTGCCGTGGCTCCAGAGCTCTGCACACATGGCAAGTGCGCGCGGGGCCCCGGAGTGATGCGCAATTGCACACCATTTTCGGCTGTAGCGCGCGGTCGGCACCTGTCAGCCCCTGGAGTGTTCTGCGACTGCGACTGCGTCGTGTGGACCGCTCCTTGCAGTTGCGCGATGCTCCAGGGGCTCTTTCGCATGGCAAATGCCATGCAAAAAGGACCTATGACTTGCCTAACCTCACCCAGCAGCTTTCCCTGGTGGAGTGGGGATTTGAACTCTGGTCTCCTGGAGCCCTGCTCCAACATTTAATCTACTATATCATGCTGGGTCTCTTAATGTCCATTATATACATTCATGAATTTCCCCTATTCCAGACCAACCTCCCTCAATCTCATGCTCTTAGATGTTCTGAAGTTTGATGGGAGTTGTAGTCCAATACACCTATAGGGCAACAGGTCAGAGAGAGCTAATTTCAGGAACTAAGTAGGTGGGGATTTTAGTAACTGTCTCTACTCTCTGGGCATCAAGAGAGTGGTTTTCCCTGTTAACGGAATTCCTACATATTTAATCCTCTGATTAATTGATTACAAATTCCCAGTTAAGCCAGTTAAAATTTCTTTAATTGCATCACACTCCTAAGTTTAGAATGAACAAATGCATGCCAAAAACATGTGAGGACAATATCACAAACCCATAAATAAATGAAATAGTCAACATTCTCCCAAAGGATCAGTTCAACATCTGGATAAATCTTTTTTCTGCTGTACTTTTATCTGATATTCTAAAACACAACTTCTCAAATTCTCTGAGGATTCATTAGCCTCATTACTATTTTTAAAGTGAATCTTCTGAATTGTTGGTGTTTGTGTGCTGTATTAATCGTATTAATATATTTTTTAAAAAAATATGTCTAATTCAGTATTTCAGTACAGGGCTTAAAATGGGCCATATACAGTCCGCCAAAAGACTCAGTGCCCTGGTCCCTCTAAATCCTCCATTTCCAACTACGTTTTCTCTCAAATGGAGAACCATCTTTCCAAGTTTTCAAAACAGCCATAAGGGACAGTAGAAATTCATGATATCCAGGGCTGACAATCAGGAAGTAGTTATAATAAGTTTGTGTTTGACCCAAATATCAAATGAAAGTACTGATTTTCAATTAAGTTAGCTAGGTGTTTTTCAGTAAAATTAACATCTTGTCCCCATTCACAGATTACTTATGTGTACATTTTTGTCTCTATGATCCCAAAATACAGGGTTTTAGGCAACTTCTTCAGGCTAAATCAGTGGTTCTTTATATATCTTTTGTTGCCACAGACCACCAAGACTTCATTCAAGATTTAAAACGCTGAAGTGCATCAAATATTTTAAAAAACTTCTGAACAGTTTGAGATACTGTAATGAAACTTTGTATACATGATGTCTATCATCAACAGACACCTTTCTCTGAGATCAATGTATGACCATCCTTCAGTCTGTCTGCCCATCTTTTTCTGTCTGTCTGTCTGTCTGTCTGTCTGTCTGTCTGTCTGTCTTTCTTTCTTTCTTTCTTTCTTTCTTTCTTTCTTTCTTTCCTTTTCTTTGTAAATTGTAAAGGCTCATAACATTTCCTCAAGCCTTTGCATCCTTGGGGTTCACAGACCATAAGTTAAGAACTACTGGTCTAAATAAAAGAAAAAGTTTTCCAACCACCAAACAGGGTGCATCTCTTGCAATAAGGGACACTTGCCAGTCCTACAAGGGACAAACTTTCCATCCCTCAAATAAAGGACATCCTTTATATTAAGGGGTGCCCAGTAACCCTAATGGGAATAAAAGCCTGCTGGCACATGATTTGCCATTTTAAGTTTATTTCACCTTTCCCCCTGAAAACTGGAAGCCAGCATTTTTTTTTTAAAGTGGACTGGGCAGTTGTGGCCCTTAAAGTCCAGAGGGCTTAAAACATCTGAGTGAACCCCAGTCCGTAAATGATTTCCCATTTTGATTAAACTGGCCTGAACATGACTCCACTCCTGTCCTCTGCAGAAGATTCTCTGGAGGAAAAGAAGTAGAAATCATATATCGAAGGAACTGTCAGAAATATTTTGGTGATTATGATCCTTGATTTGACAGTAGTTTTAGAAATGCTGGCAGGCATCCTATAAGCAAGATACATATGCATATGTAAGCCATGCTATGCACGCAGGGTGAATTATTCACCATGGCACAATAGATGTGTTCTGCTGACTGTGGCAGAAGCAGAGTGGCACATACAACAATGCAAAGTATTGTGCCTGTGCACTGTAGTTGTGCATTGCAGTTGCACTTTGCAGCTGTGGATTGCGCTTTGCAGCTGCACATTGCACGATGGCAAGCAGTCAAGGATATGTTGTGCAATGTTACTATTCTGCATGGTGGTTGCATAGCTCTAGCACGGCACATCTCTGCTTGTGGATATTTACACTACATTGAGAAGATGTTGGTGCTGGTGTAGCTCATGGATGTTTATGCTATGCTGAGAGAATGCTGGATTACAGTTTGTGATTGTCATAAACTCCTACTGGTTATTAATGTCATTCTTGCTTTGCCCTTCCCCTTATTTACGTAAACAATTTTGGCATCTATAGAAATGCCCTTACCCACGCAGGTGTGATTGTCAGCTGCTAACTGAAAACCGACGTTGCACTGGCAGTAGTAGGAACCAGGTGTATTCACACAACGGTGGTGGCAAAATGGAGGCAGTATACATTCGTCTACATCTGGGTTGCCAGAAAAGGACATTAGATATATATGTTTTAAAAAGACATGATATACGTATATTCATTTAAATAAAAAAAATGCATTGATCCTAATGTCTTCAATTTACAGGAACCACATTAAGGTTGTAAAGGCAATAGTGATTCACCAAGTATGTAATTAGCTCCTGAAAAGAATTCTACTCTACAGTGATTTAAAAAAAAGAAAGAAAAAGAGCAGATCACGGAAATGTTACTTTTTTGGACTACATCTGCCAGAATTCCCCAACCAAAAACTTTTAACCTAATAAAGAAGTGGATAAAACTCAGGTTTGACTGGATTTACTCTGTTTTCTTCCTTTCTTTTTAGAATTCCAAGAGCCATTAACTACTGCCTGGTATAAAAGAAATACATTTAGAGTTAAACAATGCTGTGCCCAGAAGTGTGTGTATGTTTATGTGTGTGTGTGTGTGTGTGTGTGTGTGTGTGTGTGTATACCACAACAGAGATCAAAATCCTTCCAAACAAATTTCAGCTCCTGGCTACTTCAAGCTTCCTTCATATCAGTGGCATAATTTATGATGAAAGAAGAATCTTTAGGTTGCTGCTGTTGTTAAACGAATTGGTGTAAAAAAAATGTTTTCTACCTATTTCAAATCACCCAGAGATTTACCAATAGATCCAGACCTACCTTCTGCCTGATCTAGTAGATACAACAAGAAAAAAAGGAGGAGAGGAGAAGAAATTGAGTGAACTCAGCAACCAGTTCTTATGGCCTTTCCGCACTACACTGTTATAATGCTATTATTCCACTTTCAACATCCTATGGAATCCTGGGGTTTGTAGTTCAGGGAGGGGCATTTAGTTCTTAGCCAGAGAACTCTTTCACCTCAGAAGACTACAAACCCCAGAGTTCCACAAGATGTTGAAAGTGGAATAATAGCACTATAACAGTGTAGTGTGGGAAGGCCCTTAGAATTCCACCAACATTCCTATAATGGCAAGGACAGTCCAGGAAAGAGAAGAACCAAATTGCTGCTGTTTTTTCAGCCAAGTAGGTGGAGTGGGCACTGTCCACCCATTTAGCATTAGCTGCAGCCCTGTGAAACTGGTGCTGAGAGACAACACTCCAGGGAGAGAGGAGGAGTCAAGGTGTACAGCCAGCCCTAGAACTGTGGTGGGCAAAGGGTGGTTCTCCAGATATTGTCGGGCTGCAGCTCTCATCGTTCCTCACTCTTGGCTATAGTTGCTAGGGCAAATGGTAGTCACAGTACATGCACATTAAATCCAAAATAGTTCAAAGATGTAGGTGACTGTCTGTCCACCTGTGATAATGTACTTATTTGTGCAACTGTGTTTTTAAATTTATGATGATTAATGTGATACAGGTTTTAACTATATTTAATTGTTTTGGATGCTGCAGAGAACATGGTAAAGAAATGCCAAGAGAGATAGGAAAAAAGATACAATAAGAATATATAAATATATATAGATATGTGTGTGTGTGTGTGTGTACGTATGTGTGTATATATACGTGTGTCTGTCTGTGTGTGTATGTATGTGTATGTATACATATAAAAAATTTTTGCTACTTGCTTAGTTACATTTATATGCTACTCCCCCCCCCCCCCCAAGAAGTTCAAGAAGGCATACATGAATCTCTTCCCCACTTTATCTTCATAATAACCTTGTGAGGTAGGTCAGGCTGAGGGATAGGGATGGGCCCAGAATCTCCTAATGTGTTTCACAGCCCAATGGGGACTAGGAATCAGATCTCCTAAGTCCCACACTGTTTCTAGAGTAGGAGTGCGCAAAGTGTGGGCTGAGGAGTCGATTTTTTTTTAGCTAGCTAGATAGATAGATGAGAAAGAGAGAGAGAGAGAGAGAGAGAGAGAGAGAGAGAGAGGAAGAGATACCAGACGCATGCATCTATCTCTTCTCCTCCCATTTTGAAACATCTGTTTATGGCATATGGAAATATATGGAAGGGTGTGACTGCCTATTTCTGATTCTAGTATGAAGTGATGTTATAAGGTGGTGGTGGGGGAAGGACTATATAGATTATGAGCCCTTGGGGACACACACATCTGTCTTCTCCCTTTGAAAAAGCATAGTTAAAGAAACATTACATACCCTGCTCTGCACCCTCAGGATTGTGAGGGCCAAACACGAATGTAAGTAAATGCATATAAAATTGTATGATCTGATGCCAAAAGCATTGCATCTTAAACTGTACATCCAAAGGGCATCTTGTTTCCAAGTACAGTACTTACCAATACACTGATCACCTCGCTTCTGATAGCCAGCTGGGCACTGACAAGTGAACGATCCTCTTAAGTTGACACATATCTGGTCTGACCGACAGGTGTGGGTGCCAGTTGCACATTCGTCAATATCTTTGAAATGCAAGAAAGAAAGAAGAGGTGGTATGGTTAGGGATTTTGGAAAGAACAGCCCCAACTTTGTATTTTACTCCAAACCTCATTTTTGAATCCCCAGAAAATGGAGGGCCCCATGTTCATGACTGGAATCATATGCGGACAGAGTAGTCAGGAACCCATGGTAGTAATGCAAGGCTGAGGGAACATATGCCCCTTGAGATGCAACAACAGCTCCCATCAGCCCTTAGCATTGGCTATATCCGGTAGTTCCCAACAACATCTGGTGAGCCATACATTCTCTGGTCCGCCTGTTAATAACTGGACAAACGCTGATCTCCAGTGGTGTAACTTAGTGCCTGGGCCTCTCTTTTCCCCACAGTTTCTCCCCAGGCCTGCTGCAGAGTCCCCAGGGAACAGGAGGGATTCATCTATTGTTGCTGTTAACAAGGGAGACAGAAGAAGAGAAGCCTGCTTGGTGGAGAGGGGCCATCTTAGAGTAGCATGGGATGGAGAGTGTTGGTGAGTGCACGGCTGAGCCAAGACTGGGGGCATGATAGGGAGTGCCAGGGCCCCGCACTGGATTATGACTATGAGGCACTGTCCTGCCCACTCCAGTGTAGTTCTGTTCCTGATGCCTCCCTATTAGATGATTCATATGGTCTCCTTACTTAAATATCCAAGTACCTACTCAAGGAATCCCTTCATCCAAATTTTACTGATGCAGTGTTGGATGAATGGCAAGCATGTTTCTCTTAACCATGAGTGAATCAGGTCTTGGTCTACCTCCACTCTTATATCCATGAAAGGTACTTCCATGCCACTAAATTCATCACAGATCACTGAAGATAAGAATACAGGCAGGTGATCTGTGAAGGAGTTTTGTAGGCCAGTCACTTGTCTGGACTTCACCTCCCAGACTGCTCCATTTTATGTTTATTCCTTGTGATTGCTACTGGTGACCTAAATTGGTTAGTAATACCTGGATAAAATTAAACTCTGTTTACAAAATCAACTTACAGGAATACAGTTGGGTAGAGGAAATAAAACAAGAACAGGAGTCAAAACAATAATATCAGGTCCACACATGGCGTGTGTGTGTACGAAAGCACAGTAAGCTCAAAGTTACAATTGTCACATGTCACCTAAGCACCTGGGAGCTTAAGTCTAGGAAGTTACTTTCCAAGGTCTGGTCCTTCTCTCTCTGCAGAGTCACCTGTCCTCTCTGTGAAGTGCTTATGGACATTTTGGCCATTTCCACATTACACTATTATAATGCTATTATTCCACTTTCAACATCCCATGGAATCCTGGAGTTTGCAATTTAGGGAGGAGCATTTAGAATTCTCAGCCAGAGAGCTCTTTGGCCTCAGTAAACTACAAATCCCAGAATTCCACAGGATGCTGAAAGTGGAATAATAGCATTGTAACAGTGTAGTGTGGAAATGGCCATAGTGTAAAAGGTCAATCTGACATTTAGTTTTTTGGGGTTTTTTGTGGGGTGGTGGAAGGTGGTGTTATCCATGCCATTGTTGCCCCAAGGTCCCATAATCCGACAGGAAACAGAGAAAACAGAACTGTCCTTTAAAACCCCACCAACAGGAATGTTAAGTGAATGAAATATTTTAGAGCTTCACCGTTCCCTTTGGACAAATGGTCCTGTAGTAGAATGTGATGTTTTCCTTCTTTCTTCCCTATGAAAAAATTTAATAGATTGCATCACTGTGCTGAGTTTGTGTGTGGTTTCTCAACCTTAAGCCTGTTTTATTCTGATGCAGGGCTGTGACATGACTTTCTTCTGGCACTCGGCGTCAACTGGAAGTCTCTAAGCTGAATAAACAAATTCCTTGAAACTAGTTTACAAATCCCAGTTGAACACTCCGTATTTGTTCAGGAACTGGGGACCAGTGGCAGATTCCGGGTGGGGCCATGGAAAAGAAAAGAAGGATTCTTTCTCATGCAAAACGAAAACAACATTGACCACAAGGCTCAAATCACAAATAGAACCAACGGTTTTGACTTCACTGCCCCACTACACACGCACGCACACACACACACTTCAAATACCCCCAGATTTTCCAACAAGCTTCCTTTCTGTCTAAAGGCCCCAAAGACATTTTCCTCCATCCTGCCTCGGTCTCTCCAAACAGAGATGCCTGTTATCAGTTACCGAAAGCCAGCTTACTGCTAGAAAAGTACACAGGAGGAGGAGGACAGGTGGAATGCAGAGCTTTTTATTAACCAGCAAAATGCCTGTCATTCTGACAGGTGTGTGCGTATTTGTCTGTGTGCACACGTGCCCATAAACAAAGAGTTGGCATACCACAAAGACTTGTATGGTTTTTCTCTGTGGCTGAGTGAGCAAGCTTGCATCTTGCAAAGATGTCTATGATCTCCTTGAGTGTGCAAGCAGGAAGTGCACGCAAACCACTACAGGTTCCCAGCTGGTGCGGACTGGGACACCCTGTGCCAGGGACGGAGGGTGATGTTTCCTCTCACAGCAGTGCTTTCCCACATGGCAGAAAGTTACTTCTCCCCACTAGCCTCTGTCTCAATATATAAGAATACAGTTTACTTTCTCCCCACTCCTGGTAATTCTAGTGAATAAGAATTACACCTACACCTAGCTCCTGCCTAACAGTCCTCTCCAGATTGGCCTTTTTGTTTGCTTCTCGGTTATTCTGATGTGTGAACAAATGTAAGGAGCATGGCTGTCATGTTTCAGAGTCTGTGGCAGATGGTGGCTTCTCTTGTCACTAAGGGTTCAACCTGCTCTAGATTTTAGACTGAATGTTAAAGGCACTATCTAAGGTGCTGAACTCTCTTCCTAAAACAAGTTTGGCTTCTTGGCTACCACCTTTCATGTTCATGCTAAAACATGGAGTGGATTTGTCATCCCACTGACAGGGAAGCCTCCAATTCCTCCTGCTGCTGCTGCTGTTGTTGTTTTGTGCCTTCAAGTTGTTTCTGACTTATTGCAGTCTTAAGGCAAACCTATTATGGGGGTTTCTTGGCAAGATTTGTTCACAGGGGGTTTGCCGTTGCCTTCCTTTGAGGCTGAGAGAATGTGACTTGTCCAAGGTCATTCAATGGGTTTCCATGGCCGAGTAGTGATTTGAACTCTGGTCTCCAAAGTTGTAGATCAACACTCAAACCACTGTACCACCCCGGCTCTTTAATTCCTAAGTACTGTAAACAATTTGCAGGATGTTCTATCTTTTCTGTCTCTTGCTGTGTTGATTGTACCCTCTTTTTGTTATTTTTTTCCTTTTCTGAAACTGTATTAAATTTAATTAAACTGGGGAAAAACTCCTATTTGAGAGTGTAGCACTTTAGTGAAATCAGACAGTAATAATTACTGTGGCATAAAGGATTTGGTCTCACTGCTTCTAGGCTTAATCTACCTCCACAAAGTCTCAACAAAGCCTTCCCTGCACTTCTTCTGGGCAAGTGGCCATGGCGGCTGAGAGGTTTCTGGGGGCTGTTGTCCAGAAAAGCTGCCTCCCAAGTTCTGAAAATCATTGCGTAGAGTAGAAATGCATGCATTCCCACTGTCTAGACCCTCCAACTGTTCTGATATAGCAGAGACAATCCCTATTAATTTTATGTCATCTCACTTTCTCAACTGGTTTAAAATGTGTCAGCCTCTCTCCCTTCCTTCCATTTTTCCTCTTCGTCCACAGCTGATTTGGGCCATTTCCACACTACACGGTTATAGTGCTATTATTCCACTTTCAACATGCTATGGAATCCTGGGGTTTGCAGTTTAGGGAGGGGCCTTTAGAATTCTCAACCAGAGAGTTCTTTGGCCTCAGTAAACTACAAATCCCAGAATTCCATAGGATGTTGAAAATGGAACAATAACACTATAACAATGTAGTGTGCAAATGGTCCTAGTCTCTGGAGCAGCAGAAAACAAGTTCACTCGATCTTCTACATGACATCCCTTCAGATATTTAATGATAGCCATTATGTCACTTCTTGGGCTTCTCTTCTCCAACCTGAACATATCCAGCTCCCTAGATCATTCCTCGCAAACCTTAGTTTCCAGACCTTCGATCATCTTGAAGGACCTTCTCTGGACATGTTCCAGCTTGTTGACAGCTTTTCTGAACAGTGGTGGGCACAGTATTTCACATGATAGAGTCTCTCCTAGATCATATCTAAGCCTGCAATGTTTAATTGAATCTGATAAAATTTCAGATCCCTTCTAAGAGGGAACCCCTGTTCCGAAAATGGTGCCTGTCGCAAAACATGTGTATCACATCTAAAAACATATCTTTCCCACTAGAGATGGAAAAAATGTTCAAAAATCCCTGAAAAACAGCTGAAAATGTATTCTTTTGAGTTTCAAGAAACCCTATTAAGAGGAATCCAGAACTAATGAAAATCTTCACAGTTTGGGACATATTTTGCACAAAAATTGCATGTTTTTTTTTACATTTTCCTTTTTTCTTGTGCACAGAAAGCAGCATTTTCTGTGCAGGAAATAATATTGGGTGTTCCTCCCCACTTATCTCTTTTGCTGTCTTGACCACACACTGATGTTGCTTGGCCACAGGTATCCCAGTTTTCATCTGTGAAATTTTGTATGCTATGGAAACATGCCATTTCAGCCTACAAGCACAGAACTGTTTTTCTGAGTCCAAGAAAAAAAATCTTCCCTGCAATAAAAAAATCACCAACCAGCACCTTATTCAGCTGTGTGTTTACAACAGGGTGAACTCAGGCAGCAGAGTCTGTTTCGGGCATGTGGCTGAAAAACAGATGAGTGGTAGGCATGCTAGGGAGGCAGGCAAGAGAAGGGGTTTTCCTTAGTTTGTCATCTTTACCTTCTTCCAGACATCTTTCTCCACTCCACCTTTCCCCTACCCTGTCCTTCTGAATCATCTGTTTCTGCAAGTACAAGGAGAAGTGAAAACTTCAGACAATACAGCGACAGCTGTATAAGCCCTCTGTCTGCCCGCTTTTTCCTTCTGCCTTCTCGGAAGAAACAGAGAGGGGAAAAAATAGGATGGTACGGATGGCCGAGGATGCAGTAATGGAAGGCAGGGCTGGTCCTCCTATCGGGCAGGGTGAGGCACTCTCCTTAGGTGGTAGAAGCTGGGAGACGGCAGCAAGGTGCTGGAAGGAAATGAAGTTGCTGCATTTCATACAGCTGGCTCTGCCTAAACTAGACTGCTGGCTTCAAGGGCAGCAGAGGATGCTATTTCATAGCCATATCCAGCTTCTGGTATGTGTCTGTTTTTGTATGTGGAATGGGAGAAGGCACCATCTTGTTCTGAGGCAAGAAAATATCTTTGTGAAGATCAGGCTTATGTGCTCCCTGCTCTCCTCTCCTCATCAGGTGCAGCCAGAATGCAGAAGAAACTCTGATTTCAACAGCAGCGTATCTAACATAAACAGCACCTAGGGCACGCGTGAAGTTGCACCCCCACCTTCTCACCCCTACCCCTACCCCCACCCTCACATGCACGGCTTTTTTGCGCCCTCCTACTCTTGGCACCCAGGGCACATGCCCTACTTTCTCCACCCTAGAAACACCTCTGGATTTCATTAGCATTCCTACAATTCTTGGGTTGTCATTACATACAAACTAGGAATCATGGTTTTAGACAAACCTTAGTTTGCCGAACAAGCTGGCAAAATCAAATCAAATCCAGGATTTATTGTTGGCTTATTAAGAACTGAATAAAGTTTGTATTAAACACCATTTCCCGGTTCATATGCAAGGACATGCTCAGGATCTGAGAAAAGGGAATAATGGTTTATTCTTCCTCCCAGTCCACTCTTCCAAGATGGAATGCCTTCTGAAAAAGTAATATCGCAGACATATTATTTTGCTCTAAAATGGTGGAGGCATTGTCGCATGGGTGAAACCAAAGATGGAAGGAAATCAATAACTAAAGCCTCACTGGAACAGTAGGTGTCAGTGAGGCAAAAAATAACAATAGGCAGTCATTAATCTCCCTGTTGTACTCCTCTGGAAGCAATAAATGTGAATGTGAAACTAGGAAATATTTAATTAACGGGAAAGACCCCCCCCCATTGTTTTTTATTGCTAAGGTTTGCAGGGGGTGCTTTTTGACAGAACTGATTATGTCTGGAAAATATGTATATATGAAGGACACAGGTCACACTGAATTGCAGCAATGTGCCAACAATATTGGCTGGATTTTCAATAAAAAATAAATAAATAAGTGGCAATTCCAGAGTGAAGGACGAACGTGGAAGCAACCCTGTAAGTTTGCTAAATGTACCTCTTTCTTGTCTTGCTCCTAGGCCCCAGTCAGTTTGATCTTCTGGCCTTTCCTCCCTACCTCTCTTCACTGCACAGAACATTGACCTCTTCCAGTCATTCCTCCCTAGGCCCGATTTCCCTCAAGGTATACCTATCCCTACATCCATCCTCTATTTATTTTAATTCACATCCCACCTGTCTCCTTGTACAAG
This sequence comes from Cyclura pinguis, assembly GCA_030412105.1. Lineage (NCBI taxonomy): Eukaryota > Metazoa > Chordata > Lepidosauria > Squamata > Iguanidae > Cyclura > Cyclura pinguis. The sequence continues at coordinate 16,713,803 of CM059599.1, read as the reverse complement.
ATACAAAGGGATACGTCCATCCCTAGGATCTCTGCTTCTTCTATTTCTCCCTTCTTAGTTCCTTCTATTTTGCCTGTCCTTCTATGTATCCCAGTAGCTCTGCCAGTGGCAACCACAAAAGATGTGGTCCCTCCAACTCTCTGTAACATTAGGTCTACCTTGCCATCACTTCTCCACCGCTGCCACCATAAAATCCCATAAAGTACTGCAAAATGGATGGCTATTGGAACCATTCCCAATACATGAGACATAAAAACATAACTTTACTATGCCTTTAAAATATAATTAAGAAATAGTTCTTCAAACTGCTGTGCTATCTGCTGAGTATTATGGGGCAGTCCACAAATAGTGTAAAAAGGCTTTTTTGGGGTGGAGGGGAGAAATGGCGACTTCCTCCAAACTCCTTCCCCACTGAGTGAACTGCAGAATACAAATAAGCTTGCATTTTCATTGCGCTCATTCCCACTAGGTTCCCTAATAGCTACACCCCAGTGATTTCCCTCACTTGCCAAAAATGTACCCAAGGCTTCCTTGTGAAGTGATTTATACTGTTTTGTCCCCTTTCATTGCTGACTTTGGCAGGACGTTTGCTCTTCGTTCTGTGCTGAAATTCTGGGTGAGCTGCTCTCTGAGCTCTCCAAAGACCCTTCCAGGAAGCCAGTTGTTCTTTCAAGTCTTCCTCTCTGGTTTTACACCTTCTGAGGTTCATTGCCTGAGACCATCCGATCCCCATTGGATTCTCCTCCCTGACCGCACATTGGACTTTTTCAAGAAGTACGATCCCAGGGAGTTCACTGGAACTGGCTTCCAAGTTGAACGTGCTTAGGATCCCTCTCTCTCTCTTTTTTTCCTCCCAGTCCCTCCGTTCAACACTTAACATGCCTGGCTCCATTCCCTCTGGCTGTGACTCACTCTTCCCCAAAACCCTGACTCATGCTGCTTGCTCCCTTATGTAACATTTTAATCTCTGCAGTTTACTTCCTACAACCAGATAATCACAACAGCGCTTGGTATTTTCAATGCAGTTCCCACCAGCCCTTTACACTTCAGTGCAATTATTCCTTCAGCATGGCTCTTTTATGTAACAAGCCACGGGGGTTGTCTCAGTGCCCTTTTAAACCTGTGTCAATCTGGAGTCCATGGTTACAGAGCAATACACTCAACCCATCCAAGCATGTGCCGCATCCCATTACTCTTGATCACTGGCTGCGGGACTGGAAAAACCCAAGGCCTTGTTCCCCGGGCACCTGGTAGTCTTGACACAGGTGCTTGGATAATATTTGAATGGGAAAGGGACATCCAACCTCTTTGCTGTAGCTGGTGCCAAAGGCCAGCTGACTGGTAGCCCTGCCACACCAAGGAATGCAGCCTCCAGAAATTAAAAAGGATCATTGCTACAGGAATATACAATGCAGCATGGTGAAAGAAAACCTCAAATTTCTTCATTTATCAGCTTTGGGGGCCACAGCAATAAAGACCCTGCTCCTATTCCATGCAGAGTACATGCTTTTTAAGTTGTTTTAGTTCCACATAGAACATGGAAAAATAACATTACCAAGCTCTGTCTCCACTTTAATAAAATGTCCTAATAGCGCAAACTTCTGCACTCTTAAGGGACTGTTACTGTTTTGAAGGGGCCTATTCCCTAGAAAGTGTACTGGGGATTACAGCACAAAAGGCCTCAATAGGTATACCCCCAACATTTCACAAATAACATCCTATCCCTGACAAGCTAGTTTTCTTTGAGTAGTACCTGATCTCTCACCCAGGGCTTTTCCATACTAAACTGTCATAGTGCTATTACTCCATTATAACTGCAGTGGAACCATTTTGTAGAATTGTAGAATTCTGTAGAATTTTGTAGAATTCTGGGGTTTGTAGTTTAGTGAGGCCGAAGAGCTCTCCGGTTGAGAATTCTAAATGCCCCTCCCTAAACTGAAAATCCAAGAATTCCCTAGCATGGTGTCATGGCAGTTAAAGTGGAATAATAGCACTATAATAGTGTAGTGTGATAGAGCACTCGGTCTTTATATCATTAATACCTTGGAGTTAATATTCTGAAGCAAAGGGTCTACCTTTCAGCTTTTCACAGATGAACACTGGGACATTCGGCAGAGCAACATCAGAATGTGGCCATGATGGCAAAAGTTATTAACAAGGAAGAACAGACCAACTAAGAAAGGCTGAAGCAGTTTCCTTTTGCCTCAGTCTACTGGGAAGGGCAAGATTCTGCACCCTCCTCTCTTCCTGCAGAATTAAAAGAATGTGAACTCCTCTTGCACTTTGAATTCAGTTTGCAACACTTGAAGTGAGATGAAGACAAAGGAAGAAAGTGAGAGGAGGAAAGAGGAACCGGGACATTTGAAAAGCAGCTGAAAAGTGGGATGACAGAAGGTTAAACATGACTGTCCTTGCCAAATCAAGATAGCTGGAGGAGGGTATGACTGTGTTTCCATTTTTATAAAGCAAAAATAATGCTTGAATGCACCAACATGATACAAGAGAATCAAATATTTTGTGGAGGAAAAGGAAACGCACTGCCTGACCCTGAGTTGCCAAGGGTAGCTGCACTTCATCCCTTGCACATGCAAAGTAGTTGGCAAACGGTGACAGGGATGACCCAAGACATTTGGTTGTCTAGGAAGAAACGGCAAATTCTCCCCTTCCTCAAAACACACCCAAGGCAACAGGCATAGTACCCAAGGTGTGTTATTTTGGCATCTGAAGCAGAAAATCCCACAAACACGTTGGCACATTTCTGGCAGTAAAAAATGCAACAATAACAACATGGATAACAAACTGCTGTGCTTTTACGACACTTTTCATGCTGCCTGACCCTGCCTAAGGGCAAGGCTGGCCTTGAATTGTGGTGCCTAAGGAAATTCTGCATTTGACTGACATTTACTAACTGATTTGAAACAGAAATTTGATGCGGAACTTGCAGCCTAAAATATTAACTTTATAACAGATTAGTGTATGGGACGCATATTTTCAAAACAACACAGAGCTTTCCGGCACCTTAAAGACCATCCAATTTATTATGTTATAAGTCACTGTGGACCAAAGCATACCCTCTAAAATTTCACAGACGTAAACCAGCCACATATATGGCCAAGCAACTTCAGAGCATAGTCAAGATCGCAGAGATTATGAAAGAAAAAGGACACACAACTTGAGAGAGGCAGAAATAGTTTGCTTTTGCTTGAGCCAACTGGGAAGGGCAAGATACCGTCCCCTCCCCTCCTCTTTGCCCTGTGTGAGTTAATTGGGTACGAAGTATCTCTGCACTTTGAACTCAGTTTGCAGCACTTGAAGTAAGATCAGGACAAAGGGGGAAAGTGGGAGGAGGAGAGAGAAACGGGCCATTTCTGCACGGCACTGTTATAGTGCTATTATTTCACTTTCAACATCTTATGGTATCATAGGGTTTGCAGTTTAGGAAGAGGCATTTAGGATTCTCAGCCAGAGAGCTCTTTGGCCTCAGGAAACTACAAACCTCAGAATCCCAAAGGATGTTGAAAGTGGAATGATAGCACTATAACAGTCTAGTGCAGAAATGGCCTAGGACATTTTAAAAGCAGCTATAAAACCAGGCTGAAAGAGGATTAACTGGGATTGTCCCTGAGAAACCAGGAATGTTGGAGGTATGTTAGAGTCCCTATCCACAACAATATACACCATGTTTCTCAAAGAAGGCAGAAACTGTTTTCATTGCAAATAACACACACTGCTATGAGACTTCTGTTATTTTGTCTTGTCAGGGCAGATGCTTCTGAGTAATGTGAATGGATGGTGTGACAGCCTCCACTCCAATCCACCCCAATAAATGTCCTCTCTGAACTGTGATGTCTTTTGCTTAGAAGGCTAACTTTTGAAAAGTCCTGTCAAAGCATGTTTGCTCATCTACTGTTTGAGAAAAGATTTTCCAAGAGCCAAAGGAAACCCATTAATCATGCCTTATCTCCTCTTTGTAACTACTTTACTTTGGGTGATGCCATGGCATGTCCTTTACATAGATTTCCTCTTATATTTCTTATGGCTAAAGCCAAGCTCAACTGGTGTACACTTCTCGGGTCCTTCTCTTGATCCCTTTTTACACTTTGGAGCAACATTAGTAACCTTGCAAATCCCCCTGTTTTCCTCCTCTGAATAAGCAAGCTATCTGCAATCTCTGTCAGAAAGGCGCTCTCTCTTGCTCTCTTTTCCATTTCCCTTGCTACTTCCTTCCATGTTTGGAATGTTGTACATCTGGGCCTAGTGCCCGGACATTTTTTAACTCCTTGATTTTGTGAGCCTGAAGATTTCTGCAAGAAAAGGCTATAGGTCCACACCCTCCAGCATTTCCCAGATGAAAACAAGGAGACATGTGCCCAAGCAGCCTCAGAGTGCGTTCAAGATGGCAAAGGTTACTGATGAGAAAGAATACACAGGCTAGAAAAGTCTGCAGCATTTTGCTTTTGCCTGAATCTACTGAGAAGGCCTAGGTTCTGTTCCCTTATGAGTTAATTGAGTGCAAACTAGTTTTGCACTTTTAATTCAGCTTGCAGCAACTGCAGTAACCTGAGGACAAAAGAGAAAAAGGTTAGAGGAGGAAAGAGAAACTGGGACATTTTAAAAGCAGCTGAAAAATGGGGATGGCAGGGGCTTAATCAGGCCAAATTGGGACAGTTGGATGGTATGTACATCTTCAAATCTGGAAGCGAAGCCAGTTCCTGGCTTGAGGAGCTCTCAACAAGGCAAATCCCCTTGGAAGGGCTACCCAGCAGTGGAAACCTTAGCACTCAGTGACTAGGGTGTGGAGCTGCTGTTTTAATTTCCCACAATGCCACTCTGTAGGGAAATGTAATTAGTAGCTGGGTGCCGAAAAAGTATCTGTTTTGGGGAGACTAGGGCCATTTCTGCATTAGGCTGTTATAGTGCTATTATTCCACTTTCAACATCCTATGGAAGGCCTGCAGTTTAGGGAGGGGCCTTGAGGCAAAACCATAAACCCCAGGATTCCATAGGATGTTGAAGGTGGAATAATAGTGCTATAACACAGCCTAGTGCGGAAATCGCCTAGGGCATGTATCACTGGTGGGACCTGCCAGAATGGTCACTAAGGATTTCAGATCCTTGAGTTCATCAGGAAGGAAGAGAGGTACCAAATCTCTTTTTCCACTGTGGTGTTTGTGACTACTGATGTGCTTCTTGCTAAGCTTGCAATCAGTTCTGAAAGTCATGTTTTCAGACTACACAGAATGCTCCAGCCAGCATTCTGAATTGGCACTGGGCACTCTGTGCTAACTTTTTAAAATTTTGTTTGAAACAGCCTTCTTCCTCTTTATTTTGCCCCCCCCCCTTCCTTTTCAAGGATCTAGTCTTTAGGAGATATGACCAACCCATGCACTCAAAGTCACACGATGATAACAATAACCAGAATGATACAGTGGGATTATGGCTATGTGGCAAGTATGTGTACTCAACAGTGTTCACCTCTGCATGCACGGATCCTGAGGGATTGGGCAGGAGAGGCAGGCTTCTTGCAGTAGTGCCAGCAAGTATGGCCACACTCTTCAGCTCCATGCAACTGTAATAATGTGTGTTTCTGAAAGGGTTATTAGGGCTACAGACTGGAAGTGAGACACAAATACACACCTGTTTTTCTTTTCCCTATGACTGAAACTGTAATTTTTCCATACCTTCTTTGCCCTTTGAACTCAGTTTGCAATGACTGAAGTAAGCTGAGGATAAAAGGAGGAAAAAGAAACTGGGACACTTAAAAGCTGCTGAAAAAGTGGGATGAGAGAGGATTAACTGGAACTGTCTTTCTCAAATTGGACAGTTGGAGGGTACGGTTTTATTCCTTACCATTTTTTTTGGGGGGGGGGAGTCTTGAAATAGAGGTTGGATGGTCACCTTTCTAAATGCTTTAGCTATGTATTCCTGCATGTCAGGGAACTGGACCAGATGGCCCTTGTGGTCTCTTCCAACTCTATGGGCCTTTCTGCACTACACTGTTCTAGTGCTATTATTCCACTTTCAACATCCTGTGGAATTCTGGGGTCTGTAGTTTACTGAGGCCAAGGAGCCCTCTGGCTGAGAATTCTAAATGCCCCTCCCTAAACTGCAAGCCCCAGGATTCCACAGGATGTTGAAAGTGGAATAATAGCACTAGAACAGTGTAGTGTGGAAAGGCCCTATAATTCTGCCTACTGAGATCAACTTTTTCTAATCTTATGACCTCCAAATGTGTTGGACTACAACAATTCCCAGCCACAGTGGCCATCGGTGTTATAGTCCTGCATATCTAGAGGGCAACAGGTTTGTAGAAAGCTAATCTAAGCCACAGTTTGGAGAATTTGCTTTTATGGATTACAATTCCCAGTAATGCCCATTAGACACAACACTTTCTTTCTCTTCTGGAAACTCAGCTGATGGCCTGTGGACCAGCACTTGTCCATGGACCACCACTCTTGAGTAGTATCACTTTAAATTCTAATAGGCATGTGCCGAAACCTTGGTCATTTAACCAGTGAGACTTAAGGCTACTTAACTTTGGCTAGATTCTATGCTAAGAAAAGTAATGACTCCAGTTCTCATTATTTCAGAAGACAGAAATATTACACACCACAAAATCTTCATTTCTTGCAAAAGATCCATTTTGGCTTCCTTACTGCAACAAAATCTGTCAAGTTCATAATATTTTAATGTTGGCATCAAGCAGTTTAATCCAGTTTATTGTCAAGTTGTGGAAACATGTTGTGACAACTAGTTTGTTAACAGTAATTGTCAAGATAGTAAATGCACTGATACAAGTTGTGCAAACTTCTGGAAATTTTCCTGGAGTTGCTTCTTTAAATCTGTTCCTGTTACGGATGGAGCAAGCACGAAATCATCTCAGTTCAAATACAAGCTCTAACCCACCCACGATGACCAATAAATGTTGGAGAAGACTCAAAAAATGATTGTAGATAAAAGAGATTTTTTTCCCCTGTGGCACATCATCTCCAAAACTAATGTGGAACAGTTCCATGTATTAGAGTCAGTACCATATTCTGCAGTATCTCAAAAAACACATTTTTTAACACAAAAAGACAGCGTGACAGCTAAATTGAATTAACATAACCAAATTAACCTTCTGGTTCACAACTGCAAAATTTGTAAAATGAAATTATGAAAAAAAATCCTTTGAATTAACTCATTGTGAGATTTGTCTATATAAGTTAAGAGAAAAGCTGATAATGTTCCAATGGGGGTTAGGTTTATCTGAATTTCTCTTAACATTGTCAACTTTTTAGTTTCCAGATTACTAATAATTTCTACATGGCTTGCTTCTGTCTTTGGAAAAATTTAGGAGGCCAGACCTGTACAATGTGCAACCTATTAGACTATAGATAAGCCACAAATGGTTGATCTTGGCCTAGGAGGCGCTTTGGAATCCTCCCCCCTCCCTCCGGGTGATAAGCTTGGGCATTTGTTAGGCTGGCAGAGCGTCCACTTCCCTTGCAGCGCTACCATTTCTCATTTGTTCTGTGTTATCGAAGATAATCAGATGCTGCTTACGAGAAGTGACAGTTTGCAGATGTGAATTCTTTCAGGTTGGGGTGTTGGTGGCTATTGGGTTGCTATGCCAAGGACTTAGAAGTCCTTGAGCTATTACTGTCACTCTGTTTGGGGTATCTGAAGCGGGGAACAAAAATAAGGTTATTGGGTTAACATAAAGTGGTAGGCCATAAATGTACATCCTCCAATTGTTCTGATTTGACAGGGGCAGTCCTGATTAACTCCATGTCCTTCTGATTTTTGAGCTGCTTTTAAAGTGTCCATTTTCTCTCTCTTTCTCCCTCTTTCCACTTTTTCCCCCAGCTTACTTCAATTGTTGCAAACTGAGTTCAAAGTGAAGAAGGACAGTCAGCCTTCCACTGTCATGGGGATTAAGGGTGCAAAACTCCCCTGAAAGTGGAAAAATTGTGAATACAAATAAAACCGTGAACATCATCATCATCATCATCATTACTGTTGTTGTTGTTATTGTTGTTATTGTTATTGTTTTTTTTTTTAAACCTGAGAACACTTCTCTAGGAATCCCTAGGTCCCCCAGTGCAATTCTACGGTCAGCTTCTGGCAGAAGTGGGCTATAGAGTTATGCTGAACCGCCTAGAAAAGTGTTCTCTCTAGCTTCCTCCAGCACGACTCTATGGTTTACTTCCGGCAAAAGCAGACCATAGAATTGCACTGGAGGATCTAGATTCCTAAGGAGAACATATTTTTCTCTGTGGCAGGGCAAGAATTTTTAAAAATTCAGTATGAATTTACTGCAAGAATTTTTAAATAAATAAATGAAATGAAATTACCTGCAAATAATTAAATCTGTGAATGCTGAACCTGCAAAAGTGAGGGGCCAACCTGTAGTTTGCACTCAATTAATTCAGCATAAGAGAGAGAGGAAAAGGGCTAGGAATCACCTTTCCCAGTAGGCTCAGGCAAAAACAAAGTCCTGCAGCCTTATTAGCTTACGTGATCTTCCCTATCTCGACCACACTCTGATGCTACTTGGCCACACACGTCCAGGTTGTCATCTGTGATATTGCAGGGTATACAACTGGTTGAGACCTGTCCTAGGTATTCATGTGTGCTGCCTGGCTCTTTTTCTTTGCAAATTATTTATGAAACTAGGAAATTCTCCATGAACCTGACAATGAAGACCTGGCTTGGTTTATACATCCAGCAGGCTGAAGTGGAAGAATTCTGAAGTGTAAGCGTGGAGGGCCATTTCTGCACTACACGGTTATAGTGCTATTATTCCACTTTCAACATCCCGTAGAATTCTGGCGTTTGTAGTTTACTGAGACCTAAGGGATCTCTGGCTGAGAATTCTAAATGCCCCTCCCTAAACTGCAAACCCCAGGCTTCTGTAGGATGTTGAAAGTGGAATAATAGCACTATAACAGTGTGGTGCAGAAATGGCCAACGTAATTGGGACCAATGGCAGCACATGGCATGGTTAGGGAAGCAGCCAAGACCCCACCAATCTCACGTCCTGGAAAAGTTCCTTTTTAAATGTAGCTCCCAGAAACTGTCTGCCAGTATGGTCACTCCCAAAAAGTAACTTCTTCAAGCTCTAATCAAGAAAAAGCCATATACTAGGAGCTGGACAATGTTACTTTTCTTGGACAATGTTGTTGTTGTGTGCTTTCAAGTCCTTTCCAACTTATGGTGACCCTAAGGTGAACCAATTGTGTAGTTTCCTTGGCAAGAGTTGTTCAGAGGGGAATTGCCTTTGCCTTCCTCTGAGGACGAGGGAGCGTGACTTGCTGAAGTTTACTCAGTAGGTTTTCATGGCTGAGCAGGCATCAGAACATTGGTCTCCAGAGAATGTCCAATGTTCAAACCACTACACTATGCTGGCTCATTTCTTAGACAATAACACTCAGGATTTGCTGGGAAGAATCTTTTCATTTGGAGCCTGACCTTGCCTCCAACACGTCAACCTGTAAGCAGAACTGCAATTTTTGAACGATCCATTTTTATTTATTTATCTATATAAATGAATTTACAACATTTTATTTATATCTAAATATATAAAATTTTCCTGCCTGCAAACAGATGAGAAGTCCAGCAAACTCACAGGCAGCTAAGACTGCAAGATTCTGAAATTTCAGGGCCAGAAACCTGAAACATTGACTCTTTGTGATGTCATAGGAGGTGGGGTGCTGGTGATATTACGAGGCTGACATTCCAAGGGGCATGGTGATGTCATCAAATATGATAAACATCAGTCACAATTACACAGGGTATATCATTCAAACTGTAAGAAACCAGTAAGTCTAGGTAAGAAGGAATGCATATACACACATATTTTTCAAGGGCAGTGCTCTTACCCTGAGATAACTCCCTCTTGCCCTGAGAGCTGCCAACAATGGTTTAGGCCCCAATATCTGGGAACTTTACACACATTGTAGGTTTTCTGCCTGCAAGGAGAACCCCCACCCCACTATATACCATTATCTGCATTGTATGCACCACAGTCAGTTCTACCTTCCCAGGCATCTCGCCATCTGACTCTACCACAGGCATGGACCATACCCCATCAACTGTACCCACACTCTACCTTCGAGACCCCTGAAACTCCTTGGCAATTCCCCCAAACACCTGCGAAGACTATTTGAAAAAAATTGGTATGCTATCTACAATTTTTCCAGATCATCTGAAACTGTATGCAAGTGCAATGGCTTGCTTTTCTCCACTTCCAAGCTCTCTAAGCCATTTTTTCCAGCCATAATTGAACCAGAAATGTTTGCTAGAAGCCATACCCTTCAACTGTTCCAACTGGCAGGGATGGTCTCAATCAATCCGCTGTTATCCTACTTTTCAGCTGCTTTTAAAATGTTCCTGTTTCTCTCTCTTCCTTCCACTTTCCCCTTTTCTTCTCAGCTTCCTTCAGTTCCTGCACACTGAATTCAATATGCAGAAGTAACCTGCACTTAATTAATTCGGCAGGTGATGAGGAGAGGAGGGGATGGAATCTTGCCCTTTCCAACCACTCAGGCAAAAGCAAACTGCTGGAGCTTCTCCAAGCTTGTGTGTTCATCCTCATTAATAACTTTTGTCATCTTAACCACACTCTGCTGTTGCTCAGCCACAAGTGCTCTGGCTTTCACCTGCAAATTTTGGACGGCATGTAGAAACAACATGTGAAAGAGGAATAACTGATAACCTCTTACATTCTTTCCAATGTGGATGGACATGCTGTGAGCGGAGGGGATAATGGAAGCAAGAACGGGTCTCTTCCTGAAAATTCCTCTTCTGCTATATATGCAGAATGGTTCACAGGAAACATCCCAATTTTATTCTTCTAGACATGGGCAATCCTGTTGGCAGGCCTAGTGGTGAGAAGGCAGCGCCTGGCAGAGGGAGCAACATTGGCTGCGTACTTTGGTTGGAGGTAACAGGGCGAGAACTTTATTATTGTTAAAGCTGAATAGTGTTGGCCTGGCATGAGGATCAGATGCAGTGATGAATGACCTGACTGCTATCGGACATTATCCTGACATTAACTCAAATGCCATGGGACTACCATGAGCTGACGCCTGAAGAACCCATTTTGGCACACTATCACTGTGTGCTTCCCTGCCACCTGGGAGTGAGGCAAAGTCCTTGTTCCTCAGTTGGACTTAATCCTGTAAGGCTATACCTCCAAAATCCCTTAAGAAGACATCCATGGGGAAAGATTGGCTTCCAGCCCTGTATCCCTTCCCCAAAATGGATCTTAGCATAATGGCCCAAATTGTGACAAAACTTCAAGCATGCAATCAACTGGAGAATGGGAGGGTAGGAAGGCAGTCTAACTCTAAATGCCAGGAGGAGAGGGGGAATTTCTGAATATATAATCCCTAGGCGTCTTGACTGAAGTCTGTGGCTTCAACATTAACATCCAGCAAGTCCTGCCTCTCTTGGGTGCTGACTGGCCGCCTCCTTCTAGCCCCATGGAAAAGATGCAGGGGCTTCTGGGAAGAAGACATCTGGTAGAGGAGAACATGATGTTTCCCTGTTGTCTTGTGTCACCTTTCATGGCTTGCAAATGAGCGCGCTGGTGAATGTGTGGGTCCCAGAATGCATCTGACTAGGCCGGCTGGGAAAAATCCACTCTTGCAATTTATTTTATTCATCTGAGGAGCTTGAACAGTTAACAGGAACAGAATCATCCTTTAAACAGTGCATGCCCTTCAACTATCAATTTTGCATGGGCAATCTCAGTTAATCCTCTGTCATCTTACTTTTTCAGCTGCTTTAAAAAATGCCTCACTTTCTCTTCCCTCGTCCCACTTCTCCCCTAGTCCTCAGTTTATTTCAGTAGCTGCAAACTGAGTTCAAAATGCAAAAGTAATTTGCAATTATCTTGGGGGGAGGGGAGAGAAGTGGAGAAACATTTCTCTTCCCTTAAGACTTAGGCAAAAGCAAACTGCTGCAGTTTTTCCTAGCTAGTGTGTTCTTCTTCATTAATAATTTCTGCCAACTTGCCCACACTCTGATGTTGCTTGGTCATAGGTGTCCTGGTTTTCAAATGCAAAATACTGTACGGTATGGTAGTCTGGTGGAAAGTCAGTGTAGTGTACTTGTTTGAGAGCTGGACTATAGACCCTAGAGACCAGGATTTGATTCCCTACTTGGCCACGGAAACCCACGGGATGACCTTTGATGCATCGGACACTCTCAGCCCCAGAAAATCCTGTGATAGTTTTGTCTTAGGATTGCAAGGTACTTTTTCATGCTTTTCCCCCATCCTAAGGAATGATGAAACACAGCAAAATACCCCCCCAAACCCTACCAAATCATTGCTCCAAAGAAGTTTATGGAGCTGCTTTCAGAAGCCTAGAGGATTACCAGTCTGCCAGTGCAATTTGAAGTTCACGCTGAGTTCAATGACAGCTATCGAAAGCCCAAGCCTTATCTCAATGAGGATATTGTTTTTCAGCTGCAATCATACTATCTGTTGGCAGCAGCCTCCTTTCTGAAGTCTCTGCAACTCCCTGTGTAAATAAGTAGATTCCTGATGCGGTTCCAGCTTCTAAAATATGCCTTTGAAGGGCTCAGCCAGGGGCAAGCCACAGATGATTCCCCCTCCCCACCAGCACAACCAAACCTGTTTATGTGATACTCTTATACTCTGGGAAGGTAAGTCCTCTTCAATTAGACAAGAAATAGGACTGAGATCGTTTATTCTGAAAGCTGTCAACCAAGAGAGTTTGCAACGACATGGAAGCATTTAAGAACTCTTCCAGGATATTAACTATGTGACTCACCATGTTGATTAGAACAGGCTGGATTAAAATAATTTGGAGCCAGCCTGGCTTTCCTAATTCCATGATTATGCCCCAAATTCCACGATAAGCATAGGTTTCACACAAACAGTACCACTACTGCTGCTAAGACTTAGTAAATATTTAAATGTATATTGAATATTGGATATTTAAATGTTAAGAACCTATTTCTTTCTGCAGTCCTTCCTGGATCAATCCAGCTTAACATCTAAGGTAAAATTCTGCTGTTACTCCTGTACTGTGCCTGGAAAAAGTAGAGGTAAGGATGATTTAAAATGATAAAAAGATCTCAGCACCTTCCACTCCTGTTGGGCTAGCGTTTGCCCACTATTCTGAAAACCTCTTATCAACCTCTCTTTCCCCACCAAAGTCATTTCTTGCCCTCTTCCCAAAAATAAAAAATGACTTTGGCAGAGAGGCTGATAGTGTCTTTTAAAACGGTTTGCAGTTGGAAGAGAGACGGTTGTTGTGTGTCTTCAAGTTGTTTCCAACTTCTGGTGATCCTAAGGTGCACCTATCACAGGCTTTTATTGGCATTTGTTCAGAGGGGATTTGATATTGTCCTTCACTGAGGCTGAGAGAGCATGACTTGCCCAAGGCCACCTAGCTGGTTCTCCCAGTGGAGTGGGGATTCAAATCCTCATCTCCCCAGGTCCTACCAAACCATTACACCACTCAAACCCCACTTTGCCTCTCTTAACACTCATTATATACAATAATATAAGAGGAATCTGCTTGAGATTCTGCACCAATCTCTCCCAGTCTCATGCTCTTTGATGCCCATGACAACTATGACTATTATATAAAATTTGCTGAAGTCTGATGGGAGGTATAGTTCAATGCATCTTCAGGGCTACAGGTCTGAGAAAGCTGATTCTCAGGAAGTAAGAAGGTAGGAATTATAGTAACTATCTTGACTCTACTCTCTGGGCACCAAGAAACTTGCCCTTCTAAACAGAATTCCTAAGTAGTTAACCCTTTGATTAACTGACTACAAGCTATCAATTACAATTTCTTTAATTGGGTCACAGTCTTAATTTTAGAAATACTGAATGCACAACAAGAACACATTCAATTTGAGGACCATATCATAAGCACACACCCCCTCGACACAATCAGCATTAAAGAAAAAAGCAGCTCTCTCCTTACAGCCCCCCAATGGATCAGTTAAACATCTGGATAAATCTTTTTCTGATGTGCTCCTATGGCCATTTCCACACTACACTCTTACAGCGCGATTATTCCACTTTCAACATCCTATGGAATCCTGGGACCAGCCCCTCCCTAACCTGCAAATCCCAGGATTCCATAGGATGTTGAAAGTGGAATAATCGCGCTATAAGAGTGTAATGCGGAAATGGCCTATGACTCTTGATGGTCTAAAACACAAGCTCTTGAATTCTGTGAGGACTCATGAACCCCACTGCTGTTTTTAAAGTGGCTCTTCCAAATTGTTGGCATTTGTCTTCTGATTGTGGTGTACTAAACTTGTTAATTTGTTTTTTTTAAAAAGCCATATAGTTTGGTATTGTCAGTATTGGGCCAACTTTAATGTTGTGTTGTTGTGAGCCTTCAAGTCATTTCTGACTTATGGTGACCTTATCACAGGGTTTTCTCGGCAAGATTAGTCCAGAGGGTTTGCCTTTCCCTTCCTTTGCAGCTGAGAGAGTATCACTTGCCCGAGGCCACGCAGTGGGATTTCACAAGGGAGTGGGGATTCAAACCCTGGTCTCCAGCGTCACTGCCTAACATCCACATCACTACACCAGGCTGGCTCTCCCTTATGCCAACTATTTAAATTTAAGTGCAGCCCACCAAGCAACTCAGGCCATTTCTGCACTAGACTGTTAAAGCGCTTTTATTCCACTTTCAACATCCTATGGAATCCTGGGGTTTGCAGTTTAGGGAGGGACATTTAGAATTCTCAGCCAGAGAGCTCTTTGGCCTCAGCAAACTACAAACCACAGAACTCCACAGAATGTTGAAAGTGGAATAAGAGCATTATAACAGTGTAGGGTGGAAATGGCCTCAGTCACCAAGAGACTAAAACACACTGGCTTTAGAGAAGCATATAGAGAAGAATTTTGGTCTGCTCTCACAAACTCAGAGCTCAGATGCTCACTCATTTGACTTGTAGGAATTCACTTCCTCTGTTTGCAGTGCAGGTCAATACAGGTTTACTTAGGCATCTTTCCTATCCAGTTAATTGGAGACTGCTTCCAAGTATGGCCCTTGCGCGTGTAGGACTACAGCTTTAATAAACGATTACAGCCTGATCTGGTGCATATACTTCATTGAGAGCAAGACCCTTTGAATCCAGTAAACCTTATATGCCCAGAAGTGCAACATTAGAAAAGTCCATAGATAGCCCTACATCTGTGGAAGGTTTGTATCCAGAGTGGCTTATGTTGTATTCCTACTGCCATCAGGTGAAGAGCTCTTTTATCTCCCCGGTATCTTTAAAAACTATTTTAGTGATTTCTGAACTTAGCACTGTGCTCTTTGCTGCTGGTTTTATGTGATAGCCACAGCACTTTACTCTTTGACCTCTAGTATTATTTTGGTTTCTCTATGTCAGGGGGAAACAAAGCTTCCAGAAACAGCAATTTACATCTCAAACAGTTTACATGAGATTTACATCTCAAACCTCCTCCTCCTCCTCCAACAACAACAATTTTAAAAAAAATACCGGTTTCCAAAACTGGAAATGGACTGCCAGCCACTCCCTTCCCATCTTTTTGGACATTTTTGGCAGTCCCCACGGCCCTGGAGGGTCTTGAGGCAGAAAATTCTCTCCTGGACCCACTGAGGTTACCCATCTCTAGTCTATGTGTTCAAATTGGTTTAAACTCCATCTCCCTGTACAAACGTACCGAAGTCTTAAGATGCTCAGGGAAAGGCTTTGCCTGTGTCCCACCACCATCACGGGCCCATCTGGTCAGGACACGGGGGAAGACCTTCTTGGTGGCTGCTCCCAGAATTCTCTTCCACAGGAGGCTAGGCTGCCCTTTCTCTGGTCGCCTTTCACCAGCAGGTATGCAAATACACACACACACACACACACACGCACACACAGATATACAGGCATTTGATGGTTAACTTTCGGGGGGGAATCCTTTTGTGTGTGTGTGTGGAATGTGTTCCTGTAAAAAAAGCTTTCATTGATATGTCTTGTACTTTTTAAAATTAACGTTTTTTTAAAAAACAGAATAGCTTGTTTAATTGTGTTTTAACTTTTTTATCATTTCAGCTCCATCTTGGTTTAACCTTCCTGTAATTGTCTTGGTTCCATGTTGGCAGAAAGGCGGGATATTAAATAAACAAACATTGTTTTTATAATTTGTTATTGTTTAACATTTATGGCTGGCAGTCTGTATTGCAGTCATGGATTTGCAACCTAGAGTTATGGATGTCACTGTTTCATATTCACTAACTCTACACAGTCGTGATTGTGGCACTGTTGCCACAACTGTAAATGCCTTTCCAAACCTGCTTAACCAGGCGGCAACTATACCAAGAAACAGAGGCCTGTTCAGCTGGGGATCAGGGTGCAAGAAGATGAGGCTTCTACCTCCTCTCCATCGGAAACCAAGGCAGCGAAAACAAATTGTGATGGGGTCCTGCTTCTGATTGTTGCAGGAGGAGGTAATGAAAAGGTCATCTTCCTGCACCCTTGATCTCCAGTTGAATGCGAATAACCAGGAGATGTAGTGAGAAGGTCAGAAAAGCTAAAGTGCAGAATGAACTCAGGCTTGCCAGAGACATCAAAAACAATAAAAAGGGCTTTTGTAGATATGTCCACAGCAAAAGGAAAAACAAGGAAATGACAGGATCACTACGTGGAGAAGGTGACCAATTAATAATGGGGGCAAGTGAGAAGGCAGAACTACTCAATACCTTCTTTGCCTCAGTTTTCTCCCAAAAGGATAGAAGTACCCAACCTGGGGCGTAGGGAGCAGGTGAGGAAGTGAGGGAAATGCAGCACAGAATAAGTAGAGAAGTAGTACAGGATAACTGGCTAAACTAGATGAATTCAAGTCCCCAGGGCCAGATGAATTACATCCAAGGATATTAAAAGAACTGGTAGAAGTCATTTCTGAACCACTTGCAATAATCTTTCAGAACTCTTGGAGAACAGGAGAAGTTCCAGCAGACTGGAGGAGGGTAAATGTCATCCCCATCTTCAAGAAGGGGAAAAAGGAGGACCTTAATAATTATCGCCGGGTCAGCCTGACAACAATTCCAGGAAAGATCCTAGAGCAGATCATTAAACATTAAAAATGAAATTCAACAGAGAGAAGTGTAAGGTCCTACACTTAGGTAGAAAAAATGGAATACAGAAATATAGGATGGGGGACATGTGGCTGGATAGCAGTACGTGTGAAAGGGATCTAGGAGTCTTAATAGACCACAAGCTGAACATGAGTCAGCAGTGTGATACGGCAGCCAAGAAAGCCAATGCAATTCTCTGCTGCATCAATAGGAGTATGGTGTCTATATCGAGGGAGGAACTGGTACCACTCTACTCTGCTTTGGTTAGACCTAATCTTGAATACTGTGTCCAGTTCTGGGCACTCCAATTCAGGAAGGACATGGTCAGGCTGGAACAGGTCCACAGGAGGGCAACCAAAATGGTGAGAGTCCTGGAAGCCATGCCCTATGAGGACAGACTTAGAGAGCTGGGTATGTTTAGTCTGCAGAAGAGAAGGTTAAGAGGGGACATGATAGCCATGTTTAAATATTTGAAGGGATGCCATGTAGAGGAAGGAGAGGGCTTGTTTTCTGCTGCTCCAGAGACCAGGACAAGGAGCAATGGATTCAAGCTGCAGGAAAGGAGATTCCACCTGAACCTCAGGAAGAACTTCCTGACAGTCAGGGCTGTCCGGCCGTGGAATCTGCTGCCTCGGAGTGTGGTGGAGTCTCCTTCTTTGGAGGTTTTTAAGCAGAGGCTGGATGGCCATCTGTCGGGAGTGCTTTGAGGGTGTTCCTGCATGGCAGAGGGTTGGACTGGATGGCCCCTGGGTCTCTTCCAACTCTACATTTCTATGATTCTATGATTCAATGAAACAGTCAGTTTGTAATTACTTAGAAAGCAATGCCATAATAACTAGAAACCAGCATGGATTTCTCAGAAACAAGTCATGCCAGACTAATCTTATCTCTTTTTATGCTAGGGTTACAAGCTTGACAGATGACGGGAATGCTGTAGATGTAGCATATCTTGACCTCCGTAAGGCCTTTGACAAAGTTCCCCATGCCATTCTTGCAAAGAAGCTAGTAAAATGCAGGCTGAACAGGGCTACTGTTAGTTGGTTTTGTAATTGGTTGACTGACCGAACCCAAAGGGTGATCACCAATGGCTGCTTTTCATCCTGGAGAGAAGTGACTAGTGGGGTGCCACAGGGTTCTGTCCTGGGCCCAGTGCTATTCAACATCTTCATCAATGACTTAGATGAGGGAGTGGAGGGCATGCTGATCAAATTTGCAGATGACACCAAATTGGGAGGGGTTGCTAATACGCCAGAGGAGAGGATCAAACTTCAAAAAGACCTTGACAGATTGGAGAGCTGGGCCAAAACTAACAAAATGGATTTCAACAGAGACAAATGTAAGGTCCTACACTTAGGCAGAAAAAAATGGAATGCACAAATATAGGAAGGGGGACGCGTGGCTGGATAGCAGTACGTGTGAAAGGGATCTAGGAGTCTTGGTAGATCACAAGCTGAACATGAGTCAGCAGTGTGATGCGGCAGCCAAGAAAGCCAATGCGATTCTTGGTTGCATCAATAGGAGTATGGTGTCTAGATCGAGGGAGATAATGGTATCACTCTATTCTGCATTTGTTAGGCTTCATTTGGAATACTGTGTCCAGTTCTGGGCACCTCAATTCAAGAAGGATATCGACAAGCTGGAACGTGTCCAGAGGAGGGCGACCAAAATGGTGAAGGGTCTGGAAGCCATGCCCTATGAAGAATGGCTTAGGGAGCTGGGTATGTTTAGTCTGCAGAAGAGAAGGTTAAGAGGGGACATGATAGCCATGTTTAAATATTTCAAGGGATGTCATGTTGAGGAGGGAGTGGACTTGTTCTCTGCTGCTCCAGAGACTAGGACAAGGAGCAATGGATTCAAGCTGCAGGAAAGTAGATTCCACTTGAACCTCAGGAAAAAATTCCTGATGGTCAGAGCTGTCCGGCAGTGGAATATGCTGCCTTGGAGTGTGGTAGAATCTCCTTCTTTGGAAATTTTTAAGCAGAGGCTGGATGGCCATCTGTTGGGAATGCTTTGATGGGTGTTCCTGCATGGCAGGGGGTTGGACTGGATGGCCCCTGGGTCACTTCCAACTCTATGATTCTATGACCTCCATCTCTTGATGTGGTTGATGTCTGGTAAAGTAGGTTTAGGGGGTCAGGCCCTAATGGATGGATGAACAGATGGATGGGCTGCTGTTTTAGGCCACACAGCCACAGTGATTTAAAACCATCGGGTCATATCCTACATTACTTACTTAGTTACTCATACATTACTAAATAGGTAATGTAGAATATGACCCATTGTTTTCAGGGTACTTTGGCTGTGAGGGCTAAAGCAGTAGCCCGCCTGCTCACACACCCACCCACCCGCCGACCCATCCATCCATCCATCCATCCATCCATCCCCATCCATCCATCGGATAATCTCTAACCATACCTCTGATGGTCACAGGTTAGGGGCAAAACAGGGCAAGACCAAGGCTGAAGTTGTCTTAAGACATCTGGACAGCTATTGTAAGGTCACATTTCAATCTGAAAAGGCAATCCATATCACTCTTGATATGGTAATACAGTTGGCCCTGCAAATTTGCTGATTTCCCTTTCATGAATGTGATAATTCATGTCATGACAATTCACAGATTTGATTAATAAGTTCTCTCTAGTAATCTCTGGGTCCTTCATCATGATTCTGTGGTCAATGTCTGCTGGACCTAGAAATTCCTAGAGAAGTGTTCTTTCAGTTAAAAGAAAAGTAGTATTTGCAACTTTCATTTATATTCGTGGATTTTCCACTTTCACAAGGGTCTTGCTCCCCTTATTCCCACAAAAGTGGAGGGCTGACTGTACTCTTAAGAGGGCCAATGCCTTTTCCCTTCGACTGGGCAGACTACCCATAGTGAAAAGCTTAGATGAAAATTTCTGCCTGATAGAATTTCTGCCAAGCGAAACCCACAGACAGACTTTGGCTGAAACAGATACTCTCCTCATCCCTACAGCCCTTTGGCTCTGCAATTTCAGGGTGCAACAACAGAATAATCTGGTGTCCAACAAAAACAAACAGAAATGCAACACCGTTGCACAACCAGATTCCAAAGAACTATGACAAGGCAGGTGATCTGAGTGGGAAGGAGCACCATAAGCCTATCAGACATCCTTGGCAAAAGCTCTCAGAAGCTTTTATGTACCAATCAAATAGTTGTTGGCACCCTATCTTATACCAAATAATGAACATGGATACTTTTCTGGAGTCTGCCCTGCTATTTGTGTGCAGTGGTCCAAGAATACATAGTGACATGAGAGCTATTTGTCCATTGAGCAGTGGGCAGGGGGCACCTCTAGTGGCTGAGAATCTTCTTGATATAAAGAAAATCCTCGTTCAATCCCTAGTACAGATGAAACAGGACTGGGGAAGATGTTAGTGGACTGTAACTGCCAGGGCAATAAGAAATGATAGGAGCTGTAGTTCATCATCCTCTGGCAGGCCCACACATCCTCCATCTTTGAGTCAAAGAATCTCAAGTAGGAATGCAAGGAGAACCCCTGTTTGACATTGTGGAGATGGAGAGCTGTTGCTGCGTACACAACACCGAGCTAGCAGGCCTGTGTCACATGATTCTACACTGAGGGAAATCATGCATGAATAGAAAAATATATGAGAGTTTGCAGAAGTAATTTGGTCTTTCCCAAATAACTGGCATCTTTATCTGTAATTCCACTGTTCTTTAAGATCTTGAGATCTTCAGATCTTGAACTTTCTGTAGTCTCATCATCAGGTTGATGCATGGACAAGAGTGAGTGGTGTATCTTCCACGTAGCGGCAACTCTTTGTTCTGCACTTCTTCCTTCCAAGAGTAGGAAAGGCAGTTCACAGGCAGAACACAGAATTGGAAGAGATCTCAAGGGCCATCCATTCCAACCCCTTGGCATATAGGAACCACACACATAAAACACCCCCAGAAAATGGCCATCTACCCTCTGTTTAAAAACCTCCAAAGAAGGTGACTCCACCACACTCCGAGGCAGCATATTCCACTGTCAAACTGCTCTTACTGTCAGGAAGTTCTTCCTAATATTTAGGTAGAAACTCTTTTCCTGTAGTTTGAATCCACTGGTCTGTGTCTTAGTCTCAGGAGCAGCAGAAAACAAGCTTGCTCCATCTTCAGTAGGACATCTTCCACATAACATTCCTTCAAATACTTAAGGAATGTCAAGTGGTAGCTATGGGGAAAGAACGTTAAAATAGGTTGAAATGGAAAGGTGGAGGCTGCTGCAGTCAACTTCATGGAAGTGCACAGTTTTTGTAGAGGATTATGCCTATGGGCCCTAGCCCATTGGGAATGGATGATCCACCTTCCATTAACTTGGACTACTCATTATCCATACGCTTGCGTGGCAATGGCTATGACAGCCCTGACCTCTCCCACACAATGACAGAATTAAAAGGCAGGGTTCCTTCCTCTCTTATCACCATGCTAATAAAATCTGTTACCAGCTGCCTCTACTCAGGACAGGAGATGGGTTTACTACATCCTTCTTTATAGGCTGAAATATTTTTATAGGGTTGGCATATGGTCAGAGCATAATGTTTCCTGCTGTTCTAATATTTTAATTATAAATTGCACTTTTTAAGAGGCTGTGTTTTTATTGGTGCTTAGGTTTCTACTGGAGGTGGTAACTAACCCTGAAGTAGTGAGAAGCTTCTTTAACATTTCTTTAAAGCAGCTACAGTCAGAGAGGCACAGGACAATCATCAATGGCAATCCCATCTTTATTTACAAGGGTGTAGCGATGGTTATTGTCCTCCCAATGTGCATTCTGCCCCCAATGAAATTTTCCTTCAGTCCTCAAATTTTTAGCATTACAAAGAGTGAGACAATCAAATTACACCTACAACTCTTGCATTTTACACCTACAACTCCTGCATTTGCTCTGTTGGCATCCCCTTGGTCATCTTGCCTGCCCTATTCTTTGGATGCTCTAAATTTTTTTCCCCAAATTCTCAACTGAAGTTTTACAGTACTGCAATATTACCTATTTGGGGACTGAAGAAAAATTTTACCGGGTGCGAGATTTCTCTTTGCACGGTACAATGTCTTTCTCTCCCCACCCCTGTAGATACACCTCTGGTCATTCACCTCCCCTTCCCCAAAGTAAGAATATAAGAAGAGCAGTGCTAGAGCAGGCCAGCATTCTTTTCTGACAATGGCCAAGTTAGGAACATAGGGAGATGCCCTATAAAGTTCTACATGGCTTGAGTCCAAGTTATCTGAAGGACAGCATCTCCCTTTATGAGTCCAGTAGAGCTCTAAGATCATCTAGAAAAGCCCTTCTCTCTGTCCCACCACCTTCTCAGGTGTGTTTGTTGGGAGACAGCCTTCCTGGTGGCTGCTCCCAGACTCTGAAATGCCCTCTCCCTCCGTGGAGAGGCCACGATGGCCCTGTCCCTGCGATCCTTTTGAAGGCAGGTGAAGACACTTTTGTGCTGGCAAGCTTTTTAAATTGGTTGGATGTGGGCTTGTGGTGCTGTGCAGCTTTTAAGGTAGTATAGTTTTTAACATTTTTAATGTATCTAAATATTTTTAATATTAATATTTTTAACAGGCAACTGCTTTAACTTTATAAATTGTTTTAATTCTTTTTTAAATTTTATACTTTCATGGATGTTTTAATTTGTTCTATTTTAATCTTGTTAGCTGCCTTGAGTCTCACCTTTGGGAGAAAGGCAGGGTATAAATTCACCCCATCTTTTTGCGGGACAGAAAAATGCCTGATTGGTTAATACATTAAGGAAGCAAATTCAAACTCTTCAACATTTCACAGATGAAAACTGGGACACATGTGGCCATGCAGCCTCAGAATGTGGTTGATGTGGCAAAAGTTATGAATGAGGAAGAGCACACAAGCTACGAGAGGCTGCAGCAGTTTGTTTTTGCCTGAGTCTCAAGGGAAAAGGCAACATTTTGCCCCTTTCTCTGCTCTCTGCTGTGTTAACTGAAGGCAGACTACTTTTGGACTTAGAACTCAGTTTGCTGCAACGGAAGTAAACTGAGGACAAAGGGAGTAAGTGGGAAGAGGAGAGAGAAACTGGGACATTTGAAAAACAGTTGAAAAATGGCACAGGGGGTAAACTGGGACTGCCCTTACCAAATCAGCGTATTTGGAGGGTATGCAAAATTGCATGCTTTCCCAATTTCCCATTTTGGTGACTAACTTTTTGGGATGTGGTTGGAAGGAGTTTGGGGCAGGAGAATTATGTAGGGACTAGGTGGTGTTGCATGTGGCTTGCAGGCAATGCTTTGTCTAAACCTTGTCTAAACCATGCAGCTTAAACCAACATTTGATCTGTTTGTGGGCACTGTGAAAGACGCCATCATCCAAAAAATACTACTCAAAAGAAGCAACCTAGGGCAGATTACTATGGACAGTGTAATAGAGGATATCCCCTTTTTGCGCGCGCGCTCTCTCTCTATACTTGTGTTCAATTATGCCAAACCACCAGATCTGAAAAATTCAGATGAAAATTTATGGCAACCAGGACAATTGTGCAACAGTTCTTCACAAACTGGAACATTCTTGCGGTCCTGGTATTTCGCAGATGGAACCAACATGATTTTATAAGGGCTTATAAATAATTCAGTCCAAATAGAGGCTGAGTTGTCAACACTTTTACAAAACTGAATACAGAGACCAGCTGTGTGCTGATCTGATTTGATACCTTCTTCCAAGCTGCAAACGCATCAATCGCTTGTATTGTCTGTGTGTGTGTGTGTGTGCGCGCGCGCCTTCAAGTTGTGGCAACCCCATGAATTCAGAGTTTTTTCTTAGGCAAGGAATACTCAGAAGTAGTTTTGCCAGTTCCTTCCTCTGAAAAACAGCCTACAGCACCTGGTATTTGTTAGCAGTCTCCTATCCAAGTACTAACCAGCGCTGACCCTTCTTAGCTTCCAAGATCAGATGGGATCTAGTGCCTTCAGGATATTATGTTCTCTTATATTGGGCTTCCCATTTTTCTGACAGGTAGAAATTCTATGGAAGCATTTCAGGATCTGTCTGTTCAGGAAACTCAGGGTGCCTTTTGTAATGAACTGCATACTGACCAACATGGACCCTAACACAAGGGGGCTTGAGCCCATCTTCCAAGACTAGATCAAGGGAAAAGGGGAACTGAATTTCCCTAAAACCATCAGCTAAAACTGGAAATGTCAGATTACATGAAGCACAAAAATGATGAAACTGGGGCTTAAGGTGGCTTACAATTGTTTAAAAATATGGTTAAAAACATACAAAAAGGTTCACATTAAAATGGGATTAAACAGCTATTGTCATTAAGTCCTCCCTGGACTAATAAGAGCTCCATGCTGTCTATTATGTGCACGCTTATTTGGGAGCAAGTGACACTGAACACAAGGAGGAGACTTCTAAGAGATAACAGCCATGGCCCCCCAAATCCCTTGGCCAGTTGTTGCTGCCATCTCATATTCCTTTGGTGGATATGTGAAGTTGGGATTTTTTTTTACTTCCCAAATACACACTGGACACTTATTTTCTCTGACTTTTGATCTGCCATTTTAAAACCCATTTCCTCAGTTTACTTGGGCGTCTTCACAATCTCCTTTTCTTCTCACCAACCAAAATAATTTATTATCATTTATAAATGTGACCACCTGATTATACACTCCTAATTCCAAGTGAATCCACATCAGGAGATTCTCAATGCACCTACCTTGGTAGATACAGTATGTGTTTTACATTTTTCTTGTGTGCAGAACTGTTATCATTTAACATATCACTGCACCTTTTTGCATTAAAATGGTCTTTGGGAGAGGTGGATGTATTCATTCTTTTGTAAAAATTTACCAGCAAGTGGGCAAAATTAATAATGATCTGCCTACCCACATTGAATTCCCTGATCTTGAAAACATTTCTAAGACCCCTGCTGACAAGTGTATAACTTAAGCATGTCCATATTAAACAAGTCCATATTAATTTATTAGTTAAGTATTTATACCCCACCCTGTAGCAAAAGATCTTAGGGTGGCTTACGAACAACATTAACAAACATATCGATTTCATACTCTCCAATTATCCCAGTTTGGTAAGGACAGCCCAATTAGTCCTGTGATTCCCACTTTTTCAGCTGCTTTCAAAATGTCTCTGTTTCAATCTCCTCCTCGCACTCGCCATCTTTCTCCTCCGCTTATTTTGGTTGCTGCAAACTTAGTTCAAAGTGCAAAAATAGTTAATACTCAATTAACACACCAAGGGTGACAGGAGAGGAAATGGAAACTTGCACTTCGCAGGCAAAAGCGAACCATTGTGGTCTTTCTCAGCTTGTGTATTTTTCCTCATTACTGACTTTTGTCATCTTGACCACATATGATGTTGTCTGATCCCTTGTGTCCCAGTTTTCATCTGTGGAATGTTGGAGGATATGTAATTTTCTCCACACATTTCTCCAGTGGAAAGCTGGACATTATACTGTTATCATTTTGCGCTTTTCCCACTATTTTTAAATTTGCAAGCTGTCTGAAACTTAAGTCAGACAAGATGGCGGTGATGATATGACTGGCAGTGGTTGGGTCTCACTCTGGACCATGGCCTTATAGCTACAAGAACAGGCTACAGTTCAATCATATAGATGAAGCTCTCCAATGATGGCTCAGAACTTTCACCTGTTGAAGATCATTCTCTTCTGACCATCTGTTCAAACAAGATAAATGTTGTCACATTGAGTCACAGTAGTGTTCCCATCATGTTTTGGTTGATATTTTCAGACGCTGAAAATTACAAGATGACTGAACCTAAATTCAGATGAGATGGAGATGACGGCAATGACTGGTGGTTGTTGGGTCTTCTGCTGGACCTAGTGACCATCACCAAGGCCTTGTAGCTACAGGAGCAGGCTACAGTTCAATCACAACGATGAAGCTTCAACAATGACTCGGAACCTTTACCTGTTGCAGAACACCATACTCCTCGTTCTTCAAACAAGAGAAGTGTTGTCACATTGAGCCACAGAATCTTAAAGCTGGAAGGGACTATGACCCCCTGCCATTCAGGAATACACAACTAAAGCACTCCTGAAAGATGCCCACCCAACCTCTCTTTAAAGACCAAAGATAGGGAGTCCATGTTCTCCAGGTATTCCATTTGAGTGTCAAACAATTCTTACAATACTTACATTTTCCCTAATGTTTAAAGGAATTTCTTGTAATTTCAGTCCACTGCTTCATGTTCTAGTCTCTACTGCAGCAGCAAACAATTTTGCTCCATCTTCTATATGACATCCTTTCAGATATTTAAAGATAGCTATCATACCACGTTTTTATCTTCTGAAGACTAAACAAACCCAGTTACCTAAGCTATTCCTTCTTGGGCTTGGTTTTCAGATCTTTTACCATTTTGGTCACCTTCCTCTGGACATATTCCAGCTTCTCATTATCCTTCTTGAACTGTGATGCCCAGAATTGGACACAGTCTTCCACACAGTAAAGTCTTCCCTGGATTGTATCTAAGACTGTGGTATTTGGCTGATCAGTCTGGTAGATTTGACAGTTGAAAGTCTTTTGATGGACTAAAATAGCATTTTTAAACATTTCTATAAAATATTTTAATTATTTTAATATTTTAATAAATTTCTATAAAATATTTTAATATAAGTATTTATAGAAAGAACATAAGGTAACATTTTTATCTCAGGCTTCCTCTGGCAGAGGAGGAAATCCCTGTTCCAAAATGGCGCCTGTTGCAACAAATGGGCACCTTAGATGAAAACATACGTTTCCCACTAGGGATAAAAAGAATATTTGAAAATATTTGAAAACTGGTCAAAAATTTTTTTTTAAATTTTTTTTTAGGAAACTGTGATGTGAAGACTCCTGGATTGAATAGAATCTTTACAGTTTGGGATTATTCTGAAAAAAAAATTGCATCTTGTTTTTTTGCACAGAAAACAGCATTTTCTGTAATGGAAATAATATTTATGTGCAGAAATTACATGTTATTTTCTACACAAAAATGCCATGTGCATATTTTGTGCAGAGTAAGTCCCAAACTGCAGATAGTCTTTTAAAACTATTCAGTTTTACTTTACTTTTTGCTTTCTTCAAAAACAAAATTAGTGAAGAATTACATTTCTGCTTCCCACTTCTCAAAAAATTTGTTATTCATAATAGTTATGCTCTGGTGATTTACAATACAGTCATACATGTATCTGCTCAGAAGGCAATCCTGTTGAGATCAATTAGACTCTGTTGCTGTGTGCTTCGAGTCGTTTCTGACCTATGACAACTTTAAGGTGAACCTATTATGAGGCTGAGAGTGTGGTCACTCAGTGGGTTTCCATGGCCAAGTGAGGAATCGAACCCTGGTCTCCGGAGTTGTAGTTCAGCGCTCAAACCACTATACCATGCTGGTTCTCAATGAGACTTACTACCAGGTAAACTGACCAAAATAATAATTGCCATTTTATTAAAAAAAATTAATTGGATGGCAGCTCAAATTGTACCGCTTCAGTCTGCAGACTGCGAGAGGCAAATTGGAATGTCCTCTGATGTAAATAACTGCTGCATTCATATTCTGTTTGGGAGCCGTATCATAGTACTTGGTCGGCCATTGCGGAAACAAAACGCTGATACAGAACAACTTTTCAGTTTGATTCAGTAGGGCAATAAAGGTTCTCAACCAATAAAAATCTTTAGCACTACCTAATCCTTGAACTGCTGATCTTCCACATACTGGGAGGCTTCTGCTGATGTGGGGAAGCTTTCAAATCTGTGAAGTGATATAAATTTAGGAAGGACATGTCTGCCCCACTTATGATTTCTCCATGATTGAATTGGCTCTTATTATTTTACTCATTTTTATCCCACCTTTTCCCCAGTATTGGGATTCAAGGTGGCTTAGGCCCTTTCTGCTGTATTGTCGCTTTTACATCTGCACGTTAAACTGGTTTGATGTCATTCTGTCCTCCATGGTTCCGCAGGAGTTGAGGTCTTAGCGCGGTTAACATTGATGTTAAATCGATGTATTGTAAAAACGGAAAAACTCCGATGTAATCCACCCAAACTGCTTCTGCTGTGTTTTTTCCGACATGCAGAGGCGTTACATTGATTCACACACTTGCGCTAAAACACAGCAATGGTTTCTACAACATTTTTTAAAAAATTGACCAATTAGCAGCGGCGGGGTGGAGCGAGGGAAGGGAATAGGAGTTCCATGAGAATTGACAATGCTGAAGCTACAAACAATTTTCTCTGCTGTACTTTGACAGAAACCAGAGGGCATGCAGACAGGAATTGGGGTAAATTGGAGCAAAACACACCGCTCATGACACGCGGTGAAACGCTCCTCCACTCTAGTGTGGAAATGGCCTTAATGGCCAAGACAAGGACCATTTCCACACTACACTATTATAGTGTTGTTATTCCACTTTCAGCATCCTGTGGAATTCTAGGGCTTGTAGTTTACTGAGGCCAAAGAGCTCTCTGGCTGCGAATTCTAAATGCCCCTCCCTAAACTGCAAACCCTAGGATTCCACAGGATGTTGAAAGTGGAATAATAGCACTATAACAGTCTAGTGTGGAAATGGCCAAAACCTGATGCATGAGCATCAGGTTTTAATGCTGATTAAAGATTTTTCTTTTATTACTTGCTTTGAGCCTCTGAAACGATCAATCACAAAATGACAACAAGAGTTATGATTTATTGCTTTGTTGACTGAATAGCAAGGCCTCAAATGCTTTTCTTTAAACAAGTCTCAGTTGACTTACTGATCCCAACCGAACAAATTTCACCCTACAACTTGCAGGTTCATACATGAAAAACACTAATGAGTTTGAAATATACATTTCATTACTGTGGAGAACTGACTAATTTGTTTCGACAGATAAGGAATGCTAGGAACTTTAATTTAATTTTTTTTTGTAGTGATGGTGGGGAATGATTTTTCTCTCCAGTTAAACGGAAGTATATGGGAATGGATTTACTTGCTGCCAGCAATAGAAAAAGAACCTAAGTTATGACCAAACAAACACACAGTAGATGCAACCATACAAATACAGTGTCAGGGCCAAATGCAACAGTCTCAAGCTACATTTCAGTATAATGTGTAAGTGCCACTCTAAATTTAATGGAATACTTCAAAAGAAGTTTGCTATGTCTATCTCTCCATGTTGGTAAGACTCTCCTAGTTTACATGGTGGCAGAAGAGGGCAATTGCGTTCTAGGGAGCCACCATTTTAACTTCCCAATATGCACTGGGACGATGCTAACTGGGCATTGTGGGAAATTAAAAGGGCTGCTTCTGGATGCATATTTTCCGAGAGGGGGTCAGTGGAAGCCACTGACAAGGTCCTGAGACTTGGCAGCCACCAACAGATTCCCATGTGCTTATACTGGACCTGATCCCAAGTTTTGAAAAGTTACTTTGGACTACAGCTCCCAGGAACCTCCAGCCATAATGGTGACGTTAGTATCTACTTACCTGTCTATTGATTCATTTATTAATTTAATATCCCACCATTCTTCCAATATGCTACTCAAGACAGCTTACATTTGAGGTTAAAACAGAATATACGGTACAAAAGTTTTGGGGAAAAAAAAACATCCTTATGGAATACTACTCCCAGAAATCTCCACAGCCAGCATGGCCAAGTTACTTTGTTGGATCACAACTCCCAGAACTCATTGAGCATGACCACATCCAGGAGGACTGACTGGGGGAGGTGGGTCCTGGAAGACATCCAAAAATAACTTTCCTGGGCTCGCACACTTTCCTCTCTCTTTCTTTCTCATTGACACGCACAATCTGGGAGATTGCTCAAGCATAATGTTTGAATTGGCACTTGGGTGGTAAATCTCTTCGAAGAACTTCTACACATTTTTCTGTAATTCCTAGGACAACCTTGTAAGGAATGTAAAGCTTTTTTACATGCAGGTTGGATGGCCCACGTGAATAGTGATGCTAATCATACGGTCCATTGGCAATGTGCTGGCTTACGCCATCTGTGATCTACCATGCTGAACATAGGCCATCAGCCATGTCCACAAAGAGCACCATCCTGTGCTTGCTGCCCACCTGGCACTGCGAAAATTGGAATGCGTGAGTTATCAAGCACCACCTGGCAGGCAACATACCGTGCCTGGGCGGCTGTGTTTGGTCTCATAAGTCAGAAATTTGTGTGGGCTTGTTCTCATTCTTTTTGTTTCTGACGCTCAAGGGTGAGTGCCATTGCCTGTGTAGCCGAAACGATACCACCCACACACAACAGAGACACATTGGCAGACTTGGGGCAACGCCACAATTTGCCAAAGCGCAAAACCTCAGGGCTCTTAGGAAGGATTAAAGTTGTCACCCTTCTCCATGATGTTTAAACCAGCCTTAACATGTGCATTTGAGGGATGTCAGGGGAAAGTTTAGACCTCCCTCGGCAACTAGATGTCTGGCTCCCTGGGCCAAACATTAATTTTTAGAGGTATTGATTTTCAGCTACGAGGCTTATGCCTGAAATATCTTTCCCACAAAACAGATCAGTTTTATATCAGTTTAACATTCATGTGATTCCATACATTTCACAGGTAAAAACTGGGACATATGTGGCCAAACAGTTTGCTTTTGCCTGAGCCTGCTGGGAGGGCAAGATTTCACCCCTCCTCTCCTCTCCCATCCGCTGAGTTAATTAAATGCAAACTGCTTCTGCACTTTGCACTCAGTTTCCAGCAAGCTGAAGGCAAACAGGGAAAGTGGGAGGAAAAGAGAGAAGCTGGGACATCGTAAAAGCATCTCGAAAAGTCGGGCAACACAGGATTAATTGGAACTGTTCCTGCCAAATCAGGACAGTTGGAAGGTATGGGATCAATTTGCCTTTAGTGTTGAAAAGTTTCCTTTTTGATCCACAAACCCTGGAATCAACCAGTCAGCAGAGTCACTGCAGAGACTCTGGGTGATGTAGTTCAAAAAAACCAACCTTTCCAGTCTCTACAATGCCCTAATTTAGTAGTGGTCTTTTCCACCCTCACGCTTTTAAGAGATCTCTAACTTCCATTTTGGGAAGAAAGACCTTGGAAATTCTCAAGAACCGTTTAACCTCTTTTAGCACTACAGCTTACCAAAATAAGTGTCAAACACATGCTGCTTTCCTCTCTTCAGCTTTGAAGGAAAGCATTTTTGCTGCCTAATTATATGTAACAAAAATGCTTATCTCCCCACTATACTTACAAACAAGGGAACCCACTTTTACCACGGTTTGAGATCAACAACACGGCAGCACAAAAAACACAAAAATGTTAATTAGTATAGAGGCTATTTTATAATCACCACATGGAAGCCAAGCTGCCCAATTGCACTATAATTTGCAAATCCCTTTTGTATTTTTAGTTCATTCAAAACATACATTGAATAAGGTAGAGCGGAACTCTCCAAGATACACAAGGCTTCTTTAATATACCTTCCTGAATGTCCACATGATAATTTTCTGCTTATCCATTCTTAATTACTAGGACACTTCATTTTGAAAGAAGGAGAACTTGGGATGATAGAACCCCTTTTAAGATTTTAGCTATGAAAAACTTTTTCTGAAAGCAATGGATTACAAACAGCCTACAATTTGTCACTGGAAAGCCTTGTAAATCATCATCTGCTGTAATGTCCTGGGTTAATTCCATTAATTATCACACTTTGCTTGCTTACTCCCTCTCCCCAAACAAGCAATACACCTGATGTTCTCATCACTCTACTGCATTCTAGTATTATATCTGTTGTCTGCACTGTTCTCATGGGCCTGTTTTTTGGTGGGGGCAATTTTTATAAAGTAAAACACAATTGTACCACAGTCCTCTCTAGCTAGGACAAGCAGAAAATCAGTGAAGCTTCCAAGAGCTTCTGTACTTTCAATTAAAAGTTTCCCATTGGTAGGTGCTCCTTGTTTAATTGCTTCCCGTTGAGCAAGATTGGAGAATTAGTGATGAATAGCTTGCCAACTGCACTTTGAATAATCTTTCTGTTCTGTTCTGTTGTGCAGGGGAATGCTTAAATTATTGTATTCCTCTCATTTTCCCTTTTCTTCTCATATAAAATAGCCATAATTCATTATTATCACTGAGCATAAAATAACGAACAATTAAAAATAAAAGATCTATCATCATCAGTTTTGTCAACACAAAATACTTGTTTCAGTTAACCCTGCATAATGTATTGATTCAAAATTTTTAAAAAGTGGAATGTCTTTATTATTAAAGCAGATTGTTTTTTGTGAATCCAATATGATTACAAGAGGACATCATTAAGACCACCCTCAAATGCTGTCATTTTTAATAATCTGACATACGAATGCAAAATCTAGCTTTCCTATGTTTGGAATGGAAACATCATACATATGTGAGTGATCAAAATTAATTTGATGACATACACAGTTAAGAGAATACACTCAAACATAACAACATCTCAGGTTATCCAGAGACAGCTCACTGCTACTTATCCTGAATGTAGTAATTTTAATAGCAATTTCTTTGAACGATTCACATTAGAGCTGTAATGTATGAGCATATTTTAGAAGATAACATCAAAGGAGTGCATAGAAGCTACAACTGTACATACATTTACCTGGGAATAAATCTCACTGAATTTCATGCATCACACTTTTGAACAGGGGCATACTCTGCTTTAAATGTAGCAGTGGATATTTTGTTCTAAACTTTGCTGACATTTCTTTTCTCTTGTTTTAAGGGAGCCCAGTTGATTCATTTTGCATATAGGTTCCAGCAACTCATATTAATATACATTTTAAAATGGCCTTTCAAAAAAGGTAAGAGAAGTCCTTCAGGAAGTTTCGTTCTTTTAAAAAATGTATTAAAATTGGAGCCTGAAAATATCTTGCATTACTTCCACAGAACATTCAGTCCTTCATCTCCTACCAGGACCAAACTCTGTACCAATTATCTGTACTCTACATTTTGGTGGAGCAAAGTACAGTCAGCCCTCCATATCTGCGGGTTTCACTTTTACAGATTTGATTATTCACGGATTATTTGCTTTCACCTCTGCTGCCTCCCTATGACATTTTTAATAGGGACGGCAAGCCTCGTGAGACTGAGAAATTGTAAACGAGACCTCTAAGTCCCTATTAAAAATGGTGAGAGGCAGCAGTAGAGGTGGCAGTAAGCCCCACCAGACAACCACTTCTGCCTTGTGAAGTAACCCTGATGCCTCAAAGGAATCCATGGTGGGTTGAATATGGTGTTCATACTTTTTTCGTGAGTTAAATATGGTTTGAGAGAGTTATTCACAGTGTTTCCACTTTCACAGAGGTCCTGTGCCCCCAACGCTAGCGAATGTGGAGGGATGACTATATAGCAGAACTTGGAGACATTATTCTTTTGGATTAGAGCTCCCAGAATGCCCCAGCCAGCCTGGCCACTGGGGAATTCTGGGAGTTGGAATGCAACAAGTAATATTTTCAGCCTTGGAACTCTCAGCGCATTGAGCAGAATTCTCCTGGATCCCAAGAGAGTCCCACGATCTCGGAGAGTGAGTTCTGTTTTCTAGCATTCATGATATGACTTATATCAACCTCTGAGCTTCTAGCATTCTGGCCAATTAAGATTTTCATACCTTCCAACATCTCACAGATGAAAATCAAGATACATGTGGCCAAGTAATATCAGTGTGTTGTCAAGATGGCAGAAATTATCAATGAGGAACACATAAGCTAGGAGAAGCTGCAGCAGTTTATTTACTGGGAAAGACAAGATTCTGTTCCTCTTCTCTTTCTGAGTTGAGTGCAAATTACTTTGCACTTTGAACTCAGTTTATAGCAACTGAAGTAAGCTGGGGATAAAGGAGGAAAGTGGGAGGAAGAGAAAGAAACTGGGGCATTTTAAAAGCAGCTGAGAAAGTGGAGTGACAGAGGATTAAATGGGACTGGCCTTGCCAAATCGGCCATCTCACCCGCTCCTATTTGGAGATGGTTCTTTGTGTGGCTATCTTTTGTCGCCTGGCTTCTAGGTATCCTTTGGCTGAAGGTCAAGACTAGCTTAGAAAAAGGTTTTTTTTTGGGGGGGTCTACCACTCACAGAAACTTTAAGTCAGCATGTTCACTGGTCCCGCTGGCTGGGTGACTGCGAGAGCTGAGAGTTCTGATTTTAAAAAGTACCTTTTCCAAGCTGAGCACCACAGATCTTCTGCAAGCTAAGTGTGGGGAAGACAAGCAGCTAGCTTACAACTGATTGGAACAATTCTCCGTCGAGGTGATTATCTTCTACTCTGATGGGCAGTGGCTCTCCAGCATGTCAGAAAGAGAGAGGTCTTTCCAATAAACATATAAGCCTAGGCTCAGAAACAAACGAACAGCCCTCCATCCTTCCCAACTGCCACTGCAGAGAGAAGAGGCAGGGACAGCTCAATCACGCCTAGGCCCAGAGGCAGATGAAAGGCTCTCCCTCCATCCCACCTGCCACAGCTCTAGCCTCGGAGGAAGAGAAGAACCAGTTTCCGCTGGACTTAATCCCCTCCCCAACTGCCTTCTCCTGTCCTTGTGTTTCATGTCTTTAGATTGTAAACCTGACGGCTTGGAACTGCTTTTTGGTCATTCTTTTTCTTGTAAAGCACCATGTACAGTGACGGTGCTATATAAATAAATGATGATTACGATGATGATAATAAGAATAGTAAGAATAAAAAAAATAGCTGCTATTGAGAGCCCTTTCACACTCCACAGTTATAGTGCTATGATTCCACTGTAAGTGCCATAGCTGCATCCTATGGAATCCTGGGGTTTGTAGTTTGGGCCCTATCTAACAGAATTCTTCCTTACTAAAATGCATATCCCAGGATTCCACAGGATGCTGGTACGGCAGTCTAAGGAAAACCATAATGATATAAACTGAGTAGTATGAAAGAACATCAGAACTTTTAACTAGAAACGGCAGGGACTGAATCTGGAACCTTCTGTATGTAATATTGAGCAATAAGTGCAATCTCTCCCATATTTAGCAGCTGTGCTCCCCTAGTGGGCTGTATTCTCTGCCCCCGGGTGCTCTGGCTCTGACCCTTCATTTTGCAGAACTCCACGGAGATCCAGTTTGCCATTTTTTTTTTAAAGTTGGCTAGTGAACAACATTCATATGAATAGATCTCCTTCCCAGGATATTAGCAATGGTAATTTTTGTTTGTTTTTTTGGTACAAACAGGAGTAAGGCTTGCAACACTGCTGTGGGCTCTGGAAACTGTTTCCCATTTTATTGTTTGTATAAATAGTTTACTTTAACATCTGTTCCTTCGGTGTGTATTGTTTCTGTGAAAGAAAACTCCTGGAGCCAAATTCCGCTTTTGATTCATAAACACTTGCCTAAGACAAGCCAATGGGGGATCCAAACACATGTCAGCAAACCCGTCTTCCAAAACTCAAGCAATTCATTATTTTCATTCTCTGGCTTAAACTGAAGAAGAAGAAGAAGAAATGTTCCCCATCTAATTATATTAAATAGTGGTTAAGTGGCTATAATTAAGATGAGCTGTATTAAATCATTGTGGATTCCTCCTCAGCATTCATACAAACAGTGCCAACCTCATTTACTGACAAACAAGTCATTCTCAAATTATGTTAGCATTAATGGATGCTGTTATGAGTTTATTTTATGAATCAGAGCTTAAATGCTTTGGAGAGAATTGTTTCAATGAAAAAGAAACATTGCCAAAACCACCACTGATTTCCATGGATCTTGATTTTTTTCCCCTCAATAATATGATTCATTAGGCCCAAAGTGAATGGATTTTGTACCAGGAAATCAGGAACAAAGGAGTGACAGTACACACAATATAGGGCAGGAGAACGGCTAAGTTGAACACAAGCACACTAGCCACGTGGTTGGCCCACTGGGGCTTGGTAAACTTCTTCCTTTTGCTGCCTCTCTAGGACAGCAAAAATAGTATTACTTCTGCTTCACCTATTGAGTGGTAAAGGGACGATCTGCAACAGAATGTTGCAGTATATATGCACCATCAATCCCTGGCAACACCCCCTAGCAGAGGTGCTGTTGGTCCAGTTTTCCTTTGAGATATTATAAGTAATTTGCACATTTACCTGGTGTTGCGCAGGATTTTATTTTCTCATAGGTAACACTTGCTAGAAATACCCTAGGAATTACCTTACCTTACTTTAGGAATTAGATGTGGTTGAAATGCACAGGTTTGAGATCCTGTGTCTCTAATTCCCCAAAACTGTGTTGTCCAGTACCTCTAACTTTTCCCCATAGCTCCCAATCCAATCGGTATTCAGAGTTGTCAGCATCCAGAAGTTTGGTTTCTGAGGGAATACGTTGTCTTCCTCCTTCTTGCTGCTAGGTCTCATCTCCACAGCAACTGGCCTGAGGCCCAAGAGGTCTCTGGCTGAGAATTCTAAAGGCCTCTCGCTAAAATGCCAAACCCAGGATTCCATAGAATCTTCACAGGCAGCCAATCATACGAGGCCTTCTCGCCTGACACAGCCAATCATACGAGGTCTTTGCTTGCCTGATACAGACAAACTCAGAAACTTTTATATAGTAGATGTAAGTCGTACTAACTTTTCTAGTCTCTAAGGTGCCACTGGAGTCTTTTGCTGGAATCTCAATGGTGCATTGTGCCAGAATAACTACAAGTATACCTCAGTTGTGAGAGCCAGTGTGGTGTAGTGGTCTGAATGCTGACCTATGATTTGGGTGGCCGAGGCCTGATTCCCTGCTTGACCATGGAAGCCCGCTGGGTGACCCTGGGTGTCTCACATACTCTTAGCCCATGAAAACCCCACGCCTTAGGGTTCCCATAACTAGGAAATGGCTTGAAGACACAGAATGATACCTTTGTTAAAGAAGTTGGTGTAGTGTTACCTCTTTAAGAGAAATTTTGGTACCAGAATCAGAAAAGAACATGGAAAGAATAGGGAGAGGTTAGGTAAGCCCAAACAAAAAACACTGAATTTTCTAGAGACCACTTGGAAGTTTCTTCCAAAACACACGCAAGGATGACTTTTTCTTTCACCAGCCTCCAGTTTTCTTATGATTTCCCTTTTGATAGACAGTTTTATATACACTTTTCTAACAAGTTGGTGGTAGCTGGTGAGGAAGGCTTCCATGCTTCCCGCACTACACTGTTATAGTGCTATTCTTCCGCTTTCAACCTCCTATGGAATTCTGGGCTTTGCAGTTTAGGGAGGGGCATTTAGAATTCTCAGCCAGAGAGGAGTTTGACCTCAGTAAACCACAAACGCTAGAATTCCACAAGATGGTGAAAGTGAAAGAATAGCACTATAACAGTGTAGTGCGGAAAGGCCCTCTGTTTGCTGTTCAGGTCTGCTCGGTAAGGGCAGCTCGTGCCTGAGGCAGCTGCTGTTTATCTTGCCTGTTGTAGGCAGGCACACACAGCTACAATAGAATTAGCTAGAGCAGGATTCTTGTCCAGCCAGGAAGCAACCACAGCTTGGTGGGATAGCATGTACTTTGCACATCAAAGGTCCCAGGTAAACCGTAGCCATCTCCAGTTGAAAGGACCAGTGAATGATAAAAGACTCAGACCATTTCTGCACTAGACTGTTATAGTGCTATTATTCCACTTTCAACATTCTGTGGAATCCTGGGGTTTGCAGTTTAGGGAGGGGCATTTAGAATTTTCAGCCAGAAGAGCTCTTTGGCCTCAGGAAACTACAAACCTCAGAATTCCACAGGATATTAAAATTGGAATAATAGCACTCTGATAGTGTAGTGTGGAAATGACCTCAGTGTCTTAAGAGTGGGCAGAACAGACAAACTGGTGTCAATTCACTGGATCTGGTATAAAGCAGGTTCTTACTTTTACTTTCAAAAAGCACAACATTCAGCATGTTTGCTGGAAATTTGATGCACTTAATTTTTAGAAAGATATATTAGTGCTGTTTTTACACATTGGCTATTTTAAATTTATTTCAAAGTATTAGATTTTTAATTTTTTAAATAAAATTTGTACAATAAAATAAGGGAGAGATACGAATTCCAGTGACAGATATATCCATCCACAACCCCCTTCTCCCCAACAGAATACTGCTGAAATGTAAAAAACCACATGCCAGACATATTAGACTATGCTATTCTGATACAATTTGGGTACCTAGTCAGTTGCCTTAATATATTAGTACCATAGCAATATTAGTTTTTTAAAAAATACAGACATGATTTGTAATGCCTTGCTTTGCTTCCTGTCGACTTGCTCTTTCCTCCAATAGATACAGCCAGGAGCCAAGAACCTTCTTAGGAAAAATCATGTAGTTCACACTAATAATCTTTCAGTGAAATTGACCAAGTACACAGATTTTATCAGAACAGCATCCTGGAATATAGTGAGTCAGAAAGACAAAAGAATTCTTGGATACCAGGGCCAAAAATCAAATTGTTATTTCAAGCTCATTGATACAAATGGGAACTTGGTAAGTCAACACTTATGTAAGTTGCCTTGATTGCGTGGATGTATTCTACTTGGATTTAGGCCCAGTTCTGGGGACAGGGGAAGATTTCTGAATAATCTCGGTAGCTGCTGTAATTAAAGCAAAGTAGCCAGTAGTTCAGACCAGACTCTCCAAACTTGGTTCCCCCTAGACTACATCTCCAAAGGGAGACTACTGAGAATTGTAGTCTAGCACATCTGGAAGACACCAGGTTAGGGAAAACTTGCATAAATACTAACACTACATACCTTCCAACTGTTCCAATTTGGCCAGAACAGTCCCAGTTAATCCTCTATTGCCCTATTTTTTTCAGCTGCTTTTAAAATGTCCCAATTTTCCCCTCCTCCTCCCATTTTTCTCCTTTGCCTTCAGCTCACTTCAGTTGCTACAAACTGAGCTGAAATTGTAAACGCAGGGGGCACTCTACTCAGCAGAGGGGATATGAAAGTAGGAGACAGGAATCTTGCCCTTCCCTGTAGACTCTGGCAAAAGCAAACTGCCGCAACCTCTCCTAGCTTGTGTGCTTTTCCTCATTAATAACTTTTTGCCACTTAGATCACACTCTGATGTTGCTTGGCCACATGGTTCCCAGTTTTTATCTGTAAAATGCTGGAAGCTATGATAGAGTTGTTATACCACAGGATTTTACATTTCATATTTCATGGGACTTATTATATATTCTAGGTTTTTTGTATACACATTTATTTATGGAACTTGCTATGCCTTGTGGCTAACACAGATAAAGACTATTGCATCATATCATATCAAAATCTTGTATATCTGTCTTATTAAACCCTTGTTCCCAGCTGTGAGAGTTCTGTGCATTGCCATGAACTCATCAGTGGTGGAGCTTGGAGTGTGTGGAGGGGGGGCGGGATTATGGCGTAAGGGGCGTGACCACTGTGCACAGGGGCGTGGCTGCGGTGCATGGGGGCTTGGCCAGGGCATGCGGGGGCATGGCTATGGGCCGGGACACCCCAAAAACAGTGCCGACCGGGGCAAACCATCTCTCCTGCCCCCACCTTCCTATGTGACTGGAACTCATCAGAGGAAAGATGGGATAGAAATGAAAAGAAATAAAAGTATTTCTCTGTTCACAGGCATACACAACTTTACCATTTTCAAATTTGCACTCCTTGAAATGAGAGTAATAACGTGCTGATTTAAATAAATCCTATATTCTTGGCAGTTGTAAACTCGAGACTGTCCTACTGTCTATGAAGTCACCTTGGGAATTACTGCTTCTTATTTTATTATTTATTTATATCTTAAATATTAATTTATTTAAACTTTATTTTGATTTCTAACCTTATATTGTTAGTTAATGTCCTGTTCTTACATCTACAAGCTTCTGCAGTCATAACAATTCAGTCTGTTCTTTGGCATTATCTCTTCTGATATAGTTTCTCTATCCTACTTCTCGTCTTCCCAAAATCAAAACATAGAAAGGGCTGTGGGGCAGTAGCAGAGCAAATGCTTTGTGTGTAGGAGGTCCAAGGTCCTACTCTGGGCATCTCAGGACTGACAAATATTGCAGCCTGGAAACCCACTACCTGTCAGTGTAGGTAATATAGAGCAATAGTATGACTTGATATAAGGCTAGGGTTGCCAGATCTCCAGTTTTCATGGGTGCGAATTCTACACTTTTGGTGGGCCCAGCTTCAGGAAATAAGAAAGGACTATATCAATAGCTCCACTTCTTTCTAGGAGAGTGGCAGTTTGCAACAATTTGCAAAGGCTTAATGGCCTTCTGCCTTCCCACCCAGTCAGCCTGGCATCATGGCTCACTCTCTACTCTGCTATTCATCCACCTTTGGGCTAGGAGGAAACAGGCTACATTAAATGTTCCTTATCCCATCTCCCTAAGAAGGTATGAAGGAACAATCTCCTCATTTCACCTTGATCTCAGAAGAGCCCCTTAGCACAGATTTCTGTCTTAATTTCCAAATTGGAAAATACTTTCTTTCTGTCTCTCTCTCTCTCTCTCTCTCCCCCTCCTTTGTTTGGATGACAAGCTATGAGCAACAGTGACTGGCACTTAGTGCAGAACTTGGAGACATCAACAGGTGCAATCTCTAGATCTCAGGTTCTCGTCTGGAAATCTCAGGGGTTAGGGTGATTCTGAACTTGCAAACCTAGCTAAGGCAGTTTCCTAAGCCCACCTTTCTTTAACCCCTCTGCTCATTCAATGGAAGCTAACCTATTTTCTCACAATCATTCTATTTAATCACAATGCAGAAATGTTTATGCAGAGTCTAGTCTTTCTTTAAAATGTTTGTACTATAGGAAGTCACACTAGATAGAACCGTGCAATGACATTAAACCACGCCATTCTAAAACACTAGGCTTCCATCTTTACAAACCACCTATCAGCCTTACCTGTGACATGGGTTACCATTTTTAAAGTTTTTTTTTAGTGTGTCCATCTACATTAAAAGGGGCTGTATGCATTTCCTTTTTTCCTACTTTCCAATCCTGTGAGCACAAATACAGCTCTATTGGATCTGACCAGCCACTCTGTTTCCCACAGTGTCCTGCCAGATGTTCAAACAAGACAATAAGGTAATATTCCTCCAAAACTGCAGTTAGTTTTCCTCTCATCCAAGTGGCATTCAGAGGTAATTGAACCAGGAGGTCCCATGTGGCCAATGGCATCTGATAAACCTCTTCTCTTGACCTTGCTTAATGCAGTGTTAAAGCCAACAAAACTTGTGGACCTTACCCCTGCTCTTGGTAGCTAATTCCATTCTGAATCTACCACCAAATCAATACTACCTCAAGTTTTATTGTTATAAGTTTTCCACATTACCTCAATGTCTTAACTTGATCTCTGGAAACATGCGATAGGCAAAAACTACCAAACACTGCAAATGTTCTCCTACACATCTGTTGGTGTTCTTCTGTTGGTTTATGTCATTCTCTTCTCTTTTACTTGTACCATATTAGTAAAATAAAACCTAAAAGAAGGAAGGAATCTGCCACAGCTATCTTGCCTGTCTTTTCCTTGTCTATGAAAACAACATCGCCAACCAACTAATAAGCAAAATGGAAGTAGCACAACTGATGCCAACCATCCAAAGTTGGCTTGCAAAGTAGTCACAAGTTAGGATCCACCTACTAGATCAATTTTCTAGAGTTAATTTTATAATAATAAATAATAATAATAAAATTTATTTCTATCCCGCCTCTCCACATGGATCGAGGCGGTGAACAACATGAATACATTAAATGCACTAAAAACATTAAAACATACCCCAATCCTCTCCACCCACCAACCCATCTAAAACAACCCCTTAAAACACACAACAATTAACAGCCATCAATTAACTATTAACAAAACAGCAAGACAATTGATGGGAGGTGATGGAAATGCTAGTCTTGGATGCTGAATAGCAGCCATCCCCAGCTTGGTGACCTCTAGATGTCTTGAACTCCTAAAGACCAAGCCAGGACAACCTATGATAATCGGAACTCCTGAGAGCTGGAGTCCAAATCATCTGGAGGGCTCCAACTTGGAGAAGGCTGTCCAAGAATATCTTCAGATGAAATAGTAAAATGAATGAAATGGGTTCTGAGCCACATCTTCTCCAAGCTAGTCATTTCTTTCTTCTGCAGAACCTTCTCTGGTGTGTACCATCCAAGCTTCCCTAAATAGCTCAGGCCAACCTTCAGGATTTCTTACCACAGAGGGAAGTAAAGTAATCTGTAAAGGACTTCCTTACCTTGGCATGTAGTGTGATCAGTTGCCTCATACCCAGCTGCACACTGTATCCGTGAAGCTGTGTTATCTGGAGGCGTCCGCCGAATGATGGGATTACCATTTCGGCCATTATTGGCTTCAGATGCTGTTCCTTCTTGACCATTATTAACAATGATCTGAGCTGTTCTGGGTAGACAGAGGTATCCTCCGAAATGATTCACGCATTTCATCCCACCTTTACATGCATCAGGCACAATTTCGCATTCATCAATATCTGTGGTTGGTAACAAGAAGATGGGCATCACAATGGGAACTTTCTAGGTATTCTATGAATATGTGTTGTCTTAAGCAAATTGAATATGTAACAGTCATCAATGACCTAGCTCTGTACTATATTTCTCAAGAGAGATATCTTGCTAGGTATGCAATGCACATGTAACAATCTACACTGTGAAAATTCAGATTTAGTATTTATCTATCAGTTACATTTATGTTCTACTTCTCTTCCAGTCATATCAAGAAGGAGTACATGGTTCTCCTACTCTACATTTTACCTTCACAGCAATACTGGCTGAGAAAGTGTGATAGGCTCAAGGTCACCAGAAAATTTTGTGGATCAGTGGGGACTACAACCTTGATTTTCCAAATTCCAGTGTGTGACAAAGAGACAACACTACTGGAAATATAGGAACAGATTTTTCTAGTCTCTGTAACATTCCTGATCTACCCACTGATGAAGGAAAGAGACTACTGAAATCTGTGCTCTTAACAGAAGGTATCTATTCCAAACATCATTATCTCCACTTTTACTATCCTTATGCTACCTTCTATGTGTTGGTAAAGTCAAATTTTTTCAGTTTAAGAACTGGGAAACCAAACAGTTACATCATTTGTAAGCTTTATTGACAGGACAATGTAAGTCATGGGGCTCATATCAAACAAGAATTGGGTAATGTCTTTGTTTCTTGCTTTCAGGTCTACCAGGTTTTACGTTTTATATCCCATCTTGAAGCATTATGTGTTACATCAATTTGAGTCACTGGTATTTCAAAGCAGCTCTGGATCTGCTGGTTTAACCTCAAAGCTGTATTCTGCCTTGATTGACAATACAGTTGTTCCTCCACTTTCATGAGGGTTCAGGGCACAGAACCCTTGTGAAAATGGAAAAACTAGAATAACTCCCCTTGCTCTCCCCCTCATTCCCTTCTGGGGATCTTCCCTTCCTGGTCCCATGCAAAAGAGAAGGGAATGGGGGTGGAGGAAAGCTCACACCAGCCTTCTTTCCCCCTCTGAAGCTCCCCCTACCCTTCCTATGTATTTTGCCCCAGTGCTGAGAACTCACGTGAGCCTTCTTCCCTCTCCTTTCCGTTTTGCCTTGGTACAAGTTCTCTGCACCAGGGCAAAATGCATAGGAATGACAGGGAGAGCTCTAGAGGGAGGAAAGGAAGTCTCAAGCAAGCTTTCTCCCACACCCCTTTCCCTTCCCTTTTGCATGTGAAAGGGGAAGGAGGGAGCTCCAGACCGGAGGGGGGTGGAGGGCTTGCACAAGTCTTCTACCACTCCCTTTCCCTTCTATTTTGCATGGGAAGGG
Organism: Cyclura pinguis; assembly: GCA_030412105.1. Lineage (NCBI taxonomy): Eukaryota > Metazoa > Chordata > Lepidosauria > Squamata > Iguanidae > Cyclura > Cyclura pinguis. The sequence continues at coordinate 16,670,010 of CM059599.1, read as the reverse complement.
AAAGGAGGGAGCTTCAGAGGGTGGAAAAGAAAGCTCGCGCTAGCTTTCCCCCAACCCCTTTCCATTCCATTTTGCATGCGAAGGGGAAGGAGAAAACCCCAGAGGCAAGAAAGGAAAGCTCACATGTTTTCCCCCACCCGCCATTCCCTTCTGTTTTGCCTCGGCATGAGTTCTTTGCACTGGGGCAAAATGCATGGGAATGGGAGAAGGAGAATGAGGGGAGGCACATACACTCATGAACAATCAAATTCGCAAGCGTCAAACCACAAATGTGGAGGGAAAATTGTACTTGTGGTAATGTAATGGGATCAAAACTGGTCTGGGGGAAAAAAAACTAGGGTTATAATAGAAGATGATTTATGGTTGTCACTCTGGAAAGCCTTTCCATTAACATTGATTTCAGCTAAAATGTGTGTGTGTGTGTGTGTGTGTGTGCACCTTTAAGATATGTGAAAAATATTTTAAAACGATTTATCAGTGGTATAGTATTCCACTGAAACTCAGTTATATAAACGAATAAATATCTGCCAAATATTGGAGAAACTTTCATATGTGGTGGTGCTGTTCAATGATTTTGGTTGGAGGTTTTCAATAAAGGCAACAATAACTTAAAAAAAAAAGCACTTTTACCAGCACTGGATTTACTGTCTTTGTTTATAAAACAAATCATAAATTTTATTAGTAAAAATTAGTTAATATCATTTTTTAATCTAACAGTTTGTATCATGATCGCTCAAAAACAGGCCTACACACTTTATCTTTGGACGGTTGGTATTAAGAAGTTGTGGTCTCTTACTTACATGAAAAAAAAACCCCTAACACAGTAAGTTCACACTTCAAGAAGTGAACTCGGTTCTGACTTTTTTATTATGGATTGGTTTCATTTTTTTTAATTACTAAAAACAGAGTTAATCTAGATCCACTTGGTTCTTATGTCTGCCTTGGAATGACATTTTAACTTGATGGCTAGAAAAAGGAGTGTATGTATATACGTTTATTATATATCTTGTTAAGAAACCCTGGGAAACTTTACATTTTATTTTGTTCTGTTGAATTTTGCTAAGTTATATTTCTTTCAATAAAAGCTAAAAAGGAAAAAAATGTTATGTAGGAGTCAGTTGGGGTGTTCCACTCCTCTAGTAACTATGTTTGCCTCTAACAGGGAAAATCAACACAGGGAAACATCAAAAAAGCTGGTATGGCCCTGATCAAAAAAGAACTTTAAGTTGAGAGAGGATAATTCCCTTAAGTCAAAAGGCCTCCCTTTAGTGCAGGCTCAGTACGTCTGGCAGATATAAATACATTAATGCACAATTTGCAATGGCATACCGTACCTTTGCATCGCTGCATGACAGGATCCCATTCATAACCATCTGTGCATTGCTGCATGTCAAACAAAGAAAACATAGTAAATGAACCAAAGTACCATGACCAAAATGCTCCATGGATCAATGTTATTTTCACTCACCACATGCATACACTGCTGCCGTGGAGGGTGAACTCCAGTTTTACTATAAGATAGCAGTCTTCTTCCCATGTAAGAAAGCACCATTTAAATCAGTTTTGCCAATGCGGATCCATCATTACTGATGGCATCCTGAGTTTTAGCTCTGTAAGCCCTTTGAACACCCATGAGGATCTGGCTGCTCCTTGCTTTAGATGGGATCTTGCTAGTTACATGACTGTGAATCTTTAATTATGTCATCTGAAGGAGGCAATTATTCTAGGAAGCCTACATTAAACTGGTCATAAAAAATGTTGCCCAAACAAATTTAGTATTTATGATAATTTATGTGTAAAGATATATCATTAAATACCAAAGTCAGAACCATCCAGGCCATAGCATTTCCGATTTCTATGTATGGATTTGAAAGCTGGAAAGACAGCTGACGGAAAAAAAAAAATCAACTCATTTGAAGTGTGGTGCTGGAGGAGAGTTCTACAGATACCACGGACTGCTAAAAAGCCAAATAAACGGGTCCTACAGCAAATCAGGCCTGAATTTTTCCAAGGAGTCAGGACGGCTAAATTGAGGCTGTTGTACTTTGGATGTATAGCGAGATGACATGAATCACTAGAATGGACAATAATGTTTGGTAAAATGGAAGGCAGGAGAAAAAGAGGAATACCGCATTACAGATGGATTGATTCAATCAAGAAATCCTCAGCTATGAATGGAGGGGACTAGTGCTTTGCACTATTTATATGGGTGCCTGGCGGGGTGGGGTTACTACCAAAAGCTGCTCAGCTCTGGAACATTCTGTGAGTGGATCTGTGCAGGCACAAAGTCCCATGTGTGAAGGTGCAGATGATCACCTGAAGAACTACAGTTACACATGAGCAACCTGCTCTTTACAAGGACAGTGTTCACCAGGGGTCTTGGAATCTCTCCTTCATAGGGTTCCTATAAACTGACTTGATAGAAAATAGTAACAACAATGTTCTCCTATCCCACTCAGGGCCATACCAGCTTAGCTTCAGCCATATCCCTGCTTTGAGTTTTTTTTCAGGCTGAAGAATTGTGGCTCAGTACTATAGCACCTATCCTACATCGAAGTGCACCCCTGGGACTTCATAAGGCCCCCAAGCTGTATTTGTAGCCCTTAAGCCTTCAAAGAGCCTTATAAATCCTCCCATGTGCCCCCTCCAAAAAAAATCACCCACAAATTGGAGGCCCTCAGGGGCAGCTGTTTTTGCATGTAATAGCTTCCTAGGACCCACAAACAACTCACACCCATCAAAACCAGAAGTAGATATCCATTCACTTCAGATTCTGACTTTTTGTCATTTTTGTACATTTCCAAGCTCAGGGGAGGGGGATACAAAATTTTGCCTTCTTAGCTCATCAAATTTGCCTACCCCTCCTGCATGGAGAATGTCCAAGGTTCAATCCCTGGGCCATCATGATGGGACAATGATGGAAAACAGTAAGATGCGGAAAGGGTCTATGACTCTTAGATATTTCCCCCCCTCAACTGTCACCTCTCAACTATCATTTTCTAAATGTCCTCTCCAAACTCCAAACCATACCTTTCCCTTTCATTTTCTCAGTCATTCATAGGCAAATCATTCCACACTTTTCAATCATTCCTTGCAAAACACTAGAACTAGAACTAGAAAGGGAATACTCTTTACAATTATATGGATCCACATTATATTACAATAGGAGGAACAACTGTCATAGTTACAATGAGTCTTGGGAACTGTAATTCTGCAAAGGTTGTTGGTCTGAGCCTTGTAAAACTTGAAGAGGGCTGCTACAGATGCAAAACTAGCACGCAGGTCAGAGCATACTTCTAACCAACTTTCTACTCAACGTACTAAAACTGAATATGTAGGAACAGACAAACAAGAGGGAGCATTTGGGGAGAACATTGTCTCATTGGCAGTCTGAAGTTGAATAGCCCAGCCAGAGGTAAGCCACGGAAAGAACAAAACTGGGCATTTTGACATTTCAGATGTAACACTCAAACAGAACCTTCCCTGCCTCTACAAACTATTTCAGTTAAATATCTAACAATCTGATTACTGCTATCAATTTATACAGTGCCCCCTCCGCTTTTATGACGGTTCGGGGTGCAGAACCCTTGTGAAAGTGGAAAAACCACAGATAACTCCTCCTGCAATCCCCCTCCCATTCTCTTGTCTTTTGTGCACTGGGGCCAGAGGCAAGGGAATGAAAGGGGGAGCCCCGGGGCAGAGAAGGAAGGCCCATGTAAGCCTCCCCCCCATCTCCTTCCCTTTTGCCTTGGCGTGAGTTCTCAGGGCCAGGGCCAGAGGCAAGGCAATGGAAGCAGGGAGCTCCAAAGGGGAGGCTTGCACAGGCCTTCCCCTCCATTCCCTTCTGCTCTGCCTTGGTGCCAGTTCTCAGCACCTGGGCCAGAGGCAAGGGAATAGGCGCGGAGAGCTTGGGATGGGAGAACGAAGGATTGCACTAGCCTCTCCCCGCTTTCCTTGGCTTTTGTCTGAGCACTTGTGTTCTTTCTCTGTGCCTGGCAAGGAAATGGGAGGGAGGCACGTGTGTGCCTTGCGAATAATAAAATACGCGAAGGTCAAATCTGTGAATGTGGAGGGAGAACTGTATTTCTTTTGGACCTCATTCTTTACAATCCCACTACTGCCTTATGAGTAGTGTCCTTAAACAGCTTACGTCCAGAGTATGTGAAAGACCATATTTCTCATAGAAGCTTGTCCAACCCTTACAATCTTCAGGGGAGGATTCTTTCTCTGTCCCATCATCTTCTCAGGCTTGTTTGGTAAGCAAATGGGAGACAGTCTTCGCAGTGGCTACCTCGTCCTGGGGAACTCCCTCTCTAGCCCTGTCTCTACTGTCCTTTTGCTGGTAAGCAAATACTTTTTAAAAAAAATTATTTAACAATGACTTCAGCTTTTAACTGGTTGGGGCAGAAGCACCTGTAACAGGGTATACTTTTTTTTTTTTACTATGCATTGAATGGGCTTTATTTATTTATTTAAGCCACCTTGAGTCTCATTTTTGGGGAAAAGGCAGGGTATAAAGTATTAATTGTTTAAAGTGAATATTTTCATTGGACTGCTTACTTTTTTAAAAAAAATTCATATTGTATATTGTTTTATTTTAACTTCTATCATAAGCCACCCTAGCTCCCATACTGGAGAAAGGTGGGATCCTAATTAAATTAATTAATTAAATATCTGAATCTCTGGATAACACTTCATACATTTGATAGAGAAGACTACAGTTCATGAAAACTCTTGATCTAATAAATGTGTTATTGTTTAAGGTACCACACAAGGCTCTTTGTTGGTTTTGTTCCAATTGACTAAGGCCCTTTCCACATGGGGCAATTGAAACGGTGCAGAGCGACCTCCGATGGAGGTCTTCTGCACCGTAGAGTGGACTGGGGCGGACTACTTTTTGTAGTTCCGCACCTCAGTCCGCTCCGAAGCGACCGGAACTGGTCGCGCAGCATGCTTTTTAAAAACCTCTTTTTAGAGGTTTTTAAAAAGCACGGAGCGCGCAACTCCGTGTCGCTCCGTCGCTGCGCTCCGGTGCAGATTTGCAGGCGCGCACTAGTGCATGCCTGCAGATCTGCCGGGGGCGGGCTTTAGGCTGGCGAGCTTCTCCGGTTGGTGGAGAGCACTGCTCCTCGTTCCGACGGACTCGCCCGGACACTGAAGAAGGCCGGTGAGTAGCGTTTTCGTGCGGCTCTTCCCCCACGTCGGGAAAGGGCCTATAACAACTGTCCTTTTGGAAATTCCTTCTCTTTGTGCCCTGAAAGCTACAGCCTGACATGGCTTGCCTCATTTTGCCCCAAGACAAGGCTGGGCCTTGGTACCATCTGCTGGTGATTGCTTTGTCTCTCTGGTCCTCTACAAAGAACAAGCTGTCCATCTAGCAAGGGAAGAGCATTTTATGTCCTTTCCAAAACATCAACAGCTGGGACACAAATGCAAGAAATTGCTGTAGTAAGTAAAAAGTTTTCATAGCACAATGTTGGAGGAAAGCAAGCCTCGAAATAACAAGCCATCTTGTTGCTGTGTGTTAAATTCACCCCACTGTAACTTGCTAGGTACCCATGGAGTTTTGTGCCCATTACAGCTCTGCCTGACCTCCAACATTTTACATATGAAAATTGGGACATGTGTGGCAAAGCAACTACCAGCATTAGAGTCAAAATGGCAAAAGTTATTAATGAGGAATAACAGAAACTAGGAGAGGCTGCAGCAGTTTGCTTTGCCTGAGACTGTTGGGAAGGTCAAGACTCCACCCGCTCCTCACCTTCCCCACTCTGGAATTACCTGAGTTTAAACTACTTTTGCACTACGAATCCAATTTGCAGCAACTTAAGGAAGCTGAAGACAGGGGTGGAAAGTGGAAAGTGGAGAGAGAAAGCAGGACATCTTAAAAGCTGCTGAAAAAGTGGGACAACAGACAATTTATTGTGACTGTTCTGCAAAATCTGGACAAGTGGAGGATACGTTTCTGTTCTGGCTTGCTGGGGACTACATTGGTCAATACTCTAGGCTGCAGTTGTTGGGAGAGATTTTTTTCTCAGCAACTTTGTTATTCATCATGGAGTTTAATTCAGTGGCAAACATTACAAAAACCTCCAACTTATTCTGTTTATTCACAGGTGAAGCTAGCAATCTGCCAAATCTAGCAGCAGGCTGGAGAGCAACAAGCCTCAAGCGTAACAAAGGGGCAAGAGGACAGCTAATTGCATTAGAATTCCAGTTCTCTAAAGGAATGACTGCATCTTTATCTGACACAACTGAAGTTAGCATAGCTAGAAAAAGACCCCTGCTTTTACCTCACCCCACCCTGCTCCCAAACCCCAGAGGAAAACAGCAAATCTATTTAAATCTCACCAACACCCATTTAATGACCCAAAGGGGACAAGTTTACGGATGACTTATCCTGAAGAAATTGTGTTAAGTTCAATATTGCTGCATCACTACAGATGATGGGCAAAATAATTCTTAACAGAGCCTTCCTATGGATGTCTATTGAGAAGCAAGTCCCACTAGACTCTCAGTTGTGCTGAACGTTAGTTATGAACTTTCGTATGCTGTTTATAGTCAAACGTGAAAATGAAGATATAGAGGAAGTTCTCAGTGGCAGCTGGTGGCTTCTACATCACTGGGCAATTAATCCACTCCCATCAGCTACACTGAGGAACAGAGTTCTCTGGTGCTGGTGAATGGGGAGCAGAAGGATGACATGTCCAGCCTTCTTCCAACACTGAGCAATGGTGTGCTGAAGAGCAGTGACAGGACCCGGCTGCTGTCCCTTCTGGTTGTTCAGCAGCTCAGTGGTGGGAAGGGGGCTGGATGAGTCACCCTTCAAGCACCCTGCTCACCAGCATCACAGAGCTCCATCCATCAGTGCAGCTGGTTAGATTTTAAGGTAGGTTGTGTGGGGTCAGATTGGAAGATGGAACAGCCACAATACTGTAGCTATGTATCTGCTGCAGGATCTTGGCCCCCATATTTTGAGGTTAATGAGTCTCAGGCCCTTACCACACCATGGCCCAATCCCATGTTATCCTGGTGGCATACCAGCAACGGTGGTGGTGGGATGAGACTGAGGCCTGTATGCTCCCCGTCGCAGCCGGCTGGCTGCTGACGGATGGATAGTGTCTTCCCCCTTCCACAGTACAGTGCAAATGGTGGGTCCTTTTCCCCAACTCTTCCTGCGCTGTACTGAGGGAGGAAGTGCTACCGAGCGCATCCGTCCTCACTGCACATTTGCAGCCGATGGAATCGTCGTGGGGAAAGGGGGTCAGTACTGGATTTTTTCTAGCATGATCATGATAGCTGGGATAGCACCTGATAGGATAGCACCTGGTCAGCAATGACATCTTGTGAAAGCACATATCCCTGACTGGAAGCAATGCGTTGCTATGCCAGGATGGCAATGTTGCGTGTTAAGGGCCTTGCTCCTAGCCTTTAGGCACTGATCTTTATATCAGTATTCTTTATATTTATTATTCATGAAACGCATTTCTTTTTATGGTTTTCCCAAAGTGGATTTCAATAAAAGAACAGTAAAGTACAGTATCAAATTATAAAAGCACTTTAAATTCAAATAATTTTAAAGAGACATCTAAATTAAAATATAATCTCAAATATCTAAGGACATTTTACAGTTAAGAGTCAGAGAGAACGATAGGGTAATTTGGAGTTCTCTCATTCATAGGGTCACCATAAGTTGAAGTCCAGCTGATGGCAGCTAACAGAAGCAACAACAGAAATCTGGGATGGGAGGCACTGCTGCACAAAAGGCCCTATAGAGAGAATCCACAAACCTCATCTTTCCTAGAGGGGGTACGTGTAATACATGTCCTCCAACATTTCACAGGAAAACAAGGACTTGTGTGGCCAAGAAATGTCAGTTTGTGGTCATGTCAACAATTGTTATTAATGAGGAAGAACAAACAAACTAGGAGAGTCTGCAGCAGTTTGCTTTTGCCTGAGTCTACTGGGAGGGCAAGATTCTGCCTACTTCTTGCCTCTCTCCTCTGCCAAGTTAGCTGAGCACAAACTGCTGTTGCACCTTTAACTCAGTTTGCACCCACAGAAGTAAGTTGAGAACAAAGGGGGAATGGGAGGAGGAGAGAAAAACTGGGAGATTTTAAAAGGGACCAAAAAAAAAAAAAAAGGATTCATTGGGACTGTCCCTGACAAGGTGAGACAGTTGGAAGACATAGTAACAGGGTCTAAGATGTTTAAACACCAATTTGGGTCACATACCGTGTATGTGATGGTTTCTTCTGCTTCCTGTGAGTATACTGTAGTGAGCATCAATGCAGCAAGGATCACAAATGCCACCATCTTGAACCTGTTAAGAAAAGAATAAAACTCAGTTTTATTTTTTTAACAATAATGGTAAACCAGTCACTAGGCTCTACACTTCACACTGAAGGTCAGAAAGTGTCATCAAACTAAAAGTTTATATTCAAGTATTCCCCTTCCCCATAGAAAATAGTGGCCTAATACAACTTTTGTCCTGAGTAGAGAATAACAACAACAACAACAACAACGATATTTTATTTGTTACTCACCTCTCCCCAAGGCTCATGATCAAGTTCCATTGATTCAATAGCTTTACTTTAGTTTGGACTAATAATTTAATTTAGGCCTAGATGTCAGAGAGAAGAGTTCTAGGTTTCCCATTTTATATATGGAATTATTTGTATAAAGGAAAAACTCTGGTACGTGGTATTTCCGGTCAGTATTTAATTTAACGTAAAGTGGCCCCTCAACTTTCGTGAGGGTTTGAGAGCACAGATCCCTTGAGAAAGTTAACAAACTATGAAAAACACCCCCAACTTAGTGAGCACTCCTCCTCTCATTCCTTTTTGGGGCTCCCCCCTCCCATCTGGGCATGCCTCCCCGGCATTCTCCTGCCTTTTGCCCAGGTGTGCCGCCTTCCTTCTCCATGTCTGGCAAAAGGCAAATGAATGCGAGGGGGCCGCCCTGGGCACGGAGAAAGCATACGCATGGCTCTCCCATTCTTCCCCTCCCATTCTCTTGCGTTTTGCCCAAGTGCATGTGCCTTCCTTCCACACACCTGGGCAAAAGGTAAGCGAATGAGAGGAGGAGAAAGGGAGGCAAGCAGGCGCCTTGCGGATAATCAAATTTGCACCGGTCAAACCCACAAATGTGGAGGGAGGACTGTATTTCTTTGAGTATTACATCCTGCCCCATATCTGAGAATCTCAGGGCAGCATACAATATAATCTGTTCAGAACAACAGCTATTTATATATTCAAAAGACTAAAAGAGCATCAAACCAGTTAACACTTAAAACAGGACAATTTAAAACCACTTAAAACAATTTAAATTAATGTAACTCATAACACAAGCCAATGTGGTAGACTGGTTGGGCCACTGGATTAGGACTCTGGAGACCCAGGTTCTGATCGCCACTCAGCCATGGAAGCCACTGGGGTGTCTTGGACAAGTCACACTCTCTCAGCCTCTGAGGACAGCAATGGCAAACTGGGACAACAACATCCTGCAGAAAGGGCCTTTGTTTGCCCTCATTCAGCCCATTACTACCAAATGTAGTAATGTAATCAGTGCTGGTTGAATATTCTTTTTTAAAGAAATTTGCACCATTAACTTGTCTATATTCGTAACAGAAAGAAAGGCTGAATGAACAATATTTTGTACAACTAGAGAAGCCTGCTTGTATTTATTCACATATTTCATCTAATCTTATTTGTAGTCCTCTTTTATAGTCCTCAATAAGTTTACTTATGTACTTCTTATAATTTATTTACTTAAAATATTTATATCCCATTCTATATCCGATGATCTCAGGACAGGACAAAAGGGCAAAAGGATTTTAAACAATTTAAAAACAAACCCTTAAAATTCACACAGTGAAAGAGATACACTCTAAAAACACGTTAAGCAAAATGACAAAACAAGTTAAAGCACTTTTAATAACCCTGTATGTATAAACTGAATAAAATTAGACCCAAAGGCTTTAACATACCCTCCAGCATTTCAAAGATGAAAACCAGGACATGTGTGCCCAAGCAGCTACAGAGTGTGGTTTACATAACAAAATGCGTTAAGGAGGAAGAGCACACAAGCTACAAGAGGTGGCGGCAGTTTACTTTTGCCTGAGCTTGTTGGGAAGGGCAAAATTCTACCCCCTCTCCTCCCTGCTGAGTTGAGTGCAAACTACTTTTGCACTTTGAACAAGTTTGCGGTAGTTGAGGTAACCTACGGACAAAGCTGGAAGTGGGAAGAAGAGAGAGAAGGTGTGACATTTTTACAAGCAGCTGAAAAGATGGGAAGATAGAAGATTAATGGGGACTGTCCCCTGACAAACTGGGACAGTTGGCGGATATGCTTTAATAAACAGCCGTGTTTTAACTTGATGCCAAAATGAAGCCAACATTGTCACCGGTCAGGCCTCTAAGGAGAGGGCATTGAGTAACAAGGAAGTCATATCTGATAAAAATATGAAGTGGCTTACAACACAAGACCTAGAAATCAAAGCAAACAACCAAAACAGGTAGACTTCATAATAATGCATCTCATCAGTTAACATACTGATGTTTAGAAGGTTCAGAGCATAGCATTTTATAAGCAAGGCAGCAAAATCAGTCATGAAAGGCCTCCATGAAGAGAGAGACCTTTAACAAGTGCATAAACACACCATACATGGTGCCTCTGGACGCCCAGGGTGGAGAGCATTCAGGGAGAGACGAGGAGTGGGACTGCAACAACGCTTCTGCATGATGTCATTGCCGTCCCATCCTTCTCCCATTGCCAGGCGATGCAACCACGGACTAAAACATTGATGGGTTTTCCCCATCAGTGACCCACGATCGTGCAACCATCCCACACTTATCTGGCCTGTGGAAGCCCCAGAACCGTGACGGAGGCATTTCCTGCCCCAGCGCAGCCTGGGAAAGTGCCCAGCTGCACTGCAGAAGGAAAAGGCGTGCCCACTGGGCTTTCTTCGGCAGGGAGCCCAGCTCGTGCAGAGGACAGCACTCCGTTGTGCTTCCTTCCTGGCAGAGCTGCTGCTGGGATCCCCACCGGATGCGGCCGCGAGAAGGAAAGCTGCGGAAAGAGTCAAGCGAAAGCCTAATGAAGACGAGAAAGAGGCGTTCCCGGTCAGTCAGAAGGCCAGCTGGGGAAGAGTGATTCAGTTTGTGCTGAATAGGATTACATTCCTCCTGAAGACACAGGTTTGCAGTTTGAGTATGCTCCCGGATTGAGCCCTGATCTAAGAGTCCCCTCCCTGGGAACATGTAGGGAGGCATTCCTGGCTTTAACCCTGAATTTCGACTCTCTGATAGCCAGGAGTGCATTTGCACAGTTAAAGCTAAGGTGGGAGCTGGGTCTGTCGCTGGAGATGCATGATTTTAGCCTGGTGACACATAATTTAGATGCATCATGACTGGATTACTGCAACAAGCCGTACTTGGGGCTGCCTTGGAAGAACATATGAAACCCTCCATTGGTCTGAAGAGCTATAGCCCAACTGTTAACTGGGGCTGGAAACAGGGACTGCACTGCTCCTTGTTACAATAGCTGGACTGACTACCAGTTTCTTCTTGGGTTCAATTCATCGTGTTGCTTATAACCTGGGAAGCCCTATGTGACTTGACTCTAGGCTGTCTAAAGGGCTATATGCTCGCATATGAGCTTATCCAAGCTCTGAGAGCTTTGAAGAACCCCTTCTGTGGCTTCCACCACCCTCAAGGCATGTTTGATAGGACCATGAGAGATGGCCATTTTGGAACCCCTTTCCTAAAGAGCTGGACTGCCAATTCAGGATTATCCTAGGCTCTGAGGTTTCCAGGCCAAACTCCTGAGATCGAAGGGAAGATCCTTGGTGTTGTCATTATGTTTAATGCATTCAGCATCAACCAGAGTTGCTCACGGCTTGTCATTCAAACACACACATGCACAAATATACACAGAGAATGTACGTTCCTGTTTGGAAAGTAAGACACGAATCTTAGCTAAAAAAGGGCTGTTTCAAGATCAAGGTGAAATGAGGACATTCTTCATTCCCACTTACTTAGGGACAGAGGATAACAAACATTTAATCTAGCCTATTTGCCAATGTCAAATGTAGAGCAGAGTGGAGGGTGAACTCTGGCACCACAGTGATTGGGAGGGAAAGAGGAAGCTAGCTAAGTAAATATACTGGTTCCCCTACATTCACGAGGGTTTGGGGCACAGGGCACTCACAAAAGTGAAAAACCAGGAATATCTTCCCCCTTCCTGCCCAAGTGAGTGAGTGAGGGAATGCCGGCCCCTCCCTTCCCTTCCCTCCCTGTCATTTACCTGATTCTGATCGGAGGAAGGGAACACATATACCTTTGCCTTCCATCTCTGCTCCCTTCCTGCCATCCCCCTGTCCTTTGCCCCAGCAGGGGAGGTCTGCACATCCCTTCCATCCCGGCACCCTTCCCTGCCTTCCCCTGTCCTTTCCCCCAGCAGGGAGGGAAGGCACGCATGCACTCATGAATAATCAAATTCGCAAATGTCAAACTCACAAATGTGGAGGGCTCCGCCAATGGGGAGTTACTGGTAGTTGCAGCAACAAAATTAAGCTTTAGAAACTGTAGAAGCTGCTGCTGTACTAGGTGAACTAGAGATATGTACACAGCCTGGAGCTGAAGTAAAGTGGCTGGATGGCAGTACGTGTGAAAGGGATCTAGGAGTCTTAATAGACCACAAGCTGAACATGAATCAGCAATGTGATGCGGCAGCCAAGAAAGCCAACACAATTCTCGGCTGCATCAATAGGAGTATGGTGTCTAGATCGAGGGAGGTACTGGTACCACTCTACTCTGCTTTGGTTAGACCTCATCTTGAATACTGTGTCCAGTTCTGGGCACCCCAATTCAAGAAGGACATGGTCAAGCTGGAGCAGGTCCAGAGGAGGGCGACCAAAATGGTGAAGGGCCTGGAAGCCAAGCCTTATGAGGATAGACTTAGAGAGCTGGGTATGTTCAGTCTGCAGAAGAGAAGGTTAAGAGGGGACATGATAGCTATGTTTAAATATTTGAAGGGATGCCATGTAGAGGAGGGAGAGGGCTTGTTTGCTGCCGCTCCAGAGACCAGGACAAGGAGCAATGGATTCAAGCTGCAGGAAAGGAGATTCCACTTGAACCTCAGGAAGAACTTCCTGACAGTCAGGGCTGTCCGGCAGTGGAATATGCTGCCTCGGAGTGTGGTGGAGTTTCCTTCTATGGAGGTTTTTAAGCAGAGGCTGGATGGCCATCTGTCGGGAGTGCTTTGAGGGTGTTCCTGCATGGCAGGGGGTTGGACTGGATGGCCCGTGTGGTCTCTTCCAACTCTACATTTCTATGATTCTATGATCAAAGCTAGAGAATATGCACCTTTGTCTCCCGCCAGGAGATGATCCATGAAAGCTAGAGAGTCTGGATTCTGACCTTGAGTTCTGGCAACCCTTAAGGAGGTTAGACTGCCTCCTTCCTTGCTTTGTCCTTCTACTGGAATGAGAACACTTTTCTATTCCAACTGGTTTTGGGGGAACTGATTATTTTACCAGGAGAGAGCTGCACTGGCATGCAGTACTATTTTAATCTTCCCTCTTTTAATGGATGTTTTAAAATGTTTTTTTTCTTTCCATAGTTTGATTGCAGCTTTAAAATATCCTTTTTAAAAGATACTTTTTATTGGAAACAAGAAACAAAATCAAAAACAAGAAGCATCACATGAACAGTTCTCGATCCAACAAAACCAAAATATTCGTGTTCTCCCACCTAATTTCGCCTTTAAATATTGTAACACGATTGTATTGTATTATTAACCTTTAGGATTTTGAATAACTAAAAAGAAAAGAAAAAAAACAGAAAAGTATAAAAGAATATATATGTTCAAATGTGAAAAAAATCACTACATATGCTCATATGTATTATCAAGATTCTATTAATACAGAAATATATAAATAAAGTCCTCTTGTGTTCCTTCTTCAATATGCATTTGGGTTTACCTGTTCTATCACCATTTTTTTTATTATTAAACTTCTATATCAGCTCCCTCAACTCATATCAAAGTAACTCCAGAGTCTTTAAATAGACTCGAATTGAACTTATGTTCCACTGCATTTGGATAGCTACCCCTATTTGCAGAAAATAACATCTTGTACGTATTTGTTGATGCATGGTTTTACTTGGATTTCTTTTATTTTATATGCCACCTCCTAAGTCCCCGTTCTTGGGGAAAGGTGAAATATAAATAAATGCAATACATTAGAACGCAATAAAGCAAAGTATTTAAAAGTGACTATAGCACATCTTATTTCAATGTGTTAACTTTTTTGATGCAAAGTTACTGTATATACTCATGTATAAGTCTAGAAATTTTAGTCAAAAATTGACACCAAAAACTGGGTTTACACCCATGGGTCAGTGTAAATACTTTACCTTAACTATTTATTAAAAAAAATTATTATTAAAAAAAAAAAGGGAATCACTCCTGTCTCTGAGTAGAGTGGTGACAGGTGAGAGAGCTTAATCCATCCTGGAATAACCTAAAAGAAGCACTAACCCACTCTATTCTCTCTGCTGTGGTGCCTCTTCTGACATTTTTGAGTGCACGGGTGGGAAAATTGCAGTGGCAGCACCCACCCTGAGGTAGTGCTTGCACTTTCTACAGAATGACCCTCGATTCACCCAAGGGTCATATCAAAATCTATAATTTTGGCCCCCAAGCCTGCCCTCAATTTATACACGAGGTTGGCTTATACACAAATATATCATTTTGAATGTGCATTTAAATTGAATGTGCATCCTGAAAAATCTCCAAACATCAAAATGATTCTGAAATGGCACTCTGGAGAGAAAGTGGTGAATTTACCTGAAGACAGACGGAAGATCACAGTCACTGGGACAGATTATATTTCCTGCAGTTGAGTGAAGCTGTAAATCTGTGGGGTGTCTTCCCACAGCTGAAAAAAAGAGAGAAAGTTTTCTTTTTTAAATTCCAAGGTGAGACAGAATAACAGGCATTCTGAGTATGCAAATACAGATGTGTAAATTGCTGTCCCACCATCTGACCTTCTAGGGTGAGTAAAATCACCTCTGATGATCAGGCAGAGATATTCTTCAACTCGGGCAAAAGTTGGGTTGCTAAGGTTATTGATAGATTTCAAACGGCTGACGATGTCATGGAAGCAGAGGCGAGAGAGTAACTTGCTGAGAGCACTAATTGCTTTTTCTAACTTCCAGGTTGCTTTTCCCCCAATCCCACCCTTGCTTTGTGCTATCCTTTGCTTTCACGGGAAAATCTAAGGCTGAAAGGAAATAATAAATGAGAGAATAAAACAGATTACAGTACAAGAACAGAAGCTTCCAGAGCTGCACATATTTTAAATGAGCTTAATCCAAGAGCCCTTGGGTGTCAATAACTCAAAGCAGAATCTGCCAGGACTTCCTATTCGTAGTTGGCACAGTCGAAGGAGAATGAGGCTTTTCCCACCAGGACAGACATGAAGCTTCCTTTTTATTCTCAAACCATGGAAAAGAGAAGGGAAATCTTCCCATTTTTATTTGGGCTCTCAACCATATGGACCATGCAAAGAGAAACTTCTTTGTCACCCCATTCCACACCGTCCAACTTTTCACAGATGAACACCAGGACATATGCAGCCAAGTAACATTAGAGTATCATCAAGATGGCAAAAGTTATTAACGAGGAAGAACACAAAATGCTAGGAGAGGCTGCAGCAGTTTGCTTTGGCCTGAGCCTGCTGGGAAGGGCAAGATTCCTCCTTTTCTCTCATTGAGTTAACCGGGTACAAACTAATCTTGCATTTTGAATTTAGGCTATTTCCAACCTACACTGTTATAGTGCTATGATTCCACTTTCAACATCTTGTGGAATTCTGGGGTTTGTAGTTTACTGAGGCCAAAGAGCTCCCTGGCTGAAAATTCTAAAGGTCTGTCCCTAAACTGCAAACCCCAGGATTCCATAGGATGTTGAAAGTGGAATAATGGTACTATAACAATGTAGGGCAGAAATGGCCTTAGTTCATAGCAGTTGAAGTAAGCCGAGGACAAAGGGGGATAGTGGGAGAGGAAAATGGAACTGAGACATTTTCAAAGCAGTTAGAAAAAGTAGGGCAATAGAGGATTAATCAGGACTCTCCCTGCCAAATTGGGAGAGTTGACGCTATCCTTATTTTGATTCATCCCTTGGAGAGTGACAAAAATGGATACATTTCCCACTGGTCCCTAACAGTCGCCTTGGTCCAACATTACTCCTATCTAGAGTAGAGCCATTGTAATCAGCATGCTTTAAATTACTTATGATTAGTTATTTCAATGGGTCCACTTTAAGTAGGCTTTAATCCAAACTCTGGCTTTAGCTTACTACAATCGTTAGCACTGCTGAGTTGCTTTAGTAACAGAATAAACAATGCCGCATGCAGACATATACAATCATCCTCTTATCTTTCAGTCATATTCACTGATCCAGAAAAACAGCAACTACCACTTGGATTCTTATTCACAGCTGCTGATGTGGCTGAATATATGGAACTGCTTTGTAGCCAGTCAGGCCACTGGCATACCTTCTAAGATTTCACAGATGAAAACTGGGACGAGTGTGGCCAAGTAGCCTCAGAGGGTGGTCAAGACAGGAAATGTTATTAATGAGGAAAAACACATAAGCTAGGAGAGGCTGCAGCAGTTTGCTTTTGCTTGAGCCTGCTGGGAAAGGCAAGATTCTGCGACTGCCTCTCCTTTCTCCCTTTTTGAGTTGAGTTCAAACTACTTTTGCATTTTGACCTCAGTTTGCAGCAACTGGAGTATGCTGAGGGAAAGTGGGAGGAGGATAAGGAAACTGGGACATTTCAAAAGATTCTGGAAAAGTGGAAAGACAATGGATTACTTGGGACTGTCTCTCTCAAACTGAGACAGTTGGAGGGTATACACTGGCTTAGTCAGTTCAGAGCTGGTCTATTATAGGGACTGAAAAAATACACCTCCTGGGCAATATGCAGCCCCAAAGTTCCTTTTGCCCTTCCCTTTTTCCTGCAACTTTTTCAGACTTTGAGAGAATTGCAATTCAGGATGGGCAATTCTCCCTTATATCAAGGGAAAGACTTCCCATACTCTTTTTTTTAAAACCAAAACCAAAACAAAAAAACAAAAAACCCTCAAAACAATCAACACACTTTACTCTCCCCAAACTGGAAAGAGTTCTTTATTTAAACCAGAAGTGACCTTCTATTTTCATGTGGAGGGGATGGTGCAGTGCCTAGATGATACCCTGGTTAAGTAAAAAAGTCCCTAGATCCATCCAGATTGCCTGCCATTTGTCTTGAAGTCTAATTAGCAACCTGCTGCCAAGATCATAGGGGTTATCTTTCCCTGCTGTGCTACCTCATAGAGTTGGTGTGCTATGCTTGGTATAGTCAGAGATGTATTGGTCAGTCTTGTTCATCGTGACAGTCCATGTTAGGGACTTGCTCAAAAATGCAAGTGGCTGTCATCCAGATCTTGCCCACTCAAAAACATGTCACCCAAAAATACTTTGGATCATAATAGGGATTGCTGGTAACAATGCACCGTTGCTGGGAAAATCAATTTTCCCTCCAGCTATTGTGGGAATTGCAATTAAATTCAGAGGGAACAAGGTAGTCCAAGGACGGTATCGAATGAGTTCACAGTCTCTGCTCTATAAAAGTTCCCAGGTGTCAATCCAGTCAGCCCTATTGTGGATATGCTACCAGTTACAGTGCTGGACTAGGAACTGAGAGACTTCTTCCCAGTTGTGCAGCTCAATGGGTAATTATAGGTGAGTTACTTGGATGTGGGCCCACCGAGGAATACCAGATACTGTAGACTATCTTTTGCAAGAAGACAATAGCAAACTCTTGGGTATTCCTTGCCTAAGAGAACCCTATGAAATTCACATAGTCAGCATTAATTGACTGATGACTTGATATGTATCCCCTGACACACATGTCAATAGCACTTCAATTACTTTTTGGACTATAGATCTCAAAATTCCTAGCTAGTAGCCGTGCTCAATGGAGGATTCTATAAGCAGTAGTCCAGAATGGAAAGTTTCTGAGCACTGCACCGAAATTTCAAAATGCAGCAAGCATGTTATGTGTCATGTTTTACCCAGGTGCTCAGAACTCCAGAAGAGAGTATTGAAAATATAAAGATGCATAGAAGATCAGTTACTACTCACAGAAAACTAGCTTGTCAGGGATGCAATGCTATGTCTGTATGTATATGGTCCCTTTCCACAGCTGCTAAATACTGGGCAGGCACAAACATTCACATTGGTGGTGAGCGTAAGGGCTATACAACATGACCACACAACTTATTATCACTTCTTTCAGTGTATAAAGGAATTCAAGTGAATGCCTGAGCCTGATTATCATAACCACCACCAAAACATCCTATGACTGTCCCAGTTTGATAGGGACAGTAACAATTCATCCTCGATCATCCCACTTTTTCAGCTGTTTTTAAAAATGTCCCAGTTTCTATCTCTTCCTCCCACTTTTCCCTTTTCTCATCAGCTTAATTTAGTTGCTGCAAACTGAATTCAAAGTGCAGAAGTAGGTTTGCACTTAACTAACTCAGAAGAGGGGAAGGAGAAGACTTTGAGGAATCTCAGTAGGCTCAGGCAAAAGTAAACTGCTGCACTTCTAGCTTATGCACTTTTCCTCATTAATATCTTTTGCAGTGTTCGCCACACCCTGATATTGTTTGATTATGTAGGTCACAGTTTTCATCGGTGAAATGTGGGAGCATATGGTCACCACCCCCAGCATTCTAAAGTAAATTTGAAAATCCTTAAAACCCCATCAGAAAAACTACTAAGACAACAATGAAATGATATAAAACAATAACACATGAAGAATATTTTAAAAGGCTAGGCCAGACGGATGGATGTTAACACCTCTCCTGAAGGTTTTTAGTGAATGTCACCAAATGACTTGTCTTTCTAGTGAAAAAGAGAAGAAAAAGACAGGGAGGGATGGAGGGAGATAGATTTTAAGAAACACACACAAATAAATCTCTGATGGAGATTTTTCCCTCCTCCATGCTCATGGGCTTCAAAGTATTTACACCATCTGGAATTAAGGCTTCAACCTCTCTGAATTGCTATGGAACTGGATGAAAAAACATATGATCTCATCTTCAGATCTCTGTACCAACCCATCAAATGTAACATAGAAACTGGAAACAAAATGAAGGCTTTTCAAATAAGAAAGATATGTTTTTTAAAAAGCGGGGTGGAGAAATCCCCACCCTCCAGCTTCTTTTCCATCTATATATCATTGATCATCCAGGCAAATCTTGGAACAGCTATTGAGTACAAGGCTGTCACCACATGACTCAAAGATGAAGTCTTTGCTGTATATCAGGGCATGGGAATGTGGAGTCCTGCAGATGTTGTGTTACACTGCAACTCCCAGCAGCTGTTGCCAGTACAGCCAAAGGTCAGGGTGATGGACGTTGCAGTTCAGTAACATATGGAAGGCCATACTTTCTGCATACTTTCTGGCTATATACAGGTGTTTTGGTTTTATTATAGTGCCTGAAACAGTGGATTCAAATTATAGTTGGCCCTCTGCATTTGCTAGGGGCACAGGACCCTTGCAAAAGTGGAAAATTTGCAAATATAAAAATGTGTGTATACATCTGTGGGAAGAGGGCTGAGGCATGGTGGGGAAAACAGGCAAACCCGGTCAGTGAAAATAGGTAATTCACTCTCTCCTTGGGGTTTGGGCTAGAAGATTGGCCTGATTTGCCAGTGGGGCTGATGGCTTCCAAACGAGCTTCATCAGCATCCAAGGGTAAGCAGCCCACCAAGATGGCCACCCCAGCCAAAAAGGCCACCCTGGCCAAAAAGCCCACCCCGGCCAAAAAGACCACGCCAGCCAGGCCCTTAGCTGCCCCAACGTCTGTCACCTCATCTTCGGATGAGGACGGGGGAGCAAATGTGGCGGCCGCCACTTTTGCTAAGCTTCAGGCCACTGAGAGTGGCCGGCGGCCGGCGGGGCAGAACAGAGGAAGGGAGAAACAGAGGGTCTCCGTGCCAGTAAGTGTTATTAACCAGATTTTGGCACGGCTAGACGCTATTGAGAAGGACGGATCGGGTGAGAAGCGGAGCGAATAGCCTTCAGAGAGGTGGGAACAAGCATCCTCATCACAGCAGGACAGTTGGGAGGCCGGGCCCTCGCAAGAGTCAGAAGCAGCAGGAGCGGAACTGGGTGAGTCTATTGGTCATGAGGAGGGTACTGTGCCCGTAGCATGGCCCTGGAGCTTCATTACACCACCAAGGAATATGATATGGGCCCCGCCAGCAGGTTTCCCAGAGACATCATCTCCTCCTTCACCCTCTCCCCTGGGGAGCAAAAGTCACCCTGTCAGTTGCCATCAGGGGTTAGACTGCCTTCACAGGATGTCTCCGAATCCACTCGGGGTGGGGCTCTGGGATCACGGGAGTCAAGCAAGGATGCAGGCCTTGAGGAGAAGGCAGGGGGGCAGTCAGGGGTATTGAATGATCACCTGACCTCGGCCACTACTGAAAAGATACTGAAGGGAGAATATGTAGACCTATTCTCCCTTTTGTATCGAGAGCTT
Organism: Cyclura pinguis; assembly: GCA_030412105.1. NCBI lineage: Eukaryota > Metazoa > Chordata > Lepidosauria > Squamata > Iguanidae > Cyclura > Cyclura pinguis. The sequence goes on along the minus strand of CM059599.1, from coordinate 16,649,404 downwards.
GATAAGAAAGAGGAGGAGGATTTGGACGCGCTCGAGAGAGAAAAATTGAAAAAACGCAGGATCAAAAAGAATTGGACTAATTGGTTTATAGGTTATCTCATGGTAGGGGGTTGGACTGGATGGCCCGTGTGGTCTCTTCCAACTCTACATTTCTATGATTCTATGATCTACATGGATGTGATAGTTAAGGCTCAGCCATCAAGGGCTCACTCCCTGGTGGTATATTTGAACACGATTTTCAGGGCTCATGCAGATTTTGCTGGGAATGGTTGGCTGCACTACGACGAGAAGTTTAGGATGAGGGCAGCAAAGCCGCCAAGCCTGCGCTGGGACAGCATCCACCCTGAATTGTGGATGGAGACGCTGACCCCGGCTCGCCGCATTTTCGGTGAGAGGTCCCACTCCGGTCATCTGGTGCAGTTTAATAAGTCCGGGGGGCCTTCCCGCACTCAGGGCTCGCAGGAGCAGCAGCAGATACAGCTTTGTTGGGAGTTTGGGACGCAAGGGTTTTGCGCCTGTCGCCTTTGCAAATACAAGCACCTATGTGGGATCTGCTGGGGCTCTCACTCCATTCGCAACTGCACCAAGGGGAGCGGGGGAGGGACAAGCCTCCAGGATGGAGGTGGCAAGCGGGGGCCAGGAAATCAGCCACCACTTCACAAAGAGGCCCAGCCCAATTAACGCTGAGAGGCTGCTGGCTTGGCTCCGCTTTTATCCGGACCGGGCTGCGGCTCTATATTTGGGGGAGGGATTTACTTGGGGGTTCAGGATCCCGAGTGTGGGACCTTGGCAGTTTTTTATGGCCAATAACCTTAAATCAGTAATAGGCAGAGAGCATGTAGTGAGGGAGAAAATTAGGAATGAGGTTGCGGAAGGCAGGGTGTCAGGCCCATTTGATCAGCCTCCCACTCCCAATGTTAGAGTTTCCCCACTAGGAGTCGTCCCTAAGAAGGCTCCAGGTGAATTCAGGTTAATTCACCATTTATCTTACTCCAGGGGCGAGTCCGTTAATGATGCCATTCCGGCTGAGTTATGTTCAGTTAGGTATACTTCGTTCGATGCGGCCGTACGGGTGGTGCGCAGGCATGGCGTTGGGGCTGAGCTGGCCAAGTCTGATATCAAGTCAGCCTTCCGCCTGCTGCCCGTACACCCATCTGACTTTGAGCTTTTGAGATTTGCCTTTGAGGGCAAATTCTATGTTGATCGCTCCCTCCCCATGGGATGTTCTGTGTCTTGCTCTGCCTTTGAGACGTTCAGTACCTTTTTAGAATGGGCCATCAAACACAAATCAGGCCTTAGAAGCATTATGCATTATTTGGACAATTTCTTATTTGTGGGACGCTGTGGTTCTGGGCAGTGCGCATTCCTCTTGGCAGAATTCACATCTCTTATGGGGGAGCTGGGCGTGCCCTTGGCACACGAGAAAACTGAGGGTCCCACACAGCAGCTTACATTTCTGGGCATTGAATTGGGTATAGTCAACCAAGCTTGTAAACTACCACCAGCTCAGGTTCAGGATCTCAGATCAAGGGTAGCTTCCTTGATGGGTAGGCACAAAGCTACCCTTAAGGAATTTTAGGAGCTCCCCCTTCTCAGCTCATAAGTTCAAATTCAAGTTCAAGGTCAAGTTTAAATTCAATCCCAAGTTCAATGTCAAGTTCACTTCTAGCTTTATGTTAATTAGGCATACATTAATAAATTGCCCCAGGTCAACCCAAGCCCTGTGTATGGTCTCTTCATTTCATGGGTTGGGCGGCAATTCTTCTCTTGCTCATCTCTTTCCTTGGGTGTGAGCAGGAGAGGCTTTGTGGTGCTGAGAAATCAGGCTGTCAGCCATCCTTAGCTGGCTAGACAGAGGCTGGTAGAGGAGGAGGAGGAGGAGGACCAGAAGCAGGTTTTTAAAGGGCTGCAAGGCCTGATTGGACCTCCTGAGAAGGAAGGTTCCCCCAGAAAAGTACCTGAGGAGAGGAGAGGAGTTGGAGAAACTCACAGATACTCAAATCCGTGAAAGTCAAATCTGCAAGTGTGAAGGGCTGACTATACAAGTATGGAGACTCTGAATACTAGCGAGAGCTCCCAGGTGGTAAGAGGTGCCCTGCAGTCAGATGGACATCTTGGGAATGCGGTGGAATCAATGGTGCCATTCAAAGGCTATTTATTTATTTATTTATTTAGCCAAAATGCATAAACGTGTGTTGCCACTTTCCCTTCGCTGGGTACATTTGCTGCCTACTTATAACAGGATCCCAAGAGCTGGCAATATCGCTCTCCTAGCTCTGTTTCTGGCCAGTATTTCTCTTGCCCTTCAACAGGAGCCATATTGGACAGCAGGCACTCAGTGCACCCATGTTCCTGGCTCTCTCCCAAGGCTCTGAAATGTCCAGTCTTTCCCTTTCCTCTGATCCTCTCATTTCTCCATTCTTCTCATTTGCTCTGGTCTTTTTCCTCCCTCATACATTCACTACTCCTGCCCCCCCTTTTTAATGCAGTGGGTGACCAAAATGGGAAAAGAAATCATACTGCACGAGAATCAGCTTAGGGAGCTGGGTATATTTAGCCTGAAGAAGAGATGATTTAAGAGGGGACATGATAGCCATGTTTAAATATTTGAAAGGATGACACATGGAAGATGGGCCAAGCATGTTTTCTGCTGTTCTAGAGACTAGGACATGGAGCAATGGCTTCAAACATCAAGAAAAGAGATTCCACCTAAACATTAGGAAGAACTTCCTGATGCTGAGAGCAGTTCAACAGTGGAATATGTTGCCTGGGAGTGTGATGGAGTGTCCTTCTTTGGAGGTTTTTAAACAGAGGTTGACTGGTCATCTGTCAGGAGTGCTTTGATTGTATATTCCTGTATGGCAGGGGGTTGGACTGGATGGCCCCTGTGGTTTCTTCCAAGTCTATGATTCTATGATTCCTCCGTCTCTGTGTCTTTTAACAATTTTAACAACCGGTTTGGGTGAGCAAGTGTGAACCAGCTGAATGACACCACTAGGTGAAATTTACTTCACTGGGTTTTTTTATACAGAAATGGGAGGGCCACCTTTTTCGGAGGGGTTAGCTGTGGATTCTTGCACCGGAAGGGGTTTGCACTAGATAGCCCTTGTGCACTAGATAGCCCGGATGGCCCCTCCCGAAACTGCAAACCCCAGGATTCCCTAGGATGTTGACACTGGAATCATAGCGCTATAACAGTCCAGTGCGGAAATAGCCTGAAGTCATACCCTTTTCCTTCCTGACTTCTCCCCTGGTTTTTCACCTAAGGAGCAGGCACTTCAACATTCTGTAGTGAGCAAGCATTATCAATTAACATTGGGCTATCTGATTCCTCCTCCTTTTAGGTTTTCCCCTCATTTTCTTCTACTAACCACTAGGGTCCCTGCAGTGTGCTGACACCTCCCCGCTTGTTTCCGCACTGTTTCCTTTTAGACGATGATCTTGTCAGCACAATATCTAAATATGCTATTAGCAGGAACACTGTCAATGTTGCTCTTTCCACCCCAGTACCCCACCTTTGTACCTCCTTTCTTCCTCATCTGCTGCAAAGACCCAACTATAATATCTCAGTGGACAGTTGGATGGAAGAGGAGAGCAAGCAGACGGCAAAACTGAGATAATGCTCCAGGAAAGGTCTATTGTTGTCTGACCAGAGACTGCAGAAACAATGAGAGGGAACGCGTCTGTTCTGCCATTATTCCAAGTCTGTTTGTGAATGCTGGCAAGGAAGGGGTGAGGATATAAACACCAAAACGAGGCCACATGAGGAGCTTGGAAAGCTATGCTAAAAGGCAGTTGGTTACAATTACTATTCCAAGGACACCTAAGTAGCTAGCTACTGCCATAGCTGCAAATGTCAAAAGTAAATCTTCATTTTTTCATTAAAATAACTAAAGTAAAAAGTAACTTTCAACAAAATTATACTGCTACAAGCCATTAGATTGTGGTAAAAGTCTATTATATATTTTTATTTACAATATATACATACACACACACACACACAATTTAATATATATTAATATTTTTATATATATATATATATATATATATATATATATATATATATATAACTATATAATTTAGTATACAGAATACAGAATACATATTAATATTTAATATGTATTTCTCTCTCTCTCCCTCTCTCTTATTTAAAGCATTACTGTATTACCTCTTAGCCCACAAGGGCCCCTGAGGCAATATACAACATATGTATTTTCTATTCAGACGGGCTTTTCAGATTTAAATTATGCAGCATTAGTGGGTTTGAAGTGCTGTGTTGTATTTTATTTTTTTAAAATGTTGAGTTAGTCATTATGTTTTAAATGTGTTTTTAACTGTTTTAACCATGGCTTCTTTTTATAAACAATACCGCTATTTAATTCTTTTTAAAAACTTTTATAATATAAGGTTTTAACTTAATCTTGTTTTAAGTACCTGTAAGCTGCTTTGGATCTCATTCCAGGAGAAAAGCGGGGTATAAATCCACTAAATAAATAAATAAATAAATTAGAACAGATACCACATGTTACAATTGTAATGCAGTGGAACTTGGTCATGCCTAGTTCAGGGGTAGACAACTGCAGTTATGATCTTCAGATGTGAGGGGATGTCACTGAATACCACACTAAAGTTAGCATCAACCATATCTTCAGAGTTCTGCTTATGAATATGAATGATAAATAGTGAAGAAAACTAACAGAGGAAAAAAAACTCATTTGAGGTGATGAAGTAGGGTTTCACGGATGCCACGAACCACCAAAAAGATAAAGGAATGGGTCCCATGACGAATCAGGCCTGGACCCTCATTTGTAGCTGTTGTATGCCTTCGTGTCATCCCCAACCCATGGCGACCCTAACACAAACCTATCACAAAGTTTTCTTGGCAAGATTTGTTCAGAGGGGTTTGCCTTTGCCTTCCTCCGAGGGTGAGAGAGTGTGACTTGCCTGAAGTCGCCCAGCGAGTTTCCATGGCTGAACAGGAATTCAAACTCTGATCTCTGGAGTTGTAGTCCAAGGCTCAAATGACTACATCGCACTGGCTCTCCCTCACTAGAAGCCAAAATAACTCAACTGAGGCTATCATATTTTGACATACCGTGGTGGGGGGATGCCTTCCTTCCCTCCTCCAGAGCTCCCTGCTTCCATTCCCTTGCCTCTGGCCCTGGCATGCAAACAGCAAGGGAATGGGAGAAGGATCACGGAGGGCGGAGGAGCTATTCATGGGTCTTCCACTTTTGTGAAGTTTCTGTGCCCTGAATGCTCGTGAAAGCGGAGGGGCCACTGTATTCCTCTCTTATGCATGTTTAACTTAGTAGGATGCACGTGTCAGTAAACAGTTCAAATGCTCACACTATCTTTGCAAGACAAAAAAATGTGGAGCTAGTACATGGTTAAAGGGGATCTTTTTTTTCTTTTTATCATTGTTGGATGATTTCCCCAAAATCTGTAGATTCATGCCAAGTAGCTACCTTAACAGAATCATAGGCCATTTCTGCACTATGCTGTTATAGTGCTATTATTCCACTTTCAACATCCTATCGAATCCTGGGCAGCAGCAGAGCTTGGAGTGTGTGGAGGAGGGTGGGGCTACAGTGCGCAGGGCATAGTCACTGAGTATGGGGGTGTGGCCGTGGTGCATGGGGACATGGCCAGGGTGTGCGGGGGCACGGCTACAGGCCGGGACGCCCCAGAAACATTGCCGCCCAGGGCAAATCGCCCCCCCTTGCCCCCACACCCCTACTCGACTGATCGTGGGGTTTGCAGTTTAGGGAGGGGCCTTTAGATTTCTTAGCCAGAGAACTCTCTGGCCTTAGTAAAACACTCCAGAATTCCATAGGATGTTGAAAGTGGAATAATAGTATTATAACAGTGTAGGGCAGAAATAGCCACAGAATCATAAGAGCTGCAAGAGGTCCATGGGCCATTGGGTGCAACTCTCTGCTCAACATGGGATCTCCAGCTAGATTATTCCCAGTAGATTGCTCCCCAGCCTCTTTCTGAAGGCACCCAGAGAAGGAGACCTCACTGCCTCTCTAGACAATGGGATTCCTTCCATTCTGCCTTCTCTTCCTGCTTTTTCCCACTTTCTTTCCATAGATTAACATCATGAGGTGGCTAACCTCAGGGAGCAGAGCATGGGAGCAACGAATTGTGCTGTTCCTCTCCTTTTGGGGGACCTCTCCTGTGGCTTGTAGAAGAACTGGACACAGGATTCCAAGTGAGGTCTGACTCTACAATACTGCAGGAAAACCCTACAATAAGGTTACTATAAGTCAGAGTCAACTGAAGGCATGTAATTACAAAAAATAATGGTCAGCCAAATGCACTGTGAAATAAAAACGTTTACAGAAACTTTGCATCTCTGCAGAACTAGATAAGATCTTTTAAAGGTTTGTCAGAAGGAAAAAGTGGAGACAGCTTCTTCACCTTCAAGAGCTGTGTAGAAGATGGAAGTTCAGGGGGTGCTGCTTGACATGCAACCACATAGCAAAGCAAAATCTGCTGAAATTCCTACTTCTATACAACCATTAGAGGTACAGGAGCTCTCTTCAGTTTTCACTCAGCCAATCCTTCTTACCTGGGGCACAGCAGCAAATACCAGCTTCTCCACCCACTCACCTAACCCAGGTGGATAGGTATTAGATGCCAACTAAATTGTTTTGGTCCATGAGGCAGAAAATCCCATTCCCTGGCAGTAAAAATACAATAACAAGGAAAGAAGTAATGTTTGTTTTTTTTAAAAAAATGCTACCCTTTCATAACACTTTCTGAGGTGGACAACTCAATCTGCCTCATGGTAGGACCTGGCTTGCATCTTTTAGGCTTGGAAGCAAATCCCCTCACTGCTAAAAGAACAGCCACCATATTGTCGCCATGTTGTCACTGAAGGCAAGGACTCATCTTCCCCCTCAGAGCTTAATGGTTGCCATTTTAATTTCCCACATTGCCTCAGGAACACCATTAGGGCTTCTTACTCTCCAGTGCTTCATTGACGAAGCTTTGACACACATGTCCCAGCAACATCAGAGATGTGGGCAAGATGGCAGAAGTTATTAATAAGGAGGAACACACAATCTCAGAGGGGCTGTGGCAGTTTGCTTTTTCCTGAGCCTACAGGGAAGGTCAATATTCTGTCCCCTTCTCCTCTTGGCTGAGTCGAGTGCAAATAACTCTGCATTTTGAGTTCAGCTTGCACCAATGGAAGTAAGCCAAAGACAAAGGAGGAAAGTGGAAAGAGCAGAGAGAAAAACTGGGACATTTTAAAAATGCGATCACACAGGAATAGTCAGGGCTGTCCCTGCTAATTGGGTCGGTTGGAGGGTATGGTTCTATTGTAGAAAATTTACAGGGTGTCTGCTTGGTGTCAATCAGAGGTGTCTTAGGACTACTAGATAAACCTCTGAGATGTTTATCACTGGTGTGGGTGCAGCTTTACTTGGGGGCATTATGTCTCAAGCTACAATAGTAACTGAACACTAAAGCTGTTATTTTTGCACCATTCCAAAGCTTTCACAATCAGTAATACTATCCTCTCCTCTTATACAATAGTTTCAGTTTTACTGGATGTAAACACAGTCTTCCCTCCACATTTGTTGGCTTGATCTTTGCAAATCCGATTATTCATGAGCAGACATGCCTTCCCACCTATTCTCCCCCTCCCATTCCCATGCATTTTGCCCCCGTGCAGAGAATTTGTGCCGAGGCAAAACAGATGGGAGTGGGGAGTGGAGGAAACCTTGCGTGAGCCTTGCTTTTTCCCCTCTCATTCCTATGCATTTTGCACCAGTGCAGAGAACTCGTGCAAGGCTTTTCCACTCCCACCTTCCCTTCCATTTTGCATGGGGAAGGGAAGGTGGGAGCTCTGGAGGGGGAAAGGAAGGCTCACGCAAGGCTTCCCTCATCCCCATTCCCTTCTGTTTTGCATGGGAACAGGGTGGGAGAGCCCCAGAATGAAATAGGAGGGAGAGTTGGGAGAGTTATTCTTGTTTTTTCTACCTTCATGAGGGTTTTGCACCCCGAACCTTTGCAAAAATGGAGGGGCCACTGTAATACGCTTTGCCCAGTCCCTGTTCCTTCACTCTGATTACTTTTGCCCACATTTTCTACAGGGTTGTGAAATATGACTGCCAACCTGAGCAAAAGAAGTTACAACAGGGCTTCAGTGAGTCTTGCAGCTGAGCATGGTCAGTATATTTGATAGCATTAAAGGGGGGAAATATGTCAAGTCAGGTGTTACTTAGCTTCACAACACTTCAGGGATGAAAACCAGGATGAGTGTGGCTAAACAGCATAGGGTGTGGTCAAGAAGGCAAAAATTATGAATGAAGAACACACAGGCTAGGAGAGGATGCAAAAGTTTGCTTCTGCTGAGTCTGCAGATGCCACTCCCTCTCAAACCACTGAATTAGTTGAGTTCAAACTATGTTTTTCCATTTTGAACTCAGTTTGCAGCAACTGAAGTAAGCTGAAGAAAAAAGGTGAAAGTGGGAAGAGGAAAAAGAAACTGGGACATTTAAAAGCAGCTGAAAAATTAGAATGAGAGAGGATTACAGTGGGCCCTCAGTATCTGCTAGCTTTTGGTTTCAGGACCCACCATGAATACCAAAAACCATGGATGCTCAAATCCCATTATGTACAATGCTGCAGTAAAATGGCATCCTTTATATAAAATGGCAAAATCAAAGTTTGCTTTCTGGATTTTTTTTGGGGGGGAGAGGGAATATTTTCAAGCCGTGGTTAGTTGGATTCGTGGATACAGAATCATGGATATGGAGGGCTGACCATAATCACACAATAGCATCATAGAGTCACAGAGCTGGGAGAGACCACAAGAGTCAAGTCCAACCCCCTGCCATGCAGAAAGACAGAATCAAAGCATTCCTGAGAGATGGCCATCCAGCTTCTGTTTTAAACCCCCCCCCCCAAAGAAGGAAACTCTACCATACTCTGAGGCAGCGTATTAAACTCTTGAACAGCTCTTACTGTCAGGAAGTTCTTCCTAATGTTTAAGTGGAATTTCTTTTACTGCAATCTGATGCCATTGCTCCATGTTCTGGTCTCCAGAGCAGCAGAAAATAAGCTTGCTCCATCTTCTATATGACATCCCTTCAAATATTTAAACTTAGACATCATGTTGCCTCTTAACCTTTTCTTCTCTAGGATAAACAGACCCAGTTCCCTAAGCTGCTCCACATAGGGCATGGTTTCCTGGCCTTATACCATTTTGATTGCCCTCCTCTGGATACATTCCAGCTTGTTGATATCCTTCTTCAGTTGCGGTGCTCAGAACTGGACACAGTATTTCAGGTGGGGTCTGACCAAAGCAGAATAGAGTACAGTCAGCCCTCCACATTTGAGGGTTTCACTTTTGAGGATTTGATTATTCACGGATTATTTGCTGTCACCTCTGCTGCCTCCCTGTGCCATTTTTAACAGGGATAACAAGCCTCATGAGATTGAGAAACTATGAACAAGGCTTGGAAGTCCCTATTAAAAATGGTGTGGGGCAGCAGTGGAGGTGGCAGTAAGCCCCACCAGCCAGCCACTTCTGCCTTGTGAAGGAATCCTGATGCCTCAAAGGAATCCACAAGAATATTGTGATCATATTTTTGTGCGTGTGTTAAATATGGTTTGGGAGGGCCTATTGCTATTCACAGTTTTTTCACTTTCACAGGGGTCCTGTGCCTCTAACCCTAGCAAATGTGGAGGGAGGACTGTAGTACTATTACTTCCCTTGACCTAGGCCATTTCCGCACTACACTCTCATAGTGCGATTATTCCACTTTCAACATCCTATGGAATCCTGGGGTTTGCAAACTGCAAACCCCAGGATTCCATAGGATGTTGAAAGTGGAATAATTTCTGTTACCCTGTTTTCTGGGGGTCCCGGGAGGGACGCCTAAATAACCTTGCAATTACACAAATTGGGGAAATTAGTTTAGAGCACTAGTTGGCAAAACGAGAGGCAGAGTAATGCAGCGGAATCTTGTAACCCAGTGTTTACGGGGTCAGGCCAAGTCAAGAAGCAGACCGGTTTGAAAGTAATGAATGATCTTTATTAAAGACAGGCACACTATGTAAGCAGCACACGCACACAGATAACTAAGGAAAATAAAGGTGTGAGTAAGATAGGAGGATTTTCAGAGGGATAGTTGATTCGGGTGATACGAAACCTGTTCCTGAAGCCCGGAAGAAGATGGAGAGCGATGCTGGGGTTCGATGTATCTCAGCACGTGGAGCTGAGGGGAAGCTCGCCAAGCGATGCGGCAGCAAGGCGGGCTGGAACTCGGGAGCGATCCAAGGAAGCGCTCAAAGTCAGGGGTTTTTATAAGGAGAATTGTGACCGCAGGCTAGGTCGGACTTTGGGAGAACAATAGATTTGGGGCTGGAGACAAAGCCTCCGAAAGGTCAGAATTGGAATGACTGAGTTATAGCCAAATTGTCAATAGGATAGCCGGTATGCAAACACGGAGTACTTGAGCGTTGTATAGTCCAATCATCAAGCTGCCAGCGCTAGGCAGAGGATCTTTTGAAAGTTGCTTGCATACCTAATGGAGGTACTTGCCTTGAGGTCTCCTAAAGCGGCGAGTCGGCTGTTTCTGGCCTGCCTGTATTGTTTCGGAATATTACGGCGATTATCAGCTGAGCCTGTATGCGTGCTTGTCCAGGGGCCTCGCAAGCACGTGGAGGGGAATGGGTACGTGAAGCCGAATTATTGATATCTAAAGATATCTTTTATATCCCCAAAGCTCGGGCTAGCCAGGGCAGTAATTGCTCAGGACGGTCCTTGCCAAATTAGGACAGTTGGAGAGTATGCTGCACCAGCCCTGATTGAGTCCCAAAAATTTCTGATGGTATGTCAGCCAAAGCAGTCTTCCCCTGACCCTTAGCCTGTCTCTTCAAGTTGCTTTTTGAAGGAGGGGTGTTGTCAGGAAACATATAGTTGCCCTTACCCATGTGTTTCCTGAAGTCACCCTCTCCTCCTTTCAAATTTAACAGTCTGTTGGTTGAAGCATTTGGCCTATGCCACTGCTGAGCCCAATGGAGGTGGGACCTGAGTGAGGAGGGAGAAGGAAAAAAAGGCACTTGAGTTTCTTTGGCCTGGGTTGCCAACCACAGATGCAATATATAGGAAGTGCAGGAAACCACCCTATAATCTTTGCTGAATGTTCGTCAGAGACCACATAGGTTTTTGCCATCAGGAAAAGAATGAGGAGAAACTGTTCTTGGAACGGAAGGAGGCTGAGAGCGGAATTGGCATTTTGCTGTATAGGCACCTGCTAGAGTCAGGGGCTCTTTAACACTCCATATTTAAAACACTATGGTTCCGCTGTAACTGCCAGAAAGCTCTAGTAACTTTTGAAACACATACCTTCACAGATGAAAACTGAGACAAGTGTGACCCACCAACATCAGAGTATGGTCAAAACGGCAAAAGTTATTAATGAGGAAGAACAGACAAGCTAGCAACAGATTTCTTTTGCCTGACCCTACCGGGAATGGCAAGAGTCTACCCCTCCTCTCCTCTTCTTCCCTCCCAATTAACAGAGTGCAAATTACTTTTGCAGTCTGAGCTCAGTTTGAATCAGCTGAGAACAAAGGGGGAAAGCAAGAAGAAAGGAGAGAGAAACTGGGGCATTTGATTATGAACCGCAGAATTCTATAAGATGAAGCCACACAGTTAAAGTGGAATCACACTGCTATAGTTGTGTATTGCTTTAGGATCCCTGGAAAGAGCTCCTTGAGTTGGACCCGCACATGACATCTATAGGTGTACAGCTAACAAGACTGATTTCAGTTTTCAGGGAGGAGCTTTACAAAATAACCTCTACCCTTCTTGATACCTGATAGTGGAAGCAGCAGTGCTCTCAAACCATGATGTTTAACATTCCCCTAATTCCTACAATATAGCATCTCATTTGGACTCTGAGGGAAAATTTAAACAGTGGCTCTCAGGCCCTGCTGTCAAGCCCTGTCAGGGTGCTGGAGCCTCAGCAGTTCCTCAGGGAAGCATAGGGTGGCCAGAGTGAGAACTGGAGTGAGAACTCTTGTATCTTTAACAATTGCATAAAAGAGGGAACCAGGTAAAGAAATATCCACTGAAATTCCCTCATCAACACAACCCTTATGGATGCAGGAGCCCCATCCAGAACCCTAAACCCCACGTTGACACTGGACCTGAGTCATTTGGGTGTACAAGGTGGCAAACACTAGTTGTGATTTGTAAAATTAGACATGGTGTAATATGCCAATGTGGTGTAGTAGTTTGAGCACTGGAAACCAGGGTTCGATTTCCCACTCAGCCACGGAAACCCAGCAGGTGACCCTGGGGAGCATCACATCCTCTTAGCTCCAGAAAACCTCATGATAGGGTTGCCATAGGTTTGCCATAAATTGGAAATGACATGAAGGTACACAACAACATCTATATGAGAAATGGCTCCAGGAAGGGACCTATCACTTTTAGAATTATGCGCTAAGGTTTCTGTCCTTTGTATCAGCTTATTAGTATGCACTTTCATGCTAAATATCAGCCTTGCAATAAACTGGACTTCACAACTCCACAGAGTATCAGCTGTGACCACTGAACAGAGGCAGATTCACACAGCCATGCGCGTCACTCTGTCTTATTACCCAATGAGTTGGAGCTGACTGTGTGAACAGCGTTGAAAGGTGTTGAGCCCGTGAAGGGGGAAGATAACACAAAAGTCCTGAGCTGCAATGCCAGTTTGACACATGCAAGCTTTGGCTGCCATCAAGGAATGATAGGCGCACACACACGAACTGAAACATAAGGAGGATGAGAAAGTCTGATGTTTTATTGTGAAGCACTGGTGTGGAACAGTGCCATTTCTGCACTGCACTGTTACAGTGTTATTATTCCACTTTCAACATCCTGTGGAATTCTGAGGTTTGTAGTTTACTGAGGCCAAAGAGCTTTCTGGTTGAGAATTCCAAAGGCCCCTCCCTAAACTGCAAACCCCAAGATTCCATAGGATGTTGAAAGTGGAATAATAGCACTATCACAGTGTAGTGAGGAAATGGCCAGCAGCTAAGAGTGACTTTAAAGCCAAGAAGTCCCAAATTCTTATGGCACCCTCGGCTACAAAGTCGTTAGATGACAAAGGTGACAGGTCAGTTATTTGTCCTTCTAGGCCAGAAGCATGAGCCATTCACCCTTTCAGATCTTGTTCAACTGCAGAAGGTGCAGGACAGCCGGTGACGAGGAGCACTGGAAGCTGCAGTTCAGCAACACCTGAAATGCCACAGGTTTCCTACCTTCAGCTAAATCCGTGATTCACAAACTCTATTCTTCCAGGTGTTTTAGACTTCCGCTCCCAGAAGTCCCAGCTGTCTTGGCAAATGATCACTGATTCTGGGAGCTAAAGTCCAAAATGCCTGGAAAAATAGAGTTTGGGAAACACGGATCTAGGCTACATTGTCTACTCTGAATAAAAACAGTTCTTACTTTCCCTGCTTTGCATGCTTTATTTGTAAACTCCACAAAATGTAAGCGCATGAAAACTTTTGCAGCATCAGATCAAGGTGAATGAATTCCAACATAATTATGTTTCCTGTTTCAGCCTCAGAAATCAGACCCCTCAGAGTCTCATGATCAAGTGTTCTCTTAGCTGAGGTATCTTCTGGCTCCAGTGCAAAAGGTTTATTCAGATACCTCCATGGCCACTCATGGGAAGAGCTCTACTTCTTATGGTGCTGTAAGAAGCAGCTAAACTCCCTTCCTCCACTCGTGTGGCAGAATGTATTTAGGACAAAGGTGGAAATAAAGCTGCCAAAAATTGCAAACATTTTTTTCTAGCCTATTTACCACACACATGCACAGTCCTATTTTAGCAGCAGCTTAAAACAGACTGGTGTGGAATGGAGTGAATGAAACACTTATCCAGTTTACAGAAGCTATGAAGTACTTGGTCATCTGGAGAAAAAGTTGCCACAGGGGAATCAGCGGGTGGCTACTTACAGACAGACATAGGACCAAGCGTGTATCTGCATTACAACACTATAAGCGGTCTGATGCCACTTTAACTGCCATAGCCCTGCCTATGGAATCCTGGAAGCTGCAACTTGTACTTAGAATTCCTGGATAAAGAGTCCTATTGCCTCCTGCCCCAAACCACAGCACTAGAGCTCTCTAGCACAGAATTCGAAGTACTTCATAAAACTATAAATCCCAGGATTCCACAGGATGCAGCCAGATTGGTTAAAGTGGTATCAAACTGCTATTAGAGTGTGGTCTAGATATACTCCTAGAATTGAGAAGGGTCTGTGAGCTAGATGTGGGTTTGTAGTGTTCTAAATAAGGAACGGGTACTTCGTGGCTCTCCACATGGTTTTGGAGCAAAATTCCTATCAGTCCTAGCCAGCACAGCCAATGGTGGTGGGTAATGGGAGTTACAATCCAACAGGAACTGGAGGAGCAAAAGTTGCCTACCCTTGGACTGATTTGTTGATGCATCATGGTATAAGTGCTTACAGTCTTGCCATTACCAATAGGAGATAGCTATCAAGTCCTTTACCAAGACTGAGGATATAAAGTTATACAAACCAGTATGTTTTGCTGGCTTAGTTCAGACTGATAAAGAGCAGAGGTGGCCCTAATGCTGGATGTACCCCTCCATCTTATGTCTTGCAGTCCTGACTTCACGTGGTCCAGAATCACGGGATGGCAGAAGGAAGGACCACACCCAAGGAAGATATGGGGTGCCAAAAAGACAGACAATCAGTTGTATAGCTATGGGGAGGGCAAGACGAGGGTGCTGCTCCTTCAAATAATAATTATGTTCCCCCCTCCATGAAACTTTCCTTTGGTCTCCAGATTTCTGGCACTGCAGAAACTAAAACTTCAGTTGAGCACCAAATTTGAGGAACAAAGGGGGGCAGAATACTTATTTTGGGTGACAATGCCCTCATTTTGCCCCCCTCCCAACAGCTACACCCCTGCAGAAAGTACTGTATATTTCTGCAAATCCCATCCACTTTTGCCTTTGTCCTTGGCCACCACTGGAAGGTTTGATTATCCCAGAAAGGAAAAAAACTTTTGATAGAAAAATGCTTCCTATCTTGGATGTAACAGCTGATTAACAATACGATTTTTTACAGGTGGGTTAATAAAGCTGTATTATACTAAGTAGGACCATTTTCCCATGTAGCCACATAACTGCCTACTGTGATCTGCAGCATCTCTCCAGGGTCTGATTTGAGATGCCAGACATTGGAGTGCAAAGACACTGAGCTGCATCCACTGAACTAAATCTTCTCTGAGAAGCTGAGCCAGGGTGGCCAGACTGTGCTCACGGGCCCTTCCGCACTACACAATTATAGCACTTTGTTCCCATTGTAACTGCCTTGGTTGCATCCTATGGAGTCCTGGGGTTTCTAGTTTGATGAGGCACTAGAAGTCTCCGGCTGAGAATTCTAAATGCCTCTCCCTAAACGGCAAATCCCAAGATTCTATAGGATGGAACCACGGCAGTGAAAGGTGGAATTATAGAACCATATGGGTATAATGTGAATGGGCACCATATTCTAATATGGACCATCAGAGTACACCAGAGCTTCCACATATCCCTATGACTGGTCCTTTAGGTAGCTAGGGGTCAGAGAGTAGCTGGGGTTCAATCCCCCTAAGCAACCTTTTGCTTGCTGATCCTTAATTCACTGATACCTCAGCTCTGCCTGATACTGAACTTCTGCAGGCTTCTGTTATATCCGAAAGAAAAGTCATAGCAACTGCCAGAATCCTTGGGTGAGGGATTCTGGGAGTTGTAGTCCCCCAAAAGAGATCCCTTCTTCCAAGCTCTGGAAGTCTAAATTGGCATAAAGTAGCTTCCTGCATCCTTGACTGCAGGATTTTGGGAGCTGTAGTCCAAGAAATCAAAGTGTTCCCCCCAAGCTCTGGTTTGATGACCAAACACTCTCAGCTGGTATAAGGCAGCTTCCTGAATCCCATTTCTGTATCTGGCTGGATTATCCTGGTGCACGTTCCCCACCCCGGGGCTACAGATGTGTGGGTTGGACTACCCTTTCCATTTTGCCCAGCCAGCTGGGAGCTGTGGTCAAAAAAACAATTTTTCCTAGCTTTGATCTGGATGTAAAACGGTTGTGTAAGTCACCACTCCTCCCCTAGAATTAACCCTTTATTTGCTAGGAACCTGAGGCACTGAAATGGACTGATCCTGCTTGCTGTGGGCAGAGGGCGGCTCCTAAATACTCACCCCACTAAGCCAACAAAAATCCTTTCTTTCAGAATTCTGCACAATGGTAGCTCCTACTCTTGCTGCCCTAAAAGACTCCTGCCTCACCCCTAAGTGTGGTTGCACAGAGACCCCCATGCGTGCCATCCAATCACCAGGCGACTTATGGCACCCCCATGAATTCCATAGAGTTTTCTCAAGCAAGGAATGCTTAGAGATGGTTTGCCATTGCTTTCTTCTGAATACAGCTTACAGAACCTGGAATTTCTTGGTGGTCTCCCATCCAAGTACTCATCAGGCTGATCCTGCTTAGTTTCCGAGATCGGATGGGACCTGGTACCTTTGGGATAGGTAGGCTGTCACAGTTATATGTGTTCATTATCAGCCTTGCAGGGTAAGGCTGCAATCCTATGCAGACCTTACTGGGAGCAAAGCCCCACTGAACCTGTTCCTCTGTAAAAGTCATCTGCTCCCCTTTCTTCCTCCCGCATGTATCCCTCTATACATTTTGACGCTACTTTAACAGCTCTACCTGCAGCCAATGCAATGCTGGGATCTGTAGTTTTGGAGAGGGACTTGGAATCTTCTCTGCAGCACTTGCTCTCAAACTACAAATGCCAGAATACCATGGCAATCAAACTGGTGTTCCACCGCTTTAAATGTGCAGTTTGGGTACACTCTAAACCTGATCCCACCCTTCCTTTCTCTTTTCAGTTCTACCAAATCAAGCAACGTCCGTCGCCAACCTTTGTCCTTTGAACATGGCTCCAACTTGATTCTCCTTCTCCGTGAAAAATAAATAAAAAAAAAACACCCAGTACAATCCACTCTCATTCCAATCATCCCCGGCTACCCGCGCCTCCGCTTTCCCTGACTAAGCTGCCCTTCCTCAAATTCCTCACGCAAAGTCTTGCAAATTCCCCACGCGAACTCTTGCAAAGCGAGCAAACTCTGCAAAAGCAAAGCGACCTGAATGCAGAAGCGGAGGAAAGAAGGCTGAGTTTTCCGATCTTATTAGGGGGCGATCTTTTTCCTGAATCCCAAGATCCCTCCCCCACTCACTTCCCCAACCTCGATGAGCCCCTCATCCCTTCTCCAGCAAGAGATCTCCCCGACGCTTCACCCATGGAGCGGTGGGAATATTCTCTCTCTATTTCTTTTTGGGCTACAAAGCCCAGAATCCCCCACCCAGTCCACAAAAGGGAACTTTCAGCCTTCTGGCAACCTTCTCTTCAATTCTCTCAAATCTCCAAATCCCACCTTTTCTCCTTCCTGCCTTTCGCTCCTTACGAAAGCCAACGTGCGCACAATCCGAATCTGGGCTCCCGTCTTACCTGCGAGGTTGCGATGCAGCTCTTGGAGGCTGCTGGAGCGGAAAGGTGAAGCAGGCTTCGTTGTTGCTCGGCGAAGCAAGGCAGGGAGCGAGGAGGAAGGATGAGGGGAAATCGAGAGAGGGGGAAAGGTTTGTGAACCTCTCTCCTTCCCCAAGGCTTGTTCTGTTTCTCTCCGCCGCAGGTTGCCTTCGCCTGCCTCGATTCACAGAGGTCCCACCCACTAGCAATTTTGGACAAACTTTAAAAACACACACACACACACACAAAAACCCCACAAAACTTTCCAGCTACTGTATGCATCCGTTTAACGCCCCCTACCGATCCTCCGCTTGCTTAACCCTTTTGGACCAGGAATGTGGAAACGCATGCTGTTTCCGCACTATAGTGTTATAGCGCGATCATTCCACTTTCAACATCCTGTGCAATTCTAGGGTTTGTATTTTACCAAGGCCCAAGAGCTCTCTGGCTGAGAATTCTAAATGCCCCTCCCTAAACTGCAAACCCCAGGATTCCATTGGATGCTGAAAGTGGGATACTCGCACTATAAGGGTGCAGTGTGGAAATGGCCACAGAGAGGAAGACGGTGGGGAGAATGACAGCTGGATGGAGGGATCTGATCCGCAGGCTCGTCTATTCCAGAGGTTCTCAGCCTGGGGTCTGGGGACCCTTGGAGCCTAGAAGTCCTGCTGCTGGACACCAACAGCAGCAACAGGGATGTGGCAGTGAGCCAGGGGGGGTTGCGGGGGCTGAAACTGCTCCCTCCTTTGCAAACTGTGACTCTGGAGACCAGGGCTTGAATCCCGACTTGACCATGGAGAAATCCACTGAGTGATCTCAGTCAAGTCACATTATCTCAGCCTCAGAGAAAGGCAAAAGCAACAAATCTTGCCAAGAAAACCCTCATGATAGAGGGCATGCTTCGTTTGCCTTTGGTTTGTCATTTGTACTCTGAGAACCCTGCAGTTGGTGGCAACTGGTAGTCTCTGTGTTAGTGGGACAGTAAACATCCAGGTTCTAGTCTGAAATTTCAAGGTATTATCCAAGATGCTGTTCCCTTTTTGTTATATACCTTCAAGTTAAGTCCTATCGCAGGGTTCTTTTTTGAGGAGGGAGGTGGAAGATTTGTTGGGGGGGGGGCTTTATCATTGCCTTCCTCTGATGCTGAGAGAATGTGACTTCCTCAAAGTTGGTCAGTCGGTTTCCATGGCTCAGCAGGGATTTGAACCCTTGTCTCGCAGATACCTTGTTCAGTACTCAAACCACAACGCCACATAGGCTCCAATATCCTGTTCCCTGCTTGCTTCCAAATTAGGTTCAGGTCCTATGCAGTTCAGAGTATGATTCCAAACAGATACACTACGTTGCTGACTTAGGAGTCACCAGCTGCCCCTGCATATGGCCCTCTCTAATACCAGTAACCTCCCTACTCCCTACATGCTGATTTCTGAATTAATTGATGCAAAACTGGCGCTGTTGCATAGCCTCCAACATTTCACAGATGAAAACCAGGACATGTGTGAGCAAGTGACATCAGAGTGTGGACCAGAGGGAAAAGTTATAAGTGAGGAAGGTCACACAAGCTAGCAGAGCCTGTGGCAGCTTTTCCTAAGCCTAAAGGGAAGGGCAAGCTCCTGCCCCCCTTGTCCTCTCCTCCCTGCTGTGTCAATTGAGTGCAAACTACTTTTGCATTTCAAGTTTAGTTTGCTGCAATTGCAGTAAACTGAGGACAAAGTGGGAGAGTGGAAGGAGAAACCGGGACGTTTTAAAAGCAGCTGAAAAACTGATATGACATAAGATTGATCAGAACTGTCCTTGCTGAATTGGGACAGCTAGAAGGTATGTTTACTTTTACCACTGAAGCATCTGCTGTTTGTGCAGCTAATGTTTTTCTTCTCTTTGGCCTCCTAGTTGCCACTTCTGTGACTGCTTTTGGTGATGCGCTCAGTAGGTCCTTGAACCAGTGAGGCATCTTCTGGCTGGGAATAACCTCCACTGGAAAACACAGTTCTCCTTGCCTCTGTGAACATGGGTTCTGACTTCATTCTTACTTATCTTCGCTTAAAGTATATGTGTATGAGTGAGGGGGAGAGATAAGTACAGTACTACCTCCTCCTATTAAATCCACCTCCTCTAAGCAAACATCAGAAGCACAACAGATATATTTCATATATTGTTTCAGGATGTAAATAAAGCCTTAGCTCCAGATCTTGCCAGCTCATTGCATCTCTGTTTATTAATGATCCAAGAGGAAATTCTGATGTTTTACCAAAGGAATTTAATACTAAGTTCTCTTCCAGGGCATAACTCAAGCACCACACAGGAGTTAGTTAAGATATGAGGAATGGTAAATGAATTGTTTATCATGTCCACAGTGAAATTAATCATATGGAGCTTGGTTTAAACAAAAGCAGTGAAACATGTCAGGGGTCTTAAAGGTTCATACAGTATTGATTGTTGGACTGCCTTTGTACCTGGCAAGATAGCAAGCTTTGGGATGACAGAGATTTCATTCCCTACCCAAAGAAAGGTTATCTTATAAGAAGACCAAATTAAAAAAAAAAATAACTTGTGAATCTCAGATTCAAAATGTCTTTATTTTCATGTGTGTTAACTAGCTGTAACATTTGTAAAGAATAGATTTCTTGGTCAAGTGAGGATCTTTTGAAAACTGTCTTCTGTTGATCTGTTTTGCCAGACTTGTTGTTCTTGTTTGTTGTCATTTTCTGTCAAGATAGCTTTGCCCCTATGAATGTTGTTATTGTGTGTCTTCAAGTCATTTTCAACCTATTGAGACTCTAAGGCAAACCTATTATGGGTTTTTCTGGGATGTGTGTCCCCCTATTAATGAGAGACCTCTATTAAGAGCCCTGCCAAGATTCTCCAAACTCAAGGCTGCAGCTTCCTTGAATGAGCCATGTAGGGTGGGCAGGGCTAGTGTTAGGTGGATTTGTAATTGGTTGACCGTCCGAACCCAAAGGGTGCTCACCAATGGCTGCTTTTCATCCTGGAGAGAAGTGACTAGTGGGGTGCCACAGGTTCTGTCCTGGGCCCAGTGCTATTCAACATCTTCATCAGTGACTTGGATGAAGGAGCGGAGGGCATGCTGATCAAATTTGCAGATGACACCAA
The DNA here is from genome assembly GCA_030412105.1 of Cyclura pinguis. Lineage (NCBI taxonomy): Eukaryota > Metazoa > Chordata > Lepidosauria > Squamata > Iguanidae > Cyclura > Cyclura pinguis. The sequence goes on along the minus strand of CM059599.1, from coordinate 16,628,727 downwards.
ATTGGGAGGGGTGGCTAATACACCAGAGGAGAGGATCAAACTTCAAAAAGACCTTGACAGATTGGAGAGCTGGGCCAAAACTAACAAAATGAATTTCAACAGAGACAAATGTAAGGTCCTACACTTAGGCAGAAAAAATGGAATGCACAAATATAGGATGGGGGACGCGTGGCTGGATAGCAGTACGTGTGAAAGGGATCTTGGTAGATCATAAGCTGAACATGAGTCAGCAGTGTGATATGGCAGCCAAGAAAGCCAACACAATTCTTGGTTGCATCAATAGGGGTATGGTGTCTAGATCAAGGGAGATAATGGTACCACTCTATTCTGCACTGGTTAGACCTCATCTGGAATACTGTGTCCATTTCTGGGCACCTCAGTTCAACAAGGATATTGACAAGCTGGAGCATGTCCAGAGGAGGGCGACCGAAATGGTGAAAGGTCAGGAAGCCATGCCCTATGAGAAGCGGCTTAGAGAGCTGGGTATGTTTAGTCTGCAGAAGAGAAGGTTAAGAGGGGACATTACAGCCATGTTTAAATATTTCAAGGATGTCATGTCGAGGAGGGAGTGGGCTTGTTTTCTGCTGTTCCAGAGACCAAGACAAGGAGCAATGGATTCAAGCTGCAGGAAAGGAGATTCCATCTGAACCTCAGGAAGAACTTCCTGATGATCAGAGCTGTCCAGCAGTGGAATATGCTGCCTAGGAGTATGGTGGAGTCTCCTTCTTTGGAGGTTTTTTAAGCAGAGGCTGGATGGCCATCTGTTGGGAATGCTTTGATGTGTTTCCTGCATAGCAGGATGTTGGACTAGATGGCCCTTGTGGTCTCTTCCAACTCTATGATTCTATGATTCCATCTGTACTGTGATCTTTCCTCTTTTTCACTTTACCAGGTATTATTGTCTTTTCCAATGAGTTGTGTTTCTCATGGTGCGTCCAAAGTCTGACAGCCTGTATTTAGTAATATTGACTTCCAGTGAGAGTTCCAGTGCCTGAATTTATTTCCAGCCCTTAGAATGCAAGACTGCATAAGGAACTCCCCGCTCTCTAACTGTAAAAGGACTGACAAGCTTTGCGTTGGCTAGAGATATCTCTGAGTTTTCAAAGGGTTTTCTCCCTGTTTGTTTTCTCAAAATGGAGAACAAAAGTTTATTTAGTTTGTTTTGTTCCAGCAAGCCTAAGGTGCCATTAGAGTGTAACCTGACGAGCCTATGGACTCTTCTTCCCTGAGCATCTCAGAAAAACCTGAAGAATACATGGCTTGAGAATCTGCCCCCTACCCCTTCTTGTTAACTGCTGTCAAGTAAACTTATCGCAACCCCATAGATGAGAGACATCCAGGTCATCAACCGCCCTTCTCAGACCTTGCAGATTCAGGGATTTGTCTTCCCTTCAGTTAAAAAAGATTTCTGTTGCCCTACCTTTTTCGTTCCTTTTAAATGTCCCAGTTTCTCTCTTCTCCTCCCAAACCTCTCAAACTACTACATCACACTGGTTTTCTGATTGTGCTGTACTGGTATAATAATTTTTTTAAAAAAATTATTATGAAATATCACAATAACAAGGTGAATTAAAATACACATGCCAGAAAACAGTTACATTATATATCATTATGTCTGTTTGAAGTCATAGCTGAAGAGAGTCATAGATTAAACATGGGTGGAATCACATGAACATATTGGTGATAAACTTCATCATAGTATCATAGAATCATAGATCACAGAAGCATAGAGTTGGAAGAGACCCCAGGGGCCATCCAGTCCAACCTGCTGCTATGCAGGAGCACCCATCAAAGCATTCCCAACAGATGGCCATCCAGGCTCTGCTTAAAAACCTCCAAAGAAGGAGACTCCACTACACTCTAAGGAAGCATATGCCACTGCCGGACAGCTCTGACCGTCAGGAAGTTCTTCCTGAGGTTCAGGTGGAATCTCCTTTCCTTGTCCTAGTCTCTGGAGCAGTGGAAAACAAGCCCATTCCCTCCTCAACATGACATCTCTTCAAATATTTAAACATAGCTATCACGTCCCCTCTTAAGTACATAGTCCCAAAGGTCTCCATGTGCTCTTGGAGCTCCTTCTCTGTTCCTTTTATCTTTATGAATAGAGTCAAATCTTGCCAAGAAAACCCCATGATAATTTCACCTTAGGGTCACCATGAGTTGGAAATTATTTGAAGGCACACAACAAAACCAACATGTCCCAGAGCCAGAGTGGTGTAGTAATTTGAACTTTGAATTATGACTCTGAAGACCAAGGTGTGAATCCCTGCTGGGACACAGAAACCTACTACATGACCTTGATCAAGTCACACTCTCAGCTTCAGAGGAAGGCAAAGGCAACCCCCCCCAAACAGAATCTTGCCAAGAAAACCCGATTATATAGTCACCTCAAATCAGAAATGAGTTGAAAGCACATAATAAAAACAACAACAACAACAACAACAACAACTTCTTCCCATGATATGCCTAAAGTATGACAGTCCCAATTTAGTCATCTTGGGTTCTAGGGAGAGTTCAGATTTGATTTGCTCTAGGACCCATTTGTTTGTCTTTTTAGCAGTCCACGGGATCCTTAGAACTCTTCTCCAGTACCACATTTCAAATTGATTTAATAGTGTAAATTTATTTTTATATTATCTTTAAATCCTACAGGGATGTTCTTCAAGTTGTATTTTGGTATGATGATTGCTTTAATGTTCTTCTTTAGCTTTACTTTAATATTTGATATTGGCAGTTCATGGCCTTTGTCCCAATCTGCTCTTAGTCTTGTTTTTGCAGAGAGAATTGATCTTTTCTACCTTCTGCTTCCAATTATGTAGTCTATGTGATTTCTGTATTGGCAGTCAGATGATGCCCATGTATACAGTTGCTTCTTGGGTTGCCTGAATGATGTGTTTGCGATGAACAAACTGTTGGGCTCACAAAATCAAACCGCTTGTTCTTCTGCTTCATTTCTTGATCTGAGGCCAAATTCCCCTATCCTTTTTGATTCTGCTCTGTTTCCTACTTTTGCAATCCAATCTCCTATGGTTATTAACCTGTACTGTTTCAGTGTGTGATCAGTTTCCTCCTGGACTCCAGTACAGAATGTTTTAATTTCTCCTTCTTCTGCATCTGTAATTGAAACATAAGCTTGAATTATGGTTATATTGATGGTTTTTTCTTGAAATCTTATTGATAGTACCCCTTGGCTGCTTTTGCTACATCTCTCCTAACTATTAATGCATTTCTTCTTAGATTTTCATTTCCTGAGTAAAACACTTTGTAATTATCTGACTCAAAATGTCCCATTCCTGCCTACTTTTACCTTACTCACCCCAAGTATTGCAATGTTTATATGTTCTATTTCTTGTTTTACTATGTCTAGCTTTTCCTGATTCAGGCTTCTCACATTCCATGTTCCTATAATACGTGTTGTGCAGCTTTGGACTTTCCTTTCACCTCTGAGCATGTCAACAGCTGAACGTCCTTTTGGCTTGAGTCCAGTTGCATCATTAGCCACAGTGCTACTTGTACTGGTCCTCTGTTGTACCCCAGTGAGCGCCTTCTGATCATGATGTTTCTTGCTCTGCCTTATCTTGCTTCATTTTGGATTGTCTCATCATGTTTTCATGTTAAAAGGCATTCAAAGGGTGTTTACCATGCCTTCTTCTGCACAGCATTAACAAGTGTCCCTGAGATATCATCCACCAGTGTCACCCACTCCCACTACTGTTACTGCCCCACAGCTATTTGGCACATTTACTTTGGCTCCTCAGCAAAAGCTTGTCTGACATGGGAGACCCTACTAGCAACACTGCTACCATCAGCATAGCCCCTTGATTCACAGGAGCATGCAACCCAAAGGTAACAATAGTAGCTTCACACAAAATGTTAGTAGCTTGTTTGTCTGAACAATCCTCTGTCCCTTCACCAGCCTTGACACCATGATTCATTGGTCTTCTTGACGTTGCTCTAGCAGTTTATTAGGAGCTGATTTTTCTTTAGCACGGGTGAGCAAGGAAGTGACTGTTAGCCTCAAATAATACAAAGGTTTTTCTTTCAAAGGCACAGGATGTTTCAATTACTGACAAGTAAGGGCCTTTCTGCACTGCACTGTTATAGTGCTGTTATTCCACTTTCAACATCCTGTGGAATTCTGGGGCTTGCAGTTTACTGAGACCAAAGAGCTCTCTGGCTCAGAATTCTCAATACCCCTCCCTAAACTGCAGACCCCAGGATTCCATAGGATGTTGAAAGTGAAATAATAGCACTAGAACAGTGTAGTGCGGAAAGGCCCTAAGTTGCACTCGGCGTACATTTGAGTGTGGCTTCACGTTACTGTTGTGTGACTTGGTTTCTGACTTATGGTGACCCTAAGGTGAAGCCCTCATGAGGTTTTCTTGCCAAGATTTATTCAGAAGAGGTTTCCTTTTTCTGAGGCTGAGAGAGTGTAGCTTGCCCAAGGTCACCCAGTGGGATTCCGGGGCCAAGCAGGGATTTGAACCCTAGTCTCCTGGAGTCCTAATCCAACATTCAGACCACTACAACATGCTGGGACACACCTGAGTGTGGTCATATCATGCTCGTGTATTCAAAAGTATTTTTCTTCTGCACACTGCTAGTCCCTGAACCATTGGCTGCTAGTCCATGGAAAGTTTCCAAGAAAAAAACGGAACAGCTGTCGTCAATGGGAACAAATACTGGCCAGTCCTTACTACATGGGGACAAATCCCTGCCCATTCCCCAAATTGGATAGTTTAAGAAACATGGTACTATGGGACAAGGTTGGGTATAAGTGTTAAAAGCTAAATTCTGTCAAATGGTAATAAGAAGAATGGGGGTGGGTGGGTGGGTGGATGGAGAAAAAGCCATTTTGTTTGCCAACTTTGTGGTTAGACCCAGTGCCCTGGCCTGATTACTTCAGCTGATGTTTTTCCTAAATCAGTCATGAATCAGCAGTTATGAAGTTTCACAATACCTTGTGATTCTCTGGTGAACAGCTGAGGGATGTTGTTTATTGTGGGTTGTGTTTTCTTTAAAGGGCCTTTGAATAGGCAAACACTCTCCTCTGCACGTTTTGTTTTGTTTTTTCTTTGTTAGAGAAACTGTAGAAAGATGAAAGTGGGTGGGGGAATGTGAGGGGGATTCAGCTGAATACAGTTTGGAACTGCACGGTGCCTTTGATAATAAACTTCCATCTTAAAAGAGATTTCCCCCTTAATCGCTGGAAGAGGGCCAAGCTCAGGAATTAACATTCCTTCTTGCATGGCAGTGTGGCGTGGTACATGGGTCCTTGTATAATAGGAAGCGCGCGGAGTCCAGTGAAATTAGCGTCGGTGCGCAGCTCAGACTTCCAAAGCGGGATTGCTGAAAAGCTCAGTATTACAAAGTGAAAAAAAGTACGAAGAGACTAAAGGATTCTGTAAGACTTAAAAGAAAAAGGTGACAGAAATAGGTTAAGTTTCCCACCAGCCGATTTTGTAAAAGGTTGACAAATGATTCTGGCTGTTAAAAACTGGGCTGAGTGAGTGCTGCCTATAGAAATTTTTATTCATGGAGAGTTTAAATGCTGTTCCTAAGAAAGGAGTGCCTTCAAGTTGTCTGTTGGCTTATGGTGACCTCATGAATTTTCACAGGATTTTCTTAGGTAGAGAGTTCTGTTGGCCCTCCATATCTGCAGATTCTGCATCCACAGACTCAACCAACCACAGCTTGTAAATATTCCTGTCTGTCTGTCTGTCTATCAGAGTGTATTTATATGTCCCCCAAAAGCAAACTTTGATTTTGCCATTTTATATAAGAGACACCATTTTACTACACCGTTGTACATAGAATCCTAGAATTGGAAGAGACCACAAGGGCCATTAAGTCCAACCCCCTTCCATGCAGTAATATATCATCAAAGCACTCCCAACAGGTGGCCATCCAACCTCTGTTTAAAAACCTCCTAAGAAGGATATTCCACCATGCTCCGAGGCAGCGCATTCCTCTGTTGAACTGCTCTTGAGCATCTATGAATTTTGGTATCCACAGGGGGTCCTAGAACCAAACCCTAGTGGATACTGAGCACCCACTGTACTCAGAAGTGGTTTGCCATTGCTCTCCTCTAAAAATAGGCTAACAGCACCTGGTCTCCCTTCCAAGTACTGACTACACCTGACCTTGCTTAGCTTCAAAGATCAGATGGAATCTGCATACTTTCCAACAATTCACAGATGAAAACTGAGGCACTTGCTGCCAAGCAACATCAACATGTGGTCAAGATGGCAAGGGTTATGAAAGGTTATGAGGAAGAACATGCAAGTGAGGAAAGGCTGTAGCATTTCACTTCGTCCTCCTTCTCTTTCTGTTCTTCCCTTTTCCTCTTTTTCCTTTTCTTTCTCCTCTTCCTCCTCCTTCCACCCCTTCTGCTCCTCTCTTCCTTTTTCCTCCTCCCCCCTCCTCCTCTTCCTTTTCTTATTTTCCCTCTTCTTCTTCCTCTTTCTCCTTCTTTTTCCTCCTCTACCTCCTTCTTGTTTCTCTTCCTCTTCCCCTTTTTCCTTTCTCCTCCTCCTGTTCTCTCTTCTTCCTCCTCTCCCTCCCTCTGCCTTTTTTCCCCTGCCTCTTCCTCCTCCTCTTTTTCCTTCCTCCTCCTCTTCCTGTTCTTCCTTTTCCCTCTTTTTTTCCTTCTCCTTCTTCTCCCTCCTCTTCCTCCTCCTTTTTTTCCCTTCCACTGCCTCCTGGTCTTCCTTTTCTCTCTTCTTCTTCCTCTTCCCTACTCTTCTTTTTTCTGCCTCCACCTTTCCCTCTTCTTCCTCCTCCTCTTCCTCCTCCTCCTCTTCTTCTTCCTCCTCTTGTTTTCCCTCCTCTTCCTTCTCCCCCTTCTTCTCTTTCTTACTCCCCTCTTCTTTCTTTTATACTATGCCTTTTCCCCTCTAAGAGGAACTCAAAGTGGATTACAGAAATGAAAACAAATACATATAAAAGCATTTATAAAGATAATAAGTAAAAACATATAAAAATCTACTATTAAAATATAGTTGAACAACCTATAGATTTAAATATTTTCAACCAGAGCCATTAAACTCTATCCTGATTTCTGTTTCTGAAATCTGCTCTTTTGGGTAGAACTCCCTTCCCATTTTTGGTGTGTATTTTGCCCTTCTCTGTTGGTTCCCATCCGTTTTTTTCCTTCTTGGTGCTGCCACGGCCAATGAATGAACGAATTCTTACCAATGAGATCATACCATACCAAGGACGGAAGGCAAAGTGTGAGTTAGATGGATTAAACCAGGGTGCAAGGAAGAGTAAAATGCATCCAGATGGCCAATACCACAAGTTATAAGGGAGGCTGAAATACTATATGATTGCCAACCAACTTGAAACACACATACAGACGCAAGTACACGCCACACTGTTCCACACCCTCACGGCTTTTGTTTTTCAATTTTTGCTTTTGGGTAAAGAGACGAGCTGTATGTCAGAGCTTGGAAAAATTACTGCTTTAAACCACAACTCCCAGAATCATCCAGCCAGCATGGCCTGTAGAAATTTTGGGAGTTGTTTCCAAAAAAGTAACTTTCCTCAGCTTTGGTTTAGATTTGAATTCTACAGATTCGGACAGCATTTCTGGCAGGCTACTTGGCTTTGTCCCTAGTTGCATTCCATACTTTGTTCTGGAAGCCTCCTGTGGACCCCTGTGTCTGTAATCGCCCCATTAACATTAATAACATTAACATTAATTAATTAATTAACATTAATAGCAGTGTGGTGCTGTGGTCAGAGTCTTGGGCTACAACCCTGGAGACCAGCGTTCAGTTCCTCCCTCAGCCATGGAAATCCACTGGGGTGACCTTGGGCAAGTCATACACTCACAGTGCCAGAAAACCCCATGATAGGTTTGCCTTAGAGTTGCCAAAGATTGAGAACAACTTGAAGGCACACAACAACAACTAATTAACAAGTGCCCTCTCCTGTTAAATGTGTAAACTCTCCACATGCCAAGATAGGGACCTTTGAATCTTGACAGTAATGATTCTTACCAGATTTGTCCCAGAGACTCATACTCAACACCAGTTTTGTTTCTCACACAAGTTTTATTCCACACACATTTTTTTTAAACAAACAAAAGCTTGGAAATTTACTGTAAAAAAAGGATTATTTACTATTATTGTTCTAACGCCTGCAAAAGGAGTTCGTTATGATGATAGTGACACTTTAGGAAACTATGCTTTACTTCTTTATTTCCTTATTTCTCAGAAATTTCTTATTTCCATTTACTCTTTTCTGTTGAAGCAAAGTTTTCTGGTTTTTTCCAAAAGCTCCTCATGTTCGTGTTAGTCAACTTCATCAGAGACTGCATCTTCAACAAAGATAACCACTACCAAGGAAAAGTACAGTTGAGCCCTATCTTTATGATCCTATCCTATCCTTATGAGGATTTCTCAGCACAGGTTAGATTCCTGCATTGTTGCCCACTTTTCTGGTTGAGCACTTAAGTGAGTGCTGCAGAGAGATCTTTGTTTCTCTCTTTCCAGTGAATGACTGCACACTCACCAATGTTTCACAAATGAAAACCAGGACACATGTGACAAAGCAACATCACAGTGTAGTCAAAGTGGCAAAAGTTATTAATGAGGAAGAGCAGACAAGCTAGGAGAGGCTACAACAGTTTGCTCTGGCCTGAGCCTACTGGGAAGGGCAAGATTTCCACTTCTCTTTTCCTTCCAGCTCAGTTGATTGAGAACAAACTGCTTTTGCATTTTGAACTCCGTTTGCAACAACCGAAATAAGCTGTGGACAAAGGGGGAAAGTAAGAAGAGGAGAAAGAAACTGAATCATTTTAAAAGCTGCTGAAAAGGTAGAATGACAGAAGATTAATCAGGACTGGCCTTGTCAAATTGGGACAGTTGGCATTTATGATACTGTTCACTGCTCATTAGAATCCATGCTTGCTCATTTCTAACTGTCAATGTCAGGCGGCAGCTAAGCAGACACAGAGGCAGGAGCTGAGTTTATGGCTTTGGTAATAAAGAAATTAAGAGGTTACGTCACCAAAACAAACATCCAAGTCCCAGGAGCAGCAAACCCAAACAGCAAGGTTTAGCCTGGAACAGAAAGCCCATGCCACAGGACGCAGATTCCCGGTTGATAGACGGTTGTTGCCCCGTGCCCAACTCCAACAGCGTCTGTCTTAAATACACAGTCTTTAGCCCAGCTGGGGCTGATCAAATGTCCGTTGGCCCAGCTCACAACTGGAGCCCCTCAAGACTTCAAGAGAATGATGATGAATCAAGAGATTCATCAGACGCTTCACCCTCAGCCGCTGAGACCTCCGAACCACCCCCTTTTCCAGCCGCCTCTGGAGGAACGTGGGGGGAGGGTCTGCTGCAAACTCCGGGCCGGAGTCAGAAACACCAGCCTCTGTCGAGCCAGAAGCACTAGCCTCTGCCTCTGGAGCAGAAGCATCTGCTGCAGGTACTGGCTCGGGACCCGTGCCCGGGACAGCTGTGGAGTCGCTGGCAGACTCCTCCCTAGACTCTGAAGGAGCCCCCTCTCCCGAAGGCCCCTCCAAGGGATCCTCCCCCAGCTGGGAGTCCAAGTCTAAATCGGAGTCCAAGTCTGAATCGGCAGCACGCTCAGCCTGGCTCATGACACTAACACTGGGGAGGGCAAAGTGTAACCCTGGGGTCACATGTACCAACCCAGCAGCCCTTGACTCAGTACTTCAAATATCTCTCTTTTTGGCAAAAAGGTGAAATACTTTCTCCTGGAAGCTTCCAGGAATGGCGACGCACCTTTTAAACAGGTTACATGCAAGGAAAGATAGAGTTGGATGTCATCAGCATACTTGTAACACTGAATGTCAAAACTCTGGACAACCTCTTTCCGCAGGGCCAAAATGAACTCTGAGAGACCATGCAGGCCACCAGACAGGGGGGTTGAATAGGTAAGGCATCCCCCTGTACCACTTTCTGAATTCTCCTGTCCAGGAAGGACTGGAACGCTCCAAAATAGTGCCTCCAAGTCCCATCCTAGAAAAGCAGCTCAGAAGGTTACCATAGTTGATGTTATTGAAAGCCACTGACAGGTCTAGCTGAACTGATAAGTATATACTCTCCATGTCTAGTTCCTGATATAGACCATCCACCAAGTTCCATCTCCATCCTATAACTAGGCTGGAAGCCAGACTGAAATGCATTTACTTAATTGGTTTTATTTAGGAACCTCTGGTGACCACATGGTCCAGAATCTTGCCCAAGAAAGGCATAAACTGATCTGTAATTAATTAGTATGTTGGGGTTCAGGGAAGGTTCAACGAAATACCCCAGAGCTTCTTTTAGGCAGGATGGAAACCTATTATATTACAGTGAAGCACTGACTACTCTTTTTGCCCAATTGGCCTCTGCTTTTATGAGCCAGGAATGGCCTGTTCAGTATACATATGGCGGCTCTTACCTCTCCAAGCATCCTGTCCACATCCTCAGTCTGCACAGAGTGAAAAGTATCCAGGAGGACTGGACAAGCAGAAGCTAAGGTTACATTCACTGGACTGCAGCATCAAAGTCAGAGGAGAACTGAGCAATTTTATTTGCGAAATGTTGTGCAAATGCTTCACAGCAAACTGCCTGGTGATCTGTGTTTTCTTCTTCTGGGTCAGAGTGTAGAAGGCCCCAAACCATCTGAGGCCGTTCTTTGGCTGAAGCCTAGCAAACGAACAACCTGACTTCACTTCCAGCACTAAGCTGGAGCTGGCTGCCCACTCACCTCCTGTGACAAGTACAATTGAAGCCAGGGGGCTTCTGCACCACATGTTGGGGAAACACATTTAAGCTCGTGGATACTGATCACATCATAGGCTCAGCTGGAGAAGGACAGAAGAAAGTCAACAAACAAATAAATGCTGGCTGAATCTAATAACACATAAATAATGGTTCAGAACAACAGGGGTCTTCAATAGGCTACAAGGGAATATCAGAATCCATGCAATGACTGTAAGCAGGAAGTTCCTTTCTGGTGGTGGATATTGGCTAAAATAGATCTGTGGTTTCTAAAGGGAAGTGCATTGGAATGTTGACCTTTAAAAACCCAAGATGGGGGTTGTTTTTTGGAAAATTTGTCATCGTAGAGTGGAAGGACTCCATAGCGTTCAACCCCCATGCATTGCAACAAGATTCACTAGGCCTATGTTATCCCTGACAGATGTTTGTCATCAGTGTCGTTTGGGAGATCTGGCCTCAGATGAAGAGCAAAATATAAGAATGTAACAACAGCCACAGCAGATCAAACCCATGGCAACTTCTTTCATTCCAGAATTCTGTCTCACACAGTGATGCACATCTGGAACTTCAGGGAAGGGGCTGTAACTCAGTAGTAGAGCACACGCTTCGAATCTAGAAGGTCCCAGATTCAACCCCCTGCATCTTCAGGAAGGACTAAAGGAGAAAAGGAGAAGCTTCTCTCCTTCTTTCTCATCATAATGGAACCTGGGGTCATCCACTGAGGCTCAGTGCTGCAAGATTCAGGATACATATGGAAATGCCCTTCTTCACACAGTTCATTGTTGAAATTCATTGCTATAAGAACTATCGATGCCTGTCAACTTGGATGGCTTTAAAGAGGGACTAGATAAATTAATGGAGTATGGCCGTTATTGGTTCCTAGTCAGAATGGCTATACATCAGCTCCCAGATCAGAGAGAATACACTTCTATGCATTGAGAGCTACTGGACGGGCTGTCCTCTGTGTCTCACCAGTTGGAAAAATACATTGTGGGAGAACATGAGGGAGGGTCTTCTCTGTGGTGGCACCCCAGAGTGGAATTCCCTCCCTGTGTAGGCCTGACCGGTGCCAACATTGGGATCATTGCAGTGTCAAGTCAAAACTTGGCTTTTTATTGAAGCCTCTGGGACTAACTGTTTTATCCAGGATGTTGTGTGTGTGTGTGTATGTATGCTTTCAAGTCACCTATTGACTTAGGTCAACCCCACAAATTTGATAGGGTTTGGTTAGGCAAAGAATACTCAAGAGATCTTTTTGCCAGTCCTTTCCTCAGTAGTTGGTATTCATTGGTGGTCTCCCATCCAAGGACTAACCAGGGCTGGTCCTGCTTAGTGTTGACAGTACTGGCTTAGATGGAGACAGCTTTCTGTATTCCTGAGAAAGAACAGAGTCATAGAGACATAGAGGTTGAAGAGACCACAGGGGTCATCGAGTTCAACCCCCTGCCATGTAGGAATACACAATCAACATACTCCTTGCAGATGGCCATTTGGCATCTGTTTAAAAACCTTCAAAGAAGGAGACTCCACCACTGAGGGAGTGTATTCCACTGTTGAATTGCTCTTACCAACTGGAAGTTCTTCCCATTGTTTAGCTGAAATCTCTTTCCCTGTAGTTTGAAGCCATTGCTCCATGTCTCAGTCTCTGAAGCAGCAGAAAATAAGCTTCTTCCACAAAACATCCATATGACATCCATTTAAATATTTAAACATGGCTATCACGTCACCTCTTAAACTTCTCTTCTCCAGGCTAAACATATCCACCTCTCACTGTGTAGACATACCTATGCTGTCTCAACATGATGGGATGCTTCAATGAAGAATTTTTCAGTCTTGTGAGATATCTCAGCTCCTGGCCAGAGCAAGACAAGAAATGTTCATTTTTTTCTTATGAAGGTTTCCAAAATGAGTGCAAACTATTTGTGCAAAACTCACCCTCTTGTTGATAAGCAAAGGCCCACATATACAGCAAACAGAGAGCCACTGACTGGCTGTTAAGGAAAAGATACATGCAACTGATGCACTGTTTTTTAATTGTTAATCGTCAATTAAACAATGCAGCAGTGATTGATGCATTGTACAATGGTGCAAGCTTGCCTCTTTGGTGCAATTTTGCTTCATTTCATGCAAACAAATATCATTCTTGCTTTCATGTCAAGAGCAGGGGTGTAAATCTTCATTTGAAGAATTTCAAAATTTTTCTGTCCATTAAATGACATTAACAAGGGCATTGCATTGCAAGGTTTGGGTTTTCTTTTGGTACAAACTGAACTATCACAAAAATGCGAACATGTGAAAACTCACAGTGGCCATTTCCGCACTAGACTGTTGTAGTGTTATTATCCCACTTTCACCATCCTATGGAATGGTATCCATAGAACTCTTCTCCAGCACTATATTTCAAATGAACTGATTTTCTTCCTATCAGCTTTCCTCACTGTTCAGCTTTCACAACCATGGGTAGAAATGGGAAACACGATGGCATGGACAATCCTAACTGTAATATTTCATAATATATCTTTCTACTTCAGGATCTTGTCTAGTTCCGTCATAGTGCCAAACAAAATGCATCATGCAGACATAGTATAAAAGTATAGCAGGTGGAAGCTACATCTCCATGATGCAGAATCCATGCCATGTCTCTGTCAGTAAAGGTTGGACCAAACCTGTAGAAAATACTTTGTGATGTGGGTCGTTAAGTGCACCTGTGGAAACCCATGTGACTTTAGCTGAGTCATGCTGATGAGCAACCAGGGGAGAAGCTTGCATCAGGTGTGGGGAGAATGCAAAGGCTGGCAGGATTGCATCAGCTAGTGTGAGTATAAATGTAGCTGAGAGCTAGCCAGCAAGTTGCACATGGTGCCTGGCATGTCTGCCGGAGGCTCTGGAAGAAAGAGCAAGCAGAGGGATGCTCAAATACCTTCTGAAGATTCTTGTAAATATGTACACATTGTAACCCAAGAATAAATTGCCTCCTTGATGGAAGAGAACAATTGGCGTGGGTGAGTTTTTCCTGGCTACAGTGCATTGCTGCTAAGGTATTCTCTGCTGCTGGGCATGCTTCCAAAGCTATTGGAGCAATCTCTGCTATATTTTGGGCGTGACAGTCTCTTGTCTCCTTTCTGTTGAAACCTATCTTTTGCACGCTTTCCATCCCTGAAATAGCCATATAGTGGCTGGTAGAGAGCACGGGATATCTGAGAAGTGTCTGGCTCTGTCCCTATAGCCAGGCACGCAACAGTGAAAGCATCCTCTGGGATCTCCCAGGGGTCCTCTAAAGATGCTGGAGGATGAGGTCATCATTGTGCATCTGGCTATAGGAACATGGCCTGCTGCTTCTCAAGCATCACCCCCACAGCTCCAGTGGCTGTATAATGGTGTCTCAAGGATGGGCAGAATGCAAAAGGCGGATTTAAAGAGCAGTTTGGCTGTGGTGTCAGGGAGGCAGAGGAGTCCATCCTCTGCAATGACCAAAAAAGTGAGTTATACAGACATAGGTTGTTCTTAATTGTACACAACTTGCTAACAGGAGGCTGTGAGGGCTTTTGCTTATCTCACCACTATGGCACCAAATGTGAGGACCTCCACTTATCCGATTACTGTCAGCATTGCTTGTGGGGACATTCTGCATGTCCTCGTGTTTCCTCTGTGAGATGCTTGCTTCTTATCATCCCACAGCTAGAGACCACCACCCATGAACCACCGCTGCCACCACAGATACCATGAATAAAACCAGCAGCACTACTGTAGTATTCCCAGAGGCACAGGAGGATAATACAAAAACAATTTATTAGACAAAAGTACAACATGCAGTGAAAGATTACTTACTTAGCCCATGTACATCCTAACTGCCACTACTAATTCTTTTCCTGCCTCTTTATAATTCTAACTGAACCCAGCAAACTGTCCTGAGTCTAGAGCCATTTCCACACTAGCCTGTTATAATGCTATTATTTCACTTTCAACATCGTGTGGAATCCTGGGGTTTGCAGTTTAGGGAGGCACCTCAAAGGCCCCACAAAAATAATTTTATCCTGTCACTGGGTAAAGAGAATTATTTTATGTTTCCCTGTTCCCCCCTATGAAGTTGAGACAAGCAAGGATTTACGGCTTTCTGCCTGACACTGTTATAGTACTATTATTCCACTTTCAACATCCTGTGGCATTCTCGGGTTTGTAGTTTACTGAGGCCAAAGAGCTCTCTGGCTGAGAATGGTAAATGCCCCTCCCTAAACTGCAAACCCCAGGATTCCATAGGATGTTGAAAGTGGAATAATAGCAATATAACAGTGTAGTGCAGAAAGGCCCTTACATTTTACTCTTTGTCCACAAGGCCTTCCCAAGGACACTTTGCATGTCAGTTGCGTAGGGATGGAGGGAGGGCAATGAGGGTAGTTTGCCCCTGATGGCAATGTTTTTGGGGCATCCCAGCCCGTAGCCATGCCCCCGCGCACCCTGGCCGCACCCTGGCCACATCCCGACACACCGCGGCCACGCCACCACACACAGTGGCCACAGACCCTGCACTGTAGCCCTGCCCCTCCCGTCCCACCTCCACACATTCCAAGGTCTGCCACTGTTGCATGTTCAGCAGGATCAAGTGGCAAAGTTTTTCCTGAGGAGTTCCATCTCTAGCTGTATTTTTTTTTTTTAAAAATAATCAGAGTGCAATCCCATTAAAGAAACTGCCTGCATTCACCAAAATTGTATGTAAGGGGAAAAGGTTCAGCCTAACCTTTTCCTTGACCATCTAGCCTGAATCCTCTTGGTTTGGAACCAACTAGACTAGGACCATTGCATCAATTTTTAAATGGCGTGTCAACATCTAGATACATCCATTACTTGAATAGCTCTATTCATAATGTTGATGTGTGAAAGAGATCTTAGTTCATGGACCATTTTTAAAACCACCCATTACATGAAAACTACTCTTCCAAGATGTTGACAATGAACCTTCTTTAATGCTGTTGGAAGCTAGACTACCCGTCTCTGTTCTTGAGCAAAGACCTTACCAAACAGGCATTTAGTGATTAATTGGTTGGAGGGAGTTGTGTTTTGCAGGGTGTGTGTGCTATATTTTTAATGTTACTATGGCCATTTCCATATTTCACTGTTATAGTGCTATTATTCCACTTTCAACATCCTATGGAATCCTAGGAGTTGCAATTTAGAGAGGGGTCTTTAGAATTTTCAGCCAGAGAGCTCTTTGGCCTCAGTAAACCACAGCTCCCAGAATTCCACAGGAAGTTGAAAGTAGAATAGTAGCACTATAACAATATAGTGTGGAAATGACCTAATTTTTAAATAATTTTACACATTATACAATTGAATGGCAGTTTAGTATGAAAACTGGTTTAATTGTGTCTTAACTTTAAAAAAAAATATTATCAGGTTTAAAGCTTTTTCTTGTTTTAGCATTTTTTTAGCCACCTTGAGTCTCATGCTGTGAGAGAGGCAGAATATTAAAGAAAGGAAGAAATAAAAGCCATCTTGTTTGTACTTTTTAAAATCTATGTTTTAATCTATGTTTTATATGGTTCGGATTCTACTGATGGTTTCAGCAATAGAATTAATTTAAAAATAACAATGATAAATAAATATAAATAAAACAATTAATTTTCTTTGGCAAAGACTGCAAGGTCAGAGCTTGGAAAGGTTACTTTTGGGGATAATGATCCCCAGAATGCCCCTAGCCAGCACAGACTTTCCAAAAAAGTAAGTTTGGATATATCCACACTACAGAATTATAGCGTTTTGATACCACTGTAACTGCCATGGCTCCATTGTTACTCCCCTGGCTAGTCCGAGCTTTGGGGATATTAAAAGATATCCTTTTGATATCACAATTTGGCTGCACTTCTCTATTCCCCTCCACGTGCTTGCGAGACCACCGGATAAACACATAAACAAGCTCGGCCGTTAATTGCCGTAATAGTCAAACAACAATACAGGCAGGCCAGAAATAGCTGACTCGTTGCTTTAGGAGACCTCCAGGCAAGTACTCTAATTAGGTATGCACGCAACCTACAAAAGAGCCTCTGCCCCGCGCCGGCCGCTTGATGGGTAACCTGTACAATACCTGAGTACTCTGTGTTTGCATACTGGCTACTCTATTGAGAACCTCTGCGATAACTCAATCATTCAGATTCTGACCTTTCGGAGGCTTTGTCTCCAACTCCAAATCTATTGTTTTCCCCCAAGTACGGCATAGCCTGCAGTCACAATTCTCCTTATAAAAACCTTTGATTCTGAGACCTTCCTCAGAACGCTCCTGAGTTTCATTCCGCCTTGCTGCCGCTTTGCTTGGCGAGCCTCCCCTCAGCTCCACGTGCTGAGCTACATCGCACCCCAGCTTCGCTCTCTATCTTTCCGGGCTTCAGGACAGGTGACGTATCACTCAAACCAGCAATCCCTCTAAAAATCCCTCTATACCACTCCAAGCTTTACTCTCTTTAGTTATCTTGTATGAGTGTGCCGCATACACTGTTTTGCTTGTATTTAACAAACATCATTTATTAGTTCAACTTCTGTGTGCTCCTTGACTCGACCCGACCCCCTAGACATAGGGTTCAAGATCTCGCTACGTTACCCTGCCTCTCGTAATGCTAAGCAGTGCTCTGAGCTAATTTTCCCCACCTTTAGTTGAGCACGTTTTGGTGTCCCTCCCGGGACCCCCAGTACACAGGGTAACACCATCCTATGCAGTCCTGGATTTTGTAGTTTTGCAAGGAAGCGTTAAGGAATTATTTGCCAGAGAGCTGCAATGATATAGTTCTGGGAAGTGGACTAGAGACTTCTGAGTCAGTTACAAAATTGCCATTTCCAGAATTCCGTATGATGGACCCAGGACAATTAATAGCATTAATTAATTAATTAATTAATTAATTAATTGTGTCTTAGGGGAGTGCTACAATTACCAGACCTGACCAACTAACATGGCCACCCAATAGTTCAAAAAAGCAACTTTGTCTAACTCATCATTTAGCAAAGGTTTGCTGAAGACTGTCAACATCACTGACCATGGAAAACTTTGCTACATGTTAAAGCTGCCCTCTAGTGGTGAAAAAGAGATATTACCTAGACTTCTGGCAAGAGTCCAGCGTTTTAGGGTCCCTTTTGGGCGACGATTACCTCTCATTCATCTTTTCTTTATCCTCTGTGGTCAGAGAAGGGATGTCACAGGGCGGCCAGCAGTCTGAATGCTGAATATAAATTCCACCTTATCATAGCCCACTTTTGAGATAAATGAACTTGCTGGGTGACCTTTGTTGCCTCTGAGCCTTTGCCCTGCATTGGCAACATGCAGCAAACGTGTACAATAACACTGGCCTACTCCACAGGGCTGTTGTACAGATTACTGAGATCATGAAATAAACTTCATTGAGTTTATGGCCATTTCTGCACTAGATTGTTATAGCGCTATGATTCCACTTTCAACCTCCTATGGAATCCTGGGGTTTGCAGTTTCGGGAGGGGCTGGCCGGTCCGCGCTATAACAGTCTAGTGCGGAAATGGCTTATGTCTCATGCATTGCAATTGCCTGGCATACCCAAAATGTGGTGGATAAACCTTAGATGATTCAGATGATTATGTTAATGCCATGGGACATGGGTTTGATTGAACACCTCCTCCCCAATTTTGGGTGATGCTCCAACCTGCACCAAGGAGGAGATCTGAGCAAGGAGCCCCCACCTTGGCTCCTCCGAACCACAAAGTAGGTTTCCATATTTGGGTCTGGACCCTCTTCTCTGGTCCTCAGGAGGAAGAATCTTAGGGTGAGAGAACCACCTTTAAAAGTGTAACATCGTCCTTGTGGGAGGACATGAGAGAGGATCTCTCATCACTAGGGCAAGGGTGTAGCTATGAATAATTTCTCCTGATTAAGAATTCTGCTTTCCAATTTGAATTTTCATTCAGTCTCCGAATTTCTAGCATTGAAAACAGTGAGATTCACAGCCTCGGTGTTCTCCTGAACTCATTTCTGAGCCTAGATGCCCAGATTTCAGCAGTGGCCAGGAGTGTATTTGCACAGTTAAAACTTGTGCACCAGCTGTGCCCATTCCTTGAGATGTCAGATCTGGCGACAATAACACACACCTTGATTACATCTAGGTTAGACTCCTGTAATATGTTCTACATGGGGCTGCCTTTGGAAATTGTTTGGAAACTCCAAACTCCAAAAGGTTCAAAACACGGCATCCAGAATGCTGAACAGGGCAGTTGCAGGGAGCACATAACACCCTTGTTAAAACAGCTTCACTGGCTAGTGCTGGTCATGACCTATAAAGCCCTATACAGTTTAGGTCCAGACTATTTGAAAAATTGTATCTCCCTTTATGAACCCGCTAGAGCCCTTAGATCTGCAGGGGAAGATCTGCTGGGTCCTGCCATCCTCAGTAAGGACATGGGATGGAGCCTTCTCAGTGGCTGCTCCCACCCTGTGGAACACTCTTCCATGGGAGGCTAGGCTGGCCCCCTCCCTGCTCTCCTTTCACAGGCAGGCAAAGACATTTGTTTTTAAGCAGGCATTTCATAACAGTGTAGTGCACAAATGGGCACTTGTAGTGCTCTGGTTCCATTTCAATTGCCATGGCTGCCTCCTCTGGAATCCTGGGACCTGCAGTTTGGTGAGGCACTAGAGCCCTCCCGAGAATTTTAAAATATCTCTCTATAAACTGCTAATCTCCACATTCCATTGGCTGGAACCAGGACAGTTAATGCCAAATCGTATTGCTATAACCACGTAGCATGTAAGGGACTGTGGTATGAAGATGCTTCCTATGTGTACTGAGACCTGTTTTGTTCCATGGAAGTCAGTGGGAACCATGGAATCAACTTTTTATCTGCCTCATCCCTTTATCCACTCATCCTTGGCCCAGGCTTTGTGCCTTGCTATACTGCTTCAGTCTTGGGAACTGGCTTGTATATGTGGAACAATTCATTTTATTGGTTACACTTGAGTTATTGTTAAGTGTTGCGTATTCACCCTGAGCCCTTGGGAGGAGGAGGGTGGTGGGAGGGAACAAATTAGAAAGTATAAATCCATTTGAAATTCCAAGACAGAGAAATATTTGAACTTCTCACACATTTGATTGGAATACAAATTTACATTTTATATCAAATTTTAAGCCAGAAATAGGATACTGCAGAGCCCTCGGGGCTCTCCTTGCATGTGTTGACTTGAGGCTTTCTGAAGCCATGCCAGGGCATGTGTATCTTGCTGGTTCAGCTTGGTATCTGTAGAGATCAGCAAAGGGAATCCCTGTGAGAAATATATCTTCTGTTGCATGCATGTATTTAAGAAAGGTCAGCACTGAACATGAAAATAAGGAGGAGATAAATTAGGAATGGAGGAAAGTGGGAACACTGCATCCAGCTGAAGAAGAAGATAAGAACTGTCAATTTTAGAATATCTGGCCTATTTGAAGATTAAGTATATGTCAAAGGTTGAAATCAAAATAATTCCATAGAAGTTCTATTGAAATCAGTAACAAGAGTCCTGCAGCATCCTAAACAGTAACAGTGCAGTCTTATAAATGTCTACTTGGAAGTCACTGGAAATTAAAAGCACCAGTACTATATAGCAAAGTGGATAAAGGCAGATAGATCGCCCCTGTTGTTTATCCTCTTTCTTGTCTAAGTCTATAAATAGATTGCTACCCTTGGGCTTTATTTCATCTGCCTCTCTTTCATCATTTCTTGTTTCTTCTTTCCCCAGCTAGAAAGAGACAGGAAAGACACGAAGCCTCTGTAATGGCTGCCTGAGCAGACTTTCATACCCTTTTAGGGGCTTCCCTAAATATAGGGTTTCCGCCTCTGTACCGTCTTTAAAAGGATAACCACAAACAGAAGTTCCCATTACAATTGCTCCAATTTCATAGGCCATTTCCACCCTACATTGTTATAGTGCTATTATTCCACTTTCAACATCCTGTGGAATTCCGGGGTTTGTAGTTGACTGAGGCCCAAGAGCTCTCCGGCTGGGAATTCTAAATGCCCCTCCCTAAACTGCAAACCCCAGGATTCCAGAGGATGTTGAAAGTGGAATAATAGCACTAGAACAGCGTAGTGTGGAAATGGCCATAGACATAAACTCACAGCACTAGCCTGTTATATTCTGGAGGGGTAGTATAAATAACAAATGTTCTTACAGAAGGTATGTCCCATTGAATTGAATGGGGCTTGCTTCCAAGGAAAGGTGGTTGTCCGGAATGGGCAATATGCATACATGCCATAAGCTGGTGTGCGCATGCGCACACACACACACATCTCACATACAAGGATAAGAAGATTTAAATCTCTCCTCCTTGCTTGTTGAAGTGAGATTACTGCTGAGGAAGGGAGGTTAAGCTTTCTAACACCTCTGAACAGCCAAGACGGCCAAGTCCGCAACGCCACCAGAACTGCAGTCTTTGCTCACTGCCCAGCTGATGACGGAACAGTGTTCTGAGCAAAGTGTGGAAGAACAACAACAATGAAATTCCCCCTTGGCCTATAACTCTCAGAATCTCCAAGCCAGCATGTGGCTGGACTATTCTGGGTGGGGTAGTCTTTAAAAATAATGTTCCCAAGCTCTGGGTCTCAGGACTACTGAGATATTAGACGGAAGGAAGTGAAGCATGAGAATGTCTTGGATTATCAGAAGTGACTGCCCGACCAATGCACTCTGCTGGACTATGGTCATTTCTGCACTACACTCTTATAGCGCGATTATTCCACTTTCAACATCCTACAGAATCCAGGCGGCCCCTCCCGAAACTGCAAACCCCAGGATTCCGTAGGATGTTGAAAGTGGAATAATCGCTGTATAAGAGTGTAGTGTCGATATGGCCTATGTCCTGTCCAATGTATTAAGGAATGAGTGGCTTTGGCCATTTTACTGATTGAGCCTAAGGTAGGGGTGCTGGGTCAAACAAGGAACTGGGCTCCTATCCCTTTAACGGTTGTGTAGAAGAGAGCATTTCACCCGGTGTTGCTCATATGACAAGCAACACTAGGTGAAATTCCTAGTTTTACACAACTATTAAAGGAACAGGCAACCATTGTTGTTGATGTTGTGTGCTTTCAAGTCATTTCTGGCTTATGGTGACCCTAGGGAGAACCTATCATGGAGTTTTTTGGGGCTGAGAGTGTGTGACACACCCAAGGTCACCCAACGGATTTCCGTGGCTGTGTGGGGAATTGAACCTTGGTCACCACAGTTGTAGTCCAATGTTCAAACCCTTTTCGCATGGCATTTGCCATGCGACAGGGCCCCTCGAGTGTCGCTCGAATGTGAGGAGCGGTCCACATGATGCGCTCACAATCGTGCGATGCTTCAGGGGATGGCAGGTGCTACATGCACACTTTTTCATTTTTGGCTTTGAGCCGAAATTGGTGCGCAATTGCATGTCGCTCCGGGGCCCCGCGCACACTTGCTGTGCGTGCGGAGCTCTGGAGCCACGGCGCTCGTGCTTCCTGCCCAGTGCAGCCTGGGAAACTCCCTGATGCTGCATTGTGGAAGGAAGAGGCGGGGCTCTCACGTGAGCGGGCAGCAGCTGTAGAGCTGAAGGAACTGGGACACTAGAGCCTCTGCTGGAGGCTGCTCGCGCGATCCCTTCACCCCAGCTCCATGAAAAGGTGCGTTGCGGAAAGGGCCTCAGACCACTACACCATTCTGGCAAGTGTAGCCTAAGGATAAGATAGTGTCCCTTCCTCCATTTTATATATACAGAAGCTGACGGGACTGGCAATGGAATCTCAACAGCAGAAACAGACTATGGTTCTCCACCACACTTTAGAACTACTTTAAGGAGTGCACCATATGACTCTGTCCTCCAAGAAGAGTTGAAGAGTAGGTTGGTCAGAAGGCACAGCTGAATGGCCGCCACTACTGTCTCTCAGCATCTGCACCTGAGACAGTCGATTCACTCTGATTTAATGGTACAGCAGATTATGTATTTTAACACATCAATCTTTACGAGCCCATATTAATTAAAATGTGTATGCCTCTGCCTCTCTTGGACAATTTATGCCCGCTTCTACTGTACTCCCCCTGAAATCTCAGACTCACAGTTTTGGTGTTCTCCTGGACTCAGCTCTGAGCCAGGATGTCAAGGTTTCAGCAGTGGCCAGGAATGCATTTGCACAGTTAAAACTTGTGCGCCAGCTGCGCCTGTTCCTTGAGATGTTAGTTCTGGCTACAGTGACACAAGCCTTGATGACATCTCAGTTGGACTACTGTACTGTGCTCTATGTGGGGCTGCCTTTGAACACTGTTCAGGAACTTCAGCAGATTCAAAATGTGGCAGCCAGAATGCTGACTGGGGCAAGTTACAGGGAGCGCATAACTCCCTTGTTAAAACAGCTTCACTGGCTACCTGTTTGTTTCCAGGCACAATTCAAAGTTCTGGTCATGACCTATATAGCCCTATACGGCTTAGGTCCGGACTATTCGAAAGACCATATCTTCCTATATGAACCTGTTCGAGCCCTAAGATCTGCAGGGGAAGGCCATCTCTCAGTCCCACCGCTGTCGCAGGCTCGCCTGGTGAGGACACGGGAAAGAGCCTTCTCAGTAGCTACTCCCACTCTCTGGAATGATCTTCCAGGGGAGGCGAGGCTGGCCCCCTCCCTGCTCTCCTTTTGCCAGCAGACAAAATCCTTTCTCTTTAGGCAAGTTTGTTATGTGAGCTGGGGAGCTCTTTATTTATTTCTTAACCTGTTTTTAAAAATTGCACATTGCTATAGGTTTTTATAATTTGATATGTTTTTAATCTTTTTAATTGCTTTAAATGTTTTTAATGCTTTTAACTTATTTTTGGAAGCTGCCTTGGGCCTCATTCTGAGAGAAAAGATGGCATACAAATATAATAAATAAATAAATAAAGTGTCACATGGAAAAGATCTGCAAATCTAGGCTTCAGTTCTACACTGGGAACACACCTGGGTGGAACTACTTTCCAGCCTCCCTCCCTGAAAACCCACCTGTCTTTTGCTGGTGTTCCCCGAACATACCGTACATGTTGTACTGTATCAGAGGCTCACTCTAATGGTTGTTGTTGTCTAATGGTGGTTGTTCCCCAAACATAGCCATGTAGGGATTGGGGGAGAGTGGAGAGCAGCCAAGAAACAGCTGGTTGTATTACTGGAGCCGAAAGCACAGTGCTGTCATCTTCTGGGACTTACAGAGAACCTGAACGAGGTCCTGGATGATACCTTTATTTTCATACGTCTGGCTATAGCTAGGGTTGGCATACTGCCCAGCTGGCTATGTTTTACCCAGTAAGCATGGCACCAGGTGCCCTTTTGGACCATTATCTGACCCAGATTCCATGTTTTCATTCTTTAAAAAAAAAAAAATCTCTGGCCTTTGTAGTGGCCAAGAAGGGGGCCAAATGTGCTGGCATTCCTCTGTCAAATTGTTCTGCAAGAAACAAATATGGTTCTGCCTTTCAGGCACAAAGAAAGGGAGAATATTTTGGGGATGATAGGAGTTTCAGCCCCAAGGAAACGCAGCGGAAAAACCAGAGTTCAGCGAGCCAACAGCAGCAGCCTTATTCCCCAGTAAGGATACTCACACACGGAGGAGTTTCTTCCAAAACAGGAGGCACTTTATCTTGCAGCAAAGTTCTGTTATATACAAAACATAGGACAGACGGACAAAAGCTTGCGCCAGGCACCAGGTTTGGTCAACAGACCAATACATACTGGCGTTGCTTTGTTATATACATATCTACAACCAATCAGGTAGAAGTTTGCACACCTCCCTCTACCATCTGCACACGACCCCAGTTTCTTATGCAACCTTGCAATTACCCACAGCTGGGGCATGATGCAACCTCTTTGCAGTGGGCTGATCATTTTCCCAGGGTTCCCTGCCTGGAATCCCTGACAGAATAAGCAGGCAGCAGAGAGGTGTACTGCAAGGGGGTGAGGTGAGGTGCAGGAGGGAGAGAGTAGGAGCAAACGGGGAATCGGCACTGCAGCCCGACTGCACGAAGCAAGGGAGGGATGTGCTGCAGAAAAACAATAGCATCTAGTACCTACTCAACCATATGTACCGTTAAAGACTGGCAAGATTATCTGGCGCAAGTTTTTGTGGAGTGCAGTCCACTTCATCAGATATACAGAGTGCTGCCTCAGTTGGAAGATGTTCATGCATGTGGTTGGGGTGGGAAGAGGTAATAAGTGTGGTGAGAGGGAATGGAAATGTAATTTGTATTTTTATATTTTGGTTATCTTTATTTATGTCTGGCTTTTTGCCCAACACTGGGCCTCCTATGTAAAATGTACAAACATTTATCATTACCTTAACTGCCAGCACCAAACAATAATCGGGTGGGAAAGCAGACATATTAGCATAAGTGTGCTACATACCATGAATATTGGGATAAAAGTCAAATAGGTCAAAGAAAGTTAAAGTAGACTGTTTTCTAGCTATAAATAAAATATTTAATCTGTATCTCTAAGGGAAGGCAAACCACATTTTTTTTCCTTCAGTAATTGCTGTTTGTCTTCACTTTCCTTTGCATCTTGCTCTGTGGATCTGGTATCAGTCACTCAGGGGCTTTCTATGGTATTTTCATGGAACTCTAGCTTTTTGTTATAGGGAAAAACTGATGGGAAAAACAAGTGATCTGATGAGAATATCCTGGAAGTTCCTGTGCCTGGCAAAATGTTAATCTTATTGTTGTGTGCTGTTATTTGTATTGACCTTGGAATGTACACGCACAATTGACATGCTTCTCCTCTCTGTATTAACCCCCAGAAACAACCTTGTAAAGTAGGTGTGAAGAGATGCTGCAGTAACCAAAGTAATAAATTCCATCAACAAGCAAAGATTCGAAAGTGGGTTTCCCTGTTCCGGTCCCAGCGCTTTAGACATTACTCTGTACTCTTTTCTTAGATCAGTTGTAACTGTTTAAAAAATGATACGAAGGTTGAAATGTAATGGAACAAAACAATTCAACAATTAATGTACTGAATTTGCATTATTAGAGTAATTAATTTGCGTTATTAGAACATTTAGCATAATTTGAACAATTCACACATGCTAATTAGCATATTTCCTAATATGCCAGTTAGCAAATAGCTAATATAGTAACTGAGAACCAGTGTGGTGTAGTGGTTTGAGCTTTGGACTATGACCTTGGAGACCAGGGTTCGATTCCCTGTTCAGCCATGGAAACCCATGGGTGACCTTGGGCGCATCACACACACTCAGCCCCAGAAAGCCCTGCGGTAGGTTTGCCTTAGGATCGCCATAAGTTGGAAATGACTTGAAGGCACACTACGACAGCAACAATATCAACAAGAAATATGGCAAATATGGGGATCATTGTGTGGGGGAGGTAGCGTTGGGAATTAGAGTTTCCCAGGATGTTAGCCTTATTGGGAAATTCTATGGAACTTAAAACTGTAAAGATTCAGCCTCCTTTTAACAGAGTAGCAGAAAAAGCATGTCCACATTTCTGTGTGGCTTTGCTGATCTGAAACTGACTAAAGAGACAAAACAAACACAGGTAGTTTCAGGTTACAAACTTAGAAAAGTATACTAATGGCTTCTACATTTACATATGCATCAGGGAACCTACATCCTAATTAGCTAATGAAGAGATCAGTAGTAGCTTCGTTGTTAACTCATCATCTTCTGATGGACTTGCAAAGCACGGTCAGAGAGGAGGAAGAGGAAACAAAAATGGAGGAGAAGAGAGAGATCTCTAAGAAGGAGGCTCTTTTTTATAAGACTGATGACCCAAGCAACAAACCTGAGCCACGTGATCTGATCCCCTGAACACCAAAGGTATTTATGATCATGCAATTAAATGACACAAAGGAAAATGGTGGAGCTTTGGTGGAGAATGCTCCACCAATGGTGGAATTGGTGGAAATGGTGGAGAATGCTGGAATTCTTCCAACAGGTAGTGAATTCCTCCCTCCACAACAACCAGAAAATGAGAGACCTATGTAAGATAACAATAATATGTCATCAATAGGCTGCTAGCCCTAGTCATCTGTCTACTTGTCCCATGTCTCCCAGCTCAAATGCACAAGACTGGGGTGCACAGCTATCCCTGAATGAGATGCCATGATGTCAGTTGTTCCTCTTCCCAGCCACATTTTGCTGGCCTCTGTTTCCAGGGGCAAGCTAACACAAAAGACAATGATGTCACACCATCTATTTATTTCACTAAATGTTGCTAGGGAGCAACATGAGGCAGCCTCCATGTTCCTGCAACATGGAGTTACGTCCATCTATCGGAAATAGCTCATCCCAAAAATAAGTTATCCTTTCCTGGAATAAATCAGGCATACCACTGTTGTGGTGTAACTGTAACTGTTAGTTACTTTTATAATTATGCCGTGGATGTGTCCTCCCGACTTAGGTGTGTTTTGTAGCACAGCCCAGCAGCTTGTAGATTCCTGATATTTTGAAAAGTAACTCTAAGTAACTTATTTTACTTACTAGTAAAATAGTGAGAAAGCAAAAAGGTTACTTTTAAGAACTGTAGTATAACAGCAGCTAACTAACCTGGGGTAGAAATTTAATGGTAGCCAATCACGTTAAAAAATTACTTTTCAAATTCTAGTTATGCCCCCAGCAGCCTGAAATGTCATTACACAATATGCATATATTTTCAGTCTCTAGCCTATTGTCCAAACCATAAGGGCTAGAAACTTACTTCTTTTTAAAACATGGAAGCTGAGAGTCTCAGAATGTCATATTCTGCACCTACTTTCAAATTCTGTTCTTGGTTAGAATCCATGGTCATTTCGCACTAGACTGTTGTAGCGCTACTATTCCACTTTCAATTGAATCCTCAAAGGCCCCTCCCTAAACTGCAAACCCCAGGATTCCATAGGATGTTGAAAGTGGAATAATAGCACTATAACAGTCTAGTGCAGAAATGGCCCATGTGACCTTGCATTTCCCCCCCCTTTTCTGGAAAGATTGGAGAGTACAGCGATGTGGGTAACCTTTTTTTTGGCAAGTGTTGAGTTTTATTTATATCAGTCATCTCTTCCACTCTTTGAAATTAGATTAAGTTGGTTGTATGTTAATGCCATAAATGTTTCTTCTAGAATAACACTCCTCTGAGCTTATGGGCCATCTCCCTTTTTTTGGGTGGCTCTCTTTGCACATATTTTTTCCATTAACTTAGTAGTGGAGTCAATTGGCAGTGATGAATCTTCTTCATTAATTTCTTTGTTGGCAAACTTCCTCTCTCTTTCATAATTAGTGACTGGGCGGAATTTGCTGGAAGGAGTGAGGAGGAGAGTCTGCTGGGATTTGAAAACTGGAATTGATGTGACCGAGTGACGCAAAAAGTTAATTATGTCATCATTACAAATGAGTAAGATTTTCCTTATGTTTTCATTTTTTTTTCAAAACAAGGATAAAAACTGGCAAAGTTAACCCCCCTTTTTATTTGTGTCTGTATTCTGGGAAGAGGAGATAAACTTATCACTTAAAGCAGCATGTTTTAGTAGACTATTCAGCTGAAATTAATTGATTAATTGATTAAAATTGATTAAATTGATTAATCTGTAGGGACTACCTGCAAGTCCACCACCTACAGGTCCCCAAGGCTAGTTTCTTACATTTTCCACTTAATGCAGAAACCTGTGCATACTTACTTAGGTGTTCCACTGTGTTCCATGTGACTTAATGTCTAAATGTACTCAATGTGTTTAGGATCTCAATCTTGCTTACTCAGAAGTCAGTTCCTAATAAGTGTGGAATAGTTTTGTTGTTATTTGCCTTAAACTTGATTCTAACTTACAGCAAACCTATTCTAGGATTTTCTTGGCATGATCTGTTCAGAGGGTGGGTTGCCTTTGCCTTCCTCTGAGGCTGAGACAGTGTGCCTTGCCCAAGGTCACCCTGTGTGTTTTCATGACTGAACAGGGCTTGTAATCCTGTTGTCCCAATGTCCCAGTTCAAAACTCAGACTCCTACACCATACTGCCTCCTAGGCTTTGCCCCTTACCTGTCCTACAAATAGGTTCATCCAGTGAGTTTGAATGGCTGAGCAGAGAATCAAAACTCTGGTGCCCCAGAATCCCAGTCCAACATTCAAACTCACTCATAGGGTCTTGCAGGGAATTGTTACCATCTGTTAAAAAACAAACAAACCACACCTTCATTGCAAATAGGACGTTAGCAGAGCAAGGAGTGGACTGGCTGAAACCCTGTTGTTTTCTGACAATGTGTCAAATTCCTCTGTTGTTGTTTTCTGTCCTTTGCAGAACAGCCACACTCAGTTCAAAGGTGCAGAAGTAGAGGTGTGCTTGGATGTGAAATGCACATGGTTACATACTGGTGTGCATCATCATGGATATGCAGTGCATTTGCTGTCTTGGTTCGGTTGCACAATGTTGCCATTCAGCCTGAGGGCTGTTTAGCAAAATTAATACATAATTCCATATGGAGGGATATATATTACACCTAGAGATTTATTTTCCCCACTCTGTCACCAGCAACCCCACTCGTCTCTGATTCCTCACTCTCTCTACCATCTCCATCTGCTACACGCTTGTATAAACTGGCTTCACTCACACATAGAAGTCACCCCCTGACATTGTGGTCACTGAATGACAAATCACAGAAATGAAAAACAGATTTGGGGCTTATGTGTGAAACTGGTTTCTAGTTGATAGATCTAAGAAGAATAAACTTGTATTTTCTTTTTCATCAATTCCCTGTAGATCTTGGTTGAAAAGATGCTTTTAAAATATATGCATACAATGGAACCCTGCAAAGAAAAATCTTAGGCAGGCAGTTTTCCTTTTATTATACCTTCATAATATTCTTCTCATTTCGTATCCCTCTTCATCATTTTGAACAGCACATGTAGATTACAGCAGCATAAACAAAGCTCAGTGAAGCTGATTTGCTTCTTACATTCTGATAGCAGATTTTTTTTCTTTTCTTTTTTGCAGAATGGAGCTAGATATCATGTTACCATATCCTACAAGATATGCAGTTTTCATAAATTGGACTTATTAATGACTGGAGAACATGATCAAGATCATGCTGACCAGAGACATGTTTGAGGTCATGCTGACCTGAGATGGGTTTGGGGTTAATAATTCCAGATAGGATTATGCAGAAAAATCCGACACTAATGGGTTTGTGCTAATCCTTTTACCACTTCAGGCTCTTTTGCGTTTTCAAATACAATGGAGGATGAACTGCCCAGATAAAGCAATCAGAGCCCATCCCTCATTCTTACCCTATGGAGATCTTCTTGTACCCCTATCTGGCCAAACATTAAGAGATAGTCATGACTCCCATCAATGTTTTGTTACTCCAGAGTTAAAACAACCAGCCCATTCTGGACCCCTTTGTCAGTCCTGTGGGAAAGTCATTATGGCTTTATCAATGCACCCCCTTCAGGGTGTGAAATAGGGTATATAAACCCTTGCTTCATCCCCAGCCAATTGTAGTATGTTGGATGTAGCATGTAGTATGTATCATGTTGTGCCCAGACTGCTATTCCTCTGTGCTACCCTCAGAAGTTGTCTTTGACCTCCTTCTTCAAGATTGGTAACACCCTTTCCACCCCTAATCTCTCTCCATCCAACCTTTCTCACCTCACTTTCCCATAGCATTTTATGATTCTTGAGAGTGTCTGATTTCTTGTACATTTGTCAATGCAAATAAAATACTTTGTTTAACTTTAAGCTGGAGTCCTCTCTACAGTTCGTACTAGTATACATAAATGAAATGATCCTGCTATTACCCTCCTCGTGCAGGCCTCCTTTGAGTTATAATTCCCCAAATTCTAAGGAGATGCTGGCATTGCGCAGGTGGACCCCAATGTTCTCCGTCTCTTAGGGTAACAATGTGGTCCTCCAAATGTTGTTGGAGTGTAATTCCCAGCACCCTTCACTATAGACTATGCTAGCTGAGATGGATAGGACTTGTAGTCCAAAAACACCTAAAAGGCCTCATGATTTCCACCCTGGTGCAGTGTGTTCCCACGGGTGCAGCCACAATTAAAAAAGAACCTGTTTTGTCTCTCTAAGAGCCAGCAGCTGTAAACCACTGTTAGCCCTGTCTTCTCCCAACCTGTGTCCTACTCTTGTCCAGCCTTTTATTTTAAGCTCTCGTGGGGTAGTATAGGAATTTGGGTTTGTAGAATAAGCTTGCCGAACGGATGCCTAAGGAAATGGACAAGGAAGTGGTAGAAACAAGGGGCACACCTCCTTTTGTAGTTACAAGTTTATTAAAGAGATAGAGCAGTGCAATTCATTGGTTGTGTTCATGGCTATGGACACTGCAGTCCTTATGAATGCTTGGTTTATTGTGCAGAATCAAATGAGTCAATCAAATGGGCCTGGCAACAAAATGTGGCAGTAGGATGGGAGAGCTCCTTATAGGCTTTTTCCACAGCTCCTAATTCCACTGGACTGATCTTTTCCTTGCTAGAAAGGGTGAACTGTCTCTCCTGGAATGGCAATGCTCCTTTTAAAATATGTCCAAAAGTCTCCTGCACCCTTTAGCATTTTTAAAAAATGCCTATTTTTCATAGAGTCATAGAATCAGAGTTGGAATGGGCCTTATGGGCCATTGAGCCCAACCCCTTAGTCAATGCAGGATCTCCAGCTAAAGCATCCCCAGCAGGTACCTCTTTTTGAAGATGTCCAAAGAAAGGTACCCAGCCATCTCTCTATACAATTGGTTCCATTATCAAAATGCTTTTAATGTTCAGTTGGAATCTACCCTCCTGTACCTTCAAACTATTAGACCTGATCCTACTCTTTGGGTTGGCAGAGAACAAGCCTGCCCTCTCCTCTCTGTGACAGCCCTTGAGGTATTTAAAGAATGCGATCATGTCATCCCTCAGTCTTCTCTTCCCCAAGCTGAATATGCCCAAGTCCTTCAACCTTTCTTTTCATACCTCTCATCATCCTTGTTCCCCTCCCTGAACTTGCTCCAACTTGTCTATATTCTTCTTAAAATGGGACACACAGAACTGAATATAAATGAGGCCTGATTGGCACAGAATATAGTGGGACTATTACTTCCCTTAATTTGGAAACTATGCTTCTATTAATGCAGGCTAAGATAGCATTCGCCTTCTTTGCTGAAGCATCACACTGCTGGCCCATATTCAATTTATGATCAACAATAATCCTAAGGTCTTTTTCACATGTAGTACTACTGAGCCAAGTATCCCCCATCTTATACCTGTGCCTTGGTTGTTTTGTGGCCTAAATGTAAAATTTTGCAATGGTTCTGACCAAATTTGATTTTATCAATTTCTTCCCAGTTTTCTAGTTTATCTAGATCCTTTTGAATCCTGTTGCTATTTTCTAATATGTTAACCACTCCTCCCAGCTTTGTATCATCTGCAAATTTGATAAGTATTCCCCCCCCGTCCCATCATCTCAATCATTGATAAAAAGGGGCACTCCACTTGAGACTGCCTTCAGGTTGAAGTGAAGCTATTGATGACAACTCTTAGAGCCTGGTTTTCCAACCAATTATGGATCCATTTGACAGTTTTCCCACCTACTCCACATTTAATCAATTTGCTGATCAAAATATCATGGGGAATCCTAGCAAACACTTTGCTGAAATCCAGATAAATGACATCAACAGCATTCCCACCATCTAGTTTGACAGGATTTATTCTTGACAAACTCATGCTGGCTCCTACTGATCACTGCATTCTCATCAAGATACTTGCAGGCAGGCTCCTTTTTAATCCATTCTAATATTTTTCTTGGTATTGAGGTTAGGCTGACTGGGTTGTTGTTTCCTAGATCTTTCCCCACCCTCTTTCTTCAAAAAAGATGAGCAAATATTGTCCCTCTCTTCAAAAAATACTTGCTCATCTCCAGTCCTCTGGCACCTCACTTGTTCTCCAAGATTTTTCAGAAATGATGGAAAGTGGTTTCATGAGTACACCAGCAAGTTCCTTCAATACTCTGAGAACCAGAAGTAGTAGGTACTTCTGGTAAACTCTAAGTTGTGCGTGGAGCATTTTTGGCAGCCCATATGGCCCTGAGTAAGTCCTGGGCCAGAAAACACCTGCTACAGTTGTCCATCCTTGCAATATGGAATAAACCATTATTATTCCAGGTGCCAGTCAGTGGATCAGCCCCCCTTTTTAGGGGAAGGTTGTTCCCTTTCTCCTGCCTTCCACCTCTTCCTCTTCCTTCTAAACTTGAAACCTCAACATTGAATACATCTGGGAAACCAAGATGTCCTTTTCAGCCCATTTGGGCAGTCTGGAAAAATATAAACATATGCTGCTGCATTCCTAGAAAGTCCCCAGCATAGGTAGAAATCACTACTTCATATATTTTTTTGGTGGTGGGGGGCATTTCCATCGGCCCATACCCTCCAACCATCCCAGTTTGGCAGGGAAAGTCCTGATTAATCCTCTGTCATCCCACTTTTTCAGTTGCCCAGTGCTCTAACCACTATACTGCACAGTCTCCCTACTGATTTCAAGATGTTTTCTGGCTTGCAGGATGGAGGAAAAAGGCTTTTCCATCAGCCATCTGAGAAGCATTACGTGGTACAAAAACTCGTGAGTGACAGAGCCCTTGGCATGGCCGACATGAGTCAGTATTTAGCTATGCATTTTTGAGTGGGTCAGTCAGCTCTGGTTGAGGCAGTGAGCTACAGCTCCCCAAAGGGCTGAATTCATGAGGCTGAAGACAGGGCTGTGTATATCTATCTGCTCAAAAGTCAGGCCACCCAAAGGGCCAAATGGGAGAGAGCTTCAACTGCACCAGGGAGGTCCCAGGCCTTAAATGCTAGTTACTCATCGACAGCCATCCCCGATGGGACGTCCCAAGAGCAAATTCCTTGGGTGTAACTTCTTTCACGCTCTTACTGGAATATGTACTTGTGTGCACAGCGGAGAGGCTTCCCATTTGTCTTCAGTCTGCAACTCAGAAACCACAAAAAGGCATTTTGATGAGAAGGGCCTTTAAAAAAGAAAGACACTATAATTCATAAATGAACATTCCTGCTCCTTTCATAAATGTGTTGCTCCTCTCTCATTGCACATGTCTCAGGGCCAGCCCTACCATTAAGCAGAATGAGGAAGACACTTCGGGCAGCACTTTTGAGGAAACACAAAAAGGCAGCAAGTGTGTGTGTGTGTGCATGTGTATTATGGCCAGGAATGGGGAGAGTTGCCTCTGTCAGCTCTGCTAAAATAACTTGCTTAGTTTAGGGTACTGTGCACCTTTCAGGTTGGAGTAAGGGTTCGACTGAGAAGATGTTCCAACTCTTACCCCATTTCAGGCAGGAAAATATCTTGGGCAAGCTAAGGGATCACTGGCTATAAGCAGAAAGGAGAGGGCAGAAATAGAAAATGGAAAGGTGATACTGTGAGTGGTCAGTCCATGGCAGGTGCCAAGGGCTGGATGAGAGGCAGCATGCCGGAATAGGGTTGCCAGAATAAAAACTGGAAAGGGCTTTTTGTATCTTTAATGGGTATGTGGAAGAGGGACCTTTAGTGGTCACACAACCAGGTAACAAAAATACCACTGACTGAAATTCCTGCTCCTACACAATCATTAAAGGTATAGGAGCCCTCTCCAGTCTTTACTCTGGCAACCGTACCTGGAAAGGAACAGAGGGGCAACAGAGGCAATTGTGGGCCTGACTGGGGCAGAATGCGGCCTACCATCTTGCTTACGTCTCTCGTTCTGAACTGCTCACTTTGCCCATTTGTTGTTGTTGCTGTGCGCCTTCAAATCATTTCTGACTTGACTTGCAGTGACTCTAAGGTGAACTTATCACAGGGGTTTCTTGGCAAAGTTTGTTCAGAGGGGGTTTGCCCTTGCCTCCTCTGAGGCTGAGAGAGTGAGACTTGTCCAAGGTCACCCAGTGGGTTTTGGCAGCCAAGAGGGGATTTGAACCCTAGTCTTCCAGTGTCCTAGGCCAACCCTCAGACCACTACATCACGTTTGCTCTCACACTGCCCATTAGTCCAGGGGACTTATTATGTGGTAATGGATGTTTGAGTTTCCCAGTACTTTTTTAAAATAGTGCTATACCTGCAAGACGCTCTAATATTATGGTACTATAGACCGCCATCTGAAATGACATGACTGGTACATCCAGGAGGCTTTCTGGAGTGCTAGAAACCTGTTGGAGAAACTGTGCACATCCTGCAAATTTTCAGTTTTGGTTTAAAGCAAGCGTGAAGCCTGGGGGCCACATGTGACCCCCCAGGAACATTTTTGAGCCCCTTAGCACCCCCAGTCTTTGCCTCCAAATAACCCCTTGGGATTGTGGGAAATAAGTTTGTTACTTTTCAAGCCCCCCAGTCTGTTTTGGACCATGAGAGACCTTTTGAAAAGTAAGACGTAAACCAGAAGTTGACCTCCTAGTAGGATCCCTAGGTTTCAAGGCTTCGCTCTGTCCTCCAGCCCTCTGGACAAGGCAAAGAATCTCAGGGCAAGATCTGTGGCTGAGAAAATTTCCTTGAAAAGATCAGAATTTCTTTTCCTGTGTACTGATGGCTCCTACTGCTGTAGTCTATGTGAGCCTATTCGAGCTCTGAGAGCTTTGGAAGAGGTCGTTCTCTCTCTTTGCACTACCTTCTGAGGCACGTTGGGTGAGAACAAGGGAGAAGTCCTTTTCAGCAGTTGCTGCCAGACTTCGGAACTCTATGCCTAGGGAGGTTAGGAGAGCTCCCTTCTTCCTCTCCTTTCAGTGCTGAGTGAACACTTTCCTGTTCTGCCAGGCTTTTAGGAACTGATTGTGTGAATTGTGAGACATTGAACCAAAGTGTCTCCATTTGTATGTTGTTCCTTTGCATCTTGTCCTTGGCTAGAACTTTGGACAACATAGATAAAGGGAGCTATGTATCTGCAAGACTAGCCTAAACTGGTTTCAGCCAATTCATGAAGCAGCAAGCATGAAGACTTAGGCCATTTCTGCACCTTACCCATTCCTGCCAATGTCCTGTTGTGATCCTGGCAGTGCCTTTGTTGGGATGGGAGTGCAATGGGAACACTCTCCTCCACACCCGGCTGACTCCCTGTGGAAGGCAACGTGAGCGACATGCGCCTGCCTTCTGCAGCACAGCCAGCCTCTTTCTGATGCTGCACTGAGGAAGAAAGTGCATGATCGTACTTCTGCCTCTTCCGCATGGCAGGGGGTGTTGGGAGCATCATGTGATCACAGGTGCTTAACAAATGTTTTTCCATTAAGCAAATATCCCATGATCACAATGGGTGGGGACAGGTTGGCAGTGGGACCACAACAATGTCGTGTGAAAGCATGACCTGCAGACTTCTGTCATCTCGCTTCCATCACAAGACTGTGACGTCATTTGGAAATCGCCTTAGCTTAGCTATGTAAGTAGTGAAAATAAACTTGTGCAGTAGAATTTCTTAGACATTTGCCTTCTTTGTTTCTAAACTAGTATATAAGATTTGTGTGTGGTCAATAAACTTTTCTCATCTGCCCTCTTGCCATGTAGCCAGCTGGGCAGAGGTCTGACTCTTTTGATCAAAAGATCTACGTTGTGTGTTTTCCTTTTCTAACCACATTCAGAGTTTCCGTTACAGCTCTGCACCTACCCAGGGAGCAGAGTACTGGAGTTCCAGGTAAAAACCAACAACTGCAGTTCTTGCTGAGTTGTGGGAGGGAAAAGCCTAACTTCTAATTCCTGAATCAAGTACTGTCAAACCGTTTACTGAATGAGTGTAATTGAC
Source organism: Cyclura pinguis (assembly GCA_030412105.1). NCBI lineage: Eukaryota > Metazoa > Chordata > Lepidosauria > Squamata > Iguanidae > Cyclura > Cyclura pinguis. The sequence goes on along the minus strand of CM059599.1, from coordinate 16,592,305 downwards.
TAACATTCATTTGTTGAGTGACTGGTTTGAGATTTCGTGATTTGGAAATTTCCAAAGTTTGATACTAAATAGTCTAGTGAAGAAAGCTTTAAGACTACATATACACTGAAATGCATCAGGCTTTTCTACTGATAGAACAACCATATTTTGAGCATCTCTGGTTTCTTCTGTGATTTCCATTGAGTGTTCCCCACCTTTGGCTTCTTTTGTTCTTCTACTTTCTATGTGACAGCTCTTCAAGTATCTTATGACTGTGTCATGTGATCTCTAGACTAAACTTACCCAAGTTTTTCAGCAGTTCTGCTCAAGGACTTCTTTTCTGATGTCTCACTGTCACAGTTGCCCTCCTCTGGATGTCCTCTAGCATCAATTAGTGCCACATGGCATATGCAGAATTAGACATGGTACTCCAGACAGGATATTTACTGTTTTATAAAAAAATAATAATAATCAGCCAAGGAGTGGAGCATCCCCATACTATAATTGGATCAATTAATGTGAGAACATTGTTGATGCTTGTTTAGATGCTGAAGGCAATGCATTAGGAACTGATGGTACATGATTATTATCCAATCAGTTCCTGATGCAGTATCTGCGACATCAAAAACTCGGCAGGCTACACACATTTTGTGTGTTTTTTTCAAATACCCATGGTGTACAATTCAACATTTTGTTTCTACTTTTTATGCACTTGTTTATCAGTCGTGGGTAACCATTGCTTTGCACTCACCTTTCTTTCCCATTGATAAGACTTATGAAATCAAATCAGTCTTTCATTTCTTCCATTTGTTCTGCCCAGTGTTCTTCCAATCCATCATTTCATGCCTTGGAAAACTATAATGCACTTTCTTAAGGCATTGAGTTCTTGGATGTAAAGGGTAAATCTTTGGCTCCAAGGAAGAACACTGCAAATCCAAAACTGTGTGTCCAATTACTGATCACTCCTGATTTTGAAGGGAAAAAACCTCTATGGCACTAAAATAGCTTAGGAGGAAGCTAAAACATAACATACCTCAAGTACACCCTAAAAAAAGGGTGGAGTAAATGTAGCCCTTACCCTCCAGCTATCCTGATTTAGCAGAGACAGTCTTCATTAACCCTCTGTCATCCAGCTTTTTCAGCTGCTTTTAAAGTGTCCCCAGTTTTTTCTCTCTTCTCTTCCCACTTTCCCTTTTTGTCCTCAGCTTACTTCAGTTGCTGCAATTGAAGAGGACAAAAGAGGATGGAATCTTGCTCTTCCCTCTGCTTCTCTTGAGGACCCTGTGTCTTCATGTGTACATGTAATGAGGATATCTTTCTGGACATGGGATTTCTTTCTTGCTATTTACGTTTTTAATTCTGTTCACCTTTCACTCTTGAATAACTGCCATGTATATGCTGATGACACCAACTACTAACAGAAAATAGCAAAGACTTGGAATGATTACTGAAGGGAGTCAAGGAAGAAAGTGCAAAGGCAGGTTTATAGCAGAATACTGAGAAACAAAAATAATGACCACAGGTGATTTATGTAACTTCAAAGGAAAAAAATGAAGACATTGAAATACTAAAAGATTATACCTTGGCTCAGTCACTAATTAAAATGAGAAGCATACTAGGACTTGGAAGGGCAGCTGTGAAGGAACTAGAGAAGATCCTCAAGTATAAAGATACATCACTGAACACCAAAGCTAGGATTGTCCACGCCATTGTATTTCCAATTTCTATGTATGGTTGTGAAAGCTGGACAGCAAAGAAAGCTGATAGGAGCAGAATCAACTCATTTGAAATGTGCTGGAGAAGAGTTCTGCAGCCACCCTGGACTGTCAAAAAGATAAATAAATGGCTCCTAGCACAAATCAAGCCTGAATTCTTCCTAGAAGCCAAGATTACTAAATTGAGAGTTTTGGTACTTTGGACATAACATGGGAAGACATGACTCATTAGAAAAGACAGTGCTATTTGGCATGGTAGAAGTCAGTAGGAAAAAAGGAAGACCCCACTACAGTTAGACTCAATCAAAGAAGCCATGGCCCTTGGTCTGCAAGACCTGAAAACGGCTGTTAATGACCGGGTAACTTGGAGGTCTCTAATTCACTGAGTCGCCATAAGTTGAAGCTGACTTGATGGCAGTTAACTACAACAATATTCAGCCTAGTATGGCACATCTTAGGAGTTACTGGAAAATATCAACATTCACCCAATTTCTGACATGTGGTAATCTGTATCTATACTCTCAGCCCTCCATATCCATGGATTCTGGCTCCACAGATTCAACCAACCACAGCTTTAGATGTATTATTATTAGCAAAAAGCAAACTTTGAATTACACTCTTATAGCACAATGATTCCACTTTCAACATCCTATGGAATCCTGGGGTTTGCAGTTTCGGGAGGGGCCCACCTGCAAATCCCAGGATTCCATAGGATGTTGAAAGTGGAATCATCGCACTATAACAGTCCAGTGCAGAAATGGCCAGTGGTAAGAAGCAGTGCCTCTGATCAAGTACTCATGGATAGGTGTGTGTTGCGCCTTGGGAACTATGCTCAGATTTCCCCAGCTCCTGTTGAGAATCTGGGGCAAGGGACATTGTACAAGGAGATATAAAATGTCTCCTTCTGCAAGCTTTCAAAAATTACATACACTGGCATAACTTAGGGTTATGTGAGTGTCTGTCACCCATAACCTCCAACTGTCCCAATTTGCCAGGACAGTCTTGATTAATACTCCCACTTTTTCCGGTTGCTTTTAAAATTCCCAGTTTCTTTCTTCTTCTCCCACTCGCTTTGTCCTCAGCTTACTTCAATTGCTGCAAAATAAGTTCACATGACAAAAGAGATACAATTAGCAGTGAGGAGAGGAGAAGAGGGGGTACGATCTTGCTCTTCCCAGTAGGCTCAGGCAAAAGCAAATCACTGAAGCATCTCTTAGATTGTGTGTTCATTAATAACGTTTGCCATTTTGACCACACTGTGATGTTGCTTGGCCATGCATGTCCACGTTTTCATCCGTGAAATGTTGGAGGGTACAGTCACCAATAGGATTCTAAGCAGAAGACAACAGTAACAGTTTCAAGTCCTGATTCTGTCATTTTCCCATGACCCTCAAGGGTCTTGAAACTTACCTGGGGTGGACAACACGAGAAGAGCAAAGGTGATGGAGTGGGAGATGTGGTGTTCATGTGGTGGCTGTTGGCTGTGTGGCAGAGTGTGACATTCCCTGTGAGGAAGATATAGTGACTTCATGGTCCTCCTTGTCATTGGCAGAAACTGGTTAGTTAGAGTGTGCTTTTCTTCAAGATGTTGAGACCTCCACTGAAGTTTTGCCAAAACCTGAGCTCAAGTTTTGTGTAGAGTGGCTCTGGAAAGCCATTGACAAGGCCGGTTGACCAGGAAGAGTTCTCTCTTTTTTGGAGCAGAAATTTGAAAGATAAAAGTGAATCTAAGAAGCTTTAAAATAACATAAAAATAGTATACACATTTAGAATGTTTCTGAAGCCTTAGAATTAAGTCTGAGTGTGTTGAACAAAGTTCAGTCTTTAGAGAGTGTTTTTATGATTTTAGTCTCAACTGGGCGTTTATTTGGTTTTCAACTTGTTTTAAAGCTATTAACTATCTCAAAGCCTAGCAATGAAATGAAATGGCTGTGGAAAAATGATCTTCTAGACATGATATTGAACCAATCAAACTGAACTGTTTTTGGCCAGCACATTAAAAACAATCATCATTATTTGCATTATATACGATGAGAGCTTTGACTAATGGCTGCAGAGAATTAGGACACATACTTGCTGTCCAAGTATTGCCTTTTCCAGTAGGCTTAGGCAAAAACAAACTGCTTTGGCCTCTCCAGGCTTGTGTGTTCCTCTTCATTAATAACTTTTGCCATGTTGGCCACACTCTGATGCTGCTTGACTACGCACGTCCCGGGTTTCATCTGTGAAATGTTGGAGAGTATGGATAAGCAGTCTAACAGTTTCCAGCTGCGTTATAGCCATAATGTTTGCATTGCAGCTGGTTGTATTAAAATCATCATCATCATCTCCTCCTCTCACTCGCCTCTCCTCATGGATCAAGGCAGAGAACAACAATAGATTAACATATAACAGTGAAAAACAAAGCGTCAATTAAAACAGTAGTTAAAATGCATATCATCTTAAAAAATAAAATAAAAACCATTACAAATACCTAAAAACAGACAATACATGTTTAAAATTCATTGTTAAAATTCACAATTTAAAATCATCAGGATAGGTCTGCCAGAAGAGGCTCACCTTTAATGCTGTTTTAAATTCGGACAGTTCATTCAGCTGTTGACTCTCTTCTGGCAGGTCATTCCACAGTCTAGCGGTGGCTGAAAAATAGTATTCTGGGTGACCGTTGACAGTCTAGTCTTGGCCAGTTGAAGTAAACGGCCCCCAGAGATACTGAGTATGTGGGGTGGATTATATGGGAGGAGGCAATCCCATAGGTAACCAGGACCGAAACCATGTAGGGCTTTAAAGGTAATAACCAACACTTTGTACTTTGCCCAGAAAGCAATTGGCAGCCAGTGAAATGACTTTAATATTGGTGTAATATGCTCACTCCTCGATATACCAGTGACCAATCTGGCTGCTGTGTTTTGAACCAACTGAAATATCTGAACTTGGTATAGAGGTAGCCCAATGTACAGCACCTTGCAGAAGTCAAGCCTTGAGGTTACCGGTGTATGCACTACCATCTTTAGGTCCTCCAACTCTAGGAAGGGGCACAGCTGGCATATCAGCCAAAGATGAGAGTAAGCACTCCTGGCCGTTGCATTAAGTACTGGCTCCTCAGTTTTCTTGGTTTCGCATTCTCTTATCCCTTCCTCATCCCGCTTTCTGTTGGTGTTGTATCTTTTTAAAGAGTGGTAGGAATTTTAGTCCCTAAGACCAAATCCATGCCTCTGGGTTTCCAACACAGGTTTACCTAATTTCCCATGTATCCATCGTTTTGTGGTTTCTCATTTGAAAAGGTTCAAATAGCATTCCTAGAGCTTAATTTCCAGAAATAAGAACTTCTAGCTGTAATATCCCAGTAGTTTTGGTCCTATGTTTCTTCCCTTTGTCCCAACAGCCACTAGAACATTCCTGAAACTGAATTTGGCCTTTGAGATGAAAGAAGTTCTTTGGCTTTGTCCTGGATTTCAGGGTAAGGACCAGCTTTTTCTTATTCAACTGTATACTGTTCTGAGAGCATTTTCATTTGAAAAGCATCCCACAAATGCTTCCAATGAATAAAACAATTCCTGATTAGAACTAGGGATGGAAAGAACATTAAAAAATATTTAAAAATTGGTTGGAAAATAGGTTTCTTGAGTGTTGGAAAATTCTGGTGAGGAGAATCCTAAAATGGATGAGAATCTTAGCCATTCAAGTCTTACTCTGCATGAAAAATTAATGTGAGTTTTTCTGTACAGAAAAAATGTTTCTGCATAGAAAATAAGATTTTCTGCAGAGAAAGCAGAATTTTCTGTGTGGAAAATAATAGCCAGAATCCTATATTGTTGGGGGTTAAAAGGTTTCCAAGCATTTAGTGTTTTGTTTTTGATGTTCTAAGCATTTCTAAAAAAGACATTCTGTCTTTTTGCAAGAACTCTGTTAAAAGTCTGAACAAGAATTTGCATTTGTTCACAGGAATTCCTGCCTACCTAAGCTTACACTTAGGAATATGTAAATCTCCAAGAGGACTCCTGCCATTTCAATGAAGAAAATGTAGTTTTTGCACAGAAAAACTTTGTTTTCTATGCATTTCTACACATTTTTTCCTCAGAGAATATACTCTAAACTGTAAATAGTTTTCAAACCTGCACAGTTTTTGGTGACTTTTTTTCTGTGAGGAGAAGCATAGTAATGTTATTTGTTCTCATCTGTGAGAATGACATTTACAAAGATTTTCATTCTTGGTTTGAACATATTCATACATTACATTTTTATGGGGACTAAAAATGCATATCCTAGCTTGTCCTATCCTTGCAAACCAAGATGAGGAATTACAAAATTATTCTCTTCACTCTAGGAGTGGGTGGGGTATTTTATGGTGCACTTTGTAGGAATCAGTCTGAGAATACATCCATGCAGATATATTGCAGAAATTAGGCCAAAAATTGCATATCAAGCAAAATTGCGAAATCATGCTAATGGCTGCTTTCTTGTGTGGATTTTTATTTTTTTAAAAGGTTTGGATAAATTGTTTGCATTTAATAAACAAACAGTGCCACTCCCTCACTTCAGTTCCCGCCCTTGCAGTGTGCCCTCTCCTTTGCTTCTTACATACCACTGGCTACACAGCTCATTTTCATTCCCTTTTACTCTCATCGTTGCTTCACCTTGCACCCTTGGAATGTCTTCCTACATGCTACCACTTGTTCCCTTTCTTTCCTACCTCACACCCTTGTAATGCGTTCTTACATGCCACACACACATCATTCATTTTCTCTTTCCTCACACCTTGGGCAGACTTCTTTCTCACAGAACAATTCAACAGGAGAGTGCTTCCACATTTTGTCCCATAGGGCTAGGGACTTCTTTTTTAAAAGTAAAATATGGGATCTACATCAGATATTGGTACAAGTAGCTGCCTAGAATCCAGGAAAAACCCACTTACCCTGGTGGTATAACAATTATACCTTGAACTCACACATCATTGGTCCCTCTGGTGTATATCTTCTGTTCTGATTGGTGGTGGACCTCCAGGATCTCAGACTGTGTTCTTTTCTAGCAAAGACTACTAGAGACATCTTCAGTTAGAGACTCTAGGGACTGCAAGGCATGGGCTTTTCCATTCAGCTATGGCTCCTTCCCCAGTGACACTTGGTCAGAGCTAGGAGAAGTTACTTTTTTGGACTATAGCTTTCAGAAGCCTACTGTAGCCATATCAGTTGGAAGACATATGGGAGTTTGATCAACTAAACAAACAAATCACTACCACCTGAAACATCACGTTTCCAGTTTCTCCGCTTTGTCGATGCAATGACTTGCTCCTTCTTACAACTTGATTCGTCTTCCCAAGGTTGCTTTGTAGGTCGCAGGGTGTGAGACTTCTCTGGTCCCCAGAGGGAGAAGGAAACTTAAAGCAAGACCACTGCCTTGAAACACACACACACACATAGATATATATATTATGGCCTGATTCCTGTTGGTAGCCTCAACTAGAGTAGACTTACTGAATCAGTGGATTTTACCTAGGTGCCATTCAACAATGGATTCATTGGGTCTATCTAGCTGGGACTAATCAATGGAGCCTTACTGTTACATAATATTGTTGTTGTTGTTATATTATTCAATTTTAACTGCCATGGCAATATTGCATGGAATCATGGGATTTGCAGTTTAGGAAGAGGCATTTAGAATTTTCAGCTAGTGCCTCTGCAAACTACAATCTCTAAAATTCTACAGGGTGCAGCCAGGGCAGTTAAAGTGGAATAATAGCACTATAACAGTGTAGTGTGATAGGGACCTAGAAGTTAGACTATACTAGGCAATTGTAGATTGTTTTCTGTTCAAAGCAGAGCTTGGAAAGCATTCTTTGGTTGGACTGCAACTCCCATGTATGTCCTCAATAGCACTGCTTGCAAAGCTGCTATGAATTTCCAACCAAAGAAGTATTTTCTTAAACTTGATGTTTCTTGTTTGAATGGCATGTCCAGATCAGCTATGGTTGATGTTTTCAGTACCACTCCAAATGAAATTACTAGGTCCATCTCCTTGCAATATCACCAGGAGAAAAATCCCAAGCTGTGGTTGATGTTTTCAGTACCACTCCAAACGAAATTACTAGGTCCATCTCCTTGCAATATCACCAGGAGATGATCCCAGGTCTTGGGTTTGGCAGCCTCAGAGTCTGGGATGCTCCTAAACTAGCAACCCCACCATCATAGTTTGATGAAAAGTTGATAGGATCACTTTGCTATCAGGCTAATTAAAAGAGGGTGCATTTTAATGGCATTGAGTTCAAAAGCAAAATGTCATGAAGGTATTTGAAGACCATAATGTCATTCACAAATGTTCATTTTTTTCAAAAACGGATTCTACCTTAATCGAAGCAGCCATTTCTTTCACCACACACTGTATTTGCCTGTGGGGTGGAAAAATGCATTGAGCAATGAGAACCGCATATACAGTATATACGACCTGAGTTGATGTTTCAACGAGGCCGTGAGAATGAAGTGAGTTATTATCTGTAGCAGCCAGGGAGTTCAGACAGGATGCTTCATGATGTGCAAAGGAGTCAATAAGGTCAACCATTAATCTTGCACGTTTTGCAGCAGCTGTTCTCATGCGAGGGATCATTTCTGTCACTGTGATCCTGGCGGCTGCACAGGTGCATTGATCCATGAGAGCCGTGAATTTGCTGTGTTTAGCATAATCCCAGAGACCACTGTGAGAGGATTTAGGAACTACTCACAGTTGCCAGCTGAGATTAAACCAGTTCACAGCCATCCTTGAAAGACCTGGAAGTGTGCTTGCACAACAATGCCACAATTGCATGCCTTTGTTTTTTCTATTTCCCCTTCCCCAAACTCTTGGGCCTGACTGGCATAATGAATTGCCCTTAGAGAAGATGAGAACCAACCAAGCATGATTGACACAGTGCTCAGAAGCATGACTGTTTTGGACTACAGCTCCCAGAATGCCCCAGCTTACATGGACAGTGGTTGTACTGTAACACTTCCAGTATCTGGGGCTGTTGGCTTCTTAACTACTGCCAAGCCAAGAGTGCATTTCTTGTTCCTCCTCTGGAAACTCAAAACACAGTATTAGTTTGAAAGTCCTTGAGCATAACCCCCTAATATTTTCCCCAGCCTAGAAGAAGAGAGACATGCAAACTGTGTGTGTTTCCAAGCTTGTTGATTATGTCACTCTGTTTCTGTTTTGTCAAACTGCTCAGGGCAGAATACAGCTGGCACTCCCTATCTGTAGATTCTGTATCCACAGATTCAACCAACCACAACTTGAAAATAGTTTTAAAAAACCCAAAAAGTAAACTTTGATTTTGCCATTTTATATAAGGGACACCATTTTATTACACCATTGTACGTAATGGCACTTGAGAGTCCATGAATTTTGGTAACCACAGGGGGTCCTAGAACAAAAACCTGGTGGATACCAATGGTATGAGATTCCTCCTTCTCTAAGTATTCGCTTATGTCAGCCAGCCCTACGAAATAGAAAAGTATAACTTTCTCAAGGATGTTCAGCAAACTTGGGAGTTCATTGATGATTTGAACTCAGAGTATGACCTATTTAATGCTTCACGTTGTTCAACTGTCTTGATTTGGCAAAAACAATCTCAATTAATCCTCTGTTTGTCCCACTTTTTCAGCTGCTTTTAAAATGTTCCAGTTTTTCTCTCCTCCTACCTGTTTCTCATTTGGTCCTCTATTTACTGCAATTGCTGAGTTAAAAGTGCAAAAGTATAGTTTGTACTCATTTAACTCAGCACAGCAGAGAGAAGAGGCAGGGGAAGAACCCTCTGGCTGCATTGGGTAACAGAATAGGGTGGCTTCGCAGAATTGGGTGAGGCAGCTGTCAGAAGAGGTAGGGAAGGGTGAAAGGAAAGGCAAAACTGTTGTTATTTAAATACAGTAAAGGTTAGTGTTATGGAGTTTTGGGCTATCATAAGTGTCAGAATAACCTAGCAACAGGTTGCCAGGCAACCAGAATAGCTGCTCAAGAGAGAAAGCCAGCCCATTAATGTGAGGGAGGGGCTGGAGACCTGAGAGGAGAATATATAAAAAAAGGCACACATTAATTGGCTTTGGCTTCAATGAGTCCTTCAGCCAGAGAAAATTCTGGAATAAAGTTCCTCAGCCAGCCACGGGGGTTGTCTGAGTGGGAGGGCTTGTTTCTCAGGGAAAGCCTAGAGAGACAGGCAGAAGAGAAATCAAACCGTTTTTGAATCTGGTTAGAAAGTATGACATAGATTTAAGTGTTGAGCCTTTGCTGAAAGTGTAACCAAAGGACCACCGGTGTTACTGGTACTTATATGAGGGTTCCAGGACCAAAGGAAACTATTTAGAAGAACTTTGAAGAGCTGTATTTGCTTCAGTCTGTATATGAACTCCAATTCTTTGTTCTGTTTGTTATTTTAATAACGATTATAGTGTATTTTTATAAATTTTGACTCAACTGAGTAATAGATAGTGTGTTTTCTATTTGGGGTTTAAATACTATCATAAAACTTTAATTAGAACATAAAACTGTTCTAATTAATCATTGAAACACCCCAGTCTTTACTCAGAAGAAGTGCTTAAAGGGGAAGGCAGAGCTGTGTGTGTGATATGACAGGGTACTTTATCATATTGGGGGGAGTTGCCTGTCTGTGAGAGAAGAAGCAGGCCTGGTCACAGTTAGGAATATTTCTAGTAACAATTATCACAGCTTCTATAGTTGTCGTGTACCTTCAAGTCGTTTCCAACCTATAGGAGACCCTAAGGTGAACCTATCATAGGGTTTTCTTGGCAAAAATTATTCAAAGGAGGTTTGCCTTTGCCTTTGCCTTCCCTTGAGGCTGAGAGAATGAGACTTGCCGAAGGTCACTCAGTGGGTTTCCATGGTCGAAGATTTGAACTGTGGTCTTCACAGTAGTAGTCCAACACAAACCATTACACTTTGCTGGCTCTTTTATACAGCAGGAGTATTTAAAGTGAGAGTCATTGTAAAAATCAGGGCTTTGAATTAACTGGTAAGTATGTCCTCTTTTCTGTTTCGCAAAGCATGGTAACTCTAGGCAGAAGGATCTTTTTAATGGGATGAGATATGTTTTAAAAAAATCTTTTTACTATGGTTGAATGTGTTTTTCACTGTTGTAACTTAGCATTTTTAATAGAACAGTTTAATGTTTTTAAATATTTGTATCGAATAGGTTTTTAGCATATCTGTTTTGAACTTGATGAGAGCCACCTTAGATCCTGTGCTAGGGGAAAGACAAGCTATTAAACATTGTAAGAAATCAAGCAAATAAGTAAAATAAATAAATACTCTTTGGGATTACAATCCCAGAAGCCAATGGCCATATTATTATATGTGAAATGTAAGGTCCTACACTTAGGCAGAAAAAATGGAATGCATAAATACAGGATAGGGAACATGTGGCTGGATAACAGTATGTGTGAAAGAGATCTAGGAGTCTTGGTGGACCACAAGGTGAACATGAATCAGCAGTGTGATGCAGCAGCCAAGAAAGCCAACACAATTCTTGGTTGCATCAATAGGAGTATGCTGTCTAGATCAAGGGAGGGAATGGTATCACTCTATTCTGCCTTGGTTAGACCTCATCTGGACTACTGTGTCCAGTTCTGGGCACCTCATTTCAAGAAGGATATTGACAAGCTGGAGCATGTCCAGAGGAGGGCAACCAAAATGGTGAAGGGTCTGGAAGCCATGCCCTATGAGGAGCGGCTTAGGGAGCTGGGTATGTTTAGTCTGCAGAAGAGAAGGTTAAGAGGGGACACGATAGCCATGTTTAAATATCTGAAGGGATGTCAGGTTGAGGAGAGAGCAGGCTTGTTTTCTGCTGCTCCAGAAACTAGGACAAGGAGCAATGGATTCAAGCCGCAGGAAAGGAGATTCCACTTAAATCTCAGGAAGAACTTCCTGACGGTCAGAGCTGTCCAGCAGTGGAATATGCCGCCTTGGAGTGTTGTGGAGTCTCCTTCTTTGGAGGTTTTTAAGCAGAGACTGGATGGCCATCTGTTGGGAGTGCTTTGATGGGTGTTCCTGCGTAGCAGGGGGTTGGACTGGATGGCCCCTGGGTTCTCTTCCAACTCTATGATTCTATGCTTCTATGATATCCACTCTGTCATCTTATGTTTCTTTCCTTCATTCATCTGAGGCTACAGTGCTGTTCTGAGCTCTTTAACTGTAAGAAATTTCTGCCAGGGTGTTTCCTTGATCTCTTCTCCAAACGGAGTTGAAAGCATTCTTCCTGTACCCAGGACAACACACCTAGTGATTAGGACATCTGATACAAATAATAAGCACATTTCATGAAAAAAAAAAAAGCCAACACCTGAAGCTAGAAAGAGTTTGGAGGGCAGCTGGGAAAGTGTCAAGCCTCTCCCTTTGCGGTGCTCAAAAACCTACTTCCAGTGGTATTTGGCACACACAAAGCAGTAAAATGCTTAAAAGAATAACTTGTTCCCCTTCGTGCCTGATTTAGTCCGTCATCCTGGGCAATAAGGAATGCAATGAAATGTAACACTGGGGGGATTGTTGATCTGGTGGTCTTGGAAGAAGTTTACACAAATGGACAAAGAACAACAGCTGTAGTTCCTGTTCTATTTGACTCTAGTTGACCGGCAAATTATCGTTATCTTGCATTGCAGGAAGGAGCTTGGAAGGGGTGGTTGGGCTGAATGCCAAAGAACAAGAGGGGCAGCGCAAAGGGAAAAATCAAGAGAAAAGGCTGGATCAAGACAATCTGATGTTGGAGGGCAGGGCACTCAACTCCCTCCCCCCTTTGCAATACAATAACAACCGTATATTATATTTCTTGACAGTTTTATGACTTTTAACAGTGCTCCGAATCTGCCACCTCCTGTACAGCTTGACACAGGCTCAATAAGTAGGGCTGGCCCTGACAACAGCAATGTTAAATTGCTTGTTGGAAACAGCACAGGGAAGCAGAGAGTGCTGAACTGATTAAAAATCAATATATTAAAATATATTCCCAGTGTCACATGCCAGTGTTAGGCTATAGAAATTTGGGTGGGGCTAAGCAGATGAGAGGGTGGACTTATGCAAATAAGAGCCTGCTTGGGTGGTCTTAATGGTTCCCACCAGATTCCAAAGAGGAAAGGAAACAAGTTTACAATCAGCTATTAAGGTTCTTTTAACGTGTGTGTTGTACTTTCCCTTCCTTGCTTGTTATAGGCCCTTTCCGCATGTGGGGAGGGAAACGGCCGAAAACAGAGCTTACCGGCTTTGTTTTCCGGCCGGCCGAGTCCGTCGCCACGAGGAGCAGCGTGAGCTCGTTGCTCCGCACTCCTCCGGCGTCCTAAATGGCGGTTTCCAGTTGGTGGAGGCTCTCCACCGACCGGAGAAGCTCGCCAGCCGGAAGCCCGCCCCCGGCAGATCTGCAGGCACGCACTTGCTCGCGCCTGCAAATCTGCTCTGGAGCCGGGAGATGGAGAGGCACGGGGTTGCGCGCTCCGTGGTTTTTAAAAACCTCTAAAAAGAGGTTTTTAAAAAACACGCCGAGTGACCAGTTCCGGTCGCTCCGGAGTGGACTGAGGTATGGAACTACAAAAAGTGGTCCGCCCCAGTCCACTCTACGGTGTAGAAGACCTCCGTTGGAGGTCGCTCTGCACCGTTTAAATAGCCCGGTGCGGAAAAGGCTATAGATGTGCTTGGTTTTAATGTGATACCTTATTAAATTGGTTTTCATTGTTTTTTAATGTTATAATTGATTGTTTTTTAATTCAGGCTGCAAACTGTACTGGGAGGATGGTGGAAAATAAAATAAACATTCTGAAAGAAGAAAAAGTGTCATCCTCACTTTAAGAAGTAGGATATAAGGGACCAAGCTTAGAAAAATAATTTTTTTGGACCACAACTCCCAGGATTCTGGGAGCTATAGTCCAAACAAGGAATTTTTCCAGGTTCTGCTCAGAGATCAGGGGAAAAAAATGTGTTCTCTCATTGGCATATCACAAATGGTTGGCTTTATTTCTTCCACTGAAGCACATGGCTGCTACTCCTCAAGGGAAAAGAAGGTCCAGCATCATCGTATGGCATGCTTGGGTCACTGGAGCAGCAGTATCCTCTTCATACCTGACGCCTGTCTTGATTCTCTCATTTGTGCTTGCTGGGGCTTAGTCAAAATTTATCCATTCAACTCACTGTATTTATTTACTGTTTTTCTGTACTTTGGGGCTCCCGAAACAATATGGGACAGAAAAATAACAAGACTTAAAAACAAATTAGACAACAATTTGTAAAAACTATTTTTTTAAGCAGGCAACATTATTTAAAAGAGAGTCAGTGTGCTGTAGCGTTTTGAGTGTCGGGCACAGACACGGGGAGACCAGGGTTCAGATCCTCACTCTGTCATGGAAACCTGATGGGTGCCTTTGAGCAAGTCACACTCTCTCAGCCCAGAGGAAGGCAAAGGGAAACCCCCTCTGAACAAATTCTGCCAAGAAACCCTGTGATAGGTTGACCTTAGTAGCACCGCAAAGCTAATTCTTAAAATCAGTTTAAAGAGCAAAGTCTGTACAAAATAATATAGTTTTGGTTGCCCACTAGAAGCAGAAGATGAAGCCAGCCTGACTTCTATTGAAAGTGTGTTCCATAATCAAGGTGCTGTTACAGCGAAAACCCTACAGATCTGGTATACTCGCCAACTTAGCCTCTCATGGTGTTTACAAAGGAACAGGGCCTCCATTAACTACAGCAAAATCTATGCAAGCTGCCAGGAGAAGAAGGTGGCTTTTCAGACTTCTTGGGCCCAAGCCATTTAAGGCTTTGTAGGTTATAATTCTTGGATGGTAGACTAACAAGTACCAAGTGCTATAGCCTATACTTCAGAGGAAGGAACTGGCCAATCTACCTCTGAGTATTCCTTACTACTTACCTAAGAAGACCCAATGAAATTCATGAGGTCGCCTCAGGCCGACAGGTGACTTGAACGTACATATACGCATGTAGGTTAAGACCAGCACCTTGAATTCAGCTGGGAAATGAAGTGCAACATAGTACAGCTGGTTTACGAACAGTAATGTGGATCTGTAAAGTGCATGACAAATAACAATCTGCCTGTTTCGTTTTGCATTAGTATCTGAACATTTTTCAAGGGCAGTCCCCATGAGTGCATTATAGGCATGCTATCAGTTAACAAAATAGATGTGTTCCTGGGCATTAATGCTTTAGCAGAACATTTGGTACCTGAGGCAGAAATAACATGGAAGGAATAAAGACACATTCCTACAATGCCTCCCTAAAAGTCTCAGCAACATTTTGTTCAAAATTAACAATATGCGTATTTGGAGTAAAACAACCAGATCAGGTAAATCTAGCATGAATAAATTTTAAAAAAATCTTCAACTTTCTACAGGGTTACAACTAACAAAGTAAATTTCAACAGAGGAAGTGTAAGGTACTACACCTGGGCAGAAAAAATGAAATGCAAAGATATAAGATGAGTGACACCTGGCTTGGCTGTAGTACACAAGAAAGAGATCTAGCAGTCTTAGTAGACCACACACTGAACATGAGTCAGCAGTGTGATCTGGCGGCTGAAAAAGCCAACGTGATTCCGGGCTGCATCAATAGGAGTATAGAGTCTAGGTCAAAGGAAGTGATAGTACCACTCTATTCTTCTTTGGTCAGACCCCACATGGAATATTATGTCCAGTTCTGAGCACCACAGCTCAGGAAGGATATTGACAAGCTGGAACGTGTCCAGAGGAGGGCAACCAAAATGGTAGAAAGCCTGGAAACTATGCCCTCTGAGAAGTGGCTGAGGGAACTGGGTATGTTTAGCCTGAAGAAGAGAAAGTTAAAAGATGGCATTATAGCCATGTTTCAATATTTGAAAGCATGTCATATTGAGGATGGAGCAACAGCTTCAAACTTCAGGAAAAGGGATTCCATCTAAGTCCACCCTGTACACTCAGGTCCTTTGGGGGCATTTATTTAAACTGGACAGGACTAGACTGGCAACGGTCACCCAGAGGATCTTTTCATTGGCTGCCCCTAGACTGTGGAATGACCTGCTAGAAAAGATCTGACTGCAAAATATGCTGTCGGAATTCAAAAAAGTACTAAAGATCTATCTCTTCTGGCAGGCCTACCCAGTTTATTTTTAATTGTACTTTTAGTTGTATTTTAATTGTACTTTTTATTATGATTTTAACTATGGTATATTTGTATTTTTTTTATTTATAATTTTTATATATTATTTTAATACAAAACAAATATTTAAAAACAGTTTCCCCATCATATTTTTATCTACATACATGAAAGTTTACTGTATTTTCTTATCCTCCTACACTTCTACTTAGAATCTTAGTATTCACATAAATGTTACCAGTTGTTTACGTACTATAACATTTGTCTTTCAGTAACCTTCAGTCCAGGTCCTTATGTACTGGATATTCTATTAAGTAACCTTAACACTTTAGTACATATTTCCTTAAAGCCCTTTGGAATATAATAATATATTTTTACCCAACTACTCATTCTCAAATGCTCTTTGTATGTTAATTATATTTTGTGTTGGAGGTAATTATCTATTGGAGCCCACTTGTTTTTTGTGCCTTACCAACAAGAAGTACTGGAGAATCATACTATATATGGTAATATCTGCGAGAATAGAATTTGCAAAATTTTGGAAAAATGAAAGTGTTCCCAAAACTGAGCAGTGGTTTCAAAGTATACAAGAGATGAAAATAGCAGATGCTCCTTCATGAAAATTAAGAAACCAAACTATGGTATATTTGAATTTTAAATGGTTTGCATTTTAGTGTATTTTAACTGTGATTTGTTTTTAATTGTATCTGTGCTGTACCCTGCCTTGAGCCTGGGGGAGAGATGGGTAACAAATAAAATTGATGATGATTATGAACTAGGACAAAGCCCACCAGAAGGAATTTACAGAGGGACCCTGCCAAACTTGTAGCCGGCCTTGAGAGATTAATAAGATGCCTGTATTTTTATGTACTGGTAAAATCACCACGGAGTACCCCTTGCCTAAGAAAACCCTTTGAAATTTGTGGAGTTGCCATAAATTGACAGGCGATTTGAGGGTACCCACGTACACACACATTTTTAGGTGTGAGAACAATCTTCTAGGACTGGATGGTAGCTTTCATAATGTCTCCTTGCATTCTAGTCCTTACTTACCACAAGAAAGTTAAAAACCATTTTTTATTCCAGCAGGACTTGGAGAATCAGTTTTTAGGAGAGACAGCTGTGGTACAATGTTCTGGACTTTTATTTGATTTTTTAAAAGGCAGTTGGTGGCTTAATTACCAGCCTCGTCTAGTGGCTTGAGTGTTGGACTGCAACCCTAGAGACCAGGTTCAATTCCCTGCTCAGCCATGGAAACCCACTGAGTGATCTTGGGCATGTCACATGCTCTCAGCCCCGAGAAAGCCTCATGATAGGTTCTCCTTAGGGTTCCCATAAGCTGGAAATGGGTTAAACACACACAGCAACAAGAAGTTACCTTTTAAGTTTTGTATGCTCTGGATTTTTAACTCATATATGTTTGTTTTAACTGTTGTAAGTTACCTTGAGTTACCAACTGGGTAAAAAGCAGGATATAAACAAAAAATCCCCCAGCTGGCCCCTCCCGAAACTGCAAACCCCAGGATTCCATAGGATGTTGAAAGCGGAATAATAGCGCTACAACAGTCGAGTGCGGAAATGACTAACATCTGCGCTCAAAGTATATGCTGCTTGAAAGCTGCAGAGTTCTAGCAGAAGGAACTTAAATGCTGTACAAGCCTCAGCTGTACTCATGCTCCAGAGCTGGCATGAAAGATTTCCTCCAGCAGTTTCTCTGAATTTCAACTGGGGTAGGGGGCAAGAAATATTAAAACTGGATTCCTTTTTGGTTCCAGATCCTTATTTTACTACATCAACTTGCTGTGAGTTGCCAAAGATTGTCATGCTTGTTTGGCAACCCAGAGTAAAATAAGGGTGTTTTTTTTTTAAAAAAACTTTGATGCTGTAAGAAAGATTTGGCTTGTGAACTGTTCTATTGTTTGGTCCCTCTTATGACAAAATCAGTGTGTGCACTGTTCTGTTCTGCTCTGTTTGTGATGTCAAAGCCAGTTCTAGAATCTCCCTTTCAGAGAATGTACAGCAGTAGAGGGAAGCATGTGGCCACCCAGATGTTGTTGGACGACACCCCCAGCATTCACAGAATCATAGAGTTGGAAGAGACCCCAGGGACCACCCAGTCCAACCCCCTGCCATGCAGGAACACACATCAAAGCACTCCCGACAGATGGCCATCCAGCCTCTGCTTAAAAACCTCCAAAGAAGGAGACTCCACCACACTCCGAGGCAGCATATTCCACTGCCGGACAGCTCCGGCCATCAGGAAGTGTTTAAACATGGATTTCGTGTCCCCTCTTAACTTTCTCTTTTGCAGACGAAACATACCTAGCTCCCTAAGCCGCTCCTCACAGGGCATGGCTTCCAGACCCTTCATCATTTTGGTTGCCCTCTTCTGGACGCACTCCAGTGTGTCAACATCCTTCTTGAAATGAGGTGCCCACAACTGGACACAGTATTCCAGATGAGGTCTGACCAAAGCAGAATAGAGTGGTACTATTACTATTACCTTCCTTGATCACCACTGGCTATGCCATTAGGACTGCTGGGAGATGACTACCAGGGCTACTGTTAGTTGGATTTGTAATTGGTTGACCGACTGAACCCAAAGGGTGATCACGAATGGCTGCTTTTCATCCCGGAGAGAAGTGACTAGCAGGGTGCCACAGGGTTCTGTCCTGGGCCCAGTGCTGTTCAATATCTTCATCAACGACTTGGATGAAGGAGTGGAGGGCATGCTGATCAAATTTGCAGATGACACCAAATTGGGAGGGGTTGCTAATACGCCAGAGGACACGATCAAAATTCAAAATGACCTGGATAGATTGGAGAGCTGGGCCAAAGCTAACAAAATGAAATTCAACAGAGAGAAGTGTAAGGTCCTTCACTTAGGTAGAAAAAATGGAATACAGAAATATAGGATGGGGGACACGTGGCTGGATAGCAGTACGTGTGAAAGGGATCTAGGAGTTTTAATAGACCACAAGCTGAACATGAGTCAGCAGTGTGATGCGGCAGCCAAGAAAGCCAATGCAATTCTCGGCTGCATCAATAGGAGTATGGTGTCTAGATCAAGGGAGGTACTGGTACCACTCTACTCTGCTTTGGTTAGACCTCATCTTGAATCCTGTGTCCAGTTCTGGGCACCCCAATTCAAGAAGGACACGGTCAGGCTGGAGCAGGTCTGGAGGAGGGCAACCAAAATGGTGAGAGGCCTGGAAGCCATGCCCTTTGAGGATAGACTTAGAGAGCTGGGTATGTTTAGTCTGGAGAAGAGAAGGTTAAGAGGGGACATGATAGCCATGTTTAAATATTTGAAGGGATGCCATGTAGAGGAGGGAGAGGGCTTGTTTTCTGCTGTTCCAGAGACCAGAACAAGGAGCAATGGATTGAAGCTGCAGGAAAGGAGATTCCACCAGAACCTCAGGAAGAACTTCCTGACAGTCAGGGCTGTCCGGCAGTGGAATATGCTGCCTCGGAGTGTGGTGGAGTCTCCTTCCTTGGAGGTTTTTAAGCAGAGGCTGGATGGCCATCTGTCGGGAGTGCTTTGAGGGTGTTCCTGCACGGCCGGGGGTTGGACTGGATTGCCCGTGTGGTCTCTTCCAACTCTACATTTCTATGATTCTATGATTCTATAACACCTAATAACATCTGGAGGGCCACACTATTTGCACTCCTAATTTACCACAGAGAGATAAATTTTGAAACACCAGTTACAAAAATTGTTATTTTGCCAATTCACTCGCAACATTAAACTATGACAGAAAGAAAACTGTTTTTTTTTTAAGGCTGTGATCTTTGAGAGACCAGGGTTTGAATCCCTGCTCAGCCATGGAAACCCACTAGGTAAACTTGGACAAGTCACACTCTCTCATCCTCAGATGAAATGGCAAACCCATGCTGAACACATCTCGCTAAGAAGAGCCTATGACAGATTCACTTGAGGATCAACGTAAGTTGGAAACAACTCAGCAGTGCATATCAACAAACTTTGAAAAAGGCTGTAGACTTTTTTTCATGCAGTTATGAGTGGGAAAAAAGTCAAAAGGAAACAGGGGCTCATTTTGATTGGATAAGCCTTCTTTAGTCTTTATTTATTAATTAGCAACATTTACTTCCCATCTTTTGTCCCACTGAGCTTGTGTTGTTTGTTTGTTTGTTTATGGATTGCCTGGCTATTGTTTTGAACACCTGCTAAAGGAAAAGACATAGAGGAATATAGCAGCCATTTCTACTGTTTTCTTCTGGGATGCTGGTCCCTTAGCTTTAGCCCTATATAGGTAAGAGGACTGCCATATCTGCATCCTTCCATAAACTAAAACAAGACAACTTTCCAAAGTTCAATGTGAGTAAAAACTGGTGTGCTAAGGAGAAATTGTGCTAGTCTTTTCATCATGTGGAACTATTTTTCCCTTGTGCATTGGATCATTTGAACCTGGCATTCCCACATCTGGGGCTGGCCCTACCATAGGGCAGAGTGAAATAGCTCCCAAAGGCAGTGAGTGAGCAGTGGAAAGATGTTCAGAGAGAGACCTGGAGTTGCTGTGAGGTCTGTCCTTCATCTTCTAAGGCACCTAACCCACAGATACAGTGCTTTTATAGACCATACTGGCAGCTGAATTTTAGTTCACACTGGAGATGAGATAATGCCTTCCCTTTATCTTAACCCCTTTGTAGAAGTAAAGAAGGAGGAAGCCTTGAAGCCCCTCTCTAAGCCGCAAACCCCAGGATTCCATAGGATGTTGAAAGTAGAATAACAGCGCTGTAACAGTCTAGTGTGGAAATGGCCATAATTGTGCAGTGTCAAAAAGACCTGCTTTGTAAAGCCATTTTTATTTTAAAATATTGGCAGATTTTGGCCTACTAAGGCCTAAATCCATTTGACATCTTATGATATGGGGTAGGGTATACTGTATATATTTTAATTAAATAAATACATTGGTATTAATCCCAAGTAGCATGGAGTCACTGGACCAACTGTTGAATGATAAATCATCATTTTGGTCTATTCCACTTAATCACCAGGACTACGCTAGCCGGGATGGGTTTCAGGCCTAAGTATCTGCTGTTGCATGTAAAATGTCGTGTTACCTGTGGTATCTGCCTTTTCTGTTGTTGTTTTTAACAATTTATTTTAATTTTTTAAATTATGTCTTCATGACATATTGATTATCATAAGGGGATTTATAATTGTTGAAAACCGCACAGAGAAATGAATAAGCATGTGAAGGGTAGAACTGAAATCTTTCTATAAATAACATAAATTCTGCTTTTGTCGCCTCTTATTGCTGAGGTGTTATGGAATGTTTAAGAACATTCAAACTGATCAGATTTAAAAAAAAAGAAAAGAAAATGTGTTCACAAGGACTTTTGGTCTTCCAAGTGTTTGGGACTTCGGTTCCTTTGTACTTAAGTTCCAGTTAGTATGACTAATAGTAAGGGATTAAAGATTATAGTCCAAAACATCTCTCAGGACAAAGTTTCTCCACATCTTACCTAGGGATAGGTGGTAATTGGTGTCATTGCTGGGAAGGGACTTAACAAACAAAGGAGGTTGCAAGACTATTGCAATCCTGACCAACTGTGCGTGTGTTAAAGTTGTGTGTGAATGTTGTCTGTATGTGGACATTTGAATGAAAGGGTGTGGAACGATACTTTGAACGGATACAGAAAATATTGTACACAAATATCAAATCTGAAGTTGACATGAGTCACCCCTGCTCTTAGTCTCTTGGTACTATTCTGTTGGAAACAACTCTGGCACACACTTTCTCTTGATTGCTTTTCAGTCTTACCTATCTTGTATAGAAGAGCAAAGGACAAAAACTCAACAAGTTCTTGTAGATTGTACCATAAACTTCTTAATGGTCAGCACCTCAAGTGAGCATGGTGGAAACAAACAACACTGTTGGACTAGGACACTGGGAGACCAGGGTTTGAATCCATGCTTGGTCATGGATATCCACTGGGTGACCTGGGGCAAGTCACATTCTCTCAGCATCAGAGGAAGGCAAAGGCATAACAAATTCTTCCAAGAAAACCCCATGATAGATTTGCCTTAGGGTTGCCACAGGTCAGAAATGAATCAAAAAGACATAACAGCAAACAACTTCAACAATCCTTAAGCAAACAGAAATAATTCTGCAAGCACTCTGGTAACAATATCTTTGTTTTTCCTCCCAAGCTCCACAATATATCACAGGTTGCTTTTAAGTCCCCTGATTTGTATTAATCTTGTCTATGCTGGAAGTAAAGAGCATCAATACATGTAGTGAGTAACTGGAGCCAGCGTGTGGGGTACACAGACTGATGGCACCAGATCCCATCTGATCTTGGAAGCTAAGCAGAGTCAGACCCTGTATCATGTGGGTGGTACATAATGTTCCACCTGGACAGTTCTGCTAAGCAACCTCTTCTGTTTCATGTGAAAGGTAGCTTCCCAGTGCTGGTTCATCTCTCTCCCAAAAACTTTTTAATGAGTGAGGGAGGTCACAGCACAGAGGACTTCTGCAGCCAGGGGGAAAACAGCAGCAGTCACCTTCTAGATCTCCAGCAAATATGCTGAGAAGGCTGCTCTTTTGTCCTGGATGTAGCTGGATGCTCCTTGGACATCTCACACCTTCCCCCAGCCACTCTTCCCCAACCACTGAATAGGAGCATGCTTGTTCCCTTTGAAGCATTCCTGCACTGGTGGTGGGGAGAGCTAGAGGAAGAGGCACTGAGCAAGGAGGCAGTGGATACCTCTCTGTGCAATGAACTTAAAAGGATATAAGGAAGCCATGCTAGAAAGCCAGCATGGTGTAGTGGTTTGAACATTGGACTACGATGGTAGAGGCCAGGGTTCAATTTCTTGCTTGGCCATGGAAACCCACTGGCTGATGTTTTGCACATCACATACTCTCAGCTCCAGAGAACCCTACGATGGGTTCATCTTAGGGTCACCATAAGTGAGAAATGACTTGAAGGTACACACAACAACAACAACAACTCTAGGTTATGTGCAGCAAGGTTCTGGTCATTATAACCAGTCAACACAACTGGATCCATGTCCTCTATCAAGAAATAAATATGCATGTAAGCAATGCAGGGACAGTCTGATGAGAGATAAATGGCTGGTCTGTCTCCGATCTGGGAAGGCAAGCCAGATGAATATTTGGACGGGCCACTGATTACAGCTGTTATCCAAAGAGGTGGTGGACTTTGGGTCCATCCGCAATGCCAACTTCTCCTTAAAATTTAGGGGAATTATAGCTCAAAGGAAGCCTGTGGGAGCAGGGTAACAGCAGGATTTTTTCACCTATGTATACCAGTACTAACTGTTGAGAGGACTCCGGTTAAAATTAAACAAAGTATTTTATTTGGCTTGACAAACATATGAGAGATCATACATTCTTAAGAACCATATAAGGCTATCAGAAAGTGAGGCAAGAAAGGTTGGATAGACAGAGATAGGGTGAAAAGGGTGATAGTTAACAGTCCTGAAGAAGAGGTCACAGTGGAGGGACTCAGACAGCATCTGAGGGTAGCATGAAGGAACAGCAGTCTGGGACACTACATATTACAATTGGCTGGGGTCAAAGTTAGGGTTTTTATACCCCGTTTCACTACCTGAAGGGGTCTGTTGACAAAGCCGCAATGGCTTTCCCACAGGACTGACAAAGGGGTGTGGAACAGGCTGATTGTTTTCACTCTGGAGTGACAAAATATTGGTGGAACTCATGACGATCTCTTAATGTTGGGTCAGATGGGGTGTATAGGGAAGATCTCCATTGAGTAAGATGGAAGGATGGTCTCTGATGGCTCACCAGTCTGGGGAGCTTGTCTTTCATTGCATTCAAAAATGCCAAGAGCCTGAAGCAATGAAGGGATTAGCACAAACCCATGAGCATTGTGTTTTCTGCATAATCCTATCTGAACATTCATGACCCTGAACACATCTCCAGTCAGTGTGACCCCAACCATGTTCTCCAGTCATTAATAAATTCAATTTATAAAAATTGTGTATCTTGTAGGAAGGGTGGTAGGGCATGGTAACAATAGCCAGGGGTAAGACTGTTGTCAATTTGCAAATTGCTGAGAAGGTGTGAGGCCGTGCTGTCAAGGGATTTTCATACCCTCCAACATTTTACAAAGCTCAGTATTGAAAAGTGAAAAAAGTAACAAGAAATTGAAGGGGAAAAAAAGTGAAAGAAATATATGAAGTTTCCACCAACTGATTTTGCAAAATATTGACAAGTGACTATAGTTGTTTAACATTGGGCTGAGTGAGTGCTGCCTATAGAAATTTAATTCATGTAGAGTTTAAATGCTGTTCCTAAGTAAGGAGTGCCTTGAAATCATCTATCAGCTTATGGTGGCCCCATGAATTTCATAGGGTTTTCTTAGGTAGAGTACTGAGAGGTGGTTTGCCATAGCCCTTCTCTAAAAATAGCCCCAGCAGCTGGTATTCCCTATTGGTATCCCTTCCAAGTACTAACCATGCCTGACCTTGCTTAGCTTCTATGATCATATGGGATTTGTGTACCCTTCAACAATTCAGAGATGAAAACTGGGGTACATGTGGTCAAGCAACGTAAGAATGGCAGAAGTTATTAATGAGCAAGAGCACACAAGCACAAGATTGTACCCTTTCTCCCCTCTCCTCTCCTACTGAGTTAATGGAGTGCAAAGTAGTTTTGCATTTTGAACTCAGATTACCCCAATGCCAGTAATGTCAGTAAGC
Source organism: Cyclura pinguis (assembly GCA_030412105.1). Lineage (NCBI taxonomy): Eukaryota > Metazoa > Chordata > Lepidosauria > Squamata > Iguanidae > Cyclura > Cyclura pinguis. The sequence goes on along the minus strand of CM059599.1, from coordinate 16,567,792 downwards.
TGAAGACAAAGAAGAAAAGTGGGAGCAAGAGAAACAAGGAAAGCAAAGTTGGGACAGGCAAAGGGCATAGATACTGGCAATTGTAGTTCAAGAAAGTCATTTCCAAACTGTGCCTGGAAGCTGCCAGTGGCGGAGGTTGGAGTGTGTGGAGGGGGGGCAGGAGGGGGGGCTATGGCACAAGGGGCGTGGCCACTGTGCACAGGGGCGTGGCTGCAGTGCATGGGGCGTGGCCAGGGCACGGGAAGGCGTGGCTACGGGCTGGGACACTCCCAAAACATTGCCGCCTGGGGTGAATCCATCCCCTCCACCACATCCCTACATGACTGGAACTGAGAGGAGTGGGGAGGGAAGCACATCGTCCTCATTTAAGTTTTATATGGAGTTATTTGTATCCTCTCGTATGGCAATGTAACAAAAAGCCTGTGGAATTGAACCAAAGTCCAGCATACCATTTCCCACAGTGGCCAACCAAATACCTATTGGAAACCTAAAAGAAAGACAGGCAAAGCACTCTCCCTGTCAGTGGTGCTCATCAAATGTTGTTCTACCTTGAAGCCTCCATGCAACTCTATTGCCTCTTAAAAATATTATTTTCTCCCCTGTGGAGGTAAGACTTTATGCAAGCGACTCTAGCCCCTGCCTGAAGGAAGATGTTCTGAATCCACACACCCCTCCCCAATATTTTTCAGGTTCACTTTAGGATTTTACTGGGGGCTGTCACTGAAGTATTAAAAAGTTAGATTTAATGTCTCCCTGCTGGAGAATCTCTCCTTTCTCCACATTCTTGGCTTCCAAACCCACATATGGCAACCACACAGGACATTAATTCACACCATATGAAAACAGGGAAAAGTACCACTGTGTTCTAATGTTACCTGTCACTGCAGGTATGCAAGAGAGCAGTGCTCTATTGGGGCTGGACTCAAACTGACACTGAGAGCTAAAGGACATATTGTGTGTGTAAGTGCCTACAAGGTACCTCTCGACTTATGGCAATCCCATGAATTTCATAGAGGGATGGGCAAAGGAGAGTGTGCGAGGCATCTGAAGGATGCTGGCCCATCTTACTTGCCATTGCTTGCATGTTCTGAAAGGACAAGTCAACAGCTAAAAGCCAGAATCCTATTGGTTTCTTCCACATGTGCAAGCTCCCCTACAGAAGTGCTTGGATATTTTTGTCCAGTATGGAACAGCCACATTCAGTTCAAGGTTGTGAAATCAGAGTGGTACACTTGGTGCCATTGCACATGGATGTGTCTTGGGCATAGGTATACACTGAACATACATGAGTGGCATAGGGACATAAAAACACATGAGTCTGCATAGCACGTGGATGTCCTCTGCACATTGCAAGTGGATGCACATGTTCATCAGGTTGTGCATTCCATTGTGCATTTGGTATCTTATTTAAGGGTTGCATAGCACCATTGATACATAACTCTGCATGCAGAGATTTATACTATGCAACCTCAATGTAGTATCTCAACCAGAGGCAATAAGAAGGAGGAGCCAGAAAGTTCTGAAGTTCAACACTGAGTCCCCCTTGGGAGGGGGTGGGCCTTGGCAGGTACCCAATGTTGCCAAGCCCCTCCCTGCAAGTCCCAGGCCTAAACTCGGTTCTTCAGAGATGAGGTTGACACAAAACATTCCATAAGTGGAAACAGTAGTGGCATGCCAGCTAACAGTAGCAGTCCAGATTGCAGAACCTCTGCTGGTAACTGTGAGATTGCTTGTCAAGACATCACATTTGCCTGCAGAGATTTCTCAGTCTGTGACTTTGATCGCAACCAAAAGAGGTCATCAAGCCAGTTCTTCCCTTTACACAGACAGCCTTGTCACTTCAGTGGATTCCATGCACTCTTGAAATGGCCTATCTGGTCCTAGCAGAGATTACTCCAAAGAGCAATGTGGGAAAGGGCTGGAGAACTACAACCAAGATACCTTCAGAATGCTTTTATTCTTCTTTCTGGGGAAGGTTGGTGGCTCACAGTCAGCTCTTTTTCTCACACACGCATAACCTGTCACCTTGAAAAATTCTTTTTGATTCTTTTGTACATTTCTGGCCTTTGCGAAACAGGATCAATAGCCACTGGTAATGCATGCTAAATACCTGGAGGGTGGAGACAAGAATATCATGAATTTATAGCAAGAGAGAGGCCAGGGTTTGCGGCTTCCAGCGGCTGGCAGACTGCACCCACCCAGGGATCCTGGAGGACTGCCTTTCCCCCCACCTCCCTCATTATTTTTTGGCCCCCCAAAAGGCAATCAAAGCAGCTTCCGGAAAACAAACTGGCCATTTGGGGCAATTTTTGGGTGGCACAGGTCTTTTGGATTTTTTCCCCCAGAACTGCAAGTGGCCATTCTCATCATTTGTGATACTCAGAAAAGCCCCCCGGAGTTCAAATAGATCCAGAGGAGCTGAAAATAGTATCAAATGACCACTTTTGGAGATTTTGGGTAATGGTAGTTTGCAACGAGACATTTGCATTGTTGTTGTTTCCCTTCAAGTTATTTCCAACATATGGGCAATTTCCACAGTAGACTGTTACAGCGCTATTATTCCACTTGCAACATCCTATGGAATCCTGGGGTTTGCAGTTTCGGGAGGGGCCATGGCCCCTCCCAAAACTGCAAACCCCAGGATTCCATAGGATGTTGCAAGTGGAATAATAGCGCTGTAACAGTCTAGTGCGGAAATGGCCATGGCGAGCCTAAAGTGAACTTACTGTGGGTTTTTCTTGGCAAGATTTGTTCAAAGGAGGGCTTTCCATGGGCTTCCTCTGAGGCAGAGAGAGTGTGACTTGCCCAAGATCACCTAATGGGTTTCCACGGCCAAGCAGGGATTTCAACCCTGATCTCCTGGAGCTTAGTCCAGCACTCAAACCAATACACTGCACTGGCTCTCTGAAGATCTGTAGATCTTCTCAAATTTTACAAGTTAGCAGGAGAGGGGAAGATACTTGTGGTTTTTCAACTTTTGCAAGGGTCCTGTATCGTGAGCCCTGGCAAAAGTGGAGAGCCAACTATTGACAATACTGCTGCTGCTGCTGCTGCTGCTGCTGCTGCTGCTGCTATTATAGTAATACTAATAAACAAGTTATATCCCACCTTTCTCCCGGCAAGGTACTCAAAGTGGCTTACAAAAATTTAAAACAAAGCCCAGCTAAAATCTTATTTTACAAAGGCTAAAAAACAAGCACTTAGAGTTAAGTTTAAAAAAAATATATTTAAAACATAATTAGTAGATAGAAAGGTAAAAGCATACCACACTGAATTCAAAATACCCTTCTGCCACATAATTTAAGCACCTAAGTCCTGCCTAAATAAAAAGCTCTGCCTGTCAACGGAAAGGGAAAAGCAAGAGTGAGCCAACCAAGCCTCTCGGGAGAGAGAGTTCCACAGCCAATTTAAAAGAGTTGTCCAAGCCCTCTACCCCAAATGTGTCCAGCATCTTGGAAGTCTTTTTAAAGTTATGAAAAACCCACAGTAGATTCTCTAGCTCACTGACTTGGAAGCCACCAGTAGCTCAGTATGCAGTGACACAGAGAAAATGGATGTTAACATAACTCTGTCCACATTTTCAGTCAAGGGTAGGGACAGAACTGGATTTGCACTCATTGCTTCCACTCTTCTCCTTTTAGTGCTAGCCCTCTTGCATCCATTGTGTTTGCCATCGGTAGAAAACAGAACTGTGTGCACAGAGCTTTATACATTACGATGGACATCTGCTAGTGGCATATGCAGATGTAAGTCCACATGTCTATATATGTCTTCAAGTCACCTGTCAACTGATGGTGACTCCATGAATTTCATAGGGTTTTCTCAGGCAAGGAATACTTGGAGGTAGTTTTGCCAGTTCCTTCCTTTGAAAAATATCTTACAGCACCTGATATTCATTGGCAGTCTCTCATCCAAGTACTAAGCAGGGCTGACCCTGTTAAGCTTCCAAAATCAGATAGGATCTGGTACCTTTAGGGTATTTAGGCCAAGTCCACCTGACACCAATATATATATCATTTTTGGGTGATGAGGAATCTCTTCCTCACTCCGCAACAACCAAAGTCTCTTCTAGACTTACCTCTATCTGTTGGAGCCAGCTTCTCCAGACATTCCATTGCTGGTGGAGAGATGTGGGAGAAGATCAGGGCCGCATCCGACTGTGTCTCTGTAGCCAGATGCAGAAAGGTTATATCATCCTCTGAGACCTCCAGAGGACCCCAGGAGATCTTTCTGTGCCTGGCTATGGAATCCTTACCAGATGCTTCTTTGATCCACCGCTGCCCTCCACCAGTAATGGATTGGCTGCTGCTGCTGGGGTTCTACCATTGATGAGTCTTGGGGGATGTTGAGAGGACAGATACATCACAGTTCCACATGTATAACTATTATCCTACCCTGTAACATACAGGATCTTGGTCAGAGTCAGTTGTGTAGGAACGGTGGGACGGTGGGGGCGTTTCACCTCAGGTGGCAATGTTTTTGGGGTGTCCTGGCTTGTAGCCATGCCCCCACGTACCACAGCCACACCCCCACGCATCGTGGTCATGCTCCCATGCACTGCAGGCATGCCCACACACACCGTAGTCCCCTCCCCTCCCCTCCCCTCCCCTCCCCTCCCCTCCCCTCCCCTCCCCTCCCCTCCCCTCCCCTTCCCATACTCCAAGCTCCACCGCTGGTCACAGTGTTCTTCCTTATTTTGATGAGCCCTGAGAGGCAGTAGCATTTGAGCGTATGGCAGATCCTTGTGTGAGCACAGCTGTGAGAAGGTCCCCTATCTCACCAATGCCAGATGTGCAGTCACCAGAAGGTATTTTGGACTAGAAGGTGCAGCCAGTGGGTGGAAACCTGCTTCCACCTCAAATGTTCATTGAATGTGTGAGGAATACCACTTCCCCATGTGCAACTGCATACAAAGCCAACATCTTCAGCTGAATGCATGGAAGGCAGGAACAGGGCCTGCTCTGTGGGATGTGGCTGGGCAGCAGTCATGTCAGGAAGAGCATGGCATGAACCTTCCTTGCCTTCAGTTTTTCTTGCCCCAGTTTCTGACTATGTGTGTGTAGAATAGAGGAGAATGATCAGTTTGAATCTTGCTGTTGTCTTACACATGGGTAAATTCCCATATGAAAGCATTTGGACAATTTTGTAAAATGGGAAATGACTGCATTCAGTTCAAGGCTGTGGAAACAGAGTTGCGCATGGGGTAACATTGCCCATGCAAAGACATAAGCGCATGGATATGAAGAGGGTGCACATTGGCTTGGGTATTCATTTGCACATTTGGATGTGCATTCAGTTGTACAATGTTGCCTTTCAACAGAAGGACAGCATAGCACAATCAATGCCTAATACCACACACAGAGATTTATCTTATGTAGGCTCTCAGCCAAGGAGCCCTTGTCCCTTTCAGGATGGCTTAGTGCCAATACCTTTATTGATGTGCCTATAAAAGTCACATCAGAAAGGCCCCCAAACAGACCCTGGTACATCAGTGTTTGTTGTGTTAAATGGCTATTTATGCTCATATGGGACAGTGGGATTGAGGGATGGGGGAGAGAGGATTTTAAGGGGCTTGCTGGGAGACAGTCCCAGTGCTTGTTCCAGAATCTCATTCTGAAAACTAGCTGTGTGTCGCTGTGATCTACAACAATGGCTATTTGGTAACAGCTGGCTCACGTCTCTCCTTCAGACAAAAGCCGCTGTGGGGCTAAAGACCTCCTAAGGATGAACTATAACTGTTGCCCTGGTAACAGTTAACCAGCACGCGTTTTATTGTTTCCAGCTCCTTTTCCCGGAGTATTTGCAGGTGGCGAGTGATCCTGTACTGAAAGATGGGTCGCAACCTCGTGAACTTTCAAATGTTGCAACAAATTGGGGGACAAAAAGTCCCTCCCCATTTCAAACAGATTAAGTAAATCTTATTATATATCATTCAGGAGACAGATGCAACCCACAGTTTGAGTTTTTGTTTTAACATAATGGGCACAACTTGCTGGGTGAGGGTGGGATAGGTCAATCCCAAGGGGATTTGGACATTACAATGTCCTGGTGACTGCTGCTAGTACCTGTTCAGATCAGCGACGGAGGATCCCATGTCAGTGGGGCAGTAGATCCACTCCTACTTTTAGTTCAAGGTACTGAAATAAAGGTACTGAAATTATTTTGGAATTATGGATCAGCACCTTTAAAGTTTGGACTAAAACCTAGAGTGGATTTACCACTTCACTGGTACAAAAGCTACTGCTGTTTCTGATTGAGGTTAAGCTTTCCCAGTGGACAATTTCAGCTTCATTTTTGCTTTGATAAGCATACCACTTTTGGGTGTATTGTTTTTCAGGTATGTGCATATATATACAGTATACCCTCTTGTGACGCAACCTTGGCATACATGAATCTGAGGTTGTGTGAAGTGTTGTGCCCATTATTGTCAATGGATGCAACGGGTGCACACATGTCACATCCACTGAAAATAATGGGATGCAAGTATTCACTTTCCATTCCATTTCTGGAATGGACCACTGCATATATGGAAGATGTGCTGTATATAGAAAGAAGATTTTGAGACTATCAGCAAAATCCTCCAAGATAGTCAAAGTGATGCAGTCCAAAAAGAACTCTTAAAGTATGCCAAAGCACCAAATGGTTAATTGCAGTATTGTTCAATGTCACTTTATAGCTGAGCAAGAGGGAAGAATATCAAAAGGGGGGAGGGATGTGAAGTAGTGGGAAGGTGTTTTGGGAACAGGCTATGCAAAGATAAGGGGACAGGAACTAGGTCTTGATCCCAGGATGAAAGAAATGTAAATAGTAGAAGGCTTGGGAAAATGCCGTGATGGTGGGGTGACTTAACATTTATGACTTTAACAAGTCTTTGATGCACCTAAATTTGGATGACAAGGTATAAAATCTGTAACCATCCTCGATGCTGTAGTCTCAGCAACTTTTGGGAAAGTTGCTGTGTTGCTTGCTTATCTCCTCTGTTTTGAAAATCTGTGTAAAGTTTGTGAGAGCAAGTTATCCAGGACACGACAGGTTTATATAAGATTTGATCCCATTTAGCAACTGATTCAGTGGATCTATTCCAGCAGGGGCTAGGCAGTTGGGTTCAGAGCATAATAAACAACATGATTTAATTTAAAAAAAGGCCAAGAATAATAACAACAAATGCAGAAATAAAAGCAGCAATAATTCCACAGCCAGGGGACCACCACCAAAAAAGCTTTGTCTTTGGTTGCTACCCACTGTACTTTTGAAACTGACAACATCTTGCATAGCTGAGCCGCTGTCAGCAGCTGGCATGGTGTTCCTCATAGCTGACACTAGTCTCCTTTTGTCTGTCCCCCCCCAACCTTAACATTTTAAGATCTTGAAATGTGAAGAGAGTCCCTGGACATGGAAGCTGCACCTGACACTATCTTCATTTCCTGAGATGTGGGTTCCAGAAGAGGAAATGGTGATTGTTGTGGCGGTTGGAGCCCCATCGCCTGGTGCAAACCCTCTAACTGTTCCAATTTGGTGGGTGCGGTCCTGATTAACCCTCCGTCATTCAAAGACGTATCTAGGGTGGGGCAAGTAGGATAGGTGCCCAGGGCACCAATGCCAGGAGGGCACAGAAAAACCGTCCATGTATGGGTGAGGGTAGGGTAAGAAGGTATGCGCCCAACTTCCACACTTGCCCTAGCTACAGTTTATGCTAGATATGCCACTGCTGTCATCCCGCTTTATAAAGCTGCTTTTAAAAGGCACCAGTTTCTCTCTCCTCCTCTCCCCTTTGCTTACTTCAGTTGTTGCAAACTGAGTTAAAAGTCCAAAAGGAGTTTGCACTTAATTAACTCAGCAGGGGGGAGAGAAAGCAGGGCTGAAAATTGGTCAAACTTGAAAAGGAAGCGAGCAAGGACACTTCCTATTTTGATTTCAGCTGAATTTTGGCTAGGGGGAGGTTCTAGCAGGTTTTTATGGTTTATGGGGTCTTTGAAAGGACTGGAGGTGCCAAACCATTGTGTTTTGCAGAGGTTTTGAGTGGTTTTGGGGGTTGGTGGATGAAAAATTGCTCAAAACTTTATTTTTTAGGGGTGTCTGGGAGCTTCAGGGGCCCCACAGGCCCCACTGACTTCAATTTGCCCACTTCTGGCCTAGAGGCCTTTTCAACTGATCCTTATGTAATTCTGAGTTGTGAACTCAAAAGAGAGGCAGCTTCATATCATGACAGAACTTGTTGTGTGCCTTCAAGTAATTTCTGACTTACAGCAACCTTATGGCAAACCTATTATGGGGTTTCATGGGACTGGGTATGTGTAATGTGCCCAAGGTCACCCAGTGGGTTTCCATGGCTGAGTGGGGAGTGGAACTCTGGTCTCCAAGGGTTGTGGTCCAAAGCCCAAACCACGACGCCATGCTGGCTCTCTTGTATGGACCTGCTGTCCTTTGAATGTTTGACTCTTGATGGAAAAGGGAAAACCCTCTAACTGATGTACTTTGTTGAACTTATGTCTGGTATGGCAGAAACCTTTTATTCTATTGTCTAAGAATACGATAGTTGATATATTCCTGCTTACTGCCCTCCAAAGTTCATGGCGAGATCCAACATCATAGGCCATTTCCGCACGAGACTGTTATAGCGCTATGATTCCACTTTCAACATCCTATGGAATCCTGGGGTTTGCAGTTTCGGGAGGGGCCGCCTGCCCCCCCCCCGAAACGGCAAACCCCAGGATTCCATAGGATGTTGAAAGTGGAATCATAGCGCTATAACAGTCTCATGCAGAAATGGCCATAGTCTAACTTTATGAAGCTGTAGCTATGTTGCAAAAGTGTACTGTTGGTGAATTGTGAAGATGCACATCTGTGCAAGACTGGTCTGACGTGCATTGAGTGCTCCTGTTGCGTTCCTGCACTTTGTAACTAGTGTCTTGATGCACACTGTGGAGTGTACCCAATGCACATTGGTACCTGTTGTGCACTGGGCTGTTACACACCAGTCACTCCACTGGCTACCTCTGCGCAATGGACAACCCATACATGGTAGTGTAACAGAAGCCGCTTGGTGCATACAGCCATTACAAAATGACTCAGTTCTATCTCCCACGCATCTAAGTCCCGTTATGAAGACATGAGTCCCAAAGTGAACCTAAGCCAACCACTTTTGTTGAAATGTCTCTGGCATTGGCACATGGGACAAAACGTTTATACATAAAGTAGCTTACGGAAATTTTTTCTAGATTTTTCATGTTCGTAATGTTATATCTCTTCTTCCTTTTTTTTAATTTATTTGTATATTTGTATTACAAAACTTATATCCCATTATATCTAGAGATTTGAGGGTGGTGCACCATAAAAGCATTTGGATGAATGTAAGACAGTGTAAATAATTAAAAAAAAATGATTTTAAACTCATTAAATAATTTAACAAGTTCAAAGACAGATTAAATCCTTTAAAAAAATTTACCTGTTTTGCCAAAGTTAATTTCCATTGCTGATTTAGGCCTTTTATTTATCTGTGTCTGCACCACATGTGAAAATTTTTATTTCTCAAGAATTGTGATAAATAGACTCCTGTCTATCTTTATAGATATAGGTATAGATATAGCCACCTATCTCTGGAGATATGGCTGACAGCTTACATTATAATGTAGATCTCCACATGCAGAGTTATGCATTAATTTTTGTATTGGCTGGCAGTGCTTCTCAAGTGAATTTGCAATGAAATGCCCCATTTAGTGTGAACTTTACATAGGGAGTGCCACCAAGTGTATAACTCCACTTCTGCAACTTTGAACTAAATGCACAAGCACCAGGAACACCACCCCTGCCTCCATGACCTGGGCAAACAACTCCTAATTCTTTGCCACTTCCCCTGCCTCCAAGAGCAGATCTTTGTTGGCCTGGCTTAGCCACCAAGGGGCACGTAATATGGATGTAGTATGTTGAAGAATGAAATCACGCAGGTGGCTGGAGAAGAATGTGTTGGATGTAGGTGTCAGTGACTGCGTATTCCCCCTTTCCCACAGTAGCTTGAGGGACCTTGAGAGAATGCATGAACTTGTGGATCTCCCTTCTCCTCCCCGTCGGTGACTAAATCTGCATTCGGCAGCCCTATTCCAACCTTCTGCCGGTTTAACCAGATACCATGTCACTCTCTGCCAGCATCAGCCTCAATGGAAAAACCTTTATGAGAAGGGCAATGAGAGAGGGATGGATGCAAAAAACTCACAGGATTCAGTTATAATGAGGCATACTTCCTTTTCAGTTGTCAATAAGGAATAAGATAAGATAAAGAGTGAGCCATATTGCCCTCTGAGATCACGAGCGGGCAACTGCATGTGGGGCAGGGGCCAACCTTCTTCCCAGACCCCCCCCAACCCCATGGACTGTAATCTCTCACAACAAGCCCAAATACTTCCATTTTGCTCTGCAGTCCCTCTCAAAATGGCAACAGGAATAGTCAGTTCCTGTCACCATTTTGAGAGAGTCTGTAGAGGAAAATGGAAATATTTGGCAATTGGACAGGGCTCTGCATTGATTGGGCTGAGGGTATTTGAATGTGTATTTACATGTTTTGAGAGGCTTTCTCTATGGGTTTGGGGACAAATTGCTTGAAAATTACACTTTTTTTAAAAAACATGTGTGGGGGGGAGATTTGAGGGACCGGTGGCGGCTTCAGGATCAGAAAACTGGCTTCTAGGATCCATGCGTGGCCTGTGTGCTGCACTTTGCCCAAGCCTGTTTTAGATAAATGGTTTGTATATTTCTGAATCCTTCCCTTTATCAGAATGCTTAAATCAAGGCAATATTGGACAAAAGGAGACGTGACCAATGTTTATCCTTTGAGGGCAAAAAAATAACTCCAAAAGCATTTTACAGAATTTCATGTCTTAAAGTGCATAAACTTTTGAAGACAAATACAGTTGGCCCTCTATGTCTACAATGTACAATTTTCACGGATTTGATTATTTTTGAGTTTCTCCAATGCCTGCCCCCTACCTCAAATGTTTCTTTTCCAGGAGAACCCTCCCTCTGGCTGGCTCCTATCAAGCCACACAACCCTTTAAACATGCATCTCCGGTCCTCCTCCTTCTCCATCAGCCACTGCCTGGCCAGCTAAGGATTGCCTGCACCCTGATTTCTCAGTACTACAATCCTCTTCCTGGCCTGCCACGCATCCAAGGAGATAAATGAGAGAGAGGAAATATAGTGCCACCCACCCCCTTTCCCTCTCCTTTCCCTGACCTGGTTTGGACCCTGGGGGCCTGCTCTCTCCATCACACTCCATCCCCCTTCCCACAGACAGACAGACAGACAGACAGACAGACACATTTTGATATTTGCAGTTTTTCCACTTTTGCGGGGGTCTTGCAGCCCTAACCTAGTAAATGAGGAGGGGCAAATATCAAATAATCACCATCCCACCAGTCTGACTCTGCCCTGCACCGGATGCCAATGAAGCAAAATACCACGGCTTCTATGTTGACAGTAACACACAGAGGACTTGGTTTTATTGGAATAATGGGAATGTCTCCTCCTTCATCGTTCCCTCCCAGTCGTGTTGGGATGTGGGGGTGGGGACCGATTCGCCCCGGGCAGCAATGTTTTTGGGGTGTCCCAGCCCGTAGCACTGCTCCCACACGCCCTGGCCACGCCCCCACATACTGCAGCCACGCCCCCCACAGTGGCTACAACCCTCAACCCTCGTGCCATAGACCCACCCCCTCCAATCCCCCTCCACGCACTCAAAGCTCTGCCACTGTTCTCCCCACTCCCTAAAATTAGGATGCAAGTCCTTTCTTTATGTCCCAGATTGGATGGAGGCACAGTTGATACCAACAATAGACACGTCCTTCTCAGTGCTGCACCATGAATATAATACCTTGCTCCATGAAGCAATAATGACCCCCAGTAACATGCTACTTCTAACCTCTGAATCCCAGTGAGGGGTGGGGCACTTATCTTGAGATTTCTGTTAAGGCTAATTCCATACTGACATTTTCTTTCTGTCTTTCGGATCTCTCAAGAAGATCAGGTGAATGAATTGCTTAAAGATGGGAATAATGTTTCTTGGCTATAGCCAAGAGCCTACATCTTGTGTAGCGTAAATCTACAGGCACATAGTTATCCGGCGATTGTGTTATAACACCCTTCCACCCAGTGGTGAACACTGTGCAACTGACTGTGTCCCCATCAGTGTGCTTGCTCATTGTCTCACCGTGCAATACGGAATGCATAATGGCTGTTTCTGCAATCCCAGAGAATCAAAGGGTACATTGGAAGGCACTGACAAAGTTATGCACCATTCAAGAATGTACAACGGCAGAATTCTGCTTATGCAACCATGGACTGAAGCTGTGCATTGCACTAGGGCCAAGGAAGTACAACTGCATGTGTATGGGAAATTACAGAGCTATATGATATGAACAGCAGTCTGGCCATCGTTCACTGGTGTGGCTCCTGGTCATTTAAAATTTGATATGGTTCAAATACACTGCAGTTGTTGACATTGTTGTGTGATATTATTGTGCTGTTACACTTAAACCAACTATTCTTTCACCCACTTTGAGCAAAAGGTTTTTGTCGAAATGTGGTACGGTAACAATTTCTTTTGTTAACTTTTGTCATGGAGAAGAGGAAGATAATTTCATACAATAATGAAACAAGCAAAGAGCTCCTTCTACTGTCCATTTCTGGGAATTCAGAGAAATGTCTACTTCATCCACTGCGGGTTGTACAGTACAGCAAGCAATGGAAACAGCCCTTAATAATTCAATTCCAACATCATGCATTTTCTTTTCTTTCAATTTTTCCTATTTTTTTTTCTGTTTCTTTTCTGTTTTTTGTGGCTTTTTGTGTCTTTGTGTTTGTTAAATTTATCCATTTATTTATTTTTAAAAGAAGGCATTGGCAGACTTCAAGCTTGCCAGATCTCTGATGTACAACTTCAGGGTCCAAAAGCTGGGGCTCCTTCCCAATACACAGTTATAGCACAACGATTCCTCTGAAACTGCCACAGTCTCATCTTATGGAGTCCTGAAAATGGTCACTTAGGGAGCACTTTTTAGAATTCTCAGTCAAAGAGCTCCACTGTCTCACCAAACTACAAACCCCAGAAGTCCACTGGGTGCAACCATGCATAGTGCTATAATTGTGTAGTGTGAAAAGGCGCATGGGCCCAGATGCAAAAAGTGTTGCTGAGAAAGGCAAATGCGGAGTGTATACTACACAGCTACAACCATCTGAACCCTGTTTAGGTCTCTTGAGCTAAAGGCTCATGAGAATTATGTTGGCAATGTACTTGGACGTGTCTGCTAGGAAGCTTGAGTATTATAGTTCTGGGGTCACTAGGGCTTAGTGGGAGAGATTTCTAAGCCTCTCATCAATGTACAAGTTCTAGGATTCCATAGGATGGAGCTGAAGTGGGATCAAACTGCTATTAACTGTCTAGTGCAGATACACTCATACAACTGCAGAATAAGTTTCCTGGGAGTACGTGCTCAGCCCAGGAACTTGTTTTCAGTACCATAATTGAAGTTTGCACACAAATCTTTTAACATGCAAATATACTCCTGTTCCCACAAGATTTCTTGACTTCATCAGCCTAATTTATGAGAAGAATGAGGCTCTGTGTGGTCACTGTTGTTAAACCAGTAAAAGTTTTTTGGTTTTTTTGGTTAAAAAAGACTGTTGACCTACCACACAAACAGGGATAGGGAAATAATTTGGTTTTGCTTCCCCTACACATGTAATTTTTCTTTTAAGCCTGTCCATCATATTTTGAAAAAAAATGGAAATTTCTTGCCAAGAAATGAACTGAAAACCCATCTGCATTAACCAAACCCAAGAGGAGCGGCTATTTTGGGCACGCAGAGGATCATGGTGTACCTTCACACTATATAGCTTTTTAAAAAGGCAACCTATCTCAGCACTATCAGAAAAAGAGATGGCATCCCTAATTTAGGAGCATAAAGACGGCTGAATATAAATGGATCCAAAGCTTTATGTATACATCTTGTCAGTTTTACCCTGTGCCACACTTTTTTTTTAAAGATAAAGCAGGCCTTAAAACTCCTTCCTTAGAGAGGCCACGACGGCCCCGTCCTTGCTCTCCTGCAGAGGACAGGCCAAGATATATATATTTTTTTGTGCTAGCAGGCTTTTTTCAATTGACTGGGCTCTTGATGCTGTGCCAGTTGGTATAGTTTTTAATGTGTTCTAGTATATTTAATATTTTCAATAGGAATATATCAATATTGTTAAGCTTGAAATTTGGGGCTCTGTAATTTGTTTTAGAAATGTTTATTCTGTTTTGCTCCTGTTTCTAATCAGTATGTACAAGCGAAGGACACTGCTCTTGTGAAAGATGTCTTTGGGAATGACCCAGGATGTTGCCTGAAACAACACAGATTTAGGAACATTAAGGGCCAGATAAAATGTAACGCGTGTACAAGCTGTGATTCTGCTAATGCTGATCATGAACCTTTTCTTTCTGCAAGCATTCGTTAATATAAACATAAGAATGGTATAAGAAGGAAACTCTGAAAGAATTAATCATCCTTCCTGTGATCTTTTGGCCAAGGTTATATGTGTGTGTGTGTCTGTCTTTTTTTCCTTTTCTTTTCTACCTTCCTACCTTGTGTTTGGGGGTTCAAGGCAGCTCTGCGTCTGGGGATGCGGTGAGGTGTGGTTTGTTTATCCATCCTAACAATATTTTTAACATGTAATGTTTTAATATGATAAGTAGTTTAACTGTTTTTAACTTTTATATCGATACTTTTACAGATGCTTTAATTTGTTCTCTTTTAATGTTGTTAGCCACCTTGAATCCCACTTGTCAGAGATAGGTAGGAAATAGACACACACACACACACACACACACACACACACATTGGAAGGGGCATGAAAGAATGCACTATTTTGGAAAGGTTTTATGTAAAAATGAACCAATCCACACCACCAGATATAGTGCAAACCACATGGAGATTTAGTAGTAGATTTCAATCAACTTTCTGGCCACCACTCCATTACAGCAACTATAAGCTTTCAGTTTCTTTATATGGTGGTTACAAAAGCAAATGACCTATTCACATAAGCCCTTTTTCCTACTGAGAGTGAAAAGAAAGCAACCTTTGGATCTCATACAACCCCTCTTCTCCATCTTACACCACTAAGAATACAACGATTGTACGCTCATCAGGGCAAGAGTCTATTCTCCTATATGTTGTCATGGGCCATACATATTAACGGCCATACCTGATTAACGTCATTTACTTATTTTTTTTAAAAAAACTGCATCTTACTCTAGAAATAGATTCCAGATGGTATACATAAAAATCCAGATCTTCAGTGCAGCATTAAAATGACATAAAATGATACTGTAAAACAACAATATCGTAAAACTGAGAAGGATTAAATATTCAGCCAGAGAAAATTAATTAGTCAATCAATTAATGACTAGGAGACTACCAAATTCCATAAATTTGCTACTTGTTGTTGGATTGAAAGAGACTGCAGAGATTCAACTAGAATTCCTGTCGTTGTTGTTGCCTATATAGAAAAATTGTTCTAAATACTGTAGAGAGTAACACAAATAAAATATATTTCTTCTGCTTAGAAGGTATTATTTGTTTACAAAATTTGTATATCAGCATTTTTCAAAAACAGTTCAAAAGGTGCTTTTTATAGTCTAATGATGCAAACAGAAAAGACAAAATCCAACTGGGGTGGATAAAATGAACATTTAAATTCTGTTAAAACATTTGGAATATCTGTCTCCCAAATATCCAAGAGAACACAAAACGAGATAAATAAAATATATGTACAGACCTGCTGGGGACTGCATTCCACAACTCCGGGGCCACAACAGGTAAGATCTGCCCTTGTGCCATTAAGTTATTTTTCTGAAGAAAGGAACCTGGATTGTGGCATTGTGAGACTCAAGAGGAGCTGGTGGTGCTCCTTGAGATACCTGAGATTCAAACCACAGGGCACTGAAGCAGCATCTTGAATTGGACCTAGACATGAACAGGTTAAAAAAAGAAAAAAAGAAAGATGTTTTGAGAACAAGTGTAATGTTTTCTCATTGTCCTATACATATTGACTAGGAATATGCTTCACCAACTAAGTTCAGTTTGGGCCGTAATTTAGTGCACTGGAAAATGTGTCACCATGTTCCAAACCCATTCAAAGCCTGCTCTGTAAGGTCACTTCTGCACTACACTGTTATAGAGCTATTATTTCACTTTCAATGTCCTATGGAATCCTGGAGTTTGCAGTTTGGGGAGGGGCATTTAGAATTCTCATCCAGAGAGGTCTTTGGCCTCAGTAAGAAAGTTACAAACCTGAATTTAGATTTAGGCAGTGATATATTTAAGTCTTTTACTTCGAGTTTCAAGTCAAGTCTCAAGTCCTTGAAGATATTTTCAAGTCAAGTCTCAAGTCTGGAAGCCACCTTTATACCCCAACCAAAATTCCGGAATTATTGGATAGAGTGAAATAAATTCAGTTTTAACAATGTAAGCACAGTCGGCTCTACAAATTTGCAATTTTGCCATCTGCAGCTTTGGAAGTGGGGAATAGGATCCTTCTTACTTCCCATTACTGAAGATTCAAAAGCTTCAGAAAGAAGGATCCTTCTTCCTTAAGCCTGTTGCCTAACACATTTGCTGTTCCTCTCTGACATCCTTTCCGCACGTTACCTCATCGCGGAGGTGGGGGGTGCCATTTGCAGAAGCAGGCTCTGCGTGAGGCGCTCTCTTCGCTGCTCCTTCGTCCCGCAGCTGGCTTCCTGGTCGTGCGAGCGCCCCTTCCTTCCTTCCTTCCTTCCTTCCACAGTGCAGCCTGGGATCTGTAGGCTGCGCTGGGGGAGGAAGCGTGACCGGCGTGCCTCGGACGACGTACCACAGGGCAGGTAAGTGCACACAGGCCCCGGGAGCCTTGCGCGACTGCGCAGCATTTTCGGCTTGAAACTGAAAATAAGAAAATGCGTGCGTGGTTCGCGTTAGGCTCGTGAGCGTCGTGTAAATGGAAGTGCGTCATACGGACCACTGCTCCCATTTACGCGATGCTCAAGGGGCCCTCTCGCAAAAGAAACTGCGTACGAAAAGGGTGTGAGAAATGCACGTGCACTCTGGGAGTGAGTCTTGTCTTCTGCTCTTAAGTAAAGTTTTAGAAGGCTCCTCTAATATGTAGCAGGGACAGGCTGCTGAGCAGACCTCAACCCCATTGCCTAACCTGTTTGCTGTTCTCCTCTGAGAAATGAGCCCACACTTTGGGCTTGAGACAGATTGTAATGTGACCAGCGGGCAAAAAGAGATGGAGGTGTTGTTCAAAGTCGTAAGGTTTTTGGATGAACACGTTATGTGACTGAACCAAGGACATCAAATCATTAAAAATATACAAGTCTTGAGTCGAGCCGAGTCGAGTCAGTGCATCATTTATGGCTGAGTCGAGTCCGAGCGGAGTCACTGAAGTGACTTAAGTCTAACTCGAGTCCGAGTCTATTGACTCGAGTCAACATCACTGGATTTAGGCCATTTTTGCATGGCGTTACAGTCCCACTATGGGGCCAGGACGGCAGCAGTCCACAGGTTGTGCTTTTGCACAACTTCATTGTAGTCCCACTGCCATCCCATCCTCATGCATCGTGATCCTGGGATATTCGCTTAACGCACCCACAATTGTGCAATGCTCCTGTACTTACCTGCCAAGCAGAAGGGCAGGAAGTGCAGTCATGTGCTTCCTTACCCACTGTAGCATGGGAAGAAGGCCAGATGCAGTGTGGAAGGAAGGAGCATACTCCTCGTGCTCCCTTCCTCAGGCATCCAGCTGGGTGCGGAGGGGAGCATACCAGTCATGCTCCTTTCCCAGCAAAGGTGCAGCAATGGGACAATGCGGGAGAGTATCGTCATGCAAAAAATGTGGTCAGACACTGACTTTTGTCAAGAGCTATCACTTTTTGTTTGTCAAAATTAGATAACGTTTTGCAGCAAAGCAGCCACTTAGGAGGGGATTATGCCTGCTATAATAACAGCCAAACAGTACAGATATTTTCTCTGTGTGTGCTCTGGATTAATTTTTTTAAAAAAATGAAATTTCTCTCTCTGTGTATTTTTAAACGGCAGAGATCTGCAGGCATAATTGCCTTTCCTGAGACAATGAAGGCTGCCAACTTTTAGATAAACAAGCACATTCTTTTTTTTGCAAGAGCAACCTTTTCATCTGAAGAGTACCCCGAAATGACGCACAAACCAAAAATGACAAATAGTAGAGAAGTGGAGTTAAGTAACAAAACTGCGAAGGTTCAGAATAGCTGAGGTGGTATACCTGGATAGAGTATCTGATTTTCAGGGGTGGGGCAGAGATTTGTTTCCTCCTGCCTTCCCACTGTATTTTTTGGGGGTGGGGTTATACAGTATGCCTGAAAATGGCACACATCATGGAGCTGTCTTAGGCCCTCTGAAGAGTCTTTTCAAATTGCTGCAACAAACCTTGCAAGGTGTTACAAGGTATTACTCTCCTGGCTGGGCTCTTTTCTCTTGCCCAGAATGGAGCCCCTCAAAACTGGAAAATTTGCCTAGAGATGACCCATAAAATTTGGAGAATTGGGGCCAGGCCCTACATAACCAGTACAAGGATGTTTAAATATCAAAGTATTGTGCTCTTAGCCAATTGGACAGCCTTGCACTAGCCTATCCTTGCCATCCAGCCTAACAGTCCCGTGCTGCCTAAAGTTCTACAAAGCTATGCTAGTCCTATGAGGGATGAATTACTAACAAGTGTTACTACTCAGCTTGTTTCTTTTCCTCACATCACTCTGTACCAAGCAAAGAGAAAGGAACCTGGAATCATGCCTTTCATGAAAGGTATAATCCTTTCCTCCTCAACAAGCTGAAAAGCCCCTGTAAAATATGCCATCGGATTAGAAGGTGGACCTGCCAGTTACTCAACCTCGTCCTCCCTCTTCTCTCTCTTATTTGCCCCCCTCATTTTTGCAGAAACAAAAAGATGTTTTTCTGACCCCCTCCAATCTTCATGAACCTTGAATCTCACATTACAATTTGGCTCTGGTCATGCTTAAGTTCTGATAGCTTGAGAGGGAGGCCTGGTTCACTTCAAACTGTAGCCTGATTCTGCTTGAGCACTGGACTCTGACCAAATTTAAACGCATTGATACAGTTCACAGACGGGCGGTGCCACTTAACACCAACCTAAGGGGAAAGCACTGAATTGTAGAAAGCTAAGCTGTGAATGCCCACCTTCATTCAACTCCTATGAGAAGGGGCTCTGAAAGGGGAGAAAAAGGACTGGCAAACTGCCCTATTTCTCCTTGCAATTAATGAAGCAATAGATTTCAGTCACAAAAAAAGTAGGTGCAACAGATGGAAGCTCCAGAAATTTTGCTTCTTGGTCCAAGCAACACCTGTCACCATCTTGTGCTTTCTTGGAAAAGCAGAGCTAAGGGAGGCCAGCAGGCGGTCATCTGGAGGAGCAGATGGCAAAGAGATTCCAGGTTTCTACAGAGGAAGACTTCAGTGTTACCACCAGAGGCTGCAAATGTTGCTTTTTTATTGGACTAAACTCCTAGAACCTGCCAGCAAACTCAAGGAGAACATGCCATGCTCTCCTGCTGGGAGAGATGAATTGTCCCCCCCCCCCCCAATACTGCACAATTATAGCACTTTGATACACCTCCAATTGTCCTGGCTTCCTCCAGTGGTATCCTGGGATTTGTAGTTTTGTGGCAAAAAAAAAAAAAAGGCTCTGCTGTAAAACTCTAGAGACTCACCAAACAACAAATCCCAGGACTCTGTAGGATGCAGCCAAAACAATTAAAGGAATGTCAAAGTGCTATAATGTATAGTGTAATACAGACCTCACTTCTAGTGCTTTCAGTTTTCTAGTCTTCAAAGGCTGGGAGCTTACCCTTGGGACCACTACAGGGAAAATCATTGGTAACATAGGCAATTGCTCCTATAGGCTTGGCAGAGTATCTTTATGGTAACAGAAGGGCCTGGGATGACGAAATATTTCCATGAGAGAAGACTCTCAGACTGTCATGGAAGGCCATCTTCCTTGGGGAAATGCAGTCTTAAGAGATTCTGTGTGTGCGTGTATGTGTGTATGTGGGGAAGAGAGTGGGGGAGAGGAAGAGAGAGAGAGAGAGAGGAAGATGTGCCCAATTTTTCAGATGCAGAAGGAAGTAACATTGTTTGTGCACCATGAATGTCATGACCAACAACATTTGTTAGTCTTTAAGGTGCCACGCCAGACTACTTCCTGGAGAAGAGAGGCCTAAAAGTTATTTGCATTTTTTGGGTACTTTATTCTGATGCTCTTATATCTGCTTGGAAATTCCCTTGAAAAGCAGAAAGCAGAAAGCAGAAAGGGAAGGCTTAAACCCCTACAAACAAGGAACAGGTATTAAATAACATCTCATTATGATATATCCCACAACATTTTGTAGATGAAAACTGGGACACATGTAGGCAAGCAACATCAGAATGTGAATTAGATGGCAAATGATGTTAATGAGGAAGAATAGACACGCTAGGAGCGGCTGCAGCAATTTGCTTTTGCCTGAGTCTGCAAGAAAGATTCCTCTTTCCTCCTCTCCCCTCGCTGACCTTATTGAGCACATACTACTGTACTTTTGTACTTTAAACTCAGTTTGCAGCAATTGAAGTAAACTGAAGATGAAGGGGGGAAGTAGGAGGAGGAGGGAAAAACTGGGACATTTTAAAAGTATCTGGAAAATTGAGATGACAGAGAATTAATCAGGACTGTCCCTGCCAAGTCACGACAGTTTGAGGGTATGGTATAATTCTTAAAGATGATATTAAACTTGCTGAAATTAATGCTGCCCAAGGAAGTATCCTTAGAATTATTCAGTTTTAATGATGAGTAACAATTATACTTAGTAATGATTAGAGCAAACCTGCCAAATGCAGTGGAATCGCAACTGACTGGTCCCTTCAATTTTAGCAGGTCTGTATCCAACATTTTATATACAGCACTTTCCTATATTTTTGACATTTTCGTCCCAAGCATGAAAGCATAAAACTCACTAAGATCTTTCAAACATGCCAAAAAAGAAATGAGAATTAAGAGAGGACTGACTGTTTAGAACCTTTTAATCAGGGCATCACATTATATACTTAACTTTCTACTGCTGCATACTGGTGACCGTTCTTTAGTAGGTTGTCACATGATTACACTGAAATTAGTATCCATAATTTGCTGGAAAACACTCCAAATGTTCACAGTCCCAGGTAATGTCAACAACTCTGGACTAAATAGTGGCCACGGTGAAAACTGGGCAGGGCTCCCATAACTTTTCACAGTTATACAGAAGAGGGAAATTTCAGTAGAATTTCAGCAGATGTGTAGAAGTGGGAATTTCAACTTGTCATACAACCAGGTAACAAGCAACACCGTGCTGAAATTTCCCATCCTACACAAGCATTCATAGTACAGGAGCACCTCCATTAACAAAGCTTCTGACAATGAAGCTTCTTTTTCACAAAGTCTTTTTTATGCCTGCCCTGCTTCTGCTTCTTCCTGGTCCTCTATATAGCTGGACATTTTTAAGCAGCATCAGCATTGAGAGGATGATGAAAGAGGACTGGGCAAACAGACTTTCAGTGTCAGGTCACTGCAGTGCATCTGCAGGAATTAGAGTATAAAACTGGAGAAAGAATGAGTCCTACTGTGGCTGTGTGTACCAGACTATAACGGGCAAGGTTAAATCCCTTACTGAGGATGCCTGAACAGCAAAATGGAAAGAAGAGAGACAAGCCTGACTCTCCATGTTGTTAAAAAAACATAGAGATGTATGTCTGGCCACCAAAATAGAGATGATGGTGGTGATGATGATGATGATGATGATAATGACAATGACAAAACAACAACAACAACAACTAGAGGTTGGTGAAATCGAAAGTCATCCCTGGATGCATTTTAGAAGAAACCTTCAAGTGGTCTCTAGAAGATTTAGAATGTTTTTGTTCATTTACACAAGGCTAACCTGACATGGTTGTTTCATTTCACATGTACATATTGCTAATTTCAAATGAAAAATTTGCAGAAACATACTGAATTGCTATTCTTTCCTATGCTTTCCATGTTATTTCTGCCTCAGGTACCAAAGTTTCTATTAAAAGAAGTAATTTCCAGGAACATATTTACTTTGTTAACTGAGATATACCTGTACAGGAGCCCTTTCCAGCTTTCATTCTGGCATCTCTACAAGCAGACAGCATTCACTTGTATGTCCTCTGAAAGTCAGGAAAAGTATCTCCTTTTCTGGTACTCTCACATAGGAATGGGTTACAATTTCATTTTGGGGAAACAGTGTCTACTTGAATTTTCAAAATACAAATGTGGGAGAATGTGAAACTGACAGATTTGTTCATCCTTGGGAGGATGTTAAAGAATTTTGTTTCATTACTTATGTTAAATCAGAAGCTACCAAAATTCATAACATTCTAATGTGGAAAACTGACAAATTTGATTAATCTTGACATGAAAGGTGAACAAAGTTACCAACATGTACATGTATATTCACTGTAAGAGATACATTTTAAGGTGTTCCAACAGGCAGAGCTTGTAGAAGTTACTTTTTTTGGAACACCATCTCCCAAATCTTCTAGTCAGCATGATTACCAGTCACGCTCGCTGGAGGATTCTGGGAGTTACGGTACAAAAAGTAATTTTTCCAAGCACTTCAATTTCTGCTACAAAAAACAAGTCATTTGCAACAGGCCAGCAATACTTTCCATATGTTACCTTCTCTATCCAATAAATAGCAAATAATAATAATAATAGTAGTAGTAGTAGTAGTAGTAATAATAGCTTTAGGCTTACCCGAAAATAAGTGTTTGTCATGCTCTCAATTTCAGTTGCGGAATGCTGTGTGAAACCATATTGGTTTAATGTGGAATGAGGAGGTAAGGGGAAAAAATACCAACAGGTTTTCAGCTGAGATGTACTTAGCAAACATTCAACTAAATGGCATTTGATAGCCAAAATCTATACTTTTGGGCCTTGGCAATGTTATTTAAAAATGAGATTAAAAAAAAAAAAAAAAGGGAGGCAGCCTCTATTCAATATTTAACTCTTCCCTTTGAGCTGGAATCCTCTTTGAAGTCGTCCAAGTTCCCTGCTTGCTGGTTCCTTCTCACTTGAGTTTCCCAAACTTTATTCTGACCCAGCTAAGAGCCTTTCTTCTTTGCTTCTGTGATTTCTGCATCGCAGTTTATTTCCCGAGCAGCAAAGCATCTGCTTGCTACACAGGGCAACCTCATGAAGGAGGAAGTTTCTCAAGCTCTCTCCACCGAGCAGAAAGAAACCCCAGAGCAAACCGGACAACTCCAAGCTCTTTCTGTAGGCGAGGGCCTGCCAGCCCACACTTTGTTATTCACTTCATAGGCAAGAGTAATTTTGACAGTCCTGAACCGTGGGCCCTGCTGGGCTCAGCAGGAGCGAAGCGCTGAGTACCATCTGTCAAAGCGTGAGGGTCCTCCCTCGGCCTCGGTTTCTATTCTGCAATCTGCCAGAAAGAAGGGGGTGAAGGAAAGTTACTTTATGGCATTGTTAGCTAAGTTAGGAGACTGACTCCAAACAAGAGGAAGCGTGTCAATTCCCAAAACACTGTAAAAAAAAAAAAAAGGAAAGAAAAGAAAAGGAAAGGAAAAGAAAAAGAAAAGGAGGACCAAAAAAATAAAAATGTTAACTGACGAAGGGTACTCTTTTAACTTCGGGGGGCTGCGTATAATGCTGGAACTGAGTTTGTTAGCGTCTTGTTGCAGGTAAAAATTGAAGGGCCTTCAATTTCTCCATGTTTCATGAAAGGGAAAGCCACTGTGTGACTGAACATGAATTTAGTATAGCCTTATGTGTCCTTTAAACATCAACACATAGGCAAGTCATACTGATTGAATGGATCGCCTCTATTTGGCACAAACAACAGTTGCTAAGGCCCTTTCCGCACGACACTCTTATAGCGCGATTATTCCACTTTCAACCTCCTAGGGAATCCTGGGGTTTGCAGCTTCGGGAGGGGCCGATTGGCCCCTCCCGAAGCTGCAAACCCCAGGATTCCCTAGGAGGTTGAAAGTGGAATAATCGCGCTATAAGAGTGTCGTGCGGAAAAGACCTAAGTGAAGCCCATTGAGAACTGGATTACGGTGTCTTTATATATTTGAACTATCTCAGTACATTCAAAATGAAACAAGTTAACAATATTATTATGATATTCTTACCATAATACTCAAAAGCACTGCGCTGCAAACTAGAAAATAACTTTTTATAAAAGAGTCAATACACAGAGCAGATACAAGTGACAGTTTAAAGGAAATGCCCTTCTTCACCCGAGATGGAAGTAAATGTTTCCCAGAATAGCTAGACTGTTTTTAGGAAATAAAAAGAAAAGAACACAAGAAGGTGGCTAAATGGTTTTTCTTCCCTTCTGTATAAGGGAGTTCCGTAACATTGGTGCACCCACCGAGAAGGCCCAGTTTCAGGGATTCCAAGAAAATGTAGATGGTCACACATCAGAACGGTACAAGCAAATAATTTGCCACATACAGTGCAACCAGTAGGGCTTTGTATAGTGTGGTTTTGCACACTGTTTTATGTATATATTGTACCTAAATGTACATATATGGCCAGAGGCATTCTGCTGACTGAGGCAAAGGACAAAAGCGTACCCTATTTACATACCTTCCAACACTTCAGAGATGAAAACTGGAAAAAGGGAGAAGACACAAGCTTAGGAGAGGCTGCAGCAGTTTGCTTTTGCCTGAGGCTACTAGGAAGGGCAAGAGTTCACTCCTCCTCTCCCTTCTCCTGAGTTAAATTGAACTTAAAATGCAGCAACCCAAGTAAGCTGAGGACAGACAATAGGGGAAAGGAGGAGGAGGAGAGAGAAACTGAGATGTTTTAAAAGCAGCTGAAAAAGCAGGCCAACAGACGATTAGTTGGAATTGCCCCTGTCAGACTGGGACATTTGGAAGGTATGCATTCGTGCCACACACAGGAGTGACAGGTGAGTCTTATTGAAAAATGGTAAGCAGTATTTACTTTACCGGAGGGCAGCAGATTAGCCTAGGTCCAGGAGGGGCCAACTACAGTGGATGTAGGGCCTAGGTTTTTCTCCCCTGTATTCATATAATAGCCACCTCACCCAAAAGAGCAGCCAGAGGTTGCAAGTACAAAGGTTTTCAGGCTTCTTGGGCCAATCTGAGGCCTTGAGTATGGGCTGTCTTTGGTAGGGTGTTTGTTAATCTGCTGTTCCAGGAGCCTCCTGATTGTTGAGGGAGGGAGTGGGCCTGGGGGCAGAAGTCTTGAGGGAACATGAAAAATGGGTTGGAATTGCATCTGGCCCAGGAGTCACAATTCTTGCCACAGGCCAGGTTGGATTGTATGAGGCAGGTTGCCCAATACACCATACTCTCCAACTGTTCATATTTGTGAGCACTAATCCTCTGTCATCCCACATTTTCACCTGCTTTTAAAATGTCCTAGTTTCTCTCATCTTCTCCTACTTCCCCCCTTTGTCCTCAGTTGCTGCAGCTTGAGCTGAAAGTGAAAAAAGTTACAATTGTCTCTCCACATTCATGGGTTTGACCTTTGCCAATTTGATTATTCACAAGGTGCATGGATGCCTCCCTTCTCCTCCTCTCATTCCCTTGTGTTTTGCTAAGGGTGGAAAAGGAAGGCAAGTGCCCAGACAAAAGGCAAGGAAATGGGGGGAGGCATGCACATGTCTTCCTTCTCCCTTTCCAGTCCCTCTGGCCCAGGCACTGAGAAGGATGGCTCATGCACTAAGGCATAAAGCAAGGGAATGGGAGGGTGTGTGTGCACGATAGAGTTCTGGGGGCATGGCTATTCTGAGTGCCAGAGTAACCCAGCAACATATTGGCAGGCAACCAGAATAGCTCATCTAGAGAGAACCCAGCCCATTAGTATGAGAGAGAGACTGGAGACTTGAGAAGAGAATATACATAAAAGGCACACTCTAGTTTGGCAGTCCTTTAGCCAGACAGGACACTGGAATAAAGTTCCTCAGTCAGCCAAAGGGGGTTGTTAGCGTGGGAGGGTTTGTTTCTCAGGGGAAGCCTAGAGAGAGAGGCAGAAGAGAAATCAAACTGTTTTTGAATCTGATCAGAAAGTGTGACCTAGATTTGACGGTTGAGCCTTTGGTGATATTGTAGCCAAAGGGCTGTTTGTGATGCTCGTACTTATATGAGGGTTTCGAGACACAAAGAAACTGGTTAAAAGAACTTTGAAAAATTGCCTTTCCTTCAATCTGCATATGAATTCCAATTATTTGTTCTGTTTGTAATTTCAATAAAGATTATAGCTTATTTTTACAAATTTTGACTCAACCAAGTACTATACAGGATTTGACACCCAAACAGAAAATACACTACCATAAAACTCCAAAGTGGTTCTAAATAACCAGTGAAATGCCTAACACTTTACTCAGAAGAAGTGTTTAATGGGGAAAGCAGAGCTATGTGTGAAGTGAAGCTGCCCTCCCCATCTGAGAGAGAAAAGCAGGGCCAGTCGCAGGGAGCCCGGAAAGGAATAGGAGGGGGATTATGGGGGGAGTTTTTTGTGGGTTTTCCACTTTCAAAAGGGTTCTGCATTCTGAACCCTTGCAAAAGTGGAGGGGCCACTGTAGTTTGTACTCAGTTAACTCCATTGGAGGGAGAGGAGAACTGGGGACAGAATCTGATCCTTCCCAGTAGGCTGAGGCAGAAGCAAACTGCTGCAGCCTCTCCTAGTTTGTGTATTCTCCCTCATTTATAACTTTCCCCTCATTTATCACACTCTGATGGTGCTTGGCCATATATATCCCAGTTTTCTTCTGTGAAGTGGTTCTGACATAAGTCACAAAAAAATCTGTGTCACTGATATTTCTCCAGTTTGTAGAAAATGGAAATGCTATACTTTTCTTCAGAAAACTTGTTGGTATATTCTTCAGAACGTCTTAGAATCTTTATTTGTGCGTTCAGAATTGAGCCTATTCAGAAAGAAACTGGAGATTTGTATTCTTTTTTCCTCTTCTTTTTTTTATTGCTACAGCTGAACCTGGCAAATCAGGAATAGTCCATGGTCAATTATCTCCTCAGCTGGTCCAAAACAGAAGAAGAAAAAGGAATTTCCTACAAGCATGATTGATTAGTACAGTTCTCCCTCCACATTTGCGGGTTTGACCTTTGCAAAATTTATTATTTGTGAGGTGCATGTGTTCTCTCAGCATTCTTCTCCTCCTCTCATTCCGAGAAGGAAAGCAACTGCTCCCAGGCAAAAGGCAAGGGAATGTGGGGGGAGCCCTCAGAAGAAGAATAAAATGAATAAAATGCAATTTAAAAATAAAAAAAAGTCTTAAAACAACAATTAAAATGATACAGCACCCCTAGACTGTTCTTTAAAATCTTTCTGTTCTAAAAGCCCATCTAAAGAAAAAAGTTTTGGCCTCTTGGGGGAAGGAAAACAAGAAGAGGACTATTCTGTCCTCCCTCCATGTTTTTGGGCTTCCCCGGGCTAAGGAGAGACCTTTTTTTTATTAACAACAGGAAGTCACTTCCTGTTCACTCCTTGTTTGAAGAAAAGGCCTATCTTGGCCATAAATTGGCCCAGCCCCCTCCCTGAAACAATGCCCCCCCCATTTCTTGGAGTTTCTGGGCATTTTTTTTTTTTTATTTCTGTGGGTCTAAGGTGTTACAAACATGGCTGTGGAGGACTGCATATAGCCACACTTTGTCCACCCTTGGTTTAAGGCAATGTACCTGCTTGTCATGCCCTGGATAACTTGCACTCCAGAAATTTCACTCAGACCTACAGCAGTATTTATTTGTAGCAAAGCAAGCAAAACAGCACACTTCATCCAAAGTTGCTGAAACTAAAGCATATATAGCGGTTACAGATTTTATACTTTTCCGTACAAATTTGGATGTGCAAAGCTGTGGTTGGAGAAGATCATATATCTAACATCACCCTATCATTCTAGGCATTTCCCAGACTCGCAGTTGTTTACCTATCTTTCATCCTTGAGGCTGGTACATGTTTCCTGATTCCTTATCTTTAAGCATTTCCAGTTCTCACAACATTGTTTGTTACTTTCATTACCCCCTCTGATCTTCTCCCCCACTCCCAAATACATTGTAACAATGAGCAATAAAGCGATTAACCACTTGATACACTGGAATACACAAACAAGCTTCAAACAAGATACATAGTTGCAATCAGGAATTGGCATTCAATACTTTGTAGCACTCTAGTTGATTCTAGCAATGCCTAAGCTAGCTACCTAATCTAGTCTAATACATATCCAGCAAATACCTTATGACAAAAGAGATGCATCCTGAAACTGAAGGAACTTAATTTTTTTGGAAACTACAGCTCCCAGAATCCTCTAGCACAGGGGCATCAAACTCTATTTCATCAGCATTATGGATGCCCTCAAAGGGCCGGTTGTATCTGTAAGATACTGTAAGAAATCTGTAAGATTTCTGTTCCTCCCTCCTGTGCCTCTTTCTGACCCCCCTTCCCCTCACTGTACCTGGTGAGCCCAATCCCCACATTGTGAGCCCCCAGCTGCCCATATCCTGAAGCCAGCAGCCAGCACTCACAATCTACTTCTACTTCTGACTGCTCCTCTGTCCAACTCTTGCAAACCGTGCGAAGCATTGCCATGGTAACCTGTGGCAATGCTCTGACAGTGAGACTTGGGCAGAGGAGCAGTCAGAAGTAGAAGTAAGTTGTGAGTGAGCCCCTTTTCAGAATACTGGCAGCTGGTGGCCTGCAATGTGGGGATCAGTTTCGCTAGGTAGGGGGAGTGCTGCAGCTGCAGGAGAGGTGCAAGGGCCACATGAAATGGCCTGGTGGGCCAGATTTGGCCCACAGGCCTTGTTTTTGACAGATGTGCTCTACCACCTAAGATTCAAGGAGCTGCAATTCAGAAGTGTTTTCCAAGCTCTGAAATCTTTGGCTGAACCTGGTTGATGTCTTCTTTCTGCATGAGTTTCCACTATGGAATTGGCTGGACATTTTTATCTGCAACAGATGGTCTGAATTCAGTTCAAGGTTGCCAAAGTAGAGTTGTGCATGCAGTGCCAATGCACATGCAGATATTGGGGTGTGTATTTGATGGCACATATGGTATCTTCTTGGTTCTGTTGTGTGATTTAGCCAATGCCTCCATTCAGCAAAACTATTGTGTAGCACCTATGCCTACCTCCACATGTAGAGATTAATAGTATACAACCCAAAGACTGGGTTTCAATCTTATCCTGTGGATTCCTGCTTTAGCAGAATGTTGGTCTAGGTGACCCTTGGGATCCCTTCTGGCTCTACGGTTTTATGGATTTACACATTTATAGCACTATGATTTTGCTTTAACTACTAAGGCTGCATTCTGTGGAATCCTGTGGTTTGTAGTTTGAGGAGGTACTAGAGATCTTTGGCTGAAAATTATAATTAGCCCTCCCTAAGCTGCAAATCCCAGGATTCCATAGGATGTCATGAGAGTTAAAGTGGAACCATAGCACTATGATTGCATATTGAGAAAGCGCTTTAACAGAAGCTTCACTGTCAATTGACCTACACAAGCCAGCTGTGATGTTGCAAAGACCACTAGCATTTGGTTCCTTAACTAATGTTAACAATGCAAGTGGCCATTAAGCAGTATCAGAAGGGGTTAAATATTACCAGCATTTAAAACTAGGGAAGAAGCCCCCAACAACCCAAACTCTTAACCAAACAATTAAGCATCTTCAGGTAAGTGGCTTCATTCAAGATTGTCAGGGAAACAGCAGTAGCTCCACTTATTCTCTTTACTCGGCATGAGTCCCAACTGCAGCAGGCTGGAGCACCTGTTCCTTCTGCATTCCTGCTGCTATGGGGCTGTTAGAAACTGCTGCCAGAGAGGCCCCGGGAGAGCCACAGAAAGCTCATAATGGACCAAGAGAAGCTCAGAGTGAGGCCGTTGCTTTGCTAATGGGTAGCTGTCCATTCTCGCACCCGTCATCTCTCTTATTCTACAGCACTTTCCAGGACCCATACTATAATTTGAAAGTCAGGCTCTCTGGATATGTCATTCAGGCATGCTGGGCAGAATGAATCATTAGACTGCTCTGCATCTTATTTTTTTTTACTTAGAGGAAGAATTAAAACAAAGCAATATAAAGCATAGTAATGACAAAAAAATTGCCTGCTATGCCCGTGCAATAGGATGGAAGTGACCCAAGAAGTTTGGTGTTGTTATTTGTTAAGTTGACTTTGACTCATGGTGACTCCGTGAGAGAACTCCAAGAGCCCCGACCATCCGCTGCCCCGCTTGGGCTAAGGCTTCTGGGATTGAATCAATCCACCAATTGTGAGGTCTTCCTCTTTTCCTATTGCTCTCCACTTTACAATCATTTCCCCCCCCAATGAGTCACATCATCTCAGGACGTGTCCAGAATATGACAGTCTCAGTTTGGTTATCCTGTCTTCTAAGGAGAAGTTAGAAGTATTCCTGCTCAACAAACTAACAAGAGAAAAATGTTGATTAAGATCACTGCAAATACACACACACACACACACACACACACGCTAGCGTGTATACCTGGCATTGCCTGAGATTTTATTTTCTCATAGGTAATACTTGTTAGAAAGATTTGAGATCCTGTGTCTCTAATTCCCCAAACTGCCTTGTCCAGTACCTGTAACTTTCCCCCATATTCCCCAATCCAGTCTGTATTCAGAGTTATTAACATACAGAGGTTGGGTTCCTGAGGGAGTACACTGCCCTCCTCCTTGCTGCTAGGCCTCATCTCCATAGCAACAGGCCTATTCAAGACAGACACAGTTGACTGAGGCCCAAGAGCTCTCTGGCTGAGAATTCTAAAGGCCCCTCCCTAAAATGGCAAACTCCAGGATTCCATAGAATCTTCTTAGGCAGCCAATCACATGAGGTCTTCGCCTAACACAGACAAACAGACAAACTTTGATATATATATATGTGTGTGTGTGTGTGTGTGTGTGTGTGTGTGTGTTTATGTGTATATGTGTGTGTGTGTGTGTGTGTGTGTGTGTATGTATATATATATATATGGCCTCCTGATGTATGTAGCAGCAAATTATGGTATGTTGTGATCATCACAGCTCCCTCCATGACACTACCTTTTTGTAGTGGTGGGATTATGTGCTCCTGTGAGGTGACAGAGTATGTTGATGGTAGCAGTGCTGCTGGCAGGGCTCAGTCATTAATCAAAATGGGGACTGCAGTCAAGAAATTAGAACACTAGGACCTAGAAGGGCAGCTGTGAAGTAACTGAACAAGATCCTCAAGTACTGTTGTTGCTGATGTGTGACTTTAAGTGATTTCTGACTTATGCTGACCCTAAGTCAAAGACATCATGGGGTTTTCTGGGGGCTGAGCGTGTGTGATGTGCCCAAGGTCACCCAGTGGGTTTCCATGGCTGAGTGGGGAATCTAGCCCTGGTCTCCAGGGTTGTAGTCCAATGCTCAAACCACTATACCATGCTGGCTCCTCAGGTATAAAGATATATATTTGAATGCCAAATGCAGGATTGTCCATGCCATTATATTTCCAGTTTCTATGTATGGCTGTAAAACCTGGACAGTGAAGAAAAACAGATGGGAAGAGGATCAAATTATTTGAAATGTGGTGCTAGAGGAGAGTTCTGCAGATATCCTGGACTGAAAAAAAAAAGGGGGGGTCCTAGGGCAAATTAAGCCAGAATTTTCCCTAGAAGCCAATAGGACTAAACTGGGACTGTTGTACTTTGGACATATCAAGACATGACTCTCTGGAAAAGACAATAATGCTTGGTGATGTAGCAGACAGCAGGAAAAGAGGAAGACCACATTACAGATGGATAGATTCAGTCAAGGAAGGCACAACTCTGAGTCAGCAAGACCTGAGCAGGACTGTTGGTGACAGGGTGTGTTGGAGGTCTTCGTTCCTAGCATCACCATAAGCTGAAGTTGACAACAGTTAACAACAACAATGGTCACAGCTGGGAAAAGTAATTTCTTTTGAACTATAGCACCCAAAATCCCCCAGTGATTATGCTAGCTGTAATCTAACAAAGTAACTTTTCTAAGATCTGGCCATGATGTATATTATCTGCTGGGAGTCCCAGGTTCATGCAGTACTTCTTCCCTCTTTCACATGTGAAAGAGATGAGATGCTTTTGCGTCTGGTGAGCTGATTCTCTGAACGTGACAAACTATGGTTTGGACGAGCCAGAATGTACTGCACTTAGGCCCTTTCCACAACGCACCTTTTCACGTTTCAGGTGCAGGAATCGTGCGAGCAGTCTCTAGCGAGAGGCTCTCGTGTCCCAGTTCCTTCAGCTCTGCAGCTGCCGCCTGCTTGCGCGAGAGCTCCGCCTCTTCCTTCTGCAATGCAGCATTGGGGAGTTTCCCAGGCTGTGCTGGGGCAGGAAGCGCAAGCGCCACAGCTCTGGAGCTCCGCATGCACGGCAAGTGCGTGCGGGGCCTGGAGTGATGCGCGAGTGCACACCATTTTCGGCTCAAAGCCAAAAATGAAAAAGTGCGTGGTCGGCGCCTGCCAGCCCCTGGAGCGTAGCGCAATTGTGCCTGCATCATGTGGACTGCTCCTCACATTTGTGCGATGCTCAAGGGGTCCTTTCACATGGCAAATGCATGGCCCTGGACACAACACCAAACTATAGTTTGATATCAATCAAAAATTTAATCTAATTTATTCTTGTCAAGGGAGGAAAAGGAAGAAGGAATGTGAAAACACATATCTCCTAAACCCATGTGTGGTGGTGGAGTCCAGGTTCGTTTCTGCTGGTTCTGTCCACATGGCATACGTGATCTTTACATCCTTTAGGGCAGTGATTCTCAATCTTTGGACTTCCAGATGTTATGGACTTCGACTCCAGAAAACCTGAACATTGGCCATACTGGTTGGGATTTCTGAGAGCTGAAATCCAAAACATCTGGAGGACCAAAGGTTGAGAACCACTGCTCTAGGCATTCAAAGTCTTGTGTTCACAAGAGTATACCTCATACTCTTCAAATTCATAACCTGAATCATGAAAAGTATGGATTGTGTGTACAGGGACCATATGTGATAGAATTTTGGAGAGAGGAGTTGTTGTTTTAGTGGGCTACAGAAAAACTATGGTCACAGCCTTCAACTCAATGTGGATGTTCCATACCAGAAAAAAAAAGTCCATCTTCTTCTGTAGGGAAACTTGTGCATGCATAAAGCACCAGCAGACTTCTGGCCTTTATTTGGCATAAGCTTTCCTGGACTGCAAGCCACTTCATCAGTTGTTTTTCACGCATATAGGGTTTAACATGTATTTGCCCCAGTGTAGGTCAGACTTTAAATACATGGAAGGTGTGTTCAGAAGGTAGAATCACCAAAGGGCACCGTCCTGATTCCTCCCAATCGGTATAGCTAGCCTACATTTGTAATATCCGCACAGGATGCTATTAAGAATGTCAGTGCAGAAAAAAGGACTGATTCAGCAGAACTTTTATGAAAGTTGCTGTTGTAGTAAAATGCTAGATTTGTGATATTTTGGTTGACAGTAAAATGGATTCCAGCCATGCACATTATCTTCCAGGTGCTGCACACCTCATTTTCCACAATGTTTTATGGGAAAATGTAATTCTTTTCCAGATGACATGAAGCTGATAATAGAAGTATGGTGAAATTAGATTTACACATCATTAGAACTGTAATTTGCACCAATATCTGACCTTTGGCTATATGCAAATAGCAGTCATTCAGTTTTGTGCTGGTAAAATGGCTGGCCTCTCAAGGGTTCCTTTGGTGCCAGTCAGTATCAACCTCACTGTCTGCATTTGAAGCAGTCATTTTTGCCTTATAAATGATTGTCCACTGTGCTTGAGAAGTAATTCCATCTAGCCTTCAGTACCCTATTATAGGAATGACCCGTAATTAGAGAGGAGATCTCACAATCTTCACAGGTGTGTTTGTGTGTTTTTTTTTTGTGGGCGTGTGTGTGAGGGTAAAATGCAAAAGACTCCTGCAGCTCAATTCTTGCATGATTTTGGGACAAAAATGCTGAAAATTATGCTAATTTTAAAAATTACTGAGAGAGTTGGAGGGCTTTGGGAGACTGCTGGGGGCCAAAAAAGTGTGATATATATAGGGGCTACATGTGGCCCATGGGCCACACTATGCCCACCCCACCCTAAATTATGCATTTTGCACCCCTTTTATTTGTCGGTGGTTTTCTAGATATCAGCAGCAGCAGCAACATCGTATTTGTACCCCCACCTTTTTCCAAAAATAGGGACTCAAAGTGGCTTAAAAATTCAAATGTATTATACAAGCATACCACAGTTAAAGCCTTTGGCAAAGAAGCTTCTTTCTGCATAGTCTCTTTTACAACTGCCCAGGCTCCACTTTTTTCTACTAATCCTTTATCTAGTTGGAAGTATTTTTAGTAGTTTTTACACAGGGAGGACTAGGAGGGCTGGAGAAATACAATTCTTTCACTGACAGGTTGCAGTGGAACGTCTGCAGTAAGCAAAGCAATATAACCGGGGCTGGGAAAGAAAGGGATTCCCCTCTAGCTGATCTGACTGTAATGATGTGTGCCTGCCTACAACAGGCAAAGTAAACTGCAGCTCCCTCCAGGACCCTTGACTGAACATGCCTGAACAGCAAAACAGAGAGAAAGGGGGAGACCACATAAGCCTTCCCTTGCCAGCTACCCACAACAAAGTTAAGTACACACCTACAAGGTTGGGCGCCGAAACAGAAATTATTAGAAGAGTGTAGGCTAGTGAAAGAAAAAGTCACCCCAGATGGATTTTGGAAGAAGTTTTCAGGTGGTCTCTAGAAGGCTCAGAATATATTTGCTTAATTATGGAAGGCCATTTCTGCACTATACTGCTATAGTGGTATTATTCCACTTTCAACATCCTGTGGAATTCTGGGGTTTGCAGTTTACTGAGGCCCAAGAGTTCTCTGGCTGAGAAGTCTAAAGGCCCCTCCCTAAACTGCAAACCCTGGGATCCCATAGGATGCTGAAAGTGGAATAATAGCACTATAACTGTGTAGTGCGGAAATGGCTGAAGACTTAGCTGATTTGTTTGTTTCATTTCATATGTTTATAGTATTAGTTTTGAATAAAAAATTTGCTGAAACATATTGAACTGGTCATCTCTTTGAGGGGTAAGAACCTATCCCTCTTCTTTGCATGTTATTTCTGTCTGTGGTAGCAAATTTAAATAAGTAATACCCTGGAACACATGTACTTCATTAACTGAGGCATACTTGTATTTGAAACATACCAAAGATCAGCATTAGCATGGACTCAAACTATCAACAATATTAGCACACACACACACACACACACACACACAAATTAAAAATGATAAAAAATAGTTTCCAAACTGTACAATTGAAACATTATAGCACTGTCATAAAAGCCTTTTCTTTAAAAACTTTCTGTTCTGAAAAGCCTGTGGGTGTGAAAAAAAAGAAAAAGAAAAAGAAAAGTCTTTTCTGTCTAAAGGACAGCAATTTTAACCTAAAACATGATTTTTTTTAAACATGCTTTTTGGTACCACCCTCAAGGTAATGGATAAGCCTTGAGCTCACTGGAAGTAAGACAGAGGCATGACCAATAATATACAAAGAATTAAATAATAAATTAAAGATATCTGTGTCTATGCACTCTTCTCTCTTGCAACATATAAGCACACACAGTTTAAAGAATGATCAAATTTTTATCTCATTGCTATGGAGCAGAAAAATATTACTGGGAATTCGATGATTTAATCTAAACAATTTCCTCTTTCTGTTATGTCCTCTTTGTCTTTCAGAATTAAATTCTAATGAGATTGTTTTTATAGCAGTTAACTCATCATCTTACTCCTTTTCATCACTGGATTTTCAGAGACCCTGGTTTGTTCTCTGTCATATAAATGATCTTTTACTGATATTAAAAAAAAAGAACTGAAGACAGGCTCTTTCATTCATTTGGTTTCATGTATGAGTGAAGACTTCAGACATTGCCGCACGACATTGTTATAGTGCCGTTATTCCACTTTCAAAATCCTGTGGAATTCTGGGGTTTGTAGTTTACTGGGGCCAAAGAGCTCTCTAGCTGAGAATTCTAAATGCCCCTCCCTAAACTGCAAAACCAAGGATGTTGAAAGTGGAATAATAGCACTATAACACTGTAGTGTGAAAATGGCCTTCATTTTTACGGTCTAAAACTTTCAGAGAAAACAGGAATATTCAGAAATATTATAGCACTGGAATTTTGTGGTTTTTTTTTTTTTAATTCTTCTTTTCAGGCTGACACCAATTCAATCAAGCAAACATCCCCATGTTAATGCAAAACACAAGATGGATACAATATCTGGGAGGGTGTCACGGAAGCCACTGTTGGAATAGCCATGGGAGAGGATCACTTCCCTGGGGTAAGGTGGCACCTTAAGGTTGATTTATCCTTACTGTTTTCTTTTAAAAGCAGCTAGTAGGAAAATATTGCAAAAGTCGCTGCCTTGGGTGCATGCAGTGAGCATGGGCTGTGCTTCAGATTGGAAGGATGTCTCAAGTGGAGTGCTACAGGGTTCTGTCCTGGGGCAGCTGCTCTTCAATATTTTTATCAATGATTTGGATGATGGAGTGGAGGGAATCCTTATCAGATTTGCACATGATAGAAAACTGGGAGAGATAGCTAACATATTGGAAGACAGGAACAGAATTCAAAAGGAGTTCAGTAAACTGGAAGACTAGGCTGAAATTAATAAAATGCAATTCAGCAGAGACAAATGCAAAATGTTACATTTAGACCACAAATACCAAATGCACAGGTGGGGATACTTGGCTCTGCAGTACTACATGTGAAAAGGACCTTGGGAGTATTGTTGAACATGAGCCAGCACTGGGATGCTGCAGCAAAGAAGGCAAATGCTATCTTAGCCTGTTAATAGAAGCATGGTTTCCATGTCAATGGAAGTAATAGTCCCACTATATTCTGCACTGGAGTACTGTGTTCAGTTCTGAGCGCCCCATTTTAAGAGGGATATAAACAAGTTGGAGCAAGTTAACAGAAGGGCAATGAAGATGATAGGAGGTAGGGAGAACAAGAGGTTGTATAGACAACAGAGGTCAAAGGCGCTGGGCAGGTTCAGCTTAGTGAAGAGAAGACTGAAGTGTGACATGATCATACTCTTTCAATACCTCAAGGGCTGTCACAGAGAGGAAGGTGCAGCCTTGTTCTTTGCTGCCCCAGAGGGCAGGACTAAGTCTAATTATTTTAAGCTACGCAAAGTAGATATTTATTGAATATTATAAAGAACTTCTTGACAGGGAGAGTGGTTCAGCAATGAAACCAATGGTGGGAGTCTTCTCTGGATGTCTTCAAAAAGAGGGTGGACAACTACCTGCTGGGGATGTTCTAGCTGGAGATGCTGCACTGAGCAGGAAGTTGGACCTGATGTGGTCCATGAAAGAAGGGTCACATGCAGTGATGCCTGGTGGCTACTCTGCCAGTTGGCCAGTGAGTCTATGCCAGATTTTAATTTGGGCATTAAAAGGTATAGCACTTTGGAGAGCTCCTTTGAAGCCTGAATTAAGAGCTGGCGTGGATTCATTGCTCCATTGACATGGGAGCCACCAAAACCACCACTAGCTGCAAGGTTGGAGGATGTTCTTCAGCATCTGGGTGCAGCTAATGCAGCTTCTCCCTTAACCTGGGCTTCTTGCATATAAAGATGTCTGTTCTATTCATTGTATTTCCTATTTCATAACTAAGTAAGTTGGTTTTGCTGAGCTTTCCCTTTAGTGGCATTCAGCCATACATGCTTATATTACCAGAGAGGCTTTGGGTCAGATCCATTGTTCCATTCTTGGGGACACTACATTTTGCTGCATTCCCCATCATACATATAACACCTACAAGTGCATATATTTGAATTGTTATGATTATTCTTTTAATTTTTTTTTTACTTACTCTATTTTTTGAGCGAACTAGATTCCACAAGCTAGTTTACAAAAATGGAACAAGGGAAACAGTACATACTGGTTAAAAAAAAAAAAATAAACAAGAAGGCAGGAAGCACCAATGGTTAAAGTCTGCCTGTATGGCTTCAACCAGGTTATTTTTTTTCTTTTGCCACCTGAGTCTGTCTACAAATGAAGTGAAAATTCTCCCATTTGACTTTCATTTGCACCCTATTGATTTTCAGGTTCCACAGTACATAATGTCAGGACACAATTTTCTTAATGAAAAGGGGAAATCAATTCCATCCCCCCTTCCAGTGTTTCACAGATAAAATTAGGTGCACACTTGTGTATTTGTAACAGTAGGCCACACACCACGGGCGACCACCTTAAGTGCCCCCGTTCAGCCTTAGATGGTGCTGAAAGCTCTTTTCTGATTATTTTATGTTGTATTCATTTATTCTGGAATAGTTTATCCTCCACTGGCTCTGAAGGAGGCTGTTTTAGTAAATGGACCACAACAGATTATTTCATTGGATAGGAACCAAAGAGTCTGTTTCATGACCAGAAGGGGCTGTAAATGGTACCTTCTGTTCACAGAAGCACTTGTTCACGGGTGGAATCATAGAATCTTAGAGTTGGAAGAGACCCCAGGGGCCATCCAGTCCAACCCCCTGCTATACAGGAACACCCATCAAAGCACTCCCAACAGATGGCTGTCCAGCCTCTGCTTAAAAACCTCCAAAGAAAGAGACTCCACCACACTCCAAGGCAGCATATTCCACTGCTGGACAGCTCTGACCGTCAGGAAGTTCTTCCTGAGGTTCAAGTGGAATCTCCTTTCCTGCAGCTTGAATCCATTGCTCCTTGTCCTAGTCTCTGGAGTGGTAGAGAACAAGCCTGCTCCCTCCTCAACATGACATCCCTTCAAATATTTAAACATGGCTATCGTGTTTTAATGTTTAAAGAGGCTATTTCCACAGTATGCTGTTTTAGTGCTATTGTTCCACTTTGAACATCCTATGGAATTCTGGGGTTTGTAGTTTAGGAATGGGCATCTTTGGCCTCAGTAAACTACAAACCCCAGAATTCCACAGGAAGTAGGAAGTAGAATAATAGCACTATAACGGTGTAGTGCGGAAATGGCCAGAGATAGCAACTAAGTTAGCGATTACGTTTTTATGTCGGAAAAATTTTCTAATCTAAAAGAGCCAGGTGATTCAGTTTATATTTTAACTGGAGTAATTGACGTACATTGGGATTTTTGCATGACTGTAATTCCAAAATTATTTATAAAATTATTAATTAATTTAATAGGACAATGGTAGGGAGCTAACAAAAGCTATATTTCCCAGCTGCTTCTTTATCTAAAGTCTAGTTCTCTTATATTCCACTCTCCCCCCCCCCAAAAAAAACAAAACAAAAACTATTTCTTGCTATTTGTCAATCCTTCAGGGCAGGAGAATTTGACGGTTTAAGCCACAAGGTTCAAACCACTTGTTTCAGTTAATGATTAGAGCAGGGTTCCCTAGAGCTCCAGGGTCCCATGACAGGTTGCTAGGGGGTTCCATGAGAGATTGTAACTGATTAAAACAAAAAGAAACAAACAGGTATAATGCCCGGAATCCTGTTGGGGAGTTCCAAATGCATAAGCACCATGGTTATGGTGCTATGCAGTGACCCCCATCCAGATCCCCCCAACCCCTACTTACTGGGTAGCAACAGCTGTCGTGAATGAGGATCTGTTCCCTTGTCAATCAGGGAGCAGCTGGCTGACAGTCCCACCCCCTTCCATGAGTGATCTTTAGTGCAATTGCCAGGAGCAAGACTCGTGTTGCACTTTCCTCTCATATTGGAGATCACTGATATGAGGGAAGGTGGGATTGTCTGGCAGCTGCTTCTTGCTTGGAAAGTTGTGGCTGATGAAACTGAATTTTGAAGCTCTTAACCCTGAGACATTTGTTGGGATCTATGTGGAAATCATTAAGTTAAGGAGGCGGAGTAGGTAGATGAGATTATAAGGAAGGGAAAAAGGGGAAAGTAAGAGAAGAAGTGGTGGGGTGGATGAGAAACTGGACTTTCAAAAACAAGCTATCTGTTTCTTTCTCTCCAAAGGAATAAAAGCTCAAAACTGGAATATAAGGGTGGTAAAATCATGGATGGTATTTTTCAGCTTCATTCTGGTAAGGCTTCTAGTGCATGCATTTCATTTAAATCTTAATGGCAGTTTAACATAAACTTGATAGTTAAAATTCCCCCTTCCTTTGAGTATAAATGCAGTTGCAATAAAATTGCAATAATAAAATGCAATAAATGCAATTGTGATTCACTTAGCACATTAACCTTGTCTACTAACGTTCCTGTCTTTGGATAGAGATCTTTTCATTTCTTAAGTGAAAATTTTGGATCGCTCCTGTTGTTTTTTGTTTCAAATTGACATTCAAAAGAGATCTCTGTTACATATAATAATGTTCCAGTATAACAAAAGCAGGAAAATAAAAACACGAAAGGAGGAAAAACAAGCACATTAGTTATAAGTTACTATAAACGCTGACCAAATGTCCAAATAGAAGTTCATTTATAAATTTCATCTATACCTTATTATTTTAAATGTTGCAAGTGTTATTTGATCTCAGGTAGAGAAAAAATATCTTTCAAGTAACAAAATATCAATCTTTTAACAGTCAAAAGGATGCAAAAAAATCCACTTCCATTTGCCGTTTGATAAAGTCCAAGAAACAGGTAAATAATTCAAAAGAACAGGCACATGCCCGAGTATCAAGGAACTTTCAAAAAACAAATTTACTCTTGTGATTACTTCCTCCCAAAATGAAGCTACTGTTGGACAACTCCAAAACCTATGTGTTAAGGAAGTATTAGCAATATTATATCTCCAACAATTTGCTCCTTTCTTGAACAGATGTGGTAAACAATGCACTCGATCTATAGCCGTGCTCGTTATACATATTACAACTGAAGACCATTGATTAGTCAGAACTGGATATTCCAATTTTCTATTCTATTTTTGCTCTAAACCTTGGATGTCGTATGTATTTATAGATAACAGAAATGCATATATATAAATTGGTGGTTTGGATACCTGATTGGCCTCAGTTAACGTCTCTAATGTTAAGGGAATGTTGGATACACTTAAAGCTACAGGGCCAAATCTAGATCGTAACAATTGTTTTGGTTGGAGATACTGCTATTTTACTCCAAAATTAAAAAAAGGCAAAAACTCATCATGAACATCAAGTATCTGGTTTAAAGTAGCAACCCCATTATTGGTCCACATCGTCTATAAAAATGGTTTCTTGCCAATTTTCAAATCTGGATCGCCCCATAAAGTCAATTTGGCATAAGCATCTGAGTTAAATTGAAATTGATGGGACAGTATTTGCCACACAGTTTTAACTGCTGAAATTTTTGACAAAGCGCTGCTCTTTTTTTTAATAAAAGGAAAACGAACTACTGCCCATTTGAATAGAGGTGCCAGAAATGAAGACTCCAAGGCTGACCATAATTAATTACTTACTTTAAGTGGATATGTCCAAAAATTAATACAGGATAACAGATAAGCCCGATGGTACGTAAGAAGATCTAGAAGGCCAGACCCTACCTCTTTGATTAGAATTTGTGTCTTTTACATTGAAATTCTGGGAGAAGATGAGCCCACCCCTGAAATCTCTTGAACAATGCATTTAGTTTTTGAAAATTCTTGCAAAGCATAAGTAGCAGAATTCCACAAATAACACAAACAATTCTAGGTATAACATTCATTTTAATCGTGTTTACTTTTCTGCACAGGCTCATCTTTAAGCCTGCCCATCTCTCCAAATCTTGTGCAATATCTTTTATCAGCTTACTTATATGAAGATTAATCATCTGAGATAAGTCCCTAGGGATAATTATAATCAAATAAGGAATAGAATTTGGGTAATATCGAACCTGCCATGCTTTAAATACGCTGGAGTCCATCTGCCATGCTTTAAATATGCTGGAGTCTCCCACTGGCAGTGTTTCTGACTTGAACCAGTTAATTGAATATCCAGATATTTTACCAAAATTATTAATCAGTGACATCAAAACAGGGATTGAGTGGTGGGGCTTTGAAATGAACAAGAAAAGACCATCTGCAAAAATAACATTTTTAAACTCTAAGTTGACATGAGCAAATCCATTGATCCTGGAATTTTGTCTAATAGCACATGCTAAGGGCTCTAAGCACAGATGGAATATTAAAAGAGAAAATGGACATTCCTGCCTTTTACCCTGTTTCAATGTAAACTACGATGAGAAAAAAAAATTGGCCATAAGCTGTGCTCTTGGTGCTGAATATAATTTTTGTATCCATTTCAAAAATATTTTAGGAAACCCAAAATTAGCCTGTACTGTGAATTTTTTTTTAATCAAATTCAGCATCTAAAGAAATAACAGTTGGCTGACCAGTTCTATCCAAGTTTAAAGCCATCAAGTCCACAACCAATCAAATATTATTGGATCCCTCCTGTTTCTAAAGACATCCGGGGGCCTGCAAAAACCTGTGCTGCTATGGAGTTTGTTATCACACCTTACCACCACCACCCCCATCCTACTGGATAGCAAAATTGGTGAGAAATATCATTTTCTGATCATACTAGACACTCATGGCTGGAAAACATGTGGTAGAAGGACACTGGCTGGAAGCATTTGCTACGTCAGGATGCCCTCAGCATGGCCAGGTCGTAAATTCAAGAGTATTAGACAGAAACCTCTGACGCTAATAGGTTTGGGATAATCCTCATAACAACCCAACCTCCAAATACAATAGAAGACAAAACTGCCCAGGTGAAGCAGTTAAGCACCCCTACTGTGAGCATATCCTACAGAAGCCTTTCCTATTTATCTTTGCCCAACCAAGACATTAAGAGATTGTCTTTGTCACCTAAAGTTAAGAGAATCAGCCCATTCCAGACCCCTTTGTCTATTTGTGGGAAGGCAGTTCTTGATTTGTCCATGCATCCTCCTTCAAGGCAGGGAATAGGATATAAAAACCCTGGCTCCAGCCCAGGTAATCTGTAGTATGTGAGACACTGGGACTCATGCTGCATGTGTTCCCCCAGATTCCCATTCCTCTGTGCCACCCTCAGACTTGGTCTCTGAACCACTCTGCTTTGATCTGCTTCAGGATTGATAACTATCACCCTTTC
This sequence comes from Cyclura pinguis, assembly GCA_030412105.1. Lineage (NCBI taxonomy): Eukaryota > Metazoa > Chordata > Lepidosauria > Squamata > Iguanidae > Cyclura > Cyclura pinguis. The sequence continues at coordinate 16,524,628 of CM059599.1, read as the reverse complement.
CCCCCATTTTCTCTCTATCCAACTTTTCTAACCTTTCCCTTCAATAACCTTGTACGGTTTGTGAGATTGCTCAATTTCTTGTGTGTGTGTGTGTGTGTGTGTGTGTGTGTTAATTTCCAATAAAATACTCTTTCAACTTTTAACTGGACTCCTCTCTACGGTTAGTACTGGTATACACAGATGAAAAGATCCTGCTATTACCCTCTTCTCGCAGGCCTCCTTTGAACTCATAATTCCCCAAATCCTATGGAGATGTTGGCACTGCTGGTAGACCTCAAGGTCCTCCACCTTTTAGGGTAGCAAGTCCTTCCTGTTTAAAATTTCTACCAGCATAGTTTAGTGGTTAGAGTGTTGGACTAAGATTTCGAAGACCCAGGTTCAAATTCCCATTTAGCCATGAAGCTCTGTGTGATCTTTTGGAAGCTACTTTGTTTTAACCCAATTCACCTTGTAGGGTTTGTTGATGCCAAGGAGTGAAGCTAGGACCTTTTTACACAAAAGATATATCATCATCATCAACATCATCATCACTACTATCATCATCATCATCATCACCATCATCATCCTTGTCATCATTTATAGTTATACCCCACCCTTTATCCAGAACTGGGACTCAAGATGGCTTAAAACTGGAACAATGCATAGTTTAAAAAAAAACCAAAGGCCAACATTTAAATAAAATCAAACTATTACCGACACCAAAAACAAGTTTAAAACATATAATTAATAATGTTAAAGAGCAGTTTAGAAAGCAGAACAATGAAAATAGTACAGAACACTCTTAAAAGTTATTTCCTCAAAAACCTTTACCTCTCCAAACTTTTTGCCTGCCAGAAAATGACAAGAAGGAGGGGGCTATTCTAGAATCCCTAGGAAAGTCGTTTCAGAATCTAGGGGCAGCCACCAAGAAGGCCCTATCCTATGTCCTCACTGATTGGGCCTGTGAAGCCAGTGGGATTGAAAAAAGGGTCTTTCCTAAGATTTCAGGGCCTGGAAGGCTCATATGAGAAGCCTGCATCTAAGCTATATAGGATGTACTCCACCACTGAGTGGTTGTACTCTGTATAGGATGTACTCTGCCACTAAAAGTCCAAACAAGGACAAACCATGTACAGTGAAAGCTGTCAGAAACAAAGACTGTCCTGTTAAATAAGGACCGATGGATGTTTGCAACTGATGGGTACAAGTTTTTGCCTAAGATCCCTTCCCCTCCAGTATGGTAAATATACCAATAGTGTCAGCAGACTTTATCTATGTTTAGCTCAGAGAAGTGAAGACTGAGAGGTGAAATGATAGCCATCTTGAAATACCTGAAGGGATGTCATGTAGAAAATGGAGCAAGCTCATTTTTTGCTGCTCCGGCGATTAGAGCATGGACCAATGACTTCAAATTACAAGAAAAGTGATTCCACCAAAACATAAGGAAGAACTTTCTGACAGCAAGAGATATTCAGCAGTGGAATAGCCACCTCTCATTCCTGCATGGCAGGATGTTGGACTAGAAGGCCCTTGGTTCTTGTCCACCTTGATGATTCTATTTTATGACTCTAACTGCAAAGAATTTTGTAACCCAACATTACTGCTGAATAAGGGGCAATGAAGTTGATGTTGGCAACAAATATAAAGATCATGAGTATCTCTGTATCAATCTCCTTCCTGATCTATAAATCAGTAGATAAATATACACACATATGAACTTATACACAATTAAATTAACTGTATACTGCCACCAAATCATAGAATCATAGAGTTGGAAGAGACCCCAGGGGCCATCCAGTCCAACCCCCTGCTATGCAAGAACCCGCATCAAAGCACTCCCAGCAGATGACCATCCAGCCTCTGCTTAAAAACCTCCAAAGAAGGAGACTCCACAACACTCCGAGGCGGCATATTCCACTGCTGGACAGCTCTGACCGTCAGGAAGTTCTTCCTGAGGTTCAAGTGGAATCTCCTTTCCTGCAGCTTGAATCCATCCCTCCTTGTTCTAGTCTCTGGAGCAGCGGAGAACAAGCCCGCTCCCTCCTCGACATGACATCCCTTCAAATATTTAAACATGGCTATCATGTCCCCTCTTAACCTTTTCTTCTGCAGACTAAACATTCCCAGCTCTGTAAACCGCTCCTCATAGGGCATGCCTTCCAGACCCTTCACCATTTTGGTCACCCTCCTCTGGACCTGCTCCAGCTTGTCGATATCCTTCTTGAATTGAGGTGCCCAGAACTGGACACAGTATTCCCGATGAGGTCTAACCAATGCAGAATAGAGTGGTACCATTAGCTCCCTTAATCTAGACACCATACCCGTGTTGATGCAACCAAGAATCCCCCCTTCATGAAGTGTATATAACAGTAAATTATTCCATGACCAAAATATATTTACTATAAATTCACAAAGAAACTGATAATGAAGATCTGTGCCGCAATTACAATTATTTTTTCATAGAATCATAGAGTTGGAAGGGACAACAAGGGACATCCAGTCCAACCCACTGCCATGCAGGAACATACAATCAAAGCATTCCTGACAGATGGTCATCCAGCGTCTGTTTAAAAACTTCCAAAGAAGGAAACTCCACCACACTCCGAGGTGGCATATTCCACTGACAAACAGAGCAAGAGGAGATTTATTTTTTTCAGTTTTTGATGAAAGACCAAAGCATCCAACCTAAACTAAGATGCAAACAAAACACAGAAAAATATTTGCTGAGCCCAGCTATTAAGATACAGCAGCCGTTAACATACATTTAGCAAGGATTTGTGCTTACCTATTCTTCCCGCTCTAATTCCTCCTGTTCAATATTAGTAATTTCTCTATATCCTCAATATTTTCGCTTGATGCTTGGCCCTTAGCAGTGACTTGCTGTTAAAATGGTTTTGCGACTTGCTGTGTCACATGACAAACTGGAGCAAAATAATGTGAAGAAGTTATTAACACTTCAAGGCTGACCGTTCCTTCTTTCCCAGAATACTTTGGGCCTCCTTATTGATCGGGTGTACGTTGCTTTCTGTCACCTGAGAATTAACAATTTGATGTTGCGTTTGACCGTTTATCTCTTTAGTCAAACTGTTGCAATCTCTTTGACCTTTTAAAATGTTTATGGCAAGGTGTTTGCTGTTAATTGCTGACATAAAAGACGGAAAACCTCAGGGTTAGGGGTAATGTCCATAGCGTGCCGAACGCAGACTCTTTGATAAATGCAAATAGCGTATTTGAGCTGTTAATGAAGAAATTGGAAGAAGAAAGAGACACGTATTGATAAAATACAGGGTGCAAGAGAATTTGATACAACATTTATTGTATGTTTGTTCATCATACTTGAGCCTGACCTTCTTCTATGCTCCAGGCACAAGAAAGCATGTGGGCAATTATACAGTTTTGCTTTTCCTAGAGCCTCAATTTTTAGGGTAGAAATATACATTTTACCAGCACATACCTGTTTTGAAATTCATGCCCACATCTATTAATTACAACTGTGTGCTGCTATGAGGTCATATTAGGCTCTGGATTTCGTTCTCTTATGTTATGTGTATATATGTGCTTTTTAGAAGGTATTGCAGAACATATCCCCATGAGCAGAGCTGCAGGTATAGCATATCTTGGCTTCAGTAAGGCTTTTGACAAGGTCCTCCTGATATTCTTACAAACAAGCTTGTAAAATGCGGGTTAGACAAAGCTGCTGTTAGGTGGATTTGTAATTGGCTGACCTGTTCATCCTGACTGCTGTTCCTCCTGGAGAGAAGTGTCTGTTGGGGTGCCACAGGGTTCTGTCCTAGGCCTAGTGCTCTTCAACATCTTTTTCAATGACTTGGATGATGGAATAAAGGGCATGCTTATCAAATTTGCAGATGACATCAAATTAGGAAGGGTAGTTAATATGCCAGAGGACAAAATCAGAATTCCGTGAGCTAGGCCAAAACTAACAAAATGAATTTCAGTAGGAGAAATGTAAGGTATTACACTTAGGCAGAAAAAAAAATGAACTGTACAGATATAATCCAGATACCTAGACTGACCACAGTACATGTGAAAAGGATCTATGACTCTTAGTAGATCACAAGCTGAACATGATTCAACAGTGCGATGCAGCAACTAAAAAAGCCAATGTGATTCCAGGCTGCAGCTATAGAAGTATAGTGTCTAAGTCAAGGAAAATAATAATACCACTCTATTCTACTCTGGTGAGGCTTCCCCTGGAATCCTGTGTCCAGTTCTGGGCATCACGATTCAAGAAGGATATTGACAAGCTGGAATATGTCTGGAAAGGGGCAACCAAAATAGTAAAAGGCCTGGAAACCATGCCCTAAGAGGAGTGGTTTAGGCAGTTGGCTACGTTGAGCATGGAGGAAAGAAGGTTAAGAGGACATGATTGCCAAGTTGAAAGATTTCAAAAAGATGTCATATGGAAGATGGAGCAAGCTTGTTTTCTGCTGCTCCAGAGACTAGGACATGAAACAATGGCTTCAAACTACAGGAAAAGAGATCCCACCTGAACATTAGGAAGAACTTGCTGATGGTAAGAGCACATTGACAGTGGAATACACTGCCTTTCAATGTGGTGGAGTCTCCTTCTTTGGAGGTTTTTAAACAGGCTGTTGGGAATACTTTGATTGTGTATTCTTGCATGGCAGGGAGTCGGACTGGGTGGCCCTTGTGGTCTTTCCAACTCTATGATTCTATGAATTGCATACACTATGCTACACAAACCTTGTGCTGAATGGCACTGTTGTGCAATTGAATGCATAAAGCAAGTGTGCAGCTGAACACATGCCCAAATTCACATGTCTATCATGCACACCCAGGTGCATCACTTGCAACCACGTGCACATCTACGCTTGCATATGATGTGCACAGTAGCGTTGCATGCACAACTTCACTTCTGCAACCTTGAACTGAATATGGATGATCCGTGTTGGATAACACCTGCTTCCACAGGGAAACATCTTATGTGTAAGACACCAACGGGCTTCCAGCCAATGTGTATTACATTGCTTACTTCAAAGTGTGGAAAGCTGGCCCTGCTGCATTCAGCCCCCCTCTTCATTCTGTTCAGCGGTCCCCTGGATTTCTGCTCTAGAGTTCTACACTGACACCATGATTATTTGCAGTCTATTGCAGGGGAGAATGGACTTTCCTACATATCACGGATGAAAAGTGGGACCCATGTGGCCAAGCAAGTGTTTTTTCCTTTGTCCTCAGGTTATTTCAGCTGGTGCAGACTGAATCCAAAGTGCAAAAGTAGTTTCTGCTCAGCTGGCTCAGTAAGGGCGAGAAGAGAGGAAGGGAAAACCTTGTCCTTCCCAATAGGCTCAGGTAAAGCAAACTGCTGCAGCCTCTCCTAGCTTGTGGTTTCTTCCTCATTAATAACTTTTGCCTCTCGGCTGTATTCTGACATTGCTTGGCCACATATGTCCTGGTTTTCATTTGGGAAACGTTGGAGGGTATCACACACAGAGACAGAGGCCCTTTCTGCCCTACCCTGTTATACTGCTATTATTCCACTTTTATTTTGGACATCCATACATCTTTTGTTTATCCCAAAATATTTTCTGTCAGCTCCCAGTGTGATCAGAGACTTTTTATACCAGGTCACCAGGTTGGTTTATTTTAGCCCAGTATAAAATTGGAAAAAGTGGGAATAAAATCTGTGCCTTTTCAGTGTGGAGAGGCAACTTTTCTAAAATATTTTAACTGTGCTGTGTCACAACTGAAAGATTCCTTGCTCAGCTGCTACAGACTTGTGAGTAAAAACATCCTTACTATCCGGAGGTTCGTCTCAGATGGAGCAGCTCTTTTGGAAACTCACTGAAAATCTCTTCCACTCGCATCAAAATACCGTCGTACGTCTAAAACTGAGATCGGAAAAAGCTACGCTATTGAAAGCAGACCGCTTTAACACAGGATGATCATAAAGTTGGCAAGGTTGTACGGGTTGGCTCCGCTACCTTGCCTTTAAAGAAAAATTGCGTTTGTGTGTGCAATTTTTTTTCCTCCTTTTCAAATGAGGGAGCCCATTTTGGAGATAGGAAGGTTTTCTGAAAACAGCTTATCGAAAAGAGCTACGCCTTGGAGCTCACCCGGCTGCTTCTTTCCCACAGCTAGCCAGCACACGCTCTGTGTTATTCTCTCTGGTTATTTTTTCAAGGTCCAGCTTTGAGCGATTAGTCCAGAGGCACTGTGCTTTAGTCACATCTGCTGCTTTTCTGGAGGTCAACCACACAGTTCTCCATTCAAGGGCTAGGAGTAAGGGAGGCCCTGACAAAGAAAAACAATTATTCCAATTGAAGGTGTTATCGACCCACGTCCTGTGGCTTGTATGGCGGTTTGGGGACAGGGCGGCTCTGGGGGGGAAAGGGGAGGGGGAAGGAGGGCTGAGGAAGGAGATCAATTCCAAGTCTTGCTGAATTGGTAGAGAATTCCAACTGGAGATACATAGGACTAGTCTTTTGTGTGGTAAGAAAAGGAGGGCTTTGGCTGCGAGCGAAGGGTCGCATGGGAAGTACACAAAGGATAAGCTGAGGAGATACGTTCCTTGCTCCTCATCTGAATTATATTGGGCTTGTTGTTTTTGATGTGTGCCTTTAAAGGCCATTTCTGCACTACACTGTTCTAGTGCTATTATTCCACTTTCAACATCCTGTAGACTCCTGGAGTTTGTAGTTTAGGGAGGGGCCTTTTGAATTCTCAGCCAGAGAACACTTTGGCCTCAGTAAACTACAAGCCCCAGAATTCCACGGGATGTTGAAAGTGGAATAATAGCACTAGAACAGTGTAGGGCGGAAATGGCCAAAGTCACTTCTGACTTATGACAACCTTAGGTGAACCTATCATGGGGTTTTCTTGGCAGAACCTTCTCACATGCTGACTGTGAGTTTACTTGAACTACATGGTTGTATCACGTTGATACCATTCCATCTGTCATGGCTCCATCCTACAGAACCCTGGAATTTATAGTTTGGTGAGGGGCTTAAGGATTCTCTGCTAGTGCTGTGGTGCCAGTCTGTAAGGCATCAGTCACCACTCCATGGTAAGTTTCCAGAAAACCATACTACTATGATAATAATATGCCAAAATATGGTACTGATCCCTGGAGCATAGGGGAAAATAATGCCCATCTGTCACAGCAGATAGCTTGAGAAACGCTGAACTAGAGCTCTCACCAAACTACAAATCCCAGGTTTCCACAGGATGGTGCCATGACAGCTCCAATGGGGTTTTCATGATCAAGCAGAGGTTTGAACCCTGGTCTCCCAGAGTCCTAGTCGAACACTTGTACTGCTATACCATGCTGGCTCTGTAGATTTACAAACCAAATTTACTAGAAAGTTGGAATCCTAGGCCCTTATGTGGCCTCAAAGGATGCTTTTGTGGCTCTCAACATTTCCAGTATCCCTAGAATGACCTTGTTCTGGCTAAAGAAGAGGACAAATTGCTGTTTTGGGAATCCTCCAACTGCAAGAATACTCAGAATCCCTGTCTCAATAGCTGGCAAGGGGAATTTGGGTGTTATAATCTAACTTAAAAAAAAAAACCAGCATAGTATAGTGGTTTGAGCATCAGACTATGACACTGGGGACCAGGGTTGAAATCCCTGCTCAGCTATGGAAAGCCAGTGGGTTGTCTTGGAGAGGTCACACTCTCTCAGACTCAGAGGAAGGCAATGGCAGACCCCCTGAATTAATCTTGCCAAGAAAAGCCTGTGATAAGTCTGCCACTGTAGATCAGAAATGAATTGAAGGCGCACATAGGCCCTTTCCGCACCTTACATTTTTCTGGCGCTGGGGTGTGGGGATCATGTGAGCAGCCTCCGGCGAGAGGCTCTCGCGAGAGCCCCACCTGTTCCTTCTGCAACGCAGCCTGGGAGTTTCCCAGGCTGCGCTGGGGCAGGAAGCGCGACCGGCATGGCTCTGGAGGCTCCGCACGCCAGGTAAGTGCACGCGGGGCCCGGGAGCAATGCGCGATCTCACACCATTTTCGGCTTCCAGCCGAAAATGAAAAGGTGCACGATTGGCACCTGCCGGTCCCTGGAGCGTCGCGCGATTGTGAGTGCGTCATGCAGATTGCTCCTCACAATCGCGCGATGCTCCAGGTGCCCTTTCGCATGGCAAATGCTGTGTGGAAAGGGCCATAGTCTCAGGAGTCAGAATTTGCAGAAAGCTTTGTCAGCCTGTGGTAACTTCATACTAACTCAAAAAACGATGGGAAGAACTGACAGACCAATACAGCTGTGCAATCTGAAAGGTTGCCTTCTCATTATCAGTGGAAGGCGTCCATCAGACTGGGAATGTAGGCACCTGCAGAGTTTAGAAAGTTACTTTTGAGAAGAACACGCACGGACCCTGAGCTGCTACTGTTCAGCTATGGATGGCTTCAGTATATCGCTGAGTTCATTTTTTAAAAAAGTAACTGCCTCAGCTTAAAAGTGTGCAGTGAAAGGGCCACTGGTAAATTTTTCAAAGGGGGAGGAATATTGGTGATTGAGGATCTTGTTGATTAGCCATAGTGACTTTTTTCCTCTGCTGAAAGTTTCTACTCTCCTGTACCCACCGTTCTTCCTTGCAACTCTGTCATGATGTAGCATTGTTTCAGGAGCAGTGTGGAGAAAATGGAGGCTGTCCATGACGTGTGTAAATTTCCTTTGACGATGCCGGTAAAATGATGCTACAAGGTTGCATAGGTTGGAACCACATTGCTGACATGCTCACACATACACATGTGGTTGTACTGTTTTGGCCATTATACAATGGACATACTCAGTTCATATTTGTGTAAGTGGAGTTCTGCAAGTGTTAACCATTTCACATGCAGTTGCATGCTCTTAGATTATGCATAATTATTAACCAGTGACTTCAGTGTACCACTTTATTCACTGAAGGCCCTATCATACTACATCTTAGGCCATTTCCACACTACAGTGCTATAGTGCTGTTATTCCACTTTCAACATCCTATGGAATCCTGGGGTTTGCAGTTTAGGGAGGGGCCTTGAGTGGACAACCAGACAACCAGGGCCTTAGAGTGGACAACCAGATACCTCCTAGAGGCCACAAACAGGGCACCTGGGCAACAGTCCTTTCTCTCCGGCCTTTTCAAATTGTGGCCAATAATGGGGAAATTTGACATGTTTAGCTGAAATGTGGAGTGTTCAGTCTATTTCTCACTTTAAACCAACAGTATGGCTTCACCAGTAAAGATGAAAGGGAGATATATTAAAATAGATAACTAAATGACTGCCAGTATTGAGGAGTGGCTTGGTCTCGAACATGACTGGAAAGCTGCTATTTCACTCTCATGCGGCTTATGAGCTTCTCACATCTAGCTGGCCACCATCAGGTCCCAAATACTAAAACAGGAATAATGCCTGACCCCAAAGGTATATGCTCATAAAGGAAGGTAGATCAAAATAGCAATAATTGCCATCCAAGAATGTTTCAAATTACTGTTGGGGCTGTCAGGATAAGGAAGGATCTTTTTTTTCTCCCATATGTAGTTGTCTTGCAAGAAGGTGAGAAGTTATTGGTCTAAGTTTTATATGTTAATTCAAAAAAATTTAAAGGTAGATATTGCAATGTCACCAGAAATGTTCTTCTGGGGAATTACAGATTGTGAACTGGATCAAAGATATGGACTTCTTCAATATATAATAACAGCTGCAAGAATGTTGTTTGTCCAAAGTTGGAAACGGACTGGAGTAATGATGACAGAATAATAGGTTCTTAAAAGTTGTGGGCTTTGTCAGACTGGTGTGGATTTTAAACAATAAACCAACTGAAGGTTTTCTGAAAGACTGGAAACAGTTTATGGATTATGGATTTTTTGAGCAACCTAAGGTTGCATCAATCTGTGGTTATGATTATCAGTAATTCTAATAAGTTGAATTTAGTCAGGTTTGTAATGACAGAATAAGATACTTTCTATTAATCTTTCTTTTCTTTTTCATTAGCTTGTGTGTGTGTGTAGAGTCACAGTTCTTTTGTGTTTTAATCAATTAGCGTAGTTAGGTTCTCTTTATGGGAACAGATTAGTGTTTTAGTGATGTGTTTTAGTGTTGTGTTTTAGTTTTAGTTTAGTTTAATTTAGTTTAGCTCAGTTTTACCCTTACTTATACATGTACGTTGCTTATCTAAAGTTTTTTTTATGCTGTAAATTTGTTTGTATTAAAATTAATAAATGAATATGAATTTCAAAAAAAGAGAATAGCAATAAATGCGTGAGTGCTTGGTGTGTGTCTCCAGAATTCTGTCAGTGTTTTTTCCACTTGTGTCAGTTCTCCTATGGAAGCAGTTAGTAATTTTTGTCCAATGCAGACTGTCTGCGCTGAATCCAAGTTTGTGGAAATGGAGTTGCCCATGTGGAGCGATTGTGGTTGCAGCTCTGCTTTGTGCATGGATGTGCATGCACCTTTGATTGTGCATTCATTGCCCTTTTGCTTTCTTGGTTTGATTATGCAATGTTGCCATGGGACACAAGGGTTCTGTAGCACAATTGTGTAATCCCACATGCAGAGATTTTGAAAAGCAAAAAAATGGACACATTGACCAAGTACTTCAAGCCACTAATTGCTATGACAACTCCCTGGTATCACCTGTGGGAAGCAGACAGAGCAGCAGTGGACGTTTGAAAAAATCTCTCAAGATTTTAAAAATCTACCTGGACAGAAATTTTAGCTCTGGAAAAGAGAACGTATTTTGGAAAAGAAGAACAGCAAATTACAGTATTTATTACTGTAGCTCAAGTTTTTTTCTAAAAAATATTCAAGTTAGGGATCTGTTATACCAGATTAATTTTTTAAGGCAAAACCTAGCACCAGTGGCAACATTTTATGCCTACTTTGAGAGGGTTTCTTTTCAATCTCAAGGCATGCCAAAACAAAAAAAGACCTCCTCTGTTCCCCTCTCTTCCTTTTTTCTCCCAGGAATTAAAGTGTTAAGGTACACTCGTGCATTAGTGAAATGGCACTGTGGCACTATAACGCTTGATTTTAAGATTTCTATTTAAAAAAAAAAAGAAGGAAGGAAGGACGAGAAAATTTGCCCTTCAGAGTAGAGGACCACCACCACATTAAAAATCAAGCAAACACAGGCACGCGCACGCGCGCGCGCACACACAAAACACTATCTTTGGAACAGCCCAGTGGAGATCCAAGCTATTGATACAAACAGCTCCTCAAAAGAACGGACTGAGTGGACACAGATGAGCCAGCAACTGGCAAATCCCACACAGCCATTTTGTGAGAGATCCTATTTCTTTAGGCTACTTCTGGAAAAGCCCAAAGTCAACACAAAAAGACATGCACAGAGCAACACAGGGTCTCCTTAGGATCACAGGACCTCCCTATATCTCCCAACTGTCCCAATTTGGCAATGGCAGTACAGATTAATCTTCTGTGTCCCATTTTTTCAGCAGCTTTTAAAAGGCTCCAATTTCTCCTTCCTCCTCCTGCTCCCCCCCTTTGCCCTCAGATTATGTCAACTGCTGAAAACTAAGTTCGAAGTGCAAGAGTAGTCTGCCCTCCATTAACTCAGTGGGAGAGAGGAGAAGGTGGGCTCTTGCTCTTCCCTGCAGGGTGTGGCAAAAGTAAACTGCTGTTGCCTCTTCTAGCTTTGGTGTCCTTCCTCCTTAATACCTTTTTCCATCCTGACCACACTCTGATATTGCTTGGCCACGTATGTCTCACTTTCATTTATGAGCTACTGGTAGGTGTGATTCCCTGGGCTGAAAAAGCTGCAAATTTGCCTGTCTCAGCACACTGCCATCTGAGGCAGCCTCCTCGCGGCATCTAAGGGCAGTGTGGGCTCTGCTTTCTATTGACAAGTGGCTGGGTGGGCAGAAGAAGCAACCACACAAGTGACACAACACCAGGGAGGAAGGCACACTGCCAACATTGTCCCAAGCCATTTCCTGAGGCAAAACAAGGGCCACAGGGGAACAGTACCTGACTATGGGCAGCCGCCAGAAAAACTGAGCAAAAAATTAGGCAGTCGTATTGCACAGAATAGGTTAAAAAGTATGGGACTTACTCAATGTAGGGCATGGTTAATATTCCAGTCAAGATAACGGAGTGTCTAATGTGGAACCTGCTTTGAAGATTCAAGTTTCTAAGGCCATTTCTGCGTGACATCGCCGTGCTGTGATGGGGACGCAATGGCAACAGTCCGTGAGTCATGCTTTTGCATGATGTTGTTATGGTCCCGCTGCCAACCCGTCCTCATACCTTGCCATCGCGGGATATTTGCTTAACAGAATAAATCTGTTAAGCGCCCACAATGGTGAGATGCTCCTGTCACTGCTGGCCATGCAGAAGGGATGGAAGCGTGAGGTAGTGCAGCACAGGAAAGAGGTTGGCTGTGCTGTGGAAGGAAGGTGCATGTTGCTGGCCAGGTGCGGAGGGGAGCGTTTGCATTGTGCTCCCATCCTGGCAAAGTCGCTGCCAGGATCACAACGGGACGTCAACGGGAACTGGTAAGGTGCGGAAATGGCCTAAGTCACTGGCAGCCTAAAGAGTGTGCATGTAGCACATGGTTTACCAGTGAGACAAGGCCAAAGAACCCATACTTTCTGCTTTGTGAGTGGCTGTTTGCCCACTGACTTTTCTGGTAGGGAAAATGGTAGAGTGGTTGCTCAATAATTTACATGCATTACTTTCTACAACCAAGTCTATAAGTGATACATTATTCTCCCATCTAGAGCAAGTGAAATTGATTGTACGCTATATCTTCCATTTGATGTCTTTATCAGTATTTATAACTTCTGCTGAGCCCAAGAATCTGTTGTGCAGAGCAGGACATCCGTCAGGGTGTTGAATTGTGATTTGTACACAAACATGCACATGCGCGTGCGCGCGCGCACACACACACACACACAGAGTCTCCACCTCAGCAAACAAAATTTGACTTTCATATCAACCACATGGAGGCCCAGGCCATTTCCGCACTAGACTGTTATAGTGCTATCATTCCACTTTCAACCTCCTATGGAATCCTGGGGTTTGCAGTTCAGAGAGGGACCGGCCGGCCTCTCCCTGAACTGCAAACTCCAGGATTCCATAGGAGGTTGAAAGTGGAATGATAGCGCTATAACAGTCTAGTGCGGAAATGGCCCCAGTGGTGGTTTGAGCTTTGGACTGCAACCTTGAAGACCAGGATTTGACTTCCCACTAAGTCATGGAAACCCACTGGGTGACCTTGGGCACATCATACACTTTCAGTCCCAGAAAACCCTGTGGTAGTTTCACATTAACCCTAGCCATAAGTGAGAAATGACTTGAAGGAACACAACAACAACAACAACAAATCAACCACATGATTTGGACAAGACCAAGGTTATGAATAGGAATTAAGAGCTGCAGCCACAACATGGTTGTGTGTGACTCATTGTGCCTTTGAGTGACCTACCATCTGAATGATCAAATGCCCTATAAATGAAAGGGGGCCTAGGACTGGATGAGGAGAGATCCAGAAGGTGTTTAATTGTAGCGATTCAAAATAACTATGTCTCTCAAGAGCTTTGGGTCTTGAATCGGCATTGCCATGTCCTGTCTGAGTGACTCAATGGGTCTGTGTGAGTCAGTGGTGCCAACAGGCTCCCTCCAAAGTCAGCTGAAAATGACAAAACCCAACCTACACCCTTTGGAGGGAAGCAAGATTATTGCAGCTGTTTATCACTTTGTCTAGCTGGTTACCACCACAATAGGTTTCCTAGGATGCCCCATTTTGAGAGGTATAAAAGTTACAAACTCATCAGATGCAATGAATTTTTCATATCCCATGCAACAAGGTGATATTTCTCACAGTCTTAAATTTTGCGCATTTAGAGAAATATGCAAAAATCAGTCTTGAAAGTGTGCAAAATCTATCTGAGACCAATAAACAAAAGCAAGCTGAGAGTCTTCCCTCCCTCCCTCTCTTTTCTTTCTTTGGAGAATAATTTATAAGGGTCAAATTACATACTATGCACAAAATGTACATCATAAGGTTGCCCTCTTTTTGAGTTGTAACTGAGGACTAGAACTCCCCAAATCTCTCATGGTGTATTCTGGGAGTTGTAGTTCAAGAAAGTAAGATTTCCAAGCCCTGAGCATAATGCATCTGATTCACAAACTCCTAGGAAAGAGGGCAGAGTAGTGCTACCCAAAGGGGTGGTTTGTAGATGCATGAAGCCCTCCTCCACTTGATAGACAATTCTGATAAATGCTAAATGCATGCACACTTTTATGCATGTAGATTCTGTTTCTGACCTGACAAGTCAAGACTGTGATGCAGCAGCTAAAAATGCAAATACAAGTCTAGGCTACATCAACAGGAATATGGTGTTTGGATCATAAGAAATAACAGTGCCACTCTATTCTGCCTTGGTTAGACTTCACTTGGAGATCCATGTCTTCTATGGTGACCACAGATTAAGGCCAACACATTCAAAGGAAATGATGGGCCTAAAGCCCAGCTCCTAAGAGGAAAGGTGTTGTGTTTAATCTGTAGAAGAAACAAACAAGAGACAATACAACAGCTGTTCTTCACATATTTGAAAGGATTGTCACATAAATGATGGAAGAAATTGAATTGACCTGGAGGAAAGGGTCCAAATGAATGAATTCAAGGTACAATAACGGGTTTTTTTTAGTAAACATTCATTAGGAATGTGTTCTGATGTCACCAGTCATTATATTATTTATTTATTTAATTTATACCTCGCTGGCAAGGGATTTAAAGTGGCTTACAAAAAATTTGAAAGCTAGTCCAGCTAAAACCATTTACACAAGTTAAAAAAAATGAAAAAGACAATTGCAGTGGGTGCTCTGTACCAGGAACCTCCATTTATAGCGACATTTGTGAATGCTCGTGTCTCATGATATCCAATGTTGACGATGTGTACACAGATGCTTCAGCATATCCATGCACCCCTCTCTGCCATTTTAGGTATCAGGACTCGATGCTTTGCATGACCTCAAAATTGTGCATGTGGAGATCACGGATAAGGAAGGCCCACTGTATATTTTAAAAAGCACATAGTTTAAACCATTTAGAACATGTTTAGAACATAATTGACAGTAAGAAGATAAAAGTAAAGCACACAATAGTGAGGGGCAGAAGATTGGTTCTTGATCTTCATGAATGTTCTTGATGAACATTTCTTGTATCAAGAAGGGACTAGAGTTTTGGACAGAGTCTGGTGCTTGGATTGTGTCTTCCTGTGTGACAGAAGGGGGTTGGGACCGGATGGCCCTTGGGGTCTCTTCCAGCTATACGATTCTATGAGCTTAGAGTATGTTTAGCCAGGAGAAGAGAAGGTTAAGAGGGGACATCATAGCCATGTTTAGATATTTTAAGGGATGTAACATGGAAGATGCAGCAAGCCTGTTTTCTTCTGCTGCTCCAAAGACTAGGGCCATTTCCACACTAGCCTGTTATAGCGCTATGATTGCACTTGCAACATCCTATGGTATCCTGGGGTTTGCAGTTTCGGGAGGGGCTGGACGGCCCCTCCCGAAACTGCAAACCCCAGGATTCCATAGGATGTTGCAAGTGGAATCATAGCGCTATAACAGGCTAGTGCGGAAATAGTCTAGGACATGGAGCAATGGATTCAAACTCCAGGATCGGAGATTATACATAAACTTTGGGAGGAGCTTCCTGACCGTGGGAGCGGCTCAACAGTGGAATGGGAGTGTGGTGGAGTCTCTTTCTGTGGAGGTTTTTAAGAAGGGGCTGGATGGCCATCTGCCAAAGGGAGTGTTTTAACGGTGTATTCCTGCATGGCAGAATGGAATTGGACAGGATAGACCTTGGAGTCTCTGCCAACTCTTTGATTCTATGATTCTGTGAAATTAGCAATTTGCAAGTCACTCTGAGAGCCTTCGTGGCTGAAGAGCAGGGTACAAATACCTTAAATAAAATAAATAATAGAGTAAATGATCTTTAAGGTAACTTTCAAACACAAGATTCTATAGAGGGGCTGTGTCAGCGGATAGAACGCTGACATATTCCACATTTTCATTCTTATACAAACCACGTTTATGATTGTTAGATAGAATAATGCTTCACGTAGTAATAAAAATAGGTTATTAATATTTTTTTTTGGTGGAAGAAATTCTGAAACAATTTTTATTTTTGGTACTGAATTGCACCTCAGCCTTTACCAGCTGGGCTTCACTAAATTATTTTCTTTTTTCTTTGTAGATGAAGTTAATAGATGGTAGCGTCCAAAAAGGAGCACCCTGGCCTCGCGTATACAGAGCTCCCGGGCTCTTTATCTGCTCCACCATGCTTATTGCTATTTACTCTGCTTAAAAGAAAAGAAGATTGAACGGCCAAATAAATAAATGTAAAGGAGCTGAAGGTCATCCATGCAGTTGTCCCCACTGCAATCTGTGCCACTTTAACCCTGTGGAAGAAAAGTAATTACCCTTTGGCTTTTGGTGACCTCAACTAACCTTTGCTGAAGGACCAGAGAAAATAAAAGACTGACCAATTGCCTGCCCTTTGCTGCCCCACGGTTAACCCTTTCCCCATGCAAGAAAAGAAAATGGAAATGTTACCATGGAAATATTGTTGGAAGAAGAAACAACTGAACAACAATAACAAAAATCCATTAGAATTAATAGTCATATATTGTGTGATGCCTGTAGAACCTGTTTCAATCCGTATGAGCTGCTTTATCTTTCATCTCAGGGACAGGAGGAAAGAGGTGCAGAAAATGGACCTGGAATTACGGAGTGAGGAGGGGACGAGACCTCTTTAAAAAATCCCTGGCTGTTGCGTTGACAGAGCTGGGATACTTGGCCAGATAGAGAAGGGCTAAATGCATCTTGTGACCCACCGATCAAATGAGCAATGATGGGCAACCAGCAATTATAGGAAACACCTAAGCAATCGCTTCTGGCTGTTTTTTATGACATAAGAAATAAAAGTGGATTAAACACAGCCTCATTTTAAGAAAGAACAATGGCTGTCAGTGGATCCTTAGTCTTTACCTCCTCCCAGCTTTTCTTCTACATTCAGGCCAGTTCTGCACTAGACTGTTATAGTGCTATTATTCCACTTTCAACATCCTATGGAATCCTGGGGTTTGCAGTTTGAGGCACCTCCCTCAACTGCAAACCCCAGGATTCCATAGGATGTTGAAAATAGACTAATAACACTATAACAGTCTAGTGTGGAAATGGCTTCAAGTTTGCTCAGTGGAGATTGAATACTTGTGTGAGGGCTTCTACATATTCTACCACTATGGTACCAAATGTAGTGACCTCCATTTACCCTGCTGCTGCCAATACCACTTGTGGGGACCTTCTAGATGTCCTCGTGGTTCCTCTCTGAGACTATTTCTCCCTATAATCCCACCCTTGAACCACTGGTGCCACCAGAGATGCCATGTGGCTGAACTCAACCGGTAGCATTGCTGTAGCATTCTCAAAGGCACAGGTATATATTGCAAAAATAATTTATTAAATAGTACAAGATGCAGTGAAAGATTACTTACTGAATGCATCTAAATTATAGTTTTCTCTGCTCTTTCCCTGTTTCCTCATAATCCTAGTCGAACCTAATTCTCCTGTCTAACTAAATCCCTGTCTTTTCTCATGACTAGTGCTGACTCTGCTAACTTTGACAGACCCATATCTGTCACTTTCCCTAACAGATTGCCACCTAGTCTTTTAAATTTACCTTCAAACATTCAGCCAATTACCAGTCACTCCCAGCATTCCATACTCTCACCCCTCCCAAAAAATCAGTTACCTCATTAAATTTACTAAATACCAGGCCCTCCAGTTTTGCAGGGTCAGCGCTGCTGAGTTTGATATTCACAGGTTATTTTATTTTATATTTTTAAAAAATCTTACCCTATTTGCCCCTGCCATGGAAAAAACATGTTCTCTCTAATGCCCTCTAGGTCCTCTGGTGCAATTCTATGGGCCACTTCCGAAGTGGACCATAGAGTCATGCTGGAGGACATCAAGATTCCTAGCGAGAAGACTATCCTAGACATTGTTAGGTCCTCCAGTGTGACTTTATGTCCACTTCCACTCGAACTGACCATAGAATCATGCCAGAGGACCTAGAGACCTAGGGAAGTCTTCTGCACGAGGAGCAAATGGTGCCTTCTTCAAATGTCACAGAGCTTTATAGGGCAATGGGAAGAGCCACTGTAGTATATTGTAGGGATTAAAGTATCAGACCGAGACTTGGGAGATCTGGGTTCTAGTCTCCATTGGGCCAAGAAATTTGCTAACTAACCTTGAGATAATTGATTTATCTTTTTCACCCTCTGCCATGGCCAGCTCATTGAGGACAAAAAGGAGGGAGGAGCACCGTATATATATATCCTTCAGCCTATTTGGAAGACAGGTAAATAAAATGAATAGATAAAAGTAGATAAAGTATGGATTCATACTAGTGTCTTGAGTTCCACTTGCTTAGGTATGCCTGTACGTAAGTTGTTACAAAAATCCAACATCTTGCAAAAATCTAACAGATGACTGCAAAAATCATAGGGATGGTACTGTTGAAAACAGCCTGCCCTCTCTGCCCAGGGCAAAGACACAAAGCAACCAGAACAAGACCAACACCAATACACGTACCCCTGTTGATACACAAATGGACTCTCTGTTCCATTCTCTTGCATAGCTAAATTCCATGGAAGAATTGGGCCAACAACCTGTAGGTATTTTGGACAGTCTACACACATTCACAGCCCCAGAAAACTCCATGATAGGTTCACCATAGGGTCTCCATAAGTCAGAAACAACTTAACAACAGTACTAAACTGAGTTAAGTGCACTTAGTTAAGTATACGTAACTAAGGAACTTCTCCTAACCTGACCGGCCTCCAGACCTGAGCATTCACCCATGCTCTAGTCACCAGCAAAATGTACTTCCTTTCCTCCATGCATGCAGAAACGACTTGAAGGCACATAACAACAACTATGCATTTTAAAAGTTTTAGTCAACATACATGTGGAGCTTTGTTTGCCATTTGCTAAGCAGAACATGTATTTTACAAATCATAAAACTACATTTCAGAGAGGGAGTAGGATTTTTTTTTAAAAAAACCCCAAATCTAATGGCCATTAAGTGTTGGAATTTGTGATAATTACAGCCAGAAGCTATCTCAGAAACATAATGGATAACAAGAGATGTTGACCATCATGTTTGTTGGCATTAAGCAATACATATTGTCATGCTGGTACCTGGAACTGTCAGGGTTTCTCACTCGGTCCTCTGTTCTCATTGACAAAATATACCCTTTGGCTTCCTTCTTAGGCCTCTCCCAAATTGCTCTAAAGAAGCGTAAACTCTTGTTTATAGCTCCTGGGTTTTGTCACATCACCTCTATTTACTTGTTTCCTTTCTTTTTGGGAATATTTGTAATCATTTCTTGGATCTCCACTAGGACTCTTCCAAAGGTGATTTCAAACAGGGGCATGGTTTGCTGAGGTGGTCCTGTGATTTGAGGAACAAATTTTCTCCTTTCTGATTTTTTTAAAAAAATTTTTGTTATGAAGCTGTAGTGCAAATGTGCCATTTCACTGATGCACTAAAAAAAGAAGGAAAAGGAAAAAGGAATAGAGAATAGAAAGGGGCATACTGTTCAAATATATCTCAGTATTAAGAAGAAATCCAGTCCAGGTGGGAATAAAGTGTTGCAGCTGATGCCAGGAATTGCCAGTAAATAGTCCAGGGGCTCAGCTCTGATTAAGAATTTTAAGTTCCCTTTTCTAAACTGCAAATTCCAGGATTCCACAGAGTGGAACTATGGTCGTTAAAATGGAACCATGGTGCTGCAACTATGTTGTGTGAAAAACTGATGGTTCCGGAGGGGTCCCCAGATTTCTGGAGTAGGTTTTTAGGGCAAAGGGAGGTTGTTGCAGTAGGGTTGGGGAATTTCTTCCATTCTGGTTCCACTGGTAGAATCACTTCTGTCATCAAAAATACCTTTTTTGAACCTGAAATAACAATGCTAGTGTATGCCAGTCTATTGAGAAAACATTATCCGCTGCTAATATATTGACAACATCATGCTGATTATTGCTAAGAGTCGGGGAAAATGCACAGTGGTTATAAATGAGGAATGGATTTTAAATAAAAGGATCTGACAATTAGTGCAATTATTAAAAATCACGGAGGGTTGTCAGGGTGAAAACTGGGGAGGGCTTCTATACCTTTAGTGATTGCATATAAGCAGGAAATAGAGCAAGTGTTGTTTGTCACTTGGTTGCATGACAAGCAACATTTGCTGAAATTCCATCTTCAACATAACTATTAATCATACAGGGACCTTCTCCAGTTTTCAGTGGAAATCCTTTGGAACTGAAAGACGCAGTCTCAGTAGAATCTTAAGAATGCTTTGGATTTAATTCTAGAGAATAATATAGTATGGATTTTAATAGGCATTAGTTGCTTATGTGTTCAATGGCATGCATTCATGCTATATTATCTCTTCATATTTTAATTAACCCCCCTTTCAAAATGATATATGACTGTGGTGGGGTTTTTTTTTGTATGGCCAAAATCTACAGCAGGCCCACTGAATCAGTAGGGTTTTCTTATGTATTGACTAACCATTCCATGTTGGTTCAATGGGTCTACTCTACTTGAGACAAACCAACCTGGTTAGTCCCAAGAAGAGTAGACTCACTGAATCAACACTGAATGGTGAGTGAACACACAGGAAAATCCCATTGATTCATTGGGCCTGTTCTAGTAAGGAGTAACACTATACTGTTATTATGCTATTATTCCACTTTCAACATCCTGTGGAATTCTGAGGTTTGTAGTTTACTGAGGCCAAAGAGCTTTCTGGCTGAGAATTCTGAATGTCCCTCCCTAAACTCCAAATTTCCAAATTAGTTGGCACTTGACCATGGGATCTTCTAGGAGAGGGAACGTGTGGGACTTTCGAAATGCTGTGGGAGTGGGGAGTTCATCCACCGAGCCATGCTCTCTTTTCTTCATTCTGTCTGTACTCCCCACAAGATGTGTGCATTATTCTGTGGCCGCAGGGCGTACTCAGGAAAGTTGGAGGAAAGTTTTGAAGGGTTTTTTTTGAGAACCTTACAGCCTTTTTCATGTAGTTCTATAAATGGTAGAATTTATTTAAGCATAATGATCTCTCTGTTTTATTTCTCGGTAGCTCTTTCTTGGCTATATTTAACCGTCAAAACCACACCTTGGAAGTCATGTGTTACAAATGGTGGCCAGGATTCTGTTTGTGTCATACAAATGTGTAAGTTTCCTTCCACATGCAGTTTTCTGCTATAGATCTATACAGTTCACTGTTGTGTTGGCACAAGTTAGAATTCCACAAGTTAGATGTTCACAAACAAGTTAGACATTCATGAAGGATCCATAACGTGCCTCTAGTGTACCTTTGGATGCCTTGGGATTACAGTTGAGTTACTTTGTTCAAAAAGCTAAGGAGTAACTAAGTTACATTATGATTGGTATTCCGACAGGCTTTCTAAAACTGACTGTTTTTCTCCAACAGGAACTTATTTTCATACGTGATGGTTATGCCCCATAGCAAAAAAAATTGGAAAAAGATTCACAATAGTATCACTAAGCTGCTTGGTATTAAATTTGAGATGACTACGGAAACATATTTATTAAATATGATCATGAGGAACAGCCAAATGAGGACAAAAAGGAAAATATTATTAAATTTAATAACAGCAGGAAGATTGAATTATGCAAAGCACTGGAAAAAAGGAATAGAGCCCCCTCACGAAGAATGGAAGATTAAAGAGATGGATATTATTGAAATGGAAAAACTGTCCAACATATTGAAAGGTAACTCAAATCAACAATTCGAAAAGCAATGGAATGAAATTATTAGATGGGGTGAAAGAGAAGTAAGATGAAAGTACAGAATCGAATAAAAGATTGAAAAAGGTAATTCTTATATTAAGGAGGGAATATAGACTGAGTAGGAAAAATTGAGGTAGATTACAATAACAAAAAGAGATTTCACACTAAGGAGGTTTAGAATAAGAAACAAAAAAGAGATTGGAGGGGGGAAAATGCATAATAAGGAAAGGAAGGCTAGAGGGGAGAGGGGGGAGGGATATAGAGAGAGAAGGGAAGGGGAAGGATGAATTGATGGCAAAAATACATTGTCAATATATAATGTATGGTTAATATGGGGGGGACAGGATAGAGAGGGAGGGGGAGGAGGGGTTGATTGAACAATATATTAAGGAAGGAAATAATGATTTAATATTGTATAGAAAATATTAATAATAATAGTAAAGTTATATAAGAATGGTGTACAATATGTAATATTGTAAAGAACATGTGATACATATAAATTTTAGCTTATATGGAATCTTAATAAAAATAATAATAAAAAAAATTAAAATAAAACTGATTGTTTTTCCCAAAAGGACTGTAAGAGAATTCTTGTAGCTTTTTTTTTTAAAACTGCTTTTCTAGTTTTCTTTTTTACATATGTTTTCAATGGTGTTAAATGTTATTGATAGTCCAATTTCATTTTATAATACTGTTTTGTATGCTTTTATCTATATTGTATCTCTTTTAATTTGTAAGCTGCCTTATGTGTTCCAGTTTGGAGGGAAAAGGTGGGATAATGGCAGGAGAAATCACAGTAACAGCAATGACTTGATGCGGGATAAAAACAGTTCTTTCATGGTATATCTGTAACTTTTCTTAAAAATTGCTTCTAGAATTATTTTCCTCCTGCTACTGTGAACCTGAGAGAAAAGAATATGTCTGCAAAGGAATATTTTTGTTCTTTTCTCCTCATCCTCATACGGCTTGGACCCAGGTTCTTTGAAGGCCTCAGCTGGAGTACTGCGTTCAATTCTGGGCACCTCATTTAAAGAAGAATATAGACAAGTTGGAGCAGGTCCAGAAAAAAGGCAGTAAGGATGGTAAGACAGATGGAGAATAAAAGATTGAAGGAGTTGGGTGTGTTCAGTTTGGGGAAAAGAAGACTGAGAGGTAATAGGATTGCAGTCTTTAAATACCTCAAAGGCTGTTTCAGAGAGGAGACCATGGGCTGTGCTGTGTCAGAGGGAAGAACTAGGTCTAACGGTTTGAAGATACGATTGAACATTAAAAGGAACTTCTTGACGGTACAAGCAGTTCAGCAATGGAACCAATTGCTTGGAGAGTTGGTGGGGTCTCTTTCTCTGGATGTCTTTTAAAAGAGGTTGGACGGCTACCTGCTAGAGATGCTTTTGCTGGAGATCCTGCTTTGAGCACGAGTTGGGCTCGATGGCTCATGAGGCCCCTTTCAGGTCTATGATTCTATGACTCTGTGATCTCCCTTTATGAGCTCATTAGAACTCTCCTATTATCTGGAGAGGCCCTCTCTGTCCCACCACCTTCTCAGGCTCATTTGGTGGGAGCCAAGGAGAGGGCTTTCTTGGAGTCTGCTCCCAGTCTTTGGAACTCCCTCCCTAGGGAGGTTCAGATGGGCCCCTCCTTGCTTTCCTTCCCCTGGCAAGTTAAAACATTTTTATGCCACTAGGCTTTTCAAAACTGATTGGGAAGGGCTTTTAAATGCTATGCATTGCTGTTTCAAAGGTTTGTATATAGTCTCTGAATGAATTTTAACATTTTTGGCCAGAATCCTGTTGGAGACTTACATCTGCAGGAACTAGAGTTGGGAAGTTCCATAATCTCTGTATCCAGTAAAAGCTGCTGTTATTGTACAACCTAGAGAAGCCAGCTAAGTGACTGATGCCCATGGGACTGATGTATATTGGGACAGACCCGTCAGTTGTGTTGTGTATTGATCCCATTGTGCATTGGAACACTGGCTAAAGAGTGCTGATGCACACTGTGAAGCTCTTGCCAGCATCCTGTTACGTATTTGCTGAAATCTGCAATTTGCTGAAAGCGTTTCTTGGTGCCCCTGCTATGAAGTGAAGTGTCATGTCTCAGTCCCAGTATTCAGGTGTGAACACACGAAGGATCCTCCCCAACAGCCACAACACAGAGGCATGAATGGAACAATACTTACTACAGCCCAGCATAGATGAGAAAGGGAGAACCCAAGAGACCCAGAGCATTTATACTGAGAAGATGTATTAATTAGGCAAACAGCTGGGAGAGTCTGTTGGCTAAGAAATAAAAGGGATGGGGTGGGAAGAAGTCTGTTGCACACAACTGGTATTTCTGGTTTAAACAACACGTTCTTCTTTTTTTGGGATCCTTGGCTCAGTGTTTCTGTAAAACCTTGACCCTCACTTTATGTCATGACTATGCTGCTGGCTACTCCCTTGAACTGACACTCTGAAATTATTACTGACTTGGACTGCTGAAACAAAAATGGTAACTGACTGATAAGTTTTTGTAAACGTTGTCTGTGGCTGCTACTATAGATTCTATTTGAGGACTGTGAACCGTGGCTTGCTATCTAAACAGGACATGAGGCATACATAAAGTTATGAAATATACACAGTGATAGAGGATTCCAGCCTTTAACTTGACAAAATAACCTTTTTATTTATACCAGTATTGAAGAGTATTTTTTGTATAGATTTTAATTTGCATGTTTTTAAATATGTTAGCTGCCTTGAGTCTCATTGCTGGGAGAAGAGTGGGATATAAACTAATTAAAGGAATCTTTGCTACCAATATCACTGATTTTTGTACTGTGTTGTTTTTCATTGTTTTTTCTCGGTGCAGCAGATGTGCAGAGAGATTGCTTGGGGAATGCTTTGTGGCCGTGCTTTTTCTATGCAACAGCTAACTTTTGAATAAAATGCCTAGGATTGGAAAAAAAGTGGATCTGTGCATAGTTATGTCATTCTTTTATAAACCTTGAAATATATGTGTTTTTAAAAATCTATCCTGTGAGTGTGTATTTATTTTAACATTGTCTTGAGTCACATGCATGTTTTTGTACCAGAAGGCAGTGGCTTGTAGCTTTCAGATCTCCCCCCAAAGTAACTTTAGGTGTTTTCTAGTAATGGAGGGGTAAAGAGTGACTTTTTTAAAAACTGAGAGTACAGTGGCAACTAATTCCTTTTTGAGGTGCCTGTACCTATAACTAAAATTGGTGATGCTGGTTAGGGTAAATTGGCTATATGGATTAAGGGTGGGATAAAATGGAGTAAATAAATAAAATAAGGGTGATAGGAGTTGAAGATTTTTGCACTTCTGGAAATCTTGAGATTTCTATCAGATTGCTGATACCTCCCTTTTGTGCTTGGGTGGTTCTGTTTTGACAGCATAAGGATCAAGGCCTGTAGAATGAATTTCCTGGTAAGGATTTAGCATTCTCCCTAGAAATCAAGATGACTAAACAGGGGCTGTCATATTTTGGCCATATCATGAGAAGATATGACTCTCTAGAAAAGACAATAGTGCTTGGTAAGGTAGAAAGCAGCAGGAAAAGAGGAAGACCTCGTTACAGGTGGATAGATTCAAGCAAGGAAGACACATCCCTAAATCTAGAGGACTTGTGCAGGGTGGTTTAGGACAGAGTGACTTGGACATCTCTCATCCATAGGGTCATCATAAATCAAAATTGACTTGATGGCAGTTAACAACAAATAGAGTGAGATCACATGCATATTACTCTATACAGTTTCACAAAACACATTGGCATAAATCAAACTGGTATCCCAAGTACAGTCCCTGGAATTTCCAGAAGTATTACCTAATCAAGTGCCCTTTGATTCAATGGGTCTACTCTAGTTGGTGCTAACCTTTGGATTTCAGACATGGTGACATGAAAGAATACTTGAAGCCAGAAAGTTATCCCCAAAGACTGTGGATAGTATTATCAAAGTTCTGAAAGTATATGTCCAGTCTTCAGGAGACTGAACTTATGGCTATTTGAATAATGTGCAGTCATTACTGTTGTGAAGTTCTGAAGACGTATCTATTTCTTAGCAAACAACAAACAACTAGTACATTCCGTGCATTTCCCCCCTGTACCTAAGTTATACAAATGGTGGACATATTGATATACTGCTGGTTGTTTTATGCAAAACCTATGCGTCCATTTGTACTTTCATAAAGGAAATAGAATTAAATACTTCGTTTTATACAATCAACTGAATGAAAAAAGGGTAAACCACAATAATAGAGCAGAATATCATTGTCATGTTACTGTTAAGCCTGCACAACAATAAAACACAATGTATCAAAAATATTTTTTTCCTCTTTAAATCTTATGTCATGTTTGCACAAATTAATCAAGAATTTTCCTCAGTTTTGATATAAGGTAAGTTGCAAAATGTTATTCACTTTATATTGTTTTGACACAGAAGTCCTCTTTTTATCTTGATTTTAGGGACAAATGAATGGGACAATACATCACAAAACATGCCCTTTCCAAATGTTCAGTAGTATTTATGGGTAATATTTCCAATAACATGGTGGTGGTTGAAGAATGTTTGACAATACCTGATTCTGAATATTATCTAGCTGTTCAAGGGAGCAAAAAATTATAGCTCAATTGTATGTTTGTGAATGCATGACTGCCACTGCTAATTTTACTTTGTGACAAACTTGATGGCCGAAATAATTGGCTAAGTATTCATTTCTCAAGATTTAGGACAAGGCTTCACTAGCAAATAGTTTAGTGCTCACATAATTGTAAGTGGTGGCAGAGAAGAATATTATTTTGACATATAAGATGCAATTAGAAGAATGCCACCTTACACAGCAAGTCACCAACATGTTTTGAAGCATGAGATATAATCCAAAATGGACTTCCTTGTAAGTAAGTCCAGCTGCAACCCCATGGGACTTACTCTGAAGTAAATGTACACACTCAAGTGGTAGCAGAGAGAAAAAACAGTTCAACTGGAGGCTCAGTTTGACAAGCCTTGCTCCCAACTACCTCAGAACAATTCTTTCCCTCTACTTGGTTTGCTCCCTGGCATTGACAATAATATCACCTCGCTCAGAGTTACCACGGTCATTAAATTACCTTAACATTCCTGCCTCCTCTGGTGATCTAATTTTTCAAAACTACCCAGCAAAACTCCTCTTAGTATATGGCACTTTGGAATGGTCGGTCTCTTCCTGGTCCTCCCCCTCCTCCTTTGTAATATCAAAATGACACACTAAAAATGAATAAAGGGGGAGACAATTTGAGCCTCTTTAACCTTAGTCATGCAGAACCAGTGGGATATGGTAAAGAGGAAGAGCGGACATACCTGGCAGAGATGAGAGCTCCTTGCTGGTTTCTCCTCCTTCTTTTGCTGTACCTGTATTGGGAGAGATATCGTCATCCCGAAACCACTGACGAAAAGCTGATCCATGCTACATTCCACATGCTCCTAGTATTTCACCTATGTCCCATAGTATTTTTTTTTAAAAAAGGGGGAGTTATTGCTGCAGAAAAAGAAAAAAAAAACACGAGAAAACTGGTCATATAGTAGGAATAATTGCTGCAGTCCAGTTCACCCTCCACCTCTCTCTCTCTCTCTTCTCTTTCCCTCTCTCTGTACAAGGCCCCAGATGATTCTGACTGCATCCTTCCATCCATAAATCATTCCCCTTATTCTATTGGTTACATGCTACATGGCAAGTATTGATTTTTTCTCTTGCCTCATCACTGGAGGACCCGTGGTTTTTTGTGAGCCTGTATACACACAGATAGACACATATGCGCTCGAAGCAGATGTATATCTCGTGCAGAGGGGCATCTGCACATTCACAGGCTCACACACACGTAGAGACAGACTCGTACACGTTACCAGAAGCTTGTGATTAATTTTCTTAAAAGTAAAATCTGCATTTCTCAGTGATAAGGGGAAAAAACATTAACTTTGCCCGCAAGGGTTCCATAGTTAAGCTGTTCTGGAAATGCAGCATCGAGAGCTGGCAAAGATAGATTTGGATGTGGCGGTAAATGGAGAATTCAGAAGCCTGAGATACTTCACGTAGGCAGTTCAAAAGAAGCAGACCCTAGTGTTTAGGGTGGAATTAGATGTGACAATAGAAGCAAGGCTGCTGCTGAAAGCAGAAGAGCTTCCTCTCTTGTCTCTTGTGCAATTCACGACGTGACATAGGCCATTTCCGCCCTACACTGTTATAGTGCTATTATTCCGTTTTCAACATCGTATGGAAACCTGGGGTTTGCAGTCAAGGGAGGGGCGTTTAGAATTCCCAGCCAGAGAGCTCTTTGGCCGCAGTAAACTACCAACCCCAGGATTCCACAGGATGTTGAAAGTGGAATAATAGCACTATAACAGTGTAGGGCGGAAACGGCCATAATGTCACTGTGCCAGAAGTTTCCACACCTGAAGTTGCCACTGATAACCGATGATGCTGAAGGGAGGATGATGAAGGGCACGATGATGTCACATTATGCAGCAAGTCCCACCCATCCTTCCAGGGAAGAGCGAGGAAAAGAGCTGCCATTTTGGGAAACACAGTCATGGAAAGGCTTCTCTGGTTCAAAGATCTCACGGGACAAATTTGAGGAAGACTTTGGTTCAAATCTAATTGCTAATCCCAGCTAAAATAGACCTGTCCAATGACCTGCTGAAGGGTAAGTCAACATCTATTTAAATTCCATTGATTTTATGGGTCTACTCTACTGGGAGGACTAGCAATTGGGGTTAGATCACTGGCCATTTCCGCATGGCACTCTTATAGTGTGATGATTCCACTTTCCACCTCCTATGGAATCCTGGGGTTTGCAGTTTCGGGAGGGGCCGCATGGCCCCTCCCAAAACTGCAAACCCCAGGATTCCATAGGAGGTGGAAAGTGGAATCATCACGCTATAAGAGTGTCGTGAGGAAATGTTCACTGTCTTGTACCACTCTAGTTAACTGGACAGTACTGAGTTCGAAAGACTAACATTTTGGCTAAGAATAAGGGCTTTTATAAAAACCAAAAGAAAATACAGCAACATTACAATATTACAAAGTAATACAAAAGATAAACTACAAAACAAAGACCATACATAAAAGAAGATAAGAAAACAGAACACTATGTATAAAAGAAGACTGTAAATGTCAAATTAAACTAACTAAACTACAACCAACTAATAAATAAAACTATAAATAATTTTAAAAATTGGTTCATGCTCTTACTGCAAACAGCTCATACTAAATAAGCAGTCACACTTAACTTTAAAGTCATTAGTTAAAGCCAATGTCAATTCTTCTTGTTAATAATTATAACCTTGTCAATAATTATAGCCTTATTCTCATAGAAATAGGCTCATAGAAATTTTCTCATAGAAAATTACCTAGTTAATTAAAAGACAATTGTAATCAACAATAGTCAGCTTTTAACATTATTTCATTAACTATATTTACTTACACTTACTTATATCATAAATATTATAAATCTTCACAAAATTTTTAGTAGACCTTCAGCATTACTAACAAAACCATACATTGTAAATATTATGAGTAACCTAAAACAGCAACAAACTAAAAATCATCTATTGATTTTCATATTACACTTTTCATGTAACATTAAACAAGTCTGAACTTAAAAAAACTGAGTATTTTAAAAACCTATTATCATCAGTTCACCCTCATTTTTCTTTAGATAATCAATCAGACATTTCCATCCAGAAAAAAAAAAATCATTTTGTTTGTCCCTTTAACCTATATGTGAGGTTATCCATTTTAACAATTCCCATCAGTCTATTAAACCATTCTTCCATTGATGGTATCTCCATTTCCCCCCAGTGCTTTGTATCTACTTGTCTTGTTGCTAATAACATATGTTGTGTACCAATTTATGTTGTTTCTTGTTAATAGTTGTGTCTTCTTCCCAAATTCCTAACAAATATAGACAAATAAGGCTGTTTTGATGGCCAAAATCCTAATGGTGTCATACACATATGTAAATTCTCTTACACATATGATTGTGGATTTGGCTACTGTGCAACAGATGTTCATAGCTGTGTAAGTGGAGTTCTACAAGTGTAGTAATTTCCCATGGGCCTGACCCCTATTGTTTGTTCTGAGTAGAGAGAAGCCACTGGATTAACTGGATTTACCTACACGTTGACTCACCATTCAGTAACTGATTCAGTGGGTCTACTCCAGTTGCGACTCACCAACAGGATCCCACCTGCGCAGTGCACATTCTTGGATGGTGTGTAATTATTCATCAGTGCTTTCACTGTACTACTTGATCCACTAGGAGTTGAGAAACAGCCGCTTGGCCATTCCCCACAGCAGAAGAGGACATTATAAGTAAGCACACTGGCAGATACATAATCAACCGCACAATGTTGGTATTCAGCAGAAGAGATGTGTAACACAACCATGGCAACCATGATGTAGGATCCAAGCTGATAATTTATAGATATCAATTCAAAGCACCAGTTTTAACCCACAAAGCCCTAAACGGGACTCTTGCTTGCAGCTGATAGCAATGTTCTTGGTGTGTAAATAGTTTGACCAGGCACAAGTTGGCTTCTTGCATCCTTTCCACCCTCCTGAGAATTTTAAATGCCAAGTCAGTGGGGAGACTCCTGCAGCCCAGGATCCAAACATCTCCCCTATGACCAAAGCTTATGTATCTCTTTGCTCTTCTTCTTCTCCCATGTGGGCTATGCCAATCATCATCAACATAATCTTCATCATCATTATCATCGTCATCATCGTCGTCGTCGTCATCATCATCATCATCATTTATATCCCGTCTTTCTCCCAAGATTGGGACTCAAGGCCAGGAAGGCCTGGTGGGGGTGGGGCAGTGGTGGGCTGGGGTGGGACAGTGGTGGTGGGGGGGTGGAGGCAGGCAGGATGGTGGCTGCTGCCCCCCCAGGCCAGGAAGGACCCCGGCAGGGATGGGGTGCAGGCCAGGCCTGGGTGAGAGGGTGGGAGGCTTTCGCTTTTTTGCACTCCCAGGCACTGGCACCTGGGGCACACATCCCAGTTGCCCCAGCCAGGATATGCCTCTGACATGCTCTCCCCCCAACAGGGAGAAATCCCTATTGATGAACATATTTTCCACATGCAAGATAGGATTGCTAGTGAAAGAAGGGGCTGGCCTCTTGCCCCTTTGATGGTTGTGTAGAAGAGGAGTTTCACCAGGTACTGCATGAGTGGCAAGCAACACTTCCTGAAATTCTAAGAAGCTGTTACTATACTCTACCACCCCTCCTGCAAGATATGTGATTTTCATAAATTGGACTTACTGATGACTAGAGAACATGATCAAAACCATGCTGACTGGAGAACATGTTTCAGGATCAAGCTGACCTGAGAGGTGTTCAGGGTCATAAGCTGATGGGTTTGTGTTAATTCTTTTATCACTCTAGGCTCTTTGAATTTCTGAATACAATGAAAGACAAACGGCCCAGACTGGTAAGCAATCAGAGATCATGCCTCAATCATATCCTACGGAGATCTTCCCTATACACCCTACCTGACCAAACATTAAGAGGTCATCATGAGTTCCACCAATGTTTTGTCACTCTGGAGTTAAGTAATTGGCTCATTCCAGACCCCTTAATCAATCCTGTGGGAAAGACATTATGTGTTTATCATCACACCCCTTCAAGGCATGAAATAAGGTATAAAAACCCTAGCTTTGACCCCAGCCTTTTGTAGTGTTGGATGTAGTATGTAGAATGTAGACCAGACTGGTCTTCCTCTGTGCCACCCTCAGACACTGTCTGTGTCCCTCTGCTGTGATCACTTCTTCAGGACTAGTAACTATCACCCTTTCCACCACTAATCTATTCAACTTTTCTCGCCTCGCATTCTGATAGCCCTGTATGGTTCTTAAGACTGTCTGACTTCTCGTGTGTTTGTCAGTTCAAATAAAATACTTTGTTTAACTGGAGTCCTCTCTACAGCTAGTGCTGGTACACACAGGTGAAAAGATCTTGCCGTTACCTCCCTCTCACAGGCCTCCTTTGAGCTACAATTCCCCCAGATTCTAAGGAGATGTTTGTGGGTTGTGGATGGACCTCAATATTCCCCACCTCTTAGAGTAACAAAGCAATCTTTTCTCAAGTCTCTCTTGAGATCTCTCTAATGAGAGATCAGGCTTGATTTGGTGTTGGATCTTCTCATTTGTCTTTTCACTACTCCATGTTATCTGTAGAACTCTTCTAGAGGACTATATTTCAAATGAGTTGATCTTCCTCCTGTTAGCTTCTTTTACTGTCCAGCTTTCACAACCATACATACAAACTGGAACTATGTGGCATAGATCATTCTGACTTTGGTATTCAAAGATATATTTTTATACCTGAGGAACTAATCTACTTCCTTCATGGTTGCCATTCCAAGTCTTAAGTCTTCTTTTAATTTCTTGACTATAATCTGCATTTTTATTAACAACTTAGCCAAGATATCACCCCCAGGATGCTTGAGAATAGAGTTCTCCCACAAATACAGAACTTGACCGTCTTTGCAAGAAACTGGCTGATGTCGCTTAGGCAGAAGCACAGAAATGTAATGGCTTGTAGTTTTGCTGAGCTGAGTTGGCCTAAGAACTTGGAATTCTAAATATAGTAGGGAAGTTAGTATGCCTGAAGCAGAGTTCATAGCTGTGATAGCATGACCTACAGAAAACCGTCAAGGTTGGAGAGATCTTCAGCAACAAGCTTGGTAAGCAGTTGTCACAAAGGCATCTGGGACATCGCTAACCAAAGTGCTGATTTTTTCCTGGATATGGTGAAAGATTGGGAGAGGGAACAGCAGAGGAACAACTCTGGCAACCTCAATGCCGAGTACAGTGATTTTGCTGGCTTCATCTCTCTCCATTTCTCTCCTCTTAAGTGCCTGCTCCTAGATGTAGTTCTCTGCTGATTGAGATCATCTGGGGAAGCATTATTCTGCTTTCCCTTTTTAGCTGTGGTCAGAACAGAGAGATTGCAGGGCAAGGCGTTTTATGAAACTGTCATCTGCAGGAGATATGAGCTGCCCAGCTCTCTATAATTGTTGTTGTGTGCCTTCAAGTTGTTTCTGACTTATGGCAACTATAAAGCGAACTTATCACAGTGTTTTCTTGGCAAGATTTGTTCAGAAGGGATTTGCCTTTGCTGTCCTGTGAGGCTGAGAGAGTGTGACTTGCCCAAGGTCACCTAGTGGGTTTCCATGGCCAAGCAGAGATTTGAATCCTGGTCACCACAGTCATAGTCCAATGCTCAAACCCCTACACCATGTTGGTTGTGCTGCATAGGGGACAGAATATATCTATATAATACTTGCTGCTAATTGGCAAAGACTTGGAACAATGGCTAATACAAATTAAAGAAGGAAGTGCAAAAACAGGGTTACGGTTGTGACTACAGATATTTGATATCATTTAGAAGCAGGGGATGAAGACATGGAAGTAGTTAAGGATTTTCTCTATTTTGGCTCCATGATCAATCAGAAAGTGTAGTTAAGAAATCAGAAGGTTAGTACTCAGAAGGGCATCTGTGAAGGAACTAGATAAGATTTGGAAGTCCAAAGATATGCCATTCAATACAAAATTTAGAATCATTCATGCCATAGTGTTTTTGATGTCCAAGTATTGTTGCAATTTTGTTCCTCCTGGCTCTAGATCCATGATTTGAGGACAGGAAAGCTAGCTGGGATACTACATGATGTTTCAGGCTAGGGAGATACTTAGGGACAACGTAAATCATCTCTGAAAATATTAGTTTACAGAACAGAAAAAGTAGAGGGGAAACCTCAGGTCACCCCAATTGTCTTACTCTACCCCGCTAGGCCCTATAGGATTTCTTGTTGCTTTGTGCCAAATATGATTGCATACTTCTTCACTTCCAGTATAAAAGCTTTCTTAGGTCATGCTCCATAGGTACACAGTATACATGGATCAGAAGATATGGGACAATGCTCCTGCCAGTACTCCTCTCCCATGTTGTTCACTGTGTTCACACTACTTTGTGCATCTACACAAAGTTTTCAAGCTGGAGCTGAGAATTGTAAATCCACCTAATTACAAGAGGCACCTATGAACGTGGAGATCCTGCCTTTGAGATGCAGGTAAACCTTTGGAGATAACCAATATGTGTAAAGATCAGGTGCTGGCCTTGCTAGCCTGAAGGATGTGTGACTTTGGGGGCTTTGCCAGCTGCATGATACTGCTGCCCCTTTCTCCGGGTACTCGCTGCATAAGCAGAAAACAGGTGAAAAATGATAAAAAGTATGAATGTACAAAGTTAGAGAGTTAGCAGGTGTGCAGAGTAAAACATGCTCCAGGACTCATGTTGCTCAAAGGTAGACAGTTGGCTAATGTTTACAGTAAAACATGCTCCAGAATTCATATGGCTGATTTCAGGAAGAGGATAAGGACACCAGAATTGCTCCCAACTAGGCAAAGGGTGGGAATCATGCAGTACATAAACAACATTTAATCTCCAGGACATTTGTTTTTGGAAGTACATATAGTGCTTCTTTAATGATAGTTTGAGATGTACAGTCAGGCTCAAGTTGTGCAGTTCACAAGCATGGAAGAAGAAAAGAAAGATGACAGACATGAGTTCCAAGTAATTAGAAGGAGCAAAGGATGATTAAGTTTAACCAAGGACTAAGCTGGACTTTCCACCAGTGGATTTCTTCTAGATGGGATGGGCACTGGGGCTACTGGTGTGACCGGCAGTGGCTTCTCTCCACTCAGGCCTGCAGCAGCTTCTATTTCAACCTCTTTGTTTTCTGAGGCCTCTCCTTCCCTGCCCTTTGGATCTACATAGTCACCAGGATTTGCATCAGAAGAGTTTCTTCTTTGTGACCCAAGTGGTTCAGAACTGTCACTGGCATCATCAGACTTTTGTGCTGTTGACCTAGCCCAGGAAAGTAGATTCTCTTTTGTGGACCCAAAGATACTGGATGTCATCTTGTTCCTTCTGCCTCCTGGCTGTTCTTTTGGTAAATCAAAACCCAAGTTGAAGTTGGAACCACCACCTAGTGGTCAAAGAAATCTCAAAGTGTTGCGCCGATTGGGGTCCACCCCTTTGAAAGTGGTTGCTGGCAGTAGTTGGAAAGAGAGGTGCAGATATATCATCTTTCGTTGGCCTCTTACTCGGGTGGTTTCTTCACTCTGATTCCTCCTCCACACAATCACACCACAACCACAATCTCCAGGACATTTTTAAAAAATATTTTTATTAAAAAACAGAGATACAATAGCAAAAAAACAAAAAAGAAAAACAGGAAACAAAAAACAAAACAAAACCCAGTATCATAAATAAAGTATTATTGCAATCCATTAAAAAGAGAAACTTTATGTCCCATCCACACCTACCCAATTTCTATCTTCCTTATTAGTGTTTTTTCACTATGGATTGGAATTAGAAATATATCAAATAATCTTCTTTAATCCTGTCATTCAAATATACAGAGTATACCTTACCAATAGTTAGTAATCATAGTCATTCGGATTTGATGCTATTTGGCATCAATATAAATACTTATATTGACAACCCCTTCTCTCCTTTCACTTTAATGTAATTCAAAATCAGTTCCCATTCTTGTTCAAATTTTATAATAGATTCCTCCTTTAGTAATATTGTTAACTTTTCCATTTCCATTGCTTCAAGTACTTTTAGAAACCAATTCTCAATCCAAGGTTTTCCTTCAAGTTTCCATTTCTGATTATAATTAATTTTTGCCATTGTCACCAAGAAGAGTATTAACTTTGTATATTTCTTTGGTATGGCGTGATTTTCCAACATATTCAATAGATACAGTTCTGGTTTCATTTCAAAGTTTAATACCAGAGTCTGTGAGGTAAATTTATGTATTTGCCCAGTATTTTTTTGCTATTGGGCAAAGCCACCACATATGGAAGAAAGTGCCTTTAGCTTCTTTGTATTTCCAACATGTTTCTTCCTTTAGTCTATATATCTGAGCTAATTTGGCGGGGTTATGTACCACCAGCACAACATTTTATAATAATTCTCTTTTAATCCAACATTCACAATGAATTTTAAATCCCCCCCCACACTTTTTGCCAATTAACATAATCGATAGTGTGTCCAACATTTTGAGCCCATTTTACTGTTGACTTTTTTATTATTTCTTTCCCTAATTCACATCTGAGGAGGATCTTATACAATTTTGCTATCATCTTTGTTTGGTCTTCCAGAAGAATTTCATCTAATTTATTATTTTCTTTTGCAATGCCATATAATTTCAAATCCATTTTGAATCACTCTTGCACGTTGTAAAATCTTCTCTGGATTTGAGGTTTAGGTATTCTTGTGTCCAGCAAATCAAATCCTTGTGTCTTCTATTATAGAAATCTTTAATTAAACCACTGATCTGAAAGGCTTCCAGAGGAGATATCCAATTTGGGATTTTGTTGTAAATTTTTCTCTTGTATATATTTAATCTCCAGGACATTTTTGTGGCCCTTTGCCCCCTCTTGGAACTCCCTTTTTTGTTCTAAAATTAGAATTGTTAATTCTAATTGTCCTCTAGAATAAGCTGTGCTCCTCCACAGCTTGTTCTGCTAGAAAAAAACTAGGTGTTTTGTTTTAAAACAAAGGTTGATTTCTTTTAAAAAAACAACAACCAGAAGTGACCTTCCAGTTACCTCTTGGTTCATGTGGAGGAATGGTGTCATCTCCAGATGGTTCTGGAACTGCAAAAAAGACCCCTGGACAGCTAGAACATTGCTCACTTCTGATTTAGCCATGCTTGTGGGTAACAATAGGAATTTAATGTCTCCATTTGTGACCAGTATGAGAAGCTGTTGGTGATGGAGGTCATTTAAATGAGAGATGTGTTGAGAAAGATGCAGAGGTCCTAATCATTCCTTCTTCACCCTTTATTTTGGGCTGGCCCAGATCTTAAAACCCATAATGGAGAATACACATAATGGGGAGGCAGATTTTCAAAATTTTGGTGAAAGTGTTACTCCAAAAACATGGGTGACTCAGGGGTCCACCCACAATGCCAGTACCTCCATAAAATGGTGGGGAATATTAGCTCAAAGAGGAGGCCTTTGAGGTAGAGGTGGTCTTACGAGATCTTTTACATCTATGTTTACCAGTACTAGTGGAGAAAAGAACCAGCTGGTGATCCAAAATGAAGCTTATTTGTGTTTTCTTGGAGGAATTAACAATCTTACACACAAGATCCAAGCAGACATGCAATCACACAAGGCTAACTGAAGGAAAAGAGAGAATAGTTCTGGACAGTGAGATTTCGGAGTGGTGTGGGTGATATTTACTAATCCAGAAAAGCAGTAAAGAAGCAGCAATGTGGCTTAGATGCAAGTCTAAAGACAGTACACAATCTGGAGTACAAGGGTATTAATGGTTCTCTAGCTGAGTAAACAATGGAGTCCTGAGAGTGGACAATGAGGTCCAGAATGGGCTAATGGTTTTAGCATGAGGTGACAAAGGGCTAATAGCTATCCTGGTAGCTCAGTACTTGTCAGACAGGTTTGACAACAAAGGAGAGATTTGCTTGGTCAGAGGAAAATGAATTATCAGCCATCTTGTGGGAATCTTCCAGATGCTGTTGTCTAACAGGTTGAGTCATTAAGGTTAACTGCAAACCCATTATCTCAGGAGTTTCCTGGTGATTTCCTAACTATGACCTGGCTCCTCCTTGAGGTCTCTTCTGGCCTAATTTACAGCGTTTGTTTTTGACTAGTCTTTTCCTCTTATCTAGCCTGGCCATACAGTCATAGCAGGGTATATTTTATATTTATGCCAATTAATATATTTTGCCAATTAAATCATATTTTGCCATTTAAACCATATCAAGGTGTGGGAGTATACAGCCTGATGACAACCTTCAAGTCATCCTATTATCAACCGCCTTGCTTAGACCTTGCAGATTCAGGGATGCGTCTTGCTTGCTTGAGTCTATCCATCTGTAATGCTGTCTTCCTATTTTCCCAATGCCTTTTACCTTACCAAGCAGTATTGTCTTTTCTAATGAGTCATGCCTTCTCATGATATGGCCAAAATATAATAGCCTCAGTTTAGTTATCTTGGTTTCAGGCTTGATTTGCTCTAGGATCCATTTATTTTTCTTCTTAGCAGTCCATGGTATCCATAGAACTCTTCTCCAGCACTATATTTCAAATGAATTGATTTTCTTCCTATCAGCTTTCTTCACTGTCCAGCTTTCACAACTGTAGCTGGAAATGGGGAACACGATGGTACGGACAATCCTAACTGTAGTATTTAATCATATATCTTTATACTTCAGGATCTTGTCTAGTTCTGTCATAGCTGCCAAACAAAATTCATCATGCAGACATACATAAAAGTATAGCAGATGGAAGCTACATCTCCATGATGCAGAATCCATGCCGTGTCTGCTGTCTCCTTTCTGTTCAAACCTATCTTTTGCATGCTGCCCATCCCTGAAATAGCCATATAGTGGCTGTTAGAGCTAGACACTTCTCAGATATCCTGTGCTCTCTATCGCTATAGCCAGGCACACAACAGTGAAGGCATCCTCTGGGATCTCCCAGGGGTCCTCTAAAGATGCTGGAGGATGAAGTCATCATTGTGCATCTGGCTAGAGGGACATGGCCTGTTGCTTCTCAAGCATCACCCCACACACCTCCACCGGCTGTATAGTGGTGTCTCAAGGATGGGCAGAATGCAAAAGGTGGGTTTAAAGAGCAGTTCGGCTGTGGTGTCAGGGAGGCAGAGGAGTCCATCCTCTGCAATGACCAAAAAAGTGAGTTACACAGACATAGGTTGTTCTTAATTGTGCACAACTCATTAACAAGATGCTGAGGGCTTTTGCTTATCTCACCACTATGGCACCAAATGTGAGGACTTTCACTTATCCCATTACTGTCAACATTGCTTGTGGGGATTCTGCATGTTCTCATGTTTCTTCTGTGAGATGCTTGCTTCTTATCATCTCACAGCTAGAGACCACCACCCATGAACCACTGCTGTCACCACAGATACCATGAATAAAACCAGCAGCACTATTGTAGTATTCCCAGAGGCACAGGAGTATCATACAAAAACAATTTATTAGACAAAAGTACAACATGCAGTGAAAGATTACTTACTTAGCCCATGTACATTCTAACTGCCATTACTAACTTTTTCCTTGTCTCTTTATAATTCTAACCGAATCCAGTCCTGAGTCTAGAGCCCTTTCCACACTAGGCTGTTATGGTCATATTATTCTACTTTCAACATCCTGCAAACCCCAGGATTCCATAGGACATTGAAAGTGGGATAATAGCGCTAAAACAGGCTAGTGCAGAAATGGCCTAGCTAAATCCCTGTCTCTCCCCACAATTAACTTTAAGTCTAACTTTGAGAGACTTGTATCTCTTACTCTGTCTGGAATTTTCTTAGAAACATAAGTATGCATAAGTCGCGCTACACATGTGGGTCCCAAAAGGCCCATTGTGCAACAGGTGTGGTGTGTTGATAGCAGTGGAAGAGGAATTGCACAGACAGCATGTTTTTCTGTGCTTTGTCTTTTGGCCAAGAATGTTTAAAGGTGACTGAGATTATTAATAAATATAGGCCAGTGTTCTACATTAGCTATTTAGTTAAGTATATTTAACGGTGAGAGACAGCATGGTGTGGTGGTTTGAGTGATTGACTATGATTCTGGAGGCTAGGGTTCAAACCCTCACTCCACCATGGAAACCCTCTGGGTGATACTAGGCAAGTCACACTCTCTCAACCTCAGAGGAAGGCAAAAGCAAACCCTCTCTGAAAAAATCATGCAAAGAAAACACCATGGTAGATTCACCTTAGGGTTGCCATAAGTCAGAAACAACTTGAAGGCACACCACAACAATACTTAACTGAGTTAAGTGCACTTAGGCCATTTCCGCACTAGACTGTTATAGTGCTATTATTCCGCTTTCAGCATCTTATGGAATCCTAGGGTTTGCAGCTTGAGGCCCCTCCCTAAACTGCAAACCCCAGGATTACATAGGATGTTGAAGGTGGAATAATAGCCCTATAACAGTCTAGTGCGGAAATGGCCTTAGTTAACTAAACTTTACTGAGTAACTTCTTCTAACCTGACCAGCCTCCAGACCTGGTAGAAACATCATTCACCCATGCTCTGGTCACCAGCAAAATGCACCTCCTTCTCTCCATGCAGCTGGGAAAATGATGGAGTGGAAATATGATTGTGACAATAGTCGCTAAGTGACTGAGTAGTGATCATGACTATGGAAAAGTTGCCTTGATCTACCTATCTGTAGCTGTTTCATATTCACAATCACTCCTCAGTCACAACAGTGACAAAATTGCCACACCTGTAGTTCCCTCCATCAACCTACTTTACAGGGCACCAGTTGCATGGGGAGAAGGAGGTTTATTCTGCTGGTAATCAGAGCACAGATGAATGATGTTCCCATCGGTTTTAGGGGGTGGGAGTCAAGCCAGTTAAGTACACTGAACTAAGTAGCTGATGTGGAAATATTGAGCAGCATCCTCACTCAAAATTTCAGCAATAGATTACTACACAATGAGAGCCAGCATGGTGTAATTGTTTAAGCATCGCACCAGAAACCTGGAGACCAGGGTTTGATTTCCTGCTTGCCCATGGAAATCCATTGGGTGACCTTGGGTGCATGACACAATCAGCCCCAGAAAACCCATAATAGGTTTGCCTTAGGTTTGCTATAAGCTGGAAATGACTTGAAGGCACATAACAACAACTACACAATCCATGTAGCCCAACCCAACATGCGTGTAACAAGGGCTGTAAGAAATATCTCATGTGTGATGTATGATTTTCGTAGTCTTAGTAGAGAAGTTATGAAGTTACTTTGTGTTTGTATATAGGCATACACAGTTAAAGTGCAAGCAGATTCTTCCAGAGCATTCCTTTTTTTCTGGATATTGAAGAGTGATATTGTTGTTGGAGACCAAAAGAAAAAAAAAAGCAACAGCTATAGAATTGCTTTTTGACAACATTTATCTACCCACAAGCACCTAAAAAGAAAAAGTCCCCACATGATACCAAAGCAGACTTGAGAATTCTAGCAATAATAAAAGCTGGAACTGGAGAATATAAGGTCATCGAGAGAGAATCTATACAGGGTGCTTCTGTGGTTATTACCTTGAG
Organism: Cyclura pinguis; assembly: GCA_030412105.1. Lineage (NCBI taxonomy): Eukaryota > Metazoa > Chordata > Lepidosauria > Squamata > Iguanidae > Cyclura > Cyclura pinguis. The sequence goes on along the minus strand of CM059599.1, from coordinate 16,483,689 downwards.
GCTGAAATAAATGTCACGGCATGATGGCAGTTGAGCACTTGAGAGCTTTTCAAACAAAGCAAAACAAAAGGCTACACCACCCATTTGTAGCAAAAATCTGCTGCCTGAATACCAGCTGTCAAGCTGCAGACATTCTAATGGAAGGGTCGTGATTTCTGCTGGGTGCCAAATTTTACTTTCTCTTTGCATTGATTGAATTCAGTCAGGCTTAACCGTTCAACAAGATGCAACGGCTGCTGTTGGAGTATTGTACATAAGAGTTCAATAACTCTAGGCTTCAATGACTAAACTGAGGCTGTTGTACTTTGGACATATATCATTAGACAACATGATTCATTGGGAAAGTTGATAAGGCTTGGTAAAGTGGGAGGCAGTAGGAAAAAAAGGGGGACTGAATTACACATGGTTTGATTCAGTCAAGGAAGCCACAGTCCTGAATTTGCAAAACGTGAGCAAGACTGTGCATAACTGGGGTCTTGAAGCTATCTCTCCTGTTTGTTTATTTGTTGTTGTATGCCTTGAACTTCCAACTTGTGGTGACACTAAGATGATCCTATCACAGGGGTTTCTTGGCAAAGGTTTTTCAAAATGGGCTTGCTTTGCCTTCCTCTGAGGCTAAGACAGTACAACTTGCCCAAGGTCACCCAGTGAGTTTCCATGGCTGAGTCCTAGGCCAACTCCTGGTCTCACAGAGTCCCAAGTTCAGCATTAAAATTGCTACATTGCATTGGAGCTCCCTCTCCTTCATAGGATTGCCATAAGTTGAAGTGGACTTGAAGGTCAATAACAACAACCTCTGATATTTTACATGGGCTACTTAGTTGCATATGTGTAACCAAGGCCATTTCTGCACTAGCCTGTTATAGGGCTGTTACTCCACTTTCCACATCCTAGGATTCCATAGGATGTTGAAAGTGGAGTAATAGTACTATAACAGGCTAGTGTGGAAGTGGCCCAAGTCACATTTCCTGGCCCAAGCCCCCAAGCTCACCTTAACAGTCAGCAGCCACATGGAGCAAAGGAGGTCTCTTCAGCTGTTAATCAAGTCACAAAGACACCTTTCCAGCCTCAACACTACCAGCAAGTGAGGCTGTGATGAGGAATTTTCAATGATGTCCTGCTTCTGATGGTTGGACCCTCTGACTGGGAGGGGACTGGACTAGAAACATTGTCCTCCTTGTCTCCCTCTTGCTCAGTATGGATGCTGGCTGTTGAGTTGGGCTGGAGGGGGATATTTACAACTGTGACTACGTCAGATTAGTGAACACAGAGTGGTTACAGATATCTGTTTCTAGATTATGGATCTGTAACTGCAATGCAGAGTGCCAGCTAACAACAGCAGCAACAATAGGAGAGGACTATAGGCCTGTGCTTGTGGCTCAGCTTCCTTCAATCCATGACTCCTCCCACTATCCATGTGTTTGCATGAACATATGATGTGGGGAAGCCCATGGATGTAGGCTTCTGCATTGGTACAGTTCCCCAGATTGTGGAACCCAGCATGACATGCCACTATCCTCTAGAACCTGGCCTCCCATGGAGGACCATGGCTTTGGACTTAGCAAGTGATAAGAAGCCATTTAGACTTCTGATAGTGCCCCCAGTGTCATGTCACTTCCGGACATTGTGGGTAATTTAAATGGCTCTACCCACTGAAGGCTGCCTTGTCAAGTTCCCATAAGGTCCCAGTCCATTATTACATGGGTAATTTAAATATACCTATGTCTGATGTAGAATGGGGCCAAGAATGGGACCAAGGGCATCCTCAGACCTGGAGCCATCACCAAATAGCTTCCTTGGGGAGAAGGTAACTGCATAGGTGACACAACAGACGGAAAGAATATGTGCAATTATTCATTTCTGGGTTGAAACAGAATACTTGAGAATCAGGAAAAATAAAAGAACCGCAAGACTTTTCCGCAGTTTTTCCTTGTACTCAAATGCCCCAAAGCATTGTGGAGGAATTATTCTGAAGAGAAATATATGCGGGATTTTTATGTAGAAATATGTTTTCTGCACAGGATTCAGTGGCTGACATTGTGATAAGTATTTATGTTGCGTGGTGTAGTAGTGTGGTGTAGTGGTTTGGGCTCTGGATTACAACCCTAGAGACCAGAATTAAATTCCCTGCTTAGCCATGGAAACACTCTGGGTGACCTTGGGTGCATCACACACTCTCACCCCCCCAAAACTTCATGCCTTAGGATCACCATAAGTTGGAAACGACTTAGATGCACACAACACACAGCACACAGACAAACCAGCTTACAAACCAGCTTACAAGCATGCAAAAATGAATTGCAATGATGAGCAAAGTCCATGTTCTCAGGAGGGGAGCAGAGACATAGCTACGTTTTGGGACCATTCTGCAAGAGAAGCTAGCAGCCTGCCTGGGTCCCACTGCTCAACAGGCATCATAACAGCATGGGGTCCTGCTGCTCAGTGGAACACTGCACAAGGCACTCTAATAGGCATCTTCACGGTTCACTAGAAGAACTGCTCATGCAGCAGCCAAGAAAGCCAACACAATTCTTGGTTGCATCAATAGGAATATGGTGTCTAAATCAAGGGAGATAATAGTACCACTCTATTCTGCTGAACAATAGCACTATAACAGGGTACTGCGGAAATGGCCTTAGTCTCCAGGGTCTGCAGTGCAGTGCTCAAACCACTACACTGTGCTGGCTTTTCATACCATGCTGGTTCTCTTACATCCCTAGGTAACCCTATAGAGTCAGCCTCCCATATCCACAGGTTCTGCATTCATGAACTCAAGTAACCACGGCTTGAAAATTTTCAGAAAAGGCAAGAGATGACGGGCTTTCAGTCTTAATAATTTCAGAAAGATTTAAGCTTGAACAATTTGGTTCCAAACCATTCAGGATTCTAATGAACAATATTTTTTTAAAAAGCTGTTTAAAATGAGCTCAGATATGAATAGTTAGCCAATGCTACCGGTGCAAACTTGGTGCGATATGTGTGAACTGCCTAGCCCAGAGAAGGTGAATTTTGCAGTAGCTGTGGTTTCTTTATAGCCATTTGTTTTGTTGCTAGACAGCTTTGGAAGCTAAATCTTTTCTTTCTTTCCTTTCTTTCTTTTTCTCTGCATAAGTTGCTGGTCTCTGCACAGACTTTTTGACAGCATTGTAACAAAACTCTAAAGGCATTCTGTGTTCTTTATCGCATTTTCTATTGCTTCGTCCTATCATAAATGAATGCAGCTGTTGCAGTTCTTCCATTGCCCTTGGGAATTTGGTCTACAGAGTAATATATCCCATATTCTGGATGCCTTTTTGCCTTTTCTTTCATTCACCCCCATTCTCCTGCTTATTATCCTCTTTTATCACCCAGGCTAATTTCTGTCTCCTCCTTCCCCTTTAATGTTTCAATAGTTTCCTGGAGACAGACAGATAGTAAATGCAAGGAGGTGAGTGGTGGTAAAACTGTATAGAATTTCTTCCTTATGAGTGATCCATTTCTTTTTCAGAGGGACACTTTGCAATCCCATTTTAATGTGCAGCCATGTGCTGGGATGGCTTTGGATAGATTGTATTCCATCTGGCCATGCAAAGCTTGGATGAGTGCAGGATAGAGGAGGAAAGAGAGTTGGGGGGACTTCAAAGACCTTATGAAACAAGTCATGTGCAATTTATTACAGTCTTCCCTTCTGACAAGACTAAGAACCAAGGATGCTTTTCTCGAAAGCAAAAAAACCATGCTCCACCTGAAACACTTCAATCCAGCAGGGTGTATCATCCCTGCAGCTGTAGCTTCCCTTAGCTCTTAAATAAAATATTAGGGTGTGTTTCTATTGTTCCTTGGCTGTCATCAGTCCATTGTTCAGCTGACTGGGGTTAAAGGTTATGTAGATTAGAACAGGCAGCTGTTTAGCAATCGTCACAGTTACTTGGTAACCCAAAGGCCAGGATACTCCGGAGGTAGAAATGTTGGTTGCTATGGGATTGATTCAGGTAAAATCACCTCCTTGCTGTCAGCAGAAGTATCGACTTCACTGGCTCAGCTTTAGGATACGTTCTTTCCAAAGGATAGGAATAATGTAAAGCAACTTCCTGGGGATTTTTACTACCCTCCCTCAGGGGAGAACCACAAACATAGGATTTCAACTCTCCTTATTTGCTGCTCAAGTACAAAGCAGTCGTGAGGGAGGTTTGTGATTGTCCGTGGTGCAATGACATCTGGAATGCTGATGTATAGTTCTGGTGTTCATTCACAGTGTTACCCTGATTTCTGGGGTCCCTTGGGGGACACCTCAATGTGCTCCACGTGATGGGGAATGGAAACTAGCCAAAGCACGAGCAATAGCAATGTGAGAGGCAGGGTAACCTAGCGGGGTCTTTTTACCCAGTTTTTATGGGGTCAGGCCAAACCAAAAACCAACAAAGATGTCCAATAAATGATTTTATTGAATGAAAGTCTCACGCACCAACGCAATCACGCACCCACTCACTCAAGACCTATTAAGAAGCAAAAGAGAGGAAATTGGACAGGGGAGTATTGAAGGGGTGTAGCTGAGGTAATACTGCACCTTGTCCTGAAGTCCGTGATCCAGGAAGACAGTGGAGAGAAGAGACTCAGCATGAAGAGGGCTGAGGGGATTACCCAATGGATGGAGCAACGGGCTGCTGGGAAGACTGGGAGTGATCTGAAGAAATGCTCAAAAACTGGGACTATTTGTAAGGGAAAAACTACCTGGAGGACTAATCCTTTCCCGGGGAGAACAATGGGTGTTGCAGTGGGCATGAAGGTCCACAATGGTAATTTCTTTTGCGTCATGGAATTACAGGGTGTTACCACAGTCTCAGGATCTTTGGCTATGTTTTGTGGTGTGACTTCTTGTAAATGGTCCTCACCTGATGGGATATTTGCTCACCTTGGGGCAGACACGCTAATCTCCTCAAGTTGGCTTCTTGGGGCTGTGGACCCTTTGTTTATTGGGCCCTTACACACCTTGAGGCCTCCTGGGGCTACATGACTGGGGATTTTACTGGCCTGATCTGGTTTTTGGTCGTTCGACCGTGCCTGCCTACGTGCTCATCTGGGCGACCTCTCAGGCACACGGAATCATATTTAATATCAAATTGTAGACCCCGGGAAAGGGTTTTTCCATCGGAGTAACAACAGTGTATAATTATAGGGCTGTTACTTCTCTTTAACTGACATGGTTTCATTCTATGGAACCCTGGGACTGGCAATTTTGGGAGGTGCATTTAGAATTCTCATCTAGAGTATTCCAATGCCTTCCCAAGCTACATATCCCAGGATTCCACAGGATGGAATCATGGCACTCAACTTGGAATCACAGCACTGTAATGGTGTATTAGGAGTGACCCCCTGGTCACTGCACCAGAAAAGAAAACTTACTGTAGAGCTAGAAAGATATAGAAAAAGGCAACTGAAATAGTCAAGGACCTGGAGCAACTAGGCAAGTAAGGGGAGACATGGTAGAGTTGTATGAAATAATACATGGCCTGGAAAAAGTAGATAGGAAGAAAAATCTCTCCATGATACCAAAACATGCAGTCAACCACTGAAGGTAAACAGGGAAACCTTGAAAACTGATAGAAGGAAGTAATTTTTAAAAATATATATAGTGTATAACTAAAGTCAGGAATTCACTGTCACAAGAGGCAGTGATGGCTGCCAACTTGAACAATTTTAAAAGGAGATTAGAGAAATTGATGGAGGCTAGAACCATCAATTGCTGCTAGGCAAGGTGGTTATGTAGCATCCCCAGTGAAAGAAAATATAAATGTGTATGTCATTTGCTAGGGTGTATGAGATGGAGGGTACCATGCATGGACCCCAGACCATGAGCGGAGGGAGGCTCAAGGCTTTTGAGGCCCCTCCCTAAACTGCAGACTCCAGGATTGTATAGGATGTTTAAAGTGAAATAACAGCACTAGAACAGTCTAGTGTGGAAATGGCCTTACTTGGGAGTAAGTTACATTGAAGACATGGGGTAGGGGCTTCTAAGTATACATTGTGCTTGCAAGAGTCTTCACATTTCAAGATGTCTGAATGGATGAGAAAATCAGTTTCACACACACCCTACAACATACACTCCAACTGTCCCAATTTGGCAGGAATAGTCCCCATTAATCCTCTGCTGTCCCACTTTTTCAGCTGCTTTTAAAATGTCTTTGTTTCTCCCTCCTCCTCCCAGTTTTCTCTTTTGTCTTCAACTTACTTTAATTGCTCCAAACTGAGTTTAAAGTTCAAAAGTAGTTTCTACTCAGTTTGTTCGGCAGCAGGGTGGAGGAGAGAAGGAATCTTGCCCTTCTCAGTAAGCTAAGATGAAGGTAAACTGCTGCAGCATCTCCTAGCTTGTGTCTTCTTCCTCATTTATTATTTTCTATTTTATTTTATCAAAAGTTTTCAAAGTATATACAAAGCAAAACAGAAAGAAAGCAACAACAAAGTACAAGTAGGTATAAAAGACAAGCCAAACAAGAGAGAAAAAATATAAAAAGGAAGAATACTAAGCACTAAATACTGAAAAGAGACAACTAAAAATAACAGAAATATTTTTAAAATGTGGTTTCCAGCTTTCCTAATGCAGGCTATAAATAACATCCTTTTAAAAATCTTCTCTGATTAGAAATACCCATCAAATGCTACCACTGCTACTCTTCCAAAAATACTAATTTCTGAATACCACCAGTCAACAAATTATACCCTTTTCTTGCAAAAAGCATACTAAAGATTCCCAATCTTTCACAGAAGTCACAACAGTCTTTTATCAATATTGCTAATTTATCAGTTTCAGCTAAGTCCAACACTTTTGTCAGCCAGTCCTCTTTTGCTGGAATCTCTGTACTCTTCCACTATAATTGTCCTGCTGCAACAGTTATATATCGTAGTATATTGCCATACTTCTTCTTCAGTTGATCTACTAATCTCAACAATTACAATTCCACCTTCAATTGAACATCAGCTTTCAGAATTTTATACACCATAAAATTTATCTGATTCCTAATTTTTTTTTGGTGGCCTTTTCACAGATTCATCACATATGATAAAAAGATCCCACTTCTTGCTTGCAATTCCAATGTCTATTAGAAACTACTATATGGATTTTGGCCAATGTTTCTGGTGTCAAATACCAGTGATACATCATCTTGTAAAAGTTCTCTTTAAGATCATAGCATAAAGCAAATTTAATTCCCTCTCTGACCATATTTTCTCCCATTGTTCCAGCTGTATATTATGCCCAACATTTTGTGCCTGTTTTATCAGACAGTCTTTAACCAACTCTTCTTCCACTTCTAGTTTAAACAAAAAATTACGTATCTTAACAATCAAATGTTAATCATTTGAGCACGACTGTTTCTCAAATTTAGTTTTAGTTAACTCAAAATCATACACTTTTTTGTCCATGTTCTATCTTTCAACAATTTGTCTGTGGGTGAACCATTGAAAACCATACCCTTCCAAAATTAATTGCTCTTCCTAATTTATGACTTTCACCAGCTTTACAACACTGTGATAGTGCTTGGCCACACGTGTCCTAGTTTTCATCCCTGAAGCATTAGTTATTATTGTACATACAGTTGCATGGCCAACTCCTTGTCATTGCTGCCTGTCTCCTAACATCTTCCGCCTGAGGTTGCTTCCTCACTCTGTCTAATGGCAGGGCCGGCTGTGATATATGTCATAAAATACGTGTTACTGACGTCTCATCGTTTCCTTTGGAAAGACTTACTTTCCTTCCCTCAGGCCATTTTGGCCTGATCTAATATGTCTCTTATGTTCTGATGTTCTTAACCTTAAATTTGTTAGCAGGCCATACACCCCCACACTTTGATATGGTTTAATTGGTGAAATATGATTTAATTGGCAAAATTGGTATAATCATAAATTATACCCTGCTGTATGGCCATGTTGGTTAAAGGAAAAGGCTTGCCAAACATGTGTGTTGCGAATAAGGTCAGAAGAGACCTCCAAGTGTAGCCAGGTCATAGTCAGGAAATCACCAGGAAACTCCTGTGATAACGAATTTGCAGTTATAATTCAACCTTTAGAGACAATAGCATCTGGGAGACTCCCACAAGATGGCTGATTGCTTTAACTCCTTTCCCTCTGATCCAGCAAGCTTCCCTTTTGTCCCCACATGTGTCCGACAAGTACTGAGCTATCAGGACTATCATTAGCCCTTTGTCACCTAATGCTAGAACTATTAGCTCATTCAAGACCTCATTGCCAATCTTAGGATGCCATTGTTTACTCTGCCAGAGAGCCATTAACACTCTTGCCCTCCAGGCAGAAATTGGGCATAACCCCTGTTTTTGTCCAGTCAACTCGAAGTACACTGATTGCTGGTTACCACTATGCTGTTTTGATTCTCAATTTGTGTACTGTCCATAGACTTGCATCTAAGCCACATTGCCTTCTTCACTGCTCTTCTAGATTGGTAAATATCACCCACTTTGACCTGAACTCTTGCTATCCAAGACTTTCCTCCCTTTTCCTTCGGTTAGCCTTGTCTGATTGCATGACTGCTTGGATCTTGTGTGTGTGATTAATTCCCCCAATGAAACACAATTAAACTTCCTTTTGCATCTCTGGTTGGTTCTTCCCTGCAGTAGTACTGGTAAATATATGTACAAAAGATCTTGTTAGGGTACCCCCCCCCTTGCAGGCCTCCTACTTTGAACTAATAATTCCCCACCGTTTCACGGAGGTACTGGAATTGCGAGTAGACCTCTGAGTCACTCACATAGTCATCCAACTTATGGTGACTTATGGTGACCCTATGGTACCATAAGTTGAAGGCAGTTAACAACAACAACAACAACAACTGCATGATGCAGAATCTGGTCTCCCAGTGTTGTACTTAATGCCTTCACAAGTCACTACCAGGATGTCAGCCACGATATTTTGTGTAAAATGGAGAGGGGATGTTTAACAAAGACCCTTCATGAAATGTTTGCTTCCATGTGATTTAGGACCATATGAAATAGTTATACTTGTGGAACTCCATTTACCCAGCCATGAACCATGACTATGGTAGCGCAATGATAGAACCACATATAAAGAAACTTTATATTATGACCTGAATACTATTGTTAGTCTCAACTGGAGTAGAACCATTCAATCAGTGTGTCACCATTCACCAAATGATTCAATGGATCTCCACTAGTAGGGACTTTTTAAAGTGAATATTGTTTTAGTTTTTTATGATTTTACATCCTTTTAATGTTTTTAACTGTTTTAAATGTTTTTAATGTGTTTATGTATTGTGGGAAGCTGCCTTGGGTCCCATTCCATGAGATAGGCAGCCTACAAATATAATAAAAATAAATAGATAGATAGATAGATAGATAGATAGATAGATAGATAGGAATTGGGCCTACATTCATAGATTTTTGATAATCTCAATCTTGTGATTGCATGGGTCCAGTTGCTCATAGAGCATATATTCAAGGTCCTGGTTATGACCTATAAAACCCTATATAGCTTAGATCCAGGATGTCTGAAAGACCATGGCATCAATCCAACATCCTCTTAACATAGTGTAAATACCAGCATGAGGATGTATGTGACAGCAGCACTACACAACTCCCATGCAGAAAAGCAACACTGTGTAACACGTGTCAGTGACCGGGTCTCATTGCACAATGCACAATACATGATGCACAACCACAGTGGTAAGCATAAGATGGGCAACCACAATGTGTAATCACAATGCAAAATATAGGATGCACAACCACAATGGAAGTAGAGGGTGCAACACTGCAGTCCATAATCACAATGCAAAATACAGAATGCAAAACCAAAATGCAAAATATCAAATGCACAGCCACAACGGAAAGTATAGGATGCACAACATAATCATAATGCAAAGTCTAGGTTGCACAACCACAGTACAAGATATAGGATTCATAACCACAATGCGAGGTATAGGATGCACAGGTACAGTGTGCAATGTGCAACTTGCAAAGAAAGGCACAGATGAACATGCTGCCTCTGCAACTCCACTTCTGCTGCTATCAGCAGAATATGTCCATTGTGCAACAGTGATTTTTTGACCCTGCACGAGTAATGTGACTTATGCTTGTGTATGTCACTCAGTATCTTTCTCTTTATGAGCCTGCCTGAGTTTTTAAATCTTAAATTTCTGTTAGTCCCACCATCATCACAGGTATGTCTGGTGAAGACTCGGGGGAGAGTCTTTTCAGTGGCTGCTGAGTCTTGGGGGGTCTCTGCCAAGGGAGGCTTGGTTGGTCCTCTCTCTGCTCAAAGACTTTTCTATTTAATTGGGACTTCGGCTTTTAACTAGTTGGGTGTTACCCTGTTTACTGGGGGTCCCGTGAGGGACACCAAAACATGCTCAACAATAGGTGGGGAAGATGAGCTCTGAGCACTGCTTTAGCGTTACGAGAGGCAGGGTAACTTAGCAGGATCTTGAACCCTATGTCTACGGGATCAGACCGAGTCAAGGAGCACACAGAAGTTGAAATAATAAATGTGGTTTTATTGAAAACACAATCGAACAGTGTATGCGGCACACTGACACAAGATAACTAAAGAAATAAAGGTTGGAGTGGGATAGAGGGGTTTTTAGAGGAGTTGTTGGTTTGGGTGATACTTCACCTGTCCTGAAGCCCGGTTGGAAGCGGAGAAGCTGGGGAGCGTGGATCTCAGCACGTGGAGCTGAGGGGAAGGCTCGCTGGACAAAGCGACTGCAAGGCGGGATGTAAGCCAAGAGCGATCCAAGGAAGCGCTCAAAGTCAGAGGTTTTTATAAGGAGAATTGTGACCACAGGTTAGTTCGTACTTGGGGAAAACAATGGATTTGGGGCTGGAGACAAAGCCTCCGAAAGGTCAGAATTTGAATGATTGAATTATAGCCAAATTGTCAGTAGGATAGCCAGTATGCAAACGCGGAGTGCTTGAGCATTGTATAGTTCGATCATCAAGCTGCCAGCGTGGGGCAGAGGATCTTTTGAAAGCTGCATGCATACTTAATGAAGGTACTTGCCTTGAGGTCTCTTAAAGCTGCGAGTCGGCTATTTCTGGCCTGCCTGTATTGTGTTGGAATATTACGGCGATTATCGGCCGAACCTGTGTGCGTGCTTGTCCGGGGGCCTCGCAAGCACGTGGAAGGGAATGGGTATGTGAGGCCGAATTATTGATATCAAGAGATATCTTTTTATATCCCACAAAGCTCGGGCTAGCCAGGGCAGTAACATGGGTAAAGCAAAGGGTGTGCTGGTTCTTAATATGTAATAGATTTCAGTGTGTCTTTAACTGTTTGTTTTTAAGTGGCTTGTTTGTTTAATACTTTTTGACATTTTTGTACTACAGACTGTTTTAGCTATTTTGTTTTAATGTACAGCGTAAGCCACTTTGGGTCCTGTACTGGAGAAAAGTGGCATAGGAATTAGACAAGCAAGCAAGCAAATACATCAATATTTAAGCAATGAGGAGTAGTCACTTTTTGCAGGCGACATGCTCATTTTAAAACAGTTAATTTACAAGCCTGTTTCTGTTTCCCTCCTTGATACTTTAACTCCTCCACTATACAATTTCTCAGAAGTGATCATTGTTCTGTGTGTCATTCTGGATAAATCCAACAGCCTTTAATTCTTTGATAAGAAGGCTTAATTTCCATGTCCTATTCGAATCCCATCCTCCGTACTTAATGGGCATTATAAAACTGAGCTCCAGCGTGGGGCTTTATGAAACCGTTAAGTATCTTCTTCTAAACTATTCCTCTGTTACAGTGACAAATTCAGGATTTGCTGTGCTAATACTAAAGGAGGAAGAGATGATGAAAGGTAGAGAGGTATACAGCATGAAGAAGATCTATCAAACATTTTAGAAGTTTTTTTAAGAAATTTCTGAAAATAGAAAAAAATACATTTTATTAAACTGTCTATAATAACTGGAAAGAGGGTCATCAATACATCCAGTGGTCTTACCTGGCTGAACAGACATACATGCTCTGTTCACCGTGTTTTAAATCAATGATGCAAAGTCCCTAGAGACATTTCCCTTTGATGGGTTGACTTAACGTTTAGTTCCAGCCAAATTTCAGCTGTAGCTGGGTCTTCGGCAACAATAATCATATTTTAAAAGGTACAGAAGGCAGCATGTTCACCTCACCATCTGCTCTCCGGCTTTGAGTTTTGTTCCTGGAGTTCAACTTGAAATGAATCACTGGAAAATAAAGGAGCAAATCCCTGATATTAGTTGGCTCCCCTGCCGGCTTAATCTATAGGAAAAGACCAATTCTTCTTTCTGGGCTTCCTAACTTTGATTAGTTGTGGCGTAATTAAAGAAATTATGGAGGAAGTCTTCTGCTTCAGCGTGATTAAGCCAGCCAGAATTCGTACGTATGGTTCCCCTAAGCCTTCTGCCCCAGCATTGTCAGGCTCAGTTTGCATCGATTAATAAAGGAGACAAATGAAAAATGGAAGGAGGGTACATCAGTCCCTTTGTGATTCATGACCAACTGCTTGCATTTTATCTTTTGCTTTGCTGAGGGGGGTTCTGCCTGAAATCCTACTTGGTTTTTAATTAAACAAAGCAAACAGGATTTATGTCATTGGAAGAATGAAAATGAATCCAAGCCAAAAGGAAAGACATCTAACGCTTACCCATTTTTTATTTTTTTATTTTTTTTTGCAAACTGCTTGGATGGTTTTCACTTCCATGCTTTCAAGGATTCAGCATACATAGGGGTGTTGGTACAGTAGCTGATTTTTCTTCACAACAATGCTGTGGGGCGGATTAGTCTGGGTGACAGTGAATAGGGGTGAGACAAAAAAATGCTTTTGATCCACATTTTCATGGAAACGTGCCTAATTTTACACTTTTAAACCAATATGCAAATAGAAATTAAGTTTTCCTCCAAACTGTGCAGTTCTTTGAATTTGGCAATAATATGTGTGTGTGTGTGGACTGAAAGGATTCACAAACAGAACCAAAAAATATAAAATGAGCAATACTTTTTGATCACTGCCTTTTTCAGTTGCTATAGGTGAATTTGAGCTGCAACGTGGTAGTTTCAAATTGAAGAAGTTTAGATGAAGATGAATACTGAAATATTCCACTTACCTTATATTTTTAGTTCTGTTTGTTAATCTCTTTTTATCTCCCAGTTAACTGCATCTTTCTGGGATGCTGGACAAACTTGGAGAAAGTGCTGTTGCTTTGCTTTTTAATCACACTCTCTCCCACACACAGAAATTTGTTGTTGTGTGCCTTCAAGTTGTTTTCTGACTTATTGCAACTATAAGGCAACCCTATGATGTTTTTTTTTTCTGGAGCTGAAAAAGTGCGATGCACCCAAGGTCACCCAGTGGATTTCCATGGCTGAGCAGGGATTCAAACCCTGATCTCCAGGATTCTCAATATTAGAGAGAAGGGCACACAAAAATGTATGTATTAGTTTTTTAAAATATTAAAAATTAAAAGGCCCATTGGAGAAACTCCCTAAAAAGTGCATAGTAGGCAAAATTGTGCACAGAAATGCACATGTTAGGAGAAATGCATGCAAACTTATGTTCAAATTATCATGCAAATTAAAAAAAAAAGTCAGTACTTTGAATGGACTGACCTTCAGGTCAGAAAAATGAGAAACTACAGCTGAAATCTCTGAAATAATGGGTGACTGAAAATTACTTATGCAAGACCACACTGTGAGAGCTTCATGGCTGAGCAAGTACAGTCAGCCCTCCACATCTGCGGGTTTCACTTTTGTGGATTTGATTATAAAGAGATATTATTATTATTATTATTATTATTATTATTATTATTATTTCATCATTAATAACATAAAACAGACATCACACCTTACAAAGTTACAAAAGGAAAGATAGAAAAAAAGAGAGTATCCATACACCCATACACTTTCACATCTCCTCTATCAATTCCTATATCTATTTTGATAAGTTAACCTCTATAACTTTCAGTTCCATATAAAAGTACATTCAATACAACACTTCTCAAATACAAAGCAAGTTTTCTATATACAAATAAACATATTATACCTTCCCTTATTCTTCTTTTCTCTTTTTATTCCGGTGATTCTCTAATTAGCATTTACCAACAAAAAATTATCAAATAGATTATATTTCTAAGAAAAAAACCCTCTACCTTTCTCTACATTTCTAGATATTAAATCAAAAATATTCACTTCTGACTCAAGATTTTTGTTTAATTTCTCTCTTCTTTTTCCCTTACAAGTGGTTTACATCCAAATAAGATTTTCCTATTCTTCTATCTTATCTTAAACTTTGGTGTAATTAAGTTGAATTATTCTCATCTTTATTTATTTTATATCTACAAAATTTTTGTCCCTATCTCTACCATTTTCTCTCTGTGTAAAGTACAAATAATTGTTTTTGCTTTTATTTCTCCTTGTCTATATTTCTCTAAATTTCTGAATTTGCTATATTTCTATATACCCAAATATATATTTCTTTATCTCTGTCTTTAAGCTTCTACCCTGTTTTGACCTGTAGGATTATAATTTCCAATAGATTTTCTTTTATGAGGAGAGTTCATCTTCTATTGATTATTCACAGATTATTTGCTGTCCCCTCTGCTGCCTCCCTATGCCATTTTTCATAGGGACTGCAAGCCTCGTGAGACTGAGAAATTGCAAACAAGGCTTGTAAGTCCCTATTAAAAATGGAGTGGGGCAGCAGTGGGGTGGTGGAAAGCCCTACCAGCCACTCACTTCTGCCTTGTGAAGGAATCCTGATGCCTCAAAGGAATCCATGGCGGGTTGAATATGGTGATCATACTTTTTTTGTCTGTTAAATATGGTTTGGGAGGGCCTAGAGTTATTTATAGTTTTTCCACTTCCACTGGGGTCCTGTGCCCCTAACTCTAGCAAATGTGGAGGGATGACTGTATATCCACTATGCCACACTGGAAAACTTTCCCACAACTCTGTAGATCAGATTCTCCTTCTGTTCCCTCCCTCCTAATATCATACTTATCAGCTAATAGGCCAGCTGGAATTTAGTTATCTCCTGGAAGTTGTGTATTTCTGGATTTTGCAGTGAAGCTCTCAAATATCATTATTGATGGTAAGAATTCAGTACGGGTCTTACATCTTCATAAGTGGACTTACGCATGCGGGAAATACATTGAGCAGTTTTGCAACATCCCTATTCACCTAAGGGGCTGTTGTAATGTTCCAATGCACGAGGATCAATTGCCCAACAGTGGAGTGACAGATGGGTCAATGTGCAGTGGGCACCAATGTCCATCAGGGTGCTCCCCAGTGTGCATCTAGAAACTGGTGAGGAAGTGCTGGAGCACAATAGGAGTGCCCAATGCACATGAGAAGTATCCAATGTGCATTGGAAGAGACCAATGCACATCATTGGTGCTCAGTGGACATCAGAAATGCCCAAGGGGCATCAGATATACCTGCTATACATTGGAGTACTCTTGGCAATGCCTTGATACACATCTTCACAATTCACTTACAGGGTTTCGTTGTGCCCCTGCAATGTTGCTAAGAATCTTGGCCAGTAGTAGTAGCAGTAGTAGTGATGATGATGATACATGCATACATACATCATAGATACATACATGAGGGAAGTGAATAAAAATAAAATAAAAATACATACACAGAGGAAAGTGCATTTTGTGTCTTTCACCCCATCCCCTTCTGTCTTGTCCCACCACACCTCCTCTCCCTTTACCTTTTCTTCCTCCCATCTTATGGTGGAGGAAAGAAACTGAAAGACTATAGTTGAACCCAGCAATGTAGTTACAGGGGAGAGGGGGATATGTTTAGCCCCAAGAAACCAAATGTTTGTACAAAACATTACCAAAGATAATTCCCCAGACTGATTTCTGGTTTAGAATAATAGAGTCAGAAGAAATCACAGGGACCATTGAGTGCAACTCCCTGCCATGCAGGAATACGAAATCAAAGCATTCCCGACAGATGGCCATCCAATTTCTGCTTAAAAACCTCCAAAGGAGACTCCAAAACATTCTGGGGCAACATATTCCACTGTCAAACTGCTCTTATCATCAGGACATTCTTCCTAATCCTTAGATAGAATCTCTTTTCCTGAAGTTTGAAGCTGTTACTCCATGTTCTAGTCCCTGGAGTAGCAGAAAACAGGCTTGTTCCATCCTCCATATGACATCCCTTCAAATATTTAAACCTAGCTATCATGTTGCCTCTTAACCTTCTCTTCTCCATGCTAAACATAGCCAGTTCCCTAAGCCACTCCTCATAGGGCATGGCTTCCAGACCTTCTACCATTTTGGCCATCCTCCTTTGGACACGTTCCAAGTTGTTAACATCCTTCCTGAATTATAGTGCCCAGAACTGGACACAATATACATGGTGGGGTCTGACCAAAGCACAATAGAGTGGTACCATCACTTCCCTTGACCTGGATGCTATACTTCTATTGATGCAGCCCAGAATCGCATTGCCTTTTTTAGCTGCTGTATCACACTACTGACTCATGTTCAACTTGTAGTCTGCAGTATGATGTGGCAGATAAAAAAGTTAAGTCCATAAAAAAGTTTATGTCCATTGTGGAACAGTAGGTGGAACTTCTAGCGGTGGTAGGCAAATGCACAGGTCTGTCAGGGGGTGGGAGCAAAAATGAAAGCATTGGAAATAGGAATTCCGACACCCCCTCAATGAAATTTCCCTTCGGTCACCAGATTTCTAACACTGCAGAGAATGAGACTGTGAAAATTATTCACAACCAGAACTCTTCATGTTTGCTGTGTCTGCCATTCCTTGGTCACTTTGTCTGCTCCTTTTCATAGGATGCCTAAAAAGTATTTCTAAATGCTCAACAGAAGTTTGAAGTCGCTGCTGAGCTAGGAATTTGGGGATAGGAAAAATTAATGGGTAGGCAGAATTCTTACTTGGAGAGGCAATTTTGCTGCCTCTGGTAGTTACTCCTTGTTGTTCATACAACTATTTCTTCATATATTTGCACCTTAATTACACGTATGAAATCTTACTCTTTTCAGAAAGGATACATAGTAATGAGTTGGTTTTTTTTAAACACTTCCATTTCTTCCAGTATGCAAATTGCAGTCTCCCAGTTCAGGTTGTAAATTAGGGATGGAAGAAAAGCTGCTTGCAAAGCACTTGTCAAAGACTCTTGTTGACTCCCAGGGCTGTAAGAATAAGTAAGATATTGAGTAATGTTCAGTCCAGTAAATTTGTATGGAAAGCAGGAATACAGGTTACAAAATGCTCTGTTTAACAGCATCTCCCATTAGTACTGAGGAAATTAAAGACTTGTCAGCAATTCTGTGAACAGCACTCCAATGTGGGGAGGGGGGGTGAGTTTCAAAAATAATTTATGTGTGGTCTCTGTTCTGTCTTGATCCTTTAAATCCAAACGTGTTGCTCAGCCCTGGCGAGAACTCTGGTAGGAACTCTGGTAGGTCGTTGCTGATTTTGAGCTGCAGCAAGTTCTCAGGTTGTACAAACAGTATGTTAGCTACTGAGTCCACCAAGAGAAGAAGCAGGAGTGGTGATTGTCTTTCATGTCACTGGGCTGCTCTGTGTTTTAGACTGAACATTAAAGGAGACATCTGAGGTATAGAACCATTGCCCCAAATAAGATCATTACTTTGGATAGCTCCTTTAAAGTTCAGAGCAAATTCTTCACTCAACTGACATGAGAACCATGACCCGTCCCTGTGGGAGCAGGATCACATCCTCTAGCCTCACCTCTGGCACATGTGTGATGAAGTTCTGGGGGTGTGGCTATCTGAAGTTCCAAGGTGCCTAGAAGCAGATTGCTAGGCAACCAGAATAGCCCCTCAAGAGAGAAACCCAGCCCGGTAGTGTGTGGGAGGGGCTTGTGACTGAAAAGAAAAGCCATATAAAGTCAAGTACCTGTGGATTATTTTGAGTCCTTCAGTGAGAGCTTAGCAAGGCACTAGGGAGTAGAACCTCTCTGTCAGCCGGACAGTGTCGCTGTTTTGGGAGAGTTAGTTCTCGGTGGAAGCCTAGTGAGAGGCAGAAGAGTAATTGAACTCTAGCAGGATCTGGTCAGAGAGTGTGACATAGATTGGGGGTGAAGTCTTTGGTGAGAATTTAGCCAAAAGGCTGTTATATGATACTTGCGCCTTATATGAAAGTGTAAAAATATAATTGAACTGTTTTTGAGCAGGGAGTTAACCGTTAATACTATCTGAAGAGTGCACTGAACAAATTAATCCACATTGAACAGCATATGAACCCTAATATACTACTTTATTATTGTTATCTTAATAAAAGTTACAGTTTATCTTAGTAAACAGTGACTTGGCTTGAGTTGCATACAGTACAGAAAGTAACACAGAAAACACGCTACCGTAAAACCATTAAGTGGTCCTAACGGAACGCTGGCAGTCCTCACCCTTTTACGCAAAGATGGTGATATAAGTGGAGAGGCGGAGCTGTGTGGTAAAGACAGGGCACCTTATCAGACTGGGGAATAGCCACACCAATCTGGGAGAAGTAAGGGCCTGCGACAGTGTACAAATGCAATTTTTAGGAAAAGAGAAAAACCTCACTACATGTTCGTTGTTGCCATCATGTGCCTTCAAGCCTTCAAGCATGGTGACCCTAAGGTGAGCATATCATGGGGCTTTCTTGGCAAGATATCTTCAGATGGGATGTGCCATCGTTTTCCTCTGAAGGTAATACAGTCAATCAAAGAAGCCACGGTCTTGAGTTTGCAAGCTCTCAGCAGGGCTGTTGATAAGCCGGGTGACTTAGAGGTTTCTCATTCATAGTGTTACCATAAATTGAAGTCTACTTGAGGGCAGGTAACCACAACACATGCAAATCTGGAAGTAACTGCTTTAATTGAAATACAAACAGAAATACAATACATACACCCTGATGAGGAAGAATTGGGTCAGGTGATCTGCTGTGACTGCTCAGTCTGGGTTATGGGCAGCATTGAGACTTCTGTTCTATGGATGGGTAATTTTTTTTCATCCAGATTTTTTGAGTAAGAACTGCACAAACTTGAGGGAAACGGATTGAAATTTTAAATGTTCAGATGTGAAAGTGGAACTGATAGGTTCTCCCACACACAAAGGGGACTTGGAGGGAACTCTTAGCCAGGTTTGAATCCTTGTGTTGTTGTTGTTGGTAACTGCTGCCAATTTGACTTTGACTTAAGGCAACCCTATGGATGAGAGAACTCCAAGTCACTCCATCATCAGCCAGCTTGCTCAGGTCTTGCAGATTCAGGGACATTTCTCCCTTGATTGACTCTATCCATCTGTAATGCAGTCTTCCTCTTTTTCTACTGCCTTCCACCTTACCAAGCATGACTGTCTTTTCTAATGAGTCATGACTTCTTATGATACAGGCAAAGTGAGACAATCTCAGGCCATCACTGCATGATGGGGCTGTCCTGCTATGGGGATGTGATGGCAGTGGTTCGTGGATCGTGCGTCTGCATGATGTCGTTGCAGTCCTGCTGCCATCCTGCCTCCACCTGGCATGATTGAAGGATATTCGCTTAACAGAATAAATCTATTAAGCACTCACGATCGTGCAATGCTCCTGTCCTTCCTGGCCATGCAGAAGGGCAGGAAGCGCCATGGAGGTGCTTCCCTTCCCAGTGCACCATGGGAAAGAGTCCAGCTGTGCTGTGGAAAGCAGGTGCATGTCACTTGCACTCCTTTCCTCAGAGAGCTGGCCGGGTGCAGAGGGAAGTGTTCCCGTCGTGCTCCCTTCTCAGCAAAGGCGCTGCTGGGAGGATGACGGGATCAGCTAGGGTGCAGAAATGGCCTCCATTTAGTCATTTTGGCTTCTCCAGAGAGTTCACAGTTGATCTGCTCCAGGACCCATTTAGCTGTATTTTTAGCAGTCCACAGTATCTGTAGAACTCTTCTCCAGCACCACATTTTAAATGGGTTGATTTTCTTCCTATCAGGCTTCTTCACTGTCCAGCTTTCACAATCATACATAGAAATTGGAAATATAACGCCATAGACACTCCTAATCTTAAGCCATTTCCTCACTATAGCGCTATTATTCCACTTTCCAACATCCTATGGAATCCTGGGGTTTGCAGTTTTGGGAGGGGCCGAAACTGCAAACCCCAGGATTCCATACGATGTTGAAAGTGGAATAATAGCACTATAACAGTCTAGTGTGGAAATGGCCTCAGTAATCAATGATATATCTTTGCACTTCAGGATCTTATATAATCAACCCTATTTGGGTGCTTAAAAAAGGTTGCCACCTCTTTTCTTCTGCTAGCCTCCTCATCTTTAATAGCTATGTGGCAGATAAGTACAACATAATTCTTTCTATACTGGGTATAAATATTGGATTTTGCCATTGAAAGTAGTTGAGAATTTAGTTAGTTCATTTTTTTTTTATTAGAACTTCCCAAATTCTTTATTTTTTAAATTCTATTCAAAGAATTTGAGATGAATGGAATTTGAATTTAGGAGAAAGCAAACAACTCTCCTTTCTTGGGGTTCTTATTTTGATTGCTTCCTTGATTTGATTTATATCCTGTCTTTCTCTGACTATGGAACTTTAAGTCCCTTAACAATATAAGCTAAAACAGAATAGCTAAAACAGTATGTGGTACAAAAGTTTTAAAAAGCATAAATCAATCCATCCAATTACATTTATATTACATACTACATTTTTTTTTAAAAAGACATCCTTAAACTCCAATCACTTTAAGGTAGAAGGGTTGTTTAAATAAGAAGGTATTTGCCTGCCAGTGAAAAGAGAGCAGAGAAGGGGCCAACCAAGCCTTTCTTGGGAGCGAATTCCACAGCCTGGGAGCAGCTACTGAGAAAGCTCTGTCCCGTGTCCTCATCAGTTAAGCCTATAAGGATAGGGGGACCTTTAAGACAGACTTGGACAGCTCTTCAAACCGAGGATCTCTTCAAAAAGATGAGCAACCTGTGTAAAGTAAGGCACTTACCTACCCTGAATGGAAAACAAAACCACTTGTGGGGGCACACCTGAAGTGTGCGTGTGTGGGTGAACACTGGTGTTAGTGGAGGGGAAGAATGCATCTACTCCACAAATCTGACTGTCTCACTCCCAACTCCTTCCTCCATGGATAAGACTCCTTGGCTAAAATCCTATATCAAGAATGTGTAACATAAATGTTTGCATGTGGAATTACAAACCGATTGTGTTACATATAAGCCAGGGTGGTGTGTGGCCTGAGTGTTGGACTACACTCTGGCAGACCAGAGTTCAAGTCCTTGCTCTGCAATGGAAATGTACTGAGGCCATTTCCACACTACACTGTTATAGTGCTATTATTCTACTTTCAACATCCTGTGGAATTCGGGGGTTTGTAGTTTACTGAGGCCAAAGAGCTACCTGGTTGAGAATTCTGAATGCCCGCCCCTAAACTGCAAACTCCAGGATTCCATAGGATGTTGAAAGTGGAATAATAATGCTATAACAGTGTAGTGCGGAAATGGCCTGAGTGAGCTTGGGCAATTCAAACTTTTTCAACCTAAGAGGAAGGCAACAGGAAACACACGCTGAATAAATCTTGCCAAGAAAACTCTACCTAGGATTGCCGTGAGTTAAATTTGACTTGAAGACATGTAACAACAACAAGTGTTACATACTTTCTATGCTGAATTGCAAAGTTGAGCCGTTCAGTGCATGCCTGAAAGTGCAACCCACTGCATTCCTGAATGTGCATGCACACCTACAGTCACAGTGGCATCACATGTACAACTTTGCTCCTATGACCTTGAAATGAATGTAGATGTTGTGCATTAGACACCAACAAGGTTCTAGCCGTTGTCTTCTGCCATTGAGCCAAGATTCTCTTGGAATCGTGAACTGGAAGTGAGAAGAAATCTGCAACATTAACTTGATTGAAAGTTAACTGCATAAAAATTGGCAAGACTTTCTGCAAGGCAAAGACATTTAGGAGTGAAGCATGAATGAATGAGAAATATATATACCATCACCTTTCTGGTAGAAATCTTGTATGTGAGGAAGACTTTTCACCTCCTTGGAAATGTGCTTTATCTTTTTCCTGCCCTTTCATTGCTCCTATTTTTTTTCCCCTAGGGCTACTATTAACAGAAGGGAAAGAAACAGAGGAGAGCACTATTTGCTTTGCAAACTTGGGTCTCTGTTCATATGCCCCAAGTCTAGTAAGGTCTGGCAGCAACTACATCTCACTGAGGGTAGTTAATCTGCTCTAGGTTTTAATCCAAACTTTAAACAAGCTATTCATGGTGCTGGATATATTTGTGCGAGGTTTCAGCTCTTTCAATAGCCCCTTTGAAATTTGTAAAAAATCCTATAGCAGTTTATACAAAGCCATAAGCTACCATTCCCCAAATCCTGATCTTCAGAAGGCATAGAGGAAGAGATAAAGAGACTGTGGGTAATTTATCTCTAAACAGCAAGCCCACCTTTTAGCCTGATAATTTTTTTAAATAGGCAGGGTGAGGGCTAAAAGTGAGGTGATGTCTATCACAGAAACAGAAAACAGTTACTGATTTATCCAAGTGAGGTCAGATCAGGCTCCTTGGTGTGAAAATGGATCCTAAAAGAGATTTAATATCCATATGGAAGAACAGAATATTGGCCAGAGGGTATAACAACTAATGCTGCAACATTTGGGAGAAGGATCTAAAGTCCGTGCTTAGAGATTAAGCCAATCTCTTTAAGTATTGGAGATTATAGGAAAACAATTGCAGAGTGAAATGATCCCACATCTGTTTTTTACAGAATTTTGGTCTTTGTCAAAGGCCCCTGTGGTAGTAAACATGGTCTAAGGAAGAAGATACCAGCAAGAATCTTGCTGGGGCGTTACACATGTGTAAAATCTCTTGTGCAAATGGACAGCCGTTCTCCTAGGTTGCATAAATGCAGTCCCTAGTTTAGCCAATCATTCTGCAACCGCACACAACAGCCTTCTCTCTAGGTTGTTGTAGGTTTTCCAGGCTTTGAGGCTGTGTTCTATTAGTATTTGCTCCTGATGTTTCACTTTCATCTGTGGCTGGCATCTGCAGAGGAACTGGTGGCACAGAAGTGAGACAGAGTATATATACTTATGTAGTCCCCAGGTGGGAAGAAGCAATTTGCATATGTTACAGTTGGCCTGTGTGTCCCTATTGTTAAATGGGATATCTCCCAGGGTTGCATTGTTAGTCAGGGATATGCATAGCAGTGTGTTAAGTACATTAGCAATCCATTGTATTGTTTCCATTGAAATCCATAAACACATGGACAATTTCAACAGGAAAGAAGAAACTCAGAAAGTAAACAAAATTTGGTTACTAGTACTGAAGAACACTAAAATCAAGACTCAAAAATATGTCAATGAACACCACTCAGACTCTGGAGGTCCCTCTACAGGAAACAATACAATGGGTTGCTAATGTACTTAATGCACTGTTATGCATATCCGCTGACTAACAATACAACCCTGGGGGGTATCCCGTTTAACAATAGGCCATCACACAGGCCAGCTGCAACATACGCAAATTGCTTCCTCCCACCTGGGGACTACACAAGTATATATACTCTGTCTCACTTCCATGCCACCAGAAAATGCCAGCCACAGATGCAGGCAAAACATCAGGAGAAAATACTAATAGAACACGGCCTCAAAGCCCAGAAAACCCACAACAACCTATGGATTCTGGCCATGAAAGCCTTTGACTTCACAGCCTTCTTTCTCTCTCTTTTGACTTAGTGGGTAGGGAGTTAATTGACTGTTGCACAACAGGTAAGTACAAGACCATGGCAGCAAATGGTGGGATCCAATGTAACTGTTGTTGATAGCATTGGTCGTGTTGGTATTGTGTGCCTTGAAGCTGTTTCTGCCTTAAGGTGACTTAAACATAAACCTATTATGGGTTTTTTTTCTTGGCAAGATTTGTTCAGAGGGGGCTTTGCCTTTGCCTTCCTCTGAGGCTGAGAGAATGTGACTTGCCCAAGGTCAGCCAGTAGATTTCCGTGGCTGACTGTGGATACGAGCCCTGTCAAACACTCAAGCCATCACACCAAGCTGGCTCTCAGGCCATTTCTGCATTACACTGTTATAGTGCTATTATTCCAGTTTCAGTGTCCTGTGGAATTGAGGAATTCATTCCTGAAGGCCAAAAGTGTGTAACACAAAAGCTTTACAGTCAGCCCTCTGCTTTCAGGGAGGCTGGGGCCAAAAGTAGACAAACTATGAATAAAAAAAATCGTGAACTTACAAAAAAACAAAAAAACAAAACAAAACCCTGAGAACACTTCTCTAAGAATCTCTAGCTCTTCCGGCAGAAGTGGACCATCGAATCATGCCAGAGGACCTAGAGATTCCTAAAGAGAACATATTTCTTTCCATGGAGGGGACAAATAGAGTAAGATTTTTTAAATAAATAAATAAATAAATAAAATAACCCGCGAATAATCAAATCTGCAAATGTCAAACCTGCAAATGTGGAGGGCTGACTGTACTTTGTTAACAGAAGCTGAACATAACAAAACAGATTAATAATTTAATACATTTAAACACATCTATCACTGTCACTCACACTCTTCTCCTAAGCCATTTCCGCACTACCCTGTTATAGTGCCATTATTCCGCTTTCAACATCCTATGGAATCCTGGGGTTTGCAGTTTAGGGAGGGGCCTTTGAGGCCCCTCCCTAAACTGCAAACCCCAGGATTCCATAGGATGTTGAAAGCGGAATAATGGCACTATAACAGGGTAGTACGGAAATGGCCCTAGTTAGCTCAGGCCATTTCCTCATGGTGGCTCTGTCTTGTGATGTGGACAGGAGGGCAGCGGTCTGTGAGTCATGCTTTCGGACGACATCATTGCGATCCCACTGCCAAATCGTCCCTACCCATCGTGATCGTGGGTTATTCACTTAACGGAATAAATCCGTGCCCATGATCATGTGATGCTCCTGTCATCGCTGGCCATGAGGAAGGTGTGGAAGTGAAATGGAGGCACCTCCATCCCCAGTGCAGCATGGGAAAGAGGCTGGCTATGCTGCAGAAGGAAGGCAAGTGTCACTCGTACTCCTTTCTGCAGGGAGCTGGCCAGTTGCAGAGGAAAGGATCCCTGTTGTGCTGCCATCCTGGCAAAGATGCTGCCGGGATTGTGACAGGACAACTATGGGATCCACTAAGGTGTGGAAATGGCCTCACACTCTTAAACCCCACTCGTCAATTACTAAATCTGACCGAGTGACCCTCTTAATCCTAATCCTCACTCATTCACTCCATACTCCCTTCTATATTACCCAAATTAACTGTCAACCACCAGCCTGATTCAAATCCCTCCAAATATTCCACCAATCCCTCCAAATATTCCACCAACATCCTCTGAAGATGCCAGCCACAGATGCAGGTGAAACGTCAGGAGAAAATACTAATAGAACATGGCCTCAAAACCTGGAAAACCCACAACAACCTATGGATCCCGGCCGTGAAAGCCTTCGACTTTACATTCCACCAATCACCACTTTCTCCCTGCATTCCTTTCGCTCACACCCTCCTGTCAGTTCCTTACTCAATTATCTCTATTACATGTGTAATCCAGAGGCAGGAGAAGGAGGCTGGGAGGGTCGGGATGGAGGGGATGGAATGCCAACATGGTTTCTAAGTATGCTGATGCTTGAAATGCAAAATGATGACAGGGTGCTCCCAACGCTAGGAGGCACAGCAAGCAGAATAAGCCTTGAGGCACGATTTGTCAGAGTTAAGCCATAGTCTTAATAAAGCACTGCTGATTACCTAAATTCATTATTTAGGCAGCATAATCTATACATAGAAATGCATGTACAAATGAACGCACATGCTCATTAAGGGCTTTATTACATGGGGCAGGTAAATTGCACTTACAGCAGGATAATAGCATCTTTGGCTGGGACTGATCACATTATCTTGTGCCTCTTCTGTTGTTCTCCCAGTGGGAGATCGTTTGGAAAGTATTACATCAGTGTCCTGTCACAAACAAACAAACAAAACTATTTATTTAGGGATGGGACGAATCCAGAATTTTCCATATCCGAATCCCTGGAAGATTCTGGGAATCCACGAATCTTGTGAATCTTGAATCTTTCGAATCCTTTTATTAAAAAGGGTTTAAAAAGCAAGGGAAAGAAGAATAATCTTGGGCAAGACACACTCTCTCAGCCTTAGCAAAAAGCCAGGCAAAGGCAAACCTTCCTCTGAAGAAATCTGGATGATTGTCATAGTTTTGCTTCAGGACCTCCCCAGATTGAAAATGACATGAAGACCTTTTGTACACAGGCAGGAAATGTGGATTAATCCCCCATTTTCCTGCCTGTGTAAACAGGACCACTACAGTAGAGAGCTAATCCAGGTCAAACCTGGCTTTTCTTTGCATAGCTCCTTATGGCATCCTGGGGTTTGTAGTTTGCTGATGCACCAGAACACTTTGGCAGAGAAGGCTGTGACCTCTTGTAAAACTCCAAACCCCAGAATTGTGTCTGGAAGAGGTTTGCAAAGGAATCTTTCAGCTGCCCTTGAAATCTCAAGCCTGTAGCTTCCAGTCAAGTGCTGAAGTTAAATGTGAAATGTTCAGTTTAAATATCTTAGAATACAACCCCAGATGTAATCTCTGAAATTGTTGGCAAAGGCCGTTGTTACTCCAAGGGGAAAAGTCACCTACTTGCCATCTTCCTTTGTGTATCTGGTCTCTCAGGTCTTCAGGCATCCTAGTCTCCCAGGTTTTCAGACGTCCTGGTCTCCAACAAACTATTTGGTTGGTGGGTTTGAAAGACTGGATTTGCCTATTTTGGCACAGAGATTTGGATTCACGAATCTCAAATCCTTCCCCAGGGTTTGAGGATTCGGTTGGCCCATCCCTAATTGTATTGTATTACATAGTACACACATAACCAAATTACCTTAATACATAAACCAACATTTTCCACACAAAGTGCTGAAAAGGGTGTCTACTACGTGTATGTCTGAGGCTGGGCTCTTTAGTCACAATCTTATATCAACTTTCTTCTTCAGCTTTTCATCCCTGCAGTCTCCCTGTAACTGAGATCCTATATCAAGTATGTGTTGCATAGACTTTACATGTGGTGTAATACATTGCTTGTGCCGCACCATTCAGTGGACATTTGAATGTGCAACTAAATATACAACTGAATGCCCATCATATGCACATGCACAAGTCAGGCACATGCACGTTAAGTGCATGTTCATGTGCATGAATGGTGTCTGCACAGCACATGCATGGCCCACGCAAAGCCTGTGCAAAGTGCATGCCAGGCACATGGACAATGGCACTGCATGCACAATTCTACTTCTCCAGCCCTTAACTGAGTGAACATGGTGTGCATTAAACATTGTTTCCACTGAGGAGCTCACATGTGCAGAACATCCAACCAGATTCTGGTCATTAATTTTCAAACTGAAAAGTGAGACTGAAAAACATACATTTCCATACCTTCCAACAGTTTGGCAGGGACAGACCTGATTAATCCTCTGTAATCTCTCTTTCCAGATACTTTCAAAGCATCCCAGTTTTTCTGTCCTCCTCCCTCTTTTCCATTTTGTTCTCAGCTTACTTCCATTGCTGGGAACTGAGTTCAAAGTTCAAAAGTAGTTTGCACTCAATTAATGCAGCCAGATGTGGGTGGGATCTTGCTCTTCCCAGTAACCTCAGGCAAAAGCAATCTGCTGCAGCCTCTCCTAGTTTGTCTATTCTTCCCCATGAATAACTTTGCTCATCTTGCCCATGATGTGATGTTGCTTGACCATGTGTACTGGTTTTCATCTGTTAAATGTTGGAGGGTATACAAGTGTGAGGGGTGATTTTGTTGTCCAATTCCTGCGAAAGATGGAGGCAGTGTCAAAATCTATCCCACATTTACCTTGTTGTTCCCCCTTTTTGAAAGTGTTCTTGGTTCTTCTGCCTCATCCTCAGGGACATTTAGAATTCATTTTAAACCCAACGTATTTACCTGGCGTTGCCTGGGGTTTTATTTTCTTCTTAACAACTCACCAAACTGTCTTGTCCAGTACCTGTAATTTTTACCTGTATTTCCCAGTGCAATCTGATTCAGAGTTATTTACATCCCCATTTGGGTTCCTGAGGGAATACACTGTCCTCCTCCTTGCTGCTAGGCCTCATCTCCATAGCAACCGGCCTATTCCAGCAGCTGTAACTTATCTTCATATTCCCCAATCCAATTCGTATTCAGAGTTGTTAACATAAGAGAGATTTGGTTTTTGAGGGAATATGCTAGCCTACTCCTTCTTGCTGCTAGGTCTCATCTCCGTAGCAACCAGCTTGAGCTCTCTGGCTGAGAATTCTAAAAGCTCCTCCCTAAACTGCCAACCCCAGGATTCCATAGAATCTTCACAGGCAGCCAATCATATAAGGTTTTCTTGCCTCACACAGCCAGTCATATGAGGTCAGAAAGTGCCAGAAATCGAGATGCTGCAGGATGTGGGAGAAGTGGAAACGAAAGGAAACACATACACACACATTCAGCCACCTCTCTGGTAAGGCAAGCCCCCAAGAGCCAAAAACTTCATCTATGAGAATTTCTGTAAGCTTTTCTTCTTTTAAAAGCAGTTTTCTATCAAATTGAGTGATAGCGGTAAACAAAAGTGGAGTGAGTTTTAAGCGCATTGGTAGTGACATTACTTTGAATACGTAAGAGTTTGTTGCCCTCTGTGCTCAAAACTCCTGCTTGTACTATGTACATGACGCTGTCGCTGTGTGCCTTCAAGTTGTTTCTGACTTAAGGCCAACCCTATGGCAAAAATATCATGGAGTTTTCTGGGGCTGAGAGTGTGTGATGTGCCCAAGATCACCCCATGGATTTCCATGGCTGAGTGGAGAATCAAACCTTGGTCTCCAGGATTGTAGCCCAACACTCAAACCACTACATCGCAGCAGCTCTATTTATGGTGTTGCCCTCTCTTATCTTTCAAACCAAAGTCACAATCTTTCTCTTTTGCATATTTTTCAGTTGAACCCTTAGTCCCATTCCAGTGGAGAAAAATGGGGGCATTGCCCCCCTAAATAAGAATTCTTCCCCAATTCAATTTTCCTTCATTCCGCAAATTTCTAGCATTGCAGAGAACGAGACATGAAAATCATTCATACTTAAAACTCTCCTATTTCTCTTGTTTGCAATCCCTTGGTGACTTCACCGGCTTCTTTTCTTTGAATAGCTAAACGTTACTTCTAAATGTTCAACAAAAGTTTTAAGTGATAGCAATGCTACAAATTTGGAGGACTGCAGAACTTTTTTTGTTGGAGGGCAGAATTCTGATTGGGGGGAATGTCTTGATTTTGCCTATTTCCCATGTAGCTATATCCCATCCTATTCCCAGCCCAACGTCGTATTCCCAGCCCAAAATGAAGACCCAGGCTGGAATCCTATTGGTTAGTCCCAACTATAATAAATCCCTTGAATTAATTGCTGAATGGTGAGTTGACATGTAGGTGAATACAGTTGATTAAATGGCACTACACTTGTTGGGATCTAGGCCCCAGTCTAATTAGAGCCAGCATGGTTTGAGCATTGGACTATGATCCTGGAGACCAGAGTTGGATTCCCCACTCGGCCATGGAAACTCATTGGGTGATCTTGGGCGCATGACACAGCCTCAGAAAACCCTGTGATAGGTTTACCTTAGCTGGAAATGGCTTGAAGGCACACACCAACAACAATGATAATTAACTGCATTTGCTTCCCTAGCCCTTTCCACTACTACCTTCTAATTGCTTCTTCTCTGTCTCCTTCGTACCCAAACTTGATTCCATTGTCCACAGTTGGGTTGTAAGTTCTGTGAGGACACAGACCTGTCTTTGGCATATGTCTTCTGTAAATCCGCATGTACACTGACACCATACTGGCAATGACAAGAGAAATAGCAATAACAGCATTTTTTAACTGAGCCATAAGAAGCATTTTGGAGTCTTCACAGACAGTAATAGATACACCTAAGGTGGTGGGGACATAGATTTTAATTCCATTTTACCTTTTGCACCTTTTCAGCGATGTGAAATTTTAGTTGAATCTCTTGTAATTAATGCAATTGATCTGAATTCCCAGGGTTAGGGGGAAGTAGAGAAAGATGGTACATGAATAAAACACAATAAATGTATTTGCAACATGTGAAATGCATACCTGGAACATTTAATTGATGAAAACCAAGAGACATGTGGCCAAGCAGCATCACAGTGTGGTCAAAACAACAAAAGGTATTAATGAAGAAGAACACACAAGCCAGGTGAGGCTGCAGAAGTTTCCTTCTGTCTGGGCCTATGGGAAAGGCAAGATTCTGATCTATTTTTTCTTCTCCTCCTCTGTTGCTGAATTAAGTGAAAGAAAGCAACTTTTGCTCTTTGGACTCAGGGCATTTCTGCCCTACATTGTTATAGTGCTATTATTCCACTTTCAACATCCTGTGGAATTTGGGGGTTTGTAGTTTACTGAGGCCAAAGAGCTCTCTGGCTGAGAATTCTAAATGCCCCTCCCTAAGCTGCAAACTCCAGAATTCCATAGGATGTTGAAAGTGGAATAATAGCGCTATAACAGGCTAGTGCGGAAATGGCCTCAGTTGAGGATATGTGATTCCACTTTAACTGCTATGGCTGTATCATATGGAATCCTAGATATGCAGTTTAGTGAAACACTAGAGCTCTCCCTATAGGTAGGAATATAATGTATTTTTAGAGTGTGTTCTCTAGGACTGAAGACAGAGGAAATGTCCTCAGCTCTGCACGTAATCACTGCACATTAAAATTAAGGAACTCTAATCTCTACTGTAGTAACTGAACCTGCACACCTCTTAAGATAAAAGTAAATGGGAGACAGAATGAAAAAACAATTGGGTGTTTTGGTACTTAGATTATACAGTATATATCTTTCAAAGTACCTAGTAAAATACCTCCTATATTACACTATGAAGAAAGGGAGTTTAACATTATACTCTTTAATGTTAAACAAAACAGCATTTTGAAGAATTTGGTTAATATAGTAATCTCAGTGGTAAAGCTAAGATCTTATTCACACTACACAGTTACAGCATTTTGATAATGCTTTAATTATCATTGTTCCATCCAAGCAAGCCTTGGGATATGCAGTTTAGGGAGAGCTATGCCATTTCTGCACTAGACTGTAATAGTGCTGTTATTCCACTTTCAACATCCTATGGAATCCCCTGGTTTGCAGTTTAGGGAGGAGCCTCAAAAGATGTTGAAAGTGGAATAATAGCACTATAACAGTCTAGTGTGGAAATGGCCCTAGTTACAATTTTTAGTCAGAGAGTGCTAGTGCTTCCCTAAACTATAAACCCTAGGATTCCACAGGATGGAACCATGATGGTTAAAGTGGTATCACAGTGATATAATCATGTAGTGTGAAGGCACGCCAGCATTGCTAATGGTAAACCCTAAGTATGAGAAACTGTTGGGTAATTTTTCCTACCCTTGGAGAAATTTGGTGAAATTGTTTCCCTAATTTTTTCCTCCTGCAATGGGATGGTGGATTTGGAGAATCTGTTTGCATGGAGCTATAATAGACCTGGCAATGGTAACCATTTCTCAGCATGGCACCCTTCAAGCTTGATGAAAGACCCAGGTCAGAGGTCTCCAGAGGTCAAAGGCCAATGGAAATGAAACGTATGCATAGAATCTCTCCCAGCTCTTCTCCTTGGTGTCACGAAGATAAATGGCAGTTTGTAAAACCTCCCCCTCTCAAATAAAGCAGCAATCTTTTTTGAGGGTGGGGTGTTGAGGGGGTGAGATTGTTCTTCTGGCCTCTTGTTCCTTAATGATCTGAAGGCCTTCCTCATTCTGAGTTTCGGAGCACACCTAAGCATCAAGCTGAGAAAACAGATGAAAACAGTGAAAGTGAGGAAAAGTGAGAAAATTGAACGTTAGGGAGGGAATTCTCCTTTAGAATCACAGAGTCATAGAATCTTAGAGCTCAAAGGGATCACAAGGGCACCTAGTTCAACCCCATGCTGTACAGAATATGCACCTAAAGCACATTTGTCAAACACAAGGCCTGCGGGCCGAATCCAGCCCACCAGACCATTTCGTGTGGCCCTCGCACCTCTCCTGCCATTGCGGCACTCCCCCACCTGGTGAGCCCGGGGCCGCAATGGGGGGATTGGGCTCAACAGGTACAGAGGGGGTCAGGGGAGGGGCAGAAAGAGGCACAAAGACGGTCTGGGGAGCAGAAATTGGCAGTATATATGGATATACTGACCAATTCTATGTCAGAGGTATAGGGACCATAAACTACGATCAAATAGCTCCAAAATGTCCAAGAAAACAAAAGTTGATGCAGAGGGAAGGCAATTTAGGCCCTTTCCGCACGAGGCGAGTGAATCGCTCTGTGCCGTTACTTACCGGTTCTTCTCTCTTCAAAGCAACGCGGACTTTCCCTTGAGCCCTTCTGCAGGGCTCCTCTGTTTGTTGCAGGGCGAATCGGAGCAGTGCGAGGTCTGTAGATCCGCACTGCTGAGGCTGAAAATGGCGGCTTCCTGTTCTTCGTGAGTCCGGACCAACCGCTGACGCTGACCACTCCCACAGCCTGCCCTCCGCTGATCGCAGGCTCGCATTGGTGCGAGCCTGCGCATCTGCACAACTGAGCGGGAACGAAATGGTGCACTCCAGAAGATTGAAAGACGGGATTTTTCCGGTCTTCACTTAGCACGCTGGAGGACCACTCGGGGGCGTTTTGGATCGGACTAAGGTGCGGAACTAAGGTAAATAGTCCGAACCAAGGTGCAGATGACCTCCATGACAGGACTGCTTGGTACGTCTTAACTTCCTTGTGCGGAAAGGGTCTTAAAAACCAGTAATAATCAAATGCAAACGCAATTATTTAATATGATAAAATTTAATATGATAAAAGAGTAGATACATTTATATAGTCTTACAGATACAACCAGCACTTTGAGGGCAACCATAATGCTGATGCAGCCCAAGATGAAATTGAGTTTGACACCCCTGACCTAAAGCATTACAGCAAGATACCCATCCAATCTGTTTGAAGACCTCAAAAGAGGAGAATTCACCATCCTTTGAGGCAGTTCACTCTGCTGTCAGACAGATCTTGATCTGTATGCATCACTAAAGATTGCCCTAGGCTAAGAGTGTGATCCTGGTTAATTAAAAAAAAAAAAGAAGACTCAGGCCATTTCCACACCTTACCAATTCCCAATGGTCTCCTGTTGCGATCCTGGCAGTGGCTTTTCCAGGATGGGAGCGTGAGATGAATGCTCCCTTCCGTATCTGGCTGGCTCCCTGCAGAAGGGAGCGCAAGTGATACATGCCTTCCTTCCACAGCTCAGTTGGCATCTTTCCCAGGTTGCACTGAGGAAGGAAACACTTACATGGCACTTCCTTCCATTCTGAATGGCCAACGGCATTGTGCGATTTCAGGCTGTTAACGGGTGAAACAGGTGGGGACGGCAGTGGGACCATGATGATGTCATGTGAAAGCATGACTCACAGACCACTGCCAACGTGTCTCCATCGCAGGGCAGTGACCATGAGGAAATGGCCTTACTGGAAAGACAAATTGCAGTTCTATGGTAATAAAGGGGATCAATTCTATGCTAGGAATGATTAGGAAATGGCTGGAAATGGTGCACCTCAAAGAATGCTTACGCCTATGTGGACCTCATCATTTTCATCAGTCATTGGAAGAGGGAGGCTCACTTCTGTAAAGTCTTCTGTTCATGAAATGAAGTCTGTCAGGTTGTACCGTTGTTGTGTGCCTTCAAGTCATTTCCGACTTATGGAGACCCCAAGGTGAAACTATCATGGAGTTTTCTGCAGCTGAGAGTGTGTGAGACACCCAAGGTCACCCAGTGGGTTTCCATTGCTGAGAGGGAGAATCAAGCCCTGGTCCTCACAGTTATAATTCAGTGCTCAAACCATTACACCACTCTGGCTCCAGGTTGTACCAGGAGGGGATTATTCGATCATAGAATCATAGAGCTGGAGGAGAGCACAAGGGCCATCAAGTCCAACCCCCTGACATAAAGGAATACATAATCAAAGTATTCCCAACAGATGGCCATCCATTTTCTGCTTAAACTCTGACTCCCGCCAAAGGAGATTCCATCACATTCTGAGGCAGTGTGTTCCACTGTCAAACTGCTCTTGCTGTCAGGAAATTCTTGCTAATATGTAGATGGAATCTCTTTTCCTGTAGTTTGAAACCATTGCTCTATGTTCTAGTCTCTGGAGCAGCAGAAAGCAAGCTTGCTTCTTCTTCCATATATCTGACATCTTTTCAAGTAGCTGTTGGTTGAGGAAACTTGCCCACTTTTAAGGAAACTGGCCTTCTCATCAGGGCGTTTCCAGGCGTAGGAAACCTACAGTTCTCCAGAAATACAAGTTACCTGAGAACCACTGGTAAGGAAGCAAGAATGCCATTTGCTTCTTTGAAAGATGATTTCTTGGTGGGGTTGCGAAGGTGGTAGTGATTGCAGTATCTTTGTCATCAGCCCTGAAGGTATTTATGGAGCTCATCAAACTGTTCATGTCAGGATAATGCTTTCAGGAAATTCGTGGATGAAGGCAATGATGTTAGGAAGAGAGCAGTATGAATGAGCTGATGCTGCTGTATCAGATGAGTCAAAGGGATGATGGACAACCCCATCTATATCTCTTGTGTTAAAGTCATTTGGTCTAACATGAATGATTACAGCAAAGGTTGTGAATGGCTCATTAGAACACTTTCTTTCTCACTTTGGGCATTATCCTTCTCTGTAAATGTCTTGTAGCCTTGTTTTTAGAGGGCGCAAAATGAGCAGAAGTCTGGAAAGATGGCCATGTTCTAAACTGAGGTTGAGTTGTGACCAAAGATGGCTCTTTTTGGTTGTGGCTCCTTGTCTACTAAATTGCCTCTCTATCACCATTGGCCAAGCTTTCCCTTTGATGATATTTAAGGAAGCTAACTGAAAACAACACTCATTTTGTTAGCTTTTGAGACTGATGCAGAATTGTGGGAGGGAGGATACTTTTTTAAGTACAAATCCCAGAATACCCAGCCACTGTGACAAGTGACCATGCTGGTGGACAAAGCTGTCTTTTAAATGTCTGTTGTTGCTTCTGGTTCAAACTTGTTGCCTGTTTTCAAGCTGCTTTAATTTATGTTGCTGTTTAAGGTATTGGTTGCTTTATATCTTTACACTGTTAACTGCTATAAGAATGCTTGTGACTGAAAGGCTGAATGCGATGATGATGAAGATGATGATGATGATGATGATGGAACTGCTCCCAGAGTTTTCTCAAGTCTGCTGACTTGGCAGGATTGTATCTAGTGCAGGATCAGGTCCAAGAAAGATGCAAGTGTGCCTGACTCAGGAAGAATAAGGGCTGTCATTGCCTGGCTGGTGAAGGAAAGGGAACTCTGCATATGCTCATGGATCTTCTCTTTTCCAGACAACTACAAGAGAAAGCAAATACAAGTGCATCCACAGAGTGCCCAACTATGTATTCAGGAGTTAAAAGTGGAAACAGATATATTACCCTTGCCAACTGGCACTATGTGTCGGAAAACCTAAAGCCCAATTAACCATGTTTCTAACTCTCTGAAGTTAATGGCACAGCAGCTGCTAATGGAGTTCTACAGCATGCACATTTGCCTTTTAGCTAGGAACCTATTAACTGGAGTCTTGCTAAGAAAAATGTCTGTTCGAGACATTAAAACCACAAAGGCAGCTAATAAATGACATGTCAGGTAACTCTCTGTACAGATAATCTTGGGCTTTATCTGTCTTAGGCTGCATCTGACAACCATTTTCAGCCTTGGGGCTTCACTGTTTTGTACCTAACTTTTGGAGTTCTCCATGCCCATCGTGGACGGGGCCAGAACAACAACAAAATGTAGGCATGGGAACAGCTAAATTTGGGTCTATGTTTATCATATACAACTAGATCACAGGGTTTGGATCTTCTTCGCCAGTTAAGGCAAGTGAGAGGAATATCAGAGTGAAAGCACTACCTTGAAAATTATGTGTGTTTATGTGCGTATATTCTCTGTTGTTAGACTTTTTTTTTTTTAAAAATGAATCAAATACTCTGAACACTATGATCAATGGCAATTGTATCATTGTACACCACCACCTGGGCTGCCCTCTGTGACATCACCTTTTAGATCATCAAAGGAGCTCCTGTGACATCACCATTGGCAGTATCCCGTGGTCTCAGGTTTTGGCCTTGAAATATCAGGACTTGGCATTGTACTAACCTGGAAACCCATGCCAGACTTTGTCTGTCAGTATACGTTAGAAATTGTGGGGGGTGGGAGGGAACGACACAATTATTCGGGGGTAAAATGTATTTATTCTACATAGAGTGCCAAAAAGACAAATAAATGGGTCCTAAATCAAATCAAGCCTAGATACCAAGATACCAAAATGACTAAACTGAGACTGTTGTACTTTGGACATATTATGAAAAGACATGACTCACTAAGAAAAAGAGTGATGCTTGGCAATGTAGAAGGCAGTAGGAAAAGAGGAAGACCCTAGTACAAGTGGCTAGATTCAATCAAGGAAGCCAAAAAGTCGGGACCTGAGTTTACAAGGTGATCTATTATCTCTCTCATTCACAGGTCCACAGCAGGCTGAGGTTAACTTGATAGCAATTAATAACAACTTTTTACAATTAGTCTGGTCACTCCACAGAATCACAGAAGTATAGAATCGTAGAGTTGGAGAAGACTACAAGGGTCACCTAGTCCAACCCCTGCCATGCAGGGATACACCATCAAAGTATTCCTGACAGATGGCCATCCAGCTGCTGTTTAAAAACCTCCAAAGAAGGAGGCTTCTTCACACTCTGAGGCAGCGTATCCCACTATCGAATTGCTCTTAATGTCAGGAAGTTCTCCCTGGTGACTGGATGGACTCTCTTTTCCTGTGGTTTGAAATCATTGCTTCATGTCCAGTCTCTGGAGCAGCAGAAAACAGGCTTGCTCCATCCTCCATATGACATTCTTTCAAATATTTAAATATCGTTATCATGTTGCCCCTTAACCTTCTCTTCTCCAGGCTGAATAAACCTATCTCCCTATGCAGCTCCTCATAGGGCATGGTTTCCAGGCTTTCTACCATTTGGGTCACCCTCCTCTGGACATGTTCCAGCTTGTCAATATCCTTCCTGAACTGTGTTGCCCAAAACTGGACACAGTAATCCAGGTAGGGTCTGACCAAAGCAGAGCAAAGTGGTACTATCACTTTCCTTGACCTAGATACTATACTCCTGTTGATGCAGCCCAGAATTGCATTGGCTTTTTAGCTGCCATCTCACACTGCTGAACCATGTTCAGTTGTGGTCTAGTAAGACTCCTAGATCCTTTTCACACGTACTATGGTCAAGCCAAGTGTCATCCATCTTATATCTATGCCTTTCATTTTTTTTTTGCCCAAGGGTAGTACCTTACACTTCTCCCTGTTGAAATCCATTTTGTCAGCTTTCACTCAGCTTTCTAATCTGTTGAGATCGTTTTGTTCTGATCCTGTCCCCTAGGTGTTAGCTACCTCTCCTAATTCAGTGTTATCTGCAAATTTGATAAGAATGCCCTCTATCCCCTCATCCAAATCATTGATAAAGATGTTGAATAACACTGGGCCCAGGACAGAAACCTGTGGCACTCCACTAGTAACTTCCCTCCAGAGTGAAGCTATTGGTGAGCACCCTTTGGGTTCAGTTGGTCAGCCAGTTACAAATCCACCTAGTAGTAGCATTGTCTAGCCCACATTTTACTAGCTTGTATGGAAGGATATCATGGGGGACCTTGTCAAAAGACTTACTAAAGTCAAGATATGCTATATCCACAGCATTCTTTTCACCTACCAAGATAGGAACTCTATCAAAGAAAGAGATAAGATTAATCTGGCATGACTTGTTTTAGATAAACCCATGTTGACTTTTAGGAACAAGGCTTTCCTTTCTAAGTGCTTACAGACTGCCTGTTTAATGATCTGCTCTAGAATCTTTCCCAGTATTGATGTCAGGTTGACTGGGCAGTAATTGTTCAGGTCCTCTTTTTTCTCCCTTTTTGAAGATAAAGTAATCTGCTGGATTACTTCATATGGAAGTAAGCAACCAGATGTTCTTACACTCTGTCAATGTGTTGGTAAGATCAGCAAACACAGTCAGGAATTGTGACCCTTCAGTTTGGGAACAAAAGGACAACTTTGTTGTTTCTGACTCATGGAGACCCTAAGGCAAACCTATCATGGGGTTTTCAGGGGCTAAGAGTGTGTGATGTGCCCAGGGTCACTCAGTGGGTTTCCATGGCTGAGCAGAGAATCGTACTCTGGTCTCCAGAGGCATAGTCCAACATTCAAACCAGTCCTATCTCAGTCCCAGCACAGCTGATAAAACAAACTGAATAAGTCCCAGCTTGTTATTTATTTCCAGGCAATAAGTAGAGTCATAAATAAAGTCCAACAGCGTTCCAAGGCAAGGAAGTGTCCAAGGTCACTCTGAGTATTCATCAAGGTATCCAGCAGGGTAGAAGGTCAGATAAGCTCTGACAACTCCTGTAGGGGAAGGATGTCAGCTATACAGGTCTGAAGCCTAGTGCAGCTAAGGCTTGATTAATTGTTGCCAGTTATAAATTCTGAGAGAGCGACTCCGGGTCTCTCTTTGCTGTCTGCGCTCTGCAAAGCTGACTACAGGTAAGTGCTCTTCTATGTCTGAGGCAAGACTCTCTGCTGGAGCTGGCACCGCCCCGTGTTCTGTTTGTGGCACTGTAACCTCTTCCTGTACAGCAGGTCCTGGCATGCGCTCTGTTTCAGCCACTGGCATGCCCCCTGTTTCAGACTCTGAATCAGAGTCCATGCTCTGGAAGCAGGGCATGACAAAATCACTACATCATGCTGGGTCGCAAAAGAGCAATTATCTTCCTCACCCCCCTCAACAAGAAAAGCAAGCCATGAAATATATGGAGCATTAATAAAACAATAAAATGGTCGTCATGTTTGGTGAAATTTTTTTCCTTGGAGCAGAAGAATTTGTTGTACTTTAGGAAAGAAGTGATTCTTTGGAGAGTCAAGATGTGTTACTAGGCCCATTGAACCCCAATAGCAAAGGTCTATCAGCTCTAAGAACTGGACCTGGATTTGCTTTTTTCCTTCTTTAAACCATCCACCTTTCCTTATGTGGCAGGTCCTTTACATTGTATGCCTGAGGACAAGGACTGACTTGCTACTAGTCTTTGCAAATTGCTCTGAGCCCTTTTTGGCTGAAGACCAGAACCAAAAAGGAGTTTAAATAAACAAAGTCTGCAGGGGGACTGTGCCATTGCAGCCAGAAGATGGTGATTTAAATGATCTTGCACACGAATGAGTTAATATATGAATGAACCAATCAATTATTTGCTTACATAGAAAAGTGTGCATTGAAAAAAGGGTTCTGGCCTAGCTTTTCTCTTTAACGTGTTTTGTTTCTACATTTAGGAAACATCTTAAAATCTTATTTATTGGGCAATAGTAAATCAATCTATCGTTTTATTTAGACCCTGTCTCTTCCCCAAGACTGGGAGTCAAAGCAGCTTATAGTTAAGAATAAATACAAGCAGACGTATATCTAGCTAAAACCATACTAAAAAGGACTATTCCGTTATGTGACTCCTGCTCTGATGTGATGCGTTCTAGAGATGGGCTTACTGTTTCTCACCTGCAATTTTGAGTGCTAAAATTCTCCTTCCTTATCTGTGTTTTGAATTCTGACAAGTAAAACTGAAGATTTCCATCACTTTTGGGCCTCTAGCTATTTCACGTACTGATTCAAGTAGACAGGCTGCTGAGATTGCTGCTGTTTGCCTTGGTGGCCACCTTGCTGAATGTGACTTGAAATAAAGCATGATCCTCACAGTTTTATGCCCTAGCCTGCACTGTTTCATGAGGTAGGGAGGGGTGAACATTCATGCATAAATCCATCTCCAAAAGATGCGGAAACAGGACCACCATTGTGAAAAGAAACTCATCAGCCTGGAAATTAGAAAAAATGTTTGTTATGTGTGCACATGTGTGTGACATGAGCACATTTATGCATTCTAAAGTTGTGGTAGGGAGCCATCTGCTGGTCCTAGACAGCTGCTGTAAGGCAGACGGTTCATCTCTGAAAGCTTATGTTTCAGCATCCATAACATTTGGAACGGCAGAGGGAATTTAAAAAAAGAAAAGGAAATGTGAAAAGCAGGTGGATTAACCTGAAGTGAAAGAAAAGCAGGAATGCTTAAGAGGAGGTTGCTGTAGAGATCCATTAACTCACAGCATGCTGTGCATGTATGTGCAAATTATTACTATTTCTTTATACAGTGCCATAACTGTACATGGCGCTTTACAAGTAAAAGAATGACAGAACGGTTCTCTGCCCTCAGGTTTACAATCTAATTAAGACATGACACAAAAGGAAAAGGGGCAGGCAGTGTGGGAAGGGATTAAATCCAGCCGATACTGCCCCTTCTTCTCTCCCTCTGATGCCAGAGCAGTTGTAGTTGGGATGGAGGGCCCTCGCCTTTCATCTGCTTCTGTTGGCAGTAAACGCTCGAGAAAATGTTAGGGCACCAGCCCTTAAAACTGTCAGGGCATCAATCCTGAACAACCCAGACAACCTAGAAAATGACCAGGGCACCAACCCTGAGAACTGTTGAGCAACAACCCAGAAAGCGGCCCGGGCACCAACCCTGACAACCGTGAGGGGAAACTGTCAGGGCACCAACCCTGAAAACTGTTTGGGCAAGAACCCAGCAAAACAGCCAGAGCACCAACCCTGCTAACCCTTAGAAACTGTTAGGAAAAAAACACATAGAGACAGACCTAAAATATTACCTTGGGTAGTCTACGCAATTGTGAGTGAGCTCTGAATCAGCTTGGAAAGATCACCAACTTTGGCCAAAGGGACTCCTCTCCCTTAGCAAGAAAGCAGTCCAAACTACCTTTTACATGAGGAAAGGGAAGAACAGTTTATTGAAAAAAGAGAAAGGTTAAATAGGTTTGGGATGACAATGATCTCACAGAGCATACAGTGCATGTGCAATAATATTTTTTCTTTCCCAGGACTAAAATTCTGATACATGGTTGATACAGTAACTTCTGGTTAACAATCAACAATGAACCTTGATTCACACATGTATTCATTCAGCAATGGAGTGTAAGCAATATTGTTACAGAAAGCACAGAAAGAACTGTTACCCTGATTTCTGAGGGTCCCGAGAGGGACACCTAAATGCGCTCTCAATTATATAAGTTGGGGAAATTAGCCAAGAGCACGGCTAGCAATGCGAGAGGCAGGGTAACGTAGCGAGATCTTGTACCCAGTGTCTACGGGGTCAGGCCGAGTCAAGGAGCACACAGAAATTAAAATAATAAATGTTGTTTTATTAAAATACAATCAAACAGTGTATGCAGCACACTCACTCAGATAACTAAAGAAATAAAGGTTGGAGTGGGATAGAGGGGTTTTTAGAGGAGTTGTTGCTTTGGGTAATACTACACCTGTCATGAAGTCCGCGGAGAAGCGGAGAAGGTGGGGAGCGTGGATCTCAGCACGTGGGGCTGAGGGGAAGGCTCGCTGGACAAAGCGACAGCAAGGCGGGATGGAAGCCAAGAGCGATCCGATGAGGCACTCAAAGTCAGGGGTTCTTATAGGGAAAATTGTGACTGCAGGCTAGTTCGTACTTGGGGAGAATAATGGATTTGGGGCTAGAGACAAAAGCCTTCGAAAGGTCAGAATTTGAATGATTGAGTTACAGCCAAATTGTCAGTAGGGTAGCCAGTATGCAAACGCAGAGTGCTTGCCAGAGGAGGATTCTTCTAATCAAGCTGCCTGCTCGGGGCAGGGAGTTCTTTGTAAGTTGCGTGCATACATAATAGAGTGCTTGCCTTTGAGGTCTCCTGAAGCGGCGGGACGGCTATTTCTGGCCTGCCTGTATGGTGTTGGAATGTTATGGCGATTATCGGCCGTGCCTGTCTGCGAG
This sequence comes from Cyclura pinguis, assembly GCA_030412105.1. Lineage (NCBI taxonomy): Eukaryota > Metazoa > Chordata > Lepidosauria > Squamata > Iguanidae > Cyclura > Cyclura pinguis. The sequence goes on along the minus strand of CM059599.1, from coordinate 16,441,735 downwards.
CTCGTCCGGGGGACCTCGCAAGCACGTGGGCAGGAATGGTTATAGGAGGCCGAATTATTGATATCAAAAGATATCTTTATATCCCACAAGCTCGGGCTAGCAATGGCGGTAACAGAACCTAGGAATTTGCCAAATAATGTCAGCATAATTTTAAGTAGGACACGGGGCTAACAACAGGAACGACGTTTAAAGTCAACTAGAATTCAAAATGGAGGACTTTAGTTAAGCAAATACAAAGGCCCTTTTCACATGGCATTTCTCATGCGAAAGGGCCTTTGGCTCGTTGTGTGATTGTGAGGAGCGTTTCAGACGACGTCCTTGCAATTGCGCGACGCTGCCAGGGCCAGCAGGCGCTGATCGCACACTACATCATTTTCGGCTTTCAACTGAAAATGGGGTGCTATTGCGCATTGCTCCGGGGCTCCACATGCACTTACCTTGCGTACGGAGCTCCGGAGCCGTGACCCTCACGCTTCCCCCAGCGCAGCCTGGGAAAATACCCAGTTGTGCTGTGGAAGGAAGAGTCGGAGCCCTCATGCTGCCTGCTGGCCAGCCAGCAAACTCTTGCGGAGCCGAAGCAGTGGGGATGCGAGAGCCTCACGGAAGAGGTTGCTTGCGTGATCCCCGCGCGACCGCGCCAGACAGAGTAAGGTGCAAAAAGGGTCAAAAAGACAAAGAGAGAATGTCTTTAGCTTAGACATTTAAGCAGGCAATACCCTCTGTGCATTAAACTGTCCAGGGCATTGATCTCCTAACAGCCCTGAAGAGAAGACCAGGGACAAAGATGGGAAACATTGTCCATTTGGTCTGTACTCTTTTACTGCTAACACTTCTGGGCCTACGCATGGTGGAGCTATGCCTGCCTCACCTTGTCTCCCTTTGATGCCAGAGCAGTGGCAGTTGGAATGAAGAGAAGGCCTTTCATCTGCTTCTGCGCCTAGGCATGATGGAGCTCTGCCCGCCTCTTCTTCTCACCCTCTGAGTCCAGGGCAGTGGCAGGTGGGATGGCGGAGGGGCCTTTCATCTGCTTCCAGGTCTAGGCATGATGGCGCTGTGCCTGCCTCTTTTTCTCTCTCCCTCTGAGACAACAGCAGGAGTCGTTGGGATGGAGGGAATGTATATGTACAATAAAATGAGAGCCAGAGTGTTGTAGTGGTTTGACTGTTGGGCTAAAACTCTTGGAGACCAGGGTTCAAATCTCTCCTCAGCCATGGAAACGCCCTGGGGTAACCATGGGCAAATCACACACTCTCAGCTTCAGAAGAAAGCAATGGCAAATCCCCTCTGAACAAATCTTGCCAAGAAAACTCTGAAATAAGTTTGCCTCAGTGTCACCATGAGTTGAAAATGATTCGAAGGCACACAACAGTACACTAAAAAGAGACTTGTGAAGTCTGTATATGAAGAAAAGAAAGCAATGGACATGAAGCAGAAAAATCTCAAGATTGGATATTTCTAGTGGGGCTTCTATATGGCCTTTTTGGAAAGCCAAATGAGACACAAGAATTTGAACACTCTGGTTGGATCTCTCTAGATTTCTCCTACCCACTCTAGAATTTCGTAAAGTTGCTCCTTTGGACTGCAACTCCCAGAATCCTTCAGACAACATATGTTCAAAGGAGTGACTTGTCCAAACTCTGGCTTGTCTTTGGTTAAAAATATTCTTGAGGTCCTGGTGTGGGTGGGCTGGCACTGGGATTGTGCCACAGGAAGAGAGAGAATCACAGAGTTGGAAGAGGCCATGAGAGCCATCCAGTCCAGCTCCCTGCAATTCAGGAATACACAGTTAAAGCACTTCTGACAGATGGCTGTCCAGCCTCTGTTTAAAAACCTCCAAAGAAGGAGACTCCACCACACTCCAAGGCAGTATATTACACTGTCAAACTGCTCTTGCAGCCAGGAAGTTCTTCATAATGTTTAGGTGGAATCTCTTTTTCTGTAGTTTGAATCCATTGATCCATATCCTAGTCTCTGGAGAAGCAGAAAACAAGCTTGACCCATCTTCCATATGTTGTTGTGTCCTTTCAAGCCATTTCCGACTTATGGTGACACTAAGGCAACTCTATCATGGGGTCTTCTTGGGCTGAGAGCCTCTGCTTAAAAACCTCCAAAGAAGGAGACTCCACCATACTCTGAGGCAGCATATTCCACAGCCAGACAGCTCTGATCATCAGAAAGTTCTTCTTGAGGTTCAGGTGGAATCTCCTTTCTTGCAGCTTAAATCCATTGCTCCTTGTCCTAGTCTCTGGAGCAGGGGAAAACAAGCCTGCTCCCTCCTTGATATGACATCCCTTCAAATATTTAAACATGGCTATCATGTCCCTTCTTAACCTTCTCTTCTGCAGACTAAACATACCCAGCTCCCTAAGCTGTTCTTCATAGGGCATGGCTTCCAGACCATTCACCATGTTGGTCGCCCTCCTCCGGACATGCTCCAGCTTGTCGATATCCTTCTTGAATTGAGGTACCCAGAACTCGACACAGTATTCCCAATGAGGTCTAACCAATGCAGAATAGAGTGGTACCATTACCTCCCTCGATCTAGACACCATACTCCTATTGATGCAACCATCTTCCATATGACATCCATTCAGATATTTAAACATGGCTATCCTGTCCCCTCTTAACCTTCTCTTCTGCAGGCTAAACATACCCAGCTCCCTGAGCTGCTCTGCTTAGTGTAGTGTTTCCAAGGGCTAAAGGTTTTCTCACTGAGTGATATTAATGATTAATTGATTGCAGGGAGCCTTTTATGGGGGTGTGCTCTGTATTTTAAATGTATTTTGTTACATTTTAAAGGCTTTTACGGTGCTTTTAAGGTGATGATCATTTAATTGTGTTTTCACTTTTTCATTATAAGGTTGTTAGCTAATTTTGTTTCTAGCCTTTGGAAGCTGCCTTCTGAGCATTGCTGGCAGAAAGGCTCCATATTAAATAAACAAACAAATAATAAATAAATAAATAATTCTAAAAATGGCCACCCTCACACTCTCAGCCATTTCCCTTTATGCCAATGTATGTCTTTTCACGGTTGTCACAGCGAGGAGCCTTCAGGTTGGGATTGTACCACTAAGGAATTCATTCAACAGTCCTAAGGAGTTGCCTTATTCTCCTTTTAAAAATATATTTATTTGTGCATTTCACAGAATTTCATAGACTCTTAGGCCCTTTCTTCAGCTTACTGTCTTCTGGAGACATCCGGTGAGGGTCCTGGTGTTGTCTCTGCTGGGAGGAGAGGGTGACAGGAGCACTCCCCTCTGCACTGGGTGCCTTCTCAAATAGAGGAAGCATGATGGCACCACCATTGCACTTCGAGGACCTCCACACAGCACGTAAATGCAGGCGGGCAGTTGGAGGGCTGCATGATCACCGGTCATTGATGGGGAAAACTCTCCAATGGTTTGTGGCAATGATCACACCACCTGGGGACAGGAGGAGGACAGGACCCAGACGACATCATGCAGAACCGTCATCTGGGTCCCACCCTTCTCCCGTCACTAGTGTGGGAAGATGACGTCCTGCAGAAAGGACCTTAGAGTTGGAAGAGACTGCAAGGGTTATCTAATCCAATCCCCTACCATGAAGGAATACAGTCCTGTCCTAAAGTACTCCTGAAAGAAGCCCATCCAACCACTGTTCAGAGATTTCCAAAGATGGCCTCTAAGGCGGTCCATTCCACTGTCAAACAGCTCTTACAGTAAATGAGTTCTTCCTAATGTTTAGGTGGAAACCTTTGTAATTTGAATCTATTGATTCACGTTCTGCTCTATAGAGGAGCAGAAAATGGCCTTGTTCCTTCTTCTACATGACATTTCTTGAGATATTTGAAGACAGCTATCATGTTAGTTTTTCCCCCCTCTAACCTAAATGTACCTGTCTCTCCAAGTCATACCTCATAAGGCTTGGTTTGCCAACCTTTGATCAACTTGGTTGCCCTTCTGTGGATACATTCCAGCTTCTCAATAACCTTTTTGAATTGTGGTCCCCAGAACTGGACAAAATATACCAAGTAAGATCTTACCAAAGCAGATCTACATGCTACACATAGATACTACAATATAGGGCCAGTGGGGGGAAGTGGTTTGAACATGGGACTACAGACTCTGGAGACCAGGGTTCGATTCCCCACTTGGCTATGGAAACCGGTGATCTTGGGTGCATCATGCACTCCCAGCGCCAGAAAACTCTGTTACAGGTTTGCCTTTGGGTCACCATAAATCAGAAGTGACTTGAAGGCACGCAACAACAACTACAAACATATTTTAAATTTGTTGGCCATAGTGTAGTTGTTCTACTATATCCCGTTTTATCCACTCTTTCATTTTCTGCAGCGGTCGCCTGTGGTCTGAAAATATTTCTGTACGATAAGATATTGAGGGAGAGAGGGATATAGGGAGAGAGACAGGCCACACTCACATAATTTTGCTTACAGTATATCACCATAGTTGTTCCATTTTATTGTTATTGTTAGTTCTTGCTGTTAATCTCTCACTGTGCCTAATGTTTTTCACTTTATTTTTTATTGAAAAAAAAACCTGAAGTAAATAGCGAGAACATAAGATAAAAAAAACCAAAGGAAAACACACTTTCACATCTAAGTATTTATATAAAACGTTAACAATCAAATAATAATGCTCCTTCTTGAACATGTATCATTGCTATTCAATTACTTTTAACTGAAACAATAACATTTCCAAGTAAATTTCATTTTTTCTATGCCCCGTCTTTTTGCAGAAAAATTCAACAATCCTTCCTTCATACTGCTCTTGGATTCCCAAATAATTTATTCATGTACCCTTAAACAATACACTTCTATATTAATATCTATCGAATCTTAAACCTGATAACTCCTGAGTCATTATTAAGTATCATTCAGTTACTGTGCCTAATTTATAAATTAAACTCTTCCAAAGGCATGTATGCATAGGGAAAAAACATAGCATATATAGGATCTGATACTGCCCACAGTTTCAGGCATCCACTTGTAACATGTATCCCATAGATAAGAGGGTGCTACTGTATGTTGCCTGGGGAAGGAGCTAAGAAGCAATAGATATATTTTTTAACCTGTTTCTCTTTCTCTTTCTCTCTCTCTCTCCCTTTCCCTACCTACCTATCAACCTAGCTATCTAAGGTACATGGGCATAGAATATTTTGGCCCCACCCATCATTCAAACAGGATCTCGGCTCACAAAATGCTTAAAGAGGTTTCTAATATGTGCTGGAAATGTAATCAGCAAACGAGCATCTTTTTATCATATGTGGTGGACTTGTTAAAAGGCAAAAAAATTCTGGGATCAAATACATTGTCTGGTGCATAAAGTTCTGAAAGTTAATGTTCAGTTGAAGCCAGAATTATATTTGTTGGGATTATAGAGACGATTATGGAGAAGTATGGCAAGATGTTACAGTACAAAATACAAGATTGTAATATGCACAGAAATGGAAGAATACAGAGATTCTGACAAATGAGGATTGGCCAATAAAACAAATGGACTTAGCTGAAATGGACAATTAACAATATTGATAAGAGAAAGATCACTGGTGACTTTTTGTTTTGAAAGATTGGGAACTTTCAATACACTTTTTGCAAGAAAAAGAGTACAATATGTTGAACATAGGTTTTGACCATTGGTATATTCAGAAAACAAGTAGTTGAATGGTATTTGCAAGTAAAAAAGTTATTTTCTATAGTCATATATAATCTGCCTTAGGAAAACTGGAAGCCAAATGTGTATTTCCATTTTTAATAACTCTTTATTATCTTTATTCAGCATTTCTTTTTCTTTTAGCTTTTCCTGTTTGTTATTTGTTGTTTCTTTTTCTGTTTTCTTTGTATGTATTTTGAAAATGCCTTAATGAAATGCACCAAAAAACCCCCAAACACACAGGACCTTGGCATCTTATAGCTGTGCTTGATGAATTATAGGAGCTTTAGACAGATACAAGTCATCATATCATGTGGGAGGGACTGTGTAACACTGAGTGTGCACATTCACTCAGATAAGTATTCAAAGCACAGGGGCTGAATTATTGATCGGGAGGACAATAAGAGTTTGTCCTGAAACAGAAGATAGCAGCACGAAGCCATGAAAGAGCGACGTGAGGAGTAGCAGAACCACTGAAATGGGGGTAGGCTGCATTTGCTTTCTCCTTCATTATTTAGCAGCCCCCGGTCGAAGACTTATTCATACCTGAGGTAGGCTATCCAGGAACATGAAAAGCCAATACTTGCAAGATGCTCGTGCTGGGATGTTGGCATCTGCTTCTAGTGGAGGAGAAGGAAACGCTGGGACAGCAAGTCCCCATTCATAAATATTCAGCAAAAAAAGTCAGTGTTCTTTGCATAAATTCTTTTCAACCAGGTGCACCTGACAGGAGGGGAAGGGCAGTACTCAGCTCCCAGCAGACTCGGCAGGCCTAAATAAAACAAATGATATGTGTATGTGTGTGGGGGGAACAGAAAGAAAAGAGGAGGCCCGTGAAATAAGGAATACAGACAGTTTCTGCTAGTATTTGAGAACCAGTTACAGATACTTGCCTGCAACAAACAGAACTGCAAGTGTAGTTCAGTGGTGGCAGCTGACTCCTGTGTCTTTGGGGCAGTGAATCCACTATGGGCTTTAGTCTGAACGTTAAAGGAGCTATCTAAGCTGCTGAGCCCATAGCAAATATGGTTCAGCGCCTTTTTGCTGGCCAATTTTATACTCCCCAAATAGGTACAGCACCTTGGATCATTCCCTTTAAATTCAGACTAAAACTTGGAGTGGATTCCCCACCCCACCAACATGGAAGCCAACACCTGCAACCACGGTTCATATTTTCACGCACCTTGAAAATGGAGGTGCTGTTCTCAAAGACTAGTTAGATTTAGAGATGAGAAAGAGAATAGAAAGAAAAGAGGGAATGGAAATCGGTCCAATAGTTCTAGACTACTGGTAGACAACCTGTGGCTTTCTGGACATTTTGGACTACAGTTCCCATAATCCATCAATCACATTAGCTTGGGGCTTCTGAGAGGTGAAGTCCAAAACAACTGCAAGGCCAAAGGTTCCCTATGCCTGTTGTAGTCTTCTAAACCAAAGCTGGAGAAGCTAAGCATATAGTCATAATGATTTCATGCATATTACTGGAAGGGTGTTCTCAGTCTCAGCTGTTGCCACAAACTTTCAAGTATACTTTATGGAAAGCTATAATAGCTACTGCAGTGACATGCATTTCTCTACCATTTAGATACAAGTAATTGATGCAATTATGAGACTGATAACTGAAATCTGAGAGTTGGGAAAAATCACTGTTCAATTAAGCAATTCCCTCATCTGCATTCAGCGGCGGTAGAGTCCAGGAGCATTCATCATATGATCTGGTATTCCTATTGATTAGGCTGCAAAACAATCAATAGAATTTCTGCAAGGGGATATGAAGTGATTTACAGGCTATGTAAAATTATTTAAACTGTTGCAACCTCGTCCAAAGATGCCAGTGCATGTTCGAATCTGTTTTGCACTGACATTAAGGAATTGCCACTGTGGTATAGTAGTCTGAGTGTTAGATTACAACTCTGGAAGACCAGGGGGTCAGATTCCCATTTGGCCAAGGAAACCAGTTGGTGACCTTGGGTAAGGCCATTTCCTCAGTAGCCTGTTATAGTGCTATTATTCCACTTTCTACATCCTATGGAATCCTAGGGTTTGCAGTTTAGGGAGGGGCCTAAAAGGATTCGTAGGATTCCTAAAGGGCCCCTCTCTAAACTGCAAACCCTAGGATTCCATAGGATGTTGAAAGTGGAATAACAGCACTATAACAGACTAGTGCATAAATCGCCTAAGTCACACTGTTTTAGCCTCAGAGGAAGGCAATGGTGGCAAACCTGTTCTGAACAAATCTTCCCAAGCGAATCCTGTGAGAGGTTTGCCATAAGGTTGCCACAAGTTGGAAATTACTTGAAGGCATACAAATACGGCCTTTTTTCACTTTGATGATGAAGATGGTTGCATGGTTAGTTAAGAAGTGTGCACAAAGAATGCATTACACTATGAAATCTCTAAAAAATAGTTAGTGTTACTGATAGAGCCTCCTCAGAACTTGAGAAAGTTGCTTTTTTTGGACTGTAGCTCCCAAAATCTCCAGCTAGCACATGATGTGGCAAGAAGGAATGCTCCAGTGACTGAGGCCATTTCTGTACTAGATTGTTATAGTGCTATTATTCCACTTTTGACATCCAGTGGAATTCTGGGTTTTGTAGTTTACTGAGGCCAAAGAGCTCTCTGGCTGAGAATTCTAAAGGTCTCTCCCTAAAATGCAAACCCCAGGATTCCATAGGATGTTGAAAGTGGAATAATAGCACTATGATAGTGTAGTGTGGAAATGGCCTGATTCAATGACCATCAACCATCTATCATCATCATGATCATGATGATGATCATCTTGCCTTTCTCCCAAAATTGAGACTCAAGGCAGCATACAATTTAAAAGATAAGAACACCGCTAACAATATAGAAAAAGTGAACATTAACATACAATGAAACTATTCACAGCATTAAAACAGTTTGCACCAACATTTAAAAGAACAACATTCAACTGAAAAGAGAGAAAGCTATGAAAACCAGTTCAGTTTAAAACAATACAGCACCCTTAGCCTGTTCCTTAAAAACTTGCTGTTACTGCCCTGCCTAGTCCGAGCTTTGGGGATATTAAAAGATATCCTTCTGATATCACAATTCGGCTTCACTTATCTATTCCCTTCCATGTGCTTGCGAGGCCCCCGGACAAGCACGCATACAGGTTCGGCCGTTAATCGCCGTAATATTCCTAGACAATACAGGCAGGCCAGAAAACAGCCGACTCGCCGCTTTAGGAGACCTCCAGGCAAGTACTCTAATTAGGTATGCACGCAACCTACAAAAGATCCTCGGCCCCGCGCTGGCAGCTTGATGGGTAAACTATGCAACACCCAAGTACTCTGCGTTTGCATACTGGCTACTCTATTGAGAACCCCTACGATAACTTAATCATTCAGATTCTGACCTTTCGGAGGCTTTCTCTCCAACTCCAAATCTATTGTTTTCCCCCAAGTACGGCATAGCCTGCAGTCACATTCACCTTATAAAAACCCTTGATTCCGAGACCTTCCTTGGATCGCTCCCGAGTTTCATCCCGCCTTGCTGCTGCTTTGCTTGGTGAGCCTCCCCTCAGCTCCACGTGCTGAGCTGCATCGCACCCCAGCCTCGCTTTCTATTTTTCTGGGCTTCAGGACAGGTGAAGTATCACCCAAACCAGCAATCCCTCTAAAAATCCCTCTATACCACTCCAACCTTTACTCTCTTTAGTTATCTTGTATGAGTGTGCCACATACACTGTTTTGCTTGTGTTTAATAAACATCGTTTATTGCTTCAACTTCTGTGTGCTCCTTGACTCGACCCGACCCCGTAGACATAGGGTTCAAGATCTCGCTACGTTACCCTGCCTCTTGCAACGCTAAGCAGTGCTCTGAGCTAATTTTCCCCACCTTTAGTTGAGCACATTTTGGCGTCCCTCCCGGGACCCCCCAGAAAACAGGGCAACACTTGCTACTTTGAAAACCTGCTGAAATAAGCATGTTTTTGCCTACAAATCTATTCTGCGAGTTGACAAAGAAGGTCATTAGTGAAGTAAGACCAAAATCCTGTTAGTTAATCCTGATTCCAATATATCCATTCACCCAACTATGCCAGCACATAGGTAAATTCCACTGACTGAATGAATCTACTTTAGTTGGGACTAAAATTAGGTTTTAGGCCTAACTGTTTATGAGAAAATGGGTAATTGTGTGGCCTTCCAGATGTTGCTGGACTGTACCTACCATGAGTCCTGGCCAGCATAGCTCATGGGGAGGAACGCTGGGAGCTGCAGTCCACTGCCATTTGGAAAATCACATGATTCTCAGACCTGGTTAAGGATAGTTACCACCACAGTTCAGGAAGAATATTGACAAGCTGGACTGTGTCCAGAGGAGGGTGACCAAAATGGTAGAAGGCCTAAAAATGATGCCCTATGAGGAACAGCTTAGGGAGCTGGGCATGTTTAGCTTGGAGAAGAGAAGCTTAAGAGGCTACATAATAGCTATGTTTAAATATTTGAAGGGATGTGATATGGAGGAATGAGTAAGTCTGTTTTCTGCTGCTTCAGAGACTGGGCACATTTCCACACTAGACTGTTATAGAGCTATGATTCCACTTTCAGTATCCTATGGAATCCTGGGGTTAGCAGTTCCAGGAGGGGAACCCCAGGATTCCAAAGGATGTTAAAAGTGTAATCATAGTGCTATAACAGTCTAGTGCAGAAATGGCTTAGGACATGGAGCAGTGGCTTCAAACTTCAGGAAAAGAACATTAGGAATAACTTTCTGATGGTAAAAGCAGTTGTAACAGTGGAATATGCTGCCTGGGGGTGTGGTGGAGTCTCCTTTGGAGGTTTTTAAACAGAGGTTGGATGGTCCTCTGTTGGGAGTGCTTTGATTGTGCCTTTCTGCATGGCACAATGGGGTTGAACTACATGGCCCCTGGGGTCTCTGGCAACTCTACAATTCTATGATTCTATGAAAATCTCTCAGGAGAATTCTGGAAGCCAAGTGGCCCCCACAACAACCATGACATTATGATGTCAGAAACAGACCTGGTTTCACATGTCAAGACCTTCAACAGAAAAAAAACATACCTGTCATCTGGGCTATGGTGAAGATGTTAATCAAGCTTAAATCATCAACCTCAATGTGCATGTTTAAATATCCCACAGATAAGAATACTCAAATAATTTCTATATTTATCAGTTCTGATGGAAATTGCCCTAATTTATACCTCCCAAACTAATGTGCAGGCTGGAGGGTAATTACCCTATGAACTTCGCATTTCCCTGAATTTTCCAATGCAGCTCTTGGCTGAAAAGCCATCATAAAAATGCATTTTAGAATGTATATGCGAGGCTAAAATCTATGTTGAAATGTGTGCATTTTGATAAAACATGTTTATAAATGCACATTCTGTGATAAAATACATTCGGCATATGGATGTAAGATGTGTTACATGTGAACTTTTAAGATGCACATTAATGCAGAAATGAAATGGATTTCTGAAGAAACATATGTGTAACCGAGAGTCCAGAAATGGGCAAATCTATTCATCCTTACTGCTGCATAGCCTTTCCCAAACCTGAGTCCCCAAATGTTGTAGCACAACTCCCATAATTCAAAACCACTATCCATACTTGCTGTAGGTGATGGAAGCCCAGTTTTATGTTTGGACTCAGGTTTAAATAAGGCTGCCCATAATTAAAAAACTGGAGTGAATCTAAGACCAATTGTATGACCTAGATAAGATGTAGAGGAGGTATTAGCTTATAGGACATAGAGCTCCCACTTCCACCTACAAGTCTAAGCTCATATAAAACACACAGAAAGGCTACAACCTCTCAGGGAAGGATATTTGTTCTATGGATTAGCTCATGCTATAGATACAGAAGATCTCAAATCCAGCCCGACTCTCATCAGTAGCAAGACTAGAAAAGATTCTTAAGTCAACTCTTCCCAACATGATACACTCCAGATGTGCTGGATTGCAACTCCAGCCACTCTCAGACTCAGCCAGCATGGCTCATTATTGCAAATAGCTTGGCCACACTGGCTAATAATTATGGGATCTGCACTCCCTCTGGAAGCTGATTAGTTTGGGGAAGATTAACATAAGACTGAAAAACTGCAGCTGGTTAGTGTAGATAAGGGATGGAAAAATGGTTGAAAATGGGTTTCTCAAATGTCTGGAACTGATGAGGGAAATTTTAGATGGGCAAGGATCCTCACAGTTTGGGATTTATGCACATTTTTTAAAAAATCCAAAATGGCATTTTCTGAGAAGATAACATGTCAGAACAGAAAATGCTGCTTTCTGTGCAGGAAACTAGTTTTCTGTATGTAAAATGCTGTTTTCTGTACAAAAGCTTGCTTGCTTGCTTGCTTGCTTGCTTTCTGGCACACAATAAGACCTGAACTGTATGAATAGTGTTTAGAAACGGCACATTTCTGATGCCCTTTTCACAGCAAGAAGAAAACTAGTACAATTATTTGTTCGTACCTTCCAGAATGAAATCTATTAAGATTTACATCATTAGTGCAGATGACAGAAGGCTCACTGGTCTACTGGGTCTATCTCAGGATGAGAAATCTTCTACCCTCATACTGGTTCGCTAGAGAAAGCATGTCTCCCATTGCAGGTAGAGCTGCCTTTTCCACCCATGGGTTCTGCACATGCAGTGTGTGCGCTGATCTGTTCTTTTTGGGTGCATGGACATAAAATTGAAGCTGCTGTTCTTAATAAACTTCAGAGAAGAGGATTGGGCCCACTCCTGTTATCTCTGAGATCCAATCTTCTTAATCCAACTACAGAAAAAGAGAACTAAGTAAACCTAATGGATAAGGATAGGTCTATGAAGACTTATATCCTCAAAGCTCTTTATGGGAATTAACTAATTAATGGAGGAAAGGAGCTTAAAGATCAGGGCATGAACTTTGCATACGGTTAGAACTGGGGACTCATCCAGCTTCTTGTTCAGGCTACAGCTTTTCTATTGAGCTGTTCCCAATAATTAAAAAAAACAACAACCTCCTTCCATGGGGGAATTACAATATGCATTGAAATTTAGGCTGCTCTGATGGCTTATTTCTCTAGATAGATGAGGTTACACTATCTACCAAGGCAAGAGCCTTCTGGTATTAGGCAGAGCTTTAATGGCTCACCAGAGATGGATTAAGCTATAGGTAAAATGTACAAATCATGATTAGACAAGATGATTCAGGAAGGAGATAGCAAGCTAGTATGTTGGCTGAGGCCATGTTCCTGCATTGCATGGGATCTCCTCTGCCTGCAGTGGTTCTCTGCCCGTGTAGTTCTGTTCTTCTGGGCATGTAAGCCTGCTTGAAAAAGCATGGGCATGCTCCCTCAGCTGTTTAGTGGATGTGGGAGGGTTCAGGATGCTCAGGAACCATCAGATGGCTCTTCTGCCTCTAAGACCAAATGGCAGCTCTCTCTCTCCTGGAAATCTCAAGAATACCCTGGAGATCTACAAGGGAGATAATTCCTCTTTTTTTCTGACTTCAGTCAGATGGTTTCTGGAATCCCTCCACCTTCCTTAGATTCTTAAATGGCTGCTCTCCTCCTCAGACCATTAAATGGCTAAGGGAGCCCATGCAGGCCTTTTGCAGAAGATTTGCAAGATGGTGGGGAGGCATCGTACAAGGAGGTATTGAATAGCTCCTTGCACAATGATCACACATCACCAGTAGGTTTCTGCCCATGTATACAAATTGCAAAGTTGGATGTACTGTAGTCAGGGGCAAAGGCTACAGGACCCAGGGCAGCTCCAGATATAATGGTGAAGATGTACCAGCAAAGGCTGGATCTGAAGCAAGCCTTAATCAATGGCTGCTGGTGGCTCCAGTATTACCAGGTTGGAGCTGATCTGAAGTTTTACTTTGAAGAGCTACCCAAGGCATTGAACTCTATTCCCCAAATAGGTTGTAGTTGTTGTTGTTGTTAACTGTGACTTTGACTTCGACTTATGGAGATCCTATGAATGAGACACCTTCCGGTCACCCTATCCTCACCTGCTCAGGTCTTGTAGATGCAGGGGTGTGTCTTCCTTGACTAAGTCTATCCATCTGTAATGCAGTCTTCTTCTTTTCCTACTGTCTTCCACTTTATCAAGCATTACTGTCTTTTCTACTGAGTCATGTTTTCTTATGATATGGCTAAAGTACAATAGCATTACTTTAGTCATCTTGGCTTCTAGGGAGAGTTCAGGCTTGATTTGCTCTGGGACCCATTTATTTGTCTTTTTAGTAGTCTGGGGTATCTGTAGAACTCACCTCCAGCACCACATTTCAAAGGAGTTGATTTTCTTCCTTTCAACTTTCTTCACTGTCCAGCTTTCACAACTATATGTAGAAACTGGAAATACGATGGCATGGGCAATCCTTACCTTGGTATTCAATGATATATCTTTACACTTTAGCATCTTGTCTAGTTCCTTCATAGCTGCCCTTCCAACTCCTAGTTTTCTTCTGATTGCTTGAATGCAGTCTCCATTCTGATTAATGACTGAAAAATCTTGAATTATTTCAGTGTCTTCAATGTCAACTTTGAGGTTATATAAATTATCTGTGGTCATTGCTTTTGGTTTTCTTAATGTTCATCTGCAAACCTGCCTTTGCACTTTCTCCTTTGACTTTCTTCCTTAATTGATCCAAGTCTTTGCTATTTTCTGCTAGCAGTATGGTGTCATCTGCATATCTCTAATTGTTGATGTTTCTTCCTCCAGTTTTCATGTCTCCTTCCTCTGAGTCTAAGCCTGCTTTAGGTATGTTATGTTCAGCATACAAGTTAAACAGAAAGGGTGGTAAAATGCAGCCTTGCTTGACCCACTTGCTAACTGGAAACCATTTCATTTCTCTGTGTTCCTAACAGTAGCCTCTTGTCCTGCACAGGGGTTATGTATTAGGACAATCCAATGTTGTGGCACACCCATTTCTTCAACAGCGATCCAAACTTTTTCACCAACTACACAATCAATGGCTTTGCTATAGTCTATAAAGCACAGGCTGATTTTCTTTTGAACTTCTTTAGTACATTCCATTGTCAAATGTATGTTTGCGATAAAATCCCTAGTGCCTCTTTCTTTCCCGAAGCCAGCTTGGACATCTGACATCTTGATATCTTCTTTAAAGTGCAGACTGAAGCTCAGAGCACATTCACCACCCCACTGACATTGAAGTCACTTTTAACTTTAATGCCTACAGTGCAGGCTGTATGGGAAGCAGAAAAGGTTAAGGTAGCAATCCCAATCTAGTTTATGAAAAAGGCAACTTGTGGGAGCAGGTTGAAATTTAATGAAATGATGCATGGTGTGGAGAAAGTGCATGAAGAAAAGATATGTTTTCTGTTACCCTGATTTCTGGGGCCCCCGGGAGGGACACCTAAATGTGCTCACAACAATGGGGAGGGAATTAGCACAGAGCACAAGTTTGTGATGCGAGAGGCAGGGTAATGTAGCGAGATCTTGAGCCCTATGTCTATGGGGTCAGGCCAAGTCAATGATAAGGCAGAAGTTGGAGTAATAATAATTGTTTTATTGAAATACAATCAAACATGTGTATGCAACACATTCACACAAGGAACTATAGAAATAAAAGGTAGGAGTTGGACAGAGGGATTTTGAGAGGAGGTTTGGTATGGGAAATACTATACCTGTCCTGAAGCCTGGTTAGAAGCGGAGAAGCTGGGGAGCGTGGATTCTCAGCACATGGGGCTGAGGGGAAGGCTCACTGGACAAAGCAACAGCAAGGCGGGATGGAAGCCAAGAGCGATCCGATGAGGCACTCAAAGTCAGGGGTTCTTATAGGGAAAATTGTGACCGCAGGCTAGTTTGTACTTGGGCAAAACAATGAGTTTTGGGCTGGAGACAAAGCCTCTGAAAGGTCAGTACTTTAGATGATTGAGTTATAGCCAGATTGTTAATAGAGTAGCCAGTATGCAAATGCGGAGTGCTTGAAAGTTGTATAGTTCACTCATCAAGCTGCCTGCACGGGGCAGGGGATCTTTTTGTAAGTAGCATGCATACATAATGCGGTACTTGCCTTGAGGTCTCCTGAAGCTGCACTCGGCAATGACTGGCCTGCCTAGATTGGGATTTGAACGGTTCGGCTATTGTTGGCCGCGCCTGTGTGCGTGCTTGTCTGGGGACCTCGCAAGCACGTGGAGAGGAATGGGTACAGAAGGCCAAATTATTGATATCAAATGATATCTTAATATCCCACAAGCTCGGGCTAGAAACAGCAGTAACATCACAATCCTAGAATGTAAGATCTCCTGTTTAATGCTGGCAAGTGCGCACATGAGAACATTTACAGTCAACAGGAAAAAACAAAGCCAGTTCTTGGGCTTATACAAGGGCTACTTGCAGAAATGTAGCCAGGCAGTCCAAGGTTCAAAGGGAAACAGCAGTCCTGAACAGAGTCCAAAGCCTAGAAAGGAGTTGCCAGTAGATTAGTCCAAAGGTATGTGATGAACGTCAGAGATGCACAGAGATGTTAGACAGAATCGTGCAGAAGTTTTGGAGCTGTTGTCTGCAGCAGCAAAATGCCCTGGACTGAGCTAATTGAGTTAAGCAATCTAGCTGGCTTCATTAACTCAGCATCCTGTATTTAAAGAGGAACAAGGTGCTGCCTGACCCTTTGCCCCAGATGCTTTAATTGATCATATGTCCCTTTGCCTCTCTCATGTGCAGGCTAATTTGCTTTCCCGAGAAACACTCAGGTGTTTAGCGGCAGTGTTTATTGTGGAATTGCAAGCAACACGGTGACTTTCAGAAGTTGCTAAGACTTCACCACACTCCAAGTCAGTGTATTCCACTATCGTACTACTCTTACTGTCAGGAAGTTCTTCCTGATGTTTAGGTGGAATCTCTTTTCCTGAAGTTTGAAGCCGTGTCCTAGTCTCCGGAGCAGCAGAAAACAGGC
This sequence comes from Cyclura pinguis, assembly GCA_030412105.1. Lineage (NCBI taxonomy): Eukaryota > Metazoa > Chordata > Lepidosauria > Squamata > Iguanidae > Cyclura > Cyclura pinguis. The sequence goes on along the minus strand of CM059599.1, from coordinate 16,425,191 downwards.
TTGCTCCATCCTCTATATGACATCCCTTCAAATATTTAAACATAGCTATCATATCGCCTCTGAACCTTCTCTTCTAAACATGCCCAGCTCCCTAAGCCACTCTCATAGGGCATGGTTTCCAAACTCTTCACCTTTTTGGTTGCCCTCCTCTGGACATGTTCCAACTTGCCAATATCTTTCCTGAACTGCGGTGCCCAGAACTGAATACAATATCCCAGGTGGGGTCTGACCAAAGCAGAATAGAGTGGTACCATCACTTCCTTTGACCTAGACACTATACTCCTATACGCTATACTTACTATACATTATCAAATTTAAACTACAAGGAAACACACACAAATGCAGGGATGATTGCACTTTGGTATCATCAGTTACATTGTTACACCTCAGAGTGACCCTAAGAGAGGGCCCCTAAACTGGCATGAGTTCCCCCATATTGGATATTGGCTAGCAAAGATTGGTTGCAAGTAAAAATTGGGTTTGAATTAAATTCTCAAGACCAACAATGCCTTTGCTGCTGTATGGGAACGTAGACAACGTCCTTTAGGCTAAAAGACAATGACCTATTCTTCCCAGTCACGTATCTCTAGGCAGCCAAAATAGACCCTCTCCTTGATTAATAAAAAGGTTGTCTCAGCCCCAAGCCACACTGATGAACTTTGTGAGGATAGACAATCAAAGTCTATCAATTTGGAATTTTAAACCTATCACGTACCTGGACTTTCCCGGGAGAAACAATACCGAGGAGAGGTCATGATATTTGCCTAACATTATATTCCGCAGTCATCGCCCATTAACGCCACTTTGCTAGCCTATACACAGCCTGAGGACAGAAATTGGCTATAAAAATCCACACTTTTTGAGCCTCTTTGGAGAGCCTCCCAGACCGGACAAGGGCCCGTTTGGCTGCTACCGAGGTGTCCCACTTAAGCCTCTCAGATGCTGCTGAGAGCTAAACGCGACTCGCATATCCGACTCACCGCGAAACCCCGCCGCTTCCAGCCTTCCAGGCCCGGGATCCAGCCTCCCCTTGGTGCTTTACACCGAGCCTTCGCTAATCTTCTCCTTCTCCAAGACGCCTAGACTAAGGTCCGTATGCCCTCTCTCCCAACTGTCTCTTATTTCCAACTTCATTCCTGTAGCCCTTGTGTGATTGTAGGATTATTTGTTAACGTGTGTTGCGACCTTCTTTGTTAGTTTTAATAAAGTTACTTTAGACTGTTCCTCTGACTATTGCGTGGTTCTGACCCTGTAGACATAGGGTTAAAGATCCCTTGCCCTGACCTCTCGCAAGCTTTGAGTGTCTCTGTTAATTCCCTTAATTCGAAGTCTGTTTGGGTGTCCTCAAGATACCTCCAATTTTCAGGGTAACAACATGGCCAATATGCTTGACCCATGAGTTGCACATGGTTAGAATCCTCTAGACATTTTTGCCGCTCACAGTTCTGATGAATGTTAGAGATATACACACACAAGGTGGCTTCGAAATCACGTCTCATTCTCTCCACCAACTTGTTTACCCTTCAGCAGTGCATTTTTAACAGTAACAGAAATAAAAGCAGTTTTTCCTCTGCTGTTGTGAGAAGCAGCTAGATGGTGCTGGAAAATCAGAGAAATGACACAATATTGTGCCCAAAGTAGGCTGAAAATCGTCTAACAGTGGGTGGCTTTAGCAGCTGCACTAACCAATAAATGCTACAGTCACTTCGAGGCTTCACATGAAGGTTCTAGCCAAGGTTCTTCTGTGAAAGGAGTCTTGCTAAAGCCTTACATCAGAATACAAAAGAATTTCTTTCATATGATCCAAGAGGGGTTGAACATCCCAGGGAGAATCTAGGGTGGACTTCCACTGGTGGAACAGTGGAATCAGTGAAGTGTTCCCCCTCTCAGCTGCAGCCTTCTGTGTACCCCCAAGCCGCCATTAAGCAGCCCCTTAAGGAATGCTGTGAAAATAACACAGCTTTTCTCATGGGCACTGCAAAAGTTAAAAAGCCTTCACCTGCAGCCCTTAATGTCTGCAGAAAATGCCATTTAATCTTCTTTGTAACTCTGATGCTTTTGGATCAATGCAAGACTTTCAGGTCTGAACTCCCACTTTTTAGGAAGCTGTTGGTACTTTTTTCTTTGTTGCCTTGATCCCCTGATGTATGGATTTTCCACTCTGCACAATGCCTCTATTAGTGAAGATAGGAAACTAGCTTTCCCCAGTCATTTAACATCACTGAATCTCTCCATGAATCCTCCATCTTCTAAGTGTGCTCATCTGAAATGCCAGCAACATCCCCTTTGTTATCTCTGTTGCAGCTGAAAGCACAGCAGTCTCTTTGGCTTCATAATAACCTCCACTATAGCAGGGGGAGCCTGACTTATTAGTACAAACCTGGGACCTCTATAGTTTCTCTTTCTCCCCCTGTTATTATTGTCAGGTCTGTAAGCAGTGGCTCCCATACCAACTGGGTCAGCAAATCCATTCTGGGACTTACTTTGGACCTTAAAAAGGATTGGATCTACCGGAGAAAGACTACAAAAATAACTAAAAATGGGGATGCGAAGTGTGGGAAACATGATGAAAAGGTCGGCTCCTTCTTTCATATGTGGTGGACTTGTCAGATGGCAAAGAAATTTTGGAAGGAGACACATGATGAAATTCAAAGAATTTGTAATGTCAATTTTGAAATGATACTGGAATTTTACTTATTAAATATGATGGGTCAAAACAGGGAGGTTAGAAGACACCAGAAGATATTACTGTATTTGATTACGGCAGCAAGACTAACATATGCTCAACACTGGAAAGAAAAGAAAGAAATCAATTTAGAAGAATGGAAATTAAAGGTACTGGATATGGTAGAGACTGAAAAATTAGCAAACTCTTTGAAAAACAAACCTCTCCAGAACTTTGAAAGGGAATGGAAAGGGGTAATGAAATGGTTAAGTATATAAACTTATTATAGGATGGAATAGTGAATTTTTTTGTCTTCATAAAAAGTGGAAGATAAGATATAACTTAACTGGGGAAGAAAAACATGGAATTGGAGGGGGGGATATATCCACAACAGTGGTATATATCCTGTTATTTTATATGGGTAAAATTTAATAAAATTCTTTCAAAAAAAAAAAAGGATTGGATCCAACACCTTGGCTAGCTTCTTTAAAGTTCATACCAAAACTCAGTGCAGACCCACTGCCCACTGACATGGAATTCACCATGGTCTGTAAGTAAACAGGGAGTGCCTCTCTCCTCTTGAGAGCACTATCAAGCTGCATGTGGCCCCTATAGGCAGTAACATTCCTCTGTGTGTGTGTGTTTGTGTCTTGTCTGCAGAAGAGAAGGTTAAGAGGGGACATGATAGCCATGTTTAAATATTCAAAGGGATGTCATGTTGAAGAGGGAGCAGGCTTGTTTTCTGCTGCTCCAGAGACTAGGACAAGGAGCAATGGATTCAAGCTGCAGGAAAGGAGATTCCACCTGAACCTCAGGAAGAACTTCCTGACAGTCAGGGCTGTCCGGCAGTGGAATATGCTGCCTCGGAGTGTGGTGGAGTCTCCTTCTTTGGAAGTTTTTAAGCAGAGGCTGGATGGCCATCTGTTGGGAATGCTTTGATGTGTGTTTCTGCATGGCAGGGGGTTGGACTGGATGGCCCTGTGGTCTCTTGCAACTCTGTGATTCTATGATTCTAGGTTGACTTTTTTTCATTGTGTAGTCCATGCAAAGATCTTCAAATTTTTCCTGATCCAAATTTCTCCCAGATAATTTCCAATTATCTGGTCTTGTTTCTCAAATCAAGCCAGTGCCATAGGAGTTGTCCGCTTCTCTCCCCTAGGATTACAAAGGACATAGCCACAGCAGTTAAGGTGATTATCAGACTGCTATAACTTTGTAGCGTGAAAGAGATCAAAGTCCCAGTTCTGGGAAAAAACTTGGGGTATAAATGAATAAAATAGTTACTGTTACTTTTGTTGCTGCTGCTGCTATTGCTGTTATTCTAGTTATTTCTGTGGGCCATCTGGTGTGGGTAGCTGGATGTAGGGAGAAATTTTATCAGCATCACCTTTAACATGTCTAGAGAAATGTGACTACTCAGAAGTCCCATGAGATAAATGGAACTTGTTGTTTTGTGCCTTCAACTTGTTTCTAACTTATGGCAATCCCAAGGTGAAACTTTCTTGCGCTGAGAATGTGTGATGCACCCTAGATAAAGTGAAGGCTAGGGCCCATTCACATTTTGTATATGTGCCTTCAAGTCACCTGTTGACTTATGACAACCCCATGAATTTTGTAGGGTTTTTCTTAGGCAAGGAATACTCAAAGGTGGTTTTGCCTGTTTTTTCCTCTGAAATATAGCCTACAGCACCTGGTATTCATTGACAGTCTTTCATCCAAGTACTAAATAGAGCTGACCCTGCTTAGTTTCCAAGAGCAGACCGGATCTGGTGCCTCTAGGATATTGAAGCAAACAAGCAAAGTTGCTACCCTTGCTCTAAATCAGGTATAGCTGCAGCCAGCATGTGGTCCCAAGGCCATTTTTGAGACCCTTGAGGATCCTTCAGACACTCCCTTTTTGATTTTTTTTAAAAATGTGCACCCTACACATTTCATATGTGGTGGACTTGTCAGATGGCAAGGAAATTTTGGAAGGAGACACATGATGAAATTCAAAGAATTTGTAATGTCAATTTTTAATTTAAAATCATTTACTTTAAAACCATTTAAAATTATTTTTAAATTTGGTGAAAAATACTTTGAAAAGAAAATCTGTAAATGATCCAAAGTTGGGGAGCACAGTGGGGTTGAGGATGGGATGGACACATACCTCCCTGAGCTCTTGTAGGGGGCTAGTGCAGCTCCCAAAACTCTGGAAGTTGCCGACTCCTCTAAAGTCCACTCTTGGTGGGGTTCCTGGGTCTAGCAGCTCTTGATAGCTACAGCCCATCCTCCAAAGCCTTCCCCACCTGCATGGGCTGCTGAGTGACAAGCAGGTAAACCCAGTTGCTGTTCTTGGGGGTGTTTCCCAGGGAGCCCCTCTTTTCCATAGCATTTCCCAGCCAGATTTTCCTTTTTCAGGAGAGAGCTTAGCTTGCTTCTTATGCCTGTATCACTTCCATGGATTTAGGGCTCAAACCGATGATAAATCTGAATCCACACACTGAACCTGTCTCTCTCCCTCTTGCCTGCACATGCTTATCTCTAATACCCTCAGAAGTGGATGATTTGAAGGCCCCGTTGTCAAGGGATCTTCCCAGGAGATGGAGACACAAATGCGTGTCAACGACTTTAGCCAAAGAGGACGCCTCTAAGCGGCTTTTGAAGCCATGCCCTTCAGATGAACTTCTCCCCGAGGCTCCTCAGTTTTGCAGTTTTTGATATGATGATAAACAAGGGCATTTGCATTTTGTGGGCTGGCATTTATGGGAAGGGAAGAGTTTTCTGGCAGAAATTGTCAAGAGAAATATGACTTGGCTTCTACTATTCACCAATCAGAGCTGAAATGTTTAGTAGCAAAGTAAGGGCCATATTTTGCTGTGGAATTATACATAATGCAGGTTGGTTGATGCCAGTGATCTGTCTACTGAAGGCACTTGAAACAAACTTGACAAATGTTAAGTTGCTTTGCTGTTTCCATTTCTTTATCCTTGCTGCAACATTTCTTTTGTAGAAGGCATTTTCACACTGAAAGGAAACTACTTCTTCTTGGTAAGATGTATTTGATTAGTGGAACCAGCTACGACACGTCTCTGTCATTACTGTGTAACTTCAAGTCATTTCTGACTTATGGTGATCCTAAGGCAAATGGTTTGCTTGGCAAGATTTGTTCAAATGAGGTTTGCCATTGCCTTCCTCTGAGGCTGTGAGACTGTGATATGGCCAAGGTTGCACCGTAGGCTTCCGTGGCTCAGTGAGGATTGGAACCCTGTTTGCCTAGAATACTAGTGAAACACTCAAACTGTTGCACTACACTGGCTCAGCAAAACATACCTCTAGCAGTGCTTCATTTATTCTTCATCTCTTCAGCCTGGCTCAAGGTGGCATATACGGCTTTTCATTCCCAACTTTCTCCTCATAACTACCCAAACCCAGGTAGAACCCAACAGGAGAACCAACAGAAGTCCCAGCATACTGGAAGAAGGCAAATATTGCCCCCATCTTCAGAAAGGGGAAAAAGAGGACCCAAACAATTACTGCCCAGTGAGCCTCACATTAATACTGGGAAAGATTCTAGAGCAGATAATTAAACAGATAGTCTGTAAGCACTTAGAAAGGAATGCTGTGATCATTAAAAGTCAAAATGGATTTCTTAAAAATAAGTCTTGCCAGACAAATCTTATCACCTTTTTTTTTTTTTGGTAGAGTTACTATCTACTATCTGCATCTAGCTTGGTAGATGAAGGGAATGCTTTGAACATAAAGTGTGTTGACTTCAGTAAGGCCTTTGACAAGATCCCACATGATATTCTTCCATACAAGCTAGTAAAATGTGGGCTAGACAATGCTACTGCTAGTTGGATTTGTACCTGGCTGACCAACTGAACCCAAAGGGTGCTCACCAATAGCTCCTCTTCACTCTGGAGAGAAGTTATTAGTGGGGTGCCACAGGGTTCTGGCCTGGGCCGAGTGCTATTCAACAACTTTATCAATGATTTGGATGAGGGTATAGAGGGCATTCATATCAAATTTGCAGATGACACCGAATTGGGAGAGGTAGCTAACACCCTGGGGACAGGATCAGAATTCAAAATGATCTTAACAGATTAGAAAGCTGGTCCAAAGCTGACAAAATGGATTTCAATAGAGAGAAGTATAAGGTACTACACTTGGGCAGAAAAAAAATGAAATGCACAGATATAAGATGGATGACACCTGGCTTGAGCACAGTACAGGCGAAAAGGATCTAGGAGGCTTAGTCAACCACAAGCTGAACGTGAGTCAACAATGTGATGTGGCAGCTAAAAAAGCCAATGCAATTCTGGGCTGTATCAATAGGAGTATAGCGTCTAGGTCAAGGAAACTGAAGGTATCACTCTATTCTGCTTTGGTCAGACCACACCTGGAATAGTGTGTCCAGTTCTGGGCACCACAGTTCAGGAAGGATATTGGCAAGCTGAAACACGTCCAGAGGAGGGTGACCCACATGGTAGTGTTACTGCCCTGGCTAGTCCGAGCTTTGGCGATATTAAAGATATCCTCTTGATATCATAATTAGGCTTCACTTCTCTATTCCTCTCCACGTGCTTGCGAGGCCACCGGACATGCACGTAAACAAGCTCGGCCGTTAATAGCCGTAATATTCAAACTACAATACAGGCAGGCCAGAAATAGCTGACTCACTGCTTTAGGAGACCTCCAGGCAAGTAGTCTAATTAGGTATGCACGCAACTTACAATAGAGCCTCTGCCCCGCGATGGCAGCTTGATGGGTAAACTATACAATACCCAAGTACTCTGCGTTTGCATACTGGCTACTCTATTGAGAACCGCTATGATAACTCAGTCATTCAGATTCTGACCTTTCGGAGGCTTTATCTCCAACTCCAAATCTTTTGTTTTCCCCCAAGTACGGCACAGCCTGCAGTCACAATTCTCCTTATAAAAACCCTTGATTCCGAGACCTTCCTCGGATGGCTCCCGAGTTTCATCCCGCCTTGCTGCTGCTTTGCTTGGCGAGCCTCCCCTCAGCTCCACGTGCTGAGCTACATTGCACCCCAGCCTCGCTTTCTATTTTTCTGGGCTTCAGGACAGGTTAAGTATCACCCAAACCAGCAATCCCTCTAAAAATCCCTCTATACCACTCCAACCTTTATCTTCTTTAGTTATGTTGTATGAGTGTGTCGCATATACTGTTTTGCTTGTGTTCAATAAACATCGTTTATTGTGTCAACTTTTGTGTGCTACTTGACTCGACCCTACCCCGTAGACATAGGGTTCAAGATCTCGCTACGTTACCCTGCCTCTCGTAATGCTAAGCAGTGCTCTGAGCTAATTTTCCCCACCTTTAGTTGAGCACATTTTGGTGTCCCTCCCGGGGCCCCCAGTACACAGGGTAACAGAAGAAAGCCTGGAAACCATGTCCTATGAGGAGTGGCTTAGGGAGCTGGGTATGTTTAGCCTGGAGAAGAGGTTAAGAGGTGACATGATAACTATGTTTAAATATTTGAAGGGATGTCATATGGAGGATGGAACAAGCCTGTTTTCTGCTGCTCCAGAGAGCAGGACGCAGAGCAATGGCCTCAAACTTCAGGAAAAGAGATTCCATCTAAACATGAGGAAGAACTTCCTCACAGTAAGAGCAGTTTGACAGTGGAATATGCTGGCTCAGAGTGTGGTGGAATGTCCTTCTTTGGAGGTTTTTAAACAAGGATTGCATGGCCATCTGTTGGGAATGCTTTGGTATATTCTTGCATGGCAGGGGCTTGCACTAGATGACCTTTGTGGTCTCTTCGAACTGTACAATTCTATGATTCTGTCATTCTAGGACTGGCTCATGATCACCAACAAGGCTGGATTCCTCTTTGACATTGGCAGATCATAAAGTTCTACCAGTATACTCTCAGGTATGGGAGGGTAATGATGTGATGAAGCTTTCCTAGAGCCTCCCTATGGTCTATCAGTTGATGTTTGGGTTGGGACAGGCAGAGCTATACCTAGACACCTATGCACCTGCTGTGGTACTGCCTGGGAAAAACAGTTGCATAAGGAGGTGTGGGAAACCAAAAAGCACTTGGGCTGATTACATCAATGTAAGTGACCAGAAGGATTCTGGCTTAATGGAGACTCGAATCTGGAACTTCCAAATCTCGGGTCCAGCTCTCTAGGTACTACATAACACTGCCACTTTCCTCTTCCCCACAGTGCTCTCTGTGTATGTGTCTTTAGCCAACTGTCCCAATTTTGCAGGAACATTTTACAGGAACATTTCCTATTAATCCTGTCATCCCACTGTTCCAGCTTCTTTTAAAAACCCCCAGTTTCTCTCTGTTCCACTGCTAGATGGGCCCAGGGTCTGACTCTGCATAAGACATTTCCAGATCTAAGACCCTGGAAAAGCTTGTCCTATGGGGGCTCTGAAAGTTTTGCCCCACCAGGAAAATAAGAGCTTGGTGGGCAGAAGAGATATATGAACAGGGAAACAGCACAGGGGAAGCAGATTTTAAGAATTCCACCAATTGTATTCACATACCCTTCATCACGTTTCTTTTAAGGTGTAAGGGCCTTAAGCACAGATTCCTCTCTCCCTATTTTTAATGTGCATGCATTATTACCCTAAAAGGTGGGGGACCTTGAGGTCCTCCAGAAGTGCCAGCATCTCCTTAGAAAGATGGGGAATTATAGCTCAAAGGAGGCTTGCGAGAAGGGGGTAACCACAGGACCTTTTCACCTGTGTATACCAGTACTAATTGTAGGACACCATTTGAGAGTCAAAAGAATGTCTTTATTGGGGAATTCACAGTCACACACACACACACAAGCAACCAAGCCATCTCATGAACCTCACAAGGCTCACAAAGGTAAGGGAGAGAAAGACTGGATAGTGAGAGTTTGAGGGTGAAGTGGGTGATAATTACTATTCTTTAAGTGGGGAATTGAAGCGAGATGGCTCAAACATGAGAGCTTGAGGGTAGCTGAGGGCACAAGAATCAGGGAGTCAATAGACAGAGTGACATAGAATCACAGAAATGTAGACTTGGAAGAGACCACAGGGGCCATCCAGTCCAACCGCCTGCCATGCAGGAACACCCTCAAAGCACTCCCGACAGATGGCCATCCAGCCTCTGCTTAAAAACCTCCAAAGAAGGAGACTCCACTACACTCCGAGGCAGCATATTCCACTGCCAGACAGCCCTGACCGTCAGGAAGCTCTTCCTGAGGTTCAGGTGGAATCTCCTTTCCTGCAGCTTGAATCCATTGCTCCTTGTCCTGGTCTCTGGAGCAGCAGAAAACAAGCCTGCTCCCTCCTCTACATGGCATCCCTTCAAATATTTAAACATGGCTATCATGTTCCCTCTTAACCTTCTCTTCTGCAGACTAAACATACCCAGCTCTCTAAGTCTATCCTCATAGGGCATGGCTTCCAGGCCCCTCACCATTTTGGTCGCCCTTCTCTGGACCTGCTCCAGCTTGACTATGTCCTTCTTGAATTGGGGTGCCCAGAACTGGACACAGTATTCAAGATGAGGTCTAACCAAAGCAGAGTAGAGTGGTAGCAGTACCTCCGTCGATCTAGACACCATACTCCTATTGATGCAGCCGAGAATTGCATTGGCTTTCTTGGCTGCCGCATCACACTGCTGACTCATGTTCAGCTTGTGGTCCATTAAGACTCCTAGATCCCTTTCACATGTACTGCTATCCAGCCACGTGTCCCACATCCTATATTTCTGTATTCCATTTTTTCTACCTAAGTGTAGGACCTTACACTTCTCTCTGTTGAATTTCATTTTGTTAGCCTGCATGTGTCCAAGGTGCTACGAATTGTTGGGCTTTGAGCCAGGGTTTAAATACTCCTTTTTCTTCCCTGAAGGGTAACATGTTAATTGCTGTCTGGCAGGTAAACAAAAGGGTCCAAAATGGACTAATGGTCTTAACTTCAGGTGACAAAGAGCTGATGGGAATTGTGATAGCTTTTTAATGTCTGGGCAGGTGAGAGGACAAAGGGAAGAGGTTACAGGTTCATGACCATCAGTTGCTCTATTGGAGCAGTTTTGTTCACCATTGTACCTGATGGTTGAGTTGTTGAGGGGATTATCACAAGCCCATCAGTGCCAGGGTTTTCCAACTAATCCTTTTGGACTGATGACTTGGCCATGCCAAAGTCATCCATCTTAGCATGAAGTTCCTAGCCGGAGTTCTTTTTCCACATGGCATTCAGCCAGAAGTGTAAGATTTATATTTATTTTATGCCAATTAAACAATATTTATCACCCATTATACTGTATCACAGATTGGGGGTATACAGCATTGTAACAGCATCTAGCTCTGTAATGCACAAAATGCAGCTGCATATCTACCCTCCAACATTTTAGAGATATAAACTAGGACATATGTGGCCAAGCAACATGGGAGTGTGGTCAAGATGGCAAACATTATTAATGAGGAAGGAACAGACAAGCTAGGAGAGGCTACAGTAATTTCCTTTTGCCTGAACCTACTGGGAAAGGTAAGATTCCACCCCCATCATCTCCCCACCCCAGCCCTTCTGACTCAGTTGAATGCAAGCTACTTTTGCATTTTGAACTCAGTTTGCAGTAACTGAAGGAAATGGAAGATGAGAGGGGAGAGTGGGAGGAGGAAAGAAAAACCTGCACATTTCAAAAGAACCTGAAAAAGTGGGATGACAGAGGATTCATAGGAACTGTCCCTGCCAAACTGGGACATGTGGAGGAATATCATCCAAAGGCCTTTTAATGTGACCCTCACCTCGCTTCACTCCCAACCCTTGCAGCAAATAAATATTTTTTCTTAAATGGGGCACATCCAACACTTCCGAACAGTTAATTGCTGCTCACTGAAAGTCTGCAAATTGCAACTGGAAATTTGTTCTCAACTGTGGCTCTTGGTTGATCTCGGGTTAGAGCAGCTCACCATGGGTCCCTTGGGGATGAACACTGGTACTCACACCTGTTGCAGTTGCTCACCCCTCTCTGAGCTGGATAGGTGCTTACTTACTTTCTTACTTTACTTTCTTACTTTCCCTCCGGACAGGGCACATGTTTTGGGAGATTTCTTGTTGCTGCTGTATTTTGTGGGTTTTTAAAAATCCAAATGAGGTCTCTGATGTCCTGGATTTTTTTTTTTGGCAATTCCCAGTACCAGCTGCAATATTTTATTCCTACCCTTGTTTGGGTTTCTTTTTAATTCTGAGTCGCATTGGAACAAGTAAATATCCTCTTCCTTTTCTTGAACCGCCCCCCCCCGAGTTTTAACAACTCAGTATATTTTAGCCATTCATGGCTTTAAAAGATATCTGTGAGTATAAGTATTTGGAATTTCAGAACAGACATGTGCCTCTGTAATATTTTAGATGTGTATATGTGCATGGCTATTTTAGGCTATTTATTTATATAATCAAAACAGTAACACATTTCCACTCCTCTAGGAGGATCATAGACATCTCGGTCTGAGCACATTCTTTTCCTTTTTTTGCATGTAAGAAATCATCCTGTTCTGACAAATGAGTGAATCCAGCACACCCTTTGTGACCTTGTCTGATGGGCCTGGCTTTGTGAATCTCTGAACTTTGGTGTGTTCCTTGGATTATTCTTTCTGGTGATAGAAAAGGCTTTGGACCCAGTTCAAGACCGTTTCCTTTGAGAGCTAGTGTAGTGTGGTGGTCTGGGTGTTGAACTAAGACTCCAGGAGACCAGGGCCTGTATTTCCACTGAGCTATGGAAACACATTGGGTGACTTTGAGAAAATCCAAGCCCTAGGGGAACGCCATGGCCAATATGCTCGGAATAAATCTTTCCAAGAAAACTCTAGGATAGGGTGACCATAACTTGGAGTGGACTGGAAGGCCTTTCTGACATAACAACAAGGAATCAAATATCTTACAACATATTGGAGCATAATATTCATCTTAGGAAACATTACTAAATGGCAGAGGTTTAGACTTCGGACATTTCCACACTACACTGCCATAGTGCTATTATTCCACTTTCAACATCCTATAGAATCCTGGGGTTTGCAGTTTAGGGAGGGGCATTTAGAGTTCTCAGCCAGAATGCTCTTTGGCCTCAGTGAACTACAAACCCCAGAATTCCACAGGATGTTGAAAATGGAATAATAGCACTATAACAAGGTGGGGCAGAGATGGCCTTCCATTGGTAAGGAATTAAACATGTTGTTGTTGTTGTTGTTGTTGTTGTTGTTGTTGTTGTGTGCCTTCAAGTTGTTTCCGACTTATGGTGACCCTAACGTGAACCTACCACAGGGTTTTTTGGGGCTGAGAGTGTGTGATGCCCCCAAGGTCACCCAGTTGGCTTCCATGGCTGAGTGAGGAATTGAACTCTGGTCTCCAAGATCATAGTCCAATGCTCAAACCACTACATGTTCCTGGCTGTCATTAAATATCTCACTCAGCACTATAATATAATCTTCTGTTAAGGAATGCTATATATTATTTACTATATCTCAAACATGCATCTGTGGAGAAAACCATACTTTTCTCTCAGGCTTCTCTATATATCAAATTTCTTACTGTTATATATTCTTATTTCTTCTTATATATCAGAAGTAGAGGAACTGATTATATCTTTTTCATAACACACATTGTGCTATGATGTCGTATCTAGTGTCACTGTCCAACATTACCAGGTATGGCCCAGCTTACAACAGGGCAAATATATTTGCCTCATTTCTTTGTCATTATGAACCAAATGTAAAAATCAATAGATTGTAATCATTCTCTCTCCCTTTCTCTGTTTTTCTTCAGATTAACAAAGAAACAAACAACACCTCTTCAACATGCCCACCTTGATTTGTGTAATTGCTTTGGAAATACAAATTAGACAGAGGTTCTAGGAAAGCGGCCTATCGTTCCTAAAGGCATACCTGATGGCGTGAAACCATGTTCAGCTTAAATGGGTAATTACCGCTTTCCTTTGAAAGGCTGGTGTTTGCCCTGAAGAGTTTGATGAGATTCTTTGCAAACTTGGCAGCTTTTGTTGGCCAGGCTCCACTCTCTTTCTCCGGTAGGTTGCTGGTGGAATTGGCTTGCATCCCTCCATCTCTGGGGAAATCGAAACACTTTCTCTGAGTGGGAGAAGGCAGCAAACAACATATTTCAAACAATACAAATTAAAAGCAACCCAAAACATTAATAAAAGTCATTCATAAAAGTCTAAATATAATATTTAAAAAAGAAACAATTTATAAAGTTCAGACATTACACATTAAAAATATTAAAATGCATGGCAGGGGGTTGAAGTCAACGGCCATCTCTACCAATTCTATGATTCTACGACTACGTAAAACTTAAAAACAGACCCGCACAGCATTAAAAGCCCAATGCTAGTTAGTTTGTGAAAGCCTGACAGCACAAAAATATTCAGCCCACAAAAAGCCTGACAGTACAAAAATATTCAGTCCACAGAAGGAGAGTTTCTCTAGGGAGGGAGCTCCAAAGTCTGGGAGCAGTCACCGAGAAGGTCCTCTCCCTTGTTCCCCAAACAAGCCTAAGAGGATGGTGAGGTAGAGAAACAGTCCCCTTCAGATGATCTTAAATCTCTATTGGGCTCATAAAGGGAGACGCAGTCTTTTAAATAGAATCATAGAAATATAGAGTTGGAAGAGACCACAGTCCAACTCCCTGCTATGCAGGAACACACATCAGAGCACTCCCGACAGATGGCCATCCAGCCTCTGCTTAAAAACCTCCAAAGAAGGAGACTCCACCACACTCCGAGGCAGCATATTTCACTGCTGGACAGCTCTGACCATCAGGAAGTTCTTCCTGAGGTTTATGTGGAATCTCTTTTCCTGTAGTTTGAACCCATTGCTCCTGGAGCAACGGAAAACAAGCCTGTTCTCCAAATAACCTGGGTCCAAGTAGTATATGGCTTTATAGGTCAAAGTCAGCACTTTGCATTGTGTTTGGAAATAGACTGAAAGCCTAGTTAACAATTTGGCTGCAGCTCTTTAGGCTAACTGAAGTTTCTGAGCACTTTTCAAAGTAAGCCCCAAGTAGAACACATTACAGCAATCCAAATGGGATGTAATCAAGGCATGTACCGCTGTGGCCAGATCCATCTTCTCCAGGAACTTGTGCAGTTGCTACACTGATTTTAACTGTGCAAAAACACTCCAAAAAACCTATACTCTCTCTTCAAAATGCCATCCCTTCATGTATCTCTTGCGATACATGGACTGTTGTAATTCAGAACATACAACATCACAGGTTCATAGTGATTTGTACTTGGAGGGCCTGTGAAAACACCACGAGTCATTCATATCCCTACATGCTGACTTTTTGAACAAGTTGATGCTTACTTTGGTGATCACAGAAGGAGGAAAACAAGATGAAATAAAGCACAACCCCTGGATACACACAACATTTATTCTAAAAATCAGTGCATTTATTTCAGAAGATTGGTTCCTATTGTTCCAATCAGTGAGAATCAAAAGAGTTCAATCCCAGGTAAATGCTCCATTTTGGAAAACACACAAGGGGCTCCTGAGAAAATGCAAGATGTTGTTAGAAGAAAAGAGAGCAATAGTAATTTAACAATTTACCATCTTTTGTGATCAAGGTATACACAGAAAGGAGGGTGAAATTAGGTTATTTTTCTCATTGAATTACAACTTGCTTGGTAGTGTCTTATATTTATTAATGGGCGCATATCAATACTAAACCGCTTGGAAACTTGTAAAACTTTGTGAGAGAACAAATAATTATTTTCCCAGTTCTTTGCTGTTGTCTTTGACATTTGTGAAACTCAAGTAGAACACAAGCGGCTAATTCCAATTGTGAGCCCCAATTACAATTGAATCATTTAATAAAAGGTGATTTAACACTTCTGTTAATCTCTCTGATTCACTGTGCCAACTCAAAATGCAAGGAACAATAGAAATTAGGCCAAGAGATACTTTGAACATTTATTAGGGTGAGGTTAGTCTTTCCCTGGAAGAATTTTGGATATGATGAGGAATAAGCAAATGTAATCACTGAACTCTTTGTAAGTTATGATCTGAGTTCTTCATTCTAACAGTTCCTATTTCTGGTGTGCACTGATTTTCTATTTAATATAGAGTCATTCCATCCAAATCTAGCTTTGCATGGACTAGCTTTTAAAATGTGGCAACCACTTTCCTAATTTTGCTACTGATAGTAAGTTCTGAAATACAGAAAATGAAAAGCATAGTATTTGGTAGCTAGATGGAATCATACATCCAGGAGAGGGAAAAGGATAAGTAACAGATACATAATTTTGATGCAGTAAATGTGCATTTTAAAATGTGCATTTTAAATATAGCGTCCCCTTGCCTGGCTATAAGACCCTGAGGATTAGTTTAAAAGAAAAATGAAAGCTCAACTTGGAATCTATACCTTTATTTCTCAATAGCCACCTTGGAACCCTCCCTGGAGAAAGGCAGGGCATCAATTGATAAATCAAACAAACAATCAAATAAATGAGAGACATTTAAAGCCAGGATGGAAACTGGGTAGGTCATGTACCACATGTGAACCTGCTGGATTTTTAAGATCTTTGTGGAAAGGCTTTATCTGCATCCTGCCATCATCACAGTTGTGTTTGGTGAGGACATGGAGGACAGCCTTCTTGGTGGCTTCTCCCAAATTGTGGAACTCCTCCCTACAGGATGCTCAGTTGGCCTCTTGCCTGCTCTCTTTCTGCTGGCAGGATAATAATAATAAAACAACAACAACAACAATAATAATACATTTTTACCCCATCTCTCTCTTGAAATAGGACTCAATATAAATTAAACAGTCAATGTTTATGTGTTTGTCTGTGTCAGGCGAAGACCTGATCTTGTATGATTGGCTGTGTCAGGCAAAGACATCATATGATTAGCTGTGTGAGGCGAAGACCTCATATTACTGGCTGCTTGAGAAGATTCTATGGAATCCTGGGGTTTGCAGTTTAGGGAGGTGCCTTTAGAATTCTCAGCCAGAGAGCTCTTGGGCCTGGCCAGTTGCTATGGAGACAAGGCCTAGCAGCAAGGAGGAGGACAGTGTATTCCCTCAAGAACCCAACCTCTGTATGTTAATAACTGAATACAGACTGGATTGGGGAATATGGGGAAAAGTTACAGGTACTGGAGAAGACAGTTTGGGGATTTAGAGACACAGGATCTCAAATCTTTCTAACAAGTATTACCTATGAGAAAAAGAAAATCCTGGGCAACACCAGGTATATACACTAGTAGCTTATAAAGGGAAAAGCCAGACAAGACCCTGACCTGCTAGTGTTGTAGGTGCATGAAATATCAGTCAGTTTTGAAAAGCTCTTTTTTGGGACTACAACTTCCACAGGTACAAAAAAACCTTTTCCAAACTCAGAATGTTACATTTAAATGTGTAATGCAAGAGTGAGAATTGTGGTGCTCTCCAGCTGTTATTGGATTATAATACCTTGCTGTTTACTACGTTGGCTATGGCTGCTGGGAGTTGCAGTCTAGCAGCATCTAGACTCTAGAGAGTTGCACAACTCCCAGTCCTGAAGTAACCCACCCCTTGCAATCTGAAATGGTGTGATTTCACAAAGGTCTCCATCATATGATTTGCTGAATGTGTTGTCTTCCACTTCTTTTTTTAAAAATAGGCAGCGAGGTGTCTGAACTCACTCTGACAGAAATACTGTTTCCTCCCAAGGACCAGAAACTATTTCTCACTTTTGAATGTGGGATCCCAATTTTTGTGCAAGCAACGTCATGCCAAAGGTCTCTGAGATATGGGAGCAGTCATTCCGGTGTTTCTTTGGTGCAAACACAAACATTTCCTCACATAAATAGATTCAGTCCTTCCACTTTTCTGGAGGGCAGATCTAAAGGGGCACCAAATCCTTTCTGCCAAATGCTGTTATACTTCCAAATAATTCGAACTCCTCTTTCAGTCATGTAAGTTTTCTTCTGTTTGAGAAAGGATAAGCCTCCAACAACTGCACAACCAATCTCTTGCCGTAGCTTCATACAGGAATGTAGTGATGGGGGGGGGGATGAGGGCATTGCCCCTCCAAATATGAATTCTGCCCCCCAATGAAATTTTCCTTCAGTCTCCAAATTTCTAACACTGCAGTTGAGCATTGAGAAATATAGTAAGCCAGCATGGTGTGGTTTGAGTGCTGGACTACAACCCTGGAGACCAGAGTTCGATTCCCTGCTTGGCTATGGAAACCCACTGGGTGACCTTGGGTGCATCACACACTCTCGGAACCAGAAAAACCCCGTGATCTTAGGGTTGCTGTAAGTTGGAAATGACTTGAAGGCATGCAACAATAACAGTAAGCATTAAAAAAAGAGAGAGAGAGAGAGAGAGAGAAAGAGATGGTAGAAATCTGCAAAGGCCCAACATCAACAGATCATGAATTTATTAAAATGTTGTACATCTTGAAGGCAGCCTTCCCAGATACTTTGCATGCTTTGTATACTGCAGGACTCATGTTTGGTCCATCTATAGCAGTGTGGGAAAATTGATTCTCAATTTTGACATGTGCTGACACTGGCATTCAGTGATCCCTCAGAGAAAAGCAGATTTAGTAATCTTGGCTTTTGAAAATAACGTATTGGAAGGAATTTCAAGTGGACAGCTTCTCCACTGGTTTGCAGAGAAATCACGGTGCATTGTTTCACCCACAGTTCAAATCTTTACAGCAGGATGACTTGCATAATGTGCATTTACTGCCTAGTCACTGTTATTTCATTTACATAGCTGTTCTGCATGTGGAAAACTATTCTTTAAATTGGTTTGCTTTTTTGGAACCTTACCAAACACACTTTCCAATTAAAATGCACTAATTGGGTGGTATTTTTTTGGTGTAGTTACTTACGAAAATCTTTTACCTCTGAAACCAATTTTATAGTGATTGATGCCCAAGACCTTCCTCCCTCCTCTCATTTCTTGTCTCTCCCTTGTCTTCTTGTGTCTCCTTCCACCCAGTCAAAATTGTCTTGGTACATCCCTAGATGCTGCATGGCCACGTGCTCTTCCTTGTTCTCTTTTACATCCAGACAGAATTGGTAAATGTACTGCCAACCAAAATGCATCAAATGACAGGAACTCTTATGTTCAAACCAGAGAAATTCTCATAATGAAAATGGGATGGTGTCTGTGAGTAGAGAGCATTA
The DNA here is from genome assembly GCA_030412105.1 of Cyclura pinguis. NCBI lineage: Eukaryota > Metazoa > Chordata > Lepidosauria > Squamata > Iguanidae > Cyclura > Cyclura pinguis. The sequence continues at coordinate 16,406,393 of CM059599.1, read as the reverse complement.
TTTGGAAACTAGTGCAATGTAAACATATTGACTCACCTAGGAATTGGAAGGTTCCTGCTTTGAAGGTTTCCTCTGCTGTGATAGCACAAGGTGGTCTTTCTTAGGCAAGCCACTTTTACTCTGCTCTCTTTTGCAATAAGGGATATAATAATACAGGTACACCTCAGTTAATAAAGTAGATTGTTGCGAGGCGTTATGTTTTAAACAGAACATTTACTACCAGAGACTGAAGTAACATGGAACAGTAGAAATAGCTGTAAGAAGACAGTTAAGCTGGTTAATTTTTAAACTTACATCTATTCATTTTAAATAATCATAAACAATCAAAATCCAATCATGTACTAAAAACAACAATGGCCCCTTATACCCATTTGCACTTACTAAAACAACTGAAACATATACACACACACTTACATGTTTGCACGATTCCTTAAGCAGAATGAGTATTTTTAATTCCCATTTACATGAGGTTCGGTAGGCTACATTTGGAATAAACATTACAACACTGAAATACTCCTTAACATCCACAAAAAACATGACTGAATTTAATAAGAGCAAAAGTCAATTTTTTCTTAAAAAAAAAAAGCAACCTTTCTGGCACTTCAAAGTTGGGCACATGTATAGGCAACTGTAAAAATGTGCCTTCAGGTTCAAGATTTGACAGCAAAATATGCTGTCCAAATTCAAAAAAGGGCTAAAGACCTATCTTTTCCAGCAGGCCTACCCACTCTATTTTTAATTATGATGTACTTTTAATTATGATATATTCTTATTATATTTGTATTTTAAATGGTTTTGTGTTTATAGTGTATTTTAACCATAACGTGTTTTTAATTGTATTTTAATCTATGGTCCTTTTCTCAGAGTGTTGTCCTGCCACAGGGACACGAGAAAGAGGAGAACGCAACAATGGTTATGCATGATATCATCACACTCCCGTCCTTCTCCTGTCCCCAGCCGGTGTGATCACAGATTAAATCATTGACAGGTTTTCCCCATCAATGACCTGTGATTGTGCTGCCATCCCGCACTTACCTGGTGTGTGCAGGGTCCGGAAGTGCAACGGCTGCGCTTCCTGCCCCAGTGCAGCCTGGGACTGTACCTGGTTGTGCTGCGGCAGGAAGAGGTGGGGGGTTAAGATAGATATTCGTCTCCAAGTGCTTAGTGTATGGTTTTTATTTTTTTCACTTTAGAAGAAGCCCAATGTGTTTTGGCCTATGTATATATTTCAATACCCTTCTTCAGGGGCTACGTAAAAAACATATACAAATCGAAATGTCAAACTGAAAATCAAAAGGAGAATACATAATATAGCATAATTTCTACATAAAGCATCATAATACATTTCAGTTTTTGTATATTGCTTAAAGTCTGTACATACCAATATGTTATCTAGGAGCACAAATTTCTGGAGATGAAAATCTCATTCATTGGTGGACCGACAATAAACTAGAGATCCAGGCTGAAGTTAAAAAAAAAAAGATGTATCCACCAAGCACTTTGAAATGTTTCTCCCCTTTTTCCATGGGATGTTCTCCAGTATTTGCCTTTTCTCAAATAGGTGGAGGCAATGTACTCTGCACTTTGCCTCTTCCCCCCAAACTGAATAAAAATGACAGCTTGAAAAAGTTTTTTAAAAATACCGATGATTGCCTAGTTTTTTTAATAGCTCTTTGAAAAGATACAAGGGAAATATGCAGTAAATAGTGATAGCTATTAAGTTGTTAGAAGAAGCATCAACAGAGCCAGGAAAGGAAGGATTTACTGGCATGATTTTTTTTTTTACAACAGTATTTTTTTTCTTTTTTTACTGGCAGTCAATAAATTTGCAAGCAATTGGCAACCTGGTGTTTGATGGTGCAATTGCGGATAGAGAAGCAATGCCAGAACTAGTAACAGTTTTTTTCCTCCCTTCAAATTTGCAAGTCTAATGGTTCCGTTGGATAAATTGCTCAAACATGATTATTTTTTGCCTTTTCCAAACTTTTGATTGCTTCTGCCAAGTTCATTTTCATCTTGATTTGCAGCTGATAAAGTGTGACTTTGCAAATCTCAACGGAGTATCTGGGGAACAAACATAATAATACATGAGCATGTACTATTTATAATATGCTGACGATGAAGATATTTAATTAGCAGGGGGAAAAATGTGAAACTGTAAGTGACAAAAAGTTCCCAAATCAAGCCTAGCAAAATCATAAATGAAAGCAAAATTACACTCTGTAGGAGTTTTGGGGAGTGATTTTTTTTCAAAAAGTGGTGCAATTTTACATAATGGTGAGATTAGCCAATATTCAAGTTGAGTTTAGAAGTACAGAGAGAGAAGGGGCAGATTATGGATTGTTACTTTTAACACATTTGGTTACAGTTGTATTTCAAACCCTGCTCCAATATTTTCACTGTTTCCGCACTACACTCTCGTAGTGCTATTAAACCACTTTCAACATCCTGTGGAATTCTGGGGTTTGTAACTTACTGAGGCCAAAGAGCTCTCTGGTTGAGAATTGTAAAGGCCCCTCTCTCAAGTGCAAACCCCAGGATTCCATTGGATGTGGAAAGTGGAATAATGGCACTATCACAGTGTAGGGCAGAAATGGTTTTTGTTACCATGGTCTCTATATTTCTGAAAAGTAACATTTTACAGTCCTCTCTCTTAAAAGCAGCTACCCCTGACTGCTGATGGGTTCCATACCAGTGGAACAGTGAATCTATTCCCTGTTTTAGCCTGATCTTTGAAGGGGCTATTCAAACTGCTGAACCTTATCCTCCAAATAGGTTCACCACCTTGAATAGCTTTGTTAAATTTTAGACTAAAATTTGCCGACCACCATTGGTAGCTACAATAGCTGCCTTTCTGTCTGTCTGTTGTCCTTCCTTCCTTTTTTTCTTTAAAAAATGAGTTTTCCAAAATGCTAGCCTGTGGTGCAAAACTAGGGATGGGCCAACCGAATCGGCAAATCCTCGAATCCTTGAGAAGGATTTGAGATTCGCGGATACGAATCCCTGGGCCAAAACAGGTGAAGCGAATCTTTCGAATCCCTGCACATCCAGAGGCCTGAGCTGGTGCGAGCACCCCGGATCAGGCCCATGCGGATGTGCAGGGGCGGCGAGAGCCACTTTCCTGCATGCCTGGAGGTCTGAGCTGGCACAAGCGCCCCGGATCAAGCTCGGTCTTGCTGCCTGCCCCTGTGGCTGCCTCCCTCTGCAAGGTAATTATTCTCTTCTTCCTATTCTTTTGACTTCAGACTAGAGGGTAGGGATTGAGACTGGACTAGAGGCTGGTGTTTGTTTTTGTTAACTGCCTTCTTGTTTTAGGACTTGAGACTGGACATCAGGGTAGAGAATTGAGACTGGGCTAGAGGCTGGTGTTTTTGTTTTTTTGAAGTGCCCTCCTTGTTGCAGGACTTGAGACTTGACTGGAAAGTACAGTGTTCTTGAGATTTCAAGGACAGCTGAAGAAGATTCCTCTGCATGGCTCCCTCACAAAGCTCCTTCATACACAATTCTGGGGTTTGCAGTTTTACAAGGTGTCACAGCCTTCTCTCCCAAAGTGTGCTAGTGCGTCATCAAACTACAGACCCCAGGACGCCAGAAGGAGCTATGCAAAAAAAAATCCAGTTTTGACCTGGATTATCTCTGTACTGCAGTATGTGGCCCTGTTTATACAGGCAGGAAAATGTGGGATTAATAATCCACATTTTCCTGCTTGTGTAGAAAGGGCCTTCATGTCATTTTCAATCTGGCGAGATCCTAAGGCAAAACTATGACAATTGTCCTGGCCAGATTTCTTCAGAGGGAGGTTTGTCTTTGCCTAGGTTTTTTCTAAGGCTGAGGGAGTGTGTCTTTCCCAGGATTATCCTTGTCCTTTTTTTTTGTTTTGTTTTGTAATAATCAACCCAGGAGTCAACTCCAACATCTGGAGCTACTTCCAAATTACATGTAATTCTTAATAAGAAGTATATGGGTATGTTTTCCTGAAAGTGAAAACTATTATTTAATTTGTTTTTCATTAAACAAAGATGTCAAATTTTGCTTCAAAACACTTTTCAGTAGAAGTGCTTTGTTTCCCTTGCTTTTTAAACCCTTTCGTAGAAAAGGATTCAAAAGATTCAAGATTCGTGGATTCGCAGAACCTTCCAGAGATTCGGATCCGGAACATTCTGGATTCATCCCATCTCTATGCAAAACACATTTTATTCCCCTGCTCCTTCTCCTCCTCCTCCAGACCTACAAAAAAGAATTAAAGTGCAGCATCAGGCATGGCATATGCTAGTACTTCAACCATGCTCTATGAGGAACACCTTAGGGAGCAGGGTATATCCACCCTGCAGAAGAGAAGATGAAGAGGTGACATGATAGCAAGGTTAAAATATTTGAAAGGATGTCATGTTGAAGATGGGGCAAACTTGTTTTCTCTACTCCAGGGACTAGGACATGGAGCAATGGATGTACTGTGTGTAAAGCGTATGCTGTTCCACTGACCTACTGACACTCCTTTGGGAACATTGAGATGCAAAAACTGGAGAGCATTCAAAAAATCAGCAGAAAGAAACTGGATACATCTCCCAATTTCCTCTAAGTTTTTCAATAGTCTCCTTTTTTTCAGCCCAGTTACACTGAACTGTCCTCAAATGTTATCTGCCAGCCCCACTTTTCTCTCTGACCATCGACTGACACACACACACACACAAAAAGCCTTAGCCTTACTTCATGTTTCTCTTATTTGTTCAGTAAACAGTGTGAGAGTTTCAGCTCCAGAAATTTCTGAAGTTCTGAATATCAAACAGATATGGCTTGCAAACCAAACCAAGCCTTGTGAGGAGTGACTTCGAGAGCTGGATATGTTTAGCCTGGAGAAGAGAAGGTTAAGAGGTGACATGATAGCCATGTTTAAATATTTGAGAGGATGTCATATGGAAGATGGAGCAATCTTGTTTTCTGCTGCTTCAGAGACTAGGACACAGAACAATGGTTTCAAATTACATGAAACAATCTAAACATTAGGAAGAACTTCTTGATGGTAAGAGCTGTTTGACAGTGAACACACTGTTTCTGAGTATGGTGTACTCTCCTTCTTTGGAGCTTTTTAAACAGAGACTAGATGGCCATCTGGCAGAGAAGTATTTAAGTCTGTTACTCCAAGTCCCAAATCAAGTCTCAAGTCTCTACCTTCAAGTCTCAAGTTGAGTTTCAAGTCCTTGCAAGATATTTTCAAGTCAAGTCTCAAGTCAAGTGTCAAGTATCCCAGAAGTTCTGGACAGAGTTGAATAAAGTCAGTTTTAACATCGTAAGTATTAGCCCTCCACATTTGCAATTTTGCCATTTGCAGCTTTGGAAGTGGGGAATAGGATCCTTCTTTCTCCCTCTTCCTGAAGCTGGAGGTTTTTGTGTTAATGGGCATAAAGGACTCTGCAGCTTCAGAAGTGGGGAATAGGATCCTTCTTACTCAACAATACTGAAGCTCTAAAAACTTTAGAAGGAAGGATCCTTATGTTGTGGGCAGCCAGAGAATTGAGACCAGCGGTTTCAGAAAACAGGAGTTTATTTTACTGCGCAGGGATCTCAGTCTTCCAAAAAAGACTGAGAGAGCCGAGAGTCAGGTATCAGCTTACCTTTTATACACTCTAGTAAACAGGTACAGGAAATGATTAAAATATGACCATATATGAACAGTTTACAGGTTACAGACAGGTTACAGAGACCCAGGCTTTCAAAATGATGTATTTCGGTACCAAGGGAGTACTCTCACTGGGTTGTGCTGACCTAAAAAACTCCTCAGGTTCCCTGCATAGCTAAGCTCATACCTAAGCCTTCTGATAAGATAAAGGACGCATCTGCTCACCTTATTTTTCCTTATTTTTCTACTTAAGCAACTGCAGTTCTAAGGTTTTAACCCTTTCATTCCCCCCTTTATGCCAAATTCCATAGCAATTTGAGCATACACTACTTAAGCTTGCTTTTGGGCCATAACAGCAAAGTGGGCGGCTTTCCCCTCCATAGCTTGAGAAAGAGAAGCGTGTACACATTTCATAGCACAAGAAATACATACCATTATTAAAAATCCTCCTACAAGCAAAAGTACAATACCTAGAAACAGAGTTTTCAGCCAACTCAGATCTGGCAACCAAGAAGTTAGCCAGTCCCAAGGGTTGCTAATGCCGCTGCCATTGTTTTATATTAACCCTTGTAAGTGTTGTTTAAACCAGTTAGCCTTTACCATTCCACACATCATGCCCCACACTCCTATCATCATTATCCACTTCATTCTTTGAGCCAAGCAGAGGTCCAAACCTACTTATCCCACACCAGTACCTTCTATACATATACAGGAAATACATCAGAGCTAAAATTCCAAAGAGTATACACACTACTATTGTTACTATTTCACTAATACTCATTGCTCATCATCCTCTGTAGGGGATCTGGCCGTGTGTAGAATAGTCAGCCTCCGGAGTGACTATAACAAGGCCTAGTCCCAGCTTCCTTCCTCCACAGTTGCTAGGTCTGACTGTACGTGGAGCTACCAGCCTCCAAAGGTGTGGCAGCAGTAGGGTATAGCCTAGATTTTCATCCACCTGTTGCGGATCTGACTGTGCGTTGAGCGGTCAATTCCCTGGTATGACCACAGCAGAGTCTAGTCCGAATCTTCTCTCCCCCATTTTGGTCTGGACAATTTCAGTTTCAGAGGGTTTTCTTGTGATGAGATTACAGTCCAATCAGCAAACACTCTTTTTACCCTAGTGTAATGTATCCAAGGTTTCAGCCCTGCTACCTTTACCGCAGTGGGAGTAACTAACAACACCTGGTATGGTCCTCTCCATCCTGGTGATAGAGGCTCTCCTTTCCAATCTTTAACCCACACCTCATCCCCAGGCTGAAAGGAATGTACTTCGGTGAGGAACAGAACTCGTCTAACCTCTAAGGCGTGGGCTTTAACCTTCTCTAGAGCCTTTCCTAGTGCCTGCACCTCTTCTTGGAGGGCCAGACTTTTCAATTCTTGAATGTCCCCTCTTAACCCTTTTAGAATGGCCGGGGGTCTTCCATATAGCATCTCAAATGGAGTCAGTCCAGTTGTCCGATGAGGGGTGCATCTTATTCTCAGGAGTGCTATTGGGAGCACATCTAACCACTTGAGTTTCGTTTCCTGGCACAACTTCGCAAGCTGAGTCTTCAATGTTCTATTTATTCTCTCCACCTTCCCAGAACTTTGGGGTCTATATGCACAATGTAGCTTCCAGGTGATTCCTAGAGCAGTGGTTCAATCTTTGATGATCTTGTGAACAAATGCAGGTCTGTTGTCTGAGCCTATATGGTGTGGGCTTTTGGGGCTGCTTCTCCTGGCTGTCCCACGGCCTTCAGCTCAGCAGCTCCTTTTTCTTCTCCTTCTCAAGCAGAGAGTCCTTCAGCCGCAGTTCCACTTCCAGATCCAGTCTGGAGAGGCGCTCTATCGCCTCCCCCTCCCAGCTCAGAGGTGCTCTATCACCCCCTCCTTGACCTGCTGGGGCTGGGCCAGCTTCTCCTGTAGCTGGGCCAGAGACTCTTACCAGTTGCCGCTCTATTGGGAACTGGTAGGCCCCTCACAATCTGGACTGCCTTGCACCTAGGACTCTGCCTTTCCTTGTGTTCTCCAGGCTCCTGCTGCCAACTTCTCCTTCCAGGATGTCACAGCTCCAAGTCCCTGCCTGTCTCTGTCTGTGGGAAGATGGACAAAACCTTCTCCTCAGTCTTCACCTGACAGCCAGCCACAGGCACCTTGGTTTGCAGAGCCAATACAGTCAGGTTTCCCAACCAAACTGGTCTGCAGTGAAGTCACGGCTGAACCAATCCTCTCAGCTCTGCTTCTCTCTCCTTCAGTGCCTTCACAGAAGCCAGTTCCCTTTTCAGCTTGCTGACAGTCTTTTGCAGGTCTCTCAGCTCTTCGCTGCTAGAGTCATTCTTCGAGCGGAATTCCTCCAGCTCCCTCTTTCCCTTACCAGCTCCTGGACTCTGGCTGCCTCTCCTTGGAGACCAGAGACCTCCACACGGGGCTCATTGGTGGGGTCTTTGCAGCTGGATCTCCAGCGCTGCCTTGCCAGCCTTTTCTGTGGCCAGTCGCCCTGGCTCGCTTCTCCTTCACTTGCTCAGCCTGCAGTTTCCGCTGGAGCTGCTGCTTAGACTTTCTCTTCCAGCATCTCCCACTCGCCTGTTTCTCTTCTGGCAACAGGGGATAACTTTGCCCGCTGCCACTGAAGCTTCTGGACTATGGGGTCATGGATTCTTTCCCCAGCTGCTGTACTTTATTCTGTATACTTAATGCAGCTGCTAACAACTCTACTTTCCTATGCATCCGCTTGCAGCCTCCTTCTTGCTTCTTCTCTGCCACACTTGTCTCTGCCGTCTTGGTTAGCAGCTCCCTCATGCTGGGGCCCGTGGCTTTGTGGGGTTTCGAGTGGCCTGCTGTCATCAAGGGGGGGGAACCCTGCTGCCTGTCCCCCCTTTGCCTCACCTATCTATAGCCCCATCTCGTCAGCTGCTCTCCTACCGCAGTCTCTGGTAGTCTCCGCTGCTCCTGCTGCTGGCTGCTTCTCAGAATGGGGTATCTCTGATTCACCCTTTTTCCAGATGTTACACAATATCCTTTTGTGGTTGTATTATGTCTCTTTACACATAAGGGGGGCCAGAGGCACCTTCTCTTCTCTACTCAGTATGAACTGACCAGAATCCTTTAAGGGGTGTTTCTTCGGGTTATCCATGTTCTTCTTACAAAATGCACCCTCCCAAGCAGAGAAATGGGTGGAGGGAGGCAGAACAGGGAGGCAGGAGAGGGCTGCCAGAAGCCATGATCCCCTTTACTCTTAGGGGCAGCAAGACAGCCAAGGAAGGCTGAAATGAGTTGCTCCCTCTATGCTAAAATGAATTTTTCAGGTGTTACTTGATTTTTTAAAGGAGCCTTCAGCATGGAACTGGGTGCTACTTTCTAGTTGATTAGCTTGTCCCAGGTGTAATTCACTGCAATCATCCGAGTTGGAGAGTTAAAGGTTAAATTACCAAAGGCAGGCTTCTCACTCCCTCCCTCTCAAGCAAGGAAGAGGGGGGGAAACAGCATTGTTTGTCTAAACGGGCTTTCAAGATTCTTTCTTTCTTTCTATTTCTCCCTCCAGTAGGGAGGGGTTTACTTGGAGGCACATGTGCCAAATAAATCAAACTTGCTTTTGAGGAGACATGAGTGTGTCCAGGTAGGAAGATCCTAATCTTGCATTTCCTGCTCTCTCTCTCTCTCTTTTTTTGCCTTTTCAATACCTTAGCACTCTTTGAAGGGCTGCTTCTTGCACCATCCAGACATCCAGTATAACTTTTCCAGTTCCTTAGGTACTGACTTAATTCCTGTTATAGCCAAGCCTCGTGGCTTAAATGGGCTTGCTAGTCCATTAAAAACAGCAATTTTCATCTTTACTTTTTTCCCTGGGTAGGACTGTCCCCAGTTTTTTCCAACATCATCCCCTATTGAATATTGAACTGAATGCTAGGGAGTTGGTCCTTCAAGGGTTAAATCCGAATCTTAGAGCCTGAGGAGGAGGAGGGGCTGCGGGGGGGGGATAAGGTGGCTCTGAGCACAGGAGAGGAACAGGAAGAAAAAAGAAAGCAGAGAGAAACCAGGCAAAATGCCGCTTTGCTTACACACAAACCCTGGAATTTTTTTTTTCCTACATACATTGAAGCATCAAAGCAGTGTTTGTCTCAAACCAGGCGAGAAACTGCTGAAAAGTGCCTCTCTAGTTAACCCTTTCTTGGAGTTTTCCAGTATACATTGAAGCAGAGTCTGATTGAAGCAGTGTCTGTTGGCTGCTGCCCTCCTCCCATTTCCTCCCAAAGCAGACAGCACACACAAGGAAAAAGGGATTTGACCCGTGGGTAAGGGGTCCCACGGATCCACACAAAGGGGGAGAGACAGCACTCGATTCACGCCGATCCAAGCACCCGGAAACTCAACGGCATGACTTGGAAACTGCGGCATCACACAACCTTCCTTTCACACATTCACACCAACACACAACCTTCCACCTTCAACTCCACACCCAAAAGCTCTGTGGCTTCACCCACAACAACAGTGGGGTACTAGGGCAAAGCTGAAAGGGGTTGATCAGGCCCCTCTTCCCCCCGAGTTTGCGGGGAGGTCACTCATCAACAGTTGTGGGAGGATCCTGTTTTCTGCTCCAACCTCAGGTCCCTTGGCTGGAACGCCGTCGCCAGAGCTGCCGCCCCACTCCAAACCAATCCTTTCGACAAAAGAAAGTCGAGGGCGCCCCGGGTTGTATCAGGAAAGGGGCAACGGTCCTGACGCCCTGGCGTCCGCCAAAGTGGGCAAAAACCCCTCCGTTTCCCGGCCAACGCACCAGAAAATGTTGTGGGTAGCCAGAGAATTGAGACCAGCGGTTTCAGAAAACAGGAGTTTATTCTACTGCGCAGGGATCTCAGTCTTCCAAAAAGACTGAGAGAGCCCAGAGTCAGGTATCAGCTTACCTTTTATACACTCTAGTAAACAGGTACAGGAAATGATTAAAATATGACCATATATGAACAGTTTACAGGTTACAGACAGGTTACAGAGACCCAGGTTACAGCTTTCAAAATGATGTATTTCGGTACCAGGGGAGTACTCTCACTGGGTTGCGCTGACCTAAAAAACTCCCCAGGTTCCCTGCATAGCTAAGCTCATACCTAAGCCTTCTGATAAGATAAAGGACGCATCTGCTCACCTTATTTTTCCTTATTTTTCTACTTAAGCAACTGCAGTTCTAAGGTTTTAACCCTTTCACTTACTTCTCAAGGCCATTGCCTAACACATTTTCTGTTCCCCTCAGAGAAATGTGCCCTGTGCCAGTGGCTCAGCGACAGCTTCTGCCGCCTGGGGGCGATCCCTCAGTTTGCCACCCCTCTCAAGGGAGGGAAGACCTATCCAAAATACCAAATAAAAACCACTCGATTAGCATTGGGTGATTGGGCTCTGGGCGCACGCACTCAGAGGGGGTGCTCTGCACATGCTCAGAGGCCTGCTGGCATTCCCACGGTGGTGAGGGGCCCCCCTCTCTCCCCCTCCCCCTCCCTCCCTCCTCAGAGGCTTGGCTGGGCTGGGCTTGTCCCCGGTCTGGAAGGTGGGGTTGGAGAGAAGACGGGTGCCTCTCCCCACCTCCTCAGGCTCCTCTTCTCCCCTCTCCTCCTTTTCTCCCTCCCTCCTTCTCTACCCTACCCGGAGATCTGCCGGCTTATGAAGTTGATCAGGCTGGAAGATTGTGACTGCCCTAGGTTATTCTGTTGGTTTCTTAGCAAAAAAAGCTGGTAGAATGGCAGCGGGATTGGAGAATAGGAATGGATTGCTTTCTCTACCAGCATGGCACACCACTCCCCAGCTCAGTTTTCACAGAATCATAGAATCACAGAGTTGGAAGAGACCCCAGGGACCATCGAGTCCAACCCCCTGCTATGCAGGAACACCCATCAAAGCATTCCCAACAGATGGCCATCCAGCCTCTGCTTAAAAACCTCCAAAGAAGGAGACGCCACCACACTCTGAGGCAGCATATTCCACTGCCAGACAGCTCTGACCATCAGGAAGTTCTTCTTGAGGTTCAGGTAGAATCTCCTTTCTTGTAGCTTGAATCCATTGCTCCTTGTCCTAGTCTCTGGAGCAGCAGAAAACAAGCCCGCTCCTTCCTCGGTATGACATCCCTTCAAATATTTAAACACGGCTATCATGTCTCCTCTTAACCTTCTCTTCTGCAGACTAAACATACCCAGCTCCCTAAGCCATTCTTCATAGGGCATGGCTTCCAGACCCTTCACCATTTTGGTTGCCCTCCTCTGGACACGTTCCAGCTTGTCGATATCCTTCTTGAATTGAGGTGCCCAGAACTGGACACAGTATTCCCAATGAGTCTAACCAATGCAGAATAGAGTGGGACCATTACCTCCCTCGATCTAGACGCCATACTCCTATTGATGCAACCAAGAATCACGTTGGCTTTCTTGACTGCCTCATTACACTGCTGACTCATGTTCAGCTTGTGATCTACCAAGACTCCTAGATCCCTTTCACATGTACCGCTATCCAGCCATGCGTCCCCCATCCTATAAGTGTAGGACTTTACATTTTTCTCTGTTGAAATTAATTTTGTTAGCTTTGGCCCAGCCCTCTAATCTGTCAAGGTCATTTTGAAATTTAGTCCTGTCCTCTGGTGTATTAGCAACCCCTCCCAATTTGGTATCGTTTGCAAATTTGATCAGCATGCCCTCCACTCCTTCATCCAAGTCACTGATGAGGATATTGAATAGCACCAGGCCCAGGACAGAACTCTGTGGCACCCCGCTAGTCACTTCTCTCTAGGATGAAAAGCAGCCATTGGTGAACACTCTTTGGGTTCGGTCGGTCAACCAATTACCAATCCACCTAACAGTAGCCCTGTCTAGCCCCCATTTTACTAGCTTCTTTGGAAGAATGTCATGGGGAACTTTCTCAAAGGCCTTACTGAAGTCAAGATATGCTACAGCTACAGCATTCCCTTCATCTATCAAGCTTGTAACCCTATCATAAAAAGAGATAAGATTACTCTTGCATGACTTATTTCTGAGAAATCCACGTTGTCTTTTAGTGATTACGGCATTGCTTTCTAAGTAATTACAAACTGACTGTTTAATGATCTGCTCTAGGTATTGATGTCAGGCTGACTGGGCAATAATTATTTGGGTCCTCTTTTTTCCCCTTCTTGAAGATGGGGATGACATTTGCCCTCCTCCAGTCTGCTGGGACTTCTCCTGTTCTCCAAGATTATTGCAAGTGGTTCAGAAATGACTTCTCCCAGTTCTTTTAACATCCCTGGATGTAATTCATCTGGCTCTAGAGACTTGAATTCATCTAGTTTAGCCAAATATTCCTGTAGTACTTCTCTACTTATTCTGTGCTGCATTTCCCCCCACCTTCCTCACCTGCTCCCTATCCCCCAGGTTGAGTACTTCTATCCTTTTGGGAGAAAACTGAGGCAAAGAAGGCATTGAGTAGTTCTGCCTTCTCTCTTCCCTCCGTTATTAATTGGCCACCTTCTCCATGCAGCAACCCTATCATTTCCTTGTTTTTCCTTTTGCTGCGGACAGGGATGGCCCTGTTGGTCAGGAACAGATCTAAAAAAGCCCTTTTTATTGTTTTTGATGTCTCTGGCAAGCCTGAGTTCATTCTGCGCTTTAGCTTTTCTGACCTTCTCCCTACATCTCCTGACTATTTGCTTGAATTCCTCTTTGGTGGTTTCACCATTCTTCCATTTCCTGTATATGTTTCTTTTAACACCTAGCTCAGCTGAGAGTTCTTTCATCAACCATTCCAGTTTCTTTAGACACGTGCCATTTTTCCTCCTTATTGGCACAGTTTTCAATTGTGCCTTCAGTATCTCACTTTTAAGAAACTTCCATCCGTCATGAACTCCTTTCTCTTTTAGTATTCTTGACCACGTGGTTTCAGCAAGTAACTCCCTAAGTTTACAGAAATAAACTTTCTTAAAGTTTAGGATGGGTGTCTGGCTACACTTGTTTCTCCTTCCCACTGAATGACAAACTCCAAAAGAGCATCCCCCTAAGGATCCCACCACCTCCACCTCATCAACAAGGTCATCCCTGTTGGTCAGGAACAGATCTAAAATAGCCGATCCCTTTGTTGCCTCTTCCACCTTCTGGACCATGAAATTGTCTGCAAGGCAAGCGAGCAACCTGTTGGACCTTGTGGTCTTGGCAGAGTTTGACTTCCTACAAATATCAGGATAACTGAAATCTCCCATTAACACTGCATCTCTCCTTTTTGAAAGTGTGGTCATCTGCTCCAGGAAGGCCTCATCCATGTCCTCAGGTTGGCCTGGAGGCCTATAGCAAAACCTCACAATCATGTCCCTATTGTTTCTCACTCCCTTAATTCTTACCCAGATGCTCTCGACTTGGCTTCCCAGATTTAAGTCCTGGATCTCTTCACAGGTGAAAAGATCTTTGACATATAAGGCTACTCCTTCTCCTTTCTTGTTTGGTCTATTTCTGTGAAATAGGTTATATCCCTCTATTCCTACATTCCAATCATGAGATTCATCCCACCAGGTTTCAGTGATGCCTATTAAATCATACTTATTTTGTTGTACTAAGAGTTGGAGTACATCTTGCTTATTTCCCATGCTCTGTGCATTAGTATAGAGACACTTGAGATCATGTGCCCTTCCTGGAAGTCCTGTACTAAAGTTACTTTCCCTCCCCCTGTTGGTCTCTAGTTCTACTTGGCCTGCCCTATCTATATCATTTGGGCTGTTTTTTGCAGCACTCACTGAATCTTTGCCCAGAATAAGACTGTCACCCTCCCCAGTCAAACTCAGTTTAAAGGGCATGAAGTTGATGGCCCTTGTGGTCTCTTCCAACTCCATGATTCTGTGAACCATTCTTCCTCCACCATTTAGAGAGGACATCTCCTTGCAACAATAAAAGGAATGCTAAAGGAGATACATTGTCTCTCAGTTAGTTGTGTGACTGTAAAGTAATGTAAATGTAATATAATGTAATTACACCTTCACTACTGGCAGGGCTGGCCCTACCTTTAACCTCACTAAGGCAACTGATTCAGGCAGCGGGACATTACAAATGGCAAATTTGTCACCCCTCAACTCACCCTGGCAGGGCTCTTGCTACTCTGGGGGGCTGCCACTGAACTACATGGCTCTCTAGTGCTGAAATTAGTTGCCTCACTGGAAACCAAGAGCTGAAGTGGATGGATTCAAACTGCAGGAAAGGAGATTCCACTTGAACCTCAGGAAGAACTTCCTGATGGTCAGAGCTGTCTGGCAGTGGAATATGCTGCCTTGGAGTGTGGTGGAGTCTCCTTTGGAGGTTTTTAAGCAGAGGTTGGATGGCCATCTGTTGGGAATGCTTTGATGGGTTTTCCTGCATAGCAGGGGGTTGGAATTGCTGGCCCCTGGGGTCTCTTCCAACTCTTATGATTCTATGATTCTAAGTTCTCATTCTCTGCTTGCTTACCTGTCAGGTAGCTGCATCCAAGCAAATTCCTCCCACCCAGAAAACTGTAGGAGAAGGGCAGTGGCAGTGGAGACAGCAGAGGGTGGCATCAACAGCTCAAATGCCTGTGCTGGTTCTATGAGCAAAATTTTCCTGAAAGACTGGCTCTGGGGCCTGACGATGTCACATTACGCAGTAAGTCTCAC
The DNA here is from genome assembly GCA_030412105.1 of Cyclura pinguis. Classification (NCBI taxonomy): domain Eukaryota; kingdom Metazoa; phylum Chordata; class Lepidosauria; order Squamata; family Iguanidae; genus Cyclura; species Cyclura pinguis. Next base: position 16,391,178 of record CM059599.1, on the reverse strand, counting down.
TGATTCTTCCAGGGAAGAGTGAGGCCATTTCTGTACTACACTGATATAGTGCTATTATCCCATTTTCAACATCCCATGGAATCCTGGGGTTTGCTGTTTAGGGAGGGGCATTTCGAATTCTCAGCCAGAGAGCTCTTTGGCCTCAGTAAACTGCAAACCCCAGAATTCCGCAGGAGGTTGAAAATGGAACAATAGCACTATAACAGTCTAGTGCAGAAAGGCCCTGTGGAAACAGCTAAGGGGTCTAGGAAATCTATTTTTCTAGACACGTTTGCCCCTTTCATACAACCTGGCTGTCACGACCCAAAGCTACTTTCGGGGGGGGGGGGTGTCCATGGCCTCCAGTGGTCTCACAGCTGCTTCTATCCATCTCCTCCTTTGTGGATGGGAGGGTGCTTTGCTGGTGATGAGCAGTTAGAGAAAGCAAGCTCCGGCAATTCTCTCCATTCCCAGTATGGGAACTCCTATTGGTAGTGTATGAGAGGATGATGCTTTGCTCCTGATTTGCTCCTGGCTCAAGCAGTGAGAGAGTTTGGAATGCTCCTGCTCCTGTGCGGTTGGGGAAGAAATTATTTAAAAGTAGCAAGTTATTTGTACCTGATTAACTTCTAAGTGCTGGGCATCTCAATGCAAAGTCGCACAATATGTAACAAACACCACCTTCACTTATGAATCATGGCTTGCCAGCTGCTTGTTACTCCTTAACAGTTATCGAAGTTATAAGTAAGCAGCAAATCTGATACAGTGAACCCTTTGTACTGGTGACCTCTGTATCGACTTCTAGTTATCATGGAGTATTGTGTCTTATATGTAAAATGGTGGTGATGTGAACGCCCTGTTTGACTTATGGCGACCCTAAGGTGAATCTATCAATGAATTTTCTGGGGGCTGAGAGTGTGTAAGTTGCCCAAGATCATCCAGTGGGCTTTCGTGGCTGAGTGGGGAATTGAACCCTGGTCCAGTGATGTAGACTCAAGTCGACTGACCCAGACTCAAGTTCGACTTAAGTCAGTTCAGTGACTTGACTCGGATTCGACTCAGAAATAAATGATGCGACTGGAGACCTGTATATTTTTAGTGACTGACTTGTTGCCCTTCATTCAGCAACATAACACATTCATCCAGAAACCATATGACTTTGAACAATGCTTCCATCTCTTTTTGCCTACTATTCACATGACAATTTGTCTCAAGCCCTAACTGTGGGTACATTTATCAGAGGGGAACAGCAAATGGGTTAGGCAATGGGCTTGAGGCAGGCTAAAGGTCTGCTCAGCAGCCTGTCCCTGCTGCATGTTGGAGGAGCCTTCCAAAACTTCTCCTAAGAGCAGAAGACAAGACTTGTCACAGAGTGCATGGTGCATTTCTCAGAGGGGAACAGCAAACGTGTTAGGCAATGGGATTGTGAAGAAAGGATCCTTCCTTCTAAAGTTTTTGAACTTTCAGTAATGGGGAGTAAGATCAGATCCTATTCCCCACTTCTGAAAAATCCTCCAGCTTCAGACACGAGAAGTAAGAAAGTTCCTATTCCCCACTTCTGAAGCTGCAGACTCTTTTATGCCCGATTGACCCAAAAGCCTCCAGCTTCAGGAAGAAGGAGAAAGAAGGATCCTATTTCCCACTTCCAAAGCTGCAGATGGCAAAATTGCAAATGTGGAGGGCTAATACTTACAATGTTAAAACTGACTTTATTCGACTGTCCAGAAATTCTGGAATATAGGTTGGGGTATAAAGCTGGCTCCCAGACTTGGAACTTGACTTGCAAGTATCTTCAAGGACTTGAGACTTGAAGACAGAGCCTTGAGCCTTGACTTGAGACCTGGAGTAAAAGACTTAAATATATCACTGCCCTGGGTTTCCCGGACCATAGCCCAAGACGCAAACTACCACCCTGGTTCTGCCATGCATGCTTTTTACACACTCCTCGGAAAGGAGGTATTCATCCCGCCGTTCTCCTAGGAGAGGGCCAGTCCGTCTTCATTCCTTCTCAGTGTGCGGACGCCCCCGGAGTCTCGCTCTGAGGGCACCTCCGCCCAAAAGTCTGTGAAAATCGTGGGCCACCACAGCCAGAAAGCGAGAGACGCGGCGGAGGAGGCGAGCGACGCCCGCCACGCCCGGGAGGTGGCGCTTGAGAGCCGCGTCGAGCCGCCCGCCCGCTCCCTCCCTGCGGGCCCGCACGTGGCCCTCCGTCGCCGCCTCCCGGGTGGAGGGGGGAGCGGGGCGGGGAAAAAAAAGCCGCGAGCCACCCCTCGCCCGCCTCACTCGGCCTGGCGAAAGTGGCGAGCGGCAGCCGCTCCGCCGCCGGCGTCCCAGATGCGCGCCGGTCTTCGCAGCCCGAGGGAGCGGCAGTCTGGGCGGCGGGGCGTGACGCCCCTGGGAGCCGTCGGCCGCGGCCGAGAGGGGCGGAGTGGGTGAGGCGAGGAGCCCCGACGAGGAGCAGGAGGATGGCAGCGAGGGACGAGCCCAGCTGAGGCGAGGCGTGGAAGGGAGGGCATGCCTGGCCGAGCCTGACCCGCGGCTGGGCTTCGTCGGAGCAGGAAGAGGAGGGAAGGACGTCGCCGAGGGCTTGGTGGTCCCGGCCCAGCCGCCGGCGCCTCTCTCCTTCTCGCAGCCTTAGGGTCGGGAAAGGGAGGCACGCGGCTCTTCGCCACCCTTTGGTTACCCTCCCGAAGCCTTCAGCTTCCCGAGGAAAACTGGTTTCTCTCTGTGTGTGTTTGGGTGAAAGTCTCCCCGTTCGCACGTGCTGAGGGCCCGCGTGTAGGCTCGCCCGCGCCTGAAGCGCGTCTGGAAAAGCCGCCGCCGCCCTGCCGCGGACTGCCTCGAGAAAGAAAAGGGAAGCGAGGCGTCTTTCTCGCCCGCCGGCTACTTTCGCCCGCCGTCCCCGTCCCGGCGGCTCCGGCCTCTTCGAAGCGCGCCACTGCCCGCCGCCGGGCTCTTCGGGAGGCGAAGGAGGGCGCCTCGCTCGGCCGGGGCGCCTCGGGAAGCGGGGAGCTGCCGCGACCTCAGGCGAAGACCGGGGAAGAAACCGCGGCGCGGCGCGCTTTGGGGCGGGCGCGCCCTTTTAGAGCAACCCGCCGGGCGGGAGTCGGCCCGCCGCCCAGAGAGAGCCCCCGCCCGCCGCGGTTGGGGGACACGGGGGGAAGCATCCCTGGCAGCCGGTTGGACGCGCCAGCCACGCGGGCGCCTTTTTCCCCTGCTGTGAAGGGCGTGGGGCGGACCCATCGCGGTTGACAGGCGCGGAAGCGAGTTGACGCCCGCTCCCACGTGTGGATGCGTGTACACGTGTGCCTCTGTTGGAGGAGGCGGGCCTCCTCCCTGTGACGCCCGTTCTTCCAGAGAAGGCGCGCTTGTGGGTGGAATGGACTCAAGACGTTTGTTAGCGTGTGAATAGTTGGCTCGGTTGCCGGGGAAGAAAGAATGATCCGAAGTGGGTGAGAGGGCCGCGAAGGGTCTTCGTTTTAACTGGCTTGGAGTCTCACTCCCGCTCCCCTGGAGTCGCTCAGGGCCATCCGCAAAGACGCGCAAGCTGGGAGGACTGGATCGGAGACGGTTCGGGTGGACTTACGAGTCCCCTACTCTTTTTTTCCTGAATAATAGGCGAAGATACTAGGCTGTCCGCGGGAAGCAGCGGAGAAGAAAAGTTCTCCGTCCTTTTGGATGCCAAGATCCTTTGGCTGGACTCGGGAGTCACTCCGAATCGCCTCCTTGGAGAGCCGCAGCCGCCCCGTGGAGACCTGAGGAGATTGGGCAGACAGAAGGGAAAATATATTTGTCCGATTCGGGGTTGCTGCTGCCCCTCTTCCTTTGAGGAGGAGATCGAAGGAAAACTTGCGAAAGAAGCCGGCGCTTCCCGTCCCTCGACAGCGGAGTCCAGGGAGCGGCTGACTTCCCTTCCCGCGCTCGATCCAGAGCTCGCTCGGCGGCGCTCTCCTGTCCGCCGGCTTCGGAGGCGAGTTCGGCCCCGCCAGGATGTCGAAGGTCCTGGCGACGGCGGCCGGAGCTGGCGCTGGCGGGGCGGCCACGGCGGCGCCGGGGGGCTCCGAAGCGGGCGGCGGGGCGGGGCAGGCGGCGGCGGGGGCGGCCGGAGCGGCGGGGGCGGCGGCCGAAGACCTTTCCAAGGTGTCGGACGAGGAGCTGCTGAAGTGGAGCAAAGAGGAGCTGATCCGGAGCCTGCGGAAGGCAGAGGCGGAGAAGATGAGCGCCATGCTGGACCACAGCAACCTCATCCGCGAGGTCAACCGCCGCCTCCAGCTCCACCTCGGCGAGATCCGCGGGCTCAAGGTAAGGAAGCCCTCGGGAGCCTCGGTGGGGATCGTGGGAGAGGTGGAATGGGAACGGCCAAGGACCTGTGGAACAGAGGAATGGGAAGCGCTTTCCTTGAGTTACAGCGCCGGAATGGGAGATTATAGACAGTGCGCTCCGGTAAAGGAAGTTGCTACAGTTCTGATTAAAAGCCTCTCCCAACTTTTTGGTTGTTCAAGGAGAGACAGAAATGTTCATATCACAAAATACTTTGGCAGGGGAGGTGTCGTTTAGCGTTGCTTGAAAGCCTTGTTGTCCCTTCATTCACTTGTTAGAACCAAAGGGATCGCTCAGCCAGGTGGTCTGCTAGATGGCACCATTGCAAAACTTGGGAATTTAGTGCGGTCCTATTTCCTAGATCTCCCAGCCAGGATGGTCATTGGCTAGAAGATTCTGGGGCTTTGTAGTCCCCACAAGGAACTTCCCACAGTTCTCATTAGAGGCCTGTCTTGACTTTCTGGGTGGTCCAAGGGGTGCAGTATTTGCAAAAGTCTTGTGTTGCAGGGTGCGCAACTCAACATTGCTTGAAAGCCTCGTTATTCCATCATTATCTTCTTAGAACAAAGGACATCTGTAGCATGTCCAGGCACTGTGAGTAGATAGTATCATTACAGAATTTGGGAAAGTTAATTATATGCACTCCAGCTGTCAGTGATTTTTGCTTGGTTACTGGCTGAGGAACCATAGTCCAAAGAAGTAACTTTCCAGAGCTCTTCTGCAGAGTGCCCCTATGAGGGCTTTTCCCAACTGAACTCTTGTGGTTCTGATCCAGGCTGTGGTCCTGTGATTTGTAAACAGCTCCTTTGCAGTGTTATTCTGTGCTATGCCCAGAAGAGCAGATATGAAGCAAATCCAAATTTCTCTCATAAGTATCTCTTGGGGCCCATTTTGTTGCAAAGTTCCAGTAAAGTTCTTAATAAAATAACAGAAGTTGCAGACCTGCAGTTTCCATTCATTTTGGGGTGGAGGTGGGGTGGAACAGGTGGGCTCCAGGTAAACTTCCTGGTGAATCATTCTCCATTCTGCTATGCTTCAGTTTTCTCTCTCTTACTTTCATCTTTATCTTTTATTTTCATACCTCCAAATCTGCCTGTGAAAATAGCCCACCTTAGTTAATCTGACCATGAGCTCTTAAGGAGAGATCTTCATGCCCTTCCTAAAACAAGTCCTTCTTTCTCAGTGCTCCCTTTTTCTTTGGGTTTCTTGGCCTCAGATCCTATGAAATAGTCAGAACCCCTCGGAGTGCATGCAGAATGCTTTCCCATTGCACCGCTCATCACTACTTCATGCAAAAATACTTTGTGTGGGAAATAAAAGCTACTTAAGCATGTAGACCATCTCGTTTGGTAGTTGGACAGTCATTTTCTTTCATTGCATTCATGATTATGGGAGAGGATGGGGAGAAGATTCTATTGCTGGAAAAATGGAGTCCAGTTTTATTTTTCAAGTGCATGTACATTCAGTGAAAATTCATATGCATGCCATTCCTACTTTCTCTGATAATTGCTCTCCAGTTTAAAGATCTTCAGGTTGCAACAGTTGGAAAGAGATTATTGGCAACCCTGGAGAATTAGAATAGGACAAAAATTTGCTCATTAGAATGATTTATATGCAGCTCTTCAGGATATGCATCGTTTTCATTGTCTTATAAATAACGTAAAAGTATAGCGTTAGAAATTGCGGCTGGCCGGGCTTCAGTGTGACAGTTCATGAGGATCCTTCCTACAGGATAGTAGGCAGAGCTTGGAAACATTGCATTTTGCTGTCTCCTCAATCCCCTGAGTCAGCGACTCCAGTTTTGTCTGCTCTAGCCCAGTGTTGTCTACCATGTGGCCCAATTTTGTCTGCTGTGTCTGACATTGATTCTCCAGGGTCATGGGCAATTAAGAGTTTTCCCCGTCATCTAGTTAACTGAAGATGTGCTGAGTGCTGATTCTTGCAACTTCTGCATGCAAAAAAGCATATGCTCAACACTGCACTGAGGCCCCTTCCTAGTTGCCAAGGGAGAAGATCCGTATGTAGCACGTATTCTTAAGCACAGAGAATCACGCAATCATACAAATATAGATTCAGGAATCGCCTTAAGGACCATTTAGTCCAACCCGCTGCCAGGCAGGAATCTAAAGCCAAAACATAATTGAGAGATGGCCATCTAGCTTCTGCTTATTAACCTGAAGACATGGTGTATGGGAGGAAGAGAACAGGAAGGGGTTCAGTCCAGTTAGCAATCTCATCTTCCTCCTTTTGGTAACAGTAGAGGCTAGTGACTCTGGTGTCGGTGGAGTAGTGAATCTGTTTCAGATTATATTTGAAAAGCACTGTACAAAGCACTGAACCCTCTCCAGAACAGGTTCAGTACCTTGGATAGTTCCTTGAAACTTGTGCCTCCCCTCTGCCCTCACAAGTGTTGGGTGAATCATTGGATAGATCAGTGATTCCTAAACTTTGATCCTCCAAGAGTTTTGGACTTTAACTTCCAGAAACCTTGGCCAGCCTGGCCAATACTCAGGGATTCTGGAAGCTGAAGTCCAAAATATCTGAAGCACCAGAGTTTGGGCATCACGGAGATAGATGAATCCTCATTGGGCCAGGCAGTCTCTCTCAACCTAGATGACCTTAGAGATTTGTAGTGAAGATACAGGAGCATGTGTATGGTGGTTCTCTAAGTCCTTTGAAGAAGGTTGGGATATAAATGTGGTTGCATGTCCACATAACCTGGTCTCCACAAATGTTTTGGACTGCAACCCCCATTGTACCCAAGCATTGGTCATGCTGGGTGGCGCTGATGAGAGTAGCTGTGTGAAACAACTGGCGCCGGGCAAAACATAGGCTAGGAGTTGTACTCCAGAAAAGTAACTTGCCTCGGCTCTGATGCAGAATTAGATCATTGATCTGTCTAGCCCAGAAATGTTGACTCTGAATAGTCATGGTTTTCCATGGTTTCAGTCAGGAGTTTTCCCTGAGCCCTACCTGGAGATGCCAGGGATTGTACTTGCTACCTTCTGCATAGCAAGCAGGTGCTTTCCTCAGTTGGTTCTGCCCACTTTCCCTTTCACAGATAAGTGGGTTACACCCACCATGATATTTTGGAACCTTTACTTTGTCTGTTTGGTGCCTTGGCCCAGTTTTTTTCATGTAACTGGAAGTGTTTGCCACTTCATCACCCTGTCTTCCCTATCATGATGCGTCTCATTTGTGACTTTTTGCAACAGTCAAACTGTTTTCTGTTGCTTTTATGGGTCTCACTGGCTTCCCCCAGCTTCTATTTTTGTTAGTGCAGGTGGGCTGTACATAAAATAGATTTATGTCAAAACTGTTTGGGTTGCTTTGCAGACAGTCTGTGGCTTACAAAGTAAATTGGCCCTTGGATTGAAGTCTCTATCTCTGTGTTTGTGCATGGAAAAGTTACATTTTAGGACTGCAAGTCCTAGAATGCGTCTGCTACTGGCCAGACTGGGGTATTCAGGGAGTTATAGTCCTAGAAAGTAACTTTCCTGAGGGTTTGTGCATCTGTGTGCTTTGCCCTAATCCTACAATGAGAAATAGAGGAGAAGAAACTTTAAAAAAAGTAAGAAAAACACGGCTTCACCCAGATCTTTTCCGGATGGTATTATTTAGTGACAGTCCTGGCTGGTTATTGATCCAGCCAGCGGAGGTGGAATATAAAACTCTGAAACGATGCACTCAATTGAGCTAGTGATAGAAGCAGAGGCCGGTATGGCTCAAGTGCATGTGAAACAGAGTCCTTTGATATTTTTTCTCTTGGGATAACAAAATGGAAAAGGAGAAGCTGCTGAATTGTCTCCCCCCACCCCGCAACTACACTAGCCATTTTCTTGTTCAAAGTCTCCCTTTCCAGGCTGCTGTTTCACCTGCAGAAAGATGGGGAGTGTATGGGCAGACCATGGGAGAATGGGTGTTTTGTATTACAGTTCCCATATTCCCTTCATCAGCATGGCCAACAGCCACATGGGTGGTTTCAGGACCATTTCCTCACCGCCATGCTTCTGTGGCAGGTCGCGCCGTGCCATTTTACAGTCTAAAATTGGCGTAAAATTGCAAATGGTTGTCATTTCCAACTGTCACTTCCTGGTTCTTGGCAAGATGTGTATGTGTGTGTGTGTGTTTTGACATGATTTATTACTCCTGCAGGCTTCCATAAGCAGTGACTGAGAACTTTTGAGATGAAAAATGCACAAAATTAAGAAAAATGGGAAAGGAGGTCAATTGTTGGGGTGAGGGTTGTATATTTAACTTGTGGTTTACATGGTTTTTGTCCTTGACATAGAGAAACACTGAAGCTGGTTTGTGTCTTATGCATGTGTACATTCCTCTATGGAAGTAACTGGACATTTCTGTCTGATATGCAATGTCTGCATTTTATTCAAGGTTGTGGGAGCAGAGTTGTGCATGCTGTGCCAGTGTACATGCAGGCATGCATTGATGTTGGTGCACATATGCATTTGGTTGTATGCTCAGTTGCATATTATTGGTTCAGTTGTGTAACACTGCTGTTTGGCACAAGGATTGCAGAATACAACTAATGTGTAACTTTGGATGCAGACATTTATACTACGCAACCCTGATACAGAATCTCAGTCAGTTTGTATGACCTTTCCAGGGACTTGTTGATGGAAGCCAGGCTTCTGAAAGAGGAAATTGGCTGATAAATTTTCTGATGCAGTGTTTTAGCTCCACTCTCGTATTTTCTCATATGGGTGGGTTGTAGCCATTCACACATCTGACTGAAAGTTGCAGGATGTATCTGGCCACATCTCTGGGAAAAAGGCTTAGTTTTGTTGAGACAGACTTCAGCCTCTCTGTTTTTTCCCATGGAACTGTTTGGAGCTGTGGGGTACAGAGACCTTTTCAGTCTCCATAAATTTGCTCCACTAATATATCTTTCTCTCCATTTGTTGTTGGGTGTGTTGCTGGAATGTAACAAAAATTGGGAAGCCACAGCCTCTGAAGCTGAGATATAGCTGTAAAAACACAAATATATTAATTAATGTATATGTTTCTGACTTGGCACTGAGGGTCTTTTGGGAGGTGTGGCGTATCCCTTTCCAAGGCTGGCGCTGCAGTTCCTGGTTTTCGGAACTTCTCATCTTGCCCTAGGGTCCTCTTTAAAATCTCTCCTTGGATTTGGGTCCTGGACCTTCAGGTGACCTCATTGAGGGCAACTGTGTGTGTATATTAGCTTTGCGTTCTTTGTGGTAAGCGTTCTTTATGTGTTCGTTGGAACAGCTTAAAGAGGCAGTTTCTTTACAATAGCGTTTGGAACTTGGTACTTTAGGTGAGCTAAAGCAGTGCTTCTTGTGCTGTCTGATGTGGGGAGCCACCAGTGGTCCCCTCGCATATGCCATGGACTAGGTCTGTACTTATATCCGTTGGTTGCAATTGTTTCTTGCTGTTCTGGAGACTTGCAGCAGACTTGCAGCCAATGGCTCACAGACAGGTACTGTTCCACAAACCACCATTTTGAATAGCACTGACCCAAAAGCATGGGTTGACAACTTTGGCAGTCTGGGAGCTAAAGGATTGCACCATGGGGAAAATGTGAAAAAAGTAAGAAAAGGAAAAAAAAAGGAAATGGTTACTTCTGTTTTTAGTTTTTTTGCTTTTACTTTTGGGGTTAACAATGGTATACCAAGACCTCTGTAAGACCTAAATCACTGCTTCAGAGAACCTTCAGAAGTAGCATAACACACATTTTGTTTTGCTGAAAAATATTTCTATTGCTAGGAGACATCAGGAGACATAGGGATACTATCCTGAACAATGTCCTTGGTGGTCCATGGACCACATTTTACCCTTCTTTGACGTATACACTGACACACAGGGAGAGTTCTTTGAGCTAGGACTTAGTCTTGTATTATTCATTAGTCCTTTAGAAAATTGTAAATGGTATAAGCTTATCCTATCAATTGGGTATATGTGCTATATATCGTCTATAGTGCTTTGCAGCCAGCTATCAGTTGCAATGGGCTATTATCTAGGAAGCTCTGAATGGCAAGTGTGGGGATCTGGCAAGGCAGTGCGGTAGTGAGATCATGGGAGAAAGACAGATTTGGAGAAGGATTTGATTTGATCGCTGTCATGAGAATTTTGTATCTTGTTCAGAATACCCAACAATCTAGGACTGGCCTAGATTGTATATGCGTGGCATTGCCCATGGTCAGCTAACAGTGGGAGAGAACAGCTAGATGCAAGACTTGCAAGATTGCTTTGTTTTCTGCTAAAACATGCAGCCTTGTAGATGTGAGTTATGGTTATATCCAGTCTTTCCTTGATGATTTATTGTTCTCTCTTTCTTTTGAAGGACATCAATCAGAAGCTTCAGGAAGACAACCAGGAGCTGCGAGATCTTTGCTGCTTCTTGGATGATGACCGACAGAAAGGCAAAAAAGTCTCCCGAGAATGGCAGAGACTTGGCCGTTATAGCGCTGGTGTCATGCACAAAGAGGTTGCCTTATATTTGCAGAAGCTGAAGGAGCTGGAAGTGAGGCAGGAAGAGGTGGTGAAGGAGAACCTGGAATTGAAAGAACTTTGTGTCTTGCTGGACGATGAGAAGGGTGGTGTTGCCGGCTGTCGGAACTCAATTGATAGCCAAGCCAGCCTCTGCCAGTTAAATGCCACCAGCGCCTTCATAAGGGATGTTGGCGACGGAAGTAGCACCTCCAGCACTGGAAGCACAGACAGCCCTGATCATCACAAGCACCACCCAAGCTCGAGTCCTGAGCACCTCCAGAAAACGAGGAGTGAAGGGAGCCCTGAGCATCAAAAGCACAGGAGTGCCAGTCCTGAGCACCTCCCCAGGCGTCGAAGTTCGGGAAGTCCGGATCACCAGAAGCATCTGAAAGGGCCCAGCCCAGAGCACCATAAAACACATGGCAAAGGCACTCCAGAGCAGCAGAAGCACACCTGTAGCAGTCCAGAAACCTTGCCAAAGCACATGCTGAGCAGTAGCCCAGAACATTTTCAAAAACATCGGCCCGGGAGCAGCCCGGAGCTCCAGAAGCACAGTGGTAGTGGGAGTCCTGAGCTTCTTCAGAAGCATAGCCTGAGTGGAAGCGCAGAGCACCTCCCCAAAGTGAGAGGCACAAGCCCTGAGCACCTCAAACAGCACTACGGGGGAAGCCCTGAACATCTTAAGCACTTGGGCAGTGGCAGCAGAGAAGGCACCTTGAGGAGACAGGTGGCAGATGATTTGTCACCCCATCACAGGGGCCTCTACAATGGAATGAACGGTGGGTTCTCACTAAGTTCTTTTTACTGATGGTGGTAGTAGTTGAAAATGATTCGTGCTGATGGGTTGTGGAAAAAAATTGGAAGCAGCCATTCGTGTGTGTGTGTGCGTGTTGTGTGTTTGTGGCACATTTGTGATATAATGCCTCTGTTACAACATGGAGCAGAATGTGCAGTCAGGCTGCTGCTGCTCTTCTTGGCTATTTAGAGGATAAGTGCAGGTGACATTGAAGGATGGGCTGCCAGAACGGGCCACACAGCAGTGGCACCTATGGGGAAGTATCTTGCCTGCACAAAGAGGCATTGAAAGATGGTATTCCTTTAGGCTGAAGCTAATGTACCATGTAGAGAACACGAGAGCACGTCTGCTAGATGTGAAGGAGAGAAATAAGAGCTGGAAGGGGTGGGGGAAGTCTGTTTTTCACAACTCAAGGGAAGAGCATACAGGCAGGTAGGGAAGCCTCTATGCAATTAATAATTGGATACTGCTTCTACCTTCAGGGACAAGATTGCTCCCCCTATGCTTCATTGGTACTTAGAGATGTCACTGAAGGAAGAACAGAGCTTGGGAAGACTACACGCCTTGAACTACAACTCCCAGAATTCCACAGCCACTATGGCTGTTAGGAGATTCTGGGATTTATAATCCCCAAAAATAGCTTTTTCATGCTCTACAGAAGAAGCCACGTTTATTGAAAGCCTGCCTGATGCATGATTATTAAAATCACAGAAGTCATTCTGGTCCCCACAGTTGGCATTCTTCATTGGCTTTTGCTTCATTTTTTATACTGACCAATGAATTGTTAACCCGCGTCCTTTCCTTATACTATCAGATCTCCACCAGTGTGACAGTACAGAGGACTGGAAGTGCAGATTCATGGTGTTTAGCGTCTGGGATTCTTAACCTCTCTTCCTATACCTTGTTGTCAGTGTTGTATCATGATCTTTTTTCTTAGAGGAATTTTGGTGGGAGCCATAGAGCACTTGTGAGTTCTGCATCTGTAGGATCTACTCTGTGTGCATGTGCTAGTAAGCTTAATTACTTTCCCCTGGATTCTTAAAAACAAATGAAAATGGATTCCTTGACATTTAGCCACTTGAAATGTAGTTTGCGACAGTAGGTTGACATTTTAACGGATGTTTCTCTAGAATGCACATTTATTTTCAACTGGCAGAGTAGGAGGGAGACTGTGCCAGAGTCTTGCACAATACAAAGTTTTTAAGGCTGAATCATTTTCCAAAGGGAGAATTGGTACTCTGCAACGATAGAGAACAGCCCCTTCCCCAACTTGCCATTCATGCTGTACTGCAACTCCCATTATTCATATCTAGTGTTGCTGTGTTCACTGAAGATGATGTGAGTTGTAGCCCAGGTCATCTGCATGGTGGCACCTTAGGGAAGAAGGTTTTTTCTATACTTCAGTGCGTGTGAATAAGATTGATTAACAGAAGTAACATATTACAGACAACAAGTTACTTGTAATTAATTCCTTTTTCCAGTAATCACAGTGTAGTTAAGTTACATTATGCTTGTGACTTAACAAGGGATAACTTCTGTTGCAACATTTTTATTTACACTTATAGTTCCTGGTCTAGCTAAATGGTAGTGGATGGTTTAGGTGCTGGCTTAAGCTTTGTACTGTGTTGTTGAATAAAAGATGTTCCAAGTTTTTTTTTTAAAAACTTTGAAAAAGTAACTGAACATATTAAGTTAATTACAAGAAACAGGATAGTTTTTCTTTTGACGTCATAGGCCCTTTTCGCACTTTACCTTTTTCCCGGTGCTGGGCTGCAGGGCTCGCGCAGGAAGCCTTGGGAGGAATGCTGTCGCATCCCTCCTGCTTCGGCTCTACAGCTGCTTCCTGGTCGTGCGAGCACCCTGCCTCTTCCATTCGCAGTGCAGCCTGGGACCTCCCAGGCTGCACTGAGGAGAGGATGCGCAACCGGCCTGGCTCCCAAGGCTCCGCACGCCAGGTAAGTGCGCACGGGGGCCCGGAGCGATGCTCAACCGTGCAGCATTTTTGGCTTTGAGCCGAAAATGAAAAAATGCGTGCGCGGTCCGCATCAGGCCCTTGAGCGTCTTGCAAATGTGAGTGCGTCGTATGGACCATTCCTCACATTTACGCAACGCTCAAGGGGCCCTTTCGCTTCAGAAATGGCATGTGAAAAGGGCCATAGTGATGGTAGTAACTAATTACTAGGTCATCCTAGAACTATAATGGCAATTAATTAAATGAGAATGTTATTCCAAGCTCTGGTTACAAGACTTAAACAATGCTAGGCTAAGTCAAATATCTCCAGTGCTCTTCTTTTATTTCTCTTTGTTTTTTAAGGCTGATTTTCATGGCTGCTGGATCTACAGGCTGCTCTTGTGATGGTTTTGGACAACATCACTAAATTTTTTCAGAACATTGCTTCCAGTGTTTTCCCAGGTGCTGTTTAGTTTTACTTCATATATGAAGAAGGAAGAGAAGGAAAGTCAGGATCGTAGAATCATAGAGCTGGAAGAGACCACAAGGGCCATCCAGTCAAACCCCTGCCATGCAGGAATACACAATCAAAGTATTCCTGACAGATGGCCATCCAGCCTCTGTTTAAAAACCTCCAAAGAAGGAGGCTCTACCACACTCAGCAGTGTGTTCTGCTGTTGAACTGCTCTGTCAGGAAGTTCTTCCTGATATTTAGATGGAATCTCTTTTCCTGAAGTTTGAAGCCATTGCTCCATCTCCTTTGAGTTTTCCCACATCATGCATAATTTTTACATACCTGTTACCATGTTTTCCCTTACATCCCCTGGTGATATTAGTTGCCCCTTTCTGTCCCTTTTCTGGCTTTACAATTGTTTCTTTTCTGGGGAGGTTAACAGAGCACTTCATAGTAATTCAACTGAGGTTACACAGTAGGTATATGTAAAGGCAGTATGCTATTTTTAAGTCGTTCCCTAATAAATCTCAACATAGCGCTATATCAGCTTTACCACACTCAGTCTCAATTGATTATGGAAGCTGAGTAGGGACAGGTTTGGGTGGGAGGCAACCGGGGAACAGAACTCCTCAGCTAAGTCAAGGCAAGGATAACCTGTGTGAAGCCCTGAAGAGCTGCTGCCTGTCAGGGTTGTTGATATTGATCTGGATGCTCCTGCATCTAATGGCTTCCATCCCAGTGGGGCAGTGAATCCTCCGTATGTTTAAACCAGACTTTAAAGGAGCTGTTTGAAGCACTGAACCCTCTCCACAGAACAGGGTAAACATTTTGGGTCACTCATTTAGTTCAAACTAAAACACAGAGCGGATCCACCATCTAACTGATATGGGAGCGATCAGCCAGTGGCCTGATCAGTGGTATTGTGGGGGAAGGGATAATGAGGACATTGCCTCTTGAAGTATGAATCTGCTACCCCAGTTAAATTTTCCTTCACTTCCCAAATTTCTAACATTGCAGAAAGTAAGTCCTTGAAAATAATTTACAGCTAGAACTCATATTTGCTATACAGTGGATCCTTGGTATCTGCTAGAGTTTGGTTCCAGGATCTCCTGTGGATACCAAAATTCATGGATGCTGAAGTCCCATTATTTACAATGGTATAGTAAAATGGCATTCCTTATATAAAATGGCAAAATCAAAGTTTGTTTTTTGGATTTTTTTTGGAATATTTTCAAGCCATGAACGGTTGAATCTGTAGATACAGGATCTATAGATATGGAGGGCTGACTGTATTCACATTCTGTTGGTCACTTTACCTGTCTCTTTTCTTTGGATGATTTAACTGTATTTCTGCAACTGAAGTTCTCAGTTATTGCAGAGCTAAAAATTGGGGGACTGAAGGAACATTTTAGTTGGGGGCCAGTGCGTGCATTTTTCCCCCTTCCCTGTTGCTACACCCTCTGAGTCTGACATAGTATGAGGGCAGCTTTTCATGTTGCCAGTATGGAATTGACATGTTATCCAAAATATCCCCCTCCTCCTCCACCCCCTCCCCCTCTTCCTTCATCAGTAAAAGGTCCTAACAGAAACCGATTATATGATGCCGTCTCTTTGTGTATCCCCTTTTTCCCTTCCCCATTTTGCATCATTTACTGCCCCTAGGAGGTCTGTGGGGGGCTGATTGAGAAATACATGATATGATGAGGCCATATCACTTATTTCTATTATTACATGTTGTGGAGAAAGGGTGCAGAACTTGAAAAGGCCAGTCATTTTGCCATTGTCCATGTGTTTAGTATGCTGCCTGCATGGTTCTCCCTCCTGCAGAGTCCCCCAAAATCATTAATGTGAGTCTCGCTACTCCAACATAACTCACAAATACTGAATGTGATGTATAAGTATCAATGAATATATATAAATTGAGGGGTTTAGTGTGCTCTTGAAGCATTCTTCAGTTGTTTTATTCCAAATCTCTTACATTATAACCCTTTTGTTTCACTGAGAGTTCTGCTTTGGGTTGCTCTTCCTTCCCCTCTCTCTTTTTTTGCATCTAAGGAAAATATCAAAAGCTGAAGGCTTTGCTTCTTGCTCCCTGTTGAGGTTATTAATGAGCAAAAGTAAAACTGCTGACTAACACTCTCTGGCATGTTTTGCTGGGGGTGCGATAGATCAGGGAAGGAACAAGTCTGTAGAACTAGCATTCATTTAAAGTGAGGAGGGGCATAAGGAAAAGAAAAATAGGTGTATGGTTTATGGAAAAACATACCTGAAAATGATGAGTAGTGGTTTCTCAAAACATGTTCTCTGCTATACTACTGAATGCAAGTGGAATTGTTCCAAAATGTTGCACTGTGTTTGCCTGTTATAAAAAGAGATGTCTTTTAAGGGTTCCAGACAGCCTTTTCTTCCATATAAAACTCCCCTCCTGATCTTTTTTCTGTCTTTTCTAGCCATTGGGCAGGCTTAGTCCTTGAGTTTTAATTTTCCCTCTTGGATTATTAAATATTTCTGCACGCCTGAGCCTCTGACACCTCCTTTTTGCTTGCCAAGTGTGTGTTTTTGGTGGTGTTTATCAGCACTTACCACTTTAGTGCAGTGTTAGAAGAAGCGACAAACAAGTGATTGCTGAACTTTATGGCTGAGTGAACATAGGATGATGTGGGATTTTCTGAATTCAGTCTCACAGAGTTCTGGGTACATTCCTACTTTTGTCTTCACTGTGACTCTTCTCCTGGTTTCCTTCCATACTGCATTATGGATGGGCCATCAGTGCTCAATGCTGTTACAAAAAATCTTAAGCCTAACCGGAACAGATCAAGGATTCCTTATTGCACAGTCAATTTCTAATAGTGAACCACTACTGAAAGCTTGCAGGCTCATCTTTAAGGTTCAACATTTTCTGTTGCAGTATCCCCCAATCTGGTGTCGTCTGCATGTGTTGGATTACAATTTCCATAATCTGTGGCTGGCTTGATATGAGTTTAAAATTGGACTAGGGGAGACCTGATTCAGGAGGCTTGGTCCCAGGGGTTAATCCAGATTAGATATGTAAAATATCCAAAAATTTTGAAGCTGTGGAAGAAAACTCTTTGGCATGTCAGTTTTAGGGGCAGACAAAAATCCCCCAGTAAAAACCAAATAACATTTTTTTTAAGATAACAACATTTCATTGATGTACACAGAGCATCCATCTGCACTTTCAAATCTAGACACAAGGGTATCAATCCATCCGCAATACATTTCGAAACAGCATCTGCATAACAGTGTCGCACATTAGTAAAGGTCCATATTACAGTGGCCAACAAGTTGGTGAAATGGCATTCCCTAGCGTGCCAGATCTTACCCAATTATGCAAGTACTTAAGAACATTAGTGGGCTTAGGGTTACACAGAAACACCTGACAATTAACAGATAATTACAAAGGGGACCTCCCCCTCTGATGACAAAACAGCGTAAAGCTATTTTCTTATCAGTCGTCCTCCAAGCTGAGAATGAGACTATAAAAAACTAAATAACATCTATAAGATGCTCTGGGAGCCTTTTTGGCAGAAAGATGGGATATAAATTGTTGGTGTGCGTCTTTAATTTATGGCTACACTAAAGCTAACCTATCATGGGGTTTTCTGGGACTGAGTATGTGTGACATACCCGAGCTACACAGTGGGTTTCCATGGCTGAACAGGGAATTGAGTCCTGGTCTTCAGGGTCGTAATCCAGCACTCAAACCACAGTAACACACTGGTTTTCTGGGATATAAATACCCTAAAACAAAGTAATGGAACAGAGAAAATGATTTTGTCTCCATAGTTGCAAGCTGACAGTTCCCGTAGAAAGAACTTTAAAAAGAGAAGCCAAGACCAGGAATTGTAATGGTTTGATTACTATACAGTCTTACGTAAAAGTCTTCTCACATAGCTTTTAGAAATGATTTGTGGGCAGTAGTTATGTGAACACTTTGTCTTAAACATTTTATTCATCATTCCAAAAGAAAATATTCAGTTATAGATTTTTCCCATTTTTTTTCCTGAAATGAGAAAAATGCAGGAAAAATAGGAAAAAAAAAAGCTTTCCCCTTGAATTTTTCTGGTTTTTCCCCCTTGGTGTGTATATCTCTAATCTAGGTGCCCTTTTTAAAGCAGCTGACATTTCTGAGTGGTTTTCAAAGGCAGATGCGTGTACAGCGTATCACAGTAACTCAAGTAGTGTATCATCAAAGTGAAGAGATGTAGCGCAGTGCTACTTAAAGTGGTGGTTCAGGGGTTGGTGCCAGTCCACAAGCCGTTGGATGCTAGTTCCTGGTGAGTTGCTAGGAGAGAAAGAACCCATTGTAGCCAGTGAGTATAAATATAGCACCATTCCTTGGTACATGGGAAGGGAATAATTGCCCATCTTCCACATCAGACAGCTTGGAAAGGAATGATGTAGTGGAATCAGGAGGTGGCGTGGGTAAGTGTTGTGACTTTTTGATTAGCAGGAATAATGATGTCATCTGCTTACCTCTCACCAATTCCTGGCATCCCTTTTCCCTCTGGTTGTTTTTAGTGTGTACCTCCAAGTTGTTTCCAACTTAGGCTGACTCTAAGGTGAACCACTGGGCCTAACATGTAATCATTACAGTATCTGGGAGAAGAGTGGGATTTCCCAGTAATGCTTTACTGGTAAGAGTATCCTTGTTGCAATCCCGAGAGGATATTTGGGGGCAGTTTTACTTTCTTTGAGCAAGTAAGATCTGTTATCTTTACAAAAGAACTGCTTCTAGGGAATGTGGAAAATGTGAGAAGAGTGTGTGTGTGTGTGTGTGTGGGGGGAACAAGCAATAGGGATTGTCGGGGTAAGTGTCTGATTTTCAGAATTTCTCACTACGCTGTTGCCTGACTGGTCGGACATAAGCATTGCCTGTTTGGTGAGATCCAAAGCATATGTGTTTGAAACCAGTTCCCATTGTTTGGCATGAGTCTCACACCCAAGTCAGTGTGTATGTGTAGGATTCTCTGTGCAGTCATCTTAGCATGGCTTTGCTGAAAGGCAGCTAGTAGCTTCCGTGTCAGTGGCGTGGTGAATCTATACCAGGTATTACTCTGAATTTTAAAAGAGTTATCCATGATTACTTCAAATAGGTTTAGTACCAATGGACAGGTGGTTTTAAGGTCGGGCAAAAACTCTGATAAGGTTCACTACTCCACTGGCATGTGAGTCAAACAGCCACCACTGAGCACATCATAGGGCTGAAGTAATTATTATCAGTTGGTATTTTTGTCAGAACTTTTGGTCAGAATTCTGTGGAATTGTAGTGGCAAGATGCAGAAACTTAGAAGCACTGTTGAGAGGCAAGAAGGTTTCTCCTTAGACACATGCAGTTGCCAGCTTTGGGCTGGTTAAAGAATGCTTGCATCAAGTTTTTCAGTGCAAGAAATGTGTCGTTGAGATGAGCAGTAAATGATCTAAGTTGTTCCAGAGAGAGCAAGAGGTTCGTTGACTTAATCTCAGATCTGGGAAATTTTACTTTTCTGAAATCAAACTCCCAGACTAACCAAGCCGGTGTGGCCGTTAGGAGAGACAGATGCTGGATGACTTAGATCTTGGAAAAGTTACTTTTTAAATCTGCAAGTCCCAGAATCCCCAGTCAGGTGGTGGCCATGGTGGCTGTGGGATTCTGGGAGTTGTGAACAACAACAAAATGTTTCCAAGCTCTTTTTATTTTAGCATTTGGAGCATATTCTTGGTGACAGGTGAGTACCTGGAGCTCAGACTTTGTCAATTATGAGACCAAGTTACAAGTTCCATCAGAATACCTCCCGTTTCTCTTAGCAGGATGAAAAGCGGCAGATTGCAGTAATCCAGGAGGTGTGTAAATAGAAAGGCTAATTTATTTTCACTTGAGTAGCGATATTAATAACAAACACAATAACACAAACCAATTTTTTTTTAAAAAGTCAAGCGTCAAACCATAATTACAAAGAAAGTGCTACTCAACAAAGGCAGGATAGCTACTGCTTTCATACTGTGCAGATGGTTATTGATGTTCAGCCTCTTGCTTCTGAACATACTAATCCTTTCTGGCAAAAGGTTGCTCTTCAGATTTCTCCTCAATAGCTGTTCCTTTCTTGGCTGTTCTTTTCTTCCTCCAGAGGTTTCTCTTTTACCTCCTCCTTCCCCAGTGTCAGTAGTCACTTTCTTCTCTTTACTTGCTCTCCTGCTCTGCACGCTGCGTATCCCGAAGTATTTATAAAGTTTGCATTGTTCCAGTCCTAGACTTGAAAGTCTTGTGGTCTCCTGAGATGGAACCTGGTGGGCATGCAGAGCCTTGAAAACTATTGATTAAAGTTGTGTGAAATGGTGCCACATTGAAACTGGAAGTGATGTGACATCACACTCACTTTTCTGACCTTTCTTCTTTGCAGCCGTTGAAGTTTGGAGGTGTGGGGGGAGTAAAACATGTCAGCTTTGCATGTTTTTTTGGAGTGGTGGTTTTAGGGTAGAAAATGGTCTGGGGTTTGGGGGATATCTTGAGGGGTTCCAGGAGTTGCAATAATGGGGCCACATTTCCTCATGTCTAATTTAAGGTATATCTGCATAACAGAGTTATATCAGTTTGAAATTGTCCTAGCTCCATCTTAAGTATCCTGGAATGTATGTATGTTTGTTTGTTTATTTATTTATACTGAATTTATATCCCACCTTTCTCCCAGGATGGGATTTAGTTTGGTGAGGTACCTAGATTTCTCTGCTTACTTGTTCACTCCCCTGAACTTCAGTTTCTAGGATACCCTGGTTTAGCGATCCATTCCTCACCTCAGAGTAGGCTTTTCAGGAACAGCCTGAGAATGTAAAGTATTTTGCAGAGTGGTTAGCGACATGTCAGAAATTATTTAAGTGCTTCTCAGAAAAGGCAGATGTGCCTAAGAATACTAAGATGACCAAAGGCTGCATAGTATTCTTAGGGTTATGTTTCTAACCCTAGGCTGCATTAAACCATGAAGAATATTTTTGCTTTTTGCAAATTAGGAGTGGAGATTGACCACCTGCAAAGAGGGAAAGAATTCATTGTTCTGATTCCCCAGAAATATGTCATGCTCATTTTTCACTCGTAGTGGCTCAGTTGCTGGGTTCAGCTTAATATTTTTTATTCTAAATGTTGCCTTGGATGAACACTTCAAGACAAGCTAATGTTTGGAAAGTTTACTTTCTTGGACTAGATCTCCCAGAGCCTTCTAGTTCCCATGGACAGTGTTTTTACTGGCTGGTGAATTCTGGGAGTATCATCATCACCATCATCATCATCATCATCATCATCATTATCTTTATTTATACCCTGCTTTTTTCCTGGTAAGGACTCAAAGCGGCTTTTAATAATTAAAAAAAAGTGTTAAAAATCATGGAATACAAAAGTTAAAACACAAATGACCAAATAAGAATTAAAAGTTAAAATATGTAATTAAAACACAAACATTCATAAATTCCTCATAGTTAAGCATAGCCAGAACTTTTTATCATACAGGTAATGATCAGATATTGAATGACTGTTGGAATAAAAATGTCTTTCCTTGTCTAAGGAAAGAAAGTAGGGAAGGTGCCAGTCTGACTATTCTGGGAAGGGAGTTCTAGAACCTGGGGGCAGTGACTGAGAAGGCCCTCTCCTGTGTTCCCACCAGATACACTTGTGAAGGTGGTGGGACAGAGACACGGGCTCTCCAGCAGATCTCAAAGCCCAAGCTAGTTCGTAAGTAGAACTTGTTGCCTACCAGACCAGTCAAACAACCCCTGGTCTATAAATCCTCTGTGTTCGTTGCCTGCTTGTGCATCAAAAATGAGGTGCTGACAGGCACTTGGCAGGCCACAGTACATGGCTGATTGGGTTTATGTTGCTGTTATTATTATTTATTCATTTATATTCATTCACCCTTTTCCTATTGCTAAGTTCAAGGCAGCTCACAGAAGTTAAAAGAAACAGAGTTAAAACTTCTACAATGTCGTAAATAAAATCATACATAAAACAAATGCATTAAAATGCAGCTAAATGACAGTTGCAAATAACTCATAGAATTAAATTACGCAATAGAGTTAAAACAAGTCAAAATGAATCCATTAAGACATCAGGATCCATTAAGCACAATGGCACATTGTTAAAAGCTCTGACAAAAAGTCTTGTTGGAACAGAAAGTGTTTTGCTTGGTGATGGAAAGACGACAGGAAGTTTCAAAACCAGGGAGTAGTCACTGAGAAGGACCGCTCCTTTGTTTCAATCAGATATGTCTGTGGCTGTGGTGGGACTAAGAGGTGGCCCTCTGCTGAAGCCTTTAGGGTCTTTCAGAGAGCCTCGACCCAAGCTGTGCAGGGCTTTACAATCAGCAATTTCAGTTGCATCCAGAAATGGACTGGCAGTCAGTGAAGGTGCTGTAACAAGGGAATTGTATGTTCCTTGTAGCCAGCTTCAGCTAACCATCTGTCTGCAGCTCTTTGTATGACCTGAAGTTTTTGAGGACTCTTCAGAGACAGCCTGGAACATGCTATAGTGATCCAGATGGGTTGTGACTAAGTCATGTGTCACTGTGGTCAGATCAGAAGGTGCATTAGTTTAACTGATGTACTACTTTAACTATTCAGATGTACACCTGCCCACTGTTTAAATCTGGCCCTGCAAACTCAGGGCTGGTTCCAGAAGTCATAGAATCACAGAGTTGGAAGAGACCACAGGGGCCATCCAGTTCAACCCCCTGTTATGCAGGAAGCCACGTCAGAGCACTCCTGACAGATGGCCGTCCAGTCTCTGCTTAAAAACCTCTGAAGAAGGAGACTGCACCACACTCTGAGGTAGCATGTTCCACTGCCAGACAGTTCTGACTGTCAGGAAGTTCTTCCTGAGGTTCAGGTGGAATATCCTTTCCTGCAAGTTGAATCCATTGCTCCTTATCCTAGTCTCTGAAGCAGCGGAAAACAAGCCTGCTCCCTCCTCGACATGACATCCCTTCAGATATTTAAACATGCCTATCATGTCCCTTCTTAACCTTCTTTTCCTCAGACTAAACATACCCAGCAACCTAAGTTGGTCCTCATAGGACATCGCTTCTAGACCCTTCACCATTTTGGTTGCCCTCCTCTGGATACTCTCCAGCTTGTCATTATCCTTCTTGAAATGAAGTGCCCACAACTAGACACAGTATTTCAGATGAGGTGTAACCAAAGCAGAATAGAGTGGTACCTATTACCTCCCTTGATCTAGACACCATACTCCTATTGACGCAACCAAGAATTGCATTGGCTTTCTTGGCTGCTGCATCACACTGCTGACTCGTGTTCAGCTTGTGGTCCACCAAGAGTCCTAGATCTCTTCACATGTACTGTTATCCAGTCACGTGTCCTCCATCCTATATTTGTGCATCCAGTGTGTGAAATATGTCTTTTGGGTGGGGAATGTGTGGGTGGTGGTGATCCCATTTAGTACAGGCTATTCTCTGATCTGCATTTTCTCGCCAGGAGTACCTTTGTCTTTTCTGGATTAAACGTCAGTTTATTTGCTCTTATTCAGTCCATTACTGACAACAGACTCTGGTCTGTTGTCAGTAATGGACTGGGTAGAAGCTGCTTTCTAGGAATTAGATGGAAAGGAGAAATAGACCTGGGTATGATCAGCGTACTAGGGATGGTTTCTGGGTCAAAGGCTTTTCAGGTTGTCCAGTAAGGCATCTCTTCACTAACCAGTGTGTCCAATGTTCATGTAGACTAGCCAGGAGCGCTCTTTTACTGTTGCTGTATTTGTATCATTCTGAAAACATAAAAGAAAGTTTCTGAAGGTGCCCTACATTGCTGGAGCTCTCATCCCATGGTCACAAATCATAGCTTATACCTGAACAACAATTAGAAGAAGGTCAAACATGTTTACCTAGAAGTAACCCTTGTCAACTGAATGGATCTTCCTCTCAAGCAAATGTGTTTAGTTTTGCAGCCTTGAAAATAAGACCACAAAATTGTACCTCCACCAGGACAGTTGCCCAGATGTTTCTTTTTGTGGTTTGTGGTTCTTGAATGTGAGAGGGAAGAAAAATTCCATCTCTTTTTCTAGCTAGTAAGTGATTCTTGTCTGCTTACTAGGAAAGACGTGGAAGTAATCTCAAATTTGGATTTTGGTGGATTTTAATGGATTTTGGAAAAGTATGTTTCTGTGGAGTAAGTAAGTTTCTAGGGAGTAAGTAAGACCATTTTAAGGTTTAGTTCAGTGATTCTTAACTGTGGTCTGTGGGTCCCTGGGGGCCCATGGTGTCCTCACAGGGGTCCATGAAGGCTTGAAGAAATGTTATGAGCTTTAACAGTTAAAAAAGGGAGAAAGGAAGGCAGATGAACAGTCATACGTTGATCTCAAAGAGCAAGAGTCTTTTGCCAGTGACAGACATTGTTTGTACAAAGTTTATTTACAGTATCTCAAACCATTCAGAAGTTATAAAACCGTTTGATAGCAAAAAAATATACTCAGCACGTGCTACTTCTGCATGTGATGAGAACATGCAGACGAGTTACTCTGACTGGCTGAGAGAAAGCATGTGAAATTTCTTGCTGCCTGCATGTACAGCCCAGAAGCCACTTTGAGTTAAGTCCTGCTGGCAACAAAATATATTTAAAGGGTCCGTGGTAAAGAAAAGGTTAAGAACCAGTGGTTTAGCCCATATTTTAGACCAGTTATTCAAGTGCTGAGTCTGTTTTGGGGGTAGAATTCCACGCTTTGGATAACTCCTTTAAAGTCTGAAATAAAACCCACAGAGGATTCACTGCACAGCTGAAATGGCCATAAGGATCTTGTCTCTTTCCATATTTGTTGTTTGCCAAGATCTCTGTCTTGTTTTCATCAGGTGCCTCTATTTCTACCTGCTATCTCACTAGAAGCTGCTGGCTATGAAGTCACTGGGGTAATGAATTTGCCCTAAATTTTGATCTGAACTTTAATGAAGCTGTTGAAACTGTTTGGGGAATAGGGTTTTGCTTCTTGGATAAGATCTTTTATAGTTCATTATAAAGCCAAGAGCAGATTGATGAGTCTGCTGATATCAAAGTTTCCAGTGGTCAACAACCTTTTAAATCTCATGAGACACTGGGTGCTGTGTGTTAGTTTTTTAGGTTCTGTTACTTGTCTCCAAATCTTTAGGATGTCATGGGCTACATGATTAAAATAAAATAATGGGGTTGCTCAGAATTTCCTAGAATGGTTCATGGGTGAACACTTTGAACAGAGGATGTCTATATGCAAGACCAGCTTCATTTCCAATGGGCGATGCTAGTTAGATTCTGTTCCACAGTTGGGGACAATTGCTGTCTTTAATCCCCCTTCTTCTTAACAGTTTTGAATACCTCCATTCACAAGTATCCTCCTCCCTAGTTCAGTTTGTATCTTGAATGAAAGAGTTCAAATTAAAAAAAACAAACAAACCAAAAACAAAATGGGGATTCATATATTAGAGAATGAGAAGTAATCAAGGAGGAAAGATATCACAGAGTGAGTGAAGTAGAGACGGAATGTGAAACAGTGGTTTTCTATTAACTGGTTACTTAACCTGAATATCGTTACTTTTGCAAGTGTAATAAAGGAAGGAGCTGGCAAAATCACCCCTGAGTATTCCTTGTCTGAGAAAACCCAGTGAAATTCATGGGAGTCTCCTTAAGGTGACAGAGGACTTGAAGGCACATATACACCCAAGAAAAAAGTAACTAAGGGACTAAGAATGAATTTCACGATCACTTAGGCTTTTCATTTGATGTGGTCTTTTGTCTAAAATGAGCAAGTCCCAAATTTTCCTCAGGTCACCTTTTGACAGATGGTACACTGGAGTTTTGCTACCTAGAATTTGCCTGCTGAAAAAAGAATAATAAAATGCTAGTTCTTCCTTTTTACTGAAAACCTTGTTTTTATTAAAACAATTAGGTAACACTGTCTCTGGGCATAGAATATTAAGGAATTCTGTGAATTTATTATAGCGCTTTTATACTGTTGGGCATACCCACTAGAGGCGAATAAATGTTATTTTTTAAAGGTTTCAGCTTGTGTGCAGCCATACTTGAGAAATAGCTTGAACTATAAAGAGCACAATTTTGTTAATTTGTGATGTCCCTCTACAGTTTTAATATACATGAAATTAAGGAAAAATGTTGGAGCATTAAGCCTTATGTATCTTACTAGCCAACTCTTGAGTCTTCTGGAAATGGGTCTCTAGGAATTCGTCAAATGATATGTGTGTGTTCACAGGTGGCTTACCATTTCCTTTCTCTGAAATATTCCCTACAGCATCTGATATTCTTTGTGAGTCCCCCATTCAAGTTCTAACCAGTCCTGACTTTGCAATAGCTTCAAGAATCTGAAGGGATCCAAAGGTAAATAGTGCCAGATCAGAACAGAGCTTTGAAATGTTACTTTTCTTGATTATAGCTCCCAGAATTCCCACCAATGGTAATTCAGAGTCAGAGTAATGCTGCCAAACTCTGAATCATGCACTTTGTACATGAGGTCCACAATCTGTAATTGGCAACAACTCCCGAGGGACAAAACCTCCCTGCTGCAGTCCTTTTAACTGGTGATGCCAAGAATTAAACATAGGGCTTTCCATGCTTAGAGGCATGTGGTCTACCACTGAGTTGTGTCCCCTTCCCTGCACTTCAACCTTTTTATCCATCGGCTACATTCTTAGAGAAGAGTAGAGACGAGTAATGCAGGATTCCAGGGAATCCTGGCTTATTGTGGATGAACTGCATGATGGTGTGTCAATGCATGTGGATCATTTGGTCTCACTTGGCTCTTATCTTCTAGGGTACCTTTATGCAAACTTAAATAAATTTTCCAGACTCCCAAGGAAGTGATATTGTAGTGATAATGATGGGTCCATGAGCTGCTACACTAGCATGCTAAAATAAATAGATTGCATTCACAAGTTGCAATACACTGAGAGTGGGTAACTTCAGTAGGGCTGGAAAGCATTTTTTGGTTGCCTGACAATTTGGGAGCAGCACACCTAGGCCCTTTCTGCAACTTACCTTTTCTTGGGGGTGGGGTGTGGGGATTGTGCGAGCAGCCTTTTGCGAGAGGCTCTCGCGTCCCCGCTGCTTCATCTCTGCAGCTGCTGCCTGCTAGCAAGCAGGCAGTGTGAGGGCTCCTCCTCTTCCTTCTGCTCCTCCTCTTCCTTCCACAGCACAGCCTGGGATTTTCCCAGGCTGCGCTGGGGCAAGAAGCACGAGCACCGCAGCTCCAGAGGCTCTGCATGCACAGTAAGTGTGCACGGGGCCCTGGAGTGATGCACGATCGCGCGCCATTTTTGGCTAGAAGCCAAAAATGAAATAGTGCGCAATCGGCGCCTGCTGGCCCCAGCAGCATTGCACAATTGCAAGGATGTCATGTGGACAGCTCCTCGCAATTGTACCATGCTCCAGAGGCCCTTTCGCATGATGAATGCCATGCAAAAAGGGCCTTAGAGTGTGTATGTCTTAGAGGGGAGTGGCAGGAGCTTAGCATATATTCCAGCGTTTCTCCAGATGAAAACCAGAGTATATAATGGCAAGCAACATCAAAGTATAGTCAAGATGGTAAGCTATTTTAGTGTGGAAGAACACGCAAGCAAAGAGAGACCGCAGTACTTTGCTTTTGCCTGAACCTACTGGGAAGGAAAAGATTCTGTCTCTTTCTTTCCTCTCCCCCTTCCTGAGTTAATTGAGTGCAAACTACTTGTGCATTTTGACCTCAGTTTGCAGCAGTGGAAGTAAGCTGAGGATCAAGAAAGTGAGAGGAGGAGAGAAAAAAAAGATGTTTTAAAAGCAGTGGAGAAAGTTGAACAATAGAGAATAAATCAGAACTGTCCTTGCCAAATCAGAATGCTTCGAGGGTATGGCTTAGTAGATTTTTTTAAGAGAAAAACTTGACAAAAATTAACATAAGTCAAGTAAAATATGTAAAAATTGGTAAAAATGTGATAAAAATAGCCCTTATTGAACTATTGAACTAAGAATTAATTGTTATTTGAAAACATTAACTCATTTTAATGAATTAAATATGGTTAGATTAATTATATGCGTCTGATAAAGCAGAGGAAGTCTACGAAAGCTTATGCTACAACCTTCTTTCTCTCAGTCTCAAAGGTGCTACAATATACCTTTGCGTACTGATGCAACTAATATGGCTGTGTTTTTGTAATTACGGTTCATTTCAGTTTAAAATTAATTTTTTATTTTATATAAAACTATTTTTAATTCTAAAACAATTTGGGAAGCTGTGGATTTTAAATTCATGTACTAAGGCAGAGTAGCATACACCTTAGCAGTGGAAGTATAAGCAGAAAGGAATCCTTTTCCAGTTGAATGGAAAATGAAAGGCTTCCTACTTCATTTAATTTTGAAGTGTTTTCAAAGGCTTCTGCTCAACTGGTAATTGAGAAAGGAATTGACTATACTAGTCAATTTGAACTCTGTTAGTACATTAGCAGTTTACTGCTGAATTCTGGTGATAAACTGCACAGCTGATATTTGGTGACAGTTTTTTTTTTAATTTAAATTTTCCTGTGTGCTGGGGAGGCTTTAAAAGGTTGGGGAATCATAAGCAATCTGTGGTCTATATTTCATCCATTCTTGTGATAAACCATGATGTACTTTGTTAATACTTACTTGTTGTTCCATGTATATATTTCCCTATTATAAATCATGGGTTCATTAACCAGTTCTAAACCACAGTAACAAGCCATGTTTTGATTTTGACTTAGGAACTCTGGCATGTTTAAATGATGTTTTCTTTGAATCAAGAACTGGAATCCAGAATCTTCCCCTTTTCTCTCCTTGGGATTTGCACCCTAGCCTAGAGGACCCATTATCTGGCCATGGGATAGATTGAGTAGGATTTATTGTTCAGGGGTTTAGTTCTACCACTGACTCTGAGGGAATACTGGAAGACATCAGCTAAAGGACTGGATTGCTTTCTCTTGCTGTAGACTACCTGCTGTACCATTTACCGTTGATAAAGGTTATCTTATAACAGTGATGTGTGTCAGTTTTCAGTACGAAATGAAGTGCTGAAGTGGTCTGAAATTGCAGCCAGTTCTAGCTCAGAACAGTGGGCTTATTGGACAAAAGGTTGGAAGCTTTCAGCATGGACAACGTGTGTAAAACCTTGAACCAGAAGCAAATTAGACTTGCCCATTCTGATGATTCTTCATCCATATCTTGCTCCTGAAGGGGGGAAAGTAGTAGTAATCATTTTCAATGGGAAAAATGTTGGAGGAGAAGAAGTGAAAGTCAGAGCTTTGACAAGTTACTTTTTTGGACTATAATCCACCCCCAGAAGCCTCTGGAGGATATTGGGATTTGTAGTCCAGAATAACTCCTCCAAGGTTTGATTAAGTATCTTTCTGCTGTCTTTGTCTTCCAAGTCAGATGAAAATATTTACAACACCCTTTTGTAATAAAACCCACCGGGGGAAGATTGCACCATTCAACATTGCTTGCAGTTTCTCGCAAGCTAGGAGTGGAGGTGAAAACTCCATGTCATCCCTAAACCTTTGGCAACCGTAAAGCTGGCTTCTGAGCCCAGCATTTATGGATCCCATGGGGATAGCCTTAGTCTCACAGCCATCTGGTGAGCATTTGGGAGTGTGCCCGGTTCCTGACTTTCAGAGCATTAGAAATTGCACATTGGGGGGAAAAAAGGGAGGGGATGAAATTGTGGCAGATAAGTTAGCTGAAACAGGTTTTTTGAAGTGTGTCTTTAATTAAGTTTTCCTCGCCAGCAGGCTCTTTGGTTCAAAGTGGCACACTTTCCTCCCAAGTGTGGCTTGCTGTTGCCTCTTTCTCCACCTCATTCTGATCTTCAAGAGCCTTCATGTACTTCTGTTGCTTGACCTCCAGTGAACAGATTTTGATTAGCACCAGATTATTTGATGCCTTGGAGATGTCTGCACCTGCTTAATGTACTACACGGGTAAATTAGCAGCCACACCATGGCTGGACAGAGAGTCTTCAAAGATGAAAATCTAGAGGTGGGGAAAGTCATGCCTGGCTTGTAGAAACCCGTTTTTCTACTTCCCTGAGTGGGAAGAAATCCTGGGGGGTGGGTGGGTTTTACTGAAGGGTGAAGAACATGCAGCTTTCACTTACTGTTGGACTAACTCCCAAGCACCCAAGGCAGTGTAGCCAGTGATGAAGAATACTGGGATTTGCAGTCCAACAGCATCTTTTCCCCCACTCCTGTTGTATAGAATCAGTGCCTCTGAAAGGTGAAAGGAGGTTCTAGCTATTTTTATAAGTGCTACTTTTTGACGGACATACAGGTTGAGCAGACAAGAGATGGGCACATGCAGAGACAACTTTAATTTCTCATTAAAGTGGCATCAGTCCCCCAAAGCAACAGCAGACCTGTCTCAGCTCTTGGCTTCTTGTCAGGCAAGGAAAGATCTGCTGATAAACCAGGTGTACGTGTACTGTACTCTGTATTTTAAGGGGAAAAAAGGGTCTTTCTTAAAGGGAAAATATGGTGGCAGCAGAGGCGGCAGCAGGTGGATGGGAATGGCCCTTGGTGGCCACATGAGGCAATGTGTTCTCTAACCTCAGAAGATGACCATGTCGAATTAAAATCAAAAAAGGAATAATGAAAGGGAATGATTTTGAAGAAACATGGAAGATATTTGTGGAAAAAGTCCTAATAAAAGAGGGAAGCGTCACACCTCCACAAGAAGAATTACAATTTTGGAAAGTAGAGTAAAGTGAAGGAAAATTGGCTCGGGGGCTGAGTTTACACTTAGTGTTCGGGCTTACATTTAAGGTTTCATTTCAGGTTATATTTAAGGTTACATTTAAAGTTAGGGGTAGTGTTAATATGTTCAGTAATAGGATCATATTTAGCAACAGCAATAGGTTAAATGTAGCTGAAAAGGACAGAGTTAAGAATGCAACAGAAATATATAAGCAGTATGATGTATAACGTGGAATAAGTGTATGATGATAAAGGATCTAGAAAGAAATAGCAATGTAAGCTATTTTGTTGTAATGTTTTCTTTTTCACTTTTTTGGTAATCACGTGGTGTTATGTTTTGTTTGTTTTTTTCTTTATAATTAATAAAAATTAAAAAAATTAAAAATTTGAAAAGGAGAATATAGAATTAAAAAAAAGGAGATGAGCATCTCTACAGTAGGCCTTTCTGCATCTTTGGCAGTGGGGCAGAAGCTTACTTCTGAATGGGTGTGACTCATGCGGTCTTGTCCTGCTGTGGGTATCGTGTTTCTTGATGTTGGGCAGACAGGATAGCGATGTGGATCAGGAGATAGAGGCATGAGCTCAGATATCTAGTAATGAAGTGCAGTGCCTCTCGTTATGTACTGTGACACTGACAACTTCTTTACTTCCTCTTCAGTGTGGGATGAGTCAGAAATGGTGAGGTCTTCTTGAAATACAGTAGTGGTAGTACGGAAATGAATTGTGTTGCGGTTAAATTCCTGCAGCACTACGGATGGAGTTTGTGTGAGTTTTAATAGATACTTCTCTCCAGGATAGAGATTCAGTTCCTTTTTTTCTTCATTTCTGCCTATCACCTGCTTATTAAAAATATCACACCTCATGCAATCAACTAGGTGGTGAACTGTGGTCAACACTGTTCCTTTTAGAAATATGGACACCATAACTTGGCCTCCACTCAGGGTCTAACTGAACTTGGCCTTGTGTAACTCAGTCTTTTTAAAATAAAATATATGCTTCCTGCTCATACAGTTAATGAAGTATAAAGCATGAGGTTGGCAGGGTTTTCTTGGAGATATCACAGCGATTAGATAGCCTGACTGAGCACTGCTTTTAAAGCATAACTAAATTAGTGTAATTCTTTGCAATTGCTGCTTGCTTAACCTCTTCGTTCCTTTAGGATTTATAGGGCACATTAATCAAAGGGCTCCTTTCCTTCCTTTCTAAAAATATATATGCTGCAGGTTACTATTTAAACCTTTAACTGAAATTGAAATGTTTTAAGAGATGAATTTGTCAAAAGTGAGTGGGATGGGAAGAAGACAGGAGGAACTGTTACTAAGTTTGCCAAGTTATTTTTACAGGTTCTGCTCTATTGCCTTTGGCAATAAGATAGTCTGAAATGTTTCCAGTGATTTTTTTTTCCAACCTGGCATAGAAATGGCAATGGGGAAAAGCCTCATGTACTTTGGGGATGGGGAAAACCCACTCTCTGGAGGGCTTTCTAGGCACATTTACAAAGTGATAGAGCTATGGATGTTTCCAGACAGATGGCTGATAGGATTACCAGTCAAAAGGGGTGAGCTGTAGGTAGGTAGAAAGCATGCTTGGTCAAAGGCTGAACTATAGCTTCTCAACAGAGCTAGGAAGGGTACCTTTCTGAAACCCTGGGGACCCTCTGCCAGTCAGCGTCAATCATGCTGGACTAGATGGATCAGTGGTCTGATACAGAGTGTTGAAATTTTTTTGGGGGGATGCAATTACTAGAACCTCTTCTGGAATTCTGGAAGCTGTAGTCCAAAAAATAAGTGTTCCTAGTTCTGGTCTGACTTGATAGAAAGTAGCTGCATTTTCTTCCCTTAACATTTTTTTTTTTTTGGTGAAAAGAAGGAATGATGGAAGAAACACTTGGAACACATGGGGACCTGTCCACACTACACTTTTATAGTGCTGTTATTCCACTTTCAACATCCTGTGGAATCCTGAGGTTTGCAGTTCAGGGAGGGGCATTTAGAATTCTCAGCCAGAGAGCTCTTTGGCCTCAGCAAACTACAAGCCCCAGAATTCCACAGGATGTTGAAAGTGGATTAATAGCACTATAACAGTGTAGGGCGGAAAGGCCCACAGAGGGGATTTTGCAAGTTGAAAACTACAATGTTTACACCCTCTGGGAAATTTATGGATAAGCCACAGTGATTGCGTGATGGAGGTTTTCTCTCAAAGCACCCAGTCACTTCCGTTCAATGGCTTCATCTTAAATAAGACATCTAATATATAAAAGTCAAAGTTTGGCCATTTCTGCACTGAGGCCCCTCCCTAAACTGCAAACCCCAGGATTCCATAGGATGTTGAAAGTGGAATAATAGCACTATAACAGTCTAGTGCGGAAATGTCCTTTGTTTGTCTGTGTCAGCCGAAGACCTCACGTGATTGGCTGCCTAAGAAGATTCTGTGGAATCCTGGGGCTGGCAGTTCAGGGAGAGGCCTTTAGAATTCTCAGCCAGAGAGCGCTTGGACCTCAGTCAACTGTGTCTGTCTTAAATAGGCTGGTTGCTATGGCAATGAGGCCTAGCAGCAAGGAGAAGGGCAGTGTATTCCCCCAGGAACCCAGTCTCTGTATGTTAATAACTCTGAATTCAGATTGGATTGGGGAATATGAGGGAAAGTTACAGGTACTGCACAAGACAGTTTGAAGAATTAGAGACACAGGATCTCAAATCTTTCTAACAAATGTATTACCTAAATAAAACCCCGGGCACCATCAGGTATATACGTTAGTTAAACTATAAAAAGAGCCACTCCTGATAAAGATGAAAACTACTGTTTTTTTTAAGTATATACATTTAAGTCAGCATAGCCACTTGGATTTTTTTTAAACCTTCCTTGATGGTGTTGCTGTAGGGAACTGTCATGATGAGGGGTTTCACCTCAAAATTTATCATGATACTACTGCTTCGGTCTACCTGCAGGGGGGGCGGGGGGGGGCGACAGTTGCAGTTCTCCAAATGCTCCAAATACTTCATCATTGGCTGTACTGGGTAGGACTGATGGGAGATCTGGATGGCAACAGTTATCCCATACTACCTAAAATTGTTTGGAGTTGGTAAATTGTTGCCCATCAGGGAGGGTGATAGACTTGCAGAGACAACATGGGATAAATTGTGTCACCTCTGTGCATGGAGGAATGGATTGGCTGACAGTATGACTGGTTCTTCTGCTTGAGTGGATGGGGTGCCGTCCACCTAATTCTCAACACTTCTCTCAGCCACCAAGAGGACGCAAGTTATAGTTAGACTTTGCAAGATAGGAGTAAGATAGCAAACCGCATGTAGTTGGCTTTACCTCTCGTGACCCCACCTTCTTTCCCAGTAGCTTTCATTGGTATCAGCTGCCAGTGGCCAATGGAACGTGCCTGCAGTGAATGTACTGGCCATGCCTGTTCCCTGTCCTGGTATAAGAAAGTACTGTACAGATGGTCATTTTCTTATTACATTGTGCCTGGAGATTCCAAAGCATAGATCTCTTTAGTGATTGGTAATAAAGTGGTGCCTGCTTGGCTTTGATTGCTGGATTGATTTTGCTTATTGTTTTTAGAGCTGGGAAAGCTTTGCTTTAATTACAGCTCAGGCTGAATTTAGTTCCTTGCGTGCCGTGCCCATGTATGATCCTCTTTTTATTATGACAACAGAGGGGAATTATGCTCAATTAGTCAGCCTGAAATAAACATTGACCAGGTGGTGTTATTTGAATGGTTACTCCGGAGTCTCTACAGAGAGAACATCGGATTGAAGCACTGTGCTTTGGCAAGAGATAGAGCCCATGTCTTTGACCAGGTCCTTCCTATATTTCCGGCCTTTACAGATTCTTGGCTTGTGGTATTGGTATGTCAAATCAGATGTGATGTGGTAGTTGGAGTGGCAGATGAGGACTGTGGAGACCCCTTCTGCCTTTTTTCCAGTCTCACAGATTTATTCTCATAAAATTGATGGTAGGGGAAACATACGTAGATTGTACCTTAAGGAGGAGTGTAATTCTACATTCACAGAGTTATGTGGCAGTTGCACAGTTTCACCATGTTAGTGGATTGTAACATCGTGGAAACAAATACACAACCAAACCATAGAATCATAGAGTTAGAAGAAACCACAAGGGCCATCAAGTTCCCTGCCATGCAGGAACACACATCAGAGCATTCCCAACAGATGGCCATCCAGCCTCTGCTTAAAAACCTCCAAAGAAGGAGACTCCACACTCCGAGGCAGCATATTCCACTGCTGGACAGCTCTGACCATCAGGAAGTTCTTTCCTGCAGCTTCAATCTATTGCTCCTTGTCTCTGGAGCAGTCGAAAACAAGCCTGCTCCCCCCTCGACATTACATCCTTTCAAATATTTAAACATGGCTATCATGTCCCCTCTTAATCTTCTCTTCTGCAAGCTAAACATGCCCAGCTCCCTAAGCCGCTCCTCATAGGGCATGGCTTCCAGACCCTTCACCATTTTGGTTGCCCTCCTCTGGAAGTATTCCAGCTTGTCAATATCCTTCTTGAAATAGGATGCCCAGATACCCATGTGCATCTGCATTCACAATGCAGTTTGTACACGAGTGCGTCTACATTCATTAAGCATGCATGTGCAGTGGGCTCTCACACTTATGTCCATCAACATCCATGCAGAGGGAACATTGATCTGCAGTGCATATCCAGGTACAGTAGTACCAAATGGGTAATACTGCTTCCACAACCTTGAACTGAACAGCGCTGTTTTTGATCAGAAAAAAATGTCTATAACCATTTTGTAGGGGAACTTGCACATGCCTGAGAAACCAGTAGAATTTTGACCATTAACTTTTTGGGAGAAAACATGATATTAAAATGTGATGAATAAACAAACAGAAGAGTGTTTTCCTCTGTGTGTTGAAGTTCTCTGTATATATCTCTTTGGTTGGGGAATTAACTTCTGCAGAAAGTGGTTTGACTCACTTTTTAGAGTCCTCTCAGCAGTTGGAGAGAGCTGCAGCATAAGGATTGTTTGCTTTGAAATGATGGATGGGTGCTTGTGTGAAGCCCTGGGTGCTTAGAGGCTGCAATTTTATTCTACAGTCACGTTGTCTTGTTTGCAGAATTTTATGAACAGGTTTGGGGAGGGGGAAGGAACCAAATGACTTTCTTTTTGACATGTATGTTTTCCACTCATGTTTCTACTCAGTGGCAGCTGGTGGCTTCCATGTCAGTGAGGTGGTATATCTGCTCCAGATTTTATCCTGAAGCTCAAAGGTGCTATCAAAAGTGTGGAACCCTTCCTCAAAATAGGCTAAAACCTAGCCTGGCTTTGCTACTTCACTGATATAAAAACTCTTGGCTGCCACTGTTCCACTTCTTCTTTCTGGGGTGGGGGCTAATTTGAGAAAAGAAGAGAGAATAGCTGCTTTTGATTATTAGTGATAAGATCCCTTTATTTGGATGCACTTTTCTGATTCTCATAAGACTATAAATGCTATAAATGATCCCATGATTCAGTCAAAAAGATAGGTGGAGCATCATGATAAGCTATCACTTGTGCCAACCATTGATTAAACCATATTGTGCATGGCTGACAGTGCAACCGAACCACAACTTGTCTCCTCCATTTCTGTTTTGTTGCTCTCTTGCCCCTTTTAGTAGAGGCATAGAATTTTAGAGTTGGAAGGGATCATAAGGGTCAGCTTGTCATCTTCTATTTTAAGATGAGAAGCTGAAGAAATAAGTCAGGGACAGGTCATGGTTGCAGGTTGAGGTATAAACCATGTTTTAAATAAGCCAGAATTCAAAAGCCAACCAGAAACCATGTGTTCAGGTTTAATTTGTAGCTAGTTAGCAAACTATAGCTTGTTAGTAGAGACAGGTTTCAACATCACAGCAAGTGATGTGTCAGCAAATCGAACCATGGCTCATTGCAGCTCATGAATGTGGCCAGTATCTAATCACAATGAACAATGCAGGTATTTAAAACATTTATCTATTGTCACTCAATCCACCAGGGCTCCAAAGGCAATGTACAACCCTTATTTGACTCTGACACGCGTCATAGCCATATATTATATTATACAAGTCCTTAAAAACAACATCAAAGCATAGCATTCCAATGCAGTTTTTTTTCCTAACCAGATCGCCAGCC
Source organism: Cyclura pinguis (assembly GCA_030412105.1). NCBI lineage: Eukaryota > Metazoa > Chordata > Lepidosauria > Squamata > Iguanidae > Cyclura > Cyclura pinguis. Next base: position 16,354,366 of record CM059599.1, on the reverse strand, counting down.
ACCAAGATCAAAGGTTCTGCCGTCTTAACTAAACGGAGGAAGATCCATGAATCGGTGCCTCCCACCAGGTAGAGGTTCTTGGCATCTTTTACTCTTATTCCTTAGTAATGGGAATTTAGGGAGAGAGGTGATGAAAATGCGAGCAATTGTGGCCACCTGGAATATTGGCAGCCCTCCTTGATGCATGTAACAGGAACACGAGCATGGTTGGAAGAACCAGGTGGCAAGAGGATGTTGGATATAGCTTGACAGATGCTTAATTTTGGGTGCCTGCCCTAACTTTTCTGCTGCCAGGAGATGCCTTACATTTTAGAAAGAATCTGGCAAAATAAATCCAATTGCAGTCCTGCTTATATGTAGTGTTAGAGACTCTGGGCAGCAGCAGGGGGAGTAGAATAGGTAGCTGCATTTTGAAACTTGTTGCTATTTTGGAATCATTCTGGCAAGCTATTACATGGCTGTTTCTGCTAATTTATGAGGTCTGGTTACATCACTGTGTACAGTACTGGGTCCAAGTGACAATAACAAAGAGATTCTCAGTACCAGGAATTGGACGTCTCCACACAGACAGATTGATCTGCTGATACTTTGCAGACAGTGTGATGTGGCATTATCAAGCGCTGGATCTGGATGAACAAAACTTGGATTGCAGGGGGTTGGACTGGATGGCCCTTGTGGTCTTCCAGCTCTATGATTCTGTGAAGATACACAGAAGTCTTGGTGGAGATGGTAGGAGAGGGCTTGTGACAGCGCCAATGATGCTGAATGCTGATGATTGTCCTGGACATCATGGCACTTGGACATCCATGTTAGATTACCCAACAATGCCAGCACATCATTGCTCTTGGCCATTTTTTGAACGTTTAAAATGGTAGCCCCCAGTGGGAGCAGCCTAAAGCTAGAGTCTTGCTGAGCTCCAGAGCTGAAAAGATGTGTAAAATGGTACACTAGAATAGCAGAATAGCCTAAAGAAACTGCTGGAGCTTTCTCAAATCTAAAAATAGATTCAACGGCTTGTGCAAATAATAAGGACTTTGAGAAGAAACTCAACGCCAGGCAAGCGTCCCTGAGGAGCAAGTTTCACAGAAACGGCACCACTGCTTTTTTTTAAAAATGTTATTTCTTGTCTTTTTCTCTATCCCTTTTCACAAGAAAGAGGAAATTCTGCCCTCCTTCGTGTCACAGGCTCCTTAAAGTGCGCAACAACAGTTGATGATGGTCCACTTAAAAATAACAACAGTAATGCTACTAGAAATTATCATCTTGTCAATTCTATACTGTGACATTTTTTGCAAGTTTTAGGAATTTCAGAAGCAAGTATTTGCAGACTGCAAATTTGCGCTAGAGATCCAGGGGGTTGGAATATTTGTGGCAGCTTTTGACTGTTGCCTGGTATGAGCCACCGGTTGTTCAGAAGTCTTCCAGGTAGCGATAGTTTTTCTGTTTGGATGCACAGTTGCACTGAAAGAGGTATGGACCATGCTGTGGTATATACATTCTTTTGTTCCACCACTCTCTCTGGTCAAATAGGTCTGGGTTTTGAAGTTCTGCAAAACCCCTGAGCAGAAATGATGGGTAGGATGAGTGTGCATGATAATGGGTGAAAAGCTACCATCTGTCTTCTTGCATTGTTACTCCTGCTCTGTGGGTCTATTTCAAGCCTGTGGAGTTATAAGAACACTGAAGGCATTTTGATGTTCTGCATCTGCCTAGGTGAATTTATATCTCATTTGAACACTTGGTGCTATAAGCAGTGATGCCTTTCAGACACATTGTTAGGTTTGAAATTTGGGGCTCTACAATTTGCTATAGAATTGATGTATTAATTGGCATTTTAGCCAACTGTACCTCATCAAATGGCCTTTGCCTTTCACTTGTTTATAATGCATAACTCCTGTTTATTGTTAACACGTACCCAAAAGGAATGCTGTATTGTGTCAGATGTCTTTGGAAATGATTGGATGGGAATAATCTAGGATGTTGGCTGGGACATTTGGATCCTGAAAGTAATGTTTAGGGACAGATAGAATGTAGCATGTGTATGACTTTGCTGTTCCTGATGCATGAATATTTTCTTCCTGTAAGCATTCTTTAATATGAACGTAAAATTGATATGAAAAGAGAAGCCTGGAAGAATAAATCCTTCCTATCTGGGATCCTTTGATCAAAGTACTGGTTTATTTTGTTCGTTTGTGTGTCGCCTATCTCTCTTTCTCTTTTCTACCTTCCTCCTTTGTGTTTGGGGGTTCATATCAGCTCCGTGTCCATCTGGGGATACGGTGGAGATGTGATTGATTTATCCTCTCCAACAACATGCTCTGAACAACGGCTCTGTTAGAATATCAGTGCATGGCTTGATCTGTTTTCAGAAATGCTGATTTTGGATGTCTTATCTGTTGTCTTTTCAATAATTTGTACTTTAATGACCGTTATCGCCAATGCAAAGGGAGAGGATTCTGAGAAGGATACTCAGATGGTGTTTTGGCTTTTTAAAAAGGATGTCCGACAAATGATGCAGCTACAAACATGGATCTAGCAAGTCTATAGGGAGCCACAACTATTCCTGCACATTCCTGTCTGATACAAGCATGTTCAAATAGCTATTTGTTCACACATTATGTGGCATATGTATACACTTTAAAACGAGACAGGGTACCTGTGGGCCTTTGTATGTTGTCTATTCTGTCTGAAGCTGATGGGAATTGAAATGTAGGTATGTTTGGAGGGCTACAGATTCCCCTCCCCTTAAAACATGAAAGAAAAGGCCCTGTAACGTGGGGCAGTGATTCTTTAGGTTTCTGGGAAGTTCTCCAGGGAAGCTGGACAGGCACTAGCCTGCTATATTCACAGTATTTCACCATTGGCACTTATTTTTCAACCTCTTTAAAAGGTTACTTAGTAAGAGACAGTTAAAGATAAACCCCCTAATTCTTTAAAAGACATTCCCTTGAACTGTCTTCTTTAGTGTACAGAGAGCTGAAAAATATCTCCATGCATATGTATATAAATCATTTCAGAAACTCCAGAAGCTTTCAGAAATAAAGATAATGTGTATATCAGTTTAGTCTCTGTTGTATTTCAGCTTCTGTTTAAGGCTTTCTAAATCCATGCACATCTGGCAAAAGGAAACAAATGGAAATCTTCCAGTATATATTGGTCATCAGACTAATCGCATTAATAGAGATCCTCTGGGATTCAGCAAGAAGCATAAGGCTGGCCCCCTCTGACACCACTGTAACATTCTCTGACCTGAAATCCACTTCTGTAAAGAGTAATCTGCCATCCTTCAAATTCTTAGGCAGTTTCTTTAGTGGGAACACCTCAAGGGTCAGCAACTGGAAAAATCAAGTTTTACATTGTTACATTGGTTCAGGCTAGGGTACTGTAACCCTTGCACGTGCATTCTGGCTTTTGGGAAATATAAATGCTGGGCTTATTTTGTTCCTGCATTGCAAGAATGACTAGTTTTTTTCCTTATTGGGTGAGATTGTGTGAGGTTTTGCACTTTTTCCCATTGGGCTTTCACAATTGGTGAAGTGTATTTATTTATTTGCAAAAAAAATATTTGTGCAAAAAATTTTTCATGGTCAGGAAACTATGTTTTTGTGCTGAAAACAGTGTGTACTTTTGACAAAATGTATTTTTGAGTGCAAACTTCTCTCTACCAAACCACACTTTTTTCCATGAACAAATTTTTCACAAAAAAATCCTAGGTTATGGTACTCTTGCAGCCACTGGCCTTTTTCTTGACAGGTTGGTTTTTTTTTTTTATATTGTCAAAGATGAGAAAATTTACATGTATTCTTTACATTTCTACTGACTTTCTGTGGTATGCTCTCATGGTATGTTGTGAGCATATTTGTACAGCTGGCCCTCCACATTTGTGGGTTTAACTTTCATGGATTTGATGATTTGTGAGTTCTCCAACCCTTGCACCCCTTGCTTTTCTTGGGGAGCCTTCCCTCTCAGCAGCTCTGATCAGGCTGTGCAGCCCTTTAAAAACCCACCTCTGTCCTGCTCCTTCTCCACTGGCCACTGCCTGGCCACGTAAGGACAGCTCACAGCTCAGTCTCTTAGCACCACAAACCATCTCCTGATGCCCCCTACAACACTCAAGAAAGGAGATGGATGAGAGAGAGGATTTATGGGGCCACCACGCCAAACCACCCCTTTTCTTTAATCTGGTTTTAGACCCTGGATGCCTGTTCTCCCCACCATACCTCAGCCCCCTTCCCACAGACAAGAACAGACATTTTGATATTTGCAATTTTCCCACTTTTTTTGGAGGGGGGGCATTCTGTGGCACAACTCTAGAGAAGGCGGAAGGTTGCTCTTCTTCTCGCATTTCAGAAAAGTGATTTTTTTAAAAACTGCAACTCCCAGTATTCGCCAGCAAGCTTGGTCAGTGGTGGATTCTGGTAACTGTAGTCCAAAAATGTTACTTTTCCAAATTATGCCTCTTTGAAGTCCTGCTGTGCTGATTCTGCTCAGCTTGCTTCCCTTACGCACCATGCATTTACCTTGCCCTTACTGGTAGTTCTTACAAAATTTCAAACTGAGTATTACTACATTTATTTTGATCACACCAATGTAATACAGTGGTCATGGTTCAGAGAGGTCCAGCTTAGGTTACAAAATATATAAAATGATAAAATAAGAATGAATATAAAAGTTGAATAACACCAAAATCTCTACACTAGACATGTGTTTTTAAATTGTTTCTAATTTGATTATTATTAGATATTATCATTTATATCATGGTATTAGAACACGGAGAGTCACCATGCTAGAGTGGCATAGCATAGGGTTCTGTTCTGTACTTGGGCATGAAAAACCACTGGGTGACCTTGGGTGGATCATACAACCTCAGCCCCAGAAAACCCAGTGACAAATTCACCTTAGGGTCACCATAAGTCAGAAACGACTTGAAGGAACACAACAGCAACAGTAGAACGTGATCAATGTTTGTGTTGTTTTCTGCTCTTCTTTTTAATCTGGTTATTTTAATTGTTTTGAGACCTAGTTTTGAGGGAAAAGCAAGGCTATTAAGTAAGCAAAATTTAAACAAGCAGGTCATATAGGTGGAGTTATCTAGGTAGAGGAATAGGTTCAATGTAGTTTAGTGACACTACAGTTGAGATGCTATGTGCTGAAGCTTGTTTGCATCCACTAGGATACCGAAGGAGGAAAGTCAAGAAAAACTGTATGAGAATGATAATGAGATAGAGCCAATTTTAAGGAATACAGTTTGCTTAGGTATAGCAAACGTTTTAAGTTCCTAGTGATTTTAAGTTAAACATGTAAAAAAACATTCTGAGCCATATTCCAGAACATCTTGACATGTTCTGCTGATGTGATTATATGCAGAACACTGAAACAAGATACAAGAACTAATGTGACATATATATATAACTTGTCAATATTACTTGCTTCTCTTTGGTGTGGCTGTATGTATATCATAGCCTTTCTTTTGCTCATTGCTGCCATTGCATGTTTTTGTAAGAATTCTGTATAAAGTTAGTGTAATTGCCTGTTTGGGGTGGAATCCTTGGCTACCAAGCCAGAGTCTACGCAACACTGTGTTGTTAAATAAACAGCTGAATTTGCTATACTGTTAGACTCCATTCATGAACTTTAAAGTGTTTTCTTAAAAATCCCTTTTATTACTCTCCGGCAAGCCTGGAGGCAGGATTGGTACACTTGATAGGATGGAGCATGCCTGTGTGATACCTTCCTTTCCCATAACATAGTAAGAGATTGGAAAACTTATTTGAGTCAAGTCTATGATATTCTAGTTTCCCTAGAGTCATTGTCGCTTACATCTGTTTGTGAGTGACCCAGTCAGATGAGTACTTTCTTTAAGGATTCTTTCAGACTGTGCTGTACACACCTGAAGATGTACCTTTCCAATATTTGTGAGACTTACGTTGAAGTTCAGATTTCTGAATGAGACGAGCATGTATGCAAGGTGGGAAAGGGTACTACCACTTCTGCATTGCACTTGCTGGCTATGGCTTGACTCCTGGTTGGATGCTGCTGTGATGCCCAGAAATGAAGTAAATGAAGTAAAAAGTAACATGCTGTAGAGTATGGGAGCTTGGTAGGTGAAGAGCTTGGTAGGTGATTAGGAAGGGGAACAGTCAGCTGCTTGTCTTCATCTGCCTTGGAGCCCAGTTTGAGATGCAGTTCAACATCAGGGAAGATGATGGAGAGACAGGAAGAACAATTCACATAACTTGTGCTGGTGTTGTGCCTCCCTCTGCGATAACAGCAGTAAAAGAGTGTTTGGGAAGGGGCTCAGTACACCTGCAGCTTATGGGGTGCTACCTTAGACATTCACACTGAACAATTAGCCTTCCTGAAGAAAGCAGGCAGCAAACACTGGTCATCTGCTGGAAACAACATTTATCTCCCATTCTGTGGAAAGGACACCTGAGCCAACTTGGAGACTCTGTCCTGATTTCTGGGCCCTTGGCACTGGACCCTGACCACCCTTTTCTGCATCTCTTTGCCTGTCTTGGCTTTCCCAGCTACTGATTAATACTGCAGTTTCTTGACTTTTGGACTGCTAATTACCCATGTGGCTACTTTACTCTCCCTAGAAATCATGTCAGCTCCTCCCAATTCACAGGAGAGGAGGAAGAGCTAATCTATTCCTCGGGGGAACCTCTGCCTCCTACTCTGAGGTGACGGCAGGAGTACTGGCATTATTGTGATTGATGCCCCAAGGTCCATTATGGTAGACTTTTTAAAATCTTCAGAAATTCTGATGCTCATCAGATGAGCTGCTTTTGGAGAATCCTTTGTTAAACTGTATCTTACAGACTTGGTGTCCTGCATATTAAAATGTGGAAACATAAGGTAGGTTGTCAATATCTTGGACAAATGTCTTTGCTGTCAAGATTTCTGCTCTCTTTGTTTCCTTATTTAAAAAGTCATTCCTGATGAAGTGAGCTGAGCTGACAACTTTACCTGGAATATAAAGAGCTCATGTCAATTAAAGTGGGGCCTTTGCAAGAAGCAGGTTTTGATAGGAGCATCATGACTTTACATCCCAATACAGCCTCCAACTCTGATGAATGCTTTCTTTTTGCTTGTTAACACAGAGGAGACGCAAAAGAATGTAGAAGAAAATTTTGTTGCAGGTGGGTTGGATTGGATTGTGGTGGCAAACTTTTGAACCGTGAGGAATATCAGTCCCAAAATTTGGAAGCATCTTAGCAGTGGAAGCTTGTGGCTTTCCTGTTAGTGGGCAGTGAATCTGCTCTGGGTTTTAGTCCAGACTTCACTGGTACACTGACATGGAAGTTGCCAGCTTGGACTGTATCATACTTAGAGATGTGAAGACCCAGGGAAAAAAGGGAAAAATTGCAACCCCCCCCTTTGTTTTTTCCCCAGAAAAATGGAAATAATTGGATTATGGGATATTTTCTTTCAGAATGATAAATAAAATGTTTAAGATGAAGCATTCGTGTGCTTACTGACATCAGAATATTTTTAAAACTATTTAAAGGAAAACTTTTATGTAGGACTATGTATAATATCAGACCCTTATAGTTCTGGGGTTGCTGTAGCTGGAGTTCCTGCGTTGAGCAGGGGGATAAACTCAATGGCCTATGAGGCCCCTTCAAATTTATGGTTCTGTGATTCTGTGAATTCATAGTCTTAGTGTCCTTTTCTCAGTTATTTTTATGGGAATGGGTTCATTATGTCTGCTTGACACTACAGAGAACTAGCGGAGACAAAATAATTTTCTCTGTTTTGCTAGTGTTGATGTTTTCTTCTCTCTTTATTGGGTTTACCTCATCTTCAAACTGGCATAACCAAAAGGGTTCCTTATAATTTGGGTGTTCCTCACAATTCAGGACCTTTTAGCCCCTTGTGTAACAAAAAATAAAAGTTCAATTTGTAATTATATACTAAATTAACTGTGTTTTTAATATGTCAAATATGATAATTTTATGCCAAACCAAGTTATATATAATGTATTTTACAATAATAAAGTTACAAAATGATTTTCCTTTTATAGAGAGTGCTAATATTGCATGTTTCAGTTTTTCTAAAAAATTTAATTTCTTCAGAAAACTCTTTTCCTCATGGCTTTAATTTTTCCAAAAATTTTACATCTGTAATCTTATTTCACCATAACCACAGAACTGATGGTGTCTGAGGATACTTTGTGAAAATGTGGCAGGTATTCTGTCTTTCTTTTAGAAATCCTGATTGATAGCAATCTCCAAGAAAACGAAGCAAGATTGTTGGTTGCAAACCTATGTACTTTATTACTCACTAGCTGCGTGCAGTTCCCTAGATTTGTATGAGCGTCTAGATTGGGAATTGGCAACTTGTGGCTGTCCAGGTATAGTTGGATCCAGACTCTTATGTAGTTGGATCTAGTCCCACCAAGCAAAGCGAATGGTCAGGAATTTTGGGAGTTGACCTGTCTGGGTTAGAGAAACCTAAGTCGAATTGCTAGTTCTAACTAGACCTGTCAGAATTGTCCACCTGGATATATAGAAATGCTGGAGAGACAATTACAGACCCCCCATCTATTCTTCAAAGGCATTTGAAGCAGTTTCAGTGATAGCATCTTTCTGCTTGAGGAGTCAGCAAGCATCTGAGAGCAGCACTGGAGGAAAGGAATCTTAAAGAAGAGGCTAAGCAGGGAGAGACCAGTCAGGTAGAGAAAAAACAGCTCTGCAACCCATCAAGCTGAAGATGGTATTTTAACGTATGAAAAAAGGGGTGGGTGGAAGAAGTTTCTGAGGGGTGAGCCAGAGAGGGCAAAGACACTGGTGTGAACCTCCTTTGAAGAGAGAGGGGAGCTAGTGACTGGAATTCACTTAAGAACATACACATGTGTAAGTAATGCTATGCATGCAGGGCCAAAAAATCACTATTGCTCAGTGTGTGTGTTCTGCTGAGAGTAGTGGAAGTGGAATCATGCAGACAGCATGCTCATCTGTGCCTCATCTTTGCAAATTGTGTATTGTAATTGTGCCCCTTGTACTTTGCATTTTGATTGTGCATCCTGTACTTATCATTGTGATTATCTGTTGTGTTTGTGCATCCTATACTTTCCATTGTGGTTATGCATTTTGTATTGTGCATTGCACAATGGCACCCAGTCATTACATGTGTTGCTATTCTGCATAGGAATTGTGTATTGCTGCCGTGACATATGTCCATGTGCAATTATTTATACTGTGTTAAGGGAATGTTGGACTGAGGCCAGTGCATGTTGGATGGAAGAGAAGGAGACCAGGAGTTTAAAGGGCAACTAATATTCCAAGTGTAATCCAAATAGACAGCAGATAAGGGTATGAGAAGAACCACGTAGAATCGTAGAAACTGTTCACATAGTGGTCAACCAGCTGCCTGTGGAAAGTGCCCTAGCAGGGCATGAATGCAAGGACATCCTCAGTCTCATGTGCTCCACCAACTGATAAGCTGAGACATACTGCCTCTGAAACTGAATTTATATATAACCGTGTTGACTGGGAGTACTGATGGCCCAACCTCTGTCAATTCATCAAGACTAACATTAAAGCTGTCCAATTTGGCAGCCATTACAATGTCTTATGGTAGTGAATTCTATAGCTTAACTGCAAGACCACAGTTTAACTATACATTAAATTTATGGTTGCAGTAGTAAAATTGTTTCTGGATTGTAGTTCTCATTCTCTCTCTGCCTCCCTCTCTCTCTCTGAATGGGTGTGTGGTGTTGCTTAATTAAATGGTCTTCCTTATAAAACATCTGTATATAGAGACAGCTAGACAGCATGGAAAACATATGTAGGTTGTTTTTTCTTGTCCCATTCCATCATGTGATTCTCTTACTTGAATTTTGAAATGATACTGTGAAGAAACACCGTTACCTTCTTATTTGCTGTGTGTTCAAATTAGGCCATTTGCTTGGAAGCAAATGTTACAGACTGAACAGAAATCAAAGGAATCAAGTCAACCCTCTGATTCCCACAGAGTAATCTGTGTACCTTAGACATTGGAATAGGTTGCCATGCAAATAAGCAAAATGGCAGTCAGGTGTAAGTTTTATGTGTGTTTCATGACTCAAACAAAACGGGCAAGATTTTTTTGACCTTTTTGGAGAGAAACTTGCAATTCGTCAGTCAGCCAGATGGGGAGAAGAGAAAATTCTAGCTGGTGCAGCTGTTCCTGGGCTCTGTATGGCAAGCTGCAACAATCAAAATTTCCTTTTGTGCATAGCACAGTTATGTAGAAAATCCCAAGAAGTAATCACAACAAATGCATGGCTTTTCTCTTATTTAAGGGCTTAGCTACACATTATGTTAATTTTGTGGTTTGCAGCCACATTAGGAGATTTTTAAAACATTTAATCCTTGATACACCCCTCCCCCCAATTTCAATCTGGACCACATTGCCTGGGTAGACGAGGCTTAACCATTCCTTCTCTAGGCTTATTTCCAATGGAACCCACCCCCAACTTGACAATTAACAATAGGAATAAAATAAGTGGTGCTTTAGAGACTACTTCTTAAGGACTGCTTCTTTCCTGTTACTGAGATCATCTGCCCCTTTCTCTCACATTCAGGCTAGAAGTGGCTATAGTTGCTGGTAAGCTACCATCTTTGGGGAAAAAAATTGTATTAAATATGGTATTTAATCTGTGATAGCTGTATCCCCCCTCCCAACCATTGCTAGCACTGGATATATGTCATTAGTTGATGCTGCAGTAACCGCAGGATGAATATGCGTGTGAGAACAGGAACACTGTAACCTTCCAAAGAAACAGTCTAGTATTCTTTATCTGGATGCATAAAAAGCAAGAGGTATTTAATGAGGTCTGGTTAACAGTTACTTAGCGATGGCAACGAAAAGTGATCCCTTGCACATACAAATGCATGGTCACAGATATTCCACCACTCACAGAGTTCTCTTAAATTCTCACATCATGTTAAATCTGGGTGAAAAACATGACATACCAGTTCCATGTGGACCCTTTCTCTTCTTAGCCTCCATGTTGCTCCACTGGCGCAACTGCATTTGCCTCTGGGGGGTGGGGAAATGCTGCAGAGGCAAGTGCTTGGGAAAGCATAAGCCAAATTGTAGTCTTGAAAGCTTACCAGAAGTGTAATTCAGCTTAAAAAGTCCAGCATTTGCACTCTGCACTCATGTTTAAAAATGCAACTCTGCTTTGGATATTTTTGCAGTCCTTGGTTGGGTTATCAAAATTGAGTGGTTCTGCAGGGGTAGAAGACAGCCTTTAATGGGCTTAGGAGAACAGTGTTGTTTCCCTGTCCCCATGAATTGCCCATCCCTGCCTTAAATGGGGTCACTTTGTGCATTTAGCACATTCAATATACAGAAGTCAAGTGATGTATATGTATGACAGAACCAGGACTGAACTTTGATCCTGGAAGCAATTGTAAGACCATGGGAATATGCCCTGAGTATCCTGTTCTTATAAGCTCAGTTCCAGCTCTCTTTTAATGTCTCAAGCTGTGGGTATATCTTAAAGAGATTCACAGCAGATTGAATCTATTAATAACCGGCACACTTTAAAAAAAATCTATCTCAGGATACACTAAGTGATTCTCCTTCCTTTGGAAATTATTGATTCTTTTGTCACTGCAAAAGAGCACATGGGCTAGATAGTGTCTCCATCCTGGAGCCCTGCTATTCTTGGTGCAAAGGAGTAGAGTCTGCTAAAGCGGCAACAGACAGCTAAGTTAGTTCCCTACATTTCTTTTGCAGATGAAAAAAGTTAAATTGGTCTGGCTCAGGAGCACTGTGTTTGGATGTATGGCATTGGGCCCAGTATTCTTTTTATTCTTGACAGTTGACATGGCATGGCAAGGCAAGGCACCCCACCTCTGCAAATAATTAGCTTCCTGTCCTGTCCTGTCAGTGAAGGGCCATCAGGGGAGCCAGAAGGGGGAAACATCTAGAAAACTAGGGCAGAAGGAGAGTACAGGCAGGGGATCCACTGACAAGGTTTTGTCTGGCTATGGATAGCTAAGGACAAGAGTGTTTCATAGAAGTCCTTTCAGGACCCTGGACAGAGCCCAGAGCTCTAGACAACTTATTTCCAATAGAGTTTCCTCTTCACTGAGTCTTTTTATATTTGCTGAACCTGAGTGCCTTTCCCTGTACTCCACCATGTCATATTGGTTTGAAGAGCCCTAAAAAGCAGCCCATTGGCTTGAAGTTTAATAGTCCCTCTTTGGTGCATGAGATCATTCTGGGCATGCTGCTGACACTGATGCATCAGGTCCTTGGAGTGTGATTGGTGTCTGTGTGGCTCTTGCTGGATCTTGGCTTAGTTTTTAGCAATCTCAGACTTGGAGATCTGCCTTTCTAGGGCTCCTCCTAATTCTCCTATTTTGCTACCCTCTCATGGTATGATCTATCCTGTGCTAAAGCCCTTTTCCATGCTCTGTCATTTTCAGTTTGAGCAGTCTAACCAGTTGCAGTCAGGGGGCCTTCCTGTAACCTTAGGACAACTATTGCTAGCCATTGCCAGCCCTTGCTAACAGAAAAGGTGGCTGGGTGATTCTGGGACCTGTATCTCACAAAAAAACAAACAAACAAAAAAAAAACAACTTTTCTAAGCTTTGCACCATTGCTACAAAATCTCTTGGTGCAGTGGTGTATAACATAGCATGAAAAGAAGATATGTAGGTCCCTCTGTTTGGAATGCTCATACCTGAGTCTTCATTTCTCATTTCTTTGAGTAGAATTGCTGTGTTTGTGTATGTGCTTGTGTGTATGGGAAGGAAGGGAGGGAGGGAGGGGAACACAAATGTATCTCTACCTCTGCTATCAGGTTACTTAAACAACAAAGGTGTGCAAATCGCAATGGGCCTTTATTGGGCAAACAGCTGCTCTCAGCCTGAGGAAAGAACATGTTTGCCTTCAGCTGTAATCATCTTTCTAAAAGATGTACTTGTGCTTGAGGATCTCTGGCAAAGGTAAATATTCTCCCCTCCAGAAACCAGTTGGCACCAAGTGGCTTCATGTTTGACAGGGCTCTGGGCAATGGTAAAGCCTGAAGTTTACTTAGCAATAGTCGAAACATTCCAAAGATGCCTAGGAGTTGTTTTTTAATTTCTGGTAATGCTCTGCAGTTGTCAATGTAGGATTATTTGGGAAAGATGATGAGAAATTGAAATGGAAGCTTGAAGACCCAATTGCCACTTTAGGCAAATAATGCTGAAATAGATAAGGCTTTGGTCTGATTTATCAGGACTCTTGTGTTACCTAGGGTAGCTTTATCCACATGACTGACAATCATATGAGTGCTAGTGTATGACATTATAGGTACATATCCTATTTGCCACAGCAGGGTTGATGATGAGCTTGGATTCTCCCTAAAGAACATAAGGAAAACTCTCCTGGACCAGCAGCCCTAAAGTCCTTCTAATCCAGCTTTCTGCTTCTGACAGTGGACAGCTAGATGTTCAAAAGTTTAACCACCAGCATTATGTATACTTGTCCTGTACAGATTGGCTTTCTGTGGCATAAGTACGCTTGAGGCAAGCCTAGTTTTGTACCTTGATTTGAATGTTTCAAGGCAACCAGGTTCCTCAGAAATTTGAGAAGTTTCATCTGATCTCTGTTTGGAAGCTGAAAGAATGCTAAGAAGAGAAAACTTTTGGCCATTACTGTTCTGCAAAATGACCTTAGCTGCATATATTGAGTGCAATATGTTAAATTTGTTTAGCATAACTGCAGATTAAGTAATTCTGCAACCCCCATGACCTTATTAGCAAGAGTGTTAATGCCATTGGGGGATGTTCCTTATTGGAGGAAAGTAATTGAGAACAAGCTGTTCCCATCGTCAGAGTATGCAATATTTTTCATATATATATATCTCAGAGCCTGCATTCCAGATGGAAAATGCTTTCCAGTTTCTGAAACTTTTTAATGACAGCATATCGAACCGTTATTAATAATTAAGAACTCATTCATCATGCATGATTCTGATTATTTTGCTCTGCCTTACTGAGGACTTGACCTTTAATGTCCTTTATGTGCAACTCAATGGTTATTTTTTTTAAAAAACTAGAAACGTCTTTGCAATTCACTTGTTGTATGCATTTCTGTATACTGTAGTCCTAATTGCTTTGTTTTCTGTTGTGAAATACCAAGCTTGATTTTTTTTTTAAAAAACAGTTTTAGCTATAAATTCTAGTGATGTTGCTGGTATGCTGGGTTCAGATATCTGCTGCTTTAAAAGGTCAGTGTGTGTGTTTACTGATAGATTCAGAAATATCTAATTTTAAAGAGGAAATTTCAGCACTTTGGAACATTAATCAGTGCCTGTGACAAACAGGCTATATTAAAAATGCTCTGGGGTTGAAGATCCTACTCTTTGATGAAAAAGTTGTGGGGGCTTGCCCATTGTTCTTCAAAAACAGAAGAAGGATGAATATGAGCCAGTTCTGTGCTTGAGCTTTCTACTCCTTCACAAGCCTTCAGTTCTTTATTACAGTATTGCTGCAAGGGGATTTGGGGGAAGTAAAAAATGCAGTTCTGAGTGCTGTATTTTATGAAGGTATTGCCAGATTGGAATGTGTCCAGAGAGGAGTGACTAAGAAAGTACATGGCCTAGAGTTCGAGGCCTGTATCTAGCATCTAGTTTCAACTAGGGTAGGCTCATTGAATTAATTGCTGAATGGTAAGGCAATATTTGTGTAGATCTTGCTGATTTAGTGGATCTGCTTTAGTTGGGACTAGCAGTTGAATTTAGATTAGGGTTAGCAGGTTGAGGCTCTTGATATGGGATGGGGTCTTGTAACTTTAATCCCAAGTAGATTGAGATGCAGGACAAGATACCATAGTATAGAACATTCAACTGTAGCCACCCCTCTCAACACAGCTCTTGCCTCTCCAGCAGAGGGGTTGATGGGGTGTGGAGGCAACAGTGACACTTGGTGCTTCTCTGCTCTCCTTCCCCACTCTCCACTAGGGAGGAAGGAACCAAGTTGGGAGCGAACAGCTACAGCTGAAAGTCTGAGTTTAAAAGATATGGAGTATTACAGTACGTCATCTTCCTTCTCAATCTGTTTGGGATTAAAGTTACAAGAACTCTGTCCTGTATCCAAGCTGGCAACTCAAATTTAGGTCCAAGTCCTCTGAGCACAGGTTGAAATGGCTCAGTGTCATCCCACTGTCCCCAGGACCCAGACAGTACCCTTCCCAACAGCCACATCCTAGAGACATGAGAGGAACAATACTTACGGCAGCCAATGTAGGTGGAAAGAGAAGAGCCCATAATTCTGGCAGCATTTATATAAGAAGGACTTGTTAATTAGGCCACAGCTGGATAGGACACTAAGCCTATATAACAAGAGGACAGAATGGGAGGAAGCTGTTGCAGCCAACTGATTCTATCAGTGGTAACAGCCCAGCTGACTCCTGTATTCCTTGGTTGCGGTCCTTGAACCTTTGCCTGAACTATGGATTTTGCCCTTGGGCACTCTTTTTCTGGACTCACGGTAAATTCAGACTCGGTTTCTCAAAACCTGCTAAGAACTTGGACTGACCAAAGCAAACTTTGTGTGCCAGCTTCTGCTAAGAGCCTGATTATACAACTGGAGGCTCTTCTATCTGTTGGCTCTTCTAGCAAACCAGCTAGAAAATGCTTGTAGAAGAGCATGTCTGTATGCTCAGAGATGCCCCCTTTTACCATCATGGTTTAAGTCACTGCTTCTTAGTCTGAAAAATGATGTTGGAAGATGGCCCTGTTTGCCCCAAAACCAACTATTTACGGACTCAGCAAAGTAGAGAGACCTGTGGTGATATGTAAGAATATTGTTTGAGTGAAGAGGCCAGATGGCTGGCACGCCATTGTTTGCTTGGCATTGCATGGCTGCTTAAAAGCTTAGGAGAGTATAGCTAAGCATAATCACAATGAGCCATCAGCCTGAAGACAATAATGCACATTTTGCTTGTGTCCAAAATAGCTTTGCAGATACAAATTACTTATGGTTCCCATCACAGTATGTGAATGTTACGTCAAGAGCTGCTCATGCAAGGAATTAGAAGTCAGTGTAATTGAAGTTTAAACAAATAAGAAGTCAAAAGCCTTTCTTCTGACACAGTCTTCACTAGAATGTTTTGAATTTGAACAAAAAGGCTGTTTAGAGAAGTCAGTCTAAATTAGGGGTCAAATTTGCAAAGATAGGGGAAGACCATGGGCAGATGTACCCAAACTAAGGTTGGGAGTGTATGTTCTTCAAATCAAGGTACCTGAAAAAACCTAGAGGAGAGATGCTGATCCGTAGGTGCAACAGGCACTGGTCTGTTAACATACAAAGGAAAAATGCCAGGTTCCTAGTACTTGTATCAGCCCTACCCAACCAAGAAGCTTCATACTGCCCGCTCCCCCAGTAGCTAGGCCTGAAGTTGCTGACTCTGCTTTCGTGTTAAGTATGAAGAGAAGGTTAAGCCTTGATCAAACAGTCATAGATTGCATCATGTCAGGCTCCCTCCCTCGTTCTTGTTCAAGAAGCTAACATGTAAACACACAGCTTTACTCGCCCCTTATTTACTATTGGTGTAATGCTGTAGCTAGTTTTAAAAAAGATAGAAGAATTTATTGTTAAAATGTAATTATCTACATCATTACAGTGAATAAGGGAGTGGGAAGAATGGAGAGTGTGTACATTAGCATCTCAAATAGGAATGAAAATGGGATACAGCCTGGTGCAATGTTATTTATATGGTATATATTTTAATTTTGTAAAGTGCCTTAAGTTCCAATTCCTGGGGAGAAACTGGAACATAAAGTAAAATAAAATGAATAAATAGTGCAGATTCTTTAAGATCTGACAAGAGGCATTGGTGTACCATGTCCAAAGAGCAAAGATGCGTGGAAAAAAGTATTTCATTGGTTGCTCTGCAATTGTACAACTGTAGTCTCCTGTTGTGATTACACAATTATTGGGGAACCTCATCTATGGCCCTTTTTGCACGGCATTTTCGATGCGAAAGAACCCCTCGAGCGTCGAGCACATGTGAGGGGCAGTCCACACGACGCACTCACATTTGTGCAACACTCCAGGGCCTGGCAGGGACCGCTCATGCACTTTTTCATTTTTGGCTTTAAGCTGAAAATGGTGCGTGGTCACGCATCGCTCCGGGGCCCTGTGCACACTTACCTTGCATGCGGAGCCTCGGGAGCTGGGCTGGTTGCGCTTCCTGTCCAGTGCAGCCTGGGAAGGTCCCAGGCTGCACTGCGAAAGGAAGAGGCAGGGCTCTCTCGCAAGCGGGCGGCAGCTGCGGAGCTGGAGGGACCGGGACGCGAGAGCCTCTCGCTGGAGGCTGCCCGCACAAGCCCTGCACCCCAGCACCGCAAAAAGGTAAGGTGCGAAAAGTGTCCAAGTCTTTAAAGTGGTAGTTGCTCACAGGAACACAGTGATGACAGTGTTGCTGCATAGTCCAACAGAAATGTCCATCCATTGTCCTGTCTCCAGTAAAACTGAGAGACTGGAGAATGTTGAGAGGAAGATGTAGGGCTGGCAGTAGAAGGAAGTGAGCTAGGAGTAGTCAAGATGAGTTTACGTGAATTGCTGCATTAGTCACCAGGAATGTCTGGCCATGGGAGAGGCTCAGTTGATTTCCTCTGTTCTCTTTTCTCCTGCAGGCAAAGACCTTCTTATTTAAACAGACCTTCGGCTTTTAACTGTTCGAGGTAATGCAGTGGATTGCTGTTTCTTAACATGTAATACAGCAGTCCATCCACCAGTAACCTTCTTATTAGACTACTGTAACTTTTATTTTTTTTAAAATAGTTTTAACACATTATGTTGTTTGATATGTCTTTAGCTTATTTAAATTATCTTGCTTTTTTAAACTTGTTTAACCTGTTTTAATGTTATATGTGCTTTATTCTGATCATTAAATATTTACCTTTGTTTGCAGTAATGGTGTACAGAATTGGACCGTCTGTCTCCTGGGCATGTGATATACCTGATCTGGAGCGGTTTATTTTCCCATCTTGAAAGAGTCATTAAAAAAAAAGTAAATTCAAAGACATTCTTGTTTCCTTGGTTGTCAAAGCCATCAAAGTGGTCTGTTCATTTGGAAATGGCTGTTTGTGCATGTTGTCTGGAAATCTGTACCTGCATTAGCAGATTTGCATGCAGGCAAATCAATGGAAGTTGCCAAATTTGAAACTAATGAAAGCCTCTCGTTAGTAACAGTGTCTCAGCATTTCCAGCCCCTGAACAAATGTAGGTCTGTTTCAGCCAGGGTCTGAAAAGCAATTTGCCACAGTTCAGAAAACAGATTGAGGCTTTTGTCCATTAAAAAGGATGTTTCTTTGAAGATTACCAAGAAATGGACTCAATAATCTTTTGGATGTGAGAGGTTGTAGAGCTTTCTTGAATAATTTGTATGAAATCTAGGGCAAAAGGGTAAATGCATCTTGATTGATTGCTAATCTCTCATCTTGTCCAAATGGAAATTTTGAAAAAAAATAAAATAAAAAAGCACCACCTCAAGATTTTGTAAGACAGATATCTGCTAATGTGGGAAAATAATTTCTCTTGAAGAGAGGCCACAGTTGAGTGGTAAAGCATATGCTTTGTATATTTATGGGCTTGGGCTGGTTTCCTGGCATTTCCAGCTAAAGGAACTTGATACTGCAGCGGTAGGAAAGACCTAAGAGCCCGCAGAGCACATGTGAGAGTAAAGCAGGGCATTTTTGCACTTTCTGAGACTTGTGAGAAAAATGTGCGTCGCATCTCAAGCATTTTCCCATTGGTGAGGCTTATAGGGTATTTCTGAGAAATAAAGTAAGCATTAAAAATAGTGTGTGTATTTTAAGTGCAAATGCCTAAAAGATACATAATTGGAAAAAAATATGCATAAAACTGTGAGAATTAAGTAATTTGGACAAATACCTTCATTATGGGGAATGTATAAAAAGTGAGTGTGCATTTCAGCATGGGAAGAAAATGCAGAAAGTCTCACAACACCATATAAAACAAGGATGGCAAAAAATATAGGTGGATCTGGACAAACTCAACTGGATCTATACCAAGAGATTCTTCATATTCCCAGGGGTGTGCAGAAACTAGATTAGGACTGGACCTTGGTGATTGTTGTTGTATGCCTTCAAGTTGTTTCTTTCTATTAATGGGGTTTTCTGGGGCTGAGAGAGTGTGACATGCCCAAGGTCACACAGAAGGATTCCATGGCCAAGTGGGGAATTGAACCCTGGTCTCCAAAGTTGTAGTCCAAAACTCAAACCACTGTACCATGCTAATTACAAACAGATATTAAATTCTTTTCACCAAAGTGATTAATTTCTTTTTCAATAAATAAGATATAAGTCACAACTGTGACTTAATGAGCAATAGCTTCACTCTTTTTTTGTGGTATAACAGTGATCTTTGGGCTGCTTTTGTCATTAGAGATGTGGACTTGCTCCAGGATGGAGAAGGAATACCACATGGTTCAAATGCAAGTTTGTTTTTCTTCCTCATGCTGTGTTGCAGTGACAACATGCGAAGGAGTCATGTGGGTTTTGTAGGGACAAGCAAGCTGTTAATAACATTTCTATTTAAAAAAAACCTGAAAATTTGAGTTCCTTTTGAAAACTTAAGAAATATAGAGCATTCTTTTATTTTTTTTAAACTACAATTGCCATTAGTTACTTTTTGGGTGTTGACAGTATAGCTGTAACTGATTGACTGTTAATTGTGTGTTTTAAGGGGTTGGTTTAGGTGGGTTGGTGGATGGTGAGGATTGGGTATATTTTTTAATCTCTTTTAATGTATTTAATGTATTTTATGTTGTTCGCCGCCTCGATCCTTGTGGAGAGGTGGGATAGAAATAAATTTTATTATTATTATTATTACTCCGTCAAATTAACTTTCGAAACTTTGATCAGGAGCTCCTGGAAGACCCTAATTGCTTAGCAGCAGCAACAAGTAAAAGACTCTCTCCTCCTTTTGAAATTGGGTGCTGAAATGAAGAATGATGGGGGAGAGGGAGGGAAGATAGGGGTTAAGTTTTGAAAGAACTGTGAGCACAGTTCTGATACCTGAAAACAAATTCTTAGGCTGGGCTAGTGCTTAGAGGTATCTAGCTCCTTAATTCAAAGTCAGCTTGGTACCAAGAAGCACTATGGAGCAACTAGAATCATAGAATCATAGAAATGTAGAGTTGGAAGAGACCACACGGGCCATCCAGTCCAACCCCCTGCCGTGCAGGAACACCCTCAAAGCACTCCCAACAGATGGCCATCCAGCCTCTGCTTAAAAACCTCCAAGGAAGGAGACTCCACCACACTCCCTTGAAGCAGCATATTCCACTGCCGGACAGCCCTGATCATCAGGAAGTTCTTTCTGAGGTTCAGGTGGAATCTCCTTTCCTGCAGCTTGAATCCATTGCTCCTTGTTCTGGTCTCTGGAGCAGCAGAAAACAAGCCCTCTCCTTCCTCTGCATGGCATCCCTTCAACTATTTAAACATGGCTATCATGTCCCCTCTTAACCTTCTCTTCTGCAGACTAAACATACCCAGCTCTCGAAGTCTATCCTCATAGGGCATGGCTTCCAGGCCCTTCACCATTTTGGTTGCCCTCCTCCGGACCTGCTCCAGCCTGACCATGTCCTTCTTGAATTGGGGTGCCCAGAACTGGACACAGTATTCAAGATGAGGTCTAACCAAAGCAGAGTAGAGTGGTAGCAGTACCTCCGTCGATCTAGACACCATACTCCTATTGATGCAGCCGAGAATTGCATTGGCTTTCTTGGCTGCCGCATCACATTGCTGACTCATGTTCAGCTTGTGGTCTATTAAAACTCCTAGATCCCTTTCACACGTACTGCTATCCAGCCACGTGTCCCCCATTCTATATTTCTGTATTCCATTTTTTCTACCTAAGTGTAAGACCTTAGGTCCACTTCTCTCTGTTGAATTTCATTTTGTTAGCTTTGGCCCAGCTCTCCAATCTATCCAGGTCATTTTGAATTTTGATCCTGTCCTCTGGTGTATTAGCAACCCCTCCCAATTTGGTGTCATCTGCAAATTTGATGAGCATGCCCTCTATTCCTTCATCCAAGTCGTTGATGAAGATGATGAACAGCACTGGGCCCAGGACAGAACCCTGTGGCACCTCGCTAGTTACTTCTCTCCAGGATGAAAAGCAGCCATTCGTGATCACCCTTTGGGTTCGGTCGGTCAACCAATTACAAATCCAACTAACAGTAGCCCTGTCCAGCCCACATTTTACTAGCTTCTTTGCAAGAATGTCATGCGGAACATGCTGGGGTCTTCTATTGCATCTCCACTACTAATTCCTCACTGCCCTTTCCTCCTCTCTGCTTCTATTTTTTTTTTCTTTCTTTCTTATAAGAAGCTACCTTATACTGAGTCAGACCCTGGGGTGGCTGATGGTTTTATTGCTCCAAGGATGGCAAATCCACTTTTAACTTCAGGGTGACTCCTCCCACCACTGCACTGAATTGTACTGTATGGGGACAGTCCCAATGCTGGGCCCGGTCCAGACAGAGATTCCCTTGTGGAATTGCTCCCATACAGCTTTGGAGTAGCTGTAAAAGTGTGCATTCACTGCTGCCTGTGGCAACAGATCTACCAATTCTCTCTGGTCAGGTTAGGAGTGTGCATACACCTGACACCATGGCCATTTCCGCACTATGCTGTTATAGTGTTATTATTCCACTTTCAACATGCTGTGGAATCCTGGAGTTTGTAGCTTAGGGAGGGGCATTCAGAATTCTTAGCCAGAGAGCTCTTTGGCCTCAGTAAACTGCAAACCCCAGAATGCCACAGGATGTTGAAAGTGTAATAATGGCACTATAACAGTGTAGTACGGAAAGGCCCTATGTCCCTTGGTACCTACACACCCTGCTGCTGCATCCCTGACGAAAAGGGCATAGCATCAGGGGTGCATGTGCCCCCCCAACTGCTCCCTTGTTTGCAAATGAGAGAGCGGTTTCAGCACCCGCATGCACCTACCTGCTACCGTGTCCCTGACTGAAGGCATATAATGGGAGGTGTGTGCATGAGCGCAAACTATGACTCTGGAGACCAGGGTTGAATCTCCACTTGGCCATGGTGACCCGCTGGGTGACCTCAGGCAAGTCACATTCTCTCATTCTCAGAGAAAGGCAAAGGCAACAAATCTTGCCAGTAAATCTCCCGTGATAAGTTTGCCTTAGTGTCACTGTAAGTCAGTTTTCAAAGGGGAGAGACATGGGGGCTAGAAAGAACCTCCCGATGCCAGCAGCACTTTGTTGTTGTGTGCCTTTGGGTCACTCCTGACTAATGGCATCCCTAAGATGAACCTATCATTTTTTTAAGATTTGTTCAGCAAGAGTTTGCCTTTGCCTTCCTCTGATGCTGAGAGAATGTGACTTGTCCAAGGTTGCTCAGTGTCTGAGCTGGGGTTTAAATCTAGACTTTAATGAATATAGACTTTAATGAATAAATATATATTTCAATATTTAAATAAATAGTTGAAATTTTTAAATCTAGATTTAAATATTTAAATCTTGAGTTAAGAATTGGGGGACCCTGGCAACAAATTATATTTACAGGTGGGTCCCTGGTAAAGAAAAGGTTAATAACCACTGATCTAGGCTGTTAATCTCTGGTTTAAAATATCAATATAAATAGTGGGCCTCGCTCGTTAAAATGACCTAGTAACAACAACAACAGCTGTTGCTGCCACTTCTTCTCCTTCTCTTCCTCCTCCTCCTTCTTGCATGTCTTCAAGTATTTCCAGCTTGTGGTGATCCTAAGGCAAACCTATCATGGAGATTTCTTGGCAAAATTTCTGCAGAGGGGAACCAAGTGAGTTCCAATGGCTGAATAAGGATTCAAAGGCTGGTTTCCCAGAGTACTAGTCCAATACTCAAACCACTGCATTACACTGGCTTTCACATACACAAACCTCTCCCAACCTGCTACTTTCCATGAGTGTTAGAATATAAAAGCCATCATCCTTAGCCAGTGAGGCCGTTGCATTAGACTGGGGTTCCACTTGGGCCATTTCCAACACTAGACTGTTGCAGTGCTATTATTCCACTTTCAACATCCTGTGGAATGCAGGGGTTTGCAGTTTAGGGAGGGGCCTCAAAGGCCTCTCCCTTAACTGCAAACCCCAGGATTCGACAGGATGTTGAAAGTGGAATAATAGCACTGCAACAGTCTAGTGCGGAAATGGCCTTGGTAAGGACAGAAGCCTTGTTGCAGGTTTGAGGCAACAGAATGTTTTCAGGCCATCATTTGGATGAAATAGTTATAGTGATCCATTCTATTTAAAAAGAATAAAGAGTAAGAGGGGGAAAAAATAGAATCCCGCGGCACATGAATTTAAGGGTGGCTTTGATTTATTTTAAGCTTGGGGGAGGAAATCTGCGGCAGTGCAGAGGCTGCAGTCCATGGCATAAAAAGATTCAGCTCAATTTGCCATGATAAAGTGTTATTTCATGCATGAAATGAATGGGCTTGGCTTAGCAGTTGGAAAATGCATCATTGCCTGAGTGCAATGCATCATTGCCCTGCGAAGGAGGAGGAGAAAAGGATGTAGGATGCATTTCTAGCACATTAGTTAGCTGGGAGATGAGGAATTCGTGGTCTCCAGTGAAGAAGTGGTTCTGAGAGACGTGTTGACTGGTCTCGGAAGGCACTGAACAGTTTTAGAGTATAGAAGTGGAGTCAGACTATGCCCAGGGAGGTCAGAGCTCCAGTATCCCCCAGTGGATAATCTTAGACTAACCAGTCTTTCTCAGTTGGTCAATCTGGCAGGGTTGTTGCAAGGATAAAACAGAAGGAATCATAGAATCATAGAGCTGAGTCCAGCCCCCTGCTCAATGCAGGAACTCCACCGACAGTATTCTCAGGAGGTAGTTGTCTAACCTCTTTTTGAGGATGTCTAGAGAAAAAGAAGCCTACACCTCTCTAAGTAATTGGTTCTATTGCTAAATCTCTGTTATCACCAAGAAGTTCCTTCTAACGTTCAATCAAAATATACCGTCTTGCAACTTAAAACCATTAGACCTGCACTTTTATCCTTTGGGAGGACAAACCTACACCCTCTTCTCTGTGATAATCCTTTAGATATTCAATGAGAGCAGTCATTTCACCTCTTCAGTATTCTCTTCATCAGGCTGAACAAGCCCAGCTCTCTCAATCTTTCCTCATATGTTTTGCTCTACATATCTTATATGATCCTTGTTGCCCTTCCCTAAACTTGCTCCAACTTGTCTATATTTTTCTTAAAATGCGGCACTCAGAACTGAATGCAGTACAGTAGCCCCTCCACATTCATGAGGGTTCAGAGCACAAAACCCTCACAAAAGTGGAAAAACCACTAATACCCACGCCCCGTGATTCCCCTCCCGAGCTCCACCTCCCATTCCTTTGCCTCTGGCCCTGGCATTTTGGGGTGAGAAGGAAAAAAGGCAAAGTAAAGGGCTTACCGGTGCTTTCTCCTCAGATGGAGAAGAGTGGAGTTCTGGCATTCTAGCTACTTCCAGAGGCCAGTTTGGGAAAGGAAGGGTAGGAGCAAAGATAGCACATGACCAGTCAGCAACCATTACATAGTAGAATGGGCAGCCACAGGGCAGAGAGGACATACCTCCAGCAGTTTGGGGGGGGGGGCTTTGCTCACCCAAAAGAAGAAAAACAGTGAACCTGGCAAGCCTGGGGTGAGGAATACAAGGGAATTGGAGGAGAAAAATAGGAGGGAAGGCAAGCATGTGCCTTGTGAATAACCAAATTTGCGAAGGTGAAACCCCACAAATGTGGAAGGAGGACTGTACTCCAGATGAGGCCTGACTAGTGCAGAATATAGGGGGATTACTACTTCCCTTGACTTGGAAACTGTGCTTCTACTGATGCAGGCAAAAATATTGTTTGCCTTCTGTGCTGCAGCATCATACTGTTTGGTTGTGTTCTTGTTTGTGGCCTAAATGGAGAATTTTGCATTTCTTTAATTTAATTCTATTAGTTTCAGCCCAGTTTTTTAGTTTATCACAAGCACACTGTTGCCTTAATTTCCTTGGAAGAATGATGGGGAAAATGTGCTAGAACATGAAAAAAAGTTTATTTTATTCATCAAAATGTGTATTTTGTTCCATATTCCTAGGCCAGAGGGGTATTGCAAGGCCTCACAGTATCACTCATCTGGAATTGACAGGAAATATTTATATTCTGTAAGACATTGAGATGATCTGTTGTGTATAATATGCCTTCTAGACCTAAGTTCCAGAACAATGTAGCAACCCCTTCCGGGGTGAAGTTTTATTCACAGAACATATCTCTCTATGTCTTAAACTAGCTTAATTACTTCTCCCCAGGGAATTCTGGTTGCTATAATTCTGTGAGAGAAATTATATATTTGTAAGAGAGAAGCTCTGGCAATGT
Source organism: Cyclura pinguis (assembly GCA_030412105.1). Taxonomy (NCBI): domain Eukaryota; kingdom Metazoa; phylum Chordata; class Lepidosauria; order Squamata; family Iguanidae; genus Cyclura; species Cyclura pinguis. Next base: position 16,328,976 of record CM059599.1, on the reverse strand, counting down.
TATTGGACTGCAGCTCCCATCAGCCATAGGCAGCATAGCTTGTGGGGAGGAATGATGGGAGTTGTACTCCAGTAACATCTTTAGGGCCATCTTTTCTCCATTCCTTCTCTAGCAGAATGCTTAGCCTCCTCTCCAAACTGCAATTCCAAAGGTTTTTGGAGGATGGAGTGAGGGATGAGAAGCTCTTGTGGTTCATCCACTTTTTTCATGTCTTGGGTGGGTGGGTGAGATTTGAGGATGCAGTGGACCTGTTGAAACATGGTGTGGGATTCATAACAGTCTGGAGGAAGGCCAGCAGACTGAAGGCTCAGTCCAGACAAAACAGAGGTTCTGCTGGTGGGTGGCTTTCCTGGCCAACATGATGGTGTTTAGCCTGATCTGAGTGAGACTTCATCCCCACTGAGGAACCAGGGTTAAATTTTAGGGATGGTCTTGGAGGTCTTCTGGCCCTTAAAGAATGAGTGAGAAACTTTTGGCCTTATAGATGTTGCTACAAATTCCCACAGTTTGTTACGATTGGCCATGCTGGTTGAGGCTTTTGGGCGCCGAAGTCAAAAGCATCTTGGGAGCAAAGATGCTCCTCCTCCATGGCAAGAGGCACGAATCTGGCCCATTCTGGAAAAAGAAGCAAGTCATCCCAACCAGGGATGGAAGAATCTCTCACTTCTGCTTTCTGACGTATTTGAATGTTTAAAATATGAGTTCTTTCCACCTCAGATAGAAAGAAATGGATGAAGTTTGCCAAATTTGTACAGAGAAAGCATGCCATCACCAAATTCAACAGGTATAGCTGTTCTCATCTTGATGAAGACCATTTTCTCCTGTCATATAGCTCTTAGCTGAACTGCCTCTTGGAAAAAAAGAGGTGTTAGCCCCAATTCATCAAGAAGATGGTTGAACATAGAAGAGTGCAAACCCAGACTTTTAAATTGCTGACTGCTGAGAGCTTCTGTCTGGACAGAGAAATTTGTTCATTTTGGTTTTCCCCATATTTGATTTTGTTTTTTTTAAGATTTCCAAATTCCTGAATATGAGGAATTTTGCAAATTTGAACTGAACTGAACTCACCTGTTCGTAGTCCTCTAACCAGTAATGTACAAATGAAACATAATTCCTTTGTGCGTTTCAGCCTGTCAGATGCTCTCATTGGCTCCACTGACCGCAGGGTGCTTGTTGTTGTTGTGTTGTTGTTGTTGTTGTGTCTTCAACTCGTTTCCAACTATGGTGCCCCAAGGTGAACCTATCACAGGGTTTTCTTGACAAGATTTGTTCAGAGGGGGTTTCCCTGTGGCTGAGAGATTATGACCTGTTTTCTTTCCCCGTGGCCCGGTGGGAATATGAACTCTCATCTTCTAGAGTCTTAGACCAACACTTACACCACTACACCATGCTCTTTCTCCAGAGCGCTCTATTCATTTTTTTTTAAACACTAATGAGATTTGGGGTGGAGAATATGATATGCATTTTTCTGCAAGGCACACTAATACAAGGCCACTTACATGCATTTTTTATGCAAAAATGTGCTTTTTCTCCCTTCCCGTTCATTTGCATCTCTTTTATCACCATCTATCACTTTCAGAAGTAATGCAGTGTTTTCTACAGGCATATATCTAAATTTATGTATGCAGATTTTGAGGGCATCAGATCTTTTGTCCCTGGCTACAGATTGAGACCGAGCGTTCCAGCATTACAAGCGTGCAGCTCTTTCGGAACAGGAAAAAGCTGCTACTAGCAGATTCTGTGGTATATTTTGCTGACGTACTTAGTCCCAGCCTACTAGAAGAAGACCAGGGTTTTAAAACATTATTTGTATCGATATATTAGTAAAAGAGGAAGATGTCACACCTCCACAAGAAGAGTTACAATTTTGGATGGTGGAATAATTTGAGGTATAATTGGCTCTGGGGATGGGGTACACTTAGTAATAGTAATAGGTTAAATTTAGTTTGAAAAGGATAGAAGTAAGAATGAAATTATTAATAGTATATATTTAAAATATTAATTATGGGAATAAATAATAACAATGAGTATAATGAGAATGAGATTCATATATATATGTGTGTGTGTGTGTGTGTGTAACCAAAACATATAACCGGTATGGTTTAGAATACATTGAATAAGTAATATTATGTAAATGGGTTTGGAGAGAAATAGAAATGTAAGCATTTTTTTGGTAACTTTTTCTTCACTTTTATGTTTACCACGTTATGTATTGTTTATTTTTTTCTTATAATGAATAAAAAAATATTTGTATTGATATATTTACCCAGAGCTTGTATTGAGCCCTTTCTTCCTTCTGTGTGCCCTCCTGCTCTCGTTCCCCTTGGGATTTTCCCTACTTCTTTATTGCAATTTGTGTAATTATGTTATTGATTCTCATAAATTTCATTTATGTGTTGATTGCACATTCTTGTATTGAAGTCGGTTTAATACACAGTCATCCCTCCACATTTGCAGGCTTAATTTTCGTGGATTTGATTGTTTGTGTTTCTCCAACCCCTGTCCCACCACTTCAAATGCTTCTTTTCTGGGGGAACCTTCCCTCTTGGCAGGTCCGGTCAGGCTGTGCAACCTTTTAAAAGCCCACCTTTAGTCCTTTTCTTCCTTCACCAGCCACTTTTGGATGAGTTGAAGATAGCTTGCAGTCCAATTTCTCAGCCCCACAAACTTTCTCCTGATGCCCCTCCACACCCAAGGAAGGAGATGATTGTGTGTGAGAGAGAGGAAGTAAAGGGCCATCATACTGATCCATCTCCTTTCCCTGACCTGGTTTGAGCCCTGGGTACCTATTCCCCCCCCCATGCTTCAGCCCCCTTCCCACAGATATGCACACAGATTTTGATATTTGTGGTTTTTCTACTTTTGTGGGCATCCTGCACCCCTAGCTGTAGTGAATGTGGAAGGCTGGCTGTATAGTCTATGAAAGCAGAGAGAATTGCCCATTCCCTTCACTGGTGTATTCTTTTGCACGGGTCTGTAGAGCTGTTGCTCTTTTCTTCAGAAAGGTATACAGCTGCTTTATTTCTCCTGTGTTAAAGGATCCTTTAAGAAAGCTGACATGCAGTCTGGGAAACTGACATTTACTCACATGGCCATATCTGGATATCTGAATTGCTATAAGACATGATGTGCCATCTTGATAAATGCTTCTGCTTCCTCATCATTACCGTGGAATAACAGACAATAGGAAGAAGAGGAGAGGAGGAGGAGGAAAGCTTCACTATGTGTGCCAATATTTTCCTTTGGCTTGCCTGAACATTTTTTTTGGCATAGAAAGAACCTGAGCACGATGTGCCTGATAAAGTACAGTGTGATCTGGCAGGAGAAGAGAGGTAGGGCACACAAAGCTTCATTATAAGGATTTGTAGGCCCATATAGCTCAGGATTGGCTGCTAATTGATGTGACAGAGTTTCTCCAGGATTTCGGAAAAGGGCTTTTCCAAGGCTTATGTAGAGAGGCCTGGAATTGAACATGTGGCCTTTAGTGTGCAGAATATTTATTTTACTGTTGAGATATGGTGGATCCAACCAAACGACTTGTTTTTTTAAGTCAGACCAAAAGTCCATCCAACCTCTGCCTCTCAGTTGTTAAGACCTTTAGGAGGTCACCAGTGGGGTGTGAAGGCACTTATTTATCCCCGGCCTTTGTGGGTACACTGATTCAGATCTTCCTTTTCTAGTTAATTCTCCAGGAGGCCTTTATCCAGCTCCTACATTTCAGCCACAACCTCCCCATCTGCAATATGGCAGTTTTAATACTGCCCATGGGCCTCACAGGATTGTCACAGGGGTTATGGAGACCATGGATAGGGAGTGTTCAGACACAGTATAGTGAATGAGCCATTCTCCCTGGATGCAGGACAGAGGAGAAGATCTCGCCTCACAAGTCCTTCTGCAGATGTGGAAGCTTCTGCTACCCTTGCAGCTCCACCAAGAGCAGTAGGGACAAAAAGAAGGGAAATGGATCAGCCGACATTAGAGCAGTTGATCCAAAGTCTTCTTGTTTTGTTGATGCCTCTCAAGAATTATCCATCCAGCTGTTTCTCCACGTTCTTCTCTGCTGATATAATTCCAGCAGGGATTTGGGTTTTGGGATTCTTCTTTCTTCATAGTTGTTGGAGTCCTCTGCTTCATTTCTAGTATTTGATGCCTCATTCCTGGAGTTTCTTATTGTGCAGGGTGGATAATAGCTGTTGGTTGACCAAGGGCACCTTTCATACTACACAATTGTAGCACTAGAATGGAGCTTTAATTGCTGTGGTTCCAACCTAAGGAACCCTGAGATTTGTAGTTTGCTGATAGATTTGAGTTCTGTGGCAGAGAATTCTAAATACGATTTGTGAAACTGTAAATCCCTGGATGCCATAGGATGGAACTGTGGCAGTTAAAGTGGAATCATGGTGCTATAATAAATAATTGCATAGTGTAAAAATGCCCCTGATTATCTGCTACCAGTCATGAGATCTTATAGGAGGAGTACAGGCCGCACGCATTCACACAACCCTCATTCCGAAACAGGCAGCAATTTTCAGAGCTCCATGGCTTGTTCTACCCTTTCCCTTCCAAATTAAGCCACAAGTATTGGAGCATTTCCTTTTGGTCATGTAGTGTAAGTGGATGGGTATTTGAACAGGAAGTGGGTAATGAGGTTCCAGAGGAAGTAGGAAGTTAATACTAACTGCTCCTTGGTGACTGATGGGCCCCTGCCCCCTTTTTGGATATTGGGGGGATGTTACAGAAAACAGAGAGGAGTAGTGTGATTGATATTTCACTCTCCAAAAATTGTTAGAAAAAATGCTGAAGTTTTTCTGTCTTATCATGGGGGATGAAGTGGTGTTTAAGGACAGGTGCGGAGGGGCTGAGTGAGACAGATATTTGCTGTTCTTATAGTGCTGAGGAGAGATGGCAGTCAGAACCATTAACTCCCCAGACTTGCTGAAATGACAGTATTGGCTTTTGGTTTTGTTTTTACTTCTGGAAAATGCTGGGGCTTCCACATTCCAGGAACTTCCATTTTCTGCTCTTCGATTGACACCTCAGAGCTTCTGCCCTTGAGCTACAGTTTTGATTACAAAAAACAAAATCTGCCTGCTCTTCAAGTTTGTTTAAAGTATTTTTTTCATGTGAGATCAAGATGAACAGAATCTGATGTCTTTCTGGCTGACTGATTGCTGCTAAATGTGTTGTCCCTTCCAGGCATCTGACTGTGGCTCATTTCCCTCACCCCTTTCTCTTACTTGGTCTTCGTTATGTGTGGTGATTAACATTTTAAGGCCATTTCCGCACTACACTATTATAGTGGTATTATTCCACTTTCAACATCCCTTGGTAATTCTGTGGTTTGTAGTTTACGGAGGCCAAAGAGCTCTCTGGCTGAGAATTCTAAATACTCCTCCTCAAACTTCATGTCTCAAGATTCCATAGGATGTTGAAAGTGGAATAATACCACTATAACAGTGTAGTACAGAAATTGCATAAGAGTTAAGACTAAGCCCTAAGACTAAACCTTAAACTCTAAAGGTTTAAGACTAAGGGATGGGAGATCCCAATTCTAGTCCCCACTGAGTTAAGAAACTCACTTGGTGTCCTTATGGCCACTCATCCTCTTTTAGCCTGACGTCCCTTACAGGGCTGTGAATGAAGATGAAGTGGAAAGGCAGGGAGCCATATGTGCTGCTTTGAGCTCCTTGGAAGAAAAGGTGATGGCTTCCATGTCAATGTGGTAGCATACTCTGGACTTTAAAAGAACTGTCCAAGAACTGTCTGTGATATATGCTGCTGCTGTGATTGAGAAGGAATGGGGCTGAGCCAGTGAGTGAGCAAGTCAACCTTCAAAGATCCTTTGCACTGGAAGGTCAAACAGAGACAGAGTTGCCCCAGCCAGCTCATGATGGAGAGGGAACCAGCAGTGACGCAGAGGAGTTGCAGCCAGCTGTGCCGGTCAGCCCTCAATCATGCAGAAGGCTGAAACGAGCTGCTCAGAGGGAGGCTGCATGGACTAGGCTGAGGAAACAATAACAAGCAGCACCTGCTCAGAGGGGCTATTTAAGTCTGCCGGCATGGCTACTGCTTGCTTGCAGCAAATTATTAGCAAGCCCTCACGACCTCTGTGTCCCCTGCTCCCTGAAACCCTCCAGATGGATCTCTGCCTTCTGAACCTTTGGACTGGACCTTGACCTGGCTCAGCTTGTGTTTTCTTGGTGTTTGGTATATTCGAACTCTTCCTGAAAGTATTCCTGACCTCTCTCCTCCCTTGCTGACTGCAGCTCGGCAGGGAGCAGTTCCTGATACTATCCACTGAACCATATCCTCCAATTAGGTTCAGCATTTTGGATATCAGCCAACATAGTGCAGTGGTCCAAGCGTTGGACTATGACCCTGCTGACCCAGTCTTGGTTCCCCATTTGACCAGGGAAACCCACTGGGTGACCTTGAGCGTGTCACACCTCTCACCCCCAGGAAACCTCATGATAGGTTTGGCTAAGGTCATAAGTTGGAAATTACTTGAAGGCACATGACCCAACAACAGCAACAACACCTTTAGATATCTCCTGTAAAGAATCCCATGATGGGAGAAAGGAGTACATTAAATAAATAAAGCTCATAGGAAAACCCAGAGCACATTGTGGTCCTAATGAGATGGAAGCAATCATCTATTGCTGTTGTGGTGGTGGTGTTCATTCAACCTAAAAACCTGTCATGGGGTTTTCTTGGCAAGATTTGTTCAAAGGTGGTTTTCCTGTTCTATTGTCTGAGACTAAGAGAATGTGAATTTCCCAAGGTCAACCAGTGAGTTTCCATAGCTGAGCAGGGATTCAAACCTTGATCTCCAGGGTCTGAATCCAGCGCCCAAACCACTACACTATCCATTTAAAACATAATAAGAAAAGGTTTTAAAACTCCCCACAGAACTCTACTTCACAACTTTCAAGAACCAAGAAGGGCGCAGGTCCATTATATATGCTATGTTTACAACTTTATCAAAGGTTTACATTAGTACTGTTCCATCTAAAGAAATTACTTTGTGATAGTCCCTGTATTTAATATTTTTATGATTTTAGAAGTTACTGCACAAAATGCCACTTACACCAATGAAGATCCATGGTCTTATGTTAACTCCAAAATATAGAATTTGAATAGGTAGCATGTTTTCACAAAACTAGCTTTTGCTGTTTCTTCCCTTTCCTAACTGAGTTTTTGTTGTCAACTTTTCAGTGAGAGCAATATTGATAAATCTCATTGAAGCAGCATTGGAGAGCGAGCGAGCGAGAGTCAGTCCTTCTGCACTTTTCAGGTTCTTCCTTTTCACCTTTAGAATCCCCAGTTAGAAGTGAAGTCTGACTGCCACTCACACTACAGAATTATAGTGCTATTTATTCTAGTTTAATTGCCATGGTTCCATCTCATGGAATCTTGGAACTGGAAGGGAGGGAGGAGCATTTATAATTCTCAGCAAGAGCCTTCCAGTGCCTCACCAAACTACAAACCTCAGGATTCCACTCTTATTTCAGAACAATCATGCTGTGATTGTGTTCTTTATTTGGCAATGTAGAATCACTGCACTATAGACTCTTCATTATATTTTTTGCTCCCCTACCCCAGCCTTCTGATTAGCAGTGTTGTAGAGGTCATTGTTTAGCTTTTTGAGTGTGTGAAACTTGCACTAAAAATAGATTGAATTTTAAACCAGTCTAATACAATGCAATCAACTTGGAATAAAAGAACTCTTGGAGAGAAGGTAAACCAGACTGTTTTCTAAGACATGTCTATAGATGTTTGGTAACTGGAAACACCATTTCCAAGTGAAGAAGAACTGAAAGGTATTCACACCTAATTTGGAAAAGTTAATTTTAAAGTCTGTAAGTCCTATAATCCTCAGAATCATCCCAAAATGACTATGCTGGCTAAGAGATTTTAGAATTGATATTCAGTCTAAAACAATAACTTTAGACTCTATCCTTGTTTGTTTTCTCATCTTCCTTGTAGATATAGGGGAAGCCAACTACTTGACCTTGAGTTAGTCTCTAAGAGAGGAAAAAAGTCTCTAAGAGAGAAAAAAAATCAAACTTGAAAGACTCTTGGCTTGAAGTTAGCAAACTATAGCAGGAGGCGTAAACTGTCTTTTACTTTTTGATGTTGACAGACTTGAAAGTGTCTAACCTGTTGGTGACTTCACTATGGTGTACGATGCGAGGAAGCAATTTTGGTGCCATTAGCAGAAACTTGATAGAGTGTAAGCTGCAATTTTCCTTGCCTCTGTCAGTTTGTATTTCAGAGCCAGCATCGGCTTTCGCTCTTCTTCAGGTAGACTTTGCATGTGAATTTTTAATAAGTGTGCAAAATAAATCTCGGCACCATGGTCCGATCTCCTCCGAGAAATGTCATTGGCTCGGATACTTTCACGCATTATAGCGCCATAAGTCTGTCTGATGCAATGCAGTGGCTCTTTTGATCTTTTCTGCTAGGGCAAAAGGGATTATTAAATAAAAGGGATGTGTGTTCTATAAGCACTGTTTTGATATGCTGCTTCATGCTCAGTGGGGTCACCTCTTTGCTTAGCTTTGGGCAGAAGCAGCATTTTGTTTTTTCCTTTTTCTCCTTTCTGTCTCTCTTAACTCTGCTCAAAATGCAAAAACTTTGTATACCCCCTTTGCACTTTATGGGAACCAGCAGCATTAGTTACCTTGAAGCCAGAGGTGAAGGGAATGTTTCGCACATAAAAGAACTATACTTTAGGGATGGAATCTATCATTTGGAGACAAAAGGATGAAGGACAGTGTTTGACTAAAGAAATTATAGGATTGATCCCATCTGTGTTTTTTTCCTCCATTTAAACATTATTGTGATGCTGAAGAACTAACTTGCTTGCTGATGATAGTCATGTGCGATTCAACATTAAGGGTTTTCCCAAATTCTGCCTAAAGCAAAATTTGATATGAAATTACAGTCCTGCTAAGGCTGACTCATTTGTCATTTGGTTTTTGCTTGCTAATAAGAAGAAAAAGAAGGCTGGGGAAGACCTGGAAGTTTAGGGCCAAATCTGCCTTCCCCTGGACCTTCTGTGGGTCACCTCACCCAGAAAATGAAACCACAAAATTGGTCGGAAGTCCCCTTCTAGTTTCTTGAATTCTACTCCTGTGGGGAGCTGTATCTTGTTTTAAGGGACAGTTGTGCTGCCTGTATGCTTCTAGCTAAATTGCATCCTTGGAGAATTGCACACCTGGAAACATGCAGGAAACAGAGTGGGTGGATATTTTTAGAACAAGGGTAGCAACATGCTGCCTACATGTTGCCTCCCCTCACTGTAAGGTATAACTAACTTTATCCCAGCTCCTGGTTTAGCATAACTCTTGGCTCAACACTGAGTGCTGCCCATGGCCCAGTCATGACATTCCATACAAATCGAACACTGCATTTTTAAAGGCTTCTGTAGTGAGAGAAGAAGTAACCCTCTTCCATTGTCTCTGAGTGTCTCACCTTTTAATGGCAGAAATCTTACATGGTAGGTGTGTACCTTGGTGTACCTGCAACTAGATGCTTCTGTGTCAGTGGTACAGTGAATCTGCCCTGGGTTTAATTGAGGGGAGTAGCTACTGGGGAGGGGCAAAATGAAGACATTGACTTATTTGGCTCTCCAAATAAGAATTCCACCTCCCAAAATGAAAAATTTCTTTCATTCTTGAAATTTCTACCTTTTCACAGAATGAGACATTGAAAATCATTCACACCCATTTTGCTGAGTTGACATTCCCTTGGTAGCTTTGCCTGACCCCTTTCTTTGGCTGCCTGAACTGTATTTCTGAATGCTCAACAGAATTTTTAAATCGCTGCAGTGCTAGATATTTGTGGGCTGAAAGAAAAGAAATAATTTCGGGTGGCAGAACTCTCACATGGAGAGTAATGATGTCAACTTTCCCCCTGCATAGCTATACCCCAGTTTTATTCTGTCTAGACTTTTAATGAGCTTTCCAGGTGCTGAATCTGTTTTGGATGTAGGGTGTGGCACCTTGGAGAGCTCCGTAAAATCTCCAATAAAACATGAAGTGGGTTCACTGAGTCCTGTGATATGGAAGTCACTGGCTGCCCCAGTGTGGTGTGTACAGTAACAGTGTGCTACTATAATTAGAGCAGATCAAATTTCTTTGCAGTATACTTTCTGCCCATTCCACTTCCTTCTTGCAGTCTCTTCTCTAACAGTCGTTTTGCTAGCAAATTATCACTCTTCATCTAAGAGAAAAATGGCATGTAACTACTACAAAGAACGGGAATGATGTAGTGGTTTGAGTGTTGGGACTAGGATGCTGGGAGACAAGGGCCTGAATCTCTATTTGGCCATGAAAACCTACTGGATGACCTTGGGCAAGTCATACTCTCAGTCTCAGAGGAAGCAAGGTCAAACCCCCTTTGAACAAATTCTGCCAAGAAAACTCCATGATAGGTTCACCGTAGGGTCATCCAAAGTAAGAAATGACTTGAAAGCACACAACAAGAACAACAACTACAGCTAAAAGAAATAGCCATTTAGAAAGTTGATTGAAGAAAGTTGTTGAGAAGTAGATTCTAGGTCACCAGCAAACTTCACCTCCAGAAACTTAAATTTAGAAACTCATTAAAATAGTGTCCTTGTGGAGTAGACATAGTTAAAGTATCTGCAGACTCTTCTCTGGGAGAGTAGGTAGTATATTTTTGTTGACACGACTGACGACAAAATCAGAGTTCTCAAAGGAAGACTGAGGACAAAACGGTCCCACTGATCTCAGAGGAATTAGATTACATCACATTGTCTTTTCCATTCAGCAGTTTTAAATTTGCGTCTCAGTGAGGTAATAGTTTATATTTAGTGACTGAAATAGAGCTTTATGATTGATCTAAAGTGACAGGGAAATACTGGCTGTGTTTGATAGCCTTTTTTTTTTTAAATGTAATTCTGCCTAAAAGTGTGTAATTTTTCTGTCAAAATGTTTTGCATGTGCAAAGGACATCACATTAGCTTGAAATGTCACAAGAAAGATGAAAAGAAATCACTAATATTCTCCATTTAATTTACTCTTCTTTGTTTCTGCCCCCTTTGCTTGCATCGTAGTACTCTCTCTTTTGTCCTCTTCATATATCCTAGGATCTTCCAGCTTCTGTACTTTACTGTCACAGCTGGATTTTGGATATATACCTGTTCCTGGATTCCCAATTAAGCCCTCTGTATTTTTCCAGATGACCACACTACCTTTTACATGGCATGGTCATTTGCTGATTCTCCAGCTTTTATGAAATGTTCCCCTACAAAAAAGTTGAAATGCCTTTCTAAGAGCTTAGTTGCTAGGAATAAGAACCTTAAGCTAAAATGTTATTATTTGCCATTAGTTTGACTTTGACTTATGATGACCCTATGAAAATACCTTTGGCATCAGGTGCCCTCTTCAGATTTTACAAATCTGGTAATCAGCTGCCTTAGTCAGATTTTCCAGACTTCCTTAATTGAACCGGTTACTTGTTGTATGGCTGTCCACTTTTCCTATTGCCTTCTAGTTTAGTGAGGGTGATTCTAATGAGCCACATAACTTGATGATATTCCAAAACATGACAACCTCAGATCAGTCATCTCTAAGATAAAATATGTTGGCATTTATTGCTGTTTTTCCTGCGTTTGTCTTTGGCCTTGCCCACCAAAGGGATGTGGCCTCCTAAGAACTTATCTGAACTTTCCCCTTGGGCTTAAAAAGAGGTCCACCACCATTGGGGTAAGATCAAGGCAAGACATTCTGTGAGCTCTAGAATAACTAAGAAACAATTCAGCATGCATTTAGGCAGAGAGAAACCAGGGCAGAGGGCAGATCAAGATTTTTTTTTTTACAATGCTGTCCTAAAGTATACTAACCCACTTTCTCCCAAATAAATAATTCTTGGTGGTCTTTCCTATGGGGATAATAAACTGCCTTTTGAGATGTGGGTAGTGTTATGGTTGAGCGCACAACATAATCTCTGGATATTTCCATGGGGAACCAGGAGTGTTCATCCCCTAGCCCCAATCTGAATTATCATTACTTTTTAATTCTCAAAAAATGAGAATTATGCTGTTGCACATAGTTAATGTTCTATTTTATTCAGGGGTTTCTCAGTGTCTTTTAGTGTAATCTTTTGTGACCTGGGTTCCTGGCCCAAAGAATGAAATGATTCCTTTGGCATTCCCTGGTCCCTTCCTCACAAACTTCAAAGATAAGAGGCAGTGGATAGGGATCAGTGACATTTTCTTTCTAGTCCCTGTCTATTTTCATGAATCCATCCCATTTTTATTAAAAACATGCAAAAAATTTTGCATTGAAATGCCATAGTTAAATAGGCACTTTATCTCAAAATACATGATTTTGAAAGTACTTTCTCACAAAACCCAGTGGTTTGTGAATGCATTTTGACATTTGAAATGACAACTATTTTTGGAATATTTTAGGTATTACAAGACCCAGGAGATAACTAAGTGCTTGTTTGCACATTAGTCTGGGAGGTGCTGATTGGCTCATGTTCTGGAATTCACAAAGACTGAGTTGGAAAAGCATTTCCTCTGCTGGTGTGCATGTATATATGTGTGTGATATCAGTGTGTAGCACTGGACTTTCTTTCAAGTGATTGTGTAGTTTTGTAAAGAAAATACACAGCTGAATTTATTAGCTGAATGTGTTTATATCTGAATACATGAAAGAAAATGGAAGGAAGGTAGGGAGAACATTCAGTTGATGAATCTTATGTGTCTTATAGTTTTGCAAACTACAGTGGCCCCTTTACTTTCCTGAGGGTTTGGGGTACAGATCTATTGTGAAAGCGGAAATACCATGGAAAACCCTCTTGCTCCCCCTTTCATTCCCTTCCGGAATTCTCTCCTTCCCCTTCCCATGTAAAATGGAAGGGAATGGGAGTGGGAGTGGGGGAAAGCTTGTGTCAGCTTTCCTCCCCCCCCCGGACCTTCCCCTGCTATTCCTATGCATTTTGCCCTGGTGTGGACAACTTGTGCTGAGGCAAAATGGAAAGAAATGGAGGTGGAAGTCTTGTGCAAGTTCTCAGTGCCAGGGCAAAATGAATGGGACTGGGAGGGGGAGAATGAGGGGAAGACACACATGCTCATGAGTAATGAAATTTGTGAAGGTCAAACCCACAAATGTGGAGGTAAGACTGTACTCCTTTCCATCACAGGTTTTAATCATAGATTGAAACCCCTTTTTCCAGGAACTGCATTTTTGCTCTTGACACTGAGCATGGCCTTTGACCTTCCCGTGCACTTTTCAGGTCATGCCTGTGCTGTTAATTTGGGTGGGCATGAGTAGAGAAATCCAAAGTGCATCCCATCTGTTACTGTGTGCTTTGCACAGACCTGCGGTTTCCATCCCCTTGTGTCAAATAGTGTTACCATCAAGGGGGTTATTGATCAGCCTGTAAACTTTCTGCTTGCTCAGCCCAGCTGCTGGTGTAAGTTCAAAGCCAGGTGGGAGCATGTACTGGTTAACAATCACATTGTATGCCTTCTTTGTGGCTCACTGCCGTAATCAGCATTACATCACAGCTTGAGAGTTTATACTTGTTATTTCTCAGATCTGGCCTGGCCTAGTTTGGTCTGCATAATCCCCATGCATCTGGGCTAGTAAAGTGCAGGAGCAGGGCTAGCTGTATCGTTGCTTTGGGCCACAGAGGCTGAAAGACTGGAGCGAGGTAGAAGGGAGAATTATTGCTAAACAGCCTATGCTTCAACCTGATGCTAGCCTGCTGCTTCCAGGTTCAGGATAGAAAAGATACTGACTTCTGTTTGTTTCCTGGCTGAAAAAAAGCGTCTCTTAGCACTCAGGAAACCCCGTCAGGGAGAACAGAGCAGCAGCAAAATTCTTGGCACTTTGCAGTCTTCTGGGGTAGTATGCACATAAACATACTTTTCTTTTCTGTTAAAAAACGTGATTTTTGCACAGAAAACATGGTTCTTACACATGAAAAGTGTATTTTGTGAGACAATACTGCTTTCTGTGCAGAAGACACATTTTCTGTGCCAAAAAGAAAAAAAATCATGTTCATTGTGCAGAAGAGGCATGTATATTTCTATGCAAAGTAATTCTGAAAGACTTTGTGGGGTGCAGATACTGAGTGAAATCCTCAGAAATCTAAATTTACTCCTATGACTAGGACCAAAGTATGGCAATTATTTGTTTTTGCATGTGAGGTCAAAATGCTCAAAGGAACAGATACTTGCACCAGGTGTTGTGGAGGACACTGTTCTATTACTGCTACTGAAGAAAGATTAAACTCTCATTCCAGTGGCTTTGCAAATGGAGAGGATGCCACCTTGTTCTTTATTTCAGATGACAGTATACTGACTATCCTGAAAGCACTGGGCTTGAACTGTAGACAGCTGTCAGAGAGGACCTGTGAATTGTGCTGTGATACCATTATGGCATGCCAGAGTTGTAAGATACACAAGACCCTAGAAGGAACTGTGGCTTAGATAAGGTGTTAGATGAAATGGGAAATATTTTATAACCCTTCCTGTCAAGTAGGGACCAGCAGTCAACCTGATGGGTTGGGGCTAGTCCAAAGTCTTATAGTACTTCACTACATGAAGCATGTTCAGGCTGCAGTTCCAAAAACTTTTCTTAAGTGGAGACAACTTAGAGAAGTAGACATCCTAATTCTAGCCCTGTTGACATTTGATTGAAAACAACACATTCTGAAAACAAGACAGCCTATGTGTTCTACCATTTTCTTGTCACTAGAAGGGTGGTGGTGGTGGGGTTTGACACTGAAGCATTCACCATCCGTTGCTTTGTTGAGTGGGGGCCACTGATAAAAGGTAAGAGTCCAGCATGCCCTGGTCAATATCGGGAATGGGGAAAAAAGAAACACAGAAAAGGAGACAACACTGAAAAGAGATGTGGCTCCTATCCTGTCCACTCCTGTGAGGTGGTCTGCAGGTTTGAATGTTTTCCCACGGGGAAGAACATAGCAGTAGCATGTAAAAGAGAAGTCTATTTATTTAATTTATTTCTCACCTTCCTCCCAATTTAGACTAAAACAGTATGTAGTACTAAAGTTTAAAAAGCATTAAAGAGCCAGGCCAGTTAAAACATTACTTTAAACCAAAACTCATTCAGTATATATTGCATGTGAAAAATAAAGCACACCAATTGCATATCCTTCTGACTCAATGACTTAAAGGCTGAAGGCCTCTTTAAATAATAAAAAAGTCTGTGCCTGTGGGTGAAGAGAGAACAGAGAGGGGAGCAACAGAGCCTCCCTTAGGAAAGAGTTTCATAGCCTAAGATCAGCCACTGAAAGGACTCTTTACTGTGTCCTCACTAGAAGAACCTGTGAGGATGGTGGGATGGAGAGACACCCTCCCCTGTAGACTGTTAAAATTCAACAGGCTTGTCTATGGAGATAAGGGCTATCAGATAGTCTGGACCTAAGCCAGATAGGCATTGTAGGTAATAACAGGCACTTTGAATTGTGCCCAGAAACAGTCTGATAGCCACTGAAACACATTCAACACAATATGAGGGAAAACAAGCCTAGAATTATTCACCTTGTCACATTAGTAAAGTATATGTATAGTAAAGCATGGAATTGTTGTTTTCTGATTTTATTTTGATGAGCAATACCCAAATGTGCTAACTCTTACCAAGGATGTAAAAAGGTGAATACCAGCAAAAGTTGTGTTCTGGAACTATTCTAGTCTCTGGTTGTACTATGCCTCCTTTCAGGTGCTAAAGATTATCCTGAAGGCACCATATCCTGTCAGATCTTGGAAACTAATCAGAGTCAGCCCTGGATTAGTACTTGCATGGGGAACTGTCAAGGAATACAGGTACTGTAAGTTATATTTCAGCAAAAGGCAATGGCAAACCACTTCTGAGTATTCTCTGCCCTGGAAAACCTTATGGGGCACCTTAAATTGACAGGTGATTTGAAGGCACATATACAGTCAGCCCTCCACGTTTGTGGGTTTGACATTCATGGATATCATTATTTGTGAATTTTTTGAACCCTGCCCCCCCCCACCTCAGGTGCTTCCTATTTTGGAGAACCTTCTCTCTTGGCAGCTCCAATCAGGCCGTGCAGCTCTTTAAAAACCTGCCTCCAGTCCTCCTCTTCCTCGACCAGCCTCTGCCTGGCCAGCCAAGGACAGCTCAAAGTCTGATTTCTCAGCACCACAAGTCCTCCCCCAAAGCTCTCCATACACCCAAGGAAGGAAATGGGCAAGAGAGAGGAAGTGCAGGACCCCCATGCCAACCATCTCCTTCCCCTGATCTGGTTTAAACCTTGGGTGCCCACTCCCCCACCCATGCCTCAGTCCCCCCCCCCCACAGACACTCAAATTTTGATATTTGCGAATTTTTCACTTTTGCGAGTGAATCTGTGCCCTTTACCCTTGTGAATGTGGAGGGCCAACTGTACATAGATTATGTGAAAAATGAACCCAGATACAGAGAGGCTGTGGCCAGTTCCACAAATGGTGGAAATAATATCACTGATGCATTAGAAGAGAATGCTTTTCTCATCATCATCGTCATAATCAGAGAATTTAAAAAGACATGTGTCTCTGGCTATAAAATATTTGTTGTTGTTGCTGTGCACCTTCAAGTCATCAACTTATCACGGGGCTTTCTGGGGCTGAGAGTATGTGATATGTCCAGGGTCACCCAGTGGGTTTCTGTGGCTGATCGGGGAATCTGGCCTTGTTCTCTGGGATTGTAGTCCAATGCTCTAACCACTACACTGTGCTGGTTCTCCTAAAAACATATGGTGTGGCTATTTTATTTACTGTTGATTATTTATTTAACATTTTATAACTAACTTGAAAGTTGTCAATTATTCATCTTATTCTCGTTTGACCTAATGGTTAATAAGCTCTCCCACCATGTATTTTTTTTCCTGATGAATATGTATGTTGAGCAGTAGTAGATGATACCAGAGGGCAACATTAAGTCTGAAACATACTTCATGCTGCCCAAATCAGTAGGAGACATGAATTCACATTATGAATATTCTAGGTCTATTGCTGCAAATGATGATGTCTTCAAGTGCCTCAGAGCAAGAGTCTGTAAGTATAAATGTTTTTGTCCTATGTAATTTTGAGAACACTTAAGCTATTAACAGTTGTTGGCTGTGAAACTGTTGCAATTAAAATTTGATAGACAATATTTGGCAGCATTGAATTCTGTTGATATTGAAGGTCAAAACAAGACCTTCCTAAGAATGGGGATTTGGATATGTGCATCTTTGAGGAATGATAAAAGTAAAAATACAGTGTGATCTGTGAATAGTTTCGGTCACAAATGTTCGTTGTTGGGTATTCCAGTAGGTAGAAATTATATTCAGATAGTTCATCTGCTATAGACTTAGTGTGCAGGGCAGAGCTTTTTTAAAAAATGTTTAAAAAAATACGGTAATGTTTTTGGACTCTGTCTCGCAGAGTCTCTCCACTGTCATGGCCAGAGTGGTATAAAGAACAGTTTCTTTATCCTGTCAAGAAAGGGAGTTGCAAGAGGCTGAGACCCAAGTGAGAAAACGGACATTTGAAGTGGTTTTTTTTTTGCATTTCAGAATTTTTTTAATGTAAAATTTGTTTGCACAAAGCTCAATACTTTACATAGCAAAAGTGTATTTTGTACAAAATTGCACTGTTTTCTACCTCACGCATGGTGTTTTGTACATTTTTTCACACAAAATCCCCAAATTTGAAAAATAATTTTAAAAATGTACGAAACGTCTGGTAATGCCTCTCAGTAAGGAGAAAACTTTTGAAATTACCTGTTCTTGTGAAATAAAGTTTACATCCCCACTGGGAGACTGGGAGAGTTGTAGTTAAAAAGCATCTCTTCCAAGCTCTAAAGTTATCTTTAGTTACTTGTGTTCACACATTTGCTTCATTTTCCCATGCACAAATTAACAATACTGCTGACTAACCTTGCAGAGTTGTGTTGAGAGTAATGGTAAAGGAAGAAAGTGGATTTATTCTCAAGTTTAAGATTCTGTATCTTACTTTGAGGCAAGACCACAGTGAGAACCTTCTTTGTAGACAACCATTCCCAAGCTTTCTTCCAGGCATCTCCAGTTAATAGGATCAGGTAGCGGATAATGGAGCTAGCTTAGTGTAGTGGTTTGAGCATTGGACTCTGACCTTGGAGACCAGGGTTTAATACCCCACTCAGCCATGGAAATCTACTGGGTGATCTTGGGCAAGTCACATACTCTCATCCCCAGAAAACCCTGTAACAGGTTTGCCTTAGCATCACCATAAGTCAGAAGGGACTTGAAGGCACAGAACCAAAGTGCTTAATAAGACCAACTTCTGCTACCGGCCTAGATTGACAAGTAATGTAACTTAGCAAAAGGCAGTTTCCTGTGTTTCTAAGTAAAAACCAGTGTCTGAATCTTGTTGTTACTTATAAAGTCACATAGGCTTTGACTTGACCCTGTGAAGCCAAATGCTGCTCATATTTTTATGGATAGCTCTTGGATATCACACTCCTTCCTTATGGTCTGTACGTATAGAAAACGAAGAAGGCAAGGAAGGAATGTATAACTAGTCTAGTAGAAGGAAGTTTCTTTGCCCGATCCTGCACACAGTAGTTCTCCCATACTTTAAAAATGCTGTGTAGAGAGTTCGGGCACCTGCTCAAATGAGCAATGTGGCTGTGGAAGGAGGAAGCCCTTGAAAACTGGTTGAGACATCTTCTGTGAGCAGGATGTTTTCAGAACCTAGACTCAGTCTCTGCGCAGCAACACACATGGGCTGTGTGGGACTTGATGGATCACAAGTTGTGCAGGCCTGTTTTATTGCAACCAGAATGTTTATAGTCATTCCTGTGAATGGGTTCCTAGATGGACAGAACCAAATCTATCTCCTAGTCTTTGGAGACCAGGTTATTTGCAGTCACTGAGAATGATTATGCTTCTCTCTGCATTGCATTGTGCCTTCTCCTGTTGTTAAGGTTGTTTTGCTAGTGTATAATGAAAAGTAGCAGTAGTGTTAATGTTTAAACTTTTGATGGGCTGCGTTATATAAGGAAGTGGCTGGAACTGAACTGGTGTGTTGTCACTTCACTTAGAATTTTTAGCACAAATTACATGTTTAAAGCATCCATCCTTGATACTCAAGCATTCAAGAGACTAGTTTATTCTTTCCAGTTTCTCTTTAGATTGATTGCCCTCTTCATCTTAACAGGCATCACGATAATGCTTTGGCTTGAAACGTTTACATGGAAATATTTCTTCTACAGGAGATTTTTTGTGAAATGCTAAATCTCGTTTATATTGAATTGGCAAACTTATCAAAAAGAGTATTGCCTTTTTGACAGCATATCATCACGTCTGGGTTCTTCTGCTGAACAAAAGGTCATGCTTGTTTTTCAAATAGTCACTCAGATGTTCCAATGAGATGGACACCCCAATGTCTGCTTCTATTGGAAATTGTTTCAAGGAAATTTGCATTCTAGGCAGGAGATAGGAGATTCTCTGATTAAAAAGGGGTAACTTTTGTGATTGGGAAGAGATTATATTTTATGCTTTTATATGGGCACTTCTGTTTGCTCACATTTTACCATGTTTATGTAAAGCCGAAGGGCCACGAACTGTGTCCCATGGTGTCAGGACCGGGTGAAATATGTAATGTAAAGGCTGCGTTGCTCCTTACTAGAAATGTATAATTGCACTTCATTGTATTGGAAATGTATAATTGCTGCTTTTTTTTTTAATGAAAACCCAAGTGTGTGAATACATGCCTTCAGGTTTCCTGTCATAACTTATGGCAACCCCTTGAATTTGATGGAGTTTTCTTAGAGAAGAAATATTCGGGTGGCTTGCTGTTGCTTCCCTCTAAAATACAGCCTACAGCACCTGATATTCCTTTGCATTTCCCCCTCCAAGTACTAACCAGGGTTACCCCTCTTAAGTTTCCAAGATCAGACAGGATCTGGTGCCTTCAGGATGTTAAAATTTGAGTAACCACCTTGTGTAGAAATACTTCACAGTGGACATCAGTGTCATGGGCCAGAACTCAGCCTCCCCCAGTGAACAGCCTGAAGGAGGACATACAGAAGCAAGCGCACCAGGAGCTAATTATGCTGGGATGAGAGCCAGCTGGCTCCAGCCTTCTCAAGGAAGTCACAGGGCAGTAGCTTGATGCCAGAAACAACTCATGTGTTGCTGGGCCTTGTCTTGTGTTCTCTGGATTCTCCACCCTTTGCCTGCCTGGATTTTCTGACCCCAGACTGTTTGACTGTGTTGCCCGCTGGATTTCTGGACCTTTGGACTGTTTCTGAATGATGTTTCTTCCCACTGAACAGGCAAGCTGTAGTGACTGTTAGTGTCTCTATTTGGCTGTGAATGGCCTTCTGCTGACCCTGCATTCTGTTACCTGGCACTGACAGCCGGCATCTGTGACAATCACTGTGCTCATCCTTACTAAGTTAGTGATGCTAGTGTGAGAGTTCCCCATATGATTCACCTCACCTGAGTGATTTTGAATGTTATACAATTGTCATGTGCTGTCAGTAGTGGGATCTCACAGCACAGCAAGGCAACTGACCATAACTAGGATTGCTCCAAATGAGCGTGTTGCTCCAACAAGTCCAATTGCAGTCTTGGACAAGGCTGCCACTACCAGTTACATCCCTTCCCAGAAAAAGAGATAGGACTTTAGCTTGAGATCTAGCACATGCTGGACACCCTGCTGCTATTAGCATACCAACTACGGGGTCATGGACCTCTGGGAGAAGGGTATGCTGTTCCAGAACTGGTGCTCAGCTGAGAGGCCACCAGTGTCGGCCTGCCTCATGGGTCTTGGACATGACAGTCTTGGGTTCTTGATTGGTGCTTGGACTTGATGCCTCTTTTCCTGGCATCATTGGTTCCTCTGACCCTCTGAGTCTTACAATCATAAAATCTTAGGCTTTGAAGGGACCACAAGGACCCCCTGCAATACCAGAATGCTTGGTTATAGCACATCTAAAAGATGCCCATCCGGCTTCTGCTTAAAGCTTCCAAAGGTGGAGAATCCACCATACTCTAAGGCGGTCTGTTTGTCAAGCTATTGCACAAGCCATTGCTGAACTCCTGGGTGATTTCACTAACTGATTTATCTGTATTGGGGATGTTCACTGAGACAAAAAGAAGCACAAATTTTAATATACTATAAAAATATGTGTGTGTGTGTGTGTATGTGCCTTCAGGTTCATAGGGTCAACTTACAGTGACCCCATGAATTTCATAGAGTTTTCTTAAGCAAGGTGGTTTTGCCATTTCCCTCCTCTGAAATATTGTCTATAACACCTGGTGTTCATTGGCAGTTTCTCGTCCAAGTACTAACTGAGGCTGACCCTGCTTAGTTTCCAAGTTCAGGTGGGATTTGGTGCCTTTTGGGCTTTTATGCTCCCTCATGTTAAATGAAGACTCTTCTTTCTATTTTTGCTGCCATTATTATCAGCAACATCACCCCTGTCTGACCCCCGTAATCACATTATCAGTGTGCCTGAAGTTCTACACCAGAGCTTTCCAAACTGTGTGTTATGACACATTAGTGTGTTGGCTGCAGTGTGTAGGTGTGTCATGCGAATGTAATGGGTAGAAGGGCTGCCTCTCCCGCTGCCACAGCAGTCCAGGCCTGGGTAAAGGGGTTACCTCTGCCTCTGCTGCCACCTCAGGCCAAGGAAGACCCTGGCAAGGGTGGCAGTGGGCCAGACCCAGGTGGAAGGGTTGCCTCCATTTACTGAATTACTTACTGAATTACTGTGTCACGATATGATGCATGTCTAAAAAGTGTGTTACCAACATGAAAAGTTTGGAAAGCTCTGTTTTACGCAATGAAATATATCACACTGGTGGGGGCATTACATTGTGAGAAGACTTGGGACTAGCCCTTCTTTGTTTTGGTACTCTGGTTGTAGAACACCCTCCTCTCAGAGGCCCAATTCATGCCAGCTCTGGTATCATTCCCATGCCAAGTCATATTATGTGTTTTTATTAGAGCTTTTGGGGTCTAATTGGTTTTATTCAAGTAACACATGTGCTGTGGTATGTTTTTGTGCGCCTTCAAGTCATTTCCGACTTACAGCAACCCTAACACAATGATATAACAGGGTTTTCTTGGTACAATTTGTTCAGAAGGAGTTTGCAGTTGCCTTCCTCTGAGGATGGGAGAGTGTGACTTGCCCAGGGTCACCTGATAGGTTTCCATGGCTGAATGGGGGTTTGAACCCTGGTGTTCCAGAATTCTCATTCAAAACTCAAACCACTGCACCATTATTTTAAGTAGAATTAACTGTTTTTAATTGTCTTTATGTGAGAAGTGATTTAGTATATTTTTAGTCTTCTAAAATTATTATTACTGTTACTGTTATTTATTTTCCTAAACTGATTTTATTGTATTCCTGCCTGAGGTGCTTGGATATAGGGTGCAATATAAGTATGTTAATTAATAAAATAATTTTAAAAAAGTAATAGATTTCTGTCTCGAGATGCTTAATATGTCTCTCCGGTGTTTCTCCTGTGTTTTAGGGAGGGAAATATCTTTCTCAGTCTTTCCACCAAGATTTTTTTTTTCAATAAAAGAGCAGAGATTGAACCCAAGTCCTTTTGAGTTCTGATAGACTTTCTGCAGCATGTTAATAGCATAGGCATGACATCTTCCGTCAGTAGCAATACTTTTCCAAACATAATTAGTTTCATTCATTTCATAATTGGAAACTATGGTGAATTACTTTTACAGCAGGTAGTAACTTGCAGCAGATCCTCCTTATCAGTGTATCAAAGATTTGATCAAATCTGTTTTGTTTGGAGTTCTTGTTTGTTTCCTTTTGAGTGTGTATGTTATTTTCTCCCATTATTGGCCCAGCAATACAATCCAATTTTTTCCTCTTCAAGTCATCGGATTCTCAATTTAATACGGGCATGGTTTATAGAGCTTTAAACCAGTTATAAAGATCTGAAGAACTGACATTTTGAGCAAGCGCTGCCTTTTTTATAGGCTGTGAACAAAAGAACTAGAACAAATGCGTTGGAACACAAATTGTGAAAAGAATCTTACAGTTGAGAAAACATGACATTCAGCAAAGCGCAGGCTTTTGTATGAAAACGCATTTGTAATTTCCTCTTGGAATGATGAACTTAATGTGAAGGTTTACAAGGGTTTTTACCAATTGTAGGGAAGTGCAGTCTGATTCATTCATTGTCATGGGGACTGACGCTTAGTGCTTCTGCCTTGCCAGAAAAAGAGAATACAATTTAGCTGGCAAACTTAAGCTGGAGTAGATAAAAATCAATGTCCCATAGCTGGATGGTTTCTGGAAGGGTAGAGGAAGCATCCAATACATCCAATACCATTCCAATACTTGTGGAATACCCAGAAAAGGGAATTTCCTTTGTGTTCCAGTTTTTTTTTCTCTGACACATGAAGCCCCTGAAGGAGAATCTATTTGCTTCACCTTCTGAATGCCTAGTGATTTTAGAAGTCTGCATGTTCCCAACTGTAGTCTAGGGTGAATTGGTCCTTTACAAACATCATATGAAGCATTCTCCTTTTGCCATGTATGTTAGAATGCAGTGGAGGAAGAAGTTAATCTACTGAAATTACAGGTAACTGTCATTGCATGCCAGAAACAGGACTAAATGTACATGGCTATTTTGTTGTTGGTGCTTTCTTAGCAGACAGTGTCCATTTTGTGCGTGGTTATCCTGCTGGGAATGCAGGGAATGGCCTTGATTTGAAACTAAACAGAGCTTGGAAAAAGTAATTTTTGGACTGTATATGTCAGGATCCATAGACTGATAGAGCTCCTGACTTTAGATCCAACTTAGATTCAGAAAGCAGGGGTATCCACCTCTGTATACAACAAGCATAACCAGCTGCCTCTAAGATGGAGTGAGAGATTTTACAGAGAATGGCCCTGGAATAGAGTTGCCCCAGATCCTTCTCATCAGTGCATCAAAGGTTTGATCAAATCTGTTTTGTTCTGCTAAACTGCTATGGCTGGACTGTGGCCATGGATGGTCTTAAGTTGGCATCAGTCTTTGGAGAGCACTGTGTGCAAATTGGAATCCTTTGTTTTAGAACAGAACTCCAGGTCTGCCACTGAATGAGGATTCTTCAGTGAGCAGGTCTGCAATAGCAGCCTGACTTTCCTGAAAGGCAGTACCATCCATGCATAAGAGGATGTTATCCAGGAGGCTCAGTTTGCAGAGTTATCAGAAAATCATCATCTCTATAGAATAGGGGGGAAAAAACCCAGTGAAGAAATCAATAACTCTGATATGGCCTAATAATCATGATCAGTGGGCACAGAATGGAGTATTGGGGACAGGATGGATACTTTAGAGATAAGAATGAAAAGGACTGTGTTGGAAAAGGATGTACTACTACTACTACTACTACTGCTGCTTGTTTCAGGGTTTTCCAAATGGTGTGCTATGGCACATTAGTGTGTCATCTGAGTGTGTAGGTGTGTCGCCTACAATCTTGAAAATGTATGTTGTTATTTATAAATCATATGTTTTTAATAATATATGAAAGGTTTTCATGAGATATGTTGTGTCCCCATACATTTTGTTATTACAATTTATGTATGTGTCTGTATCTCTTATAAGGGGTTAGTTTAACCTCCAGTTTGCTAGTAAAACTGAATTACTGTGTCGTGAAATGGTACATAGAATCATAGAATCATAGAAATGTAGAGTTGGAAGAGACCACACGGGCCATCCAGTCCAACCTCCTGCTATGCAGGAAGTACATGTCTAAAAAAGTGTGTCACCAACATGAAAGTTTTGGAAAGTTCTGGCTTATTTAATTTTTATCCACCTCTCCCCAAGGCTTGAGGTAGGAGGAGTGTAGAATAGATTAAAATACAGCTAAAACACATAGAATCATAGAATCATAGAGTTGGAAGAGACCATGGGGCCATCCAGTCCAACCCCCTGCTATGCAGGAACACCCATCAAAGCATTCCCAACAGATGACCATCCAGCTTCTGCTTAAAAACCTCCAAGGAAAGAGACTCACACTCCAAGGCAGCATATTCCACTGCCAGACAGCTCTGACCATCAGGAAGTTCTTCCTGAGGTTCAAGTGGAATCTCCTTTTCTGCAGCTTGAATCCATTGCTCCTTGTCCTGGTCTCTGGAGCAGCAGAAAACAAGCCCACTCCCTCCTCTACATGGCATCCCTTCAAATATTTAAACACGGCTATCATGTCTCCTTTTAACCTTCTCTTCTCCAGACTAAACATCCCCAGCTCTCTAAGCCGTTCCTCATAGGCACATAAAACCATTTAAAATACACTAATTTAAAATTTGTAGTTAAAAATTAACTGGGTAAGCCTGCTGGAAGAGATAGGTCTTGAGTACTTTTTAAAAATGAGGCAGTGTATTTTGCTGTTGAATCTCTTCTGGCAGGTCATTGCACAGTTTAGTTCCTCTGGGCATGGCACAGGCCCTTTTCACACAGTGTTTGCCATGCAAAAGGGCGCCTGGAGCGTAGTGCGATTGTGAGGAGCGATCTGCACGATGCGCTTACAATTGCGTGATGCTCCAGGGTAGGGCAGGCGCTGCTCACGCACTTTTTCATTTCCAGCTTTCAGACAAAAATGGTGCGCGATCACACATTGCTCCAGGGCCCTGCGCGCACTTGCCATGCGTGTGGAGCCTCTGGTGGCGGTCGTGCTTGCTGCGCTGCGGAAGGAAGAGGCGGGGCTCTCGTGCTGCCTACTTGGGAGCAGGCAGCTTGTGTGGAGCTGAAGCAGCAGGGATGCAAGAGCCTCTCGCTGGAGGCTGCTCGCGCGATCCCCGCACCCCAGCGCCGAAGAAAGGTGAGCTGCGGAAAGGGCTGCAGGCTGGAACCCTGAATGAGAGCATTTCATCCATTCGTCAATGAAATTAATAGTTTGTTTCCTACTACCCAAGTTACTTCAAAAGAAAACGTACAAAATAATTAATACAAGAAAGAGATATTGGTCAGCAGCTTGTTAGCAATATATGCAAACATTATTCTGCCTTCCTGTTGTGTATACATTTTTTTTGTCATCGCACAGGTTAGTATTCTCTTTCTCTCCTGCAAAAACCAAAGCTTCCCCCCACCAGCTCTCACGGTGTCACTGTAATAGCTGACACCAATTTGTGTTTGGCTATGGGAATGTTGTTGTACCTATTACGCTACTATGTCACTGGGACGGCCTCATTACCATGGCCGTTCCATGACTGGTGGAGAGTAGAGGATGGACCAGAGAAGCATCATTTCTCTGATCCACCCTCTACTCTCCACCAGTCATGGAATGGCCATGGTGGTCGGGCTATCTCAGTGACATAGTAGTATAATAGGTGTATAAGAAGGTACCGTATTTGCTGGTGTATTAGACTCACCAGCATATAAGCCACACCCCATTTTTCAAAGGGTATTTTTCAGGGGAAAAAATTAGTTCTCTGGTGAGCAAAATGCACAGGAAAGGAGGGGAAGGAAAGGAGTGTTGCACCAGGAGAAGAAGGGAATGAAAAGAGTGCTGCACCACCACCCCTCTCTTCTTGTTTGCCTGGGCAGAAACTCTCAGCAGAGTCAAAATGCACAGGAGAGGAGGGGAGGGTAAGGAGAAACTGTAGAAATATCTATCTATCTTCCTATAGGCTTCCTTTCTTGTTTTGCCTTGGCAGGGAGAACTCCTTTGACTCCCCCTCCCTTCCCTATGTTTTTAGCGTTACCATATTTGCTAGTGTATAAGATGTAACCTATTTTCAGAGGGTATTTTTTAGGAAAAAAAGTGTGTCTTATATGTCAACAAATATGGTAATCCAGCTACACGTACACAGTTAATAAAGGATCAGTTAAAACCACATAAAACTTAAAGTGCTCATCCACAGTTCTCATATTTATATATCCTTCGCAACCCAGGATGAACAGCACAATTTTACCAGTCCACAGCAGTATCTGGTATTCAAATGTCTGGGAAAAATAACTGCATCTTTGCCTGGTGCCAGAAGAGTGACCACTTGGACCCATGTGAAATTTCCCAGGGAGAGTGTTGCAAATATAGCAGGTCAATCGCAGAAAAGGCCAATTCTTGAAGGGTTACCCTATCTGAGTATTTGCCCAGAAGCAGATTAGCAAGCAGTACAGACAAGTAAGGACGTTTTTTGTAGGTCGCAATTGTTATTAATGGGAGTGCTGCGGTTTTCATGTTATGGTGTTGACAGCCAGTTGGCTAATGTGTGAATAGAAATGTTGGACTGCATGGGCCTTTGGTCTCATCCATCATAGTTCTTCTTCTTATGGTCTTATTAACTCAAAATACAAAACGTTATGTAGGATATGCTCTCCTTTCACAGAGTGCACTTTTGTGCTCAGAGCATGAAAAAAAGCATTTTGGGAGAAGGAGTAAAGGAAGCCATAATCTTTCAGCCAGCATGACTGTTGTCTCCTTGTGAGTATGTGTCATAGAACACATTCTAGAATCCTTTGGGACATCCAAGATTCCGTGATAGAGATGCTATGGTTCATCAGGAGACAGTATGACATGGAAGTGGTAAAAAGGTTGAAAACCACATTTTCTTTCTTTTTTTGCAAGAAGTTGGGACATCTTGGAAGAAATTGATGTCTACACCTACAATTAATAATTGGCAACCCTGAACAGAAGCCATTTTCTCTCGATTCTGCCAGGGATCTAGACATTGAAGAATAATTAGAGAATCTTGGCTCTTGTGGATTGCTAATTAGGTTACATCTCTGCTGTGTAAGATTTTTCACTTTTAAAATACCTTGACCTATTTCACTACTGAGAGAACAAAATGAGTCAGGGTAAATCTTATTCCTTTGGGCAAAAAGTTAGATGTGTGTGGTAAGGAAAGCAGGCAAAAAAAAGGACCCAAATGATTCCCACCGAGTCAGACTGACATCAATACCAGGAAGATTCTAGAGCAGATCAGTCTATAAGCACTTAGAAAGGAATGCCATGATCACGAAAAATCAACACGGGTTTACCCAAAACAGCTCATGCCAGACTAATCCTGTCTCTTTTTTTATAGAGTTACAAGTGTGGTAGATGAAGGGAATGCTGTGAATGTAGCATTAGGCGTTTAACAAGGTTCTCCATGATTTTCTTGCCAAAAAGCGAGTAAAATGTGGGCTAGACAACAATACTATTAGGTAGATTTGTAATTGGTTGACTGAGTGAACCCACAAGTTGCTCACCAGTGGCTCCTCTTCATCCTGGAGAGAAGTGACTAGTGGGGTTGCCACAGGATTCTGTCCTGGGCCCAGTGCTATTCAATATCTTTATTAATGACTTGGATGAAGGACTAGAGGACATCCTTATCATATTTGCATTTGACACCAAATTGAGAGGGATAACAAATACCCCAGAGGGCGAGATCCAAATTCAAATAACCTTAACAGATTAGAGAGCTGGGGCAAAACTAACAAAAAGAATTTCAACAAGGAGAAATATAAGGTACTGTACTTGGGGCCGAAAAAATGAAATGCACAGATGTAGGATGGGTGGCACTTGGCTTCTTCACAGTACGTGTGAAAAGGATCTAGGAGTCTTAGTAGATCACAAACTGAACATGGTTCAGCAGTGTGTTGTGGCAGCTAAAAAGCCAATGCAATTCTGGGCTACATCGATTGGAGTATGGTGTCTAGATTGAGGGAAGTAATAGTACCACTCTATTCTGCTTTGGTCAGACCTTACCTGGAATCATCTGTCCAGTTCTGGGCACTGCAGAAGGATATGGACAAACTGGATTGTGGCCAGAGGTGATAAAAATGGTAAAAGGTCTGAAAACCATGCCTTATGAGGAGTGTCTTAGGGAGCTGGGTATATTTAGCCTGCAGAAGAGAAGGTTGAGAGATGACATTATAGCTATGTTTAAATATTTGAAAGGATGTCATATGGAGTTTCTGCTTCTCTAGAAACTAGGGCACGGAGCAATGGATTCAAACTATAGGAAAAGTGATTTCACCTAAATGTTTGGAAGAACTTACTGATCGTAAGAATTGTTTGACAGTGCAGTATGCTGCCTTGGAGTGTAGTGAAGTCTCCTCCTTTGGAAGTTTTTAAAGAGGGGTTGGATGACCATCTGTTAGGTATTCTTTGATTATGTATTCCTGCATGGCAGGGGGTTGGGTTGGTTGGCCTCTTCCAACTCCATGATTCATGTTTCTTTGAAAAAAAAAACCAGATATTTATATTTATGCAGACTATTTGATAGGAATATAGGGATGGGAAGTTCTTCAGTGCTTCTCTGAGGAGGGATGAGAATATGTTTAGTATGTTGCATTTCTATTACTTGTTTAATTAGGTTATAGAGTGGGCTTAGGTGAGAGTGACTGGCTCAGCAGCATACAAATATGGATCCTATTTGCTTTGGAATAACTCTGTTCCAAACACCCTGTTGTCTGAACAGAGTTCTTCTATTATGATGCACTGTAATGTTTTCATTCTGTCACTAGGTGCTGCTATAGTGTTGAATGCTTCAGTATGCATTAAGAGACTACATATGCTATTTGTGGCTTGGGGGATGCTGCTATGATTTCACCTGATGAAGGAACATAGTAGTAAAGTATAGCAATGACCTTAAAATTTTCCATCTCCTATGCCAATGGAGACTCAAAGACAGTCTCACTGGAAACAAAAAACATTGGACAAGGAGCTTTGAAAGACATAAATGGGAGAAAAAAGAAAATGCAGGATATAAGACTCCAGCTAATTCTAAATTGAATTCGATTAAAGCAGAATAGATGGAGCATTTTATTTTCATCTTCTGCAAAGAGAGGAGGGGGAACAGGGTGCAATAAACTATTTCTAGATAATTAAAGTGGATTTTTCCTTAGCCAAATAAATAATAAGTAACTATGTGGACTGTCAGACACTAATAAAGGAATAAGCTAGAACTACATGATATCTCATATGCATGTTACTGTGCATCCGAAGCAAAGGAGTGCTTCTAGAAATAATCTTTGATGTGAAGCAACCAGAACTAAGCCCTTTTATGCCTCATTGATTTTAATGGAAGAATTAGGGATGTATTTTCATCCATTAAAGCTTATGGGACTGAAAAGTGACTACTAGACTTTGAGATTATTGCTGTTACTATCATACGTTTTAATGTTTTTTTAAAATGTTTTGCTTTAATAAACTTATTTACTTTAAGTCTTAACTCCAGGCTCTTGGAATGGAACAGGTTGGAATTGTGAATTAATTGACACGTTTTATTCATAACTGCCACATTCACTGTATCTGTTCTTGAACGTCCACTGATATTTTCCATCCTTCATTCTCAAGAAGGTACAGGGAGGTAGCAATTATTCTATTTTCTCTATTTTCACCAGTACTGGTTCCCTTTATACTAGCAGACGTCTCCCTGGGGGACGATGCAGCCATGTTAAATTAATTTTTACATCGTGTCATGAAAAGCTATGCAAAATGGACCTAACCAACCAGAGAATCCATCAATAAACACTTTGGCTGAGTTCCATTTTTAGGAAGGAGTTTGGAAATCTCCAGGGCTGCAGGTCCTTTTGCTAAAATAACAGGTGTAAAACCTTCTCTCTGCAAAAATACAATATTTATTTATTTATCTATTTATTTATGTATTACAGCTGTACAACCTTGAGTGATTACTTACTGCCTGTGATAGGAAACAAGCAGCTACATCCAATACATGTCAGAAAATCACATAATTTTAGTGTTGGAAGGAATCTTGGAAATAAATTAGTCTATAGTTAGTAGTGTCTGGAGGCTCAAATGTCAGTGGGACAGTGAATGTATTCTGGGATTTAGTCTGAACTTTAAAAGAACCTCTCAAGGTGCTTAACTTATTTTGGAGTATGGAGAAAAACCCAAAGCTGTTTTACTGTCTCACTTTACTTTCTGTAATGTATACTTCTCCTGTCTCAAACACATTCATCCTGTCACATTTATTTTTGCATCCATTTATGAATGTTTTAAAGTCTGCATGAAAATTTGTGTGAAGTGAATTTTGATACCCATAAAAATGCATACACATTTGTGTAGACCAAATGCCCTACTATACACAATTAACAAGCACTTTTCCTGGACATAAGACATAGAGTATATGCATTTTTGTATGTTTTTTTTTTAATTGAGAGACCAACATGTGAAGAAGTACAAAACCAAAGTATATACATGTCCTGGTTTGTATGTTTGTATTCCTAGTGCATATGCTGCTAAAAATCTTTCTGCTAGACAGAGGACAAGGAGGAAAGTGTATCTGGATGGGCTTTGTGAAAAGACATTTCTTTGTCAGAGGCTTTGCTATGTGAGGTATGCCTCTTAAGTCCATATTCTATGCCAACTTCTGTGTGACACTCATTCAGATAGGTAAAGATGAAGCGAGCAACTCCTTCTCTTCCTTCCACAGTCTTAAGAAAATCTGTCCAAAATGGGTATTTGTTTTTCAAGGGAAGCCTCTACTAGTACCAACCAGAGTTTTCTTTGAAATATTCGCAGCAGTCCATGTGAAATGTTTCATACAATCCAGAAATGCCGAGTGCTTTTAGAACATTACTGTAAAATGTGTTATGTGACCATAATTGTGATGTGAACATAAAGCAGAGGTTGCAAGTTCATCTTGGCAGCGTGCAAAAGCAGTATTTTAAACAATGATTTTGTAATGGAGTATAATATTAAGGAACTCATATGAGACTTGCCCTGTAGTGGAATAAAAGGGGAATTAATGAGATAATATTGCAAAAAGTGCTTGAAGAATTCAAAGCAAAGTTTTGGCAAGATAACGAAACCCAAATGGTTGTTATCTACATTTAAATGTTTTTTTAAAGCGTCTATTTGCTTTGATGTATAGCAGCACCCATTTTGTCAAATTTAATGACTGTAACATGAGTATATGTAATAAAAAACAAATGCTTCTTTTTTTGTGGGGGATTAGAATCTATTTTTCAGTGATGGGGTAAAAGAAGAAACATTTTTCCCGGATAATAAATGTCTTACTAAAGACAAGGTTATTTAAAGCCCAAATATATGATGACCCTTTGGTACTTATTTCTTTTTATTTATATATAAATATTTATATATGTGTGTGTGTGTGTGTGTTTGTGTGTGTGTGTAGTTTTATATATTTATATATAAAAAGTATTACACACACACACACACACACACATATATATGTATATGTATGTGTGCATATATATGTGTGTGTGCGTGCATAATACTTTTCTCAAACATATCTGCTTTTCTTTTGGCAAGCTAATTTAATTTCATTTATAGCTTTCACCTGAGGTTATGTTTCCCGGTCTTCTACCTTAAAAATGTAAAGGAGCTTCTGTCTCAGTCGGTTCATAACCAAGCCATAGTGGGATAATAGTTGAAAGCTGTTAGAATGCTCCACATCCATCCTACAGGTTTGACTCTGAGCCAAATTACAGATTGTGGTGGAACACCTACTACTTTTTTTTTTGAAAGCAAGTTTGTCTTTATTTTGCTTGTTTAATAAATTTCTGTGCCATTGACAAGAACTAATTAAAATCATTTAAGACATCAAGTTAGATGTTTTCCAATGAAAAGGAGGCAACTTAGTTAAGTGTATTTTTAATATAATTGATTACTTTAAGTTGGACTTCCAGCATTACCTTAATTTCAAAATTAATTCCAGAATTAAGTTACTAAGATATTAATTAATTAAATTAGAAATCATTTTCTGAAGCATTTCCTAGCTAAGTTGTTGGTGAGTTGAAATGATTTTAGGAGTCTTTGTTTATTTTTGTTAACGATTACAGTATGATACTTTAGATTACTCTGAGGTCAAAGTTAAGAAGTAGTATGTGTGGCTTGGAAGGGGGCTGGTCTTCTTTGCATCCAGTAGTCCTGTATTCTATACCAGATACCAAACAGACGTGCGCATATGCCTTAGGAAAGTGCTTAATGCTGGGAGCTGGGCTAGGATACTCTTGGGAATCAGGGCCTTTTGAGACAGAGCCTTCTGGGTGATTGCACCCGTGCTGTGGAACTCCTGTCCATAGTAGAGGCTCAGCTGGCTACCTCCATTTTGTCCTTCTGCATGCAAGCAATGGCCATCTTATGCTGGTGGGCCTTGGGCAACTGATCAGTTGCCAAAAGACCTTTTAAAAATTGGTTGCTCTACTTCTTTGTTGATATGCTTTTAAACTGTTCTCAATTCAGTTATGTGTTAAAACTATGACTGATTGAATTGCATTGCTGAATTCCATTCTTTGAATTCTTACTTGTATCCAGTGTTTATTGTTTATGTTTTAGCATAAGCTATCCTGAATCTCTTGTTCTAGGAGAAAGCCAAGATAATGAAATAAATCTCATTAAATTAAAGAGAGAAACAAAGTCATTCGGTAAGTAATTGAGCAACAGGCCAAGAAGGGGAATTTCTTAAGTGGTGTGCTATCATCAAAAAGATCTTCTTCCCAGCTGTCGCTCATCCTGATGGTGAACATCCAGGGGAGAGCTAGTGACATCAAACAGTCTGATATGTAAAACCTAGCATGGGGTATAATTTAAAAAGCCACAGAAATAATTAGATGGAATTAGGTTCACAAATGTGTAAATGTATAAGCCCCTTAACATTCAAACAAACATATAAGCATGAGACATATGGTTTGAGATTATAAAGGTACTTATATTATACATATTCACAAAACTGAATTAAAACTCTGACAGTGCACAAACAATGCATAGACTGTGGTATCCCAGTGCTTTATACTTTGTTATATCAAACCATATGTTTCATGTTAATACATGTATTTGAATGTTAAGGGGCTTATACATGTATACATTTATCTGAACCTGACCCCATCTTGTTATTTCAGTAGTTCATAGGAGGTGAGTGCTGGACTGTTCTCCCCCTTTGTGTAATTTAGACAGACCAAATGAAATGAATCCTTCCCCTCTTCCATTTTTGTTCTGAACACCATAGTTGGTCTCTGCAGGAGTTTTCCTCATGTTCGGACCTATATACCAGCAAAAAAGAGTGTGTTTGGGAGAGGTATTACTATGTAGGAGGGACTGTGAAATTTAAACTGCAAAGACTATTGCGGCTGAGGCCATTTCCACACTAGACCGTTGTGACACTATGATCCCACTTTCAACATCCTATGGAATCCTGGGGTTTGCAGTTTCGGGAGCGGCTGGTCTGGCTGGGCGGAGAAAAGAAACAAAGTTGGCTTTAATGGATGGAAGGCACCCTTGTTTCTCTCCTCTCACAACGGAGTCCAGCTGTTGCTTCTTCTTCTGACACCACCCTCTCTTCTGCCAATGAACAGCAGGAGCAATAGCCACTGGTTTGGAGGTTTTGGATGGGGTGCCTGGGGCGAGAGAATAGCTCCTTGTGCCTCATACAAAGGGAAAACACACGTGCAGATATGTCACCAGCAGGCTTGGGGCTGCTGACTTGCATGTCGTTTAAATTTAATCCCCCACTGGAATTGATTTTGGCGCTCAGCAGTGATAATCTGTGGCGTCCAAGTTAGTAGGATGTTGAGTCTGCTCTGGGCTTTAGTCCGTACTTTAAAAGACTGAGTCCTATCTGTAAATAGGGTGCTGAGCCCTATCCTTAAATAGGTTCAGCACCTTGGATAACAACTGTAAAGTCTAAAACTTTCTTCCGGTTTGCTTCCAGTCTGAGTTCAAGGTGCTGGTGATGGCTTTTAAAGCACTAAACAGCTTGAGACCTCGATACATGCAGGAGCATGTTTTCTAACTCAGATTATAGATAACACTACATTTTAAAACGAAACTTTTCTCGTCTTTTAAAATATGTTTATTGTTCTTTAGTTTAGTCTTAGGGCCTTTCCGCACTACACTGTTTATAGTGCTATTATTCCACTTTCAACACCCTGTGGAATGCTGGGGTTTGTAGTTTAGAAAGGGGCATTTAGAATTCTCATCTAGAGAGCTCTTTGACCTTAGTAAACTACAAATCCCAGAATTCTACAGAATGTTGAAAGTGGAATAATAGCACTATAACAGTGTAGTGTGGAAAAGTCCTTAGTTTAGTCACTAGAGTTTTGTACCTTTTTTTGTTTCTTCCCCTTTTTTTTTTGGTTTGGCTTGACACACACACACACGCATATTATAAATTGGTGGTGGTTTTGGTTTTGTGTTGCTTGAATGTGCTTTGGAAATTTTTATTAAACTCATTTAAAAAAAGATACTTGCAGGAACATGTGTCCCTATTTATACTGTCTCAGGACTGAGGTCTCCAGAAGAAGCTCTTCTCTCTGTCACACCAGGCAGGGCAATATGATGTAGGAGGACATGGGGAGGACCTACTCAGCTGTTGCACCCCATGTGGAATGTCTTCACCTTGGAGCTCTAATTGGTGCCAACGTTGGTTTCCTTCTGATGCCAAGTGAAAACAAGGCTTTTTATTAAAGTCCTTGGGGCTTAATATACTTTAAATGTACTTATACGTGTTTTTCTAAGTTGCTGGTATACTTTTCAAGCTGTTTTACACCTGTTGCCGTACATTTTCAGTGCGTTATGCTATTTTATTGTTTAGTCTAGACTTTTCCTAAATTGTTTTTTGTTATATCTGTATGCTGCCCTGAAGCCCCATGATAAAGGGTGAGATATAGCTATTTTAATAAAAACATTAAATAAAACCCAGGGTGGATTTCCTGCATCAGTGACATGGAAGCTTCCAGCCATGCTTGACTGTAAGAGTGAGCAAACAGTAGCAAAGTGGTTAATAAGCAGAGGTGTAGCAGAGAGGAACCTACTGATTGAGAGGGACATAAATGTGCGCACTGCCTGAAGGATTGGTCAGGACAGCTGTGTCTTTAAAAGGCCAGCTGTGCATTTGCTTAGAGTTTGGTGCATCCCTGACTCTCACTGTTCCAGCAAGAATAGGATCAGTTGCATCACCTATAGCAATGAGAGCAGACCGGCAGTTGGTGGAAACCAGAATGAGACGTCTTAGGGCCAAATTATATATCAGGAGGCAGCCTTTTCCTCAGTGGTGGAGCTTGGAGTGTGGGGAGGGGGGCTGGAGGGAGTGGGCCTGCGGTGCGCGGGGACTTGGCCAGGGTACATGAGGGTGTGGCTATGGGCCAGGACGCCCAAAAATCATTGCCGCCTGGGGCAAACCCTCTCCCTGCCCCTCCCCATCCCTACACGACTGCTCTTTCTCCTTGTCCTCTTTAGATTAATTATAGTAAGGGAATTCAGTATTTTTTTTCCAGAATGGAGTTCTTGGTGCAAGGATACTGATTTCTTTGTTCCTAAGCCATGTTTTTGATCCTAAATCTCACCCTTTGTGTATTTGGAACCATAGGGAAAAATAGTTTTGATTGGTGCTAATAGGATTTTCCCGCAGAGGATGAAAACTGCAGGACGGAATCCGCATGTACAGATTTTGGTCAGAACTCTGCTGTGAAATGTTGACTTAAACTTCCATGGAGTGCACACTATAAAATTTGCTCCACATGTAACTCTAATTAATTTTTTGTTGTGGGGGAAACCTGCATAGGACCTAGCTACGTGCTGTGTCAGGTGTGAGAAACTTGAGGCTATCCATGAGGAACTATCAAGGATGGTGGGAGCTGCAGTCCAACAGCTCCTGAATGGCCACAAATTACCCATCTTTGTATCATGTAGTGATTGCAACATCTAAGTTGCTCTCTGCTTGGGGAATTTGAGTTTCATTCCATTGTCTGGCACTCTGACTACAACCCCCATGTTCTTTCTTTAGGTTTTGGGAGAGTCATTAACATGAAGAAGGGAAAATTCAAAGGTAGGATTGTAACATTTGCAGTGTACTTCACAATTCAGGAAATGGGGTGGGGTGAATGACTTCTGAAGGTATCAGAGATCTGGGAAATTCTGGACTACCTTGAGAACTTGGACTGTGGGCTTTGATGGCTGGAAGATCTAACCTTTGACAAGAATTGGTTTTCAGTATTTATTCTGCCCCGCTGTTTCTCTCTTGTTGTTGTTATTACAGACTCTTGTTGAGTTTTGTTTATGCTTCAGGAAATGTGGGAGGGAAGAGGCTTGTAATTTTCTTCTGACCTTGGCATCATTCCAGAGCGTAAAGTGTACATGTCTCTGCTGTCTCTGAGACTCAGTGCTCGGTAATTGCTACTATTAAAGGAGGAATGGCAAAGAAGGCACTTGAATGTTCCTTATTGCTACAGCACAGTCGCTCATATATTTCTCTGTTGAATCTGCCCATGCTGAGCAATGGAAATTTGCCATGTGCTTAGTTTCTCCTCCTCCTCCTCTTCTTCTCCCACGCAATCTGAGACCTGAGTGGTTAATAAATTAAGACCAATATAATTAAAGCATACAACAGGGTAACATTAGAATGGAATTAAATTATCAGTAAAATTAAATAAATTAAAACGTACAATTAGATTTTTTTAAAAAATAATATAAATAAGTAAAATTAGAAATAGCGTAGTGCCATATTTTAAAGCCCTTCGGTTCTCAGAAGACTATCAGAATGAAAAGAAAAATCTTTGATTGTTAACAGAAGTACAGCAAAGTGGGTCTGCAGCATTTTCTGTGTAGGAAACAGTATTTTCTGCACAAGAAGTAATAATTCTACACAGAAATGCTAGGCGCAAATCACACACATGTGAATTTGCATGGAATGTCCCCACTTACAGGATTTGCTGTGCAGGAAACAGCTTTTTCAGTGCAACTCCATGTAGAAGAAACAGAAAATGCTGTTTCCTGCACAGAAAATGCTATTTTCTGTGCAAAACAACTGTATGTGAATTTTGCACAGAACGACATCCTGAACTGTGAAGATTCCAATCAGTCCAGGATTTTTTTTTTGGATTCTTCTTTGCCAATACTTGAAAAATATGTTTTTTAAAAATCATTTTTCAAATATTTTTGAATATTTTTTCCATCCATCTTACTACCTTATTAGTCATTTTAGCATTTCATTATGTGTAATGATCAATAGGGGAGTTCTCTGGACTGCTTAAAAAAAAAAGAATGCACACCTAGGTGCCATAGGATTCTGTCCTGGGCTCAGTACTATTCAACATCTTAATCAGTGACTTGGATGAAGGAATAGAGACACATGCTGATCCAATTTGCAGATTACACCAAATTGGGAGGGGTTGCTAATATGCCAGAGGACAGGATCAGAATTCAAAATGACCTTGACAGATTGGAGAGCTGGGCCAAAGCTAACAAAATGAATTTCAACAGACAGAAATGTAAGGTCCTACATTTAGGCAGAAAAAAGGGAATGCACAAATATACAATGGGGGACGTGGCTGGATAACAGTACATGTGAAAGAGATCTAGGAGTCTCGGTGGACCACAAGCTGAACTTGAGTCAGCAGTGTGATGCGGCAGGCAAGAAAGCCAATGTGATTCTTGGTTGCATCAATAGGAGTATGGTGTCTAGATCAAGGGAGGTAATGGTACCACTCTATTCTGCAGCTCAGTTCAAGGATATTGACAAGCTGGAGCATGTCCAGAGGAGGGCAGCCAGAATGTTAAAGGGTCTGGAAGCCATGCCCTGTGAGGAGCGGCTTAGGGAGCTGGGGAAGTTTAGCCTGGAAAAGAGAAGGTTAAGAGGGGACATGATAGTCATGTTTAAATATTTGAAGAGATGTCATGTCGAGGAG
Source organism: Cyclura pinguis (assembly GCA_030412105.1). Lineage (NCBI taxonomy): Eukaryota > Metazoa > Chordata > Lepidosauria > Squamata > Iguanidae > Cyclura > Cyclura pinguis. The sequence goes on along the minus strand of CM059599.1, from coordinate 16,290,378 downwards.
GGAGCGGGCTTGTTTTCTGCTGCTCCAGAGACTAGGACAAGGAGCAAAGGAGTCAAGCTGCAGGAAAAGAGATTCTGTCAGAACCTCAGAAAGAACTTCCTGAGGTCAGAGCTGTCCGGCAGTGGAATATACTGCCTCGGAGTGTGGTAGAGTCTCCTTCTTTGGAGGTTTTTAAGCAGAGGCTGGATTGCCATCTGTTGGGAGTGCTTTAATATGTGTTCCTGCATAGCAGGAGGTTGAACTTGTGGTCTCTTCCAACTGTATGCTTCTAGAGCAAATCAGGCCTGAACTCTCCCTAGAAGGCATGATGACTAAACTGAGGCTGTTGTACTTTGGCCGTATCATGAGAGCACATGACTCACTAGAAAAGACAATAATGCTTGGTAAAATAGAAGGCAGTAGGAAAAGAGGAAGGCCACATGACACTGATAGACTCAGGTCTTTTCCTCACACCGCCCCCAACCCACAATGGCCACGGGATCACAAAGGCAGTTCTGCATGATGTCGTGATCCTGTTGCGATCCTGTGGCCACCCATTGCAATCGTGAATTAAATCGTTGACAGGTTTCTCCCATAAATGACATGCGATTGCGCAGTCCTCCCGCCTCCCTCCCACACTTACCTGTCATGCAGGATGGCAGGAATTGCAATGGCTGCGCTTCCTCCCCCAGCACAGCCTGGGAAACTGCTGGGCTGCACTGTGGAAGGAAGGGGCAGAGCCATTGTGCTTCCTCCTGCCCAGCAGGCAGCCGGTGTGGAGGGGAACGTGACAGAAGTGCTCCCCTCTCTGGAGAGGCTTTCCCTGAATCCCCATGTGATGGCTTCAGAAACAGGTAAGGTGTGGAAAGGGACTCAGTCAATAAAGACTTGTCTCTGAATCTGCAAGACTTGAGCAGGGCTGTTGATGATAGGGTGACTTGGTGGCGTCTCTTTCGTAGGGTTGCCATAAGTCAAAGTTGACTTGATGGCACTTAACAACCAACAAAAAAAAAAAAATGCTAATTTTAATAAAAACAAGAGCAGCCCAGAGCTTGGAGAGTGGCTTTTTTAGAGTGCAAATTTTAGAATCTCTGTACCAACATGCCGTAAATCAGAATCTAAGGCTGCTCTCTGTGTTAAAATGTAAGTAATAGGGAACACTCACCTAAGGGCAGAAAAATAGAGATGACATGAGAAACTTTTGTTCAGATTTGCTGCTGATTTTAAAGCTGCCACAGCAGAGTAGGGGGCTGTGTTTTTTTTTAAAAAAAATCAGAGCAGTAGTGGCGGGACAGAGAGTGTATCAACCTCTCCCACTGTCACTAGATATTTTTTCCAGTAATTTATGAGAAAGAAAGTGTCACCTTCCTCACTGCATAATCACAGGAAGTTAACTTCGTATGCAGCCTTCTAGTGCTGCTGTTATAACTGCTGGGAGTTACAGCAGAAATTGGAAATAATTAGTTACAAATAACAAGTGTTGTTGTTGTTGTGTGACTTTAAGTCATTTCTGACTGAAGGCTACCCTATCACAGGTTTTTTTGGGGCTGAGAGTGTGTGATGTGCCCAAAGTCATCCAGTGGGTTTACATAGCCAAGCAGGTAACCAAACGCTGGTTTCCAGGGTCATAATCCAACACTCAAATCACTATGTCGTACTTGTAATCAATTAATTTTTCCAATAAGGAAGTTATAACTATGATACATTATGATTGTGGCTTGATAAGGGATTATGTCATTCTGTTTGCAGTGTAACCATAACGTTAGTCACTTTTTCAGTTATGAGGGGTTGTCTCCAAAGTGGAGGAGGAAGAAGATCGTGTGATTCAAGTGCTGCCTTGAGCTGTGTCTCATGCCATTGCCTCATGTTCTCCTGCTAAGGAGATGGTTTGTTCAAAAAGGAGCTAAAAGTAACTGTTTTAGTTACTTCCAGTAAACAAAGATGCTTGCAAATAGAGATGAAAAGAAGTGCTTTTAAAAAAACAGACCAAACGCTGTGGCTGCTGTTGTTATTATTTTATTCATTTATGTCTGCCTTTCTCCCAATAATAAGACTCAAGACGATCAACAGCATATTTAAAAAAATATACGGATTAAAAACGATACAAAACTGATAAAAAAAACACTAAAATTAAAAGAAAATGCAGACTGTAAAGAGCACAACACATCATTAAAAGCCCGTCCCATACAGTTACCTAGTTTTAGGGCCTTGGAGCTATAATGGGAAATACTTTTAAAAGCAACTTCCTCAGCTCTGGAAAAATTTTGTAGATATAATGTAACTTCTTGTCTTTTTATCCACAGTGGGGGATTTTGGATGCAATCTGGGTATTATTCCAAACTTTAATGGAGCTATGCAAAGTACTGAATCCTATCCACCAAATAAAATGTAACATGGAACATGGATTTTCTGCCCCACCAACATATCAGCAGTTCTGTCTCAGTCATCTGTGTTATGGGTTGAAAGCAGTGGATTTCTGATTATTTGTGCATCACAGTTTAATTGTGGAATTTATTGATCTCTGCAGTAGTCATTGGATGGATGAACCTATGTATCTCAGAGCTAAACCTGACAAATAGTTACCTCTGTACCAAGGTATTGAGTCTCTTCAATAAAACTCCTCTTTCAGTTATTTACTGCAGACAGTTATCTGCATTTTCAGATTTAGAGAGTGCATCAGGAGGCCTGCTTGACTTCATGGCCCATGGCAGTTTAGAATAGGACTGTTAATTAATCGTTTGTACACTTAGGGCAAGGCTGCTGTTCTGGACCTCTCTGGGGCATTGCGTGGCTAAAAGAAAAAAAAATCATCTGAGAGGTTAGATATAATGGGGTAAAAAAAATGAGTTTATGTTCCCGGGGATGAGATTGGTAAAATCGAGATGAGTTGAAAAGTACTGGCAGAACTCAAATGTTTTTATTTTTATCCCAAACTTTATTCTAAGTTGCCCTGGACAATATGCGTGGTTCCTCCACTCTACAGAGCTAGGTGAGGCTGAGATACAGCAACTCTCTCCCATTTTGAACCACTATACTATATTTATTGAGTGAGCCTGGTGTTCTGCGTTGAGCGACTGGGCTTACAAGCTACTGGGCAGAAACAGCAACTATACAAACTCACTGTCCAATGTCTATGATTTTGTCATCTCTCACCAAGACCAGGATAGAAAGTGTTGAACTTTGTCAGGCTGCCGTGAGCCACTGAGAGATGTGATAGTGGTACTACTCTGTCATGATAGCTAATTTGCCACTGCCTAAATTCAGTTGCTTGCCCCAGTTGCTTGCACATTGAATCAGCTGCTGAGTAGCAAGTGAACATCTAATGTAAATCCCATTGATTCAGGATGTCTACTTAAGTTGAAATCCTTGGATATAGAGTGAGCACCAAAGTGGTGTAGTGGTTTGAATGTCGGACTATGACCCTGAAGACCAGGATTCGATTCTCCACTCGGCCATGGAAACCGACTGAACGATCTTGACCTTTTCACTCATTCTCAGCCCCAGAAAACCCTATGATAAGTTCCCCTTAGGCTTGCCATAAATCGGAAATGATTTGAAGGCACACAAGAATCACATAAATATTTTAAATAATTTAGGCCCAAACCTATAAGGAAGAAAAAGATGTCTAGCTTTTCATTTACCACTTGGAAAAATTGCCTTACGATGTCAAACAGAAAAGAAAGCAGCATACCTGAATATTGTTTTAATGTTAGTAAAATGTAACTTGACTTGCTTACGTTCAGGTTTGAAGTCTGTCATGCTCTTTTCAAGAGTATTCCATTTTATCTCTTCCCTCAACGTCCAATTTCTTTTTCCAGTGGTTGTGCTCAGTCCTCATAGAAATGTTTTTTTCTGCCTCTAGCCCTTTTAGCTCCCCTCCCAGTTTTGTTTTAATTAGATCTGCAAACCTCGATGTTCTGTAAAGCCAGGTGTAACCTCTGTTTTCCCAGGAACAGTGCTGTTTGGAGTCCATAAGTAGTACTCAGTGTGCTGACGGTATGAATAGCAAATTCCTGCCGTGATGATTTTTGCAATCCTGCCTAGGTTCTGCCTCTTAGAAAGGAGCTGATTGCTTTCTGGTTTCCCTACAGATGCAGTAGGGAAACTGAACTACATTCCAAGACTGTAACAGGACCTGTCCCACTTGGTGCACAGAGAAAACTGGCCAGCTTACTGATTTGATGTCAGAATTGGAAGGTGATTTCTTGGACTACATGTTCCCTGTTTAGTGGGAATTCTTGTAGCTGTGCTCCAAAATTGTAATTTTCTGATGGTCTGCCTGACATCCTCTCCAAGTCAAGGAGAACTGAGTGTTGAACCTTACAAAGCAAACAAAACCTTCCCGGTTTCTTTTTTTTTTTAAGAATTTTCTTATTATTTTCAAAATACATATAAACATATATAAACACAAATATGTATATCATTATTATAGTTCTTCTGTCCCCCCCCCCACTTCTGTATATCAAGAATTTTCCAGTTGAATCCTTCTTGTCCCTTATACATATCTTGTCAAATACCAAATACTCAATCCATAGACACTAATAGCTTTCCATATGAAACCTTCCCAGTTTCAAGGCATGTGCCCATTGGTGGCTAGTGGCTTCCATGCCAGGGTGGTTGTGAATCCGCTTTGGTTTTATATGAACTTTGAAAGAACTACTTGAGACGGTGATAGCATTCACCGTCTCTGATAGCTTGGTTCAGACTAAAACTCCACTGATGTGGAAGCCACCAGCTATGTCTTTTTGTATCCCACCTCTATTCCAGTGAATTCAGAGTGCACCACATATGAGTCTCTTCCTTTTCTTTTTATCCTCATGCATAGCCCTCTGAGGTAGGGCAGGCTTAGAGAGCATGAATGGCCCTTAACGGTGCCCAATCGAAAACTGGAGAGGGCTCCTGTGTCTTTAATGGTAGTGCAGAGGAGGGAGTTTCAGCAAGTGTTGCTTGTCACACAACAAGATAACAAGCAACACCTGCAGAAATTTCTCTTCTGCACAAGTACAGGAACGCTCTCCAGTTTTCGGTCAGGCAGTCCTAGTGGCCCTGTGGACATTCAGGGAGTTTCTTGGCAGAGCAGGTATTAGACCAGAGATGTCCCAGCTCCAGGAATTGATTCACTGGCCGACCGAGGCCATTTCCGCACTAGACTGTTACAGTGCAATTATTCCACTTTCAACATCCTATGGAATCCTGGGGTTTGCAGTTTAGGCAGGGGCCTAAACTGCAAATCCCAGGATTCCATAGGATGTTGAAAGTGGAATAATAATAGCAGTATAACAGTCTGGTGTGGAAATGGCTTGACTCGGAAGCCATGAGATGCCACTGCTTGCAAAGGAAGACTGCTCTCCTCTTCCTCCACCAGATAAAATGTGTGCCTCTGCTGCCAGTAGCGTGTGCCAAAATGGAAGCAGAACTGGCCAGTGAGTGTTACCTAGCAACAACTGTGCGCTGTACTTTTTTTTTATTTTTGCCCATCCTCCATCCTCCCACGGAACAGACCCCCAGCCAGACCCTTGGGGATCTTGAGGTCCAGGTGGTTGATCAAATTAAAATCTCATTACAGGGCCAGATTTTAAATCTGTAAATCTCTGATTAAAGAATTAATTGATTAAGCACGCTGATGAATCAATAAATGCTTTCAAGCTTGGCTTGTCTTTCGGCAAATTACCACAGAAAGTTGGCAGAGAGATAAAGCTGGCCTAAATGTAATTGGGCACGTTTCACTCTGAGTGGGTAACCTTTTGAGGTTTCCCACAGTGCTCCTCCTGCAATAATTGGGCTGCTCTTTCCACTTTGGGTGGGAGGAATGACATTCAGGGGTGCTTAGCATGCTGCTTTCATTGCCTTCGATTTGTTAAACAGCCAAACAGCCTAATCAAAGGGACCTAGGAGAAAACTGCCTTCCACCAGGTCAGACGAGTAACTTCGTGAAATCAAGGCGCCGGGTGTTGAAGAAATGGGATCTTTTTAATTAGCATTGAAGGTGACGTCATCAGCCATCCCTTTCAAGCTTCTCTCCTGCCTCTGAGTTTTGCTGTAAAGATTGCGGTAGCCAGTGGCGGTGGGGAATGGATGGTATATTGTTAGAAGCTGTCCCCGTTGTGAGTCAGTCTGGTATAGTGATTTGAGCATTGGGTTCAGATCCCTGCCCAGCCATGGAAACCCACTGGGTGACCTTCAGCAAGTCACACTGTCTCAGTCTCAGAAGAAGGCAAAGGCAACCCCCCACCCAGAACAAATATTGCCAAGAAAATGTGGATATAGGTTTGCCTTAAGGTTTTTGTTAAGTCCAGAAAGGACTTGAAGGTGCACAACAACAATAATATTTTTTTTTGCGGGGGGGAGGGGACGTATAGGAGAACTCCTTTCGTATATAAGAAACAAGGTGTTCCTTTAGTAAGTCCTTTTTGGAATGCTGTCATCCTGCAACAGACCTAAGATTTTGAGCTATAGAAAAAGTTAATAATAATAATGGGAGGATTCTATTAAAAAAGAAAAAGAAGTGGAGTGGATTTTGAAATTAAAGTCTTTTGCTCCTGAAGGACTAAATGAAGAACTTCTCCCACTTTTGTAAGTTCACGTAGTGTTTTTATTAGCCCAGTTGCTTGATACGTCCTTGAATCACATCCTAGAATCACACTGGAGGACCTAAGATTTGTAGAGAGAACATATTAATCAAATCTATGAATTATCAAATCCATGAAAGGGAGACCAGTGAATGTGGACGGCTAACTGTATATTGCTTCTTCAGACTTTCCAAATCAGAGGATACTAGCATGTGATGGTGTTACATAAATTTTACATATAGGCAAAAAGGCCTTCACCCTGGCACCTGTCAGCCAATTATCTCTCAGGGATGGTTTTGCTTGATAGTCCAAACAGTGGCAAATTCCTACTTCAACAGATTGTTTTGAGCACACCTCATTGTGTGGCTGAAGTACAGGGATGGAAATCTTTGCTCACTTCTTTTTTTGAATGCAAAAACAAATTATTTCAAAAGTTTTCTCCCCACTGGATTCTGTCTCTCTCTCTCTCTCTCTCTCTCTCTCTCTCACAACAAAATTGCACAAAATGCAGTGGTAAAATTCATCCAATGAATTTTGTTGCAAAGGAGTTCCAAATGACATAGTCTGAAAGATTAGAAAACTGGGTTAAACTTGCAAAATTGGTCATATTCTTTACATCCCTTCTCAAGAGGAAGTGAGATGTTTCAGTTCAGTCCTTGGAATCCTCTTGATGACTTAAGCTGACATAACTATGTGTTGCACCAGTGTAAAATGTTTTTGGAGCTATATGCAACACCGACAGAGGTGTCAGAGAAGCTGAAGCTTAAAGCAACTGACGTGTTTTATTGATCAGGCAGTTTTTTCTCTAGACCAGGTTTATCAGCCAGAGCTCCTCACAACTCTAGGGTTCTGTGAGTGGTTGGTAAGGATTCTATGAGAAATTGTGATAATTTTTTTAGTTATGCAGGGGTTCTCTGGGACCTGAAAATTATTTTAGGGGTTCCTCCTAGGTAAAAATACACACACACACACACACTTTTTAAAAAGTTGAGAATGGCTTCTCAAGACACTGAACAAACCATTCTAAGAAGTGCAATCCAGAACCTAACTCTTCCAACCTGTTTTAACAATTTAAAAGCATCCTGTGCTTTCAGACCATTCTTTGACTTGAGCAGTGAAGAGAATTTCATTGGTAAAAGAGGATTTCCTGTCAGGGATTCCAGGCAGGGAACCCTGGGAAAATGATCAGCCCACTGCAAAGATGTTGCATCATGCCCCAGCTGTGGGTAATTGCAAGGTTGCATAAGAAACTGGGGTCGTGTGCAGATGGTAGAAGGAGGTGTGCAAACCTCTACCTGATTGGTTGTAGATATGTACATAACAAAGCAACGCCAGTATGTATTTGTCTGTTGACCAAACCTGGTGCCTGGCGGAAGCTTTTGTCCGTCTGTCCTATGTTTTGTATATAACAGAACTTTGCTGCAAGGTAAAGTGCCTCCTGTTTTGGAAGAAACTCCTCTGTGTGTGAGTATCCTTACTGGGGAACAGGGCTGCTGCTGCTGGCTCGCTGAACTCTGGCTTTTCCGCTGCATTTCCGTGGGGCTGAAACTCCTATCATCCCCAACATTTCCCCCAATCAGTTACAAGCCAGTGCATTTTTTAAAAAGAAGAAGAAATAAAATGGCTGGAACTAACTTGGCAATTGGTTCTGCAACAAACCATCAAGGCATGGTGAGATTTTAACAAAGGTGGCATGAGATCAATTTTCAGAGTACCTTTCTTCAGTTGTCAAAGTGGATTCAACCCAAAATGAAAGCAAGATTAAGAAAAGAAAGAAACAGTTTAAGAAAGGGGTTGATGCAGCATGTGGGGTGCTGAGAAAATCTCTGCCAGCTCTGGAGTCAATTCCGTCTGCGAAACTGAGGTGTGAATCCAAAAAAATAATACAGTTGGCATGAAGAACTTTGGAGGAGGATTCTGTTATCTAAATCATTACCTATAATTGGCCCTGTGTCAGTGGGTTATTTTGTAGCTATAGTTATGCTATAGCTACAGCATCTATATGTCAAAAACTACAGATGGTTTCTTAATGTAATTCCTTTCCAGAAATGCATCTATGTCATACTAAAGCCACAGTTCAGTTTTAATGTGTTTCCTCCTAATTTTTTTTTTTTTTTGGTCATTTGCAAGATTTGTGCCATTTAGTAGTCATTGTGTCTAAGTGTGGTAGGGGAGACCCAGGTTCAAATCTCTTCCTTATGAAGCTGGTCACTATATCAAGTTCTGTCTTACCTCACAGACTAATAGGATAAAATATGGGGGAGAGAAGCTAATGTGTGTTAAACTTAACAGTTTTCTCATTTTGATTCTCCTTTCCCTCCCCTTGGAAGTACTGAAATGAAAGAAAGGAAGGGAAAATGGAGGGAAGAAGAGAGAAAATGACACTTTTTATTCACTGTATTTTATATTAGAGCTTGGAAAAGTTACTTTTTGGGACTACAATTCCCAGAATTCCATAGCCAGTGGTCATTCTAGCTGAGGATAGTGGCCATTTTAGCCATGGAAAATTGTAGTCTTGAAAACTGGTCTGTCAAAGCTCTGCTCTTTAACATCTCTGTGTTGTTTGGAATGGTTTTGTTGTTGTGTGCCTTCAACTTGTTTCTGACTTATGGTGACCCTAAGGCAAACCTATCACAAGGTTTTCTGGGGCTGAGTGTGTATGATGTGTGCAAAGTCACCCATTGGGTTTCCATGGCCAAGTGGGGAATTGAACCCTGCTCTCAAGGGTCATAGTCCAACACTCAAACAATTACACCATGTTGGCTCTCACTAGGAGTGGTTATCCAGAGTCATGACTGAACTTTTATGAAAAAGTGGATGCCTCCAAGTGAGGGAAGGGGTAGTTCTTGAAACCTTAAACAGGTTGGAGCATGCTACCTGCAGGATCATTCCGTGTAATGGGCTGGGCATTGAGATGAACTTCAGAGGCCTTTCTCTGGGTGCCAGATGGGTGGCTTCCCATTGTAGAATGACCTCCTCAGCGAAGCTTGCCTGGCATCTGTGTTTCAGGAGTTTTCAGCGCTAGATGAAGACTTCTTTATTTTCCTAAGGGTTTACGGGAATTCCTCTTTCAGAAATGTGTACAAAGTTGCACTTTGCCCAAACCCTGGTTTACACCATGCTGTGCATTATTGATGGTACAAGAGTACCCTTGGCTTCTTGTTTTTGTGTTTAAAGAGAAGAATATTGTCTATTTGGGATTGTCTTCTGAAATCCTTTTTGCAGGGTCAAATTGCAGTTTTCCATGTGCAGGCTTCCTGTGGATTGAAGAGAGGAACCAGGAAGGAGACTCACATAAGCTGAAGTCTCCAGCATGTGTGGGCCGCAGGAGGTAGTTGCCCAAGCCCAGCCAATGCGAAAAGTAACATATCAGTCAAGATGGTGTATTTGTTCTGACTTTCCTCCTTCAACAAACCCTTTCTGCATTAACTTGCCTGACAGTAAAGCCCTGCTTATTTCAGAGAAGCCTGAGAGGAGGGAAATACATTCTCAGATTGTACGGGATGCCAGTAATACCTTTGGATTCCCCTTGTAGCTTTGCAGTAATTGAGAATGTGTCCTAAAATAAGCCATAATGCTGTTGGAATGGTGAATTGTGGAGGTTCTGTGTTATTGGAAAATTTGGCCGCTTCTGCTAAAATTCATATGGAGAACCTTCTGAAAATCTTGGAACACAGTTTGAACATTTTGTTGTTATGTGCCTTCAACACATTTCTGACTTATGGTGATCCTAAGGTGATCCTAACATGGGGCAACATCCTATCACCCCAGGGATGATAGGACTGCTAGCTAAGTAAGTCCATTAAACTCAGTAGGTAGTAGTAGTAGTAGTAACAGTTGTTGAAGTTGTTGTGAGCCTTCAACTCATTTCTAATTTATGCTCACCCTAAAGTGAACCTATCATAAGATTTTCTTGGCAAGATTAATTCAGAGGAGGGTTTCCCTTGGTTTCCTCTGAGATTGAGAAAGTGTGACTTGCCCAAGGTCACCCACAAGGTTTCTATGGCTGAGTGGGGATTCTAACCTTGGTTTCCCAGTGTCCTAATCCTATACTCAAACCACTATACAATGCTGGCTCTATTGATAAACACTATTGATAAAATGTAACCTCAGAATCATCCCCGAGTCTAACATCTTTTCATTGGTTCATTTGAACTAAGCAAGTCTGAGGCTCTGGATAAGACTCAACTTGGAAGTAATCAGTTACAGGCTACAGTATTACGTTAGCACACTACAGATATACCTCAGTTAATAAGGATGTGCCTTCCTAGGTATTGCTTCTTTAACAGAAAATTGGATACCAGCAGGAGAAAGAACAGAGACTGTGAATAGTTTCCTGCACCACAAAAAAAAAGAGAGGAGCAGGTCAACATGTTTCAGGAAACTTTTTATCCAAAGCTGACAATAAGCACGTGGGAAATGAAACAACTTTGAATAAATCAACAAACCTTCTAAAGACTTCTTGAATGCATTCAGGGGTGATTTTTGTTGTTGTTTCACCATCTTCTACAATGTTTCTGATTTCCATTTTTGTGGCCAAAGTTATAAATTAACTCTTCTTTAACATGTGGGAGAAATTGTTAAGGCAGGCTTATCTGCTTTCCCCATTTCTCTCTGTTCTACTGTTCCTTGGGTGTTCGAGTATTCTGGAGGCAGCTGTGGTTTACCTTGCCCGTTGTAGGACTGGCTAGAGTAGGATTGGCTAGAGTAGAATCCCATTCTTTCCAAGTGAAAACTTTTACTGGCTTGACCACAGTACGTGCAAAAGGGATCTAGGAGTCTTAGTAGACCGCAAGCTGAACATGACTAAGCAGTGCGATGTGACAGCTAAAAAAGCCAATGCAGTTTTGGGCTGCGTCAGTAAGAGTGCAGTGTTTAGGTCAATGAAGTGATGGTACCACTCTATTCTGCTTTGGACAGACCCACCTGGAATACTGTGTCCAGTTCTGGGCACCACAGTTCAGGAAGAATATTGATAAGCTGGAATATGTCCAGAGGAGGATGACCAAAATGGTGGAAGGCCTAGAAGCCATGCCCTAGGAGGAGAGGCTTAGTGAGCTGGGCATGTTTAGCTTGGAGAAGAGAAGGTTAAGAGGCAACATGATAATTATGTTTAAATATTTGAAGGGATCTCATTTGGAGGATGGAGCAAGCTTGTTTTCTTCTGCACTGGAGCGCTTGTTGGAATAGCAAGGATGTAGTGTCAATCCTTTCCAACAATAAATTAAGTACTAGTAAATTTGTTACTTTTTATGTAATTGTGTTATGTTATTGTTTTGAGAGGTAAAAATGATTGAGTGGGTATTTCCATTTATTTCCCCTTTTTAGGCAATTTTCTGAGTTTTCTAGGTAGGTTCCTCCCCAAAAGTGAATTCAAAAGCAGTGGAAAAATGTGAAATGCGATGAACAATATAACAAGTTACTATGAAAATTACACACACACACACACACACTATTATATTATTAAAAGTATGATTACCAAGGAAAGAAGCAGAAAAAGAGCTAAAAATGAGAAGCAAAGGGAAGGGGAAGACTACAGATATGAACATGGATTAGACATATACATTAATATAAGCTAACGTTCTTGAAGCTGGCTGTATAATGTTAGAGGCAACAAAAACTGATGGAGAAAATCTTTGTAACAAGTTATATAATTAGTTACTTTCCTCCCCATCCAATATTCTCCAACATTTCACAGATGAATACTGAGACACATGTGGCCAAGCATTATCAGTGTGTGCTCAAGACAGCAAAAGTTAATAAAGATTGAGATCACCCAGGCTAGGAGAAGCTGTAGCAATTTGCTTTTGCCTGAGTCTACTACAAAGAGGACGATACGACCCCTACCCTCCTCTTCTCTTACTAAGTTAATTGAATGCAAACTACTTTTGCACTTTGCACTCAGTTTGCAGCAGTTGAAGTGAGCTGGGGGCTAAGGGAAAAAGTAGGAGGAGAAAAAATTGGACTTTTTAAAAAAGCAGCTAAAAAAAGTGTGGTGACAGAATTAGGACTCTCCCTGCCAAATGGAGACAGTTGGAAGATATGCTATTCCCCCAAAATAAGTGTCCAAGCTGTGAAAAGATCAGCCCTGGCATCAGTACCTGGCAAGTGTGGGCAGTCTCCGTGACTCCGTGTTCTAGCAGGGACCACCAGTTTGACTCCCGACCTATATCTTTTACAGAATTTTCTCCAAAGATCCAGTCAATACGAGGTGACTGCTTGTGGCACTTCCAACTTCAGTTTCCCACAATGCCCTAGCATGGTCTTCCACTGGGAAGGGAATTGTGGGAAATTTTAAAATTGGTTCCCTGTACATCTCCCAACTTCTGATTATCATGTTCTTGCTCTTCATCAATGCCAACCCTTCTAGATATGCTTGCCAGGGACCATTCTGGGGAAAACAAAACTTTGGGGAAATTACTTCTTTGACTAACAATTCTCATTTGGGGGATTCTGGGAATTGTAGGCCAAAAAAGTAACATTTCAAAGTTCTACCTACCACATAATGCTGTGCTGAAGGCCCCTCAAAACTCAAGACAGACCCAGAAGAGAAGACAGCCTAAACATCAGGAAAGAGAGAATTTTCTATTTTAAGACTTGCTAGGATTAAAAAAAAAAAGCCCGGTACCTTTCAAAAGAATTTGAATTAAAAATACCTAATTATAGGAAGGTGTGTAATTACTGCCAGTGTCTGGGAGACGTGAACATGTTAAAGGAGGAGTAAAGTACACCTGTTGGCTGATGTATAAAAATAACTGTTTTCATTTGAAGAGTGATAATCACAGAGGGAGGGAGAGGATGTAATTCCACATGTAATTTGGTTAGCAGAGGATAAAGCTTACAACGGCTAAGGTTTCATTTAGCAATAATCAGAGTCACACACTTGGCAGTGAGTTCCAATGAATTAAGTACATACAAAAACTGCACATTTTGTTCCAGAAATAAAAATGAAGTAAGCAAATCAAACAGCCACAGATCTGTATCTGCTCATGAGGAAAAAAAAAGTTGGTTAAACTGTGCCAAAACCCTTTCTCTTTCTCCCTGTCCCACCTTCTCCCCCTTCCCTAATTCCCTCTCCCTTTCTGTGTATAAAAATGATGATATGGTACAGTGCATAAGTTCAATTCATTCATCACAAGCAAGTTGCATTGAAAAATCGTCATCATCTGGTGTGGGTACGCACTGATTGATCTGCAGAAGATCCCTTCTCCTGCATAAATTGTAGAAAAACAATCTATATGAATGCACTTTGTCCAGATATTTTCTCCCTGTACATTGGTGGTAAGACAAGCATCTATTCATGACAGTCTGGATGAACAATGATATATAGAATCGTAGAGATGGAAGCGACCACAAGGGTCATCCAGTTCAATCCACTGCCTAACAGGCATACCCACCTAAATCAGTTGTACAAGATGCCCATCCAATGTCTGTCTAAAAACCTCCAAAGGTTTTACCACGGTCCAGTCTACCACGATCCAAGATAGTCCATTCTACTGTCAAACAGCTCTTACAGTAAAGATGTGTGGAACATTTGTGTGGAATCCCTTTTCTTGCAGTTTGATTCCATTGTTCTTGTTCTAGTCTATTGAGCTGCAGAAAACAAGCTTGCTTATTCTTCTGTATAGTATCTCTTCAGATATTTAAAAACAGCTATCATGTCACCTCTCAGTCTTCTCTTCCCCAGGCTAAAAAATATCGAACTCCTTAAGTTGTTCCTCACAGGGCTTGGTTTCCAGGCCTTTGATCTCCTTGGTTGCTCTTCTCTGGATATGTTCTAGCTACATGTTCTAGCTTGTTGATATCTTTCTTGAACTGGACAGTATTCTAGGCGAGGCCTGATCAAAACAAAACAGAAGGGCTGTACTATTTCCCTCGATTTGGACACTTTACTGCTGTTGATGCTGCCAAGAATTGCGTTGGTTTTTTTTTGGCTGCCGCATCACACTACTGATACTTTGGTGATGGTTTCAACTGACTCTTAAGTAGTAGCTGCCCATGAAGATGATTATTTTGAAAGTATATAGTTTATCATATTTAGCTAATGTTCAAGCAGTTGTGTATGTTTACATAACTGTGTTCACTCACATGTCAGTTTTCCTATTTCTTCATCTTCTTTCCCTGCCGCATTTTTTCAGCTTTAAGTAGTAAGTTCATTGAGTATCTAGCTGTCTTTTTAATATCAGTGACTGAAAAGCATCCCAAGCTGTCTGATGTGGGGGACTAGCATTTTTTTCCCAGTGTTCCAGGGACCAACACCATATTTGTGCCCATTTCCTACAGTTATTTTTTTCTTTCCTGGAAACTTGTTAGGCTGGCTCAGGGACCAGTACTGGTCCTGAGACCACTACTTTCAGTAGCACTATATTGACATTTGGAAAATATTTCTTCTTTGTATTTCTGTTCAGTGATACGGCAAATGTAATGTGTACATAAGGTCCAAACTCTCGTATCTCCAAGCAGTGCTGAAAAGGTGGGGTGATGCTACTGGGAAGGGGAGAAAATGAAGGCATTGCCCCCCAGTTTTAAGAATTCTGCCCCCAATGAAATGTTCCTTCCCCAAATTTCTAGCATTGCAGAGGGTGAGACATTGAAAATAGTTTGCCTCCCCCCGAACTCTTCTTTTATCAGTATGTGCATTCCCTAAGTAACTTTGCCAGCCTCTTTCTCTTTGGATACCTAACCTCTATTTCTAAATTTTCAACTGAAAACTTCAGTTACTGCAATGCAAGAAATTTGGGGACTGAAGGATGATTTCATTGGAGGGGCAGAATTCTTATTTGAGGCACAGTGCCCTCATTTTGCCCTCCCCCATAGTTACACCTCTGCAAAAGAATCCTGTCTGGAACCTGGAGAAATGCTGCCAGTCAGTGGTGGCAAGATGGGGCATGCTAAAGAATGGCTATGGCACAAATTCAGGCAAATTGCTATATTCGTACAAAACTTTTTGAGGTAATAGAAGTGACTGTTGCTGTCCCGAGTCCTAAAACAAGGATGGACACAAACAAGGATGGACACATTAGAAGGTAGGACATAATTCAGAATGACCTTACTGCACAGGTTGACCTTGGGATGATTGTTGATTGTAAGTCAAACATGACACAGCAGTGTGATGCTGCAGCAAAGAAAGTAAATAGTATTTTAGTCTGTGTTAACAGAACTGTGGTTTCCAAGTCGAGGAAAGGAATACTTCTTCTGTATTCTGCACTAGTAAGGCCTCATCTGGAATACTGTGTTCAGTTCTGGATGCCTCATTTTAAAAAAGATATAGACAGGTTGGTTCAGAGAAAGGCAACAAAGATGATGAGAGATATAGAGAAGAAAACGTATGAGAAATAGTTGAAAGATCTGAGCATGTTTAGCTTGGTGAAGAAAAGACTGAGGGGTGACATGATCACACTCTTTACATACCACAAGGGTTGTCGTAGAGAGGAGGGTGCAGGTTTGTTCTCTGCTACTCCAGTGGTTAGGACCAGGCCTAATGGCTTGAAATCACAGGAGTGTGGGTTTTGATTTGAACATTATAAGGAACTTTTTGATGGTAAGAGTTGTTCAATAATGGAACCAATTACCTAGAGAAGTGGTGGAGTCTCTTTCTCTGAATGTTTTCAGAAAGATGGTAGGGAGTTACCTTCTGGGGATGCTCTACATTTCCTGCTGTGACTGGAGAATTGGACTTAATGGCCTAGGGGGCTCTCTTCAACTCTATGATATTACATTTCCATGACAATTGATGTGAGTGTGGTTTCCAATTTTTGCCTCAACAGAATACTTCATCTGTTTTCACAGTGCAGTCTCTGCATTCTTGGGGGTTGGGGGCACAAGACGTGTGCAAAAGTGGAAAAAATATGAATAAAAATAAAAATTGCAAACAGCATTTTTTTTCTTTTAACCTAACAGCATGATTCTGTGGTCAGTTGGTAGCAGAAATGGGCCATAGA
Organism: Cyclura pinguis; assembly: GCA_030412105.1. NCBI lineage: Eukaryota > Metazoa > Chordata > Lepidosauria > Squamata > Iguanidae > Cyclura > Cyclura pinguis. The sequence goes on along the minus strand of CM059599.1, from coordinate 16,273,889 downwards.
GCGCTCTCTCTAGGAATCTCTAGGTCATCCAATGCAATTCTATGCTCCACTTCCAAGGGATATATGTCATAGCTGTGACACTTGAAGTTAAATTCAGTCCCATGATGGAGACTCTATACTGAATGAATTGTGGGTTACTGTCCAGGTATCAGATTGCACTGAGCCATGCATGCTGTGATGGAGAGGCAATAGTGAATTTCCATTTCTGAAAATGCTCATCTGCCTGCAACTCTAAATTGGGGCAAAATGTCCTCCCATTGGCAACAACACTTCATCATGATGAATAGATGGGTTGGAGAGAGATGACGGCTGACCCCATGTTTTTTTTTTTGGGGGGGGAGACAAATTCAGTGTGCTCTCTTATATTAACCTAGTTGAGGTGCTCTAAATTGTGGATTTATCCCTGAGAATGTACACTTGTAGGAAAGCACATAAGAGGAGCTCTTTGTCATTATAAAATACTTCACAAGAAGCTATTTAAATGTATGACAGCAACTGAGGATCCGATATTTATGCAAGTTTTTAAAAGATGTGGCATGTAGGACAAGGTGATGCTGTGAGCTGATAGCTTGTTCTTTAATTCCAGCCCAAATGGTTTGAAATCCTCTTTATATCTTGAGCAAAAATGAGAGGGTTGATGTAATCCTTGTCCTTATTTGATCTCGGGGTGATGAACAGCCTTGTGCTATGTGAAGACATCGAAGGTTTATGAGTTTCTCTCGGGTGCTGTGGTATTGTCTTCAATCATTCATTTACGGTTGTATCCAGTGTTGTCTCTGGGTCCTGGGACAACTCAATGAAATTATAATGAAATAGGCTCTTAGCTTGGTGGAAGACTACAGGTCTGTTTCTGCTTCTGTTCAGTGCGCGTTCATCCTCACCAAGGCTTGCTTAAGGTTACTGTCTGAGTACCCTAACAGATCTGACCCTCCTGGGGCCAGTTCTGCCTGTGATTCCCAACAAAACAGTGGAAGCAGTTCTCCTGTCTTGCATTCTTTATCACCTTTCAGTACTGAAACTGAAAACCTCTTAGTGCCACCACCATGTTTTCATGCTTGGATTGAGATAGGCATAACCCCTACCTCCGTTCCTCGGCGTTTATCTTAACTGGAATGCTCCAGCACTGTGGAGAAAGCTTTCCTTGTTGCTAGTTTGGTGGCTTGGTCTGATTTTGATATATGTCCCTTGCAGTGCATTATGGTGAGGTAAAAGCACGACCATGGACCCAAGAGTTTAAGTAATACAAGTCAGGGAGTTTGTTGGCTTGAGAACGATGCTATCTTCATATAGCAGATAACGTTATGAACTTAAAAGCAGACATGGTGACTAAGATATTTAGAATCACAGAACCATAAGAGTTGGAAGGGACCTCATAGGTCTGATATTGTACATAATCTTACATAAAAGTCTTTCTCTAACATAGTTTTAGAAATGATTTGGGGGCAGTAAATATGTGTATACCTCATCTTAATCATTTTGTTTATCATTCTGAAATAAAATACCCCATAACACAGTGTTTCCATTTCCCTGCTTAGCTTCCAAGGTCAGATGGGCTCTAATATCTTTGGGGCCTTCATATCTCTAGGTAAGACACTGTAGCAGTTTGTACCTTCCTTGTCAGTGGAGCAGTGAAGTTTGGGCCATTTCCGCAATACACTGTTACAGTGCTATTATTCCATTCTCAACATCTTGTGGAATTCTGGGATTTGTAGTTTACTGAGGCCAAAGAGCTCTCTGGCTGAGAATTCTAAATGCCCCTCCCTAAACTGCAAACTCCAGGACTCCATAGGAGGTTGAAAGTGGAATAATAACACTATAACGGTGTAGTGTGGCAATGGTCTCTGACTGCAATCCAGAGTAGATTCACTGCCCCATTGACAAGAAAACCACAACCTTCCACTGATAAGATGCTTCCAAATTTGGGGATTGAAGTTCTTCATGTTTCAAAACCTTGCAGATTAGGGGTGGGCAAGATCAGTGAGTTAGTTTCTTATCCTTGAGACTTAAGAGGAACCTCACCTTCCCATTTAAAAAGCCAATCCAGGAATGCTTAGAAATCCCAAATTGTTTTTTTGTTTTGTTTTTGTTTGTTTGTTTGGGATGCTGCTGTTTGTGGGATCTGTGACGGGGTGCAAATTGTTTAAAAGGGAGAATTGTTGTTCATGGAGAAGTAACCTTTTTCTACTAACTCCTTCTCATCTACCTAGTTTCAAAAGGCGTGGTTATGTTCCCAGGCAATCTCATGTAAAGTCACCTTTATCCAGACAGGATATTGGGGTAAAAGAACTAGATGTCAGCAACCTTCCAGACTCTAGTATAGTAAATGGAAGAACTGGTAGTAACAGGAGTTATCTTTGGGAACGACAGTTATATCAAAGAGAACAGTATATGACTCAAAGCATTTTCATGTACTGATGATCTGTTTCTTCCTTTTGCATAAATTTTGCATATACCAACATTAGGTTGCCAGTTCAGGCCACAACCTGAGGCCCTTTTCGCACGGCATTTTCCATGCGAAAGGGCCCCTGGAGCGTCACGTGATTGTGAGGAGTGATCCGCACGACGCACTCACAATCGTGCAACACTCCAGAGAAGGGCAGGTGCCAATCACGCACCTTTTCATTTTTGGCTAGAAGCTGAAAATGGTGCGTGATCGCGCATTGCTCCCGGGCCTCGCATGCACTTACCTGGCATGCGGAACCTTTGGAGCCACGCTGGTCGTGCTTCCTGCCCCAGTGCAGCCTGGGAAGGTCCCAGGCTGTGCTGCGGAAGGAAGAGGCAGGGCTCTCGCACGAGCAGGTAGCTCATGTGGAGCCGAAGGACCCCAGATGTGAGAGCCTCTCGCTGGAGGCGGCTCGCACAATCCCCACACCCCAGCGCCGGAAGAAGGTAAGGTGCGGAAAGGGCCTCAAACCTAGAGACTGCCCGTGGTGATATCATTAAGCATTATGCATTAAGTAACGGCCACAGTTGCTTGCAGCTTGTCATTCAACCACACTCATATTTTTCCTGTTTGGAAATTAAGACAGAAATCTTAGCTAAAGGAGTTTCTTGTTTACTTAAGGAGGACAAGATTAGCAATTTTTAATCTAGCCTAGAAAACTGATAGGAAGAAAATCAACTCATTCAAAATGATGCTGGAGAGGAGTTCTGTGGATACCATAGACTGCTAAAAAGACAAATGAATGGGTCCTAGAGCAAATCAAGCCTGAACTGTCCTTGAAGTCAAGATGACTAAACTGAGGCTGTTGTGCTTTGGCCATATCATGACTCACTAGAAGAGACAGTAATGCTTGGCAAGGTAGAAGGCAGTAGGAAAAGGGGAAGATTGTATTACAGATGGATGGACTCAGTCAAGGAAGACACATCTCTGAATCTGCAAGACCTGAGTAAGGTGGTTGAGAATAGGGTAACTTGGAGATTTCTCATCCATAGGGTTGGCATAGGTCAAAGTTGACTTGATGGTAGTTAACAACAACAAGGTACTTCTAGCTAGAAGGTAGATATAAAGCAGAGAGGATGGTGAACCCTAGCATTGCAACAATGAGAGTGGGCAAGAGGAAGCCAGCTAAATAAATATGAGGGCTTCTTGGAATGTCTCTGCAAGTCACAGCAACAAATCATTTGAGCCTTGTTAATCTGTAGCAAACTGCTGCTCTACTACCTGAGCTAAAGATTTGCACAAACATTTTTGTTTTTCCCTGCAAAACTGGAAAATTTGCACCCTTGTCTGAAGATGATCCAGAAAAAAAACGGAGACTCAGGGCCAGGATCCAAGATCTGGCAACCCTAACTGGCATAAGTAGGTATTTATGTAGCTCATAAACACCTGTAACCCAGTGAGTGGGAGAATGCAACCTGGGTTCTGCCATTTGACAAACATTTTATACAGGGCATTTTGACACATTTCAGTTCATAAAAAACCATTTATATTTATGATTCCACATTCTTTGTGAGTTTATTTTAATACTTGCTGGCCTATCAGCAGTTGTTAATTAGGGTTATCAGATCCTTGTTATCACCCTGAAAATCATGGTCTACCTTCAGTTACCACTAAAATTCAGCAGAAGTCCATGTGCCTTGCACAGAGCTGGATTATTGCATGGTTATCAACCATTTTACTCCAACATGGCTGCTCTAGAGTCTGTAGAATTCAGTGGTCCCTGATGCCTAGCATAGAAAGCCAGTGTGCTGTAATTGTTTGAGCACTGGACTGTTGCTCTGGAGACCAGGGTTTGAATCTCTGCTCAGCCATGGAAACCCACTGGATGATCTTGAGCAAGTCACATTTGCAAAGGCAAACTCTCTCTGAACAAATCTTGCCAAGAAAAGCCCTTCACCTTAAGATTAATACCCTGTTTCCCCGAAAATAAGACATACCCATAAAATAAGCCATAGCAGGATTTCTAAGCATTTGCGCAATATAAGCCATACCCCGAAAATAAGACATAGTGATAGGCGTGGCTATGCAGCGTACCGGCTGAGGCATAGAAAGTGAAAGTAAAAGTCTCCTCAGTGAAGTGAGGAGCAGGACGCTCTGCTTTAGGTATTGTGTGTCCTCAGGGGGAAGAAGTAAAGCTGTGGCTGCTGTTCTACTCAGCACTGTGGGTCTCCGTCCCCCAGCACCAACCAGCAACAGTCTGTGGGTCTCTCTCACCCCACACAAACAGCAGGGGATAGGGGAAAAGCTTCAGCAAGCAGTCTGCTACTGAGCCCTGAGAGATCATCCCAGCTCCACTGTGCAGATTGGACCCAGTTCTCACTGGATCCCTAATAAATAAGCCAGCCCTTACACATCAGCTTAGCTGGCCTATCTCTGCTTTTCCTGAGTTATCTGTACCCCCAGACAAGATGAGTGCAAAAAGAAAGAGTTATTCTGTTGAGTACAAGAAAGGAATTGTGGAGGACTCCCAGAGCAAGAATCTTACGGCTTTCTGCAAAGAGAAGAAGTTGGATATCCGAATGGTCCAAAAATGGCAGGCAGAATACGATAACCTCAGTCTACAGGTGGGCAGAGGAACAGCTAAGAAGCGCAAGTGTGGTTCAGGTCGACAACCTTTATTTCCTGAGCTGGAAGATATGATCAGTGAATGGATTGCTGACAGGAGAGCACAGGCTTTGGTTGTGCGCAGGGCTGATGTTCAAGCATTTGCCCTTGCAACAGCACCACAATTCGAAATATCCCCAGAATTCAAAGCATCACAACACTGACTGGATGGCTTCCTTCAGCGATATGAACTGTCTCTCAGAAAATCAACAACACTGTTTAAGTTGGAAGATGCTGAAGTTATTAAGCGAGCATTTGCATTCAAGTCCTTTGTTGATGGCATCGACTTTTCTAAATACCAACTTTGCAACATGATTGCTATGGATGAAACTGCAGTGTTTATGGGTCAAGGAACCCAAACAACAATTGAACAGAGGGGTGCCTCCTCAATCTACGTTCCCTCCACTGGTCACGAAAGTTCGCGTGTTACCTGTATTTTGGCAATTCGTCTGGATGGAAAGAAAGCCACACCTCTTATCATCACTAAGGGCAAGAAAGATAAGATTGAATGTGTTTCTGGCATTTATGTTCTTGAAACCGAAAAAACCTGGTGCACACAAGCAGTTATAAGGAAGTGGCTTGATTTAATGCTGCCACTTGTTTTGTGAGGTGGCCAAAGAGGTCTGCTAGTCTGGGATTCAGCCAGCACTCACCGTGCTAAAGACATGAAGAACTTCCTTGCAGAGAGAAGAATAGATCAAATAATGATTCCTGCAGGAATGACTGCCTATCTGCAGACTCTTGATATTGCAATAAACAAGCCATTCAAAGACCATTTGCGTATGGAAATTAACGACTATATTGAAAATAGAATGACAAGAAATCAGCGTGGAAACTTTGTGAAACCTAACCTACAAGAGGTCGTGATTTGGGTGAAGAATTCATGGGATAAAATCACTGACAGTGTTGTCGCCGATGCACTCCGAGCAGGTTACATGGATAAGAGCTGCTCATTTAATGAGAGCTCTATTGCTCGACATGAAAGATTGGGGCCAATGGTTCTAAAGGAAATGGAGTCGCAAGAAATTCAGGATGGAATTCCAGGTTTGGAGAGTTATGACGATGTTCCAGAAGAAGACGACTTAACTATATTTGAATAAATGTAGATTGTTGTACCATACTTAATAAAAATAAGACATCCCCTGAAAATAAGCCGTACTGTGTCTTTTTGAGGAAAAATAAATATAAGACAGTGTCTTATTTTCGGGGAAACACGGTATAAGTTGGAAATGACTTGAAGGAACATTAACAAGAACAGTTGGGATAGGGATGGATGAGCTCTGGACGCCTAGACTTTCACTACTAAGAACCTGAAAAATTGAGAAAAAAACTAAATAAAAATAAAATCAGAAGAGACAGGAGGGTTTTAGAGGCAAAACAAGGTGCAAGGTAGTCTTGGCCTTTTGCTTTGAGGCAAAATGGCTGGTACTGGAAATATTTTTTCACTCAGGAGGAGTGTATTGGGAGGGTAATGAAGGGCTATACAAAGGGTCCCAGGGGCCAGCACGCACTGCCCTCTCCCCAATTGCAGACTTCCCAGAGCGAAACCAATGGGAGGAACTGAGTAGCTGTAATTTTAGATTTGGTGGGAGAGGACAAAAATCATAGACTTTTGTGCTCTGATAACTTTAATTAAATTTAGAGATACGATTCCTAATTTAACAGTAATCATCATAAGCATATGGCTGCTCATGAGGAATGTTTTTCCCAGTTTCATAACACTAGAATTTATTGGCAGGAGGCTAGAGACACACAACAGAACATACCTCTTCACATTACACATAATTAATTTGAGGAAGCTGCTTCCACAATATGTAGTGATGGTTGCTGGCACTCATGATTTTTGAAAGAACAGATGAATTCATAATTGAAGGTTTATCAAAAACCCATGGGTATTATGGAAAGAATTTTCACTGGACTTGACAGTCTCTGTAAAAGTAGTATTTTTTTACTCCTACAAAGACTGGTTGAAAAAAAATTACGTAGTTTTTCAGACATTCACACATTTGCAAGTATTAGGAGGCATTTCTGAGAAGTGCAGTGCACACAAACCAATGCACATATTTTATAATGAGAACATCTGAAATGTTCATGATTGGAACAAAGTATGCAGAAACACACTTAAATTAATGGGGGAAAGTTGGATAAATTGAATAAACTGTACAAGAATGCGGAAATTAGGATAAATTGGTTGAAAAGAGATGACACAGGTTTCAGTGTAGGATGGAAACAGAAAATCTTGCTACCTGATGTGAAAGAACAAAGAGAAGAAAATGCAAGTAAGGATTCAGATACATGCCAATGGACTTTAGTCCTCAGATAGGCATAAGGAGAAGCACTCCTCCAGGTACTGAGGTACCAGGCCAATGAAGGCTTTAATTGTAATTACCAACACTGTGAATTCAGACCAGAAGTATACTGGCAGGTAGTACAATTCCTTTAAACTAGTGTCATCTTCAAGGTCATCTTCAAGGTCAGCCCTACTTGGTCTAGGCTGTTGTTAATGTTTCTACTTAGATGTAGAGTACATCCAAGAAACAGAGAGAGAATTGAAGAATACATTAAGCAGCAATAAAGTTATACCAGTAAAATCATAATGCCACCATCAAAGTACAAAATCCAAGTTAATCCCAAGCGGAGTGGACTGATTAGATCAATGTATACTTTGCAAGTCAACACTTGTATAAGTTCCATTTATTTGGTAGGTCTACTCAGGACAAAGAATTGGATTTAGCTCTTGACATGTTTGTGAGAATACATGTGAGAATGAATGTATGGCATCTCTGATTGAATGGGATTCAGTACGAAACATCCCAAAGTACAATAACCTGTCCACTGAGAGCAAAAGCGATATGCAGCATGGGAGATTCATCACAGTTTGGGCAGTGAATTGTTTTTCAGCCTCAGTTCCCTTCCTAGAAGAGGGGAATTATAACAGCTCTAGTCTGCACAGAGGTCTTATGAGGTGGAATGAGGCCAAGATGATAAGGCTTTGAGTAATACATGTTGCTTTGGGGTGCCATCAGAAGGTAACCAGACTGGAGTTATTTAGAATTTCAGATTTGACTGTTTTTCTGTTCAGTAGAGAACATGTTTTTTTTTTAAACATTGCCTAGCTGGAGGGAGTTATAGTTACAGCTGTCATATTGAAAGTCAGTTTCCAGTTCCTAGACCAGAGAATGGTGAAATCATGAAATATTTCCCTTAGCCTTCTCAGAGAGAAACTGCTTTATACTGAGGTATTCACTCTAACTGAGCATTGAGGTAAGGCTTGCCAGCACTTTAGTCGTTCCCAATGGTACCTAAAAAATGCCAGAGACTGAGTCAAGAACTTTTTGCTTTCCAGAGTGTGTGTTCTATGCAGTTCTTGTTTTCTGAGCTTGAAAAGCGGTTTTTGGTGTGGTTTGTTTTTTGCTTTGCTTTGCTTTTTGAGTTTTTTGTGTACATCTTTCAGAATCCTATAGCCAGTGTGAACACTGACCAAAGCTTTCTAAACTGTATTCCTTCATTTCTTTCTCATCACCTCTCCCTTACTGATTATAGGCTGTCAAATGAACCTCAGAATTCCTTCCCCAAGAGTCTCAAGTCTGGCTGTACATCACCTGGCACAAAAATTCTGACTTAGCATCATGGGTGTGGGGGTGGGAGTGCATTTGCCAGCAAATATTTGTCTCCAGCAGGGCTGGGCAAGTGTAGGAGACAAAGCTGCATTTAGCTCCCCTCAGGAGACCGTGGGGAGTCTGCACCTCATTGCCCCTGGGAAAATAAAAAAGGTTTTTGCCCTTAAGCCCTCTATGAGAAAAGGGGACATTTTGCTCTGTTTATGACTCCTGGGCCATATCAAATTCAGGGGTGCTTTTTCCCCCCATTTTTAAGCACTTCTAGTAACTTCTTCTTCACCTCTTGTTTTAGAAAAGTGCCTCTCCTGGGTTTCAAGTGGCCAAGAAATGCCTCCCATGCACCCTAGAGAGAATGTTGGAGCATTTTTTTTTTTTGGGATGAGCACAAAAATGGCCCTGGAGGGAGATACATGAAGTCCGCAAGCTATATTTGTCCACCCCTAGCCTACATTGAAATTTCATGAAAAATTGGGAGGCCTCTCACAGGTGAAATATAGGCATCAGTTTTTAAGGGAAATTAAAACAATTGGCATATGATCGGCACAAACATCTTCAGTGTTGGAAGGGGAAGGGAAAATGTAGCTTAACTTTAAGTTGCTATTTAAATTTCCCTGAGGAATAATCAGGGCCAAAATACCCAGAAGGTGCCACATCTTGTCTGATCTTGGAAATGAAGCAGGGTCAGCCATTGGTGGTCAGCCATTCGGTATCTAATTGGCATGGGGGTGCAGATGTTACCAACTGCCTCCACACTTCCTAGAGGGCCTTTAGGGGCAATTTTTTCTTGCAAAATATATTTGATATCTGGGGGCCCTGGGGGCCTCCCACCCTGATGTCAGCCATCTGGATAGGCTTAAAGAGTGGAACACCTTGAGGAAAACTTCCCAGACAGCATGTGTTAATTATGGATTCAAGCTGCAGGAAAGGAGATTCCACCTGAACCTCAGGAAGAACTTCCTGACAGTCAGGGCTGTCTGGCATTGGAATATGCTGCCTCGGAATGTGGTGGAGTCTCCTTCCTTGGAGGTTTTTAAGCAGAGGCTGGATGGCCATCTGTCAGGAGTGCTTTGAGGGTATTCCTGCATGGTAGGGGGTTGGACTGGATGGCCCGTGTGGTCTCTTCCAACTCTACATTTCTATGATTCTATGATTCTATAAGTCGTTGTAAACTCACCCATTATTTGGTGTGACAACTTTTGGATTGTGAAACCAGGGATTACCTCTTTCTCTGTTGACCCACATCCCTATTTTTAATCCGGTAGCACACACTCTATATATTAATCATTTCTGACTAACCTTGATAGATTACCTTCTTATTCTTTCACATTTCACACGCACTCCCTTTGCGTGTGCATATTTAAACTTCTGGTGGTGGAAGGGGGTGAAACCTCACCTCTTCTTGTTCATTTTTATTTTATCAGCTGCTTGGCAGGTGAGATGAGCTGGATATAATGTAGCAGCGATGAAAAGCAAGGTCTCCTAAGGTTGCTGAGTCCATGGCTTTCTTTTCCACAAGCCTGCTGTTTAAACGTTATGATTCCTATCTTGGCTAAGATGAAAATTGTTTTACCACCATAAAGTAGATCAGGAGTGGAGGACTTGTGACCATCCAGATATTAAATACATCTCCCATATTCTGTAACCACTGACTGTGCCTGGTTATATCTAATGGGGGTTGCAATCCAGTATCATCTATAGGGCCACAAACCATGCTGGTCTACGACCGTAATAAAATTTTAAAAAAAGGGGGGGCAAACTGCTCACCCCTGGCAAACATGGATCTGGCATAGGACAGGTTTTATTTATTCCAAATCTGAAGTAACAGTGGAATCTCACTGTATTTTTATACATATCTCAGTTTAAGAAATTTACCTGGTGTTGGGTTAGATAGTGATGACTTTGCTTATGATACCTTTCAGAGGTAGACCAGTGATGCTTAAAATTGGTTTCATGTCAAGTTCCATGTAAAATGGACCAAACCCAACAATTTTCCTTCAGCCTCCATAAAGCTCAATTTTGCCAGTCAACCCTGAACTTGAACATGTTTTGAATGCCAGTCTAAATGAAAATATGGTAGACCCTCTACATCTGCAGGAGTTTGGTTCGAGAATTCCCCACGAATGATAAAAAAAATGTGAATGCTCATGTCCCATGCTATTGAATAGTGGTGACATGTGTGCAGATGCTTCAGTGTATCCATGTTGCCATTTTATGTACAGGATGCTTCGCAATAACCGGCAATTGCTTATCTGGAGATCGCAGATACGGAGGGTTCACTGTATCACGTTTGGTCAGAACTGATTCCTAAATGTGCATTTTAGAAATAAAATATAGAGATCCAGAGTTTTTGTTAGTGAGATACTTGAAGTAAGTATTGTATTGGGTCTAAAACTTTACAACAGTCTTCCTTTCGGTCCCAGTAGATAACACAAGCTTCAGGTTTCTGATAAGAATGATTTGCGTAGACAGACTGAAGATTTTAAATTGCAGTAAGAGTTGTATCAGTTGTACAAGCAACTTTAGCATGGCTGCAGATGGTATTTTTCTGGAGGTTCTGATATGTCCGTTGCTTCTTTGACTAGCACATGATGGAGGCAAGAGTCCAGGAGTAAGCTTTGAGGTTTCTCTGGATCTCTCCGCAGCCCTTAGAAATTGTTGTATAGTTTCTGGGTCGGAAAGAGATGTTGTCCCATGGAGCTGATAGCAACATGCTTTACTGGACTGTAAGTGCCTGATTATTATTATTGAGAGCCCTGGTGGCGCAGTGGTTAAATGCTGGTACTGTAGCCACAATGTTGGGAGTTTGATCCTGCAGGGATCCAGGTTGACTCAGCCTTCCATAGGCAAAATGAGTACCCAGCTTGTTGGGGGCAATTAGCTAAATTTAAACCTCTTAGGGAGTGCTTAGCACTGATAAGCGGTATATAAATGTAATTGCTGTTGCTATAACTGCTTTTATTGAGAACAGAAATAGGGAAGGTGTGTCTTCCTGAGCCATTTTTGAGTCTCCGAAGGCTCATAGTCTCCTAATTTTTTTTTTTTAATAAAAATCCATTTTTTGGCTTAAAATTACCCATGAAGTTGACTTAAATAAAGATTTCTCCTGAGCCTAAAACAGCAGGGGAGGAGGTTAAAACATGGAAGAATTGTCCCCTAACCACATGTTTAGTGGACAGGGTTAGAGCTTTTTTGTTTAAAAAAATCAGGTTTTTGTTTTAAAGAAGTTTTTAACAGTTTGAGGGCAGGGTGCGTGTGGTGGGGAAAAAGAGGGGAAGGATGTGGTCCTCCGGCTGGGGGGAAAATCAGCACCCCAAATCCTGGTAGTTGCCACTCTGGATCAAGAATGTAATGATGGAAAGGTGAAGGCGATGTTTTTCTTTTCAGCTGATAGCAGCCTGCGTCGCTAGACTGTAGTGTTCCTGATTATCCAGAGTACAGTTATGGGGGTGGACACTGTTGATTACTCCTCCATTTCTTCATTGCCATCCTTGTTCTCCTCCCTTAATTTACTAGGTATACAGATTGCGTAACAGTTCTAATGTGTCACACATTACATCTCAGTAACTTCAGTTCGTGCACTAAGTGAGCTGTATCTAATTATAATTCCCTGCTAAGTGTATCTTAAATGCACACACTGCTTTTTCAAGTGCAATACCTCTTAGTCAGAGGGTGAGGGCTTAAATTCAATTTCTAGTTCAAATAAGGTAGAACCGTTAAGCAATGAGATTTACATCAACGTTGAATTGTTTAGTCTCCGTCTTTGGAGGTTTTTAAACAGAGACTGGATGGCCATCTGTCAGGAGTGCTTTCATTGTGTATTCCTGCATAGCAGGGGATTGGACTTGATGGCCCTTGTGGTCTCTTCCAACCCTATGATTCTATTCAGCAGCCAGTTCAATAGATCTGCTTTAGCTGGGACATACAATTGGATTTGTAGAGGCCTTTATCTACCACTTTAACAGCTGTGCAATTAGATTAGTATTATTCTCTTTCTACAGCCAGGTAGATTTAAGAGTGAACTACTTCTGCTCAGAATGAACATAGAACTCTTACCCCAGCCTTGCTGTCAGAACTTTTTCTCATTGCAAAGCTGAGCCCTGAAAGATCTAAACTAACCAAAAAATGAATTATGGAATTGCCTCAGAGGATATGATACTTTCCATAATTATCAAATATGCAGAGTGTACACTTTTGATGTTTCAAGCTGAACTTCTTAATCTTTGAGGTCATGGCTCCCAGTCACCTAGATTTTGAAGCTGGACTCTCAGAATGTTGCTTTTGAAATTTCAGTCCACATGGGTCATATGGGAGAATGTTAACACTGGGTAAAGAGGATCTGAACTCTCATTCTCCTTCCCTTGGGCGTCATAGTTTGCCAGGAACTGACATTGATTGCTTAAATCTGAAATATTACATTGCTAAGGATAGCAGCCTCTTAATATAGTGCAAAGAAGAAACAAATCTGCAGAATTCTTAAATAAGAATTTATTGAATAAGGCAGTGGACCTGTTGAGACATTAAATCAGGAATAGGGAAATGCATAGCCCTCTAGCTGTTCTTTGACTGCAGTCTCCATTGGTCCTAGCCAGCCCATCCCATAATGAAAGATGATGCGAATTACAGTCCGACATAACCTGGAGGGTCACACATTCTCTACCTGTGCATTCAGTGCACACAAAATGCTAATGCATGTGCATGGGAGAGAGATAGACGTAATCAGCTGTGCCTCTTATCTATACATTGCAAGTGTTTTAGCTCTATGTGCATGCAAGTATTGGATCACTTCAAATACTGGAGTACATGTATGTTCAACTGATAGACTTTATCATCATAATACCATCCTGTCCCACTCATGCATTTTTTTCCATAAACCTTTAATGTTTAAAAATGGCTAAAGCTTTTGAACACTAGGAGGCTTTACTTCAGTAAAGTAAAGACTGGGTCCAAATGGCAAGGTACTGTCAAGTGGCTAGACACAGTTCTGTAGGAGCTGGGTAGCTACATGCTTTCTACAACACAGTAAAAAGATTCCTTTCTTCTCCAACCTTGATGTTTGCAGATGCTGAAGATCACCTGTCATGTATTACTGAGCTAAAGTAAATATTTTGTGTAATCATCAGAAAGTAATGTCACTGACAGGAATCTCTTGGAATGATAACAGTACTGAACAAAGCACCTTATTATTTGAATGTTTTCTCTGAAGAAAAGGACACTCATCTGAGCAACCAAAAGTGAGATTGATACAGTTGAGATTGTTTCCTATTCCTTCCTTGTAATATCAAACATGGGTGCCAAGTGCCAATAGAAAAGGAATTCAGAAATACTGAGAAGCAAGAGGGAAGAATCAGCATGCTTATAGGAGAATCCCATATTTTGCAGAAGTGTCTTGCCCCAGAGGGTGTACAGAAAATGCCAAACAATGATTGAACATACTCACTGCTCCTAGAATTTTAAGGATCAACTTAATGTTGACAACAAACATGGCAAATAATATTTTAGTCTGCATTAATAGAGCTATAGTTTTGAAGACAAGGGAACTAATAGTCCCACTGTATTCTGCACTAGTTAGGCCTCGTCTGGAGTACTGTGTTCAGTTCTGGGTGCCTCATTTTAAGATTGATATAGACAAGTTGGAGTGAATTCAGAGAAGGGCTTCAAGGGTCATAACAGGTATGGAGAAGAAATGCTTGAAAGAGTTGGGCATGTTCGTCGTGGTGAAGAGAAGACTAAGGGCTGAGATGATTGCTCTTTTTCAATACCTCAAGGGCTGTCACAGAAAGAAGAGTACAGGAATGTTCTCTGCTGCCCCAGAGGGTAGAACCAGATCTAATTGTTTTAAGTTATTTGTAGGTAAAGTTCAGTTGAACATTAGAAGGAGCTTCTTGAGGTAATTGATTCAACAATGGAATCAGTTACCTAAAGAGTGGTGTGATCTCTTTCTCTGGCCATCTTCAGATAGAGTGTGGATAACTATGTGCTGGGGATGCTCTAGTGGGATTTCCTGCATTGGACAGGGTGTGTGTGTATGTGTGTGTGGACTAGATGTCTTTTATGATTCTATGAAAGAAAACTGAAAGGGCATGGTGGTAGAATGGCTGGCTTTCAGCATAGCCTTGTAGGATCCTGTAGGGGGACATGAGTAGGTGAGCAGGAACTCTAACCAGGAGCATTATAGCTAGGAAGGTTGTACCATGACCTCTTGTTACAGGTCTGATGTGTGGCAAGAACAAAAAGAAGTATCATTTACATTCGTTGGTGGTCTTTCATCCAGTGAGCTCATGGGAGAATTCATGGCTTTTCCCCCATAACAGCCCTGTGAGGTATGTCAGGTAGAGAGAGAGAGGGACTGATCCATGATCACACAGTGTGTTTCATGACTCTGTAGCAGTTAGAAAAGTGATCACCCAGTCTGTTGTTTCAACTGCAGTACCACAGTGGCTCTCCATATTAAACAGTGTAACAATGAGAAGAAAAATGTCAAAACTTTAGCTTTAACCCTAAGCTATATCCACAGTTAGTCTCCTGTCAAGAGCTGATTATTTTGGCCTATTCACCCAAGAACACCTCTTCACACCCTCTGTTTTGAGTTACTGCAGCTTTTGAAATGCCAAAGGAACAAAACTGACTGAAGAGAGAGAGAGATTTTTAAGTGGTCACCAAAGGCTGATAAGTGAGTGCCCCTCTCTGCCCCCTTGCCAGGTCATACAGAATAACAAGCAAGTTTACGGGCCGTTCCACACTACACTGCTACAGTGGTATTATTCCACTCTCAACATCCTATGGAATCCTGGGGTTTGCAGTTTGGGGAAGGACATGTAGAATTTTCAGCCAGAGAGCTGTTTGGCTTCAGCAATAATACTACAGTACTATAATTGTGTAGTGTAAAGGGGTCCTCAGAGACTCCCCAGCTGTCTGTACAGTCTGTCTTAATGCCCAAGGTTTTATGTGTGAATGATCTCAGGTAGCAACATAAATCCAATGCAGCCAAAAGGCAGGAAGGCAGAGTGAGCAGCTTTGCCTCTAGAGTTGGACAGCCAAGCAGTCAGACAGACTGCTGCTGCTGCTGCAGCTGATACTACTAATTTTGTCATCTTCACCAGTGTCATCATGTCAGGCCTAAGGACAAATCCTTGTGGTGTCACGATTGATGTTAAAAGAGTAGTGTTGCAAAGGGCAGCCCTTGGTAATGTCATTGAACCTTATACAGCCTTGCACCAATTATGGCATTCATATAATTAAAAAAAAAGTCTAAATTTATATATATATATAAATATATATTTGTGTGTGTGTGTGTGTGTGTGTACATACATATACCCACATACACATACTTTTCAAGACAATGCTCTCACTCTGAGATTCCACCTTACCCTGAAGGCCAGAGAAGAAGATCCAGGCCCTGAGACCTAACTTCTGCACATGTGCTAGATGGATGCTAATAGTTGTAAGAAACACAAGTCAACCATTTTACACATTTCATAAACATCTCTCAGATCTCCACACATCCCAGAAAAAAATAACTGATGTCCAAGGTGGCTCTTGGGTTTAATTGTTTAGAGTCTGTATGAAACATAACACTGATCTCATCTAGAGTTACAAGTCTCAGATAGCTTCTAGTCCTAGCCAACACTTACGAATATTATCTGAGGCCATTTCTGCACTACACTTTTATAGTGCAATTATTCCCCTTTCAACATCCTGTGGAATTCTGGGGTTTGTAGTTTACTGAGGCCAAAGATGTCCTTCCCTAAGCAGCAAACGCCAGGATTCCATAGGATGTTGAAAGTGAAATAATAACACTGTAACAGTATAGTGCAGAAATGGCTTGAGAGAGAACAACAGGACTGAGTGCTTTTATCATATATCTTAGGGTCAGCGGCTACTGCTATGAAGACACCCAAGCCAGAAATCACCTGCCAGTGAGTCGTTCTGACCTCGGGTGTTCCAAAGAAGCAGACTTGTATGTGTAATGCGAGTTCTTTTCTTTTGTCTTTTTTTAATTTTAGAATCAACCTTGTCCTATGTTAGGCAGCTGGAAGCAAGAGTAAGACAGCTGGAGGAGGAAAATCGCATGCTGCCCCAGGTGGGTGATTTCTATTGCTAGGCACATTAGCTTGTAGCACAGGCCCATAGCTAGAACATTAGCAGGCACATGTCAATGGGTATCTCATTGTGTTGAGTGCTGATGTCCTGGCCCAGTGGTTGAGTGAATCCAGACACATTTTATGAGATAGCTAATACATTTAATTTTCATCAGGGCTCTCTGGGAGTCACTATGAGGGAACACAAATCTGAGAATGCCCAAGCTATCAGTTAGGTGAGGAACTTGGAACAAACAGTGATTGTCAGCCTTTAGTTCTCCAGATTTTTTGAATTTCAACAGCCCGAAGCCTTCAAAACAGTCAGCGGGTAGGGATTCAAGCATTTAGAGGAGCAAAGGTTGAGAAACACTGGGGAAGCCCAACCATGCAAGCTGCAAAGGCTGGAGCCAGGGTTAGGAAGGATGGTGGTCAGAATTTAGTCTAGTAGGGATTGGGTTACGTAGGGAAGAGAGCAGATCATATGACTGGCAATTTGTAGAGCCAGGCTAGAGTATTCTTGGTTCTTTTGACTACTTGTCCAGGTGTTGAATCATCTGGGGGGCTTGTAATGCTGCCAGTGTGGTGCTTGTGTGAATAATCCATTTTATCATGCAGTTCTTTCTGCAGACTAGGAGGTGCAGGGGCTTTTATCCCATGAGTTCCAACTTAAACTCTTTGTGTTTATCTTTTCCTCTAATTGCAAACTTGGGTGATGATCATCTGTGGAAATGGCACTAAAATGGGGCCATTGAGAAATGAGTGGCAGATACTAGGAGCACCTTGAGGTTTGGAGAAGTACCCCTAAAATTCCCTTTTAAAAAGCTAAGCTCTCCCCTCTCCCATTTAGACCAGTGAGGGGTTGGCTGCCTAGTAATTGTGGAAAGTTGAATGTCAGTTTGAAAAGAAAAGAAGAAAGAGGAGGAGAAAAGAATAGCTGGCTGGACAAGGTGGCTGGTTCCCTGAATGACAGCAGGTCTGTTGGGAGGTAAAATTGCTTTTCAGTGTTGCATTGCCTGTTCTACTTATCTGTTTTTATTCCAGTGCTAGGACATTGGCCTTTACTGATAGGAAGGTCAGAAAAAAAAGTCTCAAATCCCTAGCAATAAGGAAGATGGCTGTTCTGAAGTCAGTGTCCATAAGCACACACAGTCATGGGGCTGCCCCCAGCTGCCATTTTGACCCTTTGCGGCAGAGATGGAAAAAGCAGTGCCTGAGAATGGGAGATGCTGTGTTAGGATGTGGTTTATGTACCATTCTTCCATGGGCTTGCATCCTGTTTGTGACTTGCCCAGGCGCAAGTCAATCTTATACCTGTGTGTGCCTTTTTCTGGCAGACATTGATATTCTTTTCTGCCCTCCACCATGATCAAATCACCCCCAACTCACTTTTCAGCCACTGAAGCTCCTCCTCCTGGCCATACCATGGTTGGTGGGTGGTCAGATGGGTGGGTGGGGGCTGATCAGAGGAGCATCTGACTATGTTCCCATAGTCAGACACAAACTGAGGTCATCTTCTACCACAATCTGCTAAGTTTCTCTAAAGATCTCAGTGGATGATGTAATCAATTTGCTTTTGGCTATGGGGATATAGCCAGATTCTTCTCTGATATTCGTTGCATTCCCACCAGCTGCTGGAGAGCTGCAGTGACTGAATAGTGTGGGGTGTTGAGAGGAGATAGGTAGCATATTTCCACATGTGAAACTATTCCACTATACTGTGCCCTCCATCCATGTGGCCTGTGGCATGTTTTTCAGTGTCCTCGGCTTGCCGTATGGAACAGCAGAGGTTGGGATGGCTGAGCTATCAGGGAGAGAATAAAGTGGCTATATGAAAATACCCCTCTCTTCACCTGGAATCAGGGTATAGAATTGTCAATGAACTTTTGAAGGGAAAAAAAAAGCCACATTGAGTCATGAATTTGAATGTTCCTCAAGTATGGCAGAACTTCGAAAAATTATTTTACTCACTACCTCTTCAGTATCTTCCAGCATAACCAGTGGAGATGATGGTAGTGGGAATTCTGGAAGTTGAAGTCTAAAAAAATAACTTCTTCCAAGCTTCAAAATGTAATCTAGGAGTTTTGAGATATTACTGCCAAACCTTTTGATATGACTGGTGAAATATTGGGATTGCGGTAGCTACAGAATTTTTCCTGAGATTAAATTTTGAAACAAATTTGAAATAGGACTGTTGCTAGGGTTCTTGTGTGAAAAATCTTGGTGGGCAGACACAAAGTAGACAATCTTCAGATCAGGATGGATACTTGTGGTGTGTCTGGGAGCCAGTTTCTTCTCTAGGATTGTTAGAGGGGGCACATAGACATCCTAGCATGCCAAAAATGAAGAGGATGTGTCCCAAAGTCCACTTTTAGTTTAACTTTTTAAAATGTTAAACACCATGGCGGGGGGATTTATTTAAAAGGCAGATTGCCTCTCCAGGAGCCTTTTAAAATTTTTTTTGGGATGAATGTTGCATTTTAAAGTTCCTGTGTGGAATTTCGGACCTTAATATTGGGGCAGATCTGCTGCTAGCAAAGTGGAATATCTAGAGCACAAGAGGGAATGTTTTAGTTCTATGCAGAGCCACACTGAGCTGTAATTCCATCATATGGCGGACAGGATGGGAAGTGAATGAGCCATTTGCTTTTATACAGACCTCCCTAGACAGAGAGGCCTCTGGGGAGTGAATTTGCACAGCCAATCACATCTGAAAATAAGTTTTAACTTACTAAAAGAATCTAATCTTGGAGGGTACCATTGTTGCATCTAAAGTTCTAATACCAACAGAAGAGTCTCCATACATCTGCAGAGGGGTTTCATGCAACCCCAACCCCTGCCATTAAACAAATCTGGTATGTCACTTGCCACATGGTCATACCATTAGCAAAATGCCTACCAAATAGTGTGAATTTACATAATTCTGTATGCTTCTGTGTGGCCTGCATTTATTTGGAAAGAGGCAGAAACTGGGTCACAGAAGAATCTACAGAAAAAACCAGACACACATCTCGGGATGGTTTTATTTTATTTATTTGATTTCTTAACAAAAGTCCATTGAAATGATGGTTTTTTAAAATTTGTGTGCTTTTTATTATTATGACAGCCATCTTCTTGAGCATTTTGAGATGTGTCTCTGGTTTATTCTGTGGGCTACATTCATTTTGAGTGAGCTTCTAGGTTTGCTTCTCACTTTCTTTTTTGTGTAAGAAGTGTGGGGCTGCAAGGTAATCTGCTGACTGTCAGCTATGGATAGTGATTGATTCTGATAGTTGCCTTGATATTTCCTTAAGCAGGTAAAAAATCTGCCAGTTGTGGTTGGTGGCTTCCACATTACTGTTTCAGTGAACCCATTCTGGATTTTAGTTTTGACCTTAAAGAAGCTATCCAGACTGCTAAATCCTATCCCCTCAAATAGGTTGACCACCTTGGATATCATTTTTAAAGTCCAAACTGAAACCCAGACTGGATCCATTGCTCCATTGGCATGGAAGCCAGCAGCCATCACTGAAATATGCTATGCTCCTGTGCAACTTCTGGGAAGATGAAGTCACATATCTGTGTTTTAAGGAAACTGCAAATGGGTGTTACAGCAAGTTATGGGCTGATATTTGAGTGAGAGGAGAAATTGGTCCATATAAACAGAGAGCCATCTGGATCCTGACTCCTACCCTTGCCAGCAGCCTGAGCTCAGAGTCAGATCATGACAAGAAGAGACCACTCACATAACCTGGACCAGCCACACTAGAGACTAATGTGCTACACGTAGTCCTAGACTCCAGCGTCATTGAGGGTCTCAGATCAGGGCTGTTTAGGCTATGGACATCCGAGCTTGGACTGTCAGAGACAATAATCTCTGACTCTGCCATGCCCTTTTTCCTCCACAAGACACCCTACCCATCTCTGTTGAAGCCCATCCGCATAGGGAATGAGCCTGGAAGGAATTAACAGAGGTGGAAGAAGGAGGAGGAGAAGATGAGAGGTGAGAGGCAATAGCAGCTTCTATGCAGACAATTGCAGACAGTTGCTCTCCTCGGGGGGGGGGGGGTCGAATCTCTTGATTAATCAACTTGTGTAGGTGTTTTGAAGTTTAGACAAAACTTGGAGGGGATTCACTGTCCAGCTGACATGGGAACCATAGGTACCCATTAGTAGCACCCAGGCTGATCTGGTTCTGGAGAAGCAGAGGGCTTCGCTTTAGTCCCAGACTTGGACTTTAGCAGGTCCAGTTCTTCAACATGCTGCTGCAAATATTGACTTACCTTGCTTTTTAGTTCCTCCGTTGTGTCCTGTGGATGTCTTGCTAAGGGCAATGAAAAACTCTTTTGCAGAACTGTTGGAGTAACTCTCACGAGAAGCTGTGGGCCTCTATTATATTCAAAAAGCACAGCAGGGCTGGTGCCTAGGGCATTCTGAGAATTCTGATCCACAGATGTAACTTTTCTAAGCTCTGCCAAAAAGAAATTGCTTGGGTTTCTTTTGTTAACAAATTGGTGTTTATTCTCCCTGGAAGCTAAAAGAATGCCTTTGAGACACTATTATAACACTGACTGCCTTGGCAAAGGAGTAGGGGAGGAGAAGGCAGTCGGAGAAAAAGACGCACACGCAAAGAGATATTTGCAAAGGTCTGAGAGATTACAAAAGATGTGTTTGTAAGGTAGCCTGTTTGTTACTGCTGTTGTTTGAGCATCACTGTGTAGTTGTCCAAACTGACTTGCAGTCAGGCTCTGTGTAGAATCCTTGCTTTTCTTCAAAGACAACACATGCACGTAGAAGACAGGAGGAGGTGCGTTGTGGAAAAGCTTCCAGCCATGTCATTTTCCTGAATTCTGTCTGGCTGTACGAGTGGAAGTAATCAGTTAAAGAGATCATTTTTCAGGGTATCCTGGAGCCAGATCCTTGATCTTTCTATACCAGAGTTGGGCAACTCTGGTATAGGGACCTACAACTCCCCAGTCTGGATCTTTGAGGGCCATACCACACCCACATCTCCAAAATCCATTGAAATTGCTATTTTTTAACTGGAAAAAGCCCGTTGCCTCATCTAGGGCAGAGCTTTCCAAACTTTTCATGTTGGTGACACACTTTTTTGGCATGCATCATTTCGCGACATAGTAATTCAGTTTTACTAGCAAACCGGAGGTACCCACAGGTATATCCAGGATGAGGAAAGGCACTCCTGATCCTGCCATTGCCCTCACCAGCAAAGGCCCCTGCAAGAGTGACGGCAGGAGAAAGGCAGCCACCTCGCACCCAGTCCTTGCCCACTGCCATTGCTCTTGCCAGGGAAAAGTCCCAGTGAGAGTGACAGCTTCCTCCCACCTGGTCCTTGCCCGCTGCAGTCACTTTTAGCAGGGAAAGTCACTAGTGAAAGCAATGGCAGCAGGCCGGGCTCAGGTCGGGGGGTCTTTCTCAGCTGGGGAGGCAACACAGCAACACACTACAGGTGACACATTCATGTATTGTGACACACCGTTTGGAAAGCCCTGCTCTAGGGAGCCAGAGGAAAATGTTGCCTGTTTTTTTTGCATCCTAAACTTATTTCTCACCCAGGAGAGACCCTTTTCCCTGCAAAAGGAAACAACTAGAAATCACTTTTAGTTTTCCAAAACACCCTGTATAGTTCCCATGCTAGGAGGGACAAAGTTCTTCACCGACATGGGTGCCAATAACATCATAGTTAAGATCTGTAGAAGGACATTGAGTAATATCAACAAGAGTATAGTATAGAGTATATAGAGTAGAGTATATAGGTCAAGGGATGTAAGTGTACCACTCTATCAAGCCTTGGTCAGACCACACCTCAGATACTGTGTACAGTTCTGGTCATCCACAGTTGAAGGAGGATATTGACAAGCTGAAACATGTCCAGAGGAGGGTGACCAAGATGATAACAAAAGGTCTGGAAATCAAGCTCTGTGAGGAATGGCTTAGGGAGCCTGGTATTGTTAGAAATCTTGACATAAAAATTGAAGGAATGTCATGCAAAGGATGGGGCAAGCTTGTTTTCTGCTTCTTCAGACACTAGGAGACAAACCAGTGGCTTCAAATTACAAGAAAAAAGATTTTAGCTAAACATTAGAAATAATCTCCAGATGGTAAGATGTTCAATACAGGAAGCTCCCACTTTTTGACACCCTGTTACCTGATGACTTGCTCTTTTCCAGTAATTCAACAGCTGTTCCACTCATTCATCAGTTCTTCTTGCTTACAAATGTTCGCTTGGAACTACTTCCATGCACATACTGCAAGAGACTTTGCAAGCACCATGTGCACAGTCAGTCCCAAATGATCCTCCTTAAGTCCTTCATGCTGTCTATAGTACAGTACCTGGGCTCTGCTTTTCAGGCAGTTTCTGTTTGCTGACAGTGCTCCAGTCTCTAACCTGTCAGGTAGGTGGGGGAAACCTGTAATGGAATAGACTCAAAGGGCCTTCTGCATTACACTGGTATAGTGCTATCATTTCACTTTCAGCATCCTATGGAATTTTGGGTGTAGTTTATTGAGGCCAAAGAGCTCTCTGGCTGAGAATTCTAAATACCCCTCCGTAAACTGCAAACTCCAGGATTCTGTAAGATGTTGGAAGTGGAATAATAGCACTATAACAGTGTAGTGCGGAAAGGCCCAGAGTGATGGGCTCCCCTTCATTGGAGGGCTTTAAACAGAAGTTAGAGAGCCATCTTTCAGGACTGCCTTAATTGTGTGTTCCTGCATAATAGACGTTTGGATTAGATGGCTTTTATGATCCCTTCCAACACCATAATTCTATGCTTCTGTCTCATAGGCACTCATGTAGGTGGAAAAATTTGTACTTTCCCTTACCTGTGTAGGAGCTGTGACAAAGAGAGCAAGTGAATGACTGAAAGGGGTGGTGGTAGTTCTTTTTTTCTGATTAGTCATAAAATAGCAACAGCAACAGAAGACCTGTACAGCAGGCACAACTTGTTTTTTTGCAGGCAGTGCTGAAGTTGCTTTTGTGTATAGATTTGTGCTTTCCGAAAACAGAATCCAATGCAATTGACTAAAACCTCTCATTATGACAATCAAGCCAGTCACACCTCTTTTTGTTTTAATTTCCCGTTAATAAGCATTGTCAAGCTTTGCTTGCACTTGAGGTACTTAAGACTAAATTCTTTTTCAGTCTTTGTTTTTTCAAGTGTTGATACTTCAGTGGCAAAATCTCACTGGAGGCTCAAACTGGGGAGATAGTGGGATGAATATTTGATTAAAGAAGTCTAAAGGTCCAGAATAGTTTTCACGAATTTACCATTTTTTTTTTACTGTTACATTTTAAAGAAACTTTTGGATATATGAGAATCTGTTTTGAAGTAGACAAATATTAGCAGCCACATTGTAGAACTTTAGTTTTGGTTGCCACATCACATAGAATTAGTGTCACAAAGAACTTCTCTAAGCTTTTGAAGCTGAGGGGACTGGGGGAGAGGTGAATGAAGGTGGAAGAAAAACTAGTATTTTTCAGAGAGCAAGTGAAAGTTGTTAAAAAAAACTTCTTTTTTTGAAGATGCAGGGCTTGCCGGGAAAGAAGATGGGGAAAATAACGCAACAGATAGATAGTAAAGATGGCGGTGGAGGCAGTAGAGATGGCACTAGTAATTACCACTCCTCCTTCTCCTCTTTATACTTCCCTTTCGTTTACAGAGTCTTTCCCAGCGGTGTTGCTCCTGGAATGCTCTCCTAGAATGCACCAGTTGGAATGATGTGAAATGTTATTCCACATGCATTGTTGGAAAGAGCAATGGTGTCCCACTGCTTACATCTATTCTAGAATTTATTTAAAAGAATTGATGACTGGAATCTTGAATCTCAGGTCCATTTAAATCAGGGCGGGGAACTTCTGATGTTTGGGGCTACAACTTCTGTATTCTTATAGCATTGATACTTCTTCTGGTACTTCTGGGAGGTGATGTCCTCTATACCAGGCTGTAAGTCTTGCAGGAAGTGTCAGTGTTGACTTAAGGGCATACCATACGTAGAGGGACGAGAGAAGGCATAAGCTGAAACACAGCTTAGAAAGGGTGCTGAAAGACTGTATCCCCAACTTTTAAGATCTTCAGGTGAGAACTTTGTCTCAGTGCCACCACCCTCACAGGCATGTTTGGTGAGAGCATGGGAGAAATTCTTCTCAGTGGCTGTTGCCAAGCTGTCCAATTCCCTCCCTTGGGAGGTTTAGTTGTCCCCCTGTCTGCTTTCTCTTCACCATAGGCAAGACCTTCTTATAAGACCTTCTTATTTAGGTAGGCCTTCGATTCTTAAATCATGTGGCAGAAATCATGTTCCAGTTTGGTATACTGTGCTTTTGTCTTTTCAGTTGCATTTTAAATGTGCTTTAAATTATTTTAATTATGTGCCTTTTAAGTAGAATTCTTCATTTAATTGTTTTTTAACTTTTGTAAAACAAAAACAGTTTTAGTTCAACTTTGTTTTAAATTGCTCTAAGCCACTTTGGGCCCTGTGCTGGGGTATAAGTTAGAGACACAAAATAAATAAATAAATGATTTAGGCCAGAACTGCCAGACTCCCTGGGTCAATGTGACCATGGCCTCGGAGTTCTGACTGGGGGGGGGGGGGGAGAGAGAGAGAGAGAGAGAGAGAGAGAACTTTGTCTTAAGTTCTAGACTGAAAAGCAGTGAAAGGGCAGAACTCCTGCACCTGTAACAGTCAGACGGGGAGATAATTTCAGCAGATGGGGCTTGCTATTTTGGGGGAGCACAGAAAGGTGTGGCCCCATGAAACAGGTGAAGATGGAGGCTGATGGAGCTGTGATTCTCTCCATTTTGGGATAGTTTTCTTTCAGTGATGGAGAAGAGGGCATGTACAGGTAGGAGGTGACCCTGGGAAACTTGGTGGACCATATGCAGCCCAGGGGCCAAAACATTCTTACTTCTCATCTGCAATGAGTTTGAGCCACTTGTGGCCCTCCAGGTCATCTTTGACTACAATTCCTATCAGCCCTACCCAGCATGCTGAGAGTTGCAGTCCAACAGTGTCTGGAATGGCACATGTTGCTTGTCTCTTGATCTGTGGCATTTCTCAGAAGTGTATGAACTGACACAGAATGTCATCCAGCTCTATGACCATTCCTGCCCTATGCTGTTATAGTGATATTGTCCCACTTTCAACATCCTATGGAATCCTGGGGTTTTTAGTTTAGGGAGGGGCATTTGGAATACTCAGACAGAGGGCTCTTTGGCCTCAGTAAACTACAAACCCCAGAATTCTACAGGATGTTGAATAATAGCACTATAACAATGTGGTGTGGAAATGGCCTATGAGAGAGAAAGTCTATTGCAAATTGCATTGGCCAGGACTGTAACTTTTGAATGTTTACACTTCCATTTGTCACTCAACTGGGTAGGATCCAGCCTCCTTCTGAATCTGTGGCCGTAGATGGAAATGTTGAGCAGGGAAATAGGTCCTTCTCGAGGTTCACAGTTCTCCTACAAATCATGTCAGAAAGAATTGGCTGGTCAAAGCAAGGCATGGGTATCATCACTGTACGGCACTATATATCCAAACACAAAGCTATGTGGACCTTCTGTGTGGAAATACAGTCAGGGAGATCTAGAGACATTACAGCTTGTTCTTGGCATTGTTTGCCCTGCGTCTTGACACAGAACAGGTTTTCTGGGACTGTCTGTGTAGTAGTCTTGTTTCCCATCTTCTGTTTTGGCATGACACTGGCAAACTATCACAAGTCAGTGCCTTCTTCCTTCTTCAGTTCTGTATTTAAGCCTTGACATATCAAAACATTTTGATGGTCATATGTGAGAAACCCTGGACTAGAAATAAACACATGATAATATTATCATGCTGTGCTTCTGGCACTTTCATTATCTGTTTGAAATTGGCTGAACTGATAGGATGGGACAGCATGGAATGTTCCTGAACATTCAAACTGCTCATGAAACGAAACTTTCAGAATGTTTGCAGAGAACTTGGAAAAGTTCCTTTTCTGGGTTACAGCTGTCAGGGTTTTCTGTTACTCATGCTGAGCTGAGGATCCTGGGAACTATAAATAAAAATAAACACTTTCTTTAGCTTTGTGCTTCCAGCTTAGTTTCTGTGACAAAAGGGACTTGACAACTGTGACTTTAAGTAAAGTCTCACAAGTGCCCTACAGACAGGAGTAACTTTCTGGGATTATCCTCTGGAGTGAGTCAATACTCTTAAGTGGCAGGGAATTTTGGCGGTTAAACAGTGTTAATCAACCATTGGTTTTCCAGGGATTTTGGAGCCCTCCCCTAGACATCCCAGCCAGCATGGCCAGAGGTCAGGGATTGAGGAGTTGAAGCTCAGAACATCTGTAGGATCAACACTGAAAAATGGCTGTCCTAGAGGAAGAATGCAATTTGCCTAAGGGGCCCAGAGTACACGCAGTATGGAGTAGGGGTGAATACCACATTTGGATTGTAACCAACCTTCCTGTGATTTGTTTCAGGGTACTGCCCTGATTTAAATATTCTAGCTGAACTAGTTTTTTTTTAACCATATCCTTTCAAAAATACAAGTCCTTGATTCAACCGGTGGCTAGCATATTGAAGAAAGAAGTTATGGTTTCCATAGAATTCAAAGTGTGCAAAGTGCAGCTGTGGGGAATTTTGGAGGTAAACGGTTGAAGGAAATTCTGATTTAGGTTTACTCTGAAAAAAACATTCTTTTCCCAACATTCCCTGCCCCAACAAAAAACCATGAGTAGCATGTCTCTATCTGCATTGTTGTTATTCAGAACTGTGCTTATCCTCTATTCCAGAGGTTGGAGTCACATGGAATCACATGGCCCCAGGACCATTTTCATGGTCGCTGGACTCTACCACCACAGTGCTTGCCTGGCAAACCTTGAGGAGCAGATTTTCTCAGAGAGATCCTTTTTTTATGTTCACAGGTTTTGCAAAATTTTCAACCCCTTCTAGTTTGGCAGAGAGATCAGAAACATACTTTTTTAAAGGAAGGTGGCAGCCTGTAGTGGGGTCCAAGGGTGTAAAATTGCTCCCCAAAGCTTATCAACCTCTGTTGTCTGAAGGCAACCTCGGTTTAATGTTACCCACAGCAAACAGCCTTGTTTAAATATTACGTGTGGTTATAGATTACACAGTTATAGCCGTTTGATGCCACTTAATGGTCGAAGTGGAATTCTGGGATTTGTAGTGTGGTGAGGGACTTAGAATTCTCCTCTGTTGTTCTGAGAAGTAGACTGAAGCAGTGGTTCTCAACTATTGGTCCTCCATAGGCTTCTAGACTTCAGCTCCCAGAAGTCCCAGTAAGCATAGACGGTGTTACGGTATTCTGGAAGTTGAGATTCAAAACGTATAGAGGGCCAAGTGTTGAGAATCAATGGACTAGCACTCTCTAGCAGAAAGCAGCAAGTATCTCTCAACCAGAGTACAGATTCTAGGATTCCATATATGGGATCCATGATAGTTGTGAGGTATTAAACTGCAACTGAAATCTAAAAACCCTAAGAAATAGGTATGAGAGTTTTGAAGATGTCCATAAACCAAATGGGAGTTTCTGGAAAGCAGACTGGATAGCAGACACACAGATTAACTGGTCACATTCATTACATTATAATAGTTATTTCTAAATTTGTAATTCTGTATGTAAATCAGCATTCCAAGTACTCCTGCCAAACTACTGTCAGTCTTAGAATCGTAGAATCGTAGAGTTGGAAGAGATCACAGGGGTCATCCAGTCCAACCCCCTGCTATGCAGGAACACACATCAAAGCACTCTCAACAGATGGCCGTCCAGCATCTGTTTAAAAACCTCCAAAGAAGGAGACTCGACCACATTCCGAGGCAGCATATTCCACTGCTGGGAAGCTCTGACCATCAGGAAGTTCTTCTTGAGGTTCAGGTAGAATCTCTTTTCCTGTAGTTTGAATCCATTGCTCCTTGTCCTAGTCTCTGGAGCAGCGGAAAACAAGCCCGTTCCTTCCTTGACATGACATCCCTTCCGATATTTATACATGGCTATCGTGTCTCCTCTTAACCTTCTCTTCTGCAGATCAAACATATCCGGCCCCCTAAGCTGTTCCTCATGGGCATGGTTTCTATACCCTTCACCATTTTGGTCGCCCTCCTCTGGACATGTTCCAGCTTGTCTCAAACTGCTAAAAAAAAAACAAGATTATTTGTGAAAATTGATTGGTTGCACAGACCCGGTGGACAATCATCTGTGGGACTTGTTGACATTTTGTTGTTGTTGTTAAAAAGCTGCCCAGTGAAATAGCTTTGAGAAATCTCACTGTAAAAATGAAATCCTCAAGAAACAATACTCTAACTTGAGAATTATTTTTAAAAGAAATTCTGTGTCCCATTTGTTAATGTACTTGGGACTTACCACTTCCCAGATAGTACTGCAATGTGATAGGCATACAATTATGTGTAGTGTGATTCTGTACATGTTTTGCTTAGAAGCAATTTTCCACTATTACAGTGAAAGTGTGCTCAGGATTGTGAACTATGTGTACATTCTTCACTTGAGAACTGATTCTTTTTTACACTAACCTGACTGAGCTGGTGTCATACTGGTCTAAAGAAGGAGCTAAACATATAGATCAGGATTTTACTCTGTTGGAGCAAAAAGAAACGGGTGAAATATAGAAAGAGATGCATGCAGAATAATGTTTTGTTTGATTGTTGAGTTGGGAAAAGGGAAAGATGTTTTCAGTGCACGAAAGCAAGCATCATTTTTCTGGTGAAACTTGTTCTGCTTTTTTTGCTTGTTTTTTTTTTTAAGAAAAGATCAAAGCTAGGAAGTATCTAGAAATAATAGCCACGCTCACCCTTCCATGTCTATATGTGTGTATATATATACATACACATACACAGAAAGAAGTGCCTAAAAGTGTCACCTTTTAAGAGAACAATGAGCCAGCCTAAAACCATTGCCAGGACAACGGTATCTGAATGAAACAGAAGGATTCCACCTTTGTTACCAGAAGTATACAGGCAAATGTTCAAGAGCTGGAAGAATTGAATTCTCAAACTTCCATGGCAACCCAGCAGAAGTCAGACAAAGAATAGAGGTAGCAGCGTAATGTGATTATGCAGAGGTTAGGCAATGAATCAAAAAGGGAGAAATGATCCCTTGGGCAAAGGGGTATTTCAGCAGTGGTGTCAGTGACAGTGCAAATACATTTCACAATTACTCCTCAGTAGGACAAAGTTATTACATAGCCACTTCAGCCTGTTTCTTTTTATTGGTGGTGGTGTTGGGAAGAAATGGGTTTCCTGGTGGATGTTAGACAAAAAGGAAGTGCAAGATAGGAAAGGCAGTCGGACATATGGGAGAGACTGCTTTTTATAAACATCATTTACTTAATTCATTAAAATGTTTTTTTTCTTGCTGCTGCCCCTTCCTTCTCCTCGTCCTCCTCCTCCAACATCATCAGTGTGTATGGCACTTTACAAAGTAAAACAACAAGAAAAAACAGCCAATGCTGCCAAAGACATACAATCCAAAATATATGTGCACATGTGTGCGCGCGCACACACACACACACACACACACGGGATGGAAAGGGTAATACAAATATAACAACTAATCCAATACAATTGTAAAACAAATATTCCAGATACCAATGCAAAAACCAGTGCAATCAATATACAGCAAACTGGCAAATACATATAATCAAAATATAAAAGAACATGAGATATCTGGGTAGCGTACAAGTCTACTCAGTTTAAACACTTTCAGACGCATAGAGTTTTAAACAGTGGCCATGATCCTGCATCACAATCTGAGGTAAGAATACTTAACTATGGCCGCTTCCGCACCGGGCTGGTAAAATGGTGCAGAGCGAACTCCCACAGAGGTCTTCTGCACCGTAGAGTGGACTGGGACGGACTACATTCTGTAGTTCCATACCTCAGTCCACTCTGGAGCGACCGGAACTGGTCGCACGGCGTGTTTTTTAAAAACCCCTTTTCAGAGGTTTTTAAAAATCACGGAGCGTGCAACCCTGTGCCGCTCCGTCGCCTGGCTCCAGAGCAGATTTGCAGGCATGCGCAAGTGCGTGCCTGCAGATCTGCCAGGGGCGGGCTTCCGGCTGGCGAGCTTCTCCGGTTGGTGGAGAGCCTCCACCAACCAGAAGCCGCCATTTGGGACGCGGAGGACTGCGGAGCAGCGAATTCGCACTGCTCCTCGTGGTGGCGGACTTGGCCGGCCGGAAAACAAAGCCGGTAAGCTCTGTTTTCAGCCGTTCCCCCCCCCCCCCACATGCGGAAAGGGCCTATGTATCATCTCCTGACTCAGTTCTTCAGACCTGCCTTAATGGCCAGCAGCTGCATGGAGCAGTAGAGGTCTGTTCTACTGACGATTGGAGTGTTACTGGATAATGCTTGCAACCGTCTCCCATTCGTGATCTCTGGTGTGACAATCAGAAGCAGGATCCCTGTCACAACTCCTTGTCCCATCTCAGATCACTGGTGAGAAGGAGCTGGAAATGTCATCTTGCTGCATCCTGATTGGTAGGGGAAGAGATCTGCATTGCTTGGTGTGTCTGCTGGCTATTAAGCAGCTTTGGATGGGCATTTGCCATTGTGGCAGCAGTGCCACCGTTGGAAACATGAATACTGAATAGCTATGAATGAGTACATCTAGCCCACAAATTTGTAACTACTCAATAGGAATGAGGCCAATTTTATTTATTTATTTATTTAAAAATATTCCAACAGGGAACCTACAATATGGTTAAAACAAAGTTTGGTTAAAACAAAGTTATAAGTAAAATCTGATGGTACAAAGTTTAAAAAAAAAACAGCTGCAAAACAAAAAATTAACAAGCATGTTAAAAGCACTCATAATTTAGAGCAACATAAAATCATATAAAGGACATAAAATAATGTAAACAGATTAATGCAAATTTAAAAAAATTAGCAAGTTGAAAGATTAAAACATGTTAAACTGTGTACCTGAATATTTGAAAAGATCAGTGGGGCCCCTAAAACTCACATAAAACCATGTTTTTGTTTGGCGGTAGAATGAAGCCACTGCAGGCATCAGATGGATCTTCATAGAGAGGGCATTCCACAAACAAGCAACCCTGGGGCTGAGTCCAGCCATCTTGGGATCCCGGGTTGACCCTGTAGACTCTCCCAGATGGTCAAGCTTCCTTCTCTTCCCTGATGATGCTATGACTTGATAGTTTCACAGCTTTTCCATAGTTTTTTCCTTATTCTGAAAGGCTGGAAAACCTCTGTAATGGTTTAGTTACTGGCTTTAATTTAAAATATGCTGATATCCTTCCTCCTTTTGCTTTTGGCTTCATCCCCTACCTCAAGATATGGTCTCTGAGAACTGGTGGGCATTGGTGGCTCTGATGGTAGTGGACCGGTGCATCTGCAGACGGCTCTAGTTGTAAGTTTAAAAGAGCTCTCCAGAGTCTTGAACCTATTCTGGAGGTTGGGTTCAGCTCTTGGATAGAGCTTTTAAAGTTCAGACTAAAACCCAAACTGGATTCACAACCCCCACTGACTCCACTGAACTGCTATGAAATTGTGCTTGGTCCTCAGGCTGAAAGAGGTTCCCTCACTTTTGGTACACAGCAAACTTCTGGGTTACACTGAAATTTTCTTCAAATAAAATTCTCTGCTTTACCTGCATAGTAGAGGAGTAGAAGAACCATCTTGCTGCACTGAAGCCCAGAATTTCACTTGCCAGAGTTTCATGCTTCTGGTCCTGGACTTCTCTCTCTTGGTACAATTCCACCTTTCACTCCCCAGCCTCCCCCTCCAAGGAATCTGTCATGCTCTTGTTTAGAAGATCCTTCTAAAATGATCTTCTGGGCCGAAAAGTTTGATGGAACTACTTAAGATAGAGAGGTAGGAGGAGAATGACACCTTGTGACCTAAAACAACCAGACTTCATGTGACTTTGCTGTATGTGTTCCCATTCAGTGCAGCAGGGCTTACGCTAGAACACTTTTGACTGTTTATTCCTCTCTCTTATTACTTGTAATGTCAAATCTTTCTGATAGATGTATCATTGATTTCTTCTCAGGCTAGTCACTTTCACACACCTTCTCCCTTGGTTGATAGTCTGTTTGGTGGTTCTCATTTTCCCATTCCTCTCTTTTCCATTGCGCCCCTTTATTTCTGTCTTGTTTTGGTTTGACTTTCTGTCATCTCCCATCCTCATTGCCTTGCCTGTAGATGTTTTCTTAACGGAGTAGTGTGCTTTTCTTTTGCAGCCACTTTGCTGCCCTTTTTTGCTCCTGGAGGCCTAAAGTGTAAAGATAACATTGCTAACTCTCAGACACAGCATCATTTTATCTTTCAGCACCTCCAGTGCTTTCTGTTGCCTCTCCCATCATTTCCTTCCATTACTTTATCACCTTGGATTTCACCCTCTGTTTCCCTTTGACTTCAATACAGCCTCTCAGTATATTCCCCCCCCGCCTAGTTTATTAAATCTTCCCTTTCACACCTAGCTAGACTGTTGACTAGAAAGTCACATCAG
This sequence comes from Cyclura pinguis, assembly GCA_030412105.1. Lineage (NCBI taxonomy): Eukaryota > Metazoa > Chordata > Lepidosauria > Squamata > Iguanidae > Cyclura > Cyclura pinguis. The sequence goes on along the minus strand of CM059599.1, from coordinate 16,240,665 downwards.
CCTTCTGTAATATTTATTTGATATTTTGTTAAAGTAATACTTGCCCTTTCTACTGCGTACACTGTACTCACTGCAGTTTGACAGCTGAAAACTATCGCAACGTATTATGAGCATCGCAAAGGCAGTAAGACGAGAGATTTTAAATAAATAATTTAAATTAGTAATTTAAATAAGTAAGTGGGACCAGTTCACCAAATAAAAGTCATTTGAGAAAAGAGGCCAAATTGACCTTCCTTGGGAAGGAATTCCATTGCTTTAGTGCAACCACTCCCATCTGGAGGAGTCACATTTCTGACATTTTAGGTTGTAAAGAATAACTGCCTCTTCAGCAGCTAGTCAGGCTCAAATGGAAGAGACAAGACTTTCGACCAGTGGTTTTCCAGTACTGGTCTTCTATGTGTTTTGGACCTCAGCTCTCCAAAGTCTCAAACTGTACGACCAGTCGTCAGGGAAGAGCTGACGGTTGAAATATCTATGGGGATCCCTACCTGAGAACTACTGCTTTAGATGACCTGGCAGTATCCTTCTGTGCTTTGGCCCATGAGCCGTCAGTGGAATTAATTTGTGCAGTTGTAAGCCCTGATGGATTAATATAGTGCTGTCGCTCAAAGCTAGGAGTTGGATTTTCTTAGTGGAAGAAAGTGACATTACCTCATCAGCCCTGTGCAAGAGTTTGGCTGCTCACATATAGGGCTAAACTGAGAGAAGAGCTGTAAGCCCAGCCTCCGAACATTGCTTTGTACCTGCTAGGTTTGCAGTGCCTTGAGGAGTCTGTAGTTGCATTCAGATAGGTGTTATCTCAAAAGGTGAGGGTCCTTGAGGTCCACCAGCAGTGCCAGCATCTCCTTAGAAATTGGGGGAATTGCAGCTCAAAAGAAGCCTGTGAGAGGTGGATAACAGCAGGATCTTTTCACCTATGTGTGTCTGTACTAACTGTAGGACTCCAGTGGAAGGTTTAAACCGGGATTTTTTAAATTGGAAATCAACAAGATACGCACACAAGAAATCAAGCAGTCTCACAAACCATACAAAGGCCAGCAACGACAGAAGGAAGGGAGGTTGGAGGGGGGGGGGGAGAGAGAGAGAGAGATTTTGGGTGTAGAGGGTGACATTGGTCCAGAAGAAGGTTGAAATGCAATGGCATAAACAACAGTTTGAGGGTAGCACAAAGGAATGAGAATCTGGGATGCAGTGTGATGCCCAACGTACTATGTCCAAAGTGCTACAAATTGCGAGGGTCAGACCTAGGGTTTAAATATTCTTTTTCCTACCCTGAAGGAGTGAGTGTTAATGGCTCTCTGGCAGAGTAAACCAAAGAGGTGTGGAATGGTCTTACTTTAGGTGGGAAAGCATTGGTGGGAGTCATAACAGTCTCTTAATGTTTGGACAGGTAACAGGACAAAAGGGAAGTTTCCGTGGAACAGGATGTTGGTCTTTGCTTGCTTCATTTGAGGGGTTTAATCTCTTATTGTCTTGGTTGCGTGTACACTATTGAAAGGTTTATTGGAAGGCCATTAATGCCAGGCTTTCCCACCTAATCCTCTTGAACTTACGACCTGGCCATGCTGAGGTCATCCATCCTAGCAAGACTTTTAAAGCCAGTGCCCTCCCTGCTGCATGCTTTCCAGCCGCAAGTGCCCAGTTTGATATGAAAATGATATTTCTTGCCAATTTTGCCATCCTGCAGGATGGGTGTGTGTGTAAGGTCTGATAACAGAGATAATGTTACAGAGCTCCTCTGTTCAAGAACCTGGCTTTCACACAGGAATTCTGTAACCTGAATTTGACAGACAGCCTCTTTGCACATGAGCCTGCCCAAAATTTGAGAACAGAAGCAGAAGGATTGCTGTTTATCTCAGTGCCTCGTGAGCCTAGGTTGTTGTACACACATGACAGGGTTTTCTCTGCAGCAGCACCCCAACTGTGGAGCTCCCTGCAAAGGGAAATTAGGCAGTTTTAACCTTTTGGCAGGCAGGTAAAATAACCATTTCCATGTGATCCCAATTTAGTCTTACATGTGAGCGGGAAAATGCTTGAACAGAGCTGTCCCCATCCCTATACTGGTCCAGGTAAGTGTACGCGTGGGTCCTTGAAACGCCTTGTGCAAAGTAGCACTGTGCTCTCATTATGCTAACTATGTGTGGGAAGCGAAGACTGATAAGGATTGATTAATTCTTGCATGGCTTCATCGCAGTGGCAGGCAAATCATTAGAGGACTTGCTCTCTGTTTTACCATGAAGTCACAAATTCATCACTTAACAGGAAAGCTCCACTTAGGAACTGATTGAATGGCTATTCTTTCAATATGGCAGCTTGCCTGCACTGATTGGGTGATGGCCAAACTGTTCAAGCGTGTCACTTGGATCTAGGAATGCCTGGGTACATCACCTACAGTTGTATACAGCAGATTAAATCTCGTTCCATTCAGGCTGAGAATTTATGGCGGGGAGGACTTGGGGAGAAAGGTTGTCTGTCATCAGCACTTGGCATCCTGGGGCAAGTGCCAAAGTTCTGTCCTCCCGTGAGCCCAATCACTGATGCCTACTGAGAATTTCCCTTAATAAGGCTAGCATTCAAGCAGCATCAGATATAGTAGTTGAATGTAATTACTCTTACAATATTCTGCAGTGCCCCACCCTATCCTGTTTTGGGGGAAGATGAGGAGTTAAAAGAGTATCTTACGAATCTACAGCTTGGACTGCTGCCACTGTAGGCAGCTAAGCTCCAGAGGATCCACAGAGAAGAGAGGAGAGAATCAGAGAAGCATAGAGTTGGAAGAGACCCCAGGGGCCATCGAGTCCAACCTCCTGCTATCCAGGAACACCCATCAAAATGTTCCCAACAGATGGCCATCCAGCCTTGCTTAAAAACCTCCAAAGAAGGAGACTCTACCACACTCTGAGGCAGCATATTCCACTTGGTTGCATGTACTATTGAAAGGTTTATTGGAAGCCCATTAATAGCACAAAGGAACAAGGGTAGCACAAAGAGGTTCCTTCAGAGCAAGGGTGAGGCACAGCGGTTGAATTATCCAGTGATATTCTCATGAGCTTCATTCCGGTGAGTGGGTGAGGCGAAAGGCTAGAACCAAACTGTCAGCACATTTTTGCTTGAAGCTCTTACTGCCAATCACTAAGCCAGCTATAGGCAAGTCTCCGTGTTTAGCGGGGTACATTAGCCAGGGGACCTTCATGGGCTGCAGCCCTAACAAAAATCATTTTTGCCTCCAAATGGCCCCTACCAGACACAAGGGCATTATTACCATGTGCCCCCTGGGCATTTGTTACCCTGGACTTTTTAGGAACAGGAAGTGGCCAGAAGTCACCTCCAGGTGAAAATGCCCCCACTCTGGAGGTTTTCAAGGAGAGGCTGGATTTGTCGGGAATGCTTTGATTTGCATGGCAGGGAGTTGGACTTGATGGCCCTTGTGGTCTCTTCCAGCTCTATGATTCTATAATTCACAGCCCCTAGAGCACATCTATTGGCCATGGTAGCCACAGAACAAGCTCTGCATGCAGAATGTGGACTACATTTTGCCCACCCCTGAAGTAAGCAATTGACTTGTTAGAACGAGGAAAAAAGCTTATGTCAAAAAGCTGTGAAACCAGCAAAAGATGGTATTGCAGTGAAGAGACATAGTCAGAGGATCAAATTACAAGCCAAAGAAGACCAGATTTGGCCCTAGAGCCTCAGGTTCCCCACATAGGTTCTATAAGTTACTTTTCCCTGGGTCTCCTCTAACATGAACCCTACCCAACTGAGGAGAACTGATGTGAAGCAGAGGGTGAGTATAGCACAGACTGCAGAGCAACATAAAGTGGATAGTCACCTGTTAACCTTTTAGGGCTTGAGAGAATCTCTGGTGACAGCAGAAGGGAGCTGAGGCTTAGGTTGTTGTGGGTTTTCCGGGCTTTGAGGCCGTATTCTGTTAGTATTTTCTTCTGACTTTTTGCCTGCATCTGTAGCTGGCATCTTCAGAGGATCTGGTGAAATGGAAGTGAGACAGAGTATATATACTTATGTAGTCCCCAGGTGGGAGGGAGCAATTTGCGTGTGTTACAGTTGGCCTGTGTGATGGCCTATTGTTAAATGGGATATCCCCCAGAGTGTATGTTAGTCAGGGGATATGCATAACAGTGTGTTAAGTGCATTAGCAACCCATTGTATTGTTCCCTGTGGAGAGACCTCCAGAGTCTGAGTAGTGTTCATTGGCATATTTTTGAGTCTTGATTTTAGAGTTCTTCTGTACTGGTAGCCAAATCTTGTTTATTTTCCGAGTTTCTTCTTTCCTGTTGAAATTGTCCATGTGTTTATGGATTTCAATGGCCTCTCTGTGTAGTCTGACATAGTAGTTGTCAGAACGGTCCAGAATTTCTGTGCTTTCAAAAAGCATTCTGTGTCCAGGTTGGTTTGTAACATGTTCTGCTACTGCTGATTTTTCTGGGTGGATCAGTCTGCAGTGTCTTTCGTGTTCTTTGATTTGCGTTTGGATGCTGTATTTTGTAGTCCCTAAACACTAAAAGCAAGAGTCAAAAATATGCCAGTGAACACCACCCAGACTCTGGAGGTCCCTCCACAGGGAACTAGCTCGGTTCTTTTCTCCAGGTGCACAGCAACAGCTTCACTTTGAGTTGGGAAGGGATGCCTGCAGCTGAAAGTTGGCATTTAGAAGGTAAGGGGGAATAGATACCTTCATCAATTTGACAGAGTTTTGCTGCTCCAAAACCTCTGAAGGATTAAAATTACAAGGGCCCCATCCCAGATCTATTTAGCAACCTCAGCTGCCACCCCACAACCGCTCAAAAAACCCAGAAGTGGCTAGAAACCCATTTCTGGTTTTGTATTCTCCCCTTTTGTTTTACAAAACAAGGAGTCCTGGGCCTTGTTGTAAAGCAGAATTACTGCACTTGGAGATTTCTAGGAGAGCAGTTCTCCTATTTAACATTTTGTTTTAGTTGATAGGGGTCTAGGAAGGTTTGGGAGCTGTAGAAATGGGTGGGTCAGCTACATATAACGCACAGTCATGTGCTGCCAGCCCTCGATTTATGCAAACAATTTTGTCTCCAGCTCGTCATCAGAAAGTTCATGGCATGTTGTTTATTTAGGCTCTCCTGGTTCATTTACTGTGACAGCCATCCATTTCCCATTTGAGAGACATAATGTGTGCTTCGTTGCCTTTTGTTACTCCCCACTGTGTAGGTCCTGGGGGCTGTGATAGCATGATCACATGTCCCAACCATATCCCACCAATGTCAGTGTCATTAGAATAGATATGATGTGTTAATGAAGTTCCCTTTCATTCCATCAAGGAAAGAAGGTTATATACCTACTTGGGAGTGGGCTTAGTGCCCCAGTGGGCAATGTGCACCCATGGACCAAATGCAACCCCCAGGCCTATTTTTGTGTGTGTGTCCCTTTAAAGTAAAAAAAATAAAATAAGAATAAAAAAAAGTTTTGCCTGAATGTGTTCTCTAGGGGCTGTGGTGTCATTTTTATCAGGAAGTAAACAAATAGTGATTCCCAGTAACTTCTTGTTGCTAAAAAACTATCCCTTGGTTATAAAATGGCCTTGAGCTCTCTGAAAAACATACCTGCATATCCCATACAGGACAGTGGGGGGAATGGGGGCAAATTTTTTTTATTTTTGTGGTGAGGGTCTGTCCTCCAAGGTCTTCATTTAGCAGGAGAAAACAGAAAGCTATCTGTTGATGGGAATTAATTTTCAAAAATCATGGGCCGCTTGTATGCCAGGCAAGCTGGCACCTTCCTACACCATTTTGAACTGAGTCGTCTTCCACACTCGGTCCACAAACCATCTCTGATTTTCGTCCTGCCTTTCAGTGAAGAAAAAAAAACAGTAAAAAAAAATCAGTTTCTGCCCTGGGATGCAACACTAAAGGGAAAATAGTTGGAAGAGAGAAAGAAAAAAAGTACACCTGGGAAACAATCCTTCCTTGCAAATTCAACACGTACGGCTTATCAGGCTGGATCTAAGTACAGTGGCAGGAGCTTGGTTGATGCTTCCTTTCTCAATGCTATAATCCTGCTGAATTCAAGATTATTTTCTCCATGCACATATCCCTCTTTTGGATCTAGATCGGGATGGTGAAAATTTGGCCTATGAGCTGTGTGTGGACCCAGTCCCCTTGTTGTGGCCACCAGATGAGTCTTTTTTAGGTGTTTTATAGCAAAAAACAAAAACAAAAAACCCAGCCAGAGTAGTGATTTCCTTAAAAATACGCAGTCCAACCCCCAACCCCCCCCCCCGCAACAAAGTGAAAACTGGAAGTGAATCTCCAGTTATTACTGGGAGCCCTTTGATTTCTACCAAAAAGATGGCATTGCAGTTTACCATGGGGGTGGAAATTGGGCCCTGCGCCCGCAACATTGGCATTTCCCAATTTAGACAGTAAACTAGTGAACTATTTAAAGACAGATTCAGCTACCTTTCCCCTTATGATCCCATCATATTCACTTAACCTATGGAACTTGTTCATTTTGAGGATGCAGGACTGTTTATCTTACTGGATGAATCCTGTTTCAGATGCCCTTTTCCTTTCCTAGCCTCAGGTACTCGGTTTCAATGGGAAGGGTGGTGGTGGAATCCGTCTGCTTAATCCGATCAATGACTGCTTGAGTTATGCTCAATGATCTCTATGGTCAAAGGTCCTACAGGTTGCGGTTGCGTCACATCATGGCCATTGCAAATTAAATCATTTCTGAGTTTGTGCTTTTCGTTTATTTTGTTGGAAGTCCTGCAGTATTGTGTGAATGAAGTAGTTCTGGTGTGGGAAAAGTAATTTTATATTGCAGTAGTTTTGCTTTATGGTGTGGCATCAGTAAATGCTGTATGGATTGGCTCTTGAAACACTTAAAAGGATAGTCTGCAGCGTTTGCAAAAATCTGAATAGTTTTATTAGTAAGGATAGAAGTGGAGACCAAGGATAGTGTAGTGGTTTGAGTGTTGGACTGTGACCCTGGAGATCAGGTGTTGATTCCCCGCTTGGCCATGGAAACCCACTAGGTGACTTTGGGCAAGTCATGCACTCTCAGCCCCAGAAAACCCCATTATATGGTTGACTTAGGGTCTTCATAAGTTGAAGGCACACAGCTACCACAACAATGGTTTGAAGGAAAGAAACACTTTTTATTAGATGAGGAATTCCAGACCAATGTATTTGGCTCTGACTGCTAGGAATAATGAGACAATATAAAGAACTTCAGTGTTGGCCACTGGTGAACACAGCTGTGTTGAAATGCAGCTGGCCTTTGTTCTAGCCTTGGTTTGTCCACACTGATGGTCATTAATCTCCCAGCGAAGAGAGCCATACTCAAAATACCTTCACATCTCTTGTGCCTTTAGTGCTACGTGACTGTATGGATTATATATTTAATATGGATCATTGATTGTGTGGGTTTGCTGGAAATGGACCTGTTTAAATCTATAATTTTGCTTTTCTGTTTCCTGACTCCCTTGGTTTGTTACATATCTCTGTTGTTGAGAGAGAGTGAGAGCCTGAAGACTCCATTGCTGAGAGGGCTCTGGGCTTACAAAAGCCTTTTCATTTCATTAACTTCTATTGTAGCTCCTCAGTGCCTTCTTGGGCTCAAAACTTAGAAGTAATAAGTAGTGGGTAACAAGTTGATCTCTGTATGATTTGGTATGATCCGTTTTGTGAGTCACACCCTATATTGCCTCTTTTTTTTCCTTTGCTTGTTATGCATAGCCTAGAAGGGCTCCAGAAGCATAGTTTTCATTTTCTATGCTTCTTTTACTCTCCAGATGGAAACTGTATTCTTTATCCATATGCAAAAAGCAATATAAACAAAGCAGGCTTCTGTACTCAATGTTCCTGTTTGCTTCTGTCATCCTTAACAACTTTTCTAGCCCATTATATATTACCAAATATTCTCTCTATCCTCATACCTTCCACAGCCCGGCTCCTACAATAATTCCTATGAATGCTTATTTAGTAGTAAACTCCATGGCATTTTATAAGGCTGATGCTCAGACACACCTGTGCTGGATTGCAGCCTTATATAGATAGTGGCCATTTCTACCCTACACTGTTATAGTGCTATTGTTCCAATTTCAATATTCTATGGAGTCCTGGGATTTGCAGTTTAGGGAGGGGCACTTGGCATTCTCAGCCAGAGAGCCTTTTGGCCTCAGTAAACTAGAAACCCCAGAATTCCATAGGATGTTGAAAGTGGTATCATAGCACTATAACAGTGTAGTGCGGAAATGGCCAGTGGCTCAGAAACCAGTCAACCTGTTCACTAATTAATAGACTTTTTGCCTAATGATGATGATAGTACCTCTTTAATGCCAATGCTACATTAGAAACATAGACAAATGACTGCCCCAGGGAGCTTGCTGTTCTTGTTACTTGCCATCAAGTCCACTTCAGCTTATGACAACCCTATGAATGAAAAATCTCCATGAGCCCTGAATATCAAAGTGCCTGTTCAGATCTTGCAAGCTCAGGGCTGTGGCTTCTTTGGTTGAATCAGTCCACCTGTCATGTATTCTTCTTTTCCTACTGCTTCCCACTTTGCCAAGCCTTACCATCTTTTCCGGTGAGTTATGTCATCTCATGTTAGATCCAAAGTACGACAGCCTCAGTTTAGTTATCTTGCTTTCTAGTGAAAGGTCAGGCTTGATTAGCTCTAGGACCCATTCATTTATCTTTTTGGCAGCCCATGGTATCCATAGATCTCCTCCAGAACCACATTTCAAATGCATTGATTTTCTCGGTCTCAGCTTTTTTCACTGTCCAGCTTTCCCACCCATCTGTACATACTGTCCAGCTCTCACACACATAGACACATACGTAGGGAGCTTACGATCTATTATTCAACTTTGTTACAGAATCGTGAAAACACATACAAATTGTCTGTGGAATTCTTTTTCTTATTTTTCCTTTCTGTTTCAGTTTCATGAGCATAGCTTCTTCCTCTCTGCCTGTTGTTTGTTTGGTTTCCATATTGCTGGAGGTTTTTGAAACCCAGTTTACAGCCACGCAGTTTGCTTTGGCTGAACAAAAGGTTAGGTTGTCTTGGGAGGGGGAGAAACAGAGAAAGATCAGGGCTTTCTTGGCATCTGAGAGTGATTGAGATGGAGTGCCAGGTTGCCCAGCAGGAAACAATGTGTGCTTTCTTGGCTGACTGCTTTTACTGTTGAGATTAGAGATCCTGGTAGGGAGCAGAAGCCTTGTTCCATGTGCGTCTCCTTCTTCTGCCAAATGAGCAATCGCTTCAGGACGTGATGGCCGGACTGCTTCCTGCGGAGGCTGAAAGGCCCGTTGTCAAGATACTGATGTACCACTCTGTCTTTTCTTCGGATCCTGGCTATTCTTGCACGTCAGTGGGAAATTGCTGTGGAAGGAGGCAGCCAGCCAGAATTCCTCTTGACAGGGAATGGATGACAAATGGAATGCAACCTCAGAAACAGTGCACTGGGCAAATGCATGGCTCTTTTCACTTGTGCCAGTCATTATTGCATGGGTGGGGAAATGGGAAGCGTGCAGCTCATGGGTGTTGTGTGGTTTCCAATCATTTTTTCTTTTCTTTTCTTTCTTTTTTTTTTTTTTCCGTTAGTCTTTGCAATTTTTGGTGTGCAGATGACAAATTACCCAGAAATGCCTCCAAATGTGGCCAGGAGTGGTAGTATCATGTAAAACACTCCCAGTGTTTCCCCCATATACTGGAAATGGCTGAAGAAACCCAGAAATGAAAAATGGAAGTAGACTTCTGGCCACTTTTGGGGAGTGGTTTTTGGAATTTTTTCCCCTGAAGATCTATAGTTGTGGCCTACTGTTGGGGGCACAGAGCAAAACTAGACACCATCACAGTTGCCCACGTCAGCTTTCTCAAATGTAGAACATAAGCAGCTTAATTGAAAAGGAGAAGACTTCTAAAGAATTAAAAACATAACAAGACAAATTTCGTTTTACACTGATCAGCTCTCATCTGGTCAGTTTCATGTGGAGCAGGGAGAGGTACTTTTTAACCAGTAATTTTTCTCTCTTTTTTTGTTGAGGTCAATAATTTGTTGTTGTTACTCATTATGGTGTTCAAGAACTAAGTAATTCTTTTGCTTGTTTGGTTGCTCATTAGGTTTTTCTTACCTTTGTTTTTTTAAAAAGCCTCAGGATTGAGAATAGAATGGTGTAAATCTTGGTGGGGAGGGGCAGAAAACCTATCAAAATACCTTTGGAAAGGCCCTGAGACAGTACCTTTGAAAAGTAATTTGAAAATGTTACTCATTACACCAGTGGCAGCTGGTATCTCCATGTCGGTGGGCTAGTGAATCTGCTCCATGCTTTAGTCCAAAGTTTAAAGATCTGTCAAAGGTTCTGGATCTGTCAGTACTTTGGATACCTCTTTTAAAGTTCAGACTTAAAATAGAGCAAATTCACTGCCCTACTAACATGGAAGCTACCAGCTTCCACTTCATTACACCAGTAAAGTGACTTTGTTCCTGCTGGTTGCATTTCTTTTCAAATGTAGCATTAGTATGTCCTCAGGCGAAAAAGGGTCACTTGACACAGGTAAGTTCATGACTTGCAACTTGTTGCTTCCAGATTTTGAGCCTAAGCAGGGTGATATGATGCTTGCAGAAGTTAATAAGATGAAAAGGTTTCTGTAAGCCCAAAACTCCTGGATGTGTCTCTCTTAACAATATACAATACTGAAATGGCTTCATCCCAGACAGCTTCAATTGGAGATAGAATAGTACTGCTGTACTGGATGCAATGAAATTGTTTCATTCATCCCAGTGCAAGGGCAGAAGAGAATTTGGAAGATCCTACCTGGTTTATCTCTGAATGAGTCACTGTCCTGCCCTTGTTTCCTTCCAGAGTCTATTCAAGATGATGCACTCACCAGGAGGGTGAAAGTGTGAGCCTCTAGTTTTTAAATTGTGGGCAGAACCAGTGTGGTATAGTGGTTAGAGCATTGGATTGGGACTTCAGAGATCCAGTCAAAGGGTGACTTCAGGCTGGTCATAGAATCACACAATCATAGAATTGGAAGGAGTTCTATAGGCCGTTGAGTCCAACCTCCTGCTCAGTGTAAGAATTTTAGCTAAAGCATCTCCACGAGATGGCTGTCTAGCCTCTTTTTAAGATGTCCAAATGAAGAAGCCCCACTACCTTTCTAGGTAATTGGTTCCATTGCCCAATCTCACTTACCATTAAGAAGTTCCTTCTAAAGTTAAATTGAAATCTACCCTAACTCAAAACCAGCAAGCATGCTCCTACCTTCTGGAGCAGCAGAGAACAAGCCTGCTCCCCTCATCTCTGTGACAACCATTGAGGTATTTAGATAGTGTGATCCTGTCACCCTTCTGTCTTCTTTCCACCAGGCCAACGTGCCCAACCTTTCCTCATATGCCTTTTGTTCTCCATACCTCTTGTCATCCTGACCCCTTTCCAACTTGTGTATATACTTCTTAAAATGAGGTGACACAGTCATTCACTCACAGCCTGACTGTCAGATGCAGTCATTAGAACCAGTTTGGAGTAGTGGTAAGGTTACTAACCACTGGGCCCAGTGCTATTCAACATCTTCATCAATGACTTGGATGAAGGAGTAGAGGGCATGCTGATCCAATTTGCAGATTACACCAAATTGGGAGGGGTTGCTAATACACCAGAGGACAGGATCAGAATTCAAAATGACCCTGACAGATTGCAGAGCTGGTCCAAAGTGAACAAAGTGAATTTCAACAGAGAGAAATGTAAGGTCCTGCACTTAGGCAGAAAAAATGGAATGCACAAATATAGGAAGGGGGACATGTGGCTGGGTAATAGCATGTGTGAAAGGGATCTAGGAGTCTTGGTGGACCACGAGCTGAACATGAGTCAGCAGTGTGATGCTGCAGGCAAGAAAGCCAATGTGATTCTTGGTTGCATCAATAGGAGTATGGTGTCTAGATCAAGGAAGGTAACAGTACCACTCTATTCTGCGTTGGTTAGGCCTCATCTGAAATCCTATGTCCAGTTCTGGGCACCTCATTTCAACAAGAATATTGACAAGTTGGAATGTGTCCAGAGAAGGGCGACCGACATGGTGACGGGTCTGGAAGCCATGCCTTATGAGGAGCAGCTTAGAGAGCTGGGTATGTTTAGTCTGCAAAAGAGAAGGTTAAGAGGGGACATGGTAGCCATGTTTTAATATTTGAAGAGATGTCATGTCGAGGAGGGAGTGGGCTTGTTTTCCGCTGCTCCAGAGACTAGGACAAGGAGCAACAGATTCAATTTGTAGAAAAGGAGATTCCACTTAAACCTCAGGAAGAACTTTGTGATGGTCAGAGCTGTTTGGCAGTGGAATATGCTGCCTTGAAGTGTGGTGGAGTCTCCTTCTTTGGAGGTTTTTAAGCAGAGGCTGGATGGCCATCTGTTGGGGGTGCTTTGATGTGAATTCCTGCATGGCAGGGGGTTGGATTGGGTGGCCCCTGTGATCTCTTCCAACTCTATGATTCTACTAGGATTTGGGAAATCTAGGTTCACGTTCCCCAGTGAGCCAGTCACACTCCCTGCGATCTACCTCACAGGGTTGTTGTGAGCCATATACGCCACCAAATGCTCAGCAGAGGAAAAGTGAGATAGAAATATAACTAGTAATGGATAAGTAAATAAACAAAGAGTGCCTCAAGTCTGAGTTTTTAAAGGTTAGCCTCAGAGGAATGCATCTGATTTTCCAAAGTGCTCTTATGACTGAGCTGTTTTTAAATATGTTTCTGTCAGGATTTCCCTCAGGGAGATTTTCTGCTTCCAATTTCCTGTTCAATGAAAAAAAAAAATTAAGAAAAGGTTTCAGGTTGCTTGGCAATGACAGGAATTAGATGTGTTTATAATACAATGGAGAATTGCTTTACATTGTTATTGATTTAGACTCCCTTCGCTGTCAGCTTTGTGTCCAAAAAAAGTTCCATATTTGACAGCTCCTTCCATTTATACCTTATGCAAGAGACTAATGGTAATCCTGAGCGTGCGGCTTATGAGTTACAAATAGCTAGCTAAAGGAAATTAATTATTTTTTTTCCTCCCAGTAACAAAATTATGGAGAACCAGTGTAGTGCAGTAGTTTGAACGTTGTACTACAACCCTGGAGACCAGGATTTGGTTTCTTGCTCAGCCATGGAAACTCACTGGGTGACTTTGGGTGCATTTCACACTCTCAGCCCCAGAAAACCTCATGATAGCTTCACCTTAGGGTCACCACAAGTCAGAAATGACTTGAAAGTACACAACAACAGCAAAGTTATAACCAGATTACATTGCGGTTGTAACCCAGGGTAGAAAATGATCACTACACTTCTGGTTTAATACTAACATTTAAACTGCTTTTCTAGTTAATTGGGGCCTTGACTTCAGTAAAAAGTAGAAGAAGAAATTCTTTGGTTCAGGTGCTGAGCAGAAGGGCATATTTTCTACTGTAGAAAATAGTGGCTTGCAAAATTTATTCATTTTTTTAAAAAAAAAACTAGCTAAAGTAATTATTTAACTTTTGGGAAGTGAGAAAGGAAAGAGTTATAAAAGAGTCCATGTGATGTAGTGGTTTGAACATTGACCTAGGATTCTGGAGAGCAGGGTTCAAATTGCAGCTCAGCCATGGAAACCCACTGGCTGACCTTGGGCAGGTCACACTATCTCAGCCTCAGAGATAGAGAGAGGCAAAATCTCTCTGAACAAATTTGCTAAGAGAACCCATGATGGGCTCACCTTAGGGTTGCTGTTAGTTGAAAATGTCTTGAAGATGCGCAACAACCACTACCAGAAACAACAACAACAAATCATACTCCCCCTCTTCTGTATCTGTTCATGGAAACTAATTGCTTTCCTTCCTTCCTTCCTTCCTTCCTTCCTTCCTTCCTTCCTTCCTTCCTTCCTTCCTTCCTTCCTTCCCCCTCCCTCCCTCCCTCCCTCCCTCTCTCTCTCTCTCTCTCTCTCTCTCTCTCCCTCTCTCTCAATCTCTCTCTCTTTCTTTGAGTAGAATATCAGATTCCAGTAACATAAGCCAGGTATAAAATGATCATTTACAAAGATTCACACTAACAACTAGGTTTCTTTTACTCTCTTACCTGAAAGTAAAGATGGAAGACCTGATCTGGAGAAGGACCTTCTGTGAGGAGTATGAGACTTGAACCATTTGTCTAGATCTGGAATTCTCCCACCCAGCCTGGCCACTAATGGTTACCTACAGTCTGCATTGCCAGAAGAAGGATCCGTTTCTTTTAATGTGTTCTTTTTAAAGAATGCAAATTTTAAGCGTAGGGCTGCAATTCAGATTGGTAGTGCAGAATGTGTGAGGAAGAAGAGGTTAAAGACAGTGGCAGTTGGTGTCTCCCATGTTGATGAGGTAACAAATCTGCTTTAGGTGTTTAGTCTGAACTTTAAGGAGCTATTCAAGTGCTGAAGTTATTCTGAGGATAAGGTCAGCCCTGTGGATAGTTCCTTTAATGTTTAGGCTAAAACCTGGAGCATTTTCCCAATCCTACTGGCATGGAAGCCATTAGATGCCGTCTTGATTGGGTTGCCATCTTGTTTGGGTTACTTATATCTGAGTAAAGAAAAAGAGAGCGAACATTGCTGTCTTTCCAATAACATATCCTTTGGCCTTAAAATGAAGAAATAGGTTGTCTACAAGCAGATGTTTAGCCACTTTTTTTTCTCAGTTCCATAGCTGAATTCTCTCTCTCTCTCTTTCATATTTACTGTCATCTCGTGGAATACTAGGATTTATAGTTTGGTGAGGTGCTTAGAATTCCCTTCTAGATTGCTCTAGTCCCCCTTCCTAAGATACAGAGCTCAAGCTATCTAGTAGAGTTTTCTAAATACTTGATCAGACTACAAATCCCAGGATTGTATAGCATGGAGCTCTGACAATTAAAGGGATATCAAATGGCTATAATTGCATACTGTAGGCATACTCTAAACTTAGGTGAGCAAAGTGGCTATTACTGTTGTCTTTCTGTTGAAAATCATTGAATGATTTACCAATGGTCCTGGATGTCAAGGAAATCTTAGAGGATAAACCATTTAGGAAGTGGGCAAAGGGGCCTGTTGTTGTTGGTAACTTTATTTATATCCTGCCTTTTTCCCAAGACTGAGGCTCAAGGTGGCTTAGACATTAAAATGATAATAATTAAAAAATACAAAACATCAACCATTAAAACAGAATTAAACAATTAACCATATTAAAGACATGCACTCTAAGAAAAGAAAAGTGAAACAATACAATTTAAAAACGTTCAGGGCTTATGGACTTTTTGTTAAATATTTTCAGTTCTGAAAGCCCGTCTGAATATCTACCTGTCTGTCTGTCTGTCTTTGCCTCCTAATGGAAAGCCAGCAAGTAGGGGACTATTCTAACCTTCCTCGGGAGGGAGTTCGAACGTGTAGGGGCAGGCACGGAGAAGGCCCTCTCTTGTACTCCCACCACTGTACCTGTGAGGGTGGTGGGACTTAAGCCATATAGGGCTTTTAGGTCATAACCAGCTCTTTGAATTGGGCCTGGGAACTGGCCATTCTGGGACAACCCTGGCTTATTGTTTATAAGCTTCGTGGCCAGGCTGGCTGGGGATTCTTAGACCTATATTAAAATAAATTAACATTCCAAACTGTGACTCCAGCTGATAAAACTACTGTGGATTCAGTTATTGGGAGAAAGGTGGGATGTAAATATAAGAGTACGTGCAACAGCAATAGCTATAAATGGCTGCAAGGTTTTGTTTCAGATGCCCACCATACAATGTTAGCAACTGATTTTTTTTTAATGTCTGTGTATCCTCTTGAGTGTAGGCTAAGCTAAGAACAGTGCTTATTAGAATGACTATTTTTAACACTGTTTCCTAGAGCAGTGTTCTTTTTTCATGCATTCTGCCTTCAGGGGACATTTTCCACATTGTTTGGTCTGTTGAGCAACAATTGTATATCAAAACATAAACAGCTGTACACTGCAGTATCCAGTCTGGTTAGCATTTTAATCTGGATACCCAGGCAACACAGGGGGGAATTCAAGGATCATCATCCCATAGCAGCAAGTCTCAGTGACTGGCAGATTTTACACCTTGATATTGGAGGGTGTCACTCTTTGTGTTTGTAAATTTAATTTTTAAACCCAGCAGAGCCCCCAAGATGATGCGGAATGGATAAAAAAATTAAAAAACAAATACACTATTAAAACACATTTTAAAATAAATTATAACACTTCTTCAGAAAAAGTTTTGGAACTTAAATAATTTAAAAACAGTTGAAAACAGCTAGGGCCGTCACTCCTAATTTTAAGGACTGGAAGCCAGCCAAAATAACACATTTTTAGCTGCCTGCTGGAAATCAAGAGGGAGTGGAGTCAGCCTGACCTCCTTTGGGTGGGAATTCCACAGTTGGGATGCTATTACAGAGAAAGGCCAAATCATCATGACTTGAGCATTGACTGGCTTCAGGTGTTATTGGCTTATCTACATCTAGACTCTACCCTCATCCAGCACAAGGACTGTTTCTGCATCACATATTCAGATATTTGGCAGTGCTGCAGTGGAGCTAGGGCTTTTCAGGGTTCAAGTGCTGAGGCATTGTGATTAGCAGAGACAGTGACAGCTCTGATGTCAGGATTGTATGAATTCTCTTCAGATTTTTATTTGAATTTTTAATGCAGCTATCCAGTGTGCAGAACTTACTTGGGGAACATGGTTCAGCACTCTGCATAGCTCCTGACATTGGAGCCACCAGTTATCAGGAGGGATTATTACCGACTGTTCCACGCATCCACAAGCTTCCCTCTTTCCTGTGAGCTTTGCTCCATTCCTTATAATAGTTGTATGCATATCTGTTGTGGGGAGGTGATGTGGATTTTTCCAGCAATATTGTATTTTTGTGAGCTGTCCCTGTTACAATCCAGGGTGTTTTTTGAGATGGTTTGGTCTGAAATGGGTAGTTAAGACCTGGTAGTTTGACAAAAGATATGCTCCTAGTGGATAAGGATTTTTCCAGAACTGATTTACTGATATGAAGGAAGAGAGATGCCTGTAATTTTAGACTCTCCTTTAGGGTATCTGGAATTGTCTGCTTTTGTTCACTCACTGCTTCAGGATATTCCAAATCAGTGTTTCTCAGTCTTTGTTCCATCAAAAGTTTTGGATTTAAACTTCCAGAACTCCTGGCCAGCATGAGAAGTGGTCAGGAATTTTGAGAGTAGGAGTCCTCAAATGTTTGAGAACCACTGATCCAGGTGACCTCAGCATGAAAACCTGCTCTTTATCTCTGAACTTCTTTGGGAAGCTAATTTGCTTCTCTATTTCTCTGCATGTTAGGTTTGGAGATAGAGAGGGAAAAGCTGTATAAAGCCTAGAAAGATTTTTGAAGGAAGACCAAAAATGGAAAAGTCTCAACCGCCTTATAAACTTAAGTAAGACAAGTGACAACATACACATACTCTTTCTCAGATACACATGCAAGATAATCTTTTGGGGAGGAAGGAAATTCTCATTGCATGAATGGTTGAAAAGGAAGGACAAAATCCTTTGAGGATGGAAGGATGATGGAGTATTAAGTCTCAGCAGCATATTTATGAAGCAAGTCTATGAGGGTAACAGCTGCCAGCTCAGTGGCCATTTGGCTTATGGAGAGCAGAGCTACACCTCAGCACCATCTGGTGACTGTCGAGCAGCTGGTGAGAAACTGTTTGGCAAGGAGGTACTAGATACTTCCTTGTTCAATGTCTGAAAAAGTAATTAGTAAAATTACTATTAGTAAAAATACAATTAGTAAAATTACAATTAGTAAAATTAGTAAAAATACAATTAGTACAATTAGTAAAAAGTAATCCTCAGCTATGCCAGTTTAAGTCACCAAAATGTTTTTGATTGTGATTTTTCAAAGATTTTGGATCAGTTCTAGTGCAAATAGTTGGAAAATGTCAACGTTAAGGCTATAGCTCAACTCCTCTATAGCATGTGTCCTCCTGGTCATGACTATATATAGTCAAACCTTTCTCCAGGTATGGGAACTGAGTTTGTTACCCAAAACAGTGGGTGATTTAGAGGTCCACCTGCGATGCCACTTACTCCATGTAAGGGAATATTAGCTCAAAGAGAAGGCCAAGCAGTCTCACAATCACACAAGGCTAACTGAAGGAAAAGGGAGGAAAAATTGAATAGGAGTTGGGGTGAAGTGGGTGATATTTACCTATCCTGTAGAGAAGAGATGAAATGATGTGGCTCAGACTAAGAGTATGAGGGTAGTACAAGAATGGGAATTGGAACAGCAGAATGACGGCCTATGTCCAGAGTACTACAAATTATCTGGCGCAGATCTAAATTCTGCCTCGAGAAGGGAGATGTTAATGACTCTCTGGCAGGGTAAACAATGAGTCCGGAACAAGCTAATAGCTTTGTCATTAGGTGACAAAACACCGATGGGAATCATGATAGCTCCTTAAAGGTGAGGAAACAAAGTAAAGTTTTGGCAGGCAAGGGAAGCAGGTTGAAGACAATCAGTTGCTCTGTGGAGGCAATTTCGAGTGCTATTGTTTCTAAAGGTTGAGTCATTGAGGGATATTTGCAAGCTCATTATCACTGGAGCTTCCTTGACTATGACCTGCTCATGCCCTGAGGTCCCATCTGACCTACTTTTATATTGCATTTGCTCAGTCAGTCTTCTTCACCAGCATAACTTTTCAGCCATACTGGTGTATGATTTATTTTTTATGCCAATTAAATGATATTTGCCAGTTATACCATGTCATGCAGTAGGGATGTACAGCATGGTAATAAGGTGGCTCGCTATGTATGTGAAACCAAGATCAGTCAAAACAGTGGGTAATACAAAATCTAAAAAGAGCATTTGAGATCCATTGTGATGTAGTGGTTTGAATACTGGGTTACAGCTCTATAGACCAGGGTCCGAATCCCTTCTTGGCCATGGAAACTCACCTTTGGCAAGTCACAGTCTCTCATCCTCAGAGGAAGGCAAAGGCAACCTCCCTCTGAACAAATCATGCCAAGAAAACCCTGTGATAGATTTGTCTTAGGATGCAAAAGCCAGCAGAACTGAAACAATTGCTGCAGCTACAAGGTGCATTTTACCCCCTTCCCCCTCCTGGTCTTGTCTTCATTTTTTTTTCTTTTTTGGTTCTGAATACTTCATTAGTGGTAGGTCTTTTTCTTTTCCTCCTCTAAGTTCTGGTCCCATTTACCTAGATTGCCCTGATACCCGTTTTGGAAAAGACCCAGAAGCAACTGGGACATCACAGGAACCACAACCCTGGTTCTTAGGTTTTGGCTTCAAATCCCAGGAAATAGAAAACAGCTCCCTGAAGACTAGTGTTCAAATCCCTGCTCAGCCATGCAAACCTACTAGGTGATCTTGGACAAGTCACACTCTCTTAGTCTCAGAGGAAAGCAAAGGCAATCTCCTGGCGAACAAATCTTGCCAAGAAAACCCTATGATAGATTCACTTTAGGGTTACCACAAATTAGAAATGACTTGAAGGCACACGACAGCAAAAATGAGCAATTAATTATAGGATCACACTTCAGATAGATTTACCCCTTTGCTTGCTTCCAAAAGTTTCCCCTCTTGGCTTAAGAAGATTTTTTAATTTTTTAAATTTTTTTCATATGAGAGCAGAATTAGTTATGCTCTTCCCATTCCGTTTCCCTGCATTACTTGAATTCAGGAGGATATGTTTAAGCTTTTAGCTTGAGGGAAGGAGGGAGAGAAAAGAGAAACAAAGAAAGTCTGTTTAATAAGAACACCAGCATCTCCTAAGGATCTGGGGTGGTTGTTATGGACCTAATATGGGCTGTTATTGGCTCCGAACTGTCAGGCTGCAGCAAGGGTATTTTTAGCATTTTGCCAAAGCAGACAGCTGGATTAGGTTGCCTGAGCAACTGCAGCGTCACCTTGAACTCCCTCAAATGCTGCAGGAAGCATCTTGAGCCGTGTACTCAGAGGGGCTTCTATGCAGAGAGCAACACCCCCAGGACAATTTAGGAAAATGTTCAAAGTGGCTGTACCAGCAAGGTGTGTTAATGATAAATTGTGTTTTAATGAAGAATATAAATAGCTGTTACATTCAGAAGGAACCTACTGGGGAAGACTCCGTAAAGAGCTGTTTCTCATCATTTGTGTGGAGGGTTTCTGACAGATTACAGAGTACTGGATGGCAACTGGTTTTCCTGGAAGGCCAGTTTGAGAAAGAAGTAAAGGCTGGTGGACCTCCACTGTAACCTCCCATTCCTGGCATGAGCAAGGTGATGGTACCAGTTGCCATTTTTTTTCCTTTTACCTCTCTTAACTGCCAAGTGAGCCAGGCAGAATTAGGTGAAGTGATGGTGAATCAGCTCTAGGTTTTAGTATGAACTTTAAAGGTGCTATCAGAGCTAATGAACCATGCCCCTCAACTAGATCCAAAACCTTGGATAGATCCCTTAAAATTCAGGCTGGAACCTGGAGTGGATCCCCTGCCTAACTGACACAGGAGCCCCTAGATGGCATTTGCTGAGCATTGGCTTCAGCCCGGTGTACACACCAGCTGAATATTGGGCAAGATCCTCAGAGATGTTCAAAAACTGCTTTGTTTTCATGGAAAATTTTAATGGTGAATGGTAAGAGCTGCAGTTTACAGTTTGAAGGAATGGAGGTGACAGTGTCAATGTGGGCCACTCTTCTTACCAGATTGAACCAGAGCAGAACCCTCATGAAAGTGGAAAAACCACAAATAACTGCCCTCCAGGATTCCCCTCTCATTCCCCTACAGAGGTCCCCCGTCCCATTCCTTTGTCTCTGGCCCTGGCCTTAGGGAGGGGAGAAGATGACCTAGATGGCTTACCAGTACTTTCCCCTCAGACGGAGAAGATGAGAGTTTTGAAGTCACTTCTGGTGGCCATCTTGAAAAGAGAGGGATAGGAGCAAAGAGAGCACCTGACCAATCAGAAGCCATTACAGAGCAGAAAGTGCAACCGCATGGTAGAGAGGCCACACCTCCAGCCGTGGGAGAGGGGTTTGCTCACCCCAAAGTTAAAATGTCCATTTTAAACATGAGCTTTGCAAGCTTGCAATGAGGAATGCAAGGGTTGGGAGGAGGAAAATTGGGGGGGCAAGCACATGCCTTGTGAATAATCAAATTTGCAAAGGTCAAACTCGTGAATGTGGAGGGAGGCTGTATCTCCCAGCTCCTTTCCTCTCTGTACTATATCTTGGGGCAGCTAAAATGGCGGGATAAGAAGAGGAAACATCGTTCAGCCTGAAAGGCAATTGGTTGCCTTGCAGAAGCACTAAAATGCACTAAGCGCTTCACTTATAATGTTTAATGCCAGTATAAGTACAGTGGTTTGGGTATTTTACTAGGACACTGGGAGACCAGAGTTCAGGTCCCCACTTGGCCATGGAAACCTACTGGATGACCTTGGGCATGTCACTCTTAGCCTCAGATGAAGGCAAAAGCAAACCCCCTCTGAACCAATTCCGCCAAGAAAACCCTGTGATAGGGTTGCCTTAGGGTCATTATAAGTCAGAAATGACTTGAAAGCACAAAACAGCAGCAGGAATCAAGTGGCCTTCTAGATATTGTTGGATTGAAAATCCCAGCGAGCATAGCCAATATTGTAAAATGGTGGGAATTACAGTCCAACACAATCTGGAACAGTGTATGATTCCCATCCTTGGTTTAAAAGGGACTGGGCCTTATGGATGTTGTGTTTATCCATTGGTGAGGCAGTTGTTTAGGTCATAGAGGGAAGGAATAGAAAAAATACACACATTTAATACCTTGTAAAGGTACATGTCATGTCCACCATGTTGCATGTCTTAGTGTCATTTGGTGGCCTCTTATTATTGACTTCTCAATTAAGTTGGTCCTGCTCCTTGCTCTTAAGCAGTTCGGATGTCTGTACATATTCCATGACAATAGTAGAGTTTAACCAATGGCTCTGTGGATGGGGGGAAGTTTCTATTAAAGCTGGTAGGCAACTGTGAGCATCTATTCAACCTCTTCTGAAATAACATATGTAAAAACAGTTTCACTGGATTGTAATACCAAGTCAGGTGTCCTCAAATTCCAGAGTTTGGGAAGGTAAATTTTTTGGACTACAATTCTCAGAATCCATTGGTCAGCTTGGCCATTGGTTAGCTGTTGAAAACTCCCTCCCCCGCTTTTCTAGCTCAACTTAATGTTTTTCTAGCTCAGTCACAGAGATTTCAACTTCCCTGATCGAGATCTTTTCCTAGTCTTGTTGTTACTGAGAAACTTAGGGGTCCTTCTTACAGAAATAGTGAGGGGCTGCCCTTACAAGGATGCAGGATGTAGGCCGTTGAGTGAAATATAAATTCAGAATGCATACATACGCAATGAAAATTAGAGAAGAAAGTGGTAGGAGTGAGAATTGTTCTTGATGAGCAAATGGTACACGTTTCGCTATTAAAGAGTTTTTGATTTTCTACTAAGGGTCCCATTAGGATGCCATCAGGGGCAGATGGGAATGTCTGCTCTCCGAGCCATCCAGCTAGCTTCAATGAACAGCCCTCCTCACCTTCTCAGCAGCCTGAAGCGGTGGTTAATGCCCTCAAGGTAACATGCCTTGCTGTCTTTGGCACAGATGTGCCAAATCTCCCATTTGTGCCAGCTCTTCCATTTGTATGTCCTGTAACCATGTGTAATTCATTGCAATCAAAAGCATCAACATCTATCAGAAGAAAACCAGAAAGAAATGCAATGAGCCCCAACTGTTGGTGTCATCTCTTACATGTTTTTTCGCATGTGTGACTCATCATGTATCACCTTTTTTGACTTGGGGTGTTAGTTGGTACACCTTGCCCTCTGGGGAAGGAAAAGCTACATTTGCAAAAGTTTATAGGGCTTTAAAGAACACCACTCCTCTGTTGGAAGTTCTGAGACCGACCCAGAGATGTTTTCCTTTGTGTTTGAGAACTTTCTGAACAGCATCTTAGCCACATGAACACAACCCTGTTTTAAACTGGTGAGATGTGGAATGTGAACTCCATCTTGCTTAGAACATATAAACTGCTTGCTAGATTGGAGGCCCACCTAGGACAGGCGCAGTCAAACTGCAGCCAATGGGCCACGTGTCCCCAAGTCCCCTGGTATGACCTGCCACCAAACAGGAACTTTTAGTTTTTTGAGAGGGTGGAAATCCCATTCTCAGGCCTAAATCACATTGGAAGAGTGAAAACATCGCACAAATGCTCTCCATGGTCTCTGGAAAATGCAAGAGGTCTTTTCCAGTTTTTTTTTTTAAAAAGGATGGTTGTAAGGTTGATGGGGGGATGATGCAGCTCTCTTGAGATCCTGCAAGACACATGTGGAGTCCTTGGGTCTTGGGAAGTTGCCCATTCCTACTATTGATTAATATTCTGTATCTAGCACACAGTGGGCAACCAGAGCCCTCTGAGAAGCTTTCAAGTGGGGCAGAGAAGAAATGTCCTCTGTCATGGGATGCACCTCCCAGATAGGTGAACATGATTGCCAGAACTAGCCACTCTAGATTTGCCTAAAAAACCTCAGTGGAAGGTTTCATATCTTCATATCATATCTTGTGGCAGGGAATTTTAGACCTTAGTTGTGTGCTTTGAATGAACATACATTTCTCTTTATCTGTCTCAAATCTTCTGTGAATCATTGGATGACTCCAAGATATACACTATGATGTGACTAGGAAAACAACTTGATCATCCAGGAATCCATAGGATGTCGTGAACTAGCAGTATGTCGCTTGATTCAAGGAGTTAACAGGGCTGGCAAAGTGTGACTTCTTCCCAAGGTCTATTTTGGTGACCCTCAGCTGTTCCAGATTGTCCTTGTTCTGGCCAAAAATGTGAATATCTTCTCTCAGATGCCTCCAAGGGCAGCAATTCACCTTTAAAATGGGTTGCATGACCCATGCAGCACTGTGCAACCCATTCTTTTGGTCATGTTGTTTGCTTGGGGTTTTTTGGGTGGGGAGCATTTTGGTAGATCTGTGCAGCTCCCACAAAGTCCCAGGGCAGAAAAAAGGGAAATAGAAGAGTTGTTAAAGAGCAACAACTGTGGAGTTAGTGGTAACCCACATTGCATCATGCTTAGATAGCTAACTCTGTGTTCCTATAAAATAACCCTTTGTCGGCATGAGGTGTCCTTATGGAACCCAGTGAGGGAGAAGTCACCTCCAGGCTTGAAACCTTCTTCTAGAAACTCTGTGGGTTGTTCTTATGGGAGAGAGAGAGGTTTGCAGAGAATCATCTCCTGGGAGTAGCATTATGACATCTCTTCTTAGTTTTATTTCGTTGTTGTTTAAAAAATGAAGAACATGTCTGGGATGAAAAGGCTTACTTTGTCCAATATCTTCTATGCAATTCTGAAAAATATTATTTTAATATTTCATATTCTGATAAAATATTTAAGGGTTTAATAAAAAGCAGAGAAAAGCTGAAGTATGCACAATGCACATGTGCACTATGTCATGGATTCCATTCCTTCTGGTTTCCTTTCATAAAAGTTCTGCTATAGCTATCCACATCTCTCTCTCTGTCTTTGTACTCAATCACGTTATATTGTTGTCTGACTTTGAGAGCTCCCCTTTAGGCATAGAGACTTGAGTTATACTGTAGATCAGTGACTCTTAACCTCTGTAAATATAATTTGTTGCTAGGAAGCCCCCAAGACTTAACTCAAGATTTAAAGATTTAAATTTAAATATTCAAATACTTGTTTAAATATTCAAGTATTTATTTATTTAATAAAAGTTTTTAGAGACTAGGATTCAAATCCCTGCTCAGACACTGGGTGACCTTAGGCATGTCACATTCTCTCAGCCTCAGAGGAAGGCAAAGGCAACCCCAGTCTGAACAAATCTTGCCCCGAACCTTAACACCCTGTGATAGCTTCACCTCAGAGTTGCCATATGTCTGAAATGACTCAAAGGCACACAACAACAAGGCGAAATTGATATCAGCAGCCTACACAAAGAAAAATAAGTTGGAGTATACAATATCAAGTGAATAAACAAATCCAACTAACACATGAAATTACATCATAACAAAAGGTGTAATATAATAAAAGGCTATATGTCTACGATAGGGGAATCCCATGCATAAGCTGGTATTGGATACCTCCTTACATAACCCTGTAGAAAGTTACAAGTACCAGTGAAGGCTAGAATAATTTGCCTTTGCCATCCTGCCCTGGTCTCTAGGTGTGTGTAGAGGAATTCTTAATGGCCAGGTGGACAGGTGAGGTATGTGTAACAAAGCAGAACTGTTGGAAGTGACCTGCTCAAAGTGGCCTTCTTACAGAACTCTGGCAGGTTTTGTTCTTACTGGCAATAATCTCTTCTCCATTTCTCACAAACACATCTAATATGTATCCCCAGGAGGGATAAAATGGGCCAGGAAGGCCCAAGGATGTGATGAAAATGCCTGCCCATGTAATATAGATGGAATTTGGGGGCAAAAATGGGTGCAGTACGTGTGTGCGGGGGACATTTGCTGGGGACCAGTGCAGCCCCCTAGCCTTCCACAGTTGCCCACCCCATAGGCCTTATCTCATATGCTGCACAGGGTAATACTGTTACTTGTGCCTTGAAGAAGCGAAAGTGGGAAGGAAGATTTACTTATTACTTATTGATTAATCACATTTATATCCTTCCTTCCTGCCAGTGAGCCAAAGGTGGTGTGTTTGGTTCTCTTTTCTTCCCTCTTTATTGTCATGACAACCCTGGGAGGTAGTCCGTATTAAGAGAGAGAGAGAATCACAAGTCTGAGGCAGTTTTTCCCCTGGGAATTCAAACCTCAATTTCCTGCATTCTAGTCCTATGATCTAACCACTACACCCATTGTTCTCATGATCAGATCATAAGACATTGCAGTCACTAGAGTGCTGTGGAAAAGCAGATGCATTTCTCTGGGGCTAATCCTAAAAAACTCAGATGTGAGGCACTAAGTGTATCCACATTGCCCACTTATAGCAGTTTTATACCACTTTAACTGCCATGTCTCTCTCCTATGCAATCTTGCAGTTTGTAGTTTAGTGTGGTACTTAAAATTTTCTAGTCCACTCCCCAGAACTACAGTATTAGAGCTCTCTGGCAGAGAATTCTATCTATCTCACCAAATTGTGAATTCCAGGATTCTATACGATGAAGCCATGGCAGTTAAAACACTACACACTCCTCCCTCCATGTTTGCAAATTTGACCTTGGTAAATTTGATTATTTGCAAGATGTGTGCATGCATTCTCTCCCCATGCTTGGGCAAATGAGAAGGCTGTGGGAGAGGGGAGAATGGGGAAGGAAGGAGTGCGTGTGCCTTTCTTCCTTGCACCTGAGTGAAAGAGAAAGGAATGTGAGGAGGGAGCCATGGGAGGGAATGCACAGGTGTACCTTCCTTCCCTGTTTCTGAGCAAAAAGGGAAGGATATGGAGTGGGAGACCTGGGAGCGAACACACATACATGCCTGCTTTCCTTGTTTCTGGGCAAAAGAGAAAGGAATGGGAGGGGGAACCCCAGGAGGGTACATGTGCTGTGCCTTCCTTCCCTACACCTGAGCAAAAGGGAGAGGGGGGAGCCCTAGGAGGGAATGTATATGCATGCCTTCCTTTCCTGCAGCTGGGCAAAAGGGAAGGGAATGGGAGGGGGAGAATGGAGAGGGATGGCATGCTTGTGCATTCCCTCATTTACTTAATTGTGTGTGTGTGGGGGAGATATTTGTGGTTTTTCAACTTTTGTGAGGGTTCTGCACCCCAACCCCTTGTGAACATGGAGGAGCCACTGTATGAGTATTATAAATGTATAGTGTAGGTATTCTCACTATTTTTTTTCCTTATTCCTTTACAAGTCACCTTTATATCCTGCTTTTCCTTTACTGAACTCAGTGTGGTGTACATGGCACTTCTTCACTTATTTCTCAGAACAGCCCTATGAGGTTGGTCACACAGTGACTAGCCTGAGGTCATGGATCACTAGGGACTTGAACCTAGATTTCCCAATTCTCAGTCCAATATTCTAACCACTATACAACACTGGCTCTCATGACTAGATCTCAAGACTGCATGAACTGAGCCTTTGCGTATTGTAATTGGCACTAGATTGCCAGTTCATTGTTGGTTGCCTTGAAGTCATTTCCAACTTATGGCAACCCTAAGGTGAAACTATCATGGGGTTTTCTTGGCAAGATTTATTCAGGGGGGAGAGTTATCTTTACCTTCCTCTGAGACTAAGAAAGTGTGACTTGCCAAAGATCACCCAGTGGGTTTACAGAGACCTATTTTCTGTTTCCTAAGATCTGAGACCAAAACCTGAGAACAGAGGTATGGGTTCCTGTGATGTCATGGAGTGAGTTCTGGTGATGTCACAATTCTTCTGAGTCAGCTGATTTTGGAAACAAGTATCAGGGCAGTCTAGGTAAATGGGACCAGAACCTAGGAGAAACACCTACTACTAACCATGTATTCGGAACTAGAAAAGGGGGGGGGGGGAGAACATTACTAATAAAAAAACTTTTTGTAGCTACAGCATTTGGTTCTGTTCTACTGGGTTTTGCGTCCTGTCTGGCCACAGCTTCACATGACAGATGGGGCATAGTTCCAGGCCCTGTGCTGGTGGTTGTGGAAGGCTCACTGCTAACCCAGTCAGGAGTCCCCCTCCCTGTGACCTTGTGGTGTTCTGCTAGGGCTTGTGGAAGAAGTAAGATCATGAATTGCAATGCTGGCATTTCCACTCTCTGTCTAGATCTAAATGGCATGATGGACCCAAATGCTTTCTCTCCAGCTCTGTCCCAGTCCCTTCACCTCACTCCTAACTCTTTGGTACATCAGTATTGCATGAGCCCACCAAACATACAAACAACATTGTGCCAATCCAGAGCACTCTAGTGGCAGCTGGGAATGGGTAGAGATGGGCCTCCAGGTCTTAAAACAGAGATGGGAATAATGTGACCCTCTAGATGTTGTTGGACTACAGCTCCCACAATTCCTCATGCTACTGTGCTGGGTAGGGCTCCTGGGACTTGCAATGCAACAACAGGTGGAGGCCCATGTGATTTCTATCCCTGTTTTAAAGCCAATTTTTCTTCCTTCAGTGTTGCTGACCTTGAGATTCGGCTCCCCACCTGAGAAACAGCAATTTCTCAATAGCTCAGTCACTGACCTGAGACCTGGCAACCCTACTTGGGACACTCATGAACTAGACCACACAAAATATTATCCATGTATTGTGAAAGACTGGGAAACTTATTCCACTAGCCCAGAGAATATATAACCTGGGAGTGAGATTCTTGTACTCTGTGCTTACCATTACATGCCCACTTTTGGTTCTGTTACATACTCATTGTCAGGAGACCTTAATGGTCTTGATTGCAGATGAAAAGTGATCTTTGTTTTAATGCTAAAATTTACATCTTTGCTTCCCCCTCCCGTTAATACACCCCACTCTTAGAAGCTTAGGAAAATGTAGATAAAGACCGTGACCTTAGTAAGACAAGAGGGAAACAAGCCTTAAGAGATATGGGGTGTAGGTTTTAATGTACTTCATTTTGTATTCTCTCTTCGAAGCTCAAAATCATATGCAGAGAAATGTTATGAATTTTTTAAAATGCTGACAATACACCGTGAAAGTATTTTAATATGGAAATGAAACCAATTACCCTTTAATTCTCCTGTAGTGTGGATTTATTGACTTTATGTAAACGTGAACATTTGCAATGTGTAAGTCAGCTGTGAATGTTGTACATTCCTTCTACGTAGAATTGAGTCCAGAGAGTTAAAAAAAATGAGCTGTTGAGTAGTCAGAGGCCATTTCCGCACTACACTGTTACAGTGTTATTGTTCCACTTTCAACATCCTATGGAATCCTGAGATTTGCAGTTTAGGGAGGGGCCTTTGGAATTCTCAGCCAGAGAGCTCTTTGGCCTCAGTAAACTACAAATCCCAGAATTCCATAGGATGTCGAAAGTGGAATAATAGCACTATAGCAGTGTAGTGTGGAAAGGCCTTGAGACATTTCAAAAACAGCTGTAAAGGTGGGACAACAGAGGATTAAATGAGACTAGTCTTGCCAAGCTGGGATAGTTGGGGTATATGAGGCCATTCCTGAAAGCCACTAAGAGGTTTGATTAGAGTTGCTTGATCTTGGGGCCTTGCCTTTCCTCTTCATTCTTCAGGGGGACAAGGAGGTGTCTAAGGGAAAGAGGAGACTAGCATTGACTTTTATCTATCCATCTGATAACTTCATAAAATGCATGTGTTCGATAGGTTAAATTCAGACATCAAAATTTGGTCAGGTTACCAACCACAGAAACCTGCAACGTTGAAGAGACAAACTAGTACAACTATAGATACGAGTTCTCTAATGAAAAATTTATTGGTTAGAGAGGTATTGAAATTGTTTAAGAAGTTTATATTCAGTTACTGCATTGCAGAGTGTTTGTGTGCGCACGTGTGTGTGCGTGGGGTTGTCTCTTAGGCTAGGCAAAAGTAAAAGGTCTATATAAAAGAAGCAACATGGAGCACAATGACAAACTGGTAAAAGTGAGAAAAAATAATTGATTATAAACAATGATAAGTTTAGCAAAAGCAAATATAATGATCATATCAAAGAGTTAACTCTGATGAGGAGAGACCTCCAAGACGCTCTGTTATTAACAGCCCTGCAAAAGTCTTCCAAACTCAGGGCCTTCGTTGTTGTGGGTTTTCCAGGTTTTGAGGCGGTGTTCTATTAGTATTTTCTCCTGATGTTTCGCCCGCATCTGTGGTTGCCATCTTCAGAGGATATTATCCTTTGAAGATGCCAGCCACAGATGCAGGTGAAATGTCAGCAGAAAATACTAATAGAACACAGCCTCAAAACCCGGAAAACCCACAGCAACCTATGGATTCTGGCCGTGAAAGCCTTCGACTTTACATCAGGGTCTTGGCTTGCTTGACTGAGTCTGTTGTTGCATGCCTTCAAGGAAATCATTTCTGACTTATGGTGACCCTAAGACAAACCTATCATGGGGTTTTCTTGGCAAGAGTTGTTCAGAAAGGGTTTGCCATGGGCTTTCTTTGAGATTGAGAGAGTGTGACTTGCCAAAGGTCACCCAGTGGGTTTCCATGGCCAAGTGGGGATTAGAACTCCAACCTCCAGAGTTATAGTACAATGCTCAAAACACTACACTGTGCTGACTCTCTTGACTGAATCTGTTCACCTATAATGTGGTTTCCTCTTTCCTTCCTACTGCCTTCAATTTACCAAAAAGTATTGCCTTTTTTTAATGAATCATGACATTTCATGAGTGCACATACAGCCTCCCATTAGTCATTTTGGCTTCTAGAAAGAGTTCAGGTTTGATTTGCTTTTGTCTTTTGACAGTCTCTGGTAGTGTAGAACTCTCCCCCAGTGCACAATCAAACCCTTGACACACTTAGGCTCCAGGACTTTGCACATTAATTAACAGACAAAACCTAAACCCAAATTTGCTGGCTAGAGCACATTAGGATGGGATGAGGGTGTCCTCCTACCAGTTAGAAGAGCTGTGCTCTTGTTTGAGGGGCACATGATGCCCAAATGCCTAGAGAAAGGTCAACAGGCTACAACTGCTTGTAGCAACTTAATGATGCAAAATAAGATGGAGAGTAGAATGGACCCTTTTTTGGATTCACTGGATCCAAAATCATTTCAGTTCCTCAAGATGAGTGCAGAAGTGGTACAGGTTTTGTCACTTTTCTCTTCCTACCCTCCTTTGGACTTCTTCTATGTCCATTTTGGAAATGAGAGTTGGATGAATCAGTTATTAGTATATCAAGATTTTATAACATGGTGTGTCTACAACTCAATACAGTTGACTTCCTGGAGCTGGGGTCTTCTGTGAGGTGTTTAACCTTTCCTGTCCTTACCCAAAAAATGCTTTCTGCTACACAGCTTCAAGGGAGAGTTTGGAAGAGTCGTTTTTCTGGACTACAGCTCTCAGAATCCCCCAACCAGTGTGGCCAGTGTCCTGTCTCTGCATATATCAAGGCTAGTTTGGCTGATGAGATATATGTACGATAAAGTAAAAAGAAATATATGCAAACATTGCTATTTCGTATGTCTTTTTTGCTCATCCTATCAATCTAGGTTTCAGAATGAGTTCAGCTTTCAGTAAGTTGAGATGTGCAGGACCTAATTCTTTGGGAAGGTCAGATATAGTCAGGGTTTTTCAACCTGTGCTGGCTACAAATTGTGGATTCAGTCTAATTTATATGAACTCATTCTGTGAAAAAAAAGGTGGGGGTATTTTTCTACAGAAAATGGCACAGAAAATTTATTTATTTATGGCCCTTGTGGTCTCTCTCAACTCTATGATTCTATGATTCCATGACTTTATTTTATTTGTATCGCACCTTTCTCCCAGGACAGGACTCAAGGTAGCTGTTTTCTCTGCATGAAAAAATACTGTTTTCCTCACAGGCAACTTATACTCTGCAGGAAATGCCATTTTCTGTGCAGGAAACTTGTTTTCTCCACAGAAAATTTAATTTTCTTTGCAGAAAAACCCATTCGCATTTTTCATGCAGAATAAATCCTGAACTGCGAAGGTTCTTGCCCTTCTAGGATTCTCATCCTCAGGGTTTCCTGAACATTTTCTGACTATTTTTGAATGTTCTTTCCAACTTGTAGGAACAGATAGTACTGTGGGCAGTTTACTGTGAAACCCTTTAGAGCTTTAAAAGTCATACAAAGCACCTTGAATCCCAGTCAAGAAACCACTTGGCAGCCCACTGCAGCTAGTATGGTAAATGGGTCTCAAGATCCTACCATTTTGACCCAGTTGAGCTGCTAGTATCTCTATTCTCTACCAATTGATGTTTTTAACTTGTTTTCAAGGCCAGCTCCAATATAGTAGTCCAAATATATATATAGATATAGATAGATATATTTTACTGATGTGGGTAAGACCGGATCCAGGTCTAACTTATGCCTGGAATGGGTACAGATTTTGAACCAGCCAAAAGTAGGCAAATCTACTCCTGGCTACAGTGGAAACCTGAGCATATTACAACAAGCCCAGTTCTTGGAGTACTCGTAAGTTAATCATGAGACCTTTCAAAGGGAGTGCAACTCTGTCAGTGCTCCTGAACAAGGAGGTTCAGTTTTGTAAACTAATCCTTAATTAATTTCTGTATCAGAATCCCTGTGTAGCTGATCAGTATGGCTCCTATTACAGGCTCATGCAGTTCTAAGTGCAGAGGTTGATATCTCTGTTTTGCATGCAGACTGTATTCGCTGAAGTTAGGTCCCATGTAGCTCAGTAGGACAAGATGGTCATGACTTGACTTAAAGCACACAAATATCAGTGCGTAATAAGTGCACTGAATGTAGTCTCGATTCTGTAGTTTGATTTTAAATGGGAAATATACTATTTGAGTACAGTGCTTGGTTTGAAGACTCAACGTCATTTTCAGCAGTAGTTTTAGGATTTGAACAACACTGGTGTTTTGGACACAGGAAACTTTGCAAGAAAAGAGTATAATTTTCCTATAGCTCTTGGTAGAAGATGCCCTTCAATCTGCACACTCTGATTTTATGCAGTCCATTCCCTTCACATCATCTAGAGGTCATTATTTTGCATGGAAATAAAGGCAATTGAAAATGTCAGCTCTCACCTCTTTTTTTGCTACATCAGCATTATCTACTGAGCAAATATTTTCAGTTGCTCATTGAGCAGAAAACAGGTTGTTGGGAAATGCACTTTATATATAATGAAAACTTTTCCAGAAGCCACTTAGCTAAGCCTCGCTACCCCTAGCAACAAAACAGAAGATTCTTGTATTTTATTTCCATAGAAAGAGAGAATAAAATGAATGGAAAAGAAATGGAAAAGAGAAGGGACCAGGATTTATTTATTTACTTACTTATTTAGTGTGTGCCTTTCCTTCTTGCTGCAAAATAGTGATCAAGCTGGTTTACATCAATTAAGTGAATGGTGATGATGATGATGATGATAATTATTATTATTATTATTATTTAATTATAATGCTCTTTACACCAAAGGGTGGAACATTGACATACACAATCAGGAACAAAGACAATAAACAGAACACCACAACAATACATGGAATAAAATCCCCAACATCCCACCAGTGGCTACCCATCTCAGCACCTTAAAGATAACTCAGTGGCTTAAGATGGTGAGTCAAAGAGGAAGGTCTTCAACCATTTACGAAAACGGGTGAGATCCTCCTCAAGCTGGAGATCCAAACGAAGACTGGAGCCAGATTTTGAAAGGCTCGCAGCCTTGACAGTGATGTATGCATCGGTGGAACAGGCAATAATCCTTTGCCTGTAGATCTCAAATTCCTGAATGGAACAGATCACACAAGTCAAGCTGCGAGGTACTGAGGGAGGTTAGAATGCAAAACTTCAAATACCAGGACCGATATAATATAATTATAATTAAAACATCATGATTAAATAATGCTTAGTGTTAAAATGTACTTCAGCAGACAAGATGTCAGAAAAACCAAAAGCCACTCCACAGACAAATGGCTTTCCATACTTGCTGAAAGGTAACAAAAGTGGGGCTAGCTTGGCCTCTACTGGCAGAGAATTCCAGAATATGGGAGCAAGCACCAAGAAGCCCCTCTCTCATTTTCTCATCAAACATGCTTCCAGAGACAGTGAAAGAGAGAGATCTTAATACATGGACAGCCTCATGGGGGTACTCTTAATCTTTCAAATAGCCTGGTCCTGAATGTTATAGGACTTTGTGGGTCATAATCAGGACATTTAACTGTGCCTGGAAGCAGAATGCTAGCCACTGCAGTTGTTGTAATAAAGAAGCTGCATGCTTCTTTTAATGAGGATGAGTCAGCTCTTTGGCTCCAACATTTTGGGTCACTGGAAGTTTCAAGATCCTTTTCAAGGACATCCACACATATCAGAATAATTTTCAGAATAATCCAATCAGCAGGGAAATGTACCTGTTGCATAAAAATGAGGATGCTAGGAAACACAGATCAGTATAGCAACAATAAGAAGACAGCTCCATGGATGGCATCACCAGTTGTAGTAACTTCCCTTTGCTTCTCATATCCTTCTGAACCACATGTATAGATATTACTATGCAAGCAGAAACTCTGGGGTATCTTCCATACTGCATAATTATAACAATTTGATCCAACTTTAGGTGCCATGGTTCTGTCCCATGGAATCTTGTAGTTTGGGGGAAGGACTTGAAATTTTCTAGTGCACTTCACTTGAACTACATTACAGCATCACAGCTCCCCAACAGAGAATTCTAAGTACCTCTGCAAACTATAATCTCCAGGATTCTGTAGGATGGAGTCAGGGTGGTTAAAGTGATACAGTTGTTTAGTGTAGATACACCCTTTGTTGCCCGCTAGCTGCCCCATTCCAGGCTGGCCAGTTAAGGTTTTCACAGGTGTGTTACTGGTATAGAATAAAACTGAACTTATGGGTGAAATGGCTATCCATTTTCTTTGAACAGGAAAACTGCAAGTCTTGATTTCTTTGAAGAGTCATCAAAGCTTGGAGTAGATACTTTTGGGGAACTACAATTCCAGAAACCTCCAGCTTGGATGGCTCTACGTCAGCCCAGTAGGAAGCCTGTGAACAGTGGGAGTGAGAGGTTATGTGGATCTACCCTCTTTTCATGAGAAAGTGAGAAAAAAAAGTCCAGGACCAAACATTGGAGAGGAAAACCTTGCTTGTGGGTACATAATTCAGTTAATTGTGTATTTCTGGTACGGAAACATCTTATGGAATCATAGAGTTGGAAGTGGCTTTTGTTGCACATGGCCATTTTGGCTGAGTGATTCTGGCAGCTGTAATCCTGAACTGTCATTTTTCCAAGGTGTGCCTTGGAGTCTATCCAGACCAATTTTCTCCTAAGTGCAGAATCCTCAGTGCAAGATGTAACTGTAGCCCTCTCTCCTGCTGTGGAAATCACTTGTGTTGAGATTACATTTGTTTTCTGGAATTGCTGTAATTTTATTTTGAATTTTGAATTTAGTGATAATGTGGGTAAAACACTGAAACTCTGAACATGTCCAGATTCCTTTCCCCCTTTTATCCTGAGCAGTAGTGCATAAAGAGAAGCCCACAGGTTTTCTATTGACATGATTGCTGGTTATTTGGATGTAGTGAGAAGATCATAAATCTTGGAAAGGATAACCAATCTTGATGGGTCCAAGATGTAGTCAGCCATGATCTTGTCATGAATCCGTTACATTTGAGAACATCATCATGACCATCATGAAATGAAGAGTAAAACAGAAAGTTCTCTACATTGTGGACACAATGTCCGTTTCAGTCTGGTTTCAGCCTGGTTATGGGACAGAGATGGCTTAGGTTGTTGTGATGAATGACCTATACCAGGAATTGGGCAGGAAGAGTTTGTTCATGTTGGTTCTGCTGGATCTCTCAGCAGCGTTTAACCCTATCAATCATGATATCCCTCTGACCCCTCTCAGTAGAAGACTTGTGCTGCTGGGAGATTCCTCTTTGACTCATTGGTCACTAGCCCATGGAGTCTGTTGGGGCTCTGCTTTGTCCCCGTGCTATTCAACAGCCATGTGAAACCTCTGATAAATGTTGTCAGGTGGTTTCAGGTCTGGTGTCACCAGTATGCTGTGACACCCAACTCTCATCTTTCCTTTTCACAAACTCCAAGTAAGCTGTTTTATTTCTAAACCAGTGTCTGGTGCCAGTAATGGACATGATAAGGGCAATGTAAAATTTCTGGAAATTTTGAAGCTGTCAAAAAATAGTTTTTTTTTGCATTTTTTTTCTATTGCAAAGATGCAAATTTTGGAAAATTGAAAGACTGTGATAGTAATATTCTTTATATTTTGAAAGTCACTTTCTCCTTTGTTACTTTAGGAAATTAAAATGTATTACTTATACATTGTTGGCATAAAATTATCAAGTTTGGTCTATTGAAAATACAAGCTAGTCAAACAATAATAACCAAGTGAATTTCCTTTTTTACATATCTATAATTTTTTTTGTTACAAAGGGAGCTACAAGATCCTAAATGATAAGGGACCTCTTCGTTTTTCCCAGTTTGTTAAGAACAAGGGCAAAACAATGAAAGCAGAAGGAGCCATTAATTTTAGTAAAACAAAGAAAATTATTTTGTCTCCTCTGGTTTGCTACAGTGTCAAGCAGACATAAGCACTCTTCATTCCCCTAAAAAAGAGCTGAGTAAAGGAAGCCAAGACCAGGAATTGCAGTGATCTGATACTGTATTTATTCTTACAGAAAGGTCTTCCTGTTACCTAATTATTAGAAATAATGGGGGCGGGGGGTAAATATGTGAACACCTTGTCTTAGACATTTTATTCATCATTCTAAAATACAGTATTCCATAAAACGCTTTCCATTATTTTCTAATTTTTAGTTTTTCCCTATTTTTTCCCCAGGAAAAGAAGGATTTGGGAGAAAATGAAAAAGAAATGTTTTTTTCCCCTTGTATTTTGCTGTCCCCCCCCCCCCCCGGCTTTTCCGTCTCTAAAGTTGAACAACTTGATACTTAATATATACAAAATAAAGGTACTCCTGTCCTGACAAAAGGCAGATCAGAGAACAGGAATTCAGTTTGTGTTGTGTTGGATGGAAAACACAGGTTTACAATTTGGATGCATTCTTGGCCTAGAGTCAGGTTACTGAAGGGGCCAGGAATGCTTTTGCACATTTAAAACTAGATTGCTAACTGTGCCCATTTGTGGAGATAACTGATGTGCACATTGTTACACATGCTTCAGTTACATCCTGTTTGGATTAGCAAAATGAGATCTGTGTGGGACTGCCTTTGAAGACTGTTCATAATTTCCAGTTGGTATATAGTGCTGCAGCCGGATTTGTAACAGGACTTGCTTTAGGGACCATACAACTCCCTTGCTACAACAGCTCCTCTGGCTGCTGATCTGGGCTCAATTCAAACTGCTGGTTTTGAACTACAAAGTATTATAGAGCTCAGATGCGAACTATCCCACTGAACGTGTCTCCCTATATGAGCCTGAAATCCCCAAGAGAATTCCTTTTTCTCAGTCCCACCACCTTCACAGGCATGGCAGGTAGGAATGCAAAGGCCTTTTTGGTGAGGGCCCCTTGGTGCTGGAACTCCTTATTTAGGAAGGCTAGAATGGCTCTGTCTTGCTGTCATCCTGTGAGCAGGCAAAGTCTTTTTTATTCTGACAGGCTTTTGAGAATCACAACCTTTTTAAAAGAAAGGGCTTTTAAAAGGGTGCTGTACTGTTGTAATTGTGTTGTTTTTAACTGTTTTTAAAAAGTGCATGTTTAATTTTTGTATGTTCTTAATGGATTAATTCTAATTTAATATTGATCTTCTGTATGCTTTACCTATGTTGTGTTTAATTGGTAAGCTGCCTTGAGTCCTGGAGAAGGTGAGGTACAGAAGATAACATTTATTATTGTGATAGAAACACAGAAGCAGGAGGAGGGAAGAGGAAAGCAAGCAAGTCAAATTGTGATGAGGTTGAATGTTTATTGAATTAGAACGGGACCTTTGTTTCAGACAAACTGATACATGTCAACCGGACAACTATCTTAAGCCAACAGTACTAGAGGGCTTTGCCATATTAGTCCAAAAACCTGCCTATGTATCAAGGTCGATGTCTTTGGTGCTGCTTTTGACCCTAGTATTAAAAATGGCGTACTGGTAAACACCAGAAGCATTCTCAGCTCTGGTCCTGCATTTGTGGAATTCTTAGTGATTTTTAAACTTTGAGCACAGTTCTAACTGACCAAGATAACCAAGTACTGACTGAGTTGGCACTAGACTAGTTGAATCTGTGCTGAATTGAAACCCCTCACAAGCCTGAGGGTGTTGAATTCATCCCATCCTAAATTTGTGCTGGCATTGTGGCTGCGTCCTTGAGATGGAAGTAGATTGGATCTGATATGATTCGTTTCCTCCTTGCCCTATTGATTTTCTGCCCTTGTGAGGGTCTCTGTATTTGTGCATCTTAGCCAGCAGAGTAGTTCTGCCGGCTAGAGCTCTGTCAACAGACCTCTGTGATTAGCTGATAAAAGAACATTTCTGCTGGCAAAAGAGGTTTGTGCCTAATCCTAGCTGACTTATTTCCATCAGGTGCTTCACAGGATTTGGACCAGTAGTAGACAATGTGCAGGTCTCCAGATGTTTCCCTGCAACTCTCAGAATTCTGCATTATTGGTTATAATGCTCAAGTCTTCTGGGAGTTGTAGTTCCATGACATCCATAGACCCACACAGTTCCCAGCAGCGATTTAGGCCAGCGTGTTTCCATCTGCAATATGCCTGCCTGTATGCTTTATTGATGGTTACTGGAGAAGATAGCTGACGTATTTTTTCTCATTTTGTTTTCAGGTTGTGTGGAGGAAACTTGGAGATGCTGCAGGCTCGTGTCCTGGAATTAGGCAACACTTATCTGGAAACCAGTACAAGGGGCCCATGTGAATGAATACCAAAACAAGGAAGAGTTTTGACTGCTGGTGGATCAGCAGCAACCCTCTTTGCTAACAACAAGATAATTGCAATCACTCTCTAGTTCACCTCTGGAAAACTATACAGTCTTTTATTTTTCCTTCCTCCTTTTGCAAAGACTTGGTGTAGAACATCCAGATCTCCAGGCACTGCATATATACCAAGTAATCCGACTTTGCTTTTGTCATGAACATTTTCAGCATTTATAACAAGGAAGATCCAACTCATAACTTCATGACTGTTTGGAAATCTAATCTAGGAGGAAAACCCACAGAAGAAGTGCGAGAAAGGGGGTGGATTGAGAGAAAGAGAGAGATAAGGAGAGAGAACATACACAGTGGTGGACTTCCAGTGACATTTTCCCAGGGATTTTTCAATGGACTGGAGACTTGCCAATGAACTGTGCCTTTGGTTTTCATGGTTTGGAAGGTGTGGGTTTTCGTAGCAGTTACACACTTGAGTGTATGAAAAATCAACAGTGCGTAGGCAGACTGCACAGCTGAAACCTTTTTCCCTTCCAATTTGTAGAACAGTTGCATTTTGAGGTGCTCAAAAAAAAAGAGAGAGCTTCAAGTCTCCAACCAATAGTGTAGCAAATAAAATTACAGCATTAAAACAAACGTATATCCTTGCCCCCACCCCTGCCCCCCAAAATAGCCCCTTGTTTTCATCAACATGAGTGAGTAGCATACAAAGAGGTGGCATTTCTATTCTTCAGACAAGACAAAGACAACACTGGCAGCCCAGTCCTTAGACAGTCATAGTCATGGAGTATCAAGGAGCCTGAGCTGCTGTTGTAGCTAGGAAGATTTCCCATTTCAGGGTCAAGTTATAAGTTGAAGGAAAAATGTATTCACTGTAATTGACCCATTTTATCTCCCACAATGGGATTTCCTCAGAGATACATCTCTCAGCAATCAAATCTATAGATTAACCCAGTGTTTACCTTTCAAAAGCTTAACACACAATGAGGTAAATTAAATGCAATATACATATGTGAGAAAAATAACATATGAACATGTATCTTTTGACATTTGGTGAGTTCGTTGCTGGAAAAAAAATGTTGAACTTGCCTTCTCCCAAGCAAGTGTCTGGACCTAGGTTACCTTGTGAGATTTGTTATTTAGCCTAACTGATGGTCAAGTATTTTCTTTTAGTCAGGCAGGAAGAAGATGTAGAAATTAGGAATGGAGATTTCTTTGGTTTGTATTTTAATGTGAACTTACAGAATTTTGCACCTTTTGAACCAATATGCAAACCAAAATCTGGTCATCTTTCAAAATTCACCCCTCTAAATTCTGCAGTGGTGTTCTCCAGTCAAAAATATGTACTAAATATGCATATATTGTGCAAAAGTACACATAAAATACATGTATTAGGGAAAAGGACGTTCAAAAATACATTAGGAAAACTGCTTGCAAACAATGTTTATATTAGGCAACACTGCATGCAAAATGCATGTATTAGAAGAAGAGCAAAAAAAAAAAGGCTTCATTTTTTGGGTAACTTTTAAAAAAAACTAAAAAATTTAGCACAAGCCAAATGTAAGATTGAGAATAGAATGAACATTCACAAATTTTCTTAGTGAAAATTGGTGTCTTGACACAATTTTTGACATGTAGAGAGAGCTTTTGCATATTTTACTTGATTTTTTTTTTCATTTTGTTTTTTTTTCCTAAAATGTCGCTTGTTCAATTTTTTTGTGCATTTTTTCACAAAGATTTTATGTTTCTTCAAAATGGGGGTTTTGTATAGAAATATACATTGCAAAAAATTCTGACCGCAAGTGAAATTTTCTTAAAAAAATCCTGAAAGGCAAAAAATCATAGGAAGCCTGCCAAAATGGTCATAGTGTCACTCAGCAGAGAGAAAGTTTTGAAAAACTTAATTCATACATGCAAGATCAAAATAAGTGAACATTTGCATCCCTACTATGGTTTGGGGAAAAAAAAGAGAGAACTGAGAGAAACTGAAATTCAGAGATTTGTCTATCCCTAATAGAAGCCTTCAGAACAGAACAGGGTGAGGGTTGTGTAAGAGAGAATTATGAGAATCAAGCAAGCTATGCGTGGCAGAGATACTCTAGGACTACTGGCAGTGTGTGGCTTGGTTCAAGATACATTCCAGAAGTTCACCAGAGTGTTATTGGAGCTAGTCTTGAGATGACAAGTTCTGCAGAACTAACCTGTTAGGGCAGCCTTCCTGAGTCATGTGTCCTGCATGTGTGTTTCATTCCCATTAGTCCTAGCTGTTGGCTATCCTGGCTGCAGATGATGGGAGGTACTTGGTTGGCTCAGATTGTCCTAGGCTTTTAGGGTTAGTCCACCAATAAAATGCAAATGGACAGTGGAGAAGGATCAGAACCAATTCAATTCCAATTTGGTTTCAGAAACCAGTATTTTTTTTCATCAGGAGCAATCCGCAATCTTTAGCTCCTTAGCTTTCCTGTTACAGACTCAAATTGATCAAAGCCTACGATTCCAGATCTGAAGGACTCTGCAACTGGCCTTCTGCATTTGTGGGATTGACTTTCATTGATTTGATTGTTTGTGAGTTTCTACAACCCGTGCCCCCCCCAACCTCAAGTGCTTCTTTTCCAAGGAAACTTCCTTCTCGGTAGCTCCAATCAGGCTGTGCAGCCCTTTAAAAATCTGCCTCTAGTCATCATTGTCCTCCTCCTCCTACTCCTTCTCCAACCTGGCCAACTAAGGATGAATCGCAGCCTGATTTCTTGGCACCACAAGCCTTCTCCTGATTCTCCTGAAACAGCCAAGGAAGGAGGTCAGTGGGAGAGAGGAAGTATAGGGACACCATGACAACCACTCTTTTCTCCAATCCATTCCCTGACCTGGTTTGGACCCTGAGCATCTGCTCTCCCCATCATGGCTTGGCTTCCTTTCCACAGACACACACGTTTTGATATTTGCAGTTTTTCCACTGTGGAGGTCCTGTGCCCCTAGCCCTAGTGAATGTGGAAGCCCACCTGTAGTTCCTTAGTTCTCATGGTGGTAGGTGAACGTGAAGAAAGACAGATAGACATATCCTGGCTCCTGAGCTGCTTAGGGGCAGGCAGGCCATCTTTATCTCTTGATGTGGATGTGCCATCCTTTTGCTGCTACTAGGCCTCCATTAAAAAAATGTCTTGGGCCAGCATAAACAACTCTCATGCCAGTATAAGTCACCAATAGAACTCTAGCTTACACCTTCCAGGGCAGCCAGCTGCTTGGGATGTTGCACA
The DNA here is from genome assembly GCA_030412105.1 of Cyclura pinguis. Taxonomy (NCBI): domain Eukaryota; kingdom Metazoa; phylum Chordata; class Lepidosauria; order Squamata; family Iguanidae; genus Cyclura; species Cyclura pinguis. The sequence goes on along the minus strand of CM059599.1, from coordinate 16,198,960 downwards.
GAGGCCTGCAAAGTTCTGGTATAACTTTCAGCTGAAAAGCTCTGTAGTCTCAACTAGATAACACAAAGTGAGGAGAAAAGGCACGGGAAGCTCCATTCACAATCTGAGGAATGAAGTAGGACTTTGGTGTGGAGTCCTCTAAGAGGCCTAATTCAGATTAATTTTTTGGTTGGATTCTAGACAATCTGAACCAAAGTTGTGGACAACTAAAATCACATCTATCCTCTCATACTGCATTAAAAAAACCCCTCAAACATTACCACTAAATAGTTCTACCATACCTAACCATCCCTAGAAAGCTAGAGAGCCTTACAATATTTAATAACTCCTTGTTATGATGTAATAAGTATGCTGCATTGTAGGTGGACCTACAGCTGTTAGCCTGCCTTTAGGAAAATCCCCTAATTTGTTCTATAGTCCACCCCTATCATATGGTTCTGTTTTGTAGTGCCATGTAGCAACTCAGTGCCTCATCTGAAGACCAAGGGTTATGGCAGATGTTCCTGATTTCATGGCAGCAACATTTTCTGCTTGCTCACACAGTGCCCCCAGGTTGGGTCATAGTATCAGCATGATGGACTTTGTCATGTGAAATGTTGGTCTAATGGGCTTTAGGACAGGGCTTAATTCAGGTAATACGTATCTGCAGCTTCCAACCAAAACCACAGGTCCTGTCGAAGCATCTCAAATGGCTAACTTGATTCTTTTATCGCACCATATTTTTCTCTGAAAGTGTCTATAAGACTCTTGCAAAAAACAGCGCTGCATTTCTGGGCGTGGGGTGGGAGAAAGCTTTCCTTGCTAATGTTGAATTCCTTTCTAAGGAAATTCTGAATATTCTTGAGAGCATGTCCTTCATTATGCTGAGGTTTAAAACTCCTGTTTGGTTTGTCTGAGTTTGTCGACCTGGATGGGCTTACATTGCCATTCTGCCCTCCCATTTATCATTAGATGGTGTGTAATAAAATGCTCTAATAGCTATTTTGTGTATATATCAAAATGCAGCAACAGTTTCTTGTATGAATGTCCAACAGGCTTGTGATAAAATGCTGTTGCTTTGACTTTTTAATCATAGCTGAATATTTAAAGCATACAAAAAAATAGGAATGCAACAATTCCCAAGTTTGATTTAAATGTACTTTTTTTTGGTTGATCATTAAGATTTGATTCCAAGCTGATACCCTCCCATTTGGTTTTTTTTTTTTTTTAATTTGTGAGCTTTGTTACATGTTGTGATATTGATCTGTGGGTTGTGGGATGTGATGGCACTGTGGCAAATACAACTCTTTTATCCTATGGTAGCATGGTGCGAATTGGCTACCTGTTTTTCAGGAAAAATAGAAATTGGATTGATTTGCTTCAGTGACTCAGTTACCTTCCTTGATTTTTTGAAATGTCATGCTAATCAAATAATCACTTTCATTAGTTACCCTAAATTGTTGTATTCCTAGAAATATATGAGAAACAATGAAAAAGAGAAACCCTCAAAGAATTTGCAACTGCAGTCAAGGGCTGGATCCAAAGAGCTATAACCTATAAGCTCAAGAGCTTTTGTGTGTCTAGTGGGGTTTTGAACTAGCTTTAATTATGAACTCTTTTTTCCATTTAGTGGCCCATCAGGATTTTCATGTGTGGTGATCCTGCTATAGATTTCAACCAGCAATTTAAATAAGCTGTTTATAGTGCTGACCAGTTGTGGTGATAGGGTTCAGAACAGTGGATAACCTTTGTTTAAATAAAACTCCTTTGAGTAAAAAAGCTGTCCAAGGTACTAACCTACTATGGGGATAGAGTTCAGGACCTTGGATAACTACTCTGTTTGAATAAAATGAGTTTTCCAGTGAGTTGAACCTGTTTGGAGATAGCATTCAGCATCTTGGATAGCTACTTTAAAGCCTGGAATGAAACCCAGACCAAGTCCACCAGATTGTTGGCACAGAAGCCATCAGCCACGACTGTTCATAATGCTATTTTTTTTTTTTGAAACTCCATTTAGTCTTTCACATACCTTGCTGTGGGGCAAAATCCAAAGTGTCCCTCCCAACCCCAACCACCACTTGAGAGTTTGGAATTAGTTTTGTGGCTTCTTGGATCTGGCCAAGCTCTGCAGGAGCTAATATTGAGTGATGCTAGTCTTTTGACATGGTACATATGTAAATTTTGATACTGTATTAAAACTATTTTTTTACAATTCACCATATAATGGGGCTACCAAGCATATGTGTTCATCTTAGCAATGGTAATAAATTATTTAATCTCATGGTTCATTTGCTTGCTTGATTTTAGTGTAAGCGTTGGAGAGCCCAAAGTGAATTGTGGACATTTTTGTACCCTTGTTCCAGTTTATATATTTGGTTTGATTTTTTGGAATTCCCTCACAGAATGGCAAACCATGATGAAAAAGATGATAAAGAGCTTTCCCAACTCATTTCACCACACTGAGCTGAGAGATCTAAAAGCTCTGGGCCCAGTGCTATTCAACATCTTTATCAATGACCTGGATGAAGGATTAGAGGGCATGCTGATCAAATTTGCAGATGATACCAAATTGGGAGAGGTTGCTAATACCCCAGAGGACAGAATGAGAATTCTAAATTATCTTAACGGATTGGAGAGCTGGGCCAAAACTAACAAAATGAATTTCAACAGAGAGAAATGTAAAGTCCTACACTTAGGCAGAAAAAAATGGAATGCACAAATATAGGATGAGGCACGTGTGGCTGGATAGCGGTATATGTGAAAGGGATCTAGGAGTCTTAGTAGACCACAAGCTGAACATGAGTCAACAGTGTGATGTGGCAGCCAAGAAAGCCAATGTGATTCTTGGTTGCATCAATAGGAGTATGGTGTCTAGATTGAGGAAAGTAATAGTACCACTCTATTCTGCTTTGGTCAGACCTCACCTGGAATAATGTGTCCAGTTCTGGGCACCTCATTTCAAGAAGGATGTTGACAAGCTGGAACGTGTCCAGAGGACAGTGACTAAAATGGTGAAGAGTCTGGAAGCCCTGCCCTGTGAGGAGTGGCTTAGGGAGCTAGGTATGTTTAGTCTGCAGAAGAGAAGGTTAAGAGGCGACATGATAGCCATGTTTAAATATTTGAAAAGATGTCATATGAAAGAGGGATCAGGCTTGTTTTCCAGTGTTCCAGAGACTAGGACAAGGAACAGTGGATTCAAACTACAAGAGAGATTCTGTCTAAACCTCAGGAAGAACTTCCTGATGGTAAGAGCAGTTTGACATATGTGCCTGGAATATGTGCCTTGGAGTGTGGTGGAGTCTCCTTCTTTGGAGGTTTTTTAAATAGAGGCTGGATGACCATCTATTGGGAATGCTCTGATGTGTGTTCCTGCGTGGCAGGGGTTGAACTGGATGGCTTCTGTGTTCTCTTCCAACTCTATGATTCTGTGATTTTGTGAAATTAAAATGTCTGCACCTGGCGCCAAAATGACAGCAAGCGTTGGGCCAGCCAGTGGGGCAGGAGAATATTCCAAAGATGGAAGATAGGGGATCACCATTGTCAGGATGCCATGCACTTGAAAGTAGGTGAAACCAGAGATTTTCTATGTTGTGTCCTCGAGGTGGAGAAGGAAGAGTTAATTGAAATACCCCATAACTTTATTTATTACTTGCCTTTCCTCCAATAAGCACAGGGGGGTGTACATGGAACTTCTACTCTCTGCTTTATTCACACATCATGGAGAGAAAAGTTCCTGGATCAGGGTCACTCAATGAGGTCCATGTCTCAGTTGGTATTTGAACCTGAATCTCTCAAGTCCCAGTACAAGCTTCTAACCACAACCCCCTCATTCTTACAATGTATTCTCCACAGTGCAGCTGTGTACAAAATTGTGGAATACTTCTCAGCTTGAATTTCCAGTGTGTATTAGCCACAATAATTTGTAGCCATGAAAGCACTTTAGGTCTTATACAGTGGTCTGTGAAATAGGATGCTAAGACCTGAAATATATTGTTTTTCTTTTCTTCACCACATCCTTGTACTAACTGTGTGAGTTTGGTCAGGCTGAATGAGAGATTTCTGTCCCAGTGTCATCCAATGAGTTTCATGGCTCAGTGGAGACTTCAGTGTGGATTTCCGGAATCCCAGTAAAATACCCTAACTACTACACCAACCTGGGTTGGTCAGTTGGTTTGTTGGATGGATGGATGGTAGATGATAAATATTGCACTTCATGAAGTACTGCATGGATGCCAGTCATGGCTCTTCTTTTTTTCCCCATCTGAACCCTTGCCTTTCTTGACTTCCCTCTCAGTTCTCTTGAGCCTTGGCTCTGATCAATGTTTCCAAGTCACCTCTGAGCTTCTTCCACTTTTCCTAGATGTAGTTCCATACAGTCCCTTTCTCTGCAGTCTGTGACTAGTCCTAACAGTCAATTCACCTCTTCATGGAAATCGGCCTCAAATCTTAACAGAGAGGGCTCCATGCCATGATCTTGACAGAAACAAATTCTTCTGAACTGACTGTTCAGAACAGTTCAAAGCAAACGTTATTGTCATGTCCCATCATCAGCTGCACCCCTAATCCAGAAACCTCTTGGAAAGCTTACACAAGTGCTGCTTCACCACAGTAAAATGATCAGACTTATCTCCCCCGTAAGGAAAAAAAAATTGCATCACTCGAAAAGAAATAAGAACTAGAAATAGGAACTAGATTACCATAGGAACTAGATTTTGGTTCCACTTTAAAAAAAAAACACCAGCAACAACAAAAAGAGAGCCAGTGCTATAAATATAATAACAGGTTTCTTTATTGCTAAGAAAAATAACCAAAAAAAGAAGTAGGTGGATCTCACAGGAAGCTGGAACACTCAATGGGAACCTACAGGGAGGGTAAGTACCTAGTGAAACCTGCAAAAAAAAGGAGGCATTAAAAGAATCCTGAACGTATGATCTTAACATTGTCCCCTGCCCACTTGCCACATACTTGTGAAGATCTGCCCTTCTGATTTGCAAACTGATTACCTTTTCTTTTTAACCCCAGACTACCTATTTTCAGGAGGTCTTTAGAGTGACTGTTTCCTCCAGTATTTGACTAAAAATATTTGAGGTATGGTCAAGAACTGGCTTAGCCCCACCCTCCTATCCTTTGCAATGCAGAAGTAGAGGGAGAAAAGTTCTGCATTTATTATTTTTGTCTTCCCAATATATGCACTCACCTTCCTTTACCCATAGCTTTCCAGATGTGTTGAACTACCATTCCTATCACCCCATACCCATGCTGGCTGGGGATATTGGTAGTAGTAGTACAGACATCTGGAGGATGCTGGGTTTGGGAAGGCTGGTGTATCCCATGAGGTTGGGGAGGTGGTGGCAACCAGATACTGGTCTATACAAATGCATTCTGATCTCCGCAGCATGGAACAGTATGTGCAAAATCTAGTCTTTCTCCATAGTATTACTCGTCAAAGGGACTGATGGCTTGTATTGGATGAAAACAGGTTTGTGAGAATCAGAATGTAGTTCAGAGGGGGCATCCATGTACAGTTTCAGAAGAGGTTTCTGTGTTGGCGCCTCTGAACTTCAGAGCAGGGAAGAGGCATTCTCAGTCTAGCTCTTTTCCTTCACCAGCACCAACTCTTCTGTTACCCTGACTTCTGGGGGTCCCTTGAGAGACACCTTGATTCGCTCCAAAAATGTAAATATTGGGGAAATTAGCGGAGCACTGGCTAAAGCAAAATGAGGGGCAGGGTAATCCAGCAGGATCTTCTACCCAACTTTTGTGGGGTCAGACCAAGCAAAAAGCCAGACAATCGTACTAGTAAATGTATTTTAACAAATATGTTCTCATGCACTAACGCACTCACTCATGCACACAAGGCCTATCAAGACGGGAAAGAGGTGAAAATTGATAGGGGATATAGTGGAGAGGATGTAGAAGCAGTGATACTGCACCTGTCCAGAAGTCTTTAGTCCGGGAAGTGGCAAGAAAGACGGAGCTCAGTGAAGAGAGTCAGCTGGGGATCACTCGACTAACAGAGTGCCACTCTGCTAGTATGGCGGGGAGTTCTCCAAAGAGACTCTAAAAAACGGGGACTGCTTATAGGGCAGAATGTACCTCGAGGGCAGGCCCTCTCCTGGGAAGAACAATGGCCAAAATAAAAATTAAAATGCCGCACAATAGTAACTTGATGGTTTGCATGATTGGTTCATGTAAATGTACCTCGTCCTCATAGGGTTCTCCAAAGTCAGAGTGGTTCAGCCTGGGGAAAATCCAGTAATCGCTTCAAGTTGGCTATATCTGGCTGGTGACCCTCTTGTTTGTGCGGACGTGTCTAGCCTGAGATCTCCTTGGGGAAAAGTGACTGGGGATTTTCCTGGCCTTGACCTAGTTTTGGTCGTTCGACTTATTTGTCTGCGCACCCACCCGGGCAACCTCTCTGGCATGGAGGGCATATTTGATATCAATTTTATATCCCCCTAGGATGGGGTCTGCCACCGGGGTAACACTACTTCCTCTTCTTCCATCACTGCCACCACCAGCATTCTCTGTTGTGGAATTCTGACAGGCATACATCCTGGGTATGCCAGATCTTGTGTGATTTCAGAAGCTAAGCAAGGTCAGCCTTGCTTATCTATTGGACAGAACGCAATCAAGAAATATGAGGGATCTCCAAGCAGAACTAGAAAAGATTTCTGCCTGAAATCCTGCATTACCAGAGTTAACAATTCTGGGATGGATGGATTCTCTAATTCAGTCCAGGGCAGTGTTACTGCCCTGGCTAGCCCGAACTTTGGGGGATATAAAAAGATATCTTTTGATATCACTAATTCGGCTTCACCTATCCCTTCCACGTGCTTGCGACGCCCCCGGACAAGCACGCACACAGGCTTGGCCGATAATCGCCGTAATATTCCGAAACAATACAGGCAGGCCAGAACTAGCCGACTTGCCGCTTTAGGAGACCTCAAGGCAAGTACCTCCATTAGGTATGCAAGCAACTTTCAAAAGATCCTCTGCCCAGCGCTGGCAGCTTGATGATCTGACTATACAACGCTCAAGTACTCCGCGTTTGCATACCGGCTATCCTATTGACAATTTGGCTGTAACTCAATCATTCAAATTCTGACCTTTCGGAGGCTTTGTCTTCAGCCCCAAATCTATTGTTTTCCCCAAAGTCCAACCTGGCCTGCGGTCACAATTCTCCTTATAAAAACCCCTGACTTTGAGCGCTTCCTCGGATCTCTCTTGGCTTCCATCCCGCCTTGCTGTCGCTTTGTCCAGCGAACCTTCCCCTGAGCTCCACGTGCTGAGCTACATCGAACCCCAGCATCGCTCTCTATCGTCTTCCAGGCATCAGGAACAGGTTTCGTATCACCCGAATCAACTATCCCTCTGAAAATCCCGCTATCTTACTCACACCTTTATTTTCCTTAGTTATCTGTGTGCGTGTATTGCTTACATTGTGTGCCTGTATTTAATAAAGATCATTCGTTACTTTCAAACCGGTCTGCTTCTTGACTTGGCCTGACCCCATAAACATTGGGTTACAAGATCCTGCTAAGTTACCCTGCCTCTCGTAGCGCTAAAGCGGTGCTCAGAGCTAATTTTCCCCACCTATTGTTGAGCACATTTTGGTGTCCCTCACAGGACCCCCAGAACACAGGGTAACAGCAGTTCCTTTGCTCCCATCTGATTAGTCACTCCTGGTCTGATCGGTCAAACCTCTTCATACATTGCTGTATTCTCCCACCACCCACTTACTTATGGGGTTATTGGGAATCCACCTGATCACCTGTGTCCAGCAGGCCTCTTGTCACCAAAGTTTATCAGCTGCAGAAGGACTGGCTTCTATTTTGAAAGAAGCACCAGCATAGTATATAAACTCATGATCAGTACACCTCAGATCATAGGTTTCCATAACCATCGTATCTGGGGCAGAGAATGCACTAAACACTGAATTACTCACAGTGCTCCAGAGCCGTGACACATCAGTTGCTCTGGAATATTTGGAAAAAAAATTAGACAATGCATATCTCAATAGTATGGCCACTGCAGCTTATGAAGTTTGCCAAAAAGAAAAAGGTAGAACAGGGAGGCCAAAGCAGGCAGCTATTGGCATCAGCTCTGGTGAGCCCTTCTGGGTCATTGGGAGTCTGGTAGTTGTGCAAGGTGTGCGAAGTTCTGATGAAAATCTTGAGCTGCTTTTGGGTCAAACCATTCCCAGTTTCTAATGGCTTTGGAAAAATGCATTCTGTAATTACAACTGGAGAACTACTGGGACAAAAAAAAAAAGGTGGTGGTGGAATCACCATGGTCATTCTCAAGGAAAATGCAGTCTTTAATACTTCTATAGGATGTGGATATCAACTCTGACCCTATGTCAATGATAAACTCAAAGAAATGTCCTAAATGGCCTGAGCTCACACAACCCTGTGTGATAGCCGGAGGATGAGATATGTAAAATATTTCAGGTGACATAATGTCATATGCATGGTCATATTGTTTTTGGCCAAGGAAGTGCAATGATCACCTTGACTGTGGCAGGATTCTACAGTCTCTATACTGTCAGCTTGCATATGGGGATATACTAAACAGAAAGAAGAACAAGCCTTGCTGAGGACAAAACAGCATAGATTCTCCAAAGGGAAGTACTGTCTTAGTAAGATTTGAGAATTCTTCAAAAGGATTAACAATTTTAATCATATATGGAAGTCTTTGGCCATTTCTGCACTACACTGTTGTAGTGCTATTCTTGCACTTTCAATATCCTGTGGAATTCTGGGTTTTGTAGTTTACTGATGCCAAAGAGCTATCTGGCTGAGAATTTTAAATGTCCCCCCCTAAAATGCAAACCCCAGAATTCCATAGGGTCTTGAAAGTGGTATAATAGCATTGTAACAGTGTAATGTGGAAATGACCTCGGTCACAAGAAAGGTATGATGACTGCTGTTAGCTGAGACGGTGTTAAAAAATGTCATAGAATAAAGATCTATTACTGGCTTTGAGCTGTTAGCGTACAATAACTCAATGAAGCCTCCGTGTTCAGGGCTAGTTTATAACTCTGAATACCATGTGCTGGGGATGACCTGGGAGAGCCCTTGCCTTCATGCACTGTTTGTGGTTTCCCTCCCTCTCCCTCTGAAATCTGACTGGGTTCCTCAGGCTCCTGTTCTGATTGAGTGGATATTGTGTTATGTTCTTAAGTGAAGTGTATACCTTATTTTTTATTGAATGTGCGTGATCTGACTGAATCTGGCAATTATGCTTCCTGATTGTGCTGGGGACTGTAAAAGTAAAGAAATAAACTCAACACGTGGGTGGACTGACCCCTTTTTCCACCTCTCATTGTGATGTATTATTCCTTGCAAGTGCCATAAAGTTTGAAACCCTGGACTTCTTCGCTATCTGCCACGATGAAGTAGATCAGGCATGTATTGCTTCCTTTCTAAAGAAACATCCCCCAGTCCTTCCAGATCCTGCAGGAATGTTAGCTCAGTGGTCCACAAAGAGTCATCCCTCTGTGTAACCTTTCCAGAAGCATTGCTGATGGCAATGAAGATCACAGATGCTACAAGAAGAACATCCGTCATCTGGATGCCTTTATTGGTGAATCAAAATCAAGCAAACAAACAAGAAATTACTGGAATGATTCACTGAGGATGTTGCAAAAAAGCTATGATTCCTCATGCAAAGACTGCTCATTCATTTGGGTGAGTAGGTATCCTCAAATGCCCAGCAAACTCCCTTCTCTTAGGCCATTTCCACACTAGACTGTTATAGTGCTATTATTCCACTTTCAACATCCTATGGAATCCTGGGGTTTGCAGTTTAGGGAGGGGCCGGCCGGCCCCTCCCAAAACTGCAAACCTCAGGATTCCATAGGGTGTTGAAAGTGGAATAATAGCGCTATAACAGTCTAGTGCAGAATAGAGGTTAAACAGATGGTTGGTGGTATAAGAGGAAGAGTAGAGAGTGAAGAAGTATTTGGTGCAGGGTTCAGCTTCTTAAGCCTGAGCTTCTATGTTTCTAGTACTCATGATGAGGAGGCTTGTGTGGACAATATTTGCTGAAATGTACAACAGTTTGGTGTTTAGTCTTTATGTCTGGAGGTATTCCGAGAGTATTTAAAGCAACCAGATGTTAAAAACGGGAAAAAAAATGAGGTGAAGTGATGCTTGCTTCTTCAGAACACTCCCTTAACTGCACATAATTAGGAGCGTGGAAGTTGAGATCCTCTTCTTCCTTCTTTAAAGGGTCTTGCTCTTCATTCTGCAGTGGTGTACAGCAGAGCTTTCCAAACTGTGTGTCATGACATGTTAGTGTGTCAGTTGCAGTGTGTAGGTTTGTTGGGCAAACATAACAAGTAGAGGGGCTGCCTCTCCTGTCACTGCGGCAAGCCAGGCCTGGGTGAAGGGGCTCCCTCTGCCACCGCTGCTGTCCCGGGCCAAGGAAGACCCCGGCAAGATGGCAGTGGGCCAGGCATGGGTGGAGGGTCTGTCTCCACTTACTGAATTACTTACTGAATTATTGTGTTGTGAAATGATGCATAGTTAAAAAGTGTATCACCAACGTGAAAAGTTTGGAAAGCTCTGGAGTGCAAAATAAAGTTTCCGTTGCCTGTGCAATAAAGCAGAACAAAAGCTCTCTCTCTCTCTCTCTGTTTCTTGATTTCTCTCTAGCTCTGCTTGTACAGCCCTAGTATGATTTAATTTTATGGCCCAGAAATGGCTTATTACTGTAAATTAGATTTCTGGAAACATGTTCATCTTAACTGTCTTGCTAAAACATTTAAAAGGAAACATTTATGTAACAAAAAAATTAAAGATGAATAATTCATCTCATTCTCTGCCGATTGCAGTAATTAATTTTAAAGGAAAGCAAAACATGCCGAGTGTTATGTCTTTGGGCTGATTTCATGATGAGGCAAGGCTGAGGGTATGTTTAGCCCTGAGACGAAAATTGGATTAAGGGAAAGACGTGTTGACAGATGGCAAACATTTAAAAAGAGATCAGAAAGGGAAAGTGGAGTTGGAGCATTTCACAATCAAACTGCACTTTTCCAGAGGATACAAAACTCTTTACGTGCATTACATTAGTAATGGTTGCTACAACAATAGCGGCAACCACCCCAGCCCCCAAAGCAGACCCAGATTCTTATTTTCACATTATAGTCAAGCAGGTGATGTTGAGTCTGATGCATTAGAAAAGGAGTTGGCAACTCTGTGGGCTTGCTGTTGTTAACTGTCCTTAAATTCAACTTATGGTGACTCTATGGATAAGAAACCTCTGAGTCACCCTATCATCAACGTGGCCCAGATCTGGCAAACTTGAGGCCGTGGCTTCCTTGATTGAGTCTATCCATCTGTAATATGATCTTACTCTTTTCCTGTTGTCTTCAACCTCACCAAGCATTATTGTCTTTTCTAGTGAGTCAGGTCTTCTCATGATATGACCAAAGTGCAACAGTCTCAGGCCATTTCTGCACGAGGTGGGAGGAGCAGTTCACCCCATATCAGGGGTGGTGTTTTATACCCTGATTCAGAAACTGTGCTGTCTGCACCCCCCTCCATTTACATTGTACTACCGTGGAGAACAGCGGTTGCTGCATCCACAACAGCAAGACTTGGCCACTCCCATTCTCCTCCCTCACTGTGCCCTGCTGTTGCTGATTGGTCTGGATTTTTTTTTTAAAAAATTTAAACACATTTCTTTGTTACTACGTTTGTGCATAGCTATGTATGTTCATTGATACGTGGAAAAAAACACATCTTAATGGTCCATTACCAGATCCACTCTCTTCCCACTGTCTCTTTAATAGATGTAAACAATAAAGGTGGCAGCCTGTCCTCTGATGGGCGGAGAGAGATAGGGATGGAAATGACGGAAGGGAAGCCTGGGAACACCCATAGCCCACCACTTCTGCACTGTGAATTGATGTTATGCTTCTGCATGTAGGCAGAAAATAAAGCAGAACTGGTTTGGGAGATTTACATCAGAGTTTTTTTCCAGTTTTCAGATACGGCAGTTTCTTGTCACAGTGAACTGTGCTAGGAGCTGAAAACGTGCAGAAGCATGAGTAAAACGACAGTGCTACAACATGCAGACCGATGGCTAAGAATTCGACTATGAAGTATCGACCTCATGCAGAAATGGCCTCAGCTTAGTTATTTTAGCTTCTAGGGAGAGTTCAGGCTTGATTTGTTCTAGGACCCATTGGTTTGTCTTTTTGAAAAACAACTCTCCTCCAGCACCACATTTCAAAGGAGTTGAGTCTCTTCTGATCAGTTTTCTTCACTGTTCAGCTTTCACAACCCTATGTAGAATTTTGAAATACTAGGGCATGAACACTCCTGAATTCAACTATATAGTGCATGGTGCCAATTTCCCCCTCTAGATCTCCCCATGGGCTGCGTACTCCTTCCCACAAGCCCAAATAACGTCTGTTTTCCTTTGTACTCCTTCTCAGAATGGGGACAGGAAAATTCTCATTGCCATTTTGAAAGGAATACAGGAATAAAACAGAGGTGTTTGGGAACAGTACAAGCTTCTGAGGTGCTTGTGGGGCCAGCTTGGGGCATTTTGTTGTATTTTCAAGCACTGCGGCTTTCTGTGTTGTCTGAAAAATGCACTGAATTAAAAAAAAATGTTGGGGGATTGGAGGCCTTTAGAGAATGCGGGGGGGGGGTCAAGGGTCACAACATGAATGACAGTTCCATGTTTGCCAGATCTGAGCAGAGCTGCTGATGATAGGGTGACTTGGAGAAGTCACCCTATCATCATCAACTCTGCTTAGGTCTGGCAAACTTGGGGCTGTGGCTTCTTTGATTGATTGGGTCTATCCACCTGTAATGCTGTCTTCTTCTTTTCCTATTGCCTTGTCCCTTGCCAATCACCATTGCCTTTTCTAATCACTCATTTCTTCTCATGGTATGTCCAAAATAGGACACTCTCAGCTTAGTCATCTTGGTTTCTAGGGAGAGTTCAGGTTTGTTTTGCCCTAGGACCCATTGGTTTGTCGTTTTATCAGACAGCACCACATTGCAAATGAGCTGGTTCTCTTCCTGTTCATTTTCTTCACTGACCAGTTTTCACAACCATATGTAGAATTCTGAGATACTATGGGATGAAAAATACACTGCATTGGAAAAACCATGTGCTGTCAGTGCATTTGTTTGAAATCTGCATGAGCAGCTATAGTGGGTCTTGGGTTCAGTTTTCTGCCCCAGGACCTTAGAGGGCTGCATTTGGTGGGCAGGGAAGATCACCTTGGATAACTGCATTAACGTTTAGACTAAAACCCAGCATGGATTCACTTCCTCGAGGACATCTGAGTCAGTAGCTTCCACCACCTAGAAGTAATTAAGGAATATGGAACTGTTTTGCCCCGAAGACTCTCTACTGAAGGCCTTCTTAGTTGCCTTCTCCTTAAACTCATATACAGGAGGCAGCTCCAAGAGAAAAAACCTTTTCAGTTCTGGGCCCCATGCTTGTAAAAGGCGAAAGATTTATACGATCTGAGGAGAAACCAGAGTATCGGAGCCCCATGCTTGTAGAACATCTTCCCACAAGTGTCACCTGGCATGTACCTTAATATATTTTCAGCAAAAAAAATTTCCCAGCCCTTTAGAAATCATTTTAAGCATTGGTTTAGAAAGTGGACTCAATGTACTGGTTAATGCATTGCACTGTGGCATCACAGCTTAGGTTTATGTTTATGGATGAAATTATTTCAATCTCTGCTTCTCATTGGTTGTTTCACTTTCTTAGATGTATGCTGCCAGATTATTGGATCATTGGACTTGTGAGTTTTTGATCAGTTATCATGCAGAGATGGCCTAAATATCCCAAAGGCATCAGATCTTGTCTGAGCTTGAAAGCTAAGCAGGGTCAGGAATGTTTAGTTCTTGGACACCAAGGAATACCAAGTACTGTAGGCTAGATTTCAGAGCAAGGCAAAAGCAAGCCACCTCTGATAATTCTTTGCCTAAGAAAGCCCTAAGAAATTCATGGGGTTGCCATAAGTCAACCAACGACTTGAAAGCGGGAACACACACATAAGCAGAGAAAAGGGTGACTCATAGATGTAATAACTAAATATATAATAAATTCAGATGTTGGGAGCAATCCAGGATTATTCAGACCTTATGGCAAAGTGCATGTCTGTGCTATTCTTGTTATTGCTTGAGGAAAGCCCAGCATTGTCAGGAAGAATAAAAAATGTTGCATATTTTTTTTTTGTAGGTTCTGGCACCGATCATTTTAGGAAAATCAAAGACAAGCTTTTATCTTACACTTAGTATAACAGTCTCTGTAGTTTTGGGAAGTTTGATCCACTGTTCCAGTGTTATCAAGAGCATCTTTGTTCCACATTGTTAGCTGTCTCCTGAAAATGAATAGCTATCACGTTTGAGAAATGTCCCTGTACTGTTCACGAGGACTTTTATGGAAGATGTTAATTTTTTTGAAAAGCATTCAGAAGGATGGAATGGATGCTTGAATGGGATTTAAAGCTTTTAATTGTCATTCTTATTGTACACATTCAAGGAGGATAAATCAATTAACCAGTGGGGATTAGCTATGAACGCTACTAGAATTTACACTGCCAGGAGTGCTGTACTTCTGAATACCAGATACTGGAGGCAAGTAATAGAAAAGGACCTTTGTCTTCATGCCCACACTGCCAGTTACCCAGGGGGCATCTGGCTTACCACAGGTGGAAATTTACGAGGTCCCACTGCGGAGCTGGCAAATTTGTGGCCCTTCAAATGTTGCTGGACTGCTCCTCTCACCATCCTTGATAATTGGCCATGCTGGGGTTGATAGGATTTGAAATCCAGGAATATCTAGAGGACCACGTGCTCTCTTTCCTCGCCAGCAGAGTCTTTTTCATCTGATCCAGCAGGGATTTTCCCACACATTTTCCTTATTTTAATACATGTTCATCTCACTTTTCTAATTGGTATGCGTCCCTTATTTTTAGCTTCACAACAGCCTTGCAAAGTAGGTTAGGCTTTGTGGTTGTTGTGTGCCTTCAAGTTGTTTCTGACTTAGGTTCTCATGGGGTTTTCTGGGGTTGAAGGTGTGTTATATGCCCAAGGTCACCTCGTGTGTTTCTATGCCTGTGTGGGGAATTGAAGCCTGGTCTCCAGAATTCTTAGTCCAAAGTTCAAATTGCTGCAGTGCACTGGCTCTCCAAGATTAGGCTGAGCAATAGCAATTGGCTCAAGGTTACCTAGTCAGCTTTGTGCCAGAGCAGAGATGTGAATCCAAATCTTTGTGTTGGAGTTCAGCATGATAGTTCCTGTACCACACTGACATCCCTAGGAACATATCTAATGTCAGAGGCAGTGTTACTCCCAAACATGGGTGACTCAGAGGTCCACCCGTGATGCCAGTGCCTCTGTGAAACAGTGGGGGATATTAGTTCAAAGAGGAGGCCTGTAAGAGATGGTAACCTTACAGGATCTTTTATACCTATGTATACTGGTACTAATGTAGGGACACCAGTCGGAGATTCAAAAGTAAATTTGTTTTGCTTTATTGGGGGAATTAACAATTGCACACTCACAAGATCCATGCAGTCTCACAATTACACAAGGCTAACTGAAGGTAACGGGAGGAAAAAATGGATAGCAAGAAGTTAGAGCACAGTGGATGATATTTACACATTGTTCAAAGAAGAAGTTATGTGGCTCAGACTAAGGGTCCAAGGGTAGTACAAGAATGGGAATTGGAGCAACAGAATGATGGCCTATGTCCAGAGTACTACGAGCTATCTGGCTCAGAGCCAAGGTTTAAATACCCTGCTTCTGCCCTGAGGGGAAAGTTGTTAAGGGGTCTCTGACAGAGTGGACAATGGGATCTGGAATGAACTAATGGCTCACCTCATTAGGTGACAAGGGACTGATGGGAATTATGATAGCTCCTTAATGGTTGGGCAGATGTGCAAACAAAGGGAAAATTTGGCATGAGGCAGAAGCGGGTTGAAGACAATCGGAGGCAGTTTTGGGTGCTATTGTTTGTAAAGGATATTTGCAAGTCCATTATTGCTGGAGAGTCCCTGACTATGACCTGGCTATGTCCTGAGGTCCCACTTTGCATCTCCCATCTTCAGCCAGTCCTCTTTCACCAGCATAGCTTTACAACCATGTCAGTGTATAATTTATATTTCATGCCAATTAAATAATATTTGACCATATCTTGGATAGAGGTGTACAGCCTGGTAACAACAGCAACATATGCCTTTGTGATAAGAAATATTTCTTAGAAATATTTGAGACCCACTATTTGAGACCCATCATACCACCCTGGACACACCTGATCTGATGTGATTTCAGAAACTAGGCAGTGTCATGCTTATTTAATACTTGGATTGCAAACAAATTTCCTGGCAGGAGTAGGAAACAATCCTGGTAGAAACTCTGGAAGGGTGCTGCAGATCAGGGTTGATAGTGCTGGACCAATGTCTGATTCAGTATAAAGGAGATTCAAATATTCCTATATAAGAGTCTTCAGGTCCCAGAATCCATAAAGGAAAAGAGCACTTTGGCCCCACTGAGAGTGGTAAAATAATTATATGCAGTTATTATATCTCTTGGCATGAAAAATCACACATACAAAAGTGAGATGGGTGAAACCTAGCTTGATGCGAAAAGGTGAAAAGGTCAAAATACTATATAAGCATGGTTGAGGGTGCTGGGTATGTTTGTGTTACCCTGATTTCTGGGGTCCCTTGGGGGACACCTCAATGTGCTCCATGCGATGGGGAATGGAAACTAGCCAGAGCACAAGCAATAGCAATGCGAGAGGCAGGGTAACCTAGCGGGGTCTTTTACCCAGTTTTTACGGGGTCAGGTCAAACCAAAAACCAAACAAAGATGTCCAATAAATGATTTTATTGAATGCGAGTCTCATGCACCAACGCACTCTCTCTCTCTCACACACACCCAAGAGCTATTAAGAAGCAAAAGAGAGGACATTGGACAGAGGGAGCAAGAAGGGTTGTTGTTGGGGTAATACTGCACCTTGTCTTGAAGTCCGGGGTCCGAGAAGGCAGCGAAGAAGTGGGGCTCAGCACGGAGAGGGCTGAGGGGATTGCTCACCAAATGGAGTGACGGTCGGCTGGGGTGACTGGGAGCAATCCAAAGAACTGCTCAAAAACTGGGACTATTTGTAGGGGAAAAAGTACCTGGAGGACTAATCCTTTCCCAGGGAGAACAATGAGTGTCACAGTGGGCACGAAGCTCCACACTGGTAATTCCCTTTGCGTGATGGGATTGCAAGGTGTTGCCAAAGTCTCAGGATCTTTGGCTGTGTTTTGTGGTGTGACTTCATGTAAATGGTCCTTGCCTGATGGAATATTTGCTCAACTTGGGGCAAACACGCTAATCCCCTCAAGTCAGCATCTCGGGACTGAGGACCGTTTGTTTATTGTGGGTTTACACATCTTGAGGTCTCCTGGGGCTACGTGACTGGGGATTTTACTGGCCTGACCTGGTTTTCGATCTTTGACCATTGCTGCTATGTGCCCATCCGGGTGACCTTTCAGGCACACTGAATCATATTTTAATATCAAAATTGTAGACCCTGGGATAGGGTTTTTCCAGTGGCTTGGAGAAGAATCATAGATCTGGAAGGGGCCTTATGGGCCATCAGGTCCAACTCCCTGCTCAGTGCAGGATCTCCAGCTAAAGTATCCCTGACAGGTAGCTGTCTGGCCTCTCCTTGAAGACATCCAGAGAAGGAGACCCCGTTATCTCTCTAGGCAATTGGTTCCATTGCTGAACTACTCTCATTGACAACGACAATAATTTATTTCTAATGTTCAATCAAAATCTGTCCTCCTGTAAAGTAAAAGCTTTTGTGGCATCAGAGAACAAGACTGCACCCTTCTCTTTGTAGCAGCCCTTGAGGTATTTAAAGAATGTGATCATGTCACACATCAGTCTTCTCTTCACTAAGCTATGCCCAGTTCCTTCAACCTTTCCTTATATGTTGTGTTCTTCATACCTCTGATCATTCTCTGAACTCACTCCAACTTGTCTATATCCTTCTTAAAATGAGATGCCCAGAACTGAACAGAGTACTCCAAAATGGGTTAATTAACACAGAATGTAGGGGGACTATTACTTTTCTTGACTTGGAAACAATGTTTCTATTAATGCAGACTAAGATAGCATTTGCCTTCTTTGCTGCAGCTTCACATTTCTGGGTCATGTTTAACTTACTATAATCCCAAATTCCTCTTTCCACGTACTACTGCTAAGCCAAGTTATCGTGCATCCTATACTTCTGCATTTAGTGTTTTGTGACCTAAATGTAGAATTTTGCATTTCCTCCTGTTGAATTTCATTCTGTACGTTTCAGCTCAACTTTCTAGTTTATCAAGCTCCTTTTGGATTTCATTCATATCTTCCAATATGTTAGCTTCCCCTCCTAATTTTGTATCTTTGCAAATATGATAAGGATTCCCCTTACTCCATCACCTGCATCATTGATAAAAATGTTGGAGAGTGAGGCTACCCCAGGACAGATCCATGTCTCCATGAACTCCACTCAAGACTTCCCACCACATTAAACTGCAAACATTTATGATGACTCTTTGAACATGTTTTTCAACCAACTGTGTATCCATGTGAAGCTGTTCCCATTTATTCCACATTTAATCAGTTTGCTAAATACAATTTCATGAGGGACTTTATTAAATGCTTTGTTGAAATCCAGATAAATAACATCTATAGCATTGCTACCATCTACTAGATTAGGGATTCAATCAAACAAAGATTTAAGATTAGTTTGGCAGGACTTATCTTTTGCAAACCCATGCTGGTTCCTACTAATCACTGCACTGTAATCCAAATACTTGCAAAAAGACTCCATTATAATCCATTCTAAAAATTTTCCTAATATTGAGGTCAAGCTGAGAGGTCTGTAGTTCTCCGGATCTTCTTTTTTGCGCTTATTGAAGAAGAGGACAACATTTGCTCTTCTCCAGTCCCCTGGCATCTCAGCTGTTTTCTGAGATTTCTCAAAAATGATGGCAAATGGTTCAGAAAGCACATCAACCATTACCCTCAGTACTCTGGGATGTAGTTCACCTGGCCCTGCAGATCTGAATTCATTTAAGTTAACTAGGTGATTCCTAACTCTCTCCTTATTGATCTCGATTTGCAATTTAGATTTCTTACTAAGGTCTCTGCTGCTGCATGGATGCATGCAATTCTCATTGTGGGGAAAAAATGAAGCAAAATAGATGTTGAACAGTTCTGTCTTTTCATTGTGATCTGTTAGCATTATACTATCTTTGCTGAGCAGCAATAACACCATTTTCTTGGTTATTCTCTTGCTCTGAATCTACCTGAAACTCCCCTTTTTGGTTTTGCTTTCCTAGCCAGTCTCTGCTCATTCTGAGATTTAGCTTTCCTTGCACTGCTCCTACTCCGATCCCTGGTCCCAAATTTGCACAGACTGGAATACTATTGATGTCATACATATGCACAAATTCCACACATAAATGTATATTTTTGATCATTTTTGCAACAAGTATATTCAGTTTGTTGTTGTGTAAGTGGATTTCTGCCAGTGTAGCCATTTCTCATGCCGTTGTGGATTCTTGAATGGTACGTAGCTATTCAGCAGTGCCTGTAGTGTACCATTTGATTCACTGCACATTTCCTGTTCCACCCGGCAGATATGCAAGCACATTGGCAGTTACACAATCAGTGGCAGAGGGTAAGGATAGAGCAGAAGGGGAGAGGTCTAAGCACACCACACAACTACGTGAGTGTAGATTTATATCTCACTAGCACAGTATCGGAGTTTGGCCTCAGTGTTTGAGAATTCTGGGTTGATCTTGAGAATTTTTTTCAAAACCACTCTGCAGACCACTTCAGCTGCAGCTCATCTGAAAAGTGAGCATTGTCTACCAGAAATATCCTATGGGACGTTCTGGGGTCCACATCTGAACCAGGGCCTTCAAAAGATCACAGCTGATTGTGGAAGCAATGGAGTGTCAGGCCAGAACTGTAGCCCAGGGGCCCCATTCATCCCTTGTGACATGTTTTCTCCACCCTGTTGTATATTTTCCTGTAGCTGACACAGCTGTAGTACTGCTGAAAAGGGAATTTCTATAGGTGCGGCTTTTCTCAACCCTGAATGACAGGTTGCAGTTGTCAAGTTTCTTTTTTCTACAGTACAAAAGACCTTGGCTCCCCCCCTTTTTTCCCTTCTCCATCTGATCACCCTCAAGCCAGCTGTTGCAGAAGGCTTTTGCTACGGATCCACTGCTTGCAATGTGTGTCTTGAAATGAGAACTCTGTCAATACTATGATAAATCACACATTACTGACCATACCCTGCAAAATTAACTGTGAGCTTTCCACTGCCACGAAAGGTCAAGGAAGAATATTGACTGCCTCTCATTGTCAAGAGATGTGTTCTAAATCATATTTAGTGAATCAGAGTCCTACGACATTTTCACTCATTATAGAAACACACTAAGCAGCTTGGTCCATAAATCAGAGCAGTTGCAAGATGGAAACATAATTAGTCTAATTATCCCAGGCTGTCCATTATGGATGAAGAAAAACTGTAAGTCTGACTGCTGAAATCTTTTGCCTGGGAACACATAAATATGTTTTCTGAATGTTTTGTGTATAAACTGCTTATTATCCATATTTGCTGTTTTATTACCTATTTTTGTCTCTCAACTATGTTTTGACAAGGAAAAAAATAACAAGTACATTAGAAGTTATGCCTTGCAGATGTGGGAAGCACTGAAGTAGTACTTGAAGAACACAATTCTACTGGGAAATAATGAGAGCTTCATGATTTTCTAGTGATATGAAGGTCTGTATTTATTTTTCTTTTTGAGTGGGAATTAATCTTGTTTCTGCTGACTCTAGCCAAATCTCTAAAAATTACTCCCAAACTGTGCCAAATTTATGATAGGAGCACAAGCCAGTGCGTCAGAGAGCAGAGCTTGGAAAAGTTTTCTGGACTACAGGTAAGTAGCCAGGTAAGGGATTCTCAAGAAGTTTTCCAAGCTCTGATGTAGTTAGCTGTTACTGTATTTTCTAGTCGGACTTGTGGTACATTAGATATAATTTGATATCAAGAATTTGGCCTTTACTACCCATTCCTCTCCATGTGCTTGCGAGGCTCCTGGACAAGCACACACACAGGCACGGCCAAAAATAGCTGAACTATTCAAAACAAATCCAGGCAGGCCAGTAATTGCCAGACTGCAGCTTCAGGAGACCTCCAGGCAAGTACCTTCTTAAGATCACATTATGTATGCACGCCGTTTACAAAAGATCCCCTGCCCCGAGCAGGCAGCTTGACGAGCCGAATATCCAACTGTCAAGCACTCCACATTTGCATACTGTTTACGCTATTGACAATGCTGTCATAATTCAATCATCTAAAGTACTGACCTTTCGGAAGCTTTGTCTCCAGCCCGAAACCCATTGTTTTCCCCTTGAACGGACTAGCCTACAGGCACATTTGCCCCCTATAAAACCCCCTGATTTTGAGCGTCTCTTCAGATCACTCTGACTTCCATCCCGCCTTGCTGTCGCTCCGTTCGACGAGCCTTCCCCTCAGCTCCCACGTGCTGAGAATCTCCGATACAACTGACTTTTCTTTTGATAAACTGGACTTCAGGATCAGGTGTAGTATTTCCCCTGAAAAATCCCTCTTAAAATCCTCTATCCAACTCCTACCTTTCTTTCATTAGGTCTGTGTGAGTGGTTGCATACATACGTATTGACTGTGTTTCAAAATAAAGGAAAAAAATTATTATTTACTTCTGTTTGATTATTGACTTGGGCTGACCCCGTAAACACTGGGTTCAAGATCTCGCTAGGTTGCCCTGCCTCTTGCGTTGCTTAGCTTGTGCTCTTGCTAATTCCCATTCCCCAGTATTTTGAGCACATTGAGGTGTCCCTCACGGGACCCCAGAAATCAGGATAACATAGCACCTAGCATTTGATCCTATCAGAAAAACAATGGGCAAGATCATATACTGGGGTTGTATAGCATAAACCTCTGAAAATGGAGTTAGGCACTGATTGCACTATGCAACCCTTGTGTTGCATAACATTGTGCAGCTGAAAATGAACCCAAATAGGCTACCAAATGTGTATCTAAATGCATTTCTGCATTCCAGGCATAACTAAACTTCTGCAAGTTTGAGCTGAATGCAGACATTCCACATTGGACAAACAAGGGCAGCTGCTTCCGAGGGGGAACATTTGATTGCCTAAGACATCAACAGGTGTTACCCTAAAAGATGAGGGACTTTAGAGGTCTGCCTGCAATGCTAGTATCTCCTTAGGATTTGGGGAATTATTAGCTCAAAAGAGGCCTGCGAGAGGAGGATAAAATGGCAGGATCTTTTTACCTGTGTATACACAGTACTAACTGTAGAGAAATCTCCAGTTAAAAGTTAAACAGGGTATTTTGTTTGAAATTAAAAGACACATACAAGAAATCAAGCAGTCTCATGAACCATACAAGACTATTGAAGGGAAAGGTGAGAAAGGTTGGATAGAGAGATGTTTTGGGTGGAAGGGATGATATTTACCAGTCCTGAAGGAGACTGAAGTGGAGTGGCTCAAACGGGAGTCTGAGAGTAGCATGGAGAAATGGGAGTATGGGGGACCACGTGCAGCATGATGCCTAAGTTACAACAATTTATTGGGGCTGGGACTGGGGTTTAAATACCCTATTTCCTGCCCTGAAATTGGGTGCATGGACAAGTGGTAACAGCTGTCTCATTGGTTTGACAAAGGAGTCCAGAATGGGCTGATTGTCTTAACTCTAGGTGACAAAACATTGATGGGATCCCTGACAATCTCTTAATATTTTGGTCAAGTAGTGTGAATGGGAAAAGTCTCTGTGGGAAGTGCTTACAGTAAGGGTTCTGATTGCTTCATCTGGGCAGTTTCACCTGCTACTGTTTTCAAGAGTGCTTGCAACTTACACTTTTTGAGAGGATTAAAACAAGCCCATCAGTATCGGGCTTTCCTGCCCAATCCTCTCTGAACCTATGACCTGATCATGTCTGAGTCATCCTGAGCTGGCATTTGTGTGCAGCCAGTGCACTTTCAAACATGTGTTTCAGCCATAAAATATGTCCAATTATGAAAAATAGCACATCCCATGGAGTGGGAGTGTATAGTGTGGTAACACAGGATTACAGACCTTGGATTCTGAAAAAGCGAGCTACTGGACAGGAGAACATGTTAACCCCATTGACTTACCATGGACTATTAGTAGTTCAGAGCTAATATGATATACAGAAACCTGATGATCACTTAGATCTTATTTTAAGATGCTTATGCATCGTGTAGCGGAAGCCAAAGGCTCTTTGTGAAGGAGAAGTGTAGGGCACTGGACTTCAACCCATGCCTAGCTGTACCACTCAGAACAGTAATGTTCCCCTACAGTGGGGCAGGTGACGCAGGCATGTGTGTTTTCATTTTTCCACCTCTCCCAGTCTGCCATTTGAGGTAAAAGTGTCATTGAGCCTCATGGTAGGATCAGCCCTACAAAATGGACATTCTAGAGCTGTGTTAACTCAAAATGGTGGTCCCTGGACTGGTTCCAATTTGTGAGCCATTGGCTGCTGGTCCGTAGTTTCCTTGGGGAAAAAAAGTTGTAGCTAGTGGGTACAAACATAGTCCTGGTTGTTGGCACATTAGAAAAAGAGGAATGCTGGTCTCCTATCTCAGCCTGCAAACCATTGTTCTGGACAAAAGATGTGTGAGGCATTCCTCTGAAAAGACCTTGAAGCTGAGCTTCTGACAAATCATAGAATCACAGAGTTGGAAAAGACCACAACAGCCATCGAGTCTAACCCCATTCTGCATGCAGGAATACACACTCAAAGCACCCCAAGCAAATGACCATCCAGCCTCTGTTTAAAAACCTCCAAAGAACCTCCAAAGTTTAAAAACTTCCAAAGAAGGAGACTCCACCACACTTTGAGCAGCATATTCCACTGTCAAACGTCTCTTACTGTCAGGATGTTCTTCGTGATGTTCAAATGAAATCTCTTTTCATGTAGTTTGAAGCCATTGCTTCACCTCTGGAAGGTCTTTGCCTGCCATTAAAAAGGCAACAGAGAGGGGGCAAATTGAACCCCTCTTGAGTTTCAAAGCCTAGGAGCAACCATTGGGCATATGTGAGGTGTCCTCATGAGCCAAGCCTAGGAGAGTGGTGGGACTGAGAGAAAACCCTCCTCCAAAGATTATTATAAGACTCATATGGGAAGATACAGGCTCTCAGATGGTCTGGATCTAAGCCATTTTCCTGGAGCCAGAACACACTGAAAACTACTGCATTACATAACACAAATGGTTCACCCATTTAGGAGCCAAAGACAAATACGTATTGAAACATTATACACTTAGTGGCCCTCTGCTCATAAATTGCTGCTAACTAACTAGAATGTATGGCTGCCTTGACAGGTAATTAGATGGTAAATACATTCTATGAAGACAGTTTGTGAAATGTTGGTAAATATAAGGCTTGTTATTTGCATTTGGAGCTGACATTCCAGGTGAGTAATAGCTGGCAATGGTGATTATTCCTCTTATTTCAGATTCAGATTCAGGGCAGCCTGATTTTCCTCCGGGTCTACAAATTACACCTGCATTGCTCCTGTGCTTGCTTTGGTCAGGACCTGCATACAAAATGCAGTGCTAAAATCTAAAGCAAACCCTCAAGCCATGCTGTTTTGGTCAGGTTCAGCTGAGGGCACAGTTTCACCTGGAGAAACTTTTAACAGCTTCCCAAGAAGTCAAAAGCAGCAAATGTGTATCTACAACTCTGGGAGTGAGTCCCATTAGACTCCATAGGACTTCTGAGTAGCGTTGCATAGCCTTGCATGACAACAGTGTAGTCGCAAGTATCTTTATGTGGACTTCACCTTCCCCTTGTTCTATGTAGGTTTACGCAGAAGTAAACTTCATTCTTTCTAATGATGGCTTATGGTCATGAACTAGGTGAAGGCACGTAGCACAAAGCAGGCTGCTGAAATTCATGATCTGCCAAACCACGTGTAAATTGTGTTGTTGTTATGTGCCTTCAAGTCATTTCTGATTTATAGTGATCCTAAGAAGAACCTATTGTGGGGTTTTCCAGGGGCTGGGAGTGTGATATGTGCTCAAGGTCACGTCGTTGATTTCCATGGCCATTGAAGAATCCAACCCTGCTCTACAGGGTCCATAGTCAAACATAGAATCATAGAGTTGGAAGAGACTGCAGGGACCATCCAGTCCAACCCCTTGCCATAGAGGAACCCACATCAAAGCACTCCCGACAGATGGCCATCCAGCCACTGCTTAAAAACCTCCAAAGAAGGAGACTCCACCACACTCTGAGGCAGCATATTCCACTGCTGGAGAGCTCTGGTCATCAAAAAGTTCTTCCTGATGTTTAAGTGGAACCTCTTTTCCTGCAGTTTAAATCCATTGCTCCTTGTCCTAGTCTCTGGAGCAGTGGAAAACAAGCCTGCTCCCTCTTCAACATGATGTCCCTTCAAATATTTAAACATGGCTATCATGTGCCCTCTTAATCTTCTCTTCTGCAGACTAAACATACCCAGCTCTCTAAGCCGTTCTTCATAAGACATGGCTTCCAGACCCTTCACCATTTTGGTCTCCCTCCTCTGATACACTCCAGCTTTTCGATATCCTTCTTGAATTGAGGTGCCCAGAACTGGACACAGTATTCCAGATGAGGTCTAACCAATGCGGAATAGAGTGGTATCATTACCTCCCTTGATCTAGAAACCATACTTCTTTTGATGCAACCAAGAATCACATTGACTTTCTTGACTGGAAGCCACTACTCCATGCTGGCTCTGTTCAAGTGTAGACTATCAGGGTGGTATTGAGATCTGCCAGGTGCGTGACAACAGATAAAACTGACATAAGATGATTTTGCTGCCATCTTTTCCAAAAGGGATACTTCTCAAGGTTTGGGAGCCAGGTCCTATCACTGTTTGCACCTCTGCCCAGAATCAAAACTACAAGACTACTTTAACCCCTTTGGGGTGACTGGGGCAAAACAAGGACCGGGGTGGCATGCAGTTTGTTCTAATGCAGAACTACAACCAAGGTTGCCAAGCCCTGAGAGCTCAAGGCCTAAACTTGAGACATAGGGATGATTCTTGTGATGTCAGAGTGTTAGAGGTACAACAACGCTTTGCACTGAAGAGTACAGAATGCCTCACAGTAGGCAGTAATAATAGAACTAGTTCTTGGCTCTACCTATCCTGACCCCTCTGTGATGTAAACTGATACTCTTAGGGATGTTTCTCTGCCTCTTCTCTTTACCCCTTCTCTCTCTTCCCCCTCTTCCCAAGAATGCAGCTAGATTAGGATAGCACCCTGAGTAATTTTCCTATCTTAGAATGGAGTTCCAATAATAAAGACTTTTACTTTGTTTTTTTAAGCCATTGGTGTCTTTGCTCCTTAATCAGTATTAATGGTCTGCTGCAGATACACAGTCTTTATCACAGAGGATGTGGGCTCTAATGAATTTATAAGGGTGATGTTCTTACAAAAACATGGGTGACTCAGGGGTCCACCCACGATGCCAGTACCTCCATGTGACAGAGGGAAATTAATTAGCTCAAAATTAGGAGGGCTGTGAGAAGGGGGTAACTTAACAAGATATTTCCAACAATATTTACAGGGTCACGCAGGAAAGAACCAGCCAGAGATTCAAAAGTAAACTAAAAATGCATTTTTGGACTGATTGGACTGATTGTTTCAATGTCTTGGTTGGGTAAAGTGACTGGGCAAGGCTTCGGTAGGAAGTGCACACAGCAGGGGTGCTTGCCTGTACCTGGGCAGTTTGACTATTGATTCTGTTGAGAGGATTAGCTTAGAACCATTAAGGCAGGCTTTGAACCTATGATCTGGCCATGCTGAGGTTACCTTTTGGGCTGCCATCCAGCCAGTTTCCTTTTCGATATGGCCTTTCAGCCATAAGTATGTATAATTTATATTTTATGCCAATTAAACATAGCTGCCAATTAATATATTTGCCAGTTAGACCATATCAAAGCATGGAGGTGTATGGCCACTAACAATCTTACAAGGGGCAGCCCCTGTGATGTCAAGAAGGGTGATGCAGTAAATATCGACAAAGGCTGCACATGGTATGCCATGCAAATTAAAATAAAAACATGTCTCATAAATGAGAAAAACACACACAAGGCAGCATCCTTTCCCCGGGATTCCTTTTCATTCCCCTGAGCAATAAAGAAGAGAGACAAGGTCCCAAGATCAAGCAACCCTAGTTAAACCTCTTGGTGGCATTCAGGAACTGTCTAATACGCTCCAAATGTCCCAGTTTGGCAGGACCAGTCTCAGTTTATTCCCTGTCACCCCACTTTTTCCTCTGCTTTTAAAATGTCTCAGTTTCTCTCTCCTCTTCCCACTTCCTCCTCCCCCCTCAGCTTACTTCAATTGCTGCAAGATGAGTTCAAAATGCAAAAGTGGTTTGTACTCTATTGATTCAGCAGGAAGGAGGACTACAGCCTCTCCCAGCTTGTGTGTCCTTCCTCATTAATAACTTTTTCCAACTTAACCACATTTTGGAGTTGTTTCGCCACATGTATCCCAGTTGTGATCTGTGAAATTTTGGAGGGTATGCTGTCCAGTGATGGTTCCAAGAGAGACCTTCAGGCTGCAGTTGGCTTGAAGGCCACAAGATTCCAAACCCACTCAGACAGAGGCCTTCAGCTGAGATCCTACACCAGGCATGTGTATTGAAAATCTCAGCCTGCAGAGTTATGTGTTGATTGTGTAAACGGTTCTTGTATGGAACAATAATGTTGCAGAACTTCATGCAGAACTCTGTCCTCACAACTGGGATCTAAATGTGGGTTTTGCACATACATAATTAGGTGTAAATGCTCTCTCTCTCTCTGTATCTCCACCCCCATAGCTTAGATTTTTCTGCCCGAGAAATCAAGAGAAGCAGTAACAGCTTTCTAGAATGAATGCCAGACTCTTAGTATGTTGTGGTTGACTAGCTTCTGTGTCTTTGTGCAGGACCACAGATGAAGGAAAAATGGCGGTCCTCCCATTCCATGTACAAAAACCAGCTGGACTGCTAGTTAAATCTTCTTCAACATGGCCAAGGGCACAGGAGCTAGCATTCTGCGTGGGACTTAACATTGTTGTAGATAGCCTTACAAGTGCACAACATTGAAATGAATAGTTTTGCAACATTAATATTTACCTAGGGGCTGTTGTGGCATTATGATGTACAAGCATTCACTGCACAGTGGTGGAGTGACTGAGATATTGTGGTCCAATGAGCAATGGGCACTGATGCCCATTGGCATGTTGGAAAATTCCAGCATTCTCTCTCCCCCATCCTCTTGTTCTAGGGCAAGTGGGGCTAGGTAGCATAGAGTTTTGTTTTCATTTGCGTGACAAAGCCATCTCCCTCCTCACCAATAATCTCACTACTTGCTCACTACTTGTTCCAGGCTGCCCAATGTATCTGCACTTGTAAAATCCATTAGTAAATTTTTCTGAGTTTGTAACCTGAAACTGCCTGCTTTGTTTTGTTTTCTTAGGCCATTTCCACATAACATTGCTGTCCCACAATGGGAACACGTTGGTGGCAGTCTGCAAGTCATGCTTTCACACAACATCATCACAATTCCCACTCATCACAATTGTGGTTAAGGTCCTTGATTGCGTGACACTCACATCACCAGCAGCCATGTGGAAAGGAAGGAAGCACGATTTAGGTGCTTCCTTCCCTATCGCAGCATGGAAAGTGGCAGGCTGCACTGCAGAAGGAAGGTGCATGTTGCTTGCACTACCCTTCTGCAGACAGCTGGCTGGGTGTGGAGGGGAGCATTTGCATTGTGTTCCTATCCTGGCAATGGCACTGCCGGGATTGTGATGGGACAATGACGAAGGTGCAGAAATGGCCTCAGTCAGTTTCAGTTTGAGGAAACAACACGGAGATTGGGGCATGCTTTTTCTGCTACTCTGCTGAAAGAAGGCTGATTCCTAACAGTTTTAGCTTTCATAAAGTTTTCCAAAAAGGGCTATCACCCTGGGAAACTCTAAATCCTTACATGAGACACTTCGCAGTGCATGTCTCAACACCAAATATGAAGTGCTGGAGTCCAACAGCTGTATATGGTGCATATAACAAATGAACTATATGCGTCAGAAGTGCTCAGTGCATATCAGATGTACCTGATGAACATTGGAGCACTCTTGTCAATGTCTGGCTGGGCATTGCCAGAATTCACTAACAGGATTTCAGTGCATTTCTACACAATAGCTACAGATTTGTAAAGTTATGAAATGTATACTGCATCTTTAATCTGATTGAAGCAGGGTAGTTCAGGGAATGCAGGATAATTTAGCACCCAGCTCTCTTGCCCTGGTCTGAGGCTGTAAGTGCCCAGTGGATCTGAGGACTTTCACTCCTCATAGGGTGACATTTCCCCCACCACTAACCGCCTTTCCCTCAGGTCCACTCTCTGTTTAACATGGGCCTTCACTTGTGTGAGGTCATACTTCCAGTGCTGGATTGTGATGGAGGTTGGAGAAAGAGGCTCAGATCTTTGCTCAGCTGTGGTGCCGACTGGGTGACTCCAGACCAGGCACAATAGCTCAGCTGAACCTCTATGCACCGTGAAGAGTGAGCTGTTGTGTGAAGGTAGGAGGCACATTATGAATGCTTAATCAACTTCTTTGGAGGAACAGAAGGTTATAAATAATAATAATAGTAAATAAACATTTATCTTTGATTTATTTTCTCTTTTGTTCTGACACCAACACATCTGATGGTACATGGAGTGTGTGTTTGTAAGGTGGAGATGAGACTCTAGCAGGCTGTAAGCCTTACATAGCTCTCCTAGGGCTTACCTTCTCCCAGTTCCTGGGCTCCACCTAGCCCCCATAAAACCCTCTCTCCACCACTATTTTTTGGCATAAGAATGTCTGGTTTTGCTCACTAAGCTCCCATGAGCTTTTTCTCCCTCCCTCAAAAATAAGAACAGGCATTGATATTCTACATCAGCTACATAGTTGTATACGTATAACTAAGCACCATCTTCTGGCCCAGCCTCTCAGCCCACCCTAGCAGCCAGTAGCCAGATCATGGAAGAAAGTTTTCAGTTGGGAATGAGAATTCAAGGAATGTGACATTTTCACATACCCCCCTCACCAGAAAGTGAGGGTGTGACAAGGACTTGCAACAGGGGTCTTGCCTCCAATTATCACAGCCTCTCGTGTTGGTTGAGAGGGTTTGAAATGTCCTCCTCTTTGCTTCTTGATTCCCCGCTGAGCAGACCTCCTTCCTCTAATCTGACTAGTGGCTGTTAAGGTAGGCTAGGGGGCATTTATCCAGTCTTACAAGAAGACAACAGAGTCTTAATGAATACAGAGCGGTTATGGATCTGTAACTCTAGCTTATGAATCTGTGTCCATTTTTGCATGATGTTGCTGTCCTGGGATGGGGATGCACTGCTGCTGGTCCACTAGTAATACCTTCACATGACATTGTCACTATGCCACTGCCCATGTGTCCCCAACCGTCACAATTGCGGGATATTCCATTACCAGAAAAAAATCTGTTGATGGCCCAATTGCACAATGCTCCCGTTGCCACCAGTCATGTGGAAAGGAAGGAAGTGCAATCTAAGCACTTCCTTTCCCAGTGCAGTATGGGAAGTGGCTTACTGCACTGAGAAAGGAAGGCACATGTCACTTGTGCTACCCTTCTGCAGGCAACCAGGCAGTGTGGAAGGGAATATTTGGGTTGCGTCCCTGCAGTGGCACTGCCAGGATCGTGATGGGACGATGATGGAAAACGGTAAGGTGTGGAAAGGGCCTGCAACTGCGATATAGAACACCAGCCAAGATTTTGTCAACCTAGAAGTAGACTTAGAAAGTTAGATTCATAGAATCATAGGGTTGGAAGGGCCATGCAGAAATATACAACTAAAGCACTCCCAAGAGATAATCATCAGACTCTTGGCTTCCAAAGAAGAAAGTCTACCACCATTCTAGGCAGTTGAGTCCACTGTCAAACAGCTCTTGCGGTCAAGAAATTCTTCATAAGGTATAGGTGGAATCCCTCCTAGGGATTGTTTAGAGGGACTTCTGGTCTCCTGGGGTCTTGTCTCTGTAGCTTGCCTACTTCTGATGGAAGCAGAAAGAGGGAAAGAGTTGCACAGTGATGCTGAAAAGCTTCAGTGGACAATAAGAATAGTAACAGTAACTAAACAAATAACTAAAGCTGTTGTTTTTCTGAATGTGGACTGGTTTGTGTGTTCTAAAAAGCAAATTACAAAATTTTGGAGTTATTAAGCCCTCAGTGGTAAAACAGTAGAGTGGTATAGTGGCCTACTGTGTTCACGCATGAGGTCTTTGGGCTCAGCACTTGCTCTGTTTAATCTGTGTCTTAGGGTTGGTGTGATTAAAAGGAAATCTCTGGCTGAGAGCATTGTGCAAAGTTCCACCATTTCACTTACATGCAGTTCTGGGAGCTGGAGAGTGACAATAATGATTGAAAGCCAGGTAGCAGCATGAAGAAGCTTTCTTGACTGCTGTATAGGGAATTTATTACACAAGGAGCTTGTTGTATTGTATAAAGAGATTGTTGCATAAGGCTCAACGGCAGCCACTGGATTCCGTGTGAAGAGTGCAATGAACTTGCTGTGCGCTTTAGTCCAGCATTTTAAAGCCAGAAATCCACTGTGGGATTAAATTTATACTTGGAGCTATCCCAGGTACTATTTTGTCTATCTTCTTTAAAATCTGGGCTAAAATCATGAGCAAATTCACCACACTCTTGACATGGAACCCTTGATATAGGTATTGTGTAAGGAGGCAGTGGATTCTTCTTTATGCAGCATAAAAAAAAAACCATTATGCTGGCATAAAGCCACAAGAGGATTCTGGCCTATGTATTCAGTACCTGAGCTTCTTGGAGAAAAGATAGGTTTGAAATGAAAGCTGTTTAGGCCCCTAGATTGTTAAGGATCTATTTGTACCTTGTTCAGCTGATTTGAGGTGTTTTAAAAGGGCAGCACATTTATTAACTAAGATGTGAGTGAGAAGGATTTGTGGTAATATTTGCCTCAGCTGAACAGCTAACTAGACTGACTTTGGACCCTATATTCCTAAGGCAGAAAAGTATCTCGGGCTGGAGTTGGAAGAAAGCAATTGGCTGCTGTCATAGTAAAGAGAACTAGCCAATGTTCTGAAAAGCAAGCAAATTCTCTGTGGAAATGTTCGGTTTGGGACTTGAAAAGCAGAACTCAGATTTAGGGGTGGATAAATGAATCTGTCAGCTTTGATTTCTCCTCCTTTTTCATCCATTTCTCTGAATCCTTGCATTTTTACACACCATTTCCCCCAATCTATGTTCTTTGCCAGCGATTTTACCTACGTAATTCATTTTTGACCATTTTTCAGAAATACGTCCATCTTGTGCTTATATTTTCCATATATGGAGGCATTTCTTCATTGCTTTTCAATCTACTAGGGCCTCTGACATGATCCATACTTTACAAACATTAAATAAATAATGAAAAAGCAACTGAAAACAACCCAAACAGTTCTATGAAGAGTTTTTTTTTTAAAAAAAAACAGCCAATGTCAATGTCCCTAATTTTAAGGCCATGTGAAACAGCACAGTCTCTGTTTTTACTATGCAGTTTTCTTAACCTGGAGAAATATAGGAAACTGCTTGATTCCACCAGTCATGCCAGCCTTTTCTCTCTACTCTTTATCTTTCTGGTTTCCTCTCCACCTCCGTTTCTTACCACCTTCTCCTGACTGATTTTCTCTGTCTCATTAAGCTGTGGTGTTGATTAAATGGGGTAAAAGTCGGCTTTGCAGAAATCTGCCCAAGCAAGCAGTATTTCCTTGCAAGCAGTATCCCCCCTTACCACCTGCCCGTGACCTTCAGCTTTCCTTTCCCTTCTGCTGTAACATGCAGTTTCGTTTTTATTTTCAAGGAAGGCAAAAAAGGGTTCTCACCATGTGTGGAAAAATAATGGTGTTCTGCTGATGCAAAAAAATGAACAAGGAAAATCTGTGGGTGGAAACTGATCTTCCGCTCCTTCCTCCTGTGCAGCTGAGAGGTAACGTTAAACGTGGCTGGTTTGCTCAAGGAGGTTTTGGCTTTGCCTTGCGAATAAAACAGGAAAGCACTTCCCAGCAAAGCATAAGTTGCGCTACACTGTGAACGTTTCCGAGAGGTGAATGATAGGTACCACGCTTTCTATCCTTTCTGTATTAGTGGCTCTGGCAGGGAACCCCCAGAGTGCTGCAAAGGATTCTGGACAGCCTTGAGACAAGAGTGGCGTCCCATAGAGAACTTGGGGCTCCAAGCTGCTGAGCACTTTCTGTGTCGGTACATCTGCCGTGGAATGCAGGGTGCTGCAGAGGATTCTGTGAGGCAAAAGTGGGCTCTGTAGAGATCTTGGGGCTTCAGGTTTGTCAGTGCCACGGGGCAGTGAGACCTGTCAGTAATAGGGCTATCAGACCTCAGGGCCTGGCCATGAGTCTTCAGTTTTCATGGGTCATCCTCAGGAAGGAGCTGAGGGTGTACATTCTCTAGATTTGGTGAGGTCAGCTCCACACAAGAGGAACGAACTGCATACATATCTCCAGCTCAGGCATTAAAGCAGCAGCTTGCTACAGTTTCAAGACTTGATTGATTTCTTGCTGCAACTAGCAAAGACTCTTCAAAGTTTTTTTGTATTTAATCCGGCCTTTCTGCACCCTACCTTTTCGCAGCGGTGTCCCATAGGGATCCTGGCACTGGTACTGCTGAGAGGGGAGTGTTCCCCTCCACACCAGCTGGCTCCACCATGAGGGAAGTGCGGTGGCCCTGCCTCTCCTTTCTGCAGCACAGCTTTCCCAGGCTGTGCTGAGGCAGGAAGTGCAGCCATTGCACTTCTGGGCCTTCTCCAGACCAGGTAAGTCTGGGATGGCAGTGTGATCATGGGTCATTGATGGGGAAAACTCATCAATGATTTAATCCATGATTGTGCTACCTGGGGGTGGGAGAAGGATGGGACTGTGATGATGTCATGCAGAACTGTCCTGGCATCATCCTGGCATTGTCCTTGAAGCATCCTGGCATTGTCCTCTCCTTCTCCCATCCCCATGGCAGGCTGGGAAGGTGGTGCAGAAAGGGTGTCAACTTTCTCCTTCTCTCCCAGTTGTTCTACTGCCAGGGCTCACCCTCCGCTCTGCTCTGCATCCACTTTCTGGCTAAAAGTGAGTAGGATAGGTTTTAGTGTACCTTAAACTGTGTCCTTAAGTCAGTGCAAAGGAATAATCCTTGCATTTCACCTTTATCTGGGAGCAGCACTTCTCAGTAAGATTTTTGTTTTATTTTCCACACAGGAAAATATATTTTCTCTATATGTGTCTGAATGGCAAGCTGTGAGCAACTGTGATTGGTTCTAGGTACATGATGCTTAAACATATCAGCAATGGCCATCTCTAGGCTTCAGGTTTTGGCCCAGAAACCTCAGGGCATGCGACAATCCTTAAATGATAAACAGGCACTGCAGGGAGCAATGATAATGAGCTAATGTTTTTGAAAAGTACATCTTTATGAGTAATGACAATGAGTGACCTTTCAAACGCTGCAAATAGAAATGGAAATGAATGACTTTCAAAAGGTAACTTTCTAACATCAGGTCCTGAAGTGCTTTTTA
Source organism: Cyclura pinguis (assembly GCA_030412105.1). Classification (NCBI taxonomy): domain Eukaryota; kingdom Metazoa; phylum Chordata; class Lepidosauria; order Squamata; family Iguanidae; genus Cyclura; species Cyclura pinguis. The sequence continues at coordinate 16,164,261 of CM059599.1, read as the reverse complement.
GGGCATGCACTTCTCCTGGGACATCTCACCATTCACCTACATTAGAATTGTAGAGCTGGAAGAGACCAGAAGGGCCGTTGAGACCAATCCCCTGCCATGCAGGAACACACATCAGAGCATTCCAAAAGATGGCTATCCAGTTTCTGTTTAAAACTTCCAAAGAAAGAGACTCCACCACACTACCAGGGATCATATTCTACTGTCAAACTGCTCTTACCGTTAGGAAGTTCTTCCAAAGAAGGAGACTCCACCACACTGCCAGGGAGCATATTCTACTATAAAACTTCTCTTACCATTAGGAATATCTTCCTAATGTTTAGATGGAATCTGGTCCATATCCTAGTGTCTGGAGCAGCAGAAAATAGGCTTGCTCCATCCTCCATTTGACATCCCTTCAAATATTTAAACACAGCTATGCCTCTTAACTTTCTCTTCTCCAGGCTAAACATACTCAGCTCCCTAAGCCACTCCTCAGGGGCCATGGTTTCCTGGCCTTCTACCATTTTGGTCACCCACCTCTGGACATGTTCCAGCTTGTCAATATTCTTCCTGAACTGTGATGCCCAGAACTAGACACGGTATTCCAGGTGGGGTCTGACCAAAGCAGAATAGAGTGGAACTATCACTTCCCTTGACCTAGGCACTGTACTCCTGTTGATGCAGCCTGGAATTGCATTGGCCTTGGAAGAGATCCCCTGTACCCTTTAAACATCAGCAGTGGCTTGTTGGTCAGGGGGTTAGTGAATCTGGTCTGGGGGTTAGTATGACCTTTAAAGAACCTACCCAATGTACTGAACCCAATCTTGCAAATATGTTCAGCACCTTGTTACTCTGTATACTGGGGGTCCCGGGAGCGACACCAAAACGTGCTCAACTAAAGGTGGGGAAAATTAGCTCAGAGCACTGCTTAGCGTTACGAGAGGCAGGGTAACGTAGCGAGATCTTGAACCCTATGTCTACGGGGTCGGGTCGAGTCAAGGAGAACACCGAAGCTGAAATAATAAATGATGTTTATTAAATACAAGCAAAACTGTGTATGCGACACACTCATACAAGATAACTACAGAAAATAAAGGTTGGAGTGGTATAGAGGGATTTTTAGAGGAATTGCTGGTTTGGGTGATACTTCACCTGTCCTGAAGCCCAGGAAAAATAGAGAGCGAAGCTGGGGTGCGATGTAGCTCAGCACGTGGAGCTGAGGGGAGGCTCGCCAAGCAAAGCAGCAGCAAGGCGGGATGAAACTCGGGAGCGATCCGAGGAAGGTCTCGGAATCAAGGGTTTTTATAAGGAGAATTGTGACTGCAGGCTATGCCGTACTTGGGGGAAAACAATAGATTTGGAGTTGGAGACAAAGCCTCCGAAAGGTCAGAATCTGAATGATTGAGTTATCGTAGCAGTTCTCAATAGAGTAGCCAGTATGCAGATGCAGAGTACTTGGGTATTGTATAGTTTACCCATCAAGCTGCCATCGTGGGGCAGAGGCTCTTTTGTAAGTAGCGTGCATACTTAATTAGAGTACTTGCCTGGGGGTCTCCTAAAGCAGTGAGTCAGCTATTTCTGGCCTGCCTGTTGAATATTACGGCTATTAACAGCCGAGCTTGTTTACGTGCTTGTCCGGTGGCCTCGCACGCACGTGGAGAGGAATAGAGAAGTGCAGCCAAGTTGTGATATCAAGGGATATCTTTTAATATCCCCAAAGCTCGGACTAGCCAAGGCAGTAACAACCTTGGATAACTTTTTAAAAGTTTGGACTAAGCCCTGGAGTGGATTCATTGCCCTACTGACATGGAAACTGAAGTACAGTTAATGATGGCAGGCCAGCTATTATTCTGCCCATGTTGGCCACCATTTAATAATAAGCTTCCAAGGAACTCTAGGGTTCCTGGCACTGCACAATTTGGAAGCCTCTGGTGCACTGAAAAGTATCTTGAGTAATACTGAGCAGTGGGTTGAAGCAATTTGTGTTGCTGTTTAGTTCCTCTTTATTTTTATTTCAATTTCTATTTCTGGGCACCCTGTTACTGTGGCTTGCAAGCAGCGATTAGGACACAAGACAGTATGCCCAATAAAATAAGACAAGCAGGCAATAAAACAAAACATCATCAAAGCAATAAAATTTAACAGCTCTTCAATCCCCGCAACATTAACAAAAAAAGTAAAACTACAAAAACAGAGAGCGCACTAAAAAGACAGGTGCAATGAGTTTGATATTTTCAGAAGGCTTGATAGAAAAAGCACATTTTATTGTGCCACCTGAAGATCATAATGGAAGTGCCTTAGTGGATCTCCTTTAAGAAGGAATTCCCATAGTACAGTAAGGCATGTTGACATCTGAAGTTGTGTCTCTGTTGTTGATCTCCAGCTACCAGGATAAGGAGGAGGTGTACATCAAACTTGAAGGCACCCCACGCCTAAGTCTTTGAAAATTAATACTGGCACATTGAACCTGGCCTGAAAACATAGTACAACCCTTGTAAGTTACTGGTTCAGTCCAGTGGATGGGAAAACCCTAAAGAAGGGATTGTTCTTACTAGGTAAGTTCAGAAAGAGGGTAGATCTGGAGAGGAGAAGAGCTGTAGTTGCCAGAGATAAGGATTAGGCCCTTTTCAGTTTAAATAAGGGCTATGGGATTGCATCCAAATGTGGCAATACTCCTGAGCAGCACAGGCAGAAGAGTCTGCAATCAGGCTCTGCGTTGGCACGTCACTGAAGTTCATTAGCATTGGCAATAAAGATAATAAAGGTCTGGTCTTATATGAATGCAGCCTCTTAACACCATTTCTGCATGACGACACTGGCACTCTCCTGTGTTGCAATCCTGGCAGCACCTTTGCTGAGAAGGGAGTGCAAGAGGAGTGCTCTCCTCTGTACCCAACTGGATCCCTGGGGAAGGGAGTGTGAGGGACACCCATCTGTCTTTCTCAGGGTAGCCAGGCTCTTTCCCTTGTTGTGCTGGGGAAGGAAGCACCTCTATTGCTGAATGTTCCACATTAGGATCGAATGGATGTTTCTGTCATGTGTTCAAGGGCTACCCTTTATACAATACATTACAGTAGTCAGGTTCAATGCACCCCCTGGTCTTCTAATCAGCTTTCAGCTTGACTACTATAACACATTGTATAAAGGGTAGCCCCTGAACACATGGCCAGAGCTCAGGGGGTTGAAATGCTGAGCCTTTTTCCTTAGCAAGGACATCAGTGTTTCCCATCCCCCTGTTCCATCTGAACCTTCACAGTAGCTGGGCATGGGGTGGATTTTGACATCTGCACTCTGCATTTTTGGACTTTTTTTGGGAAGCGCAGCTGTGAGAATGGACAGGATGAATGCGCGCAGTTCAAAATTTACCACTACACTGCTGTGCAAGACAATGGCAAAGTCCTTAGAGAAGATATATTAGCTAGTGAGGGAAGGATGTACTGTTGGCCGTTGATAACACCTGAATGAGTACCTGGATTCAGGAGCACTCCTGCTTGATAAAGCTTGTTCCAGAAAGTTTGGCCCCATTGAGAACTCACATACCTGGCCTGACTGGCATTCATCCATCCCCTCCATTTCTACGGCCATTTCCGCACTAGGCTGTTATAGCGCGATGATTCCACTTTCAACATCCTCTGGAATCCTGGAGTTTGCCGTTTCGGGAGGGGCCAGGCAGCCCCTCCCGAAACTGCAAACCCCAGGATTCCAGAGGATGTTGAAAGTGGAATCATCGCGCTATAACAGCCTAGTGCGGAAATGGCCTACTTTATCTGAACTGAGCTATTTCTTATGTTCTTCAACATGATGAGTAATCAAGCACAAAAGTGCCACAGTTAAACACACACACACACACCAGGATTTGGATTAAATCCTGCCTTTCTGGCATTTTGTAATCCCAGCTAAAAATTCTGGCAGGCAGTCTGAAATCTGTCATACTTTTGATGAATATTTTAAGACTCATGCTTACATGAATTTCCTTTAGGTTTTCTCACAATCTCTGCATTCTCCTGACATTTTAATCATTTTGTGCCAGAATATATCCTTGTGATATATTAGTAGTCTTGCACTAAAAGCCAGCAGGAAATTAAAACACACACCAGTATCCACCAAACCATTGGCATTTGGGCAATATACTAACACATTCACACTGGATTCCTTTCTCACAAGTATATGTATAAATAGGACTCTTCATGCAGCCTTAAGATCCTAAAACCCATACTCCAGTGGAGAGGAGCTGGAAAGCATATGCAGAAAAGATGTAAATGCACAAGTGGAAATCTATAGGCCTTTCCGCACTACAGTGTTGTAGTGCTATTATTCTACTTTCAACATCCTATGGAATCCTAGGGTTTGCAGTTTAGAGAGGGGCATTTTGAATTCTCAGCCAGAGAGCTCTTTGGGCTTAGTAAGCTACAAACCCCAGTGGCATCCGGTGGGGATCCCGGCATCGCTGCTGCTGGGAGGGGAGCACGACAGGAGTGCTCCCCTCCTCACTGTTGGCTCCACAATGAAGGAAACACGATGGCCCCACCTCTCTCTTCTGCAAAGCAGCCAGGTACTTTTCCGGGCTGTGCTGGAGCAGGAAGTGCAGCCATTGTATTTCTGGGCCTTCTGCAGACCAGGTAAGTCTGGGATGGCGATGCTATTGTGTGTCAATGATTTAATCCGTGATTGTACTGCCTGGGGACAGAGGAAGGAACTGTTGTTTTGGTCCCGTCCTTCTTCTGTCCCCGTGGTGGTTTGGGAGGGTGGTGTGGAAAGGGCCTGATTGTAGATTTATGAAAGACAAGTGGAGAAACGCCAGAAGTTATCTATCTATTCCCGTCCTCCATTGCCCCTGATGACTTGCTATTTGTATTGGTGGTTTAATTACCAAGACATACATGACTGATTGTCGGCTGTGATCAGCTTAGTGCATTGCCAGTTGTACAGAACTGCTGTGTTCACTGCATCATGCTGGCTTTCAGAAACCCTGAGCAGAGGGATCATATAGTGTCAGAATAAACATTAGTGGTGATAGAAGGGTGCTTCAGGTGTCTAAAGTATGCCTGAACATACAAGGCTCCCTATATGCCCAGAGCCCTCAATTTTTGCAGAATATCAATTGTGCAGAAGAACCTTGCTGGATCAGACCTAAGGCCTGCCTAATCCATAACTTTGTTTCCAGTGGTGTCCAACTAGGTCTACGGGAATCTCCCAAGCAGAACATGAGGGCAAGAGTCTTCTGCTGCTGTTCTACAGACGGTGATGTTCAGAGCCATGCTGCTTGTGGTCTTGGACTAACATCTGCTGGTAGTTTTATCAGACAGCCTGATTGTGACCACTGATAGCCCTGTTCTCTTTAAATTTTTCAATCTTTTTAAAAACCTAATTTCTAGAGAAAATCAACCTGAACTGTCACTAGAAGTGAAGATGACTAAAACTGAGGTTGTTGTACTTTGGACGTATCAGGAGATTATTGGAAAAGATCATAATGTTGTGCAAAATGAAAGGCAATAGGAAAAGAGGGAGACCAAATTACAAGTGGATTGATTCATTCAAGGAGGGCATGGCACTCAATTTGTAAAACCTGAGCAGGGAGTCGATGATTAGGGTTCTTGGAGTTCTGTTACATTCATAAGGCTAAAGTGACAGCAAATGACAACAAACAGCAACAATTTGGTGGTGATCACATGTGAAAGCAAATCCCATGGAATGGATTCCATAGCTGAACTCTGTGCTGTGTGAAAAAAGTATTTCCTTTCCTCTGTCCTGAATCTTCCACCATTCATGGGTTGGCACCAGATTCCAGTATGTCTAGTCCTTCTATTATGTCCCCACTTGCTTTCTCTTTTTCAAGGCAGCAACTCCAACCATTATAATGTTTCCTCCTTGGAGTGCAGTTCCACCCCCTTCATAATTTTGTTTGCCCCATTTCCCACATTTTCAAGCTCTACAGTGTCATCGGTGAAGCAGTATCTGTATACAGTACACATCATAGAGAGCCTCTGCACGTTCAGTTGCACACATGCTGCAGACAGAACCTTGAACCCGTGGAAGTCAAGGATGGAGCAAGTATATGTAAGCCTGTCCCTCCCATTCTCCGTGTATTCATTTCTACACTTGATCCTTTTATCTAGAGTTCTTCCAAGTAAAGAAACAGAGAATTTATCCTTGAATAAGTGCTTTTGTACAATTTTTATATGAGCCATGTTTTGCAGTGTTTGCCAGATGTTCTGGAGGGAGATCTGTTTTTGAATGGTGCAGAGGAGAAAAAGAGGAAGAGGGGGAGGTGGCATCAGCAACAGAAGTGTAACCACTGTCCTCCAAAGAAGGATTTTGATCCCCAATAAATTTTTTCCTTTAGCTCCCAAATGTCTAGCATTGCAGGAAGCAAAAAATCATTCCACCCAGAACTCTTCATATTTGCTGTTTTTGCATTCTCTTGCTCACTTTGCTTGCCCACTTTCTTTGCCTGCCCAAACTGTATTTCTAAATGCTCAACTGAAGTTTAAGTTACAGCAATATATGATATTTGAAGACTGAAATAAAAATTCATTTGAGAGGAATAGTTATTTTAGGGGACAATGTCCTCACTTCTGCCCCCATTGCAGAGCCAGCATGGTGTAGTGGCTTGACTATGATCCTGGAGCATGACCCTGGAGATCAGGGCTTGATTCCCCGCTTGGCCTTGGAAACCTACTTGGGCACAGCACTCTCATCCCCAGAAAACCCCATGATAGGGTTCCATAAGTTGGAAATGACTTAAAGGCACAAAACAACAACAGCAACTACAGCTACACTCCTGAGAATGAAGAACAGGAGGAGGAGAAAGGTGAGGAATAGCTATGAGTGGGGAAAGATTATATAGTCCTTGGATGAAAGAACAGTCAGATGTATAGAATTTATGATACCGGCTGGATAGAATAAGCAAGGAAGCTTGCATTTTTGAAACACCAAAAACTGTGCAGACGCTGACAATTCTATCCACAGAGAAAGGCAATACAGCTGCATTACTTGGTAACCAAGGACAACTGGGAAAACAGTTTTAGAAGCCTGGCAAAACATAAACAGAGATTCAGAGGTCTTTCCCAATGTAGCTGTGGATAGAATCAAGGTTCAGATCTTTGCAGGGTTGCCGAGAAGCTACCTCAGAAACCACACAGTGAATAACTGAACCCTTCCAACTGTGTCTACTTCAGAGGTAAAGAACCTATTCACTCGCAATGTGGACAAATAACAGCCAGTGCAGACTGAATGTGACTAGTACGTGCAGACAGGTGAATGAAACCACAGGGATTTTTTTTTAAGCAGCTGGACAGCAGGGAGTGGAATTCTGGAAGGGAAATGGGTGAGGAAAAACAGTGGCTGGTGGCACTGGTGGCAGAAGGACAGGGAATATGCTCTGAGTTTCAGTATGTCCTGTAAAGGAAATATCTAAGATACCGAACCCTGTCTCCACAAGTGTTTCAGCACTATGGACTGCAGACTAGAACTGCAGACTAAAGCCTGGAAGAGATTCTATGTCTCATTGAGTTAGGCCATTTCCACACTACGGTGTTATAGTGCTATTATTAGGCTTTCAACATCCTGTGGAATTCTGGGATTTATAGTTTACCAAGCGGAAGAGCTCTCTGGCTGAAAATTCTAAAGGCCCCTCCCTAAACTGCAAACGCCAGGATTCCATAGCATGTTGAAAGTGGACTAATAGCATTATAGCAGTGTAGTGCGGAAGTGGCCTTAGCCACAAGCTGCCACTGGTGGAAGAGAAGGTTCAAACCTCCATTAGCTATGTTTAACTGCCTTGATTTGTATCAGGTTCCATATGTTCCTTTCCTTTCTTTCATCATAATTTTCATTGAATTTACATATGTTCTTAATATCATGCCATCAACAGTGCATATATGTTCATTTCAGTGTAACAGTGCATATATCCATTAACTTAAAAATATCAATAAAATGAAAAAAAGAAATGATACATTTACCTTTGTATCACAATATCATTCTTACTTTAGATTTAACGACAATCTATTATTCCTTTCTTTACAAGTTCTTCCTCTAAGCTCCTCATTTTCTAGTACTATACTACATATTTGACTCTTCTTGAGTTTCTCTGCCCCTAGTTTCAGTATCCTTTATATTTCTCCATGTGCATATATGTGTGTGTATGTGTATAATATGTATGTATGTATGTGTGTATGTGTGTATGTATGTGTGTGTGTGTGTGTTCTTCTTCTTTTTCTTCCTTCTCCCTCGTTCCCTGGTTATAATCTTATATATACAATATATAATATGAAAATCTATCAACCATGCCTATAATTTCTCTTCTTCTCTCTTTTTAAATTCTTTCATAATTACATTAACACACATTCCTTTCAAATAATATCACAATACCATCAACTGCATGGTATCCAGTTAGAGTAATGCATAGTTTAATCCTAGATTGAAAATTAATTCTGGTCAAGATCCTATAATGAAGTTGTATAATGTAAGCCTCACTGTGCAGAGTTATATGCTACTGAACAACTGAACCAAGACACCAAATGCTGAAACAATTGCATAACTATATGCGACTATACATTCATGCACAATGCAAGTATGCATCTGTGTGCACAATGAACTTTTGCATGCACAATGGCACTGCATTTGCAACTCCACTTTTGCAGCCTGGAAATGAATATGGACATTCTACATCAGACAAAAATATCCGACTGTTTACTTGTGCTTGAGACACCAACAGGATTGTGGCCTCTAATGGAAAAATAAACCTAAATTTCCCTATGCTCCCATTTCCCTCCCTTTCCTTTGTAGTCTTCTCTGGGCCAGATTTTTAAATGGATGATTTCCTGGGCGGGGATCTGCCTCTGTTTTGTCCTTGTATCCATTGGAAGTTGGGTCTGTGAAGATATCCTAGACCAGGTGTGTTTACAGGCTTGTGGGGCAGTGCTTGCTTGTCTGTTTGTTTGCTTGTTTTTGTTTAGTCTCCTTGTGCTGGCCATTTGCTCTCCCTGAGCACACGGTCTGACTAACGAGGGGGAGGAGCCAGCTGGGGGGAGGAGTCTTATTAGGAGCCAAAGGCGCTCACTGTTAAAGTCCTCTACTTCCATCCTTCAAGTTTAACCCTTCACAATCAGTAGAGCAGACATAACTTATACAGCTGAATTTCAGAAAAGAAAGCCCAGTTATTCTTTCTAGAACTGCTTCCTGTACTACTCTCTGTAATATCTAGAATGGAAGGTGAGGGAGCTGCCGCGGTCACCTGTAGCACTTGTGGGATGTTCCTTTTCTTGCCACAAGATGTTGTCAGGTACACCTGCGCCAAGTGCAAGCTGGTGACCTTCTTGGAGGAGAAGGTTTGCCAGCTGGAGGCACGAGTTTCTAATCTTCATCTTATTAGGGAAGGGGAGGAGTTTTTGGATAGGGCAGAGAAGACGTACCGGAAGACCGAATGCGCGGAGGAGCTGCCAGATCAGGAAGTCAACACACTGTGCCAGGAAACGGAGGCTTGGAGGAATGTCACACATAGGAGCAGAAGGTCCAGGAAGGTAACAGAGACTCTCAACCTACACAATCGCTTCAAAGTTCTTGGCCTTACAAACGATTAGAAGCACCAGGAGGAGGGAACAGAATGTCCACGAGAAGGAATCCAACTTTGGCAATGGGAACTAGATCAACGCTTCCAGTCTCAACAGAATGCCCAGGCAGTCCTAGGAGAACATGCTCGTCGAGGAGCCCTGGACAAGCCTCAGAGGAGGCGAGTTCTGGTTGTTGGGGACTCCTTGCTCAGAGGAACCGAACCGGCAATTTGTAAACCCGACAAGCTCAATTGAGAGGTCTGCTGTCTTCCTGGGGCCAAGATCAACCACATAACGGAGAGGCTAACCAGGCTGGTCAAGCCCACTGACCATAAGCCCCTCATTTTGGTTCATGTCGGAACCAATGACACTGCGAGGCGCAGCTTTTACCACATTGCAAAGGACTACTAGCTTATGGGGATGAAGCTTAAGGACCTTGGTGCGCAGGTGGTTATTTCGTCTCTCCTCCCTGTTCAAGGATATGGCGCACGTAGGGAAAGGGCAATAGCAGAGGTCAACAACTGGCTCCACACATGGTGCCGCCGGCAACGGTTTGGGTTTTTGGAACACGGCCTGAATTTCCATGAACGTGGGCTTCTGGCAAGGGATGGGCTGCACCTCACGAAACTTGGCAGGAATGTTTTTGCAAACAATCTCGCAAGGAGGATTCAGAGGTCTTTAAGCTAAGTTCCACTGGAGAGGGAGACAATATTATTCCAGGCCAGGACTCGGCGAGCGCAGGGGGAAAAGGCCCAAATGATATTGGACAAGTAGTACAAGCGGCCAGTGGCGGGAGGAGTAGAAACTATAGTGCAGGACTTGCAGGAAGGGCCCGGGGACTTAAGTGTCTCTACACTGATGCACGGAGTATGGGAAGCAAGCAAGATGAACTTGAACTCCTAGTACAACAAAATAAATACGATTTGATAGGCATCACTGAGACCTGGTGGGATGAGTCTCATGATTGGAATGCAGGAATAGAGGGGTATAGCCTATTTTGTAAAAATAGACCAAACAAGAAAGGAGGAGGAGTAGCCTTGTTTGTCAAGGATGTTTTCACCTGTGAAGAGATCCGTGACTTAAACCCAGAAAGCCAGGTCGAGAGCATCTGGGTAAGAATTAAGGGAGCGAGAAACAATAGGGATATTCTGGTGGGGGTTTACTACAGACCTCCAACCCAGACTGAGGACTTTGATGATGCCTTCCTCAACCAAATGACTGCACATTCAAAAAGGAGAGATACAGTAATAATAGGAGATTTCAATTACCTGGATGTATGTTGGCAGTCAAACTCTTCCAAGACAGCAAGGTCCAGCAAGTTTCTTGCTTGTCTTGCAGACAGTTTCATGGTCCAGAAGGTGGAAGAGGCGACAAGGGGATCAAATATTCTAGATCTGATTCTGACCAACAGGGATGACCTTGTTAATGAGGTAGAAGTGGTTGGATCTTTAGGGGGGAGTGACCATGCCCTATTGGAATTTGGCATTCAGTGGGAAGGAGAAGATAAGTGTAGCCAGACACTCGTCTTAGATTTTAAAAAAACGGACTTCTGTAAACTTAAGGAGCTGCTGGCTGAAATTCTGTGGTCAAGAATAGTGAAAGGGAAAGGAGTTCAGGAGGCATGGGAGTTCCTTAAAAGGGAGATACTGAAGGCACAGTCTAAAACTGTGCCAATAAGGAGGAAAAATGGAAGGCATCTGAAGAAACCAGAATGGTTGACTAAAGAACTCTCAGTTGAGCTAAGCGTTAAGAGAAACATGTACAGGAAATGGAAGAGGGGGGAAACCACCAAAGAAGAATTTAAGCAAGTAGCTAGGAGATGTAGGGAGGAGATCAGAAAGGCTAAAGCACAGAACGAACTTAGGCTGACCAGAGACATCAAAAACAATAAAAAGGGCTTTTTAAAATATGTCCGTAGCAAAGGAAAAAGAAGGAGACGATAGGGTCACTGCGCAGAGAAGATGGCGAATTACTAACAGGGGGCAGAGAAAAGGCAGAACTACTTAACACCTTCTTTGCCTCAGTTTTTTCCCAGAAGGATACAAGCACTCAACCTGGCGGTTGGGGAGCAGGGGAGGAAGCAGGGGAAATGTGGCACATGATAGGTAGAGAGGTGGTACAGGAATACCTGGCCACACTGGATGAATTCAAGTCTCCAGGGCCAGATGAATTGCGTCCTAGGATATTAAAAGAACTGGCAGAGGTCATTTCGGAACCACTTGCTATAATCTTTGAGAAATCTTGGAGGACAGGAGAACTTCCAGCAGACCGGAAGAGGGCAAATGTTGTCCCATCTTCAAGAAGGGAAAAAAAGAGGACTCAAATAATTATCGCCCAGTCAGCCTGACATCAGTACCCGGAAAGATCCTGGAGCAGATCATTAAGCAGTCAGTTTCTAATCACTTAGAAAGCAACGCGGTAATCACAAGAAGTCAACATGGATTTCTCAAAGATAAGTCATGCCAGACTAATCTTATCTCTTTTTATGATAGAGTTACTAGCTTGATAGATGAAGGGAATGCTGTGGATGTAGCATTTCTCGATTTCAGTAAGGCCTTTGACAAAGTTCCACATGACATTCTTGCAAAGAAGCTAGTAAAATGCGGGCTGGACAGGGCTACTGTTAGTTGGATTTGTAATTGGTTGACCGACCGAACCCAAAGGGTGATCACGAATGGCTGCTTTTCATCCTGGAGAGAAGTGACTACTGGGGTGCCACAGGGTTCTGTCCTGGGCCCAGTGCTGTTCAATATCTTCATCAACGACTCGGATGAAGAAATAGAGGGCATGCTCATCAAATTTGCAGATGACACCAAATTGGGAGGGGTTGCTAATACACCAGAGGACAGGATCAAACTTCAAAATGACCTGGACAGATTGGAGAGCTGGGCCAAAGCTAACAAAATGAAATTCAACAGAGAGAAGTGTAAGGTCCTACACTTAGGTAGAAAAAATGGAACACAGAAATATAGGATGGGGGACACGTGGCTGGATAGCAGTACGTGTGAAAGGGATCTAGGAGTTTTAATAGACCACAAGCTGAACATGAGTCAGCAGTGTGATGCGGCAGCCAAGAAAGCCAACGCAATTCTTGGCTGCATCAATAGGAGTATGGTGTCTAGATCGAGGGAGGTACTGGTACCACTCTACTCCGCTTTGGTTAGACCTCATCTTGAATACTGTGTCCAGTTCTGGGCACCCCAATTCAAGAAGGACATGGTCAGGCTGGAGCAGGTCCAGAGGAGGGCAACCAAAATGGTGAGAGGCCTGGAAGCCATGCCCTATGAGGATAGACTTAGAGAGCTGGGAATGTTCAGTCTGCAGAAGAGAAGGTTAAGAGGGGACATGATAGCTATGTTTAAATATTTGAAGGGATGCCATGTAGAGGAAGGAGAGGGCTTGTTTTCTGCTGCTCCAGAGACCAGGACAAGGAGCAATGGATTCAAGCTGCAGGAAAGGAGATTCCACCTGAACCTCAGGAAGAACTTCCTGACGGTCAGGGCTGTCCGGCAGTGGAATATGCTACCTTGGAGTATGGTGGAGTCTCCTTCTTTGGAGGTTTTTAAGCAGAGGCTGGATGGCCATCTGTCGGGAGTGCTTTGAGGGTGTTCCTACATGGCAGGGGGTTGGACCGGATGGCCCGTGTGGTCCCTTCCAACTCTACATTTCTATGATTCTATGATTCTATGATATGTGTGCATACCTTCATATATCTATTTGTGTACATTCATACATATACATTCATAAACACACTCACACACACATATATGTTTCTTTGGTCCTTTCTGCATTATAGTGTGATTATTCCACTTTCAATCTCCTAGGGAATCCTGGGGTTTGCAGCTTCGGGAGGGGAGAGTATTAATTTGTTTTTTCTGAACAAATTAATACTGTGACTATGGCCATTTCTAGACTGTTATAGCACTATTATTCCTCTTTCAACATCCTTTGGAATTCTGGTGTTTGCAGTTTAGGGAGGGGCCTTAAGGACTCCACTGGAAACATTCTAGCTTATAAATATCCGTTTTGAAATGAGGTGCCCAGAACTGGACACAGTATTTCAGATGAGGTCTGACCAAAGTAGAATAGAGTGGTAATATTCCTTCTTTGATCTAGCCACCATACTCCTATTGATGCAACCATGAATTGCATTGACTTTCTTGGCTGTATCACACTGTATCACATATTCAGCTTGTTGTCTACTAAGACTCCTAGATCCATTTCACATGTACTGTTTTCTAGCCAGACGCTTCCCATTCTATATTTATGCATTTTGTTTTTTTCTGCCTAGGTGTAAGACCTTACATTTCTCTCTGTTGAAATTCATTTGATCCTGTCCTCTGGCATATTAGCAACCCCTCCCAATTTGGTGTCATCTGCAAATTTGGTCAGCATACCCTCTACTCCTTCATCCGAGTCACTGATGAAGATGTTGAATAGCACTGGGCCCAGGACAGAACCCTATGGCACCCCAGTAGTCACTTCTCTCCAGAATGAAAAGCAGCCATTGGTGAGCACCCTTTGGGTTCGATCAGTGAACCAATTACAAATCAACCTAACAGTAGCCCTGTCTAGCACACATTTTACTAGCTTCTTTGCAAGAATATCATGGGGAACTTCGTCAAAGGCCTTACTGAAGTCAAGAAATGCTACATCCACAGCATTCTCTTCATCTATCATGCTTGTAACTCTTATCAAAAAAAGAGATGAGCTTAGTCTGGCATGACTTGTTTTTGAGAAACTCATGTTGACTTTTAGTAATCTTAGCATTGTTTCTAAGTAATTACAAACTGTCTACTTAATGATCATTTCTAGAATCTTTCCGGGAATTGATGTCAGGCTGACAGGGCAATAATTATTTGGGTCCTCTTTTTTCCCCTTTTTGAACATGGGGACAACATTTGTGCTCCTCCAGTCTGCTGGTACTTCTCCTGTTCTCCAAGACTTCTCAAATATTAATGCCAGTGGATCTGAAATTACTTCTGCCAGTTTTTAAAATATCCTTGGATGTAGTTCATCTGGCCCTGGAGACTTGAATTCATTTAAAGTAGACACGTATTCCTTTACTATGTCTCTATTTATACTGTGCTGAGTTTCTGCCAGTTCCCCACCTGATCCCCGGGTTGAGTACTTTTTTCCTTCTGGGAGAAAACTGAGGCAAAGAAGGTGTTGAATAGTTTTGCTTTTTCTCTGCCCCCTGTTAGTACTTGGCCATCTTCTCCATGCAGCGACCCTATTATTTCCTTGTTTTTCCTTTCACTGTGGACATATCTAAAAAAGCCCTTTTTATTGTTTTTAATCTCTCTGGCAAGCCTGAGTTTGGAAGACAGCCAGGTAAACCATGTCAGCCACTTCACCATGGCACGGGCGTGTTGGGGCGCTTTGTGGGCTATTCTATGCTTTAGCTTTTCTGACCTTTCCCCTACATATCCTGGCTATTTCTTTAAATTCCTCTTTGGAGATTTCCCCATTTTTCTGTCAAGGTTATTGCCGGGCAGGCAAGGTTTCCTCTGAGTGGACAGCAGAGGGAAGAGGCGATGTGGCCAGACAGCCAAGTGCAAGGCCAACAGGGTTGTTATGGCTATGTTTTGTGTATTAGAGAAGGCCACACACCAGAGCACTGATTGGGTCACCCCACTTGTTTCAGGGTGACAAGGTAGCATAAAAAAGCTGGTGTTTGCCTTGACCAGCTGCCAGTTAGATACCCTAGCTGGACCTGTCATGCTATTGGCAGTATACTGATTGTAAGAGGAGATGCTGCCCGATTTTTCTCCATTATCTTCTATTATTCCTATTTGTCTAATTACTGGAATGCTGGTATGTTTTTGCTAAGCCTTATCTTAGAGAGCGGCAATAAATTCAGCCTCTAAGTCCTACTCAATGAGCCTCTGGAATTTTTTCTGCTTCACTGGGACCCTCTGCTGCAGCGAAGCCTTGCTTCACAGATTGCACTCTGCTCATGCCCAGAGGAACCAAATCCTGCCAACCCTGACAGGTTATGGGCCCAGCCTCATGCTCCTGATGTGCCAGAGGGTCAAGTGGACTAAGTGAAGTGCCAGTTCCAGTCTGCAGCTGCCTGCTGAGAGCCTGCTCGAGGATGGTTTCTGCTAAATGAGAGTCCTGGCATAGGAGAGGCCTGGAGAGCGAGAGAGGCTGCAGGGATGGTGTCCACGGGGAGTGCTAGTCTGCCCCTGGACAGATTGAATGAGAGGAACTATCTCACTTGGGCAATGAAGATGGAGATGTATCTCCGGAGAGAGGGGTTGTGGAAGGCTGTTGCTGATCCCCCAAGGCCTCCCCTCAGTGCAGCAGATGCCAGGATGGAGGAGAAAACCATCAGTAACATTTTTCTGGCTTTGAAAGACAGCCAGGTAAACCATGTCAGCCACCTCACCATGGCACGGGTGTGTTGGGGCGCTTTGCGGGCTATGTACATCTGCCTTACGGATGGGAGTAAGCTGTCCCTGTTAAAGAGGCTCTACAGGGCACAGCTGCAGCCTGGTGAGTGCATGCGGGACTATCTCCAGCATTTGGCCTCCCTGTTCATTGCCTTACAAGAGAGGGGGAGGGAGATCTCTGAGCCTGACAGAGTCTACTGCATATTGAGCTCCCTAGATGCAAGCTGGGACATGTTTTTGGCTACCATTGAAGGCATGCTGAAGCAGGACCTCACCATGCAGTATATTTCTGGGCGTCTGTACGAGGAGGAGGAGGAAAGGCATGCTGAGAGGAGCCAGCAAGAGCTTATCAACAGGAGCGGCAGCAGCAGTGGCAGCAGGAAGAACGCCAAGGACACTGACTTTCCCCGGACTGAGTCTGAGTCTACCGAGAGGGTGAATGCTGTGAAAAGATGTTTTCGTTGAGGATCCACGAAGCATCTGTGGAAGGACTGTCCGGACAGCAGAGGCGGTGTGCCAAAGACTCAGGGCAAGAGATCCAAGGACAGAGGGAGTTGCTGGCCGGTTTCAGCCATGGTTAAGGGTTGTGAAACCCAAGGGGCTCTCTGGCTGCTAGATAGCGGGTGTTCCCAACATCTGGCTAATAGCAGGGGTATGTTTAAGATGCTGGGCAAAGCAAACATTGACTCTGTTTCCCTTGCTAATGGGTCTAAATGCAGGGTGGAAGGTGTGAGGGAAGCCTTTGTTCCTGCTCTGGGGAAATACCTTGACAATGTGCTTTATGTGCCCTTGTTAGACTTGTGCCTGTTGTCAGTATCTGAGTTGGCACTGAGTGGGCATGAAGTTCTGTTCTCTGGAAATGTGGGTAAGGTAATCAGAAATGGAGCTGAGTGTGTGGTCAGCGAGCTCAAAGACCGGCTGTATAAATTCTTACCAAAACAAAATATCCACATGGCATATAGCAATAAGCCCCAGCACGATAATTGCATCCACCTGTTGCATAGGAGGATGGGGCATGCCAGTTTCCAAGTCCTAAGGAAACTGCCTGAGTGCTGTAAAGACTGCAGAGTTAATCCTTGTGATGCCTTTTTGGACTGTGCTGTCTGCAAACAGTCCAAATCAAACGTGCAGCCATTTCCTAAGTTTAGTACCAGGGTATCTACGCAGCCTTTTCAGTTGGTGCACTCAGACCTCATTGGTCCCATGCCAAAGTCTCAGGGTGGGGCACAGTATGTGATACTCATGGTAGATGACTACAGCAGGTACACATTCTGCTATCTCCTGAAACAGATATCTGAGGTGTGTGGAGTGTTTAAAAATTGGTGTGCCTATGTGGAACGTCAATTTGGGTACGAAGTCAAGGCTATCCAGACTGTCAGGGGAGGTGAATATTTGGCTGGGAGTTTGCAGCATTGGTTAAAGAAAAAGGGCATAAATCACAGGTTAACTGCCCCCAATTCTCCGGAGCAGAATGGAGTTGTGAAGCGTAATGGGGGAGTGATCCAGACAATAATGAGTTCCTTGTTGGCAGATGCTGACACGCCTCAGAAAGCTTGGGGTGAGGCAATGCTTACTGCCAGTTACATTCTTAACAGGTTATGGAACTCTGTCGTAAAGTTAACTCCCTTTGAAAAACTGTATGGCAAGTAACCCTAAGTTGCTCGTGTGAAGGTGTTTGGGAATTATGCCTAAACATTCCTAAAACCCAAAGGAGAAAGAGGAAGCCTAAAGCCCACAGGTTGAAATTTGTAGGGTACTCCGGCGGAGGGTATCGCTTTGATCTCTGTAATGGAAGGGTGGTGATATCCCAAAATGCTCAGTTTGAAGAGCACAGTAATTGGAAAAGGGTGCATGCAAATTCTGAGGTGCTCCTTCCAATTGTTGGGGAATTGAGAGATTTTTGGTAATGAGACTCTCAATCAGCAGAGTATCTTAGTAACTGCACAAAAACAGAAGTTGAACAGATTACCAGTCCCACTGCTATCACTCCACCCCAAACACACTTAACCTAGCTCAAAATAAACACGAAAAACCAATTTGGTTAAAAATATAAAAGAATTTACTAACAAAATCTTGTGCATAGTCTACACAGGTTCAGTTCTTGAAGAAGGTAGGAAGAAAATTAAGCACTCACATGCTTGCTGAAAATAATCCCTGTTAGGAGATCTCAGGGCATGCTTTCAGGACAGAAGGCGAAGACAAAAGGGAGGAGTAAATGGCAAGAGAACCTTTTTAAGACCAAAGAATGTGTATGTGCTGGAGGAAGAGGTGTTGACCAAAACAAACAGGAAGTTTTCTCTAAGCTATCTCTCTATGCCTACGATAAACATGCAAACAAACTAGCCAGTTAATTAAGCATGCAAAGGTTGCCACTCCCAACACCAATTAGTGATGAAAATGATGCTGAGAGTGCAGCACAGCCTTCCTCTCCTGCAACGAGCCCTTCAAGGGTTAAGCAGAAGGAAGAGACAGAAACTGAGTTGGGAGAAGTGTCTCAGAGTGCAGAGCAGTCTGATGGGGAGGAGAAACCTGGCCACAAAAGAGGAAGATCATCTGATGATGAGGGGGAGTTACAAATACCGAGGCAATCTGGAAGGAAATCAAAAGGCATTCTTCCACAGAGGTTTGTGGTGCAAACAGTGTGAGGGTATGCCAAGTTTCCTGTGAGCCTGAAACCTTTGAGGATGTTCTGAGTTTGCCAAAGGCACAGGCTGAGCTCAGGTTCGATGCCATGGACCAGGAGATGGGGTCCATGCACAAACATGGGGTATTTACATTGTGTAAGATGCCAGATGGTGTGACTCTGGTAGGCTGTTGGTGGGTGTACAAACTCAAACCCCTGGCTTTGGGGGAGGTAAAAACATAAAGCCAGGCTTGTGGCTCAAGGTTTTTCACAAAGGAAAAATGAGTCATTTGATCAAACTTTTGTGCCAACGGCCAGAAGTGAAAGTGTCAGGCTGGTGTTAGCTCTGGGAGCACAGAGAAATGCTTTGGTACACCACTTTGATATCACAACAGCCTATCTGAATGTTGAATTGCCAGAGACCATCTATATGCAGCAGGTACCTGGGTATGAAACTGGTAAACCAAATTTGGTGTACAGGTTAAACAAAGCCATCTATGGGCTCAAACAATCTGCCCGTTGCTGGAACAAGTGCCTGGATGGTGGTTTGCAGGGCTTGGGTTTCAAGCAGAGTGTAGCAGACCCATGTGTGTACACCAAAGGGTCTGGGAATGACCAAGAAATCTTGCTAGCCTTTGTTGATAACTTGTGTCTGGTCTTTGCCAGTTTGCCAAGGAACTGGGTGAAAAATTCCAAAGTAAGGACCTGGGT
Source organism: Cyclura pinguis (assembly GCA_030412105.1). Classification (NCBI taxonomy): domain Eukaryota; kingdom Metazoa; phylum Chordata; class Lepidosauria; order Squamata; family Iguanidae; genus Cyclura; species Cyclura pinguis. The sequence goes on along the minus strand of CM059599.1, from coordinate 16,144,999 downwards.
CCCATCAAACAGTACCTGGGTATTGAGGTACAGAGAGCAGAGAATGGGTTTCTGCTTAGCCAGAAGCAGAAAATATTGCAACTGCTGCAAAAGTTCAACAGCTAAGGTGTGCAAACCCCCATGGTACAAAGGTTTACAAAGTCTGTGGATGATAAAGTGTTCCCTGACAAAGAAATGTACTAGTCTGTTGCGGGATCTCTGTTGTATTTGGCTGGGTATAGCAGACCAGATTTGTCGCTGGCTGCTAACATTCTGGGAAGGGCGAGTTCTAAGCCCACACAGCAACATTGGCAGGGGGTGAAGAGAGTGTTAAGGTACTTAAAAAGCACTCTGGAGTACTGTCTGTGTGTATCACCCTCTGGGAAACCTGAATTGGTTTGTTACAGTGACAGTGATTTTGCTGAGGACATGTGTGACAGGAGGTCAACCTCAGGAATCCTAATTATGTACAGTGGCACACTGGTGCACTGGAAGACTAAAAAACAGAGTTCTGTGGCCACTTCAACTGCGGAAGCAGAGTATGGAAGTCTCTCATATTTATGCAGTGAACTGACTTGGTACACACAACTGGTAAGGGATCTGTGTTGACATACCTATCCCTGTAACGGTATTTGATGATTCCCAGGCATGCATCCAGATGGCGAGCAATGACAAGGCCAGGGGGCGAACCAAGCATGTAGATATCAAATACTAGAATGTGAAACTAACGGTAGAGAGTGGTGTAATCAGATTAGAATATTGTCAGTCTGAGGAGAATGTGGCAGACGTGCTCACAAAACCACTCACCACTGGGAAGCACTGGGACATGCTCAAGAAACTGGGAATGGTTGAGCATGGAGTGTAAAGCTGCCAATCCACTACAGAGGAGAAAGAGGGGTGTCAAGGTTGTTGCCGGGGAGGCAAGGTTTCCTCTGAGTGGATGGTAGAGGGAAGAGGCAATGTGGCCAGACAGCCAGGTGCAAGGCCAGCAGGGTTATGGTGATGTCTTGTGTATTAGAGAAGGCCACATGCCAGAGCGCTTGTACGTGTTTCTTTTAACATTTAGCTCAGTTCCTTAGTTCCTTAGTCACCCATTCTGGTTTCTTCAGACATCTCAGAGTAGTGAACAATAGCCTCAGTCCAAATTTTAGTTCCATCTAGAATAGAAATCATTGAAGCAATGGGATTTACATAACGGTTGATTTCTTATTTAGCAATGGATTCAATAAGTATCCTCTAGCTAGCACTAGCAGTTGGATTTAGGGCAATGTCTAATCCAGGAGTGGGAATCATTACAGCCTTTAAAATGCTGCTCCAGGAGCCTGAGCCATCATAGCCAAGGGCAAAGAATGCTGGCATTTTTAGCCCAACAACATTTGGAGGGGCGCACAGTTACAACTCTAATCCATTGCTGTTTTGCCATTGAATCACTTTGTTTTTTGGTTCTACCAATGCAATGTAAGGTGATAAAAATAAAGTAAGATGCTACTTTTTCCCTGAACAATGATACTGAGAAAAAGTGACATATCCTACTTGTAAGTATATTGTAAGTATCAATTGGGAGACATGGGAATTCTGTGTGGAAACGCAAAACAATACTGCAGCAAACTCTAACCTTAATCTTAATCTTAACCCTAACCTCACCACAATGCTAAGCCTGCTTTCTAAACTCCAATACATTGGAATTTCAGTAGGGTGATCAATATCCCACAACTCACACAATGCAATTTTATTGTGTGAAGGCTAAAGTAGACTTATCCCAGAAAACTCTTAAAAGAGACGCCATTCAAATAGAGGTCTGTCCTCTTTCAACCCTTTGAACAGAGAGCTGTCTGTGGCAAAATAGAACACATAGCCACCCTGTTTCCTGATTTCTGCTCTGACCCAGGTGAAAGCCACTACACTGTTAGTGTGCTGTTATTCCACTTTCAACATCCTATGGATTTCGGGGGTTTGCAGTTTAGGGAGGGGACATTTAGAATTCTCAGCCAGGGAGCTCTTTGATCTCTTTAAACTAAAACCCCCAGAATTCCACAGGAAGTTGAAAGTGGAATAACAGCACTATAACAGTGTAGTGTGGAAATGGCCCGAGTGTTCCTCCAACCATCACCCATCACCAGTAGATTTTGTGTGGGTGGATCTAGACAGCAGAAAAATCCCATCTGCTTTTTTCCCCCTCTAGTCTCCATGTTATAGGGAGAAATAGACTCGTCATAAAAACAGACCTCTCTCTGTTGATCATGGAAGGAAAAGATGTCAGTTAACATTTTTGTGACATCCCTTTGTCTGCCTCTGGTTTGCTGCCATGCAACCACTTGAAACATTTTCCCCATGCCTCTCTGATTTGCTGAAAGCCCTGCAGGGGCTTTGTGTATGTGCGTGTGTGTGTATGTGCGTTGTTTCAACAGTTTGAGATCTCTGTTAATGCAAAGTCTTGGAAGCTTGTAAAACCGTGTTTTGATTTGGGACCAGATTTGCTCTCTACTCTTTTTATCCTGTAGTTGTGATCTGTTTATTTTGTGCATCATTTTCAGCCTGTCAAAAGAAATGCTATTCCTGCTGCTGACAATTGCAACAAAAATGTTCAGCCATATGATATGCTTGCTGCCAGCCATACTAGCAAACTTGCTAAATAGCAAATGCTACCATCCACCAGAGTGGGGTGGAAGAGATTGGAAAATAACAAAGACATTTTGCAATCCTGGCCATCTCCTCCAATGTTGTAGTGGAACCAGGGCCTGAAGAACCATTTTTTTTTTAAAAAAATAAATAGATGAGACAGTGGTGATCTCTGCCCACCCCCAAAAAAAATTTGGCTGCTCATTCTGAGCCTAGATGTCATCTTGACAAATTGGGATGGAGGGAGGGACCTTTTGGGATAACAATCTTTGCATGCTTAATTAACTGGCTAGTTAGTTTGCATGTTTATTGTAGGCATAGAGGGACTACCTATACTAAACTTCCTGTTGTTTGGTCAACACTTACTTCCTCCTCCATGTACACATTCTTTTGTTCCTAGAAAAGCCTTCTCTTGGTGTTCACACCTTCCCTTTTGTCTTCTGCCTTCTTACCAGAGCCATGTGCTCTCCGATCCTCTAGCAAGGATGCTTCCCTGCAAGCATATGACTGGTTATTTTTCCTTCTTACCTTTCTTCAAGAATACGAACCTATGTAAACTATGCACAAGTGTTCGTGATTAAATCTTTTTACATACTTTTAACCAAACTGTTTTTTGTGTTTATTTTGAGCTAGAATTAAAGTGTGTTTGGGGTGGCGGTGATAGAGGTCAAGTTGGTAATTTGTTCATCTTCTGTCTGTGCATTACTAAACGCTTTGCTAATTGGGAGAATTACCAAATCTCTCAATTTTTCCAAGAGGACCTTCCTCTGCTTCTGGGTCTAGGCGTGATGGAGCTGTGTTCTCTCTTCTTCTCTCTCTCCATGGCTAAACAGGGTCAGCCCCGGTTAGTACTTGGGAAATCACAAATGAGTATCGGGCACTTTCGGCTATATTTCAGCCGATATTTCACCACTTCTGAGTATTCCTTGCCTTAAAAAATTCTATGAAATTCATGAGGAGTTGCCATAAATTGACAGCTGGCTTGAAGGCACGTGTGCACACACACACTGACACAGATTACTTCCCTCAATCTGGACCCTATACACTTGTTGATGTAGACTAAAGTGGAGGACTGTGATGTGTGAACCATTCATGGAAGTTACACCAACGAGTCACTTTAGAAAGTGGCAGGTATTGGTTGCTGAAACCCTCCTTCAGCAATCTTAAGAGACAGGATGGGCTAATATGAGATACCTTCTCCCCCACTGATAGGAAGTAGCTCTTTTAAAATATGAGTCCAATTCCAATAGCAGAAACTCCATTGCATTCTTGAGAAATACCTTCTCTACAACCAGAACTTTTTTTTTTTTTTGATATTACAGCTCCCAGAATTCTGTTAGTTGAAGTCCAGGAGTAACATTCCTAAACTCTGCTTACATCTAGGAACCTCCTGCTGTAAGCGGCAGAGGCCTCCCATATGCCCCCAAACCTTTTCACATTGTTCTTTATGCTTTCCTTGTATTCATCCGCAGTGCGTTAAGAACATGGAGGAGAGGTTCCAGCATTAGAAAATCTGCATGTTTTAAATAAGTCTTTTTCTTTTAGTTTCATCCTCCATCCCAATGGAAACCATTGCTACTCTTTCCTTCCCGGTTGAGTTCCTACCCACCTTTTAGCTTAAAACAGTTCAGGAAGGGCAAAAAACATAGCAAAGAGGGCATGGGGGATTTTTTTGGCAATTTCAGGAGGGGGGATTCTAGTCACCCCCAGGGTGTCAAAATGTTCTTCTGAAGTCTGTATGCAACCTGTAGCCTATGCTTTCCTCACCCTAACCTAGTCCAACACTCATGTGCATATTTGTCTTCATTCTATATATGCATTTAATGCATGTATCAAAATCAGTGCTTCACTAGTAGCGATCCTTGCCCTTCCTTTGGTCACCCAGTCCTATTTTTTTTCCTAAATGTCATCCTTGTTCAGAATCACCAAATATTATGAAAGTTTCATACTGACTTCAGCGCACTCTGATCCATTCCAAAGAGCATGCCCTCCAACATTTCACAGATGGATGCTGAAAAGTGTGAGGCCAAGCAACATCAGAATATGGCCAAGACAGCAAAAGTTACTAATGAGGAAGAACAGGCACAATAGCAGATGCTGTAGCAATTTGGTTTTTGCCCGAGTGTACTGGGAAAGGGAAGAGTCTGCTGCTTCCTTTCCTCTCCTCTCCTCTCCCCTGGCTGAGTTGACTAAGTGCAAACTCCTTTTGCACTTTGGACAAAGTTTCCAGCAACTGACGTAAGTGAAGGACGAAGGAGGAAAGTGAGAGGTGGAGAGAGAAAATGGTACATATTAAAGGCAGCTGAAAAGTGGGACAATTTAGGATTAATCAGGACTCTCTCTGCCAAACCAGGAGAGTTGGAGGGTATGAAAGAGTCCTATTTTTCCCCCATTCATCTACTTCAAAAACAAGAAGGAGATATGATCTTTATGTTTTACTGTGGTTGTTGTTTTCTTAATCTCACTCTATCCCCAAGGGCTTCAAAGATCTCCACGATGCTTGTCAAATCTTGAAGCTTCTGGCACAGAGACAAGAACAAAACATGAAGCTTTCTTTAGGAGTGACCAGTTATATATAAACAGCTCTCCCAATCAATACTTAATAGCTTACGGAATTGCATCAAACGGTAGTAGCCAAATGTGTATTTTAAGAAGGCACTGACCTTGAGTTGCTTCCCTTCATGGGTTGATGTGATTTGCTGTGTCAGTGGCTCTCGATTCAGATCAATAACCGACGTTGTCCTCTGAGGGCTGTTCTTATTTAGAAAGGTGATATTGTGAAAAATGACAAGATCCCGCTGATACATGACTCAACACTTCTGGTGTTGTGGCAAGAAAGGGGAGGCACAACTCGATCTCCAAGATTCTCAAGTGGAGGCCAATATTTGCCACTCATCTGTCTTAGAAACTCCAGACTCAGACTTAGAGCTCATGGAATCTTGGAGATGGATGCTCAAACCATCCCTCATTTATGAGAATAATTGTTTATGCTAGGGTGGGAAACTGCAGCAAGTCTAGGAAGCAATTATCTATATTTGGGTGGAATCTCTGGCTACCAGCTATTTAAGAATTTGTGTTTATCACTGGATATATATTGCATGACTACAGTTGGACGTAATGCTTCTCAAAATTAGCAACTCAAGAAATTTCACCTACCACTAGAAGTTTATGGACCATTGTGAATGGGTTGGAGTTTTTGATACGTACCTTATAAGCCTTTCCTACAACACATCGGATCCTCTGCAGAATTACAGGATTCCTTCACAATTTTGCTTACAGTATTTGTTGATATTAAGAAACCTTTGTAACATTATTTCTGCTCTGGCTAACATTACTATAAATTTTTGTATTGTTTATTCAGTACCTTTGGTGTTTACAGTTGTTAGTAGTTGTGTAGTATAGTTAACAGTAGAGTAAATTCATTTCTATATCATTAATATTGGTACAAATATCATTCAATTTTACTTTATGTGCATTAACACACAGGCTTGCCTCATTTTGGTTTGCTCCTCAGACTGAGTTCTGGTTTTTGTTTTGCATTCAAGCAATTATCTACCCTAGCACCATTGAGGAGCCACACAGACTGCCCCAAAAAGAAAAAAGGAAGTGACTAGAAGTCCACTTCCTATTTTGAAAAATTGAGTGGCTGAAATTCAGTATGGGACTTGCATCTTTGTAAGTGGACCTGTATGTGCAGCAAATAGAGCATTTTTTGCAACATCTGTCTCCACCTAGGGTGGAGGGTAACTGCTGTGGCGTTACAATGTATGGTCACCCTTGGTGCAATGATAGCCAGTGGATTGACTTGATGCGTGTGGGCCTAAGGTGCAATGGGCCCTGATGTTCACTGGGGCCCTTCCAATGCATACCTGGACAGCAGCTGGGAAGTGCCTAAGTGCAACAGGTGTGTCCAATGTGCATTGGAAGGGCCAAATGCACATCATAAGTGTCCAGTGTGCATCACAAGAGACCAATGTACATCATGAGTAACCAATGCAAAACACTAGTGTCCAATGTTTATCACAAGTGCCCCATGTGCATCAAAAGTATCTGATGTGTATCAGAAGTACCCAGTGTGCATCAGAACACCCTTGCCAGTGCCCAGATATACACTTTCGCAATTCACTAGCAGGCCTTTGTTGCAATTCTGCAACATAGATATGGATTTATACAGTTACAAAACACAGACTGTGATGGAGAATCTCAACTGGTTATTTTTTAAAATGTTGAACAGAACAACAACCCACCCCACCTATTTAACATTCATTCAGTCTTTCATTCATGGCATTTATTTATGTCCTCTTGACTCATCAGAGCCTCTGAGGTAATGCTCAATAAAAAGTGAATTATCATTGACTGATTGATTAAAATATTTTGATCCCATCCTTTGATTGATAGATCTCAGGGCAGAAAACAGATAAAGAAATATAAACAATTCAAGCACTTCCCAATTAACAGCAGTAAATTATTTAAACAAGATAAAATATATTAAACTGCTCATTCAAACAGCTCTTAAAAGGCTAAAAGAGTTTTTTTTTAAAGTGCATGCTTAAAGGTGAATGAGGCCCCAAAGTCTTTAATAAAAGCCCATCGCTTGATCTGGCAATGAAAAGAAACCAATGTTGGTTCCTGTTGGGCCTCTAAGGGGAGGATATTCCAAAAGATGGGGGTGCCACGGTGAAGAAGGCCCTCTATTGTGTCTTCCCCCGTCACATTGCCTCTACTGGTAGGATTAATCCTTGCTGTGTTCCCAAGCCTACTGAAAGGACTTCCTCTGGCAGATCTCAGGCCTTGGGTAGATATATTTAAGGCTCTTTCACACTCTGAGCTCTCAAGCCACTGAAGACATAAATGTCATCACCAATAACTTGAATTCAGACCAGATGTGAATTGGTAGCAAGAAAAGACATCGTATCTCCTCTCCTTTCTTGCGGGCGCATAAAAAGCGTGGTCCAGGGAGTCTAGTGGAGGTGAGGGCCATAAAACAATTTTGGGAGCTTCATGAAGCCCTTGGACTGCCCTTTCCCCAACCTTGGTTTAGCTGAATAATACATTGCTTGGTGAAAATTGACGTGCAAAATTGGGTCACTTGGCTGTGAAAAGTAGTTATGCAATTTTGTTTATTTGGAAGGGCAAACGTTTGGCTTCAGGTATGGGCCTGCTCTTGGAGGATTATGAGTCTTCTAAAAAAAAGTGACTTTTCAGAGAAGTTCTGTTGCTGGCAAAGCAGCTTGTACTCCCTTATTGTATCCCAGAGTAGAGATCTGAACCTTACACATGTGTGTAGCTCATCCCTCCATGAATATATTCCCCAGCTGTCTGTTTCGACAGTTAAATCCCCTGTTCCCCCACTTTTCTTTTTAGTAATTTTTATTAAAAATTTTACAAAAACACATACAAACATGACAGTGACAGGGGCCCTTTTCGCACGTGACTTTAAACATGAAATGGCCACGGGAGTGATGTGGAATTGTGAGGATGGTTCTGCATGATGTCCTCGCGATCGTCCGGTGCTCCTGTAGCAATCCCGCAGCAATTGTACGTTATATCATTTTTGGGTTTTTCCCAAAAAGGATGCGTGATTGCACATTCCTCCCGCATCCCTCCCGCACTTACCTGGTGGGAACCTCAGGAAGCGCGATAGCTGCACTTCCTCTCCCAGTGCAGCCTGGGGAAGTACCCGGCTGTGCTGTGGAAGGAAGGGGCGGAGCTATCGCGCTTCCTTCCACCCAGCACAGAGCTGGTGTGGAGGGAAGGGCAGGGGATGCGATTCCCTCTCGCAAGAGGCTTTTCGCGCAATCCCCGCGCGATGTTACTGTGAACAAGGTAAGGTGCGAAAAGGGCCAAAGAAACCAAAAAACAACAGATTACAACCACAAGTAAGTATAACAATCAAATCAACCAATAAAGAAAAATATAAGCAAGAGGAAATACGAAACACTGAATATTAAACTGAAACTATATTAAGAGGACAATAAATACACTGAAAAGATAGGTCCAGCTTTCCTAACATGGATTTTAGGTAATCTTACCTGGGGGTGGACTTCTCTAAATACTAGCACCCTTCTAATACTTCCACTGCTATTCTTTTCAACATTGTTGTTGTTGTGTGCCTTCAAGTTGTTTCTGACTTTCTGGGGCTGAGAGTGTGTGAGATATCCAAGGTCACCCAGTGGGTTTGCATGACCGAGTGGGGACTGGAATTCTGGTCTCCAGGGTCATGGTCTAATGCTAAAACCACTACATCACACAAGACCTCTCCTTTCAACATACTAAAAACTAAATCCTACTGTGGATAAATTATACTCTTTTTGTTGCAAAAATATTAGTAGAGGTTCTCAACTTTTCATAAATTACACCATAGATTTTTATTTTACCAATCCTGTCAATTTATCCATTTCAACGAAGTCCAAGTTTAACCAGCCAGTCCTCTTTCATGGGGATCTCTGTATTCTTCCACTTCTGTGCATATAATAGTTATGCTGTGGTAGTCATGTCTCGTAGTGTTTTGCCATACTTCCTCTACGGTTGATCTTCTATTAATCCCAATAAATACAATTCTGGAGTTGACTGGACCTCAACTTTCAACATTTTACACACCATAAAATGTACTTGATTCCAGAATTTTTTTGACTTTCTCACTGGTCCACCGTATGTGGTTAAAAAGTTCCCACTTGTTCACATTTCCAACATCTCTTTGAAACATTGTTATACATTCTGGTCAATTTTTCTGGACTCAACCACCACTGATCCGTTGTCTTGTAAAAATTCTTTTTTCAGATCGTCAGATAAAGTAATGTTTCCCTACGTTTTCAGCTTCTTTGAAATTATCCCAGTTTCTTTGTCCTTGCACTTTCCCCTCTTTGTCCTCAGCTGACCTTAATTGCCGCAAACTGAGTTCGGAGTGCAAAAGCAGTTCGTACTGAATTGACTCGGGAGCGGGGAGACGTCAGAAGGGGGCAAAATCTGGCCGTTCTCGGTAATCCCAGGCAAAAGCAACCTCCTGTGGCCTTTCTCTGCTTGCTTGTTCTTCCTCATGAATAACTTTTGCCATCTTGACCGCATTCTGATGTTGATTGACTGCATGTGTCCCCGTTTTCATCAGTGAAATGTTGGAGGTTATGCATGAGTATTACCCCAGTTTCTTTCATTCTCCGTATACTTGAGTTGGCATTGTTCTCCCTGCCCTTGTGCAAAGCTTAAAACCGTGTTCAAACAGTTACCATAGCAACTCCTCACACAGAAGAACAAGCAAGAGCTTAATGAACAGGAGCAAGAAACTTAGCCTGCCAGAAGTTTTGTATAAACCACAGCCCTATGCAAAAGTCCAGCTGTCTCCAGAACCTCTGTGTCTGCTGGCAGAATGCTTACCCTTTTAGCTCAGCATTGATCACCATGTATTAATGGAAACAGGAGAAACAAGGAGATGGAGAACCGGTTATTCCATAATAGTGATATGCAAGAAGAAGAGAGGAGAGGACATGAAATCTTAGGGACTCAGAAATTATGGCTGGAATCCTCTATCGCTATGTATATTACATACTTTAAGGTGTACAATGGGCCCTCTGCTTCTGTGGGTTCAACACTTGAGGATTTGATTATTTGCAGGTTGTTTATTTTATTTATTCAATGCATTTTTTAAAAAAAATCTTACTCTATTTCCCCCTGCCACAGGAAAAAAAAAAGTTCTCTCTAGGTCCTCCAGTGTGACTCTGGAAGTGGACCACAGAATCATATTGGAAGACCTAGACATTCCTAGAGAGAACACTTCTCTGAGCATTACTAGGTCCTCTAGCATGATTCTAGGCCCACTCCGACCAGAAGTCGACCCTAGCATCATGCTGGAGGACCTAGCGATTCCTAGATTGGTATTCTTAGGTAAAAAGATAGCGTTCATGATTTTTATTTTTATTTGTGTTTTTTTCCCCTTTCACAGAGGTCTTGCTTCCCTAACCCCTGTGAAAGTAGAGGGTGCACTGTACTTAGCTAAGTGGCAGGGGTGCTAAGAAACATGGGCCGTTTCCGCTCTACACTGTTATAGTGCCGTTCTTCCGCTTTCAACATCCCATGAAATCCCAGTGTTTGCAGTTTAGGGAGGGGCATTTAGAATTCTCAGCCAGAGAGCTCTTTGGCCTCAGTAAACTACAAACCCCAGAATTCCACAGGATGTTCAAAGTGGAAGAATAGCACTATAACAGTGTAGTGTGGAAATGGCCCCTGTTAGTGGGTTGTGATGTCCGATGGGACACTGACAAAAGTGTCTCGACGTGCATTGGCCTTCCTTAGCCAGTGTTCTGATGTACAAGTGGATTGATGCACAACAGACTACTGTGCACTGGTCTCATTGTGCTTCCTCCTGAGTGCATGAGTCTTTTTGTACATCAGTTCCATTGCACAACGGACTCATTGCACAATCGTGACTTTGCCGGTTCCTCTAAGTGCTAATGTAACAGAAGCCATTTACTGGATACAGATGTTATGGAACTGCCCAATTCTAATTCCTGGAGATGTAAGCCCACTTACAAAGACACCAACAGGATTCTGGCCTGCATCTTCTGGTGTTTATCTGTGCTGATGTGGAGCCATTTCCCACAGGAATTCTCACACATGCACACACAAAAGCTTCATGAGGCCTCCAGGTGACTGTAACAGGTAGCGGTGTTACATCTAACCTGCCCCCACCAAACTCTTGTAGTGCTATTACTGCACACTTAGGGCCTTTCTGCACTACACAGTTATGGTGCTATGATTCCACTTTCAACATCATGTGGAATTCTGAGGTTTGTAGTTTCCTGAGGCCAAAGAGCTCTCTGGCTGAGAATTCTAAAGGCCCCTCCCTAAACTGCAAACCCCAGGATTCCATAGGAGGTTGAAAGTGGAATCATAGCACTTGATAGCAGTGTAGTGGGGAAAGGCCTCTAGCCTTTGAAGCAAAGAAATTGCTTGTTGTGGGTGTTCCTTGCTCTTTTTCACTGCCTAGAATCAAAAACAGAAGTTTAGAGTAAGCAAGTAGTACTGAGAGGAGACTGTTGGAAGGGAGGTGCTCACAGGTCACTGTAGCAGGTGTCAGACCTGCTTACTGCTGCAATCTTTTTGAGGCACCTTGCTTTGTGGAGCCTCATTCAGAGGACCCTGTGGACACTTGGGCAGAATATTAAGCTTGCTTTACAGTTCTACAGTCCAAAGGCTTTATATGTTTTATGTAGCAGTTGAACTGATGGAGATGAAGATCTTATTTCAAAACATATGATGAGAAGTCCTTGACAAAACTCCTTTCAGAGGTGAGGAATCTTTGGCTTTCTAGATGTTCTGGATCACCTATTGTCTCCATGAGAGGCCTTACCCAGCATGGCAGAACAGAGTGGTGCCAAAGCAGAATAGAGTGGTTACCACTCTATTCTGCACTGGTTAGGCCTCATTTGGAATACTGCGTCCAGTTCTGGGCACCTCAGTTCAAGAAGGACATCAACAAGCTGGAGCGTGTTCAAAGGAGGGCGACCAATATGGTGAAGGGTCTGGAAGCCATGCCCTATAAGAAATGGCTTAGGGAGCTGGGGATATTTAGCCTGGAGAAGAGAAGGTTAAGAGGGGACATGATAACCATGTTTAAATATATGAAGGGATGTCATGTCGAGGAGAGAGTGGGCTTGTTCTCCGCTGCTCTGGAGACTAGGACAAGGAGCAATGGATTCAAGCTGCAGGAAAGGAGATTCCATCTGAACTTCAGGAAGTTCTTCCTGACAGCCAGAGCTGTCCAGCAGTGGAATATGCTGCCTTGGAGTGTGGTGGAGTCTCCTTCTTTGGAGGTTTTTAAGCAGAGGCTGGATGGCCATCTGTAGGGAGTGCTTTGATGTGTGTTCCTGCATAGCAGGGGGTTGGACTGGATGGCCCCTGTGGTCTTTTCCAACTCTGTGATTCTATGATTCTATGGCTAACCATAAAGAGATATCCTCTTTATGACTAGCCATGCTGGCTGGGGTATTTGGGAGGTGGAGCTCAAAATATCTGGGGAGCCAAAGTGTCCCAATTTTGGCTTTGGACTCCTGCTCCTTCTTTGCTCTCAGACACCATCTCCTTCCAATCTTTTTGGGGCATCACACTTCACATAGCCAGAAGAGGTATTAGTCATCACTAGCAGATCTCTCTCCCTTTTCCTTTGATCTCATGTAAAATAGTGGAGATGAGGAAACAACTGGAATGATTAAAATAGGAGTGTAATTGGGTGTTTCCAATATAACTTTTATTAGTAGTTTCTTAATGTTCCCAACCTAAGACGTCCCAGCAGGCTGGGCTTGTAATATCCACTGTGATTAATAAGAATGACAAAAGACATCGGGGCAGATGATAAACTTGGAAGCTAATGAGCTGGATGCCTAAAATATTCTCTCCATAATGAAGATCTTATACTTATTTGACATTTGTTTGTTCTGAATTCCCATGCTACCATTCCTAATTCATATTCAGTTGCATTAAAACTTTGTTGTTGTTGTTGCTGGGGAAGAAGATGATTTACTCTGTTGTTTATATTTCAGGAATGAAGGTTACAGCCTCCTTTAGCCTTGGTTCACTTCAGGTCACTGAGGCAACACACACACAGTGAGAAGTTTTAACCTTGTTGGTAAAAGATATAGAGAGTTCTTATTCATTCTCAAGCTTGTGTTGCTCAGAAATTGTTCTGGCTCTTATTAATTTCTAGCAAATTACATTTTGCACTCTTGTCTTCCTTTAAAAAAACCATAATATGCTACTACCTTAAGTCTGGAATCTATACCCTTGGAAAATTATAGATGTCAGGGCTGGCTGAGATATTTTGCTGTCTTGGGCAACGGATACATTTCCTGTTGCCTTCCTTTTCCACATTTAGAAGCTGACTGGGTTGATGCAGCTGAATCTCCGTTCTACAGGAGCACTGCGGTAGACAGCATCCTTGGCCATGCTGCAAGGAAATCTATGGGGTATGCACAGCTCTGTCTTACAACACCTGCCTGCTGCACTCTCCCACTCCAGCATCTGTTGGTTTGATTTGGTAAAGGTCAGGCCAGTCCTGATGAGTATAAAACTCTGAAGTGTTGCACTGAAAATGTATAACTATATATGCTGCCACTCACAAATATCATTAATTTTTTGGTTCACATGCCCTCAAACATCACACAAGTGAAACCCAGGACATGGGGCCAAACAACATCTGAAAGTGATCGAGATGGGATATTCTTGCTGGGTTCCTATTATGTATCCTTGCAATTCACTTGTCTAGGTAGCTAAGTATATGTACAGTTAGAGCCAGTGTGGTATAGTGGCTTGTTTCCCCAAAAGGTGTGTGACTCAGGGTCCACTTGTGATGCCAGTACCTCTGTGAAAAGGTGGGGAATATTAGCTCAAAGGGGAGGCCTACAAGAGGGAGATAATCTTAGGGATCTTTTATACCTATGCTTACCAGTACTAGTGCAGGGAAGAACCAGGTGGAGATCCAAAATGTGAGTTTAATTGTTTTATTGGGGGAATTGCAATCACACACACACAAGATTCAAGCAGTCACGCAATCACACAAGGCTAACTGAAGGAAAAGGGAGGAAAGTTTTGGATAGTGAGAATTTAGGGAGAAGTGGGTGATATTTATCAACCCAGAAGAGCAGCAAAGAAAAAGTGATGTGGCTTAGATGCAAGTCTAAGGACAATGGGAACCTAAGTGGCAGAGCGGCAACCAGCAATCGGCGTACTGCGAGTTGACTGGCCAAAAACTATGGAGTTTAAATACTCTATTTCTGCCTGCAGTGCAAGGGTGTTAATGGCTCTCTGGCAGAGTAAACAATAGAGTCTGGAGAGTGGACAGTGGGGTCCAGAATGAGCTAATGGTCTTAGTGTTAGGTGACAAAGGGCTAATGGTAGTCCTGATACTCAGTATTTGCTGGACAGGTGCAAGAACTTGCTTGCTCAGAGGGAGAGGAGTTAAGACAATCAGCCGTCTTGTGGGAATCTCCCAGACACTATTGTGTCTAAAAGGCTGGGTCATTGGAGGCTTGCTGCAAGTCCATTATTCCTGGAGTTTTCTGGTGATTTCCTGACTATGACCTGGCTATGCCATGAGGTCATTCCAGATCTTATTTTGCAATGCATGTGTGAAGCTAGCTTTTCCTCAAATCCAGCATGGCCATGTAGCCATAGCAGGGTATACTTTATATTTATGCCAATTAATATATTTTGCCAATTAAATTGTATCTCACTAAATTAAACCATATCAAAGTGTGGGGGTGTATGGCCTGATAACACCTGTTTAAACAGGCCTTCAGCCTTAACTAACCAGATAAAGTGATGTGTAATTATATGTGCTGTTTTCAGTAATATGCATTTTAAGTGTTTTAATTGTTAATGTCCTAAATTGTATATTTTAATTATATGCATGGTTTAATGTTTTCTAAACTTTGTATGTCATATTGTTTTAGATGTTCTAGGTTATTCTGCACTACACTGTTATAGTGCTATTATTCCACTTCCAATATCCTATGGAATCCTGGGGTTTGCAGTTTAGGCAGGGGCATTTAGAATGCTCGGCCAGAGAGCTCTTTGGCCTCAGGAAACTTCAAACCCCAGAATTCCACTGGATGTTGACAGTGGAATAATAGCACTATAACAGTGTAGTGCAGAAATGACCATAAAGTCCCTTTGAGTCCCATGCTGGAGAAAAGCAGTATATAAATCAAATAAAGGAACAACTTCATTCAAAGTTTCTGTCTCCTAGCACACCTGAATTTTCTGCCAAGCTCTGACCACATGGTGCAAGATGGTTCCTAGAACCTGAAGACTGGAGCTGGTGAGGAAGCAATTGCCCATGTGAATTCAAAAACTAGGCATACCATTCTTTGGACCGTGGTCATTATTTTTCAAACATTCTCTGGAGGAGGAATAAAGGTATCTACTTTCTTCCCTTTTTTTTTTTAAGGAACAGATTTAGGAGCCTGGAGGTCTCTCCTGACCTAATTCACAATGCACATGTTCAGTGAGCCTTTTCCTCTTAGCCAGCACAGACATGCAGCTATAGCAGGGTATATTTTATATTTATGCCAATTAGTATATTCTGCCAATTAAATAATATTTCACCAATTAAACCATATCAAAGTGTGGAGATGCATGGCCTAGTAACAGGTTTGAGCGGTGGACTACAACCCCAGAGACCAGGGTTAGATTCCCTGCTCAGCCACAGAAACCCACTGGGTGATCTTGGGCATGTGACACACTCTCAGCCCCAGAAAACCCTGTGATAGGTTTGATATGGGGTCAGCATAAGTTGGAAAGGACTTGAAGGGCCACAAGAATAACAATACGTAAAGTTATGCAACGTAGACTGTGATAGACGATTCTCAACAAAATTGACAGCAAACTCTTGAGTAATGTTTCATTCTTCATTATTGGTAACTAACAAGTAGTACACTAACATTATCACCTCTCAAGCAACAAATTAGTTTGGAAAGTAATGATAGCAAGCTGTGGCCATTCCTTCCCTGTGTGCTGTTTTCTTCTAATTTTCTCCCATCCTCATAGCTCCTAATTTGGACATGTGATGCAAAAAAAGGGCACAGACAAGACACCGAGGCTCATAAATAGAAAAAGATGCTGAGAAAGGAAAGAAAAATTATTATGTGAAAATGGAGAAATATGAGGAAATTCAGGTGCCACAGCAGGGAAAATAAATAGCCTTAGTATTCCAAAAGTGCTGAGAAAGAAATGACCTTGTGTTTCCCTGGAGATAAGGAAAGACCAGAGCAGCAAATGAAGGATCAGAATTTCACAGCAAGGGCTGAAAGAGGATCAAAGGAACACTAGGAAGAGTTGACAGATTATCCCAGGTGTCATATGCATGTTATAAAGACAAGTGGAGTGACGAAAGGAGAAGTGATGGAAATGGAATCTGCTTTGAGGAGGATTTTCAAACATCAGACAAAATCAAAGTGTAAAATGGAACTGGCATTTTTGTCTCCACCGAAGCACATTTAGTATGGGCTGTAATGTTCTGGAATCAGAATCTTTCTTTCTCCCTTCCTTCCTTCCCTCCTTCCTTCTTGGTTTTCTATCCACCTTTGCATCTTCTTTTCTTTTTTAAAACTTTCCTTTGGATGTTTCACAACCTCTAGAAAAGCCATGCCCTGGATCACGGGTGTTGCCATCAAAAGACAATTCTTCACAGAACTCGGAAATGTTAGTTTTTGGACAATGACAGAACCCCAGACAGCATGGTCAGGGATTCTGGGAATCATAGGCCATTTCCACACGGGGTATTTAAAACAGTGCAGTGCGTCCTTCACGGAGGACGTCTGCACCTTGGAGCGGACTGGGTTCGGACTACTTACTGTAGATCCGCACCTCAGTCCGCTCCAGAACGACCCCAAGTGGTCCTCCAGCGTGCTTTTGAAAGACCTGATTTTTCTGGTCTTTCAAAAGCATGGAGCGCGCCACTGTGAGCCTGCTCCCTTGTGCAGATTCGCAGGCTCGCACCAATGTGAGCCTGCGATCTGCCGATGGCGGGCTTTAGGCTGGCGAGCTTCACCAGTTGGTCGAGACCCACGAACAACTGGAAGCCACCATTTTGGACGCTGGAGCAGTGCGGATCAATGACCACGCACTGCTCCTCCTCACCCCGGACCAGACCTGACCGCCAGAAGATCCGGTAAGTAGCGGCGCGGGGCGATTCCCTCGCCCCATGCGGAAATGGCCATAGTCTAAAAAAAATACTGTTTCCAGGTTCTGATTTTTAGACTTTGAATGACTACTGATGAACTTTAGGGAAGAAAGTGCAATAACAGGGTTACAGTTAAAGATTAAGAAGAAGGTTGGACTCCATGATCCTAGTGGTCTCTTCCAACTGTTTGACTCTATGATTCTATGCAAAACAATGACCACAAATGATTTACATAACTTTAAAGTAGATGATGAAGATATTGACATATTTAAAGGCCATTTCCGCACTCCACCGTTATAGTGCTACTATTCTACTTTCAACATCCTGTGGAATTCTGTGATTTGCAGTTTACTGAGGCCAAAGAGCTTCCTGGCTGAGAATTCTAAAGGCCCTTCCCTAAAGGGCAAACCCCAGGATTCTATAGGAAGTTGAAAGTGGAAGAACAGCACTCTAACAGTGTAGTGCAGAAATGACCAAAGATTTCCTGTACCTTCACCAAAATTGAGGACCATTCACAATTTCAGACTTAATCCATAAAAAAATTTGCACTTTCTCCTGGACAAATCTACGTTTCTGCACAGAAAACAAGTTTATTGCACAGAAAACAGGATTTACTGTGGAGAAATGTTACTTTATATGCAGAAAATACTGTTTTCTGCAGAGAGGCATTATTGTACTTGCAGAAAAGGCTGTAGCGGACTTGTGTTCTATGCAGAAAATATTATTTTATGTGCAGCTTTCCCACATGCAGTTTTCCACATGGAATGCAACCCAATCTGTGAAGATCCTCATCCTTCTAAGATTCTTCTAATTAGGGTTTCCTAAGACTCGGGGAACTCATTTTTCAAATGTTTCTAAATCTTCTTACCATCCCTTTTCCATGCACGGGGCAAGACAGGTGGCTACAAAGTAAAGCAAAGTGAAAAGACAAAATGAGTCAGGAACTTCCTTTCATTCTTAAAAATATGACCTTCTCCCCTAAAATATTACCCAAAGAAGCCAGATATGGAGGCTCCTTTCTGATAGGACTGTAGCTTGCCTCTCTTAATTTGTTCTGTAGCCTATAAAGTTTCTACCTTTTCTTTTTACTTCACAAAGTATACTGCACAGTAACCTCAAGGCCTGGGAGTGAGAAAGAGTTTTTCATTTTTGCTTTTGTATTAGAATTTTTCAAAATGATGCTTCACCACCTCGCTGCCCTTGCCGCTTGTGCCATTGTGGATGGAAGATTCCAGAAACATGAACCAGAAATGCCGAAGCAGTACCCTTAAGCAGGTAATCTCTCGTCCAGTTCTCTTCCAGCTTTAAAGAAAATGTCAGAGCATCATTTTCTTTTGGATTTAATAGTTCGGTCTGGCTCCACAGTCTATCCAGAAAAAAGGGGGCGAATCCTCTCATGAGAGAATGAGGCTAAACGGAAAGGGAAAGTCAGATTCTTTGTATCAGAAATAATAGTTAAAAAAAACCCTCTACACCACCCTCTTTGTAGTCCAGATGGTTCTCCTCTTCCAGAGTATATCTTCACAATAACCTCATGAGGTAGATCTGACTGAAAGAAAGCGAGTGGCTCAAAGTCACACAGTGAGAGCCATGTTTCAGTTGCCGACTTAAACATGAATCTCTCAAATCCCACAGCCCTTTCCACAGGACATTGTTGTCCTGTACTGGGGACAGGAGAAGGATGGGACCCAGATGACAGATACAGGAGCATGATGTTATCTGGGTCTCATCTTTCTCTCATCCCCAGGTGGTGCAATTGTGCTGCAAATCATTGATGGGTTCTCCCCATTAATGACCAGCAATCACACCACCCTCTTGCCTCCCACCTGCACTTACCTGAGCTGTGGAGGGTCAGGAAGTGCAGTGGTTGTGCTTCCTGCCCCCGTGCAGCCTGGGACAGTACCCAGCTTTGCTGCGGAAACAAGAGACATGGCCATCACACCTCCTTCATTTCCATAGGCAGCGGGTGCAGAGGGGAGCGCTCTTGTTGTGCTCCTCTCCCAGGAGAACCCCTACCAAGATCCCTGCAGGATGCTGCTAGGATCGGGTAAAGTGTGGAAAGGGCCTAACATTCCAACCACATTGGCTCTCATAGTAGCAGTCTTATATATACGGTACAACTGGTTCAAAATGGTGACATGTATCTTCAGTTTGAAATACCACCTTCCACTACAATAGAAAGCATAAATAAGTAGTACATAAATAGTACATAAGTTGAGGTAACAGGAACCTGGAGGCCTAAATACCCTAAAGTCACCGGATTCTGTCAGATCTTGGAAGCTAAGCAGGGTCAGCCCTGGGTAGTACTTGGGTGGGAGATCACCAAAGCATACGAGATGCTGTAAGCTATATTTCAGAGGAAGGAACTGGCAAAGCCACCTCTGGGTATTCCTTACTTAAGAAAACCCTGTGAAATTCATGGGGTCACCATAAGTCAACAGGCAACCTGAAGACACACACAAACACACCTGGAAGCTATGCAAGTGTGTGTCAACAACAGGATTTCAGTCGTATTCCACAGTAAGACACATCCCTTTTCATTGCCTCATTATCTCCGACATTGGCAGAGAGGAACAGATGGGCACTTGAATCACTTTTACTGAATTCATCTTGGCCTTTAATGGTTTCATCTGCTTTCCTCACTAGCTTCATTCCAGACGGTCTCTCTGGCTTTGCCCATTATATTATTTGGGGAAGAGCAAGGGGAAAAGAAGGACAAGGGATGATGTAAACAAATGGTCCAAATCGCACATATGTGATAATGAGAAACCAATTATGTGGCCAAATATTATGGAAAACAAGTTTTTAAAGAGTTAGCCATTGTATTTTTAAGGAAGTATTAATCAGATAAAAGGCCTAAATATCATAATGGCATTGGATACTGTTTGATCTTAGAAGCTATGCAGGGTCAGCCTTGGTTAGCACTTGGATGGAAAACTGCCAACCAATTCCAGGTACCGTAGGCTATATTTCAGAGGAAGAAACTGGCTTCTTAGGCAAGTCTTCCTTGCCTATGAATCCCTATGAAATTAATGGGATCACCATAGGCTGACAGGTCACTTGAAGGCACATGTGCGCACACACAAAATCAGATAAAATGATATATTTTTGGAAGAATGTATTATCTGTTGGTTATATTATACCAACCATCAAGGATAAATAAAACA
Organism: Cyclura pinguis; assembly: GCA_030412105.1. Taxonomy (NCBI): domain Eukaryota; kingdom Metazoa; phylum Chordata; class Lepidosauria; order Squamata; family Iguanidae; genus Cyclura; species Cyclura pinguis. The sequence continues at coordinate 16,124,563 of CM059599.1, read as the reverse complement.
TCTCACTTTTCCATATCAAGAAAGATTTTCTCTAGATATTATATTCTCTAGATATTATATAGTTTCCCAGGAGAAGGGTTTAGGAATCCAGAATAAAATAGACTTTTGATTTTGCAAACAGGTTGAATTGGAACAGAGATTTTTTGATCTTCCAGATGTTGGTGATAGTGGGGCACTAGAATGTTGCTTAGATCATTGCTATTGTGTAAGTATGGCATTTGACCTTTTAAGTTCTGCCAGCATTGGGCAGAATTTGAATGAATACAGCTTTCAGGGGAAAGATGCAAAGTGTCTCTCATATAATCACAGTTGTTCCCATTTACATTTTGATCCCAAACATAGCGCTTATGTTGTCTTGTGCTAGCAGCCGACTGAGTGTTCACAGCTCCTCGATAAAGTCTTTAGCAGCAGTGACAGGCAAGGTTTACAACAGTTTGTCAGCCAGGTATTGTTTGTTTTTTCAGCAGTCTGAGTCAGTAATGAATTCTGAGTGTCAGTCCATAGAAGTATCTAGCAGCACAGTCAATACACAAGGTGAGGGTCAAGGTTTCCAGGAATACAAGGCAGGGATCTAGACAAAGGACTCATTGCTTCCACCAGTAATACCAGTTGTCTGCAACAGTCCTCCCCCCACTGTATTTATGAGCCTACAGCTTCCTCCAGCTGTTTGCCTAATTAATGCATCTTCTGTAAATGCTCTGAGTCTTGTGGGTTCTCCCTTTCTCATCTACTCTGGGCTGCAGTATGTATTGTCCTGTTCATGTCTCTGTGCTGTGGCTATTGGGGAGGGTCCTGTCTGTGTTTGCACTGGAGTCCAGGGACTGGGGCCTCACATATGTTTTTCACTAAACCTCCCAGAATCCTCTTGTGAGTATGGCCAATGGCTTACAGGGCCAGAAAAGATTCTGTGAGCAGGAAAAAGGCAGCACTTTCAAAATATGGATAAAAGTGCTTGGGACTGCAGACAGAAGCAGGAGAACATAGGACAGATGTGAACTTAAATCCTATTATCAGTCCTGACTAGACTAGACCCATTGAATCAACTTGATTTACTTATACATCAACTCACTGTGTAACCTCTGCTAATAGCAAGAGGGAAATATTCACTATCTGCTGACAGCAGGAGTGAGATCTTTATTACCTGCTGACAGACCCAATCTCAGGGAAGAGAATTGTTTACTATCCATATATTTATTGAGCCAGAGGTTCACTGGATGGAAACTTAGACATCCAGGTCTAACGGCTGCACCCTCCCTGGCAAAGGTTAGACCAAATATCCCCCAGTCACGTATCCAACAAGAAAACCTCGGAAGGCATGTTTGCACGCATCAAATGGCCCGGCTGCAACTTTGACACCTTGAGAGATTAAGTGGCTCCTGGATGAGGTTAGAGATCGCAATCATGGGAACAACAAAGATGAGGTCCATCTGCATAACTCAGCTTCTGTCCTTTCCCAGGAAAGGGTCTGCCCCCCCCGGCATACTTTGCTCTATAATTGAGTCCCCTTTTGGGGCTCCCTTTGGAGAACTCCCACCTTTGACTAGTGTCTGTCAGGCTGCTAGTTTAAGGCTCTTCTCAGTTCTTTTTCTTTGTCTGCTGATCTATCTTCGTTTGCTTCTTCCCGAACTACAGTCTTCAAGAACAGGTGCAGTATAACTGCCTTCTTTCCCTATATTTTTCCCACTGTTAAATCTTTCAGACTCAGTAGTCCCTGTGAGCTTGTGTGAATGACTGCTTTGTGAGTGTGTGTGTGTGTGTGTGTGTGTGGAAATTTTGCCAATCCTGCTAAATAAACTATTGATAATTGGATATATGATCTGGTTCTTGTGTGGTCTGACTCCGTAAACATAGCGTTAAAGATCTCACTGCATTGCCCTGCCCTCCATTTTGCTAAGCAGTGCTCTGCTAATTTCCCCAACCTTTGTATTTTTGGAGCAAATCTGGGCGTCCCCCAGGGACCCCAGAAATCAGGGTAACAACTATGTGTTAACAATTGATTTCATGGGTTTACTTTAGCTGGGGCTAACCTACAGGATGGCAGCCATAATTTTTGCAGGAAGCTACTTTGTAATAAGCCAAAATGTAATGCTGTGTTGTGCTTCTGTACTAAATTCTATATGCACTCCAATAGTTAATCTGTTCTCATGGTTTGGAAACAAATAGATGGGTTAGCAAAGCAGCACAGGTGCTAAATTATGACAAATGATACCCTCTTACTTGATCCCTTGAGTTGCAGTCAAGTACAGCAAAACATTTCATTTTCTGTAAAGGCAAGGCAGCTGTTTCTTGAGAATGCCCACAGTGAACTTCTTTTTTCTGGAGTATTTCTGTGTATTTTGTTTGTTTGTGCATAAGTGACGAGGAGGACTTGCCAGAAGAGCCTTATGGAAGTTTAAAGATCTAGACATTCCAACATCTCAATTCCCCTTTCCCCAATAGCCCCTTCCAGACATCTGCTTCTCTTGCATTTCCCATGGCTGTTCCGGCTAGGGGTGATGGGAATTGTAGTCCAAGATATCTAAAGAATGCCAGGTTGGGGAAGGCTAGTTCAGTGAAAGGGCATGTTTCACACTACAGTAGCAGAATTAGAATATAGCAGAATATAGAAATCCCTAGCTAAAGTGGAATTGGGGAAGCTTGGAATTTAATAATAATACAGTTTTTTTAAAGAAAGGTTTTTAAAGAAAGGGCTTCTAGGGAAGAGCAGCACTCATTTAATTGTTTTAACTTTACTTTTCTCATAAATTGCTTTTTATGATTTTTAATTGTAAGTTTCACATTGGTGCAAAATGTTGGCTGGAATTTTGTATCAACTACTTAGTTAAGAATATGTAACTCAGTAACTTCTCTTTCCCTCAGTCCCCCAAAGCCTGATGGAAACGTAATTCACTGTGCTGCACTCAAAGGCAGAGTAGACCTCTTTCTCCCCATGCAGCTGATGTCCACTAAAGTAGTTTGGAGGCAGAGTTATGATCATGGCAACAGCATCAAAATCTAGACTATGTAGTGATCGTGAATATGAAACAGCTACCTACATTCACTCATCTGTAACTGTTTTTGTACTCATGATTGCGACTTAATCACAATTTTGATACTAATGTCATCAACAACTTACTTTGCTGGCTACATGAAGAGAAGGAGGTCCATTCAGCTGGCAATCAGAGCATGGTTGCATGATGTTTCAATCAGGTTTGGTGGGGAGGGTCAGGCCAGGAGAAGTCACTTAGTTAAGTATACACCTACAGTGTTATTACAGACTAAGGAAGGCTGAGATCTTACATCGTAGTCTATGTTTCATAACTTTACAAATCTGTAGTGTTACCGCATCTTACACCCCCCATTCTGATGGATAGCAAAATTGGCAAGAAATATCATTTTCCTACAAAACTGGACATTTATGGCTGTAAAACATGTGGTAGAAGGATAGTGGATGCGAGCATGTGCTAGGTCAGAGAGAGTGACCTCAGCATGGCCAGGTCATAAGTTCAAGAGGTGAACTTATAAATTCAAGAAATGGAAGTTCAAGAGATGGAAATCCCTGACATTAATGGGTTTGAAATAATCCTCTCAACAACTCAACCTCCAAATACAATAGAAGATGAAACTTTCCAGGTACAGCAGACATGCACCTCTGCTGTGCGTGTACCCTACAGAGACGTTCCTTGTTCACTTTACCTGACCAAAACATTAGGAGACTGCCATGACTCCCACTAATGCTTTGTTACCTAAAGTTAAGACAATCAGCCTGTTCCAGACCCCTTTGTTTGTTCTGTAGGAAAGCCCTTGCTTCACATACCTTTTTCGGGTAGGAAACAGAGTATAAAAACCCCAGCTCCTCCCCAGGTAATTTGCTAGCATGTTGGGCTTCACGCTGTACCCCAGACTCCAGTTCCTTCGTGTTGCCCTCAAACTCCTGTTTGAGCCACTCCACTGCGATCTTCTGCTTCAGGACCAGAGTCCTCTGTAAAGTTAGTAAGGTTTATACAGGTGAAGAGGTCCTGCTGGTGCCCTCCTCTTGAAAGCCTCCTTTGAGCTAATAATCCCCCAAATTCCAAGGAGGTGCTGGCATTGCCGGTGGACCTCAAGGTCCCCCAGCTGTTAGGGTAACAGTAGCTACATTGGAGAAACACAGGGAAATCATGTTAGTGAATTGTAAATATGCCTTTCTCCCAGTGTGGGACCCAAGGTGGCTTCCAAAAATGTTAAAAACAGTAATAAAACAATTAAAAACATTAGAAGAACTTATACAATCATAAAGCCCACCTGCTTATATATTAAAAGCCTGCTTCCGTACCTCTTATCATCCTTGTTGCCCTTCTCTGAACCTGCTTCAGCTTGTCTATATCCTTCTCAAAATGAGGAATCCAGAACTGAACCCAGTACTCCAGATGAGGCCTGACCAGTGCAGGATACAGTGGGACTGTTATTTCTCTTAACTTAGAAACCATGCTTCTATTAATGCAGGCTAAATAGCTTTCACCTTCTTTGCTGCAGTATACATTGTTGGCTCATGTTCAACTTATGATCAACAAATGGGCATTTAACTTTCCAGCATTGCAGTGTAAGTCTGTTAACTGCAGGTAGGTCGATCAGTAGTTCTCAAGAAACAAGTAGATAATCTGAAAATACAAGCCAATGTAAAAAATGCAAAAGTTACTCAATGCAAAATAAAGAAACGATAACTAGATATAACCTGAACAAGTGTTTAAAAGATGTACAAAGAGAACCGTACATTAAATGGTGCATGTTTGTTTTGTGTATTTGTTAGCCTATCAGTCATGGATGTTGCCCTGAGTTCCTTTGAAGAAGGTCAGAACAAACAAATGTAACAAAAAAATTCATTATAAAAATAATAAAAATATTACAAATATTGTAATCTGCAACAAAATGTTACAGTAGGGAAATGTTCCTGGTTCAGGTTTCTACCTGCTCCATTCCATGAGGGTTCCCTATGGTATGTATGTACGTATTCTACAGACTCTAGTTCTTTTTAGTCTGCTAGTTCACCCCTCTTGTGGCTGGATCATGCCATTTTTCTTACTTGAGTGATGTAATTCATGTAACTGTGTTAAAAAAGTCTAGTTTTTATACTAGCAGAATACACCAAGATCTATGGCTGTTAAGCAGCATGGATGTAACTAAACCTTACATTAATCATTTCAGGAAATGTATTCAAAGCAAGGAGAGGAGAAAACCCCCTAAACTTGATGGTAGATTCCCCTAAAGTAATTTCTCTGCCTGATAGTAAGCTTATGAAGACTTCATGTCACAAATCTCCTCCAGCATGTTATTCCACAATCTATGGGTGGCTGAAGAAAATGTCCTTTGGGTAGTTCTGGAAGTAGATGTCTCCTAGAGCCCCTGAGTGTACTGGACAGATTATACGGGAGAAGGTGATCCTGTGAGTAACCTGGACCCAAATCATGTAGGGCTTTAAAGGTAACAACCAACAATTTCTACTTTGCCTGGAAACTAATTGGTTGCCAAAGGAATGATTTTTGTATTGGTATAATATGATCACTCCTAGATAAACCAGTAACTGTTGCTCTATAATAGTTTATTATTAATGCTTGGACTATGGGCCATTTGCCTACAAAAAAGTGAGTACAATTCAAAGATACTTAGAATAAATAGCGTAGTGTAGTATCTGTTTTTTCCAGTTGAACACCAGTAACCAATCTGGCTGCCATGTTCTGAACTACCTGAAGCTTCTGAATTTGGTACAGAGGTAGCCCAATGTGCAATGTATTGCAGAAGTTCAGCCTTGCGGTTATGTTACTGCAGTTTCTAGCCCAAGCTTGTGGTATATTAGATATCCTTTGATATCAATAATTTGGCCTTCTTCACCCATTCCTCTCCACATGCTTGCAAGGCTCCCGGACAAGCACGCATACAGGCACGGCCAATAATAGCCGATACATTCCAAACAAATCCAGGCAGGCCAGAAATAGCCAGACTGCCGCTTTAGGAGACATCAAGGCAAGTACCTTTTAAGATCACATTATGTATGCACGCTGTTTACAAAAGATCCCCTGCCCCGAGTGGGCAGCTTGATGAGTGGACTATACAACTCTCAAGCACTCCGTGTTTTATACTGGCTACTCCATTGACAACGCTGTCATAATTCAATCATTTAAAGTACTGACCTTTCGGAGGCTTTGTCTCCAGCCCGAAACTCATTGTTATCCCCAAGAACGGACCAGCCTGCGGGCACATTTTCCCCTATAAGAACCCCTGCCTTTGAGCGTCTCATTGGATCGCTCTTGGCCTCCATCCCGCCTTGCTGTCACTTCATCCAGCGAGCCTTCCCCTCAGCTCCTCGTGCTGAGAATCCTTACTTCCACGGACTTCGTCTTCAGACTACCCGGGCTTCAGGACAGGTGTAGTATTTCCCATACAAAACCTCCTCCTAAAATCCCTCTATCCAACTCCTACCTTTATTTCAATAGTTCTTCGTGTGAGTGTGTTGCATACACGTGTTTGACTGTACATCAATAAAACAACTATTATTATTTACTGCTGTTTGCTCCTTGACTTGGCCTGACCCCGTAGCATTGGGTTCAAGATCTCACTATGTTGCCCTGCCTCTCGCATTGCTAACTAGTGCTCTAGCTAATTCCCATTCCCCATTATTTTGAGCACATTTAGGTGTCCCTCCCGGGACCCCCAGAAATCAGGGTGACGGATTAGCATCCACCACCTTGTTGATGTTGTGTGTCTTCAAGTCGTACGGTGACTCTAAGATGAATTTATCACATGATTTTCTGGGACTGAGTGTGTCTGATGTTCCCAAGGTCACCCAGTGGGTTTTCATGGCTGAGTGGGGAATCAAACTCTGTTCTCTAGGGTTGTAATCCAACACTCAAACCACTACACAATGCTGGATCTCTACCATCTTACCACCTCCATATTACTGCTTCCAATTGTAGGAAGGGGCGCAGCTGGCATACCAGATGAAGCTGACAGTAAGCATTACAGCAGCTACATTGTGACTGGGGGATTTTGAGTGTGGTAGAAAAAAAAAGTGAATTTTCTGAGCTGCAAGAGTAAGAAAGAGATGAGAACCACAGGTACTGAACAACAAAGGAACAGAATGAGGGAGACGTGCTTTCATTCTACAGCCGAACATGTGGAAGTAGCTGTCATGCAGCACCAATAACGTATGTCTGAGTCCCAAGTTAAATCTGTTAATAATTCAGGACAAGCCATTAAGAGTTCATTTGTTCCCCTTGGCCCAATGCAGGAAAATTATAATGCTCTCACAGGGAGAGAAAAAATCGATCAGCCAGACAAACACTTCCTAGAAATCTACAGGGGTTTGTAAGGAGGAAACCCAGGGAGATGAATACTTTCTATCCATCCATTCAGCGCTGGTAATTTCTGAATATTTATTTCTATGCCAAAAGGGCTAAATTTGTTGCTTCAAAGGACTTGAAGTTGACCCCTCAGTGGCAGAACACACTGAGTGTCATCCTGGTGGTGTTACATACTTCTGTGTGGCTTATCTGTGCATTTCTTTTTGGAAGGAGCATGGAGGTTATTTTCTAGTCATTTGCACTGAGGCAAAAAACCTCTGGCAGCTGCCCAGTCCTTTGAGTGGGAAGCTGCTCTTGCTTATCAGTGGGGAGTGAAGAGAGGGAGGAGGCAATTCAGACAATGAACATGCAGCCACTCAGGGGAAAGGAAAAGGAAAGTGACCACTATATACAAGTATAACTTGTTTCTTTCCTCCACCAAGCTGAGACCAGCTGCATTTTATTCCTCTGAATTGCCTCCCTCCTGTGTCCACCAGCAGCAGCCCCTCCTGGAACTTGGCAGCTGAAATAGAACTGCATGGGTGAAGCAATATGTTCTGTCTGCTTGGCATAGGAGCCAGCCATTGTTTTCATGGGAGGGGGTGTACTAAGATGTTGCATCCTAGGTTTACTCATCCATAATTGTTTCATATTCACGACTACTACTTAGTCACAATTGGGAGTCACTGAAGTATCAGTCCACCCTTGTTTCCCAGGTATATAAACATGGAGCTGAGATTGGGCCCTGAATCAGGTTGGGAAGGGGTCACCTACCCACTGATCCACCCACTCACAGACACAGACAAATTACTCTTGGCCAAGAGGGAACATCTTCTCAGCCTCTGCCGAGACTACAACAGATGAACAAAGCTCAGGATTTTTATAGAGCTTCCAAAGGGAAAGAAAATGCACATAACCATAAACATTACCTTAAACTAGGGGAACAGAGAACAGATCATTCTAATATTTCTCTGGAAACAAACACATGTTCTGAGTGAGTTATCTTGTTGACTTTTGACACAGTTGTTGCAAGAAGACAGAATGACTTGTTTAGAATTGCTTACGAAATCAGAAACAAAGCACTAAATGCTTGGAAAATTTTTTACCTCCCACAATGACACCATTGCCATGATCATAACTCTCTCTACCCCATCAGCTGCATAGGGAGAATGGGGTTCATTCTGTTGTTGATAAGAACATGGGAGAATGATGATTCTTCATCATGACCGTCATGTTTGGGGCAGGGTCAGGGCAGAGGAGAGAATACTGGCCAATCACCACCACCACTACCACCACCACCTCCATCAAGGGGATTTCACAGTAGCTATTTGGATTTCTAGTTTTACATCTTCATTGTTGCAAGGGACTGGCCTTAGGATTTTAACCACATGCTATAAACATTCTGCTTACTCTGATGGAAGGGCAAAGCACTTACAAAGCAATTCTTTATATATTTACCTTATTAAATTAAAGTGCCCCCAATCGATTCCCCCCTTTCTCTCATCACTTACTTCATGACAAGAGGCATGCTATAAATATCGAAGATGAAAGGAAATAGATTTGAAACAGCTTGCCAAGGTTTGCTGAAGGTATGAGCTTATGATCCCCAAAGAACCTAAAGCATAGCATAAAGGCTGTTTGAAACATCCCTTTCCTTACAGAGATTATGGGATTATACACGGAGGAAGACTGCAGAGCTCTGCCTGCTGGCCCTGGCCTTGCTGTTGTGGTTCCATTGCCCTGTTCCACATTGTCCGGGTATTCATGAGAAGATCTGAAGGCTGGTGGCCTCACTGGTTGCTCCCCATGTGCTGTGAGGTATAACTGGCTGTAATTCAAGGCCTCCACAAGACTGAACCTTTCTACATTTCACAGATGAAAACCAAGATATGTGAGGCCAAGCAACATCAGAGTGTGGTTACGATGGAAACAGTTGTTCACGGGGAAGAACACACAAGTTAGGAGAGGTAGCAACCATTTGCTTTTGCCTTAGTCTAGTGGGAAGCGTAGGATTTGGCCCTCTACTCTTTTCTCCTCAACTCCCCTTGAGTTAATGGAGTGCAAACTATTTCTGCCCTTGAAACTCAGTTTGCAGCAAATGAAGCAAGCCAGAGACAAAGGGTGAAAGTGGGATGAGGGGAGAGGAATTAGGACTTGTTGAAAACTGCTGAAAAAGTAGGACAACAGATTAATGGGAACTGTAGTTTTCAAACTGGGACAGTTGGAGGGTACATAAGACCGCATTTGGTGCTGAAAACTGACCCACGTTACTGCTGTGAGATAAACTTTATTTGTGGTAAAAGATTAAGAGGTTCAGATGGACACAACATTTTAGTCCTTTAGTTCAATGATTCTTAACCTGTGGTCTGTGGAACCCCCGGGGTCTGTGATATCCTCACAGGGGGTCCACAAAAGTTTGACTGCTGCTCATCCTGTTTCTTCCCCACAATGGAGTGGCCATGTGAGAGGAACCAAGGCAAAATGAGAAAGGCTGGCTGGACCTGCACATTGCCTGCCAAGAGGCTGTTCTGCTGTGGGAGGAGGCAGACTGAGCAGCTGAGTGACAGCAGAGCTGACATCCAGCCAGCCACTCAGAGTTTTCTTTTCTCTCTCTCTCTCTCCCCCTCCCCTCCTTTCCAGTGGAGAACAGCCCAGTCTACTATCAGAAATGCTCCAACACCTCCTTTTGTGCCATATTCATCAGGAGGAGAGAAGACCTAGACCCTTTTCGCACCTTACCTTTTCGTGGTGCTGGGGTGTGGGGCTCGCGCGAGCCGCATCTGGAGAGAGGCTCTCGCTTCCTTGCTCCTTCGGCTCCACACGTTTCCTGCTCACTTGAGAGTCCTGCCTCTTCCTTTTGCAGTGCAGCCTGGGACCTTCCCAGGCTGCACTGGACAAGAAGCATGACCGACCCGGCTTCCGAGGCTCCACACGCAAGGTAAGTGCGCATGGGGCCCTGGAGCGATGCGTGACCGTGCAGCATTTTCGGCTTCAACCTGAAAATGAAAAAATGCATGCGCGGTCTACGTCAGGCCCTTGAACATCGCAGAAATGTGAGCGCATTGTGTTGACTGCTCCTCACATGTGCGCGGCGCTCAAGGGGCCCTTTCGCATCGGAAATGATGTGCGAAAAGGGCCCTAGAAGGGTGAAGGAAGGAGGAAGGGAAAAAGGCAAAGCGGGGGCGGGGGGGTTGGAGGCAAAAAAGAAGGTTGAAGCAATCCCTCCGTAAAAGACCCTAAGCAAATCTCATCATTTCCATTCATAAGCAGTGTGCACTTTCATCGGAACTGAGTGGCAGCTTATTTTGGCAACAGTGATCCAGCTCCTGCTTGTAGAAGATGGAAATTTGAGAGCTGATTTCTTCTTTGGCTGGGATTGTAAACAATTTGCAGAAGAACTTTTGGTCAATGAAGTTCACTGTTTATTTAATGAACATTATGAACTAGTGATTCCTATTACCTAGAATTTATACCAAGGTGGGCAACTCCTGTGGGTCTGAAGGCTACTGTTCTCCTCCTATAGTCTTCTGGTGGCAATATAAATTACCAAAGTGTTTTTTTTTTAAAAGACAAAGAAACAGAAGTGAAAACTCTGGTGTGGAATATTTTTGATGTTATCCAGTGCATGTATCTGGTTGTGTGTTATTTGTCTGTGTGTCTTCAAGTTGTGTCTGACTTATGGCAACACTAAGGCGAATCTGTCATGGAGTTTTCTTGACAAAATTTGTTAAAAGGGTTTGCCTTTGCCTTCATCGAAGGCTGAGAGAGAATGACTTGCCCATAGCCTGTGGCTGAGCAGGGATTCAAACCCTGGTCTCTGGAGTTGCAGTCCAATGCTTAAACCACTACACCATTATGGGTGTCTACAATTTGTATAAAAGGCGAATTCCTGGAGTTTTTCAGAGGAGGCAATGAATTTTTGGGGGAAGAATCATAAAAATGGCAGTTCCTAAGATCCCAGCCACAAAACAGCTATGGGGGCCACATGCAGCCGTAGGGCTGCACCCTCAGCTTAGACTTACTGTATGCTATTAAGGTCATTTCCACACTAGACTGTTATAGTGCTGTTATTCCACTTTCAACTTCGTATGGAATTCTAGGGTTTGCACTTTAGGGAGGGGCCTCAACTGCAAACTCCAGGATTTCATAGGATGTTGACAGTGGAATAAGAGCACTATAATAGTCTAGTGCAGAAATGGCCTTCATATGCCACTTAATGTTGCCAGGTTTTCAAAACAGCACTAAAGAACAGTTAAAAATCATGACATGCAGTGTTGACAATTAGGAATTAGCTATTAATAACTTTGTATTCTATTAAAATATCAAATGAAAATATTGATTTCAGTTAACTTGGACATATAATTCTCTGCCAAATTAACATATTGTTTACGTTAATAAACGACATGATGTATACATTTCTGTCTTTGCAGAGCACCCACACCTCAAAATATAGGATTTTTGGCATCTGGTTTAGTTTGTGCTGAAGGAAAAGTTTTTCAGCCCCCAAACAGGGGATATCCCGTGTAATAAGGGACCTGGCCAGGCTTATAAAGGACAAATTTTTGTCTCAAGGGATATCTCTTATCATAAGGATATCATATCACCTGGAAATGCTAATAGTACTTCATAAGCACATCTGGTTCCCAATGAGATGATTTTAAATCTAGCCATCGGTGGCATTTCATGACTATTCACATTCAGTTTTGAAGAGGAAACTCACCCAGTTTTGAATTCAAGAATGGAGGCATAGTGAACTGAAGAAAGCAGTTTATTTAAGGACACAGTGCTAGTCCAGATGTCCAGCATTTAGTTTGAACAATCTGACACTGATGTAAACACACACCTGACCATTTACAGCAGTTTTGGAAAATGTACCTGTGACAGATCTCTTTACCCAAGATGGTGGTCCTAAATGTATAACCTCTAGGAATCCTGCCACTCGCCCTGCCCTTGTTTCCCCAATTGTTCCTTTGTTGAGTTGGGTTACTGGGTCTCAAGATGACCCTTTAAAGACTTTGTGGTTGTGTGGTTCTGTGGCTTCTTTAGATTTGGTATGTGTGGGCTGACTCCAATTCAGGCTTAGAATCATAGAGTTGGAAGAGACCACAATGGCCATCGAGTCCAACCCCCTGCCATGCAGGAATCCACCATCAAAGCATTCCCAACAGATGGCCATACAGCCTCTGTTAAAAAGCCTCCAAAGAAGGAAATTCCACCACACTGTGATGCAGCATATTCCACCGGCAAACTGCTCTCAGGCCTTTTTCACATGTGTGTGTGGGGGAACGGGCGAAAACGCCCAAAAGCCGAGCTTACCTCCAGCCGGGTAAGTCCGTCGCCAAGTGGAGCAGCACGAGCTCGCTGCTCCACACTCCTCCGGCGTCACAGATGCCAGCTTCCGGTTGGTGGAGGCTCTCCACCAACTGGAGAAGCTCGCCAGCCGGAAGCCCACCCCCGGCAGATCTGCAGGCACGCACTTGCGCGCGCCTGCAAATCCACTTTGGAGCCGGGCGACGGAGCGGCACGGGGCTGCGCGCTCCGTGCTTTTCAAAAACCTCTAAAAAGAGGTTTTTAAAAAACACGCAGCCCGGCTAGTTCCGGCCGCTCCTGAGTGGATTCTGGTGTGAAGCTACTAAAAGTAGTCCACACCAGTCCACTCTACGGTGTAGACGACCTCCGTGAGAGGTCGCTCTACACCGTTTCCCCCTCCACATGTGAAAAGGGCCTCACTGTCAGGAAATTCTTCCTAATGTTTAGATGGAATCTCTCTTCCTGAAGTTTGAAGCCATTGCTTCATGTCCTAATCTCTGGATCAATAGAAAACAGGCTTGCTCCATCCTCCATATGACATCTCGTCAAATATTTAAACATAGCAATCATGTTAGCTCTTAACCTCTTACCTCTTAACTTTCTCTCCTCCAGGCTAAACATACCCAGCTCCCTAAGCCTCCCCTCATAGCTCATGGTTTCTAGCCTGGATAAAGAGCCAGAAACAGGTTTAAAACAATAACAAGAATAGATTTATTAAAAGCAGTAGAAAAAACCTCTGCAGCCTCTAAGTATGTATGTGAGTATGTATGTACGTGTGTGTGTGCACTGTATGTGTATTCTCTTAAGCTTCCCCAAACCATAGGTAGTTCTCCCTTGTTCCAATCTGCAATCTTGCCTCTATTAGCTCAAAGTCCTCTCTGTCAGAGCCAGTTTCAGACCTTATTTCCCTTTCACACCCTGTCTGAATCTTCCAGAGGCAAGTCTCCCCTTTTTGAAATGATCTGTTTTCCTGCAGCCTCACTTCAAATCCTCTTTGAGCCATGATTAGCTGCCTTCATGCCAGTCTATCTCCTTCACACTACCTACAAGGAAATATAGAAAGCTGCAGGGTGATATTTATGTTGAACTTTTTCCTTACATTCCATTTTGTTATTACTATTAGTTCAAAGCGCCAGTTAGTTAGTAACAGGGTCAGGATGTTCTGGTATTCCTTAATCAGCTTTGCCATTCCTGAGAGCTTTGTCACTCTGCATCTTCTAGGTTTAGGCCCTTTTTGCATGGCATTTGCCATGCGAAAAGGCCCGTCAAGTGTTGTGCGAATGTGAGGAGCGGTCCACATGTTGCACTCATAATCGTGCGATGCTCCAGGGTCTGGCAGGCGCCACTCGCGCACTTTTTCATTTTTGGCTTTCAGCCAAAAATGGTGTGCAATTGCGCATCGCTCTGGGGCCCCGCATGCACTTACCATGCATGCAGAGCTCCAGAGCCACGGCACTCGCACTTTCTGCCCCAGTGCAGCCTGGGAAACTCCCAGGCTGCACTGCGGAAGGAAGAGGCGGGGCTCTTGCACGAGCAGCCGGCAGCTGCAGAGCTGAAACAACGGGGACGCGAGAACCTCTTGCTGGAGGCTGCTTGCGTGATCCCCGCACCCCAGCCCTGAGAAAAGGTGAGTTGCGGAAAGGGCCTTAGTTCTTGATCCTAAATACAGCATTTCCTTTAGCATGGCTCTGTCTTATTTGGATCTTATGGTCAACCTCTGACCTTTCCTCTGATTTTCATAGCAACAAAACTGGTTTTGATTAAAGAAAATCCAAAGAGAAGGGAACGTTCAGTGAAATTCTCACCGGTGGGATGCCTGCTGCAGACAGGGATGTAAGGTGGCTGTGAGTGCTCTCTTTTACAGGGTCCAAATCTCTGGTGGCCTGTATCTCCCAGCTTCCTGCAGTTCAGTCAAAGCTCAAGGGAAGTCCTCCTGTAGTAACTTCTCCCATGGGGCTTTTTTCAGGTCATGAAGTATGTGCAGCCAGGGAGGCTGACGAACAAAGGAGAGACGGTGTAGTGGAAAGGGACACACACACACACAAACACAAAGTGCTTACCTCAGCCACCTTGCAGCAGTAAGACAAGCTTGAAAACGGCAGCAAAAGAAATTCTATACAGGTTCTAAAGTGCCCTGAGAATAAGCCAGAAGAACTCTCTTTTGTCAGAAAGAAAAATCTCTTAGGAAAAAGGTAGTGAGATTTCACTGCAGTACAATCTAAATCAACAGGCATAACCAGGAAACCTTCAGCCCCAATGCTTTTTGTTTTAGAGATTAAGCCTCACACCAACACATCTAAGAAGACTTGGGAAGTTTGTTTGTTTGTTTATTTTATTTACTGTATTTGTAGGCCGCCTTTCTCCTGGAATTGGGACCCAAGGCAGCTTCCAACAATAGAACACATTAAAAAATTAAATACATTAAAAATATTTTAAAAGGTTAAAAAAATTAAAAGGATATAAAATCATAAAAACATTTAAAATTATATTCCAATTACAACAGTTAATAAATAAAGTGGTTGATAAAAATTAAAGAAAGAAGGAAAGCCAAAAATTGGAAAAAAAAAATCAGACATACCAAATGTTTAAGATTGGGAAATAAAATTATTTGATGTGGCACTTGTGGATAAGCTGACGATTCAATAAGAGCGATCCCTTTTGGAAAGTTTGTCAATAAATGGGACCTAGTTATACAATTCTTTAAAAGCAAATGGGGAGAACTTGACGATAGCGAGCTTTGTTGATTGAAAAGGTAGATATGGCTGAACTTTACTAAGTTCATTTTAATTATCTGTAATATAAAACTATATATAGTATCAATGTTAAGACTCAAAGTTACAAAAGAGGTAAAATTAGTAGAGCCCTGATGTATTTAAATGAAGGAAATAGATCCTCATTTATCTAGTTAATTTAGTATCCTAAGGACAACCTAGTCGGGAAGCCAGAGAGGATGAGGAATGATTGGAACTGAAGTTAGGGAGTATGAATGTGTGTTAGGTATGTCTTAGATATGTATAATTTTATTATATGTCGTGTAATACTACTATACTCCTACGATTATATGGTATCGTTCTTAGGCTTTGTCTGTAGAAATTTCTCCCATTCTAATATGTATTTTTTGTTTCTTATTTATTTTAGAGGATATCCTTCTCTTTGAGCCATGATTGGCTGCCTTCATGCCAGTCTATCTCTTTCACACTACCTACAATGAAATATAGAAAGCTGCAGGATGACATTTGCTATTGCTCTGGCTAGCCTGAGCTTTGGGAATATAAAAAGATATCTATTGATACCACTAATTCGGCCTCACATACCCATTCCCTTCCACGTGTTTGCAAGGCCCCCGGACAAGCACGCACACAGGCTGGGCCGATAATCGCCGTAATATTCCGAAACAATACAGGCAGGCCAGAAATAGCCGACTCGCCGCTTTAGGAGACCTCAAGGCAAGTACCTCCATTAGGTATGCATGCAGCTTTCAAAAGAGCCTCTGCCCCACGCTGGCAGCTTGATGATCTGACTATACAACGCTCAAGTACTCCGCGTTTGCATACCGGCTATCCTATTGACAATTTGGCTGTAACTCAATCATTCAAATTCTGACCTTTCGGAGGCTTTGTCTTCAGCCCCAAATCTATTGTTTTCCCCAAGTCCGACCTAGCCTGCAGTCACAATTCTCCTTATAAAAACCCCTGACTTTGAGTGCTTCCTTGGATCGCTCTTGGCTTCCATCCCGCCTTGCTGTCGCTTTGTCCAGCGAGCCTTCCCCTCAGCTCCACGTGCTGAGATCCACGCTCCCCAGCTTCTCCGCTTCCAACCGGGCTTCAGGACAGGTGGAGTATTACCCAAACCAACAACCCCTCTAAAAACCCCTCTATCCCACTCCAACCTTTATTTCTTTAGTTATCTTGTGTGAGTGTGCCGCATACACTGTTTAGCTTGTGTTTTAATAAAACATCATTTATTATTTCAACTTCTGTGTGCCTGACCCCGTAGACATAGGGTTCAAGATCCTGCTAAGTTACCGTGCCTCTCGTAACGCTAAAGCAGTGTTCAGAGCTAATCTTCCCCACCTATTGTTGAGCACATTTTGGTGTCCCTCATAGGACCCCCAGTAAACAGGGTAACATATTGCTGCAGGAGGATGTAGATGCAGGTGAAACGTCAGGAGAAAATACTAATAGAACATGGTCTCAAAAACCGGAAAACCCACAACAAAATATAGATTATATTTAATGGGAGAAGTGCTGAGAATGGATTTAGGGAAGCTACAGAAATGTTGGACTAAGCGGCAATCAGGTCTTTGGTAATAGTAGGTAGGGCAGAAGGAATATTAAAAAATATTTGAAAAAATGGTTAAAAAACATGTTTCTTGATAGTTGGGAAATCCTGATGAGGAGAACACTGAATTGCGAAAAGCCTTATTCTGTGCAAAATCTGCACATGAATTAGTGGTGGAGCTTGGAGTGTGTGAAGGGGGTGGTGGAAGAGGGCGGGGCTATGGTATGAGTGGGTGTGGCCACTGTGGGGGCGTGACCATGGCATGCAGGGGCGTGACCAGCATTTGCGGGGGCATGGCCAGGGCACATGGGGGCGTGGCTACGGGTCGGGATGCCCCAGAAAAATCGCAGCCTGAGGCAAATCGCCCCTGCTGGCCCCAAATTCCTATGCAACTGACATGAGTTTTTGTGTGCATGTAGAAAACAGCATTCTCTCTACAAGAAATATTGTTTGTTACCCTTTCAAAAACAAGAACAAAAACAAAACCTTTTTCCGTACACACACACACACACAAACACACACACACCCTGTGTAAAGTTTTGCACAGAATAAGCCCCCAGCTACATGCTGTTTTCTGTGTAAAAATACCATGCGTGAATTTTTGTGCAGAAGAAGTCTCGAACGGCAAGTAAGTCTGTGAAAACTTTAGAGTTTTTGAAGACTTTATTTGCAGTGGAAAGAAAATTGCTCAAATTATTTTTTGTTTCCTTCAGAAACAAATTTAGTAAAGAACTGCACCCTTAATGCCGGTAAGGAGTCACTTAATATTCATTTGGGAGATGGGTGTAAGCAGCTTTATGAAAGAACATGATGTATAAATTAATACACGTTGTGTTGTGTCTGTTTCTGTACACCTAGCACTTGCTTGATGCCCATCGTCTTCTTACATGGGGTATTGGACAGATGGCTCTTTCATTTGGCCTCCACTTTCTCTGCCATTCCTTCTTGATATCCTTGTGTCAACAGGAATGACTTTGCCCAGTGTGCCAGCAGCATCGCCTCCTGAGCTGATGAGGCAGCAGGCTTCTCCCATGAATCTCTGATTGGGTACAACTGTCCCCCGTGTCACTTGGAGATGACTGGCAAATCAGCATGCCATACTCTTGTCTCTTCCTCTGTGACAACCGTGCCTGACTCATTGTGCCTGTCTTACCCACTGATATCCACAAGCATCCAGTGATGGATGAAAGTGGAGCTGCCAAGTTGGCTGAATGATCAGCATTGGCTGAGCTAGTTCTAACTCAAGCAGGGTTATGCCTGATGCTTTATTTTGGAGAAAGGCAGATGAAAATCCACCCTTGAAAATAAGATTTTTCAGCAAGCCTGTGTCAGAATTGGCTTTTTAAAATGAATTTGGTATCTGTGCTGATGTTCTGCTCCAACTAGTGCTGAGATTGTTGTACCCGTAGGGTCCTCCATCTTGATAAAAAAAGTGCGAATTTATTTCCTCAACACTGAGAGCAGGAGAGTTACTGAAGAAGAGAAAGGTAATAGACTTGGGCCATTTTTGCACTGGACTGTTATAGTGCTATTATTCCACTTTCAACATCCTATGGAATCCTGGGGTTTGCAGTTTTTGAGGCCCCTCCCTAAACTGCAAACCTCAGGATTCCGTAGGATGTTGAAAGTGGAATAATAGCACTATAACAGTCCAGTACAGAAATGACCTAGGAGACTCTGTATTCTTTCATTAGGGAGAGAGCTCCCAGACACCCTTTGCTACAGAATAGAACCTTATCAATGCCTTTGTGATATCTACAGACAATTTGTCCTTCCCTTTAAATCTTAGAGCGAGCAGTTTTAAAAGACCTGTCTTATTTTGCTGCCATCTGAGACCTATTTGCATGATTAGCAATCAACATACTTCCCCCCAGAGTAAGAAAAGAGGGCAAAGGACTGGAAATAAACGGTCAGTGACGACTGTGCACATACAGAGGAGAGCAACACCAGTATCAATTGCCCGACTCATCTACACCCATGGTTTCATGTCCAAATTTTAATACACATTCCTACCATGTGCTGGGCATTTAATTTATTACAGATGCATTTTTGATTTATTGATTTATTACAGATGCATTTTTCCTCCTCCCAAGGGAAACTGAGAATATGCTTGTGTTTCTCCTAACTTTCTTCCCAATATAATATCCTGTCACATCAAATTACCCTGAGAGTAAAATGAAATAGATCTGACTCAGTCACATAAAGAAACAATAACAAAATGGCAGTATAAATGGACTGATAGTATATTTTTGTGGTCACATAAAACACATAGAGGTACAGTAGTGAAATGTAGAATGGCCTGTTGATGGCAACAGTGCATGGACAACTCTACAAGGTGCTGGATGACCTTTCCCTCCTGTCCAGCTTAAATTATGAGCCCATTCTAGCATGGCTTATTCTGCTTTCTGGAACATGGAAGCAGAAGAGTCTCTAACTGATTCCAAGACCATTTGAAAGTGTTGGCATTAGGGTTGCCAGAAGGGCTCCTGTTCCTTTAATATTTGCATAGAAGAGGGCACTGCAATCAACACTTGCCGAGATTCCACACAATCATTAATGATACAGGTTTGTCTAGGATAACCTTTTCTACACAACCATTCAGGATACAGACTTTCCCAGTACAGCTCTGTGCCATCTATCATCTGGCAACCCTATTTGGCATATAAACAGGAGGTGGCAGTGGCTTTTGGGAAGACTGTAAGTCCCAAGGGCCACCATGTTCTTTTTGTTCTCCACATGCCACCGCTTATTCTTTGGACTTGTAAAGAGTATGTGTTTTAGCTGGTGGAAAAAGTGAGAGGAACAGCAGGGAAGGCAGCAGATCTTCTACAGCTCAGATTTTAATTTGAGCCAAAGAAGAATTCTGCTTCCTTCATTCAGCCAGGTTTTTCTGAGTCCCAAAGTTCTGAGAGATTCTGTTCAGAGAATCATGTAATAAAGAGTCTTCTCAGTGGCTGCTGCAAGACTGTGAAGCTCTCTTCCACACAAGGTCCAAGTAGCCCCCTCCCTGCTTTCGTTTTGCCAGCAGGTTAAGATCTTATGTAGGCAGATATTAGACTGATTTTGACATGACAGGGTGAAATAGCGTTGACAGCGTGATGTGTTTGTACCCTGTTTTAATTACGTTTGAAATGTATTTTAAACTGTTTTAACTGTCTTTTTAAAATTATATTGTTGCTTCTTTTTTTAAAAAAATCTTTTGTATGCGCCAAAGGCACCAGATCCTATCTGATCTTGGAAACTAAGAAGGGTCAGCCCTGCTTAGTATGTGGGTGTGAGACAGCCAAGAAACAGCCGGTGCTGTAGGCTGTATTTCAGAATATATTCCTTGCCTAAGAATATGCTATTAAATGCATTGGGTCACCATAAGATGACAGATGACTTGAAGGCATGTACACACACACATACATACACACAATTTACATTCCAGCCAACCAAAATTTTAAGTTTTGTAAGCTGGCTTGGATTTCTTAGTGAGACAACGGTAGGGTATAAATTGAATGAATGAAAATCCAGACCCAGGAACATGTTCACCCTAATTTAGATGGTGCTGCCTCATATTCATGGATTTTGTACTTTGTAATGGTTTCTCAGGGTAGTTCATGGATTTTGTACTTTGTAATGATTTGATGACTAAACACAAAGAAACCAAACTAGAATTTTAAAGACATTATACTGCATTTTGACTAATGCTTTGTTTTTATTAAATGCCAACTGGAAAGGGAATCCTGTAAATCAAGGGTAGGTGTGAACATGCCTATGGAAGGAATGTCCGATTTCAGCTCCTTGCAAAATCTACCATGATCTTGTACCCTCCAGATTTTCTTTTGACTGCATGGCCAAAACGGCCAGAAGGCATCAGGCTGGGGAAAGAGGCTGGAACAGAGTATCTGAGAGAAGTGTGGGGATGGCTGGAATCCTGAATAGTTTAGTTTATTAAATGTATGCTTGCGTTTCACACAAGTAAAAGGAGTTCCAAAGGAATTTGCAAAACATACAAATAAAAAGCTATATATATAAATGCCATACATAACGATAGAGTATATATCTGTTATTACAAGGTCGGCTACTATTAGAGAATGGAATTACTCCATCATTGATGGAATCCTGCCGGTTCTGCCCAATTACAGTGTGTGTTTATGTGCCTCCAGGTCACCTGTTGACTTATGGTGGCCTCATGAATTTCATAGGAATGCTCAGAGACGGTTGCTAGTCTCTTCCTTTGAAATGCAGCCCTATAGCAGCTGGTATTTATTGGTGGTCTCCCACCCAAGTACTCACTAGAGCTGACCCTTCCTAGTTTCCAAGATCAGACAGGATCTGGTGCCTTTAGGTTATTTAGGCTGATCTAATTAGAGTAGTCTGATTGACCCAATTGTTGCATGGTAAAGTCAACTGATAGGTAAGTCCACCTGATTCAATGTCTGTATATTATTTGGGATTAATAATAGTATTTAGTACCTCATTTCCACCACTAACTTCTTTTCTGCAAGCTGAAAATAAAGCTTATTGCAATAATTTAACCTGTATAAGAAAATGCAACAGTTTGTTGCAAGTATTTCTTGCTCATAGTGAATTTTTATTCACTGCGACTGCCCTGAGCATGGATTCTGATTGGCTCATTAAACTTTAAAGCCTGGCCTTCCTCTTGACAATGGTTTCTCCTAAATGCAGCTTGTCCAGTACCATCACTCCCTGTTGTGCAACATTTACTGTACCTACATATCATCTTTGTAGCTGCTAAGAGGAAGGATTCCTAAAGTGACAGATTAAGGTCATTTGGTCAACAGTTGAGTTTTGCTCTGTGGAATTCAATTATTTAAAAAGCATTCCCTGTTTGTTGTCATTTGATCTAGATTTTATTTACTCCTTTGTTGTGCTGTTACAGAGACTTTTCTGACACTTGAGTAATGCCTTTCATCTGGCAAAAAGAAACACACATGGGAAAATACTCATAAATTAATCTTTATAGGAAACCAAGGGGTTTTTAATGCAGTTGATCTTATGTATATTCTAGAATGGATCAGTTTTATTATCTGCTAAATAATAAACCAGAGAGAGAGAAAGAGAGAGTGAGAGGGGGAAAGTGCGTGTGTAGGGGAGAGAGAGAGGTCATAAATCAAGGGATTTCTTTGCCATACCTGCCACCCAACAAAGAATTAGTGATTCTTGACAGTTAATGTTTTACAACCTTGTAATTGCTACCTCTGACAGCCAGCATGTTATAGTGGTTTTTTTTTAATTTTGTTGTAAACATTTATAAAGGAATGTTATTTACAAAGATTAAAGACTATTTACAAAGATCTTGTACAAATTACAGACTAAATATTTTCCTTACATAATATAGCCCAAATGAAGGAAAATAAAGGAGGTCAAATTCAAATATAAATATATCTCATGCTATCTAAATATCATGCTAGCATGTTATAGTGGTTTGAGCATTGGACTACCACCCTGGAGACTAGAGTTTGATCTCCTCCTTGGCGATGGAAACCAGCTGGGTGACCTTGGGTGTGTCACACACTCAACCCCCAGAAACCCCTGTGATAGGATAGCCTTAGGGTTGCCATAAGTCAGAAATGACTGGAAGGCACACAACAACAAAACAACAACAAAATTGCTACCTTTAAATTGTACTCTAAATGAAGATTATCTCCAAAGACAGAGATGAGAAAAAGGAGACACAGGGCCTTTCCACACCATGGCGCCATCTTGGCATGGGGACACATTCCTGATGGCCCACGATGCATGCTATTGCATGACGTCGTTGTGGTCCCACTGCTCTCAGGTCCCCAGCCATTGTGATCATGCAGTATGCCATTACGGGGGAAAAACCAGTAATGGCCTGCTGTCGTACAATGATCGTGTTGCTGGCAGCCGTGCAGGAAGGGCAGAAGCGTGATCAAGCACTTGCTTCCTCAGTGCAGCCCAGGAAGTGGCCAGCTGCACTGTGGAAGGAAGGAATGTGTTCTGAACACTGCCCATCCGCAGGCAACTGGCTGAGTGTGAAGGGGAGTGTTCAGGTCCTGCTCCCATCCTGACACCGGCACTGCTGGGATCACGACGGGACGATGCAGGAGCATGGCAGAAAGGGCCACAGATATCAATAAACTGAGCCTGCAGAACTTCTGAATCACCAAACCAAATAACCATGGTTATTTTTAGACATAGGGAAATTAGAATGGCAACAATGAGGGTGAGTAGTATAAAGACTCCAAGTCCTACAAGAAAGGGTTCAAAGTATTGGAAATGATTAGCCTGGAGAAGAGAAGAGGAGGCGGAATGTGGCGGACCTGACAGTCTACTTCAAATGTGTAAAGGGTTGTCATGTAGAAAACAGCACAGATTTGTTCTATGACTGTCCTGGAGGGCAGGACTAAAACTATTGCAGTCATGCTACAGGAGAATGGATTTTGACTGAGTGTTAGAAGGAATGCCTCGATGATAAGGGCTACTTGACAATGGAAACAATTACCAAGAGAAGTGCTGGGCTCACCCTTGCCAAACGGTGTTCAAGCAGAGGCTGGACAAGAGGTTGGACAACCATCTGCTGCGGATCCTCTAGCTCTGGATTTCCTGGGCTGAAAAGAGTGGGTTAGATGGTCAACAGGACCTCTCCATCACTACAATCCTGTGAGGTTGATTTCTTTTTTCAATATATTTATTGAAGTTATAACAGAAAGGAAAAAACAGAGATAACACACTGTATTTGTTTGTTTATACAAAAACAAACAAATACAGGTACAAATTCACAGAAGAAAACATAACTGCATACACATATATACATTTGTATATACATAAAAATATATATTAAAAAAGACATTTCCCCACCTGGTAAAAGTACAGCTAACATTAAAAAAAAACTTAATTCATACCTCGTCTGAATTCAAAAAGAGGGAAAACTAAATATAAATGTAACATAGTGTAATATAAATGTGATCCAATAATTCTTACCTCAATCCCTTTAACCTAACTACATCATTTAAGCTTAAAAAATGTGAAAGTATGAGAAATGTGCATGGATCTTCACATCTTTTGAAAAACTAAGCAACAAAATACAATATCACGAGTTTAACTATGTAAGCTCTGTAAATGATCTCCATTTGCAATGGACCATTTTCAATATAAATCATCTCCAAATTACCAAACCCCTTGGGATTCCTTCTGATGAAAAATCACAAAATAATTTAAGTATAAAGTAATTAACAATCGAATCCAGATACATTATCAATCCCATTCTTTGTCTGCAAGAAATCTTTAAGCGGTGTCCAATCTCTACAAAATTTGCTATTTGGCTTACCATTCAGAATGTAAGTAAGTTTATCCATTTTAGCTATATCCATCAACTTCTCCACCCACTCTTCTACTGTTGGAATAGCAGTTACTCTCAGATATCTAGCAAATACTATCCTGGCTGTAACTATGTGCCAAATCAATCTTTCAAGATCTTTCTTCCTTTTTCTCCAATTTCAACAAGCCCAACAGGAAGAATTCTGGTTTCAGTTCGATTTTTCTCTTCAAAATCTTCTGCATTGTGGATTTGATTTTCATCCAGTATTTTTTGGCTTTATTGCACCCCCACCATAGATAGTAAAATGTTCCAGTCTGTTTGTTGCACTTCTATGTTTGGAACCTTTGTACATTTTTGCTATACTAATTGATGAGAGATGCCATCTATACATCATTTTTAATAAGTTTTCTTGGAGATCACAAGACCTTGTGTAAGTTAAGTTGTTTCTCCAGATCTTCTCCCATTCTTCCAATAAAACATTATGCCAAAGATCTTTGGCCCATTGGACCATACAATAGTTAACAGTCTCCTCTTCCAGGTTTATTCTCAATATCATTACAAACAATTTAGAAAGCAATCCTTTTTCTCTCTTAAGTAAACATTCTTCAAATTGTGTCATCCAAATCCACACCTCTAACTTTAAGATCTTCTTTAAGTTTGTTAACTACTTGCATATAAGGAAACCACTGAATATCTATACCTTCTTTCATCTACGCTATGTAATCACCCCAGACCTTATTAAGGTTACCACACATCCACTATGGACATTAGGGTGTCACCTTATTGGCTTTGCTATCAGGCAGAAATCTAAGATGGTGGGCCTGATATTTGTTATGTGGAATCATCATCCAGGTCATGGATAAAGAAGGGCTCTATAGGATATCAATTATATGGGGTCCTTTCACATTACAGTTATATAGCCATGATCCCAAGTTAACTGTCATAGCAACATCCAATGGAATCCAAGGATTTGTAGTTTGCTGAGGCTCTAGAGCTCTCTAGACTCTGAGGTCTACATACCACATCCTAAACTGGAGGAAAGAGATATTTGCCACTTTCTCAGCTATCACCAGAGCAAAAGCAGATGGTGGCTCTTTTCCACTACACAACTACAGCTCTATATTCCATTTTAACTCCCATTGATGCATCCTATGGAATCCTGGGCTTTGTAGTTTGAGGAGGCACCAGAGATCTCTAAAAACCCAGGGTTCCATGGGATGGATCGATGACGGTTCAAGTGTAATCTTCATGCTATAATTATGTAGTGGAAAGTTGCTCCTGGTGGGTCTCAGGAGCTTCTGGAATCAATAAGTCTTTTAAAGTCCAAGCCAGCTGGCAAAACACAGAAAGTTTATGGAGTCCCACTGGGTGTCCATCCATGGCCAGTGTTGGGAACAGC
This sequence comes from Cyclura pinguis, assembly GCA_030412105.1. Classification (NCBI taxonomy): domain Eukaryota; kingdom Metazoa; phylum Chordata; class Lepidosauria; order Squamata; family Iguanidae; genus Cyclura; species Cyclura pinguis. Next base: position 16,098,987 of record CM059599.1, on the reverse strand, counting down.
TGGATGTTTCCATTTCAGGGATCCATGAATCCACTATGGTTTTTATTCCAAATTTAAAGGAGCTTTCCAAGGGGTAGAATCTGTTTTGGGGCTGGAATAAAGTCTGGAATAAAACCCATTGTAGATTCACCACACCCCTGACATGGAAGTCACTGGCTGCTCCTGGCCAGCGAGGTTCTGACAAATGATTGATTAATGAAGGATAATATAAAACATTTACTAAATGGAATGTCAACTGCAACTTGCAATTGAGAAATGCTTGATTTCTTATCCTCCTAAATGTGGAGCCCTATCACACTATATCATTATAACTTTATAATTCCACTTCTGACATGGCTGCATCTTGTGGAATGCTGGGCTTTGTAGTCTGACGGGGGAATCACACTCTCTGGCTGAGAATTCAAAATACCCCTCCCTAAACTGCAAATCCCAGAAGTCTATAGTATGGAAGTATGGCAATTAAAGTGGAATCATAGTGCCATAACTGTTTAATGAGATGGATCCATAGAGATGTTGTTGTTGTTAACTGAAAGGTTACATGTGAGTGCACATTTACCTTAGTATTGAGAAACAGAGATATGTGCTCTCAAACAGCTCACTGTACAGTGACCTCCTCCTTGCTACTGCAGCACAATCCTGTTAACATTCCACAGAGCAGAGCTCCAAAAGTTACTTTAGTTTTTTTTTGTCCCCCTTAGTCTTTAGAGTGTTTGAAAAATAATTCAGTGTCCATGCCTAGGTTTAAAAAGTAACTTGTTGCATTGCTTTTCTTTCTTTTAGGGCTACTTTTTGTTATTTATCTATTTACTATCCCACTGTTCTCTCAGCATGGGATTTGAGGTAGTTTACAACCATTTAAAAACACAGAACAGCTTTAAACCAACCAACCAACCAATGAATACGAAAGTTAAAAGACAATTGAACTGAACTTCTGCTTAAAAAAAGTTAAAGGCAATTTTAAAAACATATTTAAAATGGAATTGGACCATAGAATGATACTGAAAGACCTAGAGAATGTTAGAGAGAACTTATTTTTTCTGTGACAGGGGCAAGTAAAGTGAGATTTTTTTAAACTAACTAACTAACTAAACCAAATAACCCATGAATAAATAAATCTGCGAGTGCTTTACCCACAAAAGTGGAGGACCCACTGTATCTATATCTGTATATCTATGTAATCTACAGCAATATTTATCTATATAGCTATTCAATGGTTGGTTTCAGACCTAAGATGCTGGATACATCTGCACTGTAAAAATGCGTAGCTTAACCTTTTAAGGGTCACACAGCATTCTTTGTTTATACGTAGCACAATTGTTCTTTTAGCTGGCGTGACTTCCTAACAGCCCATAAGATCAGACTATAAGGAAGGTTAATATAATTAATGTAACCCCAATGTTCCTTAATTATAGGATTACATTTAATTCCCCAGCTAATTGGTGCAGTCTACTGAATGCATTTCTTTGGTGGATTGCTTCATTAGCAGAATGTAATCATGTTAAACAAAAATCCTGTATAGTTTGGTTGGAGAGGCTCTCACATCGTTGTATTGAGCTAGCTAGCAAGAATTGTTCCTTTAAGATTGTTAGTGCAACAATTCAGGCTAGATTTTTTTTTTTGTGAGTTCACAGATGAGACCCGCTCCACCAAAGAAAAACCCACACACAGAATTGGAGGGGAAAAGGCCGCAACTTTATTCGGTTACAGCTGTTAAGGGTTGGTAAACGCATAGGTCTGGATCCAGGCATAGGCCAATCCACATGTTGACCTATGAGTCCACTGGCCAAGCAGACTGAAGCATAGAAGTGGCTGAGGCCAGCACCACCTCAACACCAAGGGAGTGCAGGGGGCACATGCACCAGCAGCGCATGCATACCAGGGACCCCTTGCACCCCTAGCCAGCTGTCAAACTGCCAAAGAATACCAGCTTAGAGGCACCAGAACCTGATCCTGAATCCAAGACCCATGCCAACTGCCAAAATTGTGACAAGAAATGAGCATGCAAACAACAGTCAGGGCTGAGGGAGGGGAGTGGGTGACTCTCCAGATGAAGTGAGCATCTGCTGTGGGGTGGGGAAAGCCAAATAAATGGCTCTCTCCTGGACCAGAGGGAAAACTGCTGGCTGGAGTCAGCCTGAACAGAGCAGCCAATGAATTCAAACCTAGGTTTGAACTCATTTGGTGCTTTTAGGAACTCCCAGAAAGCAAAAACAGAGCCCAGGGGCCTGCGGAGAAAGTAGAAGCGGCTGCCAGAGGAGGATGGAGAACATGAGGCATTCCCTCAGCTGCTTGGAATTGCAAATTCACGGCCTGGTAAGTTGGGCAGCTACAATTTTTTTACAATTCTGTCTTTGGAAGTCATTAAGACAAACTGGGCCAAGAAAGAAACTGGCTGCCATCCTGTGGGATCCTGGGATTTGGGGCATAGGGGAGGGGCTTTTAGAATTCACACTCAGAGAGCTCTAGTACCTCATTAAACCACAAAGCCCAGGATTCCGCAGAATGTTGCCATGGTAGTTAAAGTGGAACATGGTGCTATAATTGTATAGTGAGAATTGGCCCCTGATATTTCAGAAGGTGTCCGATCCCATTCAGAACTGCTTAAATACTATCTCTTGCTGATTTTGGCAGGGGCAGACAAATACACATTGGCTGAGAACATACATACACAGGCAGAACAGCACCACTAGCCCAGCTGTGCTTCCATCACCTTGAGATGAATGTAGGCATTGTCTATCAGGAAAAACAAAAGTTCTAAATGCTTCTGTAGGAGAACTTCCATAGAAACCAATAGGATTCTAGACTGTGTTTTCAGGAGTAAACGTGGTCCAGTCAAGCACCCACAGCCAGAAAATGTAAGATGGAGCTATCATACCCTATACCCCCCATCCTGTAGGATATGCTGTTTTCATAATTGAACATATTTATGGCCAGAAAACATGATCAAAAGCACACTGACTGGAAAAGCATGTTGTCAGGTCAAGCTGATCTGAGACATGATCAGGTTGTAAGTTCAGAGGGGATTCGCCAAGAAACCCAGGATTGGGTTTATGCTAATCCTTTCAACACCTCCGGCTCTGGGAACACCCAAAAACAATGGAAGTCAAAAAAAATGCCCAGGTGAAGCCATCAGGGACCATCCCTTGATCTCACCCTGCATAAATCTCCCCTTTACCCTGTGCCTGATCAGATATCAAGGGATTGTTATGACTCCCATCAATGTTTTGTCACCTAAGGCAATCGGCTCATTCCAGACTCCTTTCTCAATCCTGTGAGAAAGCCATCCCCTTCAGAGTAGGAAATAAGGTATATAAACCTCAGATTTGTTCCACAGCTAATGGTAGTATTTGGACATCATACATGGTGCCAAGACTGCTGTTCATCCTTGCTACCCTCAGACCTCATCTGAACCATTCCATTTTGATTTTCTTCTTCAGGATCCATAACTCTCACCCTCTTTACCTCAATTTCTCGCTCTATCCAGATTTTCACTCCTTGCTTTTTGATAGCCTTGTATGGTTCTTAGAGTGTTTAATTTCCTGTGTGTTTGTTGATTCTAAATAAATACTTTAACTTTTAACTGGAGTCATCTCTACAGTTAGTATAGTATATACAGGTGAAAAGATCCTGTCATTATCCTTCTCCTGCAGGCCTCCTTTTGAGCTATAAATTCCCCAAATTCTAAGGAGACACAAGCATTGCAGGTGGACTCCAACATCCCCAACCTTTTAGGGTAACAATGGAATAAAAGTAAATAAAATAAGAGAAAAGAAAAATAAATACTTAGTGTGTGGTTATTTCCTAACTCCAGTGTATTTTATTGTTCTTCCAATGGAAGGAACGTTGATTTTTCCCAGCCTACTGAAACCAAAGCCTGGAAGTTCCACTATGCCTCATTGTGGTTCATTAAGAACCAGAGGTAGCTGGTAGCTTCCATGTCAGTCGGGCAGTAAATCCTATCTAGGTTGTCATTGGAACTTGTTTTGTATATTTATTTATTTATGAGTTTTTACACAAAATTACACAATACAAAACTGCACAAGCATGAACTCCAACAAATATTTCTAACAGACAAAAACTAATGTTAACACACTAAATGAACTGAAATACTGAACAATAAACTGAAAAACCTCTAAAACATTAACTTACTAATTAATCTAAACATCTAAACAACTAAACAATAGTGTACTAATTCACGAATGCACAAAAGGGATCTGACCCCCCTCTACCAAAGTGTAATGAAAAAAGAAGATTGAAAAGAAGGTAAAATAATATTATTCTAACCATTACAAATCCAGCTGAGCAAAGATACGAAGAGTCGCACCCACAAATTATTTTACTGTTTGGATTCTAATTGTTCAAGAAGTCGATAAACAGTTTCCAGTCTCTCTCTCTCTCTCTCTCTCTTAAAATAAAAATAAAAATAAAAAATCTTCATTTGGTTTATCTTTTGGAATCCACCTTAATTTATCCATTTGTGATGGTTAAGTAACCTTAACAATCCTACCTCCTATTGCCGAGTCTTCAGCCCATTTCCAGGTTTGCACAAACCTGGAAATAACATTCATGTAGCTCTTGTCATGCAACGAAGAAGGAGTCTGTATTTTCAATCCAAGTTCTTATCCATAGTACCCAACAAAGATCTTTCTGGAGACATTACTAAATCTACCTTTAAAATGGTTTTAGTTGGATTTTGCTAAGAACTATCCAAGGGGCTGAAGCTTACCCACCATAATAGATTCATCCCCTTGGATTATTCCATTAAAGTTTGGATGAAAACCCAGAGCAGACTTACCACCCATTGACATGGAAGCCACTAGACACTAGTGGAGAAAACTGGCACATTTTCTGTTGCAGTGTGATGCACTGGTTGGAAAAACATCACCAACAAGATGACATTTTTTAGCAGATATGCTGCAGTATTTTTTGTCCTGCCATATTTTAATGGAGAAAAGAATCCCCTATATATGAGACATGGCTGAAATTTGAGGGTAATGTTTTGCACCAGTGCTGCTCCTGTGGTGTCAGTAGCCAAGGATTTACATCAAAATTGCATAGCATGTATTATGTGTTGATTGTGCTATTTAACCTTTATGATGAACAGCAGTGTTAAACAACTGAGGTAGACATCCTGTTAGTAGCATCCTGATATGTCTATTTTTGGTTGCTTCAGAGGTTGATATTCCCCTCCTCCCTCTACAGTGACCAAAGCACTCCCAGAATACTGTAGATCCAGTGATGTCCCCTCCCCTCCACTCATTCCATGCATGGAAGAGAGTGTGTGTGTGTGGGAAACACAGATGCGCCTGGCTATGTCCCTGTGACAAGATGCAAAACAATTACATCAGCTGCTGAGACCCCTAGAGGACCTCAGTGGATCCTAGCAGCTGAGGTAATTGCTTTTTGTTTGGCTACAGGGACATAGCCAGATGGTTCTGCAATCCTCTTGCTCTCTTCCATGCATGGAATGGCCATGGGGCATGCAGCAGCTCTATGGTCAGTTTAGGAGTGGCTTAATGGCTCACCTAGTGTAGTTCCACATATGGAATTACTACACTACACTGAGCCACACAGTGTTGCACCCCACAGGTGCAACCAAATGTGCGGCTGAACGCACAATTGAAAGTATATCTGCATAGGCAGTAACGCCACATACGCAAACCTGCTTTCATGATATTTGATTGAGTGAGGATATTGTGCATTAGCCAAAAATGTCCAATTGCTCCCATGGAGGTGTATGCACATGTGTAAAACACTAACAGGATTTCATCTAATGCCACAAAATGCCTACATTTGCCAGTCTTGTTCTGTGTAGATTCTGCAAGAAAATCTGGTTTCCAGAAGACTAAAATGTCCTGCACTACTGTATGAATGCACAGCCAGAGATGCCAAAGACTGAACTTCTGCAAAGCATGGTATTAAAGGTTGCAGCTTTTGTATGCCTATGCTCACTGGTGGTTAGATAGCATATCACTCTCTAGGAGTTTATGGTTTACCATAAAGCAACATGTTTATGGTTTCTTTCTGTTGGTTTGTGTGTCTGTTCATACCCACCCTCTTCCTGTGTCACAAAGGCATTCCCTTTGTTCTTGGGGGTCTCCTCTGCTCACCCCTCTCTCTCTCCCTGCCTGCCATCAATGAAGCAAGTGTTTCTAAGAGCTCTCTCTAGGTGAGATGCTCCACCTCTCCTGAGACAATGTAAAACCTTCCTTTTTCTTCTTTTCTTCAAGAAGAAGCACCTGTGTTGATTATGCACAAGTATTCTGAGTAAAACTATTTTTATATACCTTAAGATGAAGGCTAAGTTTGATTTCTTTGTCTGCTAGATCTTGTGTCTAGGGAGGAGTGGGCTAGTGGAACTGTTCAACTTCTGCCTAGCACATTTACAAGCTCTGCTTGAGAGATCCAATAAATATCTCCCATTTACTAAGATATGATGCTGCCAGTGAGCTAAAACCATGGATCTCCACTGGCTGGGTTGCCTGAGTAACTTCCAAAGAAGAGTCTACATGCCAAATTGTAAGTACTGATTAAAGTAGGAACTCCTATGTGGCCATACTTGAAATAATTCCAAAATTCAAATTGCCCTTTTCATTTACTCATGCCTTTGCTGGAGCTGATCTCTATCTTCACAGTGATGGCACCTGATGGATGCCAGGATGATGGGGGGCTCAATCCACTTTTAGTCAGAACTTAAAGGAGGTACCTATGCTGCTGAAAGCATATGGTTTTTGAGTATTGGACTAGAATTCTGGAAGACCAAGGTTTTGTTACCCTGATTTCTGGAGTCCCTTGGGGGACACCTCAAAGTGCTCCATGTGATGGGGAATGGAAACTAGCCAGGGCACAAGCAATAGCAATGCGAGAGGCAGGGTAACCTAGCAAGGTCTTTTTACCCAGTTTTTAAGGGGTCAGGCCAAACCAAAAACCAAACAAAAATGTCCAATAAATGATTTTATTGAATGAAAATCTCATGCAGCAACGCAATCACTCACACACGCACCCAAGAGCTATTGAGAAGCAAAAGAGAGGAAACTGGACAGGGGGGTATTGAAGGGGTGTAGTTGGGGTAATACTGCACCTTTTCCTGAAGTTCTGGGTCCAGGAAGGCAGCGGAGAAGCGGGGCTCAGCACGGAGAGAGCTGAGGGGATCACTCAATGGATGGAGAAATGGTCTGCTGGGATGACTGGGAGTGATCCAAAGAACTGCTCAAAAACTGGGAGCATTTGTAGGGGAAAAAGTACCTGGAGGACTAATCCTTTCCCGGGGAGAACAATGGGTGTTGGAGCAATAACGAAGCTCCGCCATGGTAATTTCCTTCGTGTGATGGGATTGCAAGGTGTTGCCAAAGTCTCAGGATCTTTGGCTGTGTTAGTTTGTGGTGTGACTTCATGTAAATGGTCCTCGCCTGATGGAATATTTGCTCAACTTGGGGCAAATACGCTAATCCCTTCAAGTCGGCATGTCGGGGCTGAGGACCCTTTGTTTATTGTGGGTTTGCTCATCTTGAGGTTTCCTGGGGCTATGTGGCGGGGGATTTTACTGGCCTGACCTGGTTTTTGGTCTCTTGACCGTTCCTGCCTATGTGCCCCTTTGGGGGACCTCTCTGGCACACAGAATCATATTTTAATATCAAAATTGTAGACCCGGGATAGGGTTTCTCCATTGGAGTAACAGTTTGATTCCTTGCTCAGCCACAGAACCCCCCCCAGATGACCCTGGGCAAGTCACATTCTCTCAGCTTCTGAGGAAGTCCATGGCAAATCTCTTCTGAATAAATCTTGCCAAGAAAACTGTTACCCTGTGAACTGGGGGTCCCGGGAGGGACACCAAAATGTGCTCAACTAAAGGTGGGGAAAATTAGCTCAGAGCACTGCTTAGCGTTACGAGAGGCAGGGTAACGTAGCGAGATCTTGAACCCTATGTCTATGGGGTCAGGTCGAGTCAAGGAGAACACCGAAGTTGAAATAATAAATGATGTTTATTAAATACAAGCAAAACAGTGTATGCGACACACTCATACAAGATAACTACAGAAAATAAAGGTTGGAGTGGAATAGAGGGATTTTTAGAGGGATTGCTGGTTTGGGTGATACTTCACCTGTCCTGAAGCCCAGAAAAGTAGAGAGCGAAGCTGGGGTGCGATGTAGCTCAGCACGTGGAGCAGAGGGGAGGCTCGCCAAGCAAAGCGGCAGCAAGGCGGGATGAAACTCGGGAGCGATCCGAGGAAGGTCTCGGAATCAAGGGTTTTTATAAGGAGAATTGTGAGTGCAGGCTATGCCGTACTTGGGGGAAAACAATAGATTTGGAGTTGGAGAGAAAGCCTCCGAAAGGTCAGAATCTGAATGACTGAGTTATCGTAGCAGTTCTCAATAGAGTAGCCAGTATGCAAATGCAGAGTACTTGGGTATTGCATAGTTTACCCATCAAGCTGCCATCGCGGGGCAGAGGCTCTTTTGTAAGTAGCGTGCATACTTAATTAGAGTACTTGCCTGGGGGTCTCCTAAAGCAGTGAGTCAGCTATTTCTGGCCTGCCTGTATTGTAGTTTGAATATTACGGCTATTAACGGCTGAGCTTGTTTACGTGCTTGTCTGGTGGCCTCGCAAGCACGTGTAGAGGAATAGAGAAGTGCAGCCGAATTGTGATATCAAGGGATATCTTTTAATATCCCCAAAGCTCGGACTAGCCAGGGCAGTAACAAAACCTTGTGATTAGGTCCCCATAAGTCACAGTCAGTTTGAAGGCACATAATGATAACAACAAATCCAAGCTGCCAAGCCCACATAGGTTCAGGACCTTAGATAGCTCCTTTAAAGTTCAAGCTAAAACCAAGAGCAGATTCACCACCCCATCAGTGTGGGGGCCACCAGCCAGTGCTGTTTCAATTGTCAGAAGGAAGAAAGAAACATCTGGAGCCTCAGGAGTGATTCTGAAAGGAAAGATGACAAGTGTCTACACCATTCTCTCCTGGAAAAGTTTATTTTCATTGCCTGTCACTATAACTGGATCACTGTCTCTTCCCCCTCCCTTGACAATATTCCCTAAAGACTCCACTTGCTATCATCATCATAACTGCATTAAGTACCAAGAAAAATCCAAACTTCATTTGAGCTAATGTTAAAGGTTGAAAGCTAAGCCATTAGAGCAAGCATAAAAAGCAAGACAGCATCCTTCACCAGGGTGATTGACTCTTTCATTTGCCAGTGCAGGCAGAAGGCACAGATCATAGTGTCTGTAGCGGTGGAAGCAATCTGGTGCATATTAAAAACACACAATGTTGGCAGAGATCCTGAGGATGGAACTCTGATTCCAATTCATATGGGCCCTTTCCTACTACACGATTATAGCCTCACATTCTATTTTCATTGTTATGCAAACAACCTAAGAAATCCTTGGACTTGCAGTTTTAGGGAAGTTAGTTAATATTTGGAGAGCCAGCATGGTATAGAGGTTTTAAGTGTTGGACTAGAGCTTTGGGAGACCAAGGTTCAAATCCCTACTTGCCTATGGAAACCCACTGGGTGACCTTGAGCAAATCACACTCTCTCAGTCTCAGAGGAAGGTGATGGCGAACTCCCACTGAACAAATCTTGCCAAGAAACCCCCCGTGAAAGGTTCACCTTAGGGTTGCCAGATCAGAAATGACCTGAAGGTGCACAACAACAATGTATAATTCTCAGCCAGAGAGCTGTAGTGTCTCAGCAAACCCAAACTCCCAGGATCCTATAGGATGCAGCCACAACAGCTGAACTGGAAACATAATGCTGTACTTGTGTAGTGTGAAAGGTCCCCTGAAACCTTACGCAAGTAATCACAACAGCTCAGGTTCTGCTGAGCTTGGGAATTTTACTTTTTGAACTATAGCTCCCAGAACCCTCTAGCTGATGTTTTGCCAACATGGCTAGTGCTCATGGTGACTGGGAAATTCTGAGAGCTGTAGTTAAAAAAAGCATTTCCCCCCAAAGCTCTGTTTTAATATGCTGGTATAGAAGTCAGGGAGGATAAGTCCATCAGCAGCTATTAAGCTTGATGGCTGTATACCTCCACCAGGTTCAAAGTCTGCACATGGGCATGGGAAGATCTGTGGGAATTCTTTCTCTCACATTCATTTTTTTCCCAAAAAATTCAGATGTGACAGGCCCTTACTTCTTCCAAAAGGGTGTGGTAGTTCCCAATCTGATAAGGTGCCCTGCTTTTACCACAGAGCTTTGCCTCTGCCTTTAAAATACCACCTGTGTGTAAAAGGGTGAGGGTTTTCAATGTTTGTTTAGAACTACTCAACAATTTTATGGCAGCGTGCTTTCTGTGTTACCTTAAATACTGTATACAACTCAGCCGAGTCAGTGTGTATGTGTGTGTGTGTGTGTGTGTGTGTGTGTGTACTGTAACTTTTATTGAGATAACAATAAGAGTAAAGTATTAAAGTTCATAAGCAGGTCAAAGTTTATACATTTCTTCAGTGCACTTTTTAGACAATTCACCATATCTTTAGACTCTCATGCAAAGCAGAAGTAACATATAACAGCCCTTTGGCTACACTCCCACCAAAGGATCAACCCCCTGACCAGAATCTACTGAGGTTCAGTTACTCTTCTGCCTCTCTCTTGGCTTCTACTGAACGTTAACCCTTCCCACCCTCTTTGACTGACTGAGGGACTCTGCTCCACAGCTTCTGGCTGGGAATCTCCCTGAAGGACTAAAAACCAATAACCGGTACTTGGCTTTATATAACTTTTCCTCTCAGCCACCAGCCCCTTCCACACACTACTGGCCTGGGTTTCTCTCCTGAGGAGCTATTCTAGTTGCCTAGCGACTTGCTTCCAGGCTGCTCTGGCACTTCGGATAGCCACATCCCCAGAACTTCGTCACAGCCTGTAATCCCCGTTTTGAATGTGAAAAAAGTACTGGCAAATGTAAAACAAACAAAAACAAAATTCTCGCCTATTTTGTTGTTGTGAGCCTTCAAGTCATTTGCAATTTATGGGGACCCTAAGGCAACCTTTATCACAGGGTTTTCTTGGCAAGATTTGTTCAGATGGGGTTACCTTTATCTTCCTCTTGGCCTGAGAAACTATGACTTGCCTGAGGTCATAGAATCATAGAATCATAGAAATGTAGAGTTGGAAGAGACCACACGGGCCATCCAGTCCAACCCCCTGCCGTGCAGGAACACCCTCAAAGCACTCCCTTGGACAGATGGCCATCCAGCCTCTGCTTAAAAACCTCCAAAGAAGGAGACTCCACCACACTCCGAGGCAGCAGATTCCACTGCCGGACAGCCCTGACTGTCAGGAAGTTCTTCCTGAGGTTCAGGTGGAATCTCCTTTCCTGCAGCTTGAATCCATTGCTCCTTGTCCTGGTCTCTGCAGCGGCAGAAAACAAACCCTCTCCTTCCTCTACACCCAGTGGGTTTCCATGACTGAACAGGGATTTGAACCCTGGTCTCTGGAGTTGCAGTCCAGTGCTCAAACCGCTATATCACACTGGCTTTCATCTATTTGCACTGACCAGATTCAGTGGATGCGGCTACAATCAGCATGGAGAGGAAGATATAGTTGTTTAATCCTTAAGGACTACTATTGAAAAAGAATGAAGGGGTGAGTCTCATGAAAATCTTTTCCGAAGTAACCCCTTCCCCATATTAAGAAATTCCCCCAGTTCTAAGGAAAAGGCTGAGAAAATTCTTAGAACGATCCTCAGCTGGCTAAATTTGCTTATAGAAAACACTGCCTTTTTTCCCCTAAGGGACCTAATTTGCTCACAGTCATCATGCCATCACTTAGCTTAAGTGGATTGGCTGGAACGTGCTATGACATCATCATGTTCTCTACACGATCCCTGAGGAGGCGAAGAGCGGCATTAAAAAACAGTGGTGTCTGAGCGTGATGATGTCATAGAGCCTTTCAACAGCTTTTAGAATGGTCTTAGGTTCTATCTATTGCTTCCCATTCGCTGTTATTATTTCAATTTATGTAATTCATTTCCCCTCCAAAACTGGAACTGCAGGCTGTTTACAAAATAACAACAGGAATACCAATTTAAAACGTATTAAAACATTACAGCTGGTTCTCCACCTTTGCTAGGGTTGGGGTGCAGGACCCTTGTAACAGTGGAAAAATCACAAATCTCGAAATGTGTCTGTGTCTGTGGGAGCGGGGGAGCAAGGCAAGGGGGTGACAGCAGGCACTCGGGGTCCAAATCAGATCAAGGAAAGGAGAGGAAAAGGGGCGGGTTGGCATAATGGCCCTATACTTCTCCTCTCACACCCATCTCCTTCTTTGGGTGTGGGGAGCATTGGCACAGAGTTTGTCAAACCGAGAAATTGGGCTGTGAGCCATCCTTAATTGTTCAGGCAGCAGCAGCAGAAGGAGGAGGAGGAGGGCCAGAACCAGGACCAGAAGTGGGTTTTTAAAAGAGCTGTGTGGTCTGACCAGAGCTGCCAAGAGGGCGGTTTCCCTTAAAAGGGGACCCCCTGAGCTGGGGGGCAGGGTTTGAAGAAACTCCCAAATAATCAAACCCATGAAAACCAAACCTGCAAATGTGGAGGGTCAACTGTAGTATGCTTGTGTTTTTTTAAAACAATATGTACAATTAAAACCATTTAAAAAGTCATTAAGAGACAGAATATTAAAAACTGACAAAACCAGTCCATTGTTAAAAGCCAATGGCAGCCAATTACTGTTGGAACAGGAAAGTTTTCACTTGCCAGAGGAAGGAGACCAATGATGAAGCCATCTTAACTGTTGAGAAGCCTCTCTTCCTTGACCTCACCAAACTCGACTGGGAAAGTGGTGGGACCGAGAAAAGGGACTCCAAAGATCCTACAGCTGGGACAGGCTCATAAAAGAAGGTACCGTCCTTCAAAGAGTCTGGAACTGTGCTGTGTACCCATGTGTTAGTGTTGTTGTTGTTGATGATATCCTGCCTTTTCCCCAGACCTAGGATCCAAGGCAGCTTATGAAGCTAAAACAAGTAAAGATAAAGGGGCTTTCCGCACTACACTGTTATAGTGCTATCATTCCACTTTCAACATTCTGTAAAATTCTGGGGTTTGTAGTTTACTGAGACCAAAGAGCATTCTGGCAGAGAATTCTAAATGACCTTCCCTAAACTAAACTAAAATTCTGCATCATTAAGATATCACAAATGTTTAAACAAAATTAAACTCCCATCAGTTTCCTGTATATAGTCATCCCTCCACATTCGCTAGGGTTAGGGGCACAGGACCCTCGTGAAAGTAAAAAAAAGTGAATAACTCTAGGTCCTCCCAAACCATATTTAACACACACACAAAAAGTATGATCCCCACATTCAACCCATTGTGAATTCCTTTGAGGCATCACGGTTCCTTCACAAGGCAGAAGTGGGTGGCTAGTGGGGCTTATGGCCACCTCCACTGCTGCCCCACACCATTTTTAATAGGGACTTACAAGCCTTGTTCACAGTTTCTCAGCCTCACAAGGCTTGCAGTCCCTATTAAAAATGGCCTAGGGAGGCAGCAGAGCTGACAGCAAATAATCCCTGAATAATCAAATCTGCAAAAGTGAAACCCGCAAATATGGAGGGCTGACTGTATATAAAATAGCATGAGGGACAGAACCAAGCCTAAAGGGACCCCGAACAGGACTTCCCCAGCACTGATTTTTGGGTTTCTCCCACCAGGAAAGAATATAGTCACCAACAAATTATTATTATTTTTATTTAAGTACATATAACACATGTAATACACAACATAATACAGAATCCATTACCATAACCAGCCTTGAAACCATAAAAATCATACCAATAATAAAGTACCTTAGCTTAATAATTGTTACGTATTAGCTTTCCTTCAAAGCAATTATTGAGATATCCTCCCATTTCTCCTTTAAGTAATTATATAAACAAGACCAGTCTTCTCTGAATTTATCCGTTGTTTTATCTTTTAAATACATGGTTATTTTATTTATTTCCACAATATCATACAGTTCAAATAGCCAATTCTTTATATCCAGAATTTTCTCTTTTTCCCATTCTTTAGCAAATAAAATCCTGGTTTTAGTAATCAGATATAATAATAATAAAAAAATTGGTGTCCTTTTTTGACATAATCTTCTAGTGCCTTGTTCATATATAATAAATAAACCTCAGGTTTCATTGGGAAACTTTTCTTAATTATATTTGTAATTTAATTAGGTATAGTCTTCCAATATTTCTTGACCATCTCACATTGCTACCAATAACGATAGAAGGTTCCTTTTTTAATTTTGCACTTCCAACACCTGTCATTGTAGCCTTTATAGACTTTAGCTAATTTTGCTGGTGTCAGGGAGTCACCAAGAAATTATGGTGAGAGAGGCAGAATACTCCCTCCCACCACCAGGAGGAATGGATTTTTTTTTATATATAATTTTATTAAATTTCACAAATATAAAAAAAGGATTATTTGACTTGTAGTTGTTACATGAATTTTCTTCTGTTCTTCGACGCTGTTCTGGTCAACATTTCCCGCAGCTTAGTCCACTTGTTACATTAGTGCATCACAATAAGTTGATTATCTCATCTGTTTGAACACACATTTCCTTCTCCTAACAGTCATAATGTAGTCGTTCTGGCTAGACAGTTCCCAACCATCACTCTCTTCTGCTTAACTCAAATCGTGCTGTTCCAAAATATTTCCATATCGCTCTCTTGAAACTTCTTTTTTCTCCATATATATATATATATATATATATATATATATATATATTTCATTTAACTCTCCATTACCTATGGCCCAAAATCTTAAAATTTTTAATTATTTCTGTCATTGTATATCTGGCAGTCTAAGCAATTATTACTGCAACAATCCCCCATCTTCTTACCCTGAATTCCATTATACTAAAATGTCTTGTTTCTCCTTAAGTACTTTTTAAACCCCTTCTCCCATTCAGCAATATCACAGTGTTCATATTCATGAAATATATCGATATATCATCAATTGCAAACTAAATTAACAATGTCAAAATAAAAATCCATCAATCATCATCTTCCAGTTCCCCTCTCTCATCTGGTGCCCTGCTGCCCGGGTATTCATTTGCAAATTCTCTGTACTCTTAAAGTCGCTTATATTCCAAGCTGCACTGCACCCAAGAGAGAGGGTATAGAATCCTGTGACTTTATCCGCTCCTTTTCCTTTCCCCCCTCCCTTCCTGGACTTTGCGGTCCGGAGTCTATTTCTGAATTTTTACTGTATTCTCCTAGTCGCTTAAGTTCCGAGCCGCTCCGTCCAGGAGAGTGAGGGTCTTTACTTGACTAACTGCCATCACAATCTCCCCGTTCCCCCCTCCCATCTTGGACTTCACCACTCAAAATTCATTTCTAAAGATTATCTGTAATTTCATTGTCGCTTAAATTCCAAGCAGCTCAGTCCATGGGAGGAAGGATCTTCCAATCAAGTCTCTTCCACCACAGGTTTCACAGTCTCAACCCTTGACATCACATTGTTTATATTACTGACAGTATATCACTTATAGTAAATTTGTTTGACATTGCTGAAATACATTGCCCCTTCTCAAATCCAGAACCCTGTGCCTTTATCCGCTTTATATTCCCTTCTCCCCTCTTGAAGCTGCCCGGAGTTCATTTCAAAAGATTCGTTGCGTTTTCATTGTCGCTTAAGTTCCAGACTGCTCCATCCGTGGGAATGAGGATGTTTTGAATTAGATGACCTTCAGCACAGTCTCATAGTCTCAACAATCCAAGAGAATCAAGAAACAAGAGTCACTCCAGAGGAATAATAAAAAAGGAGACATGCAACTCAATAGCTTTCAATCCCAAAATATTCCTCCAAAATCCAAAATCCAAACGCCTAAACCATAAATCAAATTCCAGATCTTCTCAGTCCAGCCAAAATCTCGAAGTATTATACTGTAGAAAATTTAGTGTCCAAATGGAGATTATAACTCATTTGTAATCTATTAGTCCAAATGATCAATTATATGCCATCTTATACTGTAAGTCCCAATTGTGATTCATAAGTCTTTCTTTATACTTTAAAAAATATTAACTTCAATCCTTGTGAGTAAGCAGCACTTCCAGCTAGCCTTTTCTTAAAATTGCAGCCGCCCCTTTAAGAAAAACTCCCAGCCATAACGAACTCACTCAGGCTCAGGGTCCCCTCCATTCTTTCGCTTCTGCCCACCGTTGCATGCCAGAACTGCTGCGATATTGACAGAATCGCGACCAGAACAGGTTAAATGACTCTTATTAAATTCTTACATGTTGTTTGATGTCTTCTTTTAAAAGTTGACGGCGGCGCTTGTGCCGCTCAGGCGGCGATCCCTCTGGCTCCGTCTTGGTCCTTCGACCCCCCTGGCGCTTTCCGCTCTCCCAGCCGGGCAGAGCAAACGCCGGTTTTGGGGTCCCCGTCGGACCCGTTCCACACCCCTCATACCGGAGGGGTGTTCTGCCTCCTCTGTGGTGCCAAAAGAGGCAGCTGGAGTCCAGCGGGTGGCTGCTTGGAGCTGCGCCATTGCGCAGCTTCAATCCGAGCTGCCACTCGCGCTGGCCATGCAACCAGAAGGGGGAGGAATGGATTTTTTAAACCCACCTCCAACATTTCTTGAGATGGAGGTTGAACATGGAGATTTGGTTCAGCCCAGGTGTGGCATTCCCTTCAGGACTGTGATGATCAAATGAAACTGTGTGATGTGCTATGTGTGGTGTTGCAAGGTAACTAGACCTAAATACCTGTTCAGGCATAGAAGAAGCCCAGAGCAAAAGACATCAATATGAAAACAATGCAAAGATTTTTTTAAAATTTTTTTGAATAGTCCATCCTTGCTGGGTTAAGATTACTCTTTTACATGAGATGTGAGCAAATTGTGGCATGGTGGATGCATGTGACCTGTGGACTCCAGTTTTGTGGGTCCTGAAGCCCCCTCCCCAATTCCCCAAAGCATTCCACACTCCCATTTTTTTAAATTCTGGCACAATTTTTTTGACCATTTTTGTCACCAAAGCTTGGAAAAAGCCCCACAAGTGTGTGAAAATATGAAAATATCCTACCCCACCCCTACTTACACTCCAGAATACCATACAGCCCTGAATTACATTTGTTTTCCTCTGCAGGCCCTCTTAAGAATGGTGACAGGAAATGATGCAATGTTACTTCTGTTGCCATGTTGAGGAGGTTTGCACAGGAACATTGAAGTATTTGATCTTGCTGTGTATGGTCGGGGGCTGAGACCCATGGGGGCGTCTAGAGACCGTTGGCACTTTGGCACCCGCACAATTGCCCCATCCTAGCTTCCTTGGTTAAATATTGATGTCCAAGTAGAATCATAGAGTTGGAAGGACCACAAGGGCCATCCAGTCCAATCCTCTGCCATGCAGAAATACACAAAGTATTCCTGAGAGATGGCCATCCAGACTTGGTTATAAAAGTGCCAACGAAGGAGACTCCACCACACCCTGAGGCATGTATTTCTCTGTCAAACTGGTCTCACCTTCAGAAAGTTCTTCCCAATGTTTAGGTAGAATCTCTTTTCCTGTAGTTTGAATCCATTTCTCTGTGTCCTAGTCTCTGGAGCAGCAGAAACAAGCTTGCCCCGTTTTCCATATGACATCCTTTCAAATCCTTAAAGAAGGCTATCATGTCACCTCTTAACCTTCTCGTCTCCAGGCTAAACATATCAACGAGATGCAGAAAAGGATGGAATTGAAAGGAACAGAGACAAGCAACTCTTTGATACAGACAAAATATCCACTCCGCCCCAGTTGTTTCCATCAGTCACGCTGCCTGAAAAGGAAGAAATGCAGCATTGGGGCATAGCTTCAAGCAAGCAAGGATGCAGGGCTGGGTTGGAATACAGACTGAAGCTTGCGTGTAGCTTCCAGGGCCATTATGATAGACCATTCATTTTGATTTCGTGTGACATCTGATGTCTGTGGGACCAATAATCTTGGCATTCTGCAAACATTTTACATTCAAAAGGGAGATGAAGAAGGAAAAAAAAATCATGTCTGATTCTTGTCAAATTAGAAGAACTCCGCCTGTATTCTGTTTTCTCATTTCCCCCCCCAGTGTTTGTATTATATGGCAATTCTAGTGCTATCTTATAAGAGGTAAGGTCTTTTTGTGCTCAGTGACTTACCAGAGTCATGGGACATTCCAGGAACAGCTTTATAGGTCCATTTTGTTGTGTAGAATGGTGGCTGATGTTCTCATAATGTCCCCTTATTTAAAAAAAAAAGGAAGTGGTAGTATGATAAGCTGGAGAAGAGAAGATTGAGAAGAGATAGGATGGCCATTGTTAAATGTCTGAGGGCCTGTCAGGTAGAAGGTGGAGCAAGCTTATTTTCTTCAGCTCCAAAGGACAGGGTCCTGAACCAAGGGATTCAAATTACAAGAAAAGGTATTTTGACAAATGTTAGGCAAAACATCCTGATGGTTCATGTCAGTGGAATAGATACTGTGTCCAGTTCTGGGCACCACAATTCAAGAAGGATGTTGATAAGCTGGAATGTGTCCAGAGGAGGGCGACCAAAATAGTAAAAGGCCTGAAAATCATGCCCTATGAAGAGCAACTTAGGGAGCTGGAGATGTTTAGTGGAGAAGAGAAGGTTAAGAGGTGACATGATAGCCATGTTTAAACATGTGAAAGGATGTCATTTGGAAGAAGGAGCACGCTTGTTTCATGCTGTTGCAGAGACTAGGAGATGGATCAGTAGATTCAAACTATAGAAAAAGAGATTCCACCTAAACATTGGGAAGAACTTCCTGATGGTAAGAGCAGTTTGACAGTGGGATATGCTGCCTCAGAGTGTGGTGGAGTCTCCTTCTTTGGAAGTTTTTAAATAGAAGTTGAATGGCCACCTGTCAGGAGTGCTTTGATTATACATGTTTTTATGACAGGTTTTGGACTGGATGGCCCATGTGGTCTCTTCCAGCTCTATGATTCTATGAAGTGATTGATGCTCCTTCACTAGAAATTGAAAATAGAGGTGGGCTGGCCTATTCTGGATGAAATCTCTGATGTGCTTTATCAGTAGATTTCTGCACTGACAGCCAGTTGGATTAGAGGACCATGACCATAAAGCTTTATTCCTCCAAATGTTAACAATAGAGTCTTGCTGCTGTGCTTACAGCGGCACCTGAATGCTTGTCTTAGTCACTAAAACTGTACTCATAATTCACATAAGTCCTATGGCTTTTATTGGAGCTGCCCTAAGGAAGGCAAAGCTTTGATTCATCAGTGCTAAGGTATATGTATTCCTCTAGGCAGTGGTTTG
Source organism: Cyclura pinguis (assembly GCA_030412105.1). NCBI lineage: Eukaryota > Metazoa > Chordata > Lepidosauria > Squamata > Iguanidae > Cyclura > Cyclura pinguis. The sequence continues at coordinate 16,079,731 of CM059599.1, read as the reverse complement.
TTTCACATGAACTCAAAGGAAGGCTTCCAATGTGCACCCTCCTTCTGGTGTTCTTTCCTTTCAACAAATGTTCGTATTGTTTTAATTACAAGCTTTCCCCTTTAGCAGTTGTGTTTAGCCTGGCCTGCAAGAATCAAAAGGACTTGTCCATAAAATGTCTATTATTTTAAATATAAAACCTTTTCTGAGGCATTTTTCCCTGTAATTTGGATGCATGGAACACTTGCATAAAATAGGAGCAATATTACAGAGCAAAATATGTGGTGTTTTCTTAAATGCCTTGTAAGCAATTTTGGTACTGTGATAGAATACACTGATTTTTTTTTTTAAACATGGAGTTAAGAGAAGCTGATTGGGAAGAACAAAAAGTGATGCAACTATCAGTTTCAAACGCTTTGAGAGCCACATGAAATAATTACACAGCAGCTTTTTCTTGGTAGCCAGCAAAATCCTGGGGGAATGTATTGTATTAATTCTGCTTGCAAGCATTGCAAATACCTAGTACAAAATGTGTGACTTCTTGCTGTAACTCTTCCCACATCTCCACAGTCAACCTCCCTTCCTCATGGCATCACACCAAACGCTATAGTTTTAGAATGCATCCTCACAAACTCTAAAACGCAGCCTCCTATTTGCATGGAAGTGTTTCTTTTGGTAGAGATAGACCCCCACTGCTCATCCTGCTGGAGGACCCTAAGAGATTTGAGAATGAGCTGAAGACCTAGTTTCCCCTGAGAATTGTTTGACCTTGATGGGAGAGGTGTTTAGGAATAATTTTACTATGCTGTCCTACGTCTAAAGGCAGCAAGTAACAGGGGAAGAAGATGCTGCTGGTGAGTCAAGTAAGTCCAGGTCATACACAAGTCATGAAGGGAGTTCACTCGAGTTGAAGAGAGGTGCATAGAAAGATCTCACCCATTCAAGGATACCACACAAAAAACAATCACAATAGCCAAAGCCAAAAGGTAAAGACAAAGTGATGTAAAACTTAAACTCATCCAGAGGTCAAGAATCCAAAACAAATCCAGGAACTTAAAGGATATTAACAAGCCACAAGAACTCCTAACAGCTGCTGGGAGATTTATGGCTCCCTGAATTTGAGATGCTAGTGTGTTAATGGGTCATTGTTTCTCATTTAAGTTTCTGCAAGAGATGTCTCCTTTGATGCTGCTCCTGTTCAAGTTATCATGCTCCAAGGGATGACATTGCCTCTTCAGTATCCCCTAATTCGGGCTGAGATGGAGGCTCATTTTCTTGAAGTTCCTCATCAGCTACATCTGCTATTAGCATCTCAGATTTGGAGAGAGAGCCATCATCTGTGGTCAGAGACCTTTCAAGATCTGACTACTTTGTGTCAGGTTCCTTTGATTCCACAGGGTGAGTTATGACACTTGGCTTGCTTTTTTCCATCCTCCAAGCTCCAGAAGGTTGAGGGAGAGGTACTGTGACTTCACACTTGAGATTCCTCTGTCTACTTCTCTGAGATACTCTAAAAAGCTTTGTATTAGACCTTGGAACTTACTGTATGGTGGGAGATAGGTACATGCTAGGAATGAAATGAATATTCATAGTTATTCATCCTCACATTGAAAAAATGGGTTTCCTAGTAGCTGGGAAACCGTAATGGGAATAATAGTAGGCCAGTGAGAATTTTACACATTTTTCTTCTCTTATTCAATACTCTGAAGTGTAATGAGGTAATTCCACAGAGAAAAACACATATTTTTTTTCCAGAAAAAACCCTGTTTCTTGCACAACCCTCTTTCCCCAACAGTATTGCAAAACAATTCTTCTGCAGCATTGCAGGATATTAAAATACATACAGAACATTGCTGAAGAATATTAGTTTTCTCTTGCAGTGGGAATAACATTATTGTAATTATTCATCTTTGCATGCAAGGATGAATTAATTGAGAACATGCATCCCTAGTACACACATGTTTGGGAGACTTGAGAGCTTCTAGGATATGCCCATTCTTATAGCTCTGGGGGTCAAACCATGCTACGGTGAGGAAGCAGTTTTATCTGCTGAAATCACCTGCTTCATCTATTAATTAGTAGTAAAAAAACAATTTTCCACCAGTGACTGGTATCAGATTTGTTATTAAACAAATCTCTTGCAGAAGCTGGGCTGGGTCCACGTCCAAGTCATAACATACAGACAAACCGACATGTTGAGAATGTGGACTGAGTGAATCCAACTTGCATTCAACATGTGGCAAGGCAGTGGTCGTCTGCTGTCATCTGCCTTTTTTAAAAAAATTGTTAAAATATATCTACAGCATCTTTGAGTTCAAAAACAGGTGTACAGTCTGAAGTCAATTAAAATACAAGCAATGAACAATACCATATAAGCAAGTGTGAACATCCAATTGTGAATCACACTTAGACTAGACTTAGGCTGTTTCTGAATTACACTGTTAATAGTGTTATTCCACTTTCAACATCCTATGGAATCCTGAGATTTGCACTTCAGGGATGGGCATTTAGAATTCTCAGCCAGAGAGCTCTGTTACCCTGTGTACTGGGGGTCCCGGGAGGGACACCAAAATGTGCTCAACTAAAGTTGGGGAAAATTAGCTCAGAGCACTGCTTAGCGTTACAAGAGGCAGGGTAACGTAGCGAGATCTTGAACCCTATGTCTACGGGGTCGGGTTGAGTCAAGGAGCACACAGAAGTTGACATAATAAATGATGTTTATTAAATACAAGCAAAACAGTGTATGTGACACACTCATACAAGATAACTACAGAAAATCAAGGTTGGAGTGGTATAGAGGGATTTTTAGAGGGATTGCTGGTTTGGGTGATACTTCACCTGTCCTGAAGCCCAGAAAAATAGAGAGCGAAGCTGGGGTGCGATGTAGCTCAGCACGTGGAGCTGAGAGGAAGCTCGCCAAGCAAAGCGGCAGCAAGGCGGGATGAAACTCGGGAGCGATCCGAGGAAGGTCTCGGAATCAAGGGTTTTTATAAGGAGAATTGTGACTGCAGGCTATGCTGTACTTGGAGTTGGAGACAAAGCCTCCGAAAGGTCAGAATCTGAATGATTGCGTTAGCATAGCAGTTCTCAATAAAGTAGCCAGTATGCAAACGCAGAGTACTTTGGTATTGCACAGTTTACCCATCAAGCTGCCATCGCGGGGCAGAGGCTCTTTTGTAAGTGGTGTGCATACTTAATTAGAGTACTTGCCTGGGGGTCTCCTAAAGCAGTGAGTCAGCTATTTTCTGGCCTGCCTGTATTGTCCAGGAATCTTACGGCTATTAACGGCCAAGCTTGTTTACGTGCTTGTCCGGTGGCCTCGCCAGCACGTGGAAGAGAAATAGAGAAGTGCAGCCAAATTGTGATATCAAGGGATATCTTTTAATATCCCCAAAGCTCGGACTAGCCAGGGCAGTAACAATCCCCCCCCCCTGAAAATGGGCGATGTTGGGGACAAAATCGGACATTTTCCAATCAAAAAGCAAAATCAATTTAGAGCCAAATAGGGCTTGCAGGTTGGTAGCCATATCACTCCTCAGGAAAGGGAATTTCGTGAAGAGCAAAGGATTACTATCTTATAAAGACATTTCTGACTAAAACCTAAACCTAAACACACACACACCAATGTAAACAATAGCACAATAATAAATAATTAAACAATAAACAATAAACAATGTCCCATCAATAGGGAACTGTCGAAAAATGAGCAATGGTAGTAAATAGCAAATGCAATTAATGAAATAATCAATAAAATACGGTGAGCAACCCAGGCAGGGGCAGTCCATTCCTCAATCTGGGCAGCGATTCTGACCCATTTATCAAGATGGGCAATGGGCTTCCCATCGGATGTTTTGAGGTCATTTTGGAGCCAGATCGGTAACCAAACACTGGCTGCTTTGGCAGTCCAATCAGAATTGGTATAGATGGCCAGGGGGCAGTCAAGTGGTTCATGCTCCAGGATAGCCCTCAGAGCGTCTACTTCCCCCGCTTGGCTGGAGTGTGGCCGGGCTTTCCCCTGTAGGGTGAAGGAGTCTGTGACTCGGATCGCTCCATAGCCTGTCCGTGGGCTACTGTCCACGTGCATGGATGATCCGTCACAGAACCAGCAAACAAAGCCCTGTAACTGAGCTTCCTCGAGGGAGGCTCCCCATTCCACTGGCCATTGACTTATAGTCATCGGTGGTAAAGGAGACTCATGCGTGGCTCTGGTCACAACTAGACCATAGGGAGCTAGTGGTTCCTGTGGTTGCTTCTGAAAACCCACCCCACATGACACCAAGGAAACAGTCCATTTGGCAATCCGAGCGTTGGATACCTGGCCATTCTGGACTTTTCCTGACAGGATGTACTTAAGTGGTGTGTGGGGGGTCTGGACAATCACACGGGTGCCTCCAATCATAAACTCCCAGTGCGTTATAGCCCAGATCAGTGCGAGGCATGTTGTCAGGACCCTGGAGCTCCAGGACTCAAGCTCTGAGTCGGAGCCCGAGACCCTGGATACTGCTGCCCCAGACACAGAGCCCTTGGCCCCAGTAGCCCCAGCAACAGAGCCAGGGGTTGCCTCAGACCCAGCCAAGCCAGAAGAGTCAGATAGTGAGGTGCAAGAGCAGGTACCTACTTATCAGCAGCATCGGGAGCAAAAGGGTGCTCTCAGGAGGTCAGAGCGTTTAAATAGGAAACGCCAGGCAATCAGGGTCCAGCTGAGAAAACACCTGGAGGAGTGATCTGGCTATAAAAGCACGCACTCAGCCTTGGGCCGTTGTTGGCTCACAACCATCCCGTTTGGGGAGAGTTACGTGTTGGGTCTCCTAAATCCCTGCCTTGCCTCCTGGAACGCTGCCCGACCGGCTGGAACCTCACCCCCTTTTGGACCTTGGACCGGCTCTGGTAACTTCTCTTACTTGAACTGTTCACTGAGAACTCGGCTGTGAAGTAACAGCCAGAGGCTCTCCTTGCTGCTAGAAGCTCTTTTATTTATTGCTGCCTTATCTCCTCATTTGCCGTTCGGCTGGAAAGCTCTTTGATTTATTGCCTTAGTTGCGAGAGACTTGTTGACCGGCTCTTGGGCTGCCTGCCAAGCCTAGGAGCGGACACATGTTTTCTCACAGGGAGTAAATTTAGTCTTGTGTGGGTCCAAATTCCTGGAGGCATATGCTATCACACGCTGAGTGCTGTTTTGTTGTTGCGACAGACCTGCTCCCATACTCCTGTACGAGTTGGCTAGTTGTATGAGGAATGGCTTAGCCATATTCGGGTGCGCAAGAGCTGGTGCTTTCATTAAGTCCTCCTTAAGTTGGGCAAACGCTTGCTGTTGTGCCAGTCCCCATTCCCACTGGGCATTCTTCTTCAACAGGACATATAGAGGCTTCGCCTTGGCTGTGAAAGACTCTATAAAATCCCTGGAAAAGTTGAATGTCCCCAGAAGAGAACACAAGGAGTGCACGTCAGTGGGGGCTGGTAACTTTGAGATCACTTCTACCCGCTGTGCATCGGGACTGCGACCTTCGGTTCCTAAAGAAAGCCTAGATATTTTACTTTGGTAGATACCAATTGGGCTTTTTCGTGGTTAGCTTTAAAGCCAGTATCGTGGAGGATTCCTAACACCTCGTGGGTGATCTCTCGGGTCGTTTCCTCCGAACTGGAGTGTATAAGAATATCGTCCACGTAGGACAAGATGTGGGACCTTGAAGCTGGCTGCAACTTGTTCCACATCTTTACCACGTGGGCATGGCAAATGCTTGGGCTGGAATGGAAGCCCTGGGGCGTGCGTTTAAACACATACTGTTGCCCCCGGAACGTGAAGGCAAATTTATACCAACACGCCTCGTGCAAAGGAATGGAATGAAATGCATTCGCCAAGTCCAAGACACTATAAAATTTGGCTCCTGCCACAATGGCGGACAGGATTTCATTATACTTAGCCATGACCGGCGCAACGGGTGGGGTGATGGAGTTCAATGCTCTAAAATCTACCGTCATTCACCATGTTTTGCCGTCTGATTTTAGCACAGGCCATAAAGGCACATTGCATATAGACTGCATCGGGGTGACTACCTCTCACTTGATGAGTCCCTCAGTTGTTTTCCCAATGCCTTCCTCCGCTTCGGCCAGGTATTTGTACTGTTTCTGAGGTGGGGGGTCCTGGCCTTCTATCAAGATGCAGGCTCCCTTTACAGTCCCACACTCTATTTTATCCTTTATCCACACCTCGGGGAATGCTTTCACCCATGGGTCGCTACTCACAGAATGCACAGGGGCAGGAGCTTTAATGGCGGCACAATGGTGCACAGCTGAAATCTCTGCTAGTCCCTGATCTAGCTGCCATAGAAACCCGTTTGCGTAATCAACTGTGAGCCTGTTTCCCCGGAGAAAACCGATGCCTAAAAGGCTGTCATCTTCTCCCTGGTTCTCGCATGCCCACAACTGAAAATGAAATGTCTCTATAGACATTGGGATGCCTGTCCATGCCCTAGCTTGGTGACCCCCCTGCCATATCCAGAAAGCTGGGCATGCTTGGGCGTGGGTTCACCGTACCTCGCCAGTTTGGAGTGCAGCATGTTTACTGCTGCACCAGAGTCCACAAGAAGGGTGGCAGGAGTCTTATCCCTCGCGGTCCCTATGCCTGCCGTCACCCAGAACCTTCCCCACCTGTCTGGCTTCAACCTAGCCACCACGTTGCGGGGAAGCTTCCTGGACCTAGGGCACCCCTATGCTTGCAGATCCAGGTTAGGGTAGTATCCAGCTGGAGGTGGGCCATTGGTCACGGCCTGGACTGGCTGTTTACTTCCTGCCTGAAGCTGCTTATCTAGAGATTCCAAAAGCTCTGATGTTGGCTGCTTATTGAACTGGCTCGTGTCCAGCCTGAACCTTCTGAGCATGCCCCAGACTCTTACTCTGTCTGAGGAGTACATCTGGGCCATGGGATCGTACCCACCAGACGTCTCCCAAGGAGAGCGGGAGTCCAAAACCTGTTTGGGAGCAGTGGGCTGCTGTGGGGGACTTCCTGCCTTGCTGAGCTGGCTGTGGAAATCTCTTCCCTGCCACTGCCTGTTGTCCTGTCTTGGAGCTGGGCGCGGAGTTCAGTTCCCTTGGGGAACAGAATTTGGTGCAGTTTTCCGGTGTTGGGAATGGGGCCCATATTTCGAGTAGGTAACCTCGGCTATAGGTTCCCAATTCCCGGGTTCCTTTCTATGTGTCTCGGGAAGAGGTTTAAGGGATCCTGCCTCACGCAGCAGGTCAGAGACCATCGGAGGTTGTTCCCGAACTCTTCCCAGTTAGTGGTGGCTGGATCCACCAAACCTAGGGCCATCTTGGTCTCATGGTTAAGACCTCCGTATAAGAGCGTCTTAAATTTGAGGCCGTTAAGTTCATATCCACGGGGCGTCAAGGGGACCTTCTCGACCAGAATGGCAAGGAGCTGCTTCCGTTCCACATAAGCCTCAGGGTTCTCACGAGGACCTTGTTGCTCCATGACACAGAGCACACCTGCACTCTGTCCGGGCCACAAAATCCTCACTACCTCTCTCATCCAGTCGTGTGACTCGAACCTAACCAGGCCTCGAGCCGCTATGGCTGACTCAAGAGTAGGGAGTTCGGAGGGGGACAAGCAAAGTGGGCCAGTTGGGTCAGGTCCTGACCATTGGCTGTCGGGTGAGAATGTATCACCACGTTTAGCCACATGATCCCCGTGGACCGGTTTAATGGATCCAATTGGTCCGCAATAGCTTTGGCCTCAGTAGCACGCCAGGGGATCCTAGTCTCGGTGACCTGCGTCTCCTGCGTCTCTTGCCTGTCAGAACTGCCTTCTCCAAGGGGGGTGGTCTGTCTAGTCATGGACCGTGTCTCAACCGGGTGGACTGGGACCTTAGGGTTGCTCCAGTCTGGATTGTGGGGAACGGTTGCCTGAGCATCCTCGGGCAGTGCCTCCCCAGAAAAGTCCTCCGCAAATGTTGGGAGCAGCTCCGGGCACACAGCTGAAATTAAGGCTTTGCGCGTTTGGAGCTGGCTCTCCAGCGCAGCTATCTGTTTCTGGCAAGCTATGTGGCTAACAGCCTCCTGCTGTTCCCTCACTTGCCCCACCATAAACTTGGCTGCAGACTGGGCATGATCCAGCTCAGTCTCTAAGGCGCGGGCTTTCTCTTCCCATGTTTGCGCCACTACCTGAATGTTGTTAAGCTTCTGTGTGGACGCCTGCACTACGGACGCAAAAGTTACTTTGTCCGCAAGCAACGTCTCGACCTCGGCTTGAAGCCGGGCATTCTCTCTTTCTACATTCGCTAACTTCTCTCTGGTCTCTACCAGGGCACTACTAGCATCTCTGGCCATAAGCCAAAGTCCCCAAGCGGCCAAAGCATCCTTAGACGGTCTGAAAGGGTTCTTTGATTTACGCGCCAGGGTATATGCTTCCCAGAGTGTGGTAAAGGGATCGGCTGTCTGGAAGATGGTGTCCTTCCAGGGGCATTTCCCCTTACTCAACACCCATCCCTCTAGTTTACCTCTGACCTCTTCCTCCAACATGAGGTCCTTGATGGTGACCTTACTACTCTCTGCCATTTTTCCTGCACAAACCACAACTTTCTAACACTACCTACAACTCACAAACCACAAACTGCAAACGGGACCAGGAACTGGAGTGACGGGAAGGATCACCTAGACCCCTGGGGCACTGAAGGGAAACGAACTCTGCAGAACTTCTCTAGGAAAGAGGGACGGGAACGTATCTCCAGCCTGCCCAAACAAAGTCACTTTGGTACTCCCAAGCCCGGTTTTCCACCTCGACAGCACTGGGGACCAAAGGACGAGGAAACGGTTCAGGGACAGGGAGGTCACCTAGACCCAGGGAACCCTCAGGAGTACTCCGCCTGCCTGAAGGGGGGAAACGAACCCAGTGGAACTTACAGCGCCACCTGGCCAAGCAGAGGGGGAAAAGGGCAAGGAGCCAAAACCGAACCGTCCCTAACTGCTTTTCTGGGTGAGGGGTACCTTCCTCTACCACGGGCTAAACCTCTAAACCCTAGGTTAGGTCAGGAATCACCACCTGCACCTAGTCGGCTAGCCACTCGGGACGCACTCGAAATTACACAGCAGGACACACCCGTGCTTCACAACTACTAGCGGGACGCACCCGTATACAACTCTAAGGGGAGAATTTCTTCCCTAAGTGCTATTTTGCCTTGCCACTAGGGTGTTGGATGAGTGTAGACTGTTCCTACCGTGCTAACACTCTAACACTTTGGATCCCAGCCCACGATAGACCCCAAGTTAGGGAGGTACTTCCCAGGCCAGCTTGTGCACACCCCTTGCTATTGGACGATGGTTCATCGCCTAGTGCTAGTGACCACGCCAGGGCGGCTGGTATAAACAAACCAAGCAAGAAAGGGGAACAGATTTCCACCCACATAGAATAGCTCTAGAGCTCAAAGACATAGACTCCACACACACGTGTTCCTGCCTATCAGCGCTCTAACAACTTGACCAACTGTCACTTAAGTCAGTACCAGCCTTATTTGAGGAGGTTCGCAACTCCTTCTCAAATTAGGGGTACCAGGGTTGCCCGCATTCTCCACCACTCTGTTACCCTGGGTACTGGGGGTCCCGGGAGGGACACCAAATTGTGCTCAACTAAAGTTGGGGAAAATTAGCTCAGAGCACTGCTTAGCGTTACGAGAGGCAGGGTAACGTAGTGAGATCTTGAACCCTATGTCTACGGGGTCGGGTCGAGTCAAGGAGAACACAGAAGTTGAAATAATAAATGATGTTTATTAAATACAAGCAAAACAGTGTATCTGACACAATCACACAAGATAACTAAAGAAATAAAGGTTGGAGTGCTATAGAGGGATTTTTAGAGGAATTGCTGGTTTGGGTGATACTTCACCTGTCCTGAAGCCCAGAAAAATAGAGAGCGAAGCTGGGGTGCGATGTAGCTCAGCACATGGAGCTGAGGGGAAGCTCACCAAGCAAAACTGCAGCAAGGCGGGATGAAGCTCGGGAGTGATTCGAGGAAGGTCTCGGAATCAAGGGTTTTTATAAGGAGAATTGTGACTGCAGGCTATGCCGTACTTGGGGGAAAACAATAGATTTGGAGTTGGAGACAAAGCCTCCGAAAGGTCAGAATCTGAATGATTGAGTTATCGTAGCAGTTCTCAATAGAGTAGCCAGTATGCAAACGCAGAGTACTTGGGTGTTGCATAGTTTTCCCATCAAGCTGCCATCGCGGGGCGGAGGCTCTTTTGTAAGTAGTGTGCATACTTAATTAGAGTACTTGCCTGGAGGTCTCCTAAAGCAGTGAGTCAGCTATTTTCTGGCCTGCCTGTATTGTCCAGGAATCTTACGGCTATTAACGGCCGAGCTTGTTTACGTGCTTGTCCGGTGGCCTCGCAAGCACGTGGAAGAGAAATAGAGAAGTGCAGCCAAATTGTGATATCAAGGGATATCTTTTAATATCCCCAAACCTCGGACTAGCCAGGGCAGTAATAGCTCTTTGGTTTCAGTAAACTACAAACCCCAGAATCCTATAGTATGTTGAAAGTGGAATAATAGCACTATAAGAGTGTAGTGAATTAGTAAGACTTATATAAATGTTGACTTGTTGTTCAAGAGCTGACTCAATGGACCTGTTCTAGCTGGGATTGTTATTATTTATGCCAATTCTGGACAAATTTCGTTTTCTGGATGGCAGCTCTCAGAATCCTTCAGCCACCAGGGACACTGATGGATGTGGCCAGGAGGTTCTGGGAATTGTAGCCAAGAAAATTCTTAGCTGTGCAAAAAATGCCCCAAAACAGCCACTGTCATAACAAAACTGACAAGTAAGTCACAGAAGAGGGGTGCCTATCAAGAAAAAGAGAGCCAGTGTGGTATAATGGTTTGAGGACTATGACCCTCGAAACCAGGGTTCAATTCCCCGCTTGGCCATCGAAACCCATTGGGTGACCTTGGGCATGTGACACACTCTCAGCCCCAGAAAACCCCATGACAGGTTCACCTTAGGGTCACCATGAATCAGAAATCACTTTAAGATATATGGCAACAATAATCAAGAAAAAAAAATTCCTGGACAATCATCCAAGAATCAGAGACACAACATCACTGCTGGAGAGAAAAAAAAAATGACAGTGGTTGACCAGAAGCAACTTTAAAAGCAGTAAAGCACTGGATGGGAGCTCCAGTAGAGCTCCAGGCTGTGGATTAGGCTCCAGCTCCAGGCTGTGAATTAGCTCTGGGTTTTATTCAGAACTTTAAAGAAACTTCCCAAGGTGCTGGACCTATTTCGAGGATAAACCTTTTCCTCGAAATAGGTCCAGCACCTTGGGAAGTTTCTTTGAAGTTCTGAGTTTATCACCTTGCATGGCTTCTTTAAAGTTTGTATTAAAATACAGATCAGATTTGGTGACACATTGCCATAGAAGCCACTAGCCATCCTCATAGATAGAGAAGTTGTAGTGAGTGTTTTTTGGCTCAAGGATCACATGACCTCAGTGGTAAAGTATTGGACCCTGGTAGTTGGTAGCTCCCACACCAGTAGGGCAATGAATTCACTGATATTTTACTCTGAATGTTAAAGAAGCTATCCAAGGTGTAAACACCTATTCCTCCAATAGCTTTATCAGCACCCTTGGACAGCTTCTTTTAGGTTTGACCTAAAGCCTAGAGTGGATTCACTGTCCCATTGACACGGGAACCAATCAGCTGCCACAGATCATGGGGACTTGATGCCAGTAGGGGCCATAGGTGGGCAGAACTAACAAGGGCAATGTGTGTGGCCAACACACTCTCCTTCACACTGTTACCCTGTGTACTGGGGGTTCCGGGAGGGACACCAAAATGTGCTTAACTAAAGGTGGGGAAAATCAGCTCAGAGTACTGCTTAGCATTACGAGAGGCAGGGTAACATAGCGAGATCTTGAACCCTATCTCTATGGGGTCAGGTCGAGTCAAGGAGCACACAGAAGTTGAAGCAATAAATGATGTTTTATTACAAACACAAGCAAAACAGTGTATGCGACACACTCACAGAAGATAACTAAAGAAATAAAGGTGTGACTGGTATAGAGGGATTTTTAGAAGGGTTGCTGGTTTGGGTGATACTTCACCTGTCCTGAAGCCCGGAAAAACAGAGAGTAAGGCTGGGATGCGATGTAGCTCAGCATGTGGAGCTGAGGGGAAGCTCGCCAAGCAAAGCGGCAGCAAGGCGGGATGAAACTCGGGAGCGATCCGAGGAAGGTCTGGGAATCAGGGCTTTTTATAAGGAGAATGTGACTGCAGGCTATGCCGTACTTGGGGGAAAACAATAGATTTGGAGTTGGAGACAAAGCCTCCGAAAGGTCAGAATCTGAATGATTGAGTTATTGCAGAGGTTCTCAATAGAGTAGCCAGTATGCAAACGCAGAATACTTGAGCATTGTATAGCTTGATCATCAAGCTGCCAGCATGGGACAGAGGATCTTTTGTAGGTTGTGTGCATACCTAATTATAGTACTTGCCTGGAGGTCTCCTAAAGTGGTGAGTCGGTTATTTTCTGGCCTGCCTGTATTGTCTATGAATATTATGGCAATAATCGGCCGAGCCTGTATGCGTGCTTGTCCGGGGGCCTCGCAAGCACGTGGAAGGGAATAGATAAGTGAAGCTGAATTATGATATCAAAAGGATATCTTTTAATATCCCCAAAGCTCGGACTAGCCAGGGCAGTAGCAACACCTATGTACACAGATCTTTTAGGTTTTTTAAAAGAAGATGTTCAGTGAGGATTCCTTAGGATTATGCACAGGGCCCCAAATTCAGTTTGTGTCATCTTCTACTTGGAGTTCATGTCATCTTCCACCTGGAGGAGGCCTTCTCAGATGAAGAAAAGGGAAGAGAAATGCAAAGATAATAGGCCCCGGTTGGAGCTGGAGGAGACTGGTAGTCCTGTCTTGGCACTAGCAGAAGTAGAACCTGCTCCATCCCAGGCAGCAGTTCCAAATCTGAAAGAGGAAGCAGAGACGCTTCACCCTGTTGAATGATATAAATTGAGGCTCTGGGAGTAAAAGGTCAGGCAACACTCTGCTCTACTCTAAAAACAAGATGTTGAGCAGTTGATGCCAGCTGGGCTGCTTAACCACTAAGTATAAATTAGCTCTGCTCAAGCCATTCTACTGCTGTGGACAACAGCTCCAAAACGTCCTGTCTGATATCTCTGACTTTGTGGATTTCTGACCTTTGGCACATACCTTCAGAAAATCTTCCTTGCAACTCCCTTCTTGGCTTTGGACTCTGCTCAGGACTGCTTTTTTGCTTTAAACTTTTAACTGCCTGGACCATACTTTTGCCTGTAATCCCATGTAAGCCCTGATTTTCTGCTGCCAGTTCCTGTTGATTGTGATTGTGCTCACTTGTGCCCTTGCCAGCCTTAAACGGGACAATTCACAGCTCAGTTTGGCAAGTTGGATCTGAGTCCAGGTCAGTCTGCATTGAGAGACACCCAATCCAATCCTTTCTGGATGCCAAATCCAATGGGAAGATCAGAAATTCTGATAACCAGTCCCTCTCATTGATATGTATTGGGAAACCAAAATGCTTAAAATTTGTGTTTGTTTCTCACATACAGGCACACAATTTGGGAATCCAGTAGACTCCAAAGTGAGTGTTAAATCAGTCAAATGTTAGACAGATAGTTGCTTTTCCCTTTATCTGGATGCATTGTGAAGGGCATCTGCAAGGATTGCCAGAAGTCCTTGTGGTGTCCCTGAACATGATGTCCTCACAGAGTGTTCAGCTAAAGGCAAATAGCTGGATATGCTGCTGCTTGCTACTGCTCTCTGGCAACCTGGAAATGGCTATGTTGCGGGGTGGGGTGCTGCACACTTTACAAAGTGGGTTTGGGGGAGCTTTGGTCATTGAGTGGTCAGAAGAGAATTCCAACCTATGCAGCAGTCAAAAAACAAATAAATAAGTTGCTATGGTGTAAGTTGGACTCCTGCATTCATAAATCACTAATAGGATGCCAGCCAGCATTTTTCCTGTGCAGGAAATATAATATTATGTATGGAAAATAATAGTTCTGCACACTGAGCAATGCTGTTTCCTGCACAGAAAATGCTATTTTCTGTGCAAAAATCCATGGCCACATTTTGCACTGAATAAATCTTGAATTGTGAATAATCTCTGAAAACTGTGCAGTTCTCAAAGACTGGCTGCAGTAGGCAGAAAATTGCCAAAACTGCATGTGGCTTTCTTCAAGGACTGATTTACTGAAGAATTATATCACTACATAAAATCCGGTTGTATTACAATTCCTGGCTCCATTAGTGGTATTCATTTTGTGCCAAGTAGTAAAGAAAGGAAATATTCCTTGGATTATAGTTCATTAACAATGGCTTTAATTAAGTTTAGTGGCAGTGTCATTTTTCTCTTTGGCATCTCTCTCTCTTTCTTACTGGATATGTCTATTGCGATATCTATATCTGATAATAATTGTTTTGCATCTCCTAAGGGAAAGGGAGAGAAACCTATTCTGCTTTCCAATGGTGTGCACTTAGACAATCTCTTCTGAGAAATACCATCTAGTGTAAGTTTGAAAAACAGTTCACATGGCCTACTTTCCACCTCCTGCCCCACAAAGGCCAAGGGCCTGGTGCTGAAAATTAATAAGCCGACAGCTACTGTTAAGCATGCAAAATGCATACAGAAAACTATCTGCTCTCTAGGCTTTGCAATAGTACATTGTGTTCCAGTATTTCCAAATTAGGCTTGCCTTAGCAGGTGCCCACGTTTTTGCTCATCACTCTTTTGCCAGCACGAGTAACAAGAAAGGCTAAGCCTTCTTCTCTAGATCAGAGCTGGGCTGGGGAACATCCCTACAGTTGCAGTGGGCTTGCGAGGGCTCTGTGCAATGATGGGGAAGATTCTCACCCCTTGTTGTTTAAGAGAAAGAACACCACTCAGTGGCAGCAGGTCTTGGGTTCAGTCCCTGAAATGTCCAGCTAAAGGGAATCAGATGGCAACTGATGTGAAAGACCTCTGCATATGACCTTGGATTACTGCTGCTAATCAGAGTAGACCATACTGGATAGATGAACAAATAATCTGTCCTGATATGAAGCAACTTCCAATGTACAGCATGTACCTTAATTTGGCTGAATCTTAGTGACAGAGCACACACTTAGCAGGCAAAAGATCCCATTTTCAATTCCTAGCATTTCCAAGTAGAGCTGGAAAGAACTCCTATCCGATAACCTAGAAAAATATTACCAATGATTGGACTTAAGAGATCAGAGACTTGATTTGGGACTACTTCCTTTGTCATCCTAGATCTTTACTAGAGAAGGAGGCTGGGTAGTCAAGATACAGAGCTTGGAAAAACTAGAAGTACAGCATCCAGAACCCCTCAGCCATATTTCTGCATTATCTCCAGCAAAATACACTTTCTGATGCACGTTTTCTCCTACATTTTTTGTATACTTTTTCAGCTGGATGACAGACATCCACAAAAGTGCTGATTTTAATGTGTGTATACATTTCAGTTTGATTATTGGTTTGGGAGATGAGAATTTGGTTCATTCCTATGAAAAATACAGACTGAATGGGTTTCTCCACCATTCTTTCTCACAATCTCAATGTAACAGAGATTTTTAAAAAACCCACAGCTTAATATGTGACAATATGATGCCCTACGTAAGAACCCTTGCTAGGTTGTGGTACCAAAGTAACTATGAATGTTCTCCACTTTCAATATTCTGTTTGAAAGAGGCACAATCAATATAGCTGAATTCATCCAATACAAGGAAATCAAAGAAAAATATTCGCTTTGCCAAACATTTCCATCAAATGGTGTCTGGAACCTTTTTGTTCCTAGGTGTGTTGCTTTCAGTTGAAACTGGTAGCTCTGCTGGCTTTGATCTCAGTGGGACAGTGAATTTGGTCTGGGCTAATTTTAGCTTTAGAGGAACTATCCAAGGTACTGCAATTAGTGAGGACTGGTGTTCAGCATCTTGGAAAGGTCCTTTAAAATTTAGACCATATAGTGGAGCAGAGTCACTGGTCCATTGACATGAACATCCACTGGTTGTTTCCTGTCGGTATCATCTTCCTTCCATGCTGTAGCTTTGCCTCTACTCCTATAGGGCTAAATACAACTTCTTGTCAATGGAATCATCAGGGGCTGTGCAGATGCTGGATCAATAAACCGGAGAATTCTAATAAGATGGAAGCTTTGTGAAATGGTTGTTCTCAGCTCTGGGAACTGGATAATTTACCTGTCCTGGATGAAGTGGCAGGTATATTGCTTAAGGAACATGTGCAGATTCATCTTTAGTTCCATTTTAATGTTGATCTTTTGTTGGATTCATTTTAATTTGCAAACTGCCTTGAGCTTTTGTTTTGGGGAAAAGGTAAGGTACAGATAAAGTGTCAGGGTGCCTAGATATGCACCCCAGAGCATGTGCAGAGTACAAAAATAAGAAGCAGTGCTAAAGCATTGTCAATTGCCCCAGACTGGAAAAAACAGTCACGTTAACTCATTGCATCTAGGCTAAGTGCAGTTTATTAAAGCAAAACACAAGATATGCATAGTGCTTCAGGCAACATGACTAGAAGCAAAAACAACAGGTACAAAATACAAGGGACATGGTGCATAGAGAAAGGTAAGAGGAAGAGTAAAGGCCAGTGGCACCTTACAGAGCACGATCTAAGCCTTTTAAGAGCTTGGCCACTCCCAGATATACATCAGGTGGTCCAATACACCCATTACATACATTTTCCCTATGCTTAATGCTTTCTAATGTGACAGGACCTTGCAAGGCAAGATAGACATAACAAACCTTACAGCTGTGCTGTGAAGGTCAAGATGACTTCGTCTCTCCGTCCACCAGAAAAACACCTTGGAGTCACCACTCTAACATTCTGAATACCCTGACATAAAGTTCTCCCCCTCCTCCTCCCCCTCCTCCTCCTCCTCCTCCACTTCATCCATAACAGAAGGCCCAAGTGGACTTTGTAACGTGAAGGGCTTGTTGTCACCATTGGCTGGTCCACTAGCTGTGGCCTTTTCTGGACAGGGAAACTTAGCTAAATTAGTTCATGAATTGGTAACCTTCTTGATTAGATTACTGCAACACATTTGCTTAGACTATTGCAAAACAAGCCCATGGGGCTGTTACCACTCCCCACCCGCCAATTTGGGGGTGTGCTGTTTTTCATAAAGTAGATATATTTATGGCTGAAAGCATGTTTGTAGAAGCCAGGTCAGGATGACTTCAGCATGGCCAGGTCATAAGTTCTGAGAGGATTAGATGGGAGAACCCTATGTTGATGGGCTTGAGTTGATCCTTTCAAAAGGCTGTAAGGTGCAAGCACTCCCAGAAACAATAGAAAGTGAAACTGCCCAAGTGAAGCAATCAAGCACCCCTGCTGTGAGAGTATCCTGCAGAGACCTTTTCTATTTACCTTACCCAACCAAGACATTAAGAGATTGTCAGGAGTCCCATCTATGTTTTGTCCCTTAGAGTTAAGACAATCAGCCTATTCCAGACTCCTTTGTCAGAGTTGTGGAAAAGCAATTACCACTTTGTCCACACAGCCTCCTTCAGGGCAGGAAATAGGGTATAAAAACCCCAGCTCCAGCCCTGGTAATTCTTAGTACGTTGGGTGTCATGCTGCAAGTGGTCCCCCGGACTCCCATTCATCTGTGTTATCCTCTAACTCTTGTTTGAGCCACTCTGCTTTGATGTTCTGCTTCAAGACCAGTAAGTATCACTCCTTGCATCCAAAATCTCTCTCCATCCAACTTTTCTCCCCCTTTGCTTCAATAGCCTTGTATGGTTTATAAGATTGCTTGATTTCTTGTGTGTGTCTATTAATTTCCTATAAAATACTCTTAACTATTAACTGGAGTCATCTCTCTAGTACTGGTATACACAAGTGAAAAGATCCTGTTGTTACCCTCCTCTTACAGGCCTCCTTAAGCTGATAATTCCCCAAATCCTAAGGAGACACTGGCACTGCTGGTGGATATCTCAAGGCCCCTCATCATTTAGGGTAACATCTCCTTGATTAGACTATGTATTTATTTATTTCATTTATTATATTTATAGACTACCTTTCTCCGAAGATTGGGACCCAAGGCAGCTTCCATCAATAAATATCTGTTAAAAACACAATTAATAAAATTAAGCAGATTAAAAACATTTAAAACCACTAAAAACATTTAAATCAGCTAAAAAACATTAAAAGGATATATAACTTGAAAACAATGCTAATTAATAAGCTACCCAGCCAAAGGAAAAGCTTGTTTGAAGAGAAAGGTTTTTGTCTGTTGGCGAAAGGAGAGCAGGGAAGGGGCATGCCTAGCCTCCTGTGGAAGAGATTTCCACAGGGTGGGAGCAGCCACCGAGAAAGCTCTCTCCTGTGTCCTCACCAGGTGAGCCTGGGATGGTAGTGGCACAGAGAGAAAGCTTTCCCCAGCAGATCTTAAAGTTCTAGCTGGCTTGTACAAGGAGATACAGTCTTTCAAATAGCCTGGACCTAAGCTGTTTGGGGCTTTATAGGTCATAACCAGCGCCTTGAATTGTGCCCGGAAACAAACAGGTAGCCAGTGGAGCTGTTTTAAGAAGGGAATTATGTGCTCCCTGTAACTGGCCCTGGTCAGCATTCTCGCTGCTGCATTTTGAACCCGCTGAAGTTTCCAAACAGTTTCCAAAGGCAGCCCCATGTAGAGTGTGTTACAGTAGTCCAATCAAGATGTAATCAAGGCATGTGTCACTGAAGCCAGATCTGACATCTCAAGAAATGGACACAGCTTGTGCACTAGACTACTGCAACACACTTGCTTAGACTATAGCAACATAAACCCATGGGGCTGCCCTTGAAGGCAGCTCAGAAGCTATGACTAGTGCAACATACAACAGCTAGATTTTTGACTGGAAGATGACATGGGAACCATATAATACCATCCTTAAAGAAGTTGCACTGGCTGCCGGTGTGCTTTTGTTTTGAACTTAAATGTTGGTGATGACATTCAAAGCCCTAAACAACTTGGAAGCTTGAACCTTGAAGGAATACCTCTTCCTATGATGCCTGCCCAAGGACTGAAGTCTCCTGAAGGAATCTTCTTCTGCCTCCATTCACTGGCAGCAATACACTATGGGAGAAAATTGTCAGGGTAATGTGAAGTATGCACCTCAGAGCATGTGCAGAGTGCAGATAAGGAAGAGGTGCCCAACTGCTACCACCTACTCCAGACAGGGAAAAATAGCCACACAGACTCAAGCATTAAGGCTTAGTGCTGTTTAATCAACAAACCACTAGATAAGCATTTGGGCTTCTGTCAGCAAGCTTAGAAGCAAAAATACATTCAGGCACAAATACCAATACAGAAGACAGACTGGCAGCATAGCCAGAGGCAGCACAAAAATAACCTACAGCAGTGTAACCAAAGGCAGAATAACTTAAGGCAAGTTACATTGTCATACCTAAGCCTTTTTAAGGGCTTAATCATACCCAAGTCCATATGGGGTGACCCAATGCATTCATAGCATACAACCTCCTCATGCTGGATGCTCTCTGATGAGGCAAGACCGTGCGAGGCAGGTTAGACATAACAATTCCTTGCAGGTATGCTCCCAAGGTCACATTACCTCGCCTCTCCATCCACTTAGAAAAACCTTTCCTGGTCGCACCACACTCACACTCTGAATGCCCTGAAAAATATATCAGGGCCCTCTCTGCTGTAACACCCTGTTTATGGAACATCCTCCCTTCAGAGTCTCAGTTGGCACCAACACTGATGTCATTCTGGTATCCAATAAAAACGTGTCATTTTACTAATATCTGTGGTGCCTAAATGATTTCATCTGAATATGCAGATGTGCATGGTTTAAGTTGATTTAAATTCCATATGATCTTGTTTTAACTTGTTTTAGTATCTGATATCTTTCTAATCTGTTCAAACTGTCTTATATTAATTATATTGTGTAAATCGATCATATGTACACTGCACTTGATCTAGGGTGGGACATCTTTTTTTTTCTTTAAGTAAAATAAATTTGTTGAATCAATTGCTGACTGAGAAGCCAGCATTTCTATAAACCCCATTGATTCAATGGTCTGTTGTTGTCATGTGCCTTCAAGTAATTTCTGACTTATGGGATCACTGTTATGAGACTGAGAGTATGTGGCATGGCCAAGGTCACCCAGTGGATTTCCATGGCTAAGCAGGGAATTTAGTGGTGTAGGGATGGGGGAAGGGGGCGATGCACCCTGGGTAGCACTTTTTTTGGGGGGGTGCCGCTGTTCCTTACCTGCCTCCCTGGTGTGCTGTTGTCCTGCCCCATGTGCTGTTGCCCCTCCCTGCACTCCATCACCCCTCCCGTATGGACTGTCACCCTGCCCCTTCATGCCATTCCCCCACCTCTGCGCACCATCGCGCTGCCCTCGTGCACTGTCACCCTGCCTATACACCTCCGGTCCCGCCCCTAGCCCACTTGCACCAAGCTATGCCACCGAGGGAATTGGACACAATACCATGCGGGCTCTCCACTCAAAACTAATTATTCAAATTATTCAAAATGATCCTGTGAAGATGCCAGCCACAGATGCAGGTGAAACGTCAGGAGAAAATACCAATAGAACATGGCCTCAAAGCCCAGTAAACCCACAACAGCCTATGGATTCCAGCCGTGAAAGCCTTCAACTTTGCGTATTCAAAAGGATGTCAAAAAGCAGAGCTCTGAAATAACTGTAAAGTGTTTGCAGCAAGTGCTGAGCAAATTGTGCTCTTAGAGGTGCATGAAAAACACCCACAAAATGAGATAAGCAGGTTGGTTCAGCCCTAGTTGATACTAAAGGGGCTAAGAGGAAGAAAAGAAACAGGAAAAAAAAAAGGGGGAGGGAGAGGAATTCTTTAATGTTAATTTCCTGCAGACATGGCAAGTGAGTTGAAGGGGAATGCTCATAAACCATTTGAAAGGAGATTTTCAAGTGCAAATATTACCAAAGGCCCTTAAAGAGGCAGATGAAAGGAAGCCAGGACACTGCTGTCCTCGCATTGTCTCTTGTCAGGAGGGTATTCATGTAGCTTTTGGCTATTAAAGGTAGAAGATAAGAGCGCTACATCCCTCAGGGGACCAGGGGGGACTATCGCAAGGCAAAGAAGAAAGGGTAATTACCATGTGAAGTTAAACTGCAATGTTCATCCAAATGAGGAAATTACTTATTCACTCAAATGCGCAAAAGAAGATCGGAAAGCAAAAGCAAACCACTCACATAAAGTCTGGAGGCCTGCTCATTGGTTTTGTTTTTTGGAGGGGGGGCAGGCAGGATATCATCTGGTTTCTAGCTTACTGGAACAAAAAAATAGAGCCTGTAGAAGGGCTCAGAAAGTTCCTTTTTAGAAGGAATTGGGTACTGTTACAATTTCAAGACCTCCAGGCAGTTTCTAGCTATTAATGATCTTTAAAAGTAAATTTAACTTTCCTGTTTCCCTAAAGTAGGGAGGCTGAAGAGGCATACTATCCTCCAGAAGATTTTAAAGGGTCCTTGCCACACCATATAATAATCATATTTTTGTCTCCAAATGCCACTCGTGACTTCAGGGAGGGGGGCTGTGGTGGGCATTTTAGCCATGGTCCCCTCCCCCAGCCACATTACAGTCAGGAAGGACTTTCTTTCACAACAGGAAATGATCCAGAAGTTGCTTCCTGTTCACTTCCTGGTTTAGAGAAAGACCTCTTTTGAACCAAGAATGCTCTATGTCCTTTAGAGGGCATGGAACAAGTTTTAGAAAACTTTTTTTTAAACATTTTTTTAAAAATAATGCCTGGGAGCCTCGGGATCCACAAAAACAGGCTTTGGGACCACATATGTCTCTTAGACTGCACTTTGCTTGGAAGGAACTAAATAGATTTTAGATACTTGTTTTTAAAGGTCTTATTCTAGCAACTAGAACCTAAAGTTACATTTTCCTGCAGAAGTCATACAGAACTAGACCTACAGAGGACTTGTTCATAGAATCATAGAATCACAGAATTGGAAGAGGCCACAAGGGCCACCCAGTCCAACCCCCTGCCATGCAGGAACACACAGTCAGAGCGATTCAGCCTCCAAAATGACGACTCCGCCACACTCCCAGACAGCATATTCCCAGTGATGTATTTAAATCTTTTACTCCAAGTCTCAAGTCAAGTCTCAAGCCCTCGAACATACTTTCAAGTCAAGGCTCAAGTCTGGGAGACAACTTTATACCCCAACCTATATTCCAGAATTTCTGGGCACAGTTGAATAAAGTCAGTTTTAACAATTTAAGTAGAAGCGTCCCTCCACATTTGCAATTTTGCGATCTGCAGCTGGAGGCTTTTGTGCCAATGGGCATAAAAGAGTCTGCAGCTTCAGAATTGGGGAATAGGATCCTTCTTACTTCCCATTTCCAGCACTGGAGCCTTTTTCAGAAGTAGGGAATTGGATCCTTCTTACTGCCCATTACTGAAGCTTTAAAAGCTGTAGAAAGAAGGAACCTTCCTCCTCAAGCACACTGCCTAACACAGTTGCTGTTCTCTGAGAAATGTGTCCTATGCTTTGGGGACAAATCTTGCTTTCTGCTCTTAGGCAAAGTTTTAGAAGGCTCCTCCGATATGCAGCAGGGACAGGCTGCTGAGCAGACCTCAAGCCTGCCTCAAACCAGTAGACTAATCTATTTGCTGTTCCTTTTTGAGAAATGTGCCCACACTCAGGGCTTGAGACAGATGATCACATGACCAGCAGACAAAAAGAGTTGGAAGCATTGTTCAAAGTTGTAAGGTTTCTGGATGAATGTGTTATGTTACTGAACCAAGGGCAGCAAGTCGGTCACTAAAAATATAGAAGTCTCAAGTTGAGTCGAGTCATTGTGTCATTTATTGCCAAGTCAAGTATGAGTCAAGTCATTGAAGTGACTGAAGTCTGACTTGAGTCAGATGTAGACTCGAGTCTACATCACTGCATATTCCACTATCAAACTGCTCTTACCATTAGGAAGTTCTTCCTAATGTTTAGGTAGACTAGGTTAAATAAAGAGGCCCATATTTGAACCCAAGTTTTGTTCTCTGGTCTCTTTTATTTAGTGGGTTGGTCAGTAATCTCTTTTGCCCTAATATGAAGTCATTGTACAGTTTATTTTTATGATGAAAAAACAGCTGGGTTGGAAATAGTTCCAACAAATCAATTGCATTTTTCCACTGGCCTACTTTTTCTGTCCTGCAAAGTGTAAATTATTGGGACAATAATAATAATAATAATAAATAGATCTCCTGCCATTTCGTGGCTGAAATCAAATGGAGAGAAGATAGTGTGAGTACTTGGATAAGAACCAGCCTGTCCACTCACTGAAAGATGGCAAGTGCACACTCCTTTGATCCTATACAGGAATGACCAAGTAGAGACAGCAATTTTATGAGAGGCAGGAATGAAAAAACCTTGTGTAGACATCCAGAGACAATTCATTCTAAGACAGACAGAGACATAACTCAAGAATATCCTGGATCAAAGTAAGAAAGAAAGCAAGTGTTAAAAATCTATGGACTACTCAACACAGAAATGAGGACTCTTTATATTTACCACATAACCTATGAAACACAGAAAGAGAGAGAGAAAGTGTATATTTGGGGTATGTACTGGGAGAAACCTTACCAGAATCACAGTGTGATAGCCCTTTGATATCACTGAGCTGAAAGCATGCATTGGCTTACTGCTACTGGCAAAGGTGGGTGACATGAAACTCTGGAAGAACTGTGGCATCTGGGGACCATTCACACTACAGAATGATAAAGCTATGATTCCACTATGACTACCATGATTCTGTGCAATGGATTCCTGAGATCGGCAGTTTATGGAGGGCTATTTAAAATTCTCAGCCAGATTGCTCCAGGATCTCATCAAACTACAAACCCCACGATACCAGAGCATAGAACTATGGCAGTTCAAATGGAATAATAGCACTATAATTGTGCAGTGAGGATGTGCCCAGGTGTCAGAACTCTGTCTCTTCAGAATAGTGATGAGCTTGGAGAAATTTTCGACACTCACAAGGTTCTTGAACATTGGTAGCAATTGCTTTCCTTGTTGGAACCATATTTACACCCCAGGCAAAGTGAGGCAGCTGACATTCTCTCAGTTTGGCAGCATCAAACTGGCAGAATGTCTGCTAGTCGAAGAACTAACATACGTTGGCACTCTTAGTCAGAGTAAATCACATACCCCCATTACTTCTGCAGTAGGGCAATGGATAAAAAAACTTGCGGATGGTAGCTTGGATGTGGGAAATTTGCTTGCAAAGACCACCGTATCATCCAAGTGACACACTCTGCAGAATGGCTGGCACAAAAATGGGCCTTCTTTGGACACTCAGCAGGGACTATTTTGTCATTGGGGTAGAAAGTTATTGTATGAAGCCATTCATGCTAGTTCTTTCAGCAAATAAATTGAATGAATGAAAGAATGAATGAATGAATGAATGAATGAATGAAGCAAGCTTCTTTTTATGTTTTCTGGCTCCAGGTTTTTGGGCATTGTGGAATGCCCTTTGTACTATGCCTTTCCCAGAAAATATCTTGAGGACATGGGATATTTTTATCCCCTCAAATACTTTCAAATTTCCACAGAGTCAGAAAATACCCCAGAAGTCACTAAATGTAAGGGTTTTTTTTAAACCCTCAGTAAAGTGAGAGCCAGGGTGGTGTAGTGATTTGAACATTTCACTATGACCCTGGAGGCCACGGTTTGATTCCCTGATTGACCATGGAAACCCACTGAGTGACCTTGGGGACATCACACACACAACCCCAGAAAACCCCATCATAGGTTCATCTAAGGTTTGTTATAAATTGGAAATAACTTGAAGGCACAAAACAACAACAGATAACAGTTAAGACAATTTGAGTGCTATGAACAACCAGTCTGTGGCTCAAAGCACACTCTTCTCCTGTCTACCTGGTTCTTGTCTCAGTACCAATGCCAGACCATGAGGCAGTGGCAAAAGACATACCATGAAACCCTGTACATGAAACATGCAAAACTCTAGCATGTCCTCCAACTGTCCCAGTTTGTCAGAGACAATCCTGATTAGTCCTGTCATAACACTATTTCAGCTGCTTTTAAAATGTCTCAGATTCTCTTTCCTCCTTCCACTTCCTCCTATCCTCGGCTTACTTCAAGTGCTGCAAACTGAGAGCTTTTCCGCACTACACTGTTATAGTGCTATTATTCGACTCTCAACATCTTGTGGAATTCTAGGATTTGTAGTTTACTGAGGTCAAAGTGCTCTCTAGCTAAGAATTCTAAATGACCCTCCCTAAACTGCAAAGCCCAGGATTCCATAGGATGTTGAAAGTGGAATAATAGTGTAGTGTGGAAAGGCCCTGAGTTCAAAGTGCAAAAGCAGTTAGCACCCAATTAACTTTGGAGGAGGAAGAATGGAGAGGGGCGGATCTTGCTTTTCCCTGTGGACTCAGGCAAGAGCAAACAGCTGCAGTCCCTCATAATTTGTGCGTTCTTTTCCAATAACTTTTTCCATCTTGGCCACACTGATGTTGCTTCTATGCATATTTCCCAGTTTCTGTCTACAAAACGTTGGAGGGTGTACTGTAGTGAGGCCTCATCCTTTTAACTATAAAAAGTAGCTAAAAGTTGCACTTAGACCATGACAGGTATGACGCCATCCTTTTGTAAGATAAAATTGCAGTGGAACTTAGTGATATTCATTGGCAAATTAATTGTAAATAACTAGTTATCCTAGTAATTCCTTACAACTACTTCTTTGCAAGTAGTTACTTCTCATCTGGGTGGAAAATTTCTAAAAACTTCCATAGAACCAAAAAATTCCTAATGACTTCTACAAAAATACCTAATAACTTCCATAAAATCTGAAAAGACATGGTCTAAAAAGCTCTAAAAACAGCTAGGCCTCCTGAAGCATTCTACCTGTGTGAAGGAAAATAGCTGGCCTGTCCAAAATCATCATGATCAAGATATTGTTCTCCAATTCATCCAGCTATTCTTTGAACCCACTGATTTTCCAGGGTCTCACAAATGTTTGCAGAAGTATGTTCCAGATGGTAGCGTGATTCTGAGGAACCATGCAACTCCTTAGGGTACAGGGAAAGCAATCCAAGTGAAACTGCAGTGTCACTTGGCTGACTTTTCCCTATCATTTAGATGCACATTTTCTGAGAAGAAGGTCATTGCAGTGAGCCAGAAATGCAACTGCGGCAAATACTGTTTCTTAAGCAAGATCAGGGAAACAGGTGAGGAGTTCTTCGTGCCTGGGGAGGCGGGTGATGGATATTTGCTCTGACAGCCCAACTCCCAGGCAATCGGCAGAGAAGGGCCATAAATGCTCACTCAGCTATGACATGGCCGAGGAAGACCTAGGGCTAATCATGGGATTCCCCTCATTTTCTTTGGATCAACTATTTCATATAATGGGCAAGGAAAAGAAAAAGCATGCCTAATGAGCAGAAAGTCATCCCTTTAGGATGATGTGCTTTAAATTTCAGAGACTTTCCTCCAGAAAAACCAGCTGACACAGTGATGGCTGTATCAAGCATATCCAGATAACAAGGAATGTGGACTGGTTTGTCTACATGGAAAGGAATCTGTAGATGGTCAGTTTGATACCTGGCCTGAAAGATAACCAAAACATCTGCTAGGAATGTTAACTTGATGAAAAGCTGCCTCAGCACATGCACAATGCATGAGTGATTTGGCAGTTTTTAGAAAATTCTATTAGAATGTAAGGCTTATTTCTGCAGTACATTGTTATAGTGCTATTATTCCACTTTCAACAGCCTGTGGAATCCTAGAGTTCGCGGTTTAGGGAGGGCCCTTTAGAATTCACAGCCAGAGAGCTCTTTGGCCTCAGTCAACTACAAATCCCAGAATTCCACAGGATGTTGAAAGTGGAATAATAACACTATAACAGGGTAGTGCGGAAATGGCCTAAGAGTTGTGAGCTCAAGAGCCATGGTAATGTAGTTGTTTGAGCTTTGGACTACAACCCTGGAGACCCGTCGGATTTCTGCACAAGGCTGTTATAGCGCTATGACTCCACTTTCAACATCCTATGGAATACTGGGGTTTGCAGTTTTGGGAGGGGCTGGTCGGCCCCTCCCGAAACTGCAAACCCCAAGATTCTATAGGATGTTGAAAGTGGAATCATAGCACTACAACAGCCTCGTGCGGAAATGGCCCAGGGTTCAATTCCCTGCTCAGCCAAGGAAACCCACTGGGTGACCTTGAGTGTGTCAAATACTCTCAACCCCAGAAAGCTCTGTGATAGAGTCCTCTGAGGGTCCCCGTAAGTTGGAAACAACTTGAAGGCACACAGCTGTGAACTCAGAGCTCTCGTACTGTTCACACCCTGGTCGCTTGGGGTGTGGGAGAAAAATGCATTTTGTTCAATAAAATTTGAGCCTGAATTCCCCAGCCTGGCCTTCAAATTTGTCCTGGTGAGGATGGGAGAAGCAGTTCTGCTTCAGCCCCTTCTTGATTTCCCCATCTCAAACTTTGCCTGATGAAGGAGCCTGTGGAGTTAAAAATCAAAGCAGAATGTTTAGTGTGTCTTCTGGTTGGATTAATAAAAGTACCATCAATTTGTACTATAGATTTTGAGTCATGCTTATGGAAGAAAACCCCTCTCCATTCACATGTACAAAGCACCAATCCATGTAAAACCACTCATGGGTGAAATTTTCCAGAAGAAATCATTTGTGCTGTCACAGAATGATGTTCCAGTATGATATTGTTAAGGGTGTTTCATGGGTTAAAGCTCCCTTGACTAGTTGGGCCAAGCTTTTCAGATTTGGATAAGATTCAGGTCACTGAACAGCTGCATGCAACATGGTTGGCCTGTGGAGATTGTCTACCAGAAAGCTTTAGATAAGGATTTTTTTTCCTGCAGTGGTGTTTCCTGCCAGATGAAAGCTGAAGTTGATGGCATCTTAAGCTAGCTTTCCAGCTTTAAGTGTATTTCACAGCAAGTGCCAAGGAGCCAGTTTGCAGAGATGAAGTCAAACTGGAGCAGAACCAGATGTTTTGCAGAGGCAGAGATGCTGTGCTAGTGTTTTGAAAGATGCAAAGAATATCAGCATGTAAAAAATGGAAAAGGTTATCCAAACTGATTAGAGATTAATTCACACATGCATGATTATTTCATTTATAAACAAATGTATACCCATGGCGCTTCTCTAAATCATTCAAGATGGCTAACGGTAATCAAAAGCACACAGGACCATGTAAAATACAAAATGCTAATAAAAAACATTACTGAAAACAAAGCCAGAAAGACGTACAAAATGTCCCCATTAAAACCAGAAATAAGAAACGTTATCAGTAAAAAGCAGAGCCAGAATAAAACAATGAAGCAAAACCAGTTGCAGAATGAACAAGTAGGTGGATGATCAAAGATTTTTCCAAAGAAAGAAAGAAAGAAAGAAAGAAAGAAGGAAAGAAGGAAAGAAGGAAAGAAAAGGGAAAGTCTTAACTATCTGCTGGAAAGGCAACAAAGGTAAGAACAAAGGCTGAGCTCATATATCAGAGTTGCATGTCATAAACATCTCCGTATGGAGTTATGTGTTATGCTACACAACCCTTGTGTTGAATGCATTCAGCTGTGCAGCTAGGTCATATATGAACACAATATTTGCATTTCATCACATCCTTAAAAAGCTGCGTACCAGGAAACGATAAGATTTATAGTGCAAACTAATGACTAGGAAGAAGCCCTACTGCAGTCAGTTAAACTTACTTCTAAAGAGACATGCGTATGATTTCTCTCTCTTAATTGGTCCTTTTTCCACCCTGAGGGGGAAGGTGTTAATGGCTTTCTGGCAGAACAAACAATGGGGTCCAGAATGGGCTACTAGCTTTAGCATTATGTGACAAAGCATTGATGGGAATTGTGATAGCTCTTTAATGGCTGGACAGAGGAAAGAACAAAAGTGCAAAGTTCAGTAGGACCGAGGTTGCAGAGTGTGGGTCATTGCCACATTGTTTGAGAGTTTTGGTGGCTATTGTCCTTGAAGGTTGAGTCGCTGAGTGGATCACTGCAAGCTCATCAACGCTGGAGCTTCCTGATGGATCCCTTGACTATGACCTGGCCGTGCTCTGAGGTCCCATCTGACCTACTTTCGCACATGTTCAACCAGTTTCCTCTCTGCCAGCATGGCTTTTCAGTCATAAATGTGTGATTTATATTTCAGGCCTATTAAATGATATTTGTCAATTATATCATATAATGGAGTGGGCATGGTAACAGTTTCCTCTCCAGATAAACAAGTGGTTAACGGGTGTGGGGTTTAAGAAACATTTATTGGAGGTGAGTATCACAGAAGGATATAAGAGATCATGAGAAACAATTGACCAGTCAGCAAAATCAGATGGGAAACAAGGTGAGAAGCTTCCAGATGCTTCAGACAAGAAGTTATATAAAGGTCTCAAAAGACCGTGAAGCAAGAGAGACAAAGAAATATCAAAGAGAGACAAAGGACTGGTACCAGGCTGGGCAAGTTTTGTCCAGACTCCCAGGTTCTCCCCCACACCATCCCTGTATCCAGGTAACATTGAGAGCAGAACAGGAACATTTTAGCTAATCACATCAGGGACTTATGTTCTTTTAAACCCCTAGATGAAATGACCCAGGCTTGTCTGTAACTTTGTAACTGCCAAGTAATGCCTGAAGGGAAGTGTCTTCAAGAATGAGATATGTTTTTTTTTATAATCATTTTATTCAAATTCAGATATAAAACAAACAATTATAACTGTCAACTTATTTGAAATATTTCTGATCTTCCACACTGATCTAGATTTCATTATCAATATTTCTCAACATGCTTAAAATATTGTACTACATTTTAGTGCTATTATTACTCGTTGATTCTTGCATTTCCATCTCCATATTCCCGCTTCATGATATATATCCTGTAGCCCCCTCATAATTTATCTTAAATCATGAATCACAGATTTCCATCTGATGGTACCCAGCAATTACCCATTACAATTTGCCATTCTTTTTGTATCTCTTCAGCTGATTTCCCTTTTAATCTCTGAGAGACCATATCAGCATTTTTGTTTTCAATCCGTGTACCCCACCATTGTTCTAATGTGGGTATTTGCTGAGTTTTCCACATCTTTGCATATTCAATACAAGCTGTTGTTATAATGTACAGTAGTATTCTCCAGTACTTCTTTATACCAGTACCTTCTAATACATCAGTCATATTTAACAAATACAATTCTGGTAACTTGGCAAACTGTACTTTCATTAATGCACATATTTTGTTATTTATTTCAGTTCAATATTTCTTAGCTTTAGGACATGTCCACCACATATGATATATCGTACTGACCTCATTCTGACATTTCCAACATTGTCCGGTGCCTATAAATCTTTTTTAATTTATCTGGTGTCATGTACCATCTATGAAATAGCTTGTAATAGTTCTCTTTCAAATTCTGTGCTACTGTAAATTTCTGTGTTTTTTTCCAGCTCTGCTACCAAGACTCTACTTGTATTGAATGTCCGATATTTTGTGCCCATGCTTATAGCTTGTAATAGTTCTCTTTCAAATTCTGTGCTACTGTAAATTTCTGTGTTTTTTTCCAGTTCTGCTCCCAAGACTCTAATTGTATTGAATGCCCGATATTTTGTGCCCATGAAATCATTGTTGCCTTTACTGTTTCTTCTTGCCTCTCCTGATGTAGTATTTCTTGACATATTTGGGCAAGTAAATGAGGCGGATTTTCGAACAGCCATTTAATTACTCCAGTTTTCTCTTTAAGTTCGATTCCATATGTTTTTATATCCATCTGAAACCTTTCTGCTAACTTTCTGTAAGGGAACCAACTTAATGTTATTCCCTCTTGTTCTAGTTTTTCTCTTCTTTTAATCTTAAAGTTGTTGGACGTTGATCTCTCAATTATATCATCATATCACAACCATTTATCTGTGTTCGTCCATCTGCCAAAAAAAGCCTCTTGCGGTGAGACCCAGGTGGGGAGCTGCCATATGTTTTTAGTTTTACAATCCTCCCAAATTTTCAGAAGTGATTTTCTGATAAAGTGATGTGTGAAGTCTTTATCTATTTTTGCTTTATCATAAAATATATAGGCATGCCACTCCATCCTCAGGTCTGCTCCCTCCAGTGCCAACATTCTCGTGTCTTGTAGACCTACCCAGTCTTTTATCCATGTAAAAGCCGCGGCCTTATAGTATATTTGAAAGTCTGGTAGTACTATTCCTCCTCTACTTTTTAAGTCTGTCATACTATTCCATTTTATCCTAGGTTTTTTTCCCTTGCCATATAAACTTAGTTAGTTCTCTCTTCCATTGTATGAAAGGTTTCATGTTCATTATTATAGGAAGATTTTGGAACAAAAAGTTCATTTTTGGCAAAACATTCATCTTTATTGCAGCTATCCTCCCCACCATTGACAAACGCATGGAGGTCCAACTTTCCAAGTCTTTTGTTATTTCTTTCCATTTTTTTTCATAATTATTTTGAAATAACTCATTGTTTCTTTTGGCTATCCAAATACCTAGATATTTTACCTTTTGTCCTCTATTGAATCCTGTTTTTTGTACTAATTCCATCTCTTCTCTTTCAGTCATATTTTTGGTTAAGAAGACTGTTTTTTCCTTATTAATTTTAAAACCAGAGAATTCTCCATATTCTTGAGCTGTAGTAATCAATTTTTCAATACATTTCCCTGGGTCATCCAGTAAGAAGACCAGATCGTCAGCGAAAGCTTTTAACTTGTAATGATATTTCTTAATTTGGACTCCTCTTATTTCTTTATCTTCTCTTATAGCATTGTTAAGTATTTCCATTGTCATAATAAACAGCAGAGGAGACAGGGGACACCCTTGTCTCGTACCTTTGTACAGTTCTATCATTTGTGTTCTTTCACCGTTTATGACCAGTCGAGCTTGTTGTTGGCTGTAAATTGCTTCAATCCATGCAACAATTTTTTCTTCTACCTGCATCTGTTTAACCGCCGTCTTCATGAATGTCCAGCTGATCATGTCAAAAGCTTTCTCCGCATCTACAAATATCATTGCCATTTTCCATTCATTATGCTTTTCATAGTATTCGATTACATTTAAGACTGTTCTAATGTTATTTCTCAAAGATCTTTTTGGTAGAAAGCCATTCCGGTCCTCATCAATTACCTCTAACAGCACTTTTTAAAGCCTCGCTGCTAGAATTGAAGCAAAGATCTTGTAGTCTGTATTCAAAAGTGATATTGGTCTATAGTTCTTTACATCGCTCAAATCTCTTCCTTCTTTCGGGATCAGCACAACGTTAGCTTCTTTCCAAGTATCTGGTATTCTTTCCTTTATTATTTCATTTATAGTGCTTTGCAAAGGTATTGAAATCAAGAATGAGATATGTTTTGTCATTGTGTGTGCTTGCTTAGAATAAGAACCTTTCCTTCTAAAGATCTCCTCTGTCCATGCTCTCTCTCCAGATGCTTTGCCGGTTTGCGTGTGCGGAGAGAATTTCCCTCTCTCACAGAAGGTGGGAGAGGAAAGCCTCTGCAGTCAGAGATGTGAGTCTAGAGAGTCTTTCCCCAGTCAATAGGCTATACACACCCACACTTTGATATGTTTTAATTGGCAAAATATATTAATTGATATAAATATAAATTATACTCTGCTACAGCTGCATGGCTGTGCTGGCCAAAAGGAAAAGCTGACCAAACACGTTTATTACAAAATCAGGTCAGGAAAGATCTCTAGGCATAGCCAGGTCATAGTCAGGAAATCACCAGGAAACTCCAGTGATAATGAACTTACGGTTAGCTTTCAACGACTCAACCACTAAGAGACAATAGCGCCTGCGATGTTCCTACAGGATGGCTGATTGTCTTATCCCCCCTTCCTCTGACTAGCAAACTTCCCTTTTGTCCCCACACCTGGCCAGCAATTGAAGAGCTATCAAGAGTACTATTAGCCCATTGTCACCTAACACTAAGATTATTAGCTCATTCCAAACCCATTGTCCACCCTGTGGACTCCATTGTTTACTCTGCCAGACAGTCATTAGCATCCTTGCCCTCCAGTCAGAAAAAGAATATTTAAACCCCAGTTTTTGGCCAGCCAACTTGCAGTACACTGATTACTGGCTGTCACTCTGCTGCTCCCATTCTTGATTGTGTACTGTCTTTAGACTTGTGTCTTAATCACACCATTTCTTCGCTGCTCTATTATTTTGCTGGTAAATATCACCCACTTCACCATGAAAATTCAAAATTCAAAACTTTCCTCCCTTTTCTTTCAGTTACCCTTCTGTGATTGCATGACTGCTTGGATCTTGTGTGTGATTGCTATTTCCCCCGTGAAACAAATAAGCTTATTTTTGGATCTATAGCTGGTTCTTCCCTGCCCTAGTCCCTATAGACATAGGTGTAAAAGATCTTGTAAAGTTACCCTCCCTCTCACAGGTCTCCTCTTTGAGCTAATATTTTCCACCTTTCCATGGAGGCACTGGCATCGAGGGTAGACCCCTGAGTCACCCACCTTTTGGGGTAACACCCCACTATCTTTCTACTGAGTTACTTCATGATGGGGATTTAAAATAAGTCAGTGGTAGTAGCTAGATGATCTCTAGGAACAAGGGTCCCATCTCCTACTGGAGAGCAGGAGACAGCATAAAGTAAGAGAACTCTTCCCCTCACAGCAAATAAAGTCTAAACAGAAAGAACTGGCAACTCAATACTCCCAGAACCTCTTTTTCTCCCTTTCTAGATGAGCTCATAGTCACGAGTCTCTAGTACCCCCAGCAGGGGTTTCCAAACATGCAGCTTTTAGGGAATCTTCCAACTTGACATGTTTACCAAAGAAGCTCTATGAAACTGTTATCCCACTGGTACACCCTATCCTGGGATCTACAATTTTTAATATCAAATATAGTTCATCATACCAGAGAGGTTGTCCAGATGAGTACGTAGGCAGCAATGGTGGAATGACTGAGAACTAGGTCAGGCCAGTAAAATCCCCAGTCATGTAGCCCAAGGAGCCCTCAAGCTGTGCAAACTCACAGTAAACAAAAGGTCCTGAGCCACAGAGGAGCCAGCTTGAGGGAATTAGTGTGTTTTCCTCAAGTTGAGCACTTATGATTCCAGAAAAATCATCCAAGGCAAGGACCATCTACATAAATTTACACTACAATCCCTTGCAACTGAAGATCCTGGAACACTGGCAACACCTCATAAAGCCATCATGCAAAACGAGTTGCCATTGAGGAGCTTCCTTTCCTTTATGATGCCTATTGTTCTCCCCGGGAGAGGATTTCCCCTCAAGGTACATTTTCCTCTACAAGCAGGCATAGTTTTTGAGAATTCCTCCAGATAACTCCCCACCACGCTAATGGACTGTTTCTCTGTTAGTTGAGTAACCCCCTCAGCTGTCTCTTTGCTGAGTTCTGCTTTGCTTGCTGCTTCCTGGACCAAGGACTTCAGGAGAGGTGCAGTATCACCCCATTTACAATCCCTCTCTGAATCCCCTATCAAATTTTTCCACTCTTTTGCTTCTTAATAGGTCTTGTGTGAGTGAGTGAGCGATTGCATTGGTGTGTGTGAGAACATTTTCATTCAATAAAATTATTTATTTGATACATTTGTCTGGTTTTCGGCTTGTCCCGACCTCGTAAAAACTGGGTAAAAAGACCCTGCTAGGTTGCCCTGCCTCTCGTATTGCCACCGCTTGTGCTCCTTTAAGTTCCTCACTCTTCCTTATGTTGAGTATATCGAGGTATCTCCCAAGGGACCCCCAGAAACCAGGGTAACAAAACCTTAGAATATTCCAGTGGGTTATAGAATACATACTAGATAAGAAGGTTATGTCAGTTTCTCACATACTTATTTTTTAAAACTCAGGGTCCCCCCCCATTCCAAATATGTAATTTGTGGCTTTGGGGAAATTCTTCAGAAAACAAACACATTTTCATCTTTCCGCAATGGACCAACTCAGCCAGTACACCTGTTCATATCAAGAAGAGGGCTGCATTATACAAACCTAACATATCACCATTAAAAATGGAAAGCCTATCAGACCGAAAAGGAGCAACAGTCCTAATTTGTCACTAACATGCCTGAATACAGAGGGATTCAGAGCCCAGATTTTTCCAAAATTCTCCCCATCCCTAGTTGTAGAATGTACAATTATTTTAGATGAGGAGTGAGGGGTTCCTATAGAGCCAGCTGGGAAACAAAAATGTCAGACAGGTGAGGGATGGAAGGAAAGATGGGAAGAAAAGGAGTGAGAATGGAAGGACTTGTGAGCAGGCTGTCTGGACAGGAGCTGAGTCAGGGGGGAATTCTTCTCTGTCTTGGATTCAAATGTGACCTGGGAATGGTCACCGGGGTCATAATGCTTCTCTTTTTTTGAGAAGAACCTTACATCATTCTGAGGCACATAGCAGTTAAGGCTAGTGTTCTGCTGACATTGCTCATAGAATCATAGAACCATAGAATCATAGAACTGGAATGACCACAGGGGCCATCCAGTCCAACCCCCTGTTACCCTACTGGCATACCCCATCCCGGGGACTATAAATTTGATATCAGATATACCCATCATGCCAGTGAGGTTGCCTGGATGGGCACATAGGCAAAGAGGTCAAACAACTGAAAACAGGTCAAGACTAGAAAAATCCCCAGTCACATAGCCCAACGAGACCTCAGGCTATACACATCTACATAGACAAAGGGTCCTCAGCCAAGAATAGCCAACTTGAGGGGATTAGTGTGTTTTCCCTAGGTTGAGCAACTGTGATTCTGGAAAAATCCTACAAGGCGAGGTCCATCTACTTAAACTTATGCTGCAACCCTTTGCAACCACAATCCTGAACACTTGGAACCCAGCATAAACCAATCATGCAAACGACCAAGTTGCCATTGTTTGGCATTCCTTTCTTTGCTGTGACCATTATTCCCCCCAGGAGAGGGCCTGCCCTCGAGGTACGTTCTACCCTATAAGTAGTCCTAGTTTTTGAGGGTCTCTTCAGAGAACCCCCCGCCATGCTGGCAGACCAGCACTCTGTTAGCTGAGTAATCCCCTCAGCCGTCTCTTTGCTGAGCTCTGCTCTTCTTGCCACTTCCTAGACTGAAGACTTCAGGATAGGTGCAGTATCACCACCTCTACATTCCCTTTTCTATATCCCCTATCCATTTTTCACCTCTTTTCCTTCTCAATAGTTCTTGTATGTGTGATTGTGTGGTACTACATTCATTTAACAGAATTCATTTATTTGGTACATTTGTCTGGGTTTTGCTTGGCCTGACCCCATAAAGTTGGCTAAAAGATCCTGCTGGGTAACCCTGCCTCTCGTTTTGCTAATGCTGGTGCTCCGCTAATTTCCTCAACCTTTATAATTTGGAGTGAATCAAGGTGTCCCCTACGGGACCCCCAGAAGTTAAGGTAACACCCTTGCCGTACAATAACACACATCAAAGTGCTCCCGACAGATGGCCATCCAGCCTCTGCTTAAAAACCTCCAAAGAAGGAGACTGCACCACACTCCAAGGCAGCATATTCCACTGCTAGACAGCTCAGACCATCAGGAAGTTCTTCCTGAGGTTCAGGTGGAATCTGCTTTCTTGCAGCTTGAATCCATTGCTCCTTGTCTTAGTCTCTGGAGCAGCAGAAAACAAGCCCACTCCCTCCTCGACATGACATCCCTTCAAATATTTAAACATGGCTGTCATGTCCCCTCTTAACCTTCTCTTCTGCAGACTAAACATCCCCAGCTCCCTAAGCCACTCCTCATAGGGCATAGCTTCTAGATGCTTCACCATTTTGGTTGCCCTCCTCCGGACACGCTCCAGCTTTTCAATATCCTTCTTGAATTGAGATGCCCAGAACTGGACACAGTATTCCAAATGAGGTCTAACCAAGGCAGAATAGAGTGGCACCATTCCCTCCCTTGATCTAGATGCCATACTCCTATAGATGCAACCAAGAATTGTGTTGGCTTTCTTGGCTGCCTCATCACACTGCTGACTCATGTTCAGCTTGTGACCTACCATGACTCCTAGATCCTTTTCACACATACTGTTATACAGCCATGTGTCTCCCATCCTATATTTATGCATTCCATTTTTTCCCCCCTAAGCGTAGGACCTTACATTTATCTCTGTTGAAATTCATTTTGTTAGCTTTGGCCCAGCTCTTCAATCTGTACAGGTCATTTTGAATTTTGATCCTGTCCTCTGGATATTAGCAACCCCTCCCAATTTGGTGTCATCTGCAAATTTGATCAGCATGCCCTCTGCTCCTTCATCCAAATCATTGATGAAGATGTTGAATAGCACTGGGCCCAGGACAGAACCCTGTGGCACCCCACTAGCCATTTTTCTCCAGGATGAAAAGCAGCCATTGGTGAGCACCCTTTGGGTTTGGTTGGTCAACCAATTACAAATCCACCTAACAGTAGCCCTATCCAGTCTGCATTTCGTAAGCTTCTTTGCAAGAATGTCACGGGGAACTTTGTCAAAGGCCTTGCTGAAATCAAGATATGCTATATCAACAGCTGCCTGAGACTGTTCAAAAGTCACAGGAAAACACCCAGAAAAAATAGAAGGTAATAGGAAAAGAGGAGAACTGCATCACAGGTCAATAGACTCAATCATGGAAGCCACAGCCCTGAGTTTAGAAGACCTGAGCAGTGGCAGTGGATAATATGCGGTTCTTGGAAGTCTCTCATTCATAGGGTCACTAGAAGTTGAAGCTGACTTGATGTCAAATAAAGGTGACTTATATATTAGCCAAGGTCATTTCTGTGATGACAGCCAGTGGGGGTAGTTGTTTGAGCATTGGACTACCACCCTGGAGATCAGGTTTCGATTCCCTGCTTTGCCATGGAAACCCACTGAATAGTTTTGGGCACATCACACACTTTCACACCCAGAAAACCCCATGATAGGTTCGTCTCAAGATGGCCATAAGTCAGAAATGACTTGAAGGCACACAACAACAACAATTTATGTGATGCAAGCAATGCTTTCACAGTCTCATTGCAGCTTTCTGTGATATTTCTTGCTCTTTTGGTTTTTGGGCTTTGGCTTGTTCTTTGGATCAGTCTCTCCCATGACTCCTTAACTGGTATCAAATCCTGCTCACATACTTCCTTTCGTGCTTTGGCCCTGAACCACTTTCACCATGCTTGAGCTTCTGCTGGTGCTGTGCACAACCCCATGCTGGTTTGGTTTCTCCTCTATCTGTTCTCTTGGACTGGAGGCGCATTCATTCCAACCTTTGCAACCTTTTAATAAGACAATGTCCTTAATTACTATTCTTTCAAAAAAGAATAGGGGGCGGTAGTGGTAGAGGGCTTTAGGCAAGATTTCTATAATTTGCTTTCTGGCCTCCAGGCCCCAGTGATGTAGACTCAAGTCAATTGACTCGGACTCAATTCAGACTTAAGTCATTTCAGTGACTTGACTTGGACTTGGCAAAAATTACACACTGACTCTATTCGACTTAAGACTTGCATATTTTTAGTGTCTGACTTGCTGTACTTCATTCAATAACATAACACATTCATCCAGCAACCTTACTACTTACTGGTCACATGATGTCTCAAGCCCAAAGTGTGGACACATTTCTCAGAGAGAACAGCAGATGGATTAGGCAATGGGCTTGAGGTGGGGTTGAAGTCTACTCAGCAGCCTGTCCCCACCAACACAGGGAGAGCTTTTAAAAACTTTTCCTAAGAGTAGAAGGCAGGACTCATGCCCAGAGTGCAGGGCATGTATCTCAGAGGGGAACAGAAAATGTGTTAGGTAATGGGCTTGAGGGGGAAGGATACTTCCTTCTAAAGCTCTTGAAGCTTCAGTAATGGGAATAAGAAAGATCTTATTCCCCACTTCTGAAAAAGCCTTCAGCTTTGCAAATGGGAACTAAGAAGGATCCTATTCCCCACTTCCAAAGCTGCAGATGGCAAAATCACAAAAGTAGAGGGTTGACTCTACTTAAATTGTTAAAGCTGGCTTTATTTGTCTCTGTCCAGAAATTCTGGAATATACGTTGGGGTATAAAGTTGGCTCCCAGACTAGAGACTCGACTTGAGACTTGACTTGACACTTGGAGTAAAAGACTTAAATACATCACTGCCAGCCCCTAAATTTCACCCCTGGTGAATTCAACACGAATTTGCATGCTTCAGATTATATATAACACACAGCCTTTTCCAAGGCAATACATTCCAATTCTCTATTGTGGCCTTGAGCAGAGCTGTTGCATACAGGATGTGAAGACAGTGTTGCCTTTTGCAACAGTGATGTTGATGAAATACATCAATTGAATCAACTCTTCTTATAGTGCATATACACTGCCACAAAGTGCACAGTGAGATCAGTATTTCAAACAGTGCCGCCAGGAATCTCTCACTCTGGAAGCAAGATGATCTATTGTTCTAATTTAGATTTTGGTAGAGGCAAGTTCACTCTCCAGTGATTTTCTTCTGCACAGGAATCCAGAAATTTGGTTTAACAGAAAAACGGGTGACAGATGCAGTTCATTTCCTACTTACTAGAGGGACGAAGAGAGGGAGGCCAATTTCCTTCCATTTAATATCAGAATGATGGAGTCATTGCTAATTGTGAAGCCATTTATAAACCCATTAAAATAACACAACAGCTGGATTTTCCACCTCCCAAATGATGATAACAGGTCTTTAAGGAAAAATTCTTTGTAGCAGAAAAAGAGCTAAGAGTAGACCCACTGAATCAATTGCTTCAATGGTGAGTCAACAGGCAGGTAATTCTATTGATTCAAAGGAACGGCTCTGGTTGGGACTAATAACAGGATTCAGGTTCTCCGAAGAGTTCATCATGATGCCTTCAGTCAGCCCCAGATGCATGGACATCACTCAGCTTCTTTGCACTCATTTATCCAATCCTCAATGACTTGCATGGGAAAATGAAAGTCAGGTGTGGGCTGCATTTCTGTAAGGATAATTGCCTGCAGGTTACATGCAGGGATAAGTAGAAGTAGACAAAAGCAGGTGGGCACCTCTTCCCCCATCCCATCTCCCTCCCTCCCTCCCTCCCTCCCTCCCTCCCTCCCTCCCTCCCTCTCTCTCTCTCTTTATTCTACCTTTTTTCCAATATAGGATCCATATTCACTTACAACAAAGCTGGAACAAGATGTAGCTAAAAATCTGGCAATACAATTTCATTTAACACCCCCCCCCCCCATTAAAGCTATCATATTAAAACACCACATTTAAAAATATAACAATAAGGGCAAAATAAAGACTATGCACCCAGGTAAAAGACTCCTAATCACCAAATGACTGTTTAAATAAATGATCTCTCTACCTGTAGGAAGGAGAGCACAGAATAGGCCATCCTGACCTCCTGTGAGAAGGAATTCCACTGCCTGGGAGCAGCCGCCAAGGGGAAGGGGAATTTCTTACCCCAGTAACTCTAGGAAAAATTAGAAGACCAGGGCTGGTAAACCAAGGATTCAACTATATCAAAAGAAATGCATTTCTGCACCATATCTTGATGGACCAGAATCTGAACAGAATGGGGCCCTGAGTTTGATACTTTTATATCCTAGTA
Source organism: Cyclura pinguis (assembly GCA_030412105.1). Classification (NCBI taxonomy): domain Eukaryota; kingdom Metazoa; phylum Chordata; class Lepidosauria; order Squamata; family Iguanidae; genus Cyclura; species Cyclura pinguis. The sequence goes on along the minus strand of CM059599.1, from coordinate 16,039,180 downwards.
TAATCTGATAAAGTTGCCAAGTCACTACTGCAAAGCATATGTGCCAGGAAAATTCATCAAGCCAACAAACTTGATAGAAGTTACGACTATAGCCTAGGTGTCAGTTGGTCATATACAGCTTCATTTAAGGGTAAACAACCACTCCCCAGACCTTGCTAAGTAACCCTTTCCCCAGTCCTTTGGTGTGACAGAGAATGAGATATACCGTATCTCATGACATGGCTAGGTCATGAGCCAGGGAAACTCCTAGACAATGCATGTACAGATATCCCTCAACGACTCAACCCCTACGAACAATGGCACTGAAATTGCTTCCACAGAGGGACTGATCCTCTTTGACCTTCTCCTTTTGTCCAGCAGAAACTCTCCTTTGTCCCTTCACCTATCCAGCAATTAAGGAGCTGGCATGATTCTCATCAGTCCCTTTGTCACCTAATGCTAAGGTCATTAGCTCATTTTGGACCCCATTATCCACTCTTCAGACCCCTTTGTTCATTCTGTGAGAGCTCCAGTATTAATGAGCTTGTGGTGATCCACTCAGTGACTCAACTTTGAAGGATAATAGTCATCAAAGCTATCAAACAATGTGACAATGACCCACACTCTGCAACCTCCATCCTGCTGCACTTCACCTTTTTGTTCCCTCACCTGTCCAGCCATTAAGGAGCTATCACAATTCCCATCAGTACTTTGTCACTTAATGCTAAAGCTAGTAGCCCATTTTGGATCCCATTGTTTGCTGTGTCCGAGAGCCATTAACATGTTCCCCTCAGGGCAGAAAAAGGGTATTTAAACTCTGGTTTTGATCCAGACAACCCATAGTACTCTGGACAGAGCCCGTCACTCAAGATTCCTGTTTTGGTACTACCCTTAGACCAGTATGAGCTACACTGCTTCATTCCTTCTCTGCGAAATAGGTAAATACTTCACCCTAACTTCTTGCTATCCAAATTTCACTTCCTTTCCTTTGGTTAGCCTCATATGGTTGTAACATTGCTTGAATCTTGCACGTGATTGTGATATTCCCTGATCAAACATTATTTTAATCTTCAACTGGTGTCTCTGCATTGGTACTGGTACACATAGGTGGCAGATCCTGTAAGGCTGCCCCTCTCTCTTAGGCCTTCCTTTTGAGCTAATAATTCCCCACCATTCCACAAAGGCATTGGCATTGTGGGTAGACCTCTGAGCCACCCATCTTTTAGAATAACAAAACTATCCCCCTTCAGCTATGTTACCTGGATGATTGCAAGAGCCCATTATCACACTTGCATTGTATATTCCCAGGTTTGCATCCAAACACTTTTGTGCAATATTTCAGGGTTCCCTCATCCCATTTCCCCTGTGCTCTTTCTCCTCCACTGCTACTGGTCATGTTTCACATCTAGACTAATCCAACATTTGATTTTTACCAATTTCCACTGAACCTTCTCCCCCCCCTTAAATTCTGGAGTCATTGTCAAAGTGCTAAAATGCTTTAGCATTATTATACTGGTTAAACATTAGAATCATTCTATTTTGGTACAAACACTCCTCTTCCCCTCACTTGATCTCTGTTGAATTTGTCTCCTGGAAACAATTGCTGTATTTATTGGTGGCAGGCATCTTAGCTAGTTCTGGAATAATACAAACAGACTGCCAAGTAGAGATACATATTTTAGAAAATATGGTGTTAATTTAAACCAACCTGAGAAGTGGGAATGAAAAGGCCTTGATAATGCCAGGGTTTCCTGGGAAATGCTTTGTGGTGAAGAAACTGTCACGTGGATCTCCAAAATAAAATTGGTTTGTAGAGGAATGAAACCTGGGACTTTCTTCTACTCAGAAGGGGCTCTATGTGCAGGAATTGCTGTGCTGGAGCCTCTGTTGCCTTGGGTGAAGGTGTGGAAGTGACAGAAAGATAAATCGTATCCCACATTCTCCAAGGTATTGAAGGACAAACATACTCATTGTTCCCCCACAAAGAGTTACTGAGAGAAATAATTATAGCCCTTTCCCCATTTGAAAGCCAAAATATGTAATTCTTTGTAGTTAATTTGAAAAGGGTCTTTTGGATCCAGAATGCAGTTATACAGCTGATGTTGATGATTTGAAAATCACATACTGCCAAAGTAAAGCATTTCTGTTCCTTTACACTGAGAAAAGCACCTCACCTTTTCCCTTGCTTCTCTATTTGTTCATTGGGAGGATAATTGTAGACTCTGCGATGGCAGTTTATCCAAGGATGAACTTCCATTTAGCAACGTTATTTTGATCCCCATAATCTTAAAAGAAGACAGAAAATGCAATTTCCTCATGCATCACCCAAAAATATAAAAGTGTTCAGCTGTATTGCACCACAACTTGGAAAGGTACTTTTAAAAATGAAATGTTTGTTGTCACTCGTTACATATTTAGGAAGAAATGCAAAGATACTCTGTGACCAAGATCCTACATCTAACCCAGCAGCAAGCTCCTGAAGCAGGAGAAGTTCCACTTGCACTTCCATCATTGTCCTGCCTCCTATCTCTTTCTATGAGCCAGACAGAAGGCACTCAGGTTCTGCAGAAAGTCACAGGGAATGCAAAAAATGGCTGGAACTGGCCTCCACAGAGACAATCAAGCCCAAAGTCCCTGCACCGAGGTTATCTCAAAGCAAGGCATTTGGGCCCTGGTCACCAGCTCTGGTGAGCATCAATTTCCGCACCACAGAAAGCAGCTAGCAGCATTTTCCACAGCCCAGTAGTCTCACAGCCATGGCAAGGTTCAGTGGAAGAATCCTTAGATAGTGATGGTGTCCAATTCACTGCCTGTTAGACTCTGCTACCCCACTTTGATTAATAGGAGGCCTGCCCTTGATCTAATCAAACCTGCTTCTGATGAAGAAAATCAGCTGGTAGAAAATATCAATAGGTGCCCATCTAGCCTCTCCTTGGAACCATCTGCCATCATCCACAGTCAGTAGTTTATATTGGCAATCAGTTATAATGCTATTATTCCACTTCCAACATCCTATGAAATCCTGGGGTTTCCTGTTTAGGGATGGGCCTCAAAGGCCGCTCTCTAAACTGCAAACCCCAAGATTCCATAGGATGTTGAAAGTGGAATAATAGCACTGTAACAGTCTAGTACGGGAATAGCCACTGTCAGAAAGTTTTTCCTAATGTGTCACTGAATCCTCTTTTTTTTTTCCTAACCTGAACCCATCAGTCTAAATCCACCCACTTGAAGCAATAGGAAAGACATTCACCTTGTTCAAACAAAAAGCATTTAAGAACATCCCTCATTTTACTAAAAACCTGATTGGATAGAAAAATCTGAGGGCTTTCAAAAGAAGCAAAAGGAATTTAGGTAAGACTAGTGGAGTAATGGTTTGAGCATTGGACTATGACCCTGGAGACCAGAGTCTGATTCCTCACTTGGCCATGGAAGCCATCACACATTCCTTGGGCCCATCACACACTCTCAGCCCCAGAAAACCCCGTGATAGGTTTATCTTAGGGTTTCCGTAAGTTGGAAATGACTTGAAGGCACTGAACAACAACAGTGGAGGGTAGGACTAGCGTAGATCTATTGAATCAGTGGGTATTTGGTCCAGTTTTCAAATAACTTCCCTTCCCTACAACATTTTCCATTGCAACATTGAATTATCTCCCTGGAAACAAATCCTTGGCGAGAAGTTCCCTGAAATAAGTTCCCTCCCTGTGAATGTACTTCAGAATGAATTTCTTCCTTCAAGTTTATGTTGCCATTCTGCTTCATCACTACTTCAAACAGCTTCCATCTTCCTGTCAGCACCTAGGTAATGTGTCTCTACCATGTTGAAACACGCAGTGGAACAAACTCTGGGAGAGGTGACCAGGAAGGGGATATGTGGGGAAAAAAAATCAGTGTGGATGGATTGATTCCATTTGTGACTCTCTGACAGCACTCCTTATCCTTGCTAAAATGGTGCTTTCCCCTCACACAGATCAGAATGACAGGAGTGCAGTAATTTATTAAGGACTTTGGAGAGGAAGAGAGCCGTGAAAGAGGAAAAGAAAGCAAGCCACATTCACGAAATAGATGTGATTTACCCCTAGCAAATCATTTTGCTTTGAGAATGCTAACTTCATAACTGCCCAGGCTTCTTGCTCATGTTATAGCTTTGCTATAAACAACTAGGTTTTATGAGGGATTGCGGGGACTTCTCTGGAGTCTTTCTGCTAGAAATGTACCACTTAGTCCATGTCTAGGAAAGATGCATGGTCTCTGTGATAGGAAAGATGCACGTGGGCCTGATTTCATATTTTGCTTTTTGCTGTTCATGGACATAAACACTACTTGGTCTGGGCTGAGGAGAAATAGCTCATTGTTTTTCACAACAATTGCTAAACAAATAGGGCAGTGTAATTGATTTGGTGAAATCCAGAAGTGAATTGAACTAATTCAGGCTGATGTGTACCAGCTCCAGATCAGATCAGATTGGTATCAGTTCCAGAGCAGAACATCATGGTCCAGAATTATCTGGACTGCTCTGGAGATTCAGATTTAGAAAATTAGATGGGAAGAAAGGTAGACAGCATGGCCATGAAATTATACAATGCTCAGGGACTAAGATCCTATATGTGTGTATAGCTACACATGTGCAGTCTGCATCCTCCCTCTACCTGACAGCTGTCAAGCACTGGGAGAGACCCCCTGCTGCAACCTTAGACTGCTGGAAAAAAGAGGAGCAATGCAAACTACAGAGAAGCAGTTGGCCTTTGTTACCCTGATTTCTGGGGTCCCTTGGGGGACATCTCAATGTGCTCCACTTGATGGGGAATGGAAACTAGCCAGAGCACTAGCAATAGCAATACGAGAGTCAGGGTAACCTAGCAAGATCTTTCACCCAATTTTTACGGGGTCAGGCTGAGCCAAAAACCAAGCAAAATTGTCTAATAAAATGATTTTATTAAAAATAAAGACTTGTGCACATTTGCACTCATGCACTCACTCACTCAAGAGCTATTTTGAAATAAAAGAGAGGAAATTGGATAGGGGACTTTTGGAAGGTTACAGCTGGGAAATACTGCACCTGGTCCTGAAGTCCGGAGGTCCGAGACAGCAGTGGAGAAAGAGAAGAGACTCAGCACAGAGGGAGCTGAGGGGATAGCTGGATGGAGTGACGGCAAGCCAGGAGCGATCCGGAGCGATCCGATGAAACACTCAAAAACCGGGTTTATTTATGGGGGAAAAGGCACCTGGAGGGCTAATCCTATCCTGGAGAGAACAATTGGTGGAGGAGCTAGAACAAAGCTCCAAACTGTCCACGTCCTTTGCATGATTGGGAGAACAAAGCTCCAATATGTCAAAGTTCCTTGCATGTTCAGATTTGCCAGGGTTGTCAAAAGCTGTGGCTATATGCAAATAGTTCTCGCTTGATGGGACGTTTGACAGAAGCATTAATCCCTTCAAGCTGGCTCCTCAGGGCTGAGGACCCTCTGTGTATTTTTATATTTTGCACTTCTGGAGGTCTCCTGGGGCTACGTGACTGTAAATATACTGGCCTGACCAGGTTTTTCCTGAATTCGGCTGTTCGACTGTGCCTGCCTACGTGCTCGTTTGGGGGACCTCTCAAGCTCATGGAGATATTTTTGATACTAAATTGTAGACCCCGGGATCGGGTTACCTACCGCGGTAACACCTTGGTTTGGCAGGGGGAGGTATGAAAGTGAACTCTCAAATGGAGTGCACCTGCCTTTTCCTTCTCCCAGGAGCTCTGAGCAGCCAGATCTTCACAGTCTGAATTCTTTTCCTTGCTTCTAGTAAGCTGGAGCAGATTACCTCCAGAAGCTCAACAGCTGCTGGGTTCAAGATGTTTTTTGGATGGAGTACAAGAAGCAGAGAATAGTCCTATGTACTCCATCCAAAAAGGGACTTAGCTGCACTCATATGCCCCTAGGTCACTAACAGAAAGCAAATCATGGAGTGTAATGCATGCTCATGCCAGTCTTTTCTTCTGCTTCCTGCACAAAACATGTGCATGTCTCCCCAGCTGTTTTGTAATCAGAGGAGGGCAGGGAGTATCTAGGCAGCATTAAGCTGCAGCTAGATTGTGGTGGAGTCTCTTTCTTTTTAGGTTTCTAAACAGAGGCTGGATAGCCACCTGTTGGGAATGCTTTGATGGTGTATTCCAGCATGGCAGGGGGTGGGATTCCATGGCCTTTGTGATCTCTTCCAACTCTCTGGTATTATGATTCCAGGAGAAAAACATAGCTGTCACCCTCCAAGAGCACCAATGTACTTGTCTTCTCTTTTTTTTTTTCTTCCTTGAAAACTGTATGTGGATGCTGACCATGTACATACAGTGGATCTTCCAACAACAACTAAATGGCTGCCTCACCCCCTCACCATCATGGCAGCATGTCTCTTGAAATCCAAAGTAGCAAATATTCAACATTAGCTTGAATTTAACTTTTTGCTTTCTTGTTACTAAACATATAATCTGATCATTGCTATGAACATAGCAGGTTGCATGATTTCTTTAGCCCTAGATGTCCACATTTGAAATGTTTGGTGGTTAAGGGACCACACATGCACACACTTTCATGGATGTGTGTGTGGACATTCACATGCAATTCTCACCAGTTCAGACATTATCCCATCAAACATACAAAGCACAGTTTGATTCTACGCAAGTTTACCCCAAAACAACTGGTTTTGGTCATGCAAAGCATAGCTGAATTCTCTGTATGTCTACTAGGTTGCAAATTCTTTTGCAATAGTTGGCCATTGGTTGCTTTATTCTGTGGCAGTGAATCCCTGGTGAATTTTGTAGGAGCTACTGCTGGCTTTATGGGAGCTATCCAAAGTGCTGAATCCTGTCATTCCAAGAGATCTAACGTATTTGGTAGTTCCCATAAACTCAGCATGAATTCATTACCCTGAAGAGACCTAACTGTCTCTAGGTTTCATAAACTGCAAAGTGCAGTTTATGGTATTTAAAGGTCAGCGTACTTAACATTTAAATGTCCTGTTATAAGAGCAGAGTATTTAAATGCCTTTAAAGTGTCCTTATCACTGATCAAATACAAGAACCAGTGTCCCTAGCTGAAGAAACCTCAATTCCCAGCTCCAGTCTGGAACCTGGTGCTGCTAATATTTTTACGTGCTGACATGAAAAGTCCAAAATATCCCACTCAGTAGAAAGCAAAAACTCTGATCCAAGTATGTTTGAGGTTTGTGGCTTCGTGCAGCATAGGTATTGAACTGAAGATGCTTTTCCATGTCCATCACTATGTGAATGAGAATGCACATCCAAGGGCCTTCTGCACTACACTGTTATAATGCTATTATTTCACTTTCAACATCCTATGGAATCGTAAGGTTTGCAGTTTAGGGAGGGGCATCTAGAATTCTCAGCCAGAGAGCTCTTGGGCCTCAGTAAACTACAAATCCCAGAATTCCACGTGATGTTGAAAGTGGAATAATAGCACTATAACAGTGTATGGAAAGGATTGCATATGGCTCTCCATAGGATGCCGTGTGCCCGGATGAACATTGTGATGTGCATGATGCCCATATTATTTATAAGTCTAGCACAGAGGTTGGAAAAGACTTTTAGACTACAATTCTCAGAATTCTCCTGCCATAATAGATAATGGATGTGATGGCCCAGGGGGTTCTGAGAGCAGTAGTCTGAAAAAATAGTTTTTCTAAGTTATGGTCCATCTGGGAAACTTCTACCAAATAAAGACCTCCTTTGCTGCATTAGGTCCAAAAAGTTTTTGGGCTGTGTGCAGTAATGTTCATTAAAAAAAAAAAACAATGAAAAATCACACCATAGACTTTGAGGCTCACCTCATAATATGACACCTTTCATTTGCATTTATGGTTCTTAACAATGTGCTTTCCCTTAAAGAATGTTGCAAGAGGGAAATGCTTCTTTGTTTCTGATTATGTAGGTCCTTGTGCCTCCTTTGTATTGGAAATGTAAGAGCTTCTAAATAATTCATAGCCAGCCAAGATACTGGCTGTCAGTTCCGTGACCGTGGAACTTTTATATTATGACATATTCCTTTCTCTTTTCCCTTCCACCCCAGCCTCTGAGCATGCAAGGGTAAGATGTACATTAACAATGCCAAGTGCTAGATGGCTTGCTGTGGCTTTGGGTTGCTATTTTGAGGGAGTTTTGAAGACAAAGGCCAAAATAAATTAAACAGAGAGAGAATGTAGGGGGAAAAAAGGAGGGGGAAAAGGATGTGAATCAAAGCGATGTTCCAGGAGCAGCTTCTTAATGCCTGATCACATGAATTGCTGTTCTGCTGTCAGCTCAAAGTTTTCTTTTTTTGGTTCTTTGTCAAATCTTGTGACATTGCACCAGGTTTGACAAAAAGGGATATGCCAGCTAATGTGAAACTTAGGGAAAAATGTGGTCAGTAATGAAATGCAAATACAGACTTTGGTAGCAATATATCTCATCTGTTGAAATGTACTTCTGCCTGCTGCCGTCTCCTGTGCTGACATAGACCAGAGTATGGAAAAGTTATTTTTTGACTACAGTGCCCAGAACCTCCCCAGCTAATATGAACATTGGGAATTGTAATCCAAAAATGTAACTTTTATAAGCTATGACCTAGACATAGGCCTGAATTCTTTGGTTAGTCTCAACTAGATTAGACCCATTGAAAGCATTTTTGAATTGTGGGTCGAAAAGTAGAATATTTGTTTATTAATTAAAATATTATTATTACCCATTCAGGGTGGAAAGAACTTGAGAGTTTTTTAAAAAAATTATATATAGAAGAAACCCAAACTAAATGAATTGTCCTTGCAGGTCAGGGTTCTGGGTCATTGATTCTTAAAGTCTATCTTTGAATCTTTGTGTGCTCAACAATGTTTGTGATGCAGAATTAGGTTTTCATCATCTTTAACACCTCTTTGGCAAGCAGGTTCAATATTATCTTTCCTATACAAGGATTTGGCTGGTGCAGATGGAGGAAGAATATAATTTCATCTTTTTAATTACCCAAAATTTGCAAACAACATCATGTGGGATGGAAAGAACCTGAGATTTTTAAATGGGTGGGGAGAAAGTAAAAGTAAAGGATAATCCAGAAGTATCCCTTGTCTAAGAACACACAGGATGAGTGCAACCTTACCCTGCAACAGTTCAATATTGGATCAGCTAGGGTCCACTTCTATAATACTTCTGTCTTGTTTGGGTTAAGTTTATCTTGTTCATTCTGGAAACAGCAGATGGAAATAGCATGGGGGACAGTTTTGAACCTTGCCATACTGCCAAGCTAAAGGCCACAGAATAGAGAAGTTCTTCATCCATTTTCTGAAACCATTCTGGTAGCAGAACACCTGTAACACCGAACCATTTAAACCCAACACAGGCAAGTGACCCAGGATGATATAACGGTTAATATAATGATATCAAATGCCACTGAGGCAGGTGTGTGGACCTTTTAATATTTTTGAACTGCAGTTCCCACCATGCTGGCTGGCTAGGGCTGTTGAGAAGTGTAGTTTAACAATAGCTGGAGGGCTGCATCTTTCCCACATATGCAGTGAGAGGTCCAAAAGAACCAAGGGGTGGTAATTCCTTGTCTAGTCCTCAACGTAATTCATGCACCAGGGCAGCCAAAGCCACTGGGTTCCCCAAACTGATCCTACAGAGAACACACAACTCGTTTGTTGCAACAGTTTCACTGGCTGCTGGTCCATTTCCATGTATCGTTCAAAGTACTGGTTTTGACCTATAAAATCCTATACAGTGCAGGTCTAGGTTATCTGAAGGTATGTATTTTTCCTTACAAACTGGCCTGTGCTTTGAGATCTGCTGGGGCAGATCTTTCGGTCCCACCAACCTCACAGGTACATCTGGTGGGAACATGGAAGAGGGCCTTCTCAGTGGCAGGCCCCAGGCTCTGGAATTCCCTTCCCATAGAAGTTAGACTGACATCACCTCTGCTTTCTTTTCATAGGCAAGTAAAGTCTTTTCTGTTTAGCCAGGCATTTGATGATTGGCTATATAAGTCCCATTCTACCAAATAATAGGCTGGAACTTTCTAATTGCTGTGCTGGTGTGTGTATGGCTTTTTAACAATAGGTTTTTAAAATTTATCATAAGCTGATTTAAATTCTGAAATGGAAAAAAGGCAGGATAGAAATAATAATAATTTGGAACTGGAATGGAATTTGCAGTTTGAAGATAACAATATGACTACTGATGAAATATTTTAGCCTCAGTGGAGCCCAAAAAAATCAGTAAATGCTTTTCATATGAGTCGGTAGGGAGCAGTAACTTCCTTTAAGTTTCCTTTGTACATCACAAGCTCTGTGTTTATTTGGTCTGAAGGTTTTTAAGGCAGATGTAATTTCAGAGTGTCAAGCTTGGTTAGGACAGTGTGACAGTCAAGGTATGGCAGCCGTTGCACTGTTCAGATTTCACTTATACAAGACTTATCTGCATACAGATGGGACCACATACTTGGTCTACCATGCTCAGGAACACAGGGAGAAATAAGCATCACTGAAGTCAACTCAATAACCTCAGATCTGAAGTTCTGTTAGTGACAAGCACTATCTGTACAAGAGATTTCAGGGCATATGAAGCGACCTAGGTAAGTATAGACACACTTCATGGGGTTGACATCAATGTTCAGCATTATTAGGAACACGCTGAGGCCAAAGTGAAGAAAAGGACCACTGGTAAAACCTAGAATCTTCTAGTACTGTTATTCCTTTCCTTAGTATGTATTCCAGTTGACATGACATCTCTGAATGTTCAAGGAGATGGAGAAGGATCCTCACCTTTGCTTTGCCCTGCAGGTGGGTAAGTCAAGTGGGGTGCAAATGAGCAGATGGAATGGAAAGCTACAGCAATGGCACATGCTTCTAGTTCATTTTTGAAAAAAAAAATCTGGATTGGATTTTGGGATAGAAAGATAATGGATACAACCAGATGATAAATATACAGAGTCCCTAATAATCTGGAAGCTAGGAGAATCACAGAATTGTAGAATCATAGAATCATACAGTTGGAAGGGACTGCAAGGACCCTCCAGTCCAACCCCCTGCCATGCAGGAATACACAATTAAAATGCTTCTGAAAAATGCCCATTCAAACTCTATTTAAAGACTTCCAAAGATGAATTGTTCATCACCTTTCAAGGCAATGCATTCCACTGTGGACCAACTACCATAGTAAAGAAATTCTTCCTAAGGTTTAGGTGGAATCTCTTTTCTTGTAATTTAAAACCATGGGTCCACATTATAGTACAAGGAGCAGAAGAAAACAAGTTTGCTGCATCTTCTATATCACATTATTCAGCTATTTAGAGATATCCACTATGTCATCTTTCAGTTTTTTTCTTCTCTGAGCAGAGCTCAGAAATATTTCATTACATATTTATGCACTACAATTTTAGATACAATTTTAGATACATTTTTAAAAACCATCATTTTAATAGATGACTATTAGTATTTTAACCAGTAATATTTTTGACACTATTAACGTTTTAATAGTTAATAGTGTCAAAAATATTACTGGTTAAGTGCCAAAAATATTATTAGTTTTTACTTCATATTTCTTCTGTTTCTTATTTTGGGGAAATGTTTTTTTTGGTGGACTGGCCATTTTAGCTATTATATTATATTATATTATATTATATTATACTATACTATATTATATTATATATAATTATATAATTATAATTATTTGTATCTCTTCTTTCTTCCAAAATTGGGACTCAAAAATAGCATACAATTTAAAAAGAACAATGCAATTAAAAAACACACAAAAATGAAGTGTATTTAAACTAATCACTGTATTTTCTATATTTTTTATTAATTTTAAATTGAAAAACATACATATATACATCAAATAATCAAGAACAAACAACAACACACAAAAAACCAAAACCTTATTACAACTTGACAAGTTATCATTGCAACTGTAATTCCTTTGCAAGTTAATCTGATCTTATCTTAAACTAAATGTACTTCCTTTAGTTCCATATCAACTTAATTATATCCATTTATTTAAACACTGACTTAAATCTCTTTTAGATATCTCTTTTTCTACTTATCTTGCAATCCATACCCAAGTTTATTCTATAAAGTTCACTACTGCTAGGCCCTTTCCGAATGCGGTTATTAAGGCGGGCCAATGCGTCTTGCCACGGAGGTCTTCTGCACGTTGGAGCGGACTAGGTTTGGTTTATTTACCTTCGTTCTGCGTGTAATTCCGGCTAAATGCACCCCCTTGTGGTGGTAAAGCGTGCTATTTGAAAACTGGAAGAAATCGGTTTTCCAGTTTTCCAGATCGATCCGATTTGTACTTTCACAGTGGTGCAGACACGTACATTTACTCCAATGCGAATTGGTGGTCAGGGAAGGGCTCATGGGAGGGGCCAGGGGGTAGTATGGACTTTCACACATAGGCACGTACGCATGTATGAAATGATGTACTAAACCATGCAAAAAAAAAAAGGGCCAATCACAGCCGACGGAGCGGGGCGGGATGAGGGGAGTAGCGGGAGTGGCCACGGCAGAGGCAGTGTGGATTCATGAACTCGCACACCTCCAAATCAGAATGGAACATAAGCAGTAGCTGTGCGGAAGGAAATGAGGGAAAGTCCGCCTTGTTTTGAGCCCAGAAAATCTGGTAAGAAACGGCATGAACCGATTCACCAGCCTCGTGTGGAAAGGGCCTAAGTCTCCCCATCTGCTTCTTAAAATAGAGGATCGAAGGGTCCCAAGTTTTTATATAAGATCCTATCAACATTCCTTTTATCAAAACAGTCAATTTATCCATTAAAGCCATGTCCAGGAGTTTAGTTAGCCAATCTTCCTCATTAGGAATATTTAATTGCTTCCAGCTTTTAGCAGACACAATTCTAATCACAGTTTTAAAACCATTCAGCTGCTGCTGCTGCTGCTGCTGCTGCTGCTGTTGTGTGTCTTCAAGTTGTTACTTACTTATAATGACCCTAAGGTGACCCTATCATGGCATTTTCTGGGGCTGAGCGTGTATTACATGCCCAAGGTTACTCAGTGGGTTTCCATGGCTGTGTGATGAATCCAACCCTGGTCTCTAGGTTGTAGTTCAGTGCTCAAACCACTACAATATGCTGGCTCTCAAAGCAACAAGATGCAACAGAAACCTTTGTTGTTGTGTTCCTCCATTTCCAACTTATAGTGACCCTAAGGTGAATCTATCACAGGGTTTTCTGGGGTGGACAGTGTGTGATGCACCCAAAGCCACCCAGTGGGTTTCCCTGAGCAGGCTCAGCAGGGAATCAAACCCTGGTCTCCAGGGTTGTACTCCAACACTAAAAACCACTACATGTTACACGTAATGAAATGCAATTAATATTTTTTGTTTTAAAAAAAGCTCATTAAAACAGTTGAGTTTAAAATAATACAGCACCCCTTAGCTTGTTCTTTAAAAACTCCCTGTATTAAAAACCTGTTCAGATAAAAAAGTTTTTGCCTGCCAATGGAAAGACAACAAGGAGGGTGCAGCTACTGAGAAGGCCCTCTCTCGTGTTCCCACCAATTCTGCTTGTGATGGTGGTGGGACTGAGAGAAAGAACTCTCCTGATCATCTCAGGGCCCAGTGTGGCCCATATGGGGAGATACAGTTTGCCAGATAGCCTGGACCTGAGCCATATAGAGCTTTATAGGTTATAACCAGCACTTTGAATTTTGCTTGGAATCCAACTGGCAGCCAGTGAGCTGTTGTAATTTGAGTAGTATGGTTTCTGTAACCTGCCTCAGTTAACATTCTGGCTGTAGCTTTTTGTATCTGCTGAAGTTTCTAAACACTCTTCAAAGGCAGCCCATGTGAAGCAAGTTACAAGAGTCCAGATGGGATGCAACTAAGGCATGTATCATTGTGACAAGATCTAGCATCTCAAGGAACAAGCATAGTGGATGCACAATTTTTAAATGTGCAAAAGCGCTCCTGGCCACTGCAGAAACCTAGGCCTCTGGTCTCAAACATGAGTCCAGGAGTCAACCTGTGTCTTCAGGGGAAGTGTAAGCCCATCTAACACAGGCTGAATCCTTATTTCTTGATCTACCTTTCAGCTGACCAGGAACACCTCAGTCCTGTCTGGATTAAGTTTCTATTTGTTTGCCATCATCAGTGTTCCTCACCTTCTACTCAGTGAAGAGTTATATTCTCTCTCTTAAGTTCTTGAGTGGCCTGTGAGTTGATGGAGAGCCACAGCTAGAATCCTATTGGTTAGTCCCAACTGGAGTAGACCCACTGACCTAACTGTTGAATGGTGAGTCACATCATTGTTTCAGTGGGTTTCCTCTAGTTGGGACTAACATAAGGATTTAGGCCTATATTTATTTTATGACCATTAGATCCCATTGGGATGGACTTTTTTCCCCCGCAGAAAAAGATGGGGGAAATATATGGAAGGTGCTGCAAAGGATGTACTTTCCTGGGATGAACAGATGCAGTACTAGTCTGAAAGGACCAAGTCCAATTTTGTTGATGGACATCTGGATACATGTCCCAATATGGGTGTGTGGTCCTCAATCAGCTTAAGAAATACTGGAAACCAGATGAGTATCCTTGACTTAACACATGAGGCATTTCATGTGCTATGTGCTTTCATTCTACTTTACAGGAAACAAAGATTTGTAGAGCACTTTCTTACTTCCCTATCTCCCTTCATCTCCTCTACCATCTTCCCTTTATATCACTTTTTATTAAATTGTCAATTATATTGGTAGAAAGATTGCTAGGTTGGAATGTCACTTGCATAATGTGCTTTTGAGTACTTAATAAGCAACAGCAATAGACTTTGCTTTTGTGCAAAGAAAACACAAAAGTGTAATGGAGTTTCTTTAATGGTTAGGGTTGGCTGTTTATGATTGCATCCAACTCTAATATTTCCAGGCCAAAACCTGCCACTGAAGATAGCCCCTGATGATATCATTAAGTGTTGTACATTGAGTCCAAACATACAAACAGAGAAAATATTTTCCCATTTTGAAATTAAGAGAGAAATCTTAGCTGAAGCGGCTGTTCCCAGATCAAAGTGAAGTGAAGGGGTTATTCCTTCTCACCTACCTAGGGAGATGGGGGTAAAGATTTATTCTAGTCCACTTGCTTCTGGCCAGAAGGTAGACGCTGAACAGAGTGGAGAGTGAACCGTAGTACCACAAGGACTGGGAGGGAAGGAAGGAAGAAGCTAACTAAATAAATACATAGACCCCCCCCCCGGTAGAGGTTTTGCAAATTGCAGCAAAATATTAGGTCTTGCAAATTGTAGCAAGCTACTGCTTTAATGGCTAAGCTGAAGACTTAGTTGTTGGGCCCTGTTTCCAGAACATGGACTCTGACTCAGAGTCTGAAACAGGAGATATGCCAGGACTTGCTGTACGGGAAGAGAGTGTCACAAACAGAACAGGGGGCAGTGCCAGCTCCAGCAGAGAGTCCTGCCCCTTCAGAAACAGAAGATAAGTTACCTGTACCCACCTTTGCTGAGTGCAGACAGCAAAGAGAGAGCCTGCACTGATCTCAGAGGATTTATATCTGACAGCAATTACTCAGGAAATAGCTGTGTTAAGCTGCTGATCTATACAGATGCTGCCCTTCCCCTCCAGGAGTTATCAGAGCTTATCTGACCTTCCTGACTTCTGGGTATCTTGCTGAATTCTGTGCTTGACCTTAGATTATGCCGACTGACTTTGGACTAATTTGTGTTGCCTTGGAGTTCTGTTGGACTTTATTTATGACCTTGTGCTTACCGAATAAAAGTAAGTAACAAGCGGTGAGCTATCCAGTTTGTTTGTTTGAGCTATCTGTTGCGCTGCCCTGACAGAGATAGGGCAGTAGTTCTTTACTTTTGTCTTGGACTGAGGCCACTTAACTGGAGAATTTGCACCCTTGTCTTCTGCCTGGAGATGACCCATGAATACTAGAAGCTGAGGGTCAGGCCCTGAGATCTGGCAACCCTATTATAAAGGTACACTTATATCTGATTGGGAGGAGGTGGCTTTGCTTGTTTTCAGTTGATATCTTCTTGATAGCCTGTGTCAGAAATTTAATAAACTAGTAATAAAGACTCTTTCCTCAAGCAACTGGATGTTTGGCTTGCAGAGCCATCCATATTGGGATATGACATATCTGAAAGAGGTACATGTTATGAAGAAAATATGATTTCAGTGAATGCCCAGAGAAACATCATTCAGAGCTACAGAGCAAGGAATAAAGAAAACCCATGCTCCCAAATGACTAAATTTTCTTGGATTCAAACCCATGCAGGGAATAGAAGCAGTATTGCTGATTACTAGTGGTGCTGCTCAATTTCAAAATTCAATAGTTCAGCAGTTCAGTTGATTATATTTGTAACACTCATATACGTAGTGTGTTGTGTAGGCACAGGATGAACTTTATGCAATACCTAGATCATGCACCTTTCCTCCACAAAATATATGTGTATATTTTTTTCCAATGAAACAACATTTTCTACATTCACATTTTAAAAGCTCCCGTGTTGCTTTGTGAGCATTTTATTTCTTAGAAATGCCCTACAAGGTTTTGTGGCAATAGTGTGGCCATTACACAATTTATTTTCTATCCACCCAACTGTTCTGGGTCAGTATACAAGCTTCATTACTAAAGTCAGTTTCACTCGAGCAATTGTGCTTTACTTTAAAGGAACTATCCATAGGGGAGATTACATCTGAGAGACCTGGAATTCATTTTGCCAGTATATTTGTCAGTAAACAGTTTGGGAGTTCCTTGTTCAGGAATTTCCACCATTTTGAGTTCAAGTAAGTATGTGTCGGCAATAAGCAATGTACACATGTAAGAATGATTTTATACATTATGACGCCAAGGATGTACCTATGTGTTCTCCTTTGTGAGTTTTGGCCTGAAGAGGCCTCAGGAGTACCCATAGGCTAATATACATTGAGATTTTTTTAGCTAATAAAGACCACCTTCCAGTATCTTGAGATGTATCTCCATTTTCTTTTGTGAGCTTTGGAAATAGAAAGTTTTGCTGATGGCTTCTGATCACTTACCATTAAGGCCATGGAATGTGGAGGGAGCTGGTACAAATTGCTTGGGCCTGGCAGTCTGGAAGGGGGCCTGAGACATGATTGTGGCTGAGATCTTGCATCGGGAGATATAGCTATGATGACAGAGCTTTGAATTTGTAGCTATGTCTACTAAGGCTTTTCCTAAACCTACTGTTGAAGCCAGGTAGCCTCCCTCAAGCAGAAGTAGATCCAAGGTGCTGGAGATCAGGACACTGAGCAATGATGAACCCAGCTTTCTCCCAGCAGCAAGGCACAGTACAACAAGCAGCTGCTATAGGGTGCTGCTGGAAATTGTGTCTCGCTGTCAGGAAAGGACTGAACATGTCATTGCTCTGCATTCCTCTCTCCAGTGCCATGGAAATCTTTCTACTGGAGTGGGGACTAAGTTGATGGCTTTTGGGGGGCATTTCTGTTTGTTGCAATGAGGCAATTCATGACCATAGATGTGGAATGTGAAGCTAATGACATCATAAATGCCAAACAGGATACCTGCCTACATTGCATATATTTTTGCCCTTCTTAATAGTATCATCCCTTGATTATTGTTTTTGACATACGAAATTGGTAAATTAAAAAAAAGGATATACAAAATTCTCTATTACAAGATCCTAAATAATTTTAACTGGTCCATCCTCGCTGCAAGAGAGAGCAGGGCTGAGACTCAAGTGAGCGAGAAAACTGGGAGTGAGCAAGAAGCACAGAGGATAGGACAAATAAGTGCCAGCAAATGCAAGGAAGGGAATGAGGAGGCATGTGGGCAGGTGGTGTTAGAAGAGGTCACTGGGAAAAATGCAAGACTTCTGATGACAATGATGTTGGCTGACTAAAGAGGCACAGAGGTGATTAGCCTGCTGTGGCCTAAGCTGCCTGGAAGAGGTGTTATCACGCTGTACATCCTCACTCTGTAGTACAGTACCATTGGTGAGAAATATCTTTCAACTGATAAGAGATATCATTTTAATATATAAATCTTACACTTTTGGTTGAAAGCTGTGTGGAAAAGAAAGGACCCTGGCTGGAAGCTTTGAGCTAGGACAAAAGTCCTCAGCATGGCCAAATCATAAATTCAGGAGGATCAGCCAGAGAGCCCAACCTGATGAGTTTTAGATGGTCCTCTAAAGTACCCAAAGCTAGGGAACAATAGCAAGCGAAGCGGTTGAAAGGAGCAACCAAAAGGTCAACATCCTGTTACCTCTTCCCAAGGAAACTATCCTTTTATTTCCTCACTTTTCCAGTCATTAAGAGTCTATCAGATTTCCCTCCATGCTTTGTTACCTTCTGCAAAGATAACCAAAACTTTCCAGACCTCTTTTGTTGGCTCTGCCAGACAGCAGTTAACATGTTCTCCTTCAGGGCAGAAAAAGGGTATATAAACCCTGACTCCAAGCCTGATAATTTGCAGCACTTTGGATGGATATAAGCATGTCATTCTGTTTGTTTGGTCCCTGATTTCTATGCCCTGGGCTACCCTCAGACTCTCATGTTGGAGCCATCTTGCCTTGATCTCACACTTCTGGGATGGTAATTATCTCCCATTTCACCCCAAAACTCTTGCTACCCAACCTTTCTCTCCCTTACCCTCACTAGCCTTGTGTGGAGCATGAGACTGCTTCTGTGTGTGTGTGTGTGTGTGTGTGTATTCCTCCAATGAAGACATTCTTTTGACTCACAACTGGTGTCCTACAATTAGTACTGGTAAACTCAGGCCTCCTTTGAGCTATAATTTCCCATCTTTCTAAGGAGACACTGCCACTACTGAAGGGCCTCAAGTTCCCACACCTTTTGGGATAACAGAAGAGGAGCAGAAACAGCAGCAGTCCCTCTATCTCCACAGCTTCAGGAAGCAGTTCTCCCAATTCTTTGCCAACTTGTCTGCAGCTCTCAAGCATCTCTTGGCTGGACCAAATTGGGTGCTGCAGGCCATAAGAAGGGCAGGGGGAGCAGCTTTTGAAGGTGTGTTAGGAAACAAAGTCAAGCAGGTGGCTGAGGGGAAGCAACTGTTTATTGGTGGTAAGGACATGATAGCCATGTTTAAATATTTGATGAGATGTCACATGGAAGATGGAGCAAGCTTGTTTTCTGCTGTTCCAAAGACTAGGACACAGAGCAATGGATTCAAGCTATGGGAAGAGAGATTCCATCTAAACATTAGGAAGAACTTCCTGAGGGTAAGAGCACTCTGACAGTGAAATATGCTACCTCAGAGTGCGGTGGAGGTTTTTAAACAGAGGCTGGATGGTTCTCTTTTGGGAGTGTTTTGATGGTGCATGGTAGGGAGTTAGACTGGATGGCCCTTGTGGTCGCTTCCAACTATGATTCTATGATTCTGTGACTGGGTGTTCTCTCTTCCCATGAAGGTTTGAGGGTCCTTCAAGCAACAAATTAACTTCTTCCCACCCCAAGTTTTTTTTCACCCCATAGGGGCTCAAGCCTACCTGTGGCATCCTTGAATGCCATGGATTAGATGAGTAGATGAGCAGGGAAGTATTATTTCTATCAATGTTAGCATGGTTTTGTTGGTTCATTTGTTTGATCTATATCATATCACAAAAAGCCCAAGCCTTTGCCGTGAGTACACAGAGATTTAAGAGAAATTCGTCAGGCCAAGGTTTTAGTATGAAGGCAGCAAATTTGGACCTCTGAAAATTGTAAGAAAACTGGAATGCAATTACATAGAATCATAGAATTATAGAGTTAGAAGAGACCACAGGGGCCAATGAATCCAACCCCCTGCTACGCAGGAACACTCATCAAAGCATTCAAAATAGATGGCCATTCAGCCTCTGCTTAAAAACCTCCAAAGAAGGAGACTCCACTACAATCTAAGGCAGCATATTCCACTGCTGGGCAGCTCTGACCATCAGGAAGTTCTTCCTGAGGTACAGGTAGAATCTCCTTTCCTGCAGCTCCTTGTCCTTGTCTCTGGAGCAGCAGAAAACAAGCCCGCTCCCTCCTCAACATGACATCCCTTCATATATGTAAACATGGCTATCATATCCCCTCTTAGCCTTCTCTTCTGCAGATTAAACATATTCAGCTCCCTAAGCTGCTCCTCATAAGGCATGGCTTCCAGAACCTTCACCATTTTGGTTGCCCTCCTCTGGATATGCTCCAGCTTGTCGATATCCTCCTTGAATTGAGGTAAACAGAACTTGACCCAGTATTCCAAATGAGGCCTAACCAAAGCAGAATAGAGCAGTACCATTACCTCCCTTGATCTAGACACCATACTCCTATTGATGCAACCAAGAATCGCATTGGTTTTCTTGGCTGCCACATCACACTGCTGACTCATGTTCAGCTTGTGATCTACCAAGACTCCTAGATCTCTTTCGCACGTACTGTTATCCAGCCATGGGCTGAACCACATGCTTTCCAGCATTTTGCCAGTTGCTTTCCAACTGCATACTGGGCAGTGAACGCATATATTAAGTATTTTTTTTTAAAAAAGTCCAAATATTACAAAAACATATGCAGATGAATGCATAATAAGTGGAAAAATATTGCAACAGGTATACACACTAAAAAAATGCTTAAAAATCTGTATGTTAAGAAAAAAAATGTGCTCAATATATATATGACTTTGCACACTGACCTTTTCTGGAACAAATTTCACCACATTTGGAAACTGATGGAAGTGCTGACCAAAAACAAACATACATTTGGAAAAATAAGACGTTTAGCGAAAATAAAATTTAATAGAATTCTAGTCCCTATCACGGGAGACATTTCTTTGGTAATACCTTCCAGATAGAGATTTCAAGTACAAAGTACAGTATATGACTAGACACTGGTTTATTTTGGCTTCTTCCTCCCCCTTTTTCATTTTTAAAGATATGCTGACTGTAGCATTTCTGCCTTCTCAATGTCATATTACTGGCTGGAAGATTAAAGACTAGTTTGTATTGCTAGCAAATACTGACTTATGAAAACATCAGAGCTCTCGCATTACAGGATGCAAACGTTTAAGTGGGCTTTTACTGTAGTTTACCTTCTCTTCTGACAATGACATACGCTGACAGTAGCACTTCTCGTTTTTCAGCAGCATTTAAATGGCTGGAAGATAAACACCCATTTCTACCACTGGCAAGTATGTACTTATTTTTGAACATATAAGTGGTTAAAAAAAATTACATGGTATAGACTCATAGAATCTTAGAGCTGGAAGAGACCGCAAAGGCTGTCAAGTTACATGATATAAAATCATAGAATCATAGAGTTGGATGAGACAACAAGGGTCATCCAATTGAACCTCTTGCCATGCAGGACTATACCATCAAAGCATTCCTGACAGATGGCTATCCAGTCTCTGTTTAAAAACCTCCAAAGAAGGAGACTCCACTCACCAGGGCAGCATATTCCACTGTCAAACCGCTCTTACCATCAGGAAGTTCTTCCTAATATTCAGATGGAATCTCTCTTCCTGAACTTTAAAGCCATTGCTCTGTATCCTAGTCTCTGGAACACCAGGAGACAGGCTTGCTTCATCCTCCATATGACATCCCTTCAAATATTTAAACATGGCTATCATTTAACTTTCTCTTCTCTAGGCTAAACATACCCAGCTTCCCAAGCCTCTCCTCATACAGCATGGTTTCTAGGACTTCTACCATTTTGGTCAGCCTCCTCTGGGTATGTTCCAGCTTGTCAATAACCTTCCTGAATTATGGTGCCCAGAACTGGACACAGTATTCCAGGTAGGGTCTGACCAAAGCAGAATAGTGTGGTAAATGTTGTGCAACTAGAAAGGTGCTTCAAGAGGGGAATCTGAGCTATAAACACAAAAAAACTTTCCAGTGATGAAGGATTGAAGCATGTATTTAAGTTTTTTTTTAATTTAAGATATTTCTATATTGGCTCTTGGCCCACAAGGGCTCCTGAGATGATAAACATGGAAAAAAACATTTTTTTTTTAAAAAAATACAAAAATAAAACATTTAAAACACATTAAAATACTCTTTACAGTGTTTAACAAGCAGTTTAAAAACGATCTTAAACAATTTCAAACATTAAAAGCCAATCAGAACAGCACTATTTTGTCCAAAAAGAGATGGAGCCAGCCTAACTTCCTTGAGTAGGACTTTCAAAAATCAAGGTGCTATTACAGAGAAGGTGCTGTTACATAAACATACCAGCCTAACTTCACAAGGCGTTGGGACACACAACAAAGCCTCCTCTGAGAATCTCAGATTTCAGGCAGCTCATATGGAAAAAGGACCAAAGCTGGGTAGGGCTTTGTAGGTCAAAAACAGCACTTTGTATTGGGCTCTTTAATTGAGAACACTTCACAGTTCGGAAGTTATACTGCACAAAATTTGCATGTGATTGTTTTGTGCAGAAAACAGCATTTCTGTGCAGAAGTTAATATTTCTGTGGTGAAAATGCAGAAAATATTCTTTTCTGCACAGAAAATGCTGTTTTCTGTGCTAAGTAGCCATGTGCAAATTTTGCACAGATGAGTCCTGAATTGCGAATAGCACTTGAAAACTCTGTGGTTTTCAAAGATTTTCTCACAGTGAACTTCCTGGCATCGTGCTTAGTTTCATCCCTGAGATGCTTTAAAGTGATTCCAAATTCAAAGGTGGTTTGTCTGGGAGTTGGGTCTATCTGAAATATCAACCAAGAACTCTGAGCTACCTCCTTGTTCCAGAGGCCGCTTGTTGAAATCAGTGTCTAGCCTGTCTTTTGGGGAGTACTTTCCCTGCACATTGTGGTTCCCCAAAGCTGGCCCCTCTTTCTCTGGGGTGTGTGTGTGCGCACGTGTGCGCGCACATGCGTATTAGAGAAGTATTATGTTGTCTTCTATTTTGAATCTCTTACTTTCTCTCATCTTTCCCTCCTGTAAGCAGCCCCCTAAGTTTCAATTTTCTAAATTCCAAACCCTTGTACCCTTATAAGTTTGATTATTTGAGTTAGTATTTCCCCATCCTAAAGCTGGGAAAATGTTATACTCCATTAAGTAGCTGTTTGCATTTTGCGTGGCTGTTGTTGTGTGCCTTCAAGTCACTTCCAACTTAAGGTGACCCTTGCTGGGGGTGAGTGAGTGATGCACTCAAGATCACCCAGTGGGTTTCCATGGCCAAGTGGGGAATTGAACCCCAGTCTCCACTCCAACCACTATACCATGCTGGCTCCAGAATGCGACTGCCCAACATGGAGCTCAAACTCATGAGATTAAGAGTCTCATGCTGAACTAGCCAAGCTTGTATTTTGCATACCATTTTGCATGGTACTATTTCCCATTTACCCAGAAAATGTCCGTTCATGTGTTCTGAGGCTATATCTGGTAACACTAGGTGATGGCTCTGATGTCACCACCTGATGAATTCAGATTTCAGACTGAACATTACAGGAGCTATTCCAGGTACTGAACAGATTTTTCCAAAATGGGCTTGGCGCCTTGGATAGCTCCTTTAAAGCTGGGATTAAAAGGCAGTGTTAGACTTAAAACACTGTAACTGCTTTGTGTTCTTATTTTTGGCTGCAGTACTGTTGCCATGAATACAAATGACCCTGAAAGCCACTTTAAAAGCTATTCAGCCATCTTGAGCTATGGAAGTCTGTGCTGTTGCCAAGCAGGGCACTGTAGGACCACGTGACCAGCTCCCTCCTGCCAGCAAGTAATCCTACAGGGAGCAGGAAAAGGGCTTTCTGTGTGGTTCTGTCACATTTTTTTCATTGCAGTACCACTTGCTGGAGATGTTATCCCAAAAGGTGGGGCACCTTGAGGTCCCCCACTAGTGCCAGCATCTCCTTAGAAAGATGAGAAATTATAGCTTAAAGGAGGCCTGTGAGAGGCGGGTAACCATGGGACCTTTTCACCTGTGTATATCCGTACTAACTGTAGGACACAAGTTGAGAGTCAAAAGAATATTTTTACTGGGGGAAATTCACACTCATACGCAATCAATCAAGCAGTGTCATGAACCACACAAGGCTAGGGAAGGGAAAGGAAAGAAAGGTTGGATAGTAAAGATTGTGAGGTGAAGTGGGTCATAATTACCATTTCAAAAGTAGGGGACTGAAGCAAGATGGATCAAACATGAGAGTATCCCGGGGCACAAGAATCAAGGGGCAAACAGACAGAGTGACAGGCCTAGGATGTCCAAGGTGCTGCAAACCATCAGGCTTCAAGCCAGGGTTAACATTCACCTTTTCTGCCCTGAAAGGGAATGTGTTAATTGCTTTCTGACAGAGCTAAAATAAGGTGTCTGGAAAGTTCTGGTTGTCTTTAGGGTAGGTGATAAAGTATTGAGGGGAAATCACAATAGCTTCTTAATGACTGGAAAGGTGGGGGAACAAAAGGACAGTTTCCTTGGGAAGAAGTAACAGGATGTTTTGGTTGCTCCTTCCAGCAGCTTTATTCACTATTGTTCCCTGGGTTTGGGTACTTTCAAGGAAACCCATCAATTTGGCCTCTCTGCTTATACTTTTGACCTTATGACCTGGCCATGTTGAGGTCCTTTGTCTTAGCTTGAAGCTTCTAGCCAGAGTCCTTTCTTTTTGACATGGCTTTCAGCCATAAATGTAGGATTTATATATTAAAATTACTAAAGTGAAGCTATCACAGAGTTTTCTTGGCAAGATTTTGTTCAGAGGGAAGTTGCCTTTTGCTTCCTCTGAGGCTTCCTCTGAAGCTCACACAAGGTCACCCAGTGGGTTTCTATGGCTGAACAGGGATGTGAACCCTGAGTCCAGAGTCATAGTGCAATACTCAGAACTCTATAGCACTATGTCTCTCTTCCCTTCCCAGTAGGCGGAGGCAAAACCAAATTGCTGCAGCCTCTCCCAGTTGTGTGTTCTTCCTCGTGCATAAATTTTGCTATCTTGGTCACTCTCTGAATTCACTTGGCCATACATGTTCCAGTTTTCATCTGTAACGTGTTGGAAGATCTGGTGAGTCAGAAGCAGAGAGCCTCCAGTATTCTGGAACCTGGGGCCTTTTCATACTACATAGTTGAACTGTCCTATCCCATGGAATACTGGGGTTTACAGATCAGGGAAGGACATTTAAAATTCTCAGCCAGAGAGCCCTAGTACAGAATGAAACTACATATCCCAGGGTCCCACAAGATACAGTTGTGGCTGTTACAGTGGAATCATAGTGTATAAACGTACTATGTGAAAGAGCCCTTGATTTGCCAGAGGTGTGGTTGATGTGGAGAGCCTCTGTGCCAGAGAGGGCAACTTGGGCAGGTCCGGGGATTTAGCTGCCTTGCCAAGGATACAAGGGGTGTCATGGAGTGCCAAAAATGACACAAAGAGGTAAGACCAAAGCCGTATTGGAAGGAGGCAGCAATATACTTCTGACTTTGGAAAAGGAACTTTTTTTTCTCTAGTAGAGGAGGGAGGAGAAGGAGGAGGAAGGGAAAGACTGCAACCTATTTAAGAGATGAACCACTGCTTTCAGGTGTGGCAATTGAAGGTAGGGGCAGTCCAAGTGAACCAGGGGATCAGAAGCCACAGAAAAAACCCAAGAGATTGCCATCAATTTTCCCAGGCTTGCTCCATGAATACAGCAGGCTTTCTATTTCAGATTTGGTGATTGTCATGTCAGCAGAGCAACAATGGCATGGGAAAGGTTTAGTGTTCTCTCTCTTTGCATGTCTCCTTAATTGAAAAAGACAATGACTGAATTGGGTTGATGTCAGTGGCCATTTGCCATGTTTCCTAGTAGCCCTGTCCATGATGGAACTCAAGGCATCATACACATGAGGTTTATACTGTTTCCTATCTGGGCTTTTGGATCTTCTCCCATATACCATATACCATATACCATATATCTATATATCTCTATCTCTATCTGTATCTCTATCTCTATCTCTATCTATCTATCTATCTATCTATCTATCTATCTATCTATCTATCTATGTGTGTGTGAGCGTGTGTGTGAGCACTCACATACTCCTTTCAGTCCCACACATGCTTGTTCAGACATATGTCTTATTGTCTTCAGCAGGGTTTATCCCCAGTAGAATTCTGTGTGATACAGCTGGTAAATTTCCTTTTACAAATACAATCTGCAACGAGGTTGCTTGTGGATCTTCCCCTTCTCTGCTACTGCCAAGAAGGGTGCATTTTTATTTTACCTCCAGGCATGTGGAAAGTATGTGTGTTTGTATAAGTGGTGCCGCAAGAAGTGGCAACTAATTGTCATGTCACAACTTGTTGTAAGGAAGTTCTGAGTAGAAGGGAGCCATTCAAGGTAAAACATAGCAGAGTGATGGATGACCTTGGCTGACAATAATGGGTACAGTTCTCTGCAGAATGTATCCAAGCAAAGAAGAGTTCCCTTCATTTCAACTGAGTTTCTGTGAGTGAAATCCCCTCCCTGGTATTTATTTAGCTAGTTACAGACCTGCTCCATTTGATAAACATGTCCATAATTATAAAGTCTGCTCCTATGGATATGATGAAGGTCCTACACTTAGGCAGAAAAAATGGAATGCACAAATATAAGATGAGGGACATGTGGCTGGATAGCAGCATGTGTGAAAGCAATCTTGGAGTGTTGGTAGATCACAAGCTGAACATGAGTGAGCTGTTACTGCAAGAGAGAAGCCCTATCCCGGGGTCTACAATTTTAATATTAAAATATGATTCTGTGTGCCAGAGAGGTCCCTTGAAGGGGCACATAGGCAGCAATGATCAAAAGACTGAAAACCAGGTCAGGCCAGTAAAATCCCCAGTCACGTAGCCCTAAGAGACCTTAAGATGTGTAAACCCACAATAAACAAAGGGTCCACAGCCCCAGGAAGCTACCTTGAGGGGATTAGCGTGTCTGCCCCAAACTGAGCAAATATTCCATCAGGTGAGGACCATTTACATGAAGTCACACCACAAAACACAGCCGAAGATCCTGAGCCTTTGGCAATACCTTGCAATCTCATCACGCAAAGGAAATTACCATGGTGGAGCTTCGTTATTGCTCCAACACCCATTGTTCTCTCTGGGAAAGGATTAGTCCTCCAGGTACTTTTTCCCCCTACAAATAGTCCCAGTTTTTGAGCAGTTCTTTGGATCACTCCTGGTCATCCCAGCAGACTGTTGCTCCATCCATTGAGTGATCCTCTCAGCCCTCTCTGTGCTCTGCCCCACTGCTTTGCTGCCTTCCTGGACCCAGGAGATCAAGACAAGGTGCAGTATTATCCCAACAACACCCCCCTCAAAACTCCCCTGTCCAATTTCCTCTCTTTTATTTCTTAATAGCTCTTGGGTGAGTGTGTGTGTGATTGCATTGGTGTGTGAGACTTGCATTCAATAAAATCCATTATTTGGCAATTTGGTGTGGTTTTTGGCTTGGCCTGACCCTGTAACACTGGGTAAAAAGACCTCGCTAGGTTACCCTGCCTCTCGCATTGCTATTGCTTGTGCTCTGGCTAGTTTCCATTCCCCATCACATCGAGCACATTGAGGTGTCCCCCAAGGGACCCCAGAAATCAGGGTAACACAGCAGTGTGATGAAGCAGCCAAGAAAGCCAATGTGATTCTTGGTTGCATCAGTAGGAGTATGGTGTCTAGATCAAGGGAGGTAATGATACCACTCTATTCTGCATTGGTTAGACCTCATTTGGAATACTGTGTCCAGTTCTGGGCACCAAGAAGGATATTGACAAGCTGGAACATGTCTAGAGGAGGGCATCCAAAATGGTGAAGGGTCTGGAAGCTATGCCCTATGAGGAGTGGCATAGGGAGCTGAGTATGTTTAATCTGCAGAAGAGAAAGTTAAGAGGGGACATGATAGCCATGTTTAAATATTTGAAGGAATGCCATGTAGAGGTGGGAGTGGGCTTGTTTTCTGCTGCTCCAGAGACCAGGACAAAGAGCAATGGATTCAAGCTGCAGGAAAGGAGATTCCACCTGAACCTCAGGAAGAACTTCCTGAGGGTCAGGGCTGTCTGGCAGTGGAATATGCTGCCTCGAAGTGTGATGGAGTCTCTTTTTTTGGGAGGTTTTTAGGCAGAGGCTGGATGGACATCTGTTGGGAATGCTTTGATGTGTGTTCCTGCATAGCAGGGGGTTGGACTGGATGGCCCCTGTGGTCTCTTCCAACTCTATGATTCTATGATATTTTAAATTTTTATGCAATGCTTGAACACATGCTTCCTATTAACCAAAGTGGTTAAGCAGTGCTTTGTATGCATTTGAAAGTGCGTTTTTCTATTCACACCTTTTAAACTCCACAGGTTTTTTTTTTGCGGGGTGGGGTGTCCGTAGCAATCTTTCAGCTTGAGGATTCTAAAACAAAAATGTCATCTGCCCCACAAATGGAGATCCAGCAGGTTGAGAGGAGGTTGCTCCATTCATTGACGAGGAATTTAATACCAAAAAGATGTTAAAAGGTGCTGGAACACTTCACACTGACAATTGCCTGAATCCTATTGTTAGTCTCAACAAGAGTAGATCTGTTGGATCTGCGAGATTTTACTAGGGATGGAAAGGATATTTGAAAATATTTGAAAAACAGTTGAAATGCATGCCTTCTGAGTGTTGAGAAACCTTGATGAGAAGAATGCTTGATTGATGAGAATCTTTGCAGTTTGGAACTTAATCTGTGTGAAATTCTCACAGCTTTTCCTGTACAGGCAATAAAATTTCTGTGTAGAAATATTATTTGCGGTGCAGAAAATGCTGTTTCCTATGCAGGTAATGCTGTAATTGGGAATTTATTCTGTGCAACATTTGCACCATGTTGATTTCTATGGAGACATTTCTGCAAAGGAAACACAACTTTTGGTGCAGGAAATATTTTTGTGTATACGACAACCATGTGCCAGATTAGTAACAATCATGCGAATTTTGCACATAATAAGCCCTGAATTGTGAATTAGCTTTAAATACTGTGTGGTTTTCAAAATCTTTCTTTCTACAGGAAGAACATTATTAAAATTACTCACTTCTAACTTTTACCTACATGTTGGGTAATTATTCAATAATTGATTCAGTTGATCCATTCCAGTTGCAACTAACCAATAGAACTGAGGCCAATATCATACCCTTTCGTCACAGGGAGAGGAATTAAGGGAACATAGGGTAAAGACAGACAGACAGACAGACAATTAATGTGTGGTGCAAACTGATGAAGGCAAACAATTTATGTTTAAATGCCATTTCCACTATACTTTTAAACGAATGCTTAACTATATTCATGTGAGAAACCATGGATATTAGAACGTCAAATAAGATAGTATCCTAGCTTTGATGCACACAAGTGTACGTGCATAGGATGTTCTCATAATATGAGCCATCAGCATTTCCAAGGATCCTAGTTACATGCACTGAATCTAAGTTTGCTTTGAGAGGCAAGTGCTAGGTTGGAGGAGAGATCAACATAAATCAGTCTGTTTTTATTCTGTGCATTCTATGGATCTTGTTTGCTAATAGGACTCCTTTTCTAACAGGGTTAGTCCCAACCGTTAAGCAGAGCAAGGCAATTGCCTCAGGTACTTAATGCTGTGTGCAGATGAGGGTGGATGGCAATGGCAATACAATGTTCTTGTCTGTCCTTGTGAGCTCCTGGGCCATTCTCCTTTGTTGAAGGACAGGGCTGTGTAAAGAATCTATCTGAGGGGCTGAAACTATCTGGAATACAGGGTTTAATGACCTTGATAGCTTTTTCAAACCTGGAGCAAATTCACCTCTCCACTGACATGGAAGCCAACAGCCACCATAGAATCATAGGATTATAGAGTTGAAAGGGGCCTCATGAACCATCAAGTCCAACCCCCTGCTCAATGCAGGATCTTCAGCTATGTATTCCCAGCAGATAGCTCTCCTGCCTCTTTTTGAAGATGTCCAGAGAAGGAGATCCCACCACCTCTCTAGGCAACTTATTTCATTGCCAAACCATGCTTATTGTCAAGAAGTTCTGTCTAATGTTCAACTGAAATCTACTTCAAACCATTAGACCAGGTCGTACTCTCTGGGGCAGCAGAGGACAGCCTTGCTCCCTCCTTTCTGTGACAGCCCTTGAAATATTTTTAATGAGTGCAATCATGTCATCCCTTAGTCTTCTCTTCATCAAGAGATGAAGATCCTTTAGCCTTTCTTCGTATGTCATGTTCTCCATACGTCTTATCATCCTTGTTGTATCCAGTGGTCTTCAGGTGTGGTAGAAGATGCCATTCCATTGCAGTATTCAACTGATAGTCCAGTCACCTTTTGATTGTTGAAGACTATTGAACTCGATGGCTGTTGTGGTCTCTTCTAACTCTATGTTTCTATGATTCTAAGAGAGCAGAAGAACATCATCTTATCCCTCATCTCTGGGAGCAAAATTTCTGGCCTATATAGGCAGAATTTGCTCCCACCTGTTGAAGTTGAGAATGAAGTCACTAGTGAATAGGTGCCAGTCTAGATGTCAGTATTCAGAATGAACAATCTGGTACTGAATCAAATGCACACCCTACAGTTTGTAGCAATTTCAGAAACTCTGCCCAGCAACAGCATACAACAATGCATAGCAAATCATGGGAATAGATTACATGTGTTTTAGGTGATCATTAAACAGCAATCATTAAGTCATAAAAGCAAATTGCTAAGTAAGTACCAAGTGAAAAGTATTCATATTTTTCATGTATTCAGACCTTTCTCTTACATTTCAAATTGATGTTGTTATTAGTAGAAAGAACCAGTTAGTTGACAAGAGGGCCAGGGTGCTTTCTAAACCCATTTTTCCTTGAGATTCCTAAAAGCTAATAACTCTGCAACTTCTAAACTATCCTTGGTTCAGAGTACTTTTCCTTCAGCTTGGCTCTGCTTTACTTTGGCCTTATGCTCTAGCTTTGATCACTATCACATATCACTAGCTTTGGTCTTGACCAATCCTGCAGTGCATGTCTGGTACGAGTACCTTAAAACCCCTTACTCTTTGAAACTCATAAGCCTATACCAGATTCTAGAGTTCAAATGGTTTTGTTGGTGGCATCAGTCAAGGTTTTTCTTCCCCTGGGTTTATAGTACTTGGAGCTAATCTAGGAGGCCGTCTCCAAAGGCACTGTTACATCATAGACTTTTAGAAGTCTCTCTCCTTTTTTCCTTAAGGCAAAGAACCCATCCAGTGAAGCTTCCCTTTATGGTTGTAAAAGCCCAGGCCTTTTATTCCAGCTTCCCCCTCAATGATAGATCAAGCCTGTTAACTATGGACCCATCTGGCTCAGGATGGATTACTGAGCCTGTTGGATTGGTTGGGCCATCCGTCAGTCTGTCTGCAGCTATTCCTGGCATAGTGGCCACGGGGAGGATTGATAGGCATGGCCTCACCCAGACCAGTCAGTTTGCTTCTAAAGCCAAGCTGGCTTTTTCTACCTTCCCTGCTTGTTTCTCCCTCCTTTTTTTATACCGCCTGCCCAGCCAGCTCTTCCAAGGTACCTTGCTACTGCCCTTTCCCAAGGTACCTTTACACACCCTTTCCCAGCTCTTGCAGATTATCCTGATGAAGACAATAGGCAAATGAGTTGCCTTCTCTCTTCTTTAGCATTGCTGGCTCTACTGGCCCCTCCTGACTGGCAGAGAAGGTTTTCATATACCTCCAGTTTCCCTTGAGTCCTCTAGCAAGTTCTATCTTGTAAATCCCTCCAGCTTCTTACAGAAAGTCTATTAAAATGTGATCTCTGGTGAGTTAAATGGGGCTTTGTTGTTGTTGCGTGCCATGCTGTTTCCAACTTACGGTGGCCCTAAGGTAAACCTATCATATTTCTTGGAAATAAGTGATCAAAGGGGATTTTGTCTTTGCCTTCCTTTGAGGCTGAGAAAATTCCTGAGTAGGGATTTGAAGCCTCGTTTGCAGAGTCATAGTCTAAAGCTGAAACTACTACACCATGCTTACTTCCAGTAAACGGCCATATGATTGCAGCCATCATCACTTTGCACAAAGAACAAGAATCAGTGGAAGATGAAAAGCCACTCGGTTGTTATGGGAGCACCACGCATGGTATGAAGGACAACTCCTGTACGAGGAAGTAAGTGTGGTTGGCTATTTCTTGAAATCCAAAGATACAAATAAGATTGCCAGAGTGAAAACTGGAGAGGCCTCTTGTACCTTCAGTGGTTGTATAGGAGAAGGAATTTCAGCAGCTATTTCTTGTCACTCAGCCAGGTAACAAGCCCTGTCTGTCAAAAATACCTCTTCTATACAACCATGAAAGTGATGTGAACTCTCTGCAACATTCACTCTGGCAGTCCTAGTAACAAGATACCATAACAGATCATTGTTTTAAGCTGAACTCTGTGTTTGCATGCTTGTGTGTCTACATACACAGTTGCTCCTCCACTTTCACAAGGGTTAGGTGCCCAAGATCTTTGCACAGCAGAAAAATATGAATATCTTTCTCCCCCCACC
This sequence comes from Cyclura pinguis, assembly GCA_030412105.1. Lineage (NCBI taxonomy): Eukaryota > Metazoa > Chordata > Lepidosauria > Squamata > Iguanidae > Cyclura > Cyclura pinguis. The sequence continues at coordinate 16,006,815 of CM059599.1, read as the reverse complement.
CACCTGAGTGAGCGAGGGAACACATATGCCTGCCTTCTCTCCTCCTGCTTCCCTATCCCATCCCCTTCTCCCCTGTCCACACACCTGAGCATGAGGGAATATATGTATGCACCCTCCCTCCTTCCAATCCCCTGTCCCATGCGTTTTGTTCTCCCCACGTGAATGAGTGTGGGAACACATGTACTCATCTTGCCATCTCCCACTCTCCTGCCCATTCATGTGTGCGAGCAAGGTGTGAGGGCAGCAAATAATCCTCAAATAATCAAATTCCCGAAGGTCAGCCTCACAAATGTGGAGGAATGACCGTATTCTTTACTCAAGAAGAAAACAGGACTAAAATAACTTATCTGTAATATAGCTTAAGCCAATTCTTACGGGACAATGAGGAGCAGACAGAAGACCACAAAAGCTGAAATAACCATAGCAACCCTGGGAAAAAAAATAGCATTAAGAGGTGGATAAGCTCACACTGTTTTTCTTCTTTCTTCCTAAACTCTCTCTGGTTAGCCAGTCTAACAAGAAAGGCGACACAGCCAGTTTCCTACTTTATAGCGTCACTCATGATTACTTATTAAACCTTCCCTGGAGTATTGCCTTCTGGAATGTTCCAATAGCCTAGATTCAAAATAGGGATCTATCCAACTTTTCACCAGCTCAGGCAAGCTCAGCACCTGTGGCCCTACTTACAGAAAGCTGTCCTAGCTACAGTGACACACACACACACACACACACACACACACCATATTTGCATCCCATTTAGATTATGGCACCATACTTTTCATGAGGATGTAACCGAAGACGGTTCAGAAACCGCAACAAAATGTGGCAGCTATGAGTTTTGGCCTATTTATTTGACCTATTCATCTATTTATTTGATTTATATTCCACTTTTCCCCCAAATTGGGACTGAAAGTGCCTCACAATGTATGTTCAAACAAAATAGTTAAAACAATTCTTATTGGGGTTGTTGCAGTCTGCCTTCAAGTCATTTCTGACGTATGGAGACCCTAAGGCAAACCTATCATGAGGCTTTCTGGTGCTGATGAGCCTCAGGTCACCCAGCGGGGTTTCCATGACTGAATGGGGAACTGAACACTGGTTTTTCAGGGCTGTAGTCCAATGCTCAAACCATGCTGGCTGTTTTGAAACAACACAAAAGCTAAACGGCATTAAATAAGCCATCCAATTAAAACAATATATTTTTAAGAAAACATTAATTAAAAAAATGAAAAACCTGTAAAACACATATAATATATTAAAACAGCACATTTATTACTCATATTTCTACCCTCCAAATTAAAGGCTGAAGTCCTATTTAAAAAAGGCTAAATGGATTGTGAACCATATTATCTGAAGACTATCTTTGACTCTGGGAACCTGCACAAGCATTACAATCAGTATGTCCTATTCTCTCTCCTACTAGCAAGAGAGAATTGGCTTGTAGGACAGAGACTTCTTGAAGTTGGTTCTTCATTGTTGGAATTCCCATTCTCAGGAGATGTATATGGCCTCATGGACTTTTCTTTTCTTTTCTTTTCTTTTTTTAAAAAAGAAGGCCTGTTGGCCAAGAGCTTGCTGAGAGCCAAGAAGTGGAACTTCTGCTAATGTACTTGTCCCAAGATTGTGGAGAGGATGGAGTCAAGATAGCAAGGACAGTCCCACCATCTGGCTGGGAGCTTCCTGGTGCACCCTATGGGCTAGCTGTCTTGGTTGTGGAGCTATGGCCAAGCATGGCTAGATTGCAAGGAGATACTGGATATCACCCTATATGAACTCATATAGAGCATAAGAGGCAGGACAACCAGGATTTGGACTGGCACAGCATCTCAATAGGAACTTGACCATTTATTCCATTGAAGTACTTCAGAAATCTTCAACTACTGGTAGCAAGGGTTGTGTGCATCTAAAGCATTATTGCATTTTCATCTTTTGAAACCTAGTAATCTGTCTTATGAGGCCACTGTGCCCTGAACAGTGGTTAAAAACCTTATGAATGAATAAATAATCCTTGCAATTTATTTTTGTGATTATTTTGGCCTTAAGAAATATGGACCTCCTACACTTGGGGCACATTTGACAAAGCAAATATTTGATTTTCACAAAAGGTAAGTATTCCCAAATGATTATTTGGTATTCCCATTGCATGTTCAAAGAGGAAGACAAATATGAAGAATTTTGAAAAGGTAGGGAAGAGTCTTTGGAACAACTTGAAGATGTTTGCAAAGTACTGATAAAATTATTTGCTCTCCAGCAAGAATCCACTGTTTTCCATTTCCCACTAAAGTCTTGAGAATGTTGATGTATGGATGATTCTTTATTTTGTTCGGACTCCTGGACTTCTCTCCCCCCCCCCGTCTATTCCCTCATGAGGTTTATGCATATCTTTTTCAGCTTATATTAATAGAACATAAAATATATAGGTCAAGATCCTGCATTGAGATAGTGTAGGATCAATCTCTACGTCTCCACAGTTACTCATTAATTGTACAACTCATGTGCAGAATTTTACATCAGAACCAAGACACCAAGTGTGCAACTGAATGCACAATAATATATCTGCTGCCAGCCTGCCCACTCTTTGACTAGATGGTCTTCAACTCCCTCCAAAGCATGCTTCACTCATATTCCTTAGGTTGCAGTCAGCCCTGTGCAATGGTGACATTTTCTCTGTGCAGCTCTTAGGGCATTGTGTCAATGATGTACGCTGAATGTGATACATAGCATCTGATGGTAGCAGAAGCCAAGCAGCAACAGAAGTGAGTCAGCAACTGTAAAATGCTTGGGTTGGTAACTGGGGACCAGCAACCATGAAATTAACTCCATGCTGAGGATGCTGGAGTTGGTTCATTCTATTTATTTAGTGATCTGGTGTCACAGTCTTCCCAGTGGTCTTCAGTTGCCAATGATTTTTTCCCCAATGTGAATTACTACCAAACCAAATACCCCTACCCCCATGATGTGGTTTAATTGGCAAATATTAATTGGTATAAAATATAAATTAAATCCTGCTGTGAGTGGGAAGCCTGCTAGCAAAGAGAAACTGGATGCACATGTGTGTTGCAAAGTAGGTCAGATTGGGACCTCAGGGCATGGCTAGGTCATAGTCAGGGAAACTCTGGTTGTAATGGACTTGCAGATGTCCTCAACAACTTGACCTTTAGAAACAATAGCACCCAAAACTGCTTCCATGGAACAACTGATTTTCTTCTACCCTCTCCCTATGTCCACAGAAACTCTCTTTTTGTTCTCTCATCTTTGCTGCCATTAAGGAGCTCTCATGATTCCCCTGAGTCACCACATTTTGAGGTAACAAGAGTCCAGAGAATGGGAAAGTCTGTGAAGGGTATAACCCCCAGGGCTTACTTTTGCTGCCTTCCAAGGCTACCCACATTACTCCCACCATCACCCTACTTCAGAATGGGAGGGTTGTCCCAAAGTGGCCAATATCAGTCCCAAGGCTATGGGGCAGTATTAATCATTTTGACAAGTTTTCAGCCATTTTTTCCCCATTGCCTTTTGTCACACTTCTAGAGACTTTCCTTCAGCCTACACAGATCTCTCTTTAAAAGATCAAGCAATAAGACTTCCTGTTCCAGCCACTTCCTGTCTTCTCGAACTTCCTGGCTAGGCTAGCCACTTTTGTGTCTCTGTGATAAAGGAACTGTGAGCTGACCAAGCATTAAGAATCTTTGTCAGTGAACTTGCTTCCTTCAAATTATCATGTAAATTGAATGCAACGTTTAAAACTTTGACTAATAAAGGAATCTCTGAATTAAGAAATATTCACTTACTGTTAATTTAGTTTAGAATTAATTTCTCATTGTGGCAATATAATGCAGCAAATGTAATCCACAATTAAGTTTAATAAAACAAATTAATAGATTTAATGACTATTAAATGTGCATTCCTTCAGTGCTTCAGCTGATCTGGATGGTGGCGTCCAGCCCAGATTTCATTGCCCACCCTGTTGTAGTCACTTTCCTTTTGGGGTCTTTTCCAGATCTCCAAGTTATATTTGACAAAGTTAGAACTGTAGTAAGCTACCGATTTGACTTTTATTAGAACTTCCTAGAGTTTGATTTTGTACTAATTGGAACTTTTGAAGTGTAACATCAGATATGATGGCACCAAGAGATCAGAAATAATTCACACTGGTAGTACCTACCTAGTGAGCAGTGAAGTCATCATTCAGGAAAGCTGCCTTATTAACTTTGAAGCTAAGGGACAGAGAGAGAGAGAAAGCTTTTACACTCATAATTATGCATAAAGATTTAAGAGGATAACTGTTTGGGAACAAAAATTGTACTGGATGAGATCCTGAAGGAACATTACAGTCAAAACCATCAAAGGCTTTACTCGGAACCCTGTGTAGTGGCAAGATCAGGTGTAAGGTTCATTATAGAACCTGAAACAAAATTCTTCACTAAAAATAACCCCACCACCATAGCACTAATGCTGATTCTCACATCTGATTCTCATATCCAATACTGATTCTCACATCTAAAAATTCTGGACTTTACTGAGGTCATGGTGTTGATTGGAGGCACTCCTTTGACATGACAACTCACTGTTTTAAAGTACTTGTTTACTTTTCTTACCACAGAAGGGGTGGGGGAGCAGTTTTCCTTTGTGCCATTTCTCCCTATGGGCCACACAGCCATCCTTCCTGGTGTGACTGGAAATGGTGTTGTACCAGTATTTATCCCCAGAATCAGCCAAATTACAGTTGATTTTCACTTTGGGCAGGATTGGAGTTTTGGAGGGTAGTGCCAAGCAAGGGCAGCCAAGCCACCATGTTTTTTCTCCTGATGGTTGCAATGTCTTTTTCATGTTCTTGACCGTTTTGGCCCTTTAAAAAAGAGCAGGGCTCTGAGGGTCTTCAGGGGTGTGTAAAGAGTTTTGGGAGCTTCAAAATGAACTGTTTGCAGGGTACAGGTGACAATTTCCCCACTCCTCGTTTATTCTTACACCTTTTCATCAGTATGATGGGTTAGAGGTGCAGTGTCATAACTCATCTTGCGGAATCTGACATAGTGGAGCTGGACTGGGTGGAGTTTCTCACAACAGATGGCTCCTCCCTGAATCTGAGAAGCTGGTGGCTGAAGCAGCTGAGGGGCTCCCTCCTCAGCAGGACTTGGCAGGCATGGAAGTGACACTCCCATCCTTCAAAGTCCAGCAAAGAAACAAGGAAAAACTGTTTAGGAACCATGTGTTAAACAGAACAGTGGTTCCCAACCTTTGGTCCTTTAGAAGCCCCAGCCAGCTTGGCTAGCAGTGGGGAATTCTGAGAACTAAAATCCAAAGCACCTGGAGGACCAAAGGTTGAGAACCACTGAAATAGAAGATGCTGACCAATCAAGACCCTGGCATTCCCAGGTGGCCACCTATAAATCCCCTGGCAGCTGGCAGGAATCCTTGTTGTTCTCAAGCATTCACCCTCTTTTGTTGTTTGTTTTCTTGGTATTCCTGTGTTTCCCGGCATTCTTGACCTCTGGACTGACTACATTTAATGACTACACGTCTCATCCTTTTTTGGCTTTTGATATCTGGTCTCTTTCTTTGTGCGACAACATCTGGACTGGCTGGGACTTTGTCCCTGCAGCTCCCTTCATCTTCTGGGATTACCTGTGTGTGGCCTAGACTGAATTGACATTGCGTAGCTGTTTCCCTTTGGATGATTTGTCTCTTTGGACACTTGTTGCCCATAGCATAGCACAGCAAGCACAACTTTGGCAGTTGCCTTATTCTGGAAGTAGGCATTTTCACCGGCAACCTTCCCATGAACGTTCTCAAACTGCTGGAAAATGATAGGTTCCCAGGATCAGTACTGTAAGACCTATGTGGTCAGATTTGCAACTCTCACCATGTCCTGTCTTATCTCTCATTAAAGTCTCTGCCAAAAAGTGGGCAGCAGATAACTCAATGGGTATCTGCTCAAGTTATGGACCTGGTCAGAAGTTGGGTTGGCCAAGACAGTGGAAAACTCTGAAAAAGAATGTCAGAATTTACATTTCCTTGCCCAGATGTTATGGTCAATCATATAAAGGATTTTTTTTCCAGGTGGTTACACCTTCTGAGGTCAGGGAGATAGTCACCAAAAATATACATCTCTGAAATGTCAGGGAAGATCTTCCCTCTTTCTGACACAGATGAAGACCTACCTTTTCACTAACACTTCTTAATTATCTGTCAGGACTGCTTTTATCTAATGCTGCTCTTTTATGCTGCTCTTCTGTTTTTAATAACATTTTTATTGATTTGTTATTTTCATTATTTTTCATCGTGGGTCTGAAAGCCTGAAAGTCAGAGTGGAGTTGTAAAACTGAAGGGTCGAGCAGCAAATGTTTTAAACAAACCAATAATTCATCCTCGGAGCCCAGAGTATTTATGGAGAGGTGACTAGGGGGCAGGGTCTATTCAAGGCAGTCTGTTTCCTGAAGCTAACTATATGATGACACTCCCTTTCTGTTCTATATACAAAAGATGACTAGACTGGTAACTGAATGTTGCTTCAAAAGGGGTATTGGGATAAGGTTTTCAACCATCCCTGAAGGCAATAGATTTGGATCTCTTTCACACAACACCGTTTGAATCCCTTTTCAACCACAATGGCTCCATCCTACAGAATTCTGGAATTTGCAGTTTTGTAAGGTAACCAGTTTAGGGTATTCAGGACAGGCTATATGGAGCATGCAGATTTGTTGTCCCCCCCCAAAAAAAAGAAAACAAAAGAAAAAAAAAGAAAAATAAAGAGGAACAGCGGGGGTATTCTCAGAAGGAACAGGTATGAATCTTCTAGCCATGCTCCCTAGCATCTACCATCTAATCTGCCTGATAATAGTCCTGCTAGGGGAGTGTGTATGCTATCTAGATGGCCTTTTGAGAGAGAAATAGCAATACCCTCTTTTGAAAATAGCTTGGAACTGAGAGGGCCAGGGATATGATGTAAATCTTTGTACTTTTCTTCTTTGCATTGCATGAGTGAATAGTTTTCATAGTATTCTCCCTGTTATGGGAGAATCTCTGTGCATTGTTCTACAGATATTCCTAGCCTACAAAGTCTTTTGGGGGAATTGCTCTGCAGAAATACATGTGATATTTCTGCATAAAAGCCACCTTTTTCCCCCTGGAAATAATGTTTTCTGCCTAAAACATGCTATCTTGTACAAGAAGCATTATTCTCTATACAAGAAACGTTTTTTTTTTTTGCACGGAAAATCCACATGGATTTTGAGTACAATAATTTCCTGAAAGACTTTGTTAACGGGGAAGATTCTGCTGTGTTCTTTTTATAGGGATTTCTTGAGCGTCAGGAGACCTGTTATTCTACTGAAACACACATAGGAACAATGTTTTCATCCTTAGAGACAATGCAGGGTGAAAGTTTAATTGAAAAATTATCCTGTGCCTTTGGAAACAAGTTATTGTCAATTCAGCTCTTAGAATGAGAGCATCCACCATGGCGAATTTTCATACTTATTTTTGGTTCTGCCATGGATGTGAGCACCACTCTTAAGAAAGGCTGTTTCTTAACAAGCCTCCTTGGATCATAAAAGAAAAAGATCTCCAAATATTCTATGAAATTCTGTTACCCCCAAAGATGGGTGATTCAGGGGTCCACCTGCAATGACAGTGCCCCTGTGAAACAGTGAGGAATATTAGCTCAAATGGGAGGCTTGTGAGAGAGGGGTAGCCTAGCAGGATCTTTTACCCCTGTGTATACCGGTACTAATGCAGGAACAACAGCTGGAGATTCAAAGAATGCTTGTTTTATTGGGGGAATTAGCAATCATATGCACACAATCACACAAGCCTAAATAAGGAAAGGGAGGAAAAAATGGAGACAGAGGAGTCAGGACATAGTGAGGGATATTTACCTAGCGAGAGAGAAGAGATGAAGCGATGTGGTCCAGACTAAGAATCTGAAGCCATTTCCACACAGGGTGAGGGAATCGCTCCATGCCGGTACTTACCGGACTTCTTGGCTCCCCGGTGCAGTCCGCGGTCCTTCGGAGCAGTGCGTGCTCGTTGCTCCGCACTGCTCCGGGGATGAAAATGGCAGCTTCTGGTTGGTCGAGGGTCTCGACCAACCGCTGAAGCTTGCCAGCCTAAAGTCTGCCCCCCTGCAGATCGCAGGCTTGCACTGGTGCGAGCCTGCAAATCTGCACCGGAGCGCGGGAACGGAGTGGCGTGCTCTGTGCTTTTGAAAGACCTGTTTTAAGTGGTCTTTCAAAAGCACGCTGGATGACCACTTTGGGTCATTCGGGAGCGGGCTGAGGTGCGGAACTACAGTAAGTAGGTCCGACCCAGTCCACTCTCAGGTGCAGACGTCCTCTCTGGAGGACGCTCTGCACCATTTCTTTAAGCCTGTGTGGAAATGGCCTGAGAGTAGCACCAGAACGGGAATTGGAGCAGCAGAGTGATGACCTCCGTCCAGAGTACTATGAGCTATCTGGCTCAGAATGAGAACTAGCGTTTAAATACTCTTCTTCTGCCCTGAGGGGGGGGATGTTACTAGCTCTCTGGCAGAGTAAACAATGGGGTCCAGAATGAGCTAATGGCCTTAGTATTAGGTGATAAAAGACTGATGGGAATAATGATAGCTCCTTAATGGGAGGAAAGGTGAGAATTTCAGTGGGCAAAGGGAGAGGAGTCAAAGACAATCAGTCATTCCATGGAAACAGTTTTGGGTGCTATTGTTTTTAAAGGCCAAGCTGTTGAGGGACATCTGCAAATCACCAGAGTTTCTGTGGCTATAACCTAGCCATACCCTGAGGTCCTGATCTGACCTAGATTTGCAACGCCTGTGTGCACCAGTTCCTCTTTGCCAGCAGGATGACCATATAGCAAAGTTTATACAACTGTAATCCTCCCAAAGAATCCTGGGAACTGTAAAGTATTGAGAAAGCATTTAGATAACTTGAAATTCCTCCTACGGAACTATATTTCCAAGCAATTCCTGGGGGGAAGAAATTGCAGTGAAACTAGGGACATTTCAGCAGTACACTGTTGTAGTGCTGTTATTCCCTGTTCAACATCCTATGGAATTCTGGGGTTTGTAGTTTAGTGGGGCCTAAGAGCTCTCTGGCTGAGAATTCTAAATGCCCCTCCCTAAACTACAAACCCAAGGATTCCACAGGATGTTGAAAGTAGAATAATAACACAATCACAGTGTAGGGTGGAAAGGATTGCCCTACACTGTGTGTGTGTGTGTGTGTGTGTGTGTGTGTGTCTGCTCACAGAATTATTTTCCCATATATTGGGAAGAAAGAAGCCCTACCCAGGTACTGTCTGACATTTCACAGATGAAAATTGGGACGTGTGTGGCCAAGCAACATCAGAGTGCGATCAAGATGCCAAATGTTATCCATGAGGAGAAACACACAAGCCACGAGAGGCTACAACAGTTTGGTTCTACCTGGTCTTAATGGGAAGGACAAGATTCTACCCCTTCTTTCCTTTTCTCCCACTCAGTTAACTGAGTGCAAACTGTGTTTGCGCTTTCAACTGGGTTTGCAGCAACTGGAGTAAGCTGAGGATAAAAGGAAAAGAAGGGAGGAGAGAGAAACTGGAACACAGCTGAAAAAGTGGGATGACAGAGGATTAACCAGGACTGTTTCTGCCAAACCAGGAAAGTTGGAAGGTCGTAGAATCACAGAATTGGAAGAGACCCCAGGGGCCATCTAGTCCAAGCCCCTGCTATGTAGGAGCCCACATCAAGGCACTCCCAACAGATTGCCATCCAGCCTCTGCTTAAAAGCCTCCAAAGAAGGAGACTCCACCACACTGCAAGGCAGCATATTCCACTGCTGAACAGCTCTGACCACCAGGAAATTCTTCCTGAGGTTTAGATGGAATCTCTTTTCCTGCAGCTTGAATCCATTGCTCCTTGTCCTAGTCTCTGGAGCAGTGGAAAACATGCCTACTCCCTCCTCGACATGACATCCCTTCAAATATTTAAACGTGATTATCATGTCCCCTCTTAACCTTCTCTTCTACAGACTAATCATAGCCAGCTCCCTAAGATGGTCCTCATAAGCATAGCTTCCAGATCCTTCACCATTATGGTCACCCTCCTCTGGACACGTTCCAGCTTGTCAATATTGTTACCCTGTTTTCTGGGGGTCCCAGGAGGGACACCAAATTGCTGTCAGTTGGGGAAATTAGTTCAGAGCACACGTTGGCAATACGAGAGGCAGGGTAACTTAGCAGGATCTTACAACCCAGTCAGGCCCAGTCAAGAAGCAAACCGGTTGGAAAATAATGAATAGTCTTTATTAAATACAGGCACACAATGTATGCAACACAAACACACAGATAGCTAAGGAAAATAAAGGTGTGAGTAAGATAGCTGGATTTTTAGAGGGATAGTTGGTTCGGGTGATATGAAACCTGTCCTGAAGTCCAGGAGAAAATGGAGAGCGAAGCTGGGGTTCGATGTATCTCAGCACGTGGAGCTGAGGGGAAGCTCGCCAAGCAAAGCGGCAGCAAGGCGGTCTGGAACTCGGGAGCGATCCAAGGAAGCGCTCAAAGTCAGAGGTTTTTATAAGGAGAATTATGACTGCAGGCTACATCGGATTTAGGGGAAAACAATAGATTTGGAGTTGGAGACAAAGCCTCTGAAAGGTCAGAATTTGAATGATTCAATTAGCGCCGAATTTATCAATAGAGTAGCCGGTATGCAAACGTGGAGTTCTCGAGCGTTGTATAGCTCGATCATCAAGCTGCCAGCGCGAGGCAGAGGATCTTTTGAGAGTTGTTTGCATACCTAATGGAGGTACTTGCCTTGAGGTCTCCTAAAGCGGTGAGTTGGCTATTTTCTGGCCTGCCTGTATTGTCTAGGAATATTATGGCGATTATCCGCCAAGCCTGTATGCGTGCTTGTCCGGGGGTCTCGCAAGCACATGGAAGGAATACGTGAAGCCGAATTTCAGTGATATCCAAAGATATCTTTTTATATTATATCCCCAAAGCTCGGGCTAGCCAGGGCAGTAACAATATCCTTCTTGAAATGAGGTGCCTAGAACTGGGCATAGTATTCCAGATGAGATCTGACCAAAGGAGAATAGAGAGGTACTATTACCTCTCTTGATCTAGACATCATACTCCTACTGATGCAACCAAGAATCGCATTGGCTTTCTTGGCTGCTGCGTCACACTGCCGACTCATGTTCAGTGTGTGACTCATCAAGACTCTTAGATCCCTTTCACATGTACTGTTATCCAGTATAGATATAGCTATGCTATACTAAGACCACTGATGCTGTGGGCATGGTATGGGTGAGCCACACATGCTCAAATTACAAACTGTATCAAGATATCTTGACACCAAGCAGCCATCCCTTGCTATTGGGACTTACCTGGCATCAGTGATTGTCTCCTTTTCGTATTCTTGGGCTCCTGGACTCATGGGGAAATCTAGAGAACCCACTTTCATCCAAAGCTGCTTTTGGACATGCAACCGTTTCTATAATTTTGGTAGAAATTCTTACCAAGAGGTTACCAGGTGAAGGCTATCCTAGACTATGAGACTTCAAGGATGAAACCTGAGACCTAGAGATTACCTCTTAGGATGTTGCAAGAGGCAAGCACTGGTGATGTTGAGAAAGATCATGGTACTAGGGGCATTAAGTGTAATATTAAGAGTCAGCCTGTGTTAGGGTCAGCAGAGTGAAAAATGTAGAAAACTCCTGTACCTTGAGTGTATGTAATTTTGGATAGATATCCTGTTTTCTGTGCAGAAAATGCTGTTTTCCCTGCAAAACAAGCATGCACAAATTTTGTACAGAATAAGTCCCAAATTACGAATAAGCTTTAAAGAGAGCATCATTTTTCAAAGACTATCTCAAAGTGGGAAAAAAATGCTTCCTGCTAGATGAAAGGTAGTGAAGAATTACATCCATATCCAAAAAACCACCCAATTGATGGGGGAAAGAAAGAAAGAAAGAAAGAAAGAAAGAAAGAAAGAAAGAAAGAAAGAAAGAAAGAAAGGAAGGAAGGAAGGAAGGAAAGAAGGAAGGAAAGCAAGCAAGCAAGCATTTTAAAAGCTTTCAAGCTAGAGATTCTTGAGGACACGAATCTCTTTGAATTTGAGTACAAAGTGAACTTATCCTCACTTTTTGGATTAATACACAGGCTAGAAGTTATTGGGTAGCTTTCCTGCCTGCTCAAAGTTCTGACGCAGTTCTTGGCACAAGGAGTATTAAAACCCTGTTAAAACAGAGCTTGGAAAGGTTGCTGTTTCAGACTGCAGGTTGCAGAAACCTCCAGCTAGCATAGCCTCAGGTCATGTTGGCTGTAGGACTTTGGAAGCTGCAGTCCAAAACAGAGGTTTTTCAAGCTCACTGTTCAAATGCACATTTTAAAAACAGACATGTTCAGAGGTGCATATTGTGATAACGAGGTTTTTTTTAAATGTACTTGTTCATACACATTCTTTATAATTATAAAAAGGAATTAAGCTGAGTAATGTGGAAATGTGATGATTGGACTGCTAAGTGAAGATATGCAAGACTGACATGGATGGGAGAAAGAATGATTTGGCCATGTGTGTTCAAGTTTGTTGGGGTGAAGATTTTGTTCAATTCATTTTTTAAAATAAGCAATCCACTTTTTGGTAAGAAGTTACTCAAATTCACATTTTTCCCCATCAGTTGGATGGAAACAAATTCAGTCACCTCTAATTTTAAGCTCAGTTCCTGAGAAAGAAGTCAGCTGTTTCTGCCTGTGGGTAAATTCTTGAAAGAGGAGATTGCCTTTCAGATGGCCTGGTCTCAAGATGCCTCCTTAAAAATGAGAATAATGTATTTGGCTCACTGACGAGGGGGTATCCACACTGCACAGACATAGCAATTCCATACCACTTTAAGTACCATGGTTCCATCTTATGATATTCTGGGATTTGTAATTTGGAGAAGTACTTAGAATTCTCTAGTGATTCAGCAATAGAGCTTTCTCCCTAAGAATCCCAAGTACCTCACAGAACTACAAATTCCATGATTCCATAGGGTGCACTCACAGCAGTTCCTATGATTTATCTCTTGCTTATGGTTTACCAAGCCTGTTACAGTGGGCCAGCTGGTAATTGTGAGCATTTTAAATTTAGGGAGCAGTCATATATTGTGTCCTACTGTTAGTTCATCAAATTTTGGGGTCAGTGTTTTGCAGCTTCTGTGTTACATGTGGCCCACAGGGAGATCTTTTGTATAGTCTCCAAACCCCCGATCAAATAGGCAAGTCCTCCTAGAAAAATGGAGAATCATGTCTCTGGAAGATTCTTGGAATATAATGCCATTTCCACATGGCATCGCAGTACCACTATGGGGACGGCATAGCAGTAGTCTACCGGTTGTGTTTTTCCATGACGTCATTGCAGTCCACCTGTCATCCTGCCCCCACCCATCATGGTCATGGGATATTTGCTTAATGGATTATATCTATTAATGGATTTAAATCCATTAATGGATTAAATCATAGAATCATAGAGTTGGAAGAGACCACAGGGGCCATCCAGTCCAAATTCCTGCTGTGCAGGAACCCACATCAAAGCACTCCCAACAGATGGCCATCTGCTGCTCCAGGGACCAGGACAAGGAGCAATGGATTCAAGCTGCAGGAAAGGAGATTCCACCTGAACCTCAGAAAGAACTTCCTGACAGTCAGAGCTGTCCAGCAGTGGAATATGCTGCCTTGGAGTGTGGTAGAGTCTCCTTCTTTGGAGGTTTCTAAGCAGAGGCTGGATGGCCATCTGTTGGGAAAACTTTGATGAGTGTTCCTGCATAGCAGGGGCTTGGACTGGGTGGCTCCTGGGATCTCTCCCAACTCTATGACTCTATGATTCCATTGCTCCTTGTTCTAGTCTCTGGAGCAGTGGAAAACAAGCCCACTCCCTCCTCGACATGACATCCCTTCAAATATTTAAACATGGCTATCATGTCCTCTCTTAACCTTCTCTTCTCCAGGCTAAACATACCCAGCTCACTAAGCCGTTCTTCACAGGGCATGGCTTCCAGACCCTTCACCATTTTGGTCGCCCTCCTCTGGACACGCTCCAGCTTGTCAATATCCTTATTGAATTGAGGTGTCTAGAACTGGACACAGTATTCCAGATGAAGTCTAACCAAAGCAGAATAGAGTGGTACCATTACATCGCTTGATCTAGACACCATACTCCTATGATGCAACTGAGAATTGCATTGGCTTTCTTGGCTGCTTCATCACACTGCTGACTTATGTTCAGCTTGTGATCCACCAAGACTTCTAGATCTCTTTAACATGTACTGTCATCAAGCCACGTGTCCCTCACCCTATATTTGTGCATTTGATTTTTTCTACCTAAGCGTAGGACCTTACATTTCTCTCTGTTGAAATTCATTTTGTTTTCTTTTGCCCAGCCCTCCAATCTGTCAAGGTCATTTTGAATTTTGATCCTGTCCTCTGGTGCGTTAAGTGCCTGTGGTGTGCGACACTCCCATCCTTACCTGCCATGTGGAAAGGCAAGAAACACAATGGCAGTGCTCCCTTCCGCACCGTGGCATGGGAAAGATGCAAGCTGCACTGTGGAAGGCAGGCACCTGTTGCTCATGCTTCCTTCCACAGGGAGCTGTCTGGGTGTGGACAGAAGTGATCTTGTTGTGCTCCCTTCCTGGAAAAGGCATTGCTGGGATTGGGATGGAAGGATGATGGGGTAGGGTAACATGTGGAAAGGGCCAAAATCTCATCAACAACACAATGCAGCCCCTACACACCTTGTTCTACTTTAAATTGTAAGTCACCTCCAGTCACCTTTGATGTTGTTGAAAATCAGAAGTGTGTTCCTGGTTCCAGAACTGGATGACTGCCTAAATGTGGTCTAACGTAATATTCTCTACTCAGGCTGTCAATGGCTCTCCAAGATTTGTGACAGGAAACCAGAGGTGGCTGGTGACTCCTTTGCCACTGGAATGGTGACTCCTCTTTGGGTTTTAGTCTGAACTTTGATGCAATGGTAGCTGATGGCTCCTGTTCAAGCATGATGGTTAATCCACTTTGGTTTTAATTTGAAATTAAAAGGAGCTCCAGAACGTATTGAATCCATTTTGGGCATCAGGTGCAGCCCCTTGGATAGCTCCTTTAATGTTTGGACTAAAACTTGGAGTGGATAGCCATCCTCATGATATGGAAGCCATCAGCTGCCACTGCAGGAATCTTCCCAGCTCTGTTTGGCGTTACAAGGACATAAATCTGGGTTTCAATGCATATGCAGCCTGTGCTCTGTGTCTGATTTATGGCTTGTCCCTAAACAAATCTGTTGTCTTATTTGCCTTGAAGAAATACATTTCTGAAAGATATCGAAGATATTATTAAGGTGGGGGGAATGCAAGGGAGTTATGGGGAGAAGGAAACTTTATGACTGTCTGCTACTTACTGCCCCAGTTTCGAACAGCAGTTATAGCATTGTGGAAAATATGCATCAGGGATGATCTTTTATTTAATGGCATGACTATATTATGTCAGGAAATATGCTAATAGTTCCTTCAGATGTACAAAGTGTAGATGAAATATGCAGTTTTCTCCACAAATTCTCCATATTTGACACAGGGGCAATATACACCCTTAGTAATATTGCATAAAAGATACTTTCTGGGGAGTTGAAAGGGAGAGAAAATAGCCGCATGCCCAAGGTGGAGAGTATGTTATTCATAAGACTCAATGCTCTCCTCTAGATTTTGTCTTCTGCGGCTCCTGTGTTGTACCTCCCTGAAAGTGATTGTACAGAGATCTTTATTGTGCAGCTGATTTATAATGGCAATGCAATCCCATCAAATGTTTCAAGCATAAATCTCTTGTTACTGTGTTGCTGCATTATAGGGCAGAGCAGCTTAATATGTGTACGGAAATCTGTGTATGCTCCAGGAATGCATCATGCAGGTTTATCTGTTCCTTGTTGCCTTGGCAGCCATCCAGAAGGGATGAATGACACCGATCTATCAGAATGGTTAGGCTATTCGGTGGAACTCTTGTGGGTTTCTATCTCATAGTCTACATTGTCAGTGCAAGAAAACTGGGAGAAAAGAACATGTCAAGGAGGGAGCGAGCTTGTTTTTCCCTGCTCCAAAGGCTAGGACAAGGAGCAATGGATCCAAACTACAGGAAAAGAGATTCTACCTAAACCTCAGGAAGAACTTCCTGATGGTCAGAGCTGTTGGATAGTGGAATATGCTGCCTTCGAGTGTTGTGGAGTCTCCTTCTTTGGAGGTTTTTAAGCAGAGGCTGGATGGCTATCTTTGGAATGCTTTGATGTGGGTTCCTGCATGGCTGGAGGTTGGACTGGATGGCCCCTGTAGTCTCTTCCAGCTCTATGATTCTATGATTCTAACATGGCCTGACAAATCAGTACTAATTGGTGGCAGACACTGTAGTTGTTTTTCAATTAAACTGAAGATGTTATTGGTAAGAAAAGTGAACATTTTAACAGGGTTGGCATTTTAAAAAGACTAATGGTTGGCATTTTGTTAGTTACAGTCTTAGACTTACACCCTTGTAACTCTTTGATATTCACACTTACAATTGTGGTACTACTATCATGTCATTATATGTCATGTCGTTATATGTGCCCCTGAAGCTCACCTTAAAATCCAACCAACTTCAAAGAAGGATACAGTCCTGTGGCTCTGGTGAGCAGGGTGCGAAATGATGACATGTTCAGCCCTCTCTTGTTGTTGGTTGGCAGTGTGCCAGGGTGTTGCAACAAGTTTTCCTTCTTCTGTTTGGTATACAGCTGATTTCTGGGGAGAGGAAGCTGGATACATCTCCCTTTAGCACCCTGCTCACCAGCACTCTATCCCTCAGTGGAACTGGTTGGATTTTAAGATGAGTTTTGGGAGTCAGATCAGGAGACAGGTTACAGCTGTGTCATCATGGCTACATATCTCATACAGGATCTTGGCCCTTACTTTCCCCCAAAATAAAAATAAAGTTCATTTATTATAGCTGGTAACCAGTGATGTAGGCTTGAGTTGATTGACTCAGACTCAAGTCAGACTTAAGTCACTTCAGTGACTCGACTTGGACTTGACTCAGCAATAAATGACACACTGACTTGACTGGACTTGTGACTTTTTAGTGACCAGCTTGCTGCCCTTGGTTCAGTAACATAACAGATTTATCCAGAAACCTTACAACTTTGAGCAACACTTTCTCTTTTTGCCTACTGGCCATGTGACAATCTGTGTGGGTTCATTTCCTTAAAGGGAACAGTGAATGGGTTAGGCAAAGGACTTGAGGTGGGGTTAAGGTCTGCTTAGCAGCCTGTCCTCACTGCATATTGGAGGAGCCTTCTCAAACATTTCCTAAGAGCAGAAGGTCACTCACCCCCAGAGCTCAGGGCATGTTATTCAGAGAGGAACAGCAAATGTTTTAGGCAATAGGCTTAAGGAGGAAGGATCCTTCCTTCTAAAGCTTGGGAAGCTTCAGTAATGGGGAGTAAGAAGGAGCCTATGCCTATTGACGCAAAAGCCTTCAGCTTTGAGAAGAGGGAGTAAGAAGGATCCTGTTCCTTTCTTCCAAAGCTTCAGATGGCAAACTCACAAACGTGAAGGGCTGACTCTGCTTAAATTGCTAAAACTGACTTTGATTCTGTCCAGAAATTCTGGAATATAGGTCAGGGTATAAAGTTGGCTCCCAGACTAGAAACTTGATTTGAGACTTGACTTGAAAGTATCTTGCAAGAACTTAAGACTCGACTTGAGACTTGACTGTAGAAACTGGAGACTTGATTTGAGAGCTGACTTGAGATTTGGAGTAAAAGATTTAGGCCATTTCTGCACTACACTGTTATAGTGCTATTATTCCACTTTCAACATTCTATGGAATCCTGGGGCTTGCAGTTTAGGGAGAGACATTTAGAATTCTCATCCAGAGAGTTCTCTGGCCTCAGGAAATTACAAACCCCAGATTTCCACAGGATGTTGAGAGTGGAATAATAGCACTATAACAGCGTAGTGTGTAAATGGCCTTAAATACATCATTGCTGTTGTCTCCATTTAATGATGTTAAGCTGTGCACCTCTTTGAGTTGGGGAACTTTATCTCTTCTTGAGATAATGTTGTCTTGTTTGTTAGGAAAATGTAGAAGAGGATGAAATGCTTCCTTTGTTAATTGAATTGAAACACAGGCAGAAATTAATATCAGTTCTTCTTCCTTATAGCAGAGGGAGCTATTGACACTGGGGCGTGACTGAAATACCTGACGAGGTGACAGAGGCTGAGATCCTACATCCAAATCGTCATAGAATAGTGTTCCACTCATGCAATTCCACATCCTCCCCCCTCCCTATTAGCGGTCAATCTCTGGGAAGGCCCCCTGTACCAATGTGGAGGGAAGGGAAAAAACAATTCAGAGGAGGAAGATGCAGCTGGTCTGGGCTCATATTGTTGTTGTATGCTTTCAAGTAATTTCTGACTAATGGTGATCCTAAGGTGAACCTATCATAGAGTTTTCTTGGGCATTTGGCTCACTTGCTTAACCTGGTACTTAGGATGGATGGGCAGATTTAAGTCTGCTTCTACGGATGTCCTTCTGCCCCCCCCCCACTTCTGAAACTATTCTGTGTGGGGAGGTGTCAGAAATTCAATTTCAAAGTGAGATTCAATAGTACCATCTCGGTCTGGATGATCTGTGGCGTGGATACAATCCATGCTCTAGAATGGGTGGGCAAAGTATGGCCTGTGTGCAGCGTGTGGCCCTTGAAACCTAATTCGAAGCTCTTGAAGCCCCCAAAGCTCTCAGATAACTACCAAATATCTGAAAAAAAAAACACCAACCCATGTTTTTGGCCCGAAATTGAAAGAGCTGCTTCCAAACACGGTGGTTTTGGCCCCACAGTCCCCCTGACCTCCATATCAATCATCATCATCATCATCATCATCATCATCATCATCATCATCATCATATTAATAAGTTGAGAATAGTTAAACTACCGTATTGAAAGGATGATTTGCTGGTTTCATTGATTTATATCCCACCTTTCTCCTTATGTTGTATTATATGTCTTCCAGTCATTTGCCACTTGCAGTGGGAAGGTGAACCTATCGTGGGCTTTTCTGGGGGTTGAGAGTATGTGACATGCCCAATGTCACCCAGTGGGTTCCATGGCGGAGTGGCAAATTGAACCCTGGTCTCCAGGATTGTAGATTGATACTCAAACCACTGTACCATGCTGGCTCTGTTTCTTATGTTGGACCCAAATTTAGACCAATTGGCAAATATTTTAAGCATAATACAACATCCATTCCACTAAAAGACTCTGATGAATAGGAAAATGCCTATCTAAATAAAAAGACCTTAGCTTTCTGGTAAAAGGGGAAGCGAAAGAGGGCCAGTCTGGCTTCCCAAGAAGGGAGTTCTACAGCTACCAAGAAAGACCTCTCCTATCTCTTTACCAAATATGCCAGTGCAGGAGTGGATCCCACAGGGATCACAAAACTCGGACATGCTCATATAAGTCAATTCCTTTCAACTGCCCAATCTGCAGGGACAGTCCCAATTAAATTTCTCTCACTGGACTCTTTTAGCAGCAGCTTTTTAAATGCCACAGTGTCTTTCTCTTCCCCACATTTTCCTCCTTTGTCACTGGCTTACTTTGATTGCTGCAAACTAAGTTTAAAGTCCAGAAGTAAGTCTGCCTTTCCCTGTGGACTCAGGCAAAAGCAAACTGCTGAACACTCTCCTAGCTTGTCCACTCTTCCTCAATAATAATGTTTGCCATCTTGACCACCAGCTGATGTTGCTTGGCCACATGTGTCCGGTTTTCATCTGTGAAATGTTGGAGGGTATGGTCCAGATTTGGTTCAGATAGTCTGGAGCCAAACCTGATACAGAAGAACACCTAAGGGAGCCAAGATTTGGAAACACTGATCTGTAAGTGTTCAATTTTGGTATAGCTCTCCGAATGACCTTGCAGGTTTCCTTGACATAAAACTGATAGCAGTTCTACTCTCATGGCTTTAAATTTTATTTAAGAAGCTATCGCACCAAACTGTTCAAAGAGTCATTTCACACCACTAAGAAGAGAAATCCTGGCTGTATGTATAATCAACCAATCACAGCTATGGCAGAAAAGCTACATAATCTTCTAAACAACTTCCAAACTTTCATGCTGCAGCTTCTCACACTGCAGCTGATGGTATTTTGGTTGATGAAATCTCAGTTTACAATGGTGTCTCAATTATTTTTTCTGTCTATCACTGGATGTTCAGATTAAATTGTATAAAGAGAAGTCACCCATTTGAAGGGAAGTTCGCATCTGGATCTACATTCTGCATAATAATCTCTGTTAAGGAATTTAAATTTCATCTTTGAGCATTCAGCTCTGTTCTCAATAGCTTTCTTCACTACCTACAATTATTATGCTTCTCATCAGTAATACTCAAAGCTTCCCTTCCTTCCAAATAATGGAGCACAGTTTGACTGTCTCACAAACAAGGTTATTGAAAAAACAGAAACAAATATTCATCCATCACCTCCTGAGAGAAGATGGGAAAAAGTGACTGTTGAGATGCATTATGACAATGGTTGATTGCTGCAATGTTATGAACTCATCTATCTCCTTCTCTCCATTGTTCATAGTGTAATTTAAACACCATCTTGTGTCCCTTGCAATCAGCCTTGTGATATGTGAATCACTAGGTGTGTAACTTTAACAGACTTCTAAGATGCAAGTCATATTTAGGGCTGCTTGAGAGATGCCAATTCCAATATGAGGTAATACAGAATTGGCATCTCAGAAAGTAAGGTGCTGTAGGCTATATTTCAGAGGAAGAAACTGGCAAAACCATCTTTGAGTATTCCTTGTTACTCCCAAAGATGGGGTCAGTGCCTCCATGGAATGGTAGAGAATTATTAGCTCAAAAAGGAAGCCTGCAAGGGAGGGCGGTAACCTTACAGGATCTTTCCACCTATGTATACCAGTACTAATGCAGGGACACCAGATGGAGATTAAAAGAACATTTTTATTGGGAAAAATCACAATCACATGCGAGATTCAAGCAGTCTACAACCATACAAAGCTAACCAAGAGAAAGGAAGGAAAATTGGATAGCGAGAAGTTGGGATGAAGTGGGCAATATTTATCTATCCTCCACAGAAGAGACGAAGCGATGTGGCTGAGACTAATGGTTGAAGAGTAGCACAAGAATGGGAATCTGAGCAGCAGTGTGATGACCTATGAGTTATCTGGCTCAGAGCCAGGGTTTAAATACCCTGTTTCTGCCCTGAGGGGGGAGGTATTAATGGCTCTTTGGAAGAGCATACAACAGGGTCTGGAATGGGCTAATAGCTTTAGCATTAGGCCTTAGCATTAGCACTGATGGGAATTGTGATAGCTCTTTAATGTCTGGGCAGATGAGGAAACAAAGGAGAATATCAGTGGGCAGAGGGAACAGGTTGACAACAATCAGTTGCTCTATTGAGACAGTTTTGGGTGCTATTGTGTTTGAAGGTTGAGTCATTGAGGAGATTACTGCAAGCTCATCAGCACTGGAGCTTCTTGACTGATCCCTTGAACTATGACCTGGCCATGCCCTGAGGTCCCATATACCTACCTTGTCATATGTTCAGCCAGTCCTCTTTGCTAGAATACCTTTTCAGCCATAACAGTGTATGATTTATATTTTATGCCAATTAAATAATGTTCATTGCCAATCATATTAGGGAGTGGGAGTGTACAGCATGGTAACATCCTTGTCTAAGAAAACTATATGATATTCATGGTTTGCCATTAGTCAGCAGGGGCCTTGAAGGTACATACATGCAAGCACACAACAGGAAGCTATGCAAGTGTGTGTTACCCCAAAACGTAGGTGCCATGAGGGCCACCCTGTGATGCCAGTACCTCTGTGCAAAAGTGGGGAATTAATTAGCTCAAAGAGGAGGCTTGCGAGAGGGGAATAACTTAACGAGATCTTTCTACCAATGTTTATGGGCTCACACAGGAAAGAACCAGCCAGAGATTCAAAAATAAACTAAAAATGTG
Organism: Cyclura pinguis; assembly: GCA_030412105.1. Lineage (NCBI taxonomy): Eukaryota > Metazoa > Chordata > Lepidosauria > Squamata > Iguanidae > Cyclura > Cyclura pinguis. The sequence goes on along the minus strand of CM059599.1, from coordinate 15,984,803 downwards.
TTTTATTGAAGGGAATTCACTCATGCATTTACACAAGATACACACAATCAAAAATTCACACAAGAGTTAACTGAAGGATAAAGGCAGGAAAAATTGTGGATAGAGAGGCTGAGGGTTTTTTGGGTTTGTAATTAACAGTCTAGAAGAGTAGTGAAGAGCTGAAATGTGGCTTGGCTTAGGTAGGACCTAAGGACAGTTCTTGTTCAGGGCCCAGACGGACAGAGTGACAGGTAGACTTTCGAGAGACTGTGCTGGGCATCCTGGAATTGGCGTATTTGTACCCAAAAAATAGCCTGTGGTGGTGGAAGATATGTGCTGTTCGAAGTGTGGAACAATGGGAGTTGCAGCACAGAAAATGGATTATCAACTCTCTAATGTTCTCAGTGTTTACATGACAAAGATGTAATGTGTGTTGTAATAGCTGTTTATTGTGGGTGGTATCAGGCAAGAGGAAGGAGTCCAGGTGCACAGGGGATGGCTATCTGTCCATCAGTGTCCTGGTGGGCTTCTCACAACTGTGTTCCCTGGGAAATTCCAGCTTCTACTTTAAGCTTATTGTCCACAGGAACAGTGATCATTTGCCTGACAAATGACTCAGTCGTACTTGGAGGGGGTCTTAGGCTGACTAGCCTTTCTTTCTCACGTTCACAGTCAGAGTTTTCCCTCTGTTGCTTTGATCTCCCAGTCACCTTCAGATTTAATTTTGGTATCAGTGCCAATTAAAGTGTGTTGCCAATTAAATATGATGCCAATTAGATATGGTGCCCATCCAAACGATACCATCGCTGGTAGCCAGACGCGAGTCCTAACGTGTGTCAACAACAGGATTTCAATCATATTCCACAGTAAGTAACAATTGTTTTCATTACCTTAGTGGCTCTTAACCTGCGGTCTGTGGACCTCAGGGGGACTGCAGAGCCCTCACAAGGGGTCTCTGAAGCCCTGCTGCTGGACATCAACAGCAATGGCAGCATCAGGGACACAGCAGAGGGAAGGGGGTGTGCAGGTGCCAAAACTCCTCCTTTTTGCAAAGGTGGGAGCAGTTTGTGCACGCACACACACTTGCTGTCTTGTCTTTCATCAGGGACATGGCAGCAACTGCGAGAGCAGTTTTGATGCCCACACCCCCACTGCATCCCTGATGAAAGGGATACGGTGGCATGTATATCTGCATGCCCAAACAATGACTCTGGATACCAGAGTTTGAATTCCCACCTAGCCATGGAAAGCCACTGGGTGACTTCAGGCAAGTTCCATTCCGTCAGCCTCAAAGAAAGGCAAAGGCAAGAAAACTCCCATGATAGTTTTGCCTTAAGGTTACCATAAGTCAGTTTTCAAAGGGGAGAGACATGATGGCCAGAAAGAACCTCCCCCTGTTGTTGTGTGTTGTGTGCCTTCACTTCTGACTTCTGATTTCACTTCTAACTTATGGCAATCCTAAAGTAAACCTATCACATATTTTTTTTGAAAGGTTTGTTCAGAGGGGCTTTGCCTTTGCCTTCCTCTGAGGCTGAGAAAATGTGATTTAGAATCATAGAATCATAGAGTTGGAAGAGACCCAGTGGCCCAGTGCTACTTGTGGCACCCTACTAGGCACTTCTCTCCAGGATGAAAAGCAGCCAAGATCACACAGTGTCTGAGCAGGGATTTGAATCCTAACCTCCAGAAACCATAAATAAATAAATAAATATTTGAACATTTAAATGTAAATTTAAATATTTAACTCTTGGGTTAAGCCTTGGGGGTCTTCAGCAACAAATTATATTTACAGGAAGGTCTCCAGTAAATAAAAGGTTGAGAACCACTGCATTACCTCATTAGCTCTGACACTGACAGAGAGCAATAGATGGGTACTTGGATCATTCTTACTGAATGTATTGTGCCCTTAAATAGTTTATCTGCTTTACCCACCAGCTTTATTCTAAACTGTCTTTCTGGCTTTGCCCATTATATTATTGGAGAGCCGGGTTCAATTCTCTGCTCAACCGTAGAAACCCACTGGGTGTCCTTGGGCACATCACACACACTCAGCCTCCAGAAAACCTTGTGATAGGTTTCCTTTAGGATTGCCATAAGTTGGAAACAACTTGAAGGCACACAACAACAGTAATAACAAGGGTAAAAGAAGGATAAGGGGTGATGTAAATAAGCTGCTCAAAGAACACACATTTGATAATGAGAAGCCTATTACGCAGCCAATTATTATGGAGTGTTACCCTGTTTTCTGGGGGTCCCGGGAGGGACACCAAATTGCTATAAGTTGGGGAAATTAGTTCAGAGCACAAGTTGGCCAAACAAAAGGCAGGATCTTACAACCCAGTGTCTACAGGGTCAGGCCAAGTCAAGAAGCAAACTGGTTGGAAAATAATGAATAGTCTTTATTAATACAGGCACACAATGTATGCAACACAAACACACAGATACCTAAGGAAGATAAAGGTGTGAGTAAGATAGCGGGATTTTTAGAGGGATAGTTGGTTTGGGTGATACGAAACCTGTCCTGAAGTCCGGGAGAAAATGGAGAGCGAAGCTGGGGTTCAATGTATCTCAGCACGTGGAGCTGAGGGGAAGCTCGCCAAGCAAAGCGGCAGCAAGGCGGTCTGGAACTCGGGAGCGATCCGAGGAAGGTCTCGGAATCAGGAGTTTTTATAAGGAGAATTGTGATTGCAGGCTAGGTCAGATTTAGGGGAAAACAATAGATTTGGAGTTGGAGACAAAGCTTCCGAAAGGTCAGAATTTGAATGATTGAATTAGAGCCGAATTTATCAATAGAGTAGCTGGTATGCAAACGCGGAATACTTGAGCGTTGTATAGCTCGATCATCAAGCTGCCAGAGCGGGGCAGAGGATCTTTTGAGAGTTGCTCGCATACTTAATGGAGGTACTTGCCTTGAGGTCTCCTAAAGTGGCACATCCGCTGTTTTCTGGCCTGCCTGTATTGTCTAGGAATATTACGGCAATTATCGGCCGAGCCTGTATGCGTGCTTGTCCGGGGGCCTCGTAAGCACGTGGAAGGGATATGTGAAGCCGAATTAGTGATATCAAATGATATCTTTTATATCCCCAAAGGTTGGGCTAGCCAGGGCAGTAACAGGAGAAACGGTTTTTTTAAGAAATTACCAACTGTAATTTTAAGGAAGTATTAATCAAATAAGGGGCCTAAATACTCTAAAGGCAACAGATCCCATCTCATCTTAGAAGCTAAGCAGGGTTAGCCCTGATTAGCACTTGGATGGGAGACTGCCAGTGAATACCAGGTGCTGTAGGTTATATTTCAGAGGAAAGGACTGGCAAAATTACCTCTGAGTATTCCCTGCCTAAGAAAATCCTATGACATTCATGGGGTCACCATAACAGACAACTTGAAGGCACACATGTGTGCTCATGCACACACACACACACACACACAGAGTGAGGTATGTATCAGAACTCAACTACCTATCAACATTCCCACTTCCCAAATGTTTTGGGAAACAAACAAACAAACAAACACTTGCAAAACTTCCAAAACAACAACAACAAAAAGCAAAAAACAAAACAAAAAACAAACAAAACAAAGGGACATCAGCTTACAGTTTAAAATGTATATTTACGTATTTCAGCATGCAAGTTTGTGCATATTTGGTTATTAAAAAACCTATATTACTGTGGAAATGGGCTGGGCAGAGTTGGGTTGGAACAAGTACAAAAGTGACGGAGGACACAAAATAGACTGCTATGTTCATTTCTCATCACAATGAGCCTGATGAGATCTAGGGGCAAGGGAAGAGGACACTGAAGCACCAAAAAAGATGCCCTGCAGCCCTAACATGACCTACTATCTCAGGTTGCAAGTGGAACACTGAAGTCTGAGTGCACCTTAAAGTTGAGATGGGTGAGAATTTGCTTCTTCACCCATGTGATTGCCCAGAAACATAGTTGGGAAGTGTCTTTCCCAGCCTCCCAGGAAGCCAGGTCACTTAATGTTGTCAAGGTGCCAGGCACCATGATGATGGGGGTGGGAGTGGAGTGGGGAGTCTACTTAAGGCTGAGCTGCCCCTGCCTCCACCTCACTCTTGCAATCCAGTGTCACCCTGCCTCCTGTCCCCAAAACACTGTAAACTTGCTGGTCACTCCAGGGCCAGGTGTGATGATTGAAGCTCCTGGCGAAGCTGCTGATGACGAGCAACAGCTGTTCATCTCTGTTGCTCAGGCTGGAGATGAGTCCTGCAGCTCAAGAGCTCCCCCTTCTGCCGTGGACCAAGCAGGCTTGGATGTTCCTCTGCCTGCTCCTTTCGAGGAACAGGGTTCCAACAGTGATCCCAAAGAGACTTGGGCCTGCTCCAATCAGCCCACAATCAAGGCGGAGGCTTAAGAGAGCTGAGCAAAGGAAAGCTTCCTTGATTAAGTTTAAGATGTGGTGACTGACCACACCTTGGCTATATTACCTGTCTGCTTGGAAGCTTTCCTTTGCTTGTGGCAAACTTTCTACAAGCTCTCTCCTAGCCCGTTTCTTGCTTCCAGCACCCAGCTCCTGATATCTTGGATTGAACTCTCAGCTCCTGACCCCTGGATTTTGGACTCTGACTTTGGCTTTGCTTGTTGTGCTAGCTTTGGTAAATGGACTTTCTCTGGTTAATTCCCTGCTTGACATGTTCCAGCTGACTCTGTTATCTCTCTCACTCCCTTCTCTGGGCTGGCTCTCCGCCTGAGTCCCAGACCTTGACGCGAGGTAGGAATTTTTCTTCCCTTTCCACTGGTTTTTTGTCTACCTTGCACTGCTGCAGGGGAATGGACAATTGGCTTCACAGTGGCATCTTAAATAGCTGGCAGAAAGTCGGGGCAGAAAGTCAGACTTCAGTGAACACCTATGGCACCCATTTGGTGAAGGTTAAGTCTCTGGAGCTCCCTCTACATGTCCGGAAACATGAGGTAGGGATGAGAGGGGAAACTGTCTTGGAGGCTGGTCTGGGAGTTTGCCATCAGTTCAGGTCTGGGGGCTTGGGTTTTCCCTCAGTTTGGATCCTGTGATAAGGAGGGATGTAACCTTCCAGAAATGCTGGCTGAGTTTGCAACCCAGCTTCATGGATTCACCTCAGGACCTCAGTGTTCACCCAAGGGAAGCTGTGGGAAAGGCCCAGGGGAGACCGCTTGCCTCAGCTGCTCTCGCACTAGATCTCCTCCTCCTTTTTACATTTCTCTGAGGTCATCATTAAATAGGCAATAGGTCATATAAAGTTGCCTATTGTTACCCTAATTTCGGGGGTCCCTGGGGGGACACCTCACTGTGCTTCACTTGATGGGGAATGGAAATTAGCCAGGGCACAAGTTATAGCACTGCAAGAGGCAGGGTAACCTAGCGGGGTCTTTTTACCCAGTTTTTACGGGGTCAGGCCAAGCCAAAAACCAAACAAAATGTCTAATAAATGATTTTATTAAATGTAAGTCTCACACACCAGCGCACTCTCGTACACATGCACCCAAGAGCTATTAAGAATAAAAAGAGAGGAAATTAGACAGAGGGGGTATTGAAGGGGTGTTGTTGGGGTAATACTGCACCTTGTCCTGAAGCCTGGGTCTGAGAAGGGAGCCAAGAAGTGGGACTCGGCACGGAAAGAGCTCAACGAACGGAGTGACAGTCGGGTGGGGTGACTGGAAGTGATCCAAAGCACGGCTCAAAAGCTGGGACTATTTATAGGGGAAAAAGTACCTGGAGGACTAATCCTTTCCCGGGGAGAACAATGGGAGTTGCAGTAGACACAAAGCTTCATATTGGTAATTTCCTTTGAGTGATAGGATTATTGAGTGTTGCCAAAGTCTCCAGATTTTTGAAGGTTTTGTGGTGTGAATTCTGGTCCCCTCCTGATGGAATATTTGCTCAACTTGAGACACACACGTTAATCCTCTTAAGCCAGTGTCTCGGGGCTGAGGACTTTTTGTTTATTGTGGATTTGTTTTTCTGAAGGCTTTCCTGGGGCTGCGTGATGGGAATTTTACTGGTATCACTCTGTTGTTGGTCTTTCAGCTGCACTTCCCTACATGCCCTTTTGGGGGACCTCTCTGGCATACAGAGCTATATTTTAATATTAAAAATTGTAGACCCCGGAACAGGGCTTCTTTCTTGCAGTAACACTATGTTTAACTCAAGCCTTGTTGTGTGACCTCTTCATTTCGTGGGTTGGTCAGCAATTTCATTTCAGTTTGTTTTGACAAGAATTTAACAACTTTTGCAAATGGTTTCATGTTGGAGACTAGCTGAAATGTATTTGCTACTACCCTGATATGAACACCTCATACCCTCAATGAAGTCCCTTTTCCCCTTCCCACCTTTTACCTCAGTGCTTCAGAAAAAAAACTTTCCCATTTTCCCACCGTTTTGAAACAGCAGAAGTTTTACCAACAGTGCTTAGCTTTTAGCAGCAACATTTTTTTTGGAGAAAGCTACCAGATTGGAACCATACATCATTTGGATGGTGTCTGGTTTGGTTTGGATAACAGCAAGCAACTTGGTGCTTCAGTTTCAGATCTCTGTCTGTTTCCTCTGGCTGGACTACAACTCTCATAACACTCTAATCCTTCAGCCCAGAGTTTTGGTGGATCCATGTATACGTAAAGCAGATCTAGGGAGAGATCCTTTGCTTTTCTTTTTGTAAGCTGTCTGAGGAAAGATGTAAATAAGAAAATTACTCCTATTGCTGCTGATGGTATTATTGTTGCTGCCTGCTATCCAGATTTTAATCTCTGTCTTTTCCCTCTGGTTGAAACACGGCTGTCATATCCTGAGCTTGTAGTCTGAGGTTTTTAGGTGCAGCTATGGCATTTGGGAAGCAGATACAAGAAGAAGGCTGGATCTCAGAGCAACCCCTTTAGCTGAGATTTTTATTTTAGGTTCTGACCAGAGAAAAATTGCTTTGTTCTCTCTGTGTGTTTAAAGGATATGTTGCTTAATTTATAATGTTTAATGGTATCTCATATTCTGACTCCTGTGACAAACATGAGGGTCTGTTCCTATGATATCACCATTGGGGCTGTCCCTATGTCTCAGACTTTGGTCTGGTTATCTCAAGACATGGATGATCTGGACCTGACAAACCAATCTGGGATCCCTCAAAGGGATGTATGGATTTGCCTGTTTTCTGTCCCTGCCCCCATTTTACCTCAAGAATATTACCAAAAGTATCTCAGAGAGACCTCCTCTGTTTTTTCACTTTTTAAAACTCATAAATGTTAGCTGCAGCTCCCACCCCCCAATTTGGAATTTTGATGTGTCATCTGGAAACTGAGCACTGTGACTTACAGCCAAAAGCACTCTAAAATTTAGAAGTGTCTCACATAATTTTCCAATGGGTTATGATGAGCTCCTGTTTTTGCTTCTAATGAGCCCCCTCTTTGGAATGTTGACTCAAAACTGAGGGCTACATCTTGGGTGACAAACAAGAACATACTGCCAGCACCTGAAGCATCTAGCTCAATGTTCTGATGAATTATGGCTGCCATGGACTTGAAGACTTTTGCGCCCTACACTGTTACAGTGCTATTATTCCACTTTCAACATCCCGTGGAATTCTAGGGTTTGTAATTTAATGAGGCCGAAGAGCTCTCTGGCTGAGGATTCTAAAGGCCCCTCCCTAAACTGCAAACCCCAGGATTCCATACGATGTTGAAAGGGGAGTAATAGCATTATAACAGTGTCATCCGGAAACACCCTGAGACAGCCTCTTACATTGTTATAAAAGGAAAGAACATATGATTTTTCAAAAATAAATTTTGGAAAAACCAATTTATTTATTATTAAATCTTTAGATCTTACCCTTTTTTTGGTAAGATCTCATGGTGGTGATGGAACAAAGCAATAAAGTAATTTAAACGGGATGAAAACAAATTAAACAAGCTTACAAGTTAAAGTGACTTAAAAGATTAAAACACTTAGGCCTTTTTTGCAGATTACCTTTCTCCTGGAGCCACCCCTCGGTGATCCCTGGAAAGCCTCTCCCAGGAAGGAATTGCATCTGCTGCACTCTCCCTCTGCACCAGCTACCTGCTGGATGGGAAGAAGCACAATGGCTCAGCCCCTCCCTTCCACAGAGCAGCCTGGCAGTTTCTCAGGCTGCGCTGGGGGAGGAAGCACAGCCATTGAGCTCTCTGATATTCTGCATGACAGGTAAGTGTGGGAGGGATGCAGTAGGAGTCTGCAATCATGGGTCATGTTCAGGAGAAACTCAAACATGATTTAATCCATGATTGTGAAGGGATGGCCATGGGATGGCCACAGGATCGCAACGATGTCATACAGAATCGTCGTTGCCATCCCGTGGCCATCCCATGGCCATTTCGTGTTGGAGGTGGTGTGCAAAAAGGGTCTTAAAACCATATCCATTACACTGAAAAAGTAAATTGAAACCCAAGGGTTTGGGGGTCTAAAAAGTTTTGGCACCAGAAATGAACTAATGTCACTGCCAATTGGACTTCCATGGCAAGGGCTTTCCAGAAATGCAATGCCACAGTGGAAAAGGCCTTCCTCCATCTCCTTCTGCAATGTATTGTTCCAACTTGTAAGGTAGGGCCCTCTGTCACATCTAGTTATGCATCACCCAAGAACCTGCCCATTGCATGGTTGGAGTCCTACCGGTTAGTCCCAACCAGATTAGGCCTGTTATTGAATGATTAGTTTCTTAAATGTAAATAAATCCAGCAGATTCAATGACTCAGTTCTAACTGGGTCTAACAATGAGTTTTAGGGCAATCTGAAGTTGTTGTTGTTGTTGTTGTTGTTACTGTTGTTGTGTGTCTTCAAGTCATTTCCGGCTTACAGCAACCCTTACATGAACCTATCGCAGGGTTTTCTTGGCAAGATTTGCTCGGAGGAAGTTTGCTTTTGCCATCCTCTAATGCTGAAAGACTGTGACCCCTCTCTCATATCCCCCACTGGATTTACAGGGTTGCACAGTGGCTCCTGTTTCAGTTGCCAGGAACCTTGGAGTCCTGCTGGATGACTGCATATCTCTAGGTCTCTTTATTGGAGCTACAGCAAAGGTATGTAACTTTCATCTTATGAATATTCATAGGATCTGGAAGTTCTTGACTGTAGAGACTGCCCATCTGCTTGTTCAGGCCTTGGTTATCTCACACCTGGATTATTGTAATAGTTTACTGACAGGTTTGCCTTCCTGCTACTTTTTTCCTCTGGTTTTAATTCAGAACAATGCTGTCCGGGTTGTTTTAAATCTATTTCTTCTTCCCGTAGATCTCTTCACTCACTACCAGTTCAAGCCAGGACCTGTTTCAAACTCCTGGTATGTAAGGCTTTGCATTCTAACCTCCCTCAGTATCTTGCAGTTCGGTTTGTATGGTACATTCCATCTATGAGTTTAAGATCTACAGGCAAAGGATTATTGTCTGTTCCACAAACACATACAGGTCTGTCAAGGCTGTGAGCCTTTCAAGATCTTGCTCTGCATTTGTGGAATAGTCTTCCTTTTGACCTCTGACTGGAGGCCCATTATGACCATTTCATAAATGGTTGAAGAGTTTCCTCTTTGATTCACCATCTTAAGCCTTTGAGTTGTGTTTAAGGTACTGAGATGGGTAGTGACCGGTGGGGTGCTGGCAATTTCATTCTGTGTATTGTTGCGTTGTTATATTTTATTGTCTTTGTCTCTGATTGTATATGCCAATGTTCCACCTTTTGGTGAAAACGGCGTTATAAATAAACATTATTTTCCATGTCTGAGCAGGAATTCCAACCCTGGTCTCCAGAGTCTTAGTCCAACTTTCAAACTACTGTACTACACTGGTTACATGTCTGTAATTCCACTTATGCAGTCATGAATTGAAGAGATCTGTTGCACAATAACCAAAAAGGTGCAACCACAGCTAAAGCACAAAGGTATATGGCAATAATAGTGTTGTCTGAGTAGAAAGTTCTGCCTCTGAGTAAAAAATTCTTACACACACACACAATCCCTTCTGATGGATGTATTCTGACACATCATATTCTGGACGGTCTTGTTCAGGTGAAAAGGGCTTTAGGGGGACTCTTTGAGGGGTATTACTAATTGGACATGGTTCTGAAAACCTCCCAAACCAGCAGTGTTTTGGATTCTGGCTGTAGCTTTTCAGATAACTGAGCTTGGTGGGGGCAAGGGGAAGACAGAGTGTTCTGCCAGCAGAGAAAATATGAACATCTTTGTCTGGTGACAGGAGTAAAATGTAACTTGTCACCATGGCTGATATCCTGTATTGATGATCCTTTGTAAGCTACACAGATGCTGCCGAGTCAGGTGCATAAATATTGATGGGATCATTGAGTGTTTCTGAGCAGCTTGTTGTCTCCCTCCTCCCTTAAAAGAAGTAATTGCCTTGGGAGTGAAAAAATACAGATGTATCTCTATCTTAGCCACTGTTTAAACTAGGTAAATTATGAATGGAGGGTTGGGCAAGACTTTGGGGTGGAATGAGGAGGGCACCCTGCTTTCTTTTATAACCATAAGCAGGAAGTCACATCAATGTGGTTACTTTAGGTATTAATTAAACAGGTTGCAGGTGCCTGCTGATAATTTTCCAGGCTATTACAAATATTAATGGGCTTTGATTTTCTGTGGCAAAAATTTCTCTTTCAACAATGTGGGTTTTTCTATTAGAAAAGCATTTCAAATCAAGCAGAACATGAGTCAACAGTATGATGAGGCAGCTAAAAAAGCCAATGTAATTCTAGGCTGCATGAATAGGAATATAGTGTCTAGGCCAAGGGAAGTAATAGTACCACTCTATTCTGCTTTGGTCAGACCCCACCTGGAAGACTGTGTCCAGTTCTGGGCACAACAATTCAAGAAGGATATTGACAAGTTGGAAAGTGTTCAGAGGAGGGTGACCAATTGGTAAAAGGTCTGGAAACTATCCCCTGTGAGGAGCAGCATGTTTAACTGAGAGCTGAGAACGTTTAGCCTGGAGGAGAGAAGGCTAAGGAGGTGACATGATAGCTGTGTTTAAAAATTTGAAAAGATTTTGAAAAGAATGCGAAGAAGAAGAAAAAAAGGAAAATATGCAAAAAGTCCCACAATGTCACCCAGTGGGGAGAAAACTTTTGGAATTATTCATTCTTGCATTCAATAATAAAATAAAGAAGGATTTGTATCCCTAGTAAAAGTACTTAGCATTGCTGTTTGACATTTTAGATGAAGCTCTTTTTAAAATTTTTGTTTCTTATTCCAAACGCTTTGCCTTGTACTGTTCTGTCCATCCGCAGCAGCCTTTGTTAGATCCCATTTCCTTTCATGTCCACTGAAATACCTTTCATACCATCTTGCAAACATGCCACTGTCTGGTACTGGCTTATTCCATCCTCCTGCACATTCCTCAATGACAGGTGAAAAGGGCATGATGAAAAATGAATGTGCTTACAACTGGAAAAACCATTTAAATCAGGGATGACATGGAATTGGTGAAGTCATCTCCTGCAGTCTAATTCTTTGCCTATGTCTAATGAATGGTTAAGGACTATGCATGATTACCAGAATATCTGCTGGGTTCTCTGGCACATCCTCTAAACACTGGCAGCCCCATCCTATGTATGCTTAATAGGAAGTGAATCTCACTGTATACAATGTGCATTACTCATGGGTTTAGGGTCTGATAAGATGCTGTTGCTATGATTTGATAATCATTTTACCCTAAGTGGGTTTGATTGAGAGGTGTCTGGGAGATATATGGTATCTAAATGTAACCATTTAATTTAAATTTAATTGATTAATTAGCCAATGAACCAGCCAAAAGGTAAACAATTAGCTAATCAGTCTGCAATTGCCTGGCTGCTTTAGGTTGTGTTGATGATCATCAATCATTTAGATTGCTTTAAAATCTAAGAGAATTTATGCTATGGAAATAGGAAAGATACAGTCACACACACACACCATTTCCACACTACACTGCTATAGTGCTACTATTCCACTTTCAACATCCTATGGAATCCTGGGGTTTGGAGTTTAGGGAGGGGCATTTAGAATTCTCAGCCAGAGAGCTTTTTGGCCTCAGTAAACTACTAACTCCAGAATTCCACAGGATGTTGAAAGTGGAATAATAGCACTGTAACAGTGTAGTGAGGAAAAGGCCATATTATGACTTATGATATTCAAAAGGCAGTGACGGCATATTCAAGAATGAAATTGATTCTTTAAATAGAGTTTTCAGGCTGTTTACTTGTGACAGCCAATGTGGTATAGCAGTTTGACCATTGGACTAAGACCATTTCCGCACCAGATTGTTACAGCTCTATGATTCCACTTTCAACATCCTATGGAATCCTGGGGTTTGCAGTTTCGGGAGGGGCCGGCTGGCGCTCTTAACAGTCTAGTGCAGAAATGACCTAAGAGGTGACATGATAGCTGTGTTTAGATATTTGAAAAGATGTCATTTGGAAGATGGGGAAAGCTTATTTTCCACTAACCCAGACGCTAGGACATGGAGCAATGGATTCAAACTGCAAGAAAAGAGATTCCATTTCCATCCAGCCGGCCCCTCCTGAAACTGCAAACCCCAGGATTCCATAGGATGTCGAAAGTGGAATCATAGCGCTACAACAGTTTAGTGTGGAAATGGCCTAAGACTCTGGGAAACTGGAGTTCAAATCTCCCCTCGGTCATGGCAACCCACTGTGTGACCTTGGGCAAAACACACTGTCATAGCCTAAAAGGAAGGCAACGACAAGTCTCCTTGGAACAAGAAAATTCTGTGATAGGTTCAGCATAGGATCACCTTAAGTTGGTGATGACTTGATGATACACAACTTTGCTTGTTGAAGAGCCAGCTGTAGAAAACTTATTTCTCAGCAGATTTGGGTAAAATGTTAATGCAAGGAATCACAGAAACAGAAAACCATAGGGTTTGAAGAGACCACAATGGCCATCCTGTCCAACCCCCTGCCATGCAGGAAGACACAATCAAAGCACCCCTGGCAAAGTATCATCCAGTCTGTGTTTAAAAACCTCCAAAGAAGGTGACTCCACCACACTCTGAGGCAGCAGATTCCACAGTCAAATGGCTCTTACTCTCTGCAAGTTCTTCCTAATGTTTAAGTTGAATCTCTTTTCCTGTAGTTTGAATCCATTGCTCTGTGTCCTAGTCTCTCGGGCAGCAGAAAACAAGCTTGCTCCATCTTCACCAAGACATCATTTCAGATATTTAAACATGGCTATCGTGCTCCCTCATCAGGATAAACACACCTAGCTTCCTAAGCTGCTCCTCATAGGATTTCGTTGTGTTTCTCCAAATCCTACCTGCATTCTTTATATATGCTAATTTTTGCACCAGCCCGTAATAATTTATTTTTTCTTCTTGCAAGTGATTTGTATATTTCCTCCTTCACTACTTCTTCTTCTTCTTCTTCTTTTTTTAAAAAAAAACTATAGTCATGTCTATGTGTAGGGTTAGTAATCCACTTTAGTGCGTTCAGCATTTGTGGATTTGATTATTTATGGGTTATTTTATCTTATTTATTTAATTTCTTTATTTTTAAAAAATCTTTGTCTATTTGCCCCTTCCACAGAAAAACTATGTTCTCCCAAAGAATCTCTAGGTCCTCCAGTTTGATTCTATTGTCCACTTCTGCTGGAAATGGACCACAGAGTCATGCTGGTGGACCTAGAGATTTCTAGAGAGAACAGTTCTGTAGGCATTGCTAGGACCTCCAAGGTGACTTCCACCAGAAGTTGACCACAGATCCAAGCTTGAGGACCTAGAGATTCCTAGAGAAGTGTTCTCAGATTTATTTTTTTTTTAAAAATGCAGTTTTTATTTTTATTAATTTTTTCCACTTTTGGGGGGGGGGTCTAAAGACCCTAACTGCCACGAAAGCGGAGTGCTGACTGTATTTTTAAATGCACAGATTTTTATATGAAGTTTCCTTATTGTCTAACGCTTATTTGTTTATTAAATTTATATCCCACCTACCTCTTTAGACAGCGCTGAAGGTAACCTACAGCATTTACAAAGCAAGGTAACCGTTAAAGCATTATTTACACAAAATTTAAAAAGAATTAAATAACAGTACAATAAAAAAAAAGATTAAAACAATATGAAAAACCTGATCTTGATTAAAAAATAAATAAAAAGCACGATCCTCACAAACCCTTTTTCTGTCACTTTGATTTTCAGCCAATGCTTTGTGTAGTTTGTCGAATGTATGCATTTCCAACTGTCCTCGTGTCCGAACAAACAAACATATATTTGGTATATTTTATGTTTCCAGTATGCATCCCAAGTCTTGAAAATCTCAGAGACCTTTTGCCTGGTAATGTGCATTTCATGAGGAAAGACATACCGAACAAACTTGTTTCCCCCAACAGAAGCCTCCACAGCCTGACACCGCCAGAAGTGTTAACGTTTTCAACTGTAAACTGTGTTGTTGCTCTGTAAGCTGTTTGGGGGGAAAGAAAAAGCTGTTTGAAAAAGCTGGGAAGTTTCTGTTGAAGCTTAAGAGTGAGAGGAAAAACATTGTCTGTCCCTGTCATAAATCACAATGAGCTCCTATTTTGAGATACTCTCTGTGAGGAAAGAAAGACCAGTCAGGAGTAGCCAATCTATTTCAACAATGAGACCAATCAGTAAAATGGACAAAAGGGGTATTGGGTTTTTTTTCTGTGTATTAATGTGTTGTCTTCTTGCAGTGGGCATTTGAACCCCTTTGGGTGATGTACCGTATTTGCTGGCGTATTAGATGCACCGGCATATAAGATGCAGCCCGCTTTCAAGGGGTATTTTTCAGGAATTTTTTTTTTTTTTTAGTTCCCTGGTGAGGGGAATGAAAGGAATGCTGTACCAGGAGAGGAGAGGCATAAAAAGAATGCTGCACCAGGAGGAGGGGAATTAAAAGAGTGAAAGGTTTTTCTTGGGCCCTAGGAGAGTCAAAACGCACAGGAGAGGAGGAGAAGATAAGGAGCGCTTCCCCTGGCTTCCACTACCCCTTGGCTTCCTGTTTGCTTGGGCAAGGAGAACTTTGGCTCCCGGTTCATTCCCCATGTTTTTAGCATTACCGTATTTCCTGGTGTATAAGATGCACCCTGTTTTCAAAGGGTATTTTTTTAAGGAAAAAAAGTGCGTCTTATACGCCAGCAAATGCAGTAAAGTTGACAGTTATGCAGTGGCATGCATTACTCTTCTCTACAGATTTCGTTCTTTTGTTTCTCTCGAAGAAAAATCATTATTGTTTCCCCCAGCAAGGACTGCACATTTTTACAATACAGATGCCAGAACCCTATATGACCTGTTATGTTACTTAACTTTATCTATATGTACTTATGTAGTAGAGGCATTAAGAAACTCCTTTATTGAATTATAAAGTTGCATAGCAGGACATCGGCAAGAGTGTTCAATGTGCATTGATGCCTGGTACTCCTCAGGACTGATGCTCTTGTTATCCCAAAAGGTGGGTGACTCACGGGTCTACTTGCAATGCCAATGCCTCCATGAAAAGGTGGGGAATTATAGCTTGAAAGATGACTGTGAGAGGGAGGTAACCACAGGACCTTTTCACCTGTGTATACCAGTACTAATGCAGAGACACCAGTTGGATGTTAAAGGAATGTTTTTGTTTGGTGAAATCACAAACACACACAAGAAATTAAGCAGTCTCATGATCCATAGAAGGCTAGAAGAAGAACAGGAGGTAAAAGTTGGATAGTCAGGAGTTTAGGGTGAAGTGGGCAATATTTACCATTCTTGAAGAGAAGAAAGTCAAAATGAGATGGCTCAAACATGAGAGTTTGATGGCAGCATGGAGGAACAAGAGGCTGGGGTGCAGCATGATGCCCAAATGCTAGCAAAAAGTTAGGGTCTGGCCCAGGGTTTAAATACCCTTTTTCTGCCCTGAGGGGAAAAATGTAAATGGCTCTCTGGCAGAGCAAACAAAGGGTTCCGAAGCTGGCTAATGGTTTTAGCATTAGGTGACAAAGCATTGATGGGAATTGTGATAGCTTCTTAATGTCTGAGCAGGTAAGGAAACAAAGGGGGAAGTTCAACAGGAAGGAGATTACAAGACTTTGGTTATTGTTGCTTTGTCTAGGGGTTTCAGTTGCTATTGTTTTCTAGGTTTGAGCTATTGAGAGAATCATCTTAAACTCATCAAGCTGAGGTCTTTGACTAATCCTCAGTGAACTTATGACCTGGCCATGCTTCAAGGTCACCTTTGATCCAGTTCTACGTATATACAGCCAGTCCTCTTTGCCAGCATGGCTCTTCAGCCATAAATGTATATATGTGTCAATTAAACAATATTCATCAATTATATCATATCATCGAGCGGGGGTGTACAGCATGGTAATACTATGTACATCAGGACTGATGTGATGCACATCAAGACCAATGCAATTTGCATCACTTTTTGAATCAGTCTCATTGTGCACCAGTCACTTTTCCAGTTCTTCTATGTAGTAAGGTAACAGTGGCCCTCTACAGGATATGGAAAGTATGAAAATGCCCAATTCTAATTCCTGCAGACAAAACTCCACTTATGAAGACGTAAGACCCCAACACAGTTTTTTTTAAACAACAAAACAACGATAACAATTTATCTTTGTAACAAAGATATGTTTCTCTATGGAAGCAGTTGGACTTTTTTGTCCAGTGAGAAGAAAAAAACAGGAATTAACTTCTTTGCTAATTTTGTTCTCAGAGGAAGCAGTGAGTAATTTTAGCAATTTGCTGCCTGCTGTGAAAAAGTATTCAAAAAACTGTGAACCTTTTGAAAACGTTTTGCATTTATGGACTTATTCTGCACAAAATTTGTGCATATTCTTTCTTACCGAAAATGGTAGTTTCTGGGTAGGAAACAGCATTTTTTTAAATCAGAAAATATTTTAGAGTAGATATTTCTGAGTATTATTTTCTGCATAAAAAAGGCTACTTCTTATCCAGAAAATGTTTCTTTCTGTTCAGAAAAAAAACCCCCTCTTGTACTCATTTTGCGCAGAACTACAACTAGATCATGTTCTGTACAGGACAGAAAATTCTGTTTTCTGCACACACACAAACATGCAACACTTGTGTAAATTTTGCACGGAATAAGTCTCCAAAAAGTCTCCTGAGTCCAGGAACCTTCTTGGCAAGGTTTCCCAACATTTTCAATAATTTGTTTTTAAAAATATTGGAATATTCTTTCCACACCTAGAAAATATCAAGGTTAGTTTGAGCTTAGTACAGCAATTCCCTGAAATAACCTCTATATAGTCAGTCATGCTGGCTGTCTTTTTTTGTATGTTGGGGAGTCTCTGGGTGATTGGAAGGTTTCTGGGGGTAGGCTGAAGGGCTGTACTGAGAACCCTGGCAGGTCCCGTGTGGCCTTTGGACTTCAGAACTCATACCCCTCCTCTAGGTTTTCAGCTCTGCTGGAATGGGACTCAAACTGAAGCCCATGTTTTTTTCATGTGGGGACCTTAGGCAGTAAGCAGAGATGACTCATAAAAGGGAATATTGACAAAAAGATGAAGAATGCATAAAGGGGAACAGAGGTACTTGCTGCTCTTTTTGTCTTTGATATTTATAACTGCAGCCCTCTTAAAACATCATAGTTGCTGTGAATCTCCAAACTCCTTGTTCAGCTGTGATTTATGGATGGAGTGGGTCCCAACAAATTCCTGTTGTAAAAGTAATGTCTGCTATATTTCATGGCTACGGCAGAGGTTTTGCCTTTCTGGTGTCTTATTTACCGCATTTCTTTAAAGGAAGACTCAGAGATGGCCAATTATTTGAGCCAGGGCATGCTGAGCTGACAAGAGAGGTTCAGACCTCTGAGTCAGCACTGAAGCATCTTGACGTTTGGGGCAATGGAAGGCTGCATTTAAATAGTCAGGGTGAACACTGACAACTTGATGATGCTGTCCCCAGAGGTTTGAAAAGTTGCTTTTCTTGGACTGTAAAACCCAGAATCCCCAGTCAGCATAGTTACACTGGGTGGAGATTCTGGGAATTGTCATTTAAGAGCAGTAACTTCCCCAAGAAGAATCTTCTTTCTTCTGCACAAGACTGTTATACTGCTATTATTCCTGGGGTTTGCAGTTTAGGGAGGGGCACCTTTGGCCTCAGTAAACTACAGTTCCATGGGAAGTTGAAAGTGGAATAATAACACTGTAACAATGTAGTACAGAAATGGCCTAGGAATTTGAATACTGCTATAAAGGGCTCTAGTACACTTTCCTGGAGTCCAGTGCTAGAGCTCTCCAGCATAGAATTCTAAGTGCCTCATGCAACTACAAATCCAAGGATTCTATAGGATGGAGTTTTACGAGACTGTCGAGTTGAATGTGCATAGGGGATAGATGGATCAGCCATGCCTGGCTGATAACTACATTTACCTTTCTCAGTCATAAGTATTCTCTTGTTCTTTTTTTTTAATACACAAAATAATCTTCAAATGGTACATATGTCTACCTGTCCACACTTCTTCTTCCAGTTGAGGCAGATTGCCTGTAATTTGGAGAATCTATACGTGCTTTCCCCGGGACTTTGTAGTTACATATTGACTCTTTTCTGGTGCTTCATCCTTCATGATGATGGATAACCCATCTTTTATTCTGTCACTGGTGACATTTGTTGCTCAGCAGCCTGGAGAAGTGCAAAACAAACACGCTACTTGTCCCTTCTCATCCCTCAGGCAGCACATATTTAGCGATATGCTAATCCACCAAAAGCATTGTATGGAAATTAGCTTTGTGTGTGGAGAGCCTAATTGTCGTGATATCTCATGTCTGCTAAGCTGATTATAAATTTGTTAGGAATGGTAATCTACCTTGCTCTGTCTTCTGCAAAAAGTTGAAACTAATTGGCATAGTTATCAAGTAATTACAGGTACAGGGATTATTATAGCAGTGTGGAGTCTCCAGGGCTTGGCATATGCAGCAGAATGAGGACTCAGAAGGGGCTGTACCACTTCAGACTATGTGAGAAGATTCATTTTAGAGATTCATCTAAACAAAGGGACATTTTGTGCTTTAAGTGTTGCATGCTTTTGGTACCTGTTAACAATACACCTCTTCATTTCAATTTTTTCCTTACTCTGTTGAGGATGTAGATAAGACCATAGTATGCTATGACTGGATTCTTCGAATCATAGAATCAAAAGAGATCACAAGGGCCATTGAGTCAAATCCCCTTCTACCATGCAGGAATGCACCATCAAAGCATTCCTGACAGATGGCCATCCAGCCTCTGTTTAAAAACCTCCAAAGAAGGAGATTCCACCACACTCTGAGGCAGCATATTCCACTGTTGAACTGCTCTTGACGTCAGGGAGGAGCATTTAGAATTCTTAGCTAGAGAGCTCTTTGGCCTCCATAAACTACAAACCCCAGAATTCTACAGGATGTTGAAAGTGGAATAATAGCACTACACCAGCGTAGGGCAGAAATGGCCTTGGACATTCTGCGGAAATGAAACCGAATGAGTGTTAGAATTTCAGTAAGATCACGGACATTTTTAAAGAAGTGGAGTGATGTACACATCTGAGAAGCTGCCATCAGATTTCAACTGAAATAAAAATATCTGCAGACAAAACATTTCCAGCTATCCTGAGGTGAGCTGAAAGCAGTATCTAGAAGATTAGCAAAACTTTTTGGGGTTGCTTTGGAGTCCAAAGCCAGGATCTTAAGTACTATCTAACCTGTTCTGCTTGGTCAAGTGAGCTTTGAGTTTGGTTTTTATAAACAGAAATCCTCCAAGCTGTGCAGCAAACCACTTTTGAGAGAGTAGAGTTTTTCAGAGTAATTTGTAATGTGGTATGGCACTCAAGATATACAAAGAGGAGAATGAAGGGAAATAGCTTGAGGAATGCCTAAATTTTAAGCTTTCAAACTTAGTGTTAACTTTTTCTTCAGGGACTCCTGAGAGGGACTTTATGTGAGGAAAGGTTGGACATGACCTGAAGTCCAAATAAAATATGCATGATGCACATTGAGGTTTGCACCTGGGAACGACAGTGAATGATGTAATCCCATGTCAGTCTTGCTGAGACATTGTAACATGTACCTGGGGCAGAGGGTTGCATCAGACATGGGAACATGCAAAGTTGGCTAGAGTTGCATCAGCAAGGTATGTATATAAGGGGCTGAGTCCTAGCCAACTGTCCGCTTGACTGTCTGATGGTGCGGCCAGAGGCTATGTTGGATGCATACTGTGGAATGCTGAAACTCTGTTGGAGTACTGTAAATATGTATGTATCGTAACTGAAGAGTAAAAGCCTCCAAGCTGGAAGATAATCCTGTGTGGGTGTATTTTGTGGCTTCAGAGCAATGCTGCTAGTGTTTATACTCTGCTGGGCACGCTTCTAAGCTGTGTGTAGTGCTCTGCTATATGGTGGTTTTTGACACACTTGACTCTGGTACAGCGTTTTGCCAAAGCTCAGTGCAGGAGGGAAGTGCTTTCGTGGTTTTTGCGTAGCTCCCATCATCCACCAATCCCTCCACACTTTATTGTCTTTCCTCCTTGGTTCAGTAGCCTTGGTTGTCAAGTGTCTTGGTATGTTTGCTGAATGTCTTTTCTAGTCCTGAGAGTGGACAGCAAAAGGCCTACCTATGTCTATTAGAAAGCTGCTCCTGACAGTGACAGGACTAAGAAAGGTCTTCACTATGTATGTCCTTTTCTACTGATAATGTCAAAAGGCTTTCTTCAACTCTCATATTTGTGATGTAGGAAAGTGCAGGTTCATCGGTCATTGCTGGTGACAGGGAACTGAGCTGTGGAATGACCGCCTTAGCAATGGATCCTTCTGGTCTCCCTTATCCCACCTGAGGGATTATTATTTCTTTATTCATTTGTTTTCAAGTGGCTGTTGCCTTGAGAGATTTGTCATGCAAAACAGTTGCTGCTTAGAAGAGAGAGGAGAGACCTTTTGGCATCTGGAATGTAACATGTCTGCCTCAAGAGACAAGGGACATAATGGAAGGTGACAGATGGCTGAGAGGTAAAGAAACCAGTGTTGGAATAAGAAACAAACTCGCTGGACCAACAACTGCCTTTTGTCAAGTTCCCTTAAAGAGTTGCTTACCAGTACTGCAGCCCAATAGACTTTTGTGATTTTTTCTGAAATGGACTGACAAACATACCAATTCCAAATGACAATTCCCCTTTATGTGGGAAACTGAGGAACAAAGACATCAGATGGTTTTGTAATATGGTAAAGGTGGCTGACTCTCAATGGTCCCTGAACCTTCTTGAGATTTGTGCTTAGTTTCTGGCTTCTTCCTTCCGTCTTCCTTCAACAGAAATGCAATTGGAAAGGATATTAAATGGAGCCTTTTGAGACGCAGCATCTAAACAAGAGATGGGTAAGTTGTGGTTCTTCACATGTTGTTAGGGTGTCAGCTTGTATGATCCATCACTTTAGGCTGTGTTGGCAAAGGCTGATGGGAGTTGCAGTTCAATAACACCCAGGCTAGGGATAGAAAGTATATTTGAAAATATGTTTAAGTATCAGGAAATTCTAATGAGGAAAATCCTAGACTGAGGAGATTCTTTGCAGGTCAGGACTTTTTCTGCACAAAATTTGTGTTTTGTAGGGGATAGCAAACAGCATTGTCTGCACAGGAAACAACATTGCTGCACATATTATTTTCTCTGCAGAAAATGCTGTTTTTTGTGCAAAAAAGTCCACATGTGAATTTTGTGCAGAATAAGTCCCAAACTATGAATAGTCTTCAAAGACTGTGTAGTTTTTGCAGTTTTTGCAATTTTTGAAGATATTCTTGTAGGTAGAAGCAAATTGTTAAAATTATTCATTGCTACCTTTGAGAATGAGTTTAGTGAAAAATTCCATTCCTAGTCTGGAGAGCCACAAATTGCCCACTCTTGAACTGAACTATGGAATTAGCTTTCCAGGAGAATTTCATCCTCCCACCATGTTTCCTTCTTTTAAAAAGGTTCTTAAGATTTCATTGTTCCATGAGATTGAAAAAGTTACCTTTTTTGACTACTACATGGCTGTGCTGGAGAATTCTGGGAATTGCAATCAAAAAAGTAACTTTTCCAAGCTTTAGCTGTCAATGCATGCTCTTCTTTTCGTGCTTTAGTTATTAATTTAGTATTTCCAAATGAAACTCAACTGTGTATTTTGATGTGAAATTTAATTTCAGAACATGTGTACAGACCTGCACTGGGAAAAAAAGTCCTTTTTGGATGATTCAGTAAACTCCCAACTTTGCTGGATTGCAACACCCATAATCTCTTGCTGTTGGATGGTTTGGTTTACTAGAAGTAATAGGAATTATTGTATCTAGAGCAGAGCTTAGAAAGGCCAATGGCTTATGCTAGGTCAGGTATTATGAGGAACTTAGTCCAAACAGTAATTTTTCCAGATTCTGATTCAAACTGGGTAGTTTATTTTCAAAGTTTTGATTTTTGTAGGCATGAAATACAAAATGTCATGTCACCACTGTGAATTAACTACCTAATACTGTCAAATTGTAAAAAGCATTGAGTGTCATCTATTGAATATCATTCAGTAGTGGCTGAGATCCTACATCAAGGTGGTAGAGCACAACTTTACACCCACAGAGTTATGGAGCAGTTGTGCTATTAGTGAATTGCAACACTGCACCACCTAATGCTCAATGCTCAATGCACATCTTTGTACATCAGTATGCCATATATGCACATGCACAATAGCACAACATATGGAGGGATGCTTCCACAATCTTGAATTGAAAAACGCCATTTCACATTAGGCAAGAGTACAACTACTTCATAGGGGAACTAACAAATGGGTAAGTGTTACCCTGATTTCTGGGGTCCCGGGAGGGACACCTCAATGTGCTCAAAATAATGGGGAATGGGAATTAGCTAGAGCACAAGTTAGCAATGAGAGAGGCAGGGCAGCGTAGCGAGATCTTTTACCCAATGTTTATGGGGTCAGGCCAGGTCAGGACCAAGACATGAAAAAGCTCAAATTATGTTCTTTTATTTATGAAGTCACTTATGCACTCACTCACTCGAAATTAAGAAATACTGCACAATTGCGCAGTCACGCACACAGTCCTAAGAAAATAAAGAGAGGAAAATAGATAGGAGATTTTCAGGAGGATTTTTGGGGAAATACTACACCTGATCCTGTAGCCCGGTAGACGGAAAGAAGTTTGGGAGCGTAGATTCTCAGCAAGTGGAGGCTGAGGGGAGGCTCGTCAAATGGAGCTGCAGCAAGTCGGGAGGCAAGTCACAAGCGATCCAATGAGATGCTCAAAATCAGGGGGTCTTATAGGGGAAAATGTGCCTGTAGGCTAGTCCATTCCCAGGGAAAACAATGGGTTTTGGGCTGGAGACAAAGCCTCTGAAAGGTCAGTACTTTAGATGGTTGAATTATGACAGTGTTGTCAATAGTGTAGACGGTATGCAAATGCAGAGTGCTTGAGAGTTGGATAGTCCGCTCGTCAAGCCGCCTGCTCGGCGCAGGGGATCTTTTGTAAGCTGCGTGCATACAGAATGTGATATTAAGAGGGTACTTGCCTGGAGGTCTCCTAAAGCTGCAGTCTGGCAATTACTGGCCTGCCTGGATTTTGTTTTGAATAGTTCAGCTGTTTTCGGCCGTGCCTGTGTGCGTGCTTGTCCGGGGGCCTCGCAAGCACATGGAGAGGAATGGGTAGTGAAGGCCAAATTCTCGATATCAAATGATATCTAATATACCTCCAGTTCGGACTAGAAACTACAGTAACAAAGACACCAACAGGATTCCAGCTATGAACACTGTCATATATATGTTGAGCATCTCTTTTATCCAAAAGGCTTGGGATCAGAAGTGTTTTGTACTCTGTCTTTTTCCCAGATTTTGCAATACCTTTATTTACATACACATAGAATACAGTACCATAGAGGAGATCTCCGGGGTGCCTACAAATGAACCAGCTGTCACTTTGAAGGCAGAAATAGGTGGCTGACAGGATCCGCAGAGATCTCTTCTACAGTACTGTATTATTATTATTATTATTATTATTATTATTATTATTATTATTATTAGGAAATATAGGTATCAGGTCTCTTATATCTTCAGTCTTTCAGATCCTCAGTCTCTCTCCAGTCATGTGTCTCTATTTGTGTTGTGTATGAGATGTGAGGCTGGAGAGAAACTTGGGATCTGAGAGATGCATGAACAAGCAGAAGCACTGCAGCCACTGTCTTAAAGGCAGAAGTGGGTGGCTGCTGGCAAAATGTTTTGATTTTTGGAGATTTTCAGGTTTCAGATTTCCGGATTAGAGATGCTCAGCCTGTACTAAGTTCTGCTGAGTGTCATTTAAGACTGCCATTGTATTTATCAGGAGAATGTTTCAAACAATGGCACAAAATATAATAGAAAGCAGAACACCCCTTTCATCTATACAGTTTTTTTTCTCTGCCGGGGACTCTTCCGCTTTGTTACAGGCAGTTGACTAAGGCACGTAGATCAACAGCTATGGCATGACTACACAAAAAAATGTATTTCCCTTTCTTAAACCTGAGGGGACTTGATCTGTACCTCTTGATTAATGCAAGGATCAAAGTGCCGCTGTCTTCCAGATTTCAGACTTCTTTAAATGCTGCAATTCACTTTCTCGCTTTCAAAGTATCAACATACAGTTAAAATTGCTATGCTGAGATAAAATATTTCAAAAGTACTTACTTAAACATACATTCAAATGCAAATTTCAAAACTTTTTTTTTTTTAAAAAAAGCAGACTAAAATAGATCCAGAATGGAATGAATTTATGAATGAATGCAAATGAAAGTAACACTGGCCTGGGGGCGGGGGACAAATGTGTCCCTCTCTAGTCTTAGATTACAGCAAAAGTGGGGAAAATATGGCTCTGTAGATGTAGTTGGTCTACAATTCTTATCATAATCTATTAGCTAGACTGATGAGCAGTGATGGGAGCTGCAGTCCAACGAGATCTACAACAGAGGTTGGACAAGTTACTTTTCTGGACTGCCATTCCCAGAATCCTTTGATCACCATGGCTAGTGGAGCTGGTGTCCAGGAAAGGATTTTCTCTAAGGTGTGATCTGGAAGGTCCTAAGTTGTCCATGCCTGTACTAGAGGCCTTTGAAAGAGCAGCATGACCACCTAAACTGAATGAGAAGTTACTGGAAAGTGAGAGTCATTGGGGAATTGCTATTGGAAAAATAAAAAGTGAAGCTCATGAAATTGCCTGAAGACCTTACTATGTGCTTTTAAGGCCTTTGTGGATTAAAGCCTCAGAACAAGTTTGCTTTTCCTTCAGATACTTTCCCAAGCTGTTGCAATGTTGGGTTAGTTACTAAACAGCTAATGAAATTCAATATGACCTGATGGCTGAAAAAGTGTTGTGGGGAGAAGTTGAAGAGCTTGAAGGCTGATGTCAGTTTAGATCCTTATCTCACCCTCTTCCCCCTGCTCCATAGACTGCTTCAGGAGTAGTTTGGCTGTACAGTCCCCTTGGACAGTCCTCTAGGCTAGTTGTGTTCTTCAAGATGTGCAGGTTCCTCCCTTTCTAAGCACGCAACATCTCATTTCTCTCTCCTCTGTGAAATCTTGACTAATGTAGCACTTTGCCCAATGGGAACTTTGGGTTATGTGAAAGAAACTGTGCATGCTTGTTTTTCACTCTTCAAAGTCTGCCATGACTTATTGGGACGAATTCACAGGAAAATACAGTAGGAAGGATGAGAACAAAGACATATATACTAGAGTATTCTGTTCCAACACTGGCTGGCCAGATTCCTGTGGGAAACCCATTGGAGTGTATTTATTTATTTGATTTTATTTGATTAATATTCTGCTTTCTACCAGTATGGTCCCAAGGGGCCAAGAATATAAAGTTAAAAAAGCTAAAATAATATATAGTACAATGGTTTAAAAAGCATAGAACAAATTAAAACATTAATTTAAAACACTTAAAAACACGTTCAACGCATGTTATATATTACAACATAATGCACCAATTGCATATCCTTCTATGACAGCCAGATTAAAAGCTCAAGGCCTTTTTTTAAAAAAAATAACAAAGTCTTTGCCTTCTGGTGAGAAGGAAGCAGAGAGGGGGCTGACCACACTTCCTTCTTTTGGAAGAGAGTTCCAAAGACTAGGAGCAGCCACTGAGAAAGTTTTCACCAGTGACATCACATGATGAAACCATAGGGGGTGATGAGAGGGAGAAAAACCTGAGCCAAAATGAATTTTAGCAGGGAGAAATGTAGGGTACTAAAGAATAAAGAATGAAATGCACAGATATAGGATGGGTGACACCTGGCTTTAAGACAGTACATGTGAAAGAGATCCAAAAGTCTTAGTGGACCACAAGCTGAATATGAGTCAACAGTGCAGTGCAGCAGCTAAAAAAGCCAATGCGATTCTAGACTGCATCAATAGAATATAGCGTCAAGATTGAGGGAAGAAATAATACCACTCTAATCAGCTTTGGTTAGCATTCTAATCTGCTTTGTAAAACTGCATCCAGTTCTGAGCACCACAATTCAAGAAGGATATTGACAAGCTGGAATGTGTCCAGATGAGGCCGACCAAATCAGTGAAAGGTCTGGAAACCTATCCTTATGAGGAGCAGCTTAGGGAAGTAGGTACGTTTAGCCTGACAAAAAATAGAGTGAGAGGTGACGTGATAGCCATGTTTAAATATTTGAAGGGATGTCATGTTGAAGATGGAACAAGCTTGTTTTCTGCTGTTTCAGAGACTAGGGTCATTTCCACGCTAGACTGTTATAGCGCTATTATTCCACATGCAACATCCTATGGAATCCTGGGGTTTGCAGTTTCGGGAGGGGCCGAGGGGCCCCTCCCAAAACTGCAAACCCAGGATTCCATAGAATGTTGCAAGTGGAATAATAGCGCTATAACAGTCTAGTGCGGAAATGGCCTAGGACATAGAGCAATGGATTCAAACTATAGGAAAAGAGATTTCACCTCAACATCAGGAAGAAATTCCTGATGGTAAGAGCCATTCAACAGTGGAATATGCTGCCTCAGAGTGTGGTGGAGTCCCCTTCTTTGGAGGTTTTTAAACAGACACTGGATGGCCATTTGCTGGGATTGCTTTGAGTGTGTGTTCCTGCATGCCAGGGATTGGACTCGGTGGCCCTTGTGGTCTCTTCCAATTCTATGATTCTGAGTGGTATTAGCTCACTTAGCAGTAATAATGCCATTGTATTCTGCTCTGATCATACCTCACCTGGACTACTCGGTCTGTTTCTGGGCAACACAGTTTAAGAAAGAGATTAATAAGCTAGAATATGTCCAGAAGAGTGTGACCAAATGGTGAAGTTCTGTAAATCAAGCCCTCTGAGGAATGGCTTTGGGAGCTGGGTTCATTTGGCTTGGAGAAGGAAAGACTGAAAGGTAGTCACTTGCAAATATCTGAATTAGCTCCAATCAGCTTTCTGGCTGCAGTATTTTCTACCTATTGACTTTTCTGAACAATTTCTAAAAGCAGCCCCACATAGAATGTTTTACAGTAGTCCAAATATGAAGTAATCAAGGTATGTTTCACCAGGCATGTAGAGCAGCAGATTTTTTTAAAAAACCAACAAAAAACAGAGGAGGATAAAATTAAAAAAAAAAAACTGGAAAAAAAGAGGAAGGTTGGTGGTTTTCACTGGGAAAAAGAAAGCTGAGGTAGTTTGAAATGGTTGAAGCTTATTTATGCTGGGTTTGCATAATAAAGATTTAAAATATTTTTGAACTGAACCCATTCACCCCCAATTTTGAACATTTCACTATTTTAAAGTCATATTTTTTTTGTAATATTGACCGATTTGTCATTGTTGTGTGCCTTCAGGTCATTTTTGACTTGCGGCAAACCTAACGTAACCTCATCACAGGAGTTTCCGGGGCTGAAAATGTGTGACACACCTGAGGAGACCCCATGGCTTTCCATGACCAAATGGGAAGTCAAACCCTGATCTCCAGGGTCACAGTCCAGTGCTCACATCTTTACACCATGCTAGCTTTGATTGATCTATAAGCTGGGTATATTTGGGGCATTTAGCACTATAAACCTGGAGAAATGGGGAGAGACATTAGCCTTGCTGTTATTTCAGAGCAGAGCAGATCTCTTTGGAAATGCAGTTTTGGAACAGAAATGCTGTGGCAGTTTTCATTTTTTTTTTTAAAAAAAACACCCTGAAAGCAGATTAAACCTAGTTACTATAACATTTAAGAACTGACACTCTTGCCAGACATGTGTATATGTAATAAAGACTCGTGTTGAAGCTGACTTGCTGCAATTATCTAGTTGATCCACTTATCAGCTTACATTCTGCAGTGCATTAAAGCGTATTAGAACACCAAGTGCTCCTTATCTGGAATACACTTATTATTGTTCTCAATGATGTGTGAAATTAGCCCCTGTCGGAAATTCTCTTCAGTACTTATATATCGTTTGGGGGGGGGGAGATGGGGGAAGAATCAAAATATTGACAGTTTGAGTTTATAACCATCACTTTTTCTGATATCCAGCACCCACTGCCTGCGTGATCCTCCTGGCAAATTGGCTGCAGGCTTGTATTATACATTTGTGTCATAGTCCCATGACAGAGAGATAAGTGGAAAAAGTAAATTCTCCCTCTCTCTCAATCCATAATTAGACACAACAGTGAAAAAAATTAAATATACTAAGCACAATCAGTACATAGTGGGGATAAAGAAAGAAAGAAGATAATACAAAGAATAAGTATCGTTATACGGCAGTGATAGGCAGTGTGTCACAATAAGCATTATCATTCCCTTTAAATTTCACAGATGAAAACTAGGATGTGTGTGGCCAAGCAACATCAGAGATGTGGCCAAGTTGGCAAAATGTATTAATGAAGAAGAACAAACCAGTTAGGAGAGGCTGTGGCAGTTTGCTTTTGCCTGAGCCTACTGGGAAGGGTAAAATTTTGCCTTCTCCTTTACTCTCTCTCTCCCTCCCCCCCCCAACTACATTAAATGAGTGCCAATTAATTTTGCAGTTTGAACTCAGTTTGCAGGAACTGAAATAAGCTGATGACAAAAGGGGAAAGTGGGAGGAAGAGAAAGAAAATGGGACATTTTAAGAGAAGAAAATGGTTATAACAGATGATTAAGCAGGACTGTTCTTAACAACTTGGGATCAGTTGGAGAGTATTGTTAGTGGCTGTGCAGACCCTACATTTGATATGGCTTAATTGATATAAATCATACACTGCTATGGCTGAAAGCCAAGCTGAATAAGAGGCAAGTTGGCTGGATAAACAGGTCACAAGACTCTTGCAGCTTTAGCCAAGTCATACCAGAAGTGCTAAGGAACTTCCAGCTAGCTGCTGAAACAAAGAAATGAGACAAAAGAGTCACCAGTGTTCACATGGAAATGTTGATCAATCTATTCCTGTTTCCTCTCTGCTTCAACATCCATTCCTTTATACCCCTTCCTGCCCAAATGGTACAAGGTTATCAAACCAGCTCTTAATTCTTTGTCAGCTATGTGCTAAGACCATCAGCTCATTCTGGATCCCATTGTCTGATGTGCGAACTCCTCTGTTTGCCCTACCAGCGAACCCTCCATGCCCTCCATGCAGATTTTGGGTATAAAAATCCTTCATCTTGACCAGGCAGTTGCAGTTTCTTCACTTGCGAGGTGCTACTATGTCACTCTGAATTCTGATTTATGCTGCCTTTAGATGCAAGTCTAAGCCACTTCACCATATCTTTACTGCTCTTCTGGATTGGTAACTATCACCCCAAAACCTAAGCTTCACTATCCATAATCTGTCTTCCCTTTTGGGTCAGTTAGTTCTTGTGTAAGTGCATGACTATCTGAATCTTGTGTACATGCATGATTGAATCCTCCTCAATAAAAACATTTTAGTTTACCTTTAAGTCTTTGGCTGGTTTTCCCACAAGGACCTTGTAAACACTGGTGAAAGTATCTCGCTAGTTACCCCATCTCTTGCAACCTTTGTAATCAGAATGAATTAATTTCCTATTTTTGTGCAGTTACAGGTATTCCTAGAAGACCTCATGAGGTTTCCCACCCATTGGGGCAACAGTATGTATTATGATACATGACAGAAATGTTTAATAGTATAGACAATAAAACACAGGGTTTAAAAACCAGTGGAATATAGCGAAACACTGGACTTTTAACAAGGGCCTCTTTCCTACCTTGTACTAAGGGCGTAGGATCCTCATCCATTTCTCTGTCTTGTCCTAAATGGTCATGCTTGAGCCAAATCTTAAATAACCAGATACCAAATGGATACAACTGAAGTTGTTTATGAGCTCACCAGAGGTGTATCTAGTATAAACAGCACGTAGGGCAAGCATGGAAGTTGTACCCCTACCTCCAGGGCTGCTTCCTCCTCCCTCCTCCTCCTCCTCCTCTGCTGCTGCTGCCACCACTGCTGCCATGGCTGGTACTGCTTTTTTGCACCCCAAGGTATTGGTGTCCAGGGCATATACCCCACTTGCCCCATCCTAGATACTCCTCTGGAGCTCACATGAGAGCCAGTGAGGTGTAGTGATTGTAGTGTTGGACTACAACCCTGGAGACCAATGTTAGATTCCCTGCTCAGCCACGGAAGCCCACTGGATGACTTTGGGTGCATCACACACTCTCAGCCCCCAGAAAACTCTGTGATAGGTTTGCCTAAAGGTTGTCGTAAGTCAGAAACAAAGGTGTGCAACAACAACATGGGCTCATGTGCTCATTTCTGATCCTTATATAACTAGAAAAGCAACATCTGTATACAAGAGGAAGTATCTATCTAGTTAGGCCAACCATTAGGGGAACCTTGAGATTTGTGGAAAATAAAAAAAGAGCTTAAAAAAATTGTGTTTGACTTCTTCCGTACTACGCAGAGATAAATACAATGGTCCCATGATGAATGAGCATGTTGTGTAACCACCGAAAGCGGAATACCCTTTCAAAGATATGAAAAATGGAGCAGTGTGTGTGTTTGTAAAATGGAATCGAATGGAATATCCTAGAAAAGGGAACAGCTCCCTTTAAGGCTGAAAGTCTGAGCCAAGAGCATCCAAAATGACAAAGCAAAACAAGTGCTTAAACACACTCACCCACCCACCCACCACTCTCTCTGTATAAAATAAATCAATGTAATTGCAAAAAAAAAAAAAAAGTAGAAAGAAAGCTACCAAAAGAAGCAAAATATATACAAAACACAAATGGATATGAAAGTGTAAACATGAAATTATATAGAAACTGTTGCAATTAGGTTGATTTATATTATGTATTTTGCAATCATGTGAATGACAACATTCTATTTCAAGTCTCCCATGTTCCACACAAGCAATTCCACTGTTGTCACAGGTCTTTGATTGTGATTTTCATGGTTATTGTGAATATAAGACAAAGAGCATAAAGCAATTTGCAGTACTGAATTTATTTTATTTATTTCTTGAATTTATATCCCACCTTCCTCCTAAGATGGGATCCAAGGTGGCCTACTGCAATAAAAAACATATTAAAAAAAATCCTATTCTATGAAAGTTTTAAACAGTATAAAGTGCCAATGTTATAAAAAAAACCACGATTAAAATATATTTCAAACATAAATTACTAATAAAACAATTTAAAAATAAAATAAAGTGCTGCACACACCACTTCATACATACTACTGCTAACACAATTCACATCTCAAAAGCCATTTCCTCACAACACTGTTATAGTACTATTATTCCACTTTCAACATTCTGTGGAATTCTAGGGTTTGTAGTTTTCTGAGGCCAAAGAGCTCTCTGGTTGAGAGTTCTAAATGCCCCTCCCTAAACTGCAAACCCCAGGATTCCATAGGATGTTGAAAGTGGTGACTGAGTGTGGTTGCTTGACTGTGACACCCTTAACTACTTACCAGATGGAACACGGAGAAGATTTCCTGTAGTCTGGTCTGAAGGAAGAAGGTCAGAAAGTGGTCTTGAGGCCTAAATGATGTAGGGTGTCCTATCTTAGTCCCAGCAGCACAGCTGATAAAACAAACAAAATAAACTGAATAGCTCCCAGTTCATTACTTACTTCCAGGCAGTAAGTACAGAGTCATAAACTAAGTCCAACAGGGTTTCAAGGCAAGAGAGTGTCCAAGGTCAGTCAGAGTATGCAGCAATGTATCTGGCAGGGTAGACGGTCAGGTAAGCTCTGACAACTCCTGGAGGGAAAGGGCGGCAGCTATATAGGTCTGAAGCCTAGTGCAGCTGCTGCTTGATTAACTGTTGCTGGTTATACATTCTGAGAGAGCAACACTGGTTTTCTCTTTGCTGTCTGTGCTCTGCTAAGGTGGGTACAGGTAAGTGCTTTTCTGTGTCTGAAGGGGCACGACTGTCTGCTGGAGCTGGCACTGCCCCCGTTCTGTTTGTAGTATGGTAACCTCTTCTTGTACAGTAGGTCTTGGCATGTCCCCTGTTTCAGACTCTGAGTCAGAGTCCACGTTCTGGAAGCAGGGCATGAGATAGGGGCACATAGGGGACATAAAGTTTGAGTGTTTGCCTACAACTCTGGAAAAGAGGGCTTGAATCTCCACTCAGCCATGGAAACCATTGGGTGACCTTGGGAAAGTCACACTCTCTCAGCCTCAGTGGAAGGCAAGGGCAAACCTCCTCTGAGAAAATCTTGCCAAGAAAATCCCATGATAGGTTCACCTTAGGGTCAACATAAGTCGGAAATGACTCGAAGGCACACAGCAACAATAGGCATGTTAGAGCAGGTTCAGAGAAGGACAACAAAGATGTTAAGGAGTGTGGAGAACAAAACATATGAGGAAAGGTTGAAGGAGCTGGGTATGCTCAGCTTGGTGAAGAGAAGACTAAAGGGTGACATCGTACTATTCTAATACCTCAAGGGCTGTCACAGAGAGAAGGAGGCACAACTATTCTCTGCTGCCTCAAAGGTAGGACCAGATCTAATGAAGGTACTGGAGAGTAGATATCAAGTGAACGTTGGAAGGAATTTCTTGATGGTAAGAGCTGTATAGCAATGAAGTCAATTGCCTAGAGGGGTGATAGGGCCTCCTTTTCTGGACATCTTCAAAGTAGGCTGGCCAACTATCTGGTGGGGATGATTTAGTTGGAGAGCCTGCATTTAGTAGGGGGTTGGACTTGATGGCCTGTGAGGACCCTTTGAACTCTACTATTCTATGACTCTGAGGAGGGAAGAATAGCAGCTATGTGGGTTTGGAATACGGCTAGCGTAAAGCAATATTGCTGATGTGAAATAGATCCCTTCCTTCTTGAAGCAAAAGAAAAGAATAGATGAAAGTGGTGGAAATAACTAAGAAGAGATCAATAGAAGTGCAAGTGGTGGCTGGGAGGAAATCAAAGGAGCACAAATCAAGGCAAAGCACTTCTTCATCGGCTTTTCCTGGGTGGTTTATTACCACCTCCTGTGACTTGCTCTAGAGTGAGAGCTCAAGTGGTTTATCTTCAAGTTTATGTTATTCTTCATCAGGTTGGAGTATGACATTTGATACCATTTTATTCCCCACTGAAGCTGGGGACCAGATGAATATAGCTTTACTTCAGGGCTATAAAGTTATGGCCTTGCTTTGATTTTTTATAACTTGCATTTCTCTCAATTTTATAAGCTGCATTTTCCACAATTGTCTACAATTTGTTTTTTCTCATTCATTCTCCCTAATTTTAAGGATGGACTTCAAATGGTGTTGGATATTTATGGGCCTATGTACAAGGTGTTTTGCTGCACATCTGCCAATTTATGCTGCAATGGTTTACATCAAGATGGCAAGTTGGTAGTTAATGCCTCTGGTTAATAGTTAATAAGCTAAAAAATGTAATTCAGTTACATTTATAATAGAAGTGGGGAAAATTTAACTATTACATTTGTAGATGCAAAGAAGACCAACTACTTCCAATCTGCCTCTAAGTATTTGTTTAATTTCTTTACTCTTATAATTTATTAAAATATTATTTTTATACATTTAATTATAAATACTTATATTTGTTTTGGCAGATCTTTAAAGGCTGATTGCTCAGAAGTAAAGGGCCTTCCAGAATGTGCTGTGCAGTATACTTATTGCTGGGTTTTATGTGGTCATGCTTTTAACTACTGTTAACTGTATTGTTAGTTTAATTATATTTTTCCTTTTTGGTACGATCCGAATTTTAAAGCTTTATCTCTTTTTAACCTTCATCAACTGCCTTGAGTCCCAATTGGGATTCCAAAGGTAGGGCATTCCAGAAATTGGGTGGCACTGTCAAGAATGTCTTCTTTCATGTCCTCTAAGCATCAGTATGATACAGAGGAGCCCCATAGAGCAGACCTCAGGTGTCATGTCCCAGCCCCAGGGCTCAGGCACAAACACAGACAGGATCTTCCCCAACAGCCACAACACAAAGACATGATTGGAATGATACTTACTGCAGCCCAGTGTAGATGGGAAAGGGAGAGCCCACAAGACTCAGAGCACGGATATAGAGAAGACACATTAATTAGGCAAACAGCTGCGGGAGACTGCTGGCTAATAAACACAAGGGATGTGGTGGGGAGAGGTCTGTTGCAGAAAACTGGTAGTACTGGTGGAAGTAATGTGTTCTTCATTTGTTTCCTTGGCTTGTGTTCCTGGAAAACGTTGACCCTTGCTTTGTGTGCTGACTACACAGCTGAATACTCCCTTGAACTGACATCCTGAGTTGATTAGTGACTTGGGCTGCTGAAACAAACAAACAAACGAGGTAACTGACTGCTAAGCTTTTGTAAACCTTGTCTGTGGTTGCTACTATAAACTCTGTTGGAAGACTGTGAACCGTGGCTGGCTGGACAGGACATCAGGAATCAGGTGGGAATATATAGAGAGAGCTGCTCTCTCGGGTATGAAGGCCCTGGGTTATTTAGGGCTTTAAATGTCCTCACCAGCATCTTGAAATCAGATTGGACGTGCACAAACAGCCAGTGAAATTACTGTGAGACTGGTTTTATATGGTTTGTAAGTAGGACTAGGGGTCAGCAGTCTAGCTGTTGCATTTTGAACTAGCTGAAGCTTCCAAGTCAATGTCAAGGGCAGCTCGTAGTACATTACAGTAGAGGTTACCAGAACATGAACTACTGTGTCTAGGTTATCTTTTTCTAGGAAGGACTGGGAATTAGATAAACTTATATACTCTAAACATCAACAAAATAAGCCAAGATTCCTATAGTTATTTACGTTTATTAAAGAACCATCTGGGAAATGTAAAAAATGGTGTCTCTGTAGCACAGTCACTCATTTAATACAATAAATAATTTATTTTAAATAGCTTAATCATGGAATTCAGTTAGTACTGAAAGTCCAGCTTTAGTTAATCAATTAAGTTAAAAATAAATGTAATTAAGTCATGCCTTTCCCTTAGAAAATTTCCCATTTAACAGATAATTACAAGAGTGCTGCTATAAAAATAGTACAGCTGAAAATCTTGAATAGACCTCTCGCTCATCCATACATATTATTAATTGTGCATATTTTAGATGGTGCGTTCATATATTTTGTGGACATGTATGATGGTGGAACATAATCCACATTTTTGTGTGACAGAAGGATTGTTCCGAACAAAGTTTTGATATCCACAAAAATGTATTACCCTTTCTCCAAAAGTCATGAAATGTTTCCCTGAATAACCTACCTCTTTTTCTTCCTTTGTGTTAACTTAACAATATAAAAATAAGGATACCCAAAATTTCTGCAGCTAAAATCCAACAGTATGCCATTCTCCAGGGAGAGGTGGCAGTTGTTTTCTTGAAAGTATATCAAAGACCAGGGGTGGCTGGTAGATTCTGTATCAAGTGGGCAGTGAAGCTACTCTGGCCTTGAGCACAAAATTGAAATAAGGTGTCCACCATGCTGAACCTATTTGGCTAGACTCTACTAACATGGAAGCCACGGAGTCACTGTCAAAGAAGAAACAAGAGGAGCCAGTCTTACCAGGTATAGCCTCAGAGCACATGAATAAACCATAACATCATCATCATCATCATCATCATCATCATCATCATCATCATCATTGTTAATATTATTATTTTTTTCTTACCCGCTTCTTGGGGTACTAACTATGAGGTACAACATAAATTAAAATACAACTAATAAGACATCATAGATCAAAATACACTAAAAACAAATAAAGCCATTTAAAATACATCAGTTTAAAATGCGTAGTTAAAAATCGACTAGGTAGGCCTGCTGGAAGATATAGGTCTTTAGTACTTTTAAAAATTCAGACAGTGTATTTTGCTGCTGAATCTCTTCTGTAGGTCATTCTGCACGCTGGGGGCAGCCAATGAAAAGGTCTTCTGGGTGACCAATCTAGTCCTGGCTGGTTTAAATGAATGCCCCAGAGAAGACCTAAGTGTATGGGGTGGATTGTACGGGAGGAGGTGATCCTGCAGGTAATTTATTCTGAGTAAACATGTCTAGCAGGAATCTAGTGACCTTGGCCAATAGCATGCTTTAGACCAATTGGACTCAAAAACCCACACTCATGCAAAACTCTTTAAAATGCAAATTTTATTGAACACACAGCAATCAAGACATACAGAATATTCCAACCACTACACCGTACTGGGTCTCAAAAGAAGATCCAGTGTAAGGTAGCGGTTTGAGTTGTGTTGGACTAGAGTGTGAGTGTTGTGTTGGACTAGAGTGTGAGTGTTGGACTAGAAGTCTAGCAAAATAGGGTTTGTATCCCTGCTTGGTCATGGAAACCCACTGCATGCGCTTGAGCAAGTCACACTCTCTCAGCTTCAGAGAAAGGTAATGGCACTCCCATTTATTTATTTACTGCATTTGTATACCATCTCTCTCCCAGTGTAGGACCCAAAGCAGCTTCCAGAACAGTCAACTTAAAAAAAAAAAAGAAAAAAAAAGAAAAAAAGAAAAAAGGATTAAAATCAACCACACGAAAACAGTACAAAATCATTTTAAAAACATTCAGATGTTAAAATATATAAAATACCCCAATAAAAATAAAAAGCTCTCTTGCTGACACTTTGACCTTTTCTGCAACTTACCTTTTCTCGGTGCTGGGGCGCGGTGATCACACGAGCAGCCTCTTGCGAGAGGCTCTCGCGTCCCTGCTGCTTCAGCTCTGCAGCTGCTGCCTACCGCCTGGCAGGCAGTGTGAGGGCTCTGCCTCTTCCTTCTGCAGTGCAGTCTGGGATTTTTCCAGGCTGCGCTGGGGCAGGAAGCCCGAGCTCTGGCGGCTCCGCATGCACAGTAAGTGCACGTGGGGCCCGGGAGCAATGCGCGATCTTGCACCATTTTCAGCTACAAATCGAAAATGAAATAGTGTGCGGCACCTGCCAGCCCCGGCAGCGTCGCGCAATTGTGAGGACATCATGTGGACGGCTCCTTGCAATCACGCGATGCTCCAGAGGCCCTTTCGCATGGCAAATGCCATGCAAAAAGGGCCTTTGAAAGCTTGCTTAAGCAAAAATGTCTTTACCTGTCTGCAAAAGGAAAGCAGGGAGACGGTTGGCCTAGCCTTCCATGGAAGAGAATTACAGAGGGTGGGAGAATGAGAAAGCTCTCTCCCATGTCCCCTGTAGATCTTAAAACACTATCAGTTTTAGGATATAGGAAGATATAATCTCCCTGTACACATTGGTCAATAAAAACCCATGATATGATTGCCCTTAAGATAAAAAAAAAAAGTCGGAAAATATTTTGAAGGCACACAATAAACAACGATAACAACATTTTGTGTCCAAGGACTGCATCCGGCATTGGCCTGAAGGGCTAGGGAGTGCTTATGCACTCACACCAACACAAGCACATGCACACTCCCTCCCTTATCATGGACATCCAGGAGTGGGAATGTTTGACCTTTACGTCTGTAATTACTGCAATCTAGGGATTATTACTAGTGCAAGAGGGGAAAAGGGATACAGGAGTCTCTAGCTGGGCTGTTCTTAAGGAGACAGTGGACAGTGAGTTCATTATGCCTGGATATTTCACATACTCCATCCCCAGGGCCAAATCATCAATGGTTCAGATACCGCAGTTGCTCCAGGCAGTGCACTGTCTGGGAGTTCAGTGCTGAAGGGCAATGATGTAACTTCTTTCTTCTTCCCAGATACTTCTTAAATCTCCCCATCTTTCTGTTGTCATCAGCAATTACTTGCATAGTTGAATAAAACTGAATGAGATTAGGTTGTTAATCTCATTGATTTTGCTGGTCTGAAAAGGTGTTCACATAGAAACATCATTGTGCCACTCTGTACTGAACTATTTAATTTCTGGGTCACCCCCTCTGAAACCAGCTGACACATTTTGTGATAAGCTCCAGGGACTCAACCTCTGCAATCCAGCACTGCCCACCCCTTCAAATATAAGCCTATCAGTACTTCAGAGGCAATTGATTCAGCTTTCCCTAGAGTGATCTCAATATTGCTCTGGCTTCTTATCATTTTGTCTCCTTTTTCCTCTATATTCCTATACTCCCTTTTCCTATACATTCCTTTATCTTGCCCAGAACTTATTTCTCCAGCCTGTTGACATGAAGTCTATGCCTGCAGTGTGGTTCCAGCTTAGAAATGTCAAATATAATGAGAAGGGGAAAAAAAACTATATGGGGAAGAATTCATGGAAATTGGCCAGAGAAGATTCCTGAAGGCCATATAATTGTACACTGCAGAGGTGCTATGAATTTGGAAACAAAACCTCAAGTCTGCAGAGCTGGGGGCCAAAAGCACTGAAAAAATTATTGGCTACCTCTTGGCTTACCAGAAAAAGTAAAATTAGAATGGCTTGAGTGTGAGGTCAACATCATGTTCTTTTTCAGGGACATGAACTTCTTGAGGAACCAATGAAGAGTCCTTTGGCATCTTGACCAATATGCAAGTGGCCTGAAAAATATGAACAACTTGCATTGGGTAAGTTTTGAGGTATTTTCTGACCTCAGGTTAAAAGAATTGAATATACTGAAGGTTAGCAGTAGGGTTAGGGCCAACTTTGCAGATCTTGTATTTCCTAACTTCTTGAGAATTCAAATGCCCACTCCCAATGAATGGGGCCAGTGATAACAGGGCCCAGCCTATTGACAACTTACTGATCAAAAGGGCCCAACCTATTGATAACCTACAGATGACAGGGGCCAACCTATTGACAACAATGCTTCTTGAAACCATAACTCACCCCCCTGCAAAAAAAGGAAGAGGATATTTCCCCCTCAAAATTGCATTATATTAGCAGAGACAAAAAAGTGCACAATGACAAAAGGCAATAGGTTTGTGGAGGAGAAATTTTGTCCAAAAGAAGTTGACTTACACTTGGGCCATTTCCACATAACACTGTTATAGTGCTATTATTACACTTTCAACATCCTATGGAATCCTGGGGTTTGCAGTTTAGGGAGGGGCATTTACATTTCTCAGCCAGAGAACTCTTTGGCCTCAGTAAACTACAATCCCCAGAATAACCACAAGATGTTGAAAGTGGAATAATAACACTATAATAGTGTAGTGTGGAAATGGCCTTGGTTAGAAGAGGCTCTAAATGCTGGCTTTCACGTGTGGATGTAAGCTAGCAGTTATTGTTGGGGTTGAAGCTCCCTTCCCAGAGTAAGAGAACAAAGAAACTGAACAACTTCTTGAAGAAGGGATAAGTGACCTTTGCAAGTAAGAAGGAAGCAAAAGGCTTGAGAACATAGACCAAAGAAACATATAGAAAGGTAAGGGCAGGTGTTCTCTAGACTCCTCTCTCTCTCACTAATCACTTTATACAAGTATTGATGCCTCTTTGCTTCCAACAACAGCTTACCTCAAAGGGCTGTTGTGTAGGCAAATGAAATCATCATGAAGCTTTCATTAAGTTGAAAGTCGTCTACCACTTCAAGATAATGACCTCACCCACAAGCAATTCCTCTGTTAAAGGCATTGGAATGTTTATAGCTTGTGATTAATTTGCATGGACATTTTCAAATCCAAGGCTATTTTTTTTTCTACCAGAAAAGTCTTTCTGAGACAGAATGATATCCAGAAGGCACGTGGGGAAAGGTCTTTTGGCTTGAGATTTTAGGTGTGTGCTGTCATTTGTGTCAAGCTTGCTCGGAAAGGTGGTTGTGAGCGGAATGATAAGAGGCAACAAACAGCACCGAGCAGGTACTTGACAGCTGAGAAAGAAACTGATTAACGGGAGTTGATGTGTACTTGATTGATTCAAGAGCACTTTGGGGATACACCTTCTCCTAGAGCGCAAACTGCAAATCCATAGGTATTATCAATAAGTAAGATCAGTAAGATGTCTGTAGAAAGTGCTTTCCTATCACATTTTCCAGCACTGTAATTTTTTTTTAAAAAAGATGCAGATTTATTTTTATTTCAGTGTATATCTCACTCCTCTATAATTGTGCATGTTCAAAGCTACTTGTAGACCCATAAAGGGCCATCAATTAGCCAATTACAACAAAAATAAAGTGCACAGTGCTGCCCAATTAACAATGCTACAATTTCTTTTAATACTTTCATTCTTATAAAGCAGGGTTGGAAAAATTAAAGCTTATGGCAGGTCCTAAACTCCATTTTTGTGGCCTCAAAACACTGAGGAAAGCCCCCTCACAAAAAAACCAAAAAAACCGAAAACAAACAAAAACCCCCCAACACATGAAAACATACAGAAATCACTCCACAAGCATTCCAGAACTCTGTATAATCCCCAAATATTTCTATTTTCCTCAGCAGCCCCTTTCAAAATGGTGCCGAGAAGTGATGGAACAGCACTTCCTGTTGCCACTTTGAAAGTAACATGGAGGCATTTCATACCCTCTTTAATGTCTGGTCTTATTCTGATTCAACAATCAGAGTTCATGGATAGATCCAGAAAGCTTTTATTAAATATTAGTTCAGCACACAGACAACTTCCTTGCCAGAACTGAGGGTATAATGCAAATTTTGCTTTTTAGAACAACTCTGTCCCCACTCGACTCTTTCCTGCCCACCATCCATTCGCACGCTCTAGTCTGTACCAGTCCGTGAAATGACCTTGGTTCCTTTGCACCAACCCAGCTCCTCCTCCCGTCATCCTAACATCGATGTGAAATACAACAAAAGGAAATACAACAAAACGGCTACCATATAGCTAAGTTGGCCATACTTAACATGACAGAGGGAATGGCATGGCAGAGCTGGTGGAGAGCCTTTGACACCCTCCATATTTTATATTGTTCTGTTTAGAATAGATTAATTTATAATTCATGCTAGGGAATTAAAGAAAATTGTAGATGACTTTAGTTTGATTCAATATATCATTATCTTCTATCAGTATATGTAATAAATGAAGTATGACATTATAAGTTTTCATTTATTTTAGATTAATAATTATGAGTATTGATATAAATATGCTCATATATCTCTTTTATAAGTGTTTTATATTATATGTGAGACTATACATAAATGTTATATGGCTATTTTTGGTTTATTCTATTATGGTAGCATATATATATTGAATACTAAGAACAGCTGATAATTGGGGCAGAAGCCCTTTCTTCTCAGATGTCTATCTACTTTCTTTCTTTCTTTCTTTCTTTCTTTCTTTCTTTCTTTCTTTCTTTCTTTCTTTAATTTGTATCTTTTCTTTGTCTTGGCATAGGACCCAAGGCAGCATATATATCATATCATATCATATCATATCATATCATATCATATCATATCAATCATATCATATCATATCATATCATATCATATCATATCATATATCATATCATCATCATATATTATTATAGTTATAACTATGTTGGAAATTTATGTTGTCTTACTTCTACTGTGTATTTTCTATTCTTAGAATTTTTTTTCCGTATTGTCTTTGTAGTTACTGTATTTTGTGATGTAAGTTGATGTTATGTTGTTTTAATATACTCAATTAAAAGAAAAAAGATAGGGTTACCATAAGTCAGAAATGACTTGAAGGCACACAACAACAACAAAATTCTTCTAACCATTTTCTACCCACACATGGTTTTAACTCTTTCAACTGGTTTCAGATTCTTATATAGTCTAATTGGCTTTTCAGCTCCACTTGATTTTTATTGCTTTACCTTTCAAAATGTTTGAATTGGTTTTATTATACATCACCCTTGGATATAGACTAGAGTACAAATATTTCATCAATTAAAAATATTAGCATTTTCCCCCAAAATTGGCAGTGACCATGCTCTCTGGGTTTTTTTTTTGAGGGAGATAAAGACAGCAGATTTTGAGGGGTAGAAAATAAGGTATCCGTGTTCCTTCTGAACTTCTGTGAATTTTGGTAACTTGTTATAAGTTATTGAGTGAAACGAAATTCTCACCCCTTTGTGCTGGCTGTCTTCAGTAGGCATTGCTCTTTTCCCTATGAGGAGGATTATAGCATACCTACCTGCTGTATAGTTGTTAGAATTGAGTTAGCCTTTATTATTTTCTTTTTTTTTTACATTTAGATCTTGTCAAGCCCAAATTTTACAGTATAGAATAATTCTGAATAATTAGAATAAGCATTAGAATAGTTTTGCAAGATAGGATAAAAAAGTTGGAACCAATTCCCCTCCTGTATGCCTCCCTCTCCCCCTTGATTCCGTTTATTTTCCAAAATTTAATTAGCAAGCATAAATTCCATTCTTGCAACTAATCTCTGACCCTGCAGAACTAAATAATTAACAGCTCCTCAGGTAGAAAAGAAACAAACAAAAAACAAATGCAACCAGGTGTTGCTATTTTTTTTTAAATGAAGGATGTTTATTCTTTAAGGGACTGAATTTTATTCCTTAATGTAATGAAGTCCCAACAGCTACTGAGTGGTTCTTACACGTTAGCAAGGAAAACAATAAGATTCTGAGACTGAAAAGGTCATTCTGCTCATTAGGAGATTTGTCACAGTTTATGAACAAAATGTCAAAGGTTAGCAAATGCTATGCACTGGAGTGTGAAACTGATGACATGCAGTCATCAGTGCTGAAGAAAGGTCTTCCTTTCATTCAAACTGCCACTGCTCTGGCTGCTGAGGGAAAGAAGAACAGGTAGGCACAGCCCAATCATGCCATGCCTATTCTAGTGGCTGAGCAATGGCCCTCTCTCCATACCAACTGCCATTGCTCCTTC
The DNA here is from genome assembly GCA_030412105.1 of Cyclura pinguis. NCBI lineage: Eukaryota > Metazoa > Chordata > Lepidosauria > Squamata > Iguanidae > Cyclura > Cyclura pinguis. Next base: position 15,941,809 of record CM059599.1, on the reverse strand, counting down.
ATCTGAGGTAGAAAAGAGGGAGGCCCAGCGACTGATGAAAGACCCTCCCTCTATCCCAATTGCCATTGTAGTGGCCTTAGAAGGTGAGAAGAACATGCAGGCAGTGCTCCATTGTGGTTATGCACAGCAGCTGAGGAATGTCCTGTTACCAGGCAGTACACCCCCGCACTTTGATATGGTTTAATTGGTGAAATATGATTTAATTGGCAAAATATATTAATTGGCTTTGGTATAAAACATGCCCTGCTATGGCTGTATGGCTGAGCTGGACAAGACTGGCCAAACATGTGCACTGCAAATTAGGTAAGAAGATACCTCTAAGTGTAGCCAGGTCATAGTCAGGAAATCACTAGGAAATTCCAGAGATAATGGGCTTGCAATTAGCCCTAATGACTCTACCTTTTGGACAATAGCATCTGGGAGATTCCTGTTGAGGCATTCAATGTGAGTGCAGAAAGGTTTTTCTAAGTGGATGGCAGGAATGAGGTGATGTGAACGTGAGTGCAGCTGCAAAGAATGTTTTGGTTAGCCAGCCTCGGAAGGTCTTGCCTCGTCAGTAAGCACCAACATGAGAAAGTTGCGTGCTGTAAATGTAATTGGGTCACCCCATAGGCTCTGGGGTGTGGTCAAACCCTTAAAAAAGGCTAAGGTATGGCACTACAATTCACCATTTAGGTGAATTCCTGGTGGTCATGCTGCTCTAAGGGCTAATTTATGGAAGGTATCCAGACATGCTGCCGTTCTGTTTTCCATGCTGATTTATGTTCTTGTATTGTTTGTTGCTTCTTGGTATGCTGCCAGAAGCGTTAACATTTACCTCAGTGTGCTTTGCTAAATAAATAGTCCTGAGTCTTATCACTTTCAGGCTACAGAACTTTTTTTAGCTCACCTGGAGCTGCTTGGTTGCAGCTGGACATCACTGCCCTGTCAGCACTCTGCCCATGCTCTGAGGAGTTACTTTATGCTACCCTGACAATTCCCACTAAACTGCTGGTTGTCTTCCTCTTTCTCTGACTACACAGACCTCTCCTTTGTCCTAAACCTGTCCAAAAAGCACCAAGCTATCAGGGTGACCATTAGCCCTGTGTCACCTAATGCTAAGACCATTAGCCTGTTCTGAACCTCATTGTCCACTCTGCACACTCCATTGTTTACTTGGCCAGACAGCCATCTACACTCTTGCCCTCCAGGCAGAAATTGGGTGTATACACCCCTAGTTTTGGCCAGTCAATTTGCAGTACACTGATTGCTGGTTGCTACTCTGGCTCCTGATTGTGTATTGTCCTTAAACATGAGTCTAAGCCACTTTGCTGTTTCTTTGCTGATCTTCTGGATTAATAAATATCACCTTGAAACCTCACTATCCAAAACTTTCCTCCCTTTTCCTTCAGTTAGTCTTGTGTCATTGTATGACTGTTTGGATCTTGTCTTCGTGATTAATTCCCCCAATAAAACACAATTAATCTCATTTTTGGCTCTCTGACTGGTTCTTCCCTGCAGAAGTATTGGTAAACACTGGCATAAAAGATCTCATTAGATTACCCCCTTTTCACAGGCCTCTTAATTTGAGCTAATAGTTCCTCACCTTTGCACAGAGGTACCGACATTCTGGGTGGACCCCTGAGTCACTCATGTTTTGAGCTAACAGTCCTTTCTCCATTCCAACTGCCGTTGCTGTTGCCTCAGAGGGAGAAAAGAACAGGTAGGCATAGCTGCATTGTGCCTCAGCCCAGAAGCTGAGGAAAGGCCTTCCCTCCCATATTCCAAAAGCCATTTATGTGGCTTCTGAGGGAGAGAAGAGTAGCCAGCATCTGCTAGACTTAATTGTCTCCCCATTGCCATCCTCCTTTCCTTTTGTGTTGTGTCTTATTTAGATTGTAAGCCTCAGGGCAGGGACATGTCAGATTAATAATTTGTAAACCGCTCTGACAGCCTTTTTGCTGAAAGGTAGGATATAAATATTCTAAACAAAAAGAAACAAATTGATGTTTTAGGATACTGCCCCCCTGCAAATAAATTAGAATCAGTTCCACTGAAATGATTGCTTAATTGATCAGCTGATTACTTACTTACATTAATATCCTGTCTTTCTTCCAGTGAGCTCAGGGTGATGAACATGACTGTTTTCTCTCTTACTTTTATGCTCACAACAACCCTGTGAACTGATCAGGCTGAGAGAGAATGGTTGACCTAAGGTCTGTTACTTATGATAAAATGTTGAGATATAAATTCCAGATTAGAGTTGCAAAGTGTGTGATGAGCTAGAAGTCCTAGTGTAGGAAGGTAAATATGACATTTTAGATATAACAGACTTCGTGGAATGACCTCCATGACTGGAACCTAAATTCACTTGTACAGAAATCCACATAAGTTATCAGACTGGACCAGCTGAAAGCATTTGGGTAAAGATAAATGGAGAAAGAAATAAAGACAACATTGTGATAGGAGCTTACTACAAGTCACCAAACTAAGGTGAGTGGGTGCATGATGCTTTTCAGAAAAAGCATAGTTTCCAAGTAGAGGCAAGTAATAAAACGATTATTTTCTGCACTCGTCAGGTGCAGTTGTCCAACCTCTTGTTGAAGATGTCTAGAGAAGGAGATCCTAGTACTTCTTCTAGGCAATTGGTTCCATTGCTCAACCTCTCCTACTGTCAAGAAGTTCCTTCCAATGTTTAATTGCAATCTATTATCCTGTAACTTCAAACCATTAGACCTGGACCTACCCTCTGGAGCAGCAGAGAATAGTTATGTCTCCTTCTCTCTGTGACAGCCCTTTGAGTATTTAAAGAATGCAATTATATCATCCCTTAGTCTTCTTTTCACCAATCTGAACATGTCCAGCTCCTTTAACCTTTCCTCATACGCTTTGTACTTCATAACTCTTCTCATCCTGGTTCAACTGTGTGATTATATGTATCTATGATTCTAAGAATGAATAATTTATCAGTTTAATCTCCAGTGCCTGAAAATGCATGAAAACTACAAAGTTTTTAAGAACTATTAACAGTTTGGGACGTTGGGGCTTGTTTTGTTTAAAAACCACATTTTTGCACAGAAAATATATTTTTCTGCACAGAAAATTATGTTATGCTTTCTGTGCGGAAAGATTGCATATTCTGTGCAGAAACCCACATTTCTGTGCAGAAAATCTCATTTTTTTTTTGCACACAAAAAAACCCCATTTACATTTTCCACAAAGAGCAAATCCTGATCTACAAAGATTCTCATTCACTTAGGATTCTCATCAGGTCTTCCTAACACTTGGGAACCCCCTTTTTGCTTATGATTCAAATATTTCAAATATTTTCAGATATTCTTTCCATCCCTGTTAAAGATTAGATTCAAAAGACTGATTTTTTATTTCCATCTTCATGAAAGTAGCCATTTCTACTCTTCTTTTTCTAATCTGGGGCTAGGGGACCTTTTTATCACATGAAGCAGTGATGCACAACCACCCAATCAAAGGAATCCAAGTCTCCAATTAAAGTGAATTAAGTTCACTTAATTATAATTAAGTACATTGTAAAAATGATCAGGGCAGAGAAGACATATGCTGGAATTCCTGTACAGGAGCATTTGGACATTTTTGTCTGGTCTGGAACATCCACATTTAGTTCACAGTTGCAGAACACACGTAGTTCTGTTGTACTTCCAGATGCTCATAGTGTGTGGATGTCACCTGCACAATGTGTCTGGATGCACACTTCACATTTGGGTGCTCCTTTGGTTGCATGTTTCATGTCCTGGTTCAGTTGTGCAATGTTGCCATTTCACATAAGAATTGTGCAACACATTTAATGCATAATCCCACATGCAGAGGCAATTCATTTTGTTAGCTTTGGCCCAGCTCTCTAATCTGTTAAGGTGATTTTGAATTCTGATCCTGTCCTCTGGGGTGTTAGCTACCCCTCCTAATTTGGTGTCATCTTCAAATTTGATAAAAATGCCTTTTATTCCCTCATCCAAATCATTGATAAAGTTGTTAAATAGCACTGGGCCCAGGCCAGAACCCTGTGGCACCCCACTAGTCACTTCTCTCCAGGATGAGGAGGAATCATTGGTGAACACCCTTTGGGTTCAGTTGGTCAGCCAGTTGCAAATCCACCCAATAGTAGCATTGTCTAGCCCACATTTTACTCGCTTGTTTGCAAGAATATCATGGGGGACCTTTATAAAGGCCTTACTGAAGTCACAGTATGCTATGTCCACAGCATTCCCTTAATCTAAGTGAAATTATAGCTCAAAGAAGGCCTGCAAGAGGAGGGTAATCGCAGGATCATTTCACCTGTGTATACCAGTCCTAACTGTAGAGAGGACTCCAGTTAAGAGTTAGACAGAGTATTTTATTGGGAATTAACAAGCATACAGGAAATCAGACACTCTCAAGAACCATACAAGGCTATCAGAAAGTGAGGCAAGAGAGGCTGAAAAGAGAGATTGGAGGGAAATGGGTTATCATTACCAGTCCTGAAGCAGAAGGTCTAAGTGGAGTGGCTCAGACAGCACATCTCAGGGTAGCACGAATAAACTGAAGCCTGGGCACCAGGTCTTATGTCCAAGTATTACAATTTACTGGGGTTGGAGCTGGGGTTTAAATACCACATTTCCTGCCCTGAAGGAGGGTGCATGGACAAAGTGGTAATGGCTTTCTCACAAAGCTGACAAAAGAACCCAGAATGGGCTGATTGTCTTAACTCTAGGTGACAAAACATTGATGGGAGTCCTGACAATCTCTTAAAGTTTTGGTCAGGAAAAGTGAATAGGGAAAGTGTCTGCAGGATATGCTCACAGCAGGGTTCCTGAGCACTTCATCTGGGCAGTTTTGCCCGTTACTGTTTTGGGGAATGAAAGGATTATCCCAAGCCCATCAGCATCAGGCTTTCTCACCTAATCTTCTCTGAATTTATGACCTGGTCAAGTCTGAGGTCATCCTGACCTAGCATACGATTATAGCTAGTGCACTTTCAAACTTGTGTTCCAGCCATGAAATATGTCCAATTATAAAAATAGCACATTCTGCAGGGTGGGTTATATAGTGTCTTAACATGGTGTACTAATGATTCTTCTGAAGCCTTAAATGACATTGCTATGGTTCAGGCTGTGTCATCGGTTATGAAGGTGTGATGAGTGTTGGAAATGACAGTAATCAACCTTTTAAGCAAAGTAATCAATATGCAAGGCAGAAGGTGAACAACAGCCAGTCCCATCTCCCACCCCCGCATCCAACAAAGGGTCTAGCAAAGAAACAACTTAATCTTGTTCATAAAGTTTATGCAGATAGTTTTATTTACAAAAGGTTGTTCATAATCAGCTATAAGGTCTAATGAAGAGACACAGGGAGAAGAAAATGGTTGCAGAACACGTGATGAAGATAGAGAGGTGGTAGGAGTGCAAACCAATAGAAAGTCACCATAAATATTTAATTTGTCTAACTTCTATATGGCAAAATGCAAACTATAACTAATGAGTATAGGCAGACAAAGATTGTAACTCTCTGAGAGGATGTCAGTGGGTTTCAAGTGAGAAGGGGACTTGTGACTGCTTCCATCTGCAAAACAGTCACGGGCTTTTTCAAAAAAACATAATTGTGTAAACCAATGTTCTGCATAAAAATACTACCTATTATCCTTCCACATTTGACCAGAACTTAGGAAAGACTACGCTACTTTGGGATGGAAGTTACATGACTGAAGTGTTGCTACACAAAAGACCATGGCCATTTTTATGCTACATTGCTATAGGGCTATTAATCAACTTTCAACATCCTGTGGAATTCTGGGGTTTGTAGTTTACTGAGGCCCAAGGAGCTCTCTAACTGAGAATTCTAAATGTCTCTCCCTAAATTGCAAACCTCAGGATTCCATAGGATGCTGAAAGTGGAATAATAGCACTGTAACAGTGTAGCACGTTTTGAGTCTTCATCAGCATTTCATTTTGAAGAAGTGAGACAGGTAGCGGACATTAGAATATGAATGCAGGTTCTAAGCAGGTTATACATGAGAAGAATGTTTGGAAATCTTTTTAGAATATAGGTCCCTTAATTCCTTGACTAATATGGTCAATAGTCAAACTAGCTAGGATCTTCTTAAAGTTGCAGTCCAAAAAAAAAAGTAACTTTCCCAAGCTATGAGAACAACAACAACAACTGTAAACCCTTATGCCTTTTTATGGGGTGCAAAATAGAAACTATAGAGAAGTAAAATATGTATATCAGATTTCTCAGACTAGGCATGTCAAGTAACACATCAGGAATTTTGCAAGACTGCAAGAGCTGTTTCATATTTTATTTGTTGTAGGGAGAGGGGCAGAGAAATTACAAAGAAACCATTCCTGGTGGGCTTATGTTGCCCCATATGTATGTCATATTCCTTTAAGAAACACATAATTCAAAGTAAACAGGCCTTGGGATCTGTGTCAGTTTTTAAAACCTCACCAGAAGTCTAAACAACTCATCATTCGAATTCATCCTGTCTTGTTCACAAAAAAAATTGGGGAGGGGAAGCAAGAGGGTGAAAGAATTCAAGATAATTTCATGTTACTCAATAACATCAACAATCGTTTTAGCCCATTGGGCACATACTGTAACAAATGTCGACATTTTTGGAAGATAAGCGGCAGTTCAGAGTTTTTCTGAGCCAAGATGTGATAGCATAATAGTCAGGATGTTATGGCTTTCTTCCTTTCTAAGGGGTAGCAAATAACGTAGGAAACATCATAACTGGAAATGTCATTACTGTGTATTGAGGCTGATTGGGTTGCCAGTCAAATGTTGACATCTTATTCTATTTGCGTCATTTCTCATTTAAAAAAAAATGCTTTAATGCTGTTATTATCACTTATTTTTCAGCACCTTCTAACTGGTTTCACAAACTGAGGCAAATTTCTGAGCCTTAAAGGAAGACTAAGAAGACAGAGAAAGCAAGAACATGGACTTCATCTTTGTGGAGACGTATTTTCACTTCAGGCAGCCTTTTTCCTTTTCCTTGAAAGGACAAATGCCGCTTGGGGTGAAGAAAATCTGACGAAATTTCTTTCTGGTCTCATCTATAAGGGAAAAAAAGTCTCTGGAAGTGTCAAGAGGTTCCAGTTCTTTTTGTTTTGATTTTACGTGCGTATTCCCAAGTGTGCTTCCAAACTCTTTCTTGAGATAGCCTTGAGTTTCCATCTTCCCTGCTTTCTTGTGTTCTTCCTCATCTGACTCCCACCAATCATGTGTCTCATATAATATTTCTGAATTTGATTTTCACCAGCTTCCATGGAAACTACTTTATTATTATTCAGAAGTTAAAGTCCAAAGTGCAAAAGTGTTTCAGTTATATTACACTTCTCAAACTTTATGATCATTTTGTTGGGTGCAAAGATTCTCCTTTCTCTCACTTGATTTCTCTGTCGAATCTGCACCCTGGAAACAATAGCTATATTTACTGGCACTGGACATCTCAGCTAGTTTCAGGATAATATAGCCAGCCAGGCAAGTTGAGATATATTTTATTTTGGAAAATGCTGGGTTAATTTAAACCGCTTGGAGAAGTAAGACTGAAGAGTCCTTGATAATGCTAGGAGTTCCCAGGAAATACTTCAAGACAAATAAAGCATCATGTGGATCTCAAAATAAAATAAAATAATAAAATAATCTCAGGAACAAACCCTTGGACTTTCAAAGGCCTTCTTCCCCATATGGAGGGGCTTTAATTTTTTTTTTTTTATAAGAACTTACCAAACTTTTCTTCCCACTACTGCAAAATAAAACTAAAAAAAATGGTAAAAAAACAAAATGGGCAGATTTGTCCATCTAGATGAAGGACTTTGACACTTTAGCAGAGATCAGGATGCATGCATTAATATTAATTATGTTGAACTACATTTTTGATAAAAAATAATTTAAACTAGAATATAAAGTATATTTCCCCCCATGAAAATTAGTGTAAACTTTAGGGGTTGAGGAGTCAATATGAGGGGTTAACCCTTCATTGAATATATTGTTGCCCTCTTACCACTACCGCCAGTGCCCTTCTCATCTCAGCTTTTCACACCATGACAGAGGATAACTGTGGCAGGCAAGCATCAAATGTGATGGGTAGCAATCAAGTGGAGTGGGGAGCAGGCAGAAAAAGCCGGTGTGTGTTGTGTTATGATACAGAGGTGCATACAGGAAAGGAAATGGCAGAGGGAATGAGGAAGAGAGGGAAAATGATTAGAAAGAGTGGTGGAGGATATGGGGTAAAGGGTCTGGAAGCCATGCCCTATGAGGATCAGCTCAGATCACTGGGTATGTTTAGTCTGCAGAAGAGAAAGTTAAGAGAGGGCACGATAGCTGTGTTTAAATATTTGAAAGGATGTCATGTTGAGGAGGGAGCGGGCTTGTTTCTGCTCCAGAGACTAGGACAAGGAGCAACGGATTCAAACTACAGAAAAGGAGATTCCACCTGAACCTCAGGAAGAACTTCCTGAAAGTCAGAGCTGTTCAGCAGTGGAATATGCTGCCTTGGAGTGTGGTGGAGTCTCCTTCTTTGGAGGTTTTTAAGCAGAGGCTGGATGGCCATCTGTTGGGAGTGCTTTGATGTGTGTTCCTGCATGGCAGGGGGTTGGACTGCATGACCCCTGTGGTCTCTTCCAACTCTATGATTCTATGATTCTGTGAAAAGAAAGATGGTACTTAACCAGCGTATAGTGCAAACACTGTAGGACCAATCTGTGTTTGCTGCCAATGCTCTGTGTTGTTCTATCTGAAGGGCTCCTTGGCTGGTCTAGTGATTTAGACATTGGGTGATTGTTGGTGTATATCCATTGTTCCATTGGAGAAATCAGAGCTGTTTTAAACTACAGAGTAATTTATTTTAATGTTTTCAGTAGAAGATACACAAAGACATTTTGAACCATAAAATCATAGAGCTGGAAAGGACTGTGAAGACCAACCCACTTGCCTTGTAGGAACACATAACTAAAGAGCTACAGAAAGATGGTCACTGAATATGGCTTTCCAACAAAGACAGAGAGTCCCTTTCATTGTTGAACAGTTCTTACTACCAGGAAGTTCTTCCTAATCTTACGTGGAGTTTTCCCCCTGTAATTTTAATCTATTGGTTCATTTTCTAGTCTCTGGAGTGGGAAAAAAAAGCATGATCCATCTTCTACATGACATCTATTCAAATATTTAAAAATCGCTATGAAACCATCTTTCAGTTGTTACCCTGATTTCTGGGGTCCCTTGGGGGACACCTCAATGTGCTCCACGTGATGTGGAATGGAAACTAGCCAGAGCACAAGCAATAGCAATGTGAGAGGCAGGGTAACCTAGCGGGGTCTTTTACCCAGTTTTTATGGGGTCAGGCCAAACCAAAAACCAAACAAGAAAGTCCAATAAATGATTTTATTGAATGCAGGTCTCACGCACCAACGCAATCATGCACGCACACACTCAAGACCTATTAAGAAGCAAAAGAGAGGAAACTGCATAGGGGAATATTGAAGGAGTGTAGCTGGGGTGATACTGCACCTTTGTCCTGAAGTCCTTGGTCCGGGAAAAACAGTGTAGAAGTGGGGCTCAGCACGGAGAGGGCTGAGGGGATCACTCAGTGGATGGAGCAACAGTCTGCTGGGATGACCGGGGGTGATCCAAAGAACCACTCAAAAACTGGGACTATTTTTAGGGGAAAAAGTACCTGGAGGACTAATCCTTTCCCGGGGAGAACAATGGGTGTTTGAGTGCTAATGAAGCTCCACCATGGTAATTTCCTTCATGTAATGGGATTGCAAGGTGTTGCCAAAGTCTCAGGATCTTTGGCTGTGTTAGTTTGTGGTGTGACTTCATATAAATAGTCCTTGCCTGATGGAATATTTGCTCAGCTTGGGGCAGACGTGCTAAACCCCTCAAGTCAGCGTCTCGGGGCCGAGGATCCTCTGTTTATTGTGAGTTTACACATCTTGAGGTCTCCTGGAGATTTTACTGGCCTGGTTTTTGGTCTTTGACCATTGCTGCCTACGTGCCCATCCGGGTGACCCCTCAGGCACATTGAATCATATTTTAACATCAAAATTGTAGACCCTGGGATAGGGTTTTTCCAGTGAGACAACACAGTCTTTTCCTCTCCAAACTAAATATGCTGTCTGAATGCTGTTCCCCACAGGACTTGGTTTCTAGAACATTTATCATCTTGGTCAACCTCCTCTGGGCACATTTTGCTGTTGTTGTGGTTGTTGTTGTGTGCCTTCAAATAGTTTCTAACCTATGCAGACCCCATGGTGAATCTATCATGGGATTTTCTTGGCAGAATTTGTTCAGAGGGGGTTTGCCTTTACCTTCTTCTAAGGCTGAGAGAGTGTGACTTGGTGAAGCTCACCCAATAGGCTTCCATGGATGAGTGGAGATTCAAACCTTGGTTTCCCAGTGTCCTAGCCCAACACTTACATTACTACACAATGCTAGCATAAAATGCTAGTTTGCCAGTATCCTTCTTGAACTACGATACTTGGTTAGGTGTTGACCCACACCATCTGCTGATAAGCAGTGCCTTCTCATCTGAGTCAGCATTAATGCTTTTATCTTGAGCTATTTTCTTTGGAATAAAATGGTTTTTGTTTTGTTTGTTTTGTCTTTTGATTCTAGGATGATTCCATATGCAGAAAGCCTCCATAGCTGAGGATTTCTGTAGCACTGTAGCCTGGCACATCAAACCCTGAGAAATGAGTCTACTGAGAATAGATACATGGAGGTAATATTTTAGAGTCCACCACAGGTATACAGCAATCTTGATTATTTCTTCCCATAATATATTAAAGGAATTAAGGGACAATACACTGAAATCTTCTGGGAATAGCATAGTTCCTTTAAGACCTTATTTTCAGTGCAATGGGTTAGTTGTATAGCTTTACGCTGTAAATATCTAATACAACTTATGCCATCAACTTCAGAGACAGACATATATGATTAATGAGTGCTAGGGGCTTGTGATGACATTACTGTGCCCCTTATACAGAAGATAAAACTCCCATTTTTTGCTTTCATAAGCCCAGAAGCAACACAGGGGGAGAGAAATGAACCAACATCACAAGGTATAATGAAGGTTTCTTCTCTTCCAAATCACTTGCTTGCAGTGTAAATTCCAGGCTTTCACATCAAATATTCCAGGTATTAATTTGTCCCCTTTCCCCCTTCTTAATATTTAAGTTTCATTTGTGTAATTTGATCAAGACTTACGTGCATTAGAAAAATAGCACTGTGACATTTTGGGGAATATTTGTGTAACCTTTAGGATTTTCTGTGTAATATGTTTGTTGCAAGAGTTTTGCAAACGACAGAGGTTTATGTCATTAGACTATTGGAGAGAGAGTAGAAGGAGAGTTTTTGTGTCCTGATACTAAAAAGGATGAATGGTTCATATGATACAGTCCTCTCCCCATGTATCAAAAGAATGGGTGAAGAGATTTAGGCAGAACATCATGATGGGTGGAGAAATTGCATTCATCTTCTCGTGTAAAGGGCCCCTGTTTTGTTGCAGTTAAGAAGTAGAACCAACAACTTTTCAGAGGCAATGGCATAGCACAAAAATGGCAAGGAGCTGGCTCTCCCAAGCTCACCAGGTTGCAAAAAAAACCCTTTCTCTGAGGGTATAGGGATACTTGGTATCTATATTAAGCCGAGTACAGTGGGGCTAGCGGAATATGAGCTTATGGTAGAAACAGGAGAAATTACTCTGGATGCCCTAGGACGGACGGACGGACGGACAGACAGACAGACAGACAGACAGACAGACAGACAGACAGACAGATGTAAGGTTATTGCTGTAGGAGATAGATGAAAGAAGTTTACCTATACTTGGTTACAAGAACCCCTAAAAGCTGGCTGTCATGTGTGGGTGTAAGCTAGCATCCATTATTGGGATTGAAGCCTCATGGAGGCTCCTTCCAGACAAAGGAAACACAGATATACTAACTGATTTCTTGAGAGAAGGGGAAGTACACAGACCAAAAAAGTTAGAGAGGGGTGCAAGAAAAAGGTAGGTATTATCTAGATCCCCTTGTCTCACTAATCACTTTATTCAAGTCTTGATGCCTCTTTGCTTCTGACTGAGAGGACTTCCAAGCAAGGCATCATGAATAGGCTGATCCTGAAGGTTGCCTGTGCTGCTGCGGGACAGGCATTCTTCATGGCCACTCTGCCCACAATGCTTCTTTCTGAGAAAGGAACCCTCAAAGCAAGGGCTTGGGGGAAAAGAAGTGATGGAGAGAGGAGGTGAAAGTTGGAGTGATAAAGAAGGAGGGAATTGTATGTGTCCTACAGTTCAAGCAGTGAAAAACCTCACACTACCCCTGAGATTACCTTTTCTTTTGAGGGAAAGAAATGGTGACACTGTCTGTTAGTTTGTTTCCAATCCCTTGTTCTGTTTTACCTAGTTCCCTCTCTCTTTTGAGCAGAAATGCTAAGGCAGATGTATAGTGTCTTAGAGGATGGTGCAGTTGTGTCTGGTGGCTCACATGTCAGTCCAAATCTGGTACTCTTACCATTAGCATCATACTGAATCTACACAGCTCGGCAACTGTGATGGTTCCCTGGGCAAATTTTTTGTCCTTGAAATGCTTTAGAGAAAGCCATACTGCATGCAAAGTGTGCCCATAAAGAAAAAAAATGGTTTTTTTTGTGTGTTAAATAAAGCAAGAGGTGCATGCTCTCCATATTTTCACAGATGACAACCAAACAACGTGTAGCCAAGCAACATCAGAGTGTGTTCAAGATGGTGAAAGTTAATGAGGAAGCGAACACAAGGTAGGAGAAGCTACAGCAATTGGCTTTTGTCTGAGTCTTCTGGGAAGGGCAGAACTTTGCCCTTCCCTCTTCTTTCCTCTCCTCTCTGTTGATTTCATTGACTACAGACAACTTTTGCACTTTGAACTCAGTTTGCAGCAATTAAAGTAAGACCATTTCTGCAGGATGGTGCCCTCCCGGCATGGGGACACGAGAGGAGCAGGACTGCGATGATGCTTTCATATGATGTCATCATGGTCCCACCCTTCTCATGTCCCCAGCTGGTGTGATTGTGGAGTATATCAATTTTTTTAATATATATTTTTATTAATAAAAATAATAAAATAAGATTAACATTCATTCTATTAAGCAACACACACACACACACACACACATACACACACACACGTTACTGCCCTGGCTAGTCCGAGCTTGGGGGATATAAAAAGATATCTTTTGATATCAATAATTCAGCTTCACATACCCATTCCCCTCCACATGCTTGCGAGGCCCCAGGACAAGCACGCACACAGGCTCGGCCGATAATCGCCGTAATATTCCAAAACAATACAGGCAGGCCAGAAATAGCCGACTCGCAGCTTCAGGAGACCTCAAAGGCAAGTACTCAATTATGTATGCACACAACTTTCAAAAGATCCTCTACCCCGAGCTGGCAGCTTGATGATCTGACTATACAATGTCCAAGCACTCTGCGTTTGCATACTGGCTACTCTATTGACAATTTGGTGATAATTCAATCATTCAAATTCTGACCTTTCGGAGGCTTTGTCTCCAGCCCCAAATCCATTGTTTTCCCCAAGTCCAACCTAGCCTGCGGTCACAATTCTCCTTATAAAAACCCCTGATTTTGAGCGCTTCTTCGGATCGCTCTTGGCTTCTATCCCGCCTTGCTGTTGTTTGTCCAAGTGAGCCTTCCCCTCAGCTCCATGTACTGAGATCCACGCTCCCCAACTTCTCCGTTTCCAACCCGGCTTCAGGACAGGTGTAGTATTACCCAAACCAACAATTCCTCTAAAAATTCCTCTATACCACTCCAATCTTTATTTCTATAGTTTCTCTGTGTGTTTTTGTTGCATACACTGATTGATTGTATATTTAATAATATTCACATTTGTTATTTAACTCCGGTTTGCTTCTTGACTCAGCCTGACCCCATAGACATTGAGTTCAAGATCTCGCTACGTTACCCTGCCTCTTGCAGTGCTAACTTGTGCTCTTTGACTAATTTCTCCAACTTGTATAATTTTGATAGCAATTTGGTGTCCCTCCTGGGACCCCCAGAAAACAGGGTAACACATATAACATAGATTATTATATGCGTCCAACATTCTACTTTATCATTCTACATTCTTACAAGACTTCCCCCTGAATGGGAGGCAATAAAACAACATAAATAATACTACTTGTCTGTCAATCAGATGTACCTTTTGTACCTGCTCTCAAATTTGTTTCCCCTTAATACATATGTAAACCTATCCATCGGTATCATATCAAATAGTTTCATCTCATTTGTTATTGAGGGGAGAGTTTTCTGTTTCCATCTTTGAGCTATTACCATTCTGGCTGCAGCCGTCATGGTGGAAAAACTCCAACAAAGGCCCTTCGAAAGGTTGATTGCCACTTCTGGAGGCTTCTAGGAAAGGAAATCTATCCTTTTTCTTTCATCAGAAATAAGGTTGCCTGGAATCTGGAAGGGTTGAGCCCCCAATACATCTGGCTACCTGTGATTTATATGGTGGATCATGCTGATCACTACCATGTCAGTTTCTTTTTTTCTGTTACAATTATATCTCAAGGCCTTCTTCCCAGAATATCATCGTAGCATTCAGCAGAAAGCAGCAAGAGTCATTCTAATGCATGCAGCCCCAAACTGAGCTGCGTAATTAAAGTAACTGGCTTGATTAACTCTGTTTTCAATATCCTGTTTGTAATAAGCAAGTTTCTCATTTAAAAAGCTTACTAAAAATGAGTGCCTTACAGGCCACAGACTTCTCTGTTCTCTTGAGTAAAACTTTTTTCAGAGAATGGAAAGTGGTAATGGGGGTGGATCAGGATGTCTTTTACTTTTTGAATGAAATGAGGGAACATAAGATCTTCGTTACACCAAAACAAGACCTCAGTTCATTAAGCCTAGGATTATCTGCTAAGTAGAAGTTCTTTTCCAGGATTTGAGATGGATCCTTTTGCAGGCCTGTCTCTTTCCAGATTAGTCAGCCATAGGCCATTTCCACACTACATTGTTATAGTGTTGTTATTCCACTTTCAACATCTTGTGGAATTCTGGGGTTTGTAGCTTACTGAGGTCCAAGAGCTCTCCGGCTGAGAATTCTAAATGCCCCTCTCTGAACTGGAAACCCCAGGATTCCATAAGATGTTGAAAGTGGAATAATAGCACTATAACAGTATAGTGTGGAAATGGCTTAAGTCTTGAGAGCATTGAGGAAGGAGATTTCAAAGGGAGGGGAAGTGATTTGTTCCCCTCCCTTTCTCTCCCCTCTTTCAAGGTGGGACCCACCAAAGTATTTTCAAGGATCCACAACGCTTAATTGGATATCAACCAAAGGTTCCTCAATAGAACAGATTGCGCAGAAGGGGTTCCTTGAAGAAAACTTTTCAGGTCTCCTGCTCTAGGATGATCCTGGTAGCCAGATTCCAAATACCAAGAGGTCTGTCTTAGAATCCTCGATTCAAGGCAAAATGTCTCCTTGGTCTTTTGCAAGCATGTGGGACAGGAGACACACTGATTCAGATAGTGTTTGTCAGGACCGACAGATTTAGGAAGCAGACATACAGATCAGCTGGACTGGTTGAAGAACAGATGCTTGAAGGCCAATGGGAGAACAGCTGAAGATGAAAAAGCAGACTGAGTTGTGTTAACTTCTGGGAAGAGGATGCATTTGAAAAACAAATGCCACTGAGGCAGAGGCCAATCTGGACAGTAAAGACAACTGTGCAGAAAGGCATCTATTTTAGAAATGGCCCCCTTTCAGAAGTTCATTTGTAGCACCATCAAATCTCCTTTGTTTTGTATTAAAAATGTCCATTTATTTTTTTATTCACTTATTTAATTATTTATATACTGCTTTCTATCAAGAGGTACATCAATAACAGAAAAAATAAAACAATTTACATTTAGAAAAAATTAAAGGAAAATACGTTGTTTTGTTTCAGGTTGTGAACCATGTTTGGGTCCCTTTTGGGAGAAAAGCATGATATACACTAAATAAATGGGTAGATAGATGGATGAGCCAGTGTGATGTAGTGGTTTGAGCATCAGACTTTGACCCTGAAGACCAGGATTCAGTTCTCCACTTAGCCATGGTAACTAACTGGGTGACCTTGGGTGCATCACACCCTCTCAGCCCCAGAAAACCCTGTGATAGTTGTACCTTAGGGTCACCATAAGTCAGAAACAACTTGCTGGCCCACAATAGCAACAAGATGGATGTACCTATTTACTCTTTAGCCAATGGAGATTCCACCTGAACCTCAGGAAGAACTTCCTGATAGTCAGAGCTGTTGGGATCTGAGAATCTTGGTGAACCATAGGCTGAACATGAGTCAGCAGTGTGGCTTGGCAGCCAAGAAAGCCAACCGAATTCTTGGTTGCATCAGTAGAAGTATGGTGTCTAGATCAAGGGAGGTAATGGTACCACTCTATTCTGCTTTGGTTAGACCTGATCTGGAATACTGTGTCCAGCTCTGGGCACCTCAATTCAAGAAGGATATCGACAAGCTGGAACGTGTCCAGAGGAGAGCGACCAAAATGGTGAAGGGTCTGGAAGCCATGCCCTATGAAGAATGGCTTAGGGAGCTGGGTATGTTTAGTCTGCAGAAGAGAAGGTTAAGAGGGGACATGATAGCCATGTTTAAATATTTGAAGGGATGTCATGTCGAGGAGGGAGTGGACTTGTTTTCCACTGCTCCAGAGACTAGGACAAGGAGCAATGGATTCAAACTGCAGGAAAAGAGATTCCACTTAAACCTCAGGAAGAACTTCCTGACGGTCTGAGCTGTTCAGCAGTGGAATATGCTGCCTTGGAATGTGGTGGAGTCTCCTTCTTTGGAGGTTTTTAAGTGAAGGCTGGATGGCCATTTGTTGGAGTGCTTTGATGTGGGTTCCTGCATGGCAGGGGGTTGGACTGGATGGCCCCTGTGGTCTCTTCCAACTCTGTGATTCTATGATTCAATGTATACGAAACATAAAATAAGTGAGAAATGTGTGGCCTTCCAAACATCGCTGGACTACAACTCCCATCAACCCTAGCCTGCATAGACAAGTGTGAGGAGTGAAGGGATCTACATTCTGACAACCTGTGGAGGGCTGTACACAGTCCACACCCTTGGCTCAGATGCTAAAGCACAATATAAAAGAAGTATATAAATGAATGTTAGTGTTGGTAAGCTTCAAGATTGAAAAACAGAATTCATCATTACTAAAAGATTAAGATCAGACCTTCAAAAGTGATGCTTGGAGAAATATATCAAGACACAAGAGGCAGACTGGAGAGTAAAGTCAGAAAATGAGGCAGATATAATTTCTGATTTGTGTTTCAGGTTTATTGAATCGTACCAATGTTTTGTGTAATCTACACCCCATTAAATCAATTCATTACTTTTCATACAACCTTTGTCACATTAGGTGATGTCAATACATTGTTCAGAAGGTGTAGGAGGGGAAAAGAAAGAAAGAAAATGATTAATACTGCAAGGCAAAGTGAGGATTTCAAAGGATGGAAAAGGTTTCTGATAAAAGACATAAGGAGAAAGGAGGCAGGAGACCAGAAGACAAAGGTGAGCAAAATGTACCATATGTCCTGCAGTACCTCAGCAAAGTGTGAGCTATTCATAACGTCATTAAGGTGGAACCCCATGGAGCAGAAGGGCTGGAGAACGTATGGCCTGGTTTACCTTACATGAATTGCTAAAATCATCTATGACATTTCAAAAATAGTTTTCTGTTCCTTCATTGTTTGTAGCCTTCTCCTATTCTGACATGGGGGGGGGGTGAATCTGGCCACACACAGGTAGATTGAGACACTATATTGTGCTTGTGAGGTGTAAATCTGCACTAATATAGTTAAATGCATTGAATCACCTTTCGTTAAATATGGTAGGTCCCCCATATCCTCAAGGGATATGTCCCAGACTTAATGTGGATGGTGAAAAATGCTGATAAAATCAAATGCTATATCTTGACCTCCAAGCCAGGTGAGGCAGTAAGGGAAGGAGGCAAATCCACCACCTGGTTCTTCCTTCCTTCCTGCTTTCCTTCCCAGTGGGGTTTGGTCAGTAGTCCCCACACTAGGAGCCAAATCTGGTGGGAGGCCTGGCTACTCAGAACTATGTGCCTCTCTCAGTCAAGGAAAGAGTATCCATCTCCTTCCTTGGCCAAGAGAGGTGTGTGATTTTGTGGAGCTGGGCTTCATGTGCCGCTTTGAGCTGAGGAAGGAGCATATATCTCCTTCCTTAGCTAAGCGCAGAGAAGGAGCCTTGCCAGGCTTCCCTTGTACCTCTTTGGGTCAAGGAAGGAGCATCCATCTCCTTCCTCAGGGGAGAGAAGTGTGGGAAACCCACCTGTGCCTTGCCACAAGCCTCTCTCAATGTGGCTGTTCAGACAAGGAGTCTGGCCAGCAGTGGCAGCCATGGCCCTAGAACAGATCATGAGTAAGTGAAACCATGGATACAAGTCACACAGTTATGGGGGAACTGTACCCATGTTGTGCAAACAATAATGTGCCTACTTATTGTTCCATGGTGCCATAAGAAATACATAGTGGCTGTTTCTGTGGTCCTAGTGAATCAAGTGGTACACGGAAGGCACCAACAAATAGTCATGCTCAGAGAAAAGAGCAGTCTTGAAATAAATAAATGAATAAATAAATAATCATTCTTCTTGAAAGTAATTTTTCAAACTCTAGTTAGGGACGGATATCAAATGCCTGGCAGGTGGTAACATAGGACTGATATGTCTGCACATAGTTCATGGGCTTAATTTTGCAGGCCGGACTAATCGGTGGAGCTCTTCCATGCCTATGAGTGGTATCGCTTCCATGTTGGCATTTCAGACGTTATATTGCATATCGTTCAACATTTTACAATTGAAAACTGTGGCCAAGATGGCAAAAGTTATTGGTGAGGAAGAACGCACAAACTAGTAGAGATAGCAGCAGTTTTCTTTCGCCTAAACCTACTGGGAACGGCAAGGTTCCAGCTCCAGTTAAATGAGTGCAAGATACTTTGGTGCTTCAAGCTCAGTATGCAGCTTACTGAAGTAAGCTAAGAACAAAGAGGAACATAAGAGAAGGAGAGCTAAACTGGAACGTTTTAAAAGCAGCTGAGAAAGTGGGACAACAAAGGATTAATTGGGACTGTCCCTCCCAAATTGAGACAGTTGGACGGCATGATACTGGCCAGAGGAGTGACATCAGAGCAAGAAATCACCACCATTTAATCCATAAAAGACCCCAGCTCTTTCTCTTCCTCCTCCTCCTTCTAATAACAGGCTTTAAAATTATTTCCTCCACATATCCCAATTGGCCAAGTTCGAATAAATAATGAACACAGAGGAACTGGTTTGTTGTGCATTCATGCGGGGATATAGATCCTTAAAACATAAAGCAGGTCTATAATATTTCTAATAAACTAGTAATAAAACACTGCTTTGGTATACATAACCCTTTTTTTTCTGCATCACATTATATTTTATTATAATTTCTCTTCCTTGCTGAGCATACATTATCAAGGACAGTTTCTTTCGGTTAAGAATACATATAAAGATTTGTTTTAACAGCATAGGCAAAAAGGCTGAGAGCTTTTTGGAGAAAACTTTTGTTATGAAGTCTGGATCTTTGTAGGCTCAATGGAATTAAACGGTATATTTGGGTCCGTTGTTAACATAAACACACACTCCCTTTCAAAATCTAGAAGTTCTGACCACTTCTGCATCTTTTTGTTTTGTTTTGTTTTGTTTTTTGGCATCTTTGGCAGTCCATGAAGTCCCCAGATAGTCTTGGCAGAAAACTGGGCCTCAAACTTTTCCCATTACACCTTACTCCCCAACATTTAACAGATGAAAATTTGGACATATGCCCAAAACATCAGAGGGTGGTCAAGATGGAGGAAGAACACACAAACTGGGAGATTCTACTGTAGTTTGCTTTTGCCTGACTCTAGTGGGAAGGCAAGATTCTGTTCCATCCTTTCTTCTTCTCTGCTGAATTAACTGAACTTAAACTATTTTTGATTTTTGAACTCAGTTTGTACCGAGTAGGCTGAGATGAATGGGAAAAGCAGGAGGAGAAGAGAGAAAACTAGGACATCTTAAAAGCAGCTGAAAAAGTGGGACAACAGAGGATTAACTGGAATTGTCCCTCTCAAATCCTGACAGTTGGAGGGTATGAACAGAATTACAGCATTTTAACTGCTGTAGCAGCATTACATGAAAGCCTGGAATTTGTAGTGTGGTAAGACACTTGAGTTTTCTGGCAGAGAATTCCTAATACACTCCCTAAACTGCAAATCCCAGGGTTCCATAGGATAAGACCATGACACAAAAATGGAATCATAGGCCTTTTCCACAGACAGGCATCGTTCCATGATGGCAACGTGAGAGGAGCAGGACTGTGACGACGCTTCTGCATAACATCGTTGCGGTCCACTCCTTTTCCCATTACCAACTGGCATGATTGCAGAGTAAATCATTGACAGGTTTTCCCCATCAATGACACCCAATTGTGTAATGCTTCTGCACTTATCTGCCCTGAGGAAGGCTCAGAAGTGTGACGGAGGCACTTCCTGCCCTAGCACAGCATGGGAAAATGGCCAACTGCCCTGCGGAATGAAGAGGCACGTCCATCGCACTCCCTTCCTCAGGGAATCGGTCTGGTATGGAGGGGAGCATTTCTGTCGTGCTCCCTTACCAGCAGAAGTGCTTCTGGGATTGCAACCATAGGACAACACGATAAGGTAAGGTGTGGAAAGGGCCATTGTGTTTTCATTGTAGACTGTGAAAAGGCCGCTGGTGCCGTTGACCATCCCTGATGTAGATCAAGAAAGACAGGGTACTTAATAAACAGGCCTTGTTACCATGATGCTATCTCTCTTAGAGCAAACTATAAATTGAATTATGAATAAGGAATGTTTGTCTGAACTCTGCAGTGGTTTCTATGGTTACCAAAAGAGTCTTCAGCCTAGAACAAATCTTTCACTTCGTTTACCTGCTTTCTCTTTCTCTCCCTCTTTTTCTCTCCCCTCTTTAACACAAACCAGCATGTTGCTTTTTGCAAGAATGTAAACAAGCATGAACCAACAAGAATATTAAAAGAGAATACTATGACAGTTGCCCTGTTAAAGATATACAGATGGGTCATCCAGAGAATACTGGGGTTAAACTGATGAGGAGAATCAATAGTGTTGCTTTTAAATTTAATTGAAAGAGAATATATTCCATGTATTTCCACCCACAGTAACAATTATAATAGCATTCTTGCCTCAGACAGCAACTGGGTGCCCCCAAACTTGTGTTTGCAAATGATCAAATGAAAACAAAAACTTTAATCATCCCATGGAAGCAGATAGTCTGTGTTCAAATACCTTTTTGAGAGCCTGGGAGCAGAATAAAATTCAGTTTTGTCATTCCTGAACTGTTCTCTCTTTCCTCATGTGCTAATTGACCCACTGTAAAAGTCCACCATGTTTTCCAATATCTTACTTGCACTCCAAGGAACAATGACAAAGCTAAACATTGCAGCCTTTTTAATCATATTTGCAATGCAAGGTAGAGGCTTTTAGGCACTGTAAATTATTATTTGTTGTTATGTGTCTTCATGTTGATTCTGACATATGGCAACACTTACTGCTAATTGCTGTCAAATCAACTACAACCTATGGTAACACTATGAGAAAAAAGATCTCCAAGTCCCCTGTTACCACGCTGTACACCTCCAGTCCATGATATGATACAATAGGCAATGAGCATTATTTAATTGTCATAGAACATATAAATCATACATAGTTATAGCTGAAAAGCCACAAAGAGGACTGGCTGAACCCGTGCAAAAGTATCTAAGGAGGGACATCATGGCATGGCCAGGTCATAGTTTAAGGGATCAGTTGGGAAGCTTCAGTGCTGATGAGCTTGTGATAATTCCCTCAATGACTCAACCTTCCAACACAACAGCACACAAAACTGTTTCAGTCGAGCAACTGGTGGTCATTAACCTGTTTCCTTTTCCCACTGAAACTCTCCTTTGTTTCTTCACCTGTGCTAACGTTAAGAAGCTATCATGATTCCCATCAATGCTTTGTCACTCAGTGCTAAGACCATTAGCCCATTCTGGATCTCATTGTTTGTTCTGCCAGAGAACTATTAACACCTTCCCCTTCAGGGTATTTAAACCATGGCTCTAAGTCAGCCATTTTGTAGTACACTTGACATAAGCTGCCACTCTGCTGCTCAGATTCCTGTTCTTGTGCTACTCTCAGACCCTTAGTCTGAGCCATACTGTTTCATCTCTTCTCTTCAAGATAGGTAAATATCGCCCACTTGATCCCAGCTCCTCACTATCCAATTTTCCTTCCTTTCCTTTGGTTAGCCCTGTACGGTTGTAAGACTGCTTCAGTCTTGTGAGTGTTTTCGATTTTTATCCAATAAAGCATACTATTAATCTCCAAGTGGTGTCCCTGAATTAGTACCAGTATACAAAGGTAAAAAGATCTTGCAAGATTACCCCCCTCTTGCAGGCTTCCCTTTTTGAGCTATAATTCTGTTACCCTGATTTCTGGGGTCCCGTGAGGGACACCTCAATGTGCTCAAAATACTGGGGAATGGGAATTAGCAAGAGCACAAGCTAAGCAATGCAAGAGGCAGGGCAACCTAGCGAGATCTTGAACCCAATGTCTACGGGGTCAGGCCGAGTCAATAACCAGAAGTAAATAATAATTGTTTTCCTTTATTTGGAAGCACAGTCAATACGTATGTATGCAACCACTCACACAGACCTAATGAAAGAAAGGTAGGAGTTGGACAGAGGATTTTAGGAGGGATTTTTCAGGGGAAATACTACACCTGATTCTGAAGCCCGGGTAGTCAGAAGAAAAGTGATTTGTATCGGGGATTCTCAGCGTGTGGGAGCTGAGGAGAAGGCTCATTGAACG
This sequence comes from Cyclura pinguis, assembly GCA_030412105.1. Taxonomy (NCBI): domain Eukaryota; kingdom Metazoa; phylum Chordata; class Lepidosauria; order Squamata; family Iguanidae; genus Cyclura; species Cyclura pinguis. The sequence continues at coordinate 15,918,886 of CM059599.1, read as the reverse complement.
GAGCGACAGCAAGGCAGGATGGAAGTCAGAGCGATCCGAAGAGACACTCAAAATCAGGGGGTCTTATAGGGGAAAATGTGCCTGTAGGCTAGTCCGTTCCTGGGGAAAACAATGGGTTTCGGGCTGGAGACAAAGCCTCCGAAAGGCCAGTACTTTAGATGATTGAATTATGACAGTGTTGTCAATAGTGTAGACAGTATGCAAACGCGGAGTGCTTGACAGTTGGATATTTGGCTTGTCAAGCTGCCTGCTCAGGGCAGGGGCTCTTTTGTAAACGGCATGCATACATAATGTGATCGTAAGAGGGTACTTGCCTGGAGGTCTCCTGAAGCTGCAGTCCGGCAATTACTGGCCTGCCTGGATTTGTTTTGAATAGTTCAGCTATTTTCGGCCATGCCCGTGTGCGTGCTTGTCTGGGGACCTCGCAAGCACATGGAGAGGAATGGGTAGTGAAGGCCAAATTCTTGATACCAAATGATATCTAATATACCACAGTTACTGCAGTTATAGTCTGAACTTTGGGATATTGGATATCATTTGACATCGAGAATTTGGCCTTCACTACCCATTCCTCTCCATGTACTTGCGAGGCCCCCGTAAAAGCACGCACACAGGCGCAGCCGAAAATAGCTGAACCATTCAAATCACAATCCAGGCAGGCCAGTAATTGCCGACTGCAGCTTTAGGAGACCCCAAGGCAAGTACCTTTTAAGATCATATTATGTATGCACGCTGTTTACAAAAGATCCCCTGTCCCGAGCAGGCAGCTTGATGAGCGGACTATCCAACTCTCAAGCAGTCTGCATTTGCATACTTTCTACACTATTGACAACGCTGTCATAATTCAATCATCTAAAGTACTGGCCTTTCAGAGGCTTTGTCTCCAGCCCAAAATCCATTGTTTTCCCCGAGAATGGACTAGCCTGCGGGAACATTTTCCCCTATAAGAACCCCTGATTTTGAGTGTCTCCTCAGATTGCTCGTGACTTGCCTCCCGACTTGCTGCCACTCCGTTTGACTAGCCTCCCCTCAGCCTCCACGTGCTGAGAATCTACACTCCCCAACTTCTTTCCTTTTACTGGGCTACAGGACCAGGTGTAGTATTTCCCCAAAAACGCCTTCTAAAAATCCCCTATCTATTTTCCTTTCTTTATTTCTTTAGGACGGTGTGCGTGACTGCGCAATTGTGCATTATTTCTTAATTTCCTAAGTGAGTGCATGCATTTGCTGTGATTTTAGAAATAAAGAGACACAATTATTCTTAACTTCCATTTGATTATTGACTTACCCTGACCCCGTAGACACTGGGTTCAAGATCTCGCTACGTTGCCCTGCCTCTCGCATTGCTAGCTAGTGCTCTAGTTAATTCCCATTTCCCATTATTTTAAGCACATTGAAGTGTCCCTCCCGGGACCCCAGAAATCAGGGTAACACCACAAGCCTGGACTAGAAACTACAGTAACAATTCCTAACTGTCCCATGGAGGCACTGGCACTGTGGGTGGACCACTGTGGGTGGACCACTCCACTGTGGGTGGAGTCATTCATCTTTTGGAATAACACATCCAGGTTGAGGTCTTGCAAGCTCGGGGTCATGGCTTCCATGACTGAGTCTATCCAGATGTATTGTGGTCTTCCTCAATTCTTACTGCCTTCTACCTTGCTAAGTATTATTGCAAGTATTATTATTTTTAATGTCATGCCGTTTCATGATATGTCCAAAGTACAGCAGTCTCAGTTTAGTCATCTTAGCTTCTAGGGAGAGTTCAGGCTTGATTTGCGCTTAGACCCATTCATTTGTCCTTTTAGGAGTGAATGGTATCCCTAGAATTCTCCCCCAGCACCACATTTCAAATGACGTGATTCTCTTTCTATCAGCTGATTTCTTCACTTTTCATAGCATTTTCTTGGCAAGATTACTTTGGAGGAGACTTGTCATTGCCTACCTGTAAGGTTGAGAGGCTCCAACTTGCCCAAGGCCGCTCAGTGGACTTCCTTGCTGGCACTGAGATTTGAACCCTGGTCCGTTGGAATCCCATTTCAACACCCAGCCTTCTACACCACACTGGTTCTCTTTTGTGAACTACCATCCTCAAATCCAAAAACATATTTACTGGTAGACTAATTCACTTTGACACTGAATAAAGCAGTGGTGGCTGGCAGCTTCCTGGTCAGCAGGGTGACAAATCCACTCTGGAATTTGGTAGGAATTTTAAAGAAGCCATCTACATTGCTGAGCTTCTTATGTGATAGGGTGCTTTGAATGACTTCATTAAGGTCTGATCTAAAACTCACATCAAATTTACCATCTCACTCACATGGAATCCAGCATCCACCACTGGAATGAAGAGATAGGATCTTGAACAGTCGGAGTGCTTCCCTGTATATATAAAATACCTGATCCTATGCCAGTAAAAAAAAAAAAAAAAAAAGCATTTAAATGAGAATACTTTGAGCCCAGTCTTCTTTTGCTAGTTTTATTTTTTTTAAAATCAGGGACATTTTCACCTAGAAGAGGTTGTAATAAGTCTGATTTGTAGCCCAGTTGTTTTCTTGTGCAGATTCCTCTACTTTTAGGGACAATTTTATCTAAAAAAGAATTTAAAAATGTTGCTGCTACCTGTTTATGTGTATGTACAAACTACCAACAACTGGAATTCAAATGTCTGGTGAACTTGATGACTGGTTTGAAGGTGTTAGAAACTGAGCTGGTAATCCTCAGTTTCCAATGAAATCAATGGGACTTCCATTCAGTCTGGACAAATCTGTCCTATCGATTTAAATGGTACTGAAGATAAATGCTTAGCCTGGATCTAAGTGTAAGGAGGAGTATCACTCTAAACAGTTTCTCTGGAACTTCCTGTTCCAATAGTTGTAATCCACCACTAGCTCCTGACCACTGTAACCTCAAATTAAATGTCTTCTTTAGGTTTTATAGAATGTTACTATTTGTACGGGCTTTATACATCTACAGTTAAATGTCTGGATATTAGAGATATATTCCATAATTCCAGAAGTATGAGCTTCTTATTGGTCCATGGAAATGGTTTGGTGAGAGGAGGCACTTTGATATTTGCTTGCAATTTTGGGTTATTTTTGTACACATGGGTCTGTTGGTTTCTCAGCCACTCACAACCATGTTTTCCTTGATAACTCAGTTCAAAAAAAATCCACATGGCATAAATGAATTAACAAACACCCTGCAAATTACCCAGTCGATATACTTACAATAAAATCAACAATTTGCGCTAAGCACATTTCAAAAATTAAAGGAAGCAACCTAATTATTTTGCCAATGGGGAAATGACAGAGGGGAAAAAAAAGGGCGTACTTATATAACATGGCTAAGCTTTCTTAGCATTGGGTTTATAATTAATTTAAGAGAACCATGCTATTTGTTTTCATTAACCATAATTGGACAATAAGTATGATACTGGTAGATTTTTCTTTTTCTTCCTTTTGTGAAGAGCAAATCCAAGGAATAAAATTCAAAGACTGAGGGATGTTGCTCTACTCCCCTTTCTAATGATGCATGAATGCTAATGCAAATAAGAATACAGTTATGATAAGGAAGATGACTACTGCCTGGCATATTTCAAAACCCCATTAATTTTAATGAAACTGTTTTATATATTCAGGAAAATTTTGGGGCCCATTTCCTGTCATAGGCCTTTCTATGCTAAAAGTAAGTCAAGTCGGGATGGACAGATATCAGTTCCATTTCTATCAACTTCCTTCCTTTCTCACCTCCAAGTCTTTTTGGTGGTGGCTCTGTGTGGATTTTAAAAAAATACAGTGGAGAAAAGTTATGTGTAAGTTTGTTCACATCAGATAGAGGCATTCATAGAGGTATTGTTACCATACCTTACATCTACCATCCTGCTGGATAGCAAAATTGGGGAGAAATGTCATTTTACTGCAAAACTGGACACTTATGAGTATAAAACATGCTGTAGCAAGGCACTGGCAGCAAATGTAGGCTATGTCAGGATGACCTCAGGATGGCTAAGTCATAAGTCCGAGAAGATTAGATGGAACTCCCTGATATTAATAGTTTGGGCTAATGTACTCAATGACCTGACCTCTAAAGAAGAGAAAACTGCCCACGTGAAACAGTCAAGCACCTCTGCTGTGTGCATATCCTACAGAGACCTTCCCTATTCACTTAACATGACCAAAACATTAAGAGATTGTCATGACTCCCACCAATGCTTTGCAACATGTTCTGGATCCCTTTGTTTACTCTGCCAAAAAGAAATTAACACACAACCAGTCAGGGTATGAAATAGAGTATAAAAAACCCAGCTTCAGCCCCTAACTTGTTGGGCATTACACTGCACCCCAGACTCCCATTCCTCTGTGTTGCTCTCAAACTCCTGTTTGAGCCACTCTGCTTCAATCTTCTGCTTCAGGACTTGTAAATGTCACCCCTTCCACTGAAAATTTCTCCCTATCCAATCTTTCTCACCTTTTCCTTCAATAGCCTTGTATGAGATTGCTTGCTTACTTGTGTGTCTTCTAATTTCCAATAAAATACCCCATTTAACCTTTAACTGGAGTCCTCTCTACAGTTAATACTGGCATACACAGATGAAAAGATCCTGCTGTTACTGTCCACTCACAGGCCTCCTTTGAGCTATAATTCCCCAAATTCTAAGGAGAAGCTAGCACTGCAGGTGGACCTCAAGGTCCCCCACCTTTTGGGTAACAGTATTCCCCAACTGACTAAGGTGTATTTGAATGTATTTTTGTTTTTTAAAAAAGCAGGCACATTTGAACAGATTAGCAAAGATCCCAGGAGGAAGATGCAGGGGGTGGGGGGCAGGAATTATTTTTCTCCAGTGTGCCAGAGACTGACATTATATCTGTCCCCAATGATTACAACAGTTTCTTTCTTCCCTGGAAACTCCATGGACTGGCAGCCAGTGGCTCTGGGACTAGTGGTGGTCCAGGGGTTACCACACTGAGTAGCACTGTTGTAAGGTACAGTGTAGTGTGATAATTCCACATGCAGAGCTATACTACATATCTCCCCTTGACTCTTCTTCCTTCCACAAGACTTACCATTCAGCCACTGAAGCCCTTACATGGTGGAGAGTGGGGAGGATCAGAGAAGCACCTGGCTCCAGCAGATCTCAATGGATGTTATAAGGCCATAGCAAGATGTTTCTCCAGTCCCTCCTTTTGCTCTCCACCAGCCAGGGAATGGCTGTGGGGAGGCTGCAGCAGTTGCATGGTAATTCCTGAGCAAGCGGACTTTGATTGTTGTAGAAGGTGGAAGAGAATACCAACCTCTGCAATGACCAAGGAAGGAAGGAAAAGGATATAAGAAAATACCCGTGTAATGTCATTAACAGGATGCCAGCCATAGCTTGTTTCATGTGTTGTGTGTCTGGAAAAACTGGCAGTTACATCTATTTTTGTGTTCATTATGAAGGTGTGGACTTGACAAATCCACACAAGAAACCTCAGCACTGCAGTGCAAATTTGTGGTGCATCCCTGAGGCTGCACAGTTATCAGATTCTCCAAAGTTCATGTGGAATTGCAGCAAGCAGAGCAAGTTGCTCCCCCCCTCTTCACTGCGTGTCTGTAGGTACAGATGAAGATATAATTGTACTTCATTTGGCCAAGTCAGAAATGATACTCTGTTACCCTGATTTCTGGGGGTCCCGGGAGGGACACCTCAATGTGCTCAAAATAATGGGGAATGGGAATTAGCTGAGAGCACTAGTTAGCAATGCGAGAGGCAGGGCAACTTAGCGACATCTTGAACCCAATGTCTACGGGGTCAGGCCAAGTCAATAAGCAAACAGAGGTAAATAATAACAGTTGTTTTATTGAGATACAGTCAAACACGTGTATGCAACACACTCACACGGAGAACTATAGAAATAAAGGTAGGAGTTGGATAGAGGGATTTTAAGAGGAGGTTTAGTATGGGAAATACTACACCTGTCCTGAAGCCCAGGTAGTCTGAAGACGAAGTCCGTGGAAATAAGGATTCTCAGCACGAGGAGCTGAGGGGAAGGCTCGATGGCCAAAGTGACAGCAAGGTGGGATGGAAGTCAAGAGCGATCCCACGAGATGCTCAAAGTCAGGGGTTCTTATAGGGGAAAATGTGGCCGCAGGCTAGTCCGTTCTTGGAGATAACCGTGAGTTTCGGGCTGGAGACAAAGCCTCCGAAAGGTCAGTACTTTAGATGATTGAATTATGACAGCGTTGACAATGGAGTAGACAGTATGCAAATGCGAAGTGCTTGAGAGTCGTATAGTCTGCTCATCAAGCTGCCTGCTCGGGGCAGGGGATCTTTTGTAAGTAGCGTGCATACATAATGTGGTACTTGCCTGGAGGTCTCCTAAAGCTGCATTCGGTCATTGGCCTGGCCTGTCTGGATTGTGATTTGAATGGTTCAGCTATTTTCGGCCATGCCTATGTGCGTGCTTGTCCGGGGGCCTCACAAGCACGTGGAGAGGAATGGGTAAAGAAGGCCAAATTATTGATATCAAATGATATCTAATATACCACAAGCTCGGGCTAGAAACTGCGGTAACAACTGAATACAGGAAGAAAAAAAGATTCACTTGGTTCTAGTATTAGAATGAAAGCACAGCAGATAACCACATAGAATTTATGAAGTCAGAAGAGTCCAAAATATCTTGATTTTGATAGGCTGTAAACTATTTGCGTTTTACAATTGCCTTAAATGGAGAGAAATCATTGCTCCATCTACAGCAAATATTATTTTTCTGTAACTTACTTTCTTTCTTGCTTGCTTGCTAGAGGTAAGCATTCTTGCTTCTCTTCCTTTCCACTGTATTCTCACAACAACCCTGTGAGATAGGTCAGGCCAATAAAGAATGACTGGCTGTTTCATAAGGCCTAACCTGCAAGGGTAAAGCTAGAGCGAACCTCTGGCCCCATTTACAAGCTGTTTCAGTCAAACTGAGTACCAAGCTTATAGAGAAAGTACCTCTTGAGGTTTAGAAAAATGTCAGGTAGACAGTTGACAGTTTGATGAGGGACTTGTGTAAGTGGCTTCAGGATGAGCACCTGCAGGAAACATGTAAGTGGCCTGAGTATAAGGATCTTGATAAGCAACAGGTAAGTGACCATAGGATGAGTTTTGGTAAAGAGTTGGTTAGTAGCTGCAGGCTGATCATCTTGGTAGGGAGCTGGTAAGTAGTTGCATGATGCTCACCTGAATAGGCAACAGATAAATGGATAGTGGGAGAGAAGCTGAGGAAGGGAGAAAGTGAGGGAATTAGAATCCCAGGGAACAGGCGAGCACATAAATACTGCAACAAAGAGAAATGACTGAGGCCATTTCCTCGCTATACTGCTATTATTCCACTTTCAGCATCCTATGGAATCCTGGAGTTTGCAGTTTAGGGAGGGGGTGTTTAGAATTCTCAGGCAGAGAGCTCTTTGGGCTCAGTAAACTACAAACCCCAGAATTCCACAGGATGTTGAAAGTGGAATAATAGCGCTATAACAGAGTAGTGTGGAAATGGCCAGAGAAGATGAGAAGGGGTTTTAGCATGAACCACCCATGCTTTCTGTTGACAACTTGCCTTGCTTTCCTTTAAGCAGAGAGGTTCATCTTCTTGTAAGTCTGTCTGAGCTTAAGCCTGTCCTGTACGTTGCCTCCCAATTCAGATAGGCAAGGTTTCAGGAGAGCTTCTGAAATCTTGAGTAATATCTCCTGGTTCTTTCCAGTTCAAGCTCAGAGGAGAAATCTATATCACCACTACTATTTTGTAGCCTCAGGCATCTATGTTCTGCCCTTTAGAACCACTCTTTACAAGAGTAAAGTTCTTAATTTCTTTGCTCCTCCCCTGACACACTTCCTTCAGAAGCTTTGTCTGAGCCAAGCAGCTGCCTCTCATCCACTATTGAAACCAGTGAGCAGACAATGACAGACCTCCAGTGAGTCTTGGAATTCATGTTGGTCCAGATTCACCCACTGAGTGTCTCCATGGGGACTAGAAGTCAGATCTTCCATTTCAAGTGTCAGGTTGGCTTTGCTTTCCTTGCCATATAATGCCAGTAAAGCCATGTATCACCATGGCATGCCATTTAAAGCCAGTAATGCTTTGAAGCTTGAAAATGGGCTTTTCTTGTGTTGTAAGGGAATGATGGGATTGGGGCCATTTCAGCACTAGACTGTTATAGCACTAGTATTCCACTTTCAACATCCTATGGAATCCTGGGGTTTGTACTCTAGGGAGGGACTGACCAGTGAGAAACTGTGCTCAAAAATAAGAAAATGTTATTTTACTGATCTTTGATAAGGCTGAAGAGACACAGCTGCAAGCTCATACAGTTGGCAGGTGGAATGAGAGTCTGGGAAAAGAGTTGTTTTAATTAGCTGTCAAATAGAATGCTAGCACACAGTAATTGGTAATGTGACAGCTTATAAGGGCAAACCCAACAAGTTCTTTAGTCATACCAATTGCTAAGGTGTGCAGCTGTTCTTGAATAAAGCTTTTGAAACCCTCAGAGTCTGTTCTTTGAAGAGCAATAGCAATAGTATGTGTATTTATATACCGCTTATCAGCTAAGTGCTCTCTAAGTGGTTTACAATGTGTTAGCTAGTTGCCCCCAACAAGCTGGGTACTCATTTTACTGACCTGTGCAAGGATGGAAGGCTGAGTCAGCCTGGAGCCCAGCAGGATTGAACTCACAACCTTGTGGCTGCAGTACTGGCATTTAACCAGTGCGTCACCAGGGTTGTCCTGTACATCACATCTAGTCAATTACTCCGACCATTACACCACTCAATGACTTGTCTCCTTTCTCTTTTCTGGGGACTAAAAATGCTCAAAGAACTCATTATTGAGTTCTGAACCACCAAGAGGAACTCCTAATTCATGGATCTTTCTCTTAACCCAGGACTGGGCAACTGCAGGGGTACGGCGGCTATTTTTCCTCCCTAGATTGGCATATGGGCCATTCCTACAAGCAAGCATAGATCTTGTTTTCCTTCATCTCAAAATGGTGACAGGAAGTGAAGAGGGTCCACAGAGGATAACTGAGGTATTTGTCTTGCTGTGAAGGTTGATCCATGGGGTTCTAGGGTGGAATATTTTTGTATATTTTCATGCATTTGGGGGTGTTTGTTTTGTTTTGTTTTTTGGTAGGATAATTTCTTCAAAATTCTACTTTAAAAAATTTGGGGGATCTGGGGGGCTTTGGCAGACTGGTGGGGGGCTTTGAGGGTGACAAAAGTGGGATCCATTGGCCGTATGTGGCCTGCAGCTTGCTCACCTCTTCCTTAAGCACTATAAACAGATTATGTGGCTTACCAGATGTTGCTGGACAGCAACCCCCATAGTTTATTGTCATTGCCTATACTGGCAGGGACTGCTGGAAGTTGTACTCCAACAACATCTAGAAAGCCAGATGATCCACACCTCTGTCATATACCAGGCTTAGCTGTTACAAGCTTCTCCTTGTGAATTTTTCTGGCATTGTGGTGTTTTTATTATTTACACTGGTTATGAGATAATTTCACAATTTCATTTCCTGTCTGCCCTTTGCTGCCAGTGTTAGCATTTTGCTGTTGCTTCCTGTGATAACTGATCATTTAGGCCGATTGGGGACCAGAGGAATATTTAATTCCCTCCTGATACCTCTGAGATTATACACAGATTTCATGTCGGAGGTGTCTTTTCGCACTGCAACGAGGGAAGGCTTAAGTGCCAAATAATCCAGGCTCTTCTGTGAACACCCTGGAGGCTGGAGCAGAAAAAGAGCTCCTGTCTTTTGCTTTTATGGGAAATCGATAGGTTATTTATGCAAGATCTTAAAGAGCCACTAAGAAACCTGAAACGAGAATTGTTTGCAGACAAGAGTGTGAGTCTTCATAATCTTCCAGCTTGCTCGAGAAATTGTTTGTTGTAAATGGGTTGATGGGAGTGTTAATGAGGTGGAAGAGAGGGAAAAAAATGGACAAGCCTAAAATTGCCCTGGTTCTCTCTTTCTCAGTGTCACACAAAGAAAAGAAAGGGGATGTCATAATCTGAATTGACACATATCTGTTCTTTTCCCCCTTGCTGGTGTGTGTACTCTGATGGCACTGGTTTCAGAAGAGTTGAATTGTATGTGGCCAACAGGTAGGATAGCCACAACAAAAGAAGACACCAGTTTGCACAAAACTAAGGATGCTAATTTATATGGACAAATGCAAAATGTGATATGAGCCTAGATCCTATGGATAATTCTGACTTAAGTAGAGCCATTGAATCAATGCGGTTTACTCACCATTCAATATTTAGTTGCTTGCTGTTAGCCTTCCTGAATATTAAAGTCTTGATCTTGAACCTCCTGAGAGGAGAAGCCATTTTACTCTAGCTGTGAGGTGTCCTCGATGGAGAACCTTTCCTGCTGTCAACTTTACAATCTTTTGAGTGTCAAGTTCAACCATTTACAACCGTTTCATGCTTTTATGATTTTTAAAAGCACTAGCTTTATTTAGAAATGGTCTTCTGCTGTTTTATTGTTTTATTGTCTCATAATTTTATTGTACGTAGTATATTATTATTTACTGTAGAGTGGTGATACTGTTTAGTTTTACTGTTTTGTTTCACCTTTTAAATTGTTTTATAATATGCCCTGAAGTTAAAGCAAAAATTAAAAGGTGGTAAACAAATGGCTTAACAATAAAAGGAGAATATATAAAGCCAAAGAATATACCTAGCAATCAAGAAGATGGTAGGAAATGGAAGGATATGCCCAGTGGCGACCAATGGCTTTAACAACAAGGGTACATTGAATTAACTCAGTTTTATTTCTGATATTAAAGGACTTTCCACAGTACTGAACTCTATGCCCATAAGAGAAGCTATTGGCCACTATCAACTACAAATATGGCTATTATACTCTTGCCCAATATAAACACTTAAAGTCCCATTGATTTTAATGGGAGTAAGATAACAGAAGATAAATCCACTTTTCTAATGATGGATAGATTCCAAGGGGCCATAAACACATCAGAGCTTTGGTGATGTACCGGATAGCTCTGAGTCTGAGTAATTAGGCTGAAAGGTTGCAAAATGTCCTATCTCAGTCAGAGCAGCTCAGCTGATAACGCAAACAAAACAAACTGAATAGCTCCCGGCTTGTTACTTACTTTTAGGCAGTAAGCACAAAGTCATAAATAAAGTCCATCAGAATTCTAAGGCAAGCAAGTCCAAAGTCAGTGAGGGTATCCAGAGTCAGGTTCAACAAGATATCTAGCAGGGTGGAAAGTCAGATAAGCTCTGACAGCTCCTGGAGGGGAAGGGCGGCAGCTATATAGGTCAGCAGCTTAACGCAGCTGTTGTCTGAGTAATTGTTGGGAATTATGAATTCTCTGGGATTGATGCAGGTTTTCTTTTTGTTGTCTGCTTTTGGCAAAAGTAAGTACTGGTAAGTTATATCCTGTGTCTTGAAGGGCTAGGACTCTCTGCTGGAGCTGGCACTGCTCCTTGTTCTATTTATGACACTGTAACCTCTTCCTGTACAGCAGGTCCTGGTATGCCCCCTTTTTCAGCTTCTTGCACGTCCCCTGTTTCAGACTCTGAGTCAGAGTCCATGTTCTGGAAGCTAGGCATGACACAAGAACTTTAATCAGGAACATTGAAGAAACAACAGCACACCTTGGCAATTGCCAAGACTAATGGAACATTGGGCTTGCAATGCTATATAAGCCATTACACTTCAGAATTAGCATGCACTGCTATCTCATTTGTTAACAAATCAAAACAACACTTTCCCCAGCCTCACTGTCTACTCCTTCCATGTTCTCAGCCTGCCAACAGTGTGACCTTCCATTCTTATCACAGATTGTTACCCAACTATTCCCACGTTCCCAGCTTTCCATCCATTACGTCATCCATTACATCCATCCATTACCTTCCCCTTTACCCAGTGAAACACCTGTACACTAAAGTATGGCTATAGACATGGCAGGGAGAGCACAGCTGACATGCAAGCTTTGCACATCACTTCCTACCACAATTTCATTTAACATGCTCCCCCCCTCCAAATTCCAGTGGCATTCATGAGAATCCCTTTATATGAAATATCTTCAGAACATAAGCAATTTCACCAGAATATACGAGTTTTGTAGCACGGGGGAAATGTTACTGTGACAGAATGGTTTGATTTCCTCCAACATTTTTTTTATTTCAGGCATCCCTGCTGATAACATGCCTGAAGGAAAATGTAAGGCATAATCCCAAATCAATGGGACTGCGCCTAAAGAACTGGTCTAATTGTGAGTCTTTTCAGTAAAGATAACCACCCTGCTGCAAAATTTCACTGACCTTGAGTTAAACGTGAAGCAAAGTTTCAGATTAATCAAAGCAAGCCCTGTGTGAGGTCCACATCACCATTCATGCAGTGGTAAGATGGCTGGCAGTGACAACCACTACCTGTGAGATTCTGGAACTGTAGTAGAAATACCGACTTTTCAAATTCTGCCCACTGCTTTATGCTATTAGGAATTTGGTCAAAATTTGGCTGTTCAGGCTCTTGGCTTAGGAGCTCTCCTCTGTATGTATAATGTTAATGCTATTCCTTTTTGACTGCTGTTTCAAATTGCTGTTCCTGCTGTTTACTTGAGTTATTGGCTTGTTAAGTTAATGCTATTCTATCATAATTCTAGTTTGATGTATGATTGATGTACACACAAACACACACACACACTAGCTATTCATTTGCTGGCTGACAAAATGGATTTCCTGACTCTTGGGAGAACTGACCAGGCAGAATAATACAGAGATGAGAATTTTGTGCTGTTTTTGCCCTGTTATTCACACAAACGGTATTATTTCAAAAAATTATTATGCAGAGGAAAAAAAACATGTGGGAGTTTTGCGGGAGAATTGTGGAGTTTTGAACAAAACTCCCCACCATTTTCAAACAACCATGTGTGGTTTTTGTGCAGTACTGCTGTCTTCTATGCAGAACACAATCTTGCACAAAATATAGTCATGTGGTTTTCTTGTAAAAGATGGCTGTGTGCTCTGTAATATTATTGTTGTGCAAGATTGCTGGGGGCAGCTTTTTGGCAGAGAAAATTGCACAAAAATCACACATGGCTGTCTGGAAACAGCGCCCTCAGGCAAAACCTCATCATTCTCATGCAAAAAGCCATGCTTATTTCTGTGCAGAATAATTCCCAAAGCCCTTTGGGGCGTGTGAATTTTAGGTGAGAATTGTACAGCAATATTCATTTTTCTCTGCATGGAGAGAAAACTGTAGAAATTATTGTTTACTTGTAAGAATGAAATAGTTCAATATTAATATCCCTGAATGCACACAGACCACACATACATAATAGATTAAAATAATGACGACAGCAACTAAACACAGTACTGTTTTTTCAGATGAACCTGAATCCCAGAATACTATAAATTTGAAGTGTATTTATAGAATGATTGATAACACATATTCATAAAGAGCATAAGCTTCCACCTTCTGCTTTCCTTGGCAATATTTTTAGGATGGTAATGACAGTTACAGAACTTCCAGGTTCTAGCCACGAGATTGAGAAAGATAGTGTGGACATAATAGTGGTATTATCCTCTAAATTAAGACCACACGTATTAAGGCGTCAGGTTTATAGATCCAGAAGTTTTCTCACTTTTCTTGCATGGTTGGATCACAGAGTTGACCTACTGGACATACAACCGTTCTGGAAAAGTTATATACCCCAGAACTGAAATGTTTTGCAACAGGTTATTCCAACATTTTGGTGGTAATTGCTGAGTATTTTTCTGAATCTTGTAGGAAGATCAGTGAAGTTTTCTCTACATCTTGCATGTTGCATCTGGGCTCCTGGCAGTCAATTATACATCTGACATCGCTGGTATTTGCAAGATATTTTATTCAGTGTGACAGATTTTACTATTGTTCCTGCTTTTAAAATATATAACTCTTGCCATTTCCGCACTAGGCTGTTATAGCGCTATTATTCCACTTGCAACATCCTATGGAATCCTGCAGTTTTCAGTTTTGGGAGGGGCTGGCTGGCCGAAACTGCAAACCCTAGGATTCCATAGGATGCTGCAAGTGGAATAATAGCGCTATAACAGCCTAGTGCGGAAATGTCCTCTGTATCTAGTGTAACATCTACAGATATCTTCTATAAAGTCTTATTATTGTAAGTTTCCTTGAGCATAAAAAAGATGGGGTATATTTTTAAAATGTCTCGTATAATTTTAAATACTTGTTTTTTTTATTCTATATCAGTCCACATCAGAAAATAATCAAACTATGTTATCTAGAGGTATAAATTTTCTTTGTCCTTGCATGTAAAGATGAGCAGTTTCTGCAGTACCATCTCAAGAACATGAGAAGACAAAGATTTCTGCACAACTTTAAAATGGTATTCATACTTTGTGAAGTATTTTGGAGAAGTATTCTATTCATAAAAGACACACAAAGCCTTTGCCCCAAAAAGAAGAGGAACAGCTTTTTTTCCCAGGTGAATCACATGATTTACTGAGCCAGAAACATGTTTACACTTTTTTTTCCCTCAGAAAAGCTGTTTTGTGTGGAAAGCCATGTATGTTTCTTAGACTCATAGAGCTGAAAGAGACCACAATGGTCATCAAGTCCAACCCCCTGCCAGGAACACACACTCAAAGCACCCTCAGCAAATGGTCATCCAGCCTCTGTTTAAAAACCTCCAAAGAAGGTGACTACGATGGATCACATTCCATTGTCGAATGGCTCTTATTGTCAGGAAGTTCTTCCTGATGTTTAGGTAAAATTTCTTTTCCTGTAGTTTGAATCCATTGCTATGTGTCTTAGTCTCTGGAACAGCAGAAAACAAGCTTGCTCCATTTTCAGCGTGGCATCCTTTCAAATATTTAAAGATGGCTATCATGTCACCTCTTAAAACTTCTTTTCACCAGGCTAAACAGATCCAGTTCCCTAAGCTGCTCCTCACAGGGCATGGTTTCCAGACCCGTCACCATTTTGGTCATCTTCCTCTGTTACCTCAAAACATTGTTGACTCAGGGGTCCACCTGCAATGCCAGTACCTCCATATGACAGAGGGGAATTAATTAGTTCAACAATCAGGAGGCCTGCAAGAACGGGGTAACTTAGCAAAATCTACCACCTGTTTTTGCAGGGTTCTTGCAGGAACGAACCCGCCAAAGATTCTAAATGTGAAATAGAATGTGTTTTTATTGAAATTCACACAAGCACACACTGATCCAAGCACTTGTACACTCACCAAGAACTAGCTGAAGTTAAAGCAATGAAAACGTGGATAGAGGACTTTCAGAGTTGAGGTGATATTTACCAGTCCAGAGAACAGCAAGGAGAGCAACGACATGGCTTAGGTAGGCACTTACAGACAGTTCTTGTTCAGGTATCAGACAGGAAGTCGAGATACTACCCTGAAAGATGTCCTGCAGGTATGGGTGTGAATTGCTCTCCCAGTCAAGCGGACAATGGGAGTTGCTACACAAACAATGAAGTCCAGATGGAGTTGATGGTCTTGGTGTGTAGGTGACAAAAGGGTAATGGTTGTTGTAATAGCACAGTATTGTGGAGAGATTGGGAAGACACAGCAAGGAAACATTCAGGTGCAAGGGATCTGGGCTGAACAGTTTGGTGGGTATTTCCCCTTTCTGCTTTGAGACGTCTAGTTCTTTAGCATAAGCTGATTGTCTCTAGAGTGGCCATGCAATCAACCTGACAATGACTTTGGTGTTTGCCTGTGAGGGGGTGCGGCTGGCCTACCTTGCTATCTTGCATTTACAGTCAGTAATCTGCCTCTTTCCAGTTTGATCTTCCAGTCACCACAGGTTTTTATTATATCAATGTCAATTAATCTAGTGCTGTTTAAATAATATTGCCAATTAAACCATGCCAATCCTGGGGGATGTGCAGGGCTGTAACACCCCTGGGCAAGTTCCAGCTTGTCAATATCCTTGAATTGTGGTGCCCAGAACTGGACTAACCAAAGCAGAATAGAGTGGTAAAGAAACCACTCTGTTTCTCTCTATTTCTCCACTGCGAGACCCTTCTATTTCTCACAGAACAATTCCCCTAAAGACTGCAAAGTGTGAGGATTCCCCACTTGCTTTATTCTTCTTTGCAGAAGTCTCTTGAGTATCATTATTCCTCTGGGAAACAACTACCCACAAATATTATTTCCATCCATGGTCCCAAATACTATTGTCCTGACTTGAGCGAAGCTATTAAATCAACTAGATTTACGTCTGTGTTGACTCATCCTTGAGGAAGCGATTCAGTGGGTCTATTCTTATTGGGGCTAACCAATAGGATTTTAGCCCTAGTATTTTCTGTTGGGACCAAACAAAGATGATGGAAAAGTTGTGGCCATAACCTGCCAGCTACTTTGGATGTCCTCCAAACAGATGCTTCATATTTCTGCATTTTTTGCTCTAGAGTGCACATCTATGAATAATTTTTGACCAAACAATGTTAGATTAAGTTGACATTCCAAACTTTTTATTGAAAGTGTGGGGCTGGTTGGTAAACCCAGCCTTTTTTTTAAAAAAATGCTGGTTTCATTTTTTCCCCCCCTCATAGAGTATGGTAAAATTTAAGAGCTATGAGTTCTCCCAGTCAATGTTTGTTTCATTCATCAATGAAATCATCAACACCAACCCAAGCAGTGCTGGTTAGATTTCCCAGTAAATAAAAAAGGCAGATGCACTCATTCAGAAATACTGAAATAGTTGTTAGTGATGGCTGTAGAATCAAATATTAGAACTGGAAGAGGGATCAACTTTGCTAGCAAGGATTATTGATCAATTGATACATTGCCGAAGAATGCTTTTTGACATTTAGAGATGCCAGAGATGTTAGGCTATGGTGGCTCGTGTATCTGGAGTTTTAATTGCTGCTTGTAAACCCCCTTGCATAGTAAATGTGTATTGATTCCTTTCCTTTAGGAACCTGACGTATCTCTGGCTGGGCGAAACAGTTCCTGTCTGACAAAATATCTGAGTCACGGAGGAATTGTAAGGCTTGGAAAAAGGCAAGTGAGAGTAGGAATAAGCAAGGACTCCTCTCTTTAAAAGAGGACAGCAGATGGCATTAGAAACACAGTCTAGAGCAGGGGTGGGGTGATCTAGCATCCTTCAAATGTTGCTAGATTCCAGCATAAATAATCCTCAGGTAGTTGGAGAGAGATGATGGGAGGTGTTCCCCAACAACTTCTAATGGTCCCTAGTCTAGGAACTGTATGAACAGGGAGGTGATATTTAGAAGAGGCAGGCCTGTATCTTACTGTCAGTTCAAACTGTGTGTGCCTTCAAGTTGTCTGTTGACTTGTGGCCACCCCACAAATTTCACAGGGTTTCCTTAGGCAAGAAATATGCAGAACTAGTTAAGGAGCTGGGTATGTTTAGGTTGCAGAAGAGAAGGTTAAGAGGGGACATGATAGCCATGCTTAAATATTTGAAGGGATGCCATGTTGAGGAGGGAGTGGGCTTGTTTTCCACTGCTCCAAAGACTAGAACAAGGAGCAATGGATTCAAACCACAGGAAAAGAGATTCCAACTAAACCTCAGGAAGAACTCCCTGAAGGTCTGAGCTGTTCAGCAGTGGAATATGCTGCCTTGGAGTGTGGTGGAGTCTCCTTCTGTGGAGGTTTTTAAGCAGAGGCTGGATGGCCATCTGTTGAGAGTGCTTTTATGTGTGTTCCTGCATGGCAGGGGGTTGGACTGAATGGCCTCTGTGGTTTCTTCTGACTCTGTGATTCTACTTTGTCATTACCTTCCTCTGAAATATAATGAACAGGACCTGGTATTCATTGGCAGTCTCCCATCCAAGTACTAACCCGGCTGACCTTACGTAGCTTTCAAGATCAGGTGGGATCTGGTGCCTTCAGAGTATTTGAACCCTCATTTAATTAATGGGATTTACCTATGTGTTGAGTGACTAGTCAACAGCTGACTTAATGTATCTACTCCAGATGAGGCTAACCATAGGATTCAGTTACATGTGTTAATAGCCTGGGGTATTGTCCTATGATTACCCAAGGCTAGGGCAGAAACTGCTAGACATGTCTGTAGAAAAATCCCAAGGTGACACTGGGACATGCTCCTCTGCCCTCAGCTGCAATCCAGTTAATTATTCTAAACACAAGAGCATAGGAAGCTACCTTATACTGAATCAAATCATTGGTCTGTCTAGCCAAATATTGCCCACTCAGACTGGCAGAAGTTCTGCGGAACTTCAGGAAGGATTCTTAAGCGCTCCTATTGGTGGTGTTACCTGGTGGGCGCAAGTAATTTTAAACAAGACATTCCTACTTGTGGACGGTGATAGCCCTTGACTGGGTGGCTCATTAATGCTGACCTACAGTCCAACGTGGGACAGGCAATTCCTGGGAAAAGCTTAACTCAGTTTGATGCTTTGATGTAAGGACAGAATTAATCTGAGTGAAACTTTGAATTCACTAAAGCGAATGGAAGTTTAAAGACCTGTGATTATGGTGCAGCCGTTATTGATTTCAGTGGCACAGGGACGTTGTCCCCTGTGTCTTAAACTCCGAGAGCACTCTTGCTCTCGATTAACATCCCCGGCCATCTAATTCCTTTTCTTTTCTTTTTAAAATGAACATACTAATGACAGATTTATCCCAGTCAGAGTTACCCGCTGGCTTGTTACATTGTGCTAACTGTTGGAATTACAAGATGTGCTAAAAGAGGTGCTCCTTTCTTCTTAAAATCTGACATTGCGTCCCTTTGGCCACTTATAAATAAAGAAAAGTGAATTGGCATTGATTCACCCCACAGCTGGAGCAGCAGGAATGAAATCTGTTAGAAGCTACAAATCAATAAAACATTTCTAACTGAGAATATAATATTAAAATCTATGGAGAAAAAGTAGAGGGTGGTATATTACAGGAATCCTAGTCATTTCAAAGGCAGCTGCAGGACCATAATTTCTCAGCTTCTCAGCAAGATATATTTTCCAAGGTAATGTATGGAAATGTAGTGTAGAAAGAGACTGAATGTTACCTGATCTCAGTACCAGAGCTGGTCCTATTCTTAGGCAGAGTAAGGTGACACCTGATCTGAGCTGGAACTGTTTGCAATTCTAAGCCTTCCTAAGATTTCACTGGGGACTAAAAACTGCCAAACATCACTGCCATAAGATAACCTTTATTAGTAGTAAATGGTGTAGCAGGTGGTATACAGCAGAGATAAAGCATCACTGTCCTTTACAGCATCTCCTCATAACAGGTGGTGGAATTGACCCCTTAAGCAACTAATTCTACTCAGACTGTCCTATGGCCAGTTTCTCAAGACTAATTAATAGGATCCCTGAACTGATTGAAGCTGTTGGAAGATGGACTCCCAAGGTTTAAATAATGCAGAAGCAAACTGAGGGAATCATCTCCCATCCTCATGGCTATAAGAACATTACAAGAGATAATAGGAATGTTTTCTCCTTCATCTATTCCCAGCTACCAGTCCATTCCTACCCTTGAACTACCGGGATAAAATGAAACTATCAAGCAGAAATTTGTTGTTGTTGTGTGCCTTCAAGTAATTTCTGACTTATGGTGATGCTAAAGAGAACATGTCATGGGATTTTCTGGGGCTGAAAGTGTGTGATGCACCAAAAGTTACCCAGTAGGTTTCTATGACCAAGCAGGGAACTGATCCCTTGTCTTTGGGGTCATAATCTAATGGAAAACGAACTAACCATGCTGGTTCAGCAGCAGAGCTTGCTAAATACAAATTAACTGTGCCATTGGATAGTTTTTAACATTTGGTCATGATACTTGACCAGGACTCTAAAACCCATCTTTCTGGAGGCAGAGGCATGGCCTCTCCACGCCCTCAGGATCAGATGCTGGGAAGTGACAGCAAGATTATTCAGGAGAAACTGTGTGTCATGTACATAGGTAACAATATGCTCAAGCTTTCCTGCCTTTAGTGACAAGATGTGCCTCAATGTATTAAGAACTCTCTGAAAAATCTGTCATTCTCCATGAGATATTTTTTGCAACAAACATGACTGGAAAAAAACCCGGCTTTCCTTCTCAGCAGCAGAAGTAGCAATAGCACATTGTTTTTTGTGCAAGAACATCATGAGAAAATTCAAGAAACCCTTCTTTAATTTTTCACAAGATAAATTCCACAATGCAAAAACTCATCAAAATATGTGCCAAGCATTTTGTAGTCTTGCCCAGCTAGGAGAGATGATTAGAAAACTTAAAAAAAAGTCCTTTCTTAAAATAGGCCAGCCACCCCCATGTGACAGAATTGCTCCACTCCACCTTCTTGAGGGGTGTTGGGTGGTATTTTCCAGTAATTTCAAGATGCCTTGGGGAGTCTGGGGGCCACACAAATGGCTATCAAGGCTACATGAAGCTCAGAGGCTGCATTTTCCCCACCCGTTTTGATTCATGGATATGGATGCATGATTGTCCTAATTTGGGGATGGGGGTGATGAAAGCATTGATTCCACTGAGGTGCAAAATCTGAGCTAAAGAAATCCAGCTTTCTTGGTAGTAGGACTGATCTCAACAGACAATAAAGGTTTAGAAACAGCCTAGCTTGTGGTTGACCCATGCTCAGAAGTTTTATGTTTTCTCCCATGCAGTAACCTTGAAATCTTTTTTCATTCATTATTAAAGTACAAACAGCCTAACTTTCCATTCCTATTGGGATTCTATTCCCTGAAGGCATCTAACAACCATCATAATGAAATAAACACCAATATAAACATTACAAAGACATCATTAAAAAAAACATTAAAACTAAGGACCGAAACCTAATATTTAGAAGACTGAATCAGAGCAAGCCAGTACAGACCTGCTACTATTTTGTGGAGTCTTTCTCTGTTGTGCTCTCCTTTTTTTCATATTACATAGTTTCTAGCCCATCTGGCTGCAGTTACTGTACTTGGGATACCACCAGATTTATAAAATTAATCAGCAATGTGACAAATACATATGCAAGTAGCACCTTCTCTCTTTAATTTATCTGCAGATCATATATGGAAAGCTGGATTAGATTCAGAGGAAAGAGGTGTGAAAATTGGGGGATGGAAAATAAAAGATTTAAGATATATGGATGAAAATCATATTATTTTCTGTATTTTTAGTTTTATTCCAATTTTTGTAATCGGAAGTTCATGGTTTGTGCCACAACTTATTCCTGGTCTTGTTTTTGGAGAGAGAAGGGAACTTCTCAGTCTCCTGCTTCTAATTGTAAAATCTAATATTTGTATAATAGTTCTATATGTGGAACTATGCTATACTGAGCCATTTCCAACCCTCCAGACCTACTGTAGAGCCACCAAAACCCCTCACTCATAGCTATCTGTGCCTGAGGAGGGCAGGGAGGTTGCGGAAGTGGCTGGCTGTGTTTCCATGTCCAGACATGAAGCAATTACTTCAGCCAGTGAAGTCTATTGGGGCCTGCTTAAGGCTTGAGCAGATGATATGATCATTTCATGTCTGGCTACAGAGACATGATGAGACACTTTTTCAATCCCCCCATATGCTGCTTCAGGCACAAATGGCTGGGGGGCCTTCAGCCACAATATGGTCTGGGAGAGGGGGCACATTGGTCATTGCCAAGGAAGGAAGAGAATATTAACCTTTGAAGTGACCCCAAATAGACCTACGTAGGTGTATGTTTAACTTATGTGTTACTGCGACAGATAACCCTATCCTGGGGTCTACAATTTAATATTAAAATTATATCTCCATGTGCTTGATAGGTCCCCCGAATGAGCACGTAGGCAGGCACGGCCGAAAGCACGAAAAACCCGGTCAGCCCAGTAAACTCTGAGTTGCGTCGCCCCAGGAGACCTCCAGCCAGGTAAAACTTAAAATATACAAAGAGTCCTCAGCCCCAAGAAGGGATTAGCGCTCCTGATGAACAGCTCATCAAACGAGGATGATTTGCATACAGCCACAGCTTTTGACAACCCCAGCAAAGCTAATCATGCAAGGAACTTTGACATTTTGGAGCTTTGTTCTCCCAATCATGCAAAGGACGTGGACAGTTTGGAGCTTTGTTCTAGCTCCTCCACTGATTGTTCTCTCTGGGATAGGATTAGCCTTCCAGGTGCTTTTTGCCCATAAATAGACCCAGTTTTTGAGCGTTTTCTCGGATTGCTCCAAATCGCTCTTGGTTTGCTGTCACTCCATCCGGCTATCCTCTCAGCTCCCTCCGTGCTGAGTCCCACTTCTCCGCTGCTGTCTCTGCTGTCCGGACTTCAGGACCAGGTGCAGTATTGCCCTGATATAATCCTCAAAAAACCCCTATCCAATTTCCTCTCTTTTATTTCTCACTAGGTCCTGTGTGAGTGAGTGCATAACTGCAAATGTGTGCAAGTCTTTATTTTTAAATAAAGTCATTTATTTAGCAATTTGGTGTGGTTTTTGGCTCAGCTTGACCCCATAAAAATTGGGTTAAAAGATCTCACTAGGTTGCCCTGTCTCTCGTATTGCTATTTTTTGTGCTCTGGCTAGTTTTCATTCCCCATTAATTGGAGCACATTGAGGTGTCCCCCAAGGGACCCCTGAAATCAGGGTAACATATGCCACTAACAGGATGCTGGCTGGAGAATGTCTACATACTGGCTGCAATAAACTGATTTATGGAGAGCATGCAATATGCCTTTTTTTCTTTCGTTGCTCACAGCAGCTCACTGACTGATAGACTGTTCAAAAATCACACTCACCAAGAATCATAAAAGTTTAACATTCTTTACTTTGTGATTTGAGAGAAAATTTTAAAGACTACCATAACATTTTCTTTTTTGATTTTTATAGACATTTATGAACAATTTCAGGTCTCATAAAAGCGGGGGAGCTAATAACACTGATCTAGAAGGTATGGGTGAAGATTCTGCAGCTGAGATGTGATGTTGATTCTTTTTCTATGGAAATGAATTCTACTCAAACAAATTGCTTGCCTGTCTTGGGCATACTGAATGGAAGAAGCCTATTAGAAAGGGCAGGGCACTGTAGCAGCAGCATCTCCCCATATCCTAAGGGGTAATATGAACACATGGAGTTTATTTTGGGGTCAGTGCATTTGACCTGGTGCTGTTTACTCTGACTGACAGATGAATTTGAAAGTATGAGTATGAAGATATCTCCTGTCTTAAGCTATGTGGACTTGGAAGTAGAAAAGCAAATATACTTGTGGGTAAGGAATTGAACTAAAATTTCTCTTTTAAAAAAATGAGAAAAATTCCAGAAAAATAAAACAGACAAATCCATCCCTTCCTATTCTACTCCCAGGCTGTGTCACTTACGCATACCCATTTTTAACATTGCTCCGTAATTTAAATAAAACAAGATTTTAGATGTACAGTCTGCCCTCCACATTTGTGAATTTGACCTTCATGAATTTGGTTATTCATGAGGCACATGCTTGCCCTCACCCCCATTCTCCTCCTCCCATTCCCTTGCATTCCTCACCCCAGCTTGCCAGGCTTGTGTTTAAAAGGGACATTTTTTTCCCTTTTGGAAGAGCAAAGTCCCTCCCCGACTTCTGCAAGCATGTTCTCTCTGCCACTGGCTGCACATTCTGCTGTGTAATGGCTGGTGATTGATCAGGTGCTCTCTTTGCCTGTACCCTTCCTCTCTGGGAGTACTATCCTTTCTCAAGATGGTGACTCGAAGTAGCTTGAATGTCAGAACTCAGTGTTCTGCTCTTCTCTGTCTGAGGGGAAAGTACTGATAAGCCCTTTATATTTCTTTTTTCTTTCCTCCAGGAACACCAGGGCCAGAGGTGAGGGAATGGGAGAGGGGAACTCCAGAGAGGAATGAGAGGGGGATCGAGTAGGGAAGTTATTCATGGCTTTTCTACTTTGCAAGGGTCCTGCTCTCCAAACCCTCAGGAGCCACTGTATTTTATCTGAAAATAAGCATCATAAATGTGTTCTTAATTGAGAATACCATTGAATGAATAGGAAGCCATAAATATAAAGTTTGACAAGCTTATTTTTTACTATGGCAATTCCCAGAATCCCACAGTCAGCATGGCAGTGACCAGAAGTGTAACCAGGTTATAAACTGAAGAAGGTCTTTGTACCTTTAATGGATCTGTAAAGGAGAGAATTTCAGTGGGTGACGCTTGTCATGCAACCAGCTAACAAGCAACAATGGCTGGCATTCCGTCTTCTACTCAACTATTAACAGTATAGGAGTGTCTCTAGTGTTCATTTTGGCAATCCTACTAGCTATGTTGTCTGGGTTGTTCTGGGAGCTGTTGTCCAAAACCTAACTTCTCTGTGCTTTGGGTAAACACGCAAAACCTGAACTCTTCTGCTGAGCAAGGCTTTGCTTCTGGACCTAGACTAATATGCTTTTACTTTTCTATTCCTAAAGGTAGCACAAAACAAATGTCACATACTTGGCACCATATAGGTTAATGATAGCCAAAGGGCAGAGAGTTGCACACAAGGAATAAGGCCAGCCCATCTACCTCTTCCTAACAGTAAATGACTTATTTATGGTCTTGCCCCTTCTTGTGACAGCATTTTTACTGTGAGATTTTATAACACTGGATTCTTTTTTTCTCCTGCATATAGTTTCATTAACTTTACTTTTTACTTAGTTACTTTCTGTGTATACCCGAAAGGCTCCAGATCCTGCCTTATCGTGAAAGGTAAGTAGGGTCAACCCAGATTAGCATTTGCATGGGAGACTGCCAATGAATACCAGGTGCTGTAGGCTATATTTCAGAGAAAGGAACTGGAAAAAACACTTCTGAGTATTCCTTGTTGAAGAAAACCCTGTGAAATTCATGGAGTCACTATAAGTTGATAGGAAACCTGAAGGCACATACACACATATACAATAATTTGGCATCAACAATGCACCAGGAAGTTCTCCTGAAACCACACTGAAGTCAGTGGAAGGTGTCCAAAACCATTCATGTTTGTACATTTGTTTTCAGTGGTACAGCTATCTGTTCTTAGATGTTTGACTTAGACCATTTCCACACTACACTGTTATGATGCTCTTATTCCACTTTCAACATTCTGTGGAATTCTGAGGTTTGTAGTTTACTGAGGTCAAAGAGCTCTCTGGCTAAGAATTCTAAATTCCTCTCCCTAAACTGCAAACTCCAGGATTACATAAGATGTTGAAAGTGGAATATTAGCACTATAACAGTGTAGTGTGGAAATGGCCTTAATCTCACTCACATCTGTCCCTCTTAAATGGCTGACATCTGTTAGTGCTGTACAAGTGTGTAAGCGCCTTTATACCTGTGGTTGTACTTTTTTGACCATTGTACAACAGATGTGTTCCCTTCATGACTGGGGAAACAGAGCTCCCCAAGTTGTAGCTAGTTAGAAGGCTCACTTCTTCTCTACCTTGGATATCATTCCTGAGTAGTTCTCTCTGTCCTCTTTCCTGATACCTAAGCTGTTTTTTTAAAAAGGGAGATACCTATGACAATTTACTCTGTCTCTTATGCTATACCAACTGCATGCTTGATCATAGAATCACCAAAGTTGGTGTGTTGCCCAGTGAGACCAGAACAATGACTGCAGCCAAGTTTTGAAACTGATTGCCAACTATTTAAGGTGGCCCTTCAACAAAAACCGGAATTTTTATATTTCTATATATACAACTATGTTACACTTCAGAAGACACATTTAAGAAAACATTTTGATCAGCATTGATATTTAGACTAAGGCCATTTCCACACGGGCTTAAAGAAACAGTGCAGAGCAACCTCCAGGGAGGACATCTGCACCTGGGAGCGGACTGGGTCGGACCTACTTACTGTAGTTCCGCACCTCAGCCCACTCCCAAACGACCCGAAGTGGTAGTCCAGTGTGCTTTTGAAAGACTGCTTAAAACAGGTCTTTCAAAAGCATGGAACCCGCCACTCTGTTCCCACGCTCCGGTGCAGATTTGCAAGCTTGCACCAGTGCAAGCCTGTGATCTGCCGGGGGCAGGCTTTACGCTGGCAAGCTTCAGCGGTTGGCCAAGACCCTTGACCAACTGGAAGTCACCATTTTTGTCCCCGGAGCAGTGCGCAGCGAAGAGCATGCACTGCTCCGGAGCACCGCAGACCAGACTGGGGAGCCAAGAAGTCCGGTAAGTACTGGCATGGGGCGATTCCCTCGCCTCGTGCGGAAATGGCCTAAGGGTCTTGAATTGGGAGAAAGGTGAAATTAATATAAATAAATGGAAAGATGAAAAACTGGGAAACAAAGGTTGACATTTTGAACAATTGCATGCAAATCCAGTAGCAATCAGCAAATTTTGTTTAGAAGGCCAAAACACCAGATTTTATCAAATATGATATTTAGACTGAAGCTGGTATGCTGGGCATTTATGTGCCAGTTGGCAATTGATCAGCAATCTTAGATTTTTTTTTTTTTTTGGTAATTTTATTCCTTTTGTTCCATTTTGTATAGACCTTGGTATGAAAACAAATTTTAAAGACTATTGGTTCTACCACTCAACTCTTTGCTTCTTTCTGATCAAAAGCAAAATCACCAATATCAATTGAAGCAATGCCAAGCACATTTCACAGTAGCTTTTTACTTACAGAAAACAAAGGAGTGGAGAAAGAGCTGAACTTCATACTGGAAAAAGGACATTGGGAGGGATCTTTTAAAGTTTGCCTCTTCTTTTTAAGATATCCTTGGGAGAATTTCACTGCCATTCTGAGCCTTCTCAGCCTTTTACTCTTAACACTTGTAAACACTGGTGGCACCGGTGGTAATTCATTATGTTGATATGTTATAGAAACTTATAACTGTTAGCAATCAGGACACGTTGATCGATAAGATGTTTTTCAGGGGCTTGTTAATTGAGTGGATGGCTCAAGTTGAAAGGACTCCCAAACTACCCAGGATAATTAGCCTGATGAATATCAGAGTAATCAAGGTAGTAAAATGTGAAAGTAATCAAGAAGCATATTAATCACACTTCAAAGTGTGGCTTCATTAGCCAATAGACTAGCTCTGCTTAATGAACTGAGCCTGGTCATAGGAACAAACATCTCTGTAGTTCATCTTATGGAATGTAGTATAGCGGGGGTGGCCAACACTTGGTCGTGTGGCCCTTGACCCTACCATATTCCCCCAAATGCCCTTTTCATGTCCCCCTCCGCAGGGTGAATTGTCACTTCTGGAAGCTTTCAGGCATGGCAGTTAACCTTTGAAGTAGACTGTAACCCCTCTCCTTGAACTGTTCAACTCTGAAAAAGAAATGAACAATTTTTTTCAAAACCAGAATTGGATTTCTGGACGCTTCTATTTTTGGCAGGTGAGGCATTTCTGGAAGTTCTTGTGGCCCTTGGAGTATATCCAGTACTATAAGGGAAGACACAACTGTGTTTTGTGTACTAGAAAGAAAAATGGACTAGAGATTAAGGAAGAGTGAAAATTTTGTTTTAGTTCATTTTTCATAACAATTGACCAAAATTCATCCATTTATCCATATTCAGGACCAAAATACACTGAGGTTTTTTTGAAAAATGGAGGTATCTTCGACGCTACACTAATAGAGCACTTTGATCTCCCTTTAACCGCCTTTGGTCAATCTTATGCAATCCCGGGATGTGTAATTTTTGAGACACTTTGAATTAATTGTCAGAGAGCTCTAGTGCTTTACTAAACTACAAGTTCCAGGGTTCTATAGGATGCATCCAGGGCAGTTAAAGAGGTATCAAAGAGCTATAATTTGTCAAAAAGACCTTAATGTGGAAGAAATGAAAGCTGATACATTTGTCCATCCAAGCCCCATCTTTTAAGTGCGTAACTCATAGAATTCTTAGCTTGAATTCCTCCATATTGATGCACATTTATGATGATGAGCTAGAGTGGCAAGCTCCTTTTCTGGGAGTTACTCAGCTTTTATAGCTATTCTTCAGGCAGAATAGAGAGAATTTGAAATTTTTAAAAGTTCAATGGAGAAAAAAATGAAATTGAGAGAGAGTCCCTTCTAATAGTAGAAATGTTGTCACTGTTATTTCTTAAGGTGATATCCCTTTCTACAAGATATCCTTGAGAACTGACCATCAGGATATAAATACACAAGCTATAATCAGATGTGCAGTAAAGTACAGTAGAATGCTATGTGAATGAACTTTGGTGACTCACACACTCAAAGCCTGGAAAGCTGTCCTGCTTGCTGGAGGAGTTTTTGTTCCAAAAAGGAACTTTTTGAAGCTCAAAACCAAACTATAGATTGGAGTGATTTCACAAGTTTAAAAGTGCTTCCCCTAGTCCCTTCTTGAGTTTGACCTCATTCTTGCTGCGGCTGTTTGGTTTGTAAGTGAGCAATGACAGCTGATGCCTCTGAATGTCAGCGCAGTGGGGAACCCACAGAACTTCCAAGCAGCTATCCAAGATGTTGATCTAGGGATGGACAGAAGATTGAAAGACTTCGGGGGGGGGGATGAAAAGGAGTCTTCTTAACTGCTGGAAAACCTTTATGAGGTTAATCCTGACCAAAGCCTCAGCCTTGGTGAGAAATCCATTTTTTGACACCCCCCCCCGAATTCCACCATTAATCAGAAGCAGGTGTCCAGCAGACAATAAATGTTGCTGATAGGGAGTGCTAGAGTGCATGTAGCCCAGAGGGGTGTCTGTCTATAGAAACCTCCTCCCCCTGAGGAAGCTCAGTTCGGGCCAAAGGATTTAGCAAGTTGCTGCATATCATCAACCTAGGGTATCAGTGCTACTGCTTTTCTGGGCTCCCAGGTGAGTTGTTCTGAGGGACTTGCTTTAGGTAGAGACTTTAACATCTGTAAATTTTGCCTTTTGTGTAATAAGTCTGACATTCCTTTCACCTCCTGGTGTGGCTGTTGCTTCTGTATCCTAAAATAGCCAGCCTTATTTGGCAAACACAGGCTCTTTTTCACCATGGCTGCTGGGGGTGGAGGAAGGTGGGTCCTTCCTGGATTGAGTGCTCCCATGCCACCCATTTCCGTGTGGAGCCCTGAGAAAGAGAAGCAGGAGCTTCTGCAGCAGATACTCAGCTATGGTAGCTTTGCCACTGAAGATGTTCTGTGTGTATCTTTCAAAGTGAGACTCAGAAGCACCAAAGTGTTGGTAGTGGTGGTGGCTACAATATCACCTTTAATGTCTGCATCACAGTCTACTGCTACCACATTCATACAGCAGTGGTGGTACTTATACAGTGGAGGACCAGCATCCATTCCTCCACCTGCCATGGTTACTGCGGCCCATCTACCATCTCTGCAGCTGCTGATCTCCACCATGCAATTGCCTTCACCACTGAGCCCTGTTGGTTGACCCAGAAGGGACTGCTGAACTAAGGAAAGGGGAAAGAGTAGAAGAAGCCACTGACATCTTAGTTAGTTCCACAGTTGCTTACCTTAAGGTCAGCTTGACCAATCAAAGAGAGCCCTTGTGAAAAGAGAGGGTCTTGGAAGATGCTGTACTATCTCAATCTGGGCAGGAAGCCAGAGCTTGTGGCTGCACAGCTGATAGCCAGGAGATAATCCACACAAATAACAAAGAAATAGCTCAAAAACAGTCCCTTACTTTTACTCAGTAAGCAAAGGTCAAAAGCATAAACAGAGTCCAACAGAATCCAAAGACAGAGCAGATGAGTCCAGAGTTTACATGATCCAAGAAACACATCCAGCCAGCAAGAAGATCAGATAAGCTCTGACGCTCCCAGAGGGGAAGGGCAGTACTTAAGTAGGTCAGCAGCTTAACACAACTGCTACCTAATTAATTGCTATCTGCTCTAAATCCCTTGAGACTGGAGCAAGTTCTCCCTTGCTGTCTACGTTTGGCGACAGTAGGTATAGGTAAGTTGTCTTCTGTATCTGAAGGGGCAGGACTCTCAGCTGAAGCTGGCACTGCACCCTGTTCTGTCTCTGGGATTTGTGCCTCTGTAACCTCCTCCTGTTCAGCAGGTCCTGGCATGTCCACTATTTCTGAGTCAGAGTCCATTTCCATGTTCTGGATGCAGGACATAACAGATCACTTTATCAGCTCTCAGAATAGAACTGGATAGTCTTTGTACTCTGTTCTCCAACACAGCCATGCAGTGGCCAGGGGAGGGCAGAAGGCAGCTGAGGATCACTTGGCTGTGGTCTCATAACTGACACGTGAAGATATAGGTATCCTCTGGGACCTCTGAGGATCCTCTGGAGGTCTCAGAAGATGGTGTCATTTGTTGTGCATCTGTGTTTCAAAAAAAAAAAAAAAAAGCTTGGAAATCCCCAGCTGCCACTGCCCTTCCCAATAGCTCATGTCTACATTGGGTTGGCAGGAAAACTGTGAGTTAGTTTTTGAGCACATTTCTGCAGCAGAGAGTACAGAATAAATTATTCCCTCCTGCAGGAAAGGTTTTTTAAGAATCATTCCATGGCTTATGCTCAGCTCTATCCCTTCAATAGGTTCAGCACTTTAGACAGCTCAATTGAAGTGAAGACCAGAACCTGGAGTGACTTCAGCAGCCCATGAATACAGGATCCAGCAGCCAGCACTGTAAATAGGACTATCCTTCCAGATCTTTTGCAGGCTGTCTGGATGCCCCGTCAGTATAATCTGAAGTTCCCTCAAACAGAAACACAATATAAGTATAAGAAATAATTATATGCTCACATTTCTTCTCCTCTTTCCCTTTTCATGTCTGATTCTTTTTCTCTTAGCAGCGTGGGTCCAGACTTTTTAAAAGACCATATATCTCTACATGAACCTGCCTGAATTAAAAGCTCCTCAGGGGTGGGTTTCTCTAAGTCCCACACCGCCCACACAAGTTTTTTAAGGACAACCAGCTTTTAGCCACCAACTGTATTTTCATCCCCATTTGTATGTTTTGAATGCTTTTATACTGTCTTAAATTAGTGCTGCTTTTAATGGGATATTTTATTTAATAGGTTTTTTTTAAAAAAAATAAAGGTTTTTTTTGTTACTATTATGACTGATGTTTTGACTGTATTTTTTCCAGTTTTGGTTGTGAGCCGCTTTGGGACCAATATTGGGAGAAAGGCAGGGCAGACTTTAATTAAATAAAGACTGAGATCATGAATGAGGTTACATATTTGATTGGATTTGATAGAGCTGTGGTCTCTTCAACTCTATGATTCTATGATATCTGCCATGGTGTAACCCTTTCCAGAGGACTCATATTCCTTCTGCAACCTTATAGTGGCTGGTGGAGAGAAGATGGTGGCTGAGGAGCATCTGGCTGTGTGGCTATGATGAGATGTACGACAGTGATTTCATCTTCCAGGACCTCAGGATGAGTCAAAGGAGAAATTAAAGTATCAAACTCATGGGATTCTTATGAGTGGAGTCCACACAACCCACTAGATCAAGAGCTGTGCATAACTCTTGTGCTATAGCTCACCCTTGTGCCTGATGGTGTTAACATGGTAGTGCTGAGAACCTATATAGCACAGCATATGTAATAGTTCTGCATGCTGAACTACACTACATCTGTGCTCTCAATACCTCTTGGACCCCACTGTTTAGCTGCTGCAGCCTTCCCTGCCATTCTGTGGCTTAGAGAGAAAGGTTGGAGCAGGAGAAGCACCTAGCTATGTCCCTGTAGCCAGAATAGAATGATCACTTCATCTGCAGTGATCCTCTGGGGGGTCTCAGTGGATGATGAGGACAAAGCCAGATGCTTGTGTAATACCTCCCAAGCTCCACAAGCAATAGAATGGCCATGAGAGAGGGATGCAGCAGTTCTATAGTAAGCCCAAGGGGGCTTTGGACATTGCAAAGGGAGGAAGAGATTACCCACTTCCATAACAACCAAAATAAGTCATATGTAGGATGCCAACCCAGGTGTTCAGTTCCTAACACAATGCTCTGGTGCAGAATCAGACCTGAGTCATTTCCCTTGCATGTCTTGATCTTTTGAAGCTTCCTCAAAAGAACCAACCAGCTGTGACATGAAAGACTGCTCACAGAAGCTACCAGGCAAATCATTTGGAATGAATCAATAGCCAACTGCCCCTGTCTCTTTGCCAGAAGAAGGCCATTTTCCAATCAATGAAGAGGTTTCTTTGGTAGAGCAAATGTGTTTGTTGTAGGTTAATCAAACAGCGCCGCTTGACACTGACACATGTTTCTGCGTATCAAATACGATTTCCCCCAGCTAGACTCTGTCATAAATAAATAAATACACGAACTGGAGAGTGCAATCATATTGGAGGGACGGGCATATTACACATTTGAAGATAATGGAGTGTGATCAAAGAAGGCATTTCAATCAGCGCAGCCTGTGGAATGTGAATTAGATTTGCAGAATGCAGCAGGCTGTGCAGAAATCATCCATTAGGGGCAGGGTTGCAGGGTCACAGGCCCAGAACTGCTCTTTTCTTTCAGTGTTTTTTGGGGGGCAAATATTTTTACGTTACAGAACAGCCTTCTTCCCCATATTTTGGGGGAGGCAGCACTTCTGCAGGCAACCTGTTGGGAGGTGATGTGTCTTTATTAAATTATTCATTTGGTTCATATCTTGCATTTCCCCCATGAACAGCACTCAAAGCAGCTTGTGATTAACTGGAACAAAAGACAGTTAAAACATTAAACAAAGGGAAGCGTTAAAAATTAAAGCACTACCCGAGATCCTACATCATGCTTGTCTAGTATTAATCTAGCCTCATGTAGTTACGTGGTGGTTGGGTTACACCACCTTTCTGCCAACACTGTGCTACTGGTTGTGTTATCTGTCAGTAGGCCTGCTTATTGTCTTATTATAGAATGGGGAAGACACAGTGGCTATGTCTGCAGTCCCAGTAACTCAAAAGGTACATGGAAGGCACTTCCTAACAGATATGCTCTATTCAAGAATGCACAGCTGCAGAGGAGATGGTTGCACTTAACTGGGGTGGGTTTCAAGGGCCATACTATCCTATTATTGCAACAGCTCCACTGGCTGTTGATTTGTTTCTGGGCACAATTCCAAGGGCTGGTTATGGCTCATAAAGCCCTAGATCAGTGGTGTCCAACCTTTGGTCCTCCAGGTGTTTTGGACTTCAGCTCCCAGAGTTCCTAAATGTTAACCAAGTAGTTAGGGTTTCTGAGAGCTGAAGTCCCAAACACCTGGAGGACTAAAGGTTGGATGCCACTACCCTAGATGGTTCAGGTCCAGGCAATCTGGCAGACTCTGTATGAACCTGCCCAGGCCCTGAGATCATCAAGAGAGGCCCTGTTCTAAGTCACACCATTATCACAGACATGATCGATGAGGATATAAGACAGGGCCTTCTTGGTGGTGTTACTGCCCTGGCTAGTCCGAGCTTTGGGGATATTAAAGATATCCTCTTGATATCATAATTCGGCTTCACTTCTCTATTCCTCTCCACGTGCTTGCGAGGCCACCGGACAAGCACGTAAACAAGCTTGGCCGTTAATTGTTGTAATATTCCTGAACAAAACAGGCAGGCCAGAAATAGCTGACTCACTGCTTTAGGAGACCTCCAGGCAAGTACTCTAATTAAGTATGCATGCAACCTACAAAAGAGCCTCTGCCCCGCGCTGGCAGCTTGATGGGTAACCTATACAATACCCAAGTACTCTGCGTTTGCATACTGGCTACTCTATTGAGAATCTCTACGATAACTCAATCATTCAGATTCTGACCTTTCGGAGGCTTTGTCTCCAACTCCAAATCTATTGTTTTCCCCCAAGTATGGCATAGCCTGCAGTCACAATTCTCCTTATAAAAACCCTTGATCCCGAGACCTTCCTCGGATCGCTCCCAAGTTTCATCCCGCCTTGCTGCCGCTTTGCTTGGCGAGCCTCCCCTCAGCTCCACCTACTGGGCTACATCGCACCCCAGCTTCGCTCTCTATTTTTCTGGTCTTCAGGACAGGTGAAGTATCACCCAAACCAGCAATCCCTCTAAAAATCCCTTTATACCACTCCAACCTTTATTTTCTTTAGTTATCTTGCGTGAGTGTGTCACATACACTGTTTTGCTTGTGTTTAATAAACATCATTTATTGTTTCAACTTTTGGTGTGCTCCTTGACTCGACCCGACCCCGTAGACATAGGGTTCAAGATCTCGCTACGTTACCCTGCCTCTCGTAATGCTAAGCAGTGCTCTGAGCTGATTTTCCCCACCTTTAGTTGAGCACATTTTGGTGTCCCTCCCGGGATCCCCAGTACACAGGGTAACAGTGGCTACCCCTGAACTGTGAAAATCACTTCTGAGAGAGGCTGAAATGGTCGCCTCCTTGCCATTCTTCTGATGCCAGGCAAAACCTATTTCACTCTGTCAGGCTTTAAAGCCAATTTTCTTCAATCCTGTATGACTTGTTGTGTTATGTTGTCTTACATATTCCTAGCAGAGGAATTAAGAAACACATTTAGTGAATTGTGAAGGTGCATAAGAGGACACTGGTAAGATCACTCAATGCATATTAGGCACTTTCCTGGCTCTGCTACACAGTAATGTAATAGCAGCCCTCTAGTGGGTATGGATGTTACGCAACTGCACAATTCAAGTTGTCCTGGACTTAAGTCCATGTACAAAGAATAGAATAGAATTCGAGCAAATGTTTGTAAAGAAATGGCTAAGGATGCTGTATTGTTTTAACCTGAGCTTTTAAAGATTGCCTTCTATCTTTTTAATTGCATTTTATT
The DNA here is from genome assembly GCA_030412105.1 of Cyclura pinguis. Taxonomy (NCBI): domain Eukaryota; kingdom Metazoa; phylum Chordata; class Lepidosauria; order Squamata; family Iguanidae; genus Cyclura; species Cyclura pinguis. The sequence goes on along the minus strand of CM059599.1, from coordinate 15,884,316 downwards.
TTTTAAAGTGTAGGTTTAAAATGTTTTAATATCATGAATACGTTAATTCCATTTCAGTGTTCACTTCTTATATGTTTTTAGCTGCATTGTTCTTCTTTAAACTGTAAACTGCCTTGATTTCCAATTTTGAGAGAAAAGCAGGATATAAATAAACACAATAACAACAACACTTGAAATCTCTATTTATACCACTGTGAGCTGGATATTATCTAAAAGTCAAAAAAAGTACAACCACACAACATGCACCTGTTTATAGCACCCATAGAATTACAGCCACTGTTTTAAAATACTTACAAATAGGAGTAAATACAACAAAATCCAAAATTCACAAAAGAATGATACCTTCAGAGGCCAACCAAAATGCAGAAAATGTATCTTGCAAACTTTGGAAGCTTCACTGGCTTCTTTTTTGGGCAAAAATGTTAAAAATCATGCAGGAGACAAAAAGGCAGGCATTATGATGTATTACGTATGTATTGCAAAGGGGTCTTGTAGCACCTTTGAGACTAACAGTCTTGTCTCAAGTTGCTTGAGGGTAAGTCTCAAAGGTGCTACAAGATCCCTTTTTTATACCAATCCAAACTAACATCACTCTGGCCATTTCTGCACTACACTGTTATAGTGCTATTATTCCACTTTCAACATCCTATGGAATCCTGGGGTTTGCAGTTTAGGGAAGGGTATTTAGAATTCCCAGCCATAGAGCGCTTTGGCCTCAGTAAAATACAAACTACTATAATAACGTAGGGCAGAAATGATCTGTATGTTTGAATGTTATGTATGTATTAGTATATAATTATGTGTTGTCCTGTTAATTTTAATTTTAAATTATTTATTTTTATTTTTAGGTTTTTATGTAGCCCTTGAAGAATGCCATTGTACTACATATAAGTCAAAACAGGAATTTTCCAAAATATAAACAGTGATCCACTGAGCAATTTGAGATGTGTCTCCTTTTTTTCCTGAGGATTCCACTGGGTGTTCTCCAGTTTTAGTTTCTTCAGGAACAAAAAAAGAGAAACAAAATAGGTATGTGCAGACATGTCAGATGTACTCAAAGACTTCTAAAATTTAGACCTGAATCCCACTGGTGTCTTATTTTTCCCATGGACATTTTTATTTGAGACAGAATGACCTTGAGGTTGTGGATGTAGAGTTGCAGATGTGGTGCCCTTGTACATGGTTATGCATGATGCATGCTTGTGCATTGTGCATTTCACATGAAGATGTAGATGCACATCTGCTTGCAATTGACTGATGAAGTATTGTGCAACTGCTACATAACTCCATGAGTGTGCAATTATGCTCCATCTCAATGTAGGATGTTGCCTTTACTTTATCCAGTTGGAAGAATGCATTCAATCAATGTGTACAAATTGTGCATGTTAGATTCTGCTTTCATGGTCATATAAGTGCATGGCAAATTGCATATAGATAGAGGGGGGACACAGAACTGCCTAGGATGGCAGCCCTACTAACTAAATCATTGTCATATTTAAACGAGTGAAGTAGACCTCGGCCAGCTGAGCAATTTGAGAGCTGTATCTATGAGCACCACGAGCCAAATAGACCAGAGACTCATATGACCTTCACTGACTTTTAACAGTCAGAGTCAAATGTTAATCGATCTTTAAATAAATCACTGACTAAATACCACCAGGGCATCTTGCAAATGGAGATGAAGACTGTATAATTAACAAGGTGTTTGTGCATCATCTATCTGCTGGGAAATATTTTTAGCTGCCCAATATATTCTTGGAGCCTATTTATCCATCCTAGTTGTCACATGTTGGTTGTTTCCAGCCTATGGTGAGGCTCTCCAGGTAGGTCAAACGCTATCAATCAGTTTTATTGCGAACTTTAAAACATCAGATTTGCTCTGCCAATAAATCTGGGGGCAGCAGCTAGAGAGTATCCAATGAAATCAGACATTCACAATGCAGTTATGTATTGCTGGGGAGTTCAGAGGTAAAAGGTCTTGCAATGGGGTTGTCATGGAGATGACACCAAAATAAGAAAGAACAGATCTGGCCCTGTAATTTAGGTAGAGTGAGGCAACCACCTCAGGCAGTAGATGCTGGTGTTGCTTCCCCTCACCATTCTTTCTGAGTTCCCTGGCTATTCTCCTCTCTTAGAGAGCAGAAAATGCACAATTTTCCTGAAAGTTTAAGAGCATGGTGGACAACCGTGGAAGGAGCAGCTACCTTTTTTTCTTTTTTGTCCCCACAACCCCCTGGTGGACTGCACTGGTGCACCCAACATGAGAGGAAATGATGTCACATTACTTCCTATTTTATTTTGGACTAATTTTTGGGCAATTTTGAAGTTTTTTTTCCCCCTTAGGTTGGGGGAGCTTGAAGGAGGCTCAAAGGATCAAGAATTCTGTTCATTTTGCTCTCAGTGAAAATGTATTAAAATTGCTTCATATATGGATAGTGGGGAAAAAAGCCCGTTGAGCTTTTAAAATGAGGAAGAATGCAAAACTGATCTGGCTGCTCTGGTATCAGTCCATGGAATGGAAGGGGCCTCGTGTTGTTTTTTTGCCTTGGGCAGCAAAATGACTTGAGTAGGCCTTGAGAGACAGTATTTATTACACCTAAAACAAAATGCCTCCTGCATTCAGACTTTGGCTATTATTTTTTTTGAAAATGTTGAAAACTTGGTTTTTATGTACTTGAAAGCAAGAAAGGAGTAGTGGTGATGGACGCAACTGTAGTCACCTTGCAAATGGTCATTAATCTTGTCTCCTTAATTCTTCTGCCCAAGAAAGTCATCTGAGAGGTTTTCTGCATTACATACATTGTTATAGCATTGTCATTCTACTTTCAACATCCTCTGGAATCCTGGGGTTTGCAGTTTAGGGAGGGGCCTTTAGAATTCTCAGCCAGGGAGTTCTCTGGCTTCAGTAAACTACAACCCCCAGAATTCCACAGGATGTTGAAAGCAGAATAATAGCACTGTAACAGTGTACTGCGGAAATGGCCTGAGTTTCTCTGTCCCTCCCCAAATCCTTCTTCATATTCCCAGCATGAGGATGTGGCTGAGAAGATGCACTGATTCTTCTCTGTAGCACCCAGGTTGCAGCAGCTCATTCACACATACGCATCACCCTTTGACTCAAGTGTACATGGATGTGTGACATGCACTTGGAAACATTTCTCCATGTGAAGTCTAGAACTTGGAAATTTCCTTTTTTAGGACAACAGTTCTTAAAATCCCCCAGCTAATATCACTTGGGCTGGGAGATTCTGAAAATTGGAATCCAGAAAAGGAACGTTATTCTCGGCTCTGATGAGGTCCTCTTGAGTATACAGCCCTCCTCCAGAAAAGAATTCTCTCCACGTTCAGATGTGCAAGTAAACAGTTTTTCCAATAGATGCATTTGCTTTTCATACTTATCCCTGGCCATCTGCTCTCTACATGCTCAACATGAATGGATGGTTCAGTTGTTTTGTGTTGCTGTCTGCTTTTCAACGGTCTGTCTTCAAACCACTTCAGCTCTGCATAGTGATTGCCTGCTAATTAGAGAAACTGGCGATGGAGAGGGGGGTGGAATCCTTCATAATTATGCCAGGTGAGCCACACTTTGAATGCTAAATTCATCCCAAACAAACGTTGTGTCCATCACATGCAAAGAGCAACAGAACTTGTATTTCCTTCAGTTGTGACAGTTGACTCATTAGGAAGGGAAAGCATTCCTTCCTTAGTTTCTTTTCTGTACTTCCAGCTGAAGGAAGTTATATTGTTTCTGTTTTAATGCTCAGCAGATGCACACGATTTTGTGAAGTTTTTAGGAAATATACTTGTAATTCAAATGCTACTTATTAATATTTCACTTAAATATAATGGTACACAAACATGGAAGAGGGATGGAATCAGTGGCCCTTGTGATCTCTTCCAACTCTATGACTCTATGATTCTAGGTCTCTGCAAAAGACAGGATATAAACTGAGAATTTTGCCCCTGGAAGACTCTAAAACGTGCACATTTTTTTGTCTCATTACCTCCACAATTGGGTGGAAGGCCATATGGAATGCTTCCTCTAATTTGGACACTACTGCTGATGCAGCCTAGAAAAGCATTGGCTTTTTGGGCTGCTGCATCACACTGTCACTTGTGGTCTGCTGAGATCCTGAGATCCTTTTCACAAGTATTGCTTACAAGCCAACCTATATCTGTGAATTTCATTTTTCTTGCCTGTTTCTAGTTCCTTACATTTATCCTTGTTTAATTTACAGTCAGCCCTCCACTTTTGCAGGCTTCACTTTTGAAGATTTAATTATTCACGGATTATTTGCTGCTACCTCCGCTGCTTCCCTATGATTGCAAGCCTTGTGAGACTGAGAAACTGTGAAAGCGGCTTGTAAGTCACTATTAAAAATGGTGTGGAGAGCAGTGAAGGTGGCAGTAAGCCCCCCTAGCCACCCACTTCTGCCTTGTGAAGGAACCCTGATGCCTCAAAGGAATGCACAGCAGGTTGATGTTGATCGTACTGTTCAACATTTTTTTGTGTTAAATATGGTTTGGGAGGGCCTGGAGTTATTCACGGTTTTTCCACTTTCAAGGAAGTCCTGTGCCCCTAACGCTAGTAAATGTGGAGGGATGATTGTAATGTGTTTTTTTTTAAAAAAGTTTTGTCCCAGTTCTCAATTCTATCAAGTTCATTTTGAATTCAGATCCTGTTCTCTGGGGTTATTACTGATTTAATTCAAAACGTGAAGTGTATCAAACTGGGCTAACTTTTAAAACTCATTTTGGTATGTTAAATTGTTATGCTCTTGGTTCATTTTAACTTTTAAAACCTGTTTTAGTATGTTAAATTGTTATGTTCTTGGTTCATTTTAATTATTATTTTTGTTTTAAATTTTGACTGTGTAATCAGTTTCATTTGTATGCTGCCCAGAGAGGATGGGACATCAATTTTTTAACCACAAGAAGCGCAACAACAATAATAATGAAAATAGCAATAGGAGTTAGCAATAGCAGTTACATTTCTATACTGCTTATCAGTGTGAAGCACTCCCTAAGAGGTTTACAATGTGTTTAGCTAATTACCCCCAACAAGCTGGGTACTCATTTTACCGACCTACGGATGGATGGAAGGCTGAGTCAACCTGGAGCCCTGCAAGATCAAACTCACAACATTGTAGCTGCAGTACCGGCATTTAACCATTGTGCCACCAGGGCAATAGTTCCACATTAAGGACATGATGCTCTCTAGATTAACAATCTCACTATACTGCAGCCAATTTAGTCAACAGCTGAGGTTAAGGCAGCTGTGAAACACCAGCCTGACTAGCTTTAATCCAGGCAATACAGAGGTAGATAGACTGGTGCTATAGAGTAATTTGCTTTAGGAAGCCTAATTAGTTTGGAAATTAGAAGTTATTTTTAAAAAATGAAAATAAGTCAGCTTGAGAAAATATTTCAATATGCTACTTTTCTGGTCTTATAGATTTTCTTTCTTTCTTTCTTTCTTTCTTTCTTTCTTTCTTTCTCTCTCTCTCTCTCTCTCTCTCTCTCTCTTTCTAAAATAAAATGTCTCTGTTATAACCTTCCTTGTATCTACTCTTAGCCTTCCTCACTAGGGACTCTGGGAGTCTCAGTCCAAAAACATAATTTTTACAAGCTATGAACTGAATCAGTGGCCTAAATTGGGATGGCAATCATGTGGCCCTCCAGATGTTGTTGAAATATAACTGCCAGCATTCCTCACCACTGGCTTTGCTGGCTTGGACTTCTGGGCCTTGCAGTCTAGCAGCATCTAGAGGGCCTCCTGATTTCCACCACAGACTAAATCCAGTTGCTAGAGTAGATCCATTGACTATAAATCTTAACTAGAGTAGATCCATTGAAGCAACTGCTGAATAGTAGTCTGAGTCCAAATGATGCAATAGGTCTACCATACTTGGAACTAACTATTGGACTTAGGCTAATGTTTTAGTCTTTGGTAAGGCTGCACCATTTGTTACTTGTCATGGTTCTGGGTCTGCAGAGTAGTTGTTATTGTTGTTGTTGTGTGCCTTCAAGTCATTTCTGACTTATGGTGGCCCTAAAGGAAAGATATCATGGAGTTTTCTTGGCAAGGTTTGCTCATAGGGGTTTGCCATGCATTCCTCTGAGGTTGAGATAATGTGACTTGCCCAAGGTCACCCAGTGGGTTCAAATTTGCTCTCCCAGAGTCCTAACCCAACAACCAGCCCACTACACTACACTGGCTCTCAGACTAAGGATCCAAGCATTCAAATCCCCTGTATTTTCTACATTTCCCTGACTTTCAAGTGTAGTTCAGAGAACTGAAGGGATGTTGCATAGAATCTTGTCAAGATACTGTAATCTCTGCAATTTTGCCTAATATAGAGATCTTTTCAGTACAAAATATTTTCACCGGTGACTTTGTAGTTCAGAATGAAATGGGACAGGCACTTAGGAATGGAAGGAAAATACTTTTTATTAAAAAATGTATAAACCACAGAAATAATTCTATTATATTGTAACAAACATGTTCTTCTTGTAGACACTTCTGTAAGACACATCAGTAAAAAGACAGGCTGTTTCTGGACCCTTCAAAAAAAAAAATTCCACCCTTGTCAGTCATGTGTTTCATTTAATATGTTCAAGATGGGATCTGTTCCTACCCACTGTGATATGGGTTATCACTGCCCATCTGACAGTGAATGACAGACAGTATGACCTGATTCTGCCAACTGCCAATCACAGTGTTCCAGAGCTTGGCCCTTCAATTACATTCCTAACACAACTCTAAACAACTGGTACATTTTTATGAATCCGCCCTCCAGGTCACTGCTTTGTTCTAAGCGTGAAAAAGACAGTCCATAAGTTTGCATTGTTTGGTCCAGTCCATTGTTGCTGAGCATATGCAGTTCAGTGGCTCGCCACAAGGGGCAGTCACCCATAGACCTTCTCAGCAGCTCTCTGAATATTGTAAAATTTATGTTGTCAATAATACAGCCTAGGCAGATCTGGATCACAGGTTATGCTTTTTTATCATCGAGGAAGGGCAATAGTTGGGGGTTAGAGCACATATTTTGTATATGAGTGGTCCGTTTCTGCCATCTCTATTCACTTTGAAAGTACAAGAATTACAGATGGACAAATCTGATAGATTTGCTCTGCTCTGTTTTCATTTTTTTTTAATTCAATGTTGAGTTCTCTCTGTCTTCTTTAGGTGATTTTTAGTGGTTCTGATTTTAAAATATATGAAACAAAATTCTCACCCAGTTCTGGAGAGCTGCTGCCAGCCAGTGTACATCAGAATGGACAACTGCAGAGGGCTTGGTGGCCACTTTCCTTTCCTGCACTACCCTAGAAGTCACTCTGATTCAGAAAGTCTTTTTTTGGGAGCTTGGGGTTTCGATAAGTGTTGTGAGAGGCTTGAGAAAAGGCTTGGAAGCAAAAGCATCACATTTGGCAATAGTTTTTGAGCTGTTTGGGGTTAAAAATTGCATTTCCCCCCATTTTTGTGGGGTCTAGGGGCTCTGCAGAGCTTCTGGGGGGCTTTAGAGATTGGGAAATTGGGCCCCACAGGCCACTCACTGACCACAGTCTGCACTTTGCCCATCTTGGTGTACAAACTACTGAGCTAGATGGACAAATGTCTACTTGACTTCATCCACAGCAAAGCTTCTCAGGCAATCTGATGTGGGGGGCCAGCAATTATTTTTCATCAGTATGTCAGGGACAGGCACCATGTTTGTGCCTACTGGCTATAATAAGTTCTTTCGTTCTTGGAAATTCCCCAAGAAGCAGCAGCCAATAATTTGTGGACTGGTACTGGTCCAAGGAACATACTTTGAGTATCATTGATCTCAGGCAACTTCATGTCTTCCATATTAGCACATAAATGTATTCGTGCAAATTGTGTAAATTTATACAAATTGTGCAAAACATTTTTTCTGCACACACACACAAAAGCCTTCTTTGGGCAAAAGCTATGTTTCTGTGTAGACTTCCAGGCCACTTTGAGGGCTGAATCACAGTCAATTGGCCTTGTACTTGCAATATAAACAGCAATATCTTTGCATAGATATTGATGCATTTTGCACTGTCTACTATGCAAACATATTGCTTTCTGTGCAGAAAACACATTTTAAACCCCAAAACACATTTTCTGTCCAGAAAAAAAAATCTATTTTTGCAGAAATAAATTTCCCTGCATGAAATTCCAAAGTACAAACAGTGGTGAAACATTCTGCAGAAACCCATTCTCACAGCTCACGGAGAAAATGGCTGAAAGTATTTTTTTTTCTTGCCTGGTGAAATAAAATAAGCAAGATTTGCACTTTTACTTTATACTGAGCCAGAGACATAAGTGGATGCCTGCTACAAAACCTATTTTTGCTTTAATTTCTGAATTGCTGAAAATCAAGCCTAATCAAGCTATAAAGCTGATAACAAGGAACAGCCTGTGGTAGATACTCCCTGTCAGGTCCTAATCAAGCATCTCTCCCATTTTCCACAATGGCTGACCAGATGCTACCTGGCAGAGCTTAAAAGTTACATTTTAGATTATGATTCTCAAGATCGCCTAGCTAGTGCCAACTGGCTGGAAGAATCTGATCAGGGATATAATTCCTTGCTAATTTTCATCTTGAACGAAGCAACAAGTAATTTTAACAAAGTTCTGCTTGCTGAGAGAAAATGTTCACAAACTGCAGTTTTTGGAGCCTATTTGCGGTTTGAGATGTACGTGGTACAAAATTTGCATATGGTATTATCATCATCATCATCGTCATCATCATCATCTTTATTTTTATCCTGCTTTTCTCCTCGAGGGGACTCATTCCGTATTTTTATGGAATAAAATAGCAGATGTGCATTTTCTGACAGAAAAGCTGTGTCCTGCACAGAAAATGCTGCTTTCTGTGCAAAAATACCATCTGCAAAATTTGCATAGAAAAGGTCCCAGACTATGAAAATAGTAATCAGTCAGAGTCTTCTCTTCATGGTCTCTCGATCTACAGGAAGTACATTTCTTGACCTCTCAAGAAGTACATTTTTCAACCATTTGAAAATATTTTTGAATATGCTTCCCATCCTTACCAGACAGTAACTGCTTTCCAAACACTTCCCTGGATGTGGCAGCCCTGTTCTCACTGTGGCTAATCAACACTGATAGCCAAACCCTCCACAAAATGAGTCTGATCTTCCATTGAAGCCTCGAAGCTAGTAGCTGCCCATTCAGCTTGGAATACTTGTTGTCATTGTGTGGCTTCAAGTCATTTCCAACTTATGGCAACCCAAGGCAAACCTGTCACAGGGCTTGCTTGGAAAGATTTATTCACTGGGGGTTTGTCTTTGCCTTCCTCTGAGGCTGAGAAAGTGGGACTTGCCCAAGATCACCCAGTGGATTTCCATGGCTGAGCAGGGATTCAGTCTCTGGTTTCTGGAGTCATGTACAAACACTCAAACTACTACGCCACCCTGGTTCTCTAATAAATCTAATATTGCTTTTTTTCCAATGTAGGAAATGTAGGTGAAACAACTCCGCAGTCAGGGACCACCAATGCCTTCCATGTCAATAGTGAATCCAGGGTTTAGCTTAAACGCTGGAAGAGCAATCCAGTATTCTGAACCACATTCCTCCTAATAAGTTCAGCACTTCAGATAGCTCCTTTAAAGTTCACAGACAAACCTAGAGTGGCCATCCCATCCCACTGACATAGAAGCTACTCTTGTGTGCTTGTGAAAGAAATTGTGGAACTTTTCTGAACTGATTTTGAGTGCACATCTTGTACCATTATTTTTTTAATTCCATTTATTGCTACAATAAAGACCCCTAGAAACACAGCAAAAAGATTTTATGTAGTGGAAGATGAGTTGATGTAATTATATTTCACAGTGGATTCAGTTGGGATTAAATTCTTCCCCATGCTGTGATTGCCACATTAGCCATAGGTATAATTGCACCAGGCACTAGGTGGTGGATGCAAACAGGTAAACTCTTCTTTAACTGAATAATAAGGGGGAGAAAATCATATTCCTCCCTGTTTGAATTCCAGGTTCCATGTTGAGATGACTTCTTTGGTTTTGCAGGGCCTTCAAAGTTAGGAATTAATGCTCTGACATACGGAAAATTAGGTTATTTGATGCAAGGCTTCAACCCTGATAATACTGAACAGCCCCATGATAGGTATCTCCTGCCAAGTCTGCAGCTCCAGGAGGTCCTCAGTGTTTCCAATATTTAAGTCTTAGCTATCCATTTTGCTGAGTCAGGAATCTGTGACATGAGAGGCAGTGGAAGAAAATAAGAACTTTTGCAACAATCAAACGACAGTCAGAGCTGGCAGGCCAAAAACACAGAAAGGTGTATCCCGTCTCCTGAATATTCCCAGTGAGAGAACATTTTGGGCAATCTTAGTAGTCAAGCTTTCTTCCAACCTTAGGCAGTCCAGGCAGTGGTGGCTGGTTGGCTTCTGTGCCAGTGGCATGGTGAATCCACCTGAGGTTTTAGTACAAGCTTCAAAGGGTCTAGCCAAGGTGCTAGATCCCTAAAACATATTCAGCACCTTGGATAACTCTGTTAAAGTTCCAACAAAATACCCAGGACCCTTTCATGCAACAGAATGCTATTGTTCTACTTTAACTGGCATGGTACCATCCTGTGGAATCCTGGGATTTGTAGTTTGGGGAAGCATTCTGGATGACAATTCTAAATGCCCCTTGCTAAACAGTAAAGTCCGTAATTCCATATGATATAACCTTGGTAGTTAAAGTAGAACAATAACACTTAACTATGTTGCATAAATAGGCTCCCTGAACAGATTTACTACTCCACTGATATAACAGCTACCTGTACTCACCAGTCCCTAGGAATCTGGAAGGGACCAGAGTAGCCTTGGGGACCACATGTGGTCGATAGCCTACATGGTCCTCCCTCACCACCTTGCTTTCAGGCTTCAGTCCTCAAGCAAGCGGAGCTGAGCTTACCTGGTTACGTCTTGCTCTTCAAACTCTGAAGCGTCCGACCGAATGGCAACAGGCCAAATCAACTTGTCCTGAGCTTCCCCTTGCCATCCTGTGTAGCACTGAAGACACTGGAACACGGTTTCTCCCGGTCTTGCTCAGCCTTCTGGCCCTCAGTGTTGTGCATTGTTTTCCAGATTGCTTCCTCGCTCAGCTGCAGCTGGAGTGATTAACAGACCAACATGCTGGTATAGCAGTAAGGGACAGATTTTGTTGGAGAGCCGCACTGTTTGTTGTATGATTCAGAAGCGAGAGTCATATCAAACAGTGGCTGCTCTTCCTAAAGCGTTCTCTCCCAATAATTAGCCAAGGCTGTTTTCTTCAACATGTTCTGTGTATTTACCCAAATGCAAATGAGTTAAAATTCCAATCCAAAAGCTTGCCTAATGTAGACGCTGCTGAATATATAGCAATTACCCAAATAGCTCTATATTTAGCTAATTGACCATTTTGGCTCTATACACTCTCCTAATTTTCTTCTTATCATTCTTTTATAAAGGGGAAAAAAGAGCTCATTTCTCTTTAGTGAGAAAATGATAATCAGTAACACTGTTTCGGTAGTGTTGTTTCAACATGCAACCCGTACTTAAGGGTGAATTCTACCTTATGTGACCATGGTTTGTTTTAAAAGACCATATTTCTTTTCTGTGCAAAGCAGCACTGGGAGAGGGTTATTTGGGCCATTTCCGCACTAGACTGTTATAGTGCTATTATTCCACATTCAATATCCTATGGAATTATGAGGGTTGCAGTTTAGGGAGTGGCCCCATAGGATGTTTAAAGTGGAATATAGAACTATAACAGTCTAGTGTGGAAATAGCCTTGGATGAAAGAAGTACTGTGTGGGAGGAAGTACGTGGCTCTATCCGATAATGGTCAGAGCAACTTTTCTCAACCCTTTTACCCTAGAGGAACCCTTCAAATAATTTTCAGATCTCAGGGAGGTCCTGCATAAAAACTATTCACCAGAAATCCTGGCTTGCCATCTATGTTACACAATTTTGTGTAGACAGTCAGCCCTCCATATCAACAGATTCTGTTTCTACGGTGTATGGGAAATAACTGGAAGGCCATTGTAATCTTGAGGAGGTATAGGAATGTCCTGACCCCAGCTTGTCTCTCCGTATTTTTAAGTTTATGTCTGCCACTGCTAAGAATTTTGCTTAATTAGGCACACTAAACTTGCCTTAATCACTGTATTCTTGCTTTGCTGTATCCTGTATGCTTGTTAGCTTGGAATGCAGACAAAACATAAATTGCAGATGATACCTGCTAATTGGCACCTGCCCTTGGCTGGAGATGAACAGCCAAGTAGCACTAGCCAGTGGATACAGGGACAAACCTGAAAGATGATCACATAACTGGTCATCTTGACAATCAAAAGGCTTCTAGCTCATTCCAGGTGTCTATTTGATTGATGATCTTGACAGTTGAAAGGAGCTAGCTATCTCAGATGTGTGAAGACTCTGGAAGATTCTACGGAAGATAGCCAAGTCTCCCAGACCAAGGAGTATAAATACCCCCTGGATTGTGTTCTTGGGGTTGGAGGGGGCTCAGCACCAACTGATGGTTTCACAGAATCACAGAATCACAGAAATGTAGAGTTGGAAGAGACCACACGGGCCATCCAGTCCTACCTCCTGCCATGTAGGAACACCCTCAAAGCACTCCCGACAGATAGGCATCCAGCCTCTGCTTAAAAACCTCCAAAGAAGGAGACTCCACCACACTCCGAGGCAGCATATTCCACTGCCGGGCAGCCCTGACTGTCAGGAAGTTCTTCCTGAGGTTCAGGTGGAATCTCCTTTCCTGCAGCTTGAATCCATTGCTCCTTGTCCTGGTCTCTGTAGTGGCAGAAAACAAGCCCTCTCCCTCCTCTACATGGCATCCCTTCAAATATTTAAACATAGCTATCATGTCCCCTCTTAACCTTCTCTTCTGCAGACTGAACATACCCAGCCCTCTAAGTCTATCCTCATAGGGCTTGGCTTCCTGGCCCTTCACCTTTTTGGTCACCCCCCTCTGGACCTGCTCCAGCTTGACCATGTCCTTCTTGAATTGGGGTGCCCAGAACTGGACACAGTATTCAAGATGAGGTCTAACCAAAGCAGAGTAGAGTGGTACCAGTACCTCCCTCGATCTAGACACCATACTCCTATTGATGCAGCAGAGAATTGCATTGGCTTTCTTGCCTACCACATCACATTGCTGACTCATGTTCAGCTTGTGGTCTATTAAGACTCCTAGATCCCTTTCACACGTACTGCCATCCAGCCACGTGTCCCCCATCCTATATTTCTGCATTCCATTTTTTCTACCTAAGTGTAGGACCTTACACTTCTCTCTGTTGAATTTCATTTTGCTAGCTTTGGCCCAGCTCTCCAATCTGTCCAGGTCATTTTGAATTTTGATCCTGTCCTCTGGCGTATTAGCAACCCCTCCCAATTTGGTGTCATCTGCAAATTTGATGAACATGCCCTCTATTCCTTCATCCAAGTTGTTGATGAAAATATTGAACAGCACTGGGCCCAGGACAGAACACTGTGGCACCCCGCTAGTCACTTCTTTCCAGGATGAAAAGCAGCCATTGGTGAGCACCCTTTGGGAACGGTCAGTCAACCAGTTACAGATCCACCTGACAGTAGCCCTGTCCAGCCCGCATTTTACTCGCTTCTTTGCAAGAATGTCATGGGGAACTTTGTCAAAGGCCTTACTGAAATCGAGATATGCCACATCCACAGCATTCCCTTCATCTATCGAGCTAGTAACTCTATCATAAAAAGAGAGAAGATTAGTCTGGCATGACTTATTTTTGAGAAATCCATGTTGACTTCTCGTGATTACCGCATTGCTTTCTAAGTGATTAGAAACTGACTGCTTAATGATCTGCTCCAGGATCTTTCCGGGTACGGACGTCAGGCTGACTGGGCGATAATTATTTGGATCCTCTTTTTTTCCCTTCTTGAAGATGGGGACAACATTTGCCCTCTTCCAGTCTGCTGGAACTTTTCCTGTCCTCCAAGATTTCTCAAAGATTATAGCAAGCGGTTCCGAAATGACCTCTGCCAGTTCTTTTAATATCCTAGGATGCAATTCATCTGGCCCTGGAGACTTGAATTCATCCAGTGTGGCCAGGTATTCTTGTACCACCTCTCTACCTATTATGTGCCGCATTTCCCCTGCTTCCTCACCTGCTCCCCAACCGCCAGGTTGAGTGCTTGTATCCTTCTGGGAAAAAACTGAGGCAAAGAAGGTGTTAAGTAGTTCTGCCTTTTCTCTTCCCCCTGTTAGTAATTCGCCATCTTCTCTGCGCAGCGACCCTGTCGCCTCTTTCTTTTTCCTTTTGCTGTGGACATATTTAAAAAAGCCCTTTTTATTGTGTTTAGTGTCTCTGGCCAACCTAAGTTCGTTCTGTGCTTTAGCCTTTCTGACCTTCTCCCTACATTTCCTGGCTACTTGCTTAAATTCTTCTTTGGTGGTTTCCCCCCTCTTCCATTTCCTGTACACGTTTCTCTTAACGCTTAGCTCAGCTGAGAGTTCTTTACTCAACCATTCTGGTTTCTTCAGATGCCTTCCATTTTTCCTCCTTATTGGCACAGTTTTAGACTGTGCCTTCAGTATCTCCCTTTTAAGGAACTCCCATGCCTCCTGAACTCCTTTCTCTTTCACTATTCCCGACCACGGAATTTCAGCCAGCAGCTCCTTAAGTTTACAGAAGTCCACTTTTTTAAAATCTAAATGAGTGTCTGGCTACACTTATCTTCTCCTTCCCACAGAATGCCAAATTCCAATAGGGCATGGTCACTCCCCCCTAAAGATCCAACCACTTCTACCTCATTAACAAGGTCATCCCTATTGGCCAGGATCAGATCTAGAATATTTGATCCCCTTGTGGCCTCTTCCACCTTCTGGACCATGAAATTGTCTGCAAGACAAGCAAGAAACTTGCTGGACCTTGCTGTCTTGGCAGAGTTTGACTGCCAACATACATCCGGGTAATTGAAATCTCTTGATGCACCCTGCATATTGGCTACCAGAGGGGGTCTTCTTCACTGGTTCTGTTTGGGTGAGAACAGAATCTTTGCTTGGATCAAAACATCCATCTTTATGTTATCTATGCCATGATAGGCTTAAGTGGATTTCATCTGTAACTGAATGCTGCTTACATGCTTATGTTTTTTAAACGGCTTGCCCAAATAATTTTGGATTGATCTGAACCTGAAGGCATCATCCCTCCATAATTAAAAAAGATTTCTGTGGTCAGCATATGATACCTCTGGATGACCTATAATGTACACACTTCTCTCAGCTCAGTTTGGAATTGTTTCAGTATTTATGAGTTTCCTTATGATGCATTATGTGCTAATGTGACTAACTGCACTGCTCTTTGAGAAATACAAATCCCAGCACCAGCCGTAGATGGAAACTGCTTGGAAAACACAATATCTGATCACACATGTGCAGAATCTCATTTTACATTCTGAGCTGGAGCCATACTATGCATCGAAGGACCTCTTGGGGGAAATGGAACTCAATTCATAATGCACAACAAATGCATTACGAGCTGGGCAATTTCACATCCTCTGAATTGGGCTACTGCATAACAATCTTTGGCCACATCACTAGTAATAAGAAGATATGAAGACTTCTAAAGAATAAGAAGTCAGCTGAAACATGGAAGGAGGTTGTGATGGGATGACTACTTTTGGGGCTGAAGTGCTGCAATGCATACATTTTAAAAATTTGATTTGACAAGCAAAAATTATTTGTTCCGAAGAAGGGAAGATGGGACTATAGCACCTGCACCCCCTCACTTTTTAGATTTTTAATTTTTGGTCCCTCAAGTTGTTGCCGCCTTGGTAAACCTTGTCCCGGGGTCTACAACTTTGATATAAAATTAATCTAACCCACCAGAGAGGTCACCTGGATGAGCACGTAGGCAACAACGGTCATACGATTGAAAGAACCAGGTCAGGCCAGTAAACTCCCCAGTCACGTAGCCACAGGAGACCTCAAGCTGTGCCAACCCACGGTGGACAAAAGATCATCAGCCTTTAGGGAGGCAACTTGAAGGGTTTAAGAGTTTTCCCACAAAGTTGGGCACAGGAAGCAATAAAATCTTGTCAGGCAAAATCCATCTACATAAACTCACACTGCAACCCAAAGTGGCAGAAGATCCTGATACTTGAGTAACACCTTGTTATCTTCCAATATCAAAGAAGGTGGCAGTATGAAGTTGTTTTCTGTTGCTGTCCCCTTTGTTCTCCCCGGGAGAGGATTTACCCTCAAGGTAAATTTTTCCTACAAATAGCCCCTGTCTTTGACTAGTTCTTTGGATGCCTCCTGGTAATACCAACTGGCTGGTCCCCCGTCCCGATAGCCACGTGATCCCCTCAGCATCTCTTCACTGAGTTCCTTTTCTTTCGCTGCTTTCTGGACCAAGGACTTCAGGAAAAGGTACAGTATCACCCAAACTATGAATCCTTCAACAATCCCTCTATCTTATTTCCAGTCTTTATTTCTCTTTAGCCCTTGGATGTGTGTGTGAGTGTTTGTGTTGATAAGTGCTACTACTGTTTAATAAAGTCATTCATTGGACCTTTTTGTGTGATTTCTGACTGGGCCTGACCCCGTAAAAACTGGGTAAAAGATCTCGCTAGGTTACCCTGCCTCTCGCGTTGCTATTGTTTGTGCTCCATTGAGCTTACTTTCCCCACCACTTGGAGCATATTGAGGTGTCCCTCTGGGACCCCCAGATTTTCAGGGTAACAAAGTCCTATAGGGGCTATAACGGACAATGTTGCCATGTTTGGGGCTTTTATTAAAAAAATAGAAATGGAAACAGAAGCTGACTGATCTGATCAACAAAGCTGTCAGGTATATGAGCGGTATGTGTCTTTGGAATACTGCATGATAATAGACATAGGACTTAATTTTGTTCCTCTACCAAGTGTTTTGAGGAAAATTTGTTTATTCATGGGGTGCCAAAAGAAAGGACACATGAAAATAATTTGTATGGTAGCGACACAGTATGAATGGAATCTAAGCAGCAATGCAAGGGGAGTCAGCTTAATTCCAAATACTACATTTCTTGAGACAGAGAGAGACAAAAAAAAAATTCCTATTTGTGCTAGTATTTATTTCATCAAGATTGACTGGCAGAAGGAACCAGAATTTCCTTACACAGCTGTCGCAGATGACATGTCCCAAATTGGGCAATCTCTTAGCCTGGTTATACTATTCTTCATGTCCTTTCTGACAGCAGTCTAGTCTGGGGAATCTCCACTTTTACTGGTTTAAAAGAAATGCGATGACAAGAATCATCATGTTGCTGTCAAAAAAGAAGTGTGCATATCGGATCAAAAGGAAATTCTGAAAATATTCTGCAGTATAATTCCACCCCCCCCCCCATTTCAGATTGCCTTCTGGGTTTGCCAATTGTATAATGAGAGTGTAGCTCAGGGAGTTGGCAACCACCAGCATTTGGGATGTCTGTGTCTGTTGGCCTCCTGTGGGACTTCAGAAGGCACAGTCCCTCCCTCTGTTGTGCTGTTATGATCTCTCTCATTTTTTTACCATTGGAGAAAAAAATGCAAAATGGACTCCATACTAAGCAATGTGAGAAGCAATTTAGCCATGAGTAATTGCCCGTCCTGGGCTGTTTTAGGCCTGGGAGAAGCCATTTTCTAAATCAGGAAATAAACTGGAACCTAGAGAGAAAGGGCCATATTTTTACTTTAAAAAGGAAGAATTTCTTTCCCCCAACATTTTGGAGAGCTTAGGGGGCACACTTTCAGGACTCAAAAATAGCCTTAGGTGATTCTTGCAACCCGCAACCTATAATTTTCTCATCCCTGTGTTACCCCAAAATGTGGGTGACTCAGGGGTCCACTTTCAGGGGTCCTCCATGCGACAGTGGGGAATTAGTTGGCTTGGTTAGGAAGCTTGTGAGAGGGGGATAATCTAACAAGATCTTCCAACAATGTTTACAGGGTCCTCACAGGAAAGGACCAGCCAGAGATTCCAAATAAGGTAAAATGTATTTTATTGAAAGGTTCAGTCATGCATGTAAAAGATTAAAGCACTCACACATTCCACTAGAGCTAACCAAAGGATAAAGGGAAAAAGGTTGTTGATAGAGTTTTATTGAGGGAATGGGCAATAATTATTGGTCCAGAGAGCAGCAAAGAAAACAGTGGTGTGGCTTAGACTTGCATTTAAGGACAGTGCTCATTCAGAAATCAGAGTGACAGCACGGCATTTAGCAAGTGAGATACAGTGTCTGACTACCTAAAATGGAGGGTTTTTATAGCCAAAATTTGCTTGGAAAGCAAGAGTGTGAATGACTCTCTGGCTGAATGAACAATGAAGGTTGCAGCACAGACAATGGTGTCTGGATGAAGTTAATGGTCTTAGTGTTAGGTGACAAAGAGTTAATGACTGTGGTAATAGCTCTGTAATAGTGAACAGGTAAACGAACAGTAAAGGGAAATGTCCAGGTGCTAGGAAGAAGGGCTGAATCAATGGCTTGGTAATAAACATTTATTTACAATGCCCTTTACACCAAAGGGTGGAACAATGACATATACAATCAGGGACAAAAACATTAAAACAAAAAACCACAAGAATACATGTCATGAAATTCCCAACACCCACCAGTTTTACCCATCTCAGCATCTTAAACACATCTCAATGACGTAAGGTGGAGAGTCAAAGAGGAACGTGTAAAGTCAAAGGCTTTCATGGCCGGAATCCATAGGTTGTTGTGGGTTTTCCGGGCTTTGAGGCTGTGTTCTATTAGTATTTCCTCCTGATATTTCATCTGCATCTGTGGCTGTGGCTGTGATCCTCTGAAGATGCCAGCCACAGATGCAGGCGAAACATCAGGAGAAAATACTAATAGAACATGGCCTCAAAACCCAGAAAACCCGCAACAACCTAAAGATGAAGGTCTTCAACTGTTTGTGAAAACAGATGAGATCCTCCTCCAGTTGGAGGTCCAAAGGAAGACTGTCCCACAAATGCGGACCCAGATCATGAAAGGCTTGCAGCCTTGACAGTGCTGTACGTGTTGGTGGAACAGACAATAATCCTTTGCCTGTAGATCTCAAATTCCTGGATGGAACATACCACACAAGCTGAGCTGTGAGATGCTGAGGGAGGTTAGAACACAAAGCTCTAAATACCAGGACCAAAAGTTTGAAACAGGCCCTGTCAGAACTGTTAGCCAGTGAAGGGATCTATGGGGAGAAGAAACAGGTGAATATTTTGGCAGATTTAAAACAACCTGGACAGCTGTTCTGAATTAAAACCAGAGAAAGAAGGGAGCAGGAAGACAAACTTGTTAGTAAGCTGTTACAATAATCCAGGCATGAGTTCACCAAGGCCAGGAAAAGCAAATGGGCAGTCTCTACAGTCAGGAACCTCTGGTTCCTGCGGATGTTCAAAAGATGGAAGTTGCATCCCTTTGCTGTAGCCCCAATAAAGGGATGTAGAGATAGTCAGTCATCCAGCAGGACTCCAAGGTTCCTAGCAACTGAGACAGGAGCCACTGTGCAACCCTGTAAATCCAGTGGGTGACTTTAGAGAGAGGGGCTGCTCGGTGATCAGACTGAAACATCAAGATCTCTGTTTTGTTCACATTCATCTTAAGATGATGAGCGGTCATCCATGAAGAAACACGTGACATACAGTCTGTCACTGACTTCCACAGTGGTAACTTGGTGGGAACTTCTTATTACTATTGTATGGCAGCAGAGACGTTACAGCTTTAGCTTAAGCCTATTATCTCTGGAGTCACCTTGTGATTATCCTGGCAATGATCTTGGCTATGCCTAGAGGGGATCTCTAACTTACTTTGCAGTTCACCTTTTCAGCCAGAATTTTTTCTCTGGCCAGCCTGGCCTTACAGTCATCTCAGGATCCATGTTATATCATGGGAATTAATATGTTTTGCCAATTAAATCATATTTCACCAATGAAACCATATCAAATTTGGGGGTACAAGGGCCAGTAACACCGGCTGTATATCTTCCAACATTTCATAGATGAAAACTGGAACATATACAGCCAAGCAACTCAAGAGTGTGTTCAAGGTGGTAAAAGTTATGAATGACAGTGAACATACAAGCTAGAAGAGGTTGCCACAGTTTGGTTTTGCCTGAGTCTTTGGGGAACGGCAACATTCTGTCCTTCGTCTCCTCTCCCCACCAAGCTATGAATGCAAATTATTTTTTGCACTTTGAACTCAGTCTGCAGCAACTGAAGTAAGCTGAGGAGAAAGGAGAAAGCGGGAAGACACTTAAAAAGCAGCTGAAAATATGAGGTAGTAGAAGATTAAATGGGACTGTCTGACAAATTGAGACATTTGGAGGGTATGCTGCTGTAACTAAATAGCTGTTATTCTGAGGTGAGAGTCAAATAAACTTTTCTTGATTGTTTGCCTCAGGTGGAGTCAGTTAGAGAACAGACTGTATTTCCATACAGTATACATCAATTCTCATTGGACAACTTCAAGTAGCATTGTGGCTAATAATGGAACTAGACTCAAGCCAAAAGGAGGTTCAGCTGTTGATGTGCTGAGAAGTGAAACAGAAGCCTGAAGCTACATAACACATAGGAACATAGAATGTGAGAGATATGAATTGGGGAAGCTAGACAATGTAAAACAAGATGTAGAACATTTTGATTGGAAGACTATGGGACAAGGTAGGGTGTGGCCATAGATCTGTGTGACTGAGTTTGTTTTGGAAGAAAGGTAGTTGTATGCAATGATGTAGACTTGAATCGACTGACTTGGACTCAAGTCAGACTCAAGTCACTTCAGTAGCTCGACTTGGCAGTAAATGATGCACTGACTTGACTTGACTCAAGACTTGTATATTTTTAGTTACTGACTTACTGCTCTTGGTTCAGTAACATAACACATTCATCCAGAAACCTTACAACTTTGAACAGTGCTTCCATCCCCTTTTGCCTACTGGTCATGTGTCGATCTGTCTCAAGCCCAAAGTGCGGGCACATTTCTCAGACGGGAACAGCAAACAGGTAAGGCAATGGCTTGAGGCAGGTTTGAGGTCTGCTCAGCAGACTGTCCCTGCTGCATATCAGAGGAGCCTTCTAAAACTTTTCCTAAGGGCAGAAGATAAGACTCACTTCCAGAGTGTAGGGTGCATTTCTCAGAGAGGAACAGCAAATGTGTTAGGCAACAGGCTTGAGGAGGAATGATCCTTCCTTCTAAAGCTTTTGACACTCCTGTAATGAGGAGTAAGAAGGATCTTATTCCCGATTCCGAAAAATCCTCCAGCTTTGGAATGGGAAGTAAGAAGGATACTATTGCCCATTTTCTAAGCTGTAGATGGCAAAATCACAAATGTGGTGGGCCAAGTCTGCTTAAATTATTAACACTGACTTTATGTGACTCTGTCCAGAAATTCCGGAATATAGGTTGGGATATAAAGTTGGCTCCCAGACTTGAGACATGAGTTGAAACTATCTTCAAGGACTTGAAACTTGAAGATAGAGACTTGAGACTTGACTTAAGACTTGGAGTAAAAGACTTAAATACATCACTGGTTGTATGCAACTTGAGGACGATTTTTGAGGCTTTGTTCTGCCCCTCTTCTGTTCTCCTGGATCACTTCTCCGGCATTGCTGGAGGCACTGTCGTTCTCTCATGAATACACAACAGCTTCCTATTAGCAATATTTGCTGGCACCCATACAGACAAATATGAATTTCTCCTTGTGTGTCTGGCTGAACTCCTTTGAACTTTGCCAGCTTGGGCAAAACAGAACAGGAAGAAAAGCAACAGGGAGAGAACTGAGAAATTCTCTGGTACACAGTCAAAAAAGATGAACAGTGTTATTAGTCCAAATGATGACCAAGCAGAACTTTTTTTTAAAGTCGGCTTCTGCCCTTTTCACTTGCTGAAAACGAATTTAAGCTGTGACCAAGGTGGCATTTTAAAATTACCAACGTTCCTATGTAGATGATGGAGTTATGTATGATCCTCTACGTTGAGAACATGTGCTGTTAAGGTCTTAAATCTCTAGGTCCAAGAATTCTCCCGTACATCCAAAATGCATGAGAGAGATGGCCCCTCAATTCCAAAACCAGACAAATCAGACACTTCTCTCTCTCCCCCTGACGCCCCAAAGAAAGAGAAGGAGAGAGAGAGAGATTGGTGTTCTGTGCCTGAGATTGCTTCAAGTTGATTATGACTTATGCTACTCAGTCATAGGGTTTCCTTGCAATGATTTTTCAGAGGTGGTTTGTCATTACCTTACCCTTGGGTGAGAGCAGGATTTACCCAAAGTCCCCGCATCAGTTTCCATGAGTCGATGGCCCTTTTCGCACCTTACCTTTTCACATTGCTGGGTTGGGGTTTTAGCGCGAGAAGGCTTGGGAGGAACGCTGTCGCATCCCTCCTGCTTTGGCTCTGCAGCTCCTTCTTTGTCACACGAACGCCCTGCCCCTTCCTTCCGCAGTGCAGCCTGGGAGTTAGATGCTGCGCTGGGGCAGGAAGCGTGACCGGCCCGGCTCAGGAAGCTTTGCACGGCAGGTAAGTGCGCGCGAGGCCCCGGAGTGATGTGTGACCGTGCAGCATTTTTGGCTTTGAGCCGAAAATGAAAAGGTGCGTGCGAGGTCTGCGTCAGGCTCTTGAGCATTGTGTAAATGTGAGTGCGTCATGCAGAGCACTCTTCACATTTACGGAATGCTCAAGGGGCCCTTTCACTTCAAAAACGCCACGCAAAAAGGGCTTATGTGTTCAAACTCTGCTTTCCTAGAGCCCAAGGCCATTTCTGCCCTACACTGTTATAGTACTATTATTCTACTTTCAACCTCCTGTGGAATTCTGGGGTTTGTAGTTTACTGAGGCCAAAGAGCTCTCTGGCTGAGAATTCTAAAGGCCCCACCCTAAACTGCAAACCCCAGGATTCCATAGCATGTTGAAAGTGGAGTAGTAGCACTATAACCATGTAGTGTGGAAATGGCCCTAGTCTAACACACCATTAATCCCCCAATCCCAGCTCTCTCACACATACACATGCGCATACACCTATCTTTGTGAAACACACATTTCACAAAGCCTTTAAAATCTTCCTCATTCACAATATTTCAAGCTGACAGAGGCTGGCTTACCATAGGAAACTCTTGCACGCTTGATTAATGCTTTGATAAATGAATCATAGTGACTGTCCTCCCACCTTGGTTGCCGTATCACTCTTTTGCGAGGCCATTCCATGGAAGTCTCTTGTAGCAGTTTACACCGAGTATGGGCCTCGAGGGATGCATTCTTTCCCAGTGCTAGGTTTGCACACTAAAGTAATAAATCAAGGTCAAAGAGATAAGTTAATAGGTTTGAGTGATGAGGAAGAATCGGCAGGTACTCAAGGAACACTGTCTAATTTAATACAATAATACTGTGTGCTTGCAGTTGGTTTAGTAGACTGGTATTATTCTTTTTTTTAAAATGGATTTATGACAGGTTTATAAATAGGGATGCAGTCTAAAGCTGTAATTTTTATTTACGGGAATGAAAATGCCATATTCACAGCTGTGTGTAGCTATCCCAATGGTTGCAACAGACTTTGGAGTAGTGATTGTAAATCTGCAGAGAAAAGAGAAGAAACAGGTGATTGGTTACACAATTAAACTATTTTGTTAAAATAAAAACATCAGGAGAAAGAGATAGAATAGCAGCCTTAACAAGTGGAGAGCAATTGTGGGCCCTCCTTAAAGTTCATGAATGCATCTTAGCTTCCTAGTAAGAGGTCATGGTCAGTTGGGAATAGGGATTGAAGAAATATTCACCAGTCGTCTCATCTTTGATGAGGAAAAGTTTAGTATAATATATTGCATTGTACTGCTTTATTTATGGATTATCTTTACTCCAAAACTGTTACTCAAGTTTTACTCAAGGTTTAACAACAAATCCAATAAAAAATGCATGTGGATGATGATGATGGTGATGATATTTATTTATATCCTGCCTTTTCTCAGTAGAGGATTCTAGGTGGCTTTGCAAGGTTAAAACAGATACAGATTTTTTTTAAAGAAATCATGACACAAAAGTTAAAAATATCAACTAGATCATACCATACCAGCTTGGTTAGAAATTCAAAGACATAGCTGGGTTAGTCTGGATCTGTATGCAAAAGGTTCTTGCAGCACCTTAGAGACTAACTGAGAGAAAGAATGCGGTAGCATAAGCTTTTGTAGACTTAATTCGACTTCATCAGATGCAGGATATATATGAATACATAATTAAATATTATGAACTAAGCATTAGGAACTAAGTATCACTCACCAGTAACTAAATATTGACTCCTGGACCAATCCCTCTGTCACAGGCCACTGCTATATCTGCCATAGTCATACTACAGCTGTCTTGCTGTTTTCCCTTTATTTTTTAAAAAATATTTTTATTAAAATTTCTAAAAAGGTATAAAATGGGAACATTTCTTCTAAGTGTTCCCCCCTCTCTCAACTCCCATAGCAACTTTTCTTCTCCGGTTTTACCCAGCTGAATCAAACAAAGGATACTATGGCCATTTCTGCACTAGACAGTTCCGGCCGGCCCCTCCCAAAACTGCAAACCCCAGGATTCCATAGGATGTTGAAAGTGGAATCACAGCGCTATAACAGTCTAGTGCGGAAATGGCCAATATAATACAATACAAGGAACCCACTCCACTATACATAAAATTTTTGGCGTAACGCTCATTATTTGTCTTTTAACCAGTCTTTTCCTTTTTTATCAAATTATATCCTCATAGTCATTAGCTTTACAACTGAAGCCACTCTTAGCTGTTTTCCCTTTAATGCTGTGTTTCCTTCGATGTTTGGATGATGGAAAGGGGGAGCTGGCCTAAAGCGTGGGTACCAAGGTCAGTCCAACAGACTGGTACAGGCTAGTGCATGAGAACGAGGAGGGGTGAGAAGGGTTCAGAAAAGTGAAACTGTCTGTTCATCTTCCATTCTGGTAAGAACGCTGTCTGTGTGCTAACTAATCTACTATATAAAAGCCAATGTTCGTCTGCGTGTTTGTCTGTTTATCTGCGTCAGGTAGGCGAAGACCTCATACAATTGGCTGAATGAGGCAAGAAGGCCTCATATGATTGGCTGGCTGTGAAGATTCTATGGAATCCTGGGGTTAGCCGTTCAGGGAGGGGCCTTTAGAATTCTCAGCCAAGGAGCTCTTGGGCCTCAGGCCGGTTGCTATGGAGATGAGGCCTACCATCAATAAGGATGCCAGAAAACTTTTGGGAGGTATATGTGAGAAAAATTAAAGTGACACACACAACATTGTTACAAGGTCTTCTTGCCTCACACATTAGACCGTATGGATTCCGTATGTGAGGAATCTTAAAGTCGACATTCAAAACAAAAAATTCTTCCAGAAAAACGTAAAGCCATTGCACAAATTCAACAGAAAGCAAAAAAAAAATAAAAAAATAAAAAAAAAATAAAAAAAAATAAAAAGCCAGTACAACAACTTCGCCAGAGAACACAGATTGTATTGGGGACTATGGGGAAAAGTTACAGGTACTGGAATAGGCCGGTTGCTATGGAGAGGAGGCCTAGCAGCAAGGAGGAGGACAGTGTATTCCCTCAGGAACCCAATCTCTGAGTGTTAACAACTCTGAATAAAGATTGGATTGGGGAATATTGGGACAATTTACAGGTACAGGAATAGGCCGGATGCTATGGACACAAAGCCTAGCAGCAAGGAGAAGGGCCGTTCCCAAAGGAACCCAAACTGTGTATGTAAATAACTCTGAATACAGATTGCATTGGGAAATATGGAGCAAAGTTACAGGAAATGGAGAAGAGAGTTTGGTAAGTTCTTAAGAGGAAAATAAAAACCCCAGGCAACGCCGGATAGATATGCTAGTCTTTAACAACAGCTTTCTTGACCTCCCCACAGCTGCATCACCCACATCAAGCCCAAATAAGTCCATTTCCTTCTGCAGCTGCTCTCCAAATGACAACAGGAAGAGATGCACTTTCACTTCCTGTCACCATTTTGAGAGGTATTGTGGAGGAAAGTGGAGGCGTTCCCCCTGGAGTCTTTCTCAAAATGGCAACAGGTAGTAGAGGTGTCTTCCAGTCATCCTTTTGAGAGTGGCTGCAGAAGAAATTGGAAGAAATTTCCCTCAAATTTTGTTGAGTTTTTAAACAAATTTTTGGGAGAGCTGGAAGCTTCAGGGGCCACAAATGCAGGGCCACATTTTACCAACTCCTTCTTAAAGCTTTCTTCCATCATGAAGAATCTATGAACATTGGTTCCTTAAAAAAATATACCCACTTGTATATTTGTGTTAAAATGTGTATACTTGCAAAATGTACACAATGCTTTAGTTGATGGGGAAAATGTGTATACATGAAGAATATGGCAAAACTGCATATATTAGGAAACGTGTGTACCAAAATGCACACAAATTTTGAAGATATTCTGGCCACAAAACCCTCATACATTTTAGAAATATTCTTGCTGTGGCATGGGGCTCTCAGCAGACTTAGAGCGGTCAGATGGATCTAAAAGAATATCCCTGAAGCTGTTGTCAAGAGGAGCCTGTCTCCAGAGAGTCCTGGACTTCAGCAAGAATATACTGAGTATATAAAGAATAAAACCCATGGCCACCTTGTACACTTAATACTGTACTTGAGATCCTCGAGTCCCACTTGCAAATGAAAAATTTCTCTGATATTCTTCCTCTGCCATTTCCTTCTTTTTCCTCATTTCAACTCCAAAAATGAACGCTTGAATATAAAATAAAATATATATTCAGCAAAGCACTGACAGCAGCTTCCTTGTGCCGTGAAGGGAGCAGGATTCCGGGGGCAGAGGTGAAATGCTAATACTGAGGGTCAGAACAAACTCCTGAGATCAAAATACCTTGTGATTCAATGGTTTGATAATCTTGGAATCTTAATTTGGAGCGCCTTTGAAGTGCATATGAATAGGAAGCTGACTTATACAAGATCACACTGTTTATTTATCCAAGTATTGACTTCTCTGTTTAGCAGATTCTCTTTGTTACTGGCCAGATGTCTTCCATATCTATTTTCTACCTGATCCTTTTAGCTGGAGATGCCAAGGTTTGAACCAGACTGCTTTTGTAAGGTTCTGTTACTGTGCTCTCTTCTCTCCCCAGCCACTGCAAGGCACAGTGTTCAAGAGATCATAAAGGATTATGAAACTCTGGGCAGAAAGCTGAAGAACCTTAACACACAGGTTGTCATTTCATCTCTTATTCCAGTGGAATCACATGGCCCAGGAAGGGAGAGAAAAATACTGGAGGTGAACAACTGGCATTGCAGATAGTGTTGCCAAGAAGAATTTGGCTTCTTGGATCATGGTCCACAGATTCATGAAGATGGACTTGCGGTAAGTGATGGGTTGCACCTCACAGCACTTGAAAGGAATGTTTTTGCTAAGAATCTCAGAAATCAATTTAGGAGGGCTTTAAACT
This sequence comes from Cyclura pinguis, assembly GCA_030412105.1. NCBI lineage: Eukaryota > Metazoa > Chordata > Lepidosauria > Squamata > Iguanidae > Cyclura > Cyclura pinguis. The sequence goes on along the minus strand of CM059599.1, from coordinate 15,856,849 downwards.
GAGTAATGGTGGGGAGGGAGACAGTATTCTTGAGGGCAGGAATACAGCAGGTGCTGGAGATAATAGTCCAAATCTTATAGGGAGAATGGGACAAACAGAACAGGAACCCAACAGTGGAAGGGAAATAAACTTAAGTAAGCAGCTAGAGACCCATGGTCTCAGATGCCTCTACGCTACTGCACAGAGCATAAGAAATAAACAGGAGGAACTTGAGCTTGTAGCACAAATGGGTGACACCTGGCTTGACCACAGTACATGTAAAAAGGATCTAGGAGTCTTCATAGACCACAAGCTGAACATGAGTCAGCAATGTGATGCACTAGCTAAGAAAGCAAATGCAATTCTGGGCTGCATCAATAGAGGTATAGTGTCTAGAGCAAAGAAAGTGATAGTACCACTCCATTCTGTTTTTGTTACACCCCACCTGGAATACTGTGTCCAGTTCTGGGCAGCACAGTTCAGGAAGAATATCGAAAAGCTGGAATGTGTCCAGAGGAGGGCAACCAAAATGAAAGAAGTCCTAGAAATCATGCCCTATGAGGAGTGACGTAGGGACCTGGGTATGCTAAGCCTGAGGAAGAGAAGATTAAAAGGTAACATGATAGCTATGACCCTTTCCGCACCTTACCTTTTTGTGGCACTGGGGCATGGGGATCGCGCGAGCAGCCTCCTGCGACAGGCTCTCGCGTCCCCACTGCTTCGCCTCCGCAGCTGCCGCCTGCTGGCGAGCAGGCAGCATGAGGGCTCCTCCTCTTTCTTCCGCATTGCAGCCTGGGATTTTCCCAGGCTGTGCCGGAGCAGGAAGCGCGAGCGCTGCGGCTTCAGAGGCTCCGCACGCATGTTAAGTTCGCGTGGGGCCCTTGAGCGATGCGTGATCGTGCGCCATTTTCGGCTACAAGCCAAAAATGAAATAGTGTGCAATTGGTGCCTGCTGGCCCCAGCAGCATCACGCAATTGCGAGGACGTCATGTGGACCGCTCCTCGCAATTGCGTGATACTCCAGAGGCCCTTTCGCATGGCGAATGCCATGCAAAAAGGGCCTGTGTTTAAATATTTGAAGGAATGTCAAATGGAGGATGGAACAAGCCTGTTTTCTGCTGCTCCAGAAACTAGCACATGGAACAGTGGCTTCAAACTTCAGGAAAGAGATTCCATCCAAATATTAGGAAGAACTTCCTGATGGTAAGAATAGTTTGACAGTAGAATACTCTGTCTCTGAGTGTGGTAGAATCCCCTTCTTTGGAGGTTTTTAAACAGTGACTGGATGACCATCTGAGTGAATGTTTTGACAGCATATTCCTACATGGCAGGGGATTGGACTCAACGACCTTTGTGGTCTCTTCCAACTCTACAGTTCTATGATTCATATAGAAATTGAAGTGAGATATTTTATTTCAATTTAAATAAATTCTTATGAGTTGATGAGTTTTTAAAAACTATATTCACAATGGGAAAAACTTAAGAGTAAACCAACACCAAGACACTGATTTTTCCTGCTTCATTGCTTTGAGTTCCTAATTTTCAAAACGTTGTGTTTGAATTCCTGTATATCCAAGCATGTCAGGATTGACACAATTTTCTCAGTTTTAACATATCCAGGATAGAGAGATACAACATGGTCTTCTCCATGTTGGGAGGAACTGGATCTACTGAAGCAGACCAGGATGAGTACAATTTCATTTCATTTTGTGAAACTGACCAAAATTCTCAAATCACAGGTAATATCCTGCATCATGCAGTGTCACTCCACCCTCTTCTCCCTTTCTTGTGGTCTTCAGTTACTATTCCTTGTCCTACTCATTTAGAGGGCAAGGAAAGAGTAGGGTCATCTAGGCTGTGTTCAGCTGTGTTCCTGCAGCCAGTAACATGAAGATGACATCTGCCTTCTGAGGGTCCTCTGAGACCTCTGGAATGTCCTGGAGGATGCTTATCTCTCCATACAGTTGGCTGCAGGAATACAGCCATACGTTGCCTGCCATCCCCCTCCCCATCCACTACAGGACCACAAGTGTGGCAAGCTGGCTGAAGAACAGTGAGTGAAGACCAAAGAGAGTTGCTGTGGATGGCATTTCTGGATTCCTCCATTCACTGCAACCAAAACAGGATATATGTATCACCCACACATGTCACTAGTAGCAATGTTGTTGCCGTTAAACCAGCTTCAACTTATGGCATACTTATTAACAAGAGACTTCCAAGAATCCCAGTCATCAAATGCCATGCTCAGATCTTCTAAATTCAGAGTTTCCTTGATTCCAATAAAACATTGCAGAAGCTTTTCACAAAAGGAACTTGTTTACAGAGAACCCTGCATTTCAGCAAGCATACATGGGATTTCTTTTTAAAAAGTGATTATAACTATTACGTTGGCCACCTCCTATACTTAATGTGAATAAAATCTCGAGTGCCACCTGTAATGTGGTCTCCCTCTTTTCCTAATGCTTTCTACTTCACCAAGGATTATCATCTTTTCCAACTGATTGACTTTTTGCACAGCATTTGCCATGCAAAAGGGCCCCTTGAGCGTTGCGCAAATGTGAGGAGCGGTCCACATGATGCACTCACAATTGCATGATGCTCCAGGGGCTGGCAGGCACCGACTGCACACTTTTTCATTTTCGGCTGTGAGCCGAAAATGGTGCACAATCGCACATCACTCCGGGCCCCGCACGCACTTGCGATGCGTGCGGAGCTCTGAAGCCGCGGTGCTTGCGCTTCCTGCTCCAGCGCAGCCTGGGGAACTCCCAGGCTGCACTGTGGAAAGAAGAGGAGGAGCTCTCGTGTGAGCAGGCGGCAGCTGCGGAGCTGAAGGAACTGGGACGTGAGAGCCTCTCACTAGAGGCTGCTTGCACTATCCCTGCACCCCAGCTCCACGAAAAGGTGTGTTGCGGAAAGGGCCTAAGTCACACCCTCTCAGGATATGTCCAAAGACTGACAGCCTCAGTTTAATCATCTCTGCCTCTACTAGACTTCCAGCATGATTAGCTCCAGGACACTTCTACTTGTCATTTTAGTAGTCCATGGTATCCAAGAGAACTGTCTTCCAGAACAAGATTTCAAAATGCACTGCTTTTCTTCAGATCAGGTTTCTTCAGCTTTCACAACGATACACTGCAATTGGAAATTTTGTATCATGGATGATTCCCACTTTGGTATTTACTGAGACAGCTTAACTTTTTAGGATCTTTTTGAGTTCCTTCATAGCTGCTCTTGCAAGTGTTACTCTTTTTCTGATTTCTGTGCAGAAATACTATTTTCTACATAGCAAGTGCTCTTTCTTGTGCAGAAAATGTTGTTTCCTGTGCAAAACAACCATATGCATATGGATTCTAAAACCAATCTACCTGGTGGCAGGGGTCCACCTCTATTACACAGGGGATCATTTGCAGAATTTGGTAATGTTATCAGCAGCCTTCAGATCACTTCATATCTTCTTGTGAGCCTCTCTGACAAGGGACAGCATCTTCCTCCTCAACATGTCTCAGTAAGATGATGCTGGTTTTCAGGGCTGCCTAAGTTATGGATTTCCATTACAACTGTGTCACTCTGAAGAACAGGACTTGCTCCCAAGAGCTACCTGGTGCTTTGAAAAGTATCTTATTCACTGCTTGCTTGTAGCTGACACTTTTTTAAATCTCATCGGCGGTCTCAGAATGGATTTCCATGCCAACCATGAATACAAGTACTTTTTCTGTAACAGTCAAAGGATTCTACAGCCTGCTGGGATACTGCTGCTCAATGGGATAATTATGAGATTATTGGCATTTCATAGCAATTTTTTTTAAAGTCGTAAGAATCAAAATAGGGATATATGTATACCTAGAGGTAAATCAGGAAATCTCCAAAATGATGCTGACAGAGTGAGGAGATGGAGAACAGAGAAAATGAGGGGCAGTAAAATCTCTCTCCACCCCAGAGCCATGTTACATCATTCTGTAGTATTGCAATTATTGCAGTGGATCCAGAGCTCACTGGCCTGAACCACCAGAACAATTGATTAGAAGGGATGATGGAATCATTTGACCCCCCCCCCCAATTCCCAGGCCTGTCTTGTTCACTCCAAATTGAGCTGCAAACTTTGCTGTACATGGGGGTCAGTATGATTTTGTCCAGAAAGAATACATTGGCCAAGATCCTGCACCATCAGAGGTAATTATAATAATGGAGCTCCCCAAAACTACAGGATGTCAGCCCTGCAAAACACTATCTTTTCAGCAAAGCAACATTCCAACTAAAATTTGTGAGGTGTTTCAGACTGGGGCACTACAAAATGCTATGTGTCATGCTCTTCTGGTCATAGAGTACATTGAGAACAGGCAGTGGGAGAGACAACTAAGAGTCCTGCAGCAACTGGTTCTCTCAGTGTGCCCTTGTGGCAGAGACAGTGCTGTAGATGTCATTTCCCAGTGCTTTGAACGGCAGCACCTCAGAAGCCCTTTATTTGGGGTGTTGTTGACAGAAAACATAGCTTTTTGGGGTCACATTCCATCATTAATAGTTGCAAACATGAATCCCAAAGTTTACAAAATGGCAGAGATGGATGCTACAATCCTCTTGGTATCATACACCTGTGTGAATTCCCTCATATATGCAGTCACACTTTCTGGGCTATTGGGCAACAAAGCATGGTTGGGTAAGTGGAGGCACAAGTGTAACCATTTCATGTGGACTTAAAAAGTATTGTCAGTCTCAATAGAACAGAAGTATTGAATCAACTGCATTTACTTACATCAAGATTGCAGAACAACTAAAAAGCAAGGGTGTTTTTTACACTCACAGCCCCTCCAGAGTTTGGTTTTTGGCTGATTTGGGAGATCTTAAGGTATGTAGAGGGCTTAGTGGGGTTCTGGGGCAAACAGCGTATTTTATGGGGCATTTTTGAGTGGTTTTTTGGTGCTGGGGGGACAAAAAATCACCTATAACAATATATTTTGGGAGGAAATCTGGGGCTTTAGGCTCTTCAGACCTTATATACACCATGGGCCACTCTTTCCCTGCTCTGACCTACATGTTGACTCACCATTTGATAGATAGAGTAGATAGGTCTACTCTAGTTTAGTCAACTGCATTCACCAGTAGGATTCCAGTCATGCCATTATGCATTTTTGGATGATGCATAACTGGTACCTTCAATGTATCACTTGATTTCCTGGAATTGGTTTCCCTCTTGCACCATGGGAGAATAAGGGATTTGACTATGGTTGACTCACCATTCAGCAGTTGATTCAGTGGGTCTGCTCCATTTATGCATTCTTTGGTGGTCATAGATATTCATCGGTGCCTACAATGTACCATTTTATTCACTGGAATTTCAGAAACAGCCACTGTGCATTCCCAATTGTTCAATGGCACAATAAGCAGGTACACTGACAGATACACAAGTGCTTGCACACTGCTGATATTCATCAGAAGGGTGGTTTACTACAACCTTTGTGCAACTACATGAGTGTAGATTTATACCTCACAAGCATGATGTAATAATAATAATAATAATAATAATAATAATAATAATAATAATATTTATTTTTATCCCGCCTCTCCACCTGGATCGAGGTGGCGAACAGCATTAAATACATTAATACATTAAAAATATTAAAAAACATACCCAATCCTCCCCACCCACCAATCCACCTAAGACCAACCCCCTAAAACACACTACAATCAGTCAGCTATTAAAAGAACAGCAAGACAATTGATGGGAGGCAATGGAAATGCTAGTCTTGGAAGGCCTGTCGGAAGAGATCAGTCTTGACTGCTCTTTTAAAGCAGTCAAGACTGGGAATGTGCTGGGTCTCCTCTGGTAGGCCATTCCATAACTTGGGAGCGATAGAAGAGAAGGTCCTCTGGGTAACCGCAGCCAGCCTAGTTCTGACTGGCTGCAGTAAATTCCTCCCAGAGGACCTTAGTGTGCGGGGCTGATTGTATGGGAGAAGGCGATCCCGCAGGTAGGCTGGCCCCAAGCCATGCAGGGCTTTAAAGGTAGTGACCAACACCTTGTACTGTGCCCGGAAACTAATAGGCAGCCAATGGAGAGACTTTAGAATTGGTGTTATATGGATCTTACACAGAAACTGCTAGCATTGAAACAACATAGCTGGCTATAGTTCAGGATTCTCCTTAGGGATGTGGTTATCAGGACCGTTATGATGAGCTCCTGTGCTTCAATAATTACTCCTACAGCACTGGTGTGTGGTGGTCTTGTGATATGATGCAGTATTGAAAATGTGTTGCACCCCACAATTATTTCCCATCCTTGAAATGGAGATTTCATTCCTCTGTCCTTCCAAATCCAACCCCCAATTTGAGCCAAATTTTTCTGTGGAACTTTTGACTCATCTTCTGATTCATCATGACAGCTCAAAGGCTGGAATCCTGTTGCTAAGTCCTAAATAGTGTACAGCCACTGTGGAATGATAAGCCAACACATAGGTAAATCTCATTGACTCAATGGGTTTACTCGTGTTGGGAATAATCAATAGGATTTAGGCCATGTTCTCTCTGTGTATATCAGTTTGTGTACATGCATGTGTTTGTGTGCATAGGATGTGATGTGTTAGATTATTTGTTCTTACAATGCAGAACAAATATTTTAATCAATTTTCTCTCCTCTGCCAGACATATCTGAAAACTACAAAATTTTCAAAAAATGTCTCAGGGGGAAGAAAGCTGCTACCGGCGGGGCCAGAGGCCCTGTACAACATTGGGAATGTGTGGGATGGGAGGAAGCTAGGTGAAGACTGAGAGGCTATAGCCTTCCAGGATCCTATCCTGTTTCCTTCCTGTCTGTCCTCTTCACAACTTCATCAGGAGAGAAGCTGTAACTTCATCACCTTTGTTTTCTTAGCTGGCTCACAATGATGCAGACATTGTCTTTGTGTGCAAGCTATCAGAACAGAGCCTGAAATGATGATCCTCCTCACTGGGCTGGCCCCGACCTCCTGGCTGTGGGGAATGAGAATTTGGTAAGTCTGGGTTTGGCAGGGGAAGCAGTCATTTATTTGAGGACTGGGAAAATGAGACAGGGGCTCGAGGACGATTCTCTTCATTGAAGTTCTTGGAAACTTGAAATGATCCTTTCTCATTTTTCTCCCTTGAATATTTGAATCGTCCTTCCATCCCTAATATATCCTTCTTTCCTTCCTTCCTTCCTTCTGTCACATACCAAGCAGGACCTATTGCATAGTCCAGATCTGGGGGCACCCCCACCCCCACAAAAAGAGGGTGTAATCCTATCACATAGACTCATGTAAATTGTTGTCATGCACAGGCTTACACGTGGAACTGTACTTTTTAGCTATTGCATAATGGACATATACCACACAGGGTAACATAGGCAGAGTTCTATAAATGTAACCAATTCACATACAGTTATGCATTTTTGGATGGTGCATAAATATTGTTCAGTGCGTTCAATGTACCACTTGATTCACAGGGTTTGCAGAAACAGGCGCTATGCATGCCCTGTTGCACAATGAGTTAAGAAGAAAATACATCAGTTGTAGATCATGGGTATTCAGTGGAAGGATAATGCAGTGCAACTACCTCAAGCAAGTATAGATTTACACTATATAATTGGGTATCAGCCAGTGAATGCAGAATGCAAACATCAGAACGGTTTTTTCTATTTTCTTCTCAATGATACCTTCAGACCAAAAATGAAAAAAACAAAAAAAGAGAGATTCTATCTAATCATCATCATCATCATCATCATCAAGAAGAAGAAGAAGAAGGGGAAGAAGAGGAAGAAGAGGAAGAATTAGTTTTCATTTCTTGGAAGTTGTTCTGGTACACACAATTGGACAGACACAGAACAAAGTTCAAAGCAGAAACTTCTCTCCAAAGAATCAATCTCTATAATGACAGACACAGTGGATCAACTGTAAAGCAGAAAGTTAAAAAGCTCCTTGATCCATTGTCTGATACAACCCATTAATTTTCTCTCCCATGGTTGTTAGGAAGTGCCACAACTGGTAACTACTCTTCTTGCTCAGTGAGGGCAGGCCAGATACTCTCAGCCTGACTTACCTCACAGGATTGTTGAGAGATGAAAATGGGGAAGAAGAAAGTCATGTGCACTGCCTTGGAAGAAAGAAGCATTGGAAGAAAGAATCATTGGAAGAAAGGCAGGATGTTAATGTTATCAACTAACATACACAAGTGGGTAGTAAATAAAAAAAAAGTTCTAACAATGAGCAGAAAATAAATATGAGAATCCTGTCTTAAACACGATTTGGCTGGTATCCTGATGGTTGCATACACAGTTATAAGTCTACCTTATACCTACATATATCTTTTTGGTTATTGTGGAGATTGGTATTCCCTCCTCATTTCTGCCATGACCAAGCCCGCCCTGGACCTACCATGTAACAGCTGCAGTTCTCTCCATGGCCACTTTATGTCTGGTGGAGGGTGGAGGGGGATTGGAAAAAGGTGTGGCTATGGCCCTGTAGCCACGTGCAGAATGATTACATAGTCCACTGAGCCCTCCAGAAGAACTCAGCAGATGATAGGATCATTTCACATCTGGCTATTGGGACACAGCCAGATGCTTCTCTGATTTGATCCCCTCTCTACCTGGCATGGAATGGCTGGAATGGGAGCCTTCAGCAGTTCTGTGATAAGTCTAGGGCCTAGTAAATGTCCAAATGTAGTGTGGTTCCATATGCAAAAACTAAGGCCTTTTCCTCGTGATGATGCTCTCACGTGTCATCCAATCACAATCTCGACAGCAATTCTGCTGGGGTGGGAGCATGTTACCAAAGCTCCTCTCTGCATGCGACTGGCTGCCTGTGAAAAAGGGAGACATACTCCATCCTTCCAGACTGCAGTTGGCCTTCTTTCCATGCTGCAGTAGGGGAGGAAGCATGTAGGTCTCACTTCTGGCCCTTTTGCATGGCCGGTTGCAATGGAAGTCTCGCACAATTGGGTCATTGATGGAGTTTTTCTATCAATTGTGCGTAGTCCATGATTGTGCTGGCTGGCATTATGAGAAGGGCGGGACTGCGACAATATCATGTGGAAGGGTCATTGTAGTCCCACTTCTCTCACATCCCCATGCCAAGACAACATCATCATGTGGAAAGGGCCTAAGTTACATTGAGCCATGCAAGATTCTGGCTGATATGTGCTATATGCATCAATTGGTAAACATGCCATCCATGTATTTGACTGATCCTGGAACGGAAGGCAGGTTACCTCCCTCTCTTCTTGGTGAGTCTTCAGTGTTTTGGATGGTGAAAATTTGAAAACCTGTTCCCCACACTGCATTCTCATCCAAGAAAAGCCGGCATCCACCTGCTGACATCCTATGGCCCATGCAGAGAGACACAACTGTGTACAGAAAAATGCAGAAGACCACAGGGAGGGGTGAGGGAATGGCAACCCTGTATGAAAGTAAGACTTCATCATTCTGAATTCTGACAAGCCAACCGGGCAAAAATAGTCAAGTGGAACATAACTCAGGAGACTTGTAAGCATTTTTACAAGCAGAATGAAGAGTTTAACAAGGCCTTTTGAAGGTATAGTTAAATTTTGTGAAGTCCTTACAATCCCACAGTATGCATAAAGTGAGGAGAGGGGAATGGAAGGTTGCCGAACCATCGCTTGCTTTGTGATAACAGTTTGCAACTGTGTGATGAATGACAATGAAAAGGAAATTATGAAGTGCAGTCATTTCCAGCTGTGAGAAAGCATGGGGGATTCAACCAGGCTTAGTAGGGCAGTACCTGTACACAAGTCTTCACCGTATCTTTATTAATGAACTGTCACAAAAGAAACTGCCTCCTTCGCTTCATTAGGCAGGGATTTCTGCTGTTATTGGAATGGGTTTTTAAAGTATAATATAAAGATTTATGCTTTGGAGCAGAGGTGGTCACAGGGCAGACCTGGCTCCTACATCTGTTGTTCCTGAAACCCTCTGACAAGTTCCCTAAGCTCCCAACCTGTTTGAAAAAATGTCAATTCCCCCCCATATCATGTGGAAAGCTCCCCCAAACATGTGAAAACATGTGAAAATATCTCCATCACACCCCACAAACACCCCTGTACCACTCCCCCAAATACTTCTATTTCCTCTCAAAATGGTGATAGGAAGTGACTCATCACCACTTCCTGCCACCATTTTGGGAGGGTCTGCTGTGAGGACGCAGACCATCAGAAGGTCTGGGGAAAACTGGCCCCTAGCCCTCATGCAGTTGCCAACTCCCTTTCTGTAGAATATTACAGATATACTGTGATAAGTTGCCATTATTGCCAACTTATGTTATCTGACCCTGGAATGTTACTTCAAAAGTAATTATAATCCCAAGACACACCCCCCCCCCATATTTATTTATTTTTCTAGTTATATTTTTAAAGTTACTCAGGTGGACTCTTCACTTTCATGGGTTCTGTACTCATGGAGATGATGATGATGGTGATGATGATGATGATGATGATGATTTTAAAAAACAAACATTCTTACTCTGTTTGCTCCTGCCATGAAAAAAGAATATGGTCTCTTTAGGAATCTCCAGGTCCTCCAGTGAGATTGTATGGTCAGCTTCTGGCAAAAAAGGGCCACCAAATCACACTGGAAGACCTAAAGATTCCTAAAGAGAACATTTCTCTAGGCATTGCTAGATCCTCCAGTGTGACTCAGTGACCCACTTCTACCGGAAGCTGACCATAGAATTGTGATGGAGGACCTAGGCCATTTCTGCACTAGAGTGTTACAGCGCTATGATTCCACTTTCAACATCCTATGGAATCCTGGGGTTTGCAGTTTCGGGAGGGCCCCTCCCAAATCACCAGGGGTGCAAATATTTGCTTTTTTTTTTGTTCTCCCACACAAGAACAAATAATCTAAAAACTTTTCTACCTGATTGGCTTGATTTATGACGTTTTGTGCATTTTAATGACTTTTTCAATGGTGCTGTGCAGAAGTCGTGCTTTCCCACTTTTTCCTTTTTTGGCAAAGCCCCCTTAGGTGCCCTACTGAGTTATCTCAGTGGGGCATCTTGCTCTGTTGGACACTCTTTCTTTTCAAGGAAAATAAAATTCTGTGAGCATTCTTTACATCATTGGCAGAGATCCTGGACTAGTTTGGCAACAGCTTAAAGTTCCATCAAGTGCACCTCAGCCTCTCCCCCAATAGATGCTATCTACCTCTCAGGCCGTCACACATTCTCATGGTCATTTAGTGGCGGGGGGAGGCTGGGGGAAATCTCTAGCCAGTGTCCACCTGTGGTTCTGTGTGCAAGTGCACATAGAAGAAGTCACTGTCCCCTGATCTTATGGGGATCCTCCAGAGGTCTGAGAAGATTGCTTTTCCTGTGTCTGCCCAGCTGTAGAAACACAGCTGGATGTTACCTGCCTGCCCCTTGGCTTCCCTGGGTCCTAAATGGTGGGGCATTCAGGCAGCAGCAAAGTAGCTTGCATGTGCAGAGGTTTTATTGTGCAAAAGAGGTTTGGATACCTTCTTCTGCAATGACTGTAAAAGGTCATACAGGATTCCTGACCCTATCAGTTACTGTGGTTCATCAGATCACCCAATAACAACATCCTATCTAACAGTGATGTAGACACAAGACAATTGACTAGGATTCAAGTCAATACTCAGGTTGCTTCAAAGACTCAACCTGGGCTTGACTCAGAAATAAATGACACACTGGCCATTTCCACACGGGGTAAATAAAACCATGCAGTGCGTCCTCAACGGAGGACGTCTGCACCTTGGAGCGGACTGGGTCCGGACTACTTACTGTAGATCTGCATCTCAGTCTGCTCCGGAATGACCCCAAGTGGTCATCCAGCGTGTTTTTGAAAGACCTGATTTTTTCGGTCTTTCAAAATGCCGGCGCGCGCCATTGTGTGCCTGCTCTCCGATGTAGATTCACAGGCTTGCACCAATGAGAGCCTGCGATCTGCGGAGGGCGGGCTTTAGGCTGGCGAGCTTTAGTGGTTGATCGAGACCCACGACCAACCGGAAGCTGCCATTTTGGACGCCGGAGCAGTGCGGATCTACGACCACGTGCTTCTCCTCGTCACCCCGGACCGGACCGGACCGGACTGACAGAAGATCCAGTGAGTAGTGGCAGGGAGCAATTCCCTCACAGTGTGCGGAAATGGCCACTGACTTGACTTGACTTGTGACTTGTGCATATTTTTAGCGACTGACTTGCTGCCCTCGGTTCAGTACAATTACCCATTCGTCCAGAAACTTTACAACTTTGAATAATGCTTCCATCTCTTTTTGCCCAGCTTTGCAAATGGAAAGAAAGAAGGATCCTATTTCCTATTTCTGAAGCTGCAGCCTTTTTTATGCCCATTGGCACAAACACCTCCAGTTTGGGGAATGGGGAGTAAGAAGGATCCTGGTCCCTACTTCTGAAGCTGCAGACCCTTGTATGCCCATTGACTCCCCCTTACATCCCCACCACCATCTCCTTTTTCTTTCTGTTAAAGTTAGCTCCCAGACTTGAGACTTGACTTTAAAGTATCTTGCAAGGACTTGAGGCTTGACTTGAGACTTGGAGTAAAAATTTTGAATCTGTCACTGCTATCTGAACTGCATTGTTGTGGTCCCTGATCCATCCTCATCCCATTTTTGCATTCCAGAAAAACAGGAGACCATCAAACTCCAGGCAGACCACCATAAACACCATGTGTGACTGCTGAGTTGCACTTAGCCTCAGGGGCAGAACTAGTGCAAGCCTGTATCCAAGTATCTAAAGCCACCGTAATGAAAAGTGTTTTTCATGTGTAATTATGGCTGCCAGACCCTCATTACAATAAATTAAGCTAATTTTTTATTTTCCACACTACTGTATTAAAAAAGAAACCCTCAGAAATTAGACATTGACAAGGCATTAATAACAATTAAGTCCTGCCACATACTTTGAAGTCAGCCACCCATTCCAAAGAGTAAATGTCCCCACTCCTTTTTGCTTTGATTTTACATTGCATTACTCATGTAGATGATTATGTTTATTGGAAAACTGGGCTTAGTACCAGTGGCTTGCTATGTATATATGATCCTAATATTTCCCTTCTTTCTATTTGTGTAGAGGGCATGATATAGTGTTTGTATTAAGCAGTAATTAATCTGCATTACTTTGGGTCTACACTCTCAGCATAATGAAAATGAGATAGTAGAATCACGGGGAGATGGAATGAATGGTGTGACTGCAGGCAAGGCATGCCATTTTTGGATGCTCTTGCATAAGGACAAAGGCAGGTTGAAGTGTATTCACACTGTACATTTGTAGCACTTTCAAAGTGTTTTAACTGCGGTGCCTCTATCCTACAAAATCTTAGAATCTGTAGTTTGGTGACATACTCAGAATTCTCTGCTGGAGAGTTCTATTGGTACAGTTCAAGGGAGGGAACTAGAGTTCTATAGTGCAATACTTCATCAAACTACAAATCCCAAACATAGTACCTCACCAAACTACAAAATCCCAGAATTCCATATGGTGGAGCCATAGCAGTTGTAACAATGTGCAGTCGTGTCTGTGTACAAATCCACTTCCATAACCTTGAGCTGAATGTGGATATGTTGCATTGGATAACAATTGAGGATGAAAAATATTACGAATTTTTCACTTCCTTAGTGACTGGATGTGGAAGCCAAGCCTCAGAAATGGTGACTTGGGGAAGGCATGAGAATAATGAGGGTAATTAACATATGAAATAGAGGTGAGGCATTCCCAGAATCCTGTTGGTGACATATGCTCATGTTATCTCAGGTTATGTGACAGTACATACTTTTTTATAAATACCTTCCAACTGTCCTCATTTGGCAGGGATAATCTCATTTAATCTTTTGCCATCCTACCTTTTCAGCTGCTTCCAAAATGTCTCAATTTCTTTTTACTTCTTCCACTTTGTCCTCAGCTTACTTCAATTGCTGCAAACTAAATTCAAACTACAAAAGTAGTTTGCGCTCAGTTGCACTGAATAGTCAGGCAGAGGAGAAGAGATGAGAGAGCAGAATCTTGCCCTTCCTGGTAGAGTAAGGCAAGATCAACTTTTTGCAACTTCTCCAGTTTGTGTGTTCTTCCTCATGAATAACTTTTGCTATCTTGATCACACTGTGATGTTTCTTGGCCTGGTTTTCAATTATGAAGTGTGTGAGGTTATGTTTTGGGATGTTTTGGGAAGAAATATACAACACTTCCTTGTGCAATGAGGCACACACACACACACAGAGTCTGCTTCCAAGTACAATAGCACACTGCTGCATCTGTTTACTGGCCATGGTAGGAGAGCTGGGAGGCATACAGGCTGTGTCTGGCTGAGCTTTTACAGCTGGGAGGGAGTTGATATTGTTCTCCATGCTCTCCAGTGATTCACTGAAGATCTGAAAGGGGGATGTTATTTCTCTACTTCCACCTGTAGAATTGCAGGTGAGTGCTGCCTGGGCTCATCCCTGCCATCCTGCATCTATGCTTGGTACTTTGAAGTGGCCATCCTAGGAGGAAGGATATGGTACTATGTGGGCAGATGATATGGGCTGTAAGCCATTACATTCAGTTAACACAATGGGCTCTACAACCACAACCAAGTTGGTGGTGGGGACTATAAATATAAGCAAAAAAGCAGAATTTCGTGAATCTGTCATCCCTAAGCTTAGAGATACCATTCCTCCCCTCACCCCTTCTGGGGGAGAGGACTCCTATCTACATGTGTAACCAACATGGAAATAGAGAGAGTAGGGAGTTCCTTAAAGGAAAGCTTTTATTCTAAGAACAGGCAATATAATACAAAAGGTATCTCCCATATATGAAGGCTTCTTCCTTCAGGCACAGTTAGAAATTACAAGTTACAGATAGTTACATCATATCAGAGCTTTAAAAAGAACAGAATACCCTAACATGACTAACTACAACATTCTAACTACTGAGATTGTTGATGAGATGCTGAGATGGTATGTACAGGCAAGGCCTAGCTGGGCCAACCTGCAACTGGCAATATGCCTGCCTCTGGTTGATGCTTCTTTGGTCCTTTTCACAACCTCTTTTTAGAGGTTTTTAAAAAGCACGGAGCGCGCAGCCCTGTGCCGCTCCGTCGCCCGGCTCTAAAGTGGATCTGCCGGGGGTGGGCTTCTGACTGGCGAGCTTCTCCGGTTGGTGGAGAGCCTCCACCAACCGGAAGCTGCCATCTGCGACGCCGGAGGAGTGTGGAGCAGCGAGCTCGCGCTGCTGCACACGGCGACAGACTTACCCGGCTGGAGGTAAGCTCCGTTTTTGGATGTTTTCGCCCGTTTCCCCCCTGACGTGTGAAAAGGGCCTTTGTCTCTCTTTGATCTCTCTGTCTTGTGGTCCCCTGAGGGTTTTTTTTTTTTTTGGTAAAAAAAAGTACTTCTTGACCAAAGCATATTGAAGGTTCTCAACTTTCTTCCCCTGATTGGGCAGTTATCTCTCGTGAGCTGTGATGTCCCCTGTGATGCTGACCCCTGATAAAATGTAACCTAACCTAGCAGTCGTTAATCCCTTGTATGCCTGGAGGGAGAATTATCTCCCTTCAGCTCTGTTACCTGCACAATGGGAACCCCCACTGTCACAGAGTCCAACTCTGTTCTGGGAGTGGAGGCCATGGAGCTGTTTAGTTTTGCTAGGTTTGCATGCCCCTGGACATTGGAATTTCAAGAGTGGGGAAGTTAGATTTAAATAGGATTGGATGAGCTCATTCAAATACAATCATTGGCCAGAATCCTACTGGTTAGTCACAATTCAAATAGACTCACTGAATCAATTGCTGGGTGATGAGTCAACACATTGGTAAATCCAATTGATTCAAGGGGTTTATGCAAGTCAGGACTAACTATAGGAATTAGACCGTTGCAATGTTATTCTGCTAAACTTCGGTCAAAATTCTGAGGAGCAGAAATAGTGTGTGAGTTGTTTTCTGTTTTAAGACAGTCAGCAAAATTTCTCAAAATGGAAGACATGTATCTCTAGGGCCATTTCCATACCGGGCTTCTGAAACAGTGTAGAGCGACCTCTCACTGAGGTCTTCTACACCGTAGAGTGGACTGGCGTGGACTACTTTTTGTAGTTCCACACCAGAATCCACTCACGAGTGGCCGAAACTAGCTGGGCTGTGTGTTTTTTAAAAAACTCTTTTTCGAGGTTTCTAAAAAGCACGGAGCGCGCAGCCCCATGCTGCTCCGTCGCCCGGCTCTAAAGTGGATTTGCAGGCTCGCGCAAGTGCATGCCTGCAGATCTGCTGGGGGTGGGCTTCCGGCTGGCAAGCTTCTCCAATTGGTGGAGAGCCTCCACCAACCGGAAGCTGCCATCTGGGACACCGGAGGAGTGTGGAGCAGTAGGCTCGCGCTGCTCCGCGTGGCGACGGATTTACCCGGCTGCGAGTAAGCTCTGTTTTGGCGTGTTTTTGCCCGTCCCCCCCCCACATGTGAAAAGGGCCTAGGTTGCCATCAGACTCATGCAAAATCTGAGATAAATGTGGAGATGGCGGCTGAGGCTAAACATCTGTAGGTGTTTTGAGGGAAGCAAAAAGAATTTTAATAAGAACTCAATCCACACTGGTGTCTGAATTAATTATGTATTGTAAGTGTAATGAACTAAACACTGAATTAATTGCAGAATGGAACTAGCAGATCCTTCTATTCTTGGCAATGATGTTTTTGTTTTCATTTTTACTACACATCCACACTCAATTTAAAAAAAAAAACAGAGAAAGCAAGGTAATGCTAAACTATCTATTCATATATCATCCTTCAACATACCAATTATCAGATCCATTTGCAGAAGTTAAAATTAGAAAAATAAAATACGAAAACATCAGCAAAATAAAAAAAGAGAGAGAGAGAGAGAGAAAGAGACAAAGCACAGCAGAACAGCAGCAGCAAAAATCTGGGTAAATGAAAATGGCTTCATTGGGTATAGAAAAGGCTATCAAGCAAGTGCCTAAACAGAGACCCTTTTCGCACCTTACCTTTTTGCGGTGCTGGGGTGTGGGGCTCACGCAAGCAGCCTCCAGCAAGAGGTTCTTGTGTCCCAGTTCCTCCAGCTCCACAGCTGTCACCCGCTCGCGCGAGAGCCCTGACTCTTCCTTTCACAGTGCAGCCTGGGACCTTCCCAGGCTGCACTGGACAGGAAGCGCGACCAGCCCGGCTCCTGAGGCTCCGTATGCAAGGTAAGTGCATGCGGGGCCCTGGAGAGATGAGCGACCATGCCCCATTTTTGTCTTCAAGCTGAAAATGAAAAAGTGAGTGAGCAGTGCCTGCCAGGCCCTGGAGTATCGCGCAAATGTGAGTGTGTCGTGTGGACCACTCCTCACATGTGCGTGATGCTTGAGGGGCTCTTTTGCATTGAAAATGCCATGCGAAAAGGGCCAGAATTCCATTTTGAAGAAAGCCATGAGTCATGAGTTTTATTTCAGATGTGAGATCTGCCAAAAGCAGAAGGCTGTGTTGTGTCCTAGGCAGATGAAGCAGTCAATTAGCAAAGCAGCAGAGCAGAGGTTATCCACAGAGGCAAGAGTGGGAGTAGTCCAAACAAAGTTCAAGCTCCAAAGCAAAGAAATCCACAAGGCGAATCCAAGTCATCATCAAACAAGCAGAGTTCCAAGATAGTCAGGAATCAAGAGACCATGATACAGGGCTTCAACCACTGGGAAGATCAGCTGTTGACCCTGAGAGGGATGGACCAGCTGACTGCCTTTTATCCACTAATGATGTTGCCACAGATGTTCCCTCATTAAAGCTCGTTTGTTATTTAAATGAGCTGAGTGGCAGAGCCCCTCCTTCTGGTGTCGTCTCTCTCACATGGTAAGAATCTGCATCTTCTGATGGTTGTTCCCCCTGCTCAGGCTCCTGCTGTTGGTTGTTATCTTCCACTGAGCAAAATTCTGGGAAAACTTCTGCCTCAGATTCAGAATCCTCCTCCTCACTGTCAGGGTCTCCAAGGCAGGGCATGACAGGCTGGGTCTACAGACCACAGCATCCACAGTGAGAAAAAGACTAGCTGGAAGGTCTTCTCTGGCAGGAATTGATTCTATAGCATCGCATTACCATCAGTGAGCATAGGACTGGGTCCCTCAGCAATAAAAAATCCTCGCCTTCAGTACCTCTGCGTTCTTGTTCTTCTGCCCAACATCAGTTCATTGGGCAACGAGAGGGAAAAGGCAATATCCATTGTGAAAGCAGTGGGTGCTTTCAGTCCCTGTGAGTGTGATGACATTCTTGCATGAAACATGCTACTACAATATTTGGGGCTCACCTATTTGGAGTTTGCAGAGAAGATTGAGGTCCTTCCTCACTTCATGAAGAATCTGTTTGGACCCAGCATCAGCACACTCTTCACTTAGGCCCATGATTAGCAGTGTTCCAGACTGAATATTTATCTTATTGTATCTGATGTATTTTTAAATTTTTTCTGATTTTGGTAGCTGCAGAGACCTCTGTTATATGGTGGCCATGAAATTAAACAAGTCAATAAAAGACTTAGGGGAAACTCTAAAGCAGAGGTTGGCAAAGTGCAGCCACCAGTGCTGTTTTTCTGGTGTCCAGGGCCAAATAGAGTTCAGAAGCATTTTCCCCGTGTTTTTAGACCCAGGAAAGGCCTTCTTAAAAACCTGGAAATGAACCGGAAGTGACTAGTAGCCACATCCTGTTTTGAGAAATAGTGTCTCCTGAACCTAAAAGCACCTGGAGGGAGTTAAAAACATGGCAAAAATGCCCCTCACAATTACTAGTAGGTGTTGTGAAGCTTTAAAGGGCAACAAATGTTGTAGGTTTTTTTTTTATGATGGAGGTGTAGCATAGGGGTGCAGCCTTCAAGATCTCCTTGGGGAGTAACGCAGCCCCTTGGGCTCCCACAGTTGCCCACCCCTGCTCTCAGGGGGGAAATAGATGCAACTGGAAAGCTGAAGCAAATTGCCCATATGCCAGTTCATCTTAAGAACTAACTAGCAGGAGGATCTCAGTGCAGCTAGTTTATCTGGCAATGAATCACTCAAATGTTTGAAAACTCTTTTGTACAGCCTGTCGGCGGATATCACATTGGGCATGTGTTTATCTATTTCGATTCTTAAGGTTCATAACAGTACACAGTTACGGCCATTTGATACCACTTCAACTACCATGGCTCTGTCCTACAGGATGTTGGGATTTGTACTTTGGTGAAGGGCTTAGAATTCTGTGCTAAAGAGCTCTAGTGTACTCCTCTAAAGAGTACACTCCCTAGAAGAGAATTCCAAGAACTTCAACAAACTGAATTATGGAGGGGAGAGAGACAGTACTTTTGAGTCCAGGAGTTCATCAA
The DNA here is from genome assembly GCA_030412105.1 of Cyclura pinguis. Classification (NCBI taxonomy): domain Eukaryota; kingdom Metazoa; phylum Chordata; class Lepidosauria; order Squamata; family Iguanidae; genus Cyclura; species Cyclura pinguis. The sequence goes on along the minus strand of CM059599.1, from coordinate 15,837,581 downwards.
GTGCTGGAGATAATAGTCTAAATCTTATAGAATGAATGGTGCAAACAGTACAGGAACCCAACAGTGGGAGGGAAAGAAACTTAAATAAGCAGCTAGGAAGAGTTACCCATGGTCTCAGACGCCTTTACACCAGAGCTTTCCAAACTTTTCATGTTGGTGACACACTTTTTAGACATGCAGCATTTCGCAACACAGTAATTCAGTTTTACTAGCAAATCAGACGTTAAACTAACCCCTTCTAAGAGATATGGGCACATATACAAATTGTAATAACGAAATGTATGGGGACACAACATATCTCATGAAAACCTTTCATTAAAAATATATGATTTATAAATAATGACACACATTTCTAAGATTGTTGTCATTTGAGTAACAATATGTAAATATGTGCAAGAATTTTAAAAATTTGAATAAAAGCAATAACTATTTACCATTTAATGAGACGTATGAGGTTGATAGGATGAACACAGCTTTTGAATATTTGGTGGAATCTTAAATAAAGATACCCACATTTTGTCACCAAGCATTTTTAAGCTTCCATGCTTCAGTATCTTTAAGTTTGTCATGGTTGAAATGTATGTGGTAGAAAAATGCAGAAGAATTTTTAATGCTTTTTTTTTACCTATGTTTGGATGCAGTTTTGAAACACAGCCCCTCCACCTGAGCCTGGCTCATGCTGTCACCCTCGCCAGGGTCTTTCTCAGGCCGAGGCAGCAGTGGTGACACACCTGTACACTGCAGCCAACACACTAATGTGTTGTGACACACAGTTTGGAAAGCTCTGCTTTACACTAATGCACTGAGCATGGGAAATAAATAGAATGAACTTGAACTTGTAGCACAGCAAAGTAAATATGATATGATAAGCATTACTGAAACCTGGTGGGATGAGTCTCATGACTGGAATGTAGTAATACCCACCACTGCCACCATGTAAAAGAATGGGGGGGGGCGCTCTCCCACTCAGTGCTGACTTCTGTCCTTGAATAGGAGATAGGAACTTCCCAAATTCCCTTAATTAAACACTGCCATCACCTACTGGATTAACCTTTATGAAACACTGCCACCACCCCCATTGGATTATCTTAGTAGCACAGTGGGACACTGCTGGGGAGCCACCAATCTTTAAACTTAGAGATCCCCTTCCTCTCCCCGCCCCCTCTGGGTGAGAGAAATCCTATCCATATGTGTTTGCCAAGAAATACATGGGAATGGAGGGAAGCAGGGAGTTCTTTACAGAAAAGCGTTTATTCTAAGACAGGCAATATAGGAAAGAGAAATCATTATTCACAAGAGACTACTTCCTCTCAGATTTATTTGGTAGTTATAAGTCTAGATAGTTTCCTCAGATCAGCCAAAGCTTTCAAAATAACAGAAAATCCTGATGCAACTAACTAAGTAACATTCTAAGCTACTCACATTGTTGGTCAGTTGGTCACATTGTTGGTCAGTTGGTCACACTGTTGGTCAGAGATGGTATGCTGGGTCGGAGCTGGGAGACGAGGCCTGGCTTGGCCTGGCTGCAACCGGCATTATGGTCCCTCTGGTTGATGTCTTGGATGTCTTGTTTGTTCTTTCTCTCTCCTCATGGTCTCTTGACGATTTATATAAGTTCTTCATCTAGCATCTTGAAGATTCTCACCTTTCTCCCCCTGATTCGACAACTATCTCCTGTGACTTATGATGCTAACCTTCATTAACTGTAACCTAACCCTACGGGTTCATCAACCCTTTGTATGCCTGAAGGGAGAACTATCTCCCTTCAGGTCTGTTACCTTGATAATGGGAAAAACCCATCATTACAAACCTATTTCAGAAAAATAGACCAATAGCACTATATATCAGGGACATATACACCTGTGACAGCATAGAATCATAGAATCATAGAAATGTAGAGTTGGAAGAGACCACACGGGCCATCCAGTCCAACCCCCTACCATGCAGGAATACTCTCAAAGCACTCCCGACAGATGGCCATCCAGTCTCTGCTTAGAAACCTCCAAGGAAGGAGACTCCACTACACTCCGAGGCAGCATATTCCACTGCCGGACAGCCCTAACCGTCAGGAAGTTCTTCCTGAGGTTCAGGTGGAATCTCCTTTCCTGCAGCTTGAATCCATTTCTCCTTGTCCTGGTCTCTGGAGCGGCAGAAAACAAGCCCTCTCCCTCCTCTACATGGCATCCCTTCAAATATTTAAGAAAAGCTATCATGTCCCCTCTTAACCTTCTCTTCTGCAGACTGAATATACCCAGCTCTCTAAGTCTATCCTCATAAGGCTTGGCTTCCAGGCCCTTCACCATTTTGGTCGCCCTCCTCTGGACCTGCTCCAGCTTGACCATGTCCTTCTTGAATTGGGGTGCCCAGAACTGGACACAGTATTCAAGATGAGGTCTAACCAAAGCAGAGTAGAGTGGTACCAGTACCTCCCTCGATCTAGGCACCATATTCCTATTGATGCAGCTGAGAATTGCATTGGCTTTCTTGGCTACCGCATCACACTGCTAACTCGTGTTCAGCTTGTGGTCTATTAAGACTCCTAGATCCCTTTCACACATACTGCCATCCAGCCATGTGTCCCCCATCCTATATTTGTGCATTCCATTTTTTCTCCCTAAGTGTAGGACCTTACACTTCTCTCTGTTGAATTTCATTTTGTTGGCTTTGGCCCTGCTCTCCAATCTATCCAGGTCATTTTGAATTTTGATCCTGTCCTCTGGCGTATTAGCAACCCCTCCCAATTTGGTGTCATCTGCAAATTTGATCAGCATGCCCTCTATTCCTTCATCCAAGTCATTGATGAAGATATTGAACAGCACTGGGCCCAGGACAAAACCCTGTGGCACCCCGCTAGTCACTTCTCTCCAGGATGAAAAGCAGCCACTGGTGAGCACCCTTTGGGAACGGTCAGTCAACCAGTTACAGATCCACATTTTACTAGCTTCTTTGCAAGAATGTCATGGGGAACTTTGTCAAAGGCCTTACTGAAATCGAGATATGCTACATCCACAGCATTCCCTTCATCTATCAAGCTAGTAACTCTATCATAAAAAGAAATAAGATTAGCCTGGCATGACTTATTTTTGAGAAATCCATGTTGACTTCTCGTGATTACCGCATTGCTTTCTAAGTGATTAGAAACTGACTGCTTAATAATCTGCTCCAGGATCTGTCCGGGTACGGACGTCAGGCTGACTGGGCGATAATTATTTGGGTCCTCTTTTTTTTCCCTTCTTGAAGATGGGGACAACATTTGCCCTCTTCCAGTCTGCTGGAACTTCTCCTGTCCTCCAAGATTTCTCAAAGATTATAGCAAGCGGTTCTGAAATGACCTCTGCCAGTTCTTTTAATATCCTAGGATGCAATTCATCTGGCCCTGGAGACTTGAATTCATCCAGTGTGGCCAGGTATTCTTATACCTCCTCTCTACCTATTATGTGCCACATTTTCCCTGCTTCCTCCCCTGCTCCCCAACCACCAGGTTGAGTGCTTGTATCCTTCTGGGAAAAAACTGAGGCAAAGAAGGTGTTAAGTAGTTCTGCCTTTTCTCTTCCCCCTGTTAGTAATTCACCATCTTCTCTTCGCAGGGACCCTATCGCCTCTTTCTTTTTCCTTTTGCTGTGGACATATTTAAAAAAGCCCTTTTTATTGTTTTTGATGTCTCTGGCCAGCCTAAGTTCGTTCTGTGCTTTAGCCTTTCTGACCTTCTCCCTACATCTCCTAGCTACTTGCTTAAATTCTTCTTTGATGGTTTCCTCCCTCTTCCATTTCCTGTACATGTTTCTCTTAATGCTTAGCTCAGCTGAGAGTTCTTTACTCAACCATTCTGGTTTCTTCAGATGCCTTCCATTTTTCCTCCTTATTGGCACAGTTTTAGACTGTGCCTTCAGTATCTCCCTTTTAAGGAACTCCCATGCCTCCTGAACTCCTTTCTCTTTCACTATTCTTGACCACGGAATTTCAGCCAGCAGCTCCTTAAGTTTACAGAAGTCCGCTTTTTTAAAATCTAAATGAGTGTCTGGCTACATTTATCTTCTCCTTCCCACAGAACGCCAAATTCCAATAGGGCATGGTCACTCCCCCCTAAAGATCCAACCACTTCTACCTCATTAACAAGGTCATCCCTATTGTTCAGGATCAGATCTAGAATATTTGATCCCCTTGTGGCCTCTTCCACCTTCTGGACCATGAAATTGTCTGCAAGACAAGCAAGAAACTTGCTGGACCTTGCTGTCTTGGCAGAGTTTGACTGCCAACATATATCCGGGTAATTGAAATCTCCTATTATTACTCTATCTCTCCTTTTTGAATGCGCGGTCATTTGGTTGAGGAAGGCATCATCAAGGTCCTCAGTCTGGGTTGGAGGTCTGTAGTAAACCCCCACCAGAATATCCCTATTGTCTCTCGCTCCCTTAATTCTTACCCAGATGCTCTCGACCTGGCTTTCTGGATTTAAGTCAGGGATCTCTTCACAGGTGAAAACATCCTTGACATACAAGGCTACTCCTCCTCCTTTCTTGTTTGGTCTATTTCTACATAATAGGCTATACCCCTCTATTCCTACATTCCAGTCCTGACACTCATCCCACCAGGTCTCACTGATGCCTATCAAATCGTATTTATTTTGTTGTACTAGGAGTTCAAGTTCATCTTGCCTGTTTCCCATACTCTGCGCGTTAGTGTAGAGACACTTAAATCCCCGGGCCCTTCCTGCAAGTCCTGTACTATAGTTTCCGCTCCTCCCACCATTGGACGCTTGTACTACTTGGTCAATATCGTTTGGGCCTTTTTCCCCTGCACTCGCCGAGTCTTTGCCCTGAATAATATTGTCTCCCTCCCCAGCAGAACTTAGTTTAAAGACCTCTTAATCCTCCGTGCAAGACTGTTTGCAAAAACATTCCTGCCAAGTTTCGTGAGGTGCAGCCCATCCCTTGCCAGAAGCCCACGTTCATGGAAATTCAGGCCATGTTCCAAAAGCCCAAACCGTTCTCGGTGGCACCATGTGCAGAGCCAGTTGTTGACCTCTGCTACTGCCCTTTCCCTACGTGCGCCATATCCTTGAACAGGGAGGAGAGATGAAATGACCACCTGTGCACCAAGGTCCTTAAACTTTGTCCCCATAAGCTCGTAGTCCTTTGCGATGTGGTAAAAGCTGCGCCTCGCAGTGTCATTGGTTCTGACATGAACCACAATGAGGGGCTTATGGTCAGTGGGCTTCACCAATCTGGTTAGCCTCTCCGTTATGTGGTTGATCCCCAGGAAGACAGCAGACTTCTCGATTGAACTTGTCGGGTTTGCAAATTGCCGTTTCAGTTCCTCTGAGCAAGGAGTCCCCAACAACCAGAACTCGCCTCCTCTGAGGCTTGTCCGGGGCTCCTCGATGAGCAGGTTCTTCTAGGACTGCCTGGGCACTCTGTTGAGGCTGGGAGTGTTGATCTAGTTCCTGTTGCCGAAGTTGGATTCCTTCTTGTTGACATTCTGTTCCCTCCTCCTGGTGCTCCTCATCGTTCATAAGGCCAAGAACTTTGAAGCGATTGTGTAGGTTGAGAGTCTCTGTTTCCATGACTTAAATCCTGGAAGCCAGACTGAGAACATCTAGGTAAAAATTAAGTGGGGAGAAAAACAACAGTATAGTCATTGTGGGAGTCTACTACAAACTCCCCCTCTCAGCCAGACTGAGGACTTGGATGATGTCTTCCTGAAATAGATGATGAAACTTCAGAAAGGAGAGATACAGTAGTTATGGGAGATTTCAACTATCCTGATATTTGTTGGAAGTCAAACTCGGCCAAGAACATCAATCCAACAAATTTCTCACTTGCTTTGCAGACAGTTTCATAGTCCAAAAGGTGAAAGAGTGAACAAGGGGAACAGCTATTTTAGACCTGATCTTAACATGATGAACTGGTTAATGGAATGGAGGTGGCAGAATCCTTAGGTGGAAGTGGCCATGTTCTCCTAGAATTTATTATACAATGGAAAAGGGAAGCCAAGCATGGTCAGACATTCTGGTTTCTGACTTGGTAGATGAAGGGAATGCTGTGGATGTAACATATCTTTACTTCAGTAATGCCTTTGATAAGGTCCCCCATGATATCCTTGCAAACAAGCTAGTAAAATCTGGGCTAGACAATGCTCCTGTCAGGTGGATTTGTAATTGGTTGACCAAGTAAACCCGAAGGGTGCTCACCAATGACTCCTCTTCATCCTGGAGAGAAGTGACTAATGAGGTGCCACAGGGTTCTGTCTTGAGCCCAGTGCTATTCAATATCTTTATTAATGATTTGGATGAGGGAAGAGAGGGCATGCTTATCAAGTTTTCAGATGACACCAAATTAGGAGGAGTAGGTAACGCTCCAGAAGATAGGATCTGAATTCAAAATCACCTTAACAGATTAGAGAGCTGGGCCAAAACTAACAAAATTAATTTCAACAGGGAGAAGTGTAAGGTACTACATTTGATCAGAAAAAAAATGAAGTGCACAGAAATGAGATGGATGACACCTGGCCTGACCACAGTACAAGTGAAAAGGATCTAGGAGTCTTAGTAGACCATAAGCTGAACATAAGTCAGCAGTGTGATGCGGCAGCTAAAAAGACCAATGCTATTCTGGGCTGCATCAATAGAAGTATAGTGTCTAGGCCAAGGGAAGTAGTACTACTCTATTCTGCTTTGGTTAAACCCCACCTGGAATACTGTCTCCAATTCTGGGCACCACAGTTCAGGAACGATATTGACAAGCTGGAATGTGTCCAGAGGAGGGTGATCAAAATGGTAGAAGGCCTGGAAATGCCTTGTGAGGAGCATCTTAGGGAGCTGGAAATGTTTAACCTGGAGAAGGGAAGGTTAAGAGGCGACATGATATCTATGTTTAAATGCTTGAAGGAATGTCATATGGAGGAGTGAACGAGCCTGTTTTCTGCTGCTCTGGAGACTAGGACATGGAGCAATGGCTTCAAACTTCAGGAAAAGAGATTCCACCTGAACATTAGAAAGAACTTCCTGATGGTGGAATCTGACAGTGGAACAAGCTGCCTGGATGTGTAGTGGAGTCTCCTTCTTTGTTTCTTTGGATGGCTATGTGTTGGGAATGTATTGATTATGTCTTCTTGCATGGCTGAAAGGGGTTGGACTGGATGGTCCTTGTGGCCTCTTCCATCTCTATGATTTTATGATTCTAGAAATACCAGATTTCTGAAGATGGTGCCATGATAATTAAGGTGGTATGAAACTGATATACCTAATGCAGATACTATCCTAGACTGCCAACAGGAAAGAAGAACAGAGGGAATAATTCTGGAACATTTAACCTTGGCATTTATTCAGTTAAACTGCTGTCTCTTCCCACTCTCTCCAGGACACAGACTACCTCATAGCTCCATATTCCAGAAGCTGTGTTTTGTTTTCATTCCAAGAGGCAACACTTAGCACAAATAAATCTTTCAACTTTGTCTTGGTTAATTTCCCAGTTAATTAACTTAAATGTAATTTGACTTTGTAGGAAATGATAGTGATTTTAGCTGAAAATATTCCACTGAAGGAAGCCACTGGGAGCATATCAGACTAAATTGCCAATGAAATAGCTGATTTCTACCCAAAAAGCTGAAGCAGATGGTCTTGATTTTTGTCCAAAGATTAGTGGATTTTTTTTTTAAAAAAAACCTCCTTTCCAGTGTGTAGTGACACCAATCGTATTTTTGATGAACAATGCAACAAACACAAAATCAGGGTTTTTTTTTTAAAAACTGTGATTAAAAAGAATGATTTTTCTCACTTTGGCCTATGTGCCAACATTGGCACTGCATAAGTGGTGTTTTAGCGATCCGGTGTGATATAGTGATTTGAGTGTTGGATTATGCCCTAGAGAACAGGGTTCAATTCCCCGCTCAGCCATCAAAACCCACGGGGTGACCTAGTATGCATCACACACTCTCATCCCCAAAAATCTCTTTGATAGGTTCACCTTAGGGTCATCATGACTCCGAAATGACTTAAATGCATGCAACAACAACAATAACAAGGTGACTTTATGCCATCACATTCAACTAGAGATAGAAAGAGAAAGAGAAGTTTTCAAAACTTCAATGGTGTTGACTCAGTTCAAAACAGAATGTTTTACCTCACCATGGTATGCATACTTCAGGGGAAAATGAGCACAAAATCTGCAAGTTTTGATGGCAAAATGTAGAGCCTATAAATAAATACAAACGTTATGTGTTTCAAAGTGTTTTTGCAGACAGTAGGGTTAAACAGATTTATGACTGAATATATGCAAAACCAACAAATGGTATCTGTGTGTTGTATTGTGCTTAATTTAAATTATTAGATATCCTAGGCTCTTTGTGAGAAAGAATTGGTGTGTGTGTGTGTGTGTGTTACATAATATATAAAGGGACTGCAGAGAAAGTGTACTGTTTCATTCCTACTTTATATTCCCAAAGATAAAGATGGAAGTACCCTTTATATTTCATATCTCTTCATATCGCTAGGGTAAAGAAAGAAATACTAGGATACAGGAATTATTACAAAGTTTGTAGAAGTTCCTCTTGACTATAACTCCCAGATGCACTTCTTGTTTTAATTCAAGAAAAAAAAAATCCAGCAAAAATTTATAGCCACAGCCACAAATATTAGACAAGTATTAAAAGTTTGGGCAATACTGCAGATAAGCAACTAAATCACATTAAAATGGGGAATGGGAGATGGCAATTGTATCTTTGAGATGAGAGGTTGTTGTTGTTGTTGTTGTTGACTTCAAGTAGTTTCCAACTTACGGCAACCCTAAGGCAAACAGTATTACATACCTGCACGATTCGAATTCCTTCAGATGTTAAGTCCACTTATAAAGACTTACAAAGTTCCCAATAGGATTTATTTATATTCCAGTTTTTTCCTATTCTGGGACCCAAGGGAGTGTACAACGGTTAAAACAAATATGGAAAAAAGTATGTTGCTGTTGTTATGAATTCAAGTTATTTCCAATTTACGGTGACCCTAAGGCAAACCTATCATTGGGATTTCTGTGGCTGAGAGTGTGTGATACACCCAAGGTCACCCAGTCATTTTCCATGGCCAAGTGGGGAATCGAACCCTGGCCTCAGGGATCATGGTCCAACATGCAAACCATTACTTCATGGTGGCTCTCAAGATAAGATGCTACTGGGTTTTATTTTGTAAAGAAGTAGGATTAAACAAGTATGAGACGAACCATCTTCACATCATTTAGGTTCTGAAAAGCGCAGGAGGTACTTCATGAATAAGTCATTAATACCTCATCACTTGCCAGCAGCTGTCATTTGGGTGATTTAAGAACAATCAATAGACTGAGGCTGTACTTAAAAAGTTGCTGCATTTCAAATATTGCAGTCTTAAATAACCAGGAAAATTAAAACAGGGACAGATTGAGTAGCAGACATATTTAATCAGATGATCAACAAACCGCCTGCTCAATGAGCAATGAATAAATCTGGTTTGATCTGAGGGGAGGCAGGGGAAATCACAGAAAGAAAGCAAGAGGACAGTTTTTGTTATATCCTCTTATTACCCCCAGAGTAAGAAAAGAATATTTGAAAATATGCAATTGTGCCACCTTCCAGCACCTCTATGGGGAGTGGGACATCATAACCTTCAGTCCCCATGATTTACCAAGGAGACAGAACCGGGAATTCCATCTCAACAATGTTTATTGGTCCCAAACTATTACACAGCTCCAAAGTCCCGCCTTTCCAATCTTTATTCATTCCCACGGTCAAGCTAAAGAGGACACCTTCAAAAGCCTCCCATGGTGGAACTACTAGTCTTTATGTGGTACCAGGATTAGCTACTGGGAGGAGAATAAGTCAAGTCAGGGTCAAATTCTTCCCTGGTCTCAAGCCTCTCTGTGATCAAGCTTGTGGAAAAGGATGGACCTGTCCAGAATCAGGTTCTGGAGAACCACTCACTATAGCTGGGGTAGGCAGACATTGGCCTCTATTCCTGAGGGTTGGTAAGACCAACTTCTTTCCTTACTGGATAGCAGAGTCTTTATAGGATTGCAGGTAGGCCCCTGCTATTACAGAGAAGAGTTTTTCCTGTCTCTCTCGGACTGATCTGGTGGATGAAAGAGTTGGCTAGCTCAAACTCATGAGTTTAGAAGCCAAATTTTGAGATCAGCCTACTAAAGAGCTTTTCTTCCACCTCCTCCCCATTTTCGCAAGGAAACCTTTGTCTCCTGGATTAAGTTGCTGGTTCTCCCTTATTCTTCTGCACTTGCCTCCTTCTGGAGCAGTCTTCCAAATCTGGTCTAATCCATGTCATCTTCCATGCTTTATTTCTTCCTTTTCCTTCACTAAAGCCTGAGCAATCCACTTCTCAGTCTGCTGAATCTTCATCATCTCGCTGTTGCCAAGTGATTGGTCAAATGTGCAGCTTCCAGTATTCCTCTTGTCACTCACAAGCACAGCAGCTGGTTTGGCAAGAAACAGCAGGAGAGGAAGATGATAGCATGGTAGTCCCTGATATGCCCCTGAAAGCAATCAATGGAGAAAGGGGGTGTTTGCTGAGTGTCAGCCAACCCCTAAAGAAGAGTGACAAGGATCGACACCATTCAGGAGTTTTCTGTACAAAATAAACCCATGGGTATTTTCCCTCTTCCCTTTCCTTTTCCTTTTCCTTTTCCTTTTCCTTTCCCTCCCCTCCCCTTCCCCTGTCTGTCTGTCTGCCTGTCCTTCCTTCCTTCCTTCCTTCCTTCCTTCCTTCCTGCTTTCTTTCTTTCTTTCTTTCTTTCTTTCTTTCTTTCTTTCTTTCTTTCTTTCTTTCTTTCTTTCTTTCTTTCTTCCAGAAAATAGGATTTTGTGCACAGGAATATCTTCTTCTGTACAGAAAATGATGGTTTCCCCCATCCCACCCCTGAACTATAAATAGTCCTGAAAAATTTGACAGTTTTTGAGGATATTTTCAAAGCAGCCAGGAAAAATAGCAAAATTATTGATTATTGTGTATGGGAATTAAATTTATGAAGGCTTATGCCCCTGTCCCGATGCAACAACAAATTTAATCAGGGCTGTGTGGATAATTAACTAACATAAAGGACTGACCCTCTACCTTCACAGAAGGAATGTAAAGAATATCCCTTAGTTTTCTTCTCCATGATAAGAAAGAGTTTCCCTGTACTTTGAGACATATGGTTGATAAAAGTTATCAACAACTGCCAGATTTCTCTTGTCCCTGAGCAAGAATAGAAGAAAGCAGAGCCTTTCTTCATTAGCAGGAATAACAAAAAGTAAAATGATAAAACACTGCACAAAGTATGTGTTTTATTAAAAATGTGTTTTGTGCAAAATGCTGCATTTTATGCAAAAATGTTGTATTCTAAGCAAAACCAAGGGCTTTTTTTTTTTCACATGAAAGCCTCCCCTCGCCTGCCCCAAAAAGAGGATTCTTATACAAGACAGAAAAAATGAGGAAACAAAAATATGGCTGAAATCTTCCATTGTGCTTCCAAGGTGTAGATCTATACCCATGTAGTTACTTAGTGGCTGGGCTGAACTATTCTTCTACTGAATACCAAGATCATATAACTGGTAGTGCATTTGCCAGTGCTGGATTATTGTCGCATTGTGCAATGGTGAAAGCATAACGGTTGTCTCCACATTCCCAGTGAATAAAGTAGTGCATTGAAGTAGCTGATGAATAGTTACGTATTATCCAAGAATACACAACTTCTTGACTGGACTTCTGCTGATTAGTCTTGAATAGAGACCAGTTGAATCAACTGATGCATGGTGAATCAAGACATAGGTAAATCCAATTGATTCAACAGGTCTACTTTAGTTGGAACTAACAAAAAGATCTAGGCCCATGTTAAATGCCAGTACCTGCAGAATTCCACTTAGCTAACCAGAAACTGAAAAGCCAAACAACGACAACAACAACAACAACAACAACCCATATGTAAGGGAAGTTGCACAAACATATGACATCAGTGAGAGTCAGTGTGGTGTGATGGTTTGAGCATTGAACTATTACTCTGGAGATCAAGGTCTGAATCCCTGCTCAGCCACGGAAATCCACTGAGTGATCTTGGGCAAGTTAGACTCTCTCAGCCTCTGAGGAAGGCAAATGCAAATCCATTCTGAACAAATCTGGCTAACAAAATTCTATGATAGGTTTGCCTTAGGACTGCCACAGGTTGGAAATGACTTGAAGTCACATAGCAAGGACACAAGCCCAGACTGGTTGCATCTATCTCCTATAAATTATTTTCTCCCTCCTTCCCATTGGTAAGGAACTGTTATTGAAGTAGCGAGTAGTGCAGGAAAAAAAATTACGCACAAAAGATGCATTTTTCCACAAGAATGAATCCAGTTTTTAAATTACTATTTCACAGCTAGAAGAAAAAGGGTAAAGTTGTTCAATTTTTTCCCTGTAAGAACAAAGTTTATGAATGTTTCCATCCCTATTTGTGATATATGACCAATGAGTGAAAAATTCATTTAGGTCACATATTGATGCAAACTTTCTTTTTTTAAGGGTACTTCTTAAACTTAATCTTGAACTGGAATGCATTTTGAACTCAAGATCTTCCTTTTCCAAAGGTTAAAATTCTCCCTCTGTGTTTTTTTTTTTTAAATATGTACAAGAGAAAAAATGTGTATTTTTCAGATTTCCCATCCACATTGCCAAAAGTGTGCACGAGACACCTAAATCTGAAATGGATCATACTCAAAATTTTATATGATTGTTTGTGAGCTGCCTTCGGTGCCATGTTAGGACCTGTGTATGTCTACCAGTAATGGTATGGTTTGGATGGGCACCATATCTAATTGGCATTATGTTTAATTGGCAATACGCTTTAATTGGCTCTGATATCAAAATCAAACCTGAAAGGTGACTGAGAGGTTGAGCTGTCTGAGGGTGAACACCCTCCAGGTAAGACTAAGTCATTTGTCAGGCAAATGATTGCTGTTCCTGTGGACAATAAGGTTAAAGTAGAAGCTAAAGCTTCCCAGAGAACACAGTTGTGAGAAGCCCACCAGGACAATGATTCACAGATACCCATCCTCTGTGCACCTGGCCTCCTCCTTCTTTCCTCATAGCACCCACAATAGACAGCTCTTGCAACATACATTATGTCTTTATCACCCAAACACTGCAAACAGTAGTGGGTTGATAGCCCATTGTCTGTGTTGCAACCCCCATTGTCCACTAGGCTGGAGAGTGATTAATTCACACCCCTTCAGGGAGAGAAATAGAATATATAAACTCTTGGTTTTGAGAAATCAGATGCAGTCAGATGAAATGCTGGACCCCACTATGTTGCCCTGAACCCTGATCTGGCCTGCCCTTAGATACAAGTCTAAGCCACATTTCAACTTCTTCACTACTCTTCTGCACTGGTAATTATAACCCCAAACCCTCAGCCTCTCTATCCATAATTTTCCCTCCTTTTATCCTTCAGTTAGCTCTTATGTGAATGTTTGACTCTCTGCGTTTTGTGAGCATGTATGAGTGAATTCTCTCAATAAAACAAATTTTTAGTTTACTTTTGAATCTCTGGCTGGTTCTTTTCCTCCATGAGCCCATAAACATTGGTAGAAAGGTCTTGCTAAGTTTCCCCTCACTTGTTAGCCTCCTGATTTTGAGCTAATTCATTCCCCACTTTTGCAAGGAGGTAATTGGCATCGTGAGGTGACCTTGTGGCACCTATGTTTTGGGGTAACACCCATGCCAGGAGAAAGGTGGCATAGGAACGTAATTAACAAACAAACAAAATCTATGAGTATGTCATTTGAAAAAGAAGCCAGAGTCTGTCCTCAGTCTTGCTGGTTTCTGTTTGCTTCTGAAAAACTCTAGCATATTGAACTAGAAGAGTCAAGGATAATGACCCCTAGAGCTATCTATAGCTAGAACATCTCGACTGTGTGCCAAAGCATGATCTGCTGATTACAGAGGCTTTGAAGGCAAACACCCAGGGAAGAGGTTGTTGATCAGAGTGTAATTGGGAGACGTGAACTGAGAGGAATCAATGAGCAAGGACACTAACTTATTGAGTTCTTGCTTGGATACACAGATTACCCTTGTGAGATACTTTTTATTGCATAGCAGTAGCAGAAAACACCCTGAATTCTGTGTCTCAGTGGCAGAAGTACTAGTGCCAGCAGGGATGGTTCTAAGAAAAGGAGATGGCATACAGTCAGAACTGTGGCATGCTGCAAGGCTTCCTTTTCTGCTGAGCTAAAAATCTAGCATCAAAGCATAAGCCAGCTTCACGCTCCTGACATAGAAAAATCTAACTTTGAAAACTACAGCTGCTTTGACTTAAAGGGAAAAGAATGTACGAGTTGCAGAGTACTATGAGAATGGCATCTTTCTTCAGAGGGAATAGTTCTGGAGCACATAACTGGGTGGCAGACATTATTGACACAGGCACGGTTCCTCTAGACTTGTATTTTATAGAAGATTGAGGGCTCTTTACCTTATTCCTGTCAGTCTGAATCTCTTGAGATTTTCTGGGAGTTGCTATGTCGGTCATCTGGGCTCCCAAGGTTGCAAAACGCAGTCCTATCCAATCAGATCACCATTTATGTTTCCTTTAAGTATTCTTAAGCCTTGGCATATCAGGAAACTAAAAGGAGAACAAATTGCTGTTTTATACTAATATTTAATAGTAACACAGATAGCACAGATAAATATACTCTCCTCAGCAGCACAGCTTAGAATCATAGAATCATAGAAATGTAGAGTTGGAAGAGACCACAGGGGCCATCCAGTCCAACCCCCTGCCATGCAGGAATACCCTCAAAGCATTCCCAACAGATGGCCATCCAGCCTCTGCTTAAAAACCTCCAAGGAAGGAGACTCCACTACACTCCGAGGCAGCATATTCCACTGCCAGACAGCCCTGACTGTCAGGAAGTTCTTCCTGAGGTTCAGGTGGAATCTCCTTTCCTGCAGCTTGAATCCATTGCTCCTTGTCCTGGTCTCTGGAGCGGCAGAAAACAAGCCCTCTCCCTCCTCTACATGGCATCCCTTCAAATATTTAAACATAGCTATCATGTCCCCTCTTAACCTTCTCTTCTACAGACTGAACATACCCAGCTCTCTAAGTCTATCCTCATAGGGCTTGGCTTCCAGGCCCTTCACCATTTTGGTCGCCCTCCTCTGGACCTGCTCCAGCTTACATAGACCTTAAATCAGTCTAGACACATTCTTATAACAAACTTCCACCTGTATTAGAATTACATAACAAAGCATTATTCTCCCTCTCTTACGATGTCTGTTTAACCTTATTTCTACATCAGCATTCTGTTAGGTAATAGATACCAAGATTCATCAAGAAGAAAATATCTTACTGTATATAGAAGTCCAGATTATCAGCAATTGCTTGGTGGCAGGAGCCAAAGTAGACCAGTTTGCCAAGAGCAAAATCTGGTGCTTTGCTGCTCAAAAGGCATTAAAAAAAAAAACAAAAAAAACCTCTCCAGCCTTTGTCCATTTCCTCACTACACTGTTATAGTGCTATTATTCCACTTTCAACATCCTGTGGAATTCTGGGATTTGTCATTTATGGAGGCGAAAGAGCTCTCTGGCTGAGAATTCTAAATGTCCCTCCCTAAACTGCAAACTCCAGGATTCCATAGGATGTTAAAAGTGGAATAATAGCATTATAACCGTGTAGTGCAGAAATGGCCTTGATTTAGCCAATCAGCTAAAAGATTTCACTTCTCCCTCCTTTATCTCATCCAATCAAAACTGAGATCTTGTCAGTAGGAGTCATTACAATCCTAGCTGCCAATGCACTTGCTAAGGTTTATCATCACTCACAAATCTACTGGTGTTTTCTCTTTTTCAGTTCAAGTTTGGAGGTGTTTTTGTTGGCATTAGGCCAGTATTTGCTTCCATCTCCCTCATACTTTCAAATCTTATCTTTATATATAATCAGGTTGGCTCCATACCAGGAGCTAGCATGCACCTATGTTTATAATATGCTGCTATCTTCTACACATTCGTTACAGTGTAAAGAGCTTAAATAATGCTAGCATGACTCTTAAAAAGAAAACAAAACAAAGCAACCCAGCCCTGTTACACAATTATACAGCCTCACATTGGCATGGAAGGAGACAGAATCATAGAATCTTAGAATGTGAAGGAACCACAAGGGCCATCTGTTTCAATTTGCTGCCATGCAGGAGTATGTAACTAAAGCCCTCATGAAAGATGACCATCCAACTTCTGTTTAAAGATTTGATGGAGAGTTCACAATGTTCCAAGGCATCTATTCCACTCATTATTGTTAAAAAACAAACAAAAAACCCCTTACAGTAAAAAGATTCTTCCTAATATTTAGGTGGAATCTCCTTTCTTATAAATTGAATCCATTGGTTCATGTTCTTGTCTTCTAGACCAGCAGAAAACAAGCTTTCTCCAACTACTATGTGACATCCCTTCAGATATTTGAAGATGGCTATCATGTTACCTCTCAGTCTTGACCTCTCTAAGCTACATATACCCAACTACCTAAGCTCAGTTGGTTTCCAGACCTTTAATCATCATGATCACCCTTCTCTGGATGCATTCTGGCTTGTCAATATCTTTCTCACAGAATACCCTTATTTTAAACTTGGGACATTTCCGTGCTAGACTGTTACAGTGCTATTATTCTACTTTCAACATCCTATGGAATCTTGGGACCTTAACTGCAAACCCGAGGATTCCATAGGATGTTGAAAGTGGAATAATAGCACTCTAAAAGTCTAGTGCAGAAATGGCCTTGGAGAAGTCAGATCTTACTGTTTACCTTGGAAGACCATTTCAGCAGATAAAATGATTGGATAAGGATCTGTTTTCCTATGAGATCATTTCACCCTAGATGGGTGAAGTGTGTAGGAGTAATTTCACTTTGTTTTTGTTTTCTCTGTTCTTCAGGTTTCTGGAACTAGGGGCTCATATCTATGTATAAGTTATTCCTTGTTAGGATTTTTGGTACAAAAAACATCTGCTTTTAACCACACCTGTGGGCTGGTGTCAAGGTGGAAAGTGTGCATACCCGTTTCTGGACCTGAGTACTTCTAGGCTGTTCCCTCATAGGCCATTTCCTCCCAATGTCATTGTCCCAGTATGGAGACACATTGCTGCTGATCTGTGAGTTGGGTTTTGCACATCGTCGTCACGGTCCCACTGCCCACACATCCCAAACCATTGCAATCTTGGGATATTCCATTACTGGATAAAATCTGGTAATGGCCCCTGATCTCATGATGCTCCCATCACTGGTGGCCATGTGGAAAGGGGAGGAAGCACTATCTAGGCACTTCCTTCTCCAGTGCACCACAGGAAGTGGCTGGGTGCACTGTGGAAAGAAGATGCGTGTGGCTCATGCTACCCTTCCGCAGGCAGCTGGCCAGGTGCAGAGAGGAGTGTTTGGGTTGTGCTCCCTTCCCAGCAGCTTCACTGCCAGGACTGTGATGGGATGATGACATAAAATGATAAGGTGCAGAAATGGCCATAGTCTGGGGGGTCTGGTTACCCTTACTGGGGAGAAATAGGTTTTCTCTGCTGTAAACACAAGTTATATCCATTAATCACCAATAAAGTTCTAATTTGTATGAAGCTTTGGTATCAAATAATTAGCCTAGAGATGCCCAGCCTAGGTCCAGTCCCAGCTGGGATCACAGCCATATTTCATTGGTGACATGCATGCAAGTCATTCCTAAAGTCTTTGTCATCTCCAGCTGGAGATTAGGTGGGGGACAGCAGGTAGCATGGTTGGTAATATCTCTGCTGAAGCTTTGAAGAAATGGAGTAGACAATATTCCTTCTTGGTTAGGAAGATTTGTTCTCTCACCTTCAGCTAACCTGAACAGTTTGGGGAAAAACCATGCAATGGAACCAGCCTTCTTTTTTTGTGTTCTACAATGAGAAGAAACATTTCCTTCACCTCAGCCAAGAGATATAACTGTGTTTCTCTGGCTTGGTGAAGTAAACGCAGCCCTCAGTTGACATACTGCAGATCATAATCCTGCCTCTGGGTTAGTTGGAATTAATTCCAAGCATCCCCAAAACTAATGATACTTAGTAGCAACTGAAAAATCTCTATTTTTTTTAATAGTAATTTTATTAGAGTTCCAACATATAAAACAAACATTTCTCATTGTACATTTTAGTGAATTGTTACAGTTATCTTCCACACCTTTCTGGATTCCATTAACTGTTCTGTCATTGACATATTAACTTTAGGCATCGCAATAAATTGTTATTATATAGAGATAGTTCCTGCCTTTCAATCCAACTTTACATGTTCCATGATATTTCCCTGATTTTCTCCTTCTAACTACACATACTACCATGAATTAAGTATTATTTACTGTCAAAACCCGACCCAAATTCAGAACAATTTGTTAATGTCATCATCTGATTTCCTTTTAGTCTCTGAGGGACTATATCTTCATTTCTATTTTCATTAAATGTTGCCCACCTCAAAATCTCCAGTTTTGACTGATCTGGATGTACCTTACCCATCCCTAGTTCATATTCTTTGCAGGATCAAAAAAATCCCCATTTGTTGCCCTCTTTTGTATAGAGTAATGGTAAGATGAATGAAAATTACACACTACATCACTAAAAACTTCTAAAACATGTAGTATTTGATGGGGTTTAGTTGGTGTTATGTAACTGGAATTGTCAATGTCAGCAGATGGAATTGGAGAAATTTATTAAAGCCCTATACATCTGCACTAAGGTCCGATATTGCGTGGTGGAAGCCTGATAGATTTCAATGCATTTCTGCCTCTCCCTGCTGATGTCAGCTTCCCAGAACTGGATTGTGCCCCTACGGCCATTTAGGGCCTTTTTGCACTACGCTGTTATAGTGCTATTATTCCACTTTCAACATCCTGTGGAATCCTGGAGTTTGCAATTTAGAGAGGGATATTTAGAATTCTCAGCCAGAGAGCTCTTTGGCCTCCGGAAACTACAAACTCCAGAATTCCACAGGATGTTGAAAGTAGAATAATAGCACTATAACAGTGTAGTGCAGAAAGGCCTTTAGTTTCCACACAAAACTTCAATCCGCCAAGAACACTGTAGATCCTGGAGGTTCATGCTGCCCTTTTTCCCAGCTACAGAACTGCAACTGGATACTGCCTTTGTGTCCCCCACTCTTCTCTAACCACTAAATAGCTGTTCCTGCCCTCCCACAGCCATTAAATGGCCTTAGGAGCATGCACTGGTGACATTAAACCTACTTCCATGCATATATGGTGGGGGAGCATTGCACAAGGAGATAATGAACAGCTCCTCATGCAATGTATTTCAGAACACATATGCTCAAATAACACAGGTTATGTTACCAACAGGATTCTCACTCTTATCTTAATCTTCAAGTCGATATTAGTTAGGTACTTGATTGGGAAAACCACAATATCCCTGCTCCAAAGCTGGCTGTCCTTCATTAGGCAATAACCTGATTCATTACTGCTCTTTTTAGCAATTAAACATGAAGAGTTGGCCTCTAATGTGCTTTATCTGTAAGCAATCAATATTATGAATGGGAGACTTACAAGATTAGACCTTTTAAGCTTTCCTCCTTTATGACTTTGGAAAAATACAAACATGCAACTTGGCAGTAGCCAAGTTTTTCAGACGATTGCTCTGATTGGAACTGAAGTTGTATGGAGAATCTTCTTCTTTCTTCTTTTTCTTTTTAAAAGAACTTCTGAGAAGGTTTGAAGGTTATGTGAGAAAATGCAATGCTACCCGGAAAGAAAAGAAAGGAAGGAAAAAAGAAAGAAGCGCTGTTTCAAAATAGAAAAGCAGAGCACAAAAAACCCACAGTAATAGTGATGCTGTAAACCTGCCTCATGAAAGCAGAAGTTCATGTTATTTAATATGTATTTTTTTATATAATCTGATTTTCTCTCTGCTAGGACTGGGGTAAAATTAAGTACATAGTTTCATACCATTTTTTAAAAATGAGTTTCAAAAAGTGTCCCATTTTTGACCCTACACACATAGGCCTAAATTAGAGGTTGGAAACTAGGGTCAGTTTTCACACTCTCATAAATATGCCCCAAACCTTGTTTTCTTCTAATTTCTCCTTCAAAATGGCAACAAGAAGTGATGTTACATCACTTCCTGTCACCATTTGAAGGAGAAATGGAAGGAAATAAAACTATTTGAAAAGAGTAAGGGTCATGAGGGTGGTTGGGGAAGGTTTTTGTGTTTTTGCACACATTTGGGAGAGCTCTGGGTGTGATTTTTGGATGACTTCCACCTGAAATTGATGCCAATTTCTTTTTGGTGGTGGGGGAAGGAGTTTGGGAAGTACTAGGAGGTTTCAGGTGCTTCAAAAGTGGAGTCTGCTGTACATGTACAATTTCCCATCATTACTCAGGCCCTTTCCACAGCTTACCTTTTTTTTGGCATTGGGGTGCGGGGATCGCGTGAGCAGCCTCCAGCAAGAGGCTCTCACATCCCCGCTGCTTCAGCTCCACACGAGCTGCCTGTTCCCGAGCAGTTAGCGCAAGAGCCCTGCCTCTTCCTTCTGCAGTGCAGCCTGGGAGTTTCCCAGGCTGCGCTGGGGCGGGAAGTGTGACTGTCCTGGCTCTGGAGGCTCTGCACACATGGCAAGTGTGCATGGGGCTCTGGAGCAATGCCTTATTGCGCACCATTTTTGACTGAAAGCTGAAAATGAAAAGTGCGCGAGCAGCCCCTGCCGGCCCCTGGAGTGTCGTGTGATTGTGAGTGCATTGTGCAGATCGCTCCACACAATTGCACGATGCTCCAGGCGCCCTTTCGCATGGCAAATGCCATGCGAAAGGGGCCTCAGTCTCAGCTAGAGTAGACCCATTGAATCAACTAGTGAATGGTGAGGGAACACATAGGTAAATCCTACTTATTCTGTATGGCCATTTTGCTTTGGACTACCAACAGGATTTAGGCTATAGTTTCATTGTTGTACTTCTGTGCTCCATAGTTCTTCCTCTTCATTGGCCTCAGATCCTTTGGTCTAAATTACCCTTACTGAATCTTATTGGAAGTAGTACCTCACATGGTTTATACTGTCAGTGTCACAATGCTATGGATAACATTATTGTGTCAGAGTCTCAACCTTCATAAATCAAATCACATGGATTGTTTCGGTCAACAGGATTAAATATCAGTGCTAACAAATGAGCCTAGAGACTGTGAGGACAAAGAAAATGGCACCAAAAGGGAAGCAGGGCCCAGGTGAGCAAATAAACAGAAAAAAAAATTGCAGATATCTGGATAGATGACCATATTTTTCAGTGATCTCTGGTTACATTGAATGTGGCATTTAAAAGAGAATTAAAAGATAATCAGAAAAAAAAATTAATCAATTATCACTTGTGTGGTCCAAATGGTATGAATCTAGGGAAACAGGCAGTCTAAATCTGGGAATAAGCAGATTTTAGAAAAGTTAGTTCTTGGTAGGAGTCAAAAGAATATTTGGAAATAGTAGGAAAATGGTAGGAAAGCATGATTTGTAAGTGTTGAGAAACCCAAGTGATGAGAATTCTGGATTGATGAGAATCTTTGCTTTTCAGGATTTAACTCTGCACTGAATTTGCACATGATTCCTTCAAGAATAAAATTATCAGAGAATTATGTTTCTGGTTTTTGGACAACTCCATAATTCCTGCAGGGATACAGAGATTTGTTGTCTGGAACTTAACTTTTCCAAGCACTGAAAATACCATCTAAATACTTCAGAGAAGAAAATAGTGAGTTATATAGAGGATGGGTTGGTATAAATTATTGGAACCAGAGGCTTACTCAGACTTTGCGGTGGAAGCTTCTGAGAACACATTGTACCCAGCTAGTGGTGATGTAACTACGATGTGTTGACTGAATTGTTTAATGGCTGATTGAATTATTTAGTCATGATATTCTTGGATCTCCAGTTAGCCATAACTGAATTCAAAGATGGAAGGCTTTACCTAACACCATGAATCCCACCTGGGAAAGTCTTTTCTTTCTTCTCTATGTTTTAGATTTTTTTCTACCCTTGAAGGATCTTCTAAATTTGACTTTAATGTCATCACAGACAAAAATCTCATTATACCAAAAGATATTGAAAATTGTATTGGCCTGTAAAGGACCAAATAGGAGGAGCAACCTGATGTGGGCCCAGCTGAGGCCAGATGTCCCCCGTGACAATCCCCTCAGGCTTCCCTTGGATGAAACACCTCAGCTCCAAAGGCAGTCCAAATTGCTTTGGTTGCTCCCCAGGCTGGCATAACTGGAAGGTAACCTGGGGGCTTCCACCCAAGCTGCAGGACCCTACAGGTGAGAGCCCTAATCCCAGGTGAACCTCAAGAGTAGCCTTCTTCCCTGACCCTCTGGGATTCAAGGCCCTAAAGAGGGAGTCCCAGAGCCCTACCTTTCACCAAAAGGGTGCAAAGAGGTGAACACTGAAGTCTTATTCTCCTCTGCTTCCTGCCACAGATGAGGAACAAGCATTTGTTTAGTCCTTTCCCCATACCCGGCTGGCCAAGATGGCCCTCACCCCCTGTTACATGTCCTCCAGGAACAATGCATTCCCTTCATTCAACAGATGCACTCTATCAGCCCAGTAGAGCTCTGGAGGCTGGAAGACAATACTGGGATGTTATAAAAATTGCCCCAGCCCTTTACCCACGGTGTTGGAAACTTCATTGTTTGTCAACCTTCTTGAATGATCAGTGGGCTTAGGGTTTCATGTTCCACACCACACTTGATGCAACAACATCATGGAGAATACTAGGAAACCCCAGGCCAATGACATTTGATAACATGAAAATCATTCAACACCTGCAGAACGAAGGCCTTGCCCTTCAGCAAGCCTGAGTCATTACTAGAAAGGCGAATGACTGAAACATCAGGTGGAGGCTCATAGTGCTCCTCAAACAGCAATGGCAACAGGCCAGTCCACTGCAGGACTTGTTTATCAAGCCACTCCTCAGTGACTAACTCACCCAGCCCCAGCTGAGACCCAGCATGGCAAATTTGGGCCCAATGCCCCATCCCAAAAAATCACATGGCCACACATCAAGACCCGCTGTCTTGTCACAATGGCTTTTCTGAAATTTTGCTGATTTACAGTTTTTATTTTGTAGACTCTGGCTTGAATCCTGTTGGCATCTGAGACATGTGCAAGTTCCCCTGTTGGGCATTTTGTTTGTTGTGAGGTCTGCATTCAGCTCAAGGTTGAAGGAGCAGAGTCACTCATGATGTGCAATTTCACATGCAGATGCACATTGTGCGGGGCCATGCATGTGCATTTGTTAGCACACGCAATATCTTGGTTCAGTTGCGCAACATTGTTAGTCAACACAAGGGCTGTGTTAACACAATTAACCTGTAATTCCACATGTAAAGATATCCATTTACGAGCAAGTTGTAGGGTGCTGTCCGCAGTGTGCAAAATTTCATTAAGTTCAGACATGTACTCTTAACGTGATTATAAGAGTAACTACAGTCATTCTTGTTGCTCCATCCAAAGCCAAAGCCAAAGATACCTACAAATTATCTCATTGCTGAAAAGGGGCCAATGGGCCACTGAGTCCAACCGTCTGCTCAATGCAGGATCTCTAGCTAGAGCATCCCCAGCAGGTAGCTGTCCAGCATCTTTTTGAAGATGTCCAGAGAAGGAGACCCCACCACCTCTGTACTTAATTGTTTCCATTGCTGAACTACTCTTACTGTCATTAAGGTCTTTCTAATGTTCAGTTGAAATCTGTCTTCCTGTAACTTAAAGCCATTAGATCTGGTCCTGCCCTCTCTTCTTTGGAGGCCTGCCCCCTCTTCTCTGTGACAGCCCTTGAGGTATTTAAAGAGTGCAGTCACATCACTCCTCAGTGTTCTCTTCACCAAACTGAATGTGCCCAGCTCCTTCAGCTTTTCCTTGTATGTTTTGTCCTCCATACCTCTTCTCATCCTTGCTGCCTTTCTCTGCCTTTGGTCCAACTTGTCTATGTCCTTCTCAAAATGAGGTGCCCAGAACTGAATGCAGTACTCTAGTTGAGGCCTGACTAGTGCAGAATATAGTGGTGAGGAGATTCCATGTGAAGAAGAACTCCAGCAAAAAGGGATGTGCCTCCATGATGGACCTGTTAATCACATGGTTCTTCTTAGAGGTTGTTTCTGGCTACATCAGTTGACCCCCTCCCCTCTGCATGTCTCAGTGAAGCTGCCAAACATAACTGGAGCATTGCTTTGATGTGCTCTGCTGTGTTCTAACCACCAAGGAGTCCAGCGTGACTCAGGTCCATGGCCGCTGAAGGCTCCTCAGACTCCTGCTGTTTTTTCAGTCCAGTTGTTACTGGCCGTAGGATAGACTAGATGACCCTTTGACCCCCGCTTACACTTTTTCATACCAAGTGAGCTGCAACCCTTCCTCTAATGATAAGCCCTGTTACTTCCTTCCCCTGAAAATCTTTATAGAACAATTGGTCTCACACAAAAAAGGGGGAAGGGGAGAAGATGCTCACCTATGAGACTGAAAGCTATCAAAAGAGACATGTCACACATAATCCACTGCTGACTGTCAGATATGTCTGATATAGTTTTACATTTTAATTGTAAATCAAAATGTTATTCATTTTTCTGTACAGCAGCAAATCTGGAATAATTCAAGACAAGGACTGCTTGACAGATCTGATTGAGTCTCAGTCCGCTGAGAATGCCTTGAAAGAAAGCAGAAAGAAAAGGGAATAAGGATGGGATTTTTTTTTAAATAGAAGATGCTTTTTTTTAAATGCCTTTTAGCAATAGTTCATCATCTTAAACATTTTCTCCTCCTCTCTCCAAAGCAGAAGAATTAATTTAAAACTGTACACTAAAATGCACAGGATAGCCTTAGAAATGTTTTGCAACTTTGTTTTGTGATTTGCATACTTAGCATGTTGCTAAGAAATGAATTGTGATACCATGAAGACTAACAGTGTCCTTGTGACACAAATTTCCATGGACCAGAGACATGATAAAGGGAGTTCTTCTCATCCTCAGCTGTCTACGTGCATCAGTTTCCATGAATGGAAATATTTTGCTGCTTCTGAAGGCTGGAGCATTCTGCTGCAGAATGTTGCCGATTATTGGCCAGTGTCCTGTTCATTAGTCCCAACTAAAGCAGACCCACTCAATCAATTGTTTGCATGGAGAGTTAACAATTAGATAAAGTTTAATGGATTCAATGGGTCTTCTTTAGATAGGACTAAGAGAGAATTTAGCTTCTGATGAGATAACAGGAAGCATTAAAAGCAGCATGGTCTTGACTTGTTGACGATCTTACAATCATAGAATCCTGTGACAGGTCCTGTCTACATCTGAAGGCTGCACAAATTGATATATATTCAACAACATGGGACAAGCAGGAGCCAAAGGTACGTCCACCAGGCCTGCATCAACTACAGCATCCAAGTCAGAACAGATCCAAGTGATTTTGAGAGTTATCACACCATGATGTTATACTGTTATAACAATGCGTTAGTCCTGCTTTTGCCTCAACCTTATTGCACAACATGCCTGCTCTCCAGGCACTATTGCATTTTGTCACATTGCAGAGTTGTTGAGAATGTACTTATTTTTCACAGTGGAGATAGTCTGTTAATGACCCCCTTACATGCAACAATTAGGTAAGCAGTTTGGGTGTGGGTATCCAATAGCACTTTTTTCAGTCATAGATTCATCACATTCATTGTGATGTTGCATCTATAGGAACCAATCATAGAAGCAAGAGGCAGGGTATAGGGATCTGTAAGGATGCCTTAATGCAGATGAACAAACTGTGCAAATGCCACTACTAAAGCACAAATGTTTAAAGGGTGTGATAGAGAGTGTCAGCAATCAGCTGAATGGCTGGAGCAGAATTCAAACAGAATAATGTGACATAAATGAGTGGTATGATAAGGCTTCTGGTTTACAAAGTGTCTTACAAAACTTCATAGCTGGCTGTCAAGTGATTTGCATTCTGCTCTTGTGGGGCAGAATGCAGAAGCTCCTTGACCGCTCTATACAGCTCTGCCGGATGGCTCTTGTGATGAGACACAATGGTGGCAGAGAGGTAAGAGTTTTTCGTGGATCAGGAATTCTGGTTTGTTTATTGTTTGCCAGTTTGTTTATTTCATATGTTTGCTTGTTTGTTTTGTTTCCCACCCTCCAGGGTCAGGACACAAGATAGTTTCCCACACAATTAAAAACGTTCCAGTGAAAAAGAATAAAATGAAATTACTAGCATGTATCATAACCAGTTAGTTCTCTTTTCTCTTGCAACATGATCTTTTAAACCTCAAGCAGTGCCCATCCCTAAGAAGTGATTTGAAATTCATTGTAGATTCAATGAAATTTTCCCCCATCTCTACTGAGAAAATTTCAATTGTTACATTCCGGCTTTCAGCATGGAGAGGATGATGATGTGCATTAGGTGTTAAATAGAATAGAATAAAATAAAATAGAATAAAAAAAATTCTATTCTAGAAATAGATTTTAAAAAATGATAGCCCATATTCATTACTTACCCAGTTATATACACATGGATTCAAACTCACTGTATAATTACGGCACTTTGATACCACTTTAACTACCATGGCTCCATCTTCTCGAATCCTGGGATATGTAGTTTCATGAGGCATTGAGAATTGTCTGCGTGGGAGCTTTAGTACTTCACCAAACTACAAATCCTAGGATTCCACAGGGCTGAGCCATGGCAGTTAAAGTGAAATCATAGTGCTATAAAAGTGCAATCTGGAAGAGACCTCAAACTTTGTTTTGGTTTCTCCCATTGATTTTTTTTCCAGCTCTAGTCCTTTCCTTTCCAAACACAAAGAAACTCGCACATTTTGGAAAATCCTTGCTCCTCGCCAACTCTAATTTTCTCACCATTGCTAAGAGCTCTTAAGCACTGGGTATGGAAATATTTTTATCCTGTCCTCACTTCTAGTAAGTTTCAGTAGTTGGCTCTGAGTTCCAGCATGATGGATAAGGAAAAAATATTCCCCTGTATCTACTGCTTCCACTGATCATCTATAAACTAGCACCACGACAACAAAATAAATTTCTGCAAGGTCAAACAGGCTTAATAGAGCTGTCCTTGATCTTTTTTTTTTAATGATACATAAAAAACAAAGATATATTCTGCTAATGGGTAAAGGCCACGATTAATATCCCTTTGTGCAATAGTTCAAGGCAAGACTGTAGTAGTTTAAATCCCCCTGAAATACAATTGTATCTTGCGCTAATAGGTTTTTCATTGCTGAAAAGCTTCCAAATAATTTAGCGGGATAGCATTTGCATTAGTGGAACTCTTTAACATTTACCCTATTACTGACAATTACTGAGTGGTTGAACATAAGGGTGGGAATAAAAATATTTTCCTTGTACCTGTAATTATTTTTTAACTGTACTCATAGAGGAAATGAAAACATACTACATGACAATCAGGACCATCTTTCTCCAAGCATTTGAGAAATAGGAGAGCCTTACACAAGAGTAAACCAACTAGTGGGGAAGGCGCTATAAGCAGAGGTTGTTCATTCAAGTCTAATAATGGATTGCAGTACATTTTGGTCCATCTGCTGCTTTGTACATCCAAGATTTCTTCAAAAATGTGCATGGCCTCTCCCATCCTTGAATCTGTAGATGTTAGACTACAATTTGGCAGCATTGCCAATGGTTAGAGACAGGGGGATGCCTGTCAACAGAGATAACTTAGCTACAGTAGTCCATGCACTGTTAACTTCTGGCTTAGATTACTGCAATGTGCTCTGTGTGGGGCTGCTCTGGAAGACAACTCAGAAACTATGGCCAGAGCAAAAAGTACTGGGTAGATTGTTGACTAGATTATCATAGTGATATCATATAACATCAGTTGTAAAGGAATTGGGTTGGCAGTTGGTTTGAATTCAAGGTGCTGGTAATACCATTTAAAGTACTAAATGGCTTGGTACCTTGGAGCCAGTGTGGTACAGGGTTTTTTTTTTTTTTTTTGGTGGATGACATTGGAGTCCACCCACAATTCCAGCACCTCCTTAGAATTTGGGGGAATTATATTTCAAAAGAGGCCTGCAAGAGGAGAGCAAGAACAGGATCTTTTCACCTATGTATACCAGTACTAACTGTAGAGAGGACTCTGGTTAAAGTTAAACAAAGTATTTTATTTGAATTGACAAACATACAAGAAATCAGACACTCTTAAGAACCATACAATCAGAAAATGAGGTGAGAAAGGTTGGATAGAAAGAGGATTATGGGTAGAAAGGGTGATACTTACCAATTGTGAAGAAAGAGGTCACAGTGAAGGGGCTCACTGTTCCTACCTAGCACTGGTGGTCAGGTATCATTCATCTGTGTATGCTATTTTCCTAAATGGTCACAATAGAAGCTTCAAAGAGAAGCAATCATATCATTTTCTGTGTCACCATCATTGCATCCTCCTCTTCCTTCCTTCCTTCCTTCCTTCCCTCCTTCCTTCCTTGGCCTGGCGAGTGAATATTTCCCATCACCATTCCACAGGTGTTTTATAAATCATCATTGCCTTTTGAAAAAGGATATGGGCTAAGATCTTGCATTGAGATCAAATGCATATCTCTGACGTGAAGCAATGATATGTCTCCTTATGCAACCCCTTCAACCCATCTTTTCATAATGGAAGCTCCCCACCCCGAGAAAGCCATTTCTATGTCAGTGGAGAACAGGGTGAGCAGCTAGGACATATACAGGTATTTCGCTTTCTCTGGATACCTCGTAATAACATCATCCTCAGAGATCCCTGGGAGGTCCCTGGGTTTGCTGTCACAGTGCATCCAACTAAAAAAACAACAACAGTCGGATGCTTACCTACTACCAATATGGCAATAGCCTTTTTGAGATGGGTACCACAATGAAAAAGTGAGTTGAAGGGGGAATCTTAGTTATTGTGTAATCAGAATGAAAGTGAGTGTGGTATAGTGATTTGAGTGTTGGAATAGGATACTAGGAAACCATGGAAACCCACTGGGTGGCCATGGGCAAGTCACATTCTCTCAGCTTCAGAGGAAGGCAAGGGCAAGTCACCTCTGAACAAATCTTGCTGAGAAAACCCTGGAATAGGTAGAGTTTTCACAAGTTGGAAATGACTTGAAGGCCAAGAACACGATGATCAGAACAGAATCCTGATCTCCACAATGATCCCAAAAGTGGGTTACAATGGCAAAAGTTGGATTGAATTATCATAACTCACTGACAGGGTGCCTACCATGATGTTTTTGGTGTGCTACTTCTTAAATGTTGTGTTCAGCTACTTTGACTGCCTATTGCCAGGCACAAAGACTCTTTCTGCACTTTGTCTTGCTCTGTTGTCATCTGGGCATCATCCCAGCAGCACCTCTGCTGGGATCGGAGCATGTCCCCAACACTCCCCTCTGCATGCAACCAGCTGCCTGTGGAAGGAGTGCGAAGGACACGCTTCTTCCTTCTGCACTGCAGCTGGTCTTCTTCCCAAGCTGCAGTGGGGAAGGAAATGTGTGATTGTGCTTCCAGCCCTTCTGCATGACCAGCTATGGTGGAAGGCTTGAGCAATCAGGGGTCATTGACAAACTTTCTCTGTCAATGACCCCTGATTGCTCAAGCCTTCCATCATAGCCGACCATGCATTGACAGACTCTCTCTGTCAATGATCTCCCCCGCAATCACCCTGGCCGGCAACTCGAGAAGGGTAGAACCACGATGACATCATGCAGAAGTGTTATTGAGGTCCCGCTCCTCTCACATCCCCATGCTGGGATGCTGCTGTCCTGTGGAAAAGGTCAAAGATATGATATAAATATTTTAAATAAAGAAATGAATGTTGCTTTCTCTATTGGCAGTCAAGTGTTGAGTGCCTTCAGAAATGGAGCCAGAGGAGAGTAACTGTAAGAGACAGCGCTGTGCTTGGAGTGACTCTAACTTAAATTCAGCTGCTGCTTCCAACTAGAGAAGACTTACTGAATCAACTCCTGCATGTTAAGCCAACATATACCTAAGCTCAAATGATTTAATAGGTCTACTGTAGTTGGGAATAGCAATTGGATTTAGGCCATGAGTTGATATATCAGATTTGCCCTAGGGCCAAGACTTTAAGAAGTCTTCTTCTATCATTTAGACATCAATTCCTGTTTTCATCTACTCTCAAGGTACTGCCCAAAGTAGGTTGCTTTACCTTGATGCATGTCATGGCTGTCCCTTGATGGTTAGAATCCAAGTGAAAAACAGGCAAAGTTCAATAAAAATCTGCATTGGCCGTTAAAACTTGATCTATAGACATGATGAGAAAGTTTTTAGCTGTAATTTATTTGATTTATTTAATCACCATTTCAGATTGGAAACAGTAACGCTGGCATTCCATGGCAAAAGTAATAATCATTCTTCTAATACAACGATAATGATTTCCAAGAGAAATGAAACTACGCAAGACCTCCAGTCATATTTGCAAGGAAGCCATGGCATCTAATAGCTGGCATGATTGATTCTGGGAGCACTTGCCCGTTGGTAATTGGCATCACAAGGTTTCCAAAAAGATTGATTTCAAAGGCTCTCAGTCAGAGAATTCTCTGGGATAATAATAATCACCAAAGATAGTATGAAATATGTTGTTTTTTTTAGAATCTTGGTAGATGCACAAAAAGGATTTTGCTAAATTAACATTTCTAGAAAACGGCATGACCAGGGTTTTGTGTTGTGTGTGCATGCTTGTGTGTGTGTATGTGTTTAAAATCAAGTGTGAAAATGAGATAAAATACTAATAATTAATATTTTAAGGCCAAGAGTTGGTACCAAAAATCTGGTGTATATTTTATTCTCTTTTATGTGTCTAATAAAAAAACCCACACAGTTAGGACATGGAAATCTTTCAGTCATGATTTATTTACATTCTTCTAAATCCCACATACATTATTTCCCCATCTTTGGGTCACATTAGGTTACAAGAATTTGCCCCCCCACCCCATTTGCAAGGGAATTTCTGTGTTTCTTTCCCCCTTTTTGCATTAAAATTTGTGTGTATTTGATATGTATTTTTCATATATGCATTTCTCTATACCTTTCCTTATAAACTAAAATATGTTTGTGTGCATTTTTCAACTGTAGGCAGTTAGGAAATTCTCATGGTACGGACGGCTTTGCTCATACTTTATTTCTCCAAAACTTTCCACAAACCTAGGAAATGTGTGAGTTTCCAAGGCAAGTTGTGCTTTGTAGTATAATGAGTCTTAGACGGTGTGAAATGGATACCTTTCTACTCCTTCACACAACATGAAGGTATTGCACTGTGTTTCAGTCCAGCATACGCATGCAGCAATGTGATAATGTGACATTGTGGATGAGCACAGGGACCATTTTTGATGGTCACCATTTTCAATAGCTTGATATAGACCATTTTTTCCCCACCTTGCTAGGGCCATTTCCACACTAGATTGTTATTGTGCTATTATTCCACTATAGTGCTGTTATTCCACTTTTGACATCCTATGGAATCCTGGGGTTTGCAGTTAAGGGGGGGACTCGAACCCCAGGATTTCATAGGATGTTGAAAGTGGAATAATAGCACTGTAACAGTCTAGTGTGGAAAAGGCCTGGGACTGGAAAGGCAGAAAGATTGCTAAGTCCTTGGCATACTACCACACACACACATCTTCATAGAAATACGTGTGGCATTTCTGCACAAAGTTTGAACTTTCTATGCAGCAAACGCACAAAATCTGTTTCCTGGAATTTTTTCATATCATAGTTTTCATGTTTTCTTTTCTTTTCTCTCTCTCTCTCTCTCTCTTTTTCTTTGCCCAAGAAAGCTACCTTTCTGAGATGAATAGTTATTTGTAACACTTCAGCTTAAATCTTATTGTAACTCCTAACAAGAGTAGAGCCACTGAATGGATTTCAATGGATAAAACCAAATGGATTCACCTACATGTTGTCTCACCATTCCACAATTGATTGAATGGAGCTATTCTAGCAGGGACTAACATGATTCCAGCCTTTGCAATCTGCAAATACCAGTAGAAAACTCAACAAAAGAATCTTGCTGCTGCAGTATTTCTTCTGAGAAGGTTTTTCAAGTATGGAGAAATCCTTTTCTCTGTCAGGAAATTAATATTACGACATTCCTGCTCTTCACCCTCACATTCCTACTCTTCATCCACATGGTTTTTCAGTCCTATGGCTTCATTCTGGCCAGTGGTTTATGGATTTATGTGTGTTGTCTCATGTTGTCCAATTGTGTAGAATTGTTCTAAATAGATGTGTTACATATTATTTTCTGGCCTGTGCTTCATGTTGATATTTCTAAATGTGGGTTGGGATATAAACCAGTATTTTGGAGCCTGTGAACTCTACAGAGAACCAGCCCAGCCCTGTCATTTGGCAAAGGGAGGCCATGCCCCTGGCTAGCAGATGTGGGAAGAAGCTGCTGCTGTCCTCAGCTGTTCTTCATGAGCCTTCTTGTCATTTTTTGAGAAAAGGGATTAGTTGGTTGGTTGATATCCCAACCCATGTCTAGAAATCTCAATATGAGGCACAGGCCAGAAAAAATATGCAATCCATCAATTTAGAACAATTTCACACAGCTGGACAACATAAGACAACATAAAGAAATCTATAACATTCTGAAGTTCACAAGTCACTGGCCAGAGTCAAGCCATAGGACTGCAAAAGCATGTGGATGAAGAGCCTTAGGATCGCCATAAGTCAGAAGTGACTTGAAAGTACATGACAACACCAATAATCCTCTTTCCTCAAAAGCCTTCAATTCTGAAAGCCCAATGGAAATACAGCAAAGAAGAGGCCTTCTAGACTCCTTAGAGAAGGAATTGCAGAGCCTGGGGCAACCACTGAGAAAGTCCTATTTTCTGTACTCACCAAACTGTGGCCATTTCTGCTCTACACTGTTATAGTGCTATTACTCCACTTTCAACATCCTGTGGAATTCTGGGCTTTGTAGTTTACTGCCCCTACCTAAACTGCAAACCCTAGGATTCCATAGGATGTCGAAAGTGGAATAATAGCACTAAAACAGTCTAGTGAGGAAATGACCTGTGTATGTAAAGGTGGAGGCTTTGCAAGAAAATCATCTCGTTAGGATGTCAGGAGGCTCATATAGGGAGAGAGTCTGTCAGATAGTCTGGATCTATGCCATATAGAGTTTTCTAGATCAGGACTAGCAGCTAGCATTGTGTCCAGAAACACCATCAGTCAACGGAGCTGTTTTAGCCAGGGAACTGTATGCTCCCTGTAACCTGTCGTACGCCAGTCAACCCTGCCGAACTGCATGTGAAATGGGTGCACTTGTGAAACTCTGTTTGTGCAACTGTGAATTGATTATGTCCATTGTCCAAAGATGTTGAACTGCATGTATGCGAGAACCTAGGTGTGTGACACCATTTTCCAGCTGCTATTTTCTAAACATAGGAAGCATACTTTGAAGGCTAACCAGCTTAATGTTTCACTAGAAACAAAAATCCCTGCAGAAGAAGATATTATGGTAACAAACTTTGTTTCTTTTGAAGTGGCCAGAAGCATAATGAAATTAACAAATGACGTACTGTTTTCAAGATATAAGCAACTGTAAGTCTTCTTTAACAAAATTAAGGGGCTAAGCTATTATGCATGCAGATGAAATTAGAGTGCTGGATCACAGCCAGGAAAAGCTGCTTGGCTTCTCATTACAACACAGATGTATGCTGATCTATCAAAATAAACGTATTCTTCATTATATATATATTTTTGGACACCTCTTTCATGTTATTTGGAAAACTGAATTAGTCTTTGAAGTTTTTTCATCAAAGGTTAGAGAGCCACTTTAATTGTACAGTTCTGCCAGTTTTTCAGTCTTTAATTCATCTTTTTACAGTAACATTTACTAGGCTTCTAATGGAATTATAGTAGATAAGAAACAAGGCTGTATTGGTTTCTGTATGGCATCTTTTCAATATAGGATATTCTAAGGACACAAGTTAAACAAGTGCTCTGATTTTAAGATGAATGAGGATGAATTAATGATTGCAGGTATTGATGGTGGGCAGGTGAGAATGATGATGAGAATGATGATTGTCAGAGCACCCCTGCAGAGAGAGTGGAGGACCCAAAAAACATTGGGAGTGAAAGAGAGGAAGCTTGTGATCTACTGAGCATAACATCTAGCACCTCTTCCTTCTCTCTGGCACTCCTTCATGAACACGGCATGAGGGGCTTCTTAGCAGCATTGATAGTCTCTAGCAGGTTCTCCAGCTACCTTAGAGCCACTTCCACACTAGACTGTTATAGCACTATTATTCCACTTTCAACCTCCTATGGAATCCTGGGGGTTGCAGTTTAGGGAGGGGCCAGCTGGCCCCTCCCTAAACTGCAACCCCCAGGATTCCATAGGAGGTTGAAAGTGGAATAATAGCGCTATAACAGTCTAGTGCAGAAATGGCCTATGATCTGTGGCAGGTTTCCTAGCCAGAATATTTTAGCTCCCTGGGCTGGCGAATATAAGTGGGACTATGGCGGGGGGGGGGGGGGCACAGCTAAAGGAGGCAACATCAAAGGGCAGCTGCCCTTTGGGGAAGCCATTTTGGGGATGGCATAAAGCCGAGGGCCTGTCTTGTTGCTTTGCAGGTGGAAAAAAAAATGTGCACACACATTGCCTGTTAGGATAAACAGCTGACCTCTTTTGAGGAGAGTGGACATGTGTAATTAACAAAGGGAGGGACGTAATGCTACTCCAGGAGGAGCCATTCAAATTGTACAGGATAGAGGGAGGTATGGAAATGGGAGACCACTGTACTATCCTGAGGATAACATTTCCAATAGGGTGTTAGTCACCCTCAAACTGTCTCCCATCCCAAATGATCTGGATAGCCAAGACAACTCCCTCCCCCAAAACAGCTGCCATTTAGGACTTCATCCTCGATGAACATGCTGACCTGGCATATATTACAGAGATCTGGTTAGATGAGACTGGGGAGGGGGTGTTAATCACTGTCAGCTATGCCCACCAGGACTCTGTGCAGCAGCAGGTGTTGACCTGGGGGGCCAAGGAGATGGAGTTGTGTTGGTCTATCAGGATAATATTCCCATGATCTGGCATCCTGTCCCTCAGTCTGCATGGTTTGAGTATGTTTATTTAAAGGTGGGTAGCCAGGACAGATTAGGAATTCTGTGGTATACCACCTACCCAGTTGCTCAACAGTCTCCCTTCCTGGGCTAACTGGGATGGTCTTGGGGGTGATGTTGGAGCCTCCACAGCTTGTGATCCTGGAGCACTTCAACATTCATGCTGAGGCTATCCCGTCAGGAGTGGCTCAGGACTCCATGTCTGCCATGACAACTGTGGGTCTGTCCCAAATGGAATCTAGCCCCACTCATGCTTCTGGGCACACCTTGTTTTCTATATGGAGGTGGGGATGATAGTGATGTAGGAATGGAGGAGCTTTCTGCTATTCTGTTGTCATGGACAGATCACTTTTTAGCCAGGATTAGATTTGCTGGGACTGCAAGCCCCTGCAGGGGATGGGGAATCATTAAGGTGGTCCACCCCAGGATTCCTGATGGCTCTTGGGGAGTTTCCTACTGTCTTGGCAGGTGATCCTGTTGAAGCCTTGGTTGATCTCTGGAATGGGAAAAGGACCAAGGCAATAGACACGATTGTTCCTACGCATCTCCCTGCTCCTACGCATCTCCCTGGAGACTGACACAGGAAGAGACAGATTGTGTCTAAGACCAACAAACAGGAAATGACATAAATGTGTGCTGTACCTAAACTTTTACAGAGAGAAATGCAAACCAGAATCTAATGAGTATAGATAGGCATGCTGAGGTTACTGACTCTAGCAGAAAAGAGCAACCAAAATGTCCAAGGATCTAAAGCAAGTCTCCTGTGAGGAAAAATCACATTTTGGGGTACTTAGTTTACAGAAAAAGTGAATCAGTGCAAATGTGTATTTTCCAGTCTTTCATTTCTGCAGTTTGGAGACACCAAAATACCAAGAAAATGATAAGTCAGATGCAGTTTACCTATGAGAAGAAAAATCTTCACTTGAGAAAATACTGGAATTTCACACAATAAAGATGGATCATACAGGAAGATGTCCTATACATAACAAGATGCCTGTCTGAAGACTGACAATGGAATATGGAGTACAATTTATAGCATAGGCCCTTTTTGCGTGGCATTCGCCATGCAAAAGGGCCTCTGGAGCATTGCGCAATTGCGAGGAGCCGTCCACATGACGTCCTTGCAATTGCGCGATGCCACCAGGGCTGGCAAGAGCCGATTGTGCACTATTTCATTTTCGACTTCTAGCTGAAAATGGTGCACGATTGCGCATCGCTCTAGGGCCCCACACGCACTTACCATGTGTCCAGAGCCTCCGGAGCTGCAGTGTTCTCACTTCCTGCCCCAGTACAGCTTGGGAATCCAAGGCTGCTCTGTGGAAGAAAGAGGAGGAGCCCTCAAGCTGCCTGCTCACTAGCAGACAGTGGCTGTGAAGGCGAAGCAGTGGGGACATGAGAGCCTCTCTCAAGAGGCTGCTTACGTGATCCCCACACCCCAGTGACATGAAAAGGTAAGGTGCGAAAAGGACCCCAGTGTTTACAGGAACTTTAGGGGGTAAACATTTTCTGAGCATTTAGTGTTTTGTTTCTGAATTCCGAAGCAAAAATGTCAAAAGTCAGTTAAGGTAGCTTACTAAGAATATGTGTTTGTTCACAGAAAGAATGATGCCTATGTTAGAATGATCTGTTCTCCGTTCCCCTGTCTCAATTTATGTTAAGCATAAGTTATTTTGTGTGCATTTTTTCTTTCTTTGGAGGCTGTGTAAAAATTCTGACGTTTCAATAAAACTTTGTCCATCTCATCATGCTACTATTGCAGTTAAGCCGACAGCAGAGGCTAAGACGATATTAGCTCTTGACCAAGACAAAGTGTGTGTGTGTGTGTGTGTGTGTGAGAGAGAGAGAGAGAGAGAGAGAGAGAGACTTCTTCCCAATCGTATTCAGGGCCCAATTTCAGCTCCATGATTCTACCTGGGAAACAAGGATAGATTGGTATTTCAGTCACTTTCAACAAAATAAATTTACCTGAGTGGTTTACAGCGGGTGTCATATACGAAAAGACACATCTAAACTCTCTTAGTATAAAGTAAAATCTTATAACTTTCTCAGCTTTTAGAAAAAAATGGTACTGGTTTTCATCTCTAATAAGGCAGATTCTTAATGTTACCCTGAGTTCTGGGGTCCCTTGGGGGACACCTCAATGTGCTCCATGTGATGAGGAATGGAAACTAACCAGAGCATGAGCAATAGCAATGCAAGAGGCAGGGTAACCTAGCGGGGTCATTTTACCCAGTTTTTACGGGGTCAGGCCAAGCCAAAAACCAAACGAAACTGTCCAATAACTGATTTTATTGAATGAAAGTCTCACGCATCAACGCAATCACTCACGCACTCACTCAAGACCTATTAAGAAGCAAAAGAGAGGAAATTAGATAGGGGAGATATTGAAGGGGTCGTACCTGGGGTAATACTGCATCTTTTCCTGAAGTCCTTGGTCCAGGAAAAACAGCAGAGAAGTGGAGCTCAGCACGGAGAGGGCTGAGGGGATTAATCAACGGATGGAGAAAAGGTCTGCTGGAATAACCAGGAGTGATCCAAAGAAATGCTCAAAAACTGGGACTAATTGTAGGGGAAAAAGTACCTGGAGGGCTAATCCTTTCCTGGGGAGAACAATGGGTGTTGCAACGAGAAAGAAGCTCCACAATGGTAACTTCCTGTGCATGATGAGATTACAAGGTGTTGCCAATGTCTCAGGATCTCAGTCTGCATTTGGTTGTGGTGTGACTTCATGTAAATGGTCCTCGTCTGATAGGATTTTATTGCTCAACTTGGGGCAAACACGCTAATCCCCTCAAGTCAGCTTCTCAGGGGTTGAGGACCCTTTGTTTACTGGGGGTTTGCCCAGCTTGAGGTCTCTTGGGGCTACGTGACTGGGGATTTTACTGGTTTTCAGTCGTTCAACCATGGTTGCCTACATGTCCATCCGGGTGACCTCTCAAGCACATGGAATCATATTTAATATCAAAATTGTAGACCCCGGGGTAGGGTTTTTCCAGTGGAGTAACATCAAAACTTTTTAAACTGTCCATCTTGGAATATGAGCTCATGAAAGTTCCCAGGTAACAGCTCCATGAGAAACCTAACTATCATGAGAAACAAATTGTTTACCCCTTGGCTGTCCCTTGACCTATCTTTTAGCTGAGACAACAGAACACTTAATCAGGGAAATGCCAGGAATGAACATGGAATCACTACAAGCCCCATAGTGAAGCAATTATGTATATTATCCGCAAGTACAAGCTCCATGTTTCATTCTAAAACAACCGCTTCAAGCTCCATGTTAAAGGGGCCATACAGTTTGTCTGCCAGGGTATACAATATGACAGCAGTGTATAAAATTGTCCATGGAATGGAAATGATGTCATAACTCTAAAACCCGGGGTCATTCTCTGTAGCTGAATGGTGAGAGACTGAGGCTAAAAATAATTACTTGCTCACATAACGTAGACTTAAACTTGGATACTGTTATGGAAAGATGGTGGAATGGCTGCTTATATGGGTGGCTTTAAAAGGAAGCTGGAC
Organism: Cyclura pinguis; assembly: GCA_030412105.1. Classification (NCBI taxonomy): domain Eukaryota; kingdom Metazoa; phylum Chordata; class Lepidosauria; order Squamata; family Iguanidae; genus Cyclura; species Cyclura pinguis. Next base: position 15,798,976 of record CM059599.1, on the reverse strand, counting down.
AAATTCATAGAAATCAGAGATATCAGTGACAACTTGGCATCATGATATGTAGTCCATCCTGTTTCAGATATATCGTATCTTTTTATAAAAGTTTTTGTGGAGCATGATCTGTGTGTGTGTGTGTGTGTGTGTGTGTTTTCAATCCACATCATACTGGTAGTCTTCCCACAGGCAACTGGTTGGCCATTGTGTTAATAGAATGATGGACTAGTTAAGCCTTTGGTCTAATGCATCTTGGATCTTCTACCATTCTGGATGCTAAACTGAATACTATTAACAATCCTTTCATGTAAATATTCACTTCTGATTTCCCCAACTAGTCTCTATTTTAGCAGTATAGTAGAGGTGGAAAGAATATTTTTGAAAATGTTTGAAAACTGGTAAAAATGTGTTTTCTGAGTCTTGGAAAACCCTATGAGAAGAATCATGGACTGATGGGAATCGATATTCTCACATTTACTCTCTGCAACATTGGCACATGCTTTTTTCTTCTGTGCAAAACGGCATTTTTCTGTGCAAAAAAGCCATTTGAATTTCTCACGGAATAAGTCCCAAACTGTGAATAGTTTTACAAAACTGGAGAGTTTTTGAAGATTTTCTCATAGCTGGAAGATGCTAAAATTACACCTTGCCCTCTTCAAAAAACCAATTTAGTGAAGAATTGCATCCCTACAGTATAGCTCAATGATCCAGCTTAGTTATAGTAGTTTGAGCATAGGGCTATGGCCATTTCCGCACCACACTCTTATAGTGCTATTGTTCCACTTTCAACATCCTGTGGAATTTCTGGGGTTTGTAGTTTACTGAGGCCCAAGAACTCTCTGGATGAGTATTCAAAATGCCCCTCCCTAAACTGCAAACTCCAGGATTCCATAGGATGTTGAAAGTGGAATACTCTCGCTATAAGAGTGTAGTGCGGAAATGGCCTCTGATTCTGGAGACTAAGGTCTGGATCTCTACTCTGTCATGAAGACTCACTGGGTGACCTTGGACACATCACACTCTCTCAGCCTCAGAGGAGGGCAAAGGAAAATTATCTCTGAAAAATCTTGCCAAGAAAACCCTGTAATAGTTTCACCTTAAGGTAGCCATAAATGGGAAATGACTTGAAGCCACATAGCAGCAGCAGCAGCAGCAGCGACAACAACACAACAACATAGTTCAGAGTGGGAAAGGCCCATTTAGTTGCCATTATTGTTAAAAGTTTAGAAGACACAAATCTTTGCTAAACTGAGCCAAACCAGTAGATCAGATTTCTCATCTGCATTTCCATACAGAACATGGGAAATAAAACAAGAAGAGATGGCTACCAGCTTCTCAGAAATGGCCTTTCTCCCAGGAAAAATGTTACCACCATGAAATTGATAGTGGCACAAAAAGTATGAGCTGGACGATGAAGGTGATTTCTGGGCAACCTGTGCTCCTTCACCATCATAATTTAAAGCTGGAGGTTTGCATGAGAAAGCTTTTGGCTCAGCTCTAACACAAATATGGAAGAGAATACTGCAGATTTGTCGGAACTTGAACTGATGTAGCTTGGCCTCTTCTTGCATTATTAAATATGTATTTACTTTGTAGATTGATAATAGCTCCATGGATGCCTTTATGGATTACTGTCGCAGATAAATAATTTGCATATTAAAAATGAATGCAAACAATTGCAAAAGCATAAGGGCCATTGGCATTGATAATCCACGTGTGTCCTTCGTTATGAACCTTTGAATCTGCTTACTTTTCATTTATGGTGCACAACGTTCCCCCCTTGATAGTTTAAGATCCGGAAACAGTTTAGACCATCATGTCAGTAATGACTCTTACTGCAATTATCTTTGGGAGAAAGAGGAGCATCTTGTTAAATAGGCCTGATAAACTGGAGTGCAAGATGATGCCCCTTGAGTGCATCTGAAACAAGGACTTGCATCTGCTAGGGTGGATAAACAAACCACACCTTGATCGTACCTTCAGGTGGACATGGAGCTGGATTAAATCCCAAACACAAGGTAGGAAGAGTAAATGTAAAAGTAAAGAGAAGTAAAATGAAACACAGTCACACAGGAACTTTAGCCAAAGGATCCATCCAAGGAAGGAAAGAAGGATGATTTATTCTTTCAGGTTTCTCTTCTTATACTATTTTTATGTTTATATTAAAGAATGCTTACAGAAAGAAAAGATTTATGCATCAGTGTTAGCAGAGTCACAGCTTGTACATGTGTTACATTTTATCTGACCCTTAACTTTCTGACTCTGCATGACCCTGGGTCATCCCTGAAGACATCTCTGACATTTCAAGCGTCCTTTGCTTATATGTACTGATCATTGGCATATACTAGGCAGAACAAACAATTCTAAAGCAAGGTTGTTTGATGAGCCCTGGGTGTCTAAAATGCCAATTAATATCACAGTTGATGATTATCAAGTATTAATTCTATAGCAAGTTACAGAGCACCAAATTTCACACCTAACACATCCTTTTGGTGACATACACAGGGTCAATGGGAGATGACACCTGCTTATACCTCCCTCTGCAAGGCCCTCATCCCTGCTTTTAACAGCAGGCATGCTGGGCAGCTTTTGGTGGAGGGGGCAAGCTGAGCATGTTCTTGCTGCTCTTAAGCACCAAGGGAGGAATGAGATGGCTTATACTAAGGGTGAAGGATGCTCCTTCATCCTGTGGGACTCAGTCAGAGGCTGGGGAGATAGGGCTGAGCCTAGCAACTGCTCCTCTACTGTTGCACATGGGGAGGGAGAAGATGGGTTGTTACCCCAAAATGTGGGTGACTCAGGGGTCCACCCGCAAGGCCAGTACCTCCACATGACAATGGGGAATTAACTAGCTCAATTAGGAGGCCTGCAAGACAGGGGGTTAACCTAACAAGATCTTCCACCAATGTTTATGGGGTCCTTGTAGGAAAGAACCAGCCAGAGATTCCAAAATAAACTAAAATCTGTTTTATTGTAAAGGGTTCAATCACGCACACACAAGATCCAAGCACACACACTCTTGCTCAAGAGCTAACTGAATGAAAAAGGGAGGAAAGCTCATCAGCTCATCGGAATATCATTGCAAATTTTTAAAAGAAGGTTGACAAAATGCCAGATGTTATGGATTGACTCTCTCTCTCTCTCTCTCTCTCTCTCTCTCTCCTGAGATTGAGTGTTGGGCTAGGACACTGAAGACCAAGTTTCAAATCCCCGCTCAGCCATGGAAACCCACTGGGTGACCTTGGGCAAGTCACACTCTCTCAACCTCAAAGGAAGGCTGTGGCAAATTCCCCTCTGAACAAATCTTGCCAAGAAAACCCTGTGATAGGTTCATCTGAGGGTTGTCATACATTGGAAACAGCTACAACAAACTCTTTCTCCTTCTTCCAGAAATGACCCCTCCCCTGTTGCTGCCTTTCATCTTTGGGCTTTGCAACCAGCTCAGAAAATCATGTGCTTTGTTTCCAAATGTTGCATATTTTGAAAGAAAGAATACTCCACATCCTCCAGCTAAACACGGATGGCCTTTTGTTCCTTTCCCGTTCTCTGATTCTATGAGCTATGGCTCTAGAGTGCACTTAACATGGTGATTAATCTGCCCCTGCTTTTAGTCACCTATGTTCTCAGAGATGAAAAAAATAGTGCCAGGCTGTCACAAAGCAAGACAAATGAATTGGACTTTGGAGATTTATTTTTGCAGATACTGTCTGCTGTCTGACATCCAGGGGTCAAGTCTGCATTTTGGTGGGTGTTCTGGACAAATTAAATCATGGTGCTTCAACCCAAAAGACAAACTCCAGTGATGACTTGCTCAGTTTACCAATGAGTTGAGGCCGGCGAGGGCTCTGGTGTCTCATCTTCCGTCTCCCCTTTCCATCTTCCCTCAGTATCGCACGGACAGAATATGACTTAAACTCTACCAAGCAGGGAAGGTTGGACTGACAGCTTTATTAAAGATTACATTTCACAGTTGACTGGAAACAGATAAAAAAATATTACGTACCATACACTCTCTGGAGAGCAACAAACATAGCCCTTAAAACATCAGGCTTTTCCCTTAAGAAAGACATTTTCAAAAGGCTTTTTTAAAAACATAAAATAATCATAGCATGAGAAGCACTTTATTTCAGTCTGGATTCACAGCTTTTTTTTTTCTATTACAGGTTGCATTCAAGCAGGGATAATCTCTCAGGAGGCCACTTTCCACTGCAGGGTGGGGCTGAAGCTGGCAAGGATTTAGCCGGAGTCAAAATTATACACTGAGAGCCTATCTTCTCCCTCTCACCTTCTCCCCTATTCCTTCAGTATTTTCTCTCTTTCTGCCTCATTTTTTTCTTTGGCATTTTCCATGCCTTACCATTTCCCATTGTCATCCTGTTGTGATCCTGGCAGTGCCACTGCCAGGATGGGAGCATGACCCAAATACTCCCCTCCAGAGCTGGCCGGCTGCCTGTGGAAGTTTAGTGTGCATGACATGCGCTTTCCTTCCTTCCCCAGTACAGCCAGCCACTTCCCACGCTGCACTGGGGAAGGAAGCACCTAGATCACTTTTCCGCATGGCCGCTGGTGATGGGAGCTTCACTCTGTCAGGGGCCATTACTGGATTTTTTCTAGTAATGGAATATCCTGCAACTGCAACAACTGTGGATCTATGAGCAGCAGGACTGTGATGATGTCACGTGAAAGCACAACTCACAGACTGGCAGCAATGCACCCCCATCCTGGGACAGCAACTTCGTGCAGAAATGGCCTTTGTCTCCCTTTGTCGCCCTCTACTGGTGGCATCCATCTGAGTAGGGCGGTGATACAACTCTGCATTTTAAATCAAATTTAAAAGAGCTCTCCAGGGTCCTGAAACTGTTTGGGGAACGGGATTAGTACCTTGGACAAGTCTTTCCAAAGTCCATTCTGAAACAGAGAGTGAATTAATTGCACCACTTATGTGGAAGTTGCTACCCACTACTCCCCCCCCCCTTCCTGGACCTAAGTCTGAACTTGTCAGTTGCAGAGGACTTTAGGAATTTGGGCATTGGCCACGTGTGTCTCTAGGGACACAAGTAGCCCACTCTTGTTGCTGCATTCACAAACTCCTCTTGATCTGGGGTTGGATGAAAAGCCTGGGCCCAGCCTCCTGTTGCTTCCTTCTCTCAGTGTCTTCACTGCCTTACTCAACGTTGTCATCATTTCATCCCCCTCATTGTCATCAGGGTCATGTTATCTCCTCTTCGCTGCCATCACCCTCTTGTCCCCCTCAGAGTGAGACTGTGTACAAGCACATTTTGAGAAAAAGAACATGAGTTAGAATCCTGGCCGGAGACAAGCAAACAAACAAACAAATGGAAGACTAATTTTGGAGCTCTACCTTCTATTTTGTCTGCTGAAGAAATCTGATTGTTAGAATGAGGGACAGGGTACTTTTGGTGTTGACTCCACACTTGGAAAATCTTCAAAGCGTATGCTTATTGGGTTGCCGTGTGACCTTCTTGAGACATAATAGTTCTCTATTTGAAGATGTTCTGTATTTGAAGAATCCACTAATTCAAAGGAAAGGACCACGCCCTGAAGGCACCAGAGCCCATCTGATCCTGGAAACTAAGGAGGGTCAGTACTGGTTAGTACTTGGATGGGAGATTGCCAATGACTACCAGGTACTGTAGGCTATATTTCAGTGGAAGGAACTGGCAAAACCACCTCTGAATATTCTCTGCCTAAGAGAACCCTATGCAATTAATGGGGTCACCAATGAACACACTGTTTGAAGGCAGATACATAAAACTAAAGGAGAAAGTTCAGGAGCCTTGAAGCTGCTCAACAAGAATTTGGAACATTTAGACAAAGACCAAGGAGCAGGCACGGAGGCCAAGTGGTCATGGTCCTCTCCACTGTGATGAGAGGTACTGTATATCTGTTTAAATTATAGTCATTATGTCAGTATTTGCACCAATTAGATATATCAGTCTCTTAAATTTTATTATCACAGGCAAGAGCAATTTTACCATTTATCTCCTTGCTGCAAGGATGTCATCAAAAACTGTGCCATTTTTGAAGACTATTTTCAGTTTGGATCCAGCAGCCATGTATTGTGTATGTATTAGCTCAGTATATGACTTGTGAGATGGGATGCAATCTATTTAAAATTCCCCCTCCCCAAAGATTCTTTTGCTTTTTTAAAAATGCTCTTTGGAATCATTTCAACTGCTCGTATGGTAGTTTTTCATAATGTTTTGATTATTATTCTTGTTTTCCACAGCCTTATAATCCCTCAGCTATTTCATGACAGTTAAAAATGAGATTTAGCAGCAACTGATTTTTAAAAGTGGTACCAGTGTGCAGCATTAACAATCATGCTGCTGAGAAACATACAGCTTAATCTGAGCCCGGAAGGATTATTTTAATGTCAATTAATTCCTAATGATGCTACAGACAGATACAGTAACATTGGAAACTGCCTTATACTGTTTCATGCTATTCATTCACCCAGCTGTAGCTAGAGATGCCAGGAACTGTACATGAAACATTTTATATGCAAAACATGTGCTTGACCACTGAGCTATGCCCTTATGTATGTTGCAGTTGGTTTTCAATTTACATCAGGGTTGTGTAGCAATGTAAATTGAGACTGACATAAATGGAGAGACGCAGTTCAATTGGGAAGCACTGGGAACCAGGGGAATGTATTCTAAGGGAGATCAAGTAGCCTCAAAGTTAGTGATTTTACTGGACCCACACCCTGTTTAAAGAAGGGCCATTTCCACACCACACTGTTATAGTGCTATTATTCCGCTCTCAACATCTTGTAGAATTCTGGGGTTTGTAGTTTACTGAGCCCAAAGAGCTCTCTAGCTGAGAATTCTAAATGCCCCTCCCTAAACTACAAACCCCAGCATTCCATTGGATGTTGAAAGTGGAATAATAGCACTCTAACAGTGTAGTGCAGAAATGGCCAAGGTTAAAGCATAAACCATCAGAGCTTACCCTTTCTTGGCTAGAGAAATGTACAGATGTTCTTCAGGGGTAACAGAAAGCAACTGGTGATTCCAAGGAGACTTGGCTGTTGGTAGTCCTAACTACAGTAGATTCATTTAGTCAATACACATGTAAGATTTGTGTCTTATGTGTACTTCTACCTGCATGGAAAGTGTCTCTGGTACAATAGGTCTACTCTAGTTGGGATTAACAATAGGACTGAAGCCTAAGTTCTACCTTTTCTCCAACAAGAGCAAGGCATACATAGTCTTCCTCCTTACCTCCTCTTCCTTTTAGCTTTACAGCAAACCTGTGAGCTGGGTCAGTTCTTGCTTAACCCTAACAATAACCTCCAAGGCAGGTCAATTAGACTCAATGATGGGTCACATTGGCTTTTTTAGCTGGTGGATCACACCAAGTGCGATCCACCAGCTAAAAAAGCCAATGTGACTCTAAGCTGCATTAGTAGGAATATACTATCTAGGTCAAGGGAAGTAATAGTGTCACTCTATTGTGCTTTGTTCAGATCTTACCTGGAATCCTGTTACCCTGTTTGTTGGGGGTCCCGAAAGGGACACCAAAATGTGCTCAACAATAGGTGGGGAAGATTAGCTCTGAGCACTGCTTTAGCATTACAGGAGGCAGGGTAACTTAGCAGGATCTTGAGCCCTATGTCTACGGGGTCAGGCCGAGTCAAGGATCACACAGAAGTTGAAATAATAAACGTGGTTTTATTAAAACACAATCAAAACAGTGTATGCAGCACACTCACACAAGATAACTAAAGAAATAAAGGTTGGAGTGGGATAGAGGGGTTGTTAGAGGAGTTGTTGGTTTGGGTGATACTTCACCTGTCCTGAAGCCCGGTTGGAAGTGGAGAAGATGGAGAGCGTGGATCTCAGCACATGGAGCTGAGGCTCGCTGGACAAAGCGACAGCAAGGCAGGATGGAAGCCAAGAGCAATCCAAGGAAGCACTCAAAGTCAGGGGTTTTTATAAGGAGAATTGTGACCGCAGGCTAGGTCGGACTTGGGGAAAACAATAGATTTTGTCTGGAGACAAAGCCTCTGAAAGGTCAGAATTTGAAAGATTGAATTATAGCCAAATTGTCAATAGGATAGCTGGTATGCAAATATGGAGTACTTGAGCGTTGTATAGTCAGATCATCATGCTGCCAGTGCGGGGCAGAGAATCTTTTGAAAACTGTGTGCATACCTAATGAAGGTACTTGCCTTGAGGTCTCCTAAAGCTGCGAGTTGCCTGTTTCTGGCCTGGCTGTATTGTTTTGGAATATTACGGCGATTATCGGCCGAGCCTGTGTGCATGCTTGTCTGGGGGCCTCGCAAGCACGTGGAAGGGAATGGGTATGTGAAGCCGAATTGTTGATATCAATAGATATCTTTTTATATCTCCCAAAGCTCAGGCTAGCCAGGACAGTAACAATCCTGTGTCCAGTTCTAGACAACACAATTAAAGAAGGATATTGACAAGCTGGAACATGTCCAGAGAAGGGTGACCAAAATGGTAAAAGGCCTGGAAAGCCACCTGAAGAGTGCCTTAGGGAGGTGTGAATGTTTAGTCTGGGGAAGAAAAGTTTAAGAAGTGATAGGATAGCCACATTTAAATATTTGAAGGAATGTCATATGGAAGATGGAGCAAGCCTGTTTTCTGCTAAGAGTAGGACACAGGGCAATGGCTTCAAACTTCATGAAAAGAGTTTCCATATAAAGTTAGAAACAATTTCCTGATGGTAAGAGCAGTTTGACAGTGGAACATGCTGCCTCAGAGTGTGGTGGAGTCTCCTTCTTTAGAGATTTTTAAACAGATGCTAGATGGCCATCTGTTGGCAGGGGGTTGGACTGGATGGCCCTTGTTGTCTCTTCCATCTCTATGATTCTAAGATTCAAGAAAGTGAGCTTCTTGCCTGAGTAGGGACTAGAACTTGGGTCTTGCAAGCTCCCACTACAGCACTTAACCACATGCAGTGCAGGTATGTGATGCAGGCATCTTGAGGCTGACAGCTTTGTTAAATATGCTGCTCTTCTTGCTGCTCAACATCTTGCAATAAGGATTACATTTTGGAGGGAGGATAGCATCAAATGTGTTGATTTTTTTTTTTATTAGACAGGGTTGTATGATCTGATCAGGACACCCATTAACCAGCTAAGTTTATTCATATGTAAATCAATAGTTCCTTCACCCTAAACTGCAAATGAAATTCATTCATGCAGCGATTAAATGAAAATTATAACTTTTCGTCTAGGGGTTCAAAATTGCTGCTCTTGTGAATCAAACAGTGGCGAAGGGGGTGAGATCAAAGACCACTGAAATGTGCAAACCTCTCACAGACCCTTGGCTTGTTTAATGTAAATACCACCAACAGATCACTTTAATGAGGTCTTCAGTCTCCAATAAATAAGAAAGCATCTGGTTCATACATGGATATCATACGGTGCCAAAAGGACCTATAGATCTGAAATGGCATCAATCTATGGAGAAGATTTTTAAAGAACATCTAATACAAAAAATAAAAATAAAAATGGAACAATCATTTTTTTCTTCAAATATACGGTCTGCTTTCTATCTGTAAAAATGGTTTAACAGAACCAGCAATGATCAGCGATATTGAAAACAATCTGAAAAAATGGTATGACTATGTGAAATCCTTTGTCATTGTTGTCATCAGTATTTATTCATTCCACACCATCACTGGTGTGAACTAAACACGCAACTAAAAGAACAACAAAATAATTCCCTCTCCTCAGGCTTACAGTTAATTAAGATATGACACAAAAGGAAAAGGGGATGGCAGTGGGGATGGGGTTAAGTCCAGCAGGTATTGCCTCTCTATCTCTCCCTCCATGGGCAGTGGCATTAGGGATGGAAGGAGAGCTTTTCATCTTCTTCTGGGCCAAGGCGTGATGAAACTGAGCCTGCATCTTTTTCTCTCCCTCCAAGGGCAGTGGACCTTTTATATTCTTCTGAGCCTACGCATGATGGAGCTAAGCTAGAGAGCTCTTTGGCCTCAGTAAACTACAAATCTCAGAATTCCACAGGATGTTGAAGGTGAAATAATAGCCCTATAACAGTGTAGCAGAGAAAGGCCCCTAGAGAAATGTTCTCAACTAAGGAAACTAGCATTAAATTTTTATTTTATTTGTGATTTTCCCACTTGTTACTCCACTGGAGAAACTCTATCCCGGGGTCTACAATTTTAATATTAAAATATGATTCTGTGTGCCTGAGAGGTCACCCGGATGGGCACATAGGCAGGCAGCAACGGTCAAAAGACTGAAAACCAGGTCAGGCCAGTAAAATCCCCAGTCACGTAGCCCCAAGAGAACTCAAGGTGTGTAAACCCACAATAAACAAAGGGTCCACAGACCCAGGAAGCTGACGTGAGGGGATTAGTGTGTTTGCCCCAAGTTGAGCAAATATTCCATCAGGCGAGGACCATTTACATGAAGTCACACCAAAACCAACACAGCCAAAGATCCTGAGCCTTTGGCAACACCTTGCAATCCCATCACACAAGGAAATTGCCATGGTGAAGCTTCATTATCGCTCCAACACCCATTGTTCTCCCCGGGAAAGGATTAGTCCTCCAGGTACTTTTTCCCCTCCAAATAGTCCCAGTTTTTGAGTGGTTCTTTGAACCACTCCCAGTCATCCCACAGACCGTTTCTCTGTCCGTTGAGTGATCCCCTCAGCCCTCTCTGTGCTGGGCCCCACTTCTTTGCTGCCTTCTCGGACCCACGACTTCAGGACAAGGTGCAGTATTACCCCAACAACACTTCCCTCAAAACTCCCCTGTCCAATTTCCTTTCTTTTATTTGTTAATAGCTCTTGGGTGAGTGTGTGCGTGATTGCGTTGGTGCGTGAGACTTGCATTCAATAAAATCCATTATTTGGCAATTTGGTGTGGTTTTTGGCTTGGCCTGACCCCGTAAAAACTGGGTAAAAAGACCCCACTAGGTTACCCTGCCTCTTGCATTGCTATTGCTTGTGCTCTGGCTAGTTTCCATTCCACATCACGTGGAGCACATTGAGGTGTCCCCCAAGGGACCCCAGAAATCAGGGTAACACACTTTTGCAGGGGTCTTGTGTCCCTAACCTTCTGAAAGCAAATGGCTCATTGTAGTCTGTCAAGCAATAGGGAACAAGCTGAAAAGGAACCCAGAAACAAGAGACAAGAATCAAAGGAGTTATAGAAATGTGATTGGAGTGCTAGAGACTGGGGCCATTTCTGCACTACATTGTTATAGTGGTATTATTTCACTTTCAACATCCTATAGAATGCTGGGGTTTGTAGTTTAGGGAGGGGCATTTAGAATTCTCAACCAGAGAGCTCTTTGGCTTCAGTAAACTACAAACCCCAGGCCCTTTCCACAGCTTACCTTATTCTGGAGGCATCCAGTGTGGGTCCCAGTGTTGTCTCTGCTGGGAGGGGAGCATAACAGGAGCACTCTCCTCCATACTGGCTGCCTCTGCCAATGGAGAAAGCACATTGGCATCACCTCTTCCTTCTGCAGCACAGCCAGGTACTGTCCCAAGCTTCACTGGAGCAGGAAGGACAGGCATTGCACTTCCAGGACCTCTGCACACCAGCTAAGGGCAGGCAGGAGGCAGGAGGACTGCGTGATCGCTGGTCATTGATAGAGAAAACCTGTCAATGACTTGCAACACAATTGTGCTGCCTGGGGAAAGAGGAACTGTTGTCTGGGTCCCATCCTTCTCCCACCTCCAGTGCAGGACAACGATGTCCTGAAGAAAGGACCCCAGAATTCCACAGGATGTTGAAAGTGGTATAAGAGCACTATAACAGTGTAGTGTGGAAACGCCCTACGTTCAACCAATCCACAGGAGAAGCTGAATCTCATGGCCAGTATTTCAGAAGTGTCGCTTGTTGCTAGGAGTGGGCTGTAAATGTCATCTGCAGTACAAAACTCACCAGTAGAACAAGCTTTATCCACTCCAGGTGGGTGATTGTTTTTTAAAGTGGGTTTCAGGGCTTAGATGGAAGCTAAAGTACAGCTGTCATATCATGGGCGTGCATCTGATGCAAGACCTCAACCAACATCTTTTGTTTGATTGGAACCTGCTGAAACATCATTGGGTGGTCCTAAGTCTTGTTGTTATGAGAAAGGTAGAAAAAAGATAGCCAGAACATGATGGCTATGCCTCCACACTTAGGCTTAATTTTATCTGTTGCATTGATTTTTCCATCTGGTATTTAACATCAATGAAATTAAAGCCCTTGTTCACCCATATAAAAGAGAATAATCAATGTGTTGATGCAGAATAATTTGCTGGATGATCCCTCGGTGATATGGCAGCCCATATATCATAAAACATCTCACTTTTTAAAAAATATCAGGAGTTATTTTTTAGGTGACAAGCAAAATGAAATCCAATACTAGGGACAGAATTATGCAAGTCCTGAACAAAACAAGTAAAAAAAGAAAGCAAAGATTAGACCAAAATATGTTTATAAAGTAACTTCTTGTTACTTGAGAAGAATAGCCATTGATTATATCCCCCCTCCCCCATGTTCAGTGGGGATTGAAAGAATTTTTGGCTGCTATTTGTTTCCTGGGTTTCTCGAGGTTCAAGAAAGCCCATTGGGAAGAACAGAACACCAGCAAGATCCTTCTTATTTAGCCAAGACTATGGTATCTTTCACACTTCACAGTTATAATACTTCATCTCTTTCTGCAGGATGCTGTTGTCCTGGCATGGGGATGGGAGAGGAGCAGGACAGCAATGACACTTCTGCATGATGTCATTGTGGTCCCATCTGTTCCTGTCACCAGGTGGTGCAATCACAAATTAAATCATTGATGGGGTTTCCCTGTCAATGACCTGTGATTGCATGATCACCTTGCACTTACCTGGCCTATGGAAGTCCTGGAAGCATGATGAAAGTACTTCCTTCCCCAGCACAGCCTGGGGAAGTGCCCAGCTGCACTGCGGAAGGAAGAGGCATGTCCATCATGCTCCCTTCCACAGGGAACCAGTCCGGTGTGGATGGGAGCACTCAGAGCTGCTGCCAGGATTGCCACTGAAGCACCAATAGGACAAGGTAGGTTGTGGAAAGGGCCTTTGATACCAGTTTAACTGCCCTGGCTACATCCTATAGAATCCTGGGGTCTGTAGTTTGCCGAAATGTCAATGCTGTCAGGTAGAGACTTGTTAATACCTCATGAAACCATGGATCCCAGGATCTCATAGGAGGCAGCCATGGCAGTTAAAATGGTATCAAAGTGGGGCTTTTTTGTGGTGTGCAAAACTCCCACCAGGGCCATTTGCACAGAAATGCATGTGGTTTCCCTGCACATTTTTTTTAGTGTGTGGAAAACACATTTTACTTCTCCAGAAAATGTATCTTTGGTGCCAAGAAAACAAAAAAGTTCTCTGCACAATAATGTGTGGTGTTTTTTTCAGTGCAAAAACGTTTGTGTTACTGTACAAAACAATCCATAAAATAGAGAGAACATAACTCCCTTTTTGAAACCCTTTCACTGGCTACTGATCTATTACCAAGCATAATTCAAAGTGCTGGCTGTGATATAAGCTCTATATGATTTGGGACAAGAATATCTGAAAGTCTCTATCTCCCCATATGATCCTGCTCAAGTCTTATGGTGAGGGCTTTGTTACCCTGTTTACTGGGGGTCCCGTGAGGGACACCAAAATGTGCTCAACAATAGGTGGGGAAGATTAGCTCTGAACACTGCTTAGTGTTACGAGAGGCAAGGTAACTGAGCAGGATCTTGAGCCCTATGTCTATGGGGTCAGTCCGAGTCAAGGAGCACACAGAAGTTGAAATAATAAACATGGTTTTATTAAAAACACAATCAAATAGCGTATGCGGCACACTCACACAAGATAACTAAAGAAATAAAGGTTGGAGCGGGATAGAGGGGTTTTTAGAGGGGTTGTTGGTTTGGATGATACTTCACCTGTCCTGAAGCCTGGTTGGAAGCAGAGAAGCTGGAGAGCATGGATCTTAGCATGTGGAGCTGAGGGGAAGGCTCGCTGGACAAAGCGACAGCAAGGCGGGATGTAAGCCAAGAGCGATCCAACAAAGTTGTTCCAAAGCTGCAAATGGCAAAATTGCAAATGTGGAGGGCCAACTCTGCTTAAATTGTTGAAACTGACTTTTTTCAATTCTGTCCAGAAGTGTTCAAAGTTCTGAGGTTTTTGGATGGATGGGTTATGTGACTGAACAAAACCAGCAAGTCAGTCACTAAAAATATACAAATCATGAGTCAAGTTAAAGTGCATCATTATTGCCAGGTCAAGTCCAAGTTGAGTCACTGAAGTTACTTAAGTCCGACTTGAGTCCAAGTCAATTGACTTGAGTCTACATCACTGTTGTCTGGTAAGGACATGAGAGAGAAATTTTGTGGTGGCTCCTTGTAGACTTTGAAACTCCCACCCACGGGAGGCTTGATGGGCTCTTTCTCTTATTTCTTTCAACTATCAGGAAAACATAAATAATGGGTTGTTTGCTTAATGATTTTCAAATTTTTGTAAGGTATAGGTTTTTTTAAAAAAATAACTTACTTTTTATTTTAACTTATATTGTAAATTGCTTTCAGTCCACACTGGGAGAAAGAGAGAACTTAAAAGCAACCGATCAATAAGTCAATGAATGAATAGATATTCACCAAAAAAACTTGCAAGGTGGAAATACACCTCAAGACCAGCATCAAAACTTTCCGGTTCTTGCCTAGTGGATAGAGAAATCCCACTCAGCTGGGAATCAGGACCTATAGCCAGCGGTGCCACTGAGTTGAGCCAGTGTGTTATAGTGGTTTGTGTCTTGGACTCGGACTGTAGGGTTCCCCCACTTGTCTGACAATTTAGGGACTGGCACGCTGTTAGAAAATGGAATTGTTTGAAAAGCCGAAGCCACGTACTGTATTGTCGGAAGCGTGGGGGACATTACAGAGGGGCCCTTGTTATGGTCATACGTGTGCTGCTTCCAAAGTCTCTCAGCTGGCTTAGCACCTTTTCCCCTTTCGCAGCAAACTTTGCAAGCAGCATGTGTGTTTGAGCAGTTCCAAGCGAGCTTCTGTAGGCAAGAAGATCTGATGAAAGAGAGGAATTAATGGAACCTGTCCTTAAATTGGAAGGATGAAAACAGTGAGTCATCATATAATGCAGCATCAAAAGCTGAGGTCTTCATGTATGAGAGACTGGGATTCAAACTCCTGTCGGCCATGGAAACCCACTGAGGCCCTTTCCACACCGGGGTATTAAAACGGTGCAGAGTGACCTCCCATGGAGGTCGTCTGCACCATGGAGTGGATTGGGGCGGACTACTTTTCGTAGTTCCACACCTCAATCCGCTCTGAAGTGACTGGAACTGGCGGCACTGTGTGTTTTTTAAAAACCTCTTTTCAGAGGTTTTTAAAAAGCACGGAGCACGCAGCCCTGTGCAGCTCTGTCGCCGCACTCCGCTGCAGATTTGCAGGCGTGCACTAGTGCGTGCTGGTAGATCTGCCGGGGGCGGGCTTCCGGCTGGCAAGCTTCTCCGTTTGGTGGAGAGCCTCCGCCAGCCAGAAGCCGCCATTTTGGATGCTGGAGGAGTGCGGAGCAGCGAGTTTGTGCTGCTCCGCGTGGCGACGGACTTGCCCGGCTGCCGGTAAGCTCAGTTTTGGCGCATTTTCCCCCGTTTCCCCCTCCACATGTGGAAAGGGCCTGAATAACAAAAATCATACTTTCTCAGTCTCAGAAAAGGCCAAAGGCAAACCCCATCAGAATATGTCTTGCCAAGAAAACCCCTTGATGGGTTCTTTTTAGAATCACCAGAAGTCAGAAACAATTTGAAAGCACACAACAACAACAAGCCACTGAGTGAGAACACAATCACAGCCTCTCCAACCATCCCAATTTGACAGATATGGTCCTGATTTATCCATGGTTGCACCACTTTTAAAATGTTCCAATTTTTCTCTTCGCTCATTTCCCCCTTTGTCATCAGCCTACTTCCACTGCTGCAGACTGAGTTAGAAGTCTAATTAGTAGTTTGTACTGAATTGTACTGAACAAGGAGAAATGAGAGGAGAGTTTAGGATTCTGCCATTTCCTGTCAATTCAGGCAAAAGTAAACTGCTGCAGTGTCTCCTAGCTTGTGTGTTCTTCCTTATTAACAAAGTATTATTAATTTATTATTAACAAAATTATTAACATTTTGACCACACTCTGCTGGTGCTTGGCCACACATGTCTTAGTTTTCATCTGTGAAATGTTAGATGGTATGAAATCAGTGAGAGTCATCTATATGTTGACTCATCATCCAGCAGTTGATCCAATACGTTTACTTTAATTGTGGCTAACGAACAGGATGAGTTGGGGGTCTTATGAACATCCAAAAGAGTGTATGAATGTTCATAAGTAAGATTGAGTGGAGCTGATCATGAAAGCTTCATGACCCCCAATAATTCACCTTCGGACGTGGAAGGGGGTGTGTGCACACAAAAGGAAATGAATCAAACATATTAAATTTGCTATCAGGAATTCTGGGAATGCTCAGTCCCTGGCAGGAAAACCTGGCATTTTCAGACATTAGCGTTAGTGATAAAACATTAACGTTAAATGGGAAATAAAATAATGTTAACTCACTTTCAGAGAAAATTTGAAGGATCAATTTGCTACATTAACTGTTAGAGACATAATATAACATGCTGCTTTAAGGTCTTAAAAATAATTAAAAGGACTGAGAATGGCCAAATAGCACTCCTTGTAACCAATTAAAATGACATAAAAGTTTAATTGTTATTCAATCTATTCACATTATTGTTATTTAATGATTAATATAATGACCGTTAAAATGGTTGTGACTTCTTTTTACTAATTACAGATAATGCAGTATATTTATTTTGGACTATTTATTTCCAAGATCTTGGAAAAGACACCCACCCTGATTTTCCTCTACTGTTACCTAAAGTAAACACCTTTGGGCAGAGAAAGAGGGCTGTGTTAGGAAAGAAAACTTTGTACATGTTCATCAAGCTTTTAATAATCATTTCTTTGGAAAGTTGACAAGATGATGTCTCTTCTGGGGTAAGAAGAAGGAAGCCTGTACATTTCTCTCATGACATCCCCATATAGTCCATCAGATACTTGGCAATGAATATCACAATGTAACAAAGCCAATTCAGAGAGAAGACAGGAAATGCTGCCCTGTCTCTGAAGGGATATATACTCAGTCCACTTAGTATTCACTCAAAGTGTCGATTCTTTTGAATTCAGAGTAATTTACAGTGGGGCAAAATATTCATGGAAAACAGTACACACACACACACACACACACACACACACTTTCAACTAAACCTTAAGTCACTGTAGCTGGAAATATGCAATTTTCACTTCAGGAATGAAAAGCCATGGATGTTTATTGAACTCACACATCTGATTCATAATTGTACCTCACATTCTTTCAAACAAAACCTGACCTGCTGCATCTTTTTCTGCATGATTCACAGTATGACTGAGGAACTCTGTCTTTATTTTTACAAAGAGGAAAACACACCTATAAGCAAACAAAATAACACCCTCCTTTGTTTGGGTGAGGCATACTTGGAAAGAAAGAGGATTACTATGAAGGCCACATAGTTTTCTGTTGATGATGGACATGATAGATGGTTTGAGTCCAAGTCTTCTTGAATTCATCATAATGCCCAGCAAATTAAGATAAATCATTGGTGAAGTGTACCTGGACTAGGAGCCAAAAATCAATCATCTGGAGATTGAGAGCCATTAATCAAACTTCCTCCCTCTCAGTTTATCTCCTGTCCAGCTGCTTCTGGTATTTTTTTCTTACCCCAGTTGCCAACCATCTATTTATTGTATTGGCACAGCACTGGCTGCTTGAAGAAAACTGCACACTCTTTGAGGGTTCTCCCTTTCATTTCTTGTATCCATTATTGATAGGTTCAGTTTTTCACACCAGGTAGCTTGGATCTGCTCAGTTCCAATGGCAACAAGATGGTGAATCCATTTCAGGTTTTAATCTGAACTTTAGAAGCACTTTCCAACTCGTTGAACTTTATCATCCTTTAACACTGAATAGCATCTTTAAGGTTAGAAAGCTTGTAAAATTCCCATTAAAACCCAGACCCTATTTAATTGGCAAAATATATTAATTGGCATAAATATAAAATATATACCTCTATGGCTGTATGGCCATGCTGGATAAGAGGAAAAGGCTGGCCAAACACATGAATTGCAACTTAGGTCAGGCATAGCCAGGTCATAGTCAGAAAATCACCAGGAAACTCCAGTGATAATAGGCTTGCAGTTAGCTACCGATGATTCAACATCTTAAACAATAGTGTCTGGAAGATTCCCACAAGATGGCTGATTGTCTTAACTCCCCTCCCTCTGACAAAGCAAAATTCACCTTTTGGCCCCCCACTTGTCCAACAAGTACTGTTCTATCAAGGCAGCCATTAGCCCTTTTGCACCTAATGCTAAGAACATTAGTCCATTCCAGACCTCATTGACCAGTTTCAGAATTCCATTGTTTATTCTGCCAAAGAGTCATTAATACCCTCACCCTCTAGAAAGAAACAGGGTATTTAAACTCCAGTTTTTGGCCAGTCAACTCACAGTACACCAATTGCTGGTCACCACTTTGCCACTCCAATTCTCTATTATGTACTGTCCTTAGACTCATGTCTAAGCCACGTCGCTGTTTCTTCACTGCTCTTCTGGATTGGTAAATATCACCCATTTCACCCTGAAAATCTTTTTATTCAAAACTTTCTTCGCTTTTCCTTCAGCTAGGCTTGTGCAATTAGACGACAGCTTGGATCTTGTGTGTATGATTGCAGTTCCCCCAGTAAAACACATTAACCTTACTTTTGGAATTCCAGCTGGTTCTTCTCTGAACTAGTACTGGTAAACATAGGTGTAAAAGAGCTCATAAGGTTACTCCCCTTCACAGGCTTCCTCTTTGAACTAATATTCCCCAGTGTTTCATGGAGGTACTGGCATCACAGTTGGACCCCTGAGTCACCCACGTTTTATGGTAACAGTAGAGCTGTGCATGCAGTGCTAGTGAGAACACAGATAAGCATTGTGTAGGGATGTGCATTGTGCATTGCACATGGATGCGCCTTGCACATTTGGTTGTGCACCTGGTTGTACATTTGTTATCTTGGTTCAGTTGTTAAATGTTGCCATTCAGTGCAACGATTACATAGCACAAACAATACATAACTCTAGGTACTGAGATTTACACTGTTTAACACCAGTGTAGCATCTTAGTCAATGATTTATAGCTATGGACCTGGATTCAATTTGTTTTTTCAACAACAAAGGTATATCTCAGTCACATTACAATGGCAGTGTTAGCACAGCATAACTTTACTCCTGTTGTGGTCACCAGTCACTAGGGCCAAGGCCCGATCGAACTGTGCATGGCTGCTTTTCTCTCTCACACAGGCCAAAGACTCAAATGCTGCAATAGAAAGAATACATGAAAATAACCCAAAACAAAGTGTACTTATGCACCTTCCATTTCCCTGAACAGTAGGAGTCTTGGGAAGCATTTTATAGGTCTGTTTAGCAGTGATGAGAGAATGTCAGATACTAATCGTATTTTGCTATCCTCTTATTATTTACAGATATATAGGAGAGTACAGAGTTTTTCAAACTGATGAACAAAGCAATATCATTTTTACCCCAAGGCAAATGCAACGTCTGGAAACTGTTCCCTATGAGGAGGGTCTTAGGGAGCTAGGTATGTTTAGCTTGATGAAAAGAAGGTTAAGAGGTGACATGATAGCCATGGTTAAATATTTGAATAAATGTCATGTTGAAGATGGAGCAAGCTAGTTTTCTGCTGCTCCGGAGACTAGGACATGGAGCAATGGATTCAAACTACAGGAAAAAAGATTTCACCTAAACATTTGGAAGAACTTCCTGATGGTCAGAGACATTTGATAGTGGAATATGCTGCCTCAGAGTGTGGTGGAGTCACCTTCTTAGGAGGTTTTTAAACAGAAGCTGGATGGCCATTTGCTGGGGGTGCTTTGAGTGTATGTTCCTACATGGAAGTGATTGGACTTGATGGCCATTGTGGTCTCTTCCAGCTCTATGATTCTATGATTCTTTCTTGCCAGCCAACTGCAAAATTCCATGTTTCACTTTCTTCATTGGCTATATTCCAGTATGCTAGATTGTTTCTCTCAAAATTCATTTGAGGAGCTCAGAGATGTGTGATAGCTGATAGCTACCAGCTAACAAAAGGCATCCACACTCACCTAACTAAATAGCTTCTCACAATCAATGCTCATTAAAGATGTTATTAACTATACAAAAGCAAGTTAAGTAGTAGTTAAACAAGAGTCTAGCTGAAGAAAGTTCATCGCTCCACTCAGAACACAATAGCAGCCTTGTTACAACCGTTATCATGGCATTCAGCTAAAAACAGAGGAAATCCAAAGAAGATTGAATGCTTGATTTCAGAACAATTCAGAAGAGTCTGTCTCAGCTTAACACCTGTGTAATGAAAGATAAATCTTCCAACCATTGTATTTCATTTATATGAGCAATCTGATCAATTAAAAAGAGAAAGGAAAATTGATGAGAGAAATGATTGGTGCCACTGGGCTATTACAGGGGAGAATAACAGAAAAACAAATCAGTGCCATAGCAGAAAAACAGACAAAAAACATTTATTTTATACATATGTATAAGTCTCTTATCTGTATGATGGCAAAGCTTTCTTGACAGACTCACCTCTCTGACACAGAACAAGCAATATTGGCTGGAATTGAGGATAGACTTATGGTTCTATAACCTGGAGTTACGTATCTATAGAATCAAAGAATCATAGAGTTGGAAGAGATGACAAGGGCCATCTAGTCCAATCCTCTGCCAGGAAGGAATATACAATCAAAGCACTCCCAACAGATGGCCATCCAACCTCTGTTTAAAAACCTCCGAAGAAGGATATTCCACCATACCCCGAGGCAGCATATCGCTCTGTCAAACTGCTCTTGCTTCCTGATGTTTGGGTGAAAAAGTTTTTCTTGTATAGGAAGCCCCCACCTTAGACACCCCATTATCTAATTACTCGCTCTTTCAATACCTGCAAATTAAGTACAGGTTCCATCAATTTGATGGGAGTTCCACGCTTTCATCAGTTCTTCTTGCCTGTGGAGGCTTGCTTGGAACCACTTGCATGCGCACACTGCTTGCAAAGTGAGCTAAAAGAGGGGGAAAGGTGCCAGGCTGGCTGAGAGACTTTGCAAATAGTGTGTGCGTGATAAGTCCTGAGTGAGCCTCTGTAAGTCCTTCATGCTCCCTACAATACAGTACATGGGTTCTGCTTTTCAACCAATTCCATTTTCTGACAGTGCTCCAGTTTGAACCACAGGAAAAGAGCACATCCATATTCATTTTTTCTACACTATTGCCATGATTGTAACTGTTCCCTCCACACCTACCTTAAAGGGCATCAGCCACGTGGAGAGAAGGGTGCTCCTTATGCTGGCAATTGGAGGTGGGTTGGCAGAGATATTTCCACCCCTTCCGACCAGCCAGCAAAGTTATGGTGATCAGAAGCAGGAGCTCTGTCACACTTCCTTGTTGCCTCCTTGCTCGCTGGTGGAAGGGATGGAAATCTCATCTGGCCATGCCCCGATTTCTGGCAGAATAGACCCCCTTCTCCCTCTGTGGCTGATGCCCAGAAAAGTTGGCTGAGAACTGCGCTGGGAGACACTATTTGGCTATGCAACAAAGGTGGCTATGCAACTAAGGGCCTTTCTGTACTACATTGTTATAGTGCTATTATTCCACTTTCAACATCCTATGGAAGTTTAGGGAGGGGCATTTAGAACTCTCAGCCAGAGAGCACTTTGGCTTCAGTAAATTATAAACCCCAGAATTCCACAGGATGTTGAAAGTGCAATAATAGCACTATAGCAGTGTAGTGTGGAAAGGCCCTAAACGGTGCACACAGAGTTCCAGTCATTATTTTTAAAATTAATGGCAACAGGTGTAAGTTGTATGCTATTTATTCTGAACACAGGACATTATCTTCTCTTTTAAAAGTGCATTTCTCCACACCTTTTAAAAGGCAATTTAAAAATAGCAGTTGAACAGAGCTGAGATTATTCCATTCAATCCACATTTGACCTTTGCTGGAATAGATGTGTCTGCAGGGGTCATGCCACAGTAAATCCTATTTGATTTCTATAGAACATACAACATGTCACTGATAAGATAATATTTTTCATTCACCAGTACTGGGCTTGGTAGCACACTACATATTAAATGCAATTCATTGTCATGTTTCTGATCTTTACTGTGGCTGTGCAGAATTGAAAGCTTGAGGGATTTCTCTATAATAACTTCTTAATCTCTTCCTTTGTCAATATCCTTGCTTTAAGTAATATTCTCCCAGTCTTCCTATTCCTTTTTTTCTCAAACTTTTTTTTTAAATTTTATTTTATTTTATTTAAGATTTATATCTATGCCTGATTTCATCTGTCTGGGAGCATTAAACACAGAGCATTCTTGTCATTATGCAAATGCTTTCTTCTGTATTATTTGATCTCTCTCCCAATTAGCCATTCTGCTATGGAAATCAGGATTGCGGTTCAGTTCAGTTAACTAATTGGTAGTGCTGTCCACCCAGCTGTGCCACTGCCTTCTGGCATGGATTCCCCTAGAGGGATTTCATGGCTTTAAAAAGAATTGCTATCTCTGTATTAATGAGGTTCCATCACACTCTGGCATGTCCCACAGATTGATCCCAGAATAGAGCCACGAATACACAGATAGGAGTAGGCAGGCTTGATTCTTAGAATGATTCATGGTGTTGGAAAGTACACTAAGCCATTTAATCTGACTTCCATCTAGTCTATATTAAGAGTTAGTCTAATGATAACCATCATTAGACCATTTAAACCATAATTAGATGGTTTAAATATTTGAAGTGATGTTATATGGAGGATGGTTCAAGCCTGTTTTCTGCTGCTCCAGAGACTAGGACATGGAGCAATGGCTTCAAACTTTAGGAAAAGAGATTCCATCTACACATTAGGAAGAACTGATGGTAAGAGCAATACAATAATGGAATACATTGCCTAGGAATGTGGTGGAGTCTCCTTCTTTGGAGGTTTTTAAATAGAGTTTTGATGGCCATTTGTCAGGAATGTTTTCATGGTATATCCCTGAAAGGCAGGGAGTTGGACTTAACGGCCCTTGTGGTCTCTTAACAACTGTATGGGCATTTCTGCATGGTGATGCCCTCTCACGTTGTCCTGTCGCAATCCTGGCAGCGCCTCTGCCAGGATGAGAGTGTGTCCCCAGTGCTCCCTGCTGCACCTGACTGGCTACCTGCTGTTACCCTGATTTCTGGGGTCCCGTGGGGGACACCTCAATGTGCTCCAAATAATGAGGAATGGGAATTAGCCAGAGCACGAGCTGTAGCACTACGAGAGGCAGGGTAACCTAGCAAGATCTTTCAACCCAATTTTTACGGGGTCAGGCCAAGCCAAAAACCAAGCAGAATTGTCTAATAAATGGTTTTATTGAGGGGAATTCACTCATGCATGCCCACAAGATACACACAATCACACATTCACAGAAGAGCTAGCTGAAAGAAAAAGGGAGGAAAAATTATAGAGAGGCTGAGGGATTTGGGGGGATTTATAATTACCAGTCCAGAAGAGTAGTGAAGAGCAAAAAGGTAGTTTGGCTTAGGTAGGACCTAAGGACAGTTCTCATTCAGGAGCCAGATGGACAGAGTGATGGGTAGACCTTCAAGAGACTGCACTGGACATCCTGAAATCAGGGGTATTTGTACCCTGAAAATGGCTTGTGGCTGTGAAGGTTCCAGATGCAAGACAAAGGGAACCTGTTGTGGATGATGAGTCTTTCGCCTGTTGATGGGCTTAGTGCTTTGATTGACAAAGACATGATGGGTGTTGTAATAGCTGTCTATTGTGGGTGCTGTGAGGACAGACGAAAGAATCCAGGTGTACAAGGGATTCAGTGTCCTGTCAATCAGTGTCCTGGTGGGCTCCTCACAGTTGGATTCCCTGGAAAATTCCAGCTTCTATTTAAGCCTATTATCCGCAGGAATGATGTGTATTTGCCTGACAAGTGACGCAATCTTACCTGGAGGAATTTTGGAGTTGACCTATGCTTCTCACATTTACAGTCAAATTCTTTCTCTCGCTCAGTTTGACCTCTCTGTTACCTCTCAGGCTTGGATTTGATATCAGAGCCAATAAAATGTGTTGCCAATACATATGATGCCAATTAGGTATGGTGCCCATCCAAACCATACTGATATTGGGGACCCCCAAAGAGGGGGCCTTACACTGCAGAAAGGAGCACTAGGGACATGCTCCTTCCTTCTGTACTGCAGCTGGCCTTCTTCCCGTGCTGCAGTGGGGAAGGAAGCACACAATCGTGCTTCCGGCCCTTCTGCATGGCTGGCTGCAATGGAAGCCTTGTGCAATCAGGGGCCATTGATAGAGTTTTTCTGTCAATGGTATACCCAGTGATTGCGCCAACTGGGGACGTGGCAAGGGTGGGACCACAACAACGTCATGTGGAAGCGTCATCATGGTCTTGCTTCTCTCGCGTCCCCATGCCAGATGCCATTGTCATGTGTAAAGGGCCTTAGATTTAGCTAAGGGGGATCCTAAAGGCATCAATTCCCATATGATGTTGGAAGCTAAGCAGGGTCCTGTTGAGGATCCTGAAACCTGTTTTCTGCCTGCACTTGGTTCTTGCAAACTCATCTTTCTAAGGTGGGCACTTCTGCTGTTGTTGGAGGAAAGCTTCTAACAGGCTTCTGTTTTCAACAAGAATCTCTCTGCATTTAACCTCTTAGACACAAACTGCATGAGAGAGGCGAGTAGAACTTCCTCCTTTCTTTTCCTTATTCCTTCCAATGCTTGTAATGGCAGTGAAGAGACTGGCAACAATGAGATGTAGCAGAGCTTAGGGGCCTTTGAGGTCAGCAGCAGCCACCGTGCTATGCATGGGCCTTGGCAGGTGTCCAGTGCTGCCAGACCCTAACTCTAGCTGGAAAGCAACAGCTAATTCAGTGGGGTGACAGACACAACAGGGAAAACACATAGGCTGGTATCCTGTTAGTAACATAGGCAAGTATAATTCTACCTTATCCCTGTGGGTGAATTTTTTGGATTGTTGTAGGGGTTGATATTCCCTTTCTCCCTCTGCAATGGTCAAAGGCAACCCCCTAGATTCACTGTGTTCCTGCAATATCGGCTCCCCCCAGCCCCATGGACATTCCATTGCTGGTAGAGAACAGAGGGGATCAGGGAAGTGTCTGGCTGTATTGAAGACAACTGGATTTTGTACCCATTGCCAGAAGAAGACTGATGACTCCATGTGCCAAATCCTCCAGAGAGCTCTGGTGAATCTTGGCAGAAGATGTCCGCTGTCTGTATCTGTCTATGGGAGCATAGCCAGAAGTTTCTCTGATCTTTCTTCTCTCTACCAGCCTTGAAATGGATGGATGAAGTGGGGCTACCTAGTGATACAGATGGTTTTGGAATGGTATCAGGGGAGCTGTAGCAGAGTTCCATGCATGGAACTCTTAAGGTAAGGATCCTGGTCATTGAATGATAACATGGTGGAGCTCATTAAATGAAAATGGTTAACCCACACTCCTTGATGTACTGCTGAGGCATGACATGGATGCCATGCCTTAAAGGTTGGCTGATGCTAGAAAAATCAGCTCTTTAAAAGGAGGCCAGCACATTCTAGTTATCCTTGTCTTATGAATATTTATAGATTGCGTCCAAGTGTCTGTGTTGTCCCTGATTAAATGCTGCTATTCCCTTAATGCTCCAGGAGCCAATGTAGACCTATCAAAATAAACAACGGGTAATGGAAAAGACCCCAGCAGCATTATTAATTACCCTAGCTGTCACTTAGGTGGTGCATAGAAGGGACATGACAGATAGCAAGACATGCAGTGGTAATAAGAGACTGGTATGGCTCCTACTATCTCCAGGAGGAGTTGCAATACATCACTATTGGTTTGAGGCAATAAAAGATGGCCTCCTTCACTATTTTCAAGAATGATTTGGTTCAAGACTTATTGATTCGAGGGGGGCTTAAACAGCTCAGGAACAAGACGAAGTAAGGAAGAAATATTGTGGAGGTTGGGATTTATTTTGTCTCTTTAGGGTGTTTCCCCAGCTACAAATGGGAAATCCCACATGTTAAACAGCACTCCTTTGTATTAAAAAACAGACAAAAAAAGGAGTGCCATTATAGAATGAAAATGAGAAGAAGTAGAGGATCAAATGGGTGCTCAAGACTGGGATATTATTTTCATCCGTGAATTGTTTAGTACATTTCCATGACAATTTGATTCAGGGGAAAAGCACTTGATGTACGTTCTCTTGAGCACTGTCATTCTCTGAGGAACAGTGGGTGGAATAAAAGGACCTTTTGAGTGGTGACATCCTTGGTACCTAATGTTCTTCTCAGTAAAGGTTGCCTGTTGTTGCTGCTATTGGTGTTGTCGTTGTTTACCTTTAAGTCATTTCTGCCTTATGGTGACCCTAAGGCGAACCTATCACAGAGTTTTCTGGGGGCTGAGAGTGTGTAATGTGCCCAAGATCACCCAACAGGTTTCCTTGGCCAAGTGGGGAATCTAACCCTGGTCTCCAGGGTCGTAGTCGAAAACTCAAACCACACCACTACACTGGCTCTAAGATTACGTGCTCTAACTGCCTTAAAGTCATCTTTGTGGGATCTTTGCAAACAGATGACTACCTGGCTTGAAAGGATTGCCAGTCACGTAGGAACGGGAGAGGCGGGGGGGCACTTCGCCCTGGGCGGCAATGTTTTTGGGGCATCTCGGCTCGTAGCCACACCCCTGCATGCCCCGGCCACGCCCCACACGCCAAAGCCACGTCCCCATGCTCTGAGGCCATGTCCCCACACATCTCTCTACCCTCCCAACCCCCCTCCCAGCACTCCAAGTGCTGCCACTGAGGATTACCCACCGGCAGTAGACGTTGGAAGAAAGATATTGACACAGGTTACAGGCTCTGCTACAGACTCTGGTATCAGCTCTGACTCTCTGCATTGGTAACGCTATTACAGGATTTAGGAACGTAATCCACAACATCACGAGTTATTATACCAGCTCGTTCTCTAATGTGAGACACGCCAACCTCTGCCAACAGTACTGTACAGCATTTTGCTCAGGACAAGCAGGCCAGTCTCTACAGGAAAGAATAAAAGCACACGACACATCTGACATAAGAAACAGTACTATTCAGAAACCCATGGGAGAACACATCGGTGTCCCTTTGCACTCAGTCTTTGACTTCAAGGTGATCGCCACTGAACAAAAGAAGTTCAAAGATGGATTCCAAAGGGAAAAGAGCCGAACCAAAATACATCAAGATACCCAACTCTGTCTTCCTTGGCTTGAATGGGGATGAAGAAATTCCTCTCACCACGCGTGTTAATCAATGCGTTTATGCAGGATTTTCTGTATTACCACCATTTTCTGTTTTATGACAGGGGATCATTTTCCTCTAGGTATAGTTTTTGCATTTGCTATCAGCTGAGTATAACTATGGGCTAAACTTTGATTGCCCTTATATCTGGCTTAGATCATAAGGTTGTTTACTTGCTTATCTGTGCTTAGGTATACTTGTCACCCACCAATATCTTTTGAGCAACTTTTAATGACCAGTGTTAAGAGCTACACTTGTAATTTCCTGATGACTGTTGAACAGTACTATGCAACCACTTGTTAACACTTTTACCATATTTGTACCTTTTGTATTTCTGTTCCATTTCTTTAACGACCATGGCTCTACGCACACCCACCAACTTTCCACATGTATATAAATGTCTATCTACCAATACACACCTGACGATTTCCACTACATTCCCTGAAAGCTTATTCCAAATAAAACTTATCTTGAAGGTGCCACCACATCCTTTAACACAGCTTTGTGTTGTATGCACCTTCAAGTTGCCTGTTAACATATAGTGACCCGATGAATTTCATAGGCTTTTCATGGGTAAGTGATGCTCAGAAGTGGCTTGCCATTGCCCTCCACTGAAATATAGCCTACAGCACCTGGTATTCCTTGGTGGTCTCCCATCCAATACCATCCAGGGCTGACCCAGCTTAGCTTCTGACATCAGATAGGATCTGGTGTCTTCCAGTAACTACCACTCTAAAAATAAAGAAGGCTACAATCCTGTATCAACCTGATTTGGAGAAAGGTCATTAGGACTTAATTTTGATTAGGACTTAATTCTGAGCAATTGTCAAGGAGCTACCTACGTTAGTCTGTTTAAACATAAGCAGGGAAAAAGAAGAAGAGGAAAGATCTAGCAGCTCTTTTAAGATTAGCCGATATGTTTCAGCATAGGTTTTTGCTGATGAAATGGGCTGGAGTCTAGAAAAGCTTATTCTGATATATATCAGTCTCAAAGGTGCCACTAGATTTCTTCCCCTTTTTACTTGTGAGTAGATGTATGAGAAATTATCACTGCCCTGCAAGTATTTTTGGCTGGTATAGTAGCTAAATTAACCCACTTAAAGACAATAAAACATTCACTCTGGCCTTGGGTGAACTTTCTGAGATGGCCTACTAGGGTAAGGGGAGTGAGCATAGTGTGGTGGTTTGAGAGCTAGACTAGGGCCATTTCTGCATTGCACTGTTATAGCGCTATTTTTCCACTTTCAATATCCTATGGAATCCTGGGGTTTGCAGTCTACGGAGGGGCATTTGGAATTCTCAGCCAGAGAGCTCTTTGGCCTCGGTAAACTACACAGTCCAGAATTCCACAGGATGTTGAAAGTGGAATAATAGCACTACAACAGTGTAGTGCAGAAATGGCCTAGGACTCTGGGAGGGCAGAGTTCAAATTCTCACTCGGCCAAATATTAATTGCCTTGGGCAATTAATATACTCCCAGTATCTGAGGAAAGGAATAGTAAACTCTCTCTGGACAAATTTTGCCAAGGAAACTTTGTGGTAGGTTCGCTTTAGAGTCAGCATAAGTCAGAAATGACTTGAAGGCACACAACAGCAGCAGCAAGAAAATACAAGAATATTGCTTGCTTTTTGGCAACTTTCCAGGCAGAATATTTGTTTAATGAATTAAAGTTGTTATTAAAATATGCATGTAAGAGGGAGAAATGTATGGAAACACAAATATTGGGGAAATTTGCATATATTTGCATATATCTAAAAATATATCGACAATAAAAATGCAAATTTTGGACGAAATCGCATACTGTATGATATGTATGATAGTGAAAATTGTGTAGGAATATTTTTTAAAAAAAGTTGTGGACTAATGAGGACATTTGACAGCACAGATTTTTTTTATTCAACCTGTGAAATTGTCGTGGTTTGGAAACAGATTGATTTGTTTATCCTTAAAAGACTGGCACACTATAATGTCTTGATAGTTTCCTGCTGTAGACTTAGAGAGTATCTACACGGTTTTATCAGTTTCATATAACTTTAAATAATATGGATCCATCAACTACCTATCTGCATCTGTCTGTCTGTCTGTCTGTCTGTCTGTCTGTCTATCTATCTATTTATCTGTCTATCTATCTAATATCTGCCTTCTTCCAATGTAAGACCCTATGGAATTTGGGGATTTGTCATTTGGTGAGCTACTGAGTCAAATCTTGGCACTAGAATCTCTCATGACAGACAAACTTTTGCTGAGGAGCCAGACTAAGGCCCTTTTCGCACAGCGAAAGGGTCCCTTGAGCATCGCGCAAATGTGAGGAGCAGTCCACACGACGCACTCACATTTGCGCGATGTTCCAGGGCCTGACATCGACCGCTCAAGCATTTTTTCATTTTCGGCTTGAAGCTGAAAATGCTTCTCGGTCACGCATCAGTCTGGGGCCCCGCATGCACTTATCTTGCATGTGGAGCCTCAGGAGCTGGGACCGTCATGCTTCCTGTCTCAGTGCAGCCTGGGAAGATCCCAGGCTGCACAGCGAAAGGAAGAGGTGGGGCTCTCATGCAAGCAGGAAGCTCATGAGGAGCCGGAGAAGCAGGGAAGCAAGAGCCTCTTTCCAGAGGCTGCTCGTGCCAGCACCGCACCCCAGTGCTGAAAATGAGTGAGTTGCGGAAAGGGCCTAAGTGTGCCAAACCACTGCTTCGCAGCAAGAATAGAATCATAGGTCCTTTTCGCATGGCATTGGCCATGCGAAAGGGCCTCCAGCATGTCGCGCAATTGCAAGAAGCATTTCAGACAACGTCCTCGCAATCGCACGACACTGTTGGTGCTGGCAGGCACCAATCGCACGCTATTTCATTTTTGGCTTGTAGCTGAAAATGGTGTGCAATTGCACATCACTCCAGGGCCCCACGAGCACTTACCATGAATGTGGAGCCTCCAGAGCCACGGCGCTTGTGCTTCCTCCCCCAGAGCAGCCTGGGAAAATGCCTGGCTGCACTGCGGAAGGAAGAGGCAGAGCCTTCATGTTGCTTGCCAGCTGGCAGGCAGCAGCTGCGGAGCTGAAGCAGTGGGGATGCGAGAACCTCTTTCAAGAGGCTGCTCACATGATCCCCGCTCCCCAGTGCTGAGAAAAGGTAAGTTGCAGAAAGGGCCATAGAATCATAGAGTCCAGCCCATTGCTATGCAGGAACACATATCAAAGCCTTCCTAACAGATGGCCATCCAGCCTCTGCTTAAAAACCTCCAAAGAAGGAGACTCCACCACACTCCGAGGCAGCATATTCCACTGCCGGACAGCTCTGACCATCAGGGAGTTCTTCCTGAGGTTTAAGTGGAATCTCTTTTCCTGCAGTTTCAATCCATTGCTCCTTGTCCTAGTCTCTGGAGCAGCAGAAAACAAGCCCGCTCCCTCCTTGACATGACATCTCTTCAAATATTTAAACATGGCTATCGTGTCCCCTCTTAACCTTCTCTTCTGCAGACTAAACATACCCAGCTCCCTAATAGGGCATGGCTTCCAGACTCTTCATCATTTTGGTTGCAATAGTTGGAGTGACACTGGTGGAGGAGCTCTCAGAGACAACCAGATTGTCACTGGAGCTAACTTTAAAGAAGCTAGTACTTTACAGAAGAAGACAACGGTAAATGAGTCCTAAAGTCTTTAACCATGAACACCCTATGATAAGACAATCTAAAATGAAACAAAATATAGTGCTAGAAGATGAGACTCCCAGGTTGGAAAGCACTCTACCAGCTACTAGGGGACAGCAGAAAACAACTATGGGTTGCACTGTAGCTAATGATGCAACTAGACTCAGTGAAAAGATGTTCAGCTGAGATAAAAGAAAAGTCCAAGGCTGCACACAATAAGTAGTAAGAAAACGGGATATGAGAAACATGAATCAGGGACAGATAGAAACTGCAAAACAAAAAATCGACTATGGATATAATGGACTGCTAAAAAAGATAACAAATGAATGGCTCTTAGAGCAAATCAAAGCTGAAGTCTCACTGACGGTGAAGATGACTAAACTGAGGTCAACATATGTTGGACATATCATGAGATGATGTGAATCACTGGAAAAGATGACAATGCTTAATCAAGTGGAAGGCAGTAAGCAACAAGGGAGACCACATTACAGGTGGATTGATTCACAATCAAGGAAAACATGGCCCTGAGTTTTCAAGACCTGAGTAGGGCAGTTGATGACTAGGGCTCTTAGAGGTCTGCCATACACAGGATTAGTATAAGGTGAAGTTGACTTGGCAGCAAACTACAAGGAACTACTCAGTATTCTCTCCTAGACAGTGATAATGCTGTAGTCTGGGGGAGTACGCTATATGGAGGACAGAGCCATGACACATGAAATGGTCTCAGACTGGTGCTGCTATGTCTATAGATACACTTTCAGTTTCTCTGTCTGTGTTTGGAAGATTATTGAATTTTTTCCCCCCTAGTTTTACAGATTTTCTGAATAATTTAACATTAGTACCAGAATGATGTCTTTTGTGAGGTGACAATCCTAGTTGTATACGTACCATTTGCATAGTAGCTAGGGATGGGTGAGGATTTCATTTCAGCTGATTGTCTATAGGGGGAAAATCAAATCTGGGAGAAAGCAGAACTGACAGTTTTACCCATTTGTAATAGCAGCACATTTGAGCCATCCCTTAATGGAAAAGTCTCATTGGATTAAGTAGAAACATTTCTACAATACAAACACTTCCATATCAGCATATCTATCATGACTTTTCCCAAAGGATTCTGGGGGCTGGATTTTGGCAAGATTGCTGAGATTAATTTGTTAGATATGAGAAGCATTCTTTGCAGAATTACAGTAGCGAAGTAGTTTCTTATGGGATATGGACTATTAAACCAGTTTAATTTGGTACAGTAGATATGCCCACAGAGGAAAAGAGACATAAAGTTGGGAACAGCTGGTTGAAACACTAAAGCAGAAAGCATAAACACAATATTGGAAGGGTACAAGCAAATGAATTCTTTCCCAGTACTTTCCTTAGTACAACTTCTGACAGAGGGCCTACAGGAAATGAGAAAGGTGCATAATGAATATTTAAATATGAATCCATATCAAAGCTTCTTGCCTAAAATCATTGGATGACTTCCTGCACAAATATGTTTGAAATCCATAAACATGAAGAAATCTTTTGAACATTTTCTTTTTTGGATTATGTCCCAACTATACCTTGTACATGCTATTAATCATACCTTCCTTTCTTCAAGGGGTATGCAGAAACCAAAATCTATTGATCCTGTAGTTCCTGTTCATTTCTCTGTGTTTTTGCATTCTGTGTGTACATGAAATGATTCCACACAGGTGGCCAAGAGTAATGAGGCTTTCAATGGCAGCATGTAAACAACATCATTTCATCAGTCCTGAGGTCAGTTTAATGGTTATTTCAGAGCAAAAAGAAGCAGATACCACTGGAAAGAGGGACCACAGGGCCTGGGGCAGAACTTCGCAGATCTCTAGTCTGTTTCTAAGCACATCTCAAAGTAATGGCGCTTAGTTCTAAAGCCATGCACAGCTTATGAGTCAATCCAAGCTCAACAATACTAGAACTCAAGTTAGCCATGACTGCTTTAAGACCCATTTATTTTCCCTGTTCAGGATCATATGGCACAGTTCCACTGACAGAAGATTTTCCATGAGCAGAACCAGAAGGGAGCACATCGTCAAAATCTGTTTTGGAGAGTAGAAGAGACTTCCAAAACAGATTTACAGGTGAAACAGACAGTTGAAACTTTTTTTGAAAAAAAAAAATGTTTCTAAAGTAGCAGGTGCAGTTTTGCCTTCAAGTAAGGAGTTGTTGTTGTTTTTCTTTTGTTTGTTTACATAATAATTTGACTTTCTCCCAACATGAGATGTTACCCCACTGGCATACCCTATCCCAGCAACTATAAATTTGACATCAGATATGCCCGTCATGCCAGAGAGGCTGCCTGGGTGGCCACATAGGCAAACAGGTCAAATGACCGAAAACAGGTCAAGACCAGAAAAATCCCCAGTCACGTTGCCCAAGGAGACCTCGGGCTATACACATCCACATGAACAAAGGGTTCTCAGCCAAGAGTAGCCAACTTGAGGGGATTATCGGGTTTTCCCCAGGTTGAGGAACCTTGACTCTGGAAAATCCTAGAAGGCGAGGTCCATATACATAAACCTACACTGCAACCCTTTGGAACTGCAAACCTGCACACCAGCAACCCAGCATAAACCAATCATGCAAATGACCCGCCATTGTTCTTTCCGGGAGAGGGTCTGCACTCGAGGTACATTCTGCCCTATAAGTAGTCCTAGTTTTTGACAGTTTGGAGAACTCTCCACCACGCTAGCAGACCGGCACTCTGTTAGTAGCGTGATCCCCTCAGCCATCTCTTCACTGAGCTCCGTTCTTCTCGCCGCTTCTTGGACTGAAGACTTCAGGATAGGTGCAGTATCACTGCCTCTACATTCCCTTTACTATATCCCCTATCCATTTTTCACCTCTTTTCCTTCTCCATAGGCCTTGTGTGCATGAGTGAGTGAGTGCATTGGTGTGTGGTGCTATATTCATTTAATAAAATTCATTTATTTGGTACATTTGTCCGGCTTTTTGCTTGGCCTGACCCTGTAAAGTTGGGTAAAAGATCCTGCTGGGTTACCCTGCCCCTTGTTTTGCTAATGCCAGTGCTCCACTCATTTCCCCAACCTTTATAACTTGGAGTGAATCAAGGTGTCCCCCATTGGACCCCTAGAAGTCAGGGTAACAGAGACCCTTTTTTGTCTTTTTGGTTTGGCTAAATGTTAGAGGTGGCAACCTTATCATGCCTTCATTCAGTAGTTTGCATGTGTCTCTAAGAGTCTAGGTACAGCGGGTGTTCATGTCATGTCCTGTTTGTTGGTCTTAGCCACACCCCAGCTCTCCATGCATCACTTTCTCTGCAGCTAGTCTGAGGGCCTTTCTGCACTGCACTGTTATAGTGCTATTATTCCACTTTCAACATCCTGTGGAATTCTGGGGCTTGTAGTTTACTGAGGCCAAAGGGAATTTTGACTGAGAATTCTAAAGGCCCCTCCCTAAACTGCAAACCCTAGGATTCCATAGGATGTTGAAAGTGCAATAATAGTACTATAACAGTGTAGTGTGGAAAGGCTCTGAGTTTCTCCTGCTGCCATTTTGCACTCTGTCCTCCATGTCTGAGAAGCATGTGTTACACAGCCTTTCACCCCGTGGTGTTATGAAAACTTCTATATTTGTAAGTAACCCTGTTTTCATGTGTTTTTACAAAGAAGTCTAAGCATCCTAGAGACCCAGGCCCTTTCCGCACCTTATCATCTTCTGGCGCTAGGGTACAGGGATTGCGAGAGCAGTTGCTGGCAAGAGGCTCTTACATCTGGGGTCCTTCAGCTCCGCACAAGCTGCCTGCTCACACGAGAGCCCTGCTTCTTCCGTCTGCATTGCAGCCTGTGAGTTTCCCAGGCTGCGCTGGGGCAGGAAGTGTGATGGCGTGGCTCTGGAGGCTCCGCATGCCAGGTAAGTGCATGCGGGGCCTGGGAGCAATGCGCAATCGTGCACCATTTTCGGCTTCTAGCCGAAAATGAAAAGGTACGCAATTGGCACCTGCCCTACCCTGGAGCATTGTGCAATTGTGAGTGCATTGTGCGGATCGCTTCTCACAATCGCACGACGCTCCTGGGGCCCTTCCGCATGGAAAATGCCTTGAGAAAAGGGCCCCCGGTATGGGATGACAGTGGTGGTGTGAGAAAGGTTGTCATTCTCCTTCTGCTTCTAAATGCTAATTATTCTGCCTCACTCTCACAGTCCACAACACTAATGGGACCTCACTGGATACAAATGGTGAAAAGATTCTTTTGAAATGGCTTTTGACAGCAAGTGGACAGGCCTACAAGGTAGCAGAATCTCCCTGAGGAGACCTTGGAGGGTCACATTTGCTTCTGCACTTGCCACCAAAAAAAAAAAAAAATCAAACCCAAATGCCCCCAAACATTTTCTATGGGATGTGGAGGCCTCTTTGTCACAGTTTTTCCCCCCAGGCCATTATATGATTGTATGACCATCGTTGTTGTTGTTGTTGTTTGTTGTTGTTACTCTTTATTTATACCCACTTTTTCAAAGCAGCTTACAATTAAAAAACATAATTAAAACTCATAAAATACAAATGTTAAAATATAATCAAATAACTGAAAGAATTAAAAAATTGTTAAAATTCATAATTAAAAACTCAAATATTCATCAGGAACACAATATTAGCACTTTCTATTAAACAGGCCACGTACAATCATACATCAAATACCTATTTGACTAAAAATGCCTTTACCTGATTGCAGAAGGATTGTAGGGAGGGTGCCAATCTGACCTCTTTGGGAAGAGATTTCCATAGCCTGGTGCAGCCACTGAGAAGGTCCTGTTCTGTGTTCCCACCAGGTGTACCTGTGAGGTGGAATAGAAAGAAGTGACTCTGGTCTCCTTTCTTCCCTCCTTCCCTCCTTCCCTCCTTCCCTCCTTCCTTCGTTCCTTCCTTCCTTCCCCTCTTTCTACAACCATGAGTGACTTGAAAGTCGCTTCCTATTCACTTTCTGTCTTTTTAAATAATGTCCCAGGAAGATTCCAAAATGTGGCAGGATGCCCTCCATGCCCCTTAGAAGTGATTTGGAGGCATTTGTCAGGGGTGGGGAATGAACAAGAACTCAGCTTTCCACGCATAGTAGATACTGGACTCCACAGAAACAACCCTGAAGAATATACACAATCCATGGGCCACACTTTGCCCAGCAGCATATTGCAAGAGAGAGGAGTGGAGGGAGGGTGAGAGAAATGCATGGAACGTAACTAGCAAAAGAGAGAGAGAAATCTGAGTCTTGTGGATGCCTGTGAAGGAGCAATAGCTTACAAGTGCTTTCCCATTTTCCTGGTTTTGCAAAAATCTACTTTGGAGGCTTAAATGATTATTTGTTTATAGGTCCTCTGAAGATGTCAGGGACAGATGCAGGCAAAACATCAGGAGAAAATACCAATAGAACACTGTTACTCTGATTTCTGGGGTCCCTTGGGGGACACCTCAATGTACTCCACATGATGGGGAATGGAAACTAGCCAAAGCACAAGCAATAGCAATGTGAGAGGCAAGGTAACCTAGCAGGGTCTTTTTGCCCAGTGTTTACGGGGTCAGGCCAAGCCAAAAACCACACCAAATTGCCAAATAATGGATTTTATTGAATGCAAGTCTCACACACCAACGCAATCATGCACACACTCGCCCAAGAGCTATTAAGAAATAAAGGAAATTGGACAGGGGGGTTTTGAGGAGGGTGTTGTTGGGGTAATACTGCACCTTGTCCTGAAGTCCTGGGTCCAGGAAGGCAGCAAAGCAGTGGGGCCCAGCACAGAGAGGGCTAAGGGGATCACTCAATAGATGGAGCAATGGTCTGCTGTGATGACTGGGAGTGATCCAAAGAACTGCTCACAAACTGGGACTATTTGTAGGGGAAAGAGTACCTGGAGGACTAATCCTTTCCCAGGGAGAACAATGGGTGTTGGAGCGATAACAAAGTTCCACCATGGTAATTTCCTTTGCGTGATGAGATTGCAAGGTGTTGCCAAAATCTCAGGATCTTCAGCTGTGTTTTGTGGTATGACTTCATGTAAATGGTCCTCGCCTGATGGAATATTTGCTCAACTTGGGGCAAACACGCTAATCCCCTCACGTTGGCTTCCTGGGGCTGTAGACCCTTTGTTTATTGTGGGTTTACACATCTTAAGGTCTCTTAGGGCTACATGACTGGGGATTTTACTGGCCTGATCTGGTTTTCAGTCTTTTGACCATTGCTGCCTACGTGCCCCTTCAGAGGACCTCTCTGGCACACAGAATTATTTAATATTAAAAATTGTAGACCCGGGGATAGGGTTTCTCTCTCGCAGTAACAACACAGCCTCAAAGCCCAGAAAACCCACAACAACCTATGGATTCCAGCCATGAAAGCCTTCGACTTTACATCAATTATTTGTTTGTTTGTTTGTTTATGGGTTTTTTTTTGTCCATTCTCAACAAGGTATTGGACTCTGGCCTCATCTTCTGCTCTTGAGTAAGAGAGAGGACTTCTGAATTCTCTTTAGGGCCCTTTCCACACCCTACCTTTTCGCAAAGACATCCAGTGGGCATCCCAACAGTGGCTCTGCTGAGAGGGAAGCATGACAGGAGTGCTCCCTTATGCACCGACTGGCTCCCTGCAGAAGGGACCACAATGACCCTGCCTCTTCTTTCTGCAATGCACAGCCATTGAGCTTCTGCAGCTTCCGCAGGACAAGTAAGTCCTGGATGGCTGTATGATTGAGTGTCATTGGCCCTTTCCACACCTTACCTGTTTGCGGAGGTGGGGGGCGGCGCTCGTGCGAGCAGCCTCTTGCGCAAGGCGCTCACTTCCCTGCTCCTTTGTCGCCGCAGCTGGCTTGCCGGTCGCGCAAATGCCCCGCCCCTTCCTTCCGCAGTGCAGCCTGGGAGCTGTAGGCTGTGCTGGGGCAGGAAATGCAACCGGCCCGGCTCCAGAGGCTCCGCGGGGCAAGTAAGTGCATGCGGGGCCTCGGAGCGATGTGCGACCGCGCAGCATTTTCGGCTTTAAGCCGAAAATAAAAAAATGCGTGCGCGTTAGGCTCCTGAGCGTCGCGTAAGTGTGAGTGTGTCGTGTGGGCTGCTCCTCACATTTACGTGATGCTCAAGAGGCCCTTTTGCTTAAAAAACGCCATGCGAAAAGGGCCATTGATAGGGAAAACTTGTCAATGGTCCTTTCTGCAGCTTACCTCCATTGGGCGTGGTCGCGCAGGGATCACGTGAGTAGCCTCTTCCATGAGGCTCTTGATTCCCCTCTGCTCCATCTCT
Source organism: Cyclura pinguis (assembly GCA_030412105.1). Classification (NCBI taxonomy): domain Eukaryota; kingdom Metazoa; phylum Chordata; class Lepidosauria; order Squamata; family Iguanidae; genus Cyclura; species Cyclura pinguis. The sequence continues at coordinate 15,760,648 of CM059599.1, read as the reverse complement.
GCAGCAGCTGCCTGCCAGTTGGCAGGCAACTTAAGGGCTCCACCTCTTCCTTCCACAGCGCAGCCGGGTATTTTCTCAGGCTGTGCTGGGAAGGAAGCGTGAGGGCTGCGGCTCTGGAGGCTCCACACAGACATAAGTGCATGTGGGACCCTGAAGTGATGTGCAATCGCACATCATTCTCGACCAAAAGCCGAAAATGATATATTGTGCAATTGGTACTTGCTGGCCCCAGCGTCATGTGAAATGCTCCTTGCGATTGCGCAACACTCTGGAGGCCCTTTCTCATGACAAATGCCATGTGAGAAGGGCCAATGATTTAATTATGATCATGCCGCCTGGGGATGGGAGAAGCATGGGACCATGATGACATCATGCAGAAGCGTTGTTGTGGTCCTGTCCTTCTCCTATTCCCATTGCAGAATGGGAGGGTGATGCAGAGAGGGCCTAGGTGCCACCACCACTATTTTACCCCACTTGACTCAGTAACCTACTGGGAGTTACTGCAGGGTTTGACTTGCCACTTTTCCACTTCTGCTTCAGCAGAGATTTTTCTTCCCACACCCGTTGAAGACAAGAATCCTAATATGTATATGTCTGCATATGTAGAGTTGAGTCGATAGATTCGGACTCAAGTCAGACTTAAGTCACTTCAGTAACTCAACTCGGACTTGACTCAGCAAAAATTACACACTGACTTGACTCGATTTGAAACTTGCGTATTTTTAGTGACTGACTTGCTGCACTTGGTTCAGTAACATAACACATTCATCCAGAAACCTTACAACTTACTGGTCACATGACAATCTGTCTCAAGCCCAAAGTGTGGACACATTTCTCAGAGGGAACAAACAAACGGGTTAGGCAATGGCTTGAGGTGGGGTTGAGGTCTGCTACATATAGGAGGAGCTTTCTAAAACTTTTTCCAAAAGTAGAAGGCAATACTCATGCCCAGAGTGCAGGGCGTGTATCTCAGAGGGGAAGAGAAAATGTGTTAGGCAGCGGTCTTGAGGAAGAAGAATCCTTCCTTCTAAAGCTTTTGAAGCTTCAGTAATGGGGAATAAGAAGGATCCTATTCCCCACTTCTGAAGCTGCAGATTCCAAAATCACAAAAGTAGAGGACCAACTCTACTTAAATTGCTAAAACTGACTTTATTCGACTCTGCCTAGAAATTCTGGAATACAGATTGGGGTAAAAAGTCAGCTTCCAGACTTGAGATTTGACTCGAGACTTGACTTGAAAGTATTGCAAGGACTTGAGACTTGACTTGAGACTTGGCCCCTTTTCACATGGCATTTTCCATGCGAAAGAGGGCCTGGAGTGTTGTGCGATTGCGAGGAGTGATCTGCATGATGCACTCACAATCGTGTGACGCTCCAGGGGCTGGCATGGGCTTTTCATTTTCGGTTTGAAGCCGAAAAAGGTGCGAGATCGCACATTGCTCCCGGGCCCCGCATGCACTTACCTGGTGTGCAGAGCCTCTGGAGCCGGATTGGTTGCGCTTCCTGCTGCAGTGCAGGCTGGGAAGGTCCCAGGCTGCACTGTGGAAGGAAGAGGCAGGGCTCTCGCACAAGCAGGCAGCTCATGCAGAGCTGAAGCAGCAGGGAAGGGAGAATCTTTTGGCAGAGGTTGCTCGCGCGTTCCCCGCACCCCAGCGCTGGAACAAGATAAGGTGCAAAAGGGTGCAGAAGGGGCCTTGGAGTAAAAGACATCACTCATATGCACCTACTAAGTAAAGGCACATGAAGAGAATGTGGAAACAAGGAGAACTTTTAAAGGAAAGGTCTATACTAAGCAAACAAGCTTACATTAGCAAAAAGGGTGCCTTGTACATGAAGCACCTTCATGTGGATACACATAACAGGGTTTTCTCTATAGCAGCGCCTCAACTGTGGAACTCCCACTCCAAGGAAGTCAGGCTGGTCCCATCAATTTTAAGCTTCTGGTAGGCAGCCAAAATGATGGTCTTCTGCATGGACTTCAGTGTATGAAACTGCTGCTTTAACTGTTTCAAAACTGGACTCTAGGATTGTTTTTAGACTGTTTTTAGGAGTTTTTAAACTCCACGTGTATTGGATTTGTTAAAAAATACTTTTACCTTAGTGTTATTTCAATTGGTTTTCATTTGTTCATTGCCTCAGGAGCCCTCATGGGCTCGGAAGCAATGCAGAAATACTTTAAACAAAGAAACAGACCTGCCAGGGCACTGTACTGCAAGTAAAAACAGACAGAACAAGAAAAACATTCTTTTTGTGAGGAGAACAAGTGACAACATGCTGCTTTGTGACAGGGTCTCTTCCATGATCCAGGTGGCCAGATAGGTTATGGCCCTTCTCAGTGGCTTCTTTCAAAAGCTGCCCTAGGATTTAGAATTCCCTTCCTAGGGAGGCTAGAATGGTTCCTCTTTCTACAGCCAGGCAGAGACTGGCAAATTACAGGCATCTCCTGCTTATCTGATGGGTTAGGGTATTACCCCCAAACATGGGTGACTCAGGGGTCCACCCATGATGCCAGGACCTCTGTGCAAAGGTAGGGAATTACTAGCTCAATTAGGAGGCCTGCAAAAGGGGGATAACCTAACAAGATCTTTTACATCAATGTTTACCAGTACTTCCGCAGGGAAGAACCAGCCAAAGATCCAAAAACAAGCTTAATTGGGTTTTATTGGGGGAATTAATCACACAAGATGCAAACAGTCCCTCAATCATACAAGGCTAACAGAAGGAAAGGGAGGAAAGTTTTGGATAGTGACATTTCAGGGTGTAGTGGGTGATATTTACTGATCTAGAAGAGCAACAAAGAAGTGGTGATGTGGTTTAGACTCATGTCTAAGCACAGTAATCAATTGGAAACTGGAGCAGAAGAGTGGCAACCAGCAATCAGTGCACTGTGAGCTGACTGGCCAAAAATAGGGGTTTGTATACCCAATTTCTGCCTGGAAGGCAAGGGTGTTGAATGGCTCTCTGACTGAGTAAACAATGGAATTTGCAGAATGGACAATGAGGTCCGGAAAGGGCTAATGGTCTTAGTGTTAGGTGAGAAAGGACTAAGGGTTGTCCTGACAGCTCGGTGTGCATTGGAGAGGTTTTAGGACAAAGGATAGTTTTGAGTGGTCAGAGGAAGAGGAGTTAAGACAATCAGCAGTCTTGTAGGAATCTCCCAGATGCTATTGTGCAAAAGGTAGAGTCATTAAGGCTAACTGCAAGCCTATTATCTCTGGAGTTTCCTGGTGATTTCCTGACTCTGACCCTTTTTGCACCTTACCTTTTCGTGGTGCTGGAGTGTGGGGCTCGTGCGAGCAGCCTCCAGAGAGAGGCTCTCGCTTCCCTGCTTCTTTGGCTCTGCACAAGCCTCCTGCTCGCGCGAGAGCCCCGTCTCTTCCTTTCTCAGTGCAGCCTGGGACCTCCCAGGCTGCACTGAGACAGGAAGCGCAACCGGCTCAGCTCCCAAGGCTCCGCATGCAAGGTAAGTGTGCATGGGGCCCTGGAGTGATGCACAACCGCTCAGCATTTTCAGCTTCAAACCAAAAATGAAAAAATGCATGCGCGGTCTGCGTCAGACCCTTGAGTGTCACGCAAATGTGAGTACATCGTGTGGACCACTCCTCACATGTGCGCGATGCTCAAGGGGCCCTTTTGCCTTGGAAATGCCATGCGAAAAGGGCCTATGACCTGGCTATGGTAGGAGGTGTCTTCTGGCCCAATTCACAACACACGTGTTTAGCCAGTCTTTTCATCTTGTCCAGGTTGGCCATACAGTCATCGCAGGACACGTTTTATATCAATGCCAATTAATATATCTTGCAAATTAAATTATATTTTGCCAATTAAACATTATGAAAGTGTGGGGGTGTACAGTCTGATAACAAGAGACGAGAACACTATCAGAAAATAGAATTGGTTGAAAAGTAGAACCCCATCTTCGTCCTATCGGGAATTACAGAAGCTCATTTGGGACTGACCACACGTATACATGCTACTTGCAAAGTCTATCAGTCAGCCTGGCACCTTTCTTCCCTCTCAGCTCACTTTGCAAGGAGCACATGTCTAGGCCCATGCAGTGCTAAGTGAGCCTCTGTAATTCCCTACAGGAAAAAGGCCAAAAGAACTGACAAAAGAACAGAACTCAGGTTGAAATGATAGTACATGTCTATAATTTATAACTGTTGAAATAGTAGAACATCAAAAAATGAGTCAATAAAAAGCAGCAAACGCATCTATTCCAGCAAATTTTTACGAAGTGAATGTTTCTAAAGAAAGATCTTTTAATATATCTGTTGTTGTTGTGCGTCTTCAAGTCATTTCTGACTTATTGAGACCCTAAGGCTAACCTCTCATGAGGTTTTCTTGGCAAGATTTGTTTGGGGGTGGGTGGGTGGGGGTTGCCTTTACATTTCTCTGAGGCTGAGAGAGTGGGACTTCCTAAAGGTCTCTCAATTGATTCCCGTGTCTGAATGGGAATTTCAACCCCAGTCTCTAGAGTTGTAGCTCACCACTCAAACCACTACACTGTGCTGTTCATAGGATGCTGTACTGTGGTATATTGGTTTGACTGCTGGAGTAGGACTCTGGAAAGGGTTTGAACCCCCACTCAGCCATGGAAGCCTACTGTGATGGAACTGCTCTCCAAGTTGGTTCCATGGTTCTAACATTCGGATTCCCCTCACTCTCCTTGTCCTTATACCATCTGTGGACCCAGTTGTTGGGTTTCAAGGTGACCTCTGAACTGGGCAAGTGGCTGCGTTGATTAACGGATTCAGTGTAGCAAAGCATGAGCAATAAAACTCAAGTTTTTGCTCAAGGAAAACATTCAGAAAGAGAGATGTAGTAAATGAAAACATTAAAGAATTACTGTATTACAAATAGAATAGACTTCTAGCCTACCTAAACACCCTCACACACAGAGTAGCACCTGAGTTTTTTTTAAATATACATCTCCCTTAACTCTCCCTGTATTCTCAGTTTCCAGAAACCTCTTCCAATCTTATCATTTCCTCTCTTTTTAACAGGCTTAACTGTTTCTGAACGGTCTTAATTACCTCTTTTACAGACCAGCCTGTAGTATATATCCTCCCTCCCGTAGCTCCTCCCACAACATTTCATCAGCTGTGATTGGCCAACTCTCCCTAGACTTGTCCAGCTTCACACCCATTGGGCGAACTTGAGAAAGTTGTTACCGCCATTGCTAGCCCGAGCTTGTGGGATATTAAGATATCCTTTTGATATCAATAATTCGGCCGTATGTACCCATTCCTCTCCACGTGCTTGCGAGGCCCCCGGACAAGCACGCACACAGGCGTGGCCGATAATAGCCAAATCATTCATATCCCAATCTAGGCAGGCCAGTCATTGCCTAATGCAGCTTCAGGAGACCTCAAGGCAAGTAACACATTTTCAAAAGATCCCCTGCCCCGCGCAGGCAGCTTGATGAGCAGACCATACAACGCTCAAGTACTCTGCGTTTGCATACTGGCTACTCTATTGACAATTTGGCTCTAACTCAATCATTCAGATACTGACCTTTCGGAGGCTTTGTCTCCAGCTCCAGACTCATTGTTTTCCCCAAGTATGAACTAGCCTGTGGCCACAATTTTCCCTATAAGAACCCCTGACTTTGAGCGCTTCCTCGGATCGCTCTTGGCTTCCATCCTGCCTTGCTGTCGCTTTGTCCAGCGAGCCTTCCCCTCAGCTCCATGTGCTGAGATCCACGCTCCCCAGCTTCTCCGCTTCTAACCGGGCTTCAAGACAGGTATAGTATTTCCCATACCAAACCTCCTCAAGAATCCCTCTATCCACTCCTACCTTTATTTCTATAGTTTCTTGTGTGAGTGTGTTGCATACATTTGTTTGATTGTGCTTAAATAAAACAATTATTAGTATTCCAGCATCTGCCTCATCCTTGACTCGGCCTGACCCCGTAGACATAGGGTTCAAGATCTCGCTATGTTACCCTGCCTCTCGCATTGCCAACTTGTGCTCTGTGCTAATTCCCTCCCCATTGTTTGAGCACATTTAGGTGTCCCTCCCGGGACCCCCAGAAATCAGGGTAACAAAGTCACATTCTCTCAGTCTTAGAGGGAAGCAATGAACAAATCTTGCCAAGAAAACCCCATGATAGTTTAGCCTTAGGTTCACTGTAAGTCAGAAACCACTTCAAGGCACAACAATAACAACAACAACTGTTTCCATACTGTTTGTATAATTTTTCATTGTATGCTTTACATTTCTTCCTATGCTATTGACAGTTATTGATGATTTGATTTTAATGTTGACCTTCTGTACATTTTAACTCTAATGTAATTGGTTTAATTTGCAAGCTGCCTTAAGTCCTAGTTTTGGAGAATCATAAAATCATAGAGTTGGAAGAGACCAAATGGGCCATCCAGTCCAACCCCCTGCAATGCAGGAACCCACATCAAAGCACTCCTGACAGATGGCCATCCAGCCCCTGCTTAAAAATCTCCAAAAAAGGAGACTCCATCACACTCCGAGGCAGCATGTTTCACTTCTGAACAGCTCTGACTGTCAGGAAGTTTTTTCTGAGGTTCAAGTGGAATCTCTTTTCCTGTAACTTGAATCCATTTCTCCTTGTTCTAGTCTCAGGAGCAGCAGAAAACAAGCCTGCTCCTTCCTTAACCTGACATCCCTTCAAATATTTAAACATGGCTATCATGTCCCCTCTTAACCTTCTCTTCTGCAGACTAAACATCCCCATCTCCTAAGCTGCTCCTCATAGGGCTTGGCTTCCAGACCCTCCACCATTTTAGTCACCTTCCTCTGTACACACTCCAGCTTGTCGATATCCTTCTTGAAATGAGGCACCCCAAACTGGACACAGGATTCCAGATGAGGTCTAACCAATGCAGAATAGAGTGGCCCCTTACCTCCCTTGATCTAGACACCATACTATTCTTGATGCAACCAAAAATTGCATTGGCTTTCTTGGCTGCTGAATCACACTGCTGACTCATGTTCAGCTTGTGGTCCACCAAGACTCCTAGATCCTTTTCACAAGCACTGTTGTTCAGCCAGGTGTCATCCTATATTTGTGCATTTCATTCTTTCTGCCCAAGTGTAGGCTCTTAGAAAGCTTGGATATAAAAGGGGGGGGGGGGATTTTCATCATCAGGCATTATTTTCTATAGGCGTATGTGTGAATTTTGGAGTCATGTCTGCCAGTCTCAGATTCCCAAAAATGCGAGGTTTGCTTCTGCTCTATTCTCTGAAGAATTTCCAGCCTTTCCCTCTGGCATTCAAGTTCCATTGTGCTGGCAAAAAATCATCTTCGACTCCCTGTAATTGAAGGGTAGCCTGGGAAAGCAATGCAACAACAGTTTTTTAAAAAAATCAATCCAAAACAGTATCACAAAAAGGGAATTAAGAAACAGAAGCACACTTGCATTGTGTGCCTATTAAACAGACTTATTTAACAGGATAATTAATTCCAGGGACCATACATTTTATAGGCATATAAAAAAAGAATACACAATGCTAAGGAATGCACTCTTGAACACTTTAAAAGAACAAGAAGTGAGTTTTGAAGCTGTCTGTTCCCCAAGGTTTCTGCTGCTCTTCTAAAGCAGACAGCTGGAACATGTGGGAAGGGGGGAGAGTGGAGGAGAAAAAGCAATTAAGAAAGGATTCTCTTGAGATGAATTTGAGATCTGGGTAATGCTCCTGCTTTCCAATGCTGGTGCTAATTAAATGATTATTTAATACTCAGTGTTGTGAAACTGATAGGAGTTTCACTGCAACATGTCCCTGAAAATAATGGCTGAGATCCTGCTTCAAATGTGTATCCACGACATTATGCTTATGATCAGTGTCCCCATCTGACCCCTAAACCCACCTTAAAAGCCAGCCAGCCACACTAAGAGACAGAGGTCTGTGGTGCTGGTGAGTAGGACACCGAAGGATGAGGCATTCAGCCCCCTCCTGACAGTGAGCTGAATTGCAAGAAGCTGAAGCAGGGACCCTAATAGAGTCTGGTCACATCTCCTTGGTACATGCAGCTTACTGGCAGGAAACATCATCTTTCAGTGCGATGTTCACCAGTGCTACAGAATTCTATTTCTATTTCTTGGTGCAAATGGCTGGATTTTAAGGTGGATTTGTTACCCCCAAATGTGGGTGATTCAGGGGTCCACCCATGATACCAGTACCTCTGTGCAAAGGTGGGGAAGAATTAGGTCAATTTAGAAGGCTTGTGAGAGTGGGAAACCTAACAAGATCTTTTACACAAAGGTTTACCAGTATTTCTGTAGGGAATAACCAGTCAGAGATCCAGAAATAAGCTTAATTGTGTTTTATTTGGGGAATTAATCACATATTCAAGATTGAAACAGTCACACACTCACACAAGGCTAACTGAAGGAAAAGGGAGGAAAGATTTGGATAGTGAGGTTTCAGGGTGTAGTGGGTGATATTGACCTAGAAGAGCAGTGAAGAAGCATCAATGTGGCTTACACTCATATCTAAGGACAGTATACAATGGGGACTCAGAGTGGCAAATGGTGTACTGCAAGTTGACTGGCCAAAAGTAAAGGTTTATATACCTGATTTCTGCCTGGAGGGCAAGGGAGTAAATGGCTCTCCAGTTGAGTAAACAACAGAGTCCTGAGAGTGAACAATGAGGTCCAGAATGGGCTAATGGTCTTGGTATTAGGTGCAGTAGGGCTAATGGTTGCTCTGATAGCTTGGTGTTTGTCAGACAAGTTTTAGGAAAAAGATGAGGTTTGTGTGGGCAGAGGAGGAGGAGTTACTCTAATCAGCAGTTTGATGGGAATCTCTCAGATGCTATTGTCTAAAAGGTTGAGTTGTTAAGGTTAACTGCAAGACCATTATCTCTGGAGTTTTGTGGTGATTTCCTGACTATGAACTGACCATGCCTAGAGATGTTTGTGCGAATAGGAAACAGAAGGTTGTAACCTGCAACTTTGTAATTGACTAACAGAGTGCTGACCAATAATAATAAAAAGCACATCTTTCACAGGCCAAGAAATGTGAAGAAATCATACAGGCTGCCATCCCGTTAGCAAATTATGATGGTATAAGTCCATCTGGTCATTGCAGAAGTTAGAAGTCTGTACTGACTATGCAATGACCAAATCACCTCAATCCCACCCCAACCCATTTTTTCTCTGCTGCTCCCCCCACCCCCAACACAGCCATCTTCTGAATGGTGAAGAGTCAAGGAACTGGCAGAGAAGCATCCATTTATTTTTCTAGAGCTGGATGCCCAGCACTGTTTGTTCCATCAACTTAAGACCTGTCTCTTTACAGGCCCCATCTTGTTCCTCTAGAGGTTAGAGCCTCCTTGCCATCCTTCCGTAGGCCTTTTTGTTTCAGCAGAACTTTAAAGACTCAATAAGAAAGGAATTTTCCTAATGTGCAGCACTGTTTACATTTGCTCTTTTTTTTCATTTTAATCATCATAGTTTTAACTGTTTTTAATTTTCTTGATGGTTTGATTATACTTTTTAACTTTTGTGTGATGTGAATTTTTAGCTGTATCTATCTAAACTTTTATAAGTTGCCTTCAGTCCTGGACTAAGAAAAAGGTGGGATATAAATTTTGCCTGGCACTTTGTTTGGATTTACAGTCTTATAAATTTTGGGACTCAGATTTATAGTCATCACTGGCCAAACTTAGCCCCTAAAACCAACCTTATAACCCAGGCTGTCATTTCCTGATTGCATTAGGCAAAAACTTCCCTCTTAAACCAGGCTACCATTTCATAGTCAGTAGAGAGCCTGGGGAATGTGAGAGAAGCATCCAGTTATTTTCTATGGAAATCCAGGCAGTACTCCAGCTGAAGAACTTCCATGGTGTTGCAGATTAGGCAGCTGGGAAATGATGACTGTAGTGCTCTCCTGGTTATGGGGTATATTGAAACAAGCAGATGCAGCAGGACCCTGAGGGATCTGTTCAGCTGTCCATCTCAACATGTCCTGTGACTGGGAGAGTGCTGCATATTACCCCCAAAAGTGGGTGACTCAGGGGTCTGCATGTGATGCCAGTACCTCCATGTGACAAAGAGGAATTAGTTAGCTCAAAATTAGGAGGCCTGCAAAGGAGGGTAACTTAATGAGATCTTTCCACCAATGTTTATGGGTTAATGCAGGAAAGAACCAGCCAGAGATTCCAAAATATAAACTAAAAATATGTTTTATTGAAAGATTCATACATGCACACAAAGGATCTAAGCCCTCACACATGCACACATGAGCTAAGCAAAGTAAAGTTATGGATAAAGGAATTTTATGGTTTGGGTGGTAATTACTATTCCACAGACAAGTGAGGAAAAGCAGCAATGTGGCTTAGGTTGGCACCTAAAGACAGTTCTTATTTGGAAATCTGGGTGACAGCTTGACATTCAGCAAGGTGAGAGACTGAACTGAATTACTCAAAGCTGAGGGTTTTTATATCCAAAAACTACCCTGCCAAGTGGACAATGGGAATTGCAACACAGACAGTTGGGTCTAGATGGTGTTAATGGTCTTAGTGTTTAGGTGAGAAAAAGATAATGGCTGTCATAATAATTCTGTATTGTGGACAGGTTTGGGGAACAATGCAAGGAAACATGTGACGGAACAGGGTTGAAACAGTTTGGGGAGAACTTCCCTTTTCTGCACAGAGAGTTTCCAGCTTCAGCTTAAGCCTATTGTCTCTGGAGTTGCTTGGTAATATGCCTGACAGTGACTTTGGCTGCACCTAGAGGGGGTGTTGGCTGGCTTGCATTGCAATCACACATTTTCAGTCAGTAATTTTCCTCTGTTCAGCTTGACCTTCCAGTTTCCTCAGGTTCCATTTTATATCAATGCCAATTAATGTTGTGCCAATTAAATAATTTTTCACCATATCAGTCTTGAGGGCTGTGCAGAGCCATAATGCTTCAGGCATCCTTTCTCAATCTGCAGAGCCTTGGAAACCCTTTGGTTGGGGTTACTGCCTGAATTAAGAAGTAGGTTTTTGGGGAATAGTTTTAGTAGAAGTAGCTTTGATGACAGAGTTCCATTGCTGTAGTTATGCCTGCTGGTAGTGGTGGTGGCGGTAGTAGTAGTTCTCCTCCTCCTCCCCCTCTTCTTCTTAACCCAATCCTTTTCCTATTCATTTTTTCCCTAACTATTAACTCTATCAGTATTTTCAATGGATTTTATGATTTTTATTGTTTCACTATTTTATCCTTTCTGTTTTTATTGTGAACTGTTTTGGGATTTTTTAAAATTAAAAGCTGTATATAAATGCTTGGGAATAAAATCTATATTAATAAAATTAAGCTTCTATCTGTATGCTTTGTTACAGTGACACATAAATATGGTTAGATGGATTTTCACCAAATGTGATGGGGACTTTTGGGATGGCCTGACAGAGAATATAGGCTATACAGTGTACACACAAGCCACTGGGTTGGTGCACATGCTGAAAAAGCCAGAACATTAAATGGTAGATGAAGTTTTTGTGTGGAGATCCTCTGTTCAAAAACATAATTGAAAATAGTCTATGATACACTATGACCTGTTCCACACTGGACTGTTATAGCGCTATTATTCCACTTGCAACATCCTATGGAATCCTGGGGTTTGCAGTTTCGGGGGGAGCCAGCCGGTTTTGACATCCCTAAAGTGTATATGTTAAGAGATCCAGTGCAGTGTAATGATTTGAGTGTTAGATAAGGACTCCAGGAGACCACAGTTCAAATCCCTGATCAGTCATGGAAACCTACTGGATGCCACTGGGCAAGTCACACTCTCTCAGCCTCAGAGGAATGCAATGGCATACCTCCTCTGTAGAACTTTGGTCAAGAAAATCCCAACAGAGGGTCACCAAAAGTTCGAAACAACAGAAAGGCACATAACAAACAACAACAGTATATATGTTAGTTTTGTTACTGCCCTGGCTAGCCCGAGCTTTGGGGATATAAAAAAATATCATTGATATCAATAATTCGGCTTCACATATCCCTTCCACGTGCTTGCAAGGCCCCCGGACAAGCACGCACACAGGCTTGGCCGATAATCGCTGTAATATTACAAAACAATACAGGCAGGCCAGAAACAGCCAACTCGCTGCTTTAGGAGACCTCAAGGCAAGTACCTCCATTAGGTATGCAAGCAACTTTCAAAAGATCCTCTGCCTAGCGCTGGCAGATTGATGATCGAGCTATACAACGCTCAAGTACTCCGCGTTTGCATACCGGCTATCCTATTGACAATTTGGCTGTAACTCAATCATTCAAATTCTGACCTTTCGGAGGCTTTGTCTCCAGCCCCAAATCTATTATTTTCCCAAGTCCGACCTAGCCTGTGGTCACAATTCTCCTTATAAAAACCACTGACTTTGAGCATGCCCTCGGATTGCTCCCGAGTTCCAGACCGCCTTGCTGCTGCATCGCTTGGCGAGCTTCCCCTCAGCTCCATGTGCTGAGATACATCGAACCCCAGCCTCGCTCTCCATCTTCTTCTTCTTCCGGACTTCAGGATAGGTTTCGTATCACCCGAACCAACTATCCCTCTGAAAATCCCGCTATCTTACTCACACCTTTATTTTCCTTAGTTGTCTGTGTGCGTGTGTTGCTTACATTGTGTACCTGTATTTAATAAAGATCATTCATTATTTTCAAACCGGTCTGCTTCTTGACTTGGCCTGACCCCATAAACACTGGGTTACAAGATCCTGCTAAGTTACCCTGCCTCTCGTAACACTAAAGCAGTGCTCAGAGCTAATTTTCCCCACCTATTGTTGAGCACATTTTGGTGTCCCCCACGGGACCCCCAGAATACAGGGTAATAGTTTGCACAATCAGAGCATATGTATAACTAACAATACTACACTCATGATTCTTTCTCATAGTGTGAGCATTGGTGTGGTGGTGTGGTGTCCTGATCTGGATTTATGTATTTATTTATTTAGTGCTAACCATTTGAAGAATGGTCAGTGGTACATATATAACAACTTTTAAAGTATCTTTTCTGTTCCCTCTCATTTTACTTAAGATCTGCCCACAGATAAGATCACTGCACTGCCTATCTTATTTATTTAAATTATTTGCCAACACACCCTCCAAAATCCAAGGGAATGAAAATAAATGAAGATCCTTTGGAAGGCAAGGATATGTGGCTCAGACTTCATCCATCCCCTCCACTTCCTCTTCATTTGGGCTAACAGATGAAGTGTGATTTGGAAAAAAAAATCAAGAAAATGGAAACACAGCAAAACATTAAAGCATCTTAAGTGAAACCAATCACTTTCTGAACTTCTGACTTTAGTAAAAGATAGAAAAAGAGAAAGGTCTGGAATAATGAAGAAATTGTTATATACACTTAAATTACACATTCTGATTTCTCATCCATCTTTAGTGGGCTGGGAAAGTTCGTGGCTGTCTGCAGGCTGCTGACTTCTGGACATTCTAGAAATAATTGAAAAATACAGGCCAAACATCTTAAGCACAATCTTGGAGGACACAGATGAGTGGCCTGGGGAAAGCTGAGCTAAAGATTTCTCTGGCTTCAAGAATGTGTGCTTGTGTGTGTATTTGTATGTGTGTATGTGCATATAGATAGAGATACAGATACTTGAAGCTAATCCAAGATACCTCTTTAACACAACACTTTAGAAAAGCGGTCCACTTTGCAGAACTTTCTCTAGGGTGCTTTCCACTCCACTCTTCCAACTCACCATATGGACAAAAGAAGGATAGGACAGCGATGATGCTTGTGCATGAGGTTGTCGCAGTCCCGTCCTTCTCCTGTCTCCAGGCAGTGTGATTGCACCTGAAATCATTGATAGGTTTTCCTTGTCAATGACTGGCAATTGCACCACCATCCCGCCACACACCTGCACTTACCTTCACTGTAGAGGTCTTGGAAGCGCAATGGGTGTGCTTCCTGCCCCAGCACAGCCCAGGACAGTACCCAGCTGTGCTGTAGCAGGGAGAGGTATGGCTGTCATGCTTCTTGGATCCCGGAGGCAGCTGGTGTGGAGGAGAGAGCTCCTGTTGTGCTCCCCTACCAGAGAACTGATGCTGGGACCCACACTGGATGTCTCCATGACCAGGTAAGGTTATTTTTTTTTTTTTAAAAAAAACAACTAAAGGTAAGCCTCCTTTCCTTCTGAACCCACCAAACAAAATGCAAGAAGACAATGCTTAGCCAAAAAGACACTGGAGGAAGAGTTGTTGTGTGCCTTCAAGTTGTTTCCCACTTGTGGCGATCCTGAGAGAAACCTATTATGAGGTTTTCTTGGCAATATTTGTTCAGAAGGGATTTACCATTGCCTTCCTCTAAGGCCGACATAGTGTGCCCATGGTCATCAAGTGGATGTCCATGGCTGAACAGGGATTCAAATGCTGGTCTCCTAGAGTCCTAGTCCAGTACTCAAACTACTACACCCTATGGGTTCTGAAGGAAGAAGAGTGTCCCCCTTCATTTTACCTGGACAGAACTTGGAAAGTTATTTTTGAACTCATTATGTAATATTTTACAAAACAGTCAGATAATATTTCTTATTAGCTTGTTACTTTATTCATTACATTACTCGTTACATTTTCATTACTTTTTGTGATGAGGAGGGTTAAGGTTTCAAAAGAGAATGGCATAAAAGTTGAAAAATTCAGTTCAAAATGCTTCTACTCCTTCCCTCCAAGTAACTTTCTGAATGCAGCTAGAAGCCTCTTCTTAGCTAGAATCATCTTGTGGCCTCATGCTAGTGTAGTCAAAGGATGGAGAGCCAGTGTGGTGACATAATTTGATTGTTGGACTACAACATTGGAGATGAGGGTTTGAATCTCTGCTATGTCATGGAACCCAAAACTTGTCTTGGGCAAGTCACACTCTTTTAGCCTCAGAGAAAGGCCGTGACAAGCCACCTGTGAACAAATGTTGCCAAGAAAACCCCATGATAGATTTGCCTTAGGGTCGCCATAAGTCAGAAATGATTTGAGGGCATACAACAACAACAGCCAGGGATTGTGCGGGCATAAGTTGTTTTTTTTCAATCTTGCTTAAAGAGTTATAGAGTACCTCCTTATGCAATGGTTTTATCCATGACTTCAGGATGGGGCCCAGGCACAGCTCCATACCTGATAAAACATCCATTGATTGATCATGGAGATCCCCTAGATGAGCTCTCTCATACTGCTGATGGGCTGGGACCCACCTGTTGATTTGTATAAAGTATATTGAGGAACTTTATGCTCTATTTACTTTGAATAGATTCTTGGCATGTGTTGTACATCATTCCTTCTCACAGCACTGTGACCATACCCTACCACCCATCCTGTGAGGTACGCGATTTTCATAAATTGGACATATTAATGATTGGAGAACACAATCAAAGTCACACTGACTGGAGAACATGTTTCAGGGTCATGCTCTGACCTGAGACATATTCAGGTTCATAAGTTCAGAAAGGCTTAGGTGGGTAAACTCGACACTGATGGGTTTGTGTTAATCCTTTTACCACTCCAGGCTCTTTGTGTTTCTGAAAACAGTGAAAGACAAACTGTCCAGATTGGTAAGCAATCAGGGACCATCCCTCAATCTCATCCTATAGAGATCTTCCCTATACACCCTACATGACCAAACATTAAGAGATCATCATGAGTCCCATCAATGTTTTGTCACTCTGGAGTTATGAAACCAGCCCATTCTCAACCCCTTTGTCAATCCTATAGGAAAGCCATAAAGGCTCTGTCAATGCACCCCTTCAGGGTGTGGTGTAGAGTATAAAAACCTCAGGTTTGACCCCAGCCATTTGTAGTATGTTGGAAATAGTACATTGTACATGGTGTTCCAGACTGCCGTTCCTCTGTGCTACCCTCCGACACTGACTGAGCCACTCTGTTGTGGCCCCTTCTTCAGGATTGGTAACTATCACTCTTTTCAAACCAATCTCTCTCTTACCTCACTTTCTTGCCTCACTGCCCAACAGCCTTGTATGGTTTTTAAGAGTATCTGATTTCTTGTGTGTCTGTCAGTTCACATAAAATACTGGTGTCCTCTGTACAGTTAGTACTTGTTACTGCCCTGGCTAGTCCGAGCTTTGGGGATATTAAAAGATATCCCTTGATATCATAATTCAGCTTCCCTTCTCTATTCCTTTCCACATGCTTATGAGGCCACCGGACAAGCTCGGCCGTTAATAGCCGTAATATTCAAATTGCAATACAGGTAGGCCAGAAATAGCTGACTCACTGCTTTAGGACACCTTCAGGTAAGTACTCTAATTAAGTATGCACGCCACTTACAAAAGAGCCTCTGCCCCGCGATTGCAGCTTGATGAGTAAACTATGCAATACCGAAGTACTCTGCGTTTGCATACTGGCTACTCTATTTAGACTCATTCATTCAGATTCTGACCTTTTGGAGCCTTTGTCTCCAACTCCAAGACTATTGTTTTCCCCCAAGTACGGCATAGCCTGCAGTCACAATTCTCTTATAATTATTCTGTTATAATTCTCTTAAAAACCCTTGATTCTGAGACCTTCCTCTGATCACTCCCGAGTTTCATCCCGCCTTGCTGCCGCTTTGCTTGGCGAGCCTCCCCTCAGCTCCACGTGCTGAGCTACATCGCACCCCAGCCTCGTTCTCTATTTTTCTAGGCTTCAGGACAGGTGAAGTATCACCCAAACCAACAATCACTCTAAAAATCCCTCTATACCACTCCAACCTTTATTTTCTGTAGTTATCTTGTATGAGTGTGTCGCATACACTGTTTTGCTTGTATTTAATAAACATCAGTTATTATTTCAACTTCTGTGTTCTCCTTGACTAGACCCGACCCCGTAGACATAAGGTTCAAGATCTCACTACGTTACCCTGCCTCTCATAATGCTAAGCAGTGCTCTGAGCTAATTTTCCCCAACTTTAGTTGAGCAGATTTTGGTGTCCCTCCCGGGACCCCCAGTTCACAGGGTAACAGAGTGGTGGAGAATGCTGGCAACCCCAGTACCCCTAATTTGAGAAGGAGTCGCGAACCTCCTCAAATCAGGCTGGTACTGACTTAGGTGACGGTCGGTCAAGTCGTTAGAGCACAGTCAGGCAGGAACACGTGTGTTTGAGCTCTAGAGCTATTCTATCTGGGTGGAAATCTGGTCCCCTTTCTTGCTTGGTTTGTGTATGTCAGCCACCCCGGCGTGGTCACTAGCACTAGGCGGTGAACCATTGTCCAATAGCAAGGGGTGTGCACAAGCTGTCCTGGGAATCACATCCCTAACTTGGGGTCTATCGTGGGCTGGGATCCGAAGTGTTAGAGTGTTAGCACGGTAGGAACAGTCTACACTCATCCAACACCACAGTGGCAAGGCAAAATAGCACTTAGGGAAGAAATTCCCTCCCTTAGAGTAGTATACGGGTGTGTCCCGTCCTTGGTAGGAGTTAGAACGCGGGTGCGTCCCGTCAGTTGTTGTTGTTGGGTAGCTTTGAGAGTGCGGGTGCATCCCGCTAGTAGTTGTGAAAAGTGCGGGTGCGTCCCGATTGGCTAGCCGACTAGGTGTGGGTGGTGAGTCCCGACCTAGCCTAGGGTTTAGAGGTTTGGCCCGTGGTAGAGGAAGGTACCCCTCACCCAGAAAACCAGTTAGGGAGGGTTCGGTTGTGGTTCCTTGCCCCTTTTTCCCCACTGCTTGGCCAGGCGGTGCTGTAAGTTCCACTGGGTTCGTTTCCCCCCTTCAGGCAGGCGGAGTGCTCCTGAGGGTTCCCTGGGTCTAGGTGACCTCCCTGTCCCTGAGTCGTTTCCTCATCCTTTGGGTCCCAGTGCTGTCAAGGTGGAAAACCAGTTTGGGAGTACCAAAGTGACTTTGTTTGGGCAGGCTGGAGATAGGTTCCCATCCCTCTTTCCTAGAGAAGTTCCACAGAGTTCGTTTTCCTTCAGTCTCCCAGGGGTCTAGGTGATCCTTCCTGTCACTCCACTCCTGGTCCTGTTTGTAGCTTGTAGTTTGTAGTTTGTGTCAGAGAAAGTTGTGGTTTCTGCGGAAAATGGCAGAGAGTAGCAAGGTCATCATCAAGGACCTCATGTTGGAGGAAGAGGTCTGAGGTAAACTAGAAAGGTGGGTGTTGAGTAAGGGGAAATACCCCTGGAAGGACACCATCTTCCAGATGGCCGATCCCTTTACCACACTCTGGGAAGCGTATACCCTGGCGCGTAAATCAAACAACCCTTTCAGGCCGTCTAAGGACGCTTTGGCCGCTTGGGGACTTTGGCTTATGACCAGAGATGCTAGTAGTGCCCTGGTAGAGACCAGAGAGAAGTTAGCTAGTGTGGAGGAAGAGAATGCCCGGCTTCAAGCCGAGGTCAAGACGTTGCATGCTGACAAAGTAACTTTTGCGTCCGTAGCACAGGCGTCCGCACAGAAGCTGAGTAACATCACAGTAGTGGTGCAAACATGGGAGGAGAAAGCCCACGCCTTAGAGGCTGAGCTGGATCATGCCCGGTCTGCGGCCAAGTTTATGGTGGGGCAAGTGAGGGAAAAGCAGGAGGCTGTTAGCCATGTAGCTTGCCAGAAACAGATAGCTGCACTGGAGAGCCAGCTCCAAACTCCCAAAGCCTTAATTTTGGCTGTGTGCCTGGAGCTACTCCCAAAGTTCGCTGAGGACTTTTTTGGGGAGGCACTCCCCGAGGATGCTCAGGCAACCGTTCCCCACAATCCAGACTGGAGTGACCCCAAGGTCCCAGTCCACCCTGTAGAGACACGGTCCATGACTAGGCGGACCAGTCCCCTTGGAGAAGGCAGTTCTGATAGGCAAGAGAAGCAGATCACCGAGACTAGGGTCCCCTGGCGTGCTACTGAGGCCAAAGCAATTGCAGACCAGCTGGGTCCTTTAAACCGGTCCACCGGCGTCAGGTGGTTGAAAGCGGTGATACATTCGCACCTGACAGCCAATGGTCAGGACCTGACCCAACTGGCCCGACTTTGCACGTCCCCCTCTGAACTCCCTACTCTTGAGTCAACCGTGGCGGCTCGAGGCCTGGTTAGGCTCGAGGCACACGACTGGATGAGAGAGGTAGTGAGGATTTTGTGGCCCGGACAGAGTGCAGGTGTGTTCTATGTCATGGAGCAACTGGGTCCTCGTGAGAACCCTGAGGCTTACGTGGCACCGAAGCAGCTCCTTGCCATTCTGGCCGAGATAGTCCCCTTGACACCCCGTGGATATGACTTTAACGGCCTCGAATTTAAGATGCTCTTATACGGAGGTCTTAACCACGAGACCAAGATGGTTCCAGGTTTGGTGGATCCAGCCACCACTAACTGAGAGGAGTTCGGGAACAACTTCCGATGGGTCTCCGACCTGCTCCGCGAGGCAGAATCCCTAAGACCTCCGCCCAAGACACACAGGAAGGACACCGGGAATTGGGAACCTATAGCCGAGGTTACCTACTCAAACTATGGGCCCCATTCGCAACACTGGAAAACTGCACCAAATTCGGTTCCCCAAGGGAACTGGATTCCGCCCCCAGCTCCTAGACAGGACAACAGGCAGTGGCAGGGAGGAGATTTCCACAGCCAGCCCAGCAAGGCAGGAAGTCCTCCACAGCAGCCCACTGCCCCCAAACAGCTCTCTGACTCGGGCTGTCCTCGGAAGACATCTGGTGGGTACGATCCCACGGCCCAGACGTACTCCTTGGACAGAGTAAGAGTCTCGGGCATGCTTAGAAGGTTCGGGCTGGACATGAACCAGTTCGATAAGCGGCCAACATCGGAGCTTTTGGAAGCTCTAGATAAGCAGCTTCAGGTGGGAAGTAGGCAGCCAGTCCAGGCTGTGACTGACGGCCCACCTCCGGCTGGATACTACCCCAACCTGGAACTGCAAGCAGAGGGGTGCCCTCGGTCCAGGAAGCTTCCCCGCAAAGTGGTGGCTAGGTTGAAGCCAGACAGGTGGGGAAGATTCTGGGTGAAGGCAGGCATAGGGACCAAGAGGGATAAGACTCCTGCCACCCTTCTTGTGGGCTCTGGTGCAGCAGTCAATGTGCTGCACCCCAAACTTGCTAGGTACGGTGAACCCACGCCCGAGCATGTCCAGCTTTTTGGATATGGTGGGGGGGTCACCAAGCTAGGGCATGGACAGGCATCCCAATGTCTATAGAGACGTTTCATTTTCAATTGTGGGCGTGCGAGAACTGGGGGAGAAGACGATGGCCTTTTGGGCATCGGTTTTCTCCGGGGAAAGAGGCTCACAATTGATTACACAAACGGGTTTCTGTGGCAGCTAGATCAGGGACCAGTAGAGATTTCGGCCATGCACCGTTGTGCCGCCATTAAAGCTCCTGCCCCTATTCTGGTAGCGACTGAGTGACAGGTATGTTCCTCCCCGGAGGTGAACTTGGCTACTGCCTCTCCCTCCGTGCAGACGCTTGGGTGCCGCCTTGTCCTCAAGGGCCATAGCACCGTCTTGATTGTGATGCTGGTAATTGTAAAAGGGGCCACGGGTAGCTACGGCTCTGTTTCGATTACCATTGTGACTGAAGAAAAATGTCCCCAGGAGGCATGTGGGTCCAAGACCAGCCTCCATATCAACTTGAGAGTGTGGGTCCCAAACTAGGAGCAGGCGTTGCCACTCTTGCCGTTAAGTACAGAGACCCAAAAGAAGGATTGGAAAGGGAAACCCCCAGATGGGGACACCCTTTTGTTAGCATGACTGCGTGATGGATGGGCTTTGCTTCCCTTCATGGGATGGCAACCACCATGAAGAGATGGATGCTCCAGTTCCCCTCTCCTGCCCCCTTCCCTTGTAAATAGACCCTTTTTGGTTGTAGTAACGGAGCCCCCATCTCTGTGTTCCCTACTGAGACAGAATGGGATCGCTCTTGAGGATTACAGTTTTGTTTGTTTTGATGAGATATGCCCTTGGAACCTCGCCCGAATTCAGCCAAGTTTACTCAGATTGGCAGTTCAATGTACAGGCAGTGTGTTATTGGAACCCATATCCAGAGGTAGAAGCCTTGTTGACTGGGACGCCGCTGCTCCCCTGGTTCAAGAAAAGGTACCCTTTTGAGTTATCCACAAGTTTCCATATACACGCTAGGAAAAGATTAAGTGCAGTATTAAGAATGGCTGTTGCCGGCGAAGAGGTTAAACTCAACACCAGCATGGCCACAGCAGCCTCTCCCATGACAGCCAGGATAGTCCAGGGTGACCATAGCTGTGCATCTTTGCTAGTGCTTAGCTTCACTTTTGACAACTGCCGCCCTACATGGATATGGAAAACCTACATGTTCCATTGCCAGAATGCCACCCTGACCCGACAGGTTGTAAGTTCTCCTGCGGGAAGATGTGGTGTCCCGATTCCGATACTCACACCCCTCCTCCTCCAGAACGTCACCCGACTATGTATGTGGGTAGTTCCGTAGTTTGCAAAGACATAGAAATGGTCGCTTACTCGAACGTCCAACCCATAGTAACTAAAATGATACTAAATTTGACGGTTGTCAACATCTCGAGAGTAATTCCAACTTGCCAACCGTACCTAAAACTTGCATGGACACAGTGGGAACACTGGGAGAAACGATGGCTGTCTTTCTCCCACCCACACACTCGCCCTAAGCGAAGTGTCTTAGGAACCGCTTTAGGTGGAATTGGAACTGGCGGTGCATTCATTAATGCCATAGATAATGAGGTCCTGGCAAACAAATTAGGCGTAATTGGCACCTAAACTAGAGACATTGGAATATCCTCCTCTGCTGGCTTAACCAATGTAGCGAGAGGAGTAGATCTGATTAGTCAATTGCTTCCACAGTGGGTTGGCATCGAGTGAGATGTAATATCCGACCTTGGCCGTGTTCTACAGATTATGACCCATAATTTGTCAGTAGCGATACAGTGCATGCAACTGCAAAGCACCGTGATCACCTTTGCCACTCAGGTGATCCAGGCCAGCCTCATGGGGTTAATGCACCCTGAGATCCTGAGCCTACTCCAAGAGCGATACCCAGAATTGCTGGAACACCCTGCCGCTTTGGCGCAAATAAGGCACGCTACATGGAAGAGCCTAACTCTCATGGTGGACGATGCCCATGAACGGATTCTGGATCCGGTAATTCTACATCGAGTATCCCATTTAGGACTCCCCCTCATAGCCGCTAATGCCACTTTTCTGCCCCCACAGATGTACCATTGGTCCAATGGTACACACTCTTTTGATTTGGCTGGCTGCCTATTTAACCACCATTGGATTCAGTGTTTCCACAACCTTAATGGTCCAAGCCTCAGTGATACCTCCGAATATTTGGTAATACCTGTAAACAACACAGTCATGGCCCAGATTAACTGTGAGTGCTTCTGTTTAAGGACTCTTTGTACCAATTTGATAGTACTGCCTGGTGGTGTGACTGTAAGAGTAAACCGCACTGCGGGGAACCCCTGTTTTTGTTCACAGATGGTCCAAGACTGTTTTGGCCAGAACTTCTATCTCCAGCGGGAGATACGAGATTATGTGTTTGAAAGTGCCTATGCACCTACTGAATCCGAGTTAGTCGAATTCCACCTTGAGGATGAGATCCCTGTGTCTTTATGGCTCAGGAATCTTACCAGTTTGTCGCAACGAGTAAAGGAGGTCTCGCACTCCCTCCACCAAATTGCCTTGACTGTTAACCATACTGCTCAGGCAATAGTAAGCACCTCAGAGGAGTTGAAATCCGCCGCGAAACATTCGTGGTGGGACGTCTTTAATTGGTCCTCCACAGGCCAGGCTATAACACACTTCACTCTCCACCCTTTAGTCGTTTTGGTGGTGTTTCAGCTAATTTTGGTAGTCAGTCTTGTTGGTTTGGTATTTTGGATAAAGAAACAGATCCTCATGTTACAAGCCATCCGCTTTTATTAAGGGAAGAGGTTCCCTCGTTTGTAAATAGTTGTTTGTTGTAGAATATAGTAGTTATAGTGTGTTTGAGTCTATCCTTTAACCTTTTAAGGGAGGGTGTTTTTGTTTTTGGAGGAAACGGATTCTTGGGATGGCTGTCCCAAGATCGTCTTATCCTCTGAGGAGGGGAGATGAGTCAGACTGGAGTACCGATTGTCTCTCACTCCGAACGCCGGCATTCTCTCACTCGGAGGAATTGCCTTGTGCAAGGGTGTTCTGGTGGGATTAGGGAGAGACAAACGGGGCCTCACGACCCTCTCAGGAGAACCAGGTCTGACTCTGGACTCCCGGTCTACTGCCCAGGCATGCCCCCATCACATCGAGTGCCTCCTCGCCTCTTCTTTCGTGTGCTTGGATTGTTAGGTGAGAACCATCGGTGCCGCTATTTAGGTTGTTACTCCATTGAATTTTGATTTCACCAATTTAGAACCACTCTCCAACGCCCCATAAGGGCCGGAGACCCATACAATTGGCCTGATGCCCGGCCCCGGTGCATTGTGTCTAATCTGCATATGTTAGTAGGACATTTGCATACGTGCGTCCATCCAGCCGGACCAATCACCGAGGGAGTCAGCATCTGCTCTGGCAACGAGCAAGCACACACTCGCTTGTTTCTGATTTGGTTTGTTCCATCTTTTTCACCAGTTTGGGGGCCTCGCTGCCAGGCAGAGAAGAAAAAACAAAACAAAAAACGAGGGGTCAGAGCCTAGCCTGGTTCAGTCTGAGTGGCCAGCGGGTACTCTTCTCATATCACATCATGATATTTGTTGCAGGCCCGGTCTTACTCAGAGTGAACTACAGTTAGGAACTCAACTCCCCATGCTCTGGCAGACGTGTCACCAGCTTAGGGTGACCACGATCTGCAGTGGCCTTAACATTGCTGCTCCTGGTATGGTTTTAAGATCTGGTCCCATCCTGGGTCCACCAGCTGCTCCCAGTAGATCTCCATCTTCCAACTGATCTCATTCCCAGTAGGCTTTGAGCCGGCCATTTGCATTAATGGTATACACTAAATACTAAACATGTCAGTTTTTCTGTTAAAACTCTAATAGGTCAATTGATCCAGAAGACTGGGAAGATCCCGAGGTTGTACCATCACCCCTGAGTACCATGGAGGGGGGTGACGAAGGAAGTTGCCGCTCCATCTGATGGCCGATGCTTGGAGATTCCTGGTTCTTTGACGACACCCGTGACTGTGAGGGAAGGTGACTGTGAAGCTTTCCACGTGCCACAACGAACTTTTTGCCATTCTTGCTACTGTTTGCTGACTCGAGGCAACCTATGGACTATTCCAGGCTCCAAATTCTGCAAAGACTCTTTGCTCCTGAACTTGCAGCAAGCCAAGCTGCACCAACTTGGACATTCTGTTGTTGTTCCTGCTCCGTTACTTGGATGCACTTATGCTTTGCTCGTCTGCTCCAGCTAAAAGACTTTTTCTTGTTGCAAGGGGGGGTGCCAAGACTTTTGCTTGCACCTCACCTCCCCCGGACTACGAACTTTCATCCGCATTGAACTGGGTTGCTCATTGGATTGCCTTCATTGCCAGACCATGCATTGGACTTACAGTATTCCATTGATCATTTCATTGATTGCTTCGTATTGCATTTGCTATTTTCTGCCATTACTCATTCTTCGACAGTTCCCTATTGACGGGACATTGGACATTGGGTATTGTTTAATTGTTTAATATTGCGCTATTGTTTACATTGGTGTGTGTGTGTGTGTTTAGGTTTAGGTTTTAGTTAGGGATGTCTTTATGAGATAGTAATCCTTTGCTTTCCCCACAATTTGCTTTCCTGAGGAGTGATATGGCTACCAACCTGCAAGCCATATTCGGCTCTAAATTGATTTTTGCTTTTAATTGGAAAATGTCCGATTTTGTCCCCAACATCGCCCATTTTCGGGGGGGGATTGTTACTGCCCTGGCTAGTCCGAGCTTTGGGGATATTAAAAGATATCCCTTGATATCATAATTTGGCTTCCCTTCTCTATTCCTTTCCACGTGCTTGCAAGGCCACTGGACAAGCACGTAAACAAGCTCGGCCGTTAATTGCCGTAATATTCAAACTGCAATACAGGCAGGCCAGAAATAGCTGACTCACTGCTTTAGGACACCTCCAGGCAAGTACTCTAATTAAGTATGCACGCTACTTACAAAAAAGCCTCTGCCCCGTGATCGCAGCTTGATGGGTGAACTATGCAATACCCAAGTACTCTGCGTTTGCATACTGGCTACTCTATTTAGACTCAATCATTCAGATTCTGACCTTTCGGAGGTTTTGTCTCCAACTTCAAAACTATTGTTTTCCCCCAAGTACGGCATAGCCTGCAGTCACAATTCTCCTTATAAAAACCCTTGATTCTGCGACCTTCCTCTGATCGCTCCCGAGTTTCATCCCGCCTTGCTGCCGCTTTGCTTGGCGAGCCTCCCCTCAGCTCCACGTGCTGAGCTACATCGCACCCCAGCTTCGCTCTCTATTTTTCTGGGCTTCAGGACAGGTGAAGTATCACCCAAACCAACAATCACTCTAAAAATCCCTCTTTACTGCTCCAACCTTTATTTTCTGTAGTTATCTTGTATGAGTGTGTCGCATGCACTGTTTTGCTTGTATTTAATAAACATCAGTTATTATTTCAACTTCTGTGTTCTCCTTGACTAGACCTGACCCCATAGACATAGGGTTCAAGATCTCGCTACGTTACCCTGCCACTCGTAACGCTAAGCAGTGCTCTGAGCTAATTTTCGCCAACTTTAGTTGAGCACAATTTGGTGTCCCTCCCGGGACCCCCAGTTCACAGGGTAACGTACTGGTATCCATAGGTGAAAAGATCCTGTCGTTACCTTCCTCTCGCAGGCTCCTTTTGAACTATAATTCCCCCAAATTCTAAGGAGGTGCTGGTATTGTGGGTGGATCCAGTGTTCCCCACTTCTTAGGATAACAGCATTACCTTTGAATTGCGACTTCATTCTTGTTATTTGCTGTCATGTGAATGTCAACTTATGCTGAATGCATTGGTTCAGGCCCTACCCTCTAGAGCTGGAGAGAACAAACTCAAGCCTGCTTCTGTATATTTTAAGTAAATAAGTAAGTAAGTAAGTAAGTAAATAAATAAATAAATAGGATCTCATTAGACCAGTTTTATTCCTTTTCTGGTATGGCCACAGAGTGTAGGAAGATCCCCACCAAGAAGCCACACATAAGGATGAACAAATGATAGAATCATAGAATCATGGATTTGGAAGGGTTTCCATAAGCTGTTGAGTCCAATCTCCCACTCAGTGTAGGAAATCCAGCTAAAGCATTGTAACAGGTAGCTGTCTAGCCTCTTTTCTGAAGATATATCGTGAAAAAGACATCACTTCCACTCTAAGTAATTGGTTCCATTGCTCAATAGCCCTTACTGTCAAGAAATTCCTTCTAATGTTCAATTGAAATCTGTCCTCCAGTAACTTAAAACTATTAGACCTGGTCCTGCCTCTGGAGCAACAGAGAACAAACCTGTACTCTTCTCACTGTGACAGACCCTTAGATATTAAAGAGAACAATGATATGACCCCTTAGTCTTCTCTTCATCAGACTGAACATACCCAACTCAGTCAACCTTTCCTCATATGTTTTATTCTCTGTACCTCTTATCATCCTTGTTGCCTTTCTCTAAACTCACTCCTGCCTTGTCCATATTCTTCTTCGAATGTGGTACCTAGAACTGAATGCAGTACTCCAGATGAGGCCTCACTAGTGCAGAATGTACCACATTTCTTCTGTTAAACTCCTTCCATCCAGTTATCTTATTGGACTGATTTTTTTTTTATCAGTCCTTCTGAAAATACATATGTATTTCTGTCAAAATATACTCCTCCTTTGTACATATTTTTTAAAAGTAGGATTTTTTTTTGAATGCCCTTGCAAATACATGCATTTTCCAGGCATTTCCCCCACCAAATAAAGTCTTTTTCTGTGCATTCTGTGTATGCTCTTTTTCATCGTGCTGTTTCAAATCATGGTAAAGACCCACAGTATACATGTTGGGATTGCTTTACATCACGATCGTGCCTTTCTGCTACAGCAAATGTGGATGCTGTGGTTTGAAAAATAGGTTCGGGGCTTTTTAAGTTAATCATTCCTCCAACCCCCTCCCACCCTCCCCAGTTTTCTAAAACAGTGATTAGTTTAGAACAACCTGCCCTGTTGCCAATGATGTCTGTTTCCATGGTAGCAAGAGCTGAAGCTGGCAGCCT
Organism: Cyclura pinguis; assembly: GCA_030412105.1. Classification (NCBI taxonomy): domain Eukaryota; kingdom Metazoa; phylum Chordata; class Lepidosauria; order Squamata; family Iguanidae; genus Cyclura; species Cyclura pinguis. The sequence continues at coordinate 15,733,560 of CM059599.1, read as the reverse complement.
CGTAATCAGAAGATAACTCTAATAAATTTCAGAAGCAGACTTCTGGAAATTACTTTTCTTTGCTTGTACTTTTTCTTCTCTTTCTCCCATCTCTTTCTTTTGTTCGTCTCAAGATCCAGAAGTCCCCGAAGCTCATAATAGAGTAAGATTTGGCTCTCTCAAAAAGGAACTCCCCTGCAAATCTTTTGATGGTCTTCTCCCATGCATCACAATGTTGTTGTGCAAAAGCTCTCTGAGGTGGAAAAGAAGACTAGTTTTTATTCAGGTGGTTGGCTTATGTCTGGATTATGCCACTGGAGACCACTAAATGCTCCCCCTTACCAAAACAATAAGTCCATGTAGAAAACTGTCAAAGAGATTCTCTCTCCCTCTCTGCCTCTCTCCCTCTCTCTCTCTCTCTTTCTCTCTCTCTCTCCCTCTCATTCTCTCTCTCTCTCTCTCCTTTCTCTGTGTGGAAAAATGCACCACAGCCATGACAGCTTATGTATCCTTGGGCTGCTGGGGCAAAAGGTGGAGTCACCAGAGCTGTAGCCCAGAAATCACCATCAGTGAAGCCCACTACTTTTCAGTGACAATTGTACATCATTCTTGTGCATGGTAAATTTACTTTTTTAAGGTGGCTCAACACCAATCCTGCTGCTGAATGCCAACCTTGTGCAACTCATTCTGTCTATGTGAAGGTGCTTCTTGTTTCCACAGTGCTAGTGAACTGCTGTTTCCACAGTCCTAGTCAACCAAGAGGTACTTTGAAGACACTGATGAATGCTGGCACAGCATTGAAGAATGCACAACTGCATGGACAACAATTACATCTTGGAACTCTACTTATGCAACATGTTACAATACCCAACAGCCCTCCTGCAAAATACACAATTTTTATAAATTGGACTTAATAATGACTGGAGAGCATGATCAAGGTCAAGCTGACCAGAGAACATGTTCAGAGTCATAAGTCCAGAGAGGATGAGGTGGAAGAACCTGACACTAATGGGTTTGTGTTAATCCTTTTACCACTCTAGGCTCTTTGCATTTCCCAATAAAATGAAAGACAAACAGCCCAGATCGGTGAGCAGTCAGAGACCATCCCTTGATCGTATCCTATGGATATCTTCTCCATACACCCTGCCTGACCAAATATTAAGAGAACATTTAGGGAGAGGGCTTGTTTTCTGCCGCTCCAGAGACCAGGACAAGGAGCAATGGATTCAAGCTGCAGGAAAGGAGATTCCACCTGAACCTCAGGAAGAACTTCCTGACAGTCAGGGCTGTCCGGCAGTGGAATATGCTGCCTCGGAGTGTGGTGGAGTCTCCTTCTTTGGAGGTTTTTAAGGAGAGGCTGGATGGCCATCTCTCGGGAGTTCTTTGAGAGTGTTCCTGCATGGCAGGGGGTTGGACTGGATGGCCCGTGTGGTCTCTTCCAACTCTACATTTCTATGATTCTATGATTCTATGATTCATGAGTCCCATCAAGATTTTCTCACTCTGGAGTAAAGCAATCAGTCCATTCTAGATCCCTTTGTCAGTCCCGCGGGAAAGCCATGGGACTGGTGACTATCACCCTCTTGCTTTACTTTCTTGCCTCACTATCCAATAGCCTTGTATTCTTAAGAGTATCTGAGTTTTTGTGTGTTTGTCAATTCAAATAAATCACTTTGTTTAACTTTAACTGGAGCCTTCTCTACAGTCGGTATTGGTACACATAGGTGAAAAGATCCTGCCATTACCCTGCTCTCACAGGCCTCCTTTGAACTATAATTCTCCCAAATTCTAAGAAGACGCTGGCATTGCAGGTGAACCCCAATGTCCCCAACCTCGTAAGGTAACAAACAGTGAACTGAATGTAAAGTTAAAGGCTTTCATGGCCTGATTCTATAGGTTGTTGTGGGTTTTCCAGGCTTTGAGGCCATGTTCTATTAGTATTTTCTCCTGATGTTTTGCCTGCATCTGTGGCTGGCATGTTCAGAGAATCTGGTGCCATAGATGCAGGTGAAACATCAGGAGAAAATACTAATAGAACACGGCCTCAGAGCCCGGAAAACCCACAACAGCCTAGTGAATTGAATGTTGCTGTTTCATCCAGACCAAAAAAGTATAACAGCTTTCACTGTTTATGATGTTTTAGACTAGACTTGTAGCTTTGTAGTTTGGTATTCTTATTTGACTTAAAATTGTGGCACCATTATTAAGTCACAAATGATGTCTAAAACCCACCTTACAAGCCAGACAGCTGCACCAACTGAAAGAATGGGACTAAGGAGCAGGGCGCTGAAGAATGATGTGTCCAGCTCTCTTCTACCAGTGAGCCATGGTGTGAGAAGCAGTTACTACAAGACTCCACTGGGGCCCCTGCTGCTGCTTTTTGCATTGTGGCCTGCTGGCAGGAGGGGGCTGGATGCATCATCATTCTGTGTTCATTCACTAGCATTTCAGAACTTCTTCAGTTGATGTGGCTTCCTGATTTTTAGGTAGGTTTCAGGGGATTAGGATGGACGACTGATCACAGGTATATCATTGCAGCTACCTCTTGCATGCAGGATCTCAGCTTGAATGTGTAAGGGGACTTAGGTAGGTGTAAAACAGCAACTACATGCCAGTCTTACTGAACTATCCAACTCCCTCCATTACAGCACCTAAACACATAATGGTTGCAACCCTGTAAAGTGAGGGCAGAGCTAAACACTCTGTTCATACAGTTCTGTATTCCTCCCATCACTGGAAGGCACATCACTTGGAAAGGGCTCTCTCTGTGGTGGCTTCCAGGCCTCCCCTTGGAGGATCAAATGGTACCAGTGTCGGTATCTTTCTACCACCAAGTCAAAACATGTTTCTACCACCAAGTCAAAACCTTTTTAAATTAAAGCCTTCAGTTCCTAATTGCTGTTACTCAATTGGCACATATGCTATGACTGGCATTGTTTTATGTAGTTTTAATGGGTTTTAAACTATCTGGTTTAATGTTCTAATATATTTTATTTTTTAAAATCATTGTTATTACTTATTGTTTTCAATGAATTTTGTTGTAAGGTGCCCTAAGATCTTTGCAGGATGGGATTTAATAAATAACCAAACCAAACCAAACCAAGCCAACAAACAAACAAACAAACAAAATCATCTCACTATTCTTTTATTCTCACTATTCTTCTCCCAGCTACATAACTGAGGCTTGGATATCTCCTCACTCCTCTACCTGACCAGTAAACAGCAATCTGTGGCTACAAGCTCTAGTTCTTTGAAGCTACTGAGGGGGTGATCATTGCATAAAGAGGTAGTCCTTGTATACTGTGTGGGTTGGCAAGGGTATTGGGATTAGATGAGTGACTGTCAGGTCATTAGGCTCCCTGTCATATGGAAATGAGTATGGTTTGCTGGATATGTACTGGGGCAAATGTATGTATCCATTCCATAAAAGCTACTATGTAACCCTGCTAGAAATTGCTAATTGCTGTTGCAGTGTATCCATATGTGTTGCTTATTGCAAAAAAATATTTGGAAGGTGAACGGAGGGAAGAATTAGATAAGGGTGAAAATGAAAGTGCAAACTAGAGAGACATGATGTTTGGAGAACCTGGTACTTGTGAGATAAAAGCAGGAAATAGTGATCAGGTCACACTGGCCAAGGCTGTGGAGGATTAGTGGTAGGCACTGGCCAGGGAGTGTGTTGGGAAGATGGGGTTGTGTGTGGATTTATGACTTTCACCAATCACTGCTTTGTGTGCTTTGATCTATAATGATAATATATAAAACCTGTAGGTGGTATGTATTCTTCAGTCTCAGTGACTTCTGTGGAAATGTGCTATGTCGTTCATACCTATCTACAAAAATAAACTATTGTGAATTTTGTGGAGTGTGTGTTATTCAGTACATGACAGTGATGTCCAATTAAAAACTAACCTAAACTACCTAAGTATACTAACAAAGACAACATAAAAAACAAAAACACATCTACTAATCTACTGAGTGACTTCCAACACTTCTTAAGATGAATATAATTATCACAATAATAAAATAACTTCTAGATAAATTTCAAACTAAACTGCAAAATCAATTATGAGGTTGTAACCACTATTGATTAGATTTTAATACATCTGTCAGTTACCAATAAACTATAAACTATCAACTATTCAAAATCAAATGTTGACACTGTCCCTCAATGATCTTCAAATATGATGTCACTGTACCCCATTCTTTCTCAAATCTACTCAGATATCCCTTTTTAATCAAAACTGTTAACTTGTCAATTTCAGCAAAATCTAATATTTTCAACCACCATTCTTTGTAAATAGAATCTATCAATCTTTCCATTTGGGGTCAAAAAGGAGTCACACAGCTATAGTCATATATTGAAATATTTTTCTTATATTCTTGTGAAAATTTTCCTCCGCCAGGAAAGAGACACTGATACTCTTTTGTTCACACTCTTTCCTTTTCAGAGAGTTAGGAGTCTGGTCAGCTTTTTTTTTCTCCAGATGGTGACACTCTTGTTGCCATTGGCTTCTGGAACAAAAGAAACCCACAACATTCAGCAGAAGGTACCCGCTCTTCTCTTTCTAAGGAAGAAAGGATCTTGTTACCCCAAAACCATGGGATCTCATGAGCTTCTATATCAGAACCCGCAATTAAAACGTAAAAATGAGGAATTAATTAACTCAAATTAAGAACTTTGCACGAGTTGAGGTAACTTTTAGGATCTCTCCACTTTTGTTTATGAGGAACTGCTAAAGAGATCAGTCAGAAAACTTATAGTACAATTTAAATGTGTTTTATTGGGGGAAATTATACATATACACACACACTCAAATAGTCACACAAGCAATTACACAAGGCTAATTTGAAAGAAAGGGAGGAAAATTGATAGAGGGAGTAGAGAAAGAATTTTGGGGGATATTTACCGTCCAAGGCGAAGTGGAGAAATAGTGATGTAGCTTGGGCTGATGCCCAAGCAAACCGGCAAAGAGGTCCCCTGAAATGGAAGTGTCAAGGACTCAAAATCAGGGTCCCTTTATACCCCAAAATGTGCCCTGGAGGTGTGACTTTAACAAAGGATTTCCAAGGTGAACAAAAGAGACAGGGTGGCTTAATGGTTCTTAATGTGTGGTGATGATTTTTAACATGTGGATGGCAAAAGATTTTGATAGCAGTGTGATGAGGGATCAGGAAAAGGATCATAGGTGTGAGGATGGTGCAATTATGGATTTGTTTGAAATCTTTCTCTTTTCCTAAACCAGAGTTATCAAACAAGCGAAACTTCTTCGTTCAAATTTTCCAACAAATGAATTGCAAATTAAGTTGGTAGCCAGTTTTTATGGCTTGGTTTTCCATATGATATGCAAACCACAGGGGTTTTTGCTCTTCTCTGGAGATATCTTTTGTTCTCCTTGCAAAAGCCATTAAGTTGAACTCAGCCATTCTCTGGTATCATCCTTGACCTATTTTTCCTGTCAGTTCCTCTTCCACACAACCTTATCCAGTCATTGTATATGATTTCTATTTTATGACAATTACACATATCTGCCTAGATACATACACACACACACACACACACACACACACACACATATAGCCAATTAGACTATCAGAACAGTGGAGTTACAGTTTGACATTCAAGAATGCATTAAGCAGTACCTTAGCTCCTTGCTAGGTGGATTCTGTTGCTCCTACTTCCATTTTCCACAAAACAAAAATGGCTTAAATGGTCCTTCGTTGATTGAGCTCCAGTGATATATTTAAGTCTTTTACTCCAAGTCTCAAGTCAAGTCTCAAGTCTCTACCTTCAAGTTTTGAGTCTCAAGTCCTTGCAAGATAGTTTCAATCAAATCTCAAGTCAAGTCTCAAGTGTGGGACCCAACTTTAACAGAATAAAGAAGTGGTGGTGGGGTGTATGGGGTTGCTCAGTGGGCTTACAAGGGTCTGCAGTTTCAGAAGTGGGGAATAGGATCCATCTTATTCTACATTCCTCAAGCTGAAGGCTTTTGTGTCAAGGAGCATAAAAGAGTTTTCAGCTTCTGACATGGGGAATAGGATCCTTCTTGCACCCCATTTCTGAAACTGGAGGCTTTTTCAGGCTTGAGACAGATTGTCACGTGACCAGTAGGCAAAAAGAGATGGAAGTGTTGTTCAAAGTCATGAAGTTTCTGGAATAGCAAAGCTAGCTAACTGTGATACTGAAACCTGTGTGATTTCCCTTTTTAACATTATGGTCCAACTGTATATACCTGGAAGCAGTGACGTAGTTAAATCTTTTACTCCAAGTCTCAAGTCTGAAGTCTCTATCTTCAAATCTCAAGTCAAGCTTCAAGTCCTTGCAAGATACTTTCAAGTCAAGTCTCAAGTCTGGGAGCCAGTTTCTGAAGTAGAGAATAGGATCCTTCTTACTTCCCATTTCTGAAGCTGGAGGTTTTTATGGAAGTGGGGAATAGTATCCTTCTTACTCCTCATTACTGAAGTGCCAAAAGCTTTAGAAGGAAGGATGCTTCCTTACACTCTGGCAGTGAGTCTTGCCTTCTGCTGTTTGGAAAAGTTTTAGAAGGCTCCTCCAATATACAATGGGGACAGGCTGCCAAACAGACCTCAACCCAGCCTCAAGCCCATTGCTTAGCACATTTTCTGTTCCCCTCCAAGAAATGGCCCAAGCTTTGGGTTTCAGACAGATCGTCACATGAATAGTAGGCAAAAAGAGATGGAAATGTTGTTCAAAGTCATAATGTTTCTGGATGAATGTGTTATGTTACTGAACCAAGGGCAGCAAATCAGTCACTAAAAACATCCAAGTCACAAGTCGAGACAAACCAATGTGTCATTTATTGTTAAGTTGAATCCAAGTTGAGTCACTGAAGTGACTTGAGTCTGAGTTAATCAATTCAAATGTACACCACTGCAAAACTCCAAAATGATTACGGCCATTTTGGCCTATGGAAAATACTGACCAGTGTCACTTTGATTCAGGAGAGGAACTATATTTCGTTGTCCTAATCAACAGGAGAAATATCTCAGTCTTTCAGATCCCATGAGGCCTTGCCCACACCCTGGTTAGAGCTGGTTGCTAGGGACTTATTTGCTCACTTTTCTGGAAGTCAGAGTAATGGCCCCAGAACCATGAAAAAAAATCTGTTTCATTCATGAACCACTTAATAAAATAACCAGAGAGATTATTCCTCTTTAACACACCATTGTAATTCATTTTAGAGCTATAATGTTCTCAGGTTCAGACATTAAAAGAACAATAGAACTGCTTAAAGGGTATTTTCTCCAGTTAATAAGCAGACCACAATTCACTAAACTTCTGCAGAATAGCCTGGAATTTTAATAAACTAAAGTGACAGTGCTTGGTCTATTAATTTCTATGATATCATTGAAATTCAGGCACTTGGCCAATTCCCCCCTTTCCCTTGTATTGGAAATATTTTGCCTTTTCCTTTGAAAAGCTGGACTTGGATACTGTTGCTAGCTCACTGTTCAAAGCAAACATGATTTACACAATTTAGAATAAAGGACTTTAATATCATTACCCTGTAGACTTTGAGAGCCAGACAGTGACAGCTGGTGGCTCAGATGTTAGTGGGGATGTGAATCCACTGTGGCTTTAAAAGGCACTATCCAAGGTGCTGAACTCTATCCCCAAAATTTGTTCGTCACCTTGGATATAGTAGCTTCTTTCAAGTTCAGGCAAAAATTCAAAATGGATTTACTACCTCACTGGCATTGCAGCCAGCAGCTACCACTAGGCCTAGAAAGATGATAGTATCCCTTCTGGCTGGGGTTCATTCCTTACCCAGTTCTTCCAGCATCTTTGAAACACTGGAGAAGCACCAAACCACTGTTCTGTAATGTCACATTCTCTCCAAGAGCAGGACAAGCAGTCAGCTCAGAGCAACTCAAAGACAGAGGTGTGAATCTAATGAAGATGAATATTGCTTGGGTGGAAAAAAGAAAGAAGAGGTGGTAGGATGGTTCAGGGATGTGAGTGGTGAGCCCAAGACATTTTGCTGCCTCAGCTGAACAAGAAGATAGTGATCCACCACATCTTTGCTAGCAGGCTAATGGAGTAACAGATGCAGGAGACCAACACCAAGAGGTGGACCATCACCTTTGGACTCTGAAGGTATTGCTGCTTGCTGTTGGAAACAGACTACTGAGCTGGATGGATACCTCAATGGTAGATAACAGGCATTGTATGAACCAAGTCCTGGGTTCAATTTCTACAATCTCCAAGTTTTTTAAATATAAGGATCACTTAAGCAGATGGTGTGAATGGCCTCATCCTGAGATCTTAAAGAGCTGATACCACTCACAAAACCAGTGTGGTGTAGTGGTCTGAGCACTAGACTATAACTCTGAAGACCAGGGTTCAGTTCCTTGCTTGGCCATGGAAATCTACTAGATGATCTTGAGTGCATCACACACTCTCAGCCCCAGAAAACCTCATGATAGATTCACCTTAGGGTCGCCATAGGTTGGAGATGACTTGATGGCACACAACAACAGCAATAACAATAACAACCATTCACTGAAGACAGTACTGGTCTAAATAGATGTGTAGTCTGATCTGGTATCTTATGAAATTTGATCTTATCCAGAGGGGCAGTTTATGCTGAGCACCATTGGTCTATCTGTACTGAATTGCAAGATATGAACAGAAATAACTGAATGCCCCTTGACCCCTAATGTTTCGCCATCCTTATGCGTAACATGAGAACACAACCAATTAAAAATAATTGGGAGTCCCTGCATACCAGCAGCCAGTGACTCTTATAGTATTCATTGTTGTGTTTCCTTGTCTTCCAAGAGCCACAACTTGCATTTTAGAGTAGACCACAGTAATTGTAGGCTGTAACAGTTACATCAAGATTTGACAGCGGCACATAGTCTATGCCATTGAGAAGGAGTCTATGAAAAGCGGCTCTAATTGCCTTGAGTTATAATTAGTGTCATCCCTTTCCTTTCAGTTAGTAATGAAATGGGTGATCAACGGGCACAACACGTTTACACTCCATTGGTAATGAGTGCTTATATCTTTACTGCATTGCAGAGTAACTGCTAAAACTTATTGGCATTACACACATTCTTAAGATTATTAATGGAAAGCGGTAAGATAGGAAAGCTATTATAGTAAAGATTATGGTCATTTCTGTACTACATTGTTATAGTGCTATTATTCCACTTTCAACATCCTGTGGAATTCTGGGGTTTGTAGTTTACTGAGGCCAAAGAGCTCTCTGACTGAGAATTCTAAACTCCCCTTTCTAAACTGCAAACCCCAGGATTCCAGAGGATGTTGAAAGTGGAGTAATAGCACTATAACAGTGTAGTGCCGAAATGCCCTAGATATAATGCAGATAGTACATGAAGGTTTAGACAGTAAACCTATCTATCTTTATCAGGTAGGCCAAGAAAATGTCAGATTTCCCATTCATTATGGCAGATGTGTGTCCTGTACAAAGACCAGAGAAGGAAAAAACCCCTGTAGGTATTGATTGTGCAATGTGATCTGAATCTATGAAGAAGCCTGCTGGATCAGAAGAAAGGTCTCTCTCTTTCCATATTCTTCCCACATGTTGCTGGGAAGCCTATGAACAACACAGGAGTGTTGCCATGCCACACACACACACCCAATCCATTATATTGTGTAATTTGCACATATATTAATTGTACATTTCTGGCTGAAAAGCCATGCTGGCAAAGAGGACTGGGTGTACACGTGCAGAACTAAGTCAGAGGGGATCTCAAGGCATGGCTAGGTCAGAAATTCACTGAAGATTAGTCAGAGAAGATGATCTTCTCAATGGCCCAAACCTAGAAAGCAAAAGCCACTGAAACTCTCAGACAAAGCAACAATGAACAACGTCCTGTAGCCTCCTTTCTTCTGAACTTCACCCCCTTTGTTTCCTCACCTGCCCAGACGTTAAGAAGCCATCACAACTCCCATCAATGCTTTGTCACCTAATACAATGGCCAGCTCTGGACCCCTTTGTTTTCTCTGCCAGAGAGCCATTAACACCTTCTCATTCAGGGCAAAATAATGTTTTGTTTTGTTTTTTGCTAGCATTTGGGCATCCCTCTGCATCCCAGACTCTTGTTCCTCTGTGCTGCCCTCAAACTCTTGTGTTTGAGCCATTTCACTGCAACTTTCTTCTCTTCAGGATTGGTTAATATCGCCCACTTCATGCTAACTCCTCGCTATCAATTTTTCCTTCCTTTCCTTCAGTTAGCCTTGTATGGTTGCAAGACAGCTTGAATCTTGCCTGTGTTGGTGATTTTTCTCCAATAAAACATTATTTTAACCTCCAACTGGTGTCTCTTCATTAGTACTGGTATACATAGGTGAAAAGATCCTGGAATTACCCTTGCTCTTTCAAGCCTACATTTTTGAGTTATAATTCCCCACCTTTCCATGAAGGCATTAGCACTGCAGGTAGAATCCTGAGTCACCCATCTTTGGGAGCAACAGGAAGGCATTGGCATCTTCTAGCTCATGTTCACTTGGAGGTGGTGTTCAGAGATATATTTCCTGTTATACTAGATAATGCATAGGCTTCATGTCTAGTCACAGTTGACATTCCTCTCCCCTGAATTTTTAGAGGATCATTTAGCACACAATGTCAAAGAACTCTGTCTGAGACCCTAGAGAGCTGGTCCCACACAGGGAAGACGATGTATCTTATTACCTTGATTTTACACAGAAGGGCAGTTAGTTTGCGCTGAAGCACCAATGGTCTATCTGTACAAAATAGCAGTTAGCAGTTACTCTTCTATACCACTTATCAGTGCTGAGTACTCCCTAAGTGGTTTACAAGGTGTTTAGCTAATTGCCCCCAACAAGCTGGGTAATCATTTTAATGGCCTATGGAAGGATTAAAGGCTGAGTCAACCTAGAGCCCTGCAGGATCAAACTCACAATGTTGTGGCTGCAGTACTGGCATTTAACCACTGCACCACCAGGTGTTAGCTGAAACAGGTTAAAGTTGTGATTGTGGTTATCATTGTATCTGGCAGTAATTAATTCCATAGTCTATATGCATTACATGAAAAAAAAGTATATCCTTTGATCTCTTCTGAGTTTCCTCCATTCAGCTGGAAAGCCTCCAAGGCTTCCTGGGATGATCCAGATTTTAGTATAGGGCTAGGTGTCTTTGATTCCAGTAAAAACTCTCTAACAACTTTTTTCCACAGTAAGCATAATTTTATAAATCTCAGTCTTATTTCACTTTATCCACTCCCACCTTCTAAAAAGGTCCAAAACTCTGTAGCCTTTCTGAATAGAGGAATAGCTCCAACCCCATGTTTAACCTGGGCTGAGATCCCATGTTGAAATTGCATAGTACGTGTCTCCACACAAGGAGGTACAGACTGACTATCTCTTATCCAAAAAAAGCTGAAATCAGAGATGCTCCAAAATCCAAAACTTGCAAAGAGCAGAACCCAGTCTTCTTCCTGTAAGGAACATGAGAATTACGGAGGCTTGCTTGGCACTGCGGGCATGTATGGTCCCAAGCAAGACACTGTAATTCCCTCATGTTCCTTGCAGGAAGAAGGCAAGAGGAGAAGAACTGATGAGACAGTGGACTCTGTGTCCAAAAAACGGTACAGTATTAAAAAATATTGTATAAAATTACCTTCAGGCTATGTGTACAAAGTGTATATGAAACATAAATGAATTTTGTGTTTTGACTTGGGTTCCATCTCCCAGATAGTTTATTAAGTATATATAAGTATTCCAAAATAAAATAAAAAAAATCTGAAATCCAAAACACCTCTGGTCTCAAGCACTTCATGTAAGGGACATTCAACCTGTACTCATTATTTGTTTCATACAACCAAGACACCAAATGTGCAGCTGAAAGCACAATAAAATCTCCCCTTCTCCTCTTCTTCCTCCCCACTCCTTTTTTCCTAACTTGGGACACCAGGCAGCTTAACACTTTTTTTTTTAAAAAAGAAGTTAATATAGTTGGTGGTGGTGATGATGATGATGATGATGATGATGCTAATAATAATAATAATAATAATAATAATAAACCATTGATCAAGAAACCACCAAAAAAACCCAGCACAACAAAAATAACACAAAGAAAATCTTGCACAATTGTTAAGGCAGGACAGGACATACAATCAGTCCTCAAAGACCTGCGAAAATAGAAAGGTCTTCACCTTTCTTCAGAGAGAGTAGGGAAGATGCTATTCTAACCTCTCTTGGATGGGAGTTCCAAAATCTTAGGGCAGCCACTGAAAATGTCCTCTCCTATGTGCCCACCAGATGCGTGTGTGAAGGAACTGGGACAGGGAGAAGCCCCATCTTAGCGGATCTCAAAACATGGGCAGGTTCAGACAGTAGAGTATAGTCTGTCAAATAGCCTGGACCAGAGCTGAATAGTGCTTTATAGGATGTAACTTGAACTTTGAATTCTGCCCAGAAACAGACTGGCAGCCATTCGAGTTGTTGCAAGAGAGGAATTGCCTGCTCCCTATAGCCAGCCCCAGATACCAATCTGGCTGTAGCTTTTTGAGGCAGCTGAAGTTTCCAAACACTTTTCAAAGGCAGCCCCACTTAGAACATGTTACAGTAATCCAACTAAGATGTTACTAAAGACATGTATCACCGTGACCCAATGCACAGCCTGAACACATATGCACATTTGTGCCCAAGGTATTTGTGCATTCCTGAACGATATGCGTTTACATGCACAATGGCCCCACGTGTGCCACTCTGCTTCCACAACCTTATAGAATCATAGAATCATAGAGCTGGAAGAGACCACAGGGGCCATCCAGTCCAACCCCCTGCTATGCAGGAACACACATCAAAGCACTCCCAACAGATGGTCATCCAGCCTCTGCTTAAAAACCTCCAAAGAAGGAGACTCCACCACACTCCGAGGCAGCAGATTCCACTGCCGGACAGCTCTCACTGTCAGGAAGTTCTTCCTGTGGTTCAAGTAGAATCTCCTTTCCTGCAGCTTGAATCCATTGCTCCTTGTCCTAGTCTCTGGAGCGGCATAGAACAAGCCCACTCTCTCCTCAACATGACATCCCTTCAAGTCTCTTGAAGGGACATCCCTTGATCTCAGTGCAGACATTCTGGAGAAAAATATCCAGTGCTTGGAACTTATCTACATGTAAGAGACTGAGTTGATTCTGGCCTGGGTGTCTTGGGAGCACTGGAGTGACTGGGGAAAGTGGGAGGGATATCCTGGGAACCCCAGCATCCCCCCCCCTTGTTCTTTTGCTTTCCTTATTCCCTATTCTCACTTTTTTTTTCAGTTTGCTTTTTACTCATGAATGTCACTCCACTCAAATTCCCTTAGTTTGCCTTTTTAACTATTGTTTCTGAAGGCTGCAACAGAAAAACAAGGGCTCAAAGATGTGCATCCCATTTGCTTTACGTACCAGACCCACCTAAGCCTTTTCTTTCCACTCAGATTTTTAACATTACTCACTTCAGTTTGACTACTCTTTTCAGCTGCCTTTTGCTGGACTAGAAAAAAGTGTTTGCAAAAGGGTGTTTTGTAAGGAAATAATAGCATGGTTGAGTTTAGTGTCACCAAACTATCCAGTTGTGAGATTTAAGATTATTCTTCTCCATCTTCAGTGAGGACAACGAAAAGTTTTTGTGTCAAATATTATCTTGCTGTTGTTCAGTGCCTTCAATTTATGGCAACAGTCTCACAGGGTTGTTTTGTTTTCTCTTTCTGTTAAGTGTTACCCTGATTTCTGGGGGCCCGAGAGGGACACCTAAATGCGCTCTCAATTATATAAGTTGGGGAAATTAGCCAAGAGCACAGCCTAGTGATACGAGAGGCAGGGTAACGTAGCGAGATCTTGAACCCTATGTTTACAGGATCAGGCCGAGTCAAGGAGCACACAGAAGTTGAAACAATAAATGTTGTTTTATTAAAACACAATCAAACAGTGTATGCGGCACACTCACACAGATAACTAAGGAAATAAAGGTTGGAGTGGGATAGAGGGATTTTTAGAGGAGTTGTTGGTTTGGGTAATACTTCACCTGTCCTGAAGCCCGGTGGGAAGCAGAGAAGCTGGGGAGCGTGGATCTCAGCACGCGGGGCTGAGGGGAAGGCTTGCTGGACAAAGTGACAACAAGGCTGGATGGAAGCCAAGAGCGATCCAAGGAAGCGCTCAAAGTCAGGGGTTTTTATAAGGAGAATTGTGACCGCAGGCTAGTATGGACTTGGGGAAAACAACGAGTTTGGGGCTGGAGAGAAAGCCTCCGAAAGGTCTGAATTTGAATGATTGAGTTACAGCCAAACTGTCAATAGGGTAGCCGGTATGCAAACGCGGAGTGCTTGAGTGTTATATAGTCAGATCATCAAGCTGCCAGCACGGGGCAGAGGATCTTTTGAAAGTTGCGTGCATACCTAATTCAGGTCCTTGCCTTGAGGTCTCCTAAAGTTGCGAGCCAGCTATTTCTGGCCTGCCTGTATTGTGTTGGAATATTACGGCGATTATCGGCCGAGCCTGTGTGCATGCTTGTCTGGGGGCCTCGCAAGCACGTGGAGGGGACAGAAGGCCAAATTATTCATATCAAGAGATATCTTTGTACCTCACAAGCTCTGGCCAGCCAGGGCAGTAACGTAAGATTTATTGAGAGGAGGCTTACCAAAGAGAGTGTGACTAGCCCAAGGTCATTCAGTGAGCAGGGATTCAAACCCTGGTCTCCCGAGCCTTAATCCAATACTCGAGCCATGATACTGTTGTGGCTTCTCACAGAAATCTCTACGTTATTGGGAGCTGCCCAGATGGAAGTTGCAAAGTCTTGGAAAAACCCACAAAGTTTTCACTAGGGTGGTTGGCTTGATAGAGCTCAATATACAACCCTATCAGAAAAGTAAGTTTATTGTTTAGAATTGGCTGAGCAGGGAGGGTAAAAGAAAAGAAGATGGCTTCATCAGAATCTGGTCACCTTTTTCCCACTTAGGGCCTTTCCACACTACACTGTTATAGTGCTATTATTCTACTTTCAACATCTTGTGGAATTCTGGGGTTTGTAGTTTACTAAGGCCAAAGAGCTCTCTGGTTGAGAATTCTAAATGTCCCTCCCTAAACTGCAAACCTCAGGATTCCATAGGATGTTGAAAGTGGAATAATAGCACTATAACAGTCTAGTGTGGGAAGGCCCTTACAGTATGAATTTGACTCCTTGAGCATCCAAGAAATCAGCTGAAGTTTTGGAACAATGCTTTTTGATGTCATTGCTGTTTTGTTATGCCTCCAAGTTGTTTCTGATTTATGGGAACTCTAAGGAGAACTTATCATAGCATTTTCCTGGCAAGATTTGTTCAGAGGGGGTTTGTCATTGCCTTCCTCAGTGACTGACAGAGTGTGACTTGTCCAAGGTCACTTAGTGGCTTTCCAAGGCTGAGTGAAGATTCAAAAGCTAGTCTCCTGGAGTCCTAGTCCAACATTCAACTTCACTATGCTGGCTCATATTTCTTGACATAGTGGTTTATAATTGGAAAAGAGACCCACACAGAGTGACTGGTCTTGATGTAAAAATGTGGGTGGAAGATGTGTACAACTGCAGTAGGACCTGTACAACCAACTGTGGGTAGGGACACTGTTGCCTGTAATTTGTAAACATATTTACAATTAAAAGTAAGATCTTCATGGATCAGACCACCCCCTACTCCATATGTCTATCATTATGAAGTAATTTTGTCACTTAAATGTACTGTGTTGTGTCCCCTTCCTCCACCTACCATCCTCCCTGTTTTTAAATGACCCCACCAGATTTTATTTTATTTTATTTTATTTCTTTTTCTGCCCTGTATCCAAAGATCTCAGGGCAGTGCACAATAAAGCCAGTTTAAACAGCTTAAATCAATTTAAAACAATAAGAATGAAAACTAAAAGCATATCAACCTATTTTACACTTAAATCAAGACAGTTTAAAACCAGTTAAAACAGATGAAAGCAATTTAAAACCACTTGCATAATCTAATTTGGATGAAATCCATCAGGTCAAAAATGCATTAGTGAAATGCCATGTTTTTACATGGTTCCAGAATGACACCAGTGTTGGACACAGTTGGACTTCCGCGGTTCATTGCTCTGCTACTACTCCAATACATGCTCCAGACATCATTGGTCTCTGCTTTTGAAGTAGAATTCTCACAGAATCCGTCTTCACCCAAGGAAAATTGGAAGCTGTGAGAAATCTCTTCATGCGAAACATCTACGAAATTCAGACAGGTGCCAAAAATTATTTTTTTAAGCCTCTGACAATTGCTCAGGTGTTTCAGCCTGTTCCTCAGATGTCACTAGATTTTTCATAAAATGGAATCAAAGCAAAGTCCAAGGTTTCTCCTTCAGCAAAAAGTCTGAGATATTTGAAGAAATCAAATGCAATTCAATAGCCTGGATCAAATGGTGCTCTTTGATTCATAGTAGGATCCCTCCATGAACACAAATGACTTTTACCCAGTCGAGACTCCTGATAATGAGTTGTTGTTGTCACTGTTGTTATGTCCCTTCAGATCATTTCTGACTTATGACAACCCTAAGACAAACCTATCAAGGGGTTTTCTTGGCAAAATTTGTTCAGAAGGGGTTTGCTATTGCCTTCCCCTAAGAGAATGAGAATTGCTGAAGGTCACCCAGGAGGTTTTCATGGTTGAGTAAGGATTTGAACTTTTATCTCCCAGAGTTCAACACTGTTTCATGCTAGCTCCCCTGGTAATGGATAGCAGGAAGCTTCATACCCATGCACAATTGAATAAGGTGTTCCAAAGGCTTCACAAATGATCAGGACTGTTGGGGCAATTTTTCTTCCTCTTTTCCATTAGTAGGTGCTGGGAATTCCTTTTCCATAAGCAGAACTGTGGTCCTGGGATTATGGAATTTGGTCTACCCATGGCATCATGGGATCTAGCTTATAGATTGGGCATACATCAAGGAGAACATTACACATTACACTCATGAAGTTATACTGTGGTTTTGCAACACTATCTCATTAGTTAATTGTGGCATTACATAATTGAATGTGCAATGAAATATTCAGTGTGTAACACATGCAAAAGTCATAGGCATTAGTGCACAGTGCATAACCATGCAAATAGCATTGCATGTACAATTCTACTTCTGAGTGAAATATGGCCATTCCACTTCAGACAGAAATGTCCAACCACTTCCACAGAGGAACTTGCACAGGCAGAAGAGATCAGTGGGATTCCAGCCACTGTTTTATTTCATCAGGGGAGGTTCTATATTGAATACCTTGAACGCCTGATAAGAATATTAACCATTGCTCTGGGACTGTGCGAAATATTAAGCTTCATCTTAAATATAGCAGAAATGAAGTGATGGGTGGCAAATTGGAGGTCCTGATCTGTACTTAAGAAATTATGCCTTGATTGGATGCGGTCAAGCTGGAGCAAATTCGAACTAAAAGGGGCAATGTAACATTGGCAGAGCTTGAAGGAATAACAAGAACAAGTGCATCTGAGTTATGTGGAGGGAAAATGTATAAGAGGCAGTAAGGAAACAAGATTCCAGAGGGTTCCAGTGAAAAAGTAGAGAGAACTGATACATTGACCCTTTTTCTGTGTTACAGGAAAGTTATCATTTTCACGCTGACACTTAAAAAGACATTTATGTGGGTGTTGCATGTACCACATAACTAAAACATAATGCAGTCAAAATGCTGGGTAAAGATGCAATGAGGATATCATTTAGTTTTCATGGGGAAAGGAGATGGATTATATATTTGGGTTCTTAAGACAGAAAAGAGTGTAAAACAGAGAAAATTAGTGTGGTTAGGGTGTTACCGTACCCTGTCACCTCTCCTAAGAGATACACAATTTTCATAAATTGGACTTATTAGTGACCAGAGAACATGATCAGGGTCATGCTGAACTGGAGAACATGGTCAGGATCATGCTGACCAGAGAAGTGTTTGGAATGAAAGTTCAGATAGGATTGTGTAGAAAACCCTGATGCTGATGGGTTTGTGCTAATCCTGCTTCAGGCTGTTGACCTTTTTGAATACAATGAAAGATGAAATGCCTAGATTGGTGAGCAATCAGAGACTATCCCTAGATCTTATCCTATGGAGATCTTCCCTATACACCCTACATTAAGAGACTGTCATAAGTCCCATCAATGTTTTGTCATTCCAGAGTTAAAGCTATCAGGCCATTACAGACCCCTTTGTCAGCATGGTGGGAAAGCCATTACGGCTATTTCAGCGCATCCCTTCATGATGTGAAATAGGATGCAAAAACCCCAGCTTCAACTCAGCCAATTGTGGTATGCAGTACATAGAATATAATACATAGTATGTGGTATATAGTGCCCCAGAAAGCCATTCCTCTGTGCTACCTTCAGATGCTGTCTGAGCCCCTCTGCTGCAGTCTCCTTCTTCAAGACCGGTAACTATCACTCTTTCCACCTCTAATCTCTCTCTATCTAACTTTTCTTGCTTCACTTTCTGATAGCCTTATATGGTTCTTAAGAGTGTCTGATTTCTCATATGTCTGTCAGTTCAAATAAAATGCTTTGTTTAACTTTAACTGGAGACCTCTCTACAGTTAGTATACATAGGTGAAAAGATACTGCCATTACGCTCCTCTTGCAGGCTTTCTTTGAGCTACAATTCTCCCAGATTCTAAGGAGATGCTGGCATTGTGGGTGGAGCCCATTGCCCCCCATCTCTTAGGCTAACATGGAGATCAAGAGCTGTGAAAGGCAATTAACTCCAATCATGCTGATTTAACATCTTCAGGTTTATAGAAAGGACTACATGGTCAACTGAACCCAACTGACCCCTGAATGATCTGTATGATCCATAGTTCCAGTCCTGGAGTTTAGGACTTGCTTCCATTCAATGATAGGAGGACTAGGACCCAAAGGAAAAGTTAAAAAAAAAAATTGGACTCTGACTCCAATAATCCTTCAGCCTTCATGGCCACTGTAGGATTCTGGAAGTCAGAGTCCAAAAAAGTATTTTTTTTTCCAGTTTCTGAGGAGGATTGGCCTTCCCTCTTTGCCAAAAATGTTGCTAGCTTGTAATAATCTAAGCAACAGCAGTATTAAGCTATTGTTTAACAATTCTCTGAAATCCTGTGGGCAATTGAATCATATTGTATGGTAGCATCAAGGCAAAATTCATTAGAGGCTTAAATCCTGTTGTGGCTGGCACCTCAGGTGGAGCCATTGAATCAACTGGATTTACTTACCTTTTGACCTACCACTCAATGATTGATTCAATGGTCCGTTCTAGTTCGGACTAACCAGCAGGATCCCTGTTATAGTTCAGTCCTGTGGGCCAATGCAGTATAACTCCATAAAACTGAGTTGGACATTTCCCCTTTTGTGCTCTGGATATATATTTTTGTAATACAATCTGTTTAATCCTGCTTAGCTTCTACACTCACTCATGTCAATCTGCACATAATATCCTTAGTATGTACTGACAACAGAGTGGGGAACATAATATGGAATGGCCTTGTTCTGATTAATTACAAGCAAGTGATCGGCATTGCTTTGTGAAAGTAGAACATCCATCTTTGCAGAGAAATGTTTCATATACCGTTTACACTGCCAAATGAGTGGGAAGAGGATATATCCTTGAAAATGGAAGGACAGCTTTTGAGCATCTTTCAAAGCCTTTGAATGGAGGAGATTTTTCATCTTCTTCTCAAATGTCTAATCAGCTCGAGTCACACTGATTTTCTTATGAAATCTTATTTATACTACAGCTGAGCAATTCCTAGGACCTCTGTCAGTTGTGTAGGAACGTGAGGGTGGGGGGATGATTTACCTCAGGTGGCAATGTTTTTGGGGTGTCCTGGCCCATAGCCATGCTCCCATATACCCTGGTCATGCCCCCCCACACTGCAGCCATGCCCCTGCGCACAGTGGCCACGCCCCTTGTGCCGTAGCCACGCCCCTTCCCACCTACTCCTCCACACACTCCAAGCTCTGCCACTGACCTCTGTGCTTTTGATCTAGCAATTCAGCAAACATCACCTTACCTTATCCTGTCTGCATGCCTTCTTGTTTAAAGTAAGCATGAAATTATTTATTATTATGCAATTTTTGCAATCCAAAATTATGAAGGTAAATTGTGGCAACACCGGTGTTCTCCATGAATTGGAGTCATTGATCTCATTATTAGATTTCCCATCTCCCACCACTTTTTATACTTCTGTCTGTTCTATAGGGAAGTAGTCTGGATCTATGAGAAATTCTAGAGGATCATCTAGCTCTGATGCTTCTCCTCTTCCCAAGGGAAAATCACAGAATGTGCTTGCCTTTATGTAGGACTAATCCATTATTTTCCATTGATGAAAGCATCCTGGTCTATCATGCAGATTAGCACGAAGGTAAGGGAGCCTAAAAAGATATAATTTGGGCCTGGACTGGAGGCACGTTGACATTTGGGACTGTTTCATACATACATCTTTTCTCTTGATGACTAAACAATTGTTTACTTATTATTAGCTGTATGTCCATCACTGCTCAGGAGAATCACTAAGCACTGATAATGAAAGTTCAATTCTAACAGCTCTGGGTATCTATCTCATTGTGTGTGTAAATGTTTCTCACATTGCACATCACTCTCAGTTGCTGTTGAGAAAGCAAGGGTCTCTTGAACAGCTGTCTTGTGCAAAGGAAAAAAATAGTTGGGATGTTCTCTAGATATGTCTGCCATCTGAGTAGTATATTCAGTGAAACCACTCCAAATGTGGTAGAATCATAGAGCTCAAAGGAATTGCAAGAGTTATCTTGTCTGACTCCCTGCCATTCAGGAAGATATAACTAAGGCACTCCCAAAAGATGGATATCCAACCTTTGTTTAAAGATTTTCAAAGATGGAGAGTCCATCACTTTCCAAGGTAGTCCATTCAACAGTGGTATAGCTCTTACAGTAAAGAAATTCTTCCAGCCAGGTTGGTTGATGGTCACCCAATGGGTTTCACAGCCCAATGGGGACTTGAATCTGGATTTACTCAGTCCAATGCTCTTACCACTACACTGATTGTCTGTCCAGATCACTTATAGTTGAATGTGTGAACTCATTCCACTAAAAACCATTGTCCTTGGGGCAGTATAAAGTGCTCTTCACTGGTAACTGTTGGGTAATGGCTCATTCACACATGCAGATCCCAACTTAAAGCTGTAGTTGTCAAGTGAAGGACATGCCTGTGTGAAACAGCCATATTGATGGACTTTGGAAAGAGGAAAATGACATCCCTTTTGGATGTTTGGTGTCTGAAATCACTGCTTCTCAGTACTTTATGGTAAGCTGAGACTGTCAATGGAGTCTATTGAACTTAGATTTATTCTTACCAGAATTGGCACTGTAACTATTTTGCTGTAATTCCTTTTCCTATTCCAGTCTATTACCACACCAGAAAAAGAACGCAAATCAATTGATTTACCATTCTTGACCGTGCTCAACTGATCTAATTTCAAGCTCTGTGACATTGGCACACCACCTGCAAATAAATATTAATTTGATACCTGATTGTGGTTATGATCTATTGTTCTTTGTGACTAATGTACTTTGTCTCTGCATCTTGTATACTTAGCAGATTGCAATGTTGCGAGCAAATGGAGGCAATCTCTGCTTATGCCCGAGCTGGGAAAATCTATTTTGCCTTTAAATCACATTGTATTGACTTTCCTTTTGATACGCTCCATATTTCTTTTTTTATGCTCTGTTTGCATCTTCCTTAGAAATGTTGCGCTTATGTTTCGGAGTGTGTAGGAGAAGCCCATTAAAACTTAGGGCTGTTTTAAAAAAAGGCGCCGATGTGTGATTCAGCAAACACTGTATGGAGTGTATGTGCTGCATCGGGAAGGGAAACAGTTAGTATTATAATTTCAGCCATGGGAGTGAATTATTCACCTCAAACAGAAAGTCATTCTGAAAATTTTAGGGCAGGGGGCAACAAAAGTCTCTGCTATCAAGTCTGTGCCCAGACACCGAAATCTGCTAGAAAGGGCACCCTCTGTGTTCCACCAGTGAGGGTAATACACTACGGGAGGAAGAGAGAGAGGGACTTCTTTAATGTGGCATCCTGGATGTGAAATGCACTCCCTTTCGAGGTCCGATCAGTTTCAGTGCTGGTCTTGGAATCCTAGAATCCTAGAGTTGGAAAAGACCACAAAGGCCATCCAGTCCAATCACCTGCCATGCAGGAAGACGCAATCAAAGCACTTCTGACAGATGGCCATCCAACCTCTTATTGCAAGCCTTATTGTAATCCTTATTGCAATATGCTGAGTAGCCTGAAGAGTCGAATATCTAACAAGGCTGTGACCCTCAAGTTGCCTGCATCGCATACCAACACTGCATATGGTTAAGTGTTGGAATGGGGCTTGAGAGATCCAGGTTCTCGTTCCTGCTCAGGTATGAAGTTCATTTTGTAGAATCATAGAAACATAGAATTCTAGAGTTGGAAGAGAGCACAAGGGCCATCCGGCCCAACCTCTTGCCATGCGGGAACACATAATCACAGCACTCCTGACAGATGGCCATCTAGCCTTTATTTGAAAACCTCCAAAGAAAGACACTCCACCATTCTCTGAGGCAGCACTGTCAGGAAGTTCTTCCTAATGTTTAGGTGGAATCTCTTCTCCCAAAGGTACAATCCATGGCTATGACTCCCAGTCTTTCTGATTCCTAGCAGTAAAAAGCAAGCTTGCCCCATCTTCCATAAAACATCTCCTCAAATATTTCAACATGGCTATCAGGTCACCTTATAACCTTCTCTTCTCCAGGCTGGTGTTTTCAGTCATTGTTGAACTGTCTTGTCTTAACTAGTCAAATGGTTCAGTAGGCTTTCAGTTGGTTTACACTATTTTTTATTGTTTTATGGTTAAATAGATTTTATTGTACAACCTTCTGAAATGGGGGTAGGGGAATGAATCACATGAGCCTCAAAAGTTTAACAGTCTTTGGGAGTGGGCTTTCTCTCTGTCCTGCCATCCTCCTTAGCTTATCTGGTGAGGGGACAGGACAGAGCCTTTTTGGTAGCTGCTCCTAGGCTACGGAACTCCCTCCTAAGGGTGACTCAGCTGGCCCCCTCTCTGCTCTCTTTTCTTCAGCAGGCAAAGACGTTCCTATTTAAACAGACCTTTAATCATTCACTGGTTGGGGTAGAAGGAAGTGGAACGGTTGTGCTGTTTTATAGTATGTAATATACATTCTATTTCTGTTTTAAATGAATGTTTCAAAAGTAATGCTTTATTTAGATTGATTCTTTAATGTGTTGAAAAACTGTTAGACATTTTAAAAATCACTTTGTTTTAAGATGTGATGCAAATCCAATGACTGAATGAATAGAAATACTTTAGTACATAAAATCATTGTTCACCTTTTCTTGGCCACTACTCTATGTAGGTGCTATCACTACTGCTAAAAGTAACAATGTCTCCACAGAAACATAGTCATATATTGCCCCAACTGTAAAAATGGTCTTTACTTTTACTGCATGAATGAGAATTGTGTGTAGGGAGGTGAGAGAGAGTTCCTCCACTAGCCTGAGCTTGGAAAAATGACTTTTGGGGCTACACCTCTGAGAATCTCTTGCCAGCATGAGTGGCAAGTCATGCCAGGGAATGCTGGGTATTGTAGTCCAAAAGGGAATTTTCCTGAGCTGTGGTCATTCTTGTTTGTTGAACAAGAATGGTGCAAAGAGTTATAATCACTAAACTCATTGTCAGACTGTGTATTGATATTATCAAAAGCCCTTTTCTGCATGCCTCCCCATTTGGAAACTGGGTAGAGGATGACAAGAGCAAGGGATTTCTCAGATACACCACCACACACATGGAATTTGTTGTATTGTTCTTTATACTGTGTGCCTTCATGTCATTTTCAACTTATGTAAACCCGAAATTGAACCTATCATGCGGTTTTCTTAGCCTGACTTGTTCAGAGGGGATGTGTTGTTACCTTCCTTTAAGGCTGAGAGAGTGTGATATTCCTGAGGTTGCCCAGGAGTTTCCAAGGCTGGGCAGGGATCTGAATCCTTATCCTTTGGGATCAGAGTCCAACATTCAAATCCCTACACCATGTTGGCTGTATGGAATGGATAGTTGTCTCCCAGAAAGCCCATCATGGTATTTTTACCCTGTGTACTGGGGGTCCCAGGAGGGACACCAAAATGTGCTCAACTAAAGTTGGGGAAAATTAGCTCAGAGCACTGCTTAGCGTTACGAGAGGCAGGGTAATGTAGCGAGATCTTGAACCCTATGTCTACGGGGTCGGGTTGAGTCAAGGAGCACACAGAAGTTGACATAATAAATGACGTTTATTAAACACAAGCAAAACAGTGTATGCGACACAATCACACAAGATAACTAAAGGAAATAAAGGTTGGAGTGGTATAGAGGGATTTTTAGAGGGGTTGCTGGTTTGGGTGATACTTCACCTGTCCTGAAACCTAGAAAAATAGAGAACGAGGCTGGGGTGCGATGTAGCTCAGCACGTGGAGCTGAGGGGAGGCTCGCCAAGCAAAGTGGCAGCAAGGAGGGATGAAACTCGGGAGCGACCCGAGGAAGGTCTCAGAATCAAGGGTTTTTATAAGGAGAATTGTGACTGCAGGCTATGCCGTACTTGCGGGAAAACAATAGATTTGGAGTTGGAGACAAAGCCTCCGAAAGGTCAGAATCTGAATGATGGAGTTATCGTAGTGGTTCCCAATAGAGTAGCCAGTATGCAAACGCAGAGTACTTGGGTATTGCATAGTTTATCCATCAAGCTGCCAGCACGGGGCAGAGGCTCTTTTGTAAGTGGTGTGCATACTTAATTAGAGTACTTGCCTGGAGGTCTGCTAAAGCAGTGAGTGGGCTATTTCTGGGCTGCCTGTATTGCAGTTTGAATATTACGGCTGTTAACGGTCGAGCTTGTTTACGTGCTTGTCCGGTGGCCTCGCAAGCACGTGGAGAGGAGTAGAGAAGTGAAGCCGAATTATGGTATCAAGAGGATATCTTTTAATATTTCCCAAAGCTCGGACTAGCCAGGGCAGTAAGAGTATCGTTTCCTTTGTCTTTGTGACACTAGGCAAAGACCTTTCTAAAATTATTCCCAGTCCTTCTAAAATCTCATCTGGTCTGGTTTTCTTCTCCCACAGTGATACCCTCATGGCATTGCCTCAGTTGCTTTCATGTTCTTGATTTGTTATTTTTATAACTAGAATGTAAATTGCACTGGTGGTGTCATAATAGGAAATCTCAAAGTGTAACAAAATGTTACAGCATGTGATTCTTTGCTGGGTTTCATTTTTTAGATGTTTGTCTGGGAATTTAGTAATTGAGCTTTTCATCCAGCTTGACAGATTGGTGATAATATAACCACACAGACATGAGTTGGACTAGGACATGGGAGACCAGGATTCATATCTCTGATCAGCCATGCAAACCCACTGAGTGACTTTGGGTAAGTCATACTCTCTCAGCCTCAGAGGAAGGCAATGGCAACCCTCCCTGGCCACCCCTCTGGAACAAATTCTTCCAAGAAAAACCCATGTTAGATTCTTCTTGGAGCCATCATAAGTCAGAAACAACTTGAAGACATATAACAACAACAAACCACTGAGTTAGTACACAGTCACATCCTCTCCAGTTGTCTCAATTTGACAGGGATGATCTTGGTTTGTCCATTGTCACACCACTTTTTCAGCTGCTTTTAAAATGTCTCAGTTTGCTCTCATTTCCCCCCTTTGTCCCCAGATTACCTCAATTGCTGCAAACTGACTTAAAAATCCAAAAGTGACTCAGAAAGGGAGAAAGGAGAGGAGGGTGTAGGACTCTGTGGACTCAGGCAAAAGCAAACTGCTTCAGTCTCTCCTAGCTTGTATGTTCTTCCTCATTAATAAGTTTTGGCATTTTGACCACACTCTTGACTACTTGTTGCATAGCCACACCTGTCCTGGTTTTCATCTGTAAAATGTGAGAGGATATGGAATCAATGAGATTTGCCTGTATGTTGACTCACCCTTCAGCAACTGATTCAGTAGGTCTACTTTAATTGGGGCTAACCCAACAAGATGAAGGTGCCATGAGTGTACAAATGTTCATAAGCCAGGTTGAGCGGAGCTGACCCTGAAAGCACCCTAAGGAAATGAATCAATCTCATAAAATTTGCTGTCAGGAATTCTGGGAATGGCGGTTCCTTGCTTAGTCCCTGTCAGAAAAAAAACAACATTTTGAGACATCGCTGTTAGTGATGATGTCAAATGGGAATGTTAATGTTAAATGGGAAATAGAATGATGTAACTTTCTATATATTGATTCACCAGAGGAAGACAAGGGCAACCTCGATCCACTGGAACAAATTCTGCAAGAAAACCCCATGATAGGTTCGCTATAGGTCAGAAATGATTTAAAGGCACACAACAACAAAGCACACTCACATATATATGTAAGCCCGCTGATGTGAGATTGTGGTAGTCTAAACACTCTTTATGTGAATAGGATTTTTTTCCCTTTCCTAGGTCCTTTCCACACTATGCTATTATAGCACTATTATTCAACTTTCAACATCCTGTGGAATTCTGAGGTTTGTAGGTTAGTGAGGGGCATTATAGAATTCTCTGCCAGAGAGCTCTTTGGCCTCACTAAACTACAAACCTTAGAATTCCACAGGATGTTGAAAGTTGAATAAGAGTACTGTAACAGTGTAGTCCAGAAAGGTCCATAGTCTTGGAGGTGGGGAGGAAGAGGGGAAACTACCTGCTCCCAAACCTGTGAGCATCACCCTAGCTTCTAGGAGGCCATGCCTGCTAGTGTATATGAATCTCACCTGTAAGAGCTTTCTTGATCTTAGAAAGGGGAATCCTGGTGTCTTGGTTGAGATCCATTTGTATATACAGAACAAGAACTATCCAGTACAGACTTGGGGACCTTCTGCACTTGAAGCTGCATCAAAATTCAGGTGGAAGAATGTTAGAATATTTTCTTTGCTCATATCTTCTGTTAATGCATTTTTTCCATTTCTTTGTTCTATCATCATCTTCATCATCATCATCATCATCACTATCATCATCATTTCATTGACAGCTGAGTCTGATAAGATACCTTGTGTGTAAGATACCTTCTGTGATTGTGAGCCTCTTTCAATGACCATTATAACTAGGCAAAACAAAGCAAAAGAATTCCCCTGATCAAATGATTTCAAACATTGAGGACAGTATCCAACATTGCACAAAGAATGGGTCAGTAAGGTTATGAGGTGGCTCTGGGGTTCATTCTGAATTTTAAAGAGCTACCCAAGTTGCTGAAATGTATTGCCCAAATAGGTTCAGCACTTTGAATAGTTTCATTAAAGATCATACTAAAATCCAGAGCAGATTCACTGCCTAGGAACATGGAAGCCACCAACTACCAGGTTGCGAAAGTAGAAGTCCATTCACGTCATGAGACTTTCTCCCTCCCTGCCATCTGTAGCAATCCCCCAGGTTCCACAGCATCTTCCAAAACAGATTTTGAGAATGCTTGGCTTTCACATTACACAATTATAGCTCTTCCTTTCCACTCTAATTGCCATGGCAACATGCTGTGGAATTCTGGGGTTTGCAGAGGGATGTGCTTAGAATCCTCATCTGGAGAGCTGCAATGCCTTATTAAATTACAAAAGCAAGGATTCCACAAACTGTAGCCAAAGCAGTTGATGTGGAATGTTTGTATGCAGCAAAGGAGGGGAATTGGCATTGCTATTTAAAACTTGAACACAACAAAGAGTTAAAGGCCCAGAATATTGGGAAAAAAATAAATGTAATCTCATTTTTGTTTCTTTTTTAAAAAAGAGAAGTAGTTGAATGATTTCCAAATTACCTGCCTATGTATTGCTAATGGAAGACTCCTCGCATATGTCTGCATATCGTTCTGCATTGTAACTCTGAAGTGTGGATTAAATTAAGGGCTACTGCATAAAACTCCAAGGAGTAAAATATATTTCATTTCACTTCATTTCATAATATAAAATCATATGATTATAGGCTTCTGTGGGGTTGAAATATGTTCCGCTATCCTTGTTTAGAGTAAGTTGATTTATAGAAAAAAATGCACAAGCAGCCTGGGCACAGTGATCACATTTTACGCTGAATTATAAAACAGTGTTGGGAAGGCAAGATTATTGCTTTACAGTCTTCATAACATTTACAGATAGAAAGCAAGGTGTGAGTGGAGGAGGGGAAGGGGTGTGTCCTGTGGGTGTGGCAAAAACTCAAGCCAGAATCCATTGACACACTACATCAACATAATTACACCAGTGTAATGGTAGATTTGAGCACTGGACTACAACTCTGAAGACCAGAGTTTGAATCCCTACTCAGCCATGGAAACTCACCACATGACCTCGGGAAGTCCCACTCTCTCAGCCTCAGAGGAGGGCAAGGGCAAACATTCTCTGAACAAATCTTGCCAAGCACACCCTATGAGACGTTCACCTGAGAGTCACCATAAAACAAGATGGCAGCGGAAAGGAGAGAAAGGCTCTGGACATCAAGGCCAGAAAAGAAAGAAAGTGTTGGAGAAGTAGGTGGCGAGGGAAGGCAGCAGTGAGATCTGACCCATTTGGTCTGCCTTCCCTCACCACTGTTTCATAACCCTGGAAATAGTTCAGCTGAGCTTGGCAGCATAAAAAAGTAAGGATTCTGAGTTGGACCACTCAGTTGCCCATATTTCAAACCCAAACTTTGTTGTGTGATCTTGTTATTTCATGGGTGGGCCAGTAATGTTACTGTTACAGGCCCACCCCTCACCCCCCAGATTTGATATGGTTTAATTGGTGAAATATGATTTAACTGGCAAATATATTAACTGGTACTGATATAAAATGAACCCTGATATGACTGTAAGGACAAGCTCGGCCGAAGTAAAACACTGGCTGAACATGGGTACTGCAAAATAGGTCAGAGATCCAGTCTAGGCATAGCCAGGTCATTGTCAGGAAATCACCAGGTAACTCCAGAGATAACAGGCTTAAACTAAGCTGTAACTATTCTGCTGTCAGACAATAGTGATGGGAAGTTCCCACCAAACCACTGATTGTTACAGTCCTCCTTCTCATTGACGTGGGCATTTCCCTCATTGTCCCCACACCTGTCCACCATTACAAAGCCATCATGATGGCCATTAACTCTTTGTCACCTAACATTAAGATTGTTAGCACAGTCTGGATTTCCTCGCCTGCTCTGCAATCTCCATTGTTTACTTGGCTGGAGAACCATTCACACTCATGCTCTCCAAGTAGAAATTGGGTTTAACCCCCCCAATTTTGAGCAATCTGACACAGTATCTTGCTTGCTGAATGCCATGCTGTCACTCTGATTCCTGAACGAGTACTATCCTTGGGTGCAAGTCTAAGCCACATCGGTACTTTCTTCACTGCACTCCGGATCAGTAATTATCACTCAAAACCCTGAAACTTCGCTATCAACCTTTCCTCCCTTTCCTTCGGTTAGCCTTGTCTGAGTGTGTGAGTGTTTGGAACTTGTGTGTGATTGAATTCCCTTGTAAAAGACATTTTAGTTTACTTTTGGAATCTCTGGCTGGCACTTTTCTGTGGAGACCCTGTAAACATTGGTGGAAGATCTCATTAGGTTACTTCCCCTCACAAGCCTCATAATTGAGCTAAATAATTCCCCACTGTCATGAGGAGGTACGGGCATCGTGGGTGGACTCCTGAGTCTTCCATATTTTGAGGTAACATTGCCTAGGTCTAGATGTGACACATGATCAGTGGGAGGGGAGGGAGGAAAAACACCAGGCGATGGGGGAAGTGAAGGAAACCCTGGATATTTCAAGAAAGAGTTTGGATGCAAACCTGAGAATATGTAGGTAAAATCGAAACAAAAAGCTTTAGTAAACCATTATTGTTCTTGTTACCATGATCATCATCATCTCATCTTTTCTCCAATCTGGGATTCAAAGTACCTTATGAAAGTCCAAACAGATCTGTTTTGCGAATACTGAGTGAGCGCAATACTTGGGGACAGGACGGCAGTGGGCTAGTGACAATGTCATGTGGAATCACAACCAGCCAACTGCTGCCATCCTGTCCCCAAAATGGCACATCTCTGTCATGTGGAAATGGCCTTTGTTGCTGCAAGAAGAACATTGCTAGAATTACTTGTTGCTTCTTTTGAGAATGAAGTTTGCATAGAATTAAATCCCTGCTACCAGATATGCAGGCTGATGCCCAATGATGTCAAGTGCAGATAGAAGGGCCAGACTCAAATAATTCAGCTCTGTACTGTACCGCTTCCAAAGATGTCTCTAATTTCTGACCCAAGAATGCTGTGCAATTAAGCCAATTGTACAGAACAACACTATGGCACACTGATTTGGATCTGCACTGCAAAAAATGCATTCCCATTTTTGCTTGTTCCCAGCTTGTGTGAGGAACAAAAGTATCTGGGGAAATAAAGATCTCCCCCGTCTGCAAGAAAGACATGTTTATTCTAGTCTATAAGTGCCAGTGCATTCAGATTCTAATAGATATTGTGAGACTAAAATGCCATTGAGTCTTGCGTGAAGGACATGCAAATGTAACCAATAACGATGCAAATTGTGCTTGTTGTATGTGATTAAATATGTAAATTAGGCATTTCCTTCAAATTCTTGATGATGCGTTTCTTGCATGATCCCCACTGACAGAACAGTCACTCATCCTTCCATTATACCATTACATTCCTCTCCCTCTCTGATTTCTTGATGAATCAGTCCTGTAAATTGCTCCAAGTGGAATGCAAGGCATCTGTGAACTTTGACCTTCAGCACTGATGGATAAGAGTGAGCCTGGTGAGGAGAGACTGCACATAATTGTACAACTGGGTGCAATCTATCTCTCCTAATAATAACACCGATTCATAGTAGTCCCTGAGTAGCCATCTAGACAGAATTAGCCAGATATCATACTCTCCCATGCATAATTCAAGGAAATGAATAAAATTATTTTAGATTTCCTGTGGGTAATATTTACATCTTGGCTTCATCTTGCTAAATTCTGGTCTTTACAAACAGCCTCTTTTCAAGATAAAAGTGCTCACATTATTAATTTGCAATTGACCATTTTATGCGCAATAGATGCTTCCCCCACTGCCCCCCGATTCTTTTCCCAAGCCCCAGAGCTTGGAACATTAGCTTTGAAGATTAATTTGGTAACGCTAAATGTTGGAAACTGCCAAATTAATTCACTAGCACAAATAAAAATGGGATTTGTTTAATTTGGTAAGTTATAGTTAATTAACTATGTTATTACGATGTTAATGAGGTAGTTGAAATGCATTGAAGTAAGATGTTAGGGAGGTAGTAGTGCCACTGTATTCTGCTTTGATCAGACCTCACCTGGGCTAGTGTGTCCTGTTCTGGGCACTGCAATTCAAGAAGGATATTGGCAAGCTGGAATGTGTCCAGAGGAGGGTGACCAAAATGGTCAAAGGTCTGAAAATCATGCCCTATGAGGAGAAGCTTAGGAAGCTGGCTATGTTTGGACTGGGGAAGAGAAAGTTAAGAGGCGACTTGATAGCCATGTTTAAGTATTTGAAGGAAGGTCACAGGGAAGATGGAGCAAGCTTGCTTGCGGCTGCTCCAGAGACTAGGACATGGGACAATGGCTTCAAATTACAAGAAAAGTGATTCCACCTAAACATTAGGAAGAACATCTTGACTGTAAGAACTGTTCAACACTGTAATAGATTGCCTCAGAAAATGATGGAGTCTTCATTTTTGGAGATCATTAAACAGAGGTTGGACGAGCATTTCTCAGGAGTGCTTTAGCTGTGTATTCCCACATGGCAGTAGATTGGAAATAGATGGCCCTTGTGGTGCCTTTGAACTCTAAGGTTCTATGATTCTAGTGTTGGCCCAAATCATGGGATTTACAGAGAATGGTATGGAATTTGTTAGTGTCAAACCTAGAAGGAGTGCATTTTGTTATTGGTTCCTTCAAATTGTTTTTGTCCTTTTAAAATTTTCTTCCCCCAATCTGCATTTTTTCCTTGCACAGACTATGTCCATTTCCACCCTACACTGGAATAGTGCTATTATTCCATTTTCAATATCCTGTGGAATTTTGGGGTTTGCAGTTTACTGAGGCCAAAGAGCTCTGTGGCTGAGATTTCTAAATGCCCTCCCTAAACTGCAAACTCCAGGATCCCATAGGAGGTTGAAAGTGGAATAATAGCACTATAACAGTGTACTACGGAAATGGGATTGTTGCCTAGGAACAGCAGGTGTCCAGCACCTCTAGGAACCGTTAGGTTGGTGAAACTATCCCAAACCATGGTATCTCAATCTATATCTTTTTCTTTTCAATTTGAAACTTCAGTTCAATTAGTTAATAAATGGTTAATTCAAAGCTGTGCCAGTCCTTAACTCTGTTCTGAAACAATGTTAAAACCTCTATAATCAGTGATGGTGAATCCATCTGGCGTTAAGTCTGAACTTTAACAAAACTATCCAAGGTACTGAAACCTCTTCCCTAAATAGATTCAGCACATTAGTTAGCTTGTTTAAAGTTTGGAGTGAAACCTGGAGTAAATACCCGACATCTATGCATGCATGCGGCCAGTATCTGCTACGGTTCATTGTTCCTCATCAAAGTTTAAACATGAAGTTGAAAGACTCTTTATAAAGCATCTATTACTGAAGCTCATGAATTAAAAGATGCCTTCATTTCTGGTTTCCTGGCAAAGCACTGGATTCCAGAATTATTTGCCCATTCCCTTCGTATTGGTTTATCCTTAGTAAGCATTCTAGAGATCACTATCTTCCTATATCATCTGGATGGTGGCTCAGATATAGGGAGCAGTGGATCATGATGCTCTTTGCTCTCTCACAGTGAAACAGTATGTTACCCTAAAAAGTGGAGTACCTTGAGGTTCACCATCAATGCCAACATCTCCTCATAATTTGGGGAATTGTTAGCTCAAAGGAGGTCTGCAAGAGGAGGGTAATGGCAGGATCTTTTCTCCTGTGTGTATCAGTACTAACTGTAGAGAGGACTCCAGTTGAAAGTTAAAAGGGTATTTTATTGGAAATTAACAGACAAACACACAAGAAATCAAACAGTTTCACAAACCATACAGGGTTAGTAAAGAGGGAGGCAAGAAAGTTTGGACAGAGAGAGAGAGAGAGAGAAGGGGGGGGAGAGAGAGAGAGAGAGAGAGAGAGAGAGAGAGATTTCAGGTGTAGAGGATGACATTTACCAGAAGAAGGCCAAAATGGAGTGGCCCAAACAAGTGTTTGAGGGCAGCAAAAAGGAGTGGGAGTCTGGGGTGCAGCTTGGTGTCCAATGTACTACAAATTGTCGGGATCAGAGCTAGCATTTAAGTACCCCTTTTCCTACCCTGAAGGGGTGAGTGTTAATGGTTCTCTTGTAGAGTAAGCAAAAGGGGTCCAGAATGGAACAATTATTTTACTTTAGGTGACAAAGCATTGGTGAGAGTCATAACAGTCTCTTAATGTTTGGACAGGTGAGGGGACAAAAGGGAAGTTTCCATGGAGCAGGGTAACAGGATGTTGGGCTTTGATTGTTTCATTTGGGGAGTTTTGCCTCCTATTGTCTTGGCTGTCTGTACTATTGAAAGGATTATTGGAAGCCCATTAATGCTGGGCTCTCCCATCTAATCCTCTTAAACTTATGATCTGGCCATGCTGAGGTCATCCATCCTAGGAAGATGTTTACAGCCAGTGCGCTCCTTGCTTCATGCTGTCCAACGGGAAGTGTCCAGTTTTCATGTGAAAATGATATTTCTTGCCAATTTTGCCATCCCATAGGATGGAGGGCATAAAGTGTGGTAACAAGTGACTTTCACTAAAGCAAGAATAACTGGACTGTACCTCAGTGGATCCATCTCAGACCTAGCCTGGAATCTTTTGCTGCCTGGGGCCAATGAAAACATGGTACTTTTCATCATGCTAAGAATGTGGAAATCTCTCAGTCTCCATTGCATTGCATTTCTACCCATGCCACCAATGTTTTCTTTTTAAATTTTTAGGTGCCATTTTCCCCAATGTGACATTAGAGGCTGCTCACAGGAAGTACACAATATTCTCTTGGTACCTAATGAATAAGTACAGAAATGGCTGGACATTTTTTTTTATCTCATGTGGAACATCCACATTTATTTGTTCTTTTGTTGTTCTTGCTGCTGCTGCTATTGTTATATTTATTTATATCCTGCATTTTTTCCTGATTTGGAACCTAAGGTGGCTTACAACAGTTAAACAAACAAAGTGCAAAATTCACTGCATCCAAAGGTTAATAAGCAATTAAACCATCAAAAAATTAAAACCAGTTTAAAACATAAACCATGAAACAACAGCAACAAATAAAAGTCTAGCACATTATACAAGGCCTGTTTCTCCTAAAATCATGAATAAATAAATAAATATGTCCCAAAGGTCTTCTGATAGACTGCTTCCTTTCCATTGTTGACCTCACTTCACCATGCTGAATGCTGCTGTCACATTGTCAGATCTCCATCATACCTTATGGCCAAGTTACCTTTGCCCCTCAAAATTTCCATACTATTGCACATCATAACAGCAAGAATGCATCCAGATGGTCACATTATATGGACACATCTTAAGGTATGTATACTATTTCACAGGGGCCCATCTATTGTCAGAAAGCTCCTCCGAATAGGCTACACCCGGTATAGCAGTAACATGGTTACCAGATTACAGAAAGACAGTAGGGAGAGAGAGCCAATTTTCTCTGGGAAAGGAGCCTGGAACAGCCACCAAAAAGGCCCTATATGTGAACGTTCAGTTTCATTTTGAAAGCAGATTTATACATGTAGTGATTTAAATTGCAATCCTGATGCCCACTTACTTTGGACTGGGCCTGATTGAACTCAATGGCACATATAGCTATACTTCAGTTAAAGAAGTAGATGTGCTCCTGGACTTTCAGAGAAATGTTGCTACCACAGGTGTAAATAACATGAAAAGAATAAGGATAGATTCCTACATCACAAACAAAGGAGACCACTTCAACATATTTCACCAAACTTTTTAATCAAAACTAACATTATGCGCGTGTGACGTGAAGCAACCAGGCAAGGTAAGCCTTTGTTACTGCCCTGGCTAGTCTGAGCTTTGAGGATATTAAAAGATATCCTTTTGATATCACAACTTGGCTTCACTTCTCTTCCCCTTCACGTGCTTGTGAGGCCACTGGACAAGCACGTAAACAAGCTCGGCCGGTAATCGCTGTAATATTACAGGTAGGCCCGAAAATAGCTGACTCGCTGCTTTAGGAGACCTCCAGGCAAGTACTCTAATTAGGTATGCATGCAACCTATAAAAGAGCCTCTGCCCCGCGCTGGCAGCTTGATGGGTAACCTATACAATGCCCAAGTACTCTGTGTTTGCATACTGGCTACTCTATTGAGAATCTCTAGGATAACTCCATCATTCAGATTCTGACCTTTCGGAGGCTTTCTCTCCAACTCCAAATCTATTGTTTTCCCCCAAGTATGGCATAGCCTACAGTCACATTCTCCTTATAAAAACCCTTGATTCCGAGACCTTCCTTGGAAAGCTCCTGAGTTTCATCCCGCCTTGCTGCCGCTTTGCTTGGCGAGCCTCCCCTCAGCTCCACGTGCTGAGCTACATCGCACCCCAGCTTCGCTCTCTATTTTTCTGGGCTTCAGGACAGGTGAAGTATCACCCAAACCAGCAACTCCTCTAAAAATCCCTCTATACCACTCCAACCTTTATTTCTTTAGTTATCTTGTGTGAATGTGTCACATACACTGTTTTGCTTGTGTTTAATAAAACATCATTTATTGTTTCAACTTCTGTGTTCTCCTTGACTCGGTCCGACCCCGTAGACATAGGGTTCAAGATCTCGCTACGTTACCCTGCCTCTCGTAACGCTAAGCAGTGCTCTGAGCTGATTTTCCCCACCTTTAGTTGAGCACATTTTGGTGTCCCTCCCGAGACCCCCAGTACACAGGGTAACACCTTGCAGAAGTAAATAAAAATGTTTTGAATCTTCTAGAGACCCTTTGAGAGCTTCTTCCAAACTGAATCCCAGGGTGATTTTTTTTCCTTCAACCACCTCCATTTTTCTCATGATTTCTATTTTTTGTGGCCAAGCCTATAGATCTATACTTTTCAGTATGCCAGGGTAGCTAGAGAGGCAAGCTTATCAGTTTTCCTCTTTTCTTTCTGATTCTGTAGGCAGCTCCTATTTTCCTTGCCTGCTGTATGGAAGCACACCTAGCTACAGAAGGATCGTGTAGACTAAAATCCCATTCTTCCCAAGGTCAAACTTTATTTCACTGTTTACTAGAGAGACACTGCTGCAACCCGAGACCCAAACCCTGTCTATCTCCAGCCTTCCTTCACCATCCTTCCAATGCTAATGCTGAGAAAACAAAACAAGACAAAACAAAACAAAATAAACTTCATGCTAGAGAGAAAACTAGAAAAGAAAGGTCTTGACAGGGCTCCTGTAGAAACCCTTTGTGAAAATGAACTTCTTTGTCAGAGGCTTTCTTAACTGAGGGATGCCTGTCCTTCTGATTAGATATGCAGAAGAAAATGTTGCAGAGCCCATCCAATTCCAGACTGAATAGGTCTACTCCAAATTAGAACTAACCATAGGATGCCAACTTGGTTGAGCAGCAGCAATCATGGCAGCAGCTGCAGCTGTGAGACTTGGGAGCATGCTGCAAAGATGATTTTTTGCCCCCAGCAGGACTGGAGAATTGCTGGGTTCTCCTGCTCAGTCAGTATCTCCAGCCATAGAACCACATTCTATAAATAGGGATGGTTTCTGTAGCCAAAACACATTTGTATGTATAAAATCAAGCTGCCCTAATTAAGGTAACACATTCGGTTGAATGCATAATAGAGTAACAACCATGAATCATTTTGCTCACTCAGCGTGACGATGAGATGGAAGAGATGCTTTGTATGGACTCAGCACTCCATGGGATTAAAAAACCTGCCTCGTCTTTTGTGACTTGAGAGCATAGTCAGTTGCCATTGGTAGAAGCAGAAAAAGGAAACCAGTTGTAACAAAAATCTGCATTAAATGTTTAAGGAGATGCATAATTACTACCACAAATGGTTGACCCTGTCTCTTCTCTTGTCTCCTTCAGTAGCATGATGTCATACCATGACATTGTTGCTTTCTGAGTTTTTCTGTTCTTGAAGTCAACAGGAGACAAAGCAAGATTGTGGTCCAAGACATGTGGAATTGGATGAGTGCGTTATTTCATAGCTTGAGTTAGAGTTAGCAGGGAGAGGGCAGGATAGATGTGAAGTTTCTGGTTCTGGCGGTGCTGAAGAGGAGTTTTATGGATACCCTGAACTGCTAAGAAGACAGATAAATGGGTCCTGGAGCAAATCAATCCTGCACTCTCTCTAAAAGCCAAGATGACTAAACTGAGATTGCAGTACTTTGGAGTCATCCTTCCCCTCAGAGAGAAACAAAGGCCCTTTCTGCAGTAGCCTCCATGCAGCACAAGGACAGAAGAGAAGCAAGAATATGAAGATGTTCCTGCATTTCATCACTGCGGTCCTGCTCCTCTCCTGTCTGTAGGCAGTGTGATTGTGGATTAAATCATTGATGGGTTTTCCTCATCAATGACTTGCAATTGCACCACCATCCTGTACCTACCTTTCCTGCTGAAGGGCAGGAAGCACGATGGTTGCACTTCCTGCCCCTGTGCAGTCTGGGAAAGTACCTGGCTGCGCTGAGGAAGGGAAATGTGTGTCCATCATGCTCCCTTATGCAAGGAGCCAGTCTGGTGCGGAGAGGAGCACTCCTGTCATACTCCCTTGCCAGTAGAACTGATGCCGGGATTGCCACCGGAGGACCACACAGGAAGATAGGGTGCAGAAAGGGTCAAAGACATAGCAGTGCCTAAGCATTTCAGCTTTGTTACATCTCATGACATTCCACGTAAGGTATCATTCCATCCCATTCCATTACATTGCATGTAAGACATCTTATATTAGTCCATTACATCTTATAGCCATCAGGATGTTCATCAGAACATTCTATATCAATGCTATTACTTATCTAACTATCTTTGACAGAATATATTCACACAGTTTGAGGAACCGTACATAAACATATAGCCATTGTTGTTGTTGTTGTTGCTGTGTGCCTTCAAGTCCTTCAGACTTATGGTGACTCTAAGGTGACCTTATCATAGGTATTTCTGTGTGATGCTCCCAGAAAGTTTCCATGGCTGAGTGGGGAATTGAACCCTGTTCTTCAATGTCATAGTACAACACTCTATGTTCATACCACTACACCAGGCTTATAGTTTATATGTCCATCTTATCAATATCAACATAAATCACCATTGCAGGGCAGCATGTCAGAGTTATCAGGAGCTTCATGTCTAGAAGGAAATGTTATTGCCTTCTTTTCAACCTTTTGGAGGCATGCCAAAAAGCTGCTTGATTTATGGGCTCTGACTTGGTTCTTTATTCTTTCCTGATGCCTGCTCAGTGCACTGGTTATCCAATCAGAAGCTCTAGATCTTATCTTTATGTCCGGTACACTAGACACTGTGCTTTTAGAAACCTTTCCACTACCTGTCGCCAGGTATCATCTAATATACAAGGGTGGGGGATCAGCAACTACTTCTTTGTTTACATTTCCAAATGAATATCTGGCAGTCTTCCTAGAATGAAACCTAAAGAAGCTTTTCCCTCTGATTACAAGCCAGAAAGTATCCAGACGCTGGACACTGTTATAGTGCTACTATTCCCCTTTCAACATCCTGTAGGATTCTGAGGTTTGTCGTTTACTGAGGCCCAAGAGCTCTCTGGCTGAGAATTCTAAAGGTCCCTCCCTGAACTGCAAACTCCAGGATTCCATAGGATGTTGAAAGTGGAATAATAGCACTGTAGCAGTGTAGTACAGAAAGGTCCACTGTCACAGATCCTATGCTCTACATTTTACAGTCTATAAATGATGCCAGATTATATGCCCTTTTAAAATGTTATATAAGCAAGCCCAGAGGTTGCCAGCTGAAATACATTTGGCCTGTAATAGAATAGTAAAGGAAGGCCATCACTTTGATACCCAACTGCTGACTTCAAAAGCATTTGCTTAACTGCTTTAGACTCAGGAGATCACATAACAAGGCTACCCAACACTATGGTTCTTCTTTTCTTATGACTTCTTCTGTCTGTGGCCACTATGTAACTTTTGTGTACCTGAGGACCAAATGTGAGATGACATTAAGCATGTAGTTGGCCCTTGTGTGCTTGGCTTTTATTTGCCAGACTTCAGCCTCCACAGTCTGGATTGGAGCCATAGCACAAGGCTGGAAAGATTTCTTTCTCCCTACCAAAATTCTGGTACAGATCAGCCCTGCTCTGCTCTGGGCCACTTACACAGAGTTACAATGTGCTTTAGAAGAAGGTCATAATTGGCACTAAGAGAAATTCACCTCTTGGGCCAAACAAGAGACACATGAGGGGAAAGAGATTAGGACCTGGAGAGGAGGAAAGGGTTAAATT
Source organism: Cyclura pinguis (assembly GCA_030412105.1). NCBI lineage: Eukaryota > Metazoa > Chordata > Lepidosauria > Squamata > Iguanidae > Cyclura > Cyclura pinguis. Next base: position 15,694,089 of record CM059599.1, on the reverse strand, counting down.
CATACCTCAACCCTATTTCATTGTCCTGATCTAAATCTTTCCTATGTATGTTTAGCACCAGATTAACACTACAGATTAAGCTACAAGAGCCAGTGTGGTGTACCATTTGGACTACAATGTTGGACTACAACTCCGAAGACCAGGTTTCAGCTCTCTGCTTGGCCATGGAAGCGCACTGGTTGACCTTGGATACATCACACATTCTCAGCCCCCAGAAAACACTGTGATAGGTTCACCTTAGGGTTGCCATAAGTTTGAAATTACTTGAAGGAACACAGCAACAAGAAGGAAGCTACTTAGATACATCATCATCTTCAATAACATCATCATCATCTGTACCATCATGTTTTATACCACAGGTAGAAATAATGTGACCCAGGGATCCTTCATAGCTCATGGCATCCTTTGGACCCCCCACAGACACCGCCCTCCAATCCATATTTTGAAAATACAGTAGTCCCAAACACTTACAGCCAAACACTGCACTTAAACACTCTTGTTCCCACTTTCTGTAGCAGCCTAAAATTGCAATAGGAGGTGACCCAGAATATCATTTGTTTCACCAAAAATGGTGGTGGTATGCATTACACATTCTCAGCCCCAGAAAACTCATGATAGGTTCACCATAAGTTGGAAACAAATAGAAGGCACACCAGAGAGCCCTGGTGACGCAGTGGTTAAATGCTGGTACTGCAGCCACAAGGTTGTGAGTTCGATCCTGCTGGGCTCCAGGTTGACTCAGCTTTCCATCCTTCTGCAGGTCAGTAAAATGAGTACCCAGCTTGTCGGGGGCAATTAGCTAACACATTGTAAACCGCTTAGAGAGCATTTAGCTGATAAGTGGTATAGAAATACCCATGCTGTTGCTAACAGCAGCAGCAGCAATAGCTTTTGAGGGATCTGATGATACCAAAAAAAGCCCCTCAGCTAATGCCTGCCCTTCTGTTAGAGAGATACACATTTAGAGTAATATTCCATTTCTTAAAACTTGGCATAGCTTTATGACTTGTCTTACTTTTGCCTTACTTATGGTTGCTATTTTGCAGTTGAAAACTAAGGGTGTGAGGACCTATCCCATTCTTAAGGTGATGTCTAACACAGCCCAGAATGTGCATGTTCTACTAGTTGTTACATTATCATTCCTTCTTGTTTTACTGCTTCTCATTTCAGCTGGGGGTCTGCATATTTTATTCTTAGAATAGCATGCAATCGTAGTAAATTTTTAATGATAATTTTTGTTTTACACAAAAACGTTTCTCTGTACAGATGTTATGGGCAGCAGGGATGACCTGAGATATTAGGCTAGCTGAGACAGATTATCAAATCTGCTCCCCATCTCACATGAAGAGATAGCAGGCATGTGGAGCAGAAATATCCCACAAATACCTTTCTTCGTTCTGGCCAGAAAAAATACAGTCATCCCCATCATGGCCATGATCATCACCCATCATCCAATAACAATTTGTTGTCTTTTCATAACACTAAAAACACCACTGCCTAAGGCATTTGCCTCACTGTGTCTAATAGAAGGGCCGGCCCAGCCAGGCTGCCAGCAATGGGTAAACATGCAACTAATTTGGTAATAGCAAAATCACAGGAATATGGTGTCTATGGTGGGAACAGTGTGTCCCATAAGTCACATGCAGCTTCAAAGTGGTTATGCAGAGCTCCCAAAACCTCAGCCCTCCTGTTTGGATTTTTCCATTCTTTTTCAAAGTAAAAATGCAACAACCTCTTATGGGGCCATTTTGAATAGATCCTGTCTTATATTGGAAACTAACAAGGGTGAGCCCTGGTTGTTACTTGGATAGGAAACTGCCAATGAATACCAGGTGCTGTGGGGTGTATTTTCAAGGAATAAATTGGCAAAACTACCTATGAGTAGTCCTTGCCTAAGAAAATCCTGTGAAATTCATGGAGATGCCATACATCAACAGCAGACTTGGAGATACATACACAGACAGGTTATGAGACTTGAATGGGAGACCACCAATGAATACTGGTTGTTGTAGGCTATACTTCAGAGAAAGGAACTGGCAGAAACACCTCTGGGTATTCCTTGTTCAAGAAAACCCTATAAAATTCATGGGGTTCCCTTCAGTTGACAGGTGAATAAACATATCTTGTAAAAAAATCAAGGGAAGAGGACAGCCTTGCCATTTAAGATAACCTTTCCTTGCATCATAGTGTACCAGGAAATGTGCACATGTCCCCAATTTTTCCCTGTGAAACAGTGTAATCTATGCAGAACATCAATGCAACCCACATATTCCTGCCAGTTGCCCACTCCATCTCTTCCACGTGGCAGTGGCTTTCAAAGACTTTGAGCATGTTCTCTGATCTCATTTTTACTCAATGAAAGAAGGGAATTCATCCAGGTCTTTTTTTACATGTCACGTGCTCTCACTGCAGAGCTACAGTCCTCCCTGATGTACATTGCAATAAGCAAATTTATTTAAATGTCAACAAAGCAAGCTTTAATCAACAGTATATTCTTCAACCAGGGGAAACTCTCTCGCACACAATTGCTCCTTCGTTGGGATGACAGGGACAAAGCTTTCAACCAACAAAAGCTGTAAACATGGAGAGCAGATAGCAATCAAACGTTTACGCAATTAGCTCAGGAGAAACTGGGACGCTTTTTGTTCTGCCAGGTTTGTGACATGTGAACATGCTCTTTGTATGTCTAATAGTTCTATAATGATCATAAGCCAAAGATCTTATTAGATGAGCGGTGCCGCTTAAATACAGAATTGAAAACATTTGAATTGTTTTGCTACAGGTTTACAATGGCCTCTTGAAGGCGTTCAAAGTGGTCATTAAAATGCCAGCATTTTCTATAGCCGGTGATTTAATCCCTGTTTGCAATCAGAGTACAAATCACTAGGTTGTTTTTTCTGCTGCCCCTTCCTCTGGAAAGACAGGAATGTAATCAAAGGAAATTATTTCACCTCTCTCCTCAAGATTCTGTTTATTATTTTTGCTGAAGTCAACTTGGCCTTAACAGACTGGCCTGTCAAAGTTCGTGAGATGCTCACACTATGACGGAGCAATATGATTAAAAATGAGAAAGAGGATCAGCGCTTAAAGAGTATTAAAAGGGATACAGAGATTTCAGGAGGAAAGTGGGTAACTAGGTCTAGGACACTGGGAACACCTAGCCCTGGCATAACTGAGACAGCAGTGCTAAAATGGGTGTCAACTGTCAATATTTCACACTGCACAGCTATAGTGCTGTGATTCCACTTTATTTGCCATGGCAGTATATCATGGAATCTTGGGTTTCTTATCTTCCAACTGTCCCAAATTGGCAGGGACAGTCATGATTGATCCCCTGTCCTTCCACTTTTTTCAGCTGCTTTAAGACTGCCCCAGTTTCTCTCCCATCCTCCCATTTTCTCCTTTCATCTTTATAGAATAATAGAATCATAGAGCTGGAACAGACCACAAGGGCCATCCAGCCCAGCTCCCTTCTGCCATTCAGGAGTACAAAATCAAAGCACTCCTGACAGACGGCCATCCAGCCTCTGTTTAAAAACTGCCAAAAAAGGAGTCTCCACCACACTCTGAGGCATTGTATTCCACTTTGGAACTGATCTTACTGTCAGGAAGTTCTTCCTAATGTTTAGATGGACTCTCTTTTCCTGTAGTTTGAAACCATTGCTCCATGTCCTAGGCCCTTTCAGCACCACCTTCCCAACCCACCATGGGGACAGGAGAAGGATGGGACTGCAACGACAGTTCTGCATGATGTCATCAAGATCCTCTCCTTCTCCCATCCCCAGGCAGCACAATCATGGATTAAATCATTGATGGGTTTTCTCTGTCAATGACCAGTGATTGCACCACCATTGTGGACTTACCTGTCCTGCAGAAGGTTGTGCTTCTTGCCCTAGCACAGCCTGGGAAGGTACCTGGCTGTGCTGCGGAAGAAGAGGTGTGACCATGGTGCTTCCTTCATGATGGAGCCGACTGGTACAGAGGGGAACATTCCTGTTGCACTTCCCTCCCGGCAGAGTCGATGCTGGGATCCTCATCGGAGGACTAAAAGGTAGAGTGCAGAAAGGGCTTCCATCTCTGCAACAGAAGGCAAGCTTCCTTCATCTTCCATATGACATCCCTTCAAATTTTTAAACATGGCTATCATGTCGCTTCTTAACCTTTTCTTCTCAAGGCTAAATATACCCAGATCCCTCAGGCATTTCTCATAGGGCAGGGTTTCCTGGCCCTTTATCATTTTGGTCTTCAGCTTACTTCAGTTTCTACAGGAGAAGAGGAAAGGAGGGGAGAGGAATCTTGCCATTGCCTGTAGACTCAGGCAAAAGCACACTGCTACAGCCTCTCCTAGCTTGTCTCTTTTTTTCTCTGTCATAACTTTTGCCACATTGACCACACTCAAACGTTGCTTGGCTCCCTCTGTCCTGGTTTTCATCTGTGAAATGTTGGCGAGTATGGGGTTTTTAAGTTGAGGAATAATTATTTAGAATTTTTAGCCTGAAAGCTAAACTACAGTTTATCACCAAACTACAAACCTCAGGTTTCTGTAACATGCAGTCATGACAGTTAAAGTGAAATCCTAATGCTATGATATAGTGTAAAAAGATGGTTATGGTGTAAGCTTTCATGAACTGCAGTCAACTTCAGACCAATATGGTTATCCCTTACCCCCTACACCTATAGATAGATAGATAGATAGATAGATAGATAGATAGATAGATATATGGGTGTGTGTGTGTGTGTGTGTGTGTGTGTGTGTCTTATTCACCATGAGCCTAAATTCAGCATGGTCAAGGAGTAACCCTAGGCCACTTTTGCAAGCTTCCAGTACCCCGGTTCACATTTTTTCCCAAGAAAAGGCAGCCTGGAGCTAAAGCAGAATGCAGTGCGCGTTAGCCTGATTTCTGGGGGTCCCGGGAGGGACACCTCAATGTGCTCAAAATAATGGGGAATGGGAATTAACTAGAGCACTAGTTAGCAATGCAAGAGGCAAGGCAACGTGGCAAGATCTTGAACCCAATGTCTACGGGGTCAGGCCGAGTCAATGAGCAAACAGAATAATAGTAAATAATAATAGTTGTTTTACTGATGTGCAGTCAAACACGTGTATGCAACACACTCACACGAAGAACTATTGAAATAAAGGTAGGAGTTGGATAGAGGGATTTTAAGAGGAGGTTTAGTATGGGAAATACTATACCTGTCCTGAAGCCCACGTAGTCTGAAGACGAAGTTCATGGAAATAAGGATCCTCAGCACGAGGAGCTGAGGGGAAGGCTCGCTGGACGAAGTGACAGCAAGGCAGGATGGAAGCCAAGAGCGATCCAATGAGACGCTCAAAGTCAGGGGTTCTTATAGGGGAAAATGTGACCGCAGGCTAGTCCGTTCTTGGGGATAACAATGAGTTTCGGGCTGGAGACAAAGCCTCCGAAAGGTCAGTACTTTAGATGATTGAATTATGACAGAGTTGTCAATAGAGTAGCCAGTATGCAAACGCGGAGTGCAGCTCATCAAGCTGCCTGCTCGGGGCAGGGGATCTTTTGTAAGTAGCGTGCATACATAATATGGTACTTGCCTGGAGGTCTCCTAAAGCTGCATTTGGCAATGACTGGCCTGCCTGGATTGGGATTCAAATGGTTCAGCTATTTTCGACCTTGCCTGTATGCGTGCTTGTCTGGGGACCTTGCAAGCACATGGAGAGGAATGGGTAGAGAAGGTCAAATTATTGATATCAAACAATATCTAATATCCCACAAACTCGGGCTAGAAACAGCGGTAACATGCGTATAGTACCACCAAAGGCCAAAAGCCAACAACAGAAATTGATGTCTTGTTAATTCTAATTTTTTCCCCTTATTGGTTGGTAGAGCCTGTAGTCAGGTTTTCTGTGGGGTAAAAATTTGGCTCCCAGATTGATGGATATTATCCATCCCAAGCCATGAATTTCATGGCAGTGATTCTAGGCTACATCAATAGATGCATAGTGTCTGGGTCAAGGGAAGTGATAGTACCACTCTATTTTGCTTTGGTCGTACCGCACATGGAATCCTGTGTCCAGTTTCGGGCATCACAGTTCAGGAAGGATATTGACAAGCTGGAATGAGTCCAGAGGAGGATGCCCAAAATTGTAAAAGACCTTGAAATCATAGTCTATGAGGAGGAGCTTAGTGGACTGTTTAGCCAGAGGAAGAGAAAGTTAAAAGGTGACATGATAGTTGCATTTAAATATTTGAATGGATGTCATATGGAAGATGGAGAAAACCTATTTTCTGCTTCTCCAGAGGCAATGGTTTCAAACATCAGGAAAAGAGATTTCATTTAAACATTAGGAATAACTTCCTGAAGGTAAGAGCAGTTTGACAATGGAATACACTGCCTCAGAGTGTGGTGGAGATTTTTAAACAGAGGTTGGATGGCCATCTGGCTGGGATGCTTTGATAGTGTATTCCTACATGGCAGGGAGTTGGACTGGATCATCCTTGTGGTCTCTGCCGGCGCTATCATTCTGTGATGCTATGATTCTAAGGTATTCCTTAAGAAAGGCAATTCACCTTTTAAAAAGATTGTAGCCTCCCATTCCAACATTATTTAACTTAAAAAAAAACCCTATTTTTTTTAAGGGTGGACTTTGGGCTTTTTTATATTTTTTTTTTGGCACTCTGTGCAGCCCTTGGAGAATCCCAGCAACAGAAAATGGGCCCCAGAACTCAGTGCTCTTGCCTATCTTTGGTATAGCCAATGCTGTACTCAGCTACATCTTCTTGAGCACTGATTTTGCAAACGTCTTTCCTGCTGAGGGTCTTCTTGTGAGCTCCTGTCTCTGACGATTAGCTTGCGCTCAGCCATCCCAGGCATCTCTTCCCAATTATGTCTCTGTCAACTCATCTGTGTATTTAACTGATCGATTCCTCTCACAGTTTAATACACTGAAAGGATGTTTCTGATGCAAACAATATCCACAAGGCACGAATGAACATAATGTAATGAAATTAAAAGAGAGCGAGTTTTCACATAGAGCTATCCCACTGGGCTTGTCATTTCCTAAACAGTTACCTGGAGCATAAATAATCTTTCAGCTTGTCTTGTTTAGAGGGAAAAAGGTGGAACTTCTAAGCATTTTAGTAGTTCTTACCTCCCGGTCACCAAGGCCTTGAAGAACAAAATCATAAAATACATGGCATTGCATAGTGTCCTGAGAATGCATATATACATTTTCAATGGCAAGGTCATTTTTAAAGGAAGGGGGAGAAACTGAACATGGTTTTGTTACCCTGTGTACTGGGGGTCCCGGGAGGGACACCAAAATGTGCTCAACTAAAGGTGGGGAAAATTAGCTCAGAGCACTGCTTAGCGTTACGAGAGGCAGGGTAACTTAGCGAGATCTTGAACCCTATGTCTACGGGGTCAGGTCGAGTCAAGGAGAACACAGAAGTTGAAATAATAAATGATGTTTATTAATACAAGCAAAACAGTGTATGCGACACATTCACACAAGATAACTAAAGAAAGTAAAGGTTGGAGTGGTATAGAGGGATTTTTAGAGGGATTGCTGGTTTGGGTGATACTTCACCTGTCCTGAAGCCCAGAAAAATGGAGAGCAAGGCTGGGGTGCGATGTAGCTCAGCACGTGGAGCTGATGGGAGGCTTGCCAAGCAAAGCGGCAGCAAGGCGGGATGAAACTCGGGAGCGATCCGAGGAAGGTCTCGGAATCAAGGGTTTTTATAAGGAGAATTGTGACTGCAGGCTATGCCGTACTTGGGGGAAAACAATAGATTTGGAGTTGGAGACAAAGCCTCCGAAAGGTCAGCATCTGAATGACTGAGTTATCGTAGTGGTTCCCAATAGAGTAGCCAGTATGCAGACGCAGAGTACTTGGGTATTGCATACTTTACCCATCAAGCTGCCATCGCAGGGCAGAGGCTCTTTTGTAAGTTGTGTGCATACCTAATTAGAGCACTTGCCTGGAGGTCTCCTAAAGCAGTGAGTCAGCTATTTCTGGCCTGCCTGTATTGTAGTTTGAATATTACGGCCATTAACGGCCGAGCTTGTTTACGTGCTTGTCCGGCGGCCTCGCAAGCATGTGGAAAGGAATAGAGAAGTGCAGCCGAATTGTGATATCAAGCGATATCTTTTAATATCCCCAAAGCTTGGACTAACCAGGGCAGTAACAGTTTTTTTTTCTTTGCCATAGATCAAGCCGATTTTTTTATTCCTGTCTACTATGATGCCAGCAACATTGAACAAAGTGCATTTAATGAAGCAGAAGGGACAATGCAAAATTAGCCAACCTTATTAATTTAATGGGGTGAATTATTCAGTGAAGAATTGATTAAACCCATACGCTCCCCCAACTAAGCAGAAAAATCCCAAATGCAGACAAATCTAAATCTCTTGGGACTTTTGTTGCTCAGGGACCATTTGTTAACCTGTGTCCTCCAAACTGATTTCTCTCACTATCTTGGTAGAATCACAGTTTTTTTGGGGGAAGAAAGAAACACTATAAAATTACAATAAATTAATTTATTGGGGACAAAATGGGTTGGCCTTATTTGCATGTTTAACGGTGTGTGGATTTTAAAAACAATGCTTGTGCTGTGGAATTCAGAGAGATTAAATCTATTTTTAGCTTAGAAAAGTTACTTTTTTGGATCATAGCTCCCACATTCCTCTAGCCAGCATGTCCAATGGACTGACAATATTGTGGAGAAACAAAGAAATCCAAAGACAATTCAGAGTAGGGTTGTGAGACTGAAAACTGGAGACATCTTCTATACCTTTAATAGAATTAAAGAATTTTCAAATAGGCTTCCTGTCACACAACCAGATAACTAGCAACATCTGCTGAAATTTTCTCTTTTACCTAATCATTAAAGTGGCAGACACCATCACTGTTTTTCACTCTGGCAACCTTAATTCTGAGGCAGAATGTTTCAGTTCTTGTTGTTATTTGTGATCAAGTCAACTTCAATTTCTGGTGACCTCATAACTGAGAAACATTCAACACTCACAGTCATAAATAGTCTTGGTCAAGTCTTCCAAAGTTAGGGCTGTGGTTTCCTTGATTGAATCAATCGACCTGTAATGCAGTCTTCCTTTTCTCCTACTTCCTTCCACTTTATCATAGAATCATAGAGTTGGAAGAGACCACAGGGCCCATCAAGTCCAACTACCAACACACATCAAAGCACTCCCAACAGATAGCCATCCAGCCTCTGCTTAGAAACCTCCAAAGAAGAAGACTCTATCACACTCTGAGGTAGCATATTCCATTGCTGAACAGCTCTGACCGTCAGAAAGTTCTTCCTGAGGTTCAGGTGGAATCTCCTTTTCTGCAGCTTGAATCTACTGCTTTTTGTCCGAGTCTCTGAAGCAGCAGAGAACAAACCCACTCCCTCCTCGACATGACATCCCTTCAAATATTTAAACATGGTTATCATGTCCCCTCTTAACCTTCTTTTCTGCAGAGTAAACATAACCAGCTCCCTGAGCCGTTCCTCATAGAGCATGGCTTCCAGGCCCTGCACCATTTTGGTCACCCTCCTCTGGACATGCTCCAGTTTGTCGATATCCTTCTTGAGTTGAGGTGCCCAGAACTGGACACTGTATTCCAAATGAGGTCTAACCAATGCAGAATAGAGTGGTACCATTACCTCCCTCGATCTAGATACCATACTCCTATTGACGCAACCAAGAATCATATTGGCTTTCTTGTCTGTTGCATCACACTGCTGACTCATGTTCAGCTTCTGCCAAGCACTATCATCTTTTCCAGTGAGTCCTGTCATCTCAAGATACATCAAGAGATGTATGAACATCTCCAAAAGACACATTAGACATTTGACACTAGTTTTCTGTGGTGAGGGGATTGTACACTCCTGTGAGGTAAGATGCTATACTGATAGACAGCATTCCTACTGGTAGGGTCTCTCAAGTCAGATAAGCTTTTGCTGAGGAGATAGGTTAAGTGGGCCAAGGAGCTACTGGGAAGCAGCAGTAGTGGGGGGGGGGTGATGTAAGATCTCTCTGAGACAACAACAGTGGCACCATAGCTAACTCTAAAAGGAGCTAGCAATGCACAGAAGAAGGCTCCAGTAAACACTCCTGAATGCCTTTTGCCTCATACATTCTATGAGACAGTCCGAAATGCGAGGGGGGGGAATCTCTCAAACTTTCATTTTTTCCTAATCCCACCAGAATTTTCTTCCCTCCTTTTCCTGTGCAGCAGGTCACAAGACTTCCTCCAATGAAATCTGTGCAAATTCCCTCTGATTTGGGGCATTTATTTGTACAATTGACTTAAATTACACTGCCTAAATGGTTTCCATTTGTCTTCTCAGTTATGTATATGTTAGATGTTCACATTTGAAAATTGTTTTGCATGTCCTTTATTAACTGGAAATTTCCTGTTAAGGCTTGTAAATGTGCAAACACACAAGGTATGATACTTTTTTTTTTCCTGAAAGAAGTCAAGAAAGGTACAGAAAATCTACATTGATTAAATGGTCAAATGCAATGAATTTTTTTTGCCATTACTGGTGTTCTTTATTTGACAGCAAGGATAATATAGAGCATGCTAACCACCACCACCCCTGCTCCAGACTAGCATTTTTTTCTTTGATCATCCCTTCTCTGTAATTGACCCTAAAGCAAGCGTGGGAATGTTGGACCACATTGGCTCTCGAAAGGAATATGAGGCCACCAGACCCTGGGGCTACCAGACCCTCACCAACCACCCAAATCTCTGAGATTTTTGTGGGGCTGAAAAATTTCTGTTTATGAGTTGAAAATGTAATTTTGTCATGTTACATTATTTTGTGCCCCTCCCACCCTGAAATAGTAAAAATCTCCCTTACAATTGATGGGATATGATCAAAATGTCACTTGAAGTTCTGGAAAATGGTGGTACAGCTTTCAGTGGGTCCAGTAGAGCCAAAAACAGCCTTCTAATCCTACGGAAAGGTGCATCTTATAACAAAACACAGAGTAATGTTGATGGGAGAATGTCAAGAACTGGCATTCCTAATGAGGAGATCTGTTTGTTTACTTGTCATCCTACAGACAAAAGTGGTAGGAGAAAATAGTGCCTATGGCAACAAGACTTTTTAAGGTCATGGACTGAGGCAAACCTGTGGCCTGTCACCTATCATTCGTATGTGGATCAAAGAAGTGTCTCTCTAGACAACTGTTTAGTTAAAGACCATTTTTATACTTCCTAGTGGGAGGTGTCTTTTGAATCCCAAGGGAGAACAAAATACAAAATTAAAAATACATAATACAATTATCTCTCCTTATCTTCTGGGGATACTTTCCCTGTGAATATCCGAAACTGTGGATAGTATCAAACATCCTAGCTTTATAGGGACCGTAGAAAGGTCATGATGCTTTTTTGTGGTCCCTGCAAAGCTACAAATGGCTCTAGCACCACTGGAAATACCTTCTAGCTTTGCAGATACCATAGATAGGTCTCTACTATTGATAGTAAGAAGCCTTCGTATGGTCCCTGAGAAGCTAGAGGTCTACATCTGGTGACACCAGAGCTGTTTCATGTGATGGTTTTGGCAGTGGGGCGGCCAAGTAGGCAAGCAGGTGGTTGGGCAAACAAGTAGACAAGGTACAGGTGGCAGATTGTGAGAGTGCTGTAGCCTGAATGGTGGCATTTTTCACCCAGTATTTTTGGCCACAGGTAAGTGAAACCCTGGAAACTGCTGGGTGGAGTGGGGTATCGGGTCCCTTTACAACAAATGAATAATAACAATGACAGGTTACTCAGTTGAAAAATCCTGTTAACAACTGAGACAACAACTTCCCCATAAATCCAAAGACTAAAACAATTGACATAAAATTATTGGAGAAACAGGATGTTTTTCACTTATTGTGAGAAGGAAGAAATGGAAGGGACCACCTATGCCTTCTAAGGAATGGTGTTCCATGTCTTAGGTGCTACGGTAAGGAAGCCTCTGACTCATGAATTTATCCAACTTAACCTCAAACAATAGGAGAATGTAGAACACATACCCTCCAACTGTCTTGACTTGGGAGGGATGATCCCAGCTAATCCTCTGATATCCTGTTTTCTCAGCTGCTTTTAAAACATCACAATTTCTTTGTCCTCGTCCCACTTTCCCCTTTGTCCTGCCTGAGTTCAGAGTGCAAAGTACTCAGTTAACTCAGCAGGTGGAAGAGGAGAGGAGGAAGTGGAATCTTGCTCTTCCTAGTAGGCTGAGGCTTTCCTAAACTCAGTACACAAACCCGAGGATTTCTCTTATTAAAATAGCAATTTTGTGTGCACTTCCTCATTAATGATGTTTGCCCTCTTGTTGCTTGGCCAAATCCTTTCGACCATACTCTAATGTTGGTCAGCCATACCTGTCCCAGTTTTTTCATTGATTCTGCAATAGTTTTCATCTATCGTACAAGGAAGGGGCCACAAGGGTCTTGTGGTTCAATTTGCTACCATGCAGGAAGACACAACAGTAGGACTCTCGAAAGATACCCATCCAACTTCTCTTTAAAGATCTCCAAAGGAGAATCCCTCCTCCCAAATAGTTTTTCCAGTAAGTTCTTCCTAATGTTTCCCTCCTCCCAAACAGTTCTTCCAGTAAGTTCTTCCTAATCTTTAGGTGGAATCTCTTCTTGTAATTTGGATCCTTTAGTTTGTGTTTTAGTCTCTGGAACAGGAGATAACATGCCCACTCCATCTTCTACGTGACATTGCTTCAGATATTTAAAGATGGCTATTATGTCTCTGTGAGTGGTTGGAGGGTATGTAGACGAAACCTTGGTCATTTCTGCACTACACTGTTATAGTACTATTATTCCACTTTCAATATCCAATGAATCCTGGGGTTTGTAGTTCAGGGAGGGGCATTGAGAATTCTCAGCCAGAGAGCTCTTTGACTTCAGTAATCTACAAACCCCAGAATTCCACAGTATGTTGGAAGTGGAACAGTAACACTATTCCATCTCAACATTTGAACACTATCATCTGGAAATCAGTTGTCTTTCAGAGACTGAATCCAAGCTGGTTAGGGTTTTAAAAGCCCTAATAACTAACATTTGACTAGGGTTTGGTAACAAATTGTAAGCTAAAATAGGTGTAATTAGAATTAGATGTGTTGATGAAAGAGGATCTGAAAAAGGGAATCTTTAGATTTTACAAAATAATGTTGCAAAGAGAAATGGAACCAGAGATGATAAAAGACAATATGGTTAAATGAGTGCAAAATATTAGACATTCAATTGAGTTGGAAACTCGGGTGATGGCACGGAAAACAGATATAAAATTTACACCAAGTTTGAATTTAAGGGAAAATTTTTATAAAATGTTACATAGATGGTACATGACACCTGTAAGGTTGAAAAAAATAACAAAAAATGGGAATGGAAAATGTTGGAAGTGTGATGAAAAAGAGGGGTCCTTTTTTCATGTGTGGTGGACTTGTAAGGTTGCAAAGAAATTTTGGAAGGAAATACATGATGAAATTCAGAGAATGTATAATTTAAACTTTGAAATGAAACCAAAATTTTATTTGTTGAATATGTTAGGGCAACAAAGAAAGATAAGATCTTACCAGAAAACACTGTTATATGTTATAACTTCAGCAAGAATGTCATATGCGCAACATTGGAAAGAAGGAAATTATATTGATATAAAAGAATGGAAATTAAAAGTTTTGGATATGGTAGAGACAGAAAGGTTGGCTTTTTCACTTAAAAATAAACCAATCCAGAACTTTGAAAGAGAATGGCAAGAAGTTTTGAATTGGATGAAGGAATGAGGAAAAGAAATAAAAAGTGTTGGTAATGATGGTAATGAAAATTAAGGATGTTATAGAATAAGTATGTGAATGTAATAAGGTCAAAAGTAATAATGTAGAATAGAAAAAATGTATAAATGGGATGTAAACACAAACTCAACTGGAAAAATGATGTTCGGAAGCGGGGCGGAGGTTATTTTGTGTAAAACTTCAATAAAAATATCTATCTATCTACCTATCATCTATCTATCTACCTATCATCTATCTATCTATCTATCTATCTATCTATCTATCTATCTATCTATCTAAAAAAAAATAGGTGTAATTAGTTTCTGGCAAGACCTGTCTTGTCTAGAGAGAATTAGCCATATAAAAAGGACTTTAGTTTCTGATAGGGGGACTGAATCTTTTTTAAAGGAATCCAAATTCTTGTAAATATTCGTGGACTTTAGTATGCAAAGCATTTGCTGCTCAGGGTAGAATCATCACTGTCATCTGCCCAGCCCAAAGACATCCTAAAACATATCCTTGTCCTTTGTTTTCCCTGCAAGCAGCATTCTCAGATGAGCACATTATTCATTATGTACCAATCAAATAAACCTGAACTTAAGTAAATGCAAATTTTAATTAGAACTTCCTTAGAAAGCCTTACAGACCCTCCCCTCCCTTCCTTTGGTTTTAGACAACGAAAGAGAAATGAATCCCTATAACTAGTAATTGAATAATGTGAAAGCAAATAATTCTACTATAAACATTGCCTTCTCTTATCAGGGCTTAAGCTGCCATTTTTAATGGATGCTGGAGGATTGTTTAATTCTTGTTTAATTGATTTACAAAGTAGGTTCCCTGCAGTGCAGATTGTTGGGGGCAGAATATCCTGACTGTGATAGATACACACAGTTATAGGGATGGCTTTTACACAAGAAATTAAATTTCTAGCTATAAACTAATAATTATCACTGTTATAGTACATGCATCATTTTTCTTTTAAACCTAGAGAAAATCCATGTAGCCACAACTGTGATGGTTTTGATTAGGAACAGGCAGCCCATAACCAGCATGGCATAGTGGTTTGAGTATTGTGCTGGGAATCTGAGGGACCAGGAAACCCACAGGGAGACCCCAGCAAGTCATAGGCCATTTCTGCACTAGACTGTTATAGTGCTATTATTCCACTTTCAACATCCTTTGGAATCCTGGAGTTTGCAGTTTAGGGAGGGGCATTCAGAATTCTCAGCCACAGAGCTCTTTGGCCTCAGTAAATGACAAATCTCAGAGTTCCACAGGATGTTGAAAGTGGAATAATAGCACTATAACAGTCTAGAACAGAAATGGTCTTACTCTCTCATCCAGAAGCCTCACAACTTTACAAACCTTACAATCTGTCTCAAGCCCAAAGTGAGTACACATTCCTCACATTTCTCAGAGGGAACAACAAATTGGTTAGGCAATGGGCTTGAGGTGGGACTGAAGTCTACTCAGTAGCCTGTCCCTGCTACATATAAGAGGAGCTTTCTAAGGCAGTTTTCGCATGCGACTTAGAATGCAAAATGGCAGCAGGAGTGACACGGAATCGTGAGGACAGTTCCGCATGACATTCTCGCAATTGCACGTTGTTCCTGCAGTGATCCCACGGCAATTGCACATTATATCATTTTCGGCTCTTTGCCGAAAATGATGCGAGATTGCTGATTCCTCCCGCATTCCTTCTGCACTTACCTGGTGTGTGGAACCTCAGGAAGCATGATGGCTGCGCTTCCTCCCCCAACACAGCCTGGGAAAGTACCTGGGAAGGGGCTGAGCTATCATGCTTCCTTCTGTCCAGCATTGAGCTGGTGTGGAGGGAAGCGCAGGGGATGCAATTCCCTCTCGCAAGAGGCTTTTCGTGTGATCCCGGTGCAATGCCAGCAACACCAGGTAAGGTGCGAAAAGGGCCTAAAACTTTTCCTAAGAGCAGAAGGCAAGACTCATGCCCAGAGTGCAAGGCGCGTATCTCGGAAGGGAACAGAAATTGTGTTAGGCAATTGGCTTAAGGAGGAAGGATCCTTCCTTCTAAAACATTTGAAGCTTCAGTAATGGGGAATAAGAAGGATCCTATTCCCCCCTTCTGAAAATGCCTCCAGCTTTGCAAATGGGAAGTAAGAAGGATCTATTCCCCACTTCCAAAGCTGCAGATGGCAAAAGTCACAAAGCAGAGGTCTGACTCTACTTAAATTGTTAAAACTGACTTTATTTGACTCTGTTCAGAAATTCTGGAATACAGGTTGGGGTATAAAGTTGGCTCCCAGATTGAGACTTGACTCGAGACTTGACTTGAAAGTATCTTGACTTGAGACTTGACTTGAGAGTTGACTTGAGACTTGGAGTGAAAGACTAAATTACATCACTGGGATTTAGGCCAGTCTTGGACCTGACAAACTCTGTAGGAGTGAGTTTTGTAGGAGCAAGCTCTGAGGCAGAACTGCACTCTTGGGGCTCACTGCAGGTTACATTATAACACCATGTGTTCTCAAGTACATGTGTCTGACCATGCTTAACTAAATACATGTAAGACTATTTAAACACATAACACAACCACCACGCATTAACATCCTCTCTCCATAAACTTAAGAATATACCAATTTAAAATTCATAGTTTAAAATGAGTAGGTCTGCTGGAAGAGATAGGTCTTTAATACTTTTTAAAAATTTAGACCACACATTTAGGTGTCAAATCTCTTTCAGCAGGTCATTTCACAGTCTAGGGGCAATAGACAGAAGGTCCTCTGGGTGACTGTTGCCAGTCTAAAGGTGGCTAGTTTAAGTAAATTGTTCCCAGAGGACCTGAATGTGGGGGGAGGATTGTATGGGAGGAGGTGATCCTGCAGGTAACTTGAACTCAAACCATGTAGGGCTTTAAAGGTAATAACCAATACTTTGTACTGATTGACAGACAGTGAAGTGATTTTAACATTGGTGTGATATGCAGATTCCTGAATGTACCTGTAACCACTCTGGCTGCCATGTTTTGGATGTGTTCGAGTTTCCAAATATGGTACAAAGGTAGCCCAATTTACAGCACATTGCAGGAGTCCAATTTTGAGATTACCAGTGCATTAAATACACCAGGGTAAAGATATTTAATTATATCCAATGATAGGGACTGGGCTACTCAAATGATAAAGCAGCAAAAATCAACAAGAGGTCAACTGAGCATGCAGCTTATTATTACATAAATACATAGAGGCCCTTTCTGCAACTTACCTTTTTCTAAAGCCATTGTGCGAGGATTCAGGGAAAGCCTCTTCTGGGTGGGAATCACTTCTGCTGCACTGCCCCTCTGCACTGGCTGCCTGCTGGATGGGAGGAAGTGCGATGGCCCCTCCCATCCCTTCCGCAGCACAGCCCAGCAGTTTCCCAGGCTGCGTTGTGGGAGGAAGAACAGCCATGGTGCTTCCTGCCGTTCTGCATGACAGGTAAGTGTGGGAGGGAGGCAGGAGGACTCAGCAATTGCCTGTCATTTTTGGGAGAAACCTGAACATGATTTAATCCTCACTTGAGACGGGATGGCCACAGGATGGCCACAGGATTGCAACGACGTCATGCAGAACTGTTGTCGTGATCCCATGGCCATCCTGTGGCCATTATGGGTTGGAGGTGGTGTGCGAAAAGGGCCATAGACACAGCCCCAAATAGATGTAAGCATTTGAATGGAGCTGGCAAATATTTGGTTAATCCTATAAAAAGAGTTAGGGATGCAGGGAAAGGATAAGACAGACAGCGCAACATGCAGGTGTTGAGAAGGGACAGAAGAGAAGCTGATACATAATACAAAGACAGAAAGCAGGTAGATACAAGAGAGAACTGATTGTGTTATAGATGAATCTAAACAGCTAACCACTATATCTGTAGAGACATATGTGGTTCTTCTGAAGTTAGAGAAGAAAGTGAAAAAGGTATAGTCAAAAGGGAAAAGAGAAGGCAGCACAGATATTGCCTACCTTGAAGCAAAGGCAGCAAAAATTAGCCTTGTTCAAGGAAATTCTTGTAAGCTGAGATCCTTCATTTTTGACCAAGAGTGTTCTTAAAATTTAGTCACTTGTAAATCAGCTACATTTCCTCTTCTGGGCATGACCATGGTAAGGAAGGAGGAAGTATACATCACCAATTCCTCTGGAACCAAGGATGGTAGCTAATTTGAGTGGAAGGAGAAGAAGGCAAAGGAAACTGCATTCCTTAGCAAAGCATCTAAGTGAATCACGAGCGACAAGTTTTGCTCCTAAATGCATAATATTCCTTTACAGTATGATTATTTTGAACATCATTTTGTCCCTAAGATCTAAAGGTGGCAAAGAAGACTTAGGTGACACCAATGGCTTGGTTTTCCTGCCATGGGCATCTAGAGCAAAAGAAAAGTGATGGGTAGATTTCGAGTGCCGATCCTTCCTCCTGATGGATGGTGATCACGAGTGATATTCAGTGGCTAAGACCATTTCTGCACTACACTGTTATAGTGCTAATATTCCACTTTCAACATTCTGTGGCATTCTGGGGTTTGTAGTTTACTGAGACCAAAGACCTCTCTCCCTAAACTGCAAACCCCAGGATTCCACAGGATGTCGGAAGTGGAATAATAGCACTATAATAGTGTAGTGCAGAAATGGCTCAAGTCTCCATGGTTCTTCACATGTGGCATTTTTCTGCCTTAGAGCTGTAGACCTCCTGATTAAAGAGTGTGCCTGGATGACTTCCCTTTGTAAGGAACCTGTCGCATATAGATTCTGGTGGCACCAGAAGGCTCATTTAAGGGAGCAAAATACTCCCCTGGCCTCTACATCATATTAGTTTGATAGCACTTTAACCGCTACACCTCTACTGTATAAAAGCATAAGATTTGAAGTTCAGAGAGATATTTAGAATTCTCTGCTAGAAAAATCCAGTCCTAGAGTTCAAGGTACTGCAGGCGAGCCCTCTAAGCAAAGAATTCTGAATACCTCACCCAACTACAAATCCCAGGATTCCATAAGATGAAACCATGATAGTTAAAGTGGTATGAACAGCCTGCATTAATGTAAGCAGCTAATGCATACTGTGAAAGGTTCAGAACATGGAGGTATTAGTTTTGTGACTACAAAAAGCAGAATCTCCTAGTGACAGTTCTGGCTAGGGAGTTCTGGAAGTTTCAACCAGAAAGCAAATTTTCTAAGCTCTGGACTTGGTTCCCCAAGCCTCTACTGATTAATAACCTTCCTCGGAAAAATGAAATGTCTAGGGACTCCAGAGATGTTTAAAACAGTGGTGAAATTGAGCCTCTTGGCAAAAATGATATTGCAAGGCTGCAATGAATGTGACTCAGGAGAGATCAAAAGAATCTTATCTAACATGTGCTATTATGCTGTTTATACATACCACTATTCAGCAGCTAGGAAACAGATCTCTTTCTTCTGCCGCCTCCCCAGCTTTCATCTCAGTTGCCAAGTTCAGTCTAATTTTGTGTAACATCCTATATATATAAAAACAAAACAAAACACAGAAGTAAGCCAGCTTCTTTTAGCTTCTGCATGTTTGGCATTAGTATTTTTGGAGTCTCACGGCATATACTCCAGCTGGCTAAAATGATCAGGGTCATTGGGTAGCTAATTCCCATGGTAAACTTCACAGTGCTGTTGCTAGGCTAAAACTAGATGCACTGGCAATGTATGAAGCAAGCATGAGTATGATGGCAATTGCAGAGGCAAGGAAGGGTAAATTTTGGATGTTATAAAACCTGCCCCCTGCCCAACCATTGCTCACCCACTCCAGAAACAGAGACCAAATACTAACCTTTGGGTTAAATAGGGCTGCTTTTAACTAAAACGTTAACTGTTATAACATGTACTGCAGTGTGTGGAGCTACTCAGTGTGGGATTCTGCTGAGGGAGAGGGTCCTTTTCCAAACCCTTCTTCAACCACACTTTGGTGAGGCACATAGTCCCAGGAAGCAATCCAAGGTAACTTGGATATTTCCTGGTCTGTCTTCTTGCTGGAAACCCCCTTCCGAGGAACCCTTTCCCTGTGTTCTGTGATTTGAAGTAAGGATATTTCCCAGGTAGACTTCAAGGGGAATCTCCTTCCTTAACCCCGGGTCCTACTACCGCACCATAACCCCTACTCTGCAGGATGTGCTTTTTCATAATTAGACATATTTATGGCTGAAACACACGTTTGAAAGGGCACTGGCTTTAAACAAGTTGTCAGGTCAGGATGACCTCAGACATGGTCAGGTTACAAGTTCAGGGAGGATTGAGCAGGAAAGCCTGATGCCGATGGGCTTGTGATAGGCCTTTCAAAACTACAAGCTGTGAGCGCTCCCAAAAACAATAGAAGTTTAAACTGCTCAGGTGAAACAATCAGAGACCCTACTGTGAGCGTATCCTTGAGCCTGGGGAGAGGGGGGTAACAAATATAAAATAAATAATAATAACAACAACAACAACTACTACTACTACTACTACTACTACTGCTGCTGCTGCTGCTGCTTTCCCTATTCACCCTACCTGACCAAAACATTAAGAGATTGTCATAACTCCCATCAGTGTTTTGTCACTTGGAGTTAAGACAACCAGCCCATTCCAGACTCCTTTGCCGACCCCATGAGAAAGCCATTATTGCTTTGTCCACACATCCTCCTTTAGGGCAGGAAATAGGGTAGAAAAACCCTAACTCCAGCCCCAGTAAATTGTAGTACAAGGCAGTATGTTGTAGTATGTTGAGCATATGATACTGCACCTGGTACCCCAGACTCTGGTTCCTCTGAGCTACCCTCAGATGCACTGTCTGAGCCACTCTGCTTCTATCTTCCACTTCAGGATTGGTAACAATAATCCTTTCTACGCAATCTCTCTCTGTCTTACCCTTCATGTATCACTTTCCAATAGCCCTGTATGTTCTTAGTGTGCATGTCTGCATGCTAACAGGGCTGGGGATGCATTGTGAGAGTTATAATTATTATTACTATTTATTACTATTATATTTATTACATCCCACCTTTTAAAGTTTGCGACCCAAGACAGCATCCAACAAATTTAAAAAAAATAGTTTAAAATTCACAAAATACAAAAGTTGAAAAGTGATTAAACTATCCAAAAATTTAAAACCAGATGAAAATATGAACCATAAAAAAAAACACAATAATAAAATAAAATACAGAGGACCCTCAGTATCTGCTAGTTTGGTTCTGGGGCCCTTCATGAATACCAAAATTTGTGGATGCTCAAATCTCATTATATACAGTGATGTAGTAAAATGGCGTCCCTTATATAAAATGGCAAAATTTGCTTTTGTTTGCTTTTTGGATTTTCATTTTTTAAAAATATTTTCAAACCGTGGTTGGTTGAATCTGTGGATTAAGAATCCATGGATCCAAGGGGACCAACTATAACAGATAGAAAATCCATCACATTTTACATACAAGGCCCATCCTGTCTAAACAGTCCTCAAAGACCTCTTGAAACAGAGAATCTTCACCTGTTTATGGAAAGAAATTGGGGAGGGGCATCTAAACTCTCTGGGAAGGGAATTCCAGAGGTTGAAGGCAACCATTAAGAAGCCTGTCTCCCATGTTCCCACCAGATGCACCTGTGAGGAATGCGGATCAGAAAGAACAACCTCTCTTGCAGATTTCAAAAAACAGGGAAGCTCAGAAGGGAGAATATGGCCCTGAGCTGTTTGGGGTTCTATGCATCAAAACATTTATAGGTCAGAATCAGAATTCTTCAGGAAAGAGTTCATAAATCAATATTTCTATAAACAGAGGTTTTTGTTGCTCCTCTAAGGTTTTTCTGACTTACGGTGAGTCTAAGGCAAACTTGCCATGGGTTGTTTAAGCCAGAAGTTTGCCACTGCCTTTCTCTGAGACAGAGGCCATTTCTGCGCTAGACTGTTATAGTTTCAGAGGCCCCTCTCTAAACTGCAATCCCCAGGACTCCATAGGATGTTGAAAATGAAATAATAGCACTATAACAGTGGGAATTGTGGGAGAGTGCAATTTACCCAAGATCACCCAAGAGTTTCCGTGTTTCCATGTCTGAGTGGGAATTTGAACTCCAGTCTCCTGGAGTCCTAATTTAACAGTCAGATCACTACAGGCAAGATATGAAAGGGAAATTTAACATGGGTTGGCTAAAACTGGTTTCCCCTCATCCTTCTCCCAGTAGGTCCAGAGTAGCTTCAAATTCCACAGCCCAGATAATAGGAATAATAATTGTAGAAGAAGAAATAAGTAGCAGTCAGCGGAGGAAAATTATTTATTTATAGAGATACATTATATAACAGATTTTTTAAAAAAAAATAAGCACAAGTTAAAAATAATCTCAGCCACAATCAAATGCAATGAAATGCAGTAAACAAAGCACATCTATAGAATTTAAAAGACTGCGTTAAAAGCAACCAGACTGAGAACACAACTCATCATTTAATAATTTAGAAGCACAACACACACACACACACAAGAAGAATAATTCACAGTGCTAAAACAGGACTAAACTGCAATGTAAATTAAAAGATCTGAAATTATTTAAAAACAAACCAAAGGCCCTTTCAGACAGCACAATTACAGCACTATCATACCACTTTTACTGTCATGGCAACTTCCTGTAGAATCCTGGGGTTTTGAATTTCCTGACATTTGTAGTTTTATGAAGGATTTAGAATTCTCTGCCAGAGCGCTCTAGTTCTTTCACAAACTAAAAATCCCAGCATTCCATTGGATGGAATCATGGCAGTTAAAGTGGACTTAAAGTGCTATAACTGGTCAGTGCGAAAAGGCCCAAAGCTTTTGCTGAGTATAGAAGAAATATGAAAGTTGGGCTCAAGGGGACTTTTGTGGAGCGAGTATTCTGAAGTAAGTGTATGTGTGTGTGTGGTATTTGTGAACGAGCTGTTTTGATTGGGCCATTCGTATTACCTCATCTGAAGGGGGCTTTTGAAGATACAGGAGTCTGTCTGCAAGTTTCTTAACTGCTCAGTAGAAGCCAGCATGGGTTTTTCAAGAACAAATCCTGTCAAACTAATTTTATCTCTCTCTCTCTCTTTTTTTTTTGATCAGGTCACTAGTTTAAGTAGATCACATTCTACCTGGAAAGAGTTAGAGACTGATAACTATGACTTTATTCCATGATCATGTTTATCAGTTGTTTGCTGGTAACCTTTCTGTTGGCACATCTCAGGGCTCCAATAAGTTGGAAATGACTTGAAGGTACACAATAACAACAACGACAACAACAAGTAAGAGTATCAAGGGTGTTTAGGAATTGTGGAGGGGTAGCTTGAAAGCCTTCTTAGACCAGATGCTGATCCAGGCCAGAAACTGGGGATGGATCTCAAAATCTCTTTTTCTTTTTGAGGTGGCTTATAATAATCACAGAAGTTCCCCCCACCAAGCCAAGCTGGAGTGGAAGTTAATGCCAACACTGTTCCCCTCAAAAATATCACAGACAATATCCTATATCATGACAACTCAACCTGGCCTTACTCACAGTACTGCTAGAAATACACAAGTGGGAGCTCAGCTGGAAACCTCCCAAACTGGTGAACAAGGTTCTTCTGTTTTCCTACACTAAGATAACCCTCTGATAATATCTCCATCCCTTTCACAGCACTGTTACCACCCCTTGCAACACCAGCTGAAGGTTGTTTTAGAGATTTCTGGTCCTTCACGGAGGACAGTTATAGACCCTCCCAAAAAGACTCTGTAACTCAACCAACAGTGATCATTAGGGGCTGTTTGTGGTGCTGATTTCTGATTAGAGGGCCCTGTCTTGACTCCTGATGCCATGTTGGGTGGAGGGTTGCTGTTTTTAGCTGCTGTTTGATTTTGGTAGAGTAACTTAATCTTTCCAGAATGACCAGGGCACCTATGTGAACAGTGATCTCCTTAGCACACACAAACACACACGTACACATGAGTGCAGGTACAAGGAGGGTTCCCCACATCCTCATTTAGTCCTTCCTGTTCAGACACTCCCAGACACATGGTGGCACATGGTCTCATGCATCAGGGACAGGTGAAGCAAAGAAGCAATGGTCTTTTTAACCTGGTCACCACAAGAAGATAATTCCCCTGTGTTGTTAATCTTGGCTCCGTATGTGCTGTTTAGCCTATAATATTTGTACATAGTCTCCTTCGTTCTCTGTTGTACTTCTCACATGCCAGCGATTAATTATCTTTGTGATGTGAAATCTCACAGATACATCGATGAAACAGGCAGACTGAGATTACTGTTCCCCTTTGCATGCTTTTATCCTTTAAGACAAGTTACAAATATACAACAGGTGATATCTCTATTGCTATACTAAAGGAATCACAGCATGCATAACCTGGCCTCTTGTTAAATTATTTAACAAGTCAAAAATAATTACCTTACAGCTGCCTATATTAAAGCCCCTGGTTTAATAAGTGACATGGGGTTTTGAGACTATGAATAATGAATAGGGGAAACACATCTGGGTTTTTGGAGGGTTTTGTGAAATGATCCACTGGTTTTCCAACATATTGTTTACAAAGAGGGAAATTTTATTCTAATAAGGAAGTGGTTATTTTACCCTGACTTCTGGGGGTCCCCTGGGGGACATCTTGATTCACTCCAAAGATGCAAAGATTGGGGAAATTAGCGGAGCACTGGCCTCAGCAGAACAAAGGGCAGGGTAATCCAGCAGGATCTTCTACCAAATTTTTATGGGGTCAGACCAAGCAAAAAGCCAGAGAATAGTACCAATAAATGGATTTTATTAACAAATATGTTCTCATGCACCAACATAATCACTCACTCACGTGCACAAGGCCTATCGAGAAGGGAAAGAGGTGAAAAATCATAGGGGATATAGTGAAGAGGGAGTAAAGGCAGTGATACTGCACCTATCCAGAAGTCTTTGGTCTGGGAAGCAGCAAGAAGAATGGAGCTCAATGAAGAGAGGTGACTGAGGGGATCACTCGGCTAACAGAGTGCCGGTCTGCTAGCATGGCGGGGAGTTCTCTGAGGAGACTCTCAAAAACAGACAAACAAATGGATTGAGCAATGGAAAAGTGGTAGCCCAACACAAATGTCTAGATGGGGAGTCTTGAGGCAGATGCGAGCCGTTGCACCTCCCCCTTGTGTCCAAAAAGTTCATCTTATGGAATGAATGGAGAGTCTCAGCAAAGGCAGGAAAGCCAAAGTACTTCGGGGGTGGCAAAAGCATTCTCGTTAGCAGGAATCACATGGGGAGATGGCGTGGTGTGTCTTCCACCCCCCTCCCCTTGTCACCAGGGATGGCTCTGTCACTGGATCTGGATGTGCTAGTTGCTGTGTCAGGCACTTGCAACAGCTGTCAGGATTGGTTGTTCTGCGGTTGGCTTCCACTGGCTCTGCTGCTGTGGTTGATGGAGGACCTGTTTTGGTTGCAAACTAAAAAAACTGATTAGTAGCAACAATGCAAATTCCAAACCAATCAGAGACATGAGGCCTGAAGAAGTGTTTTTGTGGGAAATGAATTTTGTTGGGGCCAAACATGCCCAACTGAACTGATAGTGAGGCATCATCAGAGCAGTGGGGGAATTTCCTATAACAGCTGGGGAATGATCAGTGGGTTGGATTTGCCATGCTGAGAGTTGGTCACTGCATCGTGTCTCTACTGCAGCCACGGCTTGGAGGGCGGCGTGCATGACTTGCAATGCTGTGGAGCGTAGGTTGGGCCGGTATAGTTCAGGGGTCCGGTGGACCAACCACAGTGCCCTTGAGATACTTTTCAGCATCTCCATGTGCTCCATACACCCAAGGCACTGAGGTTCTGCTCTTGCAGCAGTCACACTATCTCCGATCAGATCGGACACAACTCTGGCTTTCAGTTCCTTGCTCTGGAGAACAGGAGCACCCTTTTGCTGTTGAAAAAGATATACAGTTTCAAAGATGCCTGGGCCATGCAGGTTTTTGGTTGAGCAGAGCTGGAGCTTGCCAGTGCCCGCATGTCTGCAGGAGGCATGGAGAATGTTTTTTTTTTCTAAGTTTGGCTATCAAATTCTTGCACTGCCTTAAGGGCATATGCAAATTCTTACTAATATCTGCACAAATCAACTGTCATTCCTAAAATTCCTACTATCTACAGGGCTATTTGCAAGAGAAGGAATGGGGAGGTGTCGTTCCTCATTTACCCTTCAGTGATGTCATGGACTCAGGGCTCCAAGTCATGCTCACCATAACTGGAAAGGGTAGCTAGAATGATGGGCTAGATGGTTCCTGGGTGCTCAGGTTCATGGGGCGAATTGGTGCTCCAGAGTTGGGCCTCATCCACCAGAGAGGAATCTTGTCCCAAAGTCCTCTCCTGCTTGCCCCATGGTCATTGCACGTGGTCCCTCTCACTCCAGAGATCCTGTCACCATGGTTAGACCACTGCTTTCTGGGTATTGGACCTAACTCTGGAGGCCTGATCTACCTTAGAGCACCCAGAGCTCTGACTCCCAATTGAGCCCTGGGTTTTTAACTGGTCCAGGCTTTGCTTGGACCCCTGACACTTCCCCAAAAACAGAACAAGACAGACTCCTGTCAAACTTGGTCCAAGCTGTCTAGCTTGGAGCTGCAAAATCTGTCATCTGGCCCTGCAGGCTACCAGGAAGAGGCAGATATCTAATACCAATTGGAAGACTAGGGCCCTTTTCATACCTTACCTTTTAACACTGCTGGGTTGGGGTCCTCATGCAAGAAGCGTGGGCAGTAAGGCTCTCACAAGTCTCCTGCTTCAGCTCCGCAGCTCCTTCCTGCTCGTGCGAAAGCCCTGCCCGTGCCCCGCCCCTTCCTTCCACAGTGTAGCCTGGGAGTTAGAGGCTGCACTGAGGAGAGGACGCGCAACTGGCCCGGCTCCAGAGGCTCCGCACGGCAGGTGAGTGCGGCCCAGGCCCGTGAGCATTGCACAAGCGCGGGTCATTTTCGACTAAAAGCCGAAAATAAAAAAATGCATGTTCGCTGCGCGTGAGGGCCTTAAACGTCGCATAAATGGGAGTGCATCATGCAGACTGTTCCTCACATTTACGCGACACTCAAGGGGCCCTTTCGCTTGCAAACTGCAGTGCGAAAAGGGCTTAGGATAACTACTAGGGAGTGTAAAGCTAGATATGTGATGGCGCTGCCAGTGGAAGACCATGTGAAGGCATCCCATCAGGACTTGTGTGTTGCCTTTTCAATTTCTTTCAAGGTTGTGGTGATCTGTCTGGCTGTGTGATTTATGGTGATGGTGATGTTGTGTACAGAATGCGCAGCCTTCTGAACTTTCTTATTCAAAACGGTCAGGTTGCGAGGCCAAGTGGATACATGGAACTCATCTTCCAGATGGAATCCCTCTAACTCGGAAGATGATGGGGTGTAAACTATTTCCAACATATATTTCTCAGTGGCCTCTTTTAAAAAGAAGTCCTGGCCAAAGCAGTCTACTATGTGTGTTTGGCAAAGCAGGGATTCCCAGCCGTTTGGTTAATGGCAATGAGATGGTCTCCAGGTATAACGTGTACTATAGAACACGGAGTCCTTAAACAAAAACAATCTTGATTTAACTATACCAGAATAGAGTTGTTAACAGAGACTATGTGGTTTGAAATGCCAGAATGACACTGTGTTGTTCCAGTTTGGAGCTATGCTGCCTCTGTTGCAAAAGGGGAAGAAGTTTGAAATCTACAACTACAACTACAATTAACACAAACTATATATACAAAAAAGAGGAAACTTT
Source organism: Cyclura pinguis (assembly GCA_030412105.1). Classification (NCBI taxonomy): domain Eukaryota; kingdom Metazoa; phylum Chordata; class Lepidosauria; order Squamata; family Iguanidae; genus Cyclura; species Cyclura pinguis. The sequence goes on along the minus strand of CM059599.1, from coordinate 15,666,625 downwards.
GTTGGAATGTGTTTCTTCAGGGTGGCTGCCAGCCCATGAAGGGAGTTAAGGGAGTTGCCTTGCTCCTCAGCTGCTCCACAAAAGAGGGGCTTGCCTACTCTGAGGGCTTTCCTTTCCAGTCCTTTGAATGTCATTGTCTGTGGGTCTCTGAAATCGCTGGTAAGGGTGGCTGTACACTCCTGACCTGAGACCCTTTTGGGCAAATCAAAGTGGAGGTTGGTATTTATCCAAAATGCCTCCTGGAGCAATATTTTTTCCCTTGGCATGATGGTGACTGAGACAGAGGCATGGACTGTCTTGGAACCTCTCGAGATCACCAGGGTAAAAATGTATTGATGGCCATTGAATGTGAATGTAACCTGGCACCAGTGTAGCTCTGTGGAGGGGAAGACAGTAGCCACATCCACCTCACAGTGGCATTTGGGGCTCTCAGTTATGGTTGTTGAAATCTCCCCTGATGGAATGCAATGAAGGAGAGTGTGTAGTGTCAAGCCAGTGTGTGCCAGGGTGAGTGCCTTCACTAATTTGTGCTCTGGTTGGACAGGAGCATTTTGCTGCTTGGATCCCCAGTCCCACAGGAAAGTTCTTTGAAAGAGGGCATGGAGAGGACAGATTCTCTCTGCCAGGGATTCAAGGAAATCCTGGGAGAAACTGAGGGTGTCTAACAGTGGTCTCAGAGAGGGAACCACCATGAGTGCTGGAAGCTTGGGATTAGCTTCCACTCAATGCATGTCCACCTCTTCCTGGCTCTCACACAAGCCTTCTTTGTGCTCTGAAAGCACCATGGTCTGGGCAGTTGGATTCACACTTCTGGCTGGGTTGAGGCGAGATGGGCTTTTTCTGATCTGCGCAGTAAGGAAACTGGAGGCTAAACCTCAGAACACGCTGTAGCGACTACAGCTTCCTTGGAAACTAGCTTTTGGTGTAGTTCTTCATGCTCCTCCTTGAGCCTGGTCACTCTATCTGGAGTGCCTGAATCTGCAATGAGGCAGTTTCTAATTTGGATTGGGTCTCCTGCGCTGCAAATGAAAGTGCCAAGTTGTCTGCCAACAGGGAACTATTTCACCCTGGAAGTGAGTCCAATTCCTTGGCCTGGTGTCCTCCTCCGTCTGTATCCAGTCAGACGGATGGAGTTGGGAGTGGGCTTGCACTGTCATACTCGTTTAGGATGCAGCACGTGTGGGGCTGCTCCAGAGTCAACTAAAAGGGTGGCAGAAGACTTGTCCCTATTGGTCCCAATGCCTTCCTTCACCCAGAATCTTCACCATTTGTCAGGCGTCAGCTGAGCCATGACATCCTTGGGGAGAATCCTGGACCAAGGGCACCCCTATTTAAGAGCCTCCAAGCTAGGATAGTGCCCAGCAGGCAGAGGGCCATGTGTTATGGCATCCACTGGCTGTGCACCTCCTGGCTGAGAGTGCACCTTCTTGGGAGTGCTCCCAAGGAGATCAGAAGTCGGCCATTGGTCAAACTAGCTCAAGTAGAGCCCTAGTTTGTGCAAGGTCATCCAAAGCTTCACTCTCTCCCCCAAGTAAGCACTTCAAGTTGGGTCGTACCCTCCAGACTGCACTCGCCATGTGTCCTGCCTAGCCTTGGGATCCTGCTTCGATGGGGGACGGAAGTTCCAATTCCCCTTGGGAGCTGAAGCAGGGGCTGATTTTCGATGCTGGGAGTGGGGCCCATACTTGGAGTACTGGGTTCCCAATTCCCATGCTCTGTCTTGAGGGGCCGCTGAATGGCCTTAAGGGCTACAGTCTAGTGGAGGAGATCAAAGACCTTGTGGGGTATGAATGGATCATGGCATTAAGCTACATGATCCAAGTAGACTTGTTAAGGGGGCCAAGCTGATTGGCGATTGCCTTGGCCTCGGTCGCTTTCCATGGGACCCTAGTCTCTATCTCCTGGGTCTCCTCCTCTGCTTCATCCTCCCTGGCCATCACTTTTCTCCTAGTCATAGATCTGGTCTCAACAGGGTGGACCAAACCCGCCACCCAGTCGGGGTTGTATGAGTGGAATGCCGTGGCGTCCTCAGGCAGTGGTTCCCTGAGGGCAGCAATGGGGAGAGAAGGAAGAAACTCCAGGCAGACTGCCAAAATGACTGCCTACCAAGTTTGCAATTCCTTCTCCAATTCCTCTACCCTGTGATGGCACACCATGTGGCTGACCATCTCCTGTTTTTCTTTAAAATGCTTTGCCATGAACTTGGCGGCAGTCTTAGATTGGACCAGTTCTTCCTCTAAGACTTTGGCCCGTTCCTTCCAAGTCTGGGCTTGGAGGGTCACCTCACTCAACTTTTGGCTTGTGGTCTGTGCGATGGACAAAAAAGTCAGTTTGTCCGCACACACAACCTTGTTCTTGGCTTGAAGCCAGGCAACCTCTTTGGTCATCTTTTCTATTTGGGTTTTGGTGGCCACAAGGGTGCTCAAGGCATCCTGTGCAGTGAGCCAAAGTGCCCACGCTGCAAGGGCGTTCTTGGAAGGTCCAAAAGGGGTCTTATCCATATGGGCCTTTATGTAAGCCTCCTGAAGGGTGGAAAAGGGATCAGGAGTTTGGAAGCTGGAGTCCTTCCATGAGCACTTGCCCTTGTGGAGGACCCAGCGTTCTGGCTTGTCTGCCACCTTCTCCTCCTGCATGAGATTCTTTACTTCCATTTTTTTCCTATGCTAGTTGCATGATGGACCAGGCTTGTAGGGACGGAGAGGATCACCTAGACCCCTGGAGGTTCTTAGAGAGATGAACACTAAGTAACTTAGTTAGGAAAGGGGGATGCGGAATCTAACTACAAGCCTCCCAGAAGTTCCCCTATGCAAGTCTAAGCCCAGACCCCCTCCATTTTCGCCTTAGTGCAAAAGGGGATTAGGGGTCAGATTCAAAGACTGGGGGAGGACCACTCTGATTCTTTTTGGGGACCTTCACCTAGACCCTGCCTAGACGTGAAGGGGAAGAAACAAATTCTAAGGAACTTACTGTGCCACCTGGCCAAGTGACACGGAAAGAGGGAAAAGAACCTTACTGAATCTGCCCTATAGTTTTTTGGGTGAGAGGTGCCTTCTTCTACCTTGGAACAAACTTCTAAAACCCTACTCAGATGGGGCTCACCACCCGTGCCTTCAAAGACTACAGGACTCACCACTTGTGCTTGCAAGCTCTACGGGGCTCACCACCTGTGTTGCCTAGGATTATGGGGCTCAGCACCCGCGTCTCCTACTCTGCCAGGATTCACCACTCGTGCTTCCTACAGTTACGGGAACAGTTGCCACCTGTGCTTCCTACTGACCTGCACCAAAACACAGTGGGTGCTATGGGTTATCCTGGCCTACCAACTAGCAGTCAGGATCCCACCCCACGATAGACCCAAGTTAGGGAAAGATTCCCAGGACAGCTTGTGTACAGCCATTGCTGTCTGCCATGATTCACTGCTACGCTAGTGACCACGTAGGTGTGGCCACCATACAAAAAAACAAGATAGATAGAAAAGGGGAGAGATTCCCAACTCCAACAGTAGCCCTGTGGCTCACTTACTCCACAGTGGCATACACACGTGTTTCCTAACACCCTAGGCTTTCGGTTGGCTGTTCCCTGTGTCAGCACCAATCTGATCTGCGTTGGTCATGGCTTCCACTTAGATTAGGGGTGCTGGGGATGCCCAGATTACTCCATCACTCTGTTACGCTGACGTCTGGGGGTCCTCTGGGGGACATCTTGATTCACTCCATAGATGCAAAGATTGGGGAAATTAGTGGAGCACTGGCCTCAGCAGAACGAAGGGCAGGGTAACCCAGCAAGATCTTCTACCCAATTTTTATGAGGTCAGACCAAACAAAAAGCCAGGCAATCGTACTAATAAATGGATTTTATTAACAAATATGTTCTCATGAACCAACACAATCATTCACTAGTGTACACAGGGCCTATCAAGAAGGGAAAGAGGTGAAAAATTATAGGGGATATAGTGGAGAGGGAGTAAAGGCAGTGATATTGCACCTATCCAGAAGTCTTCAGTCTGGGAAGTGGCGAGAAGGAAGGAGCTCAGCAAAGTGAGGTGGCTGAGGGGAGCACCCAACTAACAGAGTGCCAGCCTGCTAGCGTGGCAGGGAGTTCTCTGAGGAGACTCTCAAAAACAGGGACTACTTATAGGGCAGAATGTACCTTGAGGGCAGGCCCTCTCCTGGGAAGAACAATGGCCAAAATAAAAGGAAAAATGCAGCACAATGGTGACTTGATGGTTTGCATGATTGGTTCATGTAAATGGACCTTGCTGTCAATGTCAGGCGGCAGCTAAGCAGACACAGAGGCAGGAGCTGAGTTTATGGCTTTAGTAATAAATAAATCAAGAGGTTACATCACCAAAACAAACATCCAAGTCCCAAGGGCAGCAAACTCAAACAGCAAGGTTTAGCCTGGAACAGAAAGCCCAGGACGCAGATTCCCAGTTGGTAGACGGTTGTTGCCCTGTGCCCAACTCCAACAGTGTCTGTCTTAAATACACAGTCTTTAGCCCAGCTGGGGCTGATCAAATGTCCGTTGGCCCAGCTCACAGCTGGAGCCCCTCAAGACTTCAGGGCCGATTCATCAGACACTTCTCCCGCAGCCACTGAGACCTCTGAACCGGCCCCTTCTCCAGCCGCCTCTGGAGGAACGTGGGGGGAGGGTCTGCTGCAAACTCCGGGCTGGAGTCAGAAACAGCAGCCTCTGTCAAGTCAGAAGCACTAGCCTCTGCCTCTGGAGCACAAACATCTGTTGCAGGTACTGGCTCGGGATCCATGCCTGGGACAGCTGTGGGGTCGCTGGCAGACTCCTCCCTAGACTCTGAAGGAGCCCCCTCTCCCGAAGGCGCCTCCAAGGGATCCTCCCCTGGCTGGAAGTCCAAGTTTAAATCAGAGTCCAAGTCTGAATCGGCAGCACGCTCAGCCTGGCTCATGACACTCGCCTTTGTAGGATTGTCCGAAGTTGAAGTTGCTCAACCTGGGGAAAACCCAGTAATCCCTTCAAGTTGGCTATTTGTGGCTGAGGACCCTTTGTTCATGTGGACGTGCCTAGCCTGAGGTCTCCTTGGGAAACGTTACTGGGGATTTTCCTGGTCCTGACCTAGGTTCCGTCATTTGACCTATATGTCTATACAACCACCTGGGCAACCTCTGTGGCATGGAAGTCAGATATCAATTTTATATCCACCTGGGACAGGGTCTGTCACGGGGGTAACAGTCATCTATGCTCTCCATTTTCACGTCCCTTCATTTCATATAAGCAGTGAGGTAAGATACTATTTACACACACATTCATGCAGAGATGGTGGGAATCTTACCTTATTGGCTTATATCCAATTCTTAATCCTAAATTGTTTCTGATTCATGATGATCTTAAGGTGAACCTATCATGGGGTTTTCTTGACAAGATTTGTTCAGAGGAGGGTTTGCCTTTGCCTTCCTCTGAGGCTGAGAGGGTGTGACTTGCCCAAGATCACCCCCTGGGTTTCCAAGTCTGAACAGGGATTCAAACCCTGGTCTCCAGTACCATAATCCAGTGCTCAAACCATTACACCACACTGGCTTTCTTCTCTTCCATTTACTTAGCTGGAAGTGCTGGAAGTGACAGTGGTGCATGGCAATGAGGAAGAGTTCAGTTTCTTTCTTTCCTATTTCTTCTTTATCATCTCCCAGTCCTTCCTATTTGTGAAGAGGAACAAGAGTTATATAAATGGATAAGTATAAATGGGTATGTATGCATTTGAAGTTACCTTTTACAGAAGCGGACTGTTAATCTGCCTATCCCAATATTGACTATTCAGACTGGAGGCATCACACCAAGATTTAAGTAGAAAGGATTTCTCCACAATGGCTATAAGGAGATATCTGAGAATGGGACTTTTTGGGCTAAGTCCTATTGGCTAGTTCCAACTACAGCAAGTCCATTGAATCACCTATTGAATGGTATGTGATCACATGGATAAATCCCACTGATTTAATGGGCCTGCTCCAGTTGGGATTAACCCTAGTATGCAGGCCTCTGCATGCAGTTAAACATTTTTTTCTGTAGTCACCAAAAGTGATTGGAATTTTCTTTTGGCACAAAAATTACAGACGAGACTAAAATTCATGTTAAAGGAAAATGAAAACTTTCCAAAATCAGGATCAGCAATCTCATACCCTCCAACATGTCACAGATGAAAACTGTGACATGTGTGGCCAAACCACATCATAGTATGCTTAAGATGGCAAAAATTATTAATGACAAAGAACCAAGTTTGCTTTTGCCTGAGCCTACTGAGAAGGGCAAATTTCTATTGTCTCCTCCCCTATCACTACTGAGTTAATTGACTGCAAAGCACTCTTGCACTTTGAGGTCAGTTTGCAGCAACTGGAATAGCCTGAGGGAAAGTGGAAGAGGAAAGAGAAACTGGGACATTTTAAAAGAAACCGAAAAAGTGGGACAATTGTGGGTACCAAATCCGTACCAAATTGGGACAGCTGGAAGGCCTGCAATCTCCCTCATCCTATTACTTTTAAGAGCATTGTAAGTTTTAATGAATACAGTTGGCCATCCACATTTGCTAGGATTGAGGGGTGGGACCCCCACAAAAGTGGAAAAATCACAAATAGGAAAATGTGTGGGTGGGTGTCTGTAGAAAGGGGGCTGAGGCATGGTGGGGAGAGCGGGCACCCAGGATTCATATCAGGTCAGGGAAAGAAGAGGGAAAGCGGGTTGGTTGGCATAGTGGTCCTATACTTCCTCTCTTGCCCATTTCCTTGGTTAGGTTTGTGGGGACTATCAGGAGAGGGTTTCTGATGTTGAGAAATTGGGCTGTGAGCCATCCTTAGTTGGCCAGGCAGTGGCTGATGGAGGTGGAGGAGGACCAGAGGCAGGTTTTTAAAGGGCTGTGTGGTCTCATTGCAGCTGCTGAGAGGAAAAGTTCTTCCAAAAAATAGTTGCCTGAGGAAGGGGTGGGGAGAGGTTGGAGAAACTCACAAATAATCAAATCCATGAAAGTCAAACCCACAAATGTGGAAGGTGGCTGTACAGTTCTCCTGTGCATTATGTACATGTCTCTATAAAAGAGATAACAGACCCAATCCTCTGGGATGTTCTTTACTCAAGGGTGGAAGGGAAGTTCTAAAAATACACAATTCTGCAGGGAACACTTCATCTTGTAACATTTATATCAGTGCAGAAATCGGTAGTTTGGATTTTTGCCAGATCTAAATCGGCAGCCCATCTGAAGATCTTATCTTTGACTAATTCTTTGGTGTAGCCCAAGTCAATCGATCTGGCCGAGTGTGCTGATAAATTATACTTAACACTAGCCTCACACCATATAGTGTATGGATGTATGGATGTTTATTCTAAAAATACTTGGCGTTATGTGTGTATTGTGAACAATTGTGTAGCTCCTTTCCTTCTAAACATTAAAAATGAGGGAGAGAAACCTAGCTTCCCAGAAACACAAGCTTATGTCACTTCTGTAGCAGATGTGCAAGGTTTTGAGGGGTGGGTTTTGTGCCCTTTCAGCAAGATCAGGGCTAGCTGCAATGGCCCTAAGTTACATAGGAGGCTTGGTAGTCAAAGCACTTTGGCAATGGACCTTTTGCTAAGGGGAGGGCAGGGCAGGGGTATTCCTTGCTGAAGATCTTCAGGTGGAGTCTGGACACTCATCTGCTACATGGATTGTAGCTCCAAGTTATCTGCATGAAGCAACAGGCTCAGCTAGATGGTCTACAAGACATTTTCCAGTACCAATGTTCTCATGTATCAATCACTAAATCCCAAGATTTCTGAACATACAATAACAGGGATATAGACCTAAACCCACTTCCTATTTCCAAGAAGAATGGATGGACATATTGAATTGATGGAAAATACAATGTGTTGTCTTGAGCAAGTCACACTCCTTCAGCCTCAGATGAAGACAAAGGCAAACCCGCTCTGAACAAATCTTGCCAAGAATTAGATTCATCTTAGGGCCTTTCAGCAGTACACTGTTATAGTGCTATTATTCCACTTCCAACATCCTATGGAATCTTGGGGTTTGCTCTTCGGCCTCAGTAAATTACAAACCCCAGAATTCTACAGAATGTTGAAAGTGGAATAATAGCTCTCTAACCATGTAGTGCAGAAAGGCTGTTTGTTTCACCTTGAGTCAGAAATGATTTGAAGGCACAGAAAAATAAGAAGCTAGGATTAGGAATTGGATATATGCCCATAAGATAGGATTCTACAAAGACTTTAGAGACTAATAATTAAATTACCTCTTTATTCCATGATCACGTTTATCAATTATGTAATGGTAACCTTACTGCTGACATGTGGTTCTTCAGGATGACCATCAGGCTCCTTGCTCATTCCTTCCTTTGGACCCACTTTTCATTTCTCCGCTTGGAACCACAATAGCCTGGTATGGTTTGTAGGATTGCTTGATTTCCTATGTCTGTCTATTATTTTTCAATAAAATACCCCTTTTGACTTTTAACTAGGTTTGGGCCAACCGAATCCTCGAATCCTCGAATCCTGGGTAAGGATTCCAGATTCCCGAATCCAAATCCCTGTGGCAAAATAGGCAAACGAAATCTTTTGACTCCACCAACCAAATAGATTGCTGGAGACTGGGACGCCTGAAACCAGGGAGACAAGGATGCCTGAAAACCTGGGAGACCATACATGCAAGGGACGATAGTAAGTAAGTGAGGTTTTCCCTTGGAGTAATAATGACCTTGGCTAACAATTTCAGAAATTACATCTGGGCTTGTATTCTAAGATATTTAAATTTAAGATTTAAGTTCAGCACTTGACTGGAAGGTACAGTCTCGAGATTTCAAGGACAGCTGAAAGATTCCTTTGCAGAGCTCCCTTGCAAACCTCTTTCAGACACAATTCTGGGCTTTGGAGTTTTACAAGGTGTCATAGCCTTCTCTGCCAAAGTGTTCTGGTGCATCATCAAACTACAAACCCCAGGATGCCAGAAGGAGCTATGCAAAGAAAAGCCAGTTTTTACTTGGATTATCTCTGTACTGTAGTATGTGGCCCTGTTTACACAGACAGGAAAATGTGGGATTACTCCACATTTTCCTGCCTATGTAGAAAGGGTCCTCATGTCATTTTCAGTCTGGGGAGATCCTGAGGCAAAACTATGACAATTGTCCCGGCCAGATTTCTTCAGACGGAGGGTTGCCTTTGCCTAGGCTTTTGCTAAGGCTGAGAGAGTGTGTCTTGCCCAAGATTATCTTTCTTTCCCTTGCTTTTTAAACTCTCTTTTAAAAAAGGATTTGAAAGATTCGAGATTCGTGGATTCCCAGAACCTTCCAGGGGTTCGGATCTGGATCGGGATTCGGATTTGGAAAATTCTGGATTCGTCCCATCCCTACTTAACTGTAGTCAACTGTACAGTTAGTACTGGTATAAAGATCCTGTTGTTAGCATCTTTCAGGCCTCCTTTGAGTTAATAACTGCCCAAATCTTAAGGAGACTCTAGCACTGCTGGTGGACTTCAAGGTCGTCCACCTTTTAGGATAACACCACTTGGAATACTGTGCCCAGTTCTGGGAATCTCAGCTCAGGAAGGATATTGACAGGCTGGAACACGTCCAGAGGAGGGTGACCAAAATGGTGGAAGGCCTAGAAACTATGAAGCCCTGTGAGGAGAGGCTTAGGGAGCTGGGTAAGTTTATCCTGGAGAAGAGAAGGTTAAGAGGTGATGTGATTAGCTGAGTTTAAATATTTGAAAGGCTGTCATATTCAAGATGGAGCAAGCTTGTTTTCTGCTGCTCCAAAGACTCAGACACAGTTTATGGAAATGGGCAACCAAGGGGTACACAAGTGAAAAAAAAGGTTGGAAACTTCTGCCTTAGAAAACCCCCAGCAGGTAGCTGTCCAGACTCTTTTTGAAGATGTCCAGAGAAAGAGACTCCACAGCTCTTATTGTCTAGAAGTTCCTTCTAGTGTTCAATCAGAATCTACCCTCTTGTAACTTAAAATGATTAAACCTGGTTCTACTTTTCTGAGGCAAATCTGAAGAGTTTAACTCTGCTGGGTAGATACATTGAGCTTATATTTATCAGGAATGGAAGTCTTCCGAATTTCTAAGCAAATCAAAGCTTAGAAATATCCAGATATTTGGAATATAACATGGACTTTTACACATCTATAGCTATTCTGAATTCATTTTTTTAAACTGGAGAGATGAATGTGAGCTCCCTTCCTTCCTTCCTTCCTTCCTTCCTTTCTTTTTCTTTCAATTATTGTTTTGCTATATAGGGATACATCTGTTTAACAAACCCTCTATAATTGCTGCTCTCACTTGCTTTGCAATAATTAGGTCTATCATTTCTTCATGGAGAAAAAGTACACTTAGGAACTTAATTAAGAATGTTTAATACTCTCTTTTATTCATAATTTTATGGCGTGCAAGAGAACCAACTGCAGTCTTTTTATAGTTCTGAATATATAGTTTTCTTATATTGTCTAAGGATATTGTTCTCTCTCACATAAACAGACATTTGTAATGAACATGGAAGAAGGGGAGCTGTTAGTGCATTTCCCCCACCTCTTAAATTCATTGTGAAAGCTTGAATAGGACCTGGGACAAGTACTGCTTACATAAAATAATCAAACAGTAACAAAGTTATCCTCAGAGGATATTAAAAAATTATATTTATAATTGCAGCAGGACTACAGTTAGTTCTCTTATAACATGTGGATTTTTAATAACTTATTTAGTCTAGAACTAGAAAATTATATCTAGTTATTTAACACCAACCAACATGCAGAGGCTGGTTAGCCCTAATTAGTGTAGACCTAGGCCATTTCCGCACTACACCCTTATAGCGTGATTATTCCACTTTCAACATCCTATGGAATCCTGGGGTTTGCAGTTTAGGGAGGGGCCAGCCAGTGCGGAAATGGCCCTAGTCAATGAACTGTTGAGTCAACATGTAGGTAAATTCCATTTGTCTACTCTGTTCCTAGCTAACTACTTAACACTATTGGCTAGAATTCTGTTAGGGATGTATACATGTGTAAATCGTGAAAAGGATGCAGGTTCAAAAAGTCGTAACCGCACAACAGACATATTCTGCTGGTAGTGCCAAAGTGGAATTGTGCAGGCAGCATGTTCAGCCATGCCTTGTCTTTGCAAGGTGTGAATTGTGTGTTACATATCATGGTTGTGCATCCTATACTTTGCCTTTGGTTGCACATTGCGCATTGTGGTTGTTCATTGTATATTGTTCATTGTACATAGAATCACAAAATCATAGACCTGGAAGAGACCACAAGGGCCACCAAGTCCAACCCCTGCCATGTAAGAATACATCATCAAAGCATTCCTGTCAGATGGCCATCCAGCATCTGTTTAAAAACCTCCAAAGAAGGAGACTCCGCCATACTCCAAGGTAGCACATTTTACTGTCAAACTACTGTTAATGTTAGGAAGTTCTTCCTAATGTTTAGAAGGATTTTTTTTTCTGAACTTTGAAGCCATTGCTCCATGTCCTAGTCTCTGGAGCAGCAAGAAACAGGCTTGCTCTATCCTTCATATGACATGTTGCCTCTTAACCTTCTCTTCTCCAGGATAAACATACCCAACTCATTAAGCATAGTTTCCAGCCCTTCTACCATTTCGGTTGCCCTCCTCTGGACACGGTCCAGCTTATCAATATGCATCCTGAACTATGGTGCCCAGAACTGGACACAGGACTCCAGATGGCATCTGACCAAGGTGGAATAGAGTGGGACTATCATTTTCCTTGACCTAGACACTATTCTGCTTCCCATGCAGCCCAAAATCCCATTGCTTTCTTAACTGCTACATCACACTGCTAAGTCGTGTTCAGCATGTGGTCTGCTAAGACTCTTAGATTCTTTTCACATGTACTGTGATCAAGCCAGGGGTCACCCATCTTATATCTGTGCATTTCATTTTTTTTTCCTGTCCAGATGTAGTAGCTTACACTTCTCCTTGTTGACATTCATTTTGTTAGTTTGGTACCAGTTCTCTAGTATGTTAAGATCATTTTGAATTCTGATCCTGTCCTCCATGGTGTTAGCTACCCCTTCTAATTTGGTGTCATCTGCAATTTTGATAAGAATGCCCTCTCTTCCCTCATCCAAAGCATTGATAAAGATGTTGAATAGCACTGAGCCCAGGATAGAACCCTGTGGTACCCCACTAGTCACTTATCTCCAAGAGGAAGAGGAGCTATTGGTGAGTACCCTTTGGGTTCAGTCAGTCAACTGGTTACAAATCCATGTATTGTACAGTCTTGCTGTTCTGCATGTGGGTTGTGTAGCAGTCACATAGTGTATCTCCACATGCAGATACTTGTCCTACGCAGAGGGAATGTTGGATTGCAACCCTAGTTAACTAGTTATCTACTTAAAATGCATCTAGTTAATACATCCAGTTAATAACACATGGGGACCTTTTCACACTATGCAGTTATAGCACTATAATTCCACTTTAAATACCATGGTTCCATTCTATGGAGTCCTGGGGTTGACATTTTGAGGAGGAGGATTTCAGACTCCCAACTAGACAGCTTAAGTGCCTCACCACACTACAAATCCCAGATTCCATAGGATGTTTCCATGGCAGTTAAAATGGAATATAGTTCCATAATTGCATTGTGTGAAAGGACCCCTGAAATACAAAGAATTTAAGAATAAAAATGGCCTGTGCTACATAGATTACAGCAAAGTATTTGATTGTGTACATCAGGAAAAAAGTATGGATCACTTTAAAAAAAAGTGTCACAACATTTGATTGTCCTGACACATTGTCCATACTAAGGGCAAGAGTCCCCTCTCAGGAAAGAATATGGAGAAATATAATAGTTTCCAATTGGAAAGGGCATCAATCAAGGCTACATTTTATCGTCCGATCTGTTTAATTTATACACAGACCATATCATATGAAAACCAAGATTAGACTTGGTGGAAGGAGGTACAAAAACTGGAGAAGGAACACTAATAGTTTTAAGATATGTACATGGCACAATATTAGTAGGGGAAAATAAGAAAGACCTGGAACAATAGCTGATGAAAGTTAAGGAAAACTCAAAGAGAATTTTTACAAGATGATGTATCAATGGTATTTGACACCAGAACAATTGGCCAGATTACATAAAGAACGTGCTAATTAATTTTGGAAATGTAACAAGTGGGAATTTTTTTACAACAGTTAGTAGACTTGTCAAACAAACAAACAAACAAAACCCATTCTGGAATCAAATGCATTTTAGGGTGTACACAATTTTGGAAGCTGAAGTGCAACAGATTCCATAGATATACTTTTTAAGATTAACTGGAGAGCAGCTGAAAAAGAAGTATGGCAAGATATTATGATATATGACTACTGCAGCATGATCGTTGTATTCACAGAAATGGAAGAATACAGAGATTCCAACAAAAGAGGATCAGCTGATAAAATCTTAGTTGGACTTAGTTGAGATGGATAAATAGACAACATTCATTAAGGAAAATCTATGACATCCTTTGTGAAAGACTGGGAACCTTTGATCATCTTTTTGCAAGAAAAAAAATATAACTTATCAACAGTAGGATTTATGATTTGGTATTTTGGAAATGATAGCAGTGGAAGTATCAGAAGATATTAGTATCCAGAGAAGTATTTCTTTCTTTCTTTTTGAAAGGTAATGTTAGATAAAATTAGGAAAACTGAAGCCTATATTTTAAGTTTTTTTCTTCTTCTTTTTAGTTTAATTTAGTTTAGTATTTAGGGTATAATATGCCCCCTTTTTTTTCCTTCTTGTTTATTTTTATTTGTTGTAACTTACTTGTTTTGTCTTTTTAGTCTGTTTCCATTTAGTTTGTTTGTTTTTCTATAAAATAGTAAAAAAGAGGAAAAGAAGAAAAAAACAGTCAAGGAAGAAACTACAAAAAGCAGGATTATAGCTGAATATTAAGAAAAAAAATACCACAGAAGATTTACATAAATTTAAAGTGACTGATGAAGATATAAAAACTGTTAAAGATTTTCTATACCTTGATTAAGTCACGAGGAGTGCACTCTAGAAAGAAGAAGACTAAGATTTAAAAGGGCAACCATGAAAGGATGAGATTAAAATTCTTAAATATAAAGATATGTAATTGAATACCAAACTCAGGATTACCTATACCATAGTATTCCTCATTTCTATGTACATGAAAATTGGACAGTGAAAAACACGGACAGAAAGAAAATCAACTCATGACAAATGAATGCATCTGAGACCAAATCAAGCCTTGACCCTCCCCAGAAGCCAAAATGACTAATCTGAGGTTGTTGTAGCTTGATGATATGGCTTGTTGGAAAAGATGAGATTGCTGAAGGAAGCAGGAAAAGTGGAGGACTGATTTACAGATAGACTCACTTCAGGCAACCATGGCCCTAAGTCTGCAAGACCTGAGCAGGGCTGTTGATAACAAGATCTCCTGGAGATCCTTCCTTGATAGGGTCATCATAAGTCAAACCCAACTTGATTAACACCACAACAACAATAGCAAAGTCTAGAAGAATAGCTCTTACCCTCTTGCCTCCCGTATGCTTTGGACATCATTTCTCCAAATCCCTTATCATTGGTCCAGATGACTGAAACATCTAGAAGTTGAAATTCAAAATATATGGAGAATTGAATGTTGATAACCAATGTTCTAGACCAGATTATTAAAAGCCTGTTGATTTAGGCCATTTCTGCGCGAGGTTGATACATCATAGCAGCGTCAAATTCTTACCCTCCCATCTGCACATTGAACCATTTTAGCTTCATAGTTTTCTTGTGGTTCTGCATGTTTTCAGCTCCTAGAACAGTTCACTGTGGTTCACTGCAATGCCAAACCACTGTATGTGAAAACTAGAAAAACTCCAATGTAAATCTCCAAACCGGTTCTGCTTCAGTTTTTGCCTACATGCAGAACATGCAGAAGTAGCCGGCTATGGGCTGTCCCTTCCATCATTTCCATCCCTATCTCTCTCTGCCCATCAAAGGACAGGCTGCCGTCCTTATTGTCTTCCTGTGTTAAACAGACAGCAGGAAGATGGTGGATCTGGTAATGGACTGTTAAAATGTGTTTTTTTTTCCAGCTGTCAATGAACATACATTACTACACACAAACGTAGCAACACAGAAATGTATTAGAAATGTGTGTTTTCTAAAAAACAGACCAATTGGTGATGGCGGGGCAGGGGGAGGGAGGGGAATGGGAGTGGCCAGGGACTTGCTGTTGTGGATGCAGCAACCGCTGTTCTCCGGAGTAGTACAATGTAATTGCAGGCAGAAGGGGTGCAGACAGCACAGTTTCTAAATTTCTGAATTCAGTTTCTGAATTGGAGTATAAAGACAACACTCTTATCATGTAGTGAACCATTCCTCCCCTATCGTGCGGAAATGGCCTTAATTTATACTTGAAGATTCATATAGAAACAAACACCTCCTGCTAGCTTGACTTGGAACTGCACTCAAAAACCTGAACTGTTTTCCAAAAAAATAAAAAAAAAACTTAACTTTGTTATAAAAATTGTTTTATTCTAATCTAACGTGAGCAAAGTGCTATCCTGGGACCACATGTAGCCCAAAGGCTGTTTTTATGGCCCTACCATCCTTCAGGATTCCTGAGATTCCGCTTTCCTTTTTTCAGCCTAAAGAAGAGAAGGAGTTGAATTCCCTCTTCTCGAAATCCAAGGAGCAGCAATTCACCTTTTCTATAGGTTACAACCTCCCCTCCCACTTTTTAACATTAAGCAATGTCCTTTTTTTTTCTCCCCAAAACCAGAAGTGAACTTCCAACCATTCCTTGTTTTGTCTTGCCTTGGCATTTCAAGCAGTTCCTACAATGAGACTCCTGGAGGTTTCTGGCCCATGGAATTTTTTTTAACGTAAATTCCCAATTACAGCATTTTCTGCACAGAAAACAGCATTTTCTGCACAAGAATTACTGTTTTAGGATTGAAACATTATTTTCCATGCAGAACATGCAGTTTTCTGCACATAAAATTCTGTTTCTTGTGCAGAACAACCATGTGAGTATTTTGAACAGAATAAGTGCTGAACCCTGAACATTCTCCTCAGTCCAGGATTTTTCTCATTGGAGTTTCTCGATACTCAACATTAATTTCCCAATATTTTCAGGTATTTGTTCCATCTCCACAATATCTGCAGTTGCGAGGATTCTCTTGAAGCCATTAAGAAAGCACTACATTATTTCTGCCACTTTTTCCTTGCATAACAGGAGCAAAAAACAGCTTTAAATCAGGGTGTTTGCGTGTGGAAGGGTTATCTCAACCATGAAACAGAACCGGAGAAATTGTTAATCTCCATTCGCACAACACTATGGCTCTGATCTATGGATCTGGCTGGGCTTCCCCTCCTCCAGATGATTTTAAGCTTTGAAAGCCATATTGGGAAAAGTGTTGCCTTGGTTGCATTTCCATAGCTCCACTGGTAGAACTGCTAGAATCCTGTCGGTGATGAGACATTGGTGCCACCTCCCCTTACATCAGCACATGTGCTTTTTAATATTTGTTGCACAACAACATATTAATTAACCCTTTGCACATCAACTTCCAAGAGCAACCAACTAGGGCAAGTTCCCACAGTCAGTCAGTGGCTGAGGAAGGATCAGAGGTTGCTTCAAAGCATCCAGCTGGGATCACATTGTTAGTAGGCCAGACACCCCCACACTTTGATACAGTTTAGTTGGCAAATATTAATTGGTATAAATATAAATTATACCCTGCTATGGGCGCATGCCTATGCTGGATAAAAAGAAAAGCTGGCTGCAAACGTTCATTGCAAAATCAGGTCAAGAAAGACCTGGAGGCAGAGCCTGGTCATAGTCAGGAAATCATTGTACAATATCAGTATTCTTTTACCAGGCCATACACCCACATTTTGATATGGTCTAATTGGCAAAATATATTAATTGGCAGGTGTGTTGGCATAAAATATAAATTATACACACTGACTGGAAGCCATGTGGATGAAGGGACGCTTGCTGAAAAACAGGCAAAAAGTAACCCCAGTGTGGCCAGGTCAAAAGTTCACTGAAATTAGCCAGGAAAACCTGACTTACTGGCTTTGAGCTAATCCTAGAACTGCCAACATCATAAAACTATAAGGTGCCCAGATGCAGAGGCCAGGACCACTACTGTGTGCATATCCTACTGCAGCTTGGTCCAGAAACCCCCACTCACCCAAGACATTGAAACCAATCAGTTCATTCCAGACCCCATTGTCTGTGTTGGAACTCCCATTGTTCTCTAGGTTGGGAGAGCAACCAACTCTAACTCCTTCATGGAGGGAAACAGAGTATATAAGCCCTTGGTTTTTAGAAGTCAGATGCAGTCAGATGAAATGCTGGACCCACTATGTTGCTCTGAATCCTGACCTGGCCTGCCCTTAGACAGAAGCCTAAGTCACATTTCAACTTCTTCACTGCTTTTCTGGACTGGTAATTATAAACTCCAACCCTCAGCCTCTCTATACATGATCTTTCCTCCCCTTATCCTTCAGTTAGTTCTTGTGTGAATGGGTGACTATGGCCATTTCCATACCAGGCTTCTGAAATGGTGCAGAGCGACCTCTCACGGAGGTCTTCTACATCATAGAGTGGACTGGCGTGGACTACTTTTTGTAGTTCCACACCAGAATCTACTCAGGAGCGGCCGGAACTAGCCGTGCTGAGTGTTTTTTAAAAACCTCTTTTTCGAGGTTTTTAAAAAGCACGGAGCGTGCAGCCCCCCACCACTCCGTCGCCTGGTTCCGAAGTGGATTTGCAGGTGCGCCCAAGTGCGTGCCTGCAGATCTGCCGGGGGCGGGCTTCCAGCTGGCAAGCTTCTCCGGTTGGTGGAGAGCCTCCACCAACCGGAAGCCGCCATTTGGGATGCTGGACTGCAGAGCAGCGAGCTCGCGCTGCTCCACGTGGCGACGGACTTACCCGGTTTCAGGTAAGCTCCGTTTTTGGGCGTTTTCGCCCATTTCCCCCCCACACATGTGAAAAGGGACTATGTGTATCTTGTGTGCATACATGAGTGAATTCTCCTCAATAAAAACACATTTTTAGCTTACTTTTGAATCTCTGGCTGGTTCTTTTCCTGCATAAGCCCATACACATTGTTAGAAAGGTTTCATTAAGTTACCACCCTCTCGCAAGCCTCCTCTTTGAGCTAATTAATTCCCTACTTTTACAAGGAGGTACTGGCATCATGGGTTGGCCCTTGTGGCACCCACATTTTGGGGTAACAATTCACCACAAGGGTGGTATAGTGCGAGCATGGTTTTAATACACGAGCACAGTTATCTTAGCCATAGTTTTTCCCACACTTCATATTATATTTTAACTTTCAGGTTTGCCAATTTTTTTACATTCTTACAGAATGAAATTCTCCCCAATTCTCTCCAAATCAAACATTGCCAGAAACAAGATAATTAAAACTTTGCAAGGTAGCTCAAATCCAACTGTCAGTCTCAAGTAGAGTTGTTCCACTGAATCAATGGGAACTTGGTAAGTCAATTTACCCAAGTATTTCAATGCAATGATTCAGTATGTTTACACTAGTTGGGGCTAGGGATGCAATTTTTCACTCATTCCATTCTTGGAGCAGTTTTCTTCCTGCTGCAAATAACTCTTTAAAAAAAACCTACAGAAAAGACTACAGTATTTGCAGTTCAGGACTTATTCTGTGCAAAACTTGTATTTGGTTACTTTTGCACACACACATTCAAAGCATTTTCTGTGCCGAAAACATCTTTTACTGCACAGAAAATAAAAATTATTCTGCAAAATATTGTTTTACCTGCAGAAAATGCTGCTTAGGGCAGAAAGAAATGCTATAGTGTGGAACATATTCTGTGCAAAATTTCCACTTTTTTGCATAGAAAATGGCATTTTCTGTGTAGGTAGCAGCATATCCTGAGCACAAATATTATTTTCTGCACAGAAAATGCTGTTTCCTATGCAGAAAATTCAGTTTTCTATACATTCTCCTCCACAGATGTGAATTTTGCACAGATTAAGCCCCCAACTGGAAATAGCCTTTTTTGGGGGGGGGGGGTAGTCCTAGATTCTCTTTGCTAAGGTTTCCCAAGAAACTAGAGAGACACATTTCCCAATTGTTTTGTGAATATTTTTGAATATTCCTTTCAGCCTTATTTGGGACTAACAATTAGATTTAGGTCCATATTTTTCAAGATGAAACTGGGGTTCTCCTCATCCTGCTGCCCTCGTAGACGTCTCATCCATACATAAACTCAGCTACAAATCTTGTCTTAGCACTATATTCTAATGCAGTCTCAAAAAAAAAAAAAAAAAAAAAAGAGAGAGAGAGAGAGAGAGAGAGAGAACATGAAACCAGTGTTACCTGATTTCAAAATCCCTTTGGAGAAACAAGTGTGCTAGCCAAATTCTGGTAGTGTTCACTTTACATGTAAATAAGGCTTAAGCTGTGGCATTCTGTTTCTAATCTTATGTGACATTAACAATAAACCCTGGATTGAATGTTAAATGATCTTCAGAGTTCCACACGGAGTGATGACTACTCTCCAAAGCCAACTGTCAGAATTATTTTGGGTTGCCTGGAAAACCTCAGCTTCTGACGCTTTAAATTATGAATACATTCTTTGCAAAACTGTCCTTCATGCCCTGTTTGCCTTTTATGGGTTTATAACCTTTGGCAGTGCTAACAATAACGAGATAAAAGCAATCTCTTATGGTACTTGAGTCTCTGAATTATGTATATCTGCGGAGAGGATAAATTTCAGGTTTTTGTAAATAGTATCCAAAGAATCTTCAAGACTTCATACATGCAGTGGCCTAATCCTTCAAGTTTCTCTTCAGTTCTGAGTTTTTCAGCAAAGTCTCCTCTGAATTGCCTGGACCTTTTCATACCTGCAGCTAGAACTCAGTCATGGGATCTGTTTTAACAGCCAGGAACAAGGTGAGGGTCTGTGAACAAATGCAAACTGCTTTCTTTCCACTGAAGTTTTCGACATGTTACTGTGTGGACTGAATGTTGCACTAAATAAACCTTTGGGTTTGGTAAAAATTTAAAGATAATGTACCAAATAGGTTCGTACTATTAAGCCTTATTGACTGGGATCCAGAAGAGCTCTGTACAGAAGGCAGGGACAGTGTCAGAGAGGAATTAAAAAACATTATCTGCAGCAGAGAGAGAAAGAGAGAGAGGCCATTTCTGCACTAGATTGTTATAGTGCTATTATTCCATTTGCGACATCCTATGGAATCCTGGGGTTTGCAGTTTCATGAGGGGCTGGCTGGCCCCTCCTGAAACTGCAAACCCTAGGATTCCATAGGACATTGTGAGTAGAATAATAGTGCTATAACAGTCTAGTGCGGAAATGGCCAAAGAGAGAGATAGAGAGAAACCTCAATGAAACTCTTCAATCAGTTAAAGGCACATGAGAAACAAAAATCAAAGGTGACAGAAATAATGTCAGAACCCAGAATGTGTGGAGGGACAAGGAGAACGTACATAATAATCAATGCAAAGAAATAGAAGATGACAATTAAAAATGAAGAACAAGAGATCTCTTCCACAAAGCCTGAGAAATCGAATGGGAAATTTAAAGCAAGAGTGGGGATGCTCTATGACTATCAGGGAAACACATTAAATGACCAAGTAAAAGTAAAAAAGATGTTGGAAACAATATACTGAAGAACTCTATAAAACAGATGAAAGAATGGCAGATTCATTCAAGGAAGAATCATTTGAAGATGACCCTGCAATTTTAGAAAGTGAATTGGAAGCTGCACTTGGGTCACTTGGGAGAAATAAAGCACCAGGAACAAATGGCATGCCAGTAGAACTGCGTCAGGCTACAGAGACAGAACCTGCTCTAGCTCTAACTAAAATCTGTCATAAACTGTCATACTGAGTTTACTTCCAGCCCCCCCCCCCCCAAGCCTCACTTCTACCCTTGAAAAGGAGCAGGAAATTCCCCAGCGTTCACTAATTTCGCATGCTGCCACCACCCACTGAATTCTGAATATACTTGTAACTGAACAGGACAGTGGGACCCTGTCAGTGAATTGCCAATCTCTATGCTTAAGGACCTTTCCTTTCCCTCCTCCTTCTGAGTGAAAGAAGTTCTATCTAAGCCTGTGCCGAAGAATGGCGTGGGAATGGAGAGGAAACAGAGGTTTTACAGAAAAGCATTTATTGTAAGGCATGCAAGTAAACAAGACAATAATACACATGAGAGGCTCCCCCCTCCCAGGTACGCTTAAGTTACAAGTAGTTATAACAACAGATACATTCTTAAGATCAGCCAACCTCCAAAATAATAAAAAGCCCTAACGCGACTAACTACCTTATTCTAGTTACTCACATTTGGGTTCACAGGCTTAGATGGTCTAGGAGAAGAATGAGACCAGGAGGCACGGCCTAGGGCCTGCAGCCTACTACTGGCACAGATCCCATCTCCAGGAGGTTCCTTTGTTGTCTCTCTGCCACGTGCCCTCTCAAGGATTTTTATAATTTCTCCTTCGAAGCATCTCGAAGATGCTCACCTCTCTTCCCTTGATTGGGCCATTCTCCCCCTGTGACTTGTGAGGCTGACCCACAGTAAAAATGTAACCTAATCCCAACACCTCATTAACCCTTGGTTTACCTGAAGAGGGAAACATCCCCCTTCAGCCAAGTCTAGATAATGGGAAGCCCCATTATCACATAAACATGGAAAATAAAACACAGATTTGAAACAGTATAGATTTCAGTCAGTGAGAAAGGGATTGCCGTAACCACAGGACTCTTGTGTTTATCTCCCATACAAGCAAAGTGATGCTCAAAATCCTACAACAAAGACTTTTACAATATGGATCAAGAAATGACAGATGTTCAAGCTGGATTCAGGAAAGGAAGAGACATTAAGGATCATATTGCAAACATACATTGGATAATGGAGTTCACTAAGAATTTCAAAAGAAAATCAGATTATAGCGCTTTCCAGATTATAGCACCTGTGTAGATCATCAAAAACAATGGATCGTTCTTAAAGAAATGAGTGCGCCATGACATTTGATTGTCCTGATGTGACCTGAACTCAGGAGAAGAAGCTACCATTAGAGTTCGATCCTGCAGGGCTCCAGGTTGACTCAGCCTTCCATCCTCCCGTAGGTCAGTAAAATGAGTAACCAGCTTGTTGGGGCAATTAGTTAAAAACATTGTAAATCGCTTAGACAGTGCTTTGCACTGATAGGTGGTATAGAAATGTAACTTCTAAATGTAACTGCTAGAGACAGTGTCATCACTGATTAGACAAAAAAAAGATAACAAAGACTGCTTTAGACCTTTTCCTTTTAAGTGTCTAAGTGTAGATTACAAATTTTTGACTTTGAACATCAATGGGGTGAATAACCTCCAAAAGAAAAACAAAATCTTTCACTGCTTAAAAAAAAAAGCTAAACTTGGATCTTATTTCTTTGCAAGAGACCCACATACATAACAGAGACCAAAAACTGTTGATATGTAAATTATTAGGTGAAGAATTTATCTTGGCTAGACAATTTAAAAAGAATGGAGTGGTGAATAATAATAATAATAATAATAATAATAATAATAATAATAATAATAATTATGTCAGAGCAAAATTGGCTCCTCAATTAGTTATTTCAGACGATGAGGGGAGGTTTTTTGGGGTTGAGCTAATAATTCCCCACCTTGGCATGGAGGTACTGGCATTGCAGGTGGACACCTAAGTCACCCACTTTTGGGGATAATAGTGTTTTTATCCCTGATGGTAAATACAGTTACAAACTAGATGACATCTCAGGTGGAATCTAGTGATATGATCAGCCATACAAAGCACTGTGTCAGGAGAAAGGCAGCAAACGAATTCAATAAATTTAAAAAGAACATAGGTTGTAGGTGAAGACAGGAGGAGAGCTGCTTACACTGTTTCTAACACATTATTTTGTGATGATAACACACTGTTTTGTGACATTTTGTTACAAAAATATACTTTGTGTGCTTTGGAGTCTTGACTTTAAAAATCTGCCCATGTCTGCCTAGTATCATGATAAATGAGTTGTCGTATCAGAAGGCATGACCTGCTGGAAAGGTCTACTGTCTTTTTCTAATTGGGTCAAATCATTGCAATTATGATTTTTTTTAAGGCCATTTGACTGCACTAGAATAGCTTTTGTGCATTGCTTTCACCTTCCCAATTGTTTACTGTATGGGTTTCCTCTTCGCAAATAATTTTGATTCTTGCAGAAAAACCTAATGATATTTAATTGGAAGAGGAGTACCCGGGATTCTCCTCACGGCCAGCTATTTTTCTGAATTTTGAAAGGCAAACTGCTCTAGTGCTTAATCTCCAACAGTCAGTAGTGCAATAAATATTTTGAAATGTCCCTCTTACCTTTCAAGTTAGCCATTAAGGGGTGGGAGGGAGAATGGATAAATATGTTTTCACTTAACTTCAAGGATTTGGTTTATCTCTCCCAACTCCTTTTGATTCCACATTCCAGCCTCCCTTGTTCTGCCTCATTCCTTTTTAATGTCTCCCTATCAGAGTAGTTCTATGAGAAGAATTATGATCATGCCGTTACTTCTGTGCAGGTGCGAGTGCTTCCTTGATGGTCTGCTTTCTATTTCCTGAGGTACTGTCAAAGTTGACCTTCCCAAAGTTAAAGCAGAATAATATACATACCGTACATAAAAAGGCTTGTTTCTCTCCCTGAAATCATAGTTTGGTACGTACAAAGAGATCCAGGGGGACATCGTTCAAAAGCTATTGATAATTCATAATATAATAAATGTTTAAGGCTGTGTGTTGTCTTTGAGTATCTACCCTGCATGGTCCAGCCCACTTGGGGTTTGAGATGATAGTTGGGGGTTGTACTTGGCTGTTCAGTCTATCTCATTTAGGCTACAGCTGAACTGGAACTGAGTCCCTAAAAAATCTGGGCCAAGACCTTACTGTTACCCTAAAATGTGGGTGAATCAATGGTCCATCTGAGATGCCAATACCTCCATGAAATGGTGGGGAATCTTAGCTCAAAGAGGAGGCCTATGAGAGGTGGGTAACCTTACAAGATCTTTTACTCCTATGTCTACTGGTACTACTGCAGGGAAGAACCAGCTGGAGATCCAAAAGTAAGCTTATTTGTTTTATTGGGGGAATTAATAACTGCATGCACACAAGATCCATTCAGTCTCATAATCACACAAGGCTAACTGAAGGTAAAGGGAGGAAAACTTTGGATAGTGAGAGATCAGGGTGAAGTAGGTGATATTTACCAATCCAGTAAAGGAACAAAGAATGATGTGGGTTTGAACAAAAGTCCAAGGACAGTACACGAATGAGGACTGGAGTGGCAGAGTGATGACCAACAACCAGCATACTGCAATTTAGCTAGCCCCAAATTGGGGTTTAAATACTCTTTTTCTGCCTGGAGGGCGAAGATGTAAATGGCTCTCTGGTAGAATAAACAACAGATTCTGAAGAGAGGACAATGGGGTCTGGAATGAGCTAGTGGTCTTAGCATCAAGTGACAAAAGGCTAATGGGAATCATGATAGCTCCTTGATTGCTAGGCAGGTGTGGGGACAAAAGGGAAGTTTAGTGATCAGAGGAAGAGGTACTAGCATAATCAGCCATCCTGTGGCCCAGCCACTATTTTCTCTAATGTTTGAGTTGTTGAAGGCTAACTATCAGTTCATTATTTCTCTGGTGTTTTCCCGACTATGACCTGGCTATGATTTGAGGTCTTACCTGAGCTAGTTTTGCATTGTATGTGTTTGGCCAGCTTTTCCTCTTCTCCAGTATGACCATGCAGCCATAGCAGAGTATAATTTATATTTATGCCAATTAAATATATGTTTCACCAATTAAACCGTATCAAAGCATGGGGGTGTACAGCTTAGTAGCACTGCATTGGGGCTGTGTGGCATAAATCTTCACAGGCTGGGAAATATAATTAATTGTGCTATGCAACCATTGTTTTGTATGACAGTGTTGCACAACTGAACCAAGACCCCAAATATTCATTTGAAAGCACAACCAGATATGAGTGTGCATTCATGCACAATGAACATCCAAGTTCACTGGTCCTATGTGTGCAGGTCTGCTACCACTGAATTCAAAAGATGAACTGAATGCAGAAGTTTCTCACTGGAAAAATGTCTCATCCCTTCTCTAGTGCAAGTTCATCTTGGATGAACTTGCACCCCATTCCCACCTATGATCTGTAGGAAACATCAGCATATGAAAGTGATGTCATCCTCCGAAAGCTCTAGAAGATGCTTGGGAGCTTAATGAGGAAGCCTGCATCTCTGACTGTTCAGCAACAAAAACACAAGTGGATGCTGTCTGGCCACCTCCACCATTTCCAGCTAGGGAAGTAGATAGTATGGGCATGGTGTCAGTGTGGACAGAGGCACTAGATATCTTCATCTGCAATACTCTTAAAAGGACAGGAACAACAGAGAGCTGGGGAGAGAGAATGGAATATCCCATTTTCTCTGGTGTCTCCCACAATAGAGAAGTGAGAAAAGACATTTCATTGGGATCTTCCTTGCTTGTATAGTTTAAATATGTCATAAGCTGCCATGGAGATCATTTTGATTGAAAAGTGGGTTATAAATATTTGAAGAAATCAATGAATGAAGAAACAGTGTATGTCCTGGATAAGAACAGAAAGATAAGTGCTCATCTAGACAGGCAAATCCTTGTGATTCAGTCAACTACATTTAAAGTTACTTTGGGCTACTTCTTCTTGTATTCACATCCACACACTTTTAAAAAAATGCTAGTTAATAATTATTAACTAGTTATTGTTCATTGTTCATTATTAACTAGTTATTGCCAAACTACTTACTGTTCTGGTACCTTAAACACCTGACAGGAAATCCTGTCAGTCTCTTTCAACCACTCCCTTTCCTCTTTCCTCTGCCTTCTCCCAACATCAGAGCAGTTTTTCAAAACAATGGAAAGAGAGAGATCTCCCCTCACCACAAAGCAAGCTCCACAGAGCAACTCACATCTCTAAACAGCTGCTAAGAACCCAGAGAAGTGACAGCAGACATACCTCAGGACAGTGATATGCAGCACCTAGCCACTCTTCTGGTTGGCACTGAACTCCCTCAAGGCAACTCTACAATAGTTTTTATAGACAGAAACCCCTCTGCATATGTGTACTCCTGCACTCTCTGTCGATAACACCTGTTGCCTGCTGGATATGTGGTTCTGACTAATAACCCTTGTGTCTAACGTGCAAATTCAATGAACTCTTAATGCTTATTTTGAAAACTGATTATCTACAGTTACACCTAACAAGTCAGGGACGCATCCTAATTGGTACAAGTTCCTCCCTATATCTGAAGGCCACCCGAAGCACATGGTGATGGTAAGCACAGTCAGATGCCAAGCTCACACAATACCAATGAAGACCAAAATATAGAATCACTGACCTTGTAGAAACTTCTGTGAGAATTAAGCTAAGGAAGTTAGCATAACAGACCAAGGGGGTTGTCATCATCCATATACAATGCTTTTCTAGTTTCCATTACACTTGGTTTCCAGCCCCATCACCATCCTAGTTTCTTTCCTTTATGCATGTTCTAGTTGGTAAATATCCTTCTCAAAATAAGGCACTCAATTATAGCACTTCAGGTGCCATCAAACCAGTGCAGAATAGAGTTTAACTTGATCTGTTACAATTTCAAACAATCTTTAGTCAAGTTTCAAAATGTCACGTCCTGCTGATTCTTATTGTGTTTCTAGTGTTTTAATACATAATATCCAAAGAGGACTTCTCCAAAGATAATCACTTCTGTCCAGCAAAGGTGATCTGAGGGAGATGTAGCTGATTGAGATGCACATTTAGACATGTATCTAAATTGCACTTATCTTTCAAGCTTCATTAATTTAGCTGGGTGCATTCTTTGAAGTACACAAAAATGTACCTCATCAGTTGGGATGGATAATTCATTGTCTTTGACTGTGGTTGATGTAGATGTCACTGTTTGCTCTGAATGAGCTAAGGTCAGATTGGTGCATAACATGCTTTCTGATTCATTCCTGTTATTATTTGCTGTCAAGTTAACTTCAACTTATGATGATCTTATTAATGATGGACCTCCAGAAGCCGCAGTGTCATGCCTTGGATAACTTGCAATCCATGAACTTCAATCAGAGGTAGTCAGCAGTGTTTATTTGTAGCAAAGCAAGCAACTCAGCACACTACATCTGAAGTCCCTGAGGCTAAGCATATATAGTGGTTAAAAGATTTATACTTTTCCATACAAATTTAAGCGCACAAAACCATGATTGGAGAGGATCACAAATCTAACATCATCTCATGATTCTAGACATTTCCTAGACTCACAGTTGTTTACCCACCTTTCATCCTTTCCTCGCTGTTTACCTTTAAGCATTTCCAGTTCTTGCAACATTTGTTGGTACTTTCGTTTTCCTCCTCTGATCTACTCCGCCTCTACAAGATACATTGTAGCAGTGGACCATAAAGCAGTTAACCATTTGATATGCTGACACATTGGTATACACAAACCAACTTCCAACAGATATATAGTTGCAATCAACAATTGGCATTCAATACTTCTTAGTGCTCTTGCTAACTCTGCAATGTCTAATCTGGCTACTCAATAATATACATCTAGCAGATGCTTTACGACAGGAGTCACACATCCTGAGAGTCACCAGCTGCCCTTCTCAGGTCCTGCAAAGTCAGGGTTATGGCTTCCTTAGTTGAATCAATCCACTATAGTGGGGTTTCTCTCCTTTCTTACTGCCTTCCATTTTGCCAACTGCAGCTGTCCTTCCAGAGAGTCAGTTTGTCTTATGATATGTCCAAAGTATAACAACCTCAATCTATTACCCAAAATCATTTTTTTAAAAAAACATTTGTACTTAGTTCTTTCTGTGGGCATGTCTAATCAAAGATTTGGGTTTTTGAAAATCTGAATAAGAATATTCCTTTTCAAAATTCTGTTTCAAATTTTTAAGATACACTGGGTTTCATACTTACACAGACATAACATTTCCATTCCTCTCCTGAAAAAAAGTGTAAGACACAATATTTTAGAAGTTTGCTGTATTTTCTTTTGGGGAGAGAACTTTTGGCACCATGGGGAGCCAATTACTTTTGGCTACCTATCTAGAGATCACAAGATTTCCGCTGAGGCTTTTGCATCATTTTCAGGTGCCAGATTTAGAAACGTCTCCCATGTTAATAATATTCATTATTCAGTCTTCCTTTTTATCTGTCATTACCCTTTCTTTGTCCTCCACTTGTTTTCACTTCGAGCTACCCAAATCCCCTGGTGTCTTTTGAGAGAAAGTGCTAAAATGAGATTTCAAGGCGTATTTGTAGTTATTTGACTTCTTGCTAATAAACGTCATACGCTGAGATGCATGAAATGTTTTCTAGCTATAAATTTTCAGAATTAGTGGTATGCACAGGCAACTTGCTTCTGAATGGTGAGAAGTTTCAGGTATAGAAAAGCTCGCCCACAGTTCACTTTCCTAAGAAGGAATTTCGTGGTGACATTTATATGATATACAAGTCTGAATTCTATTGGTTAACACCAGGTGGCCCAGCCCCATTGAGTTGATTGCTGAATAGTGAACCTTCACATAAAATGCAATGATTCAATGGGCCTATTCTAGCTGGGAGCAACAGGATTCAAGCCAAGATTAGTGATGAAATTCTTGACTATTTTCATTCATTTTCAGAGGAAACAATGAGCAATTTTAGTAATTTTAATTACTAAACTGAGGGCTAAGGTGCTAGTGGCTCTCTGGCAGAGTAAACAATGGAGTCCAGAGAGTGAACGATGGAATCCAGAACGGACCAATGTGGTTTTTGAAGATTTTTCTCACAGTTGGGAGAAAATTGCTGAAATTGATTGTTGCTACCTTTGAGAAGTAACTTAGTGAAGAATTACATCCCTTCGGGGGGGGGGGGGTTCTATGGATCCTACGGAGTACTAAAAAAACCAGATATCTTGGTCTGTTGATCAAAGTCCTAGATCAAATCATGACTGGCATCTCACTAGAAGTCAAGATGACTAAACTGAGGATGTTGTACTTTGGATGTATTATGAAATAACATGACTTACTGGAAAAGATGGCAATGTTGGTCAAAGTGGAAGGCAGCAGGAAAAGAGGAAGACCACATTACAGATGGCTTGACTCAAGAAAGCCATATTCCTGAGTTCTTGAGACATGAACAGGGCATTAGATGACCAGGACTGTTGGAGGTCTCCCATTCATAGGATTACTACAAGTCAAAGTCAACAGAACAGCAAATAATAAGAACAACTTTCATCTTTAGAAAAGTTCTGCTCCAGAAGGTTTAAGAGAAACATGTAAATTTCAAAATCAATTAGGCACAGGTGCAAAATGCTGACTTTCTGAAAAAACAAGTTTGCTAGAGTGCATTAGGTAAAGTGTTTCCTGCTTCTAGAAATTCCACAGTCTGCTGACAAATCCCTCTGGGGCTGGAGATCAATTGATCCTGTCGTACAGCTATCCTCCCTTGCTGCAGTAAGGCAAGTTGAAGTTCTGCATTATTTAATTAAGGCATAAGCATGATAAAACGATATATGACAGTAATCTGAAAAGTAAATGCAAACAAAAAGTACAGAAGAAGGACTGTGCTGTTGTTTCATCATCGTGTTCTCGTTTACCACTGTATACTCCAGATGATCATTGGAAGTCAAGTACCTGATTAATCAAAAAAGGAGACTGTTACCTTTCTTAATGCCATTAAAGTTTGATGCCTCCAGCTGCTAATTAGGCAGAATTCCATCTTTAATGTTACTTCACTATTTCTTCACTACTTTTTCACCCAGCTTCCGTTCTCCTCATTCTACTCCACACAAAATTGGGATCTTTGTGCCTTTGTATCTGGATGGCATGGCTCGGTATCTTGCTTAAGAAGAGAGAAGAAAAGAATAAACCTTATTGCTCAACATTTCTCTCCGCTCACCATTTTTCCTTTGTTAGACAGGGAGAAGCTTTTTAAAATTCTGTTGCTTAGCTCTTTTATACAGGACCCTTTCACATCATACATTTACAGTATAATGATTCTGCTTTAACTACTTTGATTCCATCCTATGAAATTCTGGGATTTACAGTTTAGTGAGAGGTCTTCAGAAAATTCAGCCAGACAACTCCAGTGCCTTTCCAAACTACAAGCCCATGGATGCAGCCATGGCAGATAAAGTGAAGTCATTGTGCCATAATTGTATAGTATGAAAGGGCCTCTCGTTTAACCCTTGTTTGCCTTCTGACCACTGTGATTGATAGTAATTCACCCTTCCAAGACTTTCACCTGGAAAATTATTCCTTGTCATCATAAGAGCTCCTATCTGGAATAATAATTTCTTTTAAACTAAACAGCTGTTATGAAAACTTTGTTGCATGAATTTTCTTTATTCTCCCCCCAGATTGTAATTTTGAAGATGGAAACCTTCCTGCTTGACGTTACTGGAAAATACTGACTCACACTATCATTTTAACTTTTATGTTGGGTTGGAAAATATTTGGACTAAATGCCTAATTTGTATAGTCAATGGTGAGGGACAATGGGAACTGCAGTGCAGTAACATTTAGGGGTTTTCCCATCTCTGAGTTAGGTAATAACACAAGCCACAATAGCACAATGCAGGAGGAAGGGAAGGACTTTCAAAACATACACAAGATAATTTAATATAATCCACTTCTTTTGATATTGTCTTCTGCATGCTATCAAGTTGTTGAGAAAAAGCAGGACTGTTTCATAAGGCTCTTAGCAACTCAGTGGTACAATACTTTGATAGTGAGGTATAAAGACTGCCAAGAAAATGAAAAAATATCTGGAAAATGTAGGTAAGTCTTCCATTAAGTAGTCTTCATTATCTGCAGTGCCTTTCTCTTGGATGCTCTAAGGCAGGGTTGGGAAGGGGGAAGCTTGCAGGTCATATGCAGCCCATTAATGTCCCAGTGTGGCTCCAGATACCCAATAATTCTCCCATTGTGGAAAAGGAAACACATCAGTGTTTCCCCAAAATGGAGAATCATGCTCACATGAACCTCAAGGACTATTTCAATATGTGTGAAAGATGGTGCTTTTTTTTCAGAATTCTAAGTAACCAGATGTTATGAGAGAAGGTTGGGGAATGTAGCCTACAATGAACTTCCATGCTAGCCCTCCACCCTCCTGTGAGTTCTTGGGGACTGAGTATTGTGGTTTTATTTTATAACTGAAATTGTATTCTCATTTGGTTGCTTAGTGCTCAGGGATTCCTTTGTGTTTTCTTAATGCTTGTGTTGTCCATATTTGTTTCAGGTTAGACTGTTCCCCCCCAGCCCCATTTTGGCCAGTACAATCCGCTCTAAATGGGGTCATCTTTATAGAGCTTGGAGAAGTTTTTTTTTTCATCATCATAAGGGAAAATAGAAGAACTTATCTTCTAAATAACACAGAATTGTTGTTTCCCAAAACTTTTAGAATCAGTTTCAGTACCAGCAGGGAGAAACTATTTCTTCAAGTGTAATCATCCCTCAATTTAGGGCACAGGGAGCTATCTTAACTGGCCAAGAATGCCAAAGACAAGCTGAGCTAATATTAGCCTAACAGCAACTGAATTGAATCCCAAGCCTTTTCCTAGCCTGGGGATGCTGGAAATGATTTAGGACTACCTTCACTCTGTCTTGACTTGGTGCTGTCATTGTGGCTGTGTTTGGAGACTGAAGGAAATTTGTATCTGATGTGAACTAGCTTCTTGCTTGAGATGGTTTTTGACCTTGGAAGAAGTGGAGTTATGCCAGCGTGCATCATTTTATGGGGAGAATGGAAGAATATATTCACTATCTCTTTCTGTATGCCTAGCATTCTGTGAGGAAGGTAGCATCCCTGAAGGGAGAGAACATCTTACATGGCCACTTTACTCAACCAAGACATTGAAACAATCAATCCATTCCAGACCCCTTTTGATTACTCTTCCAGAAAGCAATTAACTTGCACCCCTTCAGGGAGGGAAAGAGTATATAAACCCTTGGTTTTGAGCGGTCAGATGTGGTACTTTGCTTGCTGGTGGCCATGCTGTTGTTCTGATTCCTGGACAGTATACTGCCCTTAAACACACAAGTCTAAACCACTCCACTGCTTCTTCACTACTCTTCTGGATTGGTAATTATAACCCCAAAACCTCAGCCTCACTATTCATAATTTTCCTCCCCTTATCCTTCAGTTAGCGCTTGTGTAAATGTGTGACTGTTTCTATCTTGTCTGCATGTGTGAGTGAATTCTCCTCAATAAAACACATTTTTAGTTTACTTTTGAATCTCTGACTGGTTCTTTCTTGCATGATGCCATAAACATTGGTGGAAAGCTCTCATTTAGTTAGCCCCTTCTCCTAGGCCTCCTGATTTAGAACTAATTAATTCCTCTCTCTCATTTGGAGGTACTAGCATCACAAGTGGATCCCTGAGTCACCCACATTTTGTGGTAACAGTGATGTTTACAAAGTGGTTTACTATCAATTCTCTGTTCATGATCTTGGGTGCTACTCACTTGACCAGCTTGTATCCAGTGGCAGCTGGGTATTTCCATGTCAATGGGTCTATGAATCCATTCTAAGCAGAGCTATCCAGCAAACTGAAACCAATCCCCTAAGGTAATTCAACACCTTGGATAGCTCCTTTAAAGATCAGAGGGAAAAATCCAGGATGGATTCACGATCCCACTGACATGAGAGACACTAGCCAGCACTGCTAAGATCTCATTAGTCAGAGTCACATAAAAGTTTTAATTATTTCCAGATCTTTTGTGTATTAAGTCATTTTTAAGTCTGTGATAGAAATGTCTTCAAACAATGAAGCTCATGGACATGTAAAGTGATTGTGAATAGGGATTTAACATCTCATCTTTGTATTAAAAAGTGGCATCAATAGCCATCCTCACAACTTCATGCTGAAGCATAGCTTTGATGACGTCTATAATAAAGAGGATTGTTGAAATCCAAACCCATTTTAAAATGCATTTAATTTTGATTTAATGTGGGAATTAAAAGCCACTTCTGAAAAAGAGAGTGTTCACTGTGCTTTAATGAATACATGGGAGAAAATTTCCTAGAAACAAGACCAAGTGTCTCTCTTTTTACCTCCTCTAAATTTTCTGTTTCTAAGAAATGCATTTGAGTGGGTTCT
The DNA here is from genome assembly GCA_030412105.1 of Cyclura pinguis. NCBI lineage: Eukaryota > Metazoa > Chordata > Lepidosauria > Squamata > Iguanidae > Cyclura > Cyclura pinguis. Next base: position 15,633,462 of record CM059599.1, on the reverse strand, counting down.
ATTTATAAATTATCATGGCCAATGGCACCACACTGAAAATCTGGACTGAATTGGAACACTGCTTCTGGGATATGGAGCAACCTTTCCCCATATCCACATCTGTCCTAATACCACGATTCCTGTTGCTGCGCTGAAACAAATGTGTATGTGCATAAATCCATCTTGGATGTTGTAGTGTGTTGAAAAGCTTGTTCAGGCAAAAGGGACCCCATCCAGCTAAGAATAGGGATGGAGGAGAATTTGGTAGGGTGCAAAGTTAAAATCTTTCATTTTGAACTATGCATTGGGATCTCTCAATACCTTCTCCAGAGACTAAAGCACAATCCAATAGCTTCACATTGCAAGAAATGAGGTTCCACCTATACGATAAGAACTGTATGAGCCATTTGACTGCAGAATAAATTGCTTCACCAAGCGATGGACTCCCCATCTTTCTTACAGAGGTTGGATGGGCATCTTTCAGGAGTGCATTAATTGTGTATTCCTGCATGGCATGGGGGTTGTACTAGATGGCCCTTGTGGTCCTTTCTAACTCTAAGGGTCTATGATAATCAGACCAAATATTGGCATGAGCTTTCCTATTACCTGAAGTTGACAAAGTGTTGCCAAACCTCCTCCATCAAGTTGCTCCTCCTGTGTCACTTCATGGGGAGGCAGCATGATGAGTGCTGGAGTAGGTGTTAGACTCTGGGAGACCAGGGCTCAAATCCCTGCTCAGCCATGGAAACCCCCTAGGTGACCTTAGGCAAGTTACACTCTCTCAGTCTCAGAATAAAGCAAGAGCAAACCCCCTACAAACAAATTCTGCCAATAAATTCTTGTGATAAGCTTGCCTTAGGGACACCTTAGGTCAGTAATGACTTGAAGGTAAAATCAGCCCTCCACATTTGCAGGTTTCCCTTTTGTGGATTTGATTATTCACGGATTATTTGCTGTCACCTCTGTGCCATTTTTAATAGGTACTGCAAGCCTTGTGAGACTGAGAAACTATGAAAGAGGCTAGTACGTCCCTATTAAAAATGGTGTGGGACAGCAGTGGAGGTGGCAGTCAGCCCCACCAGTCACCCACTTCTGCCTTGTGAAGGAACCCTGATGCCTCAAAGGAAACCATGGTGGGTTGAATATGCTGATCATACTTTTTGTGTGTTAAATATGGTTTGGGAGGGCCTAGAATTATTCAGGGTTTTTACCCTTTCATGAGAGTCCTGTGCCTCTAAGTGTAGCGGAGGTATAACTGTATATAACACCAATAACTATGCCACTCCACCCATTAGTGCCTGCCACCTTCTGGCCTCAACAAGTGGATGCCTCGGGGACCATAGGAGAGGCAATCTTCCCAGGCACGCTTCCCATAATGCCTGGCTCTGAGGACCCTTCCCAGCCAGGCATTTCAGGCTTGGCCAGTTATGTGGTGAGCTGCATGCCACCTGTTTTGGACAGTAGGTCTTTTCACAGTGGTGGGAACCCCAGATCAGGCTCTCCCCATGTGGAGAACTGCCCAATCATTTTAATCTACCACTTGACCTTAGTGTCTCATTCTGTCTTATGACGGAGCTGATGTTACCCCATGCACCCAATCTTTTCCACCCAAACTTTGCAGCATAAACTAGAAATATAAAGTCAGAAACCCAGTGGTTTTCAATTACTAAGCATTATATGCAATATATTATTCTGTTCCTTTTAAACTCCTCATCAGAACCTCTCCAGATGCAGAATTTACACTTTAGCTCAAGATCTAACTGCAGATCTATTGACCTCAAATACACTTGGAATAAAATGTGGCTTATTTCTGGTGAGGCAAAAATATTATGCAAGCCTGAAGGTGCAGTACAATACAGGTATACTTCAGTTAATTAAGTGGATGTGCTCCTGGGCTTTACTTCTTTAAAAGGAAATTTGGCACTAGAAGCACCACAGAATAATATGGGGGGGGGGGGATCTATTCCTACTCCAAAAAAAAAAGAACAGCACTTCAACACATTTCTGCAAACTTTTATCCAAAATGTACGATATAAAACGAAACAACCAATTCAGGTATCCTGCACAAGTAAACACACATTTTGAATCTTCTAGGGATCACCTGAAATCTTGCAACATGCATGTGAGGACTTTTTTTCTCTCTCACTGTCTCCACATTTCCTATAATTTCCATCCGAGTTGTCAAATGTATAGATCTATGTTTCTATAATGTGTTGGGTGTAGCTGGTAAGACAGGCTAATCTGGCCTGCTGTTTTCTCTCTGTTTTGCTATTTACTAGGGATGGGACGAAGCCAGAGTTTTCTGAATCTGAATCCGGATCCGAATTCCTAGAAGGTTCTGGGAATCCATGAATCTCACAAATCTCGAATCTTTCAAATGCTTTTTTAAAAAAGAGTTTAAAAAGCAAGGGAAAGAAGGATAATCTTGGGCAAGACACACTCTCTCAGCCTTAGCAAAAGCCTAGGCAAAGGCAAACCTCCCTCTGAAGAAATCTGGCCAGGACAATTGTCATAGTTTTGCCTCAGGATCTCCCCAGATTGAAAATGACATGAGGGCCCTTTGTACACAGGCAAGAAAATGTGGATTAATCCCACATTTTCCTGCCTGTGTAATCAGGGCCACATAGTACAGTACAGAGATAATCCAAGTAAAAACTGGTTTTTCTTTGCACAGCTCCTTCTGGCATCCTGGGGTTTGTAGTTTGCTGATGCACCAGAACACTTCTGCAGAGAAGGCTGTGACACCTTGTAAAACTCCAAACCCCAGAATTGTGTCTGAAAGAGGTTTGCAAGGGAGCTATGCAAAGGAATGTTTCAGCTGTCCTTGAAATCTCAAGCCTGTAGCTTCCAGTCAAGTACTGAACCTAAATATGAAATGTTCAATTTAAATATCTTACAATACAAGCCCTGCTGTAGTTTGTGAAATCGTCAGCAAAGGCCATTATTACTCCAAGGGAAAAACTCACCTACTTACTATCTTCCCTTGTATGGCTGGCCTCCCAGGTTTTCAAGAGTCCCAGTCTTCCAGATTTTCAGGCATCCTGGTCTCCCAGGTTTTCAGGTGTCCCGGTCTCCCTGGTTTTCAGGCATCCTGGTCTCCAACAATCTAATTGGTTGGCGGATTTGAAAGATTTGATTTGCATATTTTGACACAGGGATTCGGATTCGGGAATCTCTAATCCTTACCCAGGATTAGAGGATTTGGTTGGCCCATCCCTACTGTTTACTCATGCTCAGTAAAGGATTCTGGAGACAGCTGCTGTTTACCTTGTCTGTTGCAGGCAAGCACACGCAACTGGAGTAAAATCAGGCAGAACAGATCCCATTCTTTCCCAGCTCAAGCTTTTATTGCATTGTTTATTACAAACACACCACTGCAACCTGACACTGAAAGCTGGTGTTTCTCCAGCCATCCTTCACCATTCTCCTACTGCCTGTTAGACAGAGGACAAGTATTACTTGCCTATATAATGAATGGTTATTACTCAGTCAATCCTACTGTTTTCAATGGGGACTTTGAGGTCCACCTACAAACCCAGCGTCTCATTGAAATTTGGGGAATTATGGCTCAAGGGAAGCCTGTGAGAGGTGGGTAATAGGATCTTTTCAGCTGTGTATATCAGTCCTAACTTTAGAGAGGACTCCAGTTAAGAGTTAAACAGAGTAATTTATTAGGAATTAACAGGCACACAGGAAGTCAGATGCTCTTAAGAACCATGCAAAGCTATTGGAAAATGAAGTAAGAAAGGTTGGATAGAGGGAAATTGGGTGGAAAGGGTGATAGTTACCAATCCTGAAGCAGAAGGTTAAAGTGGAGTGGCTCAGACAGTGAATCTGAGGGTAGCAGAGAGGTACAGAGATCTGGGTACCACATGCTGCACTGAAAGTACTACAGGTTACTGGGGTTGGAGCTGGGGTTTAAATACACTATTTTCTGCCCTGAAGGAGGGTGCATGGACAAAGTGGTAATGGCTTTGCCATGAAACTAACAAAGGAGTCTGGAATGGGCTGATTGCCTTAAGTGACAAAACATTGATGGAGGTCCTGACAACCTGAATGTTTTGGCTGGTAGTATGAATAGGAAAGGTCTCAGTAGGATATATTCACAGTAGGCGCCCTGATTGCTTCACCTGGGCAGTTTTGCCTGCTATTGTTCTTGGGAGTGCTCACAATCTACAATTTCTGAAAGGATTATTCCAAGCCCCAAAGCACTGGACTTTCCTGCCTAATCGTCTCTGGACTTATGACCTTATCATATCTGAGGTCATAATGATCTCGCATACATTTACATCCAGCGCCCTTTCAAACATGTGTTATAGCCATAAAATATGCCCAAATATGAAATAGCGTATCCCCCAGAGTGGAGCTGTACGGTGTGTTCATTCTTATTCCTAAGTATCTTACTCACTTGCTTCACCCGTCTCCTTGAACATTTCACTGATTTCCCTAACAGATTTGTTTAATGTGAGGTTTCTGAAATTCACTCTGCTCCTAGGTTTTGTGGTCTACAGCAGCTGCATGAACAGTGTAGTTCTCATCAATGGACAACTGAATTTGCACTGTTCTGTGCTGTATCTGCCCTCATCTTTCTGTGCCCCTCTTTTGCACACCCATTCCTTTCTACTGTTACAATCAGAAAAGGGGCTGTGCAGTGCATAATTACCAACACTGACTGATTCCCTCCTGTTGTGCCAGCAAATCTCTTAGCTTTGGATGAGGCTGTTACAACAGGAGGAAACAATGCTCACGATGAATTATTTATATTCTCGACTAAGTTGGCATTCTGATTTTGTCACCCGAGCAGAGTGCAATCAGTTTCTGCCTATTGTTCTTGGGTTGCTTAGCAATCCCTTTTCTTAATGTACAAATGAATAAACTGCACATTGAATGAAGTATTTAGTTTTGTACACTTTGGAGACCTTTGATGGATTCTGCAGAGGACCAAAAGTCTAGGGAGTAAGATAAATGGCAGCGTGATTCTTAGCAGAACATTTAACATCTGTGAGGGTGTCAGGTTCTTTTATTTCTTTTTTTAAATTGAATGATTTTGTTTTTGTTTTTGCATGATGCTTCTGCTGTTCTCTTTTGTATGTGTTGCACAGATGTTCTAATTCACTTGCAAGGTGAATATGTTGCCATAAAACTTAAGTGGCTGAACTAATAAATATCATCACATTTACAACAAAATGAATGTTATATGTGGATTAGTTTACAGCTCTTATTAGTAAGGCATTGTTAACTTTAACCAGCTGTAAAAACAAACAGAATTACATTTCACTAGCACAAACTGCACACACTGCAGATTGAAAATGTAGTGTTTGGGTGGTTTAAAAATTCAGAAAGTGGAGGAATTGAGAAGTGAGAAGCCCCTGCTTGGCATCAGACTCTTGTGATATAAAATAAGAAAATAGACAGAATAGCATGACCATAACTGTAATATTATGCAACAATATGTGCCTTATGCATTGATTTGCATGTGCAACATGCATCCATGTGAAATGTGCTACACACAATAATGTGAATTCATGTGTACTGTGCACCAACCTGCAAAGGTGTTAGCCTAAGAGGTGGGGAACTTTGAGGTCCACCTGCAATGCCGGCATCTCCTCAGAATCTGGGTAATTATAGCTCAAAGGAGGCTTGCAAGAAGAAGGTAACAGCGGGATCTTTTCACCTATGTATACCAGTACTAACTGTAGGAAGGACCCCAGTTAAAAGTTAAGCAGAATATTTTATTTGGATTTAAAGTCAAAGGCTTTCACGGCCAGAATCCATGGGTTGTTGTGGGTTTTTCAGGCTATGAGGCCGTGTTCTAGTAGTATTTGATCCTGAAATTTTTGCTCCTCAAACTTTTGGTGTTTCTGCTCTGGAGGGGAAGAAACTCACTTTTAATTCTTGTGCAGGTTGAAAAAATCTCACAGCATTATCTGTGGCTGGCATCCTGTTCAATATTTATGAGCTTGTAAATGACACTTACAATCTCATAATTTTGGGGATTTATGTTTACAGTCTTTAATGACTGAATGTAACTTCCATCGCCCAAATGAACTCTTAAGCCAGGCAATGCATTAGTCAAATGGTTTCTGCGGTGCTACTTATTGGGGAATCAGGAAATGATGACTGCATTACCATCCCACTTGCAAGATAGATTCATAGAATCATTGAGTTGGAAGAGACCGAAAGGCAACAGAGTCCAACTATGTGCCATGAAGGAATACACCCATCAAAGCATTTCCAACAGATGGCCATCTAACTTCTGTTTAAAAACCTTCAAAGAAGGAGACACCACCACATTTTGAGGCAGCATATTCCACTGTCAAAGTGCTCTTAGAGCTTTCTAAAGTTTGAAGCCATTGTTCCATGTCCTAGTCTCTGGAGTAGCAGAAAACAGGCTTGCTCCATCCTCCATGTGACACCTCTTAAAATATTTAAACACAGCTATCATGGTGCCTTGAGAATCATGTCACTTTGAGACAAGTAGTTGTGTCAGAACCCCAAAGGGTCTCTATAGATGCCTGTCCCAATGCACTCCAAGTATGAGAGAGCACTGCAGTCATCATTCACCAGCTCCTTCATATGCAATACCCTTGGAAACCCTTCAGCTAAAGCATTCCCTGGAGAAAGAGGTAAGTTTTTGGGGGTGCAGAGTGGCATCAGCAAAAGTAGCTATAATGACAGATCTTTTGCACTGTAGATATTTCTGACAATGCAGGATCTCATCCAACTTTTTTTTTCATTGAGGATTAGAAAATTAGAAAATATTCTTTCTAGCCCTGTCAAGTATGTAGTATATATACCAGGCACAGCCAGTCCAGATCCTTCATACTAGCAGCCCATCCCAAGAGCTAGCATTTCACATGCCTTTCTCTTCCTGAAAAGCTTTACCGCAGGGAGACCACTGTCCCTCGTAGCTCAGTGAGTTCAATTTCCAAACAATTATTCCTCATTTCATACTCAAGACCTTGAATCTAGAAGGGGCTAGTGTCTTTTGTGTCATTGAGGTAGTACTTGCCCTTTCATTTCTGCCTGAACATTAAGGGAACTATCCAAGGTGCTGAATCCTATCCCCCAAATAGCTAATACATTGATTTGCTCCTTTATAGTTCAGACTAACACCTGAAGTGGATTCACTGTCGCACTGACATGGAAGCCCACCAACTGCTACTGCTTCAAGTCCTGACCAATACTATTATTCTCCTTTAATCTGGTCTGAAGTGAGTAGGATTTCTTTCTCTCTCCACCACCACTGCAAAACGATCAGAAATCAAATCACTCCTATTACCCCCGCCAATAATTCTAAGGCCATGATGATTTTCTTTAAAAATTCTATCTTCTGCAGCTTGAGTTATGACTGTCCTGTCACAGGAGCTAGGATCTGATTGCATTGCTTTGCGTGCTGCATATCATCAGCTTTCCTTAATTTCTATGCTGAAAATTATGGGCTAGAATAATATTAACCTGGCAGCTTTAACACCCAGCTGACTACAGTTTTAAAGAATGCTGATGATCATCATTCAGAGTGAGATTTTTCAATGTAGCATGGCGGTGGGGTGGGGGGACTAGCGTTGGCCTAATTCTATTCCACAGCAGTTATGATCAGGAAAAGAAAATTAAGCTAGATGTATTCTTTTCTGGTAATCACTTCAGAGAAAGATCAGCTAGGCTTGTTCTTTGTAATAAAATGCTTCAATTTGAGATCTGAAGGTTGAGTGACTCCCTGATTTATGGCTGGTATTCTGGGTCTTGTTACCACAGAGTACAGCCATGGCACTTAACTGGAATTGTAGTACTATAACTCTGTAGTTTGAGAGAACTGCCCTAGAACGCTCCTGTAAAATCTGGAGTAGGTCCAGTAAAACCCAGTATGGATTGACCACCCTGATGCAAAGAAGCCACTTGTCACTGCTCTCCAAGAGTACCTGAAACCTGCCAGTTTCATGCATTAAATGTTCCCCTTACATATCCATCTCATTCATGCATGTCACCCAGGGGAAAATGAATGTGCGCAGGAAAAAAAGCATGAAACCTATGTGGACTTTGCTTAATTAAGGTAGATTAAACCACAGAGCAAAGCATCTTCAGCTGAACTTGTGGAAGAGACATCTCTCTGGGGTGTGAAACCACCAACTCTGGCTTTCCACTATAACAAAGTACAGTGAATCAATACTAGGTTGCTGTAACATTGTGCTGCTGTAGTGGGAATGTTTTAGCAGCATCTCCCCCTTTGTTACTCACACCTTTCGTTGAGGCAGTTAGAGCAGGGTGGAGAAGAAAAAAATGCCATTCTTTAGTTAGCTTTGTTGCAGAGAATTTTTTAAAAAATTGGTTAAGTCTTTGAACAAACAGGCCCAATAAGGAAGGTTTACAGCGCTCTCGAGGCAACCATCATATATAAAGGAGATACAGATTTACTCCCTTGCCATTACCTCTGCATTCCTTGTACCTCCTTGGAAGGAGCCCACAATCTCTGGCCAGGGAACTGAGTAATCTCAGATGGGAGGGATTTGAAAGCCATAGATCTCATTTCCAATTATCTTGGGACAGATGAATTCTTCACACTCATTAGCTGCAAAGATGGGAGGAACGTAAAGAAGGAAGTATATTAAATTCTGACATATTGGGGGAGGACCCCTTTTGCAATCATTTGAACAAGCAGCACCATTATGTTCAGTACATAAAAGCTCTTAAAGTTTAGGGCTAATGTGGCAGTAGAATCATCCATTTACAAATACTTTGGCTGCAATCCAGGATCCCTGCAGCATAGCATAAATGTCCACATATGGAGACACATTAGGCCACCATAATGCAGTCTCTATGCAGTATGGCAGCATTGTGTAACACACGCACATAACTGGGTGCCATTGTGCAATGAATAACTGCAAGGCACAATGCACAACCACAATGCACAATGTGAAATTGCAATGCACAAAGCACAACATTGCTGTATGCACAATTTTGCTTCCACTGCTGTCAGCAGCATACATTTGTTGAGTCATAGCAAATAATTCACTATACATGCGTAACATTACTTACAGACAGACACGTCACTAACAGGATGCCAGCCATTATATTAATTCTTTACTAGCTAACACTGCTGCTGGTGGTGTTCACAATCCTTCTCTTAAATCTAACCTCCACCACACCTATTTCCTCAGCAATAGTATCCAGGGGTTTGCATGTCAGCAGGACACTGAATTCGCATTGCATTTTAGTCTGAAAGTTAAAGGAGCTATCCAAGGTGCTGAATCAATTGGCAATTAGATTCAACCCATTGGCAATTAGCTCCTTTGAAGTTCAGACTAAAACCCAGAGCAGATTCACCAGCAAATTGACATGGATGCCATCAGCATTTGAATGAAGCTGGTCTGATCCTAGCTGTCTCAGTGCTTGGACATCCCTAGCTACTTCTAATGAATTCCATATTGCAATAATTAAGACCTAGTTATGTTCTGTTATGATTGTAATGTAATAAGGACTAACATAAATCCTTTTGTAAAATAACTGTAACTGCTTAAATACTTTTGTAGGTACAGAGTATACATGACTTCACTGTTTAGAGGTGCTTAGCATCACAGGACAGTGGCTTGCAGTACTGTAGTGTTTTCAAAATGTCTCAGAAGTTATCTACTGTGTTTCAATTACTTTTGAATGTTGACCTTTTTTTAGTGTAAATACAACAGCTACTATTTTCCTGGACCCTAGAACTGTAAGGGTATTTTAACAAATATGAACAGCCAAGCTCAAGGTTTTTAGCATCAAACTGCACCTCTATAGTAGTATTATTTATTATGGTCATAGAACAGCATAAATTGTACTGCAAGCTGCTAAAGCTGCTTTCTAACTAGCTGAAAATGTTTGCTTTAAAAGTGGTTTTCATGACTTTCTGCTGAAATCTGGTAGCTTAATTTGGTGGTGAATTTTGATAGGCCAATTGTGGCAGCAAGTGTGTAGCCTAGATATACCTTGAAGATATGAAACTGGCCTAACAATCCGCCCTCCCCTCATTTGTTCTCAGAAAATGCCATCGCCGATTGCACTGCAGTCAACAGCCTCCCCGGTTTGGCAGAAGCAGTGGTGTTACTAGGGTTAGGGTCAGTGCAGTAACTGATAGTGTCACCCCATGGAGCTTTTTCTATCCAGGAGCTGGAATTTCAGGAGTTCTGGTCCACCCCAATGGGAATTGACCCTCTGGGCATCCTGATCTACCAAACTGGCTCTATGTGTGCAAAGGCACTGGGGATCTCATCCAATCATAAGAAAAAAGGAGGCAGTTGTCTTACGTGAAGCTATATAGGCTCTCGTAGGGGGGATGTCCTATCTCAGTTCTAGCAGCACAGCTGATAATTCAAACAAAACAAACTGAATAGCTCCCAGTTCCTTACTTAACTTTTATTCAGTAAGCACAAGGTCAAAATGAAGTCCAACAGAATTCAAAGGTGACAAGTCCAAATGCAGTCAGGGTATCCAGAATCAGAGTAATCCAGAGTCAGGCACAGAGTCCAGCCTTGCAGAAGTCAGATAAGTTCTGACAACTCCTGGAGGGGGAGGGCAGCAACTAGCCACTTAGCACAATTGTTGCTTGATTTTGTTGCCAGTTATATATTCTCTGGGATTGGCATAGGCTCTCTCTTTGTTGTCTGCACTCAGCAAAAGTAGATACTGTTAAGTTATTTTCTGCGTCTGAAGAGACAGGACTCTCTGCTGGAGTTGGCACCACCTCCTGTTCCGTTTGCGGCACTGTAACCTCTTCCTATACAGCATGTCCTGGCATGCTCCCTATTTCAGACTCTGAGCCAGAGTCCATGTTCTGGAAGCAGGGTATGACAGGGGAAGAAAGAAAGGGCAGCCCCACCTCTGATAGTGTCACCCAGTACAGTCTGCCCCACCCTTATCCCACAAGTGAAGCCACTGGGCAGAAGCAGCAGGAGAGGACGCTCAGAAGATAGCAGTCCCCAATAGCCCCTCACAACTAATCAGCAGGCTTTCTCCTCCCAAACAAACTGTTGTGAGCCATTTTGGAATCATCCTGTATGACACCATTTTGTGAATCATGTACAGCCACAGACCCCTCCTGGAAGGCCTCCATCACAGCCTCTGTGGATCATGAATGTTTTTTTTTCTTTAAAAAATTTGTATATATATTTACCAAAGTTACATCGCCTCCCATGCCCAGTAGAGGCCGCTTAGAATTTAGGTAGATGACATTAGGGTCCAACAAGTCAGAATAGGCTTTCTTCCTCCAACGGTTTTTGCAGCTAGAGAATTTTGGTTTACAAAGGCACAACAATTTTGACTTGATTCATTTTCTCCTGTTCAGTTAACTTGATAGGAGAATCCACACATGGAAACTGGAATAAGCTTTCTTGTCAGTATGGACAGATAGGTTGATTTTCCCCTCACATTGGCCATAATGATGAGTTGTTCTCATTTCTTTGGATGAGGGCTAGACAGGATTTGCCAACTTCTACTATAAGACTTAAATACCCTAAAGGCAGCTAAGGAGGGTCAGCTCTAGTTAGTACTTGGATGGTAGACCACCAATGAGTACCAGAACCTGTAGGCTATAGAATCATAAAGTTGAATGGGCCATCAGTTTCAAATCTATGGGCCACTGGGTCCAACCCCTTGCCCAGTGGAGGATCTCCAGCTACAATATCCCCAGCAGACAGCTAGCCAGCCTCTTTTTCGAAGATGTCCAGAAAAGGAGACCCCACCACCTCTCTCGGCAGTTGGTTCCATTGGTTAACTGCTCTGATTGTCAAAAAGTTCCTTCTAATGTTCAGTCAAAATCTATACTTCTGTAACATTAGATGAACTGCCTCTGGGGCAGTAGACAACACGCAAGTACTATCCTTTCTCTGATAGTCCTTGAGGTATTTAAATAATGGAGTCATGTCACCCCTCAGTCTTCTCTTCACCAAGCTGAACATGCCCAGCAACTTCAACCTCTCCCGATGTGTTCTGTTCTTCCTACCCCTTAACATCCTTGTTGTTTTCCTCAGAATCTGCTCCAACTTTTCTGTAGTCTTCTTAAAATGAGACACGCAGAACAGATGAAGTCTGACCAGTACAGAATATGGTGGGACTGTTATTTTCCTCATCATGGAAACTATGCTCCTATTAATGCAAAGTCTTTGTTTGCAAGGCACAGTGGGAACTTGTTGGAGAGCCTATGCTTAGCAGAGCTAATATTCCAAGCAGATATCTAGATCATTGAAGTCCTCCATAACTATTAATTTTTTCCTTCTTGGAGATTTCTGAGATCTGTTTCAGAAAAGTATCCATCACCTTGTCTTGGTTTGGTGGCATGTAGTAAACTCTTACCACAATGTTGTTTTTATTTCTTTCTCCATTTATTTTTACCCAAGTGCTATCCATTGGTCCAGCTTGATCACTCACATGGATTTCTATACATTTTGAACAGATTATGTCCCTCATTTGTTATATTCCAATCATTGTAGTCATCCCTACCAAGTCTCTGTTATACCTATAAAGTCATATTTACCTTCCTGCACTGGGACTTCAAGCTCTTCTTGTTTGTTTCTCAAACTCTGTGCATTGGTGTATAGATAACTTCAATGTTGTTTGTTCTCATTATTTATGCTTTATTTAAGGGGAGGGAACTAGTAAACCACCTCTGAGTATTCTTTGCATAAGACAATCCTAATTCATAGGGCTGCCATAGGTCGACAGGTGACAGCATGGACAGACAGGGAAACACACACACACACACTGAGTGGAAGTCTTTACAGCTGCAGAATTTGTTCACACTTAAGTATGGCCCTACAATTCTGAGTGCCTCAGTACCTCCTTTGCTCTGGCAGGTATTTATTGAATCCACACAGAAAGAGAACCCCACAATTACTGTTTATACATATATGTTCTCAGTTAATTATTATAACATGCAGAGTATCTGGAATGAATGGAACAAGGAGCTGGGCAGACCTGTTTTGTTTGGTTAATGAAATGGATGTTGTCTGCCATAACTGCTGTACCTATGTCTCTTAAATTACAACTTACCGGCAAAATAATATATCTGGTCACTTGCATTAGCAAAGACGTAAATGGGGCATATAGCTCCTCATTGCAGCTCCCTCTCTCAATGGAACCCCCACTGGCTCTGCATGCACACCTGAACTTCACAACCTTGAACTGAAGACCTTCTCTCTCAGCAAAAAAATATCCAACTGCTTCCATAAGAAAACTTATGCATGCCTTAAGACATGAACAAGATTCCGGTCAAGATCCAGCTGTATCCTGCTATAGCTTCATTTTGGTGAGAGTTAAGTACCAGCACTACTTTTGTACTAGGTCATCCTTAGAACTTTGCAGATGTTAATGCTCTTTTAAACTATCAGCCTGTTCCTTGGAAGTTATCTACTGTTTGGTGGAAATGGATTTCCTGTGCCCTAATTGTGGCTGAAAGACTGCAGTATTAGGAAGATCCTAATAGGCCATGGGCTGAGGTCCTTACATATCTTTCAACATTTGAATATACTAACAATTGTGTGGGTGTATGGTTGGATATTTGGGCACCTTTCATTGAAGTTTATTCTCAGATTTCCACCCTCCCCCCTTTACTATTGTAGTGCTATCATCATATGGAGGATTTTTTTTTTTGTCTTTTCTTTCTTTGGGTCTGTCAATATCCCACACTCTTCTCCAAGTGGTGCAGCAGAAAAAAATGTACAGAGCAAGAAACCTTGAATGAACCGCATCTGCCAGAATTCACTTTGACTCATCTTAAGTCTTGTTTCCCACTCACCCCACCCCATGAGTGCTTTTTAAAACATTGGCATTACATAATTTACAACACTCACAAACAAATTGGAAAATGCTCCATTTGCAATTGTTTTCAATTGATATTCTTCATCTCCTGCCAATTTCTTTCTCTACTTTGAAAGGATTTTTCACTTAAATATCATTGGATTCAGTCCAACCAAATTAGGCATTTTTAAGGCCCATTGATTTGACAATATGCTAACTCTTACATTGCAACTTAACAGCACTTAAATATGCATCGCTTTGGCTGGATCCTGATCTATGGCATTCTTTCGTTGGCACCATTTGTACCCTGCAAGTTTCTTACAGTCGTGCACATGGAGGTGATCCCATGACATCATTGCCATGTTATCTGAAGATTTCTTCCCCAGCCCCCTGTGGGCCACATCTCCCCCATGACAGAGCTCAAAAACACCTTCACCATTGGCCAAAATGGTGTTCAGAACTCACATGGTGCCACTTCTGGATAACATTTTGGCCAAGATATGACCAAAGAAAGTATTTGAACCAGTTAGGGGTTTTGAGGTGATACCACCCCTTGAACACCCCATCCTGTGGAATAGAAAAATTGGCAAGAAATATCATTTTCAAATAAATACTGGACACTTATGGCTGGGAAATATGCTGTAATCAGGACACTGACTGTGAGCTTGGGCTAGGTCAGGATGGTCTTAGCATGGCCTGGTCATAAGGTCAAGAAGAATTAGGTCGGAAAGCCTGGCATTAATGGGCCTCCAGCAATCCTATCAATGACCTGACATTTAAATACATATAAAACTGTCCAGATACAACAGGTAAGCACCTGTGTTGTGTGCATTTCCTACAGAGACTTTCCCCATTCACCTTACTGAACCAAGACATTAAGAGGCTGTCAGAACTCCTGTCGATGTTTTGTCACGCAAGGTAAGACAATCAGCCCATTCCAGACCCCCTTTTCTTTACTCTGCCAGAGAACCATTAACACTTACCCCTTCAGGGTAGACAAAAGAGGATTTAAACATTAGCTCTGACCCGAGGAATTCATAATACTTTGGATGCACGTTGGCATGTCACTGTGCATGTTGGCCCCCAGATTCCTGTGCTCTGTGCTACCCTTGGACAGCTGTCTGAGCCACTGTGTTTCGATCTTCTTCTGGACCAGTAAATATCACCCTCTAACCTGAATTTTCTCTCTATCCAAGCTTTCTTGCTTCTCCCTTCACTAGCCTTGTATGGTTTGTGAGACTGCTTGATTTCTTGTGTGTGTGTGTGTGTGTATCTTTTAATTACCAATAAAATATCCCTTTTAACTTTTAACTGGAGTCATCTCTGCAGTTAGTACTGGTATACTCAGGTGCAAAGATTCTGCCATTACCCTGCTCTCACAGGCCTCCTTTGAGCTAATAATTCCCCAAATCCTAAGCAGACACTGGCAGTACTGGAGGACCTCAAGGTCACCCACTTTTTAGGGTAACAGAGGGATATGACTAAGAACTGGGCAGGCTGGGTAGAGCTAGCTAATCTCAGTTCATGGAATGCTGTGATGGAAATCTATGGGAGAAAGGATGTAACCTAGAGGCTTGACAGTTAAACAGTAGACAGGGTTAGGTAGAAATAGAAAAGGAACAGGGACAGATAGAATGGATTGAATATTGTGAAAATAAGCTGGTTAGGGACATTAAGGAGGAGAATGGAGGAGATCTGAATAGGGTTGGGGAGCCAAGAGTGTGATAGAGTCCAGGAAGAAGTGTTACTTTGAAACTCAGGTGCTACTATGTACCATGTATGGAATGAATATAACGCTGTACTGCTGTTGTTGTACAATACATTTTTACTGTTTCTAATTTCTACTTCTGCATCTAGGTGTTTTAATGTAGAAGTTAACAAGGAAAACTGGCCATGCTTTACCACACTGAAACCATTGATCAATACAGACACTTACTCAATATAGCTGGCATCTTGAGGCCCAAATGCCAGATCCAGGGAGCAATCTTAAGGGGAAAAGGGCAAGATGAGCAACAGGACTCCATGTGTTAGAACTGTGGGGTCTATTCTGACAGGGTATATGTCATAGGTTTTTTTTTTCCCAGACGGGGGTGCTATGGCACTGCCCACCCCCCACAACTAGCATGGTTTAATTGGCAAATATTATTTTGTTGATATTATATCAGTTGGCATTGATATTAATGATACCTGAGGTAACAGAAAGGTCAAGCTGGAACAGGCAAATTACTGACTGCAAATGTGTGATAGCAAGGCAGGTCAGCTGCACCCACCCCTTAGGCAGAAACTGAGTCATTGCCAGGCTAATAGTGCACCCGCTTTCAAGACAATGGACTTGTGTTAACGAGCTGAACTTCTCAGAGTTAAATGAAGAAATCCCCATCAAATTGTGAATGTTTTATCGCTGGTCCCTGAACACCGAGATATTTCCCTGTTGTTCCCCTACCTCTCCACAATACTCGGCTATTATGACAGCCATTATCCTTTTGTCACCTAAACACTAAGACCATTAGCTCCATCTGGACTTCATTGATTGTGTTGCAACTGCCATTGTCCACTTGGCTGGGAAAGTGATTCACATCCATACCTGCAGGATATTTTTTGGGTATAAGAACTCCTGATTTCAGGCCCAGTGCAGTCTTGTACCATTCTGAACACCATGCTGTCCATCTGATCCCACAATGAGAACTGTCCTTGGATGTCTACCTAGGTAACATTGCTGCCCTCTTTGCTACTCTCTGGACTGGTAATTATTGCCTGAATCCCTTAAAGTCCTCTATCACAACTTTCCTCCCTTTTTCTTTCAGGTAGTCCTTGAACAAGTGTGTGTGTGTTTGAAAGTTTTGTGTGTTTGTGTGGATTTTGTTATAAAAACACATTTTCAGTTTTACATTTTAAATCTCCAGCTGGTTCTTTCCTGTGACCCCATAAACACTGGTAGAAAAGATCCTAAGTTGCCTACCCCGCATCCTCCTATTTTGAGCTAATTTTTCCCCACTTTTGAGCGGAGGTACTGGCACCATTGGTGGACCCTTGAGGCACCCACGTTTTGGAGTAACAAGGGTGTATGTTTTAGTACATGAGGGACAGTGTTGGGTTTTTGAAAAAAATTGCCCCCACATTCCAAAAAAAAAAAAAAAGAGAGAGAGGCTGAGGGTTCTTTCGGGGTGACAAAAGTGGTATTGTGGTCCCACTTGTGACTCATGGGCCTAAAGTCTTTTAGTCTAACGTGGTCTTCATAACATATGTCTGATATTTTATTCAGTATATCATACCAGCTCATTTGTATTTTGAGAGCATTTGCTTCTGTCTTTGAGCTGCCCACATACTTTGAAAGCAAGTCATGTGGTGGGGGAAGAAAAATAACAGTGAGGCACACACACGTGACCCAACTGTGATACATTCTGACAGTGAGAACATTGCAGGGGGTCTAGACAAAGCAACCAAGGAATAAGGTCAGCCTCAGAATCCATGGGGGTTCTGTTAATGCATATTGTCATAAGGACATGGATAGCATTGCTAGCAATATTGTAACAGCATCAAGAGTTAGAAATGGGAGACACAAACAAATCTGATGGCTCTAATTGCTAAGACAGAAGAATACTGTCTTGTTATCTTTAACAAAGGGCATTTTTATACAGTCCAGTTAAACCTTTCAGCAGATCTCTAACTTTCACCATCTTTCCTCCTTTTATGCGTGGACTAGATCTTTCAGGCACCTTGCAAAAAAGGAATTGAGTAAGATGCTTTCAAGCAGACATCAGAACGGAAACATACTGGTGTGTCTCTGGCTATTTTGCCATGTTCCCATTGGCTTGAATTAATGCACAGAGCTGAGCACTGCATCCACAGTTCTACATCAACCCCACCCAGAGCCTCAGGAGAGTGCCCTCATGTCATTCTGACATTCACCTGTGTCACACTTTGAATATGCATGTACCTGTTAATTATAACCAGCCAGTGATGTACAAACCCAAAGTGACTCTTTCCCTCCCATGGCGATCCAGAGTCATCTGCACATATCAAGATGAAGGCCTGGTTGTGTCATGCAAGTCAACAGTGTTTAAACACTAAATAGCAATTTACATGTTTGGAACGTCAAAGGCAATAAGGCTTCTTCTTACAGTGCAGGGAAAGAAATGCAACTCAGGTTTTTCCAGTGAAATTATATTCTTCTCTGCCTTTTAGAGGACACGATCTGATGTTAAGTGAGCTCAGCAGTTTGCAAGAGTTGGGTTTTAATGACATAGAAAGAGGAAAAGACACCAGCATGTTTCTATAGAAGAATGACTCAGCCCCTGTTCATTTCATCTTTAAAAGCAAGAGCCAGAAAGTCCTGCACAATACAGTTAGCACTTGGAAATTCCATAAATATTTGAAATGTTTGTTCTCCAGAGTAAAAACTGCATAATATTAGTTGCAAATATGTGTTCTGAATAAAGAGAAAGATATTCAAACCATCACTACTTATTGTGGGTGGGGGTGGTGAGAAATAAGTTTAGGTGCTGTAAAAACAGCAGAATGAAGACCTGGCTGCTGAGTAATAGAATGGTGCTTTGCAAAATGACAAGTTGGCCAATGCCTTGAAATGGAAATGTCAATGTGAAATATCTTGACATTGTGTACAATAGCAAATGGGCCAGCCTATGTGCAACAAAAAAGGATGAACAATAACCTGGAAACTTCTTGAAGCACAGGAAAAGCTTTCAATGCCGAACAAGTGGCAGTAAAATTTCAACCACTTTCACTGCTTTGGCCAGGGAAAGACCTTTACAAAACTACCTCTCTCTCTAAGCCCTGGGTAGGTTTGTTTCATTATTTATTTTTTCATAACAGAGATGTTACTTGCCGTTATAAGTGGAGATCCTACATTGTTTTTGTGTAATGTAAATCTATACTCACATAGTTACAAAGTAGTTTTCTGATACCACCCTTCTGCTGAATACCAAAGTTGTGCAATTAAGTATGTATCTGTCAATGAGTTCACTTGTTGTCCCATGGTGGGAGAGCGATTACACAGTGGTTCTTCTTATAATTCCAGTTAAGCAAGTGATCCATTGAAGGCAAGGACAAATAGTTATGCACTATCCAAGAATGTGAAACTGCATGTGAAATGGTCAGACCAGTGAACCTCTCCTTATGCAATAGTGAGTTATGAATGCAGATGTTACACAACAGAAAAGTACAACCATATGCATAAGGAATTTTGTGTGCAAATCATTCCAGAAGGACTCCAGCCACTTTCTATGAGGCCTTCCCAGATGTCATTGGATGCTTTCTCCCATCAGTTCTAGTCAGTATAAATAATGGTGAGGCATAAAAGGGAGTTAAAGTCCAACAACATCTGGAGAGTTCCTCATTCCCTATCCCTCCTAAAATTTAAATATCATAAGCCTGAGTGTAGGGATATAAAGAATGTTTAGAAATTTACTCCACCTGAACAAGAAAGGGTGTATCAATATGTTGAGACATGCTATTTAAAAAATGACCAACCTCTATAAGATATTTGCCTCAGTGCAAAAGCAAATAGTTCAACAGGAGGTTTTTTTCCCATTCTTTGTACAAAATATACCTGTGTGCAAAATAATGTTGTTGTGATTTTTTTTTAAAGATTGCATCACATATGGAAAAAAAAAAGAATAGTTTTGCATTTTTAAAATATTTTTGTAAAAACATTCCACAACAGAAAGCATTAACATAGAAATATTCTTGACTTGCTTTAGTTGTCTTTACTTAATATCAAACTAAATGTCTACAGTAACGTAAAAGATGAAGTAATACAAAAACCATGTAACTAACAATATCAAACGAACGTTGAAAGAATAAACATGTGAAAAAGCAAAAAGGACTGGCTCCCTTCTCAAACAGTGATGGGAACTCTCTTGTAAAGTTTTTCTCCTTCTATCATAAATTGAATTATCTATGTCTCTCTACATCAAAATACATATAATTTTACAAGATTTTTTTTTTTAAAAAAGAGACATTCCTGGATATAATTACATTTCTAGAGCCCTTTTCGCATGTCATTTGCCATGCAAAAGGGCCCCTCAAGTGTCGCGCAAATGTGAGGAGCGGTCCACACAATGCACTCACAATTGCGTTACGCTTCAGGGTCTGGCAGGCGTCACTCGTGCACTTTTTCGTTTTTGGCTTTAAGCCAAAAATGGTGTGTGATCACGCATCGCTCCGGGGCCCCGCGCGCACTTGCTGTGCATGCAGAGCTCCAGAGCCACGGTGCTTGTGCTTCCTGCCTCAGCGCAGCCTGGGAAGAGGCGGGGCTCTTGCACAAGCAGCCAGCAGCTGTGGAGCTGAAGCAACGGGGATGCGAGAGCCTCTCGCTGGAGGCTGCTCACACGATCTCCACACCCTAGTGCTGAGAAAAGGTGAGTTGCAGAGAAGGCCTAGATTTAATCCTCAAAGTCTGCTACTGAGAACTTTCCACATCTGGTTTCCCAAGGGGTGATTAGTATCCTCCGATCATTTTCAAACTGTTGCAAAGTATTTTCAGATAGTAAAAGAGTCAATTTGTCAGATTTTGCCATTTCATAAAGTTTTATTAGTCAATCTTCCATTGTAGGAATATTAGCATCGGGGCAAATGCTAATCTAGCAGCCAAGATCATATAGAGTAAGATTCTCCAGTATTTACTCCTCATTATACTGTCTGTTCTGTCTAAAGTATTTAAGAAGTACATTTCTGATTGCATAGGAAATTTGGTTTGTAATACATGTGTTATTATGTCATGAATTTGTTTCCAGAATTTCTTTGCCTGGCTGCATTGCCACCACATATGGTAGAAAGTGCTTTTCTGTTCACATTTCCAATTTTTGTTACTCATGTTACTCACGTTCTTAACCCTTTTTGATATCTCTTTTGGTACCAGATACCACCTAAAAGCTTTTTATAGTAGTTTTGCAAATTTTATGTGCAAAAAGAGAAGAGTCTTTGCAAAATGTTCACATAAAACTTCCAAAGTTGGTGGGAGCTGAGCATTTTTAGCACCATGATAAAATAACCCACTTTTGCTGCTGTACTTACAGATGTTTCAGCAGTTTTGTTAACAGTAGTTAGGTGGCATAATTTCAAGAAGCATTACCTTCATCCTGCATTCAATTCATTTGGCCTTGGTGATACCGTGATGTCCACAAATTGTATTGACTATGTAACACTGTGATTTCTTCATTTTCATTACTTGATTCCTGATTAGCTACTCTGATTTCTTCATTGTGAGTTCTTCATGTTTCCACATGATCCCTGATTGGCTAGGACACCTATCTAAGTAATGCAGGAAGGAAAAACAAATCCTAACCATCCAAAAACAAACAAACAAACAAAGTTTTGGAAGGTCACTTTTTGTAGTACAACTCCAAACACTGATGGATTCTGGGAGTTCCAATAAAAAAAAAATCTTTTCCAACCTCTGTGGGAAAAGACAGGATGTTGAAGTCCACAACAGAAACAATGGCACTGAGTAGGTTCACTGAGGTGAGTACTGTTATTAATTTTTCTTTTTTGCTCCCCAGGATATCTAAAATCTGTCCCAAAACTGATTTAAAGGACAATATTCAGCACAGCTCATGTCTCTGTTCTTTTATGATCACAGTGCAACATGTGTCCATAACGTACTGGACTCTAGCATCCCCGAAAGCAATATAGCCTTGAGGTTACCACCAGCTTAATTCTTGGAATGGGTAGAACTATAATAGTTAATGCATCCACACTTCACTGAGTAAGTTTTTCCTCCATATGAATTAGGATGACAGCTTTTTGCCCCAAGAGTGCTGTTATATTCAGACGGTTTAGCTAATAAAGTACCGATGAAGCATTACTGAGCTTTGTTTTATTTTTTTTTAATCCATCCTGTCATTTCACAGCAGTCATAGAACAGTATGGAGCAAATAGCCTCTGCCTTCAGATTCATTGCAGCTATTTTTAAAATAACCAGCTAAGGCTTAATAGGCACTTGGCATCCTGCTCTTTCTTGTTCAGCCTCAGTGAGAGAGAGTGGATGTAAATAATTGCTAACAAGATGGAAGGCAGTGAAATGGCAGGCCTGGATCCAAGGACCTTTCTGAGATTAATGCTCTGCCCATGCACCACGTCCATTCCTCCACACCAGGCAAATTCCTAGCACAGCTTCTTGCTCATCTTGCAAAGCAATTCCTAAAACAGGGATAAGAAACCTCAGGCCCTGCAGCTGAACCTGGTGTTCTTGGTGTTCCATCTGAACCTCTAGGCTCCCCTGGATGGCTAAGCTTCTCTCCTGATGACACCATTATTTAGTGGTGTTACTCCAAAATGTGGGTGACACAAGGGCCAACCTGTGATGTCAATACCTCCTTGCAATGGTAGGGAATGAATTAATTAAGCTTAAAATTTAGGAGGCTTGCAAGAGGAAAGTAACTTAACGAGATCTTTTTCATTTATGTTTATGGGCTCATGCAGGAAAAATACCAGCCAAAGAGTAAAATATGAACTAAAATGTGTCTTTTATTGAAAGGCATTCACACATACACATGATCTCACAAGAGCTAGCTGAAGAGAAGGGAGGAAAATGGGATAGAGACATTGAGGGATGTGGGTGATAATTACTAGATCTGCAGAGAAGCGGAGAGAAGTGATAGCGTGGCTTATGTAAGAACCTAAGGACAGTTCTCAGTCAGGAATCGGACAGACAGAGTGGCATTTAGATCAGTAAGAGATTGCACTGGACAGCTTGGAATCAGGGGTATTTGTACCTGAAAAATAGCCTGTGGCAGTGGAAGATATGTGCAGTTCCAGGTGCAGAACAAGGGAGTTGTGGTGCATACAATGGACCATCAACCCACTAATGTTCAGTGTTTGAATGACAAAGGCATGATGGGTGTTGTAATAGCTGTCTATTGTGGGTGTTACAAGGAAAGAGGAAGAAGTCCAGATGCACAAGGAACAGGTATAAGTTAATCAGTATCCTGGTGGGCTTCTCACAATTGTGTTCTCTGGAAAAACTACGGCTTCTTCTTAAGCTTATTATCCACAGGAACAGTGTTTGTTTGCCGGACAAATGACCAAGTCTTACCTGGAGTGTCTTAGGGTGATCAGTCTTTCTTTCTCATGTTCACAGTCAGAATTTTCCCTCAGTCAGTTTAACTTCTGTTCAACTTCAGGTTTGATTTTGATATCAGTGCTAATTAAAGTGTGTTACCAATGATGTTAATTAGATATGATGTCCATCTAAACCATACCATTATCAGACCCAGATGCAGGGCCCTAACAGTGTTCCCCGGTTGGTTTCTCATACACAATCCCCCCCCCCCCATTTTCATACATTTTAATGCCTCTCCTAAGGCAATCAGGATGCATTCCACCTTCCTCCTGTCAGTAGTCTGTAAGGAATTGTGACAGAGGTCTTGCTTCTTATTGTCACAGCCTCTCCTGTTACCCTGACTTCTAGGGGCCCCTACGGGACGCCTTGATTCACTCCAAAATTGCAAAGACTGGGAGAATAGTGGAGCACTGGCCTTGGCAGAATGAAGGGCAGGGTAACCCAGAGAGACCTTCAACTCAATTTTTAGAGGGTTTGACCACGCAAAAACCAGCCAAACGTGTCAATGAATGAAGTTTATTAGCAAAATATGTTCCCATGCACACACGCATTCACTCACTCATGCATAGAAGGACTATCGAGAAGAGAAAGAGGTGAAATCTTAAAGGGGGTAAAGTGGAGAGGGTGTAAGGGCAGTAATACTGCACCTATCCAGAAGTCTTCAATCCGGGAAGTGGCAAGAAAAAAGGAACTCAACGAAACGAGGCGGCTGAGGGGAGCACCCAACTAACAGAGTGCCAGTCTGCTAGTGTGGCAGGGGAGTTCTCCGAAGAGGGTCTCGAAAACAGGGAATATTTATAGGGCAGAATGTACCTCGGGGGCAGACTCTTTCCCAGGAAGAACAATGGTCAAAACAGAAGGGGAATACCACGCAATGGCTACTTGATGGCTTGCATGACTATTTCACATAAATGGACCTCACCCTGGTAGGATTTGCTGCTGCAAGCATTGCTCAACAGGGGAAAACTCAGTAATCCCCTCAAGTTGGCTTTGTAGCTGAGGACCTTTTGTGTGGACATGCCTGCCTGAGATCTCTTTGGGAAATGTGACTGGTGATTTTCCTAGTCTTGATGTATGTCTGGTCACTTGACCTATTTGTCTACACACCCATCAGGGCAACCTCTCTGGTATAGCTGATATCTTTGATATTAATTGTATATCCCCCCGGGACGGGGTCTGCTAATGGGGGTAACACTCCCACTGGTAGGAAATGTCATCTTGCTGCACTCTGATCACCAGTAGAACAGACCTCTAGGATTCAGAGTGGCTTCCTAGAGTTTAAGATAGGATTCGGAGGCATTTACAATTGTGGAAATTGAGCATGATTGTGAATATGTAGCATGAGTGAACAGGGAGCAATTACAGATCCCTAAATTCCAGCTTGCAAATCCATAACTGCAATATAGGATGTCCCCCAATAACAACAACCGACAAATGCTGCTGTTCCCACTTACACAAGCTCTGTTTCTTTTCCTGCTCCAGAGCTGAGAAAATTTACTTTGGGAAAAAATATATATATAAACTCTCAGGCTGAGTGAAATAGCTGCCTTACCTTTTGCTCTTCCATTTCGGTTATGCCATTTGAAGATGACTAGTGTTCAAAGTGCCATTAAAAACACTCAGACGTAGGTGTGCAGGTGACTCTGTCTATTTTCACAGGTGGAAAGGGAAAAGATGTTTACCTTCTGCAAATAAGAAGGCCTCAAACAAAGCAATGTAAATGAGGTTTCTGATATGATTAGATAATCCAGCCAATGCTAACGTGCCCTTCTATGCTTTTCTTTTTTTTCCCTCTTGATGTTTATATAATCTGGATGCCTGAGACATGAAGAGGAGACAGACACCTCCAGTTCAGGGCAGTTTTTAAACAAACAAGCAACCTACTGCTAAAAAGAAAATGTCTTGAGAGCGAATACTTACTGAGCATCGCTAATTCAAAAATCCAAAATCCTATATGCTCAAAAATCCAAAATTTGATGCTACAAGTAGAAAATTCCACATATGAGTTAGTAGATGAGATAGGGACACCTTTGCTTTCCAGTGGCTCAATGGATAAAACTATGGAAAATATTGTATAAAATTACCTTCAGGCTATGTGCATAAGTTACATATGAAACACAAATGAATTTTGTATTTAGACTTGGGACAAAATTTAAAAATTCATAAATGAATTTTCTGTCTAGCCATCTCCCAGATACTATGTATATACAAATTGTTCCAAAACAACAACAACAAAAACAAAATCCAAAATCCAAAACACTTCTAGTCCCAAGCATTTCAGATAAGGGATATTCAATCTACACATACATTTTTTTTAACAAAAGATGCAATCAAATGTTGTTTAGCAATCAAAATTCCACAGATTTTGCAATCAAATGGCTCTGAGTCTGTGGATCATCTCCAGGTGAGAGATGAGGGCAAAAATTCTCTGGTTTAGTGGGTTCGGCTCCAAGCAAGGGGAAAAGACTGTGTGTCAATCTCCAGCTCAGCAGCAGCTTGTTGCTGCAACTTGCAAAGACTCACCAGGGGTGTCTCTGTATTGACTTAGTGTCCTTCTTCCCTCCCACCCTCTGCTCTGATCTGTATCTACTTTCTGGGAAGAAGCAAGTAGTCTAGATTAGATGTTCCTTATCCCATCTGTCTGACTAAGTGATGTTACTGTAAGGGGTGGGTGATGTTAGGGTCCACCCACAATGCCATCATCTCCTTAGAATTTGCAGTAATTATGCTCAAAGGAGGCCTACTAGAGGAAGGTAACAGCAAGATCTTTTCACCTATGTATACCAGTACTAACTGTAGAGAGGACTTCAGTTAAAGTTAAACAAAGTATTTTATTTGGATTGACAAACACACGAGAAATAGAACACTCTTAAGAACCATACAAAGCTATTGGAAAGTGAGGCAGGAAAAGTTGGATAGAGAGAGATTGAGTGGAAAGAGTGATAGTTACTAGAAGAAAGGATCACTGAGGAAGGACTCAGGTAGTATCTGAAGGTAGCACAGAGGAACAGCAGATTGGGACACCATGTACAATGACTATATCCAACATACTACAAGTGGCTGGGGTTGAAATTAGAGTTTATATACCTTATTCATACCCTAGAGGGGGTGTGCAGACAAAGCTGTAACGGTTTTTCCATAGAACTGACAAAGGAGTCTAGAATGGGCTGATTGCCTTACTCCAGAGTGATAAAACATTGATGGGAGTCATGACAATCTCTTAATGTTTGGAGCGATAGAGGACATAGGGAAGATCTCCATAGGGCAAGAGTGCACAGAGCCTGAGGTATTGAAAGGATTAGCATAAACCCGTTAACATCAGGATTTCCCACTGAATCCTCTCTGAACTCATAACTTGACCATGTCTTAGGTCAGCATGCCCTTG
Organism: Cyclura pinguis; assembly: GCA_030412105.1. NCBI lineage: Eukaryota > Metazoa > Chordata > Lepidosauria > Squamata > Iguanidae > Cyclura > Cyclura pinguis. The sequence goes on along the minus strand of CM059599.1, from coordinate 15,607,249 downwards.
ATCATGTTTTTCAGCCATAAATATGTCCAATTATGAGAACAGCACATCCAGCAGGATGGGGATGTAGGATATAGTAACAATGAGAAGGAGTAATCCCTTCATTTCACCTTTATCTGGGAACAGATCCTTTCACTAAGATTTCTGTCTTTATTTCCAAACAAGAAAACATATTCTTTCTTTCTCTCTCTCCCTTTGTGTGTGTGTGTGTGTGCTTGGTTGAGAAGCTGTGGTTATTAGTTAATGCACAATACTTAATGACCTCACCAGGGGCCATCCTTAGGCCTCAGGTTTAAGCCTGGAAACCTCAAGAGACTGGGATGATCCTGAACTGGCAACCCTACTGCCCTCAGACTCATAGACTAAAGGACATGGCACATAAGGAAAAGGGAAGGGGAAAGAGAAAGGGAAAAACACACACATAGGTATTACTTTTCTTAATGACTGACTGTAGTGGGAATAGTTCAGGCAATTCCTGGCAAGATAAGTGGAATGGCTGCTGCCTGGTGACAGTTGGGTCAGGCCCAAGTCACCTGGTCACTCATATTGGGTTGCCAGAATGAAAACTGAAATGGTTTTCTGGTTGTGTGGAAAAGGGAATTTGAGCAAGTGTTGCTTCTTTATAACCTAACTAGTGCATATATCTGGTGTTGCCTGGGATTTCATTTTCTCATAGGTAATACTTGTTAGAAAGATTTGACATCCTGTGTCTCTAATTTCCCAAACTGTCTTGTCTAGTACCTGTAACTTTTCCCCATATTCCTCAATCCAATCTGTATTTAGAGTAATTAACATACAGAGGTTTGGTTCCTGCGGGACTACACTGCCCTCCTCCTTGCTGCTAGGCCTCATCCCCATAGTAACCAGCCAGGCCCAAGAGCTCTCTGGCTGAGAATTCTAAAGGTCCTTCCTTAAACTGCAAACCCCAGGATTCCATAGAATCTTCTTAGGCAGCCAATCATATGAGGTCTTTGCCTGACACAGACAGACAAACTTTGACTTTTATATATTAGATATAGTTTTACTCCCAAAAATGGGTGATTCAGGAGTCCATCCATGATGCCAGAGCCTCTGTGGAACAGCAAGGAATATTAGCTCAAAGACAAGGACTGCAAGAGAGGATAACCTAATGAGATCTTTTACACCTATGTATACTGGCACTAATGAAAGGAAAAACCAGCCTGAGAGTAACAAGCAAGCTTATTCGTTTCATTGGAAGAATTAACAGTCATGCACACAAATTCCAAGCAGTCTCACAATCACACAAGGCTGAGGGAAAAGACAGCAAAGGTTTGGATAACAAGAAGGACTCTTCTTTTTCCAAAAGTCTCTTCCCAGTTCTTCTCTAGAATGCAATTAGATTAGAATAGTATCCCGAGAAACTTTCCCATCTTAGAATGGAGTTCCTATAATAAAGCTTTAGTTTCTTTCTCTATGCCATTGGTGCCTTAGCTCCTTAATTTGGATTTCTGCTCCACAGCAGACATGCACTTTAATAGAACTAACCGCTTATAAGGCTGTATTCCCCAATGAATACAATGAGATGTCCAGCTTACTAAACAGGCATAAGATTGCACTATTCAACTGGAAACAGAGGCCATTTCTACTATCATATGCGATTATTCCACTTTCAACATGCTATGGAATCCTGGAGTCTGCAGTTTAGGGAGGGGCATTTAGAATTCTCAGCCAGAGAGCTCTTTGGCCTCAGTAAATTACAATTCCCAGAATTCCATAGGATGTTGAAAGTGGAATAATAGCATTATAACCGTGTAGTGTGGAAATGGCCAGATCTGTTCCTCCTCCACCTCCTCCTCTTCCTTCTCCCTCTTCTTCTTCCTCAACGTCACTACCATCATTTGAACTGTAAAGCAACTTGTTAGGAAAATGTCGTTTGATTTGTCTGAACACAATGAATTGGACAAATATGTATTAAGACCTGGTTAAGTACAAGTTTTAACAACACCTCTGGAAGATATAAGTTTGAAATCCCTGTATTATAATGCACTCCTGTCCTATAATTTACAGAACCTCTGTGGAAAATGTGATTCTCCAAAATGAAGGGAAATGAGTTTACCTTTGTTGACAAATACAGAAGCTTTTCAAGCATTATGTATTTTAAAAAATTCCATGGTTACCTGATGTGGCAATGTATGTCAGACAAGCTGAAAGCATTATAGTGAAATTGCAGATATGAAAAATGTTCCAGAGAAAGAAAAAGAGAGCGCACACATAACACATGCGCGCACACACAGAGGCATTAGGTAATTGCAAGGGGGGAAAGCTTAGTTATAACCAAACATTTGTGGAATATTAGCAACTGTGGCCTGAGAGGACAAATTGCAGCATGTGGTCCTGAAGTTGGTAATTGAATAAATCAAAAACGATAGGAAGCATAAAACAGGCCCTGAAAGTCTGCAACAAAAATGCATTTGGAGAAATCCTGTAGGTGTGTGGCAAAGAGCCAGAAAGTTTCTTTGCAGGAAGCAAAGAAACAATTGACTGGGGAAAAGGAAAAGCACAATAGAATTGAATTTTTGCATACAAGCAGTTTCATTGAATCTTACCAGTTAAATCCTTGGAAATGATTGTTTATGGTCACCTATCATCACTACATTTTTATTTAAAAATTTTTTTGATATGAACTGGAAGAGACCACAAGATCCACGTAGTCCAACCCTCTGCCATATAGGTATGTACAATTAAAACACTCCTGACAGAAAGCCATCCAGAGTCTGTTTAAAAACCTCCAAAGAAGGAGACTCTACCACACTCCGAGACAATGTATTCCACTATCAAACAGCAATACCCATCAGGAAGTTTTTCCTAACATTTAAGTGGAATCTCTTCCTGTAGTTTGAAGCTATTGCTCCATGTCTTAGTCTCTGGAGCAGCAAAAAACAAGCTTGCCATGTGACATCCTTTCAAATATTTAGACAGGGCTATGGTGCCACCTCTTAACCTTCTTTTCTCCAGGCTAAACATACTCAGCTCCCTAAGCTACTCCTCATAGGGCATGGTTTTCAGGCCTTTTACCATTTGGGTCACTCTCTGGAAACTTTCCAGCTTGTCAATAAGCTTCTTGAATTGTGGTGCCCAGAATTAGACACAGTATTCTAGGCAGGGTCTGACCAAAGCAGAATAGAGTAGTGCTATTAATTCCCTCCACCTAAATATCATACTCATATTGATCTAGCCTAGATCACTTTGGCTTTTTAGCTGCCACATCACACGGTTGACTCATGTTCAGTGACTTCTACATCCTTTTCACCTGCACCATTGAACTGTTGAAAGCCAGGTGTCACCCATCTTCTATTTCTGCATTTCATTTTTTTTCTGCCCAAGTGTAGTGCCTTACACTTCTCCCTGCTGAAATTCATTTTGTTAGTTTGGTCCCAGTTTTCTAATCTGTTAAGATCATTTTGAATTCTGATCTTCTTATCATCAGGCCATACACACCCACACTTTGATACGGTTTAATTGGTGAAACATGACTGAATTGGCAAGATATATTGGTTGACTTTGATAGAAAACATGCCCTGTTATGGTTCTATGGCCAGGCTGGACAAGAGGAAAAACCTGGCCAAACATGTGCACTACGAATTAGATCAGAAACCCCCTCTAGGCATAGCTAGGTCATAGTCAGGAAATCACTAGGAAATTCCAGAGTTAATAGGCTTGCAGTTAGCTTTAATGTCTCTGCCTTTTAGGACAATAGTGAATGGAAGATTCCTACCAAACCACTGATTGTCTGATCTCCTTTTCCTTTGACCGAGCAATCTTTTCTTCTGTCAGAGTCCAATTCCCTGCCTGTGCCTCTCTGCCAGCAAAGAAGGGGAGGCAAAGGTACTTGCCCTAGAAGGAAGAGGAGGCAGCGGGAAGCGTCCAACACAAACAACTAATGGAAATGCTGAGCCGAGCTGAGTCACGGTCTAATCCGAAAGATCCAGGAAGCTGAAAGTCTATCCAGAGGGGTCAAGGGAGCCAGACCACAAGGGTCGAGAGGCTTGCGTAGTAATTTGCTACAAGCAAACAGCAAGCCACGCTGACAGATTTAAATAGCCACTGAAAACAGGTGTTACTTGTCATTGTTTCCTTACTCTAGCCAACACAGCTTCCCTCTGAGCTGTCGATTTCAACCTCTTCCGTGATTGGGAGCTGAGGGGCTCAGGTGACTGTAATTCCTCCAGATCACTGCTGGTTCCCTCTCCCTCTGGAGCTGGCTGAGGCAGCTCTGCCTCCACTTGTCTTTGAACTGATGGGAATGTTTGCAAGCTGGTTTGGTCAATCACTGGCTCTGTTCCTGGCACAATCAGTTGCTCATCAACCTCAGAGCCATCATCTATAACACCTTCACCTGAAAACCTGTCTGACAAGCACTGAGCTATCAAGCAACCATTAGCCCTTTTGTCACCTAATGCTAAAACCATCAGCCCATTCTGGACCTCATTGTCCACTTTGCAGACTCCATGGTTTACTTGGCCAGAGAGTCATTCAAACCTGTGCTCTCCAGGCAGAAATCGTGTACAAAATCCCACAGTTTTGACCAACTAGCTTGCAGAACATTGATTGCTGGTTGCCACTCTGACACTTTGATTCCTTTACTCAGTGACTGAGCTTGGTAGTGATTAGGATTGCCAGTCAAAACTGGAAAGGGCTTCTGTCCTTTGTTACTGCCCTGGCTAGCCCGAGCTTGGGGGATATAAAAAGATATCTTTTGATATCAATAATTCGGCTTCACATACCCATTCCCCTCCACGTGCTTGCGAGGCCCCCGGACAAGCATGCACACAGGCTCGGCCGATAATTGCTATAATATTTCAAAACAATACAAGTAGGTCAGAAATAGCCGACTCGCAGCTTTAGGAGACCTCAAAGGCAAGTACTTAATTATGTATGCACGCAACTTTCAAAAGATCCTCTGCCCCAAGCTGGCAGCTTGATGATCTGACTATACAATGTCCAAGCACTCTGCGTTTGCATACTGGCTACTCGTATTGACAATTTGGCGATAATTCAATCATTCAAATTATGACCTTTCAGAGGCTTTGTCTCCAGCCCCAAATCCATTGTTTTCCCCAAGTCCGACCTAGCCTGCGGTCACAATTCTCCTTATAAAAACCCCTGATTTTGAGTGCTTCTTTGGATCGCTCTTGGCTTCCATCCCGCCTTGCTGTTGTTTGTCCAAGCGAGCCTTCCCCTCAGCTCCACGTGCTGAGATCCATGCTTCCCAACTTCTACATTTCTGACTGGGCTTCAGGACAGGTGTAGTATTACCCAAACCAACAACTCCTCTAAAAATCCCTCTATACCAAGGACCAAAAGGCCAAGTTATTAATAAATGGAGAACTAACAAACTTTATCAATATCAATAAAGGAACCAGACAAGGCTGCCCATTATCTCCACTTTTATTTATAGCAATTTTGGAAATATTAAACAACAAAGTTCGTGAAGATTCTAGGATAAAAGGAGTTAAAATTAAGCAGCAGGAATATAAATTACGTGCCTTTGCAGACAATATAGTGTTTTTCTTAGAAGATCCAATGGAAGGTGCAGAACATTTAATAAAAGAACTACAAAAATTTGGAGAAGCGGCTGGTCTAAAGATAAATTATGATAAATCTACTATGTTAACTAAAAATATGAGACACTTCGAAAAAGAAGAGCTAATAAAAATAATGGGAGTTAAAGTGGAGAAAAAAGTCAAGTACCTTGGGATTTGGTTTACTGACAGCAATAAGGAACTTTTTGATAACAATTATAATAAGACTTGGAAAGAGATAGTGGGAGATCTGAAGAAATGGACAAATCTAAACCTGTCATTGATGGGACAAATAGCAGTAGTTAAAATGAATATTCTCCCAAAATTGATTTTCTTATTTCAGAATTTACCGATGATAACAAATGATAAGCCTTTTCAACAGTGGAAGAAAGATTTAACTAAATTTATTTGGAGTGGTAAGAAGCCAAGGATCAGATGGAAATTGTTAACAGATCAGAAGATGAGAGGAGGATGCAATCTGCCGGACATAAAAAGCTACTATCAAGCAAACGCAATGGTGTGGCTGCAAGACTGGATAACGTTAAAAGATACTAGAATACTTGAGATCGAAGGGATAGACATGAGATTTGGCTTTCATGCATACCTTTGGTATGGAAAAGAAAAAATGGATAAAGAGTTCAACAACCATTATTTAAGGAAGGCACTGTTGAAAGTTTGGCTATCTATTAAGAGAAATACATATAATAAAATACCATTGTGGATATCACCACAGGAAGCCTTATTTGGAAGATGGGCAGACCACAAAGATAACTGGATTAGATATGAAAATTTAATTGATTTGGGAAACAATGAAAAAAGACTTAAAACGAGAGAAGAACTTGCCCAACAAGGAATAGTACTAAATTGGTTTCCATATTTGCAATTAAAGGAAAGATTTAAAATGGATTTGAAACTAGAAGGATTTGCTGTACAAAGAAAATATAACGAATTAGAAACCATAGTTTTTACCAAAACTAAGCAAAAGATATCTCAGTATTATAAACACTTCTTAGAGAGGCAATTGACTGATGAGACAATAAAGGAAACAATGATAAAATGGGCAAAAAATGTCCAACATGAGATTCCGTTAGATCATTGGGAAGTTGCCTGGAAAGAGACAAATGAATTTACAAGTGCGCAAGATCTGAAAGAAAACTGTATTAAGATGATGTATAGGTATCATTTATCTCCAGAACGTATAGATAAAATTTATCATTCAGGCAATAATAAATGTTGGAAGTGCAAGGAGAAAGTAGGATCTTATTACCATCTATGGTGGACTTGTGAAAAAGCTAAAATATATTGGAAGAAAATATATGAAAGTATAAGAGAAATGTTCGGTGTAATATTCCCAATGATACCGGAGTTTTTTCTTTAAAATATGACATTTATATTTGAAAAAAAAATTCAATAAGAAAAATAATAGAGTATTATTGTACTTGGTTACAGTGGCAAGGATAATATTTACCAAAATGTGGAAGAGTTCGAAAATACCAGATTTAGATCAATGGTATTTGAAAGTCTTAGAATATAAAGGTTTTGATAAATTTTCTCATTATGTAAAAGGTAAATCAATTAAAGAAATAGAGAAGGATTGGGAACCAGTATCTAAGTACATTTTGGGCAGATGGAAAGTAAAAAATTTGAAAATAAGATATAAAGTATTTATACCAAACTGAAGAGGGAGTATTACTAAAAATTCAAAAGTTGTAATCACATTAATTTTGTGAACTTAAGAATGGAGAAACTAATAAGTAAAAAAAAAATGGATAGACAATTAAATATTAAGGAAAAAGTGTACCAACTTGAAGATGTAAAAATGTAAAAAGTAAGAAATTTCAATGAGAAAAGGTGTAAATATAGAGCGTGTAAAGAAATGTCAGAGAAAGGGTAAAGTTGTAAAAGTCAGGAACTGAAAAGCTAGTAATTATTGCTCTGTATGTGTAATTTGTATAGTAAATATATCTGAAATTGGGTAGAATTAATATAAAATTGTTAAGAGGAATGTATACAGAATGCAATGGAAAAATGACATTAGAATATTATACTATTTTTTATCATATTTTATTTTCTTTTTTTCTTTTTTTTCTGTTTTGATAAATAAAGAATGAAAAAAAAATCCCTCTATACCACTCCAATCTTTATTTCTATAGTTTCTCTGTGTGTTTGTGTTGCATACACTGATTGATTGTATTTTTAATAAAATTCACATTTGTTATTTAACTTCGGTTTGCTTCTTGACTCGGCCTGACCCCGTAGACATTGGGGTTCAAGATCTCGCTACGTTACCCTGCCTCTCGCAGTGCTAACTTGTGCTCTTTGACTAATTTCCCCAACTTGTATAATTTTGATAGCAATTTGGTGTCCCTCCCGGGACCCCCAGAAAACAGGGTAACACCTTTTTTTTTTTTTAAATCATTTTATTCGAATTTCTCTTATAAAACATACAATTTTAACTGTCAGCTTAATTGAAATATATCTGATCTTCCACATTGATCTAGATTTCATTTTCCGGATTTCTAAATGCTTTAGCTACTGAACAACATTTTACTGCTACTTTACTCGATAGTTTTTACATTTCATTCTTCATATTTCCGCTTCATGATATATGTCCTGTAGCCCCCTTGTAATATATCTTAAATCATGAATTACGTATTTCCAGCTGATAAAACCCAGAAACTACCTGTTACAATTTGCCATTCTTTCTGTGTCTCATCGTCCGATTTCCCTTTTAATCTCTGGGAGACCATGTCCGCATTTTTATTTTCAATAAGTCTAGCCCACCATTGTTCTATTGTGGGTATTTGCTGAGTTTTCCATAACTTTGCATATTCAATACGAGCTGCTGTTATCATGTATAGTAATATTCTCCAATGCTTCTTTATACCAATACCCTCTATTATATCAGTCATATTTAACAGATACAATTCCGGTGTCTTAGCAAACTGAACTTTCACTAACGTACAAATTACATTATGTACTCCATTCCAATACTTCTTAGCTTGTGAGCATGTCCACCACATATGATATATCGTACCAACCTCATTCTGACATTTGCAACACTCTCCAGTACCTGTATTATAAATCTTTTTCAGTTTATCTGGTGTCATATACCACCTATGAAATAGTTTGTAATAATTCTCTCTCAAATTCTGGGCTACTGCAAATTTCCGCGTTTTTTTCCAACTCTGCTCCCAAGACTCTAATTGAATTGAATGCCCAATATTTTGAGCCGATAAAATCATTGTTTCCTTTACTGTTTCTTCTTGCCTCTCCTGCTGTAATATCTCTTGATGGATTTGGGCAAACAAGTGAGGCGGATTTTCAAAAAGCCATTTAATTACTCCAGCTTTCTCTTTTAGTTCAATTCCATATTTCAATTCCATAGTTTTTATATCCATATGAAACCTTTCTGTTAATTGTCTGTAAGGGAACCAACTCAGTATTATTCCCTACTATTCTAGTTTTTCCCTTGTTTTCATCTTGAGATTGTTGGACATTGATCTCTCAATTATATCATCACAATGCAACCATTTATCTGTGTCGGTCCATCAGCCAAAAAAGCCTCTTGCGGTGAGACCCATGTGGGGAGCTGCCTTATGTTTTTAACTTTATAATCATTCCAGAATTTCAAAAGCGATTTTCTGATATAGTGATGTGAGAAATCTTTATCTATTTTTGCTTTATCATAAAACATATAGGCATGCCACCCCATCCTCAAGTCTGCACCTTCCAGTGCCAACGTTTTCATATCTTGAAGGTCTATCCAGTCTTTTATCCACATAAAAGCTGCTGCTCTGTAATATAATTGAAAGTCTGGTAGTCCCATTCCTCCTCTGCTTTTTTGATCTGTCATAATGTTCCATTTTATCCTAGGTTTCTTCCCTTGCCATATAAATTTAGTTAATTCTCTCTTCCATTGTATGAAAGGTTTCATATTTATTATTATAGGAAGATTTTGGAACAGAAAGTTCATTTTTGGCAGAACATTCATCTTTATTGCTGCAATTCTCCCCATCAATGACAGCCGCATAGAAGTCCAATTTTGTAAATCTTTTGTTATTTCTTTCCATTTTTTCTCGTAATTGTTTTGAAATAACTCATCATTTCTTTTAGCTATCCAAATTCCTAGATATTTTACCTTTAGTCCTGTTTTAAATCCTGTTTTTTGACTAGATCCGTCTCTTCTCTTTCAGTCATATTTTTGGTTAAAAGAACTGTTCTCTTCTTATTAATTTTGAAACCAGAGAATTCTCCATATTCTTGCACTGTAGAATTCAATTTTTCTATACATTTCCCTGGATCATCCAGGAACAAGACCAAATCGTCAGCGAAAGCTTTCAATTTGTAATGATATTTCTTAATTTGAACTCCTGTTATTTCTTTATCTTTTCTTATTGCATTGTTAAGTATTTCCATTGTCAAAATGAACAACAAAGGAGACAGGGGACATCCTTGTCTCTCCCTCTATGGAGTTCTATCGTTTGTGTTCTTTCGCCATTCATAACCAGTCGAGCTTGTTGTTGTCTGTATATTGCTTCAATCCATGCTATGAATTTCTCTCCTGCCTGCATCTGTTTAACCACTGTCTTCATAAATGGCCAACTAATCATATCAAAAGCTTTCTCCGCATCTACAAAAACCATGGCCAATTTCCGTTCATTATGTTTTTCATAATATTCGATTATGTTTAGGACCGTTCTAATATTATTTCTCAAAGATCTTTTAGGTAGAAAGCCATTCTGGTCCTCATCAATTATCTCTAGTAAAACTTTTTTAAGCCTCTCTGCTAAAATTGAAGAAAAGATCTTATAGTCTGTGTTCAAAAGTGAAATTGGTCTATAATTCTTGACATCTCTCAAGTCCCTTCCTTCGGGATCAGGACCACATTAGCTTCCCTCCAAGTATCTGGTATTCTGTCCTTCATTATTTCATTTATAGTACTTTGCAAGGGTATTGAAATCTCATGTTCCATAATCTTATAATATCTTGCAGTGAACCTGTCGGGTCCCGGAGTTTTGTCGTTCTTCAAGTTCCTGATAGCCTCAACAACTTCCATCATAGTAATGGGGTTATTCAAAATTAATCTTTGGTCCTCATTAAATATCATTCTATTTGTTTTCTCCAAATATTCTTCCACTTCTTGCTGATTTTTCTCTTTTGGGATCTTACTCATCAATTTCACATAGTATTTATGAAACACTTGTTTTATTCTCTCTTGTTTTGTAATTCTTTCTGCTCCTATTCTAATCTCAGTTATAGCATTCCGAGCCCTTCTTTTATGCAGCATACCTGCCAGAAGTTTAGAAGGTTTATTAGCTTGTTCAAAAAAGTTGTATTTCATTCTCCTTATCTGTTGCTCTATTTCTTCCGAATTAAGTTGATTTAATTGAGCTTACTGTATCTTCATCTGTAATCTAATCTGTTTATCTGACGGATTTTGTCTCAACTGACGTTCAATTTCTTTCATCTTTTCCAAAATTTGCTGCTCAGTGTTTCTCTTTTCTTTCCTGATCTCTGCCATCCATCTGATAAGGTTACCACGCATCACAGCTTTACTTGCATCCCAGATGGTTTTCTTCGAAAGCTCCGTCGTTAAATCTTCATTAAAATAACTAATTATCTAGGTTTTTGCTTTTGTTATATATTCCTCCTTATTCCAAATCACATCATTCAGTCTCCATGTTCTTTCTCTGTCGTCAATCTTTATCCTTAATTGTATTGGATTATGATCAGACAATGGATTAGGACGTATGTCCATATCTGTAGTTTTCATCAAAAGTTGTTTAGATACCAACATCATGTCGATCCTTGACATAGATCTATGTCGATCCGAATAGAATGTGTGTCCATCCAGCTGTCCATTCTTGTATCTCCAAGTGTCATATAAATTTAAGTTGTCCATCATATTAAAGAAGCTCTTAGGTAATTTGCCATTGTTTCGGGGAGTTGACTTTTGCACAGTCCTGTCTGCCTGAGGATTGATTACACCATTAAAATCCCCAAGAACAATCATGTTGGAGTTTCCCGTTTCATTAAGATATTTCAATATCTCTTCCTGTATTGTAGGGAAAAATTCACCTTTGGCTCCATATTGACATTTATCTTATTTCAACAGGTCTTCGTCTTCCCCTTCTTCTTGTTCCACAGTTGCTTCCTCTTGTTCAGCGTCTTCTTCTTCTCCCTATAATTGTCCTCTTTCCTCTTCTTGAAGTAACTGTTCTTGGTCTTTCTCCCCTTCAGAGGTATCCTTCTGTAAGGCTTTCTTCAATCTCTGCATCATTTCTTTAGCTTTATGTGTTGAGTTAATCCTGTATCTCTGGTGTTTATAAATGAAAGACAAACCTTCAACCCTTTCCCATCGATAGTTAATCTGGCATTTTAACAAAAGATTGGCCAATGGTTTATATTCTTGTCTTTTCTTTAGAATTTGATAAGGTATGTCTTTAAAAATTCTAACATCTCTATCTTCAATCTTCAATAGTCCATCGTAGCTTCTCTGTAATATTTTGTCTCTAATCATAGTCCTCGTAAATGTTATGATGATGTCTCTTGGTAGTTTCCTCTCTCTTGCAACTCTGGAGGAAACTCTGAACATTCTGTCGATCTATGGCTCCATCTTTTCTTCTTCCATGTCAATAAATTCTGCCAAGGCCGGTAGAATTTTTTCGTAAAGGTTCTCTACTGAAGCCTCTGGAACACCTCGGAATCGAAGGCATCTTTCCCGATATCGTAACTCCTGCTGTGTAATTTGAAATTCATCTTCCTGTTGTCTCCCCTTCACCTCATCCATTTCCTTTTCAACTTGTTTAACTTGTTATTTTATCTCCTTAGTTTCAGTCTTTAACTTTGTCACTTCCTTTGATATATTTTCCAATTTTTCCCCCAATTTGTCTATTTCTTGTTTCATGTCAGCTCTCATCTCTTTCCTTGTTTCTTTTATATCACTTCTAATATCTTCTTTCATACTTTTGAACTCTTCCATCATCTGTAACATAAAGTCTTGAGATTTCTGGGGCATATCCACAGATGTCCGTCTGGCTACCTGGGATGTTGTTGTTGTGGCAGCTGCCACCGCTCCTCTTCTTGTCCTTTGATCCATTCCTGATTTTTTATTTCCTTTCTTCTCTCTCCTCCCCTCCCTTCCTCTCTTCTCTCCATTGAAGTTGCTTTGCTAATTATTTTAATCAATCTCAAATATATTAGCCAATATACACAAAGAGCACTTACTGTTTATATGATTTCAATTCATGATAAAATTCAAATTATTATTTCAATTCATTGCATATATAAATCATTCAAATCAGTCCCATATATCCCTAACTTCAATTGGTAAGTTTAACTTGACATTAAACCAACTGCCCAGTCAGCATTTCAACAATATGGAAATATAAATAACAATGGTCACTATATTTTGTTGGTTATAAAGAATTATACAGAAGGATTATATAATTATACAGAGATCTTATATATCAATTTATATATGTAAAATTTTTAGAAGATAAGTATATATGTATATACAAATCCACTGATTTATTCTATGAGATTATATATATCTATACCAAAGCCTTATCATATACTACTGTCCTAAAATCTACTATATTATGTTTGTTTCATTCATCAAATTCATTCAGTAAGATCATATAATAAACTCATTCAACGTAGTCAGCTAGCTGTGCCTAGGCCCAATTTTTCCACTTCCCCGTACCAACGGATACTAAATCTTCTTTCTCCTCTGGGGCTTTTCCCAGACCTTAACTGTGAGAACTTCTTCTCCTTGCAGTGTTGATATCAGAGCTCTGGACTACTCCGCTGCGTGGGGGCAAAGTCTCTCTATCTTCCTGTCCTTCCAGCACAGCCACAGCAAAGAAGCTCCTTGTGAGCTGTTTTATATCCAAACAGTCAGAGATTTAAAGAAACGTCACAGTAGCAAAGCAAAATCCTCTATAGTTCCAAATATTGTTGAGTATTCTTTATTCCAATTGTTGAATGTTATTCAGTTAGCCAAAAGACCAGAGAAAAGGAGAAAAAGAAAAGAAAAAAAAGGAAAAACGAAAAACCCACTCTGTAAAGGTCCCTTCTCGTCACCAAATAGTACTGTACTCCACAACCTTTCAAAAGCCACGTCTCCAGTACTCCCAAAAACACGAATGTAAAATCCCGGAACACAAATCCAAATTATAACAAAGTTCCAAAGGTCCAGATCCGTTCAATCCGTTTACTCCACTCTGTAAAAACTCCACACTGTAAAAGTCCCTTCTCATCGTCAAAAAGTACTGTAATCCACAACCTTTCAGCCACGTCTCCAGTACTCCCAAAACACGAATGTAAAATCCCAGATCACAAATCCAAATTATAGCAAGGTTCCAAAGTCCCAGATCCGTTCAGTCGGTTTAAAAATCAAAGCCAGGGAAAAATAAAACTTAATTAACGCCAAATTATGAGTCCAAATCTACTCACAGTCGGCTGGGTCGCTTATATTGCCGTTCCTGTTCCCCGCTGTAAGTACAGTATTGTTGCCGTTTTAATGGAATAGAAAACTAGTTCAGCTGCTTACTGTCTTCTTCTTTAAAAAGTCATTGTCGGCGCTTGTGTCGCAAACGCGGCGTCCCTACTGGGTCCATCATAGCTCTTCGCCCCCCCTGAAGCCTCTCACTCCCTCTTGGCAGAAGGAGCTCGGCGTCAGTTTCGGGGGCCCCTTCAAGCTCTTCCGGACCCCCTTTACCAGGGGGGGTGTCTAGCCACTAACCAGATGGGAAAAAAGTGGCTGGATTCCAGCGGGAGGTAGCACGGAGTTAGCGAGCTTACTCCGTGAGACCACTCACGTGCGCCATGTGACCGGAAGTCAGAAAACAGGGTAACACCTTTTAATGGTTGTGTAGAAGAGGGAAATTCAGCAGGTGTAGCTTTCCACCTGTTTGCATGACAAATAACACCTGCTGGAATTCCCTCCTCTATACAACCTTTAATGGTACAGGAGATGACTCCAGTTTTCAATATGGAATTCCTAACAGCCATCCGCTTGCTACTGTACTTGCAGTGCACTGAAATACATCACACCTTAACAAATAAAGCATTTGAAGAGTGAGTGAGTGAAGTGTACATGTTGGTGGGAGTGGAAAGAAAATAGGGATGGAGATGAGTGACAAACTAAACTGAAAAGCTTGTAAGATGAGATTCCTTGCCTTGGGCAGGCTTTCCCAACCAGGCAGTTCCTAGACATGTTGGACTCTCACCGTTCCCAAACAATAATCATATTATGGGTTTTGTCATCCTTATAGAAAAAAAAAATCCAGCTTGGAGGTAGGCAACTTTTAAAAGGATGAAATGAGCCCCTTTGAAGAAGCCAGCAACAAAATGTGCTCCCCTAATTAATTTTCCTGTTTCTAATGTTTAACATGAATTATTTTCAGACCTAATGTTCCAGGCTTTGGTCTGTGGTCTTTGAGGAAAAACTTCCTGATAGTAAGAACTATTCAACTGTTGAATAGACTCCCTTATAAGGTGGTGGACTGTCTTTTATTGGAGCTTTTGGAACAGTGGTCGGCTGGTATTCTCATATTGAGAGGGGTTAGGACCAGACAGCCCTTCTGTGCTCATACACCAGCCCCAAGAGCTGAGATATCACAGGAAGCTCCATCCTCAGCCAGCTCCAGCTAACTGCTCCTCTGTCCACATTTTGTTATGACAACAGTATGTTGGAAGACCTGGACATCTATTATAGCACCATCCCTAGCTTTTGACCTTCCCCACTGAATGTGTGTTGCTAGTCCCAGGTAAGAATGTTTTTTGTTTTGTTTTTGTTTTGTTTTGTTTTGTTTTGAGGGGCAGGCTGATGTCCCTTGGCTTCTTTCCTTCAACTGTTGATTGTGACTATGATTGTGATTGAGATCCCTCAGTGGAGCAGCTGCAGTTGTAACTCCAAGCTAAGAGCCACAGAGCAAGAGATCTTTGAGTCTCACTCTTCAGCTTGCTCCAAAGGCTCAAACCTATGTTATATCCAGCTCCAGTTATATTACCTCCTACAAGAGGGGAGAAATGACTCAGCAGACTGTACTTTCTATGAAACTTCTCCCCTGAAGAAAAGGCAGCTCTTGGTACCTATTCTAATCAAAGGCTGAGATACATTCACTCCTTAACTTTCATACAATTTATTAGTATTTATCAGTTGTGTTTGTATGCAGCCTTTTCTCAAGTTAGCATACTTGGTTCTCTTGCCCTGGTCTAACAGCTTTGTGAGATAGATCAAGCTTAGAGAGTTTTAATGGGCTCATGATTGCTCAATGAGTAGCAAGGCTCCATGAGTATTGGAACACTCAATTCTCACTCTAACAGTTTTAGCTTCTGTGTCACACTGGTTTTCTGGTGGTCTCCAAGCCACTTTGCTGAGAGAGTCATTGGTGTCATCAACTACTAGCCATGATGGAAGGATGGACACATGAGCCTCTTTCTATATGTTCCCATTGTGATTTCATAATTTATTCTGGATTGTGCAAAGCCCATTGCAGTTTCTGCAGAGAGAATGCTTGGGTCTGCTACAACATTACACAGAAACTAAGGCCATTTCTGCATGGCATCGTTGTCCCACAATGGGGAGGAAGTGGCAGCAGTCTACAGGTCATGTTTTCACATGAGGTTGTCATGGTCCCACTGCGATCCCATCCCCGCCCATTGCGATTGTGGTATATTCGCTCAACAGAATAAATCATACCTGTTATCATGTGATGCTCCTGTCCTCTCCAGCCTTGTGGAAACTGTGGAAGCACAATGGAGACAGTTCCTTCCCCAGAGCAGCATGGGAAAGAATCCATCTGTGCTGTGAAAGGAAGGTGTGTGTCGCTCATGCTCGCTTCTGGAGGGAGCTGGCCGGTTGTGGAGAGGAGCATTCCTGTCACACTCCCATCCTAGCAAAGGTGCTGCTGGGATCATGGTGTGGTGATCATGCAATCAGGTAAGACGTGGAAATGGCCTAAGTTTCTTCTACTAGTCCCTTATAGAAAATGCATATTTAAGCCCTTTCTTGAAGCAATACAGGGTGATTCTTTAAAGCACATAATTCTGAAATATTAAATAGTGGTAGGCCCACTGCTGTTCTTATCTCTTCTGTAGTTCTTATCTCTTTCTGAACATATGAATCTGAGATAAAACCCATGAACCATTGAGTGAAAACTAAAATCATCTAGAATGTATGAGAATGTAATGGTATCTGAAAAAAACAGTGCACTTCCTCTGGTGTCTTTCAAAAATAGTGTAGAGCAATGGAATAATAAGATTAGTAGGTTCCTATTGCTGCTCTAACACTCTGAACAATCATCAAATTTCCATGACCAATTATGACTAATCAGCCTTTAAGCTAACATGAGAAAAACACCAGCAGATAAATTGAATTACTGCAGAACTAATTACTTTTTGAACATGCACTACTCAAGAATGTATTTTTTTGTACTGCAAGCAGGGGCCCCAAACTTATCTGGGCTGGCAGGCACATTTGGAATCTTGAGTTTCGTGTGTATTGTCACAAAATGGATGCCAGAAGAGGCTTTCCAGTCATAGAATGGCTTTCTTGGTGCGCATCGCCAGTCACAAAACACCCAGTTCACAGCAGTAAATGGCAAACTTACCCTAGAACCTGAGGACAAAGTAGCAGGAAGGTTTGAGCTTCAGGATGCTGAACCATTCTGAGATATGGTACCTGGTCAAGAAACTGAGTTTAAGGTTGAAGTGGCATCTGAGCTCCAAATTCCCCTGGGAATCTCTTTCCTGACAAAGCACAAGAAAATACCCATTTCAGAGAAGGCAAATTGATGACAGAGAAACCCACATATGCAGACTGTAACAAACACACAGAGGTGGCAAAATATACCATATAACAAAATAAATAAATGACATTCCAGGCACCCACATACATAGACATAAGGAGCACAGCAAAAGACCATCTTTATTCCCTGTTGCATTTTGAACTCAGTTTGCACCAGCTGAAGTATGCTGATGACAAAGGGGGAAAGTGGGGGGAGAAGAGAGAAACCAGGACCTTTTAAAAAACAGCTGAAAAAGCAGGATGGCAGAAAATTAACTGGGACTGTCCCTGCTGAATTGGGACAGTTGGAGAAGATGGCAGTAAGCATAAGAGGGCACTGAATTATCAGATAGGCCCTTTTCGCATGGTGTTTTTTAAGCGAAAGGGCCCCTTGAGCATCGCGTTAATGTGAGGAGCAGTCCACACGACGCACTCACATTTACATGACGCTCAAAAGCCTAACGTGGACAGCTCACACATTTTTTAATTTTCGGTTTAAAGCCAAAAATGCTGCGCTGTCGCTCATCGCTCTGAGGCCCCGCGCGCACTTACCTGCCCTGCGGAGCCTCTGGAGCCGGGCTGGTCTCGCTTCCTGCCCCAGCGCAGCCTACAGCTCCCAGGCTGCACTGTGGAAGGAAGAGGTGGGTCGGGGGCGGGTCGTTCGCACGACTGGCAAGCCAGCTGCGGCGAGGAAGGAGCAGGGATGTAAGCGCCTCACGCAAGAGGCTGCTCACGTGAGCGCCGCCCTCCACCTCTACGAACAGGTAAGGTGCGGAAAGGGCCATACTGAACACCTTGTGCAAAGGCCAAGCAAGTACTTAAAGAATCGCAGAATCATAGAGCTGGAAAGGAGTACAAAGGTAATCTCATCCAACTTTCTGTCATACAGGAGTACCCAACTAAAGCACTTCACTTGGATTTGTAACTGGTTGACCGACCGAACCCAAAGGGTGATCACGAATGGCTGCTTTTCATCCTGGAGAGAAGTGACTAGCGGGGTGCCACAGGGTTCTGACCTGGGCCCAGTGCTGTTCAATATTTTCATCAACGACTTGGATGAAGGAATAGAGGGCATGCTCATCAAATTTGCAGATGACACCAAATTGGGAGGGGTTGCTAATACACCAGAGGACAGGATCAAAATTCAAAATGACCTGGATAGATTGGAGAGCTGGGCCAAAGCTAACAAAATGAAATTCAACAGAGAGAAGTGTAAGGTCCTACACTTAGGTAGAAAAACTGGAATACAGAAATATAGGATGGGGGACACGTGGCTGGATAGCAGTACGTGTGAAAGGGATCTAGGAGTTTTAATAGACCACAAGTTGAACATGAGTCAGCAGTGTGATGCGGCAGCCAAGAAAGCCAATGCAATTCTTGGCTGCATCAATAGGAGTATGGTGTTTAGATCAAGGCAGGTACTGGTACCACTCTACTCTGCTTTGGTTAGACCCCATCTTGAATACTGTGTCCAGTTCTGGGCACCCCAGTTCAAGAAGGACATGGTCAGGCTGGAGCAGGTCCAGAGGAGGGCAACCAAAATGGTGAGAGGCCTGGAAGCCATGCCCTATGAGGATAGACTTAGAGAGCTGGGTATGTTTAGTCTGCAGAAGAGAAGGTTAAGAGGGGACATGATAGCCATGTTTAAATATTTGAAGGGATGCCATGTACAGGAAAGAGAGGGCTTGTTTTCTGCTGCTCCAGAGACCAGAACAAGGCGCAATGGATTCAAGCTGCAGGAAAGGAGATTCCACCTGAACCTCAGGAAGAACTTCCTGACAGTCAGGGCTGTCCGGTAGTGGAATATGCTGCCTCGGAGTGTGGTGGAGTCTCCTTCTTTGGAGGTTTTTAAGTAGAGGCTGGATGGCCATCTGTCGGGAGTGCTTTGAGGGTGTCCCTGCATGGCAGGGGGTTGGACTGGATGGCCCGTGTGGTCTCTTCCAACTCTACATTTCTATGATTCTATGATTCTAAAGACATTTCTGCACTAGCCTGTTATAGCGCGATGATTCCACTTTCAACCTCCTATGGAATCCTGGGGTTTGCAGTTTCGAGAGGGGCCAGCCAGCCCCTCTCGAAACTGCAAACCCCAGGATTCCATAGGAGGTTGAAAGTGGAATCATTGCGCTATAACAATCTCGTGTGGAAATGGCCATGTGTTATGATAGTGCTATTATTCCACTTCAACATCCTATGGAATTCTGGGGTTTGTAGTTTACTGAGGCCAAAGAGTTCTCTGGCTGAGAATTCTAAACACCCCTCCCTAAACTGCAAACCCCAGGATTCCATAGGATGTTGAAAGTAGAATAATAGCACTCCAACAGTGTAGTGTGGAAAGGACCATAGTCTCTCTCCTTCACATAACTCAGTTTAAAGCCCTCATGTTTAGGACATTTGGGAGTAATCAGAGAGTATTCTGTCCTATGTTATATGCTACATGGCTGATCTGGTTGCTGCTCTGCTATTGTGGGTTCGTCCTCATTTATTGCATTGACTGCAGAATCTGTAAAAGGTGTCCCTGTTCCAATCCCACTTCAGCTTCATCCCCTTCCAGAATAGGGTTGTAACATGTAGGTCAATACCCTTCTGACATTACTCACTTACAAACCAAAGTCTTCTGCAGGGCTAAAGCCCAAGAAGAACTTGGAAGGTTACTTATCTGGCCTCCAAGTCCCAGGATCCCCCCCAAAAGCACACGCCAACCTATAACAGGCTTAAAGCCAACGGCAAAAATTCAAAAACTAGTTGGAAGATATACCATCTTGGACATGTTGTTTGCCCAAATAAGCAAGGGAATAATAGCTTTGGGATGGGAGTGAGGATTTTGGTTGTGACTCTTCTAGGTAGTAGGGATAGAATTCTTCACTAAGTTTCTTCTTCAAGAAACCAACAAGTAATTTTGCAACTTTCTTCACACTGCAGGAAAATCTTAGAAAACTGTGCAGTTGTTAAAGACTGTTCACAATTCATGACTAATTCTGTGCAAAGTTTCCAAAGAGTAAGTCCCCAATGACAGTATTTTCCTCCCAGAAAACAGCTTTCTTTTGGGGGGCGGGGCACAGGAAAATAATATTCCAGCATAGAAATCTCATTTCCTGTGCAGAAAATGCTGTTTCTTAAGCAAAACAACCATTTGTGAATTTTGGATAGAATGACACCCAAAATGTAAAGATTCTTCACCAGTCCAAGATTCTTCTCCTTTAGTTTTCTCAACACTCAAAAAACAAAACAAAAACAAAAGTCATGTTTTTCAGCATTTTTTTAAATAGTTTAAGATTTTCTTTCTACCATTAGTGGTAAGGAGAAAATTTAAAGCCCCCCCCTTCTGATTGTTGTTTCCATGATCCAATTAATACAACCCAAATGCAACTGCCTTTACTCTTACCAGGGAATTAGGGTTTTGATCTTGCCTGTAGCATTCATCTGGAGGTTCTTCTACGTTTTGTTTTAATTGGTATGGAGTACTATTTTCCTAGTGTATTAGGAAGTACTAATTGGCATATGAGGGAGTAGGTGTAATATGGGAGTACTAATATATTATCTATAAATATCTAGACATGTGAGTAAGAACTGCTAGCTTTACAGAGATATGGCTTGATTGCAAGCATATAAGCATTCGTAGGCAGTAACATTGTTAGTAACTTTTTTAAAAGAGTGATTGAATCACTCCCTTGAATATTTCCATATTTAATGTCTGATTCATACCCATTCTCTTATCTAGGTGTACTGTTTTTTATACACTCAGTGGGCTTGTGTTACCCTTCATAGATATTCTGGTCTCCATGTAGTATTTTAATTGATGACTCTCTATGAAAACAAGAGCTGTTTCTTTTAGTACCCATCAGACAGCACTATTTATCCTTTTGTTGAGCTGACAACTATTGTCTCCTAAAATACATTCCCATTTGGAGTCACTACCCCATGGCATCCACACAATTGAACAGTAGATTGGAACACATCCGGGTTTCATGGGATGTTGTCTTTTGTGTCATCCTCTCTTCCACAATTTGAGGACATCAGTGGAATGTGACTAGTCTATTCTCCTTTCTCTATTCAGTTCTGGAATGGTTAAAAGAAGCAGAAGTCCATGGGACAATTCCGTTAGGAAGCTAAATACTTATTAGCAAGTCAAACTGATTCTCCAGTACATGCTCATTGCTTAGGAAACGGGGTCACAATTAGGGATGCCATGATTATCTGAAGCTTTTGATTGCTGAAGCAAAACAAGCATGTTCACAGGAAGTGATAAGTAGATCAGACAAAGTTATCGTTTATCAGTGAAGAAAAGAAAGGAAGCCATTATTGTGCAATAACCTTGTGTAATTAAGACAACTGCGGTTAAGCAATTGCACAATTAGAAGTAGGAGAATTTCTCAGTTTGATCTTGTGTTCATTTTGGTTTCTTAGATCTTAAATTCTTTTTAAATCTCAAATCGAAATCTTAAAGATAGCCATGAGTTTTGCTTTCTCTTGCATTTGGGCTTTTTACACCTCAAAATACTTTTAACCTCGATTCCTCATTATAAAAAAATCAATGGATTTTTATAGTATTATAAGAGATGCAAGGGAACACAAGGACATCTATCCGACACCTTGCCAGGCAAGAATACGCAACTAAAGCGCTCCCAATAGATGTCCATCCAACTTCTCTTTAAACACGTCCAAAGAAGAAAAGTCTACCAAGTCTATTTCATTCTCAAATAGCTCTTAGTCAATAAATTCTCTCTAATGTTTAGATGGAATCTTGTTTCTTGTGGTGTGAATTGGAGTTCTAATCTCTAGAGCAGAAAATAAAAAGCTTATGCCATCTTCTGTCAGGGTAATGTGAGGTATGCACCTGAGAGCACGTGCAGAGTGCTGATAAGGAAGCGGTGCCCAACTGCAACCAGTTGCTTCAGACGGGGGGGGGGGAGGGATTGCAGACTCAAAACAATAAGTCTTAGTGCTGTTTATTCAACAGAGAACACAAGATAAACGTTAGGGCTTCTGGCAGCAAGCCTAGAAACAAAAACATTCAGGCACAAAAAGATAGCAGTACGGAAAACAGACTGACAGCATGTCCAGAGGCAGTACAAAAAACAGCCTTACAGCAGCTTGACCAAAGGCAAAAATGACCTAAGGCAAATACACAAACAAAAATACGGGTACAAAAAGTACACACACACACACACACACACACACACTAATTACCAAATGAATTGTATTTCTCTCCTGTTGATGTTACTGAAATAGTTATGTCTATTCCTCTCATGGAGGGGGTCATGTTGTACCTGCTTTTTGTATAGGTGTTACACAGGTGCAGAGGTGTTAAAGATGAAGTTGGTGACTCTAATGATGCACTTACATGGTTCAGTACAAAGGAACTGAAAAGCAAACTGTTGAGAGTTTGCTCCCAAAACCTATTGCCTAGATGGACAAATTATTTAGTTTTTTTTACCCTACATTGTAAATTTTTACACAACCTTGAACTCATCAATTCTTTCCATCCAGAAATATGTTAATTTTGGCAAATTCTTATTAAAAGCAAAATAAAATGAAATAATTACCTATTACCCTAAGCAGAATAGCCAGTCAGTATGTAGAAATGGAAGTTTAAGAAACAGTCATTCAGAACTGTGATAGCGAAGAATTTTGAACAGGAAACACTGGTTGAAAGCCTATATCAGGAGTGCATAGGAAACCATTCAGTGTCCTATTTCAGTTGTGCAATGCTGACATTTAATACAAGGGTGCCATAGCACAATATTCAGCACCTTGTGTTGAATGGGAATGTTTCACAAGAATGAGATCCTACATTACCAAGCATAATGTGAAAGTTCCAACGATGGTGGTGGGATCTCCTTAACTGGAGGGTTCTAAGCAGAATTTGAATGGCCATCTGCCAAGAATGCTTTCACTGTGGACCTCCTGAATTGGCAGGGAGTTGAACTAGATCACACTTGTAACCCCTTCCAACTCTCCAGTTTTATGATTCTATGAAATCTTTTGGAAAATCCTGCCTTGAAGAAAACAACAGATCTACTTTTGTAAATAAATGTGTATTGAGTACTCATTGCCATTTTTCAGGAATGCTTATATCTTGGAGGAAAAATTGAGAACATTTGATGCCACTCTCTGGTCACAATACGTAACTCTCCTGTAAGTCATGGTTAAATGCATCCAAGAAATGCTGCTAGATTGGGAAAATCTAGGTCATCCTGCAATGAAATGAGAATGTATTCCTAGACAAAAGGATGCCATATTGCTTGCTATATATTGTATGAAGTCCTTCTGTAACTCCAGTTTTCCCAACAGTAACCACGTGGGTTGACTGAAACCATGGAGTCAGGGTTCATACAGGACTGGGGTGGGTGAAGGAGAGAAACGCTGACCCCATTCAATGCCTCCGGAGTGTCAAGGATCAGTATTACCCAAAAGAGGATGAAAGAAATTTTATGAGCAACTAACTAAGGGAAAGAATGAGGATTTATTTAACAAAGGGGCAGGAAAGAGGGAGGAAAAAAAATTCCAAATGGACAAACAAAGTCTCTAGAATCTAAATAGAAGGAATAGAGTCCAGTAATCCTATGATTAACAAAGGCAGGATTATCTTTTGGGGACTGTCTCTAGCTCCTTGCGATGTTTAAAACAGGGGTGGTGGGTGGCTTTTATGTCAGTGGGGCAGTGAATCTGTTCCAGGTTTTACTTTAAAATGTAAAAGAGCTATCCAAGGTGCTGGATGTATTTTGGCCATAGGGTTCAACACATTGGATGAATCCTTTAAAGTTTAGATTAAAACTTTAATCCTGTAATGTTTGGATTAAAACCTATAGGAGCCTTTCTGTGTCCTGAGATCTTTTGAGAAGGCCATTCTCTCTGTCCTGCCGCCCTCCCAGGTACATCTGGTGGGGACGTGGAAGATGGCCTTCTTGGTGGCTGCTCCCAAGCTTCAGAACTCCTTTCCTGGAGAGGGTAGATTAGCACCCAGCTTACTATCCATCTGGGGACAGATAAAGACATTTTTGTTTTAGCAGACCTTTGAGGGCTGACAGCTTTGGTGGAGAGAGACTTTCATGTGCTATGTTGCTTATATTTGTTTTTCTTTTTAATTATCTGTTTTATCTGTTTTTAATTTAACTGACAGTTTAGTTATATTTTTAACTTCTGGACAATGTATTTTTTTTTTTAGCTGTAATTGTAATTTTTTGAGTTGCCTTGAGTACTGAACTGGGTAAAAGTGAGAAGGAAGACGAGGAAGAAGTAATCGCCAGAATGGATTTAATGCCCTACTGACATGGAAGCCTCCACCTGTCATTGATGTAAATTTAACGTAATTTATAAGTTTCCATTTATGCAAAACAGCCATAGGGATTTTGGTAGGACACAGCATAATTTTGGTAAGGTGAAATGGGGGTTATACTGGGGTTACACAGCCCTTTTCACCAAGTTGCCCAACCAAGTAAAGCCACGCTTATGAAAACTTAAAGATGAATGAAATATTCCATCTGTTTTAAGCACATTCTTAGAGTATAGCAAAGCATTCTTCACCTCTTATTCACCTTGAAAACCCAAAGAGGAGGGACAAGAGGTTATGTATCAGAAGAAATGTTGACTTGATCTTCTTGGACTTTCTGTCTAAATCTAGTGGGAGTAACTTGGTAGATTCTTTAAAACAAACCTTCACTCTGAAAGTATACCATAACGGTACCTAGTGTGTGAGAGTTTACATTCCTTTTAGATAAGCAGTGTCCTCCTTGTACATTAACTTGGCCCAATTTATCAGGTAGATGTTATGTTTATACATGGGGATACATACCCATCCAAAACCAGATAGGTAAATTTGTGTAATTTGTTCTAATACAGTGGAATTTATGTGGCAAGGTGCCAAATACTTGTCCATTGCTTTTCTCTGTTCTCCTATGTCACCATGATCATCTCTGAAGCTTGCTTCAGAACATATCTAGCACAGGAAATTCTTAACAATGGCCACACATAGAACGGTCAGATTAAACGGTAGCTGGTGTGTGGCTGAACTTGGCCACATGTCCCCAGATGACCACAGGAGAAACAATTGGATGGGGGTCACAAGGTGTTAGGTTAGAGGCAGGAAACTGTAGATTATGGGCCATATTTGTCCAATTTCTTTTATAACTCCTAGCACAAGCATCCCAAAGACTTCTACAACCCCACCAGAAAGTCTTTTTCCCCCAGCTAAACTCCCCTCCCCCTTGTATGCCAACTTAGCTGGAGGTCACAAGCAGAAGTGACCCCTGTTTCTATTCGCAGCCAAAAAAATCAGCAGTGTGGCCTGCCACAGGGGTTTAGTGGTACAAGATGTGGAAATCAACTCCAACAGCTTATTAGATACAAGATGTGGAAATCAACTCCAACAGTTTATTCACAGAATTTGTTTCAGATCTTTGAAACGTTACTTTTTAAATACTCTAGCTCCCAGAATGGCTGGCTAGGGGATTCTGGATGTTGAGAGTCCGAAACAGTAACTTTTTCGAGTTCTGATTCTTTACATACTTCTTATGAGTGCCAGTCAAACTGCTCTCTTCCAATCCACTGAACTCATTAGCTTAGTCCTTCTGGAGAAAACTGCATTCCAGAAGAATGAATCAAACTCTCTTTGATCTCAGGCCATTTGAGATTCACTACTGGAAGACTGCATAAATTGGCTTCAGCACACAATTAAAAACAGTAATAATTACACAAGGATGCCCTTGTCCTCAGTGACTTTAGGACAGCAATCCCACTTGTTTGTATATTTATCTCTCCCAATATTGTTATATAATCATTGATCTGAGGCCCATTTTACTCTTAGGAGATGTCATCATGTGGCATTCACCCATCACTTAAAATCACATGTGCCTAAATAAATAGCAGTTGGCATTGGCATTGGCACTCCAGCATGGCTGTGAGGAATTAACCGACACTCAGAGGAACAACAGCCCCTTCCTCCTATAGCTCCAGGCCTGAGATGAGAAAAGACTGCAATTGGGCAATATCAACTGTCAGCAGGAGAACCAAGGGGTTCGCCTTCATTTGTCAGCCTGACTGCTGGCACAAGGAACAACAGTTGCCAGCAGCAGAGGGCCAGGACAAGACCTCATATGATGCTAGGTTGCAAAGTAAGTGACTCCAAAAATGGATCAGGACATTTTTTTTTATTTGCAACTCATCTCTTTTGAGCTGCAGTTCCAAGCCTTGCCAAGACTGTGTTTGATGCTGAAAACTGACCCACCTCACTGCTATAGGATAAATCTCATCAGTGGGAAATTGATGCAGGTGTACAGCAGAGGAAAGCATCACAGCTGTTTAGCTCAGGAGTTGGCAAAGTGAGGCCATGGTCACTTGTAGCCCCAGGGCCATTTTTATGGCTCATCAGGCCCCTTGGGGGTCATTTTTTTTAAAAAGCCCCCAAGTGCCTTCAAATTCCCTGCAAGAGTCATGGGGGGGGGTATTTTTTCCACATTTATGGCAATCCTGAAGCATTTTAGGTCAAGGACAGGCCTCTAGTCACTTCCTATTGTCAAAAGAGGCCTAAAATAGTTCAGGAGGGCCTAACAGCAAGGCCAAAAAAATAATATAAAAAAAATTGCACCTAAGCCTCTAGAAGGTATCTGCTGGCATTTGGAGGTAAAAAAATGCAGCATCCCAGCCTCTCACAGCAGCCCACCCCTGCTTTATGTGATACATTCTAGTATTACCCCATAGAAGATGGTAGAATTTGGTCCTTAAACAATGAATTCTACTGAAGCCATCTCAGGAACAACATTGCAAATCTCATGGCTGCATAATGGGCCTCACAGGCTGGAGTCCACCGGCTCTCTGTGTAAGGCCGCTGATAGGTGGATGGTCAAGTTTATAGAGGGTGGAATCAAACAAATGAAACTGAATAGGGCAGACATGACTTATCTCCCATCCAAACAGATATGAGCAGTGTAAGCAAGCTATTAGCAGGAAAGTTTACTCCTCTGGATTGTTTGCAGCTACCTTTACATCCATGAACTGGCTGTGTAGAGCATAAACTGTCATGCTGGGCCTACCAAACACAGTGGAGATGATGACGATGATTTGATTAATTTATATCCTGCCTTTCTCCCAAATATGGGACTCAAGATGGTTAAAACAGTGCAGATTTTTTAAAAAAGACTATACAAAAACTTTGATAAAATTATAAATATAAAAGTTAAATTAAAAAGCAATTTATAAAGTTAAAACATTAAAAATATTAAAATTCATTTAGATTATTCAAACCATAAAACTGTGCAGCACGTAATTAAAAACTCATCCTATTCAGTTTCAAAAAAGCTGGTGACACAGAAATGTTTTCATTTGCTAACCGAGGGACACCAAGGAGGAAGCCATCCAGCCCTCTCTAGGGAGTTCAAAAGAGTAGGAGCAGCCACTACAAAGGTCTTCTCCTTTGTTCCCACCAAACAAACCTGAGAATGGAGTGGGACAGAGAGAAGGGCCTCTCCTGGTGATACTAAAGCTCCAATGGGTTCATTAAGGTAGATCTAGTCCTTTAAATAGCATTGATCCAAACCGTAATCCTTCTTATGCTCCTGGACAGCTGCTGATATTTGACCATAAGGCTAGTAGAGATTCTAGAATAAATCTGACTGGTATCAAGGAGCCACCTCCCCCACACCATGCTTCAACAGGTGTTAGTGGCAGACTCCAAGTTTGGAAGCCATGGGGCTATGCAAGCAAACAAGGGCCCATAGAACATATCTTGGCTGCCACTGGTAGATTGGCTTGCAAAATGAAAGAACCCACAGAGATATGAACAGATGGTCCATGGAACCCACAGCCTAGAGGGCCAGTATGCACGAGGGCTTGGCGGTAGTCATTTCAGAAACTCTAGTATTTATTTCAGCCCTTTCCTCTACTAAAAATCTAGCAGTGTTTCTTCTTCTTGTTGTCAGTAGCTCTGTATGATGATTTCAAATCTCCTCAAAATTTAACTAGATCACAAATAACGAAATGCCTTATCTTGTAGCTATGATTGAGCATGTAGCTATGGGGGGAGGGCACATAAAAATTCCATCCCCCAATGAATTTTTTATTCATTCCACAAATTGCTAGCATTGGAGTAACTTAAAACTTGGATTGAGCATTTAGAAATACAGTTTAGGTATTCAAAGGAAAGAGGCATGCTGAGTGACCAAGGGAAAGTGAACGTATGAAATGTAGCAGTTCCAGGTCGGAATGTTTTTGAATGCCTCATTTTCTGCAATATTAGAAATTTGGGGAGTTAAGGAATGAGTCTGAAGGAGAAAATAACCATAATAACTATGGATTTGGAGGGAGGATGGATGGATGGAAGGAAGGAAGGAAGGAAGGAAGGAAGGAAGGAAGGAAGGAAGGAAGGAAGGAAGGAAGGAAGGAAGGAAGGAAGAGGAGGATGTTGTCTTAAAGATATTAACAGAATTGTCATGAGATGTCTTGTTACTGCAAAGACACATTGGTTTCATGAGTGTGCATGCAAAAAGAAGTGTTTCACATGAAGATTTTGAGGGTGGGGTTGTCTGAAAAATATGTTTTGTCCATAGTTCCTGAAACCAACATGGTTTCCCACCCATCTCTTTGGATTGAGGTGTTGCAGATCCTTTGCCATCTGTCAGAGAATCTGTTTCTATCTGGAGTCCCTTTATCACCTTCTGACAGCCTGAGCATCGAGCTTATGATCAAGGTAAAATCCAGACAGGCAGTGGTAACCTCAACTCTTCACTTAAGTATTCTTAAATATTGGAATTTCAGGATATTTATATGGGAGCATGAGCAGGTTCTCAATCTTTTGATCTATTTGTTATAGGCAGTAATAGATATACATGTATACTTATACATTCCCTTTAAGGGAGTGTTTAAATATACACTGAAGTCAATGTCTGGGCACAATGCTTTCCTCACATTGCATTGTGTCTAAGACATCATATATTCTTTATATTCCAGTATATGGCAGGTCAGATGTTGTCCTCCTTCTTGCTGCTAGGCCTCGTCTCCATAGCAACCGGCCTATTCCAGTACCTGTAACTTTTCCGCGTAGTACCCAATCCAATCTGTGTTCTCTGGCGACATTGATGTATTGACTTTTGATTTTTTTCGCTTCCTGTTGAATTTGTGCAATGGCTTTACATTTTTCTGGAAGCATTTTTGGTTTTGAATTTCAACTTTAAGATTCCTCACATATGGAACCATACAATCTACTATGTGAGGCAAGAAGACCTTGTAACAATGTTGCGTATGTCACTTTAATTTTTCTCACATATGCCTCCCAAAGGTTTTCTGGCATCCTTCTTGATGGTAGGCCTCATCTCCATAGCAACCGGCCTGAGGCCCAAAAGCTCTCAGCTGAGAAATCTAAAGGCCCCTCCCTATACTGCCAACTCCAGGGTTCCATGGAATCTTCACAGCCAGCCAATCATATGAGGTCTTCTCGCCTCACTCAGCCAATCATATGCTGACATGGATGAACAGGCAAACATTCACTTTTATATAGTAGATTTGTCTCCACCCCAGAAGTGGCATAACATTGTTCTTCTTCCAATCAGATTCTTGAAGGTAACTTAAGCAGACCAGGTTCACTTGAACGTCCATCAGATTATATCAACCAGCTGGTTGCATCAGCCACTGTTCTCTAAGTGGCACTTGCTTTGAGTTTATTATTGGTCAAGTCTTGTTTCTCATATATTTGTTTATGTTTGAGTTTCTGTTCTGCTTGGAACTAAGGCTTTTGGTAACTAACACGCACACATTCTACATTACTTAGAGCTTTTGGCTTCATGTGTTGTATACATTATGAACCTGTTGTTTACATTTTGAGGGCTTAAGTTTAGCCAACATTAACCAAAATCCGTGCTAAGCCTGTAACGCTTCATATCCCAGGGCTTCCAGAAACATGCATTTTTGTATGCAAACACCATGTTTCATGAAAAGCATTAAATTTTGCACAAAAAAATGTGCTTTACAGATTGCAGGCACGCAGAGGCATCGGCACATTCTAAAGTTTCTTGTGCATCCTGTAGTGTTTTATGAAACTAGTGTGAAAATACATGTGGATTTTTGTTTTTTCAAATATGAGTAAAAACGTTTTTTTTTAATGCAAACCCTCTGTTTCTAGAAATTTGCACGCTTTTGTGGATAACTGATATTTGTGGAGGAAAATAAAAGTTTTTCTCGACTTAGAATCGTAGAATCATAGAGTTCGAAGAGACCACAGGGGCCATCCAGTCCAACCCCCTGCTATGCAGGAATACACATCCAAGCATTCCCAACAGATGACCATCCAGCCTCTGCTTAAAACCCTCCAAAGAAGGAGACTCCACCACACTCCGAGGCAGCATATTCCACTGCCAGACAGCTCTGACCATCAGGAAGTTTCTCCTGAGGTTCAGGTGGAATCTCCTTTCCTGCAGCTTGAATCCACTGCTCCTTGTCCTAGGCCCTTTTCACACAGCATTTGTCATGCGAAAGGGCCTCTGGAGTGTTGCGTGACTGCAAGGAGCATTTCAGACGATGTCCTCACAATTGTGTGATGCTGCTGGGGCCAGCAGGCACTGATCATGCAATATATCATTTTTGGCTTTTAGCTGAAAATGATGCAGAATCACCCACCGCTCCAGGGTCCCACACGCACTTATTGTCTGTACGTGGCCCTCGCGCTTCCTCCCCCAGTGCAGCCTGGGAAAATAGCCGGCTGCATTCCAAAAGGAAGAGGTGGAGCCCTCATGTTGCCTGCCAGCCAGCAGATAATTCCTGCAGACCCAGAGCAGAGGACATGTGAGAGCTTCACAGAAGAGGCTGCTCGCGTGATCCCCATGCGACCGCGCCAGATGGAGGTAAACTGTGGAAAGGGCCCCAGTGTCTGAAGCAGCAGAAAATAAGCCTGATCCCTCCTCGATATGACATCCCTTCAAATATTTAAACATGGCTATCATGTCCTCTCTTAACCTTCTCTTCTGCAGACTAAATATTCCCAGCTCCCTAAGCCAGTCCTCATAGGGCATAGCTTCCAGACCCTTCACCATTTTGGTCGCCCTACTCTGGACACACTCCAGCTTGTCGATATCCTTCTCCAACTGAGGTGCCCAGAACTGGGTACAGTATTCCAAATGAGGCCTAACCAGTGCAGAATAGAGTTATACCATTACCTCCCTTGATCTAGACACCATACTCCTATTGATGCAACCAAGAATCACATTGGCTTTCTTGGCTGCCACATCACACTGCTGACTCATGTTCAGCTTGTGATCTATCAAGACTCCTAGATACCTTTCACATGCACTGTCATCCAGCCACATGTCTCCCATCCTATATTCCATTTTTTATGCCTAAGTGTAGGACCTTATATTTCTCTCTGTTGAAATTCATTTTGTTAGCTTTGGCCCAGCTCTCCAATCTGTCAAGGTCATTTTGAATTTTGATCCTGTCCTCTGGGGTATTAGCAACTCCTCCCAATTTGGTGTCATCTGCAAATTTGATCAGCATGTGCTGTATTCCTTCATCTAAATCATTGATGAAGATGTTGAATAGCACTGGGCCCAGGACAGAACCCTGTGGCACCCCACTAGTTACTTCTCTCCAGGATGAAAAGCAACCATTGGTGAGCACCCTTTGGGTTTGGTCAGTCAACCCATTATATATCGACCTAACAGTAACCCTGTCCAGCCCACATTTTACTAGTTTCTCTGCAAGAATGTCATGAGGAACTTGACTTCTTACAGGCTTGCCAGGTAGGTATTCCCTCTGAAGCTCTGCAATGAGGACAGCTTTCACAGAAAAGTGCTGGCCAGAGGGATTTCTGGTTGGAGAAACTCCCCCTGGATTAAAGGGGGAGCAGAGGATCACCCGTTAGGGTCTGGAATTCCCAATATTTGCATTTAGTAATGAGTGAATTCATTATGAATGGGAAAGACAAAGGGCATGATATTTCGCCCTCACCATGAAATGCAGCTGTTCGGATCTGATGATCTCATGCTGGCAACCTGCTTTTTAAAAGAAAAAAAACCCCTCTTAAATAAACCTTTGGAGTTATAAAAGTGAAAAATTCTTTTTACTAAAATGAAACAGTCCAGCATCCTCAGCTACCTATTTTCTGCAACCAAGAGCCAAGTAAGTGTGTTTACTCCACAGGATCAGCACAAATAAATTAGAAAATCGGGGGCTGACATCTTACAAAAAAAGAATAATTAAGGATCTAACTGCATATATCCTCTTCTTTTTTTAGATAATTTTTATTAAATATACACATGAAACAAAACGTAAAACAAGAAGAGTCACATGAGGAACAAGTCGTTGAACTAAACAGTACTGATATATCTGTCATGTCCCAATTTCCATTGTTACTAATTTAAACTTTAAACATTGTGAAGCTATCCTATTGCATTATTAACCTTTAGAATTTTGAATACCTTAAAAAGAGTAAAAAATACGTTATCACAATATATGCTCGTGTGTATTTTATGCAATTCTATAAATAAATACGTAAAAAAAAAAAGAATCCTCTTTTATTCTTTCCGTAGTATGCAATTGGGCTTTAGTAATTCTATCACTCC
Source organism: Cyclura pinguis (assembly GCA_030412105.1). Classification (NCBI taxonomy): domain Eukaryota; kingdom Metazoa; phylum Chordata; class Lepidosauria; order Squamata; family Iguanidae; genus Cyclura; species Cyclura pinguis. The sequence goes on along the minus strand of CM059599.1, from coordinate 15,574,367 downwards.
TATTATTCATTTTTATTTGGAAGCTTCTATATCTTTTAACTCATATCAAAGTAACTCCAGAGTCTTTAACTGATCTTGAAATGGACTTTCGTTCCACTAGGTTTGAATAGCTCGCCCTTATTTGCAGTCGTTCTATAAAATATGTAAATATATTATCTGACATCAATTCACATATTCCCCCCTCAGGGCATATCAAGTGCATTGTATTGTCAGTTTGGTTGGGAAACTTGTGACTCTGTTCCTGTCTTATTCTTTTGTGAAGCTTAAATATAATAATATGGTGACCATCAGTTTATTATCTCAAAGCTCAGGTGACAAAAAGTTTTTAATTACTGGAGCCCACTCCTTTTTAATATTTTCCTCATCATTCCCCTTGATTATGTGTGTTAGGATGTCCGTAGATTTCATTTCGAAGACTTCGTGTTGCCATTCCTCTATAGCTGGAATATCGCTTTTTTCCCATTTTCCTGCAAGAGTTATTCTAGCTGTGGTTATCAGATACAGCATAATTCTCCAATATTTTGAAAGATTTGGATTCAGATCCTGAGTCATATTTAACAAATATAATTTTGGTGACATAGTAAATTTGTATTTGAGAATATCTTGAATCTTATTGTAAATACTCATCCAAAATGTTTTGGTTTTCTTACCTGTCCACCAGAGGTGGTAAAATGATCCTAACTTGTTCTGACACTTCCAGCATTTTCTAGAGGTGGACTTGTATATCTTGTTTGGCTTTTCGGGTGTTAAATACGATCGGTGTAGCATTTTCATATAGTTTTCTTTTAGGTTCTGAGAGATGGTAAATTGGTGCGTTTGCTTCCAGCTCTGCTCCCAATGTTGCATTTGAATTGTTTCTCCGATATTCCTTGCCCATTATATTTTCTGAAGAGATTGAATTGCATTTCATTTGTAAGACAGAATTGGATTTTAACAAGGAGAAACTACAGCATGAGAAGGTACAGATGTTATGTATTTGATGCTGTTCAAACTGTCTTGCTGGTAGCTGGACAAATGAGTTGTTAACTTTGAAATTGTTGGATTCAGTGAAATATGGAACCTTTCCAGAAACACTTTTAGGACCTTTTACCATGGGTGACAGTGAATCTATGTGTGGAATTCCTAAACTTGAGGAAACTGGATAGAGGCCTTGAGGAATGAGATCTATGAGATCAAGGGACTGTGGGGAGATGTAAGGCAAGAGAGTGATAAAGAAATTACGAATATGGAAATGATGTAGGCTGAAAATCATGTGGAGAGACAAATTCAAGTTGAGCTAATGGAGGGAGCTACTGAGTTGGGGGTGGGGATATATCACCAAGAAACTTTGGTTTTTGAAAGGGGGATTACAGCCCAGGGGAGGAGAAGGGGGAGGCTAATCCAAATGTGTAATCAAATTATTTTGATGGTTGAATTCAACCAAATTGATTTAGCCTGTTTGATTGAAGGAGGCAACAGAAAGATGATAATTCGAGGTGCTGTTTCAAGACAATTATTCTAAAATACCAAGTGGGAAAGAACTCAAAATAGTAGTAAAGGGCAAAGAGGGGAATCTGAGAAGCTGAGAAGGGCAAAATCTATGGACAGGATGATCACAAGTGAAGTGGGGAGTTAAATTCAAAAGGAAATGGATTTGGCTGTGACTAGGTTATAAAATAGAGATATACGACAATGAAAACTGGATTTGGTTAGCAAATGCTGTAAAGGATTTTATTACAACAAGAAATGGTATAGAAATATATGCATTTTGGGATACAATATAATATGTAACAGATCAAGAGATTTAATTAGCAAAAATATTATGTAATCAAGTCACCAAGTAGCAGTATTAACGCAATTTATCATGTAATGTCATTTATCATGTAAAGGTAATATTCAATGGAATTTAATACCAAATAATATTGAGTTACTATGTTAGATACGTTAACCTTTGGTAGAAGAAAATTCATTTTCCTTTTTTTTGGGGGGGGGGGGAACTGAACTGGGGGATGGGAAGAAGAGAAATATTGGATATTATATTTGAGAGACTTGAATCACTGTGACTGCTATAATCCATTTAAAGAAAGGATGGAAGCTGACTCTTTTTCTTTGTTTCTTTCTCTCTATTTTTAAATTTCTAATTCATGTGTTTCATGTTATCTTTATGCTGCTTCTTTCTTTCATGTATTTGTAGAGTTTCACTGCTTTTAGAAATTATTAATAAAGGTATCTTTAAAACAAGCTATTTTTTTTCCGAACAGCGTGGAGTTACTGAAAATACACATTTTACACATTTTTTGGCAAAACCAAACTCACGTACCACCCCGTATGCATTTCTACATTAGTTACCTGAAATAGTTCAGTAAGTGCAAATATCAGGCAAGAACTGCAAAGAAATATTAATTTGCTCCAACAGTAGGGAGGAAACAGCAGAAATGTTTTTGTTGGGGACAAAAGTATTTTCAAGCATTTAGTCTTCTATTTTGGCGTTCCTAAGCAATTCTAAACAAGCCATTTTGTGGGTTAAAAATCTTTGAATCCATTTTCAATCCAGTCTGTCTTCCTTGCTTCTTACAAATTGCTAACTGCACAAAACTCTGTCTAGAATCAATGCCACAGTCAAGGTAATAAGATCAATTTTGAAACTGGCTGTCCTATTCTGAGAACATCCATTTGTTTTCAGGAAAAATGATGCTTATGCTAGAATAGTCATGAAGATTCTGTTCTCTAGACCTTGCAACTTATGTTAAACAACTTTCACTTACGCACATTTTCTCTCTGTTCTTATAACACTGAAACTTCTATATGCCTATTCTCCAAGTACAGTTTGTCCATCTGACCAAACTATTGCTATCCTCTTGGTCAAAAGTAACTTTCTTTGTTTCCCTCCCACCTGTTCTCAGAGCCCTACCCAGCTCTTTGTCATAACTGGGAAGGTGCAGTAGGGCTGATATTTCAGTCTCACCCAACGATTTGTCTGCAATACAAGGATGGAACAATTACAGATTGATATCACTTCCTCCCTCCTTCCTTCTCTGCATTCTTCCTTTCCTCCTTGCTTCACCTCAAACCTCTGCATTCCTATGACCTGTAAATCAGCTCTGACTGCAAAGACCACTCTGTATTGCTTTTAAACAGAGAGGGGCATATGACAATAATATCTAATTGTTGGAAAATGCTTCCCAACCAAGCATTCAGTTTAAGCCCGCTTTACCTGTTTGCTACTAGAGTGGTGAGGCTTTCCTGCATGCCTCTAACTGTACATGATGTCTCTAGAACTTTTCTCATTTGTTCAGTCACCCATTGTAGGGATGTATATAGGCAACCACTTAATTTCACCAGAAGACCTTCCACATGTGCTTAAAGGAACATAAAAGACTCCCCCTTCTCTTCTTCTGTCTTTCTCCTCCTTCAAGATGGTGAGTGCTGGCTTTGCCGAGCTGCAACTGTTCTTTCAACTTTCCTGTAGATAACCAGGGCTTAGGCACTGCTTGTATATGTGTTTGAATGCACCTTTAAGGCAATTAGGAAAGTTTTTAGCTATGAAGCTTGCATACTGCTTGTTTGCCTTACTTTGCTTAAACTAGTCTGAGGCCCTTTCTGCTTGATGTACCCAACCCGCCATGGGGACAGGAGAAGGATGGAACTGGGACAATGTTCATGCATGGCGTTGTCCCAGTCCTGTTCTTCTCTGTTCTTAGGTAGCGTGATCGCACTGCAAATCATTGATGGGTTTTCCCCATCAAGGACCAGTGATCGTGCCTCCCTCCCACCATGTGCTGATGCTTACCTTGCTTGCCAAGGTCCTGGATGCATAATGGCTGCACATCCGACCCCAGCGCAGCCTGGGACAGTAGCCAGCTGCACTGCAGTAGGAAGAGGCATGGCCATCACTCTTTCTGGATCCTGGAGGCAGTCAGTGTGGAGGGGAGCGCTTGGAGAGCTGCTGCCACCATCGTCACTGGAAGCCTCTGGGACAAAGGTAGGGTGCAGAAAGAGCCTGAGAGAAATCCAAGCGATTCAGTGCTTCTACTAGTGAGCTCTGCTAAAGGAGTCTGAATCTTAATTAAACCAGTCTTCATCTTTCCCAGAAAAGGAGATAACACCCTGGCAATCTCCTTCTAATCCAACACTTGTGAAGTACAGTTGGCCCTCCAAATTTGTAGGTTTGAGTTTCATTGATTTGATTATTTTTGAGTTTCTCCAAGCCCTTCCCTCCCCACCTCATGTGCTTCTTTTCTGGGGAACATTCCCTCTCAGCAGTTCTGATCAGGCCCTTTAAAAACTGGCCTCTGGTCCTCCTCTTTCACCAGCTACTGCCTGGCCAGCTAAGGATGGCTCTTAATCCAGTTTCTCAACACCACAAACCCCCATCCTAAGGAAGGAGATGCACAAGAGAGATGAAGTATAGGGCCACCCTGCTGACCCACCCTCTTTCCCTCTCCTTTTCCTGATCTGGGCCCTTTTCGCATGCCAGTTCTGTTGCAAAATGGCCTCAGAAGCGTCATGCAATTGCGAGAACCATTCCACATGACGTCTTCACAATCGTGCGACGCTCCCAAGACCATTAGGGGGCGATTGTGTATTATATCATTTTTGGCTCATTGCCAAAAATGATGTGCAGCCGCGCCTCCCTCCTGTGCCCCTCCTGTACCTTGCGTGCAGAGGCTCCGGACACGTGGCCATCGTGCTTCCTCCTCCAGCGCAGCCTGGGAAAGTACCCAGCTGTGCTGCAGAAGGAAGGGGCGGAGTACTCACGCTTCCTTTCGGCCAGCACGGAGCTGGTGCGGAGGGGAAGCGGAGGGGATGCGAGTGCCTCTCGGATGAGGCTTTTCGTGTGATCCCTGCACAACGCCAGCAGCACCGGGTAAGGTTTGGACCCTGGGTGCCTGTTCTCCCCCCATGCCTCAGCCCCAATCTTACGGACAAATGCATTTTGATATCTTCGAATTTTCCATTTTTGTGGAGGTCCTGCGTGTCCCTAACCCTAGTGAATCTGGAAGGCTAACTATATTTTAAAATGATATTTAACAAACTTGAAGCTCCAGCTATGTAGGATTATTTGGAAAGCCAATGCAATTCTCGGCTGCATCAATAGGAGTATGGTGTCTAGATCGAGGGAGGTACTGGTACCACTCTACTCTGCTTTGGTTAGACCTCATCTTGAATACTGTGTCCAGTTCTGGGCACCCCAATTCAAGAAGGACATGGTCAAACTGGAGCATGTCCAGAGGAGGGCGACCAAAATGGTGAAGGGCCTGGAAGCCAAGCCCTATGAAGATAGACTTAGAGAGCTGGGTATGTTCAGTCTGCAGAAGAGAAGGTTAAGAGGGGACATGATAGCTATGTTTAAATATTTGACGGGATACCATGTAGAGGAGGGAGAGGGTTTGTTTTCTGCTGCTCCAGAGACCGGGACAAGGAGCAATGGATTCAAGCTGCAGGAAAGGAGATTCCACCTGAACCTCAGGAAGAACTTCCTGACGGTCAGGGCTGTCCGGCAGTGGAATATGCTGCCTCGGAGTGTGGTGGAGTCTCCTTCTTTGGAGGTTTTTAAGCAGAGGCTGGATGGCCATCTGTCGGGAGTTCTTTGAGGGTATTCCTGCATGACAGGGGGTTGGACTGGATGGCCCGTGTGGTCTCTTCCAACTCTACATTTCTATGATTCTATGATTCTATGATTCTATGATTTCACATTGGGCTGCAGCAGCGGAACTAGGGAGGGTTGATAAACATTCCCTTTGTATCCTAGTATAAATTAGGATTGGGAATCATGCAGTTCCTCATCTGTCATTGGACTACAACTCCCAGCAACAGGGCTAGTGAAGAATACTGGGAGTTCTAGTCCAGCAACATCTGGAAGGCCACATGATTCCTCACAATCTAAATGAAACTGTCACTCCCAATTAGTGATTACTCATTTCATCAGTGGAATGCACACAAGTGTTGACTTACCCTTCAGCAGTTGATTCACTTTAACTTAGACTTGCAGTTATGTTTAGGCTTCCATCACATGTGAGAACTTGCTTCACAGGGCCATAATGCTTAGTGAGAATAGACTCTTTGCTGTTACCCACAGACTTAGGAAACAGCAAGGAAATCTTCGTCTGCAAACATAAATCTGGTTTGCCATTGTCACTGGTTGATCATAAGTTCCAAATGCCCCTTCTGGGCATTCTTCCCAGTTGTGCTCCATTGTGTATCATTGTGGGTTCTTTGGAAGAATAACAAGCATTGACCAATTTAGTAGGCAGGTGAGACAACTAAAGCTGTTGCTGATTAACTCTTGTGGGACAATTTTAATCAGAAAATTTTAATCAGTGAAGGTTTATTCTCATCAGTGTCTCTGCATGTTAAGGGCACATTCACTTCACTTTGGGAAATATCCTGGAGAGTTAAAAATTAATAGGCTGAGAGAAAAAACACATGTCCTATCAAATGGTCCAAATATCATTTTATAGTAAGTAGATGAGTGCTGCAGAAAATGATAACCAAGCCTCCTTGATCTGCCATCTTGTGGGAATCAGCCATCTTGTGGGAATCTCCCAGAAACTATTGTCTTTTGTTGTCACTGGAGTTTCCTAGTGATTTCCTGACTATGACCTATCTAAGCCTTGAGGTCTTTCCTGACCTTATTTTGCAATGCACATGTGTGACCAGCTTTTCCTCTTAGCCAGCATGGCCATGCAACTATATCAGGCTATATTTTATATTTTTGCCGATGAAATCATATCAAAGTGCTGGGGTGTATGGCCTGGCTACTACTACAGACTCTGCTTAATGACTGTGAACTGTAGCTCACTTCCTAAAGAGGACAACCCTAGAACCCCCCCCCCATTGCTCTCACTGGGTGGAGAGGACTCTGTGGTAGATTTGAGGGAGCTTCAGTTGGTGCAGAGGGAGGAAGAGAATGTCAACATCCACATTGAACAAAAAGAGACACATTCAAGTCAACCTTACACCTGTGAATGCCACTAAAATCCTGTCAACCCATGCCTTTTTGGTGATATGTAAGAGCCACTCTATGTTAGCATAATACCTAGTTTGTCTTGTGATCTTGATTGTTAAGTGGCAGCAAATTGGGAAATGGTACTACTGCCACAAGAACCTGCGCATCCATGGCCAAATGTGTAAATGAATTAATGTTCTACACAGAAATTCCTGGTTGAGCTGGAACCTGTCTGGAAGACGAAAATTCCCAGGCACAGGAAAAAGCTAAACCAATGACTGAAAGGAAATATTCATTTTGACCATCCAGTAAGCTCTGGGAGAAAATGACAAAAATATAAGTCCTAAATAATAGCTATTATTGAATGTTGAACTTTCATGTTCCAAAAATAAAATGTTTCCCAACACTGATCTAGGCAATAGCCGCAGTGCCATGGAGAGCAGCTCAATTGTATGATTGCTTGTTCAAACACATGTTCTTCAAATGTGTGATATTCCAGGAATGGTGGAGTGACTCAGACACGACTATCTTTGGTTAAATGAACATATCTTTGTTCATTCCATCAACTTAAAGGACCTCTTTTAATCAGGAGAGGAGATGTTTTCCATTCAGTCTCCTCAGAAAAGACAGCCTAGATGTCAAGATCTGCTCCCAAGTCTACTTGCTGTCACCAGCCGGCCAGCCCCTCCCGAAACTGCAAACCCCAGGATTCCATAGGATGTTGAAAGTGGAATCATAGCGCTATAACAGCCTCGTGCGGAAATGGGATAAGACAGAAATTCCCTCTGCTCCACTCCTAGGAGCCTCTTTCTGGAATATTGCCAAAATCACTGGCTAGGCCTTGCTTAGCTCTCTTTTAAGCTTAGATTCACTGAAGCCTGAAGCTCTAGGCTTACTTGAAATCTCTCTTTCCCTCTCTCAGACTCTCCAGAAGCCAGTATTTAGCCAGAGCATCTTGTTAGCTTATTCTCTCTCAGAAGATTTCTGTTACCTTGGTCTTCCCGTGAGAATTCTGCCAAGGTGTCCCCTTTGTTTTTGCTGCTGTTACTAAAACCTCAGCTGCTCTTCTCGAAAGTCTGAAAAGTTAACCTTTGCCACCTATAAATCTATTTTTCTTCTGTGGTGGGTGCTCCCTCATCTCCCTACCTTCTCTCTCTCTCTCTCTCTCTGGCCATTTCTGCACTGCCGTTCTAGTGCTATTCTTCCACTTTCAACATCCTATGGAATCTTGAGGTTTGTAGTTTAAGGAGGGTCATTTAGAATTCTGAGCCAGAGAGTTCTTTGGCTTCAGTAAACTACAAACTCCAGAATGCCACAAGATGTTGAAAGTAGAATAAGAGCACTATAACAGTGTAGTGTGGAAATGGCATGTGTATGTGTGTGTGTAGCTTAGGGAAATACCTTCTATCAACCTCCCTTGTCTTTTTTTTTTCTTCTCTTCTTAGTATCTTCTGAGCCTTGGGTTGACTGGCCCCATGTTGTCTATCCCACTAGATGCCCTACCCCCTAACACTATTGCAATCTGCATCCAGCCCACTGCAGACACCCCCACCCCCAGGCCGTGTTATAACAGCAAGTATCCTAAAACCCTTACAGGTCTAAGTTCCCCATTCGGAAGTAACTATGTTTTCTTAGCTTGTTATTAGCTTACGCATTTCTTGTTTGCCATTTATACAGTTCTACCACAATAATGGCTGTTCCTCAGTATAACCATTGTACATATTTCAGTTCTTACATTTAATAAAACTCCTCTTTAGAGACCTCTGTGTGGATGTGCGTTACTGGGCCCAATGTGTCTCATCTGGTCTACTGCCATGGTAATAAGATCTCTTATATGTGTGTATGCTCAAGAACATGAATGAGTTCTAGCATATGTTCTGAAGGCATATGTAGTAACAGTAGGTTAGCTTATATTTCATTCATTATTTCATGAATGACTTCCATGATTGTTGCTGATATGCAGATATCTTTAAATTTAAACAATTAGTGAACAATTAATGCATTTAAAGGCAGATGATTAATCCACTGAAGGTTAAACAGTGTGTAGACAAAATTTTCTGTTTCTTTTCCTTTACAACATATCTTTCATTATACTTTTTCTTCTGCAATGTCCCATTAAATTCAGTACCACTCATGTACTATTAAATTTAGACAAGCACTCTAAGGCTTTGAGAGAACTACATTTTTTCCAGCCTTTTCATATATATATATATATATATATATATATATATATATATATATAAAAAAAAACAACCCATTTGTTTTTGGCCTCCTATGCATTCACTTAGAACACAAAATGGAAATGAAGTGTCATTTTGTGTCTATTAATTGGCTTGGAGATCATCCATTTTTTCTAATTATTTCGTAGCATCTGATGTGCTGGAATCTGCCACACAGCTTTAAGATTATGAGGTCTCCAATGCCCACTCTACATAAATTGCCATCAAGTTATTTGGTAGTGTGCGAGGAAAACCACTGAAAGATATTACCTTTCTCCACTCTTGTGAATCTATTAAGAGAAATGTAACCATGTGGAGTTGATTATTATCTGGGGCAAAATCTTGTGATGGGAGATACAATATGACCATTTGGCTCCAAGATAACCAGGTAGAGCAGATTTGGCCATCATTGCCCTGGACGATGTGAAATTAAGAGATGCCACCTGTTCAGATGTCATTGCCATGAGACACTGCAAAAGAGGAGGTGTGGATAATGACTGGAGGATCTACTTTGCACATAACAGCTGCCTACTTAGTCTAACACTGGCAGAGGCAGAAATGTAATGTGGCATGGGGGAAATGTATGGCTCATGAGTTATTCCTGGAGCACTTGAAGACTATTTAAATGTAGAAAACCAAACTGTACAATGAACAATGCACAAAACAGTTGATGCAATGTAGGCATGGGGAATGTGTGGATGTTCATATGTTCCTGGACTGGAGCTCCCATCACTCATTAGCACTGACCAGAGACTGGAATGTTAGTGGAAAAGGCTTAACATAGTCCACTGACTGTCAACAAGCTCAGAAGTCCATTTGGTTTACAATAATAGTGGTTGGGGAATGTTTGCAATCCATTGAGGTGCTGTCATGTTGATCACTAACATGAAGGGAAGAATCCTATTCATGTCATACATGCACACATTTCCTGACATGTGCAGATTTACTTTTGTTTAGTTGTTGTTTAAAAGACAAAAATAGCCTAAATATCCTCAAGGCATCAGATCTCAACTGATCTTGGATCAAACATAGATAGCACTAGTTAATTAGCCCCTCTTTTTATCTACCCAACAAAAATCCTATGAGATACACAAATAAAGATTGGTCAAAGAAAACCCACATAGATTTATGTCTGAGTGAGAATTTGAATCTATTGGGAAATGTTAGAGATAATAATGTACCTCCAGAGTTGTATAGTCAGATTGGCAAGGCAGAAGCTGAACAACAACTAGTCTCATGCCTCCACTCCATATTCAAACTCTAACAGAATAGAAATAAGATTAGTTTTCTTTGTAAGATATGTAAAAGTAGCTTTATTCCCAACATGCGAAGGGATCCTGTAGCACAAATCAAATGCATGGTCTAAGGACAGTGAGTGAGTAAATATTGCAGATTAGAGGAATGCAGGAAGAAGAGTGGCAATGGAATGAAACCACACACACACACACACACACACACACACACACACACACTGCCCTAAGTCCTACGGAGTAATATGTAAACTAGTAGTTAGTAAGTATAGTCATGCAAAGAAACCACATTTCTAGTCCAACATTCAAACAACTATAATTCACCAAGTGTCTGTCTCATGTTGGTTGTACAAAATAGTTTGCCCTGGGACCAGAAATTACATGCATCCAGCAGGCCAGCTCTGAATTAAATCTGGGTTAGATAAAGATGAGGGCCAATTTGTATCTTTCATTTCTGAGTAGACTCAATTTTAATATCCATTCCATGAGAAAATTGACTCCAAATGAGCAGGGCATCCTAGTCTATTAAGAACCTATCATCAATGTTCAGGGGACAAAAAAAAAAAAAAAAAAATCATGAATCCTTATTAAAAATGCAGAATGGTTATAAGAACAAATGTCACCTTTCTATGTATTATCATAATTGTTAAATAATGACTGAAAGAGACTTGTTTCCAATTCTCCTAATATTCATGAAGGCGGACTTAATGAGATCATTAATCCAAAGGGTCGTGATCCATTGCCACACTCATGGCTGGATGCTCCTTTTCTCCTTCTTGTTCAGATTAATGACACAGCAGTTCCGAGTTGCCACTTACAGAGCTAGAGTTGCTAATGCCCTGAGCCCTTCACACTTTGAATTGGAGAGGGATGAAGTTTAAGGCATGGTTTAGAGGCATATGATTGGGAGCCTTACTGATGTTAAGTGGGGACCGCTGAGTCCTGGGGCTCTTTCACACTACGTTTTATAGCACCATAATTCCACTTTAGCTCTCATAGCTACATCCTACGAAATTCTGGGATTTGCTGCTTAGGAAGGGGTATTTAGGACTCTCAGCCTGAGAGCCCCAGAACCTCACCACACTACCTACCTGTCAGGTTGACTTTGGTTTCTCTGCCATGCAAGGTGATGCCCTTTAAGGCTATGTGAAGTGATGCCATGTAATGCAATATAATGCCGTGCAATTGCCATATAGGCAAAAATGCAATGCAATGCAATGCCATGTAGGGCTTTGATGTTTGAAACAAGTCTGGAAGGGGATCCTGGAACTGAGTGAGAAACAGTGTGCTGGAAATGATGGGAAATTATTTTTATGAATTTTGATAAGAGGGAACAAATGCAGCTGCAAGAAGATGTAGTTGGCAGGTGGGATGAGAGTCTGGGGAAAGAGTTGTTTTAATTAGCTATCAGATAGGATGCTTGCATGTTCAAATTTGTAATGTTACAGTTCATAAGACTGTAAATTCATTAATTCTTCAGTCTCAGCACTTGCCAGAATATGCTGCTGTTATTCTACTGTTCCTGAATAAAGCTTTTGCAAACTTCTAAGCATAATTATTGGAACAAGGGTTATCCTGTACATGACAATACCCCAGGATTCCATAGGGTGCAGCAATTCTATTAGTATAGTGCTAAGGGGTCCCAGACAACAAGTCTGCTGCAATGTGGACAGACAAGCTTGGACATTCTGAAGGTGTCATCTGAGAAAGGGAGTTTTCCAAGTTTTGAGTCAGGGATTGTTTTCAATAAGATGTTCCTGTAGACAGCAGGTCCCACAAACACTATCAAGTACAGCCAAAAGTAAGGGATGATGATGTTAGGGTGCATAAACTAATCATATTTCCACCATATCCCAGGTGGAACATGGAGCTGATTTGAACCCTGAAACACAAGGTAGGAAGGTAGAAAAGAGAAGGAAGGGAAGACACACACACACATACACGTATAACTTTGGCTAAAGGATCCCAGGAAAGATGATTTATTCTTTCAGGCTTCCTTCTTATACGATTTTTTTTGTTTATATTAAAGAATGCTTACAGATGGAAAATATTCATGCATCAGCATTAGCAGAGTCACAGCTTGTACACGCGTTACATTTTATCTGGCCCGTAACATTCCTAAGTCTGTGTTGTTCCAGGCAACATCCTGGGTCATTCCCAAAGACATCTTTCACAATAGCAGTGTCCTTTGCTTGTACATACTGATTAGAAATGGGAGAAGAACAGAAAAAACAATTCTAAAGCAAGATTGCTTGATGAGCCCTGAGTGTCTAAAATACCAGTCAATATCACAGTTAGTGATTATCAAGTATTAATTCTATAGCAAGTTACGAAAACCAAATTTCAAGCCTAACAATGAGACTGTCAGTCCAACAGTATTTGCAGAGCCACAAGTTGCCCACCCCCGATAGAGTGGATGATTCAAGAACAGCTGTTTGCCTTTACCATTGCAAAAATGGTCTTTTAGGTATGCCATTGAATTACCAACATCTTGAGATTGGAACTTGTTCACTTCTCCGCAAGCTCAGCCTGATCATGAATTCTTTTGACAGAATGATTCCTACAGTCTTTGCAGCTTTCTTGTTCTCTGTTGCTTCTGCAACATACACATGGACCTCACTTGCATTACTTCTTTAACAAAAAATTTGGTACCAGAGGCAGAAATAACATGGAAAGAGTAGAGTGATATTCCAGCATCATGAAAAAGGAAAACAGCTCAGCAGTCTTTGACAAACTATTATTCAAAATGAACAAAATGTGCCTGTGAAATGAAACAATCAGGTCAGGTAAGCCTTGCAGAAATAAATAAAAACACTTAAACCTTCTAGAGACCACTATTGTATTTATTTATTGATTCAATTTAGACTTCATCTTTCTCTCATCAGGAAACCCAAGATGGCTTACAATATGCATTTCTTTCTTATGATTTCCACTTTGGGTGGCCAAACAAACAGATCTATGCTTTTAAAACCATGCTGGGGATAGCTAGCAAAGCAGGCTTGTTTGCTTTCCCCCTTTCTCTCTGTTTTGCTGTTCACACATGTCCAGTAAATGATTCTGAAGGCAGCCACTGTTTGTCTTGTCTGTTGGAAGTAGGTGTAAAGCTACAACAGCATATACCAGAGCAGAATTCTGCTCTTTCTCGGCTCAAACTTTGTTCCTTGCATTGCTTACTGCGGACATATTTCTGCAACCTAACATCAAAGTCTGTGTTTCTCTAGGAGTCCTTCACCATCCTTCCAGTGACAAAGCTGTAAAGCACTTCTAGTTAGAGAGAGGATAAGCTGGAAGCAGGACTAAAAAAACCTTTGTAAAAGGGAGTTCACTGTTAAGGCTTTGTTAGTTGAGGTATGTCTGTAGTTTAAAGAGCCTCTGAAGAGGGTATTTCCATGGAAAATCCATCTGACTCATCAGATTCCACCTCCTCACAGGATTACACAATAGACTGTTGACACAATCAACCAAATGCAATCCACCTTGCTAGACTTATCAAACACTGTTGTCCTCTCTTGACATTTCAACAAAGAAGACCCTTCTTCTGTCAGTTCGCAGCAGATCTTGCTTTCAGTCAATTTTTGCTTTTGGTTTCCTCAGGGATCACTTAGCTACCAATTTTGTAAAGAAGAATATTCTTATATGGAGAAACAATGTTACATCTGATGAACGTTTGGCAGATGTTTGAAGGCTGAGAGCCTTCTCTGTGGTTCAGAAGTAAGGGAAGGAAGGACCCAGTGGAACAAGCAAAGCAGTGGCATCCTTAATGATTGACAGGTGAATGGATGAACTGCATCTGTCTAAGCTCTGCTTTAATTAATCCTCGGAGAACGCAACTCTACGACTCCTTCAAGGTTCATCCAAGTGTGGTTCTGGTAGAAGCTCATTTCCCCCCAAATGGATACGATTAAGTTGAGGTGCTTTGGGGAAGGTATGAATCTCTGATATTTGACCAGTAAGAATATGGCTGCATGGGAGCCTTTACGACTCAGAGAATATACTCCTCCTTCAAGCGTTATATTTGATTGCAAAGTTGGAACAAAAAACATTTTAATAGCTTCTTCAGGAGACAGTGCTCTCTTATGGCCAATAACTGGAAGAGAATATGGCAATGTGATATTAGTAGTAAAAAATTCTTTTCCCAACAGCTGAAGCAGTAATATTTGCTTCTAAAGTTTTCACACAATTTTCGGTTCTCTCACCAATTAGGCATTTGATTTAGTGACATTAAAAAATGTTGACTGTTATTTTCATGGGACTCAAGGGACTCTATCTAAATGTCTTCTTATACAAAAATACCCTTGCAGGGTGGTTTAGGTATATCCAATATTTGCTTATTTTGTGCTCCCTCTTCTACATGTTGTTGCTGTTGTGTGCCTTTAAGTTGTTTTTGACATCTGGTGACCCTAAGGTGGGGTTCTTTGGGGCTGAGAGTGTGTGATGTGCCCAAGGTCAGAGAGTGAGTTTCCTTGGCTGAGTGGGGAATCAAATCCCGGTCTCCAGGGCCATAATCCAGTGCTCAAACCACTAAACCACCCTGGCTCTCCACTACATATGTACATACCATATTTGCTGGCATATAAGACACACCCATGTATAAGACACACCCCATTTATACACCGGTAAATACTATTCGCCAGTGAATAAGACACACCAGTGTATGAGACGCACCCCATTTTCAAACAGTATTTTTCAGGAAAAAATAGTGAGTCTTATATGCCAGCAAATACAGTACATACTTAGGTACAGGTATGTTTTCTGACCCATAGAGTTTGAATGGCTAAAAGGGAACTTTAAAAAGAAACATTTGTCTCAATTTCATTTCCTTCATTTCACTAATAACCAAGCAGGAATCCTTGGGTGGTTCATTGTCACATCAGTGAATATTTTTTATCTCATCTCCCTGAGACAATTACACCATTAGTAGTATAATTCTGTGTAATTGTTTTTGTATAGAACTATTTCTTTTTAAAAAAGAAGCCATTTGATTGACTGTGCTGTAGTTCCTGTTTTGTTTTTGGTTTTGTCTTTCCTTTCGTTTCCTAGTTTTATTAGTTTGTTACTGTTTGTTATCTTTTTTTTTTAAAGGAAATACAGAAGCAACAAAATAAGACTTAGGGTGGTTTTGTTTTGTTTTGTTTTTGTTTTTTTGTTAAGCAAATATTAAGTTAAAGAAAAGTTCTGAGTTCTCCTTTCAGCAATAGCAATAGCATGTGTATTTCTATACCGCTTATCAGCTAAGTGCTCTCTAAGTGGCCTACAATGTATTAGCTCATTGCCCCCAACAAGCTGGGTACTCGTTTTACCAACTGCAGAAGGATAGAAGGCTGAGTCAACCTGGAGCCCGGCAGGATCAAACTCACAACCTTGTGGCTGCAGTACCGGCATTTAAGCACTGCGCCAGGGCTTTTTAGTTCTTATATTTGCATTCTTGTTCAGAGCATCAATGTGAGCCCCATTCATATTCTTGTTAAGCTCAATAGAGCCACATTTGCAATGCAGAGAAGAAGAACTGTTACACTAAGCTTTCCAAACTTTTCATGCTGGGGACACACTTTTTAGACATGTATCATTTTGCAACACAGTAATTCAGTTTTACTAGTAAACCAGAGGTTAAACTAAACTCTTATAAGAGATACAGACACATACATCAATTGTAATAACAAAATGTATGGGGACACAATGGCCATTTCCGCACTAGACTGTTATAGTGCTATTATTCCACTTTCAACATCCTATAGAATCCTGGGGTTTGCAGTTTAGGGAAGGGCCTTTGAGGCCCCTCCCTAAACTGCAAACCCCAGGATTCCATAGGATGTTGAAAGTGGAATAATAGCACTATAACAGTCTAGTGTGGAAATGGCCAATGAAAACCTTTCATATGTTTTTAAAAACACGTGATTTAGAAATAATAACATACATATCCAAGATTGTAGGCGACACACCTACACACTTCAGGCGATACACTAACGTGTCACTGCACAGCATTTGGGAAGCTCTGCTCTAAGAAGTGGGGAGCATTCGGGTCCACCCACAATGCCAGAGTCTCCTTAGAGTTTGGGGAAATTCTATTCGGCATGAGATATAAATTATACACAATTTTACTATGATGTAATCATACTAGGACACTGGGAGACCAGGGTTCAAACCCCTGCTTGGACATGGAAAACCAATGGGTGACCTTAGGCAAGTCACACTCTCTCAGCCTCAGAGGAAGGCCAGAGAAACCTCTCAAACAGATTCTGCCAAGATAACCCCATGCTAGGTTTCTCTTAAGGTCATCATAAGTTAGAAGTTACTTGAAACAGCAGCAGCAGCAGCAACAAATTATACCTTAATTTTAACTAATTACAAGTAACCAGTTATTTGTATCTACTTATTTCCAAGAGCTGTTGAAAATCATAACTGTCAAACATCTAACCTGGAATGACACATGATGGGACCTAATACAAGCTATCTTCCTAGCCTGAGAGATTTATTATGTAAATGTCAATGAGGTAGATCCCTCTAGATGTCATTCCAACTTAAGATTTACATCAGGCTAGGAACTACCTTTTCCCAAAGTGGGCTTGGAACACCATTAGCTGGTAGAGTAAAAGCAAAGTGATTTTGACAGAAACAGCCATTAAACCAGAGTTTACCTCTAGCCTACACTCAAACAAAAAGATGTTTTCCTTCAGTCACATAGCACACTATACATTCATTGATGAGTCTTGAGGTGGGCTTGAATCTGGGACCTTAGGGGATATAGGTAAGGATTCAAAATGAGTGCTGTGGCTAAGAAATAGATTGAGAGATGAAAGTTGGACTGGAGCAGTGATGAATTACCCATCCCACAATGATCTGAAATGACATAAACAGTCACAACAAATTCTTAAACTCATCATCACCACCACCATATTTAGGTAGAACATGATTCATTTATCTCATGTGTGTTGAAGCACAGGAGAAGGTCTCCATAATGTTAAAGGAAATCCTCTTCTGGACCTTTGGCTGTCTTAGACTTCAAAAAAAGAGAGCAAGTGAAAGCAGTATCTATTGAGGACAGAGAGCAAATAGGAGGTGATAGGATCTGGTCTACACAGAGACCTGTGTGTGGAGGGCATTGTGTCATGCTCCCTCTTGAGAGTTCATCTTCTGAGAAAGATGAACCAGACTTATCTATGGAGGATCCACTGCAGATGCCCAACAGTCAGCCTTCTTTGGTTCAGCAGATGAGGTAGAGCTGTGAGCAGGAAAAAGAGCTTGAAGAGGACCTCCCCAGCCCCAGAGAAAGGCAGATGCTCAGGCATCTGGCTCAGGCTATCCCACCAGATGGAATTAAGGGTCGCAATCAAGACATTGAGAGGAACAAAGCTGAGGAGTGTTCTCCCTAAACACTGCTGGGGATTAGGGTATTGGCTGAACTTGCTGCCTATGTAAGGAGGTTACATTCAAGTCTCACTGCTAAATATAGCTTCAGTCTTCCTCCTAACAGTTTGGCTATATGACTTATGGATTGTTTAACAACTTGGCTACGGGACTTCCTGGAAATCTTTCTCTGATTTACAGGTTTCCTGACCTGGCCTGTTTTGACATTGGTAACCTCTTGCATCCACAGCTTTTGACTTAGAAGTCTAAGTCTTGCTTGAAGTTGAGAGCAAGACATAAGGGAAGAAAACTGGGTTGTCTGGGGTACAGAAGGAAATGGTGCTCAGATGCGAGACAAGAAATATAGGTTGAGGTCTGACATCAAAACGATGTAGTGCATGTTGAACAACTGAACCAGGACACCAATTGTGCAAACATGTGCACAATCAATATGTGTGTGTGTGTGCGTGTCTGTATATATAAATATATATCTATGATCCCTGTGCAATGAATACTCATTCATAACTATGCACAATGCTGCCTGTGGATACTACCCACTTATGCTTGATAACCATTCCTGTCTAATGCACAGCTGTGTTTCCACAACTTTGAACTCAACGTCAACTTTCTGCATAGGACAAGTATGTTCAGCAGCTTCTGTAGCCCAACTTGTGTCTGCATAAAGTCTCAACAGGATACAGGCCATTGTATAAAGAGGAAAAAAAGATGGGGTTCTCAAGATGTTGTGCTAGTGCAGTAATGAGAAGACAGAAGTGATAAAATGAGGAGGAGATATGAGATATATGAAGAGATAAAACAAGAAATGAACAATTCAGCAACAAATAGAGGAATATACTATAGAAATGAATTGTGAATGTAAGAGAACACTGTTTTATGGTTTGCACAGTTTTTTATTTATTTAATTTAATTTAATTTTAATGTTTTAAATGTTGAATGTTTTAACTTTGTAAGTTAACTGCTTTTCAAATAACTTTTACATTTATACTTTTATCAACATTTTCCGTAGTTTTTAATCTGTACTGTTCTTAAATAATGCTGTCAGCTGCCTTGAATCCCATTATGAGGAGAAAGGTAGGATATAAATAACGGAGTAATAGTAAAATAATGTTGTGTCAGGGAATGATACCAAGTGAAGAACAAAAATGAAGGAAGGTGAAAACAGGGAAATTCAAAGAGAGCTGAGCAGCAAAGGGAGTTGTGTAGATAAAGGGACAGAAAACTGCAGAGAGTTACTGTGCAGTTAGGAAGAGTTACTTTTATAAGGAATTATTGTAACTTATTGCAAAGCCTCTCTCTCCAAAAGGCAATGGTGGCTAGTGGCTTCCATGTTAAGGGGTTGTGAATCCATTTTGGGATTTAGCTGAACACCAAAAGAATATTGAAAGTGCCAAACTCTGTTTGGAGCATAGAGTTCAGAACCTCAGATAGCTCCTTAAAGCTAGGAATAAAACCCAAAGTGGATTCACTTTCCCACTGACATGGAAGCCATCAATCACCACTGAAAAAGTAACTCATTACTGTTGCATGAGAAAGATAGGACAGAAAAAGAATTACTATTTCTTAACTTGCTTCCTAAATGTTTGTTACATCTTAGGAAAAAATTCATCTAAAAAATTAGGAATGACCTAATATTTTTTAGATCTGTTAGAATTAACCCACAAAGACATTTCAAACAGAAAGAAGTTAAAATAAGTATTTCTTACTGCTTTTCTTTAAGAAAAACACTGGCAATTAACAGTCATTACATTCTTTGAAAAAAGTACATCATTATATCACTGTTGCCCTCCAAAATATCATGGTACAGGTAATGCTGAGACTTCTAATGTGCTGTTTGTGAGCTGTGGAAAGCAGAGTACTTCCATGAGAGGCTGAAAGAATAAGAGATCTCATGGTCAAAGAGAATGTGTTAACAAGAAAATACTTAATTATATCACTGGAACACATGGGTTTCCCAGGGTCATTGAGGCCGTCTTGAAATATCACAAACCACAAATGCTGCCTTTAGAGTGGTGGGAATAGTTATACTCCTGCCCTGTGTCAAAAAGTGTTATCTCCATGACTAGAATTTGTTTGGTGATGTACACTGGCATAACTCCCAAGTACTCCAGGGTATGTGTCTGGGGGAATATTGTGGAAGGAGGTATGCTCTACCTCTTTGCACAGTGCGCCTTGTCTTGGGCCACAGAAGCATCTGAAATAGTGGTACACTGAGGATCAACGAGCCTAAGGCAAGCATTGAAGTTGCACCCATAGGTGCTGCTGTCGCCACCCCGCCGCCCCACTGGGCCAGGAAGGACCCTGGTGGTGGCAGGGCAGTGATGGGTAGTGGTGGGGCAAGCAGCGACAGGTGGGGGCAAATGGTGGGGGGGCATCGCAAGCGGTGGTGGGTGAAGGCGAGCAGTGGGGGGACAGAGTGAGTGGTGGCAGGGGGTGGGGTGAGAGGCGGCCAGGGTGAGCTGCTGCCAGGGCAAGCAGCAGAGGGGAGTCAAGTGGCAGCTAGGGGAGCAGGTGAGGGGGTTCCTCTTCTTTGTACCCCCCCCCAGCATTGACGCCTGAGGCACACACCCCAGTTGCCCCACCCTGGATAAGCCTCTGATCTGAAAAGCTTGCAGATGTAGCTCCACTCCTGACTGCTGAGATGATCCCAGGCACAGTCTAGCTGCTTTAATATACCACAGGAAGAAGGAGCATCCTTATGCAAGGGGTAGAGGGTGCTCCGTCTTTGCCTAGTATACAATGGCAGCCAGCATGAACTTGACTGCACCCCTATAGCTGATGAGCAGTTGGAAGGATGGAACTGCAATCATACCCCCCCCCTCAGATTCTGTTGCACATCTGGGGAGCAAGAAGTAAAGCAGGAACGGGATTTATCCACCTCTAACAATGGTGCAAGTATGCTGGAAAGGACACTCTGCCCGTGTACTAAGTGACAGTTCTGCCCTTTCTTAATAAAGTTTCTCTCAGTGATTGGAGCTTTATAAATGGATCTATTTGAAATCAAGATAAGATAAGTTGGATGAGTGAGAGAGGAGTGGGGTGGTGGAAGGATAGGAGGAAGGAAATCAATGAAAATTAACATCTCTATTCTCCCCTGAAGTGGATAATTCTCTGAAGTTTTTTTTAAAGTGCATTTTGATGTATCCCAGCCTTTCTTCAGGTTTATGTAAGCCTTCCCCTCCCACCACCCCCTCCCCCTGTACCTCTTACATGATGTTGGTTGAGGTTGTTGTTTTCAGAATTAAAAGCACAAAAGAGAATGCTCTAGGCGTTGTGAGGAGACGCTTTGGATACAAATGTCTGTCCTTCCTAAATGGCACTCACTGAATCTTTGATTTCCCTGTCCTTCAAAAGCAAGAAGGTCATCTTTCCAAGACTATTAGATGTCTCAGGAAGAAAACACAGTTTCAGAAAACAAAAGTTTGCTCTCACAAAGCTTGGGGAAAAAATTAGTTTTGGTTGGGGTTGTGTGACAACTCCCAGAACCCCACAGGTTGTGCTGGATGGAGGATTCTGCAAGTTATATTCAAAAATGGAAGGTCTCCAAGCTCAGTTGTTTTACACCATGAAGGGCAGTACTGTGCATTGAATCAAGTGTTGAGTTAGTACTGGGGAAAACTTTGCCTAGATTTCCTTCTTTAGGAAGGAAGAGGAGCCTTCACTCTTTCCTGCAGCCTGACCTTCACTATTGTAAGTGGGGTTAACTAAGGGAATTGTTCTCTGTGAATTCTACTACAAACGGACTTGATCCTCATCTCTTGGAATAGTGTAGTGATGAAAGCACAGTTTAGCCTTTGAGTGTTCTGCTTCTTCAAAATCTCCAATGCCATAAGGAGAGTAACCCCCAGGGACGTAGACTCAAGTTGACTGCCTTGGACTCAAGTTGAACTTAAGTCACTTCAGTGACTTGACTCAGACTCGACTTAGCAATAATTGATACACTAATTTGACTTGAACTCGACTTGAGACTTGCATATTTTTAGTGACTGACTTGCTGCCCATGGTTCAGTAACATAACACATTCATCCAGAAACCTTACAACTGAACAACACTTCCATCTCTTTTCGCCTACTAGTCACGTGATGATCTGTCCCAAGCCCAAAGTGTGGGTGCATTTCTCAGAGGGGAACAGCAAACAGGTTAGGCAATGGGGTTGAGAGAGGCTTGAGGTCTGCTCAGCAGCCTGTCCCTGCAGCGTATCGGGGAATTGCAGAATGCAAGACTCAGGCCCTTTCTGCATGGCATTTTCCATGTGAAAGGGCGCCCGGAGCATTGCACAATTGTGAGGAGCGATCTGCACAATGCATTCACAATCGTGCGACGCTCCAGGGGCCGGCAGGTGCCAAACTCACACCTTTTCATTTTTGGCTAAAAGCCAAAAATGGTGCGTGAATGTGCATTGGTCCCAGGCCCCACGTGCACTTACCTGGTGTGCGGAGCCTCTGGAGCTGCGTTGCTCGCGCTTTCTGCCCCAGCGCAGCCTGGGAAACTCCCAGGCTTTTGCTGTGGAAGGAAGGAAGAGGTGGGTCTCTTGCATGAGCAGGAAGCTCATGCGGAGCTGAAGCAGCAGGGACGCGAGAGCCTATTGCCGGAGGCTGCTTGGGCGATCCCCGCACCCCAGCACTGGAAGAAGGTAAGGTGCGGAAAGAGCCTCATTCTCAGAATGCAGGGTGCATTTCTCAGAGGGGAACAGCAAGTGTGTTAAGCAATGGCCTTGAGGAGGAAGGATCCTTCTAAAGCCTTTGAAGTTCAGTAATGGGCAGTAAGAAGGAACCTATTCCCTACTTCTGAAAAATCCTCCAGTTTTGGAAATGAGAAGTAAGAAGGATCCTATTCCCCACTTCTGAAACTGCACACTCTTTTATGCCTGTTGGCACAAAAGCCTCCAGCTTCAGGAAGGGGGAGTAAGAAGGATTCTATTCCCCACTTCTGAAGCTGCAGATGGCAAAATCACAAATGTGGAGAGCATATTCTACTTTAATTGTTAAAACTGACTTTATGCAACTCTGCCCAGAAATTCTAGAATATACGTTGTGGTATAAAATTGGCTCCAGTACTTGAGACTTGACTTGAAAGTATCTTCAAGGACTTGGGACTTGACTTCAGACTTGGAGTAAAAGAGTTAAATACATCACAGGTAACCCACTCCTGCTTATGTGTCCCTTGGAGGTAGCAGCTTGAAGGGGTGGCACACGTACACTGACTAGCCCCTCCTCCAATGATCCTTCATCAGAGGTTACTATTCATAACTTTATAATGTCATAGCTACATCCCTGATAGGACCCACAACCCTTTTATGAATTGTAGTGACATACCTCGTTGACTACTGCATGGAGTCTTGTTGTATAATAGGAGCTTGCATTGTACAGTTAATGCCATAGCATTCTGGTGCCTATTATGCAATGGGTTCCATAGCATTTTGAAGCCCATTCCACTATAGGACTATGCACACCGGCTACACTGTTGGTTCTGTTTGCACAATATCCCCAGAGACACAGCTATGCCTCTGCTCCTCTTTTTGACAATGCAAGCATTGCACAATGTCATAATTCAAGTTTTTGTGATCATAAGCCACTTTACGATGACATAAATACCTAACAGGACGCCAACCTCTGTGCTGAATGTTAAATAATGTGGCCCTTATTTTCTGTAATAGGCAATGGGCTCTCTTTTATGGAACTAGTTTCATTCCAAACAAAACAATGGCTGAGATCCTGCTTTGCTCTGCAGACGATAAAGTTCTGTCAGGCCCAGGAGAATGAGCTTTTCCTCCTTCAGATGGCTGCAGGAGTTGAGTAGGCTGGCTGGCTGCCCCTTTTCATCCCCCCCCGCCCCACCATCAGCCACTGGCCATTGAAAGGCTGTGGGGGTTGCCCAGCCAGTACACAGGTAGATGGTTCAGAAGGCAGTTGTATCATAAGAAGACGCTGATCTCCCCCACCTGCCATGACCACAAAAGATACATACGCAGGCACAACAAAATGTTGAGCTTTGCCATATGCCTCCTACAGATGCAGTTCTTAGCTAATTTCATTCTCAAAGGGAGCAACGAGCAATTGAAACGCTTTTCTTCCAGCTGAGAGAAAGCCTTCAAAAACAGTGCGGTTTTCTAATGCTATTCACAGGTCAGGAATTATTAAGTGCAAATTCATATGGGTGTTTTTTTTCACAGAAAAAAAAGCATTTTATTCACACGAAATATCAGCACATAATAAATCAGACAATTCCTATCTTCCATGCAAAAACAAAAGGTAAATATTTTGCATAGAATTCCAGTCAGTCCAAGATTCTCTTCGTCATGATTTCATGACACTCAAGAAGTACGTTTTTGACCATTTTTAAAAATGTTTTTGAACATTATTTCAATTCCCATACCTTGATCCCCCCTGCCACCAGAATACAGCCTACCTTCATAATGTCATTGTACCCCTCTGTCTATTTAGTGGCTGGAGGAGAGGGATGGCCAGGTAGTTTCCAGCTGTGCTCCTACATCCAAACAAGGGTAGGGTGGAGGAATGAAATGTACACATATAGGGTGGGAGACACCTGGCTTGACAACAGTACATGTTAAAGGGATTTAGGAGTCTTACTAAACCACAAGCTGAACATAAGATAACAAGTGTGATGTGGTAGCTAAAATAGCATGATTCCAGTTTGCATCAATAGGAGCATAGTGTCTAGGTTGAAGGAAGTAACAGTACCACTCTATTCTGCTGTGGGCAGACCTCACCTAGAATACTGTGTCCAGTTCTGGGCTCTACAATTCAGGAAGGATACTGATAAACTGAAATGTGTCCAGGAGAGGACAGCCAAAATGTTAAAAGGTCTGGAAACCTTGCCCAATGAGGAGTGGCTTAGGGCGCTGGATTTGTTTAGCCTGGAGAAGGTTAAGAAGTGGCATGATAGCCATGTTTAAATATGTCACTTAACATTAGGAAGAACTTTTTGATGATAAGAGCTGTTCGACCATGGAATACACTGCCTTGGAGTGTGGCGAAGTCTCCTTCTTTGGAGGTTTTCAAACAGAAGCTGGATGGTCATCTGTTGGAGTGCTTTGATTTTATAGTCCTGTATGGCAGGGGGTTGGACTGGATGGCCCTTGTGGTCTCTTCCAGTTCTATGATTCCAGGAAAAATCATCCTCCCACACCTTCCAGGTCTTTTGTGAAGGTCTTTAAGGATGAAAAAACATAGCTCGGTACTGCCTGGCCACCTTCTGCCCTTCCCTGGCTATTGAATAGGCAGAGGTGGGGCATGATAGCAGCAATAGACTGCGCGGGCTCAGGGTTGTTGTGTTAAGGAGGTTCTGGATACCCCTTTGTATAGTGACCATAAAAAGACCTACACAGGTATGATGCCTGCTTATGTCATTGACAAGATTCTGGGCCAAATATTGTTTCAAAGGGCTGTAGCTGAGCATTTACAAATGCTTGCAGGTACTTAACTTCCATATTTCTCAAATTTTAAGCCTCACTAATTCAATATAAACAATTAGAAACCCATTGGCTGATTGCAATTATTTACTAATTAGGTTTGCTTGGTATTGTAACTAAATACTAATTAGTTTATTAGCTGTAGTATTAGCTGGTGCGATGCCTCCAATCATCAGAATAAATACGATATAATTCCTCTTATCAGCAATGCAGAGCTCGGCAACCTTCCCAAAATTAGCATGGATGTATGCCTAGAATATCGATATCTAAGAGGAAAGCTTGTTTTCCATTCAGAGAGAGGTTCACCTCATACTGTGCTAGACTTTACTGCTAAAGTGTTTTAAATCAAAATCTGTCAGGCTTTGGCTAAATTCTGGAGCAGGCTGCAACTGGCGATACAGGAATCCATCACAACCAGTAGAGACTGGTGGCTCCTACATCAACCGAACAGTGAATCCACTCCAGGGCATGATCCAAACTTATAAGAACTCTCAAAATTGTTGACCCCAGGTAAGAAAAACCCTTACTCTCTTTCAAATTGGTGTTGCAGTTCCAGTCCAATAAGGCACCCTGTCAATATCACTTTGCCCTGACTCCATACTTTTATCACAACATTTGTGTTAACAGGGCTAGTGTTTTAATTGTTTCTCAGAACCAAACTGTTTATTTAGGGTAATGTGTTCTATTTATTACCAGACTGATTCAGACTTTAGGCTGAACTAGTAGTTATAAAACAAACTGTAACATTTATTACAGTAAGAGTGGAAATAAAGTATCATGTTTAAGTTCAGTTATAGTACAGTGTTGATACATTAACAGTTTGAACTTCTGACAGACTTTGACAGTCCATCTCTGCTTCAGACACAAATTCCTTGTGGCTTTTCCTCAGCTGCTTAATCATACCCAAGCTACCCTCCCTCTGACTTGTTCTCACTGAAGGCTTAAGACAGAAACTTTGCCTTATATAGAATTCCTCTCTTACATAAGCCCCTCCCACACACTGCACTGTGCTTGGTTGCATTCCTGAGGTGCTATTTCTGTTGCCTAGCAACCCACCATTAAGTTGCATTGACATTCCAAATAGCTAACTCCTAAAGCAACTCTGGCCATTTCCGCATGGGCTAATAGAAATGGTGCAGAGTGTCCTCCAGGGAGGAAGTCTGCACCTGGGAGTGGACTGGGTCGGACCTACTTAATGTAGATCCGCACCTCAGCCCACTCCGGAACGACCCCAAGTGGTTGTCAAGCGTGCTTTTGAAAGACTGCTTAAAACAGGTCTTTCAAAAGCACGGAGCGCGCCATTCCATGCCCACTCTCCGGTGCAGATTTGCAGGCTTGCACCAGTGTGAGCCTGCAATCTGCCGGGGGCGGGCTTTAGGTTGGCAAGCTTCAGCGGTTGGTTGAGACCCTCGACCAACCGGAAGCTGCCATTTTCGTCCCCGGAGCAGTGCGGAACAACGAGCACGCACTGCTCCGGAGCAGCGCAGACTGGACCAGGGAGCCAAGAACTCCGGTAAGTAGCAGCACGGGACGATTCCCTTGCCCCGTGCAGAAATGGCCTTTGTCACATCAAGGTTACCAGGCAAGATAAAGAGCAGGGTTCCTGTTCCTTTAATAGTTGTTGGGAAGAGGAAATTTCAACAGGTGTTGCTTGTCACACAATGAATTATACAGTGAAATTACCTCTTCTACACAACCATTAATGGGCAAAGATCCTTGTTCTTTGTTATATCTGACAGCCCTAGCTGAACTCTACCCTCAAAGTAGCTTGACTCTCTGGGATAGTTCTTTAAAATTTGCACTAACATCTCTTTCATTTTACACAGTAATCACACTTTGACACCACTTTAGCTTTCATGGCTCCATGCTATAGAATGTTAGAATTTGTTGCTTTATGGGGTATTTAGAATTCTCTGCCACAGAGCTCCAGAGCTTCATCAAACTACAGATCCTAGGATGCCATGAGGTATAGTCATGACAGTTAAAGTGCTACAATTGTATAGTGTGAAAGGCCTGAAACCCAAAGCATATTCTTCACCCTACAAGACCAAACCTCTGTTGTTGTTGTTGTTGTTGTTGTTGTTGTTGTTGTTGTGTGCCTTCAAGTCATTTCTGACTCATGACAACCCTAAGCTGAATCTATCATGGGGTTTTCTGGAGATGAGAGTGTATGATGTGCCCAAGGGCACTGAGTGGATTTCCATGGCCAAGTGGGGAATTGAACTCTGGGCTCCAGGGTTGTACTGTACTGCATTAATCACTACACCATGCTGACACAAAACTAGAGAGTCCTATTAGCCTGTGAAGATGAGTGATCATGGTCAGATTAGAAAGATAGCCTTGGAGCACCACAGACCTTACTTTGCATGATTTCTTGACAGACTATCACACTGATCTTACAAAATCTAAGGCACATTGACTACAGAGCTTGAAAAACTTACATTTTGAAGTACAATGCCTAGAACTGTCCAGCCAACATTGTGTATTTTGGAAGCTGGAGTCCAGAAAACACTATCAAGTTCTGGTTCATTAGTTGTTGGAGAGTCTGTGTTAGAGAAACATACTCCTTGGTATCTCCCATATTAGGCCTATAAGAATTAAGGGCTTACAAGGGCTAAAATGAAGAAGGTGCCCTGTGCCTACAGGAGTCAGTTATGGGTAAGACAAATCAGTCTGGGTCATACACAGGTAGTCAAGTGAGTTGACCAAGGCTGAAGGGAGTTGCAGTTGCAATGTCTCAGCTGTTCCAAAATCCAGCAATCAGAACAATCAATGTTGCAAGGGAAAAACAAAGAGATATACACAGTAAGACAGTCAAGAATCCAATTAAAGCCATGAGTAGAAAGTGTGCAAAAGCCAAGGAGAATGAACAGTTGACAAAAACAACAACTCCCAGCAGCTCCTGTGGGATTTATAGCCACATGATCTTGGAAAGCCAAGTGCTTGATTGTCTTTCCTATTTAAGGGATGTTGACTCCACTGCCACTGTTTCTTATCAAAGCATCATTCCTCAGAAGATGGGAATGTCTCTTCAGTATTCACCTCTG
Source organism: Cyclura pinguis (assembly GCA_030412105.1). Lineage (NCBI taxonomy): Eukaryota > Metazoa > Chordata > Lepidosauria > Squamata > Iguanidae > Cyclura > Cyclura pinguis. Next base: position 15,546,129 of record CM059599.1, on the reverse strand, counting down.
GCTGAGCTGGGGGCCTATCCTGCTGGATTCACATTATAAGAGAAGAGATTTCACCTAAATTGGCTAGAAGAACTTCTTGATAGTAAAAGCTGTTTGACAGGGCAATGGCCTACCACAGAGGGTAGTTGCTACTTCTTCAATGGATGTTTATAAATGAAGTTTGGATGGCCATCTCTCAGGAGTACTTTGGCTACATACCAGAAGGTAGATAACCCTTTGGGTACCTTCAAACTATATGACTGCATGACTTTATGAGAGGTAAATACATGCAGCGCATATCTCCTTTCCACCTGCCTATGGGCCAATTCTTTTCTGCTCCTGCAGGCATGCTCTTTAGCAAGCCCACAGCCATGAAGGCCTGGCTTCCTCCAGTTGGCCCTCTGATTTTTACTCTCAGAGCAGGGATAATCATTGGTATTACCAAGCTCTGCTTACCCCGTCTGCAAGCAAATTTACTTCCTTGTAAAGGATTTAGACCTTATTTCATAATGGATCGAATTTTAGTACTGACTTGCAGAGCCACTGAAAGCAATATTATGAATGGTAATTAAATTAAGTCAGTAGTGAAAAACAAATCCTGAATAGGATTCAGTGGATCTACTCTGACACTGGAGGTAACCTGTGGTGGACACCTACCATGTTTTGGCAAGCCAGTCTGGACTCCACTTCACCCTTGACGGAAGATACTTTGCTCAATTGGAAATGATGTCCTGGGCAACTGGAAGTCCATTCCAATCACTTAAGGGGAGGCTATTACTGCTGTGGGGTTTTTTTTGGGGGGGAGGGAGATGGTCAAGGTGAGGTGACCTATGACTTTAAAGACTTACATGGCTCAGGTCCAGGCTATCTGGAGAACTGTATCTTCCAAAATGAGCCTATACAAACTATAAGATCCTTGAGGGAGGTGGTTCTCTTGATCACATCCTCATTACAGGCACATTTGGGAGGAACATGGGAGAAATGCCTGCTTCATGGTTGCCCCCAGAGGCTAGGAGAGCTCCTTCTTTGCTGTCATTTTGACAGAAGGTAGAGATCTTGTTTCCAGTTGATTTTAAGTATTTCATATTTTACAAGAAAAGGGTCTTTTATGGTGCTATACTGCTTTTATTCTCCATTTTAAATTAATATTTCAAATGGTTTAATTTTATTCTTACTTTAGTACTGTTTTCATCACAGTTTTTTGTATGTCTTTTAGTCTTTTGCAGTGCACTCCACTTTGTGAGCTGTGTGGAGCCCCACTGTGGGAAAAAGGTAAGAGGTAAATAAAACAATGGATAGATGGGGGTCCAAGATAGCTTTTAGGGGAAAACCATGTTTTCAACGGGATTTTTTGGCTGAAAAAGATTATTGGGGGAACTTGGAGCCCCTAGGGCTATCATGGTTCCACAGAACCTCTCAAAGGGCCAGATGTGACCATACAATTCCCACCCTTGATTGTTGTTGTTGTTGTTGTTGTTGTTGTGTGACTTTAAGTCAGTTCTGACTTACAGCAAACCTAAGGCAGACCTCTCATGGAGTTTTCTTGGCAAGATTTGTTCAGAGGGGGTTGGCCTTTGCATTCCTCTGAGTCTGATACTGTTTGACTTGTCCAATTTGGGTTTCCATGGCTGAGTGAGGATTTGAACTTTGGCCACCCAGAGTCCTATTCCAACTGCTCCACGATTTAGCCTTCCCTATTTGTCAGCATAGTGCCTCACCTGCTTTCTGTTTAATAAAGCTGGCCACCTGCATTATGCTGAGGCCACATCAACTCAAAATTTATGGCTGTGAGAGGTGGCCCATCCTGTTAAAGCCACCAGATCCATTAGGTCAGTGCATCTCAAGCTATCAGATGTGGGGGACTGTTTCTTTTTTTTTCCAATGTGCCAGGACTAGTATCACTTTTGTGCCCATTGGTTACAACTTTTTTAATCTATTGTAGACACTTGCCAGGGACTGCTAGCTAATGGCTTGTGGACCACCACCAGCTCACCAGACCAAGCCTGAAAACTAACCTGATACTTCCACAACCATATAAGAAGCAATATCATGAACATGAGTCAACTCAGCTAATTTTGTTACAGATATATAAGTAAGTTCAGAAGCCTGCTTAAGGAATCTAATTTCCAGTACTTCCTTGAGGCTCTTTAATAAAATCAAAAAGTTATGCATGAATCTAATTCACCTATTGAAATCGACAGGGCCCCAAAGAGCTTAACCGTGGGCTGGGAACATGCCTAGTGTTTTTGAATTGCTACAATTCTCTCCCTCCCCGTGCCTGCCTGTATTCTCTTATCAATCATTGCTTATGGTTCATTAAAATGACCTAAGGGAAGGTAGAACATCCATACAAACCCAATGGAAGCTTGCTGATTCCTGAATGAGAAGAGAACGGGTAGAGTTGTTACTCATCCATCAAAACAGAGCATGAACTTCATTAGCATAATCATTCAACTATGCAGCCCAGAGCCTTGCAATAACATCCAAAACTGTTTCTTAACATTCATAGATTGAGGGGTTTTAGATTATTTATGGATCTCTTCCATGGCTAGATAATTTCTCTGTGGGACTATAAATTCTGCTTTATTAAAGAGAGGAGGGGGAAGGTACCTGGTGATCCGTCCACTGCTGATTGTTTAGTTATTACTCATATATTGCTTTATATTTCTGATACAGAGTCTCAATGGAGTATATCATGTTCACTCAACTGGCTTTAATAAATAGATGTTTACAGATAGAAAACACCCCTGGGCTTCTGTTATCCCTGCAATCCCTTGTTACAAATAACAAATGAAGAGCCGGATATTCCAGAGGACTGTGAGTGTGGAATGGATGGAGGGGTCAATATGTTGAAAGGGTACTTGCCAAACATGATGAATCCCCATGGAAAGAAATGGACTGCATCCCCCACTGATAAGATTCTTGAGACAGGAACTAACCCTGCACTATGTGGTGAGCTAAGTAACTGTGGCACCTCTCAGGACTGAAGTTTCCAGATCTGGGCTGCTTAGCCATTGGCTGCCCATTGGCTCCTTCACTGAGTACAAAAGGGCTTCCTAATTCTAGCTCAGCCTGATTAATAAAATATAGTTGAGGTCTAATATACAGGTAGGATTTTCAACTTCTTTTGCCCTTGGACTCTTAGTCCTAGCTTACAGGTCCTGACTGCTAATTCTCTCTAGAATGTAGTCCACTGCCAAAACCTGACACCTTGTTGGTATCAATACGATGTGATACCAATGCCACATCTTGGAAAGAAATTACTTTTAGGGCCTCAGTTCCCAGAATTCACTAGCCAGCACGGACAGAGGCCATGCTGGTTGAGAAAATCTGAGACTTGTGGCTAGAAAAAGTAACTTTCCCAAACCCTAGGGAAAAATGCATTCTCATTTAGACCAACAGTGCCATCTAGAGTGTTAGAGACTTGGATTTATGCTAAGGAACAACTCCTTCATAGGTTTTAGATTTATTTCTAATCCACTTTTGTTTTTAAATTCTTTTTTGCAATAGCCAGCTGGAATTAAACAGGCCAGCCTTTTTTTCCTACTGTGGAAGTTGAAGTCTGATAGGAAAGTGGAACTCTCCTTCTACACAACTTCAGAAGTTCTAAGCACTGCCTACTCGCTGGTCTCAGTGGAGATGGTAAGGTTTGACTCAGAAACTTTCTGCATGCAACATTAGTGAGCTGTCGCTTTTTCCTCCTTTTCTTCACCAACTAGGAAAGAATGAGAATTTTGTTTTATGCATTGTTTCAATTTAACAAAAAATTGAAAAGTTATTTTAAAAAACTGTATGTTACCAGGTTGCCAAAAGGAAAACTATTGGGGGCTCTTGTACCTTTAGTAGTTTTATGGGACAGGGAATTTTAGCAGGCATTGTTTGTTACCTGGTAGCTGTGTAGCAAGCAACACCCCTTCTGCATTCTCCAATTTTCAGTCTGACCATAGCATGTAAAGGCCTAGAGGTTTATTTGTTTGTTTTTAAGCGGAATGTGAGAAAACTAAAACAAAAATAGTTTTGTCCAATGGATTTTAGAATACGGATGTTAGCCAAAAAAAAAAAAATTGTCCCGTTTTAAGCATAGCATGCAATTCTAGCCCTACTCCACAAGTTTGGAGTTATTCTAATCAGAGGTGATAGCCCAGTAACTTGCCCATTTAGAACTTCATTTTCATTACCACTGACTTCTAAAAAAAAAAAAAAAAAGCTTGCTGAACTGAATGATAACATTTTCTCCAAATTTTTTACTCCACTTTAAAGATCAGTTACACATCATTGGAGGTATTTCTCCCTGTTCACTCGAATCCCAGTTCATGCAAATGAGGTGTCTCGGTAGAGATGTTCCAGAGTTAAAGAGTCAGATGCAGATTTACATTTGTAGGGATTAATTTGAGTTGATAGCTGTGAAATGGATTATTAGCATTTCTGAGAGGAAAAGATGAAGATGAGCTCTTTAATCTGCTTGTCCTCCATGACTTGCCTGCATCTTTGAGGATTAAAAACAACACGGGAATTGTTTGTAATAAACTATAAATGCCAAGAAGGCTTCTTCATTACAGACTTGCAGACAATTGCTAACCTTGTTGCCTATGGTGAGTTAAGAACCATCAGGTGACCAAAGAGGAAAATGTATGTTGTAGGAGAAGTGTTCATTCTTCTTGCTGTAGCCCTCCACACTTTGACTTTCATGGTAACCTGAAGATCACCAAGAGAGGTCCATGTTGGGTAATCAAATGTTTGGGGACTGAAAAACAGTCAAAGAATATGTGTAAGGTTGCTTAATTGGGGAATATAAAAAAGGTAAATCTTTGTTTCTCACATGCACAGATGAGCATCCTCCCCCCCTCCCCCGGTTGGTGAAACTGTAAGTGCTTTCACATGCTATTTCTTTATTTATTTGCATTTTGGGGCTTTTTTTTTCAAAAAAAAAAAAGTGCTTGCACAAAGCAGTGGACAAACTCCTGTTGGCATGTTATGCACAGGTAAATTCTTGTATGAAAGTGATTGTCCATTTTCTGCCAGACGAAGATTTATCTGCATTCATTTCAAGGTTGTAGCAGCAGAGTTGTGTGTGCAGTTGGATTGTACCTGTGGATGTACATTGTACATGGACGATCCTGGGCCTGTTTCACACTTTTGCATGGATGAGTATGGGACATTGCATACGGCACACGGACAAATGTTGTGCATGCCGTTGTACGTTTGATGTCTTCCTTCAATTCCCCAATATTGCCATTCAACACAAAGATTATGTAGTTTGATTAATTTGTAACTCCGTATGCAGACAATTTCACTATACAGCTCTGATGTTTGATCTCAGCCCGTATATATTTTGCACCAAAACATATTTTTGCAAGGTTTTTTTAATGCAAATGAATTTATGCCAAAAATTTCCAAGTGTGAAAAATCTTGTGGAACTTGAGCATTTTCTTGAGATGCATCTCAGTGTGTCAAGACATCTTTTTTTTTTTTTTGGTCAAGGTCAGGGATGGAATGAATATTCAAAACTATTTTTTAAAAAAACATGCTTTTCAAGTGTCAAGAAATCCAGACGAGAAGAATCCTAGATTGTGGAAATCTTGGCAGTTTCAGACTTCTTCTGTGTAAAATTCATGTACAGTTGTTATATGTTGCAAAAGCATTTTCTGCGCAGGGAACAGCTTTTTCTGCTATTCTTCTTCTTGTTGTTATGAATTGTTGCCAGAAAATTCTGTTTCCCAGACAAAACACGTCAATAGGAGCCACTTTGTATTGGAGGGATCAAGCCCTTAGAAAACCAAGTCCTAGTGTAAGATGACATAGCATCCACTCCCCAAAAATTAGAATCCCCTTGTTTATTTTTTATCTATGCAGATATGTATACCTTGTCGTTCTCAAGGCGGCTTGCAGCATATGTTACTACAAAATAAGAGTAAAACAGTGTAAAGTAGAACAGTTTAAACAGGAATAAGCAAAAATAATATACAGTAGGCCCTTCGCTCTTGTGGGAGATAGGGAAAAAGAACCCCCATGAAAGTGAACAAAAGCTAATAACCCAGGTCCCCAACTGCACAATTGCGATTGCATGGGTGGGGGGTGCAGGAGAGGGGGGCAGAGAAAGAGTCTCTATGCTTGGCCGTCTCCTCGCTCCACCTTCATGATCATGATCGCAGGGGTGGGAGGGGTGCAAGAGAGAGCAAAGCAAGGAAAAAGCTTCCCCGCTTGGCTTTCTCCTTCCCCCCATCCTTGTGATCACACAAATGATGGGGCACAGAGTGAGGGTGAGGAGAAAGTGAAGCAAAGAAACTCTTTCCCTGCTGGCTCTCTCCTGCACCCGCTCGCCCGCATCTTCTTCCTGCCCACCCAGGGTGCATCCGCACGGGCGGCAGAAGGAGTGTGGGGAACTGGCAATCACCACCCCATACCTTCTGCCACCTGCCCAGGGCTTGCCCGCATGCCTGGAGGTGGCGAAAGAAGCATGAGGAAGGGGCAATCGCCCTCCCCTGCACCCTCCTGCCTCTGCTTAGGCCAGGAAATGGGAGGGGGAGAAGAGGGGCAAGCGGGCACTTCGAGAACAATCAAATTCGCAAAAGTGAAACCCACAAATACGGAGGGAGAACTGTATTTTCTAAAGCATTTAAAACTTAATTTGAAGCTAAGGGAGGACAGCAGATCCCATTAAATATCCTTTCTGTAATAGCCAGTTACCATCTGAAGACCTGTTTAAACAAAAGGGCGTTTGCCTGTTGGTGGAAAGATAGCAGAGAATGGGCCAGCCTCTGCTTCTGTTGGAAAGAATTCGGTGATCTAGGGGAAACCTCTGAGGAGGTCTTCTCTTGCATTTTCATCAAACGGTCTTCTGACAATGGTGGGATTGAGAGAAAGTTTTCCTCATTCTTTTGTTAATTTGGGCATCTTCAGATTTTAAAAAAGGGAAAAGAAATCATCACTTCGAGGAAGTGGACTTTTTGCTGTCTTGTGTTGCTCTACTGGAAAGACTTCCTACAAAAGATGCCGTTCCTTGACTCATCTTTTCCTTTTTCTCTTCTGTGCCTCAAATAGACTTGGATGGGTATCTGAACAACAGTAAATTTTAAAAACAGTAAGAACATACAGTTACAGGGTTGCTGCTATAGTCCTCCCTTAGCCTTCATTTACTTAGGCCTAGATAAATGTCTGAAAAGGCTCCTGTATTTGTGCTGAAACTGCCAGAATATCCAATTAAGAAGCTTTTCTTTCTTTCAAAATCTTAATAAGGGAAATTCAATACTTAATCTGACCCCTTTGAATTAATTATTTTTGATATCAAAGGGCAAAGAAGCTTATTAACTCACTTTTACCTACTTTCCTTCGATCTGGAGATTGTAAGATGTAATTTTGTAAAAGGATAAATGGAAAGCGGTGGAAGGTTCACAGTCCGAGCCCTGAGTATATTTGGCAGACAAAGGAAAAGTCAGAAAGGTGCTGTGAGATAGAGCCATGCTGAAGAAAACAGGCTGCTTAGATAAGGAAAGTGTTGCAAGCGCCTCGTGCTTTCAAATTAAACATGTACAAAATACTCTGAGCCATGTTCCAAAACATTGTGACATGTTCTGCTAACAGAATAGCAGAATAAGATGCAAAGAAAGAACAACTGTGACACATACAATTTGGAAATAGTACTTGCCTTTTATTGATAAGTTTGTATATATCATAGCCTATTATTGCTCAATTACTATCACTGCATGTTTTTGCCAGAATTTTGTATAGAGTTAGTTTAATTTCTTTTTTGGAAGGGAATCTTTTATTTACAAGCTGGAGCCCATAATGCTATGTGTTATTCATAGGCCATTTCCGCACTAGACTGTTATAATGCTATTATTCCACTTCAACATCCTATGGAGTCCTGGGGTTTGCAGTTTCGGGAGGGGCCACGTGCCCCTCCCAAAACTGCAAACCCCAGGATTCCATAGGATGGTGAAAGTGGAATAATAGTGCTATAACAGTCTAGTGCAGAAATGGCTATAGAATCATAGAACTGGAAGAGACCACAAAGGTCATCCAGTCCTACCCTCTGCCGTGCACAATCAAAGTGCTCCTGATAGATGGCCGTCCTGACCCTCTTTAGAACCCTCCAAGGAAAGAGGCCCCACCACTCTCCGAGGCAGCATATTCCACTGTGAAACTGCTCTTACCGTCAGGAAGTTCTTCCCAATGTTCTAGTACTTCTCCAAATACAAAGGGCAGAATTCTATGGGATCCAGCCATGGCAGCTAAAGTGGAATCATACTATGACGACTAGTATGAAAGTGCTTCTAGTTTCAATTTTAAGAAGTTCCTCAGAACAATGATTTTCATACAACTTCAGCTATATTGGTGACACTCCTCCGCCTAACTCTGGACTCACCTTGGTCCTTTCCACACTGTATAATTATAGTGCTATGGCCCTACTTTAACTACCATATCTCCATGATATGGAATCTTGGGGCTTGTTGTGCCGAGGGGCATAGACCTCTCAGGGCGAGAATTCAAAATATCCCTCTCTAAATAGCAAGCCCCAGGATTCTATAGGATGTTTCCATGGCAGTTAAAGTGAAATCATAATGCTATAACTGTAGAGCATAAAAGGGCCTAAACTTTGCCTTGCAATTCTCAGAATTTCCTGGAGGAAGCCACAATGATTTCCTAGTATATAATTGCTATCACATGGACAATCCTGTTGTGAAGTGATCACACATTTACAGACCAATGAATGAGTAGAGATGTGCTGACCTCCTTTGAGCCAATAACTTATAGGGTGGTAAACTTTTCCTTCCAGAATTTGTCCATACAGTGCAAAATAACTGACTCTAGTCAATTAACTCACCTCAGCCAGTATTTTGCTCACTTCTGTGCATAATGGTTCAAAAGTTTCATCCCTGCAGACAATTCTCCAGCCACTCAACTTCAACGCTGGGGCCTTTCAACATAGAATGAGGTGTGCACAACTGAGCAAAACATTTGATTAGAGCTAACATTTGACAAATGTTAAGAATTTCAATCTTTTCAGAAAATGCTGCTGAAATGATCAGCAAGCAAAAACTCATGAGGTATTACTGTTGTATGGATTGCATGTCTATATGTTTGTCCTTCAAACTGGGATTTCACAAAGGTAGTCCCTGCCGTCCATTGTTATCACTGTTTTTCAACCAGAGTGCATTAGGTGGTTCCCCACCCCAGCCACCTCCTGGAAAGAAAGCACAGACAGCATGAGCTAGTAAAATCAAATGTGCAAATGTTACCTCTTTTTGCTGTATATAATACAGAACTGGAGCCTTTGTTTGCAGCTGGCTCTGGGGAGTAAAAATGAAACCCCAGCTCCCTCTTCTGGAAGTATAGAGTAAAGCATCATCAAGTTCTGTGTCTTGCAGAGGCAAGTGCAAAATCAGTGGGAACGGGTGGGAATCTCTGCAGCCCAGTTCGATACACATTTGCTGGGAAGCGAGTGATGACAGCTTCCATGTCAGTAGGGTGGTGAATCCACTCCAGGTTTTGGTCTGTGTTTTAAAAGAGCCAAGCTGGTGCCAACTTTGGTCTCTTTTAGGTAGTAAGTTAAATATCGCTTTCCTTAAAGGCTTTGGGGCCTAATCTTAATACTTCTCAAAGCAGAAGTGGACAATTGCATGAGCGTCAGTGGCCAGTTGCCCCAGACAGCTCTGCAAGCTGCAGTCCTCTCCCCGGCAAGCTGCCAAATTGCACTGCTGTCTGTTGTGCAGACCTTCTCAAAAGGGCAACAAGAAATTAAAGTGCATCTCTTTTGGTTGCCATTTTGAGAGTGACTACAGAAGAAAACAGTCATATTTGGAGGTTACATGAGGTTCTGGTATGCTTCTGGAGTTGGAGTAGGGTTTTCTAATTTTTTGCATGTTTTCATGCCTGGGTGGGGTTTTCTGAGTAATTATCAGGCCAAATTTACTTGAAAATTGTGCCAATTTTTTAAAATAATTGCAGACTTGGGGGGCTTTGCTTTGTATGTTGCTGTTTTAAAGTTCACCTGTACATGATTTTAGCTGTTTCAGCCTTTTCTCCGGTTTCGACCTGGTAATTTATTTAATATGCTTGTATTGTATTTAAATTATTCTGTTATTGTCTGGAATGGTTTTAAACTCTTTTTTTTTTAAGTATGACACCTGGAGATCTCATGATACAGGGTGAAATATAAATATTTTTTAAAATAAATCAATAAACAGACTATTTCGTGTAACTCTGCATTCAACCAATCAGTCCTATAAGTCCTCAATACAAAGTAGGTAAAAACCAAAACTCCTGGCCAACTTTGGTTCAATATGCAGTATGATTCCATTGCCATTGCCATGGTTCTATCCTTTGAAATCCTGGGATCTGCAGTTTAAGGAGGGTGAGGCCTGTGTCCCAGCATGGGGATGTGAAGGGAGTGGGACCATGACAATGCTTCCTCAAGATGCCATCGCAGTCCTGTCCTCCTGTTGCCAGCCAGCACAATCCCAGAGTAAAATCATTGATGGGATTTCCCCATCAATGACCCACAGTTGCGTAACTCTCCCATACTTATTTGCCATGTGGAAGGGCAGGAAGCGTGACAGAGGTGCTTCCTGACCCAGCGCAGCAAGAAAAAGAACCTTGCTGCACTGAGGAAGGGAAGAATGTGTCAATTGTGCCCTCTTCTGGAGGCAGCTGGTCATGTGTGGAAGGGAACATTCCTGTCATGCTCCCTTCCTGGCAGAGACACTGCCAGGATCACAATTGGAAGACTACAGGATAAGCTAGGGTGTGGAAAGGGCCTATGAATGAGAGATCTCATGTCAGCAACCATTCACTATTGTGTTGTTCCCTTCCCATCCCCATCCCTTCCTGTGCAAATACAAACATGTTTGGAGTTCTGTTGATTAGTATCAACAAAAGTACTGCCATAGAAGAAATAATTGTAAGATGGGATGTCATATGGAGGAAGCCTGTTTTCTGCTGCTTGAGAGACTAGGATATGGAGCAATGTCTTTAAACTTCAGGAAAAGTGATTCCATTTAAACATTAGGAAGAACTTCCTGATGATAAGAGCAGTTCAACAGTGGAATGAGCTACCTTTGAGTGAGCTGGAGTCTCTTTCTTTGAGGGTTTTCAAACAGAGGTTGGAAGGCCATCTGTCAGGAATGCTTTGATGGTGTATTCCTGCATGGCAAGGGGTTGAACTTGATGGCCCTTGGGATCTTCCAACACTACAATTCTATGAGTCAACACATAGGTAAGACATGTGGATCAATGCTTCTACTCTAGTTGAGTCTAACAATGGGAATAAGCCCTTGAACTATGGTTACTTTTATTGAATTCTGCCTACACATCCAGGAACTGAATATATCCATTCACTGTGGCCCACAAAATTAACCTCACGTGTAAGGGAACTTACATAGGTGTAGGCACCAAAAGGATTCTGGCCATAATTTTTTAGTTCCTTTGGAAGTGCTGCCCTCTAATGAATCATTGTTCTTCCTGTTGTGGTACCTTCAAGTCTTTTCTGACTTATGGCAAACTTAAAGTCATAGTGAGATTTTATGGGCAAGATTTGTTCAGAGGCGGTTTTGCCTCTGCGTTGCTCTGAGGCTGAGAGAATGTGACTTGCCCAAGGTCACCTAGTGGCCAGGCACGGATTTGAACCCTGGTTTCCAGAGCTGTAGTCCAACTATCAAATCATTATACCATGCTGATTCTTTAATTATTTTCTACAGATTTCTGAATAATTTTCTATAAGGAGCATTTATTAGCAATGGTGGCTGGTGACTCCCACCAGTGTTCAAGGTGGTGAATCTCCTCTGGGTTTTAGTTTGAACTTTAAAGGGGTTATCCAAGATGTTGGTCTCTATCCCCAAAACAGGTGTGACATCTTTGATGGGTCAAAAACACGGAGCAAATTTCATCATCTCACTGACACTGGAACCTCTAGAAGCCACATTAGAGGCAAATTATAAAATGTTGTCATTTGCTTCTGGAGAAACAGATCCTGTACAATATGTATTTATTCTCCTCTCCCTTCATTCTGTCTCTGGCTGCACAGATAGTTGGCATCTATTCTTTTCATGCTACTGCAAACAGAACTCCATAGCTAAGACTGCCAGTAGCTTTTATCAGCCCTGCGTGCTGATGTACCTTTAATAACAGTTTAAACTGAGATGCCTCTGAAACCCATACTTTCTGATCAAATCAGAAGCACAGACTGCAATTCATTAACATGAGTGTTGCCCCTAGAAACCAGCTTCTAAAGGTATGATTCAAATGTATACCTGTTTGTAGCACCTGCATTTTTACTGGTATCAATACATCTCATCATCATTTGAATTCTTTTGAGCAAAATCTTTATTTTTGGTACCAGCTTGTTACCTCAAAAGGTGTGTGACTCAGGGGTCCACCCACAATGCCAATGCCTCCATGGAAATATGTGGAATTATTAGCTCAAAACAAAAGCCTGAGAGAGCGGGGTAACTTATGGGATCTATTCCCCTTTGTTTACTGGTACTAATGCGGAGACACGAGTTGGAGATTAAAAGAATGTTTTATTGGGGGGAAATTCACAAATACACATAAATTTCAAGCATTCTTGAAGATTGGGTAGTGAGATGGATGAAGTGGGTGATATTTACCTATCCTGAAGACAAGAGAGGAAACGATGCAGCTCAGACTAGGGGTCAAAGGGTAGCACAAGAACGAGAATCTGAGAAGCAGACTGGTGGCCTGTGTCTAGTGTACTATGGACTGTCTGGCTTGGAGCCAGGGTTAAATACCCTTTTTCAGCCCTCGGGGGGAAGGTGTTGATGGTTCTCTGGCACAGCAAACAAAGGGGTCCGGAGCTGGCTAATGGTCTTAGAATTAGATGACAAAGCATTGATGGGAAGTGTGATAGCTTCTTAATGTCTGGGCAGGTGAGGGAACAAAAGGGAGAAGTTTATTAGGAGGGCAGTTACAGGGCATCGATCATTGTTGTTTTGTGTGGGAGTTTTGGTGGCTATTGTCTTCTGGATTTGGGCCACTGAGAGGATCATCGTCTTTGACTAATCCTCAGGGAGCTAATGATGTGGCCATGCCTTAAGGTCTTTTCTGACCTACTTTTGCATATATTCAGCCAGTTCTCTTTGCCAGCATGGCTTTTCAGCCATAAATGCATGATTTATATTTCATACCAGTTAATTAATGTTCATTGCCAATCATATCATGGAGTGGAGTATGCAATATGGGAACAACCTACCTCCATTTTGGTCCAAGCTCCTGTGACATATAAATGCATGTATTATGGGCAGAAGTACTTCTTTTTCCTCTTGTTTATTCTAGTAGTAAAAGTTTACATAGTATAGAAACCGATATACTGGCAGAGCACTCTGTTAGCACACCTTACTCAGAATCAGACAATCAGAGAACTGAAAAGGACCACAAAGGCCACCCAGTCCAATCCACTGATGTGCAGGAATGTAATCTTAGTTTTAATAATTCCCACCACATAAAGTCCACCACTTTTGAAATAGGCTGTATAACATCACTGTTACCCTCAGAAGGATCTTCTTAGCATTTAGACAGATCTCTTTTCTTGTAATTTGAATCCACTGTTTTGGGTCCTACCCTTTGGAGCAGTGGAAGATGAGCTCACCCTGCCATCTGCATGATAGCCCTTCAATATATTGAAAGACAGCAATCTTATTACATCTCAGTCTTTCCTTCTCCAGGCTAACATAAACTTACTTAAGTATTTTCCATAGAACTTGGTTTCCAGACCATAGAATCATAGAACCATGGAATCATAGAGTTGGAAGAGACCACAGGGGCCATCCAGTCCAACCCCTGCCGTGCAGGAACCCACATTAAAGCACTCCCGACAGATAGCCATCCAGCCTCTGCTTAAAAACCTCCGAGGAAGGAGATTCCACCACACTCCGTGGCAGCGTACTCCACTGCCGAACAGCTCTGACTATCAGGAAATTCTTCCTGAGGTTTAAGTGGAATTTCTTTTCCCATAGTTTGAATCCATTGCTCCTTGTCCTACTCTCTGGAGCAGCAGAAAACAAGCCCACTCCCTCCTCGACATGACATCCCTTTCAAATATTTAAACATGGCTATCATGTCTCCTCTTAACCTTCTGCTTTGCAGACTAAACATACCTAGCTCTCTAAGTGGCTCCTCATAGGGCATGCAGTAATTTCTTTTTGCTCCAGTGAGTGACAATGTCTGGCTCTCTCCACTCCATTTTTACTTCATGACTGTTCTGTGAGGCAAGCTAGGTTACTTGGTGAATTTTTTGCTTCACTGGAGACCGGACCTGCCTTTCTTAAGTCCTTGTAACTCAACACTCAAAAAATGTTCTTTATTGCAGTCTCCCAACCTGCATGGCCATTGACCACACTGGCTGGGTGATACTGGGAGCTGTAGTTGTTCTGTGCCTTTAAATCATTTTGGACTTATGGAGACCTTAAGGTGAACCTACCCTAGCTTTTGATGGCAACATCTATTTGGGGGGGATTAACTTTTCCTTCCTCTGAGAGAATGTGACTTAACCAAGGTCACCCAATAGGTTTCCATAGCCAAGCAGGGATTCAAACCCTGATCTCCAGAATTGTAGCCCAGTGCTAAAATCAGAACACCACACTGGCTGTGCATGATACTGGGAGTAGTGATCTAAAAAAGTAGGTTTTCATAGACCACAATGACTCAATCTTGTTCAGAGTTTCCTCTCCTAAGCCACCCATATTAGAGACATTCTACTTCAAATTCTTCTCGCTGATTTTATTTCTGATTCAAATGTTTGATCAGAGCATGACCTTACTTTTAAAACCACATACTGATTTTAAAGAAGGAATCCAATATTCAGGAAAGATGGTATTTCTCCCTTTATGGAAGGAGTGGTTGTGAAAAACTGGGCAACATATTGTTGTTGTTGTGTGCCTTCAAGTCAGTTCTGATTTATACTGACCCTAAGACAAACCTATCGTGGGGTTTTCTGGGGCTGAGAGTGAGTGACACACCCAAGATCAGCCAGTGGGTTTCCATGGCCAAGCAGGGAATTGAACCCTGGTATCCACGATCATAGTCTAACACTCATACTGCTACACCACACTGAGAACATATACTCATGTATAAATTCACATTACAGAACATAGTAGGTGGTTCTGAAAGCAGGAAGAGACTCTTTGGAAAAGTGGCAAGTGTTTGTCTGATTTTTTTTTCTTTTTAGGATCATTGCATATGGAATGTTGGGTAGGAAGTAATGAACATGGTATAAGAGGTAACTTATTTGTTGTTTCAAAAATAAGTCCTTACTTTTTTGGTATGCTTTAACTGCAGAATCCCTGTCTTTTTAAGAAAATGTTATTGGCTATTTGATTATGTTCCGGTTTTTAGGGAATCACAATGGCCAGGATCCAATAGTGGCATTGCACCTGTGCAACCTCTGTTGTGTGGCTGGTTGTACCTTTGCAAATGCAAAGGTACAACCTGCAAGAAGGCATTCATGACCTATTTACACAAGTGGTTCCTCATTCTCTGTCCTCTGGAGAACATTGACATGTCAGTCGGGTGTAACTCCAACCTTCACAAGTCAGGATAGGCAGTATTTGGCTGGAAGTAGACTGTGGAAAGCTCCCAGGCAGCTCCTCAGATGTTGGAATAGCTTGGAACTCTTCTGTCTGTTTTTTGTCTTGATGCCTCCGTTCTCCTCCTCTAGCTTAAGATCTAGTGTCAGGAAGCTGAGATTCAGAGTAGGTAAGCTGACAACACTGTTTTAGATCTCCAGCAATAAAATATTGACATCAGCTTGAAAGCTGAGACATAGCTTAAATTATTACATGCAAAGTGACACATTAATTTTGCTGCAGAATTTTTGTGTTGAGTACCATGTTATACAACTGAACCAAGACACAAAATATACCAAAAATGCATTTGTGCAACCATGCGCAATGCACAGTAGACATGTTACACTGTATGCATCTGGATGTGCAATGGCATTGCAATGGCACAATTCTGGTCCAAAACATTTAAGAGATTGTAGACATTCTGCATGGGACAAAAACATTCAGTTACTTCCACAGGAAAATGCCCACATTATGGATTCTGGCCTGTGTTTTGATGGTGGTGATGATAATGATTGATTGATTGATTGATTGATTGGCAATGATAATTTCTACAGTGCCTTCATTGCATATGATACTTTATAGAATATAAGGAGCCTGCCTCAGAGACCTTGCAATTTTAATTTCACCACAGTGGAAACAACAGAAGGAGGTAAGAAGGGCGTGGCAGGGATGAACAAGGAAATAGTGAGTGGTTGTTTCCATTACAGGTACTTAGCTGTAGTCCGAAGGTGGCTTCCATGTCAGTGGGACAGTCATTGTACTCTGGGTTTTATCCCAGACTTTAAAATAGGAACTATTCATATTGCTGAACTCTATCTCTTATGGAGGTTCTACAGCTTGGTTCAGTTCCTTTAAAGTTTCGGCTGTTACTACCCTGGCTAGTCCGAGCTTTGGGGATATTAAAAGATATCCTTTTGATATCATAATTCGGCTTCCCTTATCTATTCCCTTCCACGTGCTTGCGAGGCCCCCGGACAAGGCTTGGCCGATTATCGCCATAATATTCCTAGACAATACAGGCAGGCCAGAAAACAGCCGACTTGCCGCTTTAGGAGACCTCCAGGCAAGTACTCTAATTTGATGTGCACGCAACCTACAAAAGATCCTCTGCTCCGTGCTAGCAGCTTGATGGGTAAACTATGCAACACCCAAGTACTCTGTGTTTGCATACTGGTTACTCTATTGAGAACCCCTACGATAACTCAATCATTCAGATTCTAACCTTTTGGAGGCTTTGTCTCCAACTCCAAATCTATTGTTTTCCCCCAAGTACAGCATAGCCTGCAGTCACTATTCTCCTTATAAAAACCCTTGATTCCGAGACCTTCCTCAGATCGCTCCCGAGTTTCATCCCGCCTTGCTGCCGCTTTGCTTGGCAAGCCTCCCCTCAGCTCCACGTGCTGAGCTACATCGCACCCCAGCCTCGCTCTCTATTTTTCCAGGCTTCAGGACAGGTGAAGTATCACCCAAACCAGCAACTCCTCTAAAAATCCCTCTATACCACTCCAACCTTTATTTCTTTAGTTATCTTGTGTGAGTGTGCCGCATACACTGTTTTGCTTGTGTTTGTAATAAAACATCATTTATTGCTTCAATTTCTGTGTGCTCCTTGACTCGGCCTGACCCCGTAGACATAGGGTTCAAGATCTCGCTACGTTACCCTGCCTCTCGTAACGCTAAGCAGTGCTCTGAGCTACTTTTCCCCACCTTTAGTTGAGCACCTTTAGTTGAGCACATTTTGGTGTCCCTCCCGGGACCCCCAGTACACAGGGTAACAAGACTAAAACCCAGAATGGGTTCACAGACCCACATGGAAGCCACCAGCTTCCAGTGGATTAGTCACAGGTTTACTTTGAATTGGGCAAGGGAACTAGGATGTTATGCCAAAGGCATGGCAGAAAAGGGAGGGTGTAAAAATGGTTTTGAAAGAACCCATTTAAATGTATGGGATAAGCAGAATCTCGATTTGCAAAGCCAGTTGTCTAATATTCCATACAAACTAGGTGTTGCATCCCTGCTGTGCCCATGAACATCTACAGCCGTCCCACTGGCCACTGTGGAAGACACAATGCTAAATTTGCTGAAGTTCTGATTTGAGACCATTGGGGTCTTATTGGAAGGAGTGATATTTTTTTTACCTAAACTTCCTGGTACTCTATAACAAATCTAAGATAAGCAACCAACAGCGATCCCATTCCTCCAGTAACTGATGCAATGGGGAACAATTCCTCACTGCTGCTGGGTTGAAGAGCACTAGAGTCAAGCAGGAGGTATCTCAAAAGCCCTGTTCTCTCATTTTAGAAGCATGTTGAATCTACATGCAAAGAGGCGAGCTCATTTGGTATCCAGGTCCATCATTCTCTTCTTTTGGAGAGCAACAAGCTGGGGAGTCACCACTGTACTTGAAGGCTCTCCACAGGATTAAGAGCCCTTAAAAAAATCAGAGCTCCCAGTCACACAGACAGTATCCTTGAGTGGACCAAGGTCTCCTGACCAGATTTATCACTCTCCAGAAAGAAGAGTGACAGAACTGCAGATGAATAAGCCAAGGCTACCACCATCCCAGCTTCCTATGTTGTTTCAACACATTTCCAAAATGAGTTAATCTAGCTAAAAAAAATCTCTCTTGTAATTATTCTCATTGCCCAAACATACAAACTCAATTTCTGCTGCTGTTGCTACTTTCAGGGGCCAAGTAGGAGGTAAATGCTGATATTGGGAATGAGTTTTGCACATTCTACAAATGACATGCTTTCATGTGTTCAGACCATTTCATATTTTGCCAACAACCCTATAGGTAACCACCATTTTTATCTTTGCATAGTAGAAGTGGGAGATGAAGTTCAGAAAGAGTGGCTTTCTAAGGTTATTGTTCTTAGATCTAAGATCACTACCTAAGTTCCTGCATTCATGGAAGGAGCACACATTCACGTCCAAGCATGCTTGGAAGCCTGGGATCTGCCTGATTCCTGGGGCTTGCCCATTCTTAGATCTCAGTTCTAAGATTACCACCTAAGATCTTGCATTTACAGAAAGGGTACGCTTGGAAATCCAGGATCTGTCCCATAACTAGCTCATTCTCTGAAACAACAGGCAATGCCAATTCCTCTTGTGACTCCTCCAATGTCATAAAAGTGAAGGCTTCTCTCAGTCAACCTGTGCCATCTGTCAGCCAGCTAGCAACCAAATTACTAAACTATAGTCCTATTTCACAGCCTCTAGGGAAGCCATTCAGCTGATGACTTCGAAATCCACTATGGACGTGTGGTAACCTGCCAAGAACACATTGCTGTCAAACGTCTGCTGAAATGCAGAAAGGGGCCAAGGAGCAGAACAAGGTGCTATGGCCTAAGATTATAATTCTGGGAGAACAGAGGCAGTTGCTTTGTTCATAAACAGGGCTTCAAAAAAAAAAAAAAAAAGTGATGGTTTCTTGTGGATTTTGGCTAATTCACTTCATTGCCATGCAACATTTTCAAGGTTATGGAGGTTTAGAGCCAAGTTTGTTCCCTGATGGTTAGATTCATCCTCTAACTGGGAAGCCAAACTCTTCTCTTTTTTAATGAATAAACATGAATGCATAATATATACTTAACATATCACCTAGTTCACTGCTAAGGAGGATAGCCAAAAATCAAAACAGCTTTGGCATGTTAGATGACAAGAGCCCTGTGCATTGCTGATTTTTTCAAAAAGTATAACACTGGGAATTTGTGGGCAAACAATCAGTGTGTGTGGGATAGGGAACAGATATCTCTAGACTGAGAGAGCCATAGTGCAGCCTGCAGGCTACATACAGCCCTTGGACTTCCCCCACTTTTGTACTCCCCAGCAGTTCCCAAAATCCCTCCAATGCCTAAATGACTTGATCTTTGGGCAATTTTTGCTTTCAGATCAATGGTCATGCTTTCTGGGAGTTTCTGAGAGCTGTAGTCTGGAATCCTGTTGGTTTCTTATGCACATTTAAGTTCCCTTATGGAAGTGATTGGGCATTTTTGTCAACATGGAATGTCCAGATTCAGTTTATGGTTTAGGAAGCAGAATTGCACATATTGTATCAAGTCACATGGATGTGAATTGTGAATTGCAAATGGATGACCGCAGACATTTTATTGTTTGGTGTCTCAGCTCCATTGTGTGAGTAGCATTGATTATCATTCCTACCCTGACCTTCCTTAATGTGTTCTGCTGTGCTTGTTCTGTTCCTAACAAATTGTTTTTCCTCTTGTCAGTTTTCATCTGTACTGCAGGAAAATGCTGGAGTTCACTTGATTTATTCTTTCACATCTTCATTACATTTATGATGTACTTTCCCTCCATGAGTTCAGGGTGGTATACATGACTCCCCCCGCTCATTTTGCCCTCATAACAGCCAACCTGTGTGTTAAGTCAAGCTGGAACGTTACCCCAAAAGGTGGGGGACCTTGAAGTCCTCCAACAGTGCCACCGTCTCCCTAAAAAGGTGGGGGAATGACAGCTCAAAGGGAGGGGGGTAACCATGGGTCCATTTCACCTGTGAATGTCAGTACTAACTGTAGGACATCAGTTGCGAGTCAAAAGAATGTTTTTGTTGGGGGAATTCACAAACACACATAAGCAATCAAGCAGTCTCATGAACCACAGAAGGCTAGTGAAGGTAAAAGAGAGAAAGATTGGAGATTTTGGGGTGAAGTGGGTGATAATTACCATTCTGGAAGCAGAAGATCGAAGCAAGATGGCTGAAACAAGAGTTTGATGGTAGCATAGGGCACAAGAATCAGGGAGCCAACAGACAAAGTGACATACCTACATGCATCCAAAATACTACAAATTGCTGGGCTTGGAGTCAGGGTTTAAATACCCTGTTTCTTGCCCTGAAGGGGAATGTGTTAATTGCTGTCTGATAGAGTAAGCAAAAGGGGTCTGGAATGGACTAATGGTTTTAACTTCAAGAGACAAAGTGCTGATGGGAGTCATGATAGCCTCTTAAAGTCTGGGCAGGTGAGGGAACAAAGGAGAGTTTCTCTTTTTCTTTTTTTTTAATTGTATTTATTGAGTTTTTTCAACCAAGCAATATAGGAAAGGAGAATAATACAAGAATAAACATTGGTGTAGTAGGGGAAAAAAAGGAGCATCATTCTAGTTTTACCTAATATACACATAAGTGCGCTTCATATGTGATCAATAGAAATTCACACTCGTAGATACGTACCTTACCATACTCTACATAAATACTCTACCCAAGATATTCTACAGGTACATTTTCAAAATGTAAGCCTATTACTCTTTCCTCAGGCTCTTCAAAACACTCTCACACCAAATCGGTTTTGTCTAATTTGAATCTTTCTGATGGAATAGTTTGCATACACTTCTTTTGTTTAAACAGAGTCTGTTTCCACTGAACCTTTCCTCAACAGATAACATAGTAATAATTGATAACATTTACAAACTTATAATTAACAGAACCAAAAAAGAACAGTTTTCGATTCACTAAACAGTTTTCGATTCACTTAACTTATCGGAAAGAGAGGGGCTCAATAGATAAATATCTAAGTACGTTATATATACCCCTGCTTCCAAATATAAATAGGTTTATATCAGGGTATATACGGACTTTCCCCAATCTTATTACAACATCTCCACTTTCACGATTCTTTTATTTTAGTCATCCTCTCTAAACCTCTGATTGTTACACTTCCCGCTTCAAATCTTGTTTTGCATAAAATCTTACACATATTGTCCTCTTTTTTTATCAGTCTCAATTTTTGTGTGTATGAATTCCAAGATTGGTTTCCAAGTTTTTAAGAATTCCTCATCTGGTTTGTTCTCTATCTTACATGTAAGTTTCTCAATCCCTGCAATTTCAGCCAATTTCTCTATCCATTCTTCCTCTGGTGATGTCTGTTCTTTTTTTCCAATATCTAGCAAGTATGATTCTTGCTGCCATTACCATGTGCCATAACACCCTGCCGTATCTTTGTTCTATTTGATATGCAACTGGAAAATCCCCAACAAAAAGAATTCTGGGTTTAAGTCTAATTTGACTTGCAGTATTTTTTGAATTTTTGAACATATCCTCTTCCAGAATTCCTTAACCTTTTGGCACCCCCACCATTGGTGGAAAAAGATGCCTACCTCTTTATTACATTTCCAGCATCTATTCTTAGCATTCTTGAACATTTTAGCAATTCTCACAGGCGGGAAATACCACCTAAACCACATTTTCAATGCATTTTCTTGCAAGATGTAAGATCGTGTATATTTACGACAGTTTCTCCACACCTTCTGCCAATCACTTAAATGTATATTGTGACCTACATCACATGCCCATTTGATCATATATTCTTTTATAGTTTCCTCTTCCAATTCAATCTCCAGTATCGATTTATACATTTTCGACAATAGGTGGGTTTCTCCACCCTGCCATTGTTTTTCTGACAGAAAGGGTTCCAAGGTTATACCCCCCCATTTCCATATCTTTTTTGAACCTCTCTTTGATCTGGAGATAGGGAAACCACTGTATATTCATACCTTCTTTTTGAAGTTGTTGTTGTTCTTTCAATTTAATTATCCCACCTTCTAGGTAAGCTAGATCTTTATAAGAATACCATTCACTCTCTCTCCTTAAGCCTTTTATCTGAAGTGCTTCAGCTGGAGAGGTGGTCAGTGGCAACTTAGCATATAGAAGGGGTTTATACTTGATCCAAATCCTAAAGAGAGATTTCCGAATCACATGTCGGAGGAACACTTTCTGCATCTCGGCCTTACCATACCATAAATAGGCATGCCACCTGAAGTGAAGATCGTGCCCCTCCAATGCCAACAACTTACGATTGGTTAAGAGTATCCATGGTCTTAACCAAACTAGGCATGCTGCCACATAGTATGTTCTTAAGTCAGGCATAGAAAACCCACCATGTTCTCAAAGGTCAGTCATAGGTTTGAGCTTAACCTGCAGTTTCTTCCCACCCCAAAGGAACCTCACTATCTCTTTTTTGCCGTTTTTGAACCACTTAAGAGGGATGGGTATTGGAATCATTTGAAACAAGAATAACATATGTGGTAGTATATTCATTTTAAACAGTGATATTTTCCCTAATAGGGTCAAGCCTAGGAACAAAGGAGAGTTTCTATGGGAAGAAGTTACATGTTGATGACCATCAGTTGCTCCATTGAGGCAGTTTCATTCACTATTGTACTTGAAGGCTGGGCCATTGAGGGGATTATTGCAAGCTCATCAGTACCAGGGCTCTTTGACTAATCTTTTTGAACTTATGATCTGGCCATGCTGAGGTCATCTGTCTTAGCGTGTAGTTTCCAATGAGAGTCCTTGTCCACATGCCTTCCAGCCATAAGTGCACAATTTTTATATTAGAAGTGATATTGGCAATTAAATTATATTTCTTGCCAATTGCACTGTACCATGGAGTGGGAGTGTATGGCATGGTAACAGGGAGAGAATGTTATTACCAAAGATGATCCATGGGTTTCATGATTGAGTGGGAATTTTCCTGAATCCAAGTTGAACGTTCTAACCATCTTTGATTCTCCTTTGAGACTTAGCTTCACATTTCCTTAGCTCTCAGCTCTTTCCTTTCTTGCCGCTCTTGGTCTCCTTGATCTACTGTTCCTTTGCTTCATGCTTGCTAGATTCAGATTCAACTTAGATCCTGAGCTATACGTCTAGGGTTGTTATGTAATTGTGTACTAGTTTTCTTCTTGAAAACAAGTACACAATTTTCTTCTTTTAGCAATGTTTTTCCTGCTGCAAGAAAGTCTTTGAAAACTACACAGTTTTTGACTTTTATTTCCAGTTCAGGACTTATTCTGAAATCAATCAATCATTCAATCAATAACCAACCACATGTGGCTCTTTTGCACACGCACACACACACACACACACAGCATTTTGTGTGCAGGAAAGAATTTTTTCTGCATATGAAATAATATTTCTGCAATGAAAAATAATTTTCTGCACTGAAAAATGCTGTTCCCTATGCAGAAAATGCTGTTTTCTTTGCAAAACAACCACATGTGAATTTTGCACAGAATAGGCATTGAATTGCAAAGATTCTTATCAGTCCAGGATTCTTTTTGTCTGGGTTTTTAGAAAAAAAAAAGTGTGGTCATTTATTTATTTATTGCTTTTACAATTTTATGAATATTTTTACATCTACCCTCGTCACATCTCTAATGACAGGCAGTGAGATTTCAGCAACAAAACCTGAGATTTAGGAACAATCCCTTGTCATGTCAGAGGAAGTAGGCCCTGATGAGGTCATGAGGATGATATGACCAGGGGTAGCCCATGGTAATGTCATTAAGCATGATATATTAAGAAATAATCATGGTTGCCATTCAAATAAAGTTACACCAAGTCTAACAAAGGAGGAAAATACAGACATACATATTTTAAGGCTGTAGAAGAGAGAACTCAGAATCTGCCCTATTAGGTGATTCCCCTGGGCGTGGGTTGGAACTGTATTCTACTTTGCACAGACATTCTTTTTGCTTAGCATTGAGATCCGAAAAGTCTTATGTCTCTCAAAAGTCTGTGAATGCTGGAGAGCAACATCCCCGTCCTTTTGCATGATGTGAAGCCTGTGAAATGCTTACCTAACCCATTCTGAATTGCAGTGCATAGAATTTCTGTGACTTAATGTGAAAAAATGGAAGACTGGGACCTCTAGTGGATTTTGCGTAGAAATGCAGTTGCTACATAAGGATGCTGGAAATTATGTATTTCAACTCCCTTTGCAAAATCAAAGAAACAAGCATAGGAAAAATGGATTTGTCTTTGTCCTTTTTTATATTGTTGGTGGAGATTATTTCCTAACAAATATGCTTTGGCTTTTGTTATGTTTGTAGTCAGGCTGTCTTGGACCAGATGGGTACAGCTTTGCAGCTCATGCAGAAATCATTCAACCATTCAGGATGACCGATAGACCTGCACCATCCAACATTCCTGATTTGGCAAGGATTGTTCTGATTAATCCTCTCTCATCCCACTTTTCAGCTTGTTTTTAAAATGTCCTAGTTTCTCTCTCCTTCTCTCTGCACCAGTTTCTTCCTTTGTCTTTAAATTACTTCAATTGCTGCAAACTGAGATCAAAGTGCAAAAGTGATTTGCACTCAGTTAGCCCAGGAAGGAGGAAAAGAGAAGAAAGGACAGAATCTTACCCATCCCAGTAGACCAAGGCTCTCCAAACGGTGTGCCACTACATGTTAATGTGTCACCTGAAGTGTGTAGGTGTGTCACCTACAATCTTGGAAATGTATGTTATTATTTATAAATCATATATTTTTTAAATATATATGAAAGGTTTTCAGGAGATATGTTGTGTCCCCATACATTTCGTTATTACATTTTATGTATGTGTCCGTATCTCTCATAATTAAGTTAGTTTAACCTCTAGTTTGCTAGTAAAACTGAATTACTGTGTCACGAAATGATGCATGTCTAAAAAGTGTGTCACCAACATGAAAAGTTTGGAAAGCTCTTCAGTAGACTCAGGGCAAAACAAACTGCTGCAGTCTTTTCTAGTTTTTGTGATCTTCCTCATTAATGACTGCTCATTTTGACCAGACTATGATGTTGTTTGGGCCCTTCTGCATTACACAATTGTTGCCTTATAATTCCACTTTAACTACCATGGCTGCCTCCTGTGGAATCCTGGGATTTGGGATCTTGGGAGGTACTGGAACTCTCTGGCTGAGAATTCTAAATATCCCTCCCTAAACTGCAAATCCCATGGTTCCAAAAAACAGAACCAGGGCAGTTACGGTAGAATCATAGTGCAACAATTTTGTAGTGAGGAAAGGCTCTCAGGCATTTTCCCGATTTTCATCTGTGAAATGTTGCAGGGTATGTACACCCTGTTTTCAGGAGTAGATCTACAAACTGCAGTATTTTCTGTTTTAAACTTTATAAATCATGCAGACAGGATGGTGAGAGAAACATTTTTTAAAAAAGAATTTTATTTAAATTTGCTGCAAGACAGACTGCAAATTAATCAAATGGCCACTCCTCAAGGTATACCACCTTTTGAGGTAACAAGCCCTTACAACAAACAACTACTGATCTTTTGATTATACGCTCATAAGATGTGGCAGGGGAAAAAATCTTACTTGAGAGTGCACAATGTTGTCGTTACCTGCCTTTGAGTTATTTCTGACTTACAACAATCCTATCACAGGATTATCTGGGCAAGATTTCTTCAAATGGGGTTTGCTTTCACCTTCATTTGAAACTGAGAGAGTGTGACTTGCCCAAAGTCACCCTTTCAATGGCTGAGAGGGGATTTGTACTCTGGTCTCCAGAGACATAGGCCCTTTTCACATGGCGTTTTCCATGCAAAAGAGTGCCTGGAGCATCGCGCAATTATGAGGAGCGATCTGCATGACACACTCACAATCGCGTGACACTCCAGGGGCCGGCAGGCGCCGATCACGCACCTTTCATTTTTGGCTAGAAGCCGAAAATGGTGCGTGATCGTGCATTGCTCCCGGGCCTCATGAGCACTTACCTGGTGTGCAGAGCCTCCGGAGATGTGCCGGTCATGCTTCCTGCCCCAGCGCAGCCTGGGAAACTCCCAGGCTGCACTGCAGAAGGAAGAGGCGGGGCTCTCGTGTGAGCAGGCAGCTTGTGCGGAGCCAAAGGACGCTGGACGCAAGAGCCTCTCGGCAGAGGCTGTTCACTCAATCCCCGCACCCCAGCGCTGGAAGAAGGTAAGGTGTGGAAAGGGCCATAGATGTCGTAGCTGTGCTTCTCAACTCACACATAGGAAGAACACATGAATGATTCACATGAATAGGGCTAGCGGGTTTGTTTTGCATGAACTGTGTGGATCAAAATCTGGATGAAATTGTTAACCACTTCCCATGGGAATAACATTCCTCATGGGGTGTCTACAGGACTGCAATGGGAAGAGGCGAAGCAGGGCACTACTCCCCACAAATAAAAATTCTGCTTTTGCAAATGAAATTTTCCTTTTGTCCCCATATTTCTAGTATTGCAGCCAGACCTTTAGAATTATGGTTTAGGTAACCAAAGAAAAGGAGATAGTAGAATTCTGCAAACCCCAACATTAACACTTTATGAGCTTACTCAAAGTTTGTTCATTTCATGTGTGCAAAAATTCATGCTCAGCTTTGTCATACCCTGATACCACACAGGTGCTTCATCATAGAAAAGCAATGTTGGCTTCAGAAAGCTCTGGAAAGCTCTGGAAGAAATTTCAAGTGAGCAGTTTCACTGAAAGTCTGGAGAGAAATCCAGGCTCATTAGATTTTATTAACAACTAGCCTGTATATCTGGCGTTACCCAGGATTTTATTTTCTTATAAGTAATACTTGTTAGAAAAAATTGAGATCCTATGTCTCTAATTCCCCAAACAGTCTTGTCCAGTACCTGTAACTTTTCCCCATATTCCCCAATCCAATCTGAATTCAGAGTTATTAACATACAGAGGTTGGGTTCCTGAGGGAACATACTGCCCTCCTCTTTGCTGCTAGGCCTCATCTCCATAGCAGCTGGCCAGGCCCAAGAGCTCTCTGGCTGAGAATTTTCAAGGCCCCTCCCTAAACTGCCAACCCCAGGATTCCATAGAATCTTCACAGGCAGCCAATCATATGAGGTCTTCTCACCTGACAAAGCCAATCATATGAGGTCTTCGCCTGCCTGATGCAGACAAACAAACAAACTTTGACTAGTATATATTAGTAGATTAATATCACAGTAGTGGAATGATTGGCACAATATGCATTTGCTCCCTATGCACTGCTTTTTTGTTTTAAACAGTTATTTTGTATGTGGAAAATACTGAATTTTAAAATTAATAGCATTTTTAGAAACTTCACAGCATTTGTTGTTATTCTTATTTTGCCATCAAGATGACCTCAGCTTAGGCCGTTTCCACACTCCACTGTTATAGTGTTATTATTCCACTTTCAACATCCTGTGGAATCCTGGGATTTGCAGTTTAGGGAGGGATGTTTAGAATTCTCAGCCAGAGAGCTCTTTGGCCCCAGGAAACTACAAACCCCAGAATTCTGCAGGAGTTTGAAAGTGGAATCATAGCACTATAACAGTGGAGTGTGGAAATGGCCTTAGATTGACCCTATGAATGAGAGACCTGGAAGAGCCCTGATCATGAACTACCTTGTTGAGTCTTGCAGATGGAGGGCTGTAGCTTCCTTGATTAAGTCGATCCACCTGTAGTGTTGTTTTTCTTTTTTCCTACTGCCTACTATCCTAACAAGCATTATTGTATTTTCTAATGGGTAATGTCTTCTCACAATATGTCCAGAGTATGACAACCTCAGTTTAGTCATTTTGGCTTCTAGGTAGTGTTTGGGCTTGCTTTGCTGTAGGACCCATTCATTTGTACTTGTCCCCTGCGTTTGCCAAGTGTTGTCATCTTCACAACATACTTGCTAGCTCAAGTTAATTAACTGGGCATTATTTTTGTCATTATTTATGGTCCTTTCTGCATGACGGCATCATCCCATCCCAGCAACGGGTTGTTCCCGTTCAAGGAGCTGTGCTACTACATGATGTCATTACTAACCAGCTGCCATCGCCTTCCTAAGCATTGCACATCAGCCCTATTTCGTTTCCAGAAAGAAATCTGTTAAGACCCTCCTTTAGCACTACAATCCTGTCAGCTGGGTGGGTACAGTTCCTCAGTAGTGCTTGATAGCACTTCCTGTTGTTGCCGATCCAGAAGTGGGTGGGGTGTGCATGTGCCCAGGTTGTCCGTTCCTCAGCTATTCCCATGGCGTGACAAGTTTGGAACCTATCACTTCTCTGAGTCCTGGTGGCGCAGTGGTTAAATGCCAGTAATGCAGCCACAAGGTTGTGAGTTCAATCCTACTGGGCTCCAGGTTGGCTCAGCCTTCCATCCTTCTGCAGGTCGTTAAAATGAGTACCCAGCTTGTTGGGGGCAATTAGCTAACACCTTGTAAACTGCTTGGAGAGCACTTAGCTGATAAGTGGTATAGAAATACCCATGCTGTTGCTATTGCTCTCTGTGTTTATTTTAAAGTTCTCCTTTGAGTTAATTATCTTTTAAAAAATTAAATACATTTTTTTTAGTGTTGTAGCACAAAAATAGTGTACCAGTGTGTCCTGACATCATAGTGTGGCTGCACTAGTACAGCTTATTAAAAAAAAAAAATACCAATCAGGAGCCATGGGTTGGGAAATGGTGGGGAAAGGGACTGACCAATGATGCTGTAGTACAGAGGGAACACCAGTGGCAATAATGCTACTCGTCTGCTTAAGGTGAAAAGATGCAGTAAAGAGTATTCCTAACCCAACACCATCATGGAAATGGCAATGCTGGGATTGTAGTGAAACAACATGCTATTGAGGTATGGTGTGGAAAGGACCTAAAAAACATTATTCTAGGAAAGAAAATTAGATATTAAAATAAAAGCAATAATTAAATATTTAGGAATAAATATTACAAAAAATTTACAAAGATTAAAGGAAAAAATTATAATAAATTAAGACAAGAAGTGAAATGGAAATTAGAGGAATATGAAAATATTAAATGATCATGGTTTGGAAGAATTGCATTAGTAAAAATGAAAATATTACCTGAGATTAATTTTTTATTTAGAATGTTACCAATAAAAGTATCAGAAATAGAATTGAAAAATTGGCAATTACTATTGAACAATTTTTGTAATGGGGATAAGAAAGTGAGGATTGATAAGAAATGTTGCTACAGATCCCAAAAAGAAGGTGGATTGGGCCTCCCAAAATTAAAATGGTATTATAATGCAAATCAATTGAGATATATTATAGATGGAGTCTCAGGAAAAGGGGATTTAGAATGGTTAGAGATGGAAACAATAGAAATTGAGAGGAGATTAGAGAACTTTTTTTTTTGGAATCCAGTCAAGAGAGAAATAGAAAAAATAGAAAACCCCTATTAAAGAATATATTAGAAATATGAAAGAAAAACAAGGGAAAACTAATGCTGGCTATCTCACCATTAACTCCAGTAGTGATCATGGAAAAACTCCCGATAAATTTGGGCGACGAATTAGAGAAGGAATTAAAAAAGCAGGGAATATATAAGTTAAAAGAATGGATGAATATAACGAAGAATAAAGATAGAATAAAGGAGAGAGAGCAGGATACTAAGATGTCATGGTTTAATTACATTCAGCTGAAGCAGTGGACAAGGAATTGGAAAAGCAATAACAAAGATTTTAGAGAATACACTAGATTTGAACAAATGATTAAGCAAAGAGATGATATGGAAGAAAATGAAATATTGAAGGGTACCACAAGAGAAATATATAAAATATTGTTAAAAAGTGAAGATGAATATCTTAGAAAAATATGGGAGAAAGAATTAGTACAAAAAATAGATATTCAAGATTGGAGGGAAATTTGGAATCAATGTCATTTAAAAAATTTATCCGTAAGGATAAAAGAGAATTATTATAAATTGGTTTAGAGATGGTACCTAACACCAGTAAGGTTAAACCACATAGACAAGAATCATTCAAGGTTATGTTGGAGGGGTTGCCAAGAGATTGGCACATATATTCATATGTGGTGGAATTGTGAAGGTGTACGGAAATTTTGGCAAATGGTGTTTGAAGAGACAAAAGAAATAACAGGAATTGATTTACCAGTATGTCCGAGTATAGCATTTTTATCTATATTTGATAAAGTTAATTGTACCCAGACAATGATGGAGTTAATTACAAATTTATTAACTGCAGGAAGGCTAATTATATTGAGAAAATGGAAGACTCAAGAAGACCTTCAAATGAAGGATTGGTATAAAGAAGTGTGGAAAATTGCGATCAGTGATAAATTAACACGTTGAATTAAGGTTAAAAAGGGGATAATGAAAAGAAATGACTTTGAAGCAATATGGAAAATATTTGTGGAAAAGGCTTTAATAAAGGAGGGAAGTGTCACACCTCCACAAGAAGAATTACAATTTTGGAAAGCAGAGCAAGCTGAAATGTAATTGGCTCTGGGAATGGGCTCACATTTAGGGTTAGAGTTTATGGTTAATAACTGGATCATATATGGTATTAACAGTAGCTTAAATATAGTTGAAAAGAATAGACTTAAGAATGAAATTATTATAGTAATAAAGAGTACAAGGAGAAAGAAATTTAGATATATGAAATAAAAATATATAATCAATGTGATACATAATATGTTGAATAAATATATGATGATAAAGGATCTGGAGAGAAATAGTAATGTAAGCTATTTGTGTTGTAATTTTTCTCTTTTTCACATTTATGTTATTCACGTGGTGTTTTTGTTTTATTCTGTTACGTATTGTTCTTTTTCTTTAATAAAAAAAATTGTTACTCCACTGGAAAACCCTGTCCCGGGGTCTACAATTTTGATATTAAATATGATTTCATGTGCCTGAGAGGTCGCCCAGATGGAAACGTAGGCAGCAACAGTCGAATGATCGAAAACCAGGTCAGGCCAGTAAAATCCCCAGTCACATAGCCCCATGAGACCTCAAGCTGTGCAAACCCACAGTAAACAAAGGGTCCTCAGCCCCTGAGAAGCTGACTTGAGGGGATTAGCGTGTTTGCCCCAAATTGAGCATACATCTTATCAGGCAAGGACCATTTACATGAAGTCACACCACAACCCAGTGCAACCCAATGCAGCCGAAGACTTTGGCAACACCTTGTAATCTCATCATGCAAAGGAAGTTACCACTGTGGAGCTCCTTCCTCATTGCAATACCCATTGTTCTCCCCGGGAAAGGATTAGCCCTCCAGGTACTTTTTCCCCTACAAATAGTCCCAGTTTTTGAGTGGTTCTTTGGATCACTCCCAGTCATCCCAGCAGTAATCCCCTCAGCCCTCTCCGTGCTGAGCTCCACTTCTCCGCTGTTTTTGCCAGACCAAGGACTTCAGGAAAAGGTGCAGTATCATCCCAGCTACAACCCCTTCAATATTCCCCTATCCAGTTTCCTCTCTTTTGCTTCTTAATAGGTCTTGAGTGAGTGTGTGAGTGATTGCCTTGGTGCGTGAGACTTTCATTCAATAAAATCATTTATTGGACATTTTTGTTTGGTTTTTGGCTTGGCCCGACCCTGTAAAAACTGGGTAAAAAGACCCCGCTAGGTTACCCTGCCTCTTGCATTGCTATTGCTTGTGCTCTGGCTAGTCTCCATTCCCCATCACGTGGAGCACCTTGAGGTGTCCCCCAAGGGACCCCAGAAATTAGGGTAACAAAATTATTTTAAAAATCCCACATTATTCTACAGAAACCTGTTTTAAACTGATTGATGACCCAGTCCTTCTGCCTTCGAAACCTTTGTCTCTGTCCCCTCTCCCATTGCCTTGCTGCACCCTAGGGTCTAGTCTGGGCCAGTTCATTTGGTATTACTTTCACCGAACTACACTATGGCTGGAATCCTGCACTGGAAGACATACGTCTAGCACATAGCTATGTCTCCACAGCTATATCTTCCCCCCCTCAAAAAAAAAAAAAGAAGGCATCCCATGTTGAAGTGATACAGTGACCAATATAGACCTTTCCATATTTCTGTAGGGGAGAGAAGCAGAAACACATCCAGCTGTTTTTCCATAGCTGGACAGACTTTAGTAGGCACCCTTAGGGATCTCTGTGGGTCCTTAGGAGGTCTCTGCAGATGGTGTCCTTTTATTGCACTTAGCTACAGGAAAATAATGAGACATGTGTTGCTGATTCCCCATTCCTCAATCACACACACATGGCCATAATGTGTGTGGGAGGTGCAACTCTTAAAAGATGGGGGTTTTGAAGTAGAATTTGGGTGATTGCACATCTGTAAAGGATTTCAACCTCTGCAGAAGCAAGTTGCGATGACATTTGAGCTTATTGTGTGATGATCTACATTTGGGTCTATTGTGCCTTTAAATGTTTTGCTCTGTAACTTTTATTTTAATAAAGTTCTTTTTTAAAAGCTAAGTTTTGTATTAGAATTTTGTGGGTTGATTTGGTGTAGCAAATGTAACCCTTCCCTCCATCACCTGCTTTTGTTTTCCAGCAGTAGGAAAACATGTTTCAAATGAACCAGCTGAACCATATGTTTTACTAACTAACTGATAGATATCACAATACACTTCAGTGTCCCCTCCTAGGGGTGATCTGAATTGAAAGACTAACAGTGAATGAACTCTTCCTAAAAGCCAAGATGACCAAATTGAGGCTGTCATACATTGGGCGTATTACAAAAAGACATTGAAAAAGAATATTGCTGTTCTGCATGAGGGTTGCATGGAAGGACTAAGAATCACATTTGTCCCACTACACAGGGAATACACACACAAACTTGGTCCATGAAGGAGGAATTGTGCATATTTCCCAGCCTATACACACACACACACACACACACACACACACACACACACACACATATACATATACATATACACACATACCCGGCGTTTGCCTGGGATTTTATTTTATCATAGGCAATACTTGTTATAAAGATTTGAGATCCTGTGTCTCTAATTCCTCAAACTGTCTTGTCCAGTACCTGTAACTTTTCCCGGTATTCCCCAATCCAGTCTGTATTCAGAGTTATTAACATGGAGAGGTTGGGTTCCTGAGGGAATACACTGCCCGTCTACTTGCTGCTAGGCCTCACCTCCATAGCAACCAGTCTATTCAGAGCTCTCTGGCTGAGAATTTCAAAGGCCCCTCCCTAGACTGCAAACCTCAGGATTCCATAGAATCTTCTCAGGCAGCCAATCATATGAGGTCTTTGCCTGACACAGACAAGCAAACTTTGACTTTTATATGTTAGGTATTCCTTCCAGTTGAGATACAAAAGGCAGGGTGGTGTAAAACTTACCTCACATCTGAGCTAAAATGGGAGAACTGGGTCACCATGGAGTAATTGGAGATGTGAGTGACAAAGGAGCAAGCAGTATTTGAGGAGTGAGTCTTTTATTCAGCGAGAGTCCAGAGTACATTGAAGCAACAGCAGGAACTGATGGAAGATGTCAGAGAATCCAGCTTAGCCACTTAAAGCCAATACTGCTTTATATGTCTCTGAACCCATCTGCACCTACTCTTATTAAATAGGAGCACGTATCCCCCACTGTAAAAGTAATTTTTTTGTCTCCCCAGTATGCCTTGCCAGAACTATAGCAGTGAAGAATAAAATATTTCCTGCTTATTTTGGTGCTTCTTTACCTATTTATTCTCCATTTATGGCTGGCATCTAGTAAGGGACATACAAATGTGTAGGTCATACTACACATCTTGGGCCAAAAAGTCACCATTATACAACAGACAGATTCTGCTCATAGCAGCAGAAGCAGAATTGCGCAGAAAGCACGTTCCCCTGTACCTTTCCTTTGCACATTTCAATTTCATATTGTACACCGTGTGTTGCTGTTTCACATTCTGCATTGCGTGTTGTGGTTGTGCTTTGTCCATTGCAGTTGTGCATCACATATTGTGCACTACAGTTGTGCGTTGTATGTTGTGCTTTGCTGATGTGCTTTGCATATTGTGCACTATATATTGTGCATTGAGGCTGTGCATCATGGCTGTGCATTGCAATAATGTACCCTGATTGTGTATTGTACAATGGCACTGAGTTATTGACATTTGTTGCACAGTATTGCCATTCTGCATTGGGGTTACATAGTGCTCACATAATGCATCTCCGCATGCAGACATGTATGCTATGCTGAGGGGGATATTGAATTGCAACCCATGTATAGCAAGTGTGGGCATCTATGTGCGGTGAGAGGGCCATTTTCCGTACTTCCCAAGTTTGAACAGGACACACCACTGCTGCCATTTTCCATGACAGGAAGTGATGCTCCAATCACTTCCAAGTGTGATATTTATTTATTTATTTATTTGTCTGTTTCAGGATATCTCCTCCCAGAATCCCACAACATTGAATCACAAAACATTTGAGGAACATTTTTAAAAATTGGTTTGGGGACTTTGTGGGTGAGGGGGAATCTGTGGCCAAAGGCCACACAGCACCCTTAAATTTATAGCATTTTCCCCTTGTTCTCCAGCCAGAATTCAAATCCCACCCTCATCATGCACAGTGTGGTGATGGAGACACTTGTTTGCTGCTTCCAATGAAAGGAAGCCACAACAGTATGTGTAATGGCAACTGTACACCAGTGTTACCCTGATTTCTGGGGTCCCGCAGGGGACACCTCAATATGCTACTATCAATGGGGAATGAGAACCAGCAAGATCACAAGTTGTAGCAATGCAAGAGGCAGGGCAACCTAGTGAGATCTTTAAACCCAATTTTTACGGGGTCAGGCCAAGCCAAAAACCAAGCAGAATTGTCTAATAAATTGATTTTGTTTAAAAATAAGTCCTTGCGCACGTTCACACTTACGCACTCACTCACACAAGAGCTAGCAAAAAATAAAAGAGAGGAAAATTAATAGGGGATTTTGGAGGGTTATTGTCGGAGCATTGTTACCTTGATTTCTGGAGTCCCAGGAGGGACACCTCAATGTGCTCAAAATAATGGGAAATGGGAATTAGCTAGAGCACTAGTTAGCAAGGCAAAAGGCAGGGCAACGTAGCGAGATCTTTTACCGAGTGTCTACGGGGTCAGACCGAGTCAATAATCAAACAGGAGTAAATAATAATTGTTTTTCTTTATTTATAAAATCACAGCAAACATATGCACTCACTCACTTAGAAATCAAGAAATACTGCACAATTGCACAGCCACGGACACAGTCCTAAGGAGATAAAGAGAGGAAAATAGGGGATTTTCAGGAGGATTTTTGGGGAAATACTACACCTGGTCCTGTAGCCCAGTAAAAGGAAAGAAGCTGGGGAGCGTAGATTCTCAGCACGTGGAGGCTGAGGGGAGGCTTATCAAATGGAGAGGCAGCAAGTCAGGAGGCAAGTCATGAGCAATCTGATGAGATGCTCAAACTCAAGGATTCTTATAGAGGAAAATGTGCCTGTAGGCTAGTCCATTCCCGGGGAAAACAATGAATTTTGGGCTGAAGACAAAGCCTCCAAAATGTCAGTACTTTAGATGATTGAATTATGACAGCGTTGTCAATAGCAATGCAAACACGGAGTGCTTGAGAGTTGCCTGGTCGGAGCAGGGGATCTTTTGTAAACAGCGTGCATACATAATGTGATCTTAAAAGGGTACTTGCTTGGAAGTCTCCTGAAGCTGCAATCAGCAATTACTGGCCTGCCTGGGCTTGTTTTTGAATGGTTCAGCTATTTTCGACCGCGCCTGTGTGCATGCTTGTCCGAGGGCCTCGCAAGCACGTGGAGAGGAATGGGTAGTGAAGGCCAAATTCTTGATATCAAACAATATCTAATATACCACAAGTTTGGACTAGAAACTACAGTAACAGTATACTGCACCTGGTCCTGAAGTTCTAAGTCCGAGACAGCTGTGGAGCAGGAGAAGAGGCTCAGCACGTGGATGGCTGAGGGGATAGCCAGACGGAGTGACGTGGAGCCGAGAATGATCTGGAGCGATCCGAGGAACTGCTCAAAAACTGGGTCTTTTTATAGGGGAAAATGTACCTGGAGGGCTAATCCTTTCCCGGGGAGAACAATGGGTGTTAGAGCAATAACGAAGCTCCACCATGGCAATTTTCTTTGTGTGATGGGATTGCAAGGTGTTGAGGAGCTAAAACAAAGCTCCAAAATGTGCATGATTGGGAGAACAAAGCTCCAAAATGTCAAAGTTCCTTGCCTGATTGGTTTTTGCTGGGGCTGTCAAAAGCCGTGGCTATATGGAAATTGTCCATGCTTGACAGGCTGTTTGTCAGGCATGCTAATCCTGTCAAGCTGGCTTCTCTGGGCAGAGGTCCCTTTGTGTATTTTAATGTGTGCATGTCTGGAGGGCTCTTGGGGCTACGTGACAGATTGTTTACTGGCCAGACCGGGTTTTTCCTGATTGTAGCCATTGAGCCGTGCCTGCCTGCGTGCTCTTCCGGGGGACCCTCTCAGGCACGTGGAGATATATTTTTAATATTGGATATTAATACATTGTAGACCCTGGGAGAGGGCTAACTACCACAGTAACACCACTGTGGAGATAGCTAGGGGGTAGAGTCTGGGGGCACATAAGCTCTGGCCAATGTCTACCTTTCTTTTTTGGCTTCTTTCTTCAATCCACCCTCCCACCTCTGACACAGTGTAAGCTTGCTGGTTGCTTTGAGATTGGGTAAGATTTTTTTTCCTTTCCCATGAGTTTTTTGCCTACTGTACACTGTTGACTTAGGACCTTGTGATCTGGCCCAGGGTGGTATCTTAAATAGGTGATCACTTGACAAGTGGTGCAAGGAGAAGCTATGAGTTGGATGAACACCTATGGCACATGTTTTGCACAGGATCAGTCTCTGGAGTTGCCCTCACATGTCATGAAACTAGGGGGATGGGGAAGGAGGCTCTGGTTGAAGCTGGCTGGGGGAGTTTAGCTCTACTCCAGAGTCTTGGGACCTGGGAGCTGAAGCCTTTGGTCAGCCTTCCAGATACAGGCTGGCTAGGGTGCAATCCAAGAGCAAGGCTTATCCTTGGGGTTCAAGTGTTCATCCAGGGGAAGACGGGGAGGAGGTCTTGGGGAGACTACCCACTTGGGGAGACCACCCACTGACACTAGCTTGCCTCTGCCCCTCTGTACATCCCAGTGAATAAACCTAAATAGAGATACTTTAAATAAAGTTGCCCATGTTTTAACCCAAGCTTTTGTGTGTGGTCTCATTATTCAGCTGGCAAAGTCTGTCATGATTATTTATCTAACTGTTTAAAAAGATGAAATGCTTTCCACTCACACTGGTAATCTAAACAAACATGACCCAGAAGGAAAAGAAGAAGTGGAAAGGGAGGCCAAACAACAGCAGCAATCGACAGGGATGTGTTCTTAATGTTATGAGGTTCCTCAGCCCGGTAGAAAGATTAAATACTCCCAAGGTTAGGGATTCTGTCACTTGAGTTTCTTCTGCAATGTATCCTACAAGACAGGATAGGTTTAGAAGAACCTAGGTTCTTCTAAATGTTTTAGATCAGAGTTTCCATCATTTGAAACCACTGACTGTACTGAGCAGGGCTTATGGGACTGTTACTCTGATTTCTGGGGTCCCTTGGGGGACACCTCAAGGTGCTCCATGTGATGGGGAATGGAAAC
Organism: Cyclura pinguis; assembly: GCA_030412105.1. NCBI lineage: Eukaryota > Metazoa > Chordata > Lepidosauria > Squamata > Iguanidae > Cyclura > Cyclura pinguis. Next base: position 15,508,442 of record CM059599.1, on the reverse strand, counting down.
TAGCCGGAGCACAAGCAATAGCCATATGAGAGACAGAGTAACCGAGTGGGGTCTTTTTACCCAGTTTTTACGGGGTCAGGCCAAGCCAAAAACCAAACAAGAATGTCCAGTAAATGATTTTATTGAATGCAAGTCTCATGCACCAAGGCAATCACGCACACATGCACCCAAGAGGTATTAAGAAACAAAAGAGAGGAAATTGGATAGGGGAGTATTGGAGGGGTACCGTTGGGGTAATACCGCACCTTTTCCTGAAGTCCTGGGTTCGGGCAGGTAGCGGAAAAGTGGAGCTCAGCACGGAGAGGGCTGAGGGGATCACTCAACAGACAAAGCAATGGTCTGCTGGGGTGACCGGGAGTGATCCAAAGAACCACTCAAAAACCGGGACTGTTTGTAGGGGGAAAAGTACCTGGGGGACTAATCCTTTCCCAGGGAGAACAATGGGTGTTGGAGCGATAACAAAGCTCCACCATGGCAATTTCCTTTGTGTGATGGGATTGCAAGGTGTTGCCAAAATCTCAGGATCTTCGGCTGTGTTAGTTTGTGGTGTGACTTCATGTAAATGGTCCTCACCTGATGGAATATTTGCTCAACTTGGGGCAGACACGCTAATCCCCTGAATTCGGCGTCTTGGGGCTAAGGACCCTTTGTTTATTGTGGGTTTACCCATCTTGAGGTCTCCTAGGGCTACGTGACTGGGGGTTTTACTGGCCTGACCTGGTTTTTGATCTTTGACCATTGCTGCCTACGTGCCCATCTGGGTGACCTCTCAGGCACATTGAATCATATTTTAATATCAAAATTGTAGACCCTGGGATAGGGACCCTTGGAACGAAGCATATTGAGGAACCTAAGGCCCTTTCTGCATCCTACCTTTTCTCAGCGCTGGGGTGCGGTGCTCGTGTGAGCAGCCTCTTGTGAGAGGCCCTCGCGTCCAGGTTTCTTCAGCTCTGCACAAGCTTCCTGCTCACGTGAGAGCCCCACCTCTTCCTTTCGCAGTGCAGCCTGGGACGCAAGGCAAGTGCGCGCAGGGCCTGGGAGTGGAATAGTAGCACTATAACGATGTAGTGTGGAAACGGGCTAAGTAGTCAAGTATTCATAACTACCTCTGTACTATAGCATCTCAGCCATTATAGTTGAGTGAGGTGGTAAAATACTGGGGCTGGAATCCTGTTGGTTTAGCCCAAAAAGAGCAAATCCATTAAATCGGTTGCTGAATGGTAAGTCAACATGTAGGTAAATCTAATCGATTCAAAGGCACTACTGTAGTTGGGACTAACAATAGGATTTAGGCTTGGACAGTACCACTTGGGAAAGCAGATAAGAAAGCCCTCTGAGAGTCTCCCTGGGTTATCTCAGGTTGCTTCCATATATTCCTCCTTGGGCTGGTGGGGAGTCTGTGAGAACCTTAAAAAGATCTGCTGCCCTCCCTCCTTGCTGCCACCACCATCCATCTTGGCTTCCCCATCAGCTGATGCCTCCCCTTTCCCTCACCTTACTTAATGTGAGGAAACAATACTGCAAATTGGCAGGAGGAGGGCATCTCCTCATCACACTGGTCAATAGCTCCAGGAACTCACACTAATGCATATTTAAAGGCAACCTAAAAAGACAAAAAGGAGAAAGTAAGACTACTCTTTGGCCAGTGAGGGGAACTAGAAAATAACGTTTGTTTCTGCACTACTGTCATATTGGAGTCTATCCACACTAGAGGTTCTTCCCATTTTGACTGTTATAATTCCATCCTGGGATTTATAGTTTGGTGAAGTACTCTTACCTGAATTTCGGCACTAGAGCTTCCAAGCAAGTACTGCTCTGTACTATATGCTTCAGCATTCTAAGACGGAGCCATGGCCATTAAAGTGGGGTCAAGCTGCGATAACAGAGTAATGCAGACATTCTGAGTTCTCACTTCTCTCCTCACTCTACCTCAGGGCTGGTATCTATGTTTGTAATGGCGTCCTCAGGCAATCCCTGCCTGGAGAAGTTGTTACTTCAGTGGGAACTAGGTAGAAGCATTCAAGCTGAGGTAAATTTTCTCAGGAAACATTTCTGAGAACTTCTCCGTGGTGGTTCTTTTTCTTGTCCTGCCCTCCCCTAACAGAAAAGCAAAACAACTGAGCAGAGTTCTCCCTGAATATCCTCCACTTCTTCTTTGGTAATTTCAACAGCCATACCTCCTTATGACCAAAAGTCCCCTCCACAGCACCGTAGAGGACACAAGATGGAAGCTGTCTTGTTAACAGAGTTCCCAGTGGTGTGATAAGAGAGGGCATAGAGATTCAGGTGCGGGGTGGGGGACTCAGATACTGAAAACGTTGGCTGGGTTTCAATGCAAAATGTTGAATGCTATTCAAAATATTGACTGCATCCTCAAAATAGATGCAGTACCTTGGGTATCTCATGTAAAGTTCCAACTGAAATCCAGAGTGGAGCCACCAACATCCAGTGTCATAGCAACTGTTCACCACCACTAGCTACTGCCATTGCTAATGGTGATCCTCACTCCCTAAAAAACAGTTGCAGAATCTTCTTGTTCTCAAGGAAATGTGGTGAAATGACCCCTGTCCTCCCCCCACATTTCTCTGCCCATATATAAAAAGAATTTTGAGAACCCATTTTTTCCCTACAGTTCTGGGCCTTCAAGTAGACACAAGAAGTTATTTGACCTCTCATGAGCTTATGACTGTGACTTGGCACTCAACAGATGACAAGGTGCAGCAGCCCAATGTGTGAACTGCCTTCACAGTAGAGCATTTTGATCAAGGTGAAGTGATATCTGTAATCTCTCTCTGTGTTGGTTGGTTTGTGATAGCTCTTTTGACACTTTCAGGGAAATCAATACCTCACAGATTGGCCCTATGTTTGTCAGGCAGCCTGAGATGGCAGACTTGCTATGTAAACAGTTAACGTGTGATTTCATTTCTTTGATGAAAACTGTAACCAAGAGCTTGCTGGAGTGTGAAATCCATCTCTGACCTCTATCATTTTCAGACAGCAAAGAAAGGTTCCCCTCTCTGAACGCCTCACAGGCTCAGACAAGGGAGAAGTACCCTCTAATGGTCTCAGTTTGGCAGAGACAGTCCCAATTGGTGCTCTGTAATTCCAGTTTTAATTCTGTTTTCAAAATGTCCCAATTTCTTTCTTCTCCTCCCATCCCCCCCCCTTTGCCCTCAGTTTACTTCAGTTGCTGCAAACTGAGTTTGCAGTACAAAGGTAGTCTGCACTCAATTAATTCAGTAGGGAGGTGTTACCGCCATTGCTAGCCTAAGCTTGTGGGATATTAAGATATCATTTTGATATCAATAATTTGGCCTTCTGTCCCCTCCACGTGCTTGCGAGGCCCCTGGAGAAGCACGCACACAGGTTCAGCCGAAAATCGCTGTAATAATCCAAACAAATACAGGCAGGCCAGAAATAGCTGACTCGCAGCTTTAGGGGACCTCAAGGCAAGTACCTCAATTATGTATGCACGCAACTTTCAAAAGATCCCCTGCCCCGCGCTGGCAGCTTGATGATCGGACTATACAACACTCAAGCACTCCGCGTTTGCATACTGGCTACTCTATTGACAATTTGGCTCTAACTCAATCATTCAAATTCTGACCTTTTGGAGGCTTTGTCTCCAGCCCCAAACTCATTGTTTTCCCCAAGTACGAACTAGCCTGCGGCCACAATTTTCCCTATAAGAACCCCTGACTTTGAGCGCTTCCTCAGATTGCTCTTGGCTTCCATCCCGGCTTGCTGTCACTTTGTCCAGCGAGTCTTCCCCTCAGCTCCACGTGCTGAGAAACCACGCTCCCTAGCTTCTCTACTTCTAACCGGGCTTCAGGACAGGTATAGTATTTCCCATAACAAAGCTCCTCTGAAAATCCCTCTATCCGCTCCTCCCTTTATTTCTATAGTTTCTTGTGTGAGTGAGTTGCATACATTTGTTTGGTTGTGATGTAATACAACAATTATTATTAATTTCAACATCTACCTCATCCTTGACTCGGCCTGACCCCGTAGACATAGGGTTCAAGATCTCGCTACGTCACCCTGCCTCTCGCACTGCCAACTTGTGCTCTGTGCTAATTCCCTCCCCATTGTTGTGAGCACATTTAGGTGTCCCTCCCGGGACCCCCAGAAATCAGGGTAACAGAGTGGTGGAGTAATGAGGGCAACCCCTGTACCCCTAATTTGAGTAGGAGTCACGAACCTTCTCAAATCAGGCTGGTATAGACTTAGGTGATGGCCAGTCAAGTCTCTAGAGCTTTATCAGGAAGGAACACATGTGCGTGAACTCTGTGTGCTTGAGTTCAAGGAGCTACTCTATCTGCGCTGGAAATCTGTCCCCCTTTCTTGCTTGGTTTGTGTATGTCAGCCGCCCCGGCTTGGTCACTAGCTCTTGGGCAGTGAATCAAGACCAATAGCAAGGGGTGTGCACAAGCTGTCCTGGGAATCACATCCCTAACTTGGGGTCTATCGCGGGCTGGGATCCGAAGCGCTAGGGTGCTAGGAACAGTCCACACGCATGCAACACTTTAGGCAAGGCAAAAGGCACTTAGGGAAGAAATCCCCTCCCCCCAGAGTAGCACGGGTGCGTCCCATCCTTAGGTTGAAACACGGTTGCGTCCCGTTTGGTAGTTTAAGAAAGCGCGGGTGCATCCTGGCTACATTTTAATTCAGGTGCATCTTGACCGCTAGCGAAGTAGGTGCGGGTGGTGAGTGCTGACCTAGAATAGGGTTTCTGAAGGTTTAGCCAGAGGTAGAGAAAGGGCCTCCTCACCCAAAAAACTGTTAGAGACGGTTCAGCTTGGTTCCTTGCCCCCTTTTCCCCGCTGCTTGGCCAGGTGGCACTGTAAGTTCCACTGGGTTCGTTTTCCCCCTTCATTGGCAGGCAGAGTACTCATGAAGGTTTCCCTGGAGTCTAGGTGACTCTCCCCATCCCTGAACTGTTTCCTTGTCCTTTTGTCCCTAAGCTGTCGAGGTGGAAGGCCAGGCTTAGTCAGACAAAAGTGACTTTTTCTGGGCAGGCTGGAGTTAGGTTCCCTCACCTTTTTCCTAATAGAGTTCCGTAGAGTTCGTGTCCCTAGAATACCCAGGGGTCTTGGTGATCCTACCCGTCCCTCCAGGTCCTGGTCCCCTTTGTGTGTTAGTGTAGGATCAGAATAGCTGAAGGCAGGAAGGTAGCAGTGAAGGACCTCATGCTTGAGAGGGAGGTCAAAGGGAAATTAGAGAAGTGGGTGCTGAGCAAGGGGAAATACCCCTGGAAGGAGACAAGCTTCCAAATGGCAGATCCCTTTGCCACGTTAAGGGAGGCGTATGCTCAGGTGCGCCAGTCAAGGAACCCGTTCAGGCCATCTAAGGATGCTTTGGCTACATGGGGACTTTGGCTGATGGCCAGAGATGCCTCAAGGACCCTGGTAGAGACCAGAGAAAAGTTAGGAGAGTCAGAAAAGGAAGTTGCCCGGCTTCATGCCGAGATGGAGGCGCTGCGCACAGACAAAGTAACGTTCGCATCTGTTGTGCAGGCCACCGCACAAAAGTTGAGCGATGCTACTCTGCAGGCTCAGACTTGGGAGCAGAGAGCACGTGCTTTAGAAGCCGAGCTAGCCTACACCAGGTTTGCAGCCAAGTTCATCGTAGGGCAGGTCAAGGAGCAGCAAGAGGCTGTTAGTCACACAGCTTGCCATAAGCAGATAACTGCATTGGAGAGTCAGCTCCAGACACACAAGGCCTTGATTTCAGCAGTGTGTCCAGAGCTACTCCCCTCATTTGCTTGTGATTCTACTGAAAAGCCCCTGCCAGAGGATGATCTAGCCACTCTTCCCCACAACCCAGACTGGAGCGACCCCAGGGTCCCAGTCCAGCCGGTCGAGACTTGGTCCATGACCAGACGGACCACCCCCCTAGGAGAGGGAGGATCAGATAGACCAGAAGTATAGGAGACTCAGGTAACTGAGACACGAGTCCCCTGGAGAGCCACAGAGGCCAAGGCGATTGCAGATCAACTTGGTCCTCTGAACCGACAGACAGGGATCATGTGGTTAAATGCAGTGATCCATTCCCACCCCACAGCCAACGGCCAGGACTTAACCCAGCTGGCGAGGCTGTGCATGTCACCATCCGAGCTCCCCACATTGGAGTCTGCCTTGGCCGCCCGAGGGCTAGTCCACTTGGAGGCCCATGAGTGGATGAGGGAGGTAATGAGGATCTTGTGGCCTGGACAAAGTGTAAGTGTGCTCTATGTGATGGAGCAGCAAGGCCCTAAAGAAAACCCAGAAGCATACGTGGCCAGAAAACAGCTTTTGGCCATTTTAGCCGAAAAGGTTCCCCTGGTTCTTGGTGGCTATAACTTTAACCACGTGGAGTTCAAGACTCTATTGTATGGAGGCTTGAACCATGAGACAAAGATGGCCCTACGGTTAGTGGATCCTGCCACCACTGGATGGGAGGAATTTGGAAACAACCTCCGGCAGGTCGCTGACCTGCTCCGTGAGGCTGGTTCTCTGAAGCCCCCATCCAAACCCCATAGATGTGATGGAGGGAATTGGGAGCCCATACAGGAGGTCACGTACTCCAATTATGGACCCCATTCCCAGCACAGGAAGATGGCTCCGATTTCCGTCCTGAAGAGGAATTGGAACTCGCACCCTCCTCCCAGACAGGACAACAGACAGTGGCAGGTTAGGGACTCCCGCAGTCCGCCCAGCAGGACTGAGAACTCCGCTTAGCTGCCCATAGGCCTAAAGCAAACCCCAGACACTGGTGCTCCTAGAGAGACGTCCGGTGGTTATGACCCCACAGCCCAGACATACTCTTCAAACCGAGTTCGAATCTGGAATATGCTAAGAAAGTTCGGGCTGGACATGAGCCAGTTCGATGGGAGGCCCACGATCAAGCTCCTTGATGCCCTAGAAAGGCATTTACTGCTCGGAAGTAGCCAGCCAGTGAATGCGGTGACCAACGGTTCCCTTCCGGCTGGATACTACCCCGACTTAGAGCTATCAGGATAGGGGTGCCCTCGGTCTTGGGATCTCCCCCAAAGAGTTGGGACTTGACTGAAGCCCACCAAATGGGGTAGATCTAGGGTGAGGCACTAGGCACTAGGACCGATAGGAAAAAGATCCCTGCCACCCCTCCTGCAGACTCCGGCGCAGTGCTGAAAGTGCTGTGCCCTAACCTGATAAGACAGGGTGAGCCCACCCCAGACGCTATCCGGTTGACCGGGTATGGCGGGGGGAACCCAATCTAAGTCTGTCAGAAGACATGAGCGCTCAGTGCGCACTAAGACAAGGCAAACTGTCCCTCCCCCTGACCTAGCTATGAGTGCGAATCCAACCACATCTGAGACAGTGGTGCTTTTAGAGCACCGAGAAGGATTGCGCCAGGCTAAGGTTCAGGAGGAAGCTCCCACCAAATTTGACCAGGCACACAACATTGCCAGCATGTGTGAGAGCCAGGAAGAAGAGAGCACACAGCCAAGGGAAGCCAGCCCCAAGCTTCCAGAACTTGCCATTGTTCCCTCTCTGAACCCCCTGTTAGAAACCTGCAATTTCTCCTGGAATTTCCTTGAATCCTTGGCAGAGACAGTTCACTCTCTCCATACCCTCTTTCAAGAGAAGTTCCTATCAGAGTGGGAATCCAAGCAGCTAGATGCTCCTGCCCAACCAGAGCACAATTTAGTAAAGGCACTCACCCTGGCACACCCTGACTTGACACTACATACTCCCCTTAACTGCGTTCCATCAGGGGAGACTTCCACAACTATGACTATGAGGTCCAAATACCACACGGAGGTGGATGTGGCTACTGCCTTCCCCTCCACAGAGCTATACTGGTGCCAGCTTACGCTCATATTCCACGGCACCCAATACCTTTTTACTCTGGTGATCTTGAGAGGGGCCAAGACAGTCCATGGCTCTGTCTCGATCACCACCCTGCCACGAAATGCAGTACATAGAAAGAAGGGAGACTGGCTTAAATTCTTCCACATCTCCCAACTTAAGGAATGGAAAGGTCAGCCTGTTGATCCCGCCTCAGTGGTAATTCCTGAGCTGGAAGATCCAGGTACCCAGAAGCCTAACGTGAACCCAGTGATTTGCCAGACTTCTGTAAATGGCAAGGAAGTGCCAGCCATTAATTTGTCTGAGACGTTTGTCTCCATTTACGAGGCCTTCGACAATGGGTAAATGACCCTTGTCTGAATAGGACAGAGAGGAGTGGCGCCCCCTCTGGCCTTCCCGTTTCTGTAAATAGTTCTTGTACATAGTTATAGTTGTAACGGACTCCCATATCTGTGTTCCCTACAGGGAGACGGAATGGGACCATTCATGTGGATTGCAGTACTGTTTTCGTTAGTTAAATGTGTCCTCGGAGCTGCTCCCGAATACACCACCCAATTCACCACCAATTGGCAGTTCAACATGCAGGCGATCTGCCATTGGAATCCTTACCAGGAGGCAGAAGCCCTGCTTCGAAATTCACAGCTGTTACCTTGGTTTCAGAAGAGGTACCCGTTTGAATTATATTCACAGATACAGGTACGCCCCCGAGGGAGGCTTAGCTCAGAGCTACGCATGTCTGTGGCTGGTAGAGAAGCTAAGGTCTACACTGAGATGGCCATTGACCCATCTCCATTGACCGTCAGGGTGGTCCGGAGCCCGTACCGCAATGCCTCCCTGTTTCTAATTAGGTTCACCTACGAGGATTGTCACCCGGCATGGGAGTGGAAAACCTTTCTATTCATGTGCCGGAACCTCACCCGTACCCCGACTGGTTGCAAATTTGAATGTGGCAAAATGTGGTGCCCAGATTCCCCTGCTTATACCCCTCCTTCCGCTAGTTCCCCTGCCATGTATGTGGGAAGTACCGTAATACGTAGGGATGTAGAGGTGGTCGCATACTCGAACTCCCAACCTGTTGTCACCACCATGGTTCTAAATTTCACTGTAGTTAATATTTCGAAAGTCATTCCGGCCTGCCAGCCTTATCTGAAGTTAGCATGGACACAGTGGGAGCACTGGGAAAAGCGGTGGCTGTCTTTTTCCCACCCACACACTTACCCTAAGTGAAGCATCCTAGGGACCATCTTAGGAGGAATAGGCACTGGCGGCATGATAATAAACACTATCGATAATGAGGTATTGGCAAATAAATTAGGCATGATTGGCTCCAAGTCAAAAGAGATTGGTATATGCTCCACTGCTGGTCTAACTAACCTGGTGCGAGGAATGGATTTGATCAGTCAATTGTTACCGCAGTGGGTTGGTGCAGAGAGAGAGATATAGTGTTGGACCTCGGTCGTGTCTTAAAAACCACGACACACAACATGTCAGTTGCTATTCAGTGTATGCAACTGCAGAGCAACATAATCACCTTTGCCGTTCAGGTGATTCAGGCCAACCTCATGGGATTAATACACCCGGAGATCCCGAGACTGCTGAGAAAGCGCTACCCGGAGTCCCTAGAATACCCCGCCACTTTGGTGCATGTACGGCATGCCACTTGGGAGAGCCTAACTCTCAGGGTGGAAGTCGTACACGAACGGATTCTGGACCCTGTAATTTTACATCCATTATCCCATCTAGTATTACCCTTAATAGCCGCTAATGCCACCTTACTTCCCCGACAAGTGTACCATTGGTCCAACAGTACGCACTCCTTTGATTTATCCGGTTGTTTATTTCATTAACATTGGGTACAGTGTTTTCGTAATATTGATAGTTTTGGTCATAGCAATATTTCTGAATATGTGGTAATACCAGTAAACTATACAGTTATGGTACCGATTAATAAAGAGTGCTTTTGTCTAAGAATGCCATGTTCAAATGTAACAGTACTGCCTAGTGGTGCAATCGTAAGCGTCAACAGCACCGCTCACAACCCTTGCTTTTGCTCGCAGCACGTACAGGATTGTTTTGGAAACAACTTCTATCTCAGGTGGGAGATAAAAGATTATATCTTAGAGAATGGATACGTGCCCATGGAATCCGAACTAGTCGGATTCCACATTGAGGATGAGATTCCCGTGGCTACGTGGCTACGGAATCTCACCGGCCTCGCCAATAGAGTACTGGAGGTCTCGCACTCCCTCCATCAGATTACATTAACCGTCAATCACTCCACTAAAGTAATTGTTGAATCATCTGAAAATTTGGAGTCAGCCTCACAACAGTCATGGTGGGACACCTTCAGTTGGTCGTCCACGGGGCAAGCGATCGCCCACTTCGCTTTGCACCCTTTGATAATTCTGGTTGTCTTTCAAATTATATTAGCCAGATGCTTGATTGGCCTCGCACTGTGGGTCAAGAAACAAATTTTCAAGCTACAAGCTGGTCGGTTTTATTGAGAGCTCCGAGGCTCATAGTTTGTAAATAGTTAGTTGTTAATGTGAATTGTTTTAAATTGAATGTCCCATTTGGTTTCAAAAGCCTATCCGAAGGCGACCGTCTCTCAGGCCTGCCTCAGAATCCAGCTTTCTTGAAGTAGGGAAGTTGTGCACTCAGAACCTACATCTAGCTACCAGCACTGTACCTGCAGACCCCAAAGCCCTCGGTATACATCATCAGGCTTGGAATCCGGCTCTGGGCTTGAGCGATGGGGGGACCTCGGCGAACTGCCAAGTAAGACCTCATCCTGTCTGGGATGACTTTGGCTATTTGTCTGCTAACTGGAATCCAGGCTTGTTCTGGAATGACTTTGGCTAACCCGGCCGTGGGGCCGGCGGATTGATGCGGGTTCTGAATTCACAACTTCACTCCCTTCTTGGCCCTGCTATGGCCAAAACAGCTTTATACTTGGGAGCTATTTAAATTCTCGCTCCCACATACACTTTCAGCTCACAGCGAGCAAAACTTGTTTCCACTTGAACTCCCATCAGGCGCTGAGCTGGTAATTTGCATTTTATCTATGTATTGGATAACCTTGTTGTCAGTTCTGTTGCCAAAATAGCTATAGGTCGACAGGTCCAGAGAACCAGGAAAACCCCCCGTACCTGACCATCTCCCCAGGGTATCGAGGGGGGGTGAAGAAGAAAATTGCAACTCCAATAGGGAGTCGGTCCAAGGAGATGCCCAAGCCCTCTGCAGCAGCTGTGGGACCATGGGGCGGGGTGACCCAAACACCTCCCAACAGAGACAAAGGACCTTTGGACTTGAAAGCCCATTTTGAAAGACTTTTGCCTTCTTGATCCCCGAAGAAGTTTCACATGGACTATTCCTTTCTCCAAAGATCTGCAAGATGCAAGCAGCTAATAGTCAGCTCACGATTGTTAGCTAGTTTTGCAAAATTGGATACATTGTAACTGCTACCACTTTCTCTTTGCTCAAGCCTTGCAGTGCTTCATTGGAAAGCATGCTTTGCTTCAAAGACTCAACTGTTTTGCAATTTGACATTTGCTTCAGCTGCACATTTACTGCCACTTCTCAATTGTTGGGACGATTTATTGTTGTTTATTGGTTACTATTGCTATGCCTTTGTGTGAATGCGTTTCAGTCTTAGTTAGGAAGATAGAAAACCCTTTGCTTTTCCCCAAAATTCCCTTTCCCTATGGAGAAATACTGTCTCTGAACCTGTAGACCCCTATTTGGCTCTAAAACTATTTTTGATTTTTAATTGGAAAATGATCGATATTGTCCCCAACATCGCCCATTTTTTGGGGGGGATTGTTACTACCATTGCTAGCCCGAGCTTGTGGGATATTAAGATATCTTTTGATATCAATAATTTGGCCTTCTGTACCCATTCCTCTCCACGTGCCTGCGAGGCCCGCGGACAAGCACGCACACAGGCACGGCCAACAATAGCCGAACCATTCATATCCCAATCTAGGCAGGCCAGTCATTGCCTAACACAGCTTCAGGAGACCTCAAGGCAAGTAACACATTATGTATGCATGCTACTTTCAAAAGATCCCCTGCCCCTCGCAGGCAACTTGATGGGCGGACTATACAACACTCAAGCACTCCGCGTTTGCATACTGGCTACTCTATTGACAATTTGGCTATAACTCAATCATTCAGATACTGACCTTTCGGAGGCTTTGTCTCCAGCCCCCAACTCATTGTTTTCCCCAAGTACGAACTAGCCTGTGGCCACAATTTTCCCTATAAGAACCCCTGACTTTGAGCGCTTCCTCGGATCGCTCTTGGCTTCCATCCCGCCTTGCTGTCGCTTTGTCCAGCGAGCCTTCCCCTCAGCTCCACGTGCTGAGAAACCACGCTCCCCAGCTTCTCTGCTTCTAACGGGGCTTCCGGACAGGTATAGTATTTCCCATAACAAACCTCCTCTAAAAATCCCTCTATCCGCTCCTCCCTTTATTTCTATAGTTTCTTGTGTGAGTGAGTTGCATACATTTGTTTGGTTGTGATGTAATAAAACAATTATTATTAATTTCAACATCTGCCTCATCCTTGACTCGGCCTGACCCCGTAGACATAGGGTTCAAGATCTCGCTACGTTACCCTGCCTCTCGTATTGCCAACTTGTGCTCTGTGCTAATTCCCTCCCCATTGTTGTGAGCACATTTGGGTGTTCCTCCCAGGACCCCCAGAAATCAGGGTAACACAGTCCTGCATTGGGGATGCAATGGCAGTGGTCCATGGATTATGCTATGATGTCATCATGGTCCCACAGCTATTGCCTCCCCACACATCATGATCATGGGATGTTTTCTTAATGAAAAAAATCCATTAAGTGTCTGCAATCATGTGATGCTCCCATCCCTCCCAGCCATGCGGAAGGACAGGAAGTACAGTAGAGGTGCTTCCTTCCCCAGCACTGTGGAAGGCAAAGGTGGAGAGAAGTATTCCAGTCATGCTTCCTTCCCAGCGAAGGCATTGCCAGGATTGTGACAGGACAACACAGGAGGGTGTTGTTGTGTGGAGATGGGGTATGATTGGTATTAGTGTCATCCATGCACATAAGTTTCCTTAACACCTGTGCATGTCCTTTTTGAGGTGCTGCATAGGTTGGTATTCCCTTCCTCCCTGTGTGGTTCCCAAATTCCCTCTTGGTTATGATACCACTGCTGAAACTCCCTCCATGGCTCTTCTGTGCCTTGTAGAGGGAAAGCAGGGTCAGAGAAGCATCTGGCTGTGTCCCTGTAGCCAGATGCAAAATGATTACAGAGGCACTGAGATCTTCAGTGGACTGAGATGTTATGGACTTTTATTTCTTTAAAAAAGTTGTTCTGAGCTTACCAGACAATTAAGGTAAAATATGGTTGTGTATATGAGGAATGGTATAGGTGATAAGGTAATGCTCTGTTGGGAGGGGAGACAGTTTGGAATGTCGGGGGTTACTGGTGCTGAATATTTGAAGGGATGTTAAAAATTCAGGTAGATGTCAGTCAGTGAGAGAGATATGAGCCTTTCAGAATTATGAATATGACTTAGGGATATTAGGAGACTTAGTCAGGATCCAAGACCCAATTAGTTATACCCACATCAGTCAGCTAGGATTGGGAGTGAGCAATGAGAGTTAGGAATGTAAGTAAGAGTTGGGAGTTAGTTTGCTAGTATTTAGATGTGTTAAGTAAATACTCTTTAATGCTATATTGAACGTCTTTTTAATACTTTATGTTTGTTTTATGCACTTGTTCCTCTGAGAATGCTACATAAGGGATATTTGAATTACAGCATGACTCAGTGGCTTTAGACTACAGGAAAAGAGATTTCCCCTAAATATTAGGAAAAACTTGACAGTAAGAAGAGTGGAATACACTGCCTTGGAGTGTTTTGGAGTCTCCTTCTTAGGAGGTTTTTAAAGAGAGGTTGGATGGCCATCAGTTGGGAGTGTTTTGATTGTGTCTTCCTGCATGACAAAGGATTGGATTAGATGGCCCTTGTGGTCTCTTCCAACTCCATGATTCTTGAGTTCAGATACACAGTGTTTGTGGTGGCAGCAGTTATTCAAGGATGATAATGTCCCATGCTGGGATTAGACTAATAGTCTCCCATAGAATCCACAAGGACTTTGAGAATGTCTCCACATTTGATGCCATAGCAGTGGGACAGGAGGAGATCCTCATGTTTGGAGGCAGCGGCAGGACAAGTGGGTGACCTTACAAAGACCTGAGTAGATCTCAACAGTAGTATGATCATTTCATGTCTCCAATCCTGCCTGCTCCCTATAGGCACAGAATGGTTGAGCATAATGGTTTCAGTGACTTTACAGTAGGTCTGCTTGGGAGGTACATGAGTCATCCCAGTGTACGTCCACATCTGGAATTACTGTGCTATGCTGAGCTATAGAGGACATCAGCCTGTATGTTCTAAGGCAAAGGTCTCTTTTTGCAAGGGGCAGCCTTAGAAAACATTCACTTGTACAGCAGTGAATATGCTTGAGGACTTGAGTACGAATTTGAGCACTTGATTTAGTGTTCTCTGTGAAGAAGACATCTCTTCCTCCTAACAAAAGTAACAACTACTCTTCCAAAGGTTAGAGCTCTCTTTCTGAAATGAGTTTCAGAAATGAAATCAGTTTTAAAGAACAGTATAACTATTTATCACTTATTAATTTATAAAAATAAGCAGAAATCCTTCACTGGGGTTGCACAGCATAAATCTTGGCTTGTGGAATTGCAGATTGTTCGTGACACACCAGAGCAGCAGTTAAGTATGCAAACCACTCAATTCTCTGTATTACAGCAAATGTCCACCAGGTGGAATCACTGTTTCCCTTTTTATACCCATAATCTATATAATGTCATAATTCAGAGACTATCGTATTATCTACTCAAGATCTGTGAATGCCATTTATATGTTCGCTATCTTATCTGGACATTGCAACTGTTTCTCCAAGGCATCCAACTCACCAGTCCTCCTGGTGTTCACACGGTCGAATGACTGAAACAGAAATATATGGATGATACATCTCTCACTGGTTAGGAGAGGAATTTCTTTAAACTCTACTGATATTTTTCTTCTAATTTTAAAATTATGTTAATAATTATGCTGTAGATCTCATTTTAACATTATTTTTTTCCCTGCAGCATCCTTTTCTGCAGTACATTATTACGAGGAAAAATGATCAATAAACCTATTTGTGTCTTGCACATGTGTTGTTTCCCCTATGGCATTGATTGGATATTTTTGTCTGATGCAGACTGTCCACATTCAGTTCAAAGTTGCAGAAGTCCTGTTGCGCATGTGTGATGCAACATATGATGGGCATGCACATTTGGTTGTGATTTGCTTGCATAATTGCGTCTGTTTTCAGTTGCTCAACACTAACACTCAAGGCAAGGGTTCTGTAACACAATGGAGGTGTAACCTCTGTGGAGATTTATGCTGTGTAGCCCTGACGTATGATGGACATTCATGCTGCAGCCCATAATCTTGGTCTGGGATGTCAAATGGCACTAGAGGACAACTCTGATATGAGTGGATTATATAACATAGGGATGGGGAATGTTTCCCCTGAGGCTGTTTTTGTGTCCCTCGGGGCCTCTTTAGAAAACAGTTGGCAAAGGATGGCCCAGGACCTAAACCAGCCCAGAAAGGAACAAAGTTGTGGCAAAAGTGCCTCCATGCCTTCAGGGCTTGATGGTGGACATTGAGGGGCAAAAAAGGTTTAAAAAAATGGGGTGGTGGTGGTAGGAAGGGGCTCTCCAAGGTCAAATGGGTATCAATGTACTCCTCTAACAACCAACTGATTTCCTTCAGTTTGAACAACAACAAACTCTTCATGCAGGCTCTACCACTAGGCACAGTGAGATGACTGCCTTGGGCTGCAGGTGTTCTCCAGTTATTTTCTTCTGGTCCCCTCTCCCCCACATTGTGGAATCTTGGTCTTCTTTCCCGAGTGAGACTAGTAAATTAGCAATCCTCAATTGTTATATTTATTTTTGTTTTTAAATTCAAGGACTGTGTACCTTACTTTGAGAATGTGTTGAGCATTTCAGAGGACCTTGTATAGAATGCCATGCATCTACCAGTTCGTTCAGGCCACTTGGGTCTTTTCATCTTCTTTGTTCCCAGTGTGCGTTGTGCACGCAGCAAAAATGCTATTTAAAAAAGCAATTTTTATTAAGAATGTACAATGAAGGAAGTACAATACCAGATTCAATCACAGTATCTATAAAATGGAGGTGGACAGCAATGGAGGGTCTAGGGCTTGCATCCATTCAATATCTCACTCCCTTGTACCTTGTGAACTTGTCCATTTTTCCAAAAAGAAATGACCAGATGGCAATGTCTAGTATTTAAAAACTATTTTGGAGGTCCAAAGGTATTTGATCCCCTGGACAGCCATAAACCAGAGAATCACGCCATGCAGTGCCTTCTGGGAAAGTAATTCTCCATTTTGAGGTGATTTCTCCCAATATTTAGCCATCATTAGTTTCTGTGCAATTTTCTTTCATTATCTCTGCTTTTCGGAGCAAAAGAAAACAAGTATGATCCATCTTTTGTATTAAAGTCTTGAAATCTTCTCGAAGACTGCTTCTCTGTCATTTGATATTCTTTTATCCTGGGCAAACATACCTCAGATGTCTCAGCTGCTTCTTATAGGACTTAACTTCCAAAGCCTTCACTATTTTTACTTGCATCAAGATTACTTTTGGTATAGTGTTTTACCAGTATTGATTAAACAATGCAAAAAGGAATCTTTTCAGGAAAATGGCAGGGACATCTTTAGCCACCTGAGATATGAATGAAAAGAAGCTACCCCCATTGCACTTATAGAAGCTGATTGGACTCGGAACTGAATGTTATTTTGCCACTGCTGTGTGTGTGGGGGGGACATTTCCATTACACCTGAGACAGCAGACCTTAAAGTGTGCAAGGTAGGATGCTGGAAAGAAATAGCTCCCTAACAAAGGGGAATGGCACTTGGAGAATGCTAGAATCACCGAGTAGCTGCCACCTGAGGTGGCCATCTCATCTTGCCTGATGACAGAACCTCATTTGGATGACAATTCAGCTAGTACAGAGATTTCAGCATTGCACAGGGCTAGATGGGCTGTAGGCATATAATTTTTAAAAAAATCAAAAATTGTAAAACAAGCAAGCAGAGATGTTTCCAGAACGTCGGGAAAGTCCTGGACTGATGAAAATCTTCAACTTGGGACTTAGTCTGCGCACACGCACACACAATCGCACATGGTTGTTTTGAACAGATGACAGAATTTTCTGTGCAGGAAAACAGCGTTTTCTGCACAGAAAAGAATAGCTTGGATAAAAAGTGTGAATTTTGTGCAGAACAAATCCTTTATTCCAGCATTTGCCATACAAGAAACAGTATCTTCTTCATTGAAATAACATTCTGGTGCAGAAATACAATAACAGTCAATCAATCAGTCAATCAATCTCTGTCCTGTATAAAAAATACTGCTTTCCACACAAAAATATCATAAATGAATTTTGCACAAAGAAATTGCTGAGCTGCAAATATGCTTTAAAATAACACTTTTCAAAGTCTTCCTTGCACTGGGAAGAAAATTGCTGAAATAATTATTGCTTCCCTTGAATCTCGTACACCAAGTCGTCTGGCGAAGGGATTATTCATACAGAATCTTCCCCACTTAGTTCTCTAGAAGAAAGGGCACTCTGTAAGAGTTGGGCTACAAAAATCTCGTACACCAAGTCGTCTGGTGGAGGGATTGCTTCCCTTGAGAATGAAATTAGTGAAGAATTACATCCTTGCTATGCTCACACAAAAACCACTACATAAAATAACCCTGAGATAGCTATGTAAAATGTATGACAAGTCAGGCAGTTGTAGGGCCTTGGGGGCTACATTAAATGCTCCTCAAGGTGCATGAGGGGGCAGTTTCTTGACCACTTCCATACCCCTGAAAAAAATTGGGGATGCCAGAGATCATGAGGGCCTCAAAAATGGTCTTAGGAGGTCTGCGTCTGTCTCTTGTGCTGCGTTTTCTCACCCTGATACACAATACTCACAAAAAAAATGCCTTTTCTGCAGTGTTTTGTTGATGCATTTGGTGCATCTCAGTGACATAGATGGGAAGAAGTTGGGAATGAACCAAAACAATGGAATACAAGACAACAAACAATGGAATACAAGACAACAAATAACATATGTTTCAATTGTTGCTGTTGTTGTTCAAGTCATTTCCAATTTATAGTGACCCTAAGGAGAACCTATCACAGGGCTTTCTAGGGCTGAGAGCATGTGACACACCCAAGGTCACCCAGTGGGTTTCCATGACTGAGCAGGAAATTAAACCCTGGTTTCCAGGGTCACAAGGTAATGCTCAAACCACTACAAAATGCTGGCTTTCATATGCATCAGTACTAGAATTCATTTCAGCTAAACTGGAAACTGGGTCCTATATGGGAGAGAAATGGGATATAAATAAATAGGAAGAGCAAAGGCAGCTCCAGTGTCTATGGGGTAGTGAATCCATTTTGAGTGCTTTGTTTGTGTATTCCTACACGGCAGGGGGTTGGACTGGATGGCCCTTGTGGTCTCTTCCAACTCTATGATTCTATGACTCCCAACTTTAAAGTTGCTGAACAGTGCTTGCAGAAGAAGTCTGGCACTATGGATAGCTCCTTTAACATTCAGACTAAAATAGAGACACCAGCTGCTGCTGAGAAGGAATGAAACTTAGCTAGGGAAATCTGCTCATCCCTAGCTGCAACACATAGCCTCTCTTTGCCTTACATCCTAGGAGAGGGAAAATAAGCCAGCTGATAGCAACAATATTTGTTTTCCACACTCCATTAGTAGCCTAGAAGCAATTCATGCATGATCCCCAAATCTGCACCCAGCTAATTAAAAAGAATGTTTCCTGTCTCCTCTTGTGCCTACTGCATCTGGAACTGGCTGGCTTCTGCAAACATGCAGGGATTTGGAGGGAGGGGCTGAGTGTAAGGACAGATCACAATAAATCTATGCCGACAGGTACAAGCAAATTGGTCTATGGAAGTGACATATCTCTTCGCTTAAATGTCTACCACAAATCCCAAAGAGGCAGGGTAGGATTTAATCTAATTGGCTGTGCCACTTCCTTATGGCTTAATGCAAGAATCACAGCAATTACATCTGACTGTACGTAGCCCGGGTGCTGAGAATTCATTTATTAGTCTATTAGGAATCAAGAAAAACCTGAGGTTGGAAATAATTTGGCTACTCTGTTACACGCGTGGCTTGGGATTTCATTTGTGGTCACATTCACCAAATTGCTACTGATGAAGCAGCAGTTGGGGAAACGGGTATAATTTATTCATCAATTCAGCTATGGAATTTTGTACCTCCCTTTATCACTGTTTTTCTCTGGTCAGTTTGCCATGCAAAATTCTTTTGGTGATGGGTGGTGGGTACTTCTCCTTTCCATGAGGTCATGTAAAACAGTGGTTTTCAACCTTTAGTTCTCCAGATGGTTTGGATTTCAGTTTCCAGAAGCCCCAACCAACAGTCAGGGATTTAAAATTTTAACTGTAACCTGAATTGAACAGTTAATTCTAATGACTGGGAAAACACTGAATCATGTCAACACTAATATATTTTTCCTTGACTGAATGGGTCTGCTCTAGTTAGGACTAGCAGCTGGAGTTAGTCCTGAAATATCTGGAGACCCAAACATTGGGAACTACTGATCTAAAATACAGATGTGGGATTTTGAGGATATAACACAAATGTTTATTCATTTATAATGTTGGAACTCCAGTATAACAAACTACAATGTACAAGACTAAAAACAAAACTAAAATGTACAGGAATATCACTATACACACACACGTGCACACACATGCAGAGCAAACTCCAGGATTAAAACCTTTGAAAATTTATTGCAAGAAAGATTTTTTTAAAAAAAAAATCTACCAAATAGTTCATCATTAAAGGCTTATTGCAGTCAATTCTGAAAAGACTGGTGGAATAGGAAAGTTTTCACTTAATAGCAGAAAGAGACCAGGGACGGACCTATCTTAGCTTCCCTGGGGAAGTAGTTCCAAAGTCTGGGAGCAGCCACCTAGAAAGCTCTCTCTTTTCTACCTTCCAAATGTGCACAGGGAACTCGCCTTGAAGTCTGATGTATTCTCAGGGGTGATCACTCTGACTTGTGGAGGGGGCCATGAGGAGCTGAGAGAAGATAAGTCTGTGAGGTGAAGTCCAACTAATGGAGACAAAGGCCATTTCCACCCTGCACTGTTCTAGTGCAATTATTGCACTTTCAACATCCTGTGGAATTCTGGGGTTTGTAGTTTACTGTGACAAAGCTCTCTGGCTGGGAATTCTAAATGCCCATCCCAAAACTGCTAACCCCGGGATTCCATAGGATGTTGAAAGTGGAATAAGAGCATTATAACAGAAATGGTCATAGTTCTTAAGGGAACCTGGGAGTTGTACCAGGTAGCATGATTCTTAGAAGATACTTCTGTTTCAGCCTGGCAGCAACTATGGCATTCAGCTTTTATTTTAGTAACAACCAGAGTTTAGCAAGTTACCTTTTCATAGTACTGCGTCGAACTCGTTATAATGTTTGAAAATCATTGCAATTACTCCTTGTAAATAATGCTTCCAGATTGTGGGACTTCTTGATAAGAGAAGCTAGGTTGGTCCCCTTTGTGTTGTCCTTCTGCCAGCAATTGAAAGACCTTCCTGCTCAGGTGGAGTTTCAGGAAATAACTGGCTTGAAGAACATACTATATAATGAATAAGTAATAAATTTAGCAGGGGTTTAATATTATGTGAGCTGCCTTGGGCCATAGCTTTGGGGGAAAGGTGAGACACAGATTAAACAAACAAACACACAAACATAGCAGTGTAACTCTGGATTAATATGCAGAGGGATCTTGTAGCACCTTTGAGACTAAGTGAGAGAATGAAGTTGGTAGCATAAGCTTTCCTAAACTTAAGTCTTCCTCATAAGATGTATCTGATGAAGTAGACTTAAGTCTATGAAAGTTTATACTACCAACTTCTTTCTCTCAGTCTCAAAGATGCTATAATATCCTTTTGCAAATATACAAACAGTATGAACATTTTAAAAAGTGTTTCAGAAGTATTTTGGAAAAAAATAATTACTTTTAGTTTCCTTTTCTTTTTAGGATGATCAACCTTAGGATAGATAAGAGAATGACATGAAACCTGCCACATTCTGGTTAAAATGTATCTAAAATGCCTAAACATGTCCTTAGAAGTAACTTTAAGAAGTAATTAGAAACCATGACTTCATTCCCATTGGTTACATTGTTTTTGAACTGTAACCTGGTTATGGAGAATTAAAATGAGCAGAAATGCATTCTGGATTTGTGCTTCAATAATATTAAATAACTTCTCAATACATCTTCTGACATCTGAACGTTAGGTAAGGAGTGGCCTTGAATGGCTGACAGATCACCAGTTTGGACCAGTCAGGTACCTCACTAGTACTGGAATTACTTCTGTGGAGGATTCAAAGAGGCAAAAGAAAAAGTATAAAAGAAAGGTATAAGAAATGTAAGGCCCGCTTTGGGAGTCCCCAATATCAGTACGGTTTGGATGGGCACCATATCTAATCGGCACCATATTGGATTGGCGACTGTATTAATTGGCTCTGATATCAAAATCAAACCTGAGAGGTGACCAAGAGGTCAAACCGAGCGAGGGAAGAAACCTGACTGTAAACAAGAGAGGCAGGTCAAGCTAAACACCCTCCAAGTAAGACTAAGTTATTTGTCAGGCAAATAAATGCCCTTCCTCTGGATAATAGGCTTAAGCAGAAGCTGGAGTTTTCCCAGGGAATGCAATTGTGAGAAGCCCAGCAGGACACTGACTGACTGACAGCCATCCCCTGTGCACCTGGGCTCCTTACTCGTTCCTCATAGCACCCACAAAAGACAGCTATTACAACACACATTATGTCTTTGTCATCCAAACACTGCGCACATTAGTGGGTTGATAGTCCATTGCCTGTGCTGCAATTCTCATTGTTCTGCACTTGGAACCCCACATAGTCTCTACCGCCACAGGCTGTTTTTTGGGTACAAATACCCCTGACTTCAGGATGCCCAGTACAGTCTCTTAAAGGCCTACCCATCACTCTGTGCGCCTGGCTCTTGAATGGGAACTGTCCTTAGGTATTACCTAAGCCAAGCCACATTTCAGCACTTCACTACTCTTCTAGACTGGTAACTATAAGACAGACACACACGCACCCAAAAAAAGCTCAGCCTCTGTATCCATATTTTTCCCCTCCTTTTTTTCTTCAGTTAGCTCTTGTGTGAATGTTTGACTGTTTGTATGTTGTGTGCATGCATGAGTGAATTCCCCCCAATAAAAACACATTTTTAGCTTGCTTTTGAATCTCTGGCAAGTTCTTTTCCTGCGTAAGCCTGTAAACATTGGTAGAAAAGGTCTCATTAAGTTACTCCCCTCTCACAAGCTCCTCTTTGGGCTAACTCATTTCCCACTTTTGCAAGGAGGTATTTGTCACGCTGGCGTGGCCCTTGTGGCATGGGCTCTAGGACCAGGAGGTGCTATCTGTCATTGATAGGAAGTGACTGGGTGTCACTGAAGCTCTGGGAGCTGTAGGCTGTGGAGGGGAGAGGACCAAGGAGAATGGAGACTAGCTGTGGTTGGCTGAAGGCTGCATTCATACGTTGATTTGACTTGATATTTGGCTATAGCTCCCTGGGAATTCAGTTCAAGCAAATCCTCTCTATATATTAGCGATCAAGAGGAAGAAAGAAAGAGAGAGAAGTTTATTCATTGTAAAGGGAGTATTAGTGAAAAGGAAGGCGAGATTCGTGATGAAGAATCCAGGAAGAAAGACAAAGATGGGACAAGGATGGGATCAAGAAAGATGACAGTGGGGGATATGAGGAGGGAGAAAAAATTGAAATGGAAACGATGAGGCTGGAATATGATTTCCAGAGGGAAAGGAGAGAGGTGAGTGGGGGTCCTCCTGGGTCAGTCCATGCATATTGAGTCAAGTATAATAAGGAGGAATTGCCTCCTCATTACAAGGGGAAGGGAATTATGTTGATATGTTATTGGAGTCTTTTTTTGTAAAGTGCGGCCAACTTATAATTGGTGAGCAGAGCCCATGGGCAGCACAGTTCAGACCCTTGCTCAATGGAAAACCCCAGAGGCCGCTGGCAGGCTGGCTGATAATGACTGTGGTGACTATCAAATCATGCAATAAGCCCTTTTGAGAAGGGATGAGGTTGACCCCAGAGACCTTCTGGGTTAGACTTCAGGTCTCTGAGGGAAGGGTCTGATAACTCCTTCCCCGAGCTGGCTGCAGGAATGACAAATCGACTTAGTGGGTTGATGGAAGGTGGGGCAGAGGAAGAGAGAAAAGAGAAGAGAAGAATTTATCCTACAGGAACAGCTGGTGGAGATCTTGGTTTCTTGTCACTGGGGAGGGGGGGCAATCCCCTTCTTAATACCTTTCATATGGTGAAATTTCACAAATAATAAAGGCGTGATGAGAACGAGCTGCACTACGCAAACAAGACAGCAAACATTTCTGGCTCCAGCATGTGTAAAGATAACTACTAGGTGGTTATATCAAGAAAGAGGTCAGAATCCTGCTGGAACCTAATGCACAAATAGGTTCTCCTATGGAAGCAGTGGGGCATTTTTGTCTGATGTGCAACGTCTGCCTTCTGCGCAAGGTTGTGGAAGTGGAGTTTCACATGCAGTGCCATTGTTCCTGGCTGTGCATTGTACCTTCAGTCCTGCATTCAGTTATAAACTTTGTGGCCAGGTTCAGTGGCACAACATTGCTCTACATAACCCTGATGTAGGATTGCTGCCATTTTGAAGTTTCCGTGCTTAAAAAGGACACACTGCAGGTGAGAGCAAGAGGAGGCAGAATGGTGAAATCATTTTTTTTTAATTTCATGATTGTTTTGGTACTATCTGAAGAAAGTCAACTGATAAGTCTTGGATAGGCAAAGTATGGCCCATGGACCCCAATGCAAATTTTTCAGCTTCTAAGCCCCCTGTTAGTCTTCAAAAGCATGATTTTCAGCCTATATTCTTATCTTCCTGATTACATTTCAGCTGCCTTTAAAAGGTCCCGTTTTCTCTCTTCTCCAGCTCTTTGTCCACGGCTTACTTCAGTTGGTGCAAACTGAGTTCAAACTGGAAAAGTAGCTTACACTCTGTTACCTCAGCTGGGGGGAAAGAAGAGGAGGAGGCATACCTTCCCTTCCCAGTAGGCTCAGGCAAAAGCAAACTGCTGCAGCCTCTCATAGCTTGTGTGTTCTTCCACTTTGATAACTTCTACCATCTTTACCATACTGTGAAGTTGGTTAGTCACACATGTCCCAGTTTTCATCTGTGAAATGCTCTCCCATTTTTTTCCACTGAATGTCAGCACCACCACTTCTAGTGTGGCCAGATGTACCAGTGCAACCTAAACAGAGGTTTACAGGACTTAAAATGCCCCTTGTAATTGTCATCTGCTATTGTAGGCCTTATTTCAAAGTATCAGCAGCCCTTACAGACGGCATAGCTGCACTTAATGATGCACTAAAACAACTATCATGGCTCCATCCTGTGGAATCCTGGGATGCACTATTTGGTGAGGTACTGAGAATTCTGCCATTCAAGGAAGTGGGCTAGAACTCTCTAGCAGAGAATTCTAAGCACCTCACTGAAAAACTACAAATTCCAAGATTCTATAGGATGGAGCCATGGCAGACAAACTAGTATTGAACTGCTATAACTGAGTAATGAAAATCTATCTAAAGAGACAAAAAAAAAAGGCAGATAGGTATCCAATCCAGATGTCTAAAAAAAGAATTTTGCCTTCTCTTTGAAGGCTTCATAGGCAGCTCAAGACTTTTGCTAGGGCTGGTCCAATTCATTTTGCTAACTGAGCTAAACAGCAGATAGTACCTCTTTTTCCAGCAAAACTCATGACACATACTTGCCAAGACCGACAATGTTATTTTGGCACCTGAGGCAGAAAATCTCTCTGAAATCTCTTTCTACTTAATTGAAAGTAAAATCAGAGCCCAAGAAGTTACCTTTTTTAAAAAAAAAATGCATTTCTTTCCTTTTACTCATTTCTGGTGTTTCCAGAGTAGTGTTTTGTTGTTAATTATTTAAAAAATAGATCATTTTTGGTTACGTTTTTGTTTTTGCTACATATTTGTGTGTGTTGGGGAGTGGAATCTTGAAACTGATAAAGGAACAGAACTTGAAAACTTCATCTTAAAGGCCCTTTAAAGATAACTTCAAAAGTAATTAGAAAACTTTAGTCCTTGCATGAACAAAGTAATGCTTTGATTCATTACATTACTTTTGAAATGTGGCTTCAGTACTGCGAAGGAACAGCACCACAAACCCCTCCCAGAGCTTGACAGCTGCTGGGTGGTGGGAGGACATGTGAAGCAATGCACATGTGTAGGATCTCAGCCATAAAGATTTCAATTTCAAAATGTGAGTGAGTACAGCATCTTTTGCTGCCAGTGGAATAGCCACAGAGTAATGCAGGCTGATGAACTTTTTTCTTTTACGACCAAAACAGTTACCTTTGCTTTTGTCTATAAAAAGAGAGAAGCTGAGATTCCAGATCAGGTACGTAGCTACACGACTGCTTTGGTTATGTACATAAGCAGAACTTTCCAACACAACCCTGTTCCATCTTAACTGACCAGCCAACAGCCACTGTGTGTGTCTGTTCCCCTGTTGATCGACACACGGAAAACTGATGTTTCCACCTCTATCCCCTGTGTGATCTCCAGTGTAACAATCAGAAGGAGAATCCCTGTCAGAATTCCTCCTCACACCATGGATCATTTGTAAGAGGAGGGTGGGGACATCAGTCAGCCGCTTCCTGATTGACAGGACAACAGACCCCTGTTGCTCACAGTGACTGATGCCTGGTAAGCCAGGACTGGGAGACTTTTATGATTCCTGTGAATTACACACACTACTGAGTACACAGAATCATGAATATGAATCAGTTATGACTGCAGAACTCTTAAGATAAACATTGTAACTGCAATGATGAATTCCAGCCTCTTGGGTCTCTCTCAGAGATACCAGCAGGACTGGAGTGTTTGGGGAGAAGTGTGGCATACCTGCAGCTCAGTTAACTTGGACCCAGCTGAGGCCCCTGGATGAGCACGCACACAGGCACAGCCAAACGGCTGAAAAATACAAGAAAAATCCTGGTCAGGCCAGTAACTTTCCATTACACAGCTTCAGGAGAGCTCCAGACAAGTACACACCAAAACTCAATCAAGTATGCACCAAGCACACAAAAGATTCTCAGCCCCGAACAGTCAGCTTGACAGGATTAGCGCTTCTGACTACACAACTTTCAAGCGCTCCCCGTTTGCATACTGTCTGCACTATTGACAACCCGGACGAAAACCCATCAAGTCAAGCACTGACCTTTCGGAGGCTTTGTCTCTGCTTGAGAATCTATTGTTCTCCCTGGGAGAGGGCTAGCCTCCAGGTACATTTTCCCCTATAAAAACCCCTGATGAAGTGCTCAAAATCACTCTCGGCTTCCTCCCCGTCCTGCTGCCGCTCTGCTGGCCGAAGCCTTCCCCTCAGCCTCCACGTGCTGAGATTCACCTCTCCCGACTCTCTGGCTCTATTTTGGCTTCCCGGACTACAGGATCAGGTGTAGTATTGTTGGAAAATGCAGGGGGGCATGCTGTAGATCTTTAGCATGACTCACAATTAAACTGTCCTTAAAAGCAAGACAAAATACTTGTTCAGTCCCATAAAACTGCCAGTGAATGAGGCCAGCCGGTTTGACTAAAACCTACTCAGTTTATTGAAGAGAAGCGTGAGTACATAATCAGCAAATCTATGTAAAATCCATGTCTGGACAAAGACAGCAAAGAGAATACATGAAGAGAAAAAATACAGAAAGAGACACTGCCTGTTTTCAGGCTGCTCTTTAAGTAGAAGCATGTCAACAAGTTTTCACACCATGAGACAGGGAAGTTCGTTAGACTAAACACACCTTTGTTATGAGAGAAGCGAAGCAGCAGAGATTCTCAGGGAAAACCTTATCTGCTTTATGGCTGGGAACAGCTGGACAGCAGAGAGAAGGACAGCACAGTAAACAAGAACACAATTAACCCTTAACACAGACAGAACTGTCTTGGCCTGCAAATGCCAACAAGTATTCCCCTGATGTCCTTCTTTAAATCCCCTATCAATTTTCCTCCCTTTATTTTTCTTAGGTCTGTGCGAGTGGGTGCGTAAGTGCGCAGTGACTGAGGTTTTAAATAAAGAAATTAATTATAAACTTATTTTCTCTGGGTCTTGACTCAGCATGACCCCATAAAAGCTGGGTACAAGGTCTCGCTAGGCTACCCTACCTCTCTGATGTGCTGGGCGCGTGCTTGGTGTAACTTGGAAATCCCCTTAAAATCGGGGTCAGGCTAGGTGTCCTTTGAGGGATCCCATGGAACTTGGGCAGTAACTGGGACCCCCAGAAACTCTGGCAATCTATCTGGTGACCAGGACCCCCAGAAACTGTGATAGTGACTGGGACCTCCAGAGACTCGGGCAACATATCTGGTGACCGGGACCTTGGGAAACTCAGGCGATCTATCTGATGAAATATTTATATTCTACATTGAATGGAAAGCACTTATCACTTGTGCTAGGCTGTCAGATGCTGCTGGGAGCTACCTGCCACAGCAAAACCCACTGCTGATATCACCATTGGCTCAGCCCAGTTTAAAACATTGGAAGGCAGAGAAGTGAACCGATCAGAGCAATTCAGGCAGCAGCTCTTCACAGAGTGGAGTGATGTGGAGACAGAGCAAGGAGGAAGAGATATGAAGCAAGGAGGTTGCTGAGAAGCTCAAGGAGTTGCTACAACATCAGAAGATAATTGTTTCTCTACTCTAAGCCCATGCAAAGTGTGAGTGCTGGATAAGCAAACAGAAGAGGGAGGTGACCTGCAGGTACAGGTGGCAGTTTTGGAAGACAGGGAACTGAAGACAGGGCTTGGGCTCCGACTGCAAGTACTAGAAGGAGACAGCGTGGAATCTTGTAGTCCAATGTCTGGTGTCCTTTGTAGGAATGAACTTCTTCACTAATTATCAAAGGAAGGAACTGGGAATCTGAGCAATGTTATTTGCTAAATTTGAAAACCACATACAGTTTTTGAAGCCTAGTAGCAATTTGGGACTTACTCCACTCAAAATTTGCATATGGCTGTTTTTTGTGGGAGAAAAAAAAACATTTTCTGTGCAGGAAACAGAACAGAAAATAATATTCCAGACTTTACTTCCAGGTCTGGGTGGCAAGCAGCAGCAGGAAGAGAGTTCTTTGCCTTATTTCTCCAGAAATGAAGCCACAAGCAAGACCACAACTCCTTTTCCCCAGTTTTCCTCATTGGTTTCAAGGATCACATCCCTTGTCTTTGCCAGAATGATTCCATTTCATGTAATACTCTGCAATTATGTCTCATCTAAACGTGTCCTAATTACTGGAATGTCCGTGATGTCTTTTCTCAAGCAGAGATCAGAAGAAAGAGAAGATAATATTAAAGATTTTCACAGTTGGACTGGGCTGAACTCGTGCAGCTTTAGTCTGATCATTAAAATTCACCCTTAAAACAACACTAGGCTATTTTCATATTCTTTTAGCTAGAAGGGATTCCAGTTTCAATTTTCTCTCACCCTCCTGACCTCATTTTATGAAGTACATTGATATAGCAAGTATATCTGCTTTGGTAAATAAAAGGGGATGCATTTGAACTTCACTTGGAAGAGAAGTGAAGGAACCATGTCCTTGCTTTCCTGGGTGAAAGAGGGTCATATCTGGCTTTTCAGGTTCCATAATATTATTCCAGCACTCTACAGATCAAAGAGTCATGGAATTTTCATAGAATCGTAGAGTTGGAAGGGGCCTCATAGGTCATGGAATCCAGCACCCTGCTTGGTGCAGGAACTCCAGGTAGAGCATCCCCATCCAGCCTCTTTTTGAAGACATCGAGAAAAAGACCCCCACCACCTCTCTATGTGATTGGCTCCATTGCCAAACCATTCTGACCATCAAGAATATCCTATTTTAACCTGGGCAGCAAGCCAGAGATCGCTGCTGCACAGCTGATAGCCAAATAGCAAACAAAGAAACAAATCAGCTTGAAATCAGTCACTTCCTTTACTCAGTAAACAAAAGATCAAAGGCATGAACAGGGTCCAACAGAATCCAAAGGCAGAGTGAAATAGTCCAGCATCAACATGATCCAAGAATACAACCAGAAGAAAAGTCAGATAAACTGTGCTTATATAGGCCAGCAGCTTAACACAGCTGCTGCCTAACTAATTGCTGTCTCCTTTGAGACCAGTGCAGGTTCTCCCTTTGCTATCTACACTTGGCAAAGGTAGGTATAGGTGAATTGTCTTCTGTATCTGAAGGGGCAGGACTCTCTGCTGGAGCTGGTACTGCACCCTGTTCTGTCTCAGAGATTTGTGGTTCTTTAACCTCTTCCTGTTCAGCAGGTCCTGACATGTCTGCTGTTTCAGTCTCTTGAGCCAGAGTCCATTTCCATGTTCTGGAAGCAAAGCATGACAAAGAAGCTCCTTCTAATGTTCAGTCAAAATCTATCCACCTATAACTTAAAACCATTGGTTCTGCCCTCTGGGGCAACAATGAACAAATGTGCACCCTCCTTTCTATGACGGCTCTTTAGATATTGGTCAAAAGCCTTTGTGTTGTATTTATTTAAGTGTTGGACTAGGACTCCAGGAGACCAGTATTCAAATCCCTGCTGAGCCATGGAAACCCACTAGGTGACCTTGACCAAGTCACACTTTCTTATCCTTATAGAAAGGAAAACCCTGTGATAGGTTTGCCTTAGGGTCACCATAACCTGAAAGCACATAACAACACCACAGTTCTAAAGGCCACTCTACATGTGTAGATCATTGGCTGAAGTGGATTAAGACCCAATTTTGGGAAAGCTGTTGCTGTTGTCATCATCATCGTCTTCATAATTATCATCAAAATCACCCTGGTTAATATAGCCAATAATGAGCTGCAGTCTAACAACATCTTAAAGATCTAATGATTTTCACTGCTGTACTAAAGACTGATGGAGATGGCAACTATCATTCTTTCATAATCCATGCACATTTAAATAATACCTGGAATCCAGTTGGTTAAGTCCAACTAGAACAGACCCACTGGATCAATTGTTGAAAGATTAGTCAACACATCAATAATTACCATTGATTCAATGGCTTTACTGTAACAGGACCTGTCGGGGCTAACAAGATTGAAGCCAATAATAGTGATGCTCAAAGATTTGGTTAGATCTGTATTTTTAAGCAAAATCATCTAATTCATACTGCCTAGGCTAGTCTATAGATCTGAAACCAGATTGCCTTCAGTTATTCCTTCAAATGTTGTACTACTGTCCTTAGCTCAAAAATACATATAAAAAGATATATAAAAAGACAAAAATACATATAAAAAGTACACATTTTTAAGTAAATGCAAGCAGAAATTTCTGTTTTAGGGAATATATACGTTAAAAATGGGAAAAATCAGTTTTTATTTGTTTTCAAATTTTTCCCCTTTTGATACATAAATGAGACATAACAGAACTGTGAAATAAAAATATTGAAAATTGAAATTGGCTAACCATATCCATCTTCAAACACATCATCATCATCATCACCATCATCACTCTCACTGCTACTGCTACTATTCCTATTCCTATTAAAAAGAGATAGTTGCTCACTGAGGGCAGCTTTCTGAGCTACACAAGTTGCCCATTACATGCCAGACTATGCCTCTATATCTGTTGATCTGGTTCTCATTGAATAGGAAGCCTATTGCTCCTTGGGGCCTTTCCACACTACACTTTTATAGTGCTATTATTCCACTTCCTTTTCTTTTCTTTTAATAATTTTATTAAGTTTCACAAATAAAAAAACATCATCTCAAATTGTACTTTTACATGTAATGTTTTTGTTCTTCCACTCTCATCTAGTTTTCATTTTCTAGATATCTAGTCACATATAAAAAATTATGCCTCACAATTCCATGTTCATCTTACGTGTTTGATCTTGCATTTCTCTCATCAACTCCTGTTATGTTACAGTTATTCCTCTTTAATTTCAACCATAATTCAGACATTTTCACTTGGCAGTTCCCAGCAATTACCCATTACAATTTGCCATTCTGCTTTTATCTGATCGTCCGATTTCCCCTTTAATCTTTGTGAAACAATATCCGCATTTCTATTCTCAATAAATGCCCCCCACCATTGTTCGATTGTGGGTATTTGCTGAGACTTCCACAATTTGGCATATTCAGTTCGCACTGTCGTTATCATGTACAATATTAATCTCCAATGCCTCTTAATATTAGTATTCTCAAGAACATTTGTCATGTTTAACAAATAAAATTCAGTTTTTTTTACAAATTGAACCTTCAATATTTCACACATCTTTTTATGTATTTCACTCCAATATTTCTTTGCCTTGGGACATGACCACCACATATGAAATATTGTTCCCACCTCTTTCTGACATTTCCAACACATCCCCATACCTGTATTGTAAATCTTTTTTAACTTTTCTGGTGTCATGTACCATCTATGAAACATTTTAAAATAGTTCTCTTTAAGATTCTGAGCCATTGTAAATTTTTGTGTCCTTTTCCAGCTCTGTTCCCGTTCATCTAATTGAATTGAATGCCCAATATTCTGCGCCCACAAAATCATTGCAGATTTCACAGTCTCCTCCTGTCTCTCCTGTGTTAATATTTCTTGATATATATGGGCTAACAGATGCGGTGGATTGTCAAAGATACATTTAATCACTCCTGTCCTTTCTTTGGATTCTATTCCATAGGTTTTCAAGTCCATCTGGAATCTCTCATTTAGCTGCCTGTACGGAAACCAACTTAATGGCAGTCCTTCCTGTTCCAATTTTTCTCTTGATTTGATCTTATAAGCATTTGCCATTGTTTTCTCTAATATATCCTCATATCTCAGCCATTTCTCTGTTGCCTATTATTCCACTTTCCATGTCCTGTGGAATTCTGGGGTTTGTAGTTTACTGAGGCCAAAGAGGTCTCTGGCTGAGAATTCTAAAGGTTCCTCCCTAAACTACAAACCCCAGGATTACATAGGATGTTGAAAGTGGAATAATCTACTATATAAAAATCAATGTTTGTGAGTTTGTCTGCTTGTCTGCATCAAGCAGGTGAAGACCTCATATGATTGGCTGAGTGAGGTGAAAAGACCTTATATGATTGGCTGGCTGTGAAGATTCCATGGAATCCTGGGGTTGGCTGTTTAGGGAGGGGCCTTTAGAATTCTCAGCCAGAGAGCTCTTGGACCTCAGGCCGGTTGCTATGGAGGTGAGGCCTACCATCAGTAAGGATACCAGAAAACCTTTGGGAGGCATATGTGAGAAAAATTAAAGTGACATACACAATATAGTTACAAGATCTTTACAGTAGATTGTTACAGTAGATTGTATGGATTCCATATGTGGAGAATCTTAAAGTTGAAATTCAAAACAAAAAATACTTCCAGAAAACTGTAAAGCCATTGCACAAATTCAACAGAAAGCTAAATAAATAAGTAAGTAAGTAAGTAAGTAGCCAGTACATCGACGTTGCCAGAGAACACAGATTGGATTGGGGATTATGGGGAAAATTTACAGGTACTGGGATAGGCTGGTTGCTATGGGGACAATGGAGATAAAAATGTCTATGGACAATGGAGACAATGGAGAGACAATGTCTATGGAGACAATGCCTAGCAGCAAGGAGGAGGACAGTGTATTCCCACAGGAACCCAACCTCTGTATGGTAATACTCTGTATGGTAACAACTCTGAATACAGATTAGATTGGGGAATATGGGGAAAAGTTTGAGGTACTGGAATAGGCCAGTTGCTATGGCAATGAGGCTTAGCAGCAAGGAGGACAGTGTATTCCCTCAGGTATCCAAATTGTGTATGTAAATAATTCTGAATATAGATTGCACTGAAAAATATGGGGAAAAATTACAGGTACTGGAGAAGACAGTTTGGTGAGTTCTTAAGAGGAAAATAAAATCCCAGAAAAATTACAGGTACTGGACAACACAGTTTGGGGAATTAGAGATGCAGGATCTCAAATCTGTATATTTCAACCATGTATAACTCCTAAAGTAAGGTAAAGTAATTCCTAAAGTATTTCTAACAAGTTTTACCTATGAGAAAATAAAATATGTTCAATGCCAGATAAATACGCTGGTAGTACTATAACAGTGTAGTGCGGAAAGACCCTTGTTCCCATATAGCTCTTCAGCACCCTAAGTCAGGAGTGGGAAAAGCATGATCCATGACCTTCATTGGGTCCCTGAGGGTAAATTTCTGCCCCCTAAATCATGTAGACCCCTCAAGTTGAAATCAGATAAAGAAAAACTGCTCAAACTGTACCCTCTCCCAACCACAGAAAATGGCTTTATTGAGGACAGTTCTCCAAACTGGAAGTGTTATCCCATCACTTCCAGTCATGCCGAGAGCAACCTCATGGCCTGAAGGGACAGGAGGATAAAGGACCTCATTCCTTCCACAATTGCTCACCCTTGTTCTAAATGAAGCTAACAAAGCAACTTCTATACAGCAGTAGAAAGAATAGCAGTAGAGCAAGTAAGTCTTCAGACAGTTGAGGGTTTCCTCAGAAATACCTGTGAATAAGGCTGTCTTCAAGCAGACCACAGCAACCTCATTTTCATTTGGAATTTGTCCCAAAACAATGTATTACGTTAAACTGCCATCATACATTAGAGGGGGGAAAAAATACTTTACTCTCAAAAGTACAGATTGTAAATCATGATGAAATGCTTTTCCCTTCCCCTCCCCTCCCCCAAAATGCCTGGTTTTGAAATAGAATATCTACAAGAGTAAAGAAAGGGGAATTGGTTAAGTACATCGGGGGTTAAAATTGGTGTCCTGAACTGTAAATTTTATGGCCAAATTCAAGTGATCCACAGGCTCATTTATTATTGCAAAAATGATTGGAACTGGGGCTCTTGACACGATTACCTGTTAGGACAGATTTATTGAAAATTAGCAATTCCATTTATAACTATGAGATTTCAGGGATTATTCTGCTGTAGACTAGAAAATGGACAGATTTACAACTTCAGTGAGTCTAGTTGTACCAACTAATAGAGCACGGGGAGAAAATTTAGAGGTTTGTGCTCCTAAAGGAGTTAACCTTTGGGTAAAGACACATTTTTCAAGTGGCTCGTGAGAAATTATTGGGCCCATAAATTGTGGCTGCCAATGGCATGAAAAATAGCCATGGTGCAGCAGATTTTATTTTGGTTTGTAATTTTTTTTTTTTCCAGGCAAAGAAAAAGCAAGCAAGGGAAAGCTGAAAAAATCATTTCACCTTTTCTTGACGGCCAGACCAAAAATTCTTTGGAAGTTGGGAAGCTGCAGGTTCTTCTCTCAGATATAAGGAGAAGCCATAAGGAATGTGAGATAAGCTTTTGGAAGAATTCGGTCATATTCCCACAGGTGGTAATTTCAACACATTGGGTCTTCAGCCAAGCACATTCACCAAGGCAATAATCCTGTTGGCATTATACACATCTAAGTTCCCTTACCCACATGGTTGGGGGGGAGGGAGCACTGAGTAACAGACATATTCAATTCATGGTTGCATAAGTAGAGTTCCACAAGTTGAACTATTTCACATGGGCCTAAATCTTATTTTTTGTCCCAACTAGAATTGAGTCACTGAATCCGTTTGAGGTCACCTATGTGTCAACTCACCTTTCAATAATTGATTCAATGGGTCTGCGTTAGTTCAAGCTAACCAACAGGATTCTAGCCGCATTCATTTTCATACAGGAAGGTAGGGGGGTGTCAAAACAGACTAGTGAACTTGGACAAGAGAAAGGTGTTGGTGGGATTCTGGGAAGCCCAAGGGATTGCAGTTCCATCACAGCACCTCAAGTCTGAATGCTTGCAGAAGAGGGTTTTGTCCATCTCACAAGATGGATAAGCACTAAAGCTTGGCAGTGAAGGAGTTTTATGAATGTAAGTGACTCCAGGGACAAAGCGAGGAGAGCCTATAAGGCCACTCTGGTGTTGAATCATTCAACAATTGATTTAGTTAATCTACTGTAGACCAACAGGACTCCTGCCATGGAGTTCTTTGATTGAACACAGCTATTTGTCAGGACCTGCAACATACCACTTGATTCTCTAAAACTGCAGAAACAGCCACTGTGCATTCCCCACTGCACTATGGGACAAGAAACAAGCTCACTGGAAGGTCCACAACTGGTGGCATAAAGGTTGTTTCCAGCAGTAGCGTGATACACCACAAGGACCATGTGACTATGTGAATGTAGATTTATGTCTTGCAATTACAAGGTAGGTTCTCAGCCGAAATGCCTGAATCTTTGATTTCTCTAGTATTGAGCAGGATTGTTATTACAACAATAGTATATTATCTGGAGGATAAAACTAACCCATCTCTTGATTGTTTAAGTCCAGCGCCAGGGACAATTTCAGGTAAGGAGTTTGATGGGGTGGTAGATATGTCAAACCATAACTCAGGGAGGACGGAACCCTCCAACAAAGAGCAACCACTTATTTGATCTGGATCTTGAATACAAACCATGAAAGTGGGGACTTGCAACCTTTCTGACTTTGGAGATTTTAAGCGGGATGTATCAGAAAAGGAATAACTGTCTTGCAATGGCTGGTTGTTCATAGCAATGTCACTTTTTGATCCTTCAATGCCACCTCTTCCTATTGTTGTAAAGCCTTTGGATACTGCTCAGCTGGGCAGGTGGAGAAGGCCACCTGTGGAATAACACACATATAACTGGAGGTTTCCCAATCTGCCACTGGACAAGCAGTAATTGGAGCCTCCCTTTTCCATTGAGAGTTATTGTATAGATTAGTGTTTTGTATATCTAACAACAACAATGACAATAACAACAATAATTTATTTCTTACCCCCCACTCCAAGGTTCAAGGTGGCGTACAACATAGATTAAAATATAATTTCTGACTAAAAACACATAAAACCACTTAAGACATACCAATTTAAAATACATAGTTTAAAATCAACTGGGTATGCCTGCTGGAAGAGATACTTTTTAAAATTTGGACAGCATGTTTACCTATTAATCTCTACCAGCAGGTCATTCCACAGTCTAGGGGCAGCTAACAAAAAGGTCCTCTGGGTGACCCTTGTGTTCCAACAGTCAAATATGCTGCTTTGGAGTGTGGTGGAGTTTCCTTCTTTGGAGGTTTTTAAGTGGATGCTGGAGAGCCATCTGATCAAGTGCTTTGATTGTGAATTTGATGGCACTTATGGTCTCTTCCAGCTCTATGATTCTATACTGCTATGAGGATTCCAGACTTTGGCCATTTCTGCATTACACTGTTATACTGCTATTATTCCATTTTCAACATCTTATGGAATCTTGGGGTTTGTAGTTTAGCGGGGGGCACTTAGAATTCTCAGCCAGAAAGCTCTTTGGGCTCAATAAACTACAAACTCCAGAATTCCACAGGATGTTGAAAGTGGAATAACAGCACTATAACTGTGTAGTGTGAATAGGCCCCAGGAAAAAAGTGCTAGTGCTAGCATGGCTCACCAAGAAGATATGAGGTGCAAACAGAGGAACAGAGGGAAATTTTTGCCATTCAAGATGGCATATAACACAAAAATCAAAACCAGCAGTAAAATGATTTCATTCAAATAGTGTCAAAGAACATCTTTATTCCACAAACATACCTAACAATAAATTTAAAAATAAATAATAGTATAATAGAAATTGAGGAGGGAGAGTTATAGCAACTTCATCTGCTGTAGACTCAACACTTTACAAATACATACGGATGCTTAAAAAAAAATCAGGGGTTTTCTTTGTGGTAACCTCAGCAAATTGGAACACCATCCCACATGAGACTAGCATGCAACACCCTTCCTAGCCTTTGTCTAATCACACCCCCTCCTTTTAATGGTGCACTTAGAAGTTTTGTCACTGCTAGTATATTGCTAATATTTTGCGCATTTTCTTTTTGCTGGGGTGGGGAATACTTGAAGTATTTTATGATTTGATATTTGCTGTTCATTATGCACTGCTCTGAACATTTATATGGAAGAACAGTAAAATAGTGTAATAAGTTAATTAATTTACTCATGGATGGAGTGCAGTCTGTAAGGTAAGAGCAAGGGGGAGAAAACCCTGTAGCCCTCCAAATGTTCTTGGATTGCAATTCCTATCATCCTTGGCCATTGGGTCTCTAAGCTGAGGACGATGGGATTTAGAATACAACACAATCTGGAGGCCCTTGTCTGCCCCCAGCCCTATTCTGAGATATACTGAGCCCAGACTTTCAGTCCTTTACTATAGATAGAAATCTTACAGTATCAGACTTGGAGTGCTATTGACACGGGGCAATGCAAAAGGATATAGCTTAAGAAATACTGGTAAGATTGCAAAAGGCAGGGCAGGGTTCTACATGTAAATCAAACATCTGCTTTTTAAAAAGGTTTGCAAGGCAAGTGTACTTAATTTGAGAAGGTGAAACCTTAAGCTATGAGTCAACTCAAAGTTAATGGGGCCATGGCCAAAGATCACAGGCAAATATCTATTGCACTTAGTGAATATTTTATGCCCGTCACCTTTATGTTAGCTAAATTTGAATAGGAAGATAATGTCATGTAGGAAACCAATTTTCCTCCAGTGTTTCAGACTGCAAGGGGAGAAAATGTGATGCTGTTTTTTGGTTTGTTTGTTCTGTCTTGATCTGAAATCAAGATTAAAGGGAAAGATCTGAAAAGTCACAACTTGGCTGCCTTGTTTTCCACCTGCTTCTATTGGGACAAAGTTCCATTGAGGAGGGCTGAATGAAATGGGGAGGGTATTTCAACTATTTCAGAGGGGGCAAAATTGAAGTGGGGAGGTGGAAAACTTGTCAGGCTTCCTCCTGGCTTGTCACAGAATGATTGGCTGAAATGGTGTTAGTGGAATACGTGAGCGCAGCTTCTCAGAACCTGCAGACTTTATTTCCCTTCTCTCACCACTGTTATTGTTCTTTGCCTCTGAAGAGAACTAACATGGCTTCACATGGGTTAATCCAGCAAAACGTTTTTGTGTCACCTTGGTCTTTTGGAAAAGAATGATGTGGCACTGTGAAGGTGACATGATGATAGAACTTCTTGTTGCTGTTTATTTGTATAGCACCATCATTGTACATGGTACTTTACAAGTAAAAGAATAACAAACAATTCCCTGCCCTCAGGCTTACAATCGGATTAAGACAGGACATAAAAGGAAAAGGAGATGGCAGCGTGCAAAGAGTTTAGGGGCATTTCCGCACTAGACTTTTATAGCCCCTCCCTAAACTGCAAACCCCAGGATTCCATAGGATGTTGAAAGTGGAATAATAGCACTATAACAGTTTAGTGTGGAAATGGCTTAAGTCCAGCAGATACTGCCTCTTCTTTTCTCCCTCCTTGGTCAGGGCAGTGGCAGTTGGGATCAAGAGAGGGCCTTTCAGATGTGTATGGGTCTAGGCATGATGGAGCTGTGCCTACTTCCCTGCCTCCAAAGCCAGGACAGTGGCAGTTGGGATGGAGAGAGGGCCTTTTAGGGCCTTTGTTCCCCAACATACCAAGGGACTGGGGAATGGATTATGTAGCAAAGAATGGAGAATGGTCATTTACCTTAAGGAGACTGTACATGGCCAACTGATGAATCATAGAGCTGGAAGAGACCACAAGGGCCATTGAGTCTAACCCCCTCTCAATCCAGGAATACCACAGTCAAAGCATTCCAGCCTCTGTTCAAAAGCCTCCAAAGAAGTAGACCCCACCACACTCTAAGGCAGCACATTCCACTCTCAAACTGCTCTTACCAGCAGGAAGTTCTTCCTAGTGTTTGGATGAAATCTCTTCCTTCTGAAGTTTGAAGCCATTGTTCCATATCCTAGTCTATGGAGCAGCAGAAAACATGCTTGCTCCATCCTCTATTTGACATATCTTCAAATATTTAAACATTCATGTTACCTCTTAACCTTCTCTTGTCCAGCCTAAACATACTCAACTCCATAAGCCACTCCTCATAGGGCACGGTTTCCAGGTCTTCTGTCATTTTGGATCTTTGATGAATAGCCTATACTTAAAACTTCTATTGAATTTGTTAGCTTAACGGAATTTTTTTTCCAAAACGTGCAGTTTGCAATAGTGACTTAGCAACCCTGAAAAACTATATTAGCATGTACAACCTCGTGCCACAGGGCTCTCTTTATCTTCAGATTCTGTTAGAAACACAGAAACACATTTCTTTCTCTAAATAAAGCTGTATCTTTGATTCACTTTGATGAGCCTGGTCTTTTAATTTCTCCTAGACTTATGGAATAAGGAAAGTCCCATTCACCTTCAAGCCAACTCTGACTTTTGGTGACTCTATTCTAGAGTGATCTTGACAAGATTTCTTCAGAGGAAGCTTGCCATTGCCTTCCTCCAAAGCTGAGAGAGTGTGATTTGCCAACATTGCTCAATAAGTTGCTATGGCTGAACAAGGGGTCAAACCCTCATCTCCTGAAGTCCTAGTCCATATTCAAAGTACTACACCATACTGGCTCCCTACTATTGTACAACCCTTAAACGAAGAACATCTGCTAGTATAGTGCACAAACAAGATAGTTGGCCATGCTGATAGCTGGGACCATGAAGGCTATCTGATATAGTCTTCCTCTTAATACTGGCTGTGCAACCACAGGATGCTCCTAAACTTTCCCTAATTAATGGTGAATGAGCATTATTGTCATCATTAATTAATCAACGAGTAATCAATTAATCATTGAGCCATACAAATTACACCTTTGAGTCCCAGAGGTTCTACATTCACCTACGGAATGAAAAACAATAGTAATTAATAGGAAATATCAGGAAACAAAATGGTGCAAGAGAAATTTGGATTTCAGAAATAAAATAAAAGTGACTAAACAGAGCAATGGAAACCACCACATCCTGAGGCATTTGGTCAGTGTGGATGAGCCCTAAGCCATAAATGTCACTATAGAGCAATAACAGAAAAACCAGCCCTCTCAGAATCCCCCATCAGGATGGCACGGAACACAGGAGATTGTGATCCAAAAAGCAATTGTGATCCAAAAAGCAGTTTTTCCAAGCTCCGAGCAGTTTCCCCTGCAATAGAAATCTAAAATGTATCAACAAGAATAGTGTGAACAAACCATGAATCCTAGTCCCAACTATAGTAGACTCATTGACTCAATGGGAATTACCTACATGTTGACTCACAATTCAGCAACTGATCGAGTGGTTCAACTCTGGTTAAGACTAATAGGATTAAGGGCAAGAATGCATCTACATTACATAGCTGTAGCAATTTCATACCACTTAAACTGCCATGGCTCCATCATACAGAATCCTGAGATTTGTAGGCCCTCTCCACAGGATGGTGCTGTCCTGGCATGGGGAGGCATTGCTGCCAATCTGCAATGCATGCCATCACACAATGTTGTCATGGTCCTGCTCCTGTCGCATCCTCAGCCATCATGATTGCACTATATAGCATTACCAGAAAAAATCTGGTACTTCCCTCCCTTCACATAATGATCCCATTGGCTGTGGGCATGCAGGAAGGGTGGAAGCACTATCAAGCACTTCCTTCCTTAGCACAGCTCAAGAAGAGGCCAGCTGCATTGCAGATGGAAGAAGTGTGTCCCGAATGGTACCCATCCACTAACAGCCGGCTGGGTACAGAGGGGAGCATTTGAGTCCCGCTTCCATCCCTGCAATGGCACTGCTGGGATGATGCCAGGATGTCTCAGGATAAAGGTATGGTGCAGAAAAGG
Source organism: Cyclura pinguis (assembly GCA_030412105.1). Lineage (NCBI taxonomy): Eukaryota > Metazoa > Chordata > Lepidosauria > Squamata > Iguanidae > Cyclura > Cyclura pinguis. The sequence continues at coordinate 15,467,698 of CM059599.1, read as the reverse complement.
TGCTTAGAATTTCTTCCACAGAGTTTTAGTCCTTTCACCTGAACTACAGTGCCAAAACTCTAGAATTCTAACTAATTCACCAACCTAAATGTCCCGGGATATCCTAAGATGAAGCCGTGGTAACTGAGATGGTATCAAATTTCTATAAATGTGCTGTGTGGAGATCCTTTTATTCAACAGCAACAGCTGTGTGGTTTTGTCATAAACTCCAAAAGAACCCAGGAGTTTAGAAGAGAGATCGAGGAGCCATCTGATTCCGTGACACTGATAGATCTATCAGTATTCAGCTCCCCTTTCCCTGTGCGCACAAGGCACAAATGCCAATAACTCCTAACAGTCCCCTGAATGCTGAAGGATCCTTATTAAAGTGAGCTCAGCATCCCTGGTCATTAATTATAATCTTGTGCACATATGCCGCGTGATTGCAGGAAATAATCAGGTTTGTCTGCCAAATTGGCAACCCCGAGAAACTAATTTGTTATGACATGCTGTCGAAGATATTTAAACAACAAACCCCGAACCCTGCTGCATTGTTATAATATCAGATCACATCATTAAAAAATAGTTAACATTTCCACATGGGGCTAGTAAGATTTATCCTTGATATGATTTATCCCTCCAATAGTTACACTTGGATTCTCAGTCTGGCACTTAGAGTCAGGAGATTTCTTGCCACTGTGTGGTTTCTTTCCTTCTGTCTTTCTGTCTTTCTTTCTGTCTGTCTTTCTGTCTGTCTGTCTTTCTTTCTTTCTTTCTTTCTTTCTTTCTTTCTTTCTTTCTTTCTTTCTTTCTTTCTTTCTTTCTTTCCATATAAAAGGAGCAAGACCACTGTTGAATTATCCTTGGCTTTTGAATTTCATAGAGTTCGAATTGTGATGTCATTTATACTGCTAAGATGGAGAATTGACTAACTACTGGAATTCAGTGAAAGATCTGGGGCTTGTTGCAGATCCTCAAGCTTGAAAAAATTACTTTGTTGGTCTGCTGCTCCTTGAATCCCTCATTTGGGATTTAATGTGTGAAATTTTCATTTGTGAGAAAACCATTGTGAACTAAATCCTATTGTTCATTCTGACTAGAGCAGGGCCTTTGGATCAATGCGATATAGCTACATGCTGACTCACCATTCAACAATTGATTCAATGGGTTTGTTCTAGTTGGGACTAACCAATTGGATTCCAGTCTGTATTTTGCACAAAATGTCACCTTTCTTTCTCAAAAGCACCACATTTCGTGCACCTGAAATTTTTTTGAACAAAATAGGATTCTGGGCAAAAATGGGACCAGTTCCTCTAGTAAGACCAAATTAGAGTACACTCACTGAATAACTTGGACTTACCTATACATTGATTCACTATTTTACTATTGATTTAATGGGTCTATTCTAGTTGGAACTAAGCAACAAGATTCCAGCCATAATATTTTTGCATAAGCGGAATTTTTGCAACTAATTTAGGTAAGATATCTGCTGAAAGGTTCTAGTCCCATCTATAGCTCCCAAAATATCCTGTCTACACTACGCAATTTAACTGAATTAATCTTCATTGTGGTGATGGGGAGGGCTCCAGTCGGCAAGAATGAACACAGTCAACATTTGTTGAAACTGGAAATGGTCGCAGCTTTTTCCATTCCAGGTTAGATTTGTGCCTAGAGTGGATCTAATGAAGACAATGAAGCTGTTTTGTCCAGCCTCCTTACAGAAATGAGAGATGTGGGATTTTGCATGGTTGAAAACCACTATGTGGTTCTCCTGCCTCTAAGGGGTGAGGCAAAACCACCTATATCCTGGGCTGTTTGTGACCCTGGCTGCCTATATCACCAAGGTTCTCAAAGGACACCTCAGACTCGGTGTGATAGTCATAAAAGCCCTATCTCCCCACAAACTGGATCTGGACCCAAGCCAAAACCTCCAAATTAGGTTGTATCAAATCACGGTACAAGCCTCATAAAATATAACTCAAAGATTGCAATCTATCTGATTGCCTCGAACTGAGCAAGAGTGGGAGGGGAAAAGCTTCAAATTTCACTGAGCCTCTATATGCTGGGAACTTTTTTTAAAAAAATGCTGTGAGAGCAGGGCTGAGTGAAGCCTTCATTGTATTCTTGAAGCCTCACCCCTGCTGACCAACCAGGCTGTATCTGATTTTTCTACCTATTTCTTCAGCCTGAAAAAGATGTGCAGCATTTCTGTGAGAAGACACAGGAACCCAAACAAGATGGTCTTCTCCTATATTCTGGCTGCCACCATAGGCCTCAGCAGGACTCACTGATACCAGGTACCATTGTAACTTCTAATTATATCACTAAACGATAAGTTACAGCAGCAGACTTTTCATGTTGGTGACACACTTTTTAGACATGCATCATTTTGCAACACAGTAATTCATTAAGTAATTCAGTAAGAGGAGGCAGCCCCTCCACCCAAGCCTGGCCCACTGCCACCCTTGCTGGGGTCTTTCTCGGCCTGGGGTGGTGATGGCAGCAGCAGGAGAGGTAGCCCCTCCACCTGTTACACCTACACATTGCAGCTGACACACTAACATGTCATGACACACAGTTTGGAAACTTGTGAGTTACAGGATTCCTTAGGACTGAGTCTTGACAATTAAAGTGGCATAAAACTGATATAACTGTACAGTCAGCCCTCCGCATTTGTGGGTTTCACTTTTGCAGATTTGATTATTCACAGATTATTTGCTGTCAGCTCTGCTGCCTCCCTAGACCATTTTTAATAGGGACTGCAAGCCTCATGAGACTGAGAAACTGTGAACGAGGCTTGTAAGTCTCTATTAAAAATGGTGTGGGGCAGCTCTGAAGGTGGCAGTCAGCCCCACCAGCCACCCATTTCTGACTTGTGGGGGAACCGTGATCACAGAATCACAGAATCACAGAAATGTAGAGTTGGAAGAGACCACACGGGCCATCCAGTCCAACCCCCTGCCATGCAGGAACACCCTCAAAACACTCCCAACAGATGGCCATCCAGCCTTTGCTTAAAAACCTCCAAAGAAGGAGATTCCACCACACTCCGAGGCAGCATATTCCACTGCCGGACAGCCCTGACCGTCAGGAAGTTCTTCCTGAGGTTCAGGTGGAATCTCCTTTCCCGCAGCTTGAATCCATTGCTCCTTGTCCTGGTCTCTGGAGCAGCAGAAAACAAGCCCTCTCCTTCCTCTACATGGCACCCCTTCAAATATTTAAACATAGCTATCATGTCCCCTCTTAACCTTCTCTTCCGCAGACTGAACATACCCAGCTCTCTAAGTCTATCCTCATAGGGCATGGTTTCCAGGCCCTTCACCATTTTGGTCGCCCTCCTCTGGACCTGCTCCAGCTTGACCATGTCCTTCTTGAATTGGGGTGCCCAGAACTGGACACAGTATTCAAGATGAGGTCTAACCAAAGCAGAGTAGAGTGCTACCAGTACCTCCCTCGATCTAGACACCATACTCCTATTGATGCAGCCGAGAATTGCATTGGCTTTCTTGGCTGCCGCATCACATTGCTGACTCATGTTCAGCTTGTGGTCTATTAAGACTCCTAGATCCCTTTCACACGTACTGCCATCCAGCCACGTGTCCCCCATCCTATATTTCTGCATTCCATTTTTTCTACCTAAGTGTAGGACCTTACACTTCTCTCTGTTGAATTTCATTTTGTTAGCTTTGGCCCAGCTCTCCAATCTATCCAGGTCATTTTGAATTCTGATCCTGTCCTCTGGTGTATTAGCAACCCCTCCCAATTTGGTGTCATCTGCAAATTTGATGAGCATGCCCTCTATTCCTTCATCCAAGTCGTTGATGAAAATATTGAAGAGCACTGGGCCCAGGACAGAACCCTGTGGCACCCCGCTAGTCACTTTTCTCCAGGATGAAAAGCAGCCATTGGTGAGCACCCTTTGGGAATGGTCAGTCAACCAGTTACAGATCCACCTGACAGTAGCCCTGTCCAGCCCGCATTGTATTAGCTTCTTTGCAAGAATGTCATGGGAAACTTTGTCAAAGGCCTTACTGAAATCGAGATATGCTACATCCACAGCATTCCCTTCATCTATCAAGCTAGTAACTCTATCATAAAAAGAAATAAGATTAGTCTGGCATGACTTATTTTTGAGAAATCCATGTTGACTTCTCGTGATTACTGCATTGCTTTCTAAGTGATTAGAAACTGACTGCTTAATGATCTGCTCCAGGATCTTTCCGGGTACTGACGTCAGGCTGACTGGGCGATAATTATTTGGGTCCTCTTTTTTTCCCTTCTTGAAGATGGGGACAACATTTGCCCTCTTCCAGTCTGCTGGAACTTCTCCTGTCCTCCAAGATTTCTCAAAGACCATAGCAAGTGGTTCCGAAATGACCTCTGCCAGTTCTTTTAATATCCTAGGATGCAATTCATCTGGCCCTGGAGACTTGAATTCATCCAGTGTGGCCAGGTATTCTTGTACCACCTCTCTACCTATTATGTGCCGCATTTCCCCTGCTTCCTCCCCTGCTCCCCAACCACCAGGTTGAGTCCATGTATCCTTCTGGGAAAAAACTGAGGCAAAGAAGGTGTTACGTAGTTCTGCCTTTTCTCTTCCCCCTGTTAGTAATTCGCCATCTTCTCTGTGCAGCGACCCTATCGCCTCTTTCTTTTTCCTTTTGCTGCAGACATATTTAAAAAAGCCCTTTTTATTGTGTTTAATGTCTCTGGCCAGCCTAAGTTCGTTCTGTGCTTTAGCCTTTCTGACCTTCTCCCTACATCTCCTGGCTACTTGCTTAAATTCTTCTTTGGTGGTTTCCCCCCTCTTCCATTTCCTGTACACGTTTCTCTTAACCCTTAGCTCAGCTGAGAGTTCTTTACTCAACCATTCTGGTTTCTTCAGGTGCCTTCCATTTTTCCTCCTTACTGGCACAGTTTTAGACTGTGCCTTCAGTATCTCCCTTTTAAGGAACTCCCATGCCTCCTGAACTCCTTTCTCTTTCACTATTCCTGACCACGGAATTTCAGCCAGCAGCTCCTTAAGTTTACAGAAGTCCGCTTTTTTAAAATCTAAGATGACTGTCTGGCTACACGTATCTTCTCCTTCCCACTGAATGCCAAATTCCAATAGGGCATGGTCACTCCCCCCTAAAGATCCAACCACTTCTACCTCATTAACAAGGTCATCCCTGTTGGTCAGGATCAGATCTAGAATATTTGATCCCCTTGTGGCCTCTTCCACCTTCTGGACCATGAAATTGTCTGCAAGACAAGGAAGAAACTTGCTGGACCTTGCTGTCTTGGCAGAGTTTGACTGCCAACATATATCCGGGTAATTGAAATCTCCTATTATTACTGTATCTCTCCTTTTTGAATGCACGGTCATTTGGTTGAGGAAGGCGTCATCAAGGTCCTCAGTCTGGGCTGGAGGTCTGTAGTAAACCCCCACCAGAATATCCCTATTGTTTCTCGCTTCTTTAATTTTTACCCAGATGCTCTCGACCTGGCTTTCTGGGTTTAAGTCGTGGATCTCTTCACAGGTGAAAACATCCTTGACATACAAGGCTACTCCTCCTCCTTTCTTGTTTGGTCTATTTCTACAAAATAGGCTATACCCCTCTATTCCTACATTCCAATCCTGACACTCATCCCACCAGGTCTCAGTGATGCCTATCAAATTGTATTTTTTTTGTTGTACTAGGAGTTCAAGTTCATCTTGCTTGTTTCCCATACTCTGCGTGTTAGTGTAGAGACACTTAAATCCCCGGGCCCTTCCTGCAAGTCCTGTACTATAGTTTCTACTCCTCCCACCATTGGACGCTTGTACTACTTGGTCAATATAATTTGGGCCTTTCCCCCCTGCACTCGCCGTGTCTTTGCCCTGAATAATATTGTCTCCCTCCCCAGCAGAACTTAGTTTAAAGACCTCTTAATCCTCCGTGCAAGACTGTTTGCAAAAACATTCTTGCCAAGTTTCGTGAGGTGCAGCCCATCCCTTGCCAGAAGCCCATGTTCATGGAAATTCAGGCCGTGTTCCAAAAACCCAAACCGTTGCCGGCGGCACCATGTGCGGAGCCAGTTGTTGACCTCTGCTATCGCCCTTTCCCTTTGTGCACTATATCCTTGAACAGGGAGGAGAGATGAAATGACCACCTGCGCACCAAGGTCCTTAAGCTTTGTCCCCATAAGCTCGTAGTCCTTTGCGATGTGGTAAAAGCTGCACCTCGCAGTGTCATTGGTTCCGACATGAACCAAAATGAGGGGCTTATGGTCAGTGGGCTTGACCAGCCTGGTTAGCCTCTCCGTTATGTGGTTGATCTTGGCCCCAGGAAGACAGCAGACTTCTCGATTGAACTTGTCGGGTTTGCAAATTGCCGTTTCAGTTCCTCTGAGCAAGGAGTCCCCAACAACCAGAACTCGCCTCCTCTGAGGCTTGTCCGGGGCTCCTCGACCAGCAGGTTCTTCTAGGACTACCTGGACACTCTGTTGATGCTTCAAAGGAATCCATGGTGGGTTGAATATGGTGATCATACTTTTTTGTGTGTTAAATATGGTTTGTTTGTTTTTCCCACTTTCACGGGGGTCCCACTTTCATGGGGGTCCTGTGCCCTAGCGAATGTGGAGGGATGACTGTAGTTCAGATACTCCTAAAGAAACAAAAATAAAGTATTATCCTGTAGCATCCTTTTAGAACTGTCTGAAATCCTTCTCAACACAAGGTGGAATGAAAGCAGGACTAATCATATAAGAATATATATATTCTTATATGAGTCATGTATCACTTCTCTTCAGAAGCTGATAATAGCAATGGAGTGATGTTTTAAGCAGGGAATTTACACCTAACTGTAATTTCCTAAATGCATTTTCAATAATATGCAATGGTATTTGCTCAAGGAATAAAAACATAGAAAAAATGAAGAAAATTATAGCATAACCTACTCAGTTTAAAGCAATTTTTTTCCTGATCTAGGAAAAAAGTATAAAGTAAACAATCATCTTATTGTGAAACTCCAAGGCCAGCTTTTGTATTATATGGAAGTTTTTTTTCCCCTTCTGTCTCCACAGGAATGTTCATTTGTACCTGCTATTCTTTGTCTTTTACCACCACTGGCAAAAAAACTGCAGAAAACATGCCACCAAACAGAAACATTTTGAAGCATTATATTATAATAAACTCAAAACATCATGCAAAAGTCCCACAACGGGTTTTAAACTTTAAAGACATGGGAGGGGTTTTTTGTTTTTTGTTTTTTTGGAGGAGCAACTTTTTTTCAGTGAAAAGAAAAGACGATGTGCACTGCTTCAATAGACTGTGCAGTCCCGGTTGCTTGTTTCAGTGTTAAAAAAGATTAATGCCACACGCACAGGGGAAGTGGAGAACTCCACCTTGAAGGGGTCCCCAGTGGCACCACAACTTTGCATCAGGTTCTCTTTCAATCAGTCTCTCACAAAAAGACACGCAGATTTCTCCCTTTAACAAATTTTAGATTCCCTCTCTATCTCTAATTTCCATAAAATAGTTTCACTATTTCAGAGGAGCATTCTTGATTTTCAAATGCTTTTTCTCCCTCCTTCATTTCTGATTTGTTTTGTTTTGGAGATCTGCATAGACCTTATATTTTTAAGGGCTAGTTTTGCTAGTTTTCTTCTTTCCACCATTCCTTTTGAATTACTAATCACTTGTGTGTGTGTGTCAGGGATGCATAGTGTTATACAAAGGAAACTGTAATTTCTAGATGTCCACCACTGGGAGAGATTTATTGGTCTGTTACTTTGGGAAAGTGTTCTACAGAGCAGTATTCTATTCACAGTAACAATACTATCAGAAATATATCTACTCAGCAGTAAGACCTAGAGAATTCAGTGGCACTAGTCCTAGGTAAATGTGTACAGGATTGTAGCCTAAATGAGACATTCTAAAAAATCATTGAATTCATGGGTGTCTTTATGACAATCATTTTTTTCCTAACAACAATATTGTGAAGTAGGTTAGGTTGACAGACTATAATTACTTCAAGAAGGCCAGATGTGTCTTATAGGAAAGCCGAGATTTTATGTGCCCTGAGCAGAGAAGTGTAGATATGAACATGGGCTACATGCAGTGGCTATTGATTTTTTTTAAAAAAAAAAGTTGTAGTTTTAAGGTGGAAAACAGATTGAGAAAATATTCCTGCTTATCGGTCTGTTGAAGTTCCGCTTTTCACAGAATATCTAGAGCATTTCCCAACACAAATAGAACTAGTTTATTCCTAGATAGAGGCTAGGTTCTTTTTATTTCAGGAAAGACAGCAATGGGCTCCATTTTTAATTCCTTTTTTTAAAAAAAGGAGGTGCAGGGGTTTTTATGATTGAACAATAAGATTTCTGAAACACTGTACCTTTAAAAAAGATGGCATGCCTATCCCAGTTTCCGGAGCCAATAATTAACAAAGATACAGAAGAGATCTCTCATTAGTAAGTTTTCTATAGCGTTATAAAATCTGAATGTTTATTAGTCAAATTGCTTACTCAGCTTTCTTCATCCTCCCTGTCCCCCTCCAACTGGAGAGGTCTGTTTAGATTGAGAATGCTTTTCCAGGAAATGGAAATGAGGCTTTTTGTAGAGAAATATCTCAATTTTTAGAAGCAGTTTGGACAGGCCACAATAAAGGTATTTTGATTCTGTGATGATGAATAATATAATATAATGACATACTAATATGATATAATATTATTATATAATTAAATATTTATTGCATTGTTGTTGTTGTGTGCCTTCATGTCATTTTCAACTTATGACAATCTTCAGGCAAACCTATCATGGAGTTTTCTGAAAGTGAGAGTACATGACACTCCCAAGGTCATCCAGTGGGTTTCCATGGCTGAGCAGGGAATTGAACCCTGGTCTCCAGGGTTACAGTTCAATCCTCAAACCACTACACTAGACTGGTTCTCATTTATTACACACTGATATTAAATCATACCACTCTCATGTCCTGCTTTCAGGACCTAGACATAGACTATGGCCCTTTTCACATGGCATTTTTCATGTGAAAGGGCCTCTGGAGCGTCATGTGATTGTGAGGACTGTTCCACATGACATCCTCACAATTGCTTGATGCTGCCGGGGTCAGCAGGTGCCAATCACACAATATATCATTTTCAGCTTCTTGCCGAAAATGATGTGAGATCACGCATCGCTCCAGGGCCCCATATGCACTTACCATCTGTGCAGAGCCTCCAGAGATGCAGCCCTCATGCTTCTTCCCCCAGAGCAGCCTGGGAAAGTACCTGGTTGTGCTGTGGAAGGAAGAGGTGGAGGCCTCTTGCTGTCTGCCAGCTAGAAGGCAGCTGCTGAGGAGACGGAGCAGAGGGGGCACGAGTGCCTCTTGGAAGAGGCTGCTTGCGTGATCCCCACATGCCTGTGCTGGAAGCAGTTAAGCTGCGGAAAGGGCCTATGACTCAGAGATTGAAACAGTGGAACTTGGTTGAACAGGAGGAGATAGTACCACCCACCACAGAGACAGAAGAGCAGGCAGCGCCAGCCCCAACAAAGAGCTCTGCTCCTTCTGACATGGAAGATAACTTACCTGTACCCACCTTCACTGAGCGTAGCCACCAAAGGGGAGCCTACGCAGATCTCAGCGAATTTATAACAGACAGCAGTTAATTAAGCACCAGCTGCGCTGATCTATGAACCTATGAAAGCTGAGCCATTCCTCTCAAAAACTGGTGGTGATTAACTGACCATTTCTCCTGCCATGTCTCTGACCTCTACCTTAGGATTGTATTGATTTGCTTCAATATATCAATATTGCTGGGACTGTTGTTATGCTTCGTATTTGTTTCAAGTCTGTTCCCTACTAGTTTAAAATAAGGAATCGTATTGTGAGAGTGGCTCACTGCTGCTCGCTCTTATCAGGGTTTTTTTTTTTTTTTTTTGGCTGATTGCCCAGACTGAGAGTGGACACCCACATGCATACATGCACACACACAAAGAATACTATATGTACAGATCTCTCTCTCTCTCTCCCCCTCCCTCCCTCTCTCTCTCTCTCTGTGTGCATGTGTGTGTGTGTGTGTGTGTGAGAGAGAGGGGGGGGAGAGAGAGACTGACCGACCATGTGTGTGTGTGTTACAGGGTTTCCTAAACTCAGTAGATAAGTTCCAAGTTTTCTCTTCTTAAAGTGGTAGTTTTGTGTGTTTTTCTTCCTTAATAACATTTGCCGCCTTGTTGTCTGGACACACTCTTTTGACCATACCATGATGTTGTTTAGCCATGGGTGTCCGTATTTTCTGCGAAATGTTAGACCTCCCTTCAGGTTAGGAAGATAGCCTGTCATATATATGCAATCTAGATTTACCAGTGGAGTGGAAAGCCCCAACTGAAATCTGAACATTTTCCACTTATGGCAATTCAAAAGCAACCCTATCCCAGGATTTTCTTGCCAAAATTTATTCAGAGGAGGTTTCCCATTGCCTTCCTCTAAGGCTGTGAGAGTGTGTCTTGCCCAAAGTCATGCAATGGGTTTCCATGGCCAAGCAGGGAACTGAGTTCTGGGTTCCAAGAGCCCTAGGCCATTTCAGCACTACACTGTTATAGTGTTATTATTCCACTTTCAACATCCTGTGGAATTCTGGGGGTTTTAGTTTACTGAGGACAAAGAATCAACTGATAAGACTGGGATGGGGAAAGTATGGGCCTTGGAACCCAACCCACTTTTACAACCTCTGAGCCCCCTGTTAGGCATGGCTTTCACCCTATAACTGTATCTTCTAACTGTTCAGATTTGGCAGGGCCTGTCCTGATTAAGCCTCTGCCACTCCATTTCTTCAGCTGCTTTTAAAACATCCTGGCTTCTCTCTTCTCCTCCTACTTCACTCCTTTGTCACCAGCTTACTTCAATTGGTGCAAACTGAGTTCAACAGTAGTTTATACTCAACTCAGCAGAAAGGAGAGGACAGGAGGGGGATCTTTTCCTTCCCAATAGGCTCAGGCAAGAACAAATTGCTGCAGTGGCCATTTCTGCACTGGGAATTTAAAATGGTGCAGAGCAACCTCCAGCGGAGGTCTTCTGCACTGTAGAGTGGACTGGGGTGGACTACTTTCTGTAGATCCACACCTCAGTCCGGTTCTGCGCGACCAGAAGTAGTTGCGCAGCACGGTTTTTAAAAACCTCTTTTGGGGTTTTTTTAAAAAGCACGGAACGAGCGAAGCCATGTAGCTCCGTCGCCCGGCTCCAGAGCAGATTTACAGGTGCCCACAAGTGCGTGCCTGCAGATCTTCCGGGGGCGGGCTTTCAGCTGGCGAGCTTCTCCGGTTGGTGGAGAGCCTCCACCAACCGGAAGCAGCCATTTGGGACGCCAGAGGCAGTGAACTCACACTGCTCCTTGTGGCGACGGACTCGGCCGGCCAGAAAACAAAGCCGGTAAGCTCCATTTTCGGGCGTTTCCGCCCCACATGCGGAAAGGGCCAGTGTCTCCTAGCTTGTGTGTTCTTCCCCATTAATAACTTTTGTCATCTTAACCCTACTCTGATGTTGTTTGTCGGGATATGCCCCAGTTTTTATTCATGAAATGTTGGAGGTGGGGTTATGGTTTGATTTGATTTTTGCACAAAAATGGTATTCTTTTGACAGAAATGAGTTTTCAGCACAATGTCACTCAATGTGAAAATCACTGACAAATGTGTAAAAACTCTCCTAAGCTTCCCCCTTGTTGAAAACAACTTTTGAAATTCTTTGCATGCAAGAACAAAATAAGCCAAGATTTGCATCCTTAGGTATTGGTAATTCATTTCGATATTCCAGTCCTCAAAGAGAAGTCAGCAGCCTTTGGGTAAAGTTAGTAACTTTTCACAGCCCACACCTCCCCTGACAAAATATGCTGACGGCAGAACAGAGAGAAACCTTCAGGGAGCTGGTTAAAATCTACTTCACTTGAGTGGCCATCCTCAGGGTACAAAGAGGTCAATATATCCATAATTATTATTACCACTACTTTCATATATATATATATAAAAATCTATGCTACTTTAAGAAAAAAGAGGGGTGGCTGGGGAAAAAAAGACACCTAAATGATTCTTTCAATGCACTGTCTTGTCTAGAAGCTGTCTAATTTCCCAAAGGATCTTAGAGATATCAGGACTCTCAAAGCAAGGAAAGATTTTCTTTTCTTTTTCCTTTCTTTTTTTAATAAAATCAGGTTTCTAACAAAAGAGCCTCAGTCATAAAAACTGCAGACGGATCATTTTGTATCTTTCTCCAGCCCACCTCATGAATCCTGTTCAGAAACAATCCTGTAAGAAAAAAAGGTCTCTTAAGATCATAACATCAAAGGCCTACCTCATCTGTATCCACCAGGAGTTCACAGTTGGAAGCTGGGACACACATGGCCCAGTAAATATCAGAATGTGGTCAAGACATCAAAAGTTATTAGTGAGGAAGAGAACACAAGCTAGGAGAGGCTGCAGCAGTTGCTTTTCTTGATCCTTTTGGGAAGGATCTCTTCTCATCCCCCCCCCACCACCACTGAGTTAAATGAATGCAAACTCCACTGGCCCATCCAATTTAATGTTGTTCGAGGTGTTGAACTCTTGTGATGGTGGAAAAACCACAAATAACTCCTCCCCCCCATGCTCCCACTCCCATTCCCTTGCCTTTTGCGCTGGTGCACAAGCCTTTCTCCTCCATGCTGGGCAAAAGGGAAGGGAATGGAAGTGGGGAGTACCAGATGTTACCCTGATTTCTGGGGTCACTTGGGGGACACCGCAATGTGCTCCACGTGATGGGGAATGGAAACTAGCCAGAGCACAAGCAATAGCAATGTGAGAGGCAGGGTAACCTAGCGGGGTCTTTTTACCCAGTGTTTACAGGGTCAGGCCAAGCCAAAAACCACACCAAATTGTCTAATAAATGATTTTATTAAAAATAAAGGCTTACACACATACGCACTTACACACTCACTCACTCAAGACCTAGCAAGAAATAAAAAGACAGAAAATTGGATAGGGGGCTTTGGAGGGTTACAGCTGGGGAATACTGCATCTGGTCCTGAAATCTGGAGGTCCGAGACAGCAGCAGAGAGAGAGATGAGACTCAGATGTGGAGGGTGAGGGGATAGCTCAACAGATGCAGTGACGGTCTGCTGGGAAGCCAGGAGCGATCCAAAGAGCCACTCAAAAACCGGGTCTGTTTATGGGGGAAAAGGTACCTGGAGGGCTAATCTTTTCCTGGGGAGAACAATAGGTGGAGGAGCTAGAACAAAGCTCCAAAATGTCAATGTCCTTTGCGTGATTGGATTTGCCGGGGTTGTCAAAGCGTCGGCTGTATGCAACTCATCCTGGCTTGATGGGCTGTGTGTCAGATAAGTTAATCCCTTCAAGCCAGCTCCTCAGGGCTGAGGACCCTTTTTGTATTTTATGTTTTACATGTCTGGAGGTCTCCTGGGGCTACGTGACTATGGATTTACTGGCCTGACTGGGTTTTTCCTGTTTTCGGCCATTCGGCTGTGCCTGCCTACGTGCTCATTCGGGGGACCTCTCAAGTCTTCACCCCATTCCTTTGCCTTTTGTCTGGTGTGAAGAAGGAAGGCTTGTGTGCCAGGGCAAAAGGCAAGGGAATGGAAGGGGAGAGCACTGGAGGGAGAGAAGGAAGGTATGAGTGTGCCTTCTTTCCCCATTCCCTTGCCTTTTGCTTTGATGAACATTTTCCACACCTGGGCTAAAATCAAGGGAATGGGAGGGGGAAGCACAAGAGGCAGAAAAGGAAGGCATGTCCATGCCTCTCCTCCATTCCCTTGCCTTTTGCCTTGGTGCACATTCTCCTCACACCGAGGGGCTGCTGTAGTTTGCATTCAATTGCATTCAGTGGGGGGCAGGGAAGAAGAGAGTGTGGAACTTTAGCCTTCCCAAGATCAAGAAAAGCAAAAGGCAAAAGGCAAGAGAATGGGAGGGGGAGCTCCAGAGTTGTGCACGTGTCTCCCCCCCCCAATCCCTTCCCTTTTGTCTGGGCACTTGCCTTCCTTCTCCATGCCCAGCAAAATAGAAGAGAATACGAGAAGGAGAATGGGGGGAGGCACACATGCACCTCAAGAACATTCAAATTAGCAAAGGTCAAACCCATGAATGTGGAGGAGGACTGTACTTTTGCCCTTTGAACTCAGTCAGCAGGAACTGACATAATTTGAGGACAAAGGGAGAAAGTGTGAGAAGGAGAGAGAAACGGGGGCATTTTAAAAGCAGCTGAAAAAAATGGGATGGCAAAGGATCAATTGGACTGTCTCTGCCAAATGAGGACTGTTGGAGAGTGTGCTTGTCCAGGATTCTCATTTTCTACTACAGCTGACCAAATGTCCATGGAATGCTCATGTGGGTGATAACCTTCCCTAGATGTTTGTTTCCTGGTGTTCAAAGACAAGCATCCTCTCACCCTGGATGAAGTTTATAGCCATTAGGATTAGTACCAATTGATAGCTGTAGGCTCCATGACTTTCTCTAATTCCACTTTAAAGCCAACTGTGTTGGAAGAAACCACACCACATCTGGTTTCCCACCGTCTGGTTTCATAGCATTCTTCGAATATTATAAGGGAGGGAAGAGGCAAAACCTCTATCTATCTATCTATCTATCTATCTATCTATCTATCTATCTATCTATCTATCTTTCATCTATGTATCTATCTATCTAGTTCATTTATCTCTTGCCTTTTCCGCAATAGTAAGACTGAAGGTGGCTTACAAAATATGAACTCCAATACAGAATAAAACATACAAAAGCATCACTGTCTGTGTTTTGCATGTGTGTGTGTGTGTGTGTGTGTGTGTGTGTGTTAAAGAACCAGTATTGTGTAGTGGTTTGAGTGTAGGACTACAGCCATTTCTACTCTACACTGTTATAGTGCTATTATTGCACTTTCAACATCCTATGGAATCCTGGGGTTGCAGTTTAGAGAGGGGCCTTTAGGATTCCGTCAGAGAGCTCTTTGGCCTCAGCAAACTACGAACCCCAGAATTCCACAGAATGTTGAAAGTGAAATAATAGCACTATAGCAGCATAGTGCGGAAATGGCCTAGGATGCTGGAAGGCCAGGATTCAAATCCACACTCAGCCATAGAAACCCACCGGGTGACCTTGAGCAAGTCATGCTTTCTCAGCCACAGAAAAAGGCAATGGCAACCCCCCTCTGAACAACCTTACCAAGAAAACCCAGTGGTAGCTTCATCTATTTATTTCAATCTGTGTTTAGGATTTCCCTCACATCTGAATTGTCCTCTAAAAAACAAACAAACTCAAGTTCATTCACTTTTAGACATGATGAAATATGCAAATTCTTATTAAAAACAAGTTGAAACAAATTTCTCACACATCTCCATCCAGAAGATATATTGCTGTTTTTGCATTATCTTGGTGAAGGCTCTGGCCTGCCTGTGTGCTATTTTTATTTATTCCAGAACAGTTGCTTCTGAGGCAAATGTGTTCATAAACCTAAGAATTTAATATGAAAACAGGGGATATTGCTATATTCTATGTTTTGCTGAAGGAGAATAAACATGACTTCTGCAACATATGCGTAAGAGAAACTACTCATGTGTCTGATACCAGCTGAATTCTGATAAAAAGGTTAATCATCACTCAGCCTGTTAACAGCCTTGTCAGAATCCAGTTGAGGTCATACCACAAGTGTGAAACCTTACACATATGTCTATACTTCTTTGGCCATTGTGCAATGAGCATATTCATTTCATGGTTGTATAAATGGAGTTTCACAAATGTAAATATTTCACATGAGACTCAGTCCTCTTTACCTATGTGTTGACTCACCATTTGTAAATTTTTTCAGTGGGTCCACTCTAGATGGGACTAACCAAAAGGATTCCAGCCATGCAGTAGTATCTTCTTGGATAGTTTACAGATATTCATCAGTGCCTTCAGTGAACCACCTGATTCACCAGAACTGCAGAAAAAGTCACTATCTATTCTCTATAGCACCATGGGGAAATAAACTGGAATACTGGCAGATATCAGAGAAGGTGATCTCACCATCTCTCTAGTCAACTGGCTCCGTTGCCAAACTGCTCTTACTATCAAGAAGTTCCTTTTAATGTTCAATCAAAATCTATCTTCCTGTAACTTAAAACCATTAGATCTAGTTCTACCTTCTGAGGCAGAAAAGAACAACCTTGCACTCTCCTCTTTGTGATAGCCACTGAGGTACTTAAAGAGTGCCATCTTGTCACCCTCTCAGTCTTCTCTTCACCAAGGTGAAGATGTTCAGTTTCTTCAACCTCTCCTCATCTGTTTTGTTCTCTCACCTCTTATCCTCTGAATTTGTTTCAATATGTCTATATCCTTCTTAAAATGAGATGCCCAAAACTGAAGGCAGTGTTCCAGATGAGGCCTGATCACCTCAGAATAGAGGGGGACTATTACTTCCATTCACTTGGAAACTATGGTCATTTCCACACTAGCCTGTTATAGTGCTATTATTCCACTTTCAACATCTTACGGAATCCTGGGGTTTGCAGTTTAGGGAGGGGCCTTTGAAGCCCCTCCCTGAACTGCAAACCCCAGCATTCCGTAAGATGTTGAAAGTGGAATAATAGCACTATAACAGCTAGTGTGGAAATGGCCTGTGCTTCTATTAATGCAGACTAAGGCAACATTGCCTTCTTTGATGAAGAATCACACTGCTGGATCAAGTTTAACTTAGCATCAATAATCCCACAGACATTTTCATATGTATTACTGATTAGCCAAGTATCCTCTATCCTGTACCTGTGCGTTTGGTTTTGTGACCAAAATGCAGATAAAAGTTTTGAAGAAAAACACACTCAGGACAGAATACTGTGAAATTCCACTTGAAACCTCCTTCCAATTTGAAGCACAGCCCCTGGTGACAACTCTCTGAGCATAGTGTTCCAACAAGTGATGGGTCCATCTGACAGTGTTTCAATTTCTTCCATATTTAGTCAGTTTGCTAATCAAAATATCATAGGGGGCCTTATTAAATGCTTTGCCGAAATCCAGATATATGACATCCACCGCGTTCCCAACATTTATTAAACCAGTGACCTGATTTTTTTTAAAAAGATACAAGGCTAGTTTGGCAGGACTGGATCTTGACGATCCCATGCTTGCAAACAGACTCCGGTTTAATCGATCCCCCCCCCCCCCGATATTAAGGTCAGACTGGATCTTCTTTTTTGCTTTTTTAGAAGAGAGGGATAGTATTTGCTCATCTCCAGTCCTCTGGCATCTCATCCGTTCTCCAAGATTTCTAAAAATGTTGGCAAGTTGTTCTGAAGCATTGCATTCAGTTCTGGCCACCGCATTTTAAGAAGGATATAGAAAAGTTGCGGCAAGTTCAGAGAAGGACAATGAGAGTAATAAGAAATATGGAGAACAAAAGATATAAGGCTTTTGAGGCATTCAGGACAAATGCAGAAATTGTTTTCTAAGTGGATGGCAGGAATGGGATGGTGTAGCCTTGGGCACAGCTGCAAGGATGTTATGGCTAGTCAGACCCAGAAGGTCTTTGCCTTGTCACCAAGTGAAGGCTGCCAGGAGAAAAAGTGATTGGATCACCTCACAAGGTCTGGGGTGATGGTAAGCCCTTAAAAAGGCTTGAGTTTTGCATTGTAAGTTACTATGTAGGTTTTCCCTAGTGGTCATGTTGCTCTGCTGAACAATTTATGCCTTGCTTCTCAGCATGCTGCCAGTTTGTACACTGGTTTACTGCTTTGCTAATTGCTCTCTGGTATGCTGCTCTGGTATGCTGCCCTAATCATAGCCTCAGTGTGCTTAAATAAACAAATAGCCCTGAGCCTATCTTAATGAGCCTCCAGAACTGTTTTTGCTTCACTGAAGTCACTTGGTCACAGCACTCTGTAAGCTCTGAGGAGCTGTTTCATGCTAACCCTGACAAAGGAGAGATTGAAGGAGTTGGTCATATTCAGCTTGGTGAAGAGAAGACTTAGGGTTGACTGTACTCTTTAAATACCTCAAGATACCTGATGGCCTATTGGGCCCCTTCTAACTTTTAATGTATATGCTTCCTTTCTACTAACGAAGGGTCCAAATAAACACTTGTAACTCATTGCTTTCATTGAATACCAACAAAACATTAACTCCTTACGCAATTTGTCCCCACATTTTCTTGATTTGCTTAGACTCTCCCTTCTTTGTCTTCATCCCGACTCCAATCTTATCTGATGCTCATCCTCTTTACTGTCCTCAAGACGTTCTTACAGTACATCCCAATCTTGTTTTCTCCACCAATTCCCATCCATATTCAGATTCACGCAACATTCTACCCTATCTTTCAACCTTCATATATTCTCCTCATCATACTTACCACTTAACACCAGAGCTGAGATCCTACATCAGGATTTCGTAGCATAAATTCCTGCGCATAGAGTTCTGCACTGATTGTGCTATTCAAACCTCCTGTTGGCTGGTACCTGTTGTACAACCAAATCTGATATCCAATGCACAATTTCAGGTGCAACAGCGCTGCATGCATAGTTCCAATTCTGCAATGGAATGCACAAATATAGGATGGGGGACACATGGCTGGATAGCAGTACGTGTGAAAGGGATCTAGGAGTCTTAGTAGATCACAAGCTGAACATGAGTCAGCAGTGTGATGCGGCAGCCAAGAAAGCTAACATGATTCTTGTTTGCATCAATAGGAGTATGGTGTCCAGATTAAGGGAGGTAATGGTACCACTCTATTCTGCATTGGTTAGACCTCATTTGGAATACTATGTCCAGTTCTGGGCACCTCAGTTCAAGAAGGATATCGACAAGCTGGAGCGTATCTAGAGGAGGGCAACCAAAATGGTGAAGGGTCTGGAAGCCATGCCCTATGAAAAGCATCTTAGGGAGCTGGGTATGTTTAGTCTGTAGAAGAGAAGGTTAAGAAGGGATGTGATAGCCATATTTAAATATTTGAAGGGATGTCATGTCAAGGAGGGAGTGGGCTTGTTTTCCGTTGCTCCAGAGACTAAGACAAGCAGCAATGGATTCAAGCTGCAGGAAAGGAGATTCCACCTGAACCTCAGGAAGAACTTCCTGACAGTCAGAGTTGTCCAGCGGTGGCATATGCTGCCTCAGAGTGTGGTGGAGTCTCCTTCTTTGGAGGTTTTTAAGCAAAGCCTGGATAGCCATCTGTTGGAAATGTTAGATGGGTGTTCCTGCATAGCAAGGGGTTGGACTCGATAGCCCCTGTGGTCTCTTCCAGCTCTATGATTCTATGAAACCTTGAACTGAATGTTGAGGTTTCATTGCTTTCCTAGGGGAACTTACATATGGGTAAGATACAAACAGGTTTCCAGCCAATATATTAAAAAAGACAAATGTTTCCATAGGGATTTTACAAATGAGCAAGATGCCAGGAGGATTCATGCCAATAACAGTGCAATACAGAAACACAAACAGTTTGTACAAGTTATGTAATGTCACAGAAGGTAGCCTAAGATGCTTAGTGAGAGTATTCTTTTTAAACTTCAGATTGGTCGGCTATGAATATATTGTTAACAGTTAACATAAAAGAATATGCACTATTTTTTCGCTAAAATCATTAAGATTAAAGAATTGATGTCAAAATCATCACTAGTAAATCAGCTTTGATTGTACTGTTTCCAAGATCTGTTTATTTCAGTGTTTGATCATCAGTGCCTTTCACTGGCTGTCCACAAGGACAGAGAGCTTCTAACCCATCTCTCAGCTGTCTCCAGAAAATCAGCATGGTGTAGTGGTCTGAACATAGGATGAGTGTGATAGGTGACAGCTCTGAGGTCGATGAGCAACTGATTGTACCGGAAACAGAGCCGGCGATTGACCAAACCAGCTTGCAAACATCCCCATCAGTTGAAAGACAAGCGGAGGCAGAGTTGCCTCAGCCAGCTGCAGAGGGAGAGGGAACCAGCAGTGATTTGGAGGAATTACAGTCACCTGAGCCCCTCAGCCCGCAATCACGGAGAAGGCTGAAATGGACAGAGGGAAGCTGCGTTGACTAGATTAAGGAAACAATGACAAGTAACACCTGTTTTCAGTGGCTATTTAAGTCTGTCAGCGTAGCTTGCTGTTTGCTTGTAGCAAATTAATACGCAAGCCTCTCAACCCTTGTGCTCCAGCCCTTGACCCCTCTGGACAGACTTTTGGCTTCCTGGACCTTTCGGATTAGACCTTGTCTCGGCTCAGCTCAGCATTTCCATTAGTTGTTTGTGTTGGACACTCCCCGCTGCCTCCTCTTTCTTCCAGGGCAAGTACCTTCGCCTCCCCTTCTTTGCTGGCAGAAAGGCACAGGAAGGGAGTTGGACTCTGACAACGACAACCCTGGAAACCAGGGCTCAGTTCCCGGCTTGGCCATGGCAAACCCACTGGGGTTTTTTCACTGTCGCTCGTGCTCCCTTCCACAGGGAGTCGGACAGGACTGCGACAGGAGGAGAATGGGATCAGATAAGGTGTGGAGATGGTCACTGTCTTACTCAGAACTCCATAAAAGACAGTGACCATCTCCACACTTCCAAACCAAGGGCTACAACACTCATCTATCTCTCTATTTCTGCAAGCATAAATGACATACATGTGTTGAAATTGTTAACGAATTTCACAGTCTCCTCTAAACCTAAGCAATTAGCTGTTGTTAGCAATAACAGGTGTCACTCAAGAGACTCTCTCTTCATTGTTGATTATTACTTCTTTTTTTGTACCAACTCATAAAGCGGTATGAAGAAAGGGAAAATCACATAGTTCGTAGCTTTGGCCAACTTAAGGAAGGCAAATTAGAATCATTACCATTCTCTGGCTAAATAGTGAGCAGGTCTTCTTAGAATGTTGCTTATTTGCATACTTTGATCTGATGGGTGTAGGTACCTAATTATACAGCAGCCAGCAATGGGTTTATTTGATGTACTTGGTTAATTAATATTCAGCATAATAATTAATTGTGCAGATTGCTCCCTTGCATATCAAACTTGGGTTCTTAAATAGAAATAATATTTAGAAATGTGTCAGCAAAGTACAGGGTGGTTGACAGAACTATCCACAAATGCATTCTAAGATCCATTAAGATCTATTAAAAAGTGAGATTTTTCAGCTTTGCCTAATGCGCCATTATCCATCTAAGGTTCTTTATTTCCTTCTGTATACTTTATTTACTTATTTATTTATTTATTTATTTATTTTGCAAAAATTGGTCTGTGCCTCTGTTTGGAGGTTTGTTGCTTCCTGGAGAACACCACTATTCTATGGTGAAATAAAATGGAGGATCACATCATGGTAACCATTTATTCTTACAAAGAAATATGTCAAGTACCTGCAGTGAAGCCAAAGTCATCTGTTGGCAGAGCCAGCTAATTCTCTCAACTGGTTTGTGATAACAGTGTGATCCAACTGTTGTTGCTGTCTGCCTTCAAGTCATTTCCAACATATGGTGACCCGAAGATGAACCTATCACAGTGTTTTCTGGGGCTGAGAGTGTGTGATGTGCCCATGGTCTCCCAGTGGGTTTCCGTGGCCAAGCAGAGAATTCACCTTGATTTCTAGGGTTGTAATCCAATGCTCAAACCATTACATCACGTTATATCATCTACTTAATTTTTAGTATTAAAAATTTCTTTGGGTTGGGAGGAATCTAACGATTTTTATCAACTTTAAACATGCCCATGGTTTCAACTGTTTTAACTTGTTTTACTCCATCTGATAACTCCGTTTGTTTTTAGACACTAAATTGTTACTGCAGTACATTTTAAATTCATTAAATATTTTTATTGTATACTTTCCTGAAAGATTTGGATATAGGGTGGGGTATAAATATGTTAATAAAGAAAATAAATTGAATAAAAATGAGAAAAATGAGAAAAAATGCATAAATGCTTACCAAATTTAAACCATGGTGGCCAGAATTATGTATCATTCTACTTAGTTGAGTACAGTCAGCCCTGTACTTGGGTTCTGGATCCACAGGGTTCTGGATCCATAGATTCTATTATTATTATGGTTGTTATACATATAAGGAGAAAGCAAACACACATATATCAACCTACAAACACAACCAAACTAACCTAAATAAGCCTAATAGACAAACCAACTAAAAAACTAACTATTAACATTTAACAATTAACATTTAACAAACACAAAGGAGGAATACACATTTGACTCCGCCCCCCATAGAATAGTTACTATTCCTTCCTAAGTATACCTCCTCTAAGTTCCTTGTCTCTATATATACAGAATAAGAAAGACTATTGACCGTTTACTGCATCCACAGATTCAGCCAACCACAGTTTGAAAATATTCAAAACAAAAATTCCAAAAATCAAACATTGATTTTGCTGTGCGCTGAACACTACACTGATGTGTAGGCATACCCTGCTGAAGCCTTCCACCATTACACAGATCCTCAGCCTTCTCTCTGGCACTCATTTGAGTTGTTTGCCATATTATGTAAGAGACACCATTTTACGACGCCACTGTATCTAATGGGACTTGAGCATCCACAGATTTTGGTATCCGTGAGGGGTCTTGGAACCACACCCCTGAAGATATTGAGGTCTGACAGTAT
This sequence comes from Cyclura pinguis, assembly GCA_030412105.1. NCBI lineage: Eukaryota > Metazoa > Chordata > Lepidosauria > Squamata > Iguanidae > Cyclura > Cyclura pinguis. The sequence continues at coordinate 15,445,190 of CM059599.1, read as the reverse complement.
ATGCAACTAAATAACTTCTCCTGGCCCAGCCTCCCCAAACTTAATGGAAACATTATTCAACCATGCTCTAATTACCAGCAAAATGGACCTCCTTCTCCCCATACAGCTGATGTCTGGTAAAGTAGGTTGAGGGGGAGGGGTTACAATCATGGGAGTAGCATGGAAATTGTGTCTAAGGCCCTTTTTGCAGCTTACTTCTGTCCTGGTGGCATCCAGTGAGGATGGCAGCAGCAGCATTCCCAGGAAAGGAGTGCAATGGAGCACTCCCCTCCATACAGGCTGCCTGAGGGATCCAGGAAGCACAGTCGCCATGCTTCTTCTCTCACAACACAGCCAGGTACTGTCCCAGGCTGCTCTGGGGCATGAAGCACAGCCATTGCGCTTCCAAGACCTCTGCAGCGAAGGTAAGTGCAGGCTCACGGTGGGAGAAAAGCAGAATATAAATTAAATAAATAACTTTTGTAGTACATTTTTAACTGCTTTGTTTTTTCTGATATTGTAAGTGGCTTTGAGTGCCATTTGAGACAAAGGTGGGATGTAAAGCAGATAAATAAATAAATAAATAAATTGCAAATTTTACAAAGAGAAAGATGATATTAGTGTTTTTTTAAAGCACGTGACCAATATTTGGTTTCACAGGTAGATTGCCCTCAACCAGGCCTAGCCAATTCAAATAACTAAAGGAGTTTGACTAAACTGTGTCCTCACCACTTTATCATTTAAATTTTTTTTCTTTCAGGTATACCTAGATTTCTTGCTACAGTGGAATCACTTTTCCCTAAGCTGGAGTTAAGGCCCTTTCTGCGGGATGTCGTCATCCCGCACCAAGGACAGGAGGAAGACAGGACCTGTACGATGTTTATGAGCGACGTCATCCAGGTGCCCTGGTTCTCCCATCCCCAGGTGGTACAATCACACCGAAAATCATTGACAGGTTTTACCTATCAATGATCAGCGATTGCACAGCCCTCCAGCTGACCTGTTGATTAATAATAACAGAATTTTGATTGGTACACTAGTGAATGAAGCAAGATCATATTGAAAGGTGAACTGAACAAATTTCTCTCCCATACAGGCTGAAGTAGAGCTGTCTATCATTCCTCATCTTAGTGAAAACAATTAAGCTTCCAGAAATCTCAGTATTCATTGGAACTCAGTTTGAAAACTATTATGACATAATTAAAAAAAAAACACACTATTTTTTCTTCATTATAATTGGTTCTATTATAGCACTAAATTATTAGCTGGTGCATTTACAATTATGCCCCAAGCCATGGAATATCCCTGTCATTTACTTGCAAGCCTTTTACATCCTCAGCCAACTCTCAAGTGATTCTTTCTGCAGGACAGCTTGACAGAGCCATTATAAATGTCTGTAGCAGCTGATCATAGCAATATTATTTTTCACTCCCAATCAATTTGACGGTTATTTGAACTTTATTGTTATTAATAGTGAAAAGAATAAGATGGGTAATCATGTCTGAAAGTTCTCTGCATTGTGTTTAGTGTCACATTATTGCCATATTTTTACTGCAAGTACCTTGGCAATTCCATTAACAGTATTAGCCAGGTATAATCGACTCATTTTATAATTGCTTCCAAGATACTGCAGAAGGTTTAATTTCTAGGGGTTTCCTCTTCACTGAAAGGGTTTCCTGTATGGAAAAATTATGTAGAATCATGGACCGGTATCCCATATCACCCTCTATATAATGTAACTTTACGTATACTTAACTGTGTAGCACGGGTGCTATGAAGGACCATTACTGAACTGTGAAGATGCAAAATAAAACACCAGCAAGAGCACCCTATGAGCATCAGTAGGGCATGATGTGCATCAGAACCCCCTGGATGGTATCCTGTCATGCATCAAGGGACTGTAGCACAAGAGGGACTGTACCACATTGATCCCAATGCAAGTTGGTCTCAGTGTGCATCCATCACTTTGACAGCTCCCCTATCTAGTTCCATAGTGGCAGTTTTCTACTAGAAACATATGTTATGGACCTACTCAATTTTAATACCCACAGATGTAAATCCACGTATGGAGACAATTCTCACATAGGATTCAGGACCCCATTCAGATTTTACATTGTTAGTCTAAAAAGCTTCATGAGCTTCTGATCTACCAAACTCATTCTTCTTCCTTATGGAGAAAAAACGTCATTGCCTTCCTGGGCTCCATGTTTGTGAGGATTAGTCACTAGCTTCTTGTTACACAAGAATCACAGACTTGGAGGAATCCCTGAGGGTTATATATACCCATGGCAGGGTGTTATATACAGTGCCAGCAGATTTTTAGAGGGAACCAACGCGATTCTTGGTTGCATCAATAAGAGTATGGTGTCTAGATCAAGGGAGGTAACGGTACCACTCTATTCTGCATTGGTTAGGCTCCATTTGGAATACTGTCTCCAGTTCTGGGCACCTCAGTTCAAGAAGGATATCGACAAGCTGGAACATGTCCAGAAGAGGGTGACCAAAATGGTGAAGGGTCTGGAAGCTATGCCCAATGAGGAACAGCTTAGGGAGCTGGGTATGTTTAGTCCGCAGAAGAGAAGGTTAAGAGGGGATGTGATAGCCATGTTTAAATATTTGAAGGGATGTCATGTCAAGGAGAGAGTGGGCTTGTTTTCTGCTGCTCCAGAGATTAGGACAAGGAGCAATGGTTTCAAACTGCAGGAAAGGAGATTCCACCTGAACCTTAGGAAGAACTTCCCGACAGTCAGAGCTGTCTGACAGTGGAATATGCTGCCTTGGAGCGTGGTGGAGTCTCTCCTTCTTTAGAGGTTTTTAAGCAGAGGCTGATGGCCATCTGTTGGGAATGCTTTGATGGGTGTTCCTGCATAGCAGGGGGTTGGATTCGATGGCCCCTGGAGTCTCTTCCAAGTCTATGATTCTATGATTCTATATATCACTCTTGAATCTCTGCATTAAATTTACCCAGATTTGGGGCTGGTTTACTCATGCATTCATAGAGACACTGAGCTCTACCTCTTTATGTCATTGGAATCATCTGGGGCTGTGTCGGTGATGGCGCAGTGGATGGATGTTGTAATGGGCTGAATGGGGTCAAAAAACTGAAGATGAATCCTGGTAAGATGGAGGCTGTATGGATCAGTGGTTCTTGGGTCTGGGAACTGGGTAAGCAACTGGTCCTAGATGCAGTTGCACTTCCACAAGGGAGCAGATGCAAAGCTTGAGAGTATTCCTAGACACCACAGTTTGGAGTGCTTGGCATCAGGTTCAACTGGGCTGCCAACTACAGTCTTTCCAGGACAGGGATAACTTAGTAACACAGTATTCAGTGCACTGATAACTCCCTGATTATTATTGTTATGTGCTGTCAAGTCAATGAACAGTGACCCTACGTGTGAGACACTTTCAGGTGACCCTGTTATTAACACCCCTGATCAAGTCTTGCAAATTCAAGGTTGTGGTTTCCTTGATTGATTCAGTCCATTTTTTTTCTTTTTATTAATTTATTTACTTATATTGCTCATTTACAAAGATTAACATCGACATAGAGTATCACGTATAAATTACAGACTAAATATTCTCCTTATATGAAATAACCAAAATAAAGGAAAATAAAGGAGGTCAAAACCGAATATGAACATGCAGCACGTTATCTAAGTTATTCTCTAAAAGCTGTAACAAAAGTTTCCCCCCATTTCTCTCCAAAATATGTGATTAGGTCTCTCCACTGATTCCTAAAATAAGCTAGTGATTTATCATTCACCAGCGCTGTCATTTTATCCATTTCTAATACTTCATAAATATCTGTAAGCCATGAGTCTATGGTGGGAGGTGCTTCCTTTTTCCATGCTTTCGCATAAAGAATTCTAGCTTTGGTTATCAGATTGAGTATTAATTTCTTGTACCATTTCTCAACTTAAATATCAATTACATTAAATATATTTAACAAATACAATTCAGGTTTCATTGGAAAATCCTTGATTCAGTCCATATTTAATGTGGTCTTCCTCTTTACCTACTGCTTTCTACTTAATCCAGCATTATCTAGTTTTCCAGTGAATCATATTGTCTCATGATATCTCCAAAGTATGATAGCCTCAATTTAATTATCTTGGCCTCTGGTTAGAATTCAGACTTAATTTGCTCCTAGGGCCATTTGTTTGCCATTTTTCCAGCCCACAGTGTCAATAAAACTTGCCTCCATCACCACATTCCAAATGAATTGATTCTCTTTCTGACAGCTTTCTTCTTGTCTAGATTTCACATACATCCATAGAAACTAGAGATAATAAGCCATGGATGAGCTTCACTTTGATTTTCAACAATAGATCTTTATACTTGAGAATCTTTCCTGTTTCCTTCAGTGTGCTGGTGTTATATAGGCCTGCCCAGAAACTGAGGTTTGTTGGAAGGGCTCTGTGTCCTACTCCTGGGGCCAACCTAGTGTGGGAGAACATGGTAGAGGGACTCCTTTGCTGTGGTCTCCCAAGTTTTGAATTTGGACAGTTGATTGTATCCAAATATGCATATGTGTCGTGGTTTTAAATTGTTTTAAATTGCTTTAACTGATTTTAAATCTTCTTGCAAGATTTTAGTGTTGTTCACAATGCTTTTAGTTTTCATACGTTATTCTTATTGTTTTAAATTGTTTTAAACTATTGAAAGTTAATCTTATTGTATGCTGCCTGGAGAACTTCAGATCAAGGGTAGAATATAAACATTTAAATAAATAAATAAATGACATTCATCACTTGCATATCAAATTCTTCTGCAGCTGAGCAAGAGGAAAGGCAAATGAATCAGGGAAGGTGAAAGTGAAAATAAATTGTAGTGGTCAGCACACACAGATATCCCCTCAGTTAAAAATAGACTGGTTTTGCTTCCTTTCAGCCTCTCATTTTCCTTGTCTTAGATTGTTTTCCCCCTGAATGTTAAGACATTCCTCAATCTTTGTTGTTGCTGTGGCTCTGTGCCTTCAAGTCATATCTTATTTGTGGCAACTCCAAGGTTAACCTATCATGAGATTTCTTGGCAAGATTTGTTCAGAAGCATTTTGCCTTTGCCTTCCTCTGAAGCAGAGAGAGGGTGACTTGCCCAAGGTCAGCCAGTGGGTTTCCATGCCTGAGCAGCAATTTGAAACCTGGTCTCCAGAGTCCTGGCCAAGCATTCAAACCACTACATCACACTGGCTGTCTTTCCACAGTCCAGGAAAGACCTTTTTTTAATCTAAGCCAATCAGTCAATACCATGATAAAATTCTTTGTCTCTCTCACTCACACACCCACCCACACAAGCACATACACATATCCTATAGCAGACTTGGGAGCATATTGTGCTTAATTTTTCAAGTAAACAAAGTAGTTTGGGGACTGGGAACATGGCAGATTGGGGACGTGGCCCTCTGAGGTCCTGAAGGGAACCTGTGCAGTCCTCCTACTCCTGACAGTTGCCCATGCCTGCACTCTTTTGTCACTAGGATCCCTGGAACTTGTTCTTCTGTTTTGTTTTAATGTTACCCCCAAAGGTGGGGGAGCTTGAAGTCCTGTAGCAGTGCCAAAGTCTCCTTAGTAAGGTGGAGAATTAAAGCTCAAAGGAGGCCTGCAAAGGGGGGGCGGGTAACCATGGAACATTTTCACCTGTGAATATCAGTGTTTACTGCAAGACACCAGTTAAAAGTCAAAAGAGTGCTTTTATGGGGGGATTCACAGACACGCGCAAGCAATCAAGCAGTCTCTTAAAGGTAAAGGAGAGAAAGGTTGGATAGCAAGAGACTCTGGGGTGAAGTGGGTGATAATTACTGTTCCAGAAGCAGAAGATCGAAGCAAGATAGCTCAAACAAGAGTTTGAGGGTAGCACAGAGCATAAGAACCAGGGAGCCAACAGTCAGAGTGACACGCCTATGTGCTTCCGAGGTACTATGAATTGTTGGGCTTGGAGCCAGGGTTTAAGTATCCTGTTTCCCACTCTAAAGGAGAATGTGTTAATTGCTTTCTGGCAGAGCAGACAAAAGGGGCCTGGAATGGACAAATTGTCTTAACTCCAGGTGACAAAGCATTGATGGGAGTCATGATAGTCTTTTTATGTATGAGCAGATGAAGGAACAAAGGAGAAGTTCCACGGGAAGTGTTGGGGTTTGCCCTCCATATGTAGGGGGTGATGTAGGGGGACATTACAAGATGATGACCATCGGTTGCTTCATTGGGGCAGTTTTGTTTGCTATTGTATTTGAAAGTTGGGTCATTGAGAGGATTATCACAAGTCCATCAGTGTCGTGGCTTCCCATCTAATCCTTTTGAACTTATGACCTGGCCATGCTGAGATCATCTGTCTTAATATGAGGCTTCCAATTGGAGTCCTTGTCCACAGACCTTCCAGCCATAAGTGTATTATTTTTATATTAGAAAATGATATCTCTCACCAATTAAATGATATTTCTCAACAATTATGCTGTACCATGGAGTGGAGGTCTATAGCATGGTAACATTAGTGAGTATAAAATAAATGGGCATTGCTTAAATCAAGCACCCTTCAGCCACATGGTAGACTCTGTATTTACACAGCATTTGGATTGTGTTCAAAGCATGCTCCCATGAATCTTTATAAAACCTTTACAAGAACTTGCCATTGTGCTTATTGCTATGTGCCTTCAAGTCAGTTCCAGCTTATGACTACCCTATCCTTGGGAGATTTTCTTTTAAAGCAAGATTTATTCTGAAGAGGTTTGTTGTCACCTTTTTCTTAGCTGAGAGAGTGTAACCTTCCCAAAATGAACTTCTATGGATGAGTGGGGATTTGAATTCTGATCTCCCAGAGTCCAAGTTTGATACTCAGATCTCTCCATCATTCTGGCATTAGCATTATTATACCAGATGAACCTTCCTTCCTTCCTTCCTTCCTTCCTTCCTTCCTTCCTTCCTTCCTTCCTTCCTTCCTTCCTTCCTTCCTTCCTTCCTTCCTTTTTCATATGTTTATTTGCTTTTAAGACTTTTCCTCCAATCAGAACTGTGTGCTCCTGCTTCAGAACCAATATTTATTTGCCCTCTTGTAACACTGACCCATGTGGAGTTTGCAAGTGCTTTTGATCCCATGGATATAAGCCTGCCACAATCCACTGATGCTACCCTGAGATCTTTTTCCTTTGCGTATCTATCGACATTGAACTTCTATTCCCATCGAAAGATTTTCCAGGATTTTCCTCAAAGGACCGTCCCTAAACTGCAACACCCCCCCCCCCGATTCCTTAGAATGTTGAAAGTGAAATAATAGTACTATAACAATCTAGTGCTGAAATGACCAGCATCTATAACTAGATTTCTCCCTCTGAGAGTGTGTCTTTCTCCCTTCCCTCTCAGGTGGAGACCTGGATTCTGCCATAACTCCTGGGACTACTACCCATAGACCACACTATTGTGTAAGTGGATGAAAGAAGTACCACTTGATTTAGACAGCTTTGCAGATGCAGATCTTCTGCAGGTATAGATTGACTGGTTAATTCCAATGGAGAGAAGAGATTTCCAAGGACAAAAGAATGCAGAAAAATATCTTCTCTCTTAATCCACTGGATGGAAATGCTCTTATGCCCCTAAGAATTCCCTAGATTCAGGCAATAAGATCCATAGAGCCTACGGTTATATTGTACTTAGCTTACTTTAACATATCCACACACTGCAATATACCATACATCATTTCAGAGTTGTGTGATCTATGTAAAAGCAGCAGAGGGCACTCATACACTGTGGTAGCTAAGGCTGAACTGTAGCATTTTGCATTGTCTGCTGCTCTGACAAGAGCTGTCAAACCCCGGTCAAGCAGAAACCTTCTCCTTTTCCCCTGCACAAAACCCAAAGAATTTAATTCTTGTTTTCTGTCTCTTACAGTGGATTTCACATGAATCATTTCCTCTCCTTCCAGAAAGCAATCACTTCCATCCACCTCAAGGTAGCAGATACCCATGGGCATTCTTTGTGGTATTCATGATGGTTTTAACATGTGTTCTCATTTCAGGTTGGAAGTTCAAGTTCAAGGTATCTAAACATATCAGTGTGATGCCAAACTTGGAAAATATCGTATTTGGTGTGTTTTAAGGTGTCACGGTTCTCATGAGGTCAATGAAGATGTTGTCATGGGTGTCTGGAAAAAGAAAGCTCTTCCTTACACAGTTGAACATTCTTTCATAGAATCTGCTGCCACAAAGCGCAATGGAATTCACTGGCACAGATATCTTTTAAAATAATATTCAGCAAAATCATAGAGGAAAATTTGGTAATTGAATAGATTCTCCAAAATCAAATGGAATAGATTCAGCCAAGGCTTAGTTGTGCTGTGGTTAAAACCCACTTGTTAATTATGCTAGCGTAACTGGAAGTCAATGGCCCTTTTCGCATAGCATTTGCCATGCGAAAGGGCGCCTGGAGCGTTGTGTGATTGTGAAAAGCGATCTGCACAACGCACTCACAATCACGCAATGCTCCAGGGTAGGGCAGGCACCCCTTGCACACTTTTTCATTTTCAGCTTTCAGCTGAAAATGCTGCATGATAGCGCATTGCTCCAGGGCCCCACATGCCCTTGCCATGCGTGCAGAGCCTCTGGACTCACAGCAGTCGCACTTCCTGCCCCAGCACAGCCTGGGAAACTCCCAGGCTGCACTGTGGAAGGAAGAGGCAGGGCTCTTGCGCTACCTGTTTGGGAACAGGCAGCTCGTGTGGAGCTGAAGCAGCAGGGACATGAAAGCTTCTCTCTGGAGGCTGCTCGTGCAATCCCTGCACCCCAGCACCAAAAAAAGGTAAGGTGCAGAAAGGGCCAATGTGTTGTAGTGGTTTGAACATTGGACTATGACTCTGTAGAACAAGGTTCAGTTCCCTGCTCAGCATGATGATGATGATGATGATGATGATGATGATGATGATGATGATAATTTATTTTTATCCTGCCTCTCCACCTGGATCGAGGCGGCGAACAACATTAAATACATTAATACATTAAAAACATTAAAAAACATACCCAATCCTCCCCACCCACCAATCCACCTAAGACCAACCCCCTAAAACACACTACAATCAATCATCTATTAAAAGAACAGCAAGACAATTGATGGGAGGTGATGGAAATGCTAGTCTTGGAAGGCGTGTCAGAAGAGATCAGTCTTGACTGCTCTTTTAAAGCAGTCAAGACTGGTAATGTGCCGGATCTCCTCCAGTAGGCCATTCCATAACTTGGGAGCGATAGAAGAGAAGGTCCTCTGGGACCTTGAAAACCCACTGGGTGACCTTGGGAACATTACACACTCTCAGCCCCAGGAAACACTGTGAGAAATTCACCTTAGGGTCGCCATAATTCAGAAACAACTTGAAGGCACATAACAACTGGGAGTCAAGCCATCATAAATCCTTTTACAGATGTTGTTCAAGGAGGCACCCAGTATCTTCTTCTGCATGAGTTTTGCACAGCTGCACAAAGGCAGCCAGATAGCACCAAGAGCAGGTCTGTTTCTGACACAGGCCCTTTCCGCACCCTACCTTTGTCCTGGTGACATCTGGTAGGGATGGCAGCGGCAGCTGTCCCAGGAGGGGAGAGCAATGGAGCACTCCCCTCCACACCAGCTTCCTACAGGATCCAGGAAGCATGATGGCCATGACTCTTCCTGCTGCAGCACAGCCGTGTACTGTCCTAGGCAGCGCTGGGGCAAGAAGCACAGCCATTACACTTCCAGGGCCTCCACAAGGAAGGTAAGTGCAGGTACATGGCAGGAAGGCGGTGCAATAGCTGGTCATTGATGGGGAAAACATGTCAGTGATTTGCGGCAGGATCATACCACCTGGGGACAGAAGAAGGATGGGACTGGGATGATGTTGTGCACAAGCATCGTCCCAGTCCTGTACTTCTCCAGTACCCATGGTGGGTTGGGTGTGTCAAGCAGAAAGGGCCACAAACAGATACTGATTGGATATATGCCCTGGGAAAAATCCTTCATTTCACTGTTTCACTGGCCATTTCCATTGTGTCAGGCCTCTGTGAAATGTATGCATAAGAACACACGTGGAAGTTACAGTCTGCTGGCTCCAGATAAGCTTTCAGCTTTAGAGCAGACCTATTGAACTAAATGTGACTCACATTAGTCAAGACTACACTGAGGCCCTTTTCGCACGCTGTTTCTAAAGTGAAAGGGCCCCTTGAGCGTTGCGTTAATGGGAGGAGCGGTCCGTATGACGCACTCCCATTTACGTGACACTCAAGAGCTGGACGCACAGTGGACATGCACCTTTTTATTTTCGGCTCTAAGCTGAAAACAGTGAACAGTCGCACAATGCTCCCAGGGCCCACGCGCACTTACCTGCTGCGCAGTGTGTCGGGAGCCGGGCCGGTCGCGCTTCCTGCCTCAGCGCTAGCCTGCAATTCCCAGGTTGCGCTGCGGTAGGAAGGGGCGGGGCGCTTGCGCAACTGGCAAGCCGGCTGCGGTAAGGAAGGAGAACCGAAGTGAGCGCCTTGCGCAAGAGGCTGCTCGCGCGAGCGCCGCCCCCCACCTCCGCGAACAGATAAGGTGCGGAATGCGCCTGGATCTCCATCATTTCATTGGTTCTCATCTGGCTAGTCTGAATCCAGCACAGTATGTCTCTGATCATCAGCTCGTGGAGGACAAAAAAAAGGTGGATATGTATACTCTGCTTGGGGAGTTCCCAAAGACATCTATTTGGTGGCTGCTATTGCTGTTGTTGTTGTTGTTGTTACTATTATTATTTCCCACCTTCAGGGCTCAAGGGAGCTCACATCACATTTAAAAATTAGATAAATATTCACAAGATACAAAACTTAAAAACCTATTAAACTATAAAAAATAAAGCTATTTAAAAGAGTAAGCCATAAAAACACAACATCACAACAAAAATAACAAATGGAAAATCCAGCACATTGTACAAGGCCCATCCTACCTGAACAGTTATTCCACAAAGGGCTATTGAAGCCATCTTCACCTGTTTTCAGAAAGAGAGTAAGGAGGATACCAGTATGACCTCTCTGAGAAGGGAGTTCCAAAGCCTGGGGGCAGCCACTGAGAAGGCTCCACACTACACAATTATAGTGCTATTATTCCACTTTCAACATCCTGTGGAATTCTGGGATGTGTAGTTTTCTGAGGCCAAAGAGCTCTCTGGCTGAGAATTCTAAATGCCCCTCCCTAAACTGCAAACCCCAAGATTCCACAAGATACTGAAAGTGGAGTAATAGCACTATAACACTATAGTGTGGAAACGGCCCTAGTCTGGGAAACTGATGCTGTATTAGACAGACCATTAGTCTGAACCAGACAGCCTCTCCTTAATTTTTGGAACTACATGTCTCCTTGCCAGAACCTCAGTATATATGGATGAATGTTATCAATATATGTGTGTGTGTGTGTGTGTACGTATATGTATATGTATATATTAACCATCTGCTAACCAGTTTTAAAAAAAACACAACTCTTCAGTCTTTGCTTGCATGTTTGTATTTGTTTAGTATATGGTTTAAGAATTCCTGCTGCAGAAATTCCTGAAAATAGATCCAAAATAGATGGGTATAGGACACTGATACTCATGCAATAATGGTCTCTTATAATGATATCTAATATATGGTTATATTATGTAATTGTATGTGGCCTTTTTTTGATTTTATATAAGCCCTGAAGAAGGCCTTGGGTGTATGTGTGTGTGTGTGTGTGTGTGTGTGTGTGTGTGTGTAGACCAAAATGCATTGGCCTTTTTTTAAATCAATAAATCATCAATTGAGTATCTTGAGACATTTTTCCAGTTTCTTCTACTGCTCCCTGCGTTTTGCTTCTTTTGAAACCAGGTTTCCAATAAGTATGGGTGAGAATTTTGTCCAGTCTAGGTTTTTGTTTTGTTTCACTTTGTAAGAAGTGACCAAAATTTTCATATTTCTCAAAAAAAAAAAAAAAAAATAAAAGAAAGGAAAGAAAAATGAAAAACACGCACATGGATAAAATTCATGCCTTTGTGGCTGTAAAAGAATTTTTCTGTGCCTTTTGAAGGAATAATTTGTATGAAACTAGACGATTTAGGGCAAATCTACCTTTTCACCCCACAAGGATATTCTACTTGTCAAGCTATTTTTTTCGCCTGATACATTAGTGCAGGGCAGGGCATAAATGCACTCTTTCTCTCTTTGTGTCTCTTTATGTGTCTCTCTGTGTTACAGATTGAAACGAGAAGCTCCAAAAATTACCAGCCGTTTTACAGGAAAGGTTGCAGGAGGTGGCAATCTCCACTGTGACATCCCCCATCCAGCAAGCTATTGGAATGGGACTAATTTAATTAATAGAAGAACTCAAATAAAATGGGAGGGGGGTCATGTATGTGTATGTGATGGTGTCACCTTCTTCAAATCCATGGCAAGTCAAGCAAGTCTTTTAGCAACAGTCCTCCCTGTGAGCCACTTCCTACCAACTCAGCCAAGCGTGTCAGCCAATGGCAGACAAGTGTTTAACTGAAAGATGAGCATATTGTTTCCTTCAGCATGGCCTTCAGATGGCCAGTGCCAATTGCCACCAAGAGAGCATCTGCAAAATGTTTATTCTTTGGGACTTCTATGTTGCATTTATATCTTTAACACTTCTGGTTGCCATTTCTGTTGGTTTATGGCCCAAATAAAAAGCTGGGGTGGGGGGTGCAGAGTGGGGGGTGCAGAGTGCTAAAAGACAAAGTGTCATGTTCGTGGGAGAGTTCCTGTAGCCTTTGGGTGGAAAACCTTGCTAAATTGGTAGGGGAGAGATTCAGGAAGTTTTCAAGGACTGCCAGGGGTCTTTGAGGGCCATAAAAATGGCCCACAGGCAACACTTCCCCCACTTAGGGGAACAGTGATGGAGAATCCACAGGGTTTAAGAACAGGAATACGATACCAGTAGATCATGCAAGAATGAGGTCTATCTCAGGGTGAATTGAATCCTTACAAATTTTGGAGTAGAGGTGGAAATAATATTCAAAATTATTGTAAAAATAATAAAAAAAGAATGTTTCTTGGGAGTTGGGAAAACCTGATAAAGAGAATTATGGACTGATGAGAATCTTTGCCACCCTGAACTTTGGGCAAAATTTGCTCGTTTTTGTTAAGTCTTGTTAAGTCTGCTAAAATCATATGCTGGGAAAAAGGCAGGATAGGCAGAACATGCTGTGCAGGAAATGCTGTTTTCAGTGCAAAAATAATTTATGCAAAAATAAGGGATGGAAATGGAAGTACAGTGAAATAGGAGTACTGTAACTCTGTAGGGTAAGTGGGCCCCTGAACAACCAAATCTGTACCTTTTAAGTATCTGAGAAGCCTACAGTTTTACTTCTGAGAACTCCAAGCCTCTAAATGCAACATACAAGAGCAACTCTACTCCCCCCCAAAGAAGTTTGCAGAAAAACTTTCCTTTTAGTCTCAGGCATTTCCTCACTAGCCTGTCATAGTGCTATTCTTCCACTTTCTACATCCTATGAGGCCCCTCCCTAAACTGCAAACCCTAGGATTCCATAGGATGTTGGAAGTGGAATAATATCACTATAATAGTGGAATAATAGCAATGTAACAGGCTAGTGTGGAAATTACCTTAGTTGGATATGAGACAGGTTAAAGTGTTGCTATTAGGAAAATTTTGGATTTATGGTCAGAGAACCCTTATCTTAAATCTACAGTAGGGATATTTCTCTGGTGAAATGCATAAACTGTATGCAATTCAGACTGACTACTTTGTAGCCAATCAGCAGGAACGGCTCTGATGTGTGGGAGACAGAAGAATCTTCATTTTTACATTTAACTGCTTAATTATGCCCTTAACCAAGAGACTAGGAAGGTTCCTGCAGCAGTAGGCTGCCCTGTCAAGTAAATAATATGCATTTTATGAAATTAACTAATTACGGACTTTCCCAGGGGAGTGTAAAAGAGCCAGTCTCTCAGGTAAGCAATAGGCACTTTAAAAGCTTCCATTAAAGGGAAATCATATTAATTTTTAATTAAACATGTAAAGGAAAATGTACACACTTTTTCTTAAGAAGAGGAGGAGGAAGAGAGTCAAGAAAATGAATAATAATATTAGTAAACTACTCGACAGATAATTGTATCACTGATAGTTCACCCCATGACTATTGGTACAAAGATGGGAAATACCAGCATAACATGGGATTCGTAAGGGAAAACATCTTTGCCCCCTCATTCTTTCTGAGAATGGAAACATCCAAGAAAAGCAGGAGTGGACAACTTTTAAACTTTGGGCTATATTCAGTCCTCTGTCTAATATTATAATCCTTCCATAAGCAGAGAGACAGAATGGTGTGAGAGCCAATGTGGTGTGAGAACCAGCATGGTGTAAGTGGTTTGAGCACTGGACTACAACCCTGGAGACCACTGATGTAGACTCGAGTCGATGGACTCAGGTCGGGCTTAAGTCACTTCAGTGACCCGGACTTGACTCAGCCATAAATGATGCACTGACTCGACTCAAGACTTGTATGGTTTTAATGACTGACTTGATGCCCTTGGTTCAGTAACATAACACATTCGTCCAGAAACCTTACGACTTTGAATGCCTCCATCTCTTTTTGCCTACTAGTCACATGACAATCTCTCTCAAGCCCAAAAAGTGGGCACATTTCTCAGAGGGCAACGCCAAACAGGTTAGACAATGGACTTAGGGCAAGCTTGAGGTCTGCTCGGCAGCTTGTCCCTGCTGCATATCGGAAGAGCCTTCTAAAATGTTTCCTAAAAGCAAAAGACAAGACTCGCCCCCAGAGTGCAGGTGCATTTCTCAGAGCGGAACAGCAAATATGTTAGGCGATAGGCTTGAGGAATAAGGATCCTTCCTTTTAAAGCTTTTGAATTGTAAGTAATGAGGAATAAGATAAGATTCTATTCCCTGCTTCTGAAGCTGCAGATGGCAAAATTGCAAATGTGGAGAGCCGACTCTGCTTAAATTGTTAAAACTGACTTTATTTGACTCTTTCCAGAAATTCTGCAATATAGGTTGCAGTATAAAATTGGCTCCCAGACTTGAGACTTGACTTGAAAGTATCTTCAAGGACTTGAGACTTGACTTGAGACTTGAAGGTAGAGACTTGAGGTTTGACTTGAGACTTGGAGTAAAAGACTTAAATACATCACTGCTGGAGACCATGGTTCAATTTCCTGCTCAGTCACAGAAACTGGGTGACCTTGGGCTTGTCACACACTCTCAGCCCCCAGAAAACCCTGTGATAGGTTTGCCTTAGGGTCACCGTAAGTCAAAAATGACTTGAAGTCATGTAACAACACTACAGAGTCAGTTTAGACCTCTGGCCAAAATAATCTGTACCTTCCACAGCAGTTTGCAGAATGTTTTAATTGAACATTAAACCAAAACATATAAACACAAGTAAACAATGCAAAACATATTCATGCATCAAAGTAATCCAAAAAAGAAAGACTACAAACAATACAACACCTGTATGACAACAAACTTTAATTAACTGAACTATCAATATAGAACTAAACTAACCTGAACAACTAAACTAACCATAATACATTTTAAAAGATTGGTTCCCATCCTTGCTGCAAACAGCTCCAAGTAAATGATTGTGCTTAACTTTCTTATATCATTACTTACATTCCAAGTAATTTTGTTGCTCATAGTATTTATACCTTAAACACAAAATTACAATAACAACAACAAAAAGGTTTAATTTTTAATTGTAATCACAAAAAGTAAAAACTATCATTAATGGTATTAAACTAATAATATAAATTTGTTATTATGAAGTAAACTGTTCTAATTATATATATAACAAAACTAATAACATCATATTAATTAAACCAAAAATAATGTACTGCTACATAATAATCATTAAAGTAATGACTAGTTCTTAAGAATTATTGGTAAATTTAGAGCAACATTCATTTCACTATAATATGTAATTACATATAGAATATATTCTGAAAAGGCAACAAATTAAATTCATCTAAATTTTTCATAATACCTTTTTCATTTAACAATAAAGCGAAACATGAAAATCTAACCTTAAAATCTTGTCCTCAAATCACTTTCATTCTTTCTTAAATAATCAATTAAACATTTCCATTCCGAAATAAATTTATCTTCTGTTTGGCCCTTTAATCTAGATGTAAGTTTATCCATTTCCACTATTTCCATCAATCGATTAAACCATTCTGTCATTAATGGGATCTCCATTTTTTTCCAGCACTTTGCATGTACTAATCTCTCTACCAACAACATATGTTGTAACAATTTCTGGTGCTTGTCAATTGCAGTAACTTCTTCCAAAATTCCTAATAAAAATAACTCATGATTCTTATGAATTTGACACTTCAGGATTTTCTTTTGCATCATATTCTGTACTTTTATCCAACGATGCTTAGCTTTTTTGCACAATCAGTACACCTATGATATAAAGATCCAACTTGCTCTTGGCATTTCCAACAATTGTTCTTCATGTCTTTATATATCTTTGCAAGTCTTTCTGGAGTAAGATACCAATGAAGCATCATTTTGTAATAATTTTCTTTGATGTCATAGCAAAGTACATTCTTAATTTCTTTTGTCCATAATCTTTCCTATTGATTTATATGTATATCGTAACCAAAATTCCTTGCCCAACCATGTATTCCATAACCTGTTCCATCTCTGTTTTTAACAGAAGTTTATATAGCTTAGCAGTCAAATGCTCATCATTACTGCATAGCAATAACCAAGGCCCTTTCCGCACCTTACCTTCTTCCGGCGCTCAGGTGCGGGGATCGTGTGAGCAGCCTCCAGCAAGAGGCTCTCACGTCCAGGGTCCTTTGGCTCCGCACGAGCTGCCTGCTCGTGTGAGAGCCCTGCCTCTTCCTTCTGCAGTGCAGCCTGGGACCTTCCCAGTCTGCACTGGGGCAGGAAGCACGACTGGCGCGGCTCCAGAGGCTCCACACGCCAGGTAAGTGCACGCGGGGCCTGGGAGCAATGCGCGATCGCACAGCATTTTCGGCTAAAGGTGCGCGATTGGTGCCTGCCAGCCCACGGAGCATCACACGATTGTGAGTGCATCATGCAGATCACTCCTCACAATCGTGCGATGCTCCAGGCCCTCTTTCGCATGGAAAATGCCGTGCGAAAAGGGCCCAAGAGTCCAATTTATTCTTTTCAAAACATTTATTCTTTTTATCTTCAACATATCTTAGATATGTGTGAGCTACTGCATATTAAAACTTTCCTCCTGCAGTTGTTGGGGACTGTTCTCGATAGTACTGCTGGCAAGATTCCTGAGATTTTAAAATAGTAGAGTGGAAAATAAGGCGGGAGGATCCAGGGATCTGAGCTACATCAAATACACTTCAATTGGTAATTAGTTTATTAAATAATAATGGTGATGACAAATAATATAGCTCAGATCTATGTACTGAACTACCTCTTCTATTGGCTTTCCCAACTAAGTTTAGGAAAATTGTTCAGTTACTTCCCCCACATCTGAAATTTTTAAATCTCAAATTTTATTTTCAATTTTGAGGGAATGTGTGGATTTTTGTAAGCCACAACAAAACAATCTGAAACAAAATTTGTTTGACCACATTCAATAGAAGACCATATTGTATTTGCATGGAGAGTTCTGTATTATATTTGCTAGACGCATATGATAAAGATGAGGAAACTCACAGGGAAAAAGGGCAGGGGAACAATAGAACTGATTCAGCATCATAAATATATTGAATACACTGGGATTCAAACCTGTGAGTTTTGAGTTTTAAGTGTTAATGAATAAAAGCCTAGGCCTGAATGACAAAATATGTACCCTTTGTTTCAATTTTTGTTTTTAAATCTGTTTTTAAATTTAAAGTGCTTTCCATCCTGAATAATGACAAGGAAACTCATAGTGGGGAAAAGAAAGGAGCTTGTAGTGGTGACCACAGTTGTAACAGTTTGAAACCATTTTCACTGTCACGGGTCCATCTTATAGGCCCTTTTCGCATGGCATTTGTCATGTGAAAAGGCCTTTGGAGCTTTGCGCGATTGCAAGGAGCATTTCAGACAAAGTCCTCGCAATTGCGCGATGCTGCTGGGGCTGGTAGGCACTGATCACGCACTATATCATTTTCGGCTTTTAGCCGAAAATGGTGTGCGATCACATATCACTCCGGGGCCCCACATGCACTTACCTTGCATGCTTAGCTCCAGAGCTGCGGCCCTCACGCTTCCTCCCCCAGCACAGCCTGGGAAAATAGCCGGCTGCTCTGCAGAAGGAAGAGGCGGAGTCCTCACGCTGCCTGCCGGCCAGCCGCCAACTCCTGCAGAGCCGAAGCAGTGGGGACGCAAGAGCCTCACAGAAGAGGCTGCTCACACGATCTCTGCGCAACCACGCTGGACAGAGGTAAGTGCGAAAAGGGCCATAGAATCCTGGGATTTGTTGTTTGGTGTGGTACTCAGAAATCTATCAGTCTTGGTAAATTCTTGTCAAACATTGACTGAAATAAAATTCTTTTCAGAATCTCAGAAAGTTACCTTTTTGGGCTCAGGTTCCCAGAAACCTCTTAGCCAGTCTAACAAGTAAGTTCTGATTACACCAGCCACCCACTCCAATCTTTACTTGTTCCTATTCCTTCCTGTCTTCTGAATCAACCAAATGAAGATAAAAATCCATGAACAATTCTTTATGAAAGGGAGGAAACAAAAAATAACTAAAAGGAAAGACTTCCATTAATCTCACCTTGATCCTAATAGCTGGTTAAACTTGCAATTAGTCAGAAAGAAAAAAAGAAAGAAAGAAAGAAAGAAAGAAAGAAAGAAAGAAAGAAAGAAAGAAAGAAAGAAAGAGAGAAAGAGAGAAAGAGAGACATCAATTCAAGAACAAGAACATTTTCCTGATACAGCTTAAAGGTTTCCAGAAATAACGCAGAACTGGTGGCTATTTTGCCTAGCAGGTTCTTTTATCAATAGAAAACAGAAAGGTTGATGGGCTTTGCATCTGAAATGTAATTAGCTCATCAGGGTGCAATCATAATGAAAGTAAAATGTTCATAATTACAGGCACATGTTTTTGTCTTTATTTTTTAAGAAGAAAAGGTGAATTCTACTGTGCATTTGATGGCTCAGGTCCGTCTGTAATCTGACACATAGATTATGTCTCCCTGTTACACAGTTATAACTGGTTGATACCACTTCAACAGTCATGGCTCCATCAAATGGAATCTGGGCATTTATAGTTTGTATTCTAACCGTGCTGTACATCCCTACTTCATGATATGATCGGCAACACAAGAGCTGAACGCTCATTTGGAATATGCCTGATGGGCAGAAAAGTATTTGGTAAATACTTTCAGTATGTAATAAACTAGCATATATACCCAGCGTTGCCCGGGATTTTATTTTATCATAGGTAATACTTGTTAGAAATACTTTAAGGTAGTTTTACAATTTTCAGAAAGGCTTCTGGCAGCCATTGATATTGTGGCTTTAACTGTCGGTCGCTCTCAGACAAAGCAGCTAATCATATGAGGTCTGAAAAGCTGGACCTCCCATCTCCTTCAGCAGTACTTTTTCTTGAGGTATAAAGTTCTCTGGAGGAATTAGATGCAGTTGAAATACACAGATTTGAGATTTGTTTTGTAAGAAAGAAGAACCGGACATGGAATTCTTGGTGCATTTTGGTTTGATCTGCCTGTCAGGCATTAATTAGGTTCATGACAATCTCACAGGACTGTCTTGCAGAAAGATGGCAAGAGTGAGAAATAAGCCGGGCTGACAAAGGATAAGCTTGACTTGCTTCCAAGCAAAGAAATCTATCATTAAGAAAAGGTTCAGTTCCCAAGTCCCCTGGCCTTGCCTCGCCTTGAGGGGTTGGAACTGGGGATAGGGAGATAGTTGTGTGAACAGAAATGGTCAGAGCTGGTTTTGTATCTCTGTTTACTCTAGAGTACTGTACAGCGTACTGTACTGGGGGAAAAAGCAACTTCAAGACTTTTTAGAGTGCCAATGCAGCAGATTGTCAGAGAATCAAAATCTAAAATCTAGATTCTAAGTAGATAAATGGCAAATTTCTGTGTCTAAGGATTTTAAATGGCTTTCCCTGTGCAATCCAGTTACCAGTTGAGACCTGGGCCATTTCCGCACCAGACTGTTATAGCGCCATCAACATCCTATGGAATCCTGGCTGGCCTCTCCCTAAACTGCAAACCCCAGGATTCCATAGGATGTTGAAAGTGGAATCATAGTGCTACAACAGTCTGGTGCGGAAAGTGTCCTGGTCACAGGGCTCTAACTAGCAATGGCTTGTTTGGCATGAGTGGATGACCTTTCAGAGCCTGCATTCATATTAGGTTTTAATTAGATATACAACCCTTTGCTAATATGTATTTTAACTCCATTTTAATTACTACTAGATTGTTTAACTTGTGTTTTAACTTTAGTATGTTAAGATCTTTCAACTACTTTTTTAGAAAGTACTGTAAGTCACTTTGAGTCCTTTCAAGCAAAAAAAGCAGGATACAAGTAACAACAATGGTGATGATGATTTCATTTGCAAAGGAAACAAAGCGTAATGTTAACAGTTTTCTTCCTGCTTAAAGTATCCAAAAACAGCAGAGTTTTTCTTCCTTTTTTTAAAAAAAAAATTGTTAAAACTGACTTTATTTGTCTCTGTCCAATAATTCTGGAATTTTTTTTATGTATTCTGTTTCTTTATTATTATTAACATTATATACAATTAGAAAGAAAAAAGAAAGAAAAGAATAATAAAAAGAGAAAATAGAAAAAAATATGCATGATTTTATAAAGTAAACATATAGAGTTATTTACAAATGTTACCATTTATGCCACATGTTTAGGTAGGTAGCACTTTATCCAATATCAATATCCTACATTCTTTATATTCTGTGCATTATAGATTGTATGTATATTACATATACTTTGTATGTATTTATAATATACATTATACAAATGTACCTTATACATTTATCACATTTATATTGTACAATTATTATATATCAGAGTTATGTGATCTTCTAGTCAAATAAATTATTGTCACTGCTATATTGAGTTCTGCTGTCTTCCTGGGGCCAAGATCAACCACATAACGGAGAGGCTAACCAGGCTGGTCAAGCCCACTGACCATAAGCCCCTCATTGTGGTTCATGTCGGAACCGATGACACTGCGAGGCGCAGCTTTTACCACATCGCAAAGGACTACGAGCTTATGGGGACAAAGCTTAAGGACCTTGGTGTGCAGGTGGTCATTTCATCTCTCCTCCCTGTTCAAGGATATGGTGCACGAAGGGAAAGGGCAATAGCAGATGTCAACAACTGGCTCCGCACATGGTGCTGCCGGCAACGGTTTGGGTTTTTGTAACATGGCCTGAATTTCCATGAACGTGGGCTTCTGGCAAGGGATGGCCTGCACCTCACGAAACTTGGCAGGAATGTTTTTGCAAACAGTCTTGCACGGAGGATTAAGAGGTCTTTAAACTAAGTTCTGCTGGGGAGGGAGACAATATTATTCAGGGCAAAGACTCGGCGAGTGCAGGGGGAAAAGGCCCAAATGATATTGACCAAGTAGTACAAGCGTCCAATGGTGGAAGCAGTAGAAACTATAGTACAGGACTTGCAGGAAGGGCCCAGGGACTTAAGTGTCTCTACACTAATCCATGGAGTATGGGAAACAAGCAAGATGAACTTGAACTCCTAGTACAACAAAATAAATACGATTTGATAGGCATCACTGAGACCTGGTGGGATGAGTCTCAGGATTGGAATGTAGGAATAGAGGGGTATAGCCTATTTTGTAGAAATAGACCAAACAAGAAAGGAGGAGGAGTAGCCTTGTATGTCAAGGATGTTTTCACCTGTGAAGAGATCCGTGACTTAAACCCAGAAAGCCAGGTGGAGAGCATCTGGGTAAGAATTAAGGGAGCGAGAAACAGTAGGGATATTCTGGTGGGGGTTTACTACAGACCTCCAACCCAGACTGAGGACCTTGATGACGCCTTCCTCAACCAAATGACCGCGCATTCAAAAAGGAGAGATACAGTAATAATAGGAGATTTCAATTACCTGGATATATGTTGGCAGTCAAACTCTGCCAAGACAGCAAGGTCCAGCAAGTTTCTTGCTTGTCTTGCAGACAATTTCATGGTCCAGAAGGTGGAAGAGGTCACAAGAGGATCAAATATTCTAGATCTGATCCTGACCAATAGGGATGACCTTGTTAATGAGGTAGAAGTGGTTGGATCTTTAGGGGGGAGTGACCATGCCCTATTGGAATTTGGCATTCAGTGGGAAGGAGAAGATAAGTGTAGCCAGACACTCGTCTTAGATTTTAAAAAAGCAGACTTCTGTAAACTTAAGGAGCTGCTGGCTGAAATTCCGTGGTCAAGAATAGTGAAAGAGAAAGGAGTTCAGGAGGCATGGGAGTTCCTTAAAAGGGAGATACTGAAGGCACAGTCTAAAACTGTGCCAATAAGGAGGAAAAATGGAAGGCATCTGAAGAAACCAGAATAGTTGACTAAAGAACTCTCAGCTGAGCTAAGCATTAAGAGAAACGTGTACAGGAAATGGAAGAGGGGGGAAACCATCAAAGAAGAATTTAAGCAAGTAGCCAGGAGATGTAGGGAGGAGGTCCGAAAGGCTAAAGCACAGAACGAACTTAGGCTGACCAGAGACATTAAAAACAATAAAAAGGGCTTTTTTAAATATGTCCGCAACAAAAAGAGAAAAAAGGAGGCAATAGGGTCGCTGCGCAGAGAAGATGGCGAATTACTAACAGGGGGAAGAGAAAAGGCAGAACTACTTAACACCTTCTTTGCCTCCGTTTTTTCCCAGAAGGATGCAAGCACTCAACCTGGTGGTTGGGGGAGCAGGTGAGGAAGCAGGGGAAATGAAGCACATAATAGGTAGAGAGGTGGTACAGGAATACCTGGCCACACTGGATGAATTCAAGTCTCCAGGGCCAGATGAATTGCATCCTAGGATATTAAAAGAACTGGCAGAGGTCATTTCGGAACCGCTTGCTATAATCTTTGAGAAATCTTGGAGGACAGGAGAAGTTCCAGCAGACTGGAAGAGGGCAAATGTTGTCCCCCTCTTCAAGAAGGGAAAAAAAGAGGACCCAAATAATTATCGCCCAGTCAGCCTGACGTCAGTACCCGGAAACATCCTGGAACAGATCATTAAGCAGTCAGTTTCTAATCACTTAGAAAGCAATGCGGTAATCACGAGAAGTCAACATGGATTTCTCAAAAATAAGTCATGCCAGACTAATCTCATCTCTTTTTATGATAGAGTTACTAGCTTGATAGATGAAGGTAATGCTGTGGATGTAGTATATCTCGATTTCAGTAAGGCCTTTGACAAAGTTGCCCATGACATTCTTGCAAAGAAGCGAGTAAAACGTGGGCTGGACAGAGCTACTGTCAGGTGGATCTGTAACTGGTTGACTGACCGTTCCCAAAGGGTGCTCACCAATGGCTGCTTTTCATCCTGGAGAGAAGTGACTAGCGGGGTGCCACAGGGTTCTGTCCTGGGCCCAGTGCTGTTCAAGATCTTCATCAACGAGTTGGATGAAGGAATAGAGGGCATGCTGATCAAATTTTCAGATGATACCAAATTGGGAGGGGTTGCTAATACGCCAGAGGACAGGATCAAAATTCAAAATGACCTGGACAGATTGGAGAGCTGGGCCAAGGCTAACAAAATGAAATTCAACAGAGAGAAGTGTAAGGTCCTACACTTAGGTAGAAAAAATGGAATACAGAAATATAGGATGGGGGACACGTAGCTGGATGGCAGTACGTGTGAAAGGGATCTAGGAGTCTTAATAGACCACAAGCTGAACATGAGTCAGTAGTGTGATGCGGCAGCCAAGAAAGCCAATGCAATTCTCGGTTGTATCAATAGGAGTATGGTGTCTAGATTGAGGGAGGTACTGGTACCACTCTATTCTGCTTTGGTTAGACCTCATCTTGAATACTGTGTCCAGTTCTGGGCACCCCAATTCAAGAAGGACATGGTCAAGCTGGAGCAGGTCCAGAGGAGGGCGACCAAAATGGTGAAGGGCCTGGAAGCCAAGCCCTATGAGGATAGACTTAGAGAGCTGGGTACGTTCAGTCTGCAGAAGAGAAGGTTAAGAGGGGACATGATAGCTACGTTTAAATATTTGAAGGGATGCCATGTAGAGGAAGGAGAGGGCTTGTTTTCTGCTGCTCCAGAGACCAGGACAAGGAACAATGGATTCAAGCTGCAGGAAAGCAGATTCCACTTGAACCTCAGGAAGAACTTCCTGACAGTCAGGGCTGTCTGGCAGTGGAATATGCTGCCTCGGAGTGTGGTGGAATCTCCTTCCTTGGAGGTTTATAAGCAGAGGCTGGATGGCCATCTGTCGGGAGTGCTTTGAGGGTATTCTTGCATGGCAGGGGGTTGGACTGGATGGCCCGTGTGGTCTCTTCCAACTCTACATTTCTATGATTCTATGTTACTTTCTTCACATTCAGGACACCTCTAAAAACAGCAGAGTTTTTCAAGACTATTTGCATTTCAGGACTTCACCTGTTTTCTCTGCAAAAAATGCTGTCTCTGTACAAAAAATGTTGTTTTCTACCCATGGAATGGTGTAGTTGAAGACTCAGGCCATTTCCATACTGCACTGTTATAGTGCTATCATTCCACTTTCAATATCCTGTGGAATTCTGGGGTTTGTAGTTTACTGAGGCCAAAGAGCTCTCTGGCTGATAATTCTAAATGCCTCTCCCTAAACTGCAAACCCCAGGATTCCATAAGGTGTTGAAAGGGGAATAATAGCACTATAACAATGCCGTGCAGAAATGGCCTTATTCTGTGCAAAATTCATATGTGATTTTTTTTCACAGAAAACAGCATTTTGCAATTAAGATTTTTTTTTTAAAAAAACTCTACCTAGAAATTGCTGTTTCACTTGTAGAAAATGCAGTTCTTCATGCAAAAAAAGTGAGAATTTTGTTGAGAATAAATCCCAAGCTACAAAGACTCATCAGTCCAGGCCTCTTCACATTAGGAGAAAGACATTTTGGCCTTCTTCTGAATATTTTTTTAAATATTTTTTCTTTCCCTAGTGTTATTCGTCTATAAGAAACACACATAAAAAACACAGACAAAAAAAATTTCTGTTTGCTTTTAGGTACCTTCTCCTTATTCCAGCAAGTATTTGGAAAGATTACTTCTCCAGCAAAACATTCAAAGTGGCTGGTTTTGTAAAATCTAATATTCTTTGACTGAGAGAGGAAGCCCACGTATATGGATTCTGTTAAAAAAATGATGCAACTCTGGGTTTCTTTCAAAAGGAGGAATAATTTTTTATTTTACAAATCACAGAATCAAAGTATTTAGAAAACTATGAAACAGGCAAACAGCCAAGAAATTTGTAAACAAGAAATAGGATAGTTTATTCCATTGCTATTTAATTTTTTTTTTATTATAGCCATCGGCCTAAATCCTAGTGTTAGTCTTTCTGACTGTCATGGAGCGACTGAATAAGCATTTTTTTGAC
Organism: Cyclura pinguis; assembly: GCA_030412105.1. Lineage (NCBI taxonomy): Eukaryota > Metazoa > Chordata > Lepidosauria > Squamata > Iguanidae > Cyclura > Cyclura pinguis. Next base: position 15,419,711 of record CM059599.1, on the reverse strand, counting down.
TCACCATTCAACAACTGACTCAGTGGGTCTACTCTGGTTGGGATTAAACAGTAAGATTTTTTTTCTAGATGTACGTGATTTTAATCTGTTCTCGTAGCTGCCTTGGGTCCTATGCTGGTAGAAAGGGTGAATATCAATAAAATAAAAGTGTACACCATAAAGTATAGCAGCAACATCAGTCACTAATACTCTTATGGTAGCATTACAGCTTCTGTTTTCTCCAAAAAATCTCATTAGTTGAGTCCTTTGACACTACACAATTATAGCACTGTGATTCCACTTTAACTGCCATGGCTGTGTCCTGTGGAATCTTGGGCACTAGTTCTCTCTGGCTGAGAATTCTAAATAATATTCCCTACACTGCACTCCCTGGGATTCCATAACATAGAACTGTGATAGTTAAAGTGGAATGATAATACTATACCTATGTAATGTGAACAGGGCCCTTCCCTCCTTGTCTTACCAGCTGCCTACCCTTACTAGCTCTCCTTTTTTTTCTTGGGAGTCTCTCTTTTCTTTTTGGTAACTCCTTCTGTTTTTTCCTTGCATTCTGTTTCCTTGGTAATCATCCACATTCATTCTATCTTAACCCTGCCAGGTTTTGATGGAGATAGTTCAGAGGAGAAAAAAGATCTCTTACCTCAGTTTACACCATATAAGCTCAGGAAGAATGTTACCCCAAAAGATGTGGGATGTTGATGTCCTCCAGCAGTGCCAGCATCTCCTTGAAAGGTGGGAATTACAGCTCAAGGAGGCCTGCAAGAGGGGACAACCACAGAGCATTTTGACCTGCGTATGCCAGTACTAATTGTAGGACACCAGTTGAAAGTCAAAAGATGATGTTTATTGGGGGAAATCACAAACACATGCAAGAAATCAAAGCTGTCTCATGAACCATAGAAGGCTAGCAGAAGGAAAGGAGGGAAAAGTTGGACAGTGGAGATTTTAGGATGAAGTGGGTGATAATTATCATTCCAGTGGCAGAAGAGAATCAAAGCAAGGTGTCTCAGATTGGTTGGGGGGATGTCTGGTGGCAGTACAATGTACAGGAATCAGGGGGCCCTCATGCAGCATAACATGCCAGTGAGTGTCCAAAGTAATAGCAGCAAGCCAGGGTCTGAGCCAGGGTTTAAATATTCTTTTTCTGCTCTGAAGGGAAATGTATTAATTGCCCTTTGGCAGAGCTGACAAAGGGGTCTGGAAGATTCTGATTATCTTTGCTTCTGGTGACAAAGCATTGAGGGAAATCATAACAGCCTCTTAATGACTGGAAAGGTGAGGGAATGAAAGGACAGTTTCCACCGGAAGAGGTAAAAAGATGTTGGCTTCTTGGATGCTCCTTCGAGCAGCTTCGTTGCCCATTGTTTCCTAGGCCTGGGTACTTTAGAGGACCATCTAAAATCCATCAGGTCAGGCTTTCCGACTGATCCTCCTGAACTCATGACCTGGCCATGCTGAGGTCCTTTGTCCTAACTCTGAAGCTTTCAGCCATATGGCTTTCAGTCATAAGTGTAAGAACTGTATTTATTTCATACCAATTAAACATTATTTATAGCCAATCATACTGTATCACAGATTGGGGGTGTACAGCATGGTAACAAAAATGATACCATACATACTAGGAAAAAAGTGACAACCCTTTCCCACAGACAGCAATGAGGGCTAGAAGCACAGAGCCATTTTCTCCCATTCTGAGGTGGGAATCTAGTTCCAAATTAACAAGTTCAGTTAAGTAGTCTTTTCATTGTCATGAAGTTTCTTTATGCTTCTCCACTCTTATTTTATACCTACAACAAGCAAAAGACTTCGACCACAAAAGTTATATTTAAAAATTCTCTTTCCTCTCATTGTCTGAACGTCTGTGATGTCATAGCTGTTGGTGAACTTTCTGAGAGGGAAAGGGACTGCTATATCCTATTGAAAGATCTATTGCTTTGAGAGCATATTGGCTGTAGGAAGGGAGAAAGATATTGAGCCAAGAAAGACACACGGAGGACAGAAAACTGCAGATTGGGATGATTTGGGAAATGTACTCTTTGTGATACAGGGCTCTGAGAGGAAAAAAAGAAGCTGAATTCAGTTGGATTTTTGAACAGCTACAAAACATTACCATCTTCTTCAGTTTCCTTTTTACTCTGTACCCTGGGCTTTGGACAGACTGCAACAGTCTGTATTTAACCTGTCATAGCAGTTTAGTCAATACCACCCAGTGAGCCACAAGTCTGAGCAATTTTGTAACCTGAGTCTCCCACATGTAAACCCAGAAGGCAATCTGATGCCCTTTTTGCACGGCATTCGCCATGTGAAAGGGCCTCTGGAGCATTGCACAATTGCGAGGAGTGGTCCACATGACATCCTGGCAATTGCGCCATGCTGCCGGGGCTGGCAGGCGCCTATCGCGCACTATTTCATTTTCGTCTTGTAGCCGAAAATGGTATGTGATCACACATTGCTCCAGGGCCCCGCACACACTTACCATGCGTGCGGAGCCTCCGGAGCCACAGCACTCATGCTTCCTGCCCCAGTGCAGCCTGGGAAAATCCCAGGCTGCACTTGAGGAAGGAAGAAGAAGAGCTGTCACGCTGCCTGCTGGTGAGCAGGGACGTGAGATCCTCTTGGAAGAGGCTGCTCACATGATCCCTGTGCCCCAGCACCATGAAAAGGTAAGGTGCAAAAAGGTCCTGAGACTCCTCTCCATTGCTGATCCTCGTGAACAACAGTTTAGGGTAAGCTAACCAAATCTACAGCAGTACATTCAGTTTTGGATGATATTCAGGTTTTACAGTCTGGGGCCTGGGTTTGTTGAACCATCTCATCCTCTGACTGAGGAATTGAGCAGAATCAGCAGCATTACAGGATCAAGTTAATCCCAATTGTGTATCACATGACCCGGAGCTGGAACATTGATCCTTGTAGTCCAGTATCATCAGCTGTGATTGTCAATGGGTCTTCAGATTTTCAGGCAGGATTCTGCCCAAGCTTTGCCTGGAGATAGCAGAAGCTAAGCAGGTGGTCTTCATTCATTCAAGGAGTCCAACTCCATTCAAGGAGTCCAACACAACAAAGCTTCTGCAACATAGCTAGTGAAGTCCAACGCGGCTAAGTTTCTGCAAACAGATGTATTGGTACAGGGGTAGTGGTAATACAACCTTGATCATCTGTAGTCCACACACTGCAACTCAGAAAATTTGAGATCCACAGCACACTCCAGTAGTGAGCTACCATTGTGACATGATGAGTCATAGAATCATAGAATCATAGGATCATAGAGTTGGAAGAGACCACAATGGCTATCAAGTCGAGCCTCCTGCCGTGCAGGAACACACACTCAAAGCACCTCCCACAAATGGCAATCCAACCTCTGTTTAAAAACCTCCAAGAAGGAGACTCCACCACATTTGGAGGCAGCATCCATCAGGAAGTTCTTCCTCATATTTAGGCAAAATCTCTTTTTCTGTAGTTTGAATCCATTGCTCTGTGTCCTAGTCTCTGGATAAGCAGAAAACAAGCTTGCTCCATCTTCAACGTGACATCCCTTCAAATATTTAAACATGGTTATCATGTCCCCTATTAGCCTTCTTTTCTCCAGGGCAAACATACATGGTTTCCATATCCTTCACCATTTTGGTTGCCCTCCTCTGGACACGTTCCAGCCTGTCAATATCCTTCTTGAATTTTGGTGCCCAGAACTGGACACAGTATTCATCTAACCAAAGCAGAATAGAGTGGTATTATTGCTTCCTTGGATCTTGACACTATACTCCTATTGATACACCCTAGAATTGCATTGGCTTTTTCAGTTGCCGCATCAAGGCATTGGCAAGTTATTAACAGGATACAAGTCCTGCAGCTAAACTTCCCAGTTCAAGATTCCCATTATCCAAGACAAAGTCTGTGTTGTTTTCCTTCCTCTCTGGACTAATGAAACTGAACAGAGGTTTGCCATCAAAGGAAATTGGCTGGGATGTGGAGAGGGAAATCTCTATTTCAGAGAGAGGGTCCATTGGAAATTAATTGCTGGGATGCAATCTGAACTGCATCATAAATGTCATGTCGAAATTGCAGGGAGTGAGGAAGGGGTGTCAGCTTTCCCTCTCCCTCTCCCTCTCCCTCTGCTCCTCCTCCTCTCTCTCTTCCTCTGCACTGTTTCATTTAAAGGTGGGTAATACACATGGTGAGTGAAGTGCTCTTCATCAATAATTTAACCAGCAGCGAAGAGCCAAACTGCGCCAAAGATGCCAGGGGAGCAGCTACCTCCCTGGTTTTAATGACACCAGCGGGGAGGCAGAGTGGGGCCAGTGCAAATCAACATTCATTGCACATCTGGGCATGTCGGTAGATGAAGATATCAAGGACTGAGCTGACAGGACAAAGGGTTTGGAAAAAAAAAGGAGTGTAACCTAGAAAACCTTTACTTTGAATTCTTTGTATAAATTCAAGGGGGGATGACAGATCCTAAGGTCATCTTCTGGAAGGGAAAACTTCAGTGTGATCTAACCCAGAGGATTTTTTTTTTAACTCTTTCCCTGCACTCCATCAAAAGGGAGAGTGAGTATAAAGTTGGGATGATTCGCTTTTGCAAATGTAAAAAGGAAAAAAAAAAGGACCGTCTTTTAAATCTTCCAAATGGGGCTGTTTTAATGAGCAAAATGTTAACATCTGTATTCCTAGCTTCATCTTCATAACCCTAATTACAGAGACGTCAAAGCCCCACCGTTGCTGAGGGTCACCTACACTTGTTTCTGCAGAAATCTTGATCTTGAAGGAGTTTTGCCATCTTTGTCATTTTCAAAGTCTTTTACTATGAGGGCTGCAACCAGGATTGGGTAAGAGGCATTGTTTCAGTTTACCAGTGCCAATCAGATCAATTCCCTTGACTGTCTTATTCAAAAAGCCTTGCCTAGAAGATTATGGGATAGGAATCCAACTCCCTTCCTCTCTTTCTACTCCATCCCCATCCCCATCCACACACACACACACACATTCACGAACACATGCTATTTACCTACCAAGAACATAGCTAGGAGCTGTTAATAGGAGACAAGTAGGCTCATAAGTAGGGATGGAAAGGCAATTATTGTTAAGATTTTTTACAAATGTACGTGATTTATGCTCTGTGGGACTATTAATGAAGGTGTATGAATACTTTCCATTTCTTGTCCTCAGGAAGAATCCGTGATCATCAAATCCAGTGTTTTTTCTCTCTTTTCTGAATTTTTTTTTAATTTTATATAGTTAAATACCCATGATAAAGCCATCTTGAGTCCTGGTTTGGGGGTAAACAGGAGGAGGAGGAGGAGGAAAAGGACTAAGTTTATTGTATATGATAGAAACCTGCACATACACATACATTGGTGAATGTATGTAAAATGTATAAATGTGTCCATTAAGATTCACAAAATGCACACATACATCAGGGAAAGTGTGTACTGAAATACATGCAAATTTCAGTGGAGGGAAGTGAGGAAGCTGCACAGTCCAACACAGAACTTGGTTGCTGTTGTTGTTGTGTGCCTTCAAGTCATTTTCAACTTATGGCAACTCTAAGGTGAACCAATCATGGGGTTTTCTGGGACCAACAGTGTGTGATGCACCCAAAGTCACCCAGTAAGTTTCCACGGCCAAGTGGGGAACTGAACCCTTATCTTCAGGTTTGTAGTCCAACGTTCAAACCACTATACCATGTTAGCCCTCAGTACTTGGATAGGAGGTAAATATGGGCAAGATTCTGAGAACCAACAAAGCAAAACTCCTAAATTTTCACATCTCTGCTCATAACAATCCAGATAGACAAATCACACATCCCATGCTCCTCACAACTCAGAAACACTGAAAACTGATATTTTAAGAAAATATACTATACTCTTTCTCAGCGTTCTGCTCCTCCTCCTCCACTGCCACCCCCTCCTTCTTTTCCCCAATAAAAGTACTGAAGGCAACTTACGAATTATTAAAAGCAGTACAGATTAAAAACCATAAAACATCAGTATAAGAACTATAAATATAAAAGTTATTTTTTTAAAAAAATTAAACAATCTATAGAGTTAAAATCATTTAAAATTCATTTAAAGACAATGTGAAGATCAACAAAACAGAACAGCATTAAGAACTCGTCACTGTCAGTTTCTAAAAGCCTGACACAATCAGAATGCTTTTGCTTGCCAACGGGAGGAGATCAAGGATGAAGTCATCCTTGCCTCCCTAGGAAGAGAGTTCCAAACTCTGGGAGCCATGTAGAAGGGCCTCACCTGAAGCTTTTAGAGCTGTAACAGGCTGGTTTACAGAAACATGGTCCTTCAAATAGCCTGGATTAAACCCGTGTACACCTTTACAGATGACCAGCACTTTGAATTGTTCCTGGAAACAGACCAGCAGCCAGTGGATCTGTTGCAGCAAGGGATTTGTATGTTCCCTGTAACCAGTCTTGGCTAACAATCTGGCTTCTTGGACCACTTGATATTTTGGAGCACTGTTTAAAGGCAAACCCGAACACAGCATATTACAGTAATCCAATAACCAAAGCATGTATTTTCATGGCCAGGAACTGGTGCATCTTCTTCTTTTCCTTCTAAGTCTCTTCCCTGTCCCTTCACACTTGTTTCTTCCTACCTTGGACAGGAGCTGAAGATACTAGAGGTTGTATTGGTCACGAGGATTGTCCTTTTCTGGCTAGTTTTGCAGAGTCTACCCTCCTCTTTTTCTTTTAAGAACTAAGATAAGTCCTATAGAATTTACTGCTGCAAGACATGGCCATGGATGTACCTTGGATATCTTATCAAAAGACAGGAACAAATAGGAAAGCACTAGGAATAGAAGATGGTTATTTTGATAGGAAAAAAGACTGTGTATTAAAAAAATAGTGAGAAGGAGAAGGATTACCCTCACAAGGATTTGCACCAAATTACAAAATCCTTGGCCAGATCTCAGATAGACATTCTCTATTCTTTCGAGATTTCATTATATGTACACATCACTGGCATGCATGAGTGCCAACATGACATGGGAATTATAACATCGGATGGTGTTGAGTCATGAAAGCATAAAGCATAGTGCAATGTTTCTGTCTCTAACTGGGGCTTCCTTCTTGAGTCCCTCTGTCTCTCCCAACATCAGTGTTCTCTTTCCCCACACTATTGCAGCGTCTTCTACAGTTTCTTTCCCTGCTCCCTCCCTCCTTCCTCCTCTACCCTTGTCACTCTCCTCCTTTCTCTCTCTACTCTTCCCACTGGTTCAATCTCTGATGGTGGAAAGAGGGTATGAGTTACTGCTCTCCTCCTTTCAGGTGTGCCACCCGGTGACAGGGCAGTGGTACACATGAGCACATGGAGCAAAAGATGGTGGGTGCTCAGTTTCGTCCAGGTACCTCTTCCACCTGGAAATAGAGAGTTGTCTGTGAGGCTTGTAGGGGACTTCTCATTTCTTGTGGATGCTGTGTTGACATCAATAGAGCACAAGTCTGACACTTCCAAGGTCATTTCTGCACTACACTCTTAATGGTGCTATTATTCCACTTTCAACATCCTGCAGAATTCTGGGGTTTGTAGTTTACTGATGCCAAAGAGCTCTCTGGCTGAGAATTCAAAATACCCCTCCCTAAACTGTGAACCCCAGGATTCCATAGGAGGTTGAAAGTGGAATAAAAGCACTATTACAGTGTAGGGTGGAAATGGCCCCAGTTTCCAAAAAGAAACTGAGAACATTACTGCTCTTGCTCCATTGTTTTCCGTGCTCCTTCCTCTTGTGGCTTCCAACATGATTAACCAGTATTTAGTGGAAGAAGTGCATAGTAAGTGTAGCAGAAAGCAACCCCCTTTTAACTTTATTCGGCTTCTGCCATTCACTTCTTACAAGAAATATCTGAGGTCAACAGAAGGCTCCCTGCTGGACTGTAGGCTTCAGTAGCTGGCCACCCATGCCAACCCTTGACACCAGCCCTCCTACTGAACACTAACTATGGGGCCCATTATTTTTACTACTGAGCAGCAGAAGCTCTCTAAAATTCAGGTAAGATCTTTTGGCCATCTACTGGCAGTGCTGCAAATTTAAGTTCCACACAACCGTCAGTTACCGCACTGCCCAAGAAGAAATGCTGAGTATGTTTAGCCTGGGAAGGAGAGGGTTAAGAGGCAATACGAAAGCTATCTTCAAATATTTGGAGGGTTGTCACAGAGAGAAGGGAGCAAATTTATTTTCTGTTTCTCTAGAGAGAACAGGACCTGAGCCAACTGGTTCAGCTAATTAGAAGGGGGATTTCAACAAAGCAGTAGGAAGACCTTCTGATGCTGTAAACTCCTTGACAGTAGAACAGACTTACCCAGGTGAACTTTCCTTTACTGAAGCTATTTTAGTGAAGCCTGGATCAAGAAAGCCACAGCAACCGATTGTGTTGGTGGGTGGTTGTACTGAATTACTTTTGAAGTCCCTTCCAACTCTTTGATTCTGTGGTAATCATCATAATGACAGATCAGATAAACATTTTGGCTTTCCTGAGATAGATGAAATTCTCCAGGGCTAGCCTAAGGCATTTTGGTGTCTACCACAAAGATCAAGGTTATGCCTCTATTACCATTCCAACCACATACAGCTTGGACTAGTTACAGACACTTCTTTCAATATTGGTGATAGCATAGTATCCCGCATCATATCTAAACATATCAGAGGATACAGGGCTTGGTTGACCCATAAAATCTGGCAAGGGGGCTGCTACCACTGCCATGCGCCCATTGAGAATTTAATGCCTGTGAGAGCTGCCTTACTCTGTCTGATGGTAGAGACGGCCCCGAGACATTGGCTTTTGCCCTTGTTCTCTCTCTCTCTCTCTCTCTCTCCCCCTCCTCGTGGCTCTTTCTCTCTTTCTCCCCCTCCCCCCCTTCCTCTCTCTCTCAGTTACTCTGCCCCATGATGGTTTGGAGAGAAGTGCATCATCAAAAATATTAATAAGGCAACTTTTTAATTTTAATACTTCAACTTATTCCCTCTTTGCTTAGCTCTGCAAAACCTGCTCGTCGAATGGGTTTGAAGCCTTCCCTGTGAAAAGCTGACTATTTATATATTTGATTCTTTAAAAGCAATTAGGAATACAAAGCAGATGGTACGGCATTGTAGATTTCCCCTTTCATATTGCTTAAACACGAGAGATCAATAAGTCTAATATAAACAGATGATTTCCATAGCAGGGTTTTATAATTAGCTGGCACTGAATGTGTCCAAACTCTAAAATAATTAGCAGAAGCATGTGGCACACCATTAAAACCTTGTGGCTTGTCTGCATTTACATTTATAATTATTAAAGTTAATTATGATGCTTGTGGTATGGTTCCAAGCTCCTTTACAAGTTAGATGAAATATTTTTTTCCAGTCCTACTTTTGCCTCTTCAGTAACCTTCCCTGGGCCCTCAGTGAAAATTCCCCAGCAACCTCATGGCAATGCCAGGGGGCATTGAAGGCTTTTATTTTAATGCCAGACAGCTGTTCTTCTGACCGAAAGCCCTATATTTTAAAGAGAACATTGCATGAGAGAATCCAAGGGACTGCTGTTCTGATAGCGTTGGGCCTGGTTAGAGATTAGCGTGTTAAAACCATGATTACGCTTGGGTTTGCTACCCTTTAAACTGGAATATTAAGTGGTCTTTGAAGATGAAATAAGTAAATAAATCCCAAAGAAGCAGGGTTACATTCACTTTGGGACACGAATGCTTTTCTGGGAGGGCAAAAGGCAGTCATTCCTCCCTTCTTCTGTGCTTCCGGCCACACATGCTAATTCCTCAGGACACCATATATTTCAGGTTATGATGAAATATATCCAAAGGAAGTGGGCATGCAAGTAACATGCAGCAATCCTCCAATTTTGCCTTCCTAGTTTCTGACAATATCTTTATCAATGATTTGGATGAAGGAATAGAGGGTATTCTTATCACATTTGCAGATGTCTCCAACTTAGGAGGGGTAACTAACACTCCAGAGGACAGGATCAGAATTCAAAATGACCTTAACAGATTAGAGAGCTGGGCCAAAACTAATAAAATGGATTTCAACAGGGGGAAGTGTAAGCTACTACATCTTGGTAGAAAAACAAAATGCACAGGTATAAGATGAGTGACACCTGGCTTGACCGCAGTACATGTGAAAACCATCTAGGAACCTTAGAAGACCACAAGCTGAACATAAGCCAACAGTGTGATGCAGCAGCTAAAAAAGTCAATGCAGTTCTAGGCTGCATCAAGAGGCACATAGTTTCTAGGTCAAGGGAAGTAATAGTACCATTTTATTTGACTTTGGTCAGACCCGACCTGGAATACTGTGTGCAGTTCTAGGCACCACAGTTTAAGAAGGATAGTGACAAGTAGGAACATGTCCAGAAAAGAGCAACCAAGGTGGTAAAAGGTCTGAAAACTAAGACCAATGAGAAATGTCTTAGGGAGCAGGGTTGTTTAGCTTGGAGAACAGAAAGCTGAGAAAGCCATCTTTAAATTCTGAAGGGACATCCTTTAGAGGATGGAGCAACCTTGTTTTCTGCTGCTCTAGAGACCAGTGTATGAATGAATGGATTTAAGTTATGAGAAATGAGCTTTCACCTAACACCTTCTTCATTGTAAGAATTGTTCCATAACAGAATGAAATGTCTCAAAGGCCATTTGCACACTACACTCTTATAATGCTATTATTACACTTCCAACAGCCTATGGAATTCTGGGGTTTGTAGTTTGAAGAGGCCAAAGAGCTCTCTGGCTGAGAATTCTAAATCCCCTCCCTAAACTGCAAACCATAGGATGTTGAAAGTGGAATAATAGCTAGTAACAGGCTAGTGTGGAAACAGCCAAAGAGTCATGAATTCTCCTTCTTTGGAGGTCTTCAAACAGAGGTTGAACAGCTGTCACTCAGCAGTACTTTAACTGTGCATTTGTGCATGACAGGAGATTGGACTAGATGCTCATAGCAGTCTCTTCCAACTGTATGACTCTATGACTACGCTAGCAGTTGCACTTTTTCCAATGGTTGGAAAAAGCAGCCAAAATCTGTTATCTCTGAGCAACCTGCTTCTTTAACACCCTTTTCTTCCTGTCACTCACCACCACCTATCCCAGTATAGCTATACCCAGCGTATCAACCCAGTTTCTGGCTTTAAATATGACTTATATTGGTTTGCTTGATGCCTGCTTGGCCAAGGAAAGGAATAATAAGAGCTGCCACAGCATAGTGGTTTGGGTGTTGGACTAGGACTCCAGGAGACCAGGTTTCAAATCCCTGCTCAGCCATAGAAACTCACTGAGGGGCCATGGGCATGTCACACACTCTCAACCTCAGAGGGAGGCAGTGGAAAAGCTCCCCAGAATAAAGGCTGAGTGTTGTCATAAATCAGAAACAACTTGAAGGCCCTCAACCACAAAATGGCCATAGTGCTGTCCCTACAGTGACTCATTGTAGCTCAGTGAGTAATCCAATGGTGGGCTGCAACACATCCGAATAGAAAACCAATGGATTAAACAGTCAGATCCAAGAGACTAGCTCAATACTAAAAATAGTGGCCAAGAAGGCATCCAGGAGTCTTCCAAATGCACTCAATAAAGGATCAGTAGGTTCTTAATGGGGCAATGAATTGTATGTCTGTAACTGATTTCTTTTACTACCAGAAACTGAAACATGATTTTCAGAGAGATTCGGTGGAATTATGGCCATTTCCACACTACACTGTTATAGACCTATTATTCCACTATCAACATCGTATGGAATCCTAGGGTTTGCAGTTTAGAGAGGGGCATTTGGAATTCTCAGCCAAAGAGCTCTTTGGCCTCAGTAAACTACAAACCCCAAAATTCCAGAGGATCCTGAAAGTGGAATAATAGCACTATAACAGCATAGAGAAGAAATGGTCCATATGAAACCTGATCTTGTATGTTAAAATGGTCTGAGAAACTGCCAGGTAACCGCATCCACACATCATCCTTCTGTGTTTGACAAGTGTATTCTGTATTGAAGGGAGGGACAATCACAGATCATGAATCTCTGCTTAGATCCTGATCCAACATCTTGAAAAGCAGCCCAATGTGGCATGTGCTGATTCAGAGCCAGCTGGTTTTGACTCAGGTTGCAAATATGAGGGAAGATTCAAAATTCTGAAAATGAAAATTTAAAAATTATGGCTTCTGACCCACCTTTTTGATACTTCATCCTTGTGTGCTTTTCCAAAGTCCAAAACTCCCAAAGAAGTTTCATTTGTGGTCCATAATTGACTCTGTTAGGATGCCCATTTTGCCTTAGGAAGTAGTAGAACTGGCCCAGAAGAGAAAACTTGTTTGAAATTTGGCCCAAGTCCAGTACACTTCCCTGGTGGAAAGACACTTGTTTTTTTGAAAAATAGATATTACTTAAAGCCACCCTGATTTCATGGTGAAGATATATAGGTAATGTAGGGAGCTGGTGAGGAGAGGTCCTTCTTAGTTGTGCTTCCCCAGTTATGGAATGAATGTTCACTTTGTCACTAGCTTGTTTCACTTTTGATGCTACATCAGAAGTAGGGATCTGTTTCTTCACTAATTTTCTTCTTGAAAGAAGCAATGACTAATTTTAGTAATTTGTTTCCTGCTGCAATAAAGTCTTCAAAAGCCATGAGGTTTTCAAAGCCATTTCTGGACTTTTTCTGCTTTTTGCTCAGAATTGGAGACTTATTCTGTGCAAAATTTACACATAGTTCATTTGTTTAGAAAACATCTTTTTCTACCCAGAAAAAGCTGTTTCCTGCACAGAAAATGAACATGTTTTCCAAATGAATCACCCATATGTGAATTTTGCACTGAATAAGTCTCAGACTACAAAGAATATTGTCATTTTAGGATTCTTTTCATCCACAACTCTCAAAAAAAAAATTGACCATTTTGACAATATTCTTGACTGTTCGTTCCATTTCTAATCAGAAGTATTTGACTTGACTAAACCACATACTGGCTTTTTACTGTTGCTGCTAAGTTGCGCTTTTTACAGTTTTAATTTGCACCTTAATTTCAAGGTATTTTAAAAACACATCTCAGATGTATTAATTTTATAAATGGTGAGATGTAACATCTCTAAATAAATAATATTTCTGTCCCAGCAAAGCCTTGAATTCTCCTTACGTACTAATTTACCTTTTCCCCCTCCAGAAGCTCATTCATCTCTCTTCTCCCTGTAACAGCATGTTGATCAGACAATTGTTGGCTCACATTCCTCTTTTTTCCAGCTTGAACCAAACCTAGGATGTCTGGAACGTGACAAGATAGCAGTGAGCCTGCCAATTCTGGTCAGTTAGCAAATTTATTTTCTTCTCCTAGACTGATGATAAAATTGTCATGAGGCGATGCTCCAGCAGACCCAAATGCTGCCAACCTACAGATGTAGGGCTGAGAAGCCACCTTGTAGCCAAGAGTTCCATAAGGAAAACAAGGAGCGATTTCAATAACTTTACTCATCTTTTGTTGCATGTCCTCTCACTAATGATTCAATATGACCTCCCTCTCCTCTCCTCTCCTCTCCTCTCCTCTCCCCCACTCTCCTGAGGATGCTTTATTTCATTGTAATTTTTTTCACTGTTCCCTCCTCCCAGATTTCCTCTTTTGCCCTGATCAAGATAGGGACATTCCAACTTCCTGAATTTTTCATGAAAGAGATTATATTGCAGAAACCACTGTACACTTCTGTACCTTGGCTCAGTCATCAAAACTGAGTCTGTGGTCAAGAAATCTGAAAAAGACTAAAACTTGGAAAGATAGCTGTGAAGAAGCTAGATGAGATCCTCAACTGGGATACCATTGAATATCAAAGTCAGGATCATCCATGGATGTGAAAGCAGGACAGTGAAGAAAGATGTCAGGAAGAGAATCAATTCATTTGAAATATGATGTTAGAGGCAAGTTCTATGGACATTGTAGAGTACACTGAATGGGAAAGTCACTTTTATTCCAGTAAGAGAAAAATACAAACACCCTGGCCAGGGTTTCTGAAGATCTGTGTGCCATGCAGCTGTTAGTGGTGCTGAACTTGACTTTTGATGTGTAACAGCAGAAAGTTTCTCTTGCAGTAAATAATTGCTTCAGAAATTTGTTCTATGTTGATGGAACAGGGGCCAGGAAATGACATAGAGCAAGATGGATAGATGACCAGTGACCTCTGAGATGTGTCATGTCCTGAGTAACTTGGACATCACAAACTTTGCTCAGAAGTATTTTTTTTTTTTTAGCAAGTCAAGCAACACAGCAGCTTTCCTGGGATATTGCTGAGACTATCACACATCAGGTGGTTACAGATTATATACCCAGGCATATGAATTTAGACGTGCATAGCACTGATTGGTGAAAGTCATAAATCTCACGTCATCCCACCTGTAAGGTACTTTCTCAGACCCTCTGTTGTTTACATATCTTTTATCCTTGAGGCAGGAACAAGTTCCTGTCTTCTTATCTAGAGCATTGCCAGTTCCCATAACACCTGTTTGTTACTTTCAAATCCCCTCTCTGATTTTCCCACTTTGCCTGGGTACATCATAGCAATAAACAATGAAGCAATTAACCATTTTGTCCCCGGGGATACCTGAGTGAGTTTGTTGCAATCAGTAATTGACAATTGTTGCAATCAATTGTTTGTTGCAATCAATAATTGATTGATTGTTTGATTGATCAATTGATTGATTGATTGTTGCAATCAATAATTGACAATTGATATTTGGAAGCACTTTAGCAGACAACAGGAAATCTAAACTAGCTAATCTATTCTATTACATATATTAGTGCATATTCAGCATACACATAAGACTGGATCTACAAATCCTGACAGGCAAAAAGGCACATTAATCTAAGAGCAAATCATTCCTAAATTGTCATTAGAAGCCAAAAAGACTAAGCTAGACTATTGTACTTTGGACATATCATGGATGACAATGATTCACTGGAAATGATGATCTTAGAATCATAGAAGTATAGAGTTGGGAGAGACCACAGTGGCCACCCATTCCAACCCCCTGCTATGCAGGAACACACATCAAAGCACTCCCAATAGATAGCCATCCAGCCTCTGCTTAAAAACCTCCAAAGAAAGGGACTCCACCACACTCTGAGGCAGCATATTCCACTGCTGGACAGCTCTGACTGTCAGGAAGTTCTTCCTGAGGTTCAGGTGGAATCTCCTTTCCTGCAGCTTGAATCCACTGAATCCATTGCTCCTTAGTAAAGTCAAAGATATACAAAGATATACAAAATGAGGAAGACCAAGTTACAGGTTGATGGACTCCACCAAGGACACCTTCGTTCTGAGGCTATAAGACCTGTGCAGGCCTATTAACAGCAAGGTATTTTGGAAGTATATCATTCATAGGTCAAAGCTAACTTGATCGCACACAACAATAACAATAGCAATCATTGTGCACATAATAATAGTCTTCAGATAAATCTATCAGGGTTTTGAACAGGTTTGTGGCATGCCTCTTCTGTTCCTGAATGACTATTTACCTTCCAGTCTTTGTAATGTAAAATACAGCTATTGTTAAAGCTTTGTAGGAATATTCCCATTTCATTCTAGAAAATGTAACAAAAAACACAAAGAAATTTGAGCTGTGACCCAAGGTCACCTGAGCTGGCATCATTTGGTGGAGTGGTAACGAGCCAGGCCCAGGTGGGAGTGGGTTCCGCCTTTTGGCACCCCTTGGCATTGGTGCCCAGGGCACACGTCCCAGTTGCCTAACCCTAGATACACCTCTGCTGACCATAAATATATTCTAGAGTTTAGCCAGAATCCTATATGGGAGAGTTAGGTCATCATAAGTTGGCTTACTGTATTTGCTGGTGTATAAGATGCACTCCCCCCCAAAAAAAATGCCTTCTGAAAATGGGGTGTGTCTTATACACCAGCAAATATGGTAACTCCTGCCAGGGCATAGGAAAGTGAGGGGGATGAAAGGAGTACTCACACAAGTGCCTGAGTGGGGAGAAGTCCCTGCCAGGGCAAAAAGGAAATCAAAGGGACCTTTCTGTTCTTTTTTGCCTTAGCAGATTGTTCTCCCCACTGAGGCAGAGACAACAGGAACAAGGGAGAAGGAAGCTCCTTTCACACACACACACACACACACACACACACACACACACAGGCCATCCTTCCTGTTCTTTTTGCCTCAGCAGTGAGGTCTCCTCATGGAGCAGAGACAACAGGAATGAGAGACAGAGTACTAAATTTTTTTTCCTCCTAAAGAATACAGTCTGAAAATACGGTGCATCTTATACACCAGTGAGTCTAATACACATGCAAATACGGTATGTATGTGGGAATTAGATTTGGTCACGTTCATAATATCAGTTTCCAGTAGGGGGCTGCTGTTACATTGCTACATAGCAAAACCAGCAAAGTGCCTCATTCATCTCGCACATTGATGCGCATCCTGCACAAATCTACATTGGGCGTTCTTGCGAGAATCCCAATACTTATGTTCACAATTCACAAACAGAGTTTTTTAGCCCTTCTGTTACTTCACTAAGTACATGCAATGTTACATTAAGTAGAAGATGATATAGGATTCTGGCATATAATCTTAATTTACAAAGGGCTTGGCACTAACCTGTGATTGGAATATGCTAATTGGTCAATTTTGCTTTCCCTCACATTTTTTAAATCATTTCCATCAAATCTGAGAAGATAATTGCTGATTTTGATAAGTTTGCATTTTAAAAATGAATTACATTAAATTTTCAAGCACTTCCCTAGCCCAAATTCAGTAACTAATATTATTGTCAGCATGGAGAGAATCATGGCACATCTGCATGGCATGGAGCTGTCAGTACTCACCACCAAGTGAAGCTGCAGTAAGGACTTTTGACAAGGATCCTGCTTCTGATTGTCACTTGCTGACGGCAGGGAGGGTATGGAAACACTATTGTCCTTGTGTCCAACAGAAAGCTGAATGGATCTCTTTTGTTTAAACCAACTGCTGGCTCTTAAGGTGGCATAGCCTGGCTTTTACATAGTCTTACAGTAAGACTTTGTAGTCTTACTGAATACAGAGCAGTTATGGATCTCTCACTCAAAGTTACAAATCATCGAATCATAGAGTTGGAAGAGACCACAGGGTCATCTAGACCAACCCCCTGCCATCCAGAGACACACATCAAAGCACTCCCAACAGATGGCCATCCAGACGCTGCTTAAAAACCTCCAAAGAAGGAGACTCCACCTCACTCCGAGGCAGCATATTCCACGGTTAGACAGCTCTGACCATCAGGAAGTTCTTCCTGAGGTTTAGGTGGAATCCATTGCTCCTTGTCGTAGTTTCTGGAACAGTGAAAAACAACCCTGTTCCCTCATCAATATGATATCCTTTCAACTATTTGAACATGGCTATCATGTCCCTTCTTAATCTTCTCTTCTGCAGACTAAACATACCCAGCTCCCTAAGATGTTCTTCATAGGGCAGGGCTTCCAGACCCTTCGCTATTTTGGTCCCTCCTCTGGACACATTCCAGCTTTTCAATATCCTTCTTGAAATGAGGTACCCAGAACTGGACACAGTATTCCAGATGAGATCTGACCAAAGCAGAATAGAGTGGTACTATTACTCTCCTTGATCTAGACACCATAGTCCTACTGATGAAACCAAGAATTGCATTGGTTTTCTTGGCTGGCACATCATATTGCTGACTCATGTTCAGCTTGTGGTCTACTAAGACTCCTAGATTCCTTTCACACATACTGTTGTCCAGTCAGGTGTCTCTCATCCTATAGTTGTGCATTTCATTTTTTTCTGCCCAAGCGTAGGACCTTACATTTCTCTCTGCTGAAATTCATTTTGTTAGCTTTGGCCCAACTCCATCACATCTATCTATCTATCTATCTATCTATCTATCTATCTATCTATCTATCTATCTAGTGATGAGACATTTATCCCATCCCAACCCAAGAAATAGCACAAGGGCCGAGAGAACCCAGAATCAGGTATATCTTTAAAAGCAGCACTTTGCTCCTCCTCCATGATCACCATCAGAACCACCACCACCAGCAGGCACAGTTAAAGGCATCAAAAAGCCTATGAAACAGTTAGTTTGAGATTGTTACAAGTAGGGATGCTTGAGAAATAAGAACTCTGTAAATTACTGTACAAACTGACCTGATCTTCTCAGATAGCATGCACATTGGAAGGTAATTATTTAACTGGACGTGATGACATAGTCCTTGGCACAAAAGGAAGTAACAAAATGTTTTTGAAGTGTACATTTTGAAAGGAGATCTGTGTAGAGAAGCATTTTTAAAAAGAGAGAATGAGAGAGAGAGAGAGAGAGAACACAAGAAACGTATTTCACTGCTGATTGTCATGGAGATTGTATAATCAAAATCTTTAGATAATTGCAAAATGAATGTATGGATTAATGTGTGAGCAAGTGGCAGAGACAGGAATTAGACTGATTTGCCCATATCTCATTGAGAGCATACAAGAGCGGCCTGCATTTCATCAATAAAGTTCCACAAAATATCCAGGACATCTGCAATAGTACCATCATAGGCAAGCAGCTAACAGACATAGAGGTGTTAGCCATCTACTACTTTGTGTCAAATGAGTTTTACACATTGTTCCTCTTTGCTGCTTTCATATTCTCATGCACCAATGAATAAGTTCAAAGGCTTCCTCCTTGAAATTATCAGAGTTTTTGGAATTTTCGGGATTTTGGGGGGGCCAAAAAGTTTGTTTTTCTACAAAAAATGTTGTCCCATATTCCACATCAGCTACTTAGCTAACTTAGCATACTTCACTAAGTAATCTCTCCTGGCTCGTCCCTGCCAAACCTGATGGAAACGTTATTTGGCCATACTCTGGTTGCCAGCAGAATGAACCTCCTTCTCCCCATGCAGCTGATGCCTGGTAAAGTAGGTTGGGGTGGGAAGTTATGATTGTGGAAATAGTATCACAGTCATGACTAAGCAACAATCATGAATATAGAATTGTTCACTAGATTTATTCATCTGTATACTTTTCATAGTAGCTGATGTAGATACTGGCCATGATATTTGTCTTGCACATTTTTGCATGGAAAACAGTATATTTTTCTTGCAAAAAGCTTTTCACCTGGAAACAAAGACTCTTGCAAGAAAAAAAAGTTATAGAACATGAAAAATCTTGCAGCAATTCACCATCCTCTCAGCAAGAGGTCCCAATATGTTCATATGCTCTGTCTTATCAAGGACGAGAACAATTGCAGCTACTCTTTATATCCATGTTCCTTGCAACTGAATCAGATGACTATTAAAATCCAAGACATGGAAGGTAGAGAAGCAGTCTCTAATAGATCCTGCCAGGAGGAACTTTTATGTCCTTCCAGGGTATAGCTACCAGAAGAGGGGGGTTCAACATAAGGGTACACACACAGCCCAGAATTCTGCCTGCCCCGTAAATTTTTCTCCAGTTCCCAGATTTCTAGCACTGCAGTCATTTAAAACATCAGTTGAACAATTAGAAATACAGTATAGACATCCAAAGAAAAGGAAGTGTGAACACAGCTGTAGGCTTTAGCTTTTAAGAGCTTTAGGCGTGAATGATTTTTAATATCTCACTTTCTGCAATGCTAGAAATTTGAAGACTGAAAGGAAATTTCATTTAGGAAGCAGAATTCTTGTTTGGGGCACAAGACCTTTATTTTGCCCACCCAGTAGATATATTCTAAGCTTCTGTTTAAGGAGCTACAGATTGACTCTAGACAATTACACCCCTTCTCAGTGTGTGTGTGTGTGTGTGTGTGTGTGTGTGTGTGTAATTTTATGTTAATTCTACCTCCTTTCCCATCTGTGGCCCTAATCAATGCTACAAGTCTAGTTGGGGGGAAAAAAAGCCAGACTGATAGAGCCGCACATGTTTAAACCACTTTGATGCAAAGTATTGATTGAAAGAGAACAACCACATGGGGGGTGGGTGGTTTCCTTAATGGTCATTCCCTCCCTTACGGCCCCTCCAACACAACGTCCAACAACCTCCCCTTCCTTTTCTTTGCATATATACTTTGCACAGCCAAACAGAGCAGGATTGATCAAAAAGAGGCAAAACAGTCTGGGTCAAGCATGACACTAACTCAGTACAAACAATAGATTCAATCATACAATCAAATTCTGAATTTCCAGGATTCTAGTGGTACATGACTATAGTAGTTCACTACTGTAACACAGATGTTTGTCTATTCCCTTCACCCCTTTATCCTTCTGCCTACATTTGAAGTGTTCAAACAGCTATCTAAATTTAGAACCACTCACAGTTATGCTAATACAAGCTCCTCAAATGACCTCTAGGGAGATAGGGAGATCATTTCCATCATGTTTGGAGGGTTCTGCCCTCCCGAATAATTTTTTTTGGGGGGGGCCTGAAAATGCCCCCCAATGCCGTCTGGGGTGGACAACAAGCATTTCCACCATATACTAGCCCCCTCAGTCAATTTAGTCCTAAGGAGAATCTCTTTTTTTCTTTGAACAGGAAGTAAACAGGGTTTCTTGCTTATTCCATGCTGTTAAAAAAAAAACCTCTTCTTGGCCTAAAATAGCCCAGGGGACTCCAAGACGTAGTAAAAATGACCAGTGTGGCCCCCTCCCCAGCTGAGGGTGTTTGAAAGTAAACAAAATGTCATTTGTTGTGGGTGTAGTATTCTGGAGAGCTAATGTGTTCCCCAAGCCTTCACAGTTGCCCACCCCTGTGCTAAGCCACATGTGTGAGTTCTAATTACATTTCCAGATGTCCATTTCAATAGTGTAGTGGTTGTAGTCTTGGACCATAGACTGGAGAGACTAATGTTCAACATCCCACACAGCTATGAAGATCATGATGTATGATCCACCGTTGCCATTTCCATACCTCACCAGTTCCCACTGACATCCTGTTGCAATACCAGCAGCACCTTTGCTGGGAAGGAAGCGTGATGGGAACGTTCCCCTCTGCAGCTGGCTGGCTCCCTTTGGAAGGGAGCGTGAGCAACATGCTCCTTCCTTCCTTCCTTCCTTCCTTCCTTCCTTCCTTCCTTCCTTCCTTCCTTCCTTCCTTCCTTCCTTCCTTCCTTCCTGTCTTCCGCAATGTGGCCAGACTCTTTCCAATGCTGCTCTGCGGAATGAAGTGCATGATCATGCTTCCGGCCCTTCTGAATGGCCACGGGTGATGGGAGCATCATACAATTACAGGCACTTGACGATTTTTTCCATTAAGTAAATATCCCATGATCGCAACACATGGGGACAAGATGGCTGTGGGACTGCGATGATGTGCAAAAGCAAGACCCAAGGACTGCTGCCATCACAGCCCCATCATGGGACTGAGACACCATGCAGAAATAACCCATGTCTGAAAACAACTTTGGCAATTTTGGGAAGGGATATATATATTACCTTGTTCTCACACACTTCTCTGAAGTGGTGCCCAAATTCTAAAAGAGCAAATATTCACAGAAGATTTTTAAAAAATGACAAAACATACCCTGTCCTCATTTTGGTCCTCTAGCATTAAGCAAAATCCTTCAGTGCTCTGCACCAGTGGTGGGAAACTATGTGGGGGCAAGGGGCAATTTCCACCCCAGATCCCCCATGAGCTACACTTCCCACACACATATAGCACAGCCAAATACTTCTGTTTTCCTCTCTTGTCTGACTCGAAATGATGACAGGAACTAAGATTTCATCACTTCCCAATACCACCTTGAGAGAGACTGTAGAGGAAAATGGAGACATTTGGAAGTAGAGTAAGGTTATAGAGTTTTGTGGGTATTATGACAATATCACTTTTCCAGTATGATTGTGAGGTAAAAATTGCTTGAAAATCATGCCTTTGGGGCTTTGGGGGACTAGGAGATGGGCTTCAGAATCCACAAAATTGAAATCCAAGGGCTGCATATGGACCACAGGTAGCACTATGACCAGATCTGCTGCGAAAAGTCAGTATTTATTTTAGCTGAGGATAATATTTAGTACAGATAATCAATAGGCCAAACCAAAAATTGGTAGTGTGAGATGGGACGATATGATTATCTCTTTTAAAAACTTGCATGTTGTGGATTATGTTTTTATGTGATATAAAAACATGGGATAAAAAATGCATGATATGCCAGTTTCAACCTTTTGTGATGCCGTTACAATGGCTGAAAGGTATCCTTTTCAAACTTTTCTAGTGGAAACTCAGCTTGTGAACCATGTCCAATTTTAAAACTTCTTTGGAAACCAAATGGATTCTCCTACAAATAAGCAATAGTTATGATGACTTTATACATTACCATTATTTGAAAAGGTCAATTTTCCCTCATTTTCATATGATTTACTGCTTATGGCACTTGAGACAAAACATATGCGTACTTGAAGGATATTAGACCATTGTAGATGATGCTTTCAACTTTCCAACAAACCATGGCATGAATACATTAATTTTGATACGTCATAGCAGGACTGATTGAGAACATCCACTCTTTACACAGCATGGGTGCTGCGTGCAGTCACCAGACCATGCTTTAGTGGATCTCCAACCCTCCCTGCCATTAGACCCTCATATTCACTGGAACCAATTTTGTTTTTAAAAATGGGCTAATCTTCATGCAATTTTTAACACTCTAGTGCTCCAAAACTGCCCACATATGCAGTGGTCTGTCTCATTCATGCACCCAGAACTACCCAACCTTCCAAAAGCATCACCAATTGGCCAAAAATGTCATAATAAAGTGACACAACCTCACTTTTGGTATGGTATCTCTAGGGGGTTACAGGGGTGAAACCTGGCCCACAAGCCTCTAAGAACTTCCCCTCCCCCATTTTACATAGCCTTGTGGGTATAGCAATTTCAATATCCACACATTTTTAAAGGAAATCGATAGGCTATTGACTAGATCAATAACTGACCAAATATAGATTTCTGGAATGAAAACATAAAACCATTCTTCCATCAACTCCTTGAGTTGGTATCTAATGGTATAAAAGACATATTTGCTTCCCTGTTTTTTTTCAATTGACTGCATCCTAGGCCCTTTCTGCACCTTACCTTATTGCATTGCCCTGCAGTTGTGATCCCAGAAGTGTCTCTGCCAGGAAGAGAGTGTGACAGGAACACTCCCCTCCTCTCCAGACCAGCCCCTGTGGAAGGAAGCATGATGGACATGACTCTTCCTTCCACAGTACAGCTGGACACTTTCACATGCTGTGCTGGAGCAGGAAGTGCCTCCATCGCACTTCCAAGCCTTCCGCAGGGCAGGTAAATGAAGAAGCTTTCAGTGATTTGGCGACATTGATGGGGAAAACCTGTCAATGATTTACTCCATGATCATACCAGTTGGCAATGGGAGAAGGGCAGGACTGTGACGATATCATGCAGAAGCATCATCGCAGTCCCACTTCTCTTGCATTGCCATCATGGGATGACACCCGTCTGCAGAAAAGGCCCTAATCTCACGTAAGGTATCGGCATTGTCCACTGTGATTTGAAAGATGACTTTTGTATTCCAAGCCAGGATACAATTAATGTCAGAAACATGAGGAATTTCAGAAAAACAAAGGCCAGGAAAGCTTACCAAGTTTTTTTCTGTATTACCTTGAGTCTCTGACAGCATACTTGTCCATGTGTTGTATAAAGCAGCAACCCTGTGGATGTGACTAGAGTTGCCTCAGGGCCCTGGACTGTGGGAACATCTCGTTTCTTTATTGTTAAACACATCTTCAAGACATGTGTAATAAAAAATGTACAATTGGCCCAAGACCAAAGCCACTGTGGATTCAGAACTTCATCTATTATTTCCAGCATCCAGCAGCTTTTTCCAGATTTAAAATACAAGTGAATGGCCAAAGCAAGAATTATAAGCTGAAAGAAATGGGTCAAATGAAATGATCATTTAAAATAATGTAAAAGCAAAACCAGCAGACAACTTTTTAAAAGGCCACACTTATCACATTTAGTATGCAACCAGTACAAAAGGTGGACATTTGGTGACCTTCAAATGGTACTGGACTCCCACAGATCTCCTGCTTGAATAATCAGTGATGGATGGGAGTTGCAGTCAAACAGCATCTGAGGAGCTACAGTTGCCTACTCTGGAGTACTTTGACACAGAGAGGTCCATTCCCCGATGCACTATGTCTCCTTTGACTTCTGTTGTACAGTTGTTCCACCACTTTCAGAAGGGTTGGGGGCACAGAACCCTCACAAAAGTGGAAAAACTGCAACTAACTCTTCCATGCTCTCCATCCCATTTCCCTCGGAGCTTCCCCCCTTCCTATTCCCATGCAAAAGGGAAGGGCAAGAGTGTGGGGAAGGCCCACACAAGCCTTCCTTTCCTCCCCTGGAGCTCCCCCTGACATTCCTATGCATTTTACCCTGGTGCAGAAAATTTGTGCAAGCCTTCTGTGCTCCTTCCATTCTGTTCTGCCTCAGCATGAGTTCTCTGCACCAGGGCAAAATGCATAGGAATGGCAGGGGAAGCTCCAGATGAAGAAAGGAAGGCTCACATGAGCTTTTCCCCACCCCACTTTCTGGGCACAGTATTCCCGGTGAGGTCTGAGCAAAGCAGAATAGACTGGGCTATTACTTCTCTGTTCAAGCTGCCTAGAACTGCTTTGACTTTTTTGGAAGTTGCATCATAATGAATCCATGTGACCCATGTTTCACTTGTGGTCTATTTCATTTTTTTTTCCTGCCTAAAGGTAGTACACCTTGTTGAAATTCATTTTATTAACATATACATTTAACACCAGTTAAAGCAAGGTAAAACAGTTTAAAACTAATAATAAGTGAAGATTTGGATAAAATCAAGTAGGCCACAAAAGCTTTAATAAAGAGCCATTTTTAACTTGGATACATAATATGGGTTCCACTAGTGTTACTCCCTGATGATAGTAAAGACAGTGTATCAATTGAACTTGCCTACATGTTGAATCACCCTTGAACAGTACCTGAAAGTAGCATAGTTGGGACTAACCAACAAGTTGCTAGCCATACAATTATACATTCTTGGATGGTGTGTAAGTATTCACCAGTGCCTTTACGGTACCAGTTGATTCAGTGGGATTGCTGAAACAGCTACTGTGCATCCCCATTCCATAATGGGATAAGAAGCTAGCAGACACATTGGCAGTAGAGTTGCTAGGCCAGGACTTTCTCAGACCATGAGATTTCATGGCCCAAATCTGAGACCTAGAGGGAACTCCATACGATATCTCAGGCCCTGGTGACATCTTTTACTGTGGTATATTAAGCAGTGAACATCATTGCACAGAGTATACCATTCAAATAAACACCACCCAGAAAATAATAGGAAATTAGAAAATATATTTATATACACACACACTTTCCAAGCTTATGCTCTTGACCTGAAATTCTTCCCCTTCTTGTAAGGGCTGGAAAAGAGGATTCAGGCCCAGATTCTCAAGACCAAACCCTGAGGCCTGGTATCTCTTATTGAAAGGCACACAGTTGGTGGCAGAATGCCAGTATTTAACCAAAAGGTGGTGTAATGCAACCATTGTACAATTACACGAGTGTAGATTTTTCAACTCACAATCATTATGTAGGATCTCAGCTGATATATTTGGAGGTTGAGGCAAAATTTAGAATGAGGAGCTTCATAATTTAGCACCTTTGCCATGGCTTACAGCGAAATGTGCTTCAGCTGGTAAGCAGATGTACGAAAGTGCCCTTGCTCTCTAAGATGGGAGGAATGCCTTGTACTGGCAGCACCTGACCAGAAGAGCACCGTGTTTAATTCCCACGTATACAAGACTATCAAAGCTTTATTGCTGTTTTATTAATAGAAAACCCTTGTCCATGGTGTATATTTAGAAACACGAGTGCTAGCCCAAGCTGCAATCCAAAGAGGAGATCAAGGGAAAGGAAGAGGATTGTAAGGAGTGCTTTGAAATTCAACGCTAAAAAAGATCTGACATGCTTCTATCTGTAGGCATTTCTTAGGCTGGGCTGGAAAAAAAATATAAAAGAAAACCTGTTTGTACAGAGAATGCTTGCCTGGCTTTAAGCCAAGACAGGAAGTCTATCAAAGCTAAAGCAATGTTTGAAAGCAATGAAATGCTGGGATCAACACGAAAGACGGGGAGGGGCAGTAGCAAGGGATAAAAACAAAGTAAAAATTTAAATGAATAGTTTCCACATCAGAAGTAGGTTTTCTGTCTCTCTCTTTCTGAGTGAGGTTGGCTGGCCTGTTTACGGACTCATCACATCTGGTTGCCACCATGCCTGGCTCTCGAATGAAAGAAGCAATTAAAGACCTTAGAATCATAGAGCTGGGTTTTCTCCAAAGGCCAGCGAGGCTAACTTTCTGTTGTAAGGCAGACCCATCCATTACAAGCTCAGCAGAGATCAGTCATTGGCATTGAGATCATGATGAATCATAAGCTTACTGCAAAAATAAGGTGTGACGAGTAAATAATTGAAGAGGAATCACATAAATGTATCAAACTAGACACTACTGGAGCAGTAGTGATGACTATTTGATGATAAAAATGTGGTTGGTAACCTAGGCTAGGATCATACATAGCACCAACAGCTAGGCTTATGTGTTGATTTTGCTCTGTGGTCCTTATGTTGACTAACAACACTGTGCAACCAAATGCACAATCAATTGCACAACTGACACATATACATCTGTACCACATGTGTAATTCTGATTCCATGACCTTGAACTGAATGCAGATGTAGGACATCAGACAAAAATATCCAGACAGCTTCAATATCCTACATCAACTACTTAAAGTGTAACTAAGTAAAGTCTCTGGTTCTGACCCCACAAACCCACCATAATAGCCAGCAGCCACATTGAGCAAAGCAGGTTTGTTCTGCAGCCAACTGGATTGCAAGGAAGATAACATTTCCAGTCCCCTTGTGCTACTGAGCAAGTCTATGATGAGTAATTGCAACAGGAGTCCTGATTCCAATTGTTGCAGCCTCACTTGCTGGAGTGGGGGCTGGACACATTATCCTCCCTGTGGCCTGATGGGCAGCTGCACTTACCTCCTTCACTCAGTGTAGCTGCTGGCTGTTGACATGGGATTGGGGAGTGTGACAGAATCTGGGAGTGTGGCTAGCAGAGCAGCCTAGAAACAGAGGGTGGTCTAATCTGATTGACTCTCTGACTGAAGAACCCAGCCCTAGCCCAAGGGAGGGGCTGTGTGGGAGAGACATCAGAGAGCACATATATACTGGGAGTGTGGGTTCAAATCTATTATTCCTTCAGTGAATTTCAGAGAGTCCAGTAAACCAAAGAGGGCTTTCTGGGAGTGGGTTAGCTTCTCAGAGGCCTAAGTGTGGGGCAGAGAAGTAACCAAGCCACCTCTGAAAAGGTTAGAGAGTGGAAACCTGAGTAGGGAAATAGACCTTTGTGCTGAGAGAGCCAAAGAGTTGTGTGAGTGATAGCTCTGTTGGGGAAACACTGAGGTGTTTTGAAGACAATAGTTAAATATCTGTGAAAAACTGTTATTTTATTTGAATCTTTTGAATCCTCAATTCCTTTTCCCTTGTTGGTTCTTTTAATAAAGACATTGTTCTATTTTTTCCACAAGAACAGCCTCAATATAATGTTTTCTTCAGTTTTAATTCAACGATACACTACCATAGGTTATCCATTCCTTTTGGAGTAAACTTTAAGAAGCTTTGCCCTTTCATCCACAAAGTTTGTGGGTTTTAGAGAAAGCAGGGGTATGATTAAGTGTGGGAAGGGAGCTGGGCTGTGATAATAATATTAAAAGAGGCACTGCTATTCCAGTGAAGGAAAAAAGAAAGCAGGCCTGGTTTGTCTGTGCCCTGGGCTAGTTCAAGCAAGTTTTGATGAGCAAGTCTTCCTTTCCTTTTGTATCCTTCTCCACAACACAATACACACACATCCACTCTTCTGTGATAGGGAACATTTACAAATGTGGCAATAGTGTCATGGTCATGAGTATATACTGTTACTGAATACAGATCTGTAACTGCAATGCAGAATGCCAGCCGTTGTTTATTTATTAGCAGCATTGACATGTGATCTCATAACCAAATTCTCTGAGTGGCTCACAAACAACAAATAAATACACAGCTTAAATGCAGAATAGAAAATAAAGTTTGGAATAAAAGCGGAAATATATTTTATACCATGCACTGACATGGAAGATACCAGCCACCTCTTGAATATGAACAGCAGTTTGAACCCAGCTTTCCTCAATTTAAAATAAGGAAGGTGTCAGAGTTCAACTGCCTCCCCATGCCTCTCTGCCAGCAAGGGGAGGAAGGCGATAGCACTTGGCCAAGAGGAGGAGGAAATGGGGAGTGTCCAATGCAAACAATCAAGTAGAAACACTGAGCTGAGCTGAAGTCAAGGTCAAATCCAAAAACTCCAGAATACCGAAGATCCATCCAAAAAGGGTCAAGAGAGCTGGAACACAAGGGTTGTGAGAGTTTAAGTAGCAATTTGCCACAAGCAAACAGCAAGCCACACTGACAGACTTACATAGCCAACAAAAACAGGTGTTATTCGTCATTGTTCTGTTTTCTCAATCTCACCAAAACAGCTTGCTTTTGAGCTGCTCGTTTTTGTCTCCTCCATGTTTGGAGGCTGGGGGAAAAGGTGGATCTAATTCCTCTAAATCATTGCTGGTCCCCTCTCCTTCTGGCACTGGTTGCAACAGCTCTGTCTCAGCTTGTCTTTCAGCTGATGGGGGTATTTCCAAGATAGTTTGGTCTATCACTGGCTCTGTTCCTGGCACAATCAATTGCTCATCGACCTCTGAGCCATCATCTACCGCAGAAGGAACATTTGTCAGTTTCTATTTCTCCTATATTATAATTTTAATCTTGATTTCTTTATGTTCTGAATCTGAAGAAATTTGTAAATTTGAATAAATTCTTCAAAACTGAATTGAGATGAAATCAGTACTACTATGTGTAGTTTGCAGAAGACTTTACTGTACCTACCTGTCATATAGATATCTAAAGTAAGGAACCTCTGAGGAATAAGATGGGGAAACCCTAATTCAGCCTACCAATATGGATGAACCCACATACACACACATACAAAAAATCTCCCTGAGCCCTGGGCCTGGATGGAAAACTCTGAAAGTTTTGGTTTCTTCCGTATATATATATACACACACACATACATACACACACATACACATACTAAAATACTCATGATCTTTCCATCTCAAATATGAAGAAATGTGCACATTTTCCCCAGAGATGAACTGAAATGATGTTCTGTCATATCTAGAGATGTAATTCATCACTAATTTTCTTTTTGAATAAAGCAATGCATAATTTTATCCGTTTTCTTCCTGCTGTGAGAAAGACTGTGTGAAAACTCACACAGTTTACAAAGCCTATTTCCAAGCTGGGACTTATTTTGCACAACATTTCAATATGGTTGTTATGCACAAAACCCCCAGCACTTTCTGAACAGTAAACAGCCTTTTCTCTGTGCAGAAAATAATATATCTGCATGAAAACATTACTTTCTGCACATAAAAAAACTGTTTTACATTCAGAAAAGGCTGTCTTTAGTGCTAATCAACCACATGTGAATTTTGCATGGAATATTTACGGACTCTTTTCTTCAGGAAACAAATTCTTTCTGTGCAGAAAATGCCGTTTTCTATGCAAAACAACCACATGCAAATTTTGTACAGAATACTTTCTGAAATGCAAAGCTTTTCATCAGTCCAGGATTCTTCTCATTATCTTGAGTATTATCATTCTTATACCTGAGAAACATGTCTTTCTATCATTATTAAAATATTTTCAAATATTCTTTCCATTGCCACTTGCATCCAAAATTTATGGTACTATAGTCTACCACAGTACTATGGTACTATGGTCTATTTGCTTTTTTCTTATGTTTAGCGTTAGACAAACCTAAGCCATAAATTATTCCTAGGAATTTAACTGGACTCAATTCCAAACCACCCATCACAGAATGTTCAACTGCAGTGGGTCCAGCTGGACAATCTCTCATCCTTGGGGTCCTCCAAGTCTGCACAGGCTGTCAAAAAAGCAAAACAGTGTATATTTTTGTATTAAGCAGTGGAGATAGAGATTACAACTCATTTACAAGTTGAATTGCTACCTATGGAGGCTTCTGGGAGAAGCAGTTTATTCTTTCTCAAAGGGAAATCAGGGGATTCTAGAGGAGCTGAGGGGTACAAGCACAGTTTTGGGGTTCAGCTGTGGGTCCAGGGCTGTACTTTGCTCAACTATAGCTCCTATCCACTCTTTATCATTTATTGTTTCAAGTCTAGAATATGGGTTGGGGAAAGAAATTTCTCAAGGAGCCACCCTCAATAAACCTTGCAATATAGAAAATTTGCTTAATATAGATCATGGAGTTGATGACCCCATGCTTTCAAGCAATCATGCATTTTTAGCATAGTGATGAGGTTTTCTATATGGTATGGCTTGTGGCGAAGTTGCAACTCACAGGCCAGAATCCTGCTGATGACCCACAATGGTATTAAGTTGTGCTATGCATATAGAGTGACCTTTTTGAACAATGTGGCATGGATATAGCCAGCTGATCGAACAGGAATGGAATTCCATATGTGGAGCCATTGCAGCTGTGCAATAACGCACCTAGACAAACATGTTAGTGAACATTTTGTACATGGTATACTGCTTTTGTGCATTCCATTGCCAGTTGCCATTGTTTCTTGTGCAATGATGTGACAACTATGTGCATTCACTATTTCTCATATGCTGCTCCACAGTGGCATTTAGTATAGGGACTGTGTAGTGTTAGTGTGTGTGATATTTATGATACATTAAAACCATGTAGGATCTTGGTCATCATATCTATGATAAGCCTTCTTAGTAGAGTGAGCCAAGATATCTCCTCCTCCAACACACACACATCATTGATACTCTCAGAAAACCATTTTCCTAAACCAAAAGTGCCCAGAAAAGTCTATGACAATAAAGACTAGGGTTCAAAAGGTTGGCTTTCTACAATACTCTCAGTAATACTAGTAACCTCTCAAAAGCAGTATCAGTGACCATGTCCCATATATATGTGTGTCTACTTTCTTCTCAAACTCTTTTATTGTTGCAGACAAGAAGATATTTTGAAAAGGAACAGAAAAAAAGTTGTAAGATTAGCAGTTTCCCATCTTCTGAGATTTCGGGGCCAGAACCTGAGAATATGACGAGGGAGTTATGACATCCACAGGTTTGGCCCTTGTGATGTCATAAAGAGTTGGTCATGATGATGTCAAAGAGACAGACTAGACAAGGAGCAGAAGGCAGAATAGAACTGCCCCTGAAACAGCTGATTGCAGAAATGGACATGAAAGTAATGGGGCCAGAATTCAGCTAAAAAGTGGACAACCAGGAATTATGGCAAGTCAGAGTCAGGAAGAGGATACAATTTTTTCAGCAGCTGGATAAGTGGCAAAATACATCAGCATGGATTGAGGTCACTTAGCATCTTAGCTAAAGCATAAGGCAAATGGCAGAGAGTTTTTCCAGGTTTTATACTGCTGGTGGGGATTGCAGAAAGCTCCCTGAAAGTTCTCAATAGAGGGTCTTTACAGGCCCTAAGTTGTTTTTTTGCTAGGACACTAGTTGACTGTACAACACAGTCAAAATATTGATTCCTCACTCCAAATAGCATGAAAGAATATTCAAAATATTTGAAAAATGGTCAAACAAGTGTTTCTCAAGTGTTGAGAGACCCTGTGAGGAAGAAACATGGACTGATGAGAATTTTCACAAGTTGGTACTTACTCTGCACAAAATTCACACACAGGTTTTTGTGCAGAAAGCCTTTTCTGTCCACAAAACAGCATTTTGTATAGAAAATAATATCTCTAGATCAAATATTTATCATGTGCAGAAAAGACTATTTCCTGCAGAGAAAATTCTGTTTTCTGCACGAAAAGCCCACATGTGAATTGTGAAGGATCGACCTGTAACTAAGGCCCTTTCTGCACCATACCTGCATCCCACTATGTCCTTTTGTCATCTCAGCAGTGCGTTTGCCAGGATGGGAGAGGGACTTGAACGCTGCCCTCTGTACCTGGCTAGCTGCCAGCAGATGGGTTGCATTCTGTACACACTCCTTCCACAGAAGAGGAGGCTTCATCCTGGGCTGCACTGAAGAAGATAGCACTTGATCATGCATCCACCCTTCCTGCATGGCCACCAATGATGCAATCATTGCGCAATGGGGAGCCATTACCAGATTTTTTCTAGTAGTGATATACCATGTGATCGCAATGGCTAGGGACAAGAGAGCAGAGGGACCACAATGACATTGTGCAATGTCACATGTCATGGACCAGTAGCAACATGTCCCCATGCCAGGATGGCACTATCGTGTGGAAATGGCCTAAGGAGAGGAGGCTTCTTAGCTCTGGTCGCTAATTAGTATCTCACATGCCAAATGGCCCCATCAGGTGGTCTTGAATAAGCCATTTTTTGTCCATCTTGCCCCAACAACTGCAATGTGGACACAATAGCAATGACCTACCTTTGCGGGACTGATCATAGAATCATAGAATCATAGAAACGTAGAGTTGGAAGAGACCACACGGGCCATCCAGTCCAACCCCCTGCCATGCAGGAACACCCTCAAAGCACTCCCGACAGATGGCCATCCAGCCTCTGCTTAAAAACCTCCAAAGAAGGAGACTCCACTACACTCTGAGGCAGCAGATTCCACTGCCAGACAGCTCTGACTGTCAGGAAGTTCTTCCTGAGGTTCAGGTGGAATCTCTTTTCCTGCAGCTTGAATCCATTGCTCCTTGTTCTGGTCTCCGGAGCAGCAGAAAACAAGCCCTCTCCTTCCTCTACATGGCATCCCTTCAAATATTTAAACATGGCTATCATGTCCCCTTTTAACCTTCTCTTCTGCAGACTAAACATACCCAGCTCTCTAAGTCCATCCTCATAGGGCATGGCTTCCAGGCCTTTCACCATTTTGGTTGCCCTCCTCTGGACCTGCTCCAGCCTGACCATGTCCTTCTTGAATTGGGGTGCCCAGAACTCTATGATTCTATCATTATATACACTAGATAGGATAACTTGCTGTGCATTTTGTTACAAATAGAAAAATGTGGTACAGCAATTTCCTCAAGTGTGGAGGCTACCAACAAGTTCAAGAGAATGATGACACTCCACACACATCTGGTGAATGTCCAACTACAGAGAGGGAAACCTGTTTGTGCAGACAACCATCTAAAGATCCCTACCAATATTTCTACAGCTACTTTTAATGTAGAACACACACAATACCTTTTGCTTCAGGTGTGTATACTCTCAGGGTAAAAATTTTGAAGGCAATAGAGGTTGTCCTCTACAAATCAACCAATGGAAAACTATGCTTTCTTCAATATTTAAAATTTCTTTCCATTGAAGACTTAGCTTGGTTCACCAAAAATTGATATTTCAGGTATATTGGATGCCACCAGAAAGACATTTTCTACTTCAGCTAAAAATTAGTGATTCAGTAGTAATCATACTGTGTCATATGATGTGGGTGAGTTCAGGAATTCTTCATTCTTGTTTAGATGTATTACTATATATCAATTTCAGATTATGTCCCTGAGACATAGAATTTAACTGATGGTCAGAGTCGCTGGATCCTTCATGTTCTTTTTGTTGCTGAAAGGCTTGTACTCCATAAATTGAGAGAGAAATATTCTCCAACTGTAGTCCATTGGTCAAATGAACTTACTTCTTTAATTTCTCAGGAATATGTATTTTGTAAGTGTCAACTTCAATGGGGTTGGAAATATGGGCTAGAAACATGGTGGTTATTCCCCACTAGAAGAGACACATTTAATCAACTGTTGAATGGTGAGTCAACACATAGGTAAATATAATTGAGTTAAGGATTCTAGTCAGACTAACAATATTAACATTAATATTAATGTATATATTTAGCCCATATCCATGTTATATGTACTTCCCCACTTCCTCCCTTTTTTCTGTTTTTCCTTTCTTTATAATCATACTTTTAAAATCCTTAAAAAAAAAAAGACAAGTAAATATATCCAGAAGGAACCTATCAGTCATGATTTGTGTCAGTCATGATCTCAGAAGTGTAGAATTGGAAAGGAAACAGGAGTTGTCTAGCCAAACACTCTTGCTATCGTAGGTAGTTCACAACAAAAGCATCCTTGACAGATGGCCATGCAACCTCTGTGTATGTGTGCGTGCATGCATGTGTTAAAAAAAAACCCCAAACAACCCTAAACCTCTGTTTAACCATAGGAAAGATCACTACTTTTTAAGACTGTTTCCCTGCTGAACAACTCTTACCATCAGGCAATTGAAATTTCCTGCAAAGTCTTTACAAATTTAAAACCATTTCAAAGGCAAGTAGGCCAATACAAGGCTCTCTCAGGCAACTGGTGCTTAAACTGGTAGTATAATGTTGAGGAGAAATAAACTCTCAAATAGAGAGAGAGAGAGAGAGAGAGAGAGAGAGAGAGAGCAAGTGGTTGGACTGTGGTGTCCTCTTCATCTCCATCATTCTGTGGCAGATGTATTATATCACATATATTGAAATTATCTATCTATAGCATACAAAATTTTATGTAAGAGAGAAATGTCAGATTTGCTTCTGTTCATTTTATTTTATTTTTTGCCTAAAAACTGCCCTGCTCATCCTACGTAAAATAATGTGAAAGGAAATTGCTGGCAGATTATGAACAACAATATCACATAGCAGATATATTATGTATCCACCATTATCTACCATCAGTGTGACATATGCTTGTCTCTGTGAAAAAGAATAAATGGACACAAATCTGACATCAGAAATAGCATGGTGTCCAACAGAATTCTATCTTACTTCCCCTTTTATTCAAGATCTGCATGACACCAACGGGAGAGGCCATTCAGAGCATGTCACCAATACACTAATGAAACTCAGTTGATCCTTGTCATCTAATACCACTGAGATGAGGTGTACCCTTGAATGCTGCTCAGGTTTGGTAACGGGCTGGATAAGTTTAAACAAGCCAGAATTAATTTCTGCCAATAGGAAAGTGCTGCTGATCAGTAGAACATTCAGGAAGTACAAGAAGTACTGAAAAACACATATACAGACAGGTTACCTGATCTATTGATCATAACAATAAATAAATTAAATATACAGGCAGGAAACAAAAAGACGATAAGCTCCATGTGCACATAGATGGTCAACTGTTTATCCCTTTAAAAATCTCGACGTGTTTTGACATCTATAAGAAAGGACTTCTTCAGGGGCTATAAACAGAACACAAATACAAATCTATTGTAACTATTAAAAAGGACAGGACAACACTAAAGCAACCATATCATAGAATCATAGAGTTGGAAGAGACCACACGGGACATCTATTCCAACCCTTGCCATGCAGGAACCCACATCAAAGCACTCCCAACAGATGGCCATCTAGCCTCTGCTTAAAATTCTCAAAAGAAGGAGACTCCACCACACTCTGAGGCAGCATATGCCACTGCCAAACAGCTCTGACCATCAGGGAGTTCTTCCTGAGGTTCAGGTGGAATCTCTTTCTCTGTAGTTTTAATCCATTGCTCCTTGTCCTAGTCTCTGAAGCAATGGAAAACAACCCTGTTCCCTCGTCAATATGACATCCTTTCAGGTATTTAAACATGGCTATCATGTCCCCTCTTAATCTTCTCTTCTGCAGACTAAATATACCCAGCTCCCTAAGCTGTACTTCATAAGGCATGGCTTCCAGGCCCTTCACCATTTTGGTAGCCCTTCTCTGGACACGCTCCAGTTTGTCCTGTAACAATACATAAGATTATATTATTTTTCATATCAAAAACACACATACCATTCAACAGAAATCTCTGGAGGTGTAGACAACACTCTCCAAAAGGCTGGGACCATTAAGTATTAAAGAACAGAATCCACATTTTTTTGTTATTTATACATATTTCAGATAGCCCTTAAAAAGGAAGAAACAATGCTATGTGCTTAAATCAGTCACAAGAGCATATGATGCAATACGTTTTAGATAACATAGCATATTTTAAGGTCAGCCATGACAAATATGTGCAAGTCTAAAAGCAAAGCCCTTCTCATTTTCAAAACAATCATTTTGCTCAGGTCCAAAAGTATGCAGCTTCAAATGGTACATTATATCTTTTGGAGGAATCAACTAAGAAAGCTTAAATGAGGCAGTCAACTTAAGAATATACCAACAATATCTGAGTTGAGGTAGCTGTCAAATAAGACATTAGACTGTATGCAGAACGGCATATGTAAAACACATATATCAATACAGGGCCTGTGAGTTTATCTGTGTTGTAGTGTCCAAAGATAACCCAAGCTGGTAAGGAGTACACTTGTACTAAGGATTCACAGCCTAATCCACACTCATGACAGTGACATTGTATGGACAGAGATTCCATTCTTGACCTTGAAAGAGCATTAATTTTTTAGAAGTTTTGCTATATATAACCCCCCCATACATACACACAAAAAATTTTGAACTGTAATATATTCACATAAAAACCAGGACTGTCATCTCAAGCTACAAGTTAGAAAGTTATTACTTTTAATATGCCACTACCTCAGGCCCATACAGTTATGTAAAAGAAAAATAACCTTGTGTGACAGTTTAACATTGATCGAT
This sequence comes from Cyclura pinguis, assembly GCA_030412105.1. NCBI lineage: Eukaryota > Metazoa > Chordata > Lepidosauria > Squamata > Iguanidae > Cyclura > Cyclura pinguis. The sequence continues at coordinate 15,383,142 of CM059599.1, read as the reverse complement.
GGGCTTGCCAAACGCAAAGAGATAAATAAGCAGGTGATGAATAAACAGCACTTCAAGTAAAGACATTACGCCGCATGCATAAAACGACGCCAGGCACCTAGGAGCCATGGGTGGCCGAAGGTTAGCCATTTCATGCCCACTCAGTAAAGCAGACTTAATCGCTTCCAATATTTTCTGTTAAAAAGCATGCTTAATGAGCCAATTTCACAAGCCCAGAGAAACTGATTATTATCTCCGAGTTCCAACAGAGTTGGTTGTTTTCCAAGAATCGGGTTTTCCTTGACGGGATAAAAACCTTTTTTAGAAAAAAAAATGGCAAGGAAGCAAAGGGAGGGGGAAAGATGGAAGCTTTGAATTAAAACAGAACGCTAGATGGCAGTGTTACTCTGCCAACTGCACATTGGATTTAGCTGGGAACAAGAGCTATGAGATGTTGGTCCTGGGAGAACTGGACTGTAAATAAAACAGTAAGTGGTCACCTGAAGATTTAGCAGGTTTTTTAAAAAAATCACAGTATAGCACTGCTGTACAACTAGACTTTGTGGCAATGAAGAAAAACTCAAACTAGAGTAGCCAACTCAGCTCAAAGATGTAGAGGTATACAATCACTATGTAGATATGATATGATATGATATGATATGATATGATATGATATAGGCATAGATGTAGGGCTATATCTAATTGTTAGTCCCAGCTAGAAAAGACTCAGGCCCTTTCCGCAGGACGTCATCATCCTTTGGAGATGGGAGAATGATGGGACCTGGACAATGCTTATGCATGATGTCATCATTGTCCTGTCACAATCGCACCACAAATTATTGAGGGTTTTTCACCACAGATCGCACAGCCCTCCTGCTGCCCTACTGCACTTACCTTAGGTTCGGAGGTCCTGGAAGTGGGATGGCGGTGCTTCCTGCCCCAGCACAGTCTGGGACAGTGCCTGGCTGCACTGTGGAAGGAAGGAGTGGTGCCATCATGCTTCCTCCATTCACAGAGGCAGCTAGTGTGGAGGAGAGTGCTCCTGTCACACTCCCCTTCCAGGACAGGCTCTACTGGGATCCCCACGGGACATCACCAAGATCTGTTAACCTATGGAAAGGGCCTCAGCTGAACCAAGGGAAATACCTAAAGTTTAAATTCAAGGACTCCACTCTAGTCAGGACTAACAATTGGCCCACTCATTTAGTGAAAGGAGTTTTGAATTTTGAGAAATGTCATCTATTTGGATCCTGTTCTATAAGAAGTCTCCTTATAAGCATCAAATTATGAAGTAAACTCTCTAGATCAGCATGTAAGGAATATTTCTCAGAGGATAAAAGCTTGTAAGCAAAAGAAGCTTACAAAGGCGATGGGAACATTTTATTTCCTTAGGCAAATATGAAAGATCTCTTATTTCAACTAGGCTATCAACACTAATTCTAGACCACTGATGCCTCAACATAAATGTTCCCTGGATCAGAGTTACTACATCTCCACACAACTGAAACAGTGATCAAAATGTTGTCTGAAGAGAAATGTCAATGTGTTCCTTGTGGATCCTTCCCAGATAATGCACTTTTTTGAGGAATTTTGAGAGAAGACAAACTTGTTTCCTTACGGCTTGTCTCAGGAGGCCCCTCGGTGTGTTCCTTATTTGGTGAAGGTTTAACCCGACAATGACCTAAATCTAGGTCTATCCACAAGCAAATGATTGACATATTTAATAGAAAAGGAGAGATGTAATAATATTACTTGAGTAAGAACAAGTGGGATAGGATGGAAGACAGAAGATGAGATGGAGGAGAACTGGTATAGCATAATAGCAAACACTCTGAGCAAGTCTCTAGTTTAATTTTGTGTCTCCCATGCACTCGCCAGTCATTCTCCATTACCCTCAATCCTCCCAACTGCAATAAAGGAATAATAATATTGATTTACCTTACAAGAGTTTTATAATAACTACAAAATGTCAGCTGAGATCCTTCATCAGCAAATGGAGTTAAAGTTATGCCCAGGTGGAACTATAACCTGTCTCTGTTCTTGCCTCCCTCAAAACCCATCTGTTTCATGCTATCTCCTATAACCAAGCCATTTAGTGACTGGGCACACAATGGTACCCTCATCCCCCTTGACCTCTGATGAGTTCCCAGGCAATCATGAAGGATGGCTTTGTCACTGTATGTTCAGCTACTGGGATATAGCTGTCCCTTGCTCTCTGCCAGCCAATAAATGGTTATGTCGGTTGGGGTGCATTGGAGAATCAGCATGATAAAGGTGGGTTTTCAGGGGGGTTGAGAATCTTTGTGTACGACAGGTATGAATTTCTCCCTCCACAATAGCCTAAAGAATCATACATCAGAGTTACACTGGACCAAGTAAGTAAGAGGATGCCATCCAATGTATGTCAAGAGCTTTGAACACTAAGTGTCATGTAAGTGCTGTTTGTGAATACCTGATGACTGGGGACTCTTCGGGTCCAAGATGTAGCCATGTGATGTTCTTTTTCTTTGTTTGGTAGTTTTTCAAGAAAACTCTCAGTTAGGCAGATAAGGAACACTCAACCAGTGCCTTAAGAGATAGTCTTCACAATTTTGCTTGTCTGAGGATTAACTTTACCTCTGAAGTATTCAGGTTCAATGGCAGCTCATGGATGGAAAAGATGTGAGACCCCCCCCCTGTCAAGTAGCTAGTTGCATCCACCATTAGTATGGAATTTCGATGAGAAATAGTATGGGAAAGGTAGAAGATTCTAGGTTGACACCAATGTCTGGGAAACATCTGCAGAGACATAAGAGAGCTTCAGCCTGGGAAGAATGTGTGGGAGGTTCTGGGGCTAAATTGCTTTGTTCTATCCTGTTCTTTCAGTCCGAGCACTAAAGTCAGTGCAATGTACTACAGTTCCAATAAGCCATGTTTTCCTGCAAAGACCTGTGATAGTGGTTCATTCCTGACATTCCCCCATGAGTTGACATTTTCGTGGAAAAAGTCATCATTCTTTGTGATATGTATCATCATTTTGATGACCCACTAAAATCTTTTTTCAAAGAGGCTGGCAAATTCTTCTAGTCCCTCAAAAGTAGAGCACAATCAAATTTATGCAAGGTTGGAAAGGCTGAAGCGAAATACTCACAAGCACTTCTTCAACTCCTATCTGCTACTATCCCCATAATGCCCCAGAACAATGAAGCATTATGTCACTTTGCTTTATTTATATTGTATTTGTGGGTGTGTCTGGAAAACCCTTTTTTATAATTGTATTGTATGGTTTTATATTTGCATTACTCCTTCATCTCTGTGTACACATGTGCGTATTTTTATCAATGGTACATGAAAATAAGGTGTCAGAATGGTAATAAGTGCATGAATGTATTAAATCAGTAATTAGTACATGAATAAATTCATATAAAAATAATCTTCATGGAGATATGTGAAAATGGCAACTGGTCCTTTCTCTTCCCCCTTTCTCTCTGCGTTGTTTCCTCAATGTGTATAGATCTGTTGGTAATGTGTGTGTATAATGGGGTAGACATAAATAAATGACAAAAGGAGTTGGAATTGAACCCTATGACAAAACTCATGAGGTCGGTATAACATCGCGAACTAAAAGTGAAACAAAACCAGAACAACGGAGAATTTCTAATATATTGCATATAGAGAAGAAACAGAAAATAGCAATTCAAAAGAAAAATTCACCAGGTGAGGGGAAAATCCACGGAAAATTAGAACTGAAGAGAATTTTAAGATTTCCCTATTAATAGTACAAAACAACTGCCAATATTGTAAAACAAATGTCTGCCACTCATAGGTAAGGAGTTCACCATGTTCTTTCTTTAATGTTTCACTCTTCATATGGAAGATCCACTTGTCACTGTGATGTGGATATCTTTTGGGGATGGACAGATCAAATAGTCTCATAGAGACTGGTAAATGTTCAGGACAGAGTTTGCTCTGTCCTATGTCCATATAGATTTGTCAGATTTATTTACGTATTCATTTTAATCAGCATGAAAAGTCATGCTTTGGAGACATTTTCCATCATGCATGGATTTTTGCAGATATTTTTAATAAAAATATTCAGTTGATGAAATATAATTTTTGGTCCACTTTTCTCAAATAGCTTCACACAGCGGGTGCGTTTCACATATGTGATTTTTGTGTGAAATTTTCCTGACCAGGAGAACCAGCAGGGTTTGGAGTACACACACCTCTGTCTCAGATCATTTATTTCTCTCAAGCAGTGCCAACGCAGGGAATTTACCTTAAGAACACAACTGAATCATTTTCTTTCCCAGCCTTAACAATGTCATGGCCTCCATCAAAAGGCCTTCTAGGCTTAGGCATGTTTTCAAGCTCTAAATTTTGTCAGATTTTGCCTCTGCCACCCTGTGGCATGGGTAGGAGCCTAATTTAAGGACAATTATTGTTTATGTGCCAAAATACTCCCATTTGCAACAGTCTAACTCAGTTTTCTAATGGAAATACACATGGGGAAGAGAGTTGGAATATCAGCCATTTTGAATTTCTCTCTCTCTCTTTCTCTCTCAAACACACACATACAGAGCTGGGCTAATAGGGAGCCATATTTTCCCCTAGAGAAGCTGTTAGTAACTTCCATTGGCATCAAAGAGAGTTAATTATAAGTTTGCTGAGAGGAAGAATGGCATCCTTGAGAGCTACGGTGGGAGGGTGGCTAGAAAGGGGAAAAGGGCCTTCACATTAGGAAGCCATCGCTACTCCTGGGCAAATGGCTGAGCACCTCCCTCCAGCTGCAGAGCCCTATTGTGAGAGCATAAAACCCCCACAGACGGTTATTGTCACCAGAAGCAGTTAGTCAATCACCACTTAGGAGTGAAACTCCCAGCAACTGAACCTCAGGGTATAATTAACTCCGCCATTAAAAAAAATAAAATAAAATAAATAAATCAAATGGAAGCAAACTGTTGTAAGCTTCTGTCTAAATCAGGATGCAAGTTAATTTTTTAAAGTGAATATTCATTGAAAAACTTGTACATTTTCCAAACTCGGGCCTTCAATTACTATTACTAAATAATTCACACACCTCATTCTTTTTTCCTCAGGAGAGAAGGGCTTAAAAGAATGACATGGAGCAGTCAAAGTGGTGTTTTTGAAGAAGAACCGCATTTACTGGCATGTAAGACGCACCGATGTATAAGACGCACCCTATTTATATGCCAGAAAATACTATTTGCTGGCATATAAGATGCACCAGCAGATAAGACGCACCCCATTTTCAAGCATTTTTTTGGGGAAAAAGTGAGTCTTATATGCTGGCAAATACAGTACGACAGAAAGGAAGTTATTGGAAATTTCCACCCTACACTGTTATAGTGCTACTATTCCACTTTCAACATCCTGTGGAATTCTGGGGTTTGTAGTTTACTGAGGCCAAAGAGGTCCCTAGCTGACCATTCTAAATGCCCCTCCCTAAACTGCAAGCCCCAGGATTCCATACAATGCTAAAAGTGGAATAATAGTGCTATAACAGTGTAGTGTAGAAATGACCATTAGGATTTTTACAAGTGAAAAGAGAGGAACATATATAATGCTGGTAACAAATTGTTGGTCTTTCTTTTGTCGTTCAGAAGCTATGATCCAAAGAAGGGCAAGAGATAATGTTGTGTGAAAGAAGGGCCTTCGTTTGTGATTTCTTCTATGGCACATTCATTGCTGAAGAGAGAAGCACCACTAGGTAGAACAACAGTTTATCTCTTTGTCGATTAGTTAAATGAGAACAACCCATTTAATGCTACCAGACTGAAAACTGGACAAGGATCCTGTAGCTTTCATGGTTGTCCAGAAGACAGAATTTCAGGAGGCATTGCTTGTCATGCAACAAGTTCACAAACACCACCTGCTGCAATTCCCTCTTTTACACAACCGTTGGAGGAACAGGAACCCTCTCCAATTTTCACTCTGAAAAACCTAATCAAGAAAGCTTCAAGTAAATGCATCACTCTCTACTTCCTCTAACCTCTGCTTCACTAGTGTCAACACCCTTGAGAAGAATTTGAAGTCTCTTGCTGAACCAAAACATCTGTAGGAATTCTGAGAATTTTGGGAGGACTACTGATGTTGCCATCTTGGAGGCCTGATAAATAAAATGTGAGCCACATCAGAAATGGAAGAATAATATATCTCTCATTCCACTGTTCCCCATTTTTCTGCCAAGTTGCCATTTTGGAATTTGATTGCATCTACATTTACTGGCTTAGTTCATGACAGAAGTTAGAAGTAATGTGTTGTAGCTAACATTATCTGTAATATGTTACTTTATGGATTAATGAGAGCAGAACATCCTTTCTTTTGTGTTTTACCTTTAACGCTATTTTTTTTTAAAAAAAATTAACACTCAGGAAACAGGCTTCCTATTTTTGTATGTTTGACAATGAGAAAGGACTAAGTTTTCTGCAAAACTTTTTATTAGCTCTGTTATTTCCCAAAGCGCAAGTCTAAAGTGAAATGTTTAAATGATAGATGACAAAACAAACAAACAAACAAGGAAGCATATCCCTGAATTAAACTAAATTATCAGCAAGATAACTAATTTAGTGCAGGATGGGTCTTACATTTTAGTTCACTGAATGGAATAGCTGGTGAAACCCCCTTTCCTTTTAGTTTAACACTAAAATGTTGATTGTGTGTGTATGTGTGTGTGTTGTGTGGCAAATAAAATTTATTCATTATTTCTCCATGTGTCACAAGCAACTTTTATTCACCGTTTTCAAAACTTTGTTCTAAGAAAGGAGTTGGCTCTTTTGCTGTTTGCAAAAATTGTAAAAATAATGCATTGTTTTTAAAATAGTAAGATTGATACTGGAACTCAGTACGTGTGTATGCATCAGTGCCTAATGGTAACATTAAAAAAAAGTAATGTTTCAATCTCTGGTTCTAAATGCTAGTTTTTAATTTTGAAGTTAAATAAATAGAGATTGGGATCTAGGTTCTTTAAAGTTTGCCTGATCTCATTCATATGACCCTTTAAAACATATATTAAGAACTTTGTTAGATGTTTACTTCAGAGTTGCCCTGTCTTTGGATGTGATGCAAAGTGATGAAAATAATAAAACACTAGTTTCTTAACACTAGGCATCACTCTTGTTTCCACATTAATGGACAGATTAGGGCAGCAAATAGTCTGGTTCAAGACCCCTGTGGTTTTATGAGGGTATTGTTTCTAAATCAGGACTGATATAAGAAACCTGTCCACCAGTCAATTGAAGGCTGTTTACCAAGACCTGTGGGAGCATGATGGTCTCAAGAAAACTTTGCATATGGTGATAATCACACACAGTGAATCATCATCAGCCACTTGACAAGGGCATGCAGATTTCCAATGTAAGCATGCATTGGCAAGCAGAGTTTCTTATGGTGTGCTAAAACAAAAGTCCCACAGGCAAAGTTGTAACTAGATATTTCTACAACCTGATCTGGAGATTTTAAAACTCTACATCTGCTGACCTTTTATATTTCAGAGGAACCTGCATCATTCTTCTTGCTGCTATTCATTTTACACCATCAATGTATTTATCTCCAGGATTTATATCCTGTATTTCCAAGTTAAAAATGAGATCCCCAAGGCAGGGAATACCAACAGGAAGCTAAGCCTAAATCAGTGTTGCCTGTCCATTTGCAGGCCACAAAATTTTTAATGAGACAGAAGAACAAGGGACATAGGTGGTGACAATCTTACAACCAGTAGAAATTCCCGAGGTTTGTTTCTGAGACCCTGAAAAATTTACTCCTTTGAATATTTATTTTTATTCCATCCATCTATATCCTTCCTTTTACCCAACAGTGGCTCAGGCCCTTTCGGCACCTTACCTTTTTCTGGCACTGGGGTACAGGGATCATGTGAGCAGCCTCTGGTGAGAGGCTTTCACATCCGGGGTCCTTCAGCTCTGCACAAGCTGCCTGCTCGTGCGAGAGCCCTGCCTCTTCCTTCCGCAGTGCAACCTGGGACCTTCCCAGGCTGCACTGGGGCAGGAAGCGTGACTGGTGCAGCTCCAGAGGCTCCGTACACCAGGTAAGTGCACGCGAGGCCCGGAAGCAATGCGCGATCGCACACCATTTTCTGCTTCCAGCTGAAAATGAAAAGGTGCACGACTGGCACCTGCCAGCCCCTGGAGCGTCGCACGATTGTGAGTACATCGTGCAGATCACTCCTCACAAACGCGCGACACTCCAGGCCCTCTTTCGCATGGAAAATGCCACGCGAAAAGGGCTTCAGTGTGGCCTACAACTTATTAAATACAAAATAGATAGTAAAACTACACAAAGCCATCAGGGAAAAATATAAAAATAAAAGATATTTTAAAAGAAAACATCAACGCCATTAGAATTTGTTAAAAGACTATATACAAATTGACAGACAGCACAGCACACCTTTAATGGCCCATCACCATGAATTTATAAAAGTCTAGCAGATTAAAAATGTATTATTTGCCAGCAGAATGATATCAAGAAGGGAGTCATTCTAGCTTCCCTTGGAAGAAAGTTCCAAAGTCTGGAAGCAGCCACCAAGAAGGCCCTCTCTCTTGCTCCTACCAAATGAGCCTGAGAAGGTGATAGGGAAGAGAGAAGGGCCTCTCCTGAAGATCTTTGCACTCTGATGAGTTCATATATCATCTTTCCAGGAACCACATTCCTGCTTACCTCTACCATCAGTGAGAAAATTCCATTTGCCAAGCCTTGAGTTTTCCAGGGACTGCTGCCATGGATGACACTAGGACCATGAAACACACACCGTGAGGGTTTTAAAAAGGAAGGTAGAGTAATTTGGAGAAAACATTTCTTCTCCTCCAACTGACCCAGACCCCATATTTTTCTGAAACTCTAGAGAGAATTTTTGACTTGGGGTGCAATGATTTCAAAAGAAATTATGGTAAGCTGCATACAACCTAAAAGTAATGGTTTTCTGGCTCTTGAGGTGTTTTTCCCCAAGAATAGACCCTCCAAGTGCCCCTATTTGGCAAGGACAGGCCTGATTAATCCTGCACTTTCCCATTTTTAAAGCTGCTTCTAAAATGTCCTAGTTTCTCTCTTCTCCTCCCACTTTCTGCTTTCATCTCCAGTTCACTTTCATTTATGGCCCTTTTCATACAGCATTTGCCATGCAAAAGGGCCTCTGGAGCATCGTGCAATTGCAAGGAGTGTTTCAGACAACATCCTCGCAATTGAGCGACACTGCCGGTGCCGGCAGGCACCAGTCACGCACTATTTCATTTTTGGCTTGTAGCCAAAAATGGTGCGGGGTCATGCATTGCTCCAGGGCCCTGTGCACACTTACTGTGTGTGCAGAGCCTCCAGAGCCGCTGCGCTCACGCTTCCACCCCCAGCGCAGCCTGGGAAAATGCCTGGCTGCACTGCAGAAGGAAGAGGTGGAGCCGTCATGCTACCTACCAGCCAGCCAGCAACAGCTGCAGACCTGAAGCAGCGGGGACACGACAGCCTCTCGCAAGATCGCGTGTTCCCCACGCCCCAGCGCCGAGAAAAGGTAAGTTGCGGAAAGGGCCTATGTAAAGATTTTAAAATACAAAAATACTTCACATACAACTCAGCAGGGGGAGAGAGGAGAAGACAGGATTGAGACTTGCCCTTCCCAGTAGGCTCAGGCCAAAGCAAACCGCTGCAGCCTCTCCTAGTTTGTTTGTTCTTCCTCATAAATAACTTTGCCTTTTTGACGACATTCTGATGTTACCTAACCAGATGTGTCCTGGATTTCATCTGTGGAATGCTGGAGGTTATGAAAGTGGGATAAAAAAGAGAACATAAAACAGTCAGAGCTCATTTCTTTCAGAGCCACCTAGAAACTCTACAACCCCCTTTCACACTGCATAGGTACAGCCATTTTCCATCAAAGGATTTAAAAAAGAAGAAGAAGCAAAATTTGATACCACTTCAAGCGCCATTGCTACATCCAATGGAATACTGGGCACTGTAGTTTTTTGCGTTAAGAATTCTCCAGCAATGAGTATTATTGCCTTTCCAAACTGCATGTTGTAGGATTCCGAAGAAATCAGCCATGGTGATTAAGTGCTATGATTGGGTAGAATGAAAGAGACCAGGAGTCATTTCCTTGAAAACATACAAGTGAGGGGGCAGAAGTTAGTCATAAGGCATATCTTTTGTAGCAGCTGACCCATATTAGGGAAACTCTATTGGTGGCAGGAGTACTCTTGCACAAGTGTTCTGTGATGATGAACTCCTGTAGCTGGAATGCCAGCAGTTGCAGGCCAAAATGGTCAACTTTTACCACCATCAACCTGTATCCAGATGGCCATGTGAATAAGCCGGCCATTAAGGAATTAAAAAAAAAAAACTTGCCTTGATCATCAGAAGTACATTTTTGCTTAGCTTTATTTCTGTAAGCAAGGATTAATAAATTTAGCAAGCTTCTCTAGCATGTGTAGCTTGGTTGGCTTTTTTTCTCCCCCATTTTTTATGAGGCTTATAGCAATCTCTTATACTTTCAGTAGTGCTTTGAATGTACATTTTTTATATTAATGATCTCACCAGGAGGAGGGGGAGAGTGCACTGCGAAGGCAGGATGGCCATATGGAAAAGACAATGAAGTTTCGTAATTAAAACTGAAAAGGGAAAGAACTATGCAGTAATTAGAACACTGATTAATCAGCTGATAATTTTATCTTGATGAATGCCACCGCTTCCCCTCTTCTTATTGACCTAGGAAAGGTAAGTTTAGACCAATTAAATATAAATTATTCCCTTTTTTCACATTCCAGACAGATCCCAGCTTTCGAAGTCAGGCTACATATGAGACGTAACAGGGAACATCTCTATTTGAATGAATAATCCAACAACAAGAAAAAAAGGGGGAAAGTGAGATTTAAGGTTCTGAAAAGTAATGACTTCTTCTCTATAAAAGGATTGGATCTAATTCCTTATTAACTGGGTTCAGTCAAAGCAGATGAAAATACCTGTGCAAACTTATAATATAATTTTGTGTATAGGATATAGTATAACATATAGAAGATGTTATGTAGTGTATAACGCCTCAACCTATCGGGTGGGCCAGTCATCATATTGGGATGATGGAACTTGTTGTTCCATCATCCACCAAAAAGAGACTCCACCTAAACATTGGGAAGACCTTTGTACTATAAGAGTTATCTGACATTGGAATGTACAGCCTTGGAGCGTAGAAACATTTCCTTCTGTTGAGGTCTTTAAATAGAGGTTGGATAGGTATTTCTCAGGGGCACATCAGTTTCTTGCATGGTAAGGCATTGGACTGCGGACCCTTGTAATCCCTTTCCGCTCAGAGGCCATTTACGCACTACGCTGCTATAGTGCTATTATTCAACTTTCAATGCCCTTTGTAATCCTGGGGTTTGCAGTTTAGGGAGGGGCATTTAGACTTTTCAGCCAGAGAGCTCTTTGGCCTCGGTAAACTACAAACCCCAGAATTCCACAGGGTGTTGAAAGTGGAATAATAGCACTAGAACAGTGCAGGGTGGAAATGGCCTTTGATTCTGTCGTTCTGCACCTGGAGGGCAACAGTGAGAGAAGGCTGCTAAATAGTTCGTACTATAGAATTTGAAAAAGTTAATTATCATACATTAAATCTCCTAGTCAGCATAATCATTGGCCGTGTTGGTTGCAGGGATTTTGGAAACCATTGTCCAAAAGCATTCCTTCCTTCCTTCCTTCCTTCCTTCCTTCCTTCCTTCCTTCCTTCCTTCCTTCCTTCCTTCCTTCCTTCCTTTTTTAAGCTTGGGTATATAAGGAGTTACGTATATTCCAAACAAAACTGTGGCTAAAAGAAAAGATTTGAATCAAATTTGGACACTTCTTCAAAATTCCAGCAAAGGATTTGGGATAAAGTCAAATAATGCCTTATAGGGTTCAGTGTTGCCCTAGATTTTTTTTTTCCTGATCGCATATAAAGCAAAAATGTAAAAGGTGCGTTGTGTGGGGAGGGAGAGAGTGTGTTCCTAAACAAAGGTTCCAATCATTTTTATGGTGAATTGAACCATTTCTGTGGAGTGAAGGAAACTGTTAATAAAGATCCTGCATGCACTGTGTTGACAAGCTTTGGGGTAGAGAGGCAAGGATCAGTGGATGAGAACATAACTTTGCATGCAAAAGGTTCCAGATTCAATCTTCGGCCATTTCCACCCTACACTGTTATAGTGCTATTATTCCACTTTCAACATTCTGTGGAATTCTGGGGTTTGTAGTTTACCAAGGCCAAAGAGCTCTCTGGCTGAGAATTCTAAATGCCCGTCCCTAAATTGCAAATCCCAGGATTCCATAGGATGTTGAAAGTGGAATAATAGCACTATAACAATGTTGGGTGGAAATGGCCTTCAGGTTCTCTAGGGCATGGTGGGAATGAAATTGGTCAAAAAACACTAGGCAGATGTTGCCAATCATTGTGGACAACACTTGAGATAGATGCAGTGCTAGCTGGTATTGACATGCTCCTACCTTTGGGCTGGCATTTTGTTAGTGACATATGCATGCATAAGTCACAGAACCATATGCTCATGGAATCATAGAGTTGGAAAGGCCCACAAGGGCCATCTAGTCCAAGTTCTTTCTAATTTTTAAATGGAACCTCTTTTCTTGTAATATGATACCACTGGATCAGGTTCTAGTTTTTGGAACAGCAGAAAACAAGCTGGCTCCATCTTGTACATGACATCGTTCGTATATTTAAAGATAGCTATCATATCACTTCTTAGCTTTCTCTTCTCAAACTTCGCATGGGGGTAAATTATTTACCATGGTATGAGAGATGCATCCTTTTCAGAATGGCAGTAGCAGCAATGTATATCTAGCCAAATTATGCATTGTAGTTGCACATTGCAGTTGCACATTGCAAAGGGGCACCCAGTGGCCAACATGTGTTATCCAATGTTGCTATCCCACATGAGGGTTGCACAGTTCTGTCATAGCATATCTCCACATGTGGCTATTTACACTATTTTGAAGGGATGATGGTTTCAGCCATGGTTACCATCCATCCCTACAAAAATATTTCCAGAGTATTTCATGATTCCAAAGCAGATTCAGAAAACTGGGAATCATAAAATACTTCTGTGGGCCCTGACTGGAAGATAGCTCTTTCAACATTTGTTTGGTAGGTCACTATGTGAAGGTCTAAATATTCTTAAGGCACCAGATCCTGTCTGATGTTGGAACCTAAGCAGAGTCAGCTCTGGTGGGTACTTGGATGAGAGACCACAAATGAATACCAGGTGCTATCAACTATATTCCAGAGGAAGAAACTGGAACAACCGCCTTTGCATATTCATTGGCTAAGAAAATCCAAAGAAATTAATAGGGTCTTCATAAGTCGACAGGCAACTTGAAGATACATACAGATATATTTGAACATCATATGTTGAGACTAATAACTAGATGTGGTCATTGCTTTCATGCTATGCTTCTAAATCTCCCATTTTTCTTTGGCTGCTGTCTCTGGGAGTTGCGTGATGGGCTCAGTTTTCATACAGGATATCCCAAGACTCAATACAAGGTAACTTCATAAATTCTGTTTTGCTCCAAGAAGGGCAACCCCTAGCCATAATATCATACCTGTATCTCTTCAGGCAGGAAGAAATCTCCAAGGTCTAAACAACTTGTGTGTGTGTGTGTGTGTGTGTGTGTGTGTATGCATGCGCCTTCAAATCACCTTCAACTTAGGGCGACCCCATGAATTTTCATAGGGTTTCCTTAAACAAGGACTACTCAGAGGTGGTTTTGCCAGTTCCTTTCTCTGAAACAGAAATTTATATCACACAATTAAACCAGTTGCATATTACTTTGTAACTATCATGGCTCTATCCTGTGGAATCCTAGGATTCTGATTTGGTAAGAAGGTTAGAATTCTCTGCTAAAGAGCTTTTAGTGACTGTCTACAGAAAATTCTAAGTATTCCTCTCCACTACAAATGTTAAGTTACCATAGTGAAGCTGATATAATTCTGTAGTGGATATATACCCACAGTAAAACCCAACATTTCCATTTCTGCATTGCCACTTGGAAAATCAGAAAGGTAGAAAAGCAGTAATAGTGCAGTTAAGTATATTACTAAAGAGACTACCTCCACCTCTCTCCCATGCAGCATGCATGCCATGATCTCAGAAATATTACAACAAATACAGATGAGAACACATACAAAGGCATAAGTAAAATATACAGAAGGATTTTGTTAAAATGCAATTAAACTATAGTACTAAAACCTTTTGGAAAAATACATGAAAAAGACAAACTAAAACAGCTTACTATTTAATCAGTCAATCAAAGTTATTATGATCACAGATCAGGCATAAAACAGACAGAAGAAAAATATAGCAGAAAATCAAGGCAAAAAACAGCTTCCAGGCACAAGAATTCCTATGTGTATATACTCACACAAATATCTATATCTATATTTCATCTAGATCTAGATCTGATAGCCTCACCCTAGATGCCCTCAAATACAATTCTTTCAAAACTACAATTTTCTTAAAAAACTACAATGCCCAGAATTCTCAACAAGCATGGACACTGACCATGCTGGCTGAGGCTTTTCTAGGAATTCTAATAAAACATACTTTTGATCAAGCTCTGATCTAAGACTGGTTCTCATTCTGAATGTTATATGTTTGTAATTTCTGGTAGCTGGGATACAACTTCAGAGGGTTTTCTTGGCAGGATTTGTACAGAAGGATTTCCCATTGCCTTGCCCAAAGTCACTCAGTGGGTTCCCATGGGCAAGTGGGGATTTGAACCGTGGTATCTTGGAGTCCTAATCCAATATTCACATCACTACACCACAATGGCTCTAGATTATTAGATAGACACTGCTAATAAGGACATTATTTCACGACATGAGCAAATAACCTCATCCAGTATAGCACAGTATAGTTGTCTATATTCTACTGTCATGCCCCAGATCACTTATATTTACTCATAATTAATTTACTGATTTACCAAAATGATTTATATCTCACAAAATTTACAATGTGAGGCAGCAAAAGATCTTTGCATGAAATTTGCCCTTCAATCCATATCAAGCTGGAATTTCCCATGGGGAAAAAAAAACCCTTTGCACCTTAATTTAACTTTGTTTCTATTTTTTCATTTCCTTAGGTGACAGAATCCGGTGGTATAAAACTAAAGACTGGTCTATGTAAATCAAGAAATGGACAGGTTTGATGATAGTTAGAAATTCAACTGTAGAAAATGAGAAAGATGTGTGAATCACAGCCCATCAGTGAATCAAGACTGGGAGTTTTTAAAAAGAGAAGGAGAGAAAGGAACACTGAACACAAGCTGCGGGGAGAAAAAAAATCACACAATAGTCCTTATTTTAATCTGCCTAAAAAAGAGACGTTTTCCACGCAGTCTCTCACACACAAAACTATGTGTTTTAACTTTTGCAGACTGAAGCTCAGCTCTTTAATAAAAGCCCCTAATATTTGCAACATTGGATCTAGAAACATGGAAAAGAATGTATCCTAACAACGATTTGAAAATATCGGCCATAAATTGAAGTCAACTGCTTTTCAAAGGCATTCAGGAAATTCAGCTCTTAATTGTGTCAACCATCATGTTAGAAATCTCCTCCAGCTAGAGAAGATGATCTTTTCAAGACTCAAATGGTCAAGGATCATATGCTGATGTCAAAATGCAATGTATTGTGTGTGCTTCTGTGTATTTAGGAGGGGAGAGGTTGATTTGGACAAGGTTTTTCCTAAAAAAAAAAATCAGTTCAGGATTAATAATAGTACCTTCTATTTATAGGTACATTAAAGGTATCTGCTAGGTTAGTTATTTGTGTGTTTTAATGTGGATGCTGCAAAAGGAGCAAAGCTCCTCTTTATAAAGATCCAAATGCTAAAATTAAGGTTTTAGCGAAGCAAAATAAAGGATAATAAGAAGGAGGGAATAAAACCAAGCTTTCAGAGACTGAACCAGGAAGAATTCATCCCCCTATGGATCTCAATGAGAACAAGATTGTTTTGTTACATTTCTGGGAGTAGTCATTTTGAGGTCATATTGTCAAGTTCCCTGGTTATCTTACAGGTTCACCTTTTCTATCTCACACACTCATTCATACCTTTATTTTATTAATCACATACTGCTAATATTTTTTTCATAATTTACAAAGTCCATCAAGAAGTATTTCTGCCATAATTCATCTCTCCCCCCTTCTCTCTATTTTTTTTTTAATTCACTCCATTTACACTAGGTTAATCTCTCCTTTGCAGGGCTATACGTCGTGCATCCTGGTTCATCCAAGTCACATCCTTGGCTATATAACTCACAGTAATTAGCTGCCTATTACAGAATCATGTTCCTAAATTTAGGAATGTTTCATTGCTGTTATTTTGGTAGAACACAGGATACCTTGTCCCTTACAACTCTTGGCTGTTTTCTACATTTGCCTCAAAAAGTATTGAAAAATTTAGTAGGAAAAAAAGGGAACAAATTTTGATTTGACAGTGATCATGTTATCAAGGAACATCGAGCAAACCTTAAAGATTAAAACAAGCAGAACATAACTGTTGAATCCCAGTGTATTGTAAAATATTTTTTTAAAAAAAGGGACGAAAGGCTTAGAATGGCAAATCTCTGACAAACTCGGAACAGTGCTTATAATATGAATACACCTGGCAGCAAAGGGAAAACTGAAATTATGATGAGTTGTGGGTTTTTTGTGGGGTTTTTTTTCGTTTGTTTTGATAAAAAGATAGCCGTTTGTGCAACCCATGAAGTCACTGTGAGTTTAGTAATCCAGCAGAGGGCAAAGAAATGTTCTGAATAGGCAAAACAACAATCTGCATTGGGGTTTTCAGACTCCAACAGCTTTGGGGATTGAGCTGAAAGACAGGTGTGAGAGATCCAGAGAGTTCCTGTTATATTTTACAAGATACGCCACTGAGGAAAATAGAAGTGGTTCAGTTTTAAGGCAACTCAACAATGCAGGCGGTCGGGGGTGGATTTATACTTGAGGTTTTTTTTAAAAAAACCACAATGATGTTCTTGTTGAAGGACAAAACAGAATTGAGAACTGAGCAAAACAGTACAAAGGGTAATGAAGTAACAAATAATAATGTGATACACAAAGAAAAGAACACAGAGGTGGGGAAAAGTTCCAATGATGTTAAATTATAATGAGCTAAGCCAACAGCAAGTGGCAAACACTTCATCGTTGTACGCGCTCGGAAGAATCCTCAGGACCGACATAATGTAGCATTGTTCATCCATTCTTTGTAATGTAAAATATCAGTAAGCATTTCTGCCATTGCAAGATAATGAAACTGCTCTGAAAATAATGAACATTTGATCGAAGAATTGCCTGAACACAGAGGCACGGTTTGTGAGGTCCAGCAAAAGAAAAAAAAAATATTTGAAAGACAATAAGAACCTGATGACAGAGAGATTAAATTACTGCACACAGATCACACTGTGAAAGAGACTTGCTTTGCTTTAGGACTAGAATGATATCTCGAGCTGTTTGCCTCTGCTTTAGTCAAGGCAAGCGATCTGAAATCGTCTACCGAATTGAGGGATGCTGTGGGCTAAAGATCCTACTCTATCTTTTCTAAGAATGAAGGAAGTAGAATGTGATCTTCCAGTCCACCTTTAATGAATGCCTTTTAAGAAGGTGTTTCTAGAACATCTCCATGTTGGACAAAACCCAGGAGAGAATTCTAGGCTTTCAGTGTGCCATTCCCACATGGAAGTTCTAAAGACAAAACTCCCACAACAATGTTCCATTCAGATTCAGCTGAAAGCACCAAGGCCAATGGATAGCTAAAGACAGGAAGGAAAAAATAGTTGAGCAATTTGAATGTTTGTGCTATCAGTACCACTTGTTTCTGTTTCAAAGCACAGTCAATGCAAATATGAATATCTATCTTCTAGCCAACTGCTGCATCCACCAACATGGTAAGAAATAACCAGGATTCTTGAAATAACCAGGATTCCAAACTGTATTTCAATGTCTTTCTCACTGAAGCTATCATTTAGCCATCTTATTGCTTCCAGTCATTTCTTGGTAGCTTGCACTCGAGAAGAAATGTCCCATGCCTCAAACATAGAGTGTGATAGGTGACTTTTCCAGGGGGAGAAATAATTTATCTATCTCCCAACTTCTAGAGTTAGCAGTTGCCTCCTTAAGGTTTCCCCCCAGTATTTCAAGCATTTTCAATGCACGCCATTATTCACATTTCCCCCCTACTGTCCAAAGGACTTATGTTCTCCACTCCCAACATGCATTAGCTGAAGTCTCTTCTTGGTAGTTCCACCAGAATATTTTTTAAAAAATAAAATAAAAACTCACGATTCCTGGCTAACTGCACACTATGTCACACTTCTTATATACCTCCACCTTCTTCTGCCAGCAATTGTTTCATTCCAGTCCCTGCAACTCATAGATTGAAAACCCAGCCATCACTCTGGGCTTTTTTTTTCTTCTATAAAACTGCCATGATTGCCCCTGGTCAAAATTATTCTGTACTTTTCTGCAGCCCCAACAGCACTTTTCACAGTCAGGATTATTCTCCACATTGTTGTCTGCAGTCAAAGTCACTCAAAAAATTCCTATGGTCCCAGCAGCACTAAAAATACATAACAGTTTCCTTACAATAATGGCTGTGAATTGCAGCATTCCTCGCCTGACATAAGTAGTTAAAATAGGGTGGATTTTTTTTTTTGAAAAAAGTTGAAATGAAACTTTTTAAAAAGTTCAAGTGAGAAATGGGGAAAAGGTTGAAAAGGACTCCCCTACCGTCTAACAATATTAAAGTCTGCCTCAAATTTACAAACGTACTCAGCCACTTCAAACGCGCCGGCTTCAAACACACGCGCCGGCTTCAAACCCGACAACTTCAAACCCGGGAGCTTCAAACACACGCGGCAGCTTCAAATGCGGCAGCTTCAAACACCCTTATGGCAGCCATTTTGCTCACGCTCAAAAGAGCACAACCTTAGACACCTTAGGCAGACACCTTATCCACTAGGCTACACAGAGTCTTTGTTACAAGAAAAGAATTATTGGAATTTGTCGACGTTAAATTAGCCCATAGAGGGAGCTCACACCGTCCCACAAATGTACAGTAATTGGAACATACTGTAATTTAAAACATATTTCTATTAAGATCTCTATAGAGAGGCTACCAGAGGTCAATGTTGAGAATTCCTTACTTCATACCAACCTCTGAGTGCCCATAAAATTTCATTCAAATTAGACCCATTGACCATGTACTTTGTAACTTCAACCAGAGAAGAAGAAGAGAATTTGGTTGTATATTCTCCAACACAAGCGCTGATTCTTATAATGATTATTTGCATCTGATGTCAGAACATGTAAAATCCGTTAGAAGACTATAACAAGAATAATGTTGTAGTAATTGGAATTGTCATGGCAATGTTCTCAATCCATGTGGTTCTGTTAAGACGTCTATAATAGAGCTCTTTTTATAGCTTGCCTAGACTTGCTATTGTGTCTCGCCATGGCCTATATTGAATACACTGCTCTTTTTTAAAAAAAACTATATATATAGCAGTATGATTGATATTTGAAGATGAACAATAAATTTGAAACTATCCAATGTGAAATGGCCTTTCTTCCAGACAAACACAGGATAAACAAAATTCAGAATTCCCAAGGAGATACTGAACAGAAAGACTGCTCAACAGAAGAAAACAAAGGGTGGATAGGAAAACTTCATACTAACATTTTGCTTTTGGGGATTAAATTAATAAATAAGCAAACCCAACAATTCAAAATATTCTAATTCATCTAGTCTATGCACAACTGCAGTGAGATGAAAACCTCAGGCAACCTGTAGGAGAGGTTACATTTAACTGAAAATGAACCAGGAAGGCAGCAATAAATTTGTAGGTTGAATTGAAAGGGAAGGAAGCCACTGCTCTTGGCTTTAGGGCAGCTTTCCTCAAGCTGATGCCTTCCAGCTATGTTGCACTACACCTTCCATAATTCCGCAACCAGTATAGACTGACACATCGTGAAGTTATCACATTGGGGAAGACCGCTTAAGGGTGAAAGCAAGACTTCGTGTTAATACTGGCAAATTGAAGAGTTCTGTGTTTCATGGTTGTGTTTTATGTTTGTATCCTCCTGTCCCCATTGTAAATGACATTTTGTCAGATTCATTTGTCTCATTTTCGTGATTGATAGCCTTATTGAAATCTCCATGTTGGAGCTTCCTCAAGAGTCCATAAGGATAGGTAATACTCCAGTACAACAGGAATCTGAAATTTTAATATTTTCACCAGGGAAAAATGGTAGGAATGCAATGAACCTATCCAATCATCTGTTTTAAGAGTCCATCATAGAATATTGTTAAGAAAAACCTCTCTAGAAATCTGATCAACAAATTCTTACATCCTGAATCAGAGAAAAAAAAATAGAAGTCTAGCTTTGTCTTCAGTACTGTGTCACATGCACACTGAATTGAGCTGAAAGCATAGTTTCACCATCTAAAGAATGACTCTTCATTACAAAATAATGTTAAATGTAAGCAGTGAGTTGAATGTCTCTTTGTGTTGGGTACTACCTTGCTATCTTAATTTATTGCCTGCTTTTCAAGGCTTTAAGCTAACCAAATCTAGCTGGAATGATTTGTTGTATTGAGTACTATTCCTGTGTGGTGAAGGCTCAAACAAGTAAAGAGAACAAAAGTGTTACAGCCTACTGGTTTGCAATGGCATCAACTTTCCAAGTCAACAGCTTGTTTCATGAGATGCATGAAACAGACCATGGCTAATGTCTAAAACACTACAGAATTCAGTTAGTATGACTTACTTCTAAATGGTCGTGCTATTTCTAAGTAGCTAGGATTCAATTTGGTTGTCCCATTAAGTGACCCTTTTCCATCAGCAGAACTGGGACAGACACAATTTTCCTTTCTGTCTCGCTTTCAATCTGCATGATCCACATGCTCTATAATTAATTTACAGTCTGCATCATGAAACCCTAGGAAATCCTATGGAGAAGATTTTTGTCTTATGCAGAGGACTTCAGAAGGGAAAGGGAAGAAGTTCCTTTCATGCTAATGGGTGACTGATACGCTGAAATTAGGATTTAGAATAATATTGTAATATAAAGGTGGCTTTCTCTGTCTAAGAATGAGTGCAACTTCTCATTTTGGCTTACATTAAAGTTGCAACAAATATTGGGTTATATTTGGAAATACTGAATTTGATCAATGATATTTCACAGGTTATAAAACTGGCATTGTGAGGGGTAGAGTGTGATATGCTTACTTTGCTGAACATTTTCCAGAGTTCCCAGCTGTTTTGTGCCCTGTTTCTCACTGCCTGTTGACTCTTCTAAATGTCATATTCCTTATTTTTCTATTGTGTTTTCATGGTCTTCTACTCACTTTGCTAATGAATCTAGCTGACTATTGTAACCAATAAAATTTTGCCCTAAATCCAGCAGTTAGTCTCAGGTAGTGTAGACCCACCGAACCAGTAGAACTTAAAAGAGTTTTTACCAAGTTCCTTCCAAGTTCCCACTGAAATTCCCATAGGGAATCCTCTTGCTGTGATCAACACTTGGATTTAGGCCTTTGTTCACAATTTCAGGAGCAATTCATGACATCGTCATATATAATATACATGAAATTCATCAATCAAATCACATTGACTTCTATATCCATTTAAAATCCTAAGGTTAACATGTCTGATTAAACTGACATATTTCCCCATACGTTCTAATAAGGCCTCTGTTGAGAATTCCACAGCTATCAATTAACAATTACCCAATTCCCATTTTTAAAACAGTTCCTCTTTATTCCAGTCTGATTTTTTCAAATGCCCTTTAAACTATTCACACAGCATTCTGTGTGTCTTTTGTAGTTAAACTATCTATGTTTCTTTCATCCATTTCCACAGTTCTGATGTGTGACATCTGACAGTCTAGAGTTTGTTTGTTTGTGGTTGTCTCCTGATGGAATCATTGGCTTAAATTCAAGTGCTACTCCAAACGAGAGCAGACCCATTTTTGAATTAGTGACATTTACATAAGTATGAATTTACCATTCAGCCATGGATGTAATTTGTTGACTCTGGTTGGGACTATCACTTGGATTGAGGCCCTATTTTATTATGTATGTATAAAAATGTTTTTCTGCAGCTGTTTTATCTTACAACTTTATGTGACATTTTATCTTATTAAGCACAATGCTACATTTTCTATTAGCTTCCGTACCTAGATGTTTAGATGCTCAGCCTGAAAAGGAAAAAAACAGTATGTTTTCTATTTATTTTTCTCTTCGTTGCATGATCTCTGAGCTGAATAATTTTGTTGCTGTTGTTACTGCTGTGCTTAAAATTCTACTGAGGACTATATAAAGAGTAAGATCATCAGAGTAGCTTAGAATCTCGCAGGCATGATAAAAGAAAGGGATGGCAGAGGGAAAAACAAAATCAAAGAAATTCATAAATATGTGAAAAATGGCTAAAAGCTGGTCTATATCCTATTACAGTCAGCCCTCCGCATTCACTGGTTTCCCTTTTGTGAATTTGATGATTTGCGGATTTGATTAATATGTTTTCTCTAGGAATCTCTAGGTCCTTCAGTGAGATTCTGTGGTCAACTTCTACTGCACAGAACACTTCTCTTGGAATCCCTAGGTCATTCAGCTGGAAATTGAACATCGTATCTCACTGGAGGACCTAGAGATTTCTAGAAAAGTGGTCTCTCAGGTTAAAAAAAATATCATTTGCGATTTTCATTTACATTCATGGTTTTTCCACTTTCATGGAGGTCTTGCTGCACAAGCCCCACAAAAGTGGAGGTTCCCCTGTATTACTCCCAACTGGAGCAGAAACATTGAATCTATTGGTTCTACTATATGTTGACTCACCATTAAACAATTGATTCAGTGAGTCTCCGCTAGTTAGGACTAATCAATATGATTCCAGCCATGCAGTT
Organism: Cyclura pinguis; assembly: GCA_030412105.1. Lineage (NCBI taxonomy): Eukaryota > Metazoa > Chordata > Lepidosauria > Squamata > Iguanidae > Cyclura > Cyclura pinguis. The sequence continues at coordinate 15,360,218 of CM059599.1, read as the reverse complement.
ATGCTTTCTTGGATGGTGCATAACTATTCCTTGGTGCATTTGCCTCACTTGAATGGCAGGAACAATCCCTGTGCATTCCCCATTGTAAAATAGAACAATAAGCAGTCACATTGGCAGACAGTAAATGGGCACAATTCGTGTACAGTTTTGGTACTGAGCCAAACAGTGGAATGGTGCAACTATCGTGTAACTAAACGAATGCAGACGTACAACTTGCAAGCATAATGTAGGAGTTTAACCCTGATCTCATTGTCATACAAAAAGAAGTTACATACATTTTGATTGTGGGAGAATCAATAACTTATGTCTTTAAGACTGCATTAATAAAATAGAGCGGAACTCAAGCATTAAGATTATTGTTATTAAATAGGCAAAGCACTGAATCATTCGGGTCTGCCTATTTGTTGACTCACCATTCAACAATTGCTCTAATTGCTCTAGTGTAGCCTGGACTAGCCAACGGGATTCCAGCCAGCTAATGATCGTGTGTATTCTGGAAAGGAGGATCCTAGTGACAAATGGCATTTGTCAGACCAAGGGAGCAAGCCTGGATTGTCCAGTCCAAGGGCAGGTGAAAGAGCAAAAACCATAAGAAGGGAGAACAGAGATCCTGGAAGTGCCCATCAACAGGTAGACCATCGCCAGAATAGCAGACTAAGCAGGAAGGAACACAAACCACCTGCTGACAGTCTTCTTTTCTTTGATGAAATCTACAGTTCAGATCCTTTATCTTTGGGAATAATATATTTCCTCATTTTTGGTGGGGTAGAAGTGACCATCATAAGAGAGCACAATTTCCCACATAGGTGACAAGTGGAATGGCCACTGGTGGAACCTCTCATAGGTAGGCAGATGATTAACTATTCAGTGATTATAGCATACAATTATTGTTATCAAGCATTTCCCAATAAGACATGCACAGGATTTGTTGCAACCAGTCTGAAGGTACCCAGATCTACACTGAATAAGAAAAGAGTTAACATACACAAAGGGCATCTAAAGGCTATATGCATTGGTTACGACCTATAAAGCACTTTAAGGTCCAGACTATCTGAAAGACTGTGCCTAAGATCCTACATTGGAACATAGTTCTGCCTACCCTATTCCACATCCTTTCCCCTCATCCTGGCAGCTGTTGAGCCCCCCAGGAGGGGCTGCTGCTTATTAGTGGGAAAAGGAGGCAATGGGAGGCAATTCAGACCAAGAAGTAGTAGCTGAACTCAGCTCAAAGGGGAAGATATGAAGATGAACTCATGGATGGCATTCACACTCCTTTCCTTTCCCCCAGCATCCCAGAGCAGCCATAATTTCATGGTGTAAATAGCCTCCCCCATTCTTCCCCTCTTCACTGGCAAGAAGAAGTAGAAACACCCCTCCTGGAACTTGACAGATGCTGGGGGAAGATTTTGGGGCAGGGTATAAAGGCAAGAGAATAACCCCTGAGCCTCATCCCAAAAGGGACATATATGTACATAAGCCACACTTATATATAAACCTTGCAAAGAGGATGTCAACCTGTATCTCCCTATATGACCCTGCCTGTGTTTTGAGTTGTTCAGGGGACAGCTTTCTCTTGGTCCCACTACTGTCAGTGGTAAGATTAGTGAGGACACATGACAGGGTGTTCTCAGTGGCTGCTCCCAGGCCATGGAATTCCTTCCCACAGGATGCTAGCCTAGGCCTCCTCTCTGCTCTTCTTCCACTGTAAGCCAAAGACCTTCTTGTTTAGACAGACTTTTGGAGGTTAAATAATTGCTGTGGAAAGATCTTTCTAGCTATACGTGAATTTAAGCTATGGTTTGAGTTGTCTTGAGTTATATGCCTTGGATGAAAGCTGGGATCATAAATAAATAAATAAATAATTCATAGTTTCGACCAAAGAAAACTATTATTATTACTGCAATTGTAAATTGAAGAGCGTTATATGTAATCATAAACATTTTTTCCTGGAGTGACAATTCTCTGACAATATATATTTTAATGATGCATTCACATGCAATGATAAAAGATTAAATGAACACAAATAATTGTGAGGCTTTGCTGTGCTTGTTCTTTTGAAATGAATCTGATAGACAGGCTGGACTTTTCACAGGAATGCAAAACTTTGTTAGTCTTTTTCTCGTTAAGTTTTCACTTTCCCACCAGCATTCCCCTTCCATCCTATTGCCACATGTGGTTGTAATACATCTTTCCCCCTTCCAAGAAAATGAGCTTATTTTTGTACACATTGATGTTCTAAAATTCATGGTCAATTATTATGCATTTTTCTAATGTTCACATTTACATTCCTTTATTGTATGGCTTTGTGGTTTTCTATAGAATGATGCCAAATAATGCAGCAACATTGATAGATTTGTCTCCAGAATCAAAGAGCAATTGCCAAGATGCTAGAATCTGAAGGCCATTTAGAAAACAGTTGCATTTAACCTTATCATTGTGAATATAGGAATGGTGAGCTAAATCCAGTATTCATATTTACTTTTTCAGTGATTATGCCTTCTGACCTTTAGAGATTCAATAAATGTTATCTTTAAGACCATTAGCAAAATAGGCCACTGCTTAAGAATTAACATTATTCCTATTCACTAACCAAAATTATATTAATTGTTAGTCAACTACAGCAGTTTTCCATTTCAATATGTGGAATTATTGAACAGGAACCCTTCTTAGAAAAGTCAAAAATATTCTTTCATTGTCTGACACTTCTGAAAACTCCCCATGTCATATTTTTTTGAACAAAATCTATTAATGACAGATACACGGCAAACAGACAGACTTGAAATTCATGGTGAAAGTGCATCTAATAACTCATATAAAAAGCATCGAACAATTATAAAATACAACAGTAAATTACCATAAAACAACTAACTAAAGCACTAAATTCATCAATAAATCAGTAGCAGGTAACTGGTGTAGCATTATAGATCTATCGAAAAGGTTTAAAACTACTTTAGACCAACAGTATTGTTACCCCAAAAGGTGGGTGACTCAAGGGTGCCTCCAGTGCCTCTGTGGAACAATGGGGAATTATAAGCTCAAATGGAAGGCCTGTGTGTGGGGGGGTAACCTGCAGTAACAATGTAGGGACACAAACTGGATGTTCAAAGAATGTTTTATTAGGAGAAGAATCACTCACACTCAATATTCAAGCAGTCTCATAACCGTACAAGGCTAACCAAAGGAAAGGAATTGGGTAGTGAGAAGTTTAGGATGAAGTGGACGATATTTACCTATCCTGAAGCAATGTGGCTCAGACTAGGGGTCCAAGGGTAGTACCACAAAGGGAATCTGAGCAGCAGAGTGATGGCCTATGTCTAAAGTACTACAGGTTGTCTGGCTCACAGAGCCAGGGTTCTGTCCTGGGCCCAGTGCTGTTCAATATCTTCATCAACAACTTGGATGAAGGAATAGAGGGCATGCTGATCAAACTTGCAGATGACACCAAATTTGGGAGGGGTTGCTAATACGCCAGAGGACAGGATCAAAATTCAAAATGACCTGGATAGATTGGAGAGCTGGGCCAAAGCTAACAAAATGAAATTCAACAGAGAGAAGTGTAAGGTCCTACACTTAGGTAGAAAAAATGGAATACAGAAATATAGGATGGGGTACATGTGGCTGGATAGCAGTACGTGTGAAAAAGATCTAGGAGTTTTAATAGACCACAAGCTGAACATGAGTCAGCAGTGTGATGCGGCAGCCAAGAAAGCCAATGCAATTCTCAGCTGCATCAATAGGAGTATGGTGTTTAGATCGAGGGAGGTACTGGTACCACTCTACTGTGCTTTGGTTAGACCTCATCTTGAATACTGTGTCCAGTTCTGGGCACCCCAATTCAAGAAGGACATGGTCAGTCTGGAGCAGGTCCAGAGGAGGGCAACCAAAATGGTGAGAGGCCTGGAAGCCATGCCGTATGAGGATAGACTTAGAGAGCTGGGTATGTTTAGTCTGCAGAAGAGAAAGTTAAGAGGGGACATGATAGCCATGTTTCAATATTTGAAGGGATGCCATGTAGAGGAAGGAGAGGGCTTGTTTTCTGCTGCTCCAGAGACCAGAACAAGGAGCAATGGATTCAAGCTGCAGGAAAGGAGATTCCACTTGAACCACAGGAAGAACTTCCTGACGGTCAGGGCTGTCCGGCAGTGGAATCTGCTGCCTCGGAGTGTGGTGGAGTCTCCTTCTTTGGAGGTTTTTAAGCAGAGGCTGGATGGCCATTTGTCAGGAGTGCTTTGAAGGTGTTCCTGCATGGCAGGGGGTTGGACTGGATGGCCCGTGTGGTCTCTTCCAACTCTACATTTCTATGATTCTATGATTCTATGATTCTATAAGTATTTCTTTTCTGCTCTGAAGGGGAAGGTGTTAATGACTCTCTAGAAGAGCAGACACTGGGGTCCAGAACAGACTAACGGCCTTAGTATTAGGTGACAAAGCATTGATGGGAACCATGATAGCTTCTCTTAATGTCTGGGCAGTTGAGGAAAGAAAGGAGAATTGGGGCAGGAAAAGGGAACAGGTTGTTGACCATCAGTTGCTCTATTGAGATAATTCCATATGCCATTGTGTTTGAAAGTTGAGTCACTGAGTGGATTATCACAAGCTCATCAGCACCGGAGCTTCCCAACTGATCCCTTGCACTTATGACCTGGGCATGCCCTGAAGTCCCATCTGGCCTACTTTTGCATGTGTGCAGCCAGTCCTCTTTCCCAGCATGGCGTTTCAGCCATAAATATATTATTTATATTTCATGCTAATTAAATAATGTTCATTACCAATCATATCATGGAGGGAGGGTGTACAGCATCGTAACAGCAACATAAGATGACTATAGCCCTTTCCGCACGAGGAAATTAAGACGGGCCAATGCGTCCTGTCACGGAGGTCGTCTGCACCTTGGATCAGACTAGGTTCAGACTATTTATCTTAGTTCCGCACTCAGGTCCGATTCAATACACCCCCAAGTGGTCTTCCAGCACGCTGTGTGAAGACCGGCAAAAAGCAGTTTTTAAATTTTCCAGAGCACACCAATTCATTCCTGCTCAGTTGTGCAGATGTGCAGATTCGCACCAATGTGAGCCTGCTATCAGCGGAGGGCGGGCTGTGGGCGTGGTCAGCTTCAGCGGTTGGTCCAGACCCACAAACAACAGGAAGCTGCCATTTTGTCAGCCTCACCAGTGTGGATCTAAAGACCTCGCACTGCTCCAAATCACCCTGGAACAAACAGAGGAACCCTGCAGAAGGGCTTAAAGGAAAGTCCGCGTTGTTTCGAGCCCAGAAGAAGCGGTAAGTAACGGCACGGAGCGATTCCTGGCCTCGTGCGGAAAGGGCCTTTGAAGAATAAATCTTGAAAAGTAAGTTTTGAGACCTCTTAAAATGCTTGAATCAAAAGGTTAATAAAGGTTAATTTGTACCCCAATAGATAAAAAGTAAGAGCCACCACAAAGCAGTCTCTCTCTCTCTCTCTCTCTCTCTCTCTCTCTCTCTCTCTCTCTCATATGTCAACCTAACTGATGTTATCAGAAGATATATGAGCAGGGTCTGGGAAACTATTTGTAACTCATGAGCATGTTTATGCAACCGATGAACGTACTTCCAAGTATTTTGGTTCCCAAACATTTTAATCCTGACTGGTTTGGAATCACATTACAAGAAGCCATTGAAACTGAGGTCTTTTCAAAATCTCAGACTTTTTAAAAAGTGAAAATCCTTAATCATCACCAAGATCTTTATTGCTAAGCCTGGAGAAATCGAAGACAAAATTCCAACACTTAATGGGGGAGGCTTTTAGTTCTTAGAATACCAAGACTTTGCAATTTGTAGCTCTGAGCTACATTTCTTCCAAATGAAGACCTGGTTTCTCAAATGAAGGTCAGACATGAAATATCAGATTGAAGAGTTTCTTGATTAAGAGAGAAACTTTGTACCCATTTAGTTGTTAGAATTGGTCCCACTCAAAAATAGATGTGGTTGATTTGCCAGTTACCACAGGTTTCAATTATGGACTGTTGAGAATTAACAACACTGAGCTGATGTCAAGATCTTTGGACATTTTATGTTACCCATTTTCATGATGTACCCGATGTTGCTGTAAGATTGTTTCTGAGAAATGAAATTAATCTGATTTATTTGAGGGCATAAATTGTGGTTTAGCAATCTATATTTAAAGCTTATAGTTTCATCCTATAAGTGGAGTTGCAGCTGACTTCAATTAGCAAAGTGTGGAAAAATTGCTTCTGGGACAACAAAAATAAAAATTTTGGGTGGAGAATTCTAGCAGTTTTTGACTCTGTTAATAGTTCTTCAATAACTATGAACTAATTCACCAGGGAAAGAACAGCAATTTCTTTTGTAGCATATCCATATTTTGGGGCATGTTAAACATAATCTTTCTTGATTAAAAAAAGTAATCTTCTTTTTTTTCCTGCAGAACTGACACCATTTGGCTCAGGACCAGGCTATCAAGCAGACTGTAGCCATTTCCGCACTAGACTGTTATAGTGCTATTATTCCACTTTCAACATCGTATGGAATCCTGGGCTTTGCAGTTTAGGGAGGGGCCTAAACTGCAAAACCCAGGATTCCATAAAATGTTGAAAGTGGACTAATAGCACTATAACAGTCTAATGTGGAAATGGCCTGTATCTCCATGTCTGAGCCTGCCTCGGCCCCGAGATCCTCAAGACAGGTCCTGCTCTCAGACCTACCACCTTGGCAGCTCCAACTGCTGGAAATTCGAGATAGGACTTTCTTGGTGGTGGCTCTTAGGCATCTTAAAGTTTCTGTTAAGTAGAGTTTTCCGTTCTTTTGTATCACACATTGTCCAGTTTGCATCTATACACTCAATGTGCAGTTAATTTCATTAAAATTGTCTACCTAAATGGAGACAAAAAAAGGCTACCTTTCTAAGGAGGCAAAATCCCCTCTCTTTGCAATCGTTCTGTTAATTGGCAAAGAAATATTTTCTTTTAATTGTGACATGCTTTTTAGAACTGAAGGTTATGTTTGTTTTAATAGTACTTTTTTAAAAAACTGATTTTTATCTGCTTTTTTACTCCTACTGTAACTTTTAATTTTGAAAAAAATACTGTTGGTAGTTTAATCCTTGTTATGTTTATATTTTCTATGCTTTAACTGATTTTTTTTTTTAAAAAAAACTGTAAGCCTTCTTGAGTCCCAGTTTTAGGGAAAAGGTGTGGTATAAATAAGGTTAATAACAAAAACAGCCACAACAGCAAGAACAAGAAAATAGATTTCCACATTGTTTTTTACAATGCCAAGTAGTAATTGTGAAATTTCTTTTCTTTCATTTTAGAATTACCATATCTCATTCCTGGAAATATGTGGTTCACGTGAAACCCTTTTTTCCCCCTATGTTTGTAGCTACTGTTTTGGACATCAACCATTCCAAAGAGGTCCATTCTTACCAATTTGGATTTATAACCCGTGGATACCTGAGCGATATTTGACCTCAGGGTTAAAAATATATGTGTGTTTTGCTTCAAAATTTGTGCGAAATCAATACCTCTCAGAGCTTTGGTCCTTACGTTTGTATTTACAGTGTTACATTTTATTGTCCTTGTCTTTGACTGTATACGTTGATGTTCCGCCCTTGCTGAAAAGGATGTTATAAATAAATGTTACTGTTGTTGTTATGTTATTTGAAGCCAGTATAATCTGAGAATGACACCAGCCCATGCATAGAGAACTTAAGGCTCTAATAGGTGTTTTTAATTATAACTTATATAATTCCAGAGCTTGGAAAAGTTAAGCTTTGGACTAAAACAGAATCTTCCGAGCCAACGTGGCCTGTTGACATGCTGGAGAGATTTAGGAGATTTCAGTGCAGAAATTAACTTTCTCAAGGCCTACTCATGCCTGATGATTGGCTATGCTGCCTGTCCAACAACATCCTAAGGGCCAGAAGTTCCCTAATTCTGCAGTCCCTCTCAAAATGGTGACAGGAAGTGACATGGCATCACTTCCTGTCACCATTTTGAGAGGGAACACAGAGGAAAATGGAGGTATTTGGAGGCAGTATGGGATTCTGGAGTGCTTGTGCAAGTGAGGAGGTGTTTTGTGTGTTTAACATGTCTGGGGTGACTTTGTGTGTGGTTTTGGGACAAAATTGCCCCCAAATCATGTTTTTTTTCCTAAAAATATGAGGTGTGGGGGCTAGCATAGGGCTTCAGAGCTATAAAACTGGGATCCAGAGTCCATATGAAACCCACAAGCCACACTTTGACCACTCTTGCTCTAGGAATTAGAAAATGCAAATCTGAGAAATCTTGTCAGACAAATAATTTTAATGAGATTTCAGCTTTGCTCTACTTGTTAAATACGCATTCAGGTTGTCAGTAAAATTACTTTAGTGAATTAAACTGTGAAACTCCTATTTTTTTTCTGTCATGGACTGATTTACTTATGAGGCAACAGGAAGAAATGTATTCATTTGTTTGTATTTGCCCTTGTATCCTGCCCTTCTGCACTTTTAACTGAGCTAATTTTGTATTAATTTGCACTCTTCATTTTTAAGAGGAGCATATATTCAATGCACCTTTTTTATATGCCCTTAAGGAATCTGGTGTCTGTGATAGCTATCATTATTTTCATACATACCTACAAATACTTTCTTTGGAAAAAAAAATCTAATTTTTGTCTACACTACACCTATATCCATTTGATATAACTGTAACTGTCATGGATCCATTCTATGGCCATTTCCTCACTACACTGTTATAGTGCTGTTATTCCACTTTCAACATCCAATGGGATCCTGGGGTTTTTAATTTAGGGAGGGGCATTTAGAATTCTCAGCTAGAGATCTTTGCCCTCAGTAAACTACATACCCCAGAATTCCATGGGATGTTGAAAGTGGAATAAGAGTGCTAGAACAGTGTAGTGCAGAAATGGCCTATAACTCTCTGGGATTTGTAGTTTGCTTGAAGTATGTAGAACTCTCTTCTACAGGGTTCCCATCTAGAAGAGTACACTAGTGTTTTCAAGGAGAGCATGCTCAGTGCCTGAGAAGTGCTTTTCTTATGTGGTAAATGGAGAATAAAATTAAAGTCAAGCAGGTACTGAGCAGAAAACAGAGATAAAGTGTAATCACCTTTCTGGATGATTTTTGTTGCTGTCGTTATACACCTTCAAGTCATTTCTGACTTATGGCAATGCTAAGGCAAACCTATCATGGGGTTTTTCTGGGACTGAGAGTGTGTGATGCCCCCCAAGATGACGCAGTGGGTTCCCATGGCCGTTGGGAATCAAACCCTTGCCTGTAAGGTTGTAGTCCAGCACTCAAGCCACTACACCACACTGCAGCCAGTAAAATATCATCAGTACCCATGCTCTACTCTCTCATGCAGAGGATTCTAACTCAGTGAACTACAAATCCAAGAATTCCATAGAAAGAAACCATGGCAATTCAAAGAGCAATGAGGCTACATCAATGTGTAACAGTGTTCTATTCTCTTATGAAGGAAAAAAATTGTTACTGGGACCCAAAAAACTCTCCCTCCCTTTCTCTATCTCTCATATCTGGAGACCCGGCCATTACTTTCTAAATTGTCCAGGAATTATATGCTCCTCTAAATTTTCACCCACCCACCTCCCACTAGGGTTGCCAGTTCAGGATCCTCCCAGGCCCTGAGGTTTCCAGGCCAAAACCTGGGCCATTTCTGCACTACACTGTTATACTGCTATTATTTCATTTTCAACATCCTATGGAATCCTGGGGTTTGCTGTTTTAGGGAGGGACATTTAGGATTCTCAGCCAGAGAGCTCTTTGGCCTCAGTAAAGTACAAGCCCCAGAATCCCACAGGATGTTGAAAGTGGAATAATAGCACTATAACAGTGGTCATTTCCGCACTAGCCTGTTATAGCGTGATGATTCCACTTTCAACATCCTCTGGAATCCTGGGGTTTGCAGTTTCAGGAGGGGCCGGCCAAACTGCAAACCCCAGGATTCCAGAGGATGCTGAAAGTGGAATCATTGCGCTATAACAGGCTAGTGTGGAAATGAACAATGTCAAGTGGAAATGGCCGTAGAGACAGCCCATGGTGTTGTCATTAAGTGTTATGAATTACATACCAACCATAGTTGCTCAGAGCTTGTCACTCAAACACCCGTATAGGGAACATATTTTCCTGTTTGGAAATTAGAACAGAAATATTTATCTAAATGGGGCTGTTGCCAGAAGAGAATATGAAAGAATGTTATTCCTTCTTGTGGACTGAGGGAGACAGGGTGGCCTCCATGCTTCTAGCTGACAGGTCAGTGAAGAGCAGAATAGAAGGTGAACCCTGTCACTGCAATGACTGGAAGGAGAAAGCTAACTAAATAAACTCACAGACCCTCTGGGAAGCATTTGCAAGTCACACCAACAAATCAGTGGAGATCTGGACATGGACCATTCCTCCTTCCTGGAGCTGCACCCTCGTCTCCCACCTCAAGATGACCCATGACACCTGGAGACTCAGGACCAGACCCTGAGATTTGACATCTCTCCCTCCCACACAACCAAAAAGTAGCCAAAATGTCCCTCCATGTGTTGCTAACTCACAGATAGTGAGGGTTACTTCAGTTCAGCCTATATGCATGTGTGATTGAAATCCAACCTGTACAAATGTGACCCAGGCACTGATGTTCTGGGGGATTTTGATGTCAATTCCTGCCCAGAGATGGCAATTGTTTCAGAATTATGTAACAGGTATGGGGGCCATTAAAGACAATGATTTCTCACCTCTCTCTTGTTAGGAATTTGGAAACCACTTGCAGTTTGGGCTGTTTCTGACTATTCGGCCCCAACTGTGGCTTCAATTGTATGCTTGCAGTATAAAGATTTCTGAAAACCCTGCTTCCAGTAATATGGGCTGACCACAAAATATAACTATGAAGTCCTTTTATTGACCACGCTAAGTAAAGCGGCATCGTTTGCCGATATGTTTTTCCCCTCTGTCTGTATAGATTTCAGATTGCCCTCATAATCTCTTGCACTAAAACCTACATTTTCTTATGTCAATTTTCTTGTCCTACATACAGCTCCTAGTGTGAAGAGGTTCAGTACTTATATCTAGTTGTAGGATGTGTAAAATAAGAGACAGAAGAAGATGAGGTACAAAAGGCACTGTGACCTTGACAGATCTTTCTATTATTAGGAAGTATTTCCCAGAGTAAAAAAGATTTAAAGGTGAGAGAAACTTGTATTTCCTATTCTTCTTTTTTCATATATATACTGTATGTCTATACTGCTAGTTTTTTGTCTTCTTGGATAGGTTTCTTTTAAATAGCATCTTCCTCTGTGGTTTCCTCCACTCTTCCTTCTATGAAATAGCAAAAAAAGGGAAATGTTTTCCTTGGATCTAAAACCTTAAGAAAAAACCAGACTTGACAGGATTGATCCTTGAGCTGGCCTCCCAATATTTTCTTTTTTTCCCATTAAACAAAGTTGGGTGGGACAAGTTGAATCAGGACCACCAGCCAAGGGGAGGTGGTTTTACCCTTTCTCTACCATCCCTCCCCCAGCTTAATGAGACTTGATGCTTCTTTTTGAAGCTTTTATTACTTGCTGCGGGTGCATAGAGAGAGATACAAGTGATTCCATGTCTTAATAGTTCTGGGGATCATTTGGAATCAAGATGACACCCTGGGTTGATAGGACCACTTTCTTTTCTTTGCTGCCTTTAATCTACTACTGCTCTGAAATGCCCTACTTTTATTGGTATTATTCACTCTTTCTGCATGTTGCTCCCCCATTTATGGTATACCCTCCCAATTAAGATATATAGTCCTATCTCTTTGTTGGCTTTTGGAAGAAGCTTACAAACTTTTCCCCCCCAGTCTGCTTTAGGTGAGATTGTGACATTGTACTTTAAGACTGGTTTAATCGGTTGCTTTATATCAGTGTTATTTCTTGCCATTATTTTTAGTATTTTCTTGGTTTAGTTGTTTGGTCTGTAATCCTGTTGATGCACTATACTAGCAGCTACATTTTTTTCCACTGAGGTTGTGCAATGGTGTGGAGGGAGATTGGACAAATTCAGCTACCTCCAGGCAGCCTATTTCTTTAGATGCCTTACTTCTTTCACAGCTGTTGCACCCACAGCCTTTTTTCTCCTGCAGCCACCACCTACACTGGTAGCAATGTACCAACATAACTCTGGCCTTAGAATCCATCTTTATGCCAGTATAGTGCATCCACAGGATTCCAGACTGGGAATGTAAGTATGCTGCTAACTTATCATTTGCTGTGTGAGCCATCTTGAGTGGCAGTGGGTAAGATACACGACAAGATAAAAGTCTATTAGAACTACAGGATCATAGGCCATTTCTGCAGTACACTGTTAACGGTGCTTTTATTCCACTTTCAACATCCTATGGAATCCTGAGGTTTGCAATTTAGGGAGAGGTTTTTAGAATTCTCTGCTGGATCTGATGAAGTAGAGCCAGTCTACGAAATCTTATGCTACCAAATTCTTTCTCACAGTCCCAAAGGAGCTGCAAGATCCCTTTGCATACTGATCCAGACTAACATGGCTATGACTGAATTATGTCTGGAAGATAAAACAACAAGAACAACAACAACAGGGAGGGCCTGTAGTAGCTCAGTAGTAGAGAACAGACTTTGCACACAGAAAATCCCAAGTTCAATCCCTGGCATCTCCATGTAATTTAGGAAAAACTACTTGGGGCCATTGCCAGCTGGATTTACGTGGGCCAGTGGTCAGATTCAGTGTATATCAGCTACCTATCTTCCCAAATAAATCTTCTGTATTGTTAATTTCATTGGCTCATCATTTTCATCTTTGTTTTGTAATCTGTTTCAATCTTTTAATTTTTCTAAACCTCTTTATATTTTTATGAGGAAAAGTTGAGGTTCAATACTATCACCGTTATTACTGTTATTACAGAAGTGCAGTCACACCCATTGGATGTAACACTGATGCCTGCATATTTCTCCATCCACCTCCTGATGGCCACTCAGAGAATGGAACATCTCTATGAGCATATAGCCTATGTAAAGTGTGGACTCTCCATGCCAGTAGCTAAGAAAACCCAGATCATGTGAGGCTCCTGGTAAAGTGGACAACCTATACATAGTTTGGAAAAGTCATGTTTTGGACTAGAGCTCCTAATATCCCATTGTCATCATGTCTACTTTCTCAGGCTGTTGACCTAAATCTTAGAGTAGAACCATATCATCAGTTGGATTGACCTAGGTGTCGCCAACAATTGATTCACTGAGTCTACACTAGATGGGACTAAATGGTAGGATTCCTGTTACCCCACTGGAAAACCCTGTCCTGGGGTCTACGATTTTGATATTAAAATATGATTCAATGTGCCTGAGAGGTCGCCCGGATGGCCACGGAGGCAGCAACAGTCGAACGGTCGAAAACCAGCTCAGGCCAGTAAAATCCCCCATCACCTAGCCCCAGGAGACCTCAAGCTGTGCAAACCCATGGTAGACAAAGGGTCCTCAGCCCCTGAGAAGCCACCTTGAGGGGATTAGCGTGTTTGCCCCAAGTTGAGCACCCATAGCAATAAAATCCTATCAGGCAAGGACCATTTACATAAAGTCACACCACAACCCAATGCAACCGAAGATCCTAAGACTTTGGCAACACCTTGTAATCTCATCATGCAAAGAAAGTTACCATTGTGGAGGTTCTTTCTCGATGAGACACTCATTGTTCTCCCTGGGAAAGGATTAGTCCTCCAGGTACTTTTCCCCCTACAAATAGTCACAGTTTTTGAGCAGTTCTTTGGATCACTCCCGGTCATCCCAGCAGACCATTTCTATGCCCATTGAGTAATCTCCTCAGCCCTCTCCGTGCTGAGCTCCACTTCTTCACAGTTTTTTCTGGACCAAGGACTTCAGGAAAAGGTGCAATATAACCCCAGCTACAATCCCTTCAATATTCCCCTATCCAGTTTCCTCTCTTTTGCTTCTTAATAGGTCTTGATTGAGTGTGAGAGTGATTGCGTTGGTGCGTGAGACTTTAATTCAATAAAATCATTTATTAGACATCTTCGTTTGGTTTTTGGCTTGGCCTGACCCCATAAAAACTGGGTAAAAAGACCCCGCTAGGTTACCCTGCCTCTCACATTGCTATTGCTCATGCTCTGGCTAGTTTCCACTCCCTATCACGTGGAGCACATTAAGGCATCCCCCAAGGGACCCCAGAAATCAGGGTAACATTCCAACCATGATCCAATAATGTCATTGGTCAAATGTCATCACCACCTAACTTTTCTTAAGTGTAGCAGTTACAACAGGACAATGGATCATATGAACTTCTGGATGTTGCTGGACTGTCTTTCACAGCAGCTCAAGCCAACATATGCAGTTGTGCAGAATACTGGGAGTTACAATCATTCCGATGCTAGGCTCTAAATCTCCTTGCTGGTCTTCTGCTTAATGCGTCTATAGCATGGCTGTTGGAGTTCTGATCTTCTGTCCAAAACACACATGGTGTATCTGATATGATAGAGCTGTGAACTAGCAGACTATTTGTGAAAAAGAAAGGATTGCCTCCTTCTCCCTCACATCATAATTTTGAGTAGTCCACATAAATGGACTGAGGTGCAGAGTAATACTGCAGGGAGGGGGGGGAGGGAGAGGCGTGCATGTATGAACCAATGTTAGCAAGGATGTCACATCACATTCTGGACTGTAGAAGGTTTCCTTTAATAAGAGAATCTCTTAAAAGTCTTCCACTGCTAATATTATCATAGGCACTGAGAGCTTATGTGGGAGGCATGGCTTGAGCCATCGTTGACCATGCCAAACACTTCAACTTCCATGGAAACAGATGAACTTGATGAATTTTCTTTTCAGCTCCACTGACTCGCCTTTGCTGCATCTTCATTTTAGGAGAACTATTCCTCCTGGATTAATTATAAATAGTTATCTACTGATATCTACAGTAATACATATTGCTACTGAGCACACACCAGTGAGTTCTGTAATGGCTTATGTACACACTTGAAGAATAAAACAACATGCCCATTGATAAATCTCACCCTACGTATTTCCATGCTTGCTCTTAGATTTAATGATGCAACTGGACAGATATATGGCAAATGGGAGATAATGGATTCACACTGAATATGTGCACAATAAGATTAAAACCCAGACTGAAAGCAGGCACGTAAGTCTTTGAGTTAAGTAGGGTTTTTTTATTATTATTATCCATTTTCATATTTCTTGCTTTAATTCATTTCTCGGGAAATACAGGTAAGTATATTCACCTTTCTCGCTCTGTATCAAGAGAATAAAAACTTAAATCCATCTCTTCGTATTTCTGCTGACACTCTTGAGAACATAATAGAAATCTCTCTCAGCTTCACAGGGCTATGAAAACCTTCTTTCTGTAGAAGGAAGATTCACTCACTACTACATATGGGCCCTTCCTTCCATAAATCCCTTTAGATTCCTCGTGGTCATGCCAACTACAGTGCTCCCTCCCTGTTCCCCAAAGCACTTGATATCACGGTTCTCTCTATGCAAATGAGTTTGAAGGCGATTGATTGGTTATCCCTGTGGTGCCCCCTGATTAGTTCTCAGCTTCCAAGTCCTGATCCAGTGGACAAATAAGTAGAAGTTAATGCAATACCCAATTCCCTGCATTGTTCCTCACCATCTCTATCTAGGCATCGCTTTTTGCAAGTTTGCTGCATGACCAAGAAGGCTGGCCCACCATTAGACAGAGTGGTACAACTGCCTCAGGCAGCAGATGTTAAGGGGCAGTCCTGGTATTCTTCTGACTGTTCCTCCTGAATTTTTCAGCTGTCCCCCTCTATTGGAGTCCAGAGGTATGTGTGCCATACTACTTTCTCCTTCTACTTCTGCTGAACTAGGTTGTGGCCTCAAGTGTGATATAAGACACTACCATGTTATCCAGACAGTGTCTGTGCATAGGCTGGGAGGATGGGCACCATTATTCTGCCTCAAGCAGCAAATGTCTTTGGACAACCCTGGAGATCAGCCTTGCACAATCAGTCTTCAAAGGTCTGTTGAAACAGAAAAGTCTTTATCTGACTGTGGGAAGAGTATGGCCCTCTCTGCATGTGGGGGGGGGGACGGGCAAAAACATCCTAAAACAGAGCTTACCTGAAGCTGGGTAACTCCTTCGCCACGTGGAGCAGCGCATGTTAGCTGCTCCGCAGTCCTCCGGCGTCTCAAATGGCGGCTTCCGGTTGGTGGAGGATCTCCACCAACCAGAGAAGCTCGCCAGCCAGAAGCCTGCCCCCGGCAGATCTGCAGACATGCCTGCAAATCCATGTCGGAGCCGGGCGACGGAACGGCACGGGGCTGCGTGCTCCATGCTTTTTAAAAACCTCGAAAAAGAGGTTTTTAAAAAACAAGCAGCGCGGCTAGTTCCGGCCGCTCCTGAGTGGATTCTGGTGTGGAACTACGAAAAGTAGTCCATGCCAGTCCACTCTACGGTGCAGAAGACCTCCATGAGAGGTCGCTCTGCACCATTACAGAAGCCCGGTGTGGAAATAGCCTATGTCTGTTGGTGTGTGTGGGGGGCAATCTAAACTCTCTGGGAAGGGAACTCCAGATTCTGGGAGTAGCCACAGAGAAGGCCCTGCCCCTTGTTCCTGGCAGGTAACCTGTGGTGGTAGCTGGACAAAGAAAAGGGCTTCCCCAGCCAGAGGTGGATCTAGAGTGGGGCAATTGGGGCTTGTGCCCCAGGTGCCAAAGTCACAGGGTGCAAAAAAGAGGACCACCCCTACCTGCCCCGCCACTGCCGCTCGCCCCTTCCCACCGCCGATCACCCCTTTCCCTGCCATTGTCGATCACCTCTCTCCCCTCTGCTGATTGCCTGTCTCCTGGCCATCAATTGCCCCTCTCCCCGCCACCATCAATTGCCCCTCCCACCTCTGACAATCGCCCCTCTCCCCATCACTGCTGATCACTCCTTTCCCTGCTGCCATTGATCTCCCCTCTCTCTGCTGCCGATCACCCTTCTCCTGGCCATCGCTTACCATTTTCCCCACTGGCATCGATCACCCCTCCCACGCCTGATGATCACCCCTCTCCCTGCCACCGTCGATCGCCCCCTCTCCGCTGCCAATTGCCCCTCTCCCAGAAGGCTAGTGAGAGTAAAGGAGAGAAAGGTTGGATAGCAAGGATGTTGGGTTGAAGTGGGTAATAATTACTATTCCAGAAGTGGAAGAGGATTGAGGTGAGGTGTCTCAGACTGGGAGGTCTGAGGGCAGTACAATGAACAGGATTCTGGATGGCCCTCATGCAGTGTGAGAAGCCAATGTGTGTCCAAACAGCCATGGTCTAAGCCAGGGTTTAAATACACTTTTTCTGCCCGGAAGGGGAATGTGTTAATTGCTCTCTGACAGAGCTGACAAAATGGGTCTAGAAGGTTCTGATTGTCTTTGCTTTATGACAAAGCACTGAGGGAAGTCACAATAGACTCTTAATGACTGGAAAGGTAAAGCAACAAAAGGACTGTTTCTGTGGGATGAGGTAACAGGATGGCAACCTTTCGGATGGTCCTTCTAGCAGCTTCATTTGCTATTGTTGCCTAGGTTTGGGTACTTTAGAGGACCATCTAAAACCCATCAGGGTGGACTCTCTGACTGATCCTCTTGAACTTATGTCCTGGCCATGTTGAGGTCCTTTGTCTTAGCTTCAAAGCTTCCAGTCAGACTCCTTTCCTTTTCACATGGCTTTCAGCCATAAGTGTAAGATAAAATATATTTATTTCATAGCAATCAAACAGTATTTATAGCCAATCATACCGTATCATGGATTGGGGTGTACAGCATGATAACAACACCTTCTTTCTCTTCCTCTCATGCCACCATTTTAAGCCAGATACCTTTGTTCCATGAGAACTTACTTGTTGTAGTCCATGTCCTGCTTTCTGTGTGGATTGTAATGCAGCATAAGACAAGCAGAGATAATATGGAGTTTGGGTTCAGAGTCAGCCTCCCTGTATATCCGCTGCACAGGTTAATTTTGCACTGTGTTTTAGCTAACCCTTTTCATCATTCTGAGCTGATCTTACGCAGCCACAAATCTCCAGAATTTTGTGAGAAAAGGAAGGAAGAGAATTCTTTTAATTACGACAAATGCAATGGCATGGCAGCATAGAAGCAGGAGTCAAATGGTCATAGGTCCAGTGGTGAAGGGAGAGGGGAATAGCAAAAAAAGCTGTCTCTGGGCCTTTCCACACCACATTGTTACAGTGTTATTCTTCTACTTTCAACATCCTGTGGAATTCTGGGGTTTGTGGTTTACTGAGACCAAAGAGCTCTCTGGCTGAGAGTTCTAAATGTTCCTCTTGAAACTGCAAACCCCAGGATTCCATAGGATGTTGAAAGTGGAATAATAGCACTATAATAGTGTAGTGTGGAAAGGCCCTCTGTTAGTAAAGAGCTCTTTAGTGTCTTAGGCCATTTCAGCATTAGTATTTTAAAATGGTGCAGAGCGACCTCCAACGGAGGTCTTCTGCACCGTAGAGTGGACTGGGGTGGACTACTTTTTGTAGTTCCACACCTCAATCCAAGCAGGAGCGACCGGAATTGGTTGCACGGTGTGTTTTTTAAAAACCTCTCTTTAGAGCTTTTTCAAAAGCACGGAGCGCGCAAGCCCGTGCCGCTGCGTCGCCCAGCTCCAAAGCAGATTTGCAGGCGAGCGCAAGTGTGTGCCTGCAGATCTACCGGGGGCAGGCTTTCGGCTGGCAAGCTTTTCCGGTTGGTGGAGAGCCTCCACCAGCCGGAAGCCGCCATTTGGGACACCAGAGGACTGCGGAGCAGCGAACTCGCACTGCTCCTCGTGGCGACAGACTCGCCCGGCCGCTGGTAAGCTCCGTTTTCAGGCGTTTTCGGGCGTCCCCCCCCCACACACACATGCGGAAAGGGCCTTAGAAACTGGCAGGGCAGCTTTCACTGAGGACACAGACAACTTTTGCTACCGCTTTGCACCCTTACCACCCCACTATTGCAATGCACTGTTCCAAAAAGTACCTTACCCTAAGCCAGAAGTGGGCAACTATCAAGAGATTGGCGACTGCGCTGCCCCCCAGGTGTGGTTGGAGACCCACACTCCCCTCTGCGTCTCTTCTGCAAGAAAGAAAATCTTTTTAACCCCGTCCCATGCTTCTTAATGCCCTCTAGGGAGTATTAGGGAACATTTGCTGTGTTCTTTTTAAACTGAGCTGCTTTTAATAACTTTTTATCTTTTCTTAAATATCATTTTATTCTTTTAATTTGAGGTTTGAATGGTTTTAACATGGTGAATAGTTTTATTCTGTTTTAATGTTCACTCTGTGTTTTTAATTGTATTCTTTTAGATCGTGAGCTACTTTGAGTCCCAGTGTTGGTGAGGAAAGCAGGATGTTAACACAACAGAAACACCACATTAATCTTGGCCAATCTTGGGCCATCTAGGTCCAGGAAAGGCCTTGTTTTAACAACAGAAAGTTGTCGAAACACTTCTTGTTTTTCAGTTTTAAAACTTGAACAAAGTTTTGGTTATAAATAAGAAATCAGTCTATTCTATTATTCGTTTTCTGTTGTTTCTTTAATTGGTAAGGAAGGAAGGAAGGAATTTAGACTTAGAAAAGACAGAAAGTCAATGATAAAAAAATTAAAAAGGTAAAAGAAATTCCAAACAAAATACTGTTATTCATTTTTTTAAAAAAGGAAGTAGGAAGTGCAAAATGAGTATCAGACAACTTATACTGGAAATTAGAGCAGTCAGATTAGAAGTTGAAGAACTGGTAAAGCCAAAAAATATTTCAAATGTAAGACAACTTGATTCTGCCCAAATGGGATAAGAGCAAACTATCTAAGGCAAATAGGTTTTTACCAATTTGACTGAGATTATTTTTCGAGTCATAATGTATAGAATCAAACAGAAATCAAACTAAATGTATTTTTGATTTATTTTGATTACTTTTCTCTTTTTTTCTTCTCTTCTGCTCTATAATAAAAAATAAAAATAAAAAAACCCGCTTCCTGTTTTATTTTTAAAAAGTCATCTCTTGGGCTTCAAATGGTACAGAGAAGCAAAAATGTGGCAAAATTGTTCCCCTGCCCCAGAGAGGATGTTTGAGAGCATATTGGTTAAAAAAAAAAATCCTCTTTTCTTTTTCAGTTTGTTTGACCATTGGGCTCCATGTAACCTGTGGGCCAAATTTTGCCCACCCATGCTCTAAGCTTAATGGAATGTCATGTCAGTGCAAAGCAAGAGTGTAAAGCCATCAAGAACAAACTAGCAACTGTGTTGGTGTTTTAAGAGAACTAAGAAAACCAAGCTTTCCCTTCAGTTTCATTTGACTCAGGGCCTTTCTGCACTACACTGTTAACAGCACTATTATTCCACTTTCAACATCCTGTAGAATTCTGGTGTTTGTAGTTTCCTGAGGCCCAAGAGCTCTCTGGCTGAGAATTCTAAAGGCCCCTCCCTAAACTGCAAGTCCCAGGATTCCATAGGATGTTGAAAGTGGAATAATAGCACAAAACAGTGTAGTGTAGAAAGGCCCTAAGAATATTAGGATGGAAAATAAATTATTTTTGTTGTTGTTGTTGTGTGCCTTCAAGTCATTTCTGGCTTATAGTGACCCTAAGATGAACCTAACCTAAGGTTTTTCTTGGCAAGATTTATTCAGAGAGGGTTTGTCTTTGCCCTTCTCTGTGAGAGAATGTGACTTACCCAAGGACAACCAGAGGGTTTCCATGGCTGAATGGGGATTTGGACCCTGGCCTCCAGACCCATAGTCCAACGTTCATAATCCAACACTCAAGGCACTACATCATGCTAGCTCTTCACATTAACTGTATTTTTTGAAAAAACAAATTCATCCAATTTATGTTATGTGACCTTTTCTGTAAAAGCAGTTACAGAACTTTCAGTTTCCTATGACTGGAAAGACGATGCAAGGAATAGATCCTCCTGCTGATTTTGGATTATGCTGAAATCAATGCACGGAACTCAAAACGCTGTCCTTAAAATATGCATGCAATGTTTTCATTGGTGGTAGTGGTTGGTGTATACAAAAATAAATAAATAAATATGAATTTAGAGGTATGAGCTTGGGAAAACATGTCCTAAAATAGGGGACAATTTACATGTGGAAAGAATCCCCATCAAGTCTCAAAATTTGTTATGAAGATGGGAAAACCCTGGTGGAAAGAACAGGAAAGTGGGACTTGGCAAATACAATGGAATTGAGCCTAGGAGATTTTTCACATCCCTTTTCTTTCTTTCTGGATTTCTATTGCAACTTTTTTCCCAAAACAGGATCCAAAGTGACTTACAATTTAATTTAAAGCCAAATAGCTAAAAGTAATATGTGGTACAAAAAAGCCAGCATGGTATAGTGGTTTGGATGTTGGACTGGAACTCCAGAACACAGTAGTTCAAATCCCAACTCAGCCATGGATATCCACCAGGTGACCTTGAACAACTCACCCTTTCTCAGCCTCAAAGCAAAGCAAGGGCAAACTCCCTCTGAGCAAATCTTGCCAAGAAAACCCCACAGTCAGGTCACCATATGTCAGAAACAACTTGGAGACACAGAACAATGAAAAAAAGTTTTAAAATAATTAAACAATCACATTAAAACATTAGTGTAAAACAATGCAAAACACTTAGAATACATGTTGTTGTTGTTGTTGTTGTGTGCCTTTGAGTCATTTCTGACTTACGGCTACCCCAAGGAAAACCTATCACAGGGTTTTTTGGGGCTGAGAGTGTGTGGTACCTCCAAGGTCACCCAGTGGGTTTCCATGGCCAAGACATAGTCCAATGCTCAAACCGGCAATCCACACTGGCTCTGGAATAAATGCTACATATTTAAAGAAAACACCTCATCTATTGCACATCCTTCTATCCCAACCAATTAAAGGCTGAAGGCCTGTTTAAATAAGAAGATCTTTGCTTGCTAGGAAAAAGACAGCAGAGAGACAACCAAGCCTTCCTAAGGAAGGAGTTCCATAGCATAGAAGCAGCCACCAAAAAGGTTCTGTCCCAGGTTCTCAACAGATGACCCTGGGGTGGTGGTAGGATGGAGAGAAAACTCTTGCCCACAGATTGTAAAATTTGGGCAGAATCATATGGCGAGATATGGGCTTTCTGGACCTAATATTCTGATGCTGTTGCTTATAAGAACAGAGATGGAGTGAGGCTAATAGAGGTGGGGTTGTTTTCTGAAATGAAGAAGCCATGGGTTATTGCTTTTTTGTTTTTCTTAAAAGTTTGGAAATCCTTTAAAAATGGGAGTAACATATCCTGCAATATATAAAGATAAAATTCAGACACATGTTGCTGAATGAGATCAGAGTGTGGTCAAGATGGCAAAAGCTATTAATGAGGGAGGACAGAAAGCTAGGAAAAACTGCTGTAGTTTACTTTTACCTGAGTCTACTGGGAAAAGCAAGATTCCACTTCCTCCTCCTCCATTCCTCCCTGCTGAGTTAACTGAGTGTGAAGTCCTTTTGCACCTTGATTTCAGTTTTCATTAATTGAAGCAAGTAGTGGACAAAGGGGGACAGGAGGGTGAAGGTGGGACATTTTTAAAGCAGGTGCAAATGTGGGATGACTATGGCCCTTTCCACATGTGGGGGGGAAACGCCCGAAAACGCTGGAAAACGGAGCTTACCAGTGGCCGGGCGAGTCCGTCACCACGAGGAGCAGCAAGAGTTCGCTGCTCCGCAGTCCTCCGGTGTCCCAAATGGTGGCTTCTGGTTGGTGGAGGCTCTCCACCAACCAGAGAAGCTCGCCAGCCAGAAGCCTGCCCCCAGCAGATCTGCAGGCACGCACTTGCGCGCACCTGCAAATCTGCTTTGGAGCCAGGCAATGGAGCGGCACGGGGTTGCGCGCGCCGTGCTTTTCAAAAACCTCTAAAAAGAGGTTTTTAAAAAACACGGCGCATGACCAGTTCCGGTCGCTCCTGCATGGATTGAGGTGTGGAACTACAAAAAGTAGTCTACCCCAGTCCACTCTGTGGTGCAGAAGACCTCCGTTGGAGGTCACTCTGCACCATTTTAAAATACTAATGCGGAAATGGCCAAAGGATTTATCAGGACGGTCCCTGCCAAATCAGGACAGTTGGAGGGTATGCAGTAAATCAGATAGTTTTCTGGTTTTGAAAAGTGTAATTCTGGCTGTAACACACCATTACATAAACCAAAAATTCAAGTCCCCTCTTCTCATAACTAGTTGCATCCTTGCTGACCTTCCCTAACTCAAAACCACCGCTACTGCAATCTCAGGACAGGTTGTTCTGACATTCTTTGAGCATCATTTCATCACAGCAGCCAAAACTAATCACAAGAATATTACCCGATGACAGGTGCATTTATTCTGTCAATTAAATCAGATGGTGAAATCGAAATGCGCCCAAATCTCCCTTGTTTGCATTATCCATATTGGCATTTCTTGGCTGTGGTTCCCAGCTCGTTGGAAGTCATCCAGGCCCTGAGGTGTCACTTTGCAAGACTGTGCCAGCAAGTTTCCCTGGGCTTCAGCAGCCACTACAAGGAGACCAGGGAGGGGAGGCCGTGGAGGACAGACGTGTGGGACTAAGATAGATTAAAAGGAGGTGAGATGGATCAGGTCGTCTCTTCCTTTATTCTAGATGATTTTAAAGAAAATGGGAAAAGAGAGACTACTTTTAGGATGAGAAGCATAGCAGCCCAAACAAGAGAAGCAGAATTGCGAAGGAAGATTTCTGCATCACTGTTCCCTCCGTACTACATATGTATGAGACACAAAATGCACAGCCCTGCCCTCATTATAAGGCTCTTTTGTACAAGAGAGTTTCTCAGATGTAAAATAAAAAAGAGGCTCTGATTATAATTATTCACTCCATCTGCTTCCCCCAGTTTTAATTATGAAGAACGAACAGGGCACGGGGGTAGGGAAGTGTCATGAACCAATTGCAACCAGAGGCGGCTTTCACAAGTGACGCTGAAGGCTAATTAATATGTGTGGGAGGGCTCAGTACCAGGCAGGCAAAGGGCACTAAAGATTATGTCTTTTTTTTTTTTTTTTGAAAAAATATACGTTCACCTTGAAACATTCATTTAGGTTGGGGGAGAACAGTTTGACAAATAGTACTCTATTTGCTTGGAAATTCATTTGGAAAGAGGGGGCTAGCGCAGTTTCGTCCCAGTTTTCAGTAACTTACTGTCACTTTCTTTAGAAATGACTTCTTCTCATCCAGTGGCCACATGGCTCTACTAACCCAACAATCAGATACTATATACAGACCTCTGAGGTGTTCTGGACTATGTTGTGGATGTCGCAAGTAAAAACTGGAATATAGCCCTGAGTTGTCACACTGACAGCCCTCCACTCCCGCCAGTAATAGGACCATCTTTTTAAACATGCAAGCTGAGGTTTGACATCAAAGAGACAGGGCATACGTTTGTGCTCGTGAAGTTATACAGCAGCCATGCAAGAGCGCCTTGTGGTGAATTGTGACCAAATGCACTACCAAATGCGAACCGGCTGATAAGAATCTTCACAGTTCAAGACTTATTCTGTGCAAAATGTGTACATTAGTTTTAGCAGAAAAGATGTAGAAAATGTTGTTTCTCACAGAGAAAATGTGGTCTAAAATGTGGTTTAAAAATGTGCAATGTTACAGTATTTTCTTCACGAAACATAGCACATTCTGCTCAGGAAATGAATTACTTTCTGCACAGAAAATTCAGTTCCCTGCAACTGATAATGCTTTTTTTCTGCCCTATGTGTTCAAAAAGTATGAATTTTTGTGCAGAATAAGTCCCCAATTGTGACTTGTGAATTTTCTCACAGTGGGAGGAAAACTGCTAAAATTACTCACTGCTTCCTTAGAGAACAAAATTAACAAAAATTACAGCCCTATCAAAAACAGAGAAAAAATCAGCATAGGTGGAATTTGCTTTATAATAAAAGGTTTAACACAACTAGATTTACTTCTGTGGGAAGTCCTTCAATTTATGATGGATACAGGGCTATCCCTCCCATTAGACAGAGTGAAGTAACTGCCTAGTATTTTCTCTGGGACAGCCTGGCTCTTCTGCTTTTGTGGAGGACAGCTGTGTATAGGAAGTATATACTATGCTCCCTAAGTTAGCCTGCTGGTCTCAGGTATGGTGCAGGGCAGTATTCCATCATCATCATGTTGAAATTAGTTTCAACCACCAGTCCACCAGCTTTCCTACATAGACTGGAAAGTGGAGTCAATCATGTCCTTGCCTTAGCTGGCAGAACGTCTTAGATCATCCCTGAGTAGCTATCTCATAGTACAAAAACAAGACAAAAGAACATGTAGTTGACCACAGACATTATTTATGAACAGTATATGAAGCCTATGGATTCAATGTCTTAAAGATTACATCTATAAGTCTTTATCTCCCTGTAGAATGTACATGTGTGTGTGTAAAAGATCATAATGCACACAAATCTATATCAGTGTGAGAGTGTGTATATGTAAGAGACTCTGGAGGTTATAGTCCAGACTGTCTGAATATATATATACACACATCCTATCTTGAATATAATCTACTTCTGTATAATTTATATTCTGTTTCCTAGATCCTATTGTTAGTCTGAAATAAAGCAAACCCATTGACTCATCATGTGTTGATTCATCATTCATGGTTTTATTCAATGGGTCTACTCTACTTGTAACAGGTCCAGGTTTCTCTCTATGTGTGCACATTCACAGTATAGGCTACCTGTTAGACAATATACATACACAATGAAAGTTATAGAAAATATACACTGAAGATAGGATGTGTCGAAGTGCTGATGTAGCCAAAAAAATAAATCAGATTTGAAGCAAAAAATGTTCATTCTGAAACCATTATAATACGAGGTAGTGTGCATTCGACATTTCACATTCCTTTGGTTATTCCACACTGTCAAAAAGTCATGAGAAGCCACTGATAATGTCCATTTTGCACCACTAGCATAGGTTTATAAGGATGGTACTTGTTGTGGGCTGTCAAGTCAACTTTGACTTATGGTGACCCCATAAATGAAAGAGCTCTAAGTTACCCTAACATCAACAGCCCAGCTCAGATCTTGGAAACTCAGAGCCATGGCTTCCTTGACTGAGTCCATCCATCTAAAATGTGGTCTTCTTTTTCTACTGTCTTCAATGTGACTGAGCCCTGTTATCTCATGCTTTGTCCAAAATGCAATAGCTTCAGTTTAGTAATTTTGGCTTCTAGTGAGACTTCAAGCTTGCTTTGTTCTCAGTCCCATTCATTTCTCAGTATCAGTATAAATTTATTGATTAGTCAATTGACCATATCAAAAGATATAACATCAAATGTTATAAAATACAGTAAAATGAGTAACTAAAATGCAACGGAGTAAAATAAGTGAAAATAAGGTAAGATATGATCAAATATCATAAGATGACATAAAAAGAATAAAGTAAAAGACTATAAATAAATACCAAAACTTGTAATAATAGGTTATCATCTTGTGATAAGATGAAAATAGTAAAATACATAGACAGTATGTATTTAGATTAATTCATCACCCTTGTATGCAACCCCAATATATTCTGTAAATTGTTTTCTCAGTTGGACAGCCTTATCTATAAACTTAGCAGTTTTGAGGACTACATATATGTTAGTGCCCTGAAGGAAATAAGATAATCATTTTATAGGGTCCCAGTATTTTGTTCTGTTCTGAATGTAAAAAAGTAATGTCTGTAGATACTGGGCCCTTACTGGGGAGTATAATTGACAGTTAAAGAGTACATGTGCAATGTCTTCTTTTTCAGATGTACCACAAACACATATTCTTTCAAAATATGGCACTTGGTGGAGTCATCCATATTTAACCATAGACTCTAGCTGCCCGAATCTTGCTCTAGTAAGGGCTATCCTTTGGCATTGAGTCAAACCCATTGTCAAGTATTGTTCTATCTGAAAGGATGTTTTATTTTTAGCCAGTCTTTTCAATGACCTGATGTTTGCAAGTGACTCAATATCAGTTTGGGCATTCACATCTATAACTCTTTGTTTGAATATCACTGTGGCCTGATGTCCAGCTGAGAGTAGATATTGTGCTGAAAAAACAAAGTATGAGATGGTTTGGAGAAGCTGGTTAATCCATGAGGTGGACTGGCATGTTCTCATCTGTTCTTCCAGGTACATTTTTGGTAGTCTATTAGATTCCATTGAGAGAATCTTCCACCAAAAGTTGAAAGCTTTTGTTACTGTTAGACTGTTAGTCATTTCTCATGTGACTGTGGTATCTGTCAAACTCTTTCAGCACCATATTTCAAATTAGTAGCTTTACTTCTTGTCAGCTTTCTTCACTGCCCAGAATATTCCTCTTTAGAAGATGGCTCTGGGAAAAATACTACTCCCCTTTACAAAAGTACAACATGTGATTGCCCTTAGCTTTTCTTTAATAGAACAGCTGCCTACTTAAGAGCCTATTATAAAACTAACAAAATGGACACAGCAGAGAAAGAACAGATTATATTCTCGGTTTTATCATTCTTCCTCTTAAAGGAATAAAATCATAAATAGCATTTCCACTTTTGCTTGTGTCTTGCTTTTCCTTATTTACTGTGGAGTTAATGCCCATTTAGGGGAAGGTGCATTGGGACACTCTTTCCGGCAGTTCTAAACAAGGCAACCATATGGTTCTTCATTCTCCTGCCACACTCCATTCTGACTGCCCCCTCTCCTAGTAGATCGGCTCTCTCTTCGGCTGGTATAGCACCACTGAATGCTGATGGAGTGCTGTTTTGCTTTTTTTGTACAAGTGTTTTATAGGATATAAAACATACATTTCAGAATGCTGAGTTCTTGACCTAAAGTCAGCACCACACTAGTGAACTTTCTTCGCTTCCACAAAGTCCTTGGCCAAGTCCCCAAACTAACTGTGGACAGTTCTGCAGCCTTCCGGAGCAGATTTTGAGGAATACAGCAAGAGAAGCAGTAGGCAGGAAAGATTCCTTCCCTCCATTCTGCTGATGGAAGCCATTTCATAGAATCTTAAAGTTGGAAGGGGTCACAACGTCCATCTTGTCCAATCTCCTGCCATGCAGGAATACACAACTACCCCAGCCCTCTATGTTCATGGTCTGCATACTCATGGATTTGATTATTCATCTCTTTCATATATTTATTCAATTTATTTATTAAAAATTCTTACCCTATTTGCCTCTGCCATGGAAAAAAAACATGTTCACTTTAGGAATCTGTTGGTTCTCCAGTGCAATTCTATGGTCCACTTCTGCAAAAAATGGTCCATAGAGTTGCCCTGGGAGATCTAGAGATTCCTAGAGAGAACACTTCTCTAGGCATTGCTATGTCATACAGTGTGATTCTATGGCCAATTTCCACCAGAAGTTGACCACAGAATGGTACTGGAGGACCTATATTCCTAAAGAATATAGAAAAATAGTGCTTGTGATTTTTATTTTATTTTTTGGTGTTTTTTCCACTACTTTCACATGGGTCTTGTGCCCCTAACCCCCATGAAGTAGAGGTCTCACTGTACAGCATTCCTGAGCGACGGCCATCCAGCCTATTCCATTGTTGAAATGTTCTTGCAATAATGAAGTTAGCTGCGATTCTATATCACAGTTTACACTGTGTAACCTTAAGCATACTCAACTACAAAGCAGAGGTGCCATGGAACCCTTCTGAAGAACTGTGAAAATGCATATCACCGCACTGGCAAGAGACCTAGTGTGCATCAGGTTCTGTTGATGCACATCACTATTCCCTAGCCAGTGTCTCAATATACATCTGGACCAATGCGCAATTGACACTTCACTGGCTCCCCTATGTAGTAATGCCATGGTATCCCCACAATGAATACAGCAGTGATATATTTAAGTCTTTTACCCCAACTCCCAAGTCAAGTCTCACATCTCTACCTTCAAGTCTGAAGTTGAGTCTCAAGTCCTTGCAAGATACTCGTAAGCAAAGTCTCAAATAAAGGCTCAAATCTGGGAGCCAACTTTGTACCCCAACCTATATTCCAGAAT
Source organism: Cyclura pinguis (assembly GCA_030412105.1). Lineage (NCBI taxonomy): Eukaryota > Metazoa > Chordata > Lepidosauria > Squamata > Iguanidae > Cyclura > Cyclura pinguis. The sequence continues at coordinate 15,331,228 of CM059599.1, read as the reverse complement.
ATTTAGACAGAGTTGAATATAAGTCATTTTTAACAATTTAAGTAGAGTTGGCCCTCCACATTTGTGATTTTCCATCTGTAGCTTCAGAGGTAGGAAATGGGATCCTTCTTACTCCCCCTTCCAAAAGCTGGAGGCTTTTGTATCAATGGGCATAAAAGAGTCTGCAGTTTGGGATGTGGGGAATAGGATCCTTCTTAGCTTTCCATTTGCAAAGCTGGAGGCTTTTTTTTTCTTTTTGGAAGTGGGGAATAGGATCCTTTTTACTTCCCGTTACTGAAGCTCCTAAAACTTTGGAAGGAAGGATCCTTCCTCCTCAAACCCATTGCCTAATAGATTCTCTGCTCCCCTCTGAGATACACATCCTGCACTCTGGGGACAAGTCTTCCCTTTTGCTCTTAGGAAGTTTTAGAAAGCTCCTCCTATATACAGCAGGGACAACTGCTGAGCAGACCTCAAACCTGCATCAAGCCCCTTGCCTAAATAATTTGCTGTTCCTCTCTGAGAAATACACCCACACTTTGGATTTGAGACAGATCACCATGCAACCAGTAGGCAAAAAGAGACGGAAGAGTAGTTCAAAGTTGTAACGACTGCGGATGAATGTGTTATCTTACTGAACCAAGGGCAGGAAATCATTCACTAAAAATGTACAAATCACAAGTTGAACCAAGTCAGTGCATCATCTATTGCTGAATCAAGTCCAAGTCGAGTCACTGAAATGACTTAAGTCTGACTTGAGTCCAAGTCAATCAACTCGAGTCTACATCACTGGAATACAGACATTGCAAAACTGCTTAATTCTATTTCCCGCAACACAAGTCCCATACTGAACTCTAGCCATTCTTCCTAACATTTAGCTGGGATCTTTTTTTCTTGTAATTTCAATCCATTGGGCTGTGTTCTCCTTTCTGGAACACTGGAACTGAAGCTTGCTCCATCTTCTACATGAAATTGTTACCCTGTGTTCTGGGGGTCCCAGGAGGGACACCTAAATAACCTTGCAATTACACAAATTGGGGAAAATTAGTCAAGAGAACTGGTTGGCAAAACGAGAGGCAGGGTAACGCAGCAGAATCTTGTAACCCAGTGTTTACGGGGTCAGGCCAAGTCAAGAAGCAGACCGGTTTGAAAGTAATGAATGATCTTTATTAAAGACAGGCACACAATGTAAGCAACACACGCACACAGATAACTAAGGAAAATAAAGGTGTGAGTTAGATAGCGGGATTTTCAGAGGGATAGTTGATTCGGGTGATATGAAACTTGTTCCTGAAGCCCGGAAGAAGATGGAGAGTGATGCTGGGGTTTGATGTATCTCAGCACGTGGAGCTGAGGGAAAGGCTCGCTGGACAAAGCGACAGCAAGGCGGGATGGAAGCCAAGAGTGATCCAAGGAAGTGCTCAAAGTCGGGGAGGTTTATAAGAAGAATTGTGACTGCAGGCTAGGTCGGACTTTGAGAAAACAATAGATTTGGAGCTGGAGACAAAGCCTCCGAAAGGTCAGAATTTGAATGATTGAGTTTTAGCCAAATTGTCAATAGGATAGCCAGTATGCAAACGCGGAGTACTTGAGTGTTGTATAGTCAGATCATCAAGCTGCCAGCGCTGGGCAGAGGATCTTTTGAAAGTTGCGTGCATACCTAATGGAGGTACTTGCCTTGAGGTCTCCTAAAGCTGCAAGTCGGCTATTTCTGGCCTGCCTGTATTGTTTTGGAATATTACGGCAATTATCGGCCAAGCCTGTATGCGTGCTTGTCCGGGGGCCTCGCAAGCATGTGGAAGAGAATGGGTATGTGAAGCCGAATTATTGATATCAAAAGATATCTTTTTATATCCCCCAAAGCTCGGGCTAGCCAGGGCAGTAACAAAATCCTTTCTGATATTTAAAGATGGTGATCATATCACCTCTCAGCTTCATCACTGGACATCTCACCTTTGATTCTTACTCTCACCTTCACAACAGTATCTGTGTTTTGCTACTCTTTCAATGGTATTTACAGAGGTACGTATTGGTTTCTTAATTTACAGTTGCCAGAGAGATAGCAGTTTCATTCTGCTGAAGTAAAAGCAAGAGACAAAGGTGGCACCTTACAGTTGAACAGATTTATTACAGCATAAACTTTCATGGACTAGAGTCCACTATCTCTAGAAGCTTATGACATAATAGATCTGTTAGTCTTTAAAGTGCCACTAGGCTCTTCATGGTTTTTATTTACAGTTAACTCTGCGTGTACAAGAAAAAAACTAGGGATGGATGGATTGCTGTTTCCTGATTCCCTGTTAGTTTTGAACATGGTCATTCCTATACTTGTCCTAACCCATTTCTGCATTTAATTCCATTTTCTGCAGGAAAATGTGTACTCAACTCTATTACTTGAATCCTATTTGTGGTCTTAACTAGAGTAAACCAATTTATTCAAGGGGATTTACATAACTGCTGACTCACCTTATAAAGGTTGGTTCAATGGTCTCTTCTAGCTGGGATTACCTGCATTTTTGAAAATCTTTTCATACAAAATACACCATTCTACCTCCAGAGGTCCTTTCACAATACACAAATATAGCATTATGATTCCACTTTAACTATCATGGCTTTAACTATCTGGCTATTACTCTCAGGGTCTTTCTCACTACATAACTATTGCACTAAAATTCCACTTTAATTACCATGGCTGCCTCCTGTGAAATCCTGGGATTTGTAGTTTTGGGAGCTACTGGAGCTCTCTGGCTAAGAATTCTAAACACCCCCCCCCCAAACTGCAAACCCCATGAATCCATAAAACAGAACCATGGCAGTTTAAGTGGAATCATAGTGCAATAGTTCTGTAGTGCAGAAAGCTCCTTAGTCAAAGGGCTCTAATGGCTCACCAAAGCACAAGCCCCAGAGTGCCAGAGGACGCAGCCATAGCGGCTAAAGTGGATTCTTAGTGCTATAATTGTGTGGCATGAAAGGGCCCTGGGATTCAGGGATGCAGAGGAATGGCAGAGAGGAGAGGAAATCCCATCATTTTCTGAAAGCTGGTTGCTATCCTGTCAGTGGGGGAGAAAATCCACTGTGGGATATAGTCTGAACCTTAAAAGAACCATCTGAAGTGCTGAAGCCTGTTTCCCAGGTTGATTCAGTTTTGACTTTTTCTCACTTCATTTTTTCCCAGAACTTTAAAGATGCTGAAGCTATTTGGAGAATAGGGTTCAGCATACTGAATATTTCCTTTACAGTTCAGATTTAAACGCAGAGCTTATTCACTGCTTCATTCATATGGACGCCACCAAGCAGCGTTGGCAGTTTCCACAGGAAGGGAGCAGTACATGAGTGCAGCTCTGCTCTTGACAGAGCTTCAAAAGTTACTTTTAAGAAGAAGGCATATAGTGACGTCCCCAAGTCACCTATAACCAGGCAGTGTTAGGATGATATCCTGGGTCCAAGAGCAACATCCTATGACTACCCAGTCAGGGATAGCTTCAATGTTCCATTATATTCATTCTTATTCTTCTCAAAAGTAACTTTCTAAGCTCTAGATGCTTGAGCCAGGTTCAGGATCCAACACAATGGAGATGTCACTGTCTCAATGTATTGTGAGTTCCAAGTTGTGGCTCCCTTTTTGGGCTAAAGAAAGGGCCCACGTTGAGGAGAGGGTGACTTTATTCTTATTTTAAGCCTCAGTTGATCTCCAGCTCTGAGCCCCAAAGCATTTTCCTAACGCAGACAGAGGGTTTAAACAAGGGGAAAATGATAATGCCATCGCAGTCGAAAGACTTGGGAAAAAATTGAGAGAGAGAGAGAGAGAGAAGAGACCTTGATGTTTGATAGTTGTAATAACCTGCCGAGTGTTCTAATGGCTCAGGGATCAGGTGCAGAACCGCAGCAATAACAAGTGCTGAATAATTATCCCAGCCATATTCTGCCGAACCAAACCCCCAAAGTACGAACTACATAAGGAGGCTTCTGCTGCCTCTCCGAGATTCCCCGAAATGTTAAATTGCTGGATTGGGAGCACTTCCAACATTAGTACTGCCCAGTTAGAAAGAAATAAAGCCCGGAATCCTCCAGCGGCAGTTCTAATGTCTTTGTTAATTATGAATTATGGGTAAACATGCCAACTCACAGAGGTCACTCCAGTCAGCAACAATACTTTTCAAGAAGGATATTTTTTTTTAATGAGGGGCTTTTTCATTTGGCAATAATGTACTTTATATATACATAAAAGCCCAGCCACAAATACAAGTCAAAATATATCCGGTTTTTCTCCCCCTTTATTTGGGTGGTCTATTTATTTGTCTTTTGCTTCTTGGCCTTCCCTCCCTTCCTCCCCTCTTCTTGTGTTTAGTATTACTGTCTCGAGAGCCCCAGTTCATGGCTCTGTGACTGGAAACAGCAGTACAATTCCATGGGCTGGGCAAAATATGGTAAAAAGAGGCCAAGGTGAGGCCAATAGTCAGACACTCTGCTAAAAAGGAGGTGGCACTTTCTAGAAAGAACTAGCCAGCAGACCAGTCACCCTTCTCGTCAGCCATGATGGAGCTCCCGGCTGCATACTGTCAGCTTGATTAACCTCACTTACATGGCAATGGCAGATCCGGAGCTCTGGTCCCAGGAGGGCCCAGGAACAGGTTTAAAGTGATATTATGTGTGGATCTCACCCAACAAAAGCAACTGGCACACAATCATTTTAATTAGATGGTAGCGGCTGTAACACATTCGGCTCTGGCAGTGTCTCTTTGGTTTCCTTCCACACAGATTCCCACATTGGTCCCTGCGAAGAACTTTTGTAGACTAAATGTTGATATAATCTGAACAATATAATAAAGTTAGAGGTGATATATGTGGTTTGCTAGACTGGGGTATCCTCTAGAAAGAATTTTTTCCCCTAAGTATTATCGGTAGTCACTTTTAACCCACAAACTGGAAAGAAAGGCTGCCATCCTATGTACACGTACCTGCAATAAACTCCATTGTACGCAGTCAGACTAAAAGCCAGAGTCCTGTTCAGGACATACAGTCACGTGACTCCTGGTTATGCTCGCATAAGAAGTTTAAGGGCATTGCCCAAAATGGTATCTTGCACCTCTTTTTGCAATACCTTTCTCCTAGTTATGCAATGGCAGCTGGACAGCTTCCTAATGGAGCTTCACCTTCTTGACCACTGATTGTCCATGGAGGTGAACCAGGCCGCGCTGACTGCTGTTCCACAGCTAAGGAAAAAGGAGCAGATTTTGCCTTTTCTGGGATCTGATCCCTCTTCCCTGGATTCACAATAGCAGGTGGATGGTAGACAGGTGCACTCTCTTGGCCAATCAGTGACCAGGATGATGGAGCTGTTCCAGGGAGCTATCCAGTCACTGCAGAGCAACAAGATAAGGTCAAGCAGCCTTGACCTCTCAGACCACAAGTGTAAGTAGGTATGCTGGTAGATCTTTACAACAGTGATTCTCAAGTTCTTGTCTTCCAGTTGTTCTAGACTTCAGCTCCCATAATCTTTTGCCTTACTTGTATGAACTTCCCATTCAAGCAAAGTGGTACTTTTACCATACACAAAGTAAGAAATGAAGGATGACTAAACTACGTCCAAAATACGTAAATGGAGGCTATCACTTTTTGATGAGGTGACAGGATTTAAAGTTTCCTACAGGCCAAATTCATCAGAAATCTCTGGAACTGATAAATACTATAAACCCCATCAATAAATTATACTTCTGGAGATCCCCAAGATCATCAAGGTCTTAAGGATGAGGCCTACAATATTTTTCTTGTGATGAGTACAGCTACCTGTAGATCCAACATGATGAAGTGGTTTGAGTGTTGGACTAAATTCTGGGAGACTAGGGTATGAATCCCCATGAAGCAACGGGAAACCCAGTGAGTAACCTTGGTCAGTCACACTCCCTTAGCCTCAGATGAAGACAATGACAAACTGTCTGGGAACAAAATCTTGCCAAGAAAATCCCATGATAGGTTCACCTTGTTGTTGTGTGCCCTCATGTCATTTCTGACTTATGACAACCCTAAGGTGAACTTGTCACAGGGTTTTCCGGGGCTGTGTGACACACCCAAAGTCACTCAGTGAGTTTCCATGGCCAAACAGGGAATCAAAACCTGATCTCCAAGGTCTTAATCCAATGCTCAAATCACTACACCACGCTGAGTGTCGGTTCACCATAAGTTGGCAACTACTTGAAAGTACACAACACATATACCAGACTATCTGTGGGTCAAAATATAGGATGTGGCCTAGAACCATCTTGGGTTCTAGATGTACTGTATACTCTCTGAATTCTGCATTTGATATCATCCCTACTGAGGATTTAGTTTAGATTTTTCCTTCTTCAACTCCAGCTTTTGGGGAGAGAGGATAAGGTATCTGTATTTCAGTTACCTTCAAAACTATCTTCAAGTCATCCCTGCCAGGTAAGATGGACAACCATTCTGCTGCATTTCTACATAATAAAATGAAGTCATGTACATTTTAGCAGGTTAACAGATGGACTAATTAGAGCCTGAACTATTTTGGGTATAGCAGATAACCAGGTCTGAAGAAGGTTATGGAAAGTGTCAAGAACTTGACTTCACACTGACAAGTAGATATTTGCTAATGGAAAATCCTGTCACCTCAAGAAATAGTTTGCACACAGTATATGCATGAGATTGGGAGGATCTAAACAAAATCCAGACAGAATACAATATGGTGATGGGTACAGCTTTAGGATTTCATTTGGCTGCATGCTTAATGGACATGCTGTTGTGCTACAGTCAACATGTGGGTCAGAATACTGTTGGGAATTATGCTGAGAGTTACCCTAGACATTCTTGGTGATTTTGTAAAATGAGGTATCCAGTACCTCTTTGAAGAACAGTTTTCCCTAGAATGCAAAATAACAGATCAATAGCAAAGGACACCCCTCTAACCCCCCCTACCCAATCAGTGATTGGCCAGTTGGAGGGTTTCTAGGAATGTTCCATCATAGTGTTGTCCTCCATTACAGACCTTCTGTCTGCCTCACCAAGACGTCCCATGTAATTATCTTGGTAGAGAGTTGTGTTTATATCCAAGAGATTTTGGCCCTTTCCACACGTGGGGAAGGAAATGCATAGAAACGCTACTCACCGGCTTTTTCGTGGGTCCGATCGGGTCCGTTGGGACGAGGAGAAGTGCAAGCTCATCACTCCGCACTGCTCCGGCATCCAAAATGGCAGCTTCCAGTTGGTGGAAGCTCTCCACCAACCAGAGAAGCTCGCCAGCCTAAAGCCCGCCCCCGGCAGATCTGCACGCATGCACTAGTACGTGCCTGCAAATCTAGTCGCGTGCTCCGTGCTTTTGAAAAACCTCTTAAAAGAGGTTTTTAAAAAGCACACTGCACAACCACTTCCGGTCGCTTCGGAGCAGACTGAAGTGCGGAACTACGAAAAGTAGTCTGACCCAGTCCACTCCATGGTGCAGACGACCTCCATCGGAGGTCGCTCTGCACCGTTTTAATTGCCCCGTGTGGAAAGGGCCTATGTCAACCCCCTTCATTTTCCCAACTCCGTGGGTACTGATGGCATAGAAGAGGGTGAGAACTGTATTCACTGATTGCACCCATACAAACACTGGCAGTTCTGTATCACACACATCTGTAGAACCTAGTCAAGGTCCTATTGTCTGGTTTAACTATGCCAGAGGAAGGGAAAATGATGGCAGAGGATTCTGTGATGTTATGACAGAGGAATTGGTACTGTGGATGCTGTGGTGACGAGGTGTGGGGGTGGCAGACAGGAACAAAAGCTTCTCAGGAATTGGAAAGGCAGCTTTAACTCCTGAGAGAGATGGTTGTTGCTGCTGTCTCCCACCAGTGATATACCTCGGTCGAAAAAGGTCTTACAGCAATTTAAGGGAGGCTTCCACTGATGTCACCAACAGTATCCCACCCTTATATCTGTACACCTTGTGTGAGGGTCAGAGACAACTCTCTTCAGAAGTTTAGTTGAATGCATGGAGGGTGAGATGGAGACAAGCTCCAAGATCCTGATGTCTCATCACATGGTCATTGTGAAATGAAGGGCCTGACAATCAGAGCCTTTGGAATGCAATGAGAGGACCTGTGAGGGAAGCAATATAACCTAGAGGCTGGTCTATTAGAGTTAGATAGAGGCAGGAGGAAATAGAATTAGGGAGTCAGAAAGAGAGTGAGGGCCAATTAGGGATAGGGAAATGGAGAAGACCTGAGTTGGGTTTTGAAGAACTGAGAATATGGAGAGAGTTGAGAGGAAATTGTTACTTTGTTTGAAACAGACAAGTTACTGTGTACTGTGGGAGGGGGCACCATCAAAAGGTTAGATGTTTACTTATTCTATAAGAAATCTTTACCATTTTTATTTTCTATCTCTTTTATCTGGATGGTTTATTTTGATAATTGTTAAAAGGAATTGGTCATGTTTTACCACACTGAACCCGCTGGTCAACATAGCTACTCAGAATAGTGGTCACCTTGAAACCCAATTATCAAATCCAAGAAGAGATCTTAGGAGTCAAAGGGTCAAAAGTTTGGAACTGTGGGGCCAACTTCAGCAGACAATAGTGGGCTAGATGGATAAATAGTATTAGCCTCACCATATTTTGTCTTACCATGTTTAGGTACTTGCCAACACAGGGAATAGTTGCAGTCTTGTATCAGACTGATTAGGTATTCACCCTACTTGGAACAGACCTCAGGAAAGTTACTCTTTTGGAATACAGTTGGCCATGCTGGCTGGGCAATTCTGGGGAGGTTTAATCCATAAAAGTAATTTTTCAAAGCTGTGGGGTCAGAAGCACAAAAAGAAAGCCTGCACACTCTAAACACTGAAGTCTGCAGTCCAATGACAGGACATGTTTAATAAGTTGGGGTTTTTTTGCGCAGGTGCTTCCCCAAGTATTAGAAGACATCTGTCTGTCACTGCACATGATTTACCTCATCTATGTGCCTTGCATTTAGCATGCTTTGTCTTATGATTGGCCATTGAAAGGTAAACATGGGTTTGCAACATCTGATACCTGAAGTACATATCTCTGAGCAAATCTTATTGTGTATGTGATGGGGGTAACCATACAGAATACGCATTGCCCTTAACATCTGCTTTGATGCTACTACATTTGCCAGAGCATGAACTCTTGTAAAGTAGAGCCTTAAAAAAGGTAAATGGCAGTGACCGCACTGAGGACTTAGAAAAGGTAGTGGATATATTACCACATGGGCAGTGGTGCAGTGCAGTGAATAAAACAGCTTTACAATGGGAGACAGAAGGGATGTGTTCTGATAGCAGAGCTAGAATATACAGTCCAATCAACTGGCGTCACGGAGCAGAGTGAAATGTTGAGGCCCCATTGATATCTGTAGGACTCAGGGTGCAGTCTGCATATAACAGAACATAAAAACATGAACTGAAAACAATAGATATAACACCACATTAAAGATAATTACTACTGGTAGGGAGATAACCACCCACAGTCTTTATTAAGACCAGGAGATAAGAGTGTCAACTGTGCTAATGAACAGTAATTCAACAGCCGCACATTCTCTCTGTCCTTTGAGCCCCCCTTGTCTTATTTGTGGTGACCATAAGGTCAGTTGCAGAAGCTCTAGGAGCCAGATAGGTTCTCCCTCCCACCGGTTGTCTATATTGGATATTACCATTTTTAATGCCTTGTTTAGGGCCTTTCATCCTCATATGTCAATAAGAACGGTTCCACAGTAGAATATGCTGCCCCAGAGTGTGGCACAGTCTCCTCCTTTGGTAGCTTTTAAACAGATGATGGATGGCCATTTGCTGGGGATGCTTTGAGTGTGTGTTCCTGAATGGCAGAGGTTGGACTTGATGGTTGTTGTGGTCTCTTCCAACTCTGTGTTTCTATGATTTTATGGCTCTATGTTAATACTATGCCAATACTAGCCTTCTTGGACCTTTTACAATAGGAATGCAAAGGGTACCTAATATCTAGTGATGACACAATTAATAGGGGGTAATGTATACTTTAAGCTGTGGTTAACACTAGAAGGTAAAATGACATTGTTGCTAGAATAGATGAAGGGGCACAGATGGCATGGGGGGTTCATACACTCCTCTGTTCCAAGGCCAATGACAAAATGATGAGCCAGGCGTCTGTTACCCCAAAACGTGGGTGACTCAGGGGTCCACTCACTATGCCAGTACTGCCACATGGCAATAAGGAATTAATTAGCTCAAATTAGGAGGCCTGAGGTGGGTAACCTAACAAGATCTTCCACCAATGTTTATGGGGTCGTAACAGGAAAGAACCAGCCAGAGATTCCAAAATAAGCTAATATGTGTTTTATTTAAAAGTTCAGTCATTCACACAGAACATCCAAACACTCACACACCCACACGAGAGCTAACCAAAGGACAAAGGAAGGAAAGTTGTTGATAGCAGAGTTTTAGGGAATGGGCAATAATCAGTGATCCAGAGAGCAGCAAAAGAAGCAGTGATGTGGCTTATACTTGTGCCTAAGTACAGTACTTGTCTAGAAATCAGAGCAACAGGGTGGCATTCAGCAAGTCAGATACTCCATCGACCTGCTCAAAACAGAGGAGTTTTTATATCCAAAAAATCCACCTGGAGGGTATGGGTGTGAATGGCTCTCTGGCCAAGCAAAAAATGGAGGTTGCAACACGGACAATGGGGTCCAGATGGAATTAGTGGTCTTAGAGTTGCGTGACAAAAAGTTAATGGCTGTCGTAATAGCTCTGTAATCGTGGATGGGTAAGGGAATAATGCAGGGAAACATCCAGGAGCAAGGAAGACAAGCTGAAACAATCAGTGTTTTGTTGGGAACTTCCCTTCACCATTGTACACTTCAGCTTAAGCCTGTTATCTCTGGAGCTGCCTGGAAATGTGCCTGACAATGACCTTGTTGCATAGAGGGGATCTTCTGACTACTTTGCAGTACACGTATTGAGTCAGGAATTTTCTTCTGCCCAGCTCAACCTTCCAGTCACTTCAGGACCCATTTTATATCAACACCAATTAATGTATTTTGCCAATTAAATCATATTAAATCTGGGGGATGTGCAGGCCGGAAACACTTTTGTTTAAAAGGGGTGGACCACACCAAAGTTGTATCTGCTGTTGACATTTAGCAGCAACTGTGGTGGCTCTTCATGGTGCAGGAAGGTGCCAGGGTGTCCTCCTGTAACATAGAGAGCTGAGAGGCTGAAGGGCAGCAGAGTGCATTTTCCCCTTCTGTTGCTGAAGGAAATGATGGAAGTAGAGGGGGAGGGGAGTGCATGGGTCAAATAAGAAAGCCCTGTGGTATCCACTTCCATTCTTTCTGTCTCACTGTCTCTTACACACAAATACACTGATTTTTTTCCCAAAGGTGGTTTGTTTTGCATGGCCTTTGATACGTCTGTCTGCTTGAATGAGCAAGAGGTGTGTGATCATGCCTTGATCTTTTTGCCTCTCATCTCCTTCTGGTTCTCCCCAAAATTGGGTATTTTGCCTTCCAAAACTGCCAACAGAGTTATCTAATGCTGAAACTAGACTAAATTGGACTAAAATCCATAGCTTGGATTTCACCCAACACATTAGGCTGGAGAAGGGCCCTGTTCTCAAACTCGATGGCTGAGTTTTCCCACACCCATCCCATTTTCACTCTCCTCTTCCCCAGTTCTTCACTTCCTTGGCAGAAGCCTAGGTTGATTGTGTTTCTCTTGCTCTCCTCCTATTCTTTTTCCCTCTTCCCTTGTCTCTCCTTCCATTTCTGCTGTCTTTTGACGCTTGTGCCTCCATCTCTTGCTATAGCAACACCTGCAGGTGAAGGCAAAGCTCATCCCCCATGCGCTTTGCTGGCAGTGAAGAGGCAACTAATCACTCGACAAGTTGTGAAGTGCCATCTCTATGCTACCCAGGATCAAATTGCAGCAGCAAGCACCCCCGACACCCTCATGTGGCACAGGTGTTTAACCTGCTTCTGTGAACATTGGGGGGAGAAAGATTTCAGGGGGAAAAAGATCCTATTGGTTCCATCGTACATTGCTTGCCTGCAGAGTTTCACACAGACATGCAAACTCTCAACAGTAGCTCATACGAGGCATAACACAAAACAGTATAGCTGGGAATGTGCTCCTTCTGCAATTCTAATTTCGAAGAGATTGGCAGTCTGTGGCCTTCCAGATGTTGCAGAACTGCACCGCTCACTAGTCTCAAAAGCTGGAAGTTGTTGTCCGACATAATCTAGGGCCATTTCCGCACTACACTGTTATAGTGCTATTATTCCACTTCCAACATCCTATGAAATCCTGGGGTTTGCAGTTTAGGGAGGGGCATTTAGAATTCTCAGCCAGAGATCTCTTTGACCTCAGTAAACTACAAACTCCAGGATTCTACAGGATGTTGAAAGTGGAATAATAGCCTATAACAGTGTAGTGAGGAAATGGCCTATGATTCTATGATGCTCCGTTTTCAGCTGTATCTCAGCCAAAAAAACCCCAACGAAATATGATACAACATTCCTTCTGGTCACCATTTTGCACAAGGTGCAGCTGAAAACAAGTAAATTGGGTCTCAGATGGGGTGGTGGCCTCCATAGGGGCCAGGGGCAAAAATTGAGCAGTTGCCCATCCCTCTCCTAACTGAAGCAGTGTGGACAATTTTTTTTTTTGCACAAAGAATTTTTTTGCATAAATAGCTTCAAATTGCAAAAAATAAATCACCAAAATATGCTCAAAACCTCATGTAAATCTCACCCAATGGGGACGAACTTCCAAAATGTTTGCTCTCATGAGGAAATTTATATGAAACCAAAAGCTGCATTTCTCCTAAAACATTTTGATTGCCACCAATAAGAACGAAACACACCGACTTTCTCATTCAGCAACTCTTAACATTTCTTCAGGCTAAGTTGCAATACGGGATCTGAGAGCGAAATTAACACAAACTGCTTTTCCCCTTCCGCTTGATAATTGCTTAATTTTTCATTGTGGTCGCTTTTCATAGTTGCAAATGGATAGATTTGTAGTTTTTTATGTTTTCAAAATGCTATATTTCCCCTTTTTAGGACTTTAAAAAAGACAGAAAGGAATCCAAACCAACAACCTGTAATTATGTTTGTGACAGCAACCTAATTGCATGCCACACTGAAAGCGAACCCGGTGGGAGAAATAATTTTACCCAATTATGGAAAGTTTTAATAAAAGACTTATATGTAAAGTTTTGCATTTTTAATGCATTCTGTGGGCACCCGGGTGCCATTTTGCCCGTTCTTTTGCTTATCATTAAAACCGTGTGAGAAAAGGAATGAAATACCTGTTATATTTAGCATTGTTGGCAAAACGGTGTTTCGCGTGCACACTCAAAAGTGAAAAAAAATATATATGTAAAAAGAAAGGAGTATGAAAAAGAAAATACCTTTAAAGATAATTGAATGCAAGCCTCCCCACTGATGAAATAACCATTGATTTCTATTGAATATGCATTCTCTTTGTTTATTATTCTACCATGGGAGTTACATATTTTAGCATATAATGCAGCCGGAATTTACATTGTGTGTTTTCCTTTAATCCAAAAAAAAAAAAAAAAGTATTTCAGTGAGATATTTTGAATAAACACTTATTTAAATAGATTTAGAGATTTTGCAAAATGCACTATAACAAGAAAATTCCCAAAATTATGTGATGAGTAAATCTTCTTCCTAAATAGTGCATTAATCTTAACATTATTTTAGCTTTCCCTGGAATTTTCACTGAATCCCTGGGCTGCCTTGTATATTTTCTAACTAGAAAGCAAAGCAGAAGCTGCACAAGTAAACTGCAAAGGAAGATATTTCTCCTAAACAAGTCCCATTACAGGTATCCCCAGTGACATCTATTTATACCAACCAAGATCCTGCATTATCAGGTATAGATATGATAATAGAGTTCAATTATTGTAGCTGTTTCTGCCAATGCAGCTCCTCCAAAAATTGACCTTATAAACCAGGCATAATCCCAAATGAAGGGTTCCTGAGGTGCTATAGATTGAGGTGCTGGGAAATGATGACTGCAGCAGAGTCTCAGTCCCAGTGTGCTTTGAGACAGGCAGCTGGGAAGATCTTCCAAGTCCTGCTCCAACTGCTTGCCTCAACATAAAGAACATGACAACATAAACCTGAAACTGGGAGAGAGCTACAGTTAGCCAGTACCTCCAGCACCTCAGAAATACCTTCATTTGGGGTACTGCCTGGCTTAGGAGGTAGATTTGTTGGGGCATATATATTCATTAATGACCATACACTTGTATCCTAAAAGTTGCAATTGGGAATGCATGTTCTTGCAATCCCAGGGACAAAAAAGGTACATTTGGAGGCACTGAAGAACAGAATCATAGAATCATAGAGCTGGAAGAGACCATAGGGGCCATCCAGTCCAACCCCCTGCTATGCAGGAACATACATCGAAGCACTCCCAACAGATGACCATCCAGCTTCTGTTTAAAGATTTCCAAAGAAGGAGACTCCACCACACTCCGAGGCAGCATATTCCACTGCCAGAGAGCTCTGACTTTCAGGAAGTTCTTCCTGAGGTTCAGATGGAATCTCTTTTCCTGTAGTTTGAATCCATTGCTGCTTGTCGTAGTTTCTGGAGCTGTGAAAAGCAAGCCCATTCCCTCTTCAATATGACATCCTTTCAAATATTTAAACATGGCTATCATGTCCCCTCTTAACCTTCTCTTCTGCAGACTAAACATAACCAGTTCCCTTCATAGGACATGACTTCCAGACTGTTACCCTCACTTCTGGGGATCCCTTGGGGGACACCTTGGTTCACTCCAAAGATGCAAAGTTTGGGGAAATTAGTGGAGCACTGGCTGTAGGGGAATGGTAACCCAGCAGAATCTTTTACCCAACTTTTACGGGGTCAAACCAAGTGAAAAGCCAGACAATTGTTCCAATAACTGGATTTTATTAATAAACGTGTTCTCACGCACCCACCCACCCACTCACTCACTCATGCACACAAGGCCTATTGAGAAAGGAAGGAGGTGAAAATTGATAGGGGATTCAGCGGAGAGGGTGTAAAGTCAGTGATACTGCACCTATCCTGAAGTCTTCAGTCCAGGAAGCAGCAAGAAGAATGGAGCTCAGTGAAGAGAAGCAACTGAGGGGATCACTCGACTAACAGAGTGCCGGTCTGCTAGCGTGGCGGGGAGTTCTCCAAAGAGACCCTTGAAAACTGGGACTACTTATATGGAAGAACGTACCTCAAGGGCAGGCCCTCTCCCCAGAAGAACAACGGCCAAAATAAAAAGAGAAATGCCGCACAATAGCAACTTGGTGGTTTGCATGATTGGTTTATGCAGATGGATCTTGCAGTGCAGGGTTTACTAACATTGGAGTTGCTCAACCTGAGGAAAACCCAATAATCCACTCAAGCTGGCTACTCCTTGGCTGAGGACCCTTTGTTCGTGCAGATGTGTTTAGCCTGAGGTCTCCTAGGGGAACGTGACTGGGGATTTTCCTGGCCTGACCTAGTTTCGGTCGTTCAATCTCTTTGTCTATGTACCCACTCAGGCAACTTGTCTGGCATGGCGGGCAAATTTGATATCAAATTTATAGTCCCCGGGATGGAGTATGCCAGTGGGGTAACAAGACCCTAGTTATGAACCATTAAAGAATTGTAACTTCATGGCTGGAATCCTATTGATTAGTCTCAGTTAAATACACCTTGCTGTTGGGTGCCTTCAAATCATTTGGTTTGTTGTTTCCAGTGTACCCCTTTTGTTCCTGTGACTGCAAGAACAACCACTTTGTATTCCCTATTCCACAAAGGAACAATACTCAGTCACATTGGTGGATACAGAATTGGTTGCACAATGCTGGTATACAGCAGAAGGGTGGTATATCACAATCACTGTGTAACTGAGGGGATGTAGATTTGCATTGCACAAGCATGATGTAGGATCCCAACCAACTGTTGATGTTGTTGTGGACATTAAAGACAGACACTTTTGGCTTCCATCCTTGATTTTCTTCTTGTCTGTTGTGGAAACATTGAAACAATCCTATTTCTCGTTGTCTAAGAAATAATTACTTTTGTGGCACCAGAAGTTTCTGGGTGCTGTTTCTTCCTTGTGTTAGTTGCCTATTCCTTTTGCTGTGGACAGCTTTCTTGCTTCATCTCCTATCACACAGTGTGGATATAAAGATTACTAAAGAGTCTGCTCATTATCCCATGTAAATGTCCTGAGATTCCAA
Organism: Cyclura pinguis; assembly: GCA_030412105.1. Classification (NCBI taxonomy): domain Eukaryota; kingdom Metazoa; phylum Chordata; class Lepidosauria; order Squamata; family Iguanidae; genus Cyclura; species Cyclura pinguis. Next base: position 15,315,026 of record CM059599.1, on the reverse strand, counting down.
TGCTTGAGAATGCCTAAGTGGAGTGTTGATGCTAATGCTGCCTTTTTGGTTTTAACCATTATCATGAATTGGGCAACTCAGGTGGCCAGAAGGTGATAACAAAACCCCAGAGAGAATCTAGATTAGCTAACAAGTAGCATGAACTCTTAATCCCTCAGTCTATAGAGATGCGATGGGGAACCGTGCCTTTTTCAATTTCTGATTCCTGGTAACCCTAAAGTGAAACTCTCACTGAATTTTCTTGGCAAGTTTTTTCCAGAGGGGATTTCCAGGGCTCAGCAGGGATTTGAATCCTGGTCTTCAGACTCCTAGTCCCACAATCAAACTACTGCACAACACTGGTTTTGTAAATAAAAGTAGGTAAAGCTACTGAATCAGTTTTGCAATGGTGAGTCAACACTCAGGTGAACCCAAACTGATTCAATGGTTCTGCTTAAGTCAGGCTAACAATAGAATTTGGACTATGCGAAATGGTGGGTATTCACTTATGCAGACACTGAATGCACCCATTACATAACGGCCAAAAGATTCAACTGTATGAGTAGGAGAACTAACCCGTGTGTAGAAAACCAAGAAGATTCCAGCCACAGACTTCTGTCTGGCAGCAGGATCTTCCAGACCCTGTACAGCACTGCCCCAAATGGTGAATCTCAGAACTGCAGCCTGGAATACCTCTGGCTGGTGAAAAGTTCTTGATTCTGGATTTGTTCTTGGTTCATCCTGGCTTTAATTCCTGGATTGTATTTCCTTCCCCATTCAACTTTGTTAAGACTGTACTCCCTTGGCTGAGACTTGCTGACATAACTGCTGGATCCAGGCTGGCTTCCAAGTACTATTTGTGGATGAGCCTTGCTATCTGACCATAATGTCATCTACATGTCCTCAGGAATATCATGAGTTCCAGGAAACTGTTTTTCTTTCTTTGATATTCATCAAATGTTTTGGGAGAACTTCCACATTTGCTCCTTATTAGATTTAAAAAATGGATACGTGGAGCAAAGAATATGGGAAGAAAGCATTAAAATTTCTTTGCAGATTTACTTCTCAAAATATGGAAAAAGGATATAGAACATAAGAGACGCTGGAAATTAAAATGAATAATGGGCTAAAACTAATATTGGCAGATATAGGCATGTATTCAGTTGCTAGGCCCAGATGGAGTACAGCCATTAGATCAATGGGAACTTGCTTAATCAATACTTAAATAACTTCCACGAGTTTAATTGGTCAACTTTAGCTGAGAACAGCTATTTTGTTTAACCCACTGTCCAAAGGAGGAGGAGGAGGAGGAGGAGGAGGAGGAGGAGAATAGCTGGAAGAGGCTGCAGAGTTTCCTTTTCCCTGAGCACACTGGAAAGGGAGGTTTCCACCCAATCCCCTCCTTTTTCCCCTGCTGAGTTGAGTATAAACTAGTTTTTGCACTTTGAACTCAGTTTGCAGCAATTGAAGTAAGCTGATAACAATGGAGAAAATGGAAGGAAGAGACAGAAACTAGGACATTTTAAACGCAGCTGAAAAAGTGGGATGGAAGAGGGTTAATAGGAACTGATCTTGCCTAATTAGGACAACTGGAGGATGTGTTTAAAGTCTCATCCATCCTTAGAACAGAAAATTCAATACTGTAAGGTTGGGCAGCTACTCCAGGTCCGAGGTTTGCATGTACCATCCCCTGGACCTGAAAAAGTTACATGTGGTCCCAAATCCCACCCATCTCTGGATATTTGCAGGAAGAGGAGAGACTAAATTGTGTAATCATTTTTGGATGAAAAATGTTCCCCTGAACCCTTAGGATGTCACATAATGTTTTTTCCTACATTTTGGTGCTTCTCTGCTTGATTTCAGGGCCAAGAGAGCTTCCCACCACCCATCAACCGGAAAGTGACCATAAGTCACTTCTAGTTTGAGAAAAATCATCCAATCAACTTAGAATAGGTTGGGGAACACACAGCAAAATGGCCCCCACAGGCCCAGGCCATTTCCGTGCTAGACAGTTATAGTGTTATTATTCCACTTTCAACATCCTATGGAATCTTAGGGTTTGTAGTTTAGGGAGGGGCCTTTGAGAGTCCTTTGAGGTGCCTCCTAAAGTGCAAACCCCAGGATTCCATAGGATGTTGAAAGTGGAATAATAGCACTGTAACAGTCTAGTGCGGAAATGGCCCTAGAGTGAAAAGCAAAGCCTAGGTGGCTTGGAAAATTGGGATCCACACTAGGGAAGGGCTGAATGGGGCCCTCGGGATGTACTTTGCCATAGTAGATTGGTCTTTGTAAAACCATTTGCCACAACAAATACTGGGAAATCTACACTGAAAATTCAGTGCACTCTGAGTTTCAGTTGCTGGGAAGAAAACTCAAGGAAAGGCTATTGATTTCATATCCCAGTTGTTGGCTACCTGGAAGTATCCATCTAGACACTGTTTTTTTTTTAAGGATACGAGATGCAAATGCTCATTTGTCTTCTCCAGACACGCTCTTTGTATGTTCTTACCAGCATTTAGAAAGTTACTTTGTGAAAGTAATTCCTTCCCCCTTCTTGTTTGTATTAACCACCCCTCCCAATTTGGTATCATCTGGGAATTTGATCAGCATACCCTCTACTCCTTCATCCAGGTCATTGATGAAGATGTTGAACAGCACTGGGCCTAGGACAGAACCCCATGGCACCCCACTAGTCACTTCTCTCCAGGAAGAAGAGAAGCCATTGGTGAGCACCCTTTGGGTTCGGTCAGTCAACCAATTACAAATCCACCTGACAGTAGCCCTGTCCAGTCCATATTTTACTAGCTTCTTTGAAAGAATATCATGGAGAACTTTGTCAAAGGCCTGACTGAAATCAAGATATACTACATCCACAGCATTCCCTTCACCAATCAAGCTTGTAACTCTTTCACAAAAAGAGATAAGACTTGATTGTGACTTGCTCATAATCACCAAGTGGATTTCCACAACTTGGCAGGAATTCAAACTCTGGTCTCCAGAACTATAGTTCAACACTTAAACCACTACACTACACTGTCTTTCAGCCCCCAGCTAGCACTGCCAAGAGAGTATAACAACATTGTAAATGACCTCTTCTTTTTTGTAACTTGTTACTTCCACATCCTGGGCCATTTCTTCACTACACTGTGCTATTATTCCACTTTCAAAATCCTATGTAATGCTGGGGTTAGCAGTTTAGCGAGAGGCATTTAGAATTCTCAGCCAGAGAGCTCTTTCACCTCAGTAAACTACAAATCCCAGTGTTCCACAGGATGTTGAAAGTGGAATAATAGCACTATAACAGTGTAGTGCAGAAATGGCTCTGGTTACAAACACCCAAACTGTACGAGGTTATCTTGAAATGGTGTAGGCATTTCATTTGGGAAGGAACCCCTATCTTTCTTTTCAATTTGACACCAAGCAGAATTTTGGGTGGTAGGTTTGGAGTGTCAGGAACTTCTACCTGAAGACAATGCCATCTGAAACACATGCTTACTAGAATGTTCTGGCGTTCTGCTCTCGGGAGTCCTTCGAGTTCATTTGCCCCTGTAAGCAAACAAAACCTCCAAAGGAGTAGGCCAATTTTTTTCCCTCCTGTGTTTTTCAGAGCAAAGGATGCCTGATGCAACTGTGCACAGCCTGTGACTATTTGGAACACGTTCGCACAGAAAAGCAACTGCCGCCATGCGCCTCTCAGAAATTGCCTCGTGATGAACATCCCTCCCATGTGTGTGATGCAAAGATTGCTTGATAATGCTGCTTTCATAACCTGACACTTTCCCCAAGAGGAAACTGATGAAAGTTTTCAGTTGTGGAATGACGGAAGATGATCATGGCATCCGCGTACCCTCTCATGCACATGTTCCGGTGCATGTGGCAGGGGAGAGGTTTTAATTGCCCTTTTTTTGAGTGAGAGAGAGAGAGAAGAGATGGGATTATGATTCACGTTGCGTGGCTCTCAACACACATCTTTGTTGTAAGGAAAGGAGGAAACATTTTAAAAAATATATAAAGAGAGTGAGAGAGACAGAGAGAGATAAACTAGACCTTTCGGAGTGGGGGAAGAAAAACTAATACGACAGACATTAAGAAACAAGGAAGTAACTCATTGCAGGTTTTTGAACGCAACTTGCAAGGACATAAACAGCACAAGACAGTACAAAGAGAGAGAGCTTGCAAGAGAGAAAAAGAAAGAAGGAAGATTCATCTAGCAATCACAGCTCCAAGTCCCGGAAGGGGGGCTGGGAAGTGGTCACAGGTGATTGTCATGTGTGATAATTATTATTACTGTACACCTGCTCCTCCGCACTAATTAACTTTGGATATGCAAATCAAGCCTATTGCATCATGCCCCAGCTCTCCTCCCCTACAGATAAGAAGATGTTCAGCTGCTGGGTTTAATTAGGATAATGAACGGCAGGCCCACTGTGGCTTGGCAGGGGAGGAGAGGGAGGGGAGCGGCGACTGACCTTTTCTCCCCAAACGGTGACATTTTCTATAGCTTGGGAGCCCTCCGAGTCACCCCCATGGCTGGGACGCTGATAGGAGCGGATTGATGAGGTGTCATTAGAGGAGAGATGCCTCGGCCCCAGTGTTTGCTGGGAGCGTACAGCAGGTGTTCCGACAAGGACACAGGCTATCAGTGCTAGATGCCAAACAATTCTCTCGGTTCGGTAAAGTCGAGCGCGCCAGCCTTTCCTCCAGAAAGGAAAACAAGGCTATTTTTTTTTCTCCTTACCGGCAAACCACTGGAGAGGTCGTCCTGAAATTACATTTCAGAGTTACTCTTCGTCTGCCATCAACAGATTAGAAAGATTTGCCATGCCACCCCCCTCTTCCCCCATTTGGGAGATGCAAACACAAACAGCATCAAGTTCTCTTCCTTCTTTTTTTAAGATGTGGTTTTCCACTGTCTCTTTGCTCTGCTCTGGAAATGGGGAGGGGATATGGATCAGCAATAGCTATCCTGGGATCCTCTGGATGCTCTTGGACTACAGTCCTTAGCAGTCCTGGCCAGAATAATCGATGGTGAAGAAAGCTGGGAGTTGCAGTCCAACAGCATCTGGAGAGCTGCATGATTCATTGGCTTCAGGAGAGACAGAAACACAGGCAATGCTCTGTCATGGTAGCTATGCCTGACTGTGCCAACACCTCAAAAACCTACACTTCCAGCCTGGCAGAACTCCAACCAAAAGGTTTCCAAGATGCTGGAGCACTGGAAAATGATATCTGCAGCATTCTTCCAGTCATGGGGCACTTTGAGAACAGGCAGCTGCAGAGACCCCTCACAGTCCCGTCGCAATTGCATCTCTCAAGGTGCTCTGCAACCAGGAGAGCACTGCAGGTGTCATTTCCCAGAGACCCAGTCTCCAGCAGCTTGGAAATACTTTGGTCGGGGAGCTACCAGGCTGGAAAGGTAGGTTTTGGGGGTGATGTCCAGTCGTTAATAACGGTAAACATGAATCCCCAGGGATTGCAAGTGCATCTTACGATCCCATAACTGCTGAAACAGGATGCCCACTAATATTGCTTAAAAGCGCTTATATTCAGCTGTCTAGCAGACTCCCAGAGTGGCTCATAAAGTTGCATGACTTTCCAGCCCTTAGCACATGAAGTTGTCATCCTAGCAGAGCAACCCATTGCTCCCAGTCCAGGGCCTGTGCCATCACGTGACATTGTTGTAGACCTGCTGCTGTCACGTTGCCATCCATAGTAAACCCTCCCTTTATCATTATCAGAAAAAAATCTGGTAATGGCCTCCTTTCCCACCACAATCCTGTCAGCTGCGGGCATGTGGTAAGGGCCAAAGTGCTCAATAGCACTTCCTTCCGCAGTACAGTGCAGGAACCAACCAATCATGGCTTAAGGGGCAAGGAGAAAGCAGGGAAAGGGACTCGCCATTGATGCCATACTGCAGAAGGGAGAACAGTGTGTGTGACGCTGACCATCCGTGGAAGGCGACTAGCTGTGGTGGAGAGCATTCGGGTCCTAATCCCATCGTGGCAATGGCAATGCTGGGATCCCATTGGGATGACATTTTCCTGGGGCATAGTGCACTAAGGGCCTCCCTGCCCATATGATCTGAATTCAAGAGATGACACACAAGGAACAAGGGATGGGGAGGGAGGAGGAAGAAAAAAACGAGTTCAGGTTGAAGTGCATAAGCACCAGCTAGATTCAGGTGGCTTGGGAAAGCAACTGCTGTTAAATGAGAGGGAAGAAAAGGCTGGAAGGCAGCAGGTCTCCCAGGAAATGGCAATACAACAGCTAGTGCATGCTGAGTTTTATGCTCTGCAACCCCAGTACAGAACCTTGGCCATTGCCTGAACTCCTGTAGCACTTTCTATGTTGAGCTGCCCTTGGAAAGTATTATGTGCCATTGCAAATATTACTGTTATTTATTTATATCCCATCTTCCCCCACTCCAAACAGGTACTAAAGGTGGTTTATAAATTAAAACAGATACTACATAGATAAAACCATACAAAAGATTACCTTTAAATGTCATTAAATTGTCAGTTAAGCTAGCATAAATTTAAAATAAACATTTACAAAAAAAATCAAGTTTTTTTTAAAACAAGTCCTTAGAGTAACCTATTAAAAGCCCTTAACTTCAACTGATTCCAAATGCACTTTTTGACTAGTTATAGAGAGCAAGTGATTTCCATATTACAATAATTTATTTAACTTTTTAAAATTGTTTTAAAAATCTCACCAGAGATCCTGAATCAGAAGATGTAGCTGCAGTGATAAAGATCTGTGATTATAGTTCCATCTCTGGATGCAACCTCCCAAAACCCTCCTTAGAAACCAGGAAATGCTACCAACATAGGGGTTTCTCAGGGCAGTGAGTGAAGCAGCCAGTCTTCTCCTAGCAGTGGGGCATTTTCCAACAAACAGCTGCAGGCAGCCCCGCAGCATCTTGTCCCAACTACTTGTCAGAAAGAACCTCATGGCAGAAGAGGTTGGATACTTCTTCATTCCCTGCCCCACTCCCCAGTGCCTTAGAAATCCCTATGTTGTTGGTGCTGCCTGGCTTCTAGGGTGAATTTGTGGGGGGGGAACACTCTTGGTTGTTGCAATGGTGCAACTACCATACACAGGAATTCAAAAATTTATGATGCCATGAGTCTGCCTTGTGATACTGTAAATACTGAATAAGATGCCAGCTCTTATGTTTGTTTTCAGCTGTATTCTGTTCAACTTATGTTGTCAGCCACTTTGGACAGAAAGGTGGAGTATAAATAAAATAAAATAATAAAAATAATGGACAGTTTTATTGGCTATTAGTCCATTTTCCAAGCTTAGTTCAAGAAGCCGATTATGATCTATAAAGCCTTGCATGGGTTGGCACTTAGGATATTTGTAAACCTGAGTTTTCTCATAATAACCTGATCTGTTTTTTAGGTTTTCAGTAAAGGTCCTTTTCTTAGTCCCACTGTCATTAGGGATGTATTTGAGAATGTGAAAAGGGCCTTCTTGGTGGTAGCTCCTCCCAGGGATGGAATAATGGAGTTGATCATGTTCTTCTACCAACCGGCAAAGGCATTCTTATTCAGATAGGCTTTAGGTTCTGAATTTGCCTTGATGATGAAATACGTTTTATCTGGGAGGTGGGATTAAATGTTTCGACAATAAATTTGCATTCTGTTTTTGCATGTTCTTGTTTTATTTATTTCATTTATTTACTGTACGCAGCTTTGACCAGCAGGGTGGAAGGATGGGATAGAAGTGTAATTGGTTAATTAATTCCTTAATTTTCAGGTGAGAGAGAAATATTTTACTTTGTAGGAGAATCACTAGTACAACTGAAGAAAGAGTTCAGATTCCCTCTTTACATTTGCCAGCTCATTAGAAATTGTTTTCTCTTATGTATAGCTAAATAAGCCTTATTTGAATTTCAAATTCAGTTGCAGGCCAACAGAAACAGAGATGGCACAACAATAACTGCAATGCAATCTTTTTTGTGTCTGTCTCTCTTTCTCTCCTTTCTATCTCATCGCTTGCTTGGCTTTAACCATCTGTGCCTTACCCTTTCTCTTTTCTTCCCAATTCTAAAAGTGTGGTTTTATGTGGTCGTAATGCCACATTTGATCACTCTGTCACTTTCCCCTCCTCTTTTGCAACAGGAGAAGGAGAAAACCTCCACACACACACACACAGTTAAAACAACAGTTGCTAAATAATCTTTAAAGTATAGCAACACACAGAGGTGTAAACTTTTTTTCCTGCTTGTCGACATAGAAAGTGGAAAGAGAAGATAAAACCAAGGGCCTCGATGGACTCGTGCTAGATGTACTGACTCTAGCAACAAGAATGAGCATGTTTTTAATTAGGAACATTAATATAGAAAGGAGAGTGTTAACCCTTCTGTCTTCCAATCACAATCTGGACTAAATTCCCTTCTCCCCACAAGATTCAGTGGCCAAATTTCATTAACTGTCCATGTTACTAATTGTAGTGTGAGACTGTGGTTTCTGTCAGGATTGCTGTGGTAATGAGAAAACTAAGGTGTAGCTACAAGCCCTTCCGAAATGAAATTTTACTTTATTGCCCAAATTTCTAGTGCTGTGGAGTGTGAGACATTAAAAACTGTTTACACCCGGAACTCTTAAATTTCCTGTGTTGTCATTCCTGTGTCAAGTTTGCTGCTCTTTTGCTTTGGATGCCACCAGGATGTATGACTCCTGTCATAAGGTATCTGTTGCACGTGTATTAGAATAGATCAGGTAGCTAGCTCACGCATTGCTAGAATCAATTAGAGCACTACAAAGTATCAAATGCCAATTGTTGACTGCAACAATGTAGCTGTTTGAAGCTTGTTAGTGTATTCCAGTGTATCAAATGGTTAATTCTTTTATTGCCCATTGCTACAACGTATCTGCTAGAGGGGGAGAAGATCAGAACAGGGAAAACGAAAGTACCAAAAGGTGTGCGAACTGGAAGCGTGCAGAGATAAGGGGGCAGGAAATATGTTCCAGCCTCAAGGATGAAAGATGGGCAAATAACTACAAGTCTGGGAAACATCTGGAGTTGTGGGGTGATGGTACATTTATGATCTTCTCCAATCACAGCTTTGCAAGCCTAAATTTATATGGTAAGGTTAAAAAAAACTGTGACCACCAGCAACATTGGACGAAGTGTGCAATGTTGCTTGCTTTGCTACAAATAAACACTGCCGTCTACCTCTCAGTGAAGTTTGTGGATTACTAGTTACCCAGGGCATGACAGACATTGTATTTTTAATCCTCAACTGAAGCTTAAAGTAACTACAGTAATTTCATTCACAGCAGAATTACCATAAAGGCACCAGATCCTGTCTGATTTTGGCAGCTAAGCAGAGTCAGCCCTGTTTAATACTTGGATGGGAGACCACCAATGAATACCAGGTGCTATAGGCTATATTTCAGAGGAAAGAACAGGGAAAACCACCTCTGAGTATTCCTTACCTAAGAAAAACCCTACAAAATTCATGGGGTTGTCATAAGTGAAAGCCTTGGTGGTGCAGTGAGCCCTGGAGGCTCAGTGGTTAAATGCTGGCAGTGTAGCCACAATGTTGTGAGTTCGATCTTGCAGGGCTCCAGGTGGACTCAGCCTTCTATTTTTCCATAGGTCAGTAAAATGAGCACCCAGTTTGTTGGGGGCAATTAGCTAAACCCATCGGGCACTTAAGGAGTGTTTTGCACTGATAAGCAGTATAGAAATGTAACTGCTATGCCTGTAACTGCTATAAGTCAACAGGTGACTTGAAGGGACATACACATAGTGTGAATGGGCCCTAGCCTTTGCTTTATCTAGGGTGCATCACACATTCTTAGTCCCAGAAAGGTTCACCTTGCAGTTGCCATAAGTTGGAGACAATTTGAAGACACAAAACACGAAACAATTCGATTTACCTTATGGGACTTCTGAGTAGTTAGGTTTCCCCAGACATGTTAAAGGTGATGCTGATAAATTTTCTCCCTACATCCAGTCACCCACACCAGATGGACTACAGAAATAATTAGAATAACAGCAACAGCAACAACAAAAGCAACAATAATTATTTTATTCATTTATATCCCATGTGTTTTTCCCCCCAGAACTGGGCCTTTGATCTCTTTCACACTCCAAAATTACAGTGGTCTGACATCACCATAACTGCCATGACTATATCCCATGTAATCCTAGGAAACAGAAGTAGACAACTCCTATGGCATTGGCTTGATGCGAGAAACAAGACCAGATAATTGGAAATAGGGGAAATTTGGATCAGGCAAAATTTGAAGATGTCTTTGCATGGCCTACATAATGAAAAAAGGCAGGAACAAATTGTTTATATACATTGCATAACCCTTTAGTATAGTTAAATGGAGGCTGTCATTCTTTGGGCACATCATGAGATGCCATGGTGCACTGGAAAAGACTAACGCTTGGTAAAAGGGAAGGTAGTAGGAAAAGAAGGAGAGCACAGTGCAAGTGGATTGATTCAATCAAGGAAGCCACAACCCTGGCCATTTCCGCACTAGACTGTTATAGCGCTATTATTCCACTTTCAACATGCTATGGAATCCTGGGGTTTGCAGTTTAGGGAGGTGCCCGCTGGCCCCTCTCGAAACTGCAAACCCCAGGATTCCATAGCATGTATATAACAATCTAATGCAGAAATGGCCCCTGAGTCTGCAAGACCTGAGCAAGGTTATTAACAACACAGTGTCTTAGAGGTCAGTATATCCTGAAGTTGACTTAACATCAACTAACAACAACCAACAACCCTTTAAAATCAGTCATGAGCAATAATGCACAGGAATTTTTTAAAAATATATATTCTAAGAATATTGGTGAGTTCAAGAACTATGCCTTTTTATATTAAAAAAATCTCTTTTTAATGTGCAACAGTTCAGCTATTTCAGCAGAAGAAAATGAAAAGAGAGTCTTGGCTTAGGACAGGTTATAAGCCTTCACACTTACGAATTGCCGAGTTCTAGATCTTTAAAGGCCAAAAACATCCCCCGCCCCCCATATCTATTTGACTAAAGAGCTATAAGGAGGCCGTAAAAATTATGGATCACAGAAATAAGCAATTAGTGTTATCTTCAATTGCTTTATTGGCAGTATTCACTCGTTAGAATAGAGGCGGCAGTAAAACAGATTGCAACATACTGTATAACGGCATATGGGGTTTTACATTACAATGCCCTTTCTCTGCCAAAAAGTCATATTTTCATTTGACTGCATGGAACATTAGCATTGGGCTTCCAGCACTAGGAGTGGGTAACCCTTTTGCTTTGTGCTTTGCCCTGCCAATTTCTCCCTCTGGGCCATGAGGCAGTTTTTAAGGTTATGAGTGCGTCAAAAGATGCATGCCAACAGAGCAGTAATAAGGGAATTGTGTGACTGCAAAATATCCATCGATGCAGGAAGCCCCTTGGCCAGTACAAAACTGGTGCATGTTGCTGAGACTTTGAGGTAGCAGAGTCAATCTTTAGGGCAGCTTTTGGGAAGAGAAGATAGGGACTTACCAGTTGGTTCAAGCAACTGTCTTTGGAAGTAGAGGAGAACACCTTTCCACCCATCTAATGAAATGCAGAAGTTGGGAATGCTGGAACCAAGACAATAGGAAGAAGAAAAGAAGGAGGGTGAGAAGTGATATCGGGCCACTGAAGCACAACTAGAGGCCTTTCCGCACCTTACCCTTTCACGGAGGTGGGGGGTGGCGTTCGCACGAAAAGCCTCAGCAGAAACGCTGCCGCTTCCCTGCTGCTTGATTTCTGCATCGGCTTCCTGGTCGCGCAAACGTCGCACGAACGCCCCGCCTCTTCCTACCTCAGCGCAACCTGGGAATTGCAGGCTAGCGCTGAGGCAGGAAGCGTGACCGGCCCGGATCCCGACGCACCGCACAGCAGGTAAGTGCATGCGGGCCCCGAGAGCATTGCGCGACTGCGCACCATTTTCGGCTTAGAGCCGAAAATAAAAAGGTGCGTGTCTGCTGTGCGTCCGGTTCTTGAGCGTTGCGTAAATGGGAGTGCGTCGTACGGACCGCTCCTCCCATTTACGCAACGCTCAAGGGGCCCTTTCGCTTTAGAATCGGAGTGCAAAAAGGGCCTAGGAATGTGTCAAACCCACTTGAGAAAACTCTCTTCTGCCTCAACTGGTCAACATACCATTTGTTATATTGTCCCCTTAGGTTTACAATTATAATTATTTTCATTTTCCTTCTCTAGCCCACTTGGGCCCTTGCTGCACCATGCCTCAACAGTGTGTTATTCTGTTTCAATCCCAGCATTGCCATTTCCGTGATGGTATCGGGTTCTGAAGGCTCTCTACTGCACCCTTTCGACTTTAACGGATAAGTAGCATTATTGCCACCAGTGTTCCTACCGAATTGCAGTGTCATTGGTGAGTCCTCTTCCCCACTTTTTCCCAGCCCCACAGCTTGTGATTGGTTGTGGGGGTTTTTTGTAAGCCATAATAGTGCAGCAACATTGTAACATCACCTCAATACAACCTTTCAGCGCGGGTACGCTGTTGCGTTTTTTGCACTATAACGTTAAAGAATGTATTAAAAATAAAAATTTTAACTCAAAGGAGAAATTTAACATAAACACAGTGAGGTGATAGATTTTGAACTTGCCATGCCATGGGAGTAGCTGAGGGAGGGACAACCTGAGAACGCCCACACCATGCCCACTCCTGGATCAGCAATGACAGGAAGTGCTATCAAGTGCTATTGAGAAATTGCACTCACCCAGCTGATGGACTTGTGGCGAGAAAGGAAGCCTTTACGGCACTTTTTCCAGCAATAAAAAAGGGCTGATTTGCAATGCATGGGAACACAATAGTGGCTGGTTAGCGATGCCATTGTGCGATAGTGGAGGCCCTGGACTGGGAAAAATGTGCTGCTCTGGCAGGATGACAACTTCATGCAGTAAGGGCCTGAGCAACTGTTCAGTTCTAACTGTTATCATGCTATAGTTTGTCCTAGGAAGAACTCTAAGTCTTCTTGAAAACAGTTTTTACTTTAGTAGAAGGATAACCAGGCCACAAGAAGATTCCTTGTAGTCTTCTTAGGCTGTAGCCCCAAGGCCTGACTGTGTGATGTCTTTTAACATCACCCATAACATTAGATTTTATACAATCTGTTTCAAGTTTAGGGGCATACACAGGCATAAATCAGTCTTACAACTGCATATGGCATTTTTTTGCAGGGGGGGATGTTGAACTTCAAAAAAACGCCCCTGACTTACCATAGCACCACTTCAGCCCCCTCCTCCATCATGGCCATTCTATGTCTGGTGAAGAAGAAGCACCTGGCTATGTCCCTATAGTCAAATGTAAAATGGTTACACGATCTGTTGAGACCTCCAGAGAACCCTGGTGGACCTCAAAGGATAAATTAATTATTTCATGTCTAACCATGAGGACATAACCAAACATTTCTCTAATCTCTTCCCAGCTCTCCACCAAGTATGGAGTGGCTATGGGAAGGCTGCAGTGGCTCTACTGTACATCTGGGGACTGCTGAATTGCCAGTTCTAGTGTAGTTCTGCATACACACAGACCTACTGTACAATGGTGAGCCATACAGGATTCCAGACTAATTGTGCTACATAACCTTTGTATTAAATGGCAATGTTTCACAACTAAACCAAGAAACAAAATTTGCTTGGCCAAATGTACAACCACACATGCATGTACATCTAGGTGCTATGCACAATATATATCCTGAGCATGAGCAATGCATGACCATGTGCAATGCCCATCTGCACTTTGAACTGAACATGTGCATCTCATACTGGACAAAGATGTCCAACTGTTTCCAAAGGGGGGACTCAGAACCATAGAATCTTATCACTGAAAGAAGCTGCAAGGGCCATCTAGTCCAACTCTCTGCCATACAGGAATACACAACCAAAGAACTCGTGTGTAAAACACCAACAAGATTCCAGCCAATAAGTCCAGAAAATCTTTCCTCAGTACATTCTCTTTAGACAATTAGCATCATCTTGAATCCCAAGTGATGAATGATTTGCTTTGATTAGCTCCTCCCTCATGCAACCAAGAGCTGTTGTAGCTCAGTTGATCTTTGTTGGAGATATAGAACTGAACAGTGGAGGCTTTTCCTTGTGTGCAGTTTCAATAACAGGAAATGGTTCCCTTCTTGAATTACTAGTTTCTTCATAGTTCATAAAAGCAACAGGATCTCATCAGAAAAAAAATTGGCTGCCTTAGATATATTTGAGGTAAAGCCAATGTTCATCCCAATAAGAGCAAACCCATTTTAAGGAACAGGACTTGTTAATGACCCATTATGTCAATCCCATTTTTTTTCAATGGCTATGCTCTAGTTTGGATTGCCACTGAATTTATCCCATATTATTACCCAAAGAGGCAGGATTGTTGTTACAGATCAAACAAGGCATCTCACAAGGATTTAAACTCAAGGGTGAACCTTGATTGCTTTCTTGAGCTTTAATTTAGAATCTGTATATATTGGTCCAACTCAAGTAGAGATGAGAATCATATGCCCTTCCCAGATCCTGTTGAACTGCTCCTCCAGAATTCTTCACTGGTGGCTAAAGTGGCCAGAAATGTTGGAAGCTTCAGTTCAACAAACATTAAAAGGTTCACGGGATTCTCATTGATGGAATAGGATCATGGTGTCTTAGAGCTGGAAGAGACCACAAGGGCCATTCAGTCCAACCTCATTCTGCCATGCAGAAAGACATAGTCAAAGCACTCCTGACAGATGACCATCCAGCCTCCATTTAAAAACCTCCAAAGGAGGAGACTCTACCACACTCCAAGACTGCCTATTCCACTGTTGAACAGCTCTTGGCATCAGGAGGTTCTTTCTAATGTTTTGATGTAATCCTTTTTCCTGAAGTTTAAATCCATTGTTCCATGTTGTAGTTCCTGAAGCTGCAGAAAACAAACTTGACATCCATTCAAATGTTTGAACATGGTTATCATGTCCCCTCTTAACCTTCACTTCTCCAGGATAAACATACCCAGCTCCCTAAGCTGCTCCTCATAGGCTTGCAACTTCATTGCAACTTTAAAGAGACTTTCAAAAATTACTATCCTGTGTAAAATTAGTTACCTGCTGTCAGTTTAGGTAATCAGTTCCACTAAACTGTTCATTTGTGAGTTCTGTGCTTTCAATTAGGGCACATCAAAAGCACATTAATTCAGTGTAGGAGAAAGCCACATGTCAACATTCAGAGAGTCAAGTAATGAGAGTCTAGACCCTTCTAGAAAAAAAAACTATTGGCAAAATATAGTGCCTCTCAGCTGCAAGCATATTAGAAGACATATTGATAGTTATACAATTCTTCTGTACATCACATGCAAAATTATTAAATAAAATTCTGATTATATGCCTTTGTGGCTTTGGGAGGTAGCAGGTAATAAAGAAGAGTAAAAGATAAGAGTAGAACATAAGAATCAACAAGCTTGCTGTCTGGAGCTAGGAGGACTGAACTCTTTAAGGTAATGCAATAGGGCTGCAACCATGAATTTCTAATTACTGAAACCAGTAATGACAGATAAGCTTTGAAAAATGCAGAATGACTTCTCATTTCAGGTAACTACACCCCTGTTAAAGACACTGTAAGAAATTGGCTATGACTGGTCAGAGTCTTTGCAGATTTCAAGTGTTTTCAAGGAATCCATACCTCCTGCCATTTCACAGATCCTTATGTCTCTTTTGAGCTGAATCCTTAAGTAGGAGAACCACAGCCACTGCCCACCATGACCACACCACTGTTGGAGTTGTCTGTGATTACTAGATTATATTAGCAGCCGTACACACTCGTGCTTTGATGGTTTAATTGGTATATATTGAAAATGATATAAAATATAAATTATACCCTGATATGGCTGGATGGACCTGCTAGATAAAAGGAAAACTGGTTGGACACATGTGTTGTGAAAAGTGGGCCAGAAAAGTCTTCCAAGGCAAAACCAGCTCATAGTCAGGAAATCTCCGGGAAATTCCAAGTGTTAATGAGCTTTCAGCTAGCCCAGTGACTCATTTATGAAAACAATTGGTCTGCAACATTCTCACAAAATGGTTGATTGTTCCATTCCCTCATCCTCAAATCTTTCAAATATTCACCATTGTTACCTGCCTGTCCAGTGATTACAGAGCTATCAAAATGTCCATTAATTCTTTGTCAGCTAATGTTAAGACCATTTGTCTGTCTGGATTCCATTGTCCATGTTGCTAGAGAGTTAACACCTTTGCCCTCCAGGTAGAAATCAGGTATCTAAACCCTAGACTTTTACTAGCCAACTTGCAGTACATTGGTTGCTGAACATCACTCTGTCACTCTGATTCCTGATTGTACTGTCTTTAGACACAAGTCTAAGCCACATTGCTGCTGCTTCACTACTCTTCTGGATTGGAAAATATCACCCATTTTACCCTGAAATCTTGCTATCTTAAACTTTCCTCCTGTTTCCTTTGGTTAGCCTTATGTGAGTGTGTGACTATTTAAGATTTTTTGTGTGCGATTAATTCCCCCAATAAAACACCTTTTAGTTTACCTTTTGAATCTCTGGCTGGTTTTTCCCAGGAAAAGAGCCTATTAACATTGGTGTCAAAGAACTCATTCGGTTACGCCCCTCTTGTAGGCCTCCCAATTTGAACTAATAATTCCCCCCTGTTTCATGGAGGTACTGGCATCATGGGTAGACCAGAATCACCCATGTTTTGGGGTAACAATTGCCATCTTCAGAAGTCTTGGGTGGGAAAGGCACTGACTAGGATCCGGGCTCTGGCAGTGGAAGCAGGGGGAAGACAAGAGGGTAGCTAGGGTTTTGTTTTGTGGTGTGTGTATGTGTGTGTGTGTAGCTCTCCTCTGTTCCATGGCTGGAGATGGTCAGCAGAAGCCACTTCTGCTGCATCCTGTTCCAAAGCTCACTTTGTTGGAAAATGGTGGTGGGGGAGGAGTAGCAGCCACCATGGTCACCACTTATGCAAAATTTACCTATGAACTTGGTTGTGCTATCCCCCTCCCGCCTGCTGTTCTCCTCCCCCCACAGGCAGGAGAGCCAGAAGAACGCACACTTTGCAAGTGAGGCTTATTGCCATTTTGACTGCTGCCCTATGCCAAAGTATATGCAGGTACCTGTACTGTATGCAATACCTTGCACTATCTTGCATACAGCACAAGTGGTGGGATTGTATGCTTTTCTGTAAGGCAAGATGTTATGCTGATGACAGTGGTTCTGCTGTTAGAATCTCCCATGTGTGACAGGTTTTTGCTGAGGAGACAGACTAAATGTGCTAAATAGCTACTGGGCGGCAGCAGTAGTGGGGAGTGACACTGGCGGAGGATCTCTCAGAGACAATGGCAGTGGTACCATAGCTAATTCTTGTTAGTACTGTGCAGAAGGAGGCACAGTAAACCTCTTTGAATGTTTTTTGCCATGAAAATCCTATGGTGAGACAATCCAGAATGAAACAAGAGACAATGGATGGCACTCAACATGCTACTAGGGTACAGCAGAGGACAACCACAAGTAGCACTGTGGCTAATGATATAAGTCACTGGTAGACTGTGAAACCAAAATAGTAAGATAGATAGATAGAATCTTCTTCCAAAGGTGAAAAATGGCCAACAAGCTCTCAATGAACAGTTCTAAAGGCCCTCTGCTTTCCTGTGTCCATTGCCCTTTGGAATGTTGAGAAACCCATATACAATGGAATGCTAATAGAGAAAACCATTTAAACTCTTCATAGCACTAAACCTTAACTGTAGCAGGGAGGGGGTGTTGGTAGGGTGCATTTAGCCACAATTGTAGCCCAGTTTTGAAATAGAAACCTAGACATTACAAAGCTGTGCTGGCACCAAGCTGAGCTTTCTTGTCTGCATTAGCTTCCAGGCTCAAGGGACAGCATGTTTTGAAAATGTCATGGTGCTCTTTTGTAACAGAAGGTGGTCTTGCTAAGTCAGGTGACAAAAGGCAACAGAAGATAACACGAGAGAAAAATGGCTCATACCTCTTCCTTTCTTCAGCTCACCATTAATGCCATTTTTTATTAATCATGCCTGCGATACAGTACAATGATGATCACCTTTGACAGTATAAAGAGCACATATATATATATATATATATATATATATATATATCAGCAAAGTCACTGAATGCTTTCCAGTTTCATGCAGCAAGAGAGGGGAAATTTAAAGCAACTTTTCTGACATAGCAAATGGCAAACAGTTTTTTTTAAAATGTGTGTGTGAGCATGTGTGTGTGTGAGACAGAGTGAGAAAGAGAGAAAAAGAGAGAGAGAGAATTCCTCTGCCAAAAGATAATACTATGATTCTATGGCTATATCCATAGAGACCTTTCCTTTTGCATGATGATGTACCAGCAGATAGCCTGGCCATTTGAAACTTGCAATACAGGTACGGGCATGATTTTAAAACCATAATAGGAAGGGAAGGCTGTGTGTGATCAATGCCAGATGAGAATTATTTCAGCCAGGAGACTACTCCCACGAGTCAGTACAGAGAATAAACACATGCATTTTCTCACTTTTATTCTTTGCTAACCGCATCTAACCTTCCCTTCCATTTTTAGGCCCCTGGACTGTCAAAATGTAGAGTGGAAGCTCCTTGGGGAAAGAAGCCTGTCTTTTCTGTTTATCAAGCTGCTTATTAAACTCTGCTTATTGAACCTGGCAAATTAGCATGCATGCTTGGATGGTGATGAAGACGATGATATTAACAATAACCTGGCTGGAATCCTATTGGTGTCTTAGGTGTGCATAAATTCCCCTATAGAAATGGTTGGACATTTTGGTTCAGTGCAGAACAACCCCTCTTCAGTTCAAGGTTGCCAAAGCGTAGTCCAACATATGCTGCCACTACTCATGGCTATGGATGCGCATTGCTCATTGACATGCATGGATCTGACATGTGTACTGACATACATTGATGTATGTTGCACATTGCACACCGGTACACATTGATGTTTATTGCACAATGGCAAACATGGATGCATACAGATGTAGGTTGTTCATGTCTACGTGAATATGCATTTGGTTTAGCAAAGCTGCAATTCACAAATGAGGTGGTATTGCACATCTGGCACCTAACTCTGTGAGTCCAAAGTTATACCCCATCTTCTCAATGTAGGATGCCAGCCAATAATTTGTAGCCAATGATTTCTCTCTGCTACTGACATAGACCAGGGCCAAGATCCTGTCTGAATGCTGATGGAGCTTAAATACTCACCAGTGTTCTGCTGCTAGGCTTATGACTGTGTGCTGAAGTTTGTAAATACCTGAGGGCATGCCAATAAGCCATCAGTGATCAGAAGAAAAGAATAGTCACTATCCTCCTGGATCTTCCCGAAGCTGGCAGAAGTCTAAGCAAGTGATAGTTGTTCCTTTTTCCCAGCTGCAAAAATTAACCAGATGATTTCTGGCAGCCCCACTCAACTCATCCTCCTGGCCACTGATAGATCACAAGGGTACATTCCAGTCATGTCAAGCAGCAGTTGAATGGAGGGATCATTGTACAAGGAAATACTATTTTTCTCCTTCCACAACAATCCCAAACATACATACACTGCTGTAACAGTGGCAGATGTGCAACACCACCTCATTTGTGAATTGCAACATTGCTAAACCAAATGCACATCCACATAGACATGCATCCTGTTCGTATTTGACACAAACAGGATTCCAACCGTAATTCTTCCCTTGCCTCCAAAACTGTTCCACTCCTGCTCTATGAGTAGATGTCAGCATACCACCACTGTTGTCTCTTTTGAGCCATACATTTAAATTCCTGCAGGGATTCTCAGCCATAGATCAGCGGAAGAGCAAATGCTTTGCATACAAATGGTCCAAGGTTCAGTCCTTGGGCCTTTCCACACTACACTGTTATAGTGCTATTAGTACACTTTCAGCATCCTATGGACTCATGCGGTTTGCAGTTTAGGGAGGGGCTTTTAGAATTCTCAGCCAGAGAGCTCTTTGGCCTCAGTAAACTACAAATCCCAGAATTCCACAGGATGTCAAAAATGGAATAATAGCAGTATAACAGTGTAGTGCAGAGAGGCCCATTGTAAACCTGGGAAAGAAACCTCCCTGAAACACTGGAAAACAATCATGACAGTCACTAATTAATACTTAAAAAAACATAAAATATAGATTGACCTTGACATAACTTCACACTTCAGCTGAGGCACCACCATTTCTGTGTCATCAGTCCACACACTTATAGACAGTTTGTCATGCTAAACTTCACACAGGCATTATGACTATGTTGTGATCACAACACTTTGGCAAGCATTCTGTTGATATCTTACACATGCATAAGTTTTCCCGTGGAAGTGCTCAGACTTTTGTCCAGTGTAGAATATCTGCATCCACTGTCAGGTTCCAGAAGCAGGGCTGCACATGCTGTCCTGCTGTGTATGCAAATGAGAATTTGGCTGAGCATTGGGTTACACACTGAGATATGCATTGGTTGCACATTGTTTTGCACATTTCATTGTGCCTTCAGTTGTGTAAGGTTATCATTCAGTACTGGGGCTGCACAGCATAGTCAATGCACAACTCCACATGGGGAGATTTATGTTATGCAGCCTGGACGTAGGAACTCACACTCTGTTTCCAGCAAAGAAAGGAAACTGGTATGAAGACACAGATCATTACCAGATTGCCTTCAGATATTTTATCCTGATGGTAAGCTTGACCTAAGTTTTCAGTGTTCCAGTTCACAGTTTTCAGTAGAACTCCTCTAGCTGAACATCATCACCCCCATCTCTGATGCCTAAACACCAACATGACAGTCTGGCCTTTTTGACAACAGTAATATACTGCTGCTAACATGTACACAGTGTCATGTTGACAGCAGGACAGTGATGAGCAAGCACTGGTCTAGACAAGTGCCAAACACTGATGTTCCGAACAATGTAACATCCTCTGCAAGTCACAGGCAAGAGACAGAGAGAGATAAGATTTGGCAAGTGGAAAAACATTCAATCTGAGCACAGTTTATACAAACCAGTCCTGGTAATGGTGGCATTTGGCCTCATATACACATGCATTATTTAGACACTAGAAGTAATCTCTCTCTCTCTCTCTCTGTCTGTCTCTCTCTCTTTCAGTCATTCTATCCCTCTTTTTGACATTTATATCCAGATAGAAATATTTCTATTCTATCCTGTTCAAAAATAATGTTTTTTTTTTCCTGTTCAAATTATGTACAAATTTTACTGTATCAGCCAACGGGAAGAATGCATAGACTGACAAAATAAGGCCCTTTCTGCACGTGGGAAGGGAACCACACAGAAACGCTACACACCAGACTTGTTCAGCGTCCGGGCAAGTCCGTCGGGACGAGGAGCAGTGCGAGCTTGTCGCTCCGCACTGCTCCGGCGTCCAAAATGGCGGCTTCCGGTTGGTGGAGGCTCTCCACCAACCGGAGAAGCTCGCCAGCCTAAAGCCCGCCCCTGGCTGATCTGCAGGCATGCACTAGTGCGTGCCTGCAAAGCTGCACTGGAGCGCAGCGACGAAGCGACACGGAGCTGCGCGCTCCGTGCTTTTTAAAAACCTCTAAAAAGAGGTTTTTAAAAAGCACGCTGTGCAACCAGTTCCAGTCGCTTTGGAGCAGACTGAAGAGTAGAACTACAAAAAGTAGTCCGCCCCAGTCCACTCTACGGTGCAGAAGACCTCTGTCGGAGGTCGCTCTGCACCGTTTCAATTGCCCCGTGTGGAAAGGGCCTAAGATTTAAAAGTATGTATATTAGGTAAGGATACACATTTCCACTTATAGATTCATATAGATTAGGGGAAAAACATTTCAAAATGTTACTTACCACTGGGTGAGATTACAAAAGGTTTTGCCTGTTTTTCAATAATTTTCCACTTTGAGATTTTTGTTGTGAAAATTTCACCAAGATTTTTGTGTAAGGTGGGAGAGGAAGAGGAGGAGGAGGAGAGGCATCTCTGGAATCTTTTTCATGTATTACATATATGTCAGTTTTCTTATGGATGTAATTGGATGTTTCTGTCCAATGCAGAATTGCTATATGCATTTCAAGGCGACAGCAGTGGAGTTGTTCATACAGTGCCACTGAACATAGACATGCACATGCATTGCACCTGGTTGTGCTTAGTATGTAAACAAGCATAATACATTCAGTTGCACAGAGTCACAGTTGCTGAGTGAATGGCCTATGGACAACCACTGCATAACACAGTGAGTGTAAAATTGCACTCCATCTTGTAGTGGAATCTCAACATATGATTGACATATGCGATAAACAGAAAACTTTTACAGATACAATTATCTTAATAAAGTACTGTCTAATCTGACGTCTTAATTTCTCTATAGGTGCAGCCGACCAATTTCTTTTCCTACCAGTTATCTAAGGATAAGTTATGCAAACCCCTCCATCTGTAAGCAATCACTATTCTCACGGCCAAACACATGAAAGACTACAGCTTTGTGTGGGAAAGGTATTAACAGGCTTTTGTTTTTATTTACAAAAAAGGAGGTGGGCACTGACCCCATAAATATTAATTGCAGCTCAATGAAATTTTGTTTCAATCCTTTGGTCCCCAAATTTCAAGCATTGCAGAGAGCAGAGATGGAAAGATATTCTAAAATATTCAGAAAATGGTTGAAAAACATTTTTTTTTCAGTGTTGAGAAACATTAAAGAGCAAAATCCTGGACTGATTAGAATCTCCACATTTAGGACTTATTCTGCACAAAATTCACACACAGTTTGTTTTCTGTACAAATCAAGCATGTGCAAATTTTACACAGAATGGATTTTTTTTATTGAATTTATATCCCACCTATCTCCCAAAATGGGATTCAAGGCAGCTTACAATAATTTTAAAAAGATCCAACTAAAATATTCATTGCAAAAGTTTGAAAGAATTAAACGATATTATTAAAAACACGATTAAAGACAGTTATAAACACTTACACATATTTAAAACATAGTTTCAATAAGAGATTAAAAGATACAGCACACCATTTTACACACAGGCCATTTCCACATGACATCACTGTCCCGGGATGGGGATGTGTTGCTGCCGGTCTACAAGTTGTGCTTTCGCACAATGTCATTGCGGTCCTGCTTCCAACACGTCCCCTTTGGTAGTGATCACAGAACATTCCATTACCAGAAAAAATCCAGTAATGGCCCCCAATCGCATGATGCTCCTGTCACAGGGAAGAAGCACAATCTAGCTGCTTCTTTCCTTAGTGCAGCACAGGAAGTGGCAAGCTGCGCTGCAGAAAGAAGACGTACATCACTCGTGCCACCAGCCAGGTGTGGAGAGGAGCATTCACACAGTGCTCCCATCCCGGCAGTGGCACTGCCAGGATCACGACAGGATGACAACAGAGATGGATAAAGTGCAAAAATGGCCACACACTCTACTGCTCCAATTCAAAGTCCTGCCTGAATAAAAATGTCTTCACCTGCCAGCAGAAAGAGAGCAGGGAGGAGGCCAACTGGACCTTCTACAAAAGGGAGTCCCACAGCCTAGGAGCAGCCATGGAGTTCTTGTCATCAGCTGTGCTGCAAAGATGGTGGGACTGACAGAAAGTCCTCCCCAGCAGATCTTAAAGCTCACACTGGCTTGTATAAAGAGATGCAGTCTTTCAGATGGTCCAGAGCCAAGCCATGTAGGGCTTTAAAGGTCAAAAATAGCACTTTGAATGCTGTGCAGAAACGGACATGGTAAAAGCATGGGTAGTCATACTTCCAGGCTAACCTTATAAGATGCCAATAGCTAGGCTAGCTAGATAAAAATAAGTAGCTAAAACAGAATAGAAGCAAGCATTCTTTGTATCTTTTCCCTAACTGGGCCCTTTAACAAATTAAAGTCAAGAAGTGAGTGCATATGTTTCCAACACCTTTTTAAAACCTCTTTGCAGTCCCAGGTTCAACCATGCCTTACAGATCAGATTACTGAAATGAGCTATACCAGAGAAGTGGCTGGGCACTCCACAGCCGTAGAAGCAAACATAAAGTTTTCTGCCCATCTTTTTTTTTTTTTTTTTTTTACTACCTGAGGCATAGGATTCTCCCCAGCAAACCTGGGAGGGCTGACTTTCTTTCCCCACTTCTTTCGTTTTCTTCATTGTCTAATTCTAGTAATAAAGCTCATCAGAGGCTTGCTGTCAGATATATTGGCATTGCAACTTGATTTGTAAAATCTACACTCAACAGATAAGCTCCCAAGTAGAATCATGGAATCATTGAGCTGGAAGAGACCACAAGGACCATTGAGTCCACCACAAGGGCCATTGGGTCCTTGTATATTACCTCTCTAATGGTTTGTTTAGGGCTTCTGGGTTTCCACACAGTAATATGGGATGGTCCTCTCAGATGCTAAGCCAGCAGAAAGAATGGGTGGGTAAATGCTAGGCAAGCCTATATAAGATCTTCCTGAAACCTCCTGACTCCTGTGAGATTTTATGTCATGCAGGGACCCCGTAGCAGGCCAGCCATTATGAAATTTTTTAAAAAATTATTTGGTCAGTACTTGTTCAGTCCTAGAAGAGAGAAGAAATCATTGGCATGCACGCCGCATAAGTTATGATCATAGCAAACACTCCCTAGCATTTAGTGTATAATGGACCAATGTACTCTGCACATCAAATGCTAACGGTTGGTATGTAGCAAGCATGGCTAGTGCCTGCTCTCACCAGATAAGAGATTTAGGGCATCCTGTATCATCTCGATATGGAACTAGAATCTCGTAAAAACAAGATACCAGAGAAACCCTGGTCTATGGGATGGACCTAGGCTTTGGTCCCATGAGCAAGAGCACAATCCCACAGCCAGTGGGACACAAGGAAGGCCATTTTCACCAATTATCCTGTCTCCTTGAAAGCTTCTCATCCTTTTTCTGGAAGATTCACCTATTCCTCCAGATCTTTCCCCAATATATGTTGGGGAAAGGTATGGAAAAAGTCATCTCCTCTCCTGTTTTACCAGTGGGCATGATTGGGTAGGTCAAAAGCTGTTCCACCTGCATGAGGCAAGTGATTCAAGTCAATGATTCTATGGACTTATTTTTGATTCATGAAATACTGTAAAGCACCATCTCCTCTATTTCAGCTATTGCATAAATTACTGTAAAATACTGGCCATTGTGTAACAATTGTCCTGTACTTGCAGGAATGTGTGCTGTCCTCCAGCATTTATGTGTTTCTTTCCATAGATATTACAATACTGGATATACGTAATTATAGCTAGAAGTCATTTCTTTTTATGATACATTCATTGTATACAATCAGACAGGTTGGTTAGTATTCTTGGAGTGTTATCTCCAATATACAATTAAAACAGTTTCATCCCTCTTTAACTGTCATGGCTCCATCCAAGGGAATCCTGACATTTGTGGCTTGTTGAAGAGCTTAGATTTTCAGAACTGTAGCTCAAGAGCTCTTTAGCAAAGAATTTTTAGTGCCTCATCTAATTATAAATCCCAGGATTCCAAAATATGGGGCCATGATATCTGATGTGGGATGAAACTCCTGTAACTGTGTAGAATAGATACATTCTATGGCTAATGTGTACAATGATAAAGATGATAAAGTGATGATGATAAAATGATAAAAGATGATAAAATGATAAAGAAATAATAATTAGGGGTCTGCATGCCAGTAAAGTCTGCATCTCTTTCCTGCTTTTATGTCTAATCCAAACCCAGCATGTTTGGTATATATTTATAGGCACCTTTATAAAGGAATCCATAATTGATTGCTGGAGTTTTGCACAAATTTTAAAACTGCAAGTTTTTCTGCGAGAATTTCTTAAGTACACACGGTTTTTTCTGGATACATCCATAGCTCATATGTTGATTCTGGAATCCAAATTGCAGCTGGGAGCTAGAGAGCACAAGGGTTGCAGGCCAAAAAATTTTGCGCGCGCGCGCATGCACACACACACACAAATCCATGAGATTAGATTCCTCACACATTCCTAATAGTAATAATTTTGAAATCGAAATTCTGAACTCCTGGGTTGTTGGGTTTTGTTCACAACAGATATACACATGTTGATCAGAATACAGCTGTTATGCACGTTCAATATACATATTTAGTATACAGTTGCACAGGCAGTGTTATTCAAGTATAACTGTTACACGGCCAATTGCCCAGTTTGTTTGGTGTGTGATTTCAGTTTACCACTTGATTCACTAGGATTGCAGAGGCAGTCTGAACTACAGCTTTATTACCATCCGATTGCCATTGTGCATTCTTCGTTGCTCACTGGGACAATAAGCAATCACTCTGACAGACAACACAATTGGTTGTACATCAACATTCACAATAAGGATTGTGTAGACAACCACTGCATAACACTGTGGACAAAAGTTAATGCTTACATAGCTGCATTACAAAATTGTAAAAGGGCACTTTTGTAAGGAAAAATATTTCTCTGATGTGAATCCTGCTATTAATCCCAACTAGAGTAGACCCACTGAATCAATGGCATTTAGTTATGTGTTGGCTCACCATTCAACAATTGTTTCCATGGGTCTGTCTAACTGGAATTAACCAATAGCATTCAGGTCTTCTTTTCCTTTTTTTTTTTTTAAGATTTCAGTGACAATTTATATTCATAGCTATGAAATCACACCACTATTAAAATAATACTTCCCACTATTGGGTGGGGGGGGGGATTATTGATCCTCTTTTTTTTTTTTCCCTTTAAGGCAAAATATTTTATTGATTCTGATCCTTTAGGGCTCTAAGCTATGAAGAAAAAGAGGAATATTCATAGGAGTTCTGGTTCACTATTCCAAATTATGACGAACAGCTCCCTAGCTGTCATGGTGCCAAATATGAAAACAAAGGGCACAATCTTAAACTAATTAAAGCCCAAGCACCAAAGAAAATTAAGCAGAATTTCTTTGCATAGAGGATCATTAGCAGATTTTTTTGAAAAAAAAAAAGAAAAAGAAAAAAATTATCAATATGCAATTAACATAGAAATTGCCACAGAAGCAACCCATGAATGATTCATATTGAACAGTGCCTTGTTTGTGACACTAGCCAGCACGAGATGTTTCAGCAAAAAGCACCGCACCTCCCCCAGCCCCCATAATGTACCTAATTGTACCATACAATGCCAGGGGTGGAGAGGGAGGGAGTGTGATGCATTCCCACACCCCAGCTGGTGAATGGTTTCAAATGCGCAGCCTGCAAAGTAATGACAGCACTTAGCATTTTTGAGGAGGGCAAATGGTGCCCTTGGAGCCCAGCATGCTCACACTAAAGTGACACACTTTCCCAAACTGTTCGCTCCACAGAGGATCGCCACAGATCCAGAGGAAATGAATCCCTTGTAATTGTCTCAAGTGCCACAGACCAACAGCCTGATCTGCAAACAGAGTTAAGCCAGATGCAGGGGGATCTCAGATGTTGACCAGAAAAGAAAGATTCTGAGGGGAGGTTCAAGGGAAAGGGAACAACCAAGATCTTAGATATTTTTGGTGTAATATAAATATATGTGTAGATATGTGTATGTAACGGAACCCCAATTCACATTCACCCTGCAGTTCCATTACCCCAAAATATGAGTGACTCAGGGGTCCATCCATGATACCAGTACCTCTGTGAAACGGTGGGGAATATTAGCTCAAAGAGGAGGCCTGCAAGAAGGGGGTATCCTTACAAGATCTTTTACACTTGTGTATATTGGTATTAATGCAGGGAAGAACCAGCCAGAGATTCAGAAGTAAGCTTGTTTGTTTCATTGGGGAAATTAACAAGCACACATACAAGATCCAAGCATTCTCTCAATCACACAAGGCTAACTGAAGGAAAAGGGAGAAAAGATTTGGACAGTGAGAGTTTAGAGTGAAGTGGGTGATATTTATCAATCCAGAGAGAAGTGAAGAAGTGATCATGGCTCAGACTAAGTCCAAGAGTAGTACAAATTGGGAATCAGAGCAGCAGAGTGATGGCAAGTACACCAGAAGTGTGACTTGTGCTACAGGTTGGTTGGCTCAGAGTCAGGGTTTAAATACTTTATTTCTGCCTGGAGAGTTGTTAATGGCTCTCCAACAGCACAAACAATGGGATCTGGAATGGACTGATGGTCTTAGCATTAGGTGACAAAGCACTGATGGGAATTGTGATAGCTCCTTGATTGCTTGGCAGAAAAGGGGATAAAGGAAGACTTTGCCAGGGAGTGGGAAGAGAGTTGAAGATAATTAGCTAAGTTTCCAGTTCCATTGTCTCTGGAGGTTGAGTTGTTGACAGACATTTACAAGTCCATTGTCGCTGGAGTTTCCCTAACGATTTCTTAGCTATGACCTGGCCATGCCTTGAGATCCTGCCTGACCTAATTACACATGTTCAGCCAGTCCTTCCTCTTAGCCAGCAAGGTCATGCAGCCATAGCAATGTAATATTTATATTTATGCCAATTAAATCATGTCTAAACATGGGGGTGTATGGTCTGGTACAGTTCCAACCCTTGGACTCCTTTCACTCACCTTGCCCTTTTACCCTCAAGCTTCCTCCCCCAAGATCTGGTATGCAACATAACTGCTACACTGGACAAGTGGCTGTGTTGACCAATGGGTTCCGCATGGGAAACAGTGACCATTTTTCCCTTTCACTTCTTAAACGAAAACAGTCAGACATATTTGTAGAAAGTAAAAAACAGTAATGATGTATTATGTAAGAAATAAAATATACATCTCGTCTTACACCAGTTCCACACACACAGTACACAGTAAGCCTTCTGTTTCAAACCTGTAAAATTTGCCCCTGCATTCTCCCCACATTCTCAGGTCCCCAAAACTCAGCTCAGATCTTCTTCATTCCCTTTCTCCTAACTAGTCTTCACATTCTTATTTCTGACTCTCTAACTCTGTTCAAGAGCCAGGATAGTGTAGTGATTTGAGTGTTGGACTATGACTATAGAGACCAGAGTTCAATTTCCTGCTTGGCCATGGAAGCCCACGGGGTGTCCTATCTCAGTCCTGGCACAGCTGATAAATCAAACTAAACAAACTGAATATCTTCCAGCTTGTTACTTACTTACAGGCAGTAAGCATGGAGTCATAAATCAAGTCTGGCAGGGTTTCACAGCAAGAGAGTGACTAAGGTCAATCCAAGCATTTGTCAAGGCATCCAGCAAGGTAGCAGGTAAGATAAGGTCTGACAACTCCTGGAGCGGAAGGATGCCAGCCAAAAAAGTCCTGAGCCAAACACAGCTGAGATTTGATTGATTGTTGTCAGTTATAAATCCTGAGAAAGTGACACTGGCTCTCTCCTTGCTGCCTGTGCACTGTGAAGCTGGGTCAAGGTAGGTGTTCCTCTATATCTGAAGAAGCAGGACTCTCTGTTGGAGCTGGCACTGCCCCCACTCTATTTCCAGCACTGTAACCTTTCTCTGTACAGCAGTGCCTGGCATGCCCTCTGTTTCAGACTCTGAGTCAGAGTCCATGCTCTGAAAGCAGGGCATAACACGGGGTGACCTTGGATTCGTCACACTCTCAGCCCCAGAAAACCCCACGATAGGTTCACCTTAGCGATAAGTCAGAAGTGATTTGAAGGCACACAACAACAATAGCAACTCTATTCCATTCTGTTCCCCTGTCTATCTTTAACAGGCAAACCTTTAGGTTATATCCCCCCATAGGCCCCTCTCCATGGCATTCCAATGGCTGTGATTGGCTGGCTCTAACCAGATTGGCACAGCTTCTCACTTCACAGTGTGTACATGACTTTAAGTTGTCCATGAACTTATGGTGACCCCATGAATTTCATAGGGTTTTCTTAGGCAAGGAATACTTAGAGATAGTTTGCTATTCCCCTCTTTTGAAATTTAGCCCACAGCATCTTGCCAGTCTCCCATCCAAGGCAAACCAGGACTGAGTCTGCTTAGCTTCCAAGAACAGAAAGGATCTGGTGTCTTCAGCTTATTTCAGCCTGCACATAGATACAACAATGTGTTTATTTTAATTTCTATCTTGCCTTTCTCCCAATGTGGGACCAAATATGGGGACTTATTCTGCACAGAAATACATGTGGAAGGTTTTTTTTTTTAGCTATAGTTTATTCAAAGTATACCACATATGCAAACCAACCAACCAAAAAAGACAACAAACTACCACCACAAACAAAGGCAAAGAAAAAAAAAAGAGAAAAAAGATACAATATAAACATGTTTTAAATACTGAGTACTAAAAACTAACACTAAGCACTAACACAAATTACCAAAAAGACAAGAAAATATTAAAATAAAATTAGTTTTCCACTTTCCTAAAGCGAATTATTATTGATTATATAAAAAGATAACAACAATAGTAATAACAATAATGATACTCAGATCTGGGTGCTTCATTTTAAGGATATAGACCAGTTGGAGCAGGTTCGGAGAAAGACAACAAGGAGAAGAGGTATGGAGAACAAAACATTTGAGGAAAGATCAAAGGAGCTAGGCTTGTTCAGCAATAGTGACGAGTAGCCTGAGGTATGAAATGATTACACATTTTAGATACCTTAACACAGAGCTTTCCAAACTTTTCACGTTGGTGACACACTTTTTAGCCATGCATCATTTCACGACATAGTAATCCAGTTTTACTAGTAAACCAAAGGTTAAACTAACTCCTTATAAGAGATACAGACACGTACATAAATTGTGATAGAAAAATGTATGGGGACACAACGTATCTCATGAAAACCTTTCATATATTTTTAAAAATATATTATTTATAAATAACGACATACACTTCCAAGAGTGTAGGCGACACACCTACACACTTCAGGCGACACGCTAACGTGTCACGGCACACCATTTGGAAAGCCCTGCCTTAAGGGCTGCCACAGAGGCTCCTACTGAACAAAGTCATCATCCGGACAAAGCCACACATTGTTCTTGGTCCAGGACCCATCCTACCACATGACATCATTCCTAACCAGCTGCTTCCCATCCCTTTCCATTGCTAATCAGTGCTTTTTCATTACCAGAAAAAATCTGTCTAAAAAGACAGAAGTACAAGCAAAAGAGGAAGGCAATAAAGGAGGTGGTTAAGTCCAGCAGATGCAGACTGCTCTTCTCTCCCTTGAAGGCCAAAGTGATGGCAGTTGGTATGTGGACAAGGCCTTTCCTCAGCTGCTGGAATAAAGGCACAGATTGTATCTTAAGGTCTTGCTGAGAAATGCTAAGATACTAATGTTACATCAGTCTATACATAGGGGCCATTTCCACATAATGTTGCTATCCTGCAACAGTAGCAGGTTGTTTCCGGTCCAGGAGTCATGCTACTGCACAATGTCGTCACTATCCAGCTGCTATCCCATCCCCAAAGTGTTGCAAAACCACCTTATCAGATTTCCAGCAAAAATCCATTGAGAGCCTCCTTTAGCACTTCAATCCCATCAGCCGATTCAGTGCAGTGCTGTGAAAGTGCTTGATAGTGCTTCCTGTTGTCACGGTTCCAGCAGTGGGCAGGGTGTGGGCGTGCCAAGCCTGTCCCTCCCTCCGAAACTCCTAAGATATGGTAACTTCAAAATCTACCACCTTTCCATGTTTATTTTAAATTTCTCCTTTGAGTTAATTTTTTTATTATGTTTTTTAAATACATTTTAAAGCATTATAGCATGAAAATGCAATTGCATACTGGCGTGTCCTGCAGTTACAATTTAGCTGCACTAGTACAGTTTACAAATAAAATAAAAAAAATGGGCCATTCAGGGGTGATGGGACAGGGTGAAAGCAGGAAAGAGAGTGACCAAGGACACTGTAGTGTGGAAGGAACACAGATGGCAATAACGCAACTCAACTGCCTAAGGCAGAAGGTTGCGGAAAACAGCATTCCTAACCTGCTACCATTGTGTAAACGGCAATGCTGAAACTGTAACAGAAGAATGAGCTGATGAGGTATAGTGCAGAAAGAGTCAGGGTGCGAGAGCCAAAATGAAGGCATTGCCATCCATAGAAGAATATACGAATTCTGCCCTCCCACTGAATTTCCCTTCAGTCTTCAAATTTCTAGACTCGCAGTCATCTAAAAGGTCAGCTGAGCATTTAAGAAACATAGGGGCAGGCAAAGATATTAAGGGAGAGTGAACACAGAAAAACTTTTTGCACGGTATTTCCGATGCAAAAGGGCCCCTTGAGCGTCGCGCAAATGTGAGGAGTGGTCCACACGACGCACTCACATTTGCGCGACACTCCAGGGCCTGACACGCACCACGCACACATTTTTTCATTTTTGGCTTGAAGCCGAAAATGCTGCTCGGTCGCGCATCGCTCTGGGGTCCCGCACGCACTTACCTTGCATGCGGAGCCTTGGGAGCAGGCCTGGTTGCACTTGCTGTCCAGTGCAGCCTGGGAAGGTCCCAGGCTGCACTGCGAAAGGAAGAGGTGGGGCTCTCGCGCAAGCAGGAAGCTCGTGTGGAGCTGAAGGAGCAAGGAAGTGAGATCCTCTCTCTGGAGGCTGCTCGTGCAAGCACCGCACTCCAGCACCGAAAATGGGTGAGTTGCGGAAAGGTTGTAAGTTGTTCTACGCATGAACAATTTCCACTGTCTTACTCTCTGCTTTGCTAGAAATTAGGGGTTTGAAGGAAAAGTTCATTTTTTTTTTGAGGGGCAGAATTCTTACTCTGGGGAGTGAAGTGCTGATATCGCGCTCCTCATAGATACACCCTTGGCTACTTTTAGCCAACAGCCCCAATGACTGGCAGTGTTAATGGCAGTGGGATAGACTCGATGGATTTGTCTGTGTTTCTGCAAGCAAATTCAAGTGAGAGAATTTGTTTGAGGATGCCAGCCCCGGTCAAATTGGTTTTCCCTGTCCTATAGTGTTTCTTTCGTCATTCTATAAATCTGTGTATTACACTTTAAGCCAGGTTCACTATTCGGCAGAACCAAAAAGTAAAAGGTTTTATGGATTCTGTTCCTTCAGGGAGGCAAATTGAAAGGGATTGGTGGAAATTTAATTGGGATGAACAGGCCTGAAGAAACTAAGTTGTTATATCTCCTAAGACTTGTTTTGAGCACATGCACACTTTGCCTTTTGCGTTTGTACTTTTGTGAGGCTTTCAAGGGGTTCTGAAGGAATAAAGTATACACAAAACAAGCTATGTATTTTAAGTGGCAAATGGCTAAAGTGCACATCAGTGGGGAAAATACACACAAAAATGCTTTAGTCAACAGGAAAAAGTTACATAAATTAGGAAATCTGTGCAAATCGTGCACATTTTGAAAAAAAAACTTCATACAACTATGTGTACATTTTTGTGTGTAAAGAAAAGGCAAATTCTTGCAGCTTGATCAAAAAGAAATATAGGAAACAAAGGTATATAGGAGTCACAGACACTCCATGAGATCAAAACAAAGGTTTTCATGTTCCTAGCATCCTAATGCTCTGTCAAATGTGTGGGGGGGAAAAAACAACCCCCTTACCTCCACATAGAAAACTAGTGTGTCAAGAAGAAGACACATAATCTTTCCCCTCACATGCTACTTTTCTATGCACAGGGAGATCATTGCCCATAGGAATCCATACACGTTCAAACTTTTTCACCATACTACAAACAGAAGCAGTATTGTCCCAAACGGGAGTTAGAATTGACTTTTGTGCAGACAAACTTTTCGCATCTGCTCTCAACTCAACCAACCATGTTTCAGGTCTCCTTGAGTGAAAGATCTGCTCACGCCTGTAATAATTTTCTTTGCCCTTCCCTGGACCATTTCTATTTCTGCTTCTGTCTTTGACATAACGTGACTACGACTGAACACACACAGAGCTTTCAAGGTGAGAGTGTACCATTGATTTCAATTTGTGTAATGCCATTACAATATCTTTCCACTATATAATTTCCCTGACTTCATCTGTCCACTACTGCACATCCAGCAGGTATTTTAATTGAGTGGACTGTATCTCTTTCTAGACCTTATTCCTCAGAGGTTATTATAATTAATTTACAGTTTGAATGTTAATGCTGAATTACATTCTCTCCAGGCAGTTGTCAGTTTATGTGAGCCCTTCCGGATTTAGTCACAAGGCTGAACTCAGCATTCCACTGGTGGGACTTTCAAAATAGTTGGTAGTCTGCTGTGTTGCCCAAAACTTGTCTCTGAAGGGTTTCCATCCCTTAAAAGATGGGTTTGGGGCATGTAGAGACCCATGGTTGAGAGGGGACACATTCCTTGTGGAGTTATTATTTGACCATCAGGATCACCACCAGGGCATTGTTCCCTCTTCAGTATCAAGAGGCCCAGTCCTAGGCTATGAGAGGTGGCAATGCCCAAAATCCGTATCAAGATAGCTCTAACAAAGATCTCCAACTAGCCAACATTTGGACAGAAAAAGATGGGGCAGATATAGCCATGAGGGGAGGGCATTTAGAGAAAGCTGGGGGGAAAAGTGAAGGAAGGAAACACAACAGAAAAAGATGAAAGAGTGCAAGTGAAGAAGCTGGAGGGAATGCTGTACACAGGAAGCAAAGCACCAATCCTGTTCTTGAGTATACACCCCTAGGGTGTGTGAAGATCAAAGAGAACTCCTTTCCCTATGGTTAATAATTTGCCAGAGCCAAAGTTAGTCTGATGCAAAACCCCATCTCAGCCATTGAGTGGTCAACTCAGCAAAGAAGAATGTTCCCTTGTGGCATCACGAGGTTCCTGGCCAACTGTCCTAAGAGAAAGGGTCAAAAGGAGAGAAGTAAGGAACTGGAGAGGGAGAGAAGTGAGAAAGCCAGAACGCTATCCACACATTTATAGCCCTCAGAGAAGTAAAAGTGGTTTACTTACAGATGGCTGTGCATAATCTACACAGGTTCATGTTCTTGAAGAAAAGTAAGAAAAACAAACAAAAAATTATATAGTTTCATTGGAGTTTCTCCCCTGATGTACTCTTGGCCACATGATTGCAGGAAGGGGGTCAAAAGAAAGAGGAGGAGAAAACTAAGGCCGTTTCCACCCTACACGATTATAATGCTATTATTCCACTTTCAACATCCTGTGGAATTCTGGGATTTGTAGCCAAAGAGCTCTCTGGCTGAGAACTGCCCTCCCTGAATGGCAAACCCCCAGGATTCCATAGGATGTTGAAAGTGGAATAATAGCACTATAACAGTGCAGAGTGGAAATGGCCAGAGAGGCAAAGTGTTACCCTGACTTTTGGGGGTCCCATGGGGGACACTTTGATTCGCTCCAAGTTATAAAGGTTGAGAAAAGTAGTGGAGCACTGGCATTAGCAAAACAAGGGGCAGGGTAACCCAGCAGGATCTTTTACCCAACTTTTACAGGGTCAGGCCAAGCCAAAAAGCCAGACAAATGTATTAAATAAATGAATTTTATTAAATGGATATATTATCACACACCAACGCACTCACTCACTCACGCATGCACACAAGGCCTATTGAGAAGGAAAAGAGGTGAAAAATGGATAGGGAATATCGCAAAGGGAATGTAGAAGCGGTGATACTGCATCTATCCTGAAGTCTTCAGTCAGGGAAGCGGCGAGAAGAATGGAGCTCAGCGAAGAGAGGGCTGAGGGGATCACTCAACTAACAGAATGCCAGTCTGCTAGCATGGTGGGGAGTTCTCTGAAGGGACCCTCAAAAACTAGGACTGCTTATAGGGCAGAACGTACCTCGAGGGCAGGCCCTCTCCCGGGGAGAACAATGGTAACAGCAAAGGAAGGAATGCCAAACAATGGCAACTTGGTCGTTTGCATGATTGGTTTATGCTGGGTTGCAAGTGTTCAGGGTTGCGGTTGCAAAGGGTTGCAGTGTAAGTTTATGTAGATGGACCTCGCCTTGTAGAATTTTCCAAAGTCAAGGTTGCTTAAGCTGGGGAAAACCCGATAATCCCCTCAAGTTGGCTACTCTCGGCTGAGGACCCTTTGTTTATGTGGATTTGCACAGCCTGAGGTCTCCTTGGGCTACACGGCTGGGGATTTTTCTGGTCTTGACCTGTTTTCAGTTGTTCGACCTCTTTTGCCTACATGCCCATCCAGGCAACCTCTCTGGCATGGTGGGCATATCTGATATCAGATTTATAGTCCCTGGGATAGGGTATGCCAGTGGGGTAACAAAAGACCACAAGAACAAAGAATGTTTACATGCTAAAGGAAGAGAGTGGGTGTGAAGAAACAAACAGCAAGCTATCCTGAGTCTTGTCTCCAAACTTACACTGATCATGTAACCTAAATAGCAGTGAATTCAAAGCATGCAAAGGTTGCTATTCCCTACAGAAACCCTTGCTGAGAAGATCAAAATAGAGAGAAAAGTGGAAAGCAGATAATCTTGCCTCACCAGCTACACCCAGCATGTTAAAAAAGCACAGATCTGGAGGACTGGTCACCACAATGGAAATCATAAGAAAAGCTTCTGGGGAAAAAAATAATCTCTGGATGTATTTTGGAAAAGGCCTTCAAGTGGTCTCTAGAGGGTTCAAAATGCTGTGCATTTACTTATGAAAGGCTTACTTCCCCTAGTGGTTTCATTTCACATGCCTGTATTCTTAGTTTTCAATAAAAAGTTTGTTGAAACTTGTTGAATTGCCCTTCTTTTTGTGGATGCAGGAAACTATCCCTATTATTTCCATGTTATTTTTACCTCTAGTATCATTTTTTTTTCTATTAAAGAAGTAATGCTCAGTGATGTAGACTCGAGTCAATGGACTTGGACTCAAGTTGGACTTAAGTCACTTCAGTGACTCAACTCGGACTTGACTCGGCAATAAATGATGCACTGACTTGACTCGACTCGAGACTTGTATATTTTTAGTGACTGACTTGCCTTCTTTGGTTCAGTAACATAACACATCCAGAAGCCTTACAGCTTTGAGCAATGCTTCCATCTCTTTTTGCCTACTGGTCACATGATAATCTGTCTCAAGCTAACGTGTGGGCACATTTCTCAGAGGCAAACAGCAAACAAGTTAGACAATGGGTTTGAGGTGGGTTTGAGGTCTGCTCAGCAGCCTGACCCTGCTGCATATCAAAGAAGCCTTCTAAAACTCTTCCTAAGAGCAGAAGGCAAGACCCGTCCCCAGACTGCAGGGTGCCTATCTCAGAAGGGAACAGCAAATGTGCTGGGCAACAGGCTTGAGGCTTGAGGAGGAAGGATCCTTCCTTCTAAAGTTTTTGAAGCTTCAGTAATGGGGAGTAAGAAGGATCCTATTTCCCCACTTCTGAAAAATCTCCAGCTTCAGGAATGAGGAGTGAGAAGGATTCTATTCTCCACTTCCAAAGCTGCAGATGACAAAATCGCAAATGTGGAGGGCTGACTCTGCTTAAATTGCTAAAACTGATTTTATATGTCCAGAAATTCTGAAATATAGGTTGGGGTATAAAGTTGGCTCCCAGACTTGAGACTTGACTTGAGACTTGAAGTAAAAGACTTAAATACATCACTGGTAATGCCTAGGAAAACATATGTTTTGTTAACTGAGGTATACCAAGGAGGAGAGGAGAGGGCAGATTTCATCAAGTGGTACAATGCAGTGTGTTGCTTCAGGATTTGTCCATGTTTTCTTAAGCCATGCATGAGGACTGGTAACATGACTGTAAAATGTAGAGAACAGAAAGCTGCAGCAACTGTAAACCTAATCCTCTTCTGAAATTCATTCTAGAACATCTCCTTCGGTTGAATTCTGGAAGCATTGCAATGCAGGGCAGAGTAAGCCAGTAAACCCTATATAAATGGAATGGGTGAAATCCACTCATTTCTAGTATGTAGGCCAGAATAAACCGGTAAACAGCACATGAAAAGAATCTGAAAAATCTACTCCTTTCTAGTTTCTTCTGCCTCCAACTACCCTGTGCCATCATTTTAGAAATGTGCTTTAATGAGCTTGATCAATAGAGCCATCAACTAAATTTTAATCAATTTGAATTGGTTGTCAAAATACGTGTGACAAAAACTATGCTAGATGTGTACTGCTATGTTTTACATCTCAAAGGATGTCTAACGTAGAACTTAATGAATAAGCATATCCTTCAGTCCTGACAATTTAATCAACTATGGCTACAATTCTGTACAAATTTATTTTGGGAATGAGCTCCACTGTACTCAATCCAGGTTGCTTCCCAGTAGATTCGTACAGCATGGTGCCGCAAAGCTTAGTGTTGCAGCAAAATATGTCTTGCCTGAACCAGGACAACTTAATGGGGTTCTAGTCCATTTCCAAGTGAAATGCAAACGGTGGGTCTAACTTTTTAAAGTCCTCAGGACCTCAGAATTTAAAGCACCATCTGCTGTCCTGTTATCTCAGATCTGCTGATTGTCAGGGATTGAGTGCCTCTGCTACCTGCGATTAGGGACCCCGTGATAACCTGGGAAAAGCAGAACGTTCAAAAGTTGAATTTTTTGATCATTCCAATGGCTCCCAGGCCATTTCCGACCTACACTGTAATAGTGCTCTTATTCTACTTTCAACATCCTGTGGACTTCTGGGCTTTGTAGGTTACTGAGGCCAAAGAGCTCTCTGGCTGAGAATTCTCAGTGCTTCTCCCTAAACTGCAAACTCCAGGATTCCATAGGATGTTGAAAATAGAATAATAGCACTACAACAGTGTAATGTGGAAAAGGTCTAAGTTAAATAATTGGGTCTGGAATTCACTATTGCAGTTTCACATGTATTACCTAGTGTTTTGTGTCTTTAACTGATTTATGTTCATGGTCCCTATGTATTCACAATTGTGACACTATTGCGACAATTGTAAAAGTTCCCTGATCCAGCACTTACTGTGAGCAACAGAGGTCTGTTCTCCTGCTGATTAGGGTACAGCATACTGACATTTCCACCCTCTCCTGCCAGCAATCTCTGGTGCAAGGAGGAATTGCAACAGGGATCCTGCTTCTGATTGTCAAACTGGACATCTCTGGAGGAAGGGGGTGGAAGTATTAACATGCTGTGCCATGTTTGACAGAAGAACAGACCTCCTTTGCTCACAGCAAGTGCTGGCCACTAAGGCAGGATTGGAGAGGGCCAGGCGAGGAGATGCTACTTTACTACTTTACTACACTTTACAACTAATAAGTTGCTAAGTAACTAAGTAGCTGATCTACCAAGACTTTTAGATTTTTAATTTATGGCATTTCTGTGTTGTTCTTCCATGTCATATATGAATCCTGCTGTGGCTTACAAGTTTCAGATGATAAAAATAGTATATGGGTTTGAATCCTGTTTGTGTCTTGCAAATGTTTAAGTTTCCCTACGGAAGTGGTTGTCCAATGTGAGACATCAGTTCAAGGTTGTAGAAGCTGAGTTGTGCATATGGTATTATTATACATGAAGCTGTGCATTACACATTGATTTTCATTGCATATTGCATATTGTTTGTTGCACATGGATCCACAGATACATTAGGCTGTGCAGCCAGTTGAGTATTTAATATTTTGGTTCCATTGTGCCCCATTCCATTTCCACCAGGGCTATATTGCACAACTGATGTGTTACCCCTCATGTGGAAATGTACTCTTTACAACCCGGATGCAGGAGTTTGGCTGATATGAACAAAAACATCAAACAAAGATATGACTTCGCAGTCCTTCAAAACTTTGCAAGGAAGGGCCTCAAGGAAATCCCTTGAGGAAAGAACCTTCTATTGACCTTTCCCACCGATATACTAGAGAAGGCAGCAGAACTACTATTTAGCATGTGACTGTCCCCATTCTGTTGACCCAGATATTGTTCAGTGTGATGTCTGTAAAGATTCATCTACCTGGAATCATTTGGAAGTTGGAAGGGACCACAGGGGCCATCAAGTCTAACCCCCTGCCCTGTAGGAATGCACACCTAAAGCACTCGTGAGAGGTAAGTCTTGCATAAACCTGTTGAGATGGAGATGGTCCACACCACCGGTACCAGGGATCATCCAAAAGTCTCAGTCGCATAGAGCACCAGTGGGGATACAGCTTAACACTTGACCTGCACTTTCATTGATGTTATGCTGAATACGCACACATTAGTGGGACAGGATCAACAGCACATCAGAGGTAAGAGCAGAAGTTTGGTCCTGTTCCCACTTCTTCATGCATACTTTATACATGTGCTAAATAAGAGTGAAGACTCAAAGCACCGATTCAAATTTAAACATACAGTTGTAGTCCAGGGCCCATTCATAAATCAAAATTATAGTACTATTATTCTACTTTAATTGCCATGGTTCCATCCTATGGAATTGTAGCCTTTATAATTTGGTGAGAGACTAGAGCTCTCCTGCTGAGAATTCTGAAAGCCCATCCCTAAACTGCTAATCCCAGGATTCCATGGGATGTTGCCATGGCAGTTAAGGTGAAATATTGCACTATAATTGTATAGTGCAGATGGGTCTCCAGAAAGAACTGACAGTTTGGAGATCCCTCATAGGAAGCAAAACATCCTACCTGCAGAATAATTTGATGGAGTGGCTCTCATTATGTCTCTGTGAGCTGCAGCTCAAGCAATGGTGGTCTTGTTACTAATGTGCTCTGTCTTTGCCATGACTAGGCATTCACGAAACCAACACATTCAGAGGAATATTGACATTACTTTAGGAGATGGGACAAGGACCACTACATCCTGTACAGTGCTCCTAAAGTGGAAATTCCCAAAGCAAAGGATGGCAGAGATCATGATTTCCTGTTGTGTGTCCAAAGGTACTTCTAAAAATGGAAGGTCCATTTCTAGGTATCATGGGAATTTCTCCCCCAGAGGACCTTCAACATTTCACTATTTTGGCACTATGATTCTACTTCAATTGACTTGGCAACATCCTATGGAATCCTGGGATTTGAAGTTTAGGAAGGAGTATTTAGAATTATCAGAGAGCTTTACTACACTACAAACCTCAGGACTCCACAGGATGTCTCCATCGCAATTGAAGGGGAATCATAGTGATGTTAAAGGACTCATGAGTTTGCCTAGTTTTGTTCTGAAAGCAAACTGTACTCTTATCTTCTGTAAACAGTGCATTTGAATGTATTTAGCCCACTAATGTTTTATGGTGAAGTTAAAGGTGGATTAGGGTCTGAAAAACATACACATACACATACATATTGATTGTACCAAGTAGTGCTGATGTTCCTAGAAGGAGACTGTACTCTGTACTCATGTAGATTGTTATGGGGCGTGCTACCATCTTGCTTGTTTTAGTCCGATCCAATGCTAGGATCCTTCAAAAACTCACCTGTGAGAGTGACCCCTTAGACACTACAAACCATGTTCTCACAACTGAAGTCTCTATTTACCACTGAATTTTAAAAAGTTTTTTTAAAAAACTTATTTTACTACTTGCCTGCGTTCTCTGGAGCATGTTCATGTGACTGGTATAATGACAATCTGTCTCTCTCCTAACATTTTTCTCCTTTGGTTATTTGTTTGATAAAGTGAGGAGCTTCCCTTTTGTTGCCCTTCACCAGAGCTTAATGTCTTTACTTTGGGATCAATATACTTTATGAATAATTTTATTTCCTTCTATTTTTATGGTCTTTTCTCCCTCATTATCATACTGAGTTTATTAGCTAGTGCTGTCAGTATCTTTACTCTGTCATATGTTCCTGAGGTACAGTAAATATCACTTGTGTTGTAATTAATGTGCACACCCTCTGCAAGTAATTAAAGCACAGACCCCTTCAACCAGCTGAGCTTCCTACACTAATTCCACCTTATCTTCATAATGAACTTATTGCAAGCTGAAACTACCAGTGAATATTGTTCGGTAAGGATAGAAGAACGAAAATCTAATGAGACGCAATAATATTTGTGAACATGGTTAATATGAAGGGGGGGAAATGAATTTAATTAGCCTTAAATCTAATTAAATTGCCTCAACACTCAGAATCTTCCCCTTTTGTTCCTAAAAAAAAAAGGAAAAAAAATGAAGAAGGAAGATACCTTTTCCCCCCTCCAGCGAATGTTTGAAAAATAATGACCGGGGTCCAAAGACTAGTATGCCTGGTTTTCTAATTCACGTGGGCAATCGCTTCTTCAACAGCTCCAGTCTTCAGGTTCTGAGAACCATCTTGCACTACGTGGTCAGAGCTTGGCAGAAAATTCAGGTGTGCTAGGAGACATGAACCGTGTTCCTTTATTTGATTTATATGATGCTTTTCTCCAGAATGGAACTCAAAGGGACTTATATTATGGCCATTTCCATGTTACACTGTTATAGTGCTATTATTCCACTTTCAACATCCTGTAGAATTCTGGGGGTTGTAGTTTACTGAGGCCAAAGAGCTCTCTGGTGGAGAATTCTAAATGCCCCTCCCTTAACTGCAAACTCCAGGATTCCATAGGATGTCGAAAGTGGAATAATAGCACTATAACAGTGTAGTGCAGGAATGGCCTATAATTTAGGACATCTTTAAAAAAATGACATACAAAGTTTAGAAAGCATTAAACCATCCATATAATTAAAACACTAAATTTAGGACACTAACAATTAAAGCACTTAAAATATATACTACATACTAAATACAGCACATGTAATTACATATCACTCTATCTGGCTAGTTAAGGCTGAAGGCCTGTTTAAACAGGTGTTACCAGACCGTACACCCCCGCATTTTGATATGGT
The DNA here is from genome assembly GCA_030412105.1 of Cyclura pinguis. Lineage (NCBI taxonomy): Eukaryota > Metazoa > Chordata > Lepidosauria > Squamata > Iguanidae > Cyclura > Cyclura pinguis. Next base: position 15,272,529 of record CM059599.1, on the reverse strand, counting down.
TTAATTGGCAAGATATGATTTAATTGGCAAAATATACTAATTGGCATAAATATAAATATACCCTGCTATGGCTGCATGGTCGTGCTAGATAAGAGGAAAAACTGGCTGCACAATGCATCGCAAAATAAGATCAAGAAAGACTTCATGGCGTTGCCAGGTCATAATCAAGAAATCACCAGGAAACTCCAGCAATAACGGACTTGCAGTAAGCCTCTGATGACTCAGCCTTTTAGAGACAATAGCATCTGAGAGATTCCCACAAGATGGCTGATTGTCTTAACTCCTCTGACCAAGCAAACTTCCCTTTTGTCCCTGCACCTGTCCAACAATTACAGAGCTATCAGGACTACCATTAGCCCTTTGTCACCTAACACTAAGACCATTTTCTCATTCTGGACCTGATTATCCATTGTATGGACTCCATTGTTTACTCTGCCAGACAGCCATTAGCACCTTTGTCCTTCAGGAAGAAAAAGAGTATTTAAACCTCAGTATTTGGCCAGTCAACTCACAATACACCAATTGCTGGTTGCCACTCTGCTGCTCCAATTCCTATTTGTGTACTATCTCTAGACTTACATCTAAGCAACATTGCCTTCTTCACTGTTCTTCGAGATTGGTAAATATCACTCACTTTGCCCTAAAATCTTGCTATCCAAACCTTTTCTCTCTTTTCCTTCAGTTAGCTTTGTGTGATCGCGTGACTGCTTGGATCTTGTGCATGTGATTGCAATTCCCCCAATAAAAAACATTAAGCTTACTTTTCGATCTCCAGCTGGTTCCTCCCTGCACTGGTACTGGTAGACATAGGTGTAAAAGATCTTGTAAGGTTACCTCCCTCTCACAGTCCTCCTCTTCATGCTAATATTCACCATCATTTCACTGACCTACTGGCATTGTGGGTGGATCCCTGAGTCACTCGCATTTTGGGGTAACACAGGAAAGCCCTGGCCTGCTAGTGGAAAGACAGCATTCTTGTCTTTTCTAATGGGTTATGTCAACTTATGATACGTGCAAAGTAGGATAGTCTCAGACCCTTTTCGCACCTTACCTTTTCGCGGTGCTGGGGTGTGGGACTCGTGCGAGCAGCCTCCGGAGAGAGGCTGTCGCTTCCTTGCTCCTTCTGCTCTGCACGAGCTTCCTGCTCGTGCAAGAACCCCACCTCTTCCTTTCGCAGTCCAGCCTGGACTTCCCAGCCTGCACTGGACAGGAAGCATGACCTGCCCGGCTCCCGAGGCTCCGCACACAAGGTAAGTGTGCGTGGGGCTCCGGAGCGATGCGCAACCACGCACCATTTTCAGCTTCAAGCCGAAAATGAAAAAATGCATGCGTGATCCGTGTCAGGCCCTTGAGCATCACGCAAATGTGACTGCATTGTCTGGCCTGCTCTTCACATGTGTGTGATGCTCAAGGGGCCCTTTCGCATCGGAAATGCCGTGCGAAAAGGGCCTCAGTTTAGTCATTTTGGCTTCTAGTGAGATTTCAGGCTTGTTTTACTCTTGTTGTTGTGTCTCCAAGCCATTTCCCACTTAGACCAACCCTAAAGTGAACCTATCACAGGGTTTCCTTGCCAAGATTTGTTCAGAGGAGGTTTCCCTTTGCTTCTCTCTGAGACTGAGAGAGTGTGACTTGCCCAAGGTCATACAGTGGGTTTCCATGGCCAAGTGAGGAATTGAAACCTGGTCTTCAGAGTCCTAGTCCAATGCTCAGACCATTAAACCACGCTGGCTCCATGCTGGACTGATTTCCTCTGGGCTATTTTTTTCTCTTTTTGGCAGTCCACGGTATCCATTGCAATTTTCTCCAGCACCACATTTCAAATGAGTTTTCTTCCTGTCAATATTCTTAACTGTTCAACTTTCACACCCATACCTAGAAACTTGAAATACCATAGTATGGACAACCTTGACTTTGGTATTCAGTGATATACAACGATATTTATCCCATTCACTGTCTAAAGCAGTCAGGGTGGTGTACAATAAAACCAACCTGACTAATTTAAAGCAGTGCAGAAATAAACATAATTTTAAAAAGCTAAAAGCAGATTAAACAATTTAGCAAGTTTGAAAGTGCAGGTTAAAAATGGCTGAAATAATTTAAAACAATTGAAAACTTGGTACTTACGAAGGTTCGTGTAAAACCAGTTAGGCTCCAAAGGCTTTAGTGAGAAGCCACATTTTCACTCACTATCAGAATGACAGCAATGTTGGCACCAATCAGGCCTCCCAAGGGGAAGGTTTCCATAACTAGGGTGCCACAGCAGTGTATTGCCCTGACTGATGGGACACAGATGAAGACCTCTTCAGCAGATCCCAGTTCTCAGGCAGATATATATCATATAGCATATATCAATCATATATCATCATCATATTCATCATTTTTCATGGCTAAATAAGCACTCTGTGGCCTGAGATAGATCACTACATCTCAACCATGAGGTGTCTCATACCACCTATGGGTACGTGATGCTGCCAGCTTTGTGATGTCATGCTAGGGTTGAGCTGAAAGTGCCACTCTGGGTGTGTATATTTCAAATTTGCAGATTTTCCCCACAATTCAGAAAAGTTCTTCTTTTTTGGACTGCAACTCCCAAAATTCCCCAAACCCCTCCAGCTGGGCCATTCAGGCTGGGCAATTCTGGAAGCCATCGTCCAAGCAAGTAATTTTTCTCTTGGATTTTGCTTAGAGATCTCAATGGAAATGAGCAAGCTTCTTTCTTTGCTGTCTTTTGAATTCAATCCTCCTGACCTTTGCAGGCCTGGCAGGAGCAGTAGGGAGAGCTAGACAGCCGAAGAGAAACCCCAGCATCTCATAATCAGAGTTGTCACAGCAAATTAAATGTGGTCGAGCTGTTTGATGCAAATTAAGTCATGCTAAAAATTGCTGAAGCAAATTAAAGGAGCCCAAATTTTCCAAAGTGTGGTGTTTGAAGTCAAAAGTTCTCAAAACTGAACCAATTAAAACCGCTTTTAAAAAACAGCCACACAGCTTTGCCCTTTACCTACGGAGATGGAAGTGAATAGCAGTTGCCCCCCTGGGCTAGCAGCCAAGTGGTTGGCTACGCTGTTGCCCTCCTATTCCACCCCCCTCACTAGTCTTCCCTTAATTGCCACCACCATTATCTACTCTTTCATGCTCTGGTCAGCTGCGCTCACAAACAACGCTCAAAAACATTCTTTAAAAATAGTTCTAAAAGGAAGTTTAACAGTCTAGCTTTGATTTAAAGCTGCCTGTTAACTTTCTGATAATTCAGCAGCCAGTATGGTTTCGTGGTCCAAAACTAGTGGCAACTGCTGGCTTGCATGTTAGTGGTACAGTGATGCTAAAGTTTTTTTAAAAAAACTTTAAAGGTGCTATCCATGGTTCCGAATATATTTGGGTGATATAATTCAACACCTTGGATAGTGCCTTAAAAATTAAGATCAAAACCTTGGCACAATGTACCATTTATGGTGGACTTGTAAAAAGGCCAAAGAGTATTGGAATAATACACACAAAACAATACAAGAAATTCTGCAAACTGAATTTGTCAAGCCCCCAGAAATCTATCTACTGAACAAGCTGCATGAGATTGATTAAAGAACGGTGAAGAACCTTTGGAGGATCTTGCTATACATAATAACCTCGGCAAGAACAGAATACATGAAGCTCTAGAAGAATGAAGGGACCCCCAAGATGGAACAATGGCTGCACAGTCCGTCAGAAATGGGAACAGCAGATATCCTATCCCAAAGACTGAAATGTCTGACAGATGAAAAAATAGACAAGAAACGGGTTCCCTTGAACCATTTTCTTCAAAAACTAAAAATACAAAACTAGTTGAATTAACTCACATATCAGTTTAGATGAGCAAATTTAAACTAGAGATCAAAATGAAGTGACAAACTAAATAACAAGAAATGCAATGTAGGAAGTAATATTGAAGTTTGATTTAGTAAGAACAGAAAGCATCTTTAGATATGATAGATCAGGAACGAATAATTAACTAGAATCTTTTTAGAAGTATGATTAAGACAGTACTATGAATATTACTATATTCTAGGAAGGAATGGAGGAAGATCAAATGATACTTATAATAGCTACTGTGTAATGTAAAAATTGCAATTATTTATTAAATATGTGTATTTTATCTGTTGTATTTATAAGAAAAAGAATTTAGAAAAAGTTAAGATCAAAGCCTGGTGTGCATTCAGCACCCCACTGACATGGACTCCAGTAGCCAAAGCATCTTCCCAGCTCTGAGGCTTGATATGAATGCCTGGAGGATTAGGAGAAATGGAATCACATACATCCATGTTCTCATTCTAAGTTCTGAAAGAACCGACACATGTACACCTGCGGCTGTGGAAGTTCCTTTCCATACAGTGATGGAGTGCTCTTACCTCTTGAGTTTGCATGGAGAAAGACCTATGCACAAGGGCTCTTTCAGACCTTATGGTTAACAGATGGTGGTCAGGCAAGGCTCATATAAATGTTGGCTTTCTGTCTGTTCTGTTTTTAAGCTTTTTACATATGCTATGATTGTCTAATGTTTGCTTGTTCATAAATGCTTAGGAATCATTGTCTCGTTTTCTTTCAGCTGTTGTAAGCCTGCTGGAACATTCATGACCAGGATGGAAGTTTTGGACATCAATCCCCACCTGTTTAATAAATAAGTACACATTTTGTGCCAATTTATTATTGTTTCATTGTGTTTTTATGTATCATTTTGTCAGGTAATTTGCCTGCATTGTACCCCAAGAAGTATAGTTATAGAGTGGTCTAAAAGTATGTATGCATATATGCATGTGTGTGTGTATGTGTGTGTGTGTATGAATTCGTTCATGCTCATATGAGGCAGGGTCATGGAATGAGTAGTACATCGTAATGTGGGATTGCATGTCCCATCATCCTGTGCCAGTAACTCTGCTGGCTATGGACGATGAAAAATGCAACCCATTTTCCTTGGTATAATATATGAAAAAAATCTAGAGTGATGCAATCACAGGTGTAGCTGATCTACAATTGTATGGGTGGTAAGCACATGGATCTACATCAAGGGAGTCAAATTCAATTTCATCCTGGGCCGCATCAGTGTTATGGTTGCCCTCAAAGGGCCGGTTGTATCTGTAAGACTATCTAAATGTGTCTACTTTTTTATCATATAGAATAATTGCCTCTGCATGCGATTATTACCGGTTTTCGTAATAACTAGCTCTGAAACTAGAAGTCTAGGAAAAATAATGGCAAGCAGATATTCAAGTGTACAACTATTGTACAATTTATTGAAAAATGAGTTTTGAAAACAAAGGGTTTTTTAATCACCAGACAAATATTACCTGTACCTCTATCTTCTCCCTCACTCTCCCCTGTGGTTCTTTCTGCCCCCCTGTCCCTCTCTCTATCTGATGAGCCTGACCCCCACATTGCGGGTCCCCAGCTGCCAGTATTCTGGAGACGGGCCCAACAGCCAGCACTCATGATCTACTTCTACTTCTGACTGCTCCTCTGTCCAACTTTTGTGAGACACGCAGAGTGTTCCCATGGTAATGCTAGCTACTGGGCCCCTCTTCAGAATACCAGTATCTGAGGTCCCACAATGTGGGGATCAGGCTTGCCAGGTGGGGGTAATGCCACAGCTGCAGGAGAGGTGCAAGGGCCACATGAGATGGCCTGGTGGGCCAGGTTTGGCCTACGGGCCTTGTGTTTGACAAATGTGATCTACAGAAACATAACAGGAACAGAGCTAAATAAAGGAGCAGAACTAGAGAAAATATACAATAAGATGGATCAGACTTGGAAAGTAAATAAATAAATAAATAAATAAATAGCAAGTTACCTTCAATGAGCCTCTCCCCACCCATAATGGGATACAATGGATGTTATACATAGTAACAATTTTGACTGTATCGGTGTAAAAAGGAACATGCTATAGGCTTTTAAAAGTTGTATTAAAGGGCAATTTACATATATTTTAACAGGAATTCATAAAATCAGGGAATCTTAGAGCTGGAAAGGACCACATGGGACATGTAGCTCAACCCCATGCCATGACGAATACACAGTTGATTTATTCCTGAAATATGCCTATCCAGCCTCTATTTAAAGGAGGAGAATCCAAAGAAGGAGAATCCAGTTTTCTCCAAGGTGGATAGTCTATTCCACTGCTGAACAGCCCTTATAGTAGGAAAGTTTTTCCTAATATTTAGGTGGAACCTCTTTTCTCATCATTCTAATACATTGGTTTCAAGGCCATTGGTCTCCAGACGAGCAGGAAACAAACTCACTCCATTTTCTACATGATATACCGTTACTCCACTGGAAAACCCTGTCCCGGGGTCTACAATTTTGATATTACAATATGATTCCATGTGCCTGAGAGGTCGCCCGGATGGGCATGTAGGCAGCAACGGTCAAACGATCGAAAACCAGGTCAGGCCAGTAAAATCCCCATCACGTAGCCCCAGGAGAGCTCAAGCTATGCAAACCCATAGTAGACAAAGGGTCCTCAGCCCCTGAGAAGCCGACTCGAGGAGATTAGTGTGTTTGCCCCAAGTTGAGCAAAATCCTATCAGGTAAAGACCATTTACATGAAGTCACACCACAAGCCAATGCAGCTGAAGATCCTGAGACTTTGGCAACACCTTGTAATCTCATCATGCAAAGGAAGTTACCATTGTGGAGCTTCTTTCTCGCTGCAACACCCATTGTTCTTCCCGGGAAAGGATTAGTCCTCCAGGTACCTTTTCGCCTACAAATAGTCCCAGTTTTTGAGTGGTTCTTTGGATCACTCCCAGTCATCCCAGCAGACCATTTCTCCGTCTGTTGAGTAATCCCCTCAGCCCTCTCCATGCTGAGCTCCACTTCTCCGCTGTTCTTCTCGTACCAAGGACTTCAGGAAAAGGTGCAGTATTACCCCAGCTACAACTCATTCAATACTCCCCTATCCAGTTTCCTCTTTTGCTTCTTAATAGCTCTTGAGTGAGTGTGTGAGTGATTGTGTTGGTACGTGAGACTTTCATTCAATAAAATCATTTTATTAGACATTTTCATTTGGTTTTTGGCTTGGCCTGACCCCATAAAAACTGGGTAAAAAGGCCCCACTAGATTACCCTGCCTCTCACATTGCTATTGCTCATGCTCTGGCTAGTTTCCATTCCCCATCATGTGGAGCACATTGAGGTGTCCCCCAAGGGACCCCAGAAATCAGGGTAACAATACCTCCAGATATTTAAAGACGACTGTCAAGTCACCTCTCAGGCTTCTCTGCTCCAAGTTAAACATACCCAGCTCTTTAACTCATTCTTCATAACACATGGTTTCTGTACCTCTGTTGATCTTGGTTGCCCTTCTCTGGACACATCTGAGTTTGTCAATATCCTCCTTGAACTGTGGTGTCCAGAGCTAGTTATAGTATGGCAGGTGAAGTTTGACCAAAGTAGAATTGAGAAGCACTATTAATTTTCTCAATCTGGACATTATACTCCATTGATGCAGTCCAGAACTGCACTGGCTTTTTTGACCATCACATCTCATTGATGTTTGGCTAGCAGGTTATTAAAACCTTTTGAAATTCTTTAAATTTAATACCACTCTTGCATAAATACTCCCTTGTGTTTGAAAAGTGAGTGGAGGGCATATACCTGCAGCTGATTGCTTGTCAAATGCCACCAGTCCAGTGATGATCACTTTTAGTTGTGCTAATGAAGAAGGTTGAGCAGTTTGCTCTCTGATGCTCCAGAGACTAAGGCCCTTTTTGCAGGATGTTGTCCTGCCATAAGGATGGGAGAAGGATGACGATTATGCGTGATGTTGTTGCAGTCCCATTCATCTCCTGTCCCCACGTGGTGCGATCATGGAGTAAATCGTTGACGGGTTTTCCATGTCAATGATCCATGATCACACTGCCATCTCACACTTAGCTGGTGTGTGGAGGGTCCTGAAGTGTGATGGCTGCACTTCCTGTGCTAGCGCAGTCTGGGACAGTACCTGCTGTACTGCAGCAGGAAAAGGTGGGGCCATTGCACTTCCTGGATCACAGAGGCAGCCATTGCAGAGGGAAGCAAGCCTGGCACACTCCCCTCCTGGCAAAGCCACTGCCAAGATCCCCACAGGACATCTCTGGGAACAGGCAGGTTTTGGAAAGGGCCTAAGACATAAACCAATGGATTCAAATTTCAAGGAAAGAGATTCCATGTAAACATTAGGAATAACTTCCTGACAATAAGAGCTATTTGACATTGGAATAGGCTGCCTTAGAGGTTTGTGGTCTTTCCTTTTTCGAGAAGACTTTACAAAGAGTTTGGATGGCCATCTCTCAGATGTCCTTTAACTATGCATTCAGGCCTGATAGTGAGTTGGTTTAGATGGCTCTTGAGATCTTTTCCAACTCTGTGGTCTTGTTATTCTGTGAATTCCTCCAACAACTGTCACTTGGAACACCTTTCAAACAACAAGTTTTGTTAGTGTTTTTTATTTCAAGAGTGTTTATAAAAAGGGGAGGAGGAAGAAAAGAAAAGTTTTCAGACAAAAAGTCTTGATGATCAGGTAGTTTAGAAAAATTAATACCATCCATTCATTAAAATTAATGGTCTAATGTGAAAGAACAAAGTCCCCCAGACAACCTGAATTGTAACCATCCATGGACACCGTAGTTCATTTTGAGCAAGGAAGGAAGGAACGGGATTTGTGGTGCTTGATTTTTAACACACTAGGGATGGAAATTACAATTAATTGGACTCAAGAGTCTTAGCAAAAGTAGCATTTTCACACCTCCCCAAAGTTGGCATAAGAAAATACACACCTCGCCTCAAACATCTGCACATTTATAAAGCTTATCGGAAGTTACCAAGAAAAAAAGTGCACACAAAGCAATGTCTCTACTTCCGAATACAAGCAGCTAAAATGTGCATTAGAAACACACACACACACACACACACACACACACACACATCCATACATATACACACACGCAAGGAAGTACTTTAATCTATGGGGAAAAGTCATACAAATTAGGAAAACTATACAATTAGGAAAACTGTGTATTACTTAGCGAAATGTATTTCCAGTACAGGGCAAAATTGAAAAAATTGAAGTCCATTTCATAACGGTGTAGCACAAATCATCACCTATCAAGTTATTTGCTGGTTGTACTGTGCTCCCTTTTGGCAGCTGGACATGTTTCACATCCAATGGAGTATCTGAACTTTTGCCAAAGGACTCCCCTGTTTTGCAATAGCACATGCAGACTGCAAAAAGCCAGTGAACAAATTATGGATAAGAGAGTTACTCTTCTGTTCAGAATACTCTAAGCAGAATCAGGGACATAATTCTTCACCAAGTTTCTTCTCAAAGGAAACAACGAGTAATTTTAACAATTTTCTTCCTCATGCAATTTTTTTGAAGCCTATTTGCAAATTCAGATTTATTTTGCTCAAAATTTGTATGTTGATGCTTTGCACAGAAAACAGCACTTTCCATGAAAACAGTCTTTTTTGCATAGAAAATAATATTTCTGTATAGCAGTATTAATTCCTGTGCAGAAAATGCTGTTTCCTGCATAGAAAATGATGTTTTCTATGCAAATAAATTACATGAAAATTTTTCATGTAATAAATCCCCAATTACAGCATGGAAACCGCTTTTTATGCATAGGAAATAAGAAAAGTGTTTTCTGCACAAAACAACCATGTGTGAATTACCCACAGAATAAGCCCCAAACTGCAAAGATTCAGGATTCTTTTTGTCAGGCCTTCACAACATTCAAAAAACATGCTTTTCAACTATTTTTTGGAATATTTTTGTATATCTTTTCTATCCTTATGCAGAACTCCTTGTGCAATAATTATTTATGCAGAACTCCCCTTACCTAACCATGAACTGAATATGTCCATGGTGTGGTGACTGGAAAGATACAACAGCCAGCCTAAGGGAACATACGCAAACATACATCACCAATAAAGTGCCAGCTATTCTCTGATATGAGTTAACAACTGGAGGAAAATGTAGGTGAAGTTTCGAGAAACTCAAAGAAATTGAGACTGAAAGGCCATTTCCACACTACACTGTTACAGTGCTATTATTCCACTTTCAACGTCCTGTGGAATGCTGAGGTTTATAGTTCACCGAGGCTCAAGAGCTCTCTGGCTGAGAATTCTAAATGCTCCTCCCTAAACTGCAAATCCCAGGAAGCCATAGGATTTTGAAAGTGGAATAATAGCACCATGACATTGTAGGGTGGAATTGGCCAAAGATTTCCACAACTCTGTCACAGATCTGAAGAGAGCCAGCACAGTGTAGTAGCTTGATCATTGGGCTATGACTCTGGAGGCCAGGATTTGGACCCTCACTCAGCCATGGAAACTCAGTTGGTTATCCTGGGCAAGTAACACACTCTCTACTTCATAGAGAGGCAAAAGCAACCCCCTCTGAACAAATCTTGTCAAGAAAGCACCATGAGAAACCACCTTAGGGTTGCCATAAGTCAGAAATGACTTGAAGGCACATAGCAACAATCATAGATCTGAACATTATGAATGGGGGAAATTCACATTTTGAACCAGGTAACCCTAACGGTAAATTGGGGTAGGATCCCAAAGGCTTGTTCTACTGATGAAATTACCTTTCTTTATGTGCCCTGAAATCTTGGTACAATACAAGTCTCTGAGAAGGAATGGAGGGGTAGAAAGTGCCATCACACTAGTACAGAGCTGCTAGCACAGTTATCTTTAGGCCTTGGTACGTAGACTTCAGAAATTAATGCTATTCACATAATCAGACTGCCAGTTCAGGAAAAAACCTTGTATTGTGCTTATTAATATATGGATATGAAGTAGAGGTCAGTTATGGCAAAGATTTCTACAGCACTATGATGCTATTTGGGGGGATAGTTTCTGCAGTTCTATCACAGATCACCTTTTAGAGATAAAATTTCCTTATCACAGGAACCCAGTACCTGTCTGAAGAACTAAGCTTATCAAGAGATAAGCTTATCAACCCAGTATTATTAGCACTTCAGCCGACTGCGTATCTTGGCCCTGAGTCAGCATCAAAGAAGAAACAGAAAATATCTTAGAGCTATTCCTTGTAATCAGCAATTCTACATATGCATTTTGGCTTTCAAGTCTCCGCTAATCCCCTTCACCATTATAGCAAAATCTGGACACCTGACGTTATCGTCCTGTTCAAACAAACCAAATCCTTTACCTCCTGCATGAAGTTATCTATTGTTTTACACTTAACAGCCACGGCAATCGTATTTAGGGGATCTACCTAGGGATGGAAAAGGAATTTGTTGGGTTCAGATTACCCCATGCAAATATTGATTTCACTCCTTCTGAGAAGGGGAGCCAAACAAAGTGCATCTCGCCTTGGAAACTGGTGGACATTTGATGTTTGAATGGTGCTTCATCGCAGAAGAAAATTTGGACTGCATTATATGTACTATATATGTATATGTACCATATATAAAAATGGTATACAACTAAAATGCATGTTATTTGAAAAATGTGTGCAAACTTGTTTTCATCAGTGGGAACATTGCATTAAAAAATGTGTGCATCTTGGAACAAATGCACACCGAAATATGCACAAATTGCTATGAATGAAGTGGGTGGAGAAGTCCAGTAAGATTCTGGGAAATGCAGTGGAAATGAGACTGACAGATTCTGATGACCATAGATTCTAACAGTCCACTATGGTATTTCTCTGACCATAAAAAAATCTCACTATGTTCAGACAGTCATATATCTGAAGGTTCATTCACACTACCTAATCATAACACTATATTCCACTTCAACTGTCCTGGCAACATTGTATGGGATCCTGGAATGTGCAGTTTGGAGAGGCACTAGAGTTCTCTGGCTGAAAATTCTAAGTACCCTTCTCTAAACTGAACTATGGAATACAGAACTATGATTGTATAATGTGACTGGTCCTAACTAAAGGCAGCATAGTGGCTAGCTTCCATTTCAGTAGTGTAGTAAATCCACCCTGGGGTTTAGCCAGAACTTTGAAGGAGTTGTCCAAGGAAATGAACCTGTGGAGACAACAGACAAGGCATTGCTTTTTCTTTCCTTAAACTGGGATGGTAGCTTTCTCTCCTAGTCTATCAAAGCACTTTGTCAATCCATGCTCAGCTCTGGCTCTCCCTCTCCAAAACACCACCTTTATGTAACCAGGACAAAGCCTTTCAGTTGTTAATTAACTCTCCTTTAATAACTTATGGTAGTGTGGTTCTGGATGTCATAACCATTGAGAATCATGCAGCTGAGACCAACTTTGTAAGAAAATATAATGCAATCTTTATTCAAACTGTTACCCTGATTTCTGGGGGTCCCGGGAGGGACACCTTAATGTGCTCACAACAATGGGGAGGGAATTAGCAAAGAGCACTAGTTAGCAATGCGAGAAGCAGGGCAACGTAGCGAGATCATGAACCCAATGTCTATGGGGTCATGCCGAGTCAATGAGCAAACAGAAGTTAATAATAATAATAGTATTATTAAGATACAGTCAAACACGTGTATGCAACACACTCACACAAAGAATTATAGAAATAAAAGGTAGGAGTTGGATAGAGGGTTTTTGAGAGGAGGTTTGGTATAGGAAATACTACACCTGTCCTGAAGCCCGGTAATAGCAAAGAAGCTGGGGAGCGTAGGTTCTCAGCACGTGGGGCTGAGGGGAGGCTCGTCAAACAGAGAGGCAGCAAGTCGGGAGGCAAGTCACGAGCGATCCAACAAAACACTCAAAGTCAGGGGTTCTTATAGGGAAAATTGTGGCCGCAGGCTAGTCCGTTCTTGGGGATAACAATGAGTTTCGGGCTGGAGACAAAGCCTCCGAAAGGTCAGTGCTTTAGATGATTGAATTATGACCAGAGTTGTCAATAGAGCAGCCAGTATGCAAACGCGGAGTGCTTGAGAGTTGTATAGTCCGCTCATCAAGCTGCCTGCTCGGGGCAGGGGATCTTTTGTAAGTAGTGTGCATACATAATGTGGTACTTGCCTGGAGGTCTCCTAAAGCTGCATTCGGCAATGACTGGCCTGCCTGGATTGGGATTCAAATCGTTCGGCTATTTTCGGCCCTGACTGTGTGCGTGCTTGTCTGGGGGTCTCGCAAGCATGTGGAGAGGAATGAGTAAAGAAGGCCAACTTATTGATATCAAATGATATCTAATATCCCATAAGCTCGGGCTAGAAACAGCGGTAACAAAACAACTGAATAAAGCATTGATTTTATAAGTATGTCCAAGTTCCAACAGATCTTTAGAATACTTTTAAACAGTTTCTTGTCTCTTTGTAACAAACAGCATAAAGACACATCTCTCTCTCTCTCTCTCTCTCTCTCTCTCTCTCACACACACACACACACACACACACACAGCCCTCTGGCTTCCCTCTTTGCCAAAGGTTATGTTCCCAAATCTAGGCCACTCTTCTTGACCAGATTTAACAGTGAGCTTTCTCTTGTGCCTCTTCTCTGGGCTTTCTCTGAGAAAGACAATTCTTCCAACCCCCCATGGTTGACTAGAAAACTCTTTTACTGAATAACTGGCTCTCAAGTCCTCTTCTGGTCCTCTTTCTCTCTCCCCAGTGTGACTGCTATAAATACATTCTCATTCATGCCTCCATCCTTCCTTCCCACTAAAAGGGGCTGGGCTTTCCTCTTCAGTGGCCATTACTAGTTGCCTACAACCCGTCGCTGGGCAGCTTTTCCACCACTCCTGCCATCCTCCATCACGGAACCCTATCCCACAAATAGGTTCAGCACTTGGACAGATGGTCTGATTAAAACCAGGGCAGATTCAGAGCCCCATTGACATGGGACCCACAAGCTGTCACTAACAAAAATGAAATGGATTGGGTTGGTATAATGTGCATATAAGAAGGCCCACAGGTTGTCCGTCTCATGCTCTGATCCACTTCATGTCACGTATTCTGCTTGAGCTTAATTGTTAGTGTGATGTGATCAGGTATGTTTTTCTTGTAGGTGAGAAGAAGTCACATCTGCCCTTAGTAGTACCAGGTGCAAGGATGTTATGGCTATCTATCTGCTGTATTTTCCCTATCTTGGGGGAAAGCTTTGAAACATGCAAAACATGTCACATGGTGAGGGTCTGGTTGTGGTTAATACAGGGTAAAAAGACTTACATCATGTGAAAATTTTCTCTTTTTGTTCTCTGTTTGCTTTGCTGTTTTTTTGCTCACATTACTGGCTTTTCATACTTCATGGCAAACGCTGTCTGAAGCAATATGTATGTTGCAATGCTTCAAATGAACTTTAGACTAGCCTAGATGCACTTTGCATGGCTGTGTTTTCGATCTGGGGCAACTGGCAATGATTCAGCGCAATTTATTGTTTTTGCACTCTGCACATGCTCTGGTGCCAGAACTTAGGTGCCCTGATGCTTCATCAGCATTGGTAGAGGAAGGGCTACCATAAAGCTGAAGGTGATGGGATGGTAACAGACACCGGGAATCTTGTAGGAAAAGAGGAGCCAGCCAAATTTCACACCTTCCTAGAGAGGACCAATGGGGGGAAAAATCAGTCATTGACTGAAAGGTTATGGTGCCCTCAGCAAGCAGCAGACTAATCCTAATGTACTGTAGTAGCTAAAGAGATCAAGTTATGAATCAGGAAGTCCTCAAGTTGACTCTCGCTTTGCCATGAGTTTAGTTCGTTGAAGTCAGCAATTTTTGCATGCCTATAGTTTCTAAATGTTAGTTTGCATGTTTCTCTAGAGAAGTTTAGGCACACTATATACTTATGGTGACTTCCCATTTGTTATTTCCCCCTGCACATACCCTGCCTCTTCCTACATCACACAATCTGCCACCACTTTTTTTCTCTTGTCTCCCTCTCTTCCCCAAGAGCACATGGCATGAGATGAAACCCTCAAAACCTTTTACCTTGATACCATGTAAATAATTACCTTTTCTGTTGTTTCAGTTGAATGCACCTGTATTTGATTATGCATAAGTATTTGTAAGTAAAGTTGCTTTCATTTTACTAAGAAGACTAAATTTGTTTCTTTCTCTGTTAGACCTGGAGGGGGGTATGGGACTAGTTGCTGTTCAGCTTCTGCCTTGCCAACTTGATTATACTGCTTGAGAAGTCCAGTACTATCTCTCACATTTCTCTTCACAGTTGGGGGTCCTAAGTAGGCTATTCTCCCTGAATTGTAGCTCCTCCACCCACCCAATATGGGTGATAGTGATACCAGCATAACTGATAAGATTGAGGTAAGTATTGTGGCTAGGTGTAGGCTATCAAGCACTGTGTTCTTCCAGAACTGCTTCCACAGGCCCTGAGATCTTTGGGAGAGGTGTTTCTCTCAGTATGAACACTCTCATAGGCATGTGTGATGGTGATGGGTGAGCGGGACTTTTTCAGTGGTCAAACTATGGAACTCCCTTCCTGGGAAAGCCAGAGTGGCCCCTTCCTTGATGTCCTTCCACTAGCAGGCAAGGCCATGTTCCCATTCCATAAGAGCTTTGGGAACTGAGTAAGCTTTCAGCAGTGGGCTTTACTGCTTTTAATTTTTAATTTTTTTTACATTTGCATGGATGTTTCAAATGACATTTAATGTTTTAGGTCATTCAATTATATTTTGACAATAATTGTTTGTATCTAGAGCCAGCATGATGTAGTTCCTTGTGTGTTCGGCAAGGATTCTGGCAGACCAGGTTTCAAATCCCCGCATGGACACAGAGACCTATTAGGTGATCTTGGGCAAGCCATGCTCTCTCAGCCTTAAAAGGAGTCCTTGGTAGACCTCATCTGAATAAATCTTGCCAAGAAACTACTGTGATAGGTTGCCATAAATCAGTGTCAACTTGAAGTCACATAATCACAACCACCTTTTTTATCTATATTGTATTTGTTCTGATTTTTCAAGATGCCTTGAGTTTTAGGGAGAAAGGCTGGGTATCAAATAAATGTCAGGGATGTGGACTGTGTGGCCCTTCAGATATTGTAGGATTGCACGTTCCAGTTTTCCTACCCACCACAGACAATAATGAGGAATGATGGGAGCTATAGTCCATCAACTTCTGGGAAGCTGCATGATGCCCACCCAGTCAGCCTTATCAAACCTTCCTGGTTCAACTGTAGCCTGAACAGGTATTGGAGATTCCTTCCTCTTCTTCATTTTGTTGGAATGATGTCAGCAGGAGTGCTGACATCGTTCCAGTTTCCCACTCACCAGTTTAAGACCAATGACTATTTCTACTTCATGCATGTGAAGCACTTTCAACACTTAATACTATATAAACAATGACACTGACAGTGATTATGATGATGATGTATTAGTGATGCAATCCTGATTTGATTCATCCTCACATGGTAAATAAGACATTGAAAAATATTTTCTTCTTGGTCTAACACTGATTATTTGGGGAGGGGTATCTGTATTGCAGCAATTTCACACATTTTCAGAAGTGCACGGAACTCAGCTTTGTGACAAAAATGTTACCTTCTTTACACAAACTATGAACAAGGAGTTCCATTGGATGGGCTGTCCATGTCTTTTTTTGATACCTCAGCCTTTTCTTTTTGTTGTATTTTGTTTTTTGCACTTAACTTTGCATGGGTATCTGTGCTTAGTTACAAAAAAGAGAAAGATGATTGGTTACACACAGATACTTTAGGAACAAATTGCAGAAAATGGAAAACCTGCTAGAATCTCATCCATGCTGTAGGATTTCCAATTTCTATGTTTCTTTGCAAAAGTTGGACATTGAAGAAAGCTGCCAGGAAGAGAATTGACTCTATTGAAATGTGGTGCTGGAGAAAAGTTCTAGCGATACCGTAGACTACTAATAGGACAAATAAATGGATCTAAAAGCAAATCAAGTGTGAACTCTCTCTAGAAGCCAAAATGATGGCCATTTCCACAGTAGGCAGTTATAGGCCCCTCCCTAAACTGTAAACCCCAGGATTCCATAGGATGTTGAAAGAGGAACAATAGCACTGTAACCGTCTAGTGCTAAAATGGCTGATGAAACTGAGGCTATTATACTTTGGACATGTAATGAGATGATAGGACTCATCCCCAGGATGATAATGCTTGGTAAAGTGGATGGCAGGTGAAAAAGAGGAGAACCAGTTTGACTCAATAAAGAAAGGCATGAGTCTGAAAGACTGGAACAAGGCTGTTGTTGACTAGGACCTTGTTGCTGCTGTACGCTTTAAAGTCCTTCATGACTTACGTCAACAAAAGCTTTGGAAAGTCTCTAGTTCTTAGGGTCACCATGTTGAAGCCAACTTCATGGCAAAAAAATAACAAAGGGCAAACAGCTGTTTGAGCACAACTCTATCATTGTATTCTTTGAAAACTCTTTGCTGTTTTTGCTGTGTGCCTTCAAGTTGTTTCTAACTTATGGTGACCCTAAGGCAAATCCATCAAGGGGTTTTCCGGGGGCTGAGAGTATGTGATATGTCCAAAGTCACTCAGTGGGTTTCCATGGCCAAGCAGGGAATTGAACCTTGATCTCTAGGGCCAACAGTCCAAAGCTCAAACCACTACACCACATTGGCTCTCTAGGAAACTCTTACATTGGACATTTTTTAAAAAATTTTGCTCATTTTCACCATGATATCACAGCCACACGCACACCAAGATCAACCACAAAGGAGTGGCAACACCATTACTTGTTCATGTAGCAGAAGCTCGCAGACACACCCACTTCTTGGCTTCAAATTAAGCACAAATTAAATAAACATGCTGGAGACTTGCATTCCCTTTTCAAATGGCTGCGTCTCAGATTAGATACTGTGATAACACTCCTCGGAAGTTCAAAGACAGGTGTATTAATGAGGGGAAAATTGCTTTCTTGAGGTCACTTGTGAAAATGCCCCTAATGTCCATGCTGGCTTCAGTGGGATTCATCATTTGGATGAATTTTCCAATTCTTTCATTTAACTAGGTTGCATTTGTGTCGGAGGCTGCCTGCTGTTTCAGAAGTAAATGACTTTTCTCTTTAATAAGTAGCACCTTTCTGTCTCCACATTCAGTGCCTGTAGAGTCATTATCACGTTATTCACTGTAGCAGCCAAAAGGAAAAGGGAGGGGAGAGATTTCTTCTATTTTTTACCAGAGTTCTCACCTCCTTCATGATAAGTAAGATCTAAGGTAATTAAAATAGTTATCATTTACACTGATGTCACCTAACTCCCTAAAGGGGCCTTCACCAAAGCTACAGGTAAGCGGGCTTTAATTGTAGCTTAAATACGAGCCATCCCATAGGAGAGAAAGAGAGGATGCCTGACCAAACAGCTCCTTTGCTACATTCTTCCCTGTTGCCACTAGTCTATGCTGTTGCTCAAAGTTCAGGATGTTCATTTCACAGCTCCGGATGACAAATGCCATTGTGATCCTCTCTCTTCCTCTCTCTTTTTCTTTCTGTGGTTCTTTTCTGTTCAGGAAAGCACAGAAACAGCCTTGATGAAGAAGACCATAGATTCTGTCTGTTCTAGCCTTCTGTTTTGGGTAGTGGCCTCCAAAAAAGAAGCATTCTCTTCTCCTTCGCATCTTCCACTCTCCAAAGATATTCACTAGATGTTCAAATTACAAGAAGGCTCAGAGTAACCATTAGGAAGAACTTCCTAACAGTAAAAACTGTTTGATGGTGAATGGAGCTGCCTTAGAAAGTGATGGACTGTCCTTTCCTAGAGGCTTGTCAGGTGATAGAATCTCCTTTGCTGGATGCCCAATTGTCAGGAACGCTTTAGTTATGGATCCTAGAACTGTCAGGGGATTCATTACATGCCTTCTGACTTATCATAACCCTACCCTAGTCTTTTCTTGGCAAGATTGTTCACAGAAGATTTGCCATTGCCTTCATCCGAAGCTGAGAGAATGTGACTTGCCCAATGGAACCCAGTGGGTTTCGACTGCTGAGCAGGGATTCAAATCCTGGTCTCCCGCAGTCATTGTCCACTGCTCAAACCACTGTATCAACACGGGTTGCTCTGTATATATTTGTGCACTTAGTGAGTTAAGAATTAGCCAGCCAATTATACATTCATCTGGAATGAAAAGCAGCTGACCTTCTCTCTGCTTGGTAATCAAAATGAATTACTGTATTTGCCAGCGTATAAGACACATTTTTTCCTGAAAAGTAACATTTAAAAATGTGGTGCGTTTTACATGCCAATGCCTCTTATACACCGGCAAATACCATCCCCTTTCCTATGTATTTTGTCACCGTGCAAGTTCTCAGCACCAAGGCAAAATGCATAGAAAAAGAGGGGGAGCTCTAGATGAAAGGAGCACTCCCGCGAGGCTTCCCCCATCTCTCCTTCCTTTCTATTTTGCCTCAGCATGAGTTCTCCACACTGGGGCAAAATGCATTGGAAAGGGAAAGGGAGCTCCAGAGGATGAAAGGAACCTTTTCGCAAGGCTTCCCCCACCCCCTTTCCCTTCTGTTTTGCATGGGTAGAGAAAGGAGGTAGCTCCAGAGAGGGAGAAAGAACGTTCACGCAGCTTTCTTTTTGACCCTTTGGAGCTCCTTCCTTTCACTTCCCCTGCAAAACAGAAGGGAAAGGGAGGTGAGAGTTTTACAGGGGAAGGGAAGGGAAAGGAAGGGAAGGAACCCCCCCCCAGGAGCTCTCTCCCTTTCCTTCCTTTCCCTTCCCCTGCAAAACTGAAGGGAAGGGGGGTGAGGGAAGCCATGCTATTTTTTTAAACTAATTTTTCTCCAAAAAAATAAATTAAAAAATGGGGTGTGTCTTATACACCAGTGCATCTTATATGCCAGCAAATACAGTAAGAACAGGAGCTGACTTAGTTCTTTAAGTTCTTAGTTCTTGAATAGTGGCCTCGTTCATTTACTGCACTGACTGGCAGACTTTCTAAGGAATTTAAAGGAAGGAACTGGCAAAACCAGTACTGAGTATTCCTTGCTTAAGAAAATCCTATTTTTACCCCAAAACATGGGTGACTCAGGGGTCCACCTGTGATGCCAGTGCTTCTGTGAAACAGTGGGGAATATTAGCTCAAAGAGGTAAGCCTGAGAGAGGGGATGGTAACCTTATGAGATCTGTTACAACTATGTTTACCAGCATTAATGCAAGGAAGAACCAGCCAGAGATTCAAAAAACAGCTTGTTTATTTTAGTGGGGGAATTGTGATCACACACATAAGATCCATGCAGTCTTGCAACCACAGAAGGCTAACTGACGGAAAAGGGAAGAATGTTTAGGATAGCGAGAGTTGAAGGTGAAGTGGGTCATATTTACCCATCTGGAAAGCAATGAAAGAGTGATGTGGCTTAGATGCAGAGTCTAAGGATAGTACACAAATGGGAATCAAAGTGGCAGAGTGACAACCAGCAACCAGTGTACTGTGAGTTGGCTAGCCCAAAACTGGGGTTTAAACACTCTTTTTCCACCTGGAGGGTGACGGTGCTAATGGCTCTCTGGCAGAGTAAACAATGGAGTCCAGAGAGTGGACAATGAGGTCTGGAATGAGTTAATGGTCTTAGCATTAGATGACAAAGGGCTAAAGGTAGTCCTGATAGCTCTATAGTTGTTGGATAAGTGTGGGGACAAAAGGGAAGCTTGCTTGGTCAGCGGGAGAGGAGTTAAGACAATCAGCCATCTTATGGGAATCTCCCAGATGCTATCATTTTTAAAGGCTGAGTCATCGATGGCTAACTGTAAACTGGAGTTTCCTGGTGATTTCCTTACTATGACCTGGCTATGCCTTGAGGTTTTTCCTGACCTGATATTGCAATGTATGTCTGCGACCAACTTTTCGTCATAGCCAGCTTGGCCGTGCAGCCATAGTAGAATATAATTTATATTTTTCCCAATTAAATATCCACCAATTAAATCTATATTTTGCTAATTAAATCATATCAGAGTATGGGGGTATCCAACCTACTAACCCTATGAAATTCATGAGGTTACCATAAGTGGACAGGTGACTTAAAGGCACATACATACATACACACACACATACTAACTGGAAGGCGGTCCTAGTCTCCTCCATCAGGGTTGTCAGGCCTCCCACATATAGCATTACCAGAGCAAAAACTGGAAAGGGCAACACAACACAATAACTGTGTTGAAGAGGGAATTTCAGCAAATGTTGCTTCTTACCTGGTTGTGTGACAAGAAACCCTTGATGAAATTCTTGCTTCTCCACAGCCATTATACGTACAGGGAGGCTTTTCAGATTTCAATATGGCAATCCTAGCTGCTTCCCATTTCTCTGACATTTCAAGGCCAAAACCTGTACTTTGTGGTGTCATAGAAGTGGGACAGGAAAAAAATTCAGCTGTTTGTGGAAACAGGCATAAGGGCACGAAACACAGCAGTTCCCTGAGACTTTATCCATTTCCCTGAGATTTGGACCCTTCATTCTCCACATAAAAAGCCATAAGCTTGGACATCTTCATGTCCAAGTAATGAGTACTTAAATATTAAATAGGAATCTGTAATAACCACAAAAGAGAATGTCCTCTATTTATCAATTGCAGACTAGGCTCATTGGGCTAGGCGCCTCAAAATTTGACAGAGGGTTTTTGTTGTTGTTGTCCAAGTTGCACTGACCAGTTTCAAGCTAAAAATCTTTAGGGTGGGTGTGCTAGAAGTAAAAAGAGGGGGGCAATCATAACTCATAAGAAAACCATGGTAAACGCCTCAAATCTGAGATACTTTGCCAATTTTAGTTATCATCCAAAGTGGCAGTGCCCATTTTTAAATCAACAGTTCTAAATGCCAAAGAGGCGACTTCCAAGAACCAAAGAAGGGGGCCTGCCGTAGCTTAACATAACAGATGCATCAAAATTTGACAGAAAATTTGTTGACCTAAGGCCAAATGGCAATTAATCGGCTTCAAGTCAAAATTTCAAATGAGAGGCCTCCTAAAAGCATGAGATGGGAGCTACCATAATACATCAGGATTTTTTTTTTAAGGGCCTAGAAAAACAGGAGAGGACTCTTTGATGCACTATACCTGAGATTCCTGGAGTAAGAAGTAAGGATGGGAAACTACAGAAGAGCTAAGGCGCTGCTGCTGACATTCTCGGGGCTTAAAAGTGGTTGGAAAAAATGGGAGAAGGCTCCCTGAGCGATTCTGCTGGTAAGATTCCTGAAGTTTTAAAAAAGAAAAAAGTAAAGAAGCAGGAAAATAAGTGATCTCACAGACCTTTCTGCAGGTAGTAGATAGGGACCCAGGTAGCACTGGGCACACTTCAGCAATTTCAGCCACAAAGTTCTTAATAATGTCAGTATAGGGGTAGCCTGCCTTTCAGGAATATGGACAAAATGTGTCTTGTGCCATATTCTACCTTTCAAGATGGGAGGTTCAGCCATAGTTTTTGTCACAAATATGGATACACAGAGATACTCCAGCTTTACACACAGTTCACAGAGTCTAGCCTCACTCTTTACCTGGGGCCCATTCACATTACATATTTATAGCACTACTATTCAAGTTTAACTGCTATCGTTCCATTCTAGGGAATCCTAAGGTTTCTAGTCTGGTGAGGCACTGGAGCGCTCCGGCTGAGAATCCTAAATGCCTCTTCCCTAAACTGCCAAACCTGGGATTCCACAGGAGAGAACTAGGTCACTTAAAGAGGAATCATCGCACTATAATTGTGTAGTGTGAACAGGTCCAAGGTAAAAGGTGAGGCCAGACCCTTTGAACTGTCGGTTAAGCCAGAGTACGCAAGTGGTATCTCAGTTTATACACATTTGTGACAAAAAGTATGGCTAAATCTCCCAGCCTGCAAGGCAAAACACAAGTTGTGGTCTCTGATCTCCACTTCTAGGCTGAGGAGATTGATGCCACTTCCTGTGCAAAGAGTGGAGGCAGATTCCTTCTTCACTGAGGCTGAAGTTCTGGATTCCCTCCACCCATGAAAGGAAGAGTGAGTTTTCCACACACCACCGGGATATCCTACCAACACATATATTACCCCTTTGATAGTGGCATATTATCATTAAACATCTATTTGTACCAGTCCAGGCAACTGCAGGCATGGTTCAATGAACATCTGTTGGCTGCAACAGTGCTGAAAGATCTTCAGGCAAGCAACAGCTATAAGAAGAAAACACCTCTCCCCACTACTCAATAGTTAAAATAATTTTCTCTGCATTGTTCCCCCCACCCATCTCCCTGCAAACCCAGACCCAAGGACCCAGTGAATGGTTGAACTAAAAAGAAACCGCTTTTCTGATCAAAACGTACTTTCCCTGGTACCATGAACCCATGCTGTTTTGCTATTGTACGATTTCTTACGAAAGTGTCTAAATTGATTTTTCCTTTCATTTTTAGGAGTAACATGACTGTGTGTGCATTTCTGAGACTAGATCTCAGTGAAGCAGGAAACATACTGCTGGACTGTATCACTTCAGACTGCTGCTGGTGGCTCACATAGAGTTCTTTCATGCAGAAAAAAAAATGACACCGACATGTCAGAAAAAAAGATTAAAACTATCTTATTGACATCTAGTTGTGCAGGGAACATAATAATTTGAATAGTGAGAAGAACTGGATGGGTTGCACTCCGTTGAAAAATCAAGCTCATTGTGGGGCACTCCTGTATTCCCTTTCAAATATGTTTTCTGCTGCTCCAGAGCCTAGGACAAGGAGAAATGGATTCAAGCTGTAGGAAAGGAGATTCCACCTGAACCTCAGGAAGAACTTCCTAATGGTCTGAGCTGTCTGGCAGTGGAATATACTGCCTTGGACTGTGGTGGAGTCTCCTTCTTTGGAGGTTTTTAAGCAGAGGCTGGATGGCCATCTGTTGGGAATGCTTTGATGAGTGTTCCTGCATAGCAGGGGGTTGGACTGGATGGCCCCTGTGGTCTCTTCCAACTCTATGATTCTATGAGTGAGGAATCGAATCCTGGGCTACAGGATCATAGTCCAATGCTCAAACCACTACACCATGTGGGATCTCAAAACTTGCCTTAGTCGTACATAATAATGGCTGGCATCCTATATTGCAGTTACAGATTCATAACCTAAAGATACACATCTGTAACTGCTCCATAAACATTAATATTTCATATTCGGGATCATGGCACTATCGCCATAATTGTAAACGCCCCTCTGTGAAGGAGGAGCCAGGTAAGCTTGGGTGAAGGCAACCAATCACAGCTTAGGGAATGGTCTGGAGGGGGGCTTGCAGGGAAGGAAATGTCAGAAAAACTGAGGCTTGTCTCTGTAAGAAAGGGAGATAACAGAAAAAGACTGAAATAGAGGCCTTTTCTGCACTAGCCTGTTATAGCGCGATGATTCCACTTTCAACATCCTATGGAATCCTGGGGTTTGCAGTTTTGGGAGGGGCCAACCGGCCCCTCCCGAAACTGCAAACCCCAGGATTCCATAGGATGTTGAAAGTGGAATCATTGCACTATAACAGGCTAGTGCAGAAAAGGCCAGAGATGGGGAACAGATGGAGGCAAGAGAATCAGACAGAGGGAAGAAGTGATTCTGGTTTTGGGGAAGTTCAAAGATTAACATTATTTTCTGTGTCTTAATAAACCTCCACCTGTTATTCTTAGTTTAAACTGTTCCTGGCTGACTCTATCAAGCCTGTTAAAGGTCATTTCCACACCAAACTGTTATAGTGCTATTATTCCACCTTCAACATCCTGTGGAATTGTGAGGTTTGTCGTTTCCTAAGGCCGAAGAGCTCTCTGGCTGAGAATCCTGAATGCCCCTCCTTAAACTGTACACTCCAAGATTCCATAGAATGTTGAAAGTGGAAAAATAGCGCTGCAACAATGTAGTGTAGAAATGGCCAAAGAGTCAGCACAGGCTCCCCATAACAAGTCCACACAACAACACAGCCACTGGTCCACAACACAGGGGTCACCTGGAGGCCTAAGTACCCAATCCAGGAAGGGATTAAAAGCGGGGAAAGGTAAGGCGAGTGACAGGAACCCAGGGTTGGAACTGCAAAGCCAGCCTAGCAGCGGGATCAGTCACAAACCCTAAACCAACCTTAACAGCCAGAAGCTGCCTCATACAATTGAGGTCTGTTCAGCTAGTGATTTGGGTGCAGGAGGATATTGTTTCCAGCCACCTCCTGCTAGCATGTGAGGCCGAAGTGCAGAAGTAGGACCTCCATCATAATTTCTTGTCTCAAGTTTATTCACTGGTGGGAGGGGTCTGGAAATATCACTCTGCTGCACCCTGATCACCCGCTGAAGAGACCCCATTTCTCAATGCAGGTTCTGACTGTTAAAGTAAGTTTGGCCAGGAGATGTCACTTAGTTACACATTTGTAACTAAGTAGGCAATGTGGGATAGCCAGATTGATAAGAACTCCATCTGGCCCTGCCCCCTTTGCTCTGGCCCAATTGTTACCTCAAAATGTGGGTGACTCAGGGGTCCACCCATGATGCCAGTGCCTCTTTGAAACAGTGGGGACTATTAGCTCAAAGGGGAGTCCTGTAAGAAGGGAGTAACTTAGGGAGTGATCTTTTACACCTCTACGTACAGATACTAATGCAGGAACACCAGCTGGAGATTCAAGGAATATCTGTCTAAAAAGTATTTTATCTGGGGGGATTAGCAATCACACACACACAAGATCCAAGCAGTCTTGCAAAGGCTAACTGAGGGGGAAAGGAGGAAAAGTTGGATAGCAAGAGTTTAGGGTGAAGTGGGCGATAATTACCTATCCGAAGAGAAGAGACAAAGCAACGTGGTTTAGAGTGAGAGTCCAAGGGTAGTACTGATGGGAATCAGAGTGACAGAGTGACAGCCAGCACGCAGAAGTACTATAAGTTGGCTGGCTCAGAGCTAGAGTATAAATACCCTTTTTCTGCCCTGGAGGCAAAGTCGCTAATGGCTGTCCAGCAGCATAAACAATGAGATCCAGAACAGACTAATGGTCTTATCATTAGGTGACAGAAGGACTCGTGGGAATCATGGTAGCTCCTTAATGATTGCGTAGGTGAGGGATAAAGTTAAAATTCAGCAGGAGTGGCGAAAGGAAATTCTGTGGGCCACTAAATTTATTTCTGTGGGCCACAGTACTAATTTATTTTGAAAATTGGCCCTCACTCCCCCCAGTGCCCCCTAGGGGGTATGGGAAGAAATTTTTCCATGTTTTATGTCCAGTACAGAGCTGTTTTAAAATAGAAGGTGACTGGAAGTTGACTTCTTGCTTACTTCCTGTTGGAAAAAAAAAAACACATCCAGAGAGGGGAAAAATCATTGCCAAATTGCCCTAGAGCATGAAGGCATTTGAGGGCATTAAATATTTCTTTTTTTCTGTAGTGGGGAGCAGGGTTTCCAAACTCCAATCATTTTCTACATATTTCTCAACTGTCCCAATCTTGCAGTGAAAATTCTGGGTAAACCTCTATCATCCCATTCTTTTCAGCTGCTTTTAAGATAACCCAGGCCCTTTCAGCATGACAGCACCATCCCAGCATGGGGATGCCTTGCTGCCAATCCATCACGTGTGCCATTGCATGACATTGTTGCAGTCCCACTCCTGTTGTGTCCCCAGCCATCGCGATTGTGCAGTATACTATTACCAGAAAAAAATCCAGTAATGGCCTCCCTTCACACAATGATCATCTTGGCTGTGGCTATGCAGCAAGGGTGGAAGCACTTTCAAGCACTTCCTTCTCAGGGTAGTGCAGGAAGAGGCCAGCTGCACTGCAGAAGGAAGGGGCATGCCCTGAATGCTAACCATCTGCCAGAAGCCAGCTGGGTGTGAAGGGGAAAGTTCAGATCCCACTCCCATCCCAGCAACGGCACTACTGGGATGACATTGGGATCACAGGATCAAGGTATGGTGTGGAAAGGGCCCCAGTTTTTCTCTCCTTCTCCCACTTTTCCCCTTTATCCTCAGCTTATTTCAGTTGCTGCAAATGTCAACCTAGTTTGTACTCAGAAGAAGGAGATGAGAGGTCAGAATCTTGCCCTTCCCAGAAGACTCAGGTGAAAGCAAACTGCTGCAGCCTCTCCTAGCTTGTGCATCCTTCCTTTTTAACATCTTTTGCCATCTTGACCACACTCGGATGTTGCTTGGCCACATGCATCCAACTTTTCATCTGTAAACTGTTAGAGTGTATGTGCCTTCCTGACCTTTTAATCCTCTTGCACTATGCCCCTTGCAACAATAGAAGTGAACCTGCAGTGCAGCATTCCATTTGGCACCAGCAATTAGAGACTGGAATCTCTGCTGGGTTTCACTGGCACTCCAAGCTATGCAAAACTTTTTAAAAGCACAATTAGCAACATTTCTCCAAGAAAATGTTTTCCAATTTGTAAAATTATCAGTACCATTTTTTACTGACCTGTCTCTTTAGCACATTAAGCCAATGCATCACAACTAATATCTTTCCCTCACTAATTATTATTAAGTGCTACTTATTCTCCCTTAACCAGAACCAGCTTTCACTTCCCAAAATTAATCATAGTTCAGAATAAATCAGAGATGGGAGTTGAGGAGAAGAACAGCTTGGGATGTTGCTTCCATCCATTTCCAATGGCACTGTTCACATTCTACAGCATGATTCATAACCATTTTCAAACCAAGGCCCATATTTCCTGGGGGGGAAATCTTCCAAGGGGCCATACAGCATTATTACCCAAAAACATGGGTGACTCAAGGGTCCACCCAGGATGCCAGTGTTTCTGTGAACCAGTGGGAAATATTAGCTCAAAGAGGAGGCCTGTGAGAGGAGGGGTAACCTTACAGGATCTTTTACATCTGTGTATACCAGTACTAGGGTAGGGGAAAATCAGCCAGAGATTCAAAAGTAAGCTTGTTTGTTTTATTGGGGGAAATTAACAATCACACACATGCACGATCCAAGCAGTCTCACAATCATGCAAGGCTAACTAAAAGAAAAGGGAGAAGAGGTTTGGATAGTGAGGGTTTAGGGTGATGTGGGTGATATTTACCAAACTTGTACAGAAGAGGCAAAGTGATGTGGCTTAGACTAATGGTCCAAGGGTTGCACCAAATGAGAATCAGAGCAGCAGAGTGACAGTCAGTACACCAAAATACTGTGAGCTATCTGGATCAAGGCCAGTGTTTAAGTACTGTTTTTCCATCCTGAGGGGGAAGGTGTTAATGGCTCTCTGGCAGAGTAGACCAGAGCCTGCAGAGTAAACAATGGGGTCTAGAATGAGCTAATGGCCTTACAATTAGGTGGCAAAGGACTGATGGGAATTGTGATAGCTCCTTAATAGTGGGACAGGTGAGGGGACAAAGGGAGAGTTTTGATAGACAAAGCGAGAAGGTGGAAGACAGATCTGTCTTTCTGTGGAAGCAGTTTCTGCCACTATTGTTTCTAAAGGTTGGGTCATTGAAGAACATCTGCAAGTCCATTATCTCCAGAGTTTCCCTATTTATGACCTAGCCATCCCCTGAGGTCCCCTTCTGACCTAGTTTTGAAATGCGCATGTGCAGCCAGTTCCTCTTTGCCAGCAAGCTTCCCCATCATAGCAGGATTTAGCTTAGATTTCATGCCAATTGAATATTCTACCAATTAAACCATGTCATGGAGTGGAGGTTTATGGTCTGCTAACAGCATCACCAGGAGGAGGCCAAAGCAAGAAGTGAATGGGGCTACTCATACTCTTTCTATCAGACACACAAACATCCATTCATACACATGTACACTGATACTCACGCATCTCCATATGTACCCACCCCACATTGATAGAGAGATTCATCCTCCATAGCAATTTTTTCACAGTTTGTTTCCACATTGGTATTGTCTGTTTTGCACGGGCTGATCATGAACCAAACTTCTGTCTGATAAGACACACTGCTGTGCCTTCATGTGCACAGGGACACATTTTCAATGGAGATCTGGGAACCATTTTCCAGGCAGAATTCTCTCCTTCCATTCAGAAATTTCCATGTCTGAGCCACAGTATTCTATTCTCCATCTCTTGCTCTTAATTTGCTTTACATTCTGCTAGAAACATTATTTATACACACACACACACACACACACACCAAGAATTTTGTTGCTGATTTTGTCACATACCTTCACATGCATTTCTAACTTATGGCGATTCTACCAAGGAGTTTTCTTTGCAAGATTTGTTCAGAGGGGGTTTGCCTTTGTCCTCCTCTAAGGATGGGAGAATGTGACTTTCCCAAGGCTACCCAGTGGTTCTCCATGGCTGAGCAGGGATTCAGAACTTGAGTCATAGGCCCTTTCCACACCCTACCTTCTTGCATGGTTCTCCAGTGGCGATCCTCACAGCAGCTGTGCTGGGAAGGGAGCATGATGTGAGTGCTCCCCTCCGCACTGGACCAGCTCCCTGCAGAAGGGAGCATGATGGACATGTTACTTCCTTCTGCAGTGCAGCTGGGTACTTTCCCAGGCTGCCCTTCCACAGGGCAGGTAAGTGTGGGATGGTAGTGCAATTGTGGGTCATTGACAGGGAAAACCCATCAAAGATTTAATCCACAATCGTGCTGCCTGGGGACAGGACAGGAGCGGGACCACAACAACGTCATGCAGAAGCATTGTTGCCATGCTGGGACAGGAAGCTATTGCGGAAAGGGCCACAGTCCAGCGCTCAAACCACAATACCACAATGGCCCTATTTCCAGCAAGAGTAGTGACACTGAACTGATCATACAGCTGTGGATTCACAATTCAGCAGTTGATTCAATGGGTCAACTATAGTTGCAACAAGCTACTGAGTCTACGCCATATAGTCACATACACCATACCGTCTAAATGTCCTGATTTGGCAGGGACAGTCCTGATTAATCCTCTGTCATCCCACTTTTTCAGCTGTTTTGAAAGCATCTCAACTTCTTTTTCCTCTTCCCACTTTCTCCCTTTGTCCTCAGCTTCCTTGTTTTGCTACGAACTGAGTTCAAAGCACAAAAGCAGTTTCTCAGTTAATGCAACACGGGGGAAAGAAGAAGAGGGGAAATAATCTTATCCTTCTCAGTAGGCTTAAACAAAAACAAACTGCAGTAATCTCTTCTAGCTTTTGTTTCCTTCCTCATTAATTACTTTTTTTATTTTGACCATCCTCTTAACATTGCTTGGGTGTATATGTTCCAGTTTTTGTCTGTGAAATGTTGGAAGATATGACACACGCATGCACCTGCCCCAGAATGCATTGGTATGCTGTTGGCCAGCTCAAAACCATTCATGGGCCGTGGATTTTGCTGTTTAATCAGGCAGAGTGATTTTCCCAGGCTAAAAGAGGTGTGATTTCGGGCCTTATTCTATACATGAAGCAGAGTGATGTTGAGAGATTCGAGGCGATAAAACAAATTGTACCAATTCAGGCAGAGTGGGGTGGGGAGCACTTACATTTTAAATGTTCCCTGCAGACCTAAAATTAGCACAGCAGGGAATCAACTGAGCAGGAATCGTTCTCTCTTTTTTTGTGTTTTTTTTTTTTTTTTTTTTTGCAGAGGTTGAATTGTTTGTTGTATTCTAGGAAATTTTCCTTGGGCGAAATATTAAAAAATGCCATTCTCCTATCTCTTTTCTGAAGTAGTATAGCCCACCTTGTTGCCTCAAGGTTTTATTAATTTATTGATTGCCCTTTTAGACTTCCTGCACTCACCGAGAGTGCACATATAACATTAAAAATATAAAAGACAAACCATAATTAGAAATAGGAGAACATTAACTAAGATGTAGGGAGCTGGAAAAGAGATAAGATCTAAAATTCTTCACAGGACTGGCCTTGAAGACTCTAGCCATTTCCATACTACATTGTTCTAGTACTATTATTCCACTTTCGACATCCTGTGGAATTCTGGGGTTTGTCGTTTCCTAAGGCCAAACAGCTCTCTGGCTGAGAATTCTCAATGTCCTCCCCTAAACTGCAAATCCCAGGATTTCATAGGATGTTGAAAGTGGAATAGAAGCACTATAACAGTGTAGGGTGGAAATGGCCTATGTCTTTCTAATGGTTGTTAAGCTGCTTTGATTCCCAACTTGGAAAAAGCAGGGTAGAAATAAAGATGATGATGACAGTGATGATGATGGCGGTGGTGATGATAGTACTAGCAGCAGCAGCACTTCATACTATAGGGAATAAGTCCCCTGTTGATAGGTCCTTTGCATCAAGGAGGTGGAGTACAATTTTACACTCATGGAGTTACATCTCAGTTTCACAATGCTTCCTAATTAGTGAATTGCAATGTTGCAGACCCCATGTGCAGCCAAGTGTACATGCATATCCATGTGTAGCCATATGCAATGGCACTGCATGTGGAACTTGACTTCTACCAGCTTGACCTGAATATGGTCATTTTGCATTGCACAAAGTCCTCCCGCTGCTTCCCTTGTGAAACTTGAGCACCTGTAAGACACCAAAGGATTCTAATTAATTAATTAATTTTTATATTTATATTTATATTTATATATATATATATATATATATATATATATAATAAATAAATAAATTGGGTGTATGTATGTATGTATATATGATAAACACCTTCTATAAACAGAAGATTAGCATGAAAAAGAATTGCAGACTCACAGAGTTGGAAGGGATCATAAGGTCCCTTTAATCCAATAATTTGCCCTGCAAGAAACCATTGTTAAAGTACATTTGAGAAGTGGCCATCCAACCTTTGTTTAACAACCTCCAATGAAGGAAAATCTACCAACTTCTACACAGTCTATTTCATCCTCAAACAATTTTTCCCACTCTTATGTTTATATGAAAAGCTCCCTATACATAATACACTGGTGTATTAAAAATAGTGGTGTCGGGTATTCAAAATACTAGGGAAGGGCCAACCGAACCCTTGAATCCTCGAATCCGAATCCCTGTGCCAAAATAGACAAACCAAATCTTTCGAATCCACCAGCCAAACACTTTGTTGGAGACCAGGACACCTGAACACCTGGGAGACCAGGATGCTTGAAAACTTGGGAGACCACACACACAAGGGGAGATGGCAAGTAGGTGAGTTTTTCCCTTGGAGTAATAATGACCTTGGCTAACAATTTCAGAAATTATATCTGGGGTTGTATTCTAAGATATTTAAACTGAACATTTAATATTTAAGTGCAGCACTTGACTGGAAGGTACAGGCTTGAGATTTCAAGGACAGCTGAAAGATTCCTTTGCAGAGCTCCCTTGCAAAGCTCTTTCAAACACAATTCTGGGGTTTGTAGTTTTACAAGGTGTCACAGCCTTCTCTGCCAAAGTGTGCTGATGCATCATCAAACTACAAACCCCATGATGCCAGAAGGAGTGATGCAAAGAAAATCCAGTTTAGACCTGGATTATCTCTGTACTGTTGTATGTGGCCCTGTTTAAACAGGCAGGAAAATGTGGCGATTAATCCACATTTTCCTGCCTGTATAGCAAGGGGCTTCAAGTCATTTTCAATCTGGGGAGATCCTGAGGCAAAACTATGACAATTGTCCTGGCCAGATTTTTTCAGAGGGAGGTTTGCCTTTGCCTTGGCTTTTGCTGAGGCTGAGAGAGTGTGTCTTGCCCAAGATTATCCTACTTTCCCTTGCTTTTAAAACCCTTTTTTAAAAAAGGATTCAACAGATTTGAGATTCGTGAGACTCATGGACTCCCAGAACCTTCCACGGATTCGGATCCAGATTTGGATTCGGAAAATTCTGGATTTGTCCTGTCCCCCCAAAATACCAGTAAGGGACAATCAAAATTCATGACATGCAGGATTGACAATCAGGAAGTACCTATTGACAAGTGTATGGTCTGCCTCAGTACCAAATGAAGGTACTGATTTCAATTAAACTAGGCATGTATTTCTTTGCAAAATTAACATATTGTCCACATTCATGGATTATAATACATATACAGTCCTCCCTCTACATTTGTAGGTTTGACCTTTGTGAATTTCATTATTTGAGAGGCATGCGCTTGCCTCTCCTCCATTTTCCTCCTCCTATCCCTTGCATTCCTCACCCTAGGCTTGCCAGGCTTGCGCTTAAAATGGAAGGGTTTTTTTTCTTTTTGGGTTAGCAAATCCCCCACACACTGCTGGAAGTGTGTTGTCTCTCCCATGTGGCTGCAGTTTCTTCTGTATAATAGTTGCTGATTGGTCAGGTGCTCTCTTTGCTCCTACCCCTCCCTTTTTAAATTGGCCACCAGAAGTAATTAGAAGGGAAGAACTATGCTCTTCTGCCTTTGAGGGGAAAGCCCTTTACTGTGTCTTTTTTTCTCCCCTGCCTCCCAACACTGGGGCCAAAGGCAAAGGATTGGGAGGGGGGAACTCTGGAGGGGAATCACGGGGTTGAGAGTTATTCATGATTTTTCCACTTTTGCAAGGGTTCTGTGCCCCAACCCTCACAAATGTGGAGGGGCTAGTGTATTTCTATTGTTATGAAGAGCCCATGCACAAAATTACAGGACTTTTTGGCATCTCATTCAGTCTGTATAAAAGGAAGATGGTCAAAATGGAAGAAGGCCTGGAAATCATGCTTAGGAGTGGCTTAGGGAGCTGGGTACATTTAGCCTGGAGAAGAGCAGGTTAACAGGTGATATGAAAGTCATACTTAAAAAATTAAAAAGATGTCATATGGAAGATGGCGTAAACTTACTCTCTGCTACTCCAGAGACTAGGGCATGGAGCAATGGCTTCAAACATCAGAAAAAGAGATTCCATCTAAACCACTTGATGGTAAGAGCTGTTTGACAGTGGAATAGGCTGCCTGGAAGTATGGTGGAATCTCATCCTGTGGAGGTTTTTAAACAGAGACTGGATGGCCATGTGTCGGGAATGCTTTGATTCGGTATTCCTGCATGGCTGAAAGAGATTGGACTGGATGGCGTTTCTGGTCTCTTCCCACTCTCTGATTCTATGAAAAGCTTTCCAGTTCTCAAATAGGGGACATCCCTTTTAATAAGGAATACCAGTCAGCCCTATAGGGAACAAACTTCTCAACCCTCAAATAAGAGGCGTTCCTCATAGTAAGGCACATGTGGCAAGACTAATCAAGGATAAAGCTGCCTTGAATCTTTCTGTCCCGTGTGTGTGTGTTTTATTTAAAGCATTTATACTATGCCACTCAGCCAAAAAGTCTCCAGGTATGGCTTACAAATGGTTAATTTGACAGCTCCCAAACTTCAGGCTTACTCTCTGAAAAAGACATGGCACACAAAGAAAAAGGGGATGGAAAGGGATTACATTCATCAGATGCTGGCTGCTCTTGTTTTTTTTCAAAGGCCAGAGTAATGGGAGCTGGAACATGAATGGAGGCACTTTCACCAGTCCCCATGTTCTAGAGCTGGTTGCTCGTTACCCTAATTTCGGGGGTCCCTCGGGGGACACCTCACTGTGCTCCACTTGATGGGGAATGGAAACTAGCCAGAGCACAAGCTATAGCAGTGCAAGAGGCAGGGTAACCTAGCGGGGTCTTTTTACCCAGTTTTTACGGGGTCAGGCCAAGCCAAAAACCAAGCAAAATGTCCAATAAATGATTTTATTAAATGTAAGTCTCACGCACCAACGCACTCTCGCACACATGCACCCAAGAGCTTTTAAGAAGAGAAAGAGAGGAAATTGGACAGAGGGAGTATTGAAGGGGTGTTGTTGGGGTAATACTGCACCTTGTCTTGAAGCCTGGGTCCGAGAAGGCAGCCAAGAAGTGGGACTCGGCACAGAAAGGGCTGAGGGGATTGCTCAACAAACAGAGCGATGGTCGGATGGGGTGACCAGGAGCGATCCGAAGAAACGCTCAAAAGCTGGGACTATTTACAGGGCAAAAAGTAGCTGGAGGGCTAATCCTTTCCCGGGGAGAACAATGGGAGTTGCAGTAGACACTTAATTTCCCTTGAGTTATAGGATTATTGGATGTTGCCAAAGTGTATGGATTTTTGGAGG
This sequence comes from Cyclura pinguis, assembly GCA_030412105.1. NCBI lineage: Eukaryota > Metazoa > Chordata > Lepidosauria > Squamata > Iguanidae > Cyclura > Cyclura pinguis. Next base: position 15,237,748 of record CM059599.1, on the reverse strand, counting down.
TGTTGTGGTATGAATTCTGGTCCCCGCCTGATGGGATATTTGTTCAACTTGAGGCACACACGTTAATCCTCTCAAGTCAGCGTCTCAGGGCTGAGGACCTTTTGTTTATTGTGGGTTTGTTTTTCTCGAGGTTTTCCTGGGGCTACATGACGGGAATTTTACTGGTCTGACCTTGCTGTTGGTCTTTCGGCCATGCCTGCCTACGTGCCCTTTCGGGGGACCTCTCTGGCATACAGAGCTATATTTTAATATTAAAATTGTAGACCCCGGGATAGGGCTTCCCTCTCGCAGTAACATGCTCTAGTTCTCCCTCAGAAGTGAGAGCAATGGAAGTTGGAACCCAGAAAGAAGGACTCTCAGCAGCCCCTGGGGTCCAGTCATGATGGAGCTATTTGTGCCTGCTGTTTTTCTCCCTCAGAAGCCACAACAATGGCAATTGGAACACAGAAGGTGGGGCTCTCAACTCCCTCTGGGGCCCACTGTTAGAGAGCTCCACTCCATTGCACTGAGCACTGAAATTCCCTAACAGGGGGTTAAGTCCTTCACCAAACTGCAAATCCCAGGATTCCGTAGGAAGAAACCATGACAGTTAAAATGGTGTCAAACTGCTTTAACTGTGCAGTGTGAATGCACCCTATGTGGGATAGAATAACTCAGTTAATAAAACTTCCAAAGAGTAACTGTATGTAGTCAGAAACAATAAGCAAGGGGATTCCATCCTCCTTTCTTCCTCCCCCCGCATAAAACCTACTGGCTCTTGAGTAATTGATCTGTAATATTCTTTTCCCAATTCACCATTTCCCATTACACTGGTATGACAGCATATTCTGTTTTTATCATCATACACCATGTTCATTCAGTCATTCATTCCTCTCTCTCTCTCTCTCTCTTTCTGTGTATATGTATGTATGTATGTATGTATGTATGTATGTATGTATATTGCAAGTCTTTCCTCTTAAGGTCACAGAAATTACAGCAACAACAACAGATGTGTGCACTCATTAATAAAAGTATAATATACGCCTGGCCCCCTCTCAAAGCAAAGCCAGAAAATTAAGATTATATCTGCGACTGCAGGGGGAAGAAAGCGACTCTGTATGTTAAATGCTCTATTATTAAAAATGTCATCCTGTATGAATTTCATAAATAGCAAAGCCAAGAACGAAGTAACCATTTTAAAAAGTCTAGAGGGGATTCCATAACAACATTTAAATGCATTACTGCTCAAACAATTTGATTGGATTATAAAATATTTAAAAACCGCAGCTGTACTTTGCACTGTTTGATATTGACTATTTTGATTTCTGGAGCATCTTACCTAAGTTTACTAGTTATCTCATTTGAATATAAATATACATCCAACCGTCTGAGATACGAAAGCCCAGGCTATTGACTTTTCATTTAGAATACTCACACACAAAGGCGATGATAAGGAGGGAAAGAGGAAACCTTGTATGAAAAAAAAATAGACTGGGGGATTCAGAGCAATCACACAGATCAAAGGTGCCCACGAGCCCTTTGGTACTCAAGTACTTGGCTATAGGGAAGATCTCCTGCCTGCTATTTAGTGAGGCCAGGAGGGCATCCTTCCCTAGATTGGAAAGTTACTCTCAGAAAGGATGACTATAGTGACAGGCTGAAACCACGCCTAATTTCTCGGGGGTAGGATGATGCGCTAGTCCTAAGGCATCAGACAATCACTTTGATCACTTCATCATGTAATAAAAGCCTTCTTTTATTTTATTTTTTAAATTTTTTTAATAGCATGCTAAGGAAAAGAGATTCCACCTAAACACTGGGAAGAACTTCCTGACAGTAAGAGCAGTTTAACAATAGAATATGCCTTGGACCTCCAACCTTCTTCTAAGGTTTTTAAGCAGAGGCTAGATGGTCATCTATCAGGAATGCTTTGATTTTGTATGCCTGCATGGCAGGGATTTTGGACTGGATGGCCCTTGGAGTCTTTTCCAATTCTGTGATTCTAAGTTGGGGTGGGCATACAGTAGTACGTGGGCCACATGGCCCCGGGACTCTGTTTTTGTGACCCCTAAAGGATCTCACCAGTCTCCTGACGCTTCCAAGTCCCACCAATTTTTTTTAAAAAAGTGTTTTTTGTGAGATTTGCGTACATGTTTGCCCTCAAATCAAGCAGAGAGGCCCCCTCCAGTGAATGAAAATATATCAAAATAATCACCTCCCCACCCCCAGATGTACCCCAGAACCCTATACTATCCCCAAATACCTGTTTTCCTTTGCATTCCCTCTCAAAACAGTGACACTTTGCCCCTGTCAGAGGACAGAACTTGGCTCCCCACATGAACAGCAGCCTCAAAGGAGGACAAGCAGACACATGCAGACCAGGAACTAATCAGGCAGGGATGACAGCCAGCTGGCTCCAGCCTTCCTAAGGAAGGCAGAGGGCAGTGGCTCAACACCAGAAAAAACTCATGTGTTTGCCAGCCCTTGCCGTGTGCTCAAGATTTCCTGCTCATTGCCTGCTTGGATTTTCTGACCCTGGACTGTGGTCTGCCAGATTCCTGGACCTTTGGACTGATTCTTGACTATGGCCCTTTCCGCACCTTACCTTTTTCCGGCGCTGGGGTGCGGGGATCGTGCGAGCAGCCTCCAGCGAGAGGCTCTCGCGTCCCTGCTGCTTCAGCTCTGCACGAGCTGCCTGCTCGCATGAGAGCCCCGCCTCTTCCTTCTACAGTGCAGCCTGGGAGTTTCCCAGGCTGCGCTGGGGCAGGAAGCGCGACCAGTGCGGCTCTGGAGGCTCTGCACACCATGTAAGTGCGTGCAGGGCCTGGGAGCAATGCGTGATCGGTGCCTGCCAGCCCCTGGAGCATCATGCAATTGTGAGTACGTCATGCAGATTGCTCCTCAGAATTGCGCAACTCTCCAGGCACCCTTTCGCATGGAAAATGATGTGCGAAAAGGGCCTATGTTTCTGCTCTACCCTGAATAGGCAAGCATTATGAATTGTGAACAGCCCTCCTGCTAGTCCAGCATTCCATGCTGGGCAATGAACAGCCGGGACCTGTGACACTCCCTTTGTTGGGAGGAAACTGCTGCAAATGAATTTCAAAGCCCAGGAGTAGTTTGCACTCAGTTAACTAAGCAAAGGGAGAGAGCAGAGGAGGGAACTGAATTTTGCCCTTCTCTGTAGGCTGGGACAACAGCAAACTGTTACAAACTCTCCTCTGTTTGTCTGTTCTTCCTTATTAATAAATTTTGCCGTCTTGCTCACAACCTGATGTTACATGGCGGCAATGTCCTAGTTTTCTTCTGTGAAATATTGGAGGCTATGCGTTCCTGACTGTCAGGAAACCCATCTTTTTTGATCTGGGAACAAATTATTGTAAATATTAGTTCCATCCCTATTCACAGAGCCACTCTGGATTGTATAGGAGCTCAGGAACGTGATATATCACTCTAGATGGCTGCCTTACAAGCCAGGATGGAGTGGATTGGCTGCTACGTGACAATGGGTGCACATAGGTCCTTCCCAGCCTTGACTGTGTCCACATCTATGGAAGAACAGGTTAACCATCAGCAAGACTGAGAAGCCAGGCTCATCTTTGTAACAGCCGTTCCATCAGGCTGCCGTACCACAGGAAGAGGAGGAAACAGGACTGTTTTACTTCCACCAGAATGACCAAGTACCAGCCATTCTATCAGCATACATGCCAACATTTCACAGATGAAAACAAGAATGTGTGTGGCCAAGCTACCCCAGAGTGTGGTCAAGATGAGGAAGATCACACAAGCTACAACAGGCTGCAGTAGTTTGATTTTGCCTGAGCCTACTGGGAAGGACAAATTCCCTCACTTCCTGTCTCCCCTGCTGAGTTAACTGAAGGCATACCACTTTTGAACTTCAAACTCAAGGCCTTTCCACACTACATAACTGCACTATGATTCCACTTTAACTACCATGGCTGCCCCCTATGAAATCCTGGGGTTTGTCGCCTCGGGAGGTACTAGAGCTCTCTGGCTAAGACTGTTAAATATCCCCACAAACTACAAAACCCATTAGTCCATAGAACAGAACCATGGCAGTTAAAGCGGAATCATAGTGCAGTAGTTCTGTAGTGAGGAAAGGCCCTCAGTTTGCACCTACTGAAGTAAGCTGAAAACAAAAGAGAAAAATGAAAGGAGGAGAGAGAAACATGGTCATTTTAAAAGCGGCTGAAAAAGGGGGATGACAAAGGATTAACTGAGACTGTTCTTACCAGATCAGGATCATTGGAGAGTTTGCATCAGGCTACAAACGTGCGAGGAAAACAAGACAAGTGAAGTAAGTCCGCTCCATTAGCAAAACCAGTAATTTTTCTCTCCATTCTTTCCTTAAACTAATTTCCACTTCAGCTGATCATTAGGAACATTGGACTAAAGGACTGCTGTCTGAATAAACTTTCCCCCATCTTTTCTCCCAGTCACCTTCCCTTTTTTCTTATGTGTGTCTAGAGCAGAATCTTGTAGGAAGGAAATGTCTTTGATACATAAACTAATCTGGGAGGCTCTTTGCCCTCAAGAGTGGTGTAAATGTAAGCCCAATGAATTATTGATTGAGGCCAGTGGGTGGAGAAATCCTAAGGAAGGGCTGCACTTGCTGGCTGAGTTCAGAAAAAGGAAGAGAGGTGGAGCTGAAGATGAGCTGCACTTGCCAGGGCTAAAGAGTAGCCCTTTTTCACCTTGAATAAGGTAATAGTGAGGCAATGGAAGTTGAAAATGAAGGTTGATACAATATAAAAATGTAAAGAAGCTGCTTTGCTAGCTCTTATTAGCATTAGGTGCTGAAATGGCTAACAAGTGCTTTGCTGTAATATTCTAAAATACTGAAAATATTGGATGGAAACTGTAGAGATGAGTTCATGACCATGAGAAGGACAGGTCGACCTGGAGACAGGAACTAGCAAGAAAGCTAATGTGTTATGGCTGCCAAATGGACACTTGGAAAGGTAGAAAATGGACAAGGCTTTAGCTGAGTAAGGAAACATAAGGCCATAATGAAGGACATCAAAAGATTCCTTAGTAGATGGAGCCAAAACTGACCTAACTAGAGAAAGGAAGCCAACATGTCAGCTTGAGCTGGGAAGATGCTCTAAGCATGAACTCTAAGCATGAATAAGCAAGAAAGAGGAGTGGGCTTAAAAGGTAGAAAGTAACCTGCCAGTGATGACCAGTCAGTTGGGGTTTTGTAGAATCGATCAGGTGATGGATCCTAAAACTTGTAACCAATCAGAAGCTATTGGCAAAATGTATTCACAGATTGTAATCCCTTTGCCTGGGTCTTTGATTCAATAAAAGCCTTTGTTGGGAGACGCTTGACTGCTGTTTCTCTTTCTGAGCGCGCCAGGCACGGACCTGGAAGAGCTTCTGTCTACTTGGGCATGACAGTGGGATTTTCAGTTTTGTATTTAGAAGGAAGCAAAAGGGTAAGTTCTGTCTAGAGCAATTTCTATATTACATTTGCATCTATTTTGTATTTTTTTAATTTAGCGTTTTAAGGCTACATCCAAATGCTACCATACTGCTGAGCAGTTCAGGCAGTAAAGTATTGCAATCAAATCTTGTATGGGCACCTCACTGGATGCATGAAACACATGGGACAGCAAGTCTGTGTATAATATCTACTGTGTTGCATTATGTCTTACAATGTAATGGGACTTAAATTGTGATTGTGTTTGAAGTACTCAATTGTAGTTGACCTCACAGGAGCCAGAAAGTAGTACATACGCACAGACCCTCCAACTGTCCTGATTTTGCAGGGACAGTCCTGATTAATCCTGTCTCACTCCCTTTTCACAACTGCTTTTAAAATGTCCCAGTTTCTCTTTCCTCCTCCCCCTTTGTCTTCAGCTTACTTCTACTGTTGCAAAGTGAGTACAAAGTGCAAAAGTAGTTTGGGCTCAGTTAGAGGAGAATCTTTCCCTTCCCAGTAGGTTCTGGCAAAAGCAAACTGCCCCTGTCTCTCCTAGCTTGTGTGTTCTCCTCAATAACTTTTACCATCTTGACCATGCTCAGAGGTTGTTCAGCCTCATGTGTCCCAGTTTTTATCTGTCAGATGTTTCAACGCATAGCACTAAATTCTCTTCCCTGCCCCACTTCAGTTCCATTCCCTTTGTGTCATATCTCCCATTGACTGAGCAGGGAGAGCACCTGACTCTGACAGTTTCTGCACTACGCTGTTATAGTGTTATTATTCCACTTTCAACATCCTGTGGAATCCTGGGGTTTGCAGTTCAGGGAGGGGCCTTTAGAATTTAGAACCAGACAGCTCTTTGGCCTCAGTGAATTACAAACCCCAGAATTCCACGGGATGTTGAAAGTGGAATAATAGCACTATAACAGTGTAGTGCGGAAATGGCCACAGTTGCAGAAGGATTCAGCCCACAAGTTGCATCTTTCGTTGTTGTTGTTGTTATCATCACAAGCTTGAGGAAAGAGACTTAACAAAACTGATAGATAAAATACATAGGATTTTATTTTATTTACTTTATATTTTGTTATTTTATTTTACTGGTAAAAGAGCAGCAAAAGAAAAAAACTTTCAGTAAATAAAGGTAAGTATCCCAAGTCTATGCAGATCTAGCCCTTTAAGAAGCATGGCTTTCAAAGTCTGCAAGAATCACCTGCCACTCAAATTCGCTAAGTTCCATCCTGGATGGGTATACATTTCATAGTACTAAAATAAATACACTACAACCTTCTCAGAACCTCTTGGTGTGAATTCCAGGAATGTGTCAATTATTACACCCCGAAAATAATTTGGAACAGGTCTCCATCCCTGGTGGACTGAATTCATTTGGTTTTGTTGAGGTTTCTGTCAGTTTCCAGGAAAAGTATCTTTGATTTGGCTAGGTTTAAATCGAGAGTCAGGCCATTCGCAAAAGGGTCACGTCATAAAATAGGATATAAACTTCATTTATGTGGCAAAAAAAGAGACGGACCTTTCACTTGGTTAAAGGTGGGGTAGTGGTGGAAGGCATGCCAACAAAGCTCTTAACATTTGGCTGCCATTATTGATTTTTCAAAAAAATAAAATGTGTATACTATAGGCTATGCTGTGTGTAAAATAATGTCAGGTGTGTACTTCTGGCTAACACTAACTCATCTCTCTCTGTTCTACTGCCATTAAGAATGCAGGGATTTCTCTCTTCCTGAATACTGCTGAAATTGTTAAGAGCTACATACCCTTTCAGTGTCCCAGTTTAGCAGGGACACTGCCAGTTAATCCTCTGTCCACCCACTGTTACAGCTGCTTTTAAAATGTCCCAGTTTCTCTCTCCTCCCTTCCCTTTCCTTCTTTGTTTTCAGCTTACTTCAGTTGCTGCAAACTGAGCACAAAGTGCAAAAGTAGTTTGCACTCAGTTCATTCAAAAACGTAGAGAGGAGAGGTGTGGAATCTTGCTCTTCCCAGGAGGTGCGGGAAAAAGCAAACTGCAGCAACCCCTTTTTGTGTGTCTTTTCTTTTTGACCATGTGCTGATGTTGTTTGGCCACCTGCAGTGGCATAATTGGCTTAACAGTGCCTAGGACAAGTGCGGAAGTTGTGCTCCCAGGTGCTGCTGCCACTGCCGCCCCCCCCCCCCAGAAGGACAGGGGATGGCGAGCGAGCATGGGAGGGCAGCAAGTGGGAGCAGGGGGTGGTAAGTGGGCACGGGTGGGTGGCAAGCAGATGTGTGGGGTGGCTAGCGGGCATGGGGGTGGCGAGAGGGCACGGGCGGGCACGGGAGGTGGCGAGCAGGCGGAGAGGGTGTCTAGCGGGCGTGGGGGCGAGTGGGCATGGTCAGGCATGGGGGTGGTGAGCAGGCACAGGGGGTGGCTAGTGGGTGCAGGGGGTGGCTAGCAGGCACGGGAGGACGGCAAACAGGTGCAGGGGCGGTGAGTGGGCAAGGGAGTGGGAAGCAGGCACGGGGGTGGCTAGCCAGCGCAGGGGTGGCGAGCGGGCACAGGCGGGCACAGGGAGTGGTGAGCAGGTATAGGGGGAGGGGTTGGCTTTTTTGCACCCCGCCAGGGCATGGCACCCAAGGCGTGTGCCCCAGTTGCCCCACCCTAAATGTGCTTCTGACCACCTGCATCCCAGTTTTCAGCTGTGAGATGTTGTGGAGGTATGGAACTAGCAACATGAGAAGCACTGGGTTTCCAAAGGGGGAAAAATGCTTAAGCCCAAACCAAATGGTCCTTTTCTTTTTGCACTGAGCAGCCAACAAAATCAAGACTGGCATCAGAGATCAACTGCTCCTGGGCTCCTGACAGAGCACTGAATAACATGAGAATAATCAGTAGAGACGTGTTAGTCTGTATCGGCATACAAAGGAACCACGTAGCCCCTTTGAAACTAACTGGGAGAAAAAAGTTTGTAGTTTAAGCTTTCGTAGATTCAGCCTAAGAATTCTGATGAGGCCGAGCAAGTCCGCAAAAGCTTGTGCTGCAAGCAACTTTCTCCTAGTTAGCTTCAAAGCTGCTACGAGATTCTTTTGTATGTTTATTTTGTTTCCTTTAAAAAAAAAAATCTGTGGAGCAACTTGAAATTGAGTAGAAGAGTCCTTTAATGGAGGGCGCCGTACTTTTCTTCTTCTTATGATTTTTAATCTTTTATACTGTAGAATATTAACAACTTGAAATTGTGTAGAAGGGTCTTTTAATGGGGGGGACTGCTTTACTTTTATTCTTATTGTTATGGCTTTTAACCTTTTAAGCTGTAGAATATTAGTGGTGTTTTAAGAGGGAGGCTAATTTAATTTTTATTTTAACATGCTTCTCATCATGTTTTGTAGCTTTACTGGGTTTTAATCAACGTTGGAAGCCACCTTGATTCCCAGAATAGGCAGGATATAAAGTAAAGCAATTAATAAGTGTTAACTTATAACTTTAAACATTTATTCGTTTTTGTTGGCGTGATGGTGAATAGCTTGGACTCTATTTTCTTCTGCCCTTAAGGATAGTGTCATAATACAGTTTGGTCACTAGGTGGCACTAGACTTCCTAATTGTAACTGGGCATGGCCGGGCATTTTTTTGCTCCTGTTCTGTTCTTCCCTGGGACAGACAGTAATGTTCTCAGTTTCCTGGGGGGGCGAGTGAGCCTTCCATAGCAGGCTTCAGTTGTATGGTCAGAACAAGGCAAGTCAAGAAAGTCATTGCATCAGCAATGCTGGAGACAAATTTGAAAGTTCTGGTTCTCAAAGGTTAGCACGCTGCAAACTGTCCGACCTTCTCCTGAAGATGGGCTGGTAATATAAAAGTGGATGCATTATGTTTATTAATATTTGTCTCCTCAATGGAATCTGAACTGCCAAGGAGACCACCTCTCTTATTGGAAGACGTCAGGGGCTTAACCTGAAAACAATTATCAGAGTGCTTATACCACTTTTGGCGGATATCCAGTTGCTCTGTCAAAAAAACAGGGTGACTTGGAGGACCTTTCGTACTCTGTAGACTAACCAGACTTCCCATTTGAGAAAGCTTGAACTTTTCCACCTCTAATTCATTGTTAAACCCAGCCTGAGATTTTACATGTGTAAACTCTCCACATGTGAGCTTTACACATTCATTGGGCTTCGGAACCATTGTTAATAATGACAGTGTTGTGCAACTGAAAACATAACTGACTGCACACCCTCTAAGGTCCACAATGCACATCTATGCACAACTCACATGACATGTGCATGCATATGTGCATCCACGTCCATGCGCAGGCAGAATGGCATTACAGGTGCAGCTCTGCTTCTGCAGCTTCAAACTGAAGGCAGATGCTTTGTATCTGCCCAAATGCCAGCTGCGTCCATAGGGGAACTTACGCATAATTCTAGCAACAGCATTCCAGTCCCAATATTTTATTACAGATTACAGTAACCGAGAAGAATGGCCAATAAAGAGCACACAGTAATCCAAGATTCTCTTTTGCCTGAACACATGTTTTTGGAACAAAACCATGAGGTTGGTCCATGACAGCAAAACAAAAAATCCACGGGTGGGAAATACAAACTAAGATTCCGCAAGGATCATAGAGTTGAAAGGGGCTGCCTTCCACAGGCCAGTGAATGCAACCTCCCTGCTCAGTGCAAGAAATCCAGCTAGAGCATCTATCCTCTTTCAAAATATGTCCAGAGAAAAAGACCTCAACACCTCTCTAAGTAATTGGTTCAGCTGTAGAACAGCTCTAAGTGTCAAAAAATTCCTTCTAATGCTCAGTCGAAATCTACCCCCTGTAACCCCAAACAATTACATCTAGTCCTACCCTCAGGGGCAGCAGAGAACAAACTTGCTCCTCCTTTCTGGGACACGGCTTTAGATATTTATAGAGTGCAATTATGTCACCTCTCTGTCTTCTCTTCAGGAGGCTGAACATACCCAAGTCCCTCAGTCTTTCCTCATATGTTTTGCTCCTCATGCCTCCTAGCATCTGTGTTGCCCTTCTCTGATTCTTTTCCAACCTGTCTGTATCCTTCCTAAAATGAGGTGCCCCAGACTGAACCCAGTACTCCAAATGAGGCCAGATTAATGCATGTAGGGGGACTATTAACTCCCTTGTCTTGGAAACGATGGTTCTTTTAATGCAGACTAAAATATTACTTGCCTTCTTTGCTGCAGTATCACACTGCTGGGTCATGTTCAGCCTATGATCAACAATAATCCCAAGATTCTTTTCACATGTATTGCAAGCTTTTGAATTCTCCAGAGCAATTTATCAAACTAAAAAGAGGAAGAAAGGGGAAAGACATTTTGTGGCACTTTGAAAATTGACCAAGTTGCTTCAGCATGCACATTCAGAAGCAGCTGAAGAAGTGGCTGATGAAATCTGATGCCGAAGGAAAATTGACTACTCTTAATGATGACATCAATACCTTTTAACTTTCCTTCCCTATATCACCACACCTAAAAAGAACCTAGGGTGATCATGAAGATACAAAGCCATTGTTTCAGAAGTTAGATTTATTGCATGCAGCTGGTATTTACGACAAAGAAAATTCAGATTGTCATGTGCCTATAGATGGACCCCACAGATTAGACAAGAGCAACTTTGAAGTTTCTTAATTTGTGAGAAGGTACATGTGTGTGGATGTATGGGATGGTTCTGTCCATCTTAACTGTGACTGCTTTTTGAAAGCACATTCAGATCTCTGGCGTGGGAAAGTGCCTAAAATAGCGAGAAAAAGCCAAAAGGAGAACTAAACAAATTTCTCACCTACCATGACTACACAAATGTCCAAAGATTTGCGTTCCATTCCTCAATCCCAGTTCAGAAGCAATCTGGCCAGTTCAGTGGTGCAAATGTGCTGAGAGTGTTGTTGTTGTTCTTAGCTACTGTCAAGTCAACTTCGACTTACGGTGATCCTGTGAATGAGAGATCTCTAAGTCACCCTATCACCACCAGCCCCATTCAGATCTTGCAGACTCAGGGCTGAGGCTGCCTTGATTGGGTCTATCCAATTACAATGCATTTTAATGTATTTCTCCTACTATCCTCTCCTTAACAAGCATTGTTGTCTTTTCTAGTGAGTCATGTCCTCTCATGATATGGCCAAAGTATGATAGTCACAATGTAGTCATCTTGGTTTCTAGGGAGAGTTCAAACTTGATTTGCTCTGGGACCCATTTATTTGTCTTTTTAGCAGGTCACAGTATCTATGTGAATGGTGTGTGTGTGGGGAATGGCAAAATATCAGCTGGCATCCTGTTGGTGTTTTATGCAAAATATGGAAATTTTGGCTGATGCATAATGGTTGTCTTCAATTGACGGTTACAAATGTGGAATTATGTACGTGATGCCATTGAGCATTATTGGACATCACTGGGCAGTGACTGTATAGTTATGCATGGTTGCACATTGATTCCAACCATGCATTCTGTTTTGTCGGTTAGTCCATTTTGTGCATTTTGTCATGTTGGTTAGCCCCAGTTGGAGTAGACCCATTCAATAAATTATTGAATGGTGAATCAACATGTAAGTACAGTAAATCCGATCGATTCCCCAGCTATATTCTAGTCAAAGCAGACAATATGATTTAGACCCTGGTTTCCTTTCACCATTTATTTTCAGTGATAAAAACAAATGAGAAATGAATGTGGGGTTTTTTTGTGCATTTCTTATTGACAGACACACATTTTTAGTTCTCATTCATTTTGATTATAAAAGAGGATGAGGCTTATTCATTTCTGTTTTTCTAGCTTTAATGCACATGACAAAGATCATGCACAGTGTGAAAACTGGCACATCTTTTTTGAAGTAAACATGGGTCCCAAAATCTTTTGTGGCAGTGCAGGGGACTAAGAAGCATTCTTTCTCTTTGTGCATCAAGGTGTCCTTTGCCGCTTCAAAGTGCCAGGTATTTGTTATGAGTCCCTCCAATGCAACGCGATCTAATGAAACCCCTTACTTTTAAAAAAAGACTGAGCCAGATCTAAATCCACAATTTCTGCTTAGAAGGAATGGAGGAATCTGTCCATTCTGGATTCTTTTCATTTCTTATTTTCCCAGTCCTTTCTCCCATTTCTGCATCAGCTGAGAAGAATTTAAGTGCATAGGGGGGAAAAATCCTGTCCCTCTTTGTAAGTTCTTTTCAGCAGTAAGTATATTTTCATGCTTGTACACAGCATGGTTTAGTGGTCCGACTATGATCGATCAGGGTTCGATTCTCCACTTCATAGAATCATAGAATCGTAGAAATGTAGAGTTGGAAGGGACCACACGGGCCATCCAGTCCAACCCCCTACCATGCAGGAACACCCTCAAAGCACTCCCGACAGATGGCCATCCAGCCTCTGCTTAAAAACCTCCAAAGAAGGAGACTCCACCACACTCCGAGGCAGCATATTCCACTGCCGGACAGCCCTGACTGTCAGGAAGTTCTTCCTGAGGTTCAGGTGGCATCTCCTTTCCTGCAGCTTGAATCCATTGCTCCCTGTCCTGGTCTCTGGAGCAGCAGAAAACAAGCCCTCTCCCTCCTCTACATGGCATCCCTTCAAATATTTAAACATAGCTATCATGTCCCCTCTTAACCTTCTCTTCTGCAGACTGAACATACCCAGCTCTCTAAGTCTGTCCTCATAGGGCTTGGCTTCCAGGCCCTTCACCATTTTGGTCGCCCTCCTCTGGACTTGCTCCAGCTTGACCATGTCCTTCTTGAATTGAGGTGCCCAGAACTGGACACAGTATTCAAGATGAGGTCTAACCAAAGCAGAGTAGAGTGGTACCAGTACCTCCCTCGATCTAGACACCATACTCCTATTGATGCAGCTGAGAATTGCATTGGCTTTCTTGGCTGCCGCATCACATTGCTGACTCATGTTCAGCTTGTGGTCTATTAAGACTCCTAGATCCCTTTCACACATACTGCCATCCAGCCACGTGTCCCCCATCCTATATTTCTGCATTCCATTTTTTCTACCTAAGTGTAGGACCTTACACTTCTCTCTGTTGAATTTCATTTTGTTAGCTTTGGCCCAGCTCTCCAATCTGTCCTGGTCATTTTGAATTTTGATCCTGCCCTCTGGCGTATTAGCAACCCCTCCCAGTTTGGTGTCATCTGCAAATTTGATGAGCATGCCCTCTGTTCCTTCATCCAAGTCGTTGATGAAAATATTGAACAGCACTGGGCCCAGGACAGAACCCTGGGGCACCCCGCTAGTCACTTCTCTCCAGGATGAAAAGTAGCCATTGGTGAGCACCCTTTGGGAATGGTCAGTCAACCAGTTACAGATCCACCTGACAGTAGCCCTGTCCAGCCCGCATTTTACTAGCTTCTTTGCAAGAATGTCATGGGGTACTTTGTCAAAGGCCTTACTGAAATCGAGATATGCTACATCCACAGCATTCCCTTCATCAATCAAGCTAGTAACTCTATCATAAAAAGAAATAAGATTAGTCTGGCATGACTTATTTTTGAGAAATCCATGTTGACTTCTCGTGATTACCGCATTGCTTTCTAAGTGATTAGAAACTGACTGCTTAATGATCTGCTCCAGGATCTTTCCGGGTACTGACGTCAGGCTGACTGGGCGATAATTATTTGGGTCCTCCTTTTTTCCCTTCTTGAAGATGGGGACAACATTTGCCCTCTTCCAGTCTGCTGGAACTTCTCCTGTCTTCCATGTTCCACTTGGACATGAAAACCCCCTGGATGTCTTTGGGTGCATCACACACATTTAGTGCCCAGAAAGCCCCATGATAGGGCTGACCATAAGTCAGAAACAACCTGAAGGCCCACAACAATAACAATACCACCTTACCAATTGAACACACTTGATCTCAACTGTTTTTGGAAATTAAGCAGGGTAAGGCCTGATTAGTCCATGGATGAGGGACTACAAAGGTATATTAGGGGTCTCCCAACAGGGCCTGGAGAGGGTCCTACCTGCAACCCTGAAGAACTGTTGTCAAGCAAAAGCTGGAATGCTCTGAGAGACTCAGGCCATTACCGCATGGCGTCACAGTCCCAGTATGGGGACAGGATGGCAGCAGTTGTGCTTTCACAAGACATCATTGTGGTCCTAATGCCATCCCACCCCCATGTGTTGCAATCACAGGATATTTATTTGACAGATTAAATCTGTTAAGTGCCCGTGATCATGCAACACTCCCATTCTTAACTGCCATGCAGAAGGGCAGGAAGCATGACCACGTACTTCCTTCCCCACAGCAGCATGGGAAGACGGCCGGCTGCAGTGCAGAAGGAATGAGCGTGTCCCTTGTGCTCTCTTCCACAGGCAGCTGGCCGGATGTGGAGGGGAGCTTTCCGGGTGCACTCTCTTCCCCGCAAAGGTGCTGCCACGATTGCAATGGGACAATGCGGGAAAGTGTCATTATGTAGAAATGGGGATACACATGCATGAGTGTCCTTTACACATGTGGATATCTTTTTTCATGCACTGGAGGAGTTGTTATTCCCTTCTTCCTTCTGTAGCACCCAAAGCCTCCTCTCTTGTATTGTAGAGCCCTTGGAGCTACCCTGAACATCCATTCTGTGCTCCTCGGTGACAAGGCAGGCTCAGATATGTGTCTGGATATGTCCTCATAGCCAGACATGAAATGATGACATCAGCACGGAGATTTGCCTGAGCCCTCCAGGGGTCCCAGCTCTGCTGTGATCATTTTGCATCTGGCTCCGGGGGTCATAGCCAGACATGCCTCTGAGCCTGCCTTCACCCTGCCAAGCACGGAATGGTTTTGTGCAGCAGCTGCAGGGGATTATCAGTATGGGAAGGGCATTTGCCTCAGTGTAGCGTAGGTCTGCCTATGGATAATTTACTCTATGCTGAAGGGATATTGGCTTGAGGCCAGAGTTAACAATACTGGGCTGCATGGACTCGGTATAAGACAGCTTCCTCCATTCATACTTTTGCCCTTAATATTCACCTCTTTGCATGCATCCTTTGTCTGGAGAACTGCATTGCAACATTCTGATCTCTCAGTGACATGGGCGTCTTGAGTGTGTACACTGCTGGCTCTGAATATCAGTGGGGTGGTAAAATTATCCCAGGTTCTAGTATGAACTTTAAAGGTCATATTCAAGGTGCTGAATCCTACCCTCCCTTCCCAAAATAGAGTCAGCATTTTGAATGTGTCCTTTAAATTTCAGACTAAAATCCAAAGTGGATTCCACGCTCCAACAGCATGTTTCTGGGCTCTCTCCGATTGTGCCTTTAACCTGTTTTCCAATTTCCCCTTTTTTTCTCTTTTGTGTTTTTCTCCTTTCTTTCTCTTTCCTAGCCACAGAAAAGAGCGTAATGAACTTGTAATTCATTTGAATATAGTTTATTAGAGACACAAAACGCTAATCTATTAATCAATTGAAAACAAGTTGGTAAAAGGAAACGAACACTTTTTTTTAAAAAAAAATCATTATTATTATTCTTAGAAAAGGGAACACACGCACACACATGCACGCATCTTAAAAGGAGGCCCCATTATCTCTACGGGTTTCTCCACTGAAGTTAAAAATCTGAAAATGATTTTCATTCATGTCTCATTAATATGCAAAATTATTCAAATGAGGCAGTAATTAACCATCTACTCAGTAGAAAACCTTTTCATGGTAATTTATGATAAACTCAGTTGCAGCTTTGATTGAGATGAGGAAGTGAGCACGCATACAAAAAAGCACCTGAAAAAAAAAATTTTTTTAAACACCTAACTTATTGCTCAGCTAATTACATGGTAACCGTGTTCGCAATTTATTTCAAAGGCAGGCCTATGGGCGAAAATAATGCAGGCGTAACATCCTTTTGAGGCTGCCCTACATTTCATCAGAGAGCTTAGTTTCCTTTTTACATCTCCCCGCACAATCTCCGTCGGCAGAAAGGCAACTGCGCAATGGCCTGGCGGTGCCCTTCTGCGGCACCCTTTCTCTTCTGCGGGCCTTTATGTGGGCACGGGCAGCTCAGGGCCAGTTGGCATCACAAAGAGAAATTCGTTCACCCACCCACCCACCCATTCCTGTGTCTGGGAGGAACGATGGGAGGGATGCAAGTCTTTTTCTGCCTTTAGAGCTTGCCCAAACAGGGATCCCTCCCTCTGCGTTTCATACAATTGACTGGAGCAAAGAGAGACAGTGGTAACAGCAGTAGGGTTTTTTTAATAATTTATTTTAGTTTGAGCACACAACGTAAGTGTATATACAGATATCTAATAACAAATAGAACATCTGACAGATATTATAAACAGACATACACAACATTTGGTAAACATATAATAAACACACCAACTACGACATGTCTACAACCTATACAAGAACTTCCTGCACTGGCAAAGCAACAGCTTGTCAGCATAAATTGTTTATTTCTTTAATTCCTCTAATACAACCTCATTTAAGCCCAGCTGTGAAATGCCTTAAATCTCTGCCAACTTGATTACTAATAGTAATTGTTATTATTAAAGAAATGTGTCTTTTATCTCACTTTTAGTACACATTTTGCCTTGTATAGCAGCTCATTTGCTATTTGCCATCAAGTCAGCTTTGATTTATGGCATAGCCTCCAATTGTCCTGGTTTGGAAGAGAGAGTACTGATTAATCCCTTGCTGTCCCTCTTTCTCATCTGCTTTTTAAAATGTCCTGGTTTCTTTCTCCTCCTCCAGCTTGCTGGTAGGAAAGTATCCACGGAGGATTGGGGGAGTACCAGTGGCTATGACTCCATATTACCTGTGGCATCAGAGGCAATATACCAGAGGCAGTATGTCAGTTGCTGGAGATGATGAATGGGAAGGTGTTCTTGCACTCACGCCCTGCTTTAGAGTTTCCTACAGGCAACTGGTTGGCTACGCTGGGTGAGCAGGACTCCACAGGCCTTCAGTCTGGTCTTGCAGGGCCTTTGCTTGTCTTGCATCCTTCCGCTTGCACTCACAAAACAGTTTGGCTGAAATTACTAGATTCAGAAGTGGATGGGTATATTAGGGTTGCCAGAGTGAAAACTGGAGGTGGTTCCTGTACCTTTAATGTTTGAATAGGAGAAGATTTTAGCAGGTGTGGCTCCTTTCCTGGTTGCTTGTCAAGCCACATCGGCTGGAATCCGCTCTTGTGCACAGTTCTTAAAGATATAGGAGCCCTCCTCAGGTTTCACCCCAGTGTGTAGTTGTATACCACAGCTTGAAATTTTACTTTTTGAACTACAACTCCCAGAATCATTAACAGCAGGAGTGGGCAACTTCGTGGGAGCCGGGGGCCAGTTTGTTCCCAGATTCCCCCTCCCCCCCAGTCCATACTCCCATGCACACATACAGCAAGCCAAGTACCACCATTTATCTCTGCAGTCTCACTCAAAATAATGGCAGGAAGTGGCAGTGCTCCCTATTCTGGCCTCTTGAGGAGCAGAAAACAACCTTGCTGCATCTTCAGCATGGTATCCCTTCAGATATTTGAGGGTGGTTGTAGTCTCTAAAATCAGTGTGGTGGTTTGAGTGTTATACTACAACGCTGGAGGCCAGGGTTTTGAATCCCCACTCAGCCATGGAAACCCACGGGGTGACTTTGGGTGTGTCACACATTCTCAGCCCTGTGATAAGTATACCTTGGAGATGCCGTAAGTCAGAAACAACTTGAATGTACACAACAACAACAAGCCAAAACAAGGCTGGCACCAGTTACCAGAGGACATTTTCTTTAGCTGCACACTCCCTCAGCCTCTGAGGAAGGCAAAGGCAAACCGCTTCTGAACAAATCTTGCCAAGAAAACTCCATGGTAGATTCACCTTAGGGTTGCCGTAAGCAGAAACCACTTGAAGGCACACAAACAACAATGATCTCTGATCTCCAACGTCCCTTCTCCATGCTAAATGTAGCTAGCTCCCTAAGCTGTTGCTCATAGGGCTTGGTTGGTTCAGATCTTTGGCCCTCTTGGTCAATGTTCTTTGGACAAGTTCCAACTTGTCAACATCATTCTTGACCTGTGGTGCCAAGAATTGGACACAATATTCCAGCTGAGGTCTGAGTGAAGTAGTACTATTACTTCCCTCGATCAGGACACCATACCTCTTATACAATTTCATACCTGAAGAAAAAAAGAGAATCTGTCTCATTTTTACATGCCTGTCACTCACTTACCACATTCCTTACACAAACAAATAACTGATTGCGGCTGAGAACTTACACTCACTTACATGGGATTATATCTCATGGAGCTCAATGAGAGCTACTACTAAGCCTCCAAGGCCCCTCCCTAAACTGCAAAGTCCAGGATTCCATAAGATGTTAAAAGTAGAATAATAGCACTATAACAGGCTAGTGTGGAAATGGCCAAGGTAAACATGCATGGGAATACGGTGCTAACTAGGGACACACAGACACCATATCAGATTAATGGAGTGTTTTCTACAAGCATAGAGGGATTAACGAAGTCCCTTTCTTTTGTGAGGAACATCAAGGGAGGTGAGAAGGTTAATGTCTTGTATACGTGATGTCACTCAGGGTAGTGTTTTATTGTTACGAGTGGAGAAGTTCAGGACTGGGAACATCCTTCTGCTAAACACAAGGGAACACATTTCAGAAGCATTAATTCTCCAGGGGAGAGAGTAGAGCAGAGGTTACTCTCCTCCTGCCTCCACTCCACCACCTTTGTAGTCACATTAAGGAGGTGAGTTGTGGATGGCAGTGATAGCATTTGAATACATATTAGTCCATAGAGAGCTTGCAGTCAACTATGATACTCCAAGAGGGAGGAAAGAGAAAACAAGAAGGTATTCTTCTCCTTTTCCTTGGCAATGTTAGTCCCCTGGGACCTGTTTTTGAAAGGCCTGAACCTTCTCTGGTTGTGTGTGTGTTGGTGTATCCCCTATGTATACTGGCCCATTGGGTGAGGAAACCCTAAGGAAAGGGCTCTAGTTTCTGGTTGAGTTCAGAAGGAGAGGGAGACCTGGAGTTGTAGATGAGCTGCAGTTGCCAGAAGGTCCTTTTCACCTTGTATAAGGTAGTAGTATTTTCATTGCATATTTAGGAATGTGGTGTAATGGTTTGAGCATTGGACTATGACCCTGGAGACCAGGATTTGATTCCCCACCTGGCCATAGAAACCCACTGGGTGACCTTGGGTGCATCACACACTCTCAGCCCTGGAAGACCCTGTGATAGGTTCAACTTAGGATCACCATAAGCTGGAAACAACTTGAAGGCACACAACAACATTTATGAGGGCACAAAAGGATACATTCTTCCAAGTGCAATTTACATATTATATTTGCATCTATTTTGTATTTTTTATTTAGGGTTTTAAGTTTGCATCCAAATGTTGCAAAACTACCAAGCAGCACAGGCAAAAGAGTCCTGCAATCAGATCCAGCCCTGGCAGCTGATAGGATGGCAGGAACTTTTGAGACAGTGCATATGTGTCAAATTTAATATACAATTTGTTGTATTTGTCGTTAGAAATATATCTATTGGGACTTAAATTGCAATTGTGTTTGCAATATTCAATTGTGGTTGACCCCATAAAATGTTGAAAGAGATTCACTGGCATAACGCAAGCATAAGTACTCCATATGAAGTTGTGCAGGGAATACCTTCTTGTGCAACAATCTTTCTCAGGCTGTACAGTAGTTCTGGGAAGGCTATAGGGATGACTCTGCATTTCCAAACTGATGACCACTGAATGGCTGGAAAGCTCCCTTCATACCAGCTTCCAGGAAAGCTTCCTTCATACCAGTTGCCTGGCTAGCAATCATCTCCCTCCAAAGCTCCACATAAGTAGATCAGCAGAACTTTGCAACAAAGAGGATCTCAGGATCTCACTTTACTTTGACAGCTCTTGTGAACGTTATGTAGTGATTTTGCGTTACATTGTACACAATGGCAAAGATCTTCCATTGGGGTTACATAGCAGAAATCTGTTTATGTTTAGGCAATGCTGAGGAACCAAATGCACTCCTGAATGTGCAGAATCGTGTTCATAAGCATTCACAATGGGACCGCATACACATCTCCAATTTTGTAAATCTGAACTGAATGCAGACAACATGCATCTCTTAAAAAGTTCCCACTGATTCCATAGGGGCATTTACTCATTTGTAAAACACCAACAGTAGCCCAGTTTGTATACCTTTAAGGTCATTGTACACTTCTCTGTAATCCGTAGATGCAACTGGTTCATAGTTACTGATTGGCTTTCTGTTTGGGATGCATGCACACATTAAGTTTCCATAACACCTTTTGGCTCCTGTGGGGATTGGTATTCCCTTCCTCCCTCTGCAGCGCACAGCCCGCCCCCCCACCCAGCGGTTTACTGAGCAGTCCTTGAAGCACTCATATAGCTATTCTGTGCTTTGTTGGGAGCAGGCAAGAACACAGAAGTGTCTGGCTGCATCATCATTGCCAAATGTGAAATGATGGCATCTGTACTGAGGGTCTCCAGAGGTCTTGGTGCTGCTATAATAACCTCACATAGCCAGATGTTTCTATGATCTTGTGTGTTCCCCACAAAGTATGGAATGGGCATGTGGAGGACTTCAGAGGCTGTTCCACTGAGCTGAGAGGTGCTATATGGCTCAGCTTAGCCTAGGTCCTCATGGAGATCCACTATGTTATGATGAGCCATACAGGATTGCAACCACTGACTAATTTATTGATAGATAAATAAATAGAACAAAGAACAAAGACAGGAACTACTTCATTACCCATGTGTGTGTGCATGTGCCATCAAGCCACCTGTGGACTTACAGTGACCTCGTGAATTTCATAGAGTCTTCTTAGACAAGGACTATTCAGAGGTGGTTTTGCCATTTCCTTCCTCTGAAATACATCCTACAGGACATGCTCTTTGTTGGCAGTCTCTCATCCAACCACTAACCAGGGCTGACCCTGCTTAGCTTCCAAAATCAGGCAGGATCTGGTGCCTTTAGGGTATTTAGGCTTTAGTAGTTCATTGCCCGCATGTCATCAAGTGCAACAAACAAAAACAGCCAGCCAGATCCCCTTCTAACGTCTCCTTAAAGTATTGCAAAGAAGGCAGTTCCTTTCTACAACCCCCTTAGAAATCTTCATCTGTAGCTAAACTCCTATGAAATTGCGGAATCTGGGGTTGTCTTCCTCCCACCACCACCACCACCCCCCTTGCCTAATCTTCCACCTCAAACTACCTCCCTGTAATTTAAAGCCATTGTTTGTTTTCTTTTATCTTGGCCTTCATCTATTAAAAGTCATTGTTATTAGGCGTTTATCTTGTTTTTGTCTCTTTGGGAGAATAACCTGACATGAACCATACAACTGGCGTCGAATTTTCATGCACACTTTTCAAAAAACATTTGCCCCATTGTTTCAGCCGTGGCCTCACAACAAAACCTCGTATCATTTCCCCTCCCTCCCACCCCTAATCAGAGTGCCATGTAATTGTTTTGTTTAGGAAAATATTCTCCCAGATCGGCATCTTGTTCCAAACAATTTTGCTCTTCTATGGTGCATTTGCCATCGCCTGATCTAATACCTATACTTACAATCTGAATCTTTTGAAACACATTCCATTGTTCCTCATTATTTATTATGCTTCCTATTGTTTCCAGATGGTGCAAAGGAACAATAGATTCATTCACTCCTCTGGAAAAAAAAATGAACCCAAATTAATGGCAATATTGGGCCCTTCTCCTTCCCATGAGAGAGTCGTAAAAGTTTTGCACTTCCTCTTCTATTGTGTCAGTGTGGCAAACAACAAGTTGGGCTTTCAACAATACACCTGCCAGGCTAATCAACAAGCAGACTCAGGCCTGGTTCTCCAGCTCATTTTTCAAAATGGTTAGGTCATTACGTTATTATTGCATGCCGTTTGGAAGAATAGCGGTGATAAACTTTTCATCAGACAAAGTTGTCCTCTATTGAGACAGAGCATCTGTACTCCAGTTTGTACCGTACTCTGATTGGTAATATCTGCCCAAGATGCTCAACAGAAGGCTGAGTGTTGTGTTTGGTTTGGTTCGGTACAGTTTGGCTTGGTTTTGTGAGCCTCAGCAAAGTCGGGGAGTATGGGAACTTTTGGAGTATGGTCTTGGAGGAAAGTTTTACTTGCCAAAAAGACAAATAAATTGACCTGAGCACAAATGCAGCCAGAAATCTCCCTAGAAGCCAAAATGACAGAGGCTATCATACTTTGGATGGATCATAAGATGACATGACTCGCTAGAAAAGACAATAAAGTAGGAGGCTTTAGGAAAAGAGGGAGACCACATTACAGGTAGATTAATGCAATCAAAGACTGAATCAAAAATTCAGTTAATCAATCAATCAGGTCCTAAGCTCGCAAACCCTAAGCAGGGTGGTGTATGACCTGGGCTCTTGCCATAAGTTAAATCTGACTTTATGGGAAATAACAACGATGGTGTTGTGTGTGTGTGCGTGCGTGCGTGTGTGTGTTGATATTCACATAACCTCAGTCAAAAGATGTAGAAGCCTGCATCAAGAACATAAAAACTGCTTTAAGAATTTGGACTGTTCCTCCATCTCTAGTCTAGGTATTTGCACATCCATAAATTTTCCATCGTCCTCCCTCTTCCCTTTGGCCTGTTCATGTCTGTTCTACATCCAGTTCTTTCAGATTTCTCCCCTTTGTTTTAGACGTTGAAGATTTTCCCTTTCTTTTGCTTATTTTTTCCAGATTGGGTACATATTCAGTACATGTTTCAAACTGCACACATTAGTTGGATTTATTTGATTTTATGTTTATTTATTATTAGTTTAATTTTTATCTGCCTTTTTCGTGGCACGAGACCCATTCCCCCACTTTATACACGGAGTAAAGTATGCTGGAGAAATAGTTTGTGTGGATTTCAAATGTGCACATTTGTTCTCCATGCTTTTTCAATACAGGCACTTTTTACTTCTGGACACATCTGCACAGCTGTCCATCAACAAGAGGATTCCATCTGCAAATTGTTCAGCCTCACACACCGTCCAGGAAATGCAGACAAAACCATCAAACCTCAGACAGAAATCAGAGTCGTAACTCATCTGTCCTCATCTATTATGTACTCTGTCTGTCAATAGTTCTACTCCAGGGTCTGAGCCAAAGAAATCTGTCCTATCAACTACTACATGCACTTTTTAATTGGCAACTTTTTAATTGGTGAATCTAGCACCTTCTGCATGTTAAGCACATATTCTATGGAGTATTGTAGAATCATATTGGTGAAAGAGACCACGAGGGCCATCAAGTCCAGCACCCTGTCATGCAGCAATATACAATCAACACGTCTGGCAGATGGCCATCCAGCCTCCGTTTGAAAACCATTAAAGAGGGAGACATCACCACGCTTCCAGGTAGCGTATTCTACTTTGGAACTGCTCTTACTGTCAGGAAGTTCTTACTGTTGTTTAAATGGAATCTCTTTTCCTCATGTTTGAAGCCATTGCTTCATGTCCTAGTCTGTGGAGCAGCAGAAAACAGGCTTGCTTCATCCTCCATATGACATCCCTTCAAATATTTAAACATAGCTATTATGTCACCCCTTAACCTCTAGGCTAAACATACCCAGCTCCCTAAGCCTCTCCTTATCGGGCATGGTTTCCAGGCCTTCTACCATTTTGTTCACTCGCTTCTGGACACATTCCAGCTTGTCAATATCCTTCTTGAATTGTGGAAAAGAGTTGCTCTACCACTGGATCATGACTTGCCATCTGGCACATGGGTGATACCACATGCCAAAAGATGGTGGCTGGAATCCTGTTGGAGACTTACATCTTCCTAAGTGGACTAGCATGGTATAGTGGTCTGAGTGTTGAACTCGGGAGACCAGGGTTCGAATCCCCACTCAGTCATAGAAACCTTGGGCAAATCACTCTAAGGCCATTTCCACCCTACACTGTTATAGTGCTTTTATTCCACTTTCAACATCCTGTGGAATTCTGGGGTTTGTGGTTTACCGAGGCCAAAGAGCTCTCTGGCTGAGAATTCGAAATGCCCCTCCCTAGACTGCAACCCCCAGAACTCCATAGGATGTTGAAAGTGGAATAATAGCACTATAACTGTGTAGTGCAGAAATGGCCTAAGCCTCAGAGGAAGCCAAAGGCAAACCCTTTGTGAACAATTCTTACATAGAAAACCTTGTGATAGGTTCACCTTAGAGTTGCCATAAATTGTAAATGACTTGAAGGCACACAGCAGCAGCAAAAACAAGAACAGCAACAGCAACAATAACATGGACTTATATCTTGGACTGTTCTGTAATGTCCTTGTAAAATTCTGCTATTATGTTACTATGTAGGGGAGCCAGCAAAATGACTAACGTACATTGGGATTGATCCACAACAGGACCGATGCTCATCAGTTCCACTGTACATCAGGACACCAGCTGGGGAGTGCCAATGCAGATCTTGCTGATGTCCTGTTATAGAATCAGAGGATCACGGAGTTGGAAGAGACCACAGGGGCCATCCAGTCCAACCCCCCTGTTATGCAGGAACACACATCAAAGCAGTACTGACAGATGGCCATCCAGCCTCTGCTTAAAAACCTCCAAAGAAAGAGACTCCACTACACTCTGAGGCAGTCTGTTCCACTGCCGGACAGCTCTGACCATCAGGAAGTTCTTCCTGAGGTTCAGGTAGAATCTCCTTTCTTGCAGCTTGAATCCATTGCTCCCTGTTGTAGTCTCTGGAGTAGGGAAAAACAATCCCACTCCCTCCTTGGCATGACATCCCTTCAAATATTTAAACATGGCTATCATGTCCCCTCTTAACCTTCTCTTCTGCAGACTAAATATTCCCAGCTCCCTAAGCCAGTCCTCATCATTTTGGTCGCCCTCTTCTGGACACTCTCTAGCTTGTCAATATCCTTCTTGAATTGAGGTGTCCAGAACTGGACACAGTGTTCCAGATGAGGTCTAACCAAAGCAGAGTAGAGTGGTACCATTACCTCTCTTGATCTAGACACCATATTCCTATTGATGCAACCAAAAATCATGTTGGCTTGCTTGGCTGCCTCATCACACTGCTGAGTCATGTTCAGCTTGTAGTCTACCAAGACTCCTAGATCCCTGTTACCCTGCTTGCTGAGGGTCCCTTAGGGGGATTCCCAACGCTTGTCAAAATTATCACTTGTGGGGAAAATTAACTATGAACACTGCTGTAGCAATGCAAAGAGGGCAGGGTAACTAAGGATCTTGAGCCCAGCTGTACAAAGTTGGATCACAGAGAATCAGGCTAACCATTCAAATTTAAGTATTTTATTGAAATAGATGTTAAAATCCATACAATCACTCAGCTGCATTCACTCCCACAAGCATACAAGACTACAGAAATTTAGAAAGAAGTGAAAACTAAGAGAGAGAGAGAGACATAAGGGTTTGGGTAATATTGTACCAATCCAGAAGTCTTCAGCTGGGAAAAGACAAGTGAAAAGCCCAACTCAGCCTCAGGGGGTGGGGCTGAGGGGAGCTTTCCACTGACAGAGGCATTGTTTTCGAGTCTGGGAGAACTCCGAAATGGAGGAGAAAAAGGGGTTCTAGTTATAGTGCTGAATACTTCCTGGGAATCAGATGGCTGCATTTTTACGAAAATGGATCTCAGCTTTGTTGTTCAAAGAAAATACAGCCAGGCATCCTTGTAGTTCCCTGCAAGATGACTTTCTCATAAGGGGATGCATGCCTCCAAAGTGTAACATCCTGGCTGTTTGAAATGTTAATTTGATCCCAGAGACCTCTTGTCTCCTGTTGGCACTATTATTGCTGAAAATCCATTCAAATGGTCTATGAGAACCATTTTGAGATTCACCTAGGATGTGTGACAGGAAACAGGGCTGCTCTTTGATATCTGTCCATAGCTCTACTGCCTACGTGTCCTTCCAGTAGATCTCTATGGCTCACTATGTTTGATATAAAATAATTACGATCCTCAGGACATAGTATATAGGTGGGTAAAATCCCTTTCACACATACTGTTATTCAGCCACGTGTCCTCCATCCTATATTTGTGCATTCTATTTTTTCTGCCTGTGTCTAGGACCTTACATTTCTCTCTGCTGAAATTCATTTTGTTAGCTTTGGTCCAGCTTTCCAATCTGTCAAGGTCATTTTGAAATCTGATCCTGTCCTCTGGAGTATTAGCAACCCCTCCCAATTTGGTGTCATCTGCAAGTTTGATCAGCATGCCCTCTACTGCTTCATCCAACTCATTGATGAAGATGTGGAATAGCACAGGGCCCAGGCCAGAACCCTGTGGCTCCCCAGTAGTCACTTCTCTCCAGGATGAAGAGAAGCCATTGGTGAGTACTCTTTGGGTTTGGTCGGTCAACCAATTACAAATCCACCTAACAATAGCACTGTCCAGCCTTTATTTTACTAGCTTCTTTACAAGCATCTTAGTAATTCACTCACAGGATTTCTTAGCATCACTGCTATGTGGCTAAGTATATATAAAAGGTTAGGTAACATACACCGTGACAGAAGATTCCCGTCAGCCATTCCATGGGAGCCCAGAGGGATGCAAAGCGAACCCAAGGTTCTAACCTGGAGTTTTACTTCTACTGTACATTTCTTCTTCTCCTTGGCTCCTGTGAAAATGTGAAATGGTTAAAAAAAATAATAAAACACAGAAACTGTGGGAGAAAGGCAAAGAATTTGGCTGCCCCTTTCCTTTATTATAAAGTCATTTTTTTTTCAAATCACCTTTCTGGCACATTTGTCCATATTGATTAGATGCTTTTAGAATGGCATTGTCTGACCTGTCAAAATCTATCAATTGCTCTTCGGCTGATGCTTAATTCCCAGACTCCTGCATCTTCTAACAGTGCAGTAGAGCTGATATTCATGAAGGCATTCTCTCTCCTTCCATCCCTCCCTCCCTTTGCTGGAAAAAAAAAGATCAATATTCATATGCATATTAAATCTGCATTAGCATTGCTTTTCAATTTGGTCTTTTAACTGACCCTCCCTGATACCCCCCCAACACACACACACACACACACACCCCTACCTCCTCTTTCCTTTTCCAGAGCACTAAACATATCACTGGTGGTATTTCAAGCATACAGATTTATACCATATTCCCATGATGTTTGGATGAGTTATTAGAAACTTGTTGTGCATTAGGATAAATGCATATTCCCCATGGCTTTCATTGTATTTTCATTTAGTGAGCTGCAAACTTGACTATTAAATATGTTTGGCCCATTTCAATTTTTTTTTCTTAAAACACACACACACACACACACACACACACACACGAGAAAGAGAAACACCCTGTTTTGCAAGGAAAAGAGGCCTTAATTGTTCCCAAGGTATTGGATAATCCACTTCTGATGGGTCTTAGGTTGAACTAATAGGCAAGCAACTTACATCTTAGCTGCACTGGGTTTTAATTGGGTAATGAGCCACAGAATTCTCAAGTTCAAAACTTGTCAAGATGAGCAGATCATCGCATTAGAAGTTGAAGCAAGTCTCTAAACTGATTTTTTTTTAAAAAAAGGCAATTAATTATTACCCCAGAAAAAGGAGAGTTTTCCAAGCTGATTGAAAGCTTCCAGGGTTAATAGGCAGAAAACTACTATGAAGTCTTGGAATAATTCAATCCGTTTATTTGGATTTTTAACCCTCCTCTCTTTTTCCTTGGGTATAGAAGAGAACAAGCAGACAAAACTACCATCAAAATATGAATATATCATTAATTTATAGGTGAAGCAAGTACAGGATACCAAAATATATCAAAGTATTTTTTTTTCTCTAAAGGGTACACTTCACTCAGGGCAGCTTACAGCAAGGAGCAACAGAATTGCCCTGGATTTGCCTATCTGTATCTCCAATCTAAATCCAGTTCTTAGTCCCAGCTAGAGTAGATCTTTTTGAATCTATGAAACAGACATAGATGCTGACTTGCAAAGTTCTAATGTTTTAAGAGGTCTTTTCCAGCTGGGACTAAAAATGGATTTTAGGCTTCTGCATCTTTCATATATCTCAATGGCCATGATCCTATATCATGGCTGGGTAGCATAAAACCCCATACAAGAGGTTACAATTATACTATGCCGCCTTTGTGTGGAATGACAACATTGCACCAAGACTGAAGGAAGAGACCAAATGTGCAGCTAAATGTATGGAATAAAATTTTATGCAGCCATGCAAAAATGTGCAAATTTGCATCCCTGTGCAATGTGCAATTGGGCATCCATGTGCAACACCCATCAATGCACAAAGCCCATCTGCATGCATACTGCCTGAGCAACTCCGTTTCCACAACTTTGTAGCAAATGCAGATGTTCTGCAACACACAAAAGTGTCCGACTGCTTCTGTGAGAGAACATGCATGCATAAGACATCAAGAGGATTCCAGCCCAAATATATATACATAATCTTCTTTGTTTCTAGTGCTTAGACTGATAGCATCGTTGCCCCCGTAAGCTAGGCTTGCCAGATAAAATAAGGGGTAAGGCTCCTGATTGTGCAGAAGCAGGTATTTTAGCAAATTTCTGCACAACAATTAAAAGACAGTAGTCCTGTCCCTTAGTCCAACTAACAGTGCTTCTTGTAGAGAAATCAGCATTACTCACATGCAAGACAGAAGTAAGAGCAGGCTGGGAAACTCCCAAGATCTTTCAGAACAACCCAAACAAGGGAAGATTCCTACAGGGAGGGAGAATACATCACCCTTAGCCATTGGCTAATTGGGCTAAGACTGATGGAAGTTATATTCCAACAGTATCTGGAAAACCACACTTTCCCTAGCTTGAGTTTAGAATGGGAAGATCTAAGAACATACTGGAGTACACCTTTTCTTTGGAAACAACCAGCCTTTCCCAACAGGGTGTCCTCCACAAGTGCAGAACTACAAATTCCATCATCCCCAAGAGTTAAAGTCCAGCATATCTGGTGGGTGCCAGGTAGGAGGAGGCAGATCTAAGTATACTTCCTTCGCCCTTGCTGGCATAAGAAGAAAAGTCATCCAGAAAGACACCCCAGGACAATGTGAAACAAACAATGGAAATGGTCTGACTTCATTTGTCCAAGTGGGCTTGGAGGACATCCAAAATGTTCGGGTAATCAAATGCTCCAATAAAGGTAAGTGCTATTTGCACAGAGGGTTAGTGTGACCGGAGGCTACGTGGGTGATACACAGTGAATTTGGATAACTAGCTGCTTCAGATTTGTGGCGAGGGCTGCCAGGTCATAACTTCAAATAATAGCTACATTATGGAGTGCTGATGTCCTTTTCAGGGAGTTCTCTAGCATTTTATTTTTTGAAGAGAAGAAGGTACTGCTAATGGGCCTGGATGCATCAGTAGCCTGAAAGCATAAATGTTTGTGAGAGGGCCAAGATTTCAGAGGCTAAGATCCTATTTGGAATTGAGGAAGGTCTGGGAGGATAAAGTGGCCAACCAGGGGGAGATTTCCCTGTACACCACTGTGCCTCCTTGGCCAACCTATGGCAGTTTGGGTCAAGATGCAGAACTGTGCCAGTGCCCATGGGCAGCAGCTGTACAGTGTGGCAAAACCTTTGTGCAAAGAGGTACTGGTTACTTCTTGGTACAGTATTTTTAAAAAGTTAGTTACACTAACATAAGTCCTGGTTATATTTGCATAAAGCCACAAGAGGAATCCAACTAACACAAGCAAGAAGAATCTCATGGCAGACTTCTACACCCCTGTTACCCCAAAGGATGGGGGACTTTGAGATCCTCCAGCAGTACCCATGCCCCTATGAAAAAGTGGGGAAATATTAGCTCAAAAACCTGCGAGAAGTGGGGTAACCTTATGGGATCTTTCAACACCTGGGTATACCGGTACTAGTGTAGGAATACCAGCCAGAGATGCAAAGAATATCTTTAAAATGGGGAATTAATCAATCACGCACACAAGATTCAAGCACTCTCACAATTGCGCAAGGCTAACTGAAGGAAAGGAGGAAAGTTTGGATAGCGAGAGTTTTAGGGAGATGTGTGTAACAGTTACCCATCTGGAAGAGGGGAACCAGTGCTGGGAACTCTAGCCTGAAGCCTTAAAGGTAGCCCAGGATCAGGAAACAACCAGACAGAGTGGTAGCCTGCATCCAAAGGACTACAAGGGACTGCAAAACAGTCTGGATTTAAATACTTAGAAGTGGTATTCTGGGAAAGCTTTTCATGGGACTGACTGAAAGGCGATCGCTTTGACACAAATTGACAGAATTATAGGAATCGTGATAGCCTCCTGAAGTTTGGATTGGCAGGGCAAGAAGGAGGAAATGGCAGAGAGGTATTTAGATGAGAACCAAAAGGACAGTCTCTGATCTAAAAGGATGGTCTCTGGTTGTTTCTGAGTCTGCAAAGATTTGTGATAGGCTTTCACCTCAGTCTCAGTCTCCTTTGAATTTTATGGCCTCAGTTATGTCTGGATGGCTCTTGTAGTCTCTGCCAACTCTATGATTCTACGATTCCACTGTTCTTGCATTACTGGGGCATCACGGAAACCGGCAATCAGGAAGCAAGACTAGGCCAATTTGTTGGGCAGAACTAATGGGGAAACTTTCCTTGCTTGCATTAGGACTCAGTTTGTGCATTACGAGCTGGGAAACTTAGTATTCTAAACCAGTTTATTATGAGTATCAACTGCATCGCTTTGGAGACGAACGGCTCCCACACAGCTGCCTCTCTCTGAGCATCACTTATCAACCACTCATTGTTATAAAATTATCAGAATTGTATTTTCCAGCCCTGAAAGACTGTAGTTTTTGTAAACTGTTGCTGGGAGACATTAAACACAGATCATTTCTACTGGCTTGTCACTTAAATTTTATGATGTTTTCCTGAAAGCACTTTTAAAAAATCCTGAACTCATTTAAGCTTTTAAAGTCCCTAATATTTAATAACTAATGAAATGATTTGAACTTTTATTTGATTGTAAATTCTGTTTGCCATGCTGTCGTAGACAGGTGGCATAAAATATTCAATTTTTCTCCCTACTTTGATGACATAAATACTTCAGTGTCCTGCTGGTAAGATATATCAATCAAATCAAAGGTTCAAAAATGGGTTATTATCCAGGTGCGGGGATGAGTGCAAAACCCAAGGCTTTAGTTCACAGTCAGTCGGTAAAGAATGCCTTCACAGTCAATAAACGGCTGCTACATGTACCACTTGCAGAGTTATTACTGCAGAGTTCATAAAGTGGAACGCAGCACTTCTGACAGAACTGTAAGAGGCTGTGTTTTTCAGATCTTTTTTTTTTTAAAAAAAATATGCTGGTTATATTGCAACAACAACAATGTTCCAAATCTATGTAAAGATTGACTTTTCATGGAAGACACAAGCAAAGCACAAGCTCTTCCACATGAAGTGATGGCCAGGACCTCAAGGTGAGGACACTGAAAGCCTGAAATGGTTTGTAAGCTCTGTACTTGGAGGAGCACCTCTGCCTGTACAGATTTGCTTGAAAACTAATGTCTGCAGGAG
Source organism: Cyclura pinguis (assembly GCA_030412105.1). NCBI lineage: Eukaryota > Metazoa > Chordata > Lepidosauria > Squamata > Iguanidae > Cyclura > Cyclura pinguis. The sequence goes on along the minus strand of CM059599.1, from coordinate 15,205,916 downwards.
GGACCCTCCTCTATGTCTCATCGGTGGGGCAAGAAGAAGTGGGAGGACATGGAAGAGGGTCTTCTTGGCTCGGGCACCAATTGTGGAATGCCCTCTCCTTGGAGGTCTAACTGGTGCCAATACTGGTTTCTTTCCGGTGCCAAGCTGTTGCCTTCAGTTGCTAAGTTACTTCAAAGTTTACACGTACATGGTTTTAAATTGCCATAGCTTTTAAAGTTGTTTTAATTGTTGCTTTATTTAATAGCATTTTATCTTGTTTCAATTTATTACAGTTCAAATCTGGAAGTATTCTAAATTGTTTGATTGCATGCTGCCCGGAGATCCCATCATAAAGCGTGGAACAGACATATTTTAAAAAATAAGGAGAAAGAAAGATTTCAGCTATCAAACAAAGGTGTCAGTTAACTAGGGAGTTACATAGCTCTGGAGCAGTAACTTGTTCCCAACATACTGTTTAGGGAGATATCTCTGCTCTCCAATTTAAGGTAGTCGTTTAAGCACAGCGTTTTTCTTTCAAAATCCACAACATCTGGATGAAATCCTATGCTGTGGGGAAGAGATGCATAATATTAATATCTGCATTCAGTGTTGCAAATAAATGCTGTACACAGCCCCTGTGCTGAATTGGCAACATTCTGCCCTTGAACCAAGACACAAAATGTGCAATTTAATGCGCAACCAAAAATGCATGCACAACCATGCACAATGCACAATACACAGTATTTATCCATGCAGAATGGCACACATGCCCACCTCCACTCCTGAAATATTGAACCGAAAGGGAACATTCTGCATCAAAGAAAAATGTCCAGGCACTTCTGTAGAGGATCATATGCATGGGTAAGTGACCAACAGGATTTCAGCTTCTTTATGATGTTATGCTGGCAGTGATGAAAACTTGGGCACAGATACACTGAGACAATGCAACGGTGCTGAATGTTCATAAATACTTCAGGTGCTCTGAGCATTATGCTTATATGGGAGAAAAGGGGAAGTCATCATTTCAATCCAAGATGGAAGAGACTGAGAATAGAGGTCCTAGAAGCTGGAAAGTTAAGAGAGCAGAAGCAAAAGTGCAGACCAGACTGTGAGTCCAGAAATATGAGCTAGGAAGAAAAGGAAAGGGGAGCAGATGGAGAAAGGAAGGCAGATTTAAATAAAGTGGAGAAGAAAAAAAGAAAGAAAGAAGGTAAGAAGTTGCTACTAAAAAGAAAGATTCTAAACAAACTTGTTGGAAGACGTTTCCTGAGACAAGAAATGCTATTGGTTAGTCATCTACAGAAACATCTCTGGTGCATGATGCTGGCAGTGTCAGTGGAAGTGGTGAATCCTTTCCAAGTTGTAGTCTGAATTTTAAGGAAGCTGTCCAAAGTGCTGGAGCCTGTGACCAAAATAGATGCAGGAATTTGGATAGCTCTTTTAAAGATCAAACTAAAAATCCAGAGCAGATTTGACACCTTACTGATATTATAGCCACAGTCCACCACTGGTATGTGTCATTACTACAGAACCAGTGGACAATTGCTGGTGCCTACTTGTGAACTAATGGAAGCAATTAGAACACCATTCCTGTTAGCAACAGAACCATGAAGTTTCCACCTTGTATTAGAACCATTATGCCTGTGCTTTAGTTTTAGTTTTGTTTCTTCTTTTCTTCTTTCTGCTTTTCCTTTTTTTCCCCCTAAATGTATTTTTCTTCAATTATGAATTGGACTGTTTGTGTTAAAACTTATGAACAAAGATTTGAAAAAGAACAATTAACTTAATAAGATAACCTCAAAATGCATACACTCATCTATCTGCCTACCTACCTACCTACCTACCTGTTTCTTAATTGTATTTATATGCTGCCTTTTCTCCCAGACTGAGACCCAAAGCAGCTTCCAAAAAAGTTTAAAAAATGTTAAAAATATATAAAATTATAAAAACTTGCAACAATTTTTTTACAAAAACCCAGCTTAATAAAAATAAAGCTCCCCTGATCACACATTAATAGATATATCTATATATTTATCTATAGCTATAGCTATAGCTATCTATATCTACCAATGTGTGATGGGATAGAGCCATTATTATTATTATTATCTCCTTCCCCTTCCTCTCTCTTTCTCTTAATAGATAGATATTTTCATTAAAAACAATCAATATTACATGCAGATTCTGCATTTGGAAAAAAAAAATCCTTAACAGGAAACAATGAGCATCTCCTTTGGGGTAAAATTGCTAACTTGAAAGAAATGGTGTGCATTCTCCAAAGAATGTGTTCTCTAAAGAAAGGGGGAAAAAAGCCCGCTTGTCTTAGCTTGAAGTGAGCCATGGAAAAGGAACAGAGAAAGGGGAGAGACAAGACCCTTTGTCCTCTTGGCCTGTCTTTGGAGACCCACATTTGAATACCACATCGCACAAAGAGCTAACTACTTGCTGGTCCGTTACCCCTGGCGAGTTCTTTGTCTTCTAAAATGTAGGTGTTTGGGGATGTAGAAAATTACCTTGTCTGCACTTTTCATGGCTAGGCAGCATTAAAGAGACAGTAAAAATAGACAACTAACAAGGGAACATCTTTACAAGAGGGCAAAGAAACATTTAGACCTAAGTTTCTTTCTTTCTTTCTCTCTCTCTTACACAACACATACACACACACACACATTCACACTCCAGGACACGAATGATCAATGCCCCTGCTGTGCAAGACTCCAGCTGAAATCTCACACGAAAGCGAACAAAACACCCTCTCCGGCGGTCTCCTCTTGTACATTCTTCAAGACAACGAGAACAACTCCACCTAGACCTCCACTTTTCTCCTCCTTCCCGTCCTAACCGAGATGGGCACAAAAAAAAGAGAGGAAGGTATACCCACGAGTGTGTGGAAATTCAGACCTGCCAGCGTTGGTATCTTTGCGATCGCTTTCCCTCAATAAGGCCTAGCATGGGCCCAGAGAGCCTCTGGATAAATTGTATTTTCCAAGGGTTAATTAAGCTGTCTCGAGCTTCTGCATGAAGTCTAGGGACAAACTGGCACTTGCAGTGTTTTCTGAAACCCGCTGTCGACATTACAGTCCCTGCTGCTTTTAGCTGTATCGATCGGATGCCTGACCTGTAAAATCCTTGATGGCGCGAAAGGCTGCGAGCTTACTGGAGCTTTCCATGGAAGCTTCAGGACAGCTTGTGTAGTCAAGTACAATTACCTGTCCCTCCAGGAGAGCCAATTAGTTCACAAAGAGCTGGAGCAGAACAAATGTTTTGTGTGTGATTTTAGAATCTTTACAGGGGGAAGGAAAGGGGCGAGGGGGGAGAGAGAGAGAAAGAGGAGAAGAGCTTTGTTCTCCCCATCCTTTTGTTTCTAATGTTACGATTATGGTTCAACTCGTGCGGCAGCCGTGTTTGTCTGTGGGTCTGCCGATCTCCCTTTGGGGTTTTCTTTCTTTCTTTCTTTCTTTCTTTCTTTCTTTTTTTTAAGCACAAAACTGGAGCTACGTCTGATGGTGATGTTTATGATAATGGTGATGGTGCCAATGCTACTATTGCTATCACTCCTCCTCTTACTAACAACAACATGAAATTGCTGCAAATCCCTGGAATAAAGAGCAGGGATCTTCTCAGATCTGAGAAGCGGCTTGCTTGATATTTCAAAGGGTTGATGTGTGTGTGTGTGTGGGGGGGGGAATTTCTCATCTCTAATCCTCTGCTAACTCCCACCCTGTTGACCTGGCTATTAGGATTAGGAGGTATCAGCGGCCAAAAGAGAGGCTGCTTGAGGTAATTGTCCAAATACTTTGGGTATCTGTGAAGCTAATATTGATGATAACAGTCAAACGATTCTCTGAGCTGACTTTCTACAACTGTGGAGGGCTCACATACCCTCCAGTGTTTTGCAGGTGAACACAGGGACCCACATGTCACATCAGAGTATGGTTAAGACAGTAAAAACTATGAATGAGGAAGAACACACACGCTAGGAAAGACTGCAGCAGCGTGCTTTTGCCTGAGCCAACCAGGAAGGACAAGATTCTACCACACCTCTCCTTTCCCCAGTGCTGAATTAATCCAAGATAACCTACCTTTCCACTTTGAACTCAGTTTTCAGCAATTGAAGTAAGCTAAGGGTAAATGAGGGAAAATGTGAGAACAGAGAAACTGAGATATTTTAAAAGCTGCTAAAAGTGGGACAACAGAGGATTAATCAGGACTCTCCTTGTGCAACTGGGACAGCTGGAGGGTCTTTTTTAAAGCAGGAGTGGGGAAAGTGTGGCCAATGGGACACACTTTGCCCATCCCTGTACCAAATGGGGAGAGATTCAGGACTAATTTTAAGAAGTACTTCTTTACACAGCATATAATGAAACTGTGGAATTCACTGATGCCAGCTTGGATGCAGTGGTGTACCGAGGTCGGGGCAGGGAGGTGGTGCGCCCCAGGTGGCACGTTTTGGGGGGCAGCACCAAGCTGTCCTCCACAAACTGACAGATGCCCAGTGGCTAGATGGGCACTGGAGCCTCCTGGAGAGGTCTTCTGGAGGGGGTATGCCACTCCAGGAAAGGGGGCTGTCCATTCCCCCCTCCTCTCCCCTCCCCTCCCCCTCTCCCTCCTAATCTGGAGTCAAAACAGTTTCCAGCCAAAGCAGCAGCACCAACACCAGTGAGCCTCTGGGTCAAGCAGAGAAGGAAGGAGGGAGAAAAGGAGGAGAGGAGAGGTGAGGAGAGCAAAGGAAGAGTCCCGAGGAGGTGGGGAGAGGCACTCGCCTTCCCCCGCACCCCACTTCCAAGACTTGGGACGAGCCCAGACCAGACCAGCCTCTGGGCAGGGAGGGAGGGGGGGAGGGAGGGGGAAAGAGAGAGAGAGCCCTCATCACCGTGGGAATGCTAGCATGCCTCTGAGTGCATGCAGAGCACCCACTCTGAGCATACCCAGAGCCCAATCACCCAATGCCAATTGAGCGGTTTTTATTTGGTATTTTGGATAGGTCCTCCCTCCCCTGAGAGGGGCGGCAAACTCTGAGACTGCCCCAGGCAGCTCTGGCTATGCCACTGCTTGGATGTCTTAAAAAGATAAATACATGGAGAATGAGACCATCCATAGCGAGTAGTCAAGATAGCCATATATTGCTTTGAATCTGTTGCCCGGGTGCATGAGATAGAGGTGGGGTTGTGTTCATGTTCTACTGGCAACCAAAAAGCCACTGTGTGAACAGAATTTTGGATTTGATAGACCTTTGGTGTTATCCAACATGGCTCATCTTATGTTCTTCTGTTCAACACAGTTTCACTCGTGTGCCTGAAAATTTTTCTTGGCTTGATCACCATGGCTTATTGCACCCAAGAAAAGAAAGTCCAGGCGAAAAGAAAAGAGAATGTTGTTAATGTTTGATTTCACTGTTGTATGTTTACTAGTGGGAATCAGAAAAGAAAAGGAGAAAAGTTAATGTGGAATAAATACACAAATATTCAGTTCCCTAGATGGGTTGTGATAACACAGAGACACTTATTGAAAAAGATAACCATGGTAAATCTTACATATTTAGACATTTGGTGTAAGGAATTCTACATTGTAAAAAAGATGAAAACAGTGATCAGAAATGGAAAAACTGACATAATGTCCCTGCAGTAGATAAGCAACAAGGGGCATGCTAGATCCTAAGTGATCTTTCTAGGAAAGGCATCTATATGTACAGCAGCAGGAAACTCAAAATCAAAGGGTGTGCTCCACTTAACTGCAAAGCCATTTGGATTGCAATGAAGGTGATACTATGTAGTGAGGCTGAGCTCTATTAAGAAGAAATGAGCTATATTAAGATGACCCACTGAATCCAGAAACAAAAAGCTGTTTGAGCAAATTTCACAGCTGACCCGATAAGAAGAAGGTATAAGATCATCTTCCAATACAAAGGTAAATATCTTCATGTCTGGAGATCTTCCAGATTTTACCTCCCCACAAAAGAGGGGGCAGTCATTTTAATTCTTTTTCAACTTTATCTTGGAATACTGTGTACAGTCTGGGCACCAAAGTTCAAGAAGAGCACTGACAAGCTGAAATGTGTCCACAGGAGGGTGGCTGAGATGGTAAAGGTCTGGAAACCAGGCCCTATGAGGAGCAGCTCAGGGAGTTAGATCCAGTCAGCCCTCCAGATTCTATATCCATAGATTCAACCAACCAGAACTTGAAAATATTTTTAAAAAATCCAAAAAGCAGGCGTTGATTTTGCCATTTTATATAAGGGATGCCATTTTACTACATCGTTGTACATAATAGAACTTGAACATCCACAAATGTTGGTATGAACGTGTTACCCCAGTGGCAGACCCCATCCCGGAGGATATAAAATTAATATCAAATATGCCCAACTTGCCAGAGAGGTTGCCTGGGTAGGTGCGTAGACAAATAGTTCGAACGACTGAAACTAGGTCAAGGCCAGGAAAATCCCCAGTCCCAAGGAAATTCCCAAGGAGACCTCAGGCTAGACACATCCGTACAAGCAAAGGGTCTTCAGCCAAGAATAGCCAACTTGAAGGGATTACCGGGTTTTCCCTGAGTTGAGCCACTCTGACTTTGGAGAGGTCCATTTACATGAACCAATCATGTAAACCCTCAAGTTGCTGTTGTGTGGCATTTTTCCTTTTATTTTGGCCATTGTTCTTCCCGGGAGAGGGCCTGCCCTCAAGGAACATTTTGCCCTATAAGTAGTCCCTGTTTTTGAGGGTCTCTTCAGAGAACTCCCTGCCACGCTAGCAGACTGGCACTTTGTTAGTTGAATGATCCCCTCAGCCACCTCTCTTTGCTGAGCTCCATCCTTCTCGCCACTTCCCAGACTGAAGACTTCTGGATAGGTGCAGTATCGCCGCCTTTACACCCTCTCCTCTATATCCCCTATCAATTTTCACCTCTTTCCCTTCTCAATAGGCCTTGTGTGCATGAGTGAGTGAGTGCATTGGTGTGTGAGAACACATTTATTAATAAAATCCAATTATTGGTACAATTGTCTGGCTTTTTGCTTGGCCTGGCCCTATAAACATTGGGTAAAAGATTCTGCTGGGTTTTGCTATAGCCAGTGCTCCGCTAATTTCCCCAATCTTTGCATTTTTGGAGCGAATCAAGGTGTCCCCCGGGGACCCCCAGAAGTCAGGGTAACAAATGGGCCTTCCTGTGACCAAGCCCTACTGGATACTGAGGTCCCACTGTATATTTAGCTTGGAAAAGAGAAGACTGAGAAGAGACTTGACTGTCATCTGAAGGGTTGTTATGTAGAAAGTGAAATTAAGTTTGTCGTCTTCTCCTTCAGAGACTAGGGCATGAACCAATTCAATGGGTCCCACCAAAACATTCAGAAGAACTTCCTGGTATAGGCTTTTTGACAGTGAAGTGGACTTCCTTCTACGGAAATGTTATCCTGCATAGCAGGTGATTCGACTAAAAGTCCCTTGCAGTTCCTTCTAGTTCCATGAAAATAGCTGTTTCCAGCCAAATAAAATTTGGGGTATGCCAAGACCTTTCGAGTTGTGTGAGGAGAGGTCTCAAGCACTGTACTAGAGCCCTGAATACATCATCCCCCCCACTTTCATTAGGCAAATGTGACAATATTTATAGCTTTTTAGAGTAATCAGACATTTTTCAGAAAACGGGTGCCATACTGTAGCATACAGCAAACAATTTTATCTTGCTCATCTCCTCTCATTTGTCCTTATTCACATTAAGAGGAGGGAGGCTGCAACTTTACAAAAGCCATCCACTGCTGGCAGGGATTTGAATTTAAACCATGGATGCTTCATACTGTCCCCATGTAAAACAAGAGGACAGACCATGAAAAGATTCAGAGCTTTAGAAAATGCCTTCCTGTAGGTAAATCACTGAATGGTTAGGAATATATATTTCAAAGGCAGTCAAGGAATGGCTTCCAACTTGGGATAAATACACAGGCTGGCAAGAAAATAAGGCACAAAATATTCAAAAGATTGCACCTCCAGTATACAAAAGCCACAGTCAGAGCAGGCAACTAATCATAAAAGAGTGGGAGATGTTGGCACATCTGAAAGGGAGAAAGGATGGCATTTCTGACACCAGTTTGTCATGGGTATAGAATCAGAGAATCACAGAAGAAATGACAAGGGTCATCAAGTCGAACCCCTGCCATGCAGGAATACAACATCAAAGCACTCCTGAAGGATGGCCATTCAGCCTCTGTTTAAAACCTCCAAAGAAGAAGACTCCACCACACTCTGAGGCAGTGTATTCCACTGTCAAACTGCTCTTACTGTCAGGAAGTTCTTCTAAATGCTTAGATCGAATCTCTTTTCCTGTAGTTTGAAGCCATTGCTCCATGTCCTAGTCTCTGAAGCAGCACAGAACAAGCTTGCTTCATCTTCTGCATGACACTCTTTCAAATATTTAAACATGGCTATCATTTCATCTCTTTAACCTTCACTTTTCCAGACTAACAGACCTAGCTCCCTAAGCTGCTCATCATAAGACATGGTTTCCAGGCCTTCTACCATTTTAGTCAGCCTCTGGACATGTCCCAGCTTGTCCATATCCTTCTTGAATTGGCTAAGAGGCCATATTGGCAGCCAAGAAATAGCTGACCTGGGGATATAGCTATGGGGAGAGGGAAGATAAAAAGATGGCATTGCCCCCTCAATAAAAAAATTCTGTCCCCCCACCTCCATGAAATTTTTCTTTACTCCCCAAATTTCTAGCAGTTCAGAAATGCTTCAACTGAGCATTTAGAAATAATGCTTGGACAACTACAGAAAAAGGGCAACAAACTTTACCAAGGGAATGTGAACATAGCAAAGATAAGAGTGCTAGGTGTCAACGACTTTCAAGGTCTCCTTCTCAGCAATACTAGCAAATTTCCTTGGGGGACTGAATTCTCATTTAGCAGTAATTCCCTCATTTTGGTCCACCCATAGTTAGCTACATCCCTGAGCTGAGCAAAGGGGTGTCATGTCAAAGAGGTGATTACAAGCTGAGAGGAGTGAAGAAACACTTCTAAACCAACACAGGATTCCTCTGGTTTTAGAGAAAATTTGCAGGGTGCACACAGGTGTCCTTAAAGTTTAGCTCCCAGATAGATTAAAGCAGACGGGAGTAGGGTGGGTAAATGGAGATGTGCAATGATTCACCAACTCTTGACACCTGCTGAGGACTTCTTTCCAGAACTTACTGATACTCACTGAGAGCTCGTCCAGAATGGTCTAAATAAATGTGAATTCTTATATTATAGCTTGTTGGTTTTTGCCACCTGCTGTTGTTCCAGCCATGTAACGGGCTATTCGTAGCAATTTCTTCAATCTGCATCAGCATGAAAAGTTGTAACAACAAGGAAAGCTTTTGAACCCTCATTTAGGTGAGGGAAGTTTTGTAAAATCTTAAGTAATAATGTTACCCTAAGAGGTGGGGGACTTTGAAGTCCACACACAATGCCAGTGTCTCCTTAGAATTTGGGGAATTATAGCTCAAAGGAGACCTGCAGGATATTTTCACCTGTGTATACTAGTACTAACTGCAGATATGACTTCAGCTAAAAGAGTATTTTATTGGGAATTACCAGACACACAAGAAGTCAGATCCTCTCAAGAACCATACAAGGCTATCAGAAAATGAGGTAAGAAAGGCCCTTTTCACACGGCATTTGCCATGCGAAAGAGGACCTGGAGCGTCGCATGATTGCGAGGAGCGATCTGCACGATGCACTCACAATCGCGCAATGCTCCAAGGGCCGGCACGGGTGGATCGTGCACCTTTTCATTTTCGGCTTGAAGCCAAAAATGGTGAGCAATTGCACATTGCACATTGCTCCCGGGCCCCGCATGCACTTATCTGGCATGCAGAGCCTCTGGAGCTGGGCCGGTCGCACTTCCTGCCCCAGTGCAGCCTGGGAAGGTCCCAGGCTCCACTGCAGAAGGAAGAGGTGGGGCTCTCGCGCGAGCAGGCAGCTCAGCAGAGCTGAAGCAGCAGAGAAGGGACAGCCTTTTGGCAGAGGCTGCTCATGCGATCCCTGCACCCCAGCGCCAGAACAAGGTAAGGTGCAGGAAGGGCCAAAGTTTAGAAAGAGAGAAATTGGGTGGAAAGGGTGATAGTTACCAATCCTGAAGCAAAAGATTGAAGCAGAGTCATTCCAACAGTAAGTTTAAGGGTAGCACAGAAGAACAGAAATCTGGCAGCCACATACTATGTCAAAAGTAACTGCAAATTATGAGGGCTGCAGCTAGGGTTTTTATACCCTATCTCCTGCCCTGAAGGAGACGGTGAAGACAAAGCTGTAACGGCTTTCCTAGGAAACTGACAAAGGAATCTGTAATGCGCTGATTGTCTTAACTTTAGGTGACAAAACATTGATGGGAGTCCTGAGAATCTCTTAATGTTTTGGTCAGGTAGTGTAAATGAGGAAGGTCTTGGTAGGATATGCTGACAGTAGGGTTCCTGACTGCTTCACCTAGGCAGTTTTGCCTGCTATTGTTTTTGGGAGTGCTTGCAATTCTCAGTTTTTAGAAAGGATTATCCCAAGCTCATCAGCATCAGGCCTTCCCGGCTAATCTTCTCTGAACTCATGACCTGATCATGTCTGACATCATCTTGACCTGGCATATGTGTACAGCCAGTGCACTTTCAGGTACAAAATATGTCCAATTACGAGAATAGCACATGCCACAGAGTGGGGGTGTACGATGTGATAACGATAATCAAACTGGACTGCACTTCAAAAGACACTTAATTTAGGGAATAAACACACTGAACCCAGGTGGAAATTACTTTTGAGTAAACACACCCAAGATGGCACTGGTAATCAGAGCCAGAAAGGGATCTCAATGAAATTATTCCTTCCAGTAAAAGTGGACTGAAGTACAGTTTGCTAAAATATTTAATTTGGGTGCAATGGACAATATAAAGCTATTTCTGTTTGAAACATAACTGCAAAATCATGTTGTATGAGATCAGCTTTATTATATTCTTTATAGTGTTTATTTATTTTAAGAATTTATGAGTCATTTTTTGACAAAGGTTCTCCAAAGCAATGATCAATAAAATGAGCACCACGCAAGAGACAAAATTATTCAGACAACAGTCAATACGATCTATGAATTCAGTAAAAGACAGTAGGGGGAAAAGCTCTCAGTGAAAAAAGCCTTTGTAATGATTATTTTTTTAAAAAAATCATAATGTGATGCCCGAATGAAGATAATAGCAGTGTTCAGCTAAACTACAGTTTTACAAGGTTTGAATGAAAAGTCTCTGCCCAGACTACTGTATTCTTGTTCTTTCTCCTTCCTGATGTTAGATGTTTTTGCTTCTGCTTGTACTTAACTACCATTGACAGAAGCCACAATTTTAAGTTGGCTTGTTCCAAAGTAATAATGGTAAACCATGGTTTGTTGGTTTAGATAACCAACAAACCAGAGATGTCAAGGGCAGGGCCAAAATGAAGGCTTTGCCCTTCCGGGTGAGAACTCTGACCCCCAATGAAATTCTCCTTCAGCTCCCACATTTCTGGCAGTACAAAGAGGAAGTCGTGGAAAATCATTCATACCTAGAACTCTTATATTTGCTCTTTGCATTCTCTGTGTAACTTTGCTTCTTTTTCTTTGGATGTGTAACTATTTCTAGATGCTCAGCTGAAGTTTTAAATTACTGCTGTACTCGAAACTGGGAGAGCGAAGGAAAATTTCACTGGGGCACTGTTCTTATTTGTGAAAAAATGATCTTATTTTGTCCCCCTGCTGCTACACTTCTGCACCAAACTTAACTCAAAGTTGAGCTAAAAACTTTCAATTTTCTCCTGTTAGTTAGGCGAGGCAGGCTCACCACAGTGAGGTTGTGAATCTGCTCTAAGCTCTGCTGAATTGGTTATCTCCCAAAGAGTTTCAGAATTTTCAATAGTTCCAAAAACCTGACAAGACAGTCTTCAAGTGATTATTTTATATGAAACTAGCATATATAGCCAGCATTGCCGGGGATTTTATTTTCTCATAGGTAATACTTGTTAAAAAGATTTGAGATCCTGTTTTCTCTAATTCCTCAAACTGTCTTGTCCAGTACCTGTAACTTTTCCCCATATTCCCCAATCCAATCTATATTCAGAGTTATTAACATACAGAGGTTGGGTTCCTGAGGGGATACACTGCCCTCCTCCTTGCTTCTAGGCCTTGTCTCCATAGCAACTGGCCTATTCAAGACAGACACCATTGACTGAGGCCCAAGAGCTCTCTGGATGAGAATTCTAAAGGCCCCTCCCTAAACTGCAAACCCCAGGATTCCATAGAATGTTCTGAGGCAGCCAATCATATGAGGTCTTTGCCTGCCACAGACAAACAAACTTTGACTTTTTTATATTAGACTAGAGGTGCCTCCAGATCAGAGATAGATAGATAGATAGATAGATAGATAGATAGATAGATAGATAGATAGATGGAAGTATCAAGACATTCCAATTCTTTTTATACCTACGTATTCATGGATTTGCATCTTTCTCAAAATAGAATGGCTTTCTTTGCCTCCATTCCCTTCTCACTCACACTGATCACATACCTCATCCACCCTCAAGCAACATTTCAACAACTGATTTTCACTAATTCCTCCAAGGCTGTTTTTATAGCCAACATGGTGTAGTCATTTGAATGTGGGACCACAACCCTGGAGACCAGGTTCAATTCCCTGCTCAGCCCTAGAAATCCACTGGGTGACCTTTCTGGGGCTTTCAGCCCCAGAAAACCCTCTGATAGGTTCACCTTAGAGTCATCATATCGGAAGCGGCTTGAAGGCACACAACAATAGTCAAAGTTCTAAAGTGCTTTAGCAACATTACACAAGTTAAGCACTAGGATCATTTAGAGCTAACATTCTTCATTCCCTCATTTGATATCTGGTGAATCTCTTTCCTGGAAACAATAGTCTTGTTTACCTTGTGGTGGCCATCTTTACTGTTCCAAGACGTTAGAAACACATAGCAAGCACGGACACATTTTATTTTGGAAAGTACTAGGCTAATTTAAACCAACCTGGAAAATGGCAGTGAAAAGTTTTTAGAAATGTTGGGAGCTACCAGGAAATACTTCAAAATGAGGAAAATGTCATATGGATTGGAAAACTAAAACCAGCTTGTCCAGGAACAAAACCTTGGAGCTCCAGAGACTTTTCCCTCATCTTGAGGCCTCCGAGGACAAATCAACATTTGGTCGTTCCTTGGAGCTCTTTCACATGAGGATGTTAGATACTGCTGAGATCAGCTTGCCTTGACTGTCCACCAGCATCCATGTGCTTTTGGTAGGCTTGCTTTACCAATGTACAAAAACAAACTTGAGAAATTTTGGGAGATGTACTGGAATCCATTTTGCCTCTCTCCCTTCATTCTTTCCATTCTTCTTTCAACTGAAACCTCCCAATTCTCCCCTGTAGTTTTGTGCTAGTAAAATTTGGTGGCCTTTCCTGTCCAGAGCCCTTTCTGCAACGCACCTTTTCATGGAGCTGGGGTGCGGGGATCACGCGAGCAGCCTCCAGCAAGCGGCTCTCGCGTCCTGGTTCCTTCAGCTCCGCAGCTGCCGCCCACTCACATGAGACCCCCGCCTCTTCCTTCCTTAGTGCGGCCTGGGAGTTTCCCAGGCTGTGCTGGGGCAGGAAGCGCGAGCCCTGTGGCTCCGGAGCTCCGCACGCACGGCAAGCGCGCGGGGGACCCCGGAGCCATGCACGATTGCATACCATTTTCGGCTCAAAGCCGAAAATGAAAAAGTGCGCAAGTGGCGCCTGCCAGACCCTGGAGTGTCACGCGATTGTGAGTGCGTCGTGTGGATCACTCCTCACGTTCGCGCAACACTCAAGGGGCCCTTTTGCATGGCAAATGCCGTGTGAAAAGAAGAAACATGAAGAGAACAGAAAAGAGAATTTCTTTGAAACAACACCAGTTTCTCAGGCAGGTTCTTCCCATGCCAATTAACTGTTGACGTATATCTTCAAAACAAGCAAGCAACTGCCGCACAATCATGTGCTAATAACTGCAGATAGACATTCTCTGAAACAGAAACATGTGTAGCAAAGGATTCTGTTCAGCATGATCTCTTCTCTCTAGCGGCCCGGACCAGTCAGACAATGAACTTCGACCCTCTCAGAGCCCTGGAAAGCACGATTTGTTGTCTTCAGGATGATTCCCCTCAGACCACCAAAGAGATCAGTGAACCAAAGCTCACAAAACAGATAAACATGCCCTGTCTTTTGTTCAGCATCAAGATGTAATATCTGGTGGAAGGAGATGAGGGAATGTTTCAGTTTACATCGTGTGGTTCCCACTCCACAGAGTAATGCCACTGTCAAAAACAGACAGATCATAAGGTTTTCACTGTCTCACGAGTAGCCGGCCTTTATCAGGTCAAATTATTTGTTCATCTAGCCCAGGATAGTCTATTCTGACAGGCAGAAAGTCTCCTGGGTCTCTCAGGCAAAGGCCTTTCCATCTCCAACTACCTAATCCTTTTAAATCTGAGATGCCAGGGATTTTCTGTATGCAAAATAGAGGCTGTACCATTAACTATGTTTCCTCCCTTGAGGGACGTGCTCTCAACAGTGAAGACAGGTCCACATTCCTGTCATGTAAATTTTCTAGAACATTCCCCAGAGATCAGGAGTAAAGAGTTACAAATAATGAGTTAATTCTCATGAATGTATTTCCCCAATAAGGAAGGAATAGCTATATTACATCACGGTTGTACAATGTGGTTGTTATGATTACAGGGCTATGGCTTTGCTAAAAGTTGGAGGAGGAATATCACACGGTTCAGGTGCTGGCTTATATTGTGCCTCATGCTGTGCTTTGTGCTGCTCTGTTCTGGGAGCTGAGGTAGCAACGGGCTAGACAAAAGATAACTGTGTTAGTTACTTCTGAGGGACAAGAAGGCAAATAGTTGTTTTAAAAATGGTAACTCTCATGGTCACTACTTTTGAAGACCTTGGAAATGTATAACTAATTGCTTCCAAACGCAACTTTCGGCTCGTAGGCACGCCAGAGTAAATGATTGTGTATGAATGACATCTATCATCGGCATTTCCATCTCGCTCCTTCGGAGCACAAAATTAAACAATAGGGACTTCTCTATCAGTTTGGCTGGGATTATTTGATTCCTCCCATTCTGATGCCTCACTGTGTCAGGGGAAGGTGCCTGCTGCCTTAAAGGAGGCTGTAACATGCCTTCTTCTGAAGAGGACCTCCCTGGACCCAGAGGTACGTGAGAACTACCATCCTATTGCTAATATCCCATGTTTGGGCAGCAGCAGAGCTTGGAGCGCGTGGGGGGTAGGGGGCGGAGCTACAGTGCATGGGGGCGTGGCCATGGTGCACGGGGCGTGGCTGTAGCATACAGGGGGGTGGCTACGAGCCAGGATGCCCCAAAAACGTTGCAGCCGGAGGCGAACCACCCCCATCACCCCCGTGTCCCTACGTAACTGTGGTTGGGAAAGGTGCTTGAGTATGTGGTAGTCAGGTAGTTTCAGGTAATCTTTAAGGAAATAGATAATCTAGACTTACTTCAGTTTCGTTTCAGGCCGAAGTGTGGTACCAAGACAGCCTTGGTTGCTATGCCTGACAGCCTATTTTGGGGGGGAAACAGTGGGAGTACTACCCTATTTATCTTTCTAGATCATAGAATCATAGACTCATAGAGCTTGGTAAATATTAGATACTAAATTAGATAATAATTAAATTATATATTAATTAGATCCAAATATTAGATATTAAATTTTAATATTTAATGTTTAATGCTATACATTTAATATTTATAAATAATTATAAATAAAAAAGGCCCCTCCCTAAACTGCAAATCTCAGGATTCCATAGGATGTTGAAAGTGGAATAATAGCACTATAACAGTCTAGTGCAGAAATGGCCTAAGTATCATTTGATTCTTCCTGTCTCAGAACTGTGGTATGTGGGTATAGATCTGCATGTTCTTTGTGCCTGCACACAAAAACTAAAGAATTATTTTATCTTACATCTGTTAAATCATATGGCTGTTTTTGAAAAAAATTACATTGACAGCATTGGCAAAAGCAGAAGTATTGAAATGTGGCAAGTAAATAAATACCCTATCCTCTTAATTCCCATGGATGGGATTTTACCTCCAACTTCTCATACTTTGGACTGAAGTACAAATCTAACAGATCCAGTATCAATTTCTGACGTACAACTTTTTAAAAAGGTTAAAAAAGTGCGTCAGTAACTTTTACCATCTCTTGCACAAGCCTCATATGCTGCTCAGTTATGGCAAACTCATCGGTCATGCTGTTCATTATTCATATATCATAGCTACATTTTTACACATATAAACTTAATTATTGTCATGGGGAATATATTAAATATGACTCACTTTTACTGCAAGATCGATTTCTTCCTGACCTCTGAATAAATATTGATCTCTGTGATCTTTAAATGTAGTCCAAGGGTTATTATATTAATGTCATATTAATAGGAAGTAGCCCTGACCATGCAATATTAATATATTTGCATTGTTATGTCCCACATCTCACCCAAAAATGAGAGGGAGAGAGGCAGAGGAGTCCATCTCCTCATTACCCAGAGTGAAATTAAGAAGCTCTTCCATTTTAATGACACACACGCCGTTTTTATCCGGCTCGAGCTGAAATGGTGTCAGCAGAGTGGGCAAGGTTATAAACTGAGAGGCTATGAGCTTGGTGGTGTGGCTGTGTTCCACTTCTGCTCAGAGTTTTTCCACTGAACACAGAATCTGAAGCCATTTCCGCACTGGGCTGTTATAGCACTGTGATTCCACTTTCAACATCCTATGGAATCCTGGGGTTTGCAGTTTCGGGAGGGGCCGGCCGGCCCCTCCCGAAACTGCAAACCCCAGGATTCCATAGGATGTTGAAAGTGGAATCATAGCGCTATAACAGCCTAGTGCGGAAATGGCCTGAGTCTTAGGTATGTATACTAAGGTGTTTCACAATGTGCCAGTCATTCCTTTCTGTGCAGTGGAGCCCATACCTTTCAGCTCTTCTGATTTGGTATGGACAGTCCCAATTAATCCTCTGTCATCCCATTTTTTTTTTCAACTGTATTTAACATGTACCCAGTTTCTTTCTCCTCTGCCCACTTTCCCTGTTTGTCCGCAGTTTACTTCTGTGGCTGCAAACTGAGTTCAAAGTGTGAAAGCAGTTTTCACTCAGTCAACGCAACAGTGGGGAGAGAAGAGGACAGAATCTTACCCTTCTCTGTAGGCTCAAGGCCAAAGCAAACTACGGCAGCGGCTCCTAGTTCGTGTGTTCTTAATTCATAACTTGCGCCCTCTTGACCACGCTCTGATAGTGCTTGGTCCCTTGTATCTCAGTTTCTATCTGTGAAAAATGTTGGAGGGTTTTGGAGTTTGGTGGCACCGGTGTCATTGGACAGATGGATCCAATGGGTTACTGAACCATGTTCTGCGTGGGGCTGCCACTGAAGAGTTTTCAGAAACTTCAGGTGATCCAAAGAGCTCCAGCCAGATTGTTAATAGGATCGGGCTCCCTTGTTGCAACAGCGCCACTGGCTGCCGGTCTGTTTCAAGGCTCCATTCAAACCACTAGTTATCTAATATATAAAAGTCAAAGTTTGTTTGTCTGTATCAGGCAAAGACCTCATATGATTGGTTGTGTCAGGCAAAGACCTCATATGATTGGCTGCCGAAGAAGTTTCTGTGGAATCCTGGGGTTTGCATTTTAGGGAGGGGCCTTTAGCCAGAGAGTTCTTGGGCCACAGTCAACTGTGTCTGTCTTGAATAGGCTGGTTGCTATGGAGATGAGGCCTAGCAGCAAGGAGGAGGGCAGTGTATTCCTTCAGGAACCCAATTTCTATATGTTAATAACTCTGAATACAAATTGGATTGGGGAACATGGGGAAAAGTTACAGGTACTGGACAAGACAGTTGGAGGAATTAGAGACACAGGATCTCAAATCTTTCTAAAAAAATATTACCTATGAGAAAATAAAATCCCGGGCAACCCTGGGTATATATGCTAGTGACCTATAAAATCCTTTATGGCTTAGGTCCATGTGGACATCATATCTCCACATGTGAGCGTGCATGTATTTTGAGATCTTCTGGGGAGGCCCTTTTCTCTGCCCCACCATCTTCACAGGTACATCTGGTGGGAATATTGGAGAGGGCCTTCTCAGTGTTTGCTTTCATGCTGTTGCCCTCCCTAAAGAATGAGGAAGGTTTAATGGCACAATCTTTGTCATCCTTCTGTAGGCAGGAGAAGACTTTTACTTTGTTTTGGCAGTCCTTTGTGAACAGTAGCTACTCAGTAACTAGATTCAACATGACTGGCTGGGGACTGTGGCAGTGCTTCTTCCTTTTATTTTTATTGCATTTTTTTAATTTTTTAAAATTAAAATACAAATTCCCATACAAAGACTGAGAAAAGAAATGAGGAAAAGAAAAAGAGGAGGAGGAGAATAAAAACTGATTCACATCCATTACATTCACAATATCGTTTTCTGAAACTATAACCATCAGACCTATCAGTGGTATCTGGTGGCTTCCATTGATAATGACATGGATGCAAATATCTAAAACAGCCAAAACCCATGTTCTTCAAGGGCTGAGAAACTGTAGAGAAAAGAATTTTGGACTGATGAGAATCTTTGAAGTTCAGGACTTACTCTGCGCAAAATTGGCATGTAGTTGTTTTGTGCAGAAATCAGCATTTTCTGTGCAGAAAAACAGCCTCTTCTGAGTTGAAAATAATATGTCAATGAAGAAATATTAACTCTTGTGCAGAAAATGGAGTTTCCTATGCAAATCAACCATGTGCAAAATTTACGCAGAATAAATCCCAAATTGAAGCATTTTCTGCTCAGAAAACAGATTTTTTTGTGTGTGCGGAAAACAGCATTTTTTAATGTAGAAAACAGCATTTTCTACACATGAATTAATATTTCTGCTTTGAAACAGTGTTTTCCTTGCAGAAAAGGCTGTTTCCTATGCAGAAAATGCTGATTTCTGCACAAAACAACCACATGGGATTTTTTTTTTTTTTAGAATAAGTCCTGAACTGTAAGTAACCTTCAAAAATTATGCAGTTTTCAAATACTTTCTCTCAGCAGGAACAAGATTGCAGAAATTGCTTGTTGCTACCTTCAAGAAGTAACTTAGTGAAGAATAACATCCCTGGTCAATACAGGCTATTTCTGCACTACAGTGTTATAGTGCTATTATTCCACTTTCAACATGCTGTGGAATTCTGGAGCTTGTAGTTTACTGAGGCTGAAGAGCTCTCTGGCTAAAGCCCCCCCCACCCCCGGCCCGGTAAACTGCAAACCCCTGGAATTCCATAGGATGTTGAAAATGGAATAATAGCAGTATAACAGTGTAGTGTGGAAATGGCCGTTGTCATGATTCCATGGTGGGTTTCACTTCAAGCTTTGAAGGAGCTATCCAAGGCACTAAACTATTTTGAGAATAGGGTTTTTATAACTTGGATAGCTCCATTTACATTTAGGCTAAAACCTGGAACAGATTCACTGCTCCCTTTATAGGAAAACCACCAGCTGCTGATAGACTGTACCAGCAATCCATATGATTCAGACAGGCAATTCTATATATAACCCATCACCAATGTCTTGATATAAATCATGTCTTTATTGGCAGCAACAAAAGCGGCATTAATAATTGCAAACATAAGGCTAACTTACCTCTGATGAGTAACACATGGAAGAGCTCCTCTGAATTCCCAGCTTTGTAATACGGATTTTTTTGTTATAGGATTTAAGACGTTCCTGATGGCTTTGAGCTATGCTGCAAGTGGCAGGAAAAATAATGTCAATGCATCACTGCATGCAAAGCTTGGGAACGTTACTTTTGTTTTTTTGGTAGCAAAACACCTAAAAATTCCCCAGTCAGCATAGTCAATAGTGGATTTTGAGAACTCTAATCTTTTTTTTTTAAATGTAATTTCCCCAGGTTCTAAATGTATGCAACACAGGCTCAATACAGTCTGGATTCACGTGTACACTTTCTCCTTGGTCCAAAGAGGAAATGCCACAAGGTGGCTTTAATGTCCCGGTGGCAGCGAATCTGCTCTGGGTTTTCATCTGAACTGCAAAGGAGCTATCCAAGGCTGAGGCCCCTCTTCCCCAATTTGATTCAGCATCCTGTATAGTGCCTTGAAAGTTCACCACCACACCGATGTGGAAGCCACCAGCCCCTCCCTTAAAGTTCAGACTAAAATCCAAAGTGGATTCAGCACCTTATTCACATAGGAGACAGGTGCCACTTGCTGACACTATGTGACCTGCTGCAGCCTTCCCCCTGGCCACAGCGCCAACATATATCCACTTGCACTAGCAGTTTTCCTCATAAACAGAAGTCCCCCTTAAATGGACACACAGCCCCACCACCTGTGAGAAGGGTAGGTGTTTTGCTCCCATGAGGTTTGTTGTTGTGTGCCTCCAAGTCGTTTCACATAGAATCATAGAATCATAGGTTGGAAGAGACCACACGGGCCATCAAGTCCAACCCCCTGCTATGCAGGAGCACCCATCAAAGCATTCCCAACAGATGGCCATCCAGCTTCTGCTTAAAAACCACCAAAGAAGGAGACTCCACCACATTCTGAGGCAGGATATTCCACTGCCAAATACAGTCAGGAAGTTCTTCCTGAGGTTTAAGTGGAATCTCTTCTCCTGCAGCTTGAATCCATTGTTCCTTGTCCTAGTCTCTGGAGCTGTGGAAAATAAGCCCGCTGCCTCCTCGACATGACATCCCTTCAAATATTTAAACATGGCTATCATGTCCCCTCTTAACCTTCTCTTCTGCGGACTAAACATACCCAGCTCCCTAAGCCATTCTTCATAGGGCATGGCTTCCAGACTCTTCAACATTTTGGTCGCCCTCCTCTGGACACGCTCCAGCTTGTCGATATCCTTCTTGAATTGAGGTGCCCAGAACTGGACACAGTATTCCAGATGAGGTCTAACCAAAGCAGACTAGAGTGGTACCATTACCTCCCTTGATCTAGACACCATACCCCTATTGCTGCAACCAAGAATTGTGTTGACTTTCTTGGCTGCTGCATCACACTGCTCACTCATGTTTCTGACTTATTGTGACACACAGGCAAAACTATCATGGCGTTTTCTGAGGCTCAGAGTAAGTGACATGCCCGAGGTCACCCCATGAGTTTCCACAGCTGTGCGAGGAATCGAACTCTGATCTCCAGGATTGTAGTCCAGTGCTCAAACCACTACACCATACTCACTCTCTTAAAAGACTGTTTGTTGTTGTTGTTCGCCTTCAAGTTGTTTCTGACTCATGGCAACCTAAGATCACCCTATCATGGAGGTTTTCTGGGGCTGTGTGATGCACCTAAGGCCACTCAGTGGATTTCCATGGCCGAGTGGGAAATTGAACCCTGATCTCCAGAGTCATAGTGTGAGCCTCAAACCACTAAACCGTGCTGGCTCTAACATGAGGTTACTGGAGTGTTTAAAAACAATTGATTGCTGCCTTTAGTTATTCTATACAGATTCTGCTGCATGTTCATAGCCCTCGGAAAGGGGGTAAGCAGAAGGCTATCCTTTGAATTCCTGTTTGTGTTATTACCATCTAATGAATTTGGTCCTACAGCAGGTGTCAAATCATATCTGTTGTTTTGCAATCGACTCTGAATGGAAGATGTATTGCTCTTGCAAATGAATCTAATATGAATCTAATGAGCAGTAATGAGCAACTGTTTTGTCATTATTGAGGCAACCACTGTGATACTAATAAACTCGTGTTTCTGCTCTTTAGAAGAAAGCACTGGCCAGGATTTATAATGTGGCCTTAATGTCCCCAACGCCTGAGGCAAAAGAGCGAAGTGAAACCTCCCTAAACTGAGCATAATTTAGTCATTTTCGATCCAATGGTCCTCTTATTTTGTCTTATTAAAACAAAGCGGGTTTTATGCTTTTCGAGCATCTTCTGCCTTGAAAGGGAAAGATGAAGGATGATTGTCTATTAAAGGAACATAAAGTTAAAGAGATGGGCATTCTGCCTTAATTTCATTTAATGTAAATATAATAATTGTCTGCCTCCATACTCAATGGTCCTTTCGTAGCCATAAAGGCAACAGCGCGAGGATTTAGGCGCAGGACATTTCCGGGCTTTCAAGAAGGCTGGGTGTTTCAAAATGGAATTTACTGGCTGGGCCGGGAAAAGCACATATTCACAGAACCATGGAACTGTAGAATCATACAGCTGGAGGGGACTCCTAGGCCATCAAGTCCAATCCCTTCACTTAATGCAGGAAATCCAGCTAGAGTATCCCCAGCTGTTGCTTTCCAGTCTCTTTTTGAAGACCTCTTTTGATGACCTTCAGAGAAGGAGACTCATCACCTTTCCAGGCAATTAATTCCATTGCCGAACTGCTCTTATCATTAAGAAGTGTCTTCTAATGCTCTGTTGAAATCTACCCTCCCCTCCTTGAGATATTTAAAGAAAGCAATCATGTCACCCTTCAGTCTTCTCCTCACCAGGCTGAACGTGTCCAGATCCCTCTACCCATCCTCATATGTTTTGTTTTCCTCACCTCTTATCATCGTTGTTGCCTTTCTCTGAACCTGCTACTACTACTGATATTTTTTCTTAAAATGAGGCACCTCAGAACCAAACACGGTGTTCTAGATGAGGCCTGACTAGCACAATATATAGTAGCAAGATTACTTCCTCTCATTTTGAAACTGTTCTTTTACTGTGTTGTTACCACACCATACACCTCCACTTTGCAGGATATGCTATTTTCTTAAATGGACATATTTATGGCTGAAAAATATGTTTGAGCGTGCTGGCTGGAAGCATGTTGCCAGGTCACGATGACCTCAGACATAATCAGGTCATAAGTTCAAAGAAGATTGTATGGGAAAACCCAATGCTAATGGGTTTGTGGTAATCCTTACAAGACTGCAGGTTACACACCTGAATAAAATGGAAGGCCAAACTGCCAAGGTAAAGCAATCAGAGACTATCCTGAGATGTTGTCCTATGGAAATCTTCCCTATACTTTCCCTGCTGACTAGACGTTAAGAGATTGTCACGACTCCCATCAATGTATTTTTCACCTAGACTTAAGAAAATCAGCCCGTTCTGGACTCCTTTGTCAACCCCATAAGAAAGCAATTGCCACTTAGTTCACACACCCTCTTTCAGGGTAGGAAATAGGGTATAAAAACCCAAGCCCTGGCCCCAGTAAATAGTAGTACGTTGGGCTTATTACACTGCACGTGTTACCCCAGACTTCCATTCTTCAGTGCTATCCCACAGGTGCTGTCTGAGCCACTCTGCTTTAACCTTCCACTTCAGGGCTGGTAACTATCACTCTCTTCACCCAGTCGCTCTCTATCCAACCTTTCTTGCCTCACTTGCCGAAAGCCTTGTATGGTTCTTAAGAGTGTCTGATTTCATGTATTTCTGCTAATTCCAAATAAAATGCTCTATTTAAGTTTTAACTGGAGTCCTCTCTACAGTTAGTACTGGTATAGACAGGTGCAAGCCTCCTTTGAGCTGTAATTCCCCAAATTCTAAGGAGACATTGGTATTGTGGGTAGACCTCAAAGTCCGCCACCTATTAGGTAACAATGCTCAGAATGTGCCTTCATGTAGCCTGTTAAATTATGGTGACTCCGTGAATTTCATCAGATTTTCTTAGGCAAGGAATGCTCAGAGCTGGTTTTACCAGTCCTTTCCTCTGAAATATAGTCTAGAGCACCTGGTATTAATTGGTTGTCTCCTATCCGAGTCCTAACCAGGGATGACCTTGCTTAGCTTCCAAGATCACACAGGATCTGATGTCTTAAGGGCATTTAGGCCCCATGCTTCTATTAATGCAGGCTAAAAACAGGACATTGGTTTTCCCTACCCCTTTTACTATGTAACTTTCCATCTTGGAATGTAGGCATAGCAAGAGTAAGCAGTGATGGCATCAGAGGCAAGTATTCCCATGGGGCCCATTGGCCAGAATTTTAAGGAGTTAGATAATCACAGAATCATAGAGTTAGAAGGGATTCCAAGGAACATCTAACTCCTCACTAAAGCACCAAAAGAAATGGCCTTCTAACCTCTCTTCGCAAATTTCCAGTGAAAGAAAAAAAACCTCTTCCAAGATATCCCGTTCAGGGTTGTAGCAATGGTGGGCTAGAGAATAAGGGCATTGCCCTCTAAATAGGAATTCTATCCCACAGTGACATTTTCCTTTGGTCTCAAATTCCTAGCATTGCAGATTAGCATTTAGAAATATAGACTGGCTGTGAAGAGATTTGTAGTTTTATGAGGAAGTTAGAATTCTCTGCCAAAGATCTCTAGCATTTTATTTCAGGGGAGTTCACCAGAGAAGTCTAAGTACCTTGGCAAACAACAAATCCCAGAATTCCAATGTGATGGTAACATCACCATTACAGTGGTGTCAAGCTATTAGAAAGGTACAGTGTGGAAACAATCTGTGCCTCACATAGAGTTCTGTCCTCCAAGTCTGGCAAATGGCCAGGTGGCTGAAGATGAAGAGGTTGCCACTGAAATGGCACTTCACTCTGGTCATTTCTGCACTGCATCTTATAGTGTGATTATTCCACTTTCAACATCCTATGGAATCCTATGGTTTGCAGTATAGGGAAGGGCTGGCCGGGCCCTCCCTAAACTGCAAACCCCAGGATTCCATAGGATGTTGAAAGTGGAATAATAGCACTATAACAGGCTAGTGCGGAAATGGCCTAAGTCTGATGGTAGAGCCAGGCCTGGACTTTGGAATACAACATGGGGAAGATTTCTAAAATTTGCAGAGAAAGGGAATTTGGGTTTTTAGTTCAGTAAGGCAGAGTATGGGGCTAACACTCAATAACATGCATAGCATTTGCAAAGATGAGTTTACAAGGCTCTGTAATGAGTACAAATGCTGAGCAGAATCTTCTTCATTCATCTTCCAAAATGGAGGAGAGATTCCAATGGGAATAGTGCTCTGTTCACAAGACAGCCAAGTATAAGAAATGAATCACATTTGTATGCAGAACCGAACAAGGAAAAACTATTAGCTACTTTTTTGGATTACAACTCCCAGAATTCCCCATCAACACAAAGTCTTCCTTTGGTATGCAACCTATGAGTATGGCCATTTCTGCACTAGACTGCTATAGTGCTATTATTCCACCTTTGAGGTCCCTCCCCAAACTGCAAAGCCCAGGATTCCATAGGATGTTGAAAGTGGGATAACAGCACTATAACAGTCTAGTGCAGAAACGGCCCATATGTCAAGGAAGCACATCTTCAGCATGTTTGCAGACTGCTTAACACATTTGCAATATCCAGCAAGAACAATCAGGCTTCCTTTTGCTGGATCCTTTCTCGGGTTGATGGAAAACAGTCATCTGACAACTTATGGAAACAGGACCCTGAATGTTCAGAATCAGCTTTGCAGAGAAGATGGCCAACATCCAAATTCCAACTCTCCACTGCTCAGCTCCTTTCTGAGTATAAATAATACATACGATAATACAATAATGCTGCCTTTAAAAAAAGAGAAAGAGAGAGACAAGACAGCTGGGGACCTACCATCACAACCTGCGAGTAATGTCCCGAAAAGTGGTTCCAACAGCTTTCTAAAGGCGAAGTGCTAGCCCTCCATCAAATATAATACTTGTGTTTGGTACCAAGCTTTCTCCCTGTGCAATAAAAGGAGACTTACTGTAGAGATTTGTTCGTAAGGTTGAATAATTCCGTACTGGGTACAGCTGTTTGTTTTACTGCACAAGGCACTATATACACATTTAAGTACAGAACGGAGAACATATTGCTGGCATTTAAGGCATTATTATAGGCACAGTGGTGTAATTATGAGTGAAGGAACCCAAGGAAGGGAGGGCAGGAGGTGGTATTGCAAGAACTACCTCCCAATATTGTGAATTAAAGAATATCAAAAGCCCTTCTTGGCTTGAAGCGGTGAAATGCCTGCTTCAGAGGCAATGAAATTCCAGTCCATGGGTGTAGCCATGGGGGAAAAAAACAGTTTTGCTGTTGCTTTCCTATTCTTGCTACCTCTTTCTCCTCCACTGTAATGAGCTGAACCTCTGCCACCAGAATTTGGGTTTTGGAGCTCTTGTTAGCATCACGGTCAAAATGTTAGCAGCATGAAAAAGTCAATTTGTCTTAGCAGCTTTGTAAGATACTTTTCACATTAGCTTGGCAGTTTGAGGCTGGCAAGAGATATGAGAGAACATTACTAAAGAGTTTGGCCTTGCTTCTATTCTAAATTTTCTCCTAATACCTTCCCTCCAAAGGCTAAGGCACCATGCCAGAAAAAAACTAGTCCCATTACTAAAACCATCGGCAGCCTTTAGAACTGGTCAGTCATTTGTTAAGGATCTTGTCAACCTAAAGTTGACACACAAAACTCTTGTTGTACCCAAAGTCAACCCACACACCAACAGATAGTTGGGTTTTGGAATTCTTGTTAGGACCATGGCCAAACTTTAACAGCTGCCAGTGGTATGAAAGAGTCCATTTGTACTAGTAGTTTTGTCTGGTGACTATTTATTTTGCATTAGTTTTGCAGTTTGAGGCTGGGAATCTGCTTGCAGAATTCTCATAGCTATGGTGTGGGGAGATGGATCACACTTGGCCACTGTGATTTTCTGTGTTTGCTTCTACACTGTATAACTCATGGGAATCCATCTTCCATCAGCCCTAACATAGCGTGGATGTGCCTCAGTCCAGAGCCCCCATATATCCTTCAATGGAGAATTTTATCACCAGAGGGAAATAGTCTATATAGTATTTTTTTTTCGGGGGGGGGGCATTTTACCACTGAATGTGGTCCAAGGATACTGAACCTCATCAGCGAAAGGGATGGGATGCTTTTCTACTGCAGACCATCTGTTCTATCATTGGCCACCAATAAAAGTTATCTTACAGCAGCATCGTGTATAAGTGGTCAGGACCAAACAAACTCTTGGGGAGGCCTGGAATTGCATCCAGTTCCAGAACAGAACATTTTTCCAGATGGGGAATAACCCTATGACATTGCTTACTGCTGAGGAAGAGGTTAATTCCAGACATTCTCTGATGTGTTGAGGGAGCCCTTTGCCACCTGCTATCCCTTTTTTAAAGTAGGGCAGATATGGAAAGAGGAGCTGAGAACCTCAGAACTGGTGGTGAACCACAAAATACACTGTGAACATTGGACATGGGATATGAAGGCCCAATTCAAAAAGGGGCAGCTATACCCACCTGAGATTGCGACTGTTCCAGTTCAAGCAAGGTGATCATTTTTGAACACCCTTGTTTCAAGTAATTGCTCTATCCCCAATGACAGCTCATATCTTCTGTGTCAGTGAGGTGGTGAGCCCTTTTCTGGTTGAAGTTCAAATATGAAAGGAACTATCCAAAGTGCTGGACCCTATTTTGGGGATGAGGGGGGAAAAGTCCTTTAAAGCGTGAACTAAAATCCAGAGTGAATTTACATGGAAACCAGCAGCTCCCATATTATAGACTTAAGAGATATTCTAGTCCTTAGACTACAGTGTAAATATGTGAAGCTGCCTCATAGGGAATCAGCCATTCCTAAACTCCAGTCCCCAGAGGCTGTTAGACTATAACTCCCACCATCCCCAACCACCACAAACAGTGGTCAGGGAATAATGGGAGTTGTAGACTTCCATTCAACATTCTGCTGTTAAGATTATCTTTTTGGCCCGGTTTTTGATCATGTTAGCCTTTTAATATCTCGTCATTGGTTACCTGTTCCTTGTTGGATTCAGTACAAGCCTCCTGTTCTAATGTCCAAAGCCCTATACAACCTAGCTCCACCCTGTCTTTCAGCCCTTGTTTCTCTTTGCCAGCCTGCTCAAGATCCACGTTCTAGGAACTCTAAGGTTCTCACCCAACCAAAGATTTTCACTTCCTGGGCTCTATTTCATCATTTTTCATTCACTGCACCATACTCTTGGAATTACCTTCCCGAACGTCTGAAGACTGCTCCTTCTCTTGCTATTTTTAAATCTCAATTAAATCTTTACTTGTTTTCCAAAGCTTTTAGAATTTTAGTTTCATATTGTTTTATAATTTTATATATTATGATTATGTATATTTGTCCTTTTGCTTTATACTATATGGGATGGGGTGTGTTTTTTGTATTTTATCTGGATAATTTGTTTTACAGTTGTAAGGTATACAGTTCTCCATCCAGATTCACAGGTTTGGCCTTCGTGAATTTGATTATTCATAAGATGTACGCATGCCTTCTCCCCCATTCTCCTCCTCCCATTCCCTTGCGTTTTGCCGGGCACGGAGAAGAAAGGAAAGTGCCTGGATAAAGGGCAAGAAAATGGCATTGGAGGCACACACACACACACTTTTCTTTTCTCCTACGGAGCGCCCCTCTCCCATCCCTTTGTCTCTTAAGTCCTGGCACTGAGAACTCAGACCAAGGCAAAAGGCAAGGGAATTGGGGGGAAGTCTTGCACACACCTTCCTTCTCCTCTCCAGAGCTCCAGCCTCATATTCCCTTGCCTCTGGCCCTGGAGTGCAAAAGGCAAGGGCATGGGAAGGAGAAGCCCTGGAAGAGAATGGGAGCAGGATTGAAAGGAGGAAGTTATTCACAGTTGTTCTGCACCCTGAACCCTTATGAAAGTGGAAGGGTCACTGTAGTTTTATTATTTCTTCCTTCCCTCTGTGTTTCTTTTACATATATTTTCAGTTGTACGCCTTTGGCAGGACCCACTATTTTGGTTGTTGGACTTGTACTGTGCTATTAAACAACAAGAAGGAGAAGAAAGAGGAGGAAGGAGGAGGAGGAGGAGAAGGAGAAGGAGGAACAACAGCAGCAGCAGCAGCAGCAGCAGCAAGCAGCAGCAGCAGCAGACAGGGCCGTGAAGCTGCTGCAATGCTGGAGAATAAAACCTGAGATGTTTTACACACAGAGTTTGCTACAGATCTCCACACAGGACACATATGTCCAACAAATGCGTCGGTCTATGGCTCTCATAATCCTTGAGCAGGAACCATGGTGAAGGAGGCTGATGAGAGTCGAAGTACAAAACATTTCGATGACAGCAAGCTGCCTATACAGAGCAGCATCGAAACGCAGCCAACAGTCAAACATAGCAAGAAGCGGCAGAGCCGTCATGGACGCATCCTCATGTGCCTCAGGGTCTTTCCACACTACACTGCTATAGTGCTGTTATTCCACTTTCAACATCCTGTGGAATTCTGGGATTTTAGTTTACTGAGGCCAAAGAGCTCTCTGGCTAATTCTAAATGCTCCTCCCTAAATTGCAAACCCCAAGGTTCCATAGGATGTTGAAAGTGGAATAACAGCACTATAACAGTGGGCCCTCAGTCTTCAGTAGGGATGTGCACATCTAACAGTTCCACATACCACCAGCTAAAATGGGCCAGACCTGGTTGGTATGTGCACAAGAGAGCGTCAGAAGATGTTGTGTAGGGACAGGGGGGAAAAAATCCTGCCTGAAACACTGAATGTGTCTGTGACAATCCCACTCATTCCTGTTATGCATGACTATTGGCTATATTTCCATGCAGCTCCATGGCAAGTCAGAGTGTGTACTACTGGGCTAGATGGCCTGACACAGTATAACTGTGTCCAGTGCTGGGCAACACTGTTCAGGAAGGATATCGACAAGCTGGAATGTGTCCAGACCAAAAACAGTAGAATGCCTGGCAATCATGCCCTATGAGCAGCAGCTTAGGAAGCTGGGGATGTTTAGCCTGGAGAAGAGAAGGTTAAGAGGTGACATGAGAGCCATGTTTAAATATATGAAAAGATTTCATATGGAAGAGATGGGGGCAAGCTTGTTCTCCACTGCTCCAAAGACTAGGACATAGAGCAATGGCTTCAAACTATAGGAAAAGAATTCCAACCAAACATTAGGAAGAATTTCCTGATGGTAAGAAGAGTGTCACAGTGGAATATGCTGGAGATTCCTTCCTCAAAGTGTGGTGGAATCTCCTTCTTTGGAGATTTTTAAACAGAGGCTAGATGGCCATTTGCTGATAATGCCTTGAGTGTGTGTGCATGGCAGGGGGTTGGACTGGATGGCCCTTGCGGTCTCTTCCAGCTCTAGGATTCTATAAGGCACCTTCCTTTGTTCAACTTCATTGACCTCTTCCATTTCCTGCTTCCACATCCAATCCTTGCCCAGTCCCACCAGTAGTTTTTTCCTTTCTTTTTAACAGGAATGATTCATCCCCTACTCTTTGCTGGTCTCCCCCCCCCTTAAATTTTGCGCATTTAAAATTATACACACCATTTGAATCCTCACAACTGCCTAAAGCTCATTTTAAAGCAATGTTTTGAGTGCATTTGAGATTTTTGCATATTATTTTCTTGCACAGTTTTCTACCTGCACTTTCAAATAGGCATCTTTTCCCCACCAGATCCCCTGGCAGCCATCTATCAACAGGACTCCTGATCATAAGCTGCATTTGCCTGTGGACGGACTGGGAAGCATGAACCAGGCCCAGCTACACAATCAATCAGCCCACAGAGTTGCTCAGGGTCAGAAAGTTAGGAATAGTGTTAGGGTATTAGGAATCGTGAACTGTTGCTGTTTTTTTCTTCTCTACTCTGTGCTGCTCTTGACTGTGTTCTTCCACAACTCTGTTCTGACATGTTTTTCAGATTGATCTGCAGTTTTTAAAAGAATCACAAATGGGAAAAAATTGCATTACTATATGTGTATGTGTGTGTGTGTATGGATGTATATGTGTATATACTGTTTGTTATTTTCTGTCAGATCAGATTCGATTTATGATAATCCTGCAAATGAGAGACTTCCAAGAGTCCCTTCCATCAATTGTGGTACAGATACGCTTGTAGCTACTTGTAGCTCATTTACTTCTAAGTTCTGGTTGCAGAGGATGCAGGGAGGAAACTTACAAACTGCAAGTTTAAAAAAGGTAGGAGACATCATTGCTTGTTCTTACCACAGTTCCGGCTATTTGTTCAAAGGTACTCAGGGACATAGATGGTCCTTCCAACTCCAGCGATCTTTCCAATACTTGAGATCTTGGCTGGGGGAAGGAGGATTTCTTTCAGATTACACCAAACTCAATTAGAAGTGGAATAGTTTGGGGATCCATGTCAAAAGAGACTGAGTGCCACCATCTCAAAGATCTGGAAAGGCACCCTGCATCACACTTGGGGACACGTTCTGTTGTCGTGGGTCAAATATGAGTCAGAATCACAAAGGGATACTGATGTGAAAGTAAGGGCCTTTCCGCACTACGCTGTTATAGTGCTATTATTCCACTTTCACCCTCCTGTGGAAATCTGGGGTTTGTAGTTTACTGATGTCCAAGAGCTCTCTGCCTGAGAATTCCAAATGCCCCTCCCGAAACTGTAAATCCCAGGATTCCATAGGATGTTGAAAGTGGAATAATAGCACTATAACAGTGTAGTGTGGAAAGACCCTAATACACACACATGCACATACACATACACGCACACGCGCACTGGAGGTCTGTAGTATCTGTGAGACTAAGGACATTTTTAGAATAAGCTTTTATAGACTCCAGTCCACTTCATCAGATGCATGAAGTGAAGCCTCTGTGGACAGACATATATTCAATGGGGCTGAGATGAGGAGTATGAATTGTAATAGAAAGGCAAACTGTGAGGCAGTGGAGATCAGACAAGTTTAGTCTTAACAAGGGTCATAAGAAATAGTTAAAGCTAGGGTGGACAACTGTGGACAAAGCGGGAGCCATCTCCCCCTGCCAGCATGCTCCCTGGTGGGCCACATTATCACATTTTAGTGACATTCATTTTGGCCAAGTTTTGAGTGTGTGTGTGCTTGTTTGTTTGTTTTAGAGGAGCTGGGCATCTCTGAGGGCTGAAGGAAGTAAACAGCCACATTTGTGGCCGGTTAGTGATGCTTTCAGCTGGCCTTGGGATTAAAAAAAAATCACTCCCAAATTAGCACTTTCACAAAGAATTGGCACTAGGGTGGTTGCGGGGGGGGGGGTGTTTCAGGGGCCACACTTCTCCCACCCTTGACTTAAGGAGATAAAAGTCAGAGGCAGATTTTTCAGGAGAGCCAAGATAAGCAGCTGAACACATAACATAGTGCAGGAGGTTCTTGGTATAGTGTGTGTGTGTGTGTGTGGGGCAACTGTGGAAGATGAGGGGCGCACATTGGCCCTCCAAGAGACCTTGGAAGGCTGCACCAAAAAAAAAAAAAAATCAGTTTAAGGCTAGCGTTTATGGGAGCTGGAATCCACCAGTGTCAGGTTCCACACTCTGAGCTAGAAGGATATCCACCTTATCATGGCTAACAGCTGTTGGTAGACAGTTGGTGGACAGTCAATGTTTTGTCCCCTAATACTCTGTACAGGACACAGCAGCACATTTTGGGGACCTTCCTGAGCCCGTGGAGGGCATTTTGAGACATTTTCATATCAAAAAAATAAAAATAAAAAATGGAAAAAAATTGCAAATTTTCATTTTGACACATGGGAGTTTCAGGAGAACTCTAAACGTGTGGAAATGCCCTCTAAACCCCCTGAAGTTCAAAATCCCTGGGACCAGTGACCTGCGGAGTATTGCATGCAGTCTGGAGGCTAGACTTTGCCCTAGCCTAGTGCACTGATCGTGCCAGCATGGTGTAGTGCTTTGAGCATTGGATTATGACCCTGGAGACCAAGGTTTGATTCCCAGCTCGGCCACAGAAACCCACTGGTTGACCTTGAGCACATCACATACTCTCAGCCCCCAGAAAACCCTAGCCGTAAAGCCAATGGTGTAGGAAACTGGAACTGGTAGTCCAAACATTTCTGGAGGTCCTCATTTTCCTCCTGTTACGGCTATTGTCCATTTTCGGAGAGGTAGGGAGAGAAAAATGGAAAAGAAAGGGGATACGGGAGACGATGAACTTCCTATCAGCAAGGGGAAACTTTTCCAACATTGATTTGTCTGCCATAGAACTTCAGCAGGTTGCAAAGGATTCTGGGAGGATAAAAGCCCTCTTGAGCATTGCAAAGCCCGGGCTGTATTTCTTAGGGCTTAGCATCATTCACTTCTTACAGCTGCAATAAGATTCCAAATTAAGTTGTAATGTTCCTTTTTAATAGTATTGTATAAATAACCCAACAAAATATTTAATGAGCGAAGAGGACCATCATAACCCATCATTAATTTAATTACATCAAGTATTTTTCCCTCTTTCTCTCCAACATGCTTGCATTTTGCTCCTATAGCGTTTTGCTTCTATAGCATCAACAACGGTCCTCATTACCAGTTTTATAGATTGTGTTTTTTTTAATCCTGTGAACATTTTGTAGTGATTTTCTTCGAGGAGAGATTCTGCTTTTTAAAAAATAAACCTTATTGCATATTCCCAGACCCTCCTGTTACCAGGCTATATGCTTCTACACCTTGATATGGTTTAATTGATGAAATACAATTTAATTGGCAAGATATATTAATTGGCTTTAATACAAAATGTTCTCTGACATGACTGAATGGATTTGCTGGGTGAAAGGAAGAAGTTGGCTGAACTTGTGTGCTGCAAACTAGGTCAGAAACCCCCTCTAGATGTAGCCAGGTCATAGTCAGGAAATGACCAGGTAACTCCAGAGATAATTGGATTAAACTAGGCTTAACAACTCCACCTTTTGGGATAATAGCAACTGGGAGATTTCCCACCAAACCGCTGATTGTCTTAATTCCTTTTCCTTCAACCTGCAAACTTCTCTATTATCCTCAAATCTGCACAACAAGCACTGAGCTATCAGCCAGCCATTTGTCATTTAACCCTAAGACCATTTACCCGATCCAGACCCCATTGTCCACTCTGCAAACTCCATTGTTTACCTGGCCAGAAAGCCATTCACACCCTTGCCTTCCAGGCAGAAATAATGTATAAAAACCTCCAGTTTTGGCCAGTTGGCTCACAGTACACCAATTGCTGGTCGCCACTCTGCTACTCCAATTCCTGATTGTGTACTGTCCTTAGAAACAAGTCTAAGTCACATTGATGCTTCTTCACTGCTCTCCAAGGCTGGTAAATATCGCTCATTACACCCTGAAATCTCTTTATCTCAAAAACCTTTCCTTCTTCCTTCAGTTAGCCTTATGTGATTGTGTGACTGTTTGAGATCTTGTGTGGGTGATTAATTCTCCTAATAAAACACAATTTAGTTTACTTTCATATCTCTGGCTGGTTCTTCCCTGCACAGACACCGTAAACATTGTGTCAAAGATCTCATTAGGTTACCCCCTTCCCTGCAGTCCTTCTAATATTGAGCTAATAATTCCCCACCTTTGTACGGAGGTACTGGCATCACCCACTTTTTGGGGTAACACTCACTTCATGGAAACTGGGACATACATGACCAAGCTCCATCAGAGTGTGGTCAAGGTGGCATAACTTTGTAAGTTAGTAAATTAATAATAAGGAAGAACACACAAATGAGGGAAGACTACAGCCGTTTGTTTTTGCCTGAACCTATTGGGAAAGGCAAGATTCTGCCCTCTCCTCTTTGTTGAATTAATTGAGTGGAAACAAGTTTTGTACTTCAACACAGTTTGCAGCAATTGGAGTAAGCCAGGAACAAAAGGGGAAAAGTGGGAGGGGAAAAGAGAAACTGGGGCATTTTAAAAGTAGCAGAAAAACGCAAGACAGAAGAGTCTTGATCAGGAGTTTTCCTGCCAAATTGAGGCAGTTGGAAGGTATACAGCTTAAGACTCCACTGGATAAATGCTTCTACTGGAACTCACATACTATTGTTACCCCAAAACGTAGGTGCCACAAGGGCCACTCCACAATGCCAAATACCTCCTTGCAAAGATGGAGAATGAATTAGCTCAAAAGCAGGAGGCTAACAAGAGAGGGGCAACCTAGCAAGACCTTTCTACCAAGGTTTACAGGCTCACAGAGGAAGAGAACCAGCCAGAGATTCAAAAGTAAACGAAAAATGTGTTTTATTAAGGGGAATTCACTCATGCATTCACACAAGATACGAACAGTCAAGCATTCACACAAGAGCTAACTGAAGGATAAAGGGAGGAAAAATTATGAATAGAGAGGCTGAGGGTTTGGGGTTATAATTACCAGTCCAAAAGAATAGTGAACAAGTTGAAATGTGGCTTTGACTTGTGTCTAAGGGCAGTACGCAGCCAGAAGGCAAACTGGCAGAGAGACCTTCAGCAACTGGTGAATTGCAAAGCTAACTGCCCAAAACTGGAGACTTTTATACTCTGTTTCCCCCCTTGAAGGAGTGTGAGTTAATTGCTTTCTGGCAGAGTAAACAAAAGAGGTCTGGAATGGAATGATTGTTTCAATGTGTTGCATGAGGTTTCTGGGCCAGGCTTTGGTAGGAAATGCACACAGTAGTGGTCTTTGCCTCTGTATCTGGGCATTTTATTGTTTTCTGAGGTTGGGCAGTTGATAGGGTTAGCTCGGAGCTATTAAGTCAGGCTTTCTTGGCTAATTCTTATAGCCTGGCCAAGTTGAGGTAACTTCTGACCTATTCTCAGTCAGTGTCCCTTTCTTTCACATGGCCTTTCCAGCCATAAGTATATATAATTTATATTTTGTGCAAATTAAACATATCTGTCAATTAATATTTTTCTTCCAGTTAAACCATATCAAAGCATGGAGGTGTACAGCTGCTAATACTATATAAAAACATTTTTTCTTCACAATTATTAATTCATTCATATGGAAAGTATACGTAATTCATAAAACAACTGATGAAGGATCAAACTAAATGTTAAGTATGGTGTGTATTTCCTGCATGATCTTGTTCTCACTTTCCTGTAATGGCATTTCTTCAGAGATACATGCCTCAGGAAATTATGCTTGTGAATTAAGCCCCTGTTAATGGCCAGTCATAAAACAAAGCATGCTAAACGAACAATAGGGAAATGAGGAAAATCATATGCTATGAGAAACAGATGTCTTTCACCACTAGAGGGAGCTTCCGTACTAAATACATGTGAAACATGTTGTCAGGTTTGTCCCCTGCCATCTTTAAAGAGCTTGACCAATAAGTCATTTTTATAGTTTAAGTTCACTTTCTTCTGCTTTTGTTTTAAAACACATTAAAAAAAAGACACTTAGATCTTTTGAAGTCAAGGCACATCCCCAGAACATGAACAATTGTCCACTTGGGGCGAGAGGGAGGAGTAGAATGTGGAGGAAAAGAAACTCTTCATCCGTCACCACATTGGTAAATTACAGCAGACCACCATCCATATTGAGTATGCATTCTTCTAGACATACTACATTAACTGACTCATTAGCTATTTCCAACCATATGGACTTGGGTTTGGGTGGGTCACTTTGATAATATTCTGAGGTGAGGCTCCTTAATTATTGTAATTACATGATCTCAATCATGAGGCCAGACACATGAAATGGTGCCAGAGCCTTGAAAATGGGAGTTGACACACCCCAGACATTGACGGAGATGAGAGGCATGCTCTTTGGACGCCCGAGCCCCCTGGTACCTGGAGAAGTAATTGCCTGAAAAGTTTTCTTGAAAAAAGAAAAAAAGACAAGAAAAGAATCTGGTGGTAAAAATGGAGAAAAGACACCAAGCAGAAGAAACAGAATTGCCATCATCGCCGCATGGATGTGATAAACTTTTTTAGCCACAGCTTGTGTGTGTGTGTGTGCACGCGCGCGCATGGGGGTGAACATACTTCATGCTTCTCTTGTTGTATGCTGATGTTCTTTATACAAGGTTGTTATGTCCCCCGGCATAAATTTAGCAGTGGTATTTTAAGCACTCTGGGGCTAAAGGAAAGGATGATGAGAGGAAGTGCTGAAATGTCAGTGTTAAATACCACAAGGATGTCACACACTAGGCAACAGTGTGAGAAGTTACAAGTCACTCGCAACCGCTGTTGCAAATGTAGGTGTGAAACGGCAAGGTTTCGGGATAATTGAACCATTCGGGTTTGTCGCCAGCTGTAGTCTGAGACAAAGAGTGTGTGTGCGTGTATGTGTATTTAAAACAGAATGGATTTTTTTTTAATAAATAATAATAATAAAGGAAGGCAATTAATCTAAGTTCTAATGTATTCTGCTCGGATACAGTAAAGCAAAAAGGCCACACTGGAACAGTGTTTATAGCTCTGTATGTGTTCCTTACTGCACAGAGCTTGGTGAGATGCTGTTTCAAAGAAAATGACGGACTAGATCATATCTTTATTATGGCCATTTCTGCACTAGACTGTTATAGCACCATTATTCCACTTTCAACATCCTATGGAATTCTGGGGTATGCAGTTAAAACCCAGGATTCCATAGGATGTTGAAAGTGCAATAATAGCACTATAACAGTCTAGTGCAGAAACGGCCTATGAACGGAAGCTTCTGGATGGTAGCAGTAAGGAAGAGTTGATTCTCTAGGTCAAAGGTGGGCAATTGTCAAAAGCTGGAGGGCCACATTGTCCCCCTAGCAGAACTCTCTCCTGAATTCTCCCTAAAAACGACTTCACCCAATGCCCCCTGCGTTGTTGGTGATGATATTGCTGTGTGGCTTCAAGTCATTTCTGACTAAGGTGAACTTATCATGGGGGTTTTCTGGGGCTGAGAGTGTGTGACACACCCAGTGTCATCGAGTGAGTTTCCATGGCTGAGCAGGAAATTAAACACTGGTCTCCAAGGCTGTAACCCAACACTCAGAGCACCACACTAGATCTCAGGCATTTCATACCCTTCATTTTCGGAAAAGCTTTGGACTTGATTCCAATCATGGCCCTGTTTTACAGAAAGAGAGACAGGAAACAAAGATGGACAAAATGGCTTGGTTGCACTAGAGCAATACTTTACTAATTCCAAAGGGAACGGTCAGCAGAGTGAAACTGGTGTGCTGTGGCAACCTATCCTGAGTAGATTACTTAAAGTGTGACAGATTATGGCCAATACTCCTGGCATAAGGAAAGGAGTGAGGCAATATTTGTACTTCTCTCTCCTAGCCTTAGCATAAATGGTGGAAGATATTCTTTCAAGAAGCTCCTATTTCAAGCACCCAACAGCTGGAGGTGGCTACTGTTTGACCCTAAAGAGCCATCCATGCCACGTCCATGGGTCCAATAGCCCTAAATATCTCTTGCCTGGCCGTTCTCTAAAAGCAGCCTCTAGGAGATCAACAAATTGTCCTTCATCTCCACCACTCTTGCATCCCTGCCAAACTGTGACCAATCATCTATTTACAGGGGGAAAGACAATCAATACAAATGAACCAAAAACACTGATAAGCCTGTGCAGTACTGGAAAAACAAAGGAATACATAGAAACCCTTTGCATAGCACAAATGAGGGGAAAAATTCTACTTGACCTCCCAGATTGACCACGAAACCTTACATACAATCAGTGGGTGGAAGAGATCCAGTCCCAGGATAGAGACCTGGACAAGCAGAGGACAAAGCTTAGAGAGCCTTGGCTTCCATTCATAGATGGTGCATGGCTGCTCTGAAAGACACATTACCTCCACCCCCTTTGCTGCCCTCTCTTCCAATGGCATACAGCAGCTGAAATGCAAGATGAGCCAAGAAAAGAAATTCTTCATCCAGCTATAGACGCAACCCTTCGTAGCACCCTAATCTACTATCAAACAGCTTAGATGATCAAAACATGGGCTGGGATTTCATATATGAAAACCAAGACATGTATAGCCAAGCAATATCAGAGTGTGGTGAAGATGGCAAAAGGTATGAATGAGGAAGAAGAGGCAAATTAGGAGGAGAGGCTGCTGCAGTCTGTTTTTGCCTGAGCCTACTGGAACGGACACGATTCTATACCCTCCTTCTCCCCCCTCCGACTTAATTGAGAGCAAACTACTATTGCATATTAAATTCAGTTTGAAGCAACTGAGGTATGCTGAAAACAAAGGAGGAAAGTGGGAGGATCACAGAGAAACTGGTGAATTATAAAAGTAGTTGGGAAAGTGAGATTACAGAGGATGGATTAGAACTGACCCTGCCAGACTGAGACAGTAGAGGTGCGTGGCATTTCCTCCATGTTTTGGGCCCCTTTCTGGGCCATTTTAGCCAATGTTCAATTCACCTCTTGTGGGGTGGGGGAACCTCTCTCAGTTTTAAAAAGACTTGAGGACCTGGGGGCCTAAAACATGCCAAAATTGCCTTCCACACCTGTTAAAGCCCTGAAAATGTCTATGGATCACACTTTCCCCACCCTTGCTCTACTAATCTAAAACTCTTCCACTTGAACACATAGATATGATAGGCTTGGTGGTTGGTTCAGTGTCTGAGCATGGATTTGATACCAGGTTCTCCTCCTCCAGGCTTGACATTTTTGGCCATTTCCGCACTACACTGTTATAGTGCTATTATTCCACTTCTATTCCAGTTTAGGGAGGGGCATTTAGAATTCTCAACCAGAGAGGCTCTTTGGCCTCAGTAAACTACAAACTCCAAGATTCCATAGGATGTTGAAAGTGGAATAATAGCACAATAACAGTGTAGTGCGGAAATGGGCTTAGTCTAGGTGCAAAGAAAATGCATCCCGTGGGTCACATACAGCCTCTGAAACTGTGGGTTGCATGCCTGTCCCCCTTTCCCTGATGTATGTATGTATGTATGTACGTATGTATTTATTTTTGGCATGGCTTTTAGGCAATGTTTGCCTCAAAACCACACCAAAACTCCTCAGAAATGCTACAATGCACACCTCTAACTCAAAAGGAGCCTCCACAAGCTTCCAGAATTTCCCCGGATCTCTTTGTGGGGAGAATTGTATCCTGGCTAAATTGATGACAGGAACCAATATCACTTCCAGTCACCATTTCGTCTGTCATGCTGCTAAGGGAGGCCTATTGGGGTGCCATGGGAGCAACCTGTAAAGGGGAAACAAGGGGCAAAAATTGGCCCTGAACCACCAGCACCCCACACTGCTAACCCTAAATTTAAAATATCTCAAGGAACCTCTGGAAAGCCATTTCCGCACTACACTGTTATAGTCCGATTATTCCAAGTTCAACATCCTGTGGAATTCTGGGGTTCGTAGTTTACTGAGGCCAAAGAGCTCTCTGGTTGAGAATTCCAAAGCTCCTTCTCTAACCTGCAAACCCCAGGATTCCATAAGATGTTGAAAGTGGAATAATAGCACTATAACAGCGTAGTGCAGAAATGGCTGAAGTCTAGCAAAACAGTAAATTTACCGACCCCTGCTTTAAAGGTGAATAAAATGAAGGGCTGGGTTTGAGGCTGTGAGGCAGGTGAAATAAGACAGCAGGTCACATCTGGGCCACTTCTGGCTCACGGACCACTGGTTCACCACCCACGGTATCTATATATTGTGGACGACTGAGGACCTTTGAGGGTTGTGGACCTTTCTTAGGAAAATATGGGAGTGGAAGCCTTTGGTTTTAGCCTGATCTAAATCTTTTGAGGCAATTGAAATATCTAGATTCATGAAAAACAACCAGACTCCCCCTCCCTCCCGTCCTCTCTGTAGGGAGAGAACATAGCTTAGCTCTTGCAGCGGCAGCTCCGCCATCCATTCTGCGGGGACCTTTGAGATCCGCGGCTGACATTAGTGATGACCCAAAAGCCACCATACTTCACTGATGACTACAGATTGTCATAAAGGCATAAGCTGTGCTGGAGGTCAGAGCTATTCTTCAACACAAAAAGATCAGACTCTTTAGAGAAGGGGAAAAAATATAAAAGTCTAAGAGTACAAAAATAGTAGTGCTGCGTTCAAGAAGAACACAGACCACCAAAAGTGGGTAAAAAGAAGCGATCAGGGGGAAGGCTAGAGATTTGATTTTCTCTCTTTCCAGGTAAAAGATTTGTAACTGGAACCTCATTTTTTTTTCATATAATGAATGATTAAAAAAAAAAAAATCAGTTGGGTATTTTGTATTGCAGCTAGGAAGATCTAAGTATTGCCTCAGCTGATCTTACCAGTCAGCAAGCCTATAGGTGATACAAGGCTCATGATGTGGTACTGACCCAAGTCATGTTGCTGCCTGAAGCAAGAGACAAAATAATACCCCTGACCGCACACAGATTAATGGATGAATGGATGGACGGATGGACATGCGCGTGTGTGCGCGCGCGCACACACACACATACACACACGCCAAAAGCCTTAGTATTGGTGATGGGGGAACAGGGTGCCTTAGTGGTTTGATTGTTGGACTCGGGCCACTTCTGCACTAGATTGTTATAGTGCTATTATTCCACTGTCAACATCCTATGGAATCCTGGGGTTTGCCGTTTAGGGAGGATCCTCAAAGGATGTTTGTGGAGAATGGGACTACTTAAGCTTATTAGTTATGATGGCTACATGGAGCCTCCAAGTTCAGAGGAAGTATACCTCGAAGTATCATTTCAGAAAGGAAGTAGAAGACAATTGTTGACTTCATGGCTGTTCATCTTTCTAGAAGCATCTATATATTGGGTGGTTCCCTTGACTTTAATTTGGAAGCAAGCAGATCCACCAAGACTCCCCAGTGTTGTGCTTGCTACTGATGTTTAATGGTGTAATCCTGAACTTTCTCTATTCATAAGTCAGTCTCACTGAGTCCAACAGGGCTCACTCCTAAGAAAGTGTATATTGCTGTCCTTCCTGAATGGATGGTTGTCCTTCCTCCAGCTGGTTGGAGATTCTAACACCATCATGCCTGGAGATCACCAGATTAGGACTAAAAATTAAGGCTGCAATTTTCTGCATGCTTACTTAAAAACTACCTTGTAAAGCAGTTCAAAAGCACATATCCATCTATTAGTGCTTGTAATGCCTGCCACTTTTATAAGGCCATTTCCTGTTATACTGCTATTATTCCACTTTCAACATCCTGCGGAATCCTGGGGTTTGCAATTTACTGAGGCCAAAGAGCTCTCTAGCTGAGAATGCTAAATGCCCCTCAAACTGCAAACCCCAGGATTCCATAGGATGTTGAAAGTGGAATAATAGCACTGTAACAGTGTAGTGTGGAAATGGCCTAAGATGCAAATCCCATTAATCTTAGTGAGGTTTCTGAGTAGACATAGACTGCAGTGCTAATTCTTGCTAACAGGAACATTTTTTATTTTTACCCTACTCTTCCTTAGCTGTCCAGGACACACTTAAAAAAAGTTTGAATGAGAATACAGTCACCCCTCCAAATCTGCAGGTTTGACTTTTGTAAATTTGATTATTCATGAGTGTGTGTGCGCGTCTTCCCCCCCATTCTCCTCCTCCCATTCCCATTCCCATGCATTTTGCCCTAGACGGAGAACTCACACTGAGGCAAAATGTAAAAGAACGAGGGGGGTGGGAAGACTTACGTGACCCTGGCCCCCCCCAGAGCTCCCCCTCCAATTCTTATGCATTTTGCCCCAGTGCAGAGAACTTGCGTGAGGTTTCCGCCATCCCCCATTCCCTTCTGTATTGCATGGGAGCAGGAAGTGGGAAGCTCCAGAGGGGGAAATGAAAGCTTGTGCAAGGCCTCCTCCAGCCTGCATTCCCTTCCATTTTTGCATCGGAATGGGATGGAGGAGCCCTGGAAGGGAACAGGAAGGGGAGTGGGGGGATTTATTCATGTTTTCTGTACTTCACAAGGGTTCTGCATCCTGAACCCTGGCAAAAGCAAAGCGGCCACTGTAAAACGAGACACTAGAATTCTGTGAGAAATGAGAGAACTCAAAAACCAGTTGCAAGAATTAAAAACAAAGCATAAACAGTATAAACAACACCACCAAGCTGCATAAAAGTGATGGGTGGAAGACAAAAGTGCAGGTTTGGTGTAGTCGTCTGAGGGTCAGACTAGGACTTTGGGAGACCTGGGTTTGAATTCCTACTGAGCCATGGAAAGCCACAGCGTGACCTGGGCCAAGTCACACTCTCTTACTGGAAGGTCGTGGCAAATCTCCTTTGAATCAATCTTGCCAAGAAAACCCTGATAGGAATAGGGAATAGTCTTGCCATTGCCAGTAGCCCCAGGCAAAAGCCAACTGCTGCAGCTTCTCCTAGCTTGTGTGTTCTTCCTCATTCATAACTTTTACCATCTTGGCCACACTCTGATGTCGCTTGGTCACGCATGCCCAGTGCTCATCTGTGAAAAGTTAGAGGGTATCTCACTGACAGATGCACATTATGTACTTATTAAGGATTTTATCTAAATCCACACCACAGTATCCCTGATGCATAACTGACTGGAAGAGTTAATGGCTAATGTTGTTTGCAGAAGTTTAAGAGGAAAGGAAAGTGAAAACAGAGAAAAGGCAGATGTTTGCTTTGGCAGCTGAGTGAACTCAGCTTTTGCTTTTGAGACAAACTGGGTATTTCCAGATGACTCAGTTGGGCCTGATCTAATAAAACCTGTCTAGTTTCTATTTCCCAGTGATTTCTGATTGAAAACTATGCTTGTAAGAAAAAAAAATGAATGTAAGTAGAACTATGCAGAAACAAACTAAAAAGTTTTGTCGACTTATTGGGACCTTGCCACTGGGGTTTCTTTGCAAGATTTATTCAGTTTGCTCTTGCCTTCTTTGGAGGTGGAGAGAGTGT
This sequence comes from Cyclura pinguis, assembly GCA_030412105.1. Classification (NCBI taxonomy): domain Eukaryota; kingdom Metazoa; phylum Chordata; class Lepidosauria; order Squamata; family Iguanidae; genus Cyclura; species Cyclura pinguis. The sequence goes on along the minus strand of CM059599.1, from coordinate 15,162,436 downwards.
GACCTGCCCAAGGTCATCTAGTGGCTTTCCATGGCAAAGTGGAGCTTTGAACCCTGGTCTTGCAGAGTCTTAGTCCAACTACCTTAAAGCCACTGTCAAAAGTGTTGGACGTCACATTTTGACTATGTGACTTGATCATCACTCCCACCCTGTTCTACCACTTCCTTTTAACTGTAGATAGTGTTGTGGCTCTGGGTCTCCAGAGATTTGAGATTTCAGCTCCCCAAATCCATGACTACTGACCAGATTAGTTGAACAACTGAAGTCCAAACTATCTGGAGGACTAAAGGCTGAAAACCACTATTTTAATGCATTCAATCCTAGAGCAAATCTGGCCTGACCTCCCTAGAAGCCCAGCAGTCGCATGGGGACGGAGTAGCCGTTTGCCCCAGGCGGCAATGTTCTGGGGGCGTCCCAGCACATAGCCACACCCTGTGCGCCCCGGCCACACCCACACCCACCACAGTCACACCCTTTGTGCTGTAGCCCTGCCCTTCTCGCCCCCCTCCACACGCTCCAAGCTCTGCCACTGAAGCCCAGATCACTGATCTGAGGCCGTCGGACATATCATTAGGCAATGTGATTCACTGACAAAGACAATAATGCTCAGCAAGGTGGAAGGCAGAAATGAGGGAGAACACATTACAGGTGAGTTGCAGCCCTGATTTTGCAGGACCTTAACAGGGCGGTTGATGGCCAGGGCTCTTGGATGTCTCTCCTGCATAGGCTTGCTGTAAATTGAAATTAACTTGATGGCAAATAACAGCAAGCCAAATCTTGCAGGGTCAAAGTGCTAGGGGCTTCACTTTTCCTGCTGAGTTTAATTTAATTGTACTGTAGTGTGCTCTGGGTGGGGTGAATGGCTTTTCCCAACAGAGTGGTTCCTGTTGTAATGCAAGGTATTATGGCGACAGCTTGGTCTTCAATTGGCAATTAGGCTCCATTTGCTTTGCAAAAGATCTTTTTCTGGTAATGAAAACCTACTAGAACTGCTGCCTTGATATAAGTCAACACAGCTGCCTGCATTTTTTGGACAGAGATTGTCCTTGGTGAAATTAAGGAAAGTGGAATGAAAACTACAGGTCTTACTTCTGAATCCAGTCAAATATCCTATCTCCCTGTTTGGAATCTTCAGGTGAGGGTTTCTCTCAATCTCTCCAGGGTCCTAGGAACATCTGAAGAGGACCCAGCGGAAAGCCTTCTCAGTGGTTGCCCCACACTATGGAGCTCCTTCCAAAGGAAAGTCCACTCAGCTCTCACCCTGCTCTCTTTCTGCCGGCAGGTGAAGACTTCCTTCTTTAGGCAGGTCTTTGATTGATTTTTTTAAAATCATATGGTAGAATTGTGTTGATAATGGTGTTATGTGTTTCTACCCTGTATGTTTTGAATTATGTTTTAAAACTACTGTAAATTGTTTTTTTTATATATAATTTTTATTGACATTTCATCCAAAATAAAAATAGATTATTTGAAGTATTTACACGTTAGTAATTATGTCATATTTGTATAATGTTTCTTCCATTTTTCTTTATCTGAGCAAATAATTATTATTGTACATATTTATCATGGTCCACATATCACCAAATTCCAAATTAGGAGTTGTATCCAGATATATCTTGTCTTAACCTTAAACTTAATATGTTTCTTAACTTACACATTGTAAAATTTATCAATCTTATGTACATTATATACATTTACCTCTATTCATCTTTATCCACACAAATAATTGTTATTATACATCCCTTCTTTAATTCTCTTTATCAAAAGCAAAATTAAAAGTTCTGTCCAGATTTATCATATCTTATCCTTGTAATTAAGTATATTTTTTAATCTAACATTACGTAATTTATTATTGTTATGTACATTATATACATTTATCTCTGTACCTCTATACCTCTTTAACTGTGGTTAAGATTGCTTCTGCTAAACCTCTGATTTATTTAATCCCATGTTCATTATTAAACGCCCATGTCATATCACTCACACTGTTGTTTATAGTTGTCTACTTAAATTTCAGTTCTCCAAATCGATTTATGGGACCCCAGTCCTCCTCTATCTTTTCATCTGTTTGTCCTCTGAGTCTTTGTGTCAAATTATCCGCTAATTTCATTTCATACAGGCTTTGAATCCAAAGTTCAATGTTTGGCGTCTCTTCTTTCTTCCAACATTTTGCGTATTCTATTCTGGCTAAAGTTATCATGTATAACAGAATTTTAGAGTACTTTTTCTTTACAGTTTGGTTTAAAGTGTGTAACATGTTTAACAAATAGATCTCTGGATCTCTACCAAATTCAAATTGTAAAATGTCTTCTATTTTTTTACGTATATCATTCCAATATTGTAAATTGTACTGTAAATTGTTTTTAACTATCTGCTTTTAATAGTAGTGTTTAATTGCTTTTAAAAAATTAATCTGAAATATTTTAGTCAACGTCTACTTTAAATTATGTAAGCCACCTTAGGTCTCTTGATGGTAGAAAGGCAGGAAATAAATCAATAAATTATATAAATCTAATAAATAAAAGTCAAAGTTTGTGAGTTTGTGTCAGGCAGGCAAAGACCTCATTTGATTGGCTGTGTCAGGTGAGAAGACCTCGTATGATTGGCTGCCTAAGAAAATTCTCTGGAATCCTGGGGTTGGCAGTTTAGGGAAGGGCCTTTAGAATTCTCAGCTACAGAGCTCTTGGGGCTGGCCGGTTGTTATGGAGACAAGGCCTAGCAGCAAGAAGAAGGCCAGTGTATTCCCTTAGAAACCAAACCTCTGTATGTCAACAACTGTGAATACAGAATGCATTGGGGACTATGGGGAAAAGTTACAGGTACTGGACAACACAGTTTGGGGAACTGGAGACACATGAGCTCAAATCTGTGTATTTCAACTGCATCTAATTCCTAAAGTAAGGCAATTCCTAACGCATTTCTAACAAGTATTACCTATAAGAAAATAAAATCCTGGGCAATGCTGAGTAAATATGCTATAAATAATAAATATAAATAAATAAATCATCTGTGAATTTCTGAAAGCCAGCTTTGGAATTCTAAAGTGGAACTAGCATTTCTGAAGTTTACTCTTGGAACAATCTCTGTTACACTAAGATGTGGGGGATGTTGGGGTCGACCTGCAATGACAGCTCAAAGGAGGTCTGTAGAGGAGGGTTAACGGCAGGATCTTTTCATCTATCTATACCAGTACTAACTGCAGAGAGGACTCCAGTCAAAATTGACAAAGTATTTTATTTGAATTGACAAACACATGAGAAGTCAGACACTCTTAAGAACCATACAAGGCTATCAGAAAGTAAGGCAAGAAAGCTTGGCTAGAGAGGGAGATTGGGTGGAAAGGGTGATGGCTACTAGTCCTGAAGAAGGGGTCACAGCAGAATGGCTCAGACAGTGTGAGGGTAGTACATGTCATGGGCCAGGTGAACAGCAGCCTGGAAGGAGGACAAAAAGACACACGTGCACCAGAAGCTAAACAGGCTGGGATGAGAGTCAGCTGGCTCCAGTCTTCTTAAGGAAGGCAAGAAGGCAGTGGCTCAAAGCCAGAAACAACTCATGTGTTTGCTGGCCCTTGCCTTCATGTGTGCTCCAGATTCCCTGCTTGCTGTGTGTCTGACTTCACTGACCTTTGGAATGTCTGACCTTTCTGCTTGCTGGATTCTTGACCTTTGGACCAACACTTTGTTAGAAAAGATAGGTAGAGATAAGAGGGAAGACATTTCGGGTTACCCTAACTAACCACCTCTGTTACTGCTATCCCGCTGTGAGGCCTTCTGGGTTTTTCACTGCTAAGTGTTGTTGCTCTTCTAACACACTTGCCTTCGCTTCTGCTTCGCGCTGACCAGGCAACCTTTATTGGACTGCTAAGCTGTATCTGCTTGCCTGCTGATGGAGGAATGGCAATCTGGGGCACCACACTCTATGTACTACAATTAGCTGGGGTTGAAGCTCAGGTTTTTATATCCTATTTCACAGCCTGAAGGGATGTGTTGACAAAGCCATAACAACTTTCCCACAGGACTGACAAAAGGGTCTGGAATGGGCTGATGCTTAACTCCGGAGTGACAGAACAATGACGAGACTCATGATGATCTCTTAATGTTCAGTCAGGTAGGGTATACAGGGAAGGTCTTTGTAAAGCAGTGAAGGGATTAGCACAAACCCATCAGGGTTGGGTTTTCTACATAATCCTATGTGAATGTTCATGACTCTGAACACAGTCTCCAGTCAGCATGGCCTTGATTGTGTTCTCTAGTCATTAGTAAGTCCAATGTATGAAAACTGTCTATCTCATAGGAGGAGTGGTAGGGTATGATAACATCCCCTAGTCTACATTCCATACAATACAGTAACTAAAGCAAATAACATATAATCAAGATGTACAGTGAAATCTCATAAATATCAACTCTGAAGCAAAACCAGTAGGCATCAGTGGTACTCTCTCTCATTATTCCCAGTTAACTGGCTATAGGGTTGTGGTCATAAGTGCAATCCTATGGCCTTGCTGCTTCAGTTTCACCCTTTCTTGTCATTTCTTCTATAGTGGACTTTTGAATGTAAGTTCCTCCAGGCAGAGACTTATCTGTTTCCCTGATTTCTGGGGTCTCTTGGGGGACACCTCAATGTGCTCCAATTAATGGGGAATGAAAACTAGCCAGAGCACAAGCGATAGCAATACGAGAGGCAGGGCAACCTAGTGAGATCTTTTAACCCAATTTTTACGGGGTCAGGCTGAGCCAAAAACCAAGCAAAATTGTCTAATAAAATGATTTTATTTAAAAATAAAGACTTGCGCACATTCGCACTTACGCACTCACTCACACAAGAGCAATTTAGAAATAAAAGAGAAGAGATAGGATAGGGGACTTTTGGAGGGTTACAGCTGGGGAATACTGCACCTGGTCTTGAAGTCCGGAGGTTTGAGACAGCAGCGGAGAAAGAGCAGAGACTCAGCACAGAGGGAGCTGAGGGGATAGCCGGATGGAGTGACGGCAAGCCGAGAGCGATCCGGAGCAATCCAAAGAAACACTCAAAAACTGGGGGTATTTATAGGGGAAAAGGTACCTGGAGGGCTAATCCTATCCTATCCCGGAGAGAACAATCAGTAGAGGAGCTAGAACAAAGCTCCAAACTGTCCATGTCCTTTGCATGATTGGGAGAACAAAGCTCCAAAATGTCAAAGTTCCTTGCATGCTTAGCTTTTCTGGGGTTGTCAAAAACCACGGTGGTATGCAAATCATCCTCGCTTGACGGGCTGTTTGTCAGAAGAGCTAATCCCTTCAAGCAGGCTCTTCGGGGTCGAGGACTCTTTGTATATTTTAAGTTTTACCTGGCTGGAGGTCTCCTGCGGCGACATGACTCAGAGTTTACTGGCCTGACCGGGTTTTTCCTGCTTTCGGCCTTTCAACCGTGCCTGCCTATGTGCTCGTTCGGGGGACCTCTCAAGCACATGGAGATATAATTTAATATTAAATTGCAGACCCCAGAATAGGGCTATCCACCGCAGTAACATATCATTGTGAGCATTCTAATGCCAGCAAAGCATAGTGCAGTGCGTCCCAAACAGAGGTCCCCAACACTGTTAGAATTCAACTTCCCAAAGCCCCATCCAGTATGTGAGACTGGGTACTGTAGCCCAACATCACTGGTGAGACTAGTGTTGTGGATTATGATCTCCATCCAGTTATGTCACTGTGTGGCACATTGGTCTAGCAGGCGCTCATTTTCAGAGTTCAGCATTTTGCACAACAGTTTATACAAGAGTGTGATTCAGCACAGCTGTGACAGGGGACTTACAGTCTGCAAGCATGAAACTGGATTTAGGTTTATTATTATGGGGAGACTCATGTTCAAATCCCCACTCAGATTTGCAGCTGGCAGACCCCACATCCTTGTGTGTGCCTTTTCAGGTGCTAAAACCATCCACCACCGTCACATTTAGAAAGCTTTCTTGGTGGTTGCCTCTAGACTCTGGAACTCCCTTATCCAGAAGGCCAGAATGGTGTCTTTCAGTTGACACGCTAAAGCCTTTTTATTCCAACAGTCTTTTAATACAGAAAGTTTTAAAAGAATGGGCTATGGGGTGATACATTTTCTTAAACTGTACTGTTTTTAATACCTTTTTTAATCTATTTAATTGCATTTTATTAACTAGAGATTTCAAGTGTTTTAATATTGTGATAGTTTAATTCTACTTTAATGCTCACTTTTTGCATGTTTCTAACCGTATTGTTTTTTTAAAACCGTAAGCTGCCTTGAGTCCCAGTTCTGGAGAAAGGTAAGATACAAATAAATACATTAATAATAATAATTTGTTATGAGGACAGAATAGGAGGGGATCACATTTTTTTTTGCCCTGTGCTCTCTGGAGCAAGAGAAAACCATCCACGAATCACAGAATTATAGGGCTGGAAGAAACCACAAAGGCCATCAAGGCCAACCCCATTCGGCTATGCCGGAACACACATCAAAGCATTCCCAACAGATGGCCATCCAGCATCTGTTTAAAAACCTCCAAAGAAGGAGACTCCACCACGCTCCGAAGCAGCATATTCCACTTTTCTTTCTGTCTGCTCATCTAACTGCTCTTACCATCAGGAAGTTCTTTAGGTACATTTTCTTTTCCTGTAATTTGAAGCCATTGCTTTGTGTCCTAATCTCTGGAGCAGCAGCAAACCATGTTCCTCCACCTCCCATATGTCATCTGTTCAAATATTTACATGTCTGTCGTGTCACATCTTAACCTTCTCTTTTCCAGGCTAAACATCGCCGGCTTTCTCAGCTGCTCTTCACAGGGCGGGATTTCCAGGCCTTTCACCATTTTGGTTGCCCTCCTCTGGACCCGTTCCAGCTTGTCAATCTTCTTGAATTGTAGTGTACACTGGGTACCTAACTCTCAGCTTAGTCTACCTGGCTGGGCTGTTGTAAGGCTACAGTATGCGAGGATCGTATATCTTGTAAAGTTGAATCCTTGCATGTTGTTTGACTACAACTCCCAGAATCCCCAAGCCTTGCTCATGTTGGTTAGGGTTGCCAGGACATTTTTCATAAAATACCAAGAGTTGGAAGAGACCACAGCGGCCATCTAGTCTTCCAACAATATCCTGGGGAAATATTTGGGTACCCCTGTTTGCATTCCTTGAAAGACAGGTGCCATTTGAACATGCTCTGGACTACAACTCCCAAAGGGGAGACAAGGAAGAGGCCTTCCTCTGCTATGGCACAACATGCAAGGCATGCCCTCCCCACTTGGCACCACTGCCTTTTAAGTACAACTTTCGGGTCCTCACTATTTCTCCCCAAACGTACAGATGCATGGCTTTAAATTAGTTTAACCTTTCGAATGCTTTTCATGTGTTAAATTGCTTAGTCTGTTTAAATCACTTCTAACACTTCAATGCTTGTAAGTATTTGAATGCTATTACTTAAACTCTTTCAATATTTAAATTCCGTATTGTTTCAAACTGTTTAAACTGATTTTATTCCTACACCGCCCTGAGATCTCACGACAAAGACCGAGAGATACATATTTGAACACACAAAAATAATAAATAAATACATTTCCAGCAAGCTTCCTTGTTAGTGCGGATCAGCCGTAATGGCTGGAGGAATTTTGGAAAATCGTAATTCGAAGCGCAAAAATTTCCAGGGAAATCAGAAAGATTTTATTTATGTCTCCTGCTTGCAGAGATTCAGATTCACAAATCACAGAGGTGGCTAGGTTTTCTGCCTCTGCCATTACGACCCGCAGACAAATAACACAAGGACATATATAATTTATAATTTACTTACTTTTTGATTTACTTAATTTATAAAATCTTACCTAGCTTAAATTTTATTTTTGGACTTTCGTTACAAATGCACTGCGCTTAATGCACCTGTATCCCATGTATGCATGATGTGAATTTCACCTGTAGCTCTAACTACGTATTAGTATTTTTTTTTATTATTTTATAGTAACTTTTTAATATATTCTCATTCGGTCAATGAGCGCAGACAATGGATGGATAGATGGATGGATTCAAATAGTAACTTTTCCAAATTCTGGAATTAAGGGCGAACTGTGGAGAAAATACAAAGGGAAAAAAAAAGTTTTTTTTTTAAAAAATGAACGTACATTTCCTTGCTCGCGCTCCCTCTCTTTCTCGCTTGTTGAATTAAACCGCTTCCAGAAAACGCGCAACGCGATCCCCGCTTCCCCGCCACCAAGAAGGGCGTTTGCTCGGCTTCTTTGATTCTTTTAAAGAGGCGGAGCCAACATGCCCTCTCCCCCTCTGATAGGCTGTCCTGCGAGGGGAGCCGCCACGAGCCCTCGACGGCCGGCCAATCAGCCGGCGACCCCTTCCGCCTTCTTTCCCGCGTGGTAATTTGGCGAGTCGTTCGCGCTGCTGAGCCCGCCGCCGCCGCCGCCGGGCCACGTGACCGCGCGCTGAGGGGAGAGGATCCCTTCCGAGAGGCTGCTGTCGCTCCGCTGGCATCAGCCGGCGCCTGAGCAGAGCGAGCTGAGAGGAGGGCGAGCGGGGGAAGGAGGAAGGGAAAGCGCAAGGAAGGCGACCCGAGAGAGAGAGAGAGAGGGGACGCTCCCTGGGACAGGGGAGATTTAGCCGGGCAGAGAGGAGGAGGAGGAGGAGGAGGAGGAAGAAGAAAAGAGGGGGGCAGCCTCCTCGTGAGGGGTAGGTAGCCTGTGTGCTCGTCGGTTCCTCCCCCCGTGAGGAAGAAAGGCGGAATGGGGTGGGGTGAGGACTCCTGAGGTGAGGAGGAGGCCGAGGGCTGGGTGCAGCTCTTTTGGGAAGTGTGGCTTCCAACTCCTACCGGTCCCTTCCCTCAGGGAAACTGAGAAAAGAGAGCGTAAAGTAGGGCGTGCAGGCTTCACAGGCTTCAGTGGCTTCTTCGTTTAAAAAAAAATCACACGGGAGGGGGGAAGGTGACCGTTTAAGGGCCTTTCCGCACTGCACTGTTATAGCGCTATTATTCCACTCTCAACATCCTGTGGAATCCTGGGGTTTGCAGTTAAGGGGGGATTCTCAGAATTCTCAGCCGGAGAGCTCGTCGGCCTCAGAAAACTGCAAACTCCAGGATTCCACAGGATGGAGTGGAATAATAGCACTATAACAGTGTAGTGCGGAAAGGCCCTGAGTCATAGGCCTTTTTCTCTCTCTGTCTCTCGTTCTGTCTGTAATGATAATAATAATTTGTTTGTGTCCTGCCTTTTTCCCAATCATGAGATTCAAGGTACGTAGTGACATAAGAAGACAATACAATTTAAAACCACAAAACGTTCATAAAAGTATAAATATAAGATTTTAAAAAACAATTTATGAAGTCAAAGCTTACGTGTTAACAATATTAAAACAGAGTAAAAAGGACATTAAAAGACTATTGTTGTTGTGTGCCTTCAAGTTGGTGCATGGGTGCAGTAATATTTCAAGCAGAGATGTTGTTGCTGTGTACCCACAAGTTGTTTCTGACTTATAGTGACCCTAAAGTGAAACATATTTGGGGTAGCTGTGTTGGCTGTGTAGCAATTTTTTTTTTAAAACAGAATATAAAATCCACAAAACTGGTGTCTTTGTTGGGCCAACTAAAAAAGCACAATATATGTATGGTGTATTTTGTGCTTTGTCCTCGTGGCCTTCCAGTCCCTCTGTCAGCCCCTTTACGACTCACTTCTTTATTTTAGCATGAGCTTTTGAGGATATTATCCATTTTCTTAGATTCAATACTTAGTGATATCCAAATACAAAATGCAGAGTGATACAAAGATTGCATCTGAAGAAGCGGATTCATAGCCACAAAAGCTCATGCTAAAATAACAATTAGTCAGTCTCAAAGGGGGCAACAGATTTTCTTTTTAAAGACTAACTGGTTTTATTTTAGCATGAGCTTTTGTGGCTAGCAGTCTACTTCTTCAGATGCAATACGAAGTGATATACAGATATAAAATGCAGAGGGATACACAAATTGCAATACAGAGTGATGTCCAGATGTAAAATGCAGAGGGACACACAGATTTAACAGCAACAAAAGCTCATGCTGAATTGAGAATTAGTTAATCTTAAAGGGGCTGCTAGATTTCCTTTCTATCTGCCCTTCCCCTTTTCCTTTTTAAGAAGGTAAATGTAGGGCCTGCAATAAAATATTGCCATGCATGGCAAGCTGCCACTGAGGAATCAGACACTAAGCCCAGAATGAGGATGATGATGATGTGAAGTTTGGAAAACCACAGTCTAGGAGAGCGACAATTTGAGATGGAATGGGGAAAGATTTAGTAAACATTTTTTGAAATGGAGGGGTACTGAAGAACATGTCACTGTTCGTAAGAATTGCTTTTTTTTTTTTTAATCCCAGAACGAGGTGAGATGCCTCCTAAAAGGAAAGGAAAAGACAACCTTCCCATTCCTCTCCAAGAAGGAGTCATACTGAAAGATACCGAAAAGAGAGAATGGAGACTTGGTCATATGATTGCCCAGGGCGGATTTGGGCTGATCTATTTAGGTAAAGTATCAAGTGTGACTATGGATGTCACTCCCCTCAAAAAAAGAATAATAATAATTCGATGTAATGGAGGAAGTGTTAATTAACACTGTTTTTATTTTAGAACTATATTGTTGGTACCTGGTGAGTGAACAGAACAGTGGAAGAATGCAGGGGCAGGGAGACTGCAGTCCTTTGAAGTAATCTCTCATTATAATTGTAATTAGATGTTGTGTTTTTTTTCTTTTGTTTTATCTGGTGAGGAGTGAAATGTAGCATTTTGGTAGGCTGTCTTGAGCCTGATGTCTGAACAAAGATCTGAAATAAATGAAAACTTGTGTGCTGCACCACACCAGCAACTCTGATCAGCAAGTAATGTAAAAAAAAGATTGCTTTTAGAAAAATCGGCAGGGCAGTTTGTAGTTCTGTCCACTAGCCATGTTCATCTGGGATTTGGAATAGCTTCCCAGTGAAGAAAGGGCCTAAAAGATGATCAGAAGCACCTAGAAACAGAGCAGCAATCAGTATATCTATTTAAGCATAGATGAGATAAATTCTGTGCTGCTCTAACTGATTAGTGGCCTACATATGAACACAGGAAGCAGCCTTATGCTGAGCCTTACCATTGGTCCACCCACACCCCATTATTGTCAGCACAGTTTGTGGCATTGGCTTCCCTGGATTTCAAGCAGGGTTTTTTGGGGTTTTTTTGCTACCTAGCCCTGCCCAGGCATGCCAGGAAATGAACATGAACCTTCTGCATTCCAAGCGTTTGCTTTCCTTTGAGCTCCCCGTTTTCTCATTAACTCTAGTTTCTGAGATGTCTTCCAAGGCATATACAACATGTTGTGGTACAGGCATACTTCAGTTTTCAAAGTGCATTCCTAGGCCTTCTTTAACAGAAAATTTGGTAGCAGAGGCAGAAGTAACATGGAACAAACAGGGTAAGTCTCTACACCCCAAAAAGAAGAAAGGTGCTATATGCTTCAGCAAACGTTTTATTCAGACTTAAACAACATGTACATGTGAAATGAAAGAACCCGGTCAGGTGAACTTTACTTGTATAAGTAAAAAAAAACATTTGGACCTGCCTGGAAACAACTTGAAAATAAATCCAGGGATAAATCCAGGCTCTGGAACTCCCTTCCCAGGGAAGTCGGACTGGCACCCTCCCTGTCTTTCCATAGACAAACAAAGACATTTTTATTTCGGCAAGCATTCAATATGTGATCATTGCCTGGCTGACAAATGGTGCTGGTTATTTTTAATTAGTACCAATTGTGAGTTGTTTGTTGTTTTAAATATATTTTAACACTATTTTAATTATTTCTTGATTGTTTAATTTGTGTTTTAACTTTTGTATGTTATGATTTTTTAACTATGTTTTTGTAGAGTTCTGTAAGCCGCTTTTGAGTCCTTCCCAGGAGAAAAGTGGGACACAAATAATGATGATGATAATAATAATGGTAGCAGTAATACTATTTTTCTTTCACTGGTCTCCATTTTTCTTATGATTTCCATTTTTGTTGGCCAAACTTACAGAGCTAAGCTTTTTTTTTTTTTTTAATCTGCTGGAGGTAGCTGGTGAAAGAGGCTTACTTTCTCTCTCCTTTTATGTCTGTTTTGCTCCTGAATGCTCAGTTAAGGTCTCTGGAGGCAGCTGCTGTTTATTCTGGTTGTTGTAGACGGGCAGGAGGATGATCTAGAGTAAAATTCCGCTTTTTTCCCAGCTCGGGTTTTGTTTATTGCACTATTTATCACACTTGTACTACTGTAACCTGGCACTGCATCTGTTTTTCCTCTTCCCCTCCTTCATCATCCTCCCAGTGCTGATGCTGCCAATAGCTTCCAGTTAGACAGAGGATGAGGAGGGAAAGAGGGACTGGTTGAGCCTATAAAGCCTGTCTAAAAAAGAGCTTCACTTTCATAGGCTTTGTTAACTGAGGTATGCCTGTAGTCTAAACTAGAGGTTATTGGAGTGTGGATAATCGCTGCCTGGCTCATTCCGTACAGCAAGTGTCACAACTGGCAAACAGCCTTAACATGGCATTTGGGCCTCCAGAAACAGTACTGGATTGATTAATAGTTCCACAAGGTTGCAACCTAGCCTGGTAAGAGAAGATCAACTCCATTGTGGTCTGATCAAAGTTCCACCCTCTGGTTAAGGGGGGTACCAGTGGTTGCTCTGTCTTCAGACTGAGCTTCAGTTTATTGACCTTTATTTGATCCATAATGTATCTGAAGACACTGCGCTATCACGGATCCCAGTGGTGTGAGTACATTCTGCCGAGTGTGCCTGCAGAGTCCTTTGGAAGTTTTCCCACTGGGTGGGTGAAGATCTGAAAGGCAGACAAGTGCGTGGGGAAATGGAGGGCTAGCTCACAAGGGCACCCTCTGTCAACCTTTCTGTTAATGGTGCTGAAAGTGGCTAAGAGATATAAGAGAATTTAGAGGGGCAAATGCATCAGGGGGATGAGGGACGTGTTCATGCCGGTATCAGGCCTGAAAGCAGACTCTGAGTGGTTTGTTAAATGGAGCCTCCACATTCAGAGGCAACATGCCCCCATTTGCTGTGGAGAAGTGAGGTGGAAATACTGTTGCCTTCATTGCCCTGCTTTTGGGCTTCTCAGAGGCAACTGAATTGCCGTTGTTTATAGAAGGATCCTGGGCTATATGGACATCTTGTGTGATCCAGCAAGGCTGCTCTTGTAGTAAAGCTGGATTCTGTGTCACATTTAAATTGTGCAAATCACTGTGTGTATACCTGAGTGTTTCTTGCCTAAGAAAATCCTATGAAATTCATGGTCACCCACAAGTTGACAGGTGAAAGCACATAGGTACACATGTCTATCTTTGTTTTATATGGCATGTTGTGTTTGTTGCTGTTTTGAATAATTTATTCTTGTTTTGCTAATCATGAGGGAGGGGCTGTGCTTGGCACAGCAGCCAGGCCTTGGGCACTGTAAATCTTACCCTGTCACACTTCAATTGTTTCAGCAGGCATGCTTCGTGCCTTTTCAAGATGTTTCAAGCCATTACAATATGTTAGAGATATGACCATATCTCACAAAGTTGCTTTGCTTGCTTCTTAGGGACTTCATGTACAATTGGCAAATCGGTGTTTGATCCTATGCTTGTGATTTTAATTTTTATGTGGGTACTTCCTGCTCATGATTCTATTGATTTGAGGTGTTGGAGTAATTATTATTGTAATTCTTGGACCCCTGAGTAGCATTCAAGCATATCTTCATAAGTGAAAGCCCCAGAAAGTTTTAAAGTCTCAACCGTTATAGAAGCAATTCCCAGCATCCCTCATCAGGACAGCCAGTGGTGAAGAATGCTGTGAGTTGCAGTCCAACAGTATCTGGAGGGGCACATGGTTTCCACTTCCATTTAAACAAAAGCTGTGATTCTCAGGAAGCTGAGTTCAACATGCAGTGCCTTACTCTATGCGTACAATTGTGACATCCTTAATTAGTCCTGTAAGAGCTATTTGACAGTGGAATAGACTCCTGGGTGGGGGCGGTGATGGCCTCTCCTTCTTTGGAGGTATTTAAACAGAGGCTGAATTCGCATCTTTCAGGAGTGCTTTAGTTGTATCTTCCTGCATGGCATGGGTCTAAACCAGGTAGTCCTTGTGACTCCTTCTAACTCTTAAGATTCTATGATTCCTACATGTCTTGCAAAGGCTGGTAGTGGAAACTATCTAATTTGACCTCTGTCTCTTAGCATCCTCCTATCTTGGGCAACTGATTAAAAAGAGCAACACCAAAGATTCGTACCTCCGTGTTAGAGGATTCCGCAGAAGTTTGTTCTTGGGTGTCCTGAAAGAGATGTAGAAGGGATGTTAGAGAATTCACCAAATTGTTTGCTGGGATACGTGTTCCTTTCTTAAACTGCCGTGAGGTTGTGGCAGGAGCTGCATTGTGGAAGATACTCCTGAACTTGTCTCTTAATTGGCATCCAGGCCCTGTTGAAACTGGCATGCCACCTTCCGAATGGGCATGGAGACAGGATAGCAGATGGTCAGGAGCTGAGCTGTGCCAGAAGTCACCGTGCATAGCGCAGTTAAGCATTCCAAAGCCCAGAGGGGCATCCAAAAATGCCGAAGCACATCACTTTTGCTCCTAAGGTTAAAGTTAGCTTTGAAAGTCAAACAAGAGTTTCTGTTAACCGAAAGAGGCAACTTTATTCTTTATATGTAGGATACTAATTTGTGAGTGCCTAGAAATAAAATACTTTCAGCATTTTGCTGTCTAGGCTTCACAGAACTGTGTTTTAGAACAGGAGTAATTTAATCATGTGAATAAGATACTTAAGACTGTTTCATCGAGGACAGTGGCAGGAATCGTGCAGTTCTCCAAATGTTGTTGGACTGCAGTTCCCGTTAGCCCTAGCCAGCATAGGCAAGGTGAGGAATGTTGGGAGCTGCACTCCAACAACATCTGGAGGGCCACACAGTTCCTATCCCTGAGGAACAGGCAGTGTCAGCTATTTAAAATGAAAGAAATTGTCATGCCATTAAGATCATTGGTGCTCCTTATTAAGCATCTATGTATGACTGTGAAAGCTGGACAGTGAAAAAACCTGGTAGGAAGAGATCTCATTTGAAATGTGCTGCTGGAGGAGAGTTTTGCAGATACGATGGACTACCAAAAAGACAAATACAAGGCTCTGAAGCCTCCCTAGAAGCCAGGCGACTAAGTTGAAACTGTCATAATTTGTACATATCGTGAAAAGACATGGCTCACTAGAAAAGACAGTAATACTCTGCAAAGTAGAAGGAAGCAAGAAAAGAGGAAAACCACACTACAGGTGTATAGACTCGGCGAAGAAAGCCGTAGCTCTCAGTTTGTAATACTTGAACAGGGAATTTGATGACAGGGTGACTAGAAGGTCTCTCTTTTGTAGGATCACTGTTAGTCAAAGTCAACTTGGTGGCAGTTAACAACAACAGTCCTACAGCATAGACCTGTTTTATAGTCAGAATTTACATAGGTTTCATACAAATATTGGCTTTGCCCACAAATGCCTTTATGGGTTTTTTCACAAGAAGCTTTTTATAATTCGGCAGGGAGAAATCAAAATAATTGGTGGACATATAAAGACCTGTTAAGGTTCTGTGATAATGAACCTACTTTCAAAACAAAAGATGAGTTATCAGCTAAAGGTATGGAGTGCCCTTGATTCTTATATGTGCAATTACATTCAAGATTCAAAAAGGGTTATAAGGAAGAACAGCTAAGGAACTCCTTTTTGGAGTTAGATACCATCTTAGAAGCTGGCAAGCAATGTATCACGGTTAAATTTTACAAACTTCTTTTCAAATGGGAATTGGAACAGGAGACTATAAAAAGTAGCATGATTAAGTGGGCCCAGGACATTGGATATCCCCTCCAGCTAGATTACTGGTTGCAGTCCTGGAAAGATTTACATTTCTCAGCTTACCAATCGTTAAAAGAAAACTACTATAAGATGTCATATAGATGGCACCTAACCCCAGCAAAAATTGCCAAGATCCACAAAGGAGGGAATGAGAACTGTTGGAAGTGCAAATCTGAAAGACGTTCGTTTTACCAATGTTGGTGGAACTGCAAAAAAGCAAAAAAAAAAAAAAAAAAAAAAGCAAAAAAGAAAATTGGAAAACTATTCATATAGAAATCACCAAAATTATTAAGAAAAGTTTCTCCATGAAACCAAAATTATATTTATTAAATATGTTTAAAGCAGTGGAGAATTACATTGACAAAAGACACAAGAAAGTAGTACTCAGTTTGATAACCAAGGCAAGAATTCTTTTTGCTAAGGAATGGAAAAAAGCAGAGGCTCCTACCATAAATTTATGGATTAGGGAGATTTATAAATTATTGGATATGGATAAGATGACAATGTTACTGAAAGACAAATCTTTAGATAATTTAAAAAAAACAATGGGAAGATCTAATTATATATTTTGAGGAGAAATGGGGGAACTCTTTTGTTATAGCTTAAAGAGATTGAATTAGATAAGATGAAGATATGTCTTTAGTGGAATTAATCTTGTTTCTTTTTTTGTCTTGTATTTTTTCTTCTTTTTCTTGTTTAATCTACACGTTGTGTACATTCGCTACATGTTCCTATATTCATATGCTGTGTAGATGTTACCCATAACCAGTTAACAACTGTTATATACTATGTAAATATAAGTATAATTAAAAAAAAAGGAATTTACATAGGTTTTGTTTTATAGCTCATCAGTTGTTTTACAGGTCTACACTAGAAGGGAGGAGCAGTTTGATTTAGGCTGGAATGGGCAGCACAGAATCATAGAATAATCAAGTTGGAAGAGACCACAGGGGTCATCCAGTCCAGCACCCTGCCGTGCAGGAACATACATCAAAGCACTCCTACCAGATGGCCATCCAGCCTCCACTTAAAAACCTCGAAAGGAGGAGACTCCACCACGCTCCAAAGCAGCATATTCCACTGCCGGACAACTCTGACCATCAGGAAGTTCTTCCTGAGGTTCAGGTGGAATCTCCTTTCCTGCAGCTTGAATCCATTGCCCCTTGTCCTAGTCTCTGGAGCAGCAGAAAACAAGCCTGCTCCCCCCTCGATATGACATCCCTTCAGATATTTAAACATGGCTGTCTTGTCCCCTCTTAACCTTCTCTTCTGCAGACTAAACATACCCAGCTCCCTAAGCCGCCACTCATAGGGCATGGTGGCCGTCAACAACAGTCCTACAGCATAGACCTGTTTTATGGCCAGAATTTACATAGGTTTTGTTTTACAGCTCATCAGTTGGTTTACGGGTCTACTCTAGATGGAAGGAACAGTTTGGTTTAGGCTGGAATGGGCAACATATTGCCTTCTAGGTGTTATTGATACCACTAGCCAGTGGTGAGGAAGGCTGGGAGTTGGAGCCAACATCATCTGGAGGGCTGTATAGTTCCCACCTTGATCTATGATTACAAACTTGGAACAGCTACAGATTTATGTAATACGTAAGTAATGGGAATTAGCAATATGTCAAACTTAACATCCATCCTTTCCTTCTCTTCTTCCTTATTCACTTTCTACATCTGTGCAGGGCTGCCTTTGGAGACGATTCAGAAAGTGAAACTAGTTTTATTTGTCAGTCCGGATTTCAGGTGCCGATATTGATGAGTAAAAACCTTAATGGTTAGTGCCTGTCTTATCTTAAGGGCAGCTGTAATCCACAAGTTGCCTAAACTTCAAGATTGGCACTGACAGTCTTGCTTTTTGTGTCATCACTATTTTTGGTGTATAGCCTAGAGTCACAGTCAGAGTTCAGAAAAGTTACTATTTTTGATCAGAATTCCTCAGCCAGCATGGGAATTCTAAGGAGTTGTGGTCCAAAATAGTAAATTTTCTGATTTCTGGTTTATTTAAAATAGTATAAACATTATCTTGTCCTGCTTTTCAAGTTGCCTGATTGAGATCTTCCATTGGTCTCTCATCCAAGGCACTAATCAACTTCATGGCCGTGTAGTTCTTCCAGTGCTCTGATATCAGCTGCTTTCGAGTCATTCACTGTGCTGTGTGCCTCTTGATGTGTACGTGTGCCTTCAGGTCATCTGTTGACTTACGATGACCTCATGAATTTCATAGAGTTTTTTTCTTAGGCAAGGAATACCTATAGGAGGTTTTTCCAGTTACTTCTTCTGAAATATCACCTATACCACCTGGTATTTGTTGGCAGTCTCCCATCCAAGTGGAGCAGATCCTGCTTAGCTTGCAAGCTCAAGCAGAATCTGGTGCCTAGAGCAGGTGAAAATGGCAAGGAGAGAGGAAATCCATGAAAGCAAATGAGGAAAGCAACTATTTTGTAAAAGAAGCAAACTATGAAGGAGGGGGAGAGAATTAAGTTTTTAATTTGTTCCTCCTGATCTTAAAAGGTGTCTGCAAATCATAGATACCACGGATATTGAGATGCTAGAGTGTAAACTAAGCTCAGAGGAAAATTGCTGCTCTTCAAATTTTCATAACCACTGGATTTTTTAAAAAAATCCACTTCACTTGGCATGCTCACCCGCAAGCAGTCACATACACAATTCCACTTTCTTGAGGCCATCCATGTTTGCAAAATGAGGATCTGTTGCCAAAACTTCTAACAGTAGCAATGAGATCAGCTGTGGACAGGGGTTGGGAATGCTATTTAACTGCCGATAGCATGGTTTTTACTTTTCCCACTGTGTAAACTTTGCCTACAAAACTGACTCCCTAAGATGTACTGCAGGCATTTCCACCATTATTTGAAGAGATGGTTACCATCCAAAACAGAAACAAAAAAACCAACCAAAAAAATCTGCTGCAAGTGAAAAGTTGGCAGGATTCAACTGGCAAGCAAAAACGGCACATTACTTTGTCGGACTTCTGGGTGCTGTGGTGCTGGGCTGTAAGCAAACAGGGAGGGAAAAGGCAATTTCCTCCAGAAGTGTGCTCCAGTGTTGCTTTTGCTTATTAAAACTAATAAAAGCTGTAGGGGACTGCCATAGCTCTGTGGCAGAGCACATGCTTTGCATGCAGAATGTCCTAGATTCAGTTTCTAGATAGCAGAGTTAAGGTGAGTTTAGTTGGAACAGACAGTACTTGGATTTGGTGGACAGTTACCTGATTTGGTATCAGCTAGCTAGATTTATTTCTTCTCTGCCATTTTCCCAGTTTCAGACTTAAGGCAGTTTGTAGCAGTTAAAGCAAACACCGTGGGTAAAAATTCACAGCATACAAATTAAAAAGCGACCAGACTAAAAGGAGTTATAAACTATTCAACAGTGACAACACACAAAACTCCAGCGAATTATACAAGGTCTGTTTCCCCTGAAAAAAAAAAGATAAATATTCCCCTAAGTAGATAGATAAATAAATATTCAAAGGCCTTCAAGAATAAAAGAAAAGAAAAAATTCTACCTGTTTGTGGAAAGATAGTAAGGAGAGTGCCAATCTAGCCTCTTTGGGATGGTAGTTTCAGAGCCTGGGGGCAGCCACAGCTTTTTCCTGTGTTCCCACAAATATGGCTGTGGGGTTGGTGGATTGAAGGACGGCCCTCTGCAGATCTCAAAACATGGGCAGATCTATCTGGGAGAACATGGTCCTTGAAATAACTGGGCCTGTGCTATATGTTAGGTAGATTGACACTGATTTCATTAATTAAGATTGTAATGCAAGCCAAATAAAACATAAGATTCTGTATAGAGTTTTGACTCTCCTGCTGACTTCCACATCAGTGGGATGGTGAGTCTGTTCTGGACTGTTAGTCTTAGCAGTCCAAGATGTTGAACCGTATTCGCAAAATAGGTTCAGCGCTTTTTATAAATCCTGTGAAGTTGAGATTAAAACCTAGAATGGATTGACCACCCCACTACCATGGAAGCTGCCTTCTGCTATTCTTTCAATTTGAAAATGAGGCAGAGGAATTTTGGAGTTATGATGCTGAAGTAAAGGTCCTAATTTTGCACCAACTTAACTATCAGTTGTTGTTGTTGTTGTTTGGTTTCAAGTCATTTCCAACTTCTGACAACTCTAAAGTGAACCTGTAATGGGTTTTTCTGGGGCTGACAGTGTGTGATGCACCCAGGCTCACCCAGTGGGTTTCAGTGGCTGAGTGGAGAATCAAACCCTCATCTCCAGGATTGTAGTGCAATGCTCAAACCTCTATACCATATTGGCTTTCAGACTTGGAATTAAATGCTGGCACCAGGAGCAACGTTAGCAAGGATGCAAGTTAGCAAGTTTCAGGGAGATGTGTATGTGGAACACAGTATGCTGTAGCAGTCAGGTGATTTCTGGTTTAATAGTTCTTCGCATTTATAGTGTGGAACTGGATTTCAGTTCCTTAGTTTACACACTGCCTTTAAAAGTGTCTTTCCAAGCTTCCTTGAGAATGGGAGATTGCACTATAAGGGTATGTGAGCTAGCTTGGGAGGCAGAGGGAGGCTGGTGTAGTAAAGAAATGGGCAGCTGAAGATCTCCAGATGTTTTTGCACTATGACAGCTCCTTAATACTCTTCATAGGCTGTGCTGGCTACAGCAGATTGGAGTTACTGGCCAAAAAACATCTGGAGGGGGGCTGTTGCCAAATCTGATGTAGGGATATAATTCTTCAGTAATTTTATTCTGGAAGAAAACAGCAAATAATTTTAGCAATTTTCTTTCTGCTGTGTGAAAGTCTTCAAAAACCATGTGGTTTCTGAAGAATATTCACTATATGGGACTTTTTCTGGGCAAAACTGCACACAGAATGCTGGAATTGAGGACTTAACTGTGTGCAAAATTCCTATGTAGTTGATTTGCATAGAAAACAGCGTTTTGTGTGTTCAGGTAGGAGCATTTTCTACACAGAAAATAATACTTCTACATAGTGTTGTGATATTTTTCTGCACAGAAATTACTGTTTTCTGCACTGAAAATTCTGTTTTGTGTGCAAAAAACATTGCAGAATAAGTTCTGAACTGCTGAACAGTCTAGGATTCTTCTTGATTCAGGGTTTCTCAACACTTAAAAATCCATTTTTTGACTGTTTGAACTATTTTCAAATATTCTTTCCATCTCTATCCTGGTGTAGCAAGAGGAGGAAGGGCAGAAATTGATGATTAGCAACTAAGACTTAAAAGTGGAAAGGTGAGATGTAACAAATGATTGGAGGCAGACCCAGCTGTGGGTCATGTTAGGCGACTTGTAGTGTTTGCCATCGTGATTTTATTGCCCACAGCTGGGCAAAAGTGAGACACAAGTAGCGTGACGTTTGCCTCCTGTGCTTCACGCTATCTAGAAAAGAAATACAATAGGCTATGGATGGAGAAACTCTGCCCCATTGTTGTCAGTTACTTGCACATTGACTTTCAGTTAATAGCATCTGTAAAAGGGAGCAGCATGCAAAAGCAACAAGGAATTTTGGCAAATAAGAGTTGGCCACAGAGGTATGCTGTACAAAAACTTCCTTTTTCTGTCTACCTGTTCTAAAGTACGGTTCTCTGATGCGTATGTTCTCCATAGAGTTTGGGGAGACTTAAGTTCAGATCATACTGCTGCCATATTCAGTGGGTAGAGATTGGCAACTTACCAATTTCATGGACCAGTATAAGGGCATGCCACTGCTGGATTATGCTGCTTCAGCCAGAACTGGTAAATCTCCTTCATCTTGCAACCTCTCCTTCGTGCAAGGGGTGGAGCAAGAGTTACAGGTATTAGTGTTAGCAAGAATTGTAGTGGGAATAGATGCAAAATGACACCACTAGATTTTGACTTTCATTTTTGATATGCAAAAATAGACATACAAGGAGTGGTAGGGATTTGTTTCAAGAAGTTATCACAAGGAAACCAAACAAAATGTCAGTAGATGTAAATATCTCAGTTTCAGTAATTTCTAGGAAGTTTCTTCTTAAACAACATGAAGATATTTTTCTGTCACAGTTGAAACAGAACCAAACCACAATGGACCATACCACATGGTATCATCTGCATTTAGGTCAAAATTATATTCAGTACTAGATGACACTTCAGTAACCCTTCCCTCATTCTCCACCCGTATTTTGTCTTGCAGCGTCCCCTTGCCTTGATATTCCAGTGGGAGACAACGCAGTGCATGTCATCAAAGTGGTAATTCTTATATCTTGAAAAATTATGTTATGGCACAAGCATTACATATCCTTATGAGAGCATTTTATATATTAATGTTAATTGATATCCTATTCCTGGTGGGTTGAGAGGCAATAAATAAATGCCACAGATAAATACCCCAGTTTCACAGTTAGCCTCTTGCCAGGATGAAGAATAAAATCTGGTAAGAATTCCAAGATAATCAAATTACCATGCATTACATAGGTCAGTGGGAGATTGGATTAGCTAGTTAACTTTTGGGTCTGTATGTATTTGTAAGTATTTTGTGATGCTGTCTTGTGTTATTGATACCTATTCTGTATTTTGCCTGTTATATGTCATTGATGCCTATTACACATATTTCACGGGCCTAAATACTCTAATGACACCACATCCTGTCTGATCTTGAAAGCTAAGCAGATTCATCCCTGGTTAGTACTTAGATGGGAGATTACAAGCAGATACCAGGTGCTATAGGCTATATTTCAGTGGAAGGAACTATCAAAACTACCTCTGTGTTTTCCTTGCCTAAGTAAGCCCTCTAAAATTCATGGGGTCACCATAATGTAGCAGGCAACTTGAAAGTACATACACAGTATATCAGTGATTTTCAACCTTTGATTCACCAGATGTATAAGTCTCAGTCAGTATGGCTAATGTTCAGGAATTCTGAAAGCTGAAGTCTCAAAACGCGGAAAATGAAAGGTTGAGAATCACTGCATTATATATTTCAATGCTTGGTGTGTGTGTGTGTGTGTGTGTGTTACTTACCTTCATGTAACCTCTCATAGTTTACTCCACCTCATGTCCTTAAGGAAGGTTGGATTCCATCTCTCATAATCCATGACTATTGGCCATGCTGTTTGAGGCAAATATGGTAGGTCACCACATTGCAGAAGGGTATGTCTTAGAGACTGGAGGCTGGGAACCATGGTGAACTTGGGTGACAAAGATTTTTGACAAAGCCATCACAGATATAGCAGAAACTGGTGCAAAAGGGGGACATATTTTGACTGAGCTGTGAAGTAGGAACTATCTATTATGCAGAGTAGTAACCTTTATATTTAGACTACTAGAAATTTGACATGTTTTACTGTTTTCTCCCCCTCTCGCTTCCCTAGTAATTAAGGCCAGTGCTAAAAGACAGTATCCTGCCATGTAGAACTCAAGTAGCACCAGTGAGAACCAAGCCAGCCAATATATGTGCAGACATTCCCTGAAATTCTTTTTCTTGGTCAGGGTTATGTTGTAGCTGCTGCTATTACTGCTACACAAGGGAACAGGGAAGCACATTTCAAGATTATGGGCAATGCATCTGACATGTTGTTATTGAGATAAATCTCAAGTCTTTATTAAATAAAGACCATCTTCTAGCATCTTGAGATGTACCTCCTTTTTCTCTTGTGGATTTCATTTGATGCTGTCCAGTCTTTCCTCTTTTTGCTACTTCTACTATAACAATTTTCTCCTGCTTTTCTTTCAGGGAGCTCATGGAGTGCCCCACTCCCACATTAACTTTACGATAGTACTGTGAGATAGGCTAGGAAAATGTGACTGGCCCAAGGTCTCCTGATGAACTTTGTAGCGTGAGAGGAGATTTAATCTAGGTCCTTGTAGTTATAGGCTAACGTTCCACCTTACACCTCAGTGGTGCTCTAAAGATAGACAGTTATGTGTCTTTACTTTTTTTTTTTTTAATAAAGCCTATTTTATCCTTTGTTCAGCTCTTACCTATTTTTGCAGATTTGGTTCTTTGGGTATAGAAAAGACTTCTGTGTTATTCTGGGAGCCTATCCAAGATTTGCTTTATAGAAAAGAAAAACAGGTGGGAAAAATAATATGTGAACAATAATTGCACATTAACTTTAAAGAACCTGATACATCCGAATTGTTTTTGACAGGAGTACCTTGAAAATGGGCCCTTGTTTTCTGAACTGAAATTTTATCAGCGAGCTGCAAAACAAGAGCACAGTAAGTTAGACAGTCCCTTGTCAATTTAACATTTATATTCCCTTAAGGTGGAATGTTGTTCATGTAAACACAGATGGGTCATTTATCCTCGGTGTCCTTACCTTCTAAAAAAAGTAGTTGTGTGCATTTTTACAATGTTTTCTAATCACATTTTGAAAAAACCTCAGGAGTAAAGCCATTTCTTTTTGAAAAGAAGGAAGACTTTCTAAAATATCTCTCCTTTTGGTTGATTCCTTGTGACAGTCAAAAGGTGGATGAAGATGAAACAGTTAGCCTTCTTAGGGATTCCGATCTTCTGGGGAACAGGCCAGTCTGAACACAACAGCAAAAGGTAAGGGAGCATGGATGGACAGTTGGATGGATGAATGAACAGATACTTTAAGGAATTTGTCCATTGTCATTGAACCCACCAGCGTGTCTGATGTAAACACAGATTGAACTAGAATCATTGTTTTGTGGGAATAGCATCCCATTTGCCTTTACTTGAAACGAAAGAGAAAGATCTATAGCTCAGTGGTAGAGTGCAAAGCTTGGGGGGAAGAATACATCTCCCAGAATCCCCCAGTCATCCTTTGCATGAAGAAGGTCGAGGGATCAGTCCCCCAGCCTCTCCAAGGAAAAGGGATCTCGTAAAGCAAAACTATACTTGAGACACTAGAGAACTACTAACTGCTGCTGTGTAACATGGTCTGCTTTGGTAAAAGGCAACTTAATTAATTGGTTAGTATTTGTGCTTTTGCTGACAAAATCATATGGGCAGCGGGCCTGACAGCTTTTTCTTTGTGTTAATAGATACAGGTTTATGGTGATGGAGAGATTAGGAGAGAATCTGCAAACCATCTTTGTAAAAAGAGGGCGAAGATTTAACAAGGAAACTGTTCTACAGATTGGGGTACGAATGGTAGGTATCAACTCTCATGGCAGTATAAAGCTGGAAGGAAATCACTGGACCATTGAATTTAAGCCATTGTCCTAGATACTTGTTATCTGAAACTCTGACAGATGCTTGTGCATTCTTGCTTGAAAGGAAGACCTCTAAGGAAGGGATTCTGCAACCTGCTCCAGCAGCCTCTTCTGTTGCTCCACTGAGCATAGAGTTAAATGTTTATTCTATTCTATAATTTAAAATAACTTATTACTTATTTTTTAATGTTGCATTCACATTTTATTTAATTTATATCACGCCTTGCTTCTGATAGGGGACCCAAGGCAACTTACAGCAAAATAAAGCTAAAAACTTGATGGTTAAAAAAGTTAAAACACAATTAAACAAGTTATCATATTGATGTGTAAAATCATTTAAAAACATGGTGTTCCCATGAATAAATTTTGCCAGGAAAACTCTGTGGTTGGTTCACCTTAGGGTTGTCATAAGTCAGAAATGAAGGCATGCAACAGCATGTGTATTTCTGTATTGCTTATCAAGTAAGTGCTCTCTAAACGGTTTACAATGTATTTAGCTAATTGCCCCAAAGAAGCTGGGTACTTGTTTTACCAACCTGCAGAAGGATGGAAGGCTGAGTTAACCTGGAGCCTGGCAAGATCAAACTCACAACCTTGTGGCTGCGATACCGGCGTTTAACCACTGCGCCACCAGGGCTCCATTGAAGGCATGCAACAACAGCTACCTAGCGGGAAAGATTAGAGGGTTAGGGAGTGTGCACACTGTTGCAGGAAGTCATGAAATTCTAATGCCATTCTGTTCTAAAATTGTGATCTCAGTTCTTTTTCAATCCAGCTCTCTCCTCAGCTGGTAACTGCTGGTAAATGCTGGGGTGCTTGAATACGCCCACACACACACAAACAGAGACACAGAGCAGGTTCTTTTCTAGTAAACAGGATAATATTGTTGTCAGGTTGTTTTAAGGGGTTGTTCACAGTTCTCTGCAGGGGTAAAGCGCTCTTACTGTTATTTGTATATTTACTTAGCTGTTCAGTTGTTCCTCCCATTTTACCTTTAGAAAATGCTCTGTCATATTTTCCTCTTCAGGTTATCATCTACTAACTAAAACATGCTGAACTGCTAGTCTACAGAATATATAGAGAGATGATCATAACATATATAGGAATTGTGATTTTTTTGTAACTTTTTTTTTGTCCTCTCCCCCAGCTGGATGTCTTAGAATATGTACATGAAAATGAATATGTTCACGGAGATATTAAAGCAGCAAATTTACTTTTGGGCTACAGAAATCCACATGAGGTAAATAAATATTGAATCCCCCACTCCCTCATGCTTCCTTGTTCAATTTGTATCCTTTTTTAGTTCAGTATTCCCCAACAGGCTGTCCTCTGCATGTGTCAGAACTACAACTCCCATTGTGGTCATATTGGCTGTGTGTGATGGGAATTGTAGTCCAAACTAACCCAAGGTTGGAGACTGCTACTATAACTGTTGCTGCAGTTGTTTGCAGGGAAAACCACCTGTGACTTAAAGCTTCATTTGTTGCAGAGAGCAAAAGTACTTCATGTACTTCAAGTACTCCTCTTATTGTGATGAAAATCTCTTTATTCAAATGAAATCCCAAGGCTTGATCTCTATATTTGTACCATTCCATGACACTGCTTCAGTGGAGCTCTGATCATGCATCTGAAAACTCCCCTGCTTTATTTTTGAGGGCTTGCTGTCCCATTTACATCTAGGGAGACAGCGGCTCTTTGTACTTACAACCTTAGAGTATAGTGGGCCCTCCGTATGCGCAGGGGTTCCATTCCAGGGACCCCTGCAAATAATGGGTTTTACAAATGTTTGTGTCCCATTATATTTAATGGCAGCAATGTGCATGCTGATGCATCAGTGTGTCTGCACGCACATTGCCACTAGTTTAGGTATAGAATGTGATGAACTTGCTGACACTCAAACTTGCGCATTTGGAAACCGTGAGCAAGGCGGGCCCACTGTATGCAGTTTTAGTTGAGAATGCAGACAGATATCTATACTGTTGTGTGCACATGGGATTCCAGACTGTAATGTATGACTGCTTTCTTGGCCTCTTGCAAAGGGAATCCCATCTTGTAGCTCCCATGTTGGGTCAAGAGAAAGCTGGTGACTAGATGCAGTTTGAAATGTGCTAATGGGCAGATGGATTGGTGTAGTCTTCACGCAGCATAAAGTATTGCATCATGAGATACTGTTTTTCCCCGCAGTAGCAAATCAGGTTGAACCATTGCCCACAAAATTGAAGAGAAGTTATAATACAAAATGACTTGTCTTCATGAAATTCCTGCCTTGGAAACAACAATTGCATCAACCTTTATTCACATCACTTGCAATAGCAAAAGTTTTAGTGTATGTATCCATGAATATTTGTTTATAGATAGTAATGACTTCCCCTTCTTCTGTTGATCTATATCATTCTGATGCGGCTGGGTGTATGCAATTTGTTTACAATACATTCAGCTGTATGGCTGACCAGCTGATCTTGAAAGTGCAACAAATCTTCTTTGCCTTTTGGCTGAATAATAGAATTATTATTATATCATTACATTTATTTTTATCCTTCCTTCTTCCAAGTTCAGGACTCAGAGTGGCTTACAACAGATTGAAAGAAACGCATTGTTAAAAATTCACAAAATACAGTAGCTAAAAAGAGATTAAAGAATCAAAAAATTAAAAACCAGATTTAAACGCCATTAAACACACATTAACATAAACACGCCCACCAGCACAACAATTGACAAGATCCAGAATGTTGTTAGGTAAGACGAGCGTTATATAATCACTCATTAAATGTCTGTTGAAACAGAAAATCTGTACTTGTCTGCAAAAAGAAAGTAGTGGGAATGCCAATTTAACTTCTCAGAGAAGGAAGTTCCAGAGGCCAGGGGGCAGCCACAGAGAAGGCCCTCTTTCATGTTCCCACCAGATTTATCTATGAGGGTGGTTGGACAAAGCCAAGTTCCTCCTCAGCATGTCTCAAAGCATAGGCAGTTTTGTAAGGGAGAATACAGTCCCTCAAATAATCTAGACCTGAGCTGTAATGGGCTTTATAGGTCACTTTGAATTGCACCTGGAAAAAGACCAGCAGTCTGTGGAGCTGTTGAAACAAGGGAGTTGTGTGTTTCCTCTAGAAATAATAATAGAAACTCAAATTGCTCCAGGGTAAGGAGACTCTGGTTTCCAAGCCATCTGTTGATAATGCAGCTGAGAGAGAGACCAAAGTTGTTGCATTGGGTTTTTAAAAATTGTTATGCTTCTCCAATAAAAAATTGGCTAGTTCTACATGGGTTGGTTCAGGACTTGTAACTGGGCCATGTGAAAATATAGTGAACTGGAGAGGGAAGTTGTAGTAGACACAATCCAGAAGGTTTCAAGTGTATCCAAATCTCATGAGTTTGAGCAGAATTTAAAGAGAAAAGCAATGTATGGTTTGCTCAGACCAGTTACTCCCACGTAAGCATGTATCTGGTTACAGCCTTAAGTGTGTGCAGCTTCTGTGAATGGCAGCTGTTAGTTTTCATAATCATCTAAGGAGTAGGAAGAATGTGGCTTGCAGGATGTGTGTGGCCCCTGAACCCAACTTTTTCAACCTCTCTGATCCTTTGGTTGCCTCTCAAAATTGCAAGTCACCCCAGGTTCTTTTTTTTAAGAATTCCTGGCACAATTTTCCATCTGAAAACTGCATTGAAGCTTTTTTCCTAGCTGTTTTTTTCTGTCAAAAATGGCTATCAGAAATGGTGTGACATGACTTCTGGTGCATCCTGAAAAGGGGATGACAATTGCCCCCACAACTCCTGCATAGTTGCTCAGCCTTGCTCTAAGAAAACTTTCTGCTGTTCTATTCTAAAGGCACGATATGCTGTGTCCTAACTGTTAGGTGCAATCTAGTTTTACCTGTGAATTTTCTGAGTGTGACTGATTTGTTCTGGGCATAATTTAGGGTTGGAATTGGGAAGGAATGAGCAAATCTGTCATTTCCCTAACATGCATTTGTGCTGCCAGTATGTATGCTGCTATACACATGATGGTTCAGAAATCCCATCCAGAACTTTTCTGTACATGAGTATTTTGCAAGCCAGTACTGTTCTTCTTATTTTAACTTGACACAGCAATAGTTTGCACAGAATTGTAACAGAAAAGATATAAAGTTGAAAAAGCAGTATCAGGTTATTGTGTTTTAAGATGTAGCAATAAATGTTTTCACTCTATAATGTAGTCAGAATGCAGCTTTATACAAGTCATCAGGACTCATGCACCAAGTTATACCACCAACCTGAAATCATCCAGGCCATCTTTGGGCTGACGGACAGTGATTGCGTCCATGCACAGACCAGTTAGATGAGGCTTCCCGCCTTCAAATGTCACTGAAGCCAATAAGAATCTCTTGCCTCTAGGGAGAAATGCTTTGGGAAGATCAGGCTTTATATCCTGTGCTACAGCTGATTGCTGCTTTATTGCTAATAACGCAGTCATTGAGTTCTGTGTCCTAATTAAGTTGGCCCGCTAATACACTGGTGATCCAAATTTATTACTAAGCTAACAAAGCAGTATATCTCAACGGGTTTTATATGGCAGCTCCATTGACTGAAAAACCAAAGGGTGAGATATATCGCCCATTTCATAATGCTTTCCTCTCAGTGTGGTTCTTTCTACTACCATGTCAATGTTTTGACATTAGGTTCTGTATTCTTGAAACTGTATACCTGTCTTTTGGGGGGGGGTGTATGTATGTGTGCACGTAAATTAAAAAAGTACCTTTTTGATGTCTTGGCCTTGCTTTGCTCACGTGGAGTTTTGTATCTTTTACATAATGTTAAGAAAAAATCTTTGCTCAGAATGCCTTATTTTGAATACTGTTCCTGTAGAAGGATAGCCAGGAAGGCAGAAGTCTGAATCAAGTTCTTTGTATGTGAATATCTGCAAAGTGCCTTTTTTTTCCTTCTTAAACTGAGGATCCAGAAAAGTTCAGTTTCACGTTTAGACTTTTACACCCATAGTTTTACTTTTGGGAGCAGGCGGTGATTTTCCAAGTACAGGTGCTGTGGTGTACTACCTTTTTGCGTAACAGAGTTTTCAAAAGTTGAAATTTTTGAATTCAAGGGCTGTTAAATCTCTTGTTTAGATTATTCTGAAATTTTCCCATTTTTGATTTCCTTCTTTCTTTCCATCCTTCCTTCCTTTTATCCTTCCATCCATCACCTTATTTATTCCCCAGCTTTTTCCTGGGAAAAACAGCATGCAAAATACAGATGATTACAATAAAACACATATAATTAAAAATATACAAAAGTTGAGATTAGACTAGAATTAAAACAATTTAAAATATTAGTTCCTCGACATTGTTCTTTAGAGCAGAATCAAAATGAGTGAAGTTGCAGTTTCTGATGTAATGAACACTAAATTTCAGGATTTTTTTTTTCATCCCACAGTAACCACTATTGTATGGAGCAGTAAATTGTATCTATGATTTCACGTAATTTTGGTGCAGCAGAATGAACATACAGTGTGTTTTGTTCTGACTTGGCCTCTGCTAATGTAAACAACTAAGCCACAGGTGGCCAAGTTCCAGGGAACAACTTTGCCCATCGGAGATCTGAAGATGTCTCCTTTCTGGTTTTAGGGGGAAAAAAACCACTGTATTTGCTCACATACACACAATTAAAGCAAGAACCTGTTGCTTGCTTTAGAAGAGAATCATTCCTTCTAAAAGCCTGTGAAAACCTCAGGTGAAAATACCCATGAAAGATATTTTTCATTGGGAGGGGCAGATTAAAAAAAAAAGCAGGAGAGGGTCAATGCTATACACAGGCTATAGGTTTCCCACCCCAACACAAACCAGAAGTGGTTTGTTTAGCATAGTATCCAACCCTGAGAACCAGTATTACAAGCCAGGATTGTAAACAAAGATTGGTTTATGGCTTATGGATTCTGGCTTGTTCCTCCCATGTCATTCAAGCCAAAGCTATATTCTGGCTTGGATGACATTCTAAACACCATTTTCTTGATATGTTCAAATTCTCATGCTAGTGGGAGGAACCACTACATGTTTGAACAACCAGTTGGTTCATAGTAAGCCTGGATTGCCCCAGGATCCTGGTTTATTGTTCTATACGAATGTGGCCAATGTATATATATTTCTTGTCTCATTTTAAAAGTCATTCTGTGCTATGATTTGTGTTTCTGTGCCTGCAACCTATAAACTATGATTCAGAATAGGATTGGCAGATCAGAAGCATTGCGGGCTCTGAGATTTATGCACCCAGACTTAAGACCTAGGGATGATTCCTTGTGATGTCCTTGTGATGTCACAGGAAGTGGGCCCTGGTGATGTTATAAGGGTGATGTAATTAAGCATGATATATTAAAGATCAACCACAGTTGCCCAGAGTATAGCATTCATTCAAAAAAATAAAAATGAAGCAAATATATGTATACAAACTTTTCAAGACAGTGTTCTCACCCTGAGACTCCTTCCACTTACACTAACAATTGGAGAAGAGGTTTCTGGCCCTGAGACCTGACAATCCATGTTTTCTACCTGCACAGAATGGTAATGGTGTCTGTAGATGGAGCAATGTCTGTAGTTATATTGTGTCAATTCAGATACTGCTGACACAAGCCATCACCTCATTTTGCATGATCATTTCTGATTTTGATTTGCCAGCTGTGTCAAATGAGGCCTCATACTTAGCGATAGTTAAGCTTAACGTTGATTTGGCATTATTTTTTAATTCACCCATGGTTTCATAGGCTATTTCTGTTCATAGTATATAACCAGATTTTTAGAGGGAGAGAGAAACACTTGCCAATTGTACAGAAAAATTAATCTCTTAGCTACCTGTTTGCCTATGTTTTGGGGGTGAAATATTTGCTGGTTCAATGAAAGCCAACAATACAACCAAAACAGACAGTGAGTGTAGACTTTTTAAAAATCAAGTAACAATAATGTGTTTACTTGTACTGGAGTGCAAAGAATATAAAAGCAATGTTTTTTTTCCTCTGACCTCTTAAATTATGTGCAGGGGATTGTAAGAGGATCAGAATCCACTGACCTCTGAAAGGGAAGCTATCTACTCATTCATTTGCTTTTACAGGAAGGGCCAAGGCCATTCAGTGATGTTTCAGGACAAAAGAACCATTCTCTCCTCAGTAAGCCTCTTAACATGCAACCACCCTGAAGTTGGCTGTTTGTGTTAAAAGCAGGTGCTGATTGTTTTGCTCAGGCAACATATTCCAAGAATTTTTAAAACTCTTCTGTATTGTCAGCTCTTCATAACTGCTGAAGATCTGGTCTGGTGCAATTGGTTTATTCTTATAGAAAGTCCTTAATGCATGTTTTCTTGGAAGTGTTCCTCTGGGTTGGGTTGTATTTACTCCAAGGTAAGCATGCAGCGGATTACAGCCTTTGGAGATATGGGTTAAACCTCTTGGATTTGAGAGGGGGGACACCTTGGAAGATATTAGCAATGGAGAAAATTGCTTTTCCTTTCTGAGAAAGTGTCTGACATTTTGGATCTGTTCTCATGGTTTTATTCTCTGTCTGCTGGCAGGTAAATCTCTATTAATATACAAACCAGATGAAGTGATTTAAAACAAGGCTAGTTTAAAATAATAAAATATCAAGAGGAAAGATCCATTTTAAGGCATGGGTTTACACGATCTCGGGTTCAGTAGATAGAGACAAAAGTAAAATCTTTATAGTCATGTACTTTTCACCTAACCCCCAACTGTCCCAGTTTGGCACAGACAGTCTTGATTAATCCTCTGTTGTCCCATTTTCCAAGCTGCTTTTAAAATGTCCCAATTTCTCTTTCCTCCTTGCATTTTCCCATTTGTCCTCAGCTTTCTTCAGTTGCTGTAAACTGAGCTCAAAGGGTAAAAGGAACTTGTACTCAGTTAACTCAGGTGAAGAAGAAGAAGAGAGAAGAAAAAAAGATGGAATCGTGTCTTCCCACTAGGCTCAGACAAAAGCAAACTGCTGCAGCCTCTCCTAGCTGTTCTGTTTTTCCTCATTAATACTAACTTCTGCCATCTTAACCAGACTTTGATCACTCAGAATTGCTTGGCCTCAAGTGTCCCAGTTTTCAACTCTGATGTTCTTGCACTACAACATTTTAAGATGGTTAGGACAGCAAAAATAAAATACAAGAGTTTACATGTGCAAGTCCACATATAAATCCAGCCCATTATGGAAGGCTCATGCTGCTTAAGCAATCAGTCCTCAAAGGCATGTTGAAACAGAAGGGTCTTCACTTATTTGCAGAAAAGGATCAGGTAAGGTGCTTTTCTAAGTTGCCTGGGAAGGGAGTTCTGATCTGGGGGCAGCCACTGAGAGAGCCCTCTCCTGTGTTCCCACCAGATGTGATTGTGAGGTTGATGAGACAAAAGGAAAGGGCCTCCCTAGCAGATCTCAAACTGTGGGCAAGTACTTAAAAGAGAGAGAGCACTGTATATTCCTTCAAGTTGCTTGTCAACCTATGGCAACCCCATAAATTTCATAGGGTTTTCTTAGGCAAGGAGTACTCAGAAGTGGTTTTGTCAATTCCTTCCTCTGAAATGTAGCCTACAGCCCTGGTAGGGAGTCTCTGATCCAATACAAAACAGGGCTTGCCCAGCTTAGCTTCTACGATGAGATGGGATCTGCTTGCTTTGGGGAATTTAGGCCATAAATACCGTCCTTCAAATAACCTGGATCTGTTGCCTTCATTTGTTGCTTGCTCCACAAAGTTTGGCAACATAACATGAGAAACTCCTGTCCCTAGTGTTAGATAGCATCATAGAGTTGGAAGAGTCCAACCTCCTGCTATGCAGGAACACACGTCAAAGCATTCCCAACAGATGGCCATCCAGCCTCTGCTTAAAAACCTCCAAAGAAGGAGACTCCACCACACTGCAAGGCAGCATATTCCAATGCCGGACAGCTCTTACCATCGGGAAGTTCTTCCTGAGGTTCAAGTGGAATCTCCTTTCCTGCAGCTTGAATCCATTGCTCCTTGTCCTAGTCTCTGGAGCAGCAGAGAACAAGCCCGCTCCCTCCTCAACATGACATCCCTAGATGTGGGCCATATCTGTCCATGGTGGAGGTGGCGAAAATGCAGACTTTCCCCAAGGCCATTTCTGAAGCCCCAAGGCCCTCCCCATAGCCCTTACCCCAAAACTTTTGGCAAAAGTTTATTTTACAAAAATACAGGAGGAGGGCAATTTCACCATATTTTGAGCTATTTTCAGTCTGATTTAGGCCAAGGAGATGCCTTTCTTCCCACAGGACTGTTTTTGTTTACTAATTTTTTTCTGTATGAAAAAAAACCCTCTCCTAGTCTTAAAATAGTCCAGGATGGTTAAACCAAACAAGCATCTTCCTCATGGTCCCGAGGGAGAGGTGGGCTTTTGGGTTAAAAATAATTAAAAAATAAGGCGGCAAAGTGGGGTGTTTGGCCCTCTGAGTTTTCTTGGAGGGCCCAGAATAGTTCCTCCCCAGCCCCCTGAAGTTGTCCACTCCAGTTTATAGAGTGTGAGTGCAAGATGTAACAGGTTGGATCTCCTGATGCTGTTGTTTCCATAAGCTTGGAAGATGGCAGTTCTCCTTTCCCAGTGCAGTGCTGTGTGCACTTTCAACTTTCTGGGACAGTTCTTCTAGTGGTGTACCCTGATCTTGGAAGCTAAGCAGGGTCAGTTCTGTTTAGTACTTGGATGGGAAACAACCAAGGAATGTGTCAGAGGAAGGCAATGGCAAACCACCACTCCTTCCTGAGAAAACCCTCTGAAATTCACAAAATTGACATAAATTAACAGGTTTGGTTCAGCTTGGTGAAGAGAAGTGTGAGGGCTGATATGACTGCACTATGTAAATACTTCTGGGGCTGGCAGAAGGAGGAGGGTGCAGGCTTGTTCTTTGCTGCCTCAGAGGGTGGAGCTAAGTCTAATGTTTTTTAAGTTGTAGGAGGGTACCTTTCAATTGAACATTAGGAGGAACTTCTTAATGGTGAGACTAATTCTGCAGTGGAACTAATTGCCAAGTGAGGTGATAGAGTCTTCTTCTCTGGATGTCCTCAAAAATAGGCTGGACATCTATCTGCTGGGGATGTCCTAACTAGATATCCTGAACTGAGCAGGAGGTTGGACCCAGTGGCCCACAAGGCCTCTTCCAACTCTGAATCTGTGGAAACTGTAAAAGCACATCAACAGCAAAGTGGTATTCCCTAGACCAGTGCCAGTTCCTGTGTCATTGGCTGTCGATCCCTGGTGAGTTTACAGGAAAGAAATATGCAGTTGTAGCCAGTGGGTGTAAACATGATGCCAGGCCTTGGCATACTGGGAAAAAAAACCCTGCCAGTCCACTAAATTAGGGAACCTGAGAAGCAGTAGTGCAGAGGGCTAAAGGATGGAGGGGAATAAGATATGTTGGTGACTGGAAGGACGATGCTGCATTAAGAGTTGGCGTGCAAAAGTTCTGAGGTTCAGACTCTGACCCCTTCAAGCAGACTTTGGTAAAGCTTGTGTCCAAAACCTTGGGAATGTTTCTGCTAATCTGTGTCATTGGATCAACGGGCCACTGATTGGTCTGATTTAGTATAAGGAAGCTTCTTGTGTTTCTATACCTAAAGGACCCGTAACAGCTGGTCATCCAAGCTCTCCGTGGAAGGCTCCAAAGAATGTCATTCTGCAGTTTCCTAGACTATTGATTTCAGTGGCTAAGGGGCTCTTACAGTGAGGAAGAACTTCATGGTTTTCCAACTGGAGTTAATCTCCTTATGACCTTAAAGTAGGAATTTAGAACATATCCTAGATGTTGCTGGACTACAGTTTCACCTCATTGTTGGCTCTGCTGTGCAAGGCTAGTGAGAGTTGCAGCTGAAAAAAAACTCTTAGGGCCTACAAGTTGCCCAGTTTTATCCTAAAGATGTGACTTTTTACTCCTGTGGGCCAGATAAATCATTTTTCTCTTCCTTTTGAGATGAATTTACAGTGTTCTTTTCATCCCCTTTTTTTAAAAAAATCTGGTTTAAATTACTTTTGAAGCACATGTGTTGTTCTTGTTGTTATTTTTATTATTATTAGTATTAGTATTAGCATTGAGATAAGTATCTGCTCAGCCACTGTTTGTGGGTTTTCAGAAAAATAAAGCAAATAATTTCTCTACCTAGATTGATGAAATATTTGGGTATTGTTAAGCTCAGTGATATGGTAGCTCCGGTAAGTTCTACTAAGTTTTTTCTTCTGTCGCATTGATTTGATGCATCATTTTCTTCTGGCTTGGCTAGGTTGGGTACTGAGCAACAAGAATCCATAGAGTATGCAGGAGAAAATAAGAGTCAGTCGACTTGACAAAGCTTTATGTCTTGTCCCAGATTTCCAAACACTACCCCCAGTCTTTAATCTTTGTATCGCAGTTTGTATAGCTCTGTCAGGTGAGAAATACAATTAGTATAATCTTAAAAAGCTGTTGCCCCTCCAGGAAGAGAGCTACAGTTCTGATGCCACACTCCAGATTGGTGGAGGAGGTGCTGGGGCAAGAAATGGTTTGTCTAGAGAGAGAGGGAGAGGGAGAGGGAGAGAACCATAGAGCAGCCATCCCAAGACTGTAAACCTGCCTGGAGCACAAACAAGAATCAGTAATTTTAACAGAATCAGCTAGAAGGTAGCCTGCCTGTCTTTAAAGAAGGAGAGAGAGGGGAAAGGGAAAAAGCCCATCAAGAGCAATATAATTAAATTAAGAGCAAGGTCACTCCGGTGCTGTTCATATTTTTCAGGGCAGGAATTTGCCTCCCAGGAGAAGACAAAACTAGTTAAAGAGTGACACAGAAAGTAGTTTCTCCAACTTGGCGGCTGGCAAATTAAGACTGTAGTCGTCCCCCCCCCCCCTTCTGCTGGCTAAGCTTGAAAGATAGCTACTCCTGGGGTGTGGCTAAGAGTGGCTGTATAAAATTCAAGGACAGCTGTCTCAGCTATGGCTAAATGGTTTCCTGATAATACATGCCCTCGGTCACATGTATGTGTACCTACCTACCTGACTCAGATAGATGGATGGATGGATCTTGGGCATGGAGTCATGGTACACTTTATCCTTTATGCTCAGTGTGGTGGTCCATGGGCCAATGTCAGTCCACAAGTCATTGACTGCAAGTCCCTGCTGATTTTCCAGGAGAGAATGAAACAGTAGTAGCCAATGGCACAAATATGATACTAGTGCCGGGCACAATAGTTGCAAATATCTCACATCACATAACTTGGGAAGCATTGCTTTATACCATGGAGTTGCAACACCTGGTGTGCAAACCACATCTGGATCCCCAAGGCCATTCCTGTGGTACTTTCTGTGATCCCCAGCTGCTGCCAGTGCAATTAAAATTGGTGCCAGTGCCACTACCAGCATCAAAAATAGGTGACTCATCAACAGGACATTGTTGGCTATTGACTATATTATTACACTGCAAGTCCTACAGCAGTGGTTGTCCTTTCTCTTCTTGCATCCTCCTTCATTTTGTTCATGCCCTTGAAAAGTATAGAGCTATGGGCAGAATTGTAGAGAGATTTGACAGCTGCGTCAATTTTCAACAGCAGCAAGTTAGACAATCTGGCCCCCATAGAAGAGAGGAAGGAAATGTGGACCAGTGAAATGGAGTAACACAAAGGAAAAAGAAAGCTCTAATGTCAAATGTGGATGTAGGACGGCAGCAAGGAATCTAAACACATATTCAGGAGGCCTAAGCATAACAAGGAACACAACATTTTATGGGGGCAAGTGGCACATGGCTGAGAGGGTTACAGGACAGAGACACATGAGAGAGAAGGATTAGAGGTAGAAGTCCAATCTTGGGAAACATCAATGGATCGTTGGGCCTTGGCTCCAGGTCACTGAGGTTGTCTGAGAAGACTTCTAAGGGGGAAATGGGACCCAAAAATCTCTACAGCCTTTCAGCACTCCAAGGCTCCCTTGGGCACAATCCCTGATGGGAAATGCTACTGCTTCTGCTAGCTACTGTACTAAGCATTAGGGACGAGAGTGAAGGAGGGAAGCTATGCTAGCAACAGCAGGTAGCAAACAGAACTTTTGGAAGAAGAACTTGTTGCTTGCTTCTGTTAAATCCCTAGGTTCTGGAATGGGGTAGGGATTCCACAATAAAAAAGAAGCATAGAAGAGCCTCGTCCTGTGCCATAGAGTGGTATGAAAAGTTGGCAGGTAGTTGTGAGTTTGAAAGCTCTCTTGTTTAGGTGCCTTCTGCACAAATTAAATTGGGGATTATTACATGCAGTTCCAGGCTTCCCCGAGGCTTTGGTTAGTGATACACAATACTGCTATAAGGTAAGCTTTATTGGTGGTAAATGATGGAGCAGATGGTACACAGCAGAGAAGCATTTTAGGCCTTTCACTGATGCAGTCCAGCATCTCTAAACAACTAATTGTACCAAGGGCATCCTTAGCTGGCAACCCAATTTCTCATGACTGGATAAAGGTAGAGCTCCTGGACTTGGGTACATCCCTGCCCCAGGTAAGGCTGATGGAAGATTGACACCCACTATTGTTTGCTTATGTAGTGCTTCTATTGCACAGAAACAAACAAAATCAAAATACTCAAGTATGACCTATGTCTCTGCCCCTGTCTACCAGTAGCTATGAGAACTGGGGGAGCAGGAAAAATCAGGCCCCTCTCTGTTCTCAGTCTTCAAATATCTTCGCAAGTTCAAACAGTCAAGCTATTGAAAGCAAGGTTACTAATGAAAAGTCACCCTTTCTATAGCATTGGGCAGCTGTTAATGTTTGACCTTGATGTTAATAAGGACTCTAAAACCATTTGTCTGTTGGCAGAGGCCCAGCTCACTACTTGGGTATATGGGTTGACATTGGTGCACCAAAGTTTCTGTGTGCCTGCCTTAGGCATGGATGAGGTCCTTAACCGTTGTCCATTTCTAATGGCTGCTGATAGTTTTAATAGTGAGAATTGTTCTTTCAGGAGCCACTGTGAGGTAGTGGTTTGACTGTTGGACTACAACTCTAGTGACCAGGATTCAAATCCCCACTTGGCCATGGCAACCTACAGGATGACCTTGGGCAAGTCAAACTATCTCAACCTCAGAGGAAAGCAATGATAAACTTCCTCTGAACAAATCTTGCCAAGAAAACCTTGTGATAGGATCACCATAAATGACTTGAAGGCAAACGACAAATAGTTCTTTCTGGCATGGTGCTTTACGTTGTGGCTTTATGGAGAGAAAATATCAGGAGAAAATGTCAGGTAGCTTCCAAATGCATATTTGTGGAAGTCCTGTTAACAGCTCTAAATAAGAACTATTACTAAAAAGTTTGTCCTTGCTGCTGTTCTAAGGGTCTTAGAAGCTACCCTGTCAGTCTAAATTTTGGAAATATCTTTCAGAATTACAAGCTTCCCCCATTTATCTGACAGGTTAGGAACCAGAGCACTGTCAGAAACGGGAATTGGTTGGAAAGCAGAACCCATGTACTGTGCTGTAGGAAACATGAACGACTTATGAGGGCTCACTTGGAGTTGACCACATGCGCTACTTGCAAAATCTCTCAGACAGTTTAGCACTTTTCCCCCTGCTCAGCTTGCTTTGCAAGCAGTGTGTGTGTGAGGGTGATTCCAAGTGAACCTCCATCCAAGAAGAACTGATGAAAAAACAGAACTCCCATCAAATTAATAGAACTTGTCCTTAATTTGGAAGCATCAAAAGAGTGAGTCATCAGATAATGTGGCACCAAAAGTAGGGGCTTCCTGTACAAGGCTGACAACTTTATCCTTTTAAAAAAGTATATAGTTGTAGCTTTTATGGAATTATGTGCCCCTCCAGATGTTATTGGCTTGCACACTAGCCAGCACAGCTAGAGGTGAAGAATGCTGGGAGTTTTAGTCCAACAATATCTGGATTTCCCATTCTAGCCTTAAGGCTATACATAGCTCACTTGCATAGGTTTGCAGCGGGGGTGGGCACAGACTTCCTGATGTTGCTGGATTGCAACTCCCATCAGCCCTAGCCAGAATAGTTAATGGTGAAAAATTCTGGGGTTGCAGCCCCACAGCATTTTGGGGGCATATTTTCCCTCTTCTAAAGCAGAGAGACTGATGTGATAGAAGGAGGCTGAGTGTTGCCTACGACTTTTTCTTAATTTATCAGAACCCAGCCTCTGCTCTTGTTGTACAGATCTGTTCCCTACCAACCAATGACCTATAATTTCCATTGCCTTTTCTGCTATTATTTTAGGCCCCTGAGGGTTGAGCTCCAAATTCTGCAAGCATTTGCAATTGGAGCGGAGCATACAAGGTTATGCACTTTTACTTGGGCTTTTTTAAAAAGTCAAATGATTTTCTGGTCTGCGAAATAGATTCTGTTGCAGAGGTTCTTCCTTGCTGCTTGGGAGATCAGCTGCTAGTGGAAAAGAAATACACGCTGGCTCTTGCAGCACAGTGGATGGTACAGTTAACATCAACTTGCTTTAATGTTGCATCACCTTTTCCTTGTCTCTTTCTCCCATGCTCACCTTTGCCTTCTGTGTTCTTCCACAGAACAGGGCTTTCTTGGTGGTGGTAGTCTAGTTTTGGTGGTACCTTCCCAGGAAATTGTCCCAGGAGCCTTTTACGTTGGAGGGCATTACATAAGACTTACTTATTCTGTCAAGCTTTTAATGGGTGCTAATTTCCTTAAGCTGTCTGGTAGCTATTTCAACCATTCAGTAACTCTGTAATTTAATTTTATGGAGCTTTTAATGATTGTTCTAGCACCTTAATGAAGTTTTATTTATTTTTTGTTTCACTTATATGTCACCTTTCACCCAGGAATGGGATGCATGGCAGCTTAATTAAACATAATTAATTTTATATTTAAACATAATTTAATTTGAACACAATTAAAAAGGTTGTGATAAAACACAATAAAAATATGCATTAAAATACAATTATACTATTAAACCACCAATTAAAATGGTTTAAAATTGCTACACTAACAATAAATAAAACAGTAAAAATGTTTAAAAAGTTCAGCAGATCCCATTTAAAATATCAGACCCTATTAACAGTCAGTTTACCTGCACAGAAAAGACTTTACCTGCTGGCAGAAGGACAGCAAAGCGGGAGTTAAACTAAGGCCATAACAGAACTGTTATTCCACTTTCAACATCCTATGAAATTCTGGGGTTTGCAGTTAAACCCCAGGATTCCATAGGATGTTGAAAGTGGAATAATAGCACTATAACAATCTAGTGCGGAAATGGCCTAAACTTCTTTTGAGGGTAGTTCCATAGTCTGGAAGGGTTATGTGTCTTGCATCTGTGTCAAATATGTCTAGGATGGTCTTGGGGCTTAAGGAAGGGCCTGTTTTCCTAATCTCAGAGCCTGGGCAAGCTTATGTAAGGGAAGATGGTCTTTTAGATACAGGCATACCTCAATTAGCAAAGCCTCTGAAAAAGAAGCTTTTTATGTCTCCCCAGTCCTCCTTTTCTTTTTATGTCTCCCCAGTCCTGCTTTTCTCTTTTCTCTAGCTAGAAGGTGTTGTTTTTTTTCTTAGCATCATTGCCATTGGAAGGATGGTGGAGGAGGGTTGAAGAAACACACATTTTTGGTGTTGGGTTTTAGAAACATGTGTGTAGTTAAACAATGAACTAAAGCTTGAGCTGAGAAGGAGCAGTATTTCACATTTGCCAAACCAACTGTAGCCACATGTGCCTTCTTACAAGAGGCAAGGTAAACAGCAGCTGCCTTTGGAATCTCTTACTAAGGATGTATGAAGAGCAACACAGAGAGACAAGGGGAGAGCAGATAAGCATCATCAGCTATCCCTGGTATTTTTTTAAAGCATAGATCTGTAAGTTCAGCCACCAAAATGGAAATCATTAGAAAAGTAGAAGCTAGTGAAAAAAGATGTTACCTGGATGCATTTTGAAAGAAGCTTTCAAGTGGTCTGTAGATGATTCCAAATGTTTTTCT
The DNA here is from genome assembly GCA_030412105.1 of Cyclura pinguis. Classification (NCBI taxonomy): domain Eukaryota; kingdom Metazoa; phylum Chordata; class Lepidosauria; order Squamata; family Iguanidae; genus Cyclura; species Cyclura pinguis. Next base: position 15,120,514 of record CM059599.1, on the reverse strand, counting down.
TTACTTGTGCAATGCTTATCCGAGCTGGTTGTTTCGTTACACATGTGCATATCTTTAATTCTGAATTAAAAAAAATCTATTGAGACATGTTCAAGCTAGTCTTGTTGCTTCTGTTGTAGGAACCTATCTCTTTTCTTTCTGTGTTATTTCTGCCTCTGGTACCAACGTTTCTGTTATAGAAATAATGCCCAGGAACACACCTACTTTGTTAACTGAGATATACCTTAGTCTGGGCCCAGGGCTTTATAGATCATGGCCAGCACTTTGAATTCTGGATGGAAACAGACTAATAGTTAGTAATGGTGTAAGCTCTCTTGATGCAAGATTGGGAGGGGATGTCCTGTCCATGGGGAGGGGGAATAAATAGCTAGCATGTCTCCAGAAGTCAGTATGAAAGAGCAAATGGTTTGGAGGGGATGGTGAGAAGGAGTAAATGGGGCCCATTTGCTGACTCAACTCTGTGATTTTTCCTTCCCCAGTCAACAGCATCCAGTTGAGTTGGGGATCTTATCCAATGTGCTTAAAATCAGGAACAGGAAGTGTGTAGTGTGGAGAAGGGAAGAAGAAAAAGGGTGAAGAGTCAAAAATTTCTTTCCTTATTTTACCTTCTGCTCCATTTTGAAACTCTTATCTAACTCTGAAACAAGGTGGCCATGGTAGTCTAATTGGTGTTTCCAAATCTGGAAATTTTCTGTGTTTTAGATTATTTTTGTACGTTCCTTACTTCATTTATAGGTTTTTCATATTGCTGGATTTTTGTTATTGAAATTATTTATGGTATGCCCTAAACTAGGCTTAAATACCCTAAAGGTACCAGACCCTCTCTGATATTGGAAGCTAAGCAGGGTCAGCCCTGATTAGTACTTAGATGGGAGACTGCCAGTGAATACCAGGTGCTGTAGGATATATCTCAGAGGAAGGAAGTGTCAAAACCACCTCTAAGTCTTCCTTGCGTAAGAAAACCCTATGAAATTTGTGGGGTCACCGTAAGTTTACAGGTGACTTCAAGGCATCCACGCAGACACACTCCCTAAACTCCTTTACTAGTCCCAGTTAGAGTAGTCTCATTTAATCAATTGCTGAATGGTAGGTGAATGCTTGAATTATGTAAATGTGACGGATTTGGTGGATCTTCTCTGACTGGAACTAACAGTTGTGTTGAGGCTATGCTGTGCTCTCTGAAAAAAAGCTATATGAAAAATTAAAATATTTAGATGAAGAATGAGAGTGCTGTGATATCCCCGACCCACAGGTCAAACTGATTAAATGGTTATGCAGTAAGACAACTTACTGTTGAGGGTAGAGTTTGGAAAAGTTACTTTTGAGGGGGGAAGCTTCAGAATCTCCCCCTTCCAACCATCATATATGTGAAAAATTTATAACTGTCAATTTTAAATTTAAATGAAGATCTTTAATTTACGTTAAAATTGTTTTAAGTATGCAAATGAAATTCTCGGAACTGAAGTTGGAAAAAATCACATTTCTAAGTTCTGCTTTAGAGCAGAGCTGTACGTGCTTCATATATCACTGCTGCTCTCTCAGACACTGCAGAATGACCATAAGAGATTTCTTTTCAGGTTAATAAAAGGTTCTCTTTTTTTCCTGGGGGTGGGGAGGTTCTTTCAGAAAATTTTCAAAATCTCCTTCACTCAACCACAAAGCCATGTTCTCCCCTGAAACCCTTCCTTCTGCCCTCCTCCCCCTCCATACCAGTGTCTGAAATTAGTATGTTAGATAGCCAGTGTTTGTGAAAGTTTTGCTTCCATTCTTTTCCCCATCATTGTAGCTTTTATGAACTTGTTGAAGGTCTGGCTGTTGAAAGATGGGTTCTGTCATGTCTGTGTGTGTGAGTGTGTTTAGTAAGGAGGAGAAGGGGTCCCATAAGCAGCATGAAGACAGATAAAAGACATATTGCACTTTATGATGTCTGGATGCCCACCTGGAGAGAAGAGAGCGTAGGAACAAAATAGACTAAATTCCTGTACTTTTCTGAAATAAGATTGGGGAGGGTGTATAGAAGGGATGCAATTTAGAAAGGGGGAGGGTAGCTCTTAATAGCCCCCAGATGTACATATTTTATCTTGAGGTGCCATTTGGCTTAATAAAATTCAGATCTAAGAGTGTCCTTAAGCCACCATTTTCTTCTGCCTTAATTAGAAAGGTTATACTTTTCAGAGGACGAAAGCATCATTCATTTCTCTCTTCGTATCTTCCAGGTTTATCTTGCTGATTATGGACTCGCCTACAGATATTGTCCCAATGGGAACCACAAAGAGTATCGGGAAAATCCTAGAAAGGGCCATAATGGGACAATGGAGTTTACCAGCTTAGATGCCCACAAGGGAGTAGGTAAGGTTCTCCCCTACACACACACTTCCTCTTCATTTCTCTTTCTCCCCTGCTGCCTCAAACACTTCAGAAGAAAGTACTTACCAGGGTGTGTGAAGAATACTGAAACAGCAATGGATTTTGGCTCCGTGTGGAGAATACTCTTTCTAGAAGGTGATGTGTTGCAGATCATGGGAAGAGTTACATTTATGGTCTGCAGCTCCCAGAACCTCCTAGCCAACATGGCCTTGCTGGATAGGTGATTCTGGTTGATGTAGTCCAAAAAAGTAACTTTTTCCAAGATGTCTCCCTGATGTTGTAAAGAAGGGCCAGTACAGGGGGATTGTGTTTCTTCTTGTGTTTCTTGTATAACTATGGGAAGAGGCGTCAAAAGGAGGGCATTGTCTCTTAATAGCATTACAGAGGGTGAGACACTGAAAATTGTCCACACCTAGAACTTTTGTATTTGATATGTTCACATTCCCTTGGTAATTTATCCAGCCCTTTTCTTTTGGATGCCTAAATTGTATTTCTAAATGTTCAGCTGAAGTTTTAAGTTAACTACAATGCTAGAAACTATTTCATTGTGAGGGAGGGTAGAATTCCTCCCCAGAGGGCAGTGCTCTCATTTTGTAACACACCTACACCCAGTGGCTATAGAATCCTGCTTTTCTTTCAAATGCAACCTTAAAGCGCAGAACTTTGGAGTCATGCATGGTGGTGGTTGAGCTGCATGAGTCAGGAAGCTGTCAGTTCCCTGCACTATCTATGTAGAGGAAAGAAGTGGAGGCAGTCTGGGTTAGAAATGATGAACCACAGGGCTAGAATCTTCATGCTTGTGGACAGCCACTCAGAATCTCTCTTTTTTAAGGTGGGGCGGAGCAGGGAAAGGCTGGCTGCATTTGATTTTAATTGCCAAATCTTCCTTTCTTTTAAAGCAAGCTTCTGGATAAAGAAAAAGTTTCTCATTTGAGAAACAGAATAATGCTTTTCAGTTTTTTAAAAAAGAAGAGAAACTATTTTAAATACAAGTATCTCTGTAAGACGGCTGGACCATCTTAAAGGATATTCTCCCGTATTCTTTTACATGTAAGGCGTGCCTCTTTTAAGATAATGGCTGGCTGCCTGCCTGTTCTAACATGCATGCACATAATCTAAACCAGGGGTGGGCAAGTTCTAGGAGTCTCCACTGTCCAAATTTCCATTCATGAGCTATACCAACCCTGAAAATGCAGAAGGGAAAGAGGGAGATAAAACCAGAGGTGTCAAAAAGTCTTCTTTCAATTTCATGGTCAGTGGGCAAACCAAGGTACTGGGAGTACATGCCTTGTTTTCATGCAAAATTGTATCTCCTGAAGGTGTCCAGGATGGGAAATTCATTTGCCAGATTTTTTTTTTTTTCAAATGAGGGTAAAGCATAGACACTGCAAAAAAGGCTTCAGGGGGCATTTCTGTTTACTCTTTGTCTAAACTCAAAATATGCTCCCCCTCCTTTCTTTCTTTTTTCCTTTATGTTTATGTTTTTTTACAAATGATTTTGACAACCAAGACTTCTTACATAGGAATATGTAGGAATATATAGGAATAGGGTCGTTGCATTACTCTTACAGCAGATAGATAATAGGGAAACAACTAAAGTTTGGTTTCTGGCTTCCAGCACACATGCCACAGATGCTTTAACTGGAGACCCCGCAGTGAACAGGGAGCTGAACTCAATAGCCCTTCCAACTCTGTTTCTACTCATAGTGGAAAAGACAAGTTTTCGCGAGAGTGCCTCTTTGTATCGTAGCATGCAGTGGAAAGCAAAGGCATGTGGTTGTGAAAATGAATGAGGCAAACTCTAAGGTTTCATGCAAATAATTTTCTCACAAATAATATCCTTACATTAATGCTGAACACTTTAATAGGTAAATATACACTTCTGACCTTTTGCAGTAGCCTGGAGAAAATTGCCCTGTCTTGTCTGGTGAGCTGTATTGAATGTCATCACCAACCTCAGGCATTATTGTACAGTGCAAGATTAAAAAAAAAAATTCAGGGAAACTTTAGTTATGAGGCTGGCTGATCAAAGCAGGGAGCTGAACTAGGTCAAGGATGGGCATTTGTTGAAGTTTAGCTGACCAAAGCATTTGCTATCAATCACAAAGAACCAGTCAACTGGAAAAACACATGCGGCCAGCCCAAAACAACATAAAGCAGCAGCTTTTTATTTTTTAAAAAGTCACACTGTCCTGTAAACAAAACTTTGCACTTGCAAAAGCCATTCTAGTCAAACTTGGTTGTGTGCTTGAGAATATGTAATGCTGTGCTGGCAGAGATTTGCTGATAAGAATTTTCAATAGTTAAGAGTGCAGTAACTGAAAAGTCCCTGCTGCATCTACTCTGCTGCTGATCCTTGGGTTGTGGCGGAATATGGAACAGAATCTTTAAGTGGTGGGTAGAGTTTATGGTTAAGTGCATGAGGGGAAGGTGAATACCATTTGTTTTTACATGCTGGAGAGACCACAGGATCTGTGATATCTGTGCAATACAGTCAGCCTTCCACATTTGTCGTTTTGATTTTGAGAGATTTGATTATTTGCGAGTTTCTCCAACCCTTGTTCTCCCGCCCTGCCCCGAGTTCAGGCTCTTCTTTTCTAGGACAACCTGCCCTCTTGGCAACTCCAATCAGGCTATTCAGCTCTTTAAAAAACTGCCTCTGGTTCTGCTTCTCCTCTACTAGCTGCTACCTGGCCAGCTAAGGACAGATTGCAGTCTGATTTCCCGCAAACTCTCTCCCTGTGCCCTCCGACACACACACCCATGGAAGGAAATGAGTGAGAGAGAGGAAGTATAGGGCCACCATGCCAAACACCCCCTTTCCTTCTCCTTTACCTGACCTGTTTTGGACCTTCTGTGTCCACTCTCCCCACCATGCCCCTTCCCATAGTTACACAGACACAATTTGATATGTACTTTTTTAAAAAAACTCTTGTGGGGGTCCTTCACCTCTAACCCTAGCAAATGTGGAGGGCCAACTGTATTTTTTTCAGGCAAAGTTAACATGGCATCTGATTATGCTTTTATTTTATGTGTGAATTTGTATATCTCAGATCAATAGGACTGTGCAGCTTTTTTTTTTATTCTTGGTATCCTGGGATTTACAGTTTAGGGAGGGGCATTTAGAAGTCTGAACTAGAGAGCTGTAGTGCATCACCAGATGACAAACTGCCCAGAATTTTATGGGCTGTTGCAATGGCAATTAAAGTGGAATCATAGCTCTATAACTGTGTAGTGTGAATGGGTCCTCTGTGATTATTTGGGTTCCTTCTCAGCTATTTTCTTTTCTACTCATGGGTGAATTTACTCTAGTTTTGTATTAAATTATTTCTTTCTTTCTGATTCATTTGCAAGGTATGGAAAGTGTTAACTTTAAAAAAAAACTTGATTTTTTTTTCCTGTAGCCTTTCATATATCTTACTTATTTAAACTCACTTTGACGGTATTGGAAACACATTTGCAGGTAAATTACATACATAGTCCTTTTATTGGATATTGATTGTACTGCCTTGCATTCCAAGGCAGACTTAATTCAACAATTCCCTAATTAGTTAAAGTCATAACCTGTGTCTTGTATTCATTTACCATTAATTAAACCTCAGCTGTTTATTACACTGCAGTCCAAATTCAATAGCCAGCCCAAAGAGCCATAGAAAAGGAGGGGAAGGTCAATATTGGAAATATATGGCACAGCATGTATGCCCCTCCCTACGATGGCTGCATTGCTAGCAGTCAATAGTGGTCAATGGGACACAACTTTCTTAGTTGCTATGTCAGCAAGCCACAAAGTCAATTCTCATGTTATGCTACTGTGTGTGTGGAGGTGTGTGTGGAGCCAAAGTTTTGTTTAACTTCAGATTGTTTATTTATTTAAAGTCATTTATGTATGTATGTATGTATGTATGTGCCTTTGGAGTACTTGCAAAACATTCCTTCCCACCATGTCACCTCCGTGATGCTATCTCTCTCTTGTCCTTCCAGTTCCCCTCAAATCCTACCTCTTCTGTAAAACTTTTCACCAAGTCCATTAGTTGAGTGGTCGTCCATGAACAGGGGCTGAGTCCTGCCAATTTTCCAGGAAGGAATGAAACAGTGGTTGCCATTGGGCACAAATATGGTACTGTTCCCTGGCAAAGTTCAAGAGGGATATTGACAAGCTGCAACACATCCGGGGAGGGTGACGAAGATAATCAGAGTTCTGGAAAGGAAGCCTTATGAGGAATGACTTAGGGAGCTGGGTATGTATAGCTTAGAAAAGAGGAGACTGAGAAGTGGCATGCTTAGCCATCTTAGCCATCTTTAAATATCTGAAGGGATGGCATGTAGAAGATGGAGCAAGCTTGTTTTCTGCTGCTACAGTAACTATACAGTGTGAACCAATGGATTCAAATTACGGTAGATTCTACCTAAACTTTAGGAAGAATTGATTTTATTGTAAGAGCTGTTCAATAGTGGAATAGACTGCTTTAGAGGGCAGTTGAGTCTCCATCTCTTCAGGTCCTTAAAAAGCAGTTGGGATAGTCATCTTTTGGGAATATTTCAGTTGTGTGTTCTTGCGTGGCAGGGGATCATAGAATCATAGAAATGTAGAGTTGGAAGAGACCACACGGGCCATCCAGTCCAACCCCCTACCATGCAGGAATACCCTCAAAGCACTCCTGACAGATGGCCATCCAGCCTCTGCTTAAAAACCTCCAAGGAAGGAGACTCCACCACACTCCGAGGCAGCATATTCCACTGCCGGACAGCCCTGACCATCAGGAAGTTCTTCCTGAGGTTCAGGTGGAATCTCCTTTCCTGCAGCTTGAATCCATTACTCCTTGTCCTGGTCTCTGGAGCGGCAGAAAACAAGCCCTCTCCCTCCTCTACATGGCATCCCTTCAAATATTTAAACATAGCTATCATGTCCCCTCTTAATCTTCTCTTCTGCAGACTGAACATACCCAGCTCTCTAAGTCTATCCTCATAGGGCTTGGCTTCCTGGCCCTTCACCATTTTGGTCGCCCTCCTCTGGACCTGCTTCAGCTTGACCGTGTCCTTCTTGAATTGGGGTACCCAGAACTGGACACAGTATTCAAGATGAGGTCTAACCAAAGCAGAGTAGAGTGGTACCCTCAATCTAGACACCATGCTCCTATTGATGCAACCGAGAATTGCATTGGCTTTCTTGGCTGCCACATCACACTGCTGACTCATGTTCAGCTTGTGGTCTATTAAGACTCCTAGATCCCTTTCACACGTACTGCCATTCAGCCACGTGTCGCCCATCCTATATTTCTGCATTCCATTTTTTCTACCTAAGTGTAGGACCTTATACTTCTCTCTGTTGAATTTCATTTTGTTAGCCTTGGGGAATAGTTTAGATGACTTTTGTGGTCCCTTCCCTCTCTAATGTTCTGTAATTTTTTGATTTTATATTCGAAAAAGAAGACTTAGTCCTTGGGACGCACAGCCTTCCATCCATTTGACCATCACTTTATTTCCATCCTGACTTTCCCCAAGGTTGGGCCTCAAGGCAGCCTTAGTCCACATCTTGCTGTTAAATAGATGTAAAGGCATTTACAGGAATTCACCTCTTGTCTCTGTCTAGCCTAGTACTTTATGTTGTTTTTGATGGACAGCATTTTAAAGGCAGAAGGGGCCTAGGCCTTTCCAAGCTTCCCATGATGTTTGTAAGTATAGATGTCTGGACTTGAACCTACATCCAAAATTCATACTTTGCCATGCAGCTATGCCGCCTCCTATGAGCTCCTCCTTAAAACCAGAATTTTTAGTGAATTACTTCATTGCACTACATGTCCCAGAATCCCCTGACCAATATGGGGTTCTTGGGGAGCTGTACACCTCTCCTTCCAAAAGCAACTTTTCCAAGTTGTGCATCACCTTCCACTAAATTGTCTTTTTGAACTGGAGATGTAACAGGGATCCAATTTAGAACTCTCAATATACAAAGCTGGTGTTCTACAGCTGTGACGTACAGACTAACTCAGAGTTCAAGTAGTTAGGTTTAGACGTTTCAAAGGTTTCATAGAATCATAGTGGAAGAGACCCCAGGGGCCATCGACTCCAACCCCCTGCTATGCAGGAACACACATCAAAGCATTCCCAACAGATGACCATCCATACCCAGCTCCCTAAGCCATTCTTCGTAGGGCATGGCTTCCAGACCCTTCACCATTTTGGTCGCCCTCCTCTGGACGTGCTCCAGCTTGTCAATGTCCTTCTTGAATTGAGGTGCCCAGAACTGGACACAGTATTCCAAATAAGGTCTAACCAATGCAGAATAAAGTGATACCATTACCTCCCTTGATCTAGACACCATACTCCTATTGATGCAACCAAGAATCGTGTTGGCTTGCTTGGCTGCCGCATCACACTGCTGACTCATGTTTAGCTTGTGACCTACCAAGACTCCTAGATCCCTTTCACATGTACTGCTATCCGGCCACGCATTCCCCATCCTATATTTGTGCATTCCATTTTTTCTGCCTAAGTGCAGGACCTTACATTTCGCTCTGTTGAAATTCATTTTGTTAGCTTTGGCCCAGCTCTCCAATCTGTCCAGGTCATTTTGAATTTTGATCCTGTCCTCTGGTGTATTAGCAACCGCTCCCAATTTGGTGTCATCTGCAAATTTGGCCAGCATGCCCTCCACTCCTTCATCCAAGTGATTGATGTTGAATAGCACTGGGCCCAGGACAGAACCCTGTGGCACCCCACTAGTCACTTCTCTCCAGGATGAAAAGCAGTTTATTCAGGAACATTGAATCAACAACCGCACACCTCGGCTATTGCCAAGACTGAAGAACTATTGGATTTGCAGTACTATATAAGCCATTACGTTTTAAAATCAGCTGTGATCCCATTTGTTAACAAATTGAAACAACTTGTTTCCTGGGCTTTGCAGACCCCCTCCCAAATTCTCACCCAGCTGGGCAGCAGAGTTGACCTTGCAGATTGTCTGGCCACTCTTGTCACCTAACTGTACCATAAAATTCTGGGATGCCCAGCTCATCCATCACCACCTCCCATCATTTCTACCCCCGCCTACCAAATGAGGGATCTATGATAAAAGCTATTGCCTAAAATATGACAGTGCAGCTGATTTAACAACTGAGCTATAATCTCACTTTAGACATGGCAGTCAAGGAATCCCTCTAGAAGACACCCACTAGCAGTTTTTGTAAGAACTTTGCTTGTATTCAGAACTGTGCTCATACTGCATCACAGAGCCATATTCCTTCTTACAAGCTGCTTCTTAAAACCAGAGCTTGGAAAAAGTTACTTTGTTGGACTACAAGACCCAGAATCTCCTGACCTGAATTGTCATTGGCTCTATTGGCTGGGGATTCTGAGAGCTGTATTCCATATCTTTTATTTTTCAAGTTCTGCTTAAGCTATCCCATTCAGTGCTGGTGCTCTATATGTTAACAGATTCCGTGCTTTAGAAGAAAGGTTTATTTGCTGCCTCTTTCCTCCTTACCTCCTGCTACCTACTTGGAGGAGCGGGTTTGGTGTCTGCAAACATTTGTGGTTGTTAATAGCTGCTTGAACTGTTATCTTAAACTAATACTTTTTAACGAGTTTTACTTGGCGCAAACAACAATATATTATTGCTTTTTCTATTAAAAGGACCATTGACCATGTAATGTAGAGGGCCTTGATAATTTGCCAGCACTGTTAAGACCTGCAGTCATTTAATGTTGGTCATTAGGAAAAAATGAAATGGGGCTCTTTCGCGTCTCTGGCGCTGAGACAATTGCACTGGTTGACCTGCCGGAAGCATTTTGGAGTAAAGGGGCCTTAATAGGCAGGCAGTTCCTGACCCGTACAATGGGATAAGGAGGATGGAAATCTGTTAAGTCCACTGATGCTGTAAGCTGTTTGGCTACAGACTGGCAAGCTGTGCTCCATGAGATATACCTGCTATGTTTTATGTTGAAATTTCTGGGTGAGGTATGGGAAATGGCAGCCTCTACTTTAGTGGCATTTGAGCTCTTGGTGGTGACTATCTTGGTAATATGACAGGGCTAAATAAATTCTGGGACAAAATTGGGTTGTACAGTTTAAGCACATTTATACAATGTGTTTATATTTTCTACTTGTGCAATCATTTTTGGCAAGGGGAATAGAGTTGGCAGAACGGACATATCCCTGCTTTTCCTCCAGATATTTTAATGAGGACTAGAAACTTGTTTCTGTGTGCACTTAAATTCACAAAATGCAAAGTTCTCAAGAAGACAAACTGTGTGTCAGAGTTGGAGCTTACAGATTTTATTGTCACGTGCAGTGGGAGCTTCTTGTGCTTTAAATGGTGATGTTTCAATATGAACACTAAAATATTGCAGTTGGAAGTTCTCTATTCATATATGAAGCTTCTTTTTCTTGAAGAATGGGAAACCAAAGACTTTGTGACTTCTTTTGCTCATTTGTTTTAGATAGTTTGGCCCCATAAGAGGAATTGTTTTGTTGTAAGTTGAATATCGTTTTAAGTGTTTTAGGATTTTATATCCTTTTAATGTTTTTTTAAATTTTTTAAAATGTTTTTAATGTATTTTAATGTGTATTTATTGTTGGAAGCTGCCTTGGGTCCCAATCCCAGTAGAAAGGTGGCCTACAAATAAAATAAAATAAATAAAATATTCTGGGAAGGTATCTGAGAAACAGAGGTCTCGGGAACATTGTTGCTATAGTGGATGGGATGTATCCTTTATCACTTTAGAGATTCTTTTTTCTGTCCATGTGTTTGCATTCAGTCATAAAAATGATCTGGAAATATATTTTAAATTTAGTTGCATTTTGATGATGCTTTGCACCTCATTAATTGTCCAAAGTACAACAGCTTCAGTTTAGTCATCTTGGCTTCTAGGGAGAATTCAGGCTTGTTTTGCTCTTGTTTTTGTTGTTGTTGTTGTTGTGTGCCTTCAAGTCATTTCTAACTTATGGTGACTCTAAGGCAAATCTGTCAAAGGGTTTGGGGCTGAGCGTGTGTGATGCTCCCAGGGTCACCCAATGGGATCCATGGCTGAGGAGGGAATTGAACTCTGGTCTCCAGGGTTGTAATCCAGTGCTCAAACCACTACACTATACTTGCACTAAGACCCATTTATTTGTCTTTTCAGCAGAGTCTGTGGTATCCACAGAACTCTCTTTGGCATGACATTTCAAATGAGTTGATTCTTTTCCTGCCAGCTTTCTTCACTGTTCACATTTTACAACCATACATAGAAATCAAATGTACTATGACATGGATGAACTTGACTTTGGCATTAGATGATATACCTTTACACTTAAGGATCTTGTCTAGCTTCTTCATAGCTCCCCTTCCAAATCCTAGTCTTCTTCTGATTTCTCGACTGTAGTCACAGTTTTGATTTTTGACTGAGCCAAGGTTTCAAAAATATCATCATTCTTACTGAATCCGTTCTGGTTCTGTTTCCAACATTACTGTTAGGGTATATAAAGGAAATACGATACAGCTGCTCAGTATGTTGTAGGAGTGGTATTGGTAGGGATCTTTAGTCTTCCTGGATAGCTACTCTGTGTACCTGAATGTGCCACTGAGCTTAATGCTTCTCATCTCTGGCCTTTAGTGCATCACTAACAGTATCTGCATGTGTGAAATTCTTGTAGGTGGTTTCTAATGTAAAGAGAGGCCTTCGCTCAGTGGAAGAGCACATGTTTTGTAGGCAAATCTTCCCAGGTTTTGGCCGTGGTGTCTCCAAGAAAGACTCCTGTTTGAAACCTGGAGAGCCTCAGCCAACTTGTGTAGATCAGAGGTGGGCTACTTTGGAAGGCTCAGGAACCAGATTTGTCCCCACTCCTCTACCACTTCCTATGGGCTGCAGCCCTTCTACTTTTTGGGGGTAGGTGGGTGGGAGAAAGAACTGACTGGAAATTCACTCATTTATTAAAATACACACTGAAAATGCTGTGTTTCCTTAAGACAAGACTGGGTGATTTTCTTTAGATCCTGTGTTGGGAGAAAGGCGGAATATTAAATCTACTATATAAAAGTCAACGTTTGTGAGTTTGTCTATTTGTCTACGTCAGGCAGGCCAAGACCTGATATGATTGGCTGTGTGAGGCGAGAAGACCTCATGTGATTGGCTGGCTGTGAAGATTCTAGATTGGGGTTGGGAGTTCAGGGAGAGGCCTTTAGAATACTCAGGTGGAGAGCTCTTGGGCCTCAGGCCAGTTGCTATGGACACGTGACCCAGCAGCAAGAAGAAGGGAAGTGTATTCCCTCAGAAACCAAGCCTCTGTTATGTTAACAACTCTGAATATAGATTGAATTGGGGAATATGGGGATAATACAGGTACTGGAATAGGCCTGTTACTATGGAGATGAGGCCTAACAGCAAGGAAGAGGACAGTGTCTTCCCTCAGGAACCTAACCTCTGTATGTTAACAACTCTGAATACAGATTGCATTGGGTAATATGATGAAAAGTTACAGGTATTAGAATAGACCAGTTACTATAGAGTTGAGGTTTAGCAGCAAGGAGGAGGATACTGTATTCCCTCAGGAACCAAACCTCTGTATGTTAACAACTCTGAATACAGACTGGATTGGTGACTATAGAGAAAAGTTACAGATACTGGACGAGGCAGTTTGGGGAATTACAGACACAGGATATCAAATCTGTGTATTTCAACCACATCTAATTCCTAAGGTAAGGTAAGGTAATTCCTAAGGTATTTCTAACAAGTGTTACCTATGAGAAAATAAAATCCAGGGCAACACCGGGTAAATACATTAGTAAATAAATAAATAAATAAATAAATAAGAGAATTGTCATATCTGAATGTCTCTAAGAATGGCGGTTCTCCTTTTTGGGAAGGGCAGGGGAAAGTTTTTGAACAGGGAGGTTTAATCATTGAGGTATTCCATGTGCTGCATGTTTTTCACCCCAGTACAGATACGTGGGATACATGTCTCATTAGATCAACTCATCATAATTCTTAGCTACCTCTGTACCAAAGACAGGAAAGAAAGTCTCTCTGCCCTGCATATGTAATTGAGTTTGTATGGTTTTTAAATGGAGTTATGACCTTGCTTGTGACAAACGAGATAAAATCACTGTAAAGCTATAAAAATGTGGTATATGAGTAATAAACATTTAGCATGTATGGCTCTTATTCCTCCAAATTAAATTCCTTGTGCTTAAAACCAATGGTTTATGCAACTGTTGTATTGGCTTTTTTCCCCCTGTAATCTGACCAGTTCTTATTGGACATCTTTTTTTTGTAAGATGCATCGCATAAATAGTGTTGCTTTTCCTGCTTGTTCCTTGATAATTAAAGAGAATTATACCTGCGTCAGGCATACAGCTTAAAAATTTGTTACATTGTTAGTAGTGTTAAAAAGTAATATTTGGATCAATGCGGTGTATGGATTTTTGTAGATTTTCTACTCACTGAGGCATGCAGTCAATACCTAATTTCTCTGGAGATATATAGCGCTTAACATATCGAGCTTCTTTTAAATACTCTGGGCCTTGTGCACCGAGTGCATAAGACCAGTTTTAATTTGCCATCATTGATGAACATAAGAGGAATATGAACTGTCTGAATTAAATTTGTTCCAATATGTGTATATCAGGATGTGTTGGGGAAGCAAGGAGAGTTCAGCTGCTGTCTTCTCTCCTTTTCCTTTTAACAAGTAAATTACATAGCTGATGCTAACAGATTTGCTCCTTTTCTCAAAGACCTGGAAACCAACATCTCAGTATGTGTTATTAATTTGAAAAATCCATGCTGAAGCACATTCATCCAGTGACTTAGCAGGAATAAGAGTACCTTTCCAAACACAAGGCTTAAAAATGTACAGGAGAAGTTATTGTGATATAGTGAATAGTAGGCAGACTGGCTGCTCCTGGGTGAATCCCTCCCCTCCTTCCCTCCCCTCCTCCCCTCCCCTCCCCTCCCCTCCCCTCCTTCCTTCCTTCCTTCCTCCCTCCCTCCCTCCCTCCCTCCCTCCCTCCTGCCTGCCTTTTCCCAAGTACCTGGATTTGAGGTGGCATAAAAAAATTAAACAGGTACAGATCAAAACATAACGTAAGGTAAAAGAACACACAAAAATATATTGTTGAAATATACCTAAATCACCTGTAGAATTCTGCTCAATTGAGAACCTGTTTATTAAAAACAAGAAGTAAAGACAGAGAATTTTATTGATGATTTGACTGACTTCCAAAATGAAAATACTAAATAAAATAAAAGAACAACCCCGCACAAGTTGCAGTAATATTTTTAAAACCTTAGCATACAAAACAGTATGAGATTAGAACCCAAAACAGACAACTGGCCATATAGAATTAAAGGAAAAGCATACCGAACAATATTTATACAGTTGTGCCTCCCTTATCCAGCATGCAAAACCTTCCAAAAATTGATACTTTTTGTCACCAGCTGCCACCTTCAAAGTTGGATGTGGGCGGCTGGTGGCAAAAAGAGAAAGATTGAAGATGTGAGAGACAAACAAGCAGGAGCACCACAGCTGCTACCTCAGAAATGGAAGTGGGCAGCTGGAGGAAATTTAGAAAGACTGAGGATCTGAAAGCTAACTGCAAAAAGAGAGAGACTGAGGATCTGTGAAATTTGGGGGTGGTGTGCATTTGCACCAAGTGCTACACGTGGATTCCCGCCACAGATCCATAGTCTCTCTCCAGCCTGGTGTTTCATAGCCAAAACAAGTAGCGAACTAACGAAATGCAAGGCTGTTCTAAGAAAGGTAGTATTTTCTAAAATTTGAAAAATATGGAACATTTCTGGTTCCAAGCATTTTGGATAAAGGGTAGTCAACAGATCCAAATGGCTTACTTAATAAGAATGCAATTTAAAAAAACCAAGCAATATGATATTAGCATATGTATTGACAGTACCAAAGATTCACATAAGACAATACTGAGAAACAACATTATTAATCAAAGTACTAGACTTATACTTTGAAAGGAAAGAAAGGCTATTGCTGTATACTGTGGCAGCAGCAGGGGGGAATATATAGGTTGCTTCCATCCTTCCCACCCATTTTTGTACATCCCATAGCATTTTGGCTGTCCAGTTTGCTTCTGCACTGCTCCGGAGTAGCAATTCTCCTTTAAAACAAGTCGTATGCTCCCTAAGTGCTTGTTTTAAAGAGCTATGGTTGTTTTTCCGCACCACCAGATTCCAATGGTGAGGCTTTTGCAGCTCCCCTGGGGCTTTTTTGGGACAACAAAGCTCCCTCTGGGACAGTAGATTTTGCCCACTCCCTCCTGTAGTGGTTAGACCTGAGTTCATATCTCTATTTTGCCATGAAACAAATAAGTAGATAGTTGGTCATGGGCAAATGACTGCCTGCTGGATCTTCACAAGGCTGCTGGGAAATTAAAATGGAGTAACTGCATGCTGCCCTACTCTGATCTTCTAGGTAGCTTAGAAACCACACTTCACTTATAAATGGCTTTTGTTTTTGTTTGTTTTTATGTCCTAAATTTCCACATGCATATAAATGCAACACAAGGATGCAAGATGTTTTGAACATATTGTGTGCAAAGGACTTCAAAGAGAGAGAGAGAGTAGCTGATGCAAAGTGAAAGCCAAAATGACTCCGTTTTGAAGGAAGGAGTGAAGTGAATCTTGAGCAGGATGGTCCACAGCTGAGATGCAACCTTCATCTCACCAATGGGCATTCAAAGCAGCTAGGTCTCACCCTACCCAGCCATAGCTTGTGCTTGTTCTTCTCTGGCTTTAAAACAGGCAGTGGAATTTCAGCATTCACTCATGTGCGTGAATTACCCCAAAAGGATGTGTTTGGGGAAAGCAGTTCTCTGGGGACTGAGGCTGTGCAAAGTCAACAGTGAATGTGCAGATTGCATTGTTCTTGTGGTTACTGTGTTGGACTTATTTGCTGGCCTATTTGCACCAATGTGGACAACAGTATCTTTAAATGCTGTACTGAAGTAGCCTGCAGAAAGACAGGTACCCCTCTGGATCTCAGTAGCCTCTTAACCTGTGAACCTGTGGTGAACTTCTTGCCTTTCTCGGTGCAACCATCAGAGATGGAAAAACACCTTTGGCTGGACATCTTGAGATTCTTAAATTGAACCCTGACACTGTGTGCTATCCATTTCCATGTGGCATGATACTGTGTTGAACCAGTAACAGTGAAGTGACAGAATTCCAAGAAATGAGTGTATGACCTGGTGCTAAAATTTTCAGCAGAAGACCATCCAAGCAGAAATTTGCTTCATAGAGAGGCGGAGTATGGCAAACCGGAAATGTAGAGCTAGCATCTGTTTTTCACTAGCCTTAGTTAGCAACTCTCTGCACAGAATTATTCATTTGTAAAGGGAGACCTGCAGCCTCTTGCCTCCAGGATCTCCATGTGTCACATGAACTTGCCTGATGTCTTCTTCACAGCTTCTCCTCCAGGTCTTCTGTAAAAATTAGGAAGATGGAGACCTGTGAGGGAAGGCCTATTGGAATACTCTACCAAGGAGAGGTGCTTGGCTTCAATTCAGATAGGTCTTGATCTAGGCGTCACAGGCTTTCCTCTCCCAGATTGTTTTATAAGAAAGGTCTCATATGGCTATCTGTTCACTTGGCTAGCAGCCTGATGATCTTGCTGGGCTTCTCTGATCCTGAATCAATCCAGCTAGGATCCTAAGGAACCAGTATGGATTCTTCGTGAGCTGCAGCTGAAATGTTGGTCTCCAGTGTTCTGTATGAGAGTGAGGCTCCTCATAGTCACTAGCTTTGCTTGGATTCACTGGAAGGCCCTTCTTCTCCTTCCTCTAAGATTTCCAGTTCAGGCCCAGATGATGGATGGGCCTTGACAAGTTGGTTGTGCTTGACCAATGGGAACACAGTTCTGTTGCAATATCTCTGGCTGTTTCTGGAAACCTGTTTGTAGCACCAACTGCCAGTTTTGACTGCCTCTCTGTATCATTGTCTTTTGTTCTTCTTAATTTGACTTATCATTCAAAGCCAGTATCCATATACTGTATTGTAGGAAGGGAGTGAAAATCCTTACATGATATCTCTTTCCTTGCTCCTCCCTGCCCAAAAAAGTCAGTAAACACCACAGAAGGTGTTGCTAGACATGTCACAATTTTAGCATGGAACAGCTATTTTGTATGTGTTGCTCTAGACTTAACAAAATGTAATTTTGCTTGCAATAGTGCAGGTGTAATCTGGTTAAACTAAAAGCAGAAATAATTAACACCTGTTTGTGGCAGTAGAAACACTATATATGCTGATACATCTGTTTAAAAGTATTGTTACCTAAATACTTTTAATGAAAAAAAAGCCTTCAGTCCACCCTCCTGCCCAATGTGCAGAAGAGCTCAGCCATCTGTACATTTGCAGTGATGTTCATAATTGTATAGATATTGTGTGGACTTAACTGAAGATGCCCACAAGTCTGTCTTTCTTCCCCTCTAATGGGTTGAGGAACCCATTACTTACAGATGTAGTAGTCCATTTTGCAGTCCTGGCTCATTCAGGATTGCATTGCTGGATCACTAAGGAAGAGGATACAAATCATTGGATTCAGATTACAAGAAAGGAGGTGCCGTCTATATGTTAGGAAGAACGTTTTGGTGGATAGCAGCTGATTGACAATGGAATAACCTATGTCAGAAGATGGTGGACTCATCTTCATTAGAAATCTTAGATGACCACCTGTCAGTGATGCTTTACTGGTGAATTTTGGTACATGCAGAAGGTTGACCTTAGATGGTCTTTGAGGGAACATACAACTCTATGACTTTATGATACATAGGCTCCATCCTCCAGCATCTGTCCTAAGGCAGACTGTGCAATGTGTGCTTCCTGCTCGCGGGAGAAAAATCCAAATCCAAATAACAACAGTAGAAATTACGTATATGAAGCATTGTGAGAGAGTATTCAGTACAAAGCAAATATAAGTGTATGGCATTTTGGAGCTCCACCAGTTTTCACCTCTTTCAGCCATATCACCCCAACTATCAGAAATGACTTTGAGATCTCCCCGGGTTATCTGTGTACCCTGAAATTTTTCATTTTTTGCTTCTCTTGTCATAGCTTTAGGGGCTGAAAGCTTGAAATGTGGGATTCTCTGGTTATTGAATTCTTTGGCTAATTGTCCCTTTGCATGGGCTAACCACAGAGTGTGCACAATGTGTCCGATAAAGCCTCCTAAGCCACTGAGCTTTTGCTTCCTCTCCCATTGCTGCTGTCCAGAACATGGAAATGTTATTTTGGACCCAGTCAGTCTGACCTCTAACTATGCTACCTGTGGGCTTCTGGGATTTGTAGTCCAAAAAGTAACTTCTTTTCCCAAGCTCTGCTGTTGTCCATCTCCTGGCCACGATGTTTCTCAAGCAACCTGGCTTTCATTCTTACATTGCTATAGGAATGGTATGTAGTCAACACGATCAGGCCATGATTGTCAAAAAAAGGTTTATAAGTAGTTGTGCTTTTGTAAAACTAGATATTGTTGTAACAGCTTGATGTGACAAGGGCAGACATCAGCTATAAAATGTACAACTTTACAGTGTATTTAATATGTATCAACTACTGCAAGACTGCTTCCACCACACAAAATTATTTATTTGGCTTAAAACGAAGATTGAAGAATTATGCTACTAATGAGCAAATACCTACTTTCCATAGCTCCAGTTGGGAACATTTTGTCCACGGAGAAATTGAATGTAACGGGATTCTAAATTAGAGTTGGCCCTCTTGTTGTTGAAAATATAGGACTATAAAAGTGACAGATTATAGAAAGGAAGCACTGGACTTTTCAGACATGAAATTATCAGAATTCTCACTTTGTTTATGGCATCTTAAAAATGAAGCAACATGTTCCTTTCCCCCTTCCCTCAAACACAACACTCAAATTTATCTCTTTTGGAATTGATGGGGAATCTCAGTAATGCTGTTTCTAGACTTTTATCCCCCCTGCCACCTCAGCATTATGAATATTTGTCAGTATTTCTGTGAAAACAATATAAACATTCTATCCTTATAGACAGAGGCAATGCAGGACAAAGGTGATTACCTTGAAAGAAAACTTCAAGACTTTTTTAGTGGGGTTTGGATTATGACAGAAACACAATGCATAAAGAAATGTACCTTTCTGTTTGCTGATTTTTTTTTAGCAAAGACCAGACATATTTCATTCGAAGTAGCAAATTGGCAAACAAGAAGGACTGATAATGGCACACACTTTGTCTTTGTGCTTGGTATTAAATTGGTTTAGCTGTCTAAAGGGATCCTTAATCATTTCTTCTCCCCTCCCAATGCACTTTCACTCTTTGGCACCTTGAATACTTAACTTTCTTGTGTGACTTTGGTAATGCATACCAAAGCTATAGTGAATAAAGGAAATAGTAGACATTTTCCTGAGCTAGCACGGTGTAGTGGTTTGAGTGTTGGACTTGGGCTCTGGGAAACCAGGGTTAGAATCCCTACTCATCCATGGAAAACCAGTGGGTGGCCTTGGGCAAGTCACACTCTGTCAGCCTCCGAGAAAGGCAGTGGTGTAGTTAAGTCTTTTACTCCATGTCTCAAGTCCCTACCTTCAAGTCTCAAGTCGAGTTTCAATTCCTTGCAGGATGATTCAAGTCAAGTCGCAAGTCAAGTCTCAAGTCTGGGAGCCAACTTTAATAGGAAAAAAAAAAGGAGGTTGTGGGGGGATGTTGAGAGCAAGCAAGATTGGAAGGAAGCCTTCAGCCACCAAAGGACAAGAAAGCCCTCCTGGAGGAAACTACTCCCCACTCTGCCATGGCTGTAAAGGACATCCTCGCTTTTCTGTTTACTCATGAGCATGCAGGATTGGAAGGAAGCCATTAGCCATCAAAGAATAGGAAAGCCCTCCAGGAAGAAACTGCACCCCACTCTGCCATGGCTGGCAGTGACACCCTAGGTTTCTCATTTACAAGCAAGCAACCTTCAGCCATCGAAGAACAGAAAATCATACAACTGACCCTTTCCTCTTCCCCCTGCCTCACTTTCTCCCCACCATCTGCCCCCCACCCAGTTATCTGGCTCTTCTGAGTGAGACTCCCCAGGACCCCTACTCTGATGCTGAAATGCCTCTACACCCACACTCGTCCAAAAAACCCTGCAAAACCTGTGTTTTCCCCTCTTCAGTCTTCCCACACTCTTGCTTTCCTATAAATGGCTTCTCAAAAAAACCCAAGAAACAAGGGAGAGGTGGAAATAAGAAGCATGTGCAACTCCTGTTGAGTCATCAACTTAACATTTCCTAACTGCTGATTGGGAAAAGACTGAGGGAGGTGGGACCAGTAGGAGCAGCAAGTTGGACAAGTCACAAGTTGAGTCAGTCCATCATTTATTGCTGAGTTGACTCCAAGTCGAGTCATTGAAGTGACTTGAGTCCAACTTGAGTTCGAGACAATCAACTCAAGTCTACATCACTGGAGGAAGGCAGTGGCAAATGTCATCTGAATAAATCTTGCCATGAGGAGGAGGGAGGAAGGAGGAGGGGAGAAATGAACTAATGTGGTAGCACCTTTAAGAGTAACTAGTTTTGATTTTGTCATGAGCTTTTGTGGATATAAACCCACTTCTTTGGATACTATTCCAAGATTTAAAAGCTTTTAAAACTATGAGCAGTATTCAGGATGAATTAATGAGACTCAAAGGCCTTGATGAACAGCTAATTTTTACCTTGGTGCCTAAATGAAATGAGTGTTGGTGCTCCTCAGGGTTCCAAGGGTAACTTCCATAAGGACTTACTGTAAGTCAGAGTCAACTAGAAAGGTATGCAGCTACAACATTTTTCCTCATTGCTAGGTCATGGAGAATGCGGAAAACAACATTCCAGCTTCCAAAATATTTTGAAGATGCAGTTTAGAACCACAGAGAGACAAGGGTTTTGTGGGTCTAAAATTTAGGCGATAGAAAAATAACTTTGCTAATGGTACAGAAGTGGAGAAAATTAGTCTCTCTGAGATCTGTTTCTTCTGAAAATTTGTCTACAAATTTAAGTTAGTCTGAGAAGTCTGAATGACTTACCATGTCCTTTTTCCTTTGTATCAAATTGCGTACTCGAGGTGTGTGAGAAAGAAAAGGGGAATGGGTCTTTATAATTCTGGCAACTTTTCTCCAGAGGCTAGTTGTAGCTCCTCTCTTGCACAGAATGGGTTCGCTCATCTAACTTTCTTCATAGGGTAGTGGGAGGACAACCATAATTGGACGTTGGAGTAGAGGACGCAAGCATTAGAAGGAACCATTTTGTCAAATTTTCACCATTGTACTTATGATTCAAGAAGCTGCAGCAGTATGGCAACTAGTTTTTTTTTTTTAAGAAACTATAGTTTCACTTGCTTTTAAAGAAGAAACTGCGTGTTTCGGATTTAGGACACAATGGAAGCTAGTGTTAAGGATATGAATGACACCCAGGGGGATAACATGGCATCCTGCCAGATTGAAAGACTGTTCGTAATCCAGTGGCAGTTAATGTAGAGAGAACATGTAAGAACATACACAGTCTCCACACCTCTCTTTGCTATGAAAGTGTGTATCTATGAGGAAGGGAATTAAGAGGAGCAGACTTAGGAGTTGAGGCTGTCCTTGAAGAAGACATAGAACCTGCAGCTAATGCAAAGTGTAGCAGTTCAACTGCTGGCTGGAATACCATGTAGACCAGAGCTTTCCAAACTGTGTGTCACAGCACATTAGTGTGTCAGCTGCAGTGTGCAGGTGTGTTATGTGAACAAGGTGGAGGGGCTTCCTCTCCTGCCACCGCGGCGGGCCAGGCCTGGGTGAAGGGACTGCCTCGCCCACTATTGCCCTGGGCCAAGGAAGACCCCAGCGAAGGTGGCATCAGGTCAGGCTTGGGTGGAGGGGTTGCCTCTACTTACTGAATTACTGTGGTTGCGAAATGATGCATGTCTAAAAAGTGTTTCACCAAGATGAAAAGTTTGGAAAGCTCTGATATAAACAGTATTGTTATCCTAAGAAGTGGGAGACTTTGAGGTCCACCTACAATGCCAGCATCTCCTTAGGATTTGGGGGCATTATAACTCAAAGGAGGCCTGTGAGAAGAGGGTAATGACAGGGTCTTTTAACCTGTGTATACCAGTACCAACTGCAGAGATGAGTCCAGTTAGAAGTTAAACAGAGTATTTTATTGGGAATTAACAAGTGCATAGGAAATCAGACACTCTCAAGAACCATGCAAGAAAATGAGGCAGGAAAGTTTGGATAGAGAGAGATTGGGTGGAAAAGGTGATTGTTACCAGTCCTGAAGCAGAAAGTCAAAGTGGGGTGCCTCAGAACGCATGTCTGAGGATAGCAAGACTGAACAGTGGTCTGGGCATTACATATTATGCCCAAATGCTACAATTTACTGGGCCTGGAGCTCTTTTTTTTTTATACACTGTTTCCTGCCCTGAAGGAGAGTACATGGAGAAAGCGGTTGTCATGGGGTTGACAAAGGAGTCTGGAATGGGCTGATTAGCTTATCTCTAGGTGACAAAACATTGATGGGAGTCCTGACAATCTCTTAATGTTTTGGTCAGGCAGTGTAAATAGGAGAAGTCTCTGTAGGATATGCTCACAGTAGAGTCTTTGATTGCTTCCCCTGGACAGTTTCACCTTCTATCATTTTCAGGAGTGCTTGTAAGCTTGTAGGTTTTGAAAGTATTATCCCAAGCCCCTTAGCATCAGGTTTTCCCACCTAATTCTCTTTGAAATTATGATCTGATTATGCCTGAGGCCATCCTGACTAGGCATATGCTCTTTCAAACATGTGTTTCAGCCATAAAATATTGTCATGTCCAGGGCAGACCCAGCAATTAATCAGCAGGCAGCAGAGCAGGGCTTGCTCACAAGGCAAGAGCAGGGGTTGTCCAAACAAAGTCCAGGTTACAGAGTAAACAAATCCACAGGGCAAATCCAAGTCATTGTCAAACAGGCAGAGGTTCAAGGTAGTTAGGATGCAAGAGAACATGGTACAGGGCTTCAGTGACTGAGAAGATCAGTTGCTGACCTGGGAAAGGCCAGCTGACAGCCTTTTATCTTACTTATGCTGCTGTCACAGGTGTTCCCTCATTAGGGCTTGTTTATTACTTAAACTCACTGAATGGCAAAGCTCTTCTTTCTGAAATTGTCTATCTTGCACAGTAGGAGTCTGTGTTGCCTCCTCTCCAGCTATTTGTTCCCCCTGCTCAGGCCCCTGCTGTTGTTTGTTATCTTCTCCTGAGCAAGCTTCTGGGGAAACTTCTGCCTTGGATTCAGAATCCTCCTCCTCACTGTCAGGGTCTCCAAGGCAAGGCATGACAAATATGTCCAATTATGAAAATAGCACATCTCACAGAATGGGGGATGTATGGTATGGTAACTGTATGTAATGGCAATCTTAAAAGAATTGCACTGGCTGCCAGTATATTTCCAGTCTGAATTCAAGATGCTTGTGGTGATATTTAAAGTCCTGAACATCTTGAGACCTCGATACTTGAGGAAGGACCTCTCCCTGTATGTGCCTGCCTGAGGACGAAGGTCTGCTGAGGGGCCCTCCTCCATGTTCCACCAGTGAGGTCAATACATTGCATTGGGACATGGGAGGAGGCCTTCTCGGTCATGCTCTCCCAACCATGGAACGCCCTTCCCTAGATGACTCAATTGGCACCAATATTCATCTCATTTAGATGCCAAATTAAAACTCTTGGCTATTCATCAAGGCCTTTGAGTCTCATTAATTCGTCCCGAGTGCTATTATACTTAGCTTTTGAAAACTTCTAAATCTTTTAAAAGTATTTTTAATTCATCATGGTGTTTAATGTGTTTTAGCTTATTTAAATTATTTTATTGTTTTAAACTGTTTAACTTGCCTTAATGCTATTTGTAAGCTGCCCTGAGATCTTTTGATAGTAATAGTAATAGTTTTATAGTAAACTATGTGTACGTATGTGTCTGTGCTAGAACTCCTTTAACAAAAGTTCATAATGTTAATTCTTGTTGGGTTAACAGACCTGGTTCTCTCGCACACCCATGCTTGCATACAGCCTCTCATATCTGTAATGTGCGATGCAAATAAGAGTTAGGAAAAACATCAGCTTGTAAAACAGAAAACCGGCTGCCCTCCCATCATCCCTAGCCAGTGTGGCCATGGGGCCATGGGAATTGTAGTCCCACACAGCAGCAGGGTGTTAAGCTATGGAAGGCTGTCATAACCAATCACTCAATCTTCTTGTTAATAGTGGATTTTGTTGGTGCATTTTTGGCTGGATTGATTCTCTTCCCAGTGAGAGACGGCATGCAGAATTTTGTCCCTGTTTTTGTGAAAGGAATCCCTCTCCCCAAAGTTTAAAATTACAAGTGCTGATGAGAATTCTCAGATTGCTTCTCTGCCGTGCAACTATTGCTCATAGGAATAACTATACAGTATATGCTTTTTTTTTTTTTGTCTGTAAAACTGGGGGGGCAGGGTGTTCTGTTGCTTAAAAATCAGAGAATGAGAGAGATAAATACATTTATATCAACTTGTGCTTGTGAACTGGCTGCTTTTAATGCCTTAGAAATAAAAGAACAGGCTTAAATTTAACAAACAGAGCTTTTTCCTCCCCCCAGTCAAAGAGTAAATCGTGTTTATGATTGCAGGCTAAGTGAGAGAACTCCTGTTAACGTTTTGCAGAGACGGTGCTGTCGAAGACCTCGAGCCCACTAGAGGGCACTGTTGCCCTGCCTTCCACCACCAAACGCCTCTTGTTTAGTGGAGCGGGAAAGGCCATCACTGTTTAGTCTGCTCTCCAAGGGTCTCCGCATGACCAATGTGGACCCCATGGACTTCCTGGAACATGTGTTAGCAATTTAGCAGCAGACATTTATTTCTTTGTTTTACTGCCTGGCTCTTGGAGAAAGTGTTGGTGCCGGGTTATGGGCTGTCTGGATCATGTCAGAGGCCATGGGGATCAAGTTCATGTGACAGGGCCAAGCCAAGGGAAGGATGGAGGCTGAGGAGATGAGGAGAGCTGACCTTCTCTCTCAGCAGCTACAAACGCTTGCCTGTCGGTGGACTCCGGCCAAAACCTAGGCTGCTCAGAGTTTTTGGGACAGCTGAACAAACACAACACAGTTTTGTCCATTTCTTTCCCCTGTTCCATCTAACTACAGACTTAAATTCCTACAGATTGTTTCCCTAAAAAAAAACCAAAGGTGGGAAAAAACTAAATTACTTTTTCTCTCTCCCCCCCACCTTCCTTCTTCCTTTCCGTACTTCATTTAGCACCATCCAGACGAGGAGACCTGGAAATCCTTGGCTACTGTATGCTGCAGTGGATGTGTGGGAATTTACCCTGGGAGAGGAATCTGAGGAACCCCGAAGCTGTTCAGGCTGCAAAGACAAAGTAAAAACAAACAAACAAACAATGATTTATTTAACATGTACTTTCATAGGTATTCTGCACCATCCCTAAAGTTCAGGGCAAATTACAATGATAAATATGAATCTGTAAAGTATGTGTATGAGGGGAAACAAAACAGGGCAGTGGAGATGACTTCAAGAAACAAATCTTTCCTGTAATGACTCTGTGAACAGCACCCCAAAAGCTAGAAGATCAGAGAACAGTGGTGATATGGGAATAAATGTAGTGCAGTATGAATAGGGAAAATTGCATTTCTAGTGGAGGGAGGCTTTGTACCACATCAGATTTCCGAAACAGACAATAGGATTTGTTCAGTTTTAACAGTAACACTTTGAATGTATTTTCTCTGAAATATGTCATGTTGGTCCACTGTCTTCAGCTTGGTAGCCTGCAGATAAGTTTAATTACACATTCCAGATCCACCAACTACCTGTCAGCCAGACTGGGGAAGGCTGATTTTCATTGAAGCTCAGAAAAGTTACCGTTTTGGATGGCAGCTCTCATTGGCCATGCCGACTGGGGGATTGTGCCAAAAGTAACTTCCCCAAGCTCTGCTCTGTCTTAGTAGTAGAGTGCAGAGTCTGCATGTATGACATTTCTAGTTCAGTTCTTAGTGCCCTTCTCAAAAGAACTCAGACTGATGATGACTTCTGAGAAACCTTGGAGAGTTGTCACTGGTTAAAGTAAACAGTATTCATTTAGGATGCCAGTAGGACCGCTTTATATATTCACCATTCATGCAAAATTAGATCCCACTTTTTCTATAGGCAGTAGGTCTGCATAGCTTATGTGTTTTCACGGAATCTCTGTAAGATAAGCAGGTCCCTCTGTGTTCTACCTAAAAGCTGTATTTGAATGGTCCTTTTCAGTTATAACCTTCTTTCTTGTGTACCACATTGCCAATCTTCTTGATTTGAGTATTTCAGTGCAGGTTGTCAGTTCTGTTTTGTTGGCATACCATTTTTGTTGGATGAGTAATGTGCCTCCAAGCCACCTGTAAACTTTATGGTGACCCCATGTGTTTCACAGTTTTCTAGGGGAAGGAATACTTAGAGACGGTTTGCTGTTTCCTTCCTGCGGCACCTAGTACTCCTTGGGAGATCCTCATCCAAATACAAACCAGTCCTAATCCTGCTTAGCTTCCCAGATCAAGCAGAATCTGGTGCCTTCAGGGTTTTTAGGCTGCTGGCATTTTAGTTAGCTTGTCCGTAAACGTGGGGATTGTTCTTAACGTAAATTACATACAACCCTTTGTTTGGCTTTTCAGATAATACAGTGGCTCTGATTCATTCATTTATTTTGAAAATGCCTGTGTTTCTTATCATCTGCACTTTGTGTGCTGTTGTTTAATATACAGCTTAGATTTCAGGTCATGTATGTAAGCCCCTTAAAAAGGTTAAGAGTTAAGCATGAATCAGACTTTTTGTTAACCTGGAACTGGTGCTTTGCCTTTTTAAAAATTATTTGTTAAAGAAAATTTGGTGGGGAGGTGCTTTGGCCCAAGTCTTACTGAAAGTAAGTTTGTTAATTGTGACTAACTTGTTCCATTGGATTCAAACATGTGGAGTCATAACAATACTTTGCAGGATTAGAGCCAATGTTTGATTTCTGCATCGACTTGAATACCGAATTGCATAATTGGATAACTTAACTGAAAACATTCGTTTTGCTTTGTTGCTTTTTTAAAGTTTTAGTTTTGATTCCATCGGCTTTTGTTCCTCCTTTTTCAGGCACTTTCAGGGAGGTGACGAAGAAATGCAGAGAAAAAATAAATATTAGAATACTCTGCTCCCCCACCCCACATGTATACTGTAATTATCCCAGGCTAAACATACTGCCTGTTGTCAGTCCTTTGCTTTTACTGGTGGGACTTAAGTAAGCTAATTGCTCATGGCCCCACATAGCCAATTCCTTGGTGTGCTGAACGCCAGCTATGCAGCAATGAAATGTTACAAGTGGCGAAGGCAGAAAACTTTTAAGTAGGGCAAGTCACAACAGAGGTACACAATAGGGATAGCTGATCTGCAGAAATCAATCTGCACATTCAGTTTGGCAGTGGCTCTCTGCAGAGAGGGAGGGAGGGAAGGAGGGAGGTTAGCCTGCAGGCTGCGGATAATACAGATTGCATCTGTAAATGTTGACTTCGTCGGGTATTGTTTAAAATTTTCCCCTTTAGAACTCCGGATCATTAGAGTTCCCCACAAACCGTCCCCTTATGTAATTCAACATTCAATCAATGTAATTCATCAAGCTTCTTTATTAATTCCACAGTCAAGAATTAACCCTATGGAGAAATGAGATTTCCTCTTTGCCTCCACCCTGGCACCAAAACACTCCCTCACTAAATCAGTTATGCCGAAGTGATGCATGTCTGTCTATGTGCTTTCAAGTTGCATGTCAACCTAGGGTTACCCCATGATTTCCATAGGGTTTTCTTAGGGAGGGAATATTAAGAGGTGGTTTGCCAGTTTCTTCCTCTGAAATCTAGCCTACAGCACCTGCTGTTCTTTGGCAGTCTCCCTTCCAAGTACTAACCAAACTTGGCTCTGCTTAGCTTCCAAAATCAAACTGGATCTAGTGCCTTCAAGGCATTTAGGTAACATGCCATTCCTTTGTAATAATAATGTTTATTTATAATGCCCTTTTCACCAAGGGGTGGAACACCAACATGTGCCATCAGGGACAAAGACTGTAAAACAGATCACCACAACAATATATGGAATGAAATTCCCAACACCTCACCAGTCTCTACCCATCTCTTGCTACCCTTACTTTATCCTGTAGCACATTGGTTATTGTGAGAACAGTGGGCAATTGAAGGAAGGGCCATAGCTCTGTGGTACAAAGTTCAAGCTTTGCATGCATGAAGGTTCAGTGTAGTTGAAGAATATCTAGTAAATGCACTAGGAGGAAAAGCAGTGTTATTCAAAGTGGTGGCCCATGGACCAGAGCTAATCCACAAGTCATCAGCTGCCAGTGCCTGACAGATTTCCAAGAAAGAGAGGAGCAGTTGAAGCCGACAGCACAAATGTAGTACTGGGCCCTATAGCACACTGCATGGAATTGCTCTTCTCCCACATCAGATGGATTGAGATGCACTGGTCTAAGGTGTGAAGAATTGCAACAGCTCTGTCCATAGGGCTGAATGAGATGGGGCACTGGGCTTGAACTTTGCCTGCCTTATTCCTATGCCCTCCCTTCCACCTCTGTTGCTCCTGGGGGTTGAGGAGTTTGCCCTAGAACAGCTTGCAGTATGGCACCAAGGGTTACAACAGGAAGAGAATTCAGCCAAATTTGGATACTTTCCTTTATGCTTTCCTTTAGCTTAAAGACAGCCAAGATCTCTGCATACTTGTATCTGATCTACCCATTTGCAAATTATTCACCTACTGGTGTAAGAAATCCGAAGTGCTGGGCACTGATGGAAGTGCAAGTTCTGCCAAACTTTTGCTAGATTGATTAGCCCTTGTTTTGTCAACCATTTCTCACTGGTGGGTGTTGTTGCTCCTTTTGAAGCACTTCTTTGAAAGAGAAATTGCCTTTCTTGTGGTTTGCAAATGGATGCTCCTCAAAACTTTGTGAAGGCAAACGACAGTGTGATATACCAATTGATCTTCTAATCGTTGCTTCCAATTTTCAGGGAACTGTGAAGCCCTGGGATTCTAAAACAATAATAATAAAAGCATCATTAACAACCAGGAAAGTTGTCAGGTTGACAGCCCCGTGAGAGAGATTTAGGCAGAGAGATCTCAACAGAAGTAACTTGGGAAGCTGCCCAAGATCCATTAGCTTAAAATATACAGAGAGGGTGACCAGGTTTCAAGGACTGTCTCAGGCAGGGTTACTTTGGGTTACTTGTTCTTACAGAATCATAGAATAGTAGAGCTGGAAGAGACCACAGGGGCCATCCAACCCCTTGCCAATGCAGGAACCCACATCAAAGCACTCCCAACAGATGGCCATCCGGCCTCTGCTTAAAAACCTCCAAAGAGGGAGACTCCACCACCCTTCAAGGCAGCATATTCTACTGCAAAACAGCTCTGATTGTCAGGAAGTTCTTCCTGAAGTTTAGATGGAAGCTCTTTTCCTGTAGTTCGAATCCATTGCTTCTTGTCCTAGTCTCTGGAGCAGCGGAAAACAACCCTCATCGATATATTTTAAGACATCCCATTGTGGGGAGCAATTGTCACCTAGGCATTTGTCTTACCATGCACAGGTGGACACAGGTTTTTCCAGGAGGATGCAAATCCTTGAGACCCATTTGTGTTGATGTGCCAGACATGAAACTTATAAAAGCTCTTTCTCTGTAGCATCTGTACTCACTCACCCCTGATCTTTATACTGTGGACTTAGACTGCTTCCTCTCTACCCACACTTCACCAAACAAAGCAAGGTTCAGATAAGGAAGACTCATAGGCAAATATGGAGGCCTCCTTTCTCTTCTTCTTTCACCCTTGCAATGAATCTAATCGTTCTGACCTAAATCTCACTTGCTAGTCCTATGGGCCAATGTGTCCATGGGCCAGTGCGTCTGCTCTAGTTGGAGCAGGAATAGGTGCTGGAAAGCAGGTATAAATAAATCAGCAGGAAAAAAAAAGACCAGTCTTCATGTGTTTTGGGATGGTCCAAATTTAGGGATGGTCTAAAGAAAGTGGTGTGACCAGGATGTCAAGGATGTCTGGTGTAATCTGGTTGTGAGGCTGCCTGGACATCCCTTGTTTCTGACATATGAGGAACTGTATAAATAACAAAAACAATTGCCGTTTATCTTTATTGCATATCAGTCGAGTTTGTAGAGTGCAGTGGCAACTCCAGAAATTTCTGTTACAGATTGGTGTTATATGAATAGTATACTTCACTATGTGAATTTGGAAGTATTATATAATTTTGTATATGTGTGTTGCTCCTCGCTATAAGATTGAAAATTGATATCTATATTTGTTTTATTTTAGTATAGTCCCTGAAGACAACCAATTAATTTATAAACAAGCCAAAATGCTTTGGGCTTTTTAAAGAGTAAGTTTTGACCATCCATAAGCACATGGGGGCCAGTCTTCTTTTTTCTGCTGATCTGCTCTAGTTGGGACTAACAGTTGGAAGTAGGCCCTTGATCTTTTTGCCACCTAAACGACCCCTTGCCCACAAGGAAGGCAACGTAGCCTCTCTTGTTCTGTTCCCAAATCTGTTGTTAAAACAGTGGTACCTGGTGGCTCCAGTGCCAATGATACAATTTTGGGGGTTTAGTTCAAACTTTAAAAGAGCAATCCATGGTTCCTAATGGGGAACCTTGAAAGTTCTGACTAAAATCCAGAATGGATTCAATTACCCTCATTGACTTGGAAGAGTTTCTGTTGAAACCTTCTGAGTCGGACACGAAAGGAAAAAAAAAGTCAGCTTCCCTGCCCTCCAGTCAGAGGCACACAAAGAAGAAAAGCTCGATGTCTTAAGGCTACAGAAATATACCAGAGTTTATTCAAATCATATAATACTATATATGAAAAAATCTTAGATAAACATTTCCCCAAACATCTTATCTCTTAGTAGGTAGAATGTGCATCTAGATAAGACTTTCATCTTGCTATCATGCTGCCTCAGTTGTGGAGCTGAGGTTCAAATGACAGTTATCTTTACTTGTATCCTCCCGTGTGTTCCCACCATTTCTTCCTCCTTTTTCCTTACCAGAAAAAAAAAATCCCTTATGGTTAGAAAAACAAAATAGCTGCACGGTTCCATTTGGTAGCAATAGGAGCCTGGAAGTCTGACAGGCATCATCAGTGCGTGAAAGGAATTTGAGGTGCTGGGGGAGCCCTGAGTACAGAAAACCTTTAGTATAGGGATGGGCCATTCCAGGTACTGTTGGACTGCAGTTCCCATCATTCCTTATCATGACTGCCAGTACTGACCAGCTCTGATAAAAGTCATATTTTCAATAGCATATGAGGGGGAAACAACTTCCTCATCCCTTTTTAGAAGGCAAGGCTGTTTTTGGAACACCTACAAAGCTCAGTGAGAACCTGGGAGGAAATGGTGACTGTTGAAGAAATGGAAAATCTGGATCAGGGAAGGAGGATGGTGTGGAGTGTCCTGGAGAAGGGGAGAATATGGAAAATCTGGCTGTTTTGAATTCTGATAGGAGCAGCCCACAGTGCAACATTTTGATGCATGTTCAATTAGTGCCAATCTCAAAGAAAAGCTTCAACATTATGGGGCAGATTCGATGCCAGTCTCAGTAAGATTTGACCAATTCAAATAATTTGGACTTGTATTTTTGTTATTTGCTGTAAAGTTAACTTTGACTTCTAGTGACACTGTAAATGGGATCATGAGTCATGATATGCCCCAAACGCAACAGCCTCAGTTTAGTAATTTCAGTTTCTAGGAAGAGTTAAGGTTTAATTTGCTCTAGGACCCATTTATTTGTCTTTTTAGCAGTCCATGGTATCAGTGGTAGCCCTTTCATCACCACATTTCAAATGAGTTGGTTTTCCTGCTGTCAGCTTTCTTTACTGTCCAGTTTTCACAACTATACAAAGAAATTGGGAAATATTATGATCTGGATGATTCTGACTTCTGAGGATGCAGTCTACATGGCAACTAAGAAGTTTCCTTTTGGGGGATCTACTTTAGTTAGTTCAAACAGTGGGTTTAGAACATTAATATGTGTGTGTGTAAGAGAGAGAGAGAGAGAGAAGGATGATTTGTCAAGGATTTCACATTCAGCCATACCCTTTGCTATGGAAGGACATCAAGATCAAGCCAGGCAATTCAGCAGAAATAGCTAAATATAGAGAACAGTGCACACTCCCAGCCACTGTACCCAGTGCTATCTGGGAGCTGTGGCACAGCCAGGAGGAGACCATTTTGTAAGGAGGTATGGGATACCTCTTTGTGCAACATCAAAAAAGGAATTGGTATACATTACAAAGAAGAGATTTGAATCTCTGTGACTTGACATAAATAATTTTAAGTAAAATGCATAATAGGCATTTTTAGAAAGATAATGAAAAGATGTAAGGCAACTACAGTATAACCCTATGCAAGCTCATGCAAAAATAATTCTGTAATTAAATAGTGCTTATTTGTAGGTAAGTTTGTATAGGATGTGGCAGCCTATTTTTCTTTTAATTTTTGCATTATGCTGTTTGAATAAACATTGGCACACGTTTAGGCAGGCTATGTTTTTTAAAACAGTGACTTCATTTTTCTGTGTATTCTTTCCAAATCTGCTTTCACCATAATGCAAAAACTTGTTTGGGATCCTTAATCTGTTTCCCATGGCACCCTTTACGACAAGCAGATCCACACTCTGGGTTCCCCTCGCTTGTTCCTGTTGCCACCTTTCTCCTCTGAGCAGGTGTTCTGGTCTGTGTCCAGACTCTATGTTGGGAATTGAAAGCCAGGACAGGAATGTGCTGTAAGAACCCTGATCATGTGCCAGAATTTCCTTCCCCCTCTCCTTTGCTCTTCAACTGACTGGTAAGGTCAGTAAACAACTGAAGGTGATCTAGTCCAGGGATTCTAAAATTCCACCCTAAAGGAACCATATGTGGGGGTTGCTCTGAACGTCGAGGAGTGCAACAATGGGCTGATTGATTCATTTTTTAAAAAACATGATGAGGTGTTGGCACCATGGTGAATTGCCTTTTCTGTAAACTTGTACAAGCAATCAGCAGACACATTGGAAAGCAAATTTTAGGAGACCTGACTTCTGGGAAGTGCAGGTTGCGAGTCCTTAAAATAATTAGGACATGTGTTACAGAATGTTGTGCCTAAAGGTGAGGGCACTTGAGACTTCCTACAGGGGGAAAAAGGAAAAGAAAAAGAAAGGTCTCCTGAAAGAAAACAAAAGGTTCCTTCTATTAATACTTCCCATTATCTTTTGATTTTTTTTAATTTCTTTTAGAAAAAAACAAAGAATAGTGAATGTTTCTTATACTACTGTGTAATGAAACAATGTGAATGTAGATAAGTAAGAAAAGGGACTTTGCTCTGTAACATTTCAAGAGGTTTTAAGGTTTGAGAGCAGGCAGTGAAGACATAAAGTGAAACTTTAGTCTGTCCTTGGCTGCTAGAAATGTGTGTTCAGCATTGCTGCGAAAAATTACTTTTTTGAACTACCACTTCCAGAATTCACCAGCAAACATACCCAATAGCCATGCTAGATGGGGATTCTGGTTGTGGTAGTCCAAAAAGAGTAAATTTTCCAAGCTGTGATTTTCATACCTGTTCATGTCCTTAAAGAAAGGACACAGTGTGTGAGTGAAATGTGGGCATCATTTTAGTTGCAAATCTCCCTGCCTTTTGTACCTACAGAACAGAATGCAGTTTGTTCTTCAGCTCAGCCTATAGGACACAACTGGCTCCTTTGGTAACAACTTAATTTGGCATAGTTTGAGAACAGTTATTTACTTTGCAGAACATTACACACTTGCCTGAGAGCATGTCCCACTGAAACTTCTCAATAGATACTGGATTGTGCTGTAATTTATCTATTGGATACTATTTGTGTATAGATTCTCCTTGTGAGCAACAAGAACAAACGGCGCTGAACTGTGTTGAACCTCTAAAAAGCCGGTCATTAATCTTTGGTCTGAGAGCGAAGAAGGCAAATTTATCCTAGGTGGG
Source organism: Cyclura pinguis (assembly GCA_030412105.1). Classification (NCBI taxonomy): domain Eukaryota; kingdom Metazoa; phylum Chordata; class Lepidosauria; order Squamata; family Iguanidae; genus Cyclura; species Cyclura pinguis. The sequence goes on along the minus strand of CM059599.1, from coordinate 15,086,160 downwards.
ATTTCTTCCTCTCATAAAATTACAATATGTCTGGCAAGAACTCTTGAGAGCGAAGACATTTTCCTTGGCCATTATTCTGCTCAGGCTATTGCTAACAGTTGCGCTCTCCGACGGGTCGGCTGATGCTGGGAGAAAGTGAGAGAGATGGAGCGATTACCTGCTCAGGCAGCCTCCTCCATTCCCAAAGGGAAGCATCGTCCAAGAGTCTTCCACTTCCAGTAAGCGGCCTGCCTGCTGTGTCTTGCTGTCTCACCCTTGGTTGCATTTTCCTGATTTCAGGCTCCTCGATGAACTCCCAGATTCAGTGACAAGTTACGCTCCTTCAGGTACTGATTGCGGTAAGTGCAACCCCCTATAAAGGGTTTTAAATAGAACTTGTGTGGCATTGTGCTCTAGTTGGCCAACGTTGTTACTTAACGCACACATTGGTTAATTATTTTTTGAACGCTCAATAGCAAGCAGTCTCTGGGGACTGGAGAGAAATATGCAGCTGCATCTATGCCTGTCTGTTACTTTCCTGTGGACAGTAACAAGGGACCTATAGAGTCTTTGCTCCCTTACCACAGCTCTCAACCAGGTACAGAGGTGTTGCTTTGCATGGAGGGCCCTTTTATGCTCTTCTCATACAATCATAGAGTTAAAAGAGACTGCAAGGGCCATCCAGTGCAACCCATTCTGCCATGCAGGAATCCAAAAGATGGCCATCCAACCTCTGCTTAAAAACCTCCAAAGAAGGAGACTCCACCACACTCCCAAGGCACAGCATTCCACTGTCAAACTGCTCTTACGATCCAATTGTTCTTCCTAATGTTTAGATGGAATTTCTTTTCCTGAAGTTTGAAGCCATTGCTCCATTTCCTAGTTTCTGGAGCAGCAGAAAACAACCTTGTTTCATCCTCGACATGATGTCCCTTCAAATTTGTAAACATGGCTCTTATGTTGCCTCTTAAGCTTCTCTTCTCCAGGCTAAACATACCCAGCTCCCTAAACCTCTCCTCATAAGGCATGGTTTCCAGGCCCTCATAAAGAGATGCAGCCACTTCTGAGTGACTGCTGCAGTAAGAACCAGGTTGCTGTGCAAGGGTGGGGAAAATTCAGCCCCACCATATAATGATAGATAGCTGCTCTTTTTAACTCTGGTTAGGGCCAATGAGAGTTGGAAGGCAACAGCAAACTAAAAACCTACATGCTCCCCATTCCTGTTATGATTCTCTCCTGACTTAGCAATGGATGTGATGGGCCCTATAGATTTCCTCCCACAAGTTCAGGTTCATGAGCTAAGCAAGCAAAAGAGAATTTATTGTCTCTGTGGCTTTTATAAAATGTCTTCAAGCCAACTGTTGGGTTGGCCCTTGCTTCTTTGTGTTCAGTGTATCTCATTTCTGAAGTTATGCACCTTAGAATCATAGAATCACAGAGTTGGAAGAGACCCCAGCGGCCATCCAGTCCAACCCCCTGCCATGCAGGAACACCCATTAGAGCATTCCCGACAGATGGCCATGCAGCCTCTGCTTAAAAACCTCCAAAGAAGGAGACTCCACCACACTCCGAGGCAGCATATTCCACTGGCGGACAGCTCTGACCGTCAGGAAGTTTTTCCTGAGGTTCAAGTGGAATCTCCTTTCCTGCAGCTTGAATCCATTGCTTTCATTGTTTTCCAGCTATGGTAGTCAACAAAGGGCCATGTAAAGCCCAGTGTCAAGGTCAGAGACCTGGGCAGCAAGCCAGCCCAGAGAAGGGAGTGTGAGAGCCAGCAAAGTCCAGCCAGGAGGAGACAAGCAAGCACTTTACACGAGGAAGTTCTTTTACCAGAGCATCAAGCAAAAGCCATAGTCAGAGTTCCAAAAGCTAAGGGTTAAGAGTCCAGAGATCAATTCAAGGAAGCAGGGACCAGGTGCTGGGAGCAAGGAACAAGCAAGAGGAAGGCTTGAAAGAAGTTCACCACAAGCAAAGAAAAGGTTCCAGGCAGGCAGTTATATAGCCCAAAACACAGGTGTGGCTAGTCGCTGCTTCTTGAACTTAATCAAGGAAGCCTCCCTTTGCTCAGCTCTCTTGAGTCTCCGCCTTGTTTGTGGGCTGATTGGCACAGGCTCCAAACCATCTTCAGAATCGGATCCCTGTTGCCCTAAAGGAGCAGGCAGAGGAATGTCCGAGCCTGCTCCGTCCATGGCAGCAGGGGGAGCTCTTGAGCTGCAGGACTTATCTCCAGCCAGAGCCACAGGGACCAACAGCTGCTGCTCGTCATTTCCAACCTGAGCAACAGGGACCAACAGCTGCTGCTCGTCATCAGCAGCTCTGACAGGGGCTTCAGTTATCATGTACCGGTAGAGTACATACTCACTAGTCAAGGGTTGTTCCCCCTGCCCTACTCTACTGAATTACAACTTATTGTAAAATCATACATAAAAATCAACATTTAACACATCTTTGCAAGTAACCCAAACATCCTTGGAGAATTATGGCACTGTGAAATGTCTCCAGCAGATACTTGTCCGATATTAATCCTGAACATGTAAAACCAGGCTGTCATGGTTTTCTATGGGATGATGATGGGACTTCCATATGGAATACAGACATTTATAGAGAAACCATGGGTATTTTTATCTCTGCATCATCAAGTGTCCAAAATGAATATTTATAGACTTGAAGCTGTCAGCAAGGCATGTCAAAATGTGCTACATAAGTTAACATACTAAAAGATTTCCCTAAGCCTTAAAGCTCCTTAAATGGAAAGACAACATGTAGCGATATGTTGAAAACAAGGTATGCTTTCCAAGGATATGCTGGATGCAAATAGTCTCACTTAAGAGACTGAGGTCAATGGAACCTATGATGACTCATGAGGCAGTTAAGTCCTCTTGATCCCAATGTGTATATTCAAAATATGACTAAGTCTTCATTGAACCTATTGTGCGGTGATTAGATGGCTTTATTGTGTGTTTTCCCACACTGTTTCAGGATACTTTATTCTTCATTATTTTATTCTGTTTCCCTTCTGTGTAATCTGTTTTTACTTCTGTGTTACTCACAGTGGAAGTACTTTGAGAACTTCTTTTTAAGCTGAAAGTGATGTATAAATGCTCTAAATTTACTAATACTGGTCAGAATCCTGTTGGTGACTTAAGTCTTTGTAGGTGGACTTACTTGTCCTAGAATTAGAATCGTAGAGTTGTGTAATATCCGTATCCAGTTTGTTGTTGTATGCTTTCAATTCATTTCCAACTTATGGTGACCATAAGGTGAACCGATCATGGCATTTTTTGGGCTGAGAGTGTGGGATGCACCCAAGGTCATTTAGTGGGGTTCCTTAGCGGAGAATCAAACCCTGATCTCCACCACCACTACACCACTCTCTGTATCCAATAGAGGACTGCTATTATGTTACTGCATAGCAGAACCAGCAAAGTACCTGAGGCACATTGGTGCCCAAGGCACAAGGACCTGCTGTGCATCAGTCCCAGTGTGTATCTCTTGCTCTTGATCTGCATCACATTGGGCAGAAATGCACATTGGGAACTCTTGCCAGTTCCCATTATGCACCTTCACAATTCAGTAAAGGGATCTCTTAGCACCTCTGCTATATAGCTAGGTATGCAAAAAGTTACATAATGTAAGAGGTCATACAGGATTCTGACACATATGTTTTCCTATAGTGGTTCACATTACTAACATCTCTGAATGTTGAACAGCGAAAGTAAAGTGTTGACAGAGCAGATCATGCCTATCATGACAGTTACCATCCTGACGTTCGTCGTTGGTCTCCTTATCACCCTCAGCGTTCGTGCTCCCCATCACAATCTCCTCCAGGATCTCATTACCGACTCTCCCCTTGGTATCGCCGCTCCAGATCCCATTCTCGGTCCTGATCGGCCTACTACCGCCGTTCGCCATCTCGGTCTTGTCATCGGTCCTGAGACCAGTCACTTCATCATCAGGCTATTTCACCTCCTCCTCTGGTGACAGTGACTGTGTCCCAGCCTCTGCTGGATACTCACCCCACATCCACTCTGCCAACATCTCTATTGGCCCCGTTATCGACGCAGTCCATCATTGCACCGATCTCGACCATTTTACCCATTTTGTCGGCACCGACCTCGGTACCAGTGCAGACCCCGACCTCAGTCCCAGTACAGACTCTGCCCTCGGTACTGGCTTCGGCTGTTCTAACATTCTCTGCCCCCGTTCCACCAGCTGTTCTTCCTGCAATGGGAGCCACTCGACCTCATCGTTCTCAATCCGCTCGATCATGGTCTCCTTCTTCCGATTCTTATGATTCCGACAGTGATTCAACTGACTCACCACCTCTAGCGTTTGGGGATGCGAATCCTGGTTCAGCTCCTGAGGACGTCAGGCAGTTTTCTGACATCCTAGTCAGAATGGCCAGTGCCTTAGATCTTGACATTTCTGGTCCCACCCCTATGGTACAGGACTTGGTGTTCCACTATGTGGACACTCGGCCCCCACCGACGGCTCCGATTCCGTTCCTTCCCGGCCTGCAGGAGGTTTTGAAACATCCTTGGGCTCAGCCGGCGTTGCTCCAACCGATCCCTCACTGCCTGGAACATTTTTACCGTACCCAGAAAAAGGATGTTGATTTTTTGTTCAACCACCCGACTCCTAATTCAGTCGTCGTTGAGTCCTCCCAAACGAAAGGGGGAGAAAGGGCCCACATGGCTCCACTTGACCGAGAGGGCCGCCATTTAGATGTCTTCAGCCGTCGCTTCTACTCCACCTTTTCATTGATCACCAGGATCTCTAACACTAAAGCTTGCCTGCCGGCTTATTAATGTAATATTTGGGATAGGTTCTTCCCCCTGCTTTCTCATTTGCTGGATGACCACTGAGTGACTGCCATCCAGTTTTATAACGAGTCTGTTGCCCTCTCTAATCAACAAATCTTGTCTTCCCGACATGCTGTCAAGGGTGCAGCGCGGGTGATGGTGGGTGCGATTGCCCTTCGCCAGTTTGTGTAGCTTCGGTCCGCTGGATTGACCGAAGATAGCAGAAAAAGGATCAAGGACCTGCCCTTTGACGGCCAAGGACTCTTCCATGCGACTACAGATGCGACTATGGACCATCTTATGAAAGCTTGTCTGACAGCTAAAAAGATGGGCCTTCATCCAATGGCTCAACCTAGAAGGCCATCTTCATCCCGTTCTTCGTGGAGGCGCCCCTCCTACTCCTGTAGGTTGCGCTTTCCTCGTCGCACATCTCACCAATCGTCTTTGCCAGCTTCTTCCCGCCACTCCTTCAGACGTCGTCAATCATCTTCCAAGAAATCTTCGACTGCCAAGTTCCCGCTGCTTGGCCTGTCCACTGCCCCCAGGGTCTTTACCAAGTACCTAGCTCCCGTGGTGTCTTACCTCTGTATGAAACGTGTTATGGTGTACCGAAACTATACAAGGACATTCACGTTGCCCTCTCCCTCCTTTCCGATCTCGGCTTCAGGGTGAATCCCAAGAAATCCCACTTGGAACCTTCATGCACCCTGGGCTTCATCGGGGCCATTCTGGACTTCACCTGCACCAGGGCCTTTCTACCAGTGAAGCGCACTCGGACCCTGCGACAAACTGCGGCCGCTGTCCTGTGCAGTCCATCCATTTCTGCCCACAGGATCCGACAGCTCCTTGGCTACACGGTGGCCACTGTGGCGGTCACCTACTCGTCTTGCCTCTGGGCTCACCCCCTGCAACACTGGTTTCTCCGGCACTTCAATCCTCTCCTCAACGATCAGTGCCGGGTTCTGTGGGTCCCTCGCCCAGTACGGGACTCCCTTTGTTGGTGGCTATCCCTACATCATCTCTTGTCAGGAATGCCTTTGTCTAGCCCCACCGGACACTTGCCATTATGACTGACGTGTCCCTCCTCGGTTGGGGAGCTCACTGTCACGGCTTCGCAGTCCAAGGCCACTGGGCCGGCCTGGAGTTGTCTCCCCATATCAATGTGTTGGTGCTCTTGGCAACCCTCAAAGCTCTTTGCCAACGAGGTTCCGAAAGGCCCAGACGGTCTGTTCAGATTCTGTCAGACAACATGACAGCTGCATGCTACATGAACCAACAAGGAGGCACTTACTCCTCCACCTTGCTTCATCTGGCTCTATGCATGTGGGACTGGTGCATTCTGCTGTGAATACATCCCGTTGCAGTTTACCTAGCAGGATGGGACAACGTGGTAGCAGACACGCTGAGCAGGGACACAGCGTGCCACCACGAGTGGGTCCCCCTCTGATGCCACCTTCCGGCAGATAGTGTCCCAGTGAGGCACTCCAACCGTCGATCTCTTTGCGACCAAACGGAACAGGAAATGTCCCCATTATTGCTCGAGAGCTGGCCTGGGCCCCGGCTCTCTCGGGGTCGCGTTCCAGTTCCCTTGGAGCGGGGACTTTCTTTACATCTTCCCACCATTTCCTCTCTTGGGCCGAGTGGTCGCCAAGATCACAGCAGACAGGGCAGATGCCATCCTCGTTGCCCCGTATTGGCTGAGGCCACATTGGTTTGGTCCCCTTCTCGCCATCGCCCGGGGCCACAACATGAGACTTCAGAGCACACTGGACCTCCTTTCTCACTCGGACGGTCGCATGCTGCATCTGGACCTCCCTGTCCTCTGCCTCCACACGTGGAGGATAATGTTCTAGACTCTCACGCTATCCAAGCTGTCCTCACAGCTGCAAGGAAGGAATCCACTCGTAGATCCTACAACTACAAGTGGCGGAAGGACTATGAGCTTATGGGGACAAAGCTTAAGGACCTTGGTGTGCAGGTGGTCATTTCATGTCTCCTCCCTGTTCAAGGATATGGCACACAAAGGGAAAGGGCAATAGCAGAGGTCAACAACTGGCTCCGCACATGGTGCCGCCAGCAACGGTTTGGGTTTTTGGAACACGGACTGAATTTCCATGAACGTGGGCTTCTTGCAAGGGATGGGCTGCACCTCACGAAACTTGGCAGGAATGTTTTTGCAAACAGTCTTGCACGGAGGATTAAGAGGTCTTTAAACTAAGTTCTGCTGGGGAGGGAGACAATATTATTCAGGGCAAAGACTCGGCGAGTGCAGGGGGTAAAGGCCCAAAAGATATTGACCAAGTAGTACAAGCGTCCAATGGTGGGAGGAATAGAAACTATAGTACAGGACTTGCAGGAAGGGCCCGGGGATTTAAGTGTCTCTACACTAACGCACAGAGTATGGGAAACAAGCAAGATGAACTTGAACTCCTAGTACAACAAAATAAATACGATTTGATAGGCATCAGTGAGACCTGGTGGGATGAGTGTCAGGATTGGAATGTAGGAATAGAGGGGTATAGCCTATTTTGTAGAAATAGACCAAACAAGAAAGGAGGAGGAGTAGCCTTGTATGTCAAGGATGTTTTCACCTGTGAAGAGATCCGTGACTTAAACCCAGAAAGCCAGGTCGAGAGCATCTGGGTAAGAATTAAGGGAGCGAGAAACGATAGGGATATTCTGGTGGGGGTTTACTACAGACCTCCAACCCAGACTGAGGACCTTGATGATGCCTTCCTCAACCAAATGACCGCGCATTCAAAAAGGAGAGATACAGTAATAATGGGAGATTTCAATTACCCGGATATATGCTGGCAGTCAAACTCTGCCAAGACAGCAAGGTCCAGCAAGTTTCTTGCTTGTCTTGCAGACAGTTTCATGGTCCAGAAGGTGGAAGAGGAGACAAGGGGATCAAATATTCTAGATCTGATCCTGACCAATAGGGATGACCTTCTTAATGAGGTAGAAGTGGTTGGATCTTTAGGGGGGAGTGACCATACCCTATTGGAATTTGGCATTCAGTGGGAAGGAGAAAATAAGTGTAGCCAGACACTCGTCTTAGATTTTAAAAAAGCGGACTTCTGTAAACTTAAGGAGCTGCTGGCTGAAATTCCATGGTCAAGAATAGTGAAAGAGAAAGGAGTTCAGGAGGCATGGGAGTTCCTTAAAAGGGAGATACTGAAGGCACAGTCTAAAACTGTGCCAATAAGGAGGAAAAATGGAAGGCATTTGAAGAAACCAGAATGGTTGAGTAAAGAACTCTCAGCTGAGCTAAGCGTTAAGAGAAACGTGTACAGGAAATGGAAGAGGGGGGAAACCACTAAAGAAGAATTTAAGCAAGTAGCCAGGAGATGTAGGGAGAAGGTCAGAAAGGCTAAAGCACAGAACGAACATAGGCTGGCCAGAGACATTAAAAACAATAAAAAGGGCTTTTTTAAATATGTCCGCAGCAAAAGGAAAAATAAGGAGACGATAGGGTCGCTGTGCAGAGAAGATGGTGAATTACTAACGGGAGGAAGAGAAAAGGCAGAATTACTGAACACCTTCTTTGCCTCAGTTTTTTCCCAGAAGGATACAAGCACTCAACCTGGCGGTTGGGGAGCAGGTGAGGAAGCAGGGGAAATGAGGCACATAATAGGTAGAGAGGTGGTACAGGAATACCTGGCCACACTGGATGAATTCAGGTCTCCAGGGTCAGATGAATTGCATCCTAGAATATTAAAAGAACTGGCAGAGGTCATTTCGGAACCGCTTGCTATAATCTTTGAGAAATCTTGGAGGACAGGAGAAGTTCCAGCAGACTGGAAGAGGGCAAATGTTGTCCCCATCTTCAAGAAGGGAAAAAAAGAGGACCCAAATAATTATCGCCCAGTTAGCCTGACATCGTTACCCGGAAAGATTCTGGAGCAGATCATTAAGCAGTCAGTTTCTGATCACTTAGAAAGCAATGCGGTAATCACGAGAAGTCAACATGGATTTCTCAAAAATAAGTCATGCCAGACTAATCTTATCTCTTTTTATGATAGAGTTACTAGCTTGATAGATGAAGGGAATGCTGTGGATGTAGCATATCTCGATTTCAGTAAGGCCTTTGACAAAGTTCCCCATGACATTCTTGCAAAGAAGCTAGTAAAATGTGGGCTGGACAGGGCTACTGTCAGGTGGATCTGTAACTGGTTGACTGACCGTTCCCAAAGGGTGCTCACCAATGGCTGCTTTTCATCCGGGAGAGAAGTGACTAGCGGGGTGCCAAAGGGTTCTGTCCTGGGCCCAGTGCTGTTCAATATTTTCATCAGTGACTTGGATGAAGGAATAGAGGGCATGCTCATCAAATTTGCAGATGACACCAAATTGGGAGGGGTTGCTAATACGCCAGAGGACAGGATCAAAATTCAAAATGACCTGGATAGATTGGAGAGCTGGGCCAAGGCTAACAAAATGAAATTCAACAGAGAGAAGTGCAAGGTCCTACACTTAGGTAGAAAAAATGGAATGCAGAAATATAGGATGGGGGACACGTGGCTGGATGGCAGTACGTGTGAAAGGGATCTAGGAGTCCTAATAGACCACAAGCTGAACATGAGTCAGCAGTGTGATGCGGCAGCCAAGAAAACCAATGCAGTTCTCGGCTGCATCAATAGGAGTATGGTGTCTAGATCGAGGGAGGTACTGGTAGCACTCTACTCTGCTTTGGTTAGACCTCATCTTGAATACTGTGTCCAGTTCTGGGCACCCCAATTCAAGAAGGACATGGTCATGCTGGAGCAGGTCCAGAGGAGGGCGACCAAAATGGTGAAGGGCCTGGAAGCCAAGCCCTATGAGGATAGACTTAGAGAGCTGGGTATGTTCAGTCTGCAGAAGAGAAGGTTAAGAGGGGACATGATAGCCATGTTTAAATATTTGAAGGGATGCCATGTAGAGGAGGGAGTGGGCTTGTTTTCTGCCGCTCCAGAGACCAGGACAAGGAGCAATGGATTCAAGCTGCAGGAAAGGAGATTCCACCTGAACCTCAGGAAGAACTTCCTGACAGTCAGGGCTGTCCAGCAGTGGAATATGCTGCCTCGGAGTGTGGTGGAGTCTCCTTCTTTGGAAGTTTTTAAGCAGAGGTTGGATGGCCATCTGTCAGGAGTGCTTTGAGGGTGTTCCTGCATGGCAGGGGGTTGGACTGGATGGCCCGTGTGGTCTCTTCCAACTCTACGTTTCTATGATTCTATGATTCTAAGTTAGTGGCCTTTGCAGATTCCTGTAATGAGGCCTCTTCTCCAACCTCCCCGTCAATGGTGCTTCAGTTCCTCTTGACACTGCAGGAGCAGGGCCTTGCCTTTTCCTCTATGAAGGTTTATCTTTCTGCAATTGTGGCTTATCAGCCACGTGGTTCTCCTTGCTGAGCCTTTTTCTGAAACACTATAGTCAAGCAATTCCTTAAACGTCTGCAACACCTCTACCCTCCTGTCTCCCCACCGCTTCTTCCATGGTCGCTATCGCTTGTCCTTTCTCAGCTTATGCGCCATCCCTTTGAACCAATGGCCATGGCTGATGACCGTCTCCTTGCCATGAAGACAGAGTTCTTGGTTGCTGTCACTTCGGCCAGATGGGCAGGAGAACTGACCGCACTGCATTCTGATGAACCGTTCCTGGTGTTTCATTGGGACAAGGTAGTCCTGCGTCCGAACCTGTATTTTCTTCCCAAAGTCATCCCAGACTTCCATCTTAACCAGGATTTGATTCCACCTACCTTCTATCCTGATACTGCCTTGCCTCTCAAGCGCTCCCTTCACTCGCTCGATGTTCACCATGCCCTAGCCTTTCACCTGCAACGGACTTTGACCTTCCGTCAGACTTGCCACTTTTTTCTCTGCTACGGTGGGCGCTGGAAGGGTCACAAGATATCCACTCAACATTGTTCCAAATGGGTTGCCCAGACAATTTACCTTGCCTATGAACTTGCCGGGCAACCTCCGCCAGTTCTGCTTCGTGCCCATTCCACTAGGGCAATGGCCTCTTCAGCAGCCCTTCTCAGGGGAGTTGACCTACAGGAGCTTTGTTGTGTGGCTACGTGGTTGCGGCCTTCAACCTTCGTCCGCCACTACTGCCTTGACTGCAGGGTGTGGCGTGATGCTCGCTTCAGTCGTGCGGTGCTGTCTTCTATCCTCTAGGATCTGACCCACCGTTCAACGGTAAGCTACTCAGTCTCCCTTTGTGTGAGGTGCAGAGACCACGAAGAAGAAGAACAGGTTGTCTACCTGTAACTGTGGTTCTTCGAGTGGTCATCTGTGCCCTCACACACACACCCAGCCTCCCCTCTTTCAGGTCCTTGTTTCGGCAGACTTTGAAACTGGGGAGAGACCATTAGCATGGCAGGACTGAGCATGCTCACTACCGGATGGGGGAGGAGTTCCCACCAGTTCAGCTCTGGAACTTTCTGAAAAGCTACTTCACATGCACAAAGATTCCCATTATGTGAGGGGACAGATGACCACTTGAAGAACCATAGTTACAGGTAAGCAACCTGTTTATCTCTATGACCGGGCCTGTCCTAAGATATATTAGGATTCTAGATTACAGGATGGCTCATATGTGCTCCTTGTTGATTTTTCCTGAAAGCTGTACACTTCATCCTTTTTGTCTTTTAAGCTGAATCTGTACTGGCATAAGTTAATCAGTGTGTATACAAACAACTGCCCATACTAGCAGGCCTGTGAAAATTGCACTGTGTTCTAGGTAATTTATGCATCATGTGTACTTTTTGAGTGTTGATGCTACATGATAGGCCCCCCAGAACTTGGCAACTTACTTTTACCATTTGTCTCTCCCTGCAGTTACTTCTTATAGGATGTTAGAAGTAATTTTCTTCCTGTTATGGTACCAAACAAGTAACTTGCTTGGTAAATGTCTTCTATGGCATGGTAAATGGGAATCTTAAGTTGTTAAAAGAACAGGATACAATCTGAAAAGGTCCACTTTAGAAGTAACCAGAGAATGCTACTTTTCACATAAAAATAAGAATAATGTTCCCATCCTACAAAGTAACATTACCTATAACTCATTACTTCTATAATTATGAATGATATATACCCTTACTTGGCATGTGCCATACATAAAGTCTGCTGATGATGAATTTATAATGCTTAGCTTCCAACCCATGCTATATTTTTGTGCAAGCATCAACTCTTTTTATACCGCCCGCCAAAGTATTAAGTTTTTGCACAGTTTGCTCCATGTAATTCAATTATTCATTCATTCATTCATTATATTTGTATGCCACCTTTTCTCCCAGAATGGGACCCAAGGAGGTTCCAAAAATAAGTTAAAAGCATTAAAAACATTAAAAACATATACAAGTCTGAAAACGTGTAACAACGTGCAATTTTAAAAATAAATAAAAAGCTCCCCAGCTCACATAAAAGCCTGCTTAAAGAGGAGTGTTTTTGTTTGCCAGTGAAAGGAGATTAGGGAGGGAACAGCCTAGTGTCCTATGGAAAAGTTTTCCACAGGGTGGGAGCAGCCACTGAGAAGGCTTTTTCCCATGTCCTCACCAGGCAAGCCTGGGATGATAGCAGGACCAAGAGAAAGTCTTTCCCTGAAGATCTTAGGGCTCTAGCAGGTTTGTATAGGGAGATATGGTCTTTCAAGCAGTCCAAACCTAAGCTGTATAGGACTTTATAGGTCATAACCACCACTTTGGGTTGTGTTAAACTCTAAAGCTAAAACAAGAGAAAGCGTTTTGGCACCTTTTGGCTTCCTGTTCAGCAGTTACAAGATCGTAAGGTAGACTTATAATAATGTAACTGCTGGAGATTCCCATAACTGATCATGAATAACGAAAAAACCTGCCTTTGCAGCCTGGCAGAACTCTGACAATGCATCTCTTAGGTGCTGGGAAATGACATCCATAGCACTGGGGTCACTTGGGACCAGCAGTGGTGGCAGGATCTTGAGGGGCATCTCCAGCTGCTGGTTCTCCGAGGCGCAGTGCCTCAATATCCAGCACCTCAGAAATGTTTTGGTTGGGGTGAGGAGCATTGCCAATCATAACTACAATGACAGAACTCTGTCATCGTAGTTACAATTACAGCACAGGATTTCAGACTACCACTTTTTATTTGGCTTAAACCTTCCTGGATTGCAGCCCGCTTCTCCAGATGCCCTTTTCATCTTTAATGTGCCACAAGACTCTTTGTTGTTTTTGCTGCAGAGGCTAACCTGCCTATACTCCGGAAATCTAATTCAGCTGTTAACATTAACTGACCTGAGTTTGATAACTGCCAGCCCTGAATATGATTTGGAAAATGAATCTGTGGTGTCCCTTCTTGCTAGCTTGCCACTGGAAGACAATTAGGCATGGCCAGGACAGACCCGCTAGAAAAGACAATAATGCTTGGCAAGATGGAAGGCAAAAGGAGAAGAGGAAGACCATGTTGTATAGATGGGTAGACTCAGTCAAGGAAGCTGTGGTCCTGTTTAAGACATGAGTAGGACTATTGGTAACAGGGTGACCTGGAGGTCTCACATTGACGTAAGTGTAAGTCAACAATGGTGGCAGTTAGCAACGAAACAGAGTTGGTAGTTTCAGTGACCTGCTGCCCAACTGTTTCCCTGCCAGAGCTTCTAGAGGTGATCTTAGATGTAGCATAAATCTCCCCCAAACATATTGTGTTGGCAGATTTTAACATCCATGCTGGGGCACCCTCATCAGGGTCAGCCCAGGGTTTCATGGCTTCCATGGCAACCATGGGCCTGTCTCAGTTAATATCTGGCCCTACACATGTGGCAGACCATGCTCTTAATCTGGTTTTTGCTGGTCAGGCTGATGGTAGAAGGGTTTCAAAGAACCCTGTTGTCATGGACAGATCACTACCTGATAGGGTTTTTGATTTTCTGGGACTCCTAACCTGTGCATGGGTGGTGGACCTGTTACAGTGATCCACCCACAGAGACGAATGGATCCAAAAGGATTCCTGAATGCTCTGGAGGATTTTCCAGCTGTTAAAGCTAGTGATTCTGTTGATGTCCTGGTTAATTTGTGGAATAGAGAGATGACCCAGATAATTGACACAGTTGCTCCCAAGTGTCGTTTACTTAGGAGCACAGCATAGGCTCCTTGGTTTTCTGAGAAGCTCAGAGCAGTGAAGCACTTGGGTAGACAAATAGAGTGTCAGTGGAGAAAGACTCAGGATGAATCCAGTTGAGGCCCATTTTAGAACCTGCTTTGCAGTGGTGAGGGCAGCAACGAAATGCTTTATTGCTACCTCTGTTACATCAACTCATGAAGTACAGCTGTTTTGGGTAGTTAAAGGGTTGTTACATTCTAGACCTCAGACTGATAAGGAGGGGCCCTCAGAAAAGCACTGTAATTAATTTGCTAAATACTTTGCAAAGAAAATTGCCCAGATTCATTCTGGCTTGGACTCCACATTGAAGGTAGAGCCTGGGGAGGTAACTGAGGCACATATTTGTCCAGTTTTGATGGGCAAGTTTCAGGGTGTTTTACATGATGACATTTACAAGTTGCTTTGAGAGATGAGGACAACCACTTGTCTGTCAGACCCATGTCCATCCTGGCAAATTAAAGTTGGCAGAGGAGGACAGGCTAAATGGGTGGTGGAGGTTGTAAATGCTTCTTTGAAAGAGGGCTATATTCCAACCTCTCTAAAACAGGCAATTGTAAGATCTTTGTTGAAAAAAAATCTTCATTGGACCCCATCTCCCTAGATAACTAGCAGCCAGTCTTTAATCTCTCTTTTCTAAGTAAGCCCCTAAAGTGAGTGGTGGCAACAAAAATCTTCTTGGATGAAACAAATTACTTGGATCTGTTCCAATCTGCGTTTAGGCCTGGTTATGGGACAGAAACAGCTTTCATCACCTTGGTGGATGACCTATGCTGGGAGTTGGACAGGGAGAGTGAGTTCCTCCTGGATCTTTCAGCAGCATTTGATACCATCAACCATGGTATCCTTCTGGGTCATCTAGCTGATAAAGGACTTAGGGGCATTGTTTTGCAGTGGTTCAGGTCTTTCTTGGCTGAATGTTCCTGGTGTGTAGTGCTGGGGGACTAATGTTCAGCTTTTTGGCCGTTAGCCTGTGGGGTTCCAGAGGAGTCAATACTTTTTAACATTTACATGAAGGCACTGGAAGAGGTCATCCAGAGCTTTGGGGTTGGGATTCATCTGTATGCTGATGATACCCAACTCTATCTCTCCTGATGCCAAGGAGGCTATGGTAATACTGAATCATCATCTGAATTCTCTGAAAGACTGAATGTTGCTGAATAGACTGAGGCTTAATCCAGACAAGATGTAAGTGCTGCTGGTGAGTAGGAAAACCAGCCTTGAACTGGGATCACAGCCTGTTCTCTATGAGGTTGCTCTCCCTCTGAAAGATCTGATTCATAGCTTGGGGGTACTCTTGGACCCGATACTGCTCCTGGAGAGCCAGATTGCTGCAGTGGCCAGAAGCGCCTATGCTTAGCTTTGGCTGGTTCATCAACTGTGCCCTTTCTTGGGAAAGGCAAATCCGGCCACAGTGGTTCATGCCTTAGCTACTTCTCAGTTAGACCGCTGTAATGTGCTGTATGTAGGGCTGCCCTTGAAATGTGTTCAGAAGCTACAATTAGTGTAAAATGCAGCAGTCAGACTAGTATCAAATGTGCATTTCAGAGACCAGTTCTTCAAGAACTACATACTAGATTCCAGTTTGCTTCTGGGTTCAATTTGAGGTGCTGGTGTTGATCTACAAAGCCCTAAATGACTTGGGCCAGGATATTATGTGAAAGACCATCTCTTTCCATATGAGCCTTCAGAAATTTGAAATCTTCCAACGCACCATGAAGTTTGGTTCGTGGGTACACATAATAGGGCTTTCTCTAGCAGTACCTCAGTCAACTGTGGAACTCCCTACCAAAGGAAGTTAGGTTGCTCCCATCTCTTTTAAGCTTCTGGCTGCCAAAATGGTACTGTACTACGTAGTAGTCAGTGCTTGAAGTTGCTGTTTTAATGGTTTCAAAATGGATTCTAGGATTGTTTTTAGACTGCTTTTGGGAGTTTTTGAAGCATATTTAAATGTGTTTTAAAATGTTTTTATCTTTCTGTTGTTTTAATTGTTTTTTATTTGGTCATTGCCTTGGGAGCCCTTGGGAGCTGGGAGGTGATACAGAAATAATAATGACAACAACAACAATAGTAGTAGTAGTAGTAGTAGTAATCATAGTAGTAGTAGTAGCAGTAGATGAAAACAGCACAAAATTGCACTGGCAATGTAACTTTGCCACAACAATATGCCTACTTAATCTATAACAGGTGCCTGCTTGATTTGCTGAAATATGTTCCTACTTAATCATCCAAGGAAAGAGTCATAGACATCTGGTTGGCCATTGTGAGAATGAACATGTTGGACTTGAAGACCTTTGATCTGATCCGCCATAGCTGCCCTTCTGTTCTTAATGTTGGATGCTCCTGATCTCAGATGAACTGAGATAATTGTCTTTTACAGGTGAGATAGTCATGCTTTTGAAACATGCATCTGATTTAGCATACAGTGAAAAACCTGACTATGAAATGCTGAAGCAAATCTTCTTGAGTGGCCTGGAACACAAAGGAATATCCTATAATGGCATGCTGGATTTTACCACCAGTGGAGGCACTTCAAATGAAGGAGCTGCTAGAAATAGGAAAGTAAGTAATTAAAAAAGAGGGGACAAGCCTGCATAAAAACATAAGGTAATACTGTTAAGTCATAGTTATTCTGAAGGACCAGTATTTGGGGGGAAATGACATCTCTGAAGGGGATGTATGAGATGCATTGGATTTTTTTTTAAAAAAAGTCTTCCTAAGCTAATTGCCAGAGAAATGGGGTGAAAATTAACAGTTCTTTTGAGACTTGGTGGCTTTAAAAAGCGGGGAGGAAGGGTACATGCTAATTGCGGACCAGCCTGAATCCAGCACTGAGCGGGATCAGAGCCCAGTGTAGGTAAGCTGATCCATTTCGCCTCTCTCACATCCTGTTCTCTATCTTGTCCTCTCCTAGTGGGTGGCTGGGGAAGAAACGGAAAGCTCTTCCAGAAGTCTGAACAGATCACTTGCAAATGCTTTTGAAAACTGGTTAGAGGATTGTTTGTAGCTCTGAGACTGGAAGTTGCGCACCCTGGCTTCCTAGCATTTGTACTGATTTAACTCAATTTAGTATTTGAAATTATTCATTTCTCTCCCACTTTCTGCATAAAACACCTGGTGATCTGGAATGCTACCTACAGTTCTGTCTTCATTCCTCTTTCCTTGGTTGTTGTTGTTGTTGTTGTTGTCGTTGTTAGATTTAAATAATATTATGTTTAAATAAGGTGGAGCAGCATTTCAGGAGGGGGAAGACCAAAGATGCCTTCTGGCAAAAACTTTTTTCATGAGTCAGAGCAGTAGATTTGTGCAGGTTTATTTTTCTGCTGAGCGGAGACATTTGTTCAACTAATATTGCAGTGAATAGGCTAGAAGGGCAGCTATCCCTTGAAGAATGGTTTAAAAGCAGTGTTACCTTTAATGATGGAACTATTTATTTCTGGTTCCCACACCCACCTTTTATTTTCATCCCTGTATTTTTGGTCTTCTTTTCCAAAGCCCCTTTTTCAGTCTTAAGATTCCAGCATATGCCTGTGAAAAAAGAAGTTTTAACTCTTGATGGTGGTTCTTTGTGGTCTCTGTAAAATCACACAATGGGCTTGGGTATCTGTGTGGCACCCAAACCCATTGTGTGATTTCACAAGCGACCATTTGAAGTATCACAGCTACAGGTAAGCAAGCTGTTCTTACAGCTCTCCTCACTTTCCATCTTCCAAGTCTGCTGGCATACAGTTTAAAAAAAAAAAAAAAGGCAAACAAACGCAAAACACTCTTTTAATAAACTTAGACTGATGTGATTAGCAGGGTTTACTGGATCCGCTTGAAAACATCAGTTGTTGTCTCTTGCCATATAGATGAGCCCAAGTATTTGCTGATGCGCGTTCAATAAGGCAGGGTCAAGGTGTCGTTCATTTTTAATATTCTGAGTGAACTTTGGACCTCCGCAATCCTACACGAGCCAAAAAAAATGTGGGATGCAAACTAATGTGACTGAGCGGCTGCGAGATGAATGGCGATTCAAATCTCTGTGCACAGATGGTTCTGATTTGCCGAGTTTTGTAGTTGCTGCAACTGAAGACATAAAATAGCCGCCTAGTCATAAATTAGCTCTTTGGAAGCCAAACCTTGGCACCAGAGCTTTACAACCTTCAATTAATAGCAAAAGAAGTATTTGAATGACTCCAGTATTGACATCTGTAGGTCTGCATAGTAATCATTCCTAATAGAAGAGAATCTCTGTTTGAGGGGCTTTTGCATGGCTAATTAACTACCAGTGAGAATATGTAATTTTTTCATGATCTCCCGATTGTCACCTTTCTTTCATGATACAATTACATTTTATTGTAGTGAGTGCCTTTGCAAACCCAATTGTCAGCACTATTTACGTTGTGCAGAAAAGCAGAACAAAAGTTCATGTTTAATAAAAAGCCACTGGATTTTGATCTTGGTAATTACGAAGACTTTTTTCCCTGAGTTTTATAGACTTTGGTATTTTTTTTTTTAATCACTTTTACAACAAAGCAAAAACAGCCCATTTCTTTGACAGTAGTTTGCTTGCTGTGGTGGTCACCATTTAATCTATGCTAATTTGAGCAGTTTCTTTCTGTTTTTGCAATTTGTAGAGTTTTCTAAAGTTAATTGAAATATGTAATTTAAAAAAAAGAAAACAAAAAGCACCTGCTTTTTCCATTTCTGATTTTGATCCATTCTGATTTTTCCTACTAGAAAGTACAGATTAAGAACTAGCCATTGATGTCTATTAAAGCCAGAGCAACTGTCTTCATGAAACTTTCATGAGTCGGTTCTATGCATTTTTTTTCAAATGTGCCATGCTTCCTTCTTTGCTTTAGACAGTCACTTAATGATTATTTACAAAAAACATCAATAACAGCTGTGATCCAAGAGTTACTCTGTGTCTCAGAAGTCTCAGAACCAACAGTATTTTTCTCATCACCACCCCAACAAAAAAACACCCCGTAATTGCAAAAGCATTTTGCCACATGACAATAGAAGGTTGTTGTTGGATAGGCAGAAATTCGCATACTATTAGCTGAGAGAATTTCAGTGTCTTCATGCCTGCATATCTTCCCTCACCCCTGATCTTGCATTCATGGAACTGTTTCCATAATTAGATCCTGTTTTCTTGCACTCAGTTGGCTGGTGCTTGCTTTCCCCCTTCCCCAGTAAAAGTTACAGTTGGCTGATGAAAACTCGTCTTATTTGTACTGTGTGTTCCCTTTATCATACATGGACATGCTCCAGGACATTTTAGCCATGGCAGGTACAGTAGTCTTAGTGTTTGCTTAAGACTAGAAGAAAGCCACAAGTCCCCCCCACCCTTTCTCCTTCTTCCCCTGGGCAGTGGCTCTGTTGAAGAAAAACAAGGAATGTTGAAGAAAAATAAGGTCATAGAGAACAAATGTGGCAACAAGGTTTTAAAAGCCAAATACCGCAATCACTATCCTAATGTTTCTGAAGGTTACATTTCCGGAACAGGAATGGGCTTCAGAGAATTTTCCCTGAAAATCTACTCATGCTGGATTCCTTTCCTTCCCTCTTCTTTTCCATTTGAAAGTGCAAAATCTATTACGCTTTTTATTGAGCTTTAAACTTATCCTGGATATTGTCATCAAGCAAGATGTTGTTGAACTTTGATTGTTAAGAAAATGGAGATCTGCAACAGTATTTGCTATTTGCAAGTGCATAACCCCATTTAAAGTCCATGAGCGAGGAGTGTCAATTATCACAGCTTCTGTTCCTTAGACACAGGCAGAAGTACTTTTAATGGACAATATCAAGGTCAGAAAGAACTGTGCTGTTTGCAGATGACTTGATCCTAGTCCCCATCATCCTGAGTTTTCATAGGGATTTCAAATACTCTCTTTCATTAGCATGAAATGCATACTTACATCATCTCAAAATGTGAGCTGTTTTTGACTCAAGGGCATTCTAAAAGATAACATGTGAACGGCTGTTAAATGAAGGATAAAGAGAGAAAAATCAATTTTTTTAAAATAAAAAGCTTCCAGCTGCTTTCAAGTTTGAAAATATTGTACTTCATTTCCAATTCTGTTGCAATTTCTGTGGAATGGACTGCCCATACAGAATATAAAGAATGGAATAATCAGCAATGGGGCAACAGTAAGACAAAAGTCTTCTATATTTTGCCATATGACCAGATTAACTGGGACCATAATGCAGATTATTTTAAAACTGTCAGTTGTTTGGTGCTGAGAACTGGATGGTCAAAATTTGCACCAGCAGGCCCAGAAATTTCAGCGTATTGGGTGAATAGAGAGGCAACATATTTGGTTGCAAATTGAGATACAATCAATGCATGAGCATCCTGTCCACTGTACTGCATACAAGATGAGAAGAAATGTTTCACATTCCCAGTGTAGACCTAGGTAGAGACTGACTGATAAGATTAATCTGACAAACACAGACTGATGGGAATCTGCTGGCAAAAACTGTGGTTAAAAGGCATTTTGCCGATTAGATTTCAAACTCTCTTGTTTGTGAGACCTTATTATTGTGGCATTAGTGTATTAGCAGAGAAACATGAAGTAGATGCTGGATTTAAAATGCCGAACTTTAGAATGCCCTCTCAAGATAGAATTGGAAGTTCTATATTCTTTTGGGTGCCAAATCAAGCCATTGCTATTTGTCCAAGCATTTTCAGGATAATTTTGAAATTATAAATTTAGTTCATTCTTACATTGACTTTTGTCTGCTGGTCGTACAGGGCTTAAATCTGGAATTATATTATCATTGTAATGTTCCATTTTTGGTGTGTTTGCATAATTGTGTTAATACTGTCCTGGGGTCATCTTTAGACACTGATGGGCATAGAACTTTGAAGGAAAGAACTATAATCAGCCACATTGCTACAGAAAATCTAGTCTCAAGAGAGCAAACACAGAATGCCTACTTGACCTCCTTGTCAGGTTCTTGGAGGCATCATACTGGCTTTTGGTAAAAATAAGAACCTGTAAAGGGAGGCCTTATCTGTTCCAGTAAGGTAGAAGTTCTGACTACATTCACCTAATACACTTCTGTATGTGTTTTCATTCTATATCTGTGGAAATAAGCCAGAGAAATTCAAGAGCCAGAACCTCAGTGTCAGTAGCATTTTGGTATAGTGCAACAGTGTGCAGACTTCCAAGTTTATTGGATCAGTTATCTTTGGGCATGTTTTGAACATAGGAAGTGGCCCGATGCTAAATCAGACCTTAGTTCTCCAGCCTCTGGCAATGGCTCTCCAGAGTTTCAAGCATGAGTCTTTCCTAGCTGTACTTGGAGATGCTAAAGATTAAATCTAGGATCTTTTGCATGCAAAGCATGTGTCCTTCCACAGAACTACTGTGGGGAGAAAGGACAGAGTTAATTACCTATTGCACTTCAGGAGCCCCCTACACTGGGATGATCTGAATATATGAATCAGAATCTACATTTGAATTATTGCTACAGGTTGAGGATTGTACTAGCCTAATTTAAGGGGGAACATCCTTTTTGGCATTGCTGTTAAATAATTGGAAGTCAGAAGCTCTTGCTCATTTAATGGAATCATACAATACTCTTATAACAGTAACTCCCAATCTCCTGCTCCTGAATAGTTAACAGGATACTAGTTGTCAAATTAGGAAGTCTTGCATTTAGATATTTTAAATAGTCAAAGAAACAAGGTTTAAAATAACCTGGTTTTGTGGCATCACATGTAAAAAATGTACAACCCTTAGTGGATTACAAACTGAATATGAATCCACTGTATGGTGCAGCTGTTTAAAAGGTTATTTCAAATCAGGGCTGCATTAACACAGGCCTAGTGTCTGCCTGTTGGAACTGCCTACATCCTTCTGTGCTGTTCATGTCACATCTGGATGACTGTGTCCAGTTCAGGATGCCACATATTAAGAATGACATTGACACAGCACATCTAGAGAACAGCAGCCAGGAGTCCAGAAACTAAATATTATAAGATAGTGCTACTCAGAGAACTACTTGCAAAGCACTGCTTTTAAGGATAATAGAGGGAGTTGGGTACGTTTACCTGGGGATGATTAAAGGAAACACAGTAGCAGTCAAAATACCTGAAAGGCTGTCATACAGAAGGTAGAGCACACTTGATCTGTTTCTGCAGGACAGCAAGACTAGAACTAATGGATGGAAATTGCAGGGTAGCAAACTTTGGATAAACATTGGGAGAAATCTAACAGTGAGAATTGCTCAGCGGCGGCGAAGATTGCCTTAGGAGATGGTGGATTCTTTGCTGGGCATATTTAAGCAGCAGCTAGATAACCATGCTGTGGCCACATCCTACTGGATCAGGGGTATGAAATTTGTTACTTCCCAGGTGTTTGGATGTCGGGAGCTCCAGATTCTTCATCCTTAGACCTAAATGACTTCCTTTCCAGCACTGTGAGATCTGCACTCAAGTGGTCTCTTTGATAGTGGTGCTCTTTTGGGGATTCTGGCCATGCCATTATTTCTCAGCTCATCTTACTTTACGTAGGTGCTCCAGACTGATAATGCTTATTGCCAGTAAATCAACACATTTAATGTAGGTGCAGAGCTTCCAGAGGAAGGAGAATTGCACAGTCTCTTAGAGTGACTGAGAACACGAGTAACAGGTAGCTATGTGAAAGACAGGAAACTGTCCTTCCCATTTGCGGGGTTAGATAACGTCCTTCATGAAACAAATAGTGATTGTTTAACATTTCAGGAGTTGACATTAATTAGAATTATCATAATAGTGAAAAACCAAAATATATTCCACTACAGGTAATAAGATTCAATTGACAGAGATTTACTGGTCCAATATCCCATAAAGCAGGGTTCCCAAACTTTGGTACTCCAGATGTTTTGGACTTCAGGTCCCAGAATTCCTGACTGTTGGCCAGGCTGGCTAGGGCTTCTGGGAGCTGAAGTCCAAAATACCTAGAGGGCCAAAGTTTGGTAAGCCCTGCTGAGAAGGTTAATAGCATTTATTCAGAATTCTTAAAAGACTTCTTGAAACATTTTTTTAAGTACTACTGCCTTAAAGACATCACAATTGCAGTACGCTTGTCCAAAACTTCTGCCGTCTTTAGTGATGCTTTTGCTAGAAGTGGGTACATTGCTGTTACCCAACTGCCATTCATTTCAGAAGGACCTGTTTAAGGCTCTCACGTAGCACTCACTCAGCGGAATGGAGGTCATGGAGTAGGAGTGACTCTGCTTGATGGGCTGAGCTCAGGGTCACTTAATTTGTACATTTTACAGGCAGATTTACCAAAACCAGCACCGAAGCAAGTTAAAGAAATGAAGGAAAGCACTCTGGAAAACAAGGAACTCTCCTATCGTAGAAAAGCTACAGCAGTAGTGAAAAGCAGCCAAGTACACAACAAACAGATGCTGGGTGGACTGAACAAGCCTCTTCAGACTGAAGAGGTGAGTTTATTACTGTTACATTAAATTGTACATAGCTTGCTGAAACCTTTGCTTTTCAAACTCTGCCCTCCATTTTAGAAAAAATTAAGTATAGATGAAAAACATGGAACGGCTACTTCTCTTCTCACGAAATGTAACCTTTCCATGAAGAGTGAGGTTTTTGATGAGATTATTTTAAAATGGTGCAAACCATTTAGAATTTAACACGCACACTAATTGTGCACATCCACTCTTATATAGTCCCTTTGCATGGTGCTTCTCAGATTGTAACAGCTTTCAAGCATACTATGACCTACCAATTAAAATTGTTACTGGTTGCTCTCTGCTAGTTCTGTCTCCAGATTGAGTTAACTGGACACAATCTGCTGTTTCCATGCCTGACATTGATTTATTTATCAATATAAACATTCTGCATACACCTGGACAAATTTAAATGTGTTACACACTAATACCTAGCAGGCAGAGTAGAATATTTGTGGTGTAAACCCTTAGGTTGGGTCTGAACCGTTCCTTAATGCAGCTGTGAACTGGAGTCCCACTCTTCTATTGCAGCACTTCTAGCAGTCAGATCCCACTCTAGTTTTATAAAGCAACTACTAGTAATCCATAGGAGAGAACCAGAAAAATCTGATTGATATATAGACTTGTACATGCATTGGGGTATGAGAAAACTTGCACACCCCCTACCACTCATAAGAAACAAAGGGGAATGTATTTATTTTTTATGTGCAGGGATGGGGGATACTAATAAAAGACACCCCCAGGTATTTTATACATATACACGTGTGTATTCTACCGTAGTTCACTCCTTGCAATCCAGTGCAGCGTTGGTATAGTTGCCAATGTGATATCATTGCATTTGTGTGGCCTATTCACTAATTGCCAAAATAGGAGGGGTTTTTTTTACACAAGTGTGTGTGTGTGAGAGAGAAAATATTTGGGAAGATTGCTCTTTTTTTCTGCTCCCCCTCCCCCAGCAAGCTCTTAACTCAGCTGCTAAGGAAAAGTGAACAAGCACAGACTCCACAATTTCCCTGGTATGAAAAGCTTGTTCAGATCCTGAGGCTATACATGTAGGTACCTAATCAAATTACTTTCTGTGTCTGAGACAAAGGACTGAACCTAGTGCTTCATCCTGTGGGTGATACAATGGGCTATTTGGGTGGACTGTTGTTTTAGAACTAGAAAAACGCTTGGAAAATACCACTGGCACATACAGGTGTTATACAGGTGTTCTGTCGGAACACCTAATTAATTTTTCTTCTAGAGTCTGCAGGGAACACTGGAATTTTTAGTCTCTTTACCGTCTCCCTCTACCGTGTTTCCTGAGGTGTTGGACACAAACTCCAAGGACAAAATGCCAGGAATAAATGTTTGCTTTTTCAAATCTTCATTAAAGGATGAATACATTGATTTCTTCTTTCTCAGGAAAGTAGGGAACCATCATGCAGTACATATCTCCGCAGGTCTTTCCAGAAAATTGAAGAAAAATCCATAGAAAGTGGGAACATACATTCAGCGGTCTATCAACCAGAAATTTCGCAGGCATTGACAAGCTCTCCTGTATGCAGAACTTTTCAGCCTGAACTACATGATGAACTATATCAGTATATCATAGCCATTGCTGTCCTTTTCTTCTTAATTTTGCTTTCTTTGTATTTTCTTTGATATTTCCATTAATGTTTATTTCTAGACTTTAGGTACATTTAATGGTGGATTCTATTGAAATTCCATTTCAGATTTTCTTCATGGACATTTTCAGTGTGATTTGCTGAAATTATATTTTAAAACAGAAAAAAATATTAAAAGGGTGAAAATTAAAACCAATAAACTTCTCAACTTTTGCTTATAATATTCTCCAGCTTTTTATTATAAAAAGGACTGCCAGTTTGTTTGTTTAATTCACAGTGCTGATTTCCCTTCCACCCATATTAAGACACCTCACTGATATATGAATTATTCAAGTATGTACTACACAGAATTCCTAATAAAATCTTCCAGGGAAAGAGGATACATCTTAATTTCAATTTTATTTTAAACACTAGCTGAGATCCTGCCTTGGGAAACACAGTGATAACAACATACCTACATTTCCTGATGCGACACCTTTAAAAAATGGCCTGACGTTCTGTATTGCAGTTACAGATTTCAAACCCCAAGCTACAGGACGGTGATGTTTTCAGCTCTCTCCTGCCAGTGAGCGATGTGGCGACAATCAGAAGCAGAAGCCTTGTTGCAGTCTTGCTGGCAGGAAGCAAGTGGAAACATCATCCTCCTGATCCCCAATGGCCAGCAGAAGAGACCTCCTTTGCTCAAAATGGCTGCTGCCTGGGAAAGTAGGTTTGCGAGGCCAGCCCAGGAAACATTGTGTTGCTAAGTGAGCAAGGCAGAATGTCACACTGGATACTTATCGTGAAGGTGCATTCTGGGTTCTTGAGAGGAACAATCCACAGAGTGGGTTGCAACCTATCACTGCCCAGAAAAATGACATCATCAAGACAAGAGTTTTCAGGCAGTTGTCGCTTTGCCTCTTCGGTTCATGTCCTCACCAAGCAACAGAGCAGACATAGAAAGAATGCCGAATAGAGAAAAACGGGGAAACATTCCTTCTGTCCAAGAAAAGCACATCTAATATAACAAACAGCAGCCCCTAAGCAGCTATGAAAGGAGGTGTGGATTCCTCCTCTTAACAATCCATGCTGCACCTCCATGGTAAGTAGCTCATGTGGCAAACTATGGGTTGGACAGAGCGCTAGAGGCACAGTGGTTAAATGCCAGTACTGCAGCCACAATGTTGTGTGTGCAATCCTGCAGGACTCCAGGTTGACTCAGCCTTCCATCCTTTTGTAGGTCGGTAAAATGAGTACCCAGCTTGTTGGGGGCAATTAGCTAAGACATTGTAAACTGCTTAGGGAGTGCTTTGCACTGATAAGCGGTAAAGAAATGTACCTGCTATTGCTATATGGTGAGAGGAAGAATCCACAGAGTGGGGTGTAGCCAAGCTCCCCTTTCAACAAAGGTGGGAGTAGCTGCTGCTACTGCTGAATCACATCTTGGAGCACCAGTCTCCCAAAGGCTGCATGAGCTGCTCTACACGTCTTGATCTAGTGACATGAAGGCTGAAGGGGTGCTCCAGGTAGCTGCTCTGCAGACGTCAGTCAAAGGAGCATTAAAAGGAAGTGTCACTGAGATAGCAGCAGCCCGTTTTGAATGAGCCAGGCAAGGAATTTTCACCAAGTCTTAGAGCATGGCTATGCAGGCTTTAATCTACCTCAAAATGGTTGACCCAGAAGCCCTTCTGCCCAGAGAAGAAGGGAGATACGACATAAATAGAGAATCGGTACATCTGAAAGACCTAATCCTGGGAATATAAATTTTCAAGGTATGATTTACATCAAATTTGTGCCACAGCTTTTCCTGTGGAGGGGACTGATTTGGACCAAAGAAAGGCAGCAAATTTCTTGGGAGACATGAAAATCAGAGAGCATTTGGTGCCATCTTCCCTGCTTGTTCTAGGCAATGATAAGTCGAAACCCACTCTGATTCCTCTTCCCACCAGAGAAGAGAAAATGCGCCCTACCTTTCAAGCCATGCAGCCCTCCCTGCCAGGAAGAGGGAATTTCTGAGGTGAAAGGGAGCGGGGCAGTTAGTGATGTTGCTGCATACTCCCCTACTGGGAGAGCCTGGACAAGTTCTCATTCACTCCCTTGCTCTGCAGAGCCCTGAAAATTCCCTGATTGCAGGGGCAGGGTAGGCTACATGACTTAAAAGAACAGGTTGCTTACCTGTAACTGTGGTTCTTCGAGTGGTCATCTGTGCCCTCACACACTAGGCGCTTTCGCGCATGCGCGGTACCGTTCGGAAATTTCTAGAGCTTAGTAGCTTGGCGGGAACCCCTCCCCCTCTGCCTGCACTGAGCATGCTCAGCCCGCCGAGCAACGGTCTCTCCTCAGTTCTAAAGTCCGCCGAAAAAAGGGACCTGAGAAAGAGGGGACGGTTGGGCGGGTGTGTGTGAGGGCACAGATGACCACTCGAAGAACCACAGTTACAGGTAAGCAACCTGTTCTTCTTCTTCGTGGTCTCTGTGCCTCACACACTAGGAGACTTTGTAGCTTACCAGAAGGACGGTGGGTCAGGTCCTAGAGTACGGAGGCCAGCACCGCTCGTCCAAACCGGGCATCCCTCCGGGACCGGCAGTCCAGTCGGTAGTGGCACACGAAGGTCGATGGCCTGGACCAGGTCGCCACCCGACATAGTTCTTGTAGGTCCACACCTCGCAGGAGAGCTGCCGAGGATGCCACGGCTCTGGTGGAATGAGCCCGGAGCAAGTCTGGCGGGGGCTGTTTTGCCAGCTCGTAGGCCAGTAGTATAGTCTGGGCCACCCACTTAGAAAAACGCTGGGTGGAAACCTTGTGGTCTCTACGGCGCCGACCGTAGCACACGAACAAGTGTGGGGTCTGCCTGAAAGACGCAGTCCGGCTGGTGTAGAACGCCAGGGCGCGGCGAACATCGAGGGAGTGTAGGGACCGTTCCAAGGGCGTCGTCGGATTCGGATGGAACGTCGGCAGAATAATGTCCTGATTAAGGTGGAAGTGTGACACCACCTTGGGCAGGAAGGAGATGTCAGGTCTGAGAACTACCTTGTCCCTGTGGAAAACAAGGAAGGGCTCGTCGGCTCGCAACGCAGTCAGCTCGCTGGCTCGCCTGGCTGAGGTGACAGCCACCAAAAAAGCAGTCTTAATAGTCAAGAGCCTGTCATCCGTCGTGGCCATGGGCTCGAACGGTGGTCGAGTCAGCTGCGACAGCACCAGAGAGAGCGACCAGGGCGGTAACGGTGGCGATACCGGCGGGTATAGATGCTGTAGGCCCTTCATGAACTGCTTCATGGTGGCGTCACGAAAGAGCGCCGCCGACGGAGAGCCGCGAGGTTGATACGCCACGATGGCGGCAAGGTAGACCTTTAAGGAGGAGAATGCCAGTCCCTGCTGTCGAAGATGGAGTAAGAAATGGAGGACGGTATCTTGGCCGACAGGCGATACCGGCTCCCCCCGTGTCTCAGCAAAAGCCACAAATTTTTGCCATTTGTAGGCATAGTTACGGCGCGTCGACTCCTTCCTGGCCGCGGTCAGGACGTTCCGGATGACCGGGTCATCTAAGGCGTTATCCGCCATGCGTGGAGGGCCAGGAGGGGCAGGTCGGGATGGAGAACGAGACCGCCCGAGTGTGACAGAAGGTCCGGAGTCGAGCGGAACCGGAGGAGCCGACCCCGAGCCGCCTCGAACAGGGGGCCGAACCAATGTTGCCTCGGCCAGTACGGAGCCACGAGAACCACGTCCGCTCGGTCCGCCAGGATCTTGGCGACCACCCGACCGAGGAGGGGAAATGGAGGGAACGCATATAGAAGGCCGTCGCTCCATCGCAACTGGAAGGCGTCGCCGAGAGAGCCCGGGCCCCGACCGGCTCTCGAGCAGTACCGACGGCACTTCGCGTTCTCCTCGGTGGCAAAGAGGTCGATCGTGGGCTCGCCCCATCGGTCCCGAATCAGCCGGAACGCTTCCCTCGACAGGGACCACTCGTGGTGGCAGGAAGTGTCCCTGCTGAGGGCGTCCGCTGTGGTGTTGTCCTGGCCCGCCAGGTGTACGGCTATCGGGTGGACCCGGAGCGACACGCACCAGTCCCACAGTTGGAGCGCGATGGTCAGGAGCGTGGTCGAGTGGGTCCCCCCTTGTCTGTTGACGTAACAGACTGCCGTTGTGTTGTCCGTCAGAACCAGGACCGTGTGCCCAGCGACCAAGTTGCGAAACGCTCTCAGAGCTTTCCAGATAGCTAGAAGCTCGAGAGCGTTGATGTGGAGACCGGTCTCGTCGTCGGCCCAATGTCCTCGTACCCTGAGTCCACGGCAGTGCGCTCCCCAGCCGAACAGGGAGGCGTCGGTCGTTACCGTCAGTCAAGGAGTCGGCTCTCGGAACGGCATCCCGGAGAGCAGGTGACGGTAAGACAGCCACCAAAGCAGGGAGCGGCGCACGTGCAGAGGAGGTCGTAGATGACACCTCTGGTCGTCCCGGAGCGGATTGAAGACCCGGACGAACCAGTGTTGGAGCGGGCGCACGTGCAGCCGGGAGAGGTAGGTAACCGCTGTGGTGGAGGCCATGTACCCGAGGAGCTGCTGGATCCTCCTCGCCAACACCGTAGGCGCGTCGAAGGTGGTGGCTGCCGCCCGGCGAAGGGTACATGCGCGCTCCAGCGGTAAGTAGGCCCTGGCAGACACCGAGTCCATGGTCGCGCCGATGAAATCGAGCACCCTCGCCGGCTCGAGGTGCGACTTCTTCGGGTTGACCCGGAGACCAAGGCGAGTCAAAAGGGACAGTGTTCTGTGGATGTCCCTGTACAGCTTGTCTTTGCAGGACGCGACCAACAGCCAATCGTCGAGGTAAGGGTAAATGGAAACGCCCTTCGTCCGCAGGTAGGATACCACCGGGGCCATGCATTTGGTGAAGACCCTCGGGGCGGTAGACAGTCCGAAAGGCAGCACCCTGTATTGGTAACAGGTGCCGTCGATCGCGAACCGAAGGTACCGTCTGTGCTGCGGACGAATGGCGATGTGGAAGTACGCATCCCGAAGATCGATGGAAGCGAACCAGTCCCCTCGACGAAGGAAAGGCAGGATCGAAGGTAGAGTGACCATCTTGAACCGTCTGGGGCGGATGTACTCATTCACCCCTCTGAGGTCCAAGATCGGTCGCAGGGTACCGTCCGACTTCAGTACTGTGAAATACCGGGAGAAGAAGCTGGTGGTAGTGGCCGAGGGCGGTAACCTTTCGATCGCTCCCTTCTGCAAGAGAGACTGGATCTCTTCCAGCAAGACCGGACTGGCGGGGGTGGAATAGTAGACGCCTCGCGGTGGAATACTTGCAAACTCGATGGCGTAACCAAGACGGACGATGGAGAGAACCCAAGAGTCCGAAGTGATGTAGCACCAGTCGGCGAAGTGTCTGGCCAGTCCGGGATGATCTTCTAGGGATGCGGGCAGGTGGAAGAGAGGCTGTTGACGCGACCTGCAAGTCCCATCAAAAACGGGACTTCGTCCCTGAGGACGACTTCCTCGAAGAGGGCTGGTGTCTCCGAGGAGGCCTCCTGGAAGAAGACGAAGCCGTCGGCCGCGACAGTCCCGAGCGCGGGGAGCGCGATGGGAGCGTGGAGGAGGAGGACCTGCGCCATGAAGGTCGGGAGCCAAAGGCGCGGCGTGACTGCGAAGGCTGATGGATCCCCATCTTCTTGGCCGTTAGGCGTGCCTTGACGATGTGGTCCATCGCCTCGTCAGTAGTAGCACTAAACAGTCCGGTGCCATCGAATGGAAGGTCCTCGATGCGCCTTCTGGTGTCCTCCTGCAACCCGGATGATCGAAGCCACGCGTACCTCCGCAGCGAAACCGATCCCACTAGCACTCGTGCAGCCACCTCGACGGAGTGCCTAGAGGAAATGATCTGCTGGTTCGCGAGCGCTACCGCCTCGTTGAAGAAGTCGGTAGCGCCCGCTCGGTTTTCCTCCAGGAGGCTCGCCAGAACCGGGTGGAACCTGTCCAGCAGGTTCCTCAGGTAGGCCGCGAGGCAGGCCTGAGTGTTCGAGACCCGTGCTATCAGTGAGGAGGCGGAGTAGAAACGCCGGCCAAACGTGTCGAGCCTCCGACCCTCTCTATCCGGCGGCGTGGTATGCGCCCTCGTGGCCCCCTTGGTCTGGGCAGACTCGACCACCACGGAGTTCGGCTGAGGATGGCTGAAGAGGAACTCGGCGTCCTCCCTCTGGGTCCGGTAGAGGTGCTCAAGCCTGTGCGGAATAGGCTGAGCAGAGGCCGGTTGGGCCCACGGCTGCTTCAGGGCTTCCATCAAGGCCGGCAAGAATGGCAGGGGAGCCGTTGATGGAGCGCGGGTGTCGACGTATTGGAACACCGGATCCTGAACAGCCGGGGCCGGTTGCGCAATCTTCAGGCCCAAGGCTGCAGACATACGAAGGAGGATCGCCGAGAAACTCCGAACGTCCTCCGGGGCCGATTCCGGGGCAGGGTCTCCAAACGCCAAGGGGGGGGGGATTCGTGGGACGCTGGTGTTGACTCACTGGAGTCTGAGTCCGACTCGTAGGACTGAGAGGAGTCGGAGGACGGCTTGTCGGGCGACCCCTCCCGTGACGGTTGACGCGAGGACACGGCGAGGGTCACAGTCGGAGCGGCGACAGTGGGAGGCCTCACTGAAGGAGAAGCAGCTGTGACCAGTGCCTGAGGAACCCGGGCGGCCGGAGGTAGCGCAGGTCTCGGACGCTCAGCAGTCTGAGTCACAGTCACCGAAGCCGGGGGCGGCGGCGCCTGAGTGGCCTCCGACGACGGGCGGGTCGCTGTGCAGGTAACCCGTGGCGGAGGTGAGACCGCACGGTAACGAGGCGAGCGGTCGCGCGAGCGTCGAGGAGCAGGTGACCTGGAGGTGGAACGCGGCGAGTCGTGGTACCGAGAGCGGTAGTCTCCGCGTGATGGAGAGCGGGACCGACGATACGGCGACCAGCGTCGTGCGTCAGGATGGTACCTGTCGCGGTACGCCGGGGAGTAGGATCGATAGGACCCCGGGTACTCCCTCCAGGTATGCTCTCTGCCGTATCTGGCCATGTAAGAGGCCGAAGAGTACGGAGAGTCCATCGGCGGTCTAGACCAGCCGGGGTGGGCCTCCCTCCGGTGCGGAGAGCGTTGTCGGATGCGCCGCTCCGGTGTCCGGGATCGACTCCGTCCGGAGGATCCACACGGACGAGGTGAGGTCTGAGGTGAGGCGAAAGCATGCTCCGGGCGGGCCGCCATTTCAGGGCGTCCGGGCGGAGACACCGCTGCAGTCAAGAGAGGCGGGCCGGGGGGCGCCTCGAAGGCAGCGGACTCCTCCACGTCGGAGACCTCCAGGATCTCCTGGTGTTCCGAATCCTCCTCGGGTGCCTGCTGGGTCGGAGGAGGTGTGGGAGGAGCAGGTCTCTTTGATGGAGAGGCACGCTTTCCCTTCTCCTTCTTTCTCTTTTTCTTGTCCTTGTCCTTGTCCTTCCCCTTCTCCGGAAGAGCAGGCCTTTTTCGCTGGGCCAAGGTCAGCGGCCTCGTAGGTTTTGAAGCCGGCACCGAAGACTCCCCCGAGGTCGAAGCAGAAATCTTCGGTATCCTCGGCAGAGCAGCGATCGGGGTCCGTGGTGGCGGTACCGAGCCCGGTACCGCCGACGAGGTCGGGTCAGCAGCCGCCGACACCGACACGGGCGTGGTCGAAGAACGCCCCGATGCCGATGGTTTGGACATCGTAGCCACTGACGGTCGCGAAGGTCCTTCCTGAGCCTGCAGAGACTGCTCCCAGCAATGCGATTTCAGGCGAGCCAGACGATTTCTCAAAGTCTGGGAGGTGAATTCTCTACAGATTGGGCAGGCCCTGGTGTTATGGGCCTCACCCAAACAGAAAAGGCACTCGCTGTGACCGTCGGTTAAGGCGACCTTACGACCACACACTCTGCACGGCTTAAACAGCGCCGACATAGAAGAAGGGAGAAGACGTCGGGGAAGGAGCGTGGAGAAGACAAGATGGCGGCGACGAAGAGAAACGACGAAGGAGACGAAGACGAAAGGGGGGAAAAAGAGAGGTGAAAATCCCGTAAACGGGAGCCGAAATCACCAAAAACCAAGTCCGCAATCCGAGGGGTAGTCCAAAATCCAATTCCGAGGTCAAAGCCAGTCAAACAAATACACGAAGAGAAAAGCCAAGCAAGAACCAAACTCAGAACCTCCGTACGAGACGGCGGACGAGAAAGAACTGAGGAGAGACCGTTGCTCGGCGGGCTGAGCATGCTCAGTGCAGGCAGAGGGGGAGGGGTTCCCGCCAAGCTACTAAGCTCTAGAAATTTCCGAACGGTACCGCGCATGCGCGAAAGCTCCTAGTGTGTGAGGCACAGAGACCACGAAGAAGAAGGTAGGTTTTAGGTGCCCTTCTAGTCACTGCAGTGGTGTAAGAACTGCAAAAATGAAATAGTGTACTTATGATGTCCTAAGTCAGGCTTGTGACATCATAATTACTGAATAGGATGCCAGCCAGGAACTTTAATATGCCTAATTAGTATGTAACTACATTGTTCCTCCTTACCTTGTTGCAGTAGGGGCATTCACCAAATATGACATTAAAACTCTGTCGACAAGATGGGAGCCCACGAAGCCACTGCAGAGAAACACATGCTTTTATTATCTGATGCATCTGAAAAATTAGTTATGGGAACGTAACTATGATGCTTAGGGTTTCAGGTATATTTCAAATTTTTATTAGGCAGACTACTTCACAAAGTTATCATTATTAAATTTATTGCTATTCTGCCTTTCTCCAAAATTGGGACTCTAGGTGGCTTACAATTAAAAAAAATACAGCTAAGAAAACGTATAAAAAGTGAACACTGAAACGAGATTAAACTATTGGCAATATTAAAATGATTTAAAACTACACTTAAAAAGATAAAACAGCATTAAAAGATAAAAAAAGCAATTAAAACACTCCAGTCTAAGGCTATCCATCACTATCAATTACTTCTGGTCTTGTAATTGGGACACAAAGCAATTGACTATTATAATCACACCAGCACCACTTCCTTCCACCAGTGAGGAGTAAGTGAACAAATAAGTCTAGCGCTTCAAACATAACTATTTTGGAAGAAGAAGAATGCATAATTTCATTAAACTATGAATGGTGAAAAGATGGCACGGGCACTGAGCAACAGCATGCAGTGCTGTCTATGATACTATTTAGAGTTTCCCAATAACTTGTTTTTGTAAAAAAAAAAAAAATCTTTATTAAGTAATTGTTAAGCCCTTGGATTCCATCAGTTTTTAGCTACTTAATCCATGTGGAGGTAAGCATACATAAGCACTGGGACACAGATGGAACTGGACACTGGACAGACTGGTTTACCTCGTATAAACAAGCTTGATGGAAAGACTGGCCACAGCGGGAATCATCGCAGACTTGGTCTGGAATAGCTCCATCAAGACGATAAGCATAGCAGATCCCGCAGTCCATGGAAAACTCCTACAAGATACAGAACATAGCTCTGTCAGAGAGGAAACATGTTTGTTTTATGGCAGCTTTACCGCTTGAATAATATCTCTTTGTAGTGTGCCTTAACATTTCCCACACGTTTATCTGTTTTAAAAGGTGAGCTTGTGGTTATTTCATTTCTAATAAATGAGCTCTTTTATAACACCTTATCAAAGTTTAAACTTAATCAATCAGTTAAAAACGTATTGAATGAAGGCACCCTAATTAATTGTAGAACTTTTAATGCTAGTACTTCAGGTAGTACCAGTAATAGTAATAGTAATACTAGTACGTCAAGTTTCCCGGGTACACAGAAAGAAGTCCCTCCTCTTAGATGGCACGTGTCATTTATATCTGCACACACAATCTAAAAAACAAGGGAAGCACACACTTTCCATCTATTAAAACTACTGTTTTGCTCATGTACAAACTGAACCGATTAGTACTCTTAATTGATAAAATGTCTTTAATCAAGTGACAAAACTAAGCAGGCTATTTATCATTCACTGGACAAATCCAGCAATATTCCTTTAGCCAGATAAATGGAAAAAAGTGTTCTCTTAATGATATCCATTCATAAATTTTAAGACCATCTTCCTGGAATCCATTTTTTCAAATATGAAACTTTAGCATATCAAAACTTTGAGAAAGAGCACAGTCTTTGGTTTAGCCTCACAATTTTCGTTTCAGCATGCCTCCATAGCAAAGCGATTTTGTCTGTGTATTGTTTGCTTGCGAAAATAATTATATCCTTGCTCTCTTTCCTGAGATATCAGGGCAGTATACAATGAAACCAGTCTGACAAATTTAAGCCAGAGTAAATAATAATAAAAAAATTAAAAGGCTAAAAAATCAATTTTACAAGTTAAAAAGACAGCTTAAAGCAATGAACATAATTTACAACAATATAAAACCATGTGAGGGTTGTATAAAACCAATTAGGATCCAAAAGTTTTAGCATACAACCATGTTTTTACACGGTGCCAGAATGGAAGAGACGTTGGCATCAAACCATTCTCCAAGAGAAGGATGTTCCATAACTACGGTACCACAGCAGAGAATGCCTTCTCTTACGTTCTTCCACAATGTATTGCCCCGACTGATGGGATACTCCAATAGATCTTAAACCTTGGGCATGTGCATATTTGGAGAGGCACTCTTTCAAGTACTGAGGTTCCCAGCTGCGTAGGGCTTTAAATTGCATTACCAACACCTTGAATTCAGACTGAAAGCATATTAGCAGTCAGTGCAATTCTGCACTAGCTTTCTGCATTCTGCAGTTTCTGAATTGCCTTTAAGGGTAGCATCACACAGGCCCTTTCCGCACAAGATGCAAGAAGCGGTCCACACCAGTTCTTACCGTATTCAAATAACGTGGTTTTCCCTGATTGCTTTCCACACAGCCCCTCATTTTGATTCGTTTTCCTGCACAGTAGCGCGAGTTCATGCATCCATACTACCTTGTCGCTGGCCACTCCCCCGACTTCCCTTACCCCGCCCCAGTGGCTGTGACTGGCTGATTTTTTTTTGTCTTTTGGGTTGGTATGTTTGTACGTACCTACACAGGTACCTAACTACCCCATTTACTGGCATATAAGAGGCACTTTTCCCCCAAAAGCCTCCTGAAAACGGGGTGTAAATATGGTAACTCCCCCCACCTACTCTCTATGCCTGATCACCACCCCCACATACCTCTCCCAGCCTGATCGCCACCCCCACACACCTCTCCGCATGTGCTTACCACCCCCACGCACCTCTCCACACCTGATCACCACCCGTACGCACCTCTCCCAGTCCAATCGGAGAGGTACATGGGGGTGGTAAGCGTGCAAGAGAGTTGTGGGGGGGTGGCAATCAGGCACGGAGAGGTGCATGGGAGTGGCGATCGGGAGTGGAGGGGTGCGTGGGGCTGGTCAGCGCGTGCAGAGAGGTGTGTGGGGCTGGCAAGCGTATCCACGGGGAAGTGCATGGGCCTGGCGAGCGCGTGCGCGGAGAGGTACATGGGGCTGGCAAGCGCACATGGAGAGGTGTGGGAGGGGTTGGCCAGCAGGTGCGGAGAATGGAATGGGGGACAGGGTATTAAATTTTTTTTTCCTAAATAATGCAGCCTGAAAATACAATGGGTCTCACACCAGTATGTCTAATACCAGCAAATACTGTACGTACTACTTCCCGTTCCCACAGCCCACCCACTGCTGCCCACCAATGCAGACTGTTGTAAACATACATTTCCGCATCACTGCGAAAATCCAAATTTGCTTCGATGTCAGAATGTGATTCGGATTCTTTCCGGTTTTCAAACAGCGTGCTTTCCTACCGTATCGCAGCACATTATCACAGCATTCTGTGCAGAACAATGGAAAATAAAGCCAAGCTAATTTGCTCCCACATGCAGAACAGTTCAGTGCTACAACGCAGTAACCCGTGGTAATACCGCATGTGGAAAGGTCCACAGAGCGCATTGCTGTAGTCCAATCAGGAAGTTTCTAGTGCATGGACTATTGAGGCTAAGTTACCACTGTCCAAGAAAGTCTGTAGCTGGCAGACCAATCAAAGCTGGCCTCAAGTACTCTGAGCCACAGAGTCCACCTGTGTCTCCAGTAACAAAGAATATCCCAAAGAGTATTCCTAAGCTAGGCACTTGCTCCTTTATGGGGAGAGCAACCCAGTTATAGCTTATCCAGTTCCAGGACCCAAGAACCACCAATCCACAAACCCTTTGTATTATCAAGATTCAGTTTTAGTTTGCTGGCCCTCATCCCGCCCATTACAGCATTCAGCCACAGCCATCCAGAACTTGCACAGCCTCTCACAACAAGAAGTTGGGTATTGTCAACATAATGATGGCACCCCAATCCAGACCTCATTAAAAACTCCCTGAGTAGCTTCATATAGATGTTCAGTAGTGTGGGAGACAAGATGGAAACCTATGACATGCACAACCTAATGGCCATGGGGCTGAACAGGATATCCCAATGCTACCCCCTGTAATCAGCTCCACAGATAGGAGCAGAACCACTGTGATACAGTGCCTTGTACTTGCATTTGACAGTGCCAGTCTAGTAAGATACCATGATCAATGGTATCAAAAGCCACTGAGAGACCCTGGATGATCAACAATGTAACACTAGCCATTTTTCACCTGGAGTAGGTCATTGGTAAGAGTGTCTGAAGGCTGTTTTGAGTGCTGTGCCCTGGCCTGAAACCAGACTGAAATGGGTCCAAATAATCTGTTTCCTCCAAGAACTCCTAAAGTTGCTCAGCCATCACATGTTCAAGCCCCTTGCCTCAAAAGGGGATATTAGCAATGGGGCAGTAGTTCTCACATGCCTCTGGATCTATGGAGGTCCACTTCAGAATTGGCCATTATCACTGCCTCCTTTGAGGTAGTAATGAGGCCTTTACCACCATCTAGACCCAAGCAATCAATCCTCCCCTGCTAGATTTTATCAGCAAAGATGGGCAAGATTTAAGCTTACATAGGGTGGACGGAACTGATTCAAGTGTGTTCTCCACACCATCAGGACTCAACAATGGAAACTGATCCCAAGAACAATGACCAGATGGAGACCTGGACACATCCCCAGACTCTGCAACAAGTGTGCTATCAGTTTGTGAATGAATGACTTTCTCCACAAAGTGCAGTCGATATGGACTGCTATTACAATGAGGTACCACAAAACTCTCAGCAGATGAAATGTTCGAGACATTCCTAATTCCTTTATTAATGATCAGACTGATAACAAAATTAGATTTATCCTGTCAAACTTGGTGTTGTTTTATATGCTCTTAGTGATCTTCATGTTTCAAATTACTCTTATACATGCTAAGCAAATGTCGAGTTTTAAAACATTTTAACATAAATACAGTTTTCACAGATATCTTTTGAACATGTATTAACTGCCTCCATTCTTTTTCAGAAATTATCATCAAGTATTGATGTCTGCCAATAAGTGGTATTCAAAATAAATGGACATAATATAGCCATAGAGCAACTTACAGATTTTTCTAGAGCTTCCCGAGATGGAAAATCAATTTCTAAAACCTCTTTCAAATTCTGCAATAAACTGACTTCTGGATCCCTGAAAAAACGAAAGAAAATAATAGTGCCAGGTCTCTAATTAAGTTATCAACTAAAAATCTATAACACAAATACACTTACCACAAGTGTACATTGCTGTTTAGCTTGATTTTCAAGGGATTTACCACTGAAAACAAACAAATGTGCACATGAATTTCACCATAAACATTCTGTTAATTAAATGCTTGTTTCAAGAGAATCTGTGGACTGATAGCATAGAGTCAGACAAGGAAGGACTTGCTGCTATGTCTTAAGGTTTAATGCCAAATTTAGAATGGGCTAGTCAGTTCAACAGAAAAAAAACCCTCTTAATCGTCAGAAATGTATTTACTTTCTGTTCATATGCAATTTTCCCTACAGTACCACATACCCAAAACTGAACTGGAAGTCAAAGAGCTTCACCACATGCAATAAAGATATCTATAGCCATTCTCAAAATGTGCAATAGTGATAACAGTCCACACCAATAGTCCATACCAGACATTTTCACACACTGGTTTCCCATGGTTTCCAGAGTCATGCAATTGCTGACATAGTTCCATCCTAAGGAACCCCACAGATTGCAGTTTAGGGACAGATTTTCTGAATTCTCAACCAAAGATCTCTAGGGCCTCACGAAACTATAAACGCCCAAGATTCCACAGGATGCAGCCATGACTGTTGAAGTGGAATCACTGTGTTATAACTGTACAGCCACCCTGGATCCCATTTGGGAGAAAGGTGGGATATAAATTCAACAAGCAAACAAACAAACAAACAATTGTGTGAAGGTGCTTCTAATAGACTTGAATTCCTATGCTGGAGCATCCTTGTCTGAGGCATTTCATAATTTCACAGCTATCATGACAACCATGGGACTATCGTTTCATCAGCCCACCACATAAACTGGGACACATTCTTACTAGGAACATAAATAATTTCTTATTTTGTCTTCACATATGAGAATGAAAAGTTTTTCAATGGGGTTTTTGGGAGCTGGACACTTTGTGTGAAAACTGTACAAAAATATTTGTTTTGTATACAGGAAGTCCCCTTGGCACCCTTTTATCTGACAACTTAGGCTTCCATTAATTTTAATGGGAGTTCCACTCTTTTCATCATTTTTTCTTGCCTACAGAGGCTCACTTGGAACCACTTGCTTGTGTGCGCTGCTTGCCAAATGAGCTGAGAGGGGAAAAACGGTGCTAAGCTGGCTGAGAGATTTTGCAAGCAGCACACACATGGCTGGTAATAGGTGAGCCTCTGTAAGTCCTTCACACTCCCTACAGTACAGTACATGAGTTCCACTTTTTGACCAGTTCTATTTTCTGACAGTATTCCAGTCCTTAAACTGTCAGATAAGTGGAGGAAGGCTATAAAATACTTTGGTTTCAGCATGATATTGTTCACTGAAACAGGAGAAAGTGTTTTTCTTTATTCTTTCACTGAAGGGTGAAATATCTTGTGGTTGATTTTTTTTTAAACAAGGTGTCTCAGCTTGTCAAAACATCCTTTCTATTTGATGAAAAGAAAGCTTACAAATATTATTTACAGTCCTACTCTTGACTTGGTTTTCTCAACTGGATAGGTGAGTAGTTGGACAATATCCCCTTGTCATTGCAGGATCGCTTCCTAAAGTAATAAGTTTAGACCTTCAGTCATTTTATTCCTAAAAAAAACAGTGAGCATTATTGACATGGTATCTTCTGGACACTAGTTGATTTTGTGGATTCCCAGCTAATA
Organism: Cyclura pinguis; assembly: GCA_030412105.1. Taxonomy (NCBI): domain Eukaryota; kingdom Metazoa; phylum Chordata; class Lepidosauria; order Squamata; family Iguanidae; genus Cyclura; species Cyclura pinguis. The sequence continues at coordinate 15,045,962 of CM059599.1, read as the reverse complement.
TGGCTAGGGTTTCCCTTGAGCCTCTAGCTGTTCTCTGCAATTAAGAGAGGACATGAGTGGTTTAAACAATTGCTTCAAAGCACTCACTTTCGCTGAACGGAGCCTGTGGGTCTCCTTAATATAAACCTGAAAACAGGTAAAATAAAACTCATGAAGAGTCTGATTGAATACTAGTGGGAGTCCTATTTTGTAGCAGTTACAGAAGCAAATGGTTCTTCTCAGACACAGCATCTTCCCAGTGGACGTTCCAGTGGTGGTGCAGGTCCTTCTAAAATCTGGCCTACCTAACAATTTACCAGCATGCTAGAACACATTCACAAGGCACACTGAAGAACTAGCGCCTGTATCTGTTATGATTTGGACTCCATAATTAAAAAAGGTCAATAGGGGTGTCTAATGAACTGCCTGGTCCAGATTTGATGGATGCATTTCAACTTGTGGAGGCTTAGCTTGTGAACAAAATGCTTGGTTGAGTCCAGCCAAGTGACATTTGCCCTCTGTGGCTTCTTAAATTTAACAGTAAGGGGATATCTTCCTGAGTCCGTGAGTCTGTGAATGCTTTACTGAAGGACAAAGCAGCCCAGCTTCTTTAAAAGAAAGCTTCTTTTATCTGAAACTGATTTTTGAAGTGGTCGTCTGTGAAATCACACAAATAGGTTGTTCAATGCCTGGAAGAGCCACTTTGGAAGCTTCTAGAGGCTGGGTGAAAAACCTAAAGTCTACCATAATGCTAACGTCAACATAGGCTTGCACCCTTTCCCTCAGTTTTAAATTTGCCACAGCAACCAAACAAAGGGAAGAAAAAGTCATCATGGTCAGTGATGCCAACAGGAGTGGGGTGGAGGGTGGATTGTGTGACTTCACAGATGGTCATTTGAAAAACCAGTTATAGGCAACCTTTTTTCTGTGGCATCTGTGAATCACACAAATGGGAAAATAGCAACCTTGCCTGGGAGCAAGTGTGTTTGCCACATCAAGCTTCAGACAGCCACTGCAAAAACTGCACCATTCTTTCCCCTCCCATCTAGGTGATAATGCTGAACAAAGGTCGACAGACGCAACTGGGTGGCTAATTTTCTGTAAAGGCACACCATACAGGAGGGCTGCGAAGCCATGTCCATTCTTGCAGAATGGCTACAGATGATAGGTAGAGTACTCTTATTTACAAGACAGACCAGGCTAACTGCTACTGCAACCAATTTTGATCAATGTTGTGATGTTAGAGAAGATCCTCTGTGAGGGCTAGAATAGGCCTTCAAAAATCTGATAGCAGCACACAAGGCTTTCTATGTTCTAAATAAAATGTGTTAGCTTGCCTGACATTCAGAAAGTGAGGAACAACCTTCTCTTGGGAAGCTGGGTTCTGGTAAAACACTGGTAAAAATGATGCCTTGAGACAAATGGAAAAAAGAGAAAACCTTTGGGGAAAATGATATATCCTGTCAAAGACTAACTTTGTCCCTGTGAGGCTGTTTACATCAAAAGGCTGTCAGTTCACTTGCTCACTTTGCCAATGTTACAGCCACAACAAACAGTCTTCACTGTCAATAACCATAGACGGGAAGATGCCATTGGTTCAAAGGCTTTCCCCATTAGAGCCTTAAAACATGTGTGACTTCTTATCAGTAATGAGATACTGGGATAATCCTCCAAGCAGTTAAGTGTAGTGTGTGAATGCCTGAGTGCCTTAAAAAACCTGCTGTGTGAGAGAGAATATTTAGAAAGTGTGGATGATGCCCAAAGCATCTGGATACCAACAGAAATAGAAATGCAAACTACAGTTGCCTCAGCCTTCATGGTGCAATGAGGATACATTTCATACTGTCCTCTTTGAGTTTGGCTTTGACCAGGAGAGAGAGAAGGGTAAAGGTGTAGAGGAATAGACAGATCCATGAAAACAGCAAGGCATTATTGAGGGATATCTTTGATTTGCACTCTCATGAGCAGAATTTGTGCCACCGTTTTCTTTTGCAAACAGGTTCGCATCTGGAGTACTCCATCAGTGAAGAGGTGATTTACAACTTCTGGCACCAGTTCCCACTTGTGGGGCATTACTGGGATCTGACTGAGAATATCTTTTAAATAACACTTCTTGTGCCATGTAGATATTAGAGGAATCAGACTGAGAGTATCCACAAGCATATTGTTTGTGCCCCAAATTTCTGAGGATGTGTCAAGTCCACAAACATATAGTGAGGTGAGGTGAATGAGGACATGAGACCTTGTGCCTCCTTCCTTGTTTAAGTGAAACGTGCTTGTCCATGGAAATCTGGAGTATGTGACCTACTTGTGTTTAATACTAACGCAATGTTAGTTCTGTGTTGCTGTGGTTTAAATTGCTTTTGATTTTACAGGTTCTTTTATTTTGTATTTAAGCAGTTTTAGGTTTATTGCAAAACATCCAGAGAACGTTTAGATTATAGGGTTGCATTCAAATGTTGTAAATAAAAATAAATAAAAATACACATGCTGCTCTGTTTGCCAGGATTCAGGAGCAAGAGTGTTTACTCTAGTAAAGTCACAGTACAACCTGGGCCTATGAGAAGTTAAGATAATTAGGGCCAATATGCTACAGGCTTTTAGTTGAACGTAAGTGCACACCAGTGTAATTGTGCTGCATCCCACAACAGCACAAACAAATGTGCACTGGGCACCCGTAGCCTGTAATGCAACAGCTGATCACCTCCCAACTCATCCAATTAAAAGTAACCACAAGAAAAGAGAAATGTGCAGAGAATGCATGTCATGGAGAAGTCATGACAAGTGCTCTTTAAATCTCTCTAAAAGGATACTGGTCATCAGAGTTCCCTTAGCATAATTCTCTTTTTTTTTTCTTGAAGATAGTTATAATGGCATGAGGACTGACATGAAATACAATAAGACAGAGGGGCACTTTTATGTTACTGCAGCTAAATGCATCTATTTATATCAGAAGGCCAATATATTGAACAGTACAAAATTGCTCAGTAATGTACCGAACTGTCAATGACCTTCTGAGCAAAACACACACACTTCTCTAAAAACTGAGTTCACGGTTACTCTGCAGTAACCATTACACAAGATGTGCTGTTACAGAAGAACTATTATGATGGACAAAATAGAATTTTAAGTAAAAGCCATCCTACCATGGTCTGCTCCGAGAAAGTAACACTCTGGAAGCATGTTTGGATGTCTGGGATCTACCTCGATATTTATTGAAACATTGTTTCCTGAAACAAACAAGTATGTGAATAGATTGGAAAAGAAATACAGCTTTACTCTTACTTATCTAAACTTCAGACACTGAAAAGAAGTATAATACATTAGATCTATTTTAGTTCATGTTTTGTGTCCAAAACACCACTCCTGTAATTTCAATATGTCTTTGAGAGCTAGGCCTTTCTTTTTGTTTTGGCTTTTAGTACTGTAAGAAATAACAACTTCAAAGTTTTCTAGTCCTTTTTTACCTCCACCTTTCTTACCACTAATCAATATGATTACATATTTAAAGCATGTTATTCATTAGGCTTGCAGTGCTTAGCTGATTCACTGCTTAGATTAATCAAATTAAAAAAAACTTTTAAGCTATTAACAAAATACCCCTAATCCATCAAATATCAGCTATTGTTTCTTTTTTTAAACCAAGTGGCTATGGAAGCTATGGTCGGAAGGTACGATGTGACGACGCCTGGGAGTGTGGCTAGCCTGACTGGCAGGGCAGCCCCAGAAACAGGTTGCCATGTAACAAAAGTTGCTCTGTATGAGAGAAACCCAGCCCACTGGTGAGAGGGAGTGGCTGAGGTTTGACAGCAGAAAGTCTATATATAAGACACAGTGACTTGGATTTTTCAGTTTCCTTTTGTGATAATTCCAGAGAGAGTGAGGAAGCTCTAGGATAGAGCTTTTCAGTCAGCCAGGAGGGCTGCCTGAGTAAGAGTGTTCTCAGAGGTCGAGAGAGAGAGAGAGAAAGAGAGGAGAAACCAAGCCATTTTGAGTTGGGTCAGAAAATGTGACCCAGATTTGGGAATTAAGCCTTTGAGCAAAAGGGAAGAGATAGGCCTGTGTGTATATGAAAGTTCTGTATCTATATTATGAGTTAAGCTATAAGAAACTGGATAAACAGCTTTTGAAGTTCTCTAATGCTTGGATATCTTATGACACCCAATTCTTTTCCTTGCTTGTTATTTTAATAAATATTGTTATATTTTTATAAATTCTGATTCGATAGAGTACTTTCCATTAGTTCCAACCAATCAGAAACATGCTACTACAAATTAGTAAATCATTCTGAGTAACAACTGAGAAGCTTTACCCTATATACACTAAGGTGGTGGTTTTAAAGGAGAAAGCAGGACTGTATAAGGGTCAAGGCACTTTAGCAGATTAGAGGGGAAGCTGCCATTTCAGTGTGTAAGGAAAAGCAGGCCTAGCCTCCACATATCATCTTAGAAGAGGTATTCATTCCTGAGCAAGAATAATATGTCTTCCATGATGTTACCTGATGTGACATTTTTATGCATCAGCTAAACACAAAGATCCAAGAGAATCCAAGAAAAACGTTTTGAATCCAAGAGAAGTACAGTGGTCCTAATGAAACCACTGTGACTTTGTCTCAGTGATTTTAGAGAGAGAAAAGTCTAACTCTTTAGACTACAAATGCATGATCTCTGACAATATATGCAGGGAGTAGGGCATTAACTTAATACCCAGTGTCTCTGCCCCTGCTAACTGCAATCTCAGAAGGGTGACTTATGGAAGATGGGGCAAGCTTGTTTTCCATTGCTCCAAAGACTAGGAAGCAGGGCAATGGATTCAAACTAGAGGTTCTGAGTAAATATTAGAAAGAACTTCCTGATGGTAAAAGCAATTTGACAGTGGAAAACATGATATTGGAGTGTGGTGGAGTCTCCTTCTCTGGAAATATTTAAACAACGGCCAGATGGCCATTTGTTAGGAGTGCTTTGATTTTGTATTTCTGCATGGCAGAAGGTTGGATTGGATGGCCTCTGTGGTCTCTTCCATCTCTATGATTCTATGAACTTTATGCACTGTGCAGGCCTGAAAGGAGAATCTTTTCCCTGAAAAAGAAGTGCTTGAGATGGGAGGACAGAGATTGGAGAAACTCACAAATAAACAAATCTGTAAAGTGAAACCCTTAAATGTGTAGGGCTGACTGTACAGGGAAGGTGGGAAGCAAACTTGCAAACTGCATTCTGAAATACTATTTAGTACTACACGGTTCAAGAAACTGTATCAGATTTAACAGCTGATATTAATCAATGTGTTCTATTTAGAAGTACAGTTTATAGGAAAGTGAATAATTTCAAACATTTAGCTCTTCACTGTTTTTTGTGGTCCAATAATGTTGTTCTTTTTATTCTTACCGATTGCAATCCTACGCATTGTGGCACTCCGTGTGGGTTTTTCTGGCTCAAGTACCCAGGTCTTCTCATCAATTTCATCTAGAGCATTCCAAAACTCCTTCAGAGATTCTAATGCTGCCAAGAACTGACTGTGAATGCTTAATAAGGAGCTCTAAGAGAGAAGGAAATTGTAACAAATTTTATAGATGGCATTTCACCAACAGCAATAGAAAATAGCAAAATAATGGCCTGTTGCAATTTTTTAAAGTCTAACACAAATCTATCTGTAAAATATGTGGCAGAAAAGACTCATTTTTTTCCCCCGAAATACTTTTTGAGTTTTGTCTGGGCCACATATTGACTGGGCTGTATTCTTTGGCTGTATTATCACTCATTTTTCAAACCCATTTTATAAAACTAATTTCACTACAGAAAATTCTATGCTAAAAGCAGGAATGCTATTTTTAATTCAGAAGTAAAACATATTACATAATTCAGTGGGTTCCAATGTGCAGTGTAAACCGCCTCCCACAAAAAAGTTCTTAACAAGATCATTCTCGGCTGCTGCAGAGCAAGATTTCTGTAATTAATCCAAGAGGTCTAAAAACATGCCACGCCGGCAATAATTGGGCTTTTTTCCTTAACTAAAATGTAAGCTAGGACTCACCTTCACATTTCAGGAAGACATGTGTGGTTACACATGAGTTACTTTTTAAGACAGATTTAAAATAGATTCTCAGAAACTCTTTTTTTTTTTTTTTTTGGCAGCAGATACATTTTTGAAAGAAACCGTGTATCACAAAACTATAAAGACATCAGTTTTTTAAATATGCATGGGAACTAGAAATGACAGGGGAAAAACAAAGCTATCTGACACTTTTTAAAAAAGAAGAATGGCTGTATAGTTCTAATTATTAACTTTCTAAGAGTAATGCACAAATATGGGTCTTTTTAGTACTGTCCTCTATAGTTTTGAAAGACACAGATAAAGTTTTGGATAGCTTAAAAATGGTTTAGGTTTTTTTTTGTGTGTGTGACTTTATATATGTAAAAAATATTGAGAAAAGAAAGAGCAGAGCTTGCAAGAGAAAATGTAGGATTTTTTTTCTGCTACTGTTATTAAATTATATTAAAGTGAGAAAGCACTTAAGCAGAAAAGTGTGAATACTGCCAATCTCAAAATGTAACGCTTATTATCTTTAAAAGCATTTTGTTACTTTTATAATACCTGAAGTGATATAATAGTGTCAGTCACTTAACCAGATCTTAGAGCATAGTATCTTCATCTTAAGTACTATTATTTCCAGTATTTTAATAATTTTCACACTGTCTAGGAATGTGATCTTTTGTGCTCTGATGACACTTAAATTAATAGCATAATTTTCTGGTACTCGCAACAGTTGCTTTCCATTTTGATTTTTCACATTTCCCTACATCACATACAGATAAATCCTCTAATAATCATTTTTATCTTTATCTTTAGGGAATTCAAAGGATTTTCAGTAGAAATAAAGGAACATCAAGGGATTAGAATCCACAGATACATTTTGAAATCCAATTAATTTTAATACTAATTGCAATTTTTCAATGATATTCCTTAAAAGGTGGCCAAATCTTTTCTTAAAGTGAACTGCTCATCTGATCTTATTTGCATGCTTCATTGATGTTGCCAACTAACTTCCCGTATGTGTATCTGAATCTCTATCTTAAAATCAGCCACACTACTTTGTCATGCAAATCAAAGAATTTATCACCCATTTTACACTTCAACCAGTTTATTTCTGCACACTTCTCCTTTAAACAGTTTGCATGAATTCCATTTTTATCTGTGACATGGTATTCAATATCGAATCTGCCATTTAATGATTTCAGTTAGAAGTTTAATTTATTTATCAAATGTGTGGATTGTCCCTCTGTTCAATGAATGCTCAAGGTGATATATAAACTCTGGTGCATGCATGTACATGTGTGTGCACGTGCACACAGAGACGCACACAATAGGCACCTTCATATGATTGTCTATATCTGTATTTTTATGTATAATATTTTTCCAGTTACATGTATCTCAGACATTCACAGGGCAGAATTCTTAATGGTATTTTATACCACCTCAAATACAATATATTCTAGTGAGCCAGTCTACATGCCAGTAAGACATATGTGATACTGGCCAGGTCTTCCATCTCCAAGAATGGGCATGGTTGGTATACCAGCCAGTGTGTAAGGAGACACACTGCAACATCTCCCCATGGGGAGCTACTGACTGTAGACTGAAAACACAGTATTAAGCGGATGAAAGTCTATTGACACTGCAACATTTTCTATAATACAGTGGTATCTTTTTATTCATCCTAGAACATGGTTGCCAGTAAAAAGATTAGTTCTGCTGGACTGTCACACTACAGCATGCTGCAACTGAGGTAACAGTGGGCAAAGTATGCTTTCAAAGTCTCCAGATTAACTCTGAAAAGTCAGCACATCAAACTACCAACAACCTATAATGCTGATTCTGGCACTCAGTGCCTCTACAGTGAGTAACATTCAATTATGGCTTTTGTAAGGAGCCCTTGGCAGGTAAAATCCTTTTTGTGGCCTTCACAATAGTATATGAAGAAACAATAATATATGAAACAGTGCTCAGGTACTGGTATGATATGGAGCATGCTTTGGCATGTATTCCTACTCTTAAAATATAAAACATTGCCAAATTCCTACCTGTTCTAGTTTTCAGGAGCATTATGTTGGAATCAATCTGATTACTTTCTGAAGTTGTGGAAAGCCATTCGTGATTATGACACTATATTTCTTTTTGCACTATAAAAGACTGTATATAATGTGTATCTTCACCATCTAAGAGGAGCACTCTGGTTTAGTTTCAGATAGCTTCAATAAGTACATTGTTCTGTCATTCAAATTCTAAGTGCTGAAAATTCATTACCCCCGTTCCCTGCTGTTCTATATAGTACCAGATTGGCCTAAACTATTCTATACAATACATGGGATGGGGAGGAGGGACGTGGCTATAGAAAGTGGGAAAGGTTCTAGTCATTCTTCTGTCCTGGGAGTAAAAAACAAAACAGAAACTTTTCTCTTTATTTTTCCTCACAGGATATCTGAAGTTTCCTAGCCCTCATGCATACTAGCTGCATGCCAATTCCTTATCTCATATTGTTCCCCTACTAACTTCTCTTCAGTTTAGTTTTTAACTGATTTCTGAACATTCTTTGTCTTAACTGCTCTCTGTGATTCACTTAACTGATGAATTTACACCACCTGGCTTGTCCTTTCACTAGACTGCAGATGACGGAAGGTAGATCAAAATGTATTGGTGACTCTCTGGATGATGTGTAGTAGATCACCAAGGATTTTTGATTCACAATTGTTTAGCAAAAATATCAACAAAAGGACTCCCTTCTCTCATAAGAAAAAATAACTACAAATGTACACAGAAGCAGATTTTGTATGCAATGAGTATGGGTTCAGTTCATTCTACTATACTTCCCTCCCCCCGCAAAACATACTAGGTACAGATTTACATTTTTCTAAATGTAGGTTCCATCACCTGATTGACAGATCTTGGGGTTCAAGCAAAAAAAAATGGCAAATTCCACAGTATGATGCCTGCTTACTGCTGCTTCAGACTCCCAAGCCCTATCTATATTATAGCAAACATTTTTAACCCCCCCCCAAATGCCTGTCAAGAACTTGTGAGCTGACAAAATACTGCTGACAACTGTACCTATAAAGTTTACCATCATCATTCTGTAAGTCCATAGGTTCTTCTCATGTAATTTTTTTTTATCATTGCAACTATGCAGCAATTATTTTATTTTCAAGTGGATCATCTCACTTTTATACTGATAGGCAAATGACCACCTGAGTTCACTATTAAAGGAATGATATATTAGTCTTTCGACATTTCCTTTACTTGTTCAGGTCTTCTAGTAACTGTTACGGGACAGACTTGCTAATCCCAGCAACATGTATTGGAAGTGTTAAGCAATTCACACTTCCAGACAGATTGCTTCAACCACTTGCCACTGAAAGGCACTATGCAGCTGTTGTTTTTTTTAAAAAAATATTATTAATGAATTTTCTCTGGTTTAAAAAAAAAAGACAGGAATAACAATGGAGAAAAAACCCAGCTGAATCAGGTTGCAAACTGGAAACAGTATTTGAACTTTCTGCAAACTTCCATGCACCAGACAGTACAATTACACTATAAAAGCCTTGTCTAGAAGCAACCAGCATCTGTGTGACAAAAAGCAAGTGGCTGTTGATGCCTCTATGATTTGTAATACTAATTCTAGATTCAAAACCACAAAACTTAAGAGGAACAGTCCACAGATAAAAATTAAGAGGAAATTAAAATTCCTTTCAACTAAAAAACGGAGGAAAGGCTTGTTAGCTAGGCAATATCCACTGCATTGATTGAAGGATTAAGACAAAAACATGAGGAAAATGCAGTGCAATGAACAGGTTCTGACACAGCAGGGGTATGGATTGGATGACCCGCTAGGTCTCTTCTCCTAGTAATTTATGATTCTTTCAGATTTGCCTGGAAAATGGTTTCCATTTGTCATTTACTCAAGCTGAACCCGCTTTTCAGCACCCCTCCCAATCCCCATATCCACCAGCAAAGAAAAAGAAAAAAGTGCTGGATCTGAAATCTTTAAAAAGACTTCCCCTATTCTGTCTTATTGCCTTTGTGTGTGTTATTGATTCAATATTCCACAATTCCATTGCAGGCTTAGCAACAGAAGCTAGGAATACAGCAGGCTTATTTTGAAGATCCAGCACCGCATATTTTACTGAAAATATTTTAACTAAGATTTCAGAAGACAAGACAAGGCTTTAATATGAGGTTTCTGGGAATAACTACACGCAGTCACTGAATTTCTCCCCCAAAATGGAGTCGGCAGCAAATTTATTTGACTAATAATAAGAAAAAAATAAAGCATATAACTGTAGAAAGTAGATGTACTAGTACTTGTCATTGGGAAGCTCTCTGTTTATTTGGCATGTGGAACAATGGCAGCCGCCTTGCCCTTGGTGCTGATTTCTGACTATTCTAAAATGTCTCCTCTGAGCCAGAATACACTGGCTGCTACGGATCATGCTGTGAGACACCTGCACTGGCTACTAGGCTTGTCATGACGCACAAAACCCTACCATCTTCAGCTTGACATTGTGCACGTTATAATTATTCATCCAAATGAATATGTCAGAGCAGCAGCAGCAGACCTCTCATCAGAGCACAAGAAAAATACATCAAAACATTATCAACCCAGCAGGAAGACAGGGACCATAAGGAAAATTACCCATTTTTAATACAGATGCCATAAAGCCATGTCTATTATTATTCAGGATTGGGGGGCAGGGTGGAGGCTTAAAGTCAAAAAGTACTAGAAGAACATGAAAAAGGAAACAGCTGTTTGGGGGGAAAAATCAGCTATGATACCTGAAATGTATTTATATATTCTCTTTAACAAAAGTGCGCTGATATTCTAACACTGACATTTGCACCGTTTGAGTTAAGGTGCTTGTCAATGTTTTCATTAAAGTGACCTACTGATGTTAAAATTAAATACATATCAAACATTCAAACATCGTGCTGAATACGCAAAATATCTAGAACAAAAGAGAACCCATGTGTGTATTGTTTGCACATATACTTTCTACATACACACAAAACATTGATTTTTTAAAATTGTTTTAAAAGAGTCAGTTTGGTTTGCCATGTCACTTAATTCTCGCTTATTTTTTATTTGGCTCACATACACAAGTACAAAACACACATACACCCAATGAAGTGTCAAAGGTGAGGATGGGAAAAACTTGGTACCTGTCTCTTAAATGATAAATCTCAGTTGTGGCAAACTGTTTTTTTCCTTAAGTCTGTATTTATACAACCTTTACACTTGATGGAACACACTTTTTTTAAAAAGAAAAAATTTGGGCACACTTGTCCACATAGGAACAATTAAGTGAAAATTAGTCCTCTGTCAATTGCAGGTTATGTATACTTTTGAAAGCCGATTGACTTCACAGTCCTCACACCCTCAATTTATAACACACTTGTTCAGTGAAAGGTACAGCTGTACTGTGTCAATATTTAAGTATTTAAAATAACCCATACCAACAGCTACATGAGCATAACTTTGCCAATTATGACCTTATATAGATGCCAACAATCCAAGGCAGTAGCTCTTATCATATATTGCAATAACAAATTTGTAAAACGCAATTTGAAAAGAGGAGTATATTTCCTAACTTAACATTTATAGCTCACATTTAAATTGTCTTTTTTCACAAGACTGCAATCTAGATGAGAACACTGACCACAGTCTTTATCTTGTCAAAACACATTTACAAGTAAGACTTGAAACGAATCTATTGCAATACAAAGTGCTTCTGACCAGTTGCTGCTCCTTCACAAGACTACATTTCATTCCTGCACAACTTTTGTTGTTGCTGTACGCCTTCAAATCATTTCCAGCTTATGGCAACCCTAAAGTGAAGCTATCAGGGGGGTTTTCTGGGCTGAGAGCATGTGGCATGCTCAAGCTTACCCAGTAGGTTTCCATGGCCAAGTGGGCAACTGAACTCTGGTCTCCAGGGTCATTGTCCAACACTCAAACCACTAACCTACGCTGGCTCTCTTATACAACTTTATCATCAATCAGACTGCACTCAATGCCCACTAGGTATGCTCAGGTCTCACTTGGTTGTTTTGGAATCATCACCTCTTTTTAAAACATTAGTTCTTTATTTTACTGCTATATATCCCATCTTTCTCTAAAATGAGACGTGGTGCAGTTTACAGCAACGCTGAGCAAACTACAAATAAAAACAGAACAATTCAAATTCTAAAACGCAATTTAAAACATACTTGTAAGATAAAACAAAACACTCAAACATTTTTTTAAAAAAACTTCCTTAACAATTGCCCAAAGTCTTTCTGAATAGAGTCCATCGGCTGAGAGGACATGTGTGTGTGTGTGTGTGTGTGTGTGTGTGTGTGTGTGAACTATTGTCCTCTAGTCCCCCCAAATCTGTTGTATTTCTATAAATTTCTGCAGATTTGCCAGTACATGCCATTTACATATGCACAAATTTGGGCTACTGCAGAACTGGAATCCAGGAAAGACAAGAAGATGTCTCCACAGTGACATGTAGTCCAGCCTCGTCTATACAGGAAATCTAGACCCAAAGCATGTGTTAATCACTTTGTGATTAACAGCAGCAAATAATTTAAGATGTACTGAGGAAATTTATGACCTTCTTAAGAAAGCTGACAAAATCTTCAGGGTACAGTCATATTATACAGACTTACTTAAAACACATTTTCACAGAAACCTGTGCATTTGAAGGTGGTTTCCAGTTCCTGTGTGCTAACACCCCAGAAATACTAGCTAGAGTTGGAGATATGTTCACTAAGCAGTAGGTGCAACTCAATTAAAATACAGTAGTACCATACTGTGCATTGTGTGTATGTGTAATGGGGGGGGGGGCAGTGACCCATGGAAGAGAGGTTCTTTAGATCTGAAGCTACAGTATGAAAGGAAATTTACAGCTTGGAAATTTGCAGCTGAGGGATAATGTTGTTGTGTAACTTCAAGTCATTTCCAACTTATCACAGGGTTTTCTGGGGCTGAGGGTAAGCGAAATGATTAATGTCACCCGGTAGGTTTCTGTGGCCAACCAGGGAATCAAACCCTGGTCTCCAGGATTGTACTACAACCCTGGAGACCAGGGTTTGATTCCACTACACCATGCTGGCTCTTGGGGGATTAGATAGGGGCCTGTGAACTGAAGGCACAAAGAGCAATGCAAATTAATCCTTCTGGTTCTCAAATTAAAATCAGCCAACCGTCATCGTGTTTTCTAGTGAGTTGTATCTTCTCATGATATGATTCATTTTGGCTTCCAGGGAGAGTTCAGGTTTGATTTGTTCTAGGACCCATTTATTTGTCCCTTTAGCCATTTGTAAATTCTTCAAATGAGTTGATTTTCTTCCTATCAGCTTTCCTCACTGTCCAGCTTTCACAACCATACATAGAAATTGGAAATACAATGTTGTGGACCACCCTTACTTTAATGTTCAACTATATATATTTACACTTCAGGATCTTGTCTAGTTCTTTCATAGCTGTCCTTTCAAGTCCTAGTCTTCTTCTGATTTCCTTACTGAAGTCTTCATTCTGATTAATGGCTGAACCAAGACATGGAAAATACTGAACTGTTTCAATGTCTACATTGTCTACTTTAAATTTATGTAAATCATCTGTGGTCATTATTTTTCTTAAGATTCAGCTGTAGACCTCCCTTTGCACTTTCTTCCTTGACTTTCTTCAGCAATTATTCTAAGAAGTATGGTACCATCTGCATATCTTAAACTGCTGATGTTCCCTCCTTCAGTTTCTATGCCTCCTTCTGTACCTGTCCAAACTTTCATAAAATCACATAGCACGTCAGAGCCTTACATGAATATTAGCAGGTATAGAGCAGGTGTGGGGAGCAGGACTACTGGCAAGAATATGTATTGTTTTGCTTGTGCTGTTTTGTAAAAGCACCCTATTCTCTGAGTGTACTACACAGACAATAAATAAAAAGATTTTAATATAAGAATCTCTTGCAAAATTAAGTATTTTGCATTCTTGCCAGAGGGGGGCATCCCATGAACAGCACAAATCAGTAATTCCGTACAAATAATTTATGGAAGTCAAGTAGCTACATTTAACAGGAATAAAAATCTTCCTAAAAAAAGTTTTTTACCCTGTAAGTGTAGGAAATCTATTCAAAAATACTAGTTGCTCACATATTTTCCTTTTCCACATGAATATTTTTAATTACACTGAAATCTGAAGATTTTAAGCCACCTTTATTGACTTCACAAAATATCTGTGAATCTCTCTTTGCTCTTTGTTCAGGACTTTGGTGTAACATGTTATCTTCAGTCAATTATGTTATGTTTACATTCAGTAAATTAGAATTTTGAGCTAGCTATCCTTATGTGGGTTGCTCCTCACTCTTGCTGTAGTAGACAGAGCTACAGTGATTAAAGTTGCAGTTATGTTATCTGTAGGGAAGAATACCTCCTAATTTTACTGTGTTCAGTAGCCAAGATCATGTTTGTTTGTTTGTTTGTTTCTCTTTTCTTCTTCTTTTTAATAGAGGACAGACAACCAAGAGGGAGAAGTATTCTATGTAGGGGAACCCTGACCATTGAGTAACAAAGTTAGTTACTAGAGAGGACAGGGTACCTTCCACCAGTTGTGCAAAATAAACAAATCACAGCATCTGCAGCATCATTTTCCTGTAAAGGTATCCTTACATGCAATGTCCAGAAGTAGTTCTCATTCACTACATACGTTCCTTCTTTTTTGCTTACTTGCCACCTGATTAAGTACTCTCCTCTTGAATAGTGGCCTGGTACTGGCAGAGAGGCAGGTCCACCTTGTAATGGCAAATGAACAAAGATGTGGAAAACCATTCAGCAGCCCTTCAAATATCAAAATAGGCAGGGGAAGCACTAGGGTAGAAAGCTACCAAGGCAGCTACTCTTTTAGAATAGAAAATACCAGAAACAACAGAATCATATGCTACTTAACATGGAGAGATCCAGCCTTCTCTCTATCTGGCTAATACACATTTGGAGATCTTTGTTCCTGATCTAAATGGTTATAAGTATATCATCTGGTTAGTGGAATACTTTAGCATACTTCATCTTCGGTTTCACTGCCTGTCGTTACCAGATATGCTCTCAGAGTACATGTATGAGAACATTCTGAATACTGCTGTTAATCGCAATCAAGTCAGCATTGACTTATGGCGATCCTATGAATGAGACACATTCAAGTCAACCTTGTTACCAACAGCTCTGCTCAGGTCTCGCTCTTCTCCAACTTCCTTCTACCTTATCAAGAATCAACTTTTCTAATGAATTGGTCTTCTTGTGATATGTCTATAAAGTATAACAGTCTCAGTTTAGTCATCTTGGCTTCTAGGGACAGTTCAGGCTTGACTTGCTCCTCAACATATTTATTCATAGGGCTTTCAAGATAAAAGATAATCAAAGGTAGTCTATTGGAGGCCCCTTCTGCACAGTGTTAACAAGTGTTAGCTGCAGTGTCATGGCTGTTATCTCTTAGGAATCCTTCACCAGTGCCTCATACATACACACACCACTGCTGCTGCTGCCCAGTACCAGTTGTTCTGACTATACAGCCCCACCAGTGATCTTGTCACCTATGTAATAGTGCATCTCAGGATAATTGGAGGCAATAACCCAGAACTACATAGGGCTATCAAAAGGAGAATTTTACTGAACACACAAGAGGCAAAATATACACAGCAATTGAAGTAAGAAATTGATAGAGCTTCTATGCTCAAATACTATGATAGAGCTTCACAAATAGCATGTATGAACACAGAATGCAAACAACTAGCTGATGCAACACAATGGCTTCAGAATGGGAGATGCTAACTAAAATCATAATGATGAAAGGGGCTTGGGGCTAAGCGATATGAAGTTCAGAGGAAGGGAAGAAAAGGAAGATCAAGAGTCAAGACAATATAATACCCTATCCCACACATACACATGCACATCAAAGAAAGAGGGGGTAGCTTGAGGCGGTGCCAATGTGCAGAGGAAATAGAGTTTGGAAGACAGATTTCAGAGGCGACACAAAATATTGGTCTTAAGCCCCCTGTTTTTCCTGGGGAGAAGGTTGGGAATGTGATACTCTTTTGCACTAGTGCAAAGAAGGGGAGGGAAATCTAACCAATGTCCTCTAAGCCAGACCCAGGACTTTAAAATGAGATTCTTTATTCAGAATCCTAGACGTTTGGGGCACTCTGAGAAACTTATTTCAGCTTGAAAGGAATGAGGCACAGCCGAGGCTGCTATTCACCAACTTCTTCCGGAGGGAGGAGGTAGGTATTATCTTGGGAATCAGGGCACTTGGTCAAAGATGGATGCTTGACTCAGACCCATCCTCACAGAATGTTTGTGCATACTTAGCATTCATCCCCAAAACAAAGGACCACTGAATTCTGAAGAAACTAAGTTCTAATACTATGCATATCTATTTTATTTCTATATGGAAAAGCATCTTTCAGGATAAGAACATGAGTTCTACTATGTTCAGTGGTTTGAATAATGGTTTAATCCTTTCTGGCTGCAGATCTTGATAAAGCCCAGTATGAAGAAAGGACAGGATTCCTTTATCTGAGATAGGGCTATCCATTTGACAGTCTAGTGAAGACAAGCATAAAGATTCTGTGTGCAGGAGAGGAAGCTAGTTTTATCATTTTGTCCACATACTCTTGCTTTCTCAAGTCTGACATTCAACCTGGGGATATTCACTCCACCTAGCCAGGACTAGACTGGGAACTGTTATCCAGAGGACTTTTTCTTCAGCTGCCCCTAGACTGTGAAACAACCTGCACGGAAAAGATTTGTCATTGTCTGAATTTAGAACAGCATTCAATACTAGTCTCTCTCAGCAAGCCTATCCAGATGATTTCTAAATTATGAATTTTTAATTACAAATTTTGAAGTGTGGACTGACCGTTTTAGTATGTGCTGGTCTTATAAGTTCTTTTAAATGGATGTTATGTGTTTTTAATTAATGTATTTTTAACTGATGCTATATGCTGTACTTTAATCTGATATTGCTCCCCACCTTGATCCATAGGAAGGGGCAAGTAAGAAATAAACACCATCATCACCATCAGCAGCAGCAGACAGGAGTGAAATTATACCTAGATTGGATCTGGATATGGACTTGTCTATCCCCAAAGAAGTACCATAGGAAGGGGTCATAAAATAGTCTCCCTGTGAAGCATCAGTGGTCTTATCCACTCTTTCAAACCTGGATATGAATATTGGCAGTTTGTAGATAGCTGGGGAGGTGAAATGGTTTATCAGTGGAACATCCATTCTGGTAGCAATGTTTAATCTGCTGGTTCTCCCTGATGATTGTCATGCCTACTCTGCCAATTCACTTTGGAGCTGAGTTGCATGATTTTTAAAAAATGTATATACCCACCTTTCTTTCAGCAGGAAATTCAGGACTCTGTACATATACAATCCAAATACTCATCTTACACTGAGCATGACCATGTTACCACACAGTAGATTCCAGAATAATCCTGCACTGAAAACAATAATTCTGCACTTAAGGCTGCAATACTACACCCGTTTGCTGAGGGGTAAATTCCATGGGACATCTTTGCATGTGACTGTATGGCAGTGAAAGTCTTCTTTCTATTTGCATTTTATATCAAAATTGTGAGGTCGATCATTAAAGCAGATAATGTTTGAACCCACTGAGTGACCTTCGATGCATCACACACTTTAGACCCCAGAAAACCCTGTGATAGTTTGCCTTAGGGTTGCCACGACTTGAAGACACACAACAATAACAATTCATCCAAAAAACTACAGCGGCTTCTTGAGTTTTACTAACGCTGGAGGCACAGAAAACCCTCATGAAAGTCAAAAAAACATGAATAACTCCTCACCCAATAGCCCCTCCCTCCATCCCTTTCCAGGACTCCTCCTCCCATTCCAGCAAGCCTTCTCCCATTCTACCTCTCCCATTTTCTTGGCTTTTCCCCGGTGTGCATGCCTTCCTTCCATGGGCCCAGACAAAAGGCAAGGGAATGGGAGAAGGCAGCCCTGAGCACAGAGAAGGCACACACGTCTTCCCTCCCCCATTCCCCTGCCTTTTCCCCAGGCGTGTGTGTGTCTCCCTTCCACATGCCTGGGCAAAAGGCAAGCCAGTGGGAGGAGGCAGTGCTGTTTGCAGAGAAGCACGCATGTGCCTTCCCCCACATTATTCCCCTCCCATTCTCTTGCCTTTTGTCCAGGTGTGCATGCCTTCCTTCCACACAACTGGGCAAAACACAAGTGAATGGGAGGAGAAAGGGGAGGAGGCACACACATTCCTTTCTTCTTCTCTTGATCCTCCCATTCGCTTGCCTTTTACTCAGGCGCAAAGAAGAAAGGCACATTCTGGGCAAAAGGCAAGAGAATGGGAGGAGGAGAATGGTGGAAGGCAAGCAGGTACCTGGCAAATAATCAAATCTGTGAAGGTCAAACCCGTGAATGAGGAAGGACTGAAGTTAGAAATATTTACCCGCCCCTGCTTTTTAGTACAAGAAGTACATAACATAATTCAAGAAGCTAGTGCCAGTTCAGTAGATCTCTGAACAGCTGAGATGTTTTTCATCTTACAAGCTACTTTAAAAATTGCTTTATCTGTCAAAAGCAGCTTATTACAAAGCCAGGGGTGGGGGAAAGATAGGCAAAGCAAGCGACCTTTGGACTTGAGACTAGCTTCATGGTTCTTTGGATCCTATTCTATTAATATTAAGTTCAAAATCAAATTAATTGATAGCATTTTCCATTAAATGTAACATTGGCCACTTACTGTAAATGTTCATTCTTGTCACAATTGAGCAAAACATCCAGGAATAGGTTAGGGAATGGGTTAAAGTGCCCAGGCTTGGCAGGCATCATATGGCCTCAAACTTTTCTTCATAGCAGTGGTTCTTAATCTTTTCTTTATCACAGACCCCCTCTGAATATCTTTTGTTGCCATGGACTTCCAAGACTTAACTCAAGATTTAAAACACAGTAGCAAGAAATGTCATGTGCTTTCCTCTCAGCCACTCAGCATCATTCACTTGCATGTTCTCATCATGTGCAGAAGTAGCAAGTGCTGAGTACGTTTTTTGCTATTGAACAGTTACTTTCATAATTTGTGAACAGTTTGAGATATTGTAATGAAACTTGTACAAATGAAGTCTATCGCTGGCAAAAGACTCCTGCTCTTTGAGATCAATGTAAAGCCATCTGCCTTCCTTCCTTCCTTTCTTTCTTTCACTCTTAAAGCCTATAATTTTCTTCAAGCCTTTGTGGACCCCCTCTGAAGACACTGCATCCCCCAGGTGGCCACAGGCCACCAGCTGAGAACCACTGCTTTATAGGACAGACCCTTTGCTCCCCGCCCTCACTTTTTCTTATAGCAAAATATAGAGGCCATTTGAGGAATACAGCATACAGAATAATCGTAAGCTGCCAATGCAGGATAAATACAATCTAATACAATACAATACAATTAAACAGAATAGCTGAAGCTTGTCTTTTCAAGGGCTGGGCCATAGCATTAAAGTCTAACCTGCCTCCAAAAAAGTTCCAGGGTTATCTGATATCTGCAGTTTGGTGAAATATCTGTTGATTTCCATTTGTCGTCCATTTCAGGGAAGCCATCCATGTCGTTTTACAGATACACAATGTAGACAGATGTTGGGAAGCCAAAGACAGTGAATAACTTCAGTAGAGTAACCTAATCTCCGGCGGAACTCCTGCTCAGCTGTCAGATAACTAAATGTACCAAGTCTGGATCCTAACAAAGAACTGCTCCCTAAGATAGTAGATGAGAAACACAAAGCAGGAATCAAGGGGCTTTGATATGTAAGTGGAAAATTACTGAGAATCAGACCCCTTTGGCCAGTGAAATATTATTAGGACTACAGAAATCTTCTGTTTCAATTTTCTATACGGCCCTAGATATCTGAGATGCTGATGGAAAAGCATAAATGAGCCTCCACAACCATTTGGCCTAAAGGTGATTCTGAACTTGTCTTTCACAACTGCAATTTTATTGAAAACCTTAGAAGTTTTGTATTTGTATCTAAGGTGGTCTAACAGAAGCAGTCTGAATTGAGCTTGGACATGTTGCAAAATCTCTGAGAACAAGCTCTATTTCCTAATGCTTATGGTATGTCTGCCGAAGAAGTCTGTAGTGAGATTCAGAGACTAATTTATGTAGACAACTGGGACAGAATTATGTGCTGAACTGAGACAGAAGCATTCCAGTGCTTCATCCATATGAAAACCCACTGGAACAAGAGGACTGTCTCATTCTGCAGGGACCAGGATTCCCTGTCTGCTGACCCAGGATGTGGAGGCTATACTGTTGGTCCTGATGAGAATGTAATAGACTAGTGAGGAAATATTTGGGAGTACACCTACATAAATTACTTGGAGCTCAGTCCAATTTATGCCACACCTGGATTCCTGGAGCATCTACTGTTTCTGTTTCCCTGACAGTGAACAGCCAAACCAGATAGGCTTCTATTTATCATGACTTGCTCAGGAAGGGATTGGGGGTGGGGTAGTGCTTTTTGAAAGGCTGCAAGGATTCACCCCTCATATCAACAACATCTGAATCTCTGGGATCAGCTGTACTCTCATCCTCTTCCAAAAAACAATGCTTTATTAGGGTAGTACTGCAGTAGACAAGAGCAGAACTATGTCCAAGGAATTATATGCAGATATGATATCATAACCTCTAGCAGATTGCTAAGGACATCAGGCCTGCATTTTCTGTCTTCTGAACAATGTTGCTTCTAGAGCTATCTTTTCTGGTGATGAGGAAATCAAGCCCCTGTCCTTGTCTGAAAGAGCTCCAAAATGAACCAGCCTTTTAGAAGGGCTGAGGTAGTTCTTTTTGCAGCTGATTAAGAAGCCATGGTTCTTCTGGCACAGGAATATTATTTGCACATTACTTTTGGTCTTTAGCAGTGAGAAAGATGTTGTCCAAATAGAAAGTATATAGGGTGAATTGCTTCCTGTACCATTTATTGGAAGTTCTCACTGAAATTACCTAAACACAAATGTATTTATGTAATTGAGGTCCAAGATGGATGTTACCACCCTGTGTTCAGCTTCACAAAGAATACCAACTAGATGTTAGAGAAGGCTTCCTGGGGGCTGGGGGTACTAGCTCTGTAGCTTCAATGTCCAAGAAGTGATGGATCAGCTGGATGTCTATCTCTCATTTTAAAGGATTTCTATTTTATTTTATTTTACTTTGATAAAGGGAATGGAAGTGATCAGTACTATGACCTGAGAAACTCAAAACTTAGAAACAGATGTATTTTGCTGATGATTTCAATAACAATAGAAAGAGGAAAAATGTTCATCCCAGCATTGCATCAGAAGTTTTGGCTGGCTCTAGAAGGTTGTGGATTTGAACCAGAGACTCTGGTTTGACTAGATTGTAATTTGGATTTGGATTAGAGTATGGGGCAGAACCAGGAACGCAGAACCAGGAACGCAGGAAATTCTTGAAGTCTCTAACTCTTGAAACCATTCTTGAACGGCAAAAATTAACGTGAAGGCTTTCAGCCTGTTTTTCTTCTTTTT
Organism: Cyclura pinguis; assembly: GCA_030412105.1. Taxonomy (NCBI): domain Eukaryota; kingdom Metazoa; phylum Chordata; class Lepidosauria; order Squamata; family Iguanidae; genus Cyclura; species Cyclura pinguis. The sequence continues at coordinate 15,024,395 of CM059599.1, read as the reverse complement.
CTTCTTCTCTTTTGGGAAGATGAAATTTTTTCCCCCTTGTCTTTCATTTCTATATTAGTGCATTCTGAAGGACATCTCCTTTAACAGCTGAATTCATTTCAATGGAACCATGGCCAGATTTACTTATCAATGTAGCATTTCAGTGCTACAGCCATATGAATCTCTGTGCAACTGCAGCAGTGGCTACAGACCTAGCTGTGAATGTCAGAGAGTCCACAGTAACATCAGCAAAGAAGGCAAAGGATTTATACAGTTTATCAGTCCTCTTTGTGAGATTCTTCTGTCCAAGGCTGTACTGTTAAGTGAACCTTTAATCCATACTAAAAGAAACTTGGACCATTAGAGAAACAGTAGAGGAACTCTGACTGCTAAGGCTAATGACACACAAATTTTTTTGCAAAGCAATGTCCTAAGGCTTTTCAAATGTATCTTTAAAAATGTATCACCTTCCTTTGATGACAATGCCAAAGTTTGTAAAGTTATAACCAGAGAGCCTCCAATGAAGCTCTCGGTTCTTCCAGGGAAGAGAATAAACTTTTGCTATTTCCTCCACAGGAGAAAAAAGAGAGAGAGAGAGAGAGAGCGGGAGAAAGAGATAGGCAGAGAAATAAAGAGAGTAAAAAAATTATTAAGAATAAGTTCACAACAGTTTAGAAGAGGAGTTAAAGCAAAGAGAGACTATCCTAGCCGTCAAGAAGAGCAAAGAAGATGTCAAGGAGTCTACGTTACAAGGAAAAGTTTGAGACCATGTGAGACCACTTAGACTGGGCAGCTGTGGTTGTTAACTCACTTCTGGGTGGCTCCTTCTCCAGTGAAATAGGAAGAACTCAAATTTTATATTACACAAGATGCTAGTAGCCTGCTGAATAGGGAAGTTGGTTACAATTGGAGATAAGAAAAGAAAACTGCTTACCTGTGGAATCCAAGAGACACAAAATTGAACTGGTAAATCCACAAGACAATCTGGTGGTTCTGTGGGATACTGAAAAGAGAGAAAGTTTATTTTTACACATTATGTTTTTTTGTTGAAAATGGAGAGTTGATACTTACCTGAACAGTCATTCTGGGAAGACAGGAGGAACAATCCACTACATATGGGTTGTGATCCTCGCGCCAGCCGATGCAGGAGCCGTCCTCGTTCCAAAACCGTTTTAACTGTTAAGCCCCAGTCCCCCTCCGGTCAGCTCCTTTCTCTAGCATTCACTAAACTTGCTCTCATATATCCACATCCTAAAACCTTTCCCTATCCTAGCAGTGGGTGCGGATTGTTCTTCCTGTCATCTCAGAATGACTGTTCATGTAAGTATCAACTCTTCATTCTTGGGATGACAGGAAGATGAATCCACTATGTACAGGAATTTCCCAAGCTGTACCATGGGTGGGTCACCAGCTATAATACTGACTGCAAAACAAGACAACCAAATGCCGCCTGCGCAGACTTATATTTATCCAACTTATAATGTCTAAAAAAAGTAGTAGGTTCTTTCCAGCCTGCCGCATTGCAGACATTTTCCAATGAAGACGAGGAAGCATATGCCACACTAGTCGCCACTGATCTCGTGGAATGAGGCCAAACATTAATAGATCGGTCTTGACTTCTTAGAACAATCATAACAAAGAAATATACAGGCCTTAATCCATCTGGCAATAACTGTTTTGCTTGCCCTCTGGCTCAAAGTCTTTGGATGATAAGAAACCAATAAGGCCTCTGACTGTCTCAATCCTTTAGTCCTTTTAATATAAATCTTATGAATCTTCACCACTCTTCACACATCCAAAGTATGCCACTTTTGTTCTAAAGCATGAATCGGTCTTGGACAAAAAGTTGCTAAGCGAATCTCCCCAACCTTTGTATTAGATGACACACATTTTGGTAAGAATGAGGGGTCGAAGCAGAGTGTTAGTTTATCTTGTTCAAACTTACACATATTCTCATTAACAGATAATGCTGCCAACTCCAAAACCCTCCTTGCCAAAGTCACAGCCAATAAAAATGCCGTTTTGAAAGCTAGCGACCTCAAGGATGTTTCTCTTAGAGACTTAAACAGTGCCATTGTTAATGCATCTAACACCAGGTTTAGGTCCCATGAGGAAAACCTATGAACTGTTGAAAAAGAACTTAAAAGTGGATCCTTTCAGAAACCTCCTTATATGAGGATGTTTTGAGTATGATTCTCCTTCCAAATTCAGAATCGCCGATAGGGCTGCCACTTGCCTCTTTAAGGTATTAGGACACAAATCTTTATCCAACCTATCTTGTAGGAAAAGCAAGATATGCAACACATTCACTTCTGTAATATCCACCGCCTTAGTATTGTACCACTTTTGAAAAGTTTTCCAAGTTCTATCATATATCTTTTGAGTGGAGAGAACCCAATATAGTCTTGACCATCCTATCAGCACAACCTCGTTCTGCTAGAAATTTCCGTTCAATTTCCATGCTGCCAGACTCAAACATCTGCGGTCTGGATGACAAACTGGACCTTGAGTGAGCAAGTCTGCCCTCACTGGCAATCTCCATGGTGGAGCCTGAGCCATCTCCAGCAACATCGGAAACCATGGCCTCCTTAGCCAATATGGCGCTATTAATATCATGGAAGTTTTCTCTACCTGAATTTTGACAAGTACTCTCTGGACAATTTGAATTGGAGGAAAAGCATAGTGCATTCCTATCGACCACCTCACTGACAGAGCGTCATGCGCTTCCTCACCTTTGCTTCCATCTATGGAAAAATACCTTTCTAACTTGGTATTTCCACCAGAAGCAAATAACTCCACTTGTAAAGGACCAAAAATACTTTCCAAACACTGAAACACTTTTCTGTTGAGGGACCACTCTCCTGGATGTATCAAATTCCTGCTCAAATAATCCGCTTGCCATTGCTTTTGGGCACCACAAAAAATATTGAATAAATTCCTGAGAATTCCTGCTGTTTGGGAACTCTCTCTATTGCTCCTTTCTGCAACAAATGAAGAATTTCCTGACAAACAATTTGTTGTTTGCTTTTGTCTTTCAGTACTGGTGATGGAAGAAATCTGTCTTTCAGTTTGGTGTGAAAACAAATTTTGTACTCTTGAATTACTGCCATTAGAACCCACTGGTCCGATGTCACCTGACACCACCTGTCTCCGAAAGACAGAAGTCTTCCTCCCACTGACTGTTGCTGATTGTCAATATTGTGACTTTCTCCGCTTGGGATTATTCCCAAGCTTTCCTTGTCTTTGTCTTGAATATTGAAATTGCCTATTGAACTGTGGTTTCTGTCTATTCCACTGATACCTACCAGCACGGTACTCAGACCCTCTTCCACTGTAACTGTAGGCTTTTCCCCTACGAAAGGAGTAATTAAGAGTTTCGAAAACTCCTCCTATCTACTTTCTTCTTCTGTAAAGTGGGCATCACCTGTTTCTTTTCTTTGGTCTCCACTAAGACCTTTTCTAGTGCCTGATTTCCAAATAATAACTCTCCCTTAATCGGAACAAAAGCCAAATTATTTCGAGATTTTTGGTCAGCCTCCCAGTGCTTCAACCATCAGCAATATACTTTAGAACTCTTTGGATTCTTTCAACTGCTTTTAATAACTCTTGCATACTTAAATCTTGAGAATCCAAAATATCTTGTGTCCAGAGAACAGCAGCTCTAGCAAACAGAGAAGTAGCTACCAAAGCTCTAATTGCTAAAGATGCTGCCTCATGCGCTTTCTTCAGAGATGTCTCTGCCCTTCTTTCATCCATTTCCTTTAGTTGGGTGTCTCCCTCCCTGGGGACAATTGCTCCCAACACTAAACCCACAATCGGAGCATCCACTGGGGGCACTTTAAGAAATTCAACATCTTTTTTTACAAGTGAATATAACTTTTGACTCTAAGCCAAGACTGTCTTAGAACTCCACTGTGAAGACCACTCACTCATATTCACATCCTTAAAGAACTCTGGCATAGGAATTTCCATGCCCCATTTTGACATATTAGTATTTTTAAATAAATTCATCATATTCCACATAGCCATTTGGCATTGAAAATCATTTATATTAAAATTCATTTGTGGCATCTGAGCATTTAATAATGTTTGCACCTGCATCTGAACCGCTTCTCTTATCAACTGATTTATATCCACCCGAATTTCATCTCTAGGTTATTGCATTGGTACATTTTGTGAACTGGACTGAGACTCATATGTTTCATTTAATTGTTCCTGTCTCTAAGTTGGCATACTCACAAACCAACTATTTAAGAAGGCTTTAAACTCAGAATTCATTTTAATTTGTTTGAATGCTGACTGAGGCAATCTGTCTGAACACATCTCTGTATCAGAGGAAACCCCAGCCCTTCCTGCTTCTTTCTGACCAGACACTATTGGATAAGGGAAGCTGCGCATGTGCACTACCGCTCTGCCCTTTGCTGCTCCCTCAGAGGCTTCAGGAAACCAGTTAGACACTATCGGCGCCATCTTAGAACTGGCATTTTCAAGATGGCGCCCAGGAGTCGTGATTGTAAGTTTCGGAGCCACCACTGACTGTTTTAAAAGCTTTTTTCCGCTACCTGGTTTCTCTCCTTTCCTTGTCTTTTTGTCCGAGGTCCTTTTACCTGTTTCTTTTGTTTTCTGATTGTCTGGGACTTGCTGTTTGTGCCCACCAACAATCTTTACCTCATCTGCCTCACTTTTGCTCGAGCTCAGAAATATTCTTCTTAAATCTGCACGATCTTCCACATCGACAACACCCTGAAATTTGGTCTTATGGATGGAATCGCATTTGCCATCGTGCATGACCTGCTGTGTTGCGGTTTTCTGGACAGGATTTTGTTTTTCATTGTCCAAGCCCGAGCCCTGACGGAATCATCTTTTAATATTCCACGGCCAATAACTGCTTTCTCTACCGTCTGGGAAGGCTTATCCCCTTCCCTTCTCGAACTCTTCCCCTTTTTCTCCGATTCCTGCTCCGTATCTAACATACAAATTAAAGTACTGGAGAGGGAAAAAAACACACCTAGCTGGATTGCAGGAGAAATAAAAACTGACTAGAGGGAAACTGGGGCTTAACGGTTAAAATGTTTTTGGAACGAGGATGGCTCCTGCATCAGCTGGTGCGAGGATCACAACCTATACATAGCGGATTGATCCTCCTGTCATCCCGAGAATGCAGTTGAAGGTTAAAGTTTTAAAATATCTAAACTAGAAAAGGAAAAAATACAAATTGAATCTACAATGTATCTTACAGTTATATAAATGGTAAAGGTAGATCATTCTGGGAAGGCACAGTGAGTTGACTGTAAAAACCTTGTTTTATTGTCTCTTCTACACGGCAGCAGGGGGTGTGGATGCCAAGTGACATGGCAACAAGCATGTGTATGCACCCAAACTCCTCCCTGGTTTGCAAACAAGGGAGCAGTTTTGGTGCCTGCAAACAACCCCCCCCCCGCATACCTGATGAAAGGAACAGCAGCAGGAGTGTGCATGTGCCCAAACTGCTCCCTCATGTGAAGATCCCCCATAATAAGCAACTTTAAATAAATATTTGAATATTGACATCTAAATTTAAATATTTAAATCTTGAGTTAAGTCTTGGGGATCCCTGGCAACAAATAATATTTATGGGGGGTCCCTGGTAAAGAAAAAGGAATCACTGTTTTAGGCTATTATATGGAACCACAGATATGCAAACACATACACTCAGCTCAGGGAGAAACACAGGCATGGGTGCTTGCTTTTATCACGTTACATTACATTGCATGTAAGGCATCATACATTCATTACATTCCAGTATATGGCAATTAAGATGCCACACCTTCATAAGGAGGCAATTAAGATGCTACACCTCTATCTCTCTTCCTTTTTTTCTCAGAGTATTTCTTAGTTAACATACAGAAGAAATTTATCATTTTGAACAATATAACTCAGCCATTTATGCATCATCACCGGGTTCTTTCATATTTTCCACTGTCTCTTTTAAAGCATTATGCAGATATTTCATAAAGACTTTCACATATATAGAATTCTGTCCCTGGTATCATATCTGTAACCATCTATGCATCAAGGAATACAATCTGATATGATGAGGCATTACACATTAGGCATCTGTGAACGCACAGGCATCCAAGCAGTTAGTATCTTCTAGCATTGTTAAATCTTAACAGTATCTGTCACATCCATAAGCTTCCTAATGGACATACATTACAATCATAATGGGATACCTATCTATTTTAAAATAGCTTAGATGTTTTCTTACCAGTACTGCCTTTCAGTATGTCTGGACAATTTATAAGGAACAACCCAGCTTGAAGGCAACATAGTTGCCTATGCTTCATATGATGGAGATTGTAAAGCAGTCCAAGTGCTAGCTTTCTTTTGCTCTTTTATTTTCTCTCTAGCTTCGCCTGGACTATCAGCTGTCCAATCAAAATAATTCAAAACAAAGGTGTTGACTCTCCCTTATTTATGATATCCAATCGAAACAAATATCTTTAGATATGAGATGCTCACAGGGCACTTGGAGTCTTTGGCTGCCTGCCATCCTAACTGCATCAGCAATTATACTTGCTAGAAGGTTATTATCAGTCACATCTGCTCACAGAAGTGGCCAAGTTTTCGTTTCCTACCTTATTCACATTTGAGTAGGCATTTTGCCCAGACTTAGGCTTTTAATGCATCTAGTTTTCTGCATTATATCTTATATCCTATATGCTATAGCCTATATTTTACACTAGGTTACCCTCTGTACTTCACAGGTTATTCCAGGCCTCCAAGTTGGCAACAAATAAATCTGGCCTGTAACAATATAATCCTTCCTGAAGCAGGACTCTTTTTTTTTTCTTTTGGTCAAATGGGGATTTCTTGTCAGTTCATCCTAATCATGCAATCCAGCTTTATAAAATCTTCTAACAACACAGTCACCTTCTAGTTGTACTGCTCAATATTTCTCCTACTATTACTACTACATACATTGTACACCTTACAAATAAGGAAGATTGCTCAGCTTTGTACTCATCATAATCAGAATGTTTCAGACCTAATGAACAAACAAACAAGCAAAAAGTAAATACTGTACCCACTCTATGAATACAAGTTCCATTGACATAAATGGAACTTGTACATACAGTTAAACATAACACAGAAAACTAACTTTGGCTGATCGTAAAACAGGAGCACTGATGAAAAGACCACTACCTTTCCCCTAATCCACCCTAATAAAACTCATGATTACAAGGCAGAATGCTGACATTTGAGATGTTAAGAAGAAGTGAGGTTAAATACAAATACAATTTAAACCTTCCCAAATGAATCCACCCAACATTAATCCTGGATATTTGCCACTGACTAATTTGAATGTATTATCCTTCTACTTTGTTTTCTAATGCTATGGTCCCTGCTAAACTTAATTCAGTAGTAGACCACATCCAATTGGCTTTTATGGTAATGAAGTTTAGCTTCTCTATAACTTTATATCCGCTTCTGGTAATCTCTCACTGATTCTCATACCTGTTCCTTACCTATGTTACACTTAAATTTATTTTTATTTCTCTGGCTACTTGGTATTCAAATTTACACTTATATTTTATTATGTCTACCATGGTTTATGTTCCCTGCTGTACTTTTCATTTTTAAAGGAAACTTTTATTGCTTGCAAAAAGCTCTTATGCTTTCTCATTTTATCATCTTCTTTTCAGTCCGTTACACTAATGACTTTTGAACAAGTTACAAAATGAAGGGAGGGGAAGTAGTTAAATAAAATCTACTGAAACACAGTAAGGAAGGCATGGATCATGTTCCTTTTCTATACCATATTTTGTAAATTACCATAATTTTTTTATTTAATCATCCCAGTTTCTGCAACTTCTTGATCCTATAGAAAACAATATTTGGAGTGACAACCTTTCAACTTTTAATTCATTAGAACAGAGGTGGAAGGTCTGTAGAATTCCAGAGGTTGATGAACTATTATTCCCAACACCAGTCAATATTGGCCATATTAGTGGGGTTGATGGGAACTCGAGTCCAACATCTGGAAGACCACTAGCTCTAGCTTTCCTAGTTAAGGGGAAAAGTGTCTAAAACACACGAATGAAAATGTCAGCATGAAAACTAGTATACCGCTTCTTACTGCATCTATGGCTTCTTACTGCATCTATGGCTTCACATAAAGATGTGTTCTGTCAGTAATAGATCTATATGTCAAGAAATGGACAGTAATGTCAATGAGAATTAGACAGATGTCTTATTCCCATTTGATGTTAGTGTCCATTTTCACATCTTGTGGCAGGAAAATCCATAAATTAACTGCATCTTGTGTGAAGCAGCAATTTATTTTGCCTACCCTAAATCTACTGCTAATCAACTTTATTTGTGTATATACAGACTTTTAGTACTACCTGGGGGAGCGGGCTATCCATTTTCTCCACATCATATATAGTTTCATAAATTATATTTTATAATTTATAGGATAGTTTATTATGGAAGGATCTTTTAATTTAATTACCGTTTTATAATAAGAAGGTTGTGAACATATAGAGAACTGATATTATTTCAGCATTGTTAGTATTTTGCCATTGTGTTCTGATTGTACAGTTAGCTTTTCTTGGTGATCAGTCAGGGTAGGTTAATTCACCCAAGAAAACACAGGAAAGGGGGAAAAAGGAATATAACACTGTCTCTGCTTCCTAATTATGATTAGCAGACCAGTAGCATTACATCTAGTTTACAAACAAAAGATTGCTAGAACAGCTCTTCAAAAACATAGAAACTATCTTATTCTGAATAATACAGAGTGGGATTCAGCCAAAGTTAAACCCTTTTTAAAGTCCCATAAGTCATACTGATTTCAGTGAGATAGTTAAAATATGTGCCTATATCTCCCATGGAAATCAATGTTAAGTCAAATGTGTTTAACCTTTGCTAGATCATGCACATAAACCTATGGGTTTTACTTCTTTAAATTAACTATAACATATGAATGAGCAACTTGACTCAGTATATTTATTACATATATTACTATAAATCAAATTCCCATGTCAGTAAGCACACGTTTTATATATTAATTTTATCCCATGGCAAGTTTAAATGCCAGACACATTTTTAAAAAGGACAAACACAATTGATCCTTTCATCACTATAATCTTGTGAAACAGAGTTGATTGATGACCATTAGTTAGTACTAGAACCTTGGATAAACTGGTCACTGCACAATAAAAGTAAAATAGTTACTTCACATATTCACTTTACATAAAAACAAGAATAAATAAATAAAAATGAACAGCATCTGAATTCATAACACTCTTGGTTCCTGAAAGAATCTATATTTAATGCAAGCACTATTTATGTGTGATGAATACCTTAACAGCGCAGTGAGCAGATGTAAGAAGGCAGGAGACCACACCCACAAAATGCCCTGTAACACCCTGTAAGGCCTATGGGGAGTACCTTTGTCACTTTTATGCCCCCTTGGACCATTTTTGGCCAAGGAAAGGCATTTTTGCAAAACAGGAAATTGATATATATGGGTAATCTCCAGTCAATTCCTGTTTTGCAAAAATGCTCCTCCTTGGCCCAAAATGGTCCAAGGGGGCCTAAAAGTGACACGTATAATTTTTTTTTCCTGGAGTGGCCACAGGCCACACTTTGCCCATTTACATATAGAATCAAAGCTTTAGAATCTATAAGCAAACTTACAAAAAAACAATTTTTAAAATGTACAAACATCACTGAGAGCTTGCTTTCCATGTAGGTGATCAAGATGGATTTATAAGTCAAACAGATAAGCATATAACTGTAGAAACAAAATGAAATTAAAGGTATTTTAAGATGTATTTGATCCAGGCAACAATCCTTCGCAATGCTCAGCATCTAGAATGCATCAAAAGAAAGTCTTCTCCAACGAGATCCTGTTTCATGACTAAGGTCATCACAGGAGGTCTGAGTTCTGCTATTTTCTACAGCAGGGTGAAGCTCGCTAGGTGTTGCTGCATTACAACTTTCATGATTTTTCATGGGTTGTAATAGCTTCGGTGATGGGAGGAGAGCTCCAACAATACCTGGATGGCCACACATTTCCCAGTCATGTTTTTAAAGTGAGGCAGGTATGATATGGAGAGAGAGCCTTTTGAAGTCCTTGCACCCTACATGGGTAATACCTTTCCAGACAAGTATCACCTGGCACCAAATGTGATAATCTTCTGGTGCCAGGCAAAACTCTTATTTAGCCAGACCTTTTCAGCATGGCATATGGGCTTAATCTAACAATTTTTAATTGTTTTTTACTATTTTTTTTTATTACTCTCATTTGAACCACCCTGGGAGTTTTGTTAACTGATGAGCACCAAAAAGAATGTTACTTTCGCTTCTTCCTTTCTTTTCCCTCCCTAACCCCCCTACCAATCAACCTATTAAATCAATCTATTGCAAGTGTTCTTAATCACTTTTCTACTACCAAGGCTCCAACAGCAATGTACAACAAAACAGATTTTTAAAACCTATGCTTTAAGAGCAGATTTTAAAAAGCAATTTAAAAGCCCATTTTAAATGTTTTCAAAACCAAGACAACTGGCTTAAGGTTCAACGAGGATGCTGCTAGACTGAGGTCCCTTCACAACTGAGATGCTGCAACAGAGAATGCCTTGTTTTAGTGTACTTGTAAATCTAGCTTCAGATGGGAGGGTGAGCACAAATTCTAGGCAGGCTCATAAGGGAGGAGATGGTCCAACCCTAAACCATTTAGGGCTCCATCAGTCAAAACCTGAAGTTTCAACTGAGTTTGGAAACAAACTGGAAGCCAAAGCAATTAATTGAAGACCAATGATATATTAAATTTAGAGCATACTCCAGGCAATAGTTTTGGCTGCCACGTTTCATTCAAGATGCTATTTCCAAACACTCCTCCAAAGCAGTATCATGTAGAGCATGTTACAGCAATCTAACAGAAAGGTAATTAAAGCATGGATTACTGTGGCCAAAGTGGTTCTTCCCGATACACAGCTGGCACACCAGCTGAAGCCAAACAAAGGCACTCCCAGTCACAGTAGCCACTGAGACTTCCAGAAATGTCAGTGGGTTGAAAAGTACCCCCAAGCTTCAAACCCAGTCCTTCAGAAGAAATGCAATCTGTGATGAATCTCCTATCTAGGATGGTCCCACAGTTCCAACCGCTAACCCTTTACCCTTAAGATCCCTCTCTGGAGCTGGGACTTGGGCCTCCAGGTGACCACTATACTGGAGAAGCAGGTATGTTGATTAGTAGGTTGAGGGTGATGAAGCATGTCCTGTCTTCTTTGTTAATAAATGAAAAGGGAAAGACAGAGATGTAGAAAATAAAAACCGTAAAGATTTCTTACACAAAAAATAAGATACACTGGTTCAACAAACAATACACTGAAATGCCTCCATTACAAATAAAGTAACACTTCTCCTTGAATTCTTTCCACACTCTGAGGTTCCAGAAACTCTATTGAGATCTATATCTTTCTCCTTTTCCTAACTGGCACTATCCAACTTTTTCTGTCCCTATCTCTATTTCTAACTGGCCCTATGTAGAACCCTTTTACAGGCAAATTCCTTGTGCTTATATTTGTTCCCACATATCCCCATCCTCAAAAGCATTCCAAGAGCTGTGACTGGCTGTCTCTACTCAGACCTGTCCAGCTTCTCACATCATACAACCCAATCCAGGTTTTCATCCCAATTCCAAATTGGCTTCCCTGCTAAACTTCTGTTTAGTTAACTCACATCCAACCCCTGCTGCTTTCAGACGGTGATTAAGGACTCCCACAGCCATCTTGGAATCAGCTAAGAAAGACAGACAGAACTGGGTATCATTAACATAGTGCTGAAACCCAATCTCCAAACAGTCAACATTCCCAAATGACTTCAAATAAATGTTGGGAAGCAGACGAGAATGTATTGAGCCTTGAGGAACCTCACTAAGCTAAGTGCCATGAAGATGAACAGCAGTCCCCCAACATCACTTCCTGGGAACATTCAGTAAACTAAGTCCAAACCCATCACAAACCAATATCCCTCAGTCACATTTCAGGCAAAAGTTAAGAAGGGTATCGTGACTGACAATAATGAATGTTGTTAAGAGGCCCAGAACTGTCAGCAGGGGCACATTATAAGGTGGCTATGTCTTTATATATGAACAGACATACACAAACATAAACCCTTGACTTTTGTGAAAAACTCCTTTACAACCTGCTCCTCATTTAGAATTTGGAGAACAAGGATTGTGACTAAATTAATGAATCCATTTCTGGAACTTTTCTTCTTGTCCAACAAAAGGCCATGTCCGAGGGGGATGGGGAATAAAATCCAACTGTGAAGCCATCTAACATAGACCATGACCAATCCCTTGGATAATGGGGTTCAAAATTGACTAATAATTAATTGAAATGAAGAAACATAATCCCCCCCACCAAGCCAGAAGCAGGAAAAAGGTCAGTTGCTAGTTGTTGTTTTTTTTTCTGTGAGGGATTTCGGGAAGTTTGAACAATGCTGCACATATTTAAACAGACAAAGCAACAAGTCTTGATAAGATTAATAATTGTTTTTAAATTTGCTTTTACATATACAAACCTTATTATTCAGCTACTCAGTGTCTAGGAAAATCATACCTGAGAGGTAAAAGTCATGAAAATCTATGTTTCCTTTCTCCCAACATCTTAAAAAAATTCACCTTTGGATTTAATTTCAAAGTAATTAGATGATCCCGGCCACATGAATCTTCTGCTTTCAACTTTAAGGTATTAAAACCAGGATCTACAAACACAACTCTGGAAGAAGAAAGGAAGAGAGTTATGTTGTAATTCCATTTGTAACTTACTCTTATTAATCTGTTACAAATATATTAATCAGAAATCATGTGTATGACAGCCATTTCTGCTGTTGCAGATTTACTGCTGTTAATACACCAGCCAGCTGCTTAATGCAGTCATATATCTCTGGGTTATTTACACTATGTGTCAGGGCTCACGCTGTGGTCAGTGAGCACTATGTTTCAGTTTTCCATCACTGGAACCTTTGGCACACACAGCATGTTCCTGTCAGCTTCTACTTATATACGCATTAAACTTCCTGCCAACAATTTGATCCATTTCTTCAGTTTCTTGAAGTAAAATAATTTTTGCTCACTTCTTCAACAAACTTTTCACTATAAATATAGACAGTGTAGAAAATTCAGTACATATTTGTATACTGAAAGCCATCTTTGTAATAACACTGTTATGAACTGTAGAAGCACATCTCCAGAAACTGTGAGTTTTAAATCTCCATAGAGGATTTTGTCATACAACAGAATATGCACACAGTAGCCCCACTGAAAATAAGCTGAGATAGCAAGGAGAGAATTGGATGTAAGCAGAGACTGATTCAAACTAAGTTTACAAAGCTAATGTTAACGTTCCACTCCACAATGATGACAGGGCTATATTTGTGCATTTTGTTCAGCTTCAAGCTTCTCTACAGGCCTAAGTATCTACAGCCAGTATAAACATTATTAAGTATGTTCTGCTCTCTTTGCAGCCTGGACAGATGAGCAAGTCCCCGCTTGTGACAGACTCCACGAGAGTAGCTATCCTGGGTGTCAGAGAAGCCACCCAACAATACAATGGACAGTATGGCCATTCCAGAGAGAAACCCAGCCTTTTAGTGTGAAGGACGGGTTGGAGGCCTGGGAGGAAAAATGTATGAACAGCAGGCACATTGAACTGGTTTGGAATCAGACTTCAGAAGAGGGGCTAAGAGTCAGTCATTCAGCCAGAGTTTCTCAGTCAGTCAAAGGGGGGGAGTGAGTGAGAGGGTCTGTTTTCTCAGAGAAAGCCTAGAGAGAAGGGCAGAAGAGAAATCAACCCACTTTTGAATCTAGTCAAAGAGAGTGACCTAGCACTGGGAACAGAAACTCTGGCAAAAGAGTAGCCAGAGGGCTGTGTGTGAGAGAGACCTGTGCCTTTATGCTGATGTTAAGAAATAAGAACGTGTCTAAACATATTCTGAAGTTCTGTTGAGCTTGGACGTACATATGAAAATCAATACTTAATTTACACAATAGTAGTGTTTTAGAGGGAAAGGCAGAATTGTGTAGAAAGTGGCAAGGTGCTTTAGCAGACTGAGTGGTGGTGGTAGAAAGCTGCCATACCAGTCTGTGAAGAGAAAAGCAGGCCTTGTCACACTGTTCTTCTACAGAGTTCCTTCTCTATTCAAGACATGCTCTGCTGCTAACCTTTCTATAGGTATGACTTGCAGAAAAAGTCCCTCCAACAGAAGCTTCACAAGTACTTGTCACCAAACTGTGATTACGCTATTGATGTCTGCAACATTTCTACAACAGTATGTACTTGCTATAGAAGCATCAGTCAATGCAATAAAACATTCTTTTCTCCACCCCCCACTACACATACAGTACAGTCTTTAGAATGGAAGTAGGACAGAATTCTATTTGAAGTGAAAAACCCTAAATACAGTATCTGTAACAGCTAGGCACGGGAAACATTTCTGCTACCCACAGCCCAGTTTCAGCCTTGTACTAGAAAGATGCCAAACAACTCCCTAGCCCAAAGGAAAGAGGCAGAAATATAAAGCCTTGCAGCCCCATCAGGGCACAATTTACCTTCTTCTCCAAGACTAAGTGAGTGCTTCAGGATTAGTGTACCATTATTCTATTCTGGCTGACCTTTTTTCTATCCAATAACAATCAGTTAGGAGAAGGGGCAAAAAGAATAAAGTTCTGAGCCTCTATGCTTTTCTTTAATTGATGTTTAATTTAATTTGGAGGGCAACCAAAATGGTGAAGTGTCTGGAAGCCATGCCCTGAGGAGCAGCTTAGGGAGCTGGGTACGTTTAGTCTGCAGAAGAGAAGGTTAAGAGGGGACATGATAGCCATGTTTAAATATTTGAAGGGATGTCATGCCGAGGAGGGAGTGGGCTTGTTTTCCGCTGCTCCAGAGACTAAGACAAGAAGCAATGGATTCAGGCTGCAGGAAAGGAGATTCCACCTGAACCTCAGGAGAAAATTGCTGACAACCAGAGCTGTCTGGCAGTGGAATATGCTGCCTTGGAATCTGGTGGAGTCTCCTTCTTTAGAGGTTTTTAAACAGAGGCTGAATGGCCATCTGTTGGGAGTGTTTTGATACGAGTTCCTGCATAGCACGGGGCTGGACTGGATGGCCCCTGTGGTCTCCTCCAATCCTATGAGTCTATGTTATTTGTTAGCAGGAATTTTTTTTTGGGGGGGGGGGGATTGAGCCAAGGATTAATTCAACTTCGCTAGGAGGCCTAAGCTTAATGAGGCATCAATTCACAGAAGCTAGTATATAAGCACGAACCCAAAATGGCTGGTATTTCCCGCACTCCAACTAACCTGAAGAGGAATCTGAATTTTGCACTTGTATATCATTCAGAAGAACACTATTACTGCAAACAAGATTTACTCATGGGTGGGATCTTCTTCATATTTTTACATGCTAAGAAATTTGATTAAGATGACAGCTATAAAACAAATACTACTAAAAATGCAAAACCATAGTATTTAGACTCCCAGAATGACCAATCATAGCAAACACAGAAAATACAATCACTTAAGAAAAACGCATGTCATATCTGACAAATGTTCTCTACTAACAAACATGACATACTTATCCCAGCCCAATGTTTCTATGTCTCCAATGAGGGCAGAGTAATACTGTGGAGGTGGTGCTGTATGCTGTTCCCGTGTATTCTTCAAAGCCAATTCCTGTTAGAAAATACATGACATTATCTTACATAGTATAGTTGCTTAATACAAACAAATAAGTAGAATGCACGAGATTCAAAAGGGCCCCAGTTGGAAAAATAAACCAGTCATAATCAGAAGTTGGAAAACAACTATTTCATCAGATTTTTAACTCAACAGATTCTCCTCAACATGACTAAATGCCACAGATTGCCTAATTAATACTGCACCTATTCCTAGACTTAAGCGATTTAGGTGTTTTAAATTGTAGTAATTCATTAGAGAAGCCTTTCTCAATGTTTTTACCCTAGAAGAACCCTTGAAAAATTTTCTGGTCTCATGGAGCTCCTGCATAAAATTTATTATATCTACACCTAAAAATTACTTTTAAAAAAATCATGATCTGTTGTGGAACCTGTATCAACCTCTAATGGTACCCTGTAATTCCAAGGGACCCTGCTTGAGAAACCCTGCATTAGAAGGTGGCATCTCTCTTTCTATGCCAGATACAGTAAGACAGAGGAGATCAGGCAATAGATTAGGATTTGAGGAACCACTTCACACTGTTCTATGCTAGCTGCCTCCTATGTTTTAGAAGCAAGAGAATGTAAAGGAAAACAATTGCTAGCCCCTGCTTTCAATGAAATGTTGGAGGTGGAGCTGATTTATTTGTTCAGCAGAATGCTTAGCCCTCTAGGGCTGAAGACTGGTGCCCCCCGCCCTTATTGGCTTCTATGGGAACTAACTGGAGTGCATCCATAATCATGTTTTCATCAGCCCTTGAGCAACTTCAATTCTTCCTTACCACCTGATTCAAAAGATTCACATGCCATGTGAAAAAGAACTAGACAAGAAAATGAATGATTTCAAACATCATTTTATTTTATTAGCCTTACTATGCAAGCTTAAGGGACTTAAACAAGTGTTAAGGGAAGGCTGATACTGAAAACAGTGGACGTGTGAGTTACCTGATCTTTTAAACCAGATTCACGTGTGAGTTACCTGATCTTTTAAACCAGAGATTCCATGGACTGAACTTGGGATCCCCAGTTCTTGCTTGTATAAGCACGTAGCCCCTGTGCTGATTTTAGTTTAATTAATTTTCAAACATAAAATTCCAACTTCTGATCAGGATTAAACTGAGTTCAATTGATTTCACCAGAGATGTATTAATATTAAATGACAAGCCAGAATTCTGTAGAACTGTGCCTTGTTGGGGATAAGATAGTGTAACGGCCTTGTTCCTCCATAATGAAGGAAAGAGAAGCCAGATTAGCAGGTTTGGATATCATGGTAATGAACCCCATACAATCCAGCTGCTATCATT
Organism: Cyclura pinguis; assembly: GCA_030412105.1. NCBI lineage: Eukaryota > Metazoa > Chordata > Lepidosauria > Squamata > Iguanidae > Cyclura > Cyclura pinguis. Next base: position 15,007,380 of record CM059599.1, on the reverse strand, counting down.
GTATGTAAAAACAGTCCAGGACTTACAATGAAACTCCATACATGTTAAGAAGTAGTTTCAATGTGTTTAATGGGGTTTTTGATAACATAGATTTTAAAGAATACAAATTTGGGAGATGCAACCAAGGGTTGTCTTAAGTGGCAAATAAACTGCAAGGGAAAGAAACTGCTCTCTTGTACTGAAAGAGTGACTGGCTATTATGTGGGCACTGAAGAAGTTGTACCAGTTCATGGTTCTGATAAATCACAGAACACTGACAAATGGATAAAATTTAAAAGAAAATCTTGGCAATACCATAAAATGTGTGTCTGTGTGTTCATGCACTGCTTTCTATACATCAGAGATCGGGAATCTCTGGTCCTTCAGATGTTGCTGGTCAACTTGTATCATTGCCATCCCATCATCAGGGATGATGAGGGTTATAATCCAATAATATCTGGAGTGCTACAGATTCTCTATTACTGCTCCAAATGAAGAAAAGAACTATAAGGGATCCTATAATGAGGCCATAATGAGAAACAAAAATGGGGATTTAGCCCAAATGTTTCTCGCCCAACCCATATGAACACCAATCCTACATAAAGGGAAGCAAAGGACTTTTACAACTGGAAATCAACAGGTAACACTTCTTCCATTCAAATTTAGTGTAAATAATTCAAAAACTAATTAAACAAGTCTCCCGTACCAATAGTATTTGCACAGTTGCATCAAAGTTTCTATCCACAGGCATACCTCAGTTAACAAAGCCTCTCAGAAAAGTTTCTTTTTTTACAAAAGTCTTTTTACAGCTGCCCAGCCCCATTTTCTTCCTTGTCCTGTATTCAGATATTTAACCTGCTCTTCTTTTTCATGATGTAGGAACCTATCCTCATTCTTTCCATGTTGTTTCTGCCTCTGGTTCCAAAGTTTGTATTAAAAAAAAGTGTGCCTTGAGCTATACCTGTATTAACTTACAACAAATATAGCATTGTTGGGCCATATCCTGCCAAGTCAGTACTACGTGTTCTTCCAAAGGATAATAAAATTCTGTTATTAAGTATAATTAACAGATGGTCTCTAACATAAGGAAATAATTTACTTCCTCACCAAAACAGTCTTCAACTCCACCATGAAACTGACAAGATCTGAGGAGTGCTGCAATCTCTGAAAAACATATTTATATTAATTATTTAATGTAGTTTGTTGTGCTTACATTTTGATTAATCAATGTACTTTGTTAGACATGGTTTCAAGGTAGATGAATGATGCCCTTACAAATATATCATAACAGCACAGACAAAACTTGATGACTGATAGCTGAATGCATGAACCAAGTACTGCAGCAGGGGTCAGAAGGAATCAGACAACTAAAGCTCCTACTTTCACGTCACAGCTACCATTACTCTCAGAAAGAAGACGCAAATGCAGGCATGCCTCAATTAACAAAGCCTCTAACAAAGAAGCTTCTTTTTACAAAATTTTTTAAAGCTTGCCCACTTCCATTTTCTTTGTGGTCCTCTGTCTTGCTGGAAGGCTTTTAGTACCATCAGGATGGGGATGGTGGTAAAGGAGGGCTAGAGAAGCACACATTTTGGTGTCTAGTTACAGTTACAAGACAATATAGCTTGAGGTGGGAGAAAGTGGGATTGTACTCTACCTGTTTCTACTGTAGTAATGTATGTCTGTTCATACAACAGGCAAAATAAACAGAAGCTGTCTCCAGAATCCCTTACTGCTCCTACGTGAGCAGTAAAACACACAAAAAAATGGGAAAGCAGATAAGCCTGCCTCACTAGCTATGCCCAGCATGTTTTTTTTTTAAAATACAGATCTGGCCACCAAAATGAAAATATAAGAAAAGTGGATACAGACAAAAGAAAAAAGTCATCCCTATATGCACTTTGGAAGAAGTCTTCAAGTGGTCTCTAGAAGGTTCAAAGTGTTTTTGTTTATTTTTGCAAGGATCACCTGGCCTGATTATTTGATGTCACTTATGCCTATTGTTAGTTTTGAACAAAAGAATTGCTGAAATATATTTTTTCTGCTGCAGGAACCCATTCTTATTCTTTCTGTGTTATTTCTGCTTCTGGGACCAAATTTTCTGTTAAAGTAGTAATGCTTAGGAATGTCATTAACTTAGGTATGTCTGTAGAGCAAATTGACCTAAATGCAAAACTGTCTCTAGGTGGATTATAATTTATACCACATCCTCTGGTTAAATGTGAAGGAGGGTACACATCCCTTCATGAGAGGTAATACTTGTACTCTTGTTCCTTCCACTCATTTTGTTTTTCTCTTCCTATCTAATTCTTGAGACATTCCCTGGATAACTTAGGGGAAAGAACTATTTACATTCTATTTATTCTCTCAACCCAGTTTTGTTCTGTTCTTGTATCTCTAACTCATCCCCCCACCCTCCGTAACTTCTACCTTTCCTCCTACTTTTATCTGACAGCAGCTTTAACTTCCTTGGACTTCCCAGCATTTCCCACACGACGTTCTTTCTTGCTTGGTCTCCCAAAGGCATCTGCCTTGCTGTGGTTTACACTCAAATGCTACCAATCTAAGCTAAGTGCTATACATGTACTTTCACTGCATAACTCTAAGGAGGAAAACATGCATCCAAGTAGACTGTAGACCCTGTCTCCAACAATCATGATTCAAGTTGTACACATTCGAAAATTCCAGTTGCATATTTCACTAGCATACCTGTTTTAGAATCTGCTGATATCCATCTAACAACTTCTTCAGATGCCAGCTACACTGGATTCTATAATAAATAATATTCTACATCAAAAAACCTGGGCAAGTAAACACTCAAATAAAAGAAAAAAACACTTTTAGGGTGGGTACATACAGTTTTGTCATAAGAAGTTTCAGTTTCCTATATGTTAACTGTCATTCACTAAGATTTGAATACTTTATAATAAATACTTACTTACTACTCATCTTTCCACTTTGTACTGAAAACAACTCATCTTTCTACATTGTGCTGAAAATAACTTCTATGAAATAACTAATTCTTCCTGATAATATCTGACATGTTTACATAATATATTTAGAAAGCATACACATTTGAGATTAAAGTGTACTTTATAAAATTAACATTTTTTTTTTTACTAATCCAACTGATTATTGTATTTTCTTCATACAAACTTCCATTTCTTATGTTAAACTTCAGAGAAGTAGATACTGTTAGAACCAAAACAGTACACTGGGGGAGAAAGTTCTCAGTCAGGCCCTTCTTTTGTTTCCAGAATCAAAACTGTGCAAAAACACTTAAATCTGTTTTCTTCTATCATTTTTTTGTTTCTTAAAAATTACTTAGCATTTTAGATACGTTTGGGCAAAAGAGCATTCTAATAGCAAAAGATTTCTTGGCATAAACTTTTTATGTCCCTGGCACTTTTTTTTTAACAGAAAAGAAAGTGGAAATAACCACATAGGTAAAAATTGAAGACAGGTATATTTATTTAATTTTTTTAATCTGTCACTAGAAAGGCTCTTATAGTAGGTTAGATATCATAAAAATAAGGCAGTACCAATCTTCAAGTTTACAGTCTAAAACACAGAAGGAAAACAGGGATAAGGAGAGGAACAGTTTACTGCCATGCAGTTAACAATGTCTTAGAAAGACTACCTTGTATGTCTACTTTTGTTCAAGAAAAAATTCATTGAAAGCTGGATTTCTGACAGTGCAGACCAGAATTTGCTATTACAACGAATATTTACAACACACTTAAATCATTACTTTAACCTCTTTCTTCAGCATTTCTCAAACTGTTGGTGAGACCTAGAAAAGGGACCTGGCCACACTCCTTTCCGGTGGGTGTTATGCTGCTCAGCACCACACTGCTTTGTATACCTTGTGCTACAGCAACATCACATCCTTTCAGCTGGAATGTTGACAACAGCTGGAAGAGATCACCACATGTAAAAGACAAAACACATGCAAGAACCTGGGTTGATTGGAAAGCAAGGCAGCAACCATAAAGATGGCAAATGCGGGGGAAAAAGAAGAAATGATTAAGGGAGAGACAGAGTAGCCAGCTACTCTAAAGAAGGAAGAGAAAGAATGAGAAGAGGAAGGAAAATTTAACTACCTGTTTGGTTTCAAAATCCATTCCTATTATTCCTCAGAGATGGAAAATAAGCCCTATATCATCTGAACTGATATTACATCAATCTCTAGGATATATATTCAGAAGCATAACTGTGGTGCATCCCATTCCATTCCTGAAAGGATCAGAAACTTCTGTGGTGATAAGAGACTGACAACAAGTCTTAGCCAGCCAAAATCTGCTTAGAAGAGGAAAATGTGAATAAATCATTGCCTTAATATAATTAAATAGCTTCATGAATAAGAACTATAATTCAGGTTTAAAGTGGCTGTTTGCCACATCACATAGCATGTGAACAATGATCGGGAGTTTAAAAAAGTGGTAGGGCAAAAAGGTTTTCCTCACATGTCATTTGGAAGTACCTGACCTGGCAATACAAATTTAAAAGGTTAAAAAGGGGTACTAATACTGGAACTATATTAGGTCTTTTGCATTCAAAAGGCAAGCACAAATATGCTAACCCAAGTTGTTCAGCACAGCTTTGTCTTTGAGATGGTTGGGATGCATGTTATTCAGTATCTTAAACTTTGGCACTTTAGATATTTACACTATTATTTCATCTAGGATTTTGCTACTGTTTAATAGCATAAATAAAATGTCAGCTTTCGTTGACCAGTCAGCTTCATTTAAAGCAAACACAGACAACTGTGGAAGGCGAGGGGGCTGCATTAGCTCCCCCAAGAGACCTTGGAGGTTTGCACCCCATCTTTATAGCCATTGTCACAAAAATAAAATAAAACAAAATAATAAAATAAAATAAAATAAGATGCCCCAAAAAACTTTCTAGGCCCAAGAGAAGCCTTTTTTAACAACCAGAAGTGAATGGAGGTAACTTTCTGTCCACTTTTCTTATTTTAAGGCCTCTCCTGGGCCTTAATTGGGTCTAGGAGGCACAAAACGTGGAGGAAAAGCACCCTACACTCCTTAGAAGGCATTCGTGGGCAAACAAAATTTTTGACCCCCTAGGGGCTCTCAAGGATACAAAATAATAATTAAAAAAAAGCCCATGGAAGCACATGCGGCACACAGACTGAACTTGGCTCAGCCCTCATTTAAAGGATTCATAACCTTTCTCATAACGTGTCTAACCAGCATTTATTCCTTTTATATTGAAGTAAAATACAAATTCTCTTCAGACTTTGCATTCAGAAAACAAAACATTTTTCAGAAATGCAATGCATGTCACAGATTCTGAAACAAGATTCTGACTGTAGGACATCTATGTCTTACGAACAACTTCATAAAAGTATACACATACCTACTGTTTTTCAGTGGACCAAGCTCTACTTCCACTAGACTCAAACGATACCACCCATCTTTAGTTTGCTTAGGGTCACTGCATTACCACGTGCAGTACTTTTTTACAGTGAAAAAGGGATGCCTGCATTTGTACAGGTTTATATGTGAAAATTTCGAAGATGTTTGTCATTGCGTCCCTTCAAGTAACTTTCAACTTATGGTGACCCTATCACACGGTTTTCTTGGCAAGATTTTTTCAGAGAGTTTGATTTTGCCTTTCTCTGAGGTAGAGAAAGTGTGACCAAGGTCACCCAGTGGGTTTCCAAGGCTGAGGGGGGGCTTTGAACCCTCATCTCCAGAACCAAAGTTCAACACTCAAACCACCACACCATGTGGTTCTGAAGATGTTTGTGTACATGCTCAATCTGTGCTCCAAACAGAGCAATCTACAGAATGTCCCCAAGAGAAACAGTTTAACAGTCACATTCTTCTCAACCCCATCCTCCAGCAGTAGGAACAGATGGCATCAGCTCAGGTTGTGTGTACCAGCCACCTTAAATCTGAACATATGATACTTCAGAGCCAACATAGCATAGTGCTTTGGGTGTCAGACTAGGACTCCAGAGACAAAGGTTTGAATCCCTGCTTGGCCATGGAAATCCAATGGGTGACCTTGGGCAAGTCACACTCTCTCCATCTCAGAGGAGGTCAATGGCAATCCTCCTCTGAAGAAATCTGATGCCCCCCCCCACAAAAAACAAAACAAAACTGTGATAGGTTCACATAAGGGTTGGTGTAAGTTGGAAACGACTTGAAGACACATGACAAAAATCACAGAAACATACCTCCCACACTTCTGATGACCAACTGGTATAAAACAATCTGAATACATAGAATCCCACAGTTCAGAAATCACCATAAACCCACTTAATTTGGGAATGAAAGGGCATGTAAAGACTAGTTACCATCTAAACCAACTTTTTATAGATAGCATACCATGAACTGGGAAATCAAATATTTACAGCAACCAGCAACTCTCTGGACATACGCATGTTCTAAAGCTGGGATTTTGGGGGCAGGGGAGAGGGCGCTGCCAACTGAAATCCCTGTACTTAATTCACTATAACTATATCAACATTTACTTGGGTAATCTACTGAAGATATTTCAGTTAGGCAACAATTACTGGCTGTTTGAATGCAGCCCTTATGTTATATATCAATATATTTTTGACACATTATTCTGTGGTTATTCTCCAGTCTGCAGAATCAGGAGACAATTGCCTAGCCTTCATGCTGTACTAAGCCTTCCCAAGCTGAACCTGACTGATTTTATCCAATATTACTGGTGATAAGATTAAATAGTAAGAATTATCATTGCATTCGCAGCAGACTACTATTTAAAATAAAGAGCTTGTACTATAATGCAGGAAACATAAAGAAAAGAATGCAACTCACTTAGCATTTTTCAGCTGAAGATCCAATGGTAACAGTATCCTTATGTGAAAGTCTCTGCCCTGGAAAAATAACATCTAATTAGGCAAAACATCCACTATTCATTTCTTTTTGAGATACGGCCTGGAATCCTGTTGATGCACTAAGCAAGCATAAGTACACCAGAACAGGCAATCGTGGCAGGAGGAAAAAGATGTGGGCACAGGAGCTATGAAGAAAGTTATGCATGGCAGAAACAGGCTGCTCAAAACTGGCAGATTTTCTCTGCCTTCCCTCATCAACACCACATGACCCTAGAAGTACAGCTATTAGTTTGATGCATCAACAGGATTTGGGGTGGGGCAGAGCTTTTTTTAACTGATAAAGGAAGGTTTGATCCAGCTTTTTATTTTTCTATTTTATTTAAACGCATTTTACAGCAGGCCTTCCACATTTGCAGATTTTACTTTCACAGATTTGATTATTCGGGAATTTCTCCAACTCCTGCCCCCCCCCCACCTCAGGTGCTTGTTTTCCAGGGGAACCTTCAAAAATCCACCTCTGGTCCTCCTCCTTCTCCTCCTCCAGTCGCTGCCTGGCCAGCTAAGGACAGCTTGTGTCCCAATTTTTCAGTACCACAAACCCCATCTTGCTGCCACCCCCCCCACCACCACCCAAAGAAAGTGACAGGCAAGAGCAAGGAAGTACAGGGCCACCATGCTGACCTACCCCCTTTCCCTTTTCCTTCCCCAACCTGGTTTGGACCCTGGTTGCCCATTCTCCACACCTTCTTCCCACAGATGCACACACACACATTTTGATATTTGTGGTTTTTCCACTTTTATGGGGATCCTGTGCCCCAACCCTAGCAAATGTGGAGCGCCAACTGTATTTGTTTTTAATAAACTGATGCCAGCTGAAAGCTAACAAATAAGAGCTCTTTGTCCAGCAAATAATAAATCATACATTGATAGAAAGGAGAGTAACATTAGCAAGATCTATGATTTCTGCCTTGGTGTGGGCAATGGAAAAGTTAACCCAGATGCATGTGGGCATGCTCCTTTGCACCTGCCTGACAATATTTAATTCTACCACAGCTTGGTGGTACAGTTCAACATACAAACCAAAATAATCAACTGAGGTTGATTAACAATTTAATAACTTTTATCAGTTTCAGGGTATGTAGTCTGTGCTCAGTTTTAGCAGGTTATCAGGACTCCTAACATCATTTATTATGTAGAATCCTATGGGATCATTACACTAGTACAACCACAGAGTTGCTCTATGTTTGTTTTTTTCTGTCTTTGCATAAGGGGACATTCAGTAACTATTTACAGAAGTGTTTTGTTTGGCAGTGCAACAATTGTCAGCTGGCACCCAGCAGTATCTACAGGGTGCACTGGCAAAACTCTCTCCTGAAGACACCGCCATCTTCCCTTTGCACTCTATTTAAGTTCACTGGCAGACATTTCTGCTCTGTCTGCTTTACATAGGGTATCTGCCGATGTATTTTATCAATCAATCCATCACAATCGTTTTATTTATATCTCATCTTTTAACCAGAGTAGGACTCAAGGTGGCTAAAGCAGTATAGAATGTCATGAGTAAGAAAGAATCTTCTTCTAATAAAGATCAGTGTCTAATCAGTTTCATGGTAGTATTTTATGAAGTCGGTAATCACCTACAAAAGCACATGCTCTTTCAGTGCAATAATTTCTATTACCTATTACCTGTCTACCCAGAAGCGAGAGCCACTGAATTCAAGAAGAATTATTTCCAAATAAGTATGCGCAAGACTACAGCCTTTGTCAGCTCATCATAAAGATGTAAGTGGACTTTTCCAGTAAGTTTTCTAAACAACAGTTGCTACTACCCAAATTTTGGAAATAGATGAAGGTGCCAGGTCTCCCAGCTGTGATAAACTTCGCATTTTAACTTAGACTTTAACTTAGTTTAGGAACAGTCATCAGCTAACCAATAATTATTTTCAGCATTTGTACAAAGGAATGGACATTTCACAGAAGTGTCATAATACAGTCTGAAAAATAAAAAGAAAGCAATTAATGTACCCCATAACCTTTACTTTCATAGTATATTGTAACTCTCACATCTATTACATTTAAATGGCCTTTTTTATAAAATAAAAAGCAGACGTAATTCTGACCTTTTGTAAAGGTCAAATAACTACGATTCAATGTTTCATTAAAGTACCAAAAGATGCTTTAAAAAAAAAAACACACCTTAAAATGACACTCACGCTGAAAAACGTGTTGCAATATGTAAATGCTGTAACTTCCAGACATAAAATAGCTTTGATAGACTCTGTTAATGGAGAGTAGATTTCTCTTTGTATAAGTGATGGCATTTTGTATATAAACAGTTACTTCTGTTATCTCCTTTGTTTTAAGGAGAAAGAAAAAAAAATAACACAGGATAGAAGTCAAAACAAGATTCGCAGATGCTAACTGTGCAAGCTTAAGCCTTCCAGAATCAACAGCACAGCTGGCCCTAATTTTAACACACCCCATTCTGCTATCAATTCCATTTTCATGTGTAGACCAGGTTTAAGCATATGTGAACTAAATGTTTTCTTGGTTCAATTAAGAAACAAAAGATACAGAAAGTAGATGAAGAGGAAACTTTCAGTTACTTGAAAAGACAGAGAGGGGAATGTATGGAGAAAATTGTCACTTACTAGTCTCCTCCAGAAATCTCTCCCCACCACTACCCTATTTGAGATAAGGAAACAAGAAGCACAAGTCCCAGCCTAATACGCTTGTAGCTCAGCTGATTCTTGCAATGAAATAAGATGGCATACTTGTAACATGGTAGAAAACTGAGACACTTCAGAACATTGCCCTATATACCCCACAAAAAGGTATTCTCTTTCAATCAGGGTGGGGGAACCTGTGGTCCTTCAGATATTGTTGGACTACAAGTCTCATCACACTTAGCCAGCAAAATCAACTATGAGGTAGGGCAATCCAACAAGATTTGGAAACAAACAAAAACAAAAAAACAGGACCTAGAGCATTGTCCTCCCACTGCTCAGTTCTGGATGGCTTCAGCATGGCACTACATTTATTCGTTTTAAAAGCAGCATTTCTATCTCTGCAGTTACAGTACTAGGTCCAGTCAGGCCCTATCACCTCCCTTCATTAGCCAAAGAAAGTGTAGCTCCAATTATTCCCCAGAGTTGGGCAAGTAAGCTGAAGTATCCTTTGCCATCAGCTAGGTGAGCAAGGGCTCTCCATCTAAATTAGACCAAGAGTGAGCTGCGGTATCTCCATCTAAATTAGACCATCAGCAAAGGAAGATCACCCTGGTGGCAATTAGTTATCTTTTATCAATCTATAATATGTCCTTGTTAACAATTTGTCACTTTTAGTATTACCAGTGTTTCCTTATTTCTCCATTCCTTCATGTATCCTGTTAGTTTCCAAGCCTAAGGGTAGGGACTGCCTCTGTTTTAACCAGTCTGAACTTACTGGCAATATACAATCTCTCTGAAATACCTCTTTACCTATCCCAGCCAAAGGATGCTTATACCATGTCAAGCTCAATGCACATATAACCCAAAGCTGTCTATAGGAAGCCTCCTTCCTTTTGACACCCCATTATCTGACGACTCACTCTTTTGATGCCTCCAAATTAAGGACAGCTTCAATTAATTTGACAGGCATTCCATTCTTTCATCAGTTCTTCTTGCCTGCAGAGGCTGGCTTGGAACCATTTGTAGGCGCACGCTGCTTGCAAAATTTTGCAAGCGTGGTCGGTCCCAAGTGAGCCTCCGTAAGTCCTTCATGTTCCCTACAGTACGGTACACAGGTTCTGCTTTTCAACCTATTCTATCTTCTGACAGTGCTGTGGTCCCTAACCTGTCAGATAAGGGAAGGAAGCTTGTATTCAGACTGGAAGCCCCTACAAAGGCTCTCAGAAAGAAAAAAGGCCCTGCCCCATTACTTGCTACAAATGGGAGCTCATGGACTGAGTAGTGGAAATGTCACATCCTAAAATAGTAGCAGAGGTGTCCTCCCGTTCTTTCCACAAGTTTTCTGTGCCTGTTATACAATCACTGCTACCATGGCCTCATCTTCCTTCTTATTTGTATCCTGCCTTTCTCTCAAAATTCAAGCCAGCTTACAATTTTTAAAAAATACAGCTAGAAACATACGAAAAATGAACACTAAAATGGAATTACAGTCAGACTTCCACATTTGCAGGTTTCACTTTTGCGGATTTTATGAATCATGGATTATTTGCTGTCACTTTGCTGCCTCTCAAGGCCATTTTTAATAGGGACTGCAAGCTTCCTGAGACTGAGAAACTGAATGAGGCTAGTAAGTCCCTATTAAAAAATGGTGTGGGGCAGCAGCGGAGGTGGCAGTAAGCCCCACCAGCCACCTACTTCTGCCTTGTGAAGGAACCCTGATGCCTCAAAGGAATCCACAGTCGGCTGAATATGGTGATCATACTTTTTTTGTGTGTTAAATATGGTTTGGGAGGGCCTAGAGTTTTTCATGGTTTTTCTACTTTCACGGGGGTCCTGTGCCCCGAACCCTAATGATTGTGGAGGGATGACTGTACAGTCTTAGAAGAGTGCTTCCTACAGAAACATTAGGGTAGAAATGTAACAACACCACATGGAAAAAAAAATAGAATCTGTCTATTTATCCACCTGGTCCAGCGTTTTCCACCCTGACTGGTGGGGTGTTCCACAATCGCAGGACAGAGACTTCTTGGTGGTGGTTCTCATACCCCTGACATATCCTTGTGGAGCAAAGCGAGTGTGGCTCCTTTTCTGAAACATTTTGTTTTTAAATTTGGACACATCTTGGCAGGCTAACCTGATCTGTTGTTGCTTAGGAGACAACTTCATTTTTCTTGAGTTCTGCCTACATTTAATGTCAAGATTTTTTTTTTCATGTATATATATTTTAGCATTTGTTCGAGTTTACTGTAAAATACACTTTATTGTAAAAAAAAAATGGTGTGAATTAATGAGGTTTCTTTCAATATTTACAAACCACTCCAACAAGGCACTGCCAGTTGGGTAACATATGCAGTTTTAAATAAATAACTAAATATTGTAAGTAATCTTGAGTGGGGAAGAGGGTTGCTGAAAGATGGGGTACGCAATGCATAAACAACAAAGTCCATATTGTGGTAAAAGCCATTTCTCTGACACAATTTTATTTCTCATTTTCACTTGACACAAAATTCTTTGTGACAAACTTTGAAAACCACATTATTTCTTCATCAGGCAAAGACAGTTTGCAGGGCTGGAAATATATTTAGGCTTTGGATCAGGAACATCAATAGGAGCCAAAGTGAGTAGATTTACCCATAAATTTAACATATAAAAGTCAAAGTTTGTCTATGTCAGCAGAAGACCTCATACGATTGCCTGTGCCATGATTGGCTGCCTGAGAAGATTCTATGGAATCCTGGGATTTGCAGTTTAGGGAGGAGCTTTTAGAATTCTCAGCCAGAGAGCTCTTTGGCCTCAGTCAGCTGTGACTGTCATGAACAGGCCGCTTGCTATGGAGATGAGGCCTAGCAGCAAGGAGGAGGGCAATGCATTCCCTCAGGAACCCAATCTCTGTATGTCAATAACTCTGAATACTGATTGGATTAGGGAATATGGGTAAAGGTTTCAGGTACTGGACAAGACAGTTTGGGGAATTAGAGACACTGGATCTCAAATCTTTCTGACAAGTATTATCTATGAGAAAATAAAATCCCCGGCAAGGTTGGGTATATACACTAGCAAATATATATAAATATAGAAAATAGAAGGTCCTTCCTATCACCTACTATTGTCAGGTCTCTCTGCTTTTTCTTCTTTTTGAAATTTGCAGAAGAATTGGAACGGTAGGGAGATCCTTTGATAACATTCCTTTTTCGCACAACTCAGGAAGTTGTGAAACCCCTAAAAGTAACTTTTCCAACCAAACGTTTAAGGCAGGACTTTCTAAAGGCAGAGCAACGGTTCTTCTGCCTCCTACTATTACCATCTGTCTAAACTTTAGATTTTTTTTTCTTACCCTTCCACCTTGCTTTCCCCTCAAAGGGACCTCCTTACGCCTGACGAGACCCAGCACACGCGGGTATTCTCAGAGGCGGCTTTGAGTTCGAATCCTCCCCCTTTTGGGCCATTCGAGACGCTTTCTCCGTAGTTCTACCTCACAGGGTTGTTGTGAGGGGGAATTGCGGAGAAACTGAAGACAAGCCACAAAGCTGGCGACTCTGAGCTCGCACATAATATATTTCCTGAGTACATGTTTAACAGCGACGCCTCTCCGTACCTGGGCGGTGATGAAGCCCTCATAGACACTTCCTTCCCGGTTCTGGGGTATGAGAAGCGGACACTCGCGGAATAAGGACGACCCGAAACCAGCGACAGCCATTGCCCGCCCGCCTGGTGGCTCCTTCTGCTTTTCTACATAAACCGAAAAGACAAACTTTTCATCCCTTTCAAAGACGCGGGCTTATTTTGTCAGCGAAGCGCATGCGTCTCCTTTCCTATTCCGGAACACCTCCAGTGGGGTGGGAGGGGGCAACATAAAGCCACTCGACGCATGCGTGTTAATCGGTAATTCACGGCGGTGTAAGTAGAGCTAACCCTATTGAGATGTATTCGTCGCCACACCCGTTTTGGTCTGGCAAAGGGACGCGGAGTAGGAATAAGGGTGGGGCGGGCGCATGAAGCACGCTCACAAGCTTGGCTACTGCTTTGGTTTTGACAACGAGGCGGTTATAGTCTGTTTGGACAGTTTTGAATTCCTCCTGTGCTCGCGCTCTTGTCAGTGATTGGGCGGAGCGGCGGCCACACGTATGCGAGCGCGAGGGGAAAAGCGCCAATGAAAAGGCGGTACTCAGCAGACGCCCACCCTTTCCTTCAGTCGCATTTTAGTCTTTCGTTGTTTTTTTTAAAGGACGTTCCTTCTGGCCAATAGCGAAGGGCGCTTTTCCTCCTGGCGGTTTGGGGAGCAATAACAATAACAATAATACGTAGTAACAATAATAGTGGGCTGTACGATTTTCATTCAAATATTGTAATGCAAATGATCAGCAAAGACAGAAGAGTACCGCCCTCAAGTCCTGCACTGGCACTTCTAATATATATGTTTTGTTGTGTTGTTAAGTGTGTGTGTGTGTATATATAAATATATATGTATGTGTGTGTGTATATATATATATATATATACACACACACACACGCACGCACCTATATATCCACATATATTTAACAACACAACAAAACATATATTGTGCTGATTATATATATATATATATATATATATATATAAATATTATATATAATTATATATAAATATCATATATAAATATATAATATAAATATGTAGGAACTTAATTTTTTTAATAAGAATTTTAAAAGAATTTAAACATAGACACAAAAATACAAACACCAACCAAAACAGTACGTCCAAATAGATAGAAAAATACACAACTATACTAAGAATTACATTAAAATAATTAAAGATAAATCGAAACTAACAAAAGGAAAAAACTACCAACCAATTAAAAATGGTACCCTTGCAAAAATGCACCCTTGTTGCAAACAGCTCCTACTATATAAGTGTACTTTACCTGAAGCCATTACTTGCTGTTACTATTAGATTTGTTGCTTGTTGTACTCATTATGTTTCAGAATTTATATCAAGTATCTAAGATTAAACTATTTTAAATTTCTTAAATTTCTATTTTGTTCCATATCTCAACATTATTAATAATACAAAGTATCATTAATTCCATCAGCCATTCATTAATTCTTAAGAAATCTATTAAATCTATTACACAAGCCATACCTGATTAAAAATATTAACATAGCAACAACCTATAGTCATATTTAGTTTTTGTCATATCTTTCTCATGGTGACAATAAAGCTAAGAATTAAAAAGGAACAGCAATACACAAATCCAAATTTGCAACTTAAATTGTGTTTGTGCTTATAATGTTCAGTTACAGTTGGCCAAACAGAACCCAGAAAGAGGAACGTGGCCAAGCAACATCAGAGCACAAACAACATGACGAAGAACGCACAAGCCTAGGAAAGGCTGCAGTTGTTTGCTTTCTCCTAAGCCATATCTTAGGCCATTTCCGCACTACGCTGTTACAGTGCTATTATTCCACTTTCAACATCCGGTGGAATTCTGGGGTTTGTAGTTCAGTGAGGCCCAGGAGCCCTCTGGCTGAGAATTCTAAATGCCCCTCCCTAAACTGAAAATCCCAGGATTCCATAGGATGTTGAAAGTGGAATAATAGCACTAGAACAGTGTAGTGTGGAAACGGCCCAAGAAAATGGGAGAATCAAGCTTCCAGAAGCACATGGTGGTATGATGCCCAGATAGCATAAGGAGTAGAGGCCCTATGTATCTTGTTTTACCTCCCTCCAACAAACCTCTTTTAATGAAACCAGAAACGTGGCCCAGGGATTGGAAAATTGCAGCTCAGTCTGGACTCTGTGAGGTTGTATATCTTTATTTGCAAGAGAGCATTGTTGCTTTCTCTCTCTCTCTCTCTCTCTCTCACGCACACACACATATCCTCAGGGCTTGACTGAAGGCCACACTTGGTGGGAGATGTTTGCATTGGTTGTGTGACTCCTCCAGATGGGGCCAAAAGCCTTGGGATTTTTGCAGGGGTTATGACTGTATTTCTCATGCCATTTCCACACTACACTGTTATAGTGCTATTATTTCACTTTCAACATCCTGTGGAGTCCTAGGACTTGCAGTTTGGGGAGGGGCCTTTAGAATTCTCTGCCGGAGAGCTCTTTGGCTTCAGTAAACTATAGACCCCAGAATTCCACAGGATGTTGAAAGTGGAATAATAGCACTATAACTGTGTAGTGCGGAAATAGCCTCAGTTTGTTTTCCACAGACTTTTGTTCCCTAATTACATTTCTCATTACCAGGCAGAATGTTTCCTTCTTCTCCCCTTCTTTTTAAGGTTGTAGTGCTAAAATGATACAACCTGAAACCAATTAAGTGCTATGACTATACAGTAGGTCTCCCACGACCACTGTATACCGGTATCCACTATTTCACGCACTCGTGATCTGCTCCAGGGCCGTGACTTGCTCTGCACAGCCAGCGGATAGAGGCTCACGGCGAGACACAGCTGGGCTTCCCGTACCTCCCTTGGCCAAGAAAGCGACGAATGCTCCTTCTCTGGCAGAGAGAGGCGTGCAAAGCCCACCTCCATGAAACCGTGCGCCTCTCTCAGCCATGGAAGAGACAGAAGTTCTTTCCTTGACTGAGAGAGGCACATGAAGCACCGCTCTGCCCATTATCCATATTCTTCGCTATCTATGTTAAGTCTGGGAACATATCCCTTGTGCATATGGGCAAGGGATGGCTGCTGTGCATTTTTAAAAAATTGAAATAGATAGGGAGCATGAAACACCCTTTGTAGTCTAATGGTATGTCTGGCTTTGTGGATCTCTGTGTAGGTTGCTGAGGTTCAACATGTACCTTCAGTTATTCCTTCTCTTTCCCATTTCCATATGAGCCTTTCCACTGACATCCTATGTATGATCTGGGACTGGCCTTGTTACTCCACTGACTGTGGACTGTGGGCCCACTTACTCGGACACTTGCTAGCATCACACAGGACACATCAGCTGAAAACATTTTTACGTGCCTGAACAATTTAATCGGTTCAACGCTACGGTATGGTTTAGCGAAATGATTATTTTTTTATCCCTCTCATTTTTGTGTTAATGTATTACTGTATTTTGCTGCTGATCTTTGTACACTACTCTGGATCCCTTTTTGTGGGTAGAAGATTAGATAGATGTTTAAAGAAATATATATATAAAAATTGGAAAGAGCCTGTGTCTAAAGAACATGAATCTAAGCTTTATAGGTTATAAATAGCACCTTGAATTGGGCTACGCGTGCTTTCATCTGACATTTAACTAATTCTCCTGACATTTAACTAATTACATAAATTAATTATATCATTTGAAGCTGTAACCGTATATACGTCACCATGGAGATAGTCCTATTGTATTGAGAGTTACATACATATATATATATATATATGTTTATTAAAAACCTATTGAGAGTTACTTCTGAGCAGACAGATACACAATTGCAGTCATCATCAAGATGTCTAGCATCCAGACCATGAGAAGTAATGGTAGAGCTCTATTCTGCTTTTTGCAGATTTCTCCTGGTGTAGTGTCTCCAGTTTGGGGCACTACAACTCATAGCAGAAATTTCAGAATAATTATGGATTGAAGCCTGACAAGCTAGAATATATCCAGGGGAGAAAAAGATGGCAAAGGATCTAGACATTGGGAAGCTGAAGGATCTGAATATGATCAGCCTGAAGGAGAGAACGTTAAGAGACGAGGTGATGGAAGTCTTCAGAGATCTAAAGGGTCATCATATAGATCAGTGGCTCTTAACATTTTCTTTACCATGGGCCCCCTTTAATTATTTTTTGTTGCTGTGGACAACCAAGACTTGATTTAAAACACCCAAGTGCATCAAATATTTATGTAAAATTGCTTAGCAAAGGTCTTCAAATTTGGAGAGAAGGGAGAAATAAATAAATTCACACACTCCTATTACAATATGAGTCCATCCGAACAGCCACACTGAGTCTGATTCTCTCTTCCAGCAAACATGGTCTTCCTTTTATACATGAGTTTCCACAAGAACATTCTCAACACATCTACACAATTCTGGGAAGCAACATTTGTTTCGAGAACATAGCGGCACAATGACAGCTTCTGGCTGTATGTGTGGTAGCAAGAAATGTCACATGCTTTCTCTCAGTCACTCAACATCATTCACTTGCATGTTCTCACCATGTGCAGAAGTGGCAAGTGCTGAGTACATGTTTTGCTAACATGTAGGGCCTTTCCACCCTAAACTGTCATAGCGCTATTATTCCACTTTCAACATCCTGTGGGATTTGTAGTTTACTGAGGCAAAAAAGCACTCTGGCTGAAAATTCTAAAGGCCCTTCCCTAAGCTGCAAACTCCATGATCCCATAGGGTGTTGAAAAATAGCGCTATAACAGTGTAGTGTGGAAAGGCCCACAGTTATTTTCATAACTTTTGAATGGTTTGAAATACTGTAATTAAAATTTGTGCAAATGATGTCTATCACCAGCAAAAGACTCCTGCTCTTTGAGATCAATGGAAGACCATCCATCTGTCTGTCTTTCTTTCTATTTTAGAAAATATTCTCTAGCTCATAACATTTTTTTTCTTTTTTCTTTTTTTTCTTTTAATTTTTTTTATATTTTATTAAGCAGACACAAACACAAACATAAGTACATGTACTAATGTACATACATACATATAACCTAATCCTACATAACAGACTAACCCACTCACCCAGACCCATACGTGGACTAATGCAAAATCCATACACAATAACAGAAAAACAGAAAAACAAATACATTCACGATACCTAATATTAATTCCCCCACCCCCTTTATTCCCTCCCCGCTTTACTGAAACTCAATTTAACACACGCTTCCTTATCTGTAAGTTCCTTCTAAATCTTACAAAAAAAAAATCATTGTTCAAAATTGTATGTTATATTCGAATATAAATCTTAGATTTAAGTTTACAAATAACATAACAGATCAACCTTTTATCCTAAAGTTCGCATTCGATTTTCTAGGTACACCTTCCCATTCCTTCATTATATTACATTACATCCCTTACATTCCTTATCATCTTCTTTATCGTTAGGACACAAAATTTCCAAACAAAAGAAAAAAAAAGTCTGCATTATATCTGCTAAAATCCATATTCGATATCTATTCCAAAAAAGCTACCGCGTTTTTACCCCAATGATCTTCCCAAATAGGAGAAACTAATTTCCATTCTTCAATAATTTTCCTTTTTCCTTTATCTTCCAACGACTCTATTACAATGTCAGCCTCTGCGATATCAAGTAATTTTAACAGCCAATCTTCAAGCCTTGGGGACTGTTTCTCTTTCCATACCTGTGCATAACATAATCTAGCAGCCGTAATCATATAGAAGACTATTTTCTTTTTGGATCTGTTTATTTGTAAAGCCTCTATCATATTAAGAAGATAAATTTTAGGAGATAATGAAAATTTTATTTTTATTACGCCTTGTATTTTATTATGTATTTCAGCCCAAAAGGTTTTGGCGACATCACACAGCCACCACATATGGAAGAACGTACCTTTCTGACCACATTTCCAACAAGCATCACTTTGATTTTTCTGCACCTTTGCAATCTGGACAGGAGTAATATACTACCTATGGAACAATTTACAGTAATTTTCTCTCAGACTAACCGGCTTTATTAATTCCCACGTAACTTTCCAAGAGCTTTCCCATTGGTCCATAGTAATTACACAATTCAAGTTTTGGGCCCATTTTACCATTGTCTGTTTGACTACTTCACTCTCATTTTCTAGGGTCAGTAATATATTATATATTAAACTGATTTTATGTTTCCCATTGGGTTTTAAAATCCTGTCAAATTCTCTTTCTTTTATTTCGAATCCCTCTGCTTCTCTGTCCTTTTTAAACCTGTCCAATAATTGTGTAAACAGTAGCCAATGCGTCAGCCATCTGTGAGCAAAAAGTTCATCTTTGGATTTAAATGTTATATTATCCCCGTGTATCTTCAGGATATCTTTATATGTTACCCAAGAGTCCATCTTGGGAATTTCTTTTTTATAAAAGGCCTCATGGACCGATACCCAGAGTGGGATTTTTAAATATAGTTTCCTTTTGTATTTTAACCATACAGTTAATAGGGCTTTTCTTAAATAGTGAGCTCTAAATTCTTTATCTATAAGTGATTTATCATACCACACGTAGGCATGCCATCCAAAGTATAACTCTTCCCCTTCTAAGTTTAACAGTCTGGTATTTCTCAGGATTATCCATTCTGTCATCCATTCCAAGCAATTCGCATGATAGTATAGTTTTAAGTTGGGTAATCCTAGTCCACCTCTTTCCTTACTGTCTTCCAATACTTTAAATTTTATTCTTGGTCATTTCCCTTTCCATATAAATTTTCTTAATTCTCAATTCCATTCTTTGAAGGGTTTTTCATTCATAATTATAGGAAGGTTTTGGAACAAAAAATTAATTTTTGGGAGTAAATTCATTTTAACTACCGCGATTCTACCCAGTAATGATAGTTCTAACTTTTGCCATCTTCTAAGGTCATCTCTTAGTTCTGTCCAAATCTTTTTATAGTTGTTATCGAACAGATCCATGCTATTTTTTGTAATATTGACACCTAAACACCTTACTATCTTCGCAATCGTGAAGCCAGTTTTATTTATTAATTCCTGTTCTTGCTGCACTTGAATATTTTTAACAATAATTTTTGTCTTTTGCGTATTTATTTTATATCCCGATAGTGTACCAAATTCTTTCAATTTATTCATTAATATATCTATACTGGTATTAGGATCCTCCAAAATAATCACTAAATCATCAGCATAAACGCTAAGCTTATACTCCTCCTTCTTAATTTTAACCCCTTTAATTTGGATTTCTTGTCTTATCTTATTATTAAATATTTCTAATACTAATATAAATAACAGTGGTGCCAAGGGGCATCCCTGTCTAACACCTCTACTTATATTTATACTTTTTGTTGTCTCCCCATTCACTATTATTTTAGCTTTTTGATCGTTATATATAGCTGTTATCCATTCTACAAATCGGGAACCCAAGTTTATGGCTTTTATTGTTTGCTCTAAGAAACTCCAGTTTACCCTATCGAAAGCTTTTTCCGCGTCTAAAAAACACATTGCTACTTTTTTTTCATTGTGTCTATGAAGATATTCTATTATATTCAAAACTGTCCGTATATTATTTTTTAATGATCTTCCCGGCAAAAAGCCGTTCTGATCTGTATGTATTATTACTGACATGACCTTTTTTAACCTCTCAGTTAATACTGTAGCGAATATTTTATAATCTACATTTAACAATGAAATAGGCCTATAATTACTTCCTTCCTTTGGATCCTTACCTTCTTTTGGAATCAGGGATATATTAGCTTCACCCCAAGAGGGTGGTCATGTATTTTTTTTTAATCCATTCATTACCTCCCAGAGTGGATCTATTAACTGTTCGTAGAAAGTTTTATAATAAAGTGCAGTAAGACCATCTGGACCTGACGCCTTACCTAACTTTTGTTTCTGAATAGCTTGGATTACCTCTTCCTTAGTTATAGACTGGTTTAGTTGTTCCCTCTGTTCCTCTGTAATTTTTAATATCTCCCCTTCATTTAGATACTCCTCTGTTTTATTTCTTTTAATTTGAGTTATCCCAGTCCGTGTAGAGGTTTCTGTAAAAATTTTCAAACACCTTTTTTATATCTTCTTGTTTAAATAATATCCTCTTATTTTCGTTTATCTGGAATATCAGCCGATTTTCTCTCTCTTTTCGGATTTTATAAGCCAGCCATTTATTTGTTTTATTTGCAAAAAAGAAGTTTTTCTGCTTTATGAATTTTAGTTTTCTTTCTATTTCTTGGGTGTCTCGAATTGATATTTGCTTTTGTATTACCTTTATTTGATCTATTATCTTGGTGTTTCCGGGTGTGGTCTTTAATACCTTCTCTAACTGCTGAATTTCTTTAACCAAAGCCTGTTTTCTTTTCTTTTTTTCCTTTTTAAAAATTATATCTTGTTGAATTAAGTAGCCCCGCATTACTGCTTTACTAGCCTCCCAGACCGTATATATAGGTGTTCCCTTATTTAAATTTTCCACAAAATATCTTTCCAATACTACCTTACCTTTTTCTATTACTTTCTCATCTTTCAATAATGTCTCATTTAATCTCCATCTGTATTCCATCTTTCAATCTTCCATTATTACTAATAATGGGGCGTGATTTGATCTGATCCTGGACTGGGTTTCCATTTTCTGTATCTGTCCCATGATTGTTTTAGTACAGCAAACCATATCAATCCTTGACCATGTGTTGTATATTTTGGAAAAATATGTGTACTCCTTTCGCTCTCCATAAAAACTCCTCCATATATCTACTAATGTTAGGTTTTCAATCATATTAAAGAAAGCTTTAGGTAATTTTCCTTTATTTTTTTGTTTCCTTCTTACCGTTGTCCTGTCTGTGTCTGGTTGAATAACTCCATTCCAATCTCCCATTATTATAATATTTTGACAGTCAACTTCCTTTACTTATTCCAAAAGTTTCTCATAGAATTCATTTTTGTTTTCGAGTGGGGCATATAGTCCCACTATTAACACTGTCATGCTTAACAGTTTGATTTCCACTCCTACATATCTACCCTGGGCATCATTTATGACTTCTTTCACTTCATATTTCGGGCTCACGTATAACGCCACCCCTCTTTTCTTTTTATCAGTCCCTGATGAAAATACATTTCCTAATTTTTTATTATTTAATACATGATTCCCTTTTCTTGTTATATGGGTTTCCTGAATACAATAGATATCACATTTTTGTTTTTCCAAGTAGCGAAATATCTTTTTCCTTTTTATTATTGAATTTAGTCCTCTAATGTTCCACGATATTATTTTAAGCCTCATTCTTTTAATTTTATATTTAACTACTCTCCTGTTTCTGATTCTGATGATATCTCTTCAACAAATTCTTCTTGTTCATCTTCTTCTTCCTCTTGTTCTTGATCTATTTCCTCTTGTTCTTCTTCTCCTGATTCTCGCTGCTCTTGCTGAAAATGTTCTTTTGGTCGATCTTCTCATCTCGTCTCGACAATCTTTAAACCTTCTTTCCTTTCGCTCCCTCGTATTCTCCTTCTCTTTCTTTCCCTCTTCTCTCCTGTTTTTAAGTCCTTCTCTGGTCTTTTCTTCTCTTCCTCTTGAAATCTTTTTAGAAATTCCTCTGCTTTTAGACTGTGTTGATCACCTGTCTTTTTTGATTATACGTAAATATTACCCCTTCGAACTTCCCCCATCTGTACAAGATTTCATTTCTCTTCAATTCCTGGGTTAAAAAAGCGTAGTCTTTCCTCTTCTTTAGTATTTCTGATGGGACATCCTTGAAAATCTTCAACTCTGTTCCTTTGATTACCAATTTATTGGTGTAGCTTTGTTGAATTATCAGCTCTTTAACTCTCTCTCGAATCAGGTACACAACGATGTCCCGTGGCACCTTCCTTTTACGGGCAATCAGCGAGTTAATTCTGAAGATCTGGTCGACTTCTGTATCCATTTGTTCAGTTGGCCAATCTCAATATCTGGCCAATGCTGGAACGACCCTGTTATAAAGGTCCTCTTCTTCCAATTCTTCCAGACCTCTAATTTTAATGCATTTTTCTCTATATTTTATCTCTGATAGGGTATTCTGTCTTTCCGCATGCTCAATAGCTCCTTCAAGATCACCTGTTCTTTTCTCAAGCACCTTCGTTCTTTCTTGTATCTCTTCAACATTTTTGTTCATATTTCTCACATCCTTTGTAACATTTTCCAGTCTACCTGCCAAGTTCTCTATTTCTTTCTTCATTTCTTTAACTTCTTTTTTGACTTCCGTCGTAAGTTCTTTCATTTCTGTTCGCATATCCAATCTGATCTTAACTTCTTCCAAAAGGAGTTTATAGGAATCCATCTCTTCTGATGCTCTTCTTTGCGAGAGCGTCTGGATTTGAGTTTGCACTGCTTTTCTTTTTGTTGCCATCTCCTATATTTAACTAATTCTCAATCTTCATAATCAATATTTTTAAATTTTAAATTGACAGATCTTCTATAGGTATATCTACCTTTTTGAATTAAATATTATATTATCAAATTATTGAGTTATTTTCTATTAAGTTAAGTAATCAAATCAGAATGTAGGATTTTAAGCCTAATACCCTAGTATTATTTTATTATTTTATTACTATATAGCCTATCCCAATTAAATCTAATGAAATCTAATGAATTCTAATAAGTTTAGACTTTTTTTTCAACTAACAGATAAACTATTATTTATATTTAATCTATTTACTGTTATTAACCACATTATTTATATGCTATTTATATACTATTTATATGCTGTTTTATATACTGTTTTATGCTTGTTCTTTGCTAGCCTTGTATGTACTGTTATATTACTAAAAATAACAACCCTGAGATCTATGTATCCTCTAGGTGGTGCTGTATCCTTGTGTCTTTGCTTTACAACTGTTCTCCCTTTTTTGTCTTATCTAAATGTTTGTAACATTTTTTCAAGCCTTTGTGGACCCTCTGTGAGGACATTGCAGGCCCACCAGGGGTCCATGAACAACAGGTTGAGAACTGCTAATATAAATGATGCAGCACATTTAGTTTCTTTTACTCTGGATGGTAGGATGCAAGCCAAGAGGTATAAATTACAAGAATGGTGATTTCAGCTAAACATTGAACTTCTTGATAAACTTCTCCTCATTAGAAATCTGTAAGTAGATTTGGAAGGCCAAATATCAGAGGTGCTAGAATAGTGGATCTCCTGCACCCATGGGGAATTGGGACTGGATCTTTAAGGCGCCTCCCAACATTGTTCTAGGGTTGCAAAATAAGCCAATTTGCATAATATTTTTAATGTGGTTTATTGTATTCAATTTTTATTAGGCTTGTTGAAGGGCAAGGATGTGGGAGAGCTTGTCCTACCAACAGGAAATCTCATTTGCTTTTGGGTTGGTCCTACATATCACTGTGTTTGGTGACTTGTTTCAGGCATCAAATATTTGGGACATCAACAGAGGCCAGGAAATTTAAAATTCTGTAGTTTCCCAGGGAACGCTGGGCTGGATTTTTAAGTACACAAAATGTCATTGGTCATTTACTCTCCTCTTCACTTCCCAGCTTCTGTTATTCCAGCCCTTTATACTGATCTTCATAGTTATGGGGGCTAGAAGCTTCCTTTTCTATTTAAATAAAAATTATAGAAATCTCAATTTTGTGTTCATTACCAATCTATACTGGCACATAATCATGGAGGACACACTAGTCTGTGTGCATGTAGCTATTCCAACACAACGTGTGGATGTCCGCTGCATGTCGGTTCTTTGTACCTGTTTCTCTAAAACAGAATGCCAAGCAGCCTTGAGTTTTATCTGTGCATATATGCAAAACACGATCTTGGCTCCCCAGAATTATTTCTTCTTGGCAGTTGTCCAACCGCAGCCATATAAATCAGCTGCCTTCTACACATAAAGTACATAGGTTCTCTAATGCCTCATTTACATCTCCTTGAATTATAAAAAATATTCCCTTTGCAGACATTGTCAGTACTGGAAGACCAGACCAATCCATATGCTGTACTGATTTTGAAGGCCCATAAGGATGCTGTTAATTTCTCGCAAACCTTGAGAATGTTTGGAGGTTTTCCAGACTGTCCGTTTTAAGGTTTTCCCTTCAGAAATATTGGGTTTAGATTCTGAAACTATCAGACCGTTCACTTAGGCTATAGTATTTTATACCAGTATAATTCCTGTTCTTTTAAATCCTTTCTCGAAATCCATTTCCTTACCATGATATTTCTCAACCATAACAATACTGCTTGTAACTCTCACCCACAATTAACTCACTGCATATAAATATCTCTGGAAAGATAAGCGTAACTTAAATGGGACATTCCTGTAGTATTGAAATCTGTTTTTCCCCTGTTGGGAATTATCTATGTCCAGAGAACTTTTGTGACCCACCTTGGTTTCCAGTTTTGTGAAATGGTGGGAGCAGAAGGAGGGACCTCAACATTTTTTTGCTGGTCATGTCATCCTGCATCACTCTGGACAGCTGAGTGGCTTTTTAAAGTGGGTTTCAGGAGTCCAACAGCGAGTTAAAGTGTAGCTACAACATCATGGCTACTAGTTTGACACAGGTTCTCAGTCATTGTTTTCTTCTCAGTCTATTTAAATATTAAATTTGATAGGTTTAGGTTGATTTCCATAATAGGTCTGATAAAATAAAAGAGTTGTGACCGTTTTAAAGTGCAATATGCACCATATTAAACAGGAGTAACAGAAATCAGCCAGTCTTTTGTAATAAAATAGGGCTGATCAAAGTCCAGGATCGTGCATAAAATATATTTTGCAATGAAATAAGACCCAATGAAATGATACAATGCATAATTTCACAAGAATGAAAAAAAAAGAAAAGAAAAGAAAAGAAACAGAATGACAATGAAAAATCCAAATTCCTATTTGTCGAAGGAACATTTTAAGGAATGGAATAAAACAGGTTTTGAATTCTAAAGCTCTAAATGAGTATAGTCAAGTCTTTGAATATAAAGATGATTAAAAAGACAATATAATCTGTAAAAAGATATTTACAAGTTTAGTCTCTTTCATTTGGACAGTGATTTTAATTACTTGGACATGGGAGGGGGTGAATATAAAAGCCTATACTGTGTACTTTCTCTTTAAATTGCCTTCCACTGTAATTTTGTGCTGTTTAGTTTGTCTCTCCCCACCGTAAATCTCTCCCTCGCTGTCTCTCTTCCCTCCTTGTTCTCTGTAAACCAATGATCAATGTTTTTTTCTCAACCAGGTTTAAAATTCAGCATTCCAGCCTTCATTTATTATACTTTCACTTGCCAAAACTTTTCAAGTAACATTCCAGATCCTTTGTGTATATACTTACATAGCTTTCCATAGAGTCATCAGACATAAACCCAGTTCCAAATGTTTTATTTCAGTCTCCATCCCACTGTATACCTATTGGCTTATGTGTCTTGTCAGTCCAACAGCCACAGTTAAAGCATGGTTAAGAATAAGAATCTAAGGATCCCTGTCCCTTTCACACTATACAGTTACAGCTCTGTGATTCCTCTTTAACTGCTGTAGCAACATCCTACAGAATCCTAGGATTTTTAGTCCAGCAAGAGATATTTAGAGTTCTCAACCAAAGAGCTAGAATGCCTTACCAAACTACAGACCCCAGGATTCCAGAGGCTGTTTCCATGGAGGTTAAAGTGGAGTCATAGTTCCGTAATTGTATACTGTGAAAAGTCCCCTAGTTTCAGGATCTGAGCGGCAAAAATGCATCCCAAACATACTGCTGGCCTCCACACTAACCAAGGCACTGTCTATGGATATAAAGTCATACGCAGAGTCCAGCAATTTGAAACTTATTCCCAGGATAAACAGAAGCACTATAAATTGGAAATGTGCTATGGAACTAAACAAATCCTTCGTCTGCTCTAAAATGTGTTCCACTGTTTTCAGCAGCATTTTTTGCATGTATGTGCCTTCAAGTCAACTCTCAAGGCTTTGCAAATTTTATAGTGTTTTCCTAGGTAGAAAATACTCAGCAGTTGGTTTGCCATCACCTTCATTTGAAATCTAGTCGACAGCACTTGGTATTCCTTGACAGTCCCCCATCCAAGTACTAACCAGACCTGAGCCTACTTAGCTTCCAAGATCAGATGGAATTTGGTACCTTCAGGGTCTTTACCCCTCTATTCAGTGGCACTTACCTCTGGTAAATCTGATGCCCGAAAGGCATTGTGTACAGAGAAATCCCCTCTAAGGAAATAACAAAGCCAAGCATGTTTAAGGAAATTATCTATCACATCAGATTTTAAGGAGGGTTGTTAAAATGCTGATGAATGAATATAGTATAACATGATGAGTCAGGGCCACTAAACAGAACAACGGATAGGTTCCACTAGATGCTACCATAAGTACCAAGATGTTTTACTTTGTAACCCAGTGTGATTAAACTGCATGAAAATTAAGATGTGATAATGCTACAGTAAAATAAGTCTTAAAAAATAAAGAGGCTTCTAACAAAACTGCAGCATTAAAAACCTCAAAAGGAAATACTGATAGGAGATGCTTCTCGAAGGGCAATCATGTAGGTAGAACTTTCATCTGGAAAGCATCTGTAAAGGAGTAGAGGGGAGCACTAAGTAGAAATACAACCTCCATTTGTGAAACCTATCATTACTGGATAGGTAATTGACTTGCACCCTGGCCAATTCATACAACCAGACTGGGGGGAAAATGTGGGTTGAGTAGAGTTCAGCATATGCTGAAAGAGTCATATGATAGCCTTACCACATGCCCAATGCAATGTAGCTCCCTTCTCAAGTGGCTGTCTAGATTCATCCCCATCTTTGGGCTTTGGCACATGTCCTCATGGCAACTGAACCCAAGGAAGAATTGGGTTGAGTTCCAATAAATTCCCAGCAGTCCACAGTAAAAAAAAAAAAAAAATCAGGAAAGGGCTAATGGCAGTCTGGGCAGCAGTTTCTGGAACTCTTTTCTTAATACCTGCTGTGTTATTCTTGGCCTAGTAGTCTTGTCTCCCTTTGTATTCCATTTGCTGTTTTTGGCCGTGAGCTTCGGACTGACCTTGTCATCTACCTGTCTAGGGCCATAGGTAGCTGTATTTTAACCTGGACTTCAGCTCAATTTATGATATCTGGGTCGAGAAAACATGTCAGTCCCTATTCCATTGAGTTTCTCCTAGGGAAGGAAAGAATATTCTAAAATAGTTTTTAAAAATGTTAAAACAAACTTTTGATTGTTGAAAAATCTTGATCAGAAGAATCCTGGGGCCTTTTCACACTACACTGCTGATAGTGCTATTATTCCATTTTCAACATCTTGTGGACTTGATTCTGGGGTTTGTTCTTTACTGAGGCCAAAGAGCTCTCTGACTGGGAATTCTAAATGCCCCTCCCTAAACTGCAAACCCCAGGAATCCATAGGATGTTGAAAGTGGATTAATAGCACTAATAACAGTATAGTGCAGAAAGGCCCCTGGACAGATTACAGTTTTTGGATTGCAGGGCTTTCTCTGAAAAAACTTGTGTCTTCATAATGCACAAAAAAGAGGTTACCTGTTCAGAAAACAGTATTTTCTGAGCTGAAAGAGGTGTTTTCTAAACAGCACAAAATACCATTTTATGTGCAAAGAAGAAATCCTGAACAGCAAATAGTCTTTGAAAACAGCTCAGGTTTTAACGACTTCCTCCCAACAATGAGGAAAATGGTAAAATTATTCTTTCCTGCTTGAAAGAATGAAACTTATGAAGATTTACGCTCCTAGTTTCTTCAGATATCATCTGTCTTGTCCTCTCTGTCTTGAGGTTGCAAACTTTTATTTTCTTTCCATGCTGAAATTTGTCCAATATTATACGCATTTTCCTGGTCTGCACATCTTGTTGTGCAACTAAGCTAATTTATACCACATTCCCCACTGACTGAAGTGTGCTTCAGTGTATTCCTTTCAGTCATGTACCTTTTAATCATTTACATTTTAAACTATGCACATTGTTTCAATAATGGGTTATTTTTCATATGTGTCCTGTGGGTCTCACTAACATGGAAAGGCCTGAGATGAGGTACACATTTTCTTAGAACAAGTCTTGAGAGGTGAAAAACTACTTTTGTTGAGACATTCACATCCATCAATAGCAAGAACAAGTAGTCATTTTTTTAAATACTGGGGGCATTTCTGCACTACACTGTTACAGTGTTCTTATTCCACTTTCAACACCCCGTGGAATCCTGGGGTTTGCAGTTTAGGGAGGGGCATTTAGAATTCTCAGCCAGAGAGCTCTTTGACTTCAGTAAACTACAAACCCCAGAATTCCATAGGATGTTGAGAGTGGAATAATAGCATTATAACAGTGTAGTGCGGAAATGGCCTGGGAATTCGAGACTAGCCAGTCCAGAGAGAGAAACCACCCACTATGGATAAAGGAGAAGTTTGCTTGGTTCATATTTTGATACAAACCACTTTGAAGCAATATGCAGTTCCCCGTCAACAGTCTCACTGTTTCAAATTTTGCAATGAAATTCTCCAATCAAAATATTATATTAAAGAATGCCTATATTAGGAAATATTGCATGCAAAAATATGTGCTTTAGTAAAAAATAATCCTCAAAATTCTTTACATTAAGAATTTGCAAAAAATGTATACTAGGCAAAACTGCATCAAAATGTGTATGTTAGAAGAAATGCACACAAAAAATGTACATGAATTTTAATGCAAACATATTTTTAACAAAATTATTTTATCCAGACCAGGCAAGTTTAAAACTGAAATAATAATAATAATAATAATAATAATAATAATAATAATAATAATAGAATGCTGAAGCTCTACAATGTATTGGTCACAAAGACTGGTGTTGCATTCCTGTTATTTCCCTATGGTCCCATAGTTCTAACCTTGGCCTCCTATCACTCACTTTGACTTTTCATCCTTGAGATCCTTCCCTTGACCTGGAACTCAGGTCTTAAGGTGACCACAAGTTAAAGCATGTTTTAAAGATTAAACCAAGATTAAAACCATGTGCATTACCTTTTTCATAGCTTGCAACATTTCACAGATGAAATGTGTGGCCAAGCAACAACAAGAGCATGGTCAAGATGGCAGAAGTCATTAATGAGGAAGAACATGCAAGCTAGGAAAGATTGGAACAGTTTGCTTTTGCCTGAGGCTACTGGGAAGGGCAAAATTGTGCCCCCTCCTCTCCTCCACCCCACTGAGTTATTAGAGCACAAACTACTTTTGCACTTAGAACTCAGCATGCAGCAATGGAAGTAAGCTGAGGAAAAAGAAACTGGGGCCACTTCTGTGTTACACTGTTATACTGCTATTATTCCACTTTCAACATCCTATGGAATCCTGGGGTTTGTAGTTTAGGGAGGGGCATTTAGAATTCTCAGCCAGAGAGCTCCTGGGCCTCAGTAAACTACAAACCCCAGAATTCCACAGGATGTTGAAAGTGGAATAATAGCACTATAACAGTGTAGGATGGAAATAGCCTGGGACATAAAAAAAAAAGCAACTGAAAAGTGGGATGGTAGAGGATTAATTGAGACTGCCCCTGCCAAATCAGAATAGTTGAAGGGTATATACATTTTGGTGAGACATCCAATTTGATTGTGTTTTAGTCCTGAAAGAAAAAAAAAAAAAAAAGCCATTTCCAGACCATGGCTACCCCTTGATTCATTTTCAGCCACTTTGTAGTGGATGTGTATTCATAGGATGTTTGATGAACCAATAACATGTTTTGTATGGGCACACAGTTAACTTCTGTGCAGATTCAACTTAACCCACAATTCCAAGGTGCCAAGTTGTATGGGCTGTCCTTAATATGTATGAGGGCATTATGTCTTCTTTGGAGATCCTCACTTGCCTTACCCAAAAGACTGTGGGAAGGAAACACAAAATTCTGTATTTTTACTAGAGAGTTTTACTTGCCAAAGTCCTTGGTCTATATCCAAAATGGAAAAGACTTTTAACATTTGGAGTCTAGACATGATCTCCTCAAAAGCATTCTCAAGGGGATAGGCTTTGCTTTCCTTCACTACTTCTGTTCATCTCTTCTTGGACCTTAAACACTTTTGGCTTACTTGGTTTTATTATAGAGACCAGTCTGCGGTGTGATGTCATTCTGTTACATCCAGTTTTACCATCTGGTCAAACTTAGCATTTTGCTTTCTCTCTCATCATCTCTGGAACTTTACATGGCACGTGTACTTTTGCAAGAGGCCTGGGACCTATAACATTGTAAAAGTTTTCCTTTATCCTGCATCTCATGCCAATAAAAACCATCATCCAGTTTTGCTAGCAGCATGGTTTCCAGCTACTTTAGTAGGCAAGTTTCTCAACCTTATAACAATCTATTCTTCCACCAAGACCATGTTTCATTATCTTTTATTAAAACCTCTAGTATAGAAGTAAGCTACAGAGATTTATACTCGTGGAGTTGGGTCTAGAGATGCGTCCCTCTATTAACAAAAGGGTTCTTTCCGATTCTGGAGGGAACTAGGAGGCAAGACCCAATTTCCTCATTACCTTTTTGTTACTTTTCTGTTGCTTTCTTGGACCAGGAGGAATCCATTAAATTGTTCTTTAAAAAAGCTTAAGATTTAGGGAAAAAACCCTCAAGATGTTTGTCAAACTGCTGCACCCACAGGAAAAATTTACTGTATTACCAGGCATTGTGTCACCTTGAATCAAGGGCCCTGAATTAGCAGTAAAACCCTTTGAGGTCTGTGACATGGCTGTACAAGACAGCAGTGGTTGCCATTTTTTTGTAGTAAGAATCCAACCCCTTCCCAGAACCCTGCGTGACTTTCACAGGCTTCTTCAGAAGGCAACCCCTGAGGAACCAAGGGGGCAGGGATTTTGCTCTGCTGGACCTTGAAGCCAAAGGCTTCACTCAGGTCCAGCAGAGGGAAATAGAAGCAGTTTTCCAACAGCATTCTTGTCACTTGCAGCAGGAGATGGATGCTTGGCACTGTGGGGCAATATCCAGTCTCGGTGGAAATGGTGACTAAGTACATTTCCTCACAGCGTTGCTGTCCCAGGATGTGGACATGTTGCTGCCGGTCTGAGAGTTCTGCTTTCACACGACGTCATCACGGTCCCGCTGCCCACAGGTCCCCAGATGTTGCAATTGCCGGTTATACCATTACCAGAAAAAATCTAGTAATGGCCCCCAATTGTGTCATGCTCCTGTCTCCAGCAGCCATGCAGAAAGAGAGGAAGCGTGATCTAGGTGCTTCCTTTCCCAGTGCAGCACAGGAAGTGGCCAGCTGCACTGCGGAAGGAAGGTGCTTGTTATTTGCGCTACCCTTCCGCAGGCAGCTGGCCAGTGCGGAGGGGAGCGTTCAGATCATGCTCCCATCCCGGCAGCAGCACTGCCAGGATTGGGAGAGGATGATGACAGAAAAGGGTGAGGTGCAAAAATGGCCTATATCCCTTTTTAATCCCCAGTGGAGGAATCCTCTTAAAGGACCTTGGGGGTGCAGGCAAATGGAGTATAGCCCAGCTTGGGGACCAAGGACAAGACTTACCTGCAGGTAGCAGGAAACCACATAGTGGTATTCTGCCCCCGTGGATTCCTAAACTCATCTTCAGGTGCCCTGCCCAGTAACCGGGTGGAGGAGGATGGGTTTATCAGACAAAAGATGGATTAGCTGACCTGTGCCTCATGGTATGTCCAACCTATTCTGCAGTGTCCAATAACCTGTGGCAACATTCTCTCCAATCACCGTTTGTGCACAGTGGGCCCACTGTGTCCATGAGGCATTGGTTCCGGGACCCCCTACGGACACCCAAAAATGTGCACTTGCAATTCAGCTTTCAGAGAACCTGTGAATGTGAGGCAAGGCTTATAAACTCCTATTAAAAAGGACAGAGGGCAGTAGTGGAGACAGTAGCAAGCGCCAGCCAACAGGCATACTGCTTTCTTTGGGCTCCGCTGCCTCTGGGGCTTGCTGCCATTACTGCCCTACCCCATTTATAATAGGGATTTACTGTAGAGTGGCCCCTCCACTTTCATGAGGGTTTGGGGTGCAGCCACAAATTGCACCCTAAAAAATGCAAGGGAAGGGGACAAAATGCTGTGGCCAAAGGCAAGGGAATGGGAGGCAGGCACTCCAAAGGGGAGAAAGAAAGCATTGAGTGTGCCTTCCCCCACATTCCCTTGCCTTTTGCCTCAGTGCACTTCCCCTGAGCTAGGGCCAAAGGCAAGGGAATGGAGTGGGGGGCTCTGGAGGAGAGAAGGAAGGTGCCTCTCCCCACTACATTCCCTTGCCTTTTGCCTCAGCCCACATTCTCTGCCAAAGGTAAGGGAATGGAAGGTGGGAGCACCGGAGGGGAGACCGAAGGCATGCATGTGCTTTCCTCCCACAATTCCCTTGCCTTTTGTCTCAATGGACATTTTCTGTGCTGGGGCAAAAAGCAAGGGAATGAAAGGGGAGCAGCAGAAGGGAGAAGGAAGGTTTGCACGTGCCCACTGTATGCATCTTTTGGCTCCCCTACACAGATATGTTTTCATTCTGAAAAGCAACACATAACTGGTAATGTTACATGTAATGCATTACTTCCAAGTTATGAACTCTCCCTTGCATCTTGAAGAAAAGAAACAAACAAACAAAAAAGACCAAGTGCAAGGGACTCCACAAGAACATAAAAAGCTGCCTTCTACCAAGTTAGACTATTTATCAGCATCTTTATTTATTTAAAATGTTTGTACACCACCTTTGTCAAAATTGATTTTCTTTGCTGGTTTGAAACAAGATGAAAGAACACGTGCTATGCCAAAATGCAACACAGTCAAATCACCAACAATAAACAGGAAATTAAAAGGCCAAAGGAACAATGCTTCAAACCTGTTTGTGTAGGTACCCTCGTGTTGCCTGTCGATTTACGGTGGCCCATTGAATTTCTTCTTAGGCAAAGAATACTCAGAGGTGGTTTCGCCAGTTCCTTCCTCCACATGTGTCAAACACAAGGCCCGAGGGCCAAATCCGGCCTGTCATGCCATTTCATGTGGCCCTCGCACCTTTCCTGCAGCTGCGGGACTCCCTCGCTTGGTGAGCCCAATCCCCACATTGTGGGCCCCTGGTTGCTGGTATTCTGAAGAGAGGCCCAGCAGCCAAGCACTCACAATCTACTTCTACTTCTGACTGCTCCTCTGCCCAAATCTTGGCCTCAGAGCATTGCCATGGGTTACCATGGCAATGTTCTGCACGGTCAGCTCATGAGAGTTGGACAGAGGAACAGTCAGAAGTAGAAGTAGATCGCAAGTGCTGGCTGCTGGACCTCTCTTCAGAATACCGGCAGCTGGCGGCTGCAATTTGGGCATCCGGCTCACCAGGTACAGAAAAGGGCAGGGGGGCAGAAAGAGGCACAGGAGAGGTGGGGGAGCAGAATAAGGAACACAGAGGGTCTGGGAGGGCAGAAAGAGGCACAGAGACGGTCTGGGGGCGTAAAGAGAAATAGGGAGGGTCTCAGCTGGGACCAAAAAGTTAAACAAAGTTAATGTAATAAACAGTGCTTGGTAATTGTCTGATGATTAAAAAAATAACTTTCTGTTTTCAAAATTCATTTTTCAATAAATTGTACAATAGTTGTACACTTGAGTATCTTCTTGCCATTATTTTTCCCAGACTGCTAGTTTCAGAGCTGGTTATTACTAAAACCAGTAATAATCGAATGCCGAGGCAATTATTTAATATGATAAAAGAGTAGATACATTTATATAGTCTTACAGATACAACCGGCCCTTTGAGGGCAACCATACTGCTGATGTGGCCCAAGATGAAATTGAGTTTGACACCTCTGAACATTGCCTACAGCACATGGGATTCAGTGGTGATCTTGTTACCCTGTGAACTGGGGGTCCCGGGAGGGACACCAAAATGTGCTCAACTAAAGTTGGGGAAAATTAGCTCAGAGCACTGCTTAGCGTTACGAGAGGCAGGGTAACTTAGCGAGATCTTGAACCCTATGTCTACAGGGTCGGGTCGAGTCAAGGAGAACACAGAAGTTGAAATAATAAATGATGTTTATTAAATACAAGCAAAACAGTGTATGCGACACACTCATACAAGATAACTAAAGAAAATAAGGTTGGAGTGGTATAGAGGGATTTTCAAAGGAATTGCTGGTTTGGGTGATACTTCATCTGTCCTGAAGCCCAGGAAAAATAGAGAGTGAAGCTGGGGTGCGATGTAGCTCAGCACGTGGAGCTGAGGGGAGGCTCGCCAAGCAAAGCGGCAGCAAGGCGGGATGAAACTCGGGAGCGATCCGAGGAAGGTCTCGGAATCAAGGGTTTTTATAAGGAGAATTGTGACTGCAGACTATGCCGTACTTGGGGGAAAACAATAGGTTTGGAGTTGGAGACAAAGCCTCTGAAAGGTCAGAATCTGAATGATTGAGTTATCGTAGCGATTCTCAATAGAGTAGCCAGTATGCAGACGCAGAGTACTTGGGTGTTGCATAGTTTACCCATCAAGCTGCCAGCGCGGGGCAGAGGCTCTTTTGTAAGTAGCGTGCATACCTAATTAGAGTACTTGCCTGGAGGTCTCCTAAAGCAGTGAGTCAGCTACTTCTGGCCTGCCTGTATTGTAGTTTGACTATTACGGCTATTAACGGCCGAGCTTGTTTACGTGCTTGTCCGGTGGCCTCGCAGGCATGTGTAGAGGAATAGAGAAGTGCAACCGAATTGTGATATCAAGGGATATCTTCTAACATCCCCAAAGCTCGGACTAGCCAGGGCAGTAACAATCTCCCATCCAAGTATTAACAAGAGATGACCCTGCTCAGCTTCCAAGATCAGACAGGATCTGGCACTTTTAGAGTATTCAGAAATCTATCCCAATATTATCTACTCTGACTAGTAGTGGCTTTTACAGAGTCTGGGGCAGAGATGCTTCACTGAGGTGTTGCTACCATAGTGTCGCAACTGGAAACACCAAGGATTGAACCTGCAACTTCTGCATGCAAAACATGCACTTTTACCACTGAGTCGTGGTTGCTTTCCCAGAAACGCATCTCTCTTGTTACTTATCTTCTTGCTGTAGAATTCTTGGGAAGGTTCAGTGGAGTCCCTTGGTTTATCTGGAAAATAGTTTGAAAATCACATCATCTTCAGATATTCCTGCTAAAACATGAGAAAACTAGGTCCAAGAGATCTTATCCCAGGTTTCTTTTTTCCCCCCTTACCGTCCTTTCTCCTTTCAAATAAAACAGCATTTACCCTCAAAGGGGGGAAAAATGAAATGTGTTCAACATATGGCATCCAAGACCATTTGATATTTTAAATCTATAGTAAATGTCAGGAACAATTTTTACTGCCCTCCCTACATTACAAGCGCTTGGATCATTTGTCTTTCAAAGGACTAGTAAACCTTAATTTGCTTTAGCAGCTCTCAGTGGATTTTTATTGTTTCTTACTGCTGCCTCTCAACTCGTGCAATTTGTAAAACTAAATATGAACTGCTAAACTCCATCAATCCGGTAGTATTCTTTTAATATCAATTTTTACATAATTAGCCTGCAAACTGTGTTCAATTACTGACAATTAATCTCATGTACTTGGAAGGACAACATTCATTTCACAGTGAGCAGCATCTAAAATGGAAGATGTTTTCAATACAGGAGGAGGGGGTTTATTTTTTTATGCTGACAAAATGGAGCACATCCAGAGGAGGCCGATAACCAGAATGGTGGCGGGTCTAGAAAATAAGTCCTATGAAGAATGGTGGGAAAGAGCTGGGTACGGAAAAGAAAGTTAAGAGTTGGCCTCGTAGCCATTTCCGTGAAATATCTCCAGGACTGATCTGCAGAAGATGGGATAGGTTTTGTTTCCCAAGGTAGGCAAGATGAGATTCAGGGTGGATAAATTTGGTAGGGCCAGTTTTTCAGCCTCCAGGGCCACACAGACTTCCAGAACTGGAGGGAAATAATGAAAATAGTTTAAAGTTCCGTTCTAATTTTGAAAAATGTGTGTTTTTAAAAGTTAAATTCAGACGGGGGGCTCTCTGGCTTTTGTACAATATATCACTTCACCCCCTCCCTGTTTTTGCCATGAAAAGGATGGCCTACAAGACTGCAACATTATAGCTACGAGTATGAGCCCCAGGCAAGATCTTGGTCTTGGTTTTTCACAAGGTTTTCTTTTTCCTTTTAAAAGAAAGATTCTGTCAGGATTTTTCTTTTTAAAAAATGAAATACCAGTACCACTTACAGAATGAAAGTCACTTTGGACCTATCTGCACTACACTGTTATGGTGCTATTATTCCACTTTCGACATCTTGCAGAAGCCTGGGGTTTGCAGTTTAGGGAGGGGCCTTTAGAATTCTCAGCCAAGGAGCTCTTTGGCTTCAGTAAACTACAAACCCCAGAATTCCACAGGATCTTGAAAGTAGAATGATAGCCCTGTAACAGTGTAGGGCAGAAGGGCCCTTCGTTTGGCATATGAAAAGTACAGTTCGGGAAATAATTAAAAACTGAATAAACTTTTGTTTGGTAGTTTGTTAAAATGGAACTACCAGGTTCTCAGCTATAGCAAATAGCGTAACCATGAATAACCTCTTTGGTTGAGTCAGATTATGAGGAGAAGGCAAAATAAAGAAATGAAAGAAACCATCCAAACTAATAAAGCAAAGAAAATTATTTTGTCTCCTCCATCCCTCTATAATGCCAAGCATACATAATGCACTCGTTCCCATAAAAAAAATATCTGAGAAAAGGAAGGCCAGGCCAGGAATTGCAATGATATGAGATACTATGCAGAGTCTCATGTAAAGTTTTAGCCGCTGCATAGTTTTTGGACATAATATAGAAGGAGTAAATATGTTAAAAGACACCAGGTCCCATCTGATCTTGGATGTTAAGCAGAGCCAGCCCTGGGTAGTAGTTGGATGGGAGACTACCAATGAATACCAGGTGTTGTAGAAAAGAAGAAAGAGCCAGCTCTGAGTATTCCTTGCCTAAGAAAACACTATGCACTTTTCCGCACTAGACTGTTATAGTGGTGTTATTCCACTTTCAACATCCTGTGAAATTCTGGGGTTTATAATTTACTGAGCTCTCCGGTTGAGAATTCTAAATGCCCCTCCCTAAACTGCAAACCCGAAAGTGGTGCTCTGGCCATTTCTGCACTAAACTGTTCTAGTGCTATTATTCCACTTTCAACATCCTATGGAATCCTGGGGTTTGCAGTTGAGGGAGGGGCCTTTAGAATTCTCAACCAGAGAGCTCTTGGGCCTCAGTAAACTACAAACTCCAGAATTCCATAGGATGTCGAAAGTGGAATAATAGCACTATAATAATGTACTGCGGAAAGGCCCTATGAAATTCATCAGGTCACTGTAGGTTGACAGGTGACTCGAAGGCATATAGATACAAATATACATTAAAAATCTTAAATATTTTGTTCTTCATTATAAAAGAAAATTTCCCAATTTCAATTTTTCTGGGAAAAAAAAAGTTTCTGTAAGTAAAAAAAAAACAACCAAAAACAATTTCCCCCAATTTTTTTCCTGTATTTTTTTTCCTCCAAGCTGTAACACCTCTGCCTTTCATACAATAAAAAGGCCCCAGCAAAGACTGGCACTCACAAAAGGGCAGTGAGGCTTCAAGCCTCTCCCAGAGCGTTGTATGCTTGGCAACGCTCTATTCTAAGTGGTCTGTTGACATTAGCTTTCAGGACACACAGGCTGAGCTTATCTCGTTTCCCACAAGGAAATGGGAGATGGGTAGGTTGCAGCCGCATGATTGTGAAAAGTGGGGCTGTTGTTACAGCAGTAATAGATTTGATCTTGGAGTAATTGGCAGTTCTCCCTCCTTATTTATGCCTTTTCTTCTCGGCGTCATCAACATAAGCATCTGTGGTGTTAGATGGGTGCTCCTTTATTATAAGGTAATAAAAATATCCCGGCAAGTATATAAAAATGGCACCTTGCCCATGCTGGGATAGAAGGGACCGAATAAACATAAAGTGATGAGTAATATTGCTCAAAGGGTCATATAAATTATCCAGCACATGGTAGGAACAGTAAATACTAGAAGTCTTTTTTTTTTTTTTGCACAAGAGTTATTGTTTGATAGAGCATTAAGAGGAATCTAGCAACACTTTGTTATTGGTGCTGAATAATGGAAGTCAATCTAAGCCTTCACATATCTCACACTAGCAAGAAGGGAAGGTGAATCATTAAATAATATGACACATGGGCTCATGTCCTGTTAGTGGCATAGGCAGGCATTAAGTCAACCTTATGCCTGTGTATGTCTCTTTTGAATTGACACAGAGTTTGGTTTTCCATTGCTACCTTTGCACTGACCAAAGCCTTCCCCAGACCTACTGTAGAGTTTTTGCATCCCTGCCACTCACATGGCCATTCCATACGTGGTGAAGATATGGGTAGAGTTTAATTGGGAAATATTATTTAATTGGCAAACTACATTAATTGGCATTGATATAAAATGGAACCTGAGGTGACTGGAAGGTCAAAGCAGACAGAGGAAAATTATTGATTGAAAACATGTTATCACAAGGATGGTCAGCCCACACCACCCTCTAGGTGCAGCTGAAATCATTGAATTCACACTCATACCCACAAGATAGTTTTCAGGTATAAAAACCTCCAGTTTTGAGTGATTCAGTGCAGTCTCTCACCTTGCTAAATGCCACACTGTTGCCCAGATTCCCAAATGAGAACTGTCCTTAGGCTCTGGTCTAAGCCATTTTGCTGCTTTCTTCACTGCTCTCCAGATCAGTAATTATTTCCTGAACCCTACAAGTCCTCCATCCACAACTTTCCTCTCTTTTCCTTTGATTAGCTTTTGTGTGCTTGTGTGAATGTTTGGATCCACATGCGTGTATGAATATCTCAATAAAACACCATTAGTTTATTTTTGGAATTTCTGGCTGTTTCTTTCCTGTGTGACCCCATAAACATTAGTGGAAGATCTCGTTAAGTTACCCCCCTCTTGCAGGCCTCCTAATTTTGAGCTAATTAATTCCCTATAGTCACATGGAGGTACTCATGAGTCAAGGTGTCTCCTCCACTGTGCTAACTGACTCAGCAGTGAGGGAGAGAAGCGGAGAGTGTGGAATTTTGGTTTTCTCTTCAGAATCAGGCAAAACCCAACTGCTGTAGCCTGTCCAAGCTTGTGTGTTCTTCCTCATTAATTGCCTTTGCCATCTTGACCATCCTTTGAAATGAAATGTCGGAGAGTCTGGGAAGAGTTGGGCAGAATGTGATTTCAGCAGGGCTGGAGTGGCCCTGCATTAAGGATGGAGTGAATATTTGAAAATATTCAAAACATGGTAGAAAAATGTGCTTTTTGGGTGTTGAAAAACCTTGCCGAGAGAAGAAACCTGGACTAATGAGAATCTTTGCAGTTTGGGACTTATTCTGCATAAAATGCACGAAATTATTTTGTGTAGAAAATGGGATTTTCTGTGCAGGAAAAAAGATTTTCTTTTTTCAGTGCAGAAATATACATTCCTTTATAGCAGACCCTGTTTGTTGCCTAGAAGATAGTATAATTGGGGATTTATTCTGCGTAAAATTAGCAGATTGTTGATTTGCATAGAAAATGATATTTTCTCTGAAGAAAACATCTTATCCCCAGGAATTAATATTTTTGCATTAAAATATTTTCCATGCAAAAAATGTTGCCTTGTGCACCAGAAGTCCTGTTTTCTGCTCACAACAACTGCATGCAAATTTTGCACAGAACAAATCCTGAACTGCAACCAGCCTTAAAAAACTGCAGTTTTCGAAGAACTTCTCACGGCAGGAAAAAAAAATTGCTGGAATTACTCACTGCTTCCTTCAAGAATAAACTCAGAGAACTGTATTCCTACCCTGTGTCCCATCTCATCTTCCTCTGCTGCAGCCAACTAGAATATTATGTCTCCCCCCACCACACGCACGCACACAGACGTTCACTCACATTCAATTCTTGGTATTTAGGATGCCACCTGAATGGTAATACTAGACAGTTTGAATTTCATTGCTGTAGCTAAAATAAAGATCAAATGTTGCCATTTTGAAAATAACAGACAAGAAGGCCTTCCAAGTCAGCTGGAAAGTTGCTCATTTATTGCAGGATGGCGCAGAATCTACAAAAAGCAGCAGCAGCATCTTTCTTTGCTCTTTTCCTCCCCTCTCTTTTTGCTCCTGGCAGTAGAAGTCAACTTTCAAGAAAGATGTTATCACAACCCCGCACCTGCTAAGCATAAATCCTAAGTGTGTGCATATAGCTGGGCAGGTTCAGTAGGATGTGATCCAGGCGAACCCTCTCAGCAACCTGAGAAACTGATGAAAGAGAATGTAACTTTGATCCAGAGAAGTCTCATATGCGAACAGTAAGCCGACTTGTGAACAGCTAGAACATGACATGCCAGGAAGCCTTCAAACAGCAGTGGTTGGTTTCACAAGTGTTGCTCTCTTGCACTTGTACAGCAGTCGCCCCACCTGGATGTACATATCAGCATGGCTAGCTGTGGTGAGAGATCCAACTGATATAGACCATAATTCTTCCTTTTTTTCCCCCTGCAAAGTCACAGGCAGTTAGAAGGTGACAAACCTGGCACTGCCACTAAAGCCAAACCAGCTGCAGGAACAAAGGGGCATCTGGTTTTGAAATCACTGTTCTCGTCTACTTTAAAGAAGAAAAGTGCAATTGTATACAGAGTGGGCTCTGATGTGCTCAGGGCGGTCTTTTCTCTTCCTTCTGAAACTGTCACAGTTACGTGTTAAGATAAAGATCCTTGCTAGATCAGACCAATGGGAAGTCTAACCCAGCGTCTTGTCTCTACAAAATATGGACGGGCAGTAAAAAAGCAACAAATCCCTTCTACAGTTCTTATTCAGCCACTGCTATTC
The DNA here is from genome assembly GCA_030412105.1 of Cyclura pinguis. Classification (NCBI taxonomy): domain Eukaryota; kingdom Metazoa; phylum Chordata; class Lepidosauria; order Squamata; family Iguanidae; genus Cyclura; species Cyclura pinguis. The sequence continues at coordinate 14,965,485 of CM059599.1, read as the reverse complement.
AGTGGATTCAGCCTCTGGTTTATGGTGCCTGAGACCATTTCGGCACTACACTGTTATAGTGCTATTATTCCATTTCCAACATCCTATGGAATCCTGAGGTTTGCAGTTCAGGGAGGGGCATTTAGGATTCTCAGCCAGAGAACTCTCTGGCCTCAGCAAACTACAAGCCCCAGATTTCCACAGGATGTTGAAAGTGGAACAGTAGCACCATAACAGTGTAGTGCGGAAATGGCCTTACTTTGACTTTTGTTCTTCAAAGTTGTTCACATACCAAAAACAAGACAGCCCCTGCCTAAAGGTTTACAGTTAAAAAGAGCACAGCACACAAGGAATACATACAGGAAAGGAGGAGGAAACCAAAGACAGTCAAGCACCAGTTCTTAAAATTGCATCATTATCAATCATCATTATCATCCTGCCTTTTCTCCAATACGGGGGCTCGAGGCACCTTACTTGCAAAATATTAAAACCAGAACAGATTAAAAACATGCAAAAACATCAGTAAAATAAAATAAAAATTAAGTTTAAAAATCAATTAAATATTGTACACAATTAAAACCATTTTTTGTTAAAAGATAGGATATAAAAACAACAGAACAATACAATATCAAAAACAGCAAAACAATACATAATTACTGTCAGTTCCTAAAAGCCTTTTAGAATGAGACAATAAATTTTCACTTGATGGCCGAAGAGCAAGGAGGAAGCCATCCTAGGCCATTTCTGCTCTACACCGTTATAGTCCTATTATTCCACTTTCAACATCCAGTGGAATTCTGGGGTTTGTAGTTTACTGAGGCCCAAGAGCTCTCAGGCTGAGAACTCTAAATGCTCCTCCCTAAACTGCAAATTCCAGGATTCCATAGGATGTTGAAAGTGGAATAATAGCACTATAACAGTGTAATACGGAAATGGCTCTAATTTCACTTAGAAGCAAGGAGAGAGTTACGAAGTCTGGCAGCAGCCACCGAGAAGGCCCTCTCCCAAACATGCCTGAGAAAGTGATGGGACCCAGACAGGATGTGTTCTTTTTGCTTATGTAACTGCTGTCTTGCTATCTTTTTTTAAATGGTTGGAGAGAGTGGTTTTCATTAAAACTGAGGGGAGAAGGAGCAGGAGTTGTGGGTATCATTAAGCCCCTCCACTAATAATTTGAGTAGGAGAAGTCTGCCCATTTTCTGACTTTTCACTGCCAGTCATAGAGGTTCTATACAGTTTCTCCTTTAGATTCCATGCAGGAGTAGGAAAGAAATCTGGGACTCTGCCTACCATGTCTGAGCAGAAATGGGAAATTTTTCAGCTCGTGCCAGCTTGTGCCGTTGCAACTGGTGAGTAAATCAGATGCTGTTTATCAGATGGACACAATATCCCTCTCCTGTAGGTGGTCTCTGTTTCATTAGGCTTCAGATTGATGGTGCCCAACAGTAATCCAAAAATGTGCAATGGATACATCCACCTCATTTTTCATTAACGATATTTCCAAACACACAGGAAGCAAGGAGAAGCCATAGATTTTTGTCTGCCTTATTTTTATCCTTGAAGACTCGATTGATTATCCAACATCACTGCTGGATGCTTGCTGTTCCCGTTAAAGGATGTCTGGTACATAACTAGAGGAGACCGGCATTTGGCACAATCCAGCCATTTCAGCATACTGTAGAAAAAAAATTAGTTGGAAGTGAAGCTGATAAAAGTCCTGCTTTTTCTTAAGATTAAATGAACTTGGCTGTGGGGCTTCTCTGTATTACCTGAAATTAGATGGTTCATCCTAGATCTAGACACACCACCAACATCCAATAAGCTACCGTGGACTCTCCCCACCCCCAACTTTCCCACTTAAACCCAATTTTTGCTTGAAAGTTTCATTTGGTGTCAAGGAAATAAGAAGTTTCGACTGAAAAGCTATGCCTCCTTTGGATAAAAGGTGTCCAAAGTTTTACTCAAAAGTTAACAGCCCATATTCTACAACAGCTACTTAGTAAGTACCATCTCATAGAATAACAGAGTTGGAAGAGACCATAGGGGCCATCCAGTCCAACCCCCTGCCATGCAGGAACCCATATCAAAGCACTCCCAACAGATGGCCATCCAGTCTCTGCTTTAAAACCTCCAAAGAAGGAGACTCCACCACACTCCAAGGCAGCATATTTCACTGCTGGATAGCTCTGACCATCAGGAAGTTCTTGCTGAGGTTCAGGTGGAATCTCCTTTCTTGCAGTTTGAATCCATTGCTTCTTATCCTAGTCTCTGTAGCAGTGGAAAATAAGCCTGGTCCCTCATCAATATGAAATCCTTTCAAATATTTATACATGACTATCATGTCCCCTCTTACCCTTCTCTTCTGCAGACTAAACATACCCAGCTCCCTAAGCTGCTCCTCATAGGGCATGGCTTCCAGACCCCTATGGCCACTCTCCTCTGGACATGCTTCAGCTTGTAGATATCCTTCTTGAAATGAAAACTGGACCTCTCCAAATCGGAAACATCATTCATCTGTGCTCTGGTCGCTAGCATTAGGGAACTTTGTCCCCTTTCCTTCTTGGGTTCAAGTCTGGAGGCATTAGTGAAATGAAGACAGAAGTTTATTTCATGACACAGCGCTGATCCAAATATCTTTCTCAATTCTCTGGTCCTGAATCATCCATATGTCTTAACCTTTATAGCAGTTTTTGAATACCCAGCTAGCAACAGCTTACAACATTGGGAACACTGACTCTAAACAATGAGAGAGAGACTCAGGCTCTATCAAGATTCCTGGACCCGAGTTTGTAGATTCAGCAACCTAGCATCATGACTTCCTCAGGTCAATGAGGTGTTAGCAAGACAAGACTCCTGATAAAAAAGATGGGGAGGGTAAAGAAGAGGCATTTCTCAGGTTCAGCATAAGGGGCAACTCCCTCTGCTACTCTGACCTTTCTTCTGAATCCATGATGTTGTCCCCTGAACATGAAGAGTCTGCCACTAAGGTCATGACCAGGTCATGCTAGCATAATATTGTGAATTCTCACTGAGGTGACATCTCTTCAGGTACTCAGGCTATGTACAGTCTTTCCATAACTTTTGGCATGACTATTACAATAGAGATGGTGGACCTTGAACCTGGTGCTCAGTCACACTGAGATCCTACATGGCTGAGGGTAGCATAAGAGTTCCACATATGGCACTCACTTATGGCTCCCCTGGCACTATCCCTAGGACTGAGCATTGCACTGCATTAGCTGCCCCAGCCGTTCCATTGCTGGTACAGAATGTGTGGGGAGAACTGGACTACCCAGATGGAGTCTGAGGACATCTTCTTCTGAGATCCGCTGAAATCTTCCAGAGGTCCAAGTGGATTATGTTATAGGTTTGCATCTGGCTATGGAAACATAGCCCGGTGCTTCTCCAATCCTCTCCACTTTTAACCAGCAACAGAATGGCCATGGACTATCGCAGTGGAACCGTAAGTCTGGAGGCAGCTTTGGACATTGCAGAGGGTGGAACAGAATATCAGTCTCCACAATGACCAGAAATGGACATACACTAGTGTAAGGTGGACTTACTCTTGCATATGTCACTAAGAGCAAGCCAGCCCCTGTGTGCACAAGTATGTGCACTAGAACTGCACTGTGGTCCCTCTCTGATAAACAAGGACAGCTGTACTTTTTAGAAGTCCAGATGACTCAGATGCAAGAAGCCTTTTTCTGTAGTGGAATCCTATTTCTAGAACTCCCTTTCCATGCACACTCACAAGGATATCTCTCCTAATTTTCAGAAGATTAATCAACAGCTTTAAAAATATTGGGTGAACTTTAGGGTTATTGCATAGAGGATTAAGATTAGCTGTGCTTTTATCTGGGAGAGTTATAAGAGCACACATTTTAGGAAAAACATACTTAAAAAAAAGGTATCTCTTGATCAAGCCCATTGGCATCTTCTTGAACAAACAGCATGGGGGGAAAGACTAACAATCAGATCTCATAAGAGTCATTGAAGTCTCCCAAACTGAAGCATTAAAACTTTTTGTTTCTTCCTCCACATGGTTCCCTTATGGGGATTTTTCTGTAAACTGCTGTTATAAATCCTTATTTTTAGTTATAAGAGAGGGGCACCAGGAAAGATTAAAACATGGAGACAAAGACATGTCAGTTCTTGATCTTTTCTTCTTCTCATCTCAACCTTTAGAAAGTCTTTCTGGAAGAACACAAGGAACAGCAGGAAGGTTTCTAACACACCTTTGAGAACTCCCTCCACTCAGATCCCAGGGTGGCTAGAATAGTAAAACCCAGTGGTTCAAAAAGTCTCAGGGCCAGAAAAGGAAGCCTTTATCTCCAGACTTTTCAAACGTATTTCATCAACATATTGATCGAAGAAACCTGCCACCTCTTTTAGCCTTCTAGCAAAGGAATTAATTTAGGTCTTCCTGTGCCAAAGACCTACAATCTAGTTCCCTTAAACATAATGATGGCTCCTTTGGAGCATCAAAAATTTGCACAGGAACCCAACTAATTTAATAGTCTTCTTACATGTATGGAAGAAGGGAAAGACAGATCCACTTGCCAACAGCAAGGTGCTGGAGAGGTTGTTTCATGTGGTGAGATCTTGCATCAAGGAACCAGGTGGGGTATTTTTCCCCCCCCTTTTCTTTCCAAAAGCCATCTAATCTCTGAAATAAAAAGGGATGGTATACAGCCCATTTAACCTTCCAGGGAGTTTTCATCCCTGGAAACATCTGATGTCTTTGATTCATGTTAGACCTACTACCAAAGACCCCCTTACTCATAAACACTCCACTTCTCTTCCTTCTAAAGCTGCTTGTATTTCCAAGGTATTTCTGATGCTGCATTTATAGAAATAAGAGTTTTTTGCCTTCTGACTTCAACAAAGACAGTGAATCCTGCCTGATATTATTAACAAACAAACTGAGAGGTCAAACTGGAAATTATTTCCAAACACAGGGCTTGCTATGTTTCCTATGAAATGTTCTTGAAAGTGACATATTGGCTTTGCAAAGGATTGCAATCTCTCCTTTGCTGTAGAAGGGAATACAGTGTTCCTTTCACTGGCTTTAAATACATTTCCTGTTCAAAGGATGGGGGGAAGAAATCAGAGAGATTACTGATAAAAAATTAAAAATTGTTGTTGTTGTGTATCTTTGGGTCAGCTCCAACTTATGACAAGTCTATCCTAGTTTTTCTGGGCAAAATTCATCAAGGGGAGGCGATGCTTGCCTTGCTCTAAAGTGGAAAGGGTATGACTTTCGTAAGACCACCCACTGGGTTTCTGTGGCTGAGTGGGAATTCAGATCCTATTATCCCAGGTCATTTCTGCACTACACTGTTATAGTGCTATTATTCCACTTTCAACATCCCATGTAATTCTGGGATTTGAAATCTACTGAGACCCAAGAGCTCTTTGGCTGAGAATTCTAAATGCCCCTCCCTAAACTGCAAACCCCAGGATTCCATAGGATGTTGAAAGTGGAATAATAGCACTACAACAGTGGAGTGGGGAAATGGCCCCAAAGTCTTAGGCCAACAGTCAGACCACTATACCATGGTGACACTCACACATCAGCTCTTTGTTGTGACATTCTTTCAAAGCCATCATTCACATTTAGCTCAACCAGATGGAGATGCTGGACACTGAACTGTGGCATGGCAAAATGTAAAAATGTCTCTTTTGCCAGTATATGGCTGTATGGAACTGCCAGCCTATCTTAGTGCTGTGAAAATTATGTCATATACAAGTGCTGATGGTCTGACAGCAAGAGACAGGGAGAAGGAAACTTGAGATGCAAGAACTGATTGGACTGTTCTTTCAAGCCTCTAGACGGTACTTAAAAGCTATCTGTCATAACTCACTCTCCACAATCCAAGGAATCCAATGTGGACGAATTGGATTTTGAGGAGTTTCTGTCTCCCCAAGACCGAGAAGCTAGTGTCTGAAGCAGATGAGAGGCTCCATCCTCAGCAGGACTTGGCAGATGCTAAAGATACTCTCCTTCTCTTTGAGATCAAGACAAAGAGAGAAAGAGATATGTTGTAGGAACTGTCTGTTAAATAGAAGATGCTGGCTAATCAAAGACCTGGCATCCAGTGGCAGCCACCTATAAGTCTCCCAGAAGCTGTGAAGATTCTTTGGCGGTTCAGTTTTTTAACCACTTGGTGTTCCCATGTTTCCTGGAATTCTACACCCCAGTGTTACCCCACTGGCATACCCTATCCCGGGAACTATAAATTTGATATCAAATGTGACCACCATTGCCAGAGAGGTTGCCCGGATGGACACTTAGGCAAAAAGATCAAGCGACCGAAACTAGATCAGGCCAGGAAAATCCCCAGTCACGTAGCCCAAGGAGACCTCAGGCAATACACATCTACATAGACAAAGGATCCTCAGCCAAGAGTAGCCAACTTGAGGGAATTAGCATGTTTTCCCCAAGTTCAGCAACTCTGACTTTGGAAGATCCTATTAGGTGAGGTCCATCTACATTGACTACAATCCTATTAGATGAGGTCCATCTACATGGACTTGATTGCAACTCGACTTGATTGCACCTCACTTGCCATTGTATGGCATTTCTTCCTTTGTTTTAGCCATTGTTCGTCCCAGGAGAGGGCCTGCCCTCGAGGTACATTCCGTCCTATAAGTAGTCCTAGTTTTGAGGGTTTCTTCGGAGAACTCCCCGCCATGCTAGCAGACCTCAGCAACCTCTTCTCTGAGCTCCATTCTTCTCGCCACTTCCCAGACCAAAGACTTCAGGATAGGTGCAGTATCACCTCCTCTACAATCCCTTTGCTATATCCCCTATCCATTTTTCACCTTTTTTCCTTCTCAATAGGCCTTGTGTGCGTGTGGGTGTGAGCGCGTTGATGCGTGAGAACATTTTCACTTAATAAAATTCATTTATTTAATACATTTGTCTGGCTTTTTGGCTTGGCCTGACCCCGTAAAGTTGGGTAAAAGATCCTGCTGGGCTACCCTGCCCCTCGTTTTGCTAATGCCAGTGCTCCGCTAATTTCCCCAACTTTTATAACTTGGAGAGAATCAAGGTGTCCCCCACGGGACCCCCAGAAGTCAGGGTAACACCAGGACTGACTATGTTTAATGACACCTAGCCTCAACCCCTTTGGGCTTGGATATCTGCACTACTGGCTTTGTGTAATGATCTAAGGACCAGCTGTGACCTTGCCCCTTCACCTTACTTCATCTTCTTGGGTTTCCTATGTATGATCTGGAAGGGATTGACTTCCCTGTAGCTGTTTCTCTTAGGAGAATCTCTCTCTATGGACATTTGTTGCCTGTAGGCACAGGAAAATATCCTTTGAGGAGCACATCATTGTTGTTGCTATTATTGTTATTTAATTCATTTATATCCCTCCTTTCTCTCAGTAAGGAAACTCAAGGTGGATAACAGCCTATTTAAAAACAATACAGATTCAAATCTATACAAAGTTTTCAATAAAAGCAATTTAAAATAAAAACAATGAAAGTTGTAAAAACAATTTATATCATTTAAAGCATTGAAAATTCATTAAAAGCACTACGTGAAAACCATTAAAAAATACCTCACAGTATTAAAAACCCACTCAGTCAGTTTGTAAAAATCTGATGGCATAAAAATCCTTTAATCTGCTGGTAGAAGGAGAGCAAGGATAGAATCATCCTAACCTCCCTGAGGATGGAGTTCCAAAGTCTGGGACTAGCTACCAAGAAGGCCCATCTGGATCATGTAGTGACAGAGGCCAAAGGACTTCAGCATCCAATATTTCTGAAGCAAGCACCCAATGTTTAACCTTCCTAGGGCCCACAGATTCCACCAAAAGAGTTTTAACATTCCTGCTGATTGGAGTGAAACCTGGCAAAAAGAACACAACCTCAGTTGTGCTAATGAAATGTAACATTTCAACACTTCCCTTGCAAAGCACTAGGATTGAAAGTCACTGGTAAAACCATTCACTGGGCCTGGAGGCTAGAATTAGCCAGAAAATTACATTCCTTTCTTTCAATCCCCTTCTTACCGTGATGTTTTCCTTCTGTGGAGATATGCAACTTTTGTCTGGGTCTTTGGGTCCTTCTGAATCCTGGTTGTTGCTGAATGTTCATGAGTGTTAGGTTCAGATTCAATAACTTTGGAGGAGCTTCAATTCAAACATTTCCCAGGTCTGTCCTATTTAGTATGGTTCTATCTGGGGCTCCTCCAGATCTGATATGCATGCTTCCAATGGACTATTGGTCTGGCTTAGTGGAATGTAGATACATAGGTTTAAATAAAATCAGGTTGAAGTCGTTCATACATTCCTCTCAGGCATGCCAAAGTTCATTAGTGTGATAACACAGGGCAATAACTGCATGGCCTACCTAAGGTCAAACTGGAAGAAACATTTATCAAGTTGATTTGCAAAGGCATTTCCCTAAGCACTAAAAGGTCTCTCTTTGTTACAGCACATGATTTTCCTCACCTCCATACCTTTCATTTAGCATATTTTGTTTCATGATTGCTCACTGGAAGCAAGGACTCTTTTCCTTTCTGAGGAAAACTGATTGTGAGAAGGAAGACACCTTAATTGTGGGGAACACATACTGCCTTTAATGTTTAGTTCTGATTCTCAATGTCAAATTGTTGTTTCCAGCTTATGGCAACCCTAAGGAGAACCTATCATGGTTTTTGGGGGGGGCTGAGGATATGTGACATGCCCGAGGTCACTTAGTGGGTTTCCATGGCCACATGGAGAATCAAACCCTGGTCTTCAGGGTCATAGTCCAATGCTCAAACCACTATACCATGCTGGCTCTCCAATCTCAAATTACTTTAGGTAAAAGAAGGCAGCAGGGCTTCATATCAAGGACAGCCTCATGTAACAGACAGTTGTACCAGTTGTGTTAGTTAACTCCTCAGTTCAGCAGGATTCTGGGTTGTTATGAGTGTCCTACCAATATCAGTCTGCAGTTCTGTCCATCTCTTAGCATCAATGAGTGCTAGTAAGTGCCAAGTACAATGTTCTTATTCTTCAGCCCTCACAGCTCACATTATGGTACACCCCCTTCCCTCTCTGCTAATGAATTTAGAAGGAAGGGCCTTTATACCAGTGATATCTTTTGCAAATTTGTAGAAGGAAGAAATAAAACAATGCAGCAAATGAAATGTTGTTTTTATGAAAAGTGGATGGCAAATTCCAGCGGTTGTGCTGGGTTTGGAGTGTAACCCACTAAGCAGGCAGAATGAAATCTGAGCAAACCATTGTCACAGCAGTCACGTAAGAAGACACCAAATTGCACGGCACTGTCATTTTACTGTGGTCTGTTTAAGAAAACCAGCATTTTAATTGGAATTAGAGCTCAATTTAATTAGCAGCAGGCAAATATGTAAAGCACAGAACAAAATTAGTTTGCATAGCGGGCATTTCAGACAGAAAAAAAATGTAACTTTTCCATTCACTCATCTTTGGCCAGCTGTGTTCATTTATAAGAAGCCCCTAAAGCAATTTCTATTAAGCAGAACTTGACTAAAGCAACTAAAGGCCAATGGGCATGTTGCATTTCTGCTGTAATTTCTTTTTCTTTCTTTCTTTCTTTCTTTCTTTCTTTCTTTCTTTCTTTCTTTCTTTCTTTCTTTCTTTCTCTCTCTCTTCCTTCCTTCCTTCCTTCCTTCCTTCCTTCCTTCCTTCCTTCCTTTCCCTTCTCTACCCTTCCATTTCCTTCTCCTAAAATCTACTGGGTACAATAGGAAAATAGGGTACAGGAAAATCCTTTCCACAGATAGACAATCTACATGGGAGACCATGTGGAGGAACAAGACAGGACAGAAACAAACTATGCTGGACTCCACTGTTTTGTACAGTCTTGGGAAGGGTAGCTGGCATTCTGGATTACACTTATGGATTCATAACTTAGATCCACAGCTGTTCCATATTCAGTAAGACTACGTGGTCATACTTTAAGACTAGAAAAATGCCTCCTGAAACCCCAGCTTTGACCCCAGCCATTTGTACACAGTACATTGTACATGGTGCCCCAGACTGCTGTTCTTCTGTGCTACCCTCAGATGCTGTCTGAGCAATCTACTGTGACCCCATCTTCAAGACTGGTAACTATCACTTTTTCCACCCTATCTCTCACTATCCAACCTTTCTTGCCTTACTTTCCGATAGCCTTGTATGGTTCGTGAGAGTGTCTGGTTTCTCATGTGTTTGTCAATTGAAATAAAACACTTTGTTTAACTTTAAAATGGACTCCTCTCTACAGTTAATACTGGTATATACAGGCAAAAAGATTCTGCCATTACCCTCCTCTCACAGGCCTCCTTTGAGCTATAATTCCCCCTAATTCTAAGGAGACACTGGCATTGTGGGTGGACCTCAATGTCCACCACCTCTTAGGGTAACAAGAAGCAGGATGGCTTTCAAGCTTTTTTTTTTTCCCGTCACAGCCTTGCTCACTGTGGGGACTGAAAACATTATCTTCTTTGTGCCCCGGTTGACAGGGCAATGGACCTGCTTCGCCCAATGCGGCTGCTGGTTGGGAGAGTCAGGCCATGAAATTACTTGGTTATGCATATTTAACTAAGTAGCTGATGTAGAATACTGGCAGATTTCTTTACCACTCTCACTCGGGGGTGACTGATGGCTTTGTTTCTTTGGGATGGTGAATCCATGCTTGTTTTAGAAGAACTGCTCTCTGTTTTATGGTAGCTATCCAAGGTACTGAACCTATTTGGAGACACCCACAAGCACACCCACAAGCACCCCAGAATCCTTGTGCTATCCCCAAATACCTCTGTTTTCCTTTGCAATGCCTCTCATTTCTCGTTGTTTTTTTGAGATGTCCTGCAAAGGAAAATAATTTGGTTTGCTAGAAGGTAATTTGTCTTGCTTTAAAACATGGTGTCCTGGGGGCATCCCAAGGTTAGCCAGGCAATAATTGGCCCCTGCTCGCCACCCAGTTGCCCATCCTTGCTTTAAAACAAGGTGCACACTTCCTGTGCCATGGGCTTTTGAAGGAGCAATATTTAGATTGATGACGCTACAGAAATTTTGCAGTGCAGGAAGTAATACAGTGGCACGGTGGTTGGGAGAGTCCAGTGCAGCCCCTGCCTACAGGATGTGAATTCTTGCATCCTGGAACAGAATTCTAAGTGGAAGGGAAAGCAAGCCAAAAAATGCAAGCACCTGAAAGTGGACCTTGGTGCCTCTCGGTTTCCCCTGTGCAACCTGAGATCCATGTGCATGTAGGCTTCCGTCTGTAAATATTCTTAGAGGAACCGGAAACTTGGTACATAGTGACATGCATTGCCAAGGTCTTACTGTGTTAGTTACACATCAACATGCAGTCTATAGACACCCACTCCTAATAATTATTGTTTGGGACATATGTTCAGCTTATATTAATGCATATATCTAACCTGCATTCATACTCTGTGTATTCCTCCCTCTTTTTCACCCTCTTTTTTTTTGGGGGGGGGGATTTATATTTTTAAAAAGCATAATAAAGCTATGTAAGAAAAAAACTTTGCGCTGTGTTACATGCTGTGCATGGGGTTCTCTTCTCCAGTCTAATAGCTTGGTCCACCTAAAAAATAAAAATAAAAAAAATTATGAAGATGTATAATCCCTAAGATTGATCATTTGGAATGTGGCCAAGGCAACCAGTAGGCAAAGGTCTTTTCACAGAGAAGGGCTTTTAGCTATGAGTGGGTTACAGAGGATTTTTTAATGGAGGGGTACTACATTATTATGCTTACTGTTATGTTTTAAGTGTAAGTACGGGCATATGTCAACTAACAAAGCCTCTGACAAGGAAACTCCTTTTTATAAAGTCCTTTTTATGCCTACCCAGTCCTTCTTTTTCTCCTCATCCTCTGCCTAGCTGGAAGTTTTTTTTTTCTTAGTATGTCAGTATTGTGAAGATGGTGAAAGCGGACTGGAAGAACACAGATTTTCTGTGTTGGGTTGCTTCAGTGTGTCTGCAGTAAACCATGCAATAGAGCTGGAGCTGGGAAAGAGCAAGATTCTTCTCTAGCCAATCCTTCTGTAGCTATGTGTGCCTGCCTACAGCAAGCAAGATAAATAGCAGCTGCCTCCAGAATCCCTTACTGAGCCAGCGTGAACAGCAAAACACAGAGAAAAGGCAGATCACAGAATGTAACCCTGATTCACCAGATACCTCAAAAATTTTAAAGAAGCACAGATCTGTTAGTCTGGCTCTTAAAACTTGTGTTTGTGTGTGTGTGTAAACAGTCCTCTCTTTTCCACTGCTTTTCCTTTCCAAAATCAGCATCATTTTAGTTTTCCAAAATGTCTCCATGTTTACATGCACAACTGCATGTCCAAATGCAAAGCGTGGATGCAACAAGCACTTTTTTGTAAAGGCGTCTCTAATACAGGTCAACCTCTCAGAGGACTGAGATTGGCTGATCCTCCTTGCCTCTGTGGTAAGCCCAGGTCGGCAACTGTTTCATGTATGAAATGGCCTTTGGAATGCAGCTGATCATTTGCTGTGACCCAAATGTGAATGTGATAATAAACAGAAACTCCCAGAGAATTTGTGTAGGTCTTGTATCACTAGCAACACACGTTATCGTCTTGAACACTACAGCGCCGAATATGATTTTACATTACCTTGTCAGAGTGGACTGTGATAACCAGAAGTCATTTGTTTCCAAAGAAACAATGGGAGCTGTGTATGACAATGGGGGCTGGCTGCCTGGGATACAACAGTGTTATTTTCTGATAACGTGGAATACAGTTGTAAATCATGATTTCATTTTAGGCAACAGTGGTGAAGGAGTTCTGGAGATACAAGGCAATGAGGAGATACAAGTTTTCAAGAGCACAAAAAGAATGCTTTTTGTCTCTTTGGATCAAGGCCACTGGATCAAGATCAAGACCTTGAGTTAAACACACACACACACACACAATGGATCAAAACTGTTTCCATTTAGCAGTGAAGAAACAGAAAATATGTATGCATTCATCTCCTGCATTTGTGGCAATTTATTCTGTATCCTCTACATGTCTTCAACACAGGTGACAATATGAAAATAGTATACATGCTAAAGATACAAACCAAATGCTATTCATTCTGGCTTTTATTTTTTTAAAAAAGCCACCCACCTGAGTCTTCAACCTGACTCTAGCTATCTAACATGTATAGAAACAGAAAAGCTAGGCCTCTGGTAAATTTGCATTAACTAAAAATTGACAGGGTGGCTCCCGTACCCTCCAGAAGACATGTGCAGCCAAGTGACATTAGAGCAGGGTTGATACAACAAAAGTTGTGAATGAGGAAGAACACATAAACTAAGAATGGCTGCAGCAGTTTGTTGATCCTACTGGGAAGGGCAAGAGTTTGCCTTCTCCCTTCCTCTCTCCTCTCTTGAGTTAAGAGAGTGCCAACTACTTTTGCATTTTGAAATCAGCTTGCAGTAAGTAAGTAATGAGGACAAAGGGGAAAAGCAGGAAGAAAGGAGTTACCCCAAAATGTGGGTGACTTAGGGGTCCCCCTGTGATGCCATTACATCTGTGAAAAGGTGGGCAATATTATCTCAAAATAGGAAGCCTGCAAGAGGGGGGATAACCTAATGAGATCTTGTACACCTATTTTTACCACTACATCGGCAGGGAAGAAGCAGCCACAGATCCAAAAAGTAAACTTAAATATGTTTTACTGGAGGAATTGCAATCACACAAATGAGATACAAGCAGTCATGCAATCACAAAAGGCTAACTGAAGGAAAAGGGAGGAACGTTTTGGATACTGAGATTTCAGGGCAAAGTGGGTGATATTTACCAGTCCAGAAGAATGGTGAAGAAGGCAATGTGGCTTAGACTCAAGTCTAAGGACAGAACACAAATGGGAATTGGAGCAGCTGAGGTGCTTAGCAGCAATTGGTGTACTGTGAGTTGACTGGCCAAAAATTGGGGTTTGAATACCCAATTTCTGCTTGGAGGGCTAGGGTGTTAATGGCTCTCTGGCCAAGTAAACAATGCAGTCCAGATTGCACTAATGGTCTTAGTGTTAGGTGACAAAAGGGTTAATGGCATCCTGATAGCTCAATGCTTGTCGGACAGGTCTGAGGACAAAAGGGAAACTTGCTTGGTTGGAGGTAATGGAGTTAAGACAATCAGCCATCTGGTGAGGATCTTCCAGACGCTATTGTCTAAAAAGTTGAGCCATTAAGGCTAACTGCAAACCTATTATTTCTGGGATTTCCTGGTGATTTCCTGGCTATGAACTGGCTACACTTGGAAGTTTCTTCTGACCTAATTCACAACACATATATTTGGGCAGCCTTTTCCTCTTATCCAGCCTAGCCATACAGTCATAGCAGGATATGTTTTATATTTGTGCCAATTAATATATTTTGCCAATTAAATCATATTTTGGCAATTAAGCCAAATCAAAGTATGGTGGTGTATGGCCTGGTAACAAGAGCGTCTTATCAGATTGGAGAACTGACATACTGCCATTTTTCTGAGAAGAGAAAGAAACAGGCCTTGTCACAATACTCTTTCCCTCTACAAAGTGGAACGTGAGCAGGGAACATGCAAAGACCCACTATGAATATGCAACTAGCATGCAGATCAGTGTTTTTTGTTTTGTTTTGTTTTTGTGCACCAAATCCAGAATAATTTTATTTGCCTTCCAAATAGGAAATGGATTAGACTTTCTGTTCGTCCCAATATATATGTGTTTGTCCACACACACGCACACACACACCTTTTTATGTTTCACCCATCTGGAATAATAACATTTATTTGATCCCCGTGAAATGCAATAAAGTATTGAATAAGCATTCCTTGATCATATAAAAGTTTATATGGCAGTCATCACAGTGGTGACTTGTGTATATGTGTTTTTCAAGAGATCAATGGCTGAGGTTGCATGTAACAATTTAAACAATGTTTCATCAGGCTTACTTTTTCGGATTTTGATATCAATTTCAAGATGCCCCAGGAGTTTAAGGCAGAAGAAGCCTAATTTGATAAAATGTTAGAACGAAAACTGTTCCCTCATAAAATGCAGTTATAAAACTGTCTCCAGCGTTAAGCTTGGTAATAAAGCTATTGCAATGACTTGAAATTTGGGGCATTCCCAGTTGGTTTCAAGGCAACCTCCCCAAATTCTTTTTGCATTTCTTTGTGTTTGACACAAAAAGTGCCACCAAATCTCTCGTCCTGCCTCAAACCACTAACTGTCAAAACTTTATGCAAAAGGAGGTGATAAGACTGAGGAGACAGAATTCTTGGTGTACTGCTTCAGATCTATTATGAGTCCTATTTTAATGTTTACTTTTAATGACGCTTGCTCTTCATATCTGCAGATTATGAATCCATGGATTCAAGCAACCATAGCTTGAAAATACTAAAAAAAAAATCCAAAAAGCAAAGTTTGATTTTGCTATTTTGAATAAGGGACACTATTTTACTACACCACTGTACATAATGGGACTTGAGCATTCATGAATTTTTATATCCACTGGAACCAAACTCTAGAGGATACCAAGCGCTCACTGTATAGGTGTCCTCCATTAAGAAGAAAAGGTTTAATATATTTCTGTGCCTATTTTAGTTTTCTACATGCATAGAGAGTTGTTTTTTTTTTTGAACATGTAGGACATTATCGGCCATTTCCGCCTATCCTGGAGTCTGCAGTTTAGGGAGGGGCATTTAGAATTCTTAGCCAGAGAACTCTTTGGCCCCAGTAAACTACAAACCCCAGAATTCCACAGGATCTTGAAAGTGGAGTAATAGCCCTATAACAGTATAGGGTGGAAATGGCCAGTATTTCCTGTGCCGAAAATGTTGTTTTCTATGCAAAAATACCATGTAAGAATTTTGTGCAGAATAAATCATGAACTGCAATTAATCTTTGAAAACTACAGTTTTTGAAGACTTTCTTGCAGCAGGAAGAAATCACTCAAATTTCTTGTTGCTTCCTTCAAGAAGAAAATTAGCAAAGAAAGAATTCCTGACTTCCCTAGTAACCATTTCACATACATTACACACACATTTGTGGATGGTGTGTAACTCTTTAACAGTGCCTTCAAGGTATCACTGGATTCTCTGGGATTGGAGAAACAGCCACTCTGCCTTCTCCATTCCACTGTAGAGCAACAAGCAGGTATACTGGCAGATATGCAAGTGGTCACACAACATCAGTATGTACAGAATGGGGCAGGTACTATACAAGTACCTGAGTGTAGATTTATTCTACACTAACACATCAGAAGATCTTGGCCATAACCAGCAGAATAAAAATAAACTGTTATCAGGATGGTCTAATGAACAAGTGCTCATTGGGTTTTTTGTTCTCTGGAGTGAAAAGGTTGCCTTTCCAAGATTTTGAGACAGCAGGGCTTGCCTTTTTGAATTTTTTGGACTTTTTCCTCCCCTGCAAATCTCAGAAGCAGACTGTGTGGATACTTCCCCCTTTGCTCCCAGTGGCACCATGTTGGTTCCTGAATTTTCAGCACTCACCACTTGAGTTTGCTATGAGTGGCTTTCTTCAGGTGATTGGGGTAGGAAAAAAAATCCCAGATCCTCTATTCATTAACACATCAATTGCACACACCTGCCATAGTGCTGAAGCAATTTTCAAGTGTGAAGCTGTTGGGGTGTGTGTCTCCATTTTATACAGTCTTAATGCCAAGAGTAAGCAAAAAGATGAACATCTAGGCTCTTTATGGATACCTGCAACACCTGAATGCCATCCATGACCTTTCCTTGGATCTTGACTCCTCCTCCCCAGAAAAAAGAAAAAAAGAAATTTAATAATAATAATAATAATAGTAATAGTAATAATAATAGTAATAATAATGGGAAAAAACCCCTCTCTCCCCCTCCTTTTTCAAATGAGTGCTCCATGCTACACACAGAGTGAAATGCAGATTAAGTGTGCACTTTGAAGTTTTAATGGGTACTCCTCTGTAGTAATAGCAAGTCCTGCCTATACTTGTAATAAGTCTGGGAAAGCCCGAAGCAAGAACACTTATCTAGAACGACAGTTTTGGATACCGATGAACTCAAGGGAAATGGCAGGCTTCAAAGGGCTTATTCTTAATATTCTAGATCTCCTCTTCCCTTGTATTAGAGGAAAGGAGGGGGCAGGGGATGTAAAATGGCATCCTGCTATATCAAAGGGAACTTTCTAACAGGAACCACTCAAAATAATAACCTTCTGTAATCAACCGGCTCAGCCTTCCAGGCTGCAAGACAAGTACTCAAGTCCGCTTTCTCCCACCCTGACTTTTTTTTAAAAAAAATGTAAATGGAGAAGGAAATAAAAATGGGGGAAAGAGGAGATGAAGAAAGTCACCATACAAAGCAGCTGGGAGCAGCTCCTTCACATAGAGAAGGGATAGTGCGATTGCACACTCAGAAAGCAAGTTTGGTAGATGAGGAGATTCCATCCAGCTAACTAAACTCAGTCTCAGATTCTTCCCAGCTCTCTGAAAAAGGAAATGCATTCCATTTCTCCATGTAGGAAGAGAAAGAGAATAGATGGCATCAAGGGGCAAGCTTTTCAAGCAGAGGTGCACACAGTGTGGCCTTTTCTTTCCTCCTTCCTTCCTTGCTTCCTTGCTTCCTTGCTTCCTTGCTTCCTTGCTTCCTTGCTTCCTTCCTTCCTTCCTTCCTTTCTTTCATTAATACCCCACCCTTCAGCCAAAAAGGCTCCCAGAACAGATTACAAATAGTTGATCTGGCAGTACCCTGCCCTCAGGCTTGCAATCTCAAAAGACAAGACATAAAAGGAAAAAGAGATGCAGTGGGGTAGGGGATTAAGTCCATCAGATGCTGGCTGCTCTTCTCTCCCTTGGAGCCCAGAGCAATGGCAGTCAGAACACAGAAGGCCTCTCATTAGCCGCTGGGTCAAGGTATTATGGAGCTGTGTCTGTCTGCTCTTCTCTCGCTTAAAGACCAGAGTGATGGCAAGAGAGGGTCTCTCATCAGATGTAGGGACCAACGTACAAGAGAAAACTTAACTGCTCTACTCTCCCTCAGAAGACACAACAATGGCAATTGGAATATCATAGAAATGTAGAGTAGGAAGAGACCACACGGGCTATCCAGTCCAACCCCCTGCCATTCAGGAACATCCTCAAAGCACTCCTGACAGATGGCCATCCAGCCTTTGCTTAAAAACCTCCAAAGAAAGAGACTCCACCACACTCCGAGGCAGCATATTCCACTGCCGGACAGCCCTGACCGTCAGGAAGTTCTTCCTGAGGTTCAGGTGGGATTTCCTTTCCTGCAGCTTGAATCCATTGCTTCTTGTCCTGGTCTCTGGAGCAGCAGAAAACAAGCCCACTCCCTCCTCTACATGGCATCCCTTCAGATATTTAAACATGGCTATCATGTCCCCTCTTAACCTTCTCTTCTGCAGACTAAACATATCCAGCTCTCTAAGTCTATCCTCATAGGGCATGGCTTCCAGGACCCTCACCATTTTGGTTGCCCTCCTCTGGACCCGCTCCAGCTTGACCATGTCCTTCTTGAATGGGGGTGCCCATTACTGGACACAGTATTCAAGATGAGATCTAACCAAAGCAGAGTAGAGTGATACCAGTACCTCCCTCGATCTAGACACCATACTCCTATTGATGCAACCGAGAATTGCATTGGCTTTCTTGGCTGTCACATCACACTGCTGACTCATGTTCAGCTTGTGGTCTATTAAGACTCCTAGATCCCTTTCACACGTACTGCTATCCAGCCACGTGTCCCCCATCCTATATTTCTGTATTCCATTTTTTCTACCTAAGTGTAGGACCTTACATTTCTCTCTGTTGAATTTCATTTTGTTAGCCTTGGCCCAGCTCTCCAATCTGTCCAGGTCATTTTGAATTTTGATCCTGTCCTCTGGTGTATTAGCAACCCCTCCCAATTTGGTGTCATCTGCACATTTGACGAGCATGCCCTCTATTCCTTCATCCAAGTCACTGATGAAGATATTGAACAGCACTGGGCCCAGGACAGAACCCTGTGACACCCCGCTAGTCACTTCTCTCCCGGATGAAAAGCAGCCATTGGTGAGCACCCTTTGGGAACGGTCAGTCAACCAGTTACAGATTCACCTGACAGTAGGCCTGTCCAGCCCACGTTTTACTAGTTTCTTTGCAAGAATGTCGTGGGAAACTTTGTCAAAGGCCTTACTGATATCGAGATATGCTACATCCACAGCATTCCCTTCATCTACCAAGCTAGTAACTCTATCATAAAAAGAGATAAGATTAGTCTGGCATGACTTATTTTTGAGAAATCCATGTTGACTTCTCATGATTACCACATTGCTTTCTAAGTGATTAGAAACTGACTGCTTAATGATCTGTTCCAGGATCTTTCCGGGTACTGACGTCAGGCTGACTGGGCGATAATTATTTGGGTCCTCTTTTTTTCCCTTCTTGAAGATGGGGACAACATTTGCCCTCCTCCAGTCTGCTGGAACTTCTCCTGTCCTCCAAGATTTCTCAAAGATTATAGCAAGCGGTTCCAAAATGACCTCTGCCAGTTCTTTTAATATTCTAGGATGCAATTCATCTGGCCATGGAGACTTGAATTCATCCAGTGTGGCCAGGTATTCCTGTACCACCTCTCTACCTATTTTGTGCCACATTTCCCCTGCTTCCTCACCTGCTCCCCAACCGCCAGATTGAGTGCTTGTATCCTTCTGGGAAAAAACTGAGGCAAAGAAGGTGTTAAGTAGTTCTGCCTTTTCTCTTCCCCCTGTTAGTATTCACCATCTTCTCTGTGCAGCGACCCTATCATCTCCTTCTTTTTCCTTTTGCTGCGGACATATTTTAAAAAGCCCTTTTTATTGTTTTTAATGTCTCTGGTCAGCCTAAGTTCGTTCTGTGCTTTAGCCTTTCTGACCTTCTCCCTACATCTCCTGGCTACTTGCTTAAATTCTTCTTTGGTGATTTCCCCCTTCTTCCATTTCCTGTACATGTTTCTCTTAACACTTAGCTCAGCTGAGAGTTCTTTAGTCAACCATTCTGGTTTCTTCAGATGCCTTCCATTTTTCCTCCTTATTGGCACAGTTTTAGACTGTGCCTTCAGTATCTCCCTTTTAAGGAACTCCCATGCCTCCTGAACTCCTTTCTCTTTCACTATTCTTGACCATGGAATTTCAGCCAGCAGCTCCTTAAGTTTACAGAAGTCCGTTTTTTTAAAATCTAAGACGAGTGTCTGGCTACACTTATCTTCTCCTTCCCATTGAATGCCAAATTCCAATAGGGCATGATCACTCCCCCCTAAAGATCCAACCACTTCTACCTCATTAAGAAGGTCATCCCTGTTGGTCAGGATCAGATCTAGAATGTTTGATCCCCTTGTGGCCTCTTCCACCTTCTGGACCATGAAATTGTCTGCAAGACAAGCAAGAAACTTGCTGGACCTTGCTGTCTTGGCAGAGTTTGACTGCCCACATATATGCCGGTAATTGAAATCTCCCATTATTACTGTATCTCTCCTTTTTGAATGTGCAGTCATTTGGTTGAGGAAGGCGTCATCAAAGTGCTCAGTCTGGGTTGGAGGTCTATAGTAAACCCCCACCAAAATATCCCTATTGTTTCTCGCTCCCTTAATTCTTACCCAGATGCTCTCGACCTGGCTTTCTGGATTTAAGTCATGGATCTCTTCACAGGTGAAAACATCCTTGACATACAAGGCTACTCCTCCTCCTTTCTTGTTTGGTCTATTTCTACAAAATAGGCTATACCCCTCTATTCCTACATTCCAGTCCTGAGACTCATCCCACCAGGTCTCAGTGATGCCTATCAAATCGTATTTATTTTGTTGTACTAGGAGTTCAAGTTCATCTTGCTTGTTTCCCATACTCCATGCATTAGTGTAGAGACACTTAAGTCTGTGGGCCCTTCCTGCAAGTCCTGTACTATAGTTTCTACTCCTCCCACCATTGGACGCTTGTACTACTTGGCCAATATCATTTGGGCCTTTTCTCCCTGCACTCGCCGAGTCCTTGCTCTGAATAATATTGTCTCCCTCTGCAGCGGGACTTAGTTTAAAGACCTCTTAATCTTCCTTGCGAGACTGTTTGCAAAAACATTCCTGCCAAGTTTCGTGAGGTGCAGCCCATCCCTTGCCAGAAGCTCATGTTCATGGAAATTCAGGCCATGATCCAAAAACCCAAACCGTTGCCGGCGGCACCATGTGTGGAGCCAGTTGTTGACCTCTGCTATTGCCCTTTCCCTTTGTGTGCTATGTCCTTCAACAGGGAAGAGAGACGAAATGACCACCTGTGCACCAAGGTCCTTAAGCTTTGTCCCCATAAGCTTGTAGTCCTTTGTGATGTGGTGAAAGCTGTGTCTCGCAGTGTCATTGTTTCCGACATGAACCAAAATGAGGGGCTTATGGTCAGTGGGCTTGACCAGCCTGGTTAGTCTCTCTGTTATGTGGTCGATCTTGGCCCCAGGAAGACAGCAGATCTCTCGATTGAGCTTGTCCGGTTTGCAAATTGCCGGTTCGGTTCCTCTGAGCAAGGAGTCCCCAACAACCAGAACTCGCCTCCTCTGAGGCTTGTCCGGGGCTCCTCGATGAGCAGGTTCTTCTAGGACTGCCTGGACATTCTGTTGAGGTTGTGAGTGTTGATCTTGTTCCTCTTGCCAAAGTTGGATTCCTTCTTGTTGACATGCTGTTTCCTCCTCCCGGTGCTCCTCATTGTTCATAAGGCCAAGAACTTTGAAGCGATTCTGTAGGTTCAGAGTCTCTGTTTCCTTCCTGGTCCTCCTACTCCTCCATGTGACATTCCTCCAAGCATCCGTTTCCTGGCACAGTGTGCTGACTTCCTCATCTGGCAGCTCCTCTGCGCATTCGGTCTTCAGGAAGGTCTTCTCTGCCCTATCCAAAAACCCCTCACCTTCCCGAATAAGACGAAGATTAGAAACTCGTGCCTCCAGCTGCCAAACCTTCTCCTCCAAGAAGGTCACCAGCTTGCACTTGCTGCTGGTGTACCCAACAACAACTTGTGGCAAGAAAAGGAACATGCCACAAGTGCTACAGGTGACCGCTGCAGCTCCCTCACCTTCCATACTTGATACTACAGAGAGTAGTAGAGGGAGCACTTCTAGAAAGAATAACCGGGCTTTCTTTCTCAAATTCAGCTGTATAAGCTACGTCTGCTCTGCTGATTGCCAAGCTCAAATGAACTCTTCTTAAACTTTAGGGACTCAAGAAAGGGATGGGTTGTTCCTAAACTTGAATGGTTGAACTTGAAGGATTGAAGTAGAGGAGTTCAACTGCGTGCGCCTTTGGCGCGTGCCGCTGGGAGCTCCTAATAAGATTCCTCCCCCTAGCTGGCTCCTCCCCCTAGTTAGTCAGTTAGACCTTGTGCTCAGGGAGAGCACACGGCCAGCAGAAAAACAAGCAAACAAGCTCAGCCCACAAGCCTGTAAACAACACCTGGTCAAGGATGTCTTCACAGACACAGCTCCCTTTCTGCTCTCTCCTCTGGGAAATGAGCTAGAGGGCCACTGGGAGCTCCTAATAAGACTCCTCCCCCTAGCTGGCTCCTTCCCCTAGTTAGTCAGTTAGACCATGTGCTCAGGGAGAGCACATGGCCAGCACAAAAATAAGCACAAAAACAAGAGAGGGCCTCTTATTAGATTCAATAAAATGCCTGGCTGCTCTCCTGTCCCTCAGAGGCCAGAGCAATGGCAGCAGGAATGGACAGAGGGTCTCTTACCAGCTGCTGGGGACAAGGCACAATGGGCTGTGCCTGGCTGCTCTTCTCTCCCTCTGAAGCCAGAGCAGTTTTAAGACACTCAGCCCCACCAGATTCCTCATACTGCCCTTTTCTGACCTAAAAGGAAGGGTTGGGTGCCTCTCTTGGAAGCCTTCCAGAATGGCAATTCACCTTTTATATAGGGGGATGGGAACCTCCCACCCTGTCTGATATCAAACAATATCATTTTTTCACAGAATGATAGAATTGGAAGAAACTCACAAGAGGCATCCAACCCATTCCCCTGCCATCCACAGCTAAATCATTCCTGAGAGATAGCCATCTAACCTCTGTTTAAAGAACTCCAGTGAAAGAGAATCTACAAGCTATTGAGTTTTCAAAGTCAGAAGTGGAATTCAAGCCACTTCCAAGTTTTCTGGTTTGGAGTGTGGATTTTCCCCCCACAACTAAGATCCTACATCTGTACATGGCATCACATGCACAATTTCTGTGTCTTCCTAGCACTTGGCAGTAGCCAAGCCCCTACTCTGTTACTTACCACTAGGAAAGGAAGGAAGCCAATTCAGACCATAGAGAAGCAGCTAGTCTGAGCTGATGAGAAATGAGGGCATGATCTCAAACAGAAAGCATCTGCCCTTTCCTTCCCCTATGAGCTTAGACCAGCCAAATATTCAGGGCTTGAGTAACCTTCCTGGTCTCTCTCCTTCTGTCCAGTAAGAAGGAGCTGTAGCAGCTCCTAGTCATGGGAGATTTCTTGATGGAGTGCAAGGGTAACAGAACAACCCTCTACATCCCATCCAAAAGGAGACTTATGTCCTCTGAACTTATACACACATAAGTCATAATCAGGGTGCCAACGCCTGTCAAAAAAGTACCCCCCAGATCTGCCACAGTTGCCCATCCCTGCTTTGGAACAGAGGGTCTTGAGGGAATGCCATACTAGTGATGTCTTGTAGCCCCCAACCTCAGAACACGAACACACAATGGTGATGAGTCCACTTTTTCTTTATTGCATACATATATATGCCTCTGTGTGTTCCTTGGGGCAGAGGCCTCTATGCTGTTCTGTAAAGAAGATGAAGTTCAGAGAGATACCAAGTGCTTTGCATATAGCAGGTTCTAGTTTCAATTCTCAGCATCCCAGGTTAAAAGGACTTCAAACAGTCCAGCTGGAAATAGGGATGGAAAAAGTTTCATGGCACTTGGTAGTCTCAGTCAACTATAGCACATTGGAAGGTAGTGTGTGCTCTGCATAGCTGGGTATTTTCCCTGGCAAAATTGCAGCTTGTTTAATTGGTGCGTGGTTCTGGAGATCAAAACACGCAGAGGTATAAAACACATGGCTGATATAATTATCACCACTGTGTTCCCTGTACACTTATTGTCAAACATAGCAGTATAAGAAGAGGAGCAGGAAAGAGAGCTGGGACTTTGCCAACTGGGGTGTACTTAGTGGATCAGATGAATACATATACTTATTTCTCTCTGTTCCATTGATTCAAAACCAACAAGGGTGGAGTAAGTTGGGCCTCTGCCACCAGGCAAATGGGGCGTGGAGTCCTTGTTAGCATTATGACCAAACATTAACAGCTATCCAGTGACACAGGAAGGGTTAATTTGCATGACTTAATCTGTATTTGTTTGCTACTTTGCTTGGTCAGGAAAATACACAAAGGCTGAATTTCTGTTGTTAAGAGAGACAATATATACAGTGGTTTAAGTGCTGGACTGAACCAAGTGGTTTGATTCAACGTCTTGGTTGGGAGAACCAGGTCTCCTTTGGAGACCTGGATTCAAATCCCCACTGGGCCATGGAAACCCCCTGGCACATCAGTAGGGTAGTCAGATCACTGTCTTGCTCTCAACCTTGAACAAGGTTCAGAGTTCCCAAGTTAGTAAGCTATGGAAACAAGAGGTATCCAGGGTCAAATAATCCAGGGTCAAGAATGCTGTGAATCAGAGCCAGGTTTCCAAGGAGTCACAGTAGCTGAGTCATTAAATAGTCCAGGAGCCATACATCTATAAACATACTTTTGCAAGCCAAGCTGTCAAGAGGAATACTGAAAGTGTCCTCAACAAGGTAGCTGCTGCTTGTAACTTCCTTATCTAAGCAGTATGTTCAGCCAAGGCCAGGGTCCCAGGCAGTATTTAGGGAGAATGTTCCAAAGCTGTGCTCCTCCAATGCCTAGATTGCAGCCTCTCACTTCAACTGTGAGGAATGGTCTGGGCCAGATGCCTGAGCCTCTGCCTTTCTCTGGGTCTGGAGTGCCTCTCCTCAAGCTCCTCTTCCTTCTCTGAACCCAACCTAATCTGTCGAAGAGAAGGAGGACTTGGCTGGCTATCAGGCATCTGCTGTGACTCCTCCAAAGCTAAGCCTGGTTCATCTTCCAGTGAAGATGAACTCTCAAGTGGGGAGGGAGCATGACAATCTCAGGGCCTGGCCCTGAGTCCCCAGTTTTTGTGGGTCATCTCTAGGCAGGAAATAAAGGTACAGATTCCACTTTAACTGCCATAGATGCATCCTTTGGAATGGCAGAATTTGTATTCTGTGAGGCGCTTGAGCTCTCCGGCTGAGTATTCTAAACACCTCATGAAACCTGAGAACCAACATGGTGCAGTGGTTCGAGTGCAGGACTAGGCCTCTGGGAGACCAGGGTTTGAAAACCTGCTTAGACATGGAAACCCACTGCCAGATCATACTCTCCCATCCTCATTGAAAGGCTATAGCAACCCTTCAAACAAAAGTTGTCAGGAAAGTTTGAGCACTATTTTGTATCTGTATGCTTTTGGCCTTTGGGAATGGTTGGATACAGACAAGGTGTCTGTATTGGCAGGAGTGAATAAAGAGACGTAGTGTCTGGTATGGGTAAAAATTGAATAATATCTCACACAGGTAACTTGAGGGCATCTAGGAAGTCCCCCAGTTGGTGGCCACAGCAATAGGACAGAAGGAAATGTTACCCTAAAAGGTGGGGAACCATGAGGTCCACCAGCACTGCCAGTGTCTCTTTAGGATTTGGGGAATTATTAGCTCAATGAAGCCTGTGAGAGGAGGGTAATGGCAGGATCTTTTCACCTGTGTATACTAGTACTAACTGTAGAGAGGACTCCAGTTAAAAGAGTATTTTATTAGAAATTAATAGACACATACAAGAAATCAAGCAATATTAAAAACCAGACAAGGCTATTGAAGGGAGAAGGTGAGAAAGGTTGGATAGAGAGATATTCTGGGTAGAAGCAGTGGTATTTACTAGTCCTGAAGCAGATCAAAGGAGAGTGGCTCAAACAAGAGTTTGGCAGTAGATTGGAGGATCTGGGGAACCACATGCAGTGTGATGCCCAACTTACTCCAAATTACATGAGCTGGAGTCAGGGTTTTTATATCCTATTTCCTGCCCTGATGAGGATGTAAGGACAAAGAGGTAATTAATTTCCCACAAATTGACAAAGGAGTCCAGAATGGGCTGATTGTCTTAACTCTAGGTGATAAAACATTGATGGGAGTCCTGACAATCTCTCAATGTCTTGGTTGGGTAAGGTAAATAGGAGAAGTCTCTGTATGATAATGCTCATAGCAGGGGTGGTTGACTGCTTCACCTGGGCAGTTTTGCCTTCAATTGTTTCTGGTAGTGCTTGTACCTTAAAGCCTCTTAAAAGAATCACCCCAAGCCCATCAGCACTAGGCTTCCCTGTCTAATCCCCTCTGAACTTATGACTTGGCCATGTTGAGGTCATCCTGACCTGGCTATGTGTTTATAGTCAGCCCTTCTCCAAATATGCTTTCGGCCATAAATGTGTCTAATTTATGAAAAATAGCATAGCCTTCAAAGTGGGGGTGTTAGGTGTGGCCACAGAGGTCCTTACTTGGGTGGTGTGTGGGGAGGACAAGAGCAAGTCCTCACTCTTGGAGGTAGCAGTGAGATTTGTGGAAGTCTTCACATTTGGTGGTAGCGGAAGTTTAAGCAGAATCTCACATTTGGTGGAAAAGCAGTGGGTTAAGTAGTAAACCCCCACAGGTCTCCTTCATGCAACACAATTATAGTGTATGATTCCACTTTTAATTGCCATGGCAACATCCCATAGAATCTTGGAGTTCTGGTCTGGTGAGACAATAGAGCTTGCTGGCTTAGAATTCTAAATGACCCTCCCAAATTGCAGGATTCCACAGGACACCATCACGGCAGTTAAAGTGGAATTAATAACACTGAAAGGAATTAAAGTGGAATTAATCACATGAAAACCATGAAAGGACCTTGGAATTCCCAGGATGCTTTGAAGAAAAAGTATGCCTTTTTTTGCAGTGTGGATAAAGTCTTAAATGTACAAACCCCTGTCCTCGCTTGGCAAGCAAAGCATCATATTGTTCAAACTCTGTTTAACTGTAAACACACCTTTCTGTCAGCAAATAAGACCGGCAAGGCAATCCAGATAAAGAGGGAAGACTTCAGTTGCAACAGCGGGACTTAGATTTATGGGCCTGTTTCAATTTCGTTCTCCTTCTTGCAACATTTCACAAATCCCTATAATGGGCGATTGGATTGGACTTTCCAAGGATACAATCCATTACAGATCTCCATAGGGGAGGTTTATAGGTGTCGGCCTATACCACCTTGGCTATTCAGTGACATAATATATCATGTTCTTCTCTTGTGTGTGGTGTCAGATGGACATTTCTTCATTGAAGGCTCCCCTCCTCAGATGTCAAACTGACTTTGAAATACTTTTACAGTCTTCTCCAATAAAATAGTGTCAAGTTGCTCAATCATCCCTTTTGCTTCTTCTATTATCAGGTTCTTGCCACTATAAAGCAGGGCTTGTGCTGAGAATACCAGCAGGCACTTTGACTTAATTTAGATGGTATGATACCCTCCAACATTTCACAGACGAAAACCAGGACACCTGCAGCCAACCAACATCAAAGTGTGATCAAGATGGCAGAAGGTTATTCATAAAGAACGGCACACAGTCTAGGAGAGGCTGCCGCAGTTTTCTTTTGACTGACCTTACTTGCCTCTTCTGAATTACAGGCGGCCCTCCACATTTGCAGATTTAACTTTCACAGATCTGATTATTGTGAGTTTCTCAAACCTCTGCCCCCCACCCCCCGCCAACCTCGGGTCCTTCTTTTCCATGAGAACTTTTCCTGTCGGCAGCTCTGATCAAGCTGTGCAGCCCTTTAAAAACCTGCCTCTGGTCCTCCTACACTAGCTGTTGCCTGGCCCCATAAACCCTTTCCCAATGCCCGCCCCCCAGAAAGGAAATGGCAAGAGAGAGGAAATATAGGGCCACCATGCTGACCCAACCCCTGTCCCTCTCCTTTTCTTGATCCGGTTTGGACCCTGTGTGCCCGTTCGCCTCATCGTTCCTCAGCCCCCTTCCCACAGAGAGATACCAATTTTGATATTTGTGATTTTTCCATTTTCACAGGAGGTCCTGTGCCCCAACACTAGGGAATGTGGAAAGTTGACTGTAGTTATGCCCAAACTCCTTTCGTACTCAGTTGGCAGCAGATGTAGTAAGTTGAGGATAAAGGAAGAAAGAAAGTGGGATAAGAGGAAAGAGAAACTGGGACATTTTAAAAGCAGCTGAAAATGGGACGACGGAGGATTAATGAAGATTGTCTCTGCCAAATTGGGACAGTTGGAGGGTATGCCATACCAAGATCCCTTGTCCTCAGCAATATATTAGAACTATCGCTCACAGGGTTGAAGCCCTGGGACTTTTTGATCAGTAGTGTTGATTATATCATTTGAACACCTCTCTGGCCTTTCTTTTCCATCTCATTTTAGCCACAGTCTCATGCTAGCTCAAGGGCAGGGAAGACAGACCCATCCCTCCAAAAAATATTAGTTGGAGCCCTCTCTGTTGTAACATAAAGGCCTAAATACAATTATTAGTCCTAGCAACAAATGCATTAGGTTATGACTGATAAAGACTTATACGGCTTAGGTCCAGACTTTCTGAAGGATCGCATCTCCCTATTTGAACCTGCCGGAGTATTAAGATCCTTAGGAGAGAACTTTCTCTTAGGCCATTTCCACACCTTACTGGTTCCTGTTGTGGTCCTAGTGTCATCACTTAGTGCCTTTGGCAGGATGGGAGCACGACACAAAGGCTCCCCTCTGCACCCAGCTGGCTCCCTGCAGGAGGGAGCTCAAGTGACACACACCTGCCTTCCACATTGCAGTCGCTTCTTTCCTGTGCTGTGTTGGGGAGGGAAGCACCTACATCACGCCTCCAGCCCTTCTGCATGGCCAGGGGTGATGGGAATGTTGCACAATCATGGACGCTTAATGGATTTTTTTTTTCCGTTACGTGAATGTCCCACAATCACAATGGGCAGGGACGTGCTGGCTGCGGGACCATGATGGCGTTGTGTGAAAGCACAACTTGTGGACTGCTGCCAATGCATCCCCATTGAAGGCCCATCACCTTCAAAGACACAGTTTGGTGAGGATGTGGGAGAGAGTTCTTCTCAGCGGCTGCTTCCCAGACTTTGGAACTCTCTAGCACAGGAGACTAGCCTGTCCCTTCCCTGCTCTCCCTCTGCTGATGGATAAAAGACATTTTTGTTGAACAGGATTTTGGAGACTAAGTGGCTTGATAGAAAGGTCTTCAATGTGGTGCGTGCCCTGTTTTCAAATACTATGCATAAACAGCAGTCTTGCACAAGAAAAGTCTTACACAAAAAAAATCTAGTGGAAAAAAAAAAGCAATCTTGCACACACAAAAAACAGCCTCATGGTTTTGTTGTACAAGACTGCTGTTTTTTCCACAAGATTTTTGTCATTTTATCTCTTGTTAGGTTATGTTTTTTATGTTGTTATGCCTTAGAAAAATAATTAATTACAAATAACTAGTTATTTGTCACTACTGATTTCTGAGCTCTCTGATTGCCATGTCCTTCAAGAAAATAACACAGCATGAGTACTAATCATCACTTTGTTGCAATGCTTCACCAGTAAACAACAAACATTTGTTTTCACTGTCCTAATTTTTTGGGGGGGGGGGAATTCACTTTTGTCTGTAGTTGCAATTTGGAATCTGTTGTCTCCCCCCTCCCCCTCCCCCTCCCCCTCCCGCTTCCCCTCCCCAAGATGAACTATAAAATGTTAATAGCACAATTTAGTATGCCTTTATTACAGCATTTGCCATTTTTCTCGGCTTGATCAGCTCTTTTGAATGGCATCGTTATGATCCAAGTTGTTTATATCAATAAAAGCAAAATACTTTTCAATAAAAGAGGAGGGGCTTCACAGCAAAGTATCTTGCTTTGTTTGCAGGGGAATATTTATTGGGTTCACATTTCCAGGTTGGCCTAAAGGCCCATCCCTGTGTGGAGAGTTCTTGCAGATCTATGGCCAACCACCCCATCCACGTGTGGATTACTTATATAGCTAGACTGGAAGACCCTGGAAGCCAGACTCTGATCCCCAGATCTCACAGCAGACCACAAAAGCCTCTCTCTTTTACCTGCATGGGTGGCCAAGGGGAAGACTATCCCTGTCAATTTTCAAAAGCAGATTGAGGGAGAGTGATTTTTTTTTTCCATGGTGTGCTTGGGACACAAAAAAGGATGTATGCAGCTTATGGGTCACATTTTTCCCAGCCCTAAACTAGATGATACATTTAGCATGTCTGTGGAAGAAGTGTCCCCCAAGTGGTAAAAGCCATCTGTTTGTCATAGCATGTGATTTCCCTCACATCTGTATCTTGCATTTAGCATGCTCTGTTTCCTGATTGATCACTGAAAGGGTAAACATACACTCAGTTTGCATGCCTGATTGCTAAGGTACGTGTCTCTGAAGAAATCCCATTGAAGGAGGGAAAACAGGTTAATTGTAAGGAGTGCACATTTCCATTGACATGTATTTTGACTGCCATTCAAAGCTACACAGAACCAGCCAGTCTGTTTATTTGCAGACTATTGGAATACATAGACACAGGTAACCAGAGTTTGATTAGTCAAGGGATTCTGGGAGTTGTAGTCCAAAAACATAACTGTTCCAAGTTCTGTAGTCCCAGTCAGAAATGTGTGCAGAAAGAATAGGGAGACAGAAAAGAGAAGTGATTGAGAAAAACAATAAAAACAGAAACAAGACAACACGGGGCACACAATAGGGAAAAGGGAGGACGTACCACCCCAGGGGCCTCCCAAGATGTTACACTGCCTGAGGAACAGCAAGCTTTTTTGTGTAAATAACAAACAAATGAAATAATAAATAATACCCATCCACAAACATCTACGTCAGTTCTGGGTACCACAGTTCAGGAAGGAAATTGACCAGCTGGAATGTGTCCAGAGGAGAGTGACCAAAGTGGTAGAAGGCCTGGAAACCATGCCTTAAGAGGAGTGGCTTAAGGAGCTGGGTATGTTTAGCCTGAAGAAGAGAAGGTTAAGAGGCAACATGATAGATGTGTTTAAATATTTGAATGGATGTCATATGGAGGATGGATCAAGCCTGTTTCATGCTGCTCTAGAGACTAGGACGTGGAACAATGGCTTCAAACTTAGGGAAAAGAGATTCTACCTAAACACTAGGAAGAGTTTCCTGATAAGAGCAGTTTGATAGAGGAATATGGTGCCTCCACGTGGTCTTAAATGATTAGCTATTTAATTTACTATGGCATTTTTAACATCAAGGGCAGTGAGATGGGTTCATAGGTTTTGAGGACATCGTGTATCAAAATAACTTGCCTGGCTTTGGCTAATCCACAAACACTGACTTAGAATCATAGAATCATAGAGTTGGAAGAGACCACAAAGGCCACGGAGTCCAATCCCTGCCATGCAGGAATACAGAATCAAAGCATTCCTGACAGATGGCCATCCAGCCTCTGTTTAAAAACCTCCAGAGAAGGAGGCTCCACCACACCCTGAGGCCGCACATTCCACTGTCAAACTGCTCTTACCATGAGGAAGTTCCTCCTAATGGTTGGATGGAATCTCTTTTTCTGAAGTTTGAAGCCATTACTCCATGTCCCAATCTCTGGAGCAGCAGAAGAGAGGCTTGCTCCATCTTCCATATGACATCCCTTCAAATATTTAAACAGCTGTCATGTCATCTTCTCTTCTCCAGGCTAGACATGCCTAGCTCCCTAATAGCTAAGAAGGATGTTCTGGCATAGCAACAGAGCTGGAAGAGACTGGAAGGGCCATTGAGTCCAACCTCTCCACTATGTAGGAATACACAATCAAAGAAGTGTGTTGCAGTTCACAAAAAGGTTATGAGAAATCTTAGTCATTCAGGAGCCCAAGAATATCTTATTTTTGCTTTTTGAAAGTAACCTTCCAAAGCCTGGTCATGTCTGCCTCATGTGACTGTACCTTCCACAACATACAGCACTATGACCATTTCCGCACTAGACTGTTATAGCGCTATTATTTCACTTTCAACATCCTATGCAATCCTGGGGTTTGCAGTTTTGGGAGGGGCCAGGCAGCCCTTCTCAAAACTGCAAACCCCAGGATTCCATAGGATGTCAAAAGTGGAATAATAGTGCTATAACAGTCTAGTGCGGAAATGGCTCAAGATTCCACTTCAACTGCCATGCAGGGGTACTGTGACATACGTGTGTGTACATGTGTGCAAATGAGGGCATTGCCCCCCCCACATAAAACTTGTTCCTTCCCTCATAACATTTTCTTTCAGCTCCCAAACTTCTAACATCCAAGTAACCTAAAACTTGATTTAAGCATTTCGTTCAGCTTAGGCTTCCAAAGATAAGCATACAGTGTTGAATCCAACAAAACTACAATACTGAACTTGTTAAACAACAGAAACTTAACTAAAAATCGTCCATGTACACAGAAGACTTTCTGTTCATGTAAGGTTCATATGCTTCAGGACTCACCATTGGTATCTCTAACTGGTATGTGCAAAAATTCATTCTCAACTTAGACCCATGAGCTGACACCATATAGCCATTTAGTGCTTCATCAGAGAAAAACAAATTTAGTAATTTTGGCTTTATAACATGGATATTCAAGGGAATTTTGAATAGACAATTTCTCCCCAAATTTTCAGAGAAATGAGGACACATCAGATTCCAACTGTTCGCATCATTATAATAGGAAGACTTCATCGTATATGCATTTCATTCCTAATAATTATTAGTTTACACAGCTATTGGGGGTGGAAAATATTTTAAACTGATTTGGTTTTTATGTTTTTGAAAGCTTCACAACATTTGTTACAATTTAAATACATTAAATGGGCATTTTTTTTCTTTTTTAAAAAAAGTCATTGCCTTTGAAAATAGAAACTTTGTTTTACTGTGAACTTAATTTTTGTCTCTGCCACTTCACGAAAATTATCTTGCTACAAGTCTTGCTGCTGCCACAGCGATATCCTATGGGATTCTGGGTTTGTAGTTTGGTGAAGCACTAATGGTCTTTGATTGAGAGTTTTAAGAGTCCCTCCCTAAACTGCAAACCCCAGGATTCCATAGGGCAGAACCATGGCAGTTAAAGTGGAACCGTAACACCATAATTATTGCAGTATAAAAGAACCTCTGAAGCATCATGGGCACTCCATACCCTCCAACATTTCACAAATGACTGAGCACATTCAAGGTGTAGCCAGTCAATATGCAGGCAAAAGTTCTCAGAGAGGAAGAACACACACACAGATACAAAGACACAAATATTGTAAGCAGAGAAACTTTGGAATTTAGGTACTGAATTTAGGAAAGCTGGGAAAAGACAAAACCCCAAATGAGCTTACGGGGCAGGCAAAAGTCCACCCTTCCTTTCCCTCCAGCTGAGTTAAGTGGGTGAAAACTACAGTCCTTCCTCCTCATTGGCTGAATTGACCTTCACAAATTTGCTTATTTGCCTTTCCCCTCTCCTCCTCCTCCTATTTCCTTGCGTTTTGCCAGGCACAGAAAAGGGAGGCAAGTGTACCCGGGAAAAAGGCAAGGGAATGACTGGAGGCATGTGTGTGCATTCTCCCCGCTGGAACCCAATCCTCCTATTCCCGTGCATTTGGCCATGGCAGAAGAATGCACACCAAGACAAAACACAAAGGAATGGGGGGGGGGGATGCTTGCACAAGCCTTCCTTTTCTACTCTGGAGCTCCCCCTCCCATTCCCATGCAATTTGCCCCAGCATGGAGAACTTACACTGGGGCAAAATGAACAGGAAAGTGGGGGAAGGCTTGTGCAAGCCTTCCTATTCCCTTCCCCATGCATTTTGCCTCCCGTCATAGAGAACTCACACCCAGGCAATATGCAAAGAAATGCAATAGCAATAGCAGTTACATTTCTATACGTATCAGTGCTAAGCTCTCCCTAAGCAGTTTACAATGTGTTAGCTAATTCCCCCCAACAAGCAGGGTATTCATTTTACCAACCTACGGAAGGATGGAAGGTTGAGTCAACCTGGAGCCCTGCAAGCTCGAACTCACAACGTTGTGGCTGCGGTGCTGGCATTTAACCACTGTGCCACCAGGGCTCTAACGCAACGGGGGAAGGCTCACACGAGCCATCTTTTCCCCTTCTGTAGCTGACCCCTCCCATTCTCATGCAATTTGCCCCAGTGGGGAGAAAACTCTCCAAGAAAAATGCAAGAGAATGCAGGAGGGGGCATGGAAGGGAAGGGGAAGGGGAGCATGGGGGCAAGTAATGTGTGTTTTTTTCTACTTTCATGAGGGTTCTGTGCCCCAAACCCCTGCGAACGTGGATGGGTTTCACTTTGAACTCAGTTTCCAGCCGCTGAGCTGAGCTGATGACAGAGGAGGAAAGTTAAGAGGAGGAGGAGGAGAGAAACTACAACATATTAGAAGCCACTAGAAAGTGGGGGGGCAGAAGATTAACCAGGACTGTCCCTGCAAAACTAGGACAGTTGGATGTTGTGGAATCCTGAAGAAGCAGATTGCCAGGCGGCATATGAATCCACCCTGAGGATCAGAACAGGAACTGCAGAGGAAGGATGTTGGTCTTTATCTGGCCGGGCATAGCTTCTTAACCTCTGGTCAGGCATCCTGCCTGCTCAACCATATTTAAGCCTGACTTTTACTGTTATGCCTTCCAGCTCCGCATGCTAGGTTTTGTCAGCACTGAGGCTCGCCTGACCTACTTCTCCTTGGTAATTGAAAGGGATTATTACTGACAATTACCAAAGCGAGCAAGGCGTAAACTACAAAGGCTTTGGTAGAAACACTATTTTACTTCCCATGTATTTTGCAAGCAAATGCAGTTTTACATATGTTAGGGGGGTGAGGTGGGGTAAACAACAGAAATTTTCTGTAATCGCTGCACACTCTTGGAATTTAAAATGTATCTGTTCTATAGCATGCAACTCTGCTGTTGCTCAAGGTGTGGCGGACGAGTTCAAATGCAAGGCCAGCCCAAAACTTTTTGTGGCCTGGGATGAAGGTGAGCTCTTTCTACTTATTCTATACTAGCGTATATGCCAGGCATTGCCTGGATTTTATTTTCTCATAGGTAATACTTGTTAGAAATATCTTAGGAATTACCTTACCTTGGGAATTAGATGCAGTTGAAATACATAGATTTGAGATTCTGTTGTCTCTAATTCCCCAGTCTGTCTAGTCCAATACTTGTAACTTTTCCCCATATCCCCCAATCCAATCTGTATTCAGAGTTATTAACATACAGAGGTTGAGTTCCTGAGGGAATACCCTGGCCTCCTCCTTGCTGCTAGGCTTCACAACCATAGCAACTGCCTGAGCTCTCTGGCTCAGAATTCCAGAGGCCCCCCCCGAACTGCCAACCCCAGGATTCCATAGAATCTTCACAGCCAGCCAATCATATGAGGTCTTCTCGCCTCACACAACCAATCATATGAGGCCTTTGCCTGCCTGACACAGACAAACTCACAAACTTTGACTTTCATATAGTAGATATGATGGCCTGAATCCTACTGGTACTCAACATTTCCTAGGCAACATGGAGACAGTTTTGCCAAATATTTGCTCTTTTAAGCTCAGAGGACGCCTTGCTTTTCACCAGACGGTGACACAGAAATTAAACTTCCAGTCATTTCCTGTTGAAAAAAAAAGGCCAGTAGTGGCCATTAATCTAACAAAACAATCTACTATATAAAAGTCAAAGTACGTGAGTGAGTTTGTCTGTTTGTCTGTGTCAAGCAGGCGAAGACCTCATGCGATTGGCTGGCTGTGAAGATTCTATGGAATCCTGGGGTTGGCAGCCCAGGGAGGGGCCTTTAGAATTCTCAGCCAGCGAGCTCAGGCCAGTTGCCATGGAGATGAGGCCTAGCAGCAAGAAGGGGGACAGTGTATTTCCTTCAGGAACCCAAACCCTGTATGTTAATAACTCTGAATACAGATTGGATTGGGGAATATGGGGAAGAGTTACACATACTGGACAAGTCAGATCGGGGAATTAGAGACATAGGATCTCAAATCTTTCTAACAAGTGTAACCTATGAGAAAATAAAATCCCGGGCAACGCCGGGTAAATACGCTAGTTATATATAAAAGTTTCTCGCATTCTTTTCTGCAATTATATATACAGTCCTCCCTCCACATTTGCTGGTTTGACCTCGTGAATCTCATTATTCGTGAGATGTGTACCTGCCTCCTCTGATTCTCCTCCTCCTATTCCCTTGTGTTTTGCTGGGTGCAAGGAAGGAAGACAAGCGCCTAGACAAAAGCAAGAAAATTGCAGGGAGGAGGGGTATGCGCACACCTTCTTTCTTCCCTCTGGAGCTACCCCTCCTATTCCCTTGCCTCTGGCCCCAGTGCTGAGAACTTGTGCTGAGGCAAAAGGCAAGGAAATGGGGGAAGAAGCCTGCATGAACCTTCCTTTTCACCACCAAAGCTCCCCCTCCCATTCTGTTGCCTCTGGCCTCAGCTCACAAAAGGCAAGGGAATAGGAGGGGGATTGCAGGGGGAAGAGTTATTCATGTTTTTTCCATTTTCGTAAGGGTTCTGCACCCTGAACCCTTGCAGAAGTGGAGGAACCACTGTAAAAAGATCTTGAAATTGTCTTGCAAAGAGATGACCATACCTCTGTTCTCTGTAAAGGAGTCACAAATGCAGGACTACCATGGAAAGACCCTGGTACCAGTCAGTCTACTGTTTTCTCAGGGGCCATTATGAAGAGATTCAGAAGCTAATTTAAAATATGCATAAGCTCACAGATGTGCTGTGCAAGCATTTCTCAGACAACCTGGTCCCCAAGCATTTAGGGCTTTAGAGACCAGCATTTTAATTTGGGTTCAACGGGAAAACTGTCCTGTCTCAGTCCCATTAGCACAGCTGATAAAACAAACAAACTAAATAGCTCCCAGCTCATTACTTACTTCCCGGCAGTAAGCACAGGATTATAAATAAAGTCCAACAGGGTTCCAAGGCAAGAGAGTTTCCAAGGTCGGTCAGAGTACTCATCAAGGTATCTGGCAAGGTAGAAGGTCAGATAAGCTCTGACAACTTCTAGAGGGGAAGGGCGTCAGCGGTATAGGTCTGAAGCCTAGTGCAGCTGCTGCTTGATTAATTGTTACCAGTTATAAATTCTGAGAGAACCACGCCGCCTTTCTCTTTGCTGTCTGTACTCTGGAAAGGTGAGTACAGGTAAGTTCTCTTCTATGTCTGAAGAGGCAGGACTCTCTGCTGGAGCTGGCACTGCCCCCTGTTCTGTTTGTGGCACTGTAACCTCTTCCTGTACAGCAGATGCTGGCATGTCCCCTGTTTCAGACTCTAAGGACCTTTTCGCACTACATAACTATTGCACTATGATTCCACTTGAACTACCATGACTGCCTCCTATGGAATCCTGGAGTTTGTGGTCTTGGGAGGTACTGGAGCTCTCTGGCTGAGAATTCTAAATATCCCTCCTAAACTACAAATCCCATGATTCCATAGAATAGAACCATGACAGTTAATGTGGAATCACAGTGCAATAGTTATGTAGTGCAGAAAGGCCCTGAGTCAGAGTCCATGTTCTGGAAGTAGGGCATGACAAAAACAGAAAGGCAATGCAATTGGTACAGAATTGCTGTAATATGTTCTGATTCCTGATCTTCAGTAGCAATTTTTAGTTGACCTGGTTGCTCCAGAACGTCCTTTCCTACTGCCTATTACCCCTCAATCCCCAGGGAAGATGTGGCTGTTAGAAAATGGGACGAAAGACTGAAGCCATGGTGGAAAACAATGCTGAATACTGAATCAGGTGAACACCAGTTAGAGACTGTTTGAAGACTTGCTTCATGGTAGTGATGGTTGCAAAGAAATGACTTTTTGCCACTATTACATCTGTTCTAAAACATATTTTCCAAGCTGGATAGATCTGCAAGTACATATGCTACAGCACTGGTGCTTCAGTGAGATAATCAGAGCAACAGCATGTTTTCTAGATATGGACACACTGGCCCTGACAGCTAGACATACTGCTCTCTTTCCCCCTGGTACATATTCCAGGATTTTATGCATTTTCAGACTTATCTGAAGGGCTATGAATACCCTTTTCTTTCCATCCTAAAAGACAGACAAAATACAGACAAGATTCACACTTCAATAACACAGATATTAGAAACAAACGTTCCCGTGACGCCCAAATAGTACTTATTAAATATATTTAAAGGAATTGACTCACAGATACAAAAAGGATATTGAAGAATATTGTTACATATGCTGACAGCAGCCAGATTACTATATACAAAAATGTGGAAAAGAAGAGAAACT
This sequence comes from Cyclura pinguis, assembly GCA_030412105.1. Lineage (NCBI taxonomy): Eukaryota > Metazoa > Chordata > Lepidosauria > Squamata > Iguanidae > Cyclura > Cyclura pinguis. Next base: position 14,927,133 of record CM059599.1, on the reverse strand, counting down.
CCTGAAAATGGCTGGCTGTTAAAATCATATGATATGTAGCAAATGGATAAGCTGTCCATGATGTTAAACTATAAAAATCAGAAAAGAGTTAAGGAAGAATGGGATAAGTGTGTGTGTGTGTGTGTGTGTGTGGTGTGTGCGTATAGGAGAAAAAGTGGGGAAAAGTGGCCACCAGAGATTTTGATGATTGAAGAGTAGATATGGTTAGGGATCTAAAGCAGAAACTAGAATTTGAAGATATCAATCTAAATATAAGTTTAAATATAAAAAGGGAACGTTGCTTAAGTAGACATCTGCCATTCTTTATTTTTAACAATAAAGGATTTAACTTTTCTTTTAAAGACAGACAAAATACAACAGAGTGGTCCCCCCCCCCCCATGCAGCTGGTAGGAATTCAGCAAGGTTTCTCTGAGACTGTATAGTGGAATCACTGAATATGTGCAGCCCTACATGACACCTTTAAAATCAGAAGTATTCTGTGCAAGCGATAAGTTGCTATGCTAAATGAATGAATGAATGGTGTTGTTCCTGTAGCCCATTGCCTTGGGAAAGGATACCTGGTGCTTTACAGTGAGCTCGACTGACTTAGACATGTAGCGTGACAACCCTTATGCTTACTAATAAAGCTAAGGTCCTGGATGCCAAAGGCCTTTTCAAAGAAGTGAATGGCCACTGCTTTAGAAACCCACATGCAATGCTGACATTCAGGAGAATAAAGTTGCTCATTTATTCAAAGGCTGATTTGTGTTCAAATGGACCTTGGATTTTTTTAAAAGACATATTTAGAAGTTAAGCAAAGACATCTTTTATGGAAATAGTCAACTGCCTTATATCTCTTCCAAACAGCTTTCTTTCCCCTTGAGAGTTGATGACCACTTACTGAGAACAATTTAAAAAGTTTTCAGAAACCCCCATTTGCTTTATTTCTCATTTTAATTGATGTCATGTGGCTTAATTAAAAATAACCTTATGTGAAACTTTTTAACGAATCTGAATGGTGAAATTGAAAAAACAAAAAAACCCTATCTGTGCTGTATGAACAAATGAAAAGGAAATGCAAAGAAAGGAATGCCATGTTTCCAATATTTAATTTATGCCACTAATCAAATGCATGTTTGTATCAAGACATTATTTAAACTTAGCGCGCGCGCGCGCACACACACACACACACACACACACACACACACCAATTTTTAAAACGAAACTCAGGTTCTTGAGATCAATAACAATTAGAACTGGCAAGGTCTCCAAAGTTTGCCTTATACTGATCAAGATATTTTTTATGCTCCCCCCCCCCAAAAAAAAAAATCAGGAAAATATGGGACAATTGGCTGAGTAATTTGTGAGGGCAAATCCCTCCTATTTATCCTTTTCAAATATACTTTAGCTTCCATTTCCTTATCTTGAAGCTTGAGATCCCATTACACTAACTACAGGGAAAAACAAAGGATTTAAACGTTGCTCTTGATTGCTGTACCTGTCACTATAGTGTTACTGTACCCTACCATCCCTTCTATGAGATATGCAATTTTCATAAATTGGACTTATTAATAACCAGGGAACATAACAGGGGTCACACTGACTGGAGACATAGAATCATAGAATTGTAAAACTGGAAGAGACCACAGGGGCTATCCAGTCCAACCCCCTGCTATGCAGGAACACACATTAGAGCAGAGATGGCCATCCAGCCTCTATTTAAAAACCTCCAAAGAAGAAGAGTCCACCACACTCTGAGATGCCATGTTTGGGTTTGTGTTGGTGGGAAAGTCCAGATAGAATTATGCAGAAAACCTCCATATTGATGGGTTGGTGCTAATCCCTTCACCCCTTCAGGCTTTTGGCATTTTTGAATACAATGGAAGATAAATTGCCCAGCTTGGTGAGCAATCAGAGCCCATCCCTCAAACTTACTCCCAGAAATCTTCCCAAAATACCCTATCTGACTGAACATTAAGAGATTGTCATGAATTCCATCAATGTTTTGTCACTCCAGAATTAATGCAATCAGCCCATTCAGTGTCAGGAATCTCTTCCTGCCAGGCTGCAGCCAGCAAGGGAGGAGAGAGGTCAGGAACACTTGGGGAGTCTGAATATACCAAACACCAGGAAAACATAAGCTGAGCCAGGTCAAGGTCCAGTCCAAAGGTTCAAGAAGCAGAGATCCATCTGGAGGGTTTCAGGGAGCAGAAGACACAAAGGTTGTGAGGACTTACTAATAATTTGCTGCAAGCAAGGAGCAGCCATGCTGGCAGACTTAAATAGCCTCTGTGAGCAGGTGCTGCTTGTTATTGTTTCCTCAGCCTAGTCCAATCAGCCTCCCTCTCAGCAGCCCATTTCAGCCTTCTGCATGATTGAGGGCTGATGGGTACAGCTGGCTGCAACTCCTCTGTATCACTGCTGGTTCCCTCTCCGTCATAAGCTGGGTGGGGCAACTCTGTCTCTGTTTGACCTTCCAGTGCAGGGGATGTTTACAGGTTGACTTGCTCACTCACTGGCTTGGCCCCCTGCACAATCAGTTGCTTCTCAATCATAGCAGCAGCATCTATCACATTCAGGACCCCTTTATAAGTCTGGTAGGAAAGCCATTACAGCTTTGTTAATGCTCCCATTTAGGGTATGAAATAGGGTATAAAAATTCTAGCTTCAACTCCAGCCAATTCTGGTACGTAGAATATAGTACTGCTATTCCTCTGTGTTATCCTCAGATGCTGTCTGTGCTCCTCTGTTGCAACTTCCTTTTTCAAGACTGGTAACTATCACCCTTTCCACCCCTATTTTCTTTCCATCCAACCTTTGTCACCTTACTTTCCAATAGCCTTGTATGGTTCTTAAGAATGTTTGATTTCTCATATGTTTGTTGATTCATGGAAAATACTTCGTTTAAACTGGAGTCCTCTCTGCAGTTAGCACTGGTATACATAGCTGAAAAGATCCTGCCGTTACTGGACTATTGAAGAGGTAGTTTTCCCCAAAACTCCTTCAATTGGTGGAAGTATTAATGTTTGTTTTGAAGGTCTTTGCCTTCTGTGGTCCTCAGGAAAGTAAACCTGAAATGGTCTTTTTGGTGGTGGTGACCCATCTCTTCCTGGTTCTATGGGGCCAATTATAAATGAATACTGCAAATTCAAGAATTTTAAGTCCTTTAAAAACAACAACCAGCAAACGGTAAAATATATAGTAAACTGAACACATATCCAGTACCCCAAAGTTCATGCATCCAATGAAATGTCAGTTAAAGACTTGGTTGCAGCACTGTTCTACATATGTTGTTCAGCAGCATTGCAGTCTGGATGCAAATCCTAGCATGCTTAATTTAAAAAAATATAAAATAGAAAGAAGTACATGATTCCACTACAGTTGTCTTTCCACATTTGCTAGGGTTAGGGGTGCAGGAATTATGGAAAAACAGCAAATATCAAAATTTGCGTGTGTGCAAAGGGGGGCAAAAAATAGTGGGGAGAATGGGCACCCAGGGTCCAAACCATGTCAAGGAAAGGAGAAGGAAAGGGGTTGGGTCGACATGGTAGCCATATACTTCCTCTTCTTGCACTTACCTCTTTCCTTGGGTATTTGGGGGACACTGAGAAAGGCTTTGTGGTGCTGAGAAACTGGGCTGTGAGCCATCCTTAGTTGGCCAGGCAGTGGCTGGTGGAGGAGGAAGGGGTGGACCAGAGGTGGGTTTTTAAAGGGCTGCACACAGTGGCGGAGCTTGAGGTGTGTGGAGGGGGGTGGGAGAGGGGTGGGGCTACGACACGAGGGGTGTGGCCACTGTGCAGGGGCAGGGCTGTGGTGCATGTGGGCGTGGCCATGGCATGCAGGGGCATGGCCAGGGCACATGGGGGCATGGCTACGGAGCAGGATGCCCCAGAAACATTGCTGCCCAGGCCAAATTGCTCTCCCCTGCCCCCACATTCTTACGCAACTGGCTGCATGGCCTGATTGGAGCCACTGAAAGGGAAGGTTCCCCCAGGAGAGAAGTGCCTGAGGTGGAGGGGCAGGGGTTGGAGAAACTCGCAAATAATCAAATTTGTGAAAGTTAAACACCCAAATATGGAGTCCTGACTATACAAAAAATATAACCTTTTGCCTTTTCCTAAATACGTAAGTGAAACGTCTACTATCTTATTCAAGGTACAAAGAGCTTTATTCTTATCCCTGGCAACTGCAACTCCTCTCTTTCCTCCAGCTGTCTATCTCTTTTGAAACTAGCAGTAGCCCCTTCTTTAGGATTTCCCCACCCACGAGGCCAAGCCAATAATTCACAGGGCTTACAGAGACAAGGGTTTCTCATGCCTTTCCAATAGAGATTTGTTGTATCCCCTCTTTATTGTATGTCAGACAGAAGCTGTTCCAGCAGGCCATTCTTTTTTTAGCACTGGTTCCAGTGACACATTTGTTCACCGTCCTTCCATGCCGATGCTGCTAAAGTACTCCAGGTGGCAATGATTCTCTTCAATCTCCTTGAAGAGAAAATGTGCCCAATTCCATTTGCACATGTGGTAGAAGTGCACAACTAAAAAAAAAAGAGTATGTTTGACTAATGGGGGAAACTTTTGTCTCTGAAGAAAATGGGTAACAAATCCACACATTAGGGAGTATCCATACAAAAATGACTTATCAAGGAAAATGTGTCTCCAAAAATGCATAAAATTTTGTGTGGAGGAGGGGGAATCCCACAAACCCATGTGGAACTGGAATGAGATGAGAAGGCTGCAGGGCTTCTCAATAATGCAACAAAAATAAAACAGAAAGATGGTCACATTCTACAGTCTCTATTTTCAGTGCTGAACATCCAAAGAGCATGGAATTGACCCTTGCATTTCTGTAAGCCTGGCTGGAGTGACAGGCAACCGCCTGTGGCTCAACTATTTGTTCTCCAAGCCAAACAACTCAAACGAGTTCACTAGGCCAGCAACCAGCTGGATAGAGATTAAGGCCAATTCATAGCTGAGTGCCTCCACCAAAGAGAGAACCTAATCTGTTTCGATGGGCATTTGTAGTGTGCTCCAAGAGGGCATAATGCAACATGGCATCTTTCACCTCCCCAGAACCAACACCAGAATAACAATATTCAGAAAGGAAAGCTTCAGTTAAGAATGTGATGAAAAGGGACCATGGGACATTTCCCCTGTTTATATACTGTCACACCTTACTTAACAAAACCTCTGCCAAAGAAGCTCCTTGTTTACAACATCTTTTCATGCCCTCCCAGGGACTTTTTCTTCTTGCCACCTGGAGTATTTTTAGCAGCATTGGCATGGAAGGATGGTGAACAAATGTTACCCCAATCACATGGCACCCTGTGAGGTCTTCTAAGGAAACCCACAATTAAATGTAAAAATGGGAAATTAATTAACTCAAATTAAGAAGGCTGCAAGAGGAGGCGTAACTGGTGCGACCTTTTCACCAATGTTTACTGAATCACTGCAATAAAATCAGCCAAAGAATAAGTCATCTAGACTGCATTTTATTGGGGGAAAGTCAAACAAACACACAAAGATTGACACTCGCCCACCCACACTCACACAAGGCTAACTGAAAGATAGGGAGGAAAGTTTAAGACAGAGAGATTTTGGGGTGGAATGGGCAATATTTACCATTCCAAAGAGAAAGAGATGAAGAAAATCAGTGTGGCTCAGGCTTGCACCCAAGGACAGTACCTCTTTGCAGTACAAGAATTTCAAAGTGACAGAGTGGATACTTGAAATTCTTGTACTGCAAGGAGGTACTGAACATCGGGGTCTCTGATACCCAAAAACTTGCCCTGAAGGCATGAGGTGTTGATTACTCTCTGCTTGGGCAAACAATGGAATTTGCAGAGTGGACAAAAGGTGGCCGGAATGAGTTGATAGTTTTAATGTGTGAAGGGAATATGTTGATGATTTTAGCATGTAGGTGCCAAAGGCTTTGATGACTGCATGCCAGCTTTGTGTTGAGGACAGGAATGTGGAAGATGCTTAGATGTTAGGAAGGAAGATTTTAGAAAGTTTTGATAGGAAATGCGCACAGCAGGGGTGCTTCACTGGCTGCATCTATTTTTTTTTGTTTTTGTTTTTTTTGAGAGGATTAGCTTGGAGCCATTAAGTCAGACTTTCTGGTTAATTCTCAGTGAACTTCTGACCTGGCCATGCTGAGGTTACCTTTTGACCTGCTATCCAGCCTTCTCCACATGGCCTTTCACCCAAGTGTGTGTAATTTATATTTTATGCCAATTAAACATATCTTCCAATTAATATATTCTACCAATTAAACCATATCAAGTAGAGGGATGTGTGGATCGATTAACACAAGAGCTGGAGAAACACAGACGTGTGAAAAAGTGCAAACCAGATAAGTCTGCCTCATCTGCATATTAAAAAAAAAGCATGGGTTTATAATTTAACCCACCAAAATGGAAATCTTAAGGAAGCCATAAGAAAAATGGAGGCTACAGAAACAAAAAGTCACCCCTGGATGGATTTTGCAAGAAGCCTTCGAGTCATCTTGACAAGGTTCAAAATGTTGTTGTTTGTTTACGCAACGTCCACCTGACTTCGATGTTTCATTTCACACACAGCTACTGTTTAGTTTTGAATAAGAGGTTTGCTGAAACATGTTTTGTTCTTCCTTGCAGTGTTTTCAGTATTGTCATGAAGGATACCAGATTGGGCATGATACTTCCAGGCCTGAGTCTGAAGCTTCTTAGGACATGGTTTTTTCAAACAAACAAACAAACAAATAATAGGAACCACCCAGATTTCCAGAAAATTCACTCTCAGCTTCTTCCTTCCTTCCTTCCTTCCTTCCTTGTTGCACTCCACCACAAATGGCGAAATGTCATTCACAGAACTTGAAAAAGCTCCTTGATTAAAACTGGTTGTGCTGGCTACAGAATTCTGGGAGATGCCAAAAAGAGCAACTTTTTAAATATTTTTTTTATTTTGAATAAATGAGAGAAATAAAACAAAACCATAGCAGGAAAAGGAAAAACCACCCACAATAATACTACAAGAAACATAACCTATAAACTTAAATGAAACTAGACTACAGAAGAGTACAGTGTTAAAGAAGGACGAGACAAAACCTTAAAAACAAATACGACTAACCAAATATTAAACTAACCTACAACTAAGTACATATAACTAAAAATTGGTTCCTACCCCAGTTACCAACAGCAACAGTAACAAACCAACCATTAGATCCTAAAATATAAAGTTAATACTTGTTACCTATTATTTATATTCATAGTAACTCTAAACTTACAAAATTAATTAACAATTACATTCTAAGTAGGTTGTTAATATCAATTCTAACTTTTGTTGGCTTAAAATATACATGAGGGATGTTAGAAGATTCTCGATTGCCCTCTCGTTAGTATGATTAAGAAGAATATTGATTAACTGCTTCTATTGACAAATTATATGAATAACCTCTGTTTTGTTAACTTTTGTATGAAACTATTATTGCTGAAATTGAGAGTACATTTGTTACATCAGTGATAGACTTGTTTGTGAACATTATGATGGTCACACACTGCTGTGTTCTTCCAGACAGCTGACGGAAGAGTTAGATAAGAAACAGCAAGTAGTCAGTCACTTCCTACCCGGTTTTAGAGCTCATCCCAGCTCCACGTCCAACCTGTTCGTATTCAGTTGGTGAGAGATTTCAACCCGCTCACACTTGTGTATTAGCTATTATTATTGTTGTTGTTGTTGTTATGAAACTTAATTGTTATTTAGCAGTCTTAATCAGCAATACATAATTCTTACTATATTGAAAAAGCAACTTTTCAAAGCACTGGTCATCTTCAAATGCTGCCAGTGGAAAAATTTTGAAACTAGGGAAACCATTTTGGCTTAGCTCTATCCTTGACCTTACCCCTTTCAGGTCCTGCATCTCTGCAGTTATGGCTTCGACTACATAGAATCATAGAACCTTCGAGCTGGAAAGCACTACAAGGGCCATCTAATCCAACCTGGTGGCATGCAAAAATACACAACTCAAGCACTTCTGAACGCCCACCCAACCTTTTAAAAAGACCTCCAAAGATGGAAAGTAGACTATCCTTTGAGGCTATTGTTACTGCCCTGGTTAGCCCGAGCTTTGGGGGATATGAAAAGATATCTTTTGATATCGATAATTCGGGTTCACATAACCCTTCCACGTGCTTGCGAGGCCCCCGGACAAGCAGGCATACAGGCTCCGCCGATAATCGCCGTAATATTCCAAAACAATACAGGCAGGCCAGAAACAGCCGACTCGCTGCTTTAGGAGACCTCAAGGCAAGTACCTCCATTAGGTATGCAAGCAACTCTCAAAAGATCCTCTGCCCTGCGCTGGCAGCTTGATGATCAGACTATACAATGCTCAAGTACTCCGTGTTTGCATACTGGCTATCCTATTGACAATTTGGCTCTAACTCAATCATTCAAATTCTGACCTTTCAGAGGCTTTGTCTCCAGCTCCAAATCTATTGTTTTCCCAAAGTCCAACCTAGCCTGTGGTCACAATTCTCCTTATAAAAACCCCTGACTTTGAGCGCTTCCTCGGATCGCTTCCGAGTTCCAGACCTCCTTGCTGCCGCATCGCTTGGCGAGCTTCCCCTCAGCTCCACTGAGATACTGAGATGCATCGAACCCCAGCCTCGCTCTCCATCTTCTTCCGGACTTCAGGACAGGTTTTGTATCACCCAAATCAACTATCCCTCTGAAAATCCCGCTATCTTACTCACACCTTTATTTTCCTTAGTTATCTGTGTGCGTGTGTTGCTTACATTGTGTGCCTGTCTTTAATAAAGATCATTCATTACTTTCAAACCGGTCTGCTTCTTGACTTGGCCTGACCCTGTAAACACTGGGTTACAAGATTCCGCTGCATTACCCTGGCTCTCGTTCTGCCAACCAGTGCTCCTGACTAATTTCCCCAATTCTTGTGTAATTGCAATGTTATTTAGGTGTCCCTCCCGGGACTCCAAGAGTACAGGGTAACACTATCTATTTCACTATTGAATAGCTTTTATAGTACAAAAAGTCTTCCTAATGTTTAGGCAGAATCTCTTCTCTTGTAACTTGAAGCCATTAGTTCATGTTCATATCTGTGGATCAACAGAAAACAAGCTTGCTCCATCTTCTACATGACACCTCTTCAGATATTTAAAGACAACTATCATATCAACCTTTAATCTTCTCTTTCCCGAGCTAGACATACCTAGCTCCCTATGTCATTCCTCATAAGACTTGGGCCTTTACCACAACGTTGTCATCCTTGCAGGGAACGCATTCCTCCTGGTCCAGAACGCGTACCATCACATGATGTTGTCATTCACCTGCTGCTATCATATCCCTATCTGTGGGAAATGCACCCTTTCATTTCATTACAGGAAAAAAAAACTCTGGTAATGGCTCCCTTTCCCATGATGATCCCACCAACTGCAGGCATGTGGTAAGGGTTGAAGTGCTTGATAGCGCTTCCTTGTGCAGCACAGGAAAAGCTGGGAAAGGGACTCACCATAGATGCTGTACTGCAGAAGGAAGAACAGTGTATCTGACGTTACCCACCTGCCAGCAGCTGACCAAGCGCAGTGGTGAGTGTTCAGGCCCCGATCCTATCCTGGCAATGGCAATGCTGGGATCCTGCCAGAACAATGCACTATTGAGGCATTGTGCAGTAAGGGCCTTAGCTTCAAGGTTTTCGATCCTCTAGGTTGCCCTTCTCTGGACGTGTTCCAGTTTGTCAATACCCTGTTTCAACTGTGGTCCACAGAACTGTACACTGTGTACATGGTAAGGGTGACCAACATGGAAAAAAGTAGCACTACTACTTCCCTTTTTCTGGACACTATATACCTGTAGAGGCATCCAAGAATTGCACTGGCCTTTCTGCCTGCTGCATCGCCCTGTGGACTCATGTTCTCATATTCATGTTCAGCTTGTGATCTTCAGTTTCCAGAATCTCTTACTGTCTATATTTATGGGACCTGTCATCTAAAACAATTGACAGTACCAGTGTTACCCTGACTTCTGGGGGTCCTGTGGGGGACACCTTGATTCACTCCGAGTTATAAAGGTTGGGGAAATTAGTGGAGCACCGGCATTAGCAAAACGAGGGGCAGAGTAACCCAGCAGGATCTTTCACCCAACTTTACGGGGTCAGGCCAAGCAAAAAGCCAGACAAATGTACCAAATAAATGAATTTTATTAAATGATCATGCACCAATGCACTCACTCACTCACGCATGCACACAAGGCCTATTGAGAAGGAAAAGAGGTGAAAAATGGATAGGGGATATAGCAAAGGGAATGTAGAGGCAGTGATACTCCACCTATCCTGAAGTCTTTGGTCCAGGAAGCGGTGAGAAGAATGGAGCCCAGTGAAGATACGGCTGAGAGGATCACTCAACTGAGTGCCAGTCTGCTAGCTTGGTGGGGAGTTCTCCGAAAAGACTCTTCTAAACTAGGAGTACTTATAGGGCAGAACGTACCTCGAGGGCAGGCCCTCTCCTGGGAAGAACAATGTGCCGGTCGTTTGGATGATTGGTTTATGCTGGGTTGCAAGTGTTCAGGGTTGCGGTTGCAAAGGGTTGCAGTGTAGGTTTATGTAGATGGACCTCGCCTTGTAGGACTTTTCCGGAGTCAAAGTTGCTCAACCTGGGAAAAATACGCTAATCCCCTCAGGTTGTCTACTCTTGGCTGAGGACCGTTTGTTTATGTGGATTTGCACAGCCTGAGGTCTCCTTGGGCTACGTGACTGGGGATTTTTCTGGTCTTGACCTGTTTTCAGTTGTTCAACCTCTTTGCCTATGTGCCCATCTGGGCAACCTCTCTGGCATGGTGGGCATATTTGATATCAAATTTATAGTTCCCGGGATAGGGTATGCCAATGGGGTAACATCAATTTACCTATTTCTGCTGAAGTGTGGCATTGTGGTAAAGGCGCCAAAATATCCTTTTAATAGGATATTAAAAGAACTGGCAGAGGTCATTTCGGAACTGCTTGCTATAATCTTTGAGAAATCTTGGAGGACAGGAGAAGTTCCAGCAGACTGGAGGAGGGCAAGTGTTGTCCCCATCTTCAAGAAGGGAAAGAAAGAGGACCCAAATAATTATCGCCCAGTCAGCCTGACGTCAGTACCCGGAAAGATCCTGGAGCAGATCATTAAGCAGTCAGTTTCTAACCACCTAGAGAGCAATGCGGTAATCACGAGAAGTCAACATGGATTTCTCAAGAATAAGTCGTGCCAGACTAATCTTATCTCTTTTTATGATAGAGTTACTAGCTTGATGGATGAAGGGAATGCTGTGGATGTAGTATATCTCGATTTCAGTAAGGCCTTTGACAAAGTTTCCCATGACATTCTTGCAAAGAAGCTAGTAAAACGTGGGCTGGACAGAGCTACTGTCAGGTGGATCTGTAACTGGTTGACTGACCGTTCCCAAAGGGTGCTCACCAATGGCTGCTTTTCATCCGGCAGAGAAGTGACTAGCGGGGTGCCAAAGGGTTCTGTCCTGGGCCCAGTGCTATTCAATATCTTCATCAATGACTTGGATGATGGAATAGAGGGCATGCTCGTCAAATTTGCAGATGACACCAAATTGGAAGGGGTTGCTAATACACCAGAGGACAGGATCAAAATTCAAAATGACCTGGATAGATTGGAGAGCTGGGCCAAAGCTGACAAAATGAAATTCAACAGAGAGAAGTGTAAGGTCCTACACTTAGGTAGAAAAAATGGAATACAGAAATATAGGATGGGGGACACGTGGCTGGATGGCAGTACATATGAAAGGGATCTAGGAGTCTTAATAGACCACAAGCTGAACATGAGTCAGCAGTGTGATGCGGCAGCCAAGAAAGCCAATGCAATTCTCGGCTGCATCAATAGGAGTATGGTGTCTAGACCCAGGGAGGTACTGGTACCACTCTACTCTGCTTTGGTTAGACCTCATCTTGAATCCTGTGTCCAGTTCTGGGCACCCCAATTCAAGAAGGACATGGTCAAGTTGGAGCAGGTCCAGAGGAGGGCAACCAAAATGGTGAAGGGCCTGGAAGCCAAGCCGTATGAGGATAGACTTAGAGAGCTGGGTATGTTCAGTCTGCAGAAGAGAAGGTTAAGAGGGGACATGATAGCTATGTTTAAATATTTGAAGGGATGCCATGTAGAGGAAGGAGAGGGCTTGTTTTCTGCCGCTCCAGAGACCAGGACAAGGAGCAATGGAGTCAAGCTGCAGGAAAGGAGATTCCACCTGAACCTCAGGAAGAACTTCCTGACAGTCAGGGCTGTCCGGCAGTGGAATATGCTGCCTTGGAGTGTGGTGGAGTCTCCTTCTTTGGAGGTTTTTAAGCAGAGGCTGGATGGCCATCTGTCGGGAGTGCTTTGAGGGTGTTCCTGCATGGCAGGGGGTTGGACTGGATGGCCCGTGTGATCTCTTCCAACTCTACATTTCTATGATTCTATGATTCTATGATTCTATGTGTTAATAGTACTAGTGAAAACTCAACACTTTCTCTCCTCATGGAAATTGTTAAGCAGACATTCCTCACTTTGTCCCAGTGCTACGCTTCCTGGAAGATAATTGTTTCTCATTCTTTTAGCAATCTGTGGTTACAGAAAACAGATAGATAGGAAATCATGATTCCCCCCCCCGCCCAACCTTTCTTGTTTTGCTAATGCATGTACAAGCTGGGTGGTTATTTTTCATCATTGTGGTAATTTTCACTAATATGACAAGCATGTTCCTGATGTGATTCTTCCGTTTAAAAACTAATATTCACGATTAATATGTTACAATGATGAATTGCTCACCGTAATCTGTCATCATGGGGAGAAAATTGGCATAATTAATGTATGGTTATTGTTATAAAATAGCAATTTGGTAACTCAGGATAGTACAACCAAGAAAGGAAGACTTTCTTTGCTACATTTGCTTTTTATTTTTCACTTACACAGGACAATATCCTGTGGAACCTACAACAATGGCATCATAAGATAGGCCACAGATTTTACAGTACATTCTTCGCTTAAGTTCTTTAGAAAACTTATATTTTAGACTACAGCTCCCAGAATCCTTCAGCCAGCATGGCCTTGGCCATGATGATGGTATCTTGTTTAATGCTGGCAAGTGCCCAGGTAAGTGAACTTACAGTCTACAAGAAAACTGGAAAAACCAGATCAGTCCCAAGTCATACACCAGGTGTCAGCAGAGACAGAAGCATGCTCCAGGCAGTCTGAAGTCCAAACATGCAAACTCATCCTGAGCAGAGACCAAAGGAGGGGAAAAAGGAGTCACCAAAAAGAGTGAATTCAAGGCATACACTGAAATTCAGAGATCTACAAAGCCAGAGGTCAGACAAGGTCACAAAAGGTGTTACCCCAAAACTTGGGTGACTCAGGAGTCTACCCATGATGCCGGTACCTCCTTTCAAATGTGGGGAATTAATTAGCTCAAATTAGGAGGCCTAAAAGAGGGGGGTAACGTAACAAGATCTTTCCACCAATGTTTATGGGGTCGAAAGACCCAGCTAGAGATTCCAAAATAAGCTAAAATACATTTTACTGAAAGTTCGATTGTGCATGCAAAGGATCCACACACTCACACAAGAGCTAACAAAAGGGTAAAGGGAGGAAAATCATGGATGGAGGAATTTAAGGGGCCAGATTGATAATTACTGGTCTGGAGAGCAGCAATGTGGCTTAGATCTGTGCTTAAGGACAGTACTCTGTTGGAAATTGGAGTGACAGCATGGCAACCAGCAAGTGAAGTACTGCATTGAACTGCTCAAATGGAGGGTTCTTATACCCAAAATCTACCATGAGGGCATGGCTGTGAATCGCTCTCTGGCCAAGCAAACAATGGAGCTTGCCACATGGACAATGGGGTCTGGACAGAATTAATGATCTTAGTGTTAGTTGAGTTAATGGCTGTCGTAATAGCTCTGTACTTGTGGAGAGGTATGGGGATAATGCAAGAAAACGTCCAGGTGTGAGGGAACAGGCATGAAACAATCAATGTTTTGGTGAGAACTTCCCTTGACCATTGTATCCTATCAGAGATGCTGCAGCTTCAGCATAAGCCTATTATCTCTGGAGTTACCTGGTAATCTGCCTGACAATGACTTTGGCTACTCCTAGAGGGGATTTCCTGATCTACTTTGCAGTACACGTGTTCAGTCAGTAATTTTGCTTTGCCCAGCTTGACCTTCCAGTCACCTCAGGTTCCATTTTATATCAACTGCAATTAATATATGTTGCCAATTAATCCATATTTTGCCAATTAAACCATATCAAGCCTGGAGGCATGCATGACCCCATAATAAGAGAATACTGAGGCTGGTTCTTTACAGCAATAGAATGAGCAGATTTACAGCAAGCTCTAAATCAGCCCAGCTGGCCTAATTAGCTCAGTATTTTTCTTTTAAAACAGATCAGTGTGTTTCCTGTTCCGTTACAACCAGCTTTTTAATCTATGACACTCTACAAGTGCCGATGTACTTTCCTCATGATCTTCAGGAGCTCAGTATGACACTCTAGGCTCTACTTCTGCCAATGCAGTGACAGGGCTGCCAGCTTCTTCTGGCTATGACTAAAGCCGTTTACCTTGGCTCTCCTCTTCCCCTTCCTTGTCCAAGAAGGCCTCCTCTAGGCAGGACAAAACAGTCTGGCGATCCTGAAAATTATAGTCCAAAAAAGTAACTTCTTCAAACTCTACTAATTAATATAGGATGTTACTGTAGTTTCTAGTCCGGACTTGTGGTATATTAGATATCATTTGATATCAAGAATTTGGCCTTCACTACCCATTCCTCTCCATGTACTTGCAAGGCCCCCGGACAAGCACGCACACGGGCACTGCCGAAAATAGCTGAACTATTCAAAACAAATCCAGGCAGGCCAGTAATTGCTGGACTGCAGCTTCAGGAGACCTCCAGGCAAGTACCTTCTTAAGATCACATTGTGTATGCACGCTGTTTACAAAAGATCCCCTGCCCTGAGCAGGCAGCTTAACGAGCCGAATATCCAACTCTCAAGCACTCCGCGTTTGCATACTGTTTACGCTATTGACAACGCTGTCACAATTCAATCATCTAAAGTACTGACCTTTCAGAGGCTTTGTCTCCAGCCCGAAACCCATTGTTTTCCCTGGGAATGGACTAGCCTACAGGCACATTTTCCCCTAGAAGACCCCCTGATTTTGAGTGTCTCATTGGATCGCTCTGACTTTCATCTTGCCTTGCTGTCGCTCCGTTCGACGAGCCTTCCCCTCAGCTCCCACGTGCTGAGAATCTCTGATACAGTGGACTTTTCTTCTGATAAACCAGGCTTCAGGATCAGGTGTAGTATTTCCCCTTAAAAATCCCTATCAAAACCCTCTATCCAACTCCTACCTTTCTTTCACGAGGTCTGCGTGAGTGTCCGCATACATACATTTTGACTGTATCTCAAAATAAAGGGAAACAATTATTATTTACTTCTGTTTGATTATTGATTTGGCCTGACCCCGTAAACATTGGGTTCAAGATCTCGCTAGGTTGCTCTGCCTCTTGCATTGCTTAGCTTGTGCTCTCGCTAATTCCCATTCCCCATTATTTGGAGCATATTGAGGTGTCCCCCATGGGACCCCAGAAATCAGGGTAACAAGGAGCCAGCATGGTGTAGTGGTTTGACCATTGGACTATGGCCCTGGAGACCAGGGTTTGATTCTCTGCTCAGCCCTGAAAACCCTTGGTGTGATTTGGGGGCAAGAATTGCCCTAAAATTATGCTGATTTTTTTTTCTAAAGGGGGCCTGGTTTGGTGATTTATAAATCTTCAGCTGATTTTATTGCAGTGACCCAGTAAAAATTGGTAAAAAGTTCTCCCTAGTTACCCCTCCTTTTGCAGCCTTCTTAATAATTCCCCATTTTTATATTTAATTGCGGGTTCTGATAGAGGACCGCACAAAGTCCCATGCATTTGGGGTAACATAACTCCTTTGCATCCAATTCGTTGACTCTACAAGGTGCCTTATGGCACTGGGTTTACTTTTACCATTTCAGGGAATAACTCTCCCTCATCAGCTCCTGATTTCTTTCATCACTTTGTCAGTAGGGATGGTAATAGCTAAAAAATGAAAGAGCTCAGTGGCTTTTCCAGTAGTGGAAGGGAAAAAACAAATTATGGAATGTGTTCTTAATGGAAAAACTAACTGGCCAAGTAAAAAGTGTTAAGAATCATGGAGATCATTAACGCCTTCTCTTTTTTTCCCACCATGTGGCTTTCCTTTATTTCTTATGTCAATTCAAACCAAAAGCCATTTACTCCACAGCTGCTCATATGGGTTTCTGGAATGATGTACTGTGATGTAACAGTCTATTGTACTGATTCATTTAATTCCACTGTGTTGTTGGTGTCAAGAGGACTTTGGTAACACTGTTCATGTTTTTTCTCTGTTTTCTGTTTATCTTACAACGAATTATTTTTTAAAAGAACCTGTGTGGGGCAGCAGCAAAAATACTGGCTGAAGACTATGGAGATCCAAGTCCAATTTCCCACTGAGCCATGAAACATACTTGGTGACCTTGGGCCAGTCACTTGGCTAGACCTACCTTGCAAGGCTGTTGTGAACATAAAGCATGGGGACAAGGAGAAGCCACACGTGCTGCCTTTTGATCACTGGAATGGTTATATTATGTCACTAATTTAAAAAATCCATAAATTCAAAGTCTGTACTACAATGAACTGCATTCCAAGGGGCTGGGCTTCTGCATTATTTCCGTAGCTCCTTTGATATTTCCAATTGCATTTGAAACTGTACAGGTGAAACACAGCCAGAGGTATTCTAAGGATGCTTTCATTAATTCAGTGTGACACCTTATCCCCTGGGTCACAGAGGAACTGCCATCTTCCCTGATGCTGCATACCTTGATATAAGATGATGGAGCCCTACAAGAGCCAATAGAAAGAGAGGTTCTCAAAATAGCAGCATCACCAGTAAATCTGATGCAAAGAATTATTTCACAGATCTGAAACATGAAGCTATATTGCCAAGGTGGTTTATGACCCCTGTGACTCAGAGTTGATTTTGTTTTTATTTCTCAGCAGGGCTCCTGCATCTTATTGGCTGCATGATAAATGGAAATCTCAGGTATATTGTGCCAAAGGTTGCCTGCTTTTTTCCCTGATGAGGCTTCTGTGCCTTTTAAAAAGCCACACAAGAAATGTTTGCACACAATAAAGATTTTCCCCATTATGGAAGCAGAAATGTGTGGAATTCAGGATTAAAACTGGAGGGGATTTTTTAAAAATCAGTCTCTCTCTCTCTCTCTCTCTTTCTCTCTCTCTCTCTCTCACACACACACACACACACACACACACATACTTGATCTTAGCCAAAAGGCCAAGAATTATTGCCATTTTTTTGGTGGTTCATAGGGTTCCTTCCAAAATTATCACCTTTTTTCCCCCCATAGCAGGATAGGTGATAACATTTCAGCTATCTTGGGCAGAAATTTAGCCAAAACTTTTCCAGGTCTGAAGATAAAATGATGCCGAAGCTTCACTTGCTTAAACCTTAAGCAAACATTAAAGAGGCAAATGTTTTGACAAGATAGATATCCGTTTCTAACAAACAAGCATCAGCTGCCCCAAAAATCTTGCTGAATGACTCTTATGCCCTTAATATCACACCACACTTTTCATAACATGGGAAAACGTATGAGTAGGCTATTATTTTTGTGTGTCAAATTGTTTCCTACTTACGGTGGTCCTAATGTGAACCTATCTTGGGACTTTCTGGGGCTGAGAGTGTGTGATGCACCCAAGGTCATCCAGTGGGTTTCCATGGCTGAGCAGGGAACCGAACCCAGGTCTCCAGGGCGGTAGTCCAATGTTCAAACCACTACACTATACTTGTTCTTAGCTGCCTATAATATCGCTATTGCAGCCATAGCTGTAATGACCAGTGAAAAGCAGTGGAAGAAAGGGGAGATACTTCTCCCTATTTTCCAATGGTTCCCTTTCCTTTAAGCTGGTTACATCAGTGTCCTTAAATGCTAGCAAACAACTCTTATTGTCTGACCATCTGCTGACATCAATTTTAGCCTTCATGTTTCTTTTTGTCCAGTAAATGGTGTGAGAATTTCAGCTACTGAAATTTCTGAAATTAAATTTCAGATAGGTATGTAAAGGCCAAAGGTGGTGTACAAATCTAATGATCATTCCATACAATGTTTTATTATTGTTGTTATTTCCCGTATTTATATGTGAGAGCTGGCATGGTCTAGTGGTTCGAACATTGGACTACAGCCCTGCAGACCAGGGTTTGATTTCCTGCTCGGCTATGGAAACCCACTGAGTGACCTTGGGTGCATCATACACTGTCAGTCCCAGAAAACCCCATGATAAGTTCGTCTGAAGGTCACCATAAGTCAGAAATTACTTGAAGGCACACAACAACAATTAATGTGCTTTCGTTTTCTCCAATATGATATAGCCTCTGAAAAAGACTTTTGAGGGTGCCTTTAAGTTGTTTCTGACTTGTGGTGACCCTAAGGCAAACCTATCATAAGGCTTTCTGAGGTTGAGAACATGTAACATGCCCATGGTCACCCAGTAGGGTTTTTTTTTTGGTATAATTTTTATTGAAAGTTTATCTTGAAAATACTCCCCCCCCTCACTTCCATGTTTAAATCTTCCAGTTGAAATTGCTTATTTCCATTCCATTACAAACATAATTTCCATTTTACGGAGAGAAGAACAGTTACATTATTTCTTCTTTGATTTCTCATACATTTATATCCTTACCCAATCCAATACTCTTTTCCATTCTTTCTCAAGGTTCTGGATAGATTTATTCTTCAAAGAAAATGCTAACTTTTCCATCTCTATCATATCCAGAACTTTTAACTTCCATTCTTCTATATCAATATGTTTCTTTTCTTTCCAGTGCTGTGCATATATCAACCTTGCCGCAGTTATTAGATATAATAATATCTTCTGATGACTTCCAAGGTCACCCAGTAGATTTCCATGATCATGTGAGGAATTAAACCCTGGTCTCTGGCGCCATGATTCAACATTCAAACCATTACATCACACTGGCTCTCTACACAGGTTGAAACACATTGACCTTTCTTACTAATAAAAACATCCATCAATTGGGCACCTTGAGATGTTGGTTTCTTCTGCAGATTTTATTGGGCACTCCACAGTTTTTGCTTCCTTGGGAAAACTAACCAACCCTGTTAGGAGCAAGTGGAACTTTGCACATGCCTAATTGCATTCCTTTCTTTCCTACTGCTTCCTTGAATTCTAGATTAAGGTAAGGAGATTACAAATGTAGGTATCACCTGCAGCTTTCTTTCTCTTGAGTTCAAGCAGTTTAGTTGTGGTATGGGGAAAAAGTGAAATAGAAACAGGGGAAGGAAAGGGGGAAAAAATCTTGCTTGGAAACCGGTAGCAATTCTTTAGTAATGTCTGGGGACGAATCAGCAAACCGCTTAAAAAACAAGGAACAGAGTGAAGGATTAAATATATAAATAAAGCAGAGAAAAAACGAAGCGTGGGAGAGAGGGACACGCGAAGCAGAGGAATTAGCTAAACAAAAGAAATCATGGCGGAGCGTTTCTATTTGGCACCCTCCAAGACGGTGTGGATTATGGATTTACAAAAGCCCTCCCAGGAGGCAACAGGAACGTCACCACTGCTTGGGTAAGTGTGACAGCAACAAGGGCTGGAAAACCTTTCTTGGTTCCCCTACCCCGTAAACAAACAAACAACAGTAACAAAACCCTCCCTCCCTCTCTCCCTCCCCCCCCCATCATTTCCTACTCCAAACCCCACTCTGGGGCGCTAATGGTCTTTTAAATTTGGAGAGGGTTTCAGAAGGTCGCGCCCTCTCTTTACGCACGGATAAGGCGCACCGATTGCTAACTGGCCACTGCGTCAGGTTTGCGCCCCAGCGACGGTGCGTCGGGTGCCTTTTGGCTTATGAGAAACTAGGAGAGGGGCAGAGACCTCTTAGGGAAAGGGAAGGGAAATGGGCTGGACAAGGTAGCTACCTCTGTCTCCTCTCAGAGCGCCTGGAAAAAATAACGCGTCCTCTAGAGAGGTCGCAGAGATGCGCGGCTTTACTGTTCCTTCCCCTTTGGAGAAAGGAGCTGGTTTTGTGCGCTGGTTGAGGACAAGCGGAGACGGAAAGGGGAGGCAGAGCAAGACTCTGCGCTCTCGAAAAAAGGGAAGGGAGAAGCCGTAAAAAAGGGGAAACCCCAGTTTCAGCGCCGGTCGTATGTATGTGTACCCGCGTAAAAGGAGAAAGAAAAACGAAACAACTGGCTCAAGTTCTCAAACAGGAGAAGAAAGGAAGGGAAAGATGGGGGGGGGGGGCTTTTTACTGGCTTTGCCCGATGAACCACCGCGCGAGTTTCGAAAGCTTGCACGGCGATGTTCGTGCGTTTTTGGATTTTCATATCCATGGGAGATCTGCTCCTTCTACATAAAAAGAGATCCTATCTAGACATTACGATTAGTCTTGTCCAGGCCAGATTAAGGGATCTAGAGCAATTCCAAAAGGAGCCTCCCTCGCCCCTTTGCGCAGTTGCATGAATCTCTCTTTGGAAAGCGGGCTTCATACTCTGGTGATAGAGCAAACTTGCTCCTTTGCCAGGCCAAGAGGAGGCACAGATGTCTCTTTTCGGAAGGAAATATTTATTTGTTTATATGCCATCTTTCTCCAGTGTGGAACACCCCACCACCACCGCTAAAAATTTTGCTCCCCTGTTCAAGTCCCCAAATGTCTATCATGACAGTAATTTTCAAACGTCAGTGGAGCATTGAAAAATACAGTTCAGGGATCTCCCCCACAAAAAAAGGGGGGCATGTGAAATGAAGGCAAAAACAGCAAGTATAAAGAGGTCTTGGCCCAAATGATTTTTGGCAGTGCTAGAAATTTGGGGGCTGAAGGCACAGAATGCTAATTTGGAGGGACAGTGATCTCATTTTGCCCTCCCTGCCATGAAACACCTCTGACTGAGGAACTCTGTTTGGCACTAAAGCAAGCTGCTTCCAGATCCATGGGAGAAGGTGGCTCTTAGTATGTCCACTGCCTATGTACCAGCTGACATGATCAAGGCCAGAGTCTGAGAGGCAGTGAATCACAAAGCACCATCTTCCTTCCTCATGCACTATGAGTAGCTTAGGGGGCTGGGTATGTTTAGCCTGGAGAAGAGAAGGTGAAGAGGTGTCCTGATAGCCATGTTAAAATATCTGAAGAAATGTCATACGGAAGATGGGGCAGGCTTGTTTTCTGCTGCTCCAGAGACTAGGACATGGAGCAATGGCTTCAAACTATAGAAAAGGAGATCCCATCTAGATGTTAGGAAGAATTTCCTGATGGTGAAAGCAGTTGACAAGGGAATGCAGTGGGCTCTCAGTATCCACAGGGGTTTGGTTCCCAGATCTCCCATAGATATGAAACTCTATGGATGCTTGAGTCCATACAATGGTGTAGTAAAATGGCATCCCTTATATAAAATGGTGAGCAGCTCGAAATGTTTGCTTTTTGGAATATTTTAATACTGCAGCGGTTTGATTTTGTCTGAGCCTACTGGGAAGGGTAAGATTCTGCCCACTCTTCTTTCTCTTGCTAAAAGCAAACTACTCAGTGCAAACTACTTTTTAACTCAGTCTGCACCAACTGGAGTAAGCAGGACAAATTGAGAAAGTGGGAGGAGGAAAGAGAAGCTGGGACATTTTAAAAGGGAGATGACAAAAGGTTAGCCAGGACTGTCCTTGCCAAAGTGGGACAGTTGGAGAGTATGCAGTTCTCAAAGCAATACATATGTGTGAGAGGGGAGAGGTAGGTGGTGCATATACACTTTGATTGTCTTTGTTTGCTTCTGCACTATTTAACCCAGGAATGCTTTTTTAAGTGGCCTCACCCTCAGGAGAGTTCACCCTAGCGTGGGGGCCCTATTTAACTAACCAGGGTGAATTGTATCATTGGTCACACATTTTAGGTAGAATTACAGTCAGCCCTCCACTTTTGTGGGGTTTTAGGGGCTCAAGACCACTGTGAAAGTAGAGAAACCGTGAATAAAAATAACAGGCATGAATGATATTTTTTTTAAACCTGAGAACACTTCTCTGGGAATCACTAGGTCGTCCACTGTGATTCTGTGGTCAGCTTCCGGCAGAAGTGGGCCATAGCGCCACGCTGGAGGTCCTAGAAATGCTTAAGAGAAATGTTATCTCCAGGAATCTCTAGGTCCTCTAGCACAACTCTGTGGTCCACTTCTGGCAGAAACAGAACACAGAATTGTGCTAGAGTTTCCTAGAGGGAACATATTTTTCCATAGCAGGGGCAAATACAGTAAGAATTTTTAAAAATATATTAATTAAATAAAATACCGTGCAACCATCAAATCCATGAATGCTGAACTCTTGAAAGTGGAGGGCCAACCGTAACTGTTTAGGGGGGGCCTAGATCTGCTGTTCACTATGTGGGGCTGCTGGACTCCATTAGCAAAAGGAATGCTGGAATGCCTCTCTGCCGTATACCATCTGCAAGCTCATTTACCACCAATAAGCTTAACTAATGGCAGTACCGTGTGTCAGTCTTCAGGACCAAGCAACATTTTGGGGAGCCCTGACACTTAACACTGTCCCAGCACAGAACAAATACTATTGAGCATTATACCAACAGAAGTACAACTTAACTACGGCCGTTTCCGCACTAGCCTGTTATAGTGCGATGATTCCACTTTCAACATCCTCTGGAATCCTGGAGTTTGCAGTTTCGGGAGGGGCCAGCCGGCCCCTCCCGAAACTGTAAACCCCAGGATTCCAGAGGATGTTGAAAGTGGAATCATCGCACTATAACAGGCTAGTGCGGAAATGGTCTACATGTTGAAAAACCATTTTAAATGGTAAGACAACCAAAAAAGGGAGGCTGTGTACTCCACAGAAAACAGTCTTGTGTTCGAAGGGCTGATGAAGGACCATCCTCTGCTTGAAAGCCTCCATTTTGATAGAGGAGCCTGGAAGCCTGAGAATGAAGCCAGAATGATGGGACTTAGAGTCACACAGAATCGTATAGATATCAGTTAATCGGGCTTCTACAGTCCTTTCGCCTTTATAGATGACCTTTGAGTTGTTAGAAGGGGCACGTGGAAAAATATATGGATGTTGGGAAGGGAATGTTATCAACACTAAACAAAGGAGCCTACAGTGCTAGGTGCCACCCCTCTTAGTTAAGGAATATAAGCAGGCCCCACTTTGAATAAACAACAGATGACTTGATGCATGGAGGGGGCACCGTCTGTCAGGACCAAGGTGCAGGCTGTGATAGCTCAAGCCCCCCAAGCCTTACATAGAAGGTGATGTAGCTTAGTATGCTTATTTCATTTCTTATGGCAAGTTTAAAGGTGTATGCCTTCCTTTGTTCTGCACATCTGATTTGGGATTCCCCCAGATGTCTCTTGGCTCCATCCTGGGTTGAATGAAAGATTTCTTTCTTTCCTTCTGTCTTTCTATCTTCCTTCCTTCCTTTCTTTTTTAATCTCCCACTGGTGTGTAACTTTTGGCTGTGTTGCACTCCAGGGAAACTTCCCCATTGTTACTAACAATTTGAGAGCATGTTCATTCCAAGTCTAGTTTAAAGATGGAAAAATAAATCAGAAGAGAAAGAGCGGGAGATTTTCACTTATCCACAACAGTTAATACCTGGGCCAAAACCCAGTCACAATTAGGGTAGACCCATTGTATCAATATGACAGTGGTAAAAAGGGAGGCTGGTGAGTGACTGGGTTTTGCCCATACTTGTCAACCTCTTTGAACTGCAGTGGAAGGGGCAGCGCTGCTACCAAGTCCTTTCTTGGAAATCCAAGCTGTTTTTCCTTCCCTGGGTCCTGGAGGATGTAAGAGCTCAACACCTTCTCCCTTCTTTATGTTTATGGAAGAAAGAAAAAAAAAAGAAGAATTTTACAAGTTCCTGGCGGACTTTACCATGGAGACATGTGGCAAGAGCTGCCCACTCTTCCTTTGGGCACAAAACAGGCTTTTGATAAGTGAAAACTCTTTAATAAATACAACAAGAAGAAAATAGCTTACTAAGAGTTAACAGAAGGTACATCAAGCAACTAGACTACTTTAAAGCACTGGTTATCTGTTTACCTTCCCCTCTGATTGAAAGTGGGTGAGTCAGACCCATAGGCACAGGCCTAAAAAAGAAAAAAAATCTACAACCCCAAGTGTTGCCTCTCTAAGCCCCTTGCAAAAGAGTGCAAAATCTAACACATCTGACTAGGTGGTCTCTAATTTTGTTCTAATCCATTCTTGGGATTCCTTTCCCTGCTCTAACATAGGATAATTAGCTGCATTTCCGCACTACACTGTTATTGTGCTATCATTCCATTTTCAACATCCTATGGAATCCTGAGGTTTGCATTTTAGGGAGGGGCCTTTAGAATTCTCAGTCAGAGAGCTCTTGGGCCTCAGTAAACTACAAACCCCAGAATTCCACAGAATGTTGAAAGTGGAATAATAGCACTATAACAGTATAGTCAAAAACTCCTTCTTCTCACCTCCCATTGCCTAAAGGGTGCCATGTGGGTGTCAACGCCAATCCAATCTCTCCCCCTTGATCCTTTGATCAGATCCCCTGAGTTACCCCTGCCTGTAGCTAGTCATTACAGTGTTGTTGTGTTGACTTACAATTCAACATGTGACTCAGTGGCTCTGCTCCAATTGGGATTAGCAATTGGATTGAGGCTTTGGATAGCAGACTGAGCAGGAAGATGAGTCACCTCATCATAGTCTTATCTACTGTGCTGAGTAGTACTGTATTTCTATTTCAACTGCAGATATTATTTCTAAATGTGTGCAGGCATGGGAAAAATTCATGCAAATCTGTTTCCTCTTGTGTCCTCTGTTTTGGCAATATCAAAATGGTTACCCCATAATAATTGAGGCATTTCAGAAACAGCATCAGCTAGTGGAAATCCCTTCAACAACAATCACTCTTCAGAGTCCTAAAGGTCTTCATGATCAGATGAACTGATGGCCCACCTTGGCTGGAAGGCCAGAGGCAGATGGATCTCTTCAGGTAGTGGTTTGAGCTTTGGACTGAGGCCATTTCTGCATCAGACTGTTATAGTGCTATTATTCTACTTTCAACACCCTATGGAACCCTGGGGTTTGCAGTTTAGGGAGGGGCCTCAAAGGCCCCTCCCTAAACTGCAAACCCCAGGATTCCATAGGGTGTTGAAAGTGGAATAATAGCACTATAACAGTGTAGTGTGGAAATGGCCTAAGAATCTGGAGACCAGGGTTCAAATCCCTTCTTGATTACAGAAACCCACCTTGGGCAAGTCACATGCTCCACAGCCTCAGAGGGAGACAAAGACAATCTCCCCTCTGAACACATCTTGCCAAGAAATCCCCATGTTAGGTTCGCCTGAGGGTTGCCCTTAGAAATTGGACATGATGTGACATACACAACAGTAGCCTCCAAATATCTTGCTTTCTTGTTTCTCTCTGCTGTACACCTGCAAGGGTAGCCCCTTAAAAGTGATCTTAACACTTAGGTAGGTTCATACGGGAATAAGTAGTTTTTAATGTGGGAGAGCAACCAAGGTGGTTAAAAAAAAGTCTGGAAACATGGAAAATTACCAAATATTATAACCTGAGAGAGAATTACCACACAATGCTCTAAAGGTGGTATTTAACACCCAGGAGAATAGCTAAAATGGAAAAGGAAACAAAAGATCAATGCTGCAAATACAAAGAAGAAAAAAAGGAACATTTCATCATAACTGGTGGCTATGCAACAAAGTTAGGACATTTTGGTGGAGAATCCAAATGTTAATAACAGACATTCTGTCCCAATCCAAAATTTCCAATGGATGCTGAAATATATTTATTAAATATGTTAAATGTTGTAGATAACCAAATTGAGAGAAAACATTGGAAAATATTGTTGCACTTGATAACATTTTGTTGCACTTGATAAACACTTGATTGTTTATGCCCCCAAACGGATCAGTTGCCATCAGAGGAAGAATGGTTTTTCAAATTATACAATATGGTAGACATGGATCTATTGACGACACTTTTAAACAATAGGAATGATAAAACACTAAATACCTTTAGAGATTATTGGAAATGTCAAATTATTTGGAACTAAGATGGTGGAGTATATCAGTAATAAGTACATAAGAAAGATAAGAAGAATAAAGGGATGGATGATCGATTATTAGTAACGAGAGAATAAAAATAGCAAAATTAATATTAACATCAGAAGAAGACATTAATTGTTTCACATGTTTTTCTTTTTTCCTTATTGTTCATTTATTTTCATATTATTTATATAAATGAAGATGAAATTGCATGATGACTGTATTATAATGTATTGTAAAAGATACCTTTTAAAATTAAGAATTCAATAATTTTTCTATGATGTTTTATAAGAAGTTGCCCTTGTTAAATAATAAAACAGTATTTTAAAAAGTCTGGAAACCAAACCTTATGAAAATGGTTGAGGGAGCTGAGTGTGTTCAACCTGGAGAAGAGAAGATTGTGAAGCAATATGACCACTGGCTTTAAATATTGGAAAGATTGTCAGGTGAAACATGGATTGCACTTGTTTTTGATCAAGGGTGGGACCCAAAGCAACAGATTCAAATTATAAGAAAGGAGATACTGACTAAACATTAGGAAGAACTTTCTGATGGAAAGAGTGTTCAACAATGGAATAGCCTCCTTCTGAAAGTGTTGGACTCAATGTAACTGAGGTTTTTAAACAGAAATTCAATGGCTATCTTTCATCATTCATGCATGGAAGAGAGTTGGACTAAGTGACCTTTATACTCTCTTCCAACACCATGATTCTGTGATTATAATATACCTATGAAAGTACTCTAGGGCCCTTTCTGCAGCTTACCTTTGTTCCAGCACTGTCCGGTGATGGTGGCGGCAGCAGCTCTCCTGGGAGGGGATGTCAAGGTCAGAGACCTGGGCAGTGAGCCAGCCCAGAGAAGGGAGAGGGAGAGATAGCAGAGTCCCACCAGGAGGAGTCAAATCAAGCAATTACTCATAGGCAGTCCATTTACCTAAGCCTGAGCGGCAAGCGAAAGCCATAGTCAGAGTCCAAAATCCAGGGATCAGGAGCGAGGTGCTGGGAGCCAGGAACAGGCAAGGAGAGGACTTGTAGAAACTTTGCCACAAGCAAAGGAAAACTTCCAGGCGGGCAGTTATATAGCCCAGACACAGGTGTGGCCAGCCACTGCTTCTTGAACTTAATCAAGGAAGCCTCCCTTTGCTCAGCTCTCTTGAGTCTCCGCCTTGTTTGTGGGCTGATTGGCACAGGCTCCAAACCATCTTCAGAATCGGATCCCTGTTGCCCTAAAGGAGCAGGCAGAGGAACACCCAAGCCTGCTCGGTCCATGGCAGCAGGGGGAGCTCTTGAGCTGCAGGACTCATCTCCAGCCAGAGCCACAGGGACCAACAGCTGCTGCTCGTCATCAGCAGCTCTGACAGGGGCTTCAGTTATCACAGGGGAGCACAATGGAATGCTCCCTTCTGCACTGGCTGCCTCGCGAACTGGGAAGCATGATAGCTCCGCCTCTTCCTGCCACAGTGCAGCTGGGTACTGTCCTAGGCTGCACTGGGGCAGGAAGTGCAGCCTTTGCACTTCCAGGGCCTCCGCAGACAAGGTAAGTGTGGGCATGCAGTGTGATCACTGGTCACTGATGGGAAAGAATGTCAATTACTTGTGGTGCAATCATGCTGCTTGGGGAAGGGAGAAGGATGGGACTGGGAAGACATCAAGTGTTGTCCCAGCCCCATCTTTCTCCTGTCCCGATGGTGGGTTGAGTGCATTGAGCGGAAAGGGCCTAAGAGCTGTCCTTTCAGTTAGCACCCCAAGGTATTCATCTGAGAGCCTCTTCCACACTGATGTCTTAAGTCCATATTTCTTTTGAGATTTAGCTTGCCGACAGTGAACAGGAGTGAACCTAAAGAATATTCCAGTAGGAATCTCAAGAGGTTCCGTTGTTAGTCAGTTCCCAAAAGGATAGTGCTGGGTTTTATGGACCAGGGGTCTGACTCGGTATAAAAGAACTTTGTTTGTCCATACATTCAATCTGAATATGTTATCTTCCTCCCTCCCCGACTTCCTCTAGTTTGGCAGCAAGTCTAAAGCGGAATGTTCATAATTCAATGCAAAACTCCAGCTAATGGGAGTTAGCGTGTGTACTGTAGGAAAAGAAAGAGATCTCAGAACTATTGCTCACTTAGTTTTCACACATGCTGCAAATGCAATAGTCAGGTTCCCCCTGACTATAAGTGGACAGTAAGGTATTATGACATGAATATATTTTTTGGAGTGCTGAACAAAATGAGAATTTCATGCATTGGCAATATAGTGTGACGAGTCATATCCAGGATGACCTTGTGCTTACAGTGGAAAGCTGAAGTGTAGTGCCTTCTGCAGAAAACCCAGTGCACAAAATCAACAGGATGCTTCTCATTTTAAAAGTGTTTAAAAGACTTTCTTCATTCTGTTCCAGGTTCATAATGTCTCATTTGGGCATTGCCTACAAAGGGAATCCTTCTTTACCCATTTTAATTTCTTTTCATTCATTGGCCTATTGGCTGGTAGAACATCACAACAGTAGGGATGGAAAGAATATTTTAAAATATTCAAAAAATGGTTGGAAGACATATATTTCAAGTGTTGAGAAACCCCAATTAGAAGAACCCTGGACTGACGAGAATCTTCACAGTTCAGGATTTATTCTGTGTAAAACCCACACATGGCTGATTTGCAAGGAAAACAGCATTTTCTACACAGAAAACATTTTCTGTGCAAGAATTAATGTTTGTGTGCTTTGGCATTGGACTCAATTGGACTCAAGGTTCAATTCTTCACTTGGCTAGGGAAACCCACTGGGTGACCTTGGGCACGTCAAATACTCTCAGCCCCAGAAAACACAATCATTCACTGTAGCCCCAGAAAACCCAGTGATTCACCCAGTGGTTCACTGTAGGGTCACCGTACGTTAGAAACGACATGAAGGCGCACAGCCACAAGAATTGAAATATAATCTTCCATGCAGAAAATGCTGTATTCTGTGCAAGACAACCACATATGACTTTTGCACAGAATATGTCCTGAATTATAAATAGCCTTCGAAAACTGCACGGTTTTTGAAGACTTCCTTGCAGTGGAAAAAAAATTGCTGAAATCACTTGTTTCTAACTTCAAGAAGAAACTTAGGGCCTTTCTGCGCTACACTGTTATGGTGCTGTTATTCCACTTTCTACATGCTGTGGAATTCTGGGGTTTGCAGTTTACAGAGGCCAAAGAGCTC
The DNA here is from genome assembly GCA_030412105.1 of Cyclura pinguis. Lineage (NCBI taxonomy): Eukaryota > Metazoa > Chordata > Lepidosauria > Squamata > Iguanidae > Cyclura > Cyclura pinguis. The sequence goes on along the minus strand of CM059599.1, from coordinate 14,897,808 downwards.
TCTGGCCGGGAAGTCTAAATGCCCCTCTCTAAACTGCAAACCCCAGGATTCTGTAGGATGTGGAAAGTGAAATAATAGTACTATAACAATGTAGTGTGCAAAAGGCCCTTAGTGAAGAATTACATCCTTACACAACAGTGGCTTCTGATGCACCCCTTCTATTCTCACCAAATATTACTGCATGACTTACATATTTATGTTGTTATAACTAGACTTCATCTTTTGATCTGACCTTCGAAAATCCATCTTAAAAGCTAAGCAGCCCTACTGAGCCAGAGAATTTTGCAGTGCTGGTGAGCAAGGAACTGAAAGATGATGTGTGCATTTACCACCTGCCAGCAAGCCATGGTGTGACGAGCAGAAGCAGGGACCCTGCTGGTGGGCTTTAGAGACATTCGTGGTCATGACAATAATGCCATGATCATAAATCTGAACATGAAACAGTTAAAAGTCTGGCCTATGGCATCATAACTGCCTAACAGACACTCTTTCCGCACCTTACCTTTTCGCGGAGGTGGGGGGTGGCGGTCGCGCGAAAAGCCTCAGCAGAAACGCTGCCACTTCCCTGCTGCTTGAGTTCTGCATCGGCTTCCTGGTCGCGCAAATGTCGCGCGAACGCCCTGCCCCTTCCTACCGCAGCGCAACCTGGGAATTGCAGGCTAGCGCTGAGGCAGGAAGCGCGACCGGCCCGGCTCCCGACGCACTGCACAGCAGGTAAGTGCGCGTGGGCCCCGGGAGCATTGCGCGACTGCGCACCATTTTCGGCTTAGAGCCGAAAATAAAAAGGTGCGTGTCCGCTCTGCGTCCGGCTCTTCAGCGTCGCGTAAATGGGAGTGCGTCGTACGGACCGCTCCTCCCATTTACGCGACGCTCAAGGGGCCCTTTTGCTTTAGAAACGGCGTGCAAAAAGGGCCAGAGTATCTGCCAATCACATGTCAGGGAAAACAACTTGTCTTGCAAGCTCATATTTAAGAAATTAACACATCGTTGAAGATGCACATCCAGGGTGCTTGGAGAGATGCAGTCAAGCAGTGACTGGACACATGCATTGGAAAAATTACTTTTTGAACTACTAGACTCCTGCAAACAGCATGGCAGCCTTCTGCCAATCCTACCGTTCGCAGTGCCACCGAGGGCTGCTCCTCCCACCACCCCCATCTAAACTAGATTGCTGTATGGCAGACATCAATGCATTGGTTTAGAGTTGGGGAACTTCAGGTCCTTAGGCCCAGTCAGTCCCTCCTTTGGGTCAGATGGGAAAGGTCAGAGATTGACCATCAGGCTCACTTAAAATAAAAGCAGGCTAAGCAAAATTGTTCTGAATTTAGATGCTGCAGACTTATTAAACTCTTAGGAAAGTCATAGGAATTTCAAGGAAAAGCTTATTAAGTTTTACCAGAATATTCTGACCCTACCATCAATGAGCTGGCTTTTTCTGCTAATAACAGTAACAATTTGAAAGGAAAGGAAAAGGTTCAACATGAATAGTTTTTGCTGATGCTCCGATAACAGAAAGGGATCCTGTTGCTTAGTCTCAACTCAAGCAGACCCACTGAATCAGTTCTTGAATGATGAGTCAACATGTAGGTAAATCCAATGGCTCTTGCTCTAGGCAGGACTAATAAGAGGATTTAGGATTAACAGTACAATATAGGATAACACTGTATCTTCTGCAAAATAACATTGGGTTTTATATATAATATTTGGTTTAGAGTAGATTTTTTCCCCACAAGAAAGCTATTTTTTAAAAACTGTTCTTTTTAATCACAAAACTTCCAGAATGATTAAAAAAAAAACATTCAGTGGTTGTCCATTTTCTCAATCCCTTTCTTGGTGAAGATGAGAACATTTGTAAGTATTCCTTAGTAGTCGACCATGGAGATGATGGCCCACTTGCCATCCCCGTTGCCTTTCACATACTATTCTTGTCAAATATGGTCAGTGGTGGAGCTTGGACTGTGGGCAGGGCTATGGCACAAGGGGCATGGCTGTGGTGTGCGAGGATGTGGCCAGGGCATACGGGGGCGTAGCTATGGACTGGGACGCCCCCCCCCAAACATTGCCGCCCGTGGGTGAACCACCCCCCATCCCTACGCAACTGAATATGGCCAAACCACCTTCAACTTCTGGTCACCCTATGGAGAGAGGCCTCCAGGAAGCCTTGCTAAAGTCTTTTAAACTTAAGGCAGACATGGGCCATTTCTACACTAGACTGCTATTATTCTACTTTCAACATCCTTATGGAATCCTCGGGGTTTGCAGTTTAGGGAGGGGCATCAAAGGCTATGACAGTCCAGTGCAACAATCTAGTGTGGAAATGGCCATGGCTTCCTTGATTGAGAGAGCCAGCATGATGTAGTGGTTTGAGGGCTGGCTCCAGAGTCTAGGAAGAGCAGAGTTCAAATCCCCACTCAGCCATGGAAACTTTCCTTGTACCAGCCACATTCTTTCAGCCTAAGAGGAAGGCAATGGCAATGGAATAGCTCTTGCGAAGAAAACTATGAGATGGGATCATGATGTCAGAGTCGATCTGAAGGCACATAATCCATATACATTGCTTTCGACAAATACTGGGAAATGGTTGCATTCTATTTTTCATCCTGGAGTGGAGGCACTTCCCTGTCCCAGTTCATGGTCTTCCTGTTCAACTATTTTACAAAAGTGACTATCACATCATATCTTTGTGTCTGAGTACAGTATCTGCCCCTTTGTCTCTGGTAGCCAAACCACTGAACTCCATGGGCATTGTAGGCACAGTAATAGGGTGACGATCCACTCCTCTGATCATAATTAAGTAGCGCTTACGGTCCCAAACACTGTAATATGTTGGATGCAGAACACAAAGAAAAATCAAACACACCCACTCTGGCCCTCTTTTGGGGAATCCTGTGAGCCAGAATAGTCAGGTTTACCCTGGCATAGCTGAGAACACAGCAGATATACAAAGGAATTTGCATGGTCCGTGAGCTAGTACAAAACTTTGGCTGGGAGGTAATAATACATATTGAAAAGTCTTAATTCTGGTGTGATCGTAATGTTGGACCCAGAACATATCTCTCCCATTCTCCCCAGTACCAAATTAGAACTTGCTTTTCTTTTTTTTTTAATTACATGCAAGCAATGCATCCTTGTCTCAGTGTGTGAGAAACAAGTGACAAAACCCAGAACAAATTATGAGAAACTCTCTTTCTCATTAAATCTGCACAGAATGAGGATTTACTGCATGGGCAGCGATGGCCTCTGGGGGCTTCTTGCCCGTAATCCCACCTCGAAAATGGCTCTGCAATTATTCTCACAAAAAATGGGGACAGAGTTTTCAGATTGGCATGCCTGCTTCATACATAACTAACTGCAGTTGTTGAATGGTAGATTCTTTGACTTCTTGCTTTGCTTTTTCTCTTTCTTTATTTCTTTCTTGGCTGGATGCCCTAGCTCCAACAATGCCAACCGTTGTAATATTTTCTATCTCTTCTCCTCCCTTGATGCATTCCCATCCTGAACATTTTCCATTGGCCTATTTAGTCACAATAATGCAGGGTACATAGAGCAAACCCCCTTGCCTCAGCTTGCTCAATCCTTCCCGGACATTAAGATATGATGACATGAATATATATTCGTGAGCTTTGCACCAAATGAGGATTTCACGCATAGGCAATACAGTGTGACGGAAGAGTATCCAGCGTGACCTTGTGAAAGCGGCCAAGGCCTCCAGAATAAACAAAGCAAAAGAGGATATGGAGAGCAGATGTTAAGATCTAAAACAGGAATTTGGATACTTTGTTCAGCAAAAGAAGGATCTAGAGCTGGGGTTGGGGAGAGGGACAGAACCCTTTCTGGTGGCTGCATAGGTTGAGGGGTTGCAGTGAGGTATGCAGAGGTAGGTAAAACACTTTAAACACTCTGAGCTCCATCATGCAACATCTAGAGAAAGAGGGCCAAGGAACTGGGTGGGAGGAGAAGGGCACGTGCTCGCCTTCATGCTCTGCCTCTGTGGCTCCTCCCTCCCATTCCCTTGCCTTTTGCCTGGCGCTGAGAACGTGTGCCAAAGCAAAAGGCAACGGAATGGGGGGAAGACATGCACATGCCTTCCTTCTCCCCTCTGTTCCTCCTCGCCCCATTCCCTTGCCTTTTGCCCGGTGCTGAGATTGTACACCAAGGCCAAAGGCAATGGAATGGGGAGGGGAAGGCACGTGTGTGCGTTCCTACTTGTGTCCAGTGCTCCCCCTCTCATTCCCTTACCTTTTGCCCAGCACTGAGCATGCATGCTGAGGCAAAAGGTAAGACAATGGGGTGGGGAGAAAACACTTACACACTTTCCTTCTGCCCTCCGGTGTTCTGCCCCCCCCCCCAATTCGCTTGCCTTTTGCCTGGTACTGAGATTGTGCACTGAGGCAAAAGGCAAAGAACGGTGAGAGGGAGGAAGGCACATGCACACCTTCCTTTTCCCCTCTGGTGCTCGCCCTCCCATTCCCTTGCCTTGCGCCTGACACTGAGATCATCCACCAAAGCAAAAGGCAAGGGAATGGGAGGGGGATCCCCAGAAGGGAATGGGAGAGAGAGTGTGGGGAGGGCTTATTCATGATTTTTTCCCTTTTGCAAGGGTTCTGCACCCCAAATCCTCAAGAAAGTGGAGGATCCACTGTAAAAGTTGTTTCTGAGCTCAACTCAGGTGTGATTTTGACATAATGGCCCTAAAATACATAAGGCCGAGATATATGGAAGATGTCTGTCTGAATCTGTCTGAATCTGTACACAATCTGAGATCCTCAACAGCAGCCCTGTTTCATGTCCCACCAACCTGAGAGGCTAAGTAGTTGAGCACACGAGAAAGGGACTTTTCTGTAATGGTAGTCTTGGTTGTGGAACTCCCTGCCAAAGGAAGTCAGGCTGGCTCCATAGCTTCTCAGCTTCTAGTGGGCAGCCAAGACTGGACTATTTCGCATGGCCTTTGGTCCCTAAAACCAGGATTAGATGTTGAGTCTGTTTTAACTGTGCATGTGTGTACATTTTAAAACTGTTTTTTAAATTATGGTTTTCATTTATTTCTAAATAATAATTTTCTCTTTGTGCCTCGCCTCAAAGACCTTGCTGGGTTGAGAGGTGAGAAACAAATCTTAAAAATTAATTGGTTAATTAATTAATTAGAGATCTTGCCTTTTTTCCAAGCCTTCTGTGCCTGTTGGCAGCTTCTGTGGAGGAGATTGACTGTGATCATAAATAACACTTGGACAGAAAGCCAAGATTGATGGACTCTTGCAGACAGAGAAGATCCTGGCAGGAAGGCAAGTTTTATATTGAGAAAGAAGGGCGGTAGCCAGTTGCAACCGGGAGTGGTGGAGCAAAGGGAAAAACAGTTGTCTTGGCACCTTGGTTTTTATCTAGCTTTATGGATTCCCAGTTCTTTGTTACCGCTGGTCACATTAAAAGAGCTTCTGGCAAGCTCCTGGAAGACTAGGGCCATTTCCGCACTACACTGTTATAGTGCTATTATTCCACTTTCAACATCCTATGGAATCCTGGGGTTTGCAGTTTAGGGAGGGGGCATCTAGAATTCTCAGCCAGAGAGCTCTTTAGCCTCAGTAAACTTCAAGCCCCAGAATTCCACAGGATGTTGGAAGTAGAATAATAGCACTATAACAGTGTAGTATGGAAATGGCCCAGAAGTTAAAGTCTGACAGTTGCTGATAACTCTGATCAAGAGCTGTCCTATTAATGGCTCAAGTGAAGACCTGCCTCAGCAGTGTAGGTCTGACTTCTTTGCTACTTGACTGCAGGGGTATCTTTCCTGGCTCCTTTTACACCCTCTATGACAGCCTCAGACACAGCCTTCCAAATTTCACAGCTGGAATTTCCCTTAAAGGGTTTGCATCCTGCCAGGAACCCAAGGACTTTGCTTTCTCTGAATAGATTCTGCCTGTGCATTGGAGGAGATCCTGGTGAGCTTGCCAAAAATCTCGGTATGCTCAAAAACCAGCAGACCCAGAGGCAGGTTGCTTTTCTCTCTCTGTTTCTAGGAATTTATCAGTGCCAGAGGTTAGGAAATGGCAATCATTCTCTTCCCTGGTTCCAGTACTAAGGGAAACCAATCCAAGAACCAACCTGTTCCGGCATAGCAACATCAAAAGCTGAGCTTGGAGGAGTGCTGCTTTGGACTGCAGCTCCCAGAATCCCCTAACTGGCATGGTCAGGGCCCATGCACAGTTTTCAAACTGCCATGAAGGTGTATTTTTGCTTCAGTGTCAAAATGTTTAGATTTCGTGCTGGCATCTGGACTGTTACTGTGTTGTTAAATAAACTGCTGTCTTCAATCCACAATGCTTCTATCCTTCAACCCAAAACTGGGCAAGTTTTCTCTTCGTGGGAAATTCTGGGAGCTGTAGTCCAAGACCTGAATCTAGTTGTTATTCTCAACAGAATCAATAGAAGTGTTGACTTAACTGTTCTCATTGATTCAGTGGTTCCACTTTACTTTGGAGTCTCAGGCTCTTTCTGCATCCTGCTCCCAACCCGCAATGGTGACGGGATTGCAGTGGGACCAGGACGATGGTTCTGCATGATATCGTCACGATCCTGTTGCAAGCCCATGACCACCCATTGCAATTGCGCAGTCCTCCTGATGCCCTCCCACACTTACCTGCTATGCAGAGGGTCAGGAAGCACAATGGCTGCACTTCCTCCCCCAGCGCAGTCTGGGAAAGTGCTGGGCTGTGCTGTGGAGGGGAGGGGAGGGGCCATTGTGCTTCCTCCCTTCCAACAGGCAGCCTGTGCAGAGGGGAGCACTTCTGTCTCATTCCCCTCCCAGGAGAGCCAACCCTGGGATCCCCACAGAATGGATTTGAGAAAAGGTTAGCAGTAGTTAGCAGTTACATTTCTATACTGCTTATCAGTGCAAAGCACTCTCTAAGTGGTTTACAAAGTGATTTATAACAAAAGGTAAGCTGCGGAAATGGCCACAGTTGACTTTAGGCTCTCCAAAGTAAGTTTTGCGTGCTCTTTCTTTATTGTTACCTTTGCTGTATAGTCCTGATTCTTTTATGAGGATCTGATTTGCTTGGTCATGGAGCTGAATACTGCTTCTCTCCCTTTCAGAAATATGCGGTCAGGTCTGAGGCTTAAAAACTCACAGGGCTCTTCTGGATTGGTATAAAGAAGTGTTATTTCTTGACATACAGTTCCTTTGTCAGTTGTTGCTGCGTTCTATAGCCTCTGGCATTTTATGGATGAAAACTGGCATATGTCTGGCCAAGCAAAGTTACAGTACATCCAAGGCCCTTTCTGCTTCACCCTCCAAGCCTGCCATAGGGATGGGAGAAGGACGGGACTGCAACAATGCTTGTGCACTATGTCATCATGGTCCTGTCCTTCTCTTGTCCCCAGGTGGCGCAATTGCATTGCAAATCATTGACAGGTTTTCCTGTCAATGACTGGCGATCGCACTATCATCCTGCCACACACTCACACTTACCTTCCCTGTGGAGACCCTGGAAGCACAATGGCTGCACTTCCTGCCCCAGCGCAGCCAAGGACAGTACCCAGCTGCACTGCAGCAGGAAGAGGCATGACCATCATGGCATGACCATCATGCTGCGGAGGGAAGCAGTCCTGTTGTACTCCCCTCTTGGCAGGGCCAACACCAGGACACACACTGGGTATCTCTGCGACAAGGTAAGGTGTGAAGGGCCCAAGATGGCAAAAGTTATCCAGAGCTAAGTGGCAGTTTGCTTTTTCTGAGCCCACTGGAATAGGCAAGATTCTGCCCCTTCCTCTCCGAGTTAACTGAATGCAAACTACTTTTTGCACACTGAACTCAGTTTGCAGTATTTCAAGTAAATTGAGGACAAAAAAGGGAAGGTGGGAGGCGAAATGAGAAGTTAGGACATTTTAATAGCAGCTCAGCAAATGGAATGACAAATGATTAACTGGGACTGTCCCTGCCAAATTGGGATAACGGCCTCCACATTCACTTATTTCATTCCTCTGGAGGCATGTTTGTTTCAAATTCTCAGCTCTTCATTCAAGCTCTTCAAGGTTTGATTTTGTTTTTTTAATGGGGCACAATTTGCTGAAGCAATCCCAGGCTTTGAAGGGCATTTTTTCCTGTCTGATTTAATTTCTTTAACAGTTATAATATAAAAATGTTAATTCACTGATGCACTGCATCACTATAACTAGCTGAATATATTGTTCCAATATTGTTAGGAATTAAAAACTTATCTCTTGAGGGTGGGAATAAAATGTTGCAGCTGGTGCCAGGATTTGCCAGAAAATAGTTTGGGACAGCAGAAACATCATTTGGAAATTATATACTCATTATTGAATACAACAGCAATACATACCAAAATATCCTGACATATCTGTCCCCTCTGGAGTAGCCCACATATTATTTATTAATAATGTCAGCTGCAAAGAGCAATACAAAGCACAATTTATGAACCAGTTCACATGTGCATACCTATCACTTGATGACTGTACCATTCATTGATGACTTGCACGGTGTCAATAGGCCATCGCCGAAGCATCACAGTTTGCAGGAGTTTCAGGACTCACCCTTGTGCTTTTCAGGGAAGGTGGGGTCCCTTAACAATGCACAATTATAGTGCTATCATTCCACCTTAACTGCCATGGATCCATGCTATGGAGTCCTGGAGTTTGTAGTTTGGTGAAGTACCAGCATGCTCTGGCAGAGAATTCTAAATGCCCCCTCCTAAACTTCAGATCTCAGGATTCCATAGGATGTTGTCTTGGAAGTTAAAGTGGAAATATAGCATTATAATTATGTAATATGAATGGACCAAGGTCATGTTGTCCAGTAGGAGTTACCATGTGCTGAGTCATGAAAAAGCAAAGAACATTTCATAGAAGCACAGAGTTGGAAGAGACCACAAAGGCCCATTCAATTCAATCCCCTGCCATGCAAGAATACACAGTCAAAGCACTCCCGATAGACGGCCATCCGGCCTCTGTTCAAAAGCCTACAAAGAAGGAGACTCCACCACGCTCCAAGGCAGCATATTCCACTGTTGAACAGCTCTTACTATCAGGTGGATTTGTATCTCTATCACTTCATGAAACACCTGTACAGGCTGCTTTATGACCCTGGTTCATCCAGTAAATGTGAACCAATCTTAATTTTATTTTACAAATACATGAAGGGAATTGATGGGCATAGAGAGAGAGAGAATTATAAACTAATTTGTCATCCCTGTTTCCTATAATTTGTCATCCCTGTTTCCTATAAAACAGGGATAGGCAAGATGGAAGACGGGGCTGGATTAGCCCCCCATAAGACCTTGGAGGTACAAACCTCCCGCAAAATAAAATAAAATAAAAAATCATTTTTTTCTCCAAACACAATGTAGGGTGTATAGGGAGGCATTTTGTCATATTTTTAGTCCTCCGGCCCATTTTAGGTCCAGAAGAGTCCCTTTTTAACAAACAGGAAGTGAACACAAGTAACTTCCTGTTTCAAAAAGAGCCCTCCGTGGGCCCAGCTTGACCTAGAGAGGCCTGAAAACTGACAAAAATGCCCCCATGTCCTCTAAAAGATGTTTGGGGATTAGAATTTGCCCCCAAACAGTCCTGGAGCCATATGTAGCTCATGGGCCACACTTTGCCCGCCGTTACTGTAGAACCTGGGCTTCCTCAGAACCTCGTTCTGAGAAGTAACTAGAGAACTCTGGCACATCACCTAACATACAATTCCCAGTGCCAAAAACCTAATGTGTATTCACAGAATAGATGAGCAGAGCCATTCCTGTTTCCTTTCAGACCTGAAGCCTACTGCTCTGATTATTTCATAAATAACTCCACAAATAAAACTGCTAGCCACGTCCCTGCCCCTTAAAGTAGACTCATGGAAAGGGTAGGTCTACATTTATGGATGGGTCCTTCATTCAATGGATCTACTCTAGCTGGGATTAACAACTGAACTGAGGCCTTCAAGTTACCATCTCAGGTGGGAATAGTGTGCGTCTCCAAATCTTGTTGAACTGCAACTCCCAGCATTACTCACCCTTCGCTATACTGACTGGGGTTGTTGGAACTTGCAGTCCAAGACCATCTGAATGGCTGGATGTTTTTCACCTGGTTGATACAAAAGAACCCACTTTTAAGCACATTGGTTATGGATACTAAAAGAGATTTGGGTACCAGGGATAATAGAGATTTGAATTTGTTGACCTCTAGAGTGGACTATTACCACATAGGGGAAATACTGGGTGACAGGTAGATCAATAGGTGCTGTCACATCTTTAGCCCAGGTATGATCTACAGTCAACCAAATTTCATGAAAATCTGAGCAGGATAAGTATAACTTGCAACAAAAGTTGGTATGTAAAGTGCTCCTGTTCTGGGTACCAGCCAGCCAGTCATGCTGTATCCTAGCATATTTCAATCCTTTCTCACACCTAACAGTCAGTCAGCATTCCACTGTTGTTGTTGTGTACCTTCAAGTCATTTCCAACTTATGGCGATCCTAAGGTGACCTTATCACCGGGTTTTCTGGGGCTGAGAGTGTGTGATGCACCCAAGATCAGCCAGTGGGTTTCCCTGGCCATACCTTACAACATTTAAACCAGGGTGTGTATTGCTGAGCAATATCAAAGAGTGGTGAAGATGACCAAAATTATGAATGAGGAAGAACACATAGGCCCTTTCTGGACTCTACCTTTTGCGAAGTTGTCTGGTGGTGATCTCGCCAGTGGCTCTGCCAGGAGGGGAGCATGAAAGGAGTGCTCCCCGCCACACCAGCTGGCTTCTTGTGGAGAGGAGGAGGATGGCCATGCCTCTTCCTTCTACAGCACAGCCAGGTACTTTCTCAGGCTGTGCTGAAGCAGAAAGTGCAGCCATTGTGCTTCTGGGGCTTCTGCGGGACAGGTAAGTGCAGGATGGTGGCGTGATTGCATATCATTGATGGGGAAAACCATCAATGATTTAAAGATTTAATCCACGATTGCGCTGCCTGGGGACAGGAAAAGGACAAGATCGTGGCAACATCATACAGAAGCATGATCAGGGTCCCATCCTTCTCCCATCCCCATGGTGGGATCCATCCCCATGGTGGGATGCGAGCATGCTGCAGAAAGAGCCACAATCTAGGAAAGGTTGCAGCAGTTTACTTTTGCCTTTGCCCGAGTCTACTTGGAAGGACCAGATTCCATCTTGTCCTCTCCTTTCCACCCAACTACTTTTGTACTTTGAATTCTGTTTGCAGCTGTTGAAGCAAGTAAAGACAAAGGGGGAAAGTGGGAAGAGGAGAGAGAAATTGGGACATTTTAAAAACAGCAGAAAAGTGGAGTAATAGAGGATTAATCAGAACTGTTCTGATCCAAACTGGGACAGTTGGAGAGTGTATCATTCTGTCCTATTAAGCATGCTCAGTTTTTGTTGGGCTGTTTTGGTTTTTCATCTTTGGAGAGGAGGTTTTTGCATTTCTATGAACTTTGGGATTTTTCAGCTCATGTTGATACCTCCTTATTGTACGTGAATGGTACCATTATGGCTTAATAAAATCCTCACGGAAGAAATTTACTGTTATTATATTGGATTCCATTTCTCCTGTAAAGAAGGGAGCTAGGGTCTTGACAGAGTAATTGTGTATGTGTCACCCACTTAAAAATGCCTCTGATTCATGTATTAAAAGCAGAACTATGGAATAAATAATGCATATCTCAAAAATTTTCATCATGATGTGTTTACCCAAACAGGCTGGATGGGTTCCATCCCAAGGAACTGTTGCAAGCTGAGTAAATAATACATGGAAAGAATAATGCACATTTTTAAAAGTCCATAATTACATATTTACATGATAGTCTGTAAATTCCATAATTACTTATTTACACAATAGACCATAACAGCTGCTACTGTCTATTATATAGCAACTCTTGCAGAATGGCATTATGGATTTCATGAGCGCTAAAGAATGTAAATAAATGAACGCATTGAGAAATGTTCAAATCAATCACAAATCTATCTATCTGCCTATCTACCTATCTCTGGCTCCATCCAGGGCTGGTGAACTGCATGCTGAAGTAAGCTTCCATGTGCATCAGGAACCATGAGTCTTAGTCACATGCATATCTGAATGCAGAAGTTGTCTATCTGAATTGGATGGCTTCCAACTGGTTCCAGTGGGGCGTGCATCCGAATGCACATGCCCATCCAAATGTAGATGGGAATGTACATTTCACTGCACATCTAAATGGGCTTCTGGTTGAAAGTAATAGATGACTTCCATACTCTGATGCACATCCAATTTACTTATGATTCCTGATTGCCCGTGGAACCCTACTTATGGATGCAAATTACCTGATCTGGATTGGGATTTATATTATTATTATTGCTCTATGTGGTCCATCAGTATGAATGACATTTAGCAAAGTACAAGAAAAAGAGAAAAGAAAAAGAAAGAAAAGAGAAAAAATGTGCTGGGTCAAACCCATGGCTTATGTAGTCTAGAATTTTGTTCCCATAGTGGCCAACCAGGTGATTATGGAGATTCTCCTAGCAAGACATGAGTGAAATAGCACCCTCCTGTACATTAGTTGCTATGGGACACAAGATGGAGAGTATGGTGGCATTCATGTCTTGCTGGTAGGCTTTTCATAGGAACTAGCAGGCCATAATTTGAACACAATGTGGCTCAGATAGGCCTTTAATCTGACCTAGTTTGACTCTTCTTAGGTTCATCTTTTCTCTAGTGACTCCAATCACTTAGAAAACAAGCCCTTCTTGAGCCTAGGCCACAAGATAGCAAAAGCCTGTGCCTTCAAACGCAGTGGTTCTCAACCTTTGGTCCTCTAGATGTCCCAACCAATATGGCCAATGTTGACGAATTCTAGGAATTGAACATCTGGAGGACCAAAGGTTGAGAAACATTGCTCTAGAGGAATGGAGAGACCTCTGCTCATTTAAGAAAAATTGTGAAGGATGGGGTGATGTGTGAACCTCTGAGGTCTGGTATTTATAGATCATGGGAACCTGTCTGTTCCTTGCCATATGTAATCTTATTCACATTTGTCATGTCCTCCCTCATGCTTGTCTTTTTTTCTAAGCAAAATATCTCCAAAGATAGGGAACATCCTCATTAATACAGTTGATCCAGCCACTAGATCATCTAGTTGGTTTTTCCTATTTGTTCTTCAATTGTGCTATAATGTTGTTGGACATTACCGATGGAGAAATCCAGCACCCTCTATTTTATTGTCTTTGTTCCCACTCAGCTTACAGCTCACTTTTTGTCTATGTATATTTCCTAGCTGGCATCCTCTTGGGAGGTTATGTCATTGTAAACGGACTTTTGATTGAATAAAAACGAATTGTGCCATTGCACAACATCCATATGCTTACACTGTTGGAGACCAAAGAGTTGCAAAGGACCCCACAGAAGGCCCCCCTCCTGCTGCAACTTTTTAAAAATAATTGCACTAAATTATTCCCATATGGTCTTTGGGGGCATGGCGGCCATTCTTTGCTACATATTTTTTCCTCTAAGTCCCATTTATGGTCAGGAGGGCACCGCCATTTTTTACAACTAATGTGACCGGCAAGACCCTTCCTATTCATAGAATCATGGAACTGGAAGAGTCCAGCTATAGTCCAACACCATTCTGCAATGCAGTAATACATACTCAAAAGTGTTTGCAACAGGTGTCCATCCAGTCTTTGTTTAAAAACCTCCGAAGAAGGAGACTCTGCCACACACCAAGGCAGCGTATTCTACTGTTGAATAGTTCTTACTGTAAGGAAGTTTATTCTAATGTTTATGAAACCTCTTTTCCTGTACTTTGAATCTATTGCTACATGTCCTGGTCTCTCAAGTAGCAGAAAGTAAGCTTGGTCCATCTTCCGGATGACATCCTTCCTAATATTTAAACATGGCTACAATATCACCTCTTAACCTTCTCTTCTCCAGAGTTATTCATAAGAATGTGTGACACAGGGGCAGCAGGTGGTTTCTATGTCAGAGGCTGTGGTGAAATTGCTCTGGGCCAAACTCCAACCTTTAGGATCTCTCCATCCCTTCAAGTATATTTATAAATATATAAATGTGACTATCATTGTTGGGGTTTAGAATTTCCCAGGGTATTAGGGGGAACTCTATGAAAGCTAAAGCTGTAAGGAATTAGTTTTTTTTTAGCAGAGTTGCAGGAAAAAAATATCCAAATTTCTGTGTGTCTTCCCTGAACTGGAGGCTGGCTTGAAAGCAAAAACAAGGCAGGCAGCTTCAGGTTCCAAATTCTAAAAAAATTACTAGTAAACTTTATAATTACATATCCATTAGAGAAAGTAGATCCTAACTAGCTAACAAAAGGATTTGGGAAGATAGTTTCTTCATTTTAAATTCATCAACTTCTTGGTGAAGAGGCTAGCCTAGAGAGAGAAGTTGCTTGAAGCAAGATTGCTAAAGAAAGAAAGAGAGAGAGAGAGAGGCGTGGCCTTCTAAGTATGACCAGTAACTAGTGATATATTTTTTTACTCCAAGTCTCAAGTCAGGTCTCAGGTCTCAAATCTCAAGTCGAGTCTCAAGTTCTTGCAAGACAGTTAAAGTCAAGTCTCAAGCTTGGGAGCCAAATTTAATGGAAAAAAGGGAGGTGGTGGGGGCAGGGTTTAAGTTTCAATAATTAGAAAATCAAGGCCCCATACTGTCACACCCTTTCCCACCTAGCTTCAGCAGTGCTACAGACAGACTTAAAATTTCCTTTAAGGGTTTAAACTTTAAGGGAATGCAGCATAACTAGCCTGGTGGCTTCCTCACAAGTAATCAGGATTTGATTAGATCCTGGCCTTTCACTTCTTTGCCTTCCAAGTCCCTTTTACTCTACAGCAAGTCCTTCACTAAAAAAAGACAAGTCTGAAGTCTAGTTGAGTCGATCCATGATTTATTGACGAGTCGAGTCCAAGTCAAGTCATTGAAGCGACTTGAGTTGGGCCCTTTTCGCACGGCATTTCTGATGCGAAAGGACCCCTTGAGCATTGTGCCTATGTGAGGAATGGTTCACATGATGCACTCACATTTGCATGAGGCTCAAGGGCCTGATGCGGACCGCGCACGCATTTTTTCATTTTTAGCTTGAAGCCGAAAATGCTGCACGGTCGTTCCAGGGCCCCGCGCGCACTTCGCTTGCATGCGGAGCCTCAGGAGCCGGGCTGGTCACGCTTACTGTCTCAGTGCAGCCTGGGAAGCTCCCAGGCTGCACTGCAAAAAGAAGAGGTGGGGCTCTCACATGAGCAGGAAGCTTGTGTGGAGCCGAAGAAGCAGGGAAGCAAGAGCCTCTCTCCGGAGCCTGCTTACGCGAGCCCCACATTCCAGCACCCCAAAAAGTAAGGTGCAAAAAGGGTCTTGGACTCAAGTTCGAGTCAATTGACTCAAGTCTACATCCTTGCCAGTAACTGACACCAGAATGTATCCTGTGTCACGTGGTCTGGATACCATAGCCAATCGTTTTAAAATAACACAGAATGACAGTTAACCCTCTATTAGCTAAGCTCCGTTTGTCTTAGAACAAGAAGGAGGGGAGAGAGAGAATGCTAGCATTTTCCAACAATCATTAACTTACTGTTTTTTCAAAAAAAGGCCTTTCCTGGGCCTAAAATGGCCCAACCCCTAAATGTGGTGAAAATGTCACCAAACCCTAGCAGGTATTGGGGACATTTTTTAATGGCATGTGGGAGAAGTTTCTTTATGGGGTTGCCCGACTAAAAACCAGAGATGGCTCCTGCATCTTTGCTAGTTGCGTGGAAGAGGAAATTTCAGCAACAATTGCTTGTCACACAATGAGATAACCACCAGTGTCTGCTGAAATTCCCTCTCTCCAACACAACCATTCAAAGTACAGAAGCAACCTCCAATTTTTGCATCTGCCTTCCAGCGGCCGTATTTATTTATTTATTTAACCTACCTGCTGCCTTCCTCTGAGTAAGAGACTAGATCTGTGGCTTAAAACAGGGCATAGCTAAAAGGAATCATAGTAAGTAATAATAATAATAAGTGAAGCATATTTAAACTGTCATAGGCCATTTCCGCACTAGACTGTTATACTGCTATTATTCCACTTTCAACATCCTCTGGAATCCTGGGGTTTGCCCCCCCCCAAACGGCAAACCCCAGGATTCCATAGGATATTGAAAGTGGAATAATAGCACTTTAACAGTCTAGTGCGGAAGTGGCCATATTTAAACAACACTGCATGAACAATAGTTTCAGCTTTGTGGAAACAGAACAGATGGATGGGACCACAACAATGTCATGGCCCTTTTTGCACAGCATTTTCCGTGCAAAAGGGCACCTCGAGCGTCGCGCAAATGTGAGGAGTGGTCCACGTGACGCACTAACATTTGTGCGATGCTCCAGGGCCTGGAAGGCACTACTTGTGCACTTTTTCATTTTTGGCTTTAAGCCAAAAATGGTGTGCAGCTGCGCATTGCTCCCAGGCCCCGCGTGCACTTACCTTGCGTGCGGAGCCTCGGGAGCTGGGCCAGTTGCTCTTCCTGTCTCAGTGCAGCCTGGGAAGGTCCTGGGCTGCACTGTGGAAGGAAGAGGCGGGGCTCTCGCACGAGCAGGAGGCTCGTGCAAAGCTGAAGAAACCTGGATGCGAGGGCCTCTCACAAGAGGCTACTCGCACGAGTACCGCACCCCAGCGCCGAGAAAAGGTAGGATGTGGAAAGGGCCCATGTGTAACCATCGTTGTGGTTCTGTCCTTCTCCCATCCCCATGGCGGGATGACAATATCCTGTGGAAAGAGCCTAATTTTGTAATGTAATTTGCACCAATGGAAGTAAGCTGAAAGGGAGGAAGTGGAAGGAGGAGAGAGAAAGTCAGACATTTTTAAAAGCAGCAGAAAAAGTGGAATCACAGAAGATTAAACAGTATGTCCCTGTCAAATTGGAAGAATTGGACAGTGGTCTACTCTCTCTCATCCTCAGTAGAGAACTCTTAACAAACCTTGAAAAATTCTAACTCTCAATGAAGTCCTGCATCATGTCTGTAAGGTATAAATTTACACTGACATATTTATATGGTGGTTGCCCTTTACCACCATTCTGCCAAATAATAACCATGTTAAACCAACTGTGTTTCTGCTCATGCACCAGCTTATTGTCCCATTGTACGATGGGGAATACCCAGTGTTTTTCTGCAATCCCAATAAATAAAGCGGTGCAGTGAAAGCACTGACAAATAGTTATGTGTTGTCTAAGAATTTGCAACAGCATGGCTAGATTTCTGCTTGTTAGTAGATCCATTGAATCAACTGTTGGTGCATCAGTAAATATAACTGATCCAGTGGATCTAGTCAAAATCCAAAACTCACAAGGCCCCTGTGATACGGTTATGTTTAGTTTACAAAACCATGAACTTCCTATGTCTGTTGCACAAGGGCCAAACAGTACAGTTACATACATAACGGCATATGCATGACACCAAGAGGATTCCAACCACTGGGTGAAAAAGTTCAAATTGGCAATACTGCATACCCTAAAGTTCTTGAAAGCACCGACATTGCGTATTTATTTCTCTGGCGAGCAAGTGGCAAGTTGGTGGGCAATCATAACAGGAGATCTGTTCCCGGTCAAAAGGAGTTGTTTGTGAGTGTACGTGTTAGACTTCATTTACTGCTTTTTTTATGGTAATGGAGTTTGAAGACAAAGACGGATCTCTTCCCTGCAGTGTTAACTACTCTAAGAGGTAGCATTATGGAATGTCATCTTTTGCCTTTTATAATGATAAATATTTCTGAGACAAAGCCGAGCGGAAAGCCTGCATGTATAAATATGTCTATCCTGTCGGTTAGGATAAAGAATAAATCAGTTGTTTATTTTTGGTGGAAAATTGTCAGGAACTAAGTGATTACTGACAGGTAAAGAATGCACTGTGCACAATTCTATACATGTATGTGTGTATATGTGTGTGTAGGTATGTATTAATGGTATAAATGGTTCAATGATATAAATACTCCAATGTATATATGGGCAGGTCTTTAGCAGTTAAGCCAAGCTGCTGTGAAAAGGACCTTTAATTCAGACAACTATTGCCTGTTTCCTTATTTTTCCCCTGTTGTTTTAATCAATTTGGTTTAACTTCTTATCCAAGAAAGAAGGAAGGAAGGAAAGAAGGAAAGAAGGAAGGGAGGAAGGAAGGGAGGAAGGAAGGGAGGGAGGGAGGGAGGGACAAGGAATGGATGGATGGATGAGTTGAATTTTGTTTTAACTCATGTTGTAAGACACTTTGGGTCATCCACTGGAAGAAAAGAGGCATATTGAATAGTTTATGAAATACCCAGTGTTGCCTGGGATTTTATTTTCCTCTTAAGAACTCAGCAACTCAGTACCTGTAACTTTTCCCCATATTTCCCAATGCAATCTGTATTCAGAGTTGCTCACATACACAGTTTGGGTTCCTGAGGGAATACACTGTCCTCCTCCTTGCTGCTAGGCCTCATCTCCATAGCAATCAGCCTATTCCAGTACCTGTAATTTATCCCCATATTCCCCAATCCAATCTGTGTTCTGGCTCTTTCCCTGTCCTTTGTAGTCGGCTGTCATGCTGCTTCGTGGTCTCGGTTGCATGTGATGTTCCTGCTCTTTCTGTCTCCTTTTGATTTTGGGTGTCATGTTGATCTGGGTTGTCTGGCGACGTTGATGTACTAGCTTTCGATTTTTTTTGCTTTCTGTTGAGTTTGTGCAATGGCTTTATGTTTTTCCGGTGGCATTTTTTGTTTTGAATTTCAGCTTCTAACATTCCTCACATGTGGAACTCATACAATCTACTATATAAAAGTCAAAGTTTGTGAGCAAGTTTGTCTGTTTGTAACTACGTTGTGTAGGTCAGTTTAATTTATTTCACATGTGCCTCCCAGATGTTTTCTGGCATCCTTATTGATGGTAGGCCTCATCTCCATAGCAACCAGCCTGAGGCCCAAGAGCTCTCTGGCTGAGAATTCTAAAGGCCCCTCCCTGAACTACCAACCCCAGGATTCCATAGGATCTTCACAGCCAGCCAATCATATGAGGTCTTCTCGCCTCACACAGCCAATCGTATGAGGTCTTTGCCTGCCTGACGCAGACAAACAGACAAACTCGCTCACAAGCTTTGACTTTTATATAGTAGATTTATTGTCTGATGAACTGTACTCCCATACATTCAAAGTTCAGTTTATGAAATTAAAACCCCTGTCTGATGGACCTCTCCTATATGAGCCTGTCCAGGTTTTGAGATCTCCAGGGCCCTTCTCTCAGCTCCATCACACTGACAGATGCGTCTGATGGGAACAGAGAAGGGGGACTTCTCGATGTCTGCTCCCAGGCTTTGGAACTCTCTTCCTAGGGAGGTTGGAATGGGCCCCTCCACAGTGTCCTCCTGGTGGTTGGTGAAGATTGTGTTGTTTGAACAGGCCTTCGGGAACCGGCTGTTAATAGGAAATAATGTTTGATGCTTAGCAGTGGATACATTGTCTAAATGATTTTTAATCCTATTGATAGTTTAATTATATTTTAACATTTCCATGTCTCTACTGATGGAAACTTTTATCTGTATCTGATTTAATTTTTGAGTCCTATGGCTAGGAAAAAGGGATGATGATGATGATGATGATGATGATGATGATGATGATGATGATGATGATAGTCAACAACGATAACAGCAATAACAACAGTAATAATAATAATATAATAGTAACAGTAATAATAGTCATAACAGTCATGAGAATAATAGTGAAAGTTATTGTTATTGCTAATACTGGGTAACATCCTGTTAGGTGTTTACATCACTGTAAACTGGCTTACAATCACATAAAGATGAATTGTGATGTTGTGCGGCACTAATATTCTCAGGAGGGGAGCAGAGGCGTAATTTAGGGCCATTTCTGCACTACACTGTTATAGTGCTGTTATTCCACTTTCAACCTCCTATGGAATCCTGGGGTTTGCCGTTTAAGGAGGAGCATTTAGAATTCTCAGCCAAAGAGTTCCTTGGCCTCAGTAAACTACAAACCGCGGAATTCCACAGCGTGTTGAAAGTGGAATAATAGCGCTATAACGGTACTGGATGGAGAGGCCCTAAGTCTCCAGGACCGTTGCGCAAATCTGCTCATTGTGCAATGGCCCCAATGCACAACATGTCCCAACACCCAGTGTGTGCCAGTGCCCAAGATGGCCTGATGCACATTGGGACATGTTGTCCATCAGGCCATTTTGCACATTTGGACATGTTGCACAAATTGAGCTGCTCTGTACAGCAGAATATCTTGCGTGGTGTCGTGATGCGAATCTTCGCAATTCACTATCATGGTTGCGTATCATGTCAGTGGCATGACTCTATCATAGTAAAGTTGTGCCATCGTAGCTTCTGTGCAGGATCTAGGCCAGAATTATGGTTAATAGTCCTTTGCTGGGCAAAAGGTAGGATGTATGTTAAACAAACAGATCATAACAGCCATAAAAAGAAGAATGAATAAATAAATTTCTGTGTGAAGCATCCTCAGACGAATGCTAAATGTGCCAATGACCACGTTGCCCTAGAAAATGTTTTAGAAAGTTCTGCGGAGAAGGAGAAAACATTTCCCATCCTCCCTGCGTCCTGCCTTTCTGCATCACCTTGGCCATAAATAGTTGTGTCTGCCCTTCTGAACTTTGCTGGCAGCATTAATGGCCGGCACTTAAATTCTTTATGAATCAAATTTCGCTTTGTGTTAAAAACTGGATTGATGAAATAAATTACTTAGATCTTGTAAGTGAAGGCTTTGGGCCTGCAATTGGAGCTGTTACAAATTACCATGAAGACTTTCTCTCCCCCCCAACCATTGCATTCCACAGGGCTATATTTTTACAATAGCTCTAATAAAAAAAAGTTCTATACAAAAATTGTTTGCTATTAATACCGATCATTAACAACTTGATAGATCCTTGTTAAGTATATTTTGCAATACATTTAATCTGATTAAACTCAGCACTGGGTTGTTTCTTCCAAATATTATAGCTCTTTATGAAGCTAGCGATATAAGGAATAGATTTCAACCATTTTCGGCAAAGAATTAGGTTTAGCTTAATGGATCAATTCTTTTCTTATTAAACTGAGTCTGACCACTGCCAGGTAATACATTCAGCATTGATCTTTGTCTCACCCTGCTCTGGCTTGCATTCTCTTTATGTACTTGAAAAATAAGGTGCCACCAGTGAAAACAATGCCTTTATAATATAAATATAGAATTTTTCACTGACTCCTTTTCTGCTTATCTTTTCACTTTCTTATTAACAACTTGTTTGGGGCTTCTCAGGAAATATTGAAAGCACATTTTTTTTGAAAAGGGATTCTTCCCACAACTTATTTTATAAAGCATAAATCGTTTAATAATATGATTTATTAGCCATTTGGTCATATTGTGTCTTCTCTCTCTCTCTCTGTCTCTCTCTCTGTCACACACACACACACACACACACACACGTATATGCATACATGCACACAAAATTATGTGTATGTGTGTGTGTGTGTGTGTGTATCTATTTCTATCTCTATTCTATTGGCAATATTGTTCCTGAACGCAAGCACATTGGTGTTATTAAAACCCCTACTATTGTTGCTACAGTTGTCATATTCATTTAAATGCGACCTTTTCTCCAGTATTGAGACTCAAAGTGGTGTGTGTGTGTGTGTGTTCATTCAAGTTGCTTGGTGACTGAGGCCATTTCCACACCACACTGTTATAATGCTGTTATTCCACTTTCAACATCCTGTGGAATTCTGGGGTTTCTGGTTTACTGAGACCAAAGCGCTCTCTGGCTGAGAATTCTAAATGTCCCTCCTCAAACTGCAAACCCCAGGATTCCACAGGATGTTGAAAGTGGAGCAACAGCAGTACAACAATGTAGTGCGGAAATGGCCTTACTGGTGACTTATGGTGATCCCATGAATTCCATAGAGTTTTCTCAGTAAAGGAATGAATACTCAGAGGTGGATTTGCAAGTTCTTCTCTTGAAATATGGTCTATAGCCCTTGGTATTTTTGGTGGTCTCCCATCCAACTACTAACCAGGGCTGATCCTGCTTAGCTTCCAAGATGGGACAGAATCGGGTACCTATAGGGCACCACACAATAGCAAAATCAGAGCATATTAAAAGCATATGAAACCATCAGTGTGTGTGTGTGTGTTTGTGTGTGTGTGTAATGTTAAAAAGAATCCTTAGAATTAAAACCATTTAAAAGTTTGTTAAAAGACAGCATACACTCCAACTGTCTTCATTTTAGAGGAACATTTCCATTCAATACCCTGTCATCCTCCTTTTTCAGCTGCTTTTAAAATATCCCAAGTTCTTTTCTCCCCTTCGTCTTCGGCTTACTTTGATGGTTACAAACTGAGTAGTACTCATTTAACTCAGCAGGGAGGAGAGGAGAGAGGAGGCAGGTTCTTGTTCTTCCTGAGAGGCTCGGGCAAAAGCATGCTGCTGCCGCCTCTGCTAACTTGTGTATTTTAGTTCATTAATAACTTTTCCCATCTGCATCACATTCTGACATTGGTTGGCCGCACACGTCCCAGTTTTCATCTGTGAATTGTTGGAGGATGTGATGTTAAAAACAACAAAATAACACACCATTTCAGCCAGTTCCTTAAAGTCTGTTAGAACAGGAAAGCTTTCATTTGATTGCAGAGGGAGCAAGAGGGAGTCATCCTAGCTATCCTGGGGAAAGAGTTTCAAAGTCTGGAGCAGCCACCAAGAAGGCCTTCCCCTTATACCTTCCCCCAAATGTGCCTAGGAAGGTAGCGAGGTTGACGGAACGGCCTCCCTTGAAGTTCTTAGAGCTTGATCAGCCTTGTATAGGGAGATGTGGAGCTTCAAACAGCCTGGACTGAGCTGTATAGTGCTTTGTATCGCATGAACTGAGCCTGGAAATGGACAGGCGGCTAGGGGAGCTGTGGCAACAAGGGTGTGTTGTGTGCTTCCTGTAGCCATGCCCAGTTAACAATCTGGAGCAGCAGTTTTGGCTAACTGAATTTTCTGAGCTCTTTTCAAAGGCAGCTCCATGTAAAGTGCATTACAGTAATCCAAATGGGATATAACTAAGGTATGCATCACTGTGGTCAGACCAGAGAGGGAAAAATTCAGCTGCTTCAGCTTTGCTGAAACCCAAGGGGACAACCTGCCTTCTCATACAGTTGGCCTTCTACATTTGTGGGTTTGACGTTCATGGATTTGATTATTTGCAAGTTTCTTCAACCCCTGTCTCCTTTCCACGTCAAATGCTTCTTTTCTGGGAGAAACTTCTCTCTTGACAGCTCCAACCAGGCTGTGCTGCCCTTTAAAAGCTCACCTCTGGTCCTCCTCCTCCACCACCAGCCGCTGCCTGGCCAGCTAAAGATGGTATGCAGCCTGATTTCTCAGTACCATAATGCCTCTCCCTATCCCCCCACACATTTGCAAGAGGGAGGAAGTGCGGGGCCACAATGCTGACCCCCACTTCCCTCTCCTTTCCATGACCTGGTTTGGATCCTGGGTGCCCATTCTCTCCACCATGCCTCAGCCCTTTCCTATAGATATAGAACACTTTGATAGCTGTGATTTTTCCCCTTTTGTGAGGGTCCTGCACCCCTAACCTTGGGGAATGCAGAGTGCTGAATGTATTCAGTATGAAGAACCAAGCAGGGCTTCAGAAGATAAGCTGAGCCTCAAAGCCAACTTCTCATCATCACTTGTGGTGAACCTGAACTCTTCACTGTCCACTGCATTGCTCTGATAGTGCTGGAGCTGGAGGTAAATCATGATGTCTCAGGTGTGCATTTGGACTAGGATTGCCAGTTCTGGATCATCCTAGTCCCTGAGGTTTCCAGGCCAAAACCTGAGACCTAGGAACAGCCCCTAGTGATGTCATTAAGTCCTATGCATTAAAGTACTAACCACAGTTGTTCACAACTTGTCATTCAAGCAGGTCATATTTCAAGAACATATTTTAAAAGAACATATTTCTTGTTTGGAAGATGCGATAAGGGACATGTATTATAGTCTACTTGCTTTTAGCCAGAAGGTGGATGCAGAGCAGAGTGGAGGGTGATCTGTGGCACTACAATGATTGGGAGTGGTGGAAGAAGCTAAGTAAATATACAGACTCCCTGAAAAGTCTTTGTGTGTTGCAGCAACAAAGCAAACTTTACAGACCTAAGCAAGCTATTGCTGTAATGGCTGAGCTTGAGATTTGTACACAGCCCTTTTCTCTAGCCTAGAACTGAGCCTCCCTAGGAACTAGAGAAGTTGTATCCTCATCGCCTGCCTGGAGATGATCCATGAAAACTGGAGACTCAGGACCAGGTCCTGAGATCTGGCAATCCTAAAATGGACCCATAAAGTTCAATGGAAATGAATATTATGTCTCTGGTTGTTCTTATTTTTTTTTGCCATGACTGATACATCCATATCCATCTATCCATCATCTGTCGATCCATCTTTCGTCTTTCTGTCTGTCTTTTTGCCTCTGTCTGTCCGTCCGTCCGTCCGTCCGTCCGTCCACCCACCCACCCACCCACTTCTTGTCATTTGCCAGGATCCACCTAACTTTAAGCAAATGACCAAATTCTTTCATAAAAGTTAATCAAACGTTCCTCCCCAATAGCATTGTAGAAAGCTGTTGCTATAGTCCAAACAACAGTTTGCAACTATACATGTTTTTCATTGCAATTCTGTGTACTGTTTTTGCTCCTTAGAACGGAAGTAGCAATATTCTTTGCATCTTTTTTTTTTAAGTCTTCCACCATATTCATAAAACTACTTCATGTTTGCTTTCACATTTCCTGCCATTTTTCCTCCCCCCTTTCAAATAATGCAGGGTATACCTTTTGTCATTCCGTGAGGCCTGTCAGGTTCACAGGACACATGGCTTAAAATGTAGGATCAATTTTAGATTCAGACTTTTTCAAGCAAATGAATGAGCTACTCTAAATCAATAATGTATTTGTGTGTAAACAAAGGATGAGGCTTTGGAAGTTTTTTTTTTTAAAAAAATAGGTAGGTGGAACACAAATAAATTATGCTTTTCTTTGGGGAGACAGAAAACTTACTAACCACCACAGTTCTCAATATATTACTTGGAAGTAAGTCCTATTGATTTTAGCGGATAGTATTTCCATATAAAAACCTGATCCTTGGTAAAAATTTGTGTTAAAACCGAAGGAGGAAATTTTGTTTTGAATGGTTGGTGTGTTAGTATGCAAACGAAACAGCATGCACCTCAGGAGAGTGCTATTCTGTTTATCTGGAACCGGAGCCAGCTCCACCATTAGACAAGGTGAGGCAGCTGCCTCATCCATGAAGAATTTCTGTCCAAGGTTCCAAAATAATCTGGCAGACTGGCTTTGGGTACTATCATCTTGATAGTGGATGGAAATGCCATTTGCGACACTGCCATAAGAATGGAAATGTGAACTGGCCTTTATTTAAATAACACACTTTTACTTAAGATAAAACTGCATATAGAAAAAGAAACAGAATAACACAGAGAACAAAACTTACTAAAACTAGAATAATAGAATCATAGGAAAATAGAATTGGAAGAGACCACAAGGGCTATCGAGTCCAACCCCCTGCCATGCAGGAATATACAATCACAGCATTCCTGGCAGATTGCCATCCTGTCTCTGTTTAAAAATCTCCAAAGAAGGAGACTCCACCACACTCCCAGGCAGCATATTCCACTGTCAAACTGCTCTTACCATCAGGAAGTTCTTTCTAATGTTTAAACGGAATCTCTTTTCCTGAAATTTGAAGCCATTGCTTCATGTCCTAGTCTCTGGAGCAGCCAAAAACAGGCTGCTCCATCTTCCATATGACATCCTTTCAAATATTTAACTATAGCTATCATGTTGCCTCTTAGCCTTCTCTTCTCCAGGCTAAACATACTCAGCTCCCTAAGTTGCTCCTCATAGGGCTTGGTTGATGAGTGATTCAGAGGTCCACCTGCAGTGCTAGTACCTCCATGAAAAGGTGGGGAAATATAGTTCAAAAGAGAGGCCTGCAAGGGGTGGGGGTAACCTTATGGGACCTTTTCACCTGTGTATACCAGTACTAACTGTAGGACATCAGTTGGAAATGAAAAAGACTATCTTTATTTGGGGAAATTCACACTCACACAAGGAATGAAGCAGTCTCATGAACTGTACAAGGCTAACAGAGGGAAAGGAGGGAAAGGTTGGATAGTGAGGAGATTTTGGGATGGAGAGGGTGATAATTACCATTCCTGAAGCTGAAGAGGATCAAAGCAATGTGTCTGAAACTGGAGAAGTCTGAGAGCAATACAGTGAACTGGAATCTGGGGACCCTCATGCAACATAACTTGCCAACAGGTTTCAGAAGTACTAACAAGAAAACGGGAGCTGAGCCAGGGTTCAAATACCGTTTTTCTGCTACGAAGGTAATGTGTTCATTGTTCTCTGTAGAGCTGACAAAGGGGTCTGGAAGGTTCTGATTGTCTTTATGGCAGGTAACAAAGCATTCGAAGAAATCACGACAGCCTCTTAATGACTGGAAATGTGAGGAAACAACAGGATGGTTTCCATGGAAAGAGATAACAGGATATCAGCTTTTGGATGCTCCTTTCTAACAGCTTTGTTCGCTATTGTCTCTTAGGCTTCGATACTTTAGAGAACTACTAAAACTCATCAGGTTGAGTTTTCTGATTGATCTTCCTAAACTTATGACCTGGCCATGCCGAGGCCCTTTGTCCCAGCTTCAGAAAGCTTCCAGGGTCCTTTTAATTTTCACACAGCTTTCATCCATAAATGAAAGATTTATATTTACTTCATGCCAATTAAACAATATTTATAAACAATCATGCTTGATCATAGATAGGGGGTGTACGGAATGGTAACATGGTTTCCAGGCTGTTTATGATTTTGGTCGCCCTCCTCTGGACATATTCCAGCTTGTCAATATCCTTCCTGAACTGTGGTGCCCAGAATTGGACACAGTATTCCAGGTGGGGTTTGAACAAAGCAGAATAGAGTGGTACTATCACTTCCCTTGACTTAAACTCTACACTCCTATTGAAGCAGCCCAGAATTGCATTGGCTTTTTTAGCTGCTGCAGCACACTGATGGCTTATGTTCAGCTTGTGGTCTACTAAGACTCCTAGATCCTTTTCACATGTACTGTGGTCAAGCCATGTCTCACCCATCTTATGTTTGTGCATTTCATTTAGCCTAACATAATACACAAACAAGTGTCTAATCTACTAAACAGTTCCAACGAATAATAATAAAAAAAGATTATTGACTTCCCACCCCATAGAGAATGGATTATTACTTCTGTATTGCACCTCACTGGAATTTATAAGTCAAAACTTTAACTTGTTTATTACTGATAGCAATCTAAAGATTGATTGCTATATAAACATCCAGGATTTGCAATGTGCGTTTGTACATTCAAGTTGCTTGTCAACTTACAATGACTCAATGAATTTCATAGGGTTTTCTTAGGCAAGGAATAATCAGATGTGGATTTGCCAGTTCCATCCTCGGAAATACAGCTTACAGCACCTGGCAGCAGTTTGCTTTGGACTGAGCCTACAGGGAAGGGCAAGATCCTATCCCTCCTTTCCTCTCCCCCATGCTGAGCTAAGCAAGTGGAAGCTATTGTTACACTTTGACCTTAACTTGCAGAAATGAAAGTAATCTGTGGACAAGGGGGAAAGTGGGAAGAGGACAGAGAAAATGGGACATGCTAAAAGCAGTTGAAAAAGATGGGATGAAAGAGAAAATGGACATAAAATTTACATTAAATCTAAGATTAAGAGAAAACTTTTATAAAATGCTTCATAGATGGAATATGACCCCAGAAAGATTACAGAAAATAACTAAAATTGGGAATGCAAAGTGTTGGAAATGTGATGAAAAGACAGGGTCATTTTTTCATATGTGGTGGACATTTAAGATAGCAAAAATTTTTTGGAAGGGGGTACATGATGAAATTCAAAGAATTTGTAAGCTGAACTTTGAAATGAAACCGGAGTTTTATTTGTTAAATATGCTAGGGCAACAAAAGGAGATAAGAAGTCATCAGAAGATATTATTATATTTAATAACTGTGGCAAGGTTGACATATGCACAATACTGGAAAGAAAAGAAATATATTGATATAGAAGAGTGGAAGTTAAAAGTTCTGGACATGGTAGAGATGGAAAAAATTAGCATTTTCTTTGAAGAATAAATCTATCCAGAACTTTGAAAAAGAATACAAAGGACTATTGGATTGGGTAAAGATATAAATGTGTAAGAAATCAAAGAAAGAAATAATGCAATCACTCTTTTCTCTGTAAAATGGAAATTATGTTTATATGTAGTGGAAATAAGCAAATTCAACTGGAAGACTTAAGCTTGGAAGTGTGTGTGGGGGTTTATTTTCAAAATTAAACTTTCAATAAAAATTTAAAAAAAAAGGAAAAGATGGGATGAAAGAGAAATAACTGGGACTGTCCCTTTTGAACTGGGACTTTGGAGGGTTATATGCATGAGGAATGCTTCATTCTTTTTTCACATTTACCCCCTTTTGTTTTGCTCTTTGCAGCTGGCACATAAGTCAACTAAGGATGGACAGATCCCTCTGTTTCACTTTCTAGAAGTTTCATATCAAGGGTGGAGCTGTGAGGATCAGGAAGCAAGTGAGAATGAGAATTCTGTCCTCCAATCAAATTTCTTTCAATCCCCAAATTTCTTGCATTGCAGAGAATGAAATATTTAAAATTGCTTTCAACTAGAACTCTTCTACTTGATGTGTTTGCATTGCCTTGGTCATACTGCCTGCCCCCCTTTCTTTGAATGTATTTCTAAATGCTCAACTGAAGTTTTCCATTACTACGATGCTAGAAATTTAGGGATGGGAGAAAAATTTCCTGGTGTGGGGTTGGGGAGAGAATTCTTATTGGAAGGCAATGTTGTCATTTTGCCCCCTCCCTGTAGTTGCATCCTTGGTTCACATTCCCCCTCAAGCATAACTTGTTCCTCTCTCGTATCTGTATCACTTTGCAGAAGCTCTGCATGAACATTTGTATGGGTCTCATGTCCATTTTCATGTTCATCTTAGGCATTTCCCCATGCATTTTCCCTTATTGTGTCCATTTTTTGCAGGCTTTTGCCCTGAAATATATGCTCTTCTTTCCCAGCATTTCCCTCCAAATATATGAATTTGGTACATTGTTTTCCCTAATGCACACATTTTCAAAGGCATTGCTCATTGGAGTATAACACCACACAGTTCGTGGGAAGTTGAAAACAAAATCAAAAGGTGATTGCATTCTGGTTCCCACAAACATTTGGTTAGTGTAAATTAAGTTGAGTCATGTCAAAATGCAAATCAAATGAATTTTGCCCCATTCTTCATTTCAGCATGGAAAAGAAGGGAGCAGCCCCTGCTCCAGTGAACTATTCATGTTTGACAGAACTTGAGGATCTGAGCCCTCCTTAGGAATGCATCCAGAGGAGTGTGACCAAAATGGTAGAAAGCCTGGAAACCACGAAGCCCTATGAGGAGTGGCTCAGGGAGCTGGGTTTGTTTAGCCTGGAGAAGAGAAGGTTAAGAGGTAACATGATGGCTATGTTTAAATATTTGAAGGGATGATAGAACAAGCCTGTTGCTGCTACTCCAGAGACTAGGACATGGAGCAATGGCTTCAAACTTCAGGAAAAGAGATTCTATCTAAATATTAGGAAGAACTTCCTGATGGTAAGAGCAGTTCAACAGTGGAATGCTCTGCCTTGGAGTGTGGTGGAGTCTCCTTATCACTTATCTCTTTTTACGATAGGGTTACAAGCTTGATAGATGAAGGGAATGCTGTAGACGTAGCATATCTTGATTTCAGTAAGGCCTTTGACAAAGTTCCCCATGACATTTTTGCAAAGAAGCTAGTAAAATGTGGGCTGGACCGGACTGCTGTTAGGTGGATTTGTAATTGGTTGACCGACTGAACCCAAAGGGTGCTCACAAATGGCTGGTTTTCATCCTGGAAAGAAGTGACTAGTGGGGTGCCATAGGGTTCTGTCCTGGGCCCAGTGCGATTCAACATCTTTGTCAATGACTTGGATGAAGGAGTGGAGGCTACGCTAATCAAATTTGCAGATGACACCAAATTGGGAGGGGTTGCTAATATGCCAGAGGACAGGATCAAAATTCAACATGACCTTGACAGATTGCAAAGCCGGGCCAAAGCTAACAAAATGAATTTCAACAGAGAGAAATATAAGGTCCTACCCTTAGGCAGAAAAAATGGAATGCACAAATATAGGATAGGGGACACATGGCTGGATAGCAGTACGTGTGAAAGGGATCTAGGAGTCTTGGTAGATCACAAGCTGAACATGAATCAGCAGTGTGATGCGGCAGCCAAGAAAGCCAACGCAATTCTTGGTTGCATCAATAGGAGTATGGTGTCTAGATTGAGGGAAGTAATAGTACCACTCTATTCTGCATTGGTTAGACTTCATTTGGAATACTGTGTCCAGTTCTGCACACCTCATTTCAAGAAGAATATCGACAAGCTGGAATGTGTCCAGAGGAGGGCGACCAAAATGGTGAAGGGTTTGGAAGCCATGCCCTGTGAGGAACGGCTCAGGGAGCTGGGTATGTTTAGTCTGCAGAAGAGAAGGTTAAGAGGGGACATGATAGCCATGTTTAAATATTTGAAAGGATGTCATGTTGAGGAGTGAGTGAGCTTGTTTTCTGTTGCTCCAGAGACTAGAACAAGGAACAATGGATTCAAGCTGCAGGAAAGGAGATTCCACCTGAACCTCAGGAAGAACTTCCTGATGGTCAGAGCTGTCTGGCAGTGGAATATGTTGTCTCGGAGTGTGGTGGAGTCTCCTTCTTTAGAGGTTTTTAAGCAGAGTCTGGATGGCCATCTGTTGGTTATGCTTTGATGTGCGTTCCTGCATAGCAGAGGGTTGGACTGGAGGACCCCTGTAGTCTCTTCCAAATGTATGATTCTATGATTCTATCCTTCTGTGGAAGTTTTTAAACAGAGGCTGGATGGCCATCTGTTGGGAATGCTTTGATGGTGTAATCCTGCCTGGCAGGGGGTTGGACTCGATGGCATGATTCTATGAGCATGGGTGGGTACAGCAGGTATAGTGTCTGAATTTTGCTAGCTGGGCCCGAGGCAAGGGTCTGAATTATGTAGTTTTACAGAAACTAAGAAAATGGGCCCCACCTCTCACAGAGTCTGCAGGTGTGCCTGAAATCTAATAATAATATTAATGGGTTTTCATTCAGTTCATATGAGAATTGTTTAATATATAATCAGCGACTGTATAAATATTTAAAGGTGTTATCACAATGCATCTTTTAATAATTGCATATTAGAGTCTTTTCTCTCTCTTTTTTCCTCCTAGTCTCCACCCTTCTGCTCCTGTTCACTATTTTTAAGAGCATCCAAAGATGGATGAACAATTTGCGTTAATCCAAAAATTGCTTCTGCAATGAGAATTTAAACAGCCGCACAGCTGCAAATATACCATTAAAGAGAGATCAACAATTTAAAAACAATTACAAATCACTTAACAAAAGACATAGATAATGTTCTTAAAGGCAAACACACATTGCAAATTTTTAAAACTATGTTGTGAATGGGTAAACCCATTTGTTTAAACTGTTTTTTTAATAAAAAAGGAAATTACAGGTTGATTCTTTCATTCCACTTTTTTTTTTTTTAAAAAAAGAATGCCGCTGCTCAAAGACTCCAAAATTACAATAGGAATTTTCCTAGTTAGCTCACATACTAAAAATGGTTCTGTATGGCTCAGCTGAGAGACCCAGCATGGTATAGTGGTTTGAGCATTGGACTATGACTTTTGAGACCAGGGTTCAAATCCCTGCTTGGCCATGGAAACTAACTGGGTCATCTTGGCCAAGTCATGCTCTCTCAGCCTCAGAGGAAGGGAAGGATGAACCCCCTCTGAAGAAATCCTGCCAAGAAAACCCTGTGATAGGTTCACCTTAGAGTCACCGTAAGTTGGAAATGACTTGAAGCCGCACAACAACAACAACAATGACTTAGTTGCAGGTTTGTTGTTGTGTGCCTTCAAGTTGTTTCTGACTTGTGGCAATCCCAAGGTGAAGCTATCACTGGGGTTTTCTGGGGCTGTGTGACGCACCCAACGTAACCCAGTGGGTTTCCGTGGCTGTGCAGGGGATTGGCCTCTGGTCTCCAAGGTTGTAGTCTAATGCTGAAACCACTAAACCACTCTGGCTGGCTGTCATTTAATAGAGTTGCCAACTTTTTTCTTCCAGGGCTCCAGTGTTTTTAACAGATGGGCATTGAACAGAAATTAAGAGAATCATAGAATTGGAAGGGATGGCAAGGGCTATTTATTCCAGCCTCCCTGCCTCGACATGCAGAATCTAAAGTACTCCTGAAAGATGACCATCCAACCTCTGTTAAAAGACCTCTGAAAAAGGGGAGCCAACCATTCCTGAAGCAGTTACACTGCTACACTGTTATAGTGTTCTTAGTCCACTTTCAACAAGGGATCTGAAGTTTAGGGAGGAAGCTTAAGAATTCCCAGCCAGAGAGCTCTTTGGCCTCAGTAAACCACAAATCCCAGAATTCCATAGGATGTTGAAAGTGGAGTAAGAGCACTATAACAATGTAGGACAGAAATGGCCCAAATGTGAAGACTTCCACCAAGCTCATCTGCTGCCACCAAATGTGAGGGCTCTCCCTTATCCTCACCACTGCCACCAATCCAAGGACCTTCTTCTGTCCCACCTCTGAGGCCACCAACTGTGAGGCCCTCCTAGATGTCCTCTTTGTTCCTGTATGAGGTTTTATTCATCTGCTATCTCCATCAGATAGTACTCCTCTTTATTAGCCTCACCACCACAAACACTTGTGTCTGAACCCGGGCTTTCTAATATATAGAGTTCCCAGAGACCAAGAGCATAAATGCAACCATAATCCTTTGTCAACAGTATTTGAACACAACAAAATAATTGTTTAATACATTTTAAGTACATCTCTCTTTTTCTCATCATCTAGCTGAGATTTTCTCTAACTCTCCTAATCATTCAGACCGTTAAAACCCATTAACCAACTAATCCTGACAGCCTTACTCCCTCTCTACCTAACCCGGACAGACTGCTACTCTTCATTTCTCCCCACCGTCTTACACCATCGTTATTCAAATCTTTTCAGATATTCCACCAGTCACCACTCACTCCCCACATTCCTTTCTCTCACTCCTCCCCACAGATCCTTACCTTTTTACCTCTAGTACAGTGAGCCCTCCTTGTGCAGTCTCTGGACGCACGAACGCAAGGTTGTGTGAAGCACTGCGTCTGATTATAGTCAATATATAGTGGGTACATGCTGATGCTGATGCGGGTGCATGCATGTTGTATCCATTGACTACAATGGGATGCAATTCTCATGTTTTTGTTTTATGCAAGGGTTCTTGATCATATAATTCTGGTCATAGAATAACCAAATACTTTAAACTGACATTTTGAAGCAATTCCAGCTGACTTGTTTTGACAACATATAAACATGATAGGGTGAAGATTTCCTGCCTGCCTGCCTGCCTGCCTGCCTGCCTGCCTGCCTGCCTGCCTGCCTGCCTTCCTTCCTTCCTTCCTTCCTTCCTTCCTTCCTTCCTTCCTTCCTTCCTTCCTTCCTTCCTCTTTGTGTCTTTCTTTCTTGCTTGTTTTCCCTTTCTTCTGCCCCCCCCAGTTCATTCTTAAATTAACTAATTAATAACAAAAGCAGTGTGGAACTGATTAACAGGTAATTTAATCAGAGGAGATAATTAAAATTATTGAAATTAATAAATTATTATTTAATTACTATTAGTTAATACTGTAATTTTCAAAGCCTAAATGACGCTGATGAAAGGTTTCCTCTCAGAAACACCGATGAAAATTAATTAGAAATTAATTTAACTTAACTGAAACATTCACACAGAAGAATCCCTGCCATTCTTGCATTGGTCCTTTTTTTTTTTTTTTTTTTGGTGCGTGTGCAATAAATAAACATAAGATTGAATGCACCATCATATCTTCCTGGGGGAAATTATATCCACGTATTGCGAATGGATGGGGTTTCAGCAAAAGTGTGCACAGTTAATATTCCAGGAATCAATTTAGTATTAAGGAAAATAAAACAAGCTCAGCAGGAACTCCATTGCAATCTCGGTATTTGGCTCCATGATATGGTTGAATATAATCCTCTCCTATCCTGCATTAGTGAAGCTTCTAAAACAGAAAGCCGTGTATTGGAATGTAAGCCAAGGACCCTGTCTTCTCAGAAGCTTCATATAGATGGCCCTTTTTTTTAAGAAAGAAAGGGAAAAAAAGCATGCTAGCACAGCTTGTCTGACCAAGGCCGATACTGTCCACTGACCATGTATGGTTGTCATCCAGGGCTCAAAAGATTTCCTTTGTTTGCTGTTCAGCAGGAATACAAAATAGGATGTGGTTGTCAGGAAACTTGGAGGCCATCAGGAAGGCAAATTTTTGTGTATTTCATTCTCACAGGCAATAGCAAATAGCTTTTTGATGTTTAATTGTATTACTCAGTTAAATTAGTTTCAAGGATTACATGATTGCACTCTTTCAAGATCTAAACGGTTGCTACAGAAAGGAGGGGGTCAGTTTGTTCTCTGCTGCGCCAGAGAATAGGACCAGGTCTAATGGTTGAAAGTCACAGGAGGACAGATTTTGACTGAACATTAGAAGCAAGTTGTTGAAAGTAATTGCTGATCAACAATGGAACCATGTACCTATAGAGGTAAAGGGTCTCTTTCTCTGGTCATCTACAAAAAGAGTCTGGGTAGCTATCTGCTGGCAACGCTCTAGCTAGATTTCCTGCATTGATGGGGGTGGAGGTTTGTCCTCGATGGCCTGTAAGTCACCGAGGCCCTTTCCGTACCCAACCTTATCCTGGCAGTATCCTGTGGGGATCCCAGCAGTGGCTCTGCCGGGAATGGAGCACGATGGGAGCGCTCCCCTCTACACCGTCTGCCTCTGTGATCCAGGAAGCACAATGGCCCCACCTCTTCCTGCCGCAGTGTAGCTGGGTACTGTCCCAGGCTGCACTGGGGCAGGAAGCCCAGCCATTGTGCTTCCAGACCCTCCACACACTAGGTAAGTGCAGGATGGCAGCATGATCACAGGTCATTGACAAGGAAAACCAATCAGTGATTTACTCCACGATTGTGCCACCTGGGGAGGGGAGAAGGACAGGTCTGTGAGGACATCTTGCATAACCATTGTCACTGTCCCTTCTCCTGTCCCCATTGTGGGATGACAACGTCCTGCGGAAAGGGCCTCAGCATTACAGTGTTACAGTATATGGTTATAATTGTTCAATTTTATTATTAGTTATTGATGTTATGTATAGGTATGTATGTATAGGAAACTAGTGTATTTACCCAGCGTTGCCAGGGATTTTATTTTCTCATTGGTAACCCTTGTTAGAAATACCTTAGCAATTACCTTACCTTACTTCAGGAATTAGACGTCATTGAAATACACAGATTTGATATCTTGTGTCTCTAGTTCCCCAAATAGTGTTGTTCAGTACCTGTAACTTTCCCCCATATTCCCCAATCCAATTTGTATTCACAGTTGTTAACATACAGAGGTTCGGTTTCTGAGGGAGTACACTGTCCTCCTCCTTCTTGCTGCTAGGCCTTTGTTACTGCGGTAGTTAGCCCTATCCCGGGGTCTACAATTTGATATTATTATATCTGCACGTGCCTGAGAGGGTCCCCCAGATGAGCACGCAGGCAGGCATGGCTGAATGGCTGCAATCAGGAAAAACCCGGTCTGGCCAGTAAACAATCTGTCACGTAGCCCCAGGAGCCCTCCAGACATGCAGACATTAAAATATACAAAGAGTCCTCTGCCCCGAGAAGCCAGCTTGACAGGATTAGTGATCCTGACAAACAGCCTGTCAAGCGAGGATGATCTACATACAGCCGCAGCTTTTGACAACCCCGGCAAAAACCAATCAGGCAAGGAACTTTGACATTTTGGAGCTTTGTTCTTCCAATCATGCACATTTTGGAGCTTTGTTTTAGTTCCTCAACCCATTGTTCTCCCCGGGAAAGGATTAGCCCTCCAGGTACATTTTCCCCTATAAAAAGACCTGGTTTTTGAGTGGTTCCTTGGATCTCTCCGGTTTACTCTTGGCTCCACGTCACTCTGTCCGGCAATCCCCTCGGCCCTCCGTGTGCTGAGTCTCTTCTCTTGCTCCGCTGCTGTCTCAGACTCCAGACTTCGGGACCAGGTGCAATATACTCCGAAAATACCTCTCCAAAATCCCCTATCAATTTTCCTCTATTTTATTTCTAATTGGCTCTTGAGTGAGTGAGTGCGTAAGTGTGAACGTGCACAAGGACTTATTTTTAAATAAAAATAATTTAATTAGCAATTTGGTGTGGTTTTTGGCTTGGCCTGACCCCGTAAAAATTGGTCTGGAAGATCTTGCTAGGTTATGCTGCCTCTCCTAGTGCTACAGCTTGTGCTTTGGCTAATTCCCATTCCCCTTTTTGGTGGACCGCATTAAGGTGTCCCCCACGGGACCCCCAGAAATCAGGGCAACACCTTGCCTCCGTAGCAACCGGCCAGGCTCAAGAGCTCTCTGGCAGAGAATTCTAAAGGCCCCTCCCTGAACTGCCAACCCCAGGATCCCATAGAATCTTCACAGACAGCCAATCATATGAGGTCTTCTCACCTGACACAGCCAATCATATGAGGTCTTCACTTGCCTGACACAGACAAACTCACAAACTTTGACTTTTATATATTAGAAGAACATAGTATGTATAAGGTTCAGTACTATCTGCAGTTTTAGGTGTCCATGGGGATCCCTGGAACATCTCAGCCAAAGATAAAGGGCGGGGGGCTACTGTATTGGGGAAAAGGAAGGGTAGTTGAAAACAACAACTTTATGATTTTCTTCCTCGCTGTTAGACAGTTATTGAAGATTGCAGAGTTTTTGAAGACTATTTTCAGTTTAGGACTTATTTTGTGGGGGAAAAGTATGCTCTTTTTTTTGCACAGAAGATGGTATTTTCTGCATAGAAATGCTATTTTCCAAGCAGAAAATGCTGATTCTCTGCCTTTTTATCTTTGCGGAGAATAAATCCTGAACTGCAAAATTTTTACTCAGCTAGGATTTACCTCATTTGTTTTTCTTAACATTGAAGTAACCATTTTTTCAATCATTTTTGGAACATTTATTAATATTCTTTACATCCTTAGAGGCCACATGGCTACTGCATTTTATGCAAGCCTGCTGTCAGCTAATACAGGATGGCAGGAGTCAAATTTACCTTGGGGAAAAAGGTCAAGAAATGAGAAGATGACTAACATTTGGAAAAACAGCCATGAAGAAAATGAGTAAGGTCCTCAAACATCATTAAATGCCAAAGTCAGAATCAGCCAGGTCATAGTATTTCGAATTTCTGTGTGGACAGTGGAAAGAAAGCTGACAGAAAAGCTGGACAGTGAAGAACTCTGACAGGAAGAACATAATCAAATTTGAAATGTGGTGTTGGATGAGGGTACTGTGCATACCATGGACTACGAGAAAGACAAATGAATGGGTCTTTGGCCCTTTCTGCAGGCTGTCATTGTCCCTCATTGGGGATGGGACCTGGACAATGCTTATGCATGACATCATCTATGTCCTGTCATTCTCCCATCCCCAGGCAGTGTGATCGTGCCACAAATCATTAACAGGTTTTACCTGTCAATGACCGACAATCGCTGGGACAGTGCCTGGCTGTGCTGTGGAAGGAAGAGGTGCGACCATTGCGCCTCCTCCATTCCCGCAGGCAATCAGTGCGAAGGGGAGTGTTCCTGTCATGCTCCTCTCCCGGGAAAGGCTCTACCAGGGTCCCCGTGGGACGCCACCAGGATCCGGTAACCTGAGGAAAGGGCCTTATTGTAAATCAAGCCTGAACTCTTCTTAGAAGTGAAATGACTAAAGTGAGGTTGCTGTACTTTGGACAGATTGTGAAACGATGTGACTAACTGGAAAAGATGATCATACTTGGCAACGTGGAAAGCAGCAGGAAAACAGGAAGTCCATATTACAGGCGGGTTGAGTCAACCGAGGAAGCCATGACCTTGAATTTACAACATACTTGAGCAGGTCAGTTGATCATCAGGATTCTTGGAGGTCTCTGATTCATAGGGTCACCATAAATTGAAGTCAACTTGACAGGAAACAACAATGACAACAACAATAACAACAGCAAGATTCCTGCAGTCCTTTGTAGGTCAGATAACTTCTTGGCCATGGTAATGCAAGTTGCTTG
The DNA here is from genome assembly GCA_030412105.1 of Cyclura pinguis. Taxonomy (NCBI): domain Eukaryota; kingdom Metazoa; phylum Chordata; class Lepidosauria; order Squamata; family Iguanidae; genus Cyclura; species Cyclura pinguis. The sequence goes on along the minus strand of CM059599.1, from coordinate 14,859,523 downwards.
AGTCCTAAGCTTGGGGCTCAATGCTCACTTGCAAGTGCTGACTGAGAATGTGGAAGGGAATTTCTCCTTTCTCTGATCTCTGGTCAGAGATAGCGGGGAGTTCTTTTCCAGTTGTCCAGGAAGGAGAGAGGTTTCCACGAGGAGCCTCCATAGGTAAATAAGGAACCTCTGTGGGTTAGATAATGCTTGCAAGTCACAGGTTTTCCTCTCCCAGTATAGGAAACCACCTTACTGTTACCATTCCCTACCATCCCTCCTACAAGATATGTGATTTTCATAAATGGATAACATGACTGGAGTCACACTGACTGGAGACGTGCTTAGGGTCATGATGGTGGAAAAGTCAAAATAAGATTATGCAGAAAACCCCAATGCTAATAGATTTGTGCTAATCCCTTCACTGCTTCAGGCTCTTTGCATTTTCACACACAGTGGAAGTCCAGATGAAGCAATCAGAGACTCTCCGTTGATCTTACCCCACATAGATCTTCCCTATACATCATGCCTGACCAAACATTCAGAGATTGACATGAATCCCATCAGTGTTTTGTCACGCTGGAGTTAAAGCAATCAGCCCATTCCGGACCCCTTTGTCAGTCTCATGGGAAAGCCATTGTGGCTTTGTCAGTGTACCCCTTCAGGTTATGAAATCTAATATATAAAAGTCAAAGTTTGTTTGTCTGTGTCAGGTGAAGACTTCATATGATTGGCTGTGTCAGGCAAAGACCTCATATGATTGGCTGCCTAAGAAGATTCTATGGAATTCTGGGGTTTGCAGTTTCCTACCTCACTTTCCAATAGTCATGCATGGTTCTTAGAAGTATTTTATTTCTCATGTTTATCAGTTCAGATAAAATACTTTGGTAACTTTAACTGGAGTCCTGTCTACAGTTACTGCTGGTATACATAAATGAAAAGATCCTGCTGTTGCCCTCCTCTCACAGGCCTCCTTTGACCGATAATTCCCCCAAATTCTAAGGAGATGCTGACAATTCAAGCGGATCCCATTGTGTCCTGCCTCTTAGGGTAAGATTACTTACACCCATTCCATGAAAGGATTACAGCCAGAAGGGTTAGTGACTTCCCCATATGCTAGTGGAAGGCCTCCCGCTTGCACATAAGGGACATTTTAGACCCTAGCTCCAGTCAATAATAAACAGTGAATTTAACACAAATGGACTTCTCTGTGAAAAGGGCTTCTTGTCCACATTCTGCTAGATGAGTAAGATACTGCAAGTTGAAACTGGAAAAGGGCCCTTGAAAGTGTTGGTGCCTTATTTTGTGGAAAGTACTTCCTAATGCTAAAGAACATTCCCAGAAGAGTTTCTCCTTGTGGAATATACTTCCCAAGGATACTCATCCAATGACGATGCTGTCATCTTTCTGATGCCAAGTGGTTTGAGGTTTTTTACAGACCTTTTAAGAATGGATTGGGTTTTGTGCTGCTTTTTGATCTATTAGTGTTTATGTCCATCTGTGATGCTGTTCTTGTACGACTGGTGTTTATGATAGCACAGTGTGGTAGATAGATAGACTGACTGATGATTTACAGTATTTATACCCTACCTTTAAGCCAAAAAGACCCTAAGAACAGCTTGCAAATCATTAATTTGATAGCTCTTTGCCCTTAGGCTTACAAGCTGAATATACTATGATACGTGTGGAAAGAGATGAAAGTGGGGGAGATGATTAAGTCCAGGGAGATGCTGGCTGCTCTTCTCTCCCTCAGAGGCCAAAGGAATGGCAATTGGAACATGGAAGAAAGGCCCCTCATCAGCTGCTGGGCCAAGGCATGATAGAGCTGTGCTTGTCTGCTCTTCTCTCCCACAGAGGGCAGAGCAATAGCAATTGTAATATGGAAGGAGACCCTCTGATCAGCTGAAGGGGCAAAGACACAATGAAGCTGTGCCTTGCTGCTCCTCTCTCCCTCAGAGGGCAGAACAATGGCAGTTAGAACTTGCAAGGAGGACCTCTCAGCAGCTCCTGGGCCAAGAAATGATGGACCTGTGCTTGCCTGTTCTTCTCCCCCACAGAGGCCCTTTCCGCAATGCACCTTTTCACGGAGCTGGGGTGCGGGGATTGTGTGAGCAGCCTCTAGCGAGAGGCTCTCATGTCTCGGTTCCTTCAGCTCTGCAGCTGCCGCCCGCTCATGCGAGAGCCCCACCTCTTCCTTCCGCAGTGCAGCCTGGGAGTTTCCCAGGCTGCGCTGGGGCAGGAAGCGCGAGTGCCACGGCTCTGAAGCTCCGCACGCATGGCAAGTGCACGCGCGGCCCCGGAGTGATGTGCAATTGCGCACCATTTTTGGCTCAAAGCTGAAAATGAAAAAGTGCGCGAGTAGTGCCTACCAGACCTTGGAGCGTCACGCGATTGTGAGTGCATTGTGTGGACTGCTCCTCACATTCGTGCAACACTCGAGGGCCCTTTCGCATGGCAAATGCCGTGGGAAAAGGGCCAGAGACCAGAGCAATGGCACTTGGAACACAGAGAGAGGGCCTTTCACCAGCCATTGGCCCAAGGCATGATGTTCCTGTGCCTGGCTGCTCTTTGCCTTGAAAGTCAGAGCAGTGACAGTTAGAACATGGAAGTAGGACCTCTCATCAACCACTGGGTGAAGGCATGATGGAGCTGTGCCTGGCAAAGACCTTTTAGTTCAAGCAGGTTTTTAATGAGTAATTGCTTGCAGTTTAGGGAAGAGGTGCTTTATTTTCATTAAGCCTTTTAATGAATTAATGCTTATTCTAAGTTATTATTTTAAAATGATGGGTTTTCATTGTGCTTAAATTTTATTGTTAGGTTTCAGCTCATTCTTTTTATGAAATGCATTGGGTCCCACTTAGGGAGAAAGGCAGCCATATAAAAAAAAGAAAAAGAAAGAAAAGAAACGTAAGCCATTCTTGAAAATTTTATTCAGTGCTTAGAATGGAAAACTATTAAACTGGAAATTTGAAACCAAAATTCCATCCAAGGCCAAGATCTTCAGTCTCTTCTATCCAGTTTCTCTTGCACACATTGGTGCATACTGTTTGCAAACCTTTTGCTTGTTTGGGTAACTTAACCCACAGTGTCACATACAGGAAGTTAATTTTGGCCACACCATGCACGCTTTGCATCAGATTCACAGCATCTTAAGCATTCCATTATCTTCATTCTGGGGGCCAATACCTTCTAGGAGGTTGCAGGGAACAGAACAGCTTTCTTGAGGGAAACATCTTGATAGCCACACGTCTTATAGCACCAAGCCCTTTCAGCTAATAAAATGCCCATACTATTTAATCTTGATAATATTCTTTATTTTAGACTACACTGAGGACTTTTTTTTAATATATAAAGTGCACTCTTTATTTCTGGGGAAACTAACAAGAGGAAAAACTTGTTTCTGAAAAATTGAATCGCAGCTGTAGTAGCAGATAAGACTGACATTCGGTTCTTAGAAAGAAGCAATCAATGTTGAATGTATCAGGTGAGTTCATTTCTCTTGCTCCGCTTTAATAGCTTATAAAGAAGATTGATTAGGTTCTTGTCTGACAGATCAATAGTGGAATGAAACTGAACTCCCTCCCCCTCTTTTTATTTCAAGCATGGATTCTCCAAATACAAGAGAATGTAGAGAGATCTCATGGCAGTGGCAGTGGGGGGTGGGGAGAAAAGAAATCCTAGAAACTTTTAAACACACATGCGCACACACCTGACCTAACTATGGCAACAGTTAGTGAAACCATGGCAAGCTACATTAGTAACATGGTTGGAATCCTTTATCATAGTTACAAATGCATAAGCTGGAGTTGTGCACTTGTGATTGTTATGTATTCCCAGTCTCTATACATAGCTTGAAGTTTAGGGTTACATAGGAACTATGAAAGTCCCCCATTTTCCACTCACTGGGAAGCAGCCACTGCAATTGGCAGGTGTGCATTCCCCTCTTGCTCAGGAAGCAGCGATCTGCTGTCCCACCCACTCCTCGCATGAGCGATCTCTGGCACAAGGTGGAATTGTGACAGGGAACCTGCCTCTACCTGCTGCAATGAGGATCACTCATGGGTACGTGTGTGAAAATGGCAACCAGTTGTTCCTGAGCAACCTGGGAACAGAATCCTATTGCTAGCAGTGGCTGCTTCCTAGTAAGTGGAGATAGGGAAATGGAAATCAAGGCCCTTTCCACTTCACCCTCCCACCCACCACAGGGACAGGAGAAGGATGGGACCCCAATGATGCATATGCACAACGTCGTAGTCCCATCCTTCTCCCTTTCCCATCCCCAGGTGGTGTGATTGTGTGGCAAATCATTGACAGGTTTTCCCCATCAATGACCAGCGATTGTGCCACTATCGTGGACTTACCTTGTCCATGGAGGCCCTAGAAGCACCATGGCTGCAGTTCGTGCCCCAATGCAGCCTGGAAAACCACTCGGCTCTACTGCAGCAGGAAGAGGTGGGGCCATTGCACTTCTTGGAACATGGAGACATCCAGTGTGGAGGGGAGAGCTCCTGTCGTGCTCTCCTTCCAACAGAATTGATGCTAGGACCTACCCTGGATGTCTCCGTGAACAGGCGAGGTGCAAAAAGGGCCCAAGCCAGGATTCAGTGTGTAGCCCTGCAACTACAATGCTTATGCATACATAAAGCCCATGCAGGATTCTGGACATGATTATTAAAAAAAAAAACACTAAACTGTATTTAATGTACCATTGTAAACTTTACCTTCCCTTTTATAATCCAAAGAGCTATTTTGTTCTACAGATGTATTGCTATAGAGATGGAATCCATCACTAATTTTCTTCTCAAAGGAGGCACTGAGTTGTTTTTGTGAATCTCTTCCTGCTACATGAAACATTTCAGAAACTGTGCAGTTTTGGAACCCTGTTCACAGTGCCAGACTTATTCTGCGCAAGATTTGCAGATGATGGTTTTGCGCAGAAAACAGCCTTTCCTATACAGAAAAATAAGCAAAAATGGAAATATGCACAAGCATTTTTTTTCACACAACAGACACATGAAATTACAAACCCCAGGATTCCATAGAATGGAGCCATGGTAGTTAAAATGGTGCCAAAGTGCCATTTTAGTCCCGGTGTTAGTGTGAAGTAACTAAATGCTTTAAAAGAGTTTTATCTGGATGTAATGCATATCTTAAAATGTCTTGCTATGTTTGCTGAACAAAAAATAGTGAAATGAAAAGATCCTCCCTTTAAAAAATGAAAAAGAAGAGAGACATTTTGTACAAATTTTTGTCAAGAAAGAAAGAGAACCAGTCTTACTCTTAAGTGACAGAAAATTATCAGTTGATAGATGAGTAGCACATGGCAGAGCTGTACAAAATTATGCATGGTGTGGGGAGAGTAGATAGCAATTTTATTTCTCTCTCTTCCCGAGTATTAGAATCCAGTGGGGTCTTCCACGGAAGCCAAATGGTAGGAGATTTAGGTCAGAGAAAAGGAAAAATTTCTTCAGTGTGTAATTATATTGAGGAACTCATTGCCACAAGATGTAGTGATGGCTGACAGCTTGGATAGCTTTAAAGGGTGATGAGACAAATTGATCCACATTGGGGTCATGAATGGCTGTTATGTCACTTCTAGTAACCGAGCCAGTATGCCTCTGTGTATCAATTGCTGTTGTTTAAACAGAACATTGGGCTGTGCAGGCCTTTGATTTGATCCAACATGGCTCTTAAGTTCACCTTGATCAATCTAATATATGAAAGTCAACGTTAGTTTGTCTGTGTCGGACAAAAACCTCATATGATTGGCTGTGTCAGGCGAAGACTTCATCTGATTGGCTGCTTAAGAAGATTCTGTGGAATCCTGGGCTTTGCGGTTTAGGGAGGGGCCCTCAGAATTCTCAACCAGAAAGCTCTTGGGCCTCAGTCAAGTGTGTCTGTCTTGAACAGGCTGGTTGCTATGGAGACGAGACCTAGAGGCAGTGTATTCCCTGAGGAACCAAACCTCTGCATGTTAATAACTCTCAATACAGATTGGATTGGGGAATATGGGGAAAAGTTACAGGTACTGGAGAAGACAGTTTGGGGAATTAGAGACACAGGATTTCAAATCTTTCTAACAAGTATTACCTGAGAAAATAAAATCCTGGGCAATGCCAGGTATATATACTAGTAGACAAATAAAGGGTGTTTTCCTGCTTCTATCATCCCACTCCCCACAACTCTTCTGATTTGTGGGGGTCAGTTCTGCCGAATGCTAGGTGATCCCCCTTTTTCAGCTGCTTTTAAAATGTCCTAGTTTCTCTCTCCTCCTCCCACTTTCTTCTGCTTCAACTGGTTAAAGCCTGAGGGCAGAAGTATAGCTACCAAAGGAGAGGAGGCATTGTCCCCCTGATAACAATTCTGCTACCTCCAAGTGGAATTTTCATTCAGTCCCCAGTTTTCAAGTGTTCCAGAGAGTGAGACATTGAAAATTGTTCACACCTAGAAATCTTCTATTTGCTGTGCTCCCATTCGCTTGGTAACATTGCCTGTCTCTTTTCTTGCGATGTTTAAACTATATTTCTAAATGCTCTGCTGAATCATGGAATTGTAGAATTCAAGAGAGGGAAGGGACCGCATGGGCCATCTGGTCCAGGTTTTAAGTTACTGCAGTGCAAAAAATTGGGGGACTGAAGGAAAATTTCATGTGTGGGGTAGAATTCCTGTTTGGAGAAGGGCAATACCTTAATTTCAATCCCCTGTAACTACACCCCTGAGAGCCAGTGTGGTGTAGTGGTTTGGGCATTTGACTATGACCCTGGAGACCAGGGTTTGATTTACCACTTGACCATGGAAACCCACTGGGTGACCTTGGGTGTGTCACACACTCTCAGCCCTAGAAAACCCAGTGATAGGTTGTTGTTGTTGTTGTTGTTGTTGTTATGTTATTATTATCTTTATTTAAACCCTGCTTTTTTTCCTGATTGGAACTCAAAGCAGCTTACAATAATTAAAAAAACAACACCATTGTTAGAAATCACAGAATACAAAAGTTAAAACACACATTAAATGAGCAAATCAGAATTAAAATATATAATTAAAACTCAAACATCCATAAATTCAGCACAGTTAACAATCACCTTTTATCAGACGGGCTGTAATCCCACATTGAATGCCTCTCGGGGGAAAAAAAGTCTTTACTTGACTGTGGAAGGACTGCAGAAAGGTTGTAGGGTTGCTGTAAGTTTGAAATGACTTGAAGGAACATAACGACGACAACAACAGATACACCTCTTGTTGAAGTCCTGTTTAAGTAAGAAGGTCTTTGCCTGCTGATATGAGACTAGACAGGGTCAACTGAGCCTCCTTGAATTATAGTTTAATCCACTTTAATCCACTCTTAACTGAGTTGAAATTTTTCATGAGAAATTTTTCTCCTTCTGTACCCAGCCCCAGAGTTGGAGAATTCCACTGGTCCCAGAGATTTTTTAGTAAAATTCCCACCTCTATGCCAACCCTTTGCTTAGCCCTGGAATACACCCTTCCTTTAGAAACACTGCTCCTTCTTCTTTTTTCTTCATTTTGTTCTTCTTTCCCAAAGGAAGATACAGATACATGTCCCTCCTCGCTGCAGACTTTCAAACCTGGCATGCTTGACACGTATCGCAGTTTGACAGTTCATTTGAAATAACTGTGCCGATAACCCTTAAAAGTGGTAATAAAATACACTTTGCTCTACTGTACAGATGATTAATACCACTAAGGTAATTAAATTCCATTAGTCCAGGAGGAAGTGCGCGTGTGTGTGGGAGAGGAGAGGGATGTGGGATTGTCATATACACCAGGAATCCTGTGCCAAGACTTAGCAGATCCCTTGCGGAGCCCAAAAATAAAGGCAAATGCCTCTGGAAAGACACATTTTCCCAGTAAAAATCCCAGGGAAGTCTATATTAACTTAGGACATCCGCTTGTTGTGATAATTTGAACTATTGGTGCCTCAGATCATTAGAAGAGAAAGCATGAATCTCTTTTTCTGTTGATAAGGAATTCTTCTAAAGAGTGACTTGATGTAAGCAACTTGGATCCCATGCCTCTGCTCCAACTTCCAGAATTACAATGAACGTTCTCACCTCCAAGGGGTACAAAACAAGAGTTTTGCCCCTCCTTGGCTGAATGGTCCCCAAGATCAGCTTCAGTATCATTTTGCTTTCCCACTGTTCCCGTCCCCCAGCTTCCAGGTCTTCAAGACAGGCATTCCTGCCACAAATGAACAGTTTGTCCCTTTTCAGATGGCTGCAGTAATGACCCACAGGGGAGCTGGGGCTGACAGTGTATCCAGGTGCAGCAACAGAAGAATTTCATTAAATATTGAAACCACAGTTTTATAGTTACAGTGGCAAAAAGGGAAAATTGGTCTAGCTCCAAAAAGGGATTTTGTTAAAAAAACAACAACCATGCATACAGAATAGATAAAACTTTTCCCCTCTTGTCTCCAATTGTGGCGCCTTTGTGGATAATCAGGTTATGGTAATTTAGCAGTTCTATTTTACACTCTGTTTTGGTCTTATATCCAGATCCTGAAGATGTTACTTGGAACCCATCTGGCTTAGGGAACTGGATATATTTAGACTGGAGAGAGAAAGTTAAGAGGTGCCATGATATCTATGTTTAAATATGTGAAAGGATGTCACAGAGAGGATAGAGGATATGGAAGTTGGAGCAAGCCTGTTTTCTGCTGCTCCAGAGAGGCCCTTTTTGCACAGCATTTTTGATGTGAAAGGGGCCCTTGAGTTCATGCACATGTGAGGAGTGGTCCACATGACGCACTCACATTTCTGCGATGCTCCAGGGCCCGGCAGGGACCGCTTATGCGTTTTTTCATTTTCAGCTTGAAGCTGAAAATGCTATGCGGTCGCGCATCGCTCCGGGGCCCTGTGTACACTTACCTTGTGTGCGGAGCCTCGGGAGCCGGGCCGGCTGCACTTCCTGACTCAGTGCAGCCTGGGAAGGTCCCAGGCTGCACTGCGAAAGGAAGAGGTGGGGCTCTCGCGTGAGCAGGAAGCTTGTGCGGAGCCAAAGAAGCAGGGAAGCAAGAGCCTCTCTCCAGAGGCTGCTCGTTCAAGCACCGCACCCCAGCACCGAAAATTGGTGAGTTGCAGAAAGGGTCTAGGACATGAAGTAATGGCTTCAAAGTTCAGGAAAAGAGATTCCATCTAAACATCTAAACTTCCTGATGGTAAGAATACTTTGACAGTGGAATATACTGCTTGGAAGTGTGGTGGAGTCTCCTTCTTTGGAAACTTTTAAACACAGGTTAGATGGCCATCTATCAGGAACGCTTTGATGTCGCATTCCTGTGGGCAGGGGGTTGGACACGATTGCCCTCGTGATCTCTTCCAACTATATGATTCTATGATTCTAAATCAGGGTTGTGGCCCTCTAGACATTGTTGGATTACAGCTCCCATCAGCTGTGGCCAGCACAGCTAATGGTGAGCAATGCTGGGCTTTGCAGTCTAGCGTCTGGAGGGCCTTGTGATTCCCACTCTCGAACTAAAGAGCAGCACATGGTTCCATTGTATGGAATCTTGGGATTTGCAGTGTACAGGTGGACATTTAGAATTCTCAACCAGAGAACTGTAGGGCTTCACCAAACTTCCAGTCTCAGGATTCCATAGGATAGAACTATGGCAGTTGGAATCATAGTAATATAATTCTGTACTGTGTGAATAGCCCCCTGGAAACTAAAGCCATTTCCGTACTAGAGTGTAATAGCGCTATGATTCCACTTTCAACATCCTATGGAATCCCGGGGTTTGCAGTTTCGGGAGGGGCCACTCTAGTGCAGAAATGGCCTTAGTTAGGATCATTTGGACATTAAGGCAGGGGGAGTCAGGCATCTCTCCCTCTCTCCATCCGTGTGTGTGCGTGTGTGTGTGTACATTTTCAGTTTTGTGATCCTTTTACTTTTTCATTCCACATGCCAATATGCAGGAGGAATGCCATATTTTGTTGGTTGTTGTTATGTGCCTTCAAGTCATTTCTGACTTATGGTGACCCTAAGGTGAGCCTATCATGGGGTTCTCTGGGGCTGAGAGTATGCGATGCACCCAGGGGGTTTCCCATGGTCAAATGGGGAACTGAACCCTGGTCTCCAGGGTTACAGGCCATTTCCGCACTGTACTCTTATAGTGCTATTATTCCACTTTCAACATCCTGTGGAATTCTGGGGTTTGTAATTGACTGAGGCCAAAGACCTCTCTGGCTGGGTATTCTAAATGCCCCTCCCTAAACTGCAAATCCCAGGATTCCAGAGGATGTTGAAAGTGGAATAATAGCACTATAACAGTGTAGGGTAGAAATGGCCATAGTTCAACACTCAAACCACTATACCATGCTGGCTCTTATTACTCATGTCATTATGAAGAATATAGACCAAATCTCCTTCAAATTTTCCTCCAAAGGAGACTTTATCCTAATTATTTTTCAGTGGGATAACTATGTCTAGGCTAAGCTTGGGGACTGAATGTCTTTGAAAGTATTAGGCTGAGAATGTCTGCCCTGTTACTGTGTTTTAAACTGGATTTGTACTGATTTTTAAGGAGGTTCTCTTTTTTTATAAAAAGGTGAAAGAGTGATATATTTCATTTTTAAGGTACAAAAGATGATCCAAAGCAGACCTTGGAGAAGCTACTTTTTAAGGTTAATATGCCTATGTATGCCTGACAAAGGAGACCTGATGGAAGGGCTGTCTTTTGTGTTTCACGAGTGGAGGCAGTACATTGTGTGAAGATGCAGGGAAGAGCCCTCTCTGTTTTGGTACCCTAATTGTGGAACACTCTCCCCTTAGAAGCCTGATCGGTACTGGGGTTGGCTTCCTTTCAATGCCAAGTTAAAGCCTGGCTCTTTATTATAGCACTTTGGTTCTAAGGATTTCATCCAGTTTCGACATGTACTCTTTTCCTCTTTAACCAAACAAGTCACTTCTCCAAGCTCTTATCAAAAGGGAAGATCTTTTGGGCAATGCCTGTGAATTTCAGCAGTATATTTGAAGAGAAACTATTGAACAATCAGCACAGAGACAACCAAATGTATGGTTACAACTGTAGTCCACATGGAAGATGTGAAATGAGAGAGGCAGAGTGGGAGGGTAGTGAAAGCCAAAATGTGGACAGCATGCTAGGAGAATGAGTTTATATAATACCCTGGTGGACCAGAAAGGGAGCTTTCTGTCCAGAATCTACAGGAACCCAACCTCTGACTCTGTGGCTGGCTTCCTGTTTGGAAGGATGGGTAGCAATGATGGAGAGCCTATGAAAGCCACACAGGCTTACTGGGAAGAATCCAGCATGCTGCTTGAAGAAGATGGTGGCCATCTTGGCTTTGCATCCCCTAGCATGGAGAAGATGGAGACTGAACTTAGCTTGGACCCCTTGTATTTGCCTAAAGCAAAACCTGAAAGTCCTGAAGGCTGTCGTGAAAGCCCTGGTGGTGCAGTGGTTAACTGCTGGTACTGCAGCCACAAGGTTGTGAGTTCGATCCTGCTGGGTTCCAGATTGACTCAGTCTTCCATCCTTCTGCACGTCGGTAAAATGAGTACCCAGTTTGTTGGAGGCCATTAGCTAATACATTGTAAACCGCTTAGAGAGTACTTAGCTGATAAGCGGTATAGAAATACATATGCTATTGCTATTCTTAGGTTTCTTACACAGCAGAAGTACCTATGGACTATAAAAGGAAATCAAGAGAGTGCTGACATTTTTCAAGAAGGTGCAAGATCTCTCTAACCATCCTGAAGCCCTCCATGACACATCTGAGTCCAATTTGAGCATCCCCCCTGATGTGCTAGGTTTCTGTGTGCAAGGACACTCACACACATGACTACACACATGCACACAGTTACCAGATCATTCAATCTTGGAGTTGTCCCTTGAATTCTAAAGTGGTAGAATTATTGGAGGACAGTATCAGGTGCATAATTTTCCTGAATGCCTCAGCTAGCTCAAAGTCTGCAAAAGTAGGATTGCTGGAGGCAGTGGAGACAGCTGGGGTGTTTGCAGGAGAGACGGTGGGGAGACTTCTTGGACATTAGCAAGCTGCCCTGTAATCATCAGCTGTTCAGTGTTCCACTAGGCATCTGGGGACTGAGACTGGCCAGTATAAGCACACCTGATACTTCTCCCCAAGGCAACTTACCTGGACCAAAATGTCACTGCTGGAGAAGACAAGGGGCTGAAATGGCCCTGAAATGGGATTTTTTTTTGGACACAGACAGGCTGCCTGTTTGGACACAGATTACAGATCCTTGTCAAGGTGGCTTACTTTTGGTCCATAGCACTTTCTGCAGGGAAAGGTTTCGTGTCTTCCAACTGTATTATCAGATCCAAAACAAACGGCCTTTATGAAATACCAAAGGGTATTTTGGTAGGTGTAGCCAGACAATTTTCATGGCGGGGGGGAGAGAGCAGAAACAAGAAAAAATTGGAGGGCATAAGGTTTTGGCCATCCGTCACTATAAAAGAGATTTTCTATGAGAAAAGGTAGTGATGAAAATACTGACTAATTAATCCATTTTAATGAGAAAGTACATTGAGAAGCTTCCAAGAACAGCAAATCAATTTAAAATGCATCATTTTTCTTGTGTAAAATAGTTATGTAAACAAATAGGAGTAACTAGGAAGTAAATGCATATTGTGCAAATCATCCTGCTACAGTGATCTGAAGTGTGAATAAAGTCTAATGCACTGTGATTTTTCTGCAAACTAGTGGAGAAACTGACCACTTGAAATTTCTTCAAACGTTACTTTCAAAAGCCAAGATGACTAAATTTGCTTTTCTCTGGTGAAGCACTAAATGCCTGTAGGATGTCGAAGTTGAGAATTATTTTGTTTTCACACTGTTATAAATGTACCAAAGATGAGTCTTGCAGCATACATACAAAAGGTAGCTGCATGGAAAAGCTTCCTTGGACATGCAGTCTGTTTTGAAGCCTCATTGGTACCTCGGGTTTTGCAGGAATCTACCATTGGTGATCGATCATGGAATAATCAAACCAGACACAGAGAACTGAATTGAACAAGGGCCACTTGATTTAACCTAAAACCTATATAAACTGTGTGGAACCTGGAAAGGAGTCTCTGTGTGGGAGCACCCTAGTGAAGGATCAGCTGAGGCCAGGCATTGCTCCATGACTTCTTCCTCAGGCTTCCCCTGAGAGAACCACTTGAGCCCTGAGAACAATCTAAGAGCTGGGTTGCTTCCCAACTGACCATCTGATGGAAGGCAGCCCCAAGGCATGCCCCTCAAGTTGCAGGATATAAAGTGAGGGCAAACCCCCCAGGTCTCCCTCAAAAGTAGTCTCCATTACCCCCTGGATTTCAGGACCTAAAGAGACAGTTCCGAAGCCCTGCCCTTCACAAAAGGGTGCCCAGGTGTTCACCTTAATTCTTTCTTTGTCTGCCCCATTACCTGCCAAGTGGCCACCTATTTAGAGATGCCACCCGAAGCCAATCATCAGAGTCCCCCAGGCACGGCATAGGTGATTAAAAAGGAAGAGATTCCTACTCAGCCCCAAAGTGACCAGCTGTGCTCACGCTGTACTGGAGCCAAGACAGTGGGCCAAAAACATCATCCAAAGAGATTGCAAAGGGAGTGAACAAATCTTAAAAACCATCCAGCTCCATCCAAGAATGCATAGCGTCATAGCAACTTGTGCCTGATGCAAACAGCATTGGCTTCTCCTCTGTGGAGGTCATGAAAGGTGGCCCCACCCACCCATCCACCCACAGATCCAGTGTTGCATATCCTTTTTGGGGATGCCACAACTATGGTGAATGTTTCTTCAACAGGGAAAAATGTAAGGTGCTACACTTGGGTGGAAAAAGTGAAATGCACAGATATAAGATGGGTGACACCTGGCTTGGCCAAAGTACATGTGAAAGGGATCTAGGAGTCTTAGCAGACCACATACTGAACATGGCTCAGCAATTTGATGTGGAACCTAATAAAGCCAATGTGATTCTAGGCTGCATCAATAGAAGTATAGTGTCTAGGACAAAAGAAGTGATAGCACCACTCTATTCTGCTTTGGTCAGACCCCACCTGGAATACTGTGTTCAGTTCTGGACACCACTGTTCAGGAAGGATATTGACAAGATGGAATGTGACCAGAGGAGGGTGACCAAAATGGTAAAAGGCCTGTGAGAAGCAGCTTAGGGAGCTGGGCATGTGTAGCTTGGAGAGGAGAAGGTTAAGAGGTGACATGATAGCTATGTTTAAATATTTGAAGGTATGTCATATGGAAGATGGAGCAAACTTATCTTCTGCTGTTCCAGAGACTAGGAGATGGAGCAACGGCTTGAAACTTCAGGAAAAGAAATTCCATCTAAACATTAGGAAGAAGTTCCTGATAGTTACAGCAGTTTGACAGTGGAATATGCTGCCTGGGAGTGTGGAGTCTCCTTCTTTAGAGGTTTTTAAACAGAGGCTGGATGGTCATCTGTCAGGATTGCCGTGATTGTGTGTTCCTGCATGGCAGGGGATTGGATTCCATCGCCCTTGTGGTCTTTTCCAGATCTATGATTTTATGGTCAGTACGCTGTATAAGTGAAGTGTACTTAATGGTGCAATTTCTCCTGGCCTCAATCTCCCACCCCAACTTGATGGAAACAACAGCCACACATACTGTGATCACTGGCAGAATGGACCTCCTTCTCCCAATGCAGCATACGTCCTCTAAAGTAGGTTGGGGAGAGGAGCTGTGATTATGGCAATAACGTCAGAATCATAACTAAGTAGTGATCATGAATGTGGAACAGTTGGTAATGGAAGAATGGGTTGTTAGAGTTGCTGAGTTATCCCAAAGGTCCATACTAATATGTGTTTAAAGGGTAGGTCAACTGAATATTTTTTTTTGAAAGATTGGAAACTGTCTATTGACTATCTGAGTAATAAGAAATCTGACTTTTCTATAATTTGTGGATCTGGTTACTAATAGGATTGGCTAGATCTGTAATGGTAGAATAACTTTTTTTTCTTATTTTATCTTCTTATTTCATTATAGTTTGGTTCCCTTAACAAGTTCATTTCAGACTGGTTCGTTTCATGAGGATCACTTTCAGTGAAATTCATCTGAGCTGCATGACCCTGTTATAGTGCTGTTATTCCACTTTCAACATCCTATGGAATTCTGGGGTTTGCAGTTTGGGAATGGGTTTTTAGAATTCTCAGTCAGAGAGTTCTTTGGCCTCAGTAAACTACAAACCCCAGAATTCCACAGGATGTTGAAGTGGCATAATAGCACTACAACAGTATAGGGCGGAAAGCCCCTTAGTATATCGTAAGATGGTGTTTTAATGAGTTGGTTTTTAGTGTTTTCAGTTTAATGTTTTAGTGTTGTGTTTTAGTATTGGGTGTTTGAATTTTAGTTTATGGTTAAAAGGTCAGTTTGTGGTTACATGATTCTGTGTTGTTGTTGCTGTCGTACATCTTCAAGTTCTTTCCAACTTACAGTGACCCTAAGGTGAGCCTGCCATGAAGTTTTGAGGTTTGAGAGTATGTGAGGTGACTCAGTTAAGTATCTGAGGCAGCTGATAGAGAATACTGGCCTATACTTCAAATTCTCAACTACAGTGCTAGAAATTTGAGGACTGAAAGAAAATGTCAGGGGGACAGAATTCTTGTTTGAGGATTCAATGCCCTCATATGCCCCCTGTTGCTGCACCCCAGGGTATTTGGGCTAGCTTCTTGTTCCAATGGATTTTAGAAAATTAACATTAAGTAAAAACAACAACAAAGTGTTTTATATTTAGCTTTCTAAAAAAAAAAAAAAAAAAAAAATTAAAGGAGAAATTAATCATGGTACACGCCAAGCACATCCCATTGTATCTGGACTCAGGCAGAACTGAGGAACATGATGTGCTGTTGCGCTTAGGTTAAAACAATGAAAAGCTAATTAGATACAGTGGAAATAACTCTAATATATTAGCAATTATGTTTCAGATGATGTAGGTTGTGTAAGTTGGGTTAATATAAAATGAGGCTTAATAGGATTGTCGCCTGGCACTATTTTTCTTCCCTGGAATATGCAGAATGGTTTTAAAAAGAAGGAGGGGAAAAGACACAAAGGAGGATCTTTTTCTTCTGAATCTGCATTATAACATAATATCTCCTGCTGTGAGTGATCTTCTGGTGCAAAGGTAATATCTATCTATCTATCTATCTGTCTCTCTCTCTCTCTCTCTCTCTCTCTCTCTCTCTCTCTCTCTCTCTCTCTATATATATGTATACACACACACACACACACACACACACACATACATATATATATACATACATGCATACATACATACATAAAATTAGGATACAGTGGAGTGGTACCATACACACACATACACACGCACACGTACACGGTACCACTCCCTGTTATTTACAAAGAAATGTGATTCTTTTAGTATTCAGATTCCCTTGAAAAAGCATCTGTCAGCACTGAGGTATGAGGGACATGAAATTTTGCGTCTCACGATGAATGCAGACATTGGTTTGGGTTGGTATTTTTGCATGCTCTCCCTTTCCATTATTGTGATGGAGATCATAGTAAATTTTCAGAGGGTTCCCAATTCATCTTGAATATAGAAGCAACGGCCGGAGTTGTATGCAGAACGGTAGCAGTAGTAATAATGACAGTAACAATAATAACAACAATGATAACGTACAGGAATGTTATTTATGTATTTATTTATTTATATTCTACCCATCCTCTGTTCGGCTCAGGTTAACTGCTTTGCCTCCTCTCTCCTTCCCCTTCGCCTTCAAACTTAACAGCGAGGTAAATTAAATGGAGAGGAATTCACACTGTTCAAAAGGTGGAGAGAAAGATGGAGGAATTCATGGAAGCCACACATGCTCAACCCCAACTCCCTCCCCCGTCGTAATGTACTATTTCACTGGAGCCATAAAACTCAGATTAATATGAGACAATCATCACAACAGTAATGATGGCAATGGTGGTAATGAAGAAGAAGAAGGAGAAGGAGAAGAAGGGCCTTTCCTCACCATGCCTCAATAGCATGTTGTTCTGTTTCAGTCCCAACGTTGCCATTTCCATGATGGTATTGGGTTCTCTACCACACCCTTTTGACTTTAGCAGATAAGTAGCATTATTGCCACCAGTGTTCCCACCGCACTGCAGCATCATTACCAAGTCCTTTTCCCCTCCTCACAGCTCATGATTGGTCTTTTTTTTTTTTGTAAGCCATATTAGCACAGCAACATTGTAACGTCACATCAATGCAACCTTCCAGCGCCAGTATACTGTTGCATTTTTTGCACTATGAAGCCAAAACATGAGTCAGCAGTGTGATGCGGCAGCTAAGAAAGCCAACGCGATTCTTAGTTGCATCAATAGGCGTATGGTGTCTAGATCGAGGGAGGTAATAGAGTGGTACCACTCTATTCTGCATTGGTTAGGCCTCATTTGGAATACTGTGTCCAGTTCTGGGCACCTCGATTCAAGAAGGATGTCGACAAACTGGAACGTGTCCACAGGAGGGCGACCAAAATGGTGAAGGGTCTGGAAGCCATGCCCTATGAGGAACGCCTTAGGGAGCTGGGTATGTTTAGTCTGCAGAAGAGAAGGTTAAGAGGGGACATGATAGCCATGGTTAAATATTTGAAGGGATGTCATGTCGAGGAGGGAGCGGGCTTGTTCTCTACCGCTCCAAAGACTAGGACCCTTTTTGCACCTTGCCCTTTTGCAGTGCTGGGGTGCAGGGCTCACGCAAGCAGCCTCTGGAGGAAGGCTCTCGCTTCCCTGCCTGTTCAGCTCCGCACGAGCTTCTTGCTTGCGCAAGAGCCCCGCCTCTTCCTTTTGCAGTGCAGCCTGGGACCTTTCCCAGCCTGCACTGGACAGGAAGCGTGACCCGGCTGGGCTCCTGAGGCTCCGCACGGCAGGTAAGTGTACGCCGGGCCCCGGAGCGATGTGCGACCGCGCAGCATTTTCGGCTTCAAGACGAAAATGAAAAAATGCGTGCGCAGTCCGCGTCAGGCCCTTGAGCGTCGCGCAAATGTGAGTGCGTTGTGTGGACCGCTCCTCACATGTGCGGGATGCTCAAGGGGCCCTTTCGCATCGGAAATGCTGTGCGAAAAGGGCCTAGGACAAGGAGCAATGGATTCAAGCTGCAGGAAAGGAGATTCCACTTGAACCTCAGGAAGAACCTCCTGACGGTCAGAGCTGTCCGGCAGTGGAATATGCTGCCTCGGAGTGTGGTGGAGTCTCCTTCTTTGGAGGTTTTTAAGCAGAGGCTGGATGGCCATCTGTTGGGAATGCTTTGATGGGTGTTCCTGCATAGCAGGAGGTTGGACTCAATGGCAACTGGGGTCTCTTCCAACTCTATGATTCTATAAGTACTAAGAAAATAAAAAAAAATTAGCTCAAAGGAGAAATTTAACATAAACATGGCAAGGTGATAGATTTCAAAATTGCCATACCATGGGAGTCGCTGAGAGAGGGACAACCTGGGAACACCCACCGCGTGCCCACTCCTGGATCGGCAACGACAGGAAGCACAACCAAGCGCTATTGAGAAACCGCATTCACCCAGTTGACAGGATTGTGGCAGGAAAGGAGGCCATTACCAGATTTTTTTCTGAAAATGAAAAAGGGCTGCTTTGCAATGCATGGGACCGTGATAGCAGATGGTTAGCGATGACATTGTGCAATAGCATGGGCCCTGGACTGGGAACAATGTGTTGCTCTGGCAGGATGACAACTCCGTGCGGTAGGGGCTGGAGAAGAAGAAGAAGAACAACAACAGCTAGTTGTTGTTCCCTGGCTTGATTTAAACTCCGAGCTTGAGGAAAAAATCTATCCTCTTCCACCATGCCAACTGCAAGGAGTACTGGGAGGTAGAGTTTTCCCAATACTGCTTTCAACATCACTAGTGAAACTTTAAGTTGTTGTAGGTTTTCCAGGCTCTGAGGCCGTGTTCTATTAGTATTTTCTCCTGACATTTCGCCTGCATGATGACGATGATCCTCTGAAGATGCCAGCCACAGATGCAGGTGAAACGTCCGGAGAAAATGTTGTAAATAAAAAGGAAATTCAGAAGACAAAACAGGGAAAGAGAAATAGTCTTGTATATATTCTAGTTAAAAGATAAAAATAGCATATGAGTTCTTAATGTACAAAAGATTAAAAAAGAACATGAGCAAGTTTGGCAAGTTAAAATACAAATACAAAATATCAAAATATGATACAATATCACAATGAAGCACGATATGATACAAACTGCAGCAACAGCAAATTAGAGCAAATCAGGAAGTGAGTGTTCACTAAGAGAATGCTACTCTTATAGAGCCTTTACAACTGCTGCCAATAACAGTAGCAGGTGAAGGTCCTTTATAACACCTATAGACCAATTAACCCCACAGCGACTAAGTTGTAAGTCTTGTCAGTTCCAACAGAAAATACTAATAGAATACAGCCTCAAAGCCCAGAAAACCCACAACAACCTATAGATTCCAGCCGTGAAAGCCTTCGACTTTACACTAGTGAAACTGCCTACACAGTACGAGGCACCAATGGAAAGCTCTCCATGAACTACCTATCTACTTTCACTCCACAGATGCTGCTACAAAGGTAAATAAGAGGGCAGAACTTGCAAAATTTTTTTTTTTTTGTACTACAGCTCCCAAAATCTCCCAGCCAGCATGTCAGCCAGTTCATCCCACGGTCCATGGGATGAAGAGAAGGAAGAGGTTTCAGACAGAGTTTGGAAGAATATCTGTTTGGGCTTCAACTCTGAGAATTGACTGATGATGCTGGTTGTAGAACTGTGAGAATTATAGTACCAAAAGTGAGAGAGAAGAAAAGAAAAATATAGTGAATTCTTTACTTCCCTGTTGTCCCACCAGTGGTGAACTGTGTCACTCCAGATGTTCATAAACTATTACTTTGATCATCCCCCATCATTAGGCTGGTTGGGACTAGGGATCTAAAGAATCATCAATTTTCTTGTTCTTGATGAAGAAGAGGGAAGCACAGCTCCATCATGCCTAGGTCCAGAAGCAGGTGAAAGGCCCTCTCTCCATCCCAACTACCACTGCCTGGCCTTGGAGGGAGAGAAGAAGAGGTGGGCATAGCTCCGTCATGCCTAGGCACAGAAGCAGATGAAAGGCTCTCCCTCCATTCTGACTGCCACTGCCTTGGACTAGGAGGGTGAGAAGAAGAGGCAGACACAGCTCTGTCATGCCCAGGCCCAGAAGCAGATGAAAGGCCTTCCATCCATCCCAGTGGCCACTGCGCTGGTCTCGGAGGATGAGAAGAAGAGGCAGTAACAGATGGACTTAATCCTTTCCCACGCTTGTTTGGTGCACAAAACCAAACCACAGCAAGGGTTATTCATCAAGATCAGTGTCTTTCATACAAAAATACATTTTTTCTACACCAAGTCCTCCCCCTTTTGCATAAAATAAATAGATTTTGCACAGACTTTTCTTTTATTCTTTAAGCGGGGGGAGATGCCTATATTTTGAAAAGGTTTGAAAAGGTGGGGAAACTTTTATAATGTCACCGCATACCCTCTAGCATGTTGCAGATGAAAACCAAGACACATGTGGCCAAGCAACCTCACTATGTGGGTCAAGATGGCAAAAAGTTATTACTGAGAAAGAACAACAGCCTAGGCAAAGCTGCAGCAGTTCGCTTTTGCCTGAGCCTAAAGGGAAGGGCAAGATTCTGTCTCTCCTCTCTTCTCCTCCCCTGCTGAGTTAATTAAGAATGAACTAATTTTGTATTTTGAAAGCAGTTTGCAGCGGCTGAAGTGAGCTGAGGACAACGGGGAAAAGTGGGAGGTGGAGGGAGAAACTGGGACAGTTTAAAAGCAGCTGAGAAAGAGGGACAGCAGAGGACTAATCTGGACTGTCCCTGTGAAATTGAGACAATTGGAGGTTATGGCCACTTCTGCCCTATACTGTTATAGTGCTACTATTCCATTTTCAACAGCCTGTGGAATTCTGCGATTTGTAGTTTACTGAGGCCAAAAGGTTCTCTGGTTGAGAATTCTTCATGCCCCTCCCTAAACTGCAAACCCCAGGATTCCATAGGATGCTGAAAGTGGAATGGTAGCACTATAACAGTGTAGTGCGGAAATGGCCTATGTCACTGAGCAAGGGGAAAACGTTTGAAATCTTCTGTTGTTGGATGCAAGAATGAAATAAGTAAACTAGTTGGAATTAGCTGGCTGCAAACCACATCCCAAGAGGTTGAGAAAGCTTCTTACTTACTTACTTACTTATTTATTTTTATGGAAGTACAACTCCCACAGTCCTCCAGCCAGTTGGCTAGAGACTATGATGGCTGGGGGATGCTGAGAGATGGAGGTTTGTGTTTTCCAACCTTGCTATAAAGACTAGGACACAGTTTCTAAACCCTTGGGGTAAAAGATTGTCCTAGCCTTGGTGAGGTTATAATTGAGCCTCCTAATCCAAGTTCATCTGAACTTGGAACAGTTATGGAGTCATTGTAGTTGAAAACAATATAGTTCTGCTGGATTTCAGTCTCATAAAACTTTATGCATTTTTAGGATCTTTTCTTGTTAAATGTTATTTGCATTGTAAGTTGCCTGTTATCTTTTAGCAATGGAAAAGTGGAGTATAAATGTCTGAAAGAGCTATAAACAGAGAAAGAATGGAGCTCAGTTGGGCTTTTAACACAAAGAGCTGAACAGAATCTCCAGCTTCATCCCTAGTGAATCCTTCATCTCACAATCAAGACTGTACTCATCACACAGCACATTGAAACAAAAGTCTAATATGCTACTTTACACTGATGGCAGGATGGTTCTACCCTTAAGACAGCAGGAAAAAGAAGATTGGGCTCCACCTGCTTATGGGTGGTCCAAATTTATTCTTTAAAAAGCCCAACACATTTTGGTCTCTCAATAAATTAATTGGCCTTCAGGGGCTGTATTAAAAATAAACACAAATAAATATATATACACAAATACACACACACACACACACACATACATACACACATATAAATAAATAAATAAAAAAACAATTTACAATCCTATAACAAGGAACAACACACATGTATAAAATGATATAATACTTCCGAATTTACATAGTGAACTATACCATTCTTGTAACAAATCATACACATACTATTAATCCAATCTACAACAGTAATTTCTGGAACTCCTGCTGCACTCTCTTTATGAACTGGACTGAAGGCCAATTAATATATAAACAGGCCGAATCTCATTGGGTTTTTTAAAGAATAAACTTGGACATCCATAAGCACGTGGAGCCCAGTCTCCTGTTTTTTTGCTGATTCATAGAAATCATAGAAATGTAGAGTTGGGAGAGACCACTCGGGCCATCCAGTCCAACCCCCTGCCATGCAGGAACACCCTGAAAGCACTCCTGACAGATGGCCATCCAGCCTCTGCTTAAAAACCTCCAAGGAAGGAGACTCCACTACACTCCGAGGCAGCATATTCCACTGCCGGACAGCCCTGACTGTCAGGAAGTTCTTCCTGAGGTTCAGGTGGAATCTCCTTTCCTGCAGCTTGAATCCATTGCTCCTTGTCCTGGTCTCTGGAGAGGCAGAAAACAAGCCCTCTCCCTCCTCTACATGGCATCCCTTCAAATATTTAAACATAGCTATCATGTCCCCTCTTAACCTTCTCTTCTGCAGACTGAACATACCCAGCTCTCTAAGTCTATCCTCATAGGGCATGGCTTCCTGGCCCCTCACCATTTTGGTCGCCCTCCTCTAGACCGGCTCCAGCTTGACCATGTCCTTCTTGAATTGAGGTGCCCAGAACTGGACACAGGATTCAAGATGAGGTCTAACCAAAGCAGAGTAGAGTGGTACCAGTACCTCCCTCGATCTAGACACCATACTCCTATTGATGCAGCTGAGAATTGCGTTGGCTTTCTTGGCTGCCGCATCACACTGCTGACTCATGTTCAGCTTGTGGTCTATTAAGACTCCTAGATCCCTTTCACACGTACTGCTATCCAGCCACATGTCCCCCATCCTATATTTCTGTATTTCATTTTTTCTACCTAAGTGTAGGACCTTAGACTTCTCTCTGTTGAATTTCATTTTGTTAGCCCTGGCCCAGCTCTCCAATCTATCCAGGTCATTTTGAATTTTGATCCTGTCCTCTGGTGTATTAGCAACCCCTCCCAATTTGGTGTTATTATACATGCTCTCCAGTACGTATTCCTCTTCCCTTACAGCTACCATTTTATCTCAAACTACACAACAATTGAAAACACATTTTTCAAAAACTGACTGCAGTCCACCTTGTTTCACTTACTTGTTCGTAATTTAACACACACCACTTTTCAGGGCAAAAATTCTCTGGAAATGGCTGCAGCTTCTCCTCCTCCTCCTCCTCTCCTCCTCCTCTGGTTTTTGAATCTCTGGCTGGTTTCCTTGCAAGGACCCCATAAATGTTGGCAAAAAGATTTTGCTAGTTACCTCACCTCTTGCAGCACCCTTAATTAGAACCAATTAATTCCCCATTTTTACATTGAATTGAGGGTACTGTTGGAGGATCTCAAGGAGTCCCCCACCTTTTGGGGTAAAACTACCACTGAAAGGACCCAAAGTTTTGTTTGTTGGACCTAATTATACCAACTTTCATGGCCTGGACATGCCAGGTATTCCTAACGCTGTAGCCACTGTTGCTGAATTAGCATGCAAGGATGTTAAAAGAGGTGAACAAGCATTTCAATTACCTGTATATATATTTTTAAAGGCTTACTTAAAATGTTCACAGTTGAATTAGCAGCTTCATTTCTTAAGGTAAATTGAGGGAAAACATTGCTTTTTCATTCATCTTTGGGTTGCAGGAGTTGGATGCTGTATTGAACACACTTCTGTCTTAGTTGGATTCATTTCAGTTCCGCTTCTGTTGGGTGAAGGAATACAGGATTTGTGTACAAAAAGAGAAAAGAAAGGAGAAGGATTAAAAAAGAAAATTTTAAAGGAGTAGCAAAGATACACCCAAACTGGAGAAACAAATGTAGCAATGTTTAGTTGTCAGAAGTAAATGAAAGAGAAAGGCTTCAGGTTGGGGTGAGATTCTACTGGTGCTTCTATAGTGTAGACTGACACACATGTAGTTACACAGTGGTTATTCTACACCATTATTCTGCTTAATACTGACATTGCACCACTGACTATCTGCCAATATACCTGGTTCTTGTCCCATAGTGCAGTAGGACTAGATATTTTGTGGCTGGTAACTTTTGTTGAGGATCTCCGATGATTGAGTCAGGGCACTGTTTTTCCTCAAGATGATGAAATACTACAGGTTGAGCATCCTTTATCCGAAATGCTTGGGACCAGAAGTTTTCCTGATTTCAGATTTTTTTTTTTTTTGAAATAGCTGTATTTGCCAATATGTTGTACATAATGAGATATCCTGGAGATGGGAACCAAAACTAAACACTGATTCCTGCCCACCGATCCTCCACCAGGATTTTTGTTTCGTCTAAGTAGAGGTGAAGAATAGAGCCAGAGGAGAGGACAGGCAATAAATAATCCTTCTGGGTCTACCTGTTCTGTTTCTCAACTTCTATCTCTCCTCAGCTTCAAGTCTCGGTTATAAAGGGTGGAAATCCACACCTCCTGCCATTTCACAGGTCCTCGAATCTGTCTCTTCAGCCTCTCTCCATCCTCCAGGAATCCCTCTAGCTGCCTGCTTCCACCTTGAGGAGGAGTATTGCAGCTGTTGCCATGAAGGCAGAAGCAGGCAACTGGTGCAAAAAGTTTCAGGTTTCGTAGGGTTTCAGATTTCAGATTTTGGGACAAGGGAAGCTCAAGGCCATTTCCGCACCTTACCCTTTTCTCTTGTCGACCCAGTGTCATTCTGGCAGTGCCTTTGCCAGGATGGAAGCATGTCCCCAGCGCTCCCCTCTGCACCCAGCCGGCTGACTGTGGATGGGAACGTGAGTGATACGTGCCTTCCTTCCACAGTGTAGCTTGCCTCTTTCCCATGCTGGACTGGGGAAGGAAGTGCCTAGATCATGCTTCCACCCCTTCTGCATGGCTCCCAGTGACACGAGTGTTGTGTGATTGTGGGCCATTACTGAATTTTTTCCAGTAATGGAATATCCCGTGATTGCGATGGTTTGGATGCATTGACTGCAGGACCGCAACGATGTCGTGTGAAATCACACATAGACCAGCAGAAATGTGTCCCCATCATGGAATTTGGAAATGGCTCAACATGTACTTGTATATAAGTAATACATGCTCGATATGTACCGCTTAAGTTACAGATGCTGGCTGAGATCCTGCATCACAGATGTTATGAATGATCCACCTATCGTCTCCTAACTCAGCCCCTCCAAACCTGCCTTAATAGCCAGCAGCTGTACTGAGTGATGCAGGTGTGTTCTGCTGATGATTGGGGCATAGCAGGATGATGTTTTCAGACCCCTGCCTCCAGTGACCTGTGATGTGACAAGGACAGACTTTTGTGACTTGGTGTGGCTGATGGCTGTTAAGGGTTTGTTTTGTTTTGTGGGGGGGTGGGGAGAGGAAGCATTTGTGATTGTGGCAATAATGCCACCATCATAAACATGAATACTAAGCAGTTACGATGTGCAAGTCTAGCATATACATTTGTAACTGCTCAAGAGGAAGCTGGCTATTATTGTTACAAGCCTGGTCAAGATCCTACAAGAAGCGTGTACAGTGTAAGTGCACTACACACATGCAGTTGCATGGTGGTTGCACCTTTTTGGTGAAAACCAATATTGTGCAACCATGTCTGTCTGCCAATGTGCCTGTTTCTCATCCTGTAGTGGAATGGGGAATGCACCGTGGCTGTTCCTGCAATCTCAGTAGACCAAGTGGTGAAGGCAAAGATAAATAGTTATGCGCCATCCAAGAGTGCATGGATGCATATGGGAGAGAATAACCACTGATCAATGGGAATGAATAATTATGCATTCCCCCCCACTATTCCTAATGGAACAGCACAAAGTAAATGGTTTTCACTTCCGGTTTGGCACAGCAAAACATCAACAAGAAAAGGAGAGAAAGAGAGAGAGCAGTCTTAACTTTCTATTCCCGCCCCCCTCAATTCTTTCGAGTTTCTTGTCATGGATATATTAGCAAGGCACGATGCATGCTAATTACAAAGTTGGCTATAACAAGAGTTCCTCTTGTGAATCCATTTAAGGACCAATTGTTTACTATCTTTTTCTGTAAGTATAAAATTTTAATTACGGGACTGACAGGAACTGTGTGTGATACAGTGCTCTACATTTATCACTGGGAGAGGACCAGTTGCGGGAGCTGTTTGACTTTGGAGGGATCCTGATGCGCCCGCAATGCTGAGCAGCAGGTGCCACATTATTATGTACAGAAAAGCAATTAGGAAGCATATTGGATGAATGGGAAGTGCATTAATATTAGCGAGTGCATTTGTCAGTGGTTTTGATGCGAGGCTCTCTCTTTTCTTTATGCAACATTAAGATTGTGCCTCTCATAAATTCTCCCCTTAAATTGCCATCTGTTCCCTTGTCATGAAGGAGCGAGGTGGAGAAAAAAAGTTTTTTTCTTTCTCTCTCTTTTGCTTGACAAAGGGAAAAAAAACACTCCCAAGACTAGAAAAGAATTTCTTTTTAAAAAAATTTGAGATGGGGGAGCAGGCGGGAAGAGAGAAACAAAGGAGCCAGTAGCAGTTGGGAGAGTGGCGTGATGCAGAATGGAGCGTCACACGTGCTACGTAATTATCCTTGAACGTAGTGCTAACTATCAGGATTTCTACCTCCCCCTCAGTTCTTTTATCTCTGAATTATTTTTTAACTCTTTTAAGAATATCCTTTTTTAAAAAAAGCTACAGGAAGTGGCTGTAATGACAAAGTAACTACAAAGAGAGAATCCAAATTTCATGCTCTTTCTGTGCAGTGATTCATTCCTGATTGTTTCTCTTGACTTGAATTTTGGTTTTCCTGAGGACTGGTAAATTTTGATGAGACTTTGATTCCATTTCGTTATGTTTTTTTTTTCTTAAAAGAAAAACCTGTTCTATATTCTCCTGAGGACATGCAGTTTGTTCTCAGAAATCTGTACTATTGTGAACTTGTAGATTGTTGTTCTTTGCCATAAGTTGACTTTGACTTACAGTGTCTCTATGCATGAGAGAGCTCCAAGAGCTCCAGTCATCAACTGCCCCACTCAGGTCTTGCAAACTCAGGTCCATGGCTTCATTGACTGAGCCAATTCCCTTGTAGTGTGGCCTTCCTCTTTTCCTGCTGCCTTCCCTTTTACGGATTATCATCTTTCTTCAATGAGTGACGTCATGATATGTCCAAAGTATGACAGCCTTAGTTTATCATTGTCACTTCTAGTGAGGTTCCAGGCTTGATTTGTTCTAAGACCAATAAGGCTGTCAGCCTTAGGGGATCCACAGACACATGCAAGAAATCAAGCAGTCTTACAAACCATACAAGGCTATCAGAGGGAAAGGAGAGAGAGATGAGATAATGAGGAGATTTTGGGATGAAGTAGGGGATAGTTACCATCCCAGAAGCAGAAGATTGAGGCAAAGTGGCTCAGACTGAGGGTCCGAGGGTAGTACAAGAGCCCTGGTGGCGCAGTGGTTAAATGCAGGTACTGCAGCCACAAAGTTGTGAGTTTGATCCTGCTGGGCTCCAGGTTGAGTCAGCCTTCCATTCTTCTGCAGGTCGGTAAAATGAGTACTCAGCTTGTTGGGGGCAATTAGCTAACACATTGTAAACTGCTTAGAGAGCACTTAGCTGGTAAGCAGTATAGAAATACACATGCTATTGCTACTGCTACAATGAACAGGAATCTGGTGCCCTCATGCAGCATAATATGCCAACATGCATCCAAAGTGCTACAAGTTGTCAGGGTTTAAGTGCTCTGGCAGAGCAAAGAAAGGGGTCTGGAATGGTCTGATGGTCTCAGTTGTAGGCGAGAAAGCATTGATGAGAGCGTGATAGCCTCTCAATGTCTGGACGAGTGAAGGAACAAAACAGGAGTTTTCATGGAGACATGTCACAGGATATGAATCTTTTGGTTGCTTCATCTGGCATTTTGTTGGCTATTGTTGGGCTATTGGTCTGGGCACTTAAGAGGATTATCTCAAACCCGTCATGTTGGATTCTCTGACTAATCTTCCTGAACTTATGCCCTAGCCATGCTGAGATCATCCATCCTAGCATGGGGCTTACAGCCAGAGTCCTTTCCACATGCTTTCCAGTCAAAAGTGTTTGCTTATTATATTAAAAATGATACTGCTTGCCAATTATACTATACCATAGAATGGAGGTGTGCAGCATGTTAACAAAACCACACACAAATCTATGATGCGCAAAAATGCATAGAACTGGTACCAATACGGATATCATTCTAGTGCCAAGTTAGGAAAAAAAAATGGATTTTTACTAAATGCTTTTACTGAGGAATTTGGAGCCTAACTTTATTTCATTCAAATCTGCACATAGGAATGGTTTTAAACTCCTTTAAAACCTTCCACTAATTTTCTGTGGTCTTGTTTTAACTTGTCAAATGGCTTAATATGCTTCTAGTCTATTTATCTAGTTATTAAAATATTTTTATTCCACTTCTATCTAAAGATTTAAGAGTGACATACAATAAAACCAGCTGGCTGATTTAAACATTAATCAACTTAGCAAGTTGAAACAGGTGAGTTGAAAGCCAATTAAAACAATTTAGACCATTTAAACTCGTGAACATGTGCACATTTCTTTAAATTCTTCTTAACAGTTTTAAATGGTTTAAAACTGTTCCTGCTGATTTTAGTGTACCTTGCCCTGAATGCCATGGATATAGGTTTGGAATATAAATAATTTAGTAAATAAATAAATTTTAGAAGTCTCCATCTGACCAAATGCAGATGAATTCCTGTGGAAGGGTACTGAGTTCTGTGGGCTGGTAACTGACTCTTCACTTATTTAGAACTCAGAAGGAAGAATGAATTGAGTGTGAACCTGATAGATCTACCCATCATCAATTTTAAGCAGTTTTCTTTTTTGGTAAGAGAAAAAGCACTGACAACTTTCACTAAAGACTGGGAATCATTAGCAAGCTTTTTGCAAGGAAAAAAATATTTTTGTAATATGACAGTTGGATTTGATAATTAGTATTTTTTTTTAAAGAAATGTAGCAGTGGAAGCATTGGGTAGATATTTGTAGTCAGAGAAGTTATTTTTTCATAGATTCAATAACAGTTTGCATTAGGAAAGTGGGAAACTACTCTTGTTGTCTTAGTGTTAGTGTTAGTAGTGGTGTTGATATTTTGCATTTAGTGTTAGGAATTAGGGTTAGTTTTTTATAATTAATATTTAGAATTAGGGATGAGACGAATCCAGAATCTTCCAAATCCGAATCTCAATCCGGATTTGAATTCAAATCCCTGGAAGGTTCTGGGAATCCACGAATCTCACGAACCTCGAATCTTTTGAATCCTTTTTAAAAAAAGAGTTTAAAAAGCAAGGGAAAGAAGGATAATCTTGGGCGAGACACGCTCTCTCAGCCTTAGCAAAAGCCTAGGCAAAGGCAAACCTCCCTCTGAAGAAATCTGGCCAGGACAATTGTCATAGTTTTGCCTCAGGATCTCCCCAGATTGAAAATGACATGAAGTCCCTTTCTACACAGGCAGGAAAATGTGGATTAATCCCACATTTTCCTGCCTGTGTAAACAGGGCCACATACTACTGTACAGAGATAATCCAGGTCTAAACTGGATTTTCTTTGCATAGCTCCTTCTGGCATCCTGGGGTTTGTAGTTTGATGATGGACCAGCGGACTTTGGCAGAGAAGGCTGTGAGACCTTGTAAAACTCCAAACCCCAGAACTGTGTCTGAAAGAGGTTTGCAAGGGAGCTCTACAAAGCAATGTTTCAGCTGTCCTTGAAATCTCAAGCCTGTAGCTTCCAGTCAAGTGCTAAACTTAAATATGAAATGTTCAATTTAAATATCTTAGAATACAACCCCAGATGTAATTTCTGAAATTGTTAGCAAAGGCCATTATTACTCCAAGGGAAAACCTCACCTACTTGCCATCTATGTTTGTGTGTCTGGGCGCCCAAGTTTTCAGGCGTCCCGGTCTCCAACAAACTATTTGGTTGGTGGATTCAAAAGATTCGGTTTGTCTATTTTGGTGCAGGGATTCAAATTCATAAATCTCAACTCCTTGCCAAGGATTTGAAGATTCAGTTGGCTCATCCCTAATTTAGAACATGTTTCTATTCTTTCGTGACTCTTTTTCCTTTTCCGCCCATTATTACTGTAGTTGTGTTTGGTTGTATTTCAACTTTTTTATTTTGTTTTGTATGCATGTGTTGTATATTCATAATAAAGTTTACTGTTAAAAATTTTTTATGTGGTTTTAACTGACTGGATAATGAACAACTTTTCTTCTCCCCCATTTTTACTGGCCAAATTCTGTCGGTACATCTATATCTAGTATTGAGAGAAATACGTGCTTCACTATCATAGAGATGTTATTAGACATTATTATTATTATTAGGTTATTAGATGTTATTGGATTAGGATTCTCTGAGGGAAAAATAAAAGGTTATAATCCCTAATTCCACACCAATATGGCTGAATATGCAAGGATTCCAACCCTGATGTTTTGAGCCATTTCTGCCTTACACCATTATGGTGCTATTATTCCACTTTCAACATCCCATGGAATTCTGGGGTTTGCAGTTTACTGAGGCCAAAGGGCTCTCTGGCTGAGAATTCCAGATGCCCCTCCCTAAACTGCAAACCCCAGAATACCATGGGACATTGAAAGTGCATTAATACCACTATAAGAGTGTAGTGTGGAAATGACCTTTATCACTTTCTCACACACCTGATTTTTTTTTTGCTTAAATTCTTTCAATTTCAACTAAGGAGCTTTTTTTTTTTTAATATAGGTAAGCCCTTACGAAAAATCAAGTGAAATGAAATTGTCATGCATCTCTACTCAAGTGTGTGTGTATAGGTTCCTTCAAGTTGCCTGTTGGCTTAGGGCAACCCCGTGAATTTCATAGGGTTTTCTTAGACAAGAATACTCATAGGTGGTTCTAAAGCCAGTTCCTTCCTCTAAAATATAGCGTACAACACCTGGTATTTGTTGATTGTTTCCCATCCAAGTACGAACCAGGGCTGACCCTGCTTAGCTTCCAAGATCAGGTGGGATCTGGTGCCTTTAGGGTATTTAGGTCAAAAGGAAACTTTTGCAGAGTGCTTTTGTACTGTGGCAGACTCCTGGCATCATGGTGCCTTGTGCTTGATGTCATCAATGCTGACCTCGCCTCCATCAGAAGCCAGCAAAAGTGGGTTTTCTCCTGGAGCACCTCAAGCCATGCATGTCCAGATCCGTATTGTCAAAGGCCATTTCCACCCTACACTGTTATAGTACTGTTGTTCCACTTTCAACATCCTGTGGAATCCTGGGGTTTGTAGTTTACTGAGGCCAAAGCGCTGCCTGGCTGAGAATTCCAAAGGCCGCTCCCTAAACTGCAAACCCCAAGATTCCATAGGATGTTGAAAGTGGAATAATAGCACTAGGACAGTGTAGTGCCGAAATGGCCTCAGTATCAGTTAATGGACACCCACATCAAAGTTTTGCTTATCAAATAATACAACCTGAATACACGAAGGTCTTTAATGGGGCTCCCTTCCTCTCCTGGCTATGACTTCAGTGCGGCTGAGGAAAATATCTTATAGTATGATTGTCTGACTTGTAAGAGTGTTTCTTTGGTAAGTGGCATTGCCTAATTTTTTAAAAAATAGATTCTTAAATAATTGATCCTTAAACCTGTGTTCAATGGATTTTTTTTTAATCCTCGAATTTTATTCCAAAAGAGCTGCATCTGATAATTCATATTTGTCCTCTGATCATTCACATCCTCTTCCTAGTTAAATTAATAGCATACCACCCTTTTGAGCTTAATTATATGAAGTCACATTTGTGGAAAAAGGTATTCATGTCTCTAGTTAAACGCTACTGTGTAATGTGTGGTTCTTTTTCTAAAAAAAAAAAGTCTTTGGATGTCATTTCATGCTGAATTCAACGCTTATCTTTTTAACACATTAAGCAAAATTAGTTGATTTTGATGCAATTGCAAGATGTCTCAGAATATTCACTGGAACTGAAAAATCTGAAGAACAACATTTTACTGGAGACAAGCTGTTCAGACCTCAGTGAACTTTTTCTGTTATGCATGGTCTTGGAAGTATGCAATTTATTTATTTATTTATTTATTTATTTATTTATTTATTTCTCTTCTATATCTCAAGATTTCAAGACTGAGTACAATCAATTAGGGGAAACTTTTTTTTAAAAAAAATTATTGTCAAGTCCCCTCCCCCTCAAAAAAAAACCCACAGGAAAAACAAACAGAAAATACATAACCCAGTTGAACCAAATCAAGCCATTATTATTTATCAAATTTATCAACCACTTTGTCCCCCAAACATAACTGAAGATGTCTTACTGTACTTAAAGTAAAAAGAACAATATAGCTTTATTATATAAAGGTATACTCCTCTCCCCCAAGAATCACAGACAAAACCATGTTGGTGTTCAGAAATATGAGAGAGAGTAGTGGGTTTCCCAAACAGAGTATTCAATTGACAAGGCAGAAGATGAACAACAACCAGTTCCATGCCTATCCACCATGCAGAATCTAGCAGGGGAAAATAAAAGCAAAAGGTTTTAGTGTTCTTTGTAAAATCTACAAATGTAGGCTTGCTTAACAACACTTGTCCAGTAATCAAACACATAGGCCATTTCCGCACTAGACTGTTATAACACTATGATTCCACTTTCAACATCCTATGGGATCCTGGGGTTGGCAGTTTCGGGAGGGACCATGCGGCCCCTCCCGAAACCGCAAACCCCAGGATTCCATAGGATGTTGAAAGTGGAATCATAGCGCTATAACAGTCTAGTGCGGAAATGGCCATAGTTTAATGGAACAGAGAAAAAGAAGAGGAAAAAAAATGACTTCATATTAGAGGGATTCAGGAAGAGAATGGGAGTTGAAAGGTAAACAGACAAGAAGTCAGCAAACATGCCAACTAGCAATTGTGAGTATGAAGCTGATTAATAGAGGAGAAGCAGTAGGTTTCTGTGTGTAGGAGCTGCCGGTAAGGAAAAGGGATTAATAAGGCACTCCTACACACAAGCAAGATAGGGGAGACACGAGAGAAGGATATAGGAATGCTTTCAATTCTCCCCTAACCAGTCACTGGGACTGCAGTGCTAAACTGAGAGTAAGGTGACTTTGGATGTGGTGAGGCAAAAGAGGGTGCAGAAATATTATTACTTGCACAGAAAATGCTGTAAACAGGGATTTTTTCCCCTAGTGTCTGTGCAAATTCTTCCTCCTCCTCTTCCTCCTCCTCCTCCTCTTCCTCTTCTTCTTCTTTTTGCAGAATAAGTCCCAAATTGTGAATAGGCTTCTTAAACTGAGTGGTTTTTGAAGAGTTTATCTTATCATAGCTGGAAGAAAATTATTAAACTTTCTCAGTGCTTTGTTCAAGAAGAAACTCGGTGAAGAATTACCTTGCTATTCATGAAACTTACTGGGTGACTCTATGGGTCAATCTCATTCTCTTTCTTATTCTGACTTACCTCACAGGACTGCTATGAGGATAAAATGGGGAGGAAGAGCGCTATATGCACCGCCTTGAGCTCATTGGAGGGAAGTCAGGATGGAAATGTAATGAATGAATGAATACCAGCTAAATGGAGCCTCCATATTTAGTGCCAGTATACCTTTGGATCCTGTTCTAGTGATGGTGGCACACAAATCCGCTTTTACCTCTGACTGGCTATTGCTTAAACAAAATGCTTCGCTAGATAGATTTTAACCTGTTACCTAGTTAATGAGGCATCCTTTACGCTTTTGGTTTTTTCATTCTTACAAAAAGTCAGATTGTGTGTGTGTGTGTGTGTGTTTAAATGTGTGTGTTTTTACAACATGCTCCCACAGTTTTGGTATCTGTTCTTTCTCTCTCCCCCCGCCCCCCGGTTCCTTTCTTTAAAAATTTGAAGAGCCACAGTTGGAAGCAGAACAATGTCAGTAGAAGAAACTCCTGTTGTGCACCTGATGTGATTGTTCTTATCTGTGCCACTACTTTGCCCTCCCACTGGGGCAGTGGTAGAGCCTTATAGCTACCAGAATAAAGACTAACCCAGTCTCCAGCTGTGAGCATGTGATCAGTTCTTAATGTTTGATTTTGAAAAGAACGATACACAAAGAGTCTTCCACCATAAAGCAGGCCCACCCATCTCCTGGAAGAAAAACATACTCATCTGCAAACGATTGCTGATTTGGGCGCATAAAAACTAACTGACAAACTACTCTGGGAAAAGTGATCCCAGGATAAATTTTGTGCCCCCCCCCCTCCAACAGCTTCAAGAAGAGTTTTAGTAGATCATGTGTTAAATATGAGTCAATAGCATGATGCAGCCACCACACACACACACACACACACACACAGAAGCAATGCAGTTTGGAGGCTGCATCAACAAGAATATAATGTCCAGGCTGAGAGAAGTACCACTGTATTCTACTTTGGTCAGACCTCACCTGGAATCCTGTTCTGGACACTACAGTTCAAGAAGGCTGTTGAGAAGCTGGAACATGCTGAAAGGAGGGCAACCAGGATGGCCACAGTTCTGGAATCCAAGCCCTATGAAGAATGGCTTAAGGAGTTGTCTATAGAGAAGACTGAGAAGTAACATGATAGCCATTTCAGGCTGCCATCAGTATGCTGAGGACATTTGGCTCAACTTCTTTTTGCCATCAGAATCAGGCTGCGCTGTGAAGGCACTGGACCAGTCCCTGGATGATGCAGTGGACTGGATGAGAGCCAATAAGCTGCAGCTGAATCTCAGTAAGAGAGAGTCTGTGAGGTCTGCTGGATTGCCATCTTATGTGTTCCTCCAGTGGGGACAATATACTATTGGAGGGGATAGGAGAAGGCCTTCTGTGCTGTGGTACCCTGATTGTGGAATTCCTTCTCCTCAGAAGTTCGAACTGGGGAAAAATGTGGAGTATAAATAAAGATGATGATGATGATGGTGTTCATTAGTGTTAGAAAATTAATTTTGCTTCCCACATTTCTCTGGAAAAGGATGCTGCCATGTTTGCCTTAAAATTTCCTTTTTTTTTTGGTGATTTTCAGCCTAAATCCTACTGTTCACAGTGACTAGTCATTGAAGGATTTACTTAGGTCTTCACTCAACATTTGATTCAATGGATCTAATCTGGTGGCAACTCACTAAGCCAATTCCGGTGTTTCTTTGTTTTAAATTTGTGGTTGTTAATTGTCATTAAATCAGCCTCAACTTAGGGTGACCCTATGAACAAAAGACCTCTGAGACTCACCATCATCAACAGCCCAGCTTAGGTTCTGGAGACTGAGGACTGTGCCTTCCTTTATTGAGTCTATTTGTCTGTAAAGTGGAGCAAGGTTAGTTATATCAAGGAAATGGAAAATTCAAGGAGATTTTCAAATAGGGGATTGGTATAAAGAAGTGTGGAAAATTGCCATTAATGATAAATTAACATGTGGAATTAAGGTCAAAAAAGGAATAATGAAAGGGAGTGATTTTGAAGCAATATGGAAGATATTTATGGAAAAAGTGTTAGTAAAAGAGGAAGGTATCACACCTCCACCGGAAGAGTTACAATTTTGGAAGATGGAGTAATTCGAGGCATAATTGGCTCTGGGGATGGGGTACACTTAGCAATAGCAATAGGTTAAATTTAGTTTGAAAATGATAGAAATAAGAATGAAATTACTAATAGTATATTTTTAAAATGTTAAGTATAGGAATAAATAACAACAATGGGTATAATGAGAATGAGATTTAGATATATATAACCAAAATATATAATCAGTATGATTTATAATATGTTGGATAAGTAATATTTTGTAAATGGATTTAGAGAGAAATAGAAATGTAAGCATTTTTTTTAGTTGTAACTTTTTTTCCTTCCCTTTTATGTTTATTACCTTATGTATTTTTTTGGTGTTTTTTCTTTTCTTATAATTAAATTAAAAATGAAAAAAATAAAGTGGATTTCTTCTTTTCCTACTGCCTCCCAATTTTAGCAAGCATTATCATCTTTTTTAAATCACAAGAGTGAGTTGCTCTCGTGATGTGGCCAAAGTATGATAGCCTCAGTTTGGTCATTCTGGCTTCTAGGGAGAGATCAGGCTTGACCCATTTATTTGTCTTGGACCCATTTATTTGTCTGAAATTGTTTGTTTGAATTACTCTTCTATTAAATAATTATTTCTGGCACTTGTTTTGATCTAGTGTTCACGATGTTTCAAGTTTGTGCTTCTCTGTTCTTTATTTGTGACTTCTGAGAGCTGCAACGTTGCTCTTTCTGAATATCTATCTAAATCACTCCACTCTCCTGAATTATTGAGGACAACTTGAGGAGAACATAAGAGGGCTGTATCAAATTTAGAGGGTCTGGAGGCCAAGAACACAAATGTAAAATATTTCTCTCCTCATAGATCCAGCAATGTATGGGGACAGCTGTTTGTCAGGAGGGTTGGTATTTGATCCTTGTCTCCTGACTGAAGCAATGGTCCAGGTTTGAGTGAATTGTTGCTGAAAATAATAAGGCATAAAGGAACTCTTGATGTGTTTTTTTTGGGGGGGGGGAGAGATGAAAGCAATAGATGGCTGTAAAAAAAAAACTCCCTTGGAACAGCTGTTGCATTTTTTTGAGGGCTTGTGTTATGTCAGGATTTTTGTTAAACACCCAGAACTCATATTATTCTCCTTACTGGTTCACTGAGCAGCAGAATAAGCGAGTGAGAGGGAAGGTTCCCATAGGAATACACTGAGGGACAAAGAGAAGCATTTATTGCATGTTAGCAATCCAATAGCATAATTGTTGGTTGCCATTTATTGACTCGGGCTATCAAGGGAAAGTGGGAATAATTTGGGCATAAATTAACAGTATTTTTTTAAAAATCGTTATGGACTAGATCCATTTTTCCCCCTGCCAAAGTCAGGGGCACTAATAAGTTCTTTAGACATCAAATAAAAGCTAGCTTTTTTGAGAAATCCTCCTCTTGCTTTTTCCATCAATAACCAGGTCCTTGTGGCTC
Organism: Cyclura pinguis; assembly: GCA_030412105.1. NCBI lineage: Eukaryota > Metazoa > Chordata > Lepidosauria > Squamata > Iguanidae > Cyclura > Cyclura pinguis. Next base: position 14,822,441 of record CM059599.1, on the reverse strand, counting down.
TTCACTGACATCTTGTAGTAAATTCCTTGTCACTCTAGGTTTGCCTCACTTCATGACTGGAGACTCCAAAGGTCCCATACTCCATGTGATCAAAGTTGTTGTGTGGGAGATTTTAAGCAAATATTATGTGTAAACACTGGCCATTTCTGCATGGCGTTGCAGTCCCGCTATGGTGATAGGATGGCAGTAGTCCACAGGTCACGTTTTTGCATGAGGTCATCATGGTCCCTCTGCCATCCCACCCCCATGCATTGCGATCGTGGAATATTTGCTTAATGGATTGAATCCATTAAGCGCCTGCGATTGTGCAACACTCCCATACTTGCCTGCCATGCAGGATGCGTGATCACATGCTTCCTTCCCCACTGCACCATGGGAAGAAGGCCGGCTGCAGTGTGGCAGGAAGGGGCGTGTCCTTCACGCTCCTTTCTTCAGGCAGCTGGTCAAGTACAGAGAGGCGTATTCCTGTTGTGCTCCCTTCCTGGCAAAGGCATTGCTGGGATTGCAACGGGACAATGCGGGAGAGCATCATCGTGTGGAAATGGGGACTGTGTGTTATATGATCATCTGATTCTTCTGATCAGATCATGAGACAGTGGCTAGAATTCACCATCACAGTTATGAAAGTTACCTGGGGTTACACATTTGTGACTGATACATATTTATGATCTCTATGTATTCAACAGTGTTGAGAATATGTAGGGATCATAGAAGTCTCTCAATCCTGATTCTCTCAGCAGCAGCCACTGTGAACAACACAGGTCTGTTCTCCCATTCACTGACACACAGCTGACTAATATTTCCATCCCTGTGCTCTGGTGCAGGGGGAATTGCAACAGTCATCCTGCTTCTGACCTTTGCACTGGAGATGGCTTGTGGGAGGGACCGTAGAACAGACCCCTGTTGCTCACTGTGGCTGCTGCCCAGTAACTCAGGACTGGGAGAGCTGGGCTGGGAGACACTACTTAGCTATGTCACTAAGATAGTTACATAATTAAGTAGCTGATCTAGAATCACAGCCGTTATTTTGAATCCACTCTTGTTTTTTATTCTGAACTTTAAAAGAACTGTACAGGATGCTGAATTTGTTTTAGCAATAGAATTTAGCATCTTGGATAGTTCCTTTAAAATTCAGGCTACAGTGCAGAAGTGGATAAACTATCCCTGCTGACAAAGGGGGCCACCAGCTGATGTAATTTCCATCAGTAACCAGGTCGTTGTGGCTCTTCGTTGACATCTTGTAGTAAATTTCCTGTCACTCTAGGTTTGCCTCACTTCATGACTGGAGGCTCCAAAGGTCCCATACTCCATGTGATCAAAAAAAGCTACCTTTTTTTGGTAAAAGGGGTACAGTTGGCCCTTGATATCCACGGATTCAACCAACCATGGGCTACAGTATTTCTCTCTCTCACTCTCTCCCCCCCCACTTCCTTTCCATATATATATATATATATATATATATATATATATATATATAAAAAAAACCAAAAAGCAATTTTTGATTTTACCGTTTTATATAAGGGACAGCATTTTACTACACCATTATACGTAATGGGACTGAGCATCTACTAATTTTGGTATCCATGGGGGCCCTGGTATCAACCTGTAGTGGATAAAGGGACCCTTGTATAAGAAACTGTATAAGAAGTAGGAATGTTGAAATGTTATAAGTGTAGTGAGTAATACTTTTTTGTTAGTTTTTAAAGTGACTTATCAAGGGCGTTTTTAGAAGCATTTTGACCCAAATGTCTCAATGTTTTGTCAGGACATTTCTAAGGAAACAAAAATTAGCAAAAAGTAATGACTTACACACTTAATAAGGCAACACAGTGGCGTAGCGGGGGGGGGCAGGGGCGGGGGCAGTCAGCCCCAGGCAACACTTTCTTGGGGGCACAGTCGCTCAGGTGCCTGTCCTGAAAACTCCCTCTCTTTGCGCTGCCTGGATGCCATCCCATCTAAGCTCACCGGGGACTGGGAACTGAACCTGGCCGCCCGACCGCCGGCCACCTGCCACTCCTACCTATGCGCGTGGAGCCCCCAGGCAGTGTGCATTGCCTGTGGCTCAGCAGACCAGCTCCACCGACTGGGCCGTGCCCGATAGGCAGTTCTCCCGATCATTGGGTGGCTCTCGGCTGACCAGCCTGCCCTTTCCAGTCCAGCCCTTGCCCTTCCCTGCCCCCTTGCTCCAGCGCTGCCACCTGGCAGAAGGGAAGCGGTGCAGTTTGGAGGAGGCAGGAGAGGGGGGCAAAGGGGCTTGAGATGCCTCTGCTGCTCTTTCCAATCTTTTCCCAAGGCTGTTGGGGCCATTCTGGGGGTGGGTGGGGGACAGTCGACCCCAGGCAGCAAAAGCTCTAGCTATGCCACTGAGGCAACAAGTTACCTGTCAAGCCATTGGACCTAATGGTTTCCACGTCTGGAGAGGTGGTGACTCTTTTCCCGTGTTTAGTCTCAACTTTAATCTGTAGTCTCAAGTTGCTTTCTAAGGTGCTGACCGTATTTTTGGGATAGCTCCCCAAAGTTTGGAGTGAGGCCCAAAGCCGTTTCACCAAAGCCTCTTGCAAGGAAGTGACTTGCTGCTCCTATGTCAGCATTCTTGTGGATATCTCTGTGGAAGAGAAGGTTAAGAGGTGATATGATAGCCATGTTTCAGTGTTTGAAAGGAGATCATGTGAAGCAAGGAGCAAGCTTGTCTTCTGCTGCTTCAGCGACTGGGACACGGAGCAATGGATTCAAACTTCATTAAAAGAGATTTCATCTAAACATCAGGAAGAACTTCCTGATGGTAAGATGACAAGAGCAGTTTGACAGTGGAATATGCTGCTGCCTCAGGAGTGCGGTGGAGCCTCCTTCTTTAGAGGTTTTTAAACGGAGGTTGGATGGCCATCTGTTGGGGATGCTTTGATTGTATATTCCTGCATGGTAGGAGTTTGGACTGGATCACCCTCATGATCTCTTCCGGCTCTAGGATTCTATGATTCTACAATTCTATAATTCTTCAAGCAGTACAGGTGGTGATGAATAACTTTTTCTTTTAAAAAAGTAACATTTCAAATGCTATTACTTATACATCACTAAAAAAAGCAGACCTAAAATTGCATAAAATTTGTATTTCCTAATTTAATACACATACATGTATATGGGTGCGCACATGCACATACATACACAGAGGCCAGAATTCTTTTGCTGTGATACTTTTTTTTTTTTTGGCCATTGTTCGATGGATGCATTTAGTCTGTGCTTGCATAAGAGAAGTTTCACAAGTACAACCATTTCACATGAAATCGTACATACTTAGATGTTGCATAGCTATTTGTCAGTATCTTCAGTGTACCATGTGGTTCACTCAGATTGTAGAAACAGTGGCTGTGTGTTCCCCATCACACAAAGGAGCAAGAAAGAAGCACATCAGCAGACACACAATCTGTTGCCCAATGTTGGTATTGAGCAGAATGTTTGTGTAGTGTAAGCTCTGTTTCACTAATTGTGTAGAGATTTACACCCCACATGTATGATGTTGGATTTTGGCTAGGGACTCAAAAAGAATGCCTGAAAATAAATTGGAAATATAATGTATCCCACAATCTTGGGAAAAATAGTGACAAGATGATCTGTTGCTCCTATTCAAGTCTAGGTGTGTTGCTGTTGTTGTGTGCCTTCAACTTGCTTCTGACATCTGGAGACTCTTTCTTGGGGTTTTTGTGGCAAGATTTGTTCAGAGAGGGTTTGCCTTTGCCTGTCCCTGAGGTTGAGAGAGTGTAACTTGCCCAAGGTCACCAGTAGGTTTCCATGACTGAGCAAGGATTTGAACCCTGGTCTCCCAGTGTCCTAGCCAAGCGCTTAAAATACCATAACATGCTAGCTCTCAAGTTTAAGTAGGAATTGAAAATATTTCTCCAATGATTTGCAACAAAAATGTTAATTTTACGCCTATGCACAGCATTCACATTCACTGCAATGTCACTGCATACAGGGCCATTGTGCCTGTAGATGCACATTACACATGTATGTGCATTGCACATTGTGCATGGATGCACACTGTATTTGAAGGCACATTAGCCTTGGTTGTGCATTAAGTTGCACATTTGGTGTCTTGGTCTGGTGGAGTAATATTGACATTGAACACAATGAATGTTTGGCACATTTGTTGCCAAATTCCGCATCTGGAGATTTATGCTACACAACCCTGATGTAGGATCTTGGCCAACAATTGTGATGACTCTATGGCCAGGCATCTGGATTTGTATAGCATAACAGACAGACAGACAGACAGATGCTTTACATTAGAGTATAGATACCTGGAGTGGAAAAACGGATGGGAATAAGTCTCATAGAACTTGATCTTAGGGTTGCTTGGTAATGGTGAATAAATCCAGGAGAAAATACAAGAAAACCTTTCTTCATATAGTGCACAATTTACCTATGGTATTCACTGCCACAAGATCTGGTGATGGCCTCCGGCTAAGAACATTTTCTTTTATTAAAAAATGGCTGATATGAGCTGGACTTAGGAATCCTGGCCAATAGAGGCATATCTAGGGTGGGGCAGGTAGGGCCCATGCCCTGGGTGGCAATGCCGAGGGGGCGCAAAAAAGCCATGCTGGAAGATTTAGTGGTGCCCTAGGCGCTGTTTACGCTAGACGCGCCTCTGCTAGCCAAATACACTTTTTTCTGCATGAGTGAAAGAACAATATGGCATTCAATGTATTGTTGTTATTGCAATTGCTGCTGTTATATTTGTATCTCACCATTCTCCCAAAACTGGAACTCAAGGCAGTTTACAATTTAGAAAGAACAATACAGCTAAATGCATACCACGTATTTATTTATTTAGAGTATTTATACCCCACCCTTCAGTGGAAAAAAAAAAAAAAGAATGTCCCAGTAATGGAACTGTGCCTGGCTGCTCTTCTTTCCCTCAGAAGCCAGAGCAATGGCAGTTAGAAAATGGAAACAAAGCCTCTCACCAGCTTTGGGGCCAAGGCCTGATGGCACTGACCCTGGCTGTTCTCCTCTCCCTTGGAAGCCAGAGCAATGGCAATTGGAATATTGGAGGGAGGGCCTCTCGGTACTAATGGAAAGAATATTTAAAAAATATTTGAAAAAATGGTTGAAAAACATACTGTTCAACTGTTGAGAAACTCTAATGAGAAGAATCTTGGACTGATAAGAATCTTTGCAGTTTGGGATTTATTCTGTGCAAAATTTGCATGTGGTGGTTTTGGGCAGAAGATAGCGTTTTCTGAACAGGAAAATTTTTCAGGAAAATATTTCTGCATTGAAATATTATTTCATGCACAGAAAATAATGTTTTCTATGCAAAAATGGTGTCAGTGGGATTTAGTCTGCAAAAAATTCAGACCTGGTTGATTTGCATAAAAAGCAACATTTTCCTTGCACAAAACAGCATTGCTGCTGTAGGAAGCAATATTTTTGCACTGAAATAGTATTTCCTACACAGAAAATCCTGTTTTTTTACTCAGAAAATGCTGTTTTCTATGCAAAAAAACCCTGTGTGGATTTTGCATAGAATAAGTCCTGAATTGCAAGTAGCCTTCAACAACTGTGTGGTTTTTGAAGACTTTCTCACAGTGGGAAGACAACTGCTGAAATTGCTCATTGCTACCTTTGAGAAGAAAGTTAGTGAAGAATTAAATCCCTGCCTCCCTACCAACCACTGGAGGTTAGAGGGCAGTGGCAATTAGAATGGAGGGAGCTTACTGATGACAAATTCACATTTTCCATCTCACCTGAAGGCAAAGGGCTAACTTATAGCATGTAGAGAAAGGCATGGCACTTAGTTGTCACCCTCTGACAGCCAGTGATGTAGACTCAAGTCAACTGACTCAGACTCAAGCTGGACTCAAGTTGCTTCAGTGACTCAATTTGGACTCAACTTGGCAATAAATGATGCATTGATTTGACTTGACCCATGACATGTATATTTTGAGTGACTGACTTGCTGCCCTTGGTTCAGTAACGTAACATATTCATCCAGAAACCTTACAGCTTTGAAAAATGCTTCACGTGATGATCTGTCTCAAGCTCAAAGCAAAACATGTTAGGCAATGGGCTTGTGGTGGGGTTGAGGTCTGCTTGGCAGCTGTCCCCACAGCATATTGGAGGAGACTTCTAAAACTTTTCCTAACAGCACAAGGCAAGACTAGCCCCCAGAGCGCAGGGAAGGATCCTTCCTTCTAAAGCTTTTGAAACTTCAATAATGGGGAGTAGGAAGGATCCTATACCCCACTTCCAAAAAAGCCTCCAACTTTGGAAATTGGAAGTAAGAAGGATCCTATTCACCACTTCAGAAACTGGTTCCCAGACTTGAGACTTGATTTGAGACTTGACTTGAAAGTATCTTGCAAGGACTTGAGACTTGACTTAAGACTTGGAGTAAAAGACTTAAATCCATCACTGGTAACAGATTGCTGCTACTTGTCAACCCCTGGTGGTGACTGATGCTTCCATGTTATTGATGAATCACATCAGGTTTTAGTTCAATATTTGAAGGTGCTATCCAAGATGCCAAGTCCTATCTCCAAAATAGGACAGCACTTTCAGTAGCTCCTTCCAATTCAGATTAGAGTGGTTTCATCACCCCACTGTCATTGGAGCCATTGGAGCCATTCATCACTGCTTCTAGACTCCTAATACCTGAGGAAATCATGTCGCTTTACCTGGTGGCAGGACTGGTCCCACGCATAAAGAGATCTCATGTGATGTAGTAGTTTGATTGTTGCACTATAGTAGTTTGGTTGTTGGACTAGGGATGGAATACTGTGTTCAGTTCTGGCCACCTCATTTCAAGAAGGATATTGACAAGCTGGAGCATGTCCAGAGGAGGGTGACCAAAATGGTGAAGGGTCTGGAAGCCATGCCCTATGAGGACCAGCGTAGGGAGCTGAGAATGTTTTGTCTGCAGAAGAGAAGGTTAAGAGGGGAGATGATAGCCATGTTTAAATGTTTGAAGGGGTGTCATGTGGAGGAGGGAGCGGGCTTGTTTTCTGCTGCTCCAGAGACTAGGACAAGGAGCAATGGATTCAAACTGCAGGAAGAGATATCCCACCTGAACCTCAGGAAGAACTTCCTGATTGTCAGAGCTGTCCAGCAGTGGAATATACTGCCTTGGAGCGTGGTGGAATCACCTTCTTTGAAGGTTTTTAAAGGAGAGGCTGGATGGCCATCTGTTGGGAGTGCTTTGATGTGGGTTCCTGCATGGCAGGGGTTTGGACTGGATGGCTCCTGTGGTCTCTTCCAACTCTATGACCCTATGACCATGGAAGTCCCTTGCAAAAGTCACACTCACTCAGCCTAAGAGGCAATGGCAAACCTCTCCTGAATTAAAATTTCCAAGAGAAATTTTGATAGGGTTCCCATAAGTTGGAGTTGCTTTGAGGGCACATGACAGCAAGAGTAGCAACAACAGGGTTGGCCCCACTAATAAAGCTTACCTGACAAAACTTTGTGTTGCTTGTTCTATCAGTTTGCAACTTGTCCGCATTGGAATAAGCTTGCAGGTTGTCATATCACAAGACAGTGTGTCATGTCAACATGGCTGCTGGCTCTCTAGCTGATATTTACAAGAAACCAAACAACAGAATTTGGAGGTTATTGTTTCCTCCGTGATGTGTGTCTTGTAGTAAATGGGAAATTTTTCAAGCAAACGCAGTGAGCAGTCTGTAATGTGTTGTGATTGTTTTTTTTTAAAAAAAATCTTCCCACTTCCCTCCCCGCAAGTCAAAGAGTAGTCCAATAATATTCCTCCATCCATTCCCCTCAACTGGCATCCTACCAGGCCTACTTGTCACACATTGTTTGTATAATTATAAAATCAAAAATGAAGATATGGCTTCCCAACTGTGCAGTAAGATAAAAAACGAAGGGGAAATATCGATACAAACATGTAGAAAGAAAGAAAGAAAAAAGACAGCAAAAATGGCATAGATTAGCCTGTGCTTCTGGAGTGTGTACGTAGTAAATGTCTCAGGTTGAGAGCGACCACCACTTCTGTAATGGCTTCACTGCTGAAATGGCACACATTGTGATCGCAAGCCTTTACAGTCCTTACAGTTATTTCTTCAGAGTTCTAAGAATGCTTATATTCAAAAGAATAAAAGGACAGACAACCTGCATCAAGCTGACTGATTGTAACATTAAATTTTCACTGAGTGTAACTTTACACCCAGAGAGATGCATGACTATTGTGCATTAGTGAATCAAACTGCTCAATGGAATGGGCAAACAAAGGTGAAATGTGTGGTTGTGATGTGCATTGTGATCTGTGTGTGCTAGGAATGGAATGGAAATCCGTCAATTTACTGACTGGGGTCAAATGTGGAATTTGACCCCCTGAGAAACGTACATGAGAAACTTATCTTGATGTTCTACTCTTTGGTATAAAGGACATTATAAGTAAATGTTGTTACATGGGAAGAAAAACATCTCATCCAAAGTTCTTGCAATTTGCAGGACTTTTGTTCTTGCCACAGTTGTTCTCCTGCACAGCATAAATGCCAATTTTTTTGAAAACCATGCGTGAGTTCGAGAAACTGCACAGTTTTGCTACACATGCAAAACCTACACATGCTGTCTTTTTCTTACACACAGAAAACTGCATGGGTTTCTGAGAAAAAAAAGACACACATGCTTCCATTCCCCCCCCCCACTGTGAACTTGGGAAAAGTGCATGAAATGAAAACTAAATTGCATGCTATACCCCTTTACAAGAAATGTGGTGAAGAGTTCAGCATTGTGGCTGCAGTTTTTGCCTTCTTGAAAGCTGCACTACCCAAATGTTATGCAGCAGGAAAAGAAACTTGGGTTGACTGAAGCTGCATCTGCACTTATTTGCTGCTTTCCACACTACATTTTTTTGTGTGCATTATTTTTGCTGTATAAGATTACTGCTTTTAACGTAGAAAACAGCAATGTTTCAAAACAAAAATGTCACACAATAAAAATGTTGTGGAAAGTCTAGCACTGTTGCACAAAAGATGGGCACATGGCTTTGTCATGCAACACTGTAATTCTCCATGCAACATTTTTGTTGTGTAAGTTTTTTATTCTGCCACATTGCTGTTTTCTACAAGTGTAATGCTGCACAATTTTCCTTTCCATACTAAAAGCTGCACAGTTTTCAGGGAAGGCTGCATAGTTCTCAGGAGAAGTTGTGTGATCATGAGAATGTCACACAGTTTTAGGGGCCAGCTATCCAACTGTTGTGAAAAATCCGTGTAGTTTCCCATCACTGCAGTGGGGGTAGGGATTCTCAGGTGTCTCAAAACTATAGGATATGGTCGAGACTCAGAAAATGGAAATTTACCATCCCTAGCATGTGCAATGTGTAATGATAGCACATGGCAAACCTACTTCCAAAATGTCAACTGCATACGGATTTCAGACTAAAATGTCTAACTTCTTCTGTAAGAGAACTTATGTGTGAACATGTCACTGAGTTGTGTTGGATAATAGACTAACACCAGTTGAATAATGGACATATCTTCTGATATACATTGGATAATGGAATGTATCAAAGATTTCAGAAGAAAATTAACCTATGTTTTATAGATTATAGCAAAGTCTTTGACTGACTAGATCATGAGAAATTATGCCTCACTCTAAAAGAAATAACTGTATCACAACAATTGAAACCATTGATTGTCCTGGCCACTTATACTCCGGACAAGAGGCCACTGTCAAGACATAACGTGAAAAAAATACAATTGTTTCCTATAGGCAAGGGGGTCAGAAATTTATATGCAGGATGTATCATATGGAAAGCAGGATTAGACACAGAGGAAGAAGGCATGAATTTTGGGGCAGGAATATCAAGTATTTAAGATCTGCAGATGAGATGGTGTTACTTGAAGAAAATAGCAAAGACTTGGAAACCGCTGTTGATGAAAATTAAGGAAGAAAGTGCAAAAGCAGGGCTATAAGTGAACTTTAGGAAAACAAAAATAATGACCACAGATGACTTATGCAACTGAAAAGTGATCCATAAAGACATCTAAATAGTTAAAGATTTAGCATACCTTGGCTCAGTCATAATCCAAATGCAGAGTACATTCAGGAATTCAGAAGAAGATTAAGACTTGACGGGCAGCGGATTTGATTATTTGCAAGTTCTTCAAACTCTGACCCCCCCACCTCAGACACTTCTTTTCTGGGGGAACTTTCCCTCTTAGCAGCTCTGATCAGGCACTGCAGCCCTTTAAAAGCCCACCCCTGCTCTTCCTCCTCCTCCTTCACCACCAGCCATTGCCTAGCGACCTAATGTCCAGCACCACAAAACCTTTTCCAGTGCCCTGTCACTACCATGGAAGGAAATTGGCAAGAGAGAGGAAGTATAGGGCCACCATCCTGAACTACCCCACTCCCTTCCCTTCTCCCTGACCTGATTTGGGCTCTGGGTGCCCATTTTCCCCACCATGCCTCAGCTCCCTTTCCACAGACAAACACACACATTTCGATATTCGCAATTTATCTACTTTTGCAAGGGCCCCACCCCGCAACCCTAGTGAATGTGGAGGGCCAAGTGTATTATTAAATACCAGAGTCAGAATAATCCATGCCATAGTGTTTCTGATTTCTGTGCATGGTAGTGAATGCTGGACAATAAAAAACACTATCAGAAAAAAGACCAGCTAATTTGAAATGTGGTGCTGGAGGAAGGTTTATGGATACCATGAACCACTAAAAAGTCAGATAAATGGATTTTAGGATTTTAGAACATATCAGACCTGAACTCTTAATAGAGACAGAGATGACTAAGCTGAGGCTGTTGTACTTTGGACATATCATGATAGGACATGACTTATTAGTTTAAACTATAATTTTCAGTAAAGTGAAAGGCAGTAGAAAAAAGGAAAGACTGCACTACAGTTGGATTGATTCAGTCAAGGAAGCCACAACACTGAGTTTGCAAGATCTGAGCAGCGGAGTTGAAGACCACAGGTTTTAGAGGTATCTTCTTCCTAGGGTCACCATAGGTCAAAGTTGACTTGATGGCAAATAACAGCAATAATGTCACTAACAAGATGCCAGCCAATATTGGAAGTATAGCTTTTACAGATCAGAAAGTCCATCTGATCTTGTTGTTCTTCTGTGTCTTCAAGTTTCCAACTTATGGTGACCCTCAGGTGAACCTATCATGGAGTTTTCTGGGGGAAGAGCGTATGTGATATGTCCAAGGCCACCCCGTGGGTTTCCATGGCTGAGCGGAGAATTGAACCCTGATCACCTGCATCATAGTCCAACATTGAAACCACTTCATCATGCTGACTCTCTAAAGTACTGGCACAATCTGTACAGATCAACTCAGACTAAGCTCCCATTAGATTCAATGGATGTTGAACTTTCTTATTGTTATTGTTGTTGTGGTGTGCTTTCAAGTTGTTTCTGACTCATGGCTACCCTAAGACAAACCTATCATGGAGTTTTCTAGGGGCTGAGAGTGGGTGACATACCCAAAGACACTCAATGGATTTCCATGGCCTAGTCAGGAATCAGACCCTGATATTCAAACTCATAGTCTAATGACTCAAACCACTACACCAAACTCTCTCACCCATCTGATCTAGGGATGGACAAAACTATCACTGTTGCGTTCTTCCCAACTTGTTTTTTGAAGAGTGGAAAGTTCTTATTCTTTTTTTAAATGAAACAAAAGAATTTCTCCAAACAATCTTCACTGGCCAGTTTCAAAAGGCACAGCTATTGCCACGATGGAGAGGAATGCATGTTATACCTACCTGTCATGTAGCTGTTAAAAATGAGGAGTCAGAAGCAAAGAACTGGCAATTTTTATGTCATATCTACAAATGGAGTTGAATGTGCAAGGATCCACAGATGGACTTCCCAAGGCTCACCACTCAAAGGCCTCTGACTGGATGAACAGATATCGCTATTTTGCTTTCCTCCACAATTACATTTTTTAAAAAAGAAATCTTATTTTTTTCTTTCAGTTTTTTGGAAGGTATTTAGGAATTCTTGGAACTACTTCTTCCTCCTCCTCCTCCTCCTCTTCCCTTCTTCTTCTTCTACTTCTTCTTTTTCTTCTTTGAGAAAGATACAAAATTCTCACCTGCTCTTATAGTCTAAACCAGCATCCTGTTTTTCACAATGGAACATAAAGGTTCAATTGCCGAGGCATACTGAGACCATCTCCCTCAGGGATGTACTAAAAAGAATTCTACCCACCCAAAGGAAATGTTCCTTCAGTCCAAGGGAGATGCTCCTTTAGAAAATGATTTGCACCTTAGAACTCTGACGCTTGCTGTGTTCGCATTCCCTTGGTAACGTTGCCTGCTGCTTTTTTTTGGATGCCTGAACTGTGTTTCCAAATGCTCAGCTGAAGTTTTCAGTTGTTGGAAATTTGGGGATTGAAGGAAAATTACAAGGGAAGGCAGAATTCTTATGGGGAGCTACGCCATCCTTTTGCCCTCCCCCATAGCTACACCACTGAACTCTCCATATTAGGAAAAGTTATAATTCTTTGGGCTTTTAAATTTTAAAACCAGGGTCAAGATCCTACATAATTGACCTAATTACAAACATAGAACAATATATCATCTCCTGGTTCAATTCCTCGAAACCCTTAACAGCCAGCAGTCAAGTGAGCAGGGGATATTTGTTCTGCTGTTGGTCAGGTAATTTCATGATGATGTTTCCAGGTCCCTTCCATCAGTAATCTGCAAGTGGGACAAGCAGTTGTGAGAAGGATCCTGCTTTTGATTGTTGCAACCTCACTCACTGGTGGGAGGGGACTGGAAATGTCATTTTGCTCTGCCCCAACCACAAACAGGACAGACCGGCATCATTTTGAGCAGCTCTCTGGTGTTTACAGTGGGATTTAGATTGGGAGGGGGCCTATACAATCATGGCAATAGTGCCACAATCCTGAATACATAGTACCATATTTGCCGGCGTATAAGATGCACCCGTATATAAGATGCACCCCATTTATACACTGGCAAATACTATTTGCTGGCGTATAAGACACATCAGTGTATAAGACGCGCCCCATTTTCAAACAGTATTTTTTTGGGAGGAAATGAGTTTTATACACCAGCAAATACAGTATATAATATATAGTATTTTATTTTTATATATACATACATACATACATACTACATTTTACGTACACACACACACACACACACACGTCTATATATGTGTGTGTGTGTTGTATGTATTGTATGTAATATATATTATTATATATAGAACACATGGTATATAATATATAATAGTATATAATAATGCACAGTAAATGGAGTAGAGTTAGTAGGCAGAAAAAGAATATTTAAACCCCAGTTTTTGGCTTGTCAACTCACAGTATACTAGTTCTTGGTCATCACGCTGCTGCTCTGATTCCCGTTTGTGTACTGTCCTTAGATTTACATCTAAGCCACATTGCTTCTTTGCTGTAATTCTGGATTGGTAAATATCATCCACTTCATCCTAAAAATCTCGCTGTCCTAAACTTTCCTCCCTTTTCTTTCAGTTAGCCTAGTGTGATTGTGTGACTGCTAGGATGTTGTGTGTGTGATTGCGATTCCCCCAATAAAACAAGCAAGCCTACTTTTGAATCTCCGGCTGGTTCTTTCCCGCACTAGTACCAGTAGACACAGGTGTAAAAGATTTTGTAAGGTTACTCCCCTCTCACAGGTTTCCTCTTTGAGCTAATATTCCCCACTGTTCCACGGAGGCACTGGCATTGTGGATGGACCCCTGTGTCACCCATGTTTTGGGGTGACAGTAGTTATTGTTAGTCGAGCGAGGACTTGAACCTGGGTCTGCAGGATCGTAGTCCAATGCTCAAACCATTACACCATGATGGTTCCCAAGCATGGAACTGTTACAAACCTGTGATTCTAGGTTTCAAATCCAGCCCAGGTGTGTAACATGACAGATATGAAAAAAGATGTATCAAACTATGCATAACGTGGGGAAAGTGGATATGCAGATATTTTTCAATCTTTTTCATAATATTACAGTCTGAGATCATTTGATGACACCAAATGGTAGGGAGTGATGCAAACAATATTTGCAAATTTTCTCATTCTTTCTAAGAAACTGTGTAAAAAAAAAAAAAGAAGCCAACAAACAAGGTTTTCCACATGTTGTGACTTTTTGTGGTGGAGGGGAAATCATTTGCACGAAAAGCTTGGTTTTTTTTTCGTGCAACTACCTATGCACTGTGTTTATGTGAAACAACCTCTAATGTTTTATGAAAAAGTATATTTTCAGTAGCAAACTTTTTTTTCCCCATAACCAAGGGGCTTTTGTGCAACTGGATGTTTCACCAAAATTTTCCCCAATGCAAACAAACAATGCAAACAAACAAGGACTATTGTAAAATATGCAAAAATTGTCCTTTTTCCTCCTGGGAAGGGGAGAAAATTTTGAAGTCATTTATGCTTGTGTTCATGAATGAAATGAGCAAAGATTTACATCTCTAAGTTAATGGGAGATTCAGGATACATGAAAGTTAGTATTTCTCCATGCAACAAATGATTAAAGCATGGAATTCCCTACCCCAAGATGCAGTGATAGCTACCAATGGATTTAAAAGGAAAGTAAACCAATTTGTGGAAGATAAGGCTATAATGGTTACTAATCACAATGATGATATATTGTCTGAGATCCTGTATAGAGGTTGTATAGCATAAGCCTCCATATGTGGAAGTTGCACATTAATTTTTCAGTTCAGTCTTTGTGTTGAATAGCAATCTTGTGCAAACACACATCTGAATTAACAATCAAATGAGCACATGCACATCCCATGTGCATTTCATAGACATCCCATGTGCATACATGCACATGACCATTTGCATGTGTATTGAATGTGTAGCTCTTGTTCTGTAACCTTGAACTGAATGCAGATGTTCTACACTGGATACAAATATCCAGCCACTTGCATTGGGGAATTTTTACACGCATAAGACACTAACAGGATTCCGGTTATTTTTTCCTTTGAGCAAGACATGCCACTTGCTTGCTGGGGAGGATGAATCAAAGGAGGCAATTGCATTCATCACCTCCTTGTAGGTTTCTAATAACTATTTTGCCCAGATCTAAGGTATTACATGAAAATAATACCAGAGATTCCAAGATTATGCTTCTAAGCAGAATCTGGAAAATCAGCTCCAATGAAGCTTGAGAGTTACTTCTCTGTGTCATGTGTTATGAGGTTCATGGGGTACCTGCGAGCAGATTCAAGTATACTTGCTTGAGCTGCCTTGTGGATCATAACCCCAATAGCTTTGCAGTACCTTTTTGGAAATACCATTTATATCAGTTTAGAAATGCCAAGCAAATTCAAGTTGTACTTTGAAATCATCATTCAACACTTTTCCCTTTCCGTTTTAATTAAAAGTCTGTTTGGTTTATTAAAACACAATAAAACACTACCAATTAGCAAGACTTGGTTGTAATAAGGAATTCCAAGGAGCACTGGGTTTAATTGTACCAAAAGAAAAATAGCCTGAGCAGGATTCTTTTTTCTTTTTTTTTAAATGGGAAAGAAAAACCCACAATCCATTCTCATGCAAGTGTGAACAGTGGCCGCTCACTGAATGTGTTCAGCTCCAAGGTGGAGCTAGAAACACGTGACATGGCTGTATGGTTTCACTGCATCCCAGCTCAGTTTGTTACCATACTGCACCACCTCTCTTATGAGATATGTAATTTTCATAAACTGGACTCATTAATGATGGGAGAACATGATCAAGATCATGCTGACCAGAGAACATGGTTGGGGTCATGCCGAGCAGAGACATGTTCTGGGTCATGGAAGTTTAAATAGGATTATATGGGAAACCCTCAAGGCTGATGGGTTTGTACTAATCCGTTCTTTGCTTCAGGATTTTGGCATTTTTGAATACAATGAAAAGCAAACTGTCCAGATAAGGCAATCAGACACCATTCCTCAATTTTACCCTACAGAGATCTTCCCTATGCATCCTACCTGACCAAACATTAAGAAATAGTCATGAGTCTCATCAATATTTTGTCACTCCAGAGTTAAAGCAATCAGCCCATTCCAGACCCTTTGTCAGTACCACAGGACTTTACGGCTTTTTCAACACACTCTATTAGGGTATAAAATAGAAATAAAAATCCTAGCTTTGACCCTAGACAATTGTAGTACATAGAACATAGTCCATAGTTCCTCTGTGCTACCCTCTGTCTGAGTCCCTTTGTTTTGAACTCCTTCCTCAAGACTGGTAATTTCACACTTTCCACTCCTAATCTCTATCTGTCCAACCTTTCTTGCCTCACTTTCTGAAATCCTTGTATGATTCCTAAGAGCGTCTGATTTCTGGTATGTTGTCAATTCAGATAAAATACTTTGTTTACCTTTAACTGGAGTCCTCCCTACAGTTAGTGCTGGTGTACATAGGTGAAAAGATCCTGCTGTTACTCTGCTTTCACAGGCCTCCTTTGAGCTATAATTTCCCCAAATTCTAAGGAGATGCCCACATTGCAGGTGGATCCCAATGTCCCCCACTGCTTCGGGTAACAAGTGTACCACTACTGTGTGTGGCAAGCCTTCCAAGAGTGAAGGCTTGTGGCTTTTCTGCTAGTGGGGTAGTGATCTATTCTGGGTTTTAGTTCAAATTGTATCCAACTCTGGGCCTTTCTGTACTATACTGTTATAGCATTATTATTCCACTTTCAACATCCTGTGGAATTCTGGGATTTGTAGTTTACTGAGGCCAAAGAGTTCTCTGGCTGAGAATTCTAAATGCCTCTCCCTAAACTGCAAACTCCAGGATTCCATAGGATTTTGAAAGTGGAATAATAGCACTATAACAGTGTAGTGCAGAAAGACCCTCTGTTCCTCAAAAAGATTAAGCATCTTGGAGACCTCTGTTAAAACTGAGGCCACATTACATTGTTATAGTGTTATTATTCCACTTTCAACATCCTATGGAATCCTGGGGTTTGCCTTTTGTGATTGTGTGTGTGCTTGTGTCTTGAGCGTGATTGTTAATTCCCTAAATAAAATGCATTTCAGTTTACTTTTGAATCTCTGTCTGGTTCTCCCATACAAAGACCCCATAAACTTTGGTGGAAAGATCTCATTAGGTTCCTCCCCTCTTGCGGATCTCCTGATTTTGAGTCAATAATTCCCTACCTTTGAATGGAGGTGCTGACATCATGGGTGGACTGCTGAGTCACCCACACATTGGGTTAACAAGATCATTGAATACTAAAATTTGGATTGTCCGTGTCATGGTGTTTCTAGTTTCTATATATGGTTGTGAAAACTGGACAGTAAAGAAAGCTGGCAGGAAGATAATAACTCCACTTGAAATATGGTAGAGGAGAAAAGTTTTATGGTTACTGTGAACTTTTAAAAACACAAATGGATGGGTCTAGAGCAAATCAAGCCTGCATGACTAATTACCAGCCCAGATGACTAAACTGAGACTGTTGTACTTTGAAGACATCATGGAAAGACATGACTCACTAGAAAAGACAATGATGCATGGTAAGGTAGAAGGCAGTAAGAAAAGAGGAAGTCCACATTAGAAATGGATAGCCTCAATCAAAGTTGTGTAGGGATGGGGCAGTAGGGAGGCGGTTCACTCTGGGTGGCAATGCTTTGGGAGCACTCCTGGCCTGTAGCCATGGCCCTGCGTGCCCTAGCCACGCCCCCATGCACAGTGGCCACTCCTCTCATGCCGTAGCTCCGCCTCCTCCCACCACCCCTCCAGACACTGCAATCTCCGCCACTGCTTAGAGGTCTCCCATTCATAGGGACTTCATAAGTTGACATCAATTTCGTAGCAATATAACAACAGCAACAAATAATATTAAATAAACAAATAGCGAGATAAATACATTTGTATTATGTAACCCTAATGGAGGATCTTGGACACAGTCTGTTAACACCACATGACTCATCATGTCAAGTGGGTTCTTACAAGGAAGAGTCAGCAGTACTATGGCTCCCATAACATCCAGTCAAACCCTGCCTTCTAATCTTTTTAGCCTTGTGTTGCTACTTTAGTTTCTCAGCTTCCTTGCTTTCTTCGAGCGCTGACTCTTTGTACAGGGTTCACTGAGCCTTTGCCAAGTTTAATTCACCAAGCTTATGATTTTCCTTCAATAGTAATAAATATTCATTTCCAGGCTGCTAATTCATGTCTGTTTTCCTAATTAATGTACTGATGGATCAGATTCCAGCTGTGTTGATTTCTATGCTGACTAGGGGCCAGATACACTGGAAAGCATTGTTACATACAACAGCAAGTGTCATTGTTGTATTTCTACTCTAGCTATGCTTGTTGATTTATTTATTTTATTATGGGTTTGTAGCCTACATTTTGGGGTGCATCCCTCCTAGGGCAGCTTTCAGAATTAAAAACCAGAATAAATCAAATACAAGCCAATTAAAAAGAACATAAAGCAAATAAAACAACATAAAACTATTAAATAAAGTAGAGTTTGTCATTCTGTGTCTCTCCCTGTGTGTCCATCTCACCAAAGCTTCAAAACTGGGACACCTAGACACATGAAATTTAGCAGATATACCAAAGAGATCCTAGAGAAGGATATCTCAGGGTTATTTGTGCTTTTCTTAATAGCATTATTTGATTACTGTTAATTAAATCTACCTATAAATCACAGTACCATCTTCAGTCAATAGGTGGCAGAATTTCTAAACCATCAGAGAGAAAGCCATAATCACATTGCAGATTCCTTTCTCCAGAAGGCCCATAGAGTTACACATGGGCCAGAAGCTGACTGAGATGCCAGATACAAGTGCTGCTTTCCTCTGCAGAACCCCTGGACTCTTCAACAGGGAGCAAGAGAGAGAGAGAGAGAGAGAGGGAGAGAGAGAGAGAGAAGAACCTGATGCTTAGCAAAGTGGGAGTAGAGTGAGAAGACAAAAAGAGCACTGGGATGGATGGACAGATCAGCTATCAACAAAGAAACAGAGTGAGAGGGAGGCTTTGCACCAAGAAGAGAAAGAGGAAAGGAGAGGAGAAGAGCAAAAGGAAGATGGATTGGGGAAAGGATTTTACTTTGGTAAGTGGTTAAAGTGAGAGAAAGAATGTTTAATTCCATGAAAGAGAAAGATTACTAGGTTAGTTGGTGGGAAAGGAAGGAGGAAGGCCGCCTTGAGCAATGTGTGTGTGCATTGAAGTGAGAGAAAGAACATCTAAGTGGGTGGAAGATTAAGCACTGGGCATGTGGGGAACTTTGGGGGGTTTTAAGCTGAGTATTTTGGCTATTAATAAATAACTTCACCCCAAACTTAAAAAAAAAAAAAAAAGAACCCAGCAGCAATTAACATCTGCCCCATGCAGACTGAAACAGAAATGTCTTTTGAGTCCATCACAGTGCAGTGATTTGAATGTTGGACTAGGATTCTAGGAGACCTGGGTTTGAATCCTCCCCTGAGTATGGAACCATACTTGGTGACATTGGGAAGTCACTCTCTCAGCCTCAAAAGAAGGCAATGGCAAACCTCCTCTGAAAAATGTTGCCAAGAAAACTTCAGGATAAAGTAGTTGTATGTCAGAGTGGAATTGAAGGTACCTAACAACAATCTGACAGTAAAGGCTGTCAGAAAAAAAATAAGAAAATGGTGCTGCCAGTATACCACCACGGTCTGGATTACCACTTGTTGCTTGGATAAAGCAACAAAAAAGCCATATGCCGGTGATCTATAACCCAGAACTGCCTATCTTGATTGAAAATGGATCTCTTATACTGTTGTTGTTGTTGTGTGTCTTCAAGTTATTTCCAATTTATGATGACCCTAAGACAAACCTATCATGGGGGTTTCTTGGACTGAGAGTGTGCGATATGCCCAAAGTCATCCAGTGTTTTTGCATGGCCAAGTGGGGAATCAAACTCTGATCTCCAGCGTCACAGTTCAACACTCAAACCACTATACCTTATTGGCTTTCTAACCAGAGATACTGACAACTGAATGTATCCCATTCATTCTTGATAGCGGAAAAACACATGCTGACAGCATGACATCACGTCCTGTACTGTAGAAAGAATAACCTGGAAGATGGGAGAAAACAGACGTAGTTCTGTGGCATTTCTGAGCTACTTGCACCATAGCTCCACAGCATATGTTCGATAAATACGGTTTCAGGAGAAATGTTTGGGGGATAGAGCACTTGCTTTGCATTTAGATTATGTTAGTTAAACATCTTCAGTTAAAAAAATGACAAAGTCTGCGTAAGACACTGGAGACCTACTGACAGTCAACACAAGCAGTATTGGGTTAGCCCAAGGGTAGGCCATTTCTGGCCTTTGAAATGTAGTTGGATTGCAGCTCACATAATCTTTCAGTACTGGCTGTGTTAGCTAGAGAGCTGAGGTCCACAAATAGCCCATCCTTTCATACCCTCCAACATTTCACATTTGAAAACTGAGATGCATGTGGCCAAGCAGAAGAGAAGGTTAAGAGGGGGCATGATAGCCATGTTTAAATATTTGAAGGGATGTCATGTCAAGGAGGGAGCGGACTTGTTTTCTGCTGCTCCAGAGACTAGGACAAGGAGCAATGGATTCAAGCTGCAGGAAAGGAGATCCCACCGGAACCTCAGGAAGAACTTCCTGACAGTCAGAGCTGTTGGAAGTGGAATATGCTGCCTCGGAGTGTGGTAGAGTCTCCTTCTTTGGAGGTTTTTAAGCAGAGGCTGGATGGTCATCTGTTGGGAGCGCTTTGATGTGTGTTCCTGCATGGCAGGGCGTTGGACTGGGTGGACCCTGTGGTCTCTTCCAACTCTATGGTTCAATGATTCTAAGCATCATCAGAGTGTGGTCCAGATGACAAAGAAATTATTAATGAGAAAGAGCAAGTTAGGAGAAGGCTGCAGCAGTTTGCTTTTGCCTGACCCTACTGGGAAGGGCAAGAGTCTCTCCTCTCTTCTTCTCTCCCTCTTGCTGAGTTATTTGACTGCAAACTATTTTTTGCATTTTGAATTCCGTTTGCAGCAATTGAAGTAAGCTGAAGACAAATAGGGGAGATGAGAGGAGGAGGACAGAGAAACTGGGACAGCTAAAGCAGCTAAAAAGGTGGAATGACAAAGGATGAATTGGGATTATCTCTGGCAAATTGGGATAGATGGAGGGTATGGATATTCTTATGAGAGTCTTAGTACAACAACAGTTACAGGGTTACGAATGGCCCACCCTTTGGCTGGATATTCAAATAGGCTAGCCTGGTAGAAAGCAGTTTTCCCACGCTCCAGTGAAAGGATGTCCTTCAAGATTTGTCTGATATTTCAATTACATGAAACCAGAGCTCAGCAAAGTTACCTTTTTTGGATGACGGGTTTTCGAATTCCTCACCCAGCATGGCTGCTGGCTGTTTTGAGTTCCTGGGGGATTTGGAGACTTTTTGCCCAAAACAGGAACTTTTCTGACATCTAGATGAAAAAAAAAAAGTCCAAGTCTCCCTAATTTTTACTTATGATTTCACTTCAGTAGTATCTGAATTGTTTCTCCCTCTCCCTGTAAGAGGTATTTTCCTAGTGATATATTGCTGCTTCTAATAGCGGGTTTTTAAAATTGAATTAAACTCTCAAAACCTGAAGGCCAAAGATTGAAAATAATTTTGCTTCTGTTTTAGGTCACTGCGATGGGCTAAAATTGGTTTATTACAGTTAAAAGAAGGCATGGGCAGATGTTAAAAATATTCATGCAGCAATGTTTATTTATTTCCTGGCTGCCTGGCATATTTCTGTGACATGCAAGAAACCTCCTTTATGAAGGATTATAAAAATGAGGCAATGAGCCTGTGAATGATAGCGACCAAATGCAGCCTCCCAATTACATGAAAAATGACCATAATAACCCCTTGTTGCAATCGCTGTCGGTTGGCAAAGAGTTTGATCCTCCTACAAAGCCTTTGACAGAATCACTGCATTAAATAAACACCATCTCTCTCTATATCCTTGCATCAGTTCTCTCTCCTCTCTCTCTGATCATACAAATGAATGCGGTCACTTTAAAAAGAAGAAAAAAGAAGAACTTAAATTGGTGTCCTGAAGGGAAGCTTACTAATCTGTGTAAAGTAGCTATTATGAAAATGTTTAGCCTTTTGAATGTATTTCAGACAGCCGCTGCCATGCCAAAGTTTTCAGCCAAAAAAATTCTCTAAGCAGATTTGTCAAAGGCTGAAGCCATAATCTGTAAAACAGACATTGGCATAGAGATTAAAGATCAAGAGACTTATATAGGTTTTGTTACCATATGGCACGATTCAGGGTTTTTCTCCTTTCCTTTTCCCCTTCTTTTAGGGTTTTTTTTTCTTCATTTTTTTGGCATGTCATTATCTTTCTCTTTTCACAGTATATTTTATATTGGTGCTCTCCCTTCTGTTTGGATCAATTTGTCTCTTTTTTCTTTGAAATACTGGTTCAACTTGTATGCAGTTGCCTGTTACAGAAAGGAAGGAATGAAAGAATTTCATTCATTGCATTCCATTATAATAATCCAGGACGGCTATAGTAGCAACTATGGCTACTTTGTTGTTCTCCTGTGCTGCCAAGTCTACCCCAGGTTTTGGTGATGCTATCAGAGGGCTTTGGTGGCAAGGTTTATTCACAGGAGGTTCCTTATCTTCTTCACTTAAGGCTGGGAGCATGTGAATTACTCAAGGCCACCCAGTGGCTTTCTTTGACTGAATAGAGATTCAAACACTGGCTTCCAAACACTTTTCACACCTTACCTTTTCGCGGTGCTAGGGTGCGGGGCTCATGCGAGCAGCCTCTGGAGAGAGGCTCTCGCTTCTCTGCTTCTTCGGCTCTGCATGAGCTTCCTGCTCACGTGGGAGCCCCGCCTCTTCCTTTTACAGTGCAGCCTGGGACCTCCCGAGGGTCTGCACGCCAGGTAAGTGCGTGTGGGACCCCGGAGCGATGCACGACCGTGCAGCATTTTCGGCTTCAAGTTGAAAATGAAAAAATGTGTGCGTGGTCCGCATCAGGCCCTTGAGTGTTGCGCAAATGTGAATGCATCGTGTGGACCGCTCCTCACATGTGCACGATGCTCAAGGGGCCCTTTCGCATCAGAAATGCCGTGCAGAAAGGGCCCTAGTCCAGCACTCAAATCACTGAACTACACTGGCTCTTTGTGACTACTTTGCCCCACTGTTACCCCAAAATGTGGGTGACTCAGTGGTCTACCCATGATCCCACAGCCTCTGTGGAACCAAGAGGAATTATTAGCTCAAAGGAGAGGCCTGTGAGAGAGGGGTAATCTTACAGGATACTTTACACCTATATATAGTGGTACTGATGCAGGGACACCAGTTGGAGATTAAAAGTATGTTTGACTGGGGAATATCACAGGCACGTGCAAGATCCAAGCAGGCTCACAACCACACAAGGCTAGCTGAAGGAAAGGAAGGGAAAAATGGATAGTAAGAAGTTAGGGCGAAGTGGGTGATATTTAGCTATCATGCAGAGAAGAGATGAAGCGATGTGGCTCAGACTAAGGGTCTGAGGGTAATACAGGAACAATAATCAGAGCAGCAGAGTGATGGCCTATGTCCAGAGTACTATGAGTTATCTGGCTTAGAGCCAGGGTTTATATACCTTGTTTCCACCTTGTTTCCAAGGTTTTAATAGCTTTCTGGCACAGCAAACAATGGGGTCTAGAACAAACTAATGGCCTTGGCATTAGGTGACAAAGCACTTATTGGAATTGTGATAGTTCCTTAATGGCTGGGCAAGTGAAGAAACACAAGGAGAATTTTGGTAGGAAGAGGAACTGGGTTGAAGACAATTGGTTGCTCTTTTGAGGCAGTTTCAGGTTCTATTGTTTCTGAAGGTTGAATAATTGAGGGGACATTTGCAAGATCATCACCAGAGCTTCCTTGATGATGACCTGGCCATGCCCTGAGGTCCCCTCTGACCTACTTTGCACATGTTTAGCCAATCTCCTTTGCCAGCATGGCTTCTTAGCCATAGCAGTGTATAATTTATGTTTCATGCCATTCAAATGATATTTACCAATTATATCATATCATGGAGTGGGGGTGTACGGCATGGTAACAGCACATAAGTCCCATTCACATCAATGGAACATCCCAGTGCATAATTGTGGCAAATTTTCACTTAACAGCTCCATAGCACTGACAGGGGAGAGGGGACATTAGAACTTAAAGAGAGTCCTGCTGGAGTAGACCAACATCTGCTTTATGTCATCCCAGTCTCACAATGGTCCATCAGATGTCCATAAGAAGCGCACAGAGAGGCCATGAATGCAATAGCAGCCTTCTGCCTATGTTGTCATATACTCATAGAGTTGGAAGAGATGTACAAGATGAACCCCTTGTTCATGCAGAAATTCACTGCTAATTTATCCAAGAGAGGTGGCCTCCCAAACTCTACTTAAAATCTCCCAGTGAGGAGTGTCTGAAGCAGACCATTCTATTGTCAGACATCTCTTGCTATCAATATTTAGTCTGAATCTCCTTTGTGGGTTTGGACACTATCCTCTGGAATAGGAAAAAAGGGAGAAAAGCTCATTACATCTTCTACATCTGTGATTCTCAAACTTTGGCTTCAAGGTGTTTTGGACTTCAGCTTCCAGGAGCCTGAGTCAGCTTGGCTAATAGAGACTCTGGAAGCTGAAATCCAGAACATCTGAAGGATCAAATATTGAGAACATGACAGCCTTTTAGATATGTAAAGTTGGCCCTCAAATTTCCTCTTGGTCTTCCCTTCTCCAATTCCTTCAATAATTCCTCTCAGCGCTTCATTTCTAAACCCTTTGCCCTCTTGGTAATGCTCTTGTTGGTGCTCACTGGTTGCTACTGAGAAGCATATTTTCTCTGATGTTTGAGGTAATATATGGCCAGTGACTCATGGACATTGATGCCCGCTGGAGATTAGAAATTCACTTTGAATCCCTCCTGGCTACCTGGGATGAGGAAAGGACAGGTTCCACTCCATTGTCTCTCCTTGGGAAGTAGGGAGGCTTGGTAGTGGCACTGAGATAACTGGGAGAGGGATGGGGGTGGTTAGGGGACCAAAAGGAGTGGGAAGAATTGTGAATGCTGTGCTGGGGGGTGGGGGGACAAGGTGAGATAAAGGAGCAAGCATACTGGAGATGTCTTGGTTGGCAGTGACATAACATTGGGGAAAGAGAAGCAAAGAGATTTGGGGTGGGGTGGGGATGGGCTGCTTGAGCAAATAGGGGATAGGGAGGCCTCCATGGAGGTAAACAGCATGGGCTGAGGAAGAGAAAGTTTGTCTGTGTTTTGCTCTGTATGGGGAAGTAGCTAGTTTGGAATGGGCAAGGATCTTGAAAGAAGGAGGGAATTAAATCTCTGGGATGAGTGGATCTTCTGTACTGGGAATCTGTGGATGGGATCCTATTGGTTGGTCCCAGTAAGAGTAGACTCACTTAATCAATTGTTGAATGGTGAATCAACACATAGGTAAATCCCATAGGGTCAGCGGGTCTACTCTAGTGGGGAATGACCAAAAAAATTCAGACCTGTGTATGTAGGTGGGGGAGTTAGTATTTTGAATAAGATAGAGAACTCTGGCTCCAATGTTTATGTCTCTGTTTCAGGAGTCTTTGTTGGTTGTATCTGCCATGAATCCAGGATCTTGGACACCTTATTTGCCTTAGCCTTCTCAGTTTATATTTCTGTCAGGGGTTATTTTTCAGCTGCCTACAGCTACTATGGGAATTGTTCTGTGAACAAGGATTCTACAGCGTCCATTTTGCAATGCTGACCATGACATTAGCTCAGGAGTTTAGTTGTGCTCATCAGATCCAAAAGATCGGTGAATCCTAGGTTAAGCACTCCCACCCACCCACAGATTTTTGGATGAAGATTGTTTCTTTCCCTCTCCTCCCTCCTGTTTTGCAGGCCATTTTCTCCCTACACTGTTATAGGGCCTTTTTGCACCTTACCTTTTCGCGCTGCTGGGTTGGGGTTCTCGCGCGAGAAGGCTGGGAGGGAATGCTGTTGCATCCCTCCTGCTTTGGCTCCGCAGCTCCTTCCTGGTTGCACGAACGCCCTGCCCCTTCCTTCTGCAGCGCAGCCTGGGAGTTAGAGGCTGCACTGGGGTGGGAAGCGTGACTGGCATGGCTCAGGAGGCTTCGCACAGCAGGTGAGTGCATGTGAAGCCCTGGAGCGATACGCGAGAGCGCAGCATTTTCGGCTTAGAGCCGAAAATGAAAAAATCCATGCGCGCTCCGCGTCAGGCCCTTGAGCGTCACGTAAATGTGAGTGCATCATGCAGACTGCTCCTCACAGTTACGCGATGCTCAAGAGGCCCTTTCGCTTAAAAAACGCCGTGCGAAAAGGGCCATAGTGCTATTGTTGCACTTTCAACATCCTGTGGAATTCTGGGGCCTGTAATTTACTGAGTCCGAAGAGCTCTCTGGCTGAGAATTCTAAATGCCCCTCCCTAAACTGCAAACCCTAGGATTCCATAGGATGTTGAAAGTGGAATAATAGCATTATAACAGTGTAGTGTGGAAATGGCCACAGTCATTATGTTCTTCCAAGCTTTGTAGACTTTAGCCTGTTGGTGAGCACTTCACTCAGGTTTTAGATGATTGAGAAATGCCCTTGTAATGGTTATTCCCACAACCAGTCCACATACAAGAATAGTGCAGGTCTGTGATGTGCAAACTGCAGAAGAGTGTATGTTGAATTGACAGATGCTACAGAGATAACTCTGAACCAACATCCAGCCAACTGAACCAAACTGAATCCAACCTCCACACAAGGCAGGAATGTCTGGACTGCTCTCCCCCTTGTTTAACTTTGTGCTGGCATTGTGCCGGTGTCCCTGTCCTGGATGAGGTTTGGATCTGGCATTAAGTGGGCTCCTCTCTGCCCTTGCCCTTTCTCCTCCACCTTCCTTGGCTCTTCTGCCAACTGATCTTAACCAGCAGTGCAGTTCTGCTGGCAGCTTGCTATGTCAGTTGATCTCTAAGATCAACCAACAGAAAAGGGTTTGGGATGGAACTGCTGCCATTGGGAAGAGCTTCTCTGCCTCATCCTAACTGCCTGCAACCAAACATCTTTGAGTCAGGATTGCATCATTAACAAGGTGCTTAAATATCTCTCATTGCAATCAGGGGGACTCCAGAGTGCTTAACACGAGCTAGTCCATGCCCTCTATGGTTAGGTAATAGGCCTTTGTGGCATTTTTTAAAAAATCCTAGTTTGCAAAGCATTCCGTTCTGATTTGGAGCGTGTGTGGGGAAGCGTAAACACAGCAGCCCTTTAATCCATACAGTGCCTCATCACCCAGATGTTAACAGCAGTGCTAGGCTTCTTAATTGTAATTTAAGCTATCCCTGCCTAAGGGCTTGCAATCAAATTATTAGACTGTTGCGATGTCTGTGGATCTGGGCTTGTATTTTGTGAAGGGGAGTGGCGGTGGTTATTTTCTGTAATGATGAGACTCCCTGGTTTCTCCTGGGAAGCAAATGTACCATTATGGACTTATTAGGCCCTTGATTAGATCTACTACTGATTAGCCAAGAGACTTTGAAAGAGAGGGGGAAAATATTGCGTTTTGGGCTTTGCATGGCCATTGTGCAATTCAAAAGGAGACAGCAAAACAAAAACCTAAGGCAAACCATGAACTTCTTTGTTTGGTTTTTTACTTTCTTTGTTAACAGGCTGTTACTACTCTCTAGTCATCTATTTGTGTACTTCAATTTTTTTAAAAAAATTACTTTCAAAAACCAAAAAAGTAGGTAGAAAAAAAATCACATGAGCATCTCAGCTCTGCATTATTACGTAGAGATATGCCAAAGTACGGGATGGATGGTATTTGGGAAGGGCGCTTTCCTTCTATCCCATTGAACTAATGGGTTCCATGTAAGTCAGGGAGCAGGTGAGGGATGGAGAAAGAGTAATAGTAGTAGTAGTAGTAGTAGTAGTAGTAATAATAATAATAATAATAATAATAATGTTTAAAAGTAATTATGTCATCAATTGATGCTTCGCCGTACATATGCACAAGAGGGCAGGATTGTGTTTGCATAGCAAAGTCCAGGAAAAGTTCCTTTTTTTTGGACTATAGTCTTCACATTCCTGACTGTTTATTCTTGCTAAGGATTCTTGAAGCTGTACTCTAAAAGAGGATGTCTGTCAGTTCTCTTGTAAAAGCAGCTGTGGACCTGCCCTTTCTTAGGTCTAGAGGGCCATGAAAATTGTATCTGTATTCACAGTCCTGAACCATTCTGTATTTGTGATGTGTTTTTAATCCGGACAAAATGATTTTGAAACCAAAATGGTGTGGATAGAAGACAGATCAGGATCTCTCAGTAAACCTCTGAGTAGAATGTACATATTATTCTAATAGGCAAGAGCATTTTTTTTCTCCCCACAGTGAGAATTTCCTCAAAAATTGTGTAGTTTTTGAGGACATTCTTGATGCAGGGAGAAAAAGGGTTTAAATAGCTGGTCCTCCACCCAAGCAGGTTTGACTTCCATGGATTTGATTTTTTGTGAGTTTCTCCAACCCCTGCCTCCAACCTCTGCTTCTTTTCCAAAGGAACCTTACCTCGTAGAGGATCGTATCAGGCTTCCCAGTCCCTTAAAAACCTGCCTCTGGTTCTCCTCCTCCTTGACTAGCTGCTGCCCAGCCAGCTAAAGATAGCTCTAGCCTCTTTTCTCAGTACCACAAACCACTCCCGGTGCCAGCTCACACCCAAGGAAGGAGATGGGCAAGAAAGAGGAAGTCTGGGGCCACCATATTACCACTTTCCTCTCCTTTCTCTGACTTGGTTTGGACCCTGGGTGCCCACTCTCCCCACCATGCCTTGGCCCCCTTCCCCTCCCCACACATATTTTGATATTTGCAATTTTCCCACTTTTACAAGAGTCCTGCGCACCTAATTCTAGCAAATTAGGAGGGCCAACTGTATTTGTTTTTGCCCAGAACAAAATTTGTAATGAAATTAAATTAAATTTATGATGAAATTTAATTTGAAATTAAATTAAATTCTTGAATTTATCATGATTTGGGATTTATTCTTTCTGAAAAAAATACTTCTCCACAGAAATGTTGGTTCACAGAAATCCTGTTTTCCTTACAGAACATCAGATTTTATGTACAAGAACTGACACCTTTCCACAGGGTGTTGGTGTTCTACATTGAGGACAGGAGAAAGACTGGTCCCAGATGACACTTATGCGTGACAACATCCGGGTCACATCATGCTCCCATCTCCAGGCAGTGTGATTGCACTTCAAATCATTGACGGGTTTTTTGCGCAGCCCTCCTGCCACCCTCCTGCACTTACTTGAACTAAAGAGGGTCAGGAAGTATGATGGCCATACTTTCTACCCCAGCACAGCCTAGGAAAGTGCCAGGCTGCTCTGCAGAAGGGAGAGGCATGACCATCACACCTCCTCCATTCCAGCAGGCAGCCAGGGCAGAGGGGAGTCCTGTCACACTCCCCTCCCTGTGGGATGCCGCCAGAATCCAGGATCCTGTGGAAAGGGCCTGGCTCCTAATTGTTTAACGGTATTAGTGACAAAGTTACTCCACCTCCACCTTGCTTATACTGCTGAATTTAATCTACACTGCTGAAATGAGGAAAGATCAGGGTAACCAAGGCCTTTTACGCACGGCATTTCCGATGCGAAAGGGCCCCTTGAGCGTCGCACATATGTGAGGAGCGGTCCACACGACGCACTCGCGTTTGCGCGAGGCTCAAGGGCCTGACGCAGACCATGCATACATTTTTCGTTTTTGGCTTGAAGCTGAAAATGCTGCTCAGTCTCGCATCGCTCCGGGGCCCCGTGCGCACCTACCTTGCGTGTGGAGCCTCGGGAGCTGGGCCGGTCGTGCTTCCTGTCCAGTGCAGGCTCGGAAGGTCCCAGGCTGCACTGCGAAAGGAAGAGGCGGGGCTCTCGCGCGAGCAGGAAGCTCATGCAAAGCCGAAGAAGCAGGGAAGCGAGAGCCTCTCTCTGGAGGCTGCTCACGCGAGCCCTGCACCCCAGCACCGCGAAAAGGTAAGGTGCGAAAAGGGAGTGGAATTGCGTATGGAAGGGTTGGGAATGCCGTTCATTACCGGCATGCAGGACAAATTCTTGGACTCCTGAATTTCTTTGACTCTAAATGTAGATCTTTTGCACCAGGCCTAAGTGAATTGCATTAGTGATCTTGGGGTTCTGATTTAAAAAGAGATCTTGCAAGCCGAATGCCTGCTCATCCCCACTCTTTCCTTGGCATACAACTCAACACTGATATTATGCTTCATGGCATAGCAACAGTAGTCCCTGTCCGGCAATAGTAACGTCTACAAAATCCAAAGCTTGCCAAATTATTTTGACACATGAGCTATTGAATCCCATGGCTTCCTCACCCCAACCCTGACAGGAAAATAATATGGTTAAGAAATTATACAGTTAAGAATTTCCTGGCTTCCATGACCCTCCAAATCTGCCGCCTGTGCCCATTCTAGTGAGTGGGGCACCACAGAAGGGACAGGATCTTTGACTACAGACTTATTCTTCTCTCTCACATTAAATATAACACATTAGATTATTTATTACATTTAAAACACCACACACTCTCCTTTTAGTCCTCTTAAACTGACTCAGACCCTTACCAATCACTCAAGCCAAACTCCCTTCTTCCAGTCCAACCCTAGTCTAACTCAAGCCCTTTTCTAACTACTGTACTCAAACCTCAGGCTAACAAAACTCCCCCCTATTCACCAATTGTCATTTGCCAGCCACACACTAATCTCCTCAAACATTCCCCCAATGAGCATTGACTCTGACATTCCATTCTCTCCTCTCTCCCAACAGCTCTTTACCTTTTACTCTAATATGCAATCGATAAATCAAACAAGATTTTCAAATAAAAATCTGCCATATAGCGGAACACTCTGGAAACCAGAAGGTTACACCACCAGATTTTGCACATTTACAATCATATTCTCTGGCTGTTTTGTTTTATTATTAATGATGTAATAATTATTTTCTGCACATTTTCAAGTTTTCAAAAGTCTTTTGGGGGGGGGGGCTGGTGTATGCTGGAGTGCTCTCCCTGAACAGCATGCAATAGCCCCACTAGGGATGGAAATAACAGATGAGTAATAAATGAAAAACAGGTTTCCCGAGTGTCAAGAATCCGTGAACAGGTAAATCCTGGATGGATGAGAATCGTGGTAGGCATAAACAAATAATTTTACCATTTTTCTTCCTGTTATGAGAGTTTGAGTCTTATTGGCTGTAATCCAACATTCTCTCAATGCGGCATAAATATAGTAGGTCCCCCATAACCATGTGACTGGTATCCACACTTACGTGCAATCCACTCCAGGGCCATGGCTGCTGCCACTGCTGGGGGAGGGGGTCCTTTTTCTGCACAGCTGGCTGACAGATGCACATGTCAAGGCACAGCTGGGTTTCTCATGCTCTCTCAGCCAAGTAAGAGATAGACGCTCCTTCCTTGGCCGAGAGAGGCGTATGAAGCCCAGCTCTGTGCAACCCAGTGCCTCTTTCAGCTGAGGAAGGAGATGGACACTCTTTCTTCAGCCAAGAGAAGCATGTGAAGCCTAGCTGTGTGAAACTACATGCCTTTCTTAGCTAAGGAAGGATGCTCTTTCTTCAGCAGAGAAAGGCATGTGAGGCCTGGCACAGCTTTCCCCACGCCTCTCCTGACTGAGGAAGGAAATGGATGCTCCTTCCTCAGTGGAGAGAAATGTATGAAGCCCAGAACATCTCCTCCATCATTATCCTTTTTTTTTTTTTTTTGGCCATCTGCATTAAATTTTGGAATGTATCCCTCACGATTATGGGGGAACCTACTATATCAGCATGCAGAGATACACTGCACCAGCACCAGACAATACCAATGCAGAATAGTAACAATGTGCAACACATGTCAGTCACTGGGTGCTGTTGTACAATACACAATAGACAACCAGAATGTGCAGCTGCAATGTGTAATTGTTGATGTTTGTGCGACTCTGCTTCCGCTCCTGACAGCAGAATATCTCCATGGTGCTGTGGTGAGCAATTCATCTCATGCGTGTAGCATAACTTGCATATGTGCATGTCACTAACAGGATGCCAGCCATTTTGTGAAAAGAAAATGTCTGGAATTCAGGCTCAGACTGAGGGGTGCACAACATGGAGTTATACATCTGTAGTGGATCTATATTCGTGATCGTTATGTAGTCACGATCATGGCTCTATTGCCATAATCATAGCTCCCCCCGCCAGACATACTTGGATGGGTATTAGCCATGTGGAAAAAAGGGAGTCCATTCTGCTTGTAATCAATGTGTAGGCAGATGACGTTTCTATTCATGCCCACCGACCACTGAGCCTGCTCAATCAGAAGCAAGATCTGTGTCACATTTCCTTGTCACACCTTACTGGCTTGCAAGAGGGATGGAAACATCATCTGCCTGCACCCTGCTTGCCAGGAGAACAGACCCCACCTTCTCTCTGTACAACTGAGGCTCAGTAATATAGGTATGGGGGCATTGGGTCACTATTCCTTAGCCATGCAGTTAAGATAGTTACATAACTAAGTCGCGAATGTAGCAAACATTCCAACCATGTTTCCTTTTGCATTGAAAACAGCATTTTCTGCATGGAAAGCACATTTCCTGAGCTGAAAACCACATTTCTCTGGAGAAAAATCATGTTTTCTGCACAGAAAGTGCCATTTTCAGTGCAAAGTCCTCCTATATCTTTTTTGCTTTTCACAGAACAAGGCCTTTTCTGCATGACGTCACCATCCTGTGATGGGAACAGAATGGCAGTGGTCCACATGTCAGGCTTTCACACAATGTTATCACAGTCCTGCTGCCAACCCATCCCCACCTGTTGCAATTGAGGGATATTCACTTAATGGAATAAATCCCTTAAGCTCTCAGGCGCTTCTTTCCCCAGCACAGTGTGGGAAAGAGGCCGGCTGCCCTGTGAAAGGAAGGTGTGTGTTGCTCGTGCTCCCTTCCACAGGGAGCCAGCCAGGTATGGAGGGGAGCATTCCCGTTACACTCCCATCCTGGCAAAGGCACTGTTGGGCTCACGACAGGACATCTATGAGATCTGGCAAGGTGCAGAAATGGCCCAAATCTTCAACAGCGTAGTGTCTACAAAGCCACTCAGTTTTTGAGGACTTTATCACAAAGGGCAGTAAAATGGAATATTAGTTGTTGCCAACAAGATTTTTTTTTCTTTACAAAGATTTACAAAGATTTTTGGTGGTGTTGGGACCTTGGGGGTGCTTGGGGTAGATCTCAGAGCTGCACAGGATCCTCCAAAAGTTCTGTTCATTGTTTGTTGGCCATTTGATTCTCACTCTTGTCCTAAACCATCGTAGCTCATGCATAAATCCAACACTGGGGCAAGCTCAGTGGGAAGAAAGGAAGATTTTATATTAAGCTTGATGAGAAAAGGGAAATGTTGTATTAATGCAGAGTGCCTTTTTTTCTCCCACTGCTGGCTCTTGTATCCCAATCACTTGCATGTATATAACTCTGTTTATATTTAATTCCGTGTTTTTATGGCTTTTTGTTATGACCCGTGTTACAGAGTAATAAACACTGACATTTTTTTAATGGCTGAGGTTAAGGAGGTACGGTCTAATTTTAATTCCTTTGAATGTGCAGTGTTTTATATATTAATGGGGATTTTATCTCCTTGGCTTCAATGGATTAGTGTCGCTTCCTGCCCTGAACCCTGGGGCTGAATTAAAAATAAAAATAAGATAAAACTCTGAACTTAAATAGACCTCCATTCATATAGCAAGCTATAGATGTAACATTAATGCCTGGGGAATGGGAAGCACAGCAAATCCCATCCAAAAGAGAATGTCTAGTCCAGAGCTGGCCCTCATTTTTAGAGTCACACCCAGACAGAACAGCCCAAAGATGGGCCTCTTTTATGCCATTTGCAGAACTAATTTTTTTCCTTAAAGAAAGCCACTAGTTACAGCATTGCAATAATTAAAAATAATTGGTTATAGGTTCACAAAGTTGTTAGCAGTTGTTGTAGGCCAGTATCCTACCTTGGGGTTGCATATCGTAAACATCCACATGTGGAGTTACACAAAAGTCCAAATCTTGTTGGTGACTTATGCATGTGGAGGTTCTCCTGCAGAACTGGTTGGATGTTTTTGTCTCATGGAGAATATACGCGTTCAATTCAAGATTGCAGAAGTGGTGTTGTGCATGGAAGGCATAAACTGGTGCCTATCATCGTGGCACCTTCTGTATTATGTATATAGAAGTGCTTTGTGCATTGTACACTGCACATGCTCATTTATTGCATTTGGTAGTGCAATGGTGGACATCTTGTTAGTGATGTACACAAACATAACTCTATGTGATGCTTTCATATGCACTTTTTTGGTCATTGCAGAAGCTGGTATTCTCGTCTTCCCTGTGCAACAACCAAAGCTCCCACCCCCATCCCAGGGTAGGCCAGAGCTTTCCGCAAGCCATT
Organism: Cyclura pinguis; assembly: GCA_030412105.1. Lineage (NCBI taxonomy): Eukaryota > Metazoa > Chordata > Lepidosauria > Squamata > Iguanidae > Cyclura > Cyclura pinguis. The sequence continues at coordinate 14,787,994 of CM059599.1, read as the reverse complement.
CCACTGCTGTTGGAAAGTAGGGAGGGAGTCAGAGAAGCATTGTGGCTGTGTTCCTCTAGCTAGGTGCAGATCAATGCCATGACCTCCTGAGGATCCTATGTTACCATACCCTACCACCACTCCTACAAGGTATGTGATTTTCATAAATTAGACGTATTAATGACTGAAGAATATGACTAAGGTCACACTGATCAGAGACGTGTTTGGGGTCATAAATCCAGAGAGGAGTGTATGGAACAGCTGACACTGAAAGGTTTGTGTTAATTCTAGTAAAATGTCGGCTGGACAGAGCTACTGTCAGGTGGATCTGTAACTGGTTGACTTACCGTTCCCAAAGGGTGCTCACCAATGGCTGCTTTTCATCCTGGAGAGAAGTGACGAGCGGGGTGCCACAGGGTTCTGTCCTGGGCCCAGTGCTGTTCAATATTTTCATCAACGACTTGGATGAAGGAATAGAGGGCATGCTCTTCAAATTTGCAGATGACACCAAATTGGGAGGGGTTGCTAATACGCCAGAGGACAGGATCAAAATTCAAAATGACCTGGACAGATTGAAGAGCTGGGCCAAAGCTAACAAAATGAAATTCAACAGAGAGAAGTGTAAGGTCCTACACTTAGGTAGAAAAAATGGAATGCAGAAATATAGGATGGGGGACAGGTGGCTGGATGGCAGTATGTGTGAAAGGGATCTAGGAGTCTTAATAGACCACAAGCTGAACATGAGTCAGCAGTGTGATGCGGCAGCCAAGAAAGCCAACGCAATTCTCGGCTGCATCAATAGGAGTATGGTGTCTAGATCGAGGGAGGTACTGGTACCACTCTACTCTGCTTTGGTTAGACCTCATCTTGAATACTGTGTCCAGTTCTGGGCACCTCAATTCAAGAAGGACATGGTCAAGCTGGAGCAGGTCCAGAGGAGGGCGACCAAAATGGTGAAGGGCCTGGAAGCCAAGCCCTATGAGGATAGACTTAGAGAGCTGGGTATGTTCAGTCTGTAGAGGAGAAGGTTAAGAGGGGACATGATAGCTACGTTTAAATATTTGAAGGGATGCCATGTAGAGGAGGGAGAGGGCTTGTTTTCTGCTGCTCCAGAGACCAGGACAAGGAGCAATGGAGTCAAGCTGCAGGAAAGGAGATTCCACCTGAACCTCAGGAAGAACTTCCTGACAGTCAGGGCTGTCCGGCAGTGGAATATGCTGCCTCGGAGTGTAGTGGAGTCTCCTTCCTTGGAGGTTTTTAAGCAGAGGCTGGATGGCCATCTGTCAGGAGTGCTTTGAGGGTATTCCTGCATGGCAGGGGGTTGGACTCTTCCAACTCTACATTTCCATGATTCTATGATTCTATGAATTCCTTCACTGCTTCAAACTCTTTAGCATTTTTGAATATAATGAAAGACAAACTGCCCAGATTGATGATCAATCAGAGACCATCCCTCAATCTTATCCTATGGAGATCTTCCTTATACACCCTACCTGACTGAAATTAAGAGATTGTCATGACTCTCTTTTGTTACTCCAGAGTTAAAGCAATCAGACCATTCTGGACCCCTTTCTCAATCTCATGGGAAAGCCATTATGGCTTTGTTAACATACACCTCCAGAGAATGAAATAGGGCATAAAAATCCTAGCTTCAACACCAGCCAATTGTAGCACTTAAAATGCAATACATGGTACATAGTGCCCCAGACTGCAGTTCCTCTGTGCTACCCACAGATGCTGTCTGAGATCCTCTGCTGTGACCTCCTTCTTCATGACTGGTAACTATCCCCCTTTCCACCTCTAATCTCTCTCTATCCAGCCTTTCTCACCTCACTTTGCAGTAGCCTTGTATGCTTCTTAAGAGTATCCAGTTTCTCATGTATTTGTCAATCCAAATAAAATACTCTGTTTAACTTTTAAATGGAGTCCTCTCTACAGTTAGTACTGGAATACACAGGTGAAAAGATCCTGCTGTAACTCTCCTCTCACAGGCCTCCTTGAGCTATATTTCCCTCAAATTCTAAGGAGACATTGGCATTGCGGATGGACCCCAGTGTCCCCTACCTCTTAGGAGAACATTTACTCGATACACAGATGATGTTCTCATAGCCAGATGCTTTTCCGATCCTGTCCCACCCCCCCCCGAGCACAACAACAATTGGGGACAGGGGAGCTGTAGTGGAACACACACCGTATACACACACCGTATTCAACACCTACCTCAGCACTAATCCAACAACAAACAGCAATGTATCCCTATATCATATGTACCTTAACTATACCTATAATTAATGTGTAAGGCACCTTCTTCTACCAGCGTGAATAATAAACGTAGTTAGGTTTTCATACTTGTGAATAATAAGAAATGTATGCATCATTGCAACAAGTTGTGATATTATAGTATCATTATAGTACTAATATTAAGAAATCACATTAGATAAGAATTGAGAGTGTTACTATTAGAATATTCAATGTCATATAGGTTTTGGAGTGTTTTTTTATATAGCTATACATTGCTCTTGTTTTTTATTGAGCTGTACTGCAAGCAGACTCTTATGCTCCACTTGACCATATGAGATCTCCAACTTTGTCTGCCTTTCCTCACTTCTGTTCCATAACTCTGGCAGGCTAGTGCTCCAATAAGCTTTGGGACATCTAAATGCCGTAAGTCTCTCAGTCTTTCCCTTGTGGTTTTGGCTACTGTGATGGCTCGTTTCTGACGGCAGATTCTGGAATAGTTGAGATCTCACTACTGAGCTTCCCGTCAACTTTGGGAAACTCCCTTGACTACCTGTGTGTGACCTAGGCTGGGCTTCAGTTGCCCATGGCTGCTACTCCCTGTTACAGCTTGCCTCTCCTGGCCCATGCTCCCAGCCAGCAAGGTCAGTCAGCTGTGCCTGGGGAATCTGGGGTGTTGTCATTTGCAAAGGCACGTTTCCAAGATCTGAATGGAGAGTAGATTATGGTCAGTGTGCAACTTATGGCTGAGTGGGGATTTGAACCTGTGTATGTCCCTCGGTCCAACATATTCATCACTTTACCTGAGAAGATCTGTGTAACTGGAACTGACTTCTCAATCTTTCCTCTTCCTGCTCCATAAAGGACTACAAGAACCAAAAACTGTCTGCAGACGCACAGTGACATGGGGGCAGGGAGATGATCCGCCCTGGGTGGCCCTGCAGCCGTGCCCCGGTGCCCAGTGGCCACACCCCTTGTGCCATAGCCCACCCCCCTTCGCCCCCCCTCCACATACTCCAAGCTCTGCCACTGACTGTATATATTCTCCCCCCCTTCCTTTGTGTGTGTGTGTGTGTGTGTGTGTGTGTGTGTGTCTGTCTGTCTGTCTGTCTGTCTGTCTGTCTGTCTGTCTGTCTATCTATCTATCTATCTATCTATCTATCTATCGCCAGGGAAACTTTTCTATATGAAAAGTATGATTCTGTCATGCACAAGAATTTTACAGATTCAGCCTTTTGTTCATAATATAGTTTTGCTGGATGCAATTGGTTTTACATGATATGTGCAATTTTGCATACACACACACACACACACACACACACACACACACACGGTTTTAGTAGGCATTGGCAGGATTAAAGACACTCAAAACCTCACCCACTCAATCCTTATGTTGGCTTTTGACCGTTTTGCGCAAACGCTTCCTGACCATCCATAAGTGTCAGAAACTTGGATTTTTTTTAAAAAAAATAAAAAAATAAAAAAGAAAGAATGTGAAAGCTGAGTTGCCCATGACCCATTACTAAATACCTGCAATTGCATTCTACACTAATTCTGGTCTTCCACATAAATGTGTGAGAGCAAGCAGTGGGAGCTGCAGGATCTGATTCCATAATCCACTCTGGGATTTAGGAGCTATCCCAGCTGCTGAACATATTTGGGAGACATGGTTCAGCACTTGGACTTCTCCTTTTCTTGCGTGGATTGAAACCCAAAATGGACTCACCAGCCCACTAACATCAAAGGCATTATGTCACGTACTGGCTAGCTCCAAGTTCAAGGAATTAGGCTAGAGATTTCCAAAGCTTTATTCAGGAACATTGAAGAAAACTGCAGCACATTTTGGTATTTGCCAAAAACAAGAAGCATTGAATTTGCAATGCCTTGTATTCTGTGTTATACAGTACCTCTCAATTGAGTTGTGTGAACTTCCCATTCTCTTGTTAACCAAAACATTCCATTCTCAGGCTGTTCTGTCCCTCTCCCAAATTCCCATACAACTTGCCAACTATTTGACCTTTCAGTTGGGTCTTTTTGTCTGCACTTGGAGTCTTATGACATTCTTGCAAAGAAGCTAGTAAAATATGGGCTGGATGGGACTGCTGTTAGGTGGATTGATAATTGGTTGACCAACCGAACCCAAAGGGTGCTCACCAGTGGCTGCTTTTCATCCTGGAGAGAAGTGACTAGTGGGGTGCCACAGGGTTCTGTCTTGGGCCCAGTGCTATTCAACATCTTCCCCAATGACTTGGATGAAGGAGTGGAGGGCATGCTGATCAAATTTGCAGATGACACCAAATTGGGAGGGGTTGCTAATACCCCAGAAGACAGGATCAAATTTCAAAGTGACCTGGACAGATTGGACAGCTGGGCCAAAGCTAACAAAAAGAATTTCAACAGAGAGAAATCTAAAGTCCTACACTTAGGCAGAAAAAATGGAATGCATAAATATAGGATGGGGGACACGTGGCTGGATAGCAGTACATGTGAAACGGATCTAGGAGTCTTGGTAGATCACAAGCTGAATGTGAGTCAGCAGTGTGATGAGACAGCCAAGAAAGCCAATGCGATTCTTGGTTGCATCAATAGGAGTATGGTGTCTAGATCGAGGGAGGTAATGGTACCACTCTATTCTGCATTGGTTAGTCCTCATTTGGAATACTGTGTCCAGATCTGGGCACCTCAATTCAAGAAGGATATTGAAAAGCTGGAGTGTGTCCAGAGGAGGGCAACCAAAATGGTGAAGGGTCTGGAAGCCATGCCCTATGAAGAACGTATTAGGGAGCTGGATATGTTTAGTCTGCAGAAGAGAGGGTTAAGAGGGGACATGATAGCCATGTTTAAATATTCAAAGGGATGTCATGTCAAGGAGGGAGTGGGCTTGTTTTCTGCTGCTCCAGAGACTAGGACAAGGAGCAATGGATTCAAGCTACAGGAAAGGAGATTCCAATTGAACCTCAGGAAGAACTTCCTGATGGTCAGAGTTGTCCAGCAGTGGAATATGCTGCCTCAGAGTGTGGTGGCGTTTCCTTCTTTGGAGGTTTTTAAGCAGAGGCTGGATGGCCATCTGTTGGGAATGCTTTGATGTGTGTTCCTGCATGGCAGAGGGTTGGACTCGATCGCCCCTGGGTCTCTTCCAACTCTATTATTCTATTATCATAGATTGTTGCAATAGCAATCCCATGTTCCCTGCATACCACTTACTAGCTGATCCCATCATCCCCACATAGCACAGTAAAGCCTCTAAAATATTAAAGCGTATATACAGCAAAATCCATTAAAGCATCAAAACAAAGCAGCTACCTACACAATGAGGTTTGTGTGAATAATTAGCATGAATCAAAGAAGGGACAGTTTCGTCAGCATCCTCCAGTGTAGGTGTTATGGCTGCTCACCTGCCCTAACTACTTGAGCCTACTCAATCAGTGGGCACAGGTTAGTTTGGATGACCTCAAGGGTTAGCAAATGTTTCAACATCTTCCCATCCGGGCAGTAAAAACCCACATTTTAAATTCCTGTCAAATGACTTGCTCAACACTGTCCTCTCCTTGAGGAATATAGAATGCAATTTAAGTTTTGGCAGTGTTCTCCCTCCTCTCCAGGGCAATGCACAATAAACACACAAACATCAAAACTAGGTCCCATAACCTATAAACATGTCAGGGAGGGCAAAGCTGGCCTGACACACCAGCAACTGGGACCCCCACGGCCCTCCCAAATGCTGTTGCACAAAGTGTTTCCGCTGTACAAACAAGCCATGTTGGTCTATCAGCCCTCCTTCTGATTCCCCATGAAGCCAAGTAAATACATCCGCTGTCACTGTCCTTTTCCAGTACATAATTTAAGTCCATTAGAAGATTGTTGGCAATTGTTACTTGAGCTGTTTCTACATTGTTATCCTAATTAGATTGGATTATTCTTGCATTCAACCCTCTAGACCTTTCTAGCTTGTAAACTGAATGATTTTTATTAAGGCAATAATAGTCAGTCTTGTAATCATGGTACGAAAATTAATACTTTAAGGACAGTTGAGTGTGCCTTTTTTCCGACTACTTCATATCAATTTATTATGGGAGACATCTTTGAGGTCTTTTCTCTCATTCCCTGCTTCCCTCATCTTTTTTTTCTTTGCCTTTTTTTTTTTAAACAGTGAAATCTGGGAGAAAGAGTTTCCCTTATTATTCTCAGTTTGCCACACAAGCTCATAACTTTTCTGGACATTCATCTTCTTGAGCTGCAATTGTCCAGAGTATTTTAAGAAAAATCAATATGCATTGGACTCTAATATTGCTTGCCATTGGGAGCTGGAGTGAGCCAATTATTCAGCGTAAGGCACTCCTTTAATGAAATGCTATGGTTGAGACTACGACTGTACCGCAGATGGAAAGCCAAGCGCTCCTGATGCCACAGTATCTATTCATTTATACAAAGCTAAATTTGGGCATTTATAGGATGAAAGCTTGTTACTGAAGTTGCCCCTTAAAATCAGTACATCTCTGGGGCCCAGATATAGAAAGATTTCATACATGCCTTTGATCTTTGTACTTTTTTGGTGAAGGTACCCGAATGAATCCTGTAGCGAACATGGGTCCCTGGCTACATCTAGGCAGATGGGTCCTAGAATCCTTGTCAGCTTTATGGCCAAACATGGTTTGTTGAGTGGGGTATTTAAAATTGTTGTTTTGGCTGAGATCCTATGTCGTGCTTATGAGGTGTAAATTGATACTCGCACATGCTGACATCTGGTTAGTGGCCTTGTTGTTGTGAGCCTTCAAGTTGTTTCCAACTTATAGTGAGCCAAAGGTGAACCTATCATGGGATTTTCTGGGGCTGCGAGTGTGTGATATGCCCAAGGTCACCTGGTGAGTTTCCATGGCTGAGTGAGGAATCAAACCTTGATCTCATAGAATTATAGAATCATAGAGCTGGAAGAGACCACAACGGCCATCAAGTCCAACCCCCTGCCATGCGGGAACACACACTTATGCTCATCCAAACACTAACCAGACCAGTCGCTGCATTGCTGCTGTGATCAGATGGGATCTGGTGCCTTCAGAGTAATTAGGCCTTGCTGATTAGAATAGACCCATTGAATGAATTGTTGCACAATGAGTCAACATAAATTCAGCTGCTTCAATGATTCCATTCTAATCAGGACTAACAATGGGATTCGAAATGGTTACACTTTCTGGAACTCTGCTTACACAACCATGAACTGAACACATCCAATGCACAGTGTCCAGACAAGTACAACTGTACAGGTTGCACTATTTAAACAGCTCAAGGGCTGTCACAGGGAGGAGGGTACAGACCTGTTCTCTGCTGCCCCAGAGAGTACGACCGGGTCTAACAGTTTGAAGTTACAGGAGAGTAGATTTTGGTTGAACGTTAGAAGAAACGTCTTGCCAGTAAGAGTGGTTCGGCATTGGAACCAATTTCCTGGAAGTGGTGAGGTCTCCTTCTCTGGGTGTCTACAAAAGGAGGCTGGATAGCCACCTGCTGGGGAGATCCTAGCAGAGACATATCTAGGGTGGGGTAAGTAGGGCACATGCCCCAGGTTCCAATGCCAGGGGGAGCAGAAAAGCGGGGCATATACAGATGGGGGGTAGGGGTGAAAACATAGGGCTGATGACCCAGGAGACCCCTTCCGACACTATGATCCCATGATTCTATGAACAATATTAATCATATTACAACCATATTGATAATTCTTGATTCACTGCTAGTGAAAGGAAGCTTAGACTGCACCATTCCAGTCTGTGAGTAGGAAGTACCAGTTTTGAATGCTGATCTTTTTTTTGAAAAAAATAAAAATAAAAATGAACAAACCATATCCAGATAATAACAGCAATTCAAACTTTTTTTTTCTTTTGCTAGGGCCAGTGAGGCAACCAATGGGATGGAGATCCATGGGAGTGCCCCAGAAAAGTTTTCTCCTGCTACCACTCAGCTGGGCAGCATTGCCCTCCTGGGCCTCCATGGAAGCTACACTAAAATGCAGTGGTGGTATGTTAACCCTACACTAGATCCAATAGGATCTCACCCTCAAAACACAAATGTTTCCCAACTCTTGGTGCAGGCCATTACTGAGGCCGTCAGAGTCAAGGATGGAAAGAACATTTGAAAATATTCAAAATGTGTCTGAGAAACAGGTTTCCCTATGTCAGGAAACCCTGATAAGGAGAATCTGAGATGGGCAAGAATTTTTGTAGTTTAAGATTTATTCTGCACAAAATATGTACCCTTCTCCTTCCGTATTAGTGGGTTTGACTTTTACAAATTTGATTATTCACAAGGTGTGTGTGTGTGCCATCCCTCCCACATTCCCTTGTGTTTCTGCTGGGTGTGGAAAAAAAAGGCAAGTGTGCCTGGGCAAAAGGCAAGGGAATGGGGGGGGGGAGGCACACATATGCCTTTCCTTTGCTCTCCAGTGCTTCCCACTCCCATTTCTTTCTCCTTTGCCCAGCATGGACAACACATGTCAAGGGAATGGGAGGGGGGGAACCATTCTCTTGCCTTTTACCCGAAGTGGAGAACATGCACTGAGACAAAAGGTAACGGAATAGGGGGAAGGCACACATGTACCTTCCTTCTCCTCTCTAGTGCTACCCTTAATTCCCTTGCCTTTTGCTTGGCATGGAGAACACATGCTGAAGGCAAGGGAACAGAGGGGAGGCACACACATGCCTTCCTTCTCCCTTCCGGTGCTCCCTCCCCATTCCCTTGCCTTTTGGTGCACTGAGGTAAAAGGCAACAAAATGGGGGTGGGGTGGGGAAGGCATGCATGCACCTTTCTTATCCCCTCCAGTACTCCTTGCTCTCATTCTCCTGTCTTTGGCTCTGGGATGGAGAATGCACACTGAGGCAAAAGGCAAGGGAATTGGGGCGGGGGGAGAGCTCCAGAACAGAATGAGAAAGGGAGTGTGAGGATGGCTATTTGCATTTTTTTTCCACTCCTGGGAGGGTTCTGCTCCCTAAATCCTCACAAAAGGATGCACTGTACATAGATTTTTGTGCAGAAAAGAATACATTATATGCAGAAAACAGCATTTGTTGAATGCTGCGAACACTTTTCTGAACAGATATGTCCCAGACTGCAAACAGTCTTTGAAAACTGTGCACTTTTTGGTGACCTTCTCACTGATTGAAGAGGAAATGGTAAAATTATTGATTTTTGCCTGCAAGGAAAAAAAAATTACAAAGATTTAGATTCCCTAATCAGGATGGCCGCTTACTAATCTCCTGGTGGTACTTCATGCTTCCACATTTCCTTCCTGGTACTTGAAGATAATGGCCTGTCTATTGTTCCAGCAAATACTGGTGACTGATACCTCTTCTTGTTGTGTGCCTTCAAGTCATTTCCAACTTATGGTGACCCTAAGGTGACCCTATCATGGCGTTTTCTCAGGGGCTGAGAGTATGTGACATGCCCAGGATCACTCAATGGGTTTCCATAGCCGAGTGAGAAACTGAACCCTAGTCTTCTGGGTCATAGTCCAACAGTCAAACCACTATAACACCTGGCTCTTGACCAGCACATCCTTCCTATATTTCGCAGAAGAAAACCAAGACACATGAGCCCAAAGAATATCAGAGCGGAGTCAAGAAAAACAATGGCCATTTCTGCCCTCCACTCTTACAGTGCTATTATTCCACTTTCGACATCCTATGGAATCCTGGGTTTGCAGTTCAGGGAGGGGCCTTTTGAATTCTCAGCCAGAGAGCTCTTGGGCCTCAGTAAATGGCAAATCCCAGAATTCCAAGGAGGTTGAAAGTGGCTTGAGGGAAGCTCATGAGAAATTTTCCATCCATTTTACCATTAGAGTACTTTATGTATAAATATGAACTAGAAATAGTAACTTTTTTCTCATCACTGGATGTTTTATTTATAAGACTTGACATGTTCGTACATATGGAGCAAGAGTTTTCAATTTCCCATGCTATATATATTAATCTCATATATAGATAGATTAATAAACTGTGGGGTTAATTGCAAGTGCAGAGAAATCCTTGGATGTAATTTGGTTCTAAAAGATTGCTGTTGTGTCCTGGTATTGGAGTGTGAGACTGTTTGTGTTCATAACAGCAGAAATGTCTGAGAAACTCCTGTATTCCGAGTAGTAAAATCTGTATACTCTGGCATCTAAAGTTGTGCACCCAGTGTTGGGTTTTACAGTTATACGTTTCCAGATAATAAAATTTCCTCCACTACATCATTGTAAAAAAAGAAAAAAAGAAAGTGGAATAATAGCACTATAACATTGGAGGGCAGAGATGGTAAATGTTATTAATGAGAAAGAACACACAGATTAGGAAAGGCTGCAGCACTTTGCTTTTGCCTGAGCATACTGGGAAAGGCAGGATTCTGCCCCCTCATCTCCCCACCCCATAGAATTAATTGAATGAAAACTGCTTTTGCATTTTGAACTCAGTTTGCAGCAATGGAGGTAGACTGAAGACAATGGAGAATAGTGGAAGACAGAAGAAAAACTGGGACATCTTAAAAGCTAGTGAAAACAATAGAGGATTAGTTAAGACTGTCCCTATGGGATCAGCAAAGTTGGATGGTATGACAGCATTTTCACACTAAAGAATGGTTCTAGTTCAAGCCTGGGCCTTTCTGCACTATACTGTTATAGTGCTGTGACTCCACTTTCAACATCTTATGGAATCCTGTGGTTTGCAGTTTAGGGAGGGGTGTCATGGGCTTCCAGGACCTAGGCTCAGACTCTGAGGCTATTTCCGCACTACACTGTTATAGTGCTATTATTCCACTTTCAACCTCCTATGGAATCCTGGGGTTTGGAGTTGAGGGAGGGGCATTTAGGATTCTCAGCCAGAGAGCTCTTGGGCCTCAGGGAACTACAACCCCAGAATTCCCCCGGAGGTTGAAAGTGGAATAATAGCACTAGAACAGTGTAGTGCAGAAATGGCCTGAGTCTGAGGCAGCAGAACCTGCTCTGAGCTCTGACACAGAGAGTGCTGCAGCAGACCCTGAAGAGCAGAGTACCACCACCCACTCCAGGGACAGAAGTGTCAGCCCCAGCAGGGAGCCCGGCTCACTCTGACACAGAGAATGATCTAGCCGTACCTACCTTTGCCCAGCATAAACACCAGAAGGATCTCCTGTGTCACTCCCAGTGAATTTATGCCAAGCAGCAATTAATCACGCAGCAGCTGCACTGACCCTGGAGCCTATAAGAACTGAGCCTTTCCTCTCTAGCCTTTGTCAGCAATCAACTGACTGTTTCTCCCGTGCATGCGTCTGTTCATTGCCCTTGCCTGTGTTCTGCCTTTGGCTTGTGTTTGTTTTTGCCTGCCTCATATTTATGGACATTGTTGGGACCCTTATTGCTTCCCATTTGCAAAGCTGTTTCCTTTCTTCAGTAAACTGATCACTTGAGTTACTGCTGAGTTTCTGACCTGTGTTTGTTATCAGCTTTTCCTGGCTGCCAGCCCAGACCATGCTTGGACAAGGGGCATTTAGAATTCTCAGCCAGAGAGCTCTTTGGCCTCAATAAACTACAAATCCCAGAATTCCACATGATGTTGAAGGTTGAATAATAACACTATAACAGTGTAGTGCGGAAATGGCCCCCTTCTCTATTTTGTGCTACTTTGCAGGAAGCTGCAGCTGTTATTGGTGCTGCTGGTTCTTATCTCCTCCTCCTCCTCCTCCTCCTCCTCCTCCAAGGAAGCATTCAGAGTTGTGGTTTTCTGACCCACAACCCGTAGTGGTACCATTCACTCTGTCCATTGAGAACTCTGCCACCTCATTTCTGCCTCATTGAGCTGTGTGTGTAGGGCAGGTTTCTAAAAATCACACATACAAAGGATTTTGAAGTGGCTGTGGTTGTTGTTGGGAAGAAAGAGAAAAATTTCTCATGAAAAAATTTCAAGTCAGTTAAGAGTGGGATGAAATTATAATTCGGGGTGTGTGTGTGTTTAATTGTCCCCTCTCTGTTCTCTTTTGTATCAGCAGGCAAAAGCCTTCTTATTTAAACAGGACTTGAACAAGGGGTGGAACTGTTGTTGTTGTTATTATTGTCATTGTTGTTGTGTGCCTTCAAGCCATTTCTGACTTATGGCAAACCTATCATGGGGTTTTCTGGGGATTAGAGTGTGTGATACGCCCAAGGTCGCTCAGTGGGTTTCCACGGCAGAACGAGGAACGGAACCCTGGTCTCCAGAGTTGTAGTCCAATGCTCACATCACGACTCTTCACTCTGTCTCTCTTAAAAATCCTCAAGGGGGAACTCTTAATTTGTAGGCAACCCTAAATATCTCAGCCAGGCTTTCTCAGCAGAGGACGCAGTTTTGCCTGTCTTTTGTTATGTTCCAAAACTTTGCGAATGATAACCAAAGCGAAATTGAATAGCAGTGGGCTTCAACTGCCCCTCCTGCTCTTTGCCAGTGCCGACCAGTTCTGTATGCTAAGGATGTGGCATTAGCATAAATAATTATTGATTTTTCTTCTTTCCATCTGCATATCTGATCTAATTATGTTTATAAAAAAGGAAGACAAAAGATATTATCTTAACAAGAATTTTTTTCCACTGAGAGAGACCTATTTCTCTCTCCACCACACACTGAACACACACACACACACACACACACACACACACAGAGCCCTTTAAATTGCTATTTCATGTCTTCTGCCTCACAGCAGGAAATGGCATTGGCCACCCTTTGGCGAAATGAATCGGCACGCCTCTCTGTGTAAAGCCAGTCTCTCTCTGTGTGTGAATTAGCTTTGGAGTTGTATTGTGTTTCTTCTGCTAATATAATATTGTTCTAGTGGTTGCCCCTGATTAAAGAAATACATAAATAAATAATTTATAATTTAATTAATAAGGTATAATATGCAAAGCGCTGTAATTTCAAACAGCTTGTAATGTCTCTAATGTACTTTCAATTTTTTTTTTTATTCTACATAAGGGCTATATTCATTATGTGGTTATGATAAACATACTAATGAATTTTATTACGGGAACAAATTTAAACATGTAAATGAGATCAAATAGTATTAAAATGCAAACGACAGAGGGAAACTTATTGCAAACTAACCTTGTCGATGTACTCTCAGGGAGGGTGGAGAGAGGTGCCGGGCAGAAAACTTTCCAGAAATATGGATGATGAATGAATATCCATTCTGTGGGAATCCGGAAGTGTTTTGAGCATCATTTTAGCATCTTGATGGACCCTGTTACTATCTTTCACATTGACAGTACACTGCTAGGATCTTGGTGGTATATTTTGGTTACTTTGGGAATGGTGGCTACAATCCAACATATAGTTCCATGGTTTCAAGCATGCATTCCAATGCTCCCTTAATTTGATGCAGGCCTTTTCAGAGCCATAATACTTGATCCCTTGGTTCTTTTGATGTCAGTGGTGATTAGATGCCCATAACAACCGTGGATTTGACCTCCTTGTGAATGATTTTTAAAAGACTGCGGTCTTGTGTAGCTTTGTTGTTTGCCTAGTTGACTTCAACTTACACAACCCTACGAATCAGAGACCTACAAGTCATCTTGTCATCAACAGCCCTGCCCAGGTCTTGCAGACTCAGGCCCTTTCCTCAACTCACCTTTTCTCGGCGCTGGGGTGCGATGCTCGCGTGAGCAGCCTCTTGTGAGAGGCCCTCGCATCCAGGTTTCTTCAGCTCCGCACAAGCTTCCTGCTCGTGTGAGGGCCCCGTCTCTTCTTTTCGCAGTGCAGCCTGGGACCTTCCCAGGCTGCACTGAGACAGGAAGCACAACCGGCCCGGCTCCTGAGGCTCTGCACGCAAAGTAAGAGCGTGTGGGGCCCCAGAGCGATGCGCGACCATGCACCATTTTTGGCTTAAAGCCGAAAATGAAAAAGTGCGTGAACGGTCCCTACCAGGCCCTGGAGCATCGCACAAATGTGAGTGTGTCATGTGGACCGCTCCTCACGTTTGCGCGATGCTCAAGGGGCCCTTTTATATGGAAAATGCCATGCAAAAAGAGCCTCAGGGTTATGGTGTCCTTGATTGATGCCCTTTCTGCACCTACTGCCAACCTGCAATGGCCATGGGATTGTCATGGGATCGCGACGACGGTTCTGCATGATGTTGTCTCAATCTCATTGCAATCCCGTCACGATTCTGTGGCCACCCATCACAATCGCAGATTAAATCATTGTTGAGTTTCTCCCATCAATGATCCATGATTGCACAGTTCTCCTATCTCCCTCCCACACTTATCTGTCGTGCAGAACATCAGGAAACACAATGGCTGCACTTCCTCCCCCAGTGCAGCCTGGAAAACTGGGCTGCGCTGTGGAAGGGAGTGGCAGAGCCATTGCACTTCCTCCCATCAAGCTGGAAACTGGTATGGAGGGGAGCACTTCTGTTGTGCACCCCTCCTGGGACAGGCTTTCCCTTCTCCCTGGATCCCCCATGGAGTGGATTCGGCAGCAGTTAAGCTGCAGAAAGGGCCCATGTCTATCCACCTGTAGTGCAGTCTTCCTCTTTTCCTGCTGCCTTCTACCTTGCCAATCATCATTGGCTTTTCTAGTGAGTCATGCCTTCTCATAATGTGTGCAAAGTATGACAGTCTCAGTTTAGCCATCTTGGCATCTAGGGAGAGTTTGGGCTTGATTTGCTGTGGACCCATTTATTTGTCATTTTAGCAGTCCACCGTATCTGTAGAACTCTTCCCCAACTTCATACTTAGAATGATGAATTTCTTCCTATTAGCTTTCTTCACTGACCAGCTTTTACTATACTACACACAGAAACGATATACAGAAATTGGAAATAAATGATATGGACAGTCCTGACTTTCATGTTCAATGATACATCTTCACACTTCAGAATCTTGTCTAGTTGCTTCACAGCTGTCCTTCCGAAGTCTAGTCTTCTTCTGATTTCTTGGATCCTTTCCAAAACTTACCTGGTTCCGAAGCCATTGCGTAGGGATCCAGGGAAAGCCTTTTCCGGGAGGAAATTGCTTCTGCTGTTCTCCCCTCCACACTGGCTGCCTGCTGGATGGGAGGAAGTGTGATGGCTCCGCTCCTCCCTTCTGCAGTGAAGTCCAGCAGTTTCCCAGGCTGCACTGGGGGAGGAAGCGCAGCTATTGGGAGGGAGGCAGGAGGACTGCGCAATCATGTGCCATTGTCAGCAGAAACCCAACAATGATTTAATCTGTGATTGTGACGGATTGGCACAGGATCCCCATGAGACTGCGATGATGTCATGCAGAACCATCATCATGATCCTATGGTGATCCTGTGGCCATTGTGGGTTGGAGATGTTCTGCAAAAAGGGCCTTGACTGCAGTCCTTATTTTGATTAATGACTGAGCCAAGATATAGGAAATCTTTCAGTGTCTCAATGTTTTCATTGTTGATTTAAATTTATGTAAATCATCTGTAATCATCATTTTTTATTTCTTAATCTTCAACTTTACACCTTCTTCCCTGAATTTCTTCAGCAGTCTTTCCAAGTCTTTGCTTTTTTCTGCTTGTGGTATGATGCCATCCACATATCTTAAAGTGTTGACGTTCTTTCTTCCAATTTTCACACCTCCTTCCTCAGCATCTAATTCAGATTTGCATATGATTCATTCAGGATACAGGTTAAATAGATAAGAATGATAAAGTGCAGCCTTGCCTGACTGTCTTGCCACTTGGAAACCACTCTGTTTCTTTATATTCTGTCCTAACAGTGGCCTCTTGTCCTGAGCATAGGTTGTACATCAGGACAATCAAAGGTTGTGGTATACTCATTTTTAAAGAGTGATCCATAGTTTTCCATGATCTATACAATCAAAGGCTTTGCTATAATCCGTAAATCACATGGTGTTTTCTTCTGAAATTTTAAGGATTTGTTTCTCTTTCATGAAAACTAGCTTTGGCGTTTATCAAGTCTAACAGTTTTAAAGTATCAGTCTCTAATGCAGGGTGAGCAACTATGGAAGGTTAGAGGGATGCATTAGGACCCCCAGGAGACCTTGGAGGGCTACATCCTCTCTCCTGAAATTAGTTCGGAAAATTTAAAAATCAATTTCTGCCCTTCAAACCCCCTAAGGGGCCTTAAGGACATTCTTAACATGTTTTGGGACCTCCCTGGACCACTTTAAGCCCAGAAGAGGGTCTTTCTAACAACAGGAAGAGAACAGGAAGTGACTTCATGTTCACTTCCTGTTTCAAAAAAGGTCATGTCCATCTCAGAATGTGGTGGAAACATACTTCACCCCCCAAGAAGGCATTGTGGGGGTCATGAAAATGACCTTGGCAGGCTGTCTATGGCCCATGGGCTGCCTGTTACCCACCCCTACTCTAATAGGAAGTGATGCCAACAGTTGTGGCACCATCACCAATAAGACCCTGTTTCTTATGCCAGCCAAGTTGATTTCCTATATGCCAACTTCTATTTTAAATTATTAGAGGCCACTTTAGTTCCCTTGATGAGAGACGGGCTGAGTAGAAATTGATTAAATAAATAAATAGCAAATAAATAAATATAAAGACAACATGGAGACCAGGCCTGTGTGGCTGATCTTACAACGTAGGCAGTGAAATACTTATTCACAGATATGAAAGGGAGGAGGGAGAATATAATTTTTGGATGACTCTCAGGGCCTTTCCACAACTACACTGTTATAGTGCTATTATTCCACTTTCAACATCCTGTGGAATTCTGGGGTTTGTAGTTTAGTGAGGTCAATGAGCTCCCTGGCTGAGAATTCTAAAGACCCTTTCCTAAACTGCAAACCCCAGGATTCCATGCGATGTTGAAAGTGGAATAATAGCACTATAACAGTGTAGTGTGGGAATGGCCTTAGTATTTGCAAAGATGTGTCTGTTTCTGTCCTAAAACCCATAAAGATGTACAGCAAACAGTTCCACCTTCCTCATCCAAGCAAAGAAACTTCTTCAGTTATCCCTTTGCAATGCACTCACACATTAACAGAGACACTTGACTACAAGCTGAGGACATTGCTATTATTGTTGGGTTGATTATGAATATTCCGTATACTTTCCAAAACACACCTCCCTCTCGACAGCTCCACATTAACTAAAATCTATGGATTCTGCATCAATTTGGGTGACAATTAAAAATCCCCTTTTTTCTGGTTCCAGTGAACAGTAATCTGTGCATAATTACATTCAAATGAGATATTAGCATTTTTTGTGCTTATTCTTTGTTAATTGCAGAGTTCACTCACCATGGTGATGCTTCTGATAGAATCAGGCAACCTTATTGACCTGATGCTGCAAGGCATGTTTGGAAATTCTGCTGTATTCTTCATTTTTTTTTCTTGTATTTTGGCATTTTGAGGAGTCCCACTGCTTTTATTACATTCCTGACACTTTTGTTAATAAATCATTGCAAAGTTAATGAAAATTGCATTCAGGCATATCCAAAATAATTGTGTCCTTTGTCATGCTAATAAATTGAAAGATGTTGATCCAATGGCTGAATGCATGCCCATTATGGTGAAGTTTTTGATACGTCTGCCTGTTGCTCTCCTCCGCTTGGGCTTGGGAGATCATTCTGTGAAGAAAAAGTGTGCATTCAGGGTTGTGTTGTGTTGTTCTGCGGTGTGTGTTAAACCCTGTAGTCAATACCTTTTTGTTCGAATGTTATACAATCTGCCCTTAATTAAGTTTGCAAGTGGCAAAAGAATAAGAGAATTTAGATTGCGGTGCAGAAAGAGTAATTGTAGTATCTATAGAAATCAACAGTCTCTTTGGGTGAAGCTACAGACAATGCACATCTGTGTGCACTTTCCCTCGATATTGTCTCTCCCTTAACTGAGGCAGCCTTATTTGGGGAGATATCTCTGGGCCAGGATACTTAATCATCTCCTCTCGGGTTGTCAGAATTGCACTCCAGCACCTAAATCCAACTTGTAATCCCAAATAGGCCTCTCTTACAGTTACAGAATGGTATATGTCAGAGTTTTTTTAGTTTCTTAGGTATATAATTGTGGATTCAATTTTATTTCCTGACTGTTATCTCTTGATGTTGCTGCGTAAATGACAAGGCATGGGCCATTTCCACACTACACTGTTATAATGCTATTATTCATAGAATCATAGAATAGAATCATAGAAATGTAGAGTTGGAAGAGACCCCAGAGGCCATCCAGTCCAACCCCCTGCCATGCAGGAACACCCTCAAAGTACTCCCGACAGATGGCCATCCAGCCTCTGCTTAAAAACCTCCAAAGAAGGAGACTCCACCACACTCCGAGGCAGCGTATTCCACTGCGGGACAGCCCTGACTGTCAGGAAGTTCTTCCTGAGGTTCAGGTGGAATCTCCTTTCCTGTAGCTTGACTCCATTGCTCCTTGTCCTGGTCTCTGGAGCAGCAGAAAACAAGCCCACTCCCGCCTCTCCATGGCATCCCTTCATATATTTAAACAATATATATATATCCCACTTTCAACATCCCATGGAATCCTGGGGTTTGCAGTTTAGGGAGGGGCATTCAGAATTCTGAGCTGGAGAGCTCTTTGGCCTCAGTAAGCTACAAACCCCAGAATTCCACAGGATGTTGAAAGCAGAATAATTGCACTATAACAGGTTAGTGCGGAAATGGCCATGCTAATCACAAGTCAATTATTTATCACTTTTTGAAATTTTAGAAAGGGTAACTCATTGCTCTCAATGAAGAAGTGACAGAACCATTACCAATATCCTGCATTGCTGGCCTATTTGCGAATGTGTAATTAACTAACATTTTCTGGCCCAACCTTCGAAACCTGTCTTAACAGCCAGCAACTGCCCTGAGTGAAGGATTCCCCTCTACCACTGGCAAGTGCAGCTATGACAATCAGTAGCAGGGCCCTTGTTGCAATTCCTCTTGGCAGTCTTGCTTGCTGGTGGGAGGGGATTGGAAACAGCTTACTACACCCCATTTACCAGCTGAACAGATCTCCTTTGCTTGATGCAGCTGCTGGCTGTTAAGATTGGTTGGGGTGGCATTTACAGGCATGACTGCATAATCTTATGGCATAGGAAGCAGATATGAATAATAGAATCATAGAGTTGGAAGAGACCACAATGGCCATAGAGCCCAACCCCCTGCCATGCAGGAATACACACTCAACGCACCCCCAGAAAATGGCCATCCAGCCTCCGTTTAAAAACCTCCAGAGGTGACTCGAATGGCTCTTACAGTCAGGAAGTTCTTCCTGATGTTTAGGTAAAATCTCTTTTCCTGTAGTTTGAATCCATTGCTCTGTGTCCTAGTCTCTGGAGCAGCAGAAAACAAGCTTGTTCCATCTTCAACATGATGTCCCTTGACATATCTAAACATGGCTATCATTTCACTTCTTAATCTTCCTTTCAACAGGCTAAACACACCCAGCTCCCTAAGCTGCTCCTCCTCGTGCCTCCCGGTTTCCTGACCCTTCACCATTTTGGTCACCTTCCTCTGGACACGTTCCGGTTTGTCAATAAACTTCTTGAATTGTGGTGCCCAGAACTGGACACAGGATTCCAGGTGAAGTCTAACCAAAGCAGAATAGAGTGGTATTATTACTTCCCTTGACCTCAACACTATACTCCTGGACCCTTTCCGCACGTTACCTTATCGCGGAGGTGGGGGGTGCCATTCGCGGAAGCAGGCTCTTGCGCGAGGCGCTCTCTTTGCTGCCCCTTCGTCTCGCAGCTGGCTTCCTGGTTGCGTGACCGTCGCGCGAGCGCCCCTTCCTTCCTTCCACAGTGCAGCCTGGGAGCTGTAGGCTGCACTGGGGGAGGAAGCGCGACCGGTGCGCCTGGGACAACATACCGCAGGGCAGGTAAATGTGTGGGCCCCGGGAGCCTTGCGCGACCGCGCAGCATTTTCGGCTTGAAGCCGAAAATAAGAAAATGCGTGCGCAGTTCACGTTAGGCTTGTGAGCGTCGCGTAAATGGGAGTGCGTCGTACGGACCACCGCTCCCATTTACGCGACGCTCAAGGGGCCCTCTTGCAAAAGAAACTGCGTGCGAAAAGGGGCCTGGTGGTGTAGCCTATAATTGTACTGGCTTTTTTAGCTGCTGCATCACACTATTGACTCCTGGTCAGCTTACATCGATAACTACAATACAGAATGCCAACCTATATTTTTAATGTGTTAAAAGTAGGCAGTTATTTTAAGCGGTGGGTAATTGCACTAAGTCTGGGATCACCACCAGAAAACTCTTTTAAAAACATTGTGCTTTTAAACATGGTGTTTTAAATAGGCTTTAAACAACTCACCTGAACCCCAGCCCCATGACTTGCTGTTCCTGAAAGATGGATCAGGGAGTTGAGGACCACAGGAACAGACCAGGGGTAGGCCCACGTGTAGTCTGAGGGCAGTGTATTACCCATCCCATGTTTTAAAAGCTTTATCCATCTCTTGGGCTCTTAGCTACCTTTTTCTTTGCCTCTGAACAGCATATGACTACATCATTTAATTTTAACAAGAGCACAGAAACTATCCAGGAGGTTAGTTCCGTACACTTTTTTTTAACATCCCTTCCAATTCTCCTCGCTCTTTACTTAAGCTGGTAGAGTCGCATTATGCACTCTGACATCCCCGTCATGTTCACTTTGCTCAACTGTTCTGCGACTAGTCAAAGCCTAAAAGTCTTCGCCCTCCAGTCCTCTCTGAAGGGTCAAGTTGGCTGGAAGAAAATGGTTCTGTCTGCTATCAATTTAGACATCATCATCGCTAACAATAAACATGCCAGCCTCTGAAACCGGCATTTTGTTATCTGACCGTTGTTGATAGCGCAAAAAAGACAGCTTGGCTTTCATTAGCTGCCTTGACCCTGCGGGGCTAAGAGCAACGGGAACAAGAATGCATTTTGACAAGAAGTAAACTGAGGAAACATGACATGGATGCCAGCGAAGGGCCCTCTCTGCATCCCTAAGGTGTCATTTTTAATAAACTGAAGGGTTGTTGTTGTTTCTTTTTCCCCCAATTTCCAGATGATGAAGTTAAATTTTAAACAAATCACTGAACTGTTTCTTATAAATGTCCACTTGGCCAAAGATTGCAGTCTAGCTGTGTTGAATTATGGCCATGCTCTCTTTTTAAAATTAAAATCCAGGGAAACAGACCAACAATAGAGAACACATTTCATAGTGTGTGTGTGTGTGTGTATATATATATATATATATATGTATGTATTATCGATTACAATATTTAGTCCCCACCTTATTTCCTAAGACCTCTCTGCAGTGTACAATAGAATCAGCTTAACCATTTTAAAATGCAAACAATAACAATAATTTAAACATCCTGAAAATGTCTTAAACATCTGAATAATTTGAAAGGTGAATAATTGAAAAGGTTACTACAGGTTTCCCCACTTATCTGACAGGCTAGGAGCAGTGTCAGAAAATGGAATTGGTTGAAAATCAAAACCTATGTACTATACTGTAGGGAGCATGAAGGACTTATGGAGGGTCACTGCGGACTGACCATACTTGCAAGGGCCATTTCCACACTACGCTCTTATAGGCCAATTCCGCACTAGACTGTTATAGCGCTATCATTCCACTTTCAACATCCTGTGGAATCCTGCGGTTTGCAGTTCAGGGAGGGGAATGATAGTGCTATAACAGTCTAGTGCAGAAATGGCCATAGTGCTATTATTCCACTTTCAACATCCTACAGAATCCTAGGGTTTGCAGTTGAGAGAGGGGCATTTAGAATTCTCAGCCAGAGAGCCCTTTGGCCTCAGTAAACTACAAAGCCCAGAATTCCACAGGACATTGAAAGTGGAATAATAGCACTATAACAGTGTAGTGTGGAAATGGCCTTAGTCTCTTAGCTGGTTTAGCATCTTTCTCCCTCTCTCAGCTTGCTTTGCAAGCAGCATGCATGTGTGAGCAGTCCCAAGCGAACTTACATAGGCAAGAAGAACTCATGAAACAGCAGAACCCCCACTGAATTAATGGAACTTGTCCTTCCTTTGGAAGCATCAAAAAAGCAAGTCATCAGGCAACAGGACATCAAAAGGTGGGGGCTTCTTGTATAACTTTATAGCTCATTCAACAGCAAGGCTTATATAGGATGATTAAGTTTGGAATGCAAAATGAAAATTTGCAGCATATTTGTGGAAAGAGAATTGTTCATTCTTACTTGGTGACAGAAATGGCCTTGAAGTTTTCTCTCCCAACAGAAGCAATAAGTTTCAGGACTGCTTACCTTTCAGTGGTTCACAGCTGAAAACAGGGACACATTTGGCCATGCAGTATTAGACTGTAGTGAGAAAGAACACAAGCTAGGAACGGCTGCAGTAGTTTGCTTTTACCTGAGCCTACTGGAAAGAGAAAAATTCTTCTACCTCTTCTCCTCTTCCCCCACTGTCAGTTAATTGAGTACTTTAGCACTCAGTTGACTGTTGCACTTTGCAAACTGCTTTTGCACTTTGAACTCAGTTTAAAACAATGGACATAAGTTGAGGATAAAGGGAAAAAGTGGGAGAAAATAAGAGAAATGGGAACATTTTAGAAGTACCTGAAAAAGTAGAATGACAGAGGATTGATTTGAGACTGTCCCTGCCAAACCAGGATGGTGGTGGGGTGTGTGTGTTTTCACCTGCTTCCTGAAAGGAATGACTGTGAGGATGGATTGCCTTTGAGAGGAGTTACATTGCATAGTCCAGGAGCAACACAAGAGAGAGCCTTTTCCTGTATCATCAAAGCAGTCTTCTACAAGAAATATTTTTGCAGAAGACCTCTGCTGAACAGTTGCATAGGGACGTGGGGCTGGGGGGCGATTTGCCCCTGGTTGCAATGTTTTTGGGGTGTCCTGGCCCCTAACCATGCATCCGTGCACCCTGGCCACACCTCCGTGCACCCTGGCCACACCCCTGTGCACCACAGCCATGCCTCTGCGCACAGTGGCCACGCCCCTCGCACCGTAGCTCCGCCACCTCCTGCTCCCCTCCACACCTTCCAAGCCCTGCCGCTGCTGCTGAAGATCTAATTGTCTGAGCAAGCTTATCATTAGACAGGTGGTCTCTTAGATAGCCAGGGCCCAAGCCATTTATGACTTTAAAGGTAAAACTCAACACCTTACAGTCTGCCAGAAAAGCAACTTGAAACCACTGCAAATCTTTCATTAGAGTGATTACATGATGGTGATATCGTGCACCTGTTTGCAGCTGCATGTTGAACCAACTGAGGCTTTTGCACATTCTTCCAAAGAAGATCCACATGGATCCTGTTGTAGCAGTCGAGATGGCTATTGAGAGAGCTCAGTCCTTATGAGGCTGTTTTGGTTTGTTTAGATTGTGTACTTACAAACTTTAGGGTCTGCACACTAACCCAAACATACCACTACTTCACTCTTGCTTTCTAAGGGTTCTTGTTTTGGCCACAGTTCTGGTGACAGTGAGCAGCTGGTTTCTAATTTAAATGATGGTTTTCAAGCTATAGATCCTTCTGGATTTATGCATTTTGAGTTTAACACATGGCAAAATGCAGACATCCAGCAACATCCATACCTGAAAAAGCTATTTATTTTGATCCATACCTGAAATAGCGATTTGATCTTTTTATCAAGTCTTCTAATGTGATATTAATTAAAATGTAATTGGCCTTTCCTAGAGAGAGAGAGAGAGAGAAGGCGAGATATTATAAAGCTTGATTTACTCCTCCACACTTTTGAGTGCAGAAAGTGTGAACTCAGAAGGGAGGGAAAATGCAATGAATTTCAACAGGGATAAATACAAGATATACGTTTAGGCAGGGAAAATGAAATGCACTGATACAGGTGAGTAACAGATAGCTTGACAGCAGTACATGGAAAAAGAATCTAGGGGTCTTTGTAGAACACAAGTAAAAGTATCAGCATTATGAGAGGGGGCCAGAAAAAGCTAATGCAATTCTAGGCTTCCTTAATAGAAGTATAGTGTCCAGATGAAAGGAAGAAATAGTCCCAGTCTGTTGTGCTTTCCAGATCTCACCTGGAATACTGTGTCCGTTTCTGGGCCCCACAGTTCAAGAAGGATGTTGGTAAGCTGGAATGTGCCAGCGAAGGGCAGCCGAGATGATACAAGATCTGGAAACCAAACCATATGAGGAATAGCTTGGGGAGCTGAGTATGTTTAGCTCGGAGAAGACTGAGGCCATTTCTGTACTACACTGTTAATAGTGCTATTATTCCACTTTCAACAGTCTGTGGAATTCTGGGCTTTGTAGTTTACAGAGGCCAAAGAGCTCTCTGGCTGAGAATTCTAAATGCCCCTCCCTAAACTTCAGATCCCAGGATTCTATAGGATGTTGAAAGTAGAATAATAGCACCATAGCAGTGTCGCGTGGAAATGGCCTAAGAGATTATATGATAGCTGTCTTTAAATGTCTAAAGGAATGTGATGTGGGAGATGGAATGAGCTTGTTTTCTGCAGCTCCAGGGATCAGAACACAAACCGATGGATTCAAGTTACAAGGAAAGAGATTCTATTGAAGCATTGGGAGGAAATTCCACGTGGTATAAGCTGTTTGGCAGTGAAATTGAGTGCCCCAGATAGCGGTGTTTTCTCTTTCTTTGGAAGTCTTTAAAGAGAGGGTGGATCGGTATATTTTGGGAGTGCTTTAGTTCTGTGTTCTTGGGTGGCAGGGGGTTGGACTAGATGGGGTCCTCTTTTCACTCAATTTTATAATCTCTTGGCGGTGGCAGAGCTTGGAGTGTGTGGAGGGGGGCGGAGCTACAGTGAGAGGGGCGTGGCCACTGTGCATGGGGGCATGGCTATGGTGCATGGGAGCGTGGCCAGGGCACATGGGGGCATGGCCAGTGCATGCGGGGGATGTGGCTACGGGAGGGGGACAACCCAAAAACATTGCCACCTGAGGAAAAGTGCTCCCTGCCCCCCCTGTCTCTACGCAACTGTGTTTGGCTTCTGGGAGTTGGCTAACCTTCCCAAGGAATTGATCTCCTCTGCTCATAGATCAGTAGGTACCATCATGTACACGTGAAATCCCACTATTCAAACTCAGGAAGAGTATTTGAGATTCTTCCTGCATAAAGCATTTTCCACTCTCCCCACTTTGGGGGAGAGAGACTGGATCCCAGCTGCTGAATCCAGATGTAAAACAAGAACCCGAATTTGCTGTGTAGTTCACCTTACAGTTCTAAGAGAGGGACTCATAACCCTTTTCATGACCCAGTCCTCATCATATCCTTAAGAGGTGATATTTTATTCAAAGAAAAGAAAAAAAATATATACTTGCTGGAGTATTATTGGGTTGCTAGATGTTACAAGTACTATAAACTGTAATAATGCATAAAATTACTTCCCTGCATGAAAGCTTAAAGTTACAGTAAAAGCTGCTGTACATTAACAGTTGAAATTGTAGTAAAAAGAGACATACATCTGCTTGTTCAAACTCAGACATGGTACTCTTACAAACTATACCATTATAGCACTATGATTCCATTTTATTTACCATGGTTCTGTCCTGTGAGATCCTAGGGTTTCTAGTTTGTTGAAGCACTAGAGCTCCCTGGATGAGAATTCTAAATACCCTCTCTCTAAACAGCAAATCCCAGAATTCCATAGGATGGATGTTAACCATAACAGTCAAAGTGAGTTCATAGGACTATAACTGGCTACTGTAAAAGAGCCCATCAGAAAAAATGTTCTGACTGCATCTAGCTACATATTCTGATCCAGGAGGTGGAGGCCCTTTGGTCCCCCTCGTGTTTTGGACTTCAGCTTCCAGTAGCCCCTTCCGGTATGTCCAATGGTAAGGGATTATGGGAGTCCTAGAGCAAAACTACTGCTCTTGCTTGCAGATAAAAAAAGAAGAAGAAGGACGCAACACCAGAGAAAACAAGGGAATTAAGGCCGTTTCTGTACTACTGTAATAGTGCTATTATTCCACTTTCAACTGGCTCCAGTAAACTATAAACCCCAGAATTCCACAGGATGTTGAAAGTGGAATAATAACACTATAACAGTGTAGTGCAGAAATGGCCTAAGTAATCAGGCCAAGAATTTCTTTTTCTTGTTACCCATCAAAGCTAAAGTGATATAGTGATAGCGATTGAGTGACAGCAGTGGTAAGACTCTCTTTCTATGGTAAGGAGAAGGGGCAAGGAATGGGTAAAAAGAAATACATGTCAGAGAAGATGGTATCTACCAAGATCTCCTAGCTTCTGTGAATTGCATATGTGGCCTAAATACCCTAAAGGCACCAAATCGTGTCTGATCTTGGAAGCTAAGCAGGATCAGCTCTGGTTAGTACTTGGATGGGAAGCAGCTAATGAATGCCAGGTGCTGTAGGTTATATTTTAGAGGAAGGAATTGGCAAAATTACCTTTGAGTATCTCTTACCTAAGAGAACTATGAAATTCATGGAGTTGCCATAAGTTGACAGGTTACTTGAAGGCGGGTGCATGCACACGCATACAAGCAACCACACTCTGTTCAGGCATGATGCAAACTAGGGCCATTTCTGCACTACACTGTTCTAGTGCTATTATTCCACTTTCAGCATCCTGTGGAATCTTGGGACTTGCAGTTTAGGGAGGAGCATTTAGAATTCTCAGCCAGAGAGCTCTTTGGCCTCATTAAACTACAAACCCCAGAATTCCACAGGATGTTGAAAGTGGAATAATAGCACTATAACAGTATAGTGCAGAAAGGCCCTAGAAAAGTCACCACCCAACTGTGGATGTGGCTGCACCAGGTATCTGAGGTCACATACGCCATGTAACTTTGCCCTCCGGTATCTGCACACATAGCACAAACATCTCTTAGGAAGAGGAGAACTTTTGCATTTACCATTCTGTGCAAACTTTGAAAAGGTTACTGTTTTGTATTAAAACCTCCCTGAATTCTCCAGAAAGCTATTGATCACATGGGCTGGATGGTACTGGAGTTGCAGTTCAACCAAGTAATTGTCTAAGTTTGTTGCTGTTTAGATGGAAGTTTCCATACGATTTTTCACTCTGAGCTATTGGAATTCCAAAATGCACAGAACCCTCCACGTGTACATCAGACTTTATACTTTACATATTCTAAATTTTTATTGGATTTTTTAAAATATGATTGCAAAGAAAAAAAGAGGGAAAGAAAGAAAATAGAAGGAGAAAAGAGGAATACATAGGATATGAGAATATAGGATATAGTTGACATCCTTCATTAGAGCTAGAAATTTATAACCTACAGATCTGTAACTGCTCTGTTTTCAGTTATACTCGATATTCATGTTTGTGACACTATTGCCATGATTGCAAATGTCAACTTCCCGTCTTAACAGACAGCAGCCACACCAAGTCATGGAATACTCTTCTCCTGGTGGTTAGGATGCAGCAGGATGATGTTTGCGGTGCTCTCCCAACAGTGATTTTTTGTGGTGTAACAATCAGAAGCAGGATCCCTATTGCAACTCCTCATTATACACAGATGCGGCTGGCTTTTAAGTTTGGGGAATCGGGTCATGAGATGAGGCATTGTTACACATTTGTAACTACAGTACATCTGTGATGTACAATCTTTGCTCATATTCCCTCCCCTCCCTTCGCCTCCAAAAAAGTCCAAGTTGGTGTCTAAAATACATTCACATGAGTTGCTACCATACCTTACACCGCCATCCTGATGGCACAGTGGTTAAATACCGGTGCTACAGCCACAAGGTTGTAGTTCGATCCTGCCGGGCTCCGGGTTGATTCAGCCTTTCATCCTTCTGCAGGTCAGTAAAATGAGTACCCAGCTCATTGGGGGCAATTAGCTAACACATTGTAAACCATAGGTTGTTGTGGGTTTCCCGGGCTTTGAGGCCGTGTTCTATTAGTATTTTCTCCTGACGTTTTGGCTGCATCTGTGGCTGGCATCTTCAGAGGATCTGGTGGCATGGAAGTGAGACAGATATACTTGTGTAGTACCTGGGTGGGAGGAAGCAATTTGCATATGTTAAGTTGGCCTGTGTGATGGCCTATTGTTAAATGGAATATCCCCCAGGGTTGAGTTGTTAGTCAGGGGATATGCACAACAGTATGTTAAGCACATTAGCCATCTATTGTATTGTTTCTTGTAGAGGGACCTCCAGAGTCTGGGTGGGGTTCATTGGCATATTTTGAGTCTTGATTTTAGTGTTCTTCAATACTGGTAGCCAAATTTTGTTTACTTTCTGAGTTTCTTCTTTCCTGTTGAAATTGTCCGTGTGTCTATGGATTTCAATGGCCTCTCTTGTGTAGTCTGACATAGTAGTAGTCAGAACAGTCCAGAATTTCTGTGCTTTCAAAAAGCATTCTGTATCCAGGTTGGTTTATAACATGTTCTGCTACTGCTGATTTTTCTGGCTGGATCAGTCTGCAGTGTCTTTCATGTTCTTTAATTCGTGTTTGGATGTTGCATTTTGTAGTCTCTATGTAGACCTGCCCACAACTGCAAAGTACGCGATAAACTGCAAGTGAAACATCAGGAGAAAATACTAGTAGAACACAGCCTCAAAGCCCGGAAAACCCACAACAACCTATGGATTCCGGCCATGAAAGCCTTCGACTTTACGTTGTAAACTGCTTAGAGAGCACTTAGCTGATAAGTGGTATAGAAATACACGTGCTATTGCTATTGCTATCCTGTTGGATAGTGTGATTGGTAGGGAATATCTTTTTTATATAAATTGGATATTTATGGCTGAAAAACTTTTTTTGAAAGTGTGTTGGCTGGAAGCACATTGCCACATCAGGATGACCCCAGGCATGGCCAGTTCCTAAGTTCTGGAAGGATTAAGCAGAAAAACCTGATCCTAATGGATTTCAGATAATAATTTCAAGAACCTAAGCCCCGTACATGTCTGAATACAATGGGGAGCAAACTGCCCAGGTGAAGCAATCAGTGCCAAACATCCTGTATTCCTGCCCTACAGAAATCTTCCCTATGACCCCCTATCTGTCCAAACATTAAGAGATTGTCATGACTCCCACCAATGTTTTGTCACCTAGAGTTAAGGCAATCAGCACATTTCAAACTCCTTTGTCTATCCCATAAGAAAGCAATTATTGCATTGTTTACACACCTCTTCAAGGTGTGTGTAAATAGGGTATATAAACCCTGGCTTTGACCCCAACAAATTGTAGTAGTTGGATGTAATATTTAGTGCCCAGACTGCTGTCCATCAGTGCTGCCCTCAGATGTGGCCTGAACCATTCCACTTTGACCTTCTTCTTCAGGACTGGTAAATACCACTCTTTTCATGCTAAATCTCTCTTTATCTAAGCTTTCTTGCCTTGCCTTTCAATAGCTTTATGTGGGTCATGAGATTATTTGATTTCTTGTGTGTGTCTGTTAATTTCCAATAAAATACTCCATTAACTTTCAAGTGGAGTCCTCTCTACAGTTAATATTGGTATACGCAGGTGAAAAGATCCTGCTGTTACCCTCCTCTCGCAGACTTCTTTTGAGCTATGATTCTCCAAAATTCCAAAGAGACACTCACATTGTGGATGGACCCCAAAGTCCCCCACCTTTTAGGGTAACAGAGTAGCTAAAGCCATGAGATCTGCTGACCATTGAACAATAGATAGAGAATGCTTATCTTCCTAGCCTCGTAGTATGAGTTTTTTTAGCTAAAGTAAGAAAATGCAGGCTCCAGTCTCATTGATGATTAATTTGATTCCATGTCTCAGGAAGGTAATTAAAACACATGTTCATACAAATATCAAAGTTTTTTTTCAATACAAAATGGATATATGAATACACCTACATCTGAAGAACCACATCTTCCCATATGAGCCTGCTAGAACTCTAAGATCTTCAGGGAGTACTTATCTCAATCCCACCACTTTTCTAGACATGTTTCATGAGAACATTGGAAAGGACCTTTTCTTTGGCTGCTCCAAGACTCTGGAACTCTTTTCCTAGGGAGGCTGGGCTGGCTCCCTGCTTGTTGTCCTTTTGACACCAAGAGAAACCTTTCTGTTCCAGCACTAATTTAGAAACTGATTGCTTTATATAATGATTTTTCCATTTTAGTGCTGTATGGCTTCTAATATGTGCTTTTAAATTAATGTTTTATATGGTATTAATTCTATAGACAGTTTAATATATCTTAACTTTTTGTTTATTTTAGCTATATGTGCTTCTGCTTGCATTTCTTTTATTCTGTGAGCCACCTTGAGTCCTGCTTTTGGGAAGAAGGACAGATAGAAATAAAAAGATTGATTGGTTGATTGATTGCTATGACAGAGAGAAGCTTTATCAGTACTGCATTGCCAATATGTAGCTGAAGTAGACAATTCTTTTTCTAAATAGATGTAATGGTGTCCAGTATACTCCAAACATCAGGCATGGTATATGAAAGATATGGAAGTGAGGACAATTTTGCATTGGTTGATGTGTACAGGACAATCTAATTCCACTTTCCATTTCATTCTGTTTGTCTACATCAAATTTAGTACTTTCCAGCAAACTTCCTGTACTGGAGTTACAGATTTGTAACCTAGAGTTACAGATCCATAACTGCTCCATATTCAATAATACTACATATTCATGATCATGGCCACAGTTGTAAATTGCCACATTTGTAAATGCCCTTCCAAATCTATCTTAGCATCTTCACCAAGTGATGGAGGTCTGTTTAGCTGGTGATCAGGGCACTGTAGGATGATGTTTGCAGCCCCCTCCCACCAGTGAATGAGACTTCAACAATCAGGAGCAAGACTCCTGTAACATTCCTCATTGCAGCCTTGCATGCTGGCAGAAAGGTGACTAGAAGCATCATCTTCCTGCACCCTGATCACCAGCAGAACACATTTTTATCTCTCAGTGTGGCTGATGGCTATTAAGGTAGGTTTGGAGCAGGGAAGATACCCAAAAAGAAGTTCCTAATAAGTAGATCCCAAAAGCACCCAAGGAAGATTTTCTGAATTTATCTGTACTTGCCATTTGTTTCTTTGAGTCAAAAGATAGCCCCTTATGATACAAACTCAAGTCACGAGACACAATGGGGCTTACATTTGATGAAACTGCATAGGGATGTGCTTCTTTATTTAAAGAGTTACCAGAGAACAGTAGACTCAGTAGGCAGACAGATAACCTGTTCGCAGTCTTCTCCACTATGATGAAATGTATTGTATTTCTATTTATCTTATGTTTATAATGTGGTGTATGTGATTTGTAAACATTTCTAAATTTGTAAACAGACCTATATGAAGAAATATTGCAAATATTTCCAAATTTGCATATGTTCCTCCATATTAGCATATGCAAATCTGGAACATCTCTTGTTCTCTCTTTCTCTTCCTCTCTCTCTCTCTCTCTCTCTTTTTGTGATGCATTGACTCTTTCTTAATGGTCAGCCCAACGCTCTACTGGATCCTGTTAGCTAAGGAAAGAGAGACGACTTCATAGCTGTGCTGTTCAGTGCTGAAGTGTCACAGATGAATGGTTATGAATTTTATATAGCTGCCCGTTATTTCCAGAAAGAAATGGTTCCTTGTGTATTTCCTTAAGAAATTGCAGGTCCTTAAGGCTTTTGAACTCTGGGCATTCATCATGTGAACAAGGCTCCAGAATGCTTTCCAACACACGCCCTGTCAGCCGTGATCTTCTTTAATTTTAATTTTACTTCCAGTGTCTGAAAGTTGAAAAACCATTATAGGTTCAGGCCTGCTGAACCGTAATGTTGGCTCTAAAGCTACAGTCAATGAGATTTCATTTAATGGCATATTGATGATGGTTGAAGGGGCAAGAAACATCTGGTGAGCTAGGAGGGGGGAAATAAACCCAGCTAATTATTAAAAGGAGGCAGGAGAGAGTGTTGTTTGGTAAAAACACTTTCATTAGGTAGGGTCTTCTTCATTTTGGGTCTGCAGGGATATAATCCTGGAATCCCTATGGCTTGCTAATGATTAGTTTATATATTCCTGCTGGGAAATGTGCAGTGGCCAAAAAAAAAGAGAGAGGAGAAGTTATACACCAAGGCAAAGATCTCCTCTGGCATGCACAAGTGCATTGAAGTGAAACTTTTGCATGTGCGAATGCATTAAAAACAGCTCTCGTTCATCTCTGGCCATTAAGTATCTTTCTGAACAGAAAGGTCTTGCAGCATTTCAAGATACTTTGGGTTGTACAATTCACATGTGGGCCTAAATTTTATGTTAGTCCTTTTTAGAATACACACTTTGAAAGAACTGAGTTCATCAAACATTGACTCACCATTCTATAACTGATCTACTTCTCTGCTTTAATGACTCCAGTAGGTCTTCTCTGCTGACCAAGAGGATTCCGGCCAAGGTGTGGCAAGGTGCACTATCTCAGAAAGCTTATGAGCATGGATCCATTCTTTATCTTATCTAAGGCCCTTTTCGCATGGCATTTGCCATGCGAAAGGGCCCCTTGAGCGTTGTGCAAACGTGAGGAGCGGTCCACATGACGCACTTACAATCGCGCAATGCTCCAGGGGCTGGCAGGCGCTGACCGCATACTTTTTCATTTTCGGCTGTGAGCTGAAAATGGTGCGCAATCATGCATCGCTCTGGGGCCCCGTGTGCACTTGCTGTGTGTGCGGAGTTCTGGAGCCGCGGCACTCATGCTTCCTGCCCCAGCGCAGCCTGGGAAACTCCCAGGCTGCACTGCAGAAGGAAGAGGCGGGGGTCAAATGCAATCAGGTGGCAGCTGCGGAGCTGAAGGAACTGGGACGTGACAGCCTCTCGCTAGAGGCCGCTGTTGCGATCCCCGCACCGCAGCTCCACAAAAAGGTGCGCTGCGGAAAGGGCGTAAGATGAGTAAATTAATCAATGCTACTCAAAGTGATGGTCCCTGGGCCAATGCCAGTCCCTGAGTTGTTAGCTGCTGGAGAGTTTCTAGGAAAGAGTTTTCAGGGGGGGGAAAAAAGCCAGTTCTAGCCAATGGGGACAAAAATGATGCCAGTCTCTGACACACTGGAAGAAACTAATTGTTGGCCCCCTAATTCAGATGGCCTGAGAAGCACTGATCTAGATGGATTCCAGAATGGTGTACAAAGCTCAGGTGTGCTAAAAACATATATATTTTAAGAATATTGGAAGCTGGCTTATATTAAATCAAGCAATCAATTTCATGTAGACCAGTACCTTCTCTAAATACAGATCAAGATTTCTGTTGGTAACATCTTATAGATGACACTGAGTTTGAAGGACACTGTGCTGGTTTCCAATACACTTCTGATCTCAATTCAAGGTGCTGGTGATGACATGCCGTGCCCTAAATGATCAGGGATATTGATGGCTGAAGAGCTGAAATCTGATATCAAGAACTGAGATCTACTGAAGAGGCCTTTGTCTATGTTCTACTGGTGGGAAAAACATATTGTATGAGGGTGTGACAGAGATTTTCTCTACACCCTGATTGTGGAATGTCCTCTCCTTGGAGGATAGATTCATACCAGTGCTGACTGCTTTCTGGCACCAAATTGAAACATGGCTTATTACCAGAGGCTGGCATCCTGTTTGTGTCTTACACATGTGTTATCATACCATATCATCCCTCCTATGAGAAATGTGATTTTCATAAGTTGGGCTTATTAATTACCGGAGAACATGATCAAAGTCACGCTGACTGGAGACATGTGTAGGTTCATGATGATGGGAAAAGTCCAGATAGGATTATGTAGAAAACCCCAGTGGTGATGGATTTGTGCTAATCCCTTCACTGCTTCAGGTTCTTGGCATTTTCAAACATAGTGGAAGACAAACTGCGCAGATCAAGCAATCAGAGGCCATTATGGAGATCTTCCCTATACACCCTGCCTGCCTGAACATTAAGAGATTGTCATGAATCCCATCAATGTTTTGTCACTCTGGAATTAAGCAGTTAACTTATTCTGGACCCCTTTGTCAGTCCTGTGTAAAAACCATTACAGCTTTGTCAATGCACCCCTTCAAGGTATGAAATCAAGTATAAAAATCCTAGCTTTGGCCCCAGTCAAATGTAATATGTAGAATGTAGTCCAGAATACCATTCCTCTGTACTACCCTCAGATTCTGTCTGAGCCCCTTCATTGCGACCTCCTTCTTCAGGACTGGTAAATATCACCTTCTTACTCCTAATCTCTCTCTTTCATGCTGCACTTGTTGATAGCCTTGTATGGTTCTTAAGAGTCTGATTTCTCATCTGTTTGTCAATTCAAATAAAACACTTTGTTTAACTTTAAACTGGTTCTCTCTACTGGTATATATAGGTGAAAAGATCTTGACATTACCCTCCTCTCACAGACCTCCTTTGAGCTATAATTCTCCCAGATTCTAAGGAGATGCTGACATTGCGAGTGGACTCCAATGTCCCCAGCTCTTAGGATAGCACGTGCATAAGTTCCCTAGAAAATAGGTTAGACATTGTTGGCCAATGCTGAATGGCAATATTGAGTTCAAAGTCAGAGAAGCAGAGTTACACTTGTGATGCTATGGCACACCAATGGACATGTACATTTGGTTGTGCATTTGACTGCACATGTAGTATCTTGGTTTAATTGTGCAATGTTGCCGTTCAGCAGAAGGGCTGCATAGCACAATCAACGTGCGAGTCTACATGCAGAGATTTACTCTATACAAATCCAGTGTAAGAGTTTCAGCCAAAATGTTAGGAAAAGAAAAATCCAATATAGTAGCACTAACTGTCAAAAGACAAAATAAATTGATTTAAGAGAAAATTAAGCCTGAAGCCAAACTGACTAAACTGAGACTATCATACTTGGGACATATCATGAGAAGATATGACTTGTAAGACAAGATGATAACGCTTGGTAAGGTAGATGATACTAGGAAAAGAGGAAGACCTCATTACCAGTGGGTAGACTCAGTCAAGTAAACCATAGCTCAGAATATTCAAGACCTGAGCAGGGCTGTTAATAACAAGGAGATCTGGAAGTCTCTCATTTATAAGGTCACTATGAGTCAAAGTCAACATGGTGGCAGTTAAAAGCAACAAGTGCTCTTGTACCATTTGGTGGCACAGATAGACTCTGACCTATCCAACTTCTCTACCATTGCATGTTGGAAGCAGAATATAACCCAAAGTCCCTAAAGAGTAATGAAGACATCCCTGTATTCTCTATAGAGGACCATCTCTCTTGTCCGCATCCCTTCTGACACTCCGGGTCTTTCTACACTACATTGTTATAGTGCTATTATTCCACATTCAACATCCTGTGGAATCCTGGGGTTTGTAGTTTGCTGAAGCCGAAGAGCTCTCTGGCTGGGAATTCTAAATGCCCCTCCCTAAACTGCAAACCCCAGGATTCCATAGGATGTTGAAAGTGGAACGATAACACTATAACATTGTAGTGCGGAAATGGTCTCTGTCCTTTAGAGCTATGCTTCCCTACATGGAAACAATTAACTCAAACTCCAAGACCCAGAAAGAACTGCCATTGCCTCCAATTTGTCTTTATCTCCAAATGTAGTGAAAAATTAAACAAAGGCTTTATATTTTTGGATTAGCCAAAGAAATCTTTCAATGTATTGATTTATTTTTCCCCCAATTGTTCTTGCACACTGTTTTAAAATACTACTACTACCGCTACTACTACTATTACTACTAATTTACTCTTCTTTTCTAGTCTAGCCACCTGTTAACAACTTGGTGGGGGCACCTGATGTTTAGTCTCCACAATTGTCTGGCATCCACAATACAATTAAGTGCAAAATTCCCATTCTAAAATGGTCTTGCTTCTAAAAAACCAGGTACATTTCTGGTATCATTTTACTATTTATTCACATGGCGAGCTTATTCAATAGGCCTTTGTATTTGCTTGTGTTTTGTTGCTGATAGTATTATTTTAGGAATTCCTGTAAGGTGTGATGCTTTGACTCCATAATGGGATGAAAAAAAAGAACCCAAACAAGCAAGCAAAAGGCCTCTTTTGTAGGTTTAATAAACTCTGGACTGCAGGTTTGTGATAGCTCGATAAGGGTGTGAGTCTGTTTTGTGAAAATCAATGGGAGATTTCTGGTGACCGCGGGGCCTGAATTTCCTTTGCATTTAAATAGCTTCATACTGCAATCATCTGCTAGGTTTGGGTGTTTAAAAGTCTATTGGGAGGTAGAAGAGAGGAATGAAACATCTCCCCCACAATACTCATTGAACTTTAGCAGATGTTGTTCCTTTCTTACTCCTATGTCGTTTCACTGTGGGTTTATTCCTTCTTTATGGGCCATCCATCTCTTCATCTCTGTCTCTGTGCCTGTATTTTAATTGATTCATGTTGGTAGAGCAAACACATCCTCCTCCAAATAATGAACGGATCTTTAAGATGTATTCTGTGATCATTATGAAATGTGTGTGATTTCATGGGGTGTGACCCCTTCACTAATTTTCCTCTAGAAGGAAGCAATGAGTAATTTTAGCAAGTTTTCTTCTCTCTGTAAGTCTTCAGAAACAACACCATTTTGAAAACTACTCATAATTTGGGATTTGTTCTGAACAAAATTCAAACGTGGCTGTTTTGTGCAGGAAACAGCATTTTTCTGCTCTAAAAGTTCTACTCCTGAACAGAAAAATCATTTTCTACACAGTAAATTCTGTTTCTGAATCATTTTTCCACTACAGAATTTTCTATGTAGGAAACAGTGTTTTCTGTGAGGAAAATAATGTTTCTGTGCAGAAAATGTTTTCTGTGCAAAGTCATCACGTACAAATTTTGCATAATTTTGCACAAATTTTGAGAAAGTCCCAAGCTGCAACGATTCTCTTCAATGCGTTTTTCTTCTTGCCACAGTTCCTCAATACTAAAGAAATGGGGTTTTTGGCTGTTTTTGAGTGGAATTGTTTTCAAATAACCCTTCAACCCTAGAACCTTATGATATACATTTTACAAGTGTCCATGGCTGAGATTCTGCATCAGATGCTGTGATGTGTAATATTACAGTGATGGAGCTACATTGCTGACACAATGCACAACCATGAAGGTCAATTACAAAGATGTGAAGTGGGGCCCCGTGCAAGATGTCCTGTTGTACAATGGGACACATTGCACATTGGGACATATGCACCAAGTGTGTTGTGAAACAGCCACACTGTTCACTTTGCTTGCCCAATGGTCCCAGTGGCACTGCTGTGTCTTGACTCCCCTTCTGAGAATATAAATGTTTGGTTGTGCCATAATGCAACTTTATCTGATTGCAACTCAATGATATAGTTTCCCAACAGGGTGCCAAGCCTGGAGATAAACACACACACACACACACGCACATTCCTGCATGTGTCTATAGCCTTCTATCAATGTAAGGATTCTTGAGTGGGAATTGCATCTACCTTTGTAAACTGTCTGAGGGGTACAGACTATCTCACTGTCTCCTCACAGATCCCTAGACTTTATGCCATTACTTCCTGGATGTGTTACATGTACATCTTTCTGAAACTGAGCACCTTCAGTCATGCAGTTTCTGTTGGATTCCATATAGGTGACAATCTATAACTATTGGTGTATGTTGGAAAAAGGTTTAGGGCAAGGATCCAGTATACAAAAGGTTGGGGGCTACCTGCGCCCGTGACCCCACCCCTGAAACTTTAAAAATGGGGGAAAATTAGCTTCAAATGCCTCCCTAACCCCCTGCATTGGGGCAATTCTGCTGGTGTTTGGGGGCCTAAGCCATTTTAAGCTTAGGATAAATCTTTTGCTTTTTCCTCCAAGTCTGTTCTGATCCTAAGAGAGCCCAAGGGAGCAAAAAAAATGTGGTATAGGAGATAGGGGGCATTTTTTTCAAATGGTCTTTGGTGATGGCTGGGTCCCTCAAAAATCTTCTAGAGGGGTACTGCATTTAGCCAACAGGCTTGGTCAAGGGGTGTTCAAAAACTTCAGAAGTAATCTCCTGTTACCCCAAAAGGTGAGTGACTCAGTGGTCCACCTGCAATGTCAATGCCACCATGAAAAGTTGGGGAATTATAGTTCAAAAAGGAGGCCTGTGAGAGGAGGGGTAACTTAAGGATTTTTTCATCTGTGTATACCGGTACTAATGCAAAGACACCAGTTGGAGGTGAAAAAGAATGTTTTATTGGGGGACATCACAAACATGCACACAAGCAATTGTGCAGTCTCACAAACCATACAAGGCTAAAAGAGGGAACATTGGATAGAGAGGAGTTAGCGTGAAGTGGGCAATATTTACCAATCTTGGAGAGAAGAAAGTAGAGGTGAGATGGCTCAAACATGAGAGTTTGAGGGCAGTATGGTGAAATGAGAGTCTGGGGTGCAGCATGATGCCCAAATGCTAGCAAAAAGACAGTGTATTAGCAAAGGTTTAAACATCCTTTTTCTGCCCTGAAGGGGAAGGTGTTGATGGCTCTCTGGCAGAGCAAACAAAAGGGTCCAGAGCTGGCTGATGGTCTAAGCATTAAGTGACAAAGCATTGTTAGGAATCATGATAGCTTCTTAATGTCTGGGCAGATGAGGAAACAAAGGAGGAAATTCAGCAGGATGGAGGTTACATGATGTTGGTCATTGTTGCTTTGTCTGGGAGTTTCGGTGGCTGTTTTTTAGGTTTGGGCTATTGAAAGCATCGTCTTAAATTCATCAAGTTGAGTTCTCTGACTAATCCTCTGTGAACTTATGACCTGGCCATGCCTTGAGGTCTCCTCTGACCTAATTCTGCATGTGTACATCCAGTCCTCTTTGCTAGCATGGCTTTTCAGCCATTAATGTATGGTTGCATGGTTGATATATGTGCCAATTAAACAATATAATGGATTGGGAGTGTACGATACGGTAACACTCCCAATTTACCAAACAGGGAGGTTATCTCTTCCCCAAAGTAATCATCTCCAATATAAAGCTGCAGGAATGTAGCACCAAGTGGGCACACTGTAGTCAATCTGGGAAACATGTTTTCATGATAAAAAGTGTAGGTAGGCTTCAGTACCAATGTAGAAGTCAATTGCTCATCCCGGAAACTTACAGAAAGGGCAATTGAGGCAGAAAAACCTGGAAAGTCTGCCAGAAAAGATGCCACGTGGGGAGTCTGGATTGGTCAAGGGCCAAAATCACAGCTTTAGAGGACCACAAGGAGCCCCAGAAGTCCACCTGGCCTGCTCTTGATTAGCATAATTAGCCATAGCTCTCCATTTGAAAGCCTAGCTTTATGGGTCATTAGTTCTGACCATAAAGTGACTGAGGAACCATCTCCTTTTTAGTCTTTTTTTAGTGCATTTTTAAACAAACAAAGTTTTTTGCATGCTCACATGCCTCAAACTTCGTTTGTTTAAAAATGCATTAAAAAAAGACTGTTTCAGGGATTGGAGAAGCACAGAATGGGCTGAGATCCCTTATGCAGTAACACAGATGTGACTATTATACACCCTTTTCTATTCTGTAAAATGGTCTTAATTATATAGCAACTCACCATTTGCTTTCCTTGTTATTGTGGAGAAGATGACTGACATTGTAATCGGGACATTTATCCTCAGTTGCAAATATACTAGGTTATTTAGCTCTTTTCAGGGAGCTGTTTGTGTGTTGTTGTTGTTTGCCTTCGAGTTGTTTCTGACTTAGGGAGATCCTAAAGTGAATGTTATCACAAGGTTTTCTGGGACTGAGACTATGTGATGAACCCAAAGTCAGCCAGTGGGCTTCCATGGCTGAGTGGAGAATTAAACCCTGGTCTCTGTTTTCTTTTTCTTTCTTTCTTTTTTTTTGTGTTCAAATCTCTTTATTAAAACAAAAATAACATAACACAATTTATCTTTACATTTCCATCAATTACAGAGAAATCAATAACTTGAACCCAAAACTATCAACAAGTTATACTCCATATCTATCTTTTCTTATCTGTTTTGCTTATTCTTTATATTACTCTATCCCCTGAATATCTAACTTATAGAATATTCCCTTTTCTTCTTTATAAAATTGTTTTTCTCCTCCTATAAATATTTACATATTAAATATTACACATATATACATGATATCCTTATTTCTTATACCTATCTTCTTTAAATTTTCCCTTTTAAAAATTACTTCCCTTATTCTCTTTCCCTATGTGTGTTGGTTATTCACTAGTTCTATATTCCCAACAATAATTAAACCCTATTATTCCTTACTTTATACCTCTGCTTATTAATGTTTTTTAAGATTACGCTTTTTTGTGTTTTAATTTTGTCCCAAGATTATCGATTTCTTCATTATGGTATCAATTACTGTAAGCAGTCTCTTCGTTACGAGATATATCTTTTAATTTGTATTTTGATTATCTAGTATTATTCTATTTCGCTTTGCTGTTTCCTTCCAGCTCAGCATCCATGTTATTTGACCTTTCTTTAGAGTTTTTGTCATTATTAATAATATTTATTCTTCTATCCCTTTTATGGCCAAATTGCCCCACTTAGTTTTGAATAATAATAAAATCAGTTCCCAATCTTTTTTAAACTGTTCCAATGAGTTTTGGTGCAGTATTGTTGTTAATTTATCCATTTCTATCAGGTCATATAGTTTAATTAACCATTCTTCCAATTCTGGTACATCTTTTTGCTTGCCCTCAGGATATTTTCTGATCCCAGCTATTACAGTAAGATTCAGTTGGGAGTTCCTATCAGCTTCTGTATATAGACTGAGAGTGACTATCCCATCTTATCCACCAGAAGCTGCAAAGTTTCTTGAGTTGTCCGTTCACCTCTGTTGAAAACGAACACATTCACTGGATGGAAAAAGTAATTCATTCAATTAGATGGTCTCAGTAAAAGCCATTTTTGCACGTCACAGAGAGAAGAAATTCACCTCATCTCAAGAATTTTCACATTTGCAAGGCTTAGGGGTTATTCTAGAAAAATAATCAATGCATTCATTTTAAAAGAGTGAACTGCTAAATTGAGCATTATTGGAAAAATTGTGCATGAACATGCTGTTGTCAATGGTGGAATACATAAACTGGGTTAAATATAAATAAACCATAGAAACAAAGCATCATAGAGTAAGAAGGGATCGAAAGGGCCATCCAGAGAGAAATGTAAGGTCCATCCAGAGAGAAATGTAAAGTCTTACACCTAAGCAGAAAAAATGAAATGCACATATATAGGATGGGAGACACCTGGCTGGACAACAGTACATGTGAAAGGGATCTAGGAGTCTTAGTAGATCACAAGCTGAACATGAGTAAGCAGTGTGATGAGGCAGCCAAGAAAGCCAACGTGATTCTTGGTTGCATCAATAGGAGTATGGTGTCGAGATTGAGGAAAATAATAGTACCACTCTATTCTGCTTTGGTCAGACCTCATCTGGAATACTGTGTCCAATTCCAGGCACCTTATTTCAAGAAGGATATTGACAAGCTGGAATGTGTCCAGAAGAGAGTGATCAAAATGGTGGAGGGTCTGGAAGCCATGCCCTATGAGGAGTGGCTTAGGGAGCTGAGGATGTTTAGTCTGCAGAAGAGAAAGTTAAGAGGGGACATGATAGCCGTGTTTAAATATCTGAAAGGATGTCATATTGATGAGGGAACAGTCTTGTTTTCCACTGCTCCAGAGACTAGGACAAGGTGCAATGGATTCAAACTACAGGAAAAAATTCCACTTGAACCTCAAGAAGAAGTTCCTGACAGTCAGAGCTGTTTGGCAGTGGAATATGCTGCCTTGGAGTGTGGTGGAGTCTCCTTCTTTGGTGGTTCTTAAACAGGCTGGATGGTCATCTATCAGGAATGATTTGATGTTGGACTGGATGGCCCCTGTGGTCTCTTCCAACTTTCTATGATTCTCTGATTCAGTGCATTGCCCTGCTGTACTGGAACATACAACTAAAGAACACCCCAAAGATGGCCATCCACCTTTTGTTTAAAGACCTCCAAAGAAAGAGTGCCCATGCCCCTCTTAAGTCAATCTATTCCACTCCTGAACAGTTCTTGCTGCCACAAAGTTCTCCCTAGCATTTACTTGGAACCTCTTTTCTTGTAATTCAAAATCATTGGTTCACATCCTAGTCTCTGGAGCATCAGAAAACAAGCTTGTTCTATCTCCTATGAGACATCCCTTTTAATCTTTTCTTCTCTCAGCTAAACATATCTAGCTCCCTAAGCCATAGGGCTTAGTTTCTGACCTTTTACTGTCTTGGTCAACCTCCTCTGGACATGTTCCAGCTTATCAATATCCTTCTTGAACTGGACACAGTATTCTGGATGAGATTCGATCAAAGCAGAATAGAATTGCCTTTTGACTTCTGTCAATTTGGAGATTATACTCCTGTTGATACTGCCCAGAATTGCATTAATTTTTTTCCAAAGTACACATTAGAAGAAAAAAAATGTGCAAAGAAATGTACATGAATTTCCATGTGATTCTCCACTCCCTAAAGTGTCTCAACCTGATTTGAAAGAAAGACAAAAAGAAAATGCAGAAAAATTGAGTCTATAAAATTTATATATCCTTAAATGGAGCAATGCTGGGCAGCTGTCATTTTATTTTCCCACAGTCTTCTCTAATGACTCTATGTAAGGGGAAATGTGGAAAATTTAAGTGGTGGGTGAACACAGGTGTTCCTTGAAGATCTACTCTTGCTGAAGTCATCTGTCACCACTGGGTATGCCCACCATGGCCTGCCACCAGAAGAGGAGACCCACCAGGTCCAATCCAACCTGAAGATAGCCTTGATGATCTACTGTGACTACTTGTCAAATACCAGAGGCTGTTGGTTTTGATGATAGTGGGGTGTGGATCTCCTGTGGCTTTTAGTCTGAATGTTAAAGTAGCGATACAAAGTGCTAAATCTCTTTTGGGGAGCTAGTCAAAGTTCTGAACCTTGTTCCTCAAGTAAGTTCAGCACCTTGGATAGCTCATGGGTTTTTGCTCTGGAACAAGATAGAACTGAACCTGTTTCCCTCCAGAAACTGAATTACCATCTTCATAATCCATGGCGTTTTAGCCACCAGCTTCTACTGGTCAAATATCTTTAGGCAGAGGGTCTCTGCCAGGTCTGTGAAGTGAGATGCTGCAGAATCCATGTCCTGTAGGAGAAGGAGACGCTCAGATGGCTTCACTTGGGCTACTGCAGAAAAATGATTGCTTTTCTTTAGAATTGCATCCTTTGGTTTAATGGACTTTAAGCTGACAGGGCTAGAGTTATCATACAGTATGACTCTCTTCCTCACTGGCATAAAAGAGCTAAAGGCCTTCTGAAAGCAAGGAGTCTGGAAGAAGGCTATGGAAGTTCAGTTTTGATGCCCATCCTGGGAAGGTAATGTGAACATCTGGTCAGGAAAGTAAATTGAATGGAAAGTTATTCTGTCACATGCCTGATGTAAGGTGGCCTGGCACTTCTTATATTAGACTGCATGAATTCTTATTCTGATAGATTCTAGACTATTAGAGAGCAGGACAGAAATGCATTTCTTTCAGTAAAGGTGGATTTTTGATTCATCAGCATTGCTTCTGATTTGTCCTGAAATTCTCCTCTAGATATTTCTTGCCGAGGATGATGGGAATTCCAGTCCAACATCTAGAGGGAAACCAGATCCCCACCCCAGTTCTACCTCATGATATTTTTCTGGAGACCAAAAGTAGGATTTTTCTGCTTGCAAAGCATATGCTCTGGCAACGAGTTATAGCCCCTCCCCGGCACTTGGCCAGAAGGGGCTGTCATTGCTGAGTCATGTGAATTTCCTTGGAACGGCTTGCTTCCCAAATAACAAGCTGTATCATCTATTGTGTGCAGAGAAGTGTTTGTTTAAGTACTGGAGGTTATCCCAGTGGCAAGTTCATCCTTATTTGACAATAATGAAACATAAGTTCGATGTGTTTGCTTCAGTGAAATTGCCATCTGGTAAATAATATGTTTTGTGAGTGTTTATGACAATCATGATTTAAGCCAAAATTGACTTTTTCGTGATTGCTGCAAATAACACTTGAGTGTCCTAACTTAGTTTGATATTTCCCCCCTCTTTGTTGAATTGACTAAATGTATTTTGAGAAGCTTCCTGTATTTATATATATTAAAAGAAAAAAGAGAGAGAGAGAAGGATTTTGCAAAATGTAAAGCTCACATTTTCAAAAGCAATAATTACTGCTGATTACATGGTCTTTCTACTTGGCTTGCGAAGGAGGAGGAAAAAATAAAATTGTTTATATCGCTGTAAGTACTGATGTTGATACACTGGCTTTGCCTTTTGGCTGGTTCAAGCTGTACATTCTTTGGAATCTGAATTGGATGCTGGCCTTCACGGGGACCAAACCAATCAGTATTCAGGTGAACTGATTGCTTGTGACTTTCTGTAATCAAACACACATGCTAAGGGAGAAGACAAGTCATGTATGGAATCATAGGCCATGTCTGGTGGGATCCATATTGTCCTTAATCTGCCCGTATTCTTTTCCAGAGCAGAACTCAAGAATAGGTAGTGGTAAACTTTTTCCTGGCTTGCAACAGGAAATGGCTGTTCATGGTGTTGATTGGCTGCCAACTTCTGACCTCACTAAGACATCTCTACACAGCCTTTCATCTTAAGACCTCTTCCTTCCTTCCTTCCTTCCTTCCTTCCTTCCTTCCTTCCTTCCTTCCTTCCTTCCTTCCTTCCTTCCTTCCTTTTAAAACTAGATATCAGAGGTGGGTGAAGTCTAGGCCATGTGTCTGTTTTTTAGGTATACAACAGATCCTCAGACTGTTCCTTCCCTCCAATTTCTTTTTACTGAAAAAGTTGTGGTCTCTCCTTTGGAAGTCTTTAAACAGATGTTGGTGGTCATCTCTCAGTAGTGCTTTAGTTGTGTATCCCTGCATGCCAGAGTTGGAGTAGATGGTAATAGAATCG
Source organism: Cyclura pinguis (assembly GCA_030412105.1). Classification (NCBI taxonomy): domain Eukaryota; kingdom Metazoa; phylum Chordata; class Lepidosauria; order Squamata; family Iguanidae; genus Cyclura; species Cyclura pinguis. The sequence goes on along the minus strand of CM059599.1, from coordinate 14,743,118 downwards.
TAGAGTTGGGAGAGATCCCAGGGGCCATCCAGTCCAACCCCCTGCCATGCAGGAACACACATCAAAGCATTCCCAACAGATGGCCATCCAGCCTCTGCTTAAAAACCTCCAAAGAAGGAGACTCCACCACACTCCGAGGCAGCGTATTCCACTGCCGGACAGCTCTAGTCTCTCTTGTCCTGTCCACTACTTTGATTCCCACCTCTGCACTAAAGTAACAATCACATTATTTGCTTGCATCTGAAGTTGACATTTGATCATTGCTCTCTCTTGCTAACCACTACTACATTGATTGATTGATTGATTGATTGATTGTATTTGTATGCTGCCTTTCTCCCAGCATGGGACCCAAGGTGGTTTCCATCAAGAACATTTAAAAATAATTTAAAAAAACATTGAAAACATATAAAATCATAAAAACATTAAAAATATATTAAATCATAAAAACCTAAAGCAATATTCTGTTAAAAAAAAGTTACTCAATGAAGCTCCCTGGCTTACATGAAAGCCTGTTTAAAAAGAAATATTTTCGCCTGCCGGCAAAAGTAGAGCAGGGAGACCTCCTGCGCAAGAGCATTCCACAGGGTGGGAGCAGCCATGACTGCAGTTTGCCAATGTTTCAGTAGGAATTTCTTCCACGCTGCTACCTGGGTTCCTTTCTGCTTATGACACATTCAGACTTGACCCTCTCATCATCTAATAATCTACCTTTATGAAGAAGTGGGTTTATATCCACAAATGCTCATGCTAAAATAACAACCAGATAGTCTTTGTTTTCCTCCTGCTCCCTTCCTCCTTTTTATGCTGCAAGAGACTAATATGGCTCCTTCTTTGAAGACTAAGGGCCTTATCACACCAACCTGTTGTCTCTCAGCAACTGAGTTATTTAAGAACATGAAAACATACCAGTATAGAGACAATCACAATCACACTGTCTATGCAATAGTGTTATGCTGCTGGTTTGGTGATGAATTTTTCTGCAACTGGTCTTCCGTACCACCTCGTTGACTCTATCTCCCTTCCCTTGTCCACTACCTAGCCCATTTACTATATTTTTTCTTTTTCTTTGCACAATTTCAGCATGTCGGGAGACTACCTCCCTCTCTCATTTTGGCACTGTGTTTTCCTTACATGCTTCCATTTTGGCATTTCTCCCATCAGGAGTCATAGTTTTCTGTTTTGTTGTAATGGTGTAATTGTGGCATGCTGGTGATCAACAAGGTAGCATGAGTGTGCTATTATATCAAGTTTTTTTTTTTTTTAAAAAAAAAGAGTATTGGGAAATGGAGTAAAAGCAAAAACATTGTTTATCTGCACCATGGTGTCCTCTTTGTCCAGACACCAGAAGTGCAATGAGCACACCCTGCTTGTGGATAGGAACGAGGAAAGGGTAGAACAATGCTCGAAGACACCAAATGAGTGCTGCAGTATCAGAACTGCAGTGGAATGAATCGTAGAATCATAGAAATGTAGAGTTGGAAGAGACCACAGGGGCCATCCAGTCCAACACCCTGCCATGCAGGAACACCCTCAAAGCACTCCCGACAGATGGCCATCCAGCCTCTGCTTAAAAACCTCCAAAGAAGGAGACTCCACTACACTTCGAGGCAGCATATTCCACTGCCAGACAGCCCTGAACGTCAGGAAGTTCTTCCTGAGGTTCAGGTGGAATCTTCTTTCCTGCAGCTTGAATCTATTGCTCCTTGTCCTAGTCTCTGGAGCAGCAGAAAACAAGCCCACTCCCTCCTCTACATGGCATCCCTTCAAATATTTAAACATGGCTCTCATGTCCCCTCTTATCCTTCTTTTCTGCAGACTAAACATACCCAGCTCTTTAAGTCTATCCTCATAGGGCATAGCTTCCAGGCCCCTCACCATTTTGGTCGCCCTCCTCTGGACCTGCTCCAGCTTGACCATGTCCTTCTTGAATTGGGGTGCCCAGAACTGGACACAGGATTCAAGATGAGGTCTAACCAAAGCAGAGTAAAGCAGTACCAGTACCTCCCTCGATCTAGACACCATACTCCTATTGATGCAACTGAGAATTGCATTGGCTTTCTTGGCTGCCGCATCACACTGCTGACTCATGTTCAGCTTGTGGTCTATTAAACTCCTAGATCCCTTTCACACGTAGTGCTATCCAGCCACGTGTCCCCCATCCTATATTTCTGTATTCCGTTTTTTCTACCTAAGTGTAGGACCTTAGACTTCTCTCTGTTGAATTTCATTTTGTTAGCCTTGGCCCAGCTCTCCAATCTGTCCAGGTCAGGCTTGCATGAATACGCAATAGTGGATAAGCAAGGTTATTGCTTGCATGAAGGCTTGCATGAATAAGCAATAGTGGATAAGCAAGGTTATTGGAGCCATTCATAGATATTTTCCATGCATGAAAAGAGATGATCCAATAATGATAGGAATGAAATCCACCCATGGGAGAATAGTGATGTCAATGGGAGAGTAATGATGTGATAAGAAGAGATCAAAAATGGAACTAAGCCAGTGAAATTGTGCAACAAACCCAGCATGTGATAAATCCCTAATCTGTAGCTGAAACAGAGGTGGAAGATACAATTTTACTTCACAATTTTAGGGGAGATGTTATCAGGCTGTACACCCCTGCTCTTTGATGTAGTTTAATTGGCAAATATTAATTAGCATAAAACAGAAATTATACACTGCTGTGGCTACATGGCCATGCTGGCTGGAAGAGCACTGGCTGAACACATGTAGGTAGGAGCTCAGGGCATGGTAGGAGCTCAGGGCATGACCAGGTCATAGTCAGGAAACAATCACAAAGCTCTGGTGGTAGTGAGCTTGCCAACATCTCCTCAATGACTCAACCTTCAAAACAATAATACCTGAAGATACCCCCACAGAGTGACTGATGTCACCAACCCATTACCTCTTTCTGCCATATATTCTCCATTATCTCTTACCTGTCTGACTATTAAGGAACTATCATGATTCCCATCAGTCCTTTGTCACCTAATACTAAGACCATTAGTCCATTCAGACCCATTGTTTGGTCTGCTGGAGAGCTATTAATACCTTCACTTTCAGGGCAGGGATAGAGTATTTAAACTCTTGCTCTGAGCCAACCAACTTGTAGTACTGTGGCGTACTGGCCATCACTCTGCCGCTTCAATTGCCTTTGGTACTCTTGGTCTAAGCCTTGGACTCTTAGTCTAAGACACATTGCTTCATTGCTTTTCTCCAGATGGTAAATATCACCCACTTCACCCTAAACTCTCACTATCCAAACTTTCCTGCCCCTTCCTTCAGCCAGCCTTGTGTGAGTGCAAGACTGCTTGGATCTTGTGTGTGTGTGTGATTGTTAATTCCCCCAATAAAACAAAACATTATTTGAATTGCCGGCTGGTGTATACACCAGTATACACAGGTGTAAAAGATCTTGCTAGGTTACCCATCTCTTGCAGGCCTCCCCTTTTGAGCTAATATTCTCCACTGTTTCACGAGGGCACTGGTATCATAAGTGAACCTCTGAGATGCCCATGTTTTGGGGTAACAGAGACAGGGAGAAAGGGAATATACAAACCTGTGATCAGTTGTGGGAAGGAGGAATAGGGTTCACTTAATCTCAGAATGCTAAACCCTGTTTTAGCATTATATCTGAACCACTCAATGAAGGGATGGGGACAGTGGCTTGACAGGGAAAGAAATCAGTAAATAGAAACATTGGGCATATATGTGGCAACCTTCCTCAATAATGTGCCTTCCAGGCTGTGGATGATGGGAATTAACTACAACATGTCTAGAGGGCACTAGGTTGGGTAAGGCTGGCATCTGATAATAACCCCAGAGAGCTAAAAGTAAAGGAAGGTCAGGAGACTAAAAGGATTTTGATTAAAAAACTAAAAGCGCTTTCCACAATCCCTTCCAGCTCACATGCCGATAAATGCTTCAGCTGTAAAAAAGCACTTCAGGAATAAATGCTGCTTAATAATGTTTGTTTATTAGTTTTTTTTAACTTTAAGAAAGCAGTATCTCAATTATGTATCAGCCTTAGGTAGGTGGAGTAGCTAGGACCCTTGTTAGCAGCTTTAGGATTTAATGAAGGGCTTTGAAGGGAATTCAAAAGCTAAGTTGCACTTGACATTTTGATGTTCTCTGCACTTGGTAATGGGAAATATATTTTTCCCCCTTAAATTAAAAACTCTCTGTCTTCTGATAACGGGGGTGTTAGGCCATGGGTAGCTGCTGAATGGAAACAATGAATGCTTTGAATATTGTGCCAGAGAGAGATCCTTGGAAAAGCAAAGAACCAAATAGGGGCAGGAAGCATGGCCCTCCATCAGGCCAGGTCAATATAGTCAGTGGTGAGGGACAATGGGACTAGCAGTCCAGTGGCACATGGAAGATCACACTTCCTCATGTCTGGACATAAATGTACGGTTCAGATTATGACTTCAGATCTGAGTAGGGGGGAAAGCCCTATATTTTCTTTTTACTCTTTTCTATGTTGCTGTTGTTGTTGTGGTGTCCCTTCTAGTCATTTCCAACTTATAGCCAACTTATGGGTGTGCGTGTGCCAAGATTTCTTCAGAGGAGAGTCCTTTCTACACCTTACCTTATCCTGGTATTCCTCCAGTCGTGATCCCAGAAGTGCCTTTGGCGGGAAAGGTGCACAACGGGAATACTCCTCTCAACACTGGACCGGCTCCCTTCAGAAGGGAGCACAAGGGACACACCTCTTCTTTCTACAGTGCAACTGGGCTCTTTCCCATGCTGTGCTGGGGCAAGAAGTGCCTCCATCGTGCTTCCTACCCTTCTGCATGGAAGGTAAGTGTGGAGTGTTGCACAATCGAGGGTCATTAATCTAGAAAATCCATCAATGATTTACCCTGTGATCATGCTGCCTGCTGAATATGAGAAGGACAGGACTGTGATAATGTCTCGCGGAAGTGTCACCGCGGTCCCACTACTCTCACATCCCCATGCCGTGATGCCATTTTTGTGTGGAAAGAGACGATGTTTGCCATTGGCTTCCTCTGAGGCTGAGAGAGTGAAACTTGTCCAGAATCACCCAGTGGGTGATAGAAAGCGTGTGTCTGCAGCAAAACATTAAAGCTGATTAAGGAGCAAAGATACCAATGGCTTAAAGGAACAAACCAAAAGGCCTTATTATAGGAATTCCATTCCAAGATAGGAAAGTTACTCAGGGCGCTATCCTAATCTAGTTGTATTCTTGGGAAGAGAGAGAAGGGGTGAAGAGAAGAGCTAGAGAAACATCCCTAAGAGTATCAGTTTACATCACAGAGGGGTCAGGGTGGGTAGAGTCAAGAAAAGAGGGCATTTCCGTAACTAACTAGCTCTATTACTACTGCCCACTGTGAGGCATTCTGGATTCCTCAGTGCTAAGCATTGTTGCATAACAGTGGGTTTCAATGACCAAATGGAGATGCAAATCCTGCTCTCCCACAGTCCTAGGCCATTTCTGCACTGGACTGTTACAGCACTATCATTCCATTTTCAACATCCTATGGAATCCTGGAGTTTGCAGTTTAGGGAAAGGCATTTAGACTTCTCAGCCAGAGAGCTCTTTGGCCTCAGTAAACTACAAACCCCAGAATTCCACGGGATGTTGGATGTAGAATAATAGCACTACAATAATATAGGGTGGAAATGCTCTAATATTTTAAATGGTTTTAATTCCATTGTTGTTTAATACAGTTTAAATCTTAATTTTTTATGTTTTTAACTATATGGGATTTTTTTATTGTATTTTCTGCCTTTCTGTAAACTGCTTTTAGTCCTAGTCTAGAAGAAAGACAGGATATAAATGAAGGAGTAGATGGATGGATGGATGGGTGGATGGATGGATGGATAGAATTGCATGTAAATATTTTAACCCTTGGGATTCAGAAAGCTTTGGGGATTTACTACAAAACCACTGAGAGATGTATCAGTAAATTCCAAAATACTATCTTCTTGTTTGTGTTTTAAGGCCCATTCACACTACACAATTAAAGTACTATGATTCCACTTTAACTGCCATGATGGCATTCTATGGAATCCTGGAGTTTTAGTTTGATGAAACACTACAACTTTCTAAATACCTTTTCCTAAACTGTAAATCCCAGGCTTCTATAGGATGGAACCAGGGGCCATTTCTGCACTGCACTGTTATAGTGCTATTATTCTACTTTCAACATCCCAGGAATCCTAGGGTTTGCAGTTTAGGGAGGGACCTCTAGAATTCTCAAGCACAGAGTTTTTTGGTCACAGTAAACTACAAACCCCAGAATTCCACAGGCTGTTGAAAGTGAAATAATAGCACTATAACAGTGTAGTGAGGAAATGCCCAGGATAATTATAATGGAATCGTACCACTATAACTGTGTAATGTGAAGGGGGCTTTTAATATCTTTGGAGCTTTCTGAGTTGAGTCCCAAAGAATGAAAACTTGAGCAAGCCATGCTAACAACAAGGCATCCACTGTAGTCCACAAAAGGTTTGTGCCTGGAAAAAAATTGCAATATTGATTTTGCATGCAAACAGATCAGAAGATCAGAGCTTGGAAAAGTAACTCTTCCAAAGGCTTCTGAAAATAAGGACTTTCCCTGGTCAATCAGTACAATTGGAGCATATGATGTAGTTGTCAAGTGGGCGTCTTTAACATTAAGTACTGCCAGCTCTTACCTTAGATTCTCCCATACAATAAGGATCATGTCCTATGAACCTGCCCTTTTAGTAGATTGACATTCATCACTGTTGTGCCCAGTGAGACACACTTTCCTCACCAGATGCAAGATAACTCATTCTGACATGCACCTGTCCATGAGTCCCAATAATACCCAGTGCCAAGTTCCCCTTCTGTTTAGGATCCAGGTCTGGTTTTGTTCATTACATAAGTTTGCAGCTATCCTTAAAAAGGAGATGGGGAGGAGGAGGCACGTTTGTAGAAATGTGACCTCTTTAAGTTAGTTTTTAATGCATCAAAGCTACTTGACATTTGCCAAAACAAATTTGAGTCCCTTCGGAGGGATTTTTTTTTTTATGACAAAAACACCATTGATCTGACAGCTGGCTCTCTAGGGAAGAGATATTGTAGCTGGCAGTAAAGACTTAATGCTTCTAAAGTCTTCCTTTAGTAGGAGTCCCAAGGCATAATGTCTGGGCCTGGGCAAAAGAAGGGAAACAGTGAGAGGGGGAGGGAGAAAAAGAGAAATGGTATGTGTGTGGGGTGTGTGTGTGTGGAAAAACAACAACCACAAAGCCAGGGCTGGCACAGTGGCAGCTGGGAGTTTGACAGTGTTATGAAGAACTGCAACTGTTGATCAGTGAATTGTTACGCCGTTGATGACAGGCTTGCAAATTAATTCTGAAATTAACTGAGGGGACTCAGAGAGGTCCCACTGTTTATCTGAAGGAAGGAGGGCAATGTAAAAATTACCAGTGAAGCAGAAATGGAAATGGTTCTGTGGTTTTCTGCAGCCGAACAGCTGGCCAAGTCTCAGAGATGCAGGCGCCTTTGGAAATTGTCATCCGCCAAAGGAGAAGGAATGGCTGAAGAGGAGGCAGGAAACGGCATAGGGCTGGATGGAGAAAAAAGGGCCATGGCATTGGTGAGCCACATTACAGTCTGTATTATAGCCCGAAGCTGGTTCAGTGGACTTCTTCCCTCTCCACAAGGAGCTCTGGAAAATTCAGCTGTGTGAAAAAGACATTCTCAGGACAGAAACTATAGCTCCCAGAAATTTTGTGTGTAAATCTTGAAGTGATTAAAAAAGAAATCTCAGTTGAAGTGTGGAAATGGCATACAGTTGGCCCCATTCATGGCAAAAAAAAATACAATACAGTACAATAATAGCAAAGTAAATAACCAACAAATTACTTTTGTTTTCTGCTGCTCCAGAGGCCTGAGCACAAACCAGCAGATTCAAACTGCAAAAAAAGAGAATATAAGGAAGAATATAAGGAATATAAGGAATATAAGGAAGAATCTCTTGATGGTAAGAGTTGTTACCCCAAAATATGGGTGACTCAGAGGTATACCCATGATGCCAATACATTTGTGAAAAGCTAGGGAATATTAACTCAAAGAGGCGGCCAGCAAGAGAGAGGTAACCTTAATGGAGGCTAACCTTTTACATGTATGTATACCAGTACTAGTGCAGGGGAAGAACCAGCTGGATATACAAAACTAAACTTATTTGTTTTCTTAGGGGATTGCAATCACACACACAAAATCCAAGCATTTACACAACCACACAAGGCTAACTGAAGGAAAAGGGAGGAAAATTTTGGATAGTGAGAATTTCAGGGCAAAGTGGGTGGTATTTACCAATCCAGCAAGCAGCGAAGAAGCAGCAATGTGGCTTAGACACAAGTCTAAGGACAATACACAAATGGGAATCAGAGCATTGGAATGGTTATCAGCGATCAGTGTACTGCTAGGCGAATGGCCAAAAACCGAGATTTAAATTTTCTTTCTCTGCCTGGAGGGCTAAGATGCTAATGGCTCTCTGGCAGAGTAAACACTGGAGTCTGGAGAGTGGACAATGGGATCTGGAATGGGCCGATGGCCTTAGCATTAGGTGACAAAGGGCTAATGGTAGCCTTGATAGCTCCTTAATTGCTGGACAGGTGTGGGGATAAAAAGAAGTGAGCTTGGTCAGAAGGACAGGAGCTAAGACAATCAGCTGTCCTGTGGGAATATCTTGGGTGCTATTATCTCTTAAAGGTTGAGTCATCAGAGGCTAACTGTAAGTCCATTTTTGCTTGAGTTTCCCGTTGATTTCCTGTCTATGACCTGGCTATGCATTGAGGTCTCTTCTGATCTCTTTTTGTAACGTATGTGTGGCCAGCTTTTCCTCTTAGCCCGCATGGCCATGCAGCCATAGCCGGGTAAATTTTATATATACACCAATTAATATATTTTGCTAATTAAACCATATCAAAGCATGGGGGAGTACGGACTCCTAACAGTGCTGTTCAACAGGAACTGGTTTGAAGGGTGGGAGAGTCTTCTTCTTTGGGGTGATTTGAATGCATGTCACACACTCTCAGCCTCAGAAAACCCCATGATGGGTTCACCTTAGGGTCTCCAGAAGTCAGAAGTGACTTGAAGGCACAAAACAACAACAAACAGAATTCGGATATGGTGTCTAGATCAAGGGAGGTAATGGTACCACTCTATTCTTCTTTGGTTAGACCTCATTTGGAATACTGTGTCCAGTTCTGGGCACCTCAATTCAAGAAGGATATCAACAAGCTGAAGCGTGTCCAGAAGAGGGCGACCAAAATGGTGAAGGGTCTGGAAGCCATGCCCTGTGAGGAACGACTTAGGGAGCTAGATATGCTTAGTCTGCAGAAGAGAAGGTCAAGAGGGGACAGGATAGCCATGTTTAAATATTTGAAGGGATATCATGTTGAGGAGGGAGCGGGCTTGTTTTCTGCTGCTCCAGAGACCAGGACAAGGAGCAATGGATTCAAGCTACAGGAAAGGAGATTCCACCTGAACCTCAGGAAGAACTTCCTGATGGTCAGAGCTGTCTGGCAGTGGAATATGCTGCCTCAAGGGAGTGTGGTGGAGTCTCCTTCTTTGGAGGTTTTTAAGCAGAGGCTGGATGGCCATCTGTTGGGAATGCTTTGATGTGTGTTCCTGCATAGCAGGGTGTTGGACTGGATGGCCCCTGTGGTCTCTTCCAACTCTATGATTCTATGATACTAAGCATATTCATGCATGGCAGTGGGTTGGATAAGATGACCTTTGGAGTCCATTCCAATGCTATGATTCTGTGATGTTCTGAATTTGCTGCCCCATTATGACACCCCAGATCTATTGCCTGAGTCTACTGCCTTACTTTGCATAATAGTATGGCTGGTCCTGTCCACAACCCAAGTAGTCTGCCTCCAAACATGGGTTCACTGTGTACAGTTGTGCCAGTGTCTCTCATCTTTAGGAAATCACATCTTCCTTCTGAACTTTGTGAAATCAAACATTTTACTTCTTCTATGTGTGGTGAATGCTATGTACAGCAAGCCGCCGCTATAGTGCACAACAGTTTTGTAGCAGCCATTAGCATACACTTTTCCCATGGTCTGTGTACTTATTCTAAGCATGTGCTTTTTTACAATGCAGAACACAAGAGACTTGTTTTGTAAGATTAATGAAGGTCACCAATATTCTCCAAAGGATTCTGATAATTAAGGCTTTGTTTATCAAAAACAAGTTATATTAAGAGCAAAAAAGATTCATGGTAATTATTCATAATCTTAACAATTCAAGTGTAGCCACCTCATTTGTGCATTTAATTCTTCTTGTTAATGTTTTGCATAAATCTGCATAATTACTTGAGTTGCCTGTTGTAATTTTGACAGCTACTCCGTTCATGTGCACTAAAGTATATCAAACGCTTGAGGTGCTGAATATTTATAATTTTACGTATGTTCTTGGGATAATATTTTTTCAAAATATTTTTTTAAAAAAATATAAAATTGACATGGTGTACATGAAGCGATTGCCAAACACAGATTTCTGCTACTGAGGGCCTTGGATGGGAAAACAAGGCAGCATTTTAAACCTCAGGTTTTTGAATTGTTTGACTTAAAAAATGCACAGGATTGTGTACCTGATGTCTTTGTTCATACTACTTTAGCTCTGTTTTTACTGTGAGGAACATACCTAAGGATGACATCATCATCACCATCGCTATCTTACATTTTGTTTCAGGATAATTCACTGCAGCCAATCGTTGCTGCCCACCATAGTGCATAGACGGTCCAGAATCTTGTTGGCATGCGTACTTTCCCTGTGACATGTATACTTTTCCTAGGGAAGTGGCTGGACATTTTTGTCCAATGCAATGCATCCTAATTCAGTTCAGCGTTGATGATACTGCACTACACTGTTATAGTGCTATTATTCCACTTTCAACATCCTATGGAATCCTGGGTTTTACAGTTTAGGGAAGGGCAACAAGTTGCTTTTGTAGTGCCATTGAGCATTCAGGTGTGCATTGCCACACAGAATGAGAAGTAGGAACAACTAGTCCATTGGACACTTTAGGCACAGTGCCTAGGGCCTACAACCATTTTAGGGTCTACATAAAACACAATTTTAGGGCCTGTGAAAACATCTCTAGTGGTACATCGAGGTGAGGTGGGGAGCTGAATACGAGAGTGCCTAGGGCCTACGAAAACCTTAATGTGACCCTGATGAGAAACAGGAAGCGGTACCACAAAATTCCCTGAACCTGAGCTAAAGTACCCATCTTCCCTTTATCTTTCAGCCTTGAACTTTCAGTAACATCTGTCCCCTCCCAACATGGCTCTCCTCGTGGAGAGTGGTGAGGGGGGCACAGAGGTGCTTGTGACAACAACAGAGCTTGACATGGGTCTGCTCCCCTCTTCCCCACTCTCCAGCAGAGGCCATTTCCGCACTACACTGTTACAGTGCTATCATTCCACTTTCACCATCCTGTGGAATCCTGGGGTTTGTGGTTTACTGAGGCCCAAGAGCTCTCTGGCTGAGAATTCTAAAGGCTTTTCCCTAAACTGCAAACTCCAGGATTCCACAGGATGTTGAAAGTAGAATAATAGCACTATAACAGTGTAGTGTGGAAAGAAACTGTTTTAACAGTTTCTCAACCAACATGTCCTACAGTTCGCTAAAAGGAACTCTATACCACACAAGTGGCTTGGCATGAGAAGGAGAAGCAGTAGCAACAGTAGAGCTCCTTTGGGAGGCAGTTCTCTTCATCCAGTGTTTTGTCTCAGAAAATGACACAACGTACGGTACGTATTGGGTAGACAAAATGGTGACGGCCAGGAACAGTCATAGAGATTTGCTCTGCTGGCATAAAAATTACGGAGGAAAAAAAACTGCTGCAAAGCAAGTACAATAGTAAAAAATGAATAACAAAATGAAATCCAGGTTTGAGAATGAAAAATGGAAATGGCCAAGTAAAACAAAACTTCTGTATACCCTGATCCATGAGCACCATGACTTTGCTGGTCTAGGAAAATCTACACGACCAGGCAAGATGGAAGCCTCAACAGAAAAGGGCTGTGAAACCATTTCCGCACTAGACTGTTATAGCGCTATGATTCTACTTTCAACATCCCATGTAATCCTGGGGTTTGCAGTTTTGGGAGGGTCTGGCCAGCCTCCCCCCCGAAACTGCAAACTCCAGGATTCCATGGGATGTTGAAAGTGGAATCATAGTGCTAAAGCAGTCTAGTGCAGAAACGGCCTGAATTTTGTAGCTGGCCTCCGCTGAGGACATTGGTGACAATGTAGAAGTTCAAGGGCAGGATTAAATTGGCACAAAATACTAGGCAGTAGTGTGATAGTGAGAGATACACGAGAAGAAGTATATCTTGTAGATTATCTTAGAACCAAAAGCTGGTGAGTCATTTATATGTATTTTTGGCCCCTTTTTAATTTAGTTGTAGTCCAGTTTAATTTAGCATTAGGTTAGATATCAGAGTTTCTTTGTATGTTTACTTACTATTTGTCTTTTTAATCCCCTATATGTTGTGTTATATAGCAAACTCTTGTTAATAAAAATATTTTAAAAGGAATTAAATTGACACAAGTGACAGTGCAAGATTGTGCACATTTTTTTAAAAAAAGACTTATTTTTTGAATGACTCTTAGATGAAAAAAAAAGTTCCTTAACAATTTTTGCCTGCTCCTTATATGAAATCTCATAATCTTAAGAACACATGCCTGAGATTTCCTATTTTCTTCTCCGCTTCTCATCTCCTTTGCCTTGTGTGTTGTGTCTTTTTTCTATTACCAGTCTGAGATCAAGGCGTCTCATGGCTTGTTTAAATTTGAACCCACCTTAGAAACCTTTTTCGATGTAAAATAGGGTGTGAGTAATTGATGCAGTTGACTGGCATCCTGTACTGCTTTTACAGATTCACAGCCTAGAGTTAGAGAGCCAGCATCATGTACTGGTCTGCGTGTTAGACTATGACCCTAGGGACCAGGGTTTGATTCCCCGCTCAGCCATGGAAACCCACTGGGTGACTTGGCGCATGTCACGCACTGTCAGCCCCAGACAACCCCGTGATAGGGTAACCTTAGGTTTGCCATAAGTCAGAAACAACTTAAGGACTCACAACCACCACCACCACTGTCCTATGTCAGCAGTGAGACAAGGTTCACAGCTCTCCAATTAGAGTCTTTGTCAGCAGCCAGAGACAAACTTTACAACAGTTTGTCAGTAAGCTACCATTTGTTTTTTAGCAGTCTGAGTCAGTAATAAATTCCAAGTGAAAGTCCAAAGGAGTATCCAGAAGAAAAGTCAGTACACAAGGCGAGGATCAAGCTTTCCAGGAACATGAGTCAGAGATCTGAACATTGGACATGTTGCTTCCACTGGTGACACCAGTTGTCTGCAACAGATTTCTCCCCATCCCCTCTGCTGTATTTATGGACTGACAGCCTGCCCCAGATGTTTGCCTAATTAATGCTTCTCTTTTTAAACACTCTGAGTCTCATGGGTTCTCCCTTTTTAATCTATGTTGTCTGCAGTAAGTATTGCCCTGTTCATGTCTCTGTGTTGTGGCTATTGGGGTGGGGGTTCCTGTCTGTGTTTGTACCTGAGTTCTGGGACTGGGGCATAATAACCACCGCCTAGAGTTACAAATCCTCCATATTCAGTTACACTACGTATTCATGACTGTAGTATTATTGCCATGAACGTAAATGCACCTTGAGTCCCACCTTCAACTCCAGGAGGTCACACTGAGGAATGGAGATCTGTTCTGCTCATGATCTGGGTGCAGCAGGATGAATTTTCCAGCCCCCTCCCCCCAGTGAGCAAGGCCGTGGCAATCTGAAGCAGGACCCCTGTCACAATTGCCCAGCGTGGAGCTGGGAAAATCATCCTACTGCACTCCAGTCACCAGCAGAACAGACCTCTATTGCTTGGATCAGCTGCTGGGGGCTCAGGTAGGTTGGGAGAGAGTCAGGACAGGAGACAGTATTTAGTCACTTATTCATAACTTGTGCTGGAAATGTAGGATCTCTGCTGATAGTTTTAACAAGCTGTTATTTCAAGCATTTGATCACGTTCCCAGGGCAATTTATTGGTAAGACTCCACCTTTCCTGAGCAACTCAGAACACCATGCGCACAGTGTTACACCTTCACCCCTACAACCCTGCAAGGTAGGTCAGGCTGGCAAACAAGCCGAACTCCTCCTTTCTAAGACCACACTTTACTAATTATATTACACAGTCTATTTATTTAAAAAAAAATCTAGAAGGTGATGGCTCCAGACAACAGCATATATTTAGTCAAGGATATATTATTTTTGTTATTTCTTTATGGAACACCCTGCATTATTCCAAATCATTTCCAGTTTGAAAGATCAGGGAGGTCAATGTCTGGCTAGAACCCTCCCTCCCATTCTGAACAGTTCAGATATTTTTACCGTCATAAGGCGGGCAACGCAGTGCTGTATGACTGGTTTAATTGTGGGCTGTAATAAAGGTCATAATTAATATCCCAACACAGACACTAACAAACAATTTTAAATTGCCAGCATAATCAAATGATGCAAACATCTACGAGCTACAAAAGTTCATTGCCGCAACTGACAATTTCTTAATTGTATTCAGTCATTCATGGAAATTTTATTAACATCGAACTGATGTATCCTGCCCCGTCTTTGTCACAACACCAGGGATCTAATTTCATTATTTTCCACAAGATTTGCTTGACTACTGCCATGATTCTAATATTGCTTTAGTCCAGATGTTTATGCTATTTAAATTAGGAAGAAAAGGCTTTTGGGTAAACACAATTAAAGAAGTTTTTTTTTTCAAATTTAGTTTAACAAACTTCTTTTAATTAATGCATGTAGCCGCAGAGTTGATGCCTTTTTGCCTTGATTCTTTATTTAAATTCAGTCATCCTCTCCTCCTGCTCACCCCCCTGCCATGTTGTGAAATGTGCATTCAGCTCTTCTCTGCTTATAAAAACCTTTTAATCCCCCCCACCCTTTTCACTTATGTTTGAGTGCTCATTAGAGTGAAAGATATTGGTGTTTTTTTTTTTTAAAAAAATTACTCCTAAATCACCTCCTGCTAAAATTTGTATTACAATGTTCTTCACCCCTTCATTTATATTTTACTTGCTGGAAACAAATCCTATGACTGGAATTCTGTTGTTGCCTTATGCATGTGTAAATTCCCCTATGGAAACAGTTGAACCTTTCTATCCAAGGCAGAATGTCCATATTCCTTTTGGGATTGTGGAAGTGGAATTTCACATTGGCCAATGGTAGTGCATTGCACATGTATGTGCATCTGCACGGCACACAGTTGTATGTGTCGTAATTGCATATTGGGTTGCACTTTCGGATGTGCAATACCACAATTCACTAATAAGATCTCATTGCACAACTGCTGTGTCACTCCATCAGTATAAAGTTATGCTCCATCTCCTCAATGTCAGTTTGACTTGTTCAGGAGCATTAACCATTAAGCACCCATATTGCAACATTTACTATGTCATCATGGTGGAGATCCTACATCATGCAGAGGCAGAAATGCTATGCAAAGACTAGATCATCATCAGCCAGGATCTCTGTAGTTGCATCCTACAATGCTGATCCTACATTAGGCAGGTAGTCAGACTAGATGACCTTGACATTCTCTTCTGGTTCTGTGACTTGAAATGATAAAATGGCTTTTTGTTCTTGCTGAAATCTCAATCTTGTCATCCAGTTCAGAAAATTCCTTAAACCAGAGAGCAAGGTTTTTGCTTGGACAAGGAGAAACACTGTGGCAGGATGTCTTCAATGTACTGATGAAAAGCCATATGCAACCATGGAAGCTTATGACATCAATGACACTGTGGGTGTGAATCTGCTTTGAGTTTTAGTCTGAATTCTAATGGAGCTATCCAGGGTGCTACACCTGATAACCTTGGGTTCAGGGCCTCGATCCAGCATCTTGGCTAACTTCTTGAAAGTTCAGACTAAAATCTGGAGCGTATTCATCATCCCACTGACACTGAGGTTGCTACTGCCTGATAATCAACCATTTTGGGCATCAACAGTGTGGCAGAGCCTGAATTTAATCATCAACTTGCAAGAGACAACAGGATCACTGGCCATTAGAATGAGAAATGACTATGCATGCTGAGCAACTGAACTGAGTGCTGAGGAAATTCTTGGTTCCGTATATTACCTGGGGCATATGCTTAGAAATTGCGATGCAAAGGCCATTTTCCTGTGTTACAGTCACAGCATGGGAAACGCTGCAGAGCAGCTCCTGGCTTGTGAGGGTAGATGCTGTAGACAATGAGATCTGTTTATTCATCTCAGCAATTGATGCCCTGCCACAGAATTAAGACAAGCGGGACAAATATTGGACATTGAGCATTCAGGGTACTTCACATGCTTTAGCTAGCTGCAGTCCCTTGCCAGAGCAATCACCCCTGTAAAGTAGGTCAGGTTCATCATGCTTGTATTTGATATTGGCAGCAGGGGCTGAAAAAGAGCATTGTCATAACTCACTCTATAAAGTCTGAGGAATTGGGTGCAGTGTTACCACGTCTTACACCCCTGTTGTGTGGCATAGCATGATTGGCAAGAAATATTTAATTGGCATGAAATATTATATATAAAAATGGGACACTTATGGTTGGGAAACATGTGGCAAGCAGGACTCTGACTGTGTGCCTGGGCTAGATCAGCATGGTCTCAGCATGGTCAGATCATAAGATCAAGAGGATTTAAATAGGAATACCCAGAGTAAACAGAGTTCCAGTATTCCTGTCAACAACATGACATCTAAATACAATAGTCATCTAAACTACCTAGGTGCAGCAGGCACACCCCAACTATATGCATTTCCTACCAAAACTTTCCCCGATCACCTTACTCAATCAAGACATTAAGAGATTGTCAGGATTCGCATCAATGTTTTGTCACCCAAAGTAAGACAAGAACTCTGTTTCAGACCTCTTTCGTTCACTCTGCCAGAGAGCCACTAACCTTTGCCCCTTCAGGATAGGAAAAAGAGTATTTAAACCTTAGCTCTGACCCTGGAAATTTGCTAGCACTTTGAGCATCATACTGCACCCCAGACCCTTGCTCCTCCATGCTGCCCTCAAACTCCCATGTTTGAGCCGCCACACTTTGATCTGCCACTCCAGGACTGGTAAATATCACCCTATACACCTGAAATCTCTCACTATCCAACCTTTCTCTCCTTTTCCTTCACTTGTCTTCTATGGTTCATGAGACTGCTTGATTTCTTCATGTGTCTGTGAATCCCCCAATAAAATATTTTGACTCTTAACTGGTATCTCACAGTTAGTACCAGTATACAGAGGTAAAAGGTCCTGTAGTTACCCCTCCTTGTAGGCCTCCTTTTGAGCTATAATTCCACACCTTTTTAAGGAGACACTGGTGCTGCTGGAGGACCTCAAGGTTTCCCACCTTTTGGGGTAGCAGCAGAAGAGTCACATACACCTGGTTCCTGAATCTAAGCAGCTAGTAGCTGATGGAACTGATAAGGAACTTCAGCAGGGGTGAGCTCCTACCTCAGCCAGGTTGAGGGACACCATCATTGTGTGGAACATTGTCATAGAAGGAATAGCAGCAGAAGAACCAATGCTTCTCAAGGAAGGAATGCTGAGTAATCAAGCAGACGATGTCTCAAGGTGAGGTGACTATAAATCCCACAGCAGCTGCATTGGTTCCATCTCCCTGGCTTTTGTGTACTTCCTAAATAAACCCACAAAGAAACTGCCAGCAACTTTAGTGGGAGTTGTGGCCACCTGACCTGGAGACACCATGTGCTTGATTGCTCAGCATTCCCAAGGAAAGGTCTCATCCTTGTCTGACCAAGTTCCTGACATTTCCTTTTCTTGCACTTTCCCTGCTTCTGTGCTCCTGTGGGTGTAAGGTGGCTCCCATGCATGGCTTTCTTTTTCTGAGGACTCTGTTCTGCTTTCAGACCGGCAGGTACTTAACCACCCGTGTTTGCTATTAATTATTATTAATTGATTAAGCAATCGGGCGACCAGGTGGAAAAAGAGGATGGCACTCCTATATCTTTTGTGATGTGTACAGGAGAAGGAATATTTGACACATGTAGCTTTCCATGCATGAGTGAAAAAAAAATCCACAGCAGCTACACAACAAAATCCTTCATGCACAACAGTTAAAAGGGTATGAGCAATGCCTTCTTTTGGGCTCACTTGTTCACTTGCCCAAACAGCACTTTTGCCATTTAAAATGTTTCCCACCCTCCACCCCCTCATCTGACCCTCTCCTGCCATCTTTTTTCCAGTTTGTGTGTTGCTTCTAGAAAGCAGCCATTTAAAGAAAAGAAAATATACAGTGGATATATCATCTGATCATACCAGCACTATGTCTGAAATGCTATGAGAACCTAAGAAGATCTTCCACTTGGAGCTAGGGATATGACATTTTTGGGAATGCATCTCTCAGAATCCCCCTTGGAATATGGCCAGTGACCATGCTGGCTAGGGCAGCATAGCCATCATTTCACCCAGCTCTGATTGAGATGCTATTCTACAAAGAAAGAATATAGACTCAGTTGCAACGGAATTGACTGGGAAGCAAGCTGGAAGCCCTTCGAATTTGGATTATACCTGATGATCCACAAGAGGGAGTATAAGTCCATGGGGTGGCATTCCTCAACAATTGGAGTGACAGATGGACTGGCAAAGCTCAGTTGTGTGGGTATGCAGGAGAACACACTTTACTTCAACATCTTCTGGAGGAACTGGTTAAATGCCAAAGGAGACCTATACTACTTGGTTCTTTTAAAAATATTTCATTGGTTTTTGTTTGCCCACAGAGCTCTCCTTGTTTCTCTTCTTCTCCCAAAGTTCACTTGCCATAAAGAAACTGTATATTCATTCTCAGATGAATAGCAAACCTTGATAGACCCCTAGAAAGATAAGGTTGCAAAGGCATTGCAAACTTTGAGAGGAGAGTGTAGGGATGGGAAAATGTGTCTGAGATCCTGCCTCAGGGTGGTATAGCATAAATCCCTGATGTGAAGTTGCACATTAATTGTGCTATACTTCCCCTGTGTGAAATGGCAACAATGTGCAACTGAACCTAGACACAGGGTTACCAGATCTCAGGTCCTGTCCCCGAGTCTCCAGTTTCCAAAGGTCATCTCCATGTGGGAGATAAGGGTACAAATTCTCCAGTTTTGATGGGCTGAGCTCCAGCTGAAAAAGAAAAGACTGTATGCTAATCTCGAGCTCAGCTAACAGAACAGCCGGTTGCTACAGTTTGTAAGGTTTATCCGATTTGCTGCTACAGCTTTCAAAGAGTCTCCAGGGAGGGTGAAGGAAGGTCTATCTATTTATGGAGTCAGCTTCCTCCATCTTTCCCATTTGCTGCAGTTCCAAGGTTCACCCTTTCCACCAGGTAGCTGTCCAGCCATATTTTGAAGACCTTCGGAGAAGGAGACACCACCACATCTCTGGGTAATTTGTTCCATTGTCAACTTTGTCTTGCTGTCAAGAAGTTCCTTCTAATGTTCACTTGAAATCTACCCTATTGTGACTTTAAACCATTAGACTTGGTCCTAATCACTGTGGCAATAAAGAACAAACTTGATCCCTTCTCTCTGTGACTTCCCTTGAGATATTTAAAGAGTACAATCATATCATCCCTCAGTGTTGTCTTCACAAGGCTGAACATGCTCAGCTCCTTCAAACTTTCCTCATAGATTGTGCTCTTTGTACTGCATACATCCTCAACATTTCCTCATAGGTTTTCTTCCCGATACATCTTATCATCCTTCTTGCCCTCCTCTGAATTTGTCTGTACCCTTCTTAAAATGAGATTCCAAGAACTAAAAGCAGTATACCAGCTAAGGTCTGATTAGCCTAGAAAATAGAAGGACTATTACTTCCCTTGACTTGGAAAACCCTACAATAAGCATTGCCATGACTCAGAAGTTACTTGAAGGCATATAACAACAGTCTTGGATAGCTTTTTTTATACTTCAGACTAAAACTCAGAACATAATCACCATTCTACTGATGTGGAAGCCACTGGTCACAACTGCTACCATCCCTCTTTGCTTGGCAGTGCTGGGACAGAGGAGAGTGTTTCTGCTGTTACCCTAAAAGGTGAGGGAATTTGGGGTCCACCTGCAATGCCAGCAACTCCTTGGAATTTGGGAAAATAATAGCTCAAAGGAGGCCTGCAAGAGGAGGATAATGGCAGGATCTTTCCATCTATGTATACCAATACTAACTGTAGAGAGGACTCCAGTTAAAAGTTAGGATACTTTATTGGGAATTAGCAAATGCAAAAAAAAAAATAAAAAAAAATCAGACACTCTCAAGAACCATACAAGGCTGTTGGAAATGAGGCATGAAAGGTTGGATAGATGGAGATTGGGTAGAAAGGGTGATAGTTATCAATCCTGAAGCAGAAGGTTCAAAGTGGAGTGGCTCAGACAATATGTCTGAGGGTAGCACAAACAAACAGAAGTCTGCACACAAGACATTAAGGCTAAGTGCTACAGATTCCTAGGGCTGAAGCTGACGTTTTTATACTCTATTTCCTGCTCTGAAGAAGGATGCATGGACAAAGCTGTAATGGCTTTCCCACAGAATTGACAAAAGAGTCCGGAATGAGCTGCTTGCCATAACTCTAGGTGACAAAACATTGATGGGAGTCCTGACAGTCTCTTAATGTTTTGGTCAAGTAGTCCGAATGGGAAAGGTCTCTGTAGGATAAGCTCACAGTGGGATTCCTGATTGCTTCACCTGGGCAATTTTGCCTGCAATTTTTTATGGGAGTGCTCACAACTTACAGTGTTAGAAAGGATTATCCCAAGCCCGTTAGCATCGGGCTCTCCTGCCTACTCCTCTGGGAACTTATGACCTGATCATGTCTGAGGTCATATTTCAGCCATGAAATATGTCCAATTATGAAAATAGTACATCCTGCAGAGTGGGGGGAGTATGGTGTGGTAATGCTGCATATGCTCAGAAACATACTATTTTTATCCCTCTGCAACTGGAGTAAGGTGGGAAGGAAATTCAAAAGTGAGATTTTATAGGAGGTTGCACACACATACACCTCTGTATATTTGTGTCACGTAGAGACAACAGCTCAGGTCCTTGTGTAATTTTTTGTTGACTAAGCACGGAGGTACAGAACAGCAACAAATACCTGTTTATTGCTCCAGCTCTTGCATTGTAAATACATATGCCTTGATTAAATCGTTTTAATTAACCACCGAGCCAGGTTTTATTTCAGTGTGACGCCTTCACATTGTTTGCATAGGTACAGTGACATTCTGGTTGCCTGATAAGTGGTAAATAAAACTCTAGGTCAAACTGTACTTGTATGTCTTTCCAACTATTATCACTTCAGCTTTTGAATAACATTTATTCTGTAATTAATGGTTGTCAGCCTGTAATTTTCCTCTCCCCCAGTCATGACTTGGAACGCTTCACATTTTTCATTAATTTTCACTGTGTTTACAACATATACATGTAGTTGTAGTGTGCCTATTTCTTTCTTCTATTTTTTTAAAGAGAAAACATGATTTGTATTGGGTTTGTACAACATTCACTTCCTAATGGGGCTGCTAAGGAAAAATAGAAAGAGAGAATGAGAGGGAGGGAGGGAAAGGAGTTGTCTTAGACAGCATGCTAGATTTTCTGTACTCTCTTTTGAGTCTTTGTTCCTCCTAGCAGTACCTTCCCTCCTTTTCTCTTTGGACATCGTTCTCTTCTGTTCTTAAGAGCATAAGCTGTGAGTTTGAAACTCCCTCTTTGTAATTTCAGCTCATATGTGAACTAATAGAATAAAACTACAAATCCCAGGATTCTGTAAGATGGAATCATGGCAATTGAAGTTACCAATATACTATAATTGTGTGGTGTGGATACACCTTAGATTAGTGCTTGAAATATTTCTCTTTTCTATTGCAGTTCTCAGAATCTCCTAGATGAACATGGCCACTGGTGATCCAAAACATAATTTTCTATACTTCAGCCTTTGGTTTGTTATATTGTTCAGTGACAACCCCACTCACACTTGTTTGCAATCATCATAATGAAATTATAGAATTACAGAACTAGAAAGAATCCAAAGGACTATCTAGTCCTAACCCATACCAGTGCTGGAACCCACTAGTAAAGTAGTCTGGAAGAAGTACTTCAAAGGCTACTGGGGAGGGTAGAAATGATCTAATCTACCCCCCCAATCAAGTCAGAGTGTGCAGTGGGGGACACAACCTGCACTCTGCACATCATTGACAGTTAACCCCTCTATACTCTGCTTACAGACCTCCATTGGAGTTGCTACACTGAAAACTGGAGAGAGCTCCTTTACTTTCAATGGCTATACAGAAGAGGGAATTTCAGCAGCTTGGTTGTATGACAAGCAACACCTACTGACATTTCCTCTTCTACAAGCCTTTCAAAGTACAGGAGCCACCTCTAGTTTTCAATTGGCAATCTCAAGGTTCTCCCATCAAAGGAGGCTCCCATCATCTCCCACGGTGAATCTGTATGGTTCAAAAGCTCCTTTTAATGATCTACCAAAAAACTACTTCACTAAAATGCCTGTTAGTACTACTACTTTACTTTGGAGAAACTGAGAACAGTTTTCTTCCCAGAGAGAAGTTTCCTTCCTCTTGTCTCTCTTCCCAGAGAGAGAGAGAGTGGGGATGGGGGGGCATTTCTGCCCTACACTATTATAGTGCTATGATTCCACTTTTAACATCCTGTGGAATTCTGGAGTTTGTAGATTACTGAGGCCAAAGAGCTCTCTGGCTGAGAATTCTAAATTCCTTTCTCTAAACTGCAAACCTCAGGATTCAATGGGATGTTGAAAGTGCAATAATAGCACTATAACACTGTAGTGTAGAAATGGCCCTACTGAGAAATCCAGAAGAGTTAATAGGGCAGTCCTTTCCTTGTCTTTCAACAAGATTAGGTTGTTAGCCTGTGCAAGGAAGGTTGCTTTGGAACCACATGCTGACCTGAACTAGACTGAAAAACCGGTCCAGATAATCTGTTTCCTCCACAAACATTTGAAGTTGCCCAACGACCTCGTGCTTGAACACTTGATCCAAACAAGGCGTACGAGCAATGGGACATCATTTTTCACATACCTTCGGATCCAGGAAAGTTTTCTTCAGTAAGGGCCATGCCAAAACCTCCTTCAAAGTATCAGGCACCTTCCTTGATGGAGAAAGGCTTTCACTATCCACTGGACTCATCCAGCCATTCCATCACTGCTAGACTGTATCCAAGAAGATATGCAAGGGTCATGCCTTCACCAGTTGTGTAGGAACGCAGGGGGGGAGTTGATTTGCCCTGGGCAGCAATGTTTTTGGGGTGTCCTGGCCCGTAGCCCCATGTGCCCTGGACATGCCCCCATGTGCCCTGGACACACCCCCATGCACAGTGGCCATGCCCCTGTTCACAGTGGCCACGCCCCCTCCCACCCCCCTCCACACACACCAAGCTCCGCCACTGGCTTTCATGTGATGGGATGGAACAACTCAAGTATCTTGTTCACATGACCTGGCCACAATTTCCTGACCCCATGAAACACAGAGGATGAAATCCTCAATAATCTGCACTGGCTAAATTCAGTAGGTATAGCTTGTGGTAACTGGTGAGCTCAAGTTCTGAACTTTGAAAGAGCCATCTAAGTTGCTGAACATATTTTGGGTCTAGAATTCAGTACTTTCATTAGCTATTTTAGAATCTGGATTAAATCTAAGAGCATATTCACTGTCCCACTGAAGTCACCAATTGCCTTTGGGGAGAGCTATTCCAGCCTATTCTACATACCAGATATATGTAGCTGTGGAAGCTGAGGACATTGCCCCGCAAAAGAGAAGTGGTATAGTGAATCCAAATCCCTCTGTTTTATTATTAGAGAAGGAATCATAAAATCATAGAATCAAAAAGTTGGAAGGGACATCATGGGCCATTGAGCCAAACCCCCTGCTCAATGCAGAATCTCCTGCTAAAATATCCCCATGTCAGGGCCCAGGCCTAGGACTCATGTAAAAAAAAAACACAGACAGGATCCTCCCAAACAGTCACAACACAGAGACATGAACAGGACAATACTTACTGCAGCCCAGCATAGATGAGAAAGAGAGAGCCTATGAGACTCAGAGCACCTATATAGGAAAGGCTCAGTAATCAGACTAATACCTGGGGGAGGCTGATGGCCAATAAATACCAGAGATGGGGAAGGAATAATTCCATTGCAAACAACTGCCTTTCCTGGTGGAAGCAACATGTTCTTTTAATCATTGGCTCATGTTTCTGAAAAACCTTGACCCTTGCTTTGTGTGCTGACTATCCTGCCAGATATCCCCTCTCCCTTGAACTGACACTTTGAATTTGAACTGACCTGGACTGCTGAAACGAGAGCAGTAATTGACTGGTAAGCTTCTGTAAACCTTGACTCTGGCTGCTACTATAGGCTCTGTTTAAGGACTGTGAACCATGGCTGGCTTTCTAAGCAGGATACCCCAGCCAGCAGTTATTCAGACTCTTTTTGAAGACATTCAGAGGAGGAGACCTCATCACATCATTAGGGAATTGGTTCTATTGGTTCCATTGCTGAATAGCTCTTCCTTGTAGTGCTCAGTTTGTTGGGTACTCTGAATGGAGTCTGAATGTTAGTGTGGTGTGGCTAGAAGAGTTTTTCTTGTGGGCAGGAGGAAGATGTCAAAATGCCCTCATTGTGTCCTTGGTAACACCAGATGCAAGATTGTTATGTCCATCTATCTGCTGTATTTTTCTGGTCTTGTGGGAAAGCTCTGAAACATGGAACCGTGTCACATGGTGTAGGTCTGGGAGTAGCTAACTCAGGTTAAAAAGCTTACATCATGTGAAAGCTCTTCTCTTCATTCTCTCTTTGCTTTGTTGTTTTTGCTTAAGTCACTGGTTTTTTATGCTTCATGGCAAACACTGTCTGAGGCAGCATGTATCCTGCAATGCTTCTAATAAACTTTAACTTAGCCTAGATGTACTTTGCGTGGCTGTGTTTCAGTCTGGGGCAACTGGCAATGATCCAGCACAGTTTCTTGTTTTTTTGCACTCTGCACATGCTTTAGTGCCAGAACTTGGGCACCCTGACACAGTTGCAATCTGGTCTCCTGTAACTTCAAACCATTAGACCTGGTCCTACCCTCTGGGGCAGCAGAGAATAAACCTGCCCCCTCCTCTCTGTGACAGCCCTTGAGATATTTAAAGAAAGCAATCATGCCACTCCTCTGTCATGTCCTGCTTCCAGAGCAGGGACTGTGACTCAGTCTGAAGCAGAGGGCATGCCAGAGGCTGAAACAGAAGGCATACCAGGGCCTGCTGTACAGAGAGAGGTTACAGTGCCAGAAATAGAACAGGGGATGGTGCCAGCTCCAACAGAGAGTCCTGCCTCTTCAGATATAGAGGAACACTTACCTCGACCCAGCTTTGCTGTGCACAGGCAGCAAAGAGAGGGGCAGTGTTGCTCTTTCAGAATTTGTGACATGTAACAATCAAGTCCAGTGGCAGAGCTTGGAGTGTGTGTGGGGGGGGTGAGGGGGGTGGGGCTATGGTGCAAGGGCCCTGGCCACTGTGCATGGGGGCATGGCCAGGGCATGCGGGGGCATGGCTATGGGCCAGGATGTCCCCAAAATATTGCTGCTTGAGGTGAATTGCCCCCCCCCACGTCCCCACACAACTGATCCAGTCTCAGCTACGCTAGGCTCAGGACCTATTTAGCTGGCAGCCTGCCCCTCCAGGAGGTGTCAGAGCTTATCTGACCTGCTACCTTGCTGGATGCCTGGACAAATGCTTGGATTGACCTTGGACACTCCCTTGCTGTGAAAGCCTGCTGGACTTTGTTTATGTTGGACTTTATTTATGACTCCTTGCTTACTGCCTGGAAGTAAGTAACAAGCTGGGAGATATTCAGTTTGTTCTGTTTGATTTATCAGCTGTGCCAGGACTGAGATAGGACACCCTCAGGCTGAACATGCCCAGCTCAGCTCCTTCAACCTTTCTTCATAGGTTTTGCTCTCCATACTTGTCATCTTCATTGCCCTTTTCTGTACTTGTTCCAACTTGTTGCTGTTGTTGTTGTTGTTTTGTGCCTTGAAGCCATTTCCAACTTATGGCAACCACAAAGCAAACCTATCACAGGGTTTTCTGGGGCTGAGAATGTGTGACACACCCATGGTCACCTACTGGGTTTCCATGGTTGAGTGGGGAATTGAACCCTGGTCATCTACCCTTCTACCTACCCTTCTTAAAGTGAAGTACTCCAGATGAGGCCTGATCAGCACAGAATATAAGTTACTGTAATGCTAGAAATTTGGGGAATAAGGGAAAAATTAATTTGGAGGTTGCAGAATTCTTATTTAGGAGACGAATGCTCACATTCAAGGCATTGTGACAAAGTGGTTTGAGTGTTGGACTAGGAGTCCAGGAGACCAGAGTGCGAATCCTTGCTTGGCCATGGAAGCCGACTGAGTATCCTTGGCCAAGTCACACTCAACTTCAGAGGAAGACAATGACAAACATCCTCTGAACAAATCTTGCTAAAAAAACCCCTTGTGGTAGGGTCACCTTAGGGTCAGCATAAGTCAGAAATGACTTTGAAGGCACACAACAACAATAATGCCCACATTAGACCCCTGCCACATATACATTGCCTCCATCTCCAGTCTTCTAGCCAAGTCAAGTACTCCATCTTAGCTGCAGGCCTTCTCTCTCTCCCCCCCGTCTCTCTCTCTGTCTCTCTCTCTCTCTCTGGGTATAGTAGTCCTTTGAGGCTAGAGGAAATACCATGCTACTCCAGTATTCTCCCAAATGCTAGTCTATATCCCAGTAGGCAAACTGTGAATGAGAAGCCTGTCATGTCAATATAATCAGATCCACATGCACGGCAGCAACTGTACATAAAATGACTTCTCTCAGGCCCTTTCCGCACCTTACCTTCTTCCGGTACTAGGGTGCGGGGATTGTGCGAGCAGCCTCTGGCGAGAGGCTCTCG
The DNA here is from genome assembly GCA_030412105.1 of Cyclura pinguis. Lineage (NCBI taxonomy): Eukaryota > Metazoa > Chordata > Lepidosauria > Squamata > Iguanidae > Cyclura > Cyclura pinguis. The sequence goes on along the minus strand of CM059599.1, from coordinate 14,716,102 downwards.
CGTCCGGGGTCCTTCGGCTCCACATGAGCTGCCTGCTCACACAAGAGCCCCGTCTCTTCCTTCTGCAGTACAGCCTGGGACCTTCCCAGGCTGTGCTGGGGCAGGAAGCACAACTGGCGTGGCTCCGGAGGCTCCACATGCCAGGTAAGTGCACGTGGGGCCCGGGAGCAATGCGCGATCGCACATCATTTTCGGCTTCTAGCCAAAAATGAAAAGGTGCGCCATCAGCGCCTGCCCTACTCTGGAGCATCGCACGATTGTGAGTGCGTTGTGCGGATTGCTCCTCACAATTGTGCGACACTCCAGGGGCCCTTTCGCATGGAAAATACCATGCGAAAAGGGCCTCAGTATTGCTAGGGTAGTACCCTGTGCAATGCAAAATGAGATGTGTCCATTATGGTACCTTGTCTATGAAACATCAGTTGTGATTCAGTTCCAACAAGTTGTTAGTATACCCATGTGGCTGTATTTCCTGGACCAGCAGTAGCCAGAAATCCATTGTGGTGGGGAGGGGGAAGGACATTATCAGAGGACCTTCTCATTGGCCACCCCTAGACTGTGGAATGACCTACCAGAATAGATTCAACAGCAAAATATGCTGGCCAAATTTTAAAAAGTACTAAAGACTTATCTCTTCTGGCAGGCCTACCCAGTATAGTTTTAATTGTGCTGTAATTGTATTTTTAATCATACTTTTAACTGTATTTTAATTATGCTTTTAACTATGATATATTTGATTGAAGTATATTTGTTTTAATTGTTCTATGTGTATTTTAACTATGACTTTTAACTCTGTCTATTCTGTACCCCGCCTAAAGCCTTGGAGAGAGGCGGCTAACAAATAATGATGATGATGATGATGATGATGATGATGGAAGGGGAATAATGATACTTAGGCACTGGTTGCAGATTGGTGGGGTTATTTGGTGTTGGGAACTGCAAAAAATAGGGGCAGATTCAAGGTACAGTTTCTATGTCACATGCCTTCACAACTGTTTCCTGTTGCTTTTGGTTCTTTGCCACTTCTGGTTCAGCACTATTTTGCTGAAGCTGAAGCATATCTTGAGTCTGCAGAGCAGTGCTGTTTGGCTAAAGTTCAACTTGTGACCCTTTCAGTGGAGCTGCTTCTGCATCTCTGGGCTATTTGACATCTTACAGCTGCCTTTTTGAAAGGCAAATACATGCTTAAAAATACCTGATCTATTTACCCCTGGGAGCTTTAAGGAATCATGGCTCCCACGGTCTTGTTTCTTATGTGTTTTTGGTCATCATAATGCCATGAACATGTTGCTCCAGTGCGGTTATGGTGGTTGGATTGTTCAGGTGGGACTTGGGAGATCCGGGGCCAAGTTTCTGCTAAACCACAGAACACACTCAATGACTTTAGGTCAATCTGATCTACCTCACAGGGTTGTCGTAAGGATAAAATGAGAAAGATCAGAACCGTGTATGTCACCATGAAAGAAAAGCTGGCTTTGATGTAACACTGAACAAATGAATAAATGGGGATGGAAGGAGACACACCAGGCAAATAATGGTAATATAAAACTGGTAAGGTGGCTCTCAGCTACCCAGCCAGCCGGTACAAATAACCATTGGACAGCTAAAGTGAACCTCCTTCTGTGTTGACCAAGCTTCAAAATCATCTTCTAAGCTTCTGTGACTTCCTGAATTTCAGTATTTTGAGAAAGGCTGCCCTTAATGTATGATGATTTCTAGAATTATTGCACCCAAAGTATGCAATACCTTATAAAATTTGTTTGCCAGCTTTCAGTGTCATGAACAGCAGAGGAACTCTCATTCCAGAAACAGGGGTCAGAAGTCACAAGGCTAACTAGAAGATCATGCCACCTGGGAGTGTGATGGAGTCTCCTTCTCTGGAGTTTTTTAAACAGAGACCAGATGGCCATCTGCCAGGAGTGCTTTGATTGTGTATTCCTGCATGGCAAGGACTGGATGACCCTTGTGGCCTCTTCCAGTTCTACGATTGCATGACCAGAAGGAAGTTGCATGCAAAAGGAGAGCCTCTGAAGAAAGAATAAGACAGGATATGTTAATGGATATTCCAAAATGCCCATCTGTATACATTCCAGGCTCCTCCCCTTTACGTCCCTGACACAAGCAAGCAACAGTAGATAGGGGCTGAAATTGTACATCCATGCAATGTGTAACTCTACAATCATGTAATTTACATTGGGGTTGTGCTTTCCGACCCTTCTGCTGAATAATGACATTATGATATACTGTCTTGTTGGGGGAGGCAGGGATTGATTGCTGTCCAAGTGATTGCGTATCTGCCCATAAGCCTGCTTATTTTCCCGTGGTGCGATGGGGAATGCACAGTGGCTGTTTCCACAATCCCAGTGGATCAAGTGACACATTGAAGGCACTGATGGACAGTTATATACCAGCAAAATGTGTAATAGTATGACTTGAATCCTGTTGGTCAGTTCTAACTAAAGTAGACCCAATGAATCAGCTGTTGAGTGGTGAGTCAGCACATGAGTAGTATCAACTAATTCAATGTCTCTACTCTCAGCAGGACTAATAGTAGGATTTAGGCCATAGGCAAAATGATTGTGCTTATAGAACTCGGCTTATGTAATCGTGAATTGAATATTTCTTTTGGATAATATCTGAAAAAGTGTATCTGTATATGTAAGAGAAGCTACATGTGTATGATACCAAGAGGATTCTGGCAATTATATATAGTGTTCAGCTTCCTTCCTTCCTTCCTTCCTTCCTTCCTTCCTTCTCCTTAAAGTTATTACAGAGGTGTGTGGGATTTTCTATGGACAGTGTGCAGGAAGGTGAGGGTTAGTCTATCTCCAGCTGTGTCCTTGTTGTGCCTTCTCCCAGTGGGACTGTAAATCTTAAAGAGAGGAAGAATCATATTGGTGACAGTGGCATATATATTTAAAGATAGTATCTAGGTATGTAGATAGGCAGATTGAGGAACACTTGGGGAGAGAAAGGGAAATTCTGCATTCCCTATGTCCTGTGAATCCCCCTCCATAAATACCATGTGCAATACCCTGAAAGTACCAGATTCTGTCAGATCTTGGAAGCTAAGCAGGGCCAGGCTTAGTTAATACTTGGATGGGAGGCCACCAGAGAAGACCAGGCTCAGTAGGCTGTATTTTAGAGGAAGGCTGTGGCAAACCACCTCCTGAGAATTACTTGCCTAAGAAAACCCTATGAAATTCATTGAGTTGCCAAAAGTTGACAGGGGACTTGAAGGTGCCCACACAGAGACATACACATACGATTACTTAAAGGGCCTAAGAAATCTGGAAGTGGGATGTATTGTAGCAAGAGGGATGCTCTACCTGGATTTCCTGCTTTGAGCAGGGAATTGGACTCGGTGGACAATGAGTCCCCTCTGAGCTCTATGCTCATTTCTGTGCTCTACTTGTTATAGTGCTATTATTCCACTTTCAACATCCTGTGGAATTCTGGGGTTTGTAGTTTACCGAAGCCAAAGAGCAGCCTGGCTGAGAATTCTAAATGCCCTTCCCTAAACTGCAAACCCCGGGATTCCATAGGATGTTGAAAGTGGAATTATAGTGCTATAACAGTGCAGTGTGGAAATAGCCTATAATTCTAGCGTTCTAGGATTTGTTGGTGCTCCCAGCCTCCTCCAGTACAAATCTCCTGTAACATGATGGTGACCAGTATGACATCTGTCCCAAGTTTATTGGGAAGAGAAACCAAATGCCAGTGTTGTTAATTCTCTTTTACAAATGAAAAGGCGACTGGAACCTGCTCATAAGACTGATTAGCGCTGGAGTTACCACCTCATGCTTCTTTGTTCACTAATAAGCTATATAGATTAAATTAAATGGGGTTGTCCATTTCTCTTTCATTACAAGGAAAACCTAGGGAGGTTCAAGGGGAAATGTATTTCTCTTATGGCCACACTGGAATGGCAGTTAGAAGGAATTTCATACGACAGTCAAACAGACAAATTTGTGCTGATTCTCTGCCTTTTATTTGTATTTTATTTTATTTTTTTGAAGAGAGAGAGAGAAATAAATAAAAGAAAGCGCCTGGCCTGGAGACTAGAGTAAATCACAAAAGTGATCTCAAGTGAACAGAGATAGATTTCTGGAATACGGTGTGCAATGAAACCACTGACCTCTCTTAGAGGGTTCATGTCTTTCTCTACAGAAACAGATGGGTAATAGCATAATACCGAAATCATGCGCTCCATAATATGGACCCCGTGATTGCAGACCTGATTGCTTGCCATATGGTAACTGAAGGGTTGAAAAAGAAAATGGGATGATATGCAAACCTTTTCAAAAGCAACATTTTTTATGGAATGGCCATTACATTAAAACTCCAAACTCGGCAAATGGAAGAGAAAAAGAAAGCGCAGTGAATAATGATGAAATAACAAAGCAATAAAGGGGAGGGGAGAAGGAGATGAACCGTACAGATTTTTTTTTCTCCCGCTCGTTGTTTTCCATATGCAAAATAATCTTGCCCTGAAAGTTGTCAGTGGGTTCATTTTATTTTTGTTGTTCTACGTCGCATGATGGGCATTGGGTGTAATTTGGTGGGACGTTTAATGCTGCAGGGCAAGAGATACAGTGCGCAGGAGCAATGTAGAATTGAGAGCTGGCCAGGAAGAACAAAAAGAAAAAGGAAAGTAAGTATGGGAAAGGGACTGAATGGATCATTTCTGATTGACTCGCCCATCTCAAGTGTGCATCCTCCAAAACCTCACAGGCAGAAATAGGGGCATCCTTATGTAGTTATTTAACTATATCCTTATTCTTCCAGTGAAAAGCACAGGCTAAAGGCAGATTTAGGTAGGACAAAGGATGCAGGGAGGCCACCAAAGACATCAGCCCCACACTTAGCTTCTTCCTTCCTTCTATAATATATAATTGCATAGTATGTTGTTGCTGCATTATAGCCAGTATCCTACATTATGCTTGTGAGGGCTAAATTTACACTAGCACAGTTATGCAGTGGTTATCCCACACCACCTTTTTGCTGGATACAGATGTCATGCAACTGACTGAGTTTTGCAATGCCCCATTGTGCAATGGAAAATGCACACAGTGGCATTGTCTACGATCCCAGTGAATCAAAGGGTGCATTGAAGACACTGATGAACCCTTACACGCCATCTGAGGATGTGCAACTGCACAAGAAATGGTTATGCTTGGAGAACTCTTGAAGAATGACATCCAACTGCCCACTATTTCTCAGATAAATATCTGTACCTATGTGGCAAATTGCGCTGTGGGTGAGGAACACATGTTTGAGGCGAGAGATTGTCACATGATGCACACAGCATCTGGATGCTTCATGTGATGGGAGCAGAGCCAGAGATTAGTTAAGGCCTTGCCATCCCTTCACATACCTCTTTAGCTCTTTGAGCCCCCTATTTGCTGGTCTGGTAGGGCAAAGGGACTAAGCAGACATGTGTCCTTGTCCATGACAGGTAGTGGGAGAAAAATATATGAGTTCCGTCTAAGTCTTGGAATCCTTTTTGGTGAAGGGTAGCACTCTGGAATTGCCTCTTTAGGTCCTGGGACCCAGGGGATGGATAGAGAAGGAATGTACCATTGAGAGTTTGCTCTCATTTATAGAGTCCTGGGATTTGGGTGGGAGTGCCCTGGGTTTATATTCCAGTAAATGGCCATTGGAAAGCAACCCGCTTGTTGAGCTTAGGTGAAGGGAAGGCTATAGAGGTTGTCATGGGTTGACCACCTAACTTCAGCTGGACCTGCAGCAGGTTGCTTCCCCCTCTTGCTCCTTTCCAGATTCAATACCGATTAAATCATTTACATATCAAATAAAATGGCCCTCGTTTAACCCAACTTTCTGTGTCTGGTCTTGTTAGTTCATGGTTGGTCATTAGGTTCCTCAGATTCACTCTGACTTAGGCACTAGAGTTGATACATTTCTGGAGGATGTAATCTTGGCCCCTGCTTGTCTGGTATTGATGGATACTTTTCAATTTGTGCAGCCTGAGGATATGGACTCCTTGGAGAAGTGAGAGCCACCACATGTGTACTAGACCCTTGCCCTTTCTGGCTAACTAAACTGGCTGAGTTGATAAGGGAAGTGATTAATGCCTTTTTACAACAAGGCAGGGTCCCAGCACATCTGAAGAAGACTGTGGTAAGACCTTTTCTGAAAAAACAAAACAAAACAAAACCTTCCCTGGCTCCTATTGTACTGGATAACTATAGGTTTTTGGGTAAGGTACTAGAGCATGTTGTGGATTCTCAACACCAAGAATTCCTGGATGAGGATTGTCTAGACCCATTTCAGTCTGGCTTCAGGCCTAGTTATGGGATGAAGACAACTTTGGTTGTCTTGGTGTATGACATATGCAGGAAACTAGACAGGGCTAGTGTGTTCCTGTTTATTCTGCTGGACCTCTCAGTGGTTTTTGATACCATTGACCGTTGTATTCTTCTGAATCACCTCTTTGGGATGAGGCTTGGAGGTATTCTTCAACAGTGGCTCCATGCTTTCTCAGAGAGGCACTCTTAGATGATGGTGCTGCAGGATTTCTGCTTGACTCTTTCACCATTGGCTTGTGGAGTGTGTCATAGGAAGTCTCCCCTATGCTATTTAACATTTACATGCAACTGCTTAGAGAGCCTGTGTTGAGTTTTGGGGTCAGGTGTCACCAGTATGCCAATGATACGAAGCTCTGTTACTCCCTTCTACCTAATTCCAAGAAAGCTGTTCCTGTGCTAAACTGGTGCCTGGCAGCTGTAATGAACTGGACAAGGGCAAACAGACTGAAGCTTAATCCAGGCAAGACAGAGGTGCTCCTGGTCAATCAAAAGGCAGATCTGGGAAGAGGAATTCAGGCCATGTTAGGTGGGGTTATACTCCCCCTGAAAACACAGGCTTGCAGTTTGAAGGTACTCCTGGATTCAGCTCTGAGCCTAGAGGCCCAGGTTTAAGCAGTGACCAAGAGTGCTTTCACACAATTAAAGCTACACCAATTGCGCCCATGCATGAAGAAGTCAGATCTGGCTACAGTGGTACATGCCTTGGTTGCATCCTTTGCAGTAATCCAAAGTGCTCTACATGAAACCGCCTTTGGAAAGTGCTCAGAAATTTCAGTAGGGCCAAAGTGTTGCAGCCAGGTTGTTAACTAAGGCTGGCTACAGGAATCACACAACTCTCTTGTTGCAACAGCAATACTGGTTGCTGTTCTATTTCTGGGCACAATTCAAAGTGCTAGTTTTGACCTATACATCCCTATATGGCTTGGGTCCTGGTTATTTGAAGGACTGTATCTCCATTTATGAACTTATTAGAGCTCTAAGGTCATCCGGAGATGCCCTTCTCTCTATCCCACCTCCATTTCAGGTTCATTTAGTGGGAACAAAGGAGAAGTCATTCTTGGTGGCTGCTTGCAGACTTTGGAAGTTTCTCCCTAGAGAGGTCAGGATGCCCCCCTCCTTCTTCTCCTTCCACCAGCGGGTCAAAACATTTTTCTCCCATCAGGCTTTTACAGACTCACTAGGGTTGGGTTTTTAATGTTGTGTGGTACTTTTTTTTAAAGGTATTTAACTGTTCTCTAATAAATTTTTAATGTTTAACTGTATAAATTGTTTAATTGTTTCTAAATCTTATATGTATACTTTTATTAAGGCTTTTGTATTGGTTTTAATTTTAATATGTTGTTAGACATCTTGAGTCCCCTTATTGAAGAAGGACAGGATATAAATGAATAAAAACAATAAAATAAAACAAACTCCACTTATGCGAGCATTAATTGACTAGTCTGTGGCACAGCAGCCACAAAGTGTGCCACATATGTAAAGGAACTTTGGTCTGTTTGTGGCCATTTCCGTCCTACACTGTTATAGTGCTATTATTCCACTTTCAACATCCTATGGAATCCTGGAATTTGAAGTTTAGGGAGGGACATTTAGAATTCTCAGCCAGAGAGCTCTTTGGCCTCACGAAACTACAAACCCCAGAATTCCACAGGAGGTTGAAAGTGTAAAAATAGCACTATAACAATGTAGTGTGGAAATGGCTTAAGACATCAACAAGATTCTGGCCTCTGGCCATTTCCGTCCGACACTGTTATAGTGCTATTATTCCACTTTCAACATCTTGTGGAATTCTGGGGTTTATAGTTTACTGAGGCCAAAGAGCTCTCTGGCTGAGAATTCTAAATACCTCTCCCCAAACTGCAAACCACAGGATTCTACAGGATGTTGAAAGTGAAACAATAGCACTATAACAGTGTAGTGCGGAAATGGCCTGTGTCTCCGTCCACATCCCTATGGTTCAACAGCCAGTGATATGTAGAAGGGGTGGTGACAGGCATATGAAAATGTAACAAGATATATTTCCAGCATGAGAGGGAAGAAGGAAAAATTGACACAGGCTCACCACTCACCACTGTAGATTAGTGATGTGATTTTTCACCAAGTTCTTCACCAAATTTCTTCCTGAAGGTAACAACAAATGATTTCCCCACTGAAAGAAAGTCTTCAAAAACCAGACAGTTTTTCAAGATTATTCACAATTTGGAACTTTGTGCAAAATTTGCACAGTTTTTTTTTTCCACAGGAGACAGCATTTTCTGCACAGAAAACAGTATTTTTCTGCATGGAAAATAAGATTTCAATGCAGAGATATTAATTTCTGTGAGGAAATGCTGTCTTCTGCACAGAAAAAAAGTTGTTTTCTAATCAACCATACATGTAGTTTAGTGATGCCAAAGAGTTCTCTGGCTGAGAATGCTGAATGCTCCTCTCTAAACTGCAAACCCCAGGATTCCACAGGATGTTGAAAGTGGAATACTAGCACTATAACAGTGTAGTGTGGAAATGGCCAGAGCAGCACTCAGTAGAGAAGTTGGACCAGGGGAGTGATATGATCCCTGTAAGCAGCATCAATAACATGCACAACTTCTTCCTGTAAAATAATGTTTTGCTGGAGATGAAGATGCAGTGGAAAAAGAAGCACAAGGTTTCCTATGCTTCCTTTTTCCCTTTGCATCATATGGCTTCCAAGGTTGCCCTATATGACAACTCCTCTGGTGTAGCAGCAGTAAGTTTTGAATCACTTTGAAGAGCCCATTCTGACCTACTTAAAAAGCAAGCAAAGCCTGCATAATGTATTTAGGTCAAGCATTGTGTCTGAGCTTCTCATTGCTCTTGTCATCGCCCGGCTTGCTGTGGCAACCACAAGTATATAACTGGTATAAACACTATTTTAGTCATTTATAGCTACAAGGGCACACACACACACACATATACAGAAAGAGAATCAGAGTCCTAGCACCACCTCTCTGCGTTCTTTGTGTTAAGGAGACCTAGATTTCTTTGGACCTTTTTAACCTTAACGCCTTGTACAGTCTTGGGAATCTTCTGTGACCTGAGCCTGGTGGGTCTTGCTTATTCAGGGAAGCCCCAAGCAGACGGAATGAAAAGTCTGGACTAAAAAGCCATGTCAGAGCCAGCAATTATCTAAGGTCATGTAGAATCAAGTTACACACTCTCAACTTAAAGGAAGGCAATGGCAAACCTTCCCTGAAGAAATCTTGCCAAGAAAACCCTTGGAGAGGGCGGTCATAACTCGGAGTTGACTTGAAGGCATAAAACAGCAACAAGAAGATAATATCCCTCTCATTACTTCATAATACTTTGGGTTGTTGCATGCCTTCAAGTCATTTCCAACTTATGGTGACCCTCAGGCAAACCTATCAGGGTGTTCCTGGGGCTGAGATTGTGTGATGTGTCCAAGGTCACCCAGTGGATTTCCATGGCCAAGCGGAGAATCAAATTCTGGTCCGCAGGGTTATAGTCAAATGCTCATACCAGTACACCACACTGGATCTTAGTACTTTGGGTTACTGTACCATATCTAATTTCTTTTTTAGGCCTTTTGTTTAGTCCCTCATCAAAAACCTGTCTGATTTGGGAGACCCTCCCAGAAGTAATCATAGAATCATAGAGTTGGAAAAGACCACAAGGACCATCGAGTCCAACCCCCTGCCGTGCAGGAATACACCATCAAAGCATTCCCAACCAATGGCCATCCAGCCTCTGCTTAAAAACCTCCAAAGAAGGAAGCCCCACCACATACTGAGGCAGTGTATGCACTGTCAAACTGCTCTTACTGTCAGGAAGTTCTTCTAATATTTAGATGGAATTTCTTTTCTTGAAGTTTGACTCCACTGCTCCATGTCCTAGTCTCTGAAGCAGCAGAAAAGAGACATGTTCCATCTTCCATATGACATCCCTTCAAATATTTCGACATAGCTATCATGTCACCTCTTAGCCTTCTTTTCTCCAGGCTAAACATACCTAGCTCCCTAAGTTGGTCCTCATAGGGCATAGTTTCCAGCCCTTTTACCATTTTGCTTACCCTCCTCTAGACACATGCCAGGTTGTCAATATTCTTGAATTGCAGTGCTGAGAACTGGACAGAACTGGACACAGTATTACAGGTGGTGTCTGGTCAAAGCAGAATACAGTGCTACTATCACTTCCCTTAACCTAGACAGAATAGTCCTCTTGATACAGTCTAGAGTCACTTTGGCTTTTTAGGTGCCGCATCACATTGCTGACTCATGTTCAGCTTGTGGTCTGCTAAGACTCCAAAATCTTATTCACATGTACTGTGGTCGATCCAGGTGGCACCCGTCTTATATCTGTGCATTTCATTTTTCTCTGTGCAAGTATCGTACCTCACACTTCGCCCAGTTCCCTAGATCAACAGGCCATCTGGCACACTTACACAGCAACAGCAGTGGGCAAGGGTGTGAAAAGCTCTTAGTTCTGATATTTCTGGGTTTCTCCAAATTGCATCTGCATTTTCTTTCCATCCTTATTTTATATCAGGTTGCGAGACTTTGTGCTTTCTTCCCACACTGATATCTGGATGCCTTTATTTGCATAGTTTACCCAATTTATGCATCTGTTCTCCATTCACTAAAATGTGGGTGTGTCTATTTCTACCCCATTGTCCACTGTATTTCTTGGAAATGTACTCACTACTATACAAAATGCTTGAAGTAAAGCATGCGTTTTCTCCTAAAGAGTCGTGGGAGGTATGAAAATGCTACCTGTTGAGCCCCAAAAACTTCCTTCCATCCCTAGCAGTGACCAGTGGCATTGGTATTTCAATTAGCCTTATAGCGAGCACCAGGGGCTAGCTGGAAATCATAATGACCCCAAAGGCATTGAGAAGAAATGAAAATGGGAGCTCCTGAATTATTTGACAAGGGACTAGGCAGGTGTCAGCAAGCAGCAGGCCCTGCAAGGTGACGAAACACTGACAAATACCTAGCGATGATATATACTGACCATGAACCTGATCCTAGATCCAAAGGAAGTTGTTCACATGAACATCCTCGTGATTTAAAACCTTCTCTTCTAGGACTTCATGGGGCTACAAGGGCTAATTTCCTGCCCATCACCACTGCTGATGGTAGACATACTTCACTAGAGTTTGAAAAAGCCAGTGCTGGCTGAGGGATTCTGGGAGCTTCAATCCTTAAATGTCAGAGGCCAACCAGTGTGCCTCTGCCATACTTTCCATGTGTAGCTGTACTATAGTCATATTTTTGCGTTCCCTTGAATGTTTGGGTAATGGGAGAGGGAGCCTTGCTGGAGCATGGGAACCAAGGTCATTCTAACAGACTGGTACAATCTGGAGTTGGGTGGGAACTGAATGTGAACTGGGAAGAACTGGGAGGGGCTTGAGGGGTAAAACTGCAAGCTCTATTGGCAAGAGTTGAACTTATATGCTGAATCCAAGAGCTGTATGTTGAACCTAATGTGTAGTAAAATCTTTCTGAATATATCCCTGTAGTCAGGTTATTGAGCTAGGGCAAGAAAAGACTTTAGAAAAACTCGAATACTGTGTCCAGTTCTGGGCACCTCAGTTCAAGAAGGATATCGACAAGCTGGAGCATGTCCAGAGGAAGGCGACCAAAATGGTGAAGGGTCTGGAAGCCATGCCCTGTGAGGAGCGGCTTAAGGTGCTATGTATGTTTAGTCTGCAGAAGAGAAGGTTAAGAGAGGACATGACAGCCATGTCAAGTCGAAGGCTTTCATGGCTGGAATGCATAGGTTGTTGTGGGTTTTCCAGGCTTTGAGGCCATGTTCTATTAGTATTTTCTTCTGACGTTTCACCTGCATCTGTGGCTGGCATCTTCAGAGGATCCTCTGAAGATGCCAGCCACAGATGCAGGTGAAACGTCAGGAGAAAATACTAATAGAACATGGCCTCAAAGCCCAGAAAATCCACAACAACCCATGATAGCCATGTTTAAATATTTGAAGGGATGTCATGTTGAGGAGGGAGCAGGCTTGTTTTACACTGGTCCAGAGACTAGGACAAGGAGCAATGGATTCAAGCTGCAGGAAACGAGATTCCACTTGAACCTCAGGAAGAACTGTCCGGCAGTGGAATATGTTGCCTCAAAGTGTGATGGAGTCTCCTTCTTTGGAGGTTTTTAAGCAGAGGTTGGATGGCCATCTGTTGGGAATGCTTTGATGTTCCTGCATAGCAGGAGGTTGGATTGGATGGCGCCTGCGGTCACTTCTAACTCTATGATTCTGTGATTCTAAAAAGTAATTTTTCTAAGCTGTGATGGTTCCACACAGTAGTGATTCATGGCTCATTTGTCAGGCGATGTACCCTCTCTAAGGGCTTTCTGCACAACACTGTTATAGTGTTATTATTCCACTTTCAACAGCCTATGGAATCCTGGGGTGTGCAGTTTAGGGAGGGCCTTTAGAATTCTCAGCCAGAGAGCTCATTGGCCTCAGTAAATTACAAACCCCAGCATTCCACAGAAGGTTGAAAATGGAATAATGGTACTATAGCAATGTTGGGTGAAAATGGCCTAGGTTTCAGCGTGAATGTTAAAGGAAATATCCAAGGTTCTGAATTGCACATCCCTAAAGAGCCAGTGTGGTGTAGTGGTTTGAGTGTCAGACTAGAACTCTGGGAAACCAGGGTTCAGATCCCTGCTTGGCCACGAAAAGCCATTAGATAACCTTAGGCGAGTCACACTCTTTCAGTCTCAGCGGAAGTCAATGCCCCCCTGCCAAAGATTCTGAGAAAACATGATAGGTTCTTAGGGTCAACCTAAGTCAGAAAGGACTTGAAAGCACACAACTTCCTAAATTCAGACCTACATCAGATTGTTGTCCCAAGATCTTTACTGCTTGTGGTTGCAGTTCCACATCATAACTAGTAGGGTAGCAAATTGAACATTGCTTCTATTTTCACTGACAAGAGCCTTTTTTAATTAGACTAGGATTGGCCAGTTGAGAGTCTTCACATGCCGTCTACAAGTTGTACGCCAATCCTAACACAGACCATATTCACTAGGCTTTCCAACCTCAGTGCATAAGCCTTCATCATTCAGGTTTGTGAGCCCTCCAACCTACCAAGCTGAAATAACTAGTCCTCCTGAATGTAGATCTCTTCTTATTGCAGCATTCAGGACAGATGAAGAATTGAAGACACACTAAGGCAATATCTTCATAGGTACACAGATGATGATGATGATGATTTAAAAAATTATTATTACAGCACCAGAATTGGCATGAGGCAGTTGAATATCAAATGCATTCAAATGCATTTTTTTTTAAAAAGTTGTGATAAAAAAATAATAAAAAGCTTAGAGAATTACATAAAAGAGGCAGGCAAAACTTCAAAAGTACATCAGATAGGACCGGAATAAATAGCTTTTAGCATTTGCTTTTTCTAAAGCCCCCTAATGTAGCAAGCTGTGTTGTGGGTTGGTATTCCAGCTATGAGAAAATATGGTTCGCTTAAGTTGAGCTTGTGAAGTGGCTGTCCTTTTATTTTATTTTTTGTTATGCGTCTGTCCCATTTCTTTATTTGTTAACATACCATTCCTTTGTTTGTCAAGTGATTTGTTTTCACAGACTCCCTTCCTCAAGAAGTTTTAGAGGGGTGCCAGCATATCAGCTGAAATCCTATTTTGTGCTTGTGTGGTGCAAATCTACACTTCTAATCACACAGAGTGATTACACTACACCACAATCTGAGTGAATCAAGTGGTACATTGAAGGCTTGTTGTTGTTGTTGTTGTTGTTGTTGTTGTTGTTGTTGTTGTTGTTGTGTGCCTTCAAGTCATTTCCAACTTATGGACAGCCTAAAGCAAACCTATCACACGGTTTTCTGAGGCTGAGAGTGTGTGAGGTGTCCAGTTTCACCCAGTGGGTTCCCATGGCTGAGCAAGGAAACAAACCCTGGTCTCTAGAAAATAGTCCAATGCTCAAACCACTATACCATGTTGGTTCTACATGGAAGGCTCTGATGAATAATCACACACCATTCAAGAATGTACAACTGCATATGAAATGGCTGCTGTTTTCGTGTGCCTTCGAGTCATTTCCAAGTTATGGTGACCCTAAGGCAAATCTATCGTGAGGTTTCCTGGGGCTGTGTGATGCACCCAAGGTGACCCAGTGGGTTTCTATGGCTGAGCAGAGAATTGAACCTGGTCTCCAGGGTCATATTCCAATGCTCAAACCACTACAGTATACTGGCTTTCATTACACCTGTGAAATTCTGCTTAGTCAACCATGAATGGAATAAATCCATTGCATGGGAATCAAGAAAAGTACAACCACATGTGTCTTGGGACCTATATGGCTGTGTGACACCAAAAGGATTCTAGCAATGGATCTGGACATAATTCAAGAGACCTAACACCAGAGACAAGCATTTGTATAAAGCTGCTGGGATGAAAGGTTTCAGACAGTAAGTAACATTTTACCAAGGGAATCTACAGACAACACAATAAACCCAGGGGGGTGGGTGGGTGGGTGGGTAAACTGCAGCCCATTGATTGCATGTGCCCCTGCCAAAGGATGTTTCTGTAGCCCCAAGTTCCCAAACAGCCATTGTTGCTCCCACATAATACTCATGGATAAGATGGGAGATGTTTTCCCACTCCTAGCGTCTGCCAGAAGTGGTGCGTTTCATTTTAAACAGGTTTGGGGGAGTAAGCCAACCCCCAACCTCAAAATCAAAACAGGCAGTAGACATCCAGACACTTCCGATTACATTCTTTTTCTACTTTAAAAATATTTTTATTGTTTCCAGATCTGGTACATTTCATGGTGAGTGTTGGGACTGGAAATGGGGTGCCTGACTCTGTCAAAGTTGCCCACCCCATAGTAATGTGTTGGATCAATCCTAGCAAATACAGATAGATGATGGGTTAAATTACAAGTACCATATTTTGAAAGAACAAAAGAGGACACTTTTGCCGATTGACCAGTTTAAACCACTTAGGGCTATGATGACTCTTACTACTCTATATAAACAATTATCATTGTTCCATGTAATACTTTCATAGTATTAAGTAACAACAACTTTATAGAAACTCAGACATTTAAAAAATCCACCTGGACAGAAATTTTAGCTTTGAGAAGGGAGACGTGTTTGTGAACAAGGAGGATATATGGTAACTCTGCTTAAATCTTACTGGTTACTCCTGACTTGGGAAGATCTACTGAATTGCTTGTTGAATGGTGAATCCACATGTAGGGAAATCTCACTTTACTTGAAAAGTGCAGGGTAAAGGATTATGATTATGATTTATCCAGTTTATATTCCCTCCTTCCTGCAGAGAGCTCAGGGTAGCTAAGATGAAAAACTTCCGACAAGTACCAAGACAATGTTGACTGTTTGAATCTTCATCTTAGAATTTTACAGTATGCTAACATCATAGATATTCCTTGATTGTAGCCTCCTTTTAAACACCCTGGGTTTTATTACTGTAGGACAGAGAGTTCTACAATATGAAATGTGCTTGCAACTGCCTTCTTAATGTATCCTCTGCACTGTAGAATAAAACAGAAGAAATCACTGCTTGCCATAAAAGCAGTTGTGTAAGTCTTTTGTAAAAGTATCTTCTCAGGCTGAACATTACATCTACAACAATCCCCTAGGAAAGAAATCAAATGTATTGTATCTATTTATTAGTTATAGTCCCATCTTTGGTTCAGAAGGAGCTCCATATAGGGTTTCAGCCCCCTCCTCTTTTCGCATTTTTTGTCATTGAGCAAAACTGCCATAAAGACACACAAAAAGAATGGGAAAAAGAAAAACGAAAGAAATCCCTAAAAAAGGGATGCACTAAAAACAGAAGTACAGTAATGAAAAAGAACTACACATCAACATCAATAGAAGGTGGCCAAACATCTCCAAATGTTGTCAGAATGAAATTGGCATTCATAAACCACTTGTTGGATGAGTTGTCCACTGAAGAACAAAAGGTAGGTGCTTAGCTAGAGCCAGCATGATACAGCAGCTTGAGTGTTGGACTGAGGCCCTTTCCGCACAGCATTTGCCATGCAAAAGGGCCCTTGGAGCGTTGTGTGATTGTGAGGAGTGATCTGCACAACACACTCACAATTGCGTGATGCTCCAGGTGCCGGCAGGCGCCGATAGCGCACCTTTTCATTTTCAGCTCGAAGCCAAAAATAGTGCGCGATTGCGCATTGCTCCCAGGCCCCGCATGCACTTATCTGGCGTGCGGAGCCTCCAGAGCCATGCCGGTTGCGCTTCCTGCCCCAGCGCAGCCTGGGAAACTCCCAGGCTGCACTGCAGAAGGAAGAGGTGGAACTCTCGCTTGAGCAGGCAGCTTGTGCAGAGCTGAAGGAACCTGGATGCGAGAGCCTCTTGCCGGAGGCTGCTCACATGATCCTTGCACCCCAGCGCCGGAAAAAGGTAAGGTTAGGAAAGGGCCAGAGACTACAGTAGACCAAGGTTCAATTCCCCACTCAGCCATGGAAACCTACCAGGTGATCTTGGGCAAACCATATTATCTCAGCCTAAGTTGAAGGCAATGGCGCAACTCCTCTGACCAAATCTTGGCAATTAAACCCTGCGATAGGTTCACCATTTTTAAATCAGAGTCAACTTGAAGCACATAATAGCAAGAAGAGCACTTATGTGTCCATTGCTGTGATATGTATATCTCGTAGCTCAGTAAGAAGATAGACTTCCCATGCCCTTAACCTTTCTTCTATCCTCACAGCAATGCTGTGAGTGGCCCCAGGTGAGTTTCATAGGTGAGGGGAATTCAACTCTGGGCCTCTTCAGTCCAAATTCAGCATTGAAATTTTTCCCTGGTAAACTGAGATCCACTGTGATGTAGTGGTTTGAACATTGGACTATGACCCTGGAGACCAGGGTTTGCTTTCGTGCTCGGCCAGGGAAACCCACTGGGTGAACTTGGGTACATCACACACCTTCAGTTCCCAGAAAACTCCATGATAGGTTTGCCTTACGGTCATCATAACTCAGAAATGACTTGATGGCGCACGCAACAACAAGAACAATACGCTACACTGGGCCATATTGTTAGTAACGTGGCTGCTGCAGCTGCTTCCAGAATTACTTCTGCATCAGTCTAGGCACCCATAAAAGCTTCCAGATGGTGTCTCCTGTAGTACCCGATCCTTGATATTAAAATGTGAGACCTTCAAGAGGAAAAAGAAGAGGAGAAGGCAAGGTAGTATCAATATCTATCAAAATATGTGCATCTTACTTTATATTTAGAGATCTCATGATGGGGGTGCAGACAAGGAAAACAACATTCAGAAATCATGAAACAATTTCACATAATTCAACACCATGTTCCAATATCCAGAACTGAGGTTGTCAGAGTAAAGGCCCCGAATGCTTGGCAAACAGCCAAGTTGTAACTTGATCCAGATATAAGATTAATGTCCTAGCCAAGTCAGCCCCCTAAGAAGAGGACAATCTCCGAAAGATGTACCACATCCCCAATGGTAGGGCCAAACAATCTCTGTGGAGAGATGCTGTTTTTTCAGATTTTAGACTGGAATACTGTGGGGGAAAAAAATACTTGGAAAATATATGTAAGGAAGGAACTGAAACATTAAACCGGATTTCTGGTAAGCTTTGTCTGCATCCAGGTTCAAATTTTTAAAGTCAAGGTTGTATTTGACATTGGGGAGGGGAAGAATATTCAAGAATAATTCTTAAAAAAACAGTTAAAAACTTGTCTCTTGAATGGCAAGAAATTGTGACAAGAGGAATTCTGGACCTGATGAGAATCTTCACAGTTCTGAAGTTACTGTCTGTAAAATTCACGCATCATTCTTTTATTCACGAAAAGGCATTGAAAGAGATTTTCTGCACTGAAATATTCTTCTTGGTTTTTTTTTTTTAGAAAAAACTATTTCCTGCACAGAAAATCCTATTTCCTGGTTAAAAGAACCACAGACAAATTTTGTGCAAGTCCTGAACTGCATCTAGTCTTTGAAAATTCCAGCTTTGACAGACTTTCTTGCAATAGGAAGAAAACTGCTAAAATTACTCATTGTTTCCTTGAAGATTTTAGTGAAGAATTGCATCTCTGTTTGATGCTCTGATCCTGAGAGTGGCAGCTGCTTCTTTACCTTTGGCTGTGTAATGCAGCTGAATGACACCTAAGTGTCTGCAATACACTGTTATAGTGCTATTCTTCCACTTTCAACATCCTATGGAATCGTGGGGTTTGCAGTTTTGGGAGGGGCCAGGTGGCCCCTCCCAAAACTGCAAACCCCAGGATTCCATAGGATGTTGAAAGTGGAATCATAGCGTTATAACAGCCTAGTGCGGAAATGGCTCGTCTCAAAACAACAGGTAAGAAGCGAAGTGATGAAGGCAACTTTTGCTCACGCATATGACCCCTGAACGGCCATCCTTCTCTGAGTTTTGAAAGCACCTCATTAGATCCAAGGGGAAGCAAGGAAACATCACTTCCTCTCCTATTTCTTTCTTATGGTGGTGACAGCCATGGTGTTGCACCTGACCAAGAAGGCTGATTATTTTGTTAGAACCTAATGGAAGTGAACACTATGCCATAGATTAGAAGCTAATAGGATTGGGAGGAATCCTTCACATGTTTCCATATCTGTACTTCAGTTCATTTGACCAGCATTTATCAAAGTTCACTAAATTCATGTGAGGTGGAAGTGAAAATGACAGACCTGCCTATCCCAAGCTGAAGCTGGGCTTATCTTTTTAAGGTGAATATTGTAAGAAGAATTTTGGAACTTGTAAACCTCTGCATTCATTTCAAGCACAGTCCACTTACTGGTACCCCCCCTCCTCTTCTTCTTCGTCTTCGTCTTCTTCGTCGAGGGCCTTATGTTTGTTGCTATTTTTGCTTTTTCCAAGAGATGAGCAAAGTGATTTACGTAAGGTTAAGAAATAATCATTGTTTAAGCATAAATATCCATGCCAGTACTGAAAAACTGTTTTGTATGTTTACCCACATGAATGCTGTCACCTGTATTCTAGATGATTGGTAGGTAGACAGATAGATAGATAGATGATAGATACACATGTGATCTTGTGCATTGTTGCTGAACAAACAAAGAAGCAAAACCATCCAGAAAACACAAAGGAAACACCACAGATCCGAACATGAAAACAAAATTTGTTTGTCACGCCAGATTTTAGTTTTGCTATTGACATCTTTTAGTGGTATTTTGATGCCTGTAATTAAATTGCTAATTAGGTGTCTCTCTTGTGGTGGTCATGGTTTTATTACTTAATTGCTGCAAGTTTTGCTCCTGCCACCAACTCAATGCGTTCAGCCTCCGTGACGGTTGTCCTCTTGTTCGCTTCCCACTTCCAAAGCTTTTGGCGGAGCACAACTGGTGCCTCTGATTTACCCAGAATCAAAGCAGTTCAGAGTTCTTTACCACAAATTCAATTTTGTTTTTGTGCTAAAGAAATCGGGAATAATGGGAGGGGTGAGAAGGAGGGCATGCGACAGGAAAAAAAGCAGGCTTTAGACAATAAAATGTAAGGGTAAGCAAAGAGGAAAACACACCCAACTACACCACAGTCCAAAACAGAATGCTGAACTGGCTTGAGGGAATATGGAAAATAAAAGCAGTCATTTTGCATTGTGTCTTCCTCTCTGCTTTTGTGTATTTTTTTTCAAATCGTAAGATGAGATAAAATTCAGTCACATCCTTTCTTATTTCTTTTCCTTTACTTTTGAATTCTGAATTTATGCTTTTCCCCCTCTCTTTGTCAGTCTGTTTCAATACGTTCATTAAAATGTTCTCCCCCTCACTGGTGTTATTTTATGCAAACCACAAGATGGTTTCTTTCCTCCCTTTTTTTCCCTTGCCCAAGATTGCTTCTTTATTTTATTTTTTTGAAATATTTGTATATTTATTTCATTAGATGAGATAATGCTTTTTCTTATTAACATAATTTCCAGTACATTAAACATATTTCTCCACAGACAGAAGAGAGGAATCAAATTAAATGACAGTTAAATCACTCGCAGCCATTTCGATGGTTAAAAGAAATAAAAATGTTTCTGCGTTTCTTCTCCCCCACCCCCCCGTCTCTCTTTGTGATCACGAGATGGATGCCGTAAAGGGAAATGAAATACTAAAGCGAAAGGAAGAGAAACATAAAGAAATAATGACTGACTTACTGCAGTAATACCACTGAGGGGAAGAAAAAAAAATTGCTACAAATGAAAGAGGGGAAAAAAATATAATACAGCTGTTTTGAAAGTTATCAAAATTCATTTTTTATTGATGAGAGCCACGCAATTCTAATACTAAGTAAATGGCAAAGAAAAAAAAAATCAATGCTATAAATACTGAACTCTGAAAGGAGAAATAAATACTCTGTGTTGGGAGGCCCATTATTCTAAATAGCTTTAATTTTTAAATAATTTATACTTCAACATATATAACTGGCAGGAAGAGAATATAACAAAGGCTCTCAGTTCTGTTTTTTAAAAGTGACCAGGCATACCAAATCATGTGTTAATAGAGGCCTGGGATTGTGTGATTCTCCAGGCCTTCTCCACACCAGTGTCCCAGAGTTGGTACATACTCTGTTACTATTTTTTAAAGTTAGCATTTACATAGAATCATAGAATTGGAAGAGACCACAGGGGCCATTCAGTCCAACTCCCTGCTATGCAGGAGCATCCATCAAAGCATTCCCAACAGATGGCCATCCAGCCTTTGCTTAAAGACCTCCAAAGGAGGAGACTCCACCACGTTCCGAGGCAGTATATTCCACTGCTGGGCAGCTCTGACCGTCAGGAAGTTCGTCCTGAGGTTCAGGTGGCTCTGAAGATGGTGCCACTGGGAGTGATTTGGGATTTTGGATCACGATCTCCATTTCCACAAAGATGGTCTTCTGGCACGGGACGGCCTGCAACTCACAACCGTTGGCAGGAACATTTTTGCTAACATTTTGGAACAAAGAGGAAGGTGATGACTGAAGTTGACAGGAGTACACAGTATTTAAGGGCTGTAGAGACAGGGTTAAATATTGGGGACTATCTCTCAAAACTGGATCCCACAACGGTACCCAAATGATGTTCATGTGACCTAGGCCCTTTCTACATGATGGCACCATCCCAGCATAGGAATGCATTGCTGATGGTCCACAACGTGTGCCATCACATGACGTCATCATGGCCCCACTCCTATCACATTCCCAGTCATTGCAATCATGACTGGGACATATACCATGACAGGGACATATACCATTACCAGGAAAAAATCCAGTAATGGCCCTCTGTTGTGCAACAACCATGTTGGCAGCGACCCTGTGGGAAGGGTAGAAGCACTATCAAGTGCTTTCTTCCTCAGTCTAGCCCAGGAAGAGGCCGGCTGTACTGTGGAAGGAAGGAGTGTGTCCTGAACACCACCCATCTACCAGCAGCTGGCCAGATGCAGAGGGGAGCATTTGGGTCCTGCTCCCATCCCAGCAGTGGTACTGCTGGGATAGTGAAGGGACAACACAGGTAAGGTACAGAATCCAGGTAAGGATCCAGGTAAGGTAGGGAAAGGGCCTTAGAGTAACTTGCTAGATTCTTTCTTCAGAAATATCTACTTACTTGAGGGGATAAGAACATAGAAGATCCATGCTGGATCAGACCAAAGGACTATCTAATCCAATGTTACGTTCATATAGTGGCCAACAAATTGCTTATGGGAAGTCTTTTAGCAGAACATGCATTCAACTGCACTCTGAGTTCCCCAGCGGTAGATATATTGGAGGCATTACATAGCTACATAGCCTTCAATAATGACAGATCAGCTCAGAAAGCCATTGATCAGCTGAGAAAGCCATTTCTGGGCAGAATTCAAAGTGCTGGTAATGACTTTTAAACCCTACATCCCTTGGGTCCAGACAATTTGGAAAAAAATGTATTGGAAAAATTGCCTCTAGCTCTCTGAACCTTCCTGAGTTCTAAGATCTGCAGGGGAAGGCTTTCTCAGAGCCCCACCACCATCGTAGGTATATCTGATATGGACGTGAGAGAGAGCCTTCTCTGTGGCTGCTTCCAGGCTGGGGAATTCTCTTCCATATGAGGTCCAGTTGGACCCCTCCATGCAGTCTTTCCACCAGCAGGTAAAGACCTTTTTAATTAAGAAGGCTTTGGGCTTTTAATATGAAGTGGCAGGTTAAGTTTTAATGGGAGGTTTTTTAAAATTATATCTTACACTAGTGTAGACCCAGCATTGCCCAGGATTTTATTTTCTCATAGGTAATACTTGTTAGAAACATTTAAGATCCTGTTTCTTTAATTCCCCAAACTGTCTTGTCCAGTACCTGTGACTTTTCCCTATATTCCCCAATCCAATCTGTATTCAGAGTTATTAACAGACAGAGGTTGGGTTCCTGAGGGAATACATTGTCCTTCTCCTTGCTGCTAGGCCTTGTCTCCATTGCAACTGGGCAGAGGCCCAAGAGCACTCTGGCTGAGAACTCTAAACGCCCCTCTCTAAACTGCAAACCTCAGGATTCCATAGAATTTTCTCAGGTAGCCAATCACATGAGGTCAGGTCTTCGCTTGACACAGACAAATGCACAGACTTCGACTTTTATATATTAGATGTGTCTTTAAAATTGCTTTTAACCTGCATTTTTAACTTTGCTGTTAACTGCTGCCAAGTAGGCTTCAAGTTATTGTAATGCTATAAATGAGAAACATCCAAGTCACCTTATCATCAACTTCCATGCTCAGGTCTTCCACGTTCAGACCTGGTTTGGACACGGGGTGCCCGTTCTCCCCACCATGCCTTGTTCCCCTTCCCAGACACATAGGCCATTTCCGCACTACACTGTTACAGTGTTATTATTCCACTTTCAACATCCTGTGGAGGTCTGGGAATTTTGTAGTTTAGTGAGGCCCAAGAGCTCTCCGGCTGAGAATTCTAAAGGCTCCCTCCCTAAACTACAAATCCCAGGATTCCATTGGATGTTGAGAGTGGAATAATAGCACTGTAATAGTGTAGTGTGGAAATGGCCACAGTGTGTCATGTGAGACTGAAGAAGAATATTTGTTTTTCTTCACTGATCTTGTTGCCCACTAGGAAATAATGATACCAAAGCTGGCTATCCAAAGGAAATGCTTAATGAACTATTTAACTCTTGAATTTTTAAAATTTTAACAATCTGCACAAGAGAAGAAAAGTGGGTTCTGGCTGCAGCAAGAGGTCCCATTCTGACTGCTTCAGCCATCATTGGGTGAAGCACCCAAGTTCTAAGCATCAGCCACTTCTTTGGCTCAACACCCAGCCAGTTGTTAGAAAGGGAGACATTCCTGGGGGAACCTCTCCAACCCCACAGACCCCCATGGCATAAAGGGAAAATGCGCTTAGGCCGATCATAGGGCCTTTCCGCACTACCTTGTTAAGGTGCTATTATTCCACTTTCAACATCCGATGGAATCCTGGGGTTTGCAGTTTAGTGAGGGGCATTTAGAATTCTCAGCCAGAGAGCTCTTTGGCCTTGGTAAGCTACAAACCCCAGAATTCCACAGGATGTTGAAAGTGGAATAATCACACTGTAACACTGTAGAGCAGACAGGCCCATAATCTCCTTTCTCTCGGCCCCATAAGATCCAGAAGGAAATCTGGAGATGTCCCCTACACCATATATGTAGCAGGGACGCTCACCATCACTGTGCCTTCGATTTGCCCCAGTTGCCAAAGCTCACCTATTTATACAGCCACACCCCATGCCAACTGGCCATGTGTCTATGAAAAAACAGGTAGACCAGAAACATCCTGGAAAAATTCCTGTCAGGGCCCCAAAAGTTGAAAGATAGATATGTGGGTCAAAGAAACGATGGAGAGGGAGTGCTGAGCCGCAGCAGGCTTACAAAACTTGCAAGCTCCTTATTGACTTCTCTATGCCTGGTGCTGCATGCTAAGATACCCACCATTCCCCCTTCTCTTGGTTTGCTTCCCAAACATGAGCAAGAGGCATTTCCTCTCCACTACCAGACTTCACTGCACAGCTATGGTGCTGGATTCCTGATTGACTCAGTACCATTGGACAGACTCAAACAATAATTTATAGTAGTAGACTAGAGGCTTTCTACTTTCCTTTTGTTTCCAGAATTTGTCCCCTAACAGAAATAGACTTTTCATGATATGAGTGATTTCAAGCCAGTTCCAACTATTTTCTCTTAAGGCTAAAGATATCATAAGGAGAGAGCAGAAATGTGGATGTAATTGCATGACAAACAGCTGAAGATGGCAGTGGATCTAAATTCAGACTGATGTCAAAAGAGCCAAGCCCACTGTCTTTATAGATCTCAGGCTGAGCCTTTGAGACCTGAATTACCCCACTGGCTGTGTTCACATCTTTTCCTACAGGTTCTTAGCTTGCAATCTTGTTCTCTCCTTGAGGTCCAGAGTATTTCAGAAGCTCAGCATCCCAGGACAGAAGCTTTTGCTGTTATGTTCCCTTCTGTTTCCGTCATCTCCCTCCACGATTGCCAACTCCTCCTTGAAGTGGAAATAATTAGGATTCCACTACGGTCGAGGATTTTATTAATTACATATCTGTAGAGACACGTGGGCCAGTCACAAAACCAACTGGGCAAGTCTGTGTTTAGAGATTTGCAGACAGAAGACTTAGCGTAAACAGAGCAACGTTGGACCTATTCATCTGTAACCTGCCACTGAGATAACAAGAAGGGTTCCGCTCCCAGCGTGTGTGATGTGTAGAACAATGCTGAGTAAATATGCATCATTAATATATAATAGCTGTTGCTTTGCTGTTTGCTGGCCTTTTTTTTTTCCGGGTAAATTCCTTTTTGTGGAATTTGATATTGTGTCCAGCAAACAAAGAGGGCAGTGGTATGAAACACACCGCTCCGCACAGACCCTGCACTTCCCTAAATTTGCAATTGCATTTTTTCCCCCAGTCATTGTTAAACAGAAGCAAGGCCAGGCAAAGCTTTAACACCTCTCCCCACGCACCCCCACACTAGTTTTGGTGAGTGATAAAAAGAGAAGGTGCTATCAATCTTTATTGTCTAGCTCGCTTACTGTAATTGCATTCAATAGTCCACTGATTCTGATGTCTGCGCTAATGTCAGAAACACGGCAGAAGCAGATGCTCAGACTTGAGCATATGTATCCACTGGCCACTTTGATACGTTGGCAGCAAAATCACTGGGTTTGATGATAAATTGTTAATGCCACTGATTATGAGCGGTTGAACACATGGAATGCATTGAATGTTGAACTTCAGTTGGGTACAGGAAAAGGGAAAGGTGACATCATGATGCCAGATAACGGGCACAGTCTATATATTAGAAACATTGCAGGCTGACAAATGTGCCAATGGTTTGTTCAGTTGTCACATATGACAACCAAAGGGAAATCTGACATCATGGTGCCAGATAAAGGGCACAGCTCGTATTATGAGAAACATTGCAGGTTGGCAAATGTGCCAGTGGTTTGTCTTGTTGGCAAACATGATGGATAACACTTTTTACATCGTGGCAGATTTTTCAAAATGCATAAATGATCTCAGCAGTTTGAACAACAACTCTGTAAGGTAGATGACCTCCATACTGTGCATGGAATAGATTTTTTTAAAAAAAATCCCCCCCCCCCCACCTTTTGGCAGGGTTGCCAGGCAAGATCATGGTAGATGCAATATTTAGGACTTCTAAAAACAGGCCTTAAATTCTGACATGAGCCATTCTCATAGAATGAATGGAGAAACTTCTAAATATTTATCCTCAGTGTGAGTCAGTATCCCTCCCTCCCTCCTTCCCCTCATCCATCCTATTATTTATATCCCACCTTTCGCCCAGCCTGGGACTCATGGTGCTTATGGGAAAGTATGAGATAGTGGGGCTTTTAAAAACTGTGTTTCTTTCAAAGAATACATTTGCAATTTTACCAGCAGTTTTTTGTGCATTTCTGTAAAATGCTCAGCACAAGAAAATGTGGGAACAGTGACCTTGTTGCCTGAACTAGGAAAAGCAGAAGCGTTGGATCGGTTGACTGTGCCTTTGTCAAGAATCTTTGCAAAGAACAAAGGGATTTGCTGATGCTTCACAAAGGCGTGAATAACCCATCCAGTGTTGGGACTGAGGAAAGAATTTTATGCAGAGTATGGTTTAGGTAAATTCCTAAGCCAGCAAGGTGTAGTGGTCTGAGCAATAGACTATGACTTTGGAGACCAGGGTTTGAATCCCCACTCTGCCACAGAAGTCCACTGGGGCAAGTCACATGCTCTCGGCCTCAGAAGAAGGCAAAGGCTTCTTAACGAATCTTGCCAAGAAAAAAACATGATAACTTTGCTTTAGAATCAGAATTGGAATGCAGTTCACCATTTGTTGTTGTTGTTGTTGCTTTTAACTACTTTTAATTCTATTGATAGACTTATCTGCCGCCTTTCTCCTGGTGTGAGATCCAAGGCAGCTCACAAACAATTAACTTTTATTTGATGTGAACTTTAACTTGTGTTAATATTAGCACTAATAGTAGTAGTAGCAGCAGTAGTAGAGGTAATAACAACAACAATGCCCTAGATCCTATTGCTTGGCCTGCAAGAGCAGAACCATGGAATCAGTCAGATCTATCCTCTGAATTTGGCCGTTTTCTCAAAAAGCATGCAAAAATATGTGTAAAAATGCAATTAGTGTGGAAAAAAATAATTTTGTACTTAAATGGGAATGTCCATGCATGTCTAAACAAATTCACACGGAAACAGAATGAAATGAATTTGAGAACACGTGGAAAACAGACACAGCCAAAAAAAAATCCATTCATCTGTACTTAGTACAGTCCTCCCTCTACATTTGTGGGTTTGACCTTTCTGAATTTGATTATTCAAGAGGCACATGTTTGCCTCGCCACCGTCCGCCATTTTCCTCTTCTCATTCCCTTGCATTCCGCACCTCAGGCTGGTATTTAAAATGGATATTTTTCTTCTTTTGGGCTGAGCAAAGCCCCCCCCCCAACTGCTGGAGGTGTGTCCTCTCCCCCATGTAGCTGCACTTTCTGCTGTGTATCATAGCTCTTTGATTCTGTGATGGTATTTTGCTGCATGGCAAGGAGTTGGACTTGATGGGCCTTGTGGTCTCTTCCAACTCTACAGTTCTATGATTCTATACCAGCCTGAATGCATGCTCTCTGAGAAGCTGATTGGTCAGGTGTTCTCTTTGCTCTTAACCCCTCCTTTCTCAAGATGGCCACCAGAAGTAACTAGAAGGGAAGAATTGTGCTGTTCTTCCTTTGAGGAGAAAGTACTGGTAAGCCCTTTACTGTGTCTTTTTTCTCCCCCACCCCCAATGCTGGAGACAGAGGCAAAGGAATGGGAGGGGGAGCTCTGGAGGGGAATTGGGGGGTGGGAGATATTTATGAGTTTTCCACTTTTGCAAGGGTTCTGTGACCCTAACCCTCATGAATGTGGAGGGGCTACTGTAGTGCAAAAAGTGTATTAGAGGATGGATATCCATCAACTATATGATGCTTAATAATACTTACTCTACAATCCACCATTCTGGGCTTCACCTCCCAAGTTCCACAGTAGCAGCTGATGATGGTGGTAGGGTAGGTAGATAGGGAAACTCAGAATAGGGAAAAGAGGAGGTAAACGCAGAATACCATGATGCCATGTAGATAAATCCTATTCAAAGTTGTGAGGGGAGAAGCAATGAATGCTCCCAACTGTTGTTTGGTGTCATAGCCATGGTTAGACATTATATCCACTTCACCCTATAGTAGCTGAGACCTGCATGACCATCCCACGAGGACCCTGTGAAGTTGTTCACTAATACTATTGCATTAAATGCAATTGTTAGTCCCAACCAGTGTAGACTGATTGCATCAAGAGGGATATGGTGCAAAACCATCTGACCTTACTTCTGTGTCTCTCTGTAGTTTCTGTATTCTGAGATGCCATATGGAAGATGGAACAAGCCTGTTTTCTGCTGTTCAGAGCCTAGGACATGGAGATATGGCTTCAGACTTCAAGAAAAGAGATTCCATCTAAACATTAGAAAGGACTTCCTTAAGGTAAGAGCAGTTTGACAGTGGAATATGCTGAATCTCTTCAGTGAATGTTTTTTAAACAGAGACTCGATGGTCATCTGTCAGGAATGCTTTGATGATATACTCCTGCGAGGCAGGGGGTTGGACTCAGTGGCTCTTGTGGGCTCTGCCAACTTTACAATTCTATAATTCTATGATGGTGTGTTCCTGCATGGCAGGGGGTTGGAGTCGATGGCCCTTGGAGTCTTTTCCAACTCTACAGTTCTATGATTCTATACCAGTCTGAATGCATGCTCTATTGGGTATTATATTACTCTGGATTAACTTCTCAGAGAGCATGTACTTGTGCTGTCTCTTGCCTGTGCATAGTTCCAGAATATTCAGAGGTTTTGATAATTAGTGAGAAAATGTTTTAATCTATGTTCTGAAGATAACCTTCTTGAGTGCTAATATCCTAGAACGTTTGGGGCTGTATGGTTAATTGGGTTTTCTCCCACAAAACTGTGGAGAAAGCTTCTGTAGATTTGTTATTCCTTTGTCTTTCTGGATGCTCCAGCTTGTCTTTGCTGATACATTGGTCTTGAGTTTTGCTTTGCTAGAAGGCCTACAGTTATGCATCTGGTACGTATGCTGGCTAAGATATTTAGTTTTCTGCTAGTTCTGCAGAATTATGTTTGCATAGATTCCTTTGTTTCTTTATCTTTGTTGATAAATTTGCTGATATCAAATTGGAAAGCTGGATAGTGAAGAAAGCTGATAGGGAGAGAATCAATTCATCTGAAATGTGGTGTGGGATGAGAATTCTACGGATACCATGGACAGCCAAAGAAGAAATGGTTCGAAGAGAAAAATCAAGCTTTAGAAGATAAGATCACTAAATTGAGGCGATCATACTTTGGATGTATCCTAAGAAGACATGACTCTTTAGAAAAGACAATATTACTTAGAAGACAGTAGGGGAAAGGAAGGAGGGATTACAGGTGGATAGACTCAATCAAGAAAGCCATGGTTCTGAATTTGCAAGACCTGAACAGGACTGTTAATAACAGTGTGACTTGGAGGTCTCAGACTTGCCATAAGTAGAAGTCAACTTGATGGCAATTCACCACCACAACAAAAAATTGTGTTGGTGTCTTATTGGGAAAAGTCCGATACCTTCTAAATCCAGTGCCTGGCTGATTTGGTATTGTTACTGAACACTGGCTTGGGACTGTTGGAAATATTTTTTATATAAATTATTTTTATTGAAACACAGCAGAAGGAAAAAACGGAATTTTTGTCTAATGAGCTTCAAAGATGCCCTGTAAGTCTGAGGATCATCCCTGCCAGACTGCCCCGCAGGGTTGCTGTTAATCTTGGTTAGCTTGTTCAAAGAGAGCTTGTTCAATCAGCTCACTTTTGACACTTGGTTAAGTCAACGCTCATTTAAAGCGTTGATTCAATGGGTTTAATCTAGTTAGACTGCCTGGATTTAGGCCTCTGTTTTATAGCGAAGGCACCAAGGATACTTTGTATGTGTGTGACAGAAGCTAGGTAAAACAATGTTTAAAAAGACAGTCTTCAGAAAACCTCACACAACTTGTTCAAGTACAAACTTCAAAGGAGAACTCTGTTTTGTTCAGTATGTTAGTCTGGGAGGTACGACTCAGAGAATATAGTTTTGGCATTTAGACAATACATATTATTCCAACCTTCCTAGTTCCTTGGCTAAGGCCATTTCGGCCCTACGCTCTTACAGTGCTATTATTCCACTTTCAACCTCCTGTGGAATTCTGGGGTTTGCAGTTTACAGAGGCCAAAGAGCTCTCTGGCTGAGAATCCTAAATGCCCCTCCTAAACTGCAAACTCCAGGAGTCCGTAGGATGTTGAAAATGGAATAATAGCACTATAACAGTGTAGTGCAGAAAAGGTCTTAGACTCCCACCTTGATCTCTTTCTTACCTTTTAACTCCTCGCATCTCTTTTAACTCTTCGCACTACAGTTGCACTTCAACCGGCATGTTTGCACCCTGTGCAATCCTCGGTTTCAGTAAGGCAATAGAGTTCTCTTGCTGAAAGTTTTAGATACCATTATCTAAATTGCACTTTCTGGGATTCCGTAGGATGGAACCATGGCAGTTAAAGTGGACTCATAGCATTATAACTGTATAGTGTGAAAGGGCCCTGGTTTCTTCTACCATATATCTCAGCTTTAACATTGGGGCCACGTTGGAAGTGTCATTACTTACATCTCTTACATCACTTGGAAGAGAGACAAACTGTTGTGGAAAGCAACTGCATCTGACCTCTCGGCTTTTAAGCGAAGCAGCCCATGGGGGGGAAAAATCATATTAAAGTAGTAACATAGTATTAACTACTACTAGTAGTAAACATGAAGTAAGAATACAGCAGTGGTATAACAATTCTAAAGCTTTGGAAAGACCCACATTATAGTTCTTGGTATAAAGGTATTTCCCATTGATTTTAGCAGGTCTGGATTTGTTCTTTGGAAGCAAGAGCCAAGATCTGGAAGGGAGTCCCAGGAAAATTACTTATGAGCAAGGGGCCCACATTAAGCATAATAAACTTTCCCGAATTGATCCTAATGTGTTTAAGATTTGTTTAGTAGAAAATCAATGTAGTGTTCCTGTATAAAAGTCAGTTATGATAGAGTTCTACTCAGGGTTAAGTCTGGTTTTGTCCCATTGAAATCAATGAAGCTGGCACCCCAATCCTAACCATGTCTAACTAGAAGTAATTGCAATTTATTTTAATGGAATTTAGTTAAGTAGATGGATTTAGGATTACAGCTAAATTGACTTAAATGTTCCAACATAAGCAATCAATGGATTAGACGACTTAGGATATTTTACAAATTATATTGAGGTAAGTATTACTTGTTGTCTGCAATTTGTCACTTTTGTTTATTAATGGGGGAAAAATCATTTAGCTGAGTGCTCTAAAAATTAAAATTGGTTTGTTAAATTCACATTACCTACAGTTGCTTTATTTTTTTTCCCCTTGATCTGTTCAAATTAATCAATTAAAGTGCACAGATGTTCAATTAAACCTATAAAAATTTTGCATTGCTGCAGCTGTTTTTCAAGCCTCATTGTTGGAAATTTTTAACATATCTAGCAACGACTCACTCTCAGAAGAAATTAAATTAATTACTCTTTGCAAGATTGTTTTTCCATTGATGAATTAAAAGAAATTAGAAGTAACCTATAAGGATATGCTTGCAGCTTGCTACATTTATTAATTAGCATGATAGACTGGTGTATGAAAAAACATGGGAAGCCTGATAGAGGAAATGTTGAGGTCTTCTAAGTCCCATTGATTTCAACATCGCTTCACTATTTCCTATTGGAATCAATGCAAGTGGCAATAAATTGGAGAGCTTAATGCAGTTTTATCAGCTACATAAATTTTACTTGTTTGATCATTTGTTTCTTAAACAATTGTGTGTGTATGTGCCTTCACGTCGTATGTCAACTTACGGTGACTTTATGAATTGCATATGCTCTTCTTAGGTGAGGAGTATTCAGAGGTGGTTTTGCCCATTCCTTTAGCCAGTTTAATGATTGCCTTAAATTCCTAGTGTTAACTACAGTAGACCCATTAAATCAATAGGACTTACATAACTGTTGCTGTACTGCTCAACATTGATTTGGTATGTCTTCTCTAGTATGGACTAGCAACTTGATTTAAGCCAAGGTGTTCCTTGGTCCTCTTCCTTATTAAAATTGTAACAACCATTAGTTAGTCATCTGAAGCCTCAGCTAGTCAGTTTCTTACTGAAAACTTGCACAGTTCTATATTGAACTCTGTCCTACTGTGTTCAATAGCATTACTTTCAAGTAAACATGAATTGCTTTCTGTCTTATAAAGATTACAGCCTTAGGTCTTAATCTCTCTTGTTAGTCCCAAGTAGAGTAGCTCTATTACATCCAAAGGTAACTTTGTAAGTAAACAGTTACAAAAAATTCATTGATTTAATGGGTCCACCTGAGTTGGGACTAACAATAGGGCTTCATTCACATTACACAGTTATAGTGCTATTATTCCACTTTAACAACCATGTTTCCATCCTATGGGATCCTGGGCTTTGTAGCCTAGTAAGTCATTAGAGCACCACCAACATGAGAATTCTAAAAGACCCTTCTTAAATTGTAAATCTTAGAATTCCATAGGATGGAACCAGGGCAGTCAAGGCGGAATAATAGCACTATAATTGTATAGTATAAATACACCCTAGGAGTCAGGCTTTAGTAGTTTCTTTGGGCTGAATTATAACTAAAGGGAGGGAACACATGAACTGGATACAGATTTATTCCATTTTCATGTTACAAGAAAAGAAGGGAAAGAAAAAGTAACTGATGGCTTCCCAATTATGACCGGGAAAGCACTGTCCAGCAAGGTTGAGACAATGTGAAAGATCGTGTCTCCTTATATGAACCTTTCTGAGTTCTAATATCCCTGGCAGAGAGCTACCTCTTGGTGCCTCCACCAGTGCAGGCAAATTTGTTGAAGACATGTGAGCTTGCCTTCTTAGTTGGGAGGCCAGCTTGGTCCCATCTCTGCTTTTTCCCTGTTGGGTAATGTGAAGGATAGTAGTGGAACAGAGTAATTAAACTGATTAAGCAGAAACTGCACAACAACCAGTCCCATGCAAACCCAGTCACAGGGTCTAGCAGAGAAAGAAGCAAGTTTATTTCTTCTTTTGTAAAGTAACTTTTCTTAGAAATTATATGTGCATAAACAAATACATATTCTAATAGTGGAGGGAGAAAACAGAAAAATTTCTTCAGATTAGAATAACATAGGGAGAGAGTGGATGAGGAAAAGCAAACAAACAGGAAGTCTTGCAAATGTGCGAATTAGGCAATAAGTGAGTTCAAGCATGCAAAGGTGGCTAACAGTACTTTTTCTGCTACCACAGTATTCATGATTGCTACTTAGTCATGCTTGTGACACTATTGCCACGACTAGCACTTTCCCCTCTTAACCTACTTTACTGGGCATCAGATGCATAGGAAGAAGGAAGTTCGTTCTGCTGGCAATCAGAGCATGAATCAATGATATTGCCATCAGATTTGGGGACATCAGGTCAGGAGAGGTTACTTGGTTAAGTATACGTAATTAAGTAGTTGTACTAACTAAGTTGTACTAACTAAGTACTAACTAAGTAGTAGTAGTAGTAGTAGTAGTTTTTATAGGACTGCTGTTACCACACCATACACCCCCACTCTGTAGGATGTGCTATTTCATAACTGGACATATTTCATGGCTGAAACTGTCTTATCTCGATCTGGGCAGCAAGCCAGAGCTTGCAGCTGCACAGCTGATAGCAAAGTAACAAACAAGGAGATGGAACAGCTCAAGATCAGTCACTTACTTTTATTCAGTAAGCAAAAGGTCAAAAGCACAAACAGGGTCCAGGAGAATCCAAATGCAAAGCAAATAAATCCAGGGTCAACACAATCCAAGAAATACAACAGGCAGTCAGGAAGGTCAGATAAGCTCCAACAACTCCTGGAGGGGAAGAGCTTAACTCAGCTGCTGCCTAACTAATTGCTGTCTCCTATAAATCCTTTGACACCTGTGCAAGTTCTCCTTTCCTATCTATGGTCAGCAAAGGTAGGTATGGGTAAGTTGTCTTCTGTATCTGAAGCGGCAGGGCTCTCTGCTGGAGCTGGCACTGCACCCTGTTCTGTCTCTGGGGTTTGTGGCTCTGTACCCCCCCTCCTTGTTCAGCAGGTCCTGGCTCGTCCACAGCTTCTGTCTCTGAGTCACAGTCCATTTCCATGTTCTGGAAGCAAGGCATGACAAAAACACATGTTGGAAAGTGCACTGGCTGCATACATATGCCAGCTCAGGATGACTTCATACATGATCGGGTCATAAGTTCAGAGAAGATTAGGTGGGAAGGCCCGATGCTGATAGGCTTGGAATAGTCCATTCAAAAACTGTAAGTTGCAAGTGCTGTCAAACAAAGCAGGTGAAACTGCTCAGGTGAAGCAATCAGGATCCCTACTGTAAGCATATCCTACAGAGACCTTCCCCATTCACACTACCTGACCAAATCATAAAGAGATTGTCAGGACTCCCATCAAATCTTGTCACCTAGAGTTAAGGCTATCAGTCCATTCTGGACTCCTTTGTCAACCCTGTGAGAAAGCTTTGTCCACACAGCCTCCTTCAGGGCAAGAAATACATTATAAAAACCCTAGCTGCAACCTCAGTGATTTGTAGTACTTGGATTTAAAATGTGGTGCTCACACCTCTTTTTATTCTTGATACCCTCAGACACACTGTCTGAGCCACTCCGCTTTGATCCTCTGCTTCAGGATTGGTAACTATCACCCTTTCCACTCAATCTCTATCTATCCAACCTTTCTTGCCTCACTTTCCGATAGCCTTATATGGCTCTTAAGAGTGTCTGGTTTTTTTGTACATTCGTTAATTCCAAATAAAATGCTCTGTCTAACGTTTATCTGGAGTCCCGTCTACAGTTAGTACTTGTATACACAGGTGAAAAGATCCTGCTGTTACCTTCCTCCTGCAGTCCTCTTTGAGCTCTAATTCCCCTATTTCTAAGGAGATGTCAGCTTGACAGGTGGACCCCAAAATCCCTCACCTTTTAAGGTAATACTGCTATATATAAGGATTGATACACACACACACTGGCTTATTGATGCAATCCTGTTTACTTTTGTTTTAGTTTCTTTTAATCTGTTTTACTTTGTTTTAACCTGTACTGTGAGCCAACTCAGGTCCCACACTGGGAGAATGGCAGGAGATATATATGTGTGTGTGTGTGTGTGTGTGTGTGTGTCTATATATATATATATAAATATATGAGGAAGATGCCATACCAGCATCCCTGACAATGCATGGAAGGAGTGTTTCTGGTGACTGGAAGTCCTTTCCAGGCACTTTTCATATAGCTATATTAATGTGTCTTTATGTATTGCATATCCTTCAACTGTTCCAATTTGGCAGGGACCATCCTGATTAATCCTCTATCATTCCAATTTTTCCCCACTGTCTTGATGTATTGTCCCTCTGTTTGAGCTGTTCTTAAAACATCCCCATTTTCCTCTCCTCCTTCTCTCATTTGGCCCTTCTGTACCCAGATTCCTTCAGCTGCTGCAGACTGAGTTCCAAGTGCAAAAGTAATTTGTACTTAACTCAGCAAGGAGGAGAGGAAAGGAGAGGAGAGGAGGTAGTGGAATCTTGCCCTTCCCAATGGGCTCAGGGAAAAACAGTAACAACAACAACTTTTTTTTTCTTAGCCGCTGTCTGCAAGGCTCGAGGTGGGGTACAATATAAATTAAAACACAAGTAAAAACACATCATAGATTAAAATACACTAAAAACACATGAAACCATTTAGAATACATCAGTTTAAAATTCATGGTTAAAAATTGACCTGGTAGGCCTGCCAGAAGAGATAAATCTTCAGTACTTAAATTTAGACAACACATTTTGCTGCCGAATCTCTTCTGGTAGGTCATTCCACAGTCTAGGGGTGGCCAACAAAAGGATCCTCCGGGTGACCACTGCCAGTCTAGTCCTGTCTGGTTTACGTAAATGGCCCCCAGAGGACCTGAGCGTGCAGGGCAGACTGTATGGGACTACAAGATCCTGCAGGTAACTTGGACCCAACCATGTAGGGCTTTAAAGATAATAACCAACACTTTGTACTTTGCCCAGAAACCAATTCTCAGTCAGTGGAGTGATTTTAATACCAGTGTGGCATGCTCACTCCTCGCTGTACCTATAACCAATCTGGCTGGCATATTTTGGACTAGTTGGAGTTTCCAGATTTGGTACAAAGGTAACCCAATGTACAGCTCATTGTAGAAATCCAACCTTGAGGTTACCCACACAGGCACTACCATCTTTAGATTTGCCAGTTCTAGGATGGGGCATAGTTGGTGTATCAGCCAAAGCTGATAATAATCTGCTGCAACCTCTCCTAGCTTGCCTGTTCTTCCTTCTTAATAATGTTAGCTCATCTTGACCGTATTCTAATGGGACTTGGCTGTGTGTGTCCCTGTTTTCATCTGTGACATGTTGGAAGGGGTACACCTGTTTCTCATCTAAGATTCCCTGGCAGGTCAAGAGGCAATAAATAAATGCTTTGAATGAAGGATGAAATCTAAACTCATGGCTGTTGGTTAATCCCAGCTAGAGTACACCCGTTAAATCAATTGTTGAATTGTGACTCAACACATGAGTATATCTAGTTCATTCAAAGGCTATTTCCGCACTACACTGTGATAGTGCTATTATTTTACTTTCAACATCCTATGAAATCCTGGGGTTTGCAGTTTAGAGAGGGGCAATTAGAATTCTCAGCCAGAGAGCTCTTGGGCCTCGGGTGACTACAAATCCCAGGATTCCACAGGAGGTTGAAAGTGGAATAATGGCACTATCACAGTGTAGTGCAGATATGCCCAAAGTTTCTGTTATAACCAGTACCAATGCGAGTATTCCCTCTCTCTTTCTATCTCTTCATTAATGTTACCCACCTCTTTCTTTGCTGTTTCAAGGTTGCTGTTCCCAAAACAGTGTTTAAAGGACAAAATGAGCCACATGGAGTCTATATTTGGTATGTATGTATGTATATAAATATAAATATAAATATAAATATAAATATAAATATAAATAAATAAAAGGTTTTCTGGGATGGGCATTTTTAACTCTCAATACTTAAAAAAAATTAGAAGAGGAAATTTATTTTCCCATATACAGTGCTTCTGAAATGTGAATCTGCCTCTCCCTAGGGAGGCTACAGACAGGCTTCTGTGTAAGAATCTTTATTTAGTAAATGCATCCATTTCAGTAGAGAATAAGAGGCTGAAAAAAGACTGGGGCAGGAGTTTTGGTTTAGCCACTTAGTAAAGATGGAAAGGAATCAATTACATTTTTTTCTTCTGCACAGGAAAGAGTAACAACAGCAGCAGCAGTTAAGTCTCAAGGCCAAGGAGAGTATCACACAAACACACACACATGCACATTTTCATTTCTGTAGTTTACACTCAAAGAGGTCTGACTGGAGATTTCAACCGACGCCATCTTGGAAACGCTAAGAGCCTTGACAGATGGAATCGTATTGCTCCCGAGGGACCGCAAAGTGTCACTCGTAGCCCAGTGGGAATGCCTCACGGTTAATGCAATGGAAACATAGTGCAGAGATTTTATGTGGAGATCTGAGGAGTTATTATTTTTCAAATAAAATTTGGAATAGATAAAAGAGGGAGATAATGTCATGGCAATTTCAGTGTAGCTACAGAAAAGTTGTATTGGGGGGCCAGAATGGAGAGGAAGACCATGACCAAAATAGCAACCCCACAGTTTAACCAGACCAAAGCATCGGTAACTGTTTGACAGGATCCTGAAGTGGGGGGGAAAAAAGCCACTTAGCAGTTTACTGAATGAAAGGCTACTTATTCAGGAAACATACATGAAGCAGTTTTGGCTCCATTTGGTGTCTGCATATGAACTGGAGGCTGACAGTTAATATGTAGAACTCAATGATTCATTGTAAAATGCAGAAAAAACCACCGCCTGTCAGTGCCGAGTGCAAAAGGTGCACCTAAGCCTTGCACTCAAGCCCTGCCCAGCCTGACACCTCCTTGTGATCAGACCTGAACAGCCAGGGAGATCTCTGCATCAAGCCAGGGCCAGGGCAAACAGGTCTGCTTCAGTTCTCCCTCTCTGAGAATGCAGTCCCTTCCTCACTCTTTCCCCCCCCTTGGCTTCTTCCTTTCAGGACTCTCCCCCTTTACTGCCTTCCCTAAATCTGCCCTTCTCCCAGAGGTAAGGCTCAGCAGTGATGTATATTTTCCAAGACTGTGGTACTGTTGGCACTGAGGTCAAGATGATATTATTGGTAGCGTGTATATTCCAGGATTCAGAATGAGACTCTGCGACACTGTTTTAAGGAACACAGAACTTCAAACATTTATTGTAACACTCTTGCTTTAAATGTGTTTTG
This sequence comes from Cyclura pinguis, assembly GCA_030412105.1. Classification (NCBI taxonomy): domain Eukaryota; kingdom Metazoa; phylum Chordata; class Lepidosauria; order Squamata; family Iguanidae; genus Cyclura; species Cyclura pinguis. Next base: position 14,677,792 of record CM059599.1, on the reverse strand, counting down.
TATCTAAATGTTTATAAACAGCACACCATTCTTCTCTCTCTCAATTCATTCACCATCTTTCATACACCCAATTTCTCAGTTCTCTCTCCCGCAGAGCTCTTCAAATCTTCAACCTTCCCCAAACACACCAAAATCACACTCCCCTTCAATCACTCCCCAGACAGTTAAAATCTGTTATTTTCCTCGTTCCACCAGTCCCTCCCCGGGCTATCCAAGGTTCCATTTCACCAGCCAATCAGCTTAAAGACTCTCAGTTGCCAAGGAGACTCTGTTGTCAAGACCGCCTCCCACCAGGTTCATCACATGCATATACCTCTACTCTGTTCTGTTATAAAGATGGAATTTTCTGCATACCTTCCAAATCTTAGCTGAACCCACCACTGTGGGTACTAACATCATTATCTGGGGTCATCTGCATTCCTGTAGTGCAACCCACAATGCGAATAATGAACTAAGTAATGTAGACCCAGTTTTAGAATTCTCCGTGGCTTTGGCTTAATATTCTCCTGTATGGTTCGTATCTTTTGGAACCATAGATGGATCCAAAAGGCACAGAACTGAATGGAAGTGAAAACGCAGTTACTTATTGGGGGGATGCAGTTGGGGTGGAATGAGTCAAAATTTAGGGCTTTTATTGGAAGGCAAGTGACTAGTGTTTTCGTTCAAAGATAAGAATGGCAGACATCTTAACTGGAGCTATGCTTGTGATTTCCTATATAATAATGAGAGGCCTAAATACCTTAAAGGCAACAGGTTAGTATTTGGATGGGAGACCATCAATAAATAAAAGGGGCTGTAGGATATATTTCAGAGGAAGAAACTGGCAAAACCACATCTGAGTGTTTCTTGCCTAACAAAATCCTATGAAATACATGGATTTGCCATAAGTTAACAGGCAACTTGAAGTTGCACACACCCACCCACCGACCCACTGTTCTATCCTATATTTTCATTAAGGTGCGTTTTTCAGAAAGCTACTCAAAAATTCTCATTTCCTCTCAGATTCACATTTGTACATGAATTTTATTTTCACATTTCTAAACATATGTTATCTCTATTTGGAAACATGTTTTATGGCCAGGTATGCATTTCAAAACATTGTCTGTCTCAAGATATGTACTTTAATGTACTTTCCTTCCCTAAGAAGACCCTATGAAAAATTCATGGGGGTCCCCATAAATTGACAGGTGACTTGAAGGACCATACACACAACAACAACAACAACAACAACATTTACTTCTTACCCATCTGTCCCTCTGGATCATGGGGGGAACAACACATCACACAACATATACCATTAGTTAAAAGAGTATGTAAAACCAGGGCATATTAAAATCCATCAATCAATATTTTGAAAGCCACAATTTAAAAATCATCTGGATAGGCCTTCCAGAAGAGAATGGTTGTTACTGCTGACAGCATCTTGAGCTGACAAATCTTGGCAGGAAGGTCATTCCACAGTCTGGGGGGCAGCCAAAGAAAATGTCCTCTAGTAACAGTCAGCCTAGTTTTGATTGATTGAAGTAATTGTCTCCCAGAGGACCTGACCGTATGGGGCATGTTTATATGGAAGATGGTGATCCTATAGGTAACCTGGACCCAAATCATGGAGGGCTTTGAAGACAATAACTAGAATTTTATACTTTGCCCAGAAACTAATTGGCAGCTACGGAGTGATTTTAATATTGGGGTAAGGGATTTTACTATTGGTGTAAGGCAGTGGTTCCCAACCTTTTTTCACTTGCGTAGCCCTTGGTGGTCTAGTTCCATAAATTGTACCCTTCATACTAGCAAAATGTTTGCAATTAATATAGTTGCTGTTATTTCAAAGTTATATATTTTAACTGTAAATAAATAGCCCAGGAATGGGGTTAGAAAGCAATGGTATAATCAGATGAACAAGTAGTACATAATATTTACATTCAAAAATCAAAACATACAATGAATTGGGTAAAATAAGATAGTGAGGGAACAGGGCTTTTCTCGAAGTTAAATAACAAATGAAACCCCCTCAGTCATTTGTCATTATCAATTCAATTAATTTCAGAACTGTGGACTTGGCATTTTTTCCCCATAGTGTTGACGTATGTGTCTTTTCCTACCATTATTCAGTTTTTTCCCATGTATCCCTAAATGTCCGGGTCTGTACCTCTGGGGGTATGCTGTTACCCCAGAAGGTGGAGGACTTTGGGATCCACTTAAAATGCCAGCATCTCCTTGGAATTTGGGGGAACTACAGCTGAAAGAAGGCCTGCAAGAAGGAGGTAATGGCAGGATCTTTTCACCTGTGCATACCGGTACTAATTGTAGAGAGGGCTCCAGCTAAAAGTTAACAGAGTATTTTTATTGGAAATTAACACACACACACAAAGAATCAAGCAACCCCACGAATCATACGAGGTTAGGGAAAGTGAGGCAAGATAGGTTGGATAGAGAGAGATGTTGGATGAAGGGTGATATTTACCAGTCCTGAAAAAAACAGTTTGAAATGGAGTGGCTCAGATAGCAATCTGAGGGTAGTACAGAGAACGGGAATCTGGGAGGTCACATTCACATAACACATCACCCCACATCCAAAGTACTGTGTCCAAAGTACTACAACTATGCAGATTTGGAGCTAGGATTTTTATATCCCATTTCCTTCACTGAAGGAATGTGAGTAACCAAAGCCTTAATTATTTCCGCTCAGGATGGACGAAGGCTAATGGTCTTAACTTTAGGTGACAAAGCAGTGGAGGGAATCATGACAGTCTCTTAAGGTTTGGATGGGTAGGAGGCAAAAAGGGAGGTTTCCATTGGACAGAGTTATAGGATGTTGGTCTTTGATTGCTTCACTTGGGCAGTTTCATCTTCTATTGTATTCAGAGGTTGTTGAGAGGATTATCCCAAACCTATCAGTGTTGGGCTTTCCATTCAATCCTCCCTGAATTTATGACCTGGCCATGTCTGAGGTCACCCTGACCTAGCACATGCATCCAGCCAGTGTACTTTCAAACATGTCTTCAGTCATAAATATCCAGGTTATATAAAAATAATATTTCTCACCAATCTTGCTGTTCCACAGGATGGGGGTTGGGGGGGTACAGAGTATGGAAACAATGCTTACCCCAGATTGGGAACCAGTATTATAAAGGAAGGCTGCTGTTCATACAACTGGAGCCCAGCCCGGAAATGTGTGCCTAAAATTCCTAAAGAGGGGATGCACACATAGAAATCTATTTCAGTCTATTGGTCACTGGAGTCAGAATGAAGTGTTCATATTCAAAGTGACACAGGAGTCATTGTCAATTCTAGAGATGTGAAAAACTGTCAGTCCCATTTGCACTGCCTTTCTCAGAAATGCACTAGCATTCTGCCCTGTTCCCAATTCCATATCAGATCGTTAGACCTCCCTTGCGCATCCTGCAGAAAACTGTGCATATTTTAACATGCATTTTCTTCCAAAGTGTGCACACTACTGCATGCATTCTTTTACTAGTGTAAGCATATTGACACATTATCCCCATTAATTAAAGCCCGTTATTTTCAGAAAATATTCAAACTATTTTCAGTGCTTTTTTCTTTTTTTAAAAGAAGCTACAATTTGTGTACATTCTTGATTTATTGAAATGCAATGGAAGCCTCAGAAAGGTAAAAGTTTCTGAACTGAGATGTGTTTATCTTGACACTAGTCTTAGAAGGTACAAGATGGATATTTTTGTGCAGCATTGGGAACCAAATGGATTTCTTTTCAACCTCAGTCAGTTCTTCAGAAAACAGAGAATGGTGTGTTTTCTATACCAAGGGCTTCATTCTGTGTTATTCCAGATTATGTAAATACATAGAATTTTGTGTTAAAACAATCACATGAGCATCAGAAGCTGAGCACAAGCAGTGACAGTAATATGTTTTTTTCTGATATTATTCTAGCCCCCATCATTTCTACGTCCTTATGTTACAAGGCATGTTATAGGGTGGAATACAATGCATGCATACCTCAATTAGTAAGGCCTCTCTTTTTTACATAGTCTCATTATATTCACTCTGCCCTTTTCTTCCTTGTCCTCTGTCTAGTTGAAAATATTTTTAGCAGCATTAGCAGTTGGAGTAGCATCAGGATTGGAATGATGGTGAAGGAGGGCTGGGGAAACACAGACTTTGGGTGCCAGGTTTTGATCAAGCCTGAGCTGGGAAAGAATGGGATTCTAGTTGATCCTCCGGTAACCGTGACTGCCTGCCCATTACAGGCAAGGTAAACTGAAGCTATCTTTAGAATCCATTTCTGAGCAAAACAGCAACAGCAGAGGGGACAGCAGAGCAGAAAAACAAAGGGAAAGAAAAGCAAACAAGCCTACTTCACCAGCTACCCTTAGCATTTTTAGAAGGCATAGATGTATACCTCTGGCCATCAAAATTGTTACCTTAAAAGGGTGTCCACCTGCAATGTCAGCGTCTCCTTAGAAATTTGGGGAATTATAGCTCAAAGGAGGCCTGCAAGAGGAAGGTAACAGCAGGATCTTTTCATTTGTGTATGCCAGTACTAACTGCAGAGAGGACTCCAGTTAAAAGTTACACATCATAAGCTGGAGTTGACTTGAAGACATCAGCAACAGGGAACAGAATTGCTCAGGTCATGGTTGCATCCAAGTGTAGCCATTTCACAGATGCCTAAATCCTATTGTTATTCCTAAACAAATTAAAGCCATTGAATCAAATGGATATGGCTATGTGTTGACTCACTGCTCTTTTGAGTTAATGACACTACTGTAGTGGGAACTATAGGATTCAAACCATGCAATCATGCAGTCTTGATGTGTCTATGTCTTCAGTATACCACTTTATTCACTGGGATAGCACAACCACTGTGTAACTATTCAAATCTAGATTTAGATCTCATATGCAGGATGTAGGGCTTGGCCTTATAAGGACAAAGTTGGCACAATTAATATCACCTCCAACCAAAGTTATCCATACCCTCCAACATTTCACAGATGAAAACCAGGACATATGTAGCCGAGTGACATCAGAGTGTTATCAAGGCAGTAAAAGTTATGAATGAGGAAGAACAGACAAGCTAGAAGAGGCTGTGGCACTTTACTTTTGCCTGAGCTTACTGAGAAAGGCAAGGTTCTTCCCTTTCCTCTTTTCTCTTCCTTACTGAGTTGAGTGCAATTTTGAACTCAGTTTGCAGAAATTGAAGTAAGCTGAGGACAAAGAGAGGAAATGGGAGGTGGAGAGACAAATTGGAACATTTTAAAAGCAGCTGAAAAAGTGGGATGATAGAGGAGAAATCAGGATTGTCCCTGCCAAATCAGAGCAGTTAGAAAAGTATAGTTAACATGCACCGTATTCATCTACAGTGTTACACTCCCAACACCCCACTCACTTAAAAGCTGTGTGGCGTTCACCCCTTTCATAATACACAGCATATATTAGCCCTTTTTGTTGAAATGTTTGGGACAAAATATTTTGGTATTATTTTGGTAAAAGAAAAAGTATTTTATCCCCATGCCACAAGGGCATGGAAGAGAGAGAATGCAGCATATGCTTTCACGCATACGTGCCAACGTGCTGCTTAGCTTTACCGCAGCGGATTGGCACATCTCTTAAATCCCTTCTGTATGAGAGAAAAGAACACCTCTAAAATTCATCTGCAGAAAATTATTCAAATTATGTTGATATTTTCTTATTTTCTATGAAAATAAGAAGATGCCACCTTGTGGCATGAGCATTTTTTACACACAAAGATTCAAACACACCCTGTGCCATACTCCCATTGGTTAGTCCCAACCAGAATAGATCCATTAAATCAGTTGCTGACTAGTGAATTGACATGTAGGTAAATCCCATTGATTCAAAGGGTCTACTCTCCTTTTCCTGGGAGAGGAAAGTTGGGGGGAAGGATTGATCTGTTCAGTTAATTGTTAATCAGCCAAAATATGTAATTCAGCTGCAGTAACTTTGGAAGGTCATAAGTTTTTGACTATTCTGTTGATGTTAGCTTGCCATTCTAATCTGAGTTAAATGCCCAGAATAAAAGCTGTATCAGAATGAAACTGGAAAATGCTATCCATTATTTTTTGGCCCTTCTGTTTCTCTTTGTTCTGAGCTTGGGATAGAATGAAACAGCCACATGAATTTTTGAAAGCCTTCCATGGGCACATCCATGGATAATGCTTTGCTGTGAAGAAGGCTTCCACAGAGTGAGGAGTATGGGACAAAGTAAATGACAAAAGCTGGGGATTAAATAATACCTTTCAAAGTGTCACATATGAAAACTGGGATACATATGGCCAAGCAACATCAGAGTGCAGTCAAGATGACCAAAAGTATTAATTTGGAAGAACATACTAGCTAGGAGAGCCTGCAGCAATTTGCTTTTGCCTGAGTCTATTGGGAGGGGCAAGACTTTGCCCCTCCTCTCCCCCCCCCCCATTTAGTCAACTAAAGGAAAACTACTTTTTGCACTTTGAACTCAGCTTGCAGCAGTGAGGGGGAGCTGAAGACGAAGGTGGAAAAGGGGAGGCAGAAAGAGAAATTGGGACATTTTAAAAGCAGCTGAAGAAGGGCCTTTCTGCACTATACTGTTATAGTGGTATTATTCCATTTTCAGCATCTTGTGCAATTCTGGGGTTTGTAGTTTACTGAGACCAAAGATCTGAGAATTCTAAATGCTGCTCCCTAAATTGCAAACCCCAGGATCCCATAGGGTGTTGAAAGTGAAATAATAGCACTATGACAGTGTGGTGCAGAAAGGCCCGAAGTGGGATAACAGAAGATTAATTGGGATTCTCTCTCCCAAATTGGGACTATTGGAGGATGTGTTAAAATAATGTTTGGGATGGAACCGCTAGGGCTGAGATGTAGTTGGGGGAAAATGTATTTCCTGTCTACTAAGCTGCTAGGGTACTTTGTTTCACTCCAGCTTCCTCCCTGCTTTCTATTGTGGAAACTAATAGCTACTGTTTTGGTCTAGAATCCATACTTATGGACCACAGGACAGTACAGTGTCTGTGCCTATTCCGATTTTTTTGATATGGTCTATTCTCCTCCTACACAGCAGGAATGTGTGCAGGTGGCACAGCAGATTTGTTGCCGTATAATGATTGTATCCCCAAAATAAAGATGTGAAGCAGGAGGCACCTCTGTATAGAACAGGTTCTCTTTGAAATACTGGCCCTCACTTCTTTCATGCATGCACACACACAGCAGATTTGAAAGCATGTGTTTTGCCGAGTTCCATTCATAGAGAAAAAATATCCCATCTTTACACAAGGGAAATAATATTCAATTACAGAATTATAGAATTTTAGAGCTGGTCGAGAGCACAAGGGCCAAAGTTAAACTCCCTGCGTTGCGGGAATACACAACTAAAGCACTTCTGAAAGATGGTCATGCAGTCTCGAGTAGAAGACTTCCAGAGATAAGACAGTCCACTAGTCTCTGATTATTCCACTGTCGACCCGCTCTTACAGTAAAGTTCTTTCTACGTTTTAGCTGAAATCACTTTTCTTGTCATTTGAATCCACTGGTTTGTGTTCTGGTCTCTGGAGCAGTAGAAAACAAGATGCCTCCATCATCTATGTGACATTCCTTCAGATATTCAAATATAGCTATTGTATCATTACTCAGTCTTCTCTTTTGCAAGCCACATATGCCCAGCTCCCTAAAACATTTTTCATAAGGCTTGGTTTCCAGACCTTTGGTTATGTTGGTTGCCCTTCTCTGCATGTGTTCCGTCTTGTCGATATCCTCCTTGAACTGTGGTGCTCAGAACTGAACACAGTATTCCAGGTGAAATCTGACCATATTTAGGACACTGTACTCTGGTAGTGCTTCCTAGATTCTGACTGGTCTTTCCTTAAAGTAAACACTTCCAATAGATAATAGCATTTATGAATTTAAACTTTTTTTTAACTAGGGCCATTTCCACCCTACACTGTTATAGTGCTATTATTCCACTTTCAACGTCCTGTGGAATTCTGGGGTTTGTAGTTTACTGAGGCCAAAGAGCTTTCTGGCTGAGAATTCTAAATGTCCCTCTCTAAGTTATGGTAGGCTCCCTCTTTCTTCTAGCCAACCCTCTGTTTTGAATGTTTGATTCAAAAGTGGCCATTATAATTCACGTGACAGGGAAGTACTTGGCTGTACTCTTCAGAGTTCTGGAACTGTTGGAGAATGAAGCCTAAACCTCAGCATTTCCCATCGTCTTCTTCCTCAGTACAGCTCAGCTGAAACAGCTGAGTAGCCAAGTATGGAGCAGGAAGAGATTCACTTCTCCTTCCCCAGTAAATCAGCTGAGCTGTATGCATAGCAGGAAGATCTACCAATATGGTGGAGACTCAAATTCTATTTGTGCCTTATACATGCCGAAGTCCCCCAATGGAAGTGGATGGATGTTGTTGCCCTACGCAGAATGTCCAGTTCAAGGTTGCAGAAGTCAAGATGTGCATGTGTCACCATTGTCTATAGCACACATTGATGTGCATTGTGTATGGTTGCAAACTCATGCGTGTTGTGCATGCAGATGCAGATGCACATGTAGGCTGGCATCTTGTGTGTCAGTGCAGTTTATGCACGTGTAAGTCCCTTTTTGAACAAGGTGCAGAGGGCTATTCTCTTGCCTTTGTGCTCCATCCAAACCCAGTGGTGCTGGGCCTGGGGATGGTCTGCTCTTCTGCTGCTGCTCTGTCTTACTAGAGGGAAGGGGACAGAGAAGGGAGGTGAGTCATACCATGAAGATCCAGCTGCTCTGGGCTCCTGGGGGAAGGAAAATGTGAGTGAACACTACTTGACCGCGCACCTTCATTTCTTTCCCCTGCGGAACTGAGACCAGCTGCTTCTCTGTGGCCTGAATTGCCTCCTCCCCTCTTCTCCTCAAGAGTAAGCAGCAGAAGAAGAGACTCCTCCTGGAGCTTGACAGTTGCCAGTCAATGGGAGGACAGAACTTCACATGCAGAGGTATGCAGACTTGTGGGATCTTGACCTGAGTTGTAGATTTCCTTGTGGACCATCACAATTCACTAGCCTCCATGAGTTGCATGCCAGCTGCATGAATCTCTGAGCATACATTCCATCTACTCGACAAAGGAGCTCAACCAGGAAGGGTCCCCTGCCCCCATGAATAAAAATCTTGGCTTTGGTTATCAAGCCACCTTTAATTATCGTTGCTATTAATTTGCCAGTGAAACATTCAGAAAGTGTGTGTTTTTTTTTCCTTGGGAAGAATGACCCTATTCATTGCAAAGATGGGGAAAGACTAATTTTTTTAATCACCTCCATCTGAAGAGCTGTAATTGAGGTTAGGAAGTTAGGATGGATTAACAGGTTACAGCTATTGTTTCAATGTGCGGGAGGGGGAACCTGCGGTTGGGTTCTTGGCTGAGTTGGATGAGTGCCTGACCTTTGAACGAATGCCGCAAATTCAAGTGATTTTTTAAGTGAAGGCCCTAAGCTTCCCATTAGAAATTAATCATGAGATGTTTTGGTGATAACATCATCCTCATTTGAAATGTAATTTATTAATCAGCATAATACCTGTTTCAAAGCTTTACGCAGTCCATAAGTAATAAGCTCCGAGCAGGAAACGTCTTTCTCCTATCCCCTGTCCTGGCTGTTTGAGCAGTCGAAGCAAGGAGACAGTTCCTTTCCAGCATCCCGATAGGTGACCTGTAGGGCCTTGACGTTTCTTACTTCTGTCAGATTGATGAATTTATTAATTTTAAACTCTCCATAGGGTGTAGAATTGTAGAGCTGGACGGGACTCTGTAAGCCTTCCAGCCTAATCTACCTACTCCGTGCGGAAAATCCAAAGCTGGAGGAACGAAAAGAGCTGTAGAACCTTTGCTTGGCAACCAGTGAGGAAAAGCTTTTCTTGTCTTGGAAAAAAAGTTTCCTGCTAATTAAAGAATTATTTCCCATACCTTCATAGATGAGGTAACAGCTCACCTCCATTTCCAACAGGTCACCTCCTGGGATGAGGTAACAGCTCACTTCTCTGGCCAAACCAAGCAGAAGACAAATCTAAAACCACATCTTTCCTCTAAAAAAAAAAAGAGTAACTAAGGAGGACTTGATCCTCTTGATTTGTCTTTTGTTGTCTTTATTTGGTGGTGGATTTCCTTTTTTCTGAGTGGCCACCCTACCTAGGTGCATATTCTTTGTATTCAAAAGGAGCTAAGTTCAATCACTGGCATCCTCAGTTAAAAAGATCAGTTAAAAAGATTATACACACGCACATTCCAACTGTCCCAGTTTGTCAAGGACACAGTGGTGGAACTTGGCGTGTGTGGAGGGGGGGCAGGAGGGGGCGGGGCTACAGTGCCAGGGTCACGGCCAGTGTGCACAGGGCATGGCTGCGGTGCATGGGGCGTGACCAGGGCACACAGGGATGTGGCCAGGGTGGGAGGGGCGGGGCTATTGGCCAGGATGCCCCCCAAACATTGCCGCCCAGAGCAAATTGCCTTCCCGCCCCCACGTCCCTACGTGACTGCGAGGACAGTCCCACTTAATCCTCTGTCATCCCACTTTCTCAGCCACTTTCAAAATGCCCAGATTTCTCTTTCTTCCCCCTTCTTTCTCCCTTCATTCTGGCTTACATCAAATGCTGCAAACTGAGTTCAAACTGGGGAAATAGTTTGCACTCAATGAACTTAGGCCCTTACTGCATGACATCGTCATCCTGGCAGAGCAAAGTGTAGCTCCCAGTCCAGGATGCATCCCATCGCACAACGTCATAGCCGTCCTGCTGCTGTTGTGTCCTTTTTCATTATTGGAAAAAAGCTAATAATGGCCTCCTTTCCCACCATGATCCTGTGAGATGCGGGCATCTGGTGAGGGCCAAAGCGCTTGATAGCACTTCTTTCTGCAGTACAACACAGGAAGAGGCAGGGAAAGGGACTTGCCATTGAAGCTGTACTGCAGAAGGAAGAAGAGTGTGCCTGATGCTACCCATCTGTCGGCAGGTGACCAGGTGTGCTAGGGAGCATTCAGGACCTGATCCCATCCTGACAATGGCAATGCTGACATTCTGCTGGGATGACACACTATTGGGCCATAGTGCAGTTAAGGGCCTTAGTGAAGAGAGAAGAATGAGGAAGGAAGACTGCGGGGCATCAAAACTTGGATTGCTAATAAACTTGTGTAGCATCACATTTGTACAGGATGAAGTGCTGCGGGTTTGCTTCTTCTTCTTCCTCTTCCTCCTCCTCCCAACAAATTAAAGCTTAATCCAGACAAAACAGAGGTGTTCCTGGTCAGTCAAAAGGCAGGTCAGGGAATGGGGACCCTGCCTGTGCCGGATGGAATTACACGCTCCCTGAAATCCCAGGCTTGCAGCTTGAGTTTTCCCTTCGACTCAACTCTGAGCCTGGAAACCCAAGTTTCATCAGTGGCCAGGAGAGCATTAGCACAGTTAAAACTTGTGCCTCAGCTGTGCCCATTCCTTGAGATATCAGTTCTGGCTACAGTGACACATGCCTTGATTAAATCTCAGTTGGACTACTGCAGCATGCTCTACATGGGGCTGCCTTTGGAAACTGTTCAGAAACTTCTATGGGTTCAAAATGGTGCAGTTAGAATGCCAACTTGGGCCAATTACAAGGAACATATAGCTCCCTTGTTAAAACAGCTTCCCTGGCTACTGTCCATATAGCTTCAATCCAGACTACTTGAAAGAATGACGAACCTGCAGAGGATGTTCTTCAGGGTAAGGCTTTCTCTTGGTCCTGCTAGCATCCTAAGCTCGCCTGGTGAGGACACAAGAGAGAGCCTTCTCAGTGGCTGCTCCCACCCTGTGGAACTCTCTTCCATGAAAGGCTGGCCTGGCCCCCTCCTTGCTTTCCTTCAGCCAGCAGACAAAAATGTTTTTGTAAAAGCAGGCTTTGAATATGTGACCATGAGAGCTTTTTATTTTTCTTCATGTGTTTAATTTATTTTTAAACTTTTATATGTTTTTATAATGATTTTATACTAGTTTTTATGTGGCTGATTTTAATTGTTTTTAAATTTTATTGTATGTGTTTTTAACTGCCTGTTCTGGAAGCCACCTTTGGTCCCATTCTGGGAAAAAGGCAGTGTATAAATGCAATAAATAAATAAATCTATATCAGACTATCAGAACAGAAAATTTTTCACTTGTTGACAGAAGAAAGGCAGGGAGACCACCTCTGTAGCTTCCCAAGCCTGGGAGCAACCACCAAGACAATCATCTACCATTTTCTCACCACAGCGGTGAAGATGTGGGACTGAGAGAAGCCAACTCTTTGAATAGCTAGGGCAGACTAAATAAATGGGAGAGAAATAGCTTGAACAAGCTTTACAGGGTCAAATTTTACAGAGTTGGGGGAGCTTTGAGGAGGCATTTAAAAGAGAAAGAAAGAAAACCTATATGCAAGAAGAAAGTTCCATCCATAAGTGATAGCAAACGATAAAATTTAATGATACAACACGAATTGCTGGAACTTTGCTTCTAATGCAAGAAAAGAAAAGAAAAGAAAAGAGAAAATAAAAATAAAAAAGGAGGTGGGGGAGAGCAGATTAATTATTTTTCACATCTGAAAATTTCTGGGTTCTCTTTTAAATATTGCATATTCCTGGCTGCATCAACAGCTTGCGGTAGCTTGAGGACATGCTTGCATGATAACTATTCATGAGAAGAACAGCTGAAAACAAAGTTGCCGTGCTTTGGCTTGGCAAGTGGCCGGGGTTTTCATGCTGTGAAGTTGTCCCCACAGCCATGCATTCAAAAGGTCCCCCCCCCCCACCCATGCTTCAGATATCCAGGAAGTTGTATGGGGGTGTGTGTGAGCAAAGGTGATTCCTCCATTTACAGGCTCACATGGCAGCTACAGGCAAGTAGGTAAATGTACCTGCAGCAAGTATCTTAGGAAGTTTTGGGGGTTTTTTTATTCCTCTTCCCAGCTACCAAGGGAATTCAGGGCATTATAGGTCTAATAGTCCCCTGTTCCAAGCTCTGCTGCAGTTGTGGTTCTTTCCTTGTTTTCCAAATCCCTGTGTTTTTTTCTATACTGTTACGCTCAGGTCTTTGACTTTTCCTCCCGTCTATCCTTTGCTGGAATTTGTTTCTTAGTGCCTTGCCTTTTCTGAGATCTGGTATAGCACAGCATAACATAATATAGTCAGCCGTCCACATTTGTGGGTTGACTTTTACAGATTTGATTACTTACAAGTTTCTTCAACCCTGGTCCCCCACCTCCGGTGCTTCTTTTTTGGGAGAACCTTCCCTTCTGGCTGCTCCAGTCAGGTTACACAGCTCTTTAAAAACCTGCCTCTGGCCAGCTAAGGACTGCCCACAGCCTGATTTCTCAGCACCACAAACCCTCTGCCGACGCCCCACGCATACCCAAGGAAGGAGACGGATGAGAGAGAGGAAGCATGGGGCCAGCCTGTTGACCCCTCTTCCATCTCCTTTCTCTGACCTGATTTGGACCCTGGGTGCCCCCTCTCCCCACGATGCCTCAGCCCCCTTCCCACAGATATGCACACACATTTTGATAGCTGTGATTTTTTTCCCACCTCTGCAAGAGTCTGTTACCCTGAAAATTGGGGGTATCTTGAGGACACCCAAACCACGCTTCAACGATTAAGGAATTAGCACAGCTACCCAGCAAAACCCGTGAGAGGTCAGGGCAAGGGATCTTCAACCCTATGTCTACGGGGTCAGAACCACGCAAGAGTCAGAGAAATGAGCTAAAATGGTTTTTATTAACAAAACTAACAGAGAGAGAGAAAGTCACGGACACACGTTACCAAATATTCTTGCACTCATACAAGGGCTACAGAAATAAAGATGGAAATAAGAAACCAAGTGGGAGAGAGTGCATACGGACCTTAGTCTAAACGTCCTGGGGGAAGGAGAAGATTAGCGCAGGCTCGGTGTAAAGCACCAAGGGGAGGTTGGATCCCAGGCTGGACGGATGGTAGTAGCGGGGTCTCGCGGATGAGTAGGAACGCGAGTAGTGTTTGGCTCTCAGCAGCGTCTGAGAGGCCAGTATGGGAGGCTTCAGTAGCAGCAAAAAGGGCCCTTCTGTCTGGTCTCGGAGGCTCTCCAAAGAGGCTCCAAAAGTGGGGAGTTTTATAGCTAATTTCTGTCCTCAGGCCAGGTATTGGCTAGCAAAGTATCATTAATGGGCGATAAGTGTGGAATATAATGTTAGGCAAATATCACGACCCCTCCTCGGTATTGTTTTCGTACTGGGAAGGCCAGGTGCATGATAGGTTTAAAATTCCGAATTGATAGGTTTTGATTGTCTGGCTTCGCACAGTTCATCAGCGTAGCTTGGGGTGTGACAGTGTCCAGGAGCCAATCTATTGTCTGCCTAGAGATACGTGACTCGGAACGATAGGTCAGTCTTCTAGCCAAAAGGACATTGTCTACGTTCCCATACAGCAGAGAGAGACGGTATTGTTGTTAAGGATTTCCCATTCAACCCCAATGTTGTTTTTAACTGCAACTGACCTTTGCTAACCAATATCCAGGTTGGGGAGCCAAGCCAATTTTTAGGGGTCCTCTCTTGGGATTACTTTGGGGTGTAACAAGTCCTGTGCTCATAACCCTAGCAAATGTGGAGGGCCAACTGTAGTTCTATAGATGAAATATGAAATATCTGTCCATCACACCTTCCTACCCAAACTGATCATTTAGCCATTGCAGCCCTCACCCACAAGTCATTCTGTGGTTGGTAGAGAATGAAAAGGGGGGCAGGTTGGAAAAGTGTCTGACTATGCCCCGTAGACAGATATAGACTGACTACATCTTCTGCTGAGATCTGCTAGGGTCCTTTGGTGGTCTCAGTGGATGAGATCATCAGTTTGCATCTGGCTACAGGGACATAGCCAGATACTGCTTCCACCTCCCATCCCTCAGTCACTGAAAGGCCATGAGGAGTGCTGCAGCAGCTAAATTGTGATCTGAAGGGGCTTTGATTATTCTGGAGGGGAAAGGAGAATACCGGTCCTTGCAATGATCAAAGAAAGACATTCACAGATAGACTTGATGGCCGTGTATATCACCATCTGGATGCTGCCCTTTGTTTTCCTTCCTTTTACTCATTTGGAATGGAGGAGAATGTGTGTGTGTGTGTGTGTGTGTGTGTGTGTGAGAGAGAGAGAGAGAGAGAGAGAGAGAGCGAGCATGTGCGTGTGTCCTCCCTCCACATTTGCAGGTTTGATCTTCGTGAATTTGGTCATGGGCTAACACACGTGGCTTCCCCCCAATATTTATCCTCCCATTGCTGTGTATTTTGCCCCGACGTGGAGAACTCGCTCCGAGGCAAAACGGAAGGGAATGGGAGCGGGGGAAGGCTTGCAACGAGCCTTCCTTTTCCCCTCCAGAACTCCCCTCTTCCCCTTCCCATGCAAAATGGAAGGGGATGTGAGGTGGAGAAATGCTTACATAAGTTCTTTGCGCTGGGTCAAAATGCATAGCAATGAGAGGGCGAGATCCAAGGGGGAAAGGAAGGCTCTTGCAAACCTTCCCCCCTCCTCCACCAATCGCTTCTCTTTTGCCTGGGAATGGGAAGGGGGGAGCCCCGGAAGGGAATGGGAGGGGAAGTGGCGGTTTGTAGTTTTTCCACTTTTGTGAGGGTTCTGTGCCTTTGCGAAAGTGAAGGGAACCCTATATACTTACATATGTGTGTGTGTGTGTGTGTGTGTGTGTGTGTGTGTGTGTGTCTAGTCAAAAATAACAAACAAGGGAGTAACGTTGTAGAAATTCAGGGGTAGGGAGGTAGGAATTTTTAAGATTCTGATAGCCAGCTGTAGTTTTTTTTTTCCTGCTGATTTGAATAACAAAAATAGCACATGCTAAAATCCATTTTTTCTTCTTCTCCTTTTCTCCTAAGAAATGAATGCACTAAAACCGATGAGGAATGAGCTTTAAAAACCATTGAAAGAGAGAAATGTTTCAGAAGCCATATGGGGAATTGTGTGTGTTGGGGGTTGGTGGTGGAGAGATTGAGAGAAACGGAAAGAAAACAGAAGAATGTTTGATTTCCAGCCGAAGTTTCTGAGGGGGTGATAAATCTGACATATGGAATTTTCCTCCAGCCTTCAATGGGAATGGTTTAATTACTTTTAATAGATTGATGGACATGTCAGTTCTCAGATTTGTTTAATAGATAGCAATTTTTATTCTCTTCTCCACAGTGTATTAGCACAGGCTCCTTTCCTTCTTTTTATCTGCTCGGCCTCTTTGAGTCCTTTCACACTGCACAGTTATAGCGCTTTGATTCCACTGTAACTACGGTGTCTGCACCCTGTGGCATCCTGGTATTTGTCATTTGTTGAGGTAGTAGGGCTCTCCAGCTGAGAATGCAAAACACCCCTCCTCCAAACTGCAAATCCAAAGATTCCAAAATCATTTGGAATCCATGGTAGTTAAAGTGGAATCGTAGCTCTATACGTGTGTAATGGGAAAGGGCCCTTTGTCAGGGAAGGCTTCACTCATGCAGACTTTATGGCTGAGAAAACTGAGGCTGAGAAACAGATAACAGCCAAAGACTAATCCAAGCACTACTTAACTGGAAAAGAAACCAAGGGCCTTTCCGAACTACACTGTTATAGTGCGATTATTCCACTTTCAACATCCTATGCAATCCTGGGGCTTGCAGTTCAGAGAGAGGCATTTAAAATTCTCAGCCAGAGAGCTCTTTGGCCTCAGTAAACTACACACCTCAGAATTCCACAGGATATTGAAAGTGGAATAATAGCACTATAAAAGTGTAGTGTGGAAAGGCCCCAAGTTCTTTTCACCTGTTTCTGAAACAGTTTTCTCTCTCTTTTTCAACTGCATGCATTTTTATCAATTTACATAATAAAAGATGTATTCATGTTTTTGTCTGTATTTCTTTTCTCTCCAAAATGTATCACAAGCAGGCAGGTTCCCAAGGCCAGGTACTCTTTGCTTCTCAGCAGGTCTTGGATAGTGCAAGATAATAGTTTTGTTGAAAATTTCTGGGAGCACACCTAGATCCATCTGTATTGCTGAAAGCCCAAGTGGACTCTGAAAGCTAAAAGCCCAAGCACTCTGAGCCAACAGAGTGCTTTTGACCAACATCAACAGGTCTACCAGCTATGGTCATTCCAAAATTGGGATAACCTGAACAAAATAGTCCATGCCCTGATAACCTTGTGGTTAGACTACTACAATGCAATTTATCTGGGGCTAACCATGAAGACAACTCAGAAGTCACAGGTTGTGTTACCCTGTGAACTGGGGGTCCCGGGAGGGACACCAAAATGTGCTCAACTAAAGGTGGGGAAAATTAGATCAGAGCACTGCTTAGCATTACGAGAGGCAGGGTAACGTAGCGAGATCTTGAACCCTATGTCTACGGCGTCGGATCGAGTCAAGGAGAACACA
Source organism: Cyclura pinguis (assembly GCA_030412105.1). Classification (NCBI taxonomy): domain Eukaryota; kingdom Metazoa; phylum Chordata; class Lepidosauria; order Squamata; family Iguanidae; genus Cyclura; species Cyclura pinguis. The sequence goes on along the minus strand of CM059599.1, from coordinate 14,660,430 downwards.
AAAGTTGAAATAATAAACGATGTTTATTAAATACAAGCAAAACAGTATATGCAACACACTCATACAAGATAACTAAAGAAGATAAAGGTTGGAGTAGTATAGAGGGATTTTTAGAGGGATTGCTGGTTTGGGTGATACTTCACCTGCCCTGAAGCCCAGAAAAAATAGAGAGCGATGCTGGGGTGCGATGCAGCTCAGCACGTGGAGTTGAGGGGAGGCTCGCCAAGCAAAGCGGCAGCAAGGGGGGATGAAACTCGGGAGCGTTCCAAGGAAGGTCTCGGAATCAAGGGTTTTTATAAGGAGAATAGTGACTGCAGGCTATGCTGTACTTGGGGGAAAACAATATATTTGGAGTTGGAGACAAAGCCTCCGAAAGGTCAGAATCTGAATGATTGAGTTATCGTAGCAGTTCTCAATAGAGTAGCCAGTATGCAGATGCAGAGTACTTGGGTATTGTATAGTTAACCCATCAAGCTGCCATCGCGGGGCAGAGGCTCTTTTGTAAGTGGCGTGCATACTTAATCAGAGTACTTGCCTGGAGGTCTCCTAAAGCAGTGAGTCAGCTATTTCTGGCCTGCCTGTATTGTAGATTGAACATTAGGGCTATTAACGGCCGAGCTTGTTTACGTGCTTGTCTGGTGGCTTTGCAAGCACGTGGAAAGTAATAGAGAAGTGCAGCCGAATTGTGGTATCAAGGGATATCTTTAATATTCCCAAAGCTCGGACTAGCCAGGGCAGTAACAGTTGTAAATATGCAGCAGCTAGACTACTGACTGAAGTCATATAACACCATTCCTAATTGTTTTGCACTAACTGCCAATATGTTTCCACTTTAAGTCTGAATTCAAGGTGCTGGTATCACCTTATACAGGCAATCATCACCTAATTCATTTGGACTTTTTCCTGCTTCTCCTTAATTATAGCTATTATGCCATCCTTCATCCTTTCACAATTGAAAACTCAGTCACGTGTGGCTAAGCAACATCACAGTGTGGTAAAGATGGGGAAAGATTGTAATAGGGAAGAACACACCAGCTAGGAGAGCCTGCAACTGCTTGCTTTTGCCTAAGCCTACTGGGAAGGACAAGATTCCTCTCCCTCATCCCCTCTCCTCTAAGCTAATTGAGTGTAAACTAATTTGTACTTCCAGTGCAGTTTGCGGCAACTGAAGTAAGCTGAGGACAAAGGGAGAAAGTGGGAGTAGGAGAGAGAGAAACTGGGACATTTGAAAAGCAGCTGAAAGAATGGGAAGACAGAGCATTAATTGGGAATGTGTCTGTCAAATTGGGACAGTTGGAGGATATGGCCTTCATCCAGAGAACTAGCTCAAGCAACCCTGGGTGATAAGTAAGGTTGAGAGTGTGTAACTTGGCTTATGGTCACCTAGTAGTTTTCATGGCTTGGTAAGGACTTGAACTTGGATTTCTTTGATCCCATCCCACCATGGCTCTCTAAATTTTCAAGTATTTCATCCTCGCTTGTGGGTATGAATAAATGTGTTAGTTATCTCCCTAGTGCAGGAAAAAACAAATATTCCATGACAGTATTTTACCTATATTCAAGTGTCCCAAAGTGTTGCAAAGGAATTATTATTCTGTGTGCTGCAAAGGAATTATTATTTATGGAAGATGGAGCAGGTCCATTTTCTTTTGCTCCAGAGACTAGGACATGGAGCAATGGCTTCAAACTTCAGGAAAGTGATTCCATCTAAACATTAGGAAGAACTTCCTGATGGTAAGAGCAGTTTGATAGTGGAATATGCCACCTTGGAGTGTGGTGAAGTCTCCTTCTTTGGAGATTTTTAAACAGAGGCTGGATGACCATCTGATTATAATACTTCAGTTGTTTATTCCTGTATGGCAGGAAGTTGGACTCAATGGCCCCTGTGGTCTCTTCCAGCTCTGTGATTCTATGAATTATTTGGCAAAGAACAATGTGCAAGAATCTTTTTCATAGGGAAAAAAAAAAACTTCCCTGTGCAGGAAATAGAGTTTTCTGTGCAGCAAGCAGGTTTTCTCTTTGCAATAGAGTGAGGTAATTGCAGCTGGTCCATAGGGCCATTTTCTGCCCCCAGAACTGTCTGGGGGTACATGAATAGCTAAAAAATGCAAAAATCTGGAAGCAGCCAGAAGACCACAGATGTGTGTGTGTATGTTTGTGTGTGTGTACGAGTTAAGCAGTAGAGGGTAGAATTCAGATTTAAATTTATTTATTTCTTTGTGGCATATATTCACTGTTTGTTGACCCACCAAGGCTCCTGAAGTGATGTACAATGGGGGAAAAAGCAATAGGTAAAAAACAATTTTAAATAAATAACTGAAAACCAATTTAAGTGTCTCTTAAATTAGCCCTAAAGATAGCCCTAAGGACAGCTCTTAAAAACATCATGTTTAAAAAGACCTCTAAGAACAGTTTTTGAAACAGCCAGAGCAGCCACCCCTAATTCTAAGACCCCAAAATGCCATCCAAAACAGCACAGTCTGGAAACACAGAAGGGATGTAGCCAGTTCTATCTCCCTCTATCCATTGTCTTTCCTGAAGGCTTCCAAGAGAGGCAATTCAGCCCCTTTTTGCTCCCCCCCCCCCAAAAAAAAAGGACTCTGTGGTGTTTGGAGGAATCAAGAGACACATAAACAACCTTGGTAGACCATACTTGGCCTTTCCCTACCTCAGTGTGTTACCCTGACTTCTGGGGGTCCCTCAGGGACACCTGGATTTGCACTAAAAATACAAAGGTTGGGGAAATTAGTGGAGCACTGCTTAGCAAAGTGGAGGGCAGGGCAACACAGCAAGATCTTTAACCCTATGTTTATGGAATCAGACAACATGAGAACCAGATCATATATCCGATTATCAGTAGTTTATTTAGCAGGATTGGCAAAATCTCCACACGCACACACACAAAGCAGTCACTCACACAAGTGCACAGGGACTACTGAGTTTGAAAGACTTAAGAGCGGAAAAAGCTAAGGGAAAGAAAGTGGTTATACTGCACCTGGTCCTGAAGACTGCGGCTTGGGAAGAAACAAACAAACAGGACTTAGCAGAGAAAGAATGCTGAGGGGAGCTCCCAACTAGCAGAATGCCAGACGCTAGTCAAAGGTGAGAGTTCTCCAAAGAGAGCCCCGAAAGGGGACTCAATTATAGCGCAAAGTATGCCTGGGGCGGCAGACCCTTTCTGGAGAAGGACAGATGTTTGAATTATGCAGATAGACCTTGTTTTGCATTTCAAACCTCATCCTGGAGACACTTAGTCTTGCAAGGTGTCAAAGTTGCAGCCAGCCGATTTGATGTGTGTATGTGTGCCTTTTGAGTTTTTCCTCTTGGATACGTGACTGGGGAATAGTCGGTCCGACCTTTGCCAGGGGAGTTTCAGCCTTTAGACCTGGATGTCTACGTTTCTGTCCAGTGAGCCTCTGGCTCAATAAATGTAGATAATAAACACTTCCTTGAAACTGGGTCTGTCAGCAGATAATAAATATTTCCCTTCTGCTATTAACAGAGGTTACAAATGTACAAACTAATGGTGTAGTGATTTGACTGTTGGACTAGGACTCTGGGAGATTAGGGATCAAATCCCTGCTCAGTCATGAAATTCACTGGGTGACCTTGTGTAAGTCATACTCTCTCAGCCTCAGAGGAAGGCAATTGGCAAACCTTGTTACCATACCTTCCACCCCTCCTACATGATATATGATTTTCATAAATTGGAATTATTAACGACCAGAGGACATGATGGGGGGTCTCACTGACCAGAGATGTATTCGGGGTCATGATGGTAGGAAAAGTCCAGATAGGATTATACAGAAAACCCCAGTGCTGTTGGGTTTGTGCTTATCCCTTCACTGCTTCAGGCTTGTTGCATTTTTGAGTATAATGGAAGATGAACTGCCAAGATAAGGCAATCAGAGACCATCTCTCAACCTTACCCTACAGAGATCTTCCTTATACACCCTACCTGACCAAACATTAACAGATTGTCATGAATCCCATCAATGTTTTGTCACTCTGGAGTTAAAACAATCAGCCCATTCCAGACCCCTTTGTCAATCCTGTGGGAAAGCCATCACAGCTTTATCAACACACTCCTTCAGTGTATGAAACAGAGTATAATAACCCCGGCTTCAGCCCCGGCCAATTGTAGTATGTAGAATTTAGCCCAGACTGCTACTTCTCTGTACTACCAGGCAGTCTGAGCCCCTTCACTGTGACTTCCTTCTTCAAGACTCACCCTTTCTACCCATAATCTCTCTATCCAACCTTTTCTGCCTTATTTTCTGATAGCCTTACATGGTTTTTAAGAGTGTCTGATTTCTCGTGTGTTTGTCAATCCAAATAAAATACTTTGTTTAACTGGAGTCCTCTCTACAGTTAGTACTGGAATACATAGGTGAAAACATCCTGCCATTACCCTTCTCTTGCAGGCCTCCTTAGAACTATAATTCTCCAAATTCTAAGGAGATGCTGGCATTGTGAGTGGACCCCAATGCCCCTGATCTCTTATGGTAACAACCTCCTTGGAAGAAGTCTTGCCAATAAAAGCTTGTGATACAGTCACTCTAAGTTGGAAATTACTTGAAGGCATGCAACAACAAAAAGCACGTTTTCACCTTTGAAAAGGCAGCAACTGCTGCCCTGCTTCTCCATGGCTGTGTTTCACTTACAAACTGACCTGCACAGGAGAACTCAAATTATTCTTTAAAGAGAAGGCAGTAAAGAGACCAGTAGAAGAATTAATTGGCCTAGTCGAAAGAGCTCCTTTCAGCATTTACGTGCAGGCAGAGCTCGCCTGAGATTTGTTTTGGAAATGTCAAAAGCAGTTTATACATTGCTTGACGGGCGAGGGACTACTGTCGGAAGAGGTGGTATTCTCCGGCAGGGAAGTTATATCTTCATTTAATGAGCCACGGGGTTCTCTTTGCGGTCATCCTTGTCCCCTGGCTGGGCAAGTCTTAAGGGCATTTCTGAGCATATGTAACTGTCCATGGCACACTTGGAGTGTCTCCAGATTATCCAATGTATGTGAAGAGGTTAGCTATTAATGTTGCCTTCAGTACAGCTAAATTATCTGGCTTCAGAATCACTTGCAGATTCTATTAAAGACCCCTATGGAGGATTGCTCCTTGAAATAGGCATTTTAATTCATCCGGGTACACTAAGGTGTTGCCTTCCTTTCATTAATAAAATGGAAACTCATAAAGAAAACCAGATTATCCTGAATTTATGATCAAGTAATTTTGTTTCTCTTAGCTCTAGTAATAATTGCAGAACATCATTTCTATCTATTGCTGCCTCCCTACCCTCCCTCCTTTTTTACACACCTAGACAATTTTAATTTCTCATGTTTATTTATCTTTTCTTCTCTTTTAATTTGACAGGGAAAGCTATCTAAGACCCCAGGAGGCAAACACAAAGAGCCAGGAATGAGGTCTTTCCATCTTCAGTTTAATGAAATAATAAGTAATTGATTTATATTTATGGGTGATTTGAACGTTCAGGAATATTCTTTTGCACTTATACCTTTATTAGAGTTTTATAAACAGCAACTAGCTGTATGCCCCAATGCTGTTATCTTCTAGGCCCCAGTTCATCCTTCCCAAGCCTTGTACCCTTCAGGAATTTTGGGTTATAGCTCTCATCAGTTGGCCACACTGACTAGTTGTGATGGGAGGTGTTGCCTTGAATATCTGGAGAGCACCTGGTCAGGGCACCCCCATACTTCTGAATGCTTGTGAATTGCTCGTGAAGTGGGACAAAGACAGGAGGAAAAGCCTACCATGGTACTAGTTGCACATTCATTCCAGTAGGGGGAAAAGCACACATATAGCTACACATGCTGCTAGAATCCTGTTGGCCAGTTAGACAAGTGTTTGGACTTTTACTGGTTGTTATAAGGAGGGGTCATGGGACAGGAGTCAGCTTCTCCAGGTGAACAGCAGCCTCAAAAGAGGACAAGTAGATGCAAGGAAAACAGGAGCTAGTCAGGCTGGGATGAGAGCCAGTTTGCTCCAGCCTTTTTAAAGGAGGCAGAGGGTGGTGGCTCAATGCCAGAAACAACTTGTGTGTTTGCTAGCCCTTCCTTTGTGTGCTACAGATTCCCTGCTCGCCATCTGCTTGTCTTCTCTGGCCTTTGGACTGTCTGACCTTGCTGCCGGCTGGATTTCTGAACTCTTGGATCAACGCCTGACTATGCATCTGATTCATCCTGAACAGGCAAGTGCTACTGAATGGCTAAGCTGTGTCCGTTTTTCTGTTCATCTGGAATACTGTGTCCAGTTCTAGGCACCTCATTTCAAGAAGGATATTGACAAGCTGGAATGGGTCCAGAGGAGGGCAACCAAAATGGTGATGGGTCTGGAAGCCATGCCCTATGAGGAACTGCATATGTTTAGTCTGCAGAACAGAAGGTTAAGAGAGGACATGCTAGCCATGTTTAAATATTTGAAAGGATGTCATATTGAAGAGGGAACAGGTTTGTTTTCCATTTGTCCAGAGACTAGGACAAAGAAATGGATCCAAACTCCAGGAAAAGAGATTCTACCTAAATCTCAGGAGGAACTTCCTGATGGTCAGAGCTATGTGGCAGTGGAATATGCTGCCTCAGAGTGTGATGGAGTCTCCTTCTTTGGAGGTTCTTAAACAGAGACTGCATGGCCATCTGTTGGGAGTGCTTTGATGTGTGTTCCTGTATGGCAGAATGGAATTGGACTGGATGGCCCTTGTGATTTCTTTCAATTCTATTATTCTATGATTCTATGAATATCTCTGTACTCCATTGCTTGGCAATGGACAGCCAGTGCCCATGACAGGAGGTCTCCAAAACGTCCTCATGCAAGCATTCCCCCATGTTGCCCAACAGTATGTGGCACTGCGAGAAAGGTGCAGGGGAACAGCTCTGCTCTCCCTTCAATCAAATTTGCCCCTCATAATGCTATGAAGTTATGCCAACGTACTGTTATACTATGCTGGCTCTCAACAGGCTCCCAACTGTGCAGTCTCATGGATGTCTACTCAGAAATAAGTCTTACTAAGTAGAAGAGGTCTATACCTTGGTAAGTGGTTATACGCTTACAGCCTCAAGTTACTCAATGGTAGTACTCAGGTTTCAAGGTATCCTCCTGAAGTATGGTTGCTTCAGAGTCCTGTCTGGTTGAGTGGTAAGAGTGGAGCCTGAAATCCAGTATCTCCTCCAAGGAACTTGGCTTGCAGAATCTCAGTAAGATCTGTCTGGGCCAGAAGTTGGGAAGTCATCCCTGTGCCAGGTTCCCCAAAAAAGGGAATGGACACTAGCAGCCAAGCTGTGGTTCTGAGTCATCTAGACGAGTCTGGGAACTGGCTTCAGCATTGATTTACCATCATGAACTACAGGCTTCAGAGTCATCCTGCCAGACCTGGAAATCCAGCCAGCTTACTCCTCCCTAGCTGTCAGGGTCACAGCCTGACATTGGTGTCTCTTGGAGGGGCCAGACCAACCAAGACATGGATGTTTTCTCTGACAAGAGGCTTTTGCTACATTCCCAAAGGCAAGGAGGTTGGCAGGGGCTGACTCTGTGAACTATCTGAGACAGTCAAAACTCCATAGAAAGTGTAAACAACCCCATGACAGTCTGATTTCATTGTATCAGCGGACAATGTCAGAGGGCATCTTCCTTGGGCAGAGATATTAATCAAATACATAAACAGTCCTAAAGCAGGTGGCTGTTAGCTTTTGGTTCTTCAGATGTTTTAGACTTCAACTCCCATAAACTCTACTGAGCATGGCCAATGGTGAAGGTTTCTGGCAGTTGAAGTATAAACCACTTGGAGGAGTAAAGGCTGAGAACCATTGTCCTAAAGACTCCTCAATTGTTTGCTGCTGCTGCTGCTGCTGCTGTTATTGTTGTGTGCCTTCAAGTAGCTTCCAGCTTATGGCAACCCTAAGGTGAACCTATTACAGAGTTTTCTGGGGCTGAGAGTGTGTGATGTGCCCCAGATCACCCACTGGGTTTCCATGACTGAGCAGGGAACTGAATCCTGGTCTCCAGGGTCACAGTCCAAAACTCAAACCACTAGACCACACTGGATCTCAAAGGCATAGATATTCTTTGCCAGCTCTGTGTTGTTGTTGTTGTTGTTGTTGTTGTTGTGCTCTTTCAAGTCATTTCTGACTTATGGTAACCCTAACATGACCCTTTCATGGTTTTTTTTTTTTTGAGGCTGAGACTGTGTGAGGCACCCAAGGTCACCCAGTTGGGAAGCTGGCCATCCGTATTCCATGGCCAAGTTGGGAAACTGAACGCTGATCTCCAGGGTTGTAGTTCCAATGTTCAAACCACTATACTATACTGGATCTCTCTCTTCTATTTACTTTAACCTATAATTGAATTAGGACTCTACTGAGTTATCGTGCCAGTTAGGACGTTTGGTCCAAACTGTTAATGTACCACTTTTATCATTGTTCCTAGAATCATAGAATCATAGAGTTGGAAGGGACCCCAGGGGCCATCCAGTCTAACCCCCTGCTATGCAGGAACACCCATCAAAGCATTCCCAACAGATGGCCATCCAGCCTCTGCTTAAAAACCTCCAAAGAAGGAGACTCTACCACGCTCCAAGGCAGCGTATTCCACTGCCGGACAGCTCTGACCATCAGGAAGTTCTTCCTGAGGTTCAAGTGGAATCTCCTTTCCTGCAGCTTGAATCCATTGCTCCTTGTCCTAGTCTCTGGAGCCATAGAGAACAAGCCCGCTTCCTCCTCAACATGACATCCCTTCAAATATTTAAACATGGCTGTCATGTCCCCTCTTAACCTTCTCTTCTGCAGACTAAACATACCCAGCTCCCTAAGCCGTTCCTCATCGGGCATGGCTTCCAGACCCTTCACCATTTTGGTCACCCTCTACTGGATGCGTTCCAGCTTCTCAACATCCTTCTTGAATTGAGGTGCCCAGAACTGAACACAGTATTCCAAATGAGGCCTAACCAATGCAGAATAGAGTGGTACCATTACCTCCTTTGATCTAGACACCATACTCATGTATTTGGTTTGTCTGTTCTGCTATAGAGCACTTAAGGAAGTTTTACCTTAAAAGGTGGCTTACAAATCTAACTGAATAAATAATCTTCCTCATGTTAGCCTTATCTGGCCTTGTAGTTTCCTGGTTTAGAAGGCCACCTGAAACAAGTTGTTCTCAGCTCTTCAGTGGAGGAATAGAATGCAATTGTCACTCGACCTAAATAAATGTGTGTGGACTGGTACATCAATGTTATATCGGAATCCAACTGAGTTTTCCCCAATGACAAGAAGATCTGTTGATTCTGTTTCTACAGCCTTTCTCCCTTAACTGCTGCCAAGTCTGCAGATTATTTTTTGCAAGGGAAAAAACTGTATTCATTTTTGTATTTTTTTTTCCTTTTTGCAATAGAGTCATAAATGAACTCATATTCCTGGTGACTAAAAAAATGTTTGTGTGCATTCTAGTAATGAATGTAGTGTGTGTGTGTCTGTGTGTCTGTGTGTGCACGCGCACACACATTTTTCAACAACATGCATGTTGTTCAAAATACTTTTGCAAAAGCCGTTGGAAACCTAGAAATGTATACTGTAAATTGAAAGCATTCCTTTCCATGTTTGGTCTGAAAGGTGTGAATCAAATCAATAGAATTTTTTTAAAAAAACTTGCTTGAGTGAATGTTTTACATGTCAACATCGTCATGAAAATGACAGCAGCTGGATGTATGCCACCTGTGAAAACTCAAGTGCATAGTACGGACGGAAAGAATATTTGAAAATATTTGAAAAATTGTCAAAAAGCATTTTTTATTTTGCATGTCCAGAAACTCTAATCAGACGAATTGTGGACTGACAAGAATCTTTGCAATTTAGGTCTTATTATGTGAAAAATTTGCACATGGCTGATTCACGCAGAAAACATCATTCTCTGTGCAAGAAACAGCTTTTTTTTCCTGCAGAGGAGGTAATTCTTCTATGCAAAAAAATTTTTTTGAGTAGAAAATGCTGGTTCTTGTGCAGTAAATGACATTTTGGTATGAAAAAACCATGTGTGAATTGTACACAGAATAATTCCTGAATTGAAAATGGTTTTCTAAAACTATGTGCGTGTTTTTTAAAAACACTTTCTCAGAGTAGGAAGAAAAATGTCTAAAATGACCCACTGCTTTCTTAGAGAAGAAACATGGTGAAGACTTATGTCCTCGCCAGTTAGCAGTTGCATTTACGCATCAGCCTGGCTTATTGTACAATAATGGAACCATATACTCTCAAACTGATTGTCAGGATGAGCGGCTCCTGTCATCCATATGCACTGGTATTTGTACTGGAAGAGTTGTACTGGATAAAATAGGGCATTGCTTGCTGCAGTGCTATTATGTCTCCGTTGCTAACTGTAGCTGTAACTATGTATCTGGTTGAAACGCTTATAGTGTCCCAAGCCTCCAAATAGTTAATTGCTGTAATATTCAGTGTCACTTTATTTCTGGCAAGAGAGAAGAAGATCAAAAGGAGGCAACAGCAAAGTAACAGGAAGGTGTTATGGGAACTGGCTGTGCATAAAATAAGGAGACAGGAACGTGTTGCAGGCTTCCAGGATGAAAGATATATAAATAACTGTAAGCTTGGGAAAATGTTTGTGCTGGTGGGATGACTTGACATTTGTGACTTTAACCAATCATTGAGCTGCCTGCCTAAATCTGGATGACAAGGTATAAAACCTGGAACCAACTTGGATGCTAAAGACCACTTCTGCACTACACTGTTACAGTACTGTTATTCCTCTTTCAGAATGCTATGGAATCTTGGGGTTTGCAGTTTTGGGAGGGGCATTTAGAATTCTCAGCCAGAGACCTCTTTGGCCTCAGTGAACTACAAAACCCGGAATTCCACAGGAAGTTGAAAGTGGAATAATAGCACTATAACAATGTAGGGCAGAAATGGCTGTAGTCTCAGAAACTTTTAGGAAAGTTGCTGTGTTGTTTGCTTTTCTTAAAATAAATGCTTCCCGTTAAAACTCTGAGCAAAGGTTTTGAGAGCAAGTTATCCAGGACGTGACACTGATTTTAGATGGGCCACCATTTACAGGACAATGGGATAGCCAATGACTGCTGAGATAGATCGAGGAAAGTCCACAAAAAAGAATTTTTTTTTCCTGGGCTTTTTCCATAAAAATATCAAATTAAAAATATTTCTGTTCAGCAAATTCAGCAACTCTAAATTAATAAGAGATTGGGTTTTATTGGCTTTCAATGCTTGAGCAGGTTAAGGATGTGTAAGCAAGAAAACATTCCATTTTGGTGGAGAGGAGGTGAAATGTCCATGATGCCAACAGAGCCATTAAGAAAGATTAGGCCGTCTCTGAAAACTGCTTAACTTCAAAGATTAGTGAAAAATAATGAAGGCTACTAATTAAAAGGATGAAAATGATTTTTGAAAGACAGCAAATGTTTCCTCGGTTCATTTTGAGAGTTTATGGATATTACAAAAAGAAAAAAAAAGGAGTCAGTTGAAGCTGAGTGCAAAATACGCTGAATTGAATATGGACTTTCAGTCATCCACTTGAAGAATCCCATTCTGAATGTCAGCTCAATGAATGGACTTTCAGGAGTTCAACTTTGAAAGGCTGGATTTTTGGGACTGGCGCAAAACATCTGAAACACGTGAAGATTCTGCTGATCCCAAAAGTAAGTCTAGGGACATATTATCAATGGTTCAATTAGCGCAGTTGTCCCAGACCCCCGCATTGGCTGGGGGCCAAGTACTGGAGGCAAAAAGGTTTAACTTGCTTTCTCTTCTTTTTCCTTTTTTTTTTTTAATTTTAAAACTAGCGTATATACCTGGTGTTGCCCAGGATTTTATTTTTCTCTTGAGAACTCACCAAACTGTCTTGTCCAGTACCTGTAACTTTTCCTCATATTCCCCAATCCAATCTGTATCCAGAGTTGTTAACAAACAGAAGTTGGTTTCCTGAGGGACACACTGTCCTCCTCCTTGCTGCTAGGCCTCCTCTCCACAGGAACCAGCCTGAACTCTGCGGCTGAGAATTCTAAAGGCCCCTCCCTAAACCGCAAACCCCGGGATTCCATAGAATTTCCACAGCCAGCCAATCATATGAGGTCTTTGCCTCACACACCAAATCACATGAGGTCTTCGCCTGCCTGACACAGACAAACTCACAAACTTTGACTTTTATATATTAGATAAAATACATAATGTTTATTATTGTACCGTTCACATCAATATGGATACAATTTAATACCTATCAGGTTGAGTTTAATTAACTCTTGAGTTTTACACAGATACCCTAAATTAAAAATTACCAAAGAGCAAGCAATAAATCCATAGGTTTACCGAAGCTGATTGACCCATCTTCAATCTCTGCTAGAAAAAAATAGGTTTTTTTCTCTTTTTTTTTTTAAAAAAAATCCATAAATAATTTCACCATTTATTGTTACTTCCCACTTACCCTTTTTGGAGGTACAATGTAATTTAACACTTCTTTACATTTAAATTTATTTCCACTTTATAGTCTCCACAGTTATAGTTTCTACCTTTTTCTTTGATTTCCTCAATTCTGTCATAATATTGATATGTTCAATGATTTTTTTTCCCAGGTATTTTAGTACACTTTGAGCTTCCATGCTACTATCTGTCTTGTTTATTACATTAAAGTATATATAGTCCTAAATTTGATTATAGCTTGCTTTCTCTTCATCCCCAGGCACTTCCTGAATTTCTCAGTGTTTCTGTTATCATCAACCTTTTGTGTATTGCTTGAGCAACCGGGAAAAAAATACCTATGGTTGGCCTGTTTCGCTCGTCAGAGCTGAAGATGGAGTCTCACACATAAATTTCTGTGTTGCCACCTATTGTACAAAATTCAGTATTTTTGTATCTTTATGATTTTTTTTTGGAGGAAAAGTCCAAAAATGGAAAGAAAATATGTATACATCCGTCACAGCTAGTGAGGAGAAAGCTTTTGAAATTCTCCATTCTTACATACATGAAAAAAATAAGTGAGGATGTACATTCCTATTTGTATGTGTGCTCATGGTCATTTTGTATTGCCGATCAAAAATGTGCCACCCCATTCACACTCTGCAGTGTGTACCTTGCCTGTGTGTCTAGTATAAGATGTGTCACATCCAAATATTCATCATGATACCTTGGATGTATCTCCAGCTAATTTCTGTGCCCCATTTCTCTGCCCGTTTCTGCTTTAAACATGGAAGCATCCTTTTTCATGTGAGTGTTTCTCAACAGATTGGGTTGTACACCTACAAGTCACCATATCCGATTGATACTTCCATCTCCCCATGAATATTTGTAAATGTTATTTCAAACCTATTTATCAGCACTGGGCATTGATTCTTTACGTGATGCCTTCCTTCTCCTACAAGGATCTTTCTCTATCTTCTGTGGGTCTTAATAAGTGTGCTTGACGAATGTTTTACATTTACGGGAGTTTTAAAAGGCAGGTGTGATGTGACATATCAGAAGAAGCAAATTAAACCCTTGTAAAGCACAGCTGGAATGCTAAAAAATCTGTATTTGTAATTTAAATACGTGACACCATTGCACTGTAAAAATCGGTTCATAATTAGAAAACATCTGTTTCCCTCCCTGTCCCCTCCCCAGTATAATGCCTAATAGTATATTTAAATAATTTAGAATGCAATAAGACCGGGAAGTCAAGCAACAGCGAGTAACGCAAAGCATGCTCTCTCTTCTTTTCTGCTTCAAGGTTTTGCTCCAACACTGTGGAGACTAATATAATAACCATTGATGAGAAGCATATGTCAGACACAGGTACCTGAATAACCTTTCTGCAAGTGGTAAGAAAATCCACGATTTTTGTAGATGGTGTCACCAAGAAGGATTTATATGCTGTTGTGTTTTCCCTGCAATTTGTTTGGTTATGGATAGACTATCACTTGATTACTTTAACAGCATGATGAATGTGGCCAGATCATAAATCCAGTCATGTTTATCAAGGGTTTTGTGCTCTGGAAATCCACTTCAGCTAGCTTTAGAGTTCAGATTTATGAGGATCAAGTGCCAAGCCAAACTCGCAAAGCCTCCAGCAAACCACAACTTGCCCAAGAAATCAGCCATGGTAAGGGAAGTTTTGAATGTGGTGTTGCTGGAAGAGGGCAAGTAAGAATGTTATCGCAGTCTATAAAAGAATATATGAAAGTGTTCTTCTGGCACATTTGCACTGATACATATTTTGCACTTAGTGTTTCAAAAAAACAACAAGGGACAGTCAAAATTCATGACGCTTAGGGTTCGTATTAGGAAATAACTATTAATGCTTGTGCCCCATCTAAATGCCAAATGAAAATACTTTCTTCCCTCCAAATTTGCGGGTTTCTTCCTCCTATTCCCTTGCATTCTTCACCCTAGGCTTGTGAGGCTTATGTTTAAAATGGATGAGTTTTTTTTCCCTTTGAGTGAGCAAAGTCCCCACACCACCATTGCTGGAGGCGTATGCTTTCTGACACACAGCTGCACATTCTGTTGTGTAATGGCCACTGATTGGTCAGGTGCTGTCTTTGCTCCCAGCCCTCCCCTCTGGGAAGAATCTCCTTTCTCAAGATGGTGACTGGGAGTAACTAGAAAACTAGAACTCAGTACTCCATTCTTCTGCATCTGAGGGGAAAGTAGCAGTAAGCCCCTTACCTTCTCCCCCTCCTCACCTCCTGGGAGCACCAGGGCTGGAAGCAAGGGAATAGGAAGGGGAGATTCGGAGGGGAATAGGAGGGGAATCACGGGGAGGAGTTATTAGTGGTTTTTCCACTTTTGTGAGGGTTCTGTGCCCTGAACCCTTGCAAATGTGGAGAGCCCACAGTATTGATGTCACTTAACTTAGCCATGCATTTCTCTGTAAAATTAACCTATTGTTCACATTAATAAATTACATGATGGAAACATTGTTGTCATTATGAACGGTCCATATCCCAAAATATGGAATTTTTTTTGGCATCTCATTCACTCTGTATAAAAGGTAAAGCTCAGCCCTCAAATAAGGCACACTTGCACTTCTAATAAGGGATAAGCTGTCTGGACCTCAAATAAGGGATGTCCCTTATAATAAAGGATACCTGGTAATCCTATTTGCACTATCAATTCATTATCTCCCTCCACTCCTCACTATGGAAACATCTTGGGACATATCTGAAGATGATGGCCAAGATCTTATATGAGATCTCTGCGTACAAAATTATGCATTGATTAGGCTATGAGAGCCTTCTGTTGAATATCAGTGTTGCTCAACTGAAGCAAGATACCAAATGCATAAACAAGTGCACAACCAATATATGCCATACATGCACAATGCAAGTGTTCATGACATAGCTGTGTTTCTGCAACCTTGAACTGAATGTAGACATTCTGGCCAATACGTTTCACTTATCTGTAGGTTCACCCAGCTACGGATGGACAGTATGTGCCCCACTTTCACATACTTTCACTTATAAGTCTATTCTGTTCTGGAGCCTAAATACCCTAGAAGGACAAGATGCTGTCTGATCTTGAAAGCTAAACAGGGTCATCCCTGGGTAGTACCTGGATGGGAGACTGCCAATTAATTCCAGGTGCTGTAGAATATATTTCAGAGGAAGGAATGGGCAAGATGACCTCTGACTATTCCTTGCCTAAGAATACCCTATGAAATGCCTGGGCTCACCATAAGTTAACAGGCAATTTGAAAATGCATATATCCACCCACCATTCTATCCTATATTTCATTAAGGTGCATTTTTAACAAAGCTACTCAAAAACTCTCATTTTCTCTGAGAGTCACATTTGTATATGAACTTTATTTCTGCATTTCTAAACATATGCTGTCTCTATTTGGAAACATGTTTTACCTCCAGATACACATTTTGAAACATAATTTTTCTCAAGGTATGCACTTTAATGTACTTTGACATCTCTGTCAAGTTGGGAAAAACAATCAGAGTGTCAGCAGTTTAATGGATTGTTATGTTCTGATCAGTATGTCAGTCTCAGAGGCGTTGATCAGGGTAAACAGAGGTCAGTGTGCAAATTTCTCAAACTTCCTTCTGCACAACTCTCCCAGCTATATCTCTAAGGCTTTTGGAAAGATGGATGAGGCCTAAATGCAACCAGAAATTGATTGTATTACACTTGGCCCTCCACATTTGTGGATTTACCATTCATGGATTTGATTATTTGCAAGTTTCTTCAACCTCTGTCTTCTGACCTCATGTGCTTCTTTGCTAGGGGAACCTTGCCTCCTGGTGGCTTTGATCAGGCTGTTCAGCCTTTTAAAAACCCGCCCCAGTCCTCCTCCTTTTCCATCAGCTGCTGCTTGGCCAGCTAAAGATGGCTCGCCACCTCATTTCTCAGCACCACTAACCCTTTCCTGATGCCTCCCACACACACCCAAGGAAGGAAATGGGTGAGAGAGAGGCAATATAGGGCCACTACGCTGACCCATCCCCTTTCTCTCTCCGTTCCTGACCTGGTTTGGACCATGGGTGCTCACTCTCCCCCCGCCATGTCTCCCACCTCCTTCCCACAGACACACACACTCATTTTGATAGTTTCAATTTCCCCACTTTTGCAAGGGTCCTGTGCCCTACACCCTAGCAAATGTGGAGGGCCAACTGTATAGTCAAATACCACTTCTTTTGTGGGATTTAGTTTCTTTATGTTAATGTCCCACCCTTCTTCCATCATGGAACTTGGTTCCAACAGGAAGAACAGATAGTCAAGGTGATGCTGTGATAAGTGATCTTGGATGGAGAGATGAAGGTGCAAACTTCCATTTGGCCATGTAACTCAAAGGATGGCTTTAGGCCAGTTGCTGTCATGCACCCTAGAGATGGGGAAAGCTACTTTTTTGCCCTATTGTTTTGCATTCTGACGAAAAAGACATCTCAACAGTTCTACAGTAGAGAATTTCAATGGGACTCAATGGCTACTTTAATAGAAACCAAGGATTAAGACTCCAGGATCATGGAGAAGACTGCAGTCACATTCAGCTGAACACAGCTATAGATTCACTTCAGCCCTTTCTGATCAAGAAAGGCTGACCAGGGTGGGGGATGGATGGTCAGAGCCAACATATAACAGTTGTGTTCCCTGCAAGCTTTCCACTTTATAACACCTACACAGCTCACAGACAGCCAGCGTGATATAGTGGTTTGAGTGTCAGACTAGGGCCATTTCCAGTTCTGGGGCTTGTAGTTTACTGGGACCAAAGAGCCCTCTGGCTGAGAATTCTAATTGCCCCTCCCTAAACTGCAAACCACAGAATTAGATAGGATGTTGAAAGTGCAATAATAGCACTGCAACAGTGTAGTGCAGAAATGGCCTGGGGCATTTCAATATTATCAGTCAACCTGTAATGCAATTCTTGTTCTGCATCCATTTTGATACCCACCAATGAAAGAAAGTGTCTCTGCATTTAAGGACACCTTTTCAGATGTCTGAGGTGAGCATGTACAGCAATCAGCAGAGTCAGCTCACAGACTGAGCAAAGGGGACATCCCATGGGGGAAAGAGGCACCCGTCTTCCTTGACCCATGAGCTGCCCGTGTCTAAACTGCCCCCCTCACAATGCTGCCCTGTGTTGGGCTGCATTGGGCAGCTTGCTCAAACAGCCGGTTTTGGTTGTCCTAAAAGAGAACAGAGCACCACTATGGTGTATGGTTTGAGATGGGGACTACAACTTTGGAGACCAAGGTTCAAATCCCCGCTCAGCCACGGAAACCCATTGGGTGACTTTGGGCAAGTCACATACTCTTGATCTCAGAAGAAGGCAAACTGAACAAATTCTGCAAAGAAAAACCAGTGACAGGTTCACTTTAGGGTCACTATTAGTCAGCAAAGACTTAAAGGGACACAACAACATCGTAGCACATATCAAGGATTGGAATTCTAGCTCCCTGAGTTAGAAAATGCTTCCTTTCTTGTGGCTAGCATCTATTCCATTTTATTTATTTATTTTTATTAAAATATTTATGTCCCAACTTGAAGTCAGGGATCTCAGAGGCCCTTTCCACACTTTACCTTCTTCCGACGCTGGAGTGTGGGGATCACGCGAGCAGTCTCCGGCGAGAGGCTCTCATGTCCCTGCTGCTTCAGCTCCACACGAGCTGCCTGCTCACGTGAAAGCCCCACTTCTTCCTTCCACAGTGCAGCCTGGGAGTTTCCCAGGCTGCGCTGGGGCAGGAAGCTCGACCAGCGTGGCTCCGGAGTCTCTGCATGCCAGGTAAGTGCGCCTGGGTCCCGGGAGGAATGTGCGATTGTGCACCATTTTCAGCTTCTAGCCGAAAATGAAAAGGTGCGCGATCGGTGCCTGCCGGCCCTTGGAGCGTCGTGTGATTGTGAGCGCATCGTGCAGATCGCTTCTCGCAATTGCACAATGCTCCAGGCGCCCTTTCGCATGGAAAATACCGTGTGAAAAGGGCCAGAGTGTCATACAGTTAAGTTTTATTTAAGCAGATTAAAAGAATTTAATTTTTTTTAAAAAAAATAAAAGGAGTGAAAATTTATTAAATAATTTAACAAGTTAAAATCAGGATTAAAAAGGCTGAAGCAGTTTAAGTCATGTGCATGGATATTTGGGGCATAATCAGTTAGATTCCAAAGACTATAACGAACAGCTGCATTTTAACTTGGGGCTGAAATGAAACCAGTGTTGATGCTCCAAAGGGAGGACATTCCACAACCAGGTCACCACACCTGAGAAAGTCTGCTCCCATGCCTTCCCATAGTGAAGGTAGTTCTCCCACTGACAGAATAGCAATAACAGTAAAGATTGGTATCCTGTCTTTCTCCCAGAATTGGGGATCAAGGTGGCAAATAGTTTAAAAAAGCAATACAGTTCAAGACATTAGCCATTTCTGCCCTACACTGTTATAGTGCTATTATTCCATTGTCAGCATCCTGTGGTATTCTGGGATTTGTAGTTTACTGAGGCCAAAGAGATCTCTGGCTGAGAATTCTAAATGCCTCTTCCTGGACTGCAAACCTCAGGATTCCATAGGATGTTGAAAGGGGAATAATAGCACTATGACAGTGTAGGGCAGAAATGGCCATACAAAAAGGGAGCAAGAAAATAGAGTTAAACTAGTTACAATACTAAAACACTTTAAATCTCTAGTTAAAAGAATAAAATGGAATTTAAAAGATTTATAAGCTGTGAAAACAGTACAGTTTAAAACAATACGACACCATCTAGCCTATTTTTTTAAAAAACTTCCTGTATTAAAACTTTATGTATTAAAAGCCTCTTGGAATAAAAAAGATTTTGCTTTCCAATAGAAGGACAGCCAGGAGGGGCTCATTCTGGTCTCCCTGAGAAGAGGGTTCCAGAGACTAGGGGCAGCCACTAAGAAGGCCCTGTCTCTCGTCCCTACCAACTGGGCTTGTGAAGTTGGTGGGGCTGAGAGAAGGGCCTCTCCTAATGACCTCAGGGAAACAAGAAAGGACCCTCCAGCATACCTCAGTAAGCCTCTATCAGGCACATATATACCTACAGCAGGTGCAGATAGGGAGAGGCACTTCTTCAAATATCAAATATCAAGCCATTTAGAGCTTTACGTTTGATCATTACCTTTAAAGCCCTGCATGGTTTGGCTCCAGGTTACCTATGGAGTTACTTCTCCCATATAATCTGCCCTGCATACTCAAGTCCTCTGGGGGACATTTGATTCAACTGGCTAGAACTACACTGGCAATGGTCAGCCAGAGGACCTTTTCTTCAGCCACCCCTGGACTGTGGAATGACCTGCCAGAAGAGATTCGACAGCTGAATATGCTGCCCAAATTTAAAACAGGACTAAGGACCAGTCTCTTCCAGCAGGCCTATACTGATTGTTATTAAATTGTGAATTTTAACAATGAATTTTAAATATGTGTTGTCTGTTTTCAGGTATTGGTATTTTTTCTTTCAAGATATTATGCATTTTAACTGCTGTTTTAATTGATGTTCTGTTTTTAATTGTTATATGTTAGTCTAAGGAGAGATGGGTAAGAAATAATAATGATAATAATAATAATAATAATAATAATAATAATAATAATAATAATAATAATATAGTTGTTGTTGTTGGTTGTTGTTGCTATTGTTGTTTAAATTTCATCACAAGCATCTTGAATTCCATATAACTTGAACCACATCGTGTTTTATCCTATCATATATGGTTGTGACCTGCCCTACAATCTTTTTCTCACTCTAGCCTTTCACTAGAGGTCTGCCAGGACTATTCTCATGGTGGCTTAACCAAATTCACTTTATAAAAAAGCAATGTATGGGAAGAGACCATAGCTCAGTGGTACATCCTGCCTTCTGTCCAAAGATCTTTGGGTGGCTTTCAATAATAATGAATAATGACAATAATGTTAAAAAGACTAAAATATATTACACTGTTTATCAAGTAAATAAACAGATAATTTGAAACTAGTTAAAAGAATTTGGAATAGTCACCGATAGGATGCCAGTATATGTCAGCAACAGAATGTCAGCCGTTAAGCGATAAAGACGGATAATATGGGAATACCATCATTATGTTTTCTTGCTTTTGAGTTCTGGGAGTCATTGGTTTGTAAGAAGCTTGGGGATCTTAGCTTGGTCCCGCTATTAGCAGGCATAGCTAGCACGGCTAGGTTGTGAGTTCATGAAGATTAGCCAGGGAACCCCTCAACTTAATGGATTCAGGCTAATCCCCTCAGTGACCTAAACAATAGGCAACTCAACAGCTTAATAATCATTGTTTTGTTCTCTCTTCCCACCAAAAAATCTATCTTTGTCTCCTCACCTGCCCAGACATTAACTGCTATCACAACCTCCATCAAGGCTCTGTCATTTGCAGCTAAGACCATTAGCCTGTTTTGGGCTGCTTGGTTCACTCTGCTGGGGAGCCATTAACGCTAACTCCCTCAAGGCAGAAACAGGGTATATAAAGCCCAGCCCCAGACTGGACAGTTGGTCAGTACTTTGGATACATGTTGGCATTACCCTGCATGAGGGCCCCCAGATTCCTGTTCAGTGTACTACCCTTGGACCTCCAGTCTGAGCCACTCATCATCTCAACTTTCCACTCTTCTGGATAGGTAAATATAACCCACTTCATCCCAAACTCCTCATGTGTTTGATAATTTTCCTCCAAATAAAACATTTTCTTTTTGAACCCACAACTGGTGTCCCACAGTTAGTACTGGTATGCACTGGTGAAAAGATCCTGCTGGGTTACCCCCCTCTCACAGGCCTCCCTTTAACATAATTATTCCCCAAATTTCCACAGATGTATTGACATTGTGGGTAGACCCCTGAGCGATCCACTTATTGGGGTAACACAGGAAGCAAATTTTTTGCAATAGCTTTTTCAGAGCACGCAACCCCGCACGTTAAAGTCTTACTGTCTCCATGCACCTCTATTTTAATCGCCTTGCTCTCACCTCTGCCACTTCAGCCCATCGCTACCTTTTCATCCCTTCCTGCATCAGGGGCTGGGGCGAATAATGGCAGAGTATCTCGCTAAAGAAGGGAGGGGGGTACTTAATCAGCAATCAAGATTCAATTTGTTTTAATTTTAGCAGGTGTTTGTGAGGTGCATTGATGGGAGAGATAATATGCATTGCTTTCATTAGCTCTCTTGTTTTTGTGCTTGAACATTTAAGAGCCAGATGTTTGGAGGTGAGCTGATCAGAATATTAAGTCCCCAGAGGTTGGTTTCCACAGTGTTTTACATTTCTCTCTTTATCTCTGTTGCTTCACCCTGAGCTGAGAGGTGTGAGAGCTCGCGTGGGTAAAGGACAATTTTGGCTTCCCATTCAGCCAAAAAGCTTCAAACAAGTGCCTAATTCTCCCTCTCCAATACTTTTATTCTAATAATCTGCAATTAATTCTTGGTCCTTGGGTCAGACTCATTTCCCATTTCCAACCATTTCAACAGAGAAATATCTTTTATAGAAATGGTTGGGGTTTTACTGGGGATTTTTTTTAAAAAAAGGAACCCAAATCCGATAAAGAAAGAGAAGAAATCTTGCTAATATGGCACACAAAGGTACTGATCTCATCATCAGTGAAAGCTAAATATCATTGTAGGTCAGCTCTTTTGCAATATACCAGATAAAATGTGTATGGTCAAAATATGTGAACGAAATGGATAGTAACGGCAAGAAACTTAAGCAGACAAATGGCAAAGCACTCCATCTCTCCATTTAAACTCTACCTTGTTTGTGTTTGTGTATATCTATGGATAGAAATGATGTTCAAATACAAACACACAGGAAAGCAATAAAATTTACTTTGTATTCTCACTTTGAACTTTAGATTAAAATATACAGATAAAGTATTTTATAATACCTTTCTGACCTTCAGATGCACCTTGATTCTTGATGCTTTTAAAGACTTCTTGGACAAATGCGGTGCTTCGTTTATGTTGATGAGATTCTTTTGTCGGCTCCATTTCATTAAGTGTTGGCCTCTTGCAGAACATCTGTCTGTCAGCGTAGATACTGCTGAATTGTGACTCTGACCATCTTAACTCAAAGATCACACTTGTTTTGCCTGAGTGTGTTTGACATGCAGTCACACTGCATCATAGGCAGTGTAGCCATTAGACTCATGGTTGCTATGTTGTTTGGGACACATATCTATCTCTAAAGGTATCTGGTTCACATGTGATCTTGACGCTGGCTGTATGACATTGAAGGGCAGGCTGCTGTTGGTCTGAGAAAGATGGTCCAAAGTGCCCTGTTGACTCAAAACGGCATTAAGACCCACAAGAATGGATAATGTTATGATCCTTTAGTCTCAGTAGTGGAGTGTCTATGTAAAGTATTCCAGAGAAGTAGTGGAGACAACCAGAGGTTTCTTAGAAACAGAATCCTCTCTAAGCATCCAAAGTTTCCCTCACTCTACTACACCAAAATGTGGGTAACTCAGGGGTCCACCCATGATGCCAGTACCTTTGTGAAACAGTGGTGAATATCAACTCAAAGAGGAGGCATGAAGGGGAGATCTTTTATACCCATGTATACTGGTATGAATGCATGGAAGAACCAGTCAAAGATTCAAAAGTAAGCTTGCTTGTTTTATTGGAGGAATTAAACAATCACACACATAAGATCCAAGCAGCCTCACAGTCAGACAAGGCTAACTGAAGTAAAAGGGACAAAAAGTTGGATAGTGGGAATTAAAGACGAAGTGGGTGATATTTACCAATCCAACAGAGAAGAGACAAGGCAATGTGGCTTAGATTAGGTGTCCAAGGATAGTACAAATCAGGAATTGGAGAGGCAGAATGACAGTCAGTATGTCAAAGTACTATGAGTTATCTGACTAAAAGCCAGGGTTTAAATACTCTTTTTCTGCCCTGAGGGGGAAGGTGTTAATAGCTCTCTGGCAGAGTAAACAATGGGGTCCAGAGAGTAGACATGGGTCTGGAATGAGCTAACAGCCTTAGCATCAGGTGACAAAGGAACTGATGGGAATCATGAAAGCTCCTTGATTGCTGAGGACAAAGGAGAGTTTTGCTGGACAGAGAGAGAAGGTTGAAAACAATTAGCCCTTCTGTGGAAGTAGTTTTGGGTACTATGGTTTCTAAAGGTTGTTTGTGTGCTAGAGATAGCTTTCATTTTGGAAAATACTGGATTAATTTAGGCTGATCTGGGAACTAGGAATGAGAAGTCCTTGGTAATACCAGGAATTCCCAGGAAATACTTTGGGATGAAAAAAATGTGCTGGATCTCCAAGATAAAATTGGTTTATAGAGGAACAAAATATGGGGCTTTTAGAATCTTTCTTCTCATCTTGAGGGGCTGTAAGAGAGACATAACATGCAGTAATTAAGTGCTTAACTATAACAACTTTTTTGTTGAATGAGAATGAGAAGGAGAGATTGAGTGATGCAGCTATGCAGTGTGATGTTGGACCTCCGAAGAGAGAAAGGAAGGAGATGGGATTGCTGGTGGAAGGGGAAATTAGAGAAAAAGTTAGAGAATTTGGGAAGGGTAGAACTTTATCCTTCCTTCTATGTAGGCTTTGTCAGGTAAGAAGGAAGAAAAGGCAGAAGAAAGACTTGATTTTGAGGAGGAGGACTCATGGAACACCTAGAGACTTTGCATTCGAGAGGAAGCACCATTAGCAGTAGGTGGCGTCTGTGTGAAGAGAGAGTAAATTTATTCTGGATTTTAGTCCAAACTGCAAAGGAACTAACCAATGTGCTGAAAGCTACTTTCTCTTTTAAATTCACCATCTCCATAGAATCATAGAGCTAGGCTTATGGCCCATTGATTCTAACTCCCTGATAAGTGCTGGATTGCAAGCTAAGACATCCCCAGCAGATAGCTGTCTAGATTTGTCAAGATGTCCAGAGAAAGAGGCCCTACCAACTCTCTAGTAATTGGTTCCATTTGTACCATCTGAGGCAGCAGAGAATAGGCCTGCCCATCTTCTCTGTGATAGCTCTTGAGGTATTTGAAGGGTGCAATCATGTCATTTCTCAGGCTGTTTCCACACTATCCTGTTATAGTGCTATTGTTCCACTTTCAACATCCTGTGGAATTCTGGGGTTTGTAGTTTACAAAGGCCAAAGAGCTCTCTGGCTGAGAATTCTCCATAAACTGAAAACCCCAGGTTTCCATAGGATGTTGAAAGTGGGATAATAGCACTGTAACAGTATAGGGCAGAAAAGCCCTAAGTGGAAGACATGCTTAGGGAAGGGAATGAGCAAGTCAGAAGAAGGCATACAGGATCTTGGGGAAGAAATCAAGTGTACAAGCCAGCTGATGTGCTAGGCTAACTGTAAATGTCGAAGAAGTTACCAAACTAGAGCAGCTATGGAAAATGTGGTGTGCAATAGATCTTGTCCAGGTTTTCTTCCTTCTCAGGGCTCTCCCAGACAGTCAAAAGCAGGGTATGGTTTGACTGAATGTGATATAGGACATTAGCACCCTCCAGGAGTCCCACAGTAGTTGAAAAGTGTGCAGGTTAATTCCCTTGTATGAACTGAGGAAAATTGCATTCGGTTCGACAGTCTTGAAGAAAATTGTTTTTTTTTTTTTGCACCTTCTGAGAATTGTAGACATCAAACATCTGTGCCTCTCTTCAAGCATTCACACATTTGCAAGGCTTCCTAGGTGTTTTCTGAGAAATAAATTGTGCAGGAAACAATGCACAAATTTTAAAATGCAAATGGATAAAATGTGCATAATTATCAATGGGAAAAGTTGTGTCAGTTAGGAAATCATAGAATCATAGAACCATAGTGTTAGAAGAGACCACAGGGGCCATCCAGTCCAACCCCCTTCTATGCAGGAACACATATCAAAGCACTCCCAACAGATGGCCATCCAGCCATCTGTTGAAAACCTCCAAAGGAGATTCCACCACACTCTGAGGCAGCATATTGCACTGCCGGACAGCTCTGACTATCAGGAAGTCCTTCCTGGGGTTCAGGTAGAATCTCTTTTCCTGTAGTTTGATTCCATTGCTCCTCGTCCTAGTTTTTGGAGCAGTGGAAAACAAGCCTCTTTTCTCTTCAAGATGAGAGCCTTTCAAACATGGCTATCATGTCCTCTCTTAACCTTCTCTTCTGCAGATTAAACATACACAGCTCCCTAAGCCGCTCCTCATAGGGCATGGCTTCCAGACACTCCACCATTTTGGTCACCCTCCTACGGACACTGAACACATCAAGGCAGAATAGAGTGGTACTATCGCTTC
Organism: Cyclura pinguis; assembly: GCA_030412105.1. NCBI lineage: Eukaryota > Metazoa > Chordata > Lepidosauria > Squamata > Iguanidae > Cyclura > Cyclura pinguis. The sequence continues at coordinate 14,634,730 of CM059599.1, read as the reverse complement.
CCTTGACCTAGACACTCTACTCTTATTGATACAGCCTAGAATCATTTTTTCCCCTTTTTTAGCTGTCACACCACACTGCTGACTCATGTTCAGCTTGTGGCCTGCTAAGACTCCTAGATTCCATTCACATGTACTCTTGTCCAGCCTGGTGTCTCCTATCCTATATTTGTGCATTTCATTTTTTTCTGTCTAGGAGTAGGACCTTACATTTCTCTCCGTTGAAATTCATCTTGTTAGCCTTGGCCCAGCTATCCAATCTGTCAAGATCATTTTGAATTTTGATCCTGTCCTATGGGGTATTATCAACTCCTCCCAGTTTGGTATTATCTGCAAATTTGATCAGCATGCCCTCTACCCCTTCATCCAAGTCATTGATAAAGATGTTGAAAAGCACTAGGCTCAGGACAGAACCCTGTGGCACCCCACTAGTCGCTTCTTTTAGTCTTCTTCTTAAGGGAAATAAATGCACAAAGAAGGGGGAAATGGATTAAAATTGCATACATTTCAACGTGGGAAGAAAACAGAATTTCCCTGCAACATGATTCAAAAGGAGAGGGGAAAAAGTGCATTTGAGATTGGGGAAAACTCAGCGAAATGAAAACAGAGATATTTGCATCCTTATTTCCTTGTCCACATCATTTGGGCAGGAAACTCTTGATTTGGCACAGAGAATGACAACTCGATTTGACTTATTGAGGACAAGCTTCCACTTATTTTTTTTCCTTACTAGGCAAATTGAACCTTGCGGTGCCAAGATGTTAGGAAAAATGCTCATAAAATTCTGGCATAACATCTTCTTCTGGCAGTAATATGATTTCATTTGTACGAGCGAAGCTGCTTTTCAAGAAATGGTTACAAGAAAATCCTGAGAATGCAGAGCGACTGTGAGAAAGCAAATTTTTAGATTAACACATAATACTCAAACTTGTAAGTGGTGTCCATGATGCTGGCAATGGGTGCCAGCAAAATTTCCAGAGCAAAACTCAGGAGGCAAGATCAGATACTTGGTTCTGACTATGTAACTAAGTAACAGCTCTTCCCTTCCAGCCTATCTTAAGAACCAGCAGCTCGTTTGGGCAAAGGAAGTCTGTTCATCTACCAGTTGGGGTAAAAGGAGGAGGATGTTTCCACTCCCTCCTATGAGCAAGCAAGATTGTGGCAAGAGCTTGTGACTGGAGCCCTGCTTCTGGTAATCACAGCCTCACTTGCTGCTGGGAGATGGTAGAAAGATCTTCTTCTTTGCACCTTGATTGGAAGCTGAACATATGCCCTTTGCCTGATCTGGCAGCTGGCTCTTAGGCTCTTTCCACATAATGGTATGGGGCCACATTGCTTCTGGTCCTCGTTATCGTGGTCCCTCTGATCTTGTGTCTCCCGCCATCGCAATCACGCGCCATACCATTATCAGAAAAAAATCTGGTAACAGCCTCTCGTTGCACAATGATTGTGTTGCCAGCATCCATGCAGGAAGGGTGGAGGAATGATCAAGGGCTTCCTTCCTCAGTGTAGCCCAGGAGGAAGCTGGCTGCACTGTGGAATGAAGGAATGTGTCCCAAATGCAACCCATCCACTGGCAGCCAGCCACATGTGGAGGGGAGCATTAGGTCCTACTCCCATCCTGGCAAAGGCACTGCCAGGATGACACCAGGACATTACAGGATGCAGGTAAGGTGCAGAAAGGGCCTTAACATGGGCTGAGATAGCATTTACATGGGTTAATGATGAAACAACACCATGTTACTGCATACAGATCAGTTATAGGTCCATAACTCTAGTCTAGATCATGAATCTATAATGTCAATGTTGAATACCAGCCAACATTAATACTAATGTTAATACAATCGGCCCTCCACATTTGTGGGTTTGACTTTCATGGATTTGATTATTTGTGAGTTTGTCCAACCCCTGTCCCCCTGACCTCAGGTAGTTTTTTTCTGGGGCAACCTTCCCTCAGGCTGTGTAGCTCTTTAAAAAAAATCTTTGGTCTTCCTCCTCCTCCACCAGCAGGTGCCTGGCAGCTAAGGATGGCTCACAGCCTGATTTCTCAGCATCACAAACCCTCTCCTAATGTCCCCCAAAACTCAAGGAAGGAGATGGGTGTGAGAGAGGAAGTATAGGGCCATCGTGCTGACCCACCCCCTTTTCCTCTGCTTTCCCCAACCTGACCTTGGGTGTCTGTTCTCTCCACCGTGCCTCAGCCCCCTTCCTACATACACGCATACATACATTTTGATATTTATGATTTTTCCACTTTTGTGAGGGTCCTGTGCCCCTAGCCCCGGTGAATAGGGAAGGCTGACTTATTAATTTCTTACCTTTCTTCAGGTGGGGAAGAACAATTAGATACATAATACCAGCATATAAAACCAATATATCTTAAAAACAATCAATGCCTACTTTAAAATTTGTTGATTGAAAGAAGATCTGGGTATGTTCATACTTCCCCAGAAACAGCAGCCCACAATACTTTGTTCCGTAGAAAAGGAAAATGAAGGAAGACAACATTTTGGGAGACTAAAATGAAAGCATGGCAAACAGAAGTTGAAGAACCAGACGTGATCCATCCGGTTTCCCTTCTCCCAGAAACAGCAGCTTGGAATGATTTGCTCCAGTGACAAGGAAAGGCAGAAAGGAGACAGAAGACACACCAAATTCCCATGTGTGAAGTCCATGGGAGAAACCGAGTTAGCGAAATGGGAGGACGTGGGCGATGACGAGGAGAAAGTGGTCTGTGGCGCTTCATCATTCAACATGTGAATAAAGTTTAAACTAATAAAAAAATGATCTGAGTAGACTGGCAGAAGAGGTTGGCCTTCACTGTTGTTTAAGGTCCTTTCCACACCTTACTGTGATCCCGCATTGGCCCATTGCAATCCTGGCAGTGCCACTGCTGGCTAGCAGGACCCAAACACCCGGCTGCCTGCCTGCAGATGGTCAGCATTTGGGACGTGCTCCTTCCTTCCACAACGCAGCCGGCCTCTTCCCGGGCTGAACTGAGGAAGGAAGCACTTGATTGCACTTCCACCGTTCCCACATGGCCGCCGGCAACACAATCATTTTGTGATGGTAGGACTTTATTGGATTTTTTCTGGTAATTGTTTACCGTGTGATAACAACGGCTGGGGATGTGGCAGCAGCAGGACCGTGATGACATCATGCGATGGCATGTGTCACAGACCAACAGTAACATGTCCCCATGCCAGGATGGCGCCATCATGCAGAAAGGGCCTAAAACTCAGAAAGTATTTACAGATGATGGATCTCCTCCTGCAGGTCATTCCACAGTGATGGATGTGCAGGGTGAGCACACCTTAATGTGCAATCCTATGGTACCTGGAATAGTGCACTGTGGGCTATTGAACAGATGAAGAAATTCTGATCTAAAGTTAGATACAGAGTCCTGCTTTTCAAGCAGACTCTTATCGCAGAATCCAGCTCCCACCCCTCACCTCACCAGTTGGTTATTGGAGTGGGGAAACAGATGGACATTCAAGTTGTGGGGAGAAGTGAGGAAGTTTGGATCAGTGGGATCTGAACCATTCCTAACATTCAACCACATCCCATAGTGGGCCAAGAATTAAGATCAATCCTGAAGATGGGTTCAATTTATTTCCTCCCACAACTTAGAATGGGAAGGATATTCCTTTTTGAGACAGGAGAGGGAGAACGACAAACACCACTTTCCTCTCCTTTCCTGTTGACAAAGTTTGTGTATTGGAGAGGGAAAAAACATAAAAAAAAACCTCTCCAAAGATGGTTGAAACAAAATGAGTCTCCTGAATCTTAAGAAGCTCTAATGTGGAGTATGCTGGATGCATAAGACTCTTTGCAGCTTGAGGATTATTCTGCACAAAACAGTACAAAAAGCATGTTTCCTACACAGAAAACTTGATTTTTCTGGGCAAAAAAGAACTTTTCTGCATAGGAAAAAACATTTCTAACAACAGCAACAAAAAAAGTATTTTCTATGAAAAGTAAGTTCTGAACTGTGAATAGTTCTCAAAAAATATCCTCTCACAGCAGGAAGAAAAATAGCAAAGTTAATTATCGTTCCCTGAGAAAACAACATTTATGGATTGGAACAAGGGAAAAAGATTTACATCCCTATTTTATATATGTCTAGTGCTCTAGTGGATATGTCTAGTGACTTCAGAGCACTCCAGCTATAGTGTCAGGATTGCTCTGTTAAAGTGTAAGATAAATGATGCTCCTTCTGTTTCTTCCTCCGTCTGGTCCCTGCAGAACAGTACGACTTCATGAATTGTTCTGGGCATGGCATGAGCAAGATACATTGGGCAGCAATTCCTAGATCCTTTTTTTGGCAGCACATTCAGTCATCCAAACTTGGAGTGATGTCTGCATCACAATGCAAGTTTTTGATGTTGTATTTATTCCGTTTTGATCGACTTATATCCCGGCTTTCTCTCAATGAGGTATTCAAGGCACCTCTCACAGATTAAAACAAGGTGTACCTCAACAACACCCATAATAATAATAATAATAATAATAATAATAATAATAATAATAATAAATTAAAACATTTTAACATGGTTTTTTTAAAAAAGTATTTACACAGACATTATTCAGCCTCAGAAAACCCCATGATTGGTTTGCTTTAGGGTATCCGTAATTTGGAAATGACACAAAAACTCTCCTTACATATGACCATCTCTCTTTTCTGCTTTACTGCTCCACTATTTTCCAGTTTACCTAGAGTTTTAGGCCAGGATATTATAGTGACACATTGCTCATGTGAAGGTATGTTACGTGGGCAGTTTAACACTCCCCACTGTCGTTCAGGGAGGTGTCAGCAGCAATGGTGGCCCCAGACGCAGAAGGAGGCAGCTGTCTGCGAGCTGCCTCTGAGTTTTAATGTGAATCTGAATTTGATCTGTTTGAATCTGAACTTAGATTTGAGGGGTCCTTGGAATCAGTGCCATGGAGGAAGTTGTGTGGAAAATCATCTGTGCTGAAATCCAGAAAGCACTGTTGTGGCACAGGCGATTCTCCAACCCAGCACTCCATCCATCCATCCATCCATCCATCCATCCATCCATCCATCCATCCATTCACCACCTTATTTATATCCCATTTTTTCCCCAGATGGGGACTCAAGGCAGCTTAGCAACAAAATTACAGTCCTTCCTCCACATTCATGGACTTTCCCAGCTAAATCAGGACAGTTGGAGTGCATGGTATGGATATTATGTCCTTCCTTTTATTCTCCGGAAGTGCTAACAAGAAAGGGCAAAACAACCTCCAAACTGAGAAGAGAAAAAGCAGATGAGATATGCAACTCACTGATTGATGAGTGAGGTCTTAGACTCATACATATAAGCCATGTTCTTCCTGTTGCTTTGCCAGGGACCCCAAAACAGTTTTTAAGGTGGAGTGAGGCTAAACATTATCAAGCAGGTAACTATTCATTTTGCGTACCTGCAGATGTCTGCAAAGGGAAAGCAAATTATTTTCCCCTTCCATTATCATTCAAGCATCTTTAAATGGGAAAACTCCTACAAGCGCACTGTCTAGGTAGAAGTGCCTTCCATATGTTCAGTGGAGCTTACTTCCAACTAAGGGCCTTTCTGCACCACACAACTTACATTACACAACTACTCCACTTTTATTGCCATTGTTGTATTCTATGGAATCATGGGATTTGCAGTTTAGGGAGGTATATTTAGAATTCTCAGCCAGAGAGCTCCAGTACCCCGCAAGATTACAAACCCCAGGATTCCATAGGAGGCAGCCATGATAGTTAAAAGTGGAATTATAGTGCAATAATTGTGTAGTGCAGAAAGGCCCTTAGTGTTCCCAGGATAGATTACAGGCAGCATTTCTGATTCTTAGACAGGCTCAACAACAATTGTCTTAGTATTTCTTAGTACTTGGTCATTTAGTACAGATTTAATCCATTAAGTGAATATCGCATGATCACGACTCATGGGCATGGGATGGCAGCGGGAACACGATAACATTGTGCGAAAGTACAACCTGTAGAACGCTGCCATCCCCTCCCCATAGAGGAACTATGATGTCATGCAGAAATGGCCTTAGCTGTGTGTGTATGTGCATGTGTACAGATTATATATTTGTTCACACAGGTCCCCATATGTCAAAATTTAGATGGCAAGATCTTTGGGGCAGAGACCTTTTCCTGTTTTCTAGTTATTCTGTAGTTTGCCAGGTATGCTAGCAAAGCTCTATAAATGAAGATGCACTTACGAGGAATTATCAGTTCTGTTTCTATATACGCACTTGTGTTCTTGGCTTTTTCCTTTTATCCTTCCCCGCTCTGCCCACATACATTACTTTCAGGCTGCAAGTTCAAGCCATTTAATATTGCAAAATAAGCCAGCAATAAAGCTTTAATAGACTTGCCATGGGCAAATGTTGTAATCCCCCCCCCCGGCAGTCCCCCTCCACCCCCCATTAATTGTTCGCTGTTTACTTTGATACTCAAGGATTGCTCTGTTTTACAAGCAGATTGCCTAATTGTGTCACCTTGCACTGCCAGTGTGTCAGAAGGGGAACATTTGCAAGTGATTAGCTATGGACCTATGTGTTGCCAAATGTATGAGGTGCCTAGCCTTTTAGGATATAATTGTGATCTTTTAATATGTGCCCGTTGACCCAGGCTTGTTATTATCTATTATAGTTTATAATAATGTATCTCTTTATGATTAAATGATGAGGCTCGGTAGAACACTATGATTAGCATTTAGTTATTTATAGATTATGTCAGAGCGGTAATAAACATAAAATGCTGTTAATGTGTGGCTAATGAAATCTGGACATGAACAAGTTTATGAATTGATATAATTCATTTGAGTGTTCTAACTGGAGCTGCTAGTTCTTCTCATAATTCAAAAGCTTAGCAGGGTTCACCGATTAGGCAGTAGACTAATTTGCAACGAAAAGTCAATGGGTTTCCATCGTCTTGGGCTATCATACACAGCATGGCTGATTGCATAAGGACTATACAAAGTAATTCTCATAAATATATTTATTAAGCTTAATATGTTTGGCAGGGGAGGGTGAGAGGAGGCTAAGGTGGAATCTGCTTAGCTCGCAACCTATGTGGGGAAGGAATGGCTGCCGTTTGGGAGCTAGTAAAACCAACCGGGTCTCGATCAATAGGATTGCTATTTATTTATTTATATGTTAAGTGCTACTGATTCAGTACGAAACATAAATGAGGCCATAAAGAGCAATGCCAAAGATTTACAAATGTGACACAAGAAGGATGATACTCTCCCCACACACACACACTTGCCGGTCAGGCCTCACCTGGAATACTGCATTCAAGTCTAGGCACCTAATTTGAATGATATAGACAGGTTGGAGCAGGTTCAGAAAAGGGCAGCAAAAACAATATACAAAAGCACAGGAGGAAAGTTTGAGGGACTTGGACCTGTTCAGTTCAGTGAGGAGAAGACCAAGTGACGTGATTGCTCTTTTTAAATACCTTAAGGGATGTCAAAGAGAAGAGGGTACAGGCTTGTTCTCTGCTGCCCCAGAGGGTAGGAGCACGTCTAGTGGTTTAGAATTACAGGAGGGCAGATTTCAGCTGAGGCCATTTCCGCACTAGTATCCATTAGCATGTTATTTATTATAATGGTGGCACTGCCATTTGTGTGATGCCGTCGGGTTAGGGACACTCTTTTCTGCACCCTTCCCCTTTAAGCAGATGGGTAGCGGTATTGCCATTGATATTCCTTCAGCATTACAGCATCCTTGGCCATCCCTGTTCCCCACCTTCACCCTGCCTCACTGCCCCTAATTGGGTGGTGATTTTTTTTTTTTTTTTTGGAAGCTGTACTAACACAGCCATGTTGTGACAGCATGACATGCCAATACACTATTGCACTTTTGCCCTACACTGTTTAAAAATGTATTTAAAAAATTAAAAGTTTTGACTCAAAGGAGACATTTAAAATAAACAGGGAGAGGTGATAGGAAGTTACCACGCCATGGGAGTCGCCCACAGCCCGCTCACTGCTGGATCTGCCATAACAGGAAGCACTAGCAAGCGCTGTAATGGTACTGCACTATGACAGCTGATGGGATTGAAGTGCTATAGGAGGCTTTTAACAGATTTTTTTCTGGAAATAGAATATGGTGATTTGGCAGTGCTTGGGGACAGGATAGCAGCTGGATGGCAATGACTTCGTGCAGAAGAATGGTTCCTGGACTGGTGACAACCTGCTGCTGTAGTGCTATAGGAATGTAGTGCGGAAATGGCCTGAGTGTTACAAGGAACATCTTGATCGTAAGAGCAGTTTGACAGGGGAACCAAAATAGACCCCTCCTCTGGATATCTTCAGAAAGAGGCTGGACGGAATCCTGATGGGGATGATCTAGCTGGACATCCTTTGATGAATAGAGAGTTGGCCTCAAGGGCCTATTGGGCTGAGATGTCATGGACTTTTGGTGGAAAATGTTGCATCGTTTATTGGACATTCGAGTAGTTTGGATATGTATCTGCTGTGTAATGGGGGTAATCAGATAAGGAGCTGGTGGAGGGGGTGAGAAAATGGGATTTTGAGAGTGAGTGGTGATTGGTGGAATGCTTGGAGGAATTTGAATTAGGGTTGATAGTTGGTCTGGAGATTGTAGGGTGGAGTGAATGAGTGAGGATTACGGGTGAAGGAGTCAGATTTAAGGATTAATGAGTGGGGTTTAAGAGTCTGAGTTAAATAGAAGAATGTGAGTCAGATTAAGGTATGTTTTTTTCAGATTTTTCAAATTATTAATGTGTTCTGTTATGTTCAACTTAATAAGACATTATTTTAGTATTAAATGCTTTTGGATTCCAGGAATGCTATCAAGATTGGGTTCCGACATGGTGTCCATGGTGGCAGCACTGAATAGAGTGAGTTGGTGGGTATAGAAGTTGCATAATATCTCGCATAGGAACTTTAAGGGCATCTGACAGAACTCACAGTTGTTGGTCCAAGTTGCATAATATCTCACATAGGAACCTTAAGGGCACCTAGTAGATCTCACAGTGGTTGATCACAGAAGTGCGAGAGGAGGAGGTTGGCAGAGGTGGGGATAAAAAAAAACCCTCACTCTTGGTGGTGGCAGTAAGATTTATGGAAGTCTTCACATACAGTGGCAGCATAGATTTTGACAGAATCTTATGTCTGGTGGGAAAAGTAGTGGAATGAGGGGCAGAAGACTCACAGATGCCCCTTCCAAATCTATGGATTCTATGATCCTTTATTTTTTTGCCCATCTGTCTCGCTTTCTGTATCTCACTCCTCACCAGCTTCTCCAAACCGTGAGAAAATTGAAAATGTGACTGGTGATATACCAGTAGGGTTGTGAAACCACATGTGGTGTAAAGTCTGAACTTAAAGGAGCTATCCATGCTGCTGATTCTTTCTTTCTTCCTTTCTTCCTTTCTTCCTTTCTTTCTTTCTTTCTTGATTTGTATTCCACTTCTCTCCTGAATGGGACTCAAAGCAGCTTACAATATAAATCAAAACAGAATGTCTAAAACAATATAGCATACAAATGTTTTTAAAAGCATGAAACTATACTTCCAGTTGAAATACTGCTTTTAAAACATTAAAACACTAAAATAATCAGAACATTTGCCGTGCACATTATATATGAAAAATGCCACAGCCATTTGCACATCATTCCACCCCGGTCAGCCAAGGCTGAAGGCCTGTGGGAACAAGAGCCATTTCTGTCCTACACTGTTATAGTGTTATTATTACACTTTCAACATCCTGTGGAATTCTGGGGTTTTTAGTTTACAGAGGCCAAGAGATCTCTGGCTGAGCACTCTAAATGTCCTTCTCTAAACTACAAACACCAGAATTCCATAGGATGCTGAAAGTGGAATAAAAGCACTATAACAACGTAGTGTGGAAATAGCCTAGGTCTGTGCCTGCTGGCAAAGGCTCTCTCCTCTCTCCTCACCAGCCAAGCCTGAGAGGGTAGTGGGATGGAAAGAAAGTCCTCCTTTGAACATTATAAGACTCAGACAGGCTATTATGAGGACATATGGGCTTTAAGATATTCAGGACCTAAACTGTATAAGGCTTTATAGGTCAAAACCAACACCTTGAACTCTCCCCAGGAACAGGCCAGCATCCAGTAAAGCTGTTTCAGCAAGAGAGTTATATGCTTCCTATAATGACCTCTGGTCCCTATAAATCAACTTCTAGTTACCCTAAAGACATCAAATCCTGTCTGCTCTTGGAAGCTGAGTAGGGTCAGCCTTGGTTAATACTTGGATGGAAGACTGCCAGCAAGTACCAGGTACTGTACCCTGTATTTCAGAGGAAGGGACTGGGAAAACCACCTGTGAGTCTTCTTTGCCTAAGAAAACTCTATGAAATTCATTGGGTTGCCATAAGTTGATAGGTGATTTAAAGTTATATACACACATATAGTCCTCAAAATAGATCCAGTGGTTCTCTTAAAATTCAGACTCAACCTGAGAGTTGATTTGCCACCACTCTTAACATGGGATCCATCAGCTGCCACTGTCCAAAGTGAAGCCTCTCTAGATGGGTTATGGCCTATCTGCAGACAAAATGTTAGTAATTCTACACAGGTGGCTTGGTTATTACCTTGCCTATTGGGTATTTTTGCCTTTTGTAACTAGTCTACTCTTTGTGCCTCACTGTCGCTTACATCCAGGACTGGTTTTATGATAGCAAAGTGGGCACCTGACTTGTCTCACCCTCCCTCCCTGGGAAAAATGATTTAAAAATCAAAGCCAGAAGGATGTCAGGTCCCTTCTCGGTTACCCAAAATGCATGGGAGGGATTGGTTCCCACCCCATCTTTTCTGCAGGGCTGCTTCTCCTCATATCTGGAACTCTCTTGTCAGCACTTCCAGTGCTGAGATTTATGTCTCAGATTATGCTCAGTGAGCCATTTGGCTTGTTTGTTGTGCATTGTTTGAAACATGGCTACACACATTTTATTATCTGGTTTTGATCCGGGGAAAATTAGTCACACAAGAATCCTCTGAAGTCAAACAGGCCTCACTGATTTGAGCAATTATCTTAGATGAGTTGGGCACTGCAGTCCTAATGGAAAAACAATACCAGTGGTACAAGATTAGGATTAGGTACAAGTCTTTACTGCCAATGGAAAAACTTTGCTGGCTGATCTCAGGGTTCTGCCAACAGAATGATCAGCTGGCAGAACTGCTCTGCTGGCTAAGATCTGCTGGCAGAAAAGCACTCCTCAAATGTACCCCTCAAATGTACCCAAAAAGGGGTGGAACCACTTAGCCTCCATTTTTTCCCTTATCCTCTGTGTAACAAGGAATTTTTTAGCATCATTGCCATTGAGAAGATGGTAAAGGAAGGCTGAGCTTGAAAGAAAAAGGCATATCTGGATTGGAAGAAGCAAGGCCTTCCCTGAGTGGCATGCTTTATTTCACATGTGCATCTTTTGAATAAAAAGCATGCAGAAACATAAAAAGGGAAGGGAATGGAAGAAGGGAGGAGACAAGTTAGAGTTAATTCAAACTGCCTTCACTCCAAGGAAACAGGCACAAAGTTAGGCCAGACTGAAGATAGTCCTGAATCATTCCCAACACCCTTGGTTTGTGAGGAGTTTGGATTTGGCTGGCCTAGTGTCAGCAAAATTGGCCATCCGTATTTCACTCAAAAGCTGCAATTGCATACATGCATACTTGGGAGTAAATTCCACTGAATTCAGTGGTGTTTTATTTCTGAATCGTCACATGTATGATCATACTGTCATTTTCTCTGGGTGGGGACATTTGCGATGTAAGCCACTGCAGGAACTATATTTAGGCTAGCTGACAAGATTCTCTCATATATGTATATATCTGTATAATAAGATTCATTTATCTTTATTTACAGAGAATATCCGCCCCCCTCAACACTCTTTCTTATAATGCTAGAGAACAACCCATGAGATTGATTGGCAGTAGATTTAGAAAAGACAAAAGAAAGTACTTCTTCACACAATGCATAATTAACTTTTAGAATTTGCTGCCACAAGATGTGGTGACAGCCGTTGATTTATACGGCTTTAAAAAGAGAGATGGGGTGAATTCATGAAGAAAAGGTCTATCAATAGTTATTTGATATGATAGCTAGATGGAATATTCACATGTAGAAGCAACATACTTTTGAAAACCAGTTGGAGAATGGGTGAGAGAGTAAATCATACAGAAGACGATTTATTTATCAGTTTTTCTTTAATCAGCTGCATTCATATCTGAGCTTTCTTGCAAGGAACTCAAGAAGGCTCTCCTCTTTCCCAATATATACCATGTCAACTATTTTGGGGGTAGGTCAGACCAAGAAAAGGGACTGACTTCAAACACCCACTTTGTGGGAACTCAAGGGCGGTTCTGCCCTACACTGTTACAGTGCAATGATTTCACTTTCAGCATCCTATGGAATCCTAGGGTTTGCAGTTTAAGGTGAGGTATTTAGAATTCTCGGCCAGAGAAACTTTGGCCTCCGTAAACTACAAACTCCAGAATTCCACAGGATGTTGAAAGTGGAATAATAGCACTATAACAGTATAGTGTGGAAAGGGCTCAAGTCTGAGCCTATCACTGTAACAGCTACACCAAATTGGATTGGAACTTCACATCCTGTTTGTTTGTTTGATTTATATCCCACTTTTCTTCTAAATGAGACTCAAAGCAGCTTACGGTATAAATTAAAACAGACCATCTAAAACCATATGGAGTAAGAACAGCTTTACAAGAATTAAGCTATACATCGTTTTAAAACACACCTTAATCAGAACACTTAAAATGCTCATTACCTTCTAAAAAGCAGTACACCTAATTGCATGTCTCTTATCCTGGTCAGCTAAGACTGAAGGCTTCTTAATTTATGAATAGTTTAAGTAGGAAAGTCTTTGCCTGGTAGTGAAAAGACAGCAGAGAGGGATCAGAAGGTGTTCCAAAACCTATGAGCAGCCCTGAGGAAGACTCTCTCCTGTCTTCCAACCCAACCCAGGAGGGTGGTGGGATGGAGAGAAGGCCATCCCATGAGGATTGTAACACTGAGACAGGATGTTACGAGGAGATACGGGCTGTCAGATAGTCAGGACCTAAACTGTGCAGATCTTTATCGGAAATAAAACAAGCTGTTTGATTTGTGCACATAAACAGACTGGCAGCCTGTGAAGCTATTTCAGCAACGGAGTTATATGCTCCCTAAAATAAGCCCTGGTCATCCTTCTGGTGATCTTCCCAGAACCATCTGGCTAGTCACTGTCAAAAAACAGGCTGCTAGGATGGATGGACAATTAGGCTGATCCAGCAGAGCTCTTCTTAAGCTTCCCCACTTCTTATGAAATATTAATTTTTTAATGATTTGTACCAGTCTATTCTGCTTTAGTTAGACCTCACCTGGAATACTGTGTCCAGTTTTGAGCACCACAGTTCAAGAAGGATATTGACAAGCTGGAATATGTCCAGAGGAGGGTGACCAAAATCGTAAAAGGTCTGGAGTGGCTTGGGGAGCTAGCTATGTTTAGCCTGGAGAACAGAAGGAGGTTAAGAGTGCACATGATAGCCATATTTAACTATTTGGAAGGATGTCATATGGAAGATGAGGTGAGCTTGTTGTCTGCTGCTCCAGAGATCTGGACACAGAGCAATGGATTCAAACTATAAGAAAAGAGTGTAGAAATGGTCTGTGTGATATTCTCAGGGTATTTCCATGTTGTGCAGTGTGGGATCGGGTTGCTTTAAAATATTTGTTCTCCCTTGTGGGACTGAATAATATAATCCATTTTCTTCCCACTGGGGAAACTTCTTTGAAAATTGCATTTTTAAAAGATGTTCGCACAGCGGGGAGAAAATATCCCATGAGTCACTTATTATAATGCATCAGATAATGGTAGCCCTCACATGGCTTTCCCTGCTCTCTCCTCTAACGTGGTCGTGTAGTGGCTGGCAGGTAGGACGCTATAGATGGCTGTGTCAGAACGTATTGAGATGGCTATGAACATAGAGCATAACCATCTACTTGGCCTTCCCCCATCCCTCTCCTTTGTTACACTTAGAGGTGGGGGGTGGAGGTCCACCCACAATGCCAACATCTCCTTAGAATTTGAGGGAATTAAAGCTCAAAGGAGGCCTGTGAGAGGAGGGTAATGGCAGGATCTTTTCACCCAAGTATACCAGTTAAAGTTGAATAAAGTACTTCATTTGGATTGACAAACATACAAGAAATCAGATAGTCTTAAGAACCATGCACATTTATCAAAAAGTGAGGCAGGAAAGGTTGGATAGAGAGAGATTAGGGGTGGAAAGGGTGGCAGTTACCAGTCTTGAAGAAGGAGGTCACAGTGGAGGGGCTCAGACACTGTTTGAGGGTAGCACTGAGGAACAGCAGTCTGGGGCACTACGTGCTTGTGGCTGGGGTGGAAGCTAGGATTTTTATATCCTCTTTCATACCCTGAAGGGGTGCATTGACAAAGCTGCAATGGCTTTCCCACAGGACTGACAAAGGGAACCGGAGTGGGATGATTGCTTTAACTCCAGAGTGACAAAACATTGGTGGGATTTATGACAATCTCTTAGTATTTGGTCAGGTAGGGTGTATAGGGAAGATCTCCATAGGGTAAGATTGAGGGATGGTCTCTGATTGCTTTATCTGGACAGTTTGTCTTCCATTGTATTAGAAAATGCAAAGAGCCTGAAGCGGTGAAGGGATTAGCACAAACTCATAGGCATTGAGGTTTTCGTCATAATCCTATCTGGACTTTTCCACCATCATGACCCCAAACATGTCTTTGCTCAGTGTGACCCTGATCATGTTCTCCAATCATTAATAAGTCCAATTTATGAAAATTGCTTACCTTGTAGGAGGGGTAGAAGGGTATGATAACACCCTCAGATGTCCCTGCACTGGTTTCCAAGAAAGTGGGGAAGCTGAGCTATAGCCATTGATGGTGAATCTTAATGATGAGTTTGATTCAGTTTCCTGATATGCTTTCCTAACACAGCCACTTTGCTGCTAGCTGTGTGCCACCTATAAGAATGTTGATGATCCTCAGCAGACTTCTGCCCTCCTTCTGTCACAATATGGCCATGAAGGGGCAAGAAAGAAGTGAGTCTGTGTTTGAGGGCAGGGTAGTCTTTGATGCTACTCAAAGATTGGGGGAGATGAAAAAAAATAGTTTTGGGGGCATTTTCCTAATTAGAATCATAGAGTTGGAAGAGACCACAGGGGCCATCCAGTCCAACCCCCTGCTATGCAGGAACACCCATCAAAGCATTCCCAACAGATGGCCATCCAGCCTCTGCTTAAAAACCTCCAAAGAACGAGGTTCCACCACACTCTGAGGCAGGATATTCCACTGCCGGACAGCTCTGACCATCAGGAAGTTCTTCCTGAGGTTCAGGTGGAATTTCTTCTCCTGTAGTTTGAATCCATTGCTCCTTGTCCTAGTTTCTGCAGCAGTGGAAAACAAGCCTGTTCCCTCTTCGATATGACATTCCTTCAAATATTTAAACATGGCTGTCATGTCCCCTCTTAACCGTCTCTTCTCTAGGCTAAACTTCCCCAGCTCCCTAAGCCACTCCTCGTAGGGCATGGTTTCCAGATCCTCTACCTTTTCCATTTCTTTTTACACCTTTTCCCCTGCTGCAAGGCTTCAAATATTCTTTTCATCCCTAAAGTAGTAATCTGGGGAACTGTTCTGTGAGAGAAATCATGTTTTTTGTGAGTAAAAGCTCCAATATTTGTAGAGTTGCCTGTACAAAAGCCTGTGTTATGCAGACTTTCACATGCTTTTTTTCCCCAGAGAAAAAACACCAGTATTTCTGCATAGAATAATATGGAGAGAATTCTGCCCAAAACTCTGCAGACACTTTTTACCATTTTCTCAGAAAATGTATGAAAGTGTGTTGTATATGTTTGCATCTGTGTATTGGCATCCCTACATTGTGGTTGTTATTGTTGTGTGCCTTCAAGTTGTTTCTGACTTGTGGCCTCTAAGGTGAATTCATCACGAGGTTTACTACAGGTTCTGAAATAGCTGAGCAAGGCACTTACACTAACAGAATATTTTCTCCCAATGCAAACTAATCCTTCATCAGAAGTTGGATTTTCCTCAGAACTGCTCCCCCCCCTCTGTATTCATTCTGAATTTATTTATACTTTTATTTCATCAATGATCCCCTCTTACTTGATCACAAAAAGAACGTGTATGTGAAATGAAAAGATGCACATTATGACAGCCTTTTTCATCAACTTGTGAGGCCCATTCACACTACACAGTGGGCCTTTCCGCACTACACTGTTATAGTGCTATTATTCCACTTCCAACATACTATGGAATCCTGGGGTTTGCAATTTAGGGGGGGCATTTAGAATTCTCAGCCAGAGAGGTCTTTGGCCTCAGTAAACTACAAACCCCAGAATTCCAAAGGGTGTGGAAAGTGGAATAATAGCTCTACAACAGCATAGTGTGGAAAGGCTCAGTTACAATGTTACATCTACTTTAATTGCCATGGCAACATCCTATGGAGTTCTGGGATTTTCAATATAAGGAGAGCCATGTAGAATTTTCAGCCAGAGAGCTCTAGTATCTCACAAAACTAGAAAACCCACGATTCCATAGAACAGAACCATGTCAGTTAAAGTGGAATGATAGTACTAAAAATGTGTGGCATGAAAGGGCTCCAAGATTTATTAAGTTCTAAAAGGCGGTGGGGAGAGAGAAAGGGGCCAGTAAAACAAATGAGAAAGCTAAAATGTAACTGTCGATTATTATTCTAGGAGGAACATATGGGAAGGTACTTATCATTCGCCTCCTTGCTTTCACAGGTTGACCCAGCATTTCTCCTGTTTATGGCCTTGAACTCTAATCTTCACAATCAGGTTTTTCTCTGTGGCTTTCCAATATCATTCGCAGGTTACACCCAGGCTTTCCTTGCTATACATAAATCTTTTTTGTTCTTCTCCAAACAAACAAACAGAGGTTATCATCACCATGCACAGCCTATCCCATGGCTGTTTTTCTTCAATTCTTTTCCAAATGACCATGTACACATCAAAACATCTCAATGTCTTTGAAGCCTGTACCAAAGATAATGGTGGAAGGAGGTCTAATATCATGGTTTCTATCTTGTGAAGTCCCTGTTCATAGAATCATAGAATCATAGAGTTGGAAGAGACCACAATGGCCAATGAGTCCAACCCCCTGCCATGCAGGAACACATATTCAAAACACCCCCAGCAAATGGCCATCCAGCCTCTTTTTAAAAACTTTCAAAGAAGGAGACTCCACCACACTCTGAGGCAGCATTTTCAAGTGTTGAATGGCTCTCACTGTTAGAAGGTTCTTCTTGATGTTTAGGTGAAATCTCCTTTCCTATAGTTTGAATTCATTGCTCCATCTCCTAGGCCCTTTCCGCATCCTACCTTTTCTTGGCGCTGGGGTGCGGTGTTCACACAAGCAGCCTCTTATGAGAGGCCCTCAAGTCCAGGTTTCTTCAGCTCCACACGAGCTTCCTGCTCACGCGAGAGCTCTGCCTCTTCCTTTCACAGTGCAGCCTGGGACTTTCCCAGGCTGCACTGAGACAGGAAGCGCAACTGGCCCAGCTCCTGAGGCTCCGCACACACGGCAAGCGCACACGGGGCCCCGGAGCGATGAATGACCGCGCACCATTTTTGACTTGAAGCTGAAAATGAACAAGTGCATGAGCAGTGCCTGCCAGGCCCTGAAGCATTGCGCAAATGTGAGTGCATCATGTGAACCGCTCCTTATATGTGTGTGACACTCGAGGGGCCCTTTCGCGTCGAAAATGCCGTGCGGAAAGGGCCCTAGTCTCTGAAGCAGCAGAAAACAAGCTTGCTCTATCATCAACATGGCATTCCTTCAAATATGTAAACATGGCTATCGTGTCACCTCCTAACCTTCTTTTCATCAGGGGGGCACAAGGCACAGTCTAGTTCTGTGGTCAATAGTTTGTTGCATTAGAGGAATAGTGAGAATCTTGCTTGTGCAACAACCATAAAAAGTCATACACAGGCATAAGTTAGACTTAATGTCCATGTATGCCACCAACAGCATGACAGTCATAATAGATAGGTTTGACCAGGTCTTCTCTATACTAGAAAGAGATGGACGTATTGAATTTGACCAGTGCAGACGGATGAGAATTTCATTCACATTCCTTTTCACAGCAACTGGCCGGACATTTGCAGATTTCTTCTTAAAAAGGGTAGAAGGAACTTGAGATTTTAGAATTCCAGATGTAAGAGACAGAAGCAAAAGTTAATATCCATACTCATTCCTAGAAACCCATTTCATTGGTGTTAGGTTTACCATAGTAATTTGGTTTTAAAAATATAATTCTAGAAGCAACTATATTTTTGAAGTCTAGAATCCTATCACCTTGTATTATTTGGTACAAAGGCTCTTTATACTTTTTTAAAGTTATTGTTCCCATGACTAGGTGTACAGTTCCTCTTGTAAAATACTTAATGCAAACAACTCTATAATCTGTATATTCCAATGCAAGTCAAAAGTCTTCAGAAAAAAATATTGGGCCTGGTATCAGTTTGAAAACAACATTAAACAATGAGATGGATATCCTCCCGGCACCGAGGGCAATGGCTAATTATTCAGTGTCCTTTGGACCGGGATATCTCATAGTTCACAACTAAAGGTTGAGAAGATAAATCTGTTTTCTCCTTATGTGGGTCTGATCGAGCGACTATTGAGTGTAAGAAAATGATCGTGCCACCCAACGTGAACAGTTGAAGCTTGATGAAACGGTCGAGGAAGTAGTTTATCAGCATTTGTTTAGCTCTGGAAAATAAAATATGTGAGCTCCATTTGAATGGGACACCGCATCCACGGAAATCATGTGTTTCATCAATCCAACAAAGCAGGAACGTTCGCTGCAGATAATATATAAAAGAGGCATTGTATTGTGGCAATATCTGCATGTTGCTTAACAGTGGGTGGCCAGTATTTTTTCAGATACATTATTGATTCAGTCTAGCAAGGGCTCTCTCTCTCTCAAGTACACTGCAGGCTTGCTTGTGTGTGTATTTGTGTACGTGCACAGGTTTGTTTGTGTGTGTATTTATGTGTCCGTAAGTATAGACAGGCAAACATATGTGTTTTCCTTTCCCCTCACTTTCAGATTTTGCAAACTTTGGTACCTTCTATTGAGAAAGGAACTAAAATGAACTCCTCGTCAGTCCTAGACATGGGCCAGTCTATCAGTTCTTCTTTCTTCTATGCAATGACAGCTGCTAGTTCTGGTGTCAGTGGGACAGTGACTCTGCTAGGTTTTAGTTTGTATTTTAAAGGAGGTGTTCAAGGAGGTGAATTAAAACCTAGATTCTCTGCCCCATTGAGTCACTGGTCTTCTGAGATTTCACATTCAAATTTTGCAAATTTCAGTAAATTCTCATTGAAAACGAAATGAAAGGAACTCCCCCACTTCTAGGAATGGGCCAGTCTGCCAGTTTCACTTTCTCCCATGTTTGAATTTAGGAAAATTCTTGTTTAAAAGTGGGTGTGAAACAAAATTCTCCTCCATCTCTACTGATAGTATGACAGATTTCACACTTTGAACATATGAACAGCTTGGGGGTTCTCCTGGACTCAACCCGGGACTCAAGCCCACATTTCTGCGTCTTGCATTTTCATAGCTAAGACTAGTGTTCTAGTTGCACCTGTTCCTTGAGAGGTTAGATCTGGCTAAGTCATATGGCCAAAAGGCCTTGGTCATAGCAATCCCAGAGCCTGGATCCATGCCAACTGCCCAAATTTGTGATGAGATAATGAGGCAAGGCCCCTGGCAGACCCAGCCCAACAAGGGGAGGTGGATGGGAAGATTCTCTGAAGCAAAGGGGGCTTCCTTAAATACCCCCTACCTAGACGAGAGGGAAGATTGCAGTCAGTTCTGGCCCAGAAGAGGCAGCCAATGAGTTCAAATCTGGCACTTTAAGCTGATTGGCTGCCAGCAGCTAGGGCCTTCCTGACGGTGCCCTGACCACGAGCAGGCTACTGGGAAGGCAGAAGGGGCTGCTGATCTCCAGAGAAGTTACATGGAGTCCTTCACCGCCAACCTGAGCCACAAATTCACTATCTGGTAAGTCAGGCAACAGGGATTCATTGGGCTGCCATGAGTCAAAATCGACTTGATGGCAGTTAACAACTATAAATATTTTAATAAATTAAATTATATATCGACACATATCCCTCCACGCCCAAAAATTTTATATGAAATTCACTGTCTTTAGATGTTGCGGAAGTCAGTGTATTAGATTATTTTACCAAAACGAATTAGACAGATTTGTAGAATTAGAGAGTTGAGTGGGTTCTAGTAGGTTATCTAAATGAACCCTAAAACCAGTGAAGGAAATGTAGAGATAAAACAAGAATTTTCTTGTGGCATGAAGCAAATTGCTGAAATTGCTTCCTTCAGGAATGACATTATTAGAGAACTGCATTACTGTTTCTCAAGGAGAACTCCATATTCAAACCAAGGCCATTGCTGCACTATACTGTTATAGTGCTATTGTTCCATTTTCAACGGCCTGTGGAATTTTGGGGTTTGTAGTTCACTGAGGCCAAAGAGCTTTCTGGCTGAGAATGCTAAATGCCCTTCCTTAAACTGCAAACCCCAGGTTTCCACAGGATATTGAAAGTGGAATAATAGCACTATAACAGTGTAGTGTGGAAATGGCCTAAGAGTGGTACTGCTCTGAGGTCCTACCTGTGGGCCTTCTAGAGATGTCTGAGGCCCATTCACACTACAGACTTATAGTGCTGTGATTCCACTTTAACTTTCATGATTCCATCCTATGGAGTCCTGGGATTGGCAGTTTAGGGAGGAGGCATTTAGAATTCTCAGTCAGAGAGCACAAGTGCCTCACCAGACTATAAAAATCCCAGGATTCCATAGGAAAGAACCATGGCAGTTAAAGTGGAATAATAGTGCCACAATTGTATAGTGTGAATAGGCCCTTGTCAGTCACTAGGAGAAAAGAATTCTGGATTCTAGAGAAGATCAAGAGATTTTGCACCCAAACAGATGCCAAAGTTCATTTCTCTGACCCTCTTCAATGGGCTACCATAACATTGATTTCTGATGATTGATTTTTTTGATCCCCAACATAAAACTTTTGGATTTTGCTGGATGAACTGGTTGCGGAGTAGGGACTGAGGAGAGCAGAATGAATTGATATGCTGCTTCTAGGGCCTTCCAAGGATAGAAAATTATTATTTTTAGGCAATTACTTCCTCCCCTGTGAACTGCAGGCTGATGGATGAGTCTCCCTTTTCAGCAACATGAAGACCTAAGAACATGCTAGGAACTACTGCTACTGTAAAGCAATTTGCACAGGAAATAATGCTATGAAATTAATAATGCAAAGTCATTGTTAAACAGATTGCATGTTTAGGTTTTACACACACACACACACACACACACACACACACATTTTCCTTCCGCTTTGCCTCCTCAGAGCTCGGCTCTTAATCCTTGAACTGCGGTGCCCAGAATTGAATGCATCATTCCTAATTGTAATTAATTAATTTAAATCTATGCAAATTAAAATTGCCTAGCACTGAGGATGAGATAAAAGAAAATCAGCCATGTGGTAATTTGAGATGCAGTATCCTGGATGATGTAATTTGAGATCTGGGCTCATGAGTGAAAAGAGAAAAGCTGAGGAAAGGTTGTCGGAAGAATAGCCAGCAGGCAATGCTGCCAAAATCTCGGCAAATGAAACCTCTCTCCTTCTGTGATGGTCTATTTTGACTAAGTGGCATTTTAGGAGAAGATGGAGGCTCACTGGGCTGGTTTGAGGGGGCCTTGAAGACAAGAAGATGATGGTTAGTATAAGGACCCATGGTGACATGAGTGACCCCTCAGGAAAAGTCAGTAAACACCAAGAGTTATCTAAGTATCCACTAATTTGATATGCCCTAAATTCATAAGGATATGTCTATTAATTTGTGGAAGGATGGACCTGTGATAGCTTGGTGATTCCTTGAAGTATTTGTCAATGCTACATTCATATGAGGTTGAAGGAATAGAGGGCATGCTCATCAAATTTGCAGATGACACCAAATTGGGAGGGGTTGCTAATACGCCAGAGGACAGGATCAAAATTCAAAATGACCTGGAGATTGGAGAGCTGGCCCAAGCTTACAAAATGAAATTCAACAGAGAGAAGTGTAAGGTCCTACACTTAGGTAGAAAAAATGGAATGCAGAAATATAGGATGGGGGACACGTGGCTGGATGGCAGTACGTGTGAAAGGGATCTAGAAGTCTTAATAGAGCACAAACTGAACATGAGTCGGCAGTGTGATGCTGCAGCCAAGAAAGCCAATGCAATTCTCGGCTGCATCAATAGAAGTATGGTGTCTAGCTCAAGGGAGGTACTGGTACCACTCTACTCTGCTTTGGTTAGACCTCATCTTGAATATTGTGTCCAGTTCTGGGCACCCCAATTCAAGAAGGACATGGTCAAGCTGGAGCAGGTCCAGAGGAGGGCGACCAAAATGGTGAAGGGTCTGGAAGCCAAGCCGTATGAGGATAGACTTAGAGAGCTGGGTATGTTCAGTCTGCAGAAGAGAAGGTTAAGAGGGGACATGATAGCCATGTTTAAATATTTGAAGGGATGCCATGTAGAGGAGGGAGAGGGCTTGTTTTCTGCCGCTCCAGAGACCAGGACAAGGAGCAATGGAGTCAAGCTGCAGGAAAGGAGATTCCACCTGAACCTCAGGAAGAACTTCCTGACGGCCAGGGCTGTCTGGCAGGGAATATGCTGCCTTGGAGTGTGGTGGAGTCTCCTTCCTTGGAGGTTTTTAAGCAGAGGCTGGATGGCCATCTGTCGGGAGTGCTTTGAGGGTATTCCTGCATGGTAGGGGGTTGGACTGGATGGCCCATGTGGTCTCTTCCAACTCTACATTTCTATGATTCTATGATTCTATGAAGGACAGCAGTACCCTGAGTGTGGAAGTGGCGGATCATGGTTTCCATGTCAGTGGTGGTGATAAGTCTGTTTTTGGTTTCAACCTACACTTTAAAGGCGTTATCTTTATCTTTGGGTGACTGGGTTCAGCCCTGGGAAAATTTAGACTAAAGCCTGGACTGGATTGATTGCCCTACTGACCTGGGGGCTACCAGTCACTAGTGGTATACCATATTCTTTTTGAAGACAGATAGCATGAAGTTGCCAAATGAAGGCACCAGCCCTTTGCTAACTGACTTCTTTTATATGAATAATATATCACCAGTCTGCAGACAGCCCACACTGCCCACTCATTAAATTTGGGGCATAGTTGAAATGGGAGTGCTGGTGTATATTGCCCTCCACTTCTTAAGATGTACATACCAAAGGATCTCCTTCTTCCACATGAGCCTGTCCAGATAACTGCATTCATTCTGTGAGGATGATGCTATGCAGGCATACTTCTCTGTCATTTCCCAATAAATGTGTCTAGGAGGAATGCTATACAAAAACATTTACCACCTGCTACAACTGGCCACAACTGTGTTAAAAAAGTGGGAGTGAAAGGAACCTTCCCCCACCTACTAAGGCTGGGGTGGGGTAAGTTGGCCCATAGGCTGCATGTGGCTCCCAATGTCATGTCCTGGCTAAGTTGCTCTCGGAAACTTCACTCAGAGTTTGAAAGAGAAGTGTTTATTTCAGCAAAGCAAGCAACACCTCAATATTACAACAATATTTAAAATTTTTGTAGGTTTTTATACTTTTATATGTTTTAAAATGTTTTTAATCATTTAAAATTTTTTATTAATGTTTTAAACTTTTTCGGGAAGCTGCCTTGGTCCTAGTCTCAAAGACAGGAGTACGTACAATCAATCAATCAATCCATAACCAAAATGTTGAGACTAAAGCATCGGAGTTGGTTACAAGTTTTATACCTTGCCATACAAGTTTTTGTGCACAGATCAAAGATTACTTAAAGTCTTATAGGTCAAGTCACTCCACCAGGACTGGGACTTTCTCGGGCTGACAGTTACTTACCAATCTTTCATCATGCGAGTGAGTTCAAATTCCTGCACCATTATCTATGTATTCTCATAATACCTTCCTGTTATTCCATTGTTTCCTCCCTTTTAATCTACCTTTCCTTATATTCATTATAAGGTTGCATTGAACAAGCAGCAATTGCCCATTTGGAGCCTAAGGATACTTTAAATGTATAACTGGATACATAGGCCATTTCTGCCCTACACTGTGATAGTGCTATTATTTCACTTTCAACATCGTGTGGAATTCTGGGGTTTATAGTTTACTGGAGCCAAAGAACTCTCTGGCTGAGAACTCCAAAGGCCCCTCCCTAAACTGCAAACCCTAGGATTCCATAGGAGGTTGAAAGTGGAATAGTGCACTATAAGTGTAGTGTGGAAATGGCCCTAGCTGCAACTAGCAATTAGCAATGGATACGTATTAGTGGTTAGCAAACCCTGTCCTACTATATCTAATGCAGCTATACTATTACATATACTGGTTCATACATATGACAGTGATACATATTCTGACACCCAGTGACCAGTTTTGTGGCCCCAGAGACACTCTGTTTTTTATCTTTTCTTTTTCTTTTTCTATTTTATTTTTCTATTTTTTATATTTTTATATTTTTATATTTTATATTTATATAATTTATATTTTATATTTATTTAAATTTAAATTATTTATTTATAAATTATTTAAATTTATATTTTATATTTATATTTTATATTTTTTATATTTTATTCTTTTTCTTTTCTTTTTATCTTATCTTTTTATCTTTTCCCTATTTGTTTGCCCCAAGGTGTTCCCCAATGTCCCTTAGGCAGTTTTAGACTCTTTGGACCTCTGTGGAAAGGAAGTCTGGGCATGCTTAAGACTGCATAGGGATGGCTAGGAGAGTTCTCTTTCTCTCTCTATCTCTTTTTTTCTGAGAAGTGCTTTGGAAGCTAGCTTCTCCTACCTTCCACCTGTCTCAGTTTGAAAGGGACGGTTCTGTTGAATCCTTTATCATCTCACTTTTTCAGCTTCTTTTAAAATGTCCCAGCTTTTCTTTCCCCCTCCCGCTTTCTCCCATCATCCTGGCTTACATCAAACATTGAGAACTGAGTTCAAAATGGAGTGCACTCAAGTAACTCAGTGAGGGAAGAGGAACAAGGAAGGAATCTTGCCCTATCTGGTAGGCTCAGGCAAAAGCAAATCTCTGCAGCCCCTCTCAGCTTGTGCGTCCTTGCTTTTTAAAAACTTTTGCCATCTTGACCACACTTTGATGTTGCTTGACCACACGTGTCTTGGTCTTGAACTGTGAAATGTTGGAGAATGTAGTATTATGATTGTTATTGTTATATTTTCTGATTATATAAGATAGAATATAAGAGGAGATGAAGGAATCTTGCCCTTCCCAGTCAGCTATATTAAAAGCAGACTGCTGCAGTCTCTGCTAATTAATCTGTTTAAATTCATTCCTAAATTTTGCCATCTTGACCACACTCCAGTGTTGCATGGCCACACATGTCTCCTGGTTTTCAACTGTGAAGTGTTGGAGGGTGCAGCTTCCAGGTCACATCCCATTTTTTTTAAAGACTTTCCTGGAGCTAAAATGGCCCAGAGAGAGCAAAGAAAAAAAGTGACAAAAATTATTCCCCATGGACACTAAGAAGTGCCTGAGAAGCGTTTGGGGATTTTAAAGAAAATAATTTCTCCCCCCCCCCCAAAAAAAAAAGGCCTGCAGGGGGTTGAGGCTGCCCAAGGTCTTCTGGAGACCCAGTATGGATGTCCAGACTCCTAACAGAGCTGACACATCCTATCCCAAACATTTCATAGAACTTCACCTCCTCAAATCCTCCATTTATTGGGGAAGAAGCATTTTATCAAGTGGTAGAGGTGGGGAGACACAGCAGTAGTGAGAAATCACTTAGAAGGAATCCTTGTCCAATTGTGCTGATGACTTCCTAAGCTTCTGGCAGAGATATGCTAATCTGTATCATTCACCGACAATCTCTTATTTTGACCTCAAGTCCATTCTGACTCACATCTGCACCAGACTGTAGATTTTCCTCCTGTCCCACCGTACACTGAAATTAGCACATATTTCTATGATCATTATTTCCCCAAATTATGCCCATATTTAGAACACATCTCTGAAAGAAGCACATTTTTCTCTACTGACTACAATATCCTCAATTTCCCATGTGCATAGGTCAAGTACATGCATTTGCCAATTGCATTTGGTTGTTCTCATTGTGCAAATCACACCACAAGCTTGTAAATGTGTGGATTTCTGATGGCGTATTTTGGTTGGTTTTCAAGGGGATCTGAATTGCATAAAGTCTTAGTGTGCAAATGCAACAGATTTCTCACCCAACTTGCTAACCATAAAGGCTTTTTGAATATGTAGGATCCAGCCAGCTGAAGGTCCCTGAGCAAGGATACCCCATCAACAGAGTTAAAATGCTTAATTCTGGCCATACAGAAGTTCACAGCAGGAACTTCCTTTGGTGCCATCTATCTCTAGCATTCTTAGCATTTTGGGTAAGCTTGCCTGCATAGATACCAACAGGAAAAAGTCAAACTGCTGCCCAGAGTCTCTGCTTATCAAAGAAGGGCTCGCCACAGGGATGTGGCTATGTGTGTGTGAATGCATGTAAAATGAGGGTATAGCCTTCCCAAACAAGAATTCTGCCACACCAATAGAATTTGTAACTGGCTTGGCAGTAGTATGCGTTAAAGAGATCTAGGGATCTTAAGCAATGGCAAGCTAAGCATGAGTCAACAATGTGATGGGTGGCAGCATGAAAAGTTAATTCATTTCTAGGCTGTATCAGCAGAAAAGTAGCAAGTAAATAATGTGTGTGTGTGTGTGTGTGTGTGTGTGTGTGTGTAGATAGATAGATAGATAGATAGATAGATATATAGATAGAGAGATAGATAGATAGATAGATAGATAGATAGATAGATAGATAGATAGATAGATAGATAATCAAACCTCCACATTCGCTAGGGTTAAGAGAACAGGAGCCCCGTGAAAGTGGAAAAACTGTGAATAACTCTAGACTCTCCCAAACCATATTTAAGACACACAAAAAAGTATGATCATCATATTCAATCCATGCTTCCTGCCACCTCCACTGCTGCCCCACACCATTTTTAATAGGGACTTATAAGCCTCATTCTCAGTTTCATAAGGCTTGTAGTCCCTAGTAAAATGGCATAGGGAGGCAGCAGAGCTGACAGCAAATAAGCTGTGAAAAATCAAATCCATAAAAAGTGAAACCCACAAATGTGGAGGGCTGACTGTATGTGTGTGTGTGTGTATATATGTATATGTACGTATGTATGTGTGTGTGTTGACTTATGGCAATCTTGTGAATTTCATAGGTTTTCTTGGGCAAGGAATATTCAGAGGTGATCTTGACAGCTTCTTCCTCAGAAATACAGGCAGATCATCTGGTGTTTATTGGCAATATCCCATCCAAGTACTAACCAGGGCTGACCTGGCTTAGCTTCCAAGATCATACAGGATCTGGTGCCCTTAGATATTTAGGTCCTGATGAGGGAAATAATAGTCCCACTTTATTCTATTTTCTGTCTCAGACCTTACACTGAATAATCACTTGGATACCACGGTTTAAGATGGACCTTGTGCAGAGGAATAAGATAGGTAAACATCTGGAAAGCAAGCCCTATGAATAAGGAAGTCTGGTGGCTCTGTTGTCAGTGGTACATTGAATCTATTCTGGATTTTAGAGCTGAGCTTTAAAGGAGCTGTTGAAGGTGCTGAACTGTATTAGGTTCAGCGCTTTGGATAGCTCCTTTACCATTTGGAATAAAATCTGGACCACAATCACTGATGAGCTGATACCGGAACCACCAACATCCACGGAATTTGAAGAATGGCCAAGATGGAGATAGATGGAAGTGTAGTTTCAAAGACAGAGAAAATAGTAGTCCAAATATAATCTGTACTAGGCAGATCTCATCTGGAGTACTGCATTCCTTATTTTAGGAAGGATATAGACAAGTTGGAGGAGGTTCAGAGAAGGACAACAGGGATGAGACGTGTGAAGAACAACATATATGAGGAATGTTTGAGGGATTTGGTAATGTTCAGCCAGATTAAGAGAAGACTGAGGGGTGACATAACTGCATTCTTTAAATATCTCAAAAACTCTCACAGAGGAGGGGCCACATTTGTTCTGTGCTTCCTCAAAAGGAAGGACCATGTTTAATGGTTTGAAGTAACAGGAGAGTAGATTTCAATGGAACATTAGAAAGAAGTTCTTGACTGTGAGAACAGTTTAACAATGGAACCAACTACCCTATTTGCTGGCATATAAGACTCACTTTTTTCCTCGAAAAATACTGTTTGAAAATGGGGTGCATCTTATATACCAGTGTGTCTTATACATCAGCAAATAGTATTTGCTGAGGTGTAAATGGGGTGTGTCTTACACATTGGTGTGTCTTATATGCTGCAAATACGGTACCTTGAGAGGTCATGGAGTCTCTTCCTCTGGATTTCTTTATAAAAAGGCTAGATAGCTTCTTGCTGGAGATACTCTAGTTGGATTTCCAGTACTGAGCATTGGACTTGATAGCCTATGTAGCCTTTTCCAGATCTTTATAATCTGATTCTATGCTTCCATGTTTCTTCCATGAAGAAGACTGAAAACTGATATGATGATTGATAACATTTGGCTTCACCCACTTTACTGGATGAAGCAATTGCCTCAGCAGGCAGAAGTGGCAAATACACTGGTTTCCTGACCTGATAGGACCCTTGATGCTTGTCCTTTCCAACACCGAAAACTCCCAGTAATGCTCATCATTCCTATGCTGCTCCGAAGGAGGATGGTGGCACCTGTAAATTGTTCTCCCACATTGAAGGTTGTGGCAGCGTCAAACAAAACAGACAAAGGCCTCTTGCATGGCATGAGCACTGCAAGTGTATCCCTTTTCCTTTGACAGAAGAAGAGGCTAGATGGAATCCTATGTAAATTATACAGTTAAATTCCTTTTACTTAGGCGGTAGTACTTCTTCATGGCTGCCATGCAATAGATGTTTTCAATTCGTGGTTTTATAAATGGAGTTCCACAAGTGTAACCATGTCACATGGACCTAAAACCTATGGTTAATACTGCAACAGAGCCATTGAATCAGTTGCATTTACCTCCATGTTGGCTCGCTATTCATGAGTTGATTCCATGAATCTATTCTAGTTGAGACTAACCAACAGGATTCCAGCCATGTTGTTGTGCATTGCTTTTATGGTGCAAAGGAGTCAACAGGACTTTCAGTGTTTACTGGGCTTGCAGTTATGCCATGTGACAATATGCAAGTATACTGGCAGATGCGCAATTGGTTGCACAACATTGGTATTCATCAAATGTGTGGTGTAGTGCAACTGCTTTTTAACTAGGGCCATTTCCGCACCCTACCTTCTTCCAATGTCCTCCTGTGGGGATCCCAGGAG
Source organism: Cyclura pinguis (assembly GCA_030412105.1). Classification (NCBI taxonomy): domain Eukaryota; kingdom Metazoa; phylum Chordata; class Lepidosauria; order Squamata; family Iguanidae; genus Cyclura; species Cyclura pinguis. The sequence goes on along the minus strand of CM059599.1, from coordinate 14,605,265 downwards.
CAGCTCTGCTGGGAAGAGGCATGACAGGACCTCTCCCCTCTGCACTGGCTGCCTTCAAGAATGAAGCAGCACAATGGCTCCACCTCTTCCTTCTGCAGCACAGTCGGGTACTTTTCCAGGCTGCGCTAGGGCAGCAGGTGCAGCCATTGTGCTTCTGGACCCTCCTCAGACCATGATGGTGGCACAACCATGGGTCATTGACAGGAAAAACCTGTCAATGATTTACTGCTTGATCGTGTTGCCTGGGGACAGGAGAAGAACAGGACCATGATGATGTTGTGCCTAACTGTCACCGTGGTCCCACCCTTCTCTCATTCCCATTACAGGATGACAACGTCCGGCGGAAAGGGCCTTTGCGACTGTAGCTAGACACCTCACAAGCATGACGTAGGATCTTAACCATCTTCATGTGGAATTTGCTCCAACAGATCATAAGAGGGTAGGTGATTTGGCCTTCTTTTGTCTTCCTTTTCCAGGTCTATAATCTTCTTCTGAAGAGTGAGAACTCAGAACTACCCATAAGATTCCATGCATTGCTTTGCATCTCTGGATTCTGACAGAGGTGTGGAGGTATTGGCCATATGGTATTGCAACAGACTCTGCACTAGAGTGACACTGTTCACATTTGGGAATTACCGATCTATGTACATGGTAATAGTGGCTTGATTATGTGTAGCTATTCTGTGTGGGGTGGAGGAGCAGTAATTTCATCATCATTTGCTCCTGTTATTGCTAAAAAACTAATTAAATTTTGTCATTTTATTCAGGGAGATTTCTGTCTCACCAAAACCTTCTCCCCTTTCTCTCGTTAACTTTCTTCTGTGGCTGAGTTCCACTTCCGGGCTCCTGCTCTTCTCCATTCCTATCCAAACCTGATTAAATTAACTTCTGAATAATACCCCATATTGCATATGGGAAAAGTAGGGGAGGGGAGAAAGTTTTGTTTCCTCGCAATTTTTTAATACGAGGCTGATTTTTATTATATTACCAGAGAAATAAGATTGCTCTTGCAGTCTCAATAAATCACCCATGAAGCCTCTTTCTTCTTTCACCCCCCTCCCCTAAATTGAATTTTTATTTAAATAAAAGTGTTATGTTTGTATTTGAACTGACAGCTAAATCTGATAATTAGAGTGCATGAAGTTAGCTTTGATTGGCATTGTAATTGGATTGTCATTGGGCTGAAAACCTATTATCTTTGGATCATGCCCCATGAAATCTGTTGAAGTAACTTTGCTGCCAGTCATTAAAGCCACCATCTTGGCTTACAAATGAGGTTTTGAAAGGCTTTCTCTCTCTCTCTCTCTTTTTTTAACCACTGGGAATGTAATTTAAACTGCTGCAATTGCACTCCCATTAATTAAAATTATATTAAAATCATGGTTCATTTTCTAAATATTTTTCCCCCAGATTTTATTAGACATCCTTATTACTAAATGCTTTGAAAAGATTACACAGCACTGCTAGTAAAATTATATTTTGAGATAATCCGTCAGAAAAAACACATGCTACTCATCAACAGCAGGGAAGGGGTGGAAATTAGTCAACATGTTGATCATTAAAGGAAGGTGCTGTTGGGATTTTGTTTGATTAGCATCTTCTACACAACAAATAACATAAAATAAAAATGCATTCCTTACTGATAGATTCATTTCTACAAAGTATGAAGCGACATGCCAGTGATGAAGAAACATTGTTAAAACCTGTTCTTTGACCTGGACATAGACTATTACGTTCCTAATCATTCTTTATATTATCCAAAAAAAAAAAAAGCCTATTCAGATGTATTAGGACATTGTTTTAACGGGACAGTTACAAATGCAAACTTAGCATTTCATCCCTTGGATAAACCAAAGCTGATATGGCATACGACAGCTGAGATCCTACATCAAGATTGTTGTTCCTTCCTCTCCTCCTCTCCTTTTCTTTTTCCCCCTTCCTATTGTCTTCATATTATTGTCAAGTCAGATTTGATTTATGGTGACCCTACAAACAAGACATCCCTAAGAGCCCTGGCCCTCATAGAATCATAGATTCATAGAGCTGTCATACTGATTGTGGCTTACAGAGGCATAAGTCCAACTCACACCATCATTACTCCCTTGTTTGGTCATTGTGCTGTTCAGAATTCTTTACAGACTTCACCGTGATGAAAATTCCCCACAAATTCTCCCTTTTCTCTTCCTGCAACTCTCCAACATGGCCATTTCCTATCTTGTGGTGAGCAAGGGAGCAGCAAACATGCATCCAGTCATTGTCCAAGGCTGAATACATAGCAGCAATATCATCCTTATGGACCTCTGTAGGACTCCTGGGAGGTTCTGAGGAATGCTTGTTGCTATTTACCCAGTTATAGGAATATAGCTGGACACTCCTCCCCTCTCTCTGCTGGCTAGGAGATGACCATGTTTGGGGTGGCAAAAGAGAAGAGAGGGCCTGGTGCATTTGGATGGGAAATGTAAGTGCAATAGATCTCCTGATATTTTTTATCCCACCCTGTATCACAGGATCTCAGACCAAGGTACAAGTAAGGTCAATGCAAACGTTAATGCCACTTAAAACAATAAAGATAATTTAAATGAACTAAAAATGTATGGCATTCAGTTAACAAGTCAAAACAGGTTTAAGACAATTTTAAAACTATGAGCCTAAGCTTTTTAGGATAAATAGTTGAAATCCAGAGGATTTAATAAACAGCCATGTTTTTACTTGGACCAGCAGCTAAGGAAAGGTCCTCCCTCCATCCCAACGTCCATTGCTGTGGCTTCAGAGGGAGAGAAGAGCAGCCAGGCACAGCTCCATCATGTTAAGGCCCAGCAGCTGAGGAACGATCCTCCCTTCATATTCCAACTGCCACTGGTATGGCCTCAGAGGGAGAGAAAAGCAGCCAGCAATCCCTTTTCCTTGTGTGTCATTTTCATTGCTGACATCCCCTTTTTTGTGCATTGTATTTTTTTTAATATTGTAAACCTGAGGCAGGGAACTGTCAAATTAGCAGTTGTAAATCACTCATATAAAGCAACATGCACACATGTTGTTGTGTGCCTTCAAGACGTCTCCGACTTACAGCAATCCTAAGACAGTCCTATTGAGGTTTTTCTGGGGCTGAGAGTGTGTTTCCAGTGGGTTTCCATGTCCAAGAAGGGAATCAAACCCTGGTCTCCAGCATCATAGTCCAACACTCGGACCACTACATCATGCTGGCTGTACTTGTACACAGATGGCACTATATAAATAAATAAATGATCGTGGTAGTAGTGATGATGATGATGATAATGATGATGAATGAATGAATGAAAACAGTGTGGTACCAACTGAGTCTCCAAGCAGAGGGCATTCCATAGTTCAGTCTCCAAGGGGAAGGCCTTCAACAGTTGGGGTGCCACTGTTAAGAAGGCCCTTTCCCATGTTCTCACATAGTGGATTTACCTCACTGGTGGGACACAGATGTTACCCCAAAATATGGGTGCCCCGAGGTCCACCTGCAATGCCAGTACCTCCACATGAGGGAGGTAGGAGGCCTGCAAGGGGGGAGGGGTAACCCAATGAGATCTTCCACCAAATTTTACAGGGTCTCTGCAGGAAAGAACCAGCCAGAGATTCAAAAATAAACTAAAAATGCATTTTATTGAGGGGACTTCATTCACACAAGATATAAACAGCCACATATTCACACAAGAGCTAACTAAGGATAAAGGCAGGAAAGGTTGAAGTGGAGTTTCAGGGTTTCAGGTGATAATGACCAATCTGGAGAGGCTTTCCAGCCAAGTAAACAATGGAAGTTGCAGGGTGGACAATGAGGTCTGGACTGTTTTAAAGATCTTAGTATTAGGTGACAAGGAGTTAATGGCTGTTGGGATAGCGCTGTAATGGTGGGCAGGTGAAGGAACAATAGGAGAAATGCACAGGTCAATGGGAAGAAGAGCTGAAATAATAGTGGCTTGGTGGGAACTTCTAGCCACAATTATCTGACAGCAGGATCATTACAGCTTAGTTTAATGATGTCCTGATGACCTGGCTATGCCTAGAGGGGATCCTTGACCTCCTTTGCAATGCATGTGTTTAGTCAGTATTTTACCTCTGCCTAGCCTTGCTTCACAGTCACATCAGGGTCCATTTTATATCAATGCCAATTAATATATCTTGCCAATTTAAATCATGTTTTGCCAATTAAACCATATCAAATCTGGAGAGCATGTGGGTTGGTAACGCAGAGGAGGACCACCCCAGAAGACCTCAGAGTTCAAGCATGCAGGTATAAGAAAACATGCTCCCTCAAGTGTTGAGATTCCAGATCATTTACGGCTTTAAATGTTATCACCAGCACTTTGCCTTCCAACCAGAAACGTATTGGCAATTCTTTCCAGAATAGCATGAGATAGTATTGATATGGTATTCCAGTCAGGGATTGAGCTGCTGAATTTCACACTAGCTGCAGCTTCTGAACACATCAGTAAATAAACATATTTGACTTTTGTGTCTTGTTACCCTGATTTCTGGGGTCCCTTGGGGGACACCTCAATGTGCTCCATGTGATGGGGAATGAAAATTAGCCAGAGCATGAGCGATAGCAATGCGAGAGGCAGGGTAACCTAGCGTGGTCTTTTTACCCAGTTTTTACGGGGTCACGCCAAGCCAAAAACCAAACAAAAATGTCTAACAAATGATTTTATTGAATGAAATTCTCACGCATCAACACAATCACTCACACACTCACTCAAGTCCTTTTAAGAAGCAAAAGAGAGGAAACTGCATAGGGGAATATTGAAGGGATTGTAACTGGGGTAATACTACATCTTTTCCTGAAGTCCTTGGTATGGGAAAGACAGTGAAGAAGTGGAGCTCAGCATGGAGATGGCTGAGGGGATTACTCAACTGGGACAGAGAAACAGTCTGCTGGGATGACTGGGAGTGGTCCAAAGAACCGCTCAAAAACTGGGACTATTTGTAGGGGAAAAAGGACCTAGAGGGCTAATCCTTTCCTGGGGAGAACAATGAGTGCTGCAACGAGAAAGAAGCTCCACAATGGTAACTTCCTTTGCTTGATGAGATTACAAGGTGTTGCCAAAGTCTCAGGATCCTTGCTGGATAGGATTTTGCTCAACCTGGGGCAAACACACTAATCCCCTCATGTTGGCTTCTCAGGGGCTGAGGACCCTTTGTCTACTGTGGGCTTGCATAGCTTGAGGTCTCCTGGGGCTACGTGATGGGGGATTTTACTGGCCTGACCTGGTTTTCGATCGTTCGACTGTTGCTGCCTCTGTGCCTATCCGGGCGACCTCTCAGGCACATTGAATCATATTTTAATATCAAAATTGTAGACCCCAGGACAGGGTTTTCCAGTGGGGTAGCAGTTTCTATATAAAAATGAAGCTCAGGTCTTCTTTAGATGCAGTCTGTAATGTGCTTTGAATGTGCCAGCATTGATGTCAAGATCTAGGGATGACTTTCCTGTTCTCCTAGTTTAATGGAGCTATAAGTACAGTACTTATGGTTTCAGCAGCCTGAATTGTTCGTTAATTTTGACGGTTATAATGTTAGCCAAAGCTGGAAACCTCTTTGGTCTTACACAGTTAGATGTAAATGTAAGTAATCTAGTTTTTAAAAGTTTTTCTAGGATAGGGTGGGTAAAGTATATCCTGGGGCTACATGTGCCCTCCCCCCCCCCCAAAAAAAGATGTTTGCTGGCTCTCAAAACCTTGCAAAAATTAGCCTTAAACTGGCAGGATAGATCTAGATCTAGATCTTGACTCCAATACTGGAACAGTCAAATGATACTACAACTAGTATCGAAAGAAGACCTGGGCTTGATTTTGTCTGTTGCTAGGTAGCACTGCTTAACACACACATATGCACGTGCGCACACACACACACAATATTTTGGAAAAATAGAAGAAGACGTTTTGGACAGGTCCCAGAGCCCTAAAAGTTGCCCATCCCTGCTCCAGAAAGACCAGAAATCTCAGTCCACTATTCTGGAGCTGTAGGCGTAGTTCCAAAACACAAGGCATGGAAGCAGCAGGTATGAGGTTCACTGTTTAATCTCCTGGGATTCTTGGCATAGTTTCATGTGGGTTGTGGATGGGTGAAGAGAGAATGAGAAAAAGAAGAGAAAGAGAGGCAGACCTGCAGGGAAAGACCTTTTTCCCCCTCATTTAGGCAGGCCTCCGGTGCTTAAATGATGTGGCCGAAGAGTGTTTTGAATGGAGCGTGCTGTGCTTTTATCTTTTCATCTTTCAATTATGTTTTAAATGTGCTTTAAACAGTTTTAATGATGTGCTTTTAAAAAATAGAATTGCTTGTTTAATTGTTTTTTAACTTTTTAAATAAAAATTTTAACTGCACTTTTTTTAAAAAAAAGCTGCTTCGAGTCCCTGCTTGGGAGAAAAGAAGAAAAGAGCAGTATAATCACAGAATCATAGAATTGTAGAGTTGGAAGATATCACCAGATCACCAGGGCCAGCCAGTCCAACCTCCTGCCATGCAGGAAGATACAATCAAAGCATTCCTGAAAGATGGCCATCCAGTAACTATCTAAAAACCTCCAAAGAAGGACATTCTACCACACTCCAAGGCAGCATATTCCACTGTTGAACAGCTCTTACCATCAGAAAGTTCTTCCTAATGCTTAGATGGAATCTCTTTTCCTGAAGTTTGAAGCCATTGCTCTGTTTCCTAGTCTCTGGAGTAGCAGAAAATAGGCTTGCTCCATCCTCCTATGAAAGATGGGTATAATGTAATGTAATGTAATGTAATGTTTATATAAATGGTGTGACACCCAGCATAGTGTAGTGGTTTAAGTGCTGGAATCACTCGAATACCTGCTCAGCCGTGGAAACCCACTGGGTGACCTTGGACAAGTCACACTCTCTCAGAGTGTGACTTCAGAGGAAGGACAGGACAAACTCCCTCTAAACAATTCTTGCCATAGGTCAGAAATGACTCCAGCTAGTGAGCCCTACATTTGGAATATGAAGGAGAAGACCAGAAGCAGGAAGAGGAGGCAGCTTATGGTCTTGTGGTGATGATTACATTACTGGGGGATCATTATATTGGTTTCTACTTCATCAGAGTCGCCTTTAGTGGACCATCACACTTTTTCTCAAGTGACTGTTAAAATTTTTATAGTAACTATTAAGCAGAAAATGAATCTTCAGAGCAGCCATCCTGAGATTTTGTGTTAAGGACAGAAAATCCAGCTCTTAAATATACAAAGAGATCATGAATGTGTTTACAGCACTATTTTAGTCGGCTTGCTTATTTCTTTCTATTATAAATCATTTTTCTTGCATGGACTCAAGATAGCCAATGAATGATTACTCAGTCTGAGCCACAAGAAAGCTTGAAATACTTGGGCAGCATTTCCTAGAAACATGCCAGACAGTTCTAGAATATGAAGACTTTGGGCCTTTCCGCACTACATAACTATTGTACTATGATTCCACTTTAACTACCATGGCTGTCTCCTATGGAATCCTGGGGTTTGTAGTCTTTGGAGGTACTGAAGCTTTCTGACTGAGAATAGTAAATATCCCTCCCTAAACTGCAAATCCCATGATTCCATGGAACAGAACCATAGCAGTTAAAGTGGAATTATAGTGCTATAGTTCTGTAGTGTGGAAAGGCCCTTACAGAAAATTTGGCCCTTTTCTGCGGAGGGAAGTTAGGTTTTAAAAATTTGCTTAAATTGGATAGTGTCAGTTTGGCTGAACTTTCCTGGATATGTTTTTAGGTAAATGACTTTGTTTCAGTGCTTGTGTGCTTCGCTATATAGGTGGGGATGATGAGATCTGTTGATGGCCGGGCAAGCTGGGAAGATGGAAATGTTATTGTAACAGCCTGTGATAACAGAATAAATAGACATGGCTGCAAAGTCTGTCGGAAACTAAGTGGGAAAATGGAAGGAGAACAGAACACTTGGGATATATGTTGTTTGAGTGAACCATCAAATGAGATGTTAGTGCATACCAGTTTTGAAATGTAATGGTTTAAATATCACTGCAAATCCAATATTCCTTTAGTCTTGGCAATGCCAAGGTGTGCTTTTGCTACTTTGACATTCCTGAATAAAGTTTTTTAAACCTCTAAGCTTAATTTATTGAACTTGGAACTATCCTGTACATCACAGATAGGTAGACAAATGTTGGGTGGAAGTCTGTTTATAGAATCATACAGCCAGAGAGTCAAAGAGCTGGAAGGGACCAGAGAGGTTGCTTAGCTCAATATGTTACCCTGAAAAAGTACACAGCTGAAACACTCCTGGAAGATGACCATCTAATCTCTGTTTAGAAACTGATGGTGTCACGAACCTGTCTTAGATCTTTTCACATGTAGTTTTACCTTCCCCACCCCCCTGTTTTTCATAGAATCATAGAATCGTAAAGTTGGAAGAGACCCCAGGGGCCATCGAGTCCAACCCCCTGCTATGCAGGAACACCCATCAAAGCATTCCTAACAAATGACCATCCAGCCTCTGCTTAAAAACTTCCAAAGAAGGAGACTCAACCACACTCTGAGGCAGCATATTCCACTGTCGGACAGCTCTGACAGTCAGGAAGTTCTTTCTGAGGTTCAAGTGGAATCTCCTTTCCTGCAGCTTGAATCCATTGCTCCTTGTCCTAGTCTCTTGCTCCTTGTCCCAGTCTCAAGGGACATATTCAGTTCAGAGTTGCATAAACTGAGTTCCACAAATGCAACCATTTCACAGAGGTCTAAATCCTATTAGTCCTGAATGCAGCCATTGCATTAATAGGATTTACCTATGCATTTACTCACTATTCAACAATTTGATTCAATGTGTCTACTCTAGTTGATATTAACCAACAGGATTCCAGCCAATGGTTGTGCATTCTTGGATGGTATGTAACTATTTATCAGTGCCTTCCATGTACCATTTTCTGCACAGGAATTGCAGCAACAGCCACTGTGTGTTCTTCTTTGCATTACAGAACAATAAGCAGGCATTTTGGCAGATAGGCAATGTCAATGTTCACTCAAAGGATGGTACAGTGCAACCACAGTGTATCTACGTGAGTATTGATTTACTAGTACATCTCTCACAGGAACAAGTTAGGATCTTAGCTTTCCAGAGTTTAATTTTGCTTGTCCTCATGGTTTCCAATCAGGAGGGAGTTACATTAACAGCTTTCATTCCCATGTTCTCTTACCTCAATCCTAGAAGGAATCCTAGGCCATTTCCGCACTACCCTGTTATAGTGCTATTATTCTACTTTCAACATTCTATGGAATCCTGGGGTTTGCAGTTTAGGGAGGGGCAATTAGCATTCTCAGCCAGAGAGCTCTTTGGCCTTGAGAAACTACAAACTCCAGAATTCCACAGGATGCTGAAAGTGGAATAATAATACTACAACAGTGTAGTGAGGAAATGGCCTCAATAGGCAATAGACAGTCTTTCCACAAAGAGCAGTGGAGTGTCTGACCACACAGGCAAGACCCACACAATCTTGCCAAAGGCCTCAGTGCATTCCTATCATCCAAAGTGGATGTGTGAACCTACTGACATGCATGTGTGTATTCCTCTACGTGAAAGAGGCTCCAGTATCTTTTTAGGAATAGTGTCCTGTTTATGGAATGCTCTCACCTGGAATGCTTCTTTAATATCAGCAGTGATGTATTTAAGTCTTTTACTTCAAGTCTCAAGTCAAGTCTCAAGTCTCTACCTTCAAGTCTCAAGTCAAGTTCAAGTCCTTGAAGATACTTCAAGCCAAGTCTCAAGTCTGGGAGCCAACTTTATACCCCAACCTGTATTCCAGAATTTCTGGACAGAGTCAGATACAGTCAGTTTTAACAATTTAAGCAGAGTCAGTCCTCCACATTTGCAATTTTGCATCTGCAGCTTCGGAAGCGGGGAATGAGACCCTTCTTACTCCCCCTTCCCAAAGCAGGAGACTTTTGGTGCCAATGGGAATAAAAGAGCCTGCAGCTTTGGAAGTGGAGAATAGGATCCTTCTTGCTCTCCATTATTGATGCTTCAAAAGCTTGAGAAGGAAGGATCCTTCCTCCTCAAGCCTGTTGTCTAACATATCTGCTGTTCCCCTTTGAGAAATGTGCCTTGCACTCGGGGGGAGAGTCTTGTCTTTGGCTCTTAGGAAAAGTTTTAGAAGGCTCCTCTGATATGCAGCAGGGACAGGCTGCTGAGCAGACCTCAACCCTACCTGAAGCCCATTGCCTAACCCATTTGCTGTTCCCTTCCGAGAAATGCGCCCACACTTTGGGCTTGAGACAGATTCTTATTGACCAGTAGGTAAAAAGAGATGGAAGTGTTGTTCAAAGTCATAAGATTTCTGGATGAATGTGTTATGTTACTGAACCAAGGGCAGGAAGTCAGGCACTGAAAATATACAAGTCTCGAGTCCAGTCAAGTCGAGTCAAGTCAGTGCATTATTTATTGCCGAGTCGAGTCCGAGTCCAGTTACTGAGGTGACTTAAATCCAACCTGTCAGTCGACTTGAGTCTACATCACTGACTATCAGCATCATCCTCCTGTGGACAGCAGCTAAAGACATATCTTAGGGTTTTAATAGCTGTTCTTGTGTTGCTGCTTTTAGGTTTTATCCTGATGGTTTCTTATTTCTTATATTGTTTCCTTCTCCCTTCTGTCATTAACAGAAAGGGATTTTAAAATATGTTCAAAGTACAAGAATGACGCATGAAATGGTGGGACTGCTGCTCAGCAAGGATGGTAAAATGCTAACAGATCACAATCAAAAGGCAGAACTGTTCAATACCAAGTTTGCTATAATTCCCCTCTGCCCCCCCAAAAAGGGACTGTGGACTTCCATGCATCAACAGAGACCTTGGCAAGGAACCTCGGTTATGCAAATCAAGATTGATAAAGTGTTAGTCAGGAAACGCCTAGTTAACCTAAATGAGTTCAAATCTGCAGGGCCAGATGAACTGCATCCCAGAGTACTAAAGGAATTTGCTGTGATCATGGGGATTCCCATTATCCAAGCAAAAGAGCTGAAAAGTGATAGTTCTCTCTCCAGGTAGACAAGGGGTTAACAAGCTGCTGGGTTTAAGTTACATTTTATTGGGGGTCAGCATCACAGAGGACTTCAGAGGTCTTGAGAGACAATTGTGCCCAATCAAGAGGAGAAAGGTGAGAACCTTTGAGATGCTTTGGTCAAGAAGTTTTAGAAGGCCTCAGGGGACAAGGAGGCAGAGAGAAGAACAATGGGACTTGAGCGAGCTGGTAGTAGGGTTGGCAGTGGCCCAATCTCCTAGATCCTCCTTCCCCCGTCCCCCCACCATCTCAACAGGTGGTTCAAAATGTGAATAGACAAGGATGTTTTTTAGCTAGTTGTATTAGGTTTTTCTATTTCTTTTAAAGCTCTGGCTGAAATAATGTAACTATCTATAACTTGTAATTCCTAAGTGAGCCTGGAGGAAGAAGCCTTCATGTATGGTGATGCCTTCTGTTATTACTTTGCCGGTTCTTGATATAAAATGCTTTCCTTGCAGAATCATTTGCTATCATTTTTGAGAACTCTTAGAGAACAGGTGAGGTGCCAGGGGACTGGAGATGAGCAAACAATGTCCTTTTCTTCAAAAAAGGCAAAAAGCAGATCCAGGAAATTACAGGCTGGTCAGCCTGACCTCAATACCAGGAAAAATATTGCAACAGATTATACAGGAGTTTGTTTGCAGGAATCTTGATGACAATGCAGTGATTAGTAGGAGCCAGCATGGGTTTGTTGAGAACAGATCCTGTCAAACAAATATTATATCTTTAAAAAAAAGATGGGGGAAAAGATGGGAGAATACTGTGGATGTCATTTATCTGGATTTGATAGCATTTGATAAGCATTTGATAAGCTTCCACATGATATTTGATTAGCAAACTGACTAAATGTGGAATAGATGGAAACACCATCAGATGAATGCTTAATTGGTTGGAAAACCAAGGTTAAAGAGTTGTAATCAGTGGCTGTGTTTCAAATTGGAAGGAGGGGTCCAGTGGAGTGCCGCAGAGTTCTGTCCTGGGGCCAACACTTTTATTTTTATAAATTATTTAGATGAGCAAGTGGAGGGAATCCTTATCAAATTTGCAGATCATACAAAACTGAGAGAGGGGGCAGATAACATATGGTAAACTAGAAAACTGGGTTGAAATTAATAAAATGATAATTCAGTAGAGACAAATGCAAAATTCTACATTGAGGCCACAAAAACCAAGTGCACAGGTAAAGGACAGGGGATGTTTGGCTCAGCAGTACTCCATGTGAAAAGGACCTTGGGATTATTGTTGAGTATAAGTTGAACATGAGCCAGCAGTGTGATGCTGCAGCACAGAAGGGAAATGCTATCTTAGCTCTTATTAATAGAAGCATGGTTTCCAAGTCAAGGGAAGTAGTAGTCCTTGTATATTCTGTGCTGCTCAGGCCTCATTTGGAGAACTATATTCAGTTCTGGGTACCTCATTTTAAACAGGATATTGACATGTTGGAGTGATTTCAGAAGAAGGGCAACAAGGATGTTAAGAGGTATAGAGAATAAAACATGTGGGGAACAGTTGAAGGAGTTTGGTGAAAAGAAAACTGAGGGATAAAATGATCTCATTCAGAGGAGGGTGAAGGCTTGTTCTCTGCTGCCTGCGAAGGTAGAACTAGGTCTAACAGTTTTAAATTATAGGTGGGTAGATTGATTGAACATTAGAAGGAACTTCTTGACAGCTGGGCAGTGGAACCAATTGCCTAGAGAGATGGTGGTGGTCTCCTTCTAGAGAGGTTGTGGCTTTACCTTTTTCAAAAGGAGTTTGGATGGCTACCCGCTGGAGATGCTCTAGCTGAATATCATGCATTGAGCAAGAGGTTGGACCTGATGGTCCATGAACCCCCCTCCAACTCTATCATTCTATCACTCTACAACTAATCTATTGCCACAGTTGTTGGCTGGAATCCTGTCAGTGTCATGCGGCCATCCTGTTACATTGCACCAATATATATTCCTTTATGGTTATTATGAATAGAAAGTATCCAGCAACAATATTCTCAGTGACCATGCCACCTTCTTCAGAGGTGGCCACATAGCCATTTAGTATCTGGGGTTGGGGGAAAACCAAGCGGTATCTGAATGTTTTTCTGTAGTCAGACAGACAAAGAAGGCATCTTCCTGGTCTTTCCAGGAGTCCTCCCTATGTCAAAGAAGATGACTCTATCTTCATGAGTACAGCTACAGAAGCATAGGACATTTCTGCCCTATACTGTTCTAGTGCTATTATTCCACTTTCAATCTCCTGTGGAATTCTGGGATTTGTAGTTTACTGAGACCAAAGAGCTCTCTTGCTGAGAATTCTAAAGGCCCCTCCCTAAACTGCAAACCCCAGGATTCCACAGGATGTTGAAAGTGGAATAATAGCACTATAATAGTGTAGTGCGGAAATGGCCATAGCAATCTGTAGCCTGGCTCCTCTCCCTCCTTCAGCCACTAAAGGGCTACAAGCGGCATCCCAGTGAAAGTGAGATGCATAGCAGAGGCAGGGAGGGGAGAAAAAGTGGACATATGCTTGACAGAGCTTTACCCTCCTCCCCACCCCGCAAAAAAATGGGATTTACGAAATAAAGAAATACATCCTTGTGGTTTGTACAAGCTTGTTAATCCTATTTGCATCTGGTCACTCTAGGAGAATATGGCCTATGGGTTGTGTGCATCCTCCCATCTGAGCCTCAGTCTGAGCCTCTCTATGTACCCCTAGCTCTGCAGAATTATTTTTTAAAAAGAAACCTTGTTGGAAATGCTCCTGTGCTCTTTTGAGGCACCAGGGCAAATTTCCTAGGCTCGTTCCCCCTTCTTAAGCTCTGCAACAGTTTCTTGGGGATGGGATTCAGGGATGAGTAAAATAAATATTGGACCACTAAAATTTCATCTAAAGGGATGAGTTTTTGAGTCCTGTATGACTCTGGGAATGGGACTTTCTGAGAATTCCAGGACTGTGGGGACTGCAGTCACTATGAATAGAATAGAATAGAATAGAATAGAATAGAATAGAATAGAATAGAATCTTTATTACTGTCACAGACCAGCATAGGTAAAAAGGGGATACAGAAAAAAGGATAAAAACACAGGTTAAAAACAGGTTAAAGACAGCATTGAAATTCCCCTTCAGGTTGCACAGCTCTCATATAACAACCAAGCTTGGAACTAGTCTACTGCGGAGGTCAGTGCCTGACGAATTTTAACCACTGCTGCACAGAAACTGGCAACATTCTATGTTATATGGAGGTTGGTGTCTGAAAGTGACAAAGAAATGTAGAATTCTCCAGTGCATCCTTGGTGTTTATGCAAGAGAGGGGAAATAAGGCTGAGGCGGATGTCCTTGTAGTACGAGCACTGGAGAAGCACACGCTCTGTTGTTTCAATTTGGCCAGAGCCACAGGGACACAGTCTATCTGAGAAGGGGATCTTCTTGTATCCACCTTCCAGGACAGCTGAAGGGAGGGCATGACATCGTGCCAAAGTAAAGGCCCTCTGGTGTTTAGGTACTTCTAGTTTTGCTAAGTACACCATAGCTGAAGCGTGATATCTGTTGGGGTTAATAGCAATAAAGCTTAAGTTGCTAGCTAGATCCAGTTGTTGCTCTGTATCTACCACCTGTTGTTTGATAGCTGCTTTGGCTTTATCATGTCCCATGCTGAGCAGAAGCTCTGGGGAAAAACCCAGTGATGAGATTTTAGTCATCACTGTCTGCTTCCACATAGACTGGAAGTCATCTCTCAAGGTTAGTGGAGCCAGGCCAGTGGGAAAGAAGGATAGTCTAAGCCAGTGGCTGAGTGTAGTTACCCACACTCTGGCCTCCACGTTCATAAAGCCTGGGAGTCACTATGAACATGTTGAAGCTAGAGACCTTAATGTAGGCCTTCAGGAGCCAGATGGGGAGGCATGGTAGGCTGAAGGTGGCCCATGAGACAGAGGATGTTTCTGTCGCTGTCCTAATTATTGCACTGTACCCTTCTGTTTCATAATGCATGGACAGAGGGCCCATCTGTGGTGATCACAGCAGGAATAGCTAAGAGGACTCACTTGAATCTTCTCTGAAACTCTTTTCCTTGTTGGTACAATACACTGAAGTTTGACTGGCAAAGAACCATCGGTGAACTGCATGGTACTGGCTGAACACATCGGGAAATTTTTCTCAAAACAGAAGGGAAAAAATCATGCCAGTGTTCTGTGCTGCACATCCTTGCCGTTTCGACCAATAATATGTAATTCAGTGGCAATTCTTTTTCAGCAACCAGGCAACCAAACTCCTGCGCGGCTCTGCAGAAGTGACCTTTTAATGACGTTCCTCACTATTAACTTTATTGTTAATCTTTAAATAACGACATGGGAGGTGTGCTGTTCTTCACTTGGTTTATAAGTTCCCTCTGTTCATCCTTCGGCATCTCCCTGGCAGTAAAGTCATCTTGTAGTCACAAAAATCCTTGAATCCAAAATTAAGCTTTCTAGCTGGAGAGACTGGTAACATGGAGGAAAGCCTTTGGTGCAGGTACCCAGGATCTCACTGGGGTGATAAGTGAGAATCAGCTGTGCGAGTTTGTGTGTCTGCATACACACATGTGCATGTACATTGAAATGCATCAAGTATAAATCATCACATTTTGAACTTAGTGAAGTATCACCTTGAGATCCATCTTCTAGTCCTTTCTTCCTTCTGTACTTTGGACGAAGAGGAATCTGCTACTGTATGAAAGCCCTAGCAGAAGGAGAAAGCGGCCAGCTATGCTCAGTTTCATCACTTATAAATAGAAGAGAACCAGAAATTCATTTAAGAACTTTTGCATCTCTGAAAAGGTGTGAAGTGTATAAAAAGACTGCAAGAACTCACATTTTTGCTCTACAGCAGGAGTTTTACACCCTGTTCTTCTAATCCTGCCAAGTGCTTTTTCTTTCATTAGTTCCTTACTATGGCCATTTCCACACTACACAGTTATCGTGCTATTATTCCACTTTCAACAACCCGTGGAATTCTGGGATTTGTAGTTTCCATAGGCCAAAGAGCTCTCTGGCTGAGAATTCTAAAGGCCCTTCCCTAAACTACAAACCTCAGGATTCCGTAGGATGTTCAAAGTGGAATAATAGCACTGTAACAGTGTAGTGTGGAAATGGCCTATTACTCCAAAGTGAAAGCTGGAAATGATGGAGTGGGTTCTTTCTCCTGACCTCATTCTGATTTGGCTTTCTAATAATGCCATGTGGTGTCAATCCAAAGCCAGTTCAGAGGAAAGGCAGAAGTAGGAAGCAATACATTTTGCCAGGTGGCATATCCTGTGTAGGAACCAGGTGTTTCACTGGAGAAAAGAAATGGCATCCTTCTTTAGTAGTGTAACATCAACTACTAGTAACTCTGCTTCTCTTGTATTTCTCTGTAGTAACCAAAGTGTCCTCAGTCTTTCATTATACATGGAGGAGGAACATTTCAACTCAGCAGCATCATAGGCTGAGCAGGTCTAAGCTACTGGTTAACTGCCCCATCTTCAATGTGCTCTAGAGAACCATCCTCATTTTTCAGAGTTCTTACATGTGTGAACAAGGAGAAACCCCCCATCTTGCAACCTTGCAAGATACAGTTCTAGAATATCTGCTACTTCACCATTTAAGTTTGCCAAATGCATGAAACTGATTCTTGCTTTTCATTAAGGACTACAGAACATCAATCTTCCAGTGCTCCATGGGCTGCAGATGGATTTTTGTGGTCTTTTAAATCCCCTTTTTGCCCTCCCCCAGATGTCTTTTAGCCGTTTACAAATACCTTAAGAGATGTCCTATGGAAAATGGAGAGAGTTTATTTTCTGCTGGCCTCAGTGGGTTGAAATAACAAGAAAGGAGATGCTGACTGAGGCCATTTCCACACTATGGCCCCATCCTGGCATGGGGACGTATTGAAGCTAGTCTGTGATGCGTGCTACCACACAACAGCATCATAGTTCCACTCCTGTCATATCCCTAGCCATCACAATTGCGTACTATACTATTACCAGAAAAAATCTGGTAATAGGCATCTTTCATTTGACAGTTGCATCAGCTGGGGCTTGCAGAAAGGGAAGAAGCACTATCAAGGCACTTCCTTCCTCAGTGCAGTACTCGAAGAGTCTGGTTGCACTGCAGAAGGAAGGAGTGTGTCCTGAGCACTACTTTCCACTGGCAGAAAAGTGGTGATGTGGCATAGGTAGGCACCTAAGGACAGTTCTCATTCAGGAATCAAACAGACAGCATGGTGTTCAGGAAGTTGAGAGACTGTGAGAGACTGCTTGAGACTGAGTTTTTTAATACGCAAAATCTGCCCTACAACTATAAGTGTGAATCATTTTCCCAGCCAAGTGGGCAATGGGAGTTGCAACACAAATAATGATCTCTGGACAGAGTTAATGGTCTTAGTGTTAGGCAACAAAGGGGTAATGGCTGTCATAATAGCTCTGTATTGTGGAGAGGTTGGGAAGACAAAGCAGGGAAACATCCAGGTGTGGGGGATCAGGGTTAACGCAGTCACAATTTGGTGGTAATTTTAATTTTCTGCTTTGAGATGTTCATGTTTTAGCTTAAGCCTGTTGTCTCTAGGGTTGTCTTGCAATTTGCCTGACAATGATTTCAGTTGTGCTTAGGAGGGGGTGTAGCTGACCTGCCTTGCAATCCCATGTTTACAGTCAGGATTTTCCTCTTTCCAGCTTGACCTTCCGGTCACCTCAGGTTTTGTTTTATATCAAATGCCAATTAATGTAGTGCCAATTAAATAATATTGCCAGTTAAACCATATCAATCTTGGGGGGGGGGCACAGAGCCGTAACACCCTCTCCTTTTCCTGACCTGGTTTGGACCCTGAGTGCCCACTCTTCCCACCATGGCTAAGCCCCCTTCCTGTAGACACACAGACACACATTTAGATACGTGTGGTTTTTCCACTTTTGCAGGGGTCCTGTGCCCCTAACACTAGCAAATTATTATTATTTTTATTTTTATATTTATTTCTATCTTGCTTTTCTCCCTGAGGGGACTCACAGCGGCTTACAAACATAAAAAAACATAATTAAAAACTGTAATATACAAAAGTTAAAACACAGATTAAACATCTGTAATGATTAAAACAATGTTAAAACACAAATTAAAAACAGCATACAAAAAGCAATTAAATAGCACTTAAAATAACCAGTACCATTCTATATACAGATTACATATTAAATGCCTGCTTTAACTGTTTCCTGAAGGTAGGCAGGGAGGGTTACAGCCTAACCTCTTTGGGCAAGGAGTTCCGGAGCCTGGAGAGTTAACTGCAGAGAGTTAACTGTGTCCATCTTCCTTTTTGCTCTCCACCTACGTTGGCTGGTGCCTTCATTGTTCTGATCTTCAAAAATATCCCATGTCACTCATCCTTAAGACTCCCTCAGTTGGATGCAAGATCCTCCTCCAGTTGATGCTCAAAATGTATTAGTGTCATTAATGAAAAAGTTAATGGGGCATTTTCTTATATATCAATTTATGGTTTGCAAGTCAAAGAAACAAATGGTACATACAGCAGAGAGAGTTGTGTCCTCCCCCCACCTCTTCTACCTACCCTCCTCAAGGAAATAGTTTTTAATGCATTACACCAGCATCAAAATGTTGTGAATAACGATGAAGATGGAGAAAGCAAATGCAGTGATGGTTTGGTTTTGCTTTCCTCACTGCTGTCACGGCAATCTACAGCACCTTGGGTAAAAAGACTGCAAGGAAGAAAATACGGGTGGAAGAAAGAACTGTATAAAGAGATGGAGCAAGGGGAAACCCTGACGTTTCGGACTTTATAGGGGCAGACAATGAAGAGGCCATCATGAAAGGTTTCAGTCAAGTGGCATGCTGCTGAATGCTCTTTTATATGTCTCTGGAATTGATGCGGAGATTTTTTTTTTTTTGGTGGGTCACACATAGGCCATGGGAGATTTGTGGGTGGGTCTCTTGAAACCGCAACCACACTGCCTTTTCTCTCTCAAATTGTACCTCCAGAACCCTCCAGAGGGTCAGAATCTTTAGTAAAACAAGACACACACTGCAGGCATTTTCTCCCAAAACCATTTGGAATGGAAGTGGAAAGCCAGCCCATGAGGGGGGCCTGGGATTCGGGAAATGGGGAAGGGAAGTTCAGGACGGTCCACTCTAGCCGTGGAGTAATATCAAACTTCATCTTTGTCTCTTTATTTTTTTATTAAGAAAAAGAAAAGCACAACACAAACATTAAAAAAAAAAACAAAACAGCAAAAAAAAAAAAAAAAGAAAGAAAGAAAGAGAAAGAAAGGAAAGAAAGAAAGAAAAGAAAAGAGAAAATGCAACCATGCAAACATCAATAGACATCCCAGTATACACATCTCTAAAACAAATACTAACAAAACAACTAAAATTGCTTCTTCCCCTTGTGGCAAACAGTTAATATTGCTTAAATACGTACACCTAACTAGTAGGTCATTTATTTTACCCCATAATTATTAATTGTTGCTTATCTCTTATCATTTTCATTATTTACTTACTTAATTTCTCACTTTCAGCTACCTGTGGAATTCTGGGGTTTGTAGTTTACTAAGGTCAAAGAGCTCTCTGGCTGAGAATTCAAAATGCCCCCTCCCTAAACTACAAACCCCAGGATTGCATAGGATGTTGAAAGTGGAATAATAGCACTATAACAGTATAGTGTGGAAATGGCCCAAGTTTCAGCTATTAAGCCTAATTTAACAAGACTTGTAAGTGAAATGCAGCATTAACCAGCTAATTAATTAATTAAAATTAAGACGTAATATTATGCCACAGTTCAGTGTTCAAGTGTTGCTGTTGTTGTTATTATTATTATTATGTGTGGAATCATGCCTATAAAAATATTATAATAGGAGTGTGTGCATTTACATATTTCTCTTTTCTCTACAAATCTGAAGACCCTTGACGAGCAACTTTAAAAAAAATTTTTGATGCACTTTAGGATTTTAAATTTTGAGTTAAGTCTTTGTGGTCCGCAGCAATAAAAGATATTTAAAAAGGGGTCCGTGGGAAAGACAAGCTTAAGAACTGCTGATTTATGGCATTTGGAGGTCATTTTGGATCAAAAAATATCAACTGGGGGACCCTTTGGGCCCTTGAAGAATACCAGGGGCTTCAAAAATAGAGGTTGTGGTCCGCATGTAGCCAGATCTTTCCCCATCCCTAATTTAGGCCTTCAGGCTAACCCATTATCTACAGGCCACAGTCTTGACCTCCTCCCCATTTCAGGTATTGATATCAACTGGAATCCTGTTGGTACATTACATTGGCATAAAATGACATACAGGAAAATACCCCATTAACTGGCATCCTGTTAATGACTTGACACATTTGTTTGTCCAGTACAGAAGTCTGTATTAATTTGAAGACTGTGGCAACTGAGTTGAACATGTGGTGCCATTGTTCATTGCACATTCATCTGGTGTGCCTTGTGCATTATAAGTGTTGCACAGTGTTGCAGTTCACTAACGCACAAGCATCACATAACTCTGTGAGCATAAATTTACATTCTGTCTCCTTGAAGTAGGGTCTTCACCAATTATTATTATTATTGTCGTCGTCATCATCATCATCATTATCATCATCATCAATCATTTATATACTGCCTTCACTGTACATGGCGCTTTCTAAGTAAAAGAACAACGAAACAGTTCCCTGCCCTCAGGCTTACAACCTAATTGAGACATGATGCGAAAGGAAAAGGGGAAGGCAGTGTGGGAGGAGATTAAATCCAGCAGATACGGCCCCTTCTTCTTTCCGTCCAAGTCCACAGCAGGGGCAGCTGGGACTGAGGAAGAGTCTTTCATCTGCTTCTGGGCCTACATATGGTGGAGCTATGCCTGCCTCTTCTCCTAATTTTCTAATATTCTTTCTACCTCTAACCCAACACAATTCCATCCTAGCTTTTCAGATGATTAATAGTTAAAAAAACGGCTTCAGCCTTTTCTAGTAATCTTCCCATCACTGAGTAGAATGTTCAATACCAGTTGTAGCAGAAAATCTAGGAAGCAAAATAATAAAGTTGAATGGAGACCTTGTTGTCCTCATAGGCTATCCGTGATCTCCTATGGAACATCTAGTTGGCCACTATGGGATGTATGGTGCTTGACTACATACTGAATATACTTGTATATAAGTTGACCTCACATATAAATCAAAGCCAGGTTTGAGGACCAAAATTATGGATTTTGATATGACCTGTGGATAAGTAGAAGTGATATATTTAAGTCTTTTACTCCAAGCCTCAAATTAAGTCTCAAGTCCCTACTTTCAAGTCTCAAGTCAAGTCTCAAGACCTTGCAAGATAATTCAAGTCGAGTCTCAAGTTGAATCTCAAGTCTGGGAGCCAACTTTAACAGAAAAAAAGGGGATGGTGGTGGGTTGTCAAGTAGAAAATAAAAGCCCCATCCTGTCACTCCCTTTCCCACCATGGCTGAGCTATGCTTCAGTCAGACTTTCAACCCTTTCCCATGGTTGTCAATCCTCTTTCTCTGCTGCCTGTCAAAAACCCCATCCTGTCACTCCTTTTTCCACTTTACCTCATCGGTACTTCAGCCAGACTTTAAACTGGCCTTTAAGGATTTAAACTTTAAGAGAGTGCAGCTTACCTATCCTGGTAGCTTCCTTATGAGTAAGCAGGATTTGATCCAACCCCTAAACCATGGAAGGGAAGGGAGAACCTGCCAAAAAAAAAAAAAAGCTACAGCCCACTCTCTCATGGCTGGAAGAGGGAAAATGACTATCCTGGTGGCTTCCTCATGAGTAAGCAGGATTTG
The DNA here is from genome assembly GCA_030412105.1 of Cyclura pinguis. Lineage (NCBI taxonomy): Eukaryota > Metazoa > Chordata > Lepidosauria > Squamata > Iguanidae > Cyclura > Cyclura pinguis. The sequence goes on along the minus strand of CM059599.1, from coordinate 14,583,474 downwards.
CTCCAACCCCTAAACCATGGAAGGACAGGGAGAACCTGCAAAAGAAAGCTACAGCCCACTTTCTGGTGGCTTGAAGAAAGAGAATAACTATCCTGCTGGCCGGGTGTATCTTCTTCTTGGAGGTGACCTTCACCCTCCCATGCAAAGACCACTCCATGCCCAAACTCACAGGAAAAAAAAATGCAAACCCCTATTTTCCCTGTCTTCAATCCTCCTGCACTTTTGCTTTCCTGGGAATGGCTTCTCAGAAGGAGGAAAAAAGGGAAAAGTGTGCAGCTCTTATTGGCTCATCAATATAGCATTCCTTCACTGCTGATTGGGAAAAGGCTGGAGGGGGAGGTGGGCAGCATGAAGGGCAGCAAGTCAGTCACTGAAAATATATGAGTCACAAGTCGAGTCAAGTCAGTTCATCGTATATTACCAAGTCAAGTCCGAGTTGAGTCGTTGAAGGGACTTAAGTCCCACCTGAGTCTGAGTTGGATGACTCGAGTCTACATCACTGATAAGTAGAAGGTTATTCTGCAGAGAGGGGAAATTGCCAGCCCTCCCTCAGGGTTCCAGCTGTCGCTGGCTGCCAACACCACCATTTTTCCTGACCAAGCATTCAAAAGGAGTTTTTACCACTCTACACAGATAAGATGACTTTTTTAAAAAATAAAATTTAAGGTTCAGTATTAACCTTTTTTTTTAAAAAAGGAACCATCTCCTTCTCTGATTAGAGTGGCGAAAAGTGAGAGCATAGGCTGTCCCAGGAGAACCTAAAAGAACCAGTAACTACCTCTACTCTCTCCATGCTCCTTTGAAGAGAAACACCAAAGAACTGCCACCGCCATTTTATCTCCCGAGCATTCACAAAGATATGATGGAGAAGGTAGAGGGGTCGGTGCTTCTCTTCGATTCTCCTGGGATAGATTAAGCCTTCCCCTTTGGTTCTTTTGTCTTTTCTTGGTTCTTTTTTGTTGTTGTTGTTGATAAGAGTTAAAGTATAGTACTTACATTGACCCATGGATAAGTAGACCCTGAGTTTTTTTGGGTTGATTTTTTTACTAAAATTCCTAGACTTGTACAGACTTAGCAGGCTGTACACCCCCATGCTTTGGTATGATTTAATTGGCAAAATATATTAACTGACAGATATGTTTAATTGGCAAAAAATATAAATTAAACACAATTATGGCTGGATGGCCATGTGGTATAGGAACACTGGCTGGCAGTAGATCAGAAGTGACTTCAGCATGGCCAGGTCATAAGAATTAGCTGGGAAAGCCTGAGTTAATGGCTGTAAGCTAATTCTTCTCAACAAAAACAATAAATGCAGCCGGCAAGCACCCCTGCTGTGTGCATTTCCTACCAAAGCCTCACCCAGTCACATCACTCAACCAAGACATTGAAACAATCAGTCCATCCCAGACCTCTTTTGTTTACCCTTTTGTTTACTTTTGTTTACCACAAAACAATTAACTCATACCCCTTCAGGGAGGGGAATAGAGTATACAAATCCCCACTTTTGAGCAACTACTTTGCAGTTCACCAGTTGCTGAATGTCTCTCTGCTATTTTGATTCCCGGCTGTGTATTGCCTTTAGACCCTCAAATCTAAACCACATTGCTGCTTCTTCACTTCTCTTCTGGACTGGTAATTATAACCCCAAAACCATAGCCTCACTATCCATAATTTTTCCTCCTTTTATCCTTCAGTTAGTCTTGTCTGCATGTATGAGTGAATTCTCCTCAATAAAACACATTTTTAGCTTACATTTTGCATTCTCTGGCTGAATCTTTCCTGCAAGACCCCATAAACATTGGTGGAAAGATCTCTTTAAGTTACACCCATCTCCCAGGCCTCCTAGTTTTGAGCTAATTAATTCCCCTCTGTCACATGGCAGTACTGGCATTGCGGGTGGACCCCTGAGTCAGCCACATTTTGGGGTAACATAAGTATATACAGTAGGTATGGGATGTGATACTCCAGAGTTCTTCTTAAAAGGTTCTCTGAGAAAAGATCCTCTTCCCTTGCATTTTCTTAAAAAAAAAAAAGCTTATAGAAATTAAAATATTACTGTTTATTATTAGATGGGATAGACATGTGGCCTGCCAACTCACACATTTATGGACTTCCCTTCAATTTGGGAAGCCAGCAGGTTCTTTAATATATAATTGAATAAACCACATTATGCCTTTTGAGGTGATAAGAGCAAGACCATTTGTCCCATTTCTAGGAATAAACTCATCCCTGTCGCTAGATGACGAACTATCAGATCGCTGTATTGCCTACTACTTGATTAAAACCAAGATTAATAATTTGGCTATAACTGATACATCATGCACCCAGAGATAAAAGAGCATCTGATATTAAGCATGCAAGAATTTTTTTTCTGAAAAAAAAAATGCCTTCAGTAAATTGCATAGAAAAATTACACAGTACATTTAAATTACCATTTGCTTAGCAACATGCCCTTGCCGACATTCCAGAGGGACTATAAAATGATCGATTTACTTTAATTTTCTACTGAATCCCAGGAATGAATGATACACCGACACATCCACGCGCGTGCACATACAAAACTATTGGTAACCTATTCCTTTATCATGGCATGCTGATTCACTCCATGTATTAAATTTTCTGGCAAGGAGCAAGGCGTTAAAAAAAAAAAGGAGTAACAGATAATGCGAACGTTTCATGCATAATCTGTAATATGAGATATGTATTAATAGGGAAATTATGATGCATTCAATTATTCTCAAATGCCTTCCAGAGATGTTTTGATTTGGCTGCACACTGATAGCAGAGGCACAGCAGGGAACATGTAGAGTGATGAATAACCTAATCTGGTAATCTTAAAATGGGCCCTGTTCACAGCTAGCCTGGAAACAGACCAGGGTGGAAGAAATTCAGCTTTTACAGATACAGCTATGTGAGTTTAAAAAAAAGAAAGAAAGAAACAAAACAAAATAAAATAAAATGAAGACCCTCAAGTCTCTTTACAACATGCATGCTGCTAATTAATAACACACCGACACCTCTGATTTGACAAGGGATGATTTTTATCTGAAAGGGGTGGAAAGCTGACTCTGTTATTCATTGCAAGGCAAAAATCACAGGCAAATGCCGCAGCTGAGATCCTACATTGTTCACATGCAGTGTAAATCTATGCTGATGTAGTAACATGGCGGTTGCATAGCACCACCCTTCTTCCAAATTCCAGTATTGTGCAATTGATGTCAGCATTCCTGCTTACTGTCCCATTGTGCAATGGGACCTGTAGAATCGTTGTTTCTGCACTGATTCTCCAGTGAATCAAATGAAACACTGAAGGCACTGAGAACTAGTTATGCACCATCCAAATTTGTCCAATTGTACGGCTGGAGTCTTTTTGGTTACTCCCAACTAGAGTCGACCTACTGAAGTAACTGTTGAATGTAGAGTCAACCCGTTGCTGTTATTCTTAACTACTGTCAAGTCAACTTCAACTTATGGTGATCCTAAGAACAACAGACCTCTAACTCACTCTATCATCGATAGCCTTATTGGGTCTTGCAGACCAAGGACCTGTAATGAGGCCTTCCTTTTTTCCCTACTGCTTTCTACTTTGCCAAGCATTGTTGTCTTTTCTAGTGAGTCATATCTCCTCAAGATATGTCCAAAGTGTGATTGTCTCAGTTTAGTCATCTTGGCTTCTAAGGAGAGTTCAAACATTTGCTCTGAGACCCATTTATTAGTCAACTCATAGATAAGTCTAATTGATTCAAAGGTTCCACTTGAGTTGCAAAGGATTCCAAGGAGATCTCTGGATTTTTTTTAAAATGGAAAACATCCCAATGATGATCTATTTTACTGTTTGCATCACAAGCCCTAACAGTTTTCATGCCCTTTGCATCTTCTTCTTCCCTGACTTTCAACTAGTAATGGAAAATAATTTTCTGGAATATCTGTGGCTTGAGGAAGTAACCTTTTTGAAGCTTTGAAAATTTGTTGGGAGAAGAACCTCACCTTGCTCTGAGAATGTGCACATTTGTAAGAATTATAGAGTGTTTTTAGAGAATCATCACCATTCTCATCATCATCATCATCATCATCATCATCATCATCACCATCATCACCATCATCTTTATCTTTATCTTTATATCTTTATATCCTACTTTTCTCCCAAAATTCGGACACAAGGCAGCTCAAGGTGAAATAAAGCACATCCCAAACATTTTGTGCTCGTTCTAAAACATGAATGTCTATCAACATGCAAAACCGAAAAATATATGCATAAAAGACACTTCCAGGGAGAATGCAGGAAGAAAAATGCAAAGATAGGGGAATGTTAAGAAGATGAATTTGAAAAATTGCATTCAGACTTCAGTGGAGAAAAGTACAACAAAACAAAACAAAACTACCAGATAGAAAAGAAGGCCAGGAAGCAAATGGAGATGGCATTCAGAGAACCCAATAAACTCAGGACTGAGAGGTGTTCTCATCTTTACTGCAAACATCCGAATTCTTGGAAAATGGGTCGAATTTTAGTTCACCTGTGCTCTGAGCAGTCAAAGAGGATAAGAAGTTCACTTCAGTTTGTTTTGATAAGCATGCACCATCCTTTGCAAAATTCTTCATATTTGGGATGAGGATAAATTGAGAAAAAGAAATTTAAATGGAGATAAATGAAAGCTGGTAGGCTTACACATCTAGGCTCAAGGCACTGAATTGTTAATTCGTAAAGATTTGCGTTGGAATCCCTTTGTATTAAGCTTACTAGTGTTGAATCAGGGTTGCCATATCTTGTTTGCTGGTGTTAACAGTTGTATGGAAGACAGATCCAACTCTGCCCTCTCTATACCAGGAATAGCTGTTACTATTGAAAGCCTGTACAAATAGATGAGAATCTCAGTTCATTTCTTTTTCAATCAGAATTAACCATTGCAAATAGGAAACTACTTAAACAATAAGTACAAAACAGGAACTGAGAACAAACTGGTAAAGATTGTGTTGGGGGATTTTTTTTGTTTTGTTTAGTTTTGTTTGTTTTTTCTTTTTGGCAGGGGAATACAAAACATTTTGCTGCAGTTTATCTTTCTTGATGTAACCTGGCAACAAGAAGAACCAAAAAGAAATAGATTTCCTGGACGTTTTAAGAAGCAAAATGTTGTTTAGGCTGTGGAAACTGAGAAGCAAAATGAGCAAAGGATCCTTGAACCTGATCCATTCAATGACAAATAGACGAAGGGGTTTTTGCTAGGCAAATAACAGCACTATGTGGAAATGAATGACACTACACATTTGTGTGGTGTGTTGCACTGAGGGTGTCAAATATCAATACCAGGGCCCATATCAAGTCCTTTAGGTGATCCGTAAGTGCCTCACAGCCTCTTTGCCACATAACACACCCCTATCATATCTTTGAGAGCCAGCATGGTTTGAGAACTAGACTCTGGAGACCAGGGTTTGATTGTCTCCTCGGCCATGGAAACCCAGTGTGTGTGTCACACACTCTCAGCCCCCCCCCAAAACCCCAAGATAGGTTCACCTCAGGGTCATCATAAGTTGGAAATGACTTGAAGGCACACAAAAAAGATCTCATCTTTTCTGGGAGGCCTCCATGTCATTGGTATGGTGAATCTTCTCCTGAGGCTTGGCCCACGTGTTGAAGTAACTATCTGAGGTGCTCAATCTATTTCAGACAGGAGAAAGAGAGTGTGTTTCAGTACCTTGGATACCTTCTTGAACATCTGAACTAAAGCCTGGAATGAATTCACCACCCTGTTCATTTGGATGCTGCCAACCATTGCTGGTTTTGGTGTCCCATCTGAGAAGAATCATCACCCCATACCTGACTTTCCTTTTTCTTTGTCCCTAGACCTTTCAAGGAAAGTCCTGAGAGCTGCTTTGATCATGGAATTTTGTTTGCTGCTTTTGTGGCTGAATGAGGGTTGGAGCAGCCATCTGAGAGCTGTAGTTTAGCCGCATCTGGAGGACTGCACAATTACCACCATTGCCCCTGAAAGTTCACTGCAGAGACAAACTTTTAATTTTTTCAAGTTACACCCTATTTTCCCACCTCTTTCCCCCATTAACTTGTTCCTTATTGAGGGACTGAATGGAAGATCAGAGATATGATTTTCTGAATTTTTTCCCAATAACATAGTTGCGAGAGTTCTCTTTTGGAGTTATGTAGCTTGTGTTTCACTCAATAATTATATAGGATGGTGTAGGTCCAGTTTACCTGAAAGCCTGTATCAGCCCGTATGACTGCCTGAGTTTTATAACATTTGTGGAAGGGCTTTCTCTCCGTCTCACTATGTGGGGCATGTCTGGTGAGGACACGAGGGAAAGACCTTTTGAGTGACTACTCCAGGCTGTGGAACTCCCTCCTGAGGGAGGCTCACTTGGCTCTCCCCCAACACTCTTTTTGTTTCTATTTAAACAGGCATTCAGCCTTGGTTTGGTTGGGGTGGAGGAATATACAATGAGGGTGCCTTTTTGAATATGTGTTTGATGTGTTTTTAATTGTTTTAAATTAATGTCTTAAAATCAATGCTCTAATTTTATAGATTGTTGGAAGCTATTTAAAAAAAATTGTACCACATGTGGTTTTAGCTACTTCATTTTATGTTGTAAGCCACTTTGAGTCCCATTTTGGGAGAAAGGAGGGATATAAATCAAATACACACACACGTGTATGTGTGTGTGCCTGTCAACTTATGGCAATCCCTTAAATAGGTTTCTTAGGCAAGGCATACTCAGCCTTGGTTTGCCATTGTCTTCTTCTGAAACATAGCCCATAGCACCTGGAATTCCTTGTATTAAACAGGACTGATGCTTCTTAGCTTCCAGGATCAGACAGGATCGAGTGCCTTAAGCGTATTTAGGCATCTGCATGCACATATAAAACATGCCACCCTCCAAAGGGCTTGATGACTGTTTTACAGACATGTCCCTGATGCCCTATCGCACTATTATCTGAGCACAGAATACCACAGAACCTTTCTACTAAGCAAACACATACTAAGGAGACACATATTGGATTCTTGGTTACCACGTTACAAGAGCTGTTATTTCTATTCCACACTCATATTGTCTGTCTGTCTGTCTGTCTGTCTGTCTGTCTGTCTGTCTGTCTGTCTGTCTATCCATCCATCCATCCATCCATCCATCCATCCATCCATCCATCCATCCAAGGCTGGAATCCTGTTGGTGTCTTATGTAAAGTTCCCCTGTGGAAGTGGCTGGACATTTTTGCTGATATGAAACAATCATCCTCAACCCAGTTGTAGAAGCAGAGTTCCACATGTGGTACTTCTGCACACAGTTCCACTTCATGAATGTGCATACACATGGTTGCATTATTGCATATTGTGCACACAAATACAGAGGCACATTGGGTTGTATATTAGGTTGTGCAACATCAATGAGCAGGTAACTCCATGAGTGTAACATCACCCTCTGTCTAAATGATGCAGGATCTCAGCCAAGGGCCATGACTGGTGTCATTATGGCAACGTAAGTTGCGTCAGTGACATAGACATAGTGACATGCGTGGATTTATAATTGGATGAATGACCAAATCCAGAGGATACTCACCAATGGCTCCTCTTCATCCTGCAGAGAACTGACTAGTGGAGTGCCACAGGGTTCTTTCCTGGGCCAAGTGCTATTCAACATCTTTATCAATGTTTTGGATGAGGGAATAGAGGGCATTCTTATTAAATTTGCCAATGACATCAAACTGAGAGCGGTAGCTAACACCTCAGAGGACAGGATCAGAATTCAAAATGACCATAATAGATTAGAGAGCTGGGCCAAACTAACAAAATGAATTGCAACAGAGGGAAATGTAAGGCATCACACTTGGGCAGAAATAAAAAATTAAACAAACAGATATGAGATGGGTGGCACCTGGCTTGACCACAATGCATGTGAAAATGATCTAGGAGTCTTAGTAGACCACAAACTGAACATGAGTCAACAGTGTGATGCAGCAACTAAAAAATCCAATGTGATTTTAGACTGCGTCAATAGGAATATGGTGTCTAGGTCAAAGGAAGTCATGGTGCCACTCTATTCTGCTTTGGTCACACTTCACCTGAAGTACTATTTCCAGTTCTGAGCAACACAGTTCAAGCTGTATCATGTCTGGAAAAGGGTCACCAAAATGGTAAAAGAGTTGGAAACAATGCATTACGAAGATTGCTTAGGGAGCTGGGTATATTTAGCTCGGAAAAGAGAGGTTAATGGGTGACATGATAGCCATGTTTAAACATTTGAAGGGATGTCATATGGAAGATGGAGCAAGCCTGTTTTGTGCTGCTCCAGAAACTAGGACATGGAGCAATGGATTCAAACTTAAGGAAAAGAGAGTCCACCTAAACATCAGGAAGAACTTCTTGATGGTAAGAGCAATTTGACTGTGGAATATGCTGCCTTAGAGGGTGGTAGAGTTTTCTTCTTTGGAGGTTTGTAAACAGGGGCTGGGTGGCCATCTGTCCAGAGTGCTTTGATTGTCAACTCCTGCATAGTAGAGGGTTGGACCATATGGTCCTTGTGATTTTTTTCCAGCCCCATGATTCTATGATTTTATTATTTTATGCAACACAGTGCAAGGTGTACAGTGGCCATGGGTGCTGTGATAATGGGGGATGTACAGAGTTGTGCAAGAAGTCATCTTTTGCAAAGCGGTGCTGGCTCCTCAGTTACAGAGAGATACACTGGCATTAAGTCAACAAAGGGAATCACTGACCACTGTCCTCATAACTTAAAATGTTGGAATAATTCATTCTGATTCTTTCAAAATGACTTGATGTCTCTAAAAATTATGTCCCAGCTGTTACGACTTTATGTTTTTGATCTATTTTTACTCCTCATTGTCTCTGTTTAGTTTGTTCTTTTTGTTGTTCAGATGCCTTGTTCCTATTCTTAATTGACATGTCAATTTAACATTTTCCATATATATTAATTGCAGCAATCCTAAACGAAAAAAGAAAAAGAAAGAAAAAAGAAAAGAAAAGAGTCATTTTGTCTTTGTGATTTTTGAGTATTCACCACAAAGAGTGGTGTGGGCTCTTGAAAACTAACAAATCTATTAGGGTATACACGTTTGTGGTTTGCAATTCACTATATCAGAGATTATCCTTCCTTTGACAGACAGAGGTGGGGAGAAAGCCATCATATACTTGCATTTATATTTTTTAATCATTGTAAAGGTTGATATTCTCTTTCTCCTTCCACAATGTTCAAAACTTCCTGACAAGTGGATAGTGTGTAGGGTAATCATGTTCCCATAGCCAGAAACAGACTGGTGACAGCATCCAATGACATCGTCTGCTGAGACCTACGAAACCCCCCAGCAGATCCCTCTGGATGTCCACAGGTTGCATGTGGATATGGTAACATAAAAAGAAACTTCTCCTACCCACCCACCCGCATGCAAACAAGCAATGGAGATGAAATGCAATGAGAAAGGACAGTGTTCATTGGAAGAAGTATTAACATCACTCATACAGAAAACAGTTGTTGGGTGATAACATGCAAAGTGTAAGTGTTTCTCCATTGGTAAGTTACTGCATCATGTATCTGATGAAGTAGTTGGCAGTCCATGAAGTTTGTGCCATAATAAATTTCTTTGAAGCAGATCTCCAGATTTTTCGTTCTTTTCACTATCGTGGACTAACACAGTTACCTCTTTGGAAATGGTTGGGGCCATTTCCTCACTAGCCTGTTATAGTGCTATTATTCCATTTTCAACATCCTATGGAATCCTGGGATTTGCAAAGGCCCCTCCCTAAACTGCAAACCCCAGGATTCCATAGCATGTGGAAAGTGGAATCATAGTACTATAATAGTCTAGTGCGGAAATGGCCTGTCTTATCAAGTCTAATAATATTAATGGAGCTTAAGTACATTTGTCTAATCTTCAGAAATATCAGAATAATAAATGCTCTTCTCTGGATTGTTTTATGGGATGTTTTTTAAAAATCACTAATAATGCAGCATGTGTGTGTGGTAGGGAGAGGTAGGTAGATTCCTTCACTTAACTAGGAAGCTAGTTTTAAGCAGGGCAAGCATCCAATCAATTCATCATTCAGTTTTTTAATCAATCTCTTGTTTAAGAATCAACTAGCATTTTCTCAATGGACATGGAGAAGATGAGCAATAAAAAAAAACATTCCAGAATGCAATGTTCTTAGACGAAATAATAACCATTCCATTCCTATGTTTTTATTATTTTCACAGCTGCCCCTAAGTTAAGGGATTTTCTCCCCTCTTCTGCCATTCAACGACCATCAAGGTTTAAAATGCATTCACATCCAACCCTTGTCATCTATACCTGTATCATCCATACCTATAATTATATCTGCAGTAGGGTATCTTGTTGCAGAATGGTCCAGGCTTAAACCTGGGAAGTAGCAATGGAGATGATGGGAATGATGGCATTGCCCACCCAGGCCCTTTTCGCACAGTATTTGCCATGCGAAAGGGTGCCTGGAGCGTCGTGCGATTGTGAGGAGCAGTCTGCATGACGCACTCACAATCACGTGACACTCCAGGGTAGGGCAAGTGCCGCTCGCGCACTTTTTCATTTTCGGCTTTCAGCTGAAAATGATGCATGATTGCGCATTGCTTCAGGGCCCTGTGTGCGCATGCCGTGCATGCGCAGCCTCTGGAGCCACGGTAGTCGCGCTTCCTGCCCCAGCGCAGCCTGGGAAACTCCCCGGCTGTGCTGCGGAAGGAAGAGGCGGGGCTCTCGCACTGCCTGCTCGGGAGCAGGCAGCTCGTGCAGAGCTGAAGCAGCGGGGACGTGAGAGCCTCTCACTGGAGACTGCTCGCACAATCCCCGCACTCCAGCGCTGAGAGAAGGTGAGTTGCGGAAAGGGCCCCAGATAAAGAATTCTGCCCCTCCCATGACATATCTTTTCTGTCCTCAAATGTCTAGCATTCCAGAGAGTGAGATGTTCAACATTGTTTGCACCTTACCTTTGCTGTACAATGCAAATACAGTGAAAGTAAGGTGTGTGTAATTTTCAGTGCAACTTAGCCCTTTCCTTTTACTTTGGATGCCTAAACTATATTTTCAAAGGCCCAACTTAAGTCTGAAGGGACTTTCCGCACTACACTGTTATAGTGCTATTATTCCACTTTCAACATCCTATGGAATCCTGGGGTTTGCAGTTTAGGGAGGGGCCTTGAGAAGTCTCAGCCAGAGAGCTCTTTGGCTTCAGTAAACTACACACCCCAGAATTCCACAGGATGTTGAAAGTGGAAAAATAGCACAAAAACAGTGTAATGTGGAAAGGCCCTGAAGTCACTGCATTGCTAGAAAATTAGTGACTGAAAATTTCATGGGAAGGGGATGGAATTCTTATTGGGTAAAACATCCTCATTTTGCTGCATCTCAGCTACAGCCCTGCTTAGAGTTCTCCTCAAAGAAAATTCATTTGGTTCAGAATGGTACAGCCTAGACTACCCACACAGGTCCAATAAAGGGAATGTGTGACTCCTAGGCCATTTCTGCACTACACTGTTATAGTGCTATTATTGCACTTTCAGCATCCTGTGGAATCCTGGAGTTTCCAATTTAGGGACGAGCCTTTAGAATTCCCAGCCAGAGAGCTTTTTGGTCTCAGTAAACTACAAACCCCAGAATTCTACAGGGTGTTGAAAGTGAAATGATAGCACTATCACAGTGTAGTGTGGAAATGGCCCTACTTTATAGTGGCTTCACTGGCTACAAGTCATATTTGCCCCACATCTGTATGTTACTAACAGGATGTTGGCTATAGTCTCCCTACTTCTCAAACCAGGCAGGCAAAATTTAATCTACCATTACCAACTAATTGAACCAAATAAGTGAACATAGCTTAGCATGCTCAGCTTTCCCAGTTCAGTGCTGACATTGCCTGGAATCCTGTGGGTGGCATGCACACATAGGTTCCCTGAGACATGCAGATGCACTTTGTTAACCACTGCACAATGGACCCATTCATTTCACAGCTGTGTAAGCTGAGTCCAGCAAGTGGAACCATTTCACCTGCAACTGCACATTCCTGGAGGGCACATAACTCTTTGTCAGGGGTTTCAAGGTACCATGAGCTTCACTAGGATTGCGGGCAGCCATAGGACATTCCCTCTTGCACAATGGCAGGCACACTGGGAGAGCCACAGTCAGTTGCACAAGGTTGGTTTCAGCAGAGCATAGCACAATCAACCTGTTAAAATATGGCGAGTGCAGATTTACCCAAGGTAGGACCACAGCTGCTGTGGTTTTCCTTATCCACCAGCAAAGAATTTGAGCCCTCCAAATGCCTTTGAAGAACTGTCTACCTTTGACAGTTTCAACTCAAGACAAAGAGTGAAATTCTTTCCTTTAGCTCCTTCCTTCTCTCTTTGATCACTTCCAAATGAACTCCGGGTTATGAAATATAGTAGGCACTTAAAAAAAAACCCTCTCTTTTTCCTAGAGAGTTTTCAAGGCTGCTGTCTTTTTTTAAAAAAAGCTGTTTTTTGTTGCTTTCGTGATTGTGTACTCTTCCTCTTTGTATCATCACGGAGAACAGTTTAACAAAGAAGGAAAGAAGCATCACCCCTCTGTGTTTACAAAACTTTCCAGTGGGTCAGGTTTTCTGCTGATTCCAGACTCCTCAAATTGTACGATTGCTCGGAAGATAAATAAAAGATTCGGCTGGATGCCGCTGGAGAGCGTAGCAGCATGTCTCTGGCACTGCTCAAGTCTTATCTGATTTGGATTTGTATACCTCATGGGGAATGGCAAAATATTACAACAGACGGCATGATATTTCCGAAGAATATAGTGGGCTTTATTAGCACGGATTTCGCTCCCTGACTGACGGCTTTGTTCAGATTCCGCCCCCCCTTCTTCTTATTAATCCATGCTACTGTATGTAAATGTTATTCCTCTCTCTCCATAAGGGAGGAAACCAGCGATTTGTAATAAATGCTTATGAACGCCTGAGGCTGCACTTAAACTTTAAAACATCTATTATTAAGTTGCAAAAAAGAGGAAAGAAAAAAAGGACAAACCCCCAATCATAATGACCAAATGTGACCTCTGAGGAATTTAAAATGGGGCTTGGCTGTTCTGCATGAAAAACTATATATATATATATATATATATATATATATATATATGAATGAAACACACGCACACATATACATACTCCCATAGAGATGAAAACACACATACACACAAACCCTGATTTGAGAATTGTGGGTAGTTCTATTGTAACAGTTTGATTCTGGTTCTTAATTTTTTTTTTAACAACTCATGTTAAAAAAATCTGGTATAGAGATAGAGAGATAGATAGAGAGATAGAGAGATAGAGAGATAGCTGATAGATATTATTAATGGATGGAGAGACAGAGAGAGAGAGAGAGATGAAAAAGAGATGATTAGAACATTGCTATGGTTTTCATGATCTAGTATTAGATACATAGTGAATAGGTAGGCAGAGAGCGAATGAGAGAGAGAGGGAGAGAGAGAGAATGAGAATGAGAGATATGCAAAATGTGATGAAAAAGAGAGTCATTTTGGCACATTTGTGGCCATGGCATAATGTAGGCACTGGCCAATTCATGATCTGATGTCACAGTTAGGTGAGGTTTGAAATATGAGAAGGAAAAGCCCCCTCCCTTTTTTAAATGCTCACCAATTTGGCTCGCTATAGAGCTTTCAGGTGTTTTGACAGTTGGCAGTCCAAAGTGGCTGGCTCTCATAATTATTTTATTAATGTGACAAGAAGCCCTAAAGATTTCCTGTGTAGCCAAGATGCATTTGTCCCAGAAATAATTAAAACTGCCAGCCCTAGAGCAGCAACAAGACAAGAGAGAGAGAATGAGAATGAGAGAGAGAGAAACACTTCCAGCAAATCATTGTTAAGAAATGCATCTCTTGTACAGAAGCCAAATATTTGCTCCTCTACCATTTCTTCTTCTTCTTTTTTTTATGAACTGTTGAGCTACCCAGAGGTTCCAGCAATCCTTTTTGACCCCCCCAAAATAAGAAGCATGTTTTGCAAATGCCGTCCAAATGGATTTATCCACTGCGCTATATGCTGGACACGATATTTCTCGTAAGGCACAGTTTTACCGTGGCCGTCGCATCAGTTATGCTTCCTCACCACACACACCCACACCCACACACCATTCCCCACTTCAATGTGAAACTTTTCCATTTGCTTCCCACCTTTTCCTTCCCCCTCCTTTCCGTGTTTAAGTGTTAGAATGTGTACAATTCTGTGTTCATGAATCACTCACGGTATTATCTCGGCAAAGAACTGGACAACAATACACGAATATGGTTTCTGAATGGCTGCGTGCTAATAAATGCAAAAAGTGGGGGAAAGAAGAAGGAGGAGAGAATGAAGATAAGTACAGAAAGCTCCAAATGTTTGACAAAATGTCACAAAGGATTGTATTTGTATGTAGTACCACGGGCAGGACATAATGATTAGTGTGCCGCAAGTCTTTTACCAGCGGTACTTCTAGCTCATTCTGATAACGCAGCAGCTCATAGCTTTGAATATTGTGTATGTACTTTGAACATATCTGTGACTAGCTGTGCTGTCATTCGCTTGAAAAATGAGGCTTCAATGAATGACAATCCCACTCTAATTTTTTTCCTCCTCTCTTTAAAGAGGACGATGTCGCCAAAGAATTATTATCATGCTAATAACATTTGTATCCTTTTGTGTATAATTAAGATCTGCCCATCTGAGCATGAAATGGGGGTTGAAATCTCAGGGAAAAAAAAAGGGGGCTACAACCTATTTAGTAAATCAGTTCTTCTTTTGAATTTCTCCTCGTTCAGCGTCGTTCTAAGCAATGTGGCTACGTCGCAATCTGCAATCCTTGCCCGCTAACCTTCCAGGAACAACTTAAGATTTTTTTTTTAACCCCCAGAAAGTTAAACTCGATGTAATTTCCTTTTTATTATATGAGGTGACATTATTTAACTCCTATACTGCTGAATTTTGTGAAATTATAGAACTTGCTTAGCATTAATGATTTGTACATATTTTGTTTTGAATCAGATCACCTTTAGGTGCCGGAGAGTTTATAGAAAACACTTATAACATCTTTTATTAATATCTTTCTCTCCTGCTCTCATCCCAGTTGTTTCTTTGTAATTTTATTTTGGGAATAGGAGATTTCTCATACAAATCTAATTGGGAATTTAATCTGGCGTATTATTATTTTTAAATTCTTCTTCCTTCCTTCCTTCCACATTGTCTTTTCATTCTTTTGTAAAGATGGAACCATGCCGTCGTTACTGGCAAGCAGTTATGTTCACTTCTTGAACATCAAATGTACTGCCGCAAATGTAGGGATGTGCCCATTTGCATGACGTGATTTATAAGGTTATTGGGAAACGCCTCCATTTATCAATTACTGGAGTGCAGAAAGCTGCTCATGAGCAAATCAAGCAATAACACCTTCCAGCAAGGAAATGTCTAAACTGGAAGCTAAGGGTGGTGGCAGCAGCGGGTGGAACAAATGTCTGGTTGCATATTGTGTATTCTGCCACTAGCATTTGGTTTCTGGTAGATACTTACTGCTGATTATTAGGGTTTCAGACCTTCAGAGTGGAAGCTTAAAAACAAACAAACCAAGAAACGTTGCATGTTGTTTTTCTTAGCAGTGATTTATCAGCATGTGGATATGCGTAAAAATGGGACTCCTCACCTACACACACACATACTGTGCATCTTCGGTTAGAAAAAATCATGCCAGTTGCTCTCAGAACACAAAGACTCAAAGAGAGCTGCCAAAATCAGGAGGTCTGTTTCAAATTTAACCTCAAATTTTTCTTAATTCAGAGGTGAGAGGAATTCCGGCAATATTTACCTCAGGGGACTGTTGCCACCACCCTACCTTGCATATCCCAACCTGGAATGATATGAAGACTTATAGACAGCCCCAAATTCAAATATGACTTTGTCACAAAGGGGTGAAGCAGACATTATCTGAGCCAAAATGTATTCCTAGTAACTTGCGCTTTTGTAGATAGTAGGAATGCAGGAAAAGACAGCCCGTTTAGTAAAGATCAGGTGTGAGAAGGTCAGATAGGCCCTTTCCCACCCACAGAAATTCTTTCCTCCAAATGTTCCCCTACTCCAAGACACTTTTAAACCTAACTGAGTTCACAGTTCACATCTAGTTTCAGAACCCAGATAAGGGAAGAAAGAGTAATTTAAAATTGTTCCACAGGTTCTGCTGCTATTTTTGGCAAACATTAATAATGATAATGATGATGATGATGATGATGATGATGATGATGATGATGATGATAATAATATAAAAAAATACCAAAATGCAAATAAAATGTTTTTAGAAATCCATCATTTTCATTTGGAAACAAGTATATTGAGGGGAAAATCAATCAAAAGATTATCCATATATGTTTTTAGATGTTATTTTTATGGATTTGGTGGTGTGGCCCGCGTATGCCAAACAGAACTGGTTCATTTTTCAGGCACCACAAGATGCCTTGTTTTTGCTGTTATTTGGATACAGTACACTAACGCAGCTTTTTTCCCTTTGAAAAATTTTGATTCATTTTTCTGCAGATTTTAACTATTATAAAATGTTGTGCAAGACCAGGATAGAATAAACACATAAGTGAACACATGCAAAACTGTCATAGAATGGGGTAGTAGGAAGTTCTTCTGTCTCAGGAGCAGTACATCAACTCTTGACTTTACCACTGCTACTCCTAAAGCGACTGCAAACTGAAACAGAGTTTTACCCCATCAATTGTTGATCCCACTGCTAAAGCCTGCATTAGAAAAGCTGCTATACAGTCTCCAGAAATCTCCTCCTTTCCTTCCTTTGACCCATTTTTTAGACTTTTTAGCTAGCTAGTTTGCTTAATAAACATGTTTAAAGAGATCAACAAACACTGCCCCTACAATATCATCAGGTCCCAGATCTGAGCTATGAAATCTCACGGTTTTAAGATATGCCTGAGCTGGTAAACCTATCTACCAGCTGCCCCCTGGATTGGAAGCAAGGGTGTAATTCATCACTAACTTTCTTCTGGAAGGAACAAATAGGTAATTTTAGCAGTTTTCTTCCCACTGTGAGAATGACTTTGAAAACCCCACAGTTCTCAAAAACTACTTGCAGTTTGGGACTTTCTTGATCCAAAACTTGCACATGATAGTTTAGCACAGAAAACAACATTTTCTGCACAGGAAACAGCATTTTTTCTGCACAGAAAATAATATTTCTACACGGAAATATTATTTTTGGTACAGAAAAAAAACTCCAACACACAGAAAAATGCTGTCTTCAGTGGAAAGCAACTATGTCTAAATTTTGCATGGAATGCTTCAATTGCAACATTTTTGTGCACAGGAAACATCGATAGAAAAAAATAATTCTCCATAGAAGTATTATTTTCAGCGCAAAAATTGCTGTTTTTTGTGTGAAAGATGTTATTTTCTGTGTCAAACAACCACATGCAAATTTTGCTTAGAATACATCCTGAACTGCAATGATTCTCGTCAGTCCAGGATTCTTCTCATCAGCGTTTCTCAAAACTTGAAAAACATTTTTCAAATATGTTCAAATATTCTTTCCATGTTTAATGGGAAGCAAGTAGACCTGCCCATTCTTAGAGGGAGATGTTAAAAATCAGGAAATTGAGGAAATATCACCTCTCTTCCCAGCCAGTTTAGCACTGCAGGTCCCCCTACAGGCTTCATTAGCATTATGAGAGAAATCCAGAGTCAGGAACGCTATCTTTATTTCTTTTATATTCCACTGTCTGTAATCCACTTTCCTGCAAGAGATCCTCAAGAGTTCCCTCTTCTACTCTCAGACTGAACCCAGTTCTGTTTAGCTACAGCAAGACAACTGCATCATGTCTAATGATGGACCAAGCTATCAGTTTTGCTTTCTCCCACCCTTTCTTCATCGTCTTCTTCTTCTCTTTCTTTTTAAATGCCAGTTTCTTTAAAGATTTATCTGCACAGCACAGTTACATCAGTTTTGTACCACTTTAATGATCATGACTCTTTTCTTTGGAACTCGGGGATCTGTAATTTGATGATGTACTTAGAAAATATCAAGAGAGGGTGCAAAGATTGAACTAGGTTAATTCTGTGGTGCAGACAAACACTCAGGATATCTTAGGAACTGTAGTTTGGGGGGAGGGCTACAGCTCTCTAACAGGTCAGTCTAAGTAAGTTACCAAACTAAACATCTTAGGATTCCTTCTTATGCGCCCATGGCAATTAAAGTGGCATGAAACAGATATAATTATATGGTCCAGATAGGAGTTTAGTTGATTTTACCAACACATTTGTAAACTTCTAGGTTTTTTTTTATTAAAAACAATTCAAATTATATATTCCTTTCATGTCACACACCTCCAGGTCAATTTGAGCTTTGACCTTCATAATGTCTTATTTAAGAGACTGTTGTTATTGTGTGCCTTTAAGTCATTTCTGACCTATGGCAACCCTAAGATGACCCTATTATGGGGATATCTGGGGGCTGAGAGTGTGTGACATGCCAAAGGTCACCCAGTGGGTTTCCATGGCCAAACAGTGAATCAGTCCTTGGTCTCCAGGATCATAGTATAATGGTCAAGCTGCTACACTATGCTGGCTCTCATTGGCAATTTAGGGAGGGGTTATTTGGAATTCTCAACCAAAGCACTCTGACGATTCATCACACTACAAACCCCAGGATTTCATTGGATGATAATTAAAGTAGAATAATAGCACTATAACTGCATAGCATGAATGGATCCCTAGTTTTAAAGGGGCTCAAGCCCTCCCCAGCTCTCTGCCATCTTCCATCACCTCTGCAATTTCACTTTTTCTACCAACAAAGAAATATGTGTACCTGGAGGTAAAGCTCAGACTAGTGTGAGCAATAGCCAGTCTGTCAGAAGAGAATTTTGGGGCCAGTTGGGTCTCTATTCCCTCTCTCCGTTCTGTACCAATGAACCTGGAACGTAGCTGTGATACACAATTAAAGGACTTTGATGCCAGGATACCTCCTGCAGCTTCAACACTCAAACCACTAGACCACGGTGATAAAGGGTAACAATATAGACCTGCAGGTAATATATCAACTGAATGTGTGATTTGAGTTGCATAAGGGATACTCGAGCCATTACTGCCCACCACTGTTATAGTGCTATTTTTCCACTTCCAACCTCCTGTGGAATTCTGGGGTTTGTAGTTTACTGAGGCCCAAGAGTTCTATGACTGAGAATTCTAAATGCCCTTCCTTAAAACGCAAACCCCATGATTCCATAGGAGGTTGAAAGTGGTATAGTAGCACTATAACAGTGTAATGCAGAAATGACCTCAGACCCAAATTAGACATTCAATTGACATAGTACTTGCAGGTCTATATTGTTATCCTTTACCTAATTACAGGTGGCTCCAGTGGCATGAATTATTAGGTAGGATGCAGTGTATGGGGGGTGGGGAAGGGTTTTATTTTATTTATTATAAGTTAATTTTATTGGTTGTCCCTTAGTATATTGTTAGAGAAAAACAGTCATTCAACTTGACACAAGGTGAACATGCCTCTTTCAAGATTGTGTACGTACATTACAAACACAGAAGAACAAGTGTTTCTTCAGTTGCTTGAGGATGCAAGGTCAGCAGTGGAAATGGAGAATGTACCCCAGAACTGTGGTGCCACCAATGAAAGGACTGTTCCCCCCTGCCAATTTCCACCATTTTAATCTCTGAGGATGAAAGCAGCCATGTTGAAAAGAACCTAAAGAACAGACAATTTATTTGGGAACAGATCATCCTTAGAATCATAGAGTTGGAAGAGACCCCAGGGACCATCGAGTCCAACCCCCTGCCATGCAGGAACACCCATCGAAGCACTCCCAACAGATGGCCATCCGGCCTCTGCTTAAAAACCTCCAAAGAAGGAGACTCCACCACACTCCGAGGCAGCGTATTCCACTGCCGGACAGCCCTGATCATCAGAAAGTTCTTCCCGAGGTTCAGGTGGAATCTCCTTTCCTGCAGCTTGAATCCATTGCTCCTTGTCCTAGGCTCTGAAGCAGCGGAAAACAAGCCCGCTCCCTCCTTGACATGACATCCCTTCAAATATTTAAACATGGCTATCATGTCCCCTCTTAACCTTCTCTTCTGCAGACTAAACATCCCCAGCTCCCTAAGTCGTTCTTCATAGGGCATGGCTTCTAGACCCTTCACCATTTTGGTCACCCTCCTCCTTCTGATATTGTGTCTGATATTTGTGGTTGTGTGTTGCCCTGCCCTGTGCTCTTTCTCTTCTGTTGGGTTTGTTGCACACCAGACTAGTCAAACAAGTTGTTGAAACGAAACCCCCCAAAAGTACCTTTCCCCGACTGAACTGCAGATGTTAATTTTACTCCATTGTACATCTCTCCCTACAGTCTTTACTGCTGAATGTATTCATGAGCCTCAGTTTAAACACAATCCCCTACTTCTCTTTCTCCCTCTTATCTAGTTCCTGTCTTTGCTAGTGAGACACAGCTGTCATAATAAAGTGCAAAGCCACAATTGCTCAGGTAGGCTTGGAAGGGAGGAGAGGAGTTGACTCACAACTTATATATGCAGTTACAGACTAGGGCTGGGGAGAAATTTCTCTGTTCTCATATTAATACAGAGCTACTTAATTCCACAGTTTCGTATTCAGCCATCCTTTGAAAATGCAGTTCTAATTTCTAGCATTGCAGACAGCAAGACACTGCAAATTGTTCATACCTAGAATACAGCTTGCTGAGTTTCCATTCCCTTGGCTACTTTCCTGCCCCCTTTCTTTGAATACCTAATATGTCTTTTTAAATGCTCAAGGGAAGTTTCAAGCTACTGCAATGGCAGATATTTGGGGACTAAAGGGTAATTTCATAGGGCAAGCAGAATTCTTATTTGGGGGGCAATGCTCTCATTTTGTCCCCCTCCATGGCTACACCTGTCAGGAACAGAATCTACATACAAATAGTACAATGCATAAAGCACTATTTATTTGGCGTGAAGTACATGTAATGACTTTAGTGAGGAGACGAAAGGTAAAGTGAAAGTATATCGGTTTAAGATTCCCTGCATTCCCTCCCCTCTGCTGAGAGACCCTGAAAGCCAAGCCGCGATTATCAATACATTCCTAGCAGTGTTAGGCATTGTTTATATAACGGTCTTTAGTTCTACTACTACAAGCCTCCTAATATATTTCACTTAACTACATATCCCATTACTCTGTATGGAAAGCATCCTGACAACACCGGTAGCTAGGAAATCCCAAGTTCAAATCTCATTTCAGGTATAAACAGTCCCTTGTTTTGAACAGTTTAGTTTTCTCTGAGCTTCAGCTTCCTGACTTACGCTTAAAGACAATGGCCATAATCCTCTATCATGGTGTGTGTTACCTAACCTAACCTTAGCTATGCAGCAGAGGCAGTAAGAAACTCTGTTAGTGGGTTATGAAGATGTATAACAGGACGTGGGCAAGAGTGTCCTGATGTGCACTGAGCTACACCGATGTGCATCAGCACTCTCTAGCCAGTATCCTGATGTACAACAAGATTGGTGCACATCAGCCTTCTGGTGCACCAGTCCCATTGGGCATTGGCTACTTTGTTGGCTCTCTTACATTCTATCATTGGCTCCCCTACAATATAAGTGATTATATACGGCCAGTCTAATAGAACAGGCTGAATATCATGTTCTTGATGAATATTTGAGTTTTTAATTATGTACTTTAATATTGTTTTAACTCTTTTCCATTGCTCAATTATGTTTTCATGTTTGTATTCTATGGGTTTTAATTGTAAGCCACTCTATGCCCTAGGGAAAAAAAACAGGGTATAAATACAGTGAAGGAGGAGGAGGAGGAGGAGGAGACATAGTCCAGACAGCCCCTCCAGAAACTGCAAACACCAGGATTCCATAGGATGTTGAAAGTGGAATCATAGCGCTATAACAGCCTAGTGCAGAAATGACCACAGTAATATAATAGCAGCCCCTTACTGGATATAAGTGTTAACAGAGCTGTCCAGTTTTAATTCCAGAAGACATAAGTCCACTAAAAAGGTCTAAGTTCCCTATAAGATTCCAGCCCATAATACTTGACTTACCTTAGAGGACTAATGTATATAGAAATCACTCATGTCAATTCCTTTGAATACTCCATTAAGCTGCTTATTCTGGCTCAGTGCTGTAGAGAAGGATAGATATAGCTCTTTTCCTCCCACCCAACCTTGGTGCAACCCACTGGTCCATGAGCCCATCCTGACTTCTGCTTCTTCAGCTCCAATATCCTCAGCTATCTGGAACTCTACTGCTCTTTCAAAAGACAGTGTCTATAGGGTTGGGGCTGTACCATGATAAGGTGCGTGTGTGTCTGTGCAAGCACACACTTGCACAGTAAGGCACACATTCATCAGCAATTCTGATTAAGGAGCAAAGATGACAATAGTTAAAGAAATATCATTATTAATGATAGGAAAGCCCTTAAGGGGTGCTAAGTTAACACTGGACTGAGCTAGTTTTTCTTTTGGTAGAAGTGAGAGAAGGGAAGAGAAGAGAAGAGAAAAGGTGGAAAGATCTTTAAAAATATCAGTTTATTTCTTTGAAAAGTAGAGAAGAGAAGAGAAGAGAAGAGAAGAGAGGAGAGGAGAGGAGAGGAGAGGAGAGGAGAGGAGAAGAGAAGAGAAGAGAAGAGAAGAGAAGAGAAGAGAAGAGAAGGGAAGGGAAGAGAAGGGAAGGGAAGGGAAGGGAAGGGAAGGGAAGGGAAGGGAAGGGAAGAGAAGAGGAAACTTTGAGACAATGGAAGCTACTTAACCATATCTCTGCTGCTCTAAGGTTCAGTTCTTTAAGTGCTGAACATTAATGCTTCTCCAATGCACAAAATACCTGTTTGATGCTATTTCTTATTCTGTTGCACATCCCACTCTCCCAAGATCATCTTTTTCATGAAGCCATTGGAACCACTGCATAGTTCCCATGTCCTGCTACAGATCACTAGCTAGAATCCTGCTAGTCATTTACATGTGGATAAGCTCCCCCACTCCCAGAAGCAGTTGGGTGTTTTTGTCTTGTGCAGAATATCCACATTCAGTTATGTCAGCCCCAAGCTCAAAAGATCCAAATAAATCCACAAGCATTAAGAGCACTGAGAACAGGCAGAATTTGCCAACAACTAGAATTCTCCAATGCCACCTGATCTTGGGATTCCAGGTGGTTAATGGCTCAGCATTTCCTACTTAAGCTGCTTCAAGATGCATTGCCCCCTTTAATGCTCTCCTTCCTCCCATGGACATATCACAAATGCTGGAGTTATCTCCATGGTGTCCATGCATTCTGACCGAGCTGGAGACCCATCTTGCTGATATTCCTCATCAATTGTATCTGTCACTAGCCACTTTGATTTGGGGATGGAGTCATCATCAGAATTCAGAGGTCTTTCTAGGTCTGATTCCTCTATGTTGGTTTCCTTGGATTCCACAGCATGAGTTATAACAATGTGTATCTTGACTTCTGTGTTTCCACATATTCTTACACAGTTTTAAATGAGTGATGGTTTAATTTGATAAGGTTGGGTTTTTAAAATCTTCTCCCCACACACACATTAGGTTGTTAGCTGTAGCTTCTTGTAATTTATGTTGCCTTGGGTCCCAGGTGGAGAGAAAAATTGGGTAATAAATAAATAAGCAGAATGGTGTTACGTGTCTAGGTTTGTCATGTCCCCATCCCAGAACTCAGGTACAAACACAGACAGGATCCTCCCCAACAGCCATTACACAGAGACATGTACAGCACAATACTTACTGATGCCCAGGCCATTTCCTCACTACATTGTTATAGTGCTATTATTCTGCTTTCAACATCCTCTGGCTGAGAATTCTAAATGGCCTTCCCTAAACTGCAAACCCCAGGATTCCATAGGATGTTGGAAGTGGAATAATAGCACTATAACAGTCTAGTGCAGAAATGGCCCCGGTATAGATGAAAAAGGGAGACCCCATGAGATTCAGAACACTTATATAGGGAAGACTCATTAATCAGGCAAACAGCTGCGGGAGACTGATGACCAATGAACACCAAAGATGGGGTGGGAAGAAGTCCGTTGCAGACAACTGACATTTCCAGTGGAAGCAACCCGGTCCTCTTTTGATCCTTGGCTCGTGTTCCTGAAAAATCTTGATCTTTGCTTTGTGTGTTGACTATGCTGCTGGATACTTCCTTGAACTGACACTCTGAATTTATTGCTGATCTGGACTTCTGAAAGCAGAACAGTAAGTGACTGATTACCACAGGTTCTGGAAACCTCAATTGTGGCTGCTACTATTGCTGGCTTTCTAAATAAGACAAGTTTGCTGTTCCTCTTTTTGATCCATAGAGAGAGGCAGGTAAGACATAAATATTTGCTGGTATTCTATGTTGACTTCTTGGTTAGGTATGTGTAACAAAGTAATGTCTCCTGGCACAAAAGCCACCAGCCCACCTTATCAGCCAGCAGTTGGATTGAGAAAAGGAGGTCTTTTCTACTGCCAGTTGGGACAGAAGGAAGATGATATTTCCGACTTTCTCCTGCTAGGGAAAGAGGTTGCAACAAAGACTTGTGGCATGTAATCTTACAGTAAAGCTGCACAGTCTTCTTGTATACAAGGCTTGTATATAAAGCAGTTACAAATCCATAACTCTAGGTTACTGCAATACTGTATGCCACCATAGTCATTGTTTGTAAAGCAAACCTGGTGACTGGGATGCTTTCTGGGGAATTCTGCAAGTTGTAGTTTTAAAAGGAGTTAATTTTTCAATGATTTTTGCTCATCCCTGCTTATCTTTGCTTTGAATTACACTGTTACGGCTTCACTTTTTATTTGTAAAGGCAGGAGAAGGCAACAAGACATAGGACTCAGCACATAAAGTAGCAGAGGTGGAGGCAGTCCATGAACTAAAAGCTCACATCCTCTCCTGTGTGATTGCCAGTCCATCACACCACCCAAGAGGCTGAAGGAAGAATAATTCCTAGGTTGCTTACAGTTCCTCCCCCACCACGTCTTGAGTTGGAGCCAAGTTCCCCCTGGCTTAATTCAACATTTAGTGCTGCTGGAAACACCAAAGAGCAAAGCCACTCCCCCTCCCAAAGTGTGAGTGTGTGGAGATGGGAGAAAAATCTTTGGTTTTGTTGTACATTTAAGCAGTGAAGCTCTTTGAGTGTCCTACAACAAGGAGAGATGGTCTGGTTATCAGATGTTCTGTACTAAGCTGCTGATAATAAGAAGAAATGAAGAGTGTTGCAAATCTGAAAATAGAATGATTTTGCTTCCACTTCTGTTTCCGATGCCAGCCCCATAATATTCTGATTACTATGTTTTCCACAAAGGGAGGCTTAAAAATAAAACAAAATAAGGAGATGACACTGCATGAAAACTTTTGAAAATTATTTGAATGTTTCTTCAAGTTTATTCAGAATCATGATTGCATGAATGAAGAGGATATAACTTTGACAGCAAATGGACACTGGAAAAGACAGAATTTTTGGGGATGCCTAGTGATTTCTCTGAGTCTGTTTCCCATCTGCTGTCACGCATGCTTCCATTCACAACCAACCACATTGACATGACACACCCTGTTCACATGTACCTCCCCCCAGCATACTGTGCATCCACAGTGCTCAAATCAGATAGGGAAAGTAGTACAGATATTGATTCTGTTGTTGTTGTTATGTGCCTTTACACCAACTGTTTGTAAGGCAATAGGACAAAAACCTCATTTCTGTGTGAGTAAGAATCCAACATTTTGTGTAGAAAACCTTGTCGTTTTTAAAAAAATGCAATTTTTTTTGCACAAAACCACTGTGGTTGTGGACAAAAAAAAAAAATCTAAGTTTATTGCAGAAAAAACATAGATTTATTTGCACAAACAGAGACAACAATAAGCACCACTGGGAAATGGAAATTGGCACTTTTTTGGGGGAAAAAACAGGGCTGGTTTCAGTGTGACAGGTTATTTTGAAGCAATACCAACAAGACTGGTAAAAGATCTGAATGAAATTGAGATATGTAGGATCACAGTAGATGAATTACAAGGAGTCACACTACTTACAACATGTCATATTATCCAATAATACCCTATTATTGATTAGGGTATTATTCCTTACATTCTTAAATAAAATACAAATCAGTGATGGTTCAAAACTCCAGTTAGGTAGACAGTAAAACTGAGGACTGGAATCTAGTTAAGTATAAATATTCAGGGGTTGCTGTGTTTGCCATGCAGCAAAATACAAAAAAAATCCAAAATCCACTGGACAGCAATACCTGTGTTGGCCAACCAAAATGCGAGAAATACATCATACAAGCTTTTGAAGCTTGTTTCTAGAATGATGAAGAAGCCAATAGTGCTTCAAAATCTTGCAGGATGTCTTTTCTGCATTTTGGTTGGCCAATGAAGATGTTCTTTTGCGGATGTTGGATTTTATTGTATGTAGTTAAGTATACTCACGCAACCAACCTCTCTGAACTTGACCTCCTCGCACCAAACCTGATGAAACATCATTCATTCATGCTCTAATCCCCAGCAGAATGGATCTCCTTCTCCTAATGCAGCCCATTCCCAGTAAAGTAGGTTTGAGGGGAAGTTACAATCATGGCAAAAGTGTCAAAAGTGTGACCAAGAAGTAATAGTGAATATGAAAGACTTATGGATGGGTAAATCTAGGTAACTGTTTGATATTCACAACCACTACTTTGTCATGATTGTGACACTGCTGTGGTCATAGCTCCTTTCTCCCCACCTTATTTTACTGAGCATCAACTGCACAAGAAGGAAGCTCATTCTGCTGGCGATTCTAACATGGGTGAGTGAGGTTTGGGCCAAGAGAGGTTACTTAACTAATAATGCATAACTTAACCCTTAACTTAACCCTTAACTTAACTCCTAACTTTACCTAACTAAGTAGCTGATACAATACTCTGGCTGAGCTTGTTGCTGTGGTCAAAAAAGCTCAAATCTGCAAAAAATCTTGCAGGGGTTGATCACTGTCTCTTCAAGATGTTTTAGTGTGTTAAGACACCCTCTCTTATCAAGGATGAGAAAAATGGCAAGCATTCTTTACATCTTTGAGCTCTGACTCAAAGTATTCTTCACAAATGTCAACTGCCATCCTGTTGGTCAGTTCCAATAAGCGTAGATCCATTGAATCTAACTTAGGCCTTTTCTGCACGATGACACTCTTGCACGTTGTCCCATCACAATCCTGGAAGCGCCTCTGCTGGGATGGGAGCATGTTCCCAATGCTCCTCTCTGCATGCAACTGGCTGCCTGAGGAAGGGAGTGCAAAGGACTGCAGCTGGCCTTCTTCCCATGCTGCAATAGGGAAGGAAGCACATGAGTATGCTTCCGGCCTTTCTGCATGGCTGGTTGTAACGGAAGGCTCTTGAGATCAGGGGTCATTGACAGTTTTTCCATCAATGATATACCCTGTGATTGTGCCAGCTGGCGATGCAAGAAGGGCAGGATCGCGATGACATCATGCAGAAGCATCATTACAGTCCCACTCCTCTCATGTCTCCATGTCAGGACACTGTCGTCATGCAGAAAGGGTCTCATTGTTCTGTCTTGGGCCGGGTGTTGTTCTACATCTTTATAAATGGCTGACATGATAGAATAGAAAGCATTGTTATCAAATTTGATGAAGACATTATCTTTTTTTTTTTTTTTTTTTTTGTGGGGGTAATAAGCTAATAAGTCCATGGACAGGATCAGAATTCAAAATGATCCCAACAGATTGGAGAGCTAGTTCAAAACCAACCGACCAAATGTCAGCAAGGATAAATATGAAATAGGTTATTTAGGCAGGAAAATGAAACGCTCAAATATAGGATGTGTAGCACCGGACTTGAAAGAAGTACATGTTAAAAGGATCTAGCGGTCTTAGTAAACCAGAGACTGAAGATGAATCAACAATTTGAGGCAGTGGCCAAAAATCCACTGCAATTCTGGGTTGCCTCAACAGGAGTATAGTGTCCAGATCAAGAGAAATAGCTTCTATGGAAGCATTTCAAAGAACTTCCTTACTGTAAGTACTGTTTCCAGCTCTAAGATTTTTTGATTCCACGAATCAAATGGTGAGTCAACACATAGGTAAACCCAAATGATTCAACGGGTCTGTTCTAGACAGAGCTAACAAGCTGGTATCTTGTTATGATAGAATAGTAGACTTTTATAATTTACACAGAGTTTGGGAAAGCTACTTTTCTGACCATAATGCTCACACTCCCCCAGCCAGTTTGGCCATTTCTGCTCTTCCTGGCTAGAAGATTCTGGGAGCTGTAATGAAAAATAACTTGCTCAAGCTCTGAATAGTGGTTAGTATCATTGCCATGTATTAGAGACTAAGAGAATGAGCCTTCTGTAAAGCCATTTACTGAGTTCAGGCAGAACTTTGGGATGGCCTTCTGTAATCTGTGGAATTTTAGAAACTGTATTCCAAAACTGTAACTATTCTAAGCTTTGAGTCAGTAGCAGATAGAAGATTGCAAAGCAGCCTTCCTAAGGTACATCCTGTCCCCCAGCCTTTATTGCCATAGCAGGTACTCTCTTTTGACAAAAGAAATTCAGCAACAACCAAATCCTTTAAGAATGAATCAATCAAAAGAGTAGAATGTAATATTTCACTGAACAGTTGGCTGTAGGAAATGGCATGCTTCCCACTTCTCTGCACCCTTTCTTATCAACAGCACCCATCTGTCCCTTGGCCCTGTTTGCAGACAGATTTTGCAAGTGCAACAACACACACACATGCACAAAATATTGGAACAGTTGGGATCTTCAAATGCATTCTGCAACACCTCCACAGCTGAGCCACTGGTCAGCGATTGCTCAGCTCAGTTTATTGCCCAGCTAATAGCAATGAAGGTTTCAGACATTACAGACTGTGTTTACCTCATGTTCCTCCTACTTTTGTCATTTTTTTTTGAGACAAATTGGCAAGCCCTTATATTTCAGCAGGACTTCTTACATTATGCTTTAATCTGATGTCCCTACAGCAATTGCTGCACTTTGGGAGAGTAATCATGATGGCTTTAACATCAACAAACAGAGATTATAATAGTATTTACGGCCGAAGGGTCTTTAAATGTCTTGGTATCACCAGTATGGGTAGAAAAAATATTTGAAAATATCTGGTGCAAAAAGGATTGAAAAACTTGATTCCTGAGTATATAGACACCCTGACAAGAAGACAAGAATACAGACTCATCTTTGCGGTTTGAGACTATGCAAAATGTGTACATTTTCTTTTGTTTGGAAAGCAAGAGAAAAATAAAAATGCCTACGCACCCTGTTCTGTGCAGAAAATGCTGTTTTCTCTGCAAATGTATCACATGCAAATTTTGTGTAGAGTAAGTCTTGATCTGTGAGTAGTTTTTGAAAACAGCACAGTTTTGGAAGACTTCGTCCATTGCCGCACTATATTGTTATAGTACTATCATTCCACTTTCAACATCCTATGGAACCCTGGGGTTTGCAGTTGAGCGAGGGGCATTTAGAATTCTCAACCAGAGAGCTCTTTGGTCTCAGTCAACTATAAACCAGAATTCCACAGGATGTTGAAAGTGGAATAATAGCTCTATAACAGTGTAGGGCAGAAATGACCTTTCTTTCAGTGAGAGGAAATGTAGCAAAGAACTACGCCTTAGTTCTAAGCTTTCCTTCCATCTGCCTAGTAACAGAGAAGATGCTTTTAGATGAAATAATGAAGACTGATGGAACTTATGGGGATGGAGAGAGAGAAAGAGTGGAGGTGTTGGTATGGGAAACATCAGACTCCAACCATCCCGGCTGAGAAGGGGCAAGAAGAAAGTCCTAGCTGAAGAGATGGCTAGTGCTTTTGATGTCAGTAGGTTGGTAAATCCACTACAGGTTTTAGTCTGAACTTTAACCAAGCTAGTCAAGAATACTTTGGACAAGCTCTTTTAATGTTCAGGCTAAAATTCAGAATAGAGTCACTGCTCCACTGACATCAAAACTATTAGCCACTACAGCCCAGCAGGACTCTCAAATGAGAGAAATGAAACCAGCAATGCTACACTCTCAGGTGAAACAGAGAAATGCCTTTTCTTTACTGCTGACCTTTGGAGCTGTGGTTAAAAGTCAGGTTGTGATATAACGGATTTGAGACAAGGGCAAAGCAATCCTTCAAACTGCAGAGAAATAAAATAGATTTGCAGATCCTAAACCTGCCAAACAAATTTAGGCATGCTTCTTTTCTTTCTATTCCTACGTGTGTGGTAGAAGTAAAGTTTTTCTTGGGTGGTGGTGGAGAACTCAGCACATGAATATACAAGCTGATATCCCACATCAAGGCTGCATAGCATAAAGGTCTGCAGGCAGAGTTATGCATTAATTGGTTACATAATTAATGATGTTGAATGCAACATTGTGCAGCTGTCCATCCATGTGCAATGTATAATGTGCATCCATGTGCTATCTGCAACACACGTCCATGTTCAATATAACTCTTATATAACTCTCATTTTGGAACACTGGCTTCCAATTTGCTTCCAAGCTCAATCTAAGGTGCTGGTGTTGACCTACAAAGCTCTAAATGACTTGGAGCCAAGATATCTGAAAGACTACCTCTTTTCATATGACCCTGCCAGAAATCTGAGATCTTCAGAAGAAGCACTGTTGTGTTTCCCAACACCTCATGAAATAAGGTTGATGGGTACATACAACAGGGCTTTCTCTGTAGCAGCACCTTGACTGGAAATCCCAACCCAAGGAAGGCCATTTCTGCATGGCGTCTGTTACTGTCCTGGCTAGTCCGAGCTTTGGGGATATTAAAAGATATCCTCTTGATATCATAATTCAGCTTCACTTCTCCATTCCTCTCCACGTGCTTGCGAGGCCACCGGACAAGCACGTAAACAAGCTCGGTCGTTAATCGCCGTAATATTCCTGGACAATACAGGCTGGCCAGAAATAGCTGACTCACTGCTTTAGGAGACCTCCAGGCAACTACTCTAATTAGGTATGCACGCAACCTACAAAAGAGCCTCTGCCCCGCGATGGCAGCTTGATGGGTAACCTATGCAATACCCAAGTACTCTGCGTTTGCATACTGGTTACTCTATTGAGAACCGCTACGATAACTCAATCATTCAGATTCTGACCTTTCGGAGGCTTTGTCTCCAACTCCAAATCTGTTGTTTTCCCCCAAGTACGGCATAGCCTGCAGTCACATTCTCCTTATAAAAACCCTTGATTCCGAGACCTTCCTCGGATCTCTCCCGAGTTTCATCCCGCCTCGCTGCCACTTTGCTTGGCGAGCCTCCCCTCAGCTCCATGTGCTGAGCTACATCGCACCCCAGCCTCGCTCTCTATTTTTCCGGGCTTCAGGACAGGTGAAGTATCACCCAAACCAGCAACTCCTCTAAAAATCCCTCTATACCACTCTAACCTTTATTTCCTTTAGTTATCTTGTGTGAATGTGTTGCATACACTGTTTTGCTTGTGTTTAATAAAACATCATTTATTGTTTCAACTTTTGGTGTGCTCCTTGACTCGACCCGACCCCGTAGACATAGGGTTCAAGATCTCGCTACGTTACCCTGCCTCTTGTAATACTAAGCAGTGCTCTGAGCTAATTTTCCCCACCTTTAGTTGAGCACATTTTGGTGTCCCTCCCGGGACCCCCAGTACACAGGGTAACACGTCGCAGTCCCGCATTGGGCATGGGATGGCAGCAGTCCACAGGTCATGATTTTGCATGATGTCATCAAGGTCCTGCTGCTGTCCCGTCCCCACGTGTTGCCATCATAGGATATTCACTTAATGGATTAAATCTGTTAAGCACCCTAGATCACACAATGTTCCTGTACTTATCTGTCATGCAAAAGGGCAGGAAGCACAATCACATGCTTCTTCCTCCCTGTAGCATGGGAAGAAGGCTGACTGCAGTGCAGAAGAAGGAGCATGTTCCTTGCACTCCCTTTTGCAGGCAGCCATCCAGGTGCGGAGGGGAGCGTTCCTGTCACACTCCCTTCCTGGCAAAGGCACTGGCAGGATTGCAATGGGACAACACAGGAGAGCATCGTTGTGTCCAAATGGGGTTAGTTAGGTTGGCTTCATCTCTTT
The DNA here is from genome assembly GCA_030412105.1 of Cyclura pinguis. Classification (NCBI taxonomy): domain Eukaryota; kingdom Metazoa; phylum Chordata; class Lepidosauria; order Squamata; family Iguanidae; genus Cyclura; species Cyclura pinguis. The sequence continues at coordinate 14,551,366 of CM059599.1, read as the reverse complement.
TAGGCTTCCAGCAGGCATCCAAAACAGTTCTGTTCCACATGAGATTCAGTGCTTGAAATTGCTATTTTAACTGTTTTCAAAGTGGATTCTAGGATCATTTTTAGACTATTGTAATGTGCTTTAAAAATGCTTTTATTTTTGCATTGCTTTCATTGGTTTCTATTCGTTCATAACCTCAGTAGCTCTTATGAGCTGGGAGGCAGTACAGAAATACTATAAACAAACAAACAGCCTTGAAATGAATGTGGACATTCATCAGTGCCTCCCATGTACAATTTGATTTGCTGAGATAGCTAAAATCTTCAAGTGCTTTCATTGAGAAGCTTATGCATGTGTAAGACACCGATAGTGTCTTTTTCTCATTAAAAACTTTATGCAAATTATAAGTGTGGAGGGGGCAGGACAAGCATAGGGTCAAAACAGTAAGACCCCCTACTCCATAGACTAGGGTTCTGATCTGGATTGCTTCCCTTACATTGACCTTTTGAGTAAGAAATACGAACAGTTGTATCTGTATTCTACATACTCAAAGTAATAGCTGAGATCCTATGTTGTGTTTGTATAGCGTAAAGCTACACTTAGGTCATTAAGTGGTGATTGTGTTACATCACACTTCTGATGGATATCAGCATTGTACAACTAATTGTGATTCTGCTAATATGTTTGCTGCTTCAACTATCCCTGTGATTCAAGGGGTACCTTGAAGACATTGATGAGTCTGGTGAATATTTACAAACCGTCCAAGAATGTGCAACTGCATGGTTCACAGTTATACTCGGGGAACTCCATTTGTGGAACTATGAAATGAATATAGACATTACACCATGGTGAAAACAGTTCGCCCACATACAGAAGGGAACATACATGTATGTGAAAAACCAAAACGATGCCAACCAAAGTGTGCTTTGGCCCTCACAGTCTGCTGCATGTTATTGTTAAACTTTAATGCTTATACAAAGGTATAGAATCCTGCTTCCTCCTCAATTCCTAGCCATGTGTACTGAACTGCACCAAGCCTTGTATAGGCCACTTCCACACTACACTGTTATAGTCCTGTTTACTCCACTTTCAACATCCTGTGGAATTCTGGGGCTTGTAGTTTACTGGGGCCAAAGAACTCTCTGGCTGAGAATTCTAAATGCCTTTCCCTAAACTGCAAACCCCAGGATTCCATAGGATATTGAAAGTGGAATAATAGCACTATAACAATGTAGTGTGGAAATAGCTATAGTGAATGCCCAGTTACTGTAAAGCAGGAAGACGGAACATTGCATGCTATGATGGGCATGCTGATATGATTCCACACCTCCATGTTTTTTTTTCAATGATCCAATATTTGTCATCTCAAAAAAGGTGTGATGTAACACAACACACAACAGGATCCCATTGCACTGCACGTTTCCCTGTCTCTGCTGCCAATAGCCATTTACTTATTTATCTGCACTGTGCCTTGCAGGGTTGTTGTTATGAAAATAAAGATGGAGAGCAGAGCAGAGCAGATATATCGCTCTGAACTCATTAGAGGAAAGGTGAGCTATAAATGTTGCCCTGGACCCTATACTGGCTACTTAGTTAAGTATACTTAGTTAGCTATACTGAAGTAGTGTCTCCTGGCCTACTCCACCTGATCCTATCTTAGTGGCCTTCATAATTCATATTTATGAAGACTACATATTGACAATCATGGCAAAAATCCCCCAATCCTATTTTAATTGCCATCAGCTGCTACAAGCAATGGAGGTCTGTTCTCTGGTCAATCAGGGCATAGCAGATTGACATTTCAGTTTCCAATGTGACAATCAGAAGTAGGATCCTTGTTGCAATTCTTCCTTGCACTGGAGATTGCTGGTGGGAATGGGGTGGAAACATCACTCTGCTGTGCCCCAATAAACAAGAGAACAGACCTCCATTGCTTGCAGCAGCTGGTGGCCATTAAATAGGACTGGAGGAATTTTGCCATGACTGTGAATGTGTAGTCTTTGTGAATATGAATCAGTTACGAATCTACAATTCTAGGTTATGAGTCCCTAACTGCAATGCAGAATTCGAGCCATGACAAACAAAACTATTGCATAAAATAAGTTCTAGAATCCATAACATTTCTATGAATTGGAGTGCTTGCTTTATGAAAGGATTATCCCTAATATGAATTCTGGAATTTTTTTTTTTCACAATATAATTATATCTGCTTTTCAGTTTTAATTCTAGAACTATGACACTTTTTTAAAAAAGAAAAAAAATGAAAAGCTGTAACCTTCTGCAACTTGTATAGGTTTACTGTCTTTATAATTCCAGCAGTTTGTACTGGTGTCGCAGTTTTACAGATGCCTGTTGTCTTTCCATATTTCTCTTTAGAGGATCTGCTGCAAACTTCCATGGCTGCCCTGAGCAAGGGATTTTTCAAGAACAAACTGGCACCCATGTGAGTGATGTCTAATGGCTGTAGGGAATGAGTTTCTGAATAGATTAGTAGATGACGTCATGAAAAAAAGCCTATTTATCACCATAATTTAGTGCAAGATGCAACATACAGACTTGATGGATGCCTTTTATGGTTTTCAGCCAATCATAATAATGGATCTATTGACTAGTGTTTTAGGTGCCCTTTACTCACCCTTCATGACTAAACAAGAAAAACAAAATGAGGAACTGTTCAGGCTGGGAATAAGCTGGAAAGTTTCCGCATGATGCATTTGCAAAACTTCGAAGACTCTTTCTCTTCCAGGGGAATTCTGAAAGAGGGAAGGTAGGCTCTTACCCAAAGAAAAAGCAAAATAAAAAACAAAGGGGGGGGGGAGTGAAAAAAAAAGAAATAAAAATTACCTTAACTGTAAGCTCTTGCTCCTGTCCCCAGAGGCAAAGAAACTGGAGATTTTACTTTGGTATAAGAGCTGATATTTAAGCATATGACAAGAGCTCATAGGTCTCTGGTTAAAATTTAACCTCGGTGATAACTCATGTGACACTCTTCTATCCATCAATGGTCATAAATATTTCCCACAGAGTGCAATGGGACTTGTTGTTGTTGTTGTTATTGTTGTTGTTGTGAGCCTTCAAGTTGTTTCTGACTGATGGCAATCCTAAGGCAAATCTACCACAGGGTTTTCTGGGGCTGAGTGTGTGTGATGTGGCCAAGGCCACCTAGTGGGTTTCTATGGCTGAGCAGGAATTGAACTCTGGTCTCCAGGTTGGAGTCCAATGCTCAAACAACTATGCTGCCACACTGGAACTCAAAATGGGAAGTACTTGTTATCATGCCATACACTCCCACTCTGAGGAATGCGCTATTTTCATAATTGGATGTATTTCATGGCTGAAACACATATTTGAAAGCACATTGTCTGCATGTGTATGCCAGATCAGGATGACCTCAGACATGAACAGGTCATAAGTTCAGAGAGGATTAGGTAGGAAAGCCCAGTGCTAATGTACTTGGGATAATCCTTTCAAAAACTGTTAAGCTGTGAGCACTTCTGAAAACGATAGCAGGAGAATCTGCCCGGGTGAAGCAATCAGGAACCCTGCTGTGAGCATATCCTTCCCTATTCACACTACCTGACCAAAACATTAAGAGATTGTTAGGACTCCCATCAATGTTTAGTCTCCTAGAGTTAAGGCAGTCAGCCCATTCCAGACTCCTTTGTCAGTTTTGTGGAAAAGACATTACTGTTTTGTCTTTGCACCCTCCTTCAGGGCAAGAAATAGGGTATAAAAACCCTGGCTACAGCTCTAGTAATTTGTAGTAATTGGACATAATACATGGTACCCAGACCTCTGTTCATTCTTGCCATCCTCAGCTGCGCTGTCTGAGCCACTCTGCTCTGAACTTTTTCTTCAGGACTGGTAACCATCACCCTTTCCACCTAATTTCTCTCTATCCAGTCTTTCCTGCCTCATTTTCTGATAGCCTTGTATGATTCTTGAGAGTGTCTAATTTCCTGTATGCTTGTGAATTCCCAGTAAAACACTCTGTTTAACTTTTAACTGGGGTCCTCTCTGCAGTTAGCGCTGGTATACACTAGTGAAAAGATCCTGCCATTACCCTCCTCTCACAGGTCTCTTTGAGCTATAATTCCCCCAACTTCTAAGGGGACTCTGGCATTGCTGGTGGACCTCAAAGTCCCCCACCTCTTAGGGTAACATGCTCCTAGATAAATGGGTATAGGTCTGCAACCTCAGAAGCTTGGGAGATAATTCACTCATCTCCCATATAGGATAGTGGAGATGGTAGTGATGCCATGGGACTCGAGCTGGCTTACTGTTTTAAAAAACAAACATTAGAGCTAAAAACATACACAAATGAATATTAAAATGGAATGAAATGATTCACAATATTAAAAAAAACAAGTCTGCATTTGAAAAGATAAAATGCAATTAAAAACATAAAAAGTTCAGTTTTAAAAACAATACAGTTTAAACAATACAGAATCCTCTGCCCATTATTTAAAAACTTTCTGTTTTAAAAGTTGGTGGAATAACATGATATTTGCCCACTGACAGACGAAGAGCAACGAGGGAGCTATTCCGGTCTGCCTAGGCAGGGAGGTCCAGACTCTAGGAGCAGCCAATTAGAAGGCCCTATCTGGCACCTTCACAACCATACCTGTGATGGTGGTGGGACTGAGAGAAGGGCCTCTCCTGTGGATATCAGGACCTGAGCAGCTCGTACAGTTAGTGGCAAAGCTTGGAGCACGTGGAGGAGGGGCAGGGGTGGGGTAAGAGGAGGGGCAGGGGTAGGCTATGGCACGCAGGAGCGGGGCTGCAGACTGCGACACATAGGGCAGTGATACAGCACATAGGGCGGGGCTACAACAGACAGAGCGGGGCTGTGGTACACAGGGGCAGAGGTACGGCATGTTGAGGAGAGCAGGCAAGGAGTGGTGGCACCCCTCCAAAATTTCCACTGGGGGCGCACTGCCCCCCGTCCCTACACCACTGCCTACAGGGAGATACAGTCTGCCAGATACCCAGGATCTGAGCCATGCAGGGCTTTATAGAGATGGTGGTGGTGACTTTATCCTTACTGGAACCCTGCTAGAGAGATCAGACTAAGTGACTGGCCCAAAGTGACTCAGGTGAGTTTTCCTGGCTCAATAGCAATATGAAAGTTTGGATTGCCCAAGTGGCAGTCTAATACTCTAAGCCAGTGGTGGGCTAAGTGCCCACCAGTCATATGGAAAAATGCAAAAATTTTGTTTTCACTTTTTTTTCTCCAAAATGCTGTCTGGGGAGTCTAAGCTCTACATTATACTGGCTTCTACGGTGACACTTTATCCTTTTTTATGATAATAACGTTTAAAGTATTTGTTATATTTTAGCTATAGTATTTAAAGTATTCAAAGTATTTCTCATGTTTGATAAGGCAGCCTCAAAATAAAACCTTGTTCTGGAAGTTGTTTTTTTTTAAATTGGAACAAATCCTATCATACTGGGGACGGAAAAGAAACACAAATTAACACTAAGTGATAGAAGTTCATTTTTGCAGAAAATTTATTGTCGTTATGTAACCCACCCACATAACTTTGAAAAAAATGGTAAAAGATGCTTGCTGCTTTATACAGACAGGACTTGATTTCCTGCTCAGACATAGAAACCTATTGGCTGGTGCTGGGCATGTCACATACTCTCAGCCCCAGAAAAATCCATTATATGGTTCAGCACCTTTAAAGTTCAGACAAAAATCTAGAGTGGATTGTCCATCCCATGATATCATTGCCTTCAGTTGCCATCACAACTATTAAATCTCTAGGCATTAACCGGCAGTGAAATAAGACTGTTCATCCACAGAAAAGAATGGCAGTTCTTCTCAAACAGCTTCAACAGGAAACGAATGCCTTGATGAAGAAGTATATCATATGTAAATTCTCAGACCAAATTGCCTTTGATCCCTGATTCTTCTTCCAAGGTAAGGAGGCCCATAACAGGGGTGCCACAATTGAGCAGGTCCTGACTTCCAAGGATAAGCTGACACTACATACCAGTGCTTCAGCAAGCACTTGATCCCAAGGTCATTTAAGGTCTTACATTCCAACAGCAATACTGTGAAGTAGCTCAGACGTGAACAATGCAGATGATAAATAACATGACGTACAGAACACGGCATTTCATGTGACTCAACAGTGCCACAACAATCTAGTGGCATTCTTAGCCAGATGATGGTTCTGAACTATTGTCAAAGACAACCCTCTATACCAATGGTGTGCGAGTGCTATGGGTCAGAGGGTCATTTTTGATACCTCTCACTCTTCAGAACGATTCACCAATGGAGTCTTTGGTGACCAGAATTCTGGCTCCAGTGTTACTGTACCCTACCATCCCTCCTATGAGATATGCAGTTTTCGTCAGTTGAACTTATTAGTGACCAGAGAATGTAATCAGGGTCATGCCAGCTGGAGAACATGTTCAGGGTTACCCTGACTGGAGATATGTTCAAGGTAATGAAAGTTCAGATAGGATTATGTGGAAAACCTGATGCTGATGAGCTTGTGTTAATCCCTTCACTGCTGCAGGCTCATGAATACAAACTGCTGAAACTGATGGGCAGTCAGACACCATCCCTTGATCTTCCCTATGGAGATCTTCCCTATATACCCTACCTGACTAAACATTAAGAGATCACTATGAGTCCCATCAATGTTTTGTAACTCCAACGTTAAAGCAATCAGCCCATTCTGGATCCCTTTGTCAATCATGTAGGAAAGCCAACCATAAGAAAAGCCTTCACATGTGAAATAGGATATAAAAACCCTAGCTTCAACCCCAGCCAATTGTAGTATGTAGTACATAGTGTTCCAGACTCCTGTTCCTCCATGGAACAGACTCCTGTTCCTCCTGTTCCTCAGATGCTGTCAGAGTCCCTCCGCTGTGACTTCTTCTTCAGGATTGGTAACTATCACCCTTTCTACCCAATCTCTCTCTATCCAGTCTTTCTTGCCTCACTTTCTGATAGCCTTGTATGGTTCTTAGCAGTATCTGATTTCTGATGGGTTCATCAATTGAAATAAAAGACTTTGTTTATCTTTAACTGGAGTCCTCTCTATAGTTAATACTGGTATACATAGCTAAAAAAGATCTTGCCATTTCCCTCTTCATGTTTTCATAGTCAGTTAGCCTACCTAGGGCCTTAATCAAAGACACTGCAGAACTACTAAGGCCCTTTTCGCACGGCATTTTCCATGCGAAGGAGGGCCTGGAGCATCGCATGATTGTGAGGAGCGATCTGCACGACACACTCATAATTGCACGACGCTCCAAGGGCCAGCAGGCGCCGATTGTGCACCTTTTCATTTTCAGCTAGAAACCAAAAATGGTGCATGATTGCACATTGCTCCTGGGCCTCGCGCGCATTTACCTTTCATGTGGAGCCTCCAGAGCCGCACCTGTTGTGCTTCCTGCCCCAGCGCAGCCTGGGAAACTCCCAGGCTGCACTGAGGAAGGAAGAGGCGGGACTCTGGCGCGAGCAGACAGCTCAAGCGGAGCTGAAGGACCCTGGACACGAGAGTCTCTCACTGGAGGCTGCTTGCACAATCCCCGTACCCCAGCGCCAGAAGAAGGTAAGGTGCGGGAAAGGCCTAAGAAATACAACCAGTGGCTATACAGCAGTATACTGTCAAAATGTTGTGTATGTCAGTTTCCACAAGCAGATCCTTTGTCCATGGATTTTCAAATGTGGGTTTGCAGAAAGAGTGGTTACCTTATAACTTCTCTGCTTCCTATCTCTGTGTAACATACCTTTACTAGTTTTTCATAACAGAGTAGCCACTAATCACACCTCTCCATCAATATACCTTGTGTCAGGACTGTCGAACCTTGGGACCTCTGGATGGTTTGAACTACAACTCCCACAACCCCTTTCAATTGGTCATGCCAGCTGGAATTTCTGGGAACTGGGCAATGACGTCCCATCCTTGGTGAATGCTATCTTTACTTGCATAGTAGTTTTAGGAGGATACCCTTGGTCGCTCCCAAAGAATGCTCTGTGATATCAGGAATAAGCCAGACTTTATCAATGCTGTGTGAGAGTCATATTTCCCCTGGCAAAAATACCATATGCCACTTGTTCAGCTAATAGAGATGGTGCTTATTTAATTCAACATAAACTAGGCTCTGAAATGAATTCAAGCTGAGGAAGATTTGATTTGCAGCTTTAACCTACAATTAATATGTAACTTTTCAAGCACTCCATTTTTAGGAGATTGCTGTAATTATGTTGTGATTTCTTCCCCACACCACAACTTGGCAGTTATTGCAATGATATTCTTGATTAGGTAAAGTAGAAAGTTGTAAGTCTGTAAAACCAGTACTGCCCCATCCAAGCGATGGCAGGACTAAACCCTCCAGGAAAAAAAATGTTTGAATTATCCACTTCTGGGGGGTGAAGATAAATGTACTGTAAATATCCACTATATGGTTTCTGAGGCTCAGGGGATGACCAAGGGTAAGACTTGGCAAAGTGCCACCCACAGATTGTGTGTGTGGACCCTAGGAGCCTTTTTTACAGCCCCTTCAAGACCTCTGACCCCCCTCCCCCTTTTCAAGAACAATCTCAGGGGAATCTAGTTTTGATTTGAGAACCAGTGTGGGACAGTGGTTTGAATGCCAGACTAGGACTCTGGAAGATAAGCATCTGATTCCTCACTCAGTCAAGGAAACCTACTGGGCGGCCTCAGGAAAGTCACACTGTCTCAGCCTCAGGAGAAGGCAATGGCAAACTCTCTCTGAACAAGTCTTGTCAGTCTTGTCAAGAAACCTCCATAATAGGTTCACCTTCAGATCATCATAAGTTGGAAATGACTTGAAAACAAGCAGCCACAACAACAACAATTTCTATAGAAATCCATGTGAGTAATTAAAGTGGACCAATGGAGAGCATTTGGGTGAAAATAAATGAAGAAGGAAATAAAAATGGCATTGCAGGCCACCAAACAAATTTCAGAAATCTCCAAGAAGAAAGAACTGGTAGTTACCAAGACTTCAGTTATCTAGATATCGAGTGGGAGGTTAGCTTTGCTAAGCATGGGAACTCCAACAAATTCCCAATATGCCTTGCCGATAATTTCCTCTTTCAAAAGTTGCAGGAAAGAATAAGGGTATCGGCAGTCCTGGACTTGATCCTAACCAATAGGGAGCAATTAGTCACTGAGATCAAAACAGTTGGTTCTTTTGGAAGGAGTGACCACATAATGCTAGAATTCATGATTGTTTGGCACGTCAAAGAAGAGTATGATCAAATACCAACCTTGGATTTCAGGAAAGCTGATTTTATTAGACTCAAGGAAATATTGAGCAGAATTCCTTGGCCAGAGGCGCAAAAGGAAAAAGACACCTAGCATAAGTGGGATTAGAAACATCTGAAAAAACCCAATGCAGCTATACGGTATACTCAAGGATGAAGTGAAAAGAGGAAAAAAGCATTATAAAGAAAAGAAGGATGAATGATACACCAAGGAAGAATACAGATGTGTAGCCCAGGTTTGTGGAATAGTGTGAGGAAAGCTAAAGTTCAAAATGAGCTGAGATTGTCTAGGCAAGCAAGGAGCAACAAAAGGGATTTCTTAAAAATATTTCTGAAGCAAGAAAGTGACAAAGGAAATGGTGGGACCTCTGCTCCACAAGGATGATAACATGCTAAAAATCACAATGAAAAGGCAGAGCTGCTCAATACTTTTTATGCTTCAGCCCCCCCCCCGCCAAAAAAAGAGGAATGTGTGCTTCCATGCATCAGCAGAGACCTTCACAAAGAATCCAAGTTGCAAATCAAAATTGAGAAGCAGTTAGTCAGGAAACACCTAGTTAACCCAATTGTGTTTAGAACTGCAGCGCCAGATGAACTGCATCCCAAAGTATTGAAGGCACTTGCTGACACACTTGAAGAACTACTTACCATTATTTTTGAGAAATCTGGAAGAATAAATAAGGTGCCAGAAGACTGAAGCTGAACAAACTTTGCCCCTCTCTTCAAAACAGGCAAAAAAAGAAGATCCAGAAAACTACAGCCCAGCTAGCCTCACCTCAATATCAGGAAAAATATTACAACAGATTATACAGGACTCCATCTGCAAGTATTTAGATGGGAATGTAGTGATTAGTAGGAGCCAACATGGGTTTGCCAAGAACAAATCTGACTTTCCTTCCTTCCTTCCTTCCTTCCTTCCTTCCTCCTCCCTCCCTCCCTCCCTCCCTCCCTCCCTCCTTTCTTTCTTTCTTTCTTTCTTTCTTTCTTTCTTTCTTTCTTTCTTTCTTTCTTTCTTTCTTTGTATTGGGTCACCAGTTTAGTCGATGGTGGGAATGTGATGGATGTTATTTATCTGGATTTCAGCATGATATTTTGATTAGCAAACTGGCTAAATACAAAATAGATGGGAACACCTTCAGATGGATTCATAATTGGTTGGAAAACCATGCTCAAAGAGTTGTCATCAGTGGCTGTGCTTCTAACTGGAAAGGGTTCTCAAGAGGAAGGCTGCAGGGTTCTGTCCTGGGGCTGACACTTTTCAATAATTTTATCAATGATTTAGGTGATTGGGTTGGAGGGAATCTATGCTTCTATGGTTTATAATTGCACTGTGGCATCCTGTTAGTCAGTTACAGAGTTCTAAGTTAGACTTACAACCATGTTCACATTTACAAACATGACACCTTGGCCACAATCATAAAAGTCCCCCCAAATCCACAACAGTGATGGAGTCTTATGAGGTTGGCAAGCAGGGTGCTTCAAGATGACATGACCAGCCTGCTTTTGCTGGTGGGTGACAGTGAAAAGAGCAGAGTTAGGGACCCTGGAGAGTATTGTCAGAAGTTGAACTGTCACTCCGTGGTAGGAAGGGGCTGGCCACATCATCCTGCAGTGTCCCTCTCACCAATGCAGCAGAACTTTGTCACTTGGAAAGGCTGAATGGCTTTTAAAGAGGGTTTCAAGTGTTGAGTTGGGAAATGACTTCTGATGCAGCATCTCAGCTGTGGGTTGCTGCCGATTAGCAAATCATAGTTTGTTTGCTGGGATTTGTTTGGACGGAACAACAGACAAGAATCCAACAAACCCCAGCCTAGCTTATTTTTATGTTTGGAACTGATTGATGGCCATTTTTGAGAATATAACATGCAAGAATTATTTGATCTAACTGTAGCTTTAAGTGAAACGTAGTGGCTGTGTTGACTGGGGAATTACAAGAATTATAGTGCAAAACAGGAACTAGCAAAGTGACTGAGTTCCTTTCTGTTGCTAACTGAATCTCGGCTGCATCCCATGGGGATCTCGGTGGAGCCTCTTTCAGGAGGAGGCACGACAGAAGCACTCCCCTCTGCACTGGCTGGCTCCATCTTCAAGGAAGTGCAAAGCCCTCGCCTCAGGAAGTGCCTCCATCACACTTCCGAGGCTTCTGCAGGCCAGATAAGTCCAGGACAGTTGTGCAATCACACGTTATTGATAGGAAAAAAACTCAATGATTTGCTCTGTGATCACAACCATTGGCGACAGGATCATGATGGGATCATGATGACAACATGAGGAACTGTCGTCGCAGTCCTGTCGTGATCCTGTCACCACTGCGGAATGGGAGTGTGTTGCGGAAAGGGCCTGAGTGTCAGGATATATGGCTCCTCTCATAGGTATGTGTATTCGTATATGTCATTGAATAGGTTTACTAGATGATAGGGGAATATAGGCTCCTGGCGCTACAGTGTATCAATTGCCAATTATTGCTTGCTAACATGTACCCTGCTGAGAGTTCGAAAGTATCCCAAGTTGCCGAATAGGTAAACGCTGCAGTGTTTGATGTCACTTGGTGTCTGGTAAGGAGGGGAGAGATCAGGAGAGGGAATGAGAAACTAGTGAGAAGGTGTTATGGGAACAGGCATAGCAAAGATAAGGAGACAGTCACTTGTATGTGCTCCCAAGGTGGAAGATATGTAAATAACAGAAAGAGCCTGGGAAAATCTGGTGCTGGTAGAGTGATGTGACATTTATGACTTTCAGCAATCGTTGCTACGCGTGCCTAAACGTGTGCCAAGGTTTAAATCCTGTTATCAACATACAACATGCGGTAGTCTCAGCAACTTTTCAGAAATGTTGCTGTGCTGCCTGCTTTGCTCCAAACACTTCTGTTCAAACTCTGAGTGCTGTTTGTGAGTGCAAGTTATCCAGCACAGGACACCGTGATGGGAGTGGATTCTGGGAGTTTTAACCCAAAAAAGGAACTTGGGAGAGGAACTGGCCATGCTGGCTGTGGATTTAGGAGCTGCAGTGCCTCCCCAGAAACCTTCCCAAGCTCTGGGTGGTATGAGACATCGAACAAAATAGCCATTCAATAAACTTAAAAACATAGCGATTGTGGGATGGTAAATGTAGGTCTCCCATGCTGAGCTGTTGTGTAAAAGAGAAAAGGGGAGAGAAGACAAAATTTACCCAGGGCTTTTAGTTTTAAAGGCAAGCAATTTAGGTGAAATGTATCTATGGTAATTTCCCAGTAAGTGTGTTTTCAGCTGAACAACTGCCAAAATCCTCTTTTTCCCCTCCTTCCTCCCCCTCCTCCCTCCCCCCTTCTTTCCTTCTCATGTTGAGACATCTTCACTTTCCAGTCCGACTTATTTTCATAACCACTCAGCTCTCTGCCTCTTGTTTCCTAGGCTGTTATTCAAATTACACATATTCCAGTTATTATTTCCATCATTTAGTATGCGTTTGACAGAGATCTTATTTTTATGCGCTCCTGCCCCTGCCAAATGCGCTAACTGTTCTTTTCATGGAAAAGAATTATATACCTTACAAAAAAAAAAAAAGAAAAAAGAAAAGAAAGAAAACTAGGGTTTTTTTAAACTTACAAGTCTTTTTTTTTTTTGTCATGGCGCTTTATAAAATTAACTGACAAAAAACATGTGATAAAGCTTGATCTTTTGACTTTAATAGCTAGTTATTTTAAATATTATACTCAGGGTTCTTAATTTACAGCAATTCACACATCAAAATTCAACTACGCTGAGACACAGTAAGCCAGCAGTGTGCCGATTACATCAAGGCTTCTTGTTCCAGTGGGCTTCTTCTGTGGCCAATCAGCTCACGGAAATGATGAAAAGTGGCTTGGATGTTGGGATGCCTAAATACTAGATCTGCATAAATGCCAAGGGAAAGGCAGGGAGGAAGTGCCTGTTTATCTTCTCTTCTGTCATCCCATTACAGCTGTACTAGCGTAGACAGTTCATTAAGGATGCTACATAAACCAATGTTGGATGTGGATCTCACTGGGAATATCATGCCCAGTTCTGGGCACCATAGTTCAAGGAGGGCAACAAACTAGAACATGTTCCGAGGAAAATGGCCAAGACGATCAGAGATCTAACAACCAAGCTCTTTGCAAAATGACTTCAAGAGCTGGGTATGTTAAGCTCAGAGACGAGAAGACTGAGAATCGGCATGAAACCCATCTTTAACTATCTGAAAGCGTAGTAGAGAGAGTGAGCTTGTTTTCCGCTGATCCAGAGACTAGGAAATGGAGCAGTAGATTCAAATTACAAGAAATGAGATTCCACTTAAATGTTAGGAAGGAAGGGAGAAGACTTTCTTGGTGGCTGGTGGAAGGAGCACAAGGACGGGACCATCCCAGCTTCCCTAAGGAGAGAGTTCCAAAATCTGGGACCAGCCACCAGGTTCAGAGCTGTACCCTCAAACTGCAAACCTATGTTTTCCAGGGGCTGAATCCCTATTCCCAGATCTTTCTATTGACTGACCAGGAGCACCTCCGCCTTGTCTGGATTAAGCTTCAGTTTGTTTGCCTTTATTCACTCCCTTTATAGCTGCCAGGTGCCAGTTTAGAACAGGAGTGGCTTCATTGGAATTAGCAGGAAAGGAGTAATAAAGCTGAGCCTCATCAACATGCTGGTAATATCTGACCCTAAAACTCTGGCTGAACTCTCCCAGTGGTATCATGCATATGCTGAAAAGCCAACATATACATGATACCACTGAGAAAGGTCAGCCAGAGTTGATTGATTCAGACTCAGGTCGATTGGTTCGGATTTAAGTCGCTTTAGTGACTCAACTTGGACTTGACTTGGCAATAAATTACACACTGACTTGACTTAACTTGTGACTCGTATATTTTTAATGATGGAGTTGCTGCCCTTCGTTCAGAAACATAACACATTCATCCAGAAACTTTATGACCTTGAGCAACAATTCTATCTCTTTTTGCCTACTGGTCATGTGACAATCTATCTTGAGCCCAAAATGTGGGTGCATTTCTTGCAAACGCATTAGGCAATGGGCTTGAGGTGGGGTTAAGGTCTGCTTGGCAGCCTGTCCCCATTGCATATTGGAGGAAACTTCTAAAACTTATCCTAATAGAAGAAGGCAAGATTTGCGACTAGAATGAGTTTCTCAGAGGAACAGCAAATGTGTTAGGCAATGGGCTTTAGGAGGAAGGATCCTTACTTCCAAAGCTTTTGAAACTTCAATAATGGGGAGTAAGAAGGCTTCTACTCCCCACTTCTGAAGCTGCAGATCCTTGTAAGCCCATTGACCCCTCTCATATACCCACCACCACCTTTTTTTTTCCACTTGAGACTTGACTTGAAAGTACCTTGCAAGGACTTGAGACTCAGCTTGAGACTTGAAGGTAAAGACTTGAGACTTGACTTAAGACTTGGAGTAAAAGACTTAAATACATCAATTTGAAAAGCATATGGGACAAGACAGAACCTTGAGGGACTCCATAGGTTAATGGCGAAGGAATCAAACAGGAATCTCCCAGCACCACCTTCTGAGAGTGCTTGTCTAAGAAAGAATGGAGCCATTGTAGAATAATACTTTCAAATCCCATCCCAGCAAGGTGACTCAGAAGGATACTATGGTCAACTGTATCGTAAGCTACTGAGAGGTCCAGTAGAACCAATAGGGACACAGTCCCTCTGTCCAGTTCCTGGTGCAGGTGATACAACCCAAGGCAGCCAAAGTTGTTTCTGTCAAATATTAACAAGAAGTCACTACCATCTCTTCCTGACCTTAAATAAATGTTTTAAACAAAATGTACTGGCAAATGAGTTACCGTTTCTTTGAATGAAGCTGAATACTATAAAGCTTAATACCAAAATCCATAATAGTGACCAGTGGCATAGTGACGGAGGGGGCGGGGGAGGCAATTTACCCTGGGCGGCAAAGTTTTTGGGGCATCCTGGCCCATAGCCACACCTCCACGTGCCCTGGCCACACCCTTGCGTGCCCTAGCCACGCCCCACATGTCATGGCCACGCCTCCATGCACCACAGCCATGCCTCCACACACAGTGGCCACAGCCCTCATGCCGTAGCCCCGCCCTCCCTCCTGCCCCCCCTCCACATACTCCAAGCTCCGCCACTGATAGTGATATATCAGGCTTCCTGGCTTCCAACAATATATTGCTGTGAGCACTCTCTGGTCATTTCCACTGTTATAGAGCCGTTATTCTGCTTTCAACATCCTATGGAATCCTGGGGTTTGCAGTTTAGAGAAGAACACGTAGACTATTAGCCAGAGAACTCTTTGGCCCCTGTAAACTACAGACCCTAGAATTCTATAGGATGTTGAAAATGGAATAACAGCACTATAACAGTGTAGGATGGAAATGGACTTTGTTATAATGCAAACTATTTATGGGGGTGGCTTCTTCATGAATTAGGACCCACTGGCTTTACAAAAGACTTGATGCTGGTGGAAATGAGAACGATGAGAATTAGTTTGTTCATATGGATCAACATGGCTGTTTGCATTTTAGGACTGTCCATGGAACAGAGCCAGGGAAGTTCAGAGACAACAGGCCAGAATTTACCATTATACTTGTTGCAGCCAGATGGATAGTTCTGCAGCACCTATTTTCTTCATTGTTTTTTTTAAAGAAAGCTTTTTCTCTGGCTTTGGGAACTGTAGTAGTGAAAACAAAAGATGAAGCTCTTGTTGCACACTTTAATTAATTAATTAATCCTGCAATTTATGCCCTGCTTTCCGACCAAAGCTCCTAGTATGGCTTGCAGTTAAATGATAATTCTACAATAAAACACTAAAGCTGTCCATCATAATACAATAAAACAGGTCATAACATGTCGGTACACCATGAATCCGTTGCAGAGAACCATGAAATCAATTTCAGAACATGGCCACATATACCTAATCAAATCAGTTCTGGCAAAGAAAAAGACCTCATATGAAAGAGTGTCTGAACCACCCTTTGATGAGATGAGCAGACATGATTCTTTGGGTTTCTACAGGTAGAGTGCCACAACCTAGAAGGCCTAAGACCTGTCAGTAAGGTAGCCATGTTTCCTACTTTACAATGATCAGGCCACTATTAAAGGACTGTCAAAGGACAAATCATTTGTTTAGCCTGGAGAAGAGAAGATTAAGGAGTAACATGTTTAAATATTTGAAAGGATGACATATGGAAGATGGTGCAAGCCTTTTTTACACTACTCTAGACACTAGGACAAGGAGCAATGGCTTCAAACTTCAGAAAAAGAGAATCCATCTAAACATTAAGAAGAATTTCTTGACCCTAAGAGCAGTTGGACGGTGGAATATACTACGTTGGGATGTGGTGGAGTCTTCTTCTTTGAAGGTTTTTAAACAGAGGCTGAATGGCCATCTGTCAGGAATGCTTCGACTGTGTATTCCTGCATGGAAGGGCTTTGGACCGGATGGCCCTTGTAGTGTCTTCCAACTTTATGATTCTACGATCTACGTCTAGATTTCCAAATAAGAACAGAAAAAAGGGAGCCTGAAGTTGCTCATCAGACAGACAACATGCACAGCAGGCTAGGAAGGTGCATGGGTTAGCCTATAATAACCCACTAGAGTGATATGTATTATGCTTCTATTTTTCTTATAGCTTGTTTTTCTACATTTGAGTTTATATAAAGAGGCCTGGCATCCTATTAGTGAATTATGATGGCATAAGCCAAACTTACATGTTGTCCCAAAAAGTGGTAGACTTTGGGTTCTACCAGCAATGCCAACATCTCTTTAGAAATAGGAGAATTATAGCTCAAAGGAGGCCTGTGAGAGGAGAGTAACAGCAGGGTCTGTTCACTAGTGAATACCAGTACTAACTGCAGATATGACTCCAGTTAAAAGTTAAACAGAGTATTTTATTGGGAATTAACAAGTGTACAGGAAATTAGACAGTCTCAATAATCATACAAGGCTATTGGAAAGTGAGGCAAGAAAGGTTGGATAGGGAGAAATTGGGTGGAAAGGGTGATAGTTACCAATCCTGAACCAGGAGGTTGAAGCAAAGTAGTTCAGACAAACTTCAGGAAAAGAGATTCCATCTAAACATTAGGAAGAACTTCCTGAAGGTAAAATCAGTTCAACAGTGGAATGTCTGGCCTTGGAATGATGGAATGCCGAAGTCTCCTTCTTAGGAGGTTTTTAAACCGAGGTTGAATGGCCATCTTTCAAGAATGTTTTGATGGTGTATTCCAGCATGGCAGGGGATTGGACTCAATGGCCCTTGTAATCTTTTCCAACTGTATGATTCTATGATTCTATGAATTCCAATCATAAACTTTAAAAGAATACAGTGCACAGCCTTACAAGAAGGCTCATTTCCTTGGAGCAATCTGTCTTCAAAGGACTGCTGACATAAGAAGTCTTCCCCTCCCTGCAGAAAGACAGCAAGGAGGTACCAGTCTAACCTCTCTAAGAAGGAGACTCCAGAGGCTCTCAGGAGCACTGAGAAGGCCTCCTTCAATACTCCCCTCAAGAAGGTGATGGGAAGGAGAGAGGGACCTCTCAGGGTTTGGCTCATATCAGATCATTTGGACCTATGCAAATAAAGTGGGATGAAACTACTCTAACTGTGGATTGTGGATAAACATCTCTGTATTTTCCAGTTACTCAGGCTACTTCATGTAAACAAAGCAAATCAGTTTTAAAGAGGAACAGGATAGGAGAGAGAGAGAGGAGAAAGGCAAAAGACATGACATCTTTGTCAACAATAGCTTTTACCAATGATAGCTCCAGCAGTTCCACTTTGTTGGAGCGTGGTTTTGACCTTGTTTAGCTAAGCTGGTGTCCAATCGACAGGCCCTCCCTACCCATTTCCACACCCATAATAGAAAGCTTGTACCCTGTGTGTATATCCTGCTGGAGATGTGCCAATGGAAGTAATTACATGATGAAACTATTTAACATTGACTAAAATACTCTCCCCAGGTTCTTTCAGACCATGTGTCTTATATCTTGTTGAAGCAATTTTATATCATGCCTTTCAAGTGCTGTAATGGCCAATTGCATTGACAGAATCCTCTTAAAAAAGGAGACCAAGACCTTGCTCATGAAGTGTTATTGATTTTTCCTTTTCTTCTTCTTCTTCTTCTTCTTCTTCTTCTTCTTCTTCTTCTTCTTCTTCTTCTTCTTGCCAAAGATAGGAGTTGCCAAACATAGGACAGGGTTGTTAAAGAAAGAAGGTACTTTGGCCTTGAATATAGCAGAACAGTTCCTGGGTAAGCAAAGCATCAGTAGCTTGCCATAACAAACAATACATTTGGGTGACAACTATCCATATTCATTGTTGGTGTGACTCCACACTCCCTTGTGTGAAATGCTTTCTTTATGCCTTCTGGAGATTGCAGAATATTGGTGCCAAAGTCAATGCAATCCATAGCCAATGTGTACAAGGCATGCAATGGCAATTCATCAGTTTCTGATTAGGGTCGAACTTGGAGTTCCCAACTCTATAAGAAACTTGCATGGGAATTAAAAATGGCATGTAAAAGTTGTGGACCTCTCTCTTTCTTTCTCTCTTTCTTGATCTTTGGTTGTTGTTCCTGGCACAACATAAACTGTACAGATTTTGAAAACGGTGCTGAAATTTGAGAAACTGCACAGCTTTGCTATAAAAATCCATTTTTGCAGTCTTTTTTTTTCAGCTGCACACAGGAAACTGAAGCTTTCTGAAGGAAAAAAAAACAAATTCCACTTGCTTACACTGTTTTGCACTGTCATTTGGGAGAAGTGCAATCAACATGGTGAAAGGTTTGATATTGGGTCTGCAGCCTTTGCTGGTCTGTTTGTTGTGCAAACAAAATGTTATGCAGCAGGAGAAGAACCCTGGGTTCACTGAAGCGCTGAGAATCCCTGGCTGTGAAGAAATCTAGACTTGTAATGTTTGTTGCCCACCTGTACAATGACACACATCTCAGCATATTCATGTCTTCTATTAGCACTACTCTTCCCTAAGATGGTCCATGCAAGGTAAACATGAATCCAGCAGAGACAAGAACTAGTAACGTACCCTCCAACATTTTACAGATTAAAACTGGGGCTTGCACAGCCAAGCAACATTAGAGTATGCTCAAAAGGGCCAGGCCACAAGAGGGCAAAGGTTATTAACGAGGAAGAACACACAACAGTACTATTTGAATCAGAAATACTCTGAATTGACATACCGGATTTATGGAAGGCTAAAAAATAAAAACTCCAATGAGCTGAATGGGAAGGGCAGGACTCTGCCCCTTCTTGCTCTCTTACTCCTGCAAAGTTGTGTACAAACTACCTTTGCACTTTGGAGGGAGTAGGCTTGTTTTCTGCTGCTCCAGAGACTAGGACAAGGAGCAATGGATTCAAGCTGCAGGAAAGGAGATTCTACTTGAACCTCAGGAAGAACTCCCTGTTGGTCAGAGCTGTCCGGCAGTGGAATATGCTGCCTCAGAGTGTGGTGGAGTCTCCTTCTTTGGAGGTTTTTAAGCAGAGGCTCGATGGCCATCTGTTGGGAGTGCTTTGATGGGTGTTCCTGCATGGCAGGGGGTTGGACAGGATGGCCTCTGGGATCTGTTCCAACTCTATGATTCTATGATTCTATGAATCAGTTTCCAGCAAATGAAGTATGTGTATGGTGGGGAGTTGGACTCAGTGGCCCTCTTGGTCTCTTCCAACTCTATGATTCTAGGACAAGCAAAGATGAAGGGGGAAAGTGGGAGGAGGAGAGAAAAACTGGGATATTTTAACCACAGCTGAGGAAGTGAGACAGCAGAGGAGTAACTGAGGCTGTCCATGCCAAACTGAGACAGCTGGAGGACGTGTGCTAAGCACCAAAGAGGGAAGGTGGCATGCCCTGCTTCCAGAACATGGACTCTGACTCAGAGACTGAAACAGAAGACATGCCTGGAGCTGCTGAACAGGAGGAGGTTACAGTGCCACAGATCCCAGAGACAGAACAGAGTGCAGTGCCAGCACCAGCAGAGAGTCCTGCCCCTTCAGAAACAGAAAACTTACCCATACCTACCTTTGCTGAGCCTAGACAGCAAAGAGTGTGCCAATCTCAAAGGATTTATAGAAGATAGCAATTTATTAGGCAACAGCTGCGTTAAGCTCCTGGCCTATATAGGAACTGCACTTCCCCTCCAGGAGTTGTCAGAGCTTATCTGACTTTTTTGGTTGCCAGTTGTATTCCTGAACTCTGTACCTGACTTTGGATTCTTTCGACTGACTTTAGACTCATTCGCTTTGCCTGGATTCTGTTGGAATGTGTTTATGACTATGACCTTGTGGTTACTGAATAAAACTAGTAATGGAGCCGTGAGCTATTCAGTTTGTTTGAGTTATCAGCTTTGCTGCCTAGGTAGAACTGATGGCAAATTTTACTTCTGCATTTGCTCAACAAATGCTGCCTAGCATTCTCTTAAAGCAAGGGGGAGGAACTCTTTCAAATTCAATTTCAGAGAAGTTCTCAGTGGCCACATTCTACTGCTGTGTGGAGCCAAGAGACAGAAGGGTTGGTAACCAAAATTAGCACATTTCTCTCTAAAGCTCTTATTGTGAGTTATGAAGCCTTAGAAGACACATTTCAACCTCTCAGAAAGAGGGAAAACATAGAAAAGCCTGGAGAAGCTACCAAAGTATCATATCATGGGGTTGGAGGCATGACCACGTTAAAAAAAATAAAATAATTTGACATTGGGAACCCAGGAGGCCCAAATGGGGCTCTAGGGTCCCAGGGTCCCCACTCTGTTTTAAAAGATGAGAACACCATGGTTGAGATCCTGCCTCATGGAGTGGAAGAGTAACTTTATGCTTGTGGATTTACATAGTGATTGCATAATTCCACCTCATCAGTGAATTGCAATATTGTGCAATTGAATGTGGTGTCAAATGTGAATGCACATCTGTTACCCTAAGAGGTAGGGGACTTTGAGGTCCACCCACAATGCCAGTGTCTCCTTAGAAATTTGGGGAATTATAGCTCAAATAAGGCCTCCGAGAGGAGGATAATGGGGGGATCTTTTCACCTGTGTATACCAGTAGTACCTGTAGAGAGGATTCTAATTAAAAGTTAAACAGAGTATTTTATTTGTATTTAACAAACACACAGGAAATCAGACACTCTAAGAACCGTACAAGGCTATCAGAAAGCAAAGTGTGAAAGGTTGGATAGGGAGAGAAATTGGCGATAGTCACCAGTCTTGAAGAAGAAGGTTGAAGCAGAGTGGTTCAGACAGCATCTGAGGGTAGCACAGAAGAACAGCAGTCTGGGTACCGTGTCCAGTGTATTACAATTTGTTGGGGCTGAAGCTACAGTTTATATACGCTGTTTCCTACCCTAAAGGGTGTGTGTAGACAAAGTGATAATGGCTTTCTCATGAAACTGGCAAAGGAGTGTGGAATGGGCTGATTGCCTTAACTCTAGGTGACAAAACATTGATGGCATCATGACAATCTCTTAATGTCTTGGTCGGGCAGGGGGTATAGGGAAGATTTCCATAGGGCAAGATCAAGGGATGTCCCTGATTGCTTCACCTGGGCAATGTCACCTTCCATTATTATGGGTGTGCACACACCTGAAGTGTTGAAAGGATTAGCATAGACCTATTAGTGTCTGAGTTTCCTGACAAACCCTCTCTGACCATGTCTCAGGTTAGCTTGACCTGGCAACAAGCTTTCCATTCAACATGCCTTCGATCATGATTTCCAGCCATAAATATGGATTATAAAAATAGCACATCTCACAGAATGGGGCCATAGAGTATGGTAACACATCTGTATGTGCAATGCATTTCTGTGTACATAATGACACCACAGGGATACCTGCTTCTACAACCTTGAACTGAATACAGATACTCTGTGTGTATTGTGTGCTTCCAATCAGTTTCTGACTTATGGCAACCCAGAGGAAGAACTGGCAAAACCACCTCTGAGTGTTCCTTGCCTGCCTAAGAAAACCATATAAAATTCATGGGGTTGCCATAAGTCAACAAGTGACGTGAAGGTACATACACACACAAGGTGAACCTGTCATGGTGTTTTTTGGAAAGATTTGTTCATAGGAAGTTTGCTGACATTGCCTTCCTCTGAGGCTGAGAAAGTGCGACTTGCCCAAGGTAACCCAGCATGTTTCCATGACTGAGTGGGGATTTGAACTATTACCCTGTGTACTGGGAGGGACACCAAAATGTGCTCAACTAAAGGTGGGGAAAATTAGCTCAGAGCACTGCTTAGCGTTACAAGAGGCAGGGTAACGTAGTGAGATCTTGAACCCTGTGTCTACGGGGTCGGGTTGAGTCAAGGAGCACACAGAAGTTGAAGCAATAAATGATGTTTTATTAAAAACACAAGCAAAACAGTGTATGCAACACATTCACACAAGACAACTAAAGAAATAAAGGTTGGAGTGGTGTAGAGGGATTTTTAAAGGAGTTGCTGGTTTGGGTGATACTTCACCTGTCCTGAAGCCCGGAAAAATAGAGAGTGAGGCTGGGGTGCGATGTAGCTCAGCACACGGAGCTGAGGGGAGGTTCGCCAAGCAAAGCGGCAGCAAGGCGGGATGAAACTCGGGAGTGTTCCGAGGAAGGTCTCGGAGTCAAGGGTTTTTATAAGGAGAATGTGACTGCAGGCTATGCCGTACTTGGGGGAAAACAATAGATTTGGAGTTGGAGACAAAGCCTCCGAAAGGTCAGAATCTGAATGATTGAGTTATCGTAGCGGTTCTCAATAGAGTAGCCAGTATGCAAACGCAGAGTACTTGGGTATTGTATAGGTTACCCATCAAGCTGCCATCGCGGGGCAAAGGCTCTTTTGTAGGTGGCGTGCATACCTAATTAGAGTACTTGCTTGGAGGTCTCCTAAAGCAGTGAGTCAGCTATTTCTGGCCTGCCTGTAACATTACGGCAATTAACGGCCGAGCTTGTTTACGTGCTTGTCCGGTGGCCTCGCAAGCACGTGGAGGGGAATAGAGAAGTGAAGCTGAATTATGATATCAAAAGGATATCTTTTAATATCCCCAAAGCTCGGACTAGCCAAGGCAGTAACAGAACCCTGGTCCAATAGTGAAACCACTTCCCCATGCTGGCTCTATATCAGACAAAACATCTGCTTCCATAGAGAACTTTATGCATGCACAAGGTAGTAGTAGAATCCTTGACCACCTCCAGGACCCAAGGTCCACTCAACCCTGACAATCCTTACCATGCAGCTTCCTCTCACTTTTGTTGCATCTTCCTCTTCTCAAGAGAATGCAGCAGAATGTGAAGACTGACAAGTCAATCACAAAACAATTTTTGCAGGGCACCTTTTGGAAATGGTTTGATTGAAATTTATCAATTTATATCAATTTATGTGGAACTAAGGAGAAGGATTAGGGCAACAGGCAGGAAGAGGAGCAATGGATTCAAACTTCAGGAAAAGAATTCCACCAGAACCTCAGGAAGAACTCTCTAATGGTCAGAGCTGTCCGGCAGTATGCTGCCTTGGAATGTGATGGAGTCTCCTTCTTTGGAGGTTTTTAAGCAGAGGCTGGATGGCCATCTGTCAGGAGTGCTTTGGTGTGGGTTTCTGCATGGCAGGGGGGTTGGACTGGATGGTCCCTGCGGTCTCTTCCAGCTCTATGATTCTATGGCCTGGGGGAGATATAGATGAAAAGAGGAAGGAACTCAACTCCAACAGTACAGAAACAGAGTAGGAGGACAGAGAGAGTTAGAAGTCAAAAGCATGCTTGTCTAAACAAAGGATTTTGCTTTAGATAATGGCTGCTTGATTGTTTAGTGATGACCAACATCACTTGAAGCATATTGGACCCAAGAAAAGGGAGTTCATTTCAGTTTGTTATTCAACGCTGTCCCATATGAATTTGCCCAGATTCTAAAATCTTTGAGGAGGTGCTTCTCTCAAACCCATCACTCTCACAGGTAGATTTAGTGGCAATGTGAAAGAAGGTCTTCTCTATAGCTGTTTTCATATTCTGGAACTCCATTCCTATGCTGACTTGCACTTTGCTGTCTTTTCATCAGTGACTGATTTTTTTTTTAATACCACAAACTTTGAGGAAGTAATTCCTTTAGATAAACAGGACTTTTTAGATGAGTATAGGATCCTTCTTTATATTAATGCTCTGAGGCATTGTTACCCTGTTTTTTGGGGGTCCCGGGAGGGACACCAAATTGCTCTCAAAATTATACAAGTTGGGGAAATTAGTCAAAGAGCACAAGTTAGCACTGCGAGAGGTAGGGTAACGTAGCGAGATCTTGAACCCAATGTCTACGGGGTCAGGCCGAGTCAAGGAGCACACCAGAGTGGAATGACAAATGTGAATTTTATCAAAGATACAATCAATCAGTGTATGCAACACAAACACACAGAGAAACTATAGAAATAAAGGTTGGAGTGGGATAGAGAGATTTTTAGAGGAGTTGTTGGTTTGGGTAATACTACACCTGTCCTGAAGCCCGGTTGGAAACGGAGAAGCCGGGGAGCGTGGATCTCAGCACGTGGAGCTGGGGGAAGGCTCGCTGGACAAAGTGACAACAAGGCGGGATGGAAGCCAAGAGCGATCCAAAGAAGCCCTCAAAATCAGGGGTTTTTATAAGGGGAATTGTGACCGCAGGCTAGTTCGGACTTGGGGAAGACAATGGATTTGGTGCTGGAGACAAAGCCTCTGAAAGGTCACAATTTGAATGATTGAATTGTCGCCAAATTATCAATAGGGTAGCCAGTATGCAAATGCAGAGTGCTTGGATGTTGTATAGTCAGATCATCAAGCTGCTGGGGCGGGGCAGAGGATCTTTTGAAAGTTGCGTGCATACATAATGGAGTACTTGCCTTGAGGTCTCCTGAAGCTGCGAGTCGTCTATTTCTGGCCTGCCTGTATTGTTTTGGAATATTACGGTGATTATCGGCCGAGCCTGTATGCGTGCTTGTCCAGGGGCCTCGCAAGCACGTGGAGGGGAATGAGTATGTGAAGCTGAATTATTGATATCAAAAGATATCTT
Organism: Cyclura pinguis; assembly: GCA_030412105.1. NCBI lineage: Eukaryota > Metazoa > Chordata > Lepidosauria > Squamata > Iguanidae > Cyclura > Cyclura pinguis. The sequence goes on along the minus strand of CM059599.1, from coordinate 14,526,142 downwards.
TTTATATCCCCCAAGCTCAGGCTAGCCAGGGCAGTAACAGCATCTTAACCTTGACATAAGTCGTGCCTTGTAGGATCAGACCAAAGGCCCGTCTAGTCCAACGGCCTGTCTAGTCCAACAGAAAATCCAATCATTTAGCCAGCAGGGCAGGAGTGAAGCTGCTCCCTTCATCTTGCACTTCCAGAACCTGGGCTAAACCTTGACACTCGGAGTAACATATACATACCGTCCTACTGTGCCAACTTGGCATGGGACAGTCTGAATTCTTCCTCCACTGTCCCACATTTTCAGCTGCTTTTAAAATATCTTGTTTCTGTCTTCTCTCCTCACTTTCCCCCTTTGTCCTTGTCTTATTTCAATTGCTGCAAATGGAGTTCAAAGTGAAAAACTAGTTTGTACTCAACATAGCAGGAAAGAGAGGAAGGGATGGAATCTTGCCCTTCCCAGTAGATGCAGGCAAATGCAAATCACTGCAGCCTCTCCTCACTCGTGTGTTCTTCCTCATTTTTAACACTTACCATCTTGACCCACTTCGATATTGGTTGGACCCATGAGCCCTTGTGTTCATCAGTGAAATGTTGGAGGGTATCAATACAGACATGCTGATTGGTAGCCGTTGATGATCCCATCCTCCATGATTTTATCCAATCTCCTTTTATTGACTGCCCAAGTCCTCTGACAGTGAGTTTCATAGCTTACGCATTCTGGAAAGTAGTTCTTCCTTTTTGCCATCCCAAATCTCCCACTAAGCAGTTTCAACACATGACCTTCTGTTCTAGTTATCTGAGAGAGAGGGAAGAGGAGAGGAAAGCAGGGCCTCAGTAAGTCTCAGTCTGGCACTGAATAGAGAAAGAGACAGAGGACATTTCTGCATTACACTGTTATAGTGCTATTATTCCACTTGGAACCCCATGGAATCCTGCAGTTTGCAGTTTAGGGAGGGGCATTAAGAATTCTAAGCCAGGAAGTTCTATGGTCTCAGTAAAATATAAACCCCAGAATTCCACAGGATGTTGGAAGTGGAATAACAGCACTATAACAGTGTTACCCCACTGGAAAAGCCTGTCTCGGGGTCTGCAATTTTGATATTAAAATATGATTCAATGTGCCTGAGAGGTCGCCCAGATGGGCATGTAGGCAGCAACGGTTGAACAATCGAAAACCAGGTCAGGCCAGTAAAATCCCCCATCACGTAGCCCCAGGAGACCTCAAGCTGTGCAAACCCACAGTAGACAAAGGGTCCTCAGCCCCTGAGAAGCTGACTTGAGGGGATTGACGTGTTTGCCCCAGGTTGAGCACCGATAGCAATAAAATCCTATCAGGCAAGGACTATTTACATAAAGTCACACCACAACCCAATGCAGCCGAAGATCTTGGGACTTTGGCAACACCTTGTAATCTCATCATGCAAAGGAAGTTACCATTGTGGAGCTTCTTTCTCGATGAGATACTCATTGGTTTCCCCAGGAAAGGATTAGCCCTCCAGGTACTTTTTCCCCTACAAATAGTCCCAGTTTTTGAGCGGTTCTTTGGATCACTCCCAGTTATCCCAGCAGACCGTTGCTCCGTCCGTTGAGTAACCCCACAGCCTTCTCCGTGCTGAGCTCCACTTCTTCGCTGTTTTTCCCGGACCAAGGACTTCAGGAAAAGGTGCAGTATTACCCCAGCTACAATCCCTTCAATATTTCGTCTATCCAGTTTCCTCTCTTTTGCTGCTTAATGGGTCTTGAGTGAGTGTGTGAGTGATTGCATTGGTGCGTGAGACTGTCATTCAATAAAACCATTTTATTGGACATCTTTGTTTGGTTTTTGGCTTGGCCTGACCCTGTAAAAACTGGGTAAAAAGACCCTGCTAGGTTACCCTACCTCTCGCATTGCTATTGCTCATGCTCTGGCTAATTTCCATTCCCCATCATGTGGAGCACATTAAGGTGTCCCCCATGGGACTCCAGAAATCAGAGTAACAACAGTGTAGTGTGGAAATGGCCACATTGAAACAAGTTGTCCAGATTCCATAATAAAAAACGTTGGAAATGTGGTTTGGAGAGAGGTACACTCTGTCACATGTGATGGTCCTGCCATAAGGCTAAAAAGTACTGGAAAGTTATTCACTTAGTGATAGAAAAAAAATTGGGTATTTAGTTCCAGATGAAACCAGAAATGTGTATGTTACGATGCTGGATGATAATTTGGAGAGAAAATATGGAAAGTTTCTGGTTCATATGACTGCAGAGGTGTGAATTCATTTTGCTAAGGAATGGAAGAAATCATTGCCTTTGAAAGAAGAAGATTGGGTGGTCAAGTTGATCAATATGGCTATAATAGATAACCTAACTTTTACTAAGAGCACAATCAGATTCTTTCAATAAAGACTGGGATCCGATTATAAAATATTTAAGAAACAGAGGGGATAATCTGATGAAAGTAATCTTTTTAGACTGAAGGGATGGTTGATGTATAGAACTGAAAGCTGATGTATCAATCTTTTAGTCGGTCTTAACATGTTTCTTGCCTCAAAAATGTTATTAAGACAAAGAGTGGAAACTGAAAATTTAATAGAAATATAAGTTCTTTATAATTGACAAATTTAATGTCTCCCATACATAGAAACTTAGAACTCCATTGGCTATTTTTCTATTTTCTTTATCTGTAGAAAGGATCTTTGTTAAATATCACAGTTTTCAATCAATGACTTGTCAAGGGGGAAGTCATAGTTAATAATTACAAGAGGTAATGTATGCAGAAAATATATATTTGTTTACATGTCTTATATTTTTGTATTTTTAATGTATTAATAAAATAAAGCGGGGGGGAATAAACAAGTTGTCCAGATTCACAACCAGCTGTCTCGTAGAGATATTGAAACCTACCCAACTGCAAATGTGGAAATGGATATAGGATTCAACTGGGCTTACTTCCAGTTAAGTGTACATATGAGATTGACAATGCAATTTTTTTTATATACCGGGGCTAGGAATCACATGGCCTTTCAAAGCTTGTTAGACTGTAGCTCCCATCAATCTGAGGCAGGGCAGGAATGCTGGGAGTTGCAGTCCAAAAGATCTCTGGAAGCCCACGCAATTCCCCCCCCCCCCGATGTATGGTATTTAACACTGCACTGTTAAACTGCAATTCCATATATGCACATCCCTGGGTGTAAGCTCCTCTGAACCCTCTATTATTGGACTACAACTCCCCTCTCCAACTAGCCAGCAGAGGAATGCTGGGAGTTACAGTCCAACAACCTATGGAAGGCTACATGATTCTCACCTCCAATGTGTATTTCTGAATAACATGCCAGCTCACCAGTGGACTAACTAAACAACATTTCCATTATTATTTTTAATACGTAAAACAGGACTAATAAATGGATAATTTTCAGGTATTGTCATGCCTCAGTTTCCCACTTTAATCCAACTTTACTTGCTCAAATTAGTCGCATTTCTTTGTTGGGTGACAGGCAACATTGCAACGATTCTGCATCTAGCATTTCTCCTCCTTTAGCTGTACGTAAGAAAAAATGGCCGCCTGGGGGAAGGCGAGCGCAAATTCCAAAGCCAAATCTGTCCTTCCCCTTCATTAGACATAGTTTAAACTGTCCACTGGGTGCCTTTGATCCTCTTTTTGCTTGTTTTTCTCCTCCTAGAGAGTAACCCATATCCTCCAACATTCACCCAGAGTGTACAAGAATGCTGAGTTGTCATCGGATTTTTACCTCACACTGGGGAGGAATTACTTGATAACATCCACCTTGTTTTGGATTTACTGCTTTAGCATATTTCATGCTGGAAGTATATTTTTTTCCCCTACCATCTGCTAAGATTAGCACTCTAGCGGTGTAATAAATTTACCTACTCTGCTCTCATAGTGTAGTCTGGAACTGACTTACACTTTACTCAGGCCTAATTGAAAATAGGCGAAGATAAATGATGCACTTTGAATTTCTCTCTCAGACGTACCATTGTTCATTACTACAACAAGGGAGTGAGCAGATCTGATAAGAAGATCAATTGTTCAGTAAAACAAAAGTTACCATGGTGAGAGGATGGTACTGACAGCTGTAATTGTCTATGGGTAACTTGTTAAAAAAAAAAAAAGGATAAGAACGATCTCAACATTGTCATTGTACGAAGTTGTTTTTTCTGATTTGCATATTTGTTTGTCCTGGGTGCGGATGGGCAGGGCAGTCAAAAGGGTTGGAGTTTAAAAAAAGAGCTTGCCAAGTATAGATGAGCAAAATAAAACTGAAGTTTTAGCAAAACTTGAGAAGCTTTTTTTTAAGTCATCAGTTGCCATTGTAGTTATAGTTATACATAGTTAGATAGATAGATAGATAGATAGATAGATAGATAGATAGATAGATAGAGTTGTATATAGTTATAGTGATAAGGACCAAAAACAGTTAGTCGCCTTTGCTTTTCCTTTTGGGAAAAAAATATTTGTTTCAGTGTTTTTCAGAAATAAATATAGTTGGCCCTCCACATTTGCTAGGGTTAGGGTTGCAGGACCCCTCCGAAAGTGGAAAAATCACAAATATCCAAATGTACGTGTGTCTGGGGGGTTCACATGTAGGGGAAAGGGGCCATGGCACAGTGGGGAAAAGGGGCACCTTTAGGGTTAGGGAAAGGTGAGGGAAGGAGGGTGGGTTAGCATGGTGGCCCCATATTTCCTCTCTCACACCACCTCCTTCCTTGGGTGGGGAGGCATAAAGTGAAGGTTTGTTGTGCTGAGAAATCAGGCTGTGAGCTGTCCTTAGCTGGCTAAGCAGTAGCTGATGGCGCTGGAGGAGAATTAGAGATGTTTTTTTCTTAGAGGGCCATGTGGCCTCATTGGAGCCATTGGCTGAGAAGGTCCCCCAGAAAAGAAGCACCTGAGGTCAGGGGAGAGGGTTGGACAACCCTGCAGATAATCAAATCCATGAAAGTCAAACCTGCAAATGTGGAAGACCAACTGTACAATAATCACCTTTCAATCTTTAAAGGAATCTGAAGGCTGCAAACTGGGCTACAGTTACCTGGTGGGTAAAATGAGGACATTGCCCTCCCAGTAAGAATTCCTCCTCTCTACATGAAATTTTCCATTGGGTGCAGAAATAATTTGACTGGTTTTGATTCTTACATCCCTGAGGGCATCCAAGGATGCAGCTAATGGGGGGTGGAATTAAAAGATCTCACCCCAGATAAAAATTCTCCCCCTCTGATGAAATATTCCTTCACTCCCCCGATTTCTAGTATTGCAGTGACATCAGCTTTCCGTTGAACTTTTAGAAATACAGTTTGTGCAGAGGTAAAATGACCTAGGGAAATGTGAACATAGCAAATGGAAAAGTTCTAAAGTGTGAATGCTTTTCATTGTCTCACTCTCTGCAATACTAAACTTTCGAGGACTAAAGGAAAAAATCATTTGTTGGAGTAGAATTCTTTTGTGCACCTTTGCCCGGAAGGCTCTGGCCTGTCATGCAAAATGCACCCTTCTCAGTACCACCTCAACACTCACAATAATGCATTCTTCTCCTGCTAACTGAGACCACGTCCACAACTGTTGTGAGTCCACAACTATAAATATATCTAGAAATTTGCAATTAATGAAGGTCGTGCAACTATTCCTTACTCAATTTTGTACCTGTAATGCAGCGTGGTCTTCTCCTCAGTGCTGGAGGAATTCATTCCAAGTAACTTAGGTTTTTCCGTATAGTTATTCCCAATCTCTTCTTAAACCCTCTAACTCAATGGGATCTCTCCACAGACATATATAGCATTATGCTGCTAGTGGTCTGGATTATAGAGCCATGGGTTCAAATCTGTTCAGCGACAGAGTGTTGCCACTGTTTAATACTCCTTATAGGGCTATTAAAGAAGACAAAATGATTGAAACGGAAGCATACTGGAGAGACAGACCCTGCTCAAATTCTCTGGCATGAACGTGCTACTTATTTATTCATTTCATACCTTACCTTTCCCCCAATTTAGCAGCTATTATTTAAAACAAAATGCTGCTTTAAAAAACTCACCTTTAGTAAAAAAAAAAGTTAAAAAGGAATTAAATAAGCTAACCCATTCAAAACAGCACCAATTTAAAAGAGCTTAAAAGCATCTAAATTATCCTGAATGAAGATAGAAGTGCAGACATTCCCCATTGTTTGCATTCCAAGGTGATACATAGCAAGGCAACCTTCAAATCAGTCAACAAGGATCTAAAACATTTAAATTTTAAAAGCAGAGGCTTTTTTGGGGGGGGGGGAGGTAAAATTGGGAATGGGTCAGTAGGAAACCTATAGTTGCACCAAAATTCAGATTAACATGGATTACCTTTTAATCTCTAAAACTAACCTTATATAGATAATTCTGCATCCTTTGGAGGAGGCTAAGGTGACTTCAGTTCAATCTACAAGGCCCATAGTTTGAATCAGTGGTGGCTGCCAGTGGGAAGTGAATCCATGTCAGGTTCTGGCTAGCTTTAAAAGAGCTCACCAAGGTGCTGCATTTATTTTGGACTAGTATTCAGCCCATTGGAGAGATTCTGGATCAAAACCTGGAATGGATTCATCAACCCTACTGACATCGGAGCCACCAGCTGCCTCTGGTTTGAATGAATATAGGGCCTGGGAGTCTCTTTCTGACCAAGATCCCAATCTTCACATACCAAAGCAGTCTTTCGGGAGGTTCTGTTGCAGCTGGTGCCTTTTGGTTGGTATGCCTTAGTTGCCTCTGGTTTTGCCAGCGTGGGGCAACATTGAACCTTACACAAAGCTAGATTGTGAAACATATATGGAAACTGCAAACTTCCTATGTTGATTTCCCCTGATGCACAAATACCTTAACTGGATGCAGATGGGATATACTTTGCAGCCTAGAACAGTGCTACTTAAAGTGGTGATCAGTGGCAACATTTGAGCCATCAGCTGCTGCTCCACATGGTAAGTTTCCAGGAAACTATACATATATGACAACAATATAGCACATATATAATACCGGTCCATGATATACTGGGGAAAAAAGTGCTTGTCTATTGCCTCAGATAGTGATGTGAGGGCACTGGTTTAGAATCCACAAGTTGCTAGAAGGCCATGGATGCATCTTATAGAATACACACAGTTGTAAACTGCTGATAGGGAAATGCAACCTTTCAAATGCGCATGGAAAGGTGCGTGTTTGTGTACACATATGCGCAAACCATACAAAGATGCTCAGAAAAAAGACACATTTTTTCAAGAACTATATGAAAATAGGGACAGATTTTGAGGCAAAAGCAAAGCCAAAAAAGGTTGGAAAGGGGAATAGCATGGATGGTGAATGTAGACATGATAGATGGGGATATTTCTGAAGGGATTTTGCCCAGCAGTTGGTGATCTCTACCTGAACTGTTGCCTACTGCAGTAATACTGTACCCATTTTTCTCACCTCTGTCCCTGCCATTCACAGCATTTGTATGTCAAACTTCTGTTTGAGGTAGAAGCAGCACTAGACTGCCAAGATGCCAGAAGCCTCTAAGTATCAATAGTCAATGCAATTCTGCCAGAGAATCTCCACGCCCCTTAAAAATGATGGTTGGTCTCCTGTTCAGTAGTAACCACGGATACAATTCTTCACTAAACTTCCTCATGAAGAAGCAATGAGTAATTTTAACATTTTTTCCCCACTTTCAGAAAAATCAGACAGTTTTCAAAGCCTATTTGCAATCTAAGCCTTATTTAGTGCAAAATTTGCACTGGATTGTTGCACAGAAAATGGCATTTTCTGCACATGGAAGAGCCTTTTCTGTGAAGAAAATAATATTCCTGAATAGGAAATGTTGTTTCTTGTGCAGAAACCACTGTTTTTTGTTTTTTTAAAAAATACAAATCATTCATGTGAGAATTTTGCACAGAACACATCCCCAATTACCACATTTTCTGCACAGAGAGCATTTTTTTTCTCTGTGGGAAATAATATATCTGCATGGAAGTATCTTGGTTTTTTGTTCAGGAAATGCTGCTTTCTATGAAAATCACCTGCATACAAAGCGATAAGGATATTCCCAAACTCTTGATAGTCCACGTTTCTTTTAATCAGAGTTTTTCTATGCTTGAAAAACACATTTTTCAACCATTTTTTAAAAATATTTTGAATACTTTTGAATATTCTTTCCATCTCTAGTAGTCATGAGATCTAATCATCTCCTAACTACTGCAATTAACCTTTACAGTCTCTAGCAACCAAATGCAACCCCAAGGGCCTACCTTTTCAGCTAGGTATTGCTCCTACCAAAGGTTTCCAGGACACTGTAGATCAGAGGTCTAGGAAATTAGGGCTCTTTCTGCTCCACCTCCCAACCTGCCATAGGGATGGGAGAAGGATGGGACAGTGACAGTGTTTATGCACGACGTTGTCCTTCTCCCATCCCCAGGTGGCACAATTGTGCTGCAAATCATTGACAGGTTTTCCCCATCAATGACCAGCAATCACACCATCATCTTGCTTTCCCTGCAGAGGCCCTGGAAGCACAATGGCTGTGCTTTCTGTCCCAGAACAGCCCGGGACAGTAACCAACCAGGCTGCTGCAAGAAGAGGCATAGCCATTGCACTTCCTGGATCCCACAGACAGCTGGTGGAGAGGGAAGCACTCCTGTTGCACTCCTCTACTGGCAGGGTCAACACTGACATCCACACCGGATGTCTCCATGACAAGGTAAGGTATGAAAAGGGTCTAGATCTGCAGTGCTTTTTCACTAATGGGGTGCATTTGAGAGAAGCAGTTGACTCCAGATGAGTCTCTCAATCTGTGCCTTCTCAATTCACTCCATGACTGGGGAGAGCATGAAAGACACTATTTCCCAGTGCCCCCAATTTGTATTAGCTCAGTTGGGGTGTTGCCTGGCTGAGCAGGTAGGTTTTGGGGCGTAGCATCATCCAATATAGCCACACTGGCAATGTAGGATCTCAGCTGATGAAGAAAGCTTTTGCTTCATTTTTCTTCCAACAGAATTCCTTGGCACAATTGTTCCAATGCAGAACTCCATACCGATACTTGCTACTGCTGCTGTTCCTGCTTTGGTGCGTGATCCCTTTTCTGGGGTCTGTTAACAGAAATTGGTATTGTATCTAAAACAATTGCTGTTATTAACAGGTTAAGCTGCTGGGATGTTAAGAGAGAGGCCAACCTGGCTTTTAGTGCATTTTGTTGTAATCATCTCCCAGATGCCTTGTCGGAAATCAATTCAGGTTCAAAACTGGCTAGAATTGGGAGGTCAAGCCTTTGGCAGACTAAATATTTTATCTTCTGCTCATGTCTGGAGCTTTTAAAGAAACATATCAGGGCTTTTTCTCTTGTATCCTATCTGGACAAAGACAGTGGGCCTAGCCATGCCACTCAGGTTAGGACAAGGTTAAAATCAATTATAATCAATTATTAAGAGTCTTCTGTGACTGCACTGCTTAAAAGGGGATTTTTTTTTTCTTTTTAAATGATGTTGTCAGATGCCGAAACACAAAGGCCGTAGTTGGTAGTAAAAAGTGTTTGTTATTTGGGAATATCTATTGTATGGTGAACAGTAATAAATTCATAGAACCTCTGCATATTACAGCCATGTCTTAGGACATATAGAAATACTTCAAGGTGTGAGGAGGGGGAGGAAGAGGGAAGGGCATGGGGCAGAGAAGATGAGGAAATAATTTTTGGTCCCTGCTTGGGGAGGAAAAAAAAATACACCTTGTTATTGTGTCTGAACCATTAGACACTAGGGAGTGATTTATAATTTGGCAAGCCCAGTTAGTTTTTCAAGATTTTATGCCAATTTCACTCCCTTGCTCACTATCTAAATGCTAATTTTACAATATGGTAGTGGGCTCTCATGTTCTCTCTTTTTTTCTCTGTCTCTCTCTCTCTGTCTTCCCCGCTCTCTCTGTCTCAAGGAGTTCAACGCTACAGTCCTAAAATATATATTTTAAAAAATGCATACATGCATACATCTCACAGTCCACAATGTTTTCCTAGGGCTGTTAAAAATATCTTAAGTCGCTTCCTATTAAATTAGGGACGGATGAGTTGCTTTACATTACACTGCATCTTCAGCTCGGGTGTATAGGCTGCTGACTGGTCTTCTCCGCTCTTGCCTGACAATCACCGTCGCTGCTTTCTTTATGGGATTCAATTGATTGCTTTGCCCTTCCTAGGAAAGATTCTTCCTAAAGTTCCCTTGGGCCCTCCTCATTTTCTCATGCCAGTGGGTTTCCACTTCACAAATTTTAGGGGGCACCTCATGGGAAAGGATCTGAAAAATCCACCCTTTTCTTGGGTTGTCAACCTTTTTTTCCCACCCCTTTCTTGAGTAGTCAATATTTTTTTGAAAAAAAAAATGCTACCTTAGATTGAGTCCTTCTAAGGATATTCTGTAAGAGAAACACCTCTCTCTCTGGCCATTTCCACACGGGGTAATAAAAATGGTGCAGTGTGTCCTCCACGGAGGACGTCTGCACCTTGGAGCGGACTGGGTCTGGACAACTTACTGTAGATCCGCACCTCAGTCCACTCCGGAATGACCCCAAGTGGTCCCCCAGCGTGCTTTCGAAAGACCTGATTTTTCCTGTCTTTCAAAAGCATGGAGTGTGCCAACGCAAGTCTGCTCCCATGTGCAGATTTGCAGGCTCGCATCAATACGAGTCTGCGATCTGCCGAGGGAGGGCTTTAGGCTGGCGAGCTTCAGCAGTTGGTCGAGACCCACGACCAACCGGAAGCCACCATTTTGGACACTGGAGCAGAGCGGATCGACGACCACGCACTGCTCCGGCGCAGCCTGGACCAGACCAGGGAGCCAGAAGATCCGGTAAGTAGCGGCGCGGGGCGATTCCCTCACCCCGTGCGGAAATGGCCTCTCTCTCTCTCTCGCTGAAAAACACTCAATGGCAAAATGCGTCTGAGCATGTGCAAAGAATCAGTTTGTCCCATATGAACCTCACCATGTTGTGAAATATTCCAGGGAGGGCCTTCTCTCTGCCCCACCACCCTCAGAGGCATATTTGGTGGGAAAACAGAAATGGGCTTTTTTGGTGGCTGCTCCCAGGTTATGGAAGGTCATTTCCACACTAGACTGTTATAGTGCTATTATTCCAGTTTCAACATCCTGTGGAATCCTGGGGTTTGCAGTCTAGGGAGGGGCCTAGTGAGGAAATGGTCAAAGTTTCTTCATAGAGAGGCTAGACTGGTAGTCTTCTTTCTGTCTTTCCACAGACAGATAAAGAGTTTTCTCTTTTGACAGGCCTTGGAATGCTGACAGCCCGAAGAGAAAGGATTTTGTGCTGAGTTTTCCCTTTGCTGTTTACCTTTTAGGCCACTTCCGCACTATGCTATTATAGTGCTATTATTCCACTTTTGACATCCTGTGGAATTCTGGGATTTGTAGTTTACTGAGGCCAAAGAGTTCTCTGGCTGAAAATTCTAAAGTGGAATAATAGCACTATAACAGTGTTGTGCAGAAATGGCCTTAATATTTCTTTTTGTTCAATTTTGGATGTTGTGAATTAATAGCTGTGTTTGTTTTAACTGTTGTAAGAGGCATAAAGTCTTGAACTGAGTGGGGGGGGGGACCTGAGAGGGTGTTACTACCCTGGCTAGCCTGAGCTTAGGGGATATTAAAAAGATATCTCTTGATATCACTAATTCGGCTTCACATACCCATTCCCCTCCACGTGCTTGCGAGGCCCCTGGACAAGCACGCATACAGGCTCGACCGATAATCGCTGCAATATTACAACACAATACAGACAGGCCAGAAAATAGCCGACTCGCAGCTTCAGGAGACCTCAAGGCAAGTACCTTCATTAAGTATGCACGCAACTTTCAAAAGATCCTCTGCCCTGAGCTGGCAGCTTGATGATCGGACTATATAACGCTAAAGTACTCCACATTTGCATACTGGCTATCGTATTGACAATTTGGTTATAATTCAATCATTCAAATTATGACCTTTCGGAGGCTTTGTCTCCAGCACCAAATCCATTGTTTTCCCCAAGTCCGACCTAGCCTGCGGTCACAATTCTCCTTATAAAAACCCCTGACTTTGAGTGCTTCCTTGGATCGCTCTTGGCTTCCATCCCACCTTGCTGTCGCTTTGTCCAGCGAGCCTTCCCCTCAGCTCCACGTGCTGAGATCCACGCTCCCCAGCTTCTCCGTTTCCGACCGGGCTTCAGGACAGGTGTAGTATTACCCAAACCAACAACTCCTCTAAAAATCTCTCTATCCCACTCCAACCTTTATTTCTATAGTTTCTCTGTGTGTTTGTGTTGCATACACTGATTGATTGTATCTTTAATAAAATTCACATTTGTCATTCCACTCTGGTGTGCTCCTTGCCTCGGCCTGACCCCGTAGACATTGGGTTCAAGATCTCGCTACGTTACCCTGCCTCTCGCAGTGCTAACTTGTGCTCTTTGACTAATTTCCCCAACTTGTATAACTTTGAGAGCAATTTGGTGTCCCTCCCGGGACCCCCAGAAAGCAGGGTAATAAGGGTAATAATACTAGTAATACTAATAACAATATGCAAAGCAGTTTTCCTTTCCTTTCCAAAGTGAAAGGAGAGCTCAAATAACAGGTTCTAGTCAGAACCAGAGGTGGCCAGCAGAATTGTCATGAAGCCAGAGGAGGCTGGCAGATTTGAATTGGAAGATGAGCTTTGACTATCCCATGTAGACTTCCAAAGAACAGGGCCAGAGCCACTGTGCATATCTGAATGACAGATACTACAGTTATAGCAGCAAAGGAGCAAGAAGTGGCTTGGTATGCTTTAAAAAAGGAACACTGAGATAATTAGACCAGTTGTGCTGATTTACACCCAGGTATACATGACAGAGAGAATCCCTGACTGACTGCACCTCCTTTCTCAGTTGGACAATGTCAGCCATTCATGGTCCTCCACATACATATACTCTGTAGATGAACTTCCCTTGTGATGTGCTTTTGAAAACATGCTAGGTAGCAGAAATCATGCGAAGGGAGCCATTTCCAAAGTGTTACGCTAACATTGATGGATTTGAAGATGTAGAAGATGGTGACCATTTGGAACTGTAAGGGATTGCACTCCCATCCAAAGTACCAGCACCACCCCCGTGGCTGGGAGAGCATGGTGAGAATTCCATTGTGATGTACAAAAAGTATATTGAAATTTTTAAGTCAGAGGTGGGCAACCTTGATCAGTCCAGAGGCCAATTTATGGCCCCTGAGACCTTCTGGAATCTGTGTGGGCTTCCAAAATTGCCCACCACCAACAACAATACAAGTCCAGAAGTACCTGAAAGCTCATTTCGGGTTTTTTTAAAAAACAAATAGGTATTTTTTGGTATTAACTGAACCTGCACCATAATTAAAGGGAGGATTGTAACTTTTGGTGGTTTTTTGGTGGAAAAAAGAAGACTTTTGTTTTGGCTGTTAAAACAACAGAGTTTTTGTCCAGGATCAGAGAAAGTCTAAGGAATGTGCTTGACTAAATTAAGGTTACTTGCTTTGATTAAACCCCCCAAAAGCTGAACTGGCAATTGTAACCCATGTGGCTTGATTGTATTTGTGGAAACACTGGGTTGTGCATTTCAAGGATTAATTAATGTGGAGAGCAAGAGCATTCTGTTGAGTATATATCAATGGGAAACATAAAGAAACACACACACATTCACACACACGAACAAGCACTTATTTTCTTAATGCTCCAGTACAGGTAGTACAATTTCTTTGCATTCCATTATCCTCCTGAAATCTGAACCAATTACCCTGTTCTCAAAAGAGTAATTTTTCTTAAAAAAAGGTTTTTTTTTTGTTTTTTGTTTTTGTTAGTGTCTAGTTCATTAAGCAAGGTTTTCAAGTTCCTAGTAACAGGATTACTATTGACAATTTCATTAGAACCATAATTCAGCTAGAAGTAAGCCTTCCAAAGAGACCTGCCATCATCCTAGCTACAATCTGTCTGCCTTCAGCATTTACAATAGGCAAAAACACGTTTCTGGATAACCAAGACCTCAAAACTAAACATATACCGGTTACCAACATTAGACCACCGCCCTATGGGTTTTCCAGAGCTGTCCAGGAGTAAGCACTATTGAAACTGTCCTTTTCTTGGCAACTGTGTGAAATTGTTTCCTCCCTTGCATTGCCACACATATTACCATATTAGCTACATATTAGCTAACACATTGTAAACCGCTTAGAGAGCACTTAGCTGATAAGCAGTACGGAAATACACATGCTGTTGTTATTGGTAGCACACTTGTCTGTAAAGGATAGTTTGGGCCTTCAGTAGATTCAAGCTTAGCTGAAATGGGCAGGGAACCATTTTTGCAACTTCATCAGAGCCAAAGACATGCCCTTCCACAACATTTTGGCTCAGCACAATGTGATCCCTATGTCTCTTTCACGCCACACAAGCACTGTAGTTTTACTATTACTTTAATCGCTCTGAAGGCATCCTACGGAATCTTGCCATTTGGCAAAGGACTGGAGATTCTCAGAAGAGAATTCTAAATACCCCATGAAACTACATGTCTTTGGATTCCACAGAATGGAGTCAATGTAGTTAAAAAGATATTAAAATACTATCATAGCGTAGTACAAGGAAGTGTAGTCTTCCTCTAATTGTCTTCATTTTCCCGTTAATGATATGGCCACATAGCTAAATGTGGTCTGCTACATATCATGCCATCGGGGTACAATCCTTGATTAACTAGGTCAGTGGAGGGCAACTGCAACTTAGATGCTATGGCGGCTAAAGAAACAGTGAGGGAAAAGGCAGCAGTGGAACTGAGACTGAAATCAATTTGTGTTTTCATAGTTGGTGTACATGGGCCATAATCCTCACAAGATATTACACCAGCGTAGCTCCTTGTTATGGTAGTTATTGTACTTTCTAGATATTTGCATAATGAGGTATTGAACAATCCTTACGTAAGCACTATCGCATTTGCCTTTAGGGCAGTGGTCCAGCTTAGAGGCTGTTCAGTGCATGGACACAGTTCCACTCTTTCTCCCGTGACCTGGAAGAGCTTCTGACATGTCTGAAATAGCCACCAGAATATTGTAGCTGCCTCCTTTGTCATCACCAGAACTTTATGCCTCAGCAGCATTAAACAAGTTCATTGCCATGGGCT
The DNA here is from genome assembly GCA_030412105.1 of Cyclura pinguis. Taxonomy (NCBI): domain Eukaryota; kingdom Metazoa; phylum Chordata; class Lepidosauria; order Squamata; family Iguanidae; genus Cyclura; species Cyclura pinguis. The sequence continues at coordinate 14,511,035 of CM059599.1, read as the reverse complement.
CCATTCTCAGACCATATTTCACCAACAACTCCAAACAATATGTAGGATGCCACTACAGTTCATGACAATCTCCTAGAAAGGTATAGGTGACCTGACGGAAAGAGATGTATTCAGTGGTAGCGGCAGGCGACAGCTGAGGAGGGAACTCGTTGGCCACCACCGCCTTGCACCAACCCTCCCAGTGCAGTAATAGCCTAGCCAGTCTGCCTGCCAAAAACTCTCAGCCTGATGGGGTGTTCAAGAACTCGTTCCAGAGCAGCTTCCTCGCCAGTATCAGAGGCAACAACAAGAAGTGACGGAATGACCACATCAACAGAACCACAGAAAACAATATTCAGTCTCTGGTGGCGAAGATGGAAGGAACCAACACAAACACTACATCCATCGCATGTCCTGCTGACCTAAAGTAGACACTGGGCTCAGAGTGCCTGTTCTGGCAATGCTAATTAAGAACTTAAATAAATACTTTACTTTTGAAGTACAAGTTGAAAAAAAAATTCTATTGGTAGTTCATTGATGGTAGCTACCAGTGACAATCCTGTTGGATAAGGAGGGGAACTTTGAGGTCCTCCAGCAGTGCCAGCATCTCCTTGAAAGGTAGGGAAATTTAGCTTAAATGAGGCCTGCAAAAGAGGGGTAACTATAGGACCTTCTCTCTCTCTCTCTTCTCTCTCTCTCTCTCTCTCTCTCTCACACACACACACACACACACACACGGTCTCCCCGAAGGGAAACATTTTCTAGCTACCATGGATATTGATGTCCTTGATACCAAAATCTCCCATAAGGATGGACAAAAGCTATCACAGATACTGTTTTGATGCTGCTATCAGAGGCTGCTTATCCCTGCAACTTTTGTACTTCAATTTTGGAAAGAACATGTTCCTTCAAAACAACAGCATTCCCATAGGGACTTGACTGGCTCCTGAGAACACTAGCCTCTTCATAGCTGAAATCGCATGATCCATTCTTTGCTGAACTTAGCAACCTGTGCAGGCCTACCTATAGCCTGGAACTGCTGATTTGCTGTGACTTCCTGTTTATTTGTTTTTCTGTGTCACTTTAACTTGCAGCCATTTTTCTTTTTTTCCTCTCACTTCCATTAGACCATGCACTTAATTGTACACTAGCATTTGTTAAGTAATGCAACTTTATATGTTTCAGAATGAAAACTAAGTTTATTTCTTTCACTACTAGACTTCCCCAGCCCCTATGTATGTGTGATATAGTAGCCAGCTCAGGATCATTCCAGGTCCCGAGGTTTCTGTGCCAAAACCTGAGAAGCAGGGATGACCCTTGGTGATGCCATTAAGTGTTATGCATACCAACCACGGGGACTCACAGCTTGCCATTCAAAATCACACAGAGAGAACATACTGTTCTATTTGGAAATTATGATGAAAGCTTTAGTTAAAGGGGCTGTTCCCAGAGAAGGATGAAAATAGAGGATTATTCCTTCTCACTTTCAGAGAAGGGGTAAAGAACATTCAATCTAACCAACTTGTTTCTACCAGAAAAAAGATTCAGAGAAGAATAGAGAGTAAGCCCTGGTGCTACAACTTGGAGGGAAGGAGGATACTAATTAAGTCAATAGACAACCCCTCCCTAGGAGAGTCTTTGTGAATTACAGTAGCAAGCCAATAAAGTCTTGCAAATTTTAGAGGGCTGTGGCTTTAATGGTTGAGTTGGAGATCTGCACACAATTCTTTACTCATGCCTGAAGCTGAGCCTGCCAAAACTGAAAAATTTAAACTCTCATCTCCCCCACTGGAGATGATCCATGAGAACTGGAGACTCAGGGCCAGGCCTTAAGATCTGGGAACTCAGAGATTCAGTACTATCTCAGATTTCTTGACATTCTTCTTTGCTACCCACAAAACCTTCTGTATCTGAGATATTTTTATCATCTATAACAATCAGAAGATTCATAAGTTCTACCAGTACTTCAATAACTGTCTACACCAACAATCTCGGTGACACAATGCAGCAACTTAAGGACAGCCACCATTCCTCAGACTACGCTGATCAGTTAGCCTTCATGCAGTAAAGTATAGACGAACACGGCTAGACTGCCTTAAGAATAATCCCAATGAGTGAACCTTGCTCTCACAAGACCACCTGAGCAAATAGCCGTTGCTATATCTTGTGACCATGAAATCCAGAAGATAATTTAATATTTTCTCAGCTCAACTTTTCTAGGATGTGATCTTATATTGCTGGGGTGGGGAGATCTAGTTAGAGGACAGCTTGAGTTTCTTAGGTCTTCAATAAGTGATCTCCCCACCCACCACCACTGCAAGAAAGCGTTGTATGCTTCAGTGATCAAAACAGAAGCACCTGAATAAGCCTGGGGGCACATTTGTCTATTTCAGCATGCAATTTCAATTTTCAGCTTTTCCAAACTGTGATTAGTTATTTAATTGTGCATCCAAATATGGTTGATGTATTTGCACATGTAATTAATTATGATTTATTTAAAACCACTCGGTAAAGCTTTGTTCGTCAATTTTTGACAAATCAAATTATGGAAGGGTAGATCTGATCCCCTCCTCACTTTTTCAAATATTCACAAATTGTTTGATTTTGCCTTTAAATGACTGCCCAAGGTTAAAGCAAAGTCCTTCACCGTCAAAGCTCCAAACTATAGAAAGGATGGAGGAACACAAAGACAGGGAAACATTTGGGGTTCCAAACCAGAGAAGATCTCTCACAAGTAGATTTCCATTTTTGGAAAAGTATACACACACACATACACACACACACACATATATATACACACACACACACACATATATATATATACACATACCTTTCAAAAAAAAATGTACACACACCAGAATCCACTTGCCATCCATCCTTGCTGAGGATTTATTTAATTATTTGATTTATAATCCACCTTTCTCGCCAAATGGCATTCAAGGTGGCTTGAATAGAAAGAGCCTGAGATTCCTCATTTTTGTTAAAATATTTGTTAAAATAAAATTGAATAGTAGAGAAACTGAAATGGACAAATTCACCCATCTAGGTCTAGGACGTTTGTGTGCTTAATTCTCAGAATGTTGGATTTGAATCCTTTTTGTTTTCAAGCTCACAAATGTTGAATTCAGTTGTCATTTCTTTTATTTTTTGGACCAGCTCTTTAGCTTTTACCGGAATGTAGGTAAAACTTTCTTCTCCCCTCGCCCATGAAATTACCCTTCAGTCTCCAACTTGTAGCAGTGCTGAAATGAAACACTGATAATTGCCCACACCTATAATTCTTGCATTTTTTATGTTTGATATTCCCCTGGGAACTTTGCTTCTTTTATTTGGATACCTAAGCTGCATTTCTAAATGCTCATTTCTAAATGTTCAGCTGAAGTTTTATGTTTCTGCACTGATAGAAATTTGGAGAAGGAAGAACAATTGATTGAAATTGATAGAAATTTGGAGAGTAAAGGGAGATTTCACTGGAGGGGCAGAATTCTTATTTGAGGGAGGCAGTGCTCTTGTTTTGCACCCCGTCAAAGAACCAGCATGGTGTAGTGGTTCGACTATTGGACTACAACCCTGGAGACCAGGGTTGGATTCCCTGCTCAGCCACGGAAACCCACTGGGCGAACTTCAGCACATCATACACTGTCACTGTCAGCCCCAGAAAACCCTGTGGTGGGTTCATCTTAGGGTCTCCCTAAGCCAGAAATGACTTGAAGACACACAACAACAGTAACAGCTACACCCTTTATGTAATACACACAGAACAAGAAGGTACAACATTGTCTTCAGCCTGTTGGAAATAGCTGTACCTATTGATTTTGGCCAGTGAAGATGGGTAAAAATTCCAGTTCAGTTTGATTTTTCCAAATTTGTAATATTTACCATTCATTTAACATTAAGATTAATATTTAATAATAAAGTGATAATTATTAAAATATTAATAGTTAAAATATTTATACTTTCAGCTGTAATATCTGCACGACCATGTCTCCCTATATGAGCCTGTCTTGAGTCTGATGATCTCCAGGAGAGGACCCATCACCACCACAGGCATGTTTAATGAAGACATGGGAAAGAGTCTTCTCAGTGGCTGCTCCCAGGCAGTGCAATTGCTTTCTACAAAATATTTGGTTAAATGTCTCTAATCTCTTTCTGCTTGCAGACAATGACCTTTTCTGTTAGGCCTTTGGTTCTGTCATACCCTGCTTCCAGAACATGGAGTCTGACTGAAAAAGAAACTGAAATAGGGGGTATGCCAGGATCTGGAAGAGGTTACAGTGCCACAAACAGAACTGGGGGAGGTACAAGCTCCAGCAGAGAGTCCTGCCCTTTCAGACACAGAAGATAATTTACCAGTACTCACCTTTGCTGAACACAGGCAACAAAAAGAAAACCTATGTCAATCCCAGAGATTTTATAACTGGCAACTATTAATCAGGCAACAGCTGCATAAGGCTGCTGACCTATGTAGCTGCTGCCCTTCCCCTCCAAGAATTGTCAGAGCTTATCTGAGCTCTTTGTTTGCTGGATGCTTTGCTGACTCTGGGTCTGACTCTGGATTATCCTGAATGACTTGGACTTGCTTGCTTTTGAATTCTGTTGGACTTTATATTTGACCTTGTGCTTACTAAATAAAAGTAAGTAATGAGTTAGGAGTTATTCTGGTTTTTTTCTTTGAATTATCAGCTATGCTGCTGGGACTGAGATAGGACAGGCTATTAACTCATATGACACAAGGTGGGGTATAATGTGGTGTGCTCTGCTCTTATCTTTCTTGTTATGATTGGAATTCAGTATGGGGAAACATTCCCTCTCAGTGGCTCCACTCAGGCTGTGCAGCCCTTTAAAAACCCACCTCTGGTCTTCCTTCTCCTCTACCACCATCCACTGCCTGGTCAGCTAAAGACAGGTTGCTGCTTGATTTCTCCGCACCCCAAATCCTCTCCCAATGCCCCACACACCCAAGGAAGGAGATGGTCAAGACAGGAAGTATAGAGCCACCATGCTGACCTACCCCCCTTCCCTCTCCCTTCTCTGACCAGGTTTGGACCCTAAGTGCCCACTCTCCACACCATGCCTTAGATCCTTTCTCTACACACACGCACATTTTGATATTTGCAATTTTCCCACTTTTTCAAGGGTCCTGTGCCCCTAACCCTAGCAATGTTGAGTCTCCATAGGTTGCATTTGACTTACGCTTTTCTTAACATGTGTTGTACCTACTTTGCTTCCACTTCTATCAGTGAGCAGGACCATTCATTAAACTGAGCACCCTTGCTTGAATAGATCCTACCATATGTAGACTAAAGCCACCCTGTGCACAGCCTTGGCATTCATGCCACCATGTGGCATGCTGTTTCAGGAGTGGGCAAAATAAAAGTTTGCTGCAAAAATGAATGTCTAATTTCAAATCTGACTTTGGAAACCCAAAATCTGAACACACGTGGGTGGTCTGCTATATTTCCCTACTCCATTCCTCTTCTTTGCTCTAGTTAACTTGTCAGTATTTCAGTGTAGCCCAAAGAAACTTATACTATAGGAATCTTGTTCTCATGCTCTTGCGGTTACTAAATATGTTGCATTATATTTTTTTCTTTTTTTAAAAAGGAAGGTTCTTCTGAAATGAGGGTAGTTAAAATTCAGAAAGAGAAATTCCTTAATTAACTTAATAAAATTACTAATGGAAGCATTTTAACTGCTAAATTTAATTTACTTGTCAAGATATCTGGCTACAAAGAGTAGGGGAGAGTGGGGACTCTGCTTTCCATTATGATGTGCTCTATTATAGAATAAATTTGCTTAAAATGAAATATATCACCAAAAGCCATCAATGACATCTTAATTTGGAACAGCCAGTTGAAAAGTAATTAGACTGTGAAGCAATCAGTTCTAGTAAATCAGTGCTTCCCTTTACATAAACATACATTTTCCCTATGCATCAATAGGAAAAGGCATCCAGGTAGTCAAGTCACAAGGGATTTTGATGAGTTTTGAAAGGAACAATATGCATTTTCCAGTTCGTGTTATGCATTTCTTAGGATCAAGGCTGCAGCTATAAACAGGGGGCAGATGTGGAAGAAATTCATTTGGTTTTCATTACAGCACAAAGCTGCAGTTGGCCAATGGCTTGTATGTCAGTGGTGTGACAAATCCATTCTGGATTTTCCCCTGAGACTTTAAGAGGGCTATCTAAGGTGCTGAACTTTGACCTCAAAATAGGTATGGAACCTTGGGTAGCCCACAGGAACTCTGAGTGAAACCCAGAGTGGACCACTGATATGGACACCTATCTAATTTCATACTTACCAGAGTTAAGGATTCTACAGCTCCCCAGAGTTTGGTGAACTGTAACTTCTAGCAGCCCTAGCAGAATTGCTTTGGAATTCTGGGAGGTGACAACCAACAACTTCTGAAAAATTTTCCCCATACACTGTACCTGACCAAACATTAAGAGATTGTCAAGAATCTCATCAATGTTTTGTCACACTGGAGTTAAACAATCAGCCCATTCCAGACTCCTTTGTTAGAATCCCACGGGAAAGCCATGATGGCTTTGTCAACATCTCTCTTCTGGATATGAAATAGGGCATAAAAACCCTAGTTGCAACCCCAGCCAATTGCAGTACATAGTATGTCCCAGATTACTGTTCCTCTGTACTTCCTTCAGACACTGTCTGAGCCCCTCCACTGTGACCTCCTTCTTCAAGACAGATAACTATCACTATAACTTTCCACCCAATCTCTCTCTATTCAACCTTTCTCACCTCACTTTCCAATAGCCTTGTATGTTTCTTAAGAGTGTCTGATTTCTCATATGTCTGTCAATTCAAATAAAATACTTTGTTTAACTTTAACTGGATTCCCTTCTACCATTTCATTTAGGTGAAAAGATCCTGCCGCTCCCTTCCTCTTGCAGGCTTCCTTTGAGCTATAATTGCTGCAAATTCTAAGGAGACTCTGACATTATGGGTGGACCTAAATTCCCCCACCTCTTAGGGTAACACCATCAAGTTGGCTTTGATTTCTATTGACCCCATGAATGAAAGAATTCCAAGAGATTCTTTCCAAGAGCCCAACTCTGTCTTGCAAACTAGGGACCGTGGCTTCCCTGATTGAAACAGGCCACTTGTAGTGAGTTCTTCCTTTTTAACCCTGCCTTCAACTTTTCCCAGCATAAGTGTCTTTTCCATTGAATCCTGCTTTCTCATGACATGTCCCAAATATGATAGCCTCTATTTAGTCATCAGCACCTGTTTTTAAAATGCCAGTATTTACAAACTGTGGAACTGCAAAGATAGAAGATCTGCTAGTCATCTGGAAAGATAAATATGATTTGATCTCTTCTATCCAGACTAGAAGGCTGAAATCCTGAAGATGAAGTTTGCTATGCAGATGAACCAAGGCACAAAAACACACTCACCAACATTGGTGGAATCTTGTCTTTGGCCTTACTGAGGGCTTTTATCCCTCCCCCCGTGTTTGTTTGTTGCATCTTGAAACATTTCGATTCCTGGCACACTGTGTGTCTGCAATTTACTTCTAATGACAGTGATTGTTTCAAATTCTTTTCAAGATATTTAAAGCAGTTTGAAACTGTTTTGTACTAACTTTTAATAATTTGTGATAATCAGCTGGGACTTGCTCACTTTCAAGCTGGATTATAACAAGGCACTGATATTTTCATTGAAAACAATCAAATCAGCACTGGTTTCCAGAACACCCCCCAAAAAAAAGCTATTGTTCATAAGGTAAAATTTAGAAGCATTCTGTCATCACTGTTTACAGCTGCTTCTGCAAGGGAAATAAAGAAATCAGGTCCTGCCACTTGCTATACCACTCCCTGCTTCAGTCATCAGATAGTTTAAGATCAGGATAGTCAGACTTGAGGCTAATGTCAAACCTTTGAGATCCACCAAGTAAAGGCTGATGCTGAAAATATGAGCTCACATTGTATATCATCAGGGTTGCACTATGTTGCTGCTGCTGCTGCTGTTGTGTGCCTTCAAGTTGTTTCCAACTTATGAGCCCATCATGGGGTTTTCTGCACTGAGTGTGTGTGACATGTCCAAGGTCACCCAGTGAGTTTCCACGGCCAAGCAGGGAATCAAATCCTAGTCCAACGGTAAAACCACTTCACTGTGCAGGCTCCTGCCGTGGTTTTACCATTTATTTTTGCCCAAATGCTCTGCACTAGTCCAGTTCCATCAGTTGCATGGATTTCTATACAAGTGGTGTTGTTGTTCAAGTTGTTTCTGACTTCCGGCGACACTAAGGTGAACCTAACCATGGTGTTTTCTGGGGCTGAAAGTGTATGATGCACCCAAGGTCAGCCAATGGGTTTCCATGGCGAAGTGGGGAATCAGACCCTGATCTCCATGATTGCAGCCCACTCGGGGACCATTTCTGCCCTACACTGTTACAGTGCTATTATTCTACTTTCAACATCCTATGGAATCCTGGGGTTTGCAGTTTAGGGAGGGGCATTTCGAATTCTCGGCCAGAGAGCTCTTTGGCCTCAGTAAACTACAAACCCCAGAATTCTATCGGATGTTGAAAGTGGAATAATAGCACTGTAAAAATGTAGTGCAGAAATGCCCCCAGAGTGGTGTAGTGCAGGGCTTTCCAAACAGTGTGCTGTGACACCTTAGTGTGTCACCTGAAGTGTGTAGGTATGTTGCCTACAATCTTAGAAATGTATGTTATTATTTATAAATCATATAATTCTAAAAATATATGAAAGGTTTTCATGAGATATCTTTCATCCCCATACATTTTGTTATTACAATTTATGTATGTATCTGTATCTCTTATAAGGGGTTAGTTTAACCTCCAGTTTGCCAGTAAAACTGAATTACTGTGTCGCGAAATGATGCATGGCTAAAAATTGTGTCACCAACATGAAAAGTATGAAAGCTCTGGTGTACTGGATTGAAAACTGGACTGCAGACATGGAGACCAGGGTTTGATTCTCCACTGGTGTTCACATTGTGAAACCACTTATATGTTTGCCAGTGCACCTGCTTATCCAAATCACAGGAGAAATTGGAGACATATTTCAAGATGCTCAGAAGACACTTGCTTTATTTCTGAGAAAGCCCAATGTCTTTCAGTCTTAAGACTTGTTTCAGGTACTGTACAAAATCTTTTTTATGAAAGTTTTAAAGCTCACCCAGTAAACTACAAAGTTCTTTAGAAACTGTGCAGCTTTTGGCACAGACACTGAAAACTGTACAATTTTCCTCAAGGAGAGAGAATTGTGCACCATGCAAACAGGCAAAGGCTGTGGTCTCAGTCAGCCCAAGCTTCTTTTTGTGATGTGCAACATTTGGTTTGTACCACATTCAAACCAACAAAGGCTATGAGTCTAGGTTTTTACAGTAAAGTTGCACAATTTCTCAAAATTCAGCTCAAATTCCTGCGTATTTTTATTTTTATTTATTTATTTTTTTAGAAAGCTGCACAGTTTATGTTGTTCTGAGATCAGGAAAAATGTTTTTGCAAGTCATCAGAAATTTCAATGTGGTATTTTTCTTCTTGTATTAGTTTATTGATGGGGCCAGGAACTCCAAACTTGATCCTAGTCAGGAAAATAGCAAATTTTTTCACCATCCCTAATCTGAACTATTTGTGTCCGAATATGAACTTTCTAGCCAGGGGGAAAAGTGCCTCAACATTTTTGATACCATGAGACAGCACTAGGTACCTTCTTCAAAGTGATGCTTTCCAGAGTGAAAATCAGGGCAGTTGTAAGCCAGGACAGCTAGAAGGCATCAGATTGAGGAAAACTACAGTAGCCCCTCCACATTTGCAAAGGTTCAGAGCACAGAATGCTCACAAAAGTGCAAAAAATGTGAATACCCCCCTGCCCCACCCATGATTTCTCTCCAGAGCTCACCTTTCCCATGCCTTTGCCTCTGGTCTCTGCATTCCCCAGCAGAAGAAAAAAAGACAAGATAAAGGGCTTACCAGTACTTTCCCCTCAGATGGAGAAGAGCAGAGTTCTGGCATTCTACTACTTCCAGAAGCTATCTTGAGAAAGGATGGGTAGGAGCAAGGAGAGCACCTGACCAATCAGCAGCTATTACACAGCAAAATGTGCAGCCATATGGCAGAGAGGACACACCTCCAGCAGTGGATGTGTCTTTACTCACCCAAAAGGAAAAAAACACAAAAACCATCCATTTTCAACACAAGCCGCACAAGCCTGGGTTGAGGAATACAAGGGACTGGGAAAAGGAAGATGGGTTTGGGGGTTGGAGGCAAACATGTGCCTTGCGAATAATCAAATTTGCAAAGGTCGAACCTGCATATGTGGAGGAAGGACTGTATTCTAAAATATTATTGAAAGCAGAAAATTTGTTTTCCCTAGATGTTGGCATTGTTCCTGAACTCTTATTCAGCAGGACAGTTATCTGAAGAACTGTTCATTACGATCTCTTTTATTTGATTTACATATTACTTGAAATGTGTATTCCCAATGCTTTCAAAGAAATCCATTGGGTCTCTCGTTTTCTCACCACAATTTTTAACATGATGAACCTTACCAGCAGCACTCAGAGATTCCTCTCTTGTCTTCTCTTTTATCCTTCAAGATCTTAGGATGGTTTAATCCTCTTCTGATTTCTCACCCATCTTTACAGCCTCAGAAATCTTGGCAGTGCTTCAGACAGCCCTCTCCTATTTTCTAGCCTCTTTAAAAATTATTTTCTGATAGGTTATGGCAAGTTTTATTCCTAAGCAGGCAGCCATGTGAATTCCAACCTTGAATTTCAACTGTGCTTAGCCTGAAACGAAGGTTAAGAGGTGACATGGTAGCCATGCTTAACTATTTGAAGGGACACCATGTTGCAGGTGGAACAAGCTTGTTTTCTGCTTTTCCAGAGACTAAGACATGGAGCAAAGGATTCAAACTACAGGAAAAAAGATTCCACCTGAACCTCAGGAAGAACTTCATGATAGTCAGAACTGTCCGGCAGTGGAATATGCTGCCTTGGAGTGTGGTGGAGTCACCTTCTTTGGAGGTTTTTAAACAGAGGCTGAATGGCCATTTGCTGAGGGTACTTTGAGTGTGTGTTCCTGCATGGCAGGGGGTTGGACTTGATGGGCCTTGTGGCCTCTTCCAACTCTTTGATTCTATGATTCTATTGCAAATAGGTTTATAACCAAAAAATTTTTGTGGATTTTTATAGCATCTACTATGATATCTTGATGAGTTATGGCAAACCCCTCTTTTTGCCTCTCAGCCCCCTATTTGGAATTGTGACTTGAAACTCAGCAATGCAGCTTGGACAAAAACAACAGCAAAGGAATAAACCAGCTCTTAAGGCATCTGTTTTGATTTGCTGATGAGTTACAGCAGGGCCTCATTTGGAATTCTGATTTAACGTTTTGGCACTGGAACTTGTGCAACAACCAGAAAATACTGTCTGATTTTGAGGCATCCAGCACAATATCTGGATGAGCTTTGATCACCACAAACATAGAGATATTCTCTTTTGCAATTGTATGGAAAATCTGTCTCCTCAAAGCCCTATGTTCTGCCCTTCTGTCGTTTACCCAGCACTTCTGGTGGCTGAAAGCATAGGAATGCTACGATATTACAAAATATATTCTCTTAAAAAAAACCAGTGCTATCAATGCAATGTTACTTAATGGGCAAATGCTTGCCTGAAGAAGGAGGTTTACACCATATGGTAACACGCAGCCAAAAATGGAGTTCAAATGTTTAGTCTCCTTTCTATCACGTAGTTGCTGGTTTGTTCAGAAACCTGCTGAACTACTGAAGAGAAAACCAAGAATAGAAGTCCACAATCCATTTGGAAACTGTTCAGAATTTTGAAACAGTTCTCCCTTCTCCCTTCACAAACAGTCAGCTGATTTTACTATGAGGCTTGCCAAAGACAGAGAGTAAAACTGTAGCCTCCCTGGTTAATCCTTGGCCTTTCTCATACTGTTAGGAGATAAGGATAGAGGCAGAGAGATTTATGGCATTGTTCATGTCGTAATGACAATACGTTCTGTTTTTCTTTCCATTTGCATTGTTTCCTAAGGTAGTGGCGGAGAAGCTATGAGGTAGACAAGGACATCGTTTATGTGATGGTTTTCAGAATGTTTCACTATTGTTTCACAAATGACCATGACTCCCCTCTCCATAATTCCTGATCCACATTGACTTGGCAGGATGGTAGGTGATATTTCTGTCACAGATTCATTGTTTATCACAATCTACAAAAGGGATGGATGCATTTTCAGTTTAATCATGGACGAAAGTCCCCTCCCCTCCCCCCCGCAAATACCCCCAAAAGAGTCCAAGTGCTATATGTGTCCCTAAGAACACATGTTAAACTTGGAATTAATACACTTTAAGTAATGCCCTTCCCAGTAAGTTTTTATATTTTAGTGCAATGAGGTTGTAACAATTTCATTTTGCAAAACATGACTGGTAAAACCAGTCTACAAATGGATCTACAAAATGCCAGAGCTAAGTCGAAGCAATGTCAACACCTGCTTCTGAAATGTGCCTCTCAAAAGAGTCTGAATAAGGATGCAAGGATGATGGGACCAAAGTCCAACCCCACTCTCATCTTTTATTTAAAGAGTCCTTGAGTTGCTTTAACAGTGCCATTAAATGGGAGTCAGTTGTCACAAAACAGTGGCCTCTCTCCCAACCCCCAAGTAGGTCTTCTCTTTTACTCCGCGCTCTCCTGGACTTAATAATCTCCTCCAGAACTAAGCTCTTAAGGACTCTCTTCTTTCAGTCTCTTTGTGTACCTCACGGCAAATCTGTCTCCTCAACTCCTCTTCTTTTTTCCCCCTCAGTTCTGCTTTCCTTGGTCGTACATTCCCACAAGGCTTGGGCTTTGGCCTGCTCCAGCAGCCGAGAGTCAAATGAACAATCATGCTCTTGTTATGTGTTTGCCCTACATTAAGTTGGATCGGAGTGGAGGTCGTATCGCTCATCGGCCATTTCTGCATTACACTGTTACAGTGCTGTTATTCCAATTTCAACATCCTATGGAATCCTGGGGTTTGCAGTTCAGGGAGGGCCATTTAGAATTCTCAGCCAGAGAGCTCTTGGGCCTCAGGAAACTATAAACCCCAGAATTCCACAGGATGTTGAAAATAGAATAATAGCACTATAACACTGTAGTGCGGAAATGGCCATGGACTGCAAGAAGCCCTTAGGATGTTTTGTGGTCCAGAGTCCTTTTTTTTTCCCCTTGAAGTAACCCCAAACACCCTCTACATAGTAAGGAAAAGGGCTTTTTCCACACCATGCTGCATTAGCGTATTCTTCCATTACAGTCCCAGTACTGCCTTTTGCACAATGGTAGCAGGTTAGGAACGCTCTCTTCCACATGCTTTTCTCTTAAGCGGATTAGTAGTGTCATTGCCACTGGTGTTCCCTCTGCACTGGAGGGCATTGGACAGTCTTTTTCCTTGCGTTTCCCCAACCCCACAGCTCCTGATTGTTTTGTTTTGTTTTGCTGTAAGCCTTATTAGCACAGCAATGTTGTAATGGCATGAGACACCAATACACTATTCTATTTTCATGCTATAATGCTTAAAAATGTATTTTTTTTAAAAAAAAAATTAACTCAAAAGAGACATTTAAAATAAACACAGAGAGCTGATAGATTTTAAAGTTACCACACCATGCGAGTAGCAGATGGAGGGAGAACCTGGGCACACCCACATCCTGCCCACTGCTAGATTGGCAATGACAAGAAGCACAGTCAAGTGCATTTACAGTACCGCACTGAGCTGGCTGATGAGATTAAAGCGCTAAAGGAGGCTTTTAATTGATTTTTTCTGGAAATGGTATAAGGCGGTTTTGCAATGCTTGAGGATAGGATAGCAGCTGGATAGCAATGACTCCTGGACCAGAAACAACCCACTGCTGTTGCGGGATAGTGAAATGTGGAAATGGCCCATGTTCTTGCCTCCCAGGGCCATTTTAGGCCCACCAGAGATCTTTTTTCCTAATAGGAACTGACTTAGAAGTTGGCTTCTTTGTTATTTCCTGTCATAAACCTCTCCTCTTTTGAGTCTAAAATGACTTGGCTGGAAAAAAAAAAGAGGCAAAATTGTCCCCATACCCACTAGATGAAGTTTGTGGGCCAATTTTTTTTTTTATCCATCCATCGATCCATCCATCCATCCATCCATCCATCCATCCATCCATCCATCCATCCATCCAAAGTCTCATTAGGGGTCAATGTGGCCCCTGTACCCCCAAGAGTTCCCCACTCTTGAGTCAGATGCTGGCTGCTGTGACATCTAGCTCTCATCGGTCTAAGTTGTGTGGGAGCTCTGCTGGTGTGAAACTAATGTCCAGCAATGTCAGAGTCCAACTCCCTGTCTGTGCCTCACTGCCAGCAAGGGGGACGAGGCGAGAATACTTGCTGTGAGGAGGAGGAGATGGTGGCAAGGAATGTCTGATACAACAACTTTTAAGGAAACCACAGAGGCGAGCCAGGTCAAAGTCCAGTCCAACAGTTTAGAAAGCAGAGGTCCATCCAGAGGGGTCAAGGGAGCCAGAACACAAGGGTTGTGGGGCTTGCAAGTAATTTGCTACAAGCAAAGAGCAAGCCATGCTGAGAAACCTAAATAGCCACAGAGACAGGTGTTGCTTGTCATTGTTTCCTTCATCTAGCCAACGCAGCTACCCTCTGAGCTGCCCGTTTCAGCCTTCTTCGTGACTGGCGGCTGAGGGGCTCAAGTGACTGTAATTCTTCCAGATCACTGCTGGTGCCTTCTCCCTCTGGAACGGGTTGGGGCAACTCTGCCTCCGCTTGTCCTTCAACTGCTGGGAATGTTTGCAAGTTGGTCTGGTCAATCACTGGCTCTGTTCCTGGCACAATCAGTTGTTTCTCAACCTCAGAGCCATCATCTATCACAAGCACCAGGTTGTTCAATTCAGGAGCAGGTGAGGAAAGAATAGTAGTAAAAGCCCAAGTGTGTTCACCACGTTCCTGATGGTGCATCTCCCAACAGCCCCATGATGCTTTTGCATTTGTGTTTGGACTTCCCACAGGCATCTGGTTGGCCATTGTGGAAACAGACTGCTGGACTAGTTCAGCCTTTGGTCTGATCCGGAAGGGTTCTTCTTATGTTTTTAATGGTCAGTCCTTCTATCATTGGTAATAGCCTAAGACTCCATTCACATTCACATGTTGTTTTTGTTGTTGCTTATATTAAAATTGAATCATTGCAGAAATTTTGCTATCTTTTTCATTGTATGGGAAAGTTTTTTTCCTTTTAATTAAAAGCCACACTCTCTTTTAACCAGGTTGTCTTAAATCTCTATCTTACAGGCAATGGATAAGAGGGCAGATGCCGTAAGAAATATAACTGTTGCTTAATGCAAACTGTAAAAATCTCTGCATTTCTAGAGATATGGTTCAGTTTGATTCATGCACTGTGCTACATCTGCCTTTTAAATTAGAAATATTATCCCTATTTATGCAAGAGTATGGGGGAGGTAGAAGGGAAGCCAGGGGAAGAGCTTTTGCTTCCTTAGTATGCAGTTTGCAAAGGGACCAAGTTGGTATTAGATGATGACTGTTTTGCTATTAAATTTCTCAAAGGATATCATTGCTTGCATTTGAATGGTGGTGTTTTTTAAGTGTGATTTTCATGGCGTGTATGTGCAGAGGAAGTACTGGGAGAGTTTCAACAGCTTTCATGCATCTTCCCCAACATGACACCTTCCCAGCTTTGTTGGGCTACAACATCAGATCCAGTCACCATGTGCTTGCTGGATCTGATGGAAGTTCTAGACCAACATGTCTGGAGGATGCCACAATAGGGAAATATTTCACAGAAGTCACAGTGTAAATCTTGGTTGGTCTCATTTTTATTCAAAAGATCAAGAAATGTTGCTGTTTTCCTCCTCACCTTATTTTTGTTATTGGTCTTAATGAACATGTGTAGATTTGCAAAATCAGTTTACCCTGCAGAAATTGCATAATTAGGCAAAACTGTAATAGTTGTTGCTTTGTAGCATGGACTTTTGAAAGAGAGATGCATCAGATGGGTTGTTGGCAACTTTTTGGTCAGTCAGCTAGCCTGTGTGTGTGTGTATGTTTAAATCTTTGTAAATGCCATTCTTGCTGGCAAGAATGAATTATTTAACCATTTTTCTTCTTGCTGTGAGAAAGTCATTGCAAATTGTGCTGTTCTCATAGATCATTCATAATTTGGGACTTATACTATTTGTCTGATCTGAGTTTTCCTCAAGAAACACCCAAGAAAATGGTTTTGGCCAGCTTTTGGAATATTCATGAAGATGTTTTCCAGCCTGTGTATGTGTATTTGTGTATACTCATGTAACCATAATAGGTGTTTCACAAAGTGGAGAAATCCTAAGGAAGGGGCGGTACTTACCAGTTCAGTTTGGAGGAAAAGAGAGAGATGGAGAAGAGAAGACCTCTGTTTGTCAAAGAAATCACTTGTTAGCTAATTTGATTTTAATGTATGGATTTAGAAGGGAACAGAAGGGTAAATTCCCTACAGTAGTAATTGCATTATATATTTGTATCTATTTTATTTTATTTATTTATTTTTATTTAGGGCTGGGCTTTGAGCTTACCTCCATTAATTGTTGAGCATCAGGATTTGTACAAGCAAATTCTGCTCTGCTGTCTTATGCTGGGCACAAAAATTTGGGAAACAGTGACTGGCATCCTGCTAGTGACATTTGCAGGTGTAAGTCTACTTTGCACCTGTGTACAATACTCCACCCTTATCAATGGGGGATATGCTCCAAGACTCTCTATGGATTCCTGAAACTGAAATAGTACCTAACCCTCTAGCTTCATAGAGACCATAGAGAGGCTTCATACTATTTGGTAGTATTAAGCCTCTCTGTGATCCCTGCAAAGCTAAAAATGGCTCTGGTGCTACCAGGCTGCACACCCCCATCTGGAATGCAGTATGAGTGAGTATAAATACTACTTAATCAACATAAAATAAATATAAATTTTGCACTTGTGGCTGAAAGCTGGGTGGAAAGTAAAAGATGCTGACTGGAAGCTTCCTGAGGCTGGGACAAAGGGCCTCAGCATGGCCAAGTCATAAATTCAGAAGGATCAGTTGGAGAACTCAGTCTGCTGAGTTTTAGATGGTTCCCTAAAGTACCCAAGCCTAGAAAACAATAGCAAGTGAAGCTGCTAGAAGGAGTAACCAAAAGGTTGCCATCCTATTACCTTTTCCCATGGAAACAGTCCGTTTGTTCCTTTTCTAGTCATTGAGAGTCTATTGTGACTTCCCTCAATGTTTTGTCACAAAGCAAAGACAATCAGAACCTTCCAGACCCATTTTGTCAGTTCTGCCAGAAGGCAATTAACACATCCCCCTTCAGGGTAGAAAAAGAGTATTTAAAAACCCATCTCTGAACCCAGATTCCACGTCATTGTACTGCTGTCAGACTCCTCCAGTCTGAGACATCTCTCTTTGAACCTCTGCTGCTTCAGGAGTGGTAACAATTACCCACTTCACCCCCCCAAACTCTCTCTATCAAACCTTTTTCTCCTTTCCTTCTGCTAGCCTTGTATGCTCATGAGATGGCTTGATTGCTTGCATGTTTGTGAATAAAGACATTCATTTTGATTTCCATCTGGTGTCCTACAGGTAGTACTTGTATACAAAGGTGAAAAGATCCTGTAAGTTTAGTCCACCTCTTGCAGGTCTCCTTTTTTAAGCTAATTATTCCCCACCTTTTCACAGAGGCACTGGTACTACTGGAGGACCTCAAGGTCCCCATATTTCGGGTAACACTGGTCTCAATTGAAAAAGCTCTCTAGCACTTGAATTGTTCCAGTAAAGGTATCACTATTTTGTGGATATTGGATTTTGATCTTTATTTCAAAAAGTCTTAGTGCCTTCAGCTGAATGGACAAAAGACTTGTCCCCAGGGAAACCTCTAAAGACAGAGTGTCTCATGGTAAGAGTATGTACATAGAGAGCCTCCCTGCTCCAATTGGCTCCAAAGAGGCAATATTATACCAAGAGCTTTAAGCAGGAAATGGGGACCATCTCATAAATATGGAGACTAATCTATGAGGACAAATGCAGCAGTGTCCACAATTCTTAGGTGGCCCTCAGTACACTCACTTCTCTTGGCTGCTGGAGCAAAAGCTTCCTCCTTAGCTAATGTCTCAGTCTTGCATTTCTGGTACACCCCAGACAGGTCTCTCTTCTCTACAAAGGCATAGCATTTCCTGCATTTAACAGCAGAGTCCTAGCAGAGGTTCCTCTGCCCCCAAAGAAGCACTAGAGAAGGAGGAACAAGGTGTGTGAAAAAGATGGACAGACATGACCAGTGAATTCTGTAAGAATCAACTTGCTAATCAGAGACTTTCTGTCTTTCTGACAGCAGAGACCTCCACCCTCTGTCCAATGAGCTAGCGTGTTGCAGTGTGGCCTGGGTGAAAGGATAGATTTTAGCTTTGGGTGCAAGGGCACTCGCCAATTTCCTTTCACTTTCCATTGATGGTTTCATTTATGTTTTTTTTTTTCCAGAAAGGACCTTTCTAAGTTGTACTGTGGGAAAGAGTGGGGACAGTCATACCTTTTGCTTCCGACAATAAAATGTCTTGGGCTGGAGCTAATGCCCAACTGTTAGGAAGGATGAGATTTCTAGCAAACAATATAGCCTTGCAAGACATATTGAAGAAATATAGGCTAGCATCCTGTGGGATATTTGTGTCATTGTGAACCAACTTGCAGGCATGTACAGGAGAACTGTGAAGATGTACAACATCAGCAATCTTGGTAGGGGACCAGAAATGTAGCTTCATCTTCAGGACCTTTCCACAAGTGGAGCCAATAGCATGCCCAGCGCACAATGGGTGCTGATGCACAATGGACATTGTAGTACTGTGGATCCCACTGTGGAATGGGCATCATGGTACAGTGGATCCCATTATGGAAAGGTATCATAGCACTATGGATCCTGTTGCACAACAGACACCATAACATTGTGGCACCTGTTGAGAAATAGGAACCACGGAGCTATAGATCCTGTTGTGTAACAGGATGCCTCCTGAAATGCCTTAAGACACATTGTCTAATTTCACTAGAATGGTTGGAAATTGTGTCAGGGATGTAGCTAAGTCATTGTAGAGTTTCGTATTGCAGTTTCTTGTTCAGGATTTCAGCCCTTAGTACTATATATGCTGGGGGGGGGGGATAAATAAATCATTGAGCCAGATTTCCTCCCCACCTCAAGTCTGTTCTCTCCTTAAAGGAGGATTGGAAAATATCATTTTAGCTAATTTAAAAATGAAAGACCAACCAAATACAGGCCAGTCTCTGCATTGCTAAATTAGCAATCCAGCCTTTCTCCTTTACTCTGATTTCCATAAAGGAGATTTTTCCCCCCTTTCTTCCTTTCTATGCTTCAAATAATTTCAGAATCAGCCAAGACAGAGACAGTGAGCTGGATTCCATGCAATGCTGCAGCACATACAGCCTTATCTATATGCATTACTTTGATTTCAAATTATTTTGAGCTCAGCTTTTATTGTACTCCTTGTTACATACATAAATCTCAAAATGTAATACATTTTATAAGAAATGGTCATAAAAATTTACAGCCAGTAACTTTTCCCCTGTCCCTTACAATGATATTCTACTAAAACCATTAAATGTTTCTCATTAATGCCCTTTAAATGATTGGGTAATGACCCACAATCGCTTGTAAGTGAACACCCATTAAAGAATTATCCATTCTTAGCATGCTTTTAAGTACAGTTTAAGTACATGGGAGGTAACATGTAATATATTACGGAAAGTATTAAATTTGAACGAGGGAAAACAGGATCACTCCAACTGAACAAGGAGGTATAGAACTCTACCCCGCAATGGCCACAGTTCTCAAGGAGCCTTTATTACTGTATCATGTTGCACACATATATTTTCCATTGTGCCTTTGATTCTTCATCAAGTTATACAAATTGTGATAATGTAATGAACTATTGGAAATGAACCCTGGCTGACACTGTTGCTTTAGTTATGAAAGTACAAAATAAGCTGGAATCCACTTGGTGTCATATGCACATACAAGTTCCCTTACACAGTCATAGAATCTGAGGCTTGGAAGGGGCCACAAGGACCATCTAGTATACTCCCCCTCCATCATGCAAGAATACACAAATGTATCCCTCCTGAAAGATGCCCATTCAACCTCTGTTTAAGGACTGTCCAGTCCATTCCACTGTCAAATACCTCTTACAGTCATAATGTTCTTACAGTCAAGATGTTTAGGTGGAAATCCCATTTCCTACAATTTGAATCTACTGGTTCATGTTCTAGTCCCTGGATCAGCAGAAAATATGTTTGCTCCATCGTTGAGGAGTCTTAGGCCATTTCCGCACTGGCCTGTTAGAGTGCTGTCATTCCACTTGCAACATCCTATGGAATCCTGGGGTTTGCAGTTTCGGGAGGGCCGGCCCCTCCCGAAACTGCAAACCCTAGGATTCCATAGGATGTTGCAAGTGGAATGATAGCGCCATAACAGTCTAGTGTGGAAATGGCCTTAGTAGATCACAAGTGGTACATGAGTCAGCAGATTGATTTGGCAGCTAAAAAAAGCCAATGCAATTCTAGACTGCATCAATAGGAGTAGCGTCTAGGCCAAAGGAAGTAACAGTACCACTCTACTCTGCTTTGATCAGACCCTACCTGGAAGACTGTGTCCAGTTCTGGGCACCACAATTCAAGAAGGATATTGTCACATTGGAAAGTGTCCGGAGGAGGGTGACCAAAACGGTAGAAGGCCTAGAATCCATGACCTATGACAAGCAACTTAGAGAGCGAGGTATGCTTAGCCTGGAAAAGAAAAGGTTAAGAGGAGACATGATAGCTATGTTTTAGGGATGGGACATATACAGAATTTTCTGAATCCCAATCCAGATCTGAATCCCTGGAAGGTTCTGGGAACCCACAAATCTCACAAATCTCGAATCGTTTGAATCCTTTTTTTAAAAAGGGTTTTAAAAGCAAGGGAAAGAAAGCACATCTACTGAAAAGTGTTTTTGAAGCAAAATTTGACATCTTTGTTTAATGAAAAACAAATTAAATAATAGTTTTACTTTCAGGAAAACTTTCAGGATCCCAGGCAGGATTGTTACATCACTGGTTAACCTTGTCCCGGGGTCTACAATTTTGATATTAAGATATGATTCAACGTGTCTGAGAGGTCACCCGGATGAGCACAGAGGCAGCAAGGGTCGAATGATTGAAAACCAGGTCAGGCCAGTACAATCCCCCATCATGTAGCCCCAGGAGACCTCAAGCTGTGCAAGCACACAGTAGACAAAGAGTCCTCAGCCACTAAGGAGCAAGCTTGAGAGGATTAGTGTGTTTTCCCCCAAGTTGAGCACTGATAGCAATAAAATCCTATCATGCAAGGACCATTTACATAAATTCACACCACAGTCCAAAGTAACTGAAGATCCTGAAACTTTGGCAACACCTTGTAATCTCATCACGCAAAAGGAGTTGTCATTGTGGAGCTTCTTTTCCATTGTAACACCCTTTGTTCTCCCCAGGAGAGGATTTACCCTCAAGGTACTTTTTCCCCTACAAATAGTCCCAGTTTCTGAGCGGTTCTTTGAATCACTCCCGGTCATCCCAGCAGACCGTTTCTCCATCCGTTGAGTAATCTCCTCAGCCGTCTCCATGCTGAGCTCCACTTCTTCACTGTTTTTCCCAGACCAAGGACTTCAGGAAAAGGTGCAGTATTACCCCAGCTACAATCCCTTCAATATTTCCCCTATTCAGTTTCCTCTCTTTTGCTTCTTAATAGATCTTGAGTGAGTGTGTGGTTGATTGGGTTGGCGCGTGAGACTTTCATTCAATAAAATCATTTATTAGACATTTTCGTTTGGTTTTTGGCTTGGCCTGACCCCGTAAAAACTGGGTAAAAAGACCCTGCTAGGTTACTCTGCCTCTTGCATCACTATTGCTCGTGCTCTGGCTAGCTTCCATTCCCTATCACGCGGAGCATATTAAGGTGTCCCCCATGGGACCCCAGAAATCAGGGTAACAGGATCCCACCAGCATTGGACAGGAGAAGAGTGAGGAGCATGAGATCGCGTTGCCCAGAACATTCTCCCGCCCACCCTGGGCACAATCGCACTGGCAGCAGGCAGGAGAAGAGTGGGGACTGCAAGATCTGTATTTTTTTGTTGGTGGATTCAAAAGATTTGGTTCGCCTATTTGGGCCTGGGGATTTGGATTCTTGAATCTTGAACCCTTGTTGAGGATTCGAGGATTAGAAGATCCAAAGGTTGGGTTGGCCCATCCCTACTATGTTTAAATATTTGAAGGAATGTCATATGGATGACAAAGCAAGCCTGTTTTCTGGAGCTCCAGAGACTGGTACATGGAGCAATAGCTTCAAACTTCAGGAAAAGTGATTCCATCTAAACATTAAGAAGAACTTCCTGATCGTAAGAGTAGTTTAACAGTAGAATGTCCTGCCTCAGAGTGTGGTGGAGTCTCCTTCTTTAGAGGTTTTTTAAAAAAGGCTGGATGTCCATCTGTTGGGAAGGCTTTGTTGGCGTATTCCTACATGGCAGGGAGATGGCCTGGGTGACCCTTGTGGTCTCTCTCAGCTTTATGATTCTACGTGATATCACTTCAGATATACATGCAGTTATTTTTTTTCTGTTGCACAGCACAGGTATTCATTTCATTTCACAGCTTCATAAGAATAACTATTTCACACCCAGTTGTGCCTCCTTGGATAATGCATACTTATTTGTTGGTGCCTTCAGTGTCCCATTTTCAATGTATAGTCTAGGGTCACCAGAGTGGACACAGAACAGGGCTCCTGTACTTTTAAGAGGGAATTTCAGCAGGCATTGGTCATCAAGCAACCAGTTAAGAAGAAACACCTGCTGATATTCCTACTTCAACATGATCCTTTAAGGTACAGGAGCCATCTCCAGTTTTCCATTTCGCAACTCTACATACTACCTTGTGACTTTCCTTGGTGCCATATCGAGAGAAAGGGATTTGCAGAAACAGCCATTGCGCATTGCGTATTTCACAATGAAACTCTGGGCAGGCAAATGCACCATCAGTTGTACAATGTCAGTTTCAGCAGAAGGACGGTATAGCATTACACCGGGTAACTACATGAAAGTATGTGAAAGTTTTGCACTACACAAGCACGATAGGATCCCTCAGTGTAGACGATAATTTGATGTGGTTTTCATTTTAATGTGAACTTGTTAGACTCCTGTGGTGCACTATGTGTGGTTTCTTTTCTGGGCAAAATGCAGGGGCCAGCCTGTTGTCAAGGGTGCACTTTAGAGACTACATCTCACCAGTTTTCTATCAACTGCTTTGGCCTCCAATCTGATTCCAGGGTCAATTCAAAGGACTGGCTTCAACCAAGCGTTAAATGACTTGAAACACTACTATTGAGAGGAGCAAACAAAGTGACTATTTCACTTTGGGACCAATGTTATCCCAAAAAGTGGGGGACCTTGAGGTCTATCAGCAGTGTCAGCATCTCCTTAGAAAGTGGGGGAATTATAGCTCAAAAGAGGCCTGTAAGAGGGGGTATACGTCTGTATACCAGTACTAACTGCAGGACTCCAGCTGAAGGTTTAAACAGGGTGTTTTTATTGGAAATCAGTAGATGTACACACAAGAAATCAAGCAGTCTTCCAAACCATAGAAGGCTAGTTAAGAGAGAATTGAGAGAGAGGGGTTAGAGAGAAGAAGGGAGATTGTGAGTGCAGAGGGTGATATTTACCAGTCTAGAAAGATCAAAGAGGAGTGGCTCAAACAAGAGTTTGAGGGTAGCACAAAGGAACAAGGGTCTGGGGTGCAGTGTGATGCTCAACATACTATGTCCAAAGTACTACAAATTGCCAGGGTTGGAGCTAGAGTTTAAATATCCTTTTTCCTACCTTGAAGGGGTGAGTGTTAATGGCTCTATTGCAGAGTAAACAAAATTGGGTCTGGAACGGGCTGATTTTCTTACTTTAGGGGATGAAACATTGATGGGAGTCCTGACAGCCTCTTAATGTCTTGGTTGGGTAATGTGAATGGGGAAGGTTTCTGTAGGAAATGCACACAGCAGGGGTGCTTGCCTGTCATACCTGGGCAGCTTTGTTTACTATTTTATTTGGAGGCTGAGTCATTGAGATGATTATCCCAAACGCATTAACATCAGGGGTTTCCTTCTAATCCTCTTGAATTTATGACCTGGCCATACTGAAGCCATCCTGACCTAGCCCATGCTTATAGCCGATGTCCTCCTTACTGCATGTTTCCCAGCCATAAGTATCCAGTTTTTATATAAAAATGTTATTTCTTGCCAGTTTGGCTATCTAGCAGGATGGGGTGTGTAAGAGGTGTCAACACCAATGCTATAAGGACATTGGGTAGGGAATGCCTATGCACAGTGGAAGAACCCAATGCTCCCCAGGCCACTCTTGCTGGTTCCCTGATATGCATCTTCTCAATTCACTGGGAGGCTTCTGTGGCACTTCTGTTATGTAGCTAAGTATGCATAAAGTTACACAGCATGGACCATGATACAGAATCATGGCCAGCATGCCTTTTCAAGCTATTTAAATTATGTGTGTGTTTGGTTTTAAAAACTGTACTTAACAGGTTAAGTTCATTTTTCAAGAGTCTTTTTCCTTGTTCTATCTGTTTCTGTTTGCTGTAGATCACCCCAGGAGCCCTGGTGGGCTGAGAGGTGATAAACAAGTACTTAAAGTAAATAAATAAACACATTTGCACTTCCTGAACTAATAGGCTGATCAGAAGTGGGATGGAAGAATGAGGAATTTTATCTCTCCTTTTTTTAAAAAATAGATTTAACCAGTTCACAGCTACCAGGCTCAAATACAGAAATAAATGCAATTTGGGGTGAGATATCTAAATGTTTCTGAGATTGGAATGCATTCTGTAAGAAAAGAGGGGAAAACATGCCTCATAACATGCCCATGTGTTCAGTTCTCACATGTGTACAGCTTTCACATGTATACAAGGCGGCAAAGAAGGCAAATGTTATATTTGCCTGAATTAATAGAACCATTGTTTCCAAGTCAATAGTCCTACTATAATCTGTGGCCATTTCCTCATTAGCCTGTTATAGCGCAATGATTCTACTTTCAACATCCTCTGGAATCCTGGAGTTTGCAGTTTCGGGAGGGGCCAGCCGGCCCCTCCCGAAACTGCAAACTCCAGGATTCCAGAGGATGTTGAAAGTGGAATCATCGCGCTATAACAGGCTAGTGCGGAAACTGCCTGTGCTAGTCAGGCTTCATCTGAAGTACTGAATTCAGTTCTGGGCATCTCATTTTATGAAGGAGATACGGAAGTTGGCATAAGTTCAAGGGCAAGAAGGATGATAAGAGGTGCATTTCCTACAGAACACAGCCTATGAGGAGAAGTTGAAGGACCTGGGCATTCAACTTGGTGAAGAACAGACTGAAAGGTAACATGACTCCACTCTTTAATTTCACAAAGAGGAAGACTAAGGCTTGTTCTCTGCTGCCTCTGAGGGTAGAACTAGATCTAACAGCTTTAAGTTACAGGAGGGTAGATTTTGATTGAACATTACAAGGAGTCTTGTGATAGTGGGAGTGGTTTGGTAATCAAACCAATCACCTTGAGAGGTAGTGGGATCTCTCTCTCTGGTTGTCTTTAGAAACAGTCTGGATAGATACCTGCTGGGAATGCTCTAGTTTGAGATCTTGCACTGAACAGGGGGTTGGACCTGACGTCCCAAGGGGTTCCTTCTAATTATACGATTCTGTGATTCTGTGCATAAGGCCAGCAGTAACCTGCATGGGGGGCCAGGGGCCAATCTTCCCTAAAGTATCATGGCCAAACCTCCTATAATAAGCCCCAATATCTCCATTTTCATCTGCAGTCCCTCCCAAAATTGTGTCTCTTCCTGTCACCACTTTGAGAGGGACTGCAGAGAAGAATAGAGATATTCAGGGTTAGTAGATAGTTCTGATTTCTGTGTATGGGTATGAAAGCTAGACAGGGAAGAAAGCTGATGGGGAAAATATGAAGGAACTTGAAATGTGATGCTAGAGAAGAGTCCTACAGATCCATGGGTGGCCAAAAATACAAACAAGCGAGGGCAAATCAGACCTAAATTATCACTAGAAGTGAAGATCACTAAACTGAGGCTGTTGTACTTTGAACTTATCGTGAGACAGCACTGGAAAAGAAAATGATGCTCAGCAGGTTGAAGGCAGGAGGAAAAGAGGAAGACTGCATTTACAGATGGATTGACTCAATTAAGGAAGCCATGGCCCTTAGCTGGGAAGACCTGAGCAGGTCTATTAATGACAGGGTGACCTGAGATCTCTTATTATAAGGCCACCATATAAATTGAAGTTGACTTATTGGAAAATAACAACTACAGGGTTTTGTTGAAGGTAGGCTAGGGTATTTTCACTATCTCATGTGTGGAAGGCTTTCTGCATGCCTCAGGAGCAAAAGTTGCCCCCAGATGAGTCAGCAGTGTGATGCAGCAACTAAAAAAGTCAATGTGATTTTGGTCTGATTCAATAGGAGTATAGTGTCTAGGTCAAGAGACAAGTGATAGTACCACTCTATTCCGATCTGGTCAAACCCCACCTGGAATACTGTGTCTAGTTCTGGGCACCACAGTTAAGGAAGGATACTGACAAGCTAGAATGTGTCTAGAGGAGGGCAACCAAAATGGCAGAAGGTCTGGAAACCATGAGGAGAGGCTTAGAGACCTGGGTATGTTCAGCCTGGAGAAGAGAAGGTTGAGAGGTGACATGATAGCTATGTTTAAATATTTGAAGAGATGTCATATGGAGGAAGAAGCAA
Organism: Cyclura pinguis; assembly: GCA_030412105.1. Taxonomy (NCBI): domain Eukaryota; kingdom Metazoa; phylum Chordata; class Lepidosauria; order Squamata; family Iguanidae; genus Cyclura; species Cyclura pinguis. The sequence continues at coordinate 14,484,206 of CM059599.1, read as the reverse complement.
GCCTCTTTTCTGCTGCTCCAGAGACTATGACATGGAGTAATGGCTTCAAACTTCAGGAAAAGAGATGGAGTCTCGTTTCTTGGAGGTTTTTAAGCAGACGTTGAATGTCCATCTGTCCAGAATGCTTTGATAGTGTACTTCTGCATGGCAGGGGGTTGGACGCGATGGTCTCCCAGCTCTATGGTTCTATATTACATTTCAGATATTATACATGGAGTTATATGGCTTTTTTTCCCCTTTGTGTAAGACAAGTATTCATTTCATTTCACAGTTTCTTAAGTGGAGTTCTGCAAGTATTGCCATTTCACACACAGCTGTGCCTTCTTGGATGGTGCATAACTATTTGTTGGTGCCTTCAGTGGCAAACGGTAAGAGCAACTCAATGGTATAATATGCTGAATAGTGTCCTGTGAAGCTTGGAGTCCTAGCATCTTTTCCACTACAACAGCTTTCTTGGACTCCAGCACGCCACCCTAAAAAATAAAAGGAGAATTGTTCACTCTCTTCTGAAAAGAAAGCCTCCACCTTCAGCATATGTACCTACCGTAGAGAGAATCTACACTCTGCTCACATGGTAAATACTTCTCCAGTCCTTTCTCTCCAGCTCATACTGGATTCTGGGTGCTGCTGGGAGCTAAATTATATTTCTGGACATGGTTGTGGGTATATAGAGTTTGTTTCCAGCATCGGTTGTTAGGGGTTTCTTTGTCAGTGAGTCAATGAATCTGCTCCAGGTTTTACTTTAATGGAGCTGTCTGTGGTACTAGTCTCTGTTTGCAAATAGGTTGAACACCTTGGATATATCCTTTAAATTCTGAACTAAGGCCTGGAGCTTATTCACCACGTTAAATGAGCTGTCTGGAGTGCTGGTGCCTATTCTTATATTAGTTTCAGCACCTTGGACAAATCCTTTAAATTTAAACTAAAACCTGGAACATATTCACCTGTCTACTTGACTCCAGTCTATCCTCAGAAAAGCAGTTTTGTGTCCCATATGCTGTGGTCCATGCCTTTGGTGCCAGGCGGTATATTTGGGGTGGGGGGACTGACTTGAGAGAGCAGTGCCTTTGGGCACATATAAAATCCCTTTGTCCCATCATCACAGAGTCACTACAAGTTTCACTGCCATGGAGTCATTCAAACAAATGCAGGTTCTCTTTGTATTCTTCCCAGAACCAACATACCACCTCAGAAGTGTGATCAGAAGTGTGCTCCCAACAGGTTTGAGCCACAGATCTTGTGTGTTTGAAATTAACCTCTAGTGCTACAAGTTCCATGGTTCCTTAGTTTCTGTGCACAAGTCAGTCAACTGGTTGCAGGGGATTCAAGAAGTACAAGCAACTAGAAACCCCAATTTCAGGAAGAATGCAGGGGGACCTATTTCTCGTTCCTAATTTAGAGGCTGCAGAAGGTCAGAGTCATGAGCCTGCACCAGGAGTCATGTGTATCTCAGATAGCTACATCGCTATAGCTGTATCTTTAGATGTCCCATGGACATCAAGCCCCCCCTCTTCCTTCTGCAGTGCGGTCAGGCAGTTTCCATTGCTGTGCTGGGGAAGAAAGTGTCACCAGTAAGCTTCCAGCCCTTCCACATGACAGGGAAGAGTGAGAACACTGTGCAATGGCAGGTACAAAACAGATTTTTTTCCGTTGTGCAAGTACCACATGTGTGCGTCGCTCGGGGCCAAGATGGCATCAGGCTGGTGACGACGTCATGCAGAAGTATGACCAGCCAACTGTTACCATCCTGGCCCCACAGCAGCACAGCCCTGTTGTGCAGAAATCATTGTCATTTTTGTCTTATTGTTAGTCTCAGCTAGAACAGAGCTGTTGAATCAATTGGATTTACCTATGTACTGACTCACCATTCCACAATGGATTCCTTAGTACTCCTCTAATTGGGACTAACCAACTGAATTCCAACAGTGGCTTTTGGTTAATTTTGTCATACTGAAACAAATGATCCATGGGATAGGCTAGCATTTCCTCACAGTGAAGAAGGAGTTAAAGAGCACAGGGAATGGGGAGATCCTCACACACTCTCATCCCATGCGTACTATTGTTTTCTTCAACAGAAAAACAGTGATTATGTCCTGAACAAAAATCTACATCTAAACTTTTGTGAAAGCTTTTCTGACCCACTCCTGCTTCATTATTCTTACCCACTCTTTCCATTCTGCCTGAAATGTATAGTACTTAAATATGCATATTATCCTAACCTGTATTATCCTAAATCTTTGGTCTACTTATCTCTTGAGCAGTTTCCACAAAGTTGAAAGGAGTAATCACCTATATTAGAGATGGTCTCAGCGGGGCTGTAAAAGTCAAATTGGAAACAAGAACACAGCTCATCCTATCAGCCTTAAGGTAATTTGGTTTAATCACAAAAGGAGAAGCTGTCTCAACTTGGAATGATTTCCGGCCCACCAGTGGTGAAAGGGATCTATTCCCTCAGGGTTAGTAGAAGTGAATGAAGAACACTGAGTAAGTCTCTGTGCTAAAACAAACTTTCTAGCATCTACTGCAGCAAAGGCCGTTTGCAAATGCAACCAACTAAATGTTCATGTTATTTTGCAGGTAAATGATACCCCAACCGATGGGAATGCTAGTAGAGAGTTGTAATTTCACTTCGGATGGAATGGTTGCTACTGCTGCCATTGCAGCTTTATCTTTTCCAATGACAGATATATTGTCCAGATTCCTGTTGGCACATTATGTATAGTTGTCATGGGCTTCCAGGACCTAGACTCAGACTCAGAGTCTGAGGCAACAGAACCTGGTTTGAGCCCTGACACAGAGACTGTGACAGTAGAACCTGCACAGCAGAGAGTACCACCACCCGCCCAGGGAGAGAAGTGTCAGCCCCAGCAGGGAGCCCTGCTCACTCTGAGACAGAGAATGATCTAGCCTTTCCTACCTTTGCCCAGCGTAGGCACCAAAAGGGTCTCCTGCATTACCCCCAGCGACTTTTATGCCAAGCACCAATTAATCAGGCACCAGCTGTGCTGACCCTGGAGCCTATAAGAACTCAGTCTTTCCCCTCTATCCTTTGTCAGCAATCAACTGACCATTTCTCATGTACACATTTCTGTTCGCTGCCCTTGCTTGTGTTTCAGCCTTTGACTTGTGGTTTGCCTGCCTCTATTTCCCCACTGGCATACCCTATCCCGGGGACTATAAATTTGTTATCAAATATGCCCACCATACCAGAGAGATTACCCAGATGGGCATGTAGGCAAAGAGGTTGAACTGCTGAAACCAGGTCAGACCAGGAAAACCCCCAGTCACGTAGCCCAAGGAGGCCTCAGGTAACGCACATCTATACAGACAAAGGGTCCTCAGCCAGGAGTAGCCAACTTGAGGGGATTAGTGTGTTTTCCCCAGGTTGAGCAACTTTGACTCTGGAAAAATCCTAAATCAATATTGCAACCCAACTTGACTGCAACCTGACTTGATTACAACCCGACTTGATCGCAACCCACTTGCAATGATATGACATTCCTTCCTTTGTTTTGGCCATTGTTCTTCCTGGGAGAGGGCCTGCCCTTGAGATACGTTCCGCCCTATAAGTAGTCCTGGTTTTTGAGGGTCTTTTCGGAGAACTCCCCACCATGCTAGCAGACCAGCACTCTGTTAGTTGAGTGATCCCCTCAGCCGCCTCTTTGCTGAGCTCCATTCGTCTTGCCGCTTCCTGGACTGAAGACTTCAGGATAGGTGCAGTATCACCTCCTCTACAATCCCTTTGCTATATCCCCTGTCCATTTTTCAGCTCTTTTCCTTCTCAATAGGCCTTGTGTGCGTGACTGAGTGAGTACGTTGGTGCGTGAGAAAATTTTCATTCAATAAAATCCATTTATTCGATACGTTTGTCTGGCTTTTTGGCTTAGCCTGACCCCGTAAAGTTGGGTAAAAGATCCTGCTGGGTTACCCAACCCCTCGTCTTGCTAATGCCAGTGCTCCGCTAATTTCCCCAGCCTTTATAACTTGGAGCGAATCAAGGTATCCCCCAAGTGACCCCCAGAAGTAACACTTCTGATTTATGGACATTGTTGGAACCCTTATTGCTTTTGATTTACAAAGCTGTTTCCTTGCCTAAGTAAACTGACCACTTAAGTTACTGCTGAGTTTCTGACCTGTGTTTGTTATCAGCTTCTCCTGCCTACCGGTCCAGACCAAGCTTGGACAATATGTACATTTCCCTATAGTTGTGATTGGACATTTTGTCCGATGCAAAGCATCCTTATTCAGTTCAAGGTTGCAGAAATGGAGTTGCACACATGGCCCAGGACCTTGTTAGTCACATACACAAGTGTAATTCCACCTTATGCTTATGTACTTACTATTTTGATCATTGTGGTGGCTGGCATTTTCTTCCTCCACAATGTCCAACCCTGCTCCAGGAGTCACTATGTTGTGCTGATAGTCTACCCCCAAAGCCATTCCATTGCTGGTGGTGAATGGAGGGAATCTGAGAAGCAACTGGTTACATGCCCATAGACTGAAGACTTCATCCTCTGAGATCTTTGCAGGAGCCTAGAAGATCTCAGGGGAAGATATTCTCAGAAGGTAGCCAAACAGTCCTCCACACTCCACTAACCAAAGAATGATGATTGGAAAGGGGCTATCAAAATCACATAGTGAGTCCTGGTGCTGGTGGCAGGGAAGCAATAGTAAAGTGCTGTTGTTAGGCTTGAAATTTGGGGCTCTGTAACTTGCTATAGAATTAATACTCGATAATCATTAACTGTGATATTAATTGGCATTTTAGACACTCAGGACTATCAAGCAACCTTGCTTTAAAATGGTTTATTCTGCTCTGCTCCTGTTTATGATCAGTTTGTACAAGTGAAGGACTCTTGAACTGTCAGCGATATCTTTGAGAATGACCTAGGATGTAACAGGGTCATGTAGACTTGGGAAGTTAAGGGTCAGACAGAATGTAAAATGTGTACAAGCTGTGACTCTGCTAATGATGAATCTTTTCTTTTCTGTAAACATTCTTTAATATAAACATAAAAATGGTATAATGAGGGAAGCCTGAAAGAATAAATCATCCTTCCTGGGATCCTTTGGCCAAAGTCGTGTGTGTGTGTGTGCACGTGTGAACAGCCCTTACCATCAGGAAGGTCTTCCTAATGTTTAGCATTAGGCTTGGTTCAGATGAGGAGTAGACAATGAATTCAACTGGAGCTTAGAATCTCAAAGTATCTATTTCCCATGATTCTTTGCAAGACAAAGCATCACTTGTCTGAATAAAGATCTGCATATTTGTAAAGCCTGCAGCACATATAAGAGAAATTGAAGAACATAGTACGATACATTTATTTCATTGTTGTGAAACTGTGCTGGTGAACAATGTAGACAAATATGATTTAGTTAATGAGGAAATGTATGTAATAATGTGTTCTTTGGGGAAATTGGGTACCCCCAAATATCCATTACTTATGTAGGCTTCTCTGAGAGAAAATGAAGGATTCTCACAACTGAGGCATGTGAACATCTCCCAGTCTCCATTTCATTGATTTTCTTCAGATCCCTCTAGCATTTTCTTTGCCTCTTTGTTCATATTGGAACATAAGGCTTTGGTTTTTCTCCCAACATTGAAATGCATGCAATTTTAAAAATGTATTTCTACTGATTTGCAAGGGTTTTTTTGTGCAAAATACCTTATTCCTGGAACTTTTCCCCAGTGATGCAACTGGTCTTTCAACAGATTGAAAAAATGTCTTATTGATCCATGTGATATTTTCAAATTTATCTTATCTACTGTATCTTTCAGTTCATTTTTATGTCATTTATTATTTTGTTATTTATTTATTATGTTATGTTTCTTGAGATCAAAATTCAACTCTCAATTCCAGCTATTGTTACTAGTTTTTTTAATAATTTTTATAAAATAATTTTAATGAAAAAATAAAAAAATTAAAATATTTCTGTTTTAGCTGATTGCATTTCTAAATATGTGCTCTATTTTGAATACTTGGTTTTTAAGAAATACCCTTGCAGCTTCGCAACCTTGTAAACAATTGTGCCAAGGTGCAAATTTTTTCATGGCATTTCAGCAGGTGTGAAAATGCTACTTTTGTCAAGAGTGTAGCCTGTAACAAAATTCCTTTCCACCACTATCACAACCTACAATAGACAAAGGATACAAAAAGAAAAAAATTTTTGGAAAATTTCAGCAGAATCAAGGTTAAGAGTTTTAATAGTCCTTAGCTCTGGCAACCTTTGTGAAAAATAATATAATTTGGGCCATCATGCAGAATGTCTTACCTTTGGACATGCATCTATTCCTCTAACAAAGGGACATGATATTTTTCATTCAGGTCTACATGCTAAGTAAGTGAGCAATGAAAGGCCAAATCATACACACATACATCTCAAAATGGTTCTAGGATGAACATCATCTACTGGTAAAGATCCTACATCAAGGAGATGGAGCATTTCTTTAAACACACAGGCCAGAATTCTCTTAGAGACATACACATGTGTTAAATGCCCCTTATGTATGCAGATTTCCTTTCCCATGCACTGCAGGGGTTGGTATTCTTTTCCTCCCACTCTGAAGCTGCCCTGCATGGCCATTTCATGCTTTATGGCAAGCAGCCAAGTCAGAAGCTACATCCCCATAGCCAGATGCAGTGATGTAGACTCAAATCAACTGATTCGGGCTCAAGTTGGACTTAAGTTACTTCAGTGACTCAACTCTCTTGACTTGGCAACAAATGATGCACTGACTCAACTCAAGACTTGTATATTTTTAGTGACTGCCTTGCTGCCTTTGGTTTAGTCACATAACACATTCATCCAGAAACCTTTTGACTTTGATCAGTGCTTCCATCTCTTTTTGCCTACTGGTCACATGACAATCTCTCTCAAGCCCAAAGCGTGGGTGCATTTCTCAGAGGGGAACAGCAAACAGGTTAGGCAATGGGCTTGGGGCAGGCTTGAGGTCTGCTCAGAAGCCTGTCCCTGCTGCATATTGGAGGAGCCTTCTAAAATGTTTCCTAAAAGCAAAAGTCAAGACTCGCCTCCAGAGTGCAGGGTGCATTTCTCAGAGGGGAACACCAAATGTGTTAGGAAACAGGCTAGACGAGGGAGGGTCTTTCCTTCTAAAGCGTTTGAAGCTTCAGTAAAGGGGAGTAAGAAGGATCCTGTTCCCCACTTCTGAAGCTGCAGATGGCAAAATTGCAAACATGGAGGGCCGACTCTGCTTAGATTGTTAAAACTGACTTTATTTAACTCTGTCCAGAAATTCTGTAATATAGGTTGGGATACAAAGTTGGCTCCTAGACTTGAGACTTGATTTTAAAGTATCTTACAAGGACTTGAGACTTGACATGAGACTTGAAGATAGAGAATTGAGACTTGACTTGAGGCTTGGAGTAAAAGACATCATTGTCTGATCACTGGCCAGATGCAAAATTATGACATTAAGTGCTGAAATCTGCTAGAGCCCTCTGGGGCTCTCAGAAGCTAAATGGGACCGTAGGATGCTGCCTTTTAAGAAGTCAGATGCCTAGCCCACATTGCCCTGTATTGTTTCTTCTAAGAGACAGGAGCACAGTAAAATATAATGAAAAGGTCTTTCTGTTATCCGCTGGTGTTGTGGTTGTGTGCCTTCCAGGCATTTCCAACTTATGGTGACCCTAAAGTGAACCTACCATAGGGTTTTCTGAGGCTTAGAGTGTGTGACACACCCAAGTTCACCCACTGGGTTTCCATGGCCAAGCAGGGAATTTAATCCTGGACTCTAGGGCTGTATCCAACACTCAAACTACTACATGGCACTGGATCTCCTGTTTCTTGGTCTTTTTAACTGAATGAAATGTGATAAAAGTATGAGAGTTAAAAGATAACAAATATTACAGAGTTATATGACAATTTGTTACAGTGACATTTAGGATGGTTTGGTACTCAATTTATAAGTTGTTATTATTAAAAAGGAAACATGGAATATTACTCATCGTAATGTATTATGATGTAATAGTTTAATTGTTTAATAAAGTATAAAAGATATTGACATTTTAATGCTAATTATATCAGGCTTTGGAAGAAGGAAAACATTGTTGGGTGTTGACAGATAAGATAACAGGAGATGGAAAGAAGGGAACTGTTGAGCTTTTATTTAGGGAGGCTGGAAATAATTTGAAAGTTATATACTGTTCAAAGGAAGAATGGAGCTCATCTTTTTTAATCATTTGTTTTTCTTTCCTTTTTTTTCTTTTCTCTCTTTCTTTGTGCGTTCTTAGAATTTTAATGTAATTGAAAACTTTCAATATTTTTTTAAAAAAACTGAAGATATTGGGGATTGAAGCTGAGGTTTTCTACACACAGTACACTAAGCAGGCATCCTTCCCCATAAACAAGGGCAATTGCAATTATTCGTAAGGATTTTGTGTATTCCCTGCCCAATCCATTCATATGAAAAGCTACACCAGAGGAAGCCAAGGGCCTTTCAGATCCAACATTCTTCACCCCCCAGATGCTTATGGGAATATGGGGATTCCTTTTGGCCTCTAGAATTTTAGGAAAATGGGTGAGCAATCCAATTGCAAATAAAGGTTCCTTGCTTCCTCAGGCTCCATTGCCAAAATCCTACATTGTGCTTGTGAGGTATAAATCTACACTTCAGTAAATACACAGTAGTTATATTATACCACCCTTCTGCTCTCTACTGACATAGTATGACTGCTTGTGTATCAGCCAATATACCTGCCTATCCATTGCACAATGTGGAATGTGGTAGTGCACTGGAGGCACTGACAAGTAGTTATACATCATCCAAGAAGGCACAGTTGCATGGCTGGTTGGTTAGTCTCCAAGAAAGTAGACGTACTGACTCAGTTGTTGAATGGTGAGTCGACATATAAATAAATCCATTTGTGCCAATTGTCCTTTCCACACTACACTGTTATAGTGCAACTATTCCACTTTCAACATCCTATGGAATCCTGGAGTTTGCAGTTTAGGGATGGGCATTCAGAATTCTCAGCCAGAGAGCTCTTCAGCCTCAGTAAACCACAAACTCAAGAATTCTGCAGGATGTTGAAAGTGGAATAATAGCACTATAATGGTGTAGTGCGGAAAGGCCCAATGTCTCTACTCTAGTTGGGATAAGCGATCGTATTTAGGCCTGGGTGAAATGGCTCTATTTGAATCCCATTTGGGAGAAAATCAGGATATAAGACAAGCAAACAAACTCCTCTTTTGCAACCAACAACTAAATACTTCTATTGCACAACATCCAAAAAAAAGTACAACCACATCCGTAAGGGAATTTACACACGTGTATGTTTGTGTAACTGTTCTGGATGACAAAACACTGAGCATATGAGCTACCACCTTCATTTAAGGCAGACATTTTCTTTCACTGCAGTGAATTGGTAGCAAGAGAAAGACACGGGTGTTTGTTTAAAAGAAGGGGAGGTGTGTGTGTGTGTGTGTGTGTGTGTATGAGATGAAAGCAGTTTCTAGTATTTCAAAAGTCCACAGCATACTGCAAATGGGCTCTTTGGCAAATGGGAATTGAAACGAGTCTACGTATTACACTATTTGCCTTAGAAGAAATTAATTTTCAGCCAGAAGAAGATAGGCTTATTTAATATTTATCTTTAGCTGCAGGAAGATGAATCTATTATTTTATAAGTTTATTTTGAGGGTGTTTTTCTCTTTCTCTTTCCCTCTCTCTCTTTCTCCCCCACCCCTTCTTTCTCTCTCTTTTTCATGTATGGGGTTTCCAGATGTAAGATTCCTGCAGGAGGCGCTGAAGGATTCTTACCTGGGTTAGAGCGGGGTTAAGAAATCTGAAATATGTCAGTAATACCAGCTCCAGCCGTTGTTAAGCAAGCATTAAATTCCACCCATGTTTTTTTTTTTTTAAATTGTACCTGCTAGAAGTGTTCAAGGTGATCAGGAGTTTGAAGAGTTCGGTTGGGGAGAACGGAAGGACGGTGAAATATTACTAACACCCTGCTGTTCTCAGTGCTATAAGCCAAAAAGTTAATATATTTACAGCACAGAAATTAAGCAAAGAAGAATGATCTATATCTGTGCATCTGATTTAGTGGCAGTAGAAGCAAGGATTGTATGGCAATGTTAATGCAAAGCAGAATGCTATGAATATTCACTGTCTTTTCACCTGGCAGATTATGGATAGTCCAGTTATTTGCCATGAGTAAAGGACAGAGGACTTACTTATGAACAGGATATCAACATTCTTCCTTATTGCACATTAAGTTTGAAATTCCAAATGAAAATCCATCAGTTTCCTTTTTGGTTGTTGTTGAATTTCTCCGAATTCAACTGGCAGTCTCACCCTGTTCTCCTTTCAAAGCAGGTTTTGAGACTCTCTTTTTTAAAAAAATGTAATGTATATTTGGACATATGTCTGAAATAAATCTTTTTTCCCCCCAGTATGCATTTCTTTCAAGGTGTGGATTTCAAAGCAGCAAATTCATGTTGGTCTCCTGCAACAAAACAAAAAGAAAATAACACCTCCTGAAGCATAGGTCATTGCTGTTATGCTGTCAAGTTGACTCCAACTTACAACAACCCTGTCTTAGGGTACTCTTGACAAGATTTGTTCAGAGAGAGTTTGCCATTGCCTTTCTCTGAGGTTGAGAGAGTGCGACTTGCTCAGTATCGGCCAGTAGGTTCTATGACTGGACAGGGAACTGGCTCAAAAAATTATAGTGACTAACACATTTTATTTGTCATAACTTTCCATGCCCACTTCAATTGTTTTCTGTGCATTTTTTTGCATTGACTAAAACATCTGCGAGCATTTCTTCCCAACTGTCAAGTGCATTTTTTTCCCGTAGAATTTTTCTTCAGATAAATTGCATGGCTTGCCTTGGAAATATACAGATTTCTGCGATAAAAGTATACTTCCTATCATTTGCCTGTCTCAGAAGGTGCAAAAAGGATATTTTTCATTGAAAACAACAAACATAGTGGCTTTCTTGTCTGCATATTATGACAGCATAATAAACTGCCCTATGCTTTTGGTACATGCCTAAAAATCTGAGAGCAACTTGGCTCTTCAGGAACCATCAATTGTGTCTGATGGTTGGCTTCCTGAAACAAAGAACAAGGCCTTTTTATGGTGGCCCTTGTTCTTTAGAACTTCCTCCAGTTGGAAGCTCACCGGATATAATCTCCCCATTGTTTTGTGAGGATACTGGTATCAAAATGTTTTTCCCCCATGCCTTCATCTTTTTGTTTCAGACTGCAATACTTTCCCTAGACCTGAGTGAACCAAGGGTCTGTCCAAACTATTTTTAAAAATACTAATATATTGCTCTACAAAAAAACCCTTACTTCTCACTTCTGGGACTTCCTGGACCAGTGGTTTCAATCCACAGGACCTCACCAGCTAGCAGGGAGGGGAGAAAGGATGAAGAAAGCTGGGTAAGTGACTTGGCCAATAAACTTTCAGATTTCAGAATGCTATAGACAATTGGTCAATGTCAGATCTCTTCTATTGGCTCTGAAGACATGGATGGGCTCCTTCCCCTCCTCCTTCTCTTCACCTTCTTCCTCTTCTTCTTCTCCTTCTCCTTCTCCTTCTCTTTCTCCTTCTCCTTCCAGTACAGACTTCCAAACAATCTTACTTTTCTAGCATAGCAATATGTCCTGCTCCCACCCAGAGTACAAAAACTAAATGTCTTTAATCAAAACCAGCAAATCACGTCTGCTGAAAAAAATGAAGCCTTTTTAACTGCAATCTTTCCTGAAATAAAAAGAATCCAGCCTTGAGGTAAGAATAAAATTGTTTGTGCTAGGAATTGCTCTGGTTGTTCAATAAAAAGGGAACTATTGTCTGGTTGTTTGTGCCCCCTTGGCCAAGAAGTTTAGCAACAGATAGAGCAACGAACAAGAACATTTCCCCTGCCTGTTTCCCCCTGTGGTTGTTCTTTGTAGTTGTGTGCCTTCAAGTTATTTCTGACTTAAGGCAACCATAAGACAAATCTATTATGGGGTTTTCTGGGGCTTGAGAGGGTGTGACGCACTCTAGGTTACCCAGTGGGTTTCCATGGCTGAGCGGGGAATCCAGTCTTGGTGTCCAGATTCATTGTCCAACACTGAAATCACTACACCATGCTGGCTCTCTTCCCCCTATGATACATCTACCCAATGGTCATACTAGTCATGAACAAGGTATTAGTGAGCATTTGGTCGAGGGGTGGAGGCTGATGGAGTTGAATCAAAAACTGGGGGAAAAACTTATCATTCGCAGTAGCAGTTCCAGTCCAGTCCATTGGCTGCTTTGTCTTCCACTCCACCAATCAGAATGGGTCCCCGCCATCACCACCATCTCCACATTAAACTGTATCAAGGTTGCTACCTTGAAAAATATAAATGAGCCCTTTCCGATTGTTTCTTCTCACAGGTGGCCCTCTGAAATAGTGAGAAATCCATACAAAAATTATGAAAGGCAGTAGTCACCCTGTGTTAGGAACTGTTAAATATCAATGGCTGTTTCTTTGACTTGTCAGCAAACCTAAGTATCTAGAATGAGGAGGAAGCTCAAAATGGCATGAGATGAGAGGGCACTATTAGGTAATGCTTACCATGAAAAATTCTGCCAATAGCTCATTACCTTTTTGAAAAAAATGGACAAAAGTTTAGTTAACCCCTCCTTCCTTCCCTTCCCTTCCCTCTCCTATCTCTTAAAGATCTTCCAAAGAACTGAGTTTACCCCCAAAGACTTAATCATCATTCTGCACCAGTCTGTAACCATGTGGTACTAATTTAAATTACTGTAGCAATGGGCAAGTCTCTTTCCTGAAATTAATAAATGCAATTTATAAGGAATGTTAAGTAGCAACTAACAATTTAATGCTTTGTGAGTTTCAGCCAAACTGATTAAATAATTAAAGGAGATTTCTAGGGGTTAGAGGCAAAGCTTTACCATTAAAGTAGAACAATAATCGGGGAATTGTTGGCGTTTGATTAGACAATAAGCGTGATTATTACCCCAAACCTTGCTAAAATAATACCATTGAAAACCCAACAAAGGGGGACTTCAAATTGTACTCTGACCTGACCATATCACGTTATTGGGGAGGTGTTTGTACCATAATAACAGCTTGCCATAGAAATGTGAGAATGAAATCCCTTCTGTTGAAAGTTCCATAAAAGCATGATCAAATGTGCCGGCCCAATTATAGCTTCACCAGAAGTTGACCGTAGCAGGACACAAGTTTCTAAAGTTGAATTCAGAGGAAAAGACTGACAGAACAACTGGTAGTAGATAAACATTTATCCCATTAGTATTTCATTTTTTGTATTTTTTTAAAAAACAATTCCAAATTCATTCCAGATAACCATCTCAAAATACTTATTTCCATGTGATTTTTCTTGTAAGGTGATGCTCTTTTGCATTCCCTTAATTTTTTTAAAAAAAAACTTAGAAGGTGTGTGACATTTGAGAATTCTGATGGAAACTCTCTATATTGCAACATCACTATCTATCAGTTTTTGCCCTTGACCAGATGTTGTGAGATAAATCTCAGCTCAAAACTGTCATCAAAGTGCAAATAAAAATGCATATTTTGAGATAAAATATCTCTTGCAATGTGTATTTTGAGAGAAACTACAGCCAAAAATACATATTTAAACATTATTTCAATGCAAATTTTTCCAGATTTTTTTTAAGATCACAGATTAAGGCAGAAACAGGATTGAATGGCTGTATAAAGGAAAACAAGACAAGTAACTCAGATCAGAAATAGATTTGTACAGCCTTAATGTGGATACATTTAAACTTGCTAAAGATTACATTGACACATCTGGAGACGTTCAGATCAACACAGAGGTTTGGGATAGAATACTACATATGGCAACTTAGAGAGGCTGACTTTTTCACACATTCCTCTTCAGTGATCAACAGTCATTATGATTCTATGGGGCTTAGTTGCAACTCCCTTTTTGAAAATAACTCATTTGTTAGCAGAGTTGAGAGTGCATTAAAATATTTGGGGTTAGAATCCAAATCTACCATGAGGCCAAAATTCTGAGGGATTGAGTCAAATGTCTGATAGGTAGTAAGGTAGCTGTCATTTGTAACACAAGAATATTGCCTTGATGACCCTAGACTAGCACTCTAATGCTTGGGAATTATAGTGTCCAGAATCCCTGACCAATAGATATGCCGGCTGAAGTGTTACGGGTGTTGTAGTTAAAAACAGCTAGAAAGTCCCTGGTTACCTATTGGTGCCCTGGGCCAGAGATGGATGGGAGTCATGCAGCCTTCCAGATGTTTGGAATACCACCATATTCAATGATAAGAAAATCTGGGAGTTTCAGTCTGAAAATATCTGGAGGACCACATGATTCCTACCCCTGCCCTGGGTCAGGAGAAGTAGATAATTTTATGAATGCTTACTTTAGACTGTAGAATCCATTCTAAATTCACAGTCAGCTTTGGGGTTTGGCGAGACAGAGATTCCAAATATTTCAGACCAGAATCAAGTGCTCCAGTTCCCCTACGGATAAAGCACACAATGGCCAAGAATCTTTATATGTAAATACCTTTGCGCAGTTAGTCCCACCTCTTCCCACCTCCTGCAGTTGTAGGATGCACCCCTCCCTAAGCTGCAAATCCCATAATTCCATAGAATGTCAAAAGTGGAATAATAGCACTATAACAATCTAGTGCAGAAATGGCCTTTGTCAAAATCCCTAATTATTCCTCTGTAACTCTCACACCTCAAAGAATCTGCAGCTTATATCAGAGGACTAAGTTTTCCTGTGCATGCACTATTAAAACAGCGAGAATCACCTGATGAGAAAGAAAGAAAGAAAGAAAGAAAGAAAGAAAGAAAGAAAGAAAGAAAGAAAGAAAGGCATACAAATTATTTCAGAGAAAACTAAATAACTATATGCATTTATTATTATATGCCTTCAAGTTGATTCCAGCTTATGGTGAGGGTAGGCTTTTCTTGGCAAGATTTATTGAGAGGTTTGCCATTGCCTTCCTCTGAGGCTGAGAGAGTGTGACTTAATCAAGTCCACCCAGCAATGGGTTTTCATAGCTCATCAGGGATTTATACCTTGCTCTCTCGGAGTCTTAATTCTGCACCCAGATTGCTGCCCCACTACACTGTCTCCTGTATGGATAGGAATATACAAGATTATTAATCACAGATACTCCAGTATATTATTCATCAATATTCTCAGGTGTACCTTTCAGTATGTTAAAATTCAAGTGCTGCACTTTGTTTTTTTTTCCCCTCAGACCACACTTTAAAAAAATAATCCACAAATACAGTCACTCATTTTAACTACTGAGTAACAAAAGAAGAGGCTGATTTTTATTCTAGTGAGCTGAGTTTGTAAAGTACTTAAGATGTTTGGAAGAGGTCTATAAATATCACTCGCATGTATATGACCCTGCCGGCTTATTATTCTTCCAGGCAACACGCTGAATATCTTTAAGAAAATATATATGTATTTTAAGAGACTTCTACTTGCGCTTGAAAGTTGGATGATTCATAGGTCCAACTTTACAATCCTTTGCTTATTCTGAGCAAAAACGACCTGGCCTGTAGACTCAGACAGTTTTTTGGTGAGACACCATCATAGCAAGATCGTACCGTGTTGCTTAGTTTCTGCCTCTGGAACCCTCCAAGCGTTGTGCTAATTGCCAAGAGAAATGGGATCTTTCAATCTATTTAAAAAGTTGAATTGTTGCTCCTGGGGGATTCCAGAGTCTGGGGTGTTTTGAGGGGTTACAGATCGCTCAAATATAAATGGCCCAAGGGTCATGTTTTGGGGCCACAAGAGTCACATTTTTGCCCATTCATGAAATAAGGTTTAAAATTTCAGCCATAGCCTCCAACAATTCACAGATGAAAGCTCAGATACCTGTGGCCAAGCAACATCAAAGTGTGATCAAGATATCAAAGGGTAATAACGAGGAAGAATAGAAAAAAGTCAGTGCGATTATGGGCTGCATCACCTGGAATACTGTGCCTAGTTCTGGGCACCACAATTCAGGAAGGACATTGACAAGCTGGAACGTGTTCAAAGGAAGATGACCAAAATGGTAGAAGGCCTGGAAATCATATCCTATGAAAGCGGCCTAGAAAGCTGGGTATGTTCAGCCTGACAAGAGAAAATTAGGAGGCAACATGATAATTGTGTTTAAATATTTGTCATATGGAGGATGGAGCAAGACATAGCGCAATAGCTTCAAACTTCAGGAAAAGAGATTCCATCTAAACACGTTAGGAAGAACTTCCTGACAGTAAGAGCAGTTTGACAGTGGAATATGCTGCCTCAGAGTGTGGTGGAGTCCCCTTCTTCAGAGGTTTTTAAACAGAGGTTGGATGGCCATCTGTTGGGAGTACTTTGATGATGTATTCCTGCATGGCAGGGAGATGGAATGGGTGGCCCTGTGCTCTCTTCCAGCTCTATGATTCTATGAAAAGCTAGGAGAGTCTGCAGCTGATTGCTTTTGCCTGAACCTAAAGAGAAGGGCAAGACTTTGAT
The DNA here is from genome assembly GCA_030412105.1 of Cyclura pinguis. Classification (NCBI taxonomy): domain Eukaryota; kingdom Metazoa; phylum Chordata; class Lepidosauria; order Squamata; family Iguanidae; genus Cyclura; species Cyclura pinguis. Next base: position 14,467,706 of record CM059599.1, on the reverse strand, counting down.
TTGTGCAGAAAATTACATATACTAATTTATGTGTGAACATGCAGATTTGGAACTCTTTCAATCATGAGTGACAATGACCCAGACCTCTTTCTATTGCTAGACAGCACCATTGTACAAGCTGGCTAGGGTTACTTGAAACTGCAGTCTGATAAGTTCTAGAGAGCCACTTGATTCTACTAGGAATCCTGTGGCCTGATGATGATGATGATGATGATGATGATGATGATGATGATGATGATATTATTATTATTATTATTATTATTATTATTATTATTATTATTAGCCAGATATTATTATTATTACTACTACCACTACCACTACCACTACCATTACTACTACTACTACTACTACTACTACTACTACTATTATTATTATTATTGATAATGCTTTGATGGGTGTTTCTGCATAGCTGGGAGTTGGACTGGATGGCCCCTGTGGTCTCTTCCACTCTTCCAACTCTATGATTCTGTGGTTCTATATAAGGCTAAAGGTTACTCAGTGTGCAGAAGAATATAGCTTCAAATGATACTGTTGATCATATAAGACCCTTTGATTGTCAGTCTGGAAGAAAAGTGAGATATAAATCAAATCAATTAATTAAATTTCCCATCTCACTTTAAATACAAATTCAAATCATCTCAAGATGTTGTAGATTTGTACACAGGCAAAGTAGTAAATTCTGAGGAGTACTTAAATATAGTTGAAGATGAATCTTAAATGTCACATTTCACCAGATTTTTTTTAAAAAAAATGAAAAAACCAAAACCAGAAACAGTATTTGAGAACGAGGTCTCTTTAACTTGATATAGTTAAGCCTTTTGCAGGAGAGGCATTTCCTGAATGGCCTCTCTCACAGGCTGCACTGCCGCTCCCAGCACAACTGGCAGTAGCATCACATCTCTTCTTGCAGTGGCATAAAAAGAAAAAAAATGAGTGGAAGGAGGGAAAAAAAATCAAGCAGCACCATTAAGGCTAAGTGGTTTACATTTTACCATGAGCTTCTATTGACATCAATCCCCCTTTTCAGATGTCTGGAGAAAGTGATATTAAACCTTTGGGTTGCTAAACATATTTATACAGTGGTGAGATTGGGATAGAATATAACAGAATATGGATCTGATTATGGATAGCAGCTGGAATATGGCTGGATTTCAGTGTTTGGGAAAAAGTTAGGGAGGTACTGGGCACTAAGGTTTTTGTAGCCATTTGAGTAGCTGTTGCAAATGTTTGCCCAAAATTTCAGCTGTTTATCTTAAAATGAGGAAGCGGGCACTGTTACCCCACTGGCATACCCTATCCCGGGGACTATAAATTTGATATCAGATATGCCCGCCATGCCAGAGAGGCTGCCCAGATGGGCATGTAGGCAAAGAGGTTGAATGACCGAAACCAGGTCAAGACCAGGAAAATCCCCAGTCACGCAGCCCAAGGAGACCTCAGGCTGTGCAAATCCACATGAACAAAGGGTCCTCAGCCCAAGAGTAGCCAACTTGAGGGGCTTAGCGTGTTTTCCCCAGGTTGAGCAAATTTGACTTTGGAAAATCCTACAAGGTGAGGTCCATATAAACCAATAATGCAACCCAGCATAAACCAATCATGCAAACTACCAAGTTGCCATTGTCTGGCATTTCTTCTTTGGTTTTGGCCATTCTTCCTGGGAGAGAGCCTGCTCTGAAGGTATGTTCTGCTGTATAAGTAGTCCTAGTTTTTGACGGTCTCTTCGAAGAACTCCCCACCATGCTAGCAGACCAGCACTCTGTTAGTTGAGTGATCACCCCAGCTGTATCTTTGCTGGGCTCCATTCTTCTCACCGCTTCCCAGACCGAAGACTTCAGGATAGGTGCAGTATCACTGCCTCTACATTCCCTTTGCTATATCCCCAATGCATTTTTCACCCCTTTTCCTTCTCAATAGGCCTTGTGTGCATGAGTGAACGTGTTGGTGTGTGATAATATATTTATTCAATAAAATCCATTTATTCGATACGTTTGTCTGGCTTTTTGGCTTGGCCTGACTCCATAAAGTTGGGTAAAAGATCCTGCTGGGTTACCCTTCCCCCTCGTTTTGCTATTGGCAGTGCTCCACTAATTTCTCCAACCTTTATAATTTGGAGTGAATCAAGGTGTCCCCCACGGAATCCCCAGAAGTCAGGGTAACAGCTCAATGAGCTCAATGAACTTTGGGGATTCCACAGCAACCCATCTGGTCCATGGATCACCCTTTCTCTGCTTTCAGCTTAGGGTTTCAGTCATATCTTCCAACATTTTACAGATGAAAACTGAACTGTATATGGCCGGGCAACATCAAAGTGTGGTTAAGATAGCAAATGAGGAAGACTAGAAAAGCCAGGAGTGGCTGCAGCAGTTTGCTTTTGCCTGAGCCAAATGGGAAGGGCAAGTCTCCACCCCTTCCTCTCCTCTCTCCCTTGCAGAGCTGAGTACAAACTCCTTTGGCACTTTGAACTCTGTTTGCAGGAACTGAAGTAAACTGAGGACAAAAGCAGGGAGTGAGAGGAGGAAAGAGAAACTGAGGCCTTTGAAAAACAGCTGGAAAAAAAGAGTGACAGCAGAAGATTAATTAGTACTGCCTCTGCTGTTACCCCAAAACATGAGTGACTCAGAGGTCCACCCACGATGTCAGTGCCTTCATGAAATGGTGGGGAATATTAGCTCAAAGAGAAGACCTGCAAGAGGAGGGTAACCTTATGAGATCTTTTACACCTGTGCACATTGGTACTAATGTAGGAAAAAAACACCTGGAGATTCAAAAGTAAGCTTGCCTGTTTTATTGGGAGAATTAACAATCACACACACAAACAGACACACATACAAGATCCAAGCAGTCCTGCAGTCACACAAGGCTAACTGATGGAAAAAGGAGGAAAAGTTGGATAGTGAGTGTTAAGGGTGAGGTACTTGATATTTACCTATCCAGAAGTGAAAAGACAAGGTGATGTGGCTCAGACCAAGGGTCCAAGACCAGCAATCAGAGCAACAGAATGCCAGCCAGTATGCCAAAGTATGGTACTATGAGCTATCCGACTCAGAGCCAAGGGGGAAGGTGTTAACTGTTCTCTGGCAGAATAGACAATAGAGATTGCAGAGTGGACAGTGGGGTCCGGAATGAACTGATGCCTTAGCATTAGGTGACAAAGAACTGATGGGAATCATGATAGCTCCTTGATGGTGAGACAGGTGAGAGGACAAAAGGAGAGTTTTGATGGACAAAGGGAGGAGATCCATGGAAGCAGTTTTGGGCACTGTTGTTTCTAAAGCTCAAGACACTGAAGGACATCTGCAAGCCCATTATCTCCAGAGTTTCCCTGACTATGACCTAGCCATGCCCCGAGGTCTCAATCTGATCTAGTTTTGTAATGCACATGTGCAGCCAGCTCGTCTTTCCCAGTGATAGCAGGATATCATTTATAATTCATGCCAATTAAATATTTTGCCAATTAAACCATATCATGGAATGGGGGTGTACCGCCTGGTGACATTACCAAATTGGGACAGCTAGAGGATAGGGCTTCAAAAACATCTTGGCATGGGCCTGCTGTTCAGCCTACTGTCCATGCTGTAACTGTGGATAGGTGCAGTCAAGTCCCCTTTGAAAAACCTACTTTATTATTTATTCTCTCCCCCAGTAGCTACATTATGAGAGCCATCTAAGAAGGAATAGCTCTTCTTCTTCTGTGGTGTATTTACACCTTTTAACTTTCTTTTATAGTTAGACGGATATAGGCTCATGGAATGGTACAGGAGGAGTATCCCATGGTTCAGATGAAGACTCACATCCTGGTTCATGCTGCTTTGAGAGTGTTGAAGCAAGGGCTAGGTGGACAGAAAAAGGATGCGTTTTGTACCACAGGCCAGCAACTTGCAGTATTTTGTTTGTTTCCTATACACTTATTGAAAAAAAGGTCATTATTTTTTAAAATTGGGAAAGTAAAGAACCACTGTAAAAATGTATGCACTATTACACAATTGCTTGCAACATGGAAGGGCTTGGAAGTATAACACTTTGTTGTTGACCATCAAATTGTTGTTTGCCATCAAATTGACTTCGACTTATGTCAACCCCATGAATGAAGGACCTCAATGGGCCCTGGTCAGCAACTGCACTCCTCAAGCCTTGCAGACTTGGGGCTCTGGATTCCCTGAATGTATTAATCTCCCTGTTTCCCCCTTTTCCTACTGTTCTCATCATAAGGTTTTCAAGGTCAAGGTCTTTGTAAGCTGTTTACCATTGCCTTCTTCTGTGTAGTGCTAAATCGTTCAGTTAGCTATGGAGCCGCTGCTGTTGTTTCTGAGAAATCTTCCACCAATGCCATCCCCACTACTGATGCTCCTCAGTAGCTGTTTGGCACATTTAGGCTCTAATCCAACACACCCTCAACTAGTGCGAACATCTGCATACAGACCTATGCTAACTATATGCCCTCCCCTCAACTTATTCATCATCCCCAGCACTGCCCTACATGGTTATTCTGTGCTTTCAAGCAAGCGGGCAGGATCAGATGAGTGTCTGGCTGCATCCCCCATTGTCAGGCACACAGTGATCACATCAGTGGTGAGACCTCTGAAGAACCCTGGTGGATCAAGTCTGGCTATAGGAGATGTTGTCAAATGTTTCTCCAAGCCTGCCTGCTGTCTGTGAAGCACAGAATGGCTTTCAGAGGTGCCATCAGGGAATTATCAGTAGGTCATGAACTTTAGGGATGTTCAGGGAGGAAGAAAATATCAGTCCCTGTGCCACCTGAAACAGGATATCTGCATGTAAAAGGGAAACTTCCACCTGTAGATGTTCCTATCAGAATTCCAGCCTCTGTCTGTCATCTCTGAGCAATGGTTTTACCTCCAGTCTTGCTTCACCTTCCCTCCCCAGTCCTGGCAGTGAGGAGCTCTGGCCCTGCCCTCTGCACCCACCTCACCCACTCACCCCACCTCCAGTCTTGCTTCACAGGAGCACACAATCCCACCACCATGGAAAGATAGTGCCATGGTAGTAAATGTAACTGTAACCAATTTCTTTTTAAAGTTAACTTTCCAAGCTGTCTTGAAAACTCAGCAACACAGTTAGTCTCTGGCCTTTTCTGCTTGACGCACTCAACATGCCATGGGGATTGGAGAAGGACGGAACCAGGACAAACGTATGCATGATGTTGTCACGGTCCCGTCCTTCCTCCCTCCCCAGGTTGTGAGATTGCGCAGCAAATCATTAACAGGTTTTCCACATCAACGACTAGTGATTGCATTGCCTTCCTGCCATAAGCCCATACTTACGTTCCCTGCAGAGGCCCTGAAAGCACAATGGCTGTACTCTGCCCTGTCACAGCCTGGGACAATATTCAGCTGTGCTGCGGCAGGAAGAGGCATGGCCATTGCACTTTCTGGATCTCAGAGGCATCCAGTGTAGTGGGGAACGCTCCTGTCATGCTCTCCTCCCAGGAGAGCCACTGCTGCCATTGTCACTGGATGCCTCCAGGACAAAGATAGGGTGTGAAAAGGGCCTCTGAGTGAGAGCCACAGAATTTTCTTCCTTTCTCTTTCTGAAAGATGGCTTCTTCTGCTTAGTAAAGTAAAAAATACATCTGCATGGAGATATTGAGCATGTGAAGAAGTTTGTGCAATGCAGGTGAAAACAAGTGTCAGTCTTCCCAAATGTCCTTCTCCACTCAAGTATCTCTGATGGATCTTTGGATGCATTCCTTTAGCCTATTGTGTGACGGCCTCTCTCGGTAAAGAAATTAAAAATGAAAGCCAAACAATTCATTACTTTTCTACAGACACATCACCTTCTCATTTTGACCTCAGCCATGTGCTTTTATTTCTAGTTTACTTATTCCTTTTCCTATTGCCTATTGCTATGGTACCTGAATGACTGGTAATCATTAATTAATTTATCCATGTGATGAAAAGGCATTATTTCTTTCACTTTGCCGTGTATCAAATGGAAGAGTCACCAGCGTTCAAGGACAGGCAGAAAATATATACCGAAGTCAGGATTAAAAGCTTGATTATTCTGATTTCCTGCACTGTTCTGGTTGTCCTATGGTGACTCTTACCCTGGTGTTCTCTCTTTGTCTTTTCACCTGGAGATCTAAAGATTTGTGTGCTATTGAAAATCTGTTTACTGTTTTGTTCTGGGAGCAGGTGTTTGCATTTTAATGAAGCAAAACTATATAAATAAATTACTGTTTGGAACTCAAATGGGAAAGGTTGTAATCTAAGATGTTCATGGATGTCAGGACCAAAAAGCGTGGGCACAACTTTCATTACGGCATTTGGGGTTGGTCCTTTGAATGATCCTTCTGAGAACCATGAGATTCCAGTGCTGTAAACATATATTTACATAAACCGAGGAATAAATTAGAGTGGGCACATGTATAGCAGAAAATAGCTCATGTATAGTAGAATTGTAAGTCTTAGCTTATTTCATTCTTACTCATGAGAGCAAAAGGAAATTTCAAATGTTTTCTCCCCACTGGGTGAGAGTCTTTTTGATGATTTCTTTACATTTTGGATATTTTTTTTTTCAAAAACTGAAAGTTACTTTGGCGGGAGAGAAACTTTGCTGAGATCCTGAATAAGGCCATTTCTGCACTACACTCTCATAGCGCGATTATTCCACTTATAGTGCGATTATTCCCTCCCTAAATGGCAAACCCCAGGATTCCATAGGGTGTTGAAAGTGGAATAATCGCGCTATAAAAATGTAGTGTGGAAATGTTTTAAGGGTTATAGTCACAATGTCATGACTACAATTTGGCTTCTGATCTGACCCCCCACCAACCCACCTTAAAATCCCACCAGCTGCATTGAGAGGTTGACTGCTGTGATGCTTGCTGAGCAGGGCCCTGGAGGATAATGTGTCCTGCTTCCTCCCGCCAACATTAGACAGTGACTAAGCAGAAGCAGGGACCCCTGTGGGATCCTGTCACTTATTGTTCGGCACACCACTGATTGCTGGTGGATGAAGGCTGGATGTATGGGTGCTTCAGTACCCCACTTATCGATGCAGCTGCCTGGATTTTAAGGTGGATTTCCAGGGCATTTATTGTTGGGGCAATGGTAACATGATCATAAATGCAAACAGAAAACAGTTAAATCTAATGCCATTTCTGCACCTTAATGGTTCTCGTCAATGTCCCATCACAATCCCAGCAGTGCCTTTGCCAGGATGGGAGCATGACTTGAATGCTTCCCTCGGTACTTGGCTGCCTCCCTGCAGAAGAGAGTGTGAGAGACAAATGCCTTCCTTCTACAGTATAGCTGGCGTCTTTCCTGTGCTGCACTGGGGAAGGAAGTGCCTACATCGTGCTTCTGCCCCTTCCACATGGCTGGCAGTGATAGAAGCATCATGCGATCATGGCCGCTTAATGGATTTATTCCGTTAAGTAAATATCCCATGATCAAAACAGGTAGGGATGAGTTGGTAGCGGGACCGTGATGATGTCATGTGAAAGCATGACTCATGGACTGCCGCCATCATGTCCCCCGTTGCGGGACAGTGATGTCACACAGAAACTGTCTAACTTATAGCCTCATAACTAATGGATGTCAGCCATTGTTGGGTTTTTTTCAAAATAACTTAAGTGCAAAAAGCTTACATTTCGCATAAAATACAACGTCTTTTTTGGAAACAGAATTTTCATAAACCATCATGTAAGATGAAAAAAAAAATCATCCAAGTGTTGGCAAAAATGCTCACATATGCACACAAAGCTTTTCATTCTTCCTCTTCACATACAAGAAGGAAGAATTCCCATAATAGTTTTCCTAGTGCACAATAATATGGAGGTTTTTTGCCCAGTTCTCAATCACTATCTGTATTTCAGTAGGTATCCATCTGTGCAGAAAGACATACAGGATTTACGTAAATTTCCATGCAGCTCAGAATCCCAACCATGAAAGATTTCCAAACACTTAGAAGTCTATCCACATTAAGCATTGTATGTATAGGGCCATTTCCACACTACACTGTTATAATGCTATTATTCCACTTTCAACATTCTGTGGAATTCTGGGGTTTGTAGTTTACTGAGGCCAAAGTTCTCTCTGGCTGAGAATTCCAAATGCCCCTCCCTAAACTGCAAAACTCAGGAGTCCATAGGATATTGGCTGTGGAATAATAGCACTATAACAGTGTAGTGTGGAAATGCCCTAGGCTTCTCTGAGGATGTCTGTATTGTAAGGTGCAGGGCCGATAGGGCTTGTGATGAGAGCTGAAACACGTTTAGCCAGAATGCTGTTGGTGTCACTTACACACATATAGGTTCCCTTGTATATGTAGTTGCGCTTTTTTCTGGGCAATGTACCACAGACAAATTGAGTTGATGCTTGTGTAACAGAGTTTGCAAGTATAAACACCTCACGTACATTCTGCATTCTTGGATAGAATGAAGCTGTTTGTCAGTGCCTTCAGTGTACCATTTGATTCACTGGGGTGGTTGAAATGGCTGTTGTGTGTTCTTCACTGCAGAATGGACCAATAAGCAAGCAGACATGTAATGGGTTTCATGATATCAGTCTTTAGTAGAAGGCTGGTGTAGTGCAACCACTGCGCAACTGCAGGAATGTAGATTTATGGTGTACAAGCACAATGTAGCATCTTGGCCCTGGTGTGGCCCATATTGCATTCTGTTTTCAATATGTGAGCTGTTTTCTGTGTATTAATATATGGGAAGACACTGTTACCGTACCTTACACACACACACACCCCACATTCCTGTGAGATAGCAAACTGGTGAGCACTTATTACTGAACAACATGTTGGAAAGGTCACTGGCTGCAAGCATGGGCTAGGTCACGATGGCCTCAGACAAGACCAGGTCATAAGTTCAAGAGACAGAAAGCCTGATGCTGATGAGTTTGGGGTAATCCTCTCAATGACCCAGGCTTTGAAAACAATAGAAGGCAAGACTGCTCAGGGGAAGCAATCAGAAACGTCCTGTAACTTTGCCCACCAGATGCCTCTCCTGATGCCTGCCTACCTGTCCACCCATTAAGAGACTGTCAGGACTCCCGTCAATGCCTTGTCACCTAGAGTTAAGACAGTCAGCCCATTTCTGACCCCTTTTGTCTGCTCTGCTGGACAGCAATTTACTCGAATTCCTTCGGGGTAGGAAAAAGGGAATATAAACCCTAGCTCCAATCCTGGCAGATCACAGTACTTTGGACATAACATGTGGCACCCAGATCTCCGTCCATTCTCTGTGCCACACTCAGATTGCTGTCTGAGTCACTCCGCTTTTGATCAGGACTGGTAAATATCTCCCTATCCACCTGAAACATCTCTCTAGCCAATCTTTCTTGCCTCACTTCCCCCTAGCCTGGTTTGGTTTGTGAAATTGCTTGATTGCTTGTGCGTGTCTGTTAATTTCCAAATAAAAATATTCTGTTAACTTTCAACTGGAGTTCTACAGTTAGTACTGGTATACACAGGTGAAAAGATTGTGCTGTCACTCCTTCTTGCTGGCCTCCTTTGAGCTATAATTCCCCTAGATTCCAAGGAGACACTGGCACTGTTGATGAACCTCAAAGTCCCCCACCTCTTGGAGTAACAACACTCATTGAAACAAGTTCACCTGAGATAGCTTTGGAGAGGGATGTGGAACTTCTGGCCATAGGCCAGGTATGTTCCACAGAGGTTTCCTTTTGGTCCAATAAGTTTAAATTTCTTTTATCTCTGCTAAGTGATTAAAAACAAGTGACAAGAGGCTACTTAAAGCTTCCTAAGATGGTTCATGGAACTTGAACTGTGCTTTGCAACCTGAGCAAGATGGTGCTGTTGGATGTTCACCCACAGCAGCCGTAGAGGCCTCTTGAGCATCTCAGGTTTCCTCTATTCCTGTTCCTGGATCTCATGCAAAAGAAAGTAGGTATATATTATATGAATACGAAATACTCACCCATGAGTTATCTTTCAGTAATGAAATCATGTCTAGGGCAATTGCTACCTCACATGACTACTGTGATGTTACTGCCCTGGCTAGACTGAGCTTTGGGGATATAACATATCATTCGATATCACTAATTCAGCTTCACATATCCCTTCCACATGCTTGCGAGGCCCCCGGACAAGCACGCATACAGGCTTGGCCGATTATCGCCGTAATATTCCTAGACAATACAGGCAGGCCAGAAAATAGCCAACTGCTTTAGGAGACCTCAAGGTAAATACTCCATTAGGTATGCACGCAACCTACAAAGGATTCTCTGCCCCGTGCTGGCAACTTGATGATCGAGCTATACAACGCTCAAGTATTCCGCGTTTGCATACCGGCTACTCTATTGATAAATTCGCTCTAATTCAATCATTCAAATTCTGACCTTTCTCAGGCTTTGTCTCCAACTCCAAATCTATTGCTTTCCCCTAAGTCCGACCTAGCCTGCAGTCACAATTCTCCTTATAAAAACCCTTGATTCCAAGACCTTCCTTGGATCGCTCCCGAGTTCCAGACCGCCTTGTTGCCGTTTTGCTTGGCGAGCTTCCCCTCAGCTCCACGTGCTGAGATACATCGAACACCAGCTTCGCTCTCCATTTTCTTCCGGACGTCAGGACAGGTTTCGTATCACCCGAACCAACTATCCCTCTAAAAATCCTGCTATCTTACTCACACCTTTATTTTCATTAGTTATCTGTGTGCTTGTGTTGCTTACATCGTGTGCCTGTATTTAATAAAGATCATTCATTATTTTCCAACCGGTCTGCTTCTTGGCTTGGCCTGACCCCGTAAACACTGGGTTACAAGATTCCGCTAGGTTATCCTGCCTCTCGTTTTGCCAACTAGTGCTCTGAACTAATTTCCCCAACTTGTATAATTTTGATAGCAATTTGGTGTCCCTCCTGGGACCCCCAGAAAACAGGGTAACAGTGACTATTTAAGGAAGAAATTTTCTCTGGGGCAAAGCTCTGAAAACTACGGCTGACCTGGCTAAACTGAGACAGTTCAGGGAAGGGGGTAAACATTGGGGAACCATACTGATCAGATGTTTGTTGAGGTCAATTGAGGTCAAACAACAAGTTTAGAAAGGAACTATATTCAGTGCTATAGCCAACCTATGAAAAGCAGATGGTCAGTTCAATCCATAGCTTGGCTAGGGTCCTCAGGAAGTAAGTCTGGGAAAGTTCTCTGCCTGAATTCTGCCAGTAAGGAAATAATACTGAGTGAGACAGACCCACGATCTCACACAGTATAAAGATCTTCTTGGCCTTCCTTTGAAGGTCCTTCCGTCTCCTTTTAAACTCACACCAAAGCTGCAAGGTAGGTTAGACACTGTCTGGGCCAGATTTGTCCAGTAAGCTTCTGATAATACTGGTTATTATTTTCAGTTCTTCAGTGAGAGTTCCTACCAGAGAGAGAGCTGGGAAATAAAGTCCCTCTGTCAGCCAGGAAGAGTGACTGTGTGGGAAGGGTTTAATTCTCAGGGGAAGCCTAGAGAGAGGCAGAACAAAAATTAAAGCATTATAGATTCTAGTCAGAAAGTGTGACCTAGATTGGGAATAGAGCCTTTGGTGGAAGTGTAGCCAAAGGGCTGATTATGATACTTGTGCTTATATGAGAGTTTAAGGATATAAGGAAATTGTCTAAAAGTACTCTGAAAAACTGTATAAACTTTGGCCTACATATGAACTCCAGTATTTTGTTCTATGTGTAATCTTAATGAGTATCACAGTTTCTTTTTGTAAATACTGACTCAGCTGAGTTGTATACAATATTTAAAGTAAGCCAGGAAACACACTACCATAGAAGTATTAAGGGGTCTACATAACCATTGAAAGGTCTCTTCCTGTTATACAAAGGTGATGTTATAAGGGAGAAGCTGTGTGGAAAAGACAGGGTGTCTTAGTAGATTGGGAAATGGCCAGACCAAACTGAGAGAAAGAAAACACCTTGGCATAGTTATTAATGAGGAAGAACACATAAGCTAGGAAAGGAAGCAGCAGCAGCAGCTTTTGCCTGAGCCTACTAAAAAGGTCAAGAACCCACACTTTCCTCTCATCTTCCCTGTGCTAAATTAGGTGAGTGCAAACTACTGAATGCAATCTCAGTTTGCAGCAACTGAAGTAGAGTGAGGACAGAGGGGGTGGGTGGAAGGAGGAGAGAGAAAGCAGAATGTTTTAAAAACATCTAAGAAACTGGGATGATGGAGGATTAATCAAGATTGTACCTGACAAATCCGGACAGTTAGAGAGCATGGAATTGAGACTAGTCTATTGAACTTCAGACTGAAATTGAATTCCTCACACTTCCTTACTGGAGACCATCTGGACTTTCAAAAGTGTTGGATTCCAGGAAGATAGTGGGGTTCAAACCCACAGTCCCATGAATGCAACTGCAGCAAGAGTATCATGCTTAAATCAACATGCCACTGCCTTGTGAAGATTATTTTCCTTGCAGCTCTGTTGATACCTCTAGAAATAAGAAAGCATGTTGCATATGTTTTGTTTTTTTAAAAAAAACAAACAAACCTTGCACTCTAGATATGGGGAAGTAGCCAACGTTGCTAATAGAACAGTCGATGGAAGCTGTGCATATCATTGTGAGAAATTTACTGCAAAGGGAAGTGACATGAATGGAAAATGGATACAGTCACTTACTGCATACTAGCAGATCCCTTCCCCGGGCACCGGAATGTTAACTGGAGAGTCGTGTAAGTTATGGTGCTCATTAAATTGCGCCACAAACAAGTCAACAATGATTCAGCAAAATGGTTTTGTTTGTATAGTGCTGCAGAAGCCTGATAGATCTCCAGTCAAACATTTATGGCTAAATGGATGAAGATTTTAACATCCCAGCCTAATAAAAACCCCATACTGTGTGATTAAATAAGAGGGAAAGCCGTAAAAAAAAAAAAAAAGGTGGGGGGAGAAAGAGAGAGAGAAAGAAAAGAAAAGAAAGCGTAATGATGGTAACATGTAGGTCAGTTACAATTTAATTGTCATTGCACTTCATTGCGAACATATCAATTCTCTCCTGCTTAGTTGAGCAGAAAACAACAACTTAGCGTGTACAGTCGGCCTACTGTCTCTGTCCAACCCCCACTTCCATCACCTGTTTCCGATGGCTTCCTTAACTGCAGCGCAAAGGCTTCCTGCTTTAATAGGATAATCTCGCTGAAAGCTCCTGCTGATTGTGGCCTCCCTTTGCTCAATGCATCAGTGATCAGTAAATTTACTTCATACTCGGCAGAGATGCTAAAATTAGATTTTGTTTGCATTACAACTTTCGAGACTCCCGCCACAAGAGATACCTGCCTAGAGATTTATATTGTTTTGCTTTAGCAGCTTGAAATAAAGATAGTTGCGTGCAGACAATGCCCCGACACACTTTGCCAGAAGAATACAAAGAAAGTCAAATCTTTTTTTTAAAGGATTGGAGGGATTAATTTCCCTAATTTTTTTAAAAATGTATTTCTTTGCCCAAGGGCAAAATCTAAAAGCCATCTCAGTCAGATGTTACACACAGTTGCAGGTACACCAGGGCAGGAATAGGAAATAAATTTGAATTATCCATTTTTCCTCCATAAATTTATCCAGCTTGTGGTGTGTGAGGCTATTAACAAAAGTGTTTTTTTCGCACTTCCCTGTCATCCAGAGAAAACTCTGCCTCAGATTTCCTACCTCACCCCTTTTCTTTCTTTTCTAATTTATACAAAAGTAAAAACGTATTATCTATTATGTGTTATGTTAGAAAAATTCACACCAGCATAATATAGACCAGGGATGGGCAATGTGCATTATACGAGTTGCATATGTTAATGACCCAAGGTCCATTGAATGACTCTTGCTTTTTCGGTGGGGGGAATGGAACATACAAAAAATACTATTGGAAAAATGTCTGCATGGCAAACAATTGTTACATTTTTAGAGGGACATTTTCACAATTTTAGTACCAGGAGTGGTCTTTTTAAAACCAGTACACTGGGAGGACATGATGATCATTCTAAATAGATTTTGCCCCAAACTAATTTTTCACCAAAATTAAATTTTGGAGGATATGGTGGAAGGAAAGGCGTGTCTCTCCAATGTCCCACAGGGAGCAATGTTGCCCTCACAGCCCCTGACAGTTTTTCATGAATGTTGTTATAGTAAGAAAATGGGTTCAAATGCATGCATTAGCAAACGGATAGTAAAATGAGCACACATCTTTACGCAAGAAGGAAAGAAAAATGTCACACAAACTTGAACCTGAACCTTCAATTTGAACAGGAAGGGAATCTCGTTGGATTCTGGGAAATGCAGTGAAAATGAAACTGGCAGGTTTCCACATCTTTACACCAAGGCTTGGATGAAATACTTAAATAATGCCATGGTGAGAGCCAGTGTCATATAATGGTTTGAACATTGGACTATGACCCCAGAGACCAGGGTTTGATTTCCTGCTTGGCCAAGGGGACCTACTAGATAACCTTGGGTGAGTCATACACTCTCAGCCTCAGAAAACCTCATGATAGGTTCACCTTGGAAACCACTTGAAGGTACACAACAACAACAAAAAATGCCTGTCAACCATTTGGCAAATCATTTTGGTTATACAGTAGACACAAGTTTTATCTTCAGTGCCCTCAGGAACTCAGCTCAGTCCTGTGTTCTCCATTACACTAGTGCACACTCTACTTAATATGAGCATTTCCTTTGAGAAATGGGAGTGTGACCCGCATGTTTATTTTCAAGCACAGAGAAAATGCGTAGGTGCTTTTCTCCAGCTACTGAGTTTGGTAGTATTCCATACCTGTTTCAGGCTGTGACATAAATTTAGGCAGCTCATTAGATTCATGATTGATGAGAGCAAAGGAGAATGTGAAGCTACCCAGTGATATTCATGCTTGCTTTTCAAATATCATCCCATGCGCTGCTTCACATCTTAGGCTTCTGAACCATGTGCCTCAGCACCCATATTGGTGGGTCTCTTTCCCTACTCCGTAAATGAGAAAAAATAAACAACTCGGACTAAACAACATGCAAACAGCTTCAGTGCCACTGATTTGCATTGCTGATTTTCTCAGCATCATGCATTAATTTCTTCTCCCCCACTCAACCCCACTTCTTGCTACATCCATCTCATGTTGCATTTCCCTTCCAGTTAACATTGGACCCCTGGTATTTCTTGGCTCGGTTCCTTATTAAATTATGTTTACCTGGACTGCATCAGGTTCATTTCACTCAGGTGAGATGTCCCATTAAGCATGACAAGGAGAAGGTTGTGAGATTAATACCCTTTCTGAACTTGAGTGAGTGAGTGTCAGCATCTTTTCAGATGGAGGGACCACAAAGTCCAGGAAGTAAAGCATGCCATAAAGGACCTCAGCCTTTCACTGATCTGCTCACCTGCTATCCCTATAACAAGACTACTTTTAAAAACTCTCATTATTAGCTTCATTAGATATGTAACTTGCATCAATGGCTGCTGTTACTTCTATAAAATGGGAAAGGTTAACGCAGCACTGGCTTTTTCCTTTTATTTATCTTTTTTTTAAACAAAAAGATACTGTATGGAATTGAGTGCGCAGCAGACCAAAGTTTTATGACAATGTAATTGGTAGTTAGTGTGAAATTTGTAAGACAAATAGACAATACCAAGGGTAACCCTGAACGTCCTCCCCATGCCTCGTATTTTTTTACGGCCACCAAAGGGCCTCATTAAAACACCAGTCAGCACCTCAGCGGAAAGTTACGGTGCTTAGAATGCCCAAATGTGAGAGAAAAATCTGCATTTTGTAAATGTGACACCTTTGATAGATTATACAGTGTCAAATCATTGCTTTGGAGTCTGACGATAACACTTTAGGTGCTCTGATGAACCAAATTGTGCCTCAGCCATTTGATATAACAAAGTAATTGGGGGAGGGTTGGGGGGTGACAAAATGCTATACATTCCTCCATATGCCCCTCCACTCTATACTTTCATGCTATATTTTCTATAAAGTCTGGGTTTTGGTGCTAGCAAATAAATATCTGGATTTATAACATGTGAATTCTGATAAAAGCAAGGTCATAGGTAGATATAGGCTAGAATCCTGTTGGTGATGTACCTAGGTGTGATTAACCTTAAGCAAGTAAAATCCTAAATCAACAAAGCAGTGATATCTTTATTGGGCCACAGTTGACCCAGTAAAAGTATCATTGTTTGTGGATTTTGGATTTTGTTGTATTTTGCTGCATGGCCAATACAGCTACCCCAAATATGCTTCCTTAGGCCGGTGCTTACTTTTTAGAAAGTTGTGCAAGGGTTGTATCCTGCGTATGACTGTACAAGCACCAGCATAAATATTGTGCATGCCATTGTGCTTTTCAAGACACTGTGTGAATGCATCTCCCAGTGCCCTTTGGCAGGTTGATGTTTGCACAAAAGGAATGTGAATCAGTGTTATGTGAGTCACATGGTAAGTTGTACAATGGGTTGTGATCTGGTATCTGAGCAGTATCACACACCCACAGCATGGCTAAACTGGCTAAACTCTTTATAGGATCTCAGGCATAAATAACAAAGTGTATTTAAGACAGGGGAGTAATTCTTCACCATTTTTTTTGCTGAAGGAGGAAACAAGTAATTTTACCAATTTTCATCTCACTGCAAGAAAGTCTCAAATAACCGCTCAATTTTCAGTGCCTATGCCCAATTTGGGACTTGGTCTGCACCAAATTTGCACGTGGTTATTTGGCACAGAAAACATAATTTTCTGAGATGGAGAGAGCTTTTTTACACAGAAAACATTTCTGTGCAAAAAAAGTTGCCATTTCCTGCATAGGAATACTGTTTTCTGTGAAAAACAACCACATGCGAATTTTGTGTAGAATAAATCGCAAACTGTGAAGATTCTCATCAGTCCAAGATTCCTCCTGTCTGGGGCCCTTTTTGCATGGCAGTGAAAGGGCCCCTTGAGCATCGCGTAAATGTCAGGAGTGGTCTGCACGACGCACTCCCATTTCCGCCACGCTCAAGGCCCGCAAGCACAGCAAATACGCATTTTCTTATTTTCGGCTTTTAGCTGAAAATAAGCCGTGCTTGCACAAGGCTCATGGGCCTGGGCCGCACTCACCTGCAGTGCGGAGCCTCTGGAGCTGGGCCCGTCACGCTTCCTCTCCTCAGTGCAGCCTACAACTCCCAGGCTGCACCGTGGAAGGAAGGAAGGGGCGCGGGCGGGGCTCTCACACGAGCAGAAAGGAGCTGCGGAGCCCGAGCAGCAGGGAAGCAGGAGGTTTGCAAAAGCCTTGCTGCCCAGGCTTTTCATGCAAGGCCCACGTTCCAGCAGCATTAGAAGGTAAGCTGCGGAAAGGGCCTGGGTTTCTTGACATTTGATAAACCATTTTTCAACTATTTTTGAATGGTTTCACATATTCTCACCCCTGTTTTGAGGGAACTGGGGAGATTCAAATATGTGTGGGTTTCATGGGAAAATTTTCAACAACAGTGCAAATAATAGTGATGTGAGAGGACCTGCATGTCTCTAAACAACTGGATTTTCTTTCAGAATGTATAAAAACAGTTGCTATGAAAGATTGCTACTGATACTCCCAAGAGCAGTATACCAAATTAACAAGAAGTTGAAGGTACATTTAAACAGAAGTGAGGGGTGAATGGCTGAATGCCTCCCATTCTGCTCCCTTAATGTTTTACTAATTCACTCTGTTTTGCTGCTGCTCTGGGGTTTTCTAAGATTACTTGCACAATGAGCACATAACTAGTATGTAGCAACATTTAGTTCTGTCCATTCATTCATTCTGTCCATTCATTCTGGGCTGAATATCCTCACTATGGGCTTTTCTGCACTACACTGTTATAGTGCTATTATTCCCCTTTGAAAATCCTGTGGAATTCTGGGGTTAGTAGTTTACTGAGGCCAAACAGCTCTCTAGATGGGAATTCAAAATGCCCCTCCCTAAATTGCAAAACCCAGGATTCCATAGGATGTTAAAAGTGGAATAATAGCACTATAATAGTGTAGTATTTAAAGGCCCTACTACTTCACAGGGTATATGAGTAGAGGAAGATTCTTTTTATTATTATTGGGGTTGGTAGATTTCTCAGATTTGGAGAGGGGGCAGGACTTCAGATTCCTGGTTGCATTTCCTGGACTAGAATCCTCATCTTAAAAAAAAAAAAATAACTTGAAAGAAAAATAACTTGTGGCAGTGGACAGAGGTATCCCATCAGTTTTCCTTCGCAGAGTTCCACTGGGCAGCCAATAGCATGACCACCTTTGTTGCATGTTAGAAGAATCTAGGAACTGACTGATTTGCTCACTGCAAATAAATGGAGGCAGCTGTGATTTTTGCAAATATGAATCTTTTTGACAATCATAGTACATGATAGGTTTTATACTATTGCTTTTACACACACTAACCTATAGGATTTTTTTTTCTTTTTAAGAGAGAGAATTGCATGAGATTATAAGTAGTAATTGTATGCAGAAAGTGCAGAATGTAAGATTTAGGAGCAGGATTCCATGCACATTCAATGCACTTCATATTTTGAACTGAATTCAGCTTTTAGCAAAACTGGGAACTCTTTGGCATGCAGGAGACAATGCTTGAGAGGTGATATGATAGCCGTCTTTAAATATCTGAAGTGATGTCATGGAGATTGAGAAAACTTGTTTCCTGGTGTTCTAGAGCCTCGTACATGAAGAGATGGGTCCAAATTACAAGAAAAGGTATTGGCTGGCATTCAGTATTGCAGTTATAGATTCACAACCTAGGGTTGCAGATCTGTAACCGGTCTGTGTTCAGTAACACTTTGTAGTTTTGTTGGAAATCCATGTAAATGTCAACTTAGTGCACCTGAAGAGCCTGCCACCAGGTTGGGCAAGGTTGTCTGTTTGGCTTCCAACTGGGACACAAGGATTATATTTCCACCCTGGCAAACAGTGAGTGAGTCTATGACAATCAGAAGCAGAATCCCTGTCACAAGTCAGTGTCACAGCCTTGCTTGCCGGCAGGGGTAGCAGTGGTGGAAATGTCATCCTCCTTGTGCCCCAATCAGAACTTGAATGGTCCTTATTCGTCTGATCCAGTGGCTGGATCTTAAGGAGGGTTGGTGAAGGTTCAGGCCAGGAGACATTACTTAGGCCATTTCTGCTCTACTTTGGCCCTTTCTGCAGCTTACCTTTTTTTGGCGCTGGGGTATGAAGATCGCGCGAGCAGCCTCCAGTGAGACGCATTCACGTCCCCGCTGCTTCAGCTCCGCACGAGCTGCCTGCTCTCGAGCAGGTAGCATGACAGCCCCACCTCTTCCTGGGAGTTTCCCAGGCTGCGCTGGGGCAGGAAGTGCAACCACCGCAGCTCTGGAGGCTCCACATGCATGGCAATGCGCGTTTGTGCACCATTTTTGGCTGAAAACCGAAAATGAAAAAGTGCGTGAGTGGCACCTGCCCTACCCTGGAGTGTCGCACGATTGTGAGTGCATCATGCAGATTGCTCTTCACAATCGCGCGATGCTCCAGGCACCCTTTTGCATGGTATAGCACTATTATTCCACTTTCAACATCCTGTGGAATTCTGGGGTTGATGGTTTACTGAGGCCAAAGAGCCCTCTGGCTGAGAGTTCTAAATGCCTGTTCCTAAACTGCAAACCCCAGGAATAATAACACTATCACAGTGTAGAGTGGAAATGGCCTTAGTTACACAGACATAACTGAGTAAATGATCTAGAATTCTGGCACTAGTACCTTAGTCATACGTAGTGGTTTCAGCATTTGACTACAGTCCTGGAGACCAAGGGTCAGTTACACACTCGGCCATGGAAGCCCATTGGGTGACCTTAGGCACCTCACACACCTGCAGCCTCCCCCAAAGACATGATAGTTTTGTCTCAGGGTCACCATAAGTTGGAAACAACTTGAAGGGACAAAACAACAACAACAACCACTGCAACCTAAATATTAGGAAGAATGTCTTGAGTGTAGACTGTCCCAGAAGGTAGATGTGTCTCCTTCTTTCAAAGTTTTTAATCAGAGGTAGTATGGCCATTTTGAAGGGGTACTTGAACTGTTAATTCTTGCACAGCAAGGGGTTAGACTAGAGAGTTCCTTCAAGTTTTATAATTCTATGATTCCATGGCCAGTATCCTCAATTAACAGAGCTATCTTTGGCACAGATAATAGCTTGTTTAGCTAAGTATGCTATCTCTACTGAATTGCTAGCTATAGCAAATTGGAAAATTCATATATATTTCTTAATGGTGTTGATTTCTATTCCTGTTAGTCAACAACTCCATATATGTCAGAAGCAAATATATGCCAATTCTGAATGTATAGGGTACAGCTATTTCAGCTATTTTCACATGTAGTTGTAGGTAAACCTCTCTCAAAATATCAGAGATGGATAGCTTTCATTTATTCCTTTTTTTCCCCCTTCAAAAGGCACAAAACAGAAATCTAAAAGAGCTTCTTTTAAAAATATATTGAATGAAAACTATCACCAGACACCTACGGCCTTCTGCTCAGTTACAGCTTGAGAGAACGCAGAATGCTTTTTTATGCTCAGGGGATTGGAATGTAGGTTATCATGTTTGTTTGGGCTCTTGATATGACAGCTGTTTACCTCTTCATCTGGTAACAGAAAGATTTTCTGTTAAATTGGAGCAGTTGTTGATGAAGACAAGTCCTTGGCAAAAGATGACATTCTAGTAAGTCTAGAACTGCTACATCCGGCTGAAAAGCCTTTCATTAGCTTTTTCTGATCTCTTTCTCTCCCTCTGTTTCTTTCTCTTTACTGAAGAATGAGAATACAGAGACAAATATTGTCAAGTAGTTGTCTTCTCCTTCTTCTTCCCCTCCTCCTCCTCTTCCTCCTTCACCATCACCACCACCACCACCACCAACTTCTTTTGCCACAATTCTCTAAAATAGTGATATTGAAACTTTCTGCTTGTGTAGAACTTGTGGAATCACAGAATCTTAGAGTTGGAAAAGACCACAAGGACCACGGAATCCAACCTCCTCCCATGTAAGAATGCTCATTCAAAGCACCCCTGACAGATGGCCATCCAGTCTCTATTTAAAAACCTCCAAAGAAGGAGACTCCTGTTACTGCCCTGGCTAGCCTGAGCTTTGGGGATATAAAAAGATATCTTTTGATATCGATAATTCGGCTTCACATATCCCTTCCACGTGCTTGCGAGGCCCCCGGACAAGCACGCATACAGGCTCGGCCGATTATCACCGTAATATTCTTAGACAATACAGGCAGGCCAGAAACAGCCGACTCGCTACTTTAGGAGACCTCAAGGCAAGTACCGCCATTAGGTATGCGAGCAACTCTCAAAAGATCCTCTGCCCTGCGCTGGCAGCTTGATGATCGAGCTGTACAATGCTCAAGTATTCCGCATTTGCATACTGGCTACTCTATTGATAAATTCGGCTCTAATTCAATCATTCAAATTCTGACCTTTCTCAGGCTTTGTCTCCAACTCCAAATCTATTGTTTTCCCAAAGTCCGACCTAGCCTGCAGTCACAATTCTCCTTATAAAAACCCCTGACTTTGAGCGCTTCCTTGGATCGCTCCCAAGTTCCAGACCGCCTTGCTGCCACTTTGCTTGGCGAGCTTCCCCTCAGCTCCACGTGCTGAGATACATCGAACCCCAGCTTCGCTCTCCATTTTCTCCCAGACTTCAGGACAGGTTTCGTATCACCCGAACCAACTATCCCTCTAAAAATCCTGCTATCTTACTCACACCTTTGTTTTCCTTAGTTATCTCTGTGTTTGTGTTGCATACATTGTGTGCCTGTATTTAATAAAGATCATTCATTATTTTCAAACCGGTCTGCTTCTTGACTTGGCTTGACCCCGTAGATACTGGGTTGCAAGATCCTGCTAAGTTACCCTGCCTCTCGTTTTGCCAACGTGGGCTCTGAACTAATCTCCCCAACTTGTATAATTTTGATAGCAATTTGGTGTCCCTCCTGGGACCCCCAGAAAACAGGGTAACACTCCTCCACACTTTGAGACAGCCTATTCCACTGTAGAGCAGCTCATTGTTGTCAATTCACAAGCAGTGGCAAGAATAAAGTTTTTAAAAATTAAATGAGATGGATAGTTGCTAGCAGAGTAAAGCTCTGCCTCAAGGCCAATAATAAAATATCCCTTATTCTCATCAGGCTCAAGTGTAATGGAATCTGTATCACCTGGGATACACCTGGTCTGGAATAGGTTTCCCTATGGAAGGAGTTGAACCATAGGTTTCCCTATGGAAGGAGTTGAACATTTCCAACTGAGGGGGAACATGGGTTTTCAGTTCAAAGCTATAGAAATGGAGTTGCACATGTGGTATCATTGCATATGCTCAGGCACATTGTGCATGGATGTGCACGTGAATTGATTGAGCGTTTGGCTGCACATTTGATGCCTTGGTTCAGTTGTGCAATCTTGCCATTTAACACAAGGCACAGTTAATGTATAACCCCCTTGCTTTTCATGTGGTTATGAAATCTTGCTTCTGATCGTGAAAACAATGTGGAGTTGGGCCTAATTAATATTTGAATGGGAGACCACTAAGCAATATCATGGATTTCCAGGTAGGGCTATGAAAGAAATCTGTTTGAAAACCCCAGAAAACTGTTTCTCATCAGAATAGAGAATATGGGGCATGATCTGACATTGTATGAAGCTGTTCCTTATGTTCCAAAGAGCTTTAGGAAAGGCAGTTTCTCTTATGTATCTTTAAACCTGAATGAGTGAGACATATCTGACCAGGCTTTCCCAAGAGGATCTACAGGTAAAGATCAATGGAAAAAACATTGTCAGCTAGGGATGGCATGGCAGCCAAGAGACAGACCCAGGTAGGCAGATCACATGGCTGTGGCTCGTACAGGATTGACCTGGAAATAAACTGAGCCATTTCCCCAAATCAGAAGATGGGCTGGTAAATTCAGCTGCGCTCCTTCCCTTCGCCACAAAAATTGTCCACCTCACAAGGCTAAAGTTGATATGTTAAACACATAATGTGTCATTTATGATCACTTTTTTTTTTATTCTCAAGTAAGTATGTGTCATCACCATCCTGTTCAGGGTCATTAAGTTTTAAGCTCCTCCCTGCCACTTTCTTCTCCCAAATTCCACTACATAGAGAAGCTAAGAAAAATTGGAACAAATCTCAAAGATGGGTGTCAATTGCGGGAAGAAAAATGACAAGTGTGGGAGGTTAAGCCTTCCCCAACTATATGTGATGGTCGTAGTTGAGATGGTGGTACCACATGCATTCTAGTGACTTAAAAGAAAAGGAAAAGGAAGAGGAAAAGAAAAGAAAAGAACGAGAGCCATCATGGTAGTTTGAGCATTAGACTACAACCCTGGAGACCAGGGCTTGATTCTTGGCTCAGCCATAGAAACTGACTGGGTGATGTCACACATTCTCAGCCCCAGAAAACTCCATGGTAAGTTTGCCTTAGAGTCAGCATAAACTGGAAATGAGTTGAAGGCAAACAACAACTGCAACAACAACATCAACAACAGCAGCATCTAAAACTATTGTTTTTCCTAAAGCAAACTGATGCTGCTGTCCCATAACATGAAGATGCAATTGGGCTAATTGAATTGCCTGGATAGAGACCCACCAGCTTTATGGAGTGATGCACAATAACAAAAGCATGCTGCACACTACTTATTTAATGCAGTGACCAAGATCCTACATTTAGCAGCATAGTGCAAGAGTTTTATCGGTAGAACTCTGTTCCTGCTCCCTCAACTCCTACAGGATCATGTTTTTCCTGTAGTAGGCTCCCTGAGTAGCCATTCTGTGGCTGGTGGAAAACAGCAGAGTTTGAAGAAGCATCTGGCTGTGCCCCATAACCAGACACAGACTGATGACATCTTCTACCAGGATCCAATAGGGTCTTGGCAGATGATGTCATCACTTTGCATCTGGCTACCTGCACATAGCCAGATCCTTCTCTCTGAGCCCCCAACACTCTCCTCCAGTCACAGAATGGCCATTCAAGGGGGACTATTGCAGAGAAACTGTGAGTCCTGGGAGAGTTTGGGTCATTGCGGAGGGTGGAAAAGAAAACTAGCCTCCACAATGACCCCCCCACCCCAAAAAAGATATACACAGGCGTAAGGTGTATTTATGCTTGCATATGTCACTAACAGGATGTCACTCAAAATGTATCTAGCCCCCAGCTAGCTAGCTGTTTGAAACTTGGAGAAAAAATTCATTTTTACTCTCTTCTCCTCTCCTTGATCACCTAATATCTGTGAATAATTTGTCTGTCTTTCAACAAACACTAAAGGATCACTTTAATTAAAAGACTGGATCCTTCTTCCTGAGTCATTGCACTGCATCATGGGTTCTGAAGGCATTAAATTCTTCACTGCAAATTTTGATAGAAATAAATTTGTGGATATCCTTTTAACATTCCTCCATTACACTAAATATCTACGAAATGTTTGGTACCTGATAACTGATAACTGGCACTTGATAATACATTTGATACTCAACAATATTTGAGTACATTTGGAAGTTGTCATCTACTGATATTTAAAACGTGACAGTATTTGACAGCTGACATTCTGGTGAATAACTGTTTTCTTATTCACAGCTTGGGAGGCTGTGGTTAAGATTGCAGGAAGAAAATTCTCCCAGGTTGATTGTGATTCACTGAAAAGGACACATAGACATTTTTTGGCAAATATTACTGGTTTTCCCTTGTTGGGCTTCACTTGAAATTCTGCAGATGTTTTGCTGAAGAGAGAGTTGCAACAATTTCAGTGTTCAAAAGGGCCATACAGACACTTCAGCCTCAGGTTTGGTGTCAATAAAATATTTGTCTTTTCTCAACATTCCTGGGAGATTTTTCCACCTGAACAGAAATCTCAAAATTTACTCTGACTGTTACTTCAGGCAACATGTTGGTGACAATTCTAATAATGTCGTGTCTAAAAATTTCAGATGAGTATTTTAGGTAACCAAAATACCTGTTTGTCTTCAGCTTCGTGTGTACCTTAGAAAGTCCTTAATGGGAATCTAGAAATATCTATTGGAATTAAATCTTCATGTGAGAGGCAGGAATACATCAGATTGCGTTGCATAGCTGGGCAGTAGGTAATAGATACTGTGTTATATTCTAGGTGGCAGCAGGTATTAGTTGCTAAAATAAATGTGGTCTTGATGTTCCAGGTAGAACATCATAATATGGTGTCCAGAAAGTGAAGCTTTAGGTACACTAATCAACACTCATGCAAAAAACAGGATGAGAATAATAGAAATTCAGGGGTCCTTTCACACTGCACAATTATAGCGCTGTGATTCCACTTTAACTGTAATGGTTCCATTCTATAGAATCCTAGGACTTGCAGTTTAGGGAAGGGTGTTTAGAATTCTCAGCCAGAGAGCTCTCATGACTCACCAAACTATAGTCCCCAGGATGCCACGGTAGTTAAAGCGGAATGAAAGTGCTATAACTGTGTAGTGTGGAATGGCTTCCTTCTCAGAGGCCTAATTGATAAATATTAGTCATTGATGCTTCTTGGAGAGTGCTTTCTGGTATAGTTTCTGGACAACTCTCACTTCTATGTAACGGAGCATAAAATACACAAAGATCCAGGGTAATGCTATTGATCTGAAAATACTCAACATCAGTTATTGAAGTGGCTGGTGTTTATCACTGGGAGGTGGTAAAGACTGTAGTTAGGAAAGAACATTTCTCGGATAGACCTTGATGCTTTAGGTTGGGTTATTTCATGGCTACTTCATGTTGCTTTAGACAGGGCAAAGCACTGCACATCTTGGTGGGGCATCAGTTAAAGCTGTTCTGAGACCATCATAAAATTGCAAAGAAAAATAAATCATAGCATAAAAAGCAGCTTGTTGTTATTGTCTACGTTCAAGTCATTTCCAATTTATGGTGACCCTAGGTGAAACTATCATGGGGGTTTTCTGGGTGCTGAGAGTGTGTGATGTGCCCAAGATTACCCAATACAGTCGCATGGCTAAGCAAGGAACTGAACTCTGGTCTCCAGGGTCATAATCCAACACTCAAACCATGACACTGTGCTAGCTTTACTGAACTCCAGATTCCAAAAGGTACAACACAAGAATACCAAAGCAGCAAAATACTTATCTGCATTAGGCCATTAGAAAACACATGCTGGAACACTGAGCCACATTAGCAAATATAGGAAGAATACAGGAACAGTCCAACAAATCCGTTCTTATCCCACATTCTCAACTGCTTTTCAAATGTCCCAGTTTCTCTCCCCTTCTCCGACTTTCTCCCTTGGTCCTAAACTTATTTCAGTTGCCGCAAACTATGTTCAAATTGCTAAAGGAGTCTGCAGTGAATTAACTCAGAAGGTGGGGGAAAGGAAAGAGGTCAGGATCTTGCCCTTCCCAGACTCAGGCAAAAGCAAACTTCACAGCTTCTCCTAGCTTATCTGTTCTTCCTCATTAATAACTTTTGTCATCTTGCCCATACTCTGGTGTTGCTTGGCCATACATGCTCTGGTTTTCATCTGTGAAACACTGAAGGTGATGTGCTTTTTTGTTTGTCCCATACAGAATAAGTTGTAAACTGTGACAATTTTCATCCTTCTAGAATTCTCATCCTAAGGGTTTCCAAATGGCCGATAAACCCATTTTCCAGCCATTTTTGGATAGTCTTTCCATCCTTAGTACTAGAACACTTAAAGACAGGATAAATATGCAAATACACAAAATATACAAAATAAAATAAAATATGGATGATGAGCTAACACCAGACCTTATTTTAAAAAAAAGACCCCGATGGGCCATTAGACTTTGCTGTGAGAGGGAATTTGTTGCTGTCACTCCTGTTCCAAAGGCCAGCAAATAGTGTTGTGAATTTGCTATATGATTTCTGTATAAGAGTTGGGGGCTCAGACAGTGAAAGGGCCGTGATCCTGTTATGGTAGTGTAAAAACTGCTGTACAAATTGTTGTGCTTTCTCAGAGGTTACTTAAATGTGGTCCCTGGTGTAGGCAATCATTCTGCAAATATGGTCAAAACACACAAAACACCAAATTAATTGTTTC
Organism: Cyclura pinguis; assembly: GCA_030412105.1. Taxonomy (NCBI): domain Eukaryota; kingdom Metazoa; phylum Chordata; class Lepidosauria; order Squamata; family Iguanidae; genus Cyclura; species Cyclura pinguis. Next base: position 14,440,711 of record CM059599.1, on the reverse strand, counting down.
AAAGTCAGTGATCTCAAGGCCTAGGTAGGCATTTGTGCAAACAATTGTACCACTGTGGGAGTCAATGTTAACTACACTAATGTATGTTTATTTTGTGCTAAAAGTATATAGGATCTTGGCTAAGGAAGGCAGCTAGCTACCTGGTTTATCAGAGCAAATTGAAGTTCTGGGTGAAGTAGTGGCTTATCAGCATGGTCTTCTTTATTCTCCAAGCTTATATGGACCCTTGGGATTGGGGATAAGCAAGACATTGGCCACAGTGGTGATAGAGTTGCTAGCTTAGTACCATATCAGGCCCTGAGACCCTAGCACCAAAAACAGATAATAAAAGATGCTTTCCCTCGTGAAATCACAGGGATGAAGTTATTAAGCATGATACATTAAGCGTAAACCACAATACCTCAGAGCATGTTCTTCAGATACAAAACAGTAAATTTAAGAAATGAAAAAATACATGTGCATTAATTTTTACAAGGTAGTGCTCTCACCCTGAAATTCTTCCCCCTTACTCTGGAAATTGGAGGAAGGCCAGGCCCTGAGACCCAGGAACCCTTGTGGTGATGAATGTTGGAACAACAGGACTGCTTTTTCTGCCACCATGCATCTATTCTGCTCCCTGTTCCCATCCTCAGAGACCACCTAGGGGGCTTCTTGGGGAACCCCCCAGAAAGCGGCATTCGGGGTGGATGGACCACCGGAAGGAGCTCTTTGGGATCTATAGCAGGGCAATTTGATCAGTACTTCATCACACCTGGTATCAATCCTGGGAATTTCTACTGAGCTTAGAGATGATATTCTAATTTATAGAATGAGAGTACTTGCATACCAGTCCTATTTAATCTAGACCTATGAGAGTTCCATCAGTTTTCAATTTGATAGCTGTGTTTAGAAATGTGGGCCAGGATTCTGTCGGTGAATTGCCACAATGTGTCTCGGACTTATACCAACACAACTCCCTTTTTTCCAGTCGTTGTGAAGGTCAAATATCTTTGGCAACCATACAACCACTTCCCCCACTCCCAATCTTTTAAGTGATGCAACTGTTAGAGCACAGTCACTCTCATGTCATTCGAGAGCAACAAAATCAGAAGAGGTGTGTCCAGCTATTTTCTTCTGTAGCTGCAAGGTCATCATCTGCAGGGGTGTCCCAAGGACCTCTGGGGTCTATGAAGATGCCTGTTGCAGTATTCCATCTATAGGAAAATAGTTAGACACATCTCTGTTGATCCCTCCACTCTTCAACCGTGTGAAAATTGCTGTGTTGCAGGGGTTACGTCACTTGGGTTCTTGGGGTGGGGGGCATAGCTACAGAGATCACAGATTCATAGAATCATAGAGCTAGAAGAAACCACAGAGGCCAGAAGTATTCCTGACAGATGGCCATCCAGCCTCTGTTTAAAAACTTCCAAAGGATGAGATTCCACCACACTCAGGGCAGCACATTTCACTGTTGAATTGTTTTTACTGCCAGGAAGTTCTTCCTCATGTTTAGATGGAATCTCTTTTCCTGAAGTTTGAAGCCATTGCTCTGTGCCCTAGTCTCTGGAGCAGCAGAAGACAGGCTTGCTCAATTCTCCATATGGTATTCTTACAAATATTTAAACATGGCTATTATGACACTCCTTAACCTTCTATTCTCCAGGCTAAACTTCCCCAGCATCCTAAGCCTCATAAGGCATGGTTTTCAGGCCTTCTAACATATTGGCCGCCCTCCTCTGGACACCTTCCAGCTTGTCAATATCCTTCCTGAACTGTGGTGCCCAGAACTGGACACAGTCTTCCATGTGGGGTCTGACCAAAGCAGAATAGAGTGGTGCCATTCCTTTCCTTGGCCTCGACGCTATATTCCTATTGATGCAGTCCAGAATCACATTAGCTTTCTTAACTGTCTCATCAGACTGCTGACTCATGTTTGTGTCTACCAAGACTTCTAGATCCCTTTCACATGTACTGTGGTCAAGCCAGGTATCATCCATCTTATATCTGTGCATTTCATTTTTTCTGCCCAGCTTGTAGTACCTTGCACTTCTTCCCTTTGAAATTCATTTTGTTAGCTTTGGCCCAGCTCTCTGATCTGTTAAGATCATTTTGAATTCTGATCCTGTTCTCTGCGGTGTTAGCTACCTCTCCTAATTCGATGTCATCTGAAATTTAGTACATCCGACGTACCTTCATGACACATAATGCAGGATTCCAGAATTGTTACTATTTCTTTTCTTTTCTTTTTTTTAATAATCGCAAATATCGTGAAATTGGTTTCCATTCAGTTTCCATACAAGTTTTTAGCATTCATTGTTTTCTCAGTGAATTTAACTGGTCAGCTTTCTCTCTTTCTTTCTCTCTATAGGGGTTTCTGGTGATGCCTGATTAACTGACTGAACTGAAAAGTAGGTGAAGTTCAGATCAACCAGTTCAGAGACAGAAGACACATTTACCAAAGCTTTCCCCATCATTACTTAAAATGGCTTGTAGAGTTGAGGGACTTCTTGGTCAGGGAAACTTTTGACCACACATCACTTTCATTTGACAATGGCAAATTGTGCTTTATGTCCTGCCTCAGACATCCATTCATGTTCTGGGAGTCTCTGTACTCGTCGGACAAGGGCCATTCCCGCACTAGGCTGTTATAGTGCTATTGTTCCACTTTCAACATCCTATGGAATCCTGGGGTTTGCAGTTTAGGGAGGGGCATTTAGAATTCTCAGCCAGAGAGCTCTTTGGTCTCAGTAAACTACAAACCCCAGAATTCCACAGGATGTTGAAAATGGAATAATAGCACTATAACAGTGAAGTGAAGAAATGGCCTGTCTCCTCCCCCCCAGAGATCTTTACATGGAAATTTCTAATGTCAATTTATGCTCCAAAGAAATGGACTGTTAAGCCAAGGGAATTCCAGCTGTTATTTTCAAAGGAAGAGCATTTTCTCTCTGAAAAATGCTAAAATGTGAATGCCCTTCCCCAATATTTCTTTGGGTACCACCTCTGGATCCTCCTTCTTCATACATCAGTAAATGGAATTATGGGTTATTATGCAGCCAATCAGATAGGACTACATGATGATGCTAAGGAAGTAAATGAGGGCAAGTGAAAGTGAAGGCATGAGTGAAAAACAACTGACGATGCATTAAACAAATAAGCAGATTTTTTTTTTTTTATCAAGGATCACTAAAGGCTGCACAAAGGGATGGTGTGAGTGTTTTTTGGACCCAATAGAAATGGTAAGAAGGGCCACTGTGGTGCAATGATTTGAATGTTGGACTAGGACTCAGGGATACCGGGCATCTGAATCCCTGATTGGCCATGGAAACCCACTGGGGACATTGTTGGGCATGTCACGCTCTCTCAGCCTCAAAGGAAGGCAATGGCAAATCCCCTCTAAAGAAATCTTGCCAAGAACACAGCATGATAGCTTCTCCTTAGTGTTGCCATATGTCAGTAATGACTTAAAAGCATACCTGAACAACAAGAAATATTAAAACACAATCAATTCTTTTGCGGAAATGAAAGTTTTGTGTTAAAAAAAAAACATGGAGCAGCCTCATTTTAACTCAAATTGTATCCTAAACTCTGAACTCAACAAATGTCAAAAATAATCCAAGTAAGGATGTCTATTTTGCTGCTTTGACTACTCTGAAGATATTTGAATTGTTCTTCTGACAGGACAACATGGATGACACGTGTATGGTAATAGGTTGCTCAGACTCACCTTATGGTGGAATTATGTCTTCTTGCGTCGGTATCAGAAATAAGCATCACTGTTTCTATAATTTCAGTATCACTGAAGGAGGGCCTTTGGTTTAACTTGCCTTATTGCTGCTCTTTTTCTGTTTTCGTGTGTGTGTGTGTGTGATTTCTACAACACAATACCCTCCTTGATATTAGAATAAAATAAGATGCACATATTCAGGGAGTAATTCTGTATTGAATTCCAGCTCCATTCCACACCCATGTTTAAGAGGGCTATGCGTGTACAGGAGTGTGTAAGACAGATGTAAAAAAACAAAACAAAAACAAATAAAACATCCTGATATTCATTCACTCTCATATGTGTGTGTGCCTATATAATATATATATATATATATATATATTTCTTGTCATCTTGGTATGCAAACATAAATTGCTTTTGTCCAAGAAGCAGCTCTGAATTTCCTGAACAAGGAAGCCAAATCAGTGGAGTTACATGCGTGAATAATAATATTTTTAATCAGACAGAGGAAATAATAATAATAATAGTCTGTTTTACTGCTCCTGCCTAGTCGAGCTTTTGATCACTGCTGTTCCGGTGCTGCGAGACAAATGGGGAAGCGAGACACTTACGAAGATCATGGCTAGGTTTTTCTTTTTTTTTTTTCAATTCAGTGGATTATTCACATCTGTTAGGTGAGAATTACAGAGTGCTGGAATAAGGGACTCTTATGTTTTTATAAATCTCGCACTGCCAAGGGCTACCGAATCGCGAGGCTCAACATCTGTGTTACTTCTTCTTTGAGCTTTTTTGATTAAACATGTCTAAACATTTCAGACACTATCAGAAATTTAGAAGAAAGAAAGAAAGAAAGAAAGAAAGAAAGAAAGAAAGAAAGAAAGAAAGAAAGGGAAGGAAGGAAGGAAGGAAGGAAGGAGTTGCAATGTACAGCTCAATATTAGGTTACTATTTTTAATTTCTTTTCCAGTTTCTAAAAATATATGCACTTGTGCTACAGACTCAGAGGGACATGATTTCATGTTAGGATCAACAGCCCCCCCTCCATATTTTTGTTGGAATCGTTGCTCTTTAAAAACCTGAAATACTACTTTAAAAAGAAATAATAAAACCGTTGCACAATTGGAAAGAAAGGGACGAAACGTAAATAAAGGTGCGAGCATTTGGACAGGAACGTTCTTTCCAACCTCCTGTTCCCTCTGCGCTCACATCCACGCCCGCGCACAAAAATCATTCAAATGCCTTTTCTTTCTCTGACAAAAATATTCATTAAAAACATTTCACTGGGGCTGCCTTTTAATATAGCACAGGCATTCAACCTGCACAGGACGCTTCCATGGATCCACACAAATACTGTGTAATTATCTGCCGGCTTCCCGCTGGTTCCTGCATATTCCAAGCACAAAGTGAATGCCACAGATCCAGTGCCTTACTCCTGTCTTCATTGTCCCTGCTCGGAATATGAAGCCCCACTTCATTATAGCAGACCTGATCAAACTTGATAGATTTAGCTATTATTCTTGGCTGTGTCAACTTTCTCTCTCCAGCTTCTCTACCCCCCCCCCTTTCCTTTGGTTCTTTTGTTTTGCCACCCGGGGAAGGCATCTTATTCCTAGGCTCACTCTCTCTGTCTCTCCCTCCCTCCTTCTCTCTCTCTGCTTTCTTCATCATCCCCCCCCCCCCCACCGGCATATCTTTCCCCCAACAAGCAATAGTTTCAGCAAATAATGCTCCTTCTATATCATGTGATTCATGAAAAATAAGCTTGGTGATTTGTGCTCCTTCCTCCTGCCCCAACCCTGGCTCAAATCTTCTATGGTTATATTGACTTTTTCAAAAAGTTTCTGTAAAAAAGGCTGCAATATTGACAAGTGCCGTAACTTTGAAAATCTTTACGTATTTGTGGATGGAAAATTTGATGTTGTGTGTTTGTGTGCGTGCGTGATCTTGGATTTTCTGTTTCCAACTTTGAAGCAAATCATTAGAGCTGAGGCTCTTTTCAATGAGTCCACTTGTGCCTATGTAGCTTCTGGCATTTCAGGCGTTCTTAATTTGTTGGTTTAACCTGCTGATGTCTCTCTGTCTTTTCAGCCAAAAAAGTGCCCGACCGTACAAATACAGATGTTGGAACCAACGGTTTGCCTGAATGGATAGCTCTGTAGTTTGGGAGAGTTGCTATGCAACCACTGAGAATTGTCACTATGATGAAAAAAAAAAAATAATGGGTTACTAAAATAATGTAAGCGAAATTTGCGTAATTGATACCTCACAGATTTGTGGCTGTTTGACACAGCATGGAGATTGCACAATTTGCTACCAAAAAGCTTCAGCGTGCTTTTGTCTTTTCATACAGGGTTGTGGCTGAATTTAAAAATCTTCATTCAACATCTGTTCACCATTATCTTGTGAAAATTTGCAGTATTCTGCAACAATCCTTTTTGGAGCATTACAGTTTTCCTGCTAGCCGTGGACTATCTGAACAAGTTCGAGTTAGATTTTGGCCAAATAAAACAAAAGGGGCATAACAGTTCTAGATTAATTGAAACCAATGGGACATAACATCTCGAGATTAAGTGGATTGTAACAAAGCTGTTGCAAAGTGCTTCCACTTCTCTTTGCTTAGGGGAAAAAAAAAGATAACAATGAATTTTGTTCAGTCCTATTTTCCTCAAAATAACAGACCCAACTAAAATTTATTTTGCTTTGGAATATTTTATTTTGGTTCTTTTTTTTTCTTTTTTTTAAGTGTGCTTCCGTCTGATTGTTTGCTAAAATGCTCAGATTATATTTTTAGGGATTAGGATAAACATGTAGCATGTGTTCAGTTTAAGAAACGCAACTGAAAAATTCAAAGAGATGTTGGTTAGCACAGGGTACTACTCTACAAAATGTCATTGCCATGTCCATCATAAACAAGGGTAAAAGAATTAACTAGTTTTGAAATTTAGAGTGACATGTCCTGCATTTATTGGATTTTTGCAAAAAAAAAAAATAAAAAAAATAAAAATCCATCATTGTGTAAAAATCCAGTCCCTATCCTTCTCCTTAAAAGCTTCTACATAGCTTACAGACAAGTTATTCTCAAATGCAGACTTTTGAATATAGAATGTTCTACCATTGGGAAAGGTTGAGTTTTTTTTTTTGAAATATAAATGCTACTATTCTCACATCGTCTAACTAACAGAGCCCATTGCTGAATCTGACGTAAAAGAAAAGGTATGACTTCAGCATAGATTGGGCATTATTTTTTATTTCCCCAGAGTTGCTTTTTCATACCTCTTTTCTACCATCATCGTGGCCCCCCACCAAAAAAAACCCTCCCTGGTGCACCATTTTAAAATGTAAATTGTAGCAAAGCAACACAAAAGAATAAAGAGACTTTTTTTTTCGGCAATCATGATGATCACTTAATTCAGTCTCTGCCTTTCCACTTGGCATAAGGTAATTAGAATGCCACATCGCTGTAAAGACAGAAAGCTTCGGCTACCACTCTGACTCACCCAGACGATAATACATGATTAGAAGTCAGTGACAGATCACAACTGCTGCATGACCCACCAAGGTCTTATCAAGGGCAAATCGCATAATTAACATGCACTTCTCCAGCTGAAGAGTACAATGCGATTGTTCAGGAACAATCAAATTAATCTAGCCAATGGGGTCAATGCTTTATGACCTCGGATGAATTTTTGGGGATGCGGGGGAAGGCATGTGTGTTGTAGACTTCCTCTTCTTTCGTAGAAAAAAATTACACATATATAAAATTTGTATGAATATATATGTGTGTGTGCATGTGTGTGTGTGCTTCTTTGTGTGTATATACAAATGCATATACACACACACACACACACATATGTATATATATATACACACACACACACACACACACACACACACATACACAAGTCTGTGTATATGTATATATGCATTCATGAGACACACACACATAAATCCAACTCTCCCATACGTATATGGAATGCAATTCTTCCATATATATGGAAAAGAGTATTCAAAAATATTTGGAAAATGGTTGAAAATCATGGAGTTTTTTTTCAGCTGCTGAGAGAGGCTGATGAGAAGAATCTTGGACTGATGAGAATTTTTGCAATTCAGGCCTTATTTTGCACCCAATTCACACATGGTTGTTTTGCACAGAAAACAGCATTTTCTGAACAGAAAATAATATTTCTATGCAGAAATGTTATTTCCCATATTTCCTGCACAGAAAGTGCTGCATTTGAGGATTTTCTCTGTGCAAAATTTGAACAGCAGCTGATTTGCATAGCAAGCTTCTTCTTCTTCCTCCTCTTCTTCCTCCTCTTCTTCTTCCTCTTCTTCTTCTTCTACTTCTTTTGCACAGGAAACAGCATAGAAATATTTTCTCCACAGACAATGCTCTGTTTCCTTGCTGAAAATGCTGCTTTACAAATTTTGTAGGGAATACATCACAAATTGTGTTTTATAGCCTTCAAAAACTGCATGATTTTCAAAGACTTTCTCACAGAAGGAAGAAAATGGTTAAAATTACTCGTCGTGTCCTTTGAGAATAAACTCAGTGAAGAATTACATCCCTAATATATATGTGCATTTGTGCATATATGAGACTATATATGTATATATGTGATTTTCTGGCCATTTCCACCCTACACTGTTATAGTGCTATTATTCCACTTTCAAACTCCTGTGGCATTCTGGGGTTTATAATTTAATGGGGCCAAAGAGCTCTCTGGCTGAGAATTCCTCCCTCAACTGCAAACCCCAGGATTCCATACAATGTTGAAAATGGAGTAATAGCACTACAACAGTGTAGTGTGGAAATGGCCTGTATGTCACACTTATATAACATGCACCCAGACACACACATGTATGTGCATGTCCATGTAGAACCACATCTAAATATATGAAACACACACACACAAGTACATATATATGTGAAATACACAGGAATTTGAAAGATACATTTCACTGACTTTTTTAGTTCATCATGCGAGGACTAAAGACCTCCACTAAATACTGTCTGTCCCTGAGGGACACATAAGGAATGGAACCACTTTGACAGGAAATTCAAGCATTTAGTGAAGCCTGGAACTCCCATATATTTGCCCTGAACATGTTGAACACATCCCTAGAAAGGTACAAAACTGCAAAGAAGTAATTATTTTGCCTTTTTCAAAAAACAAAAAGCATTCCTTTCTGCAAACATAATTTTATTTAAGACAATTAGCACAATTATCTTGATATATGTTCATTTCCTTGTTTTCCTCTCTGCCTGCCCCCAAGGTTTGACCATGTCATTTGTCTTTCTTCTCCTTCTGTTTAATAAGGTCCTCTCTGCCTATGGACAGAGTTAAGAAGGATGGTAGAGACCAACTATTCTAGAGGCAATCCCTTCAGTAAAAGGCCAGCACGAGGAAGGGATCTTGCGTTGAAAGTTTCCCTTCACGTGGTCATACATGTGATACACGCAGAGGCACGTTTCTCTTTTTAACACCTTATTACTAGAAGGAATGGCTTAATATTTAGGTCATGTGTGGGTGAAAGAGCTTTTCCTTCATCTTTAATGTTGATTCTAACCAAAATATATAAAAGTATATGGTAAAGGTTGGGGGCTTGGGCTCTACAACGGATATAACCCATGGAATGCTGCTTCTTCCACAGATTGGACAAGCACGAGGTTCAACTTGTGTCACAATGCAAAGATAGGAGTGTAGTTATGGAGGGAGGAATGAGGGTGTTTTTCCCCAAAATAAGAATACTTCTCTCCCTTATGAAATTTCCCTTGAGTCCCCAAATTCCTACCATTGCAAGTAACTTAATAACTTCACTTTAGCATTTAGAAATAGGGTTTATGCATCAGCCCCACAAGAAGAAAAGACACAGGCAATAGTGCTAAAGAATGGGGACATGGCAAATATAGGAGCATTATGCGTTAAGGATTTTCAGTGTCTCAACCTTTGTAATGCTAGAAATTTGGAAACCAAAGGGAAATTTTATGGGAGAACGAAAGAATTCTCATTCAGGAGAGCAATGTCCTTATTGTGCCCTTCCCACAGCCAAACCCTTGTGAAGACCAGAATCCAGTTGGTGATATATATCTGTGTGCATTACCTTATGAGAGTCGGTGTAGTTTCATGGTTTGAGTATTATACTATGACCCTAGAGACCAGGGTTCGATTCCCCGCTGGGACATGGAAATCCACTGGGTGACCTTCAGCCTGTCACATACTCTTAGCCTCAGAAAACCTTTTATAGGTTTGCCTTAGGGTCCCCATAAGTCAGAATTGACTTGAAGACAAACTATAACAATAACAACAATTACCTTACGTGTGTCGTGCTACCTTTTCGATTGTGGTGCATTGCACTTATTTAATTCATGTTTGTGGGAGCAGGTTCCTCATGTCCAACCATTTCAGATGCCATTGTGCATTCTTGGATGATCTGCAGCTCTTTGCCAGTGACTTCAGTACACCACTTCCTTGACTGGGATTGCAGAAGCAGTCACTGTGTATTCCCTTTTGTACAGTGGTACCCTAAGCAGACAGATTTGCAGCTATTCATTATTCAGAAGAAGGGTGGTATAGCACAACCACTGTGCAATTACATGAGTGCAGATTTACACTGTGCAAACACAACCTAGGATCTCAGTCAGGGTGTCAGAGGCCTTCATAATGTAAAACAAGGCCTCCATCTCTGGGCTCTACGTTTGAGCTGAGGACTTGCGAATAGGGCGTGTTAGGTATCAGTAAAGGTAATTCTGGACTCCATTTTGGATTCTGTCATCCAGACTAGAGTAACGGGACATTGAATTTGGACAGGTATGACCATTGTTTTTCCCACCAGGCAACACCTGGTTAATTTCACTGTCTTTTAGTATGTCTGATTTGACTTTGGCCATTTCCGCACTAGAGTGTCATAGCGCGATCATTCCACTTTCAACATCCTATGGAATCCTGGGGTTTGCAGTTTCGGGAGGGGCCAGCCAGCCATAGGATGTTGAAAGTGGAATGATCGCGCTATAACACTCTAGTGCGGAAATGGCCTTTGTTTTTGATCTCACTGTTTTATTTGGCTCCTAGATGTCTCATAGCTGTATTTGTACAAGTAATGTTATGGAGTTTTGTTGTTGGTGTTGCTCAGATTGACATCTAATAAATTAATTTTTCAAAAATCTTAAGAACCCAGATAACTTTTTTTTTATCACTGAAAGCTTTCCAATGTTCAGGTTTTTTTTAATTTTTATATTTTCCCCTTTGCTTCTCAACTCAAACATTTCCAGAGCGGTGACAAAAACATCTATTGGAAAATGAACATACAAAACATAAACCCAACAGATTTATGCTTCAAATGCCACATGATAAAAAAAGAAAAAATAGAAATAGATATTGAGGACAAAGAGAATTTTAAAACAACACTGATGTATTTTGATTCTGAAAAGCAGGAAAGAAGGGCTGAGTGATTCAAGTGATGGAATTGTTTCCACTGGCAGAATTGTGAGAGAATATGCTCACCCCTTCAGCACTCTGTGCAACCCCAGAAACTGGTATGAAGGTTGGTGAAATCCTCTCCAGGTTGTTGGGCTGCGGTAGAAAAAGGAGAGAGGGGCATTCCCATTGTGTCTGGTATTGGAATGTTACATGGAGACGATTAAATTCTGCAGATCCTGAATAATATTTAGCTTGACAATGAGGGGTATAATCAACAGCTTCCTCTTAGGTTTGATATTCTCTACAACCACCACATACCTAGACAAAGAAATGGATCACTATTAGGATCCGCTGGCTACGATGGATGAAAAGATTATTTTAAAAATATTCCCCCAAAAAAACTGTTGCAAAAATTGTTTTTTGATCCTAGATGGGAGAGAATTTTCACTTGAAAAAAAATGCATGTGATTCTTTTGTTCAGAAAACAGTGGCTGACGTCCTACATCACATTTTTAGAATCATAGAGTTTGAAGAGACCACAGGGGCCATTCAGTCCAACCCCCCTACTATGCAGGAATACACATCAACGCTTTCCCAACAGATGGTCGTCCAACCTCTGCTTAAAAAGCTCCAAAGAAGGAGACTCCACCAACCTCCCAGGCAGCATATTGCACTGCCGGACAGCTCTGACCATCAGGAAGTCCTTCCTGAGGTTCAGGTGGAATCTCCTTTCCTGCAGCTTGAATCCATTGCTCCTTGTCCTAGTCTCTGGAGCAGCAGAAAACAAGCCTGCTTCCTCCTTAACATGACATCCCTTCAAATATTTAAACATGGTTATCATGTCCCCTCTTAACCTTCTCTTCTGCAGGCTAAACACACCCAGCTCCCTAAGCAGCTCCTCATAGGGCATGGCTTCCAGATGCTTTACCATTTTGGTTGCCCTCCACTGGACATGATCCAGCCTGTCGATATCCTTCTGGAACTGAGGTGCCCAGAACTGGACACGGTATTCCAAATGAGGTCTGATCAATGCAGAATAGAGTGGTACCATTACCTCCCTTGATCTAGACACCATACTCCTATTGATGCAACCAAGAATCGTGTTGGCTTTATTGATTTCTGCATCATACTGCTGACTCATGTTCAGCTTGTGATCTACCAAGACTCCTAGATCTCTTTCACATGTACTGTTATCCAGCCACGAGTCCCCCATCCTGTATTTGTGCATTCCATTTTTTCTGCCAAAGTGTAGGACCTTACATTTCTCTGTAGGTGACTTACTTGTCATTCTCATAGAATCTATGATTCTATGACATCACAGCTTGAGGATGGGAGAAAATTTGTCCTGTCATCCTAAAGTACGTCACTTGCCTGCATTGCAGAACTCCCTACCTTGGTGTTGTTCCTTCAAGTTTAAGGTGGAATCTGTGAAGTATTTACAATAGTGCAACAACAGTAGTGAATACACAGCATATCATAATAAAGAGTAAGTACGGATTCATAACTCTAGGTTATGATTCCGTAACTGTAATGTAGGATGCCAGCACACATTTCTGCAAAGACAATGAGTTTTCTGCACAGCAAAGAACATTTCCTGCACAGCAAATAATATCTTCTACATAGAAAATAACATTTCTAAGGAGAAAATGCTGTTTTCTGTGAAGGATGTACTCCTGAAACATGCTAAGGAAGCAATCAAGAAACAAAGAGATGGAGCTTGATGAAAGTATAACATTTGGCTCGTGTGGTTGAGAACTACAGAGCAGATCTTGGGAAAATTTCCATTTTGGGATTACATTTCCCAGACCCTTTTCGCTAGCATTGCCAAATTTGCTTTCTAATAATTACAAGCCAAATACAATTGTATTCCCAAGTAAAGTAGATACATTAAAACCAATAGGGTTTGTCAGTCAACACTTTTGTAAGCCCTACTGATTTCAGTGGGGCTCCTCAATTTGGGGCGCTAGCATTGGATTTTGCCTCCCAATGATATAAATTAACCTGCAATATGAAAAAAGTCCACCATTCTTGCTATGCTTGGAGCCAGTGTGGTAATAGATCTGATTGGGGTTGGATGTGGGATACTCAGGTTCAAATTAGAATACTCCTTGTGAGACTAGGGGTGCAATCTTGTTAGTGTCCTATGCATGCATAATTCACCTATGGAAGTGATTGGGTATTTTTGTCTGATGGGGAATGTCCACCTTCAGTTTAACATTCTGGAACTACAGCTGCACATGTAGTGCCAGTGTAGATGCAGACATGTGTTACACCTGGATGTATACAGTGAATTTGGTTGCATATTTGCATGCCTGTTGGTATCTTGTTTCCTTGGCACAATGTTACTATTCAACATAAGGGCTGTTTAGCACATTTAATGTATTACTCTGCATGTAAAGTTTTATGCTATGCAACTCTGATGTAGGAATTCAGCATACAACTGCTGGTGGTCTAAAGTTATTCAAGTTGTTGTTATTGTGTGCCTTCAGGGTGACTCTAGCCATTTCCGCACCCTATCTGATCCTGATGTCCTCCTGTCACAATCCCTACAGTGCCTTTGCTGGGGAGGGAGTGAGAGAAGAATGTTCTCCTCTGCTCCCGGCCAGGTCCAGTGGAAGGGAGCGCAAGAGATCCACACCTGCCTTCTGCAGTGCAGCCAGGCTCCTCCCCACACTGCACTGGGGAGGGAAACACCTCCATCACGCTTCCTGCCCTTCCATATGGCCAGAAAGAACAGGAGCGTCACACAATTGCAGGCTGTTAACGGATATATTCCATTAAACAGATATTCTACCATTGTGCCAGGTGGAGACGGGATGGCAGTGGGACCACAATGACGTCATGCACAAGTATGACCCATGAACCTCTGCCATCATGTCCCCATCACAGGACAGCTCCATTGCGCAGAAATGGCTTTGACTTATGGCTTTCTTGGACAGGTGTCATGTACAGAATAACTCCAGTCCTAAAGATTCAGCTTAGAAGTCTGCAAAAGTTTTATTCAGGAGACTTTAGAGTAACAGCAGCACATTCTAGTAATTGCCAAGACTAGAACACTAATGGATTTTCAGTCCCTTATAACATTACAAATTTGCACAGGTAAGCATCCTATTTGACAACAACTCTTTTCTCAGGCTTTCATCCTGCCTGCCAACTGCGTAACCTTGAAGCTGTGTTCGTTCCCTCTTATCAAAATTTCATTAAAATAACATTCCCTTCTTCCCAGAACACTGTATCTCACTCATTTCCATCATCCCCTTTCAGCCTATGTGTCAAACATCAGAGCACTACATGGCATCACCTTGCATGGCATTACATGGTATCACATTGCATGACATTACATGATGGTTTCTTGCATGGCAGGGAGGACAAAGCCACACCAGGTTTATTGGGAGAAGGTTTGCCACTGCCTTCCTTTTAGGCTGACAGAGTATGCCTTGCCCAAGGTCACCCAGTAAGTTTTCATAGCTGAATGGGAATTTGAACCTCTCAGAATCCTAGTCTAGCACTCAAACCACTGTGTAACATTGTCTACCAATCATACTGAGTACTGAAGTACTGAATGCACCACCATTTCTTTGAGTCATTGTGGTGATATACATCACGCATATGAGTCTGCATTGCAACTGTGAGTGGTGTGTGTGTGTACACTGAACCTTCAGTGATAGCAATTTTTGGTGTCTGCGGATTCTGAGGATTGTTATAACTGCACAACAGTAAGTTGCCAGGGGCAGACATTTCATTAGGCAGAATGAAGAAGCCACTTCAGGCAACAGATACTGGAAGCTGGCAGGGGACACTGAAATCTTGGAGGAAAAAGCTGTCTAAGCCAAGCAGCCACCCTCCATTTTTCTAGAGTGCACAGAAGGTATCATTGTGTTCATACATCTGCATAATAGCTTTGTACCATTCTGCACCCTACATCCCTGATTTTTCCATGTTTCATCACCAGGAGACAATGTATTTAGTCTTCTCTCATTGTTCATCAGTCCATACAATTCCACTGGATTCGTGCAAAAAGCCTAAGAGTGTTTTATATCAGGTGAGGATAAAGAAGGGCAGTGGAAGAATTCTTTATTCTCCAAATGCATTACTGTGGTAACTAATTACTTCTTGCAGTAACAAGATATAATGGAGTTACTTTTTTTGCCTGTAACAATGGTTGTAACTCATTGCTTGTTTATAGAATGGGAATGGGTTGACTTCCCATTGACTCATTGCTAAGTGTGTATATATGTGTGCTGAGCTCTGAGTCAGTCTGAGCAAGAGGGGAGAGAGGAACAACCATAGGGTTGCTTACCTTGTGATGGAACTGGGAAAGATTGCTTTGTAATGTCTTGATGGCCATTGTGGTCTCTTCCAACTCTATTGTTCTGTGATTTTTCTCAGAATTTCCAATCTGCGATGTTTGAATTGGCCACTTGGGGGATCCAGAGAGCATTTTCTTATATTTTCCAATGGTGCAGTACTGACAATAGTGTTAACTTGTTGATAGTGAGTAACCCAATGATTTACCCTTCTAGACTGCAATAACATTAACTAGTAATAACCTGATGGGTAATCAGAATAATAAGTAAAGCAACTTCTTCCTTTAAAAAAGTAGTATCTGATGTTTGAGGATAAAATAATTCACATTACCAAATTGTAAGAGTTCTGGTCCATGACTAAATCCTTGCAAGATTCTGCTTACAGGGATCCTGGCATTGACCCCATTCCTTGCAGAATCCTGCCCAGTACCTCAGACCCAGCTGGCTCAGATGCAGGACAGTTAGAGCAGCCAGTAGCCATCTATATATAAGGCCTGGGTTTTCTCTGCTGCCTTTGGCACAGCAACACAGTCTCTAGTGCTGCCTGTAGCATGTCCAATGTTGCTGACCCTGCTGACAGGGGGACTTAAACCTTGGCTTGTTTTCTGGACCTGCTCTCACCTCTGTGGACTCTTGTTACCTGGTAACTTCTTCTGCCTTGAACCCTTGCTGTGCCCTAACCTACTGCCTGTCTCTTGGACCTGTCTCCTGTCTCTGGCCATGTGTATGTCTGTTGCCCAAAAGGATCCTGTTGCCTTGGACTCTTGTGTTCTTTGACACACACACCCCCGCCTGTCTCCTGGACCTACTTCTTGCCTCTGGGCCCCTGGATTCTTGCTATCCAGAGGACTGCTGCCTTAGACTCTTGTTGTGCCCTGATCTTTGGCTTCCTGACCTATGTCAGGATTCTCTCCCTGCCAAGCCTCAGCCAGCAAGGGAGGAGGAGGTCAAGGACACTTGCAGGGAGAATCCAAATACACCAAACACCAGGAAAACACAAGCCAAGCCAGGTCAGGGTCCAGTCCAAAGGTTCAGGAGGCAGAGATCCATCCAGAGGGTTTCAGGGAGCAGCAGACATGAATGTCGTGAGGGCTTGCTAGTAATTAGCTGCTAGCAAAGAGCAGCCATGCCAGCAGACTTAAATAGCCACTGTGAACAGGTGCTGCTTGTTATTGTTTCCTCAACCTAGTCCCTGCAGCCTCCCTCTGAGCAGCCTGTTTCAGCCTTCTTTGTGATTGAGGGCTGATGGGCACAGGTGGCTGCAACTCCTCTGAATCACTGCTGGTTCCCTCTCCATCATGAGCTGGCCGGGGCAACTCTGTTTCTGCTTGATCTTCCAGTGCGGGGGATGTTTGCAAGTTGATTTGCTCACTCACTGGCTCAGTTCTTGGCACAATCAGTTGCTCCTTGATCTCAGAGGCACCATCTATCACAAACTACTTCCTGTCCCTGGGCCCAGGCCCAGCCTTAGCACCTGTATTGGACAGCCCTTGCTGTTGATGCCTTGGACCCTGACACAAATAAGGCTGAGTCATATGACCAAATTGGCTTGTCACAAATGGGAATCATGAAAAACTATGGCATGTAGAATATAAAAAGAGGATTCCTATGGCCCTTTCTGCACCCTACCTTTTTGCAGAGTCCTCCAGTGGGAATCCTGGCATTGGCCTTACCAAGAGGGGAGCACAATGGGAGCACTCCCCTCTGCACTGGCTGGCTCTGTCATGGCCATGCCTCTTCCTTCCACAGCACAGCTGGATGCTTTCCCAGACTGTGCTGGGGCAGGAAGTGCAGCCACTGAACTTCCTGGGCTTCTGCAGAACAGGTAAGTCTGTGATGGTGGTGTGATCGTGGGTCATTGATGGGGAAAATTCATCAATGATTTAATCCATGATTGTGCCACCTGGGAATGGGAGAAGGATGGGACCATGATGACATCATGCAGAAACATCGTTGCAGTCCCATATATCTCCTGTCCCCATGGTGGGTTGGGAGGGTGATGCAGAAAGGCTTAATTGGTTTTGGTTGTTGGTTTTCTGCATGGCTAGAAGCTGCATGGCAATACTCTCTATCATGGCAGGTAAATATTGTATTTTGACTACCCTTTGAAGGCACAGGAGCTTCTACCAAAAAGAGAGATGCCTTTATAAGTATGAATGACACTTCTATTTGTCATGTGATTGCTTCAAGCATGATGGAAGTGGAAGGAGACAAGAAATTGCTGGAGATGACATCAGACGATAAAGGAAAGCAATCTGCAAGCAGCAGAACACATAAGGGAAACAGCATATATTAATGTACACATTAAATATACACAGGATTCATAGAATCATAGAGTTGGAAAAGACCACAGGGGCCATCCAGTCCAGCCCCGCCCCTGCTATGCAAGAACACACATCAAAGCATTCCAACAGATGGCCATCCAGCCTCTGCTTCAAAACCTCTAAAGAAAGAGACTCCATCACATTCCAAGGCAGCATATTCCACTGCTAAACAGCTCTGACTGTCAGGAAGTTCTTCCTGAGGTTCGGGTGGAATCTCCTTTCCTGCAACTTGAATCTGCTGCTCCTTGTCCTAGTCTCTGGAGCAGCAGAAAACAAGCCTGCTCCCTCCTCGACATGACATCCCTTCAGATACTTGTGGCTATCATATCCCCTCTCAACCTTCTCTTCTGCAGACTAAACATCCCCAGCTCCCTAAACCGCTCGTCATAGGGCATGGCTTCTAGACCCATCACCATTTTGGTCGCCCTTCTCTGGACAAGCTCCAGCTTGTCGATATCCTTCTTGAATTGAGGTGCCCAGAACTGGACACAGTATTCAATTTTTTCTGCCTAACTTTAGGACTTAGACTCCTAGATGCCTTTCACATATGCTATTATCCAGCCACGCATCCCCCATCCTGTATTTGTGCATTCCATTTTTTCTGCCTAAGTGTAGGACTTTACATTTCTCTCTGTTGAAATTCTTTTTGTTAGCTTTGGCCCAGCTCTCCAATCTGTCCAGGTCATTTTGAATTTTGATCCTGTCCTCTGGCGTATTAGCAACCCCACCCAATTTGGTGTCATCTGCAAATTTGATCAGCATGCCCTCCACTCCTTCATCCAAGTCATTGATGAAGATGTTGAATAGCACTGGGCCCAGGACAGGACCCTGCAGCACCCCCCCAGTCCCTTCTCTCCAGGATGAAAAGCAGGGCGAGCACCCTTTGGACAATTTGCAAAATTAGTACAACTTTAAAAAATAATTGAAAATCATAAAAATATTAAAAACTAAAACAGAATTAATATGCAGTTTTCCCAGTTGCTTGTCCAGAAGGGTGATCTCTCAGTTTTTATGTCAGAAGCCCCATCGAGTTAGGCTCCTCTGCTATGCTAGTTAGATTGCTTAGCTGCTCTGTTGCCTTATTGCTTTGTCATTTGGGTGTTGGGAGGGGTAGGCTGACCAAAGCCTGGAAACCAAGGCCATTTTAGAGATCTGTTGTGTGAGCCTCAGGACTTTTTGATGCAAAAATCATTTGCACTAAAATTTCCTTTTTCGCAAGGTTGTCTGCACAAGATGAAATTTTATACCAATGAGTTTTTTACCCTTTTGGAAAATATCCCCAAATGCAAACCATCTTCAGGCAGTTGGCCATTTTCTCAACTGAATGTATGAAAGTGATGAGATATCCTTTCTCATCAACAGCAAGAACAAAATATGAGGAACATTTATATCCTTAACTGTCATTCAGCTGAGATATAAACAGGGCTTATACTATTGTGGCCAAACAGGACGTATGTAGGAATGAACAGAGCTGATAAATACTCCTAACCACAACTGAAAACTCAGCATATTGATCTAGGAGAGAATTCAGGAGTAAACTCACACACAAACACACACTACCTGCTTGTTTTAATAGAAATACAGTCCAGCCAGAATCTGGATGAACTTCCATATCTGTCTTTATTCTTCATTTTTTTTTTCCTGAAAAGGAGCGTCTGTGTTTTACCTGGATTAAGTTATTGTTTGCTTGCACTTATCCAGTCCATCCCAATATCAGGCACTGAAATTTAGGACTGCATTCCACTGTCAAACTGCTCTCACTGTGTCCTAGACTCGGCAGCAGCAGAAAACAGGCTTGCCCCATTTTTCAGATTACATCTTTTTAAATATTTAAATATGGCTATCATGTCATCTCTTAACCTTCTCTTCTTCAGGGTAAACATAACCCACTCCCCAACCTGTTCCTCATAGGGCATGGTTTCTAGGCCTTTTACCATTTTGGTTGCCCCCCTCTGGACCTGTTCTAAGTTTGTCAATAACCTTCTTGCACTGTGGTGATCTTGAATCCCTCAGTCGTTCTATGTAGATCTGGGGTACGTAACCGTGTGGGAATCAAGTACAATTTTTTAGCCCATGATCCACACCCCACAGACCATTCTCTTATATTCCAGGTGACCTAGAAGTGATGCAACTTTACTTAAAGCTGCCAGTTACCCCAAATTCTTATGCATTTTTCAAATGGCTCAGTCTGTTTATTCAAAAGTGTGTCTTCCTGCTTGCAACAAGACCTAACTTCTAAGGAAATAAAGCAACAAATAAAAGAACTGGAATTCACTTTTAAACAGTCACTTCTGCGCACAAAATTGTACTGGACCCCTGAAGTTCTCCTTTCCCGATCACATCACTCTCATTAATACTAATCAACCCCAATCCTTTCCTTGTGACATCACAATTATTCCTGCAGCAACCAATAATCACTTCATAAACAGAGGACATTGACCTTGTAGATCTAACATGTGCATGAGAGGTTGCGGGCAGGAGAAGGCCGGATGGCAATGTTATTTTCCTTCTGTAATTAACTGCCACAGAAAGGATAACAACCAACAAAAAGCTACACAGACTTACGCTTAAATAATATGCTTCTCTAGCAGCGTTGAGCACCAAAGAGCATCTTTGAGCCAATTAAGTCATTCCAGCTACAACTTGGCTCCTTGCATAATTGTTCTACTTGGCAGTGTTTGGTTTTAATAGCTACTTGCATTGTTAGTTTGAAGCCGCTTTCACTTGGGTTTCCCTCATTTCCAGATACCTTTTTATTAGTGAATAAACACAAGGCCTTTACAGCAATACAAGACTTGTAAAGTTTGAACTGCAGTCATTTGTTAGAGGTGAAGTATACGTGTGTGTGTCGTATGTGATTGTGTAGGGAGTTTAAACTGAAGATCAGAAGTTATTCCTTGGCAATTAATTCATACCATACAACTATGTCTTGGAAATGACTGTACTAGCTTGTGAGAAGTGTTCTGAGGGAAGAAGGCTATTTGAAAGACCGCAGGTGCCCAAATAAGCCAGCCCAGGTTGTCAGATCTTTGAGAGAGAGCTTTGTGTCAGGCGCTTTCCGTCTGTCGCAGCAGCATCCAGTAACAATAGCGACACCAGCTCTCCTGAGAGGGGAGCACTTCATTGCACTCCCTCGGCACTGGCTGCCTGCGGGATCCAGGAAACGCGGTGACCATGCCTCTTCCTTTCGCAGTTCAGCCAGGTACTGTTCCAGGCTGCACTGGGGCAGGAAGTGCAGCCATTACACTTTGAGGACCTCCTCAGTGAAGGTCAATGCGGGAGGGTGGCACAGTTGCCGGTCATTACAGGGAAAACCCATCAGTGATTTGCACCACCTAGGGATGGCAGAAGGATGGGTCCAGGACAACGTGCATAAGCATTGCTCCAGTGCCATACTTCTCTCATCCCCATGGAGGGTTGGGTGCATTGCATGGAAAGGACCTCAGTCCCACCACTATCACATGCGCATTTGGTGAGGAGACAGGAGAGACCCTTCTCAATAGCTGCTCCCAGGCTGGGGAACTTCCTTTCACAGGAATTAGCTGTGATTAGCCATCTCCCTGCTCTCTTTCCTCTTGTGGGTTAAGACCATCTTATTTAGGCAGGTGTTTTACCGGTGTTTAAATCACATGGTAGAATAGTACCAATAGTGCTGTGATGTGTTTTTCTCTGGCTATGCTTTAAATGTCTTTTGAATTATGTTTTAATTAAAACTATAATTCAATGAATTTTTTCAATTATGATTTAAATGTGTTTTAAAGTGCTTTTAACTTTCTGTTTTTAATAGTATTTCTGTTTAGCTTTTGCAATGTGCCTTTTAGCCAACTCTTAGGTGGGTGTTGTAGTTTGAGAAATACCTGTTGTAAATCCAAAAGTTTTGAGTCTCTGTCCACAAGACGCCTAAGGAGGTGAAGAAAAATTGACAAGGCAAGATTAATAGCCAACAAGACAGACCAAAACCACAAAACGACAGAATACCCCCAGTGGTCACCTCCAGTCCCCAGCTGAGACCACTCAAGTGCATCATCAACAAGTTGCAACCAATTCTGGTGAACATCACAGGCCTCTCACAAGCTCTGGGAAGAAGTCCTTTATTGGCCTACAACCATCCTGTAAATCTTAAACAAATATTCACTTACAATAGGATATATAACTTGGGTGGTAAAACCCTGTCAAGATCCTGCTGCAAACTGAGATGCCACCTATAACCCCACACCTACTCTGGCAGCAACATTGCAGAGGCCATTAGCTTTGCCCACAACAATCAGAAGTACATTGCCTTGCTTTTCCTCCAGTGTGATACATGCCATCTTACTCTAGCAATAGCCCTCTTCACACTACATTGCAGACAAGAGGATTAATGGACACAAATGTGACATTAGAAATGGCAATACTCAAAAGCACAGAACATTTCAACTTTCCTGGATACCAAGTAGGGGATTTACAGGTTGTAGTCCTTGAACAAGGAAATTACAAAAGAAGACTGGAGAAGAGAAACTGCTGGATTAAATTATATTCACAGATTCCACTTGGTACAACATCTGAAAAAAGTGGTTTTATATCCATGAAGCTCAGGTGAAAATAAAAATCAGTTAGGCCCTTTCTGCAGGAGACTCTGATCCCAGCATGGGGACGGGAGAGGAGCAGGACCACGATGACACTTCTGCATGACTTCGCTGCAGTCCCATCCTTTTCCCGTTGCCAGGTAGCACAATTGTGGATTAAATCATTGATGGGTTTCCCCTGCCAAAGACATGCAATCGCACTACCCTCCTGCACTTACCTAGCCTGCAAAGGCCTGGAAGCACAATGAGTTAGGTATGTTTATCCTGGAGAGGAGAAGGTTGGAAGGCAACATGATAACTGTGTTTAAATATTTGAAGGATTGTCATATGGGGGATGGAACAAGCCTGTTTTCTGCTGCTCCAGAGACTAGGACATGGAGCAGTGGCTTCAAACTTCAGGAAAAAGAGATTCCATCTAACCATTGGGATGAACTTCCAGACAGTAAGAGCAGCTTGACAATGGAATGTGCTTCCTCAGAGTGTGATGGAGTCTCCTACTTTGGAGGTTTTTAAACAGACACAGGATGGCCATCTGCTGGGAATGCTTTGATGGTGCATTTCTGCATAGTAGGGGGTTGCACTTGATGATCTTTGTGGTCTCTTCCAGCTGGATGATTCTATGGGCTTTTCCTCACTATACGGTTATAGCGCTATTATTCCACTTTCAACATCCTATGGAATCCTGGAGTTTGCTGTTTAGGGAGGGACATTTAGAATTCTCAGCCAGAGAGCTCTCCGGCCTCAATATTGCTCTGTGCCCAGCTACAGGAATAGAGCTGGAGAGTTCTCAACCACTTGCTACTCTTGTTCTCCATTGGCTGATAAATAGCAGTGTTGAGGGCAGGAAACATGTTGTAGTTCCATTTGATGGAATTTTATTGTACTTTCCTCTGATTCTGGATCTGTTAATGATTAAAGGTATGGGAGTCCCATCCTGTATTCAGCTTGGTAAACCAGGAAGGAAGGAAGGAAGGAAGGAAGGAAGGATTGCTGACATGATTTTGCAAAGAAAGTAGAGTAATGGAAATTATTCAAACTGAGTGCTGTTTGAAGGTCTTCTTCTTGGTGTGTAACTTCATCTCCCCATCTTTAGAAGCTTGCCACACAGTATATTATATGCTACAGTGCTGAGATACATACATATATACATACACACACACACACACACACACATATATATACATACACACACACACACACATACAGACTGAAGGATATGTACATTGGGAGAACATTTGCAAAATTTTCTCACATATTTTTTTAAAAAATGATTTCTGTTTATAACATTTTTGAATCGCTGAATTTTTTTTGGAATAACAGTAGTAATACTAATGATGATGATGATGTATGTTATTATTTTAATTTTAATTTTATTTTATTTGTATCATTCCTCTCCAGATGGAATTCAAGATGGGTTACAATAATCTTAAAAAGCTTAAGCCAAAATATTAGTTTACAAATGTCTTTTTTTTAAAAAAAGAATTAAATGATGATTTTTTTTCCTAGAAAAAAATGATTAAAAACAGCTAAAAACATATTTAAAACACAATATAAACTTTACACTAAATGAATGGCATTGTTTTGCCTTTATTTTTCTCATTTTCATCCCAGTTATCTCCTGCCCCTTCTAAGAGTACAAGTGTAAAGTGATTTAAAAAAAAATGATGGTAATCCTGTTTGTACTCAATCCAAAGTTCTCAGATTTGAAATTCCACCCATAATTCAATCCAAGTGGCCATCCAAGGGTTAGCCAAATTCCAGGACAATCATGAAGTAGAGTTAAAGGAGCCTGTTTTTCCTGAGTTTGAAATAAAAACGGCTTTAAATACATTATGGCACTTTAAAAATAAACCGATGAATTTCAAGAGCTGCTCTGAATAATGAGAATGCATATCAAAATATTACAGTGAAAAACCGTTTCTTTGTGCATGTCTGTTAAAAGAACCTCCACCAAAGTGATGGGATGGCAAATGGCTTATTGTGGCAAAGAGTGTAGCAAAATGTGATGTTACCCCTCAAAAGCATTTTAAAAATACAAAAAAAAAAAAAAAAAAACCTCTCAGCAAATCAAGGGGTAGGAAGGTGAGACGGATGTGCACGCTAAGGAACTGCATGTATATTGCATACACATTTGCATGTATGGGTCCCTGTGCATACATGTGCATGTTTGTAATAGCCTATTTCCGTGCTTCCCTGTCGGGTGGGCAGCCGAGTAGTTGGCGATTCCACCCACGCCATGCAACTCCCCTAACAAACAGGATTAAAATTCACTCCTTTCAACCATCCTAGGCCTTTATTCCTTCCTTTTCATTGAGCTACATTTGTCTGATTTAACAAGATAAGATTTGAGTGCTGATGCAGCCCGTTGTTAATGCAGCTGCCGCGTCCGCCGTGCCATCGACACTCCGTATGAGACGGATGCATAAATCAGGTATTCAAGAGAAAAAAAAAAGGGAAGAAGAAGAAGAAGGAAAAATTAGATATGCAGCACACTGGTTTTATAGTCCCAGGCTCAGAAATTGAAATGGCCCAGATTAATGTATTATATCTTACACACTGTCCGAGTGAATCAACTTTAATATATTGAACAGATTCACAGAACAAGACTGTGTTATCTAAGGAGCATTCGGAAGAAGGGATTGACCTGGGGATTTGATTTGGTTCAGGTAGTTCATGTTGTACAGCGGCATTTGAATAGTATCACATAAAAATAAAATTTGTATTAGAGATCTCTCACATCATTCGCAGGCAGCTTCCTCCAAAGCTTTGCAGGCAGTGGGGCAAATTTCTCAGAAAAGGAGAAGAGAAGAGAATTATGCGGGGGGAACAGTAATGCTGAGCAACTCAATGGTTTTAACCTTTGCTACGAAGACATCGAGACAATAGGATGTTTTCCATTGTTGTTTTGTTTCTAGTTTGCTTTTCTTAAAGCTCTCCCCCCCCACCAAGGTCAATGATGAATTTTGGTTTTGGCTGAGATGCAGAACCAAGATGCTACACTTCTGCCTCATAGAATGAAACCAGAGGAAAAAAACCCACTATTGCCTCTCATAGGAGAGTCCTGGGAAATGTAGTCCTGTGAGGGAAAGCAATGGAAATTTCACATTATTAGCGTTCCAAAGTGCAAAACCCTCCCCCTTCCCCAAAATTGTATATTTTCCCCACAGACATCATATCCAGCAGACTTATAGAATCAAGGTATGCAGAGTTGATGCTCCCTGAGAAATTCATTGTTATGGGGGCTTCTAGAAATGTGAGTTATTTGGACTGTCTTCACATAGTGACATAGTACGTCTGAGAGGAGAAGAGAACGAAAGGTTTTGCTTTGTTTTACTTTAGAAACCTCATGGCGTTAGCTTGAGAAGTGGACTCGACACAACATGGCTATAGCAGTTCGGTATTAGTCATGGCTCCATGCTACAGAACCCTGGGATTTATAGTTTCATAAGATACTACCACCATTAGAGAGCTCTAACGCTAAAGGGTCTTTTTTGCAGGAGGGGCATTAAAGCTCTACAGCCAGGAATACTAAAATACCCCAAGAAATTACAAATTCCAGAATTCTGCAGGATAAAACTAAGGTAACTAAAGAGATATCAAACTAGTACAACTGTGTAATGTAGGTATGCTGGAAGGCAGACTTTCTCAACTTTTTGCCTCAAGTCTCAAAGAATTCATGCATAAAATTACTACACCTACAGCACATTTTTTTTTGGTTCGATCATTGTATTCCAAAGAACTCCTTATGTCTTCTTGTGGAACCTAGGGTTTCAGGGATCCCTGGTTGACAAACCCTGCTCTAAGGCTTTGCTCATTTTGCTTGCATAGAAGATGACCTCTACCAAACACAATGACCAGGTGAAAGGAGCATTAGGAATTCTCCCCTAGGCTCAGTGTCCTTTCAAGCACACATATTACCTTTCTTCGCACAGGTACGCTGAATATAGCTCAGGAGGTCAAAGATTATGATGGCAGATCCGATCCCAACACTTATAGATTGTTCTTTTGCACAAGATCTGACCTCCCATCCCCACTGTGTATCCAGTGTGACCAGCAGGTAGTGTGAACAGAGATCGTTTCTGCACCACACTGTTACGGTGCTACTATTCTACTTTCAACATCCTTTCAATGTCCCGGGGTTTGCAGTTTAGGAAAGGGCATTTAGAATTCTCAGCCAGAGATCTCTTTGGCCTCAGCAAACTACAAACCCCAGAAGTGCACAGGATGTTGAAAGTGGAATAATGGCACTATAATAGTGTAGTGCAGAAATGGCCAGAGTTAATGACATGCTGGAAATAAGCCATTTTATTTATTATTTAATAAATGAATCCACACTGGGGCTGTGGGTGATGGACACAAGGCCGCTTTTGTATTGGGGCCATATTGTTTAGTTTCCTCCCCAGGAATGTATGCACAATTCGTTTTATTTTATTTTAATCCCACCTTTCTTTCAGCAAAGCTTCAAGGTGGCTTACAACCATTTAAAAACATAGTTTGAAAACTCCTAGACTTCTATTTAAAAATATTTTAAAATATGGCTTCTGTTTAAAAAAACATGATCCTATTGATATTGGCTTTTAAAAGAACCTGGTTCTGGTTCTATGGGAATCAGAAGAACTGGTTCTTTCAGGGGGAAGAAAACCTGTGTGTGGTTGGTGTCCTGGTTCTGGAATTGGATTTCTTGGTGTGGTGTTCTTTAATAAGAAGATTGTTTAGACAAAATGTTGTATTTCATTGTATATATAAAAATACCATGGTGTACCACCTTTGAAAGGTTATGCTCTGAAAAACAAACTAGCGCTTTCCCTCCCTCCCTCTCTCCCTCTCTCTCTCTCTCTTTCTCTCTCTCTCACACACACACAATTATTAATAGGACTTCCGCATATGATAGAAGGGTCAAAACCCAAAACCTTGGGTACAAAAGTATCTGTTTTTGCTACACATCCCACTCCCTTTTTACTAGCTTTGCCTTCGCCCATCTATTTGTCAGTGGAAGTGATTCTAACAAAAGAATGACAGATATCAATTATTCCAAATTGTATTGAGAACAATTAGGGAAATGCAAGAGTCATTGCAATGCCAAACAATTGGGTTTTTCTATTTAGCAGTCTGGAAAGAGCACATTTTAAAACAAGAGGCACAGTTATTCCAATGCATTAAGTATAAGTCTTTAATGCAGCAGAGTCTGTATCTTCCATCTGTTCTATCAATTAAACTGTACATTGATCTATGAAGTTATTAGCAACTGCTGAAGTTCCAAATAATCTGCATTACCACCAAAGGAAATCCCTGTTGTTGTTGTTGTATTTTTTTTTTTAAAAAAGAACAACATCAGGAAACAATAGTGCCTCTTCTTTCTCATGTTGGTTATAATATTC
Organism: Cyclura pinguis; assembly: GCA_030412105.1. Lineage (NCBI taxonomy): Eukaryota > Metazoa > Chordata > Lepidosauria > Squamata > Iguanidae > Cyclura > Cyclura pinguis. The sequence goes on along the minus strand of CM059599.1, from coordinate 14,413,010 downwards.
TGGATGCATAAAGTATTTTAATTTTCTCATTTTTTAATTCATTCATTTTTAATGAATTTTGATCCAGACACATTGAATAGAAAGACAGGAAATGATGCCATTTTATCTAAGGCCTACCTATTTTGCAAAGGCAAACCCCCTCTGAACAAATCTTGCCAAGATTTGCCTTAGGGTCTTTATAAGTCACAGATGACTTCAAGGGACACAGCAGCAGCAGCAACAACAAACTTAAGCAGGGGTAAGTACGGGTCATTACCAAAGTGATAAATTTGTGTCTGTATTTTACCTGTCTGGACTTCAGATTGACCTCCAGATATGACACAGAAATGGCCCATATTTAGTTTAAAGACATGCTAAAAGCGAAGTGCCGCTTGTTTGTGAACCTCTCTGAGCTACTTGCTGCAAATGTATGTTCTCCAATAGAATGTCCACCAACATCTTAGCTGATGACGAACAAGAATCAATCAGAGAATAATAAAAATCAATTAGAACACTGTGGCCTGAAACTGACTGCTAATCCCAACAGGAGTAGATCCACCAGATCAATGGGAACTTGCTAAGTCCAACTTGGTAGGGAACTTGGAATGTTCCATTGATTCAAGGGGTATACAGCTGCGGTTGGGACTCACAGCTGAATTGAGGCTTATGTGAAAGAATAGAAACCCATTTCAGTTGAAGCTGTGGGGAGATGTTGCTCACACAGCTGGATGTGGTGCAAATTGCTGTTGTTGTTATGTGCCTTCAAGTTGTTTCTGACTTACGGTGCCCCTAAGGCGAACCTATCATGAGGCTTTCTGGGGCTAAGAGTGTGTGATATGCCCAAGATGATCCAGTGGATTTCCGTAGCCAAACGGGGAATTGAACTCTGGTCTCCAGGGTTGCAGTCCAATGCTCAAACCATGACACTATGAAGGTCAGTATGCAGTCCAGAGTGATGCAGCCAAAAACTAATTTATCATCTCCATAATAAGTCATACTTACCCTTTCATTTGAGGTCATTCGAAACTTGATACAGTTCAGGGAATGTCAAAGAGGAAATAGCTGAAATCACAGAATCGTAGAATCTTTGAACTGGAAGGACTGGCCCTTTTCCCTTGTGGTAATATACACCTATAGCCCATCCAAGCTTTATTTAAAGACCACCAAAGATGGAAACCATTTCTGCGCTACACTATTATAGTACTATTATTCCACTTTCAACATCCTGTAGAATCCTGAGGTTTGCAGTTTAAGGAGCGGCATTTAGAATTCTCAGCCAGAGAGCTCTTGGGCCTCAGCACACTACAACCCCAGAATTCCACAGGATGTTGAAAGTGCAATAATAACACTATAACACTATAGTGCAGAAATGACTGGAGAGTTCACCCACTCTCCAAGGCAACTTGTTCCACTGTCCAACAGCTCTTACATTCAAGAAGTAGAATCTCTTTTCTTGTAATGTGAATCGATTTGTTTACGTTCTAGTCTCTGGAGCAGCTGAAAACAAGCTTGCTCCATCTTCTGCATGAAATACAGCAGTAGCCATGAATCCAGAAAAGATAAAGAAGGAAACAATCTTACCCAGAGCCTAGGAAATAAGAAGCCACTGCTTCCTCTTGTAGGAAAGGGTGAAGCAGGTTACATTTCACCCAGTAATTCAGAATAAACAATCATCTTGTGCAGTAGCTTTCTCTCTTTCTCTCTCTTTTAAAAATTACTTCAAGATTCGGCCAGCGAGATTTATGGAAAGATGATCCCAAATATGTCCTGCCTTGTCTCTTCTTCTCTCAGATGTCTTCACAACACCTTTTGCAATAAGCAATCTTGAAATTTTCCAGTGTGGAAAATTGTCGGCTGAACTGTTTATGTTGTGAGAAAAACACCTGGTTCTAAGAGATTACAATGAGTTTTCCTCCCCACCCATCTCTCCCTCGCGCTCTCCCTCTCCAGTGCTTTTTGAAGGGTGGGTGCTGTCGAGGGATGTGATTCAGCATTCTCTGAAGCTTGTTAATTGTGTGCATGTGAGCGCGCGTGCATCCAGAGAGTATTTCTAATGTTCTCACCTGAACAGCAGGTGTCTCTTATGTGCCTAGTTTAAATATAGTGCTTTGCTAGCATGACTCCTAAAAGGTAATCACTACACATTTTTGGAGTGTTGCTCAGAAATCACATAATGGCATCCAACTGGGCTGAAGTACTTATGTTACTGCCGTAGAGTCCCATATACCCAAAATGTGTGTGTTGTGGGGGAGGAGATATTAGGAGGAGGCTGAGAAAAAGATGAGTAGTTTTACTCATGATTCTTTCACTTTGGCTCTGAAATTCTCAGACTGCCTGTGATCAGTTTGAGCTTGGTCGCTCAGGAATGGCCATTGAGTTTTCTTTTTAGCACCTCAGCGTGGATATAAAATCTGACCTTTTCTGTGGTTCCAACTGGCACCCTTTTTGCACGGCATTTGCCATGCGAAAGGGCCCCCGGAGCGTCGTGCAACTGCGAGGAACTGTCCACACGATGCACTTGCAGTTGCGTGACGCTCCAGGTGCCGATTGCACACTATTTCATTTTTGGCTGTGAGCTGAAAATGGTGCGCGATTGCGCATCGCTCCAGGGCCCCGTGCACACTTGCTGTGCGTGCAGAGCTCCGGAGCCGCGGCGCTCACACTTCCTGCCCCAGCACAGCCTGGGAAAATCCCGGGCTGTGCTGCGGAAGGAAGAGGAGGGGCTCTCAGGCGAGCAGGCAGCAGCTGCAGAGCTGAAGGAACCGGGACGCGAGAGCAACTTGGAAGAGGCTGCTTGTGCGATCCCTGCACTCCAGCTCCACGAAAAGGTGAATTGCGGAAAGGGCCTGGGTAAGAGACAGACTTAAGTAAATCAGTGTCCTCTTCCTGTGAAGGTTTTTTCAAAACAAAGGTCTGTTTGAGGGTCCACCTCAAACCTAAAACATACCTCTTTTTGTAATTTTAGGACAAACTAGGGATGGGAGACTAAAAAGTCAGGTCTTATGAAGAAGACATGTTTTTGCATCAGAAAACCTGCATCTCCCTTTACAGCTGAAGACCACATGTGGTCCCAAGGGCATTTTTATGGTTTCCATAATCCTCCGGGGTCATTTTTTTTGGGGGGGGCACCAAAGTGCCCTCTTGGGGCATGGGGAAAATTTTGCCTTCCCTATTTATTTATTTACCCCTTTTGCCATTTTAAGCCCAGGAGAGGCCTTTTTCCTAAGCAACAGGAAGCGACTGGAAGTCATTTCCTGTTCATTTCATGTTTTTGACTTCCCACGGCCTAAAATTATCAAGGGCATATGAAAAACATATCAAAAATAACCTGGGCGGGAGTCGTCTCACAATTATGTAGACGTCATTTGCGGGCATTTTGAGGGAAAAATATTGATTTTTTTAGTAGAGGTTGCAGCCCCCAAGATCTATTGTGGGGTCAGTGCAGCCCCTTAGATTCCCACAATTGGCCTCTCCTTCTCTGTGCTGTCAATATATATAAACCTATGACAATATAGGTTTAAAGAATATCCAAGCTTTCCCTGCTCCTACTGTTACCAGCGGTGGATATTTTCCCTTGCCATCCATGAATTCTGGCAACATTGGGTGAAACCCTCCAGTACTGGCATGCGCGCATATGTGTGTGTGTGTGTGTGTGTGTGTGTGTGTGTGTGTGTGTATATATATATATATATAGGTCCTCCATGTATTGAATTACCCTAATTTTGCATGAGAAGGGATCCTAACTGGGTCAGAGTGTACCATTAGGTAAAATGCTGTCATTGACCTGACCTCCCCGCCATGTCATTGTGTTCTCAGTGAAATGGGGAACCTCCAATCTCAGCATTTTGTTTTTAAATAAATAGTCAAGGATGCTCATAGTACTATTAAAGTAACATCTTGTTTAGCTCAATGTGATTTGCCTTTTTAGCCAAGATCCAGTGAAGTACTTTCATATCCAATGGTGTACTTCTACATCCTATAGCAAGAGAAGCAAGACTTAAAGCATAGAATCATAGAGCTGGAAGAGACCACAAGGGCCATCCATTCCAACCTCCTGTCATGAAGAAATGCACAATCAAAGCACTCCTGACAGACAGCCATCCAGCCTCTGCTTAAAAACCACCAAAGAAGGAGACTCCACCACACTCCGAGGCAGCGTATGCCACTGTTGGACTGTTCATACCATCAGGAAGTTCTTTCTGATGTTTGGGTGGAATCTCTTTTGCTGTAGTTTGAAGCTATTGCTCCGTGTCCTAGTCTCTGGAGCAGCAGAAAACACGCTTGCTCCACCTTCCATATGGCATCACTTCAAATACATTCATTCCTTGTCTTTTTTTGTTGCAGCCCTTTGTGGAACCCAAAATCTGTTCCAGAGGATCTTCTAGCCCTCCAGAAAAAGCTTTTAGTGTTTAAGTGTGTAGTGGAAGACTACGGGAAGCAGATGGGATTGCTGAATCTGGTGGGAATAGTAAGATTCCATGGAAGTACACAACTGGACCCCAGCTTTGGCAGCACACTATGGTATTGATTCAGTGGCAGAGCTTGGAGTCTGTGGAGGGGGGGCGGGAGGGGGCAGGGCTGCAATGCAAGGGGCGTGGCCGCTGTGTGGAGGCATGACTATGGTGCGCAGGGGCGTGGCCAGGACATGGTCAGGGCATGTGGGGACATGACTACAGGCCCGGACGCCCCAGAAACATTGCCGCCTGGGGCAAATCGCCTCCCCCGCCCCCACGTTCCTGTGCAACTGTATTGATTATGTAAGTAATTCAAGGACTGAGCTATGGGTGCAACTGCAACCCCAGAAAGGGTTCAGATTTGATCAATAGTGGCTTTTGACTTCCATGTCAATGGGTCAAGGAATCCAGCCAAGGTTTGGTGCAAAATTTCACTGGAGATTCCCAAGGTGCTGAAAACTTCCCCAAACATAGGCCATTTCTGCGCTACATTGTTATAGTGCAATTATTCCACCTTCAACATCCTATGGAATCCTGGGGTTTGTAGTTTGGGGGGGGGTCTTTAGAATTCTCAACCAGAGAGCTGTTGGACCTCCGTAAACTGCAAACCCCAGGATACCACAGGACCTTGAAAGTAGAAAATAGCACTATAACAGTGTAGTGTGGAAATGGCCATAGGTTCAACAGCTTTCATAACTCCTTCAGAGCTCAGACTGAAATCTATGACTGAATTCCAGGTGTGACTGAACTACATGACCTATCGATCCCCTTTGAGTGTGAGCTTCCTCTGGTTTTATGATTCCTGTAGAGTTTGGACAGGGAAAGCAGCAACAGCAACAGCAACAACAGTGCTTAGGATTTTCTTGATCTTTTCGTAGGTGTCTATCAAGAATCCTTAAAAGAATACTTTAAAAAAAGATGGCATTGTTTTTGTTTTATAGATAGTGGTTTGGAGGACCAGGAAGAGAGTTAGAAGTTTGTTAAAGATCAGCTGTTGAGTTCGAGGCTGAGGATATTTTTTTTAAAGAAAAAAATATTTGAAACAGAAACTTTCTAGCTCATAGCTAATGCTCTTAACCACCTACGTGCACTGCTCCCCCATGGAGACTACAAAACAGATGATCAGTAGGTCTCACACTGGGGTGCGTCATCTAACTCCTAATGTCTTTGAACTCCATCCATCAAGTGCCTAGCCTGGAGTTGGGTTAGGCAATGACAGTGCCATCTTTTTTTTTTTGCCATTTCATGAATTTATTCCAAGGCTCTCAGACCAGGAGCTGAATGGTTTTTGTCTGATGGCTAAAGACACCATTATGTCAAAGACTGAGAGAGAATTAGCGCTTCCACTTGTTACAGAACGGACTGTGGAGGAGCTTTCATCTCCTAAGGTTTAAGTTCAAGACACAAGCTTCGGCTAATAAATGTCAGGCCAAAGGCTACACTAGTTCTGGTTTATTCTTTTGGAACTTTGTTTTCCTTTCGATAGACAATAAAGGCAGGAGTGAAGCCTTAATCATTTTATTTTTATTTTTAACATCCAAGGCCACATTCTGGGCTCCCAGTAAATCAAGTTTCATCAAGGGGTTTCTTTGCATTTTTTTTCATAAGAGGGAGTATTGAAAGGAACCAAATGGATACTGTAGTGTCGTTTAACTAGGAGACAGGAAAGAGCTGCTATCTTGACAGTGCAATGCATGAGAATCCCTTATAGCAGATGACACCAATTTTAGACTGAATTTTTTTTTTCATTCCCAAAGTGTTTTTCAAGTACAACTCTCTCTCCCGTTATTTTCAAGACATGCATTTCTTAAGCAGTCAGCACTCTGTCTAGGAAATAGAGAAGGAATTCAGTATTTATTGATTTCTAAAATGAAAAACCCAACTCTGCATATATATATAGCTTTAGCCTAGCATGGGAATGGTCAAAGATTGAAAGTAACTGGTTGCAAAGAACATAAGATATATCTAAGTTACACTAAGGTTGTAAAGTCTATCCTTTTGTAGTGTGTTATGGTGGTTGTTGCTCTTATTATTATTTTATTAATATTGTTTTGTTTTATTGTGTACCACCAAGCTGGTAGCTCAGGTTTTGCAAATTCCGGGGTGTGGCTTCCTTGATTGACTCAATCCATTGGTTTTGCAGTTTTCTTTTATTTCTGCTATCTTCAACTTTACTGGGCATTATCATCTTTTCTGAGAGACAGTGTGGTCTAGTGGTTAGAATGGTAAATTATAGCTCAGGAAACCAGGGTTCAAATCCCTGCCCAGACATGGGATTCCACTGGGTGACCTTAGGCAAGTCACATTCTCACAACCTTTAAAGAAAGCAACCATTCTCTGAGTAAATTTTGTCCAAAAACTCTATATGGTAAGGTTACCATAAGTCAGAATTGAGTTGAAGCTACACAACAACCGCAGTGTTTTCTAATGAGTAATATCATCTTGTGATATGTCCAAAGTAAGATAGCCACTGCTTAGTCATGTTGGCTTCTAGTGAGAGTTCAGCCTTAACTTGATCTCAAACTCATTTGTCTTTTTGTTGGATCATATTTCAAATGAGTTGAGTTTCATTCCTCTCAGTTTTTTTCACTGCCCAGCTTTCACAACCATACCTAGAAATCAGAAACACTACGGCATGGATAATTTAGACTTTCATATTCAGTGATATATTTTAACGTTTTGAGATCTTATCTAGTTTCTTCATAGCTTCTATAGCTTAAATTCAAAGTAATTTAAAAGAAATGCCAGGTGCATTTGTTAAGCCATAATATCAGGGTCATGGAGATTTTCATGCATGTGTATGTTTGCACTGCAAGTCACACTGCATCATAGCTTTGGTCTCTTGCAGCTGCCTAAATCTCTCAACAGTTCTCATGAATCCCTATTAACAGAAAGCAACTCTGTATATGAACGTTCTTAGAGATCGCGCAGGTATCAACATGTTATAAAAACACAGCCTGCTCATGGTTCTGATCATAGGATCATAGAATTATAGAGCTAGAAGAGACCACAAGGGCAATCGAGTCCAACCCCCTGCCATGCAGGAATACACCATCAAAGCATTCCCATCAGATAGCCATCCAGCCTCTATTTAAGATCCAAGAAAGAAGGAGACTCCACCACGCATTGAGGCAGTGCATTCCACTGTCAAACTTTTATTTGTTAGAAAGTTCTTCCTAATGTTTAGATGGAATCTCTTTTCCTAAAACCATTGCTCTGTGTCCTAGTCTCCGGAGCAGCAGAAAATAGGCTTGCTCCATCCTCCATATGACATCTCTTCAAATATTTAAACATAGCTATCATGTCACTTCTTAACCTTCTCGTCTCCAGGCTAAAGATACCCAGCTCCCTGAGCTGCTCATCATAAGATGTATTTTCCAGGCCTTCTACCATTTCGGTTGCTCTCCTCTGGACGCGTTCCAGCCAGTCAATATCCTTCCTGAACTGCGTTGCCCAGGACTGGAGGTAGCATTCCAGGAGGACACTGACCAAATGTGACAACCAACACGACAATTCCTAGATGAACATGCAATAAACCAATTCTACATTGACCAGCAAGTTCAGAACATTGTTCTAGTTTCTTAGAGCTTTGTCTGAGTAGCATTTGGCATTTGGAAGCCTAATTTTAAACCACAAGGAGGCAGAGCTAGGAACACTGTTATCATAATGTTTATGATCTTGCCTCAACTTCCCAAGGGAAGGAAATCTACCCGGGAGAGTCCTGGAATTTCCTTTCTTATAGCTTCTGAAGGAAAATCTGATCCTAAATGACTGGGAAAAAGTCTAATTAGCTATTTCATTGACTGGTTGATTTGATTTCTATCCTGCCTCTCTCTCCCACGTTTGGGATGCAAGGCACCTTACAACTTAATGAAACAGGTTCCAGTGCAAAACACAATAAATTATACATATTAAAATACAAATTGTAAGCAGTAAAATATTGAAAAGTTCAGCGCATCCCTATGCACATATACTTTAGCTGCCTCTGTTCATTAGAAATAGCCTTTATTTTCTGATCCGTGTCAGAATCCTGTCCCTGATGTATCTATCATTCAGTATGATGCTTTGGACCTTGTGGAGATGCCATGATAGATTATGGTTAGAGTGACTTGTGGTGATGGCTTTACAGAGGGCAGTGAGGCAGCTGCTTCAGGCAGCAGATACTGGTTTAGGACAGGAGGTAGCAGAATGGATAGGAGGACTGGGTTGTGTTGCCCATGTGACCTGAACTCTGTCCCATAAGTGCTATCCATGTGACCAGCCCTCTGTCTCACTGTTGTCCCAGGAGGAAACTGGGACATTCTTGCCAGTGTTAGAACAAGAAATCCAGTGATTCTTCACACTACACGGTTAAAACACTTCAGTCTCACTCTAACTGCCCTGGCTGCTTTCTATTGAATCCTGAGATTTATAGTTTGGTGAGGAGCTAATGTCCTCTGGCAGAGATTTCTCAGTGCTTCATGAAACTACAAATCCCAGGATTCTCTTGGATGGGAACATAGAATCATAGAATTATAGAATTGGAAAAGACCACAAGGGCCATCTAGTCCAACCCCTTGCCATGCAGGAACACCACCCAGCAAATGGCCATCCAGCCTCTGTTTAAAAACCTTCAAAGAAGGTAACTCCACCACACTCCGAGGCAGCATATTCCAATATCAAACAGCTGTCACCATCGGGAAGTTCTTCCTAATATTTAGGTGAAATCTCTTTTCCTGTGGTTTGAATCCATTGCTCCATGTCCTAGTCTCTAGAGCGTCAGAAAACAATCTTGCTCCATCTTCAACATGACCTCCCTTAAAATATTTAAACATGGCTATCATAGCAGTTAAGGTGGGGCCAAAGTGCTGTAATTGTCAGCTTAACCATCACCTTCTGTATACTGAATAGGGCCACCACTTTTTCCATCTTTCTTCTGGCCTAATCGGCATGTCTTGGTTTGGCTCTGCAGCTCCCATTTTTTGAAGAGTTTTGGGCCAGACACCCTCAATGGGGCCTCCTCTGTTGTTAAATCTACCTTCTCCTCGTCACAGTCACCAACTACTGTTGCTTTTCTTTTACTTTATTCCTGCTGCTTTGCTTAAGAAGCAAAGAGCTAGTGGGAAGGCAGGCTTGACCTCACCATCGCTGTTGTCTGAGCCAGAACAAAAAGTGGTTGAACAAGACACTCGCATTGGATGAAGAAAGGGGAACAAGTCTGCAGGACTCTTGTCAGTGCTTGGGCTGTGACCACTCTACAGTTGGCCAGGTAAACTTATGCTTGAAGCCCGTCTCCTCTGGTATGTTGCTGGCACTGCTGTTCTTTAATGTTGACCATTCTTCACAGGTCCCTAACCTGTCAGATAAAGAGGGGAAGCTTATATGCAGTTTTTGAAACCTACTGTCAGTTTGGGACCAATGCTGGGCAAAATTAACACATGGTTATTCTGTGCAAAAAAAACAGATTTTCTGCAATGGAAGTAGTATTTTCTACATAAGAAATGATATTATTTTCTGCACAGAAAAAGCTCTTTCCTGAGCATAGTTGTTTCCTATGCAAATCACCCATACACTAATTTAACGCATAGCTGTATCACACTACACTGTTATAACACTATTATTTCACTTTAACTGCCATTGGCAACATTCTATGGAATTCTGAGGTTTGTAGTTTAGTGAGTCCCAAGAACTCTCTGCTTGAGAATTCTAACTGCTCTTCCCTAAACTGCAAATCCCAGGAATCCCTACCATGAGTTAAAGTGGAATAATAGTGCTATAAGAGAGTAGTGTGATAGGACCTTAAGTTTCCAGTTACAGCATTTTCTGTAGAGAAAACAGGGGTTTCTTTTTTTTCTTATCTGTGGGAAATAGTATTTCTGCATAGAAGTATCATTTCCTCTGCAAATTAATGTTGCTTCTTGCGCAGAAAATGCTGTTTCCTGCATAAAACATCCAACATGCATGGTTTTGCAGAGAACTAGTCCTCAGCTGTGACGATTTTCACCAGTCGAGGATTATTCATGTCAAGGTTTCCCAGTTAAAATAATTTTTATTTCCATCAGCCTATACACACACACACACACACACACACACACATAACACATATACAAAAATGAACACATAAACAAGAACAAAAGACACACCCGTTCCCATCCTTACCCCACCAAAAGACAAAACGAACAAACAGAAAAACTTCCTGCTTTTCTCTGTCTATAGTCTAATTCGTAAATCTAGTCTCTCGACGAGACCTAACCTTGGTCCTTTCCACAGGATGCCACCATCTCACATTGGGTGCAGGAGAAGGACGGGCCCCAGATGATGCTTATGCATGAACAACGCCCAGGCCCCGTCGTTCTCCCATCCCAAGGCAGCACGATTGCACAGTAAATCATTGACAGCTTTTACCCTTCAATGACTATTGATCACACAGCTCTCCCACTGCCCTCTCTTACCTACCTTGGTGCAGAGGTCCTGAAAAAGCAACGGCTGCACTTCCTGCCCCAGCACAGCTTGGGACGGTGCCCGGCTGCACTGCGGAAGGAAGAGGCGGTCCCATCATGCTTCCTCCATTCAAGGAGGTAGCCAGTGTGGAGGTGAGCGCACCTGTTGCGCTCCTCTCCTGGGAGAGGCTCTACCGAGATCCCTGCGGGACACCGCCAGGATCTGGGAAGCTGCAGAAAGGGCCCTTCTCAGGTTTCCAAACACTCCAAAAATATGTTTTTAAACCATTTTTAAAAAAATAATTTTTCCATCTCTACAGCACACATGTCCACTCCTGCCCAGAGTGTGGGATGATATGGTTGACCTCCAAGATTCCTCCCTGTTCTTTAATTCTGGGATCCTATGATCTGTGTTTGTTCCAAAGATCTGCCTGGAGCAAACGCAGTCCAACAGCAGCTCCTGTTCCTGTTGTCAGGGACTAGTTGCATATGCAAGATCGTCTCACGTGTGTTAACGACAAATCTTCTGCCAGGAAAATGAGAACAGGACCTTGCCACTTTAACGAGGCCCACAGTTTGCGCTCCTTGGAGCTTTGTGGAATTAGTAAAGCAGCATGAAAGACTTGATTTTCATTTTATGTTGTGCTTGTGAGGCATTAACATGATGTTCTAACACTTGTAAATGAGCACAGCCCGCGCCTAATCTGTCATTTTAATGCCTTATAGATTTTATTTCACTCTGTGTTGTACCAGATTCTCAATAATAATAATCAACTGCTTTGTTGTTCTTTCGCAGAAATTAAATTTCAGCAGTGAGTGTGCAACTAATAAAAGATGTTGCTTGAGGAAACAAAAAATAAATATGATGAATCATAAAAGTTGGAGGGAGGGAGAGTTGTTCATATATGAAAGACAATTACTGAAGCAGTGGTAAATTCATCTGATTCACATATTGTCAACAGCTTAATAACTCTCGGGAAGGACTTAGCCGGAGTAATCTCTCTGTTTGCATCAGCATCTGTGTTCGCAGACCTGCTTCCCGGTGGACAACAAAGATACATCCTGTTGACATATTTAAAGATATATATGTATATGCAAGAATAACAAGTACCTTGGGAAATTATTGTGGTTTTTCTTCCCTGCACCTTAGGAAAAAAAACAAAAACAACAACCTTTCTTTCCACTTGAATCACACCAGCAATCTTGGGAGGTTGTTTTCACAAGTGCTTAATTTAATAACTTCTAACTTTGCTTTATCCTTCTAATGTTTGTTCTCAGGACTCGCTCACGCTCAGTGGCTCTTTTTCTCAGCACAGAATGGAGGCAGAGCTGAGAAAGCATTGCTCTTTTGGATAATTCCCAGAATCCCCTAGGAGGAATGCCCCCCCCCTTTTTTTTTTGGATTACAGTTCCCGGTGGATAAAGTGGCTGGGGGATTCTGAGAAATGTAGTCCTTAAGGCTGTATGGGACCATGAATGCAAACTAATCCAACTCCCTGCTATGCAAGATTATACAACTAAAGCACTCATCAATGAGTAAAAGACCACTACCCTTAGATGGAGTTCATTCCACTCTTGAAAACAGTAGTTTCTCCAACCTTTGGATTCAAGGAATCAAGGACAAATCTTCTATAATTTTTCCACACTAATTCCCACATATGTGGGGACAGGTAAGGATTGGTTTTGGTAAGAGGGATGCAGCTTGCACCTTGTATTTTTTTCCCTCCACAGAGTGTTTTCCTTTCTGCATCAAACCAAAGGTCCACTTTGTTTGTTGTTTCTAACTGGGACCGTAGAGTTGTTTCTCAAAATGTTAGCATGACCATCTCCTATCACATCTGCCAGAACTCAAAGGTATCCTTGTTGGACACTTGTATAAATTAGTGAAAGGTAGCTCTGAAGAACATGTCTGCCCTATTGTTTCACCTCCCCATTTATTTCTTTGATCTATGTGGTTAAGGCTTTTACTTCCTGCCTGTCTGCAGAGGTCCTTCTCCACTTTTCCAAAAGTTAGTTAGTCCTTTGTCTCCCATGTCTGGGAAGGGACCTCAGGATGTTCCCTAAATTCGGTAAAAGAGCCTCTGAACAACTCGCTGTCATGGGTAAGTGTGAACCAGATATTCAGGGCCTCTTTTGCCAAAAGTTAGGGAACCTTTTTTTACCTCTCTCCTTCCCTGTCCAAGATGGATTTCCTGAGACAATAAATGTAGGAATTTTTTTTCTTGCCTTACAAAAACATCTTGAGTATTTTCCCCTGATATTACCAAAGCTCACATTGTACTGGCGGTGCTGCACTCTGCTTGACATACATACCAAATATTCCTACAATCCTTTCCTATGGAAAGTGGCTGTTCCATTTTTGGGTATTTTTGTCTAGTAGCTGAGGGTAGAACCAGCCTTGCCCAGTCTTTCTCCAAAGTCATCTGAAAGCAAGTAGCCATCTTGTGATATGTAATTCAACCATCGTGTGAAAAAAAAATTTAGAAGCATAGAATCATAAAGATGGAAGGGACCCCAAGGGCCATGTACAGCTAAAGCACTCACCAGAGATTGCTATCCAACTTTTTTAAAAAAATAAAAGAGTTCCAGTGAAAAAGAATCCACCACCTGCCCGGCCCATCAAACCCACTGTTGAGTAGCTTTTGCCATCAGGGAGTTCCTCCTGATGTTCATATGGAATCTCTTTTCCTACCATTTGAATCCATCAGTGCGTGTCCTAGTCTCTGGAGAAGCAGAAAACAAGTCTGTGTGACATCTGTTCAGGTATTTCAAGCTGGCTTTCATTTCACCTTTCAGTTTTATCTTCTGTAAGCAAAACACCAGCTTCCTAAGGCCCTTACCACACCACGGCACCATCTCAGCATGGAGTGTCTTTGCTGTCAGTCCACAACGTGTGCCATTGCATGACACTGCTGCAGTCCTGGTGCTGTCATATCCCCAGCCATCATGATAGTGCCGTAAACCATTAACAGAAAAATCCAGTAATGGCCTCCTTTCGTGCAACAATCCCATCAGCTGTGGGCGTGTGGGAAGGGTGGAAGTGCTGCCAAGTGCTGCCAAGTACTGTCTTCCACAATGCAGCCCAGGAAGAGGCCGGCTGCACTGCAGAAAGAATGAGCATGTCCTGAATGCTACCCATCCACCTGTTACCCTGTGTACTGGGGGTCCCGGGAGGGACACCAAAATGTGCTCAACTAAAGTTGGGGAAAATTAGCTCGGAGCACTGCTTAGCGTTATGAGAGGCAGGGTAACGTAGCAAAATGTTGAACCCTATGTCTATGGGGTCAGGTCGAGTCAAGGAGCACACAGAAGTTGAAACAATAAATTATGTTTATTAAACACAAGCAAAACAGTGTATGCGGCACACTCACACAAGATAACTAAAGAAATAAAGGTTGGAGTGGTATAGAGGGATTTTTAGAGGGATTGCTGGTTTGGGTGATACTTCACCTGTCCTGGAGCCCGGAAAAATGGAGAGCGAGGCTGGGGTGCGATGTAGCTCAGCACGTGGAGCTGAGGAGAGGCTCGCCAAGCAAAGCGGCAGCAAGGCGGGATGAAACTCGGGAGCGACCCGAGGAAGGTCTCGGAGTCAAGGGTTTTTATAGGGAGAACTGTGGCTGCAGGCTATGCCGTACTTGGGGGAAAACAATAGATTTGGAGTTGGAGACAAAGCCTCCGAAAGGTCAGAATCTGAATGATAGAGTTATCGTAGCGGTTCTCAGTAGAGTAGCCAGTATGCAAACGCAGAGTATTTGGGTATTGTATAGGTTACCCATCAAGCTGCCATTGCGGGGCAGAGGCTCTTTTGTAAGTTGCGTGCATACCTAATTAGAGTACTTGCCTGGAGGTCTCCTAAAGCAGCGAGTCAGCTATTTCTGGCCTGCCTGTATCGTAGTTTGAATATTACGGCAATTAACGGCCGAGCTTGTTTATGTGCTTGTCCGGTGGCCTCGCAAGCACGTGGAGGGGAATAGAGAACTGAAGCCGAATTATGATATCAAAAGGATATCCTTAATATCCCCAAAGCTCGGACTGGCCAGGGCAGTAACACACCAGCAGCTGATTGGTGCAGTGGGGAGATTTCAGGTCCTGATCCAATCCCGGCAATGACATTCCCAGATTGTGACAGGATGACACAGGATCACAGCATAGTGCAGTAACAGCCGAAGTCATTTCTCATAAGGCTGGGTTCCCAGATATCCTTCTGAACCGTGGTACCCAAAATTGGTCATAATATTCCAAGAAAGGTCAGACCAAAGCAGAATAGAGTGGCACTATGATTTCCTCCTATCTGGACACCGTACTCCTGTTGATGTTGCCTGAAATTGCATTTGCTTTTTCTTCACAACTCCTCTCCCCAACAGCACTTAGTTGCAAATGCCTAAGTAGTATCTTCTTCCCTGACCCTACCAAACCTGCTACCAGGCAACAGCCACACCAAAAGATGGAGATCTGTTCAGCTAGCAATCAAACTACAAAAGATGGCATGTCCACACCTACTCCCACCAGCAAGAAAGGCTATGCCAATGAATTGTGACAGATGTCCTGCTTCTAATTGTTGCATCCTCACTTGCTGATGGAAGGGGATGGAAACATCACCCTCCAGTGCCCCAATTTCCAGCTGAACAGACTTCCAACTTTTAGTGTGGTCACTGCCTGGCAAAGTAGGTTTAGGAGGGCATTTATGACTGGCAACAGTGCCATGACCATGACGACATCCCATTTGTATATATGGAGCAGTTACAGAGCCATAACTTTAGGTTATGAATCCATAAGACTGCAATACAGAATGCCAGCTGCCATTACTCCTCCTACTACTACTACTACTATGTCCTAAATCATGATCAGGTAGGAATCATGTTGACCTCCAGATATTGTTGGATCACAGAATTCTTCACTATTAGCTATGTTGGTTAGGCCAGTCCAACTACATCTGGAGGACTGCACATTATCCATTCTGGCCTACATACACTTGCTAGTTCCAGCTAGGGTAGACCCATTGAATCAATAGGCTTTATATAAGTGTAGCTTAGTCACTCAGCAGCTGATTCAATGAGTGCAGTCATGACTTGTAATGTGTTAATCCTCAGAGTTGGCATAGACACGGGGAGCTGTTTGTACCCTCTGCATTCCACAGAAGAAAACAGAGACACGTGTGTCCAAGCAACCTCAGAGGGCAGTCAAGATGATGAAGGTTATTAATGAGGAAGGACAGAAAAACTAGGAGAAGCTACAGCACTTTGCTTTTTCCTGATCCTACTAGGAAGGGCAAAATTTCACCCTTCTCCTCTTTTCCCTGCTGAGCTAATTGAATGCAAAGTACTTTTGCATTCTGAAGTGAGTTTACACCAGTTGATGTAGACAGAAGAAAAAGGGGTGGGGAGAGAAGTAGGAAGAAACAGAATCAGGGACATTTTAAAAGCAGCTGAGAAGGTGCACAATACAGGATCAAATGCGACTGTCTCTGCCAAATGGGAATAAAGTCAACCCTCCACATTTGCGTATCTGACTTTCATAAATTTGATTATTTGTGAATTTCTTCAATACCTGACCCCCCAACACAGCTCAGACTTTCCTTTTCCAGGGGAACCTTCCCTCACAGTGGCTCCAATCAGGCCATGAAGCCCTTGAAAGGCTCACCTCTGGTCTCCCTCTTGGCCAGCTAATGACAACTTGCAGCCTGATTTCTCAGCACCAGAAACTCTCCCCTGATGCCCCCTCCACACACAACTAAGGAAAGAGAAGGGCAAAAGAAAGGAAGCATGAGGGCACCATGCTCACCCTCCCTTTCCTCTCCTTTCTCTGACCTGATTTAGACCCTGCATGCCTGCTTTCCCCACCACACCTTGGCCTCTTCCCTTAGATACACACATATATTGATGTTTCTGATTTTTCCACTTTTATGGTGGTCTTGTGCCCCTAATCCCAGTGAACATGGAGGGTCAACTGTTGCTGAAGGATATAACACAGTAGTTATGGGTCTCCAATCCCTTTTCCCACTTCTATCCCTCACCTGTTTGGCAAATATTGGAACAGGGCTCCTAATTTCATTCATTTCTGGTCATTTACATCTCTACAATGTGGAGCAGCCAGAGACACAAGGAACATTCTTTCACCTTGCAAGTTTGGATAAGATTTTGCTTGGGGACCAGGGGGACGCATCCCATATGCTGACAGTTTTACTTTAACCACCCTGACATCTATTTCTCTCCTCCTGTTCGCTGTCTCTCCAGTAAGTGAGAGACACCGGTGCTCCGGAAAGCATATGTAGCTGTCCTGCTTGGATAAGCATTTATTTTTTATTATGTTTACATTTAAAAATATAAGGATCATTAGGAGGACAAGGTGACATCGGCAGGTATTTTGACTGCCTCCAGGCACTTCACCACTGACACCTGGCATTGCATTCCAGTTGGAAATGACCCAAATTATCGCAAAAGTCTGGAGTTCACGGACTGGCAGGCCTGAATCACAGCAAGTGTTCCACCTGAACAGATTCCTGTGCATTTTTTTGTTTGTTTGCTTAGCAAAGCCTTTCTTAATTGTTCAACAATGTGGCCAGAAGGGGAGGGGGTATAGATTATCTGGGTTATCACCAGTAGCGTGTAGCTTTATGGTGTATGAGAAGAAAATGGTGGCCAAGATCCTACATCCAAGAGATGGAACCCACATGCAGCACTCGTCCCACCCCCTGCCATGCAGGAACATACATCAAGGCCATCCAGTCCAACCCCCTGCCATGCAGGAACACTCATCAAAGCACTCCCAACAGATGGCCATCTAGCCTCTGCTTAAAAACCTCCAAAGAAGGAGACAACATTTGTTGTCATTGTTCAGTTGCATATTTCCCTGCCACCACCAAATATACATGGATGTGATGGTAAACTAATGCAATTTTGTATGCTGTTTAACTTCCCAAATGGCTTTAGTCTTTTTTACATTAGTTTTTATTGTTTGAAATACATTTTAAAGTGATTTCACTTGTATACCACTGTAAGATCCCATGATACAGGGCAGGATATAAATATTGGCTGGCATCCTGTACTATAGTTATAGATTTATAATCTAGAGTTATGGATCTATAACTGCTCTGAATTCACTAATCCTATGTCATCATGATTGTGGCACTATTACAACACTTGTAAATGTCTCCATAGCAGCCTTAACAGCTAGCAGCCACACTGGGCAAAGGAGGTCTCTTCAGCTGCTTATTGGCATGCAAGGAGGAAGATGATAATTCCAGCCACTGCCCACCAAGTGAGTAAGTCTGTGACAAGTCTGTGAATTGCAACATGGGTCTTGCTTCTGATTGGCACAGCCTCACTCCCACTAGTGGAACAGAGCTGGAAAAATCAGCTGCCTTGTGCTCTCTGACCAGCTGTTCAGCAGTCCTCCCTTTGTCTAATGTGGCTGCTAACTGACAGGGTGGACTGGGGAGCAGAATCAAGCCAGGTGACATTACTTAGTTACTTAGAATATTGGCAACTGGAATCAATCAATCAATCAATCAATCATAGAATCGTAGGCCCTTTTCGCACGGCATTTGCCATGCGAAAGGGCGCCTGGAGCATCGCTCAATTGTGAGGAGCGATCTGTGTGATGCACTCACATCGTGTGACACTTCAGGGTAGGGCAGGCACCGCTCACACACTTTTTCATTTTCGGCTTTCAGCCAAAAATGGTGCGCGATCACGCATTGCTCCAGGGCCCCGCACGCACTTGCTGTGTGTGTAGAGCCTCTGGAGCCACGGCAGTTGTGCTTCCTGCCCCAGCACAGCCTGGGAAACTCCTAGGCTGCACTGCAGAAGGAAGAGGCGGGGGTCTCATGCTACCTGCTCAGAAGCAGGAAGCTCATGTGGAGCTGAAGCAGCGGGGATGCGAGAGCCTCTCCCTGGAGGCTGCTCACGCAATCCCCGCACCCCAGCGCCAAAAAAAGGCAAGGTGCGGAAAGGGCCATAGACTTGGAAGAGACCACAGAGGCCATCCAGTACAACCCCCTGCCATGCAGGAACCCACATCAAAGCATTCCTGATAGATGGCCATCCAGCCTCTGCTTAAAAACCTCCAAAGAAGGAGACTCCACTACACTCTGAGGCAACATATTCCACTGCCAAACAGCTCATACCATCAGGAAGTTCTTCCTCAGGTTTAAGTGGAATCTCTTTTCCTGCAGCTTGAATCCATTGCTCCTTGTCCTAGTCTCTGGAGCAGCAGAAAACAAGCCCACTCCCAAACATGACATCCCTTCAAATATTTAAACATGGCTATCATGTCCCCTCTTAACCTTCTCTTCTGCAGACTAAACATCTCCAGCTCCCCAAGCCGCTCCTCACAGATCCTTTACCATTTGGGTTGCCCTCCTCTGGACACATTCCAGCTTGTCATTATCCTTCTTGAAATGAGGTGTCCAAAACTGGACTCAGTATTTCAGATGAGGTCTAACCAAAGCATAAAGTGGTACTATAACTTTCCTAGAACTGGACACCATACTCCTATTGATGCAGCCAAGAATTGTGTTGGCTTTCTTGGCTGCTGCATCACACTGTTGACTCATGTTCCGCTTGTGGTCTACTAAGACTCCTAGATCCAATCAATCAATCTCTATTAGTGCTCACTGATCTCAGTTTGTCTATCATATTCAGCCTACGCAAAACAACCACAGCAAGGATAACAACAACTCTGTGAGCAAACATGTTGCCCTTCACATCCAATTCATTTCCTTGTATCTGAAATAGTCACCCCAGTGCATGTATTCCTGCCTTTTTTCTTGCTTCCAACACCCCCACCCTATTAAAACAGCCCAGAGACTGGCTCTTGAATGAAGTGTACCACCGTCAAATCCATCTAAACAAGTATAAATGTTCCAAAAGTAAAGAGTACTAATCAAGAGACACAATGAATATACTGCCTAATAAATCTTGCCTTCAATTTATTTGTCTAGTATTACAAAGCCGAGGAGATATCAATTAATATAGGTAAAGAGGAGCCATAATTTATAATTAACTGGCAAGCGGTTTGTTGCAAACAGCGGCCACTGAATCTAATAGCTGGTAGGAGAAAAAAAAATAACTAGAGTTGATTTGTCCCTCAGCAAATTAATAGAGTGCTTATCAATGACAGGGTTACATAAAACTGCTAAATAAATAATCATCAGTGACTAAGAGTGAAGCAGATCTTTAACAAGCTTAATCTGAACCTCTTGACATTGGCAGACTATGAAGAGATTAAATGCTAAGGGAGAGAACAGTGCGCCATGCACAAGCATAAGCGCGAGGCAGGAGCCGTGAGCGATTGTGTTCCATTGGTAATGAGAAATAAAGAAATATTTTTATTGCAAAAGTACATTGAAAAATTATTTTCATTATAATTAGAGTGGAAATTATCAAAGATATATCAAAGGGATGCTGAACTGGAATTAACCAGAGGAAAATTAACGGTCCATCTCTTAGCTATGGAAACACGTTGCGGAAGGTGCTCTTGATATATTCAGATGCAGGAAGGCTGGTTCTTTCCCTGCATTTATTATCTACCTTTGTCCATGTCAATGTTAGCTTATGAAGGAAGATTAGTGCTGTAGGCAAGCAAGTACTGAATTGAGGACAGTGGCCTTTAGTTCCTTGTTTGTTACATTTATTCTGGGAATTCCGGGAACTGAATAAGTAACTCTCAGAGAGCAGTTGGTTTCCCAGAAGAAGAAGGTACGTAGCTTTGGAGTAGTCCTAAATCTAGCTCTGTCCCTGGAAGCCCAAGTGCTACTGTCCTTACACAGTCCTTGACTGCTACCTATTGCACTTACCATTGTTCGGGCTCCACTCACTTTCAGCTCTAGTTCCACCATCAGCTACATCCTTGAGCTGACGTTTCCAGTGGTTCAACTGTCCTTCGTAAGAGTAAGGTTCCCTCTTTGCTACAAATCCAGTTTGAACAAGGAAATTCAGACCTCAGAGTTAATTGAGCTGAAGGAAACTCCTGACTAGAGTACAGGTGGCACTGCAGGAGAGAGTGAACGTCTTGCATTCAATTTGCTCCAAAGTTTAAAAAGAGGAACTCTGAAAATCATCTTGTAATGTCACTTGTAGTTCCGTAGTTGATTACTGTGACGATCAACCTCCTTTCACTTTGATTTGGAAAAAGGGTTTGATTGTTATGGTATCTAAGAACTATGCACTTGGCAAACTACTGTTTTTCCCCCCAGAATGGATAATCATGAGTTATAATGTGCAACTGAACTATGATGTCACCAAACCTCATAGTTGTTTGGTTTGGGGAAAAAAATAGAATTTGGTTGGTGAGACCTCTGTTAGTTTTAGAAGGATTACAAATAAACTAACATGTAAAACAGGAGTGAGTAATGCTCAAGATTTGAGGGGGCCACATAGACATCCCCTCAGGTCAGAGGCCCATGCAGAAATGATTTGAAGATAGACTAGTCCTGAAGTTTTAACTTTTGGACGTTGGTGGGGAGGAATCCTCCAAAGGTTAAGGAGATGAATGATCTGGTGGGGAAAGGTGAAAGTTTGGGCAAGGCAATACTTTAACTATACTTTTTATGCATTGTTAATGACCAGAATGTATCATGGGAGCAAGGCTAGATCATTAGCTAGAGTTCCCATGGAGAATGCTGATCCATAGTAGGAAAGAAAAATGGAGGCTTCATAGCAAGCTATCTGAAGCAAAGTTTTGGCTTTATTTCATACTTGAATACCATCAGGTCAACAGATCTTATTGATTATACAGTTGGTCTTCTACATTTGCTATGGTTAGGTGCTCAGAACCCCTGCAAAGGTGGAAAAACTGCAAATATCAAAATGTGTGTGGGGGGTCTATGGGAAGGGTGCTGAGGCATGGTGGGGAGAACAAGCACACCATGGTCCAAATTAGGTCAGAAAAAGGAGAGGGAATGGGAGTGGGTTGGCATGGTTGCCCTATGCTTCCTCTCTCTCGCTCATCTCCTTCCCCAGGTGCGGGGGAGCATTGGGAGAGACTTTGTGGTGCTGAGAAATATCAGGCTGACGTCCATCTTTAGCAGGCCAGGCAGTGGTTGGTGGTGGAGGAACAGAGATAGGTTTTTAAAGGGCTACACGGCCTGATCAGAGCCACGGAGAGGGAAGAAAGCACTTGAAGTGTGTGTGTGGGGGGGGGGGGCAGGGGTTGGAAAAACTTGCAAACAATCAGATCCATGAAAATCAAAACCCCAAGACTGTAGTCTTGTTCAAGCATTACTCACCACACTTTCTTGAACAAAGCAGAAGGGAAGTGTTTAGGCCCACACTTCTTCGCTATGACCTTCCTCATGGAGAGAGTGACATATCTAAAGAAGAAAGATTCCTTTTCACACAACCAAGATCTCTGATTTTATATAGTCAAACAGCACTAGGAAAGTGTAAGATCCACAGAGACAGGATGCATTTCCAGTTCTTTGAGAAATCCGTTTAAATTTGTAGCACAGCCTCCATGCAAAACAGAACTTCTACTCTTTTACGGCATCACTTTCCACACAAGGAAAATGACAATGCAGGTAAAGCCAGGAGGGAGGTGCTCTCCTGCTCGACTGACCACAAAATATGGAGATGGACATCTGAACAGTCCTTCTGCAGCACTGTGATGTCATCCTGTTTTTTGTGTGATCTTGGGTTCGATGGCATCACACATGTGATTAATCCAGAGAGTGGAAAGGAGCAGAAAAAAACAATGGCATTGGGACAGGTAAAAAAAAAAAAAGCATTTGGATGCATCTCTGCTTAAAACAGAACTGAAAATATTCAGTGCCACCTTAAACAAAATAAAATCAAATATACAAAACCTGAAAAGTGACAATGGCATGGATGCAGCTGTATATAAAGAATTTTTTTTTAACTATTATGCTTTGTAATGTCATCTATGGTAGCTTGGAAGCCCATTTGCCAATAATGATTGCATTTCTCATTAAATTGTTTCTTTCATTATTCCACAGGTAGAAATGTGTAATTTGACGATTGTTACATCAATTATACTTAAAAGCTCATTAAAACCCTGAAATATTATCTCCTGTAGCCAGAGACCTTAAAGGGGGCCTACGCTAATTACAAAAGGAATAAACTGATGTAATATCACCATTTTGAATGGATGCCTTATAAATTCTTAATGCAAAGCTAACATCAAAAGTGTAAATCAAATATATAGATCTGCTATACCACCCTCCCCCTTTTTTTTCTAATCATGTTTTACTTTCAGAAAAGGATTCTGATCATTGTAATTAAATAATGCATAATGTAATAAAGATCTAGAATGTGCAATTATTTCATTGGCAATTGAATATTGGACCTTTTTTGTTGTTAGTTTGTTAGATTTTTATTTATGCACACAATTTATCAGCAGCAATATGTATCAAGCGTTAAAATATTGATACAATTATATGTACCCAGTGGAACCAATAAAACACACACAAACACATATACACACAAACCTGTGACAGGACTCACGGCTGATAATATGGGGGCAGTCAGAACTCCTTGTTAAAATTTAATATTGGGAGGTACTGGGTTATGCTAATTTTGCATAAAGAAATTCATAGACTCTTTGGGCCTTTGTTTTTGGTAAAAATACAATTTCAGCACCTCTTGGCATGCACAAAACAAGACTTGCTTATGGAGAAAGAATTGCTATTTGTATTGATTTTTCAACACACATGTGACTCCCCAGTTTTGCTATTGATTATGTACTGTAACATGTTAATTTTCTATGTCTGTTCCAAAGGGAATCAGAGAAAAACACAGAAAGAAAAACACTCCTTTGTTTGTATTTCGTTTGACAGCATCATATCCTCAAATGTTCAGGTTAAAACCAAGGATATTTAGAAAGAAGTAATAAGTGCATGCCACACACATGACTGGAATCCTATTAATGAACTGTGCATGCTTAAATGTGGACATTGCATGCACATTCCTCCTTTTTTTTTTTTAACAAGGTGCAGGGGATTATTTTCTACTTCTTTACACTCTGTCCAAAACCTCTCTATCAGGGGGTTGCTGCTACTGCTTACTGGTAGAGGGGAAAGTCGCTCAGGAGAAGAAGATATTGATAGTGTTGGCTCTGAGGGAACAGGAAATAAGGGCACACTCTGTTTGGGAATACATCTTTGTTTCTTTCCCCCTTGCAGCTGAGACCAAGAGAAATAGTACCGCTGGGGCCTGATAACTACAAGGATAAGTAGAATCACAGGCCATTTCCGCATGACAGGGGAGGAGAGTGGAGGAGCAGTTCACTGCATGTCATGAGTGGTGTTTTTTACCCTGACTTATCCCAATTCCTGTCTGCAGCCCCTCCAGTTTATAACAAACTAACACAGAGAAAAGCAGCTACTGCATCCACAACAGCAAATCTTCGGCCACTCTCATTCCCCTCCCTCACCCCGCCCTGCCATCGCAGATTGGTCTGTTTAAAAAAACACACACATTTTCAGTGACTAGGTCAAAAAAGAAACACCCCCAAAATCCAGACTCAATCAAGCATCAAGAATCCAAAAGGGGGGGGGGAATCAGTATCCCCCAAAAAATAAAAAAATAAAAAAAATCCCCTGGCAACATTTGAAGAGCAAACCGCCCCCCACATATGTATATATTAAAAAGGGGGACAAATCAAGCTGTCAAATTAAACTGCCAATTGAAGCTCTCAAACTAAACTGTCAAAATAAGTTTGCTGGTCTCTGAGAGGGGGAACAGCTTTGGCAACATCACTGGCCACAGTCTGGTCGCACCTCCAACATCCGGGGTGCTGAAAAAACCAATCATCCCTAGAATTGATCAGTAGCCTGCAGCGGTGGCGGCGATGATTTTCTAGCAGAGCAGTAAAAGATAGTTTCTTCCTCGTTCACACTCAACGCGGTGCTACATTTGTGTTTAGGTATGTATGTTCGCTGATATGTGTGTGGGGGGAAACACGTTTTAAGGATCCATAATGCCTGAAGACAATAAGGACGGCATCCTGTCCTTTGATAGGCGGAGAGAGAGGGGGGCGGAAATGACAGAAGGGACAGTCTGGGAACACCCCTGGCTAGCCACTTCTGCCTTGTGTATCAATGTTACAGTTCTACATGCAAGCAAAAACAAAACAGAACTGGTTTGGGAGGTTTGCAGTGGAGTTTTTCTGATTTTCACATACAGCAGTTTCTTGCCACAGTGAACAGTGCTAGGGGCTGAAAAGGTGCAGAACCAAAAGGAAAACTATGAAGTTGAAACAGTTCAATGTGCAGATGGGAGAGTGGGAATTTGAGGCGACTACGATGTATTGAATTTGTGCAGAAATGGCCGCAGAATCATAGAGCTGGAAAAGACCATAAGGGTCATCAAGCCCAATCCCCTGTCATGTAGGAATACACCACCAAAGCATTCCCAACAGATGGCCATCCAGCCTTTGTTTTAAAACTTCCAAAGAAGGACACTCCACGATAGTCTGAGGCAGTGTATTCCACTATTGAATGCTTTTACCATCAGGAAGTTCTTCCTAATGTCTAGATGAAATCTTTTTTCCTGAATGTTGCAGCCATTGCTCCATGACCTAGTCACAGAAGCAGCAGAAAACAGGATTGCTCCATCCTCCATATGACATTGTTTCAAATGTTTAAACATGGCTATCATGTCACCTCTTAACGGTCTCTTCTCCAGGCTACACGCACCCAGCTTTCTAAGCCACTCTTCATAGGACTTCATGGTTTACAGGCCTTCTACCATTTTGGTCATCCTCCTTTGGAGACATTCCAGCTTGTCAATATCTTTCCTGAACTGTGGTGCCCAGAACTGGACATAGTATTCCAGGTGGGATCTGACCAAAGCAGAACAGAGTGGTACCGTCACTTCCCTTGCTATCTAGCAAACCTGAGCTCATTCTGCACTTTAGCTTTTCTGACTTTCTTCCTCCACTTGCTGGCTATTTGTCTGAATTCCTCTTTGGTGATTTCTACCTTTTCCATTTCTTATACATGCACTTTTAAATCTTAAGGCCCTTCCACACTACACAATTATAATGTTTAATTCCACTTTTACTGTTATGGGTGCATACTATGGAATCCTGGAGTTTGTCGTTTTGTGAGGCCCTAGAACTTTCTAGCTGACAATTCTACAGGCCCCTCACTAAACTACAAATTCCAGGATTCCACAGGACAGAGTCCTAGCAGTTAAAGTGGAATCATAGCACTGTAAAGATGTAGTGTTGAAGTGCCTTAGGTCTGTTGAAAATTCTTTAGATGTCCAGCAGGGTGCCTATTTTGACTGTCAGTGGCTGCAGGAACATAGGCTGCTGCCTGGCTGCTCCCATCCTTCTCTGGCAACTGAAGGACTGGGGAGGGGGACTCAGATATTTTGACAGGTGAAGGCACTAGATTCTATTTGATCATGGGAGCTAAGCAGAGTCAGGCCTGGTTAGTACCTGGGTGGGAAGCTGCCAATATGGCTTTAGGTTATATTTATATTTCAAAGGAAGGAAATGGCAAACTACCTCTGACTTTCCTCACATAAGAAAATCCTAGGACATTCATGGGTCTCTATAAGTTGACAGGCAACCTGAAACCACAAATGTAAACTTACAGACGAGTAACATGGGGAAGAGACTTGTTGCTGAATTCCTTCTTCTGCAACAACCCAACTGATGTGATTGCAATTTCAACAGTGTGGGTTGTTGTTGTTGATCTTCAGATCCTCTGAAGATGCCAGCCACAGATGCAGGCGAAACACCAGAAGCACATGCTAATAGAACATGGCTTCAAAACCTGGAAAACCCACAACAACCCATGGATTCTGGCTGTGAAAACCTTCAATTTTACATCAATTTCAACAGCATCTGTCACCAACAGAATTCCAGCCATCTGGGCCAAAATTCTTTTGGTCAATGATAGTAAAAGTGTTGCATCAGTGGGATTAATGTAAGCATTGATTTACTGGTCACTAACTGATTGCACCGATGTACTGTAGTTGGGACTACTAGTAGGATTCACGACATAATTCTGTGGTCTGTAGGCTGTGTGTGGCTGTCCAGTGCCATTTTTCATTTACTTCATATCACCTCCTTATCTTTTTTTTTTCTTTTTTTAAGAAAAGGGAGAGTTGCACTTCCAGAAGTCTCCATAGATCATGATTCCTATCAAAATCAAGGTGCAAACTTTTATAGTAAAAAAAAATGTAATCATCTGGTAATTTTTTTAACAACTGACAAAAAGTTGTGGGAAGATCTGGTGTGGTCAGGTAGTCTTCATGGCACTTCTGCAGTTGTTCACTCCTAATCTAAGCATGTGCCCATGCTTCATAGTAGGTAGATACATGGACTAGAGGAGAGCCAGTGATATAGTTGTTTGAGTATTGGACTATGATTCTGGAGGCCTAGGTGTCAATCCCATTTTGGCCATGGAAACCTCCTGGGGGACCTTGGGCAAGTAACACTCTCTCTGGCTCAGAGGAAGGCAATCACAAATCACCTCTGAGTAGACCTTGTCAAGAAAATTGCATGATAGGTTCACTTTAGGGTCACTATAAGTGAGAAACAACTTGAAAGCATACAGCAGCAAAAACAACAAACATGGACTAGAGCCTTTCTTGCTGGGGCTTTCTCAAGGGAGACCCACCAGTCTCCATCCCCATTGCCCTTATGACAAGCTGTAACATCTCGATCATTCCTGATAGCTTTCGGTACAAAGCACAATGGAGTGTAGTTATTTAGTGTTTGGTTACAGGGACATAGCCAGATGCTTCTATGATCTGTCTGTTCTCTTCGATGCAAAGAATGGCTGTAACAGGGGAGATGTCAGATGCTGTACAGTATACCAGAGGAGAGTGGCTTTTGGCGTTGTAGACCAAGGAAGGGAATTTCAGACTCAGCAGTGCCCCAAAACTGACATGCATACACAGATGTAAGAGAATCTAACTAAAGGAATCAGTTGATGGTATTTATTTATTTTAGAACAAGCTCAACAAATTTTAGCCTATCCATATATTTCAGTGGCCTTCTTCTAGGGATACGTAAAAAACAAATACAAATAGAAATATCAAATTAAAAATCAAACGGACAACACACAAAGATACCATAATACCTACGGAGAACATCATAATACGGTACATTCCAAATTTTGTATATTGCTTAAAGCCTATACATGTTTTCCTTTTGGGTTTGTTTGGGCTTTGGGAACATTGGGTTTGTTCTAAAATATTTGGTACACTTGAAGACATAACTTCACTTTTTTCCTTGGATTCCATTAAGTTTTTCTTGTTGCTACTGCTGCTGCTGCTGTTGTTAAGTGCTGTCAAGTCAGTGATGTAGACTTGAGTTGACTGACTTGGACTCAAGTCGGACTTAAGTCGCTTCAGTGACTTGACTTGGATTTGGCTTGATAATAAATGATGCACTGACTCAACTTGATTCGAGACTTGTATATTTTTAGTGAGTGACTTGCTGCCCTTGGTTCACCAATATAACACATTAATCCAGAAACCTTATGACTTCGAACAACATTTCCATCTCTTTTTGCCTACTGGTCACATGACAGTCTGTCTTAAACCCAAAGTGTGGGCACATTTCTCACAGGGGAACAGCTTAAGGCAGGGTTGAGGTCTGCTCAGCAGCCAATCCCTACTTCATATCAGAAGAGCCTTCGGAAACTTTCTTAAGAGCAGAAGACAAGACTCGCCCCCAAAGTACAGGGTGCATTTCTCAGAGGGGAACAGCAAACGTGTTAGGCAACAGGCTTGAGGAGGAAGGATGTTACCCTGTGTACTGGGGGTCCCGGGAGGGACACCAAAATGTGCTCAAATAAAGTTGGGGAAAATTAGCTTAAAGCACTGCTTAGCGTTATGAGAGGCAGGGTAATGTAGCGAGATCTTGAACCCTATGTCTATGGGGTCGGGTCGAGTCAAGGAGAACACAGAAGTTGAAATAATAAATGATGTTTATTGAATACAAGCAAAACAGTGTATGCGACACACTCTTACAAGATAACTAAAGAAAATAAAGGTTGGAGTGATATAGAGGGAGTTTTAGAGGGATTGCTAGTTTGGGTGATACTTCACCTTTCCTGAAGCCCAGAAAAATAGAGAGCGAAGCTGGGGTGCGATGTAGCTCAGCACGTGGAGCTGAGGGGAGGCTCGCCAAGCAAAGCGGCAGCAAGGCGGGATGAAACTCGGGAGCGTTCTGAGGAAGGTCTCGGAATCAAGGGTTTTTATAAGGAGAATGTGACTGCAGGCTATGCCATACTTGGGGGAAAACAATAGATTTGGAGTTGGAGACAAAGCCTCCGAAAGGTCAGAATCTGAACGATTGAGTTATCGTAGTGGTTCTCAGTAGAGTAGCCAGTATGCAAACGCAGAGTACTTGGGTATTGTATAGTTAATCCATCAAGCTGTCATCGCGGGGCAGAGGCTCTTTTGTGAGTTGTGTGCATACTTAATTAGAGTACTTGCCTGGAGGTCTCCTAAAGCAGTGAGTCAGCTATTTCTGGCCTGCCTGTATCGTAGTTTGAATCTTACGGCTATTAACGGCCGAGCTTGTTTATGTGCTTGTCTGATGGCCTCGCAAGCACATGGAAAGGAATAGAGAAGTGCAGCCAAATTGTGATATCAAGGGATATCTTTTAATATCCCCAAAGCTTGGACTAGCCAGGGCAGTAACAATCCCCCCCCCCGAAAATGGGCGATGTTGGGGACAATATCAGACATTTTCCAATTAAAAGCAAAAATCAACTTAGAGCCAAATAGGGGCTTGCAGGTTGGCAGCCATATCACTCCTCAGGAAAGGGAATTCGGAAAGAGCAAAGGATTACTATCTTATAAAGACATTCCTGACTAAAACCTAAACTTGAACACACACACACACCAATGTAAACAATAGCGCAATAATAAACAATTAAACAATAAACAATGCCCAATGTCCTGTCAATAGGGAAGTGTCGAAACATGAGCAATGGCAGTAAAATAGCAAATGCAAAATGAGCAATCAATGGAATACAGTGAGTCCAATGGCAATGAAGGCAATCCAAGGAACAAACTTCAATGTGGAGTGAAAGTTCGTAGTCCAGGGGAGGTGAGGTGCAAGCAAAAGTATAGGCACCCCCCCTTGCAACAGGAAAAAGTCTTTTAGCTGGAGCGGGCGAACAAAACATAAGTCCATCCGGGCAACCGAGCAGGAACAACAACAAAATGTCCAAATCGGTGCAGCTTGGCTTGCTGCAAGTTCAGGAGCAAAGAGTCTTTGCAGAATTTGGAGCCTGGAATAGTCCATAGGTTTTCTTCGGGTCGGCAAACAGTAGTAGGAATGGTAAAATTTCGTCGTGGCATGTGGAAGGCTGCGTGGTCACCTTCCCTCACAGTCATGGGTGTCGTTGAAGAACTAGGAATCTCCAAGTCTCGGCCATCAGATGGAGCGGCAACTTTCTTCGTCACCCCCCACAAACGGTGCTCGGGGGCGCTGGTACAGCCTTGGGATCTTCCCAGTCTTCTGTAGCAATAGACCTATTGGAGTTTTTAACAGAAGAACTGACATGATTAGTAGCCAATGTATACCATAAATGCAAATGGCCGGCTCAAAGCCTACTGGGAATTCGAATTGAAACTGGGTCATCATGACTGAAAAGACTAAGAGTCCACGGGGACATTTTACCTTTTAAAGACACAAAACACGTACAAAGAAAGAACTAATTACTTAAACTCTACCAAAACTAACAAAACTATTTACATGACGGGACTATTTACAGTAACTGGGCACAGAGGGGTTGCCACTCCACATCCATTTCCTTCAGACATGGGCCGTTCACCCATTGTCGAACGCCTCGTAAATGGAGGCAAACGCCTCGACAAATTAATGGCTGGCACTTCCTTGCGACTCAAAGAAGTCTGGCAAATCATGGAACTCACATTGGGTCTTTGCGCACCGGGATCTTCTGGCTCGGGGATGACCACTGATGCAGGATCAACCGGCTGACCTTTCCATTCTTTCTGCAGGGTCTCTGGAATTACCGGCAGGAGTGTCAGAGCCTGCTCCTGGTTTGGGACCCTTGCTTTCAATGCAAAGAGGAGGCTGGTCTTGCACCTGTATGCCTCCTGGAAAACTGCCTCTACAGACATGATGGTGACCAAGATGGAGCCGTAAACTAGCTTGGCCCCGTTAATGATCACCAGTGTCACAATGAATTGGGTGCCTCTGAACATGAAGGCCAGCTGGCACCAGAACAACTTTGTGGAGGGGAAGGCAGTAGCCGTTTCTACCTCCATGGGGCATTTAGAATTCTCCATTATTGAAATCTCCCCTGCTGGACTGCAGTTAACGGGAGTGTGTATGGTCACGTCAGGGTGTGCCAGTGTGAGTGCCTATGCTATCCTGTGCTCTGGCTGGGCAGGAACCTCTTGCTGTTTAAATCCCCAGTCTCCTTTGAGATTCCCCTGAAAGATGGCATGGAGAGGAAGGACTCTCCTGGCCAAGACTTCAAGGAAATCCCGGGGAAACTGCTGGTTTCTAGCGGGGGTCTCAGAGCAGGGACAATGGAGAGCTTCGGACACTTGGGGCTGGCTTTCCCTGGCTGTGTGTTCTCCCTTTCCTGGCTTTCACACATGCTGGCAATTTCAAACTTGGTGGGGGCTTCCACGTCTCTCAATTGAAAGAATGGTGCTTCCTCCTGAACCTTAGCCTGGTGCGATCCTTCTAGGTGCTCTGAAAGCACCACTGCCTCAGAGATGGTTGGACTCGCACTCGGGGCTGTGTCATGAGGAGGGGCAATCTGTCTATTTCTAGTGCGCCCTGGGCGCTTGTGTCCTCTAAAGGACTTAGATTGGGTCCCCCCCCCGTCATATCCGGTCAAGCAGATAGCGTCAGGGGTGGGCTTGCCCTGTCTCATCAAGTTAAGGAGCAGCACTTTTGGCGCTGCTCCAGAGTCTGCAGGAGGGGTGGCAGGGGTCTTTCCCCTATCGATCCTAGTGCCTGCCTTCACCCTAGATCTACCCCATTTGTTGGGCGTCAGTTGAACCACAATCCTCTCGGGGAGATTCCGGGACCGAGGTCACCCCTATCCTGACAATTCTAAGTCAGGGTAATATCCAGCTGGAGGGGGACCGTGGGTCACCGCATTCACAGGCTGGCTATTTCCCAGTGGTAGATGCCTGTCTAGCGCATCCAGGAGCTCGGATGTGGGTATCCCATTGAACTGGCTCATGTCCAGTCCCAGCTGTCTTAACATGCCCCAGATTCTCACTGTATCCAAGGAGTACGTCGGGGCCATGGGATCGTACCCACCAGACGTCTCCTGGGGAGAGCCCGAGTCAGAGAGCAGTTTGGGGGCAGTGGGCTGCTGTGGGGGACTTCCTGCCTTGCCGGGCTGGCTGCGGAAATCTCTTCCCTGCCACTGCCTGTTGTCCTGCCTGGGAGCTGGTCATGGAGTCCAGATCCCTCAGGGAACCGAATTTGGCGCAGTTTTCCGGTGTTGGGAATGGGGCCCATAATTCGAGTACGTGACCTCGGATATGGGTTCCCAAGTCCCGGTGTCCTTCCTGTGTGACTTGGTGGGAAGTTTGAGGGAGCCTGCCTCACGCAGCAGGTCGGAGACCCATCAGAGGTTGCTCCTGAATTCCTCCCAGTTGGTGGTGGCTGGATCCACCAAACCGAGAACCATCTTGGTTTCGTGATTAAGACCTCCGTACAGGAGCGTCTTAAACTTGAGGCTGTTAAAGTCATATCCACAGGGTGTCAAGGGGACCTTCTTGGCCAGAATGGTGAGGAGCTGCTTCTGTGCCACGTAAGCCTCAGGGTTCTCACGAGGACCCTGTTGCTCCATGGCATAGATCACACCTGCACTCTGTCTGGGCCACGAAATCCTCACTACTTCTCTCATCCAGTCATGTGCCTCGAGCCTAATCAGGCCTCGAGCCGCCATGGCTGACTCAAGAGTAGGGACTCAACCTTCTTTGGAGGTTTTTAAGCAGAGGCTGGATGGCCATCTGTCGGGAGTGGTTTGGTGTGGGTTTCTGCATGGCAGGGGGTTGGACTGGATGGCCCGTGTGGTCTCTTCCAACTCTACATTTCTATGATTCTATGATTCTATGAGTTCGGAGGGGGACATGCAAAGTCGGGCCAGTTGGGTCAGGTTCTGACCATTGGCTGTCGGGTGACAATGTATCACCACGTTCACCCACATGATTCCAGTGGACCGGTTTAAAGGACCCAGCTGGTCTGCAATTGCTTTGGCCTCAATAGCACGCCAGGGGACCCTAGTCTCGGTGACCTGCGTCTCCTGCGTCTCTTGCCTATCAGACCTGCCTTCTCCAAGGGGGGTGGTCCATCTAGTCATGTACCTAGTCTCTACCAGGTTGACTGGGACCTTAGGGTCACTCCAGTCTGGATTGTGGGGAACGGTTATCTGAGCATCCTCGGGCAGTGCCTCCCCAGAAAAGTCCTCCACAAACGTTGGGAGCAGCTCCGGGCACACAGCTGAAATTAAGGCTTTGCGCGTTTGGAGCTGGCTCTCCAGCACAGCTATCTGTTTCTGGCAAGCTATGTGGCTAATAGCCTCCTGCTGTTCCCTCACTTGCCCCGCCATAAACTTTGCTGCAGACCAGACATGATCCAGCTCAACCTCTAAGGCGTGGGTTTTCTCTTCCCATGTTTGCACCACTACTGTGATGTTATTCAGCTTCTGTGTGGACGCCTGCACTACGGACGCAAAAGTTACTTTGTCCACACGCAACATCTCGACCTCGGTTTGAAGCCGGGCATTCTCTTTCTCCACACTAGCTAACTTCTCTCTGGGCTCTACCAGGGCACTACTAGCATCTCTGGCCGTAAGCCAAAGTCCCCAAGTGGCCAAAGCGTCCTTAGATGGCCCGAAAGGGTTCTTTGATTTACACGCCAGAGTATACCCTTCCCGGAGTGTGGTAAAGGGATTGGCCATCTGGAACATGGTGTCCTTCCAGGGGCATTTCCCCTTACTCAACACCCATCTTTCTAGTTTACCTCGGACCTCTTCCTCCAACATGAGGTCCTTGATGGTGACCTTGCTACTCTCTGCCATTTTCCGCACAAACCACAGTTATCTCTAACACTATCTACAAACCAAAAACTACAAACGAGACCAGGAACTGGAGTGACGGGAAGGATCACCTAGACCCCTGGGGGACTGAAGGGAAACAAAGTCTGCAGAACTTCTCTAGGAAAGACGGATGGGAACCTATCTCCAGCCTGCCCAAACAAAGTCACTTTGGTACTCCCAGGCCCGGTTTTCCACCTCGAAAGCACTGGGGACCAAAGGATGAGGAAACGGTTCAGGGATAGGGAGGTCACCTAGACCCAGGGAACCCTCAGGAGTACTCTGCCTGCCTGAAGGGGGGAAATGAACCCAGTGGAACTTACTACGCTGCCTGGCCAAGCAGTGGGGAAAAAGGGGCAAGGAACCAAAACCAAACCATCCCTAACTGGTTTTCTGGGTGAGGAGTACCTTCCTCTACCACAGGCAAAACCTCTAAACCCTAGGCTAGGTCGGGAATCACCACCTGCACGTAGTCAGCTAGCCACTCGGGACGCACCTGAAATTACACAGCAGGATGCACCCGCGCTTTTCACAACTACTAGCGGGACCCACCCACACTCTCAAAGCTACCCAACAACAACAACTGACTGGAGGCACCCGCACTCTAACTCCTAACGAGGATGGGACGCACCTGTATACTACTCTAAGGGGGGGTGGGATTTCTTCCTAAGTGCTATTTTTGCCTTACTGCTATGGTGTTGGATGAGTGTAGACTGTTCCTACTGTGCTAACACTCTAACACTTCGGATCCCAGCCCACAATAGACCCCAAGTTAGGGAGGTACTTCCCAGGTCAGCCACTTGCACGGTCCTGTCATCTGCAATGATTCACTACTGAAGCCAGTGACCACGTAGGTACGGCCACCGTACACGGCCAAGAATGAAAAGGAACAGAACCACCCAACAAAGATAGCTCTAGAGCTCAGACACACAGGCTCTACATACACTTGTTCCTGCCTAACAGTGCTCTAACAACTTGACCGACCGTCACCTAAGTCAGTACCGGCCTGATTTGAGGAGATTCGCAACTCCTTCTCAAATTAGGGGTACTGGGGTTGCCCGCATTCTCCACCACTCTGTTACCCTGTGTACTGGGGGTCCCGGGAGGGACACCAAAATGTGCTCAACTAAAGGTGGGGAAAATTAGCTCAGAGCACTGCTTAGTGTTACGAGAGGCAGGGTAACGTAGCGAGATCTTGAACCCTATGTCTATGGGGTCGGGTCGAGTCAAGGAGAACACAGAAGTTGAAATAATAAATGATGTTTATTAAATACAAGCAAAACAGTGTATGCGACACACTCACACAAGATAACTAAAGAAAATAAAGGTTGGAGTGATATAGAGGGATTTTTAGAGGGATTTCTGGTTTGGGTGATCTTCACCTGTCCTGAAGCCCAGAAAAATAGAGAGCGAAGCTGGGGTGCGATGTAGCTCAGCACGTGGAGCTGAGGGGAGGCTCGCCAAGCAAAGCGGCAGCAAGGCGGGATGAAACTCGGGAGCGTTCTGAGGAAGGTCTCGGAATGAAGGGTTTTTATAAGGAGAATTGTGACTGTAGGCTATGCCATACTTGGAGGAAAACAATAGATTTGGAGTTGGAGACAAAGCCTCCAAAAGGTCAGAATCTGAACGATTGAGTTATCGTAGTGGTTCTCAGTAGAGTAGCCAGTATGCAAACGCAGAGTACTTGGGTAGTTTACCCATCAAGCTGCCATCACGGGGCAGAGGCTCTTTTGTGAGTTGTGTGCATACTTGCCGGGAGGTCTCCTAAAGCAGTGAGTCAGCTATTTCTGGCCTGCCTGTATTGTAGTTTGAATATTACAGCTATTAACGGCCGAGCTTGTTTAGGTGCTTGTCCGGTGGCCTCGCAAGCACATGGAAAGGAATAGAGAAGTGCAGCCAAATTGTGATATCAAGGGATATCTTTTAATATCCCCAAAGCTTGGACTAGCCAGGGCAGTAACAAGGATCCTTCCTTCTAAAGCTTTTGAAGCTTCAGTAATGAATAGTAAGAAGAATCATATTCTCCACTTCTGAAAAATCCTCCAGCTTCTGAAATGAGAAGTAAGGATCCTATTCCCCACATCCAAAGCTGGTGATGGCAAAATCACAAATGTGGAAGGCTGACTGTGCTTACATTGTTAAAACTGACTTAGTTCAACTCTGTCCAAAAATTCTGGAATACAGTTTGGGATATAAAGGTGGCTCCCAAACTTGAGACTTGACTTGAGACTTGACTTGAAAGTATCTTCAAGGATTTGGGACCTGACTTGAGACTTCGAGGTAGAGACTTGAGGTTTGACTTGAGACTTGGAGTAAAAGACTTAAACACATCACTGTGTCAAGTTGACTTCGACTTATGGTTACCCTATGAATGAGAGACTTCAAAGCCACCCCATTGTTACTGTCCTGGCTAGCCCAAGCTGGTGGGATATAAAGATATCTCTTGATATCAATAATTCGGCTTCACATACCCAATCTCCTCCACGTGCTTGCGAGGCCCCCGGACAAGTATGCACACAGGTTCGGCCGATAATCACAGTAATATTCCAACACAATACAGGCGGGCCAGAAATAGCCGACTCGCAGCTTCAGGAGACCTCAAAGGCAAGTACTCAATTAGGTATGCACGCAAGTTTCAAAAGATCCTCTCCCCCGGGCTGGCAGCTTGATGATCTGACTATACAACGCTCAAGCACTCCGCGTTTGCATACTGGCTATCCTACTGACAATTTGGCTATAATTCAGTCATTCAAATTCTGACCTTTCAGAGGCTTTGTCTCCAGCCCCAAACTCATTGTTTTCCCCAAGTCCAACCTAGCCTGCTGTCACAATTCTCCTTATAAAAACCCCTGACTTTGAGCGCTTCCTTGGATCGCTCTTGGCTTCCATCCCGCCTTGCTGTTGTTTTGTCCAGTGAGCCTTCCCCTCAGCCCCACGTGCTGAGATCCACGTTCCCCAGCTTCTCCACTTCCAACCAAGCTTCAGGACAGGTGAAGTATCACCCAAACCAACAACTCCTCTAAAAATCCCTCTATCCCACTCTAACCTTTATTTCCTTAGTTATCTGTGTGAGTGTGTTGCATACACTGTTTGATTGTGTTTTAATAAAACAACATTTATTATTTCAACTTCTGTGTGCTCCTTGACTCGGCCTGACCCCGTAAAAACAGGGTTCAAGATCTCGCCACGTTACCCTGCCTCTCGTATTGCTAGGCTGTGCTCTTGGCTAATTTCCCCAACTTATAAAATTGAGAGCCCATTTAGGTGTCCCTCCCGGGACCCCCAGAAATCAGGGTAACACCATCTTCAACCATCCTGTTCAGGTCTTGCAGATTCAGTGACATATCTTCCTTGGTTGAGTCTGTCCATCTGTAATGTGGTCATCTTCTTTTCATATTGCCTTCTATCTTAACAAAACATCATTGTCTTTTCTAGTGAGTCATGTTTTCTCATGATATAGTCAAAGTGTGTCAGCCTCAGTTTAGTCATCTTGTCTTCTAGGGAGAGTTCAGACTTGATTTGCTCTCAGACCCATTTGCATCATCCATAGAACATTTCCCTAGCATCACATTTCAAAGGAGTGGATTATCTTCCTATCAGTTTTCTTCACTGTCCAGCTTCACAACCATACATAGATAATAGAAATACAATGGCATGGACCACCCTAACTCTCCAGTATTTGCCTCTTCTGGGTGACAAATAAACCATGGCCCAATGTGCAATGGGTACTGATACACATTGGGGTGCTCCTCAATGTCCCTCTGAACACCCGCTAGGAAGTTCTGGAATACAACAGGAGTACCCAATGTACATCTGAAGTACCTTATGTGCATTGGCAGTCTCTTGCCAGTGGCCATATGTGCATCTTTGCAATTCTGTAACTGGATTTCATTGCGTTTCTGCAATTTAATTACAGATGTGTAAAGTTACTAGACTGTGAAGTAGAATGGAAGCCAATGTTTCCAACTCGTACCCCACCCTGCCCTCCTACCAGTGGTATCCTTGTACTAGATGATCATATGCAACT
Source organism: Cyclura pinguis (assembly GCA_030412105.1). NCBI lineage: Eukaryota > Metazoa > Chordata > Lepidosauria > Squamata > Iguanidae > Cyclura > Cyclura pinguis. Next base: position 14,375,105 of record CM059599.1, on the reverse strand, counting down.
ATTAGTTCTATGAGAAATAGGTTGGATACTTCTAGGAGTAAAGGAAAAATACAAAAAATAGCCTCAACGAAATCAAATATTTGACCGGATCAAATATCCCGCGCCTGTTCAGCCTCAATAATCTCAACAAAGAAATATGGAAACCAGATGTGTTCCAGCTTTAGATGTTCCTGTTGCCTGGGTGTGACTCTTTTGTGTTCTGCTACGCAGTCTGCAGAAGAGGCGATAAACCACAGATTTATATACACATCCTACTGATGATGGCTGCATTACAATATCTAAAACCCCAGCCCCCTCCTCCTGTGCCCGGCACCAAAAAAAGCAGCAGCTTGTACTGTAAACAAGCTGTTTGCAGTATGAATACTCTCTTGCTACAAAAGTAGCTGATTTAGTCAGAAAGGTGACAGTTACGCAGGAGAGATTTTTGCATCTTCTCGGCGACGTTTCCCCCACCACCCCCGTCTTTCTATTTCACCATACTGGCTGTCCATCACAGTTGTTATGCATGCAGACTCAGAAAGCCCGCAGGGGGATCCTAGTTATTTACACTCTTTTTTCAAGCACAGAAGCTGTTATAATCATTCCCTGTCAACTTTGTGCTGACATTGAATTTTACTTTGTGGGCTGATATATATATATATATATATATATATATATATATATCTCACATACATATACATATGCGGTTTGAGTCTAAACACTAGACATTCTTTCCCTATGCCATAAGTCTGTAGGTGACTGAGTTGACCAGTGTTAGACTGTATTATGATCTTAGCCCGGTGGCTATGGAGATAGCTGGGATTTGTTGATTTGTGAGCAGAAAACAAAGTCTATAAGCTTTGTACATTTTTATTTTTAAAAAAATCCTAGCAGTGGCTCTCAGGAATCAGCTCAGTGTTCAGTCTTTCATGTCACTGCATTCACATCTTTAAAGATATGTAAATACCATTCTTCTATCTCCATCTTTCCCCGGTTCCTTCCAGCCTGCAAAGTTAAGAAACAAAAACTTCTTTTCATGAACCCCTGGGCTGAAAGGGATGCTCAAAAGCTATTCCCACCTTCCCAACCCCAAAGCATATCTTGAGGCAGCATCCAGTCTCGATTGTTGCCAATACATATTTGAATTATAGGCGGTTTTAGAGTAGTAAGAGTTCATCTTACCCCACTACCTCCTTTATGAAGGCCCAGAGTTGTGGGATCATCCAAGAGGGTCAAGAGCTTGCATATTCATTTGCCATAAAAACACTGATGGTCAGTTGTGTCCATGTCAGTGGGGTGGTGAATCCTCTATCTTTTGACCTGCCAGGTCTTCTTCAGCTCATAGATGTATGATGTTGAGGCAATGTTTGCAGTTCTATAAGACTGGAGGCACACATTCTGGAAATCCAGCTCTTCACCCTGGGATATAATGGGCAAATGTGGAAGGCTGGTGGTTGAACCAAATAATTTAGTGTCAGGAAGTTTGCACCATCATCCTGTCTCTAGGCTTGACAGGTTCAAGTGGTTGCTGGTCTTCTGGAGCATGTAAAGAAGAGGGTGACCAAAATGGTGAAGGGTCTGGAAGCCATGACCTATGAGAAGTGGCTTAGGGAGCTGAGGATGTTTAGTCTGCAGAAAAGAAGGTTAAGAGGGGACATGAGAACCCTGTTTAAATATTTGAGAGGTTGTCATGTAGAGGAAGGAACAGCCTTGTTTTCCACTGCTCCAGAGACTAGGACAAGGAGCAATGGATTCAAGCTGCAGGAAAGGAGATTCCACCTGAACCTCAGGAAGAACTTCCTGATGGTCAGAGTTGTCTGGCAGTGGAATATGCTGCCCCAGAGTGTGGTGGAGTCTCCTTCTTTGGACGTTTTTAAACAGAGGCTGGATGGCCATCTGTTGGGAATACTTTGATGTGTGTTCCTGCATAGCAGGGGGTTGGACTGGATGGCCCTGTGATCTCTTCCAATTCCTATGATTCTATGATTCTGTGGTGCTCCTTGCCTAGTGCTACCCATATCTTGACCATGAGTCACACACCCTTGAGAGCAGGCCTCTGGAATGACCTATCACCCTAAATTGGCTCCTTTGGGAGTCTACCAAATCACTACAGAACATTAGTCCCACACATCCCCACCACAGAAGAGGGTCAGAGGAACTTGGTCTTTCTTCTCCCACCTGCAGAAGAAAAAAAAATCCTGCAGGCCCTTTACAGATCCACTAATAACAAATAATTCCCCATCTAAAATAAGTGAACTCCATCTGCCCTACATAGTTCAATCCTAGAAAACCAAATATCAGGATGAAACACAACTGAACCATTTTGTCAGAGTAATGCCATTTGAACCTCCCTATTTCACTTTTTTACCTGCCTTACTGATTGAACAGGGATCACAGGTATTCTCCTTGTACACGTGAGAATGACTGCACAATGTGTAAATCTGGGAACTGTTGCCATAGAACCACAAAGGGCTTTACCCTTTTCCACCCCAAGATTGTTTCCCTTTAAATGAACTAGCAAAACATGGGGACACTTGGGTGGAGAAATAATATAGATAAAAGTCGGGATGAAGGATGGCCATCTCATGCCACACTTGCCTATCCCCTGGACTGACATTGGAAAATGCAAACCAAAACAGGTGCCAAACTTTGATTATACAGCTCTACTATTGGCCCAAGAAACAAAACTGTGGCCTGCAATCAAAATTAAAGGATGGTCCCCACCTGAAACTAAAAACAGAAAGGTTAGTTTGGTCACCAACCAGGCAGTGATCCTGGAAGAGGGCGGATGTTAGGATGAAAAGTTTTGGAGCACCGATGTCCAATGCTTATAAGACTGAGGATGACACCCCAACAGTGGTTACCATAGAAGCAAGCAGCCTCAGTGTGGAAGTGGATCATGATCTAACCTTATGATATAACCAGCTATACTAGCAGCCCCAGGAATGCCTTTTCCAGTGCAGAAAGATGGAACAAAATAGTATTGAAATCCATTCGCTATCCATCAGATGATATGAAAGAAGCAGAGGGTGGCTTGCAAGAACCACTCTTTGCTTACCTTCTTGTTGTCACCACTCTTCTTAGGCACCATGACTGCTACCCAATTATCCACTAACTATAGCAGTCCATAAAGCTTGCAGAGAGAAATCTTGCCCCCTCCAAATTCACAATTATCCTAACAATTAAGCAAAATGGAACAAGGAGTGAGACGGTTACTGGAGCCAAGGTGGCCTGCCCAGACAACACTTTCTCTGTCACTCTTAGTAGTGTTGTCTGGGCAGGCCACCTTGGCCCAGGCCCAGATATATATGACACGTAAATAAAATAATGGACAAATCAAGACCCCACCTAAAATAAGACCAGTAAAAATGCAAGTAGCTCACAAATACCCCAAGAGCACAAAAACCAGGGCTGTGGCCTAGCTCTCTGCTCTAAAATCAGCCTTGTCTGGACAAAGGCCTGAACCATTCCAAGAAGCAGAGACCGAACAAGGGGCTACTGCCCAGCCTCTCTTGCTACTGCTGTGAGGGAAGGCCACAAGACGTACTGCATACATGAAATACCAAGGGCCACTACTTAATGAAATTGGCCTAACAAGGCCCTACAAGATGAAAGATACAGACTTCAGAACCCCATGACTTAATGAGATATGCCAAATGAGGCCCTAGAGGGGAAGCAGAGGCCCAAGAACCCTGTGGGGACTGTGCAACTAAGGCCCTTTCCACACCCTATCTTTTTGTGGTGGGGAGTCCTCTAGTGGGGATTCTGGCATTGACTCTGCCGGGAGGGAAGCACGACAGGAATGCTCCCTTCTATACCGGCTGGCTCAGTCATGAAAGAAGTGCCATGGCCATTATCTTCCTTCCACAGCACAGCCAGATACCTTCCTAGGCTGCACTGGGAAAGGAAGCACAGCCATTGCATTTCTGGGCTTCTGCAAGACAGGTAAGTCCGCAACAGGTCAGGTCATTGATGGGGAAAACCTGTCAATGATTTAATCTGTGATTGCGTTGCCTGGGGATGGGAGAAGGATGGAACCATGACAATGTCATGCAAAACTGTCCTTGTGGTCCTGTCCTCCTGTCCCCATGGCAGGTTGAGAGGGTGGTGCGGAAAGGGCCTGAGACAACAGCCTGCCAGAATGGCAACCACCTGCAGGCACACTGTGGATACCGGCCTGCAAGGGCTACTACTGTTGAGAAGGTCTGCATTATCACCATTCACTGCCAACTGTGGGAAAATAAAATAAAGAGACTTGCTCCACTCCGTTGAGTCTGCCAAAACCGCCACCACTTTTGCCCAACTCATTTGCCTTCCACCAGACTTCAGAGTTTCTGGCTGTTCCTGTCAAGCCATAGTCCTCTTCTGAGTCCTGTTGTAGTGATTTACCTGAGATACGCCAGCAAAATAGGCCTAATCCCAAGGGTGTGGGCTTATAAAGGCTAAGTCCAACCCCTGCCATCATCAAGACATGACTGCTCCAGGTAGGCTCTTTCCCACCCTGTTGAACCATAAAAGTAATTCCCTCTGGCCAGTCCAGTAGGACAGATTGGGAAAATGGTAATCTATTGTAAGAGAAACCTGATCACAGAAATGCATACATTGGGCCAAAGTGCATATAAAAAGGTATAAAGTAGAAGAAACACACATAACTATGCATGTGCAAATCAATGCGAATGCAAATAATGTACAGTCATCCCTTCACATTTCCTTGAGTTAGGGGTACAGGACCCCCAGGAAAGTAGAAAAACCATGAAAAACTCTAGGCCCTTCCAAACCATATTTAACACACCAAAAGTATGATCATCATATTCAACCCACCATGGATTCCTTTGAGGCATCAGGGTCCCTTCACAAGGCAGAAGTGGGTGACTGGTGGGGCTGACCACCACCTCCACTGCTGTCCCACACCATTTTTTAATAGGGACTTACTAGCCTCATTCGCAGTTTCTAGGTCTCACGAGACTTGCAGTCCCTATTAAAAATGGCCTAGGGAGGCAGCAGAGGTGATAGCAAATAATCCGTTACTAATCAAATCTGCAAAAGTGAAACCCACAAATGTGGAGGGCTGACTGTATATGCAAATCAGTGCAAAATCCCATGGAAAAATGGGACCAGATCATGGGACTCAAAAAATAAGAAATGGATCAAAACCAGACTGACCAGGCTTGCACATGGCTGGGAAAGACACTGAGAGAGAAGACGGCCCAGGGTAAGAGGGGCCAATGGTTTGATTCAGCATAAGAGCTTTATATATGTTACTACTCGCCATGCCAGTTCCAGTGTGAAATTTCATGTACCTTAGCTGAGAACTAGGGGGAACGGCAGCACAAAGTGATCTGACCCAGTTCTTAACTGGACTTGAAATGAATCAGAGAGAGGAGCTTGTGTGCTTGGCCACTGTAATAAAGTAGACAAATAATTACCAAGCAAATCAAACACACTTACACCTCAGATGATTTTGAAATATTATCTATAATCGGGCACTTCTGTGGTAGGAGGAAAGGTTAATAAAGTAATTTAAAAAAGATTGTGTGGTGTATTACAGAAACAGGAGAAGACTGGCGGTCATAATTGTTAATCTCCTGAAACACCGGATCTCTATTGCATGAGGCATGTATTTTAGTCTGACTCCTTATGGTGTATCCCACTTATTACTATATTATACTATCTAATTGCCTTTTATATAAAAAAATCTTATTTTAGCTTAAAAATAATAAATAGAGTTGATTAATTTTTTTTCTTTCCAGCAGAGAATTCTTAGGCAAACTATTAAAAAACACACACATATAACAAAACATGTGCATGTAAGATAAGTCTTATTGTCTATCATATCTACATCTACAAAATAATCTGATAATTGTTGGGAAAGATTATCCCCATCTATCATGTTGTGGCAAATACGACTGCGTTTGTATTGTGACATTTTGAACACAGCATCTTTTGTCCTATTTCTGTCCCCAGAATTGTTTGTTTGCTGGGTGAAATTGGCTGATATTACTTGGCAAGTTGCAGGGGCAATAAAATAATTCAAGGGACAGTGATGCTAGCGGTGATGATGTTGAAGATGATGATACCATCATCATCATCACCAACAACAAGGATATAGCACTCTAGTGTATTGTAGGGGTGATTTCAGAAAGTTATGTAGTAGACCTCTGTTTGATGCTGTTCCATGACCAGCCAGGGATCTGAACTCTTGTTTCCCACAGGCCTAGGCCAGCACCCAATTTGTTATACCAGTACCACTCAACGTGGTGGTTTCTGGACCAGTGCCGATCCCTGATCCATTGGCTGCCACTTCCTGGAGAGTTTCTAGGAAAGAGGGAAAGAATTGTAGCCAATGGCCAGAATTATGGCATTGGTCTGATATGCATTGGGAAAAAATATTTGTCAGTCCACAACTTCAAGTAGTCTGAGAAGCACTCTGTTACACCACCCTGGTCTGGAAAGAAAAATATTTCTTGTTGTAGTCATGTGTCTTAAAGTTATTTCTGATATGGCAACCCTATTTCTGGGGCTGAGTGTGTGTGATGTGCCCAGTATCACCCAGTGGGTTTCCATAAGTGAGCAGAGAATCAAAACCTGGTCTCCAGGGTTGTAGTCCAATGTTCAAATCACTATACCACACTGGCTATTTCTATCCTATCCTATATTACAAGATCTCTGGCTGTTGTGTAACTAATACAAACAGATTAAAACAATTCCAAACAATAAAAGTAAGCAATAGAGTAAGAATGTATCTAACATTTTAACAAATTAAACCAGGTTTAGAAAGATTAAACAGCATAAAACCTCTTCAAGGTATTTTGGGGGCTTTCTGCACTATACTGTTATAGTGCTATTATTCCATTTTCAACAGCCTATGGAATCCTGGGGCTTGCAGTTTAGGGAAGGGGCTTTAGAATTCTCAGCCAGAGAGCTCTTTGGCCTCAGTAAATGACAAACCCCAGAATTCCATAGAATGTTGAAAGTAGAATAATAATACTATAACAGTGTAGTGCGGAAACTCCCTTGAAGTAAATCAGCGAGGCCCAAAGGCTTGAGTGAGCAGCCATTGTTACTGTGGTCTATAGTCCGAGCCCAGGGCTTGCCAAATATAATTTGATATAAAAAGATTGTCCATTCCAAACTGTTCCTCTCCATGTGCTTGTCAGGCCCCCGGATAAGCACGCACACGCACACGGCCAAACGGCTGAAAAATCCCAGGCAGGCCAGTAATTTTCTGGCATGCAGCTTCAGGAGACCTCCAGGCAATTACACTTTAAAACTAAGTTAAGTATGCATCAAGCATACAAAAGATCCTCTGCCCCGAACCGTCAGCTTGACAAGATTAGCCCTTACAACTCCGTCAAAATCCAATCATCTTAAGTGCTGACCTTTCGGAGGCTTGGTCTCCAACCCGAAACCCATTGTTTTCCGTGGGAAAGGACTACCTTACAGGCACATTTCTCCCTATGAGAACCCCTGATTTTGAGCGCTTCTTCGGATCGCTCACAGTTGTCATCCCGCCTTGCTGCCGCTCCGTTTGCCGAGCCTTTCCCTCAGCTTCCACTTGCTGAGAATCTCCGCTTCAGACTTAATGAATTTCTTCTGGCTACCCGGGCTACAGGATCAGGTGTAGTATTTCCCCTGAAAATCCTTCTTGAAATCCCCTATCAAATTTCCTCCCTTTATTTTCTTAGGTCTGTGTGAGTGAGTACGTAAGTGCACAGTGACTATCTTTTAAATAAAGAAAACAATTATAACTTAATTCTGCTTGGTTTTTGGCTCGGCCTGACCCCGTAAACATTGGGTTTAAGATCTCGCTAGGTTACCCTGCCTCTCGTAGTGCTACAGCTCATGCTCTGGCTAATTTCCATTCCCCGTTATTTGGAGCACACTGAGGTGTCCCCCATGGGACCTCAGAAATCAGGGTAACACCATGTTTTCACTTGGTATCAATATGAAACCATTGCAGGTATGAATTGGGCCTCCAAGAGGAGGACATTTCATAGTTGAGGTGTCACAGCTGAAAATGTTTTCCTTCACTTCCATACAAAGTATGTTGACTTCACTGATAGAACATACAGCTTCATCTCTCTTTTCTGTCTAAATTCAAGGAAGCTACTTATGGTCATCTTCTGTCACTAATGGACTGGAAGTGCACAAACAAACCGGTAAGAGAGATTATCCTGGATGAGACAGAAGTGCTTCTAGTCAGATTAGGGAATAGGGACTGAACCTATGTTGGATGGGTTTGTACTTTTCCCTTGAAGAATGGGCTTCATTTTAATTCTCCTTCTAGATCTATCCCTCAGCCTAGAAGCCTTCATTTTGGCAGTGACCAGAATTGTTTTTGCCTGGAGATATCCAGTTTAGAGGACTATCTCCCTCATACCTCATTTTGGAATACTATAAAATGCTTTATATGAAGCTGCCTTTGAAGACTTCTCTGTGAATTTCTGTTGGTTCAGAAAGCTGTGAGTAGATCACTGACTGAAACTGGCTATGCAAAGCATTTAATTCCCTTATTCTTCTATCAGTGGTTTCATGTCAAAATTCATGGTGCTGGTTGCAATGTATAAATATTCATCTGAGACCAGGTTACCTGAAATGCTGCAGGCTCTCTCACAAATTTACCTGTTTGTTTGTTTGTTTGTTTTTAAAAAAATCTTCAGAGAGGTCTTTCTGTCCTTCCACTGTTAGAGTGGAAGGACAGAGATGACCTTTCCTCACAGACAGAAAGACAGAAAGACCTTCCTTCACATTCCACTTGGAAGGAATGTGAGGGAAGGTGTTCACAGTGACCATCCCCACAATCTACAGTGCTCTGCTGAAGGAAATCAAGGTTTACACCATATTTATGGAACTTCTACATTTAGGCAAATACATTTTATTCCGGCAAGTTTTGGAGTTGTTGTGGTTTCTCACTTGCTGAACCAGGATTCAAACCAGGAATGAGGAAAGTGTGGCCTTCACAGACATTTTGAAGATCACAGGGGCTACGACACCTCCTCGAAATGGCCCGCAACAGCCATTTTGTCATGCTTTTAGAGCCCTATGGGCCATTTCAGGCACTTTTAAAACAGAAAGTTGACTTCCCGGTTGCCTTCCTGTTAAAAAAGGCCTCTCTTGGTCTTTTCTAATAGAAGTTCCCATCTGGCCTATGGAAGTTCTGATGGCGTTTTCCCCTCCCCAAGCTCCTCACCCAATACATGCCTGCTGGTATGAATGAGCCAGAAAACAAGTATCCCCCCATGATTCAACGGAGTCTGGGTCAGTCACATAGGGGCAGGGGGGGATGATGGGGGTGATTTTGATGTTTTCGAGGCATCCTGGCCAGTAGCCATGCCCCTGCATGCCCTGGCTACACCCCCACACACAGCAACCACACTCCCTGTGCTGTAATCTCCCCTCCTGCCCACCCCCCCACACACTTCTAGCTCTGCCACTGGTCTGGGTGCATGCAGCATGGGTGAAGAGAGCTCCTGATAGAACCCTGAATTATAAGAATCTCTCCTGGATCTGTATGGCTCAAGTTAGGCTTTATCAGTGCTACCTCCTGATGTGAGTGAAGCTAGTTCTTCTGATAGTAACATCAGGGAGTGTAGTTAGGCCCCCAATATAATCCAACCTATAGTGGAATGTGGACAGGGGGGAATCAAATCCACACTCCTTTATGATTTTCCCATTGCTGATTTAAGAATGTGTAGATCAGTGCCAGGAAAAAAGTGTATTTGCTATAAAATCTAGCTGTGACATTTTGCTGATCAGTCTAGAACTTTTACAGATATGTTCAGGATGACAATCTAAGTTTAGATATCAAGTTCAGTCAAAATCAGTTCATGATGCATTCTGGAGAAGCAGCAGCAGCAGCAGCAACAACAACAACAACAATAAAGCTACCCAGAAATCCATAGTGTGTGTTTCTTGCTGATACCATGCACTTTAGCTATGACATTGTGCCCCAGCTTACATTTCTGAACACTCCTCAAGGGCAGCCCCTTGTACTGGCCATTGTAGTAGTCTGTGGCCAGTACTGTCTCTGAGTAAAAGTACAACCGGTGTCTCCACCATAATTGGACAAAGGCAAGCCTGGCCAAGCAGCCAGCTGGGAATGTAGGAGCAATGCTGAATAACTTTAAGCAATGAACCTGATCCATCAGGAGGAATGTAACGTGATGGAGAATGGGCTACACTCATGTGTTTATTGACCATCAGGTCCTCTGTCTTGTCTGGATGGAATTTCAGTTTCTTCACTCACATCTAATTCGTTGCTGTGTCCAGGAAGAATGGTTCAGATAGTAGAGAAGGCCAGTGGTAAGGATGAAATTCCATACATGAATTACAATACCCAGCTGCCAATTAAAATTAGTTCAACTCATGATTATACTCTGGCTGAGACAGTGCCATAGTACCTGCAAGGTATAAATTTATACTCACATAGTTACACAATGGCTGTACTATACCCCCTTCTGCTGAATATCGGTGTTGCATATTGCCTGAGAATCTGCCAATGTGCCCAACTATTATCCCATTGCTCAATTGCAAATGCACAGTGGCTGTTTCAGACATCCCTGTGAGTCAAATGGTACATGGAAGACATTGGCTAATAGTTATGCATCACTCAAGAACGTACAACCAGATGACTGGAAACTTGATGACAACTCCCAAGCAGAGGAGACCTATTTGGTCCATTGTTGCAGTCAACACTTAGGTAAATTGAGGTCAATACTTAGGTAAATCCAATTGATTTAATGACTTTACTTTCGACAGGATCACCATTAGGACTTAGGCCCATGAGAAATTATTATACTTGTGGGACTTCACTTATGCAAACATGAATGGAAAGTGTATATTATACAACAGCCAAAAGGTACATAAAATGGCATTCCACCCTTCTGGAATTCTGTCTGTTGCATTATTCAAATCCAGAGTCACCAGAGTGGCATGTTACTTAATGGGACCAAAGCAACAGCTGTAGTAAGATTTCATATCCAATAGATTAACTGCTTCAGATACTTCCAATCAGCTTCCTGTAATTTTTTGCCATAAAATGCACTTTTTATAGATGATTTTGACCAAACATGATATTTAGACTTAGGTTTTCATCCTAAACATTTTCATGAAAGATCAAGACTGACCAGCAAACTGGTTATTCTGAAGAAAAATTACTATTTTGCTTCATTTTGTGTGAACTTTTTTTGTGTGTGAAACAGATTTTATGGAATACAAAGTCAAATGTTTGTGTCCTTTGAATCATAAGCAAAATCATGCACGTCAACCTGGTTAACCAGGTAAATCTCCTAATACAACAGCAATGTTTTAAAATCCATCACATTCCTGAACAAAGGAATCAAATACATTTAGGTGTTGCTGTTTGGGATTTGTGCAAATCACTAGCAACAGTCTTTCTTTCTTTCTTTCTTTCTTTCTTTCTTTCTTTCTTTCTTTCTTTCTTTCTTTCTTTCTTTCTTTTATAAATATAGTGAATGTGAAACATCAATAATCCCATAGTAATATCATCTGATAGCAGTTAATCCCTTCTTAGGGATGGCTTTGCCTGGTCCTTTTGGAACAGAGAAAATGTTCCTGTTAGGCATTCTGTCTAAGCATCAATCAGGCCTTTAATGCTTAATTGTCTTCTTGCCTTCCTTTTTCTCCCATCTCCCTCCCTCCTAAAACCCCACCCTCTGCAAAAAGGCCATCCTGTTAAAATGAATAAGCTTCAAAGAAACTTCCAGCACTATCTCTCTGCTAGGTCTGTGGCAGTGGTTGTTTTGTATTCCAAGGTCATAGATCAAGGACAACCCCACGCCTCTGCTTTGGACGTGGACTATCTGTTTTGACAGAAAGATCCCGGCATCTTGGGAAGCTCCTGAGCTGTTAGAGGAAGTCTATTAAGTTAAAGCCCCTAAGCTGTCTCAGCCCAAACCAATGATACCAAACTTACATTTGTTTTTTCTGATGACCATTCATTTTGGTCAAATGAAGAAATTGCTCATGTAGGTTTTTGTGGCTGCAGGGAAGAAATCAGTGACTGTCACATACCTTTTAGCCTCTCTGCTTCCTCTCTCTCTCTCTAACATTATCGAGAATGGGAGAGAAATATTGTTTTTATTGCAGCTGTTTATAAGTTTGCGACAAAGTGACCAAAATAAGGTATTATGAGGCAGCAGAGGCGAATGTTGCTGAGAGGCAGTGGATGCCAGGAGAAGGCCTTTCTGCCCTATCAAGAAGGCAAGCAAGATCAAGGCCTTGGAAATATGCTTCAGTTCACCCAAGTGAAAGACCACTGTGATATCGTCTTGAATTGAAGTACAGACATGTTCCCAATTCACTATCTTAGAAACTTTTGCTGCTCTTATACAAAATACAATCACCTTACCTGTAGCCTCTAAACCTGCAGCTGACACTGACCATTGGTCATGGCTCTTGGGCCTAAACCCAAATGCAGTTTCCAAAGCCTATTTGCAATTTGCATATTTGCATGTGGCTGATTTGCATAGCAAATAGCCTTTTTGTGCATAAAACTGCTTCTTCTGTTCAGAAAATACTATTTCTGCACAGAAATATTGTATTCTGTACAAAGAGCTATGTCCTTTGTAGAAAATACTGTTTTCTGTGTCAAACTTGTGCTAATTTTGTACAAAGTCCTGAACTGCAAAGATTCTCATCAGTCCAGGATTCTTCTCACCAGCATTTTTCAGTAATCAAACAACATGTATCTTAACTTAAAAAAAATTCTCAAATACAGTTGTGGCACCACTTGAATGGTATTCCTAATGTGCACATTCAAAAAAAGACCTGGGACATAATCCTAATACATTGCATTAATCTGAGTCTTCTTTAAATTAAACGTCTGGGATTCAAAGTGCTTATTTGTCTGGTATTAGCCCAGCTGATAACTACCTTAAACCCTAAAGACTGCCATCAGTTTTCACACCTCCTTGCTCCAAGTCTAATCCTGTATTGCATATGATGCATCCAGCATACAAGTTAGGCAGATAAAATACAGCCTTGTCTGAGCCCCTTGTCAATTAGAAACTATTCTGTTTCTCCATATCCTGTCCTTATGGAAACCTCTTGTCCTGAGAGCAGGTTATATATGCATCATGACAATCAAATAGTGTGGTACACTCATTTCTTTAAGAGCAATCCATTGTTTTTCATGATCTACACAGCAAAGGGATTGCTATATCTCTAAAGTACAGGCTGATTTTCCTCTGAAATGGTCTGGTGCACTCCATTATCCAACCTATGTTTATAATATGATCCCTAGTGTCTCTTCCTTTCCTGAACCCAGCTTGGACATCCAGCATTTATTGCTCCAAATATCGTAAAAATCTTTGTTGTAGAATTTTGATCATCATTTTGGTTACATGAGAGATTAATGCAGTGCAGTTACTGCAGTCCTTGATGCCCCCTTTCCAGTGATGCAGACTCAAGTCAACAGACCTCGGACTCAAGTCGCTTCAGTGACTTGACTCAGACTCAACTTGGCCATAAATGATGTACTGACTCAACTTGAGACTTGTACATTTTAATGACTGACTTGATGCCCTTCGTTCAGCAACATAACACATTCATCCAGAAACCTTATGACTTTGAACAACGCCTCTATCTCTTTTTGCCTACTGGTCACATGACACTCTCTCTCAAGCCCAAAGTGTGGGTGCATTTCTCAGAGGGGAACAGCAAACTGCTTGGGCAATGGGCTTGAGTCGGGCTTGAGTCATGCTTGAGGTCTGCTCAGCAGCCTGTCCCTGCTGCATATCAGAGGAACCTTCTAAAACATTTCCTAAGAGCAGAAGACAAGACCTGCCCCCAGAGTGCAGGGTGCATTTCTCAGAGGGGAGCAGCAAATGTGTTAGGAAATGGGCTTGAGGAAGAAGGATCCTTCCTTCTAAATCTTTTGAATCTTCAGTAATGGGGAGTAAGATAGGATCCTATTCCCCACTTCTGAAGCTGCAGATGGCAAAACTGCAAATGTGGAGAGCCGACTCTGCTTAAATTGTTAAAATTGAATTTATTTCTCTCTGTCCAATAATTCTGGAATTTTGGTTGGGGTATAAAGTTGGCTTCCAGACTTGAGACTTGATTTGAAAGTATCTTCAAGGACTTGAGACTTGACTTGAGACTTGAAGGTAGAGACTTGAGACTTGGCTTGAGACTCGGAGTAAAAGACTTAAATATATCACTGCCCCTTTCTTGGGAATTGGAATGTGTAGTGAGCATTTCCAATGTGTGAGCCATTGTTTTATTTATTCCTATCTCCCCCCCCCCCCCGCCATCACCTTTCGTAATTGTCCAGCTTACAGATCATGGTACATACACATTTTGCCACTTTTCATTCCTTCACTGTCTTTGTGTCCAGTGTCCTTGCTCTATCTTACGAATGTACAATTGACCTTGTTGTAATATTATGGATAACTATAGTTTTTCTGCAGAATTTCCCAAATGCATCTCTGGACTTGTTTGCATGGACACAACACAGCAAACTTGATTATTTTTACACAATCTTTTATCAGTTATGTTACAGCATATGTACACATCGGAAGAAAATGTCACAGAAAGAATCTTGATGCAATGGTAGGTAAGATCATGTCGTCGTCGTTGTCGTCGTCATCATCATCATCATCATCATCATCATTTCATAGTATCTTATCTATGCACACATGCTGCTTGATACTGCAGAAGAGGGAAAAGATGCAACTTTACTTACAGAATCCTAAACTGCAGGAAAATGTGCATGCTTTAATTCAGGAGTAACATTTATAGATTCTCCTTCTTAAACCAGAATTAAGGAAGAGAGAACCAGAGTCGAAATAAATGAATGTATTGGGAAGACAGATAGCTCTCCTCCTCAGTATATAGACATATACACACATACACACAGTACTTATAGCTGCCCCTGAAAATTATATACTTCTAGGAAATGTGTGATATATGCCCCATTTCCTCATTAATGTGCATTTTTAAACCTCCACAATATTCATGTTTAAATATAATTTAAATCTGCATTTGGATAAGCATTTCTAAACATAACGCCTGTCAAGCTGTGCCTTTCAATGTAGTTTATCTGAAAATATGCATTTTTATAGCTGTTCTGATGCATTCTTTGAACCAAAGACTGCACTGCAAAATTTGGACAAGTGCAAAATCCAGAGGAAAGTGATTCTGTATTTTAGTCCATTAGATCAGGCTGGCCGGCTTTGAGATGCAAACAGAACCTGCCTGCCTCTTTAATGCAAACCCTGCTTTTCTGATCCATTGCACCCCAAGAATGCCTTCACTCCAGATAGGCTCCAGATTGTTATTTTATTTAAAAATAAATGGAGTGCATTCACTTCTGCTTTGTAAAAATTAATTGCTTATTGTTCAAGAGTGTGCATATTAGCAATTGTGACTAATGAATTTCTTGCTTCTTTTTTCTTCTTTTTCTTTCTTTTTTTCTTTGCAAAATATTCTTCAAAATAGGGGAAAAAATTACCAGAATCCTCACAAATAACCTTACTCCTCCTCTCTCACAAAACATTTTAGAGGTAAGCAGTAAACATTACTTATTGCAAAGGAACAAGGTTCCTGGTTGTTGTATTATTTTGAAAAAATGCTGATAATCACGTTACCCGAAAAGTAACACACCGTTAAGTATGGTTATAACTTGTATCAAACTCTTTTCAGTCTCTGGTACACTCAGGATTTCTTCCTTTCAGTGTGTGGTGGTTGTTTTTCAGCCCTACACTCTGTTATTCTGACTTCCCTTTTCTCCTTTTGGAAGAAACAATTTGGTTGATCTTTCTTTTACACAGCCACCTGAGGGCAGCATGACTCTCACCTCCCAGCAAAAAATTTGGCTGCAAGGGAGATCTCTCTTTCCCTTTGCCTTGCCCCGTTTGACTCCTCAGCCTTCCCTTCTGAGTTTTCCCCGGATTCAAGAAGTTCCACACAGCTTGCCTTTTGACAGCGTACAATTTCAGCGGCCCACTTATCGAGAGAGGTTGCTCCCATTTTGCATTGCAGTGTTATAAAATTCACCTTTATTTTTTTCCCCTTAAGTACCAGATGACTTCTTTCAGTTACTGTAATACATCAGAAGTGTTTACAGAGAACGCGGTCCTGGAAGGAATGTATAAATGAAGATAGATAAGTGCTATATGGAAGATAGATGATAGATAGGTAGAAAGATAGATAGATAGATAGATAGATAGATAGATAGATAGATAGGTAGGTAGATGAATAGGTAGATGATAGATAGCAGGCAGATAGGCTTGTTGTATTTATAATCCTCTGCAAGGGGGAAAAGATCATTGGGATATTTGGGGGGTTAACCCTGAATATGATTTTGAAAGAATCGTATTCTTCTTGATTCTAGAAAGAATCATATAGCCTGCCAAATCTTTTCAGACTGTAACTCCAATCAGCTCCAGCTACTGTAGGCAAGGGTAAAGGATGCTGGGAGCTGCAGTTGCATGCATTTATTTAGTGTGCATCCTGCCTTTTTTTTTAAGATGGGATCCAAGAAAATTAAAACAAAATAGAGTCCTCAGAACCTGGAGGGTTTTTCTTTGTCTATCTCTAAGGAAGGGGACTCACATCTATGCAGAGATTTGTGGGAGTGTCTCTCAACAGACAGGGCAAATGGGTAGTGCCATCACATGAAAGGCTTTGTCCCTCCCATTTGGCCTCTGAAACCTTGGGCCTCTAAAGAAGATCTATTAATAGTGTAGGGAAGGTTGCTGGAGCAGGTCGCAGGGCACCAGTCTTCAAATACCCAGGTCCCAATCTCTTTACGGTGTGGTGGTTGGACAAGCCACAGACACCCAGGTACACATAAACATCATGGGCCTGTGACAATGATCAGAGGAAAAGAAAGTCCTTGTCTTAGGATGTCAAGGCTCAGGCAGACTCACGGATAGGCCCAGTGCCTCCCTTTGGCGAACCTATATGTTCTTTCAGCATTATGATGCACACAGAGTTTAGTGGGAGAGCACTGCTTGGGATAGAAAAGGTCCTAGAGGGCTGGGGAAGATCTCTGTTTAAAAACTTGGGAAACCATTGTCAGTTGGTCAAGCCTTAGACTCCACGACGGGAACCCTGTTGGTGCCTTATGCATCCATAAGTTCCCCTACGGCAGTGGCTGGACATTTTTATCTGATGCAAAAATTCACTTCAGGGTGGCAGAAACAGAGTTGCTCATGGGGTGCCATTTTGCATGGAGACCCACATTCTCATTGAGCATGGATACCCATGCACACTGAGCATGGATACACATGGATATGGATGTACACTGCACATTTCCTATTGGATATATATTTTAAATTGAGTGGTGAATTCGGCTACATCTTTGGCATCTCGTTTCAGTTGCACAACACCATCGTTCAATGCAAGAGTTGTGCAGCACAGTCAGCCTGCAACTCAAAGAATGATGTTAGTAAACTTTGATGTAGGATTGTATAACACTTGTATAACACTCCTTTATATTTTCTCAGATCATCCTGAACTCAGATTCCAGTTCAGATAGTACTAAGATATATCCATTCTCTCCACTTTGCCAGAAATGTTTAAAGTTAATTTTGGCGACACCCTGTTCACCAGTTAGTATTGCGTAAGTAAGATTTATGCCTTTGTAACTATTCAAGGTTTATGTTTACAATCTTGGCACTATTGCAAGGATTGCAAATGTTCCTCCCAAACCCACCTTAACAGCAGCAGAAGCACTAACCGACAGAGGTTTATTCTGTGAGCAATTGGGGTATAGCAAGATTACAATTTCAGCCCCCTCCTGCCACCAACCTGCAGTGCAACAATTAGAAGCAGGTCACAATTTGATGTCAAAATGAAATTTAACAGGGAGAAATGTAGCGTATTATACTTAGGAAGAAAGATTGAAATGCACAGATATAGGATGGGTGACACCTGGCTTGAAAACAGTATGTGTGCAAGGGAACTAGGAGTCATATTGAACCACAAGCTGAACATGAGTCAACAGCGTGATGCACCAGCTAAAAAAGCCAATGCGATTCTAGGTTACATCAATAGAAGTATAATGTCAAAATCAAGGAAAGTCATAACACCACTCTATTCTGATTTCGTTAGACCTCACCTGGAATACTGTGTCCATTTATAGGCACCACAATTCAAGAAGGATATTGACAAGCTGGAACATGTCCAGAGGAGGCTGATCAAAGAGATGAACAGTCTGGAAACCATGCCCTATGAGGAGAGTCTAAGGGAGCTAGGTATGTTTAGCCTGATGAAAAGAAGGTTAAGAGGTGACATGATAACCATATTTGAATATTTGAGATGTCGTCATGTTGAAGATGGAACAAGCTTGTTCTCTGCTGCTCCTGAGACTAGGGTCCTTTTCGCACCTTACCTTTTACCGGTGCTGGGCTGGGGTTCTCGCGCGAGAAGGCTTGGGAGGAACGCTGTCGCATCCCTCCTGCTTTGGCTCCGCAGCTCCTCCCTCCTCACGCAAACACGCCACCCCTTCCTTCCGCAGTGTGGCCTGGCAGTTAGAGGCTGCGCTGGGGCAGGAAGTGAGACCGGCGTGGCTCAGGAGGGTTCGCACGGCAGGTGAGTGCGCACAAAGCCCCGGAGCGATGCGCAAGCGCGCAGCATTTTCGGCTGAGAGCCGAAAATGAAAAGGTGCGTGCGTGCTCCACTTCAGGCCCTTGAGTGTCGTGTAAATGTGAGTGCGTCATGCAGACCGCTCCTCACATTTACGTGACGCTCAAGGGGCCCTTTTGCTTCAAAAACGCCATGCAAAAAGGGCCTAGGACCTGGAACAATGGATTCAGACTTCAGGAAAAGAGATTTCAACTAAACCTCAGGAGGAACTTGCTGATGGTAAGAGCCATTTGACAGTGGAATATGCTGCCTCAGAGTTTGGTAGCATCACCTTCTTTGGAAGTTTTTAAACAGAGGCTGGATGGCCATTTTCTGGGGGTGTTTTGAATTTGTGTTCCTGCATGGCAGGGGGTTGGACTCAATGGCCGTTGTGGTCTCTTCCAGCTCTATGGCCATTTCCAGACTACATTGTTGTACTGCTATTATTCCACTTTCAACATCCTATGGAATCCTGAGGTTTGTAGTTGAGGGAGGGGCGTTTAGAAGTCTCAGCCAGAGAGCTCTTTGGCCTCGGTAAACTACAAAACTCCAGAATTCCGCAGGATGTTGAAAGTGGAATAAGAGCACTATAACAATCTGGTGTGCAAATGGCCTATGATTCTGTGATAACACTGCAGATCATTGGTTGGAGAGGGCTTATCCTGCTGTACCACAACATCGAGAACAGACTTCTGTCGCTCAGTATGTCTACCGGCTGTTAAGGTAGGTTTTGGGGAGTTCAGCCAGGAGGTGATATACAGTTATGCATTCATAGCTGCATCTGTGGGGTAGGGTCTCAACTTTTATTCATATCCCACCTTTCTCTCAGCATGGGAGATCTGAAAGAAAGACCCAATATATGCAGTAGCAGCACGGCTGGGCCGCCTCCACCAGTCTTTGTTTCCTTTTCCTTTCTCCTCTCTCTCTTTTTTGTCCCGTCATTCTGAAAGGTTTCGAACCCTTGTTCCAGACTTCCTGATTCCACCCCCCACTTCTCATGAAAGATGGCATGCTGACAGCCTGCCTTCCCATCACCTTTCAACAGGTAAAATATGTTGTTATGGAAGGGCTGTGTGGCAGGGATGCCGACAACAATTAACACATGCTACTCATTAACAAATGGAGATTACAACTGAGCTGAAATGGCAGGCTGCCATCAGCCGGATAGTTACGGGGGCTGTTGAATTCCTAATGAATGCGAGCGCCAGGATTAGTAACGACATTCGACAGAACGCTGCCTGCTGCATTCTCTTACGGCTTTCATTACCAAATTGAAAATCTGTGTAGATTTTCGGAAAATTACTTTTAAATGTAGCCAATCGCCTCGACAGCCTAGGCTTGATTCGCCGGCGAGGGAGGCCTGCTGTGAGATTTTAATGAAAGATCATAGTGGCCCTCCATGACCGTCAAAGAGCTATGGGCCCTGAAAGGCCGGGAATAATCTGTTTTACTTTTAATGGTAGCCATTTTATATTCATTAAGATCAAAATGCAGTTTTGCAGGCAAATTGCAAAGCTGTTCCACTCACAGCTTGAGAACCTGGGGGCCTACCGCTTTTTATCTTGTTCATAAGCAAATATGCAGTTAATATCTTTTAATATGCTTTGATGCTTGCTACCTTATGGGTACATTGTACTGGAGGTTAGAGAGCCGCATGCTTCCCCAGCAGTGTCAGCAACGAACTGACGCTTTGGCCCTTTTATTTCCATAATGGCAGGAGAAATGAGTCAGTCTCTCGGTCTCACTCTTTTTCTCCCTCTCTCTCTTCCTCAGTTTCTCTCCCCCTCTCTCAATATGAGCCTCGTTCGAGCAAATTGCAGAGACACTGAGAACTAAAAGTCCAGGATCTCAATGAAAGGGAAAAGGTTATTGTTTGTTGTTTTTGTGTTCCTTATTATTATCATTATCATTATCATTAGTAGTAGTAGTAGTAGTAGTAGTAATAGTAGTAGTCAGTATTATTTTCAGTATGTTCCATTCATTCACTTATGGCATTTTCTTCTTCCAATATATAATTGTGCCGTTGTCTAAATGTAAACATCCAAACAAGACAGGTTATCCAGATTTTTGGCATCTGGAAATTGTGGTCTCACCCTCTCTCAACTCTAAGGTTGGGGACTTTAATAGCAGCCTTTTAAGGATTGTTGTTACACCTGCTATTCCAATGACAAGCTTGAGCAGGGTTTTCTGCCACACTAGAGAGATGAAGGTTGTTGTTGTTGTTGTTGTTGTTGTTGTTTTTAGTTATTATTATTATTAACAATCTTTTTTCCCCAGGCAGGAAAATCATACGCATGCATTTCTCACAGCACAGAGAAGACTAGATTAAGGGTTACACAAAGAAAGCTTCAGAGAAAGCCTGTGAAAAATGGGAATGATGAAAGATTTTTCATGTGGCAGAAGGTCTCTAAGTGTGGTCCCCATCCTGGATCAACATAGGAGTCATTGCTTCTGGACATTCTAAAAATAAAATGGAATTCTTGGGATATAGGTCTTTGGTTGGTACCATACATGGATTCTTAGAAGACTTCATCCAAACGTGCTCCAGATTCTTGTTGCCTTACTCGTTCATGCGTTCCTCTACTGACACAGTTAGTTTCATGCAGAACTTCCACATTCCATTCAAGGTTACAGAAATAGGCTTCAGTACACAAATTTCTAGCATTGCAATAACTTTTTGGTTCAGTTGAGCATTTAGAAACAGAGGGTCTTTCTGCACTACATTCCGCTTTCAACATCCTGTGGAATCCTGGGGTTTGTAGTTGTAGTTCACTGAGGCCCAAGAGCTCTCTGGCTGAGAATTCTAAATGCCCCTCCCTAAACTGCAAGCCCTAGGCTTCCACAGGATGTTGAAAGTGGAATAATAGTGTTTAAGGCCCAAAACCTCTTTAAAAAAATGGTCAGACAAAGTGACCCAGGGAATGTGAACACAGCAAATCACAAAGTTCTTGGTGTGAACCATTTCCAGTGTCTCCCTCTGTGCAATGCTGGAAATTTGAGGACTGAAGAAAAATGTCATTGGCAAAGTGAAGGGCAGAATTTTTATTTGGGGGAAGAAATAATGCCCTCAGTTGCTCCCTTCTAGCTACATCTTGATCATTATCATCAATGCAATCACCACATACGTAAGCCCGATTTCTGTAAAGAAGGGCAAATCTCTGTCTACAGGGTCTCCTAAAAGCTTTGTGGATGAAAGCGCTCTATGGACCATATCACAGTTTACAAGGCTCCCCCCACCCAGTACAACTTATTCCAGACAATGTCCTTTGCTTGTTTCATTTTGTAGCTGCTGCACAGGAGAAATTGAGGCCTGTTTTTGTGTGTGTGTGCGCGCACGCGCACGCGCGCGTGTGCATCTGGCAAGAATGAGGGAATTCGATAACCTTCTCTAGTCGGGTCTTAGGGCGAGTTGAATGCGTCTGGCCTGCCAAGGCACAATTTAATGGGCTTCTGAAAACACTCAAAAGGCAGACATAAATGTGTGGATGGGCAGGCAGCCAGGATGACCTGGGGGATGGGGAGGGGCCTGTCTGATTTGAAACAGGGGAAGGTCGTGAAGGAATGTTCCAGGAGGACAAAGCTTGACTTTAGGGGAGGGCGCGGAGAGGAAAACAGTTTGATTGGAGTGGATTTACGGGCCCTCCCGAACTTTGCTCTGTAACTTAAGAGCAAGGCGCATTCCCACCTGTCTAGCTCCCCCCCACCAGAAAAAAATAAAATAAAATATGGGAGGAGGAAATGGAAAATGTAAAGAATATATAATTAATTTCAATTAGAAGACTCGTATATCTCTATCTTTATCACCTGGCGCTTTGTGCAGGACCCAACAAGGTGCCTCAGTGAAGAGAGAACGGCAAAACAGCTTTCTTCTCTGGATATGTTTTCCTCTGCAGAGAGACAGCTGTTGACATTTGGAATCCTGAGGCAAGGGGGGAAAAAAAACAAAACAGATAGCACTCGCAATCTTTCATGGTGGTAAAAACACGATCATAAATGGAGCAACTAAGAAATTCTTGCCCTTTGATGGTCTTCCAGAATCTTTCAATCTGTTTTCTGAAGTGAGCACTCTCATTCCATTTAATGCTAAGGTTGATTTTGCTTCTTTTTGTTTAAGATGCTACTGTATATCTCACCTTCAGCCTTTTAAAAATATCCTTAAAACATTGACCAAGATCTACATCAGAGGTATGTAGTGAAAATCCCCACATGTAGCGTCATGCATTCACTGTGGTATGCAATCCTTGTGTCAAATGGCAACATTGAAAAAGTGAATAAAGATGACAAATGTGCAATTGAATGCACAACCAAATGCACATAGGCATCTATGCACACTATGCATGCATGTGTGATGGTGTCACATGGCCCATTCCCCTTCTGCAACTTTGAAGTAAACATAAGCATTCTGTATAGGAAGATCCCAGGGTTCTGACCTTATTAATTTGTTCTTTACAAAATTATTCTAAACTTTCCTGGGTATATGACATACCATGCACCTTCCTTTCCCCGGATGTATTTTCTTTTTCAAAGCTAAAATTTCTCCCTGGGTGGATTTTTGAAATGTCCAGATTTTTATATAAGGTAATGTTACCCTGTCATACACCACAATCTGTGACACAATATGATTGGCTATAAGTACTCTTTAATTGGCATGAAATAAATATAAATCTTAGACTTGTGGCTGCAAGGTATGTGATAAGGAATGAACTCTGGCTTGAAATTTCTAAGTTAAGATAAAAGGAACCTCAGCATGGCCAAGTCATAAGTTTAGGAGGATGCATCACAGAGGAGTGTTAGATTATCCTCTTAAATACCTCAAACTAGGGAATAATAGCACATGAAGCTCCTAGAAGGAATTTCCAAAAAGCCGGCATCCTGTTATCTTTTCTCAAGAAAACTGTCTCTTTTATTTCCCATCTTTTCAGTTATTAGCAAGCTATTGTGATTTCCTTCAATGCTTGTCGTCTGCCACGAGGACAATCAGAACTTTCTGGACCTCTTTTGTTGGCTCTACCAGATAGTCATTGACACCTTCCCCTCAGGGCAGAAAAAAGGTATTTAAACCCTGACTATTTTACAGCCCCTTGCTGTCTCTCGGATATGGGCTGCCACTCTGTCCATTTGTTCCCCCGTTCTGAGCTACGTTAGAGCCTTCAGGTTTGCAGGCCCCCTGTTCTAGAACAGTAACTATAACCCACTTCACCCTAACTCTCGCTATCCAAACTTTTCCCTCCATTCCTTCTACTAGCCTCATATGGTTGTGAGACTGTTTGATTGCTTGCGTGTGTTTGTGAATTTCCCCCAATAAAGAGGGTTTTTTTTCCTAACTGATGTCCCACAGCTATTACTGGTATAAACTGGTGAAAAGCTCCTGTAAGCACCTCTTGCAGGCCTCCCTTTTGAGCTAATATTTCACCATCTTTTCACACAGGCACGGGTACTGCTGGAGGACCTCAAAGTCCCTCCATTTTGGAGTAACAGTCCAGATGGGAAGAAATGAGCAACAAGCTAGTAGAGCTCTGGGGTGGACGAAGAGAGACATTCCAGGTCAGAACAGAGTGAGGAAAGTTCTCAAGGCAGCCAGCCTCATCCCCACAGGAATTTCTGAGGCCATTTCTGCACTTTACCAGATCCCGTGCTCATCCCATCATGATCCCAGCAGTGCCTTTGCTGTGATGGGGAAGTGACAGAAATGCTCCCCTCTGCACCTGGCTGGCTCCAAGCAGAAGGGAGCACGAGCAATAAGTGCCTTCCTTCTGCAGGGCAACCAGGCTCTTTCCCATACTGTGCTGCTTAGACAATTGCCTATCCAATGGGACAGGCAGTTGTCCAAGCCACCCATCCCAAAATGTCTTGGTTCCAAGGACCTCCTCCAAAGGAACTTCCCCCATTCAAGGAACAGTTGGCATTGTTGGAGCTGCCCACCTCTTTCTCCCATTGCTGTGGTCACCAATGCAGCCATTTTCATGAACATGGGCAGTGTCAGCCTGCTTGCAAAACAGAATATTACATGAGTGGTTTACCACTATAGTGTCCAAGCCTTTGTGACGAAGTGCAGAAAATGGGTATAATTAATGAATAAATCAGTAAGAGATGCTTCATAGTTATCTTATTCAACAGAGTCTTCACTGGACAAAAATAGAGGATGGAAGTAACTTACACATTCATAATTGCTCAGCTGGATGTTTTTTACAGTGATATCCTAATTTTTTTCTGAGTTGTATATTTTACACATACAGGCAGACACATACATATGTTTTAGTTATTTATATCCGTAATCCATTGCTGTTGTTGTTGTTTATATTTGGAGACAGTGTATTCCGTTCTTGTCCTTCTCAGATACCAAAGTGTTTTGACCTGGTAATGTCAAAATGAAAGATATCAAGAGGAGACGGACAAATATGGAGGGCCCAGGAACCACTGTGCCCCATTGTCTACTTCTCCTTGATATTTGTGGGTTGTACTCATAATTTTTATGAAGAAATGGAAGGCATGAAGGTTCTGAAATAGCATCCACATGAAGAATCCCACCACCTGGAGGCTTCTGCGAACCAGGCACCTCATTTGAAAGGTTGAAGATTGTTGCAAGGAGGCTGAACTTGGGGTCTTGGTAGCCATGGTGTGACCCACAGGTGACAGAATTTCTTCTTTTGAGTTCTAGAGCTGTTTATAAGCTACTATTGGCTTCTGCTGCAACATGGCAGACATCCTTCCCTGATGTCCACCTCCAAATTGGATGATGAAATGGAAAAGGCTTTATGTGGGGCAGTTGGCTCTAAAAATTTGACAAAAGGTTTCCCTGAGCTTATGCACATAGCATCATCTAGTTGGATGCTCTACTCAAACATTACATTGGACACAGAGAGGGACAGAACACAGAATGCAGCTTCAGTTCTAACCTCCCCCACCACTACCATTGTACGTTTGAGAAGGTCTGTTGTTAATGTTGGCCACATGAATGTGTCTCCCTCACCAGCTATACACACCCACGCACATACACACCCACCTAGAGCGACGGCAGAAATACCAGTCCTTGAGATCTGCCGAATCTGACAAGAATCTACTTGAACAAGGTTTTTCAGGCAGAAAAATACGGCCCTAACATGTGTAAAGGAAATTTCAATATGTTTTGACAATAGTGTAATCTAGAGAAAGTGTTATCCCCCTTGTGGAGGTCATCATTCTTAATACAGTGTGTGTCATCAGTTCTCAGGACAACAGGGAAAATGATCTAGTCAATACATATGAAACAGAAGTCATGCATAAACATGCCGCTTCAGCTCTAAAGTGGGTGACACCGGTGAAAATTGGATAGCAGGCCGAGCTGCAATTTTCCATAACTTTTTATTATTCATAAGATCGTGTGATCTAATAAGCCACACCTCAAATTACTGTCCATTGAAGGTACTCTTGAGTGATAGATTCTGACAAACCAGACACAGAATATATTATGATTAAGATCAGATGCCAGTAAAGTCAGACTCTGGGAGGCAGATGGTTTTCAGCTGTCTTCCATCAGTTTCTGGGCTGCAGCCTCTGTGTATGTATGTGGTGTGTGTGTGTGTATCTGTTTGTGTTTCTCTCTCTGTGTGTTTTATTTTTAAATGAAAGAAACATGATGTAAGAGATGGCTAAAAAAGGAAGTATTGGCTGACTGATTGCCCAGTGCTTCTACTCATACTCTACTCAGTTCAATTTTTGTTATGTTTGTTATATGAGAAGAAGATGAAAACAAATATATGCAAAAAAAAAAAAAATGGTGGGGAAGGGAAGGAATCAAAATTGATTTGAAAAAAAAAATCTCAGTGTTTAACCATTGTTTAGGAAATTGCAACAATCCAAGCCTTATAAGTATGCACAGATAAAACAGTATGAAACCCACAAATAACTCAGGTAAGGGGAAATGAAAGTACATATGCAATTGGATTCACAGAGCTGGTGAAAGTCTAACAAAGAAAACAATCTGGAGATGGCAATATTTGCTGTCAGAAGTGGGAAAAATCCCACAGACAAGTGAATATTATCATTAAAAACAGTGTAATAATTTAATTGAGTTTCAGATATGACGATCAAGGCAAAAACAAAGTGGATCAGTTTTATGTTTCCACCGGGGAGAGGGGGGACAGTTTTTGCTTTTACCTCAAAACGTACGTGACTCAGGGGTCCGCCCGTGATGCTAATCTCTTTGTGAAAAGAAGAGGCCTGTGAGGAGGGGGTAACCTAACAATATCTTTTACGCCTGTGTAAATCAGTACTAATGAAGAAACACGAGCCAGAGATTCAAAGAATATTTTTTTTTATTGGGGAAATTAACAATCACATGAGCACAAGATCCAAGCAGTCTCACAATCACACCAGGCTACTTGAGGGAACAGGTTCAGATAGCAAGAGTTTAGGGAGATGTGGGTGATATTTACCTATCTAGAAGCAAAGAGAGAAAGATATATGGCTCAGACCAAGGATCCAAGGGTAGTACAGAATGGGAATTGGAGCAGCAGAGTGACAACCAGTATGCCAAAGTACTACGAACTACATAACTCCAAGCCAAGGTTCACATACTCTTTTTCCACTCTGAGGGAGAACGTGTTAAAGGCTCTCTGGCAGGGTAGACAATGGGGTCTGGAAGGAGCTAAAGGCCTAACATTAGGTGACAAAAGACTGATAGGAATTGTGATAGCTCCTTAAAGGCGGAACAGGTGAAGGGACAAAATAAGAGTTTTGGTGGTCGGAGGAAGAGGGTTGAAGACAATCAGTCATTCCATGGTAGCAGTTTTAGCTGCTATTGTTTCTAAAAGTTGCATCTTCGAGGGACATCTGCAAGTCCATTATCACTGGAGCTTCCCTGTGACCTAACCATGCCCTGAGGTCCCTATCTGACCTAGATTTGCAACACACGTGTGCAGCCAGTTCCTTTTTGCCAGTAGGCTTCCCAACCATAACCAGATATAATTTATATTTCATACCAATTAATATTTGCCAATTAAACCATATAATGGAGTGGAGGTGCATGGCCTGGTAACATGGCTGTGTGCCTTGAAGTTATTTCTGATTTATGGAAACCCCCAGGTAAACTTGTCATGGGGCTTTCTTGGCAACGTTTGTTCAAAGGGAATTGGCCCTTTGCCTTCCTCTGACGCTGAGAGAATGTAACTTTCCAGTAGTCACCTCAGTGAGTGGGGATTCAAACTCTCATGTCCAAAGTCATAGTCCAATGTTCAAACCACTAAACCATGCTGGCTTTCAGTGGTAGAACTTTAACAGTTCTGCCATCAAAATCAATGAGGTTTAAAATGCTTAATAGAATGGGCAGTGTTGGATTTGATGCCCATCATTTCCTGAAGTCTCAGGGTGAGTTACAACACAGAGATAATAACTGTTGAAATAAGCCTGAAGCTAAATAAGATACATGCTAAATTCATCCACTAATTACAAGATTAATGGACTGCTAGCTAATTCAGTTTATCTGACTGGAATCCCATTGTTATGTTAAAGATGCCTGTGTTCCCCTATGGAAGCGGTTGGACATTTTTGTCCAATGTGGAACATTTATCTTCAGTTCAAAGCTGAGAAAGTGGAGTCGAATATGTAGTACCATTGAGGGGTACATACCCATGCCTGTGGATGCATATGACATGACATGAGATGCACATGTGTGTAGGATGTCTATTGAGAGGTTCAATATTATCATTCAACAGAAGAGTTGTAAAGCACAATCAATGCATAATTCTACATGCAGACATTTGCACTATTACTATATTATAAATTATTAACTTTATTTATATCCTTCCCTTTCTTCCAAGACTGGGGCCATTTCTGCACTATACTGTTACAGTGCTATTATTCCAGTTTCAACATCCTATGGAATCTTGGGGTTTGCAGTCATGGTAAATTGGAAAGCTGAGTCCTTCTTTCAGGCCAGCTTTTCCATTCAGCTGCCAGGAAACAAAGGCCATTTCCTCACTTCGCCATTATAGTGCTATTATTCCACTTTCAACATCCTATGGAATCCTGGGGTTTGCAGTTTAGGGAGGGGCATTTAGAATTCTCAGCCAGATAGCTCTTTGGCCTCAGTAAACGACAAACCCCAGAATTCCACAGATGTTGGAAGTGGAATAATAGCACTATAACATTGTAGTGTGGAAATGGCCATGGAATGGGTGACTCAATTATAGTACAAATGAAAAGGATCTATGTTAGTAGATCACAAGCTGATAATGAGTCAGCAGCTTGATGCAGCAGCTGAAAGTCATATGCAAGTCTAGGCTGCATGAATAGGAGTATAGTCTCTCATTTTCTCTCTCTCTCTTCTCTCTCTTTCTCTTTTAATCATATTTGGGAACAGTGTATTCTATTCTTATCTTTCTTTTCAGGAAATAAAAGTATTTTGACCTAACCTTGGTGATGTCAAAATGGAGAAGATAAAGAAGAGATGGACAGGCCCAAGAGTCCCAGTGACCACCACACCCCATCATCCACCCAACACTCCAACAAATATTGTGGACCACATTCACACATTTTTATGAATAGACGGAAGGTATAAGGTTCCTGAAATAGTATTCAGGTGGAGAATCCTACCACCTTCCTAAACATTAGGAAGAACCTCCTGATAGTAAGAGCAGTTGATAGTGGAATACCCTGCCATGGAGTTTGGTGGAGTCTCCTTCTTTGGAGGTTTTCCTCCAAAGAAGGAGGTTCGATGGTCATCTGTCAGGAATGCTTTTATTGTGTCTTCCTGCATCATGGAGATTGGACTCCATAGCCCATATGGTCTCTTCCAGCTCTATGATTCTATGATTTTTTTAAAAAAATGCTTTAAATAAGGATATACCAGTTCCCTCCTCCTGCTACATTGCTTTTGCAGTGCTTGAACCCTTATGGTTGAAGAGATGTTTAATTAAGAGAAGTGATTCCAGAACAAGAGATTGTGGATCAACAAGTCATCCTCAGATTGAGTAATCACTGCAGTCTTGGACCCTTTCTGCACCTTTCCATTTCGGGGTGCTGGGGCACGGGGATCATGCGAGCAGCCTCTTGTGAGAGGCTCTCGCATCCCCGCTGCTTCGCCTCTGCAGCTGCTGCCTGCTGGCAAGCAGGCAGTGTGAGAGCTCCTCCTCTTCCTTCTGCAGTGCAGCCTGGGATTTTCCCAGGCACAAGCGCCACAGCTCCAGAGGCTCCACAAGCATGGTAAGTGAGCACTGGGCCCTATGATTGTGTGATTGTGCACCATTTTCGGCTACAAGCCGAAAATGAAATAGTGTGCAATTGGCACCTGCTGGCCCTGGCAGCATTGCGCAATTGTGAGGACATCATGTGGACCGCTCCTCACAATTGTGCGACACTCCAGAGGCCCTTTCGCATGGCGAATGCCATGCAAAAAGGGCCTTGATCGCCAAAAAAGGATCCTGTCCCTTAAATATATCAAATGTCAGGAAAAAAAGGGAGGGGGAAACAACCACCACCACCCAGAACAGCCACTAACCGTAACCGATGTCTATGAGCCACATTCCAAAGAGAGATGTTTTCAATTCACTCATTATGGGGAGGTCGGCTGGGGTCAAGTTCAATGTCAGGGAGAAAGAAGTACTCTATAGAAAGAGTACCACCCACATGTGAAAGGGAACAGGGAGGAGGCGGGAAGGGGGAAATGCGATGAACTGTGTAACCTAATTTTTTGGGCAAATACAAGAAAATTAGCCCAGTGTGCTATTTGAATTTAAAACCTCGTATTAACAGTTCTGCTCTAGAAGGTGATGGGAACCAGAACAAAGTAAACACCCCCTCCATGCCACTCAGCTGTAATGATGTTATTAGTATGCACGTTGCAGTGGGCAGATGTAGCCGTTGGCAGGCCTGGCTCCAGCATTTAATATATGTACACACAAATAGGTGTATGGAGATAGATAGATAGAGAGAGAATGGCCAGCATCCTGTTATTAACTTGTGCAGGCATAAATACAGCTTATGTGTATGCAAGTCCCTTTGTGGATGGGGCACAGGGGGATATTCTCGTGCCCTTGTGCACCATCCAAAAGCCTCCCATGCCCAGCAGCTGTTAAGTCGAGGGAAGAACCCTGCTGCTGTTACTTTCCGGTGCAGAAGGAAATGAAGGGGGAAACAATTCAGACCGTGAGGTTCCAGTTGCTCTCAGCTCCTAGGGGGAAGGAAAAGGTGGATGCACTCCATTTAAAAATGCATCCTATTTGAGACTGCTTCCTCGTGTCATCTCTCTCAACTGAGCTGAGACCAGCTGAATCCGCTCCCTATTCCAAGCTGTCCTCAGTCTCCAGAAGGACCTTTTCAGAGAAATTAGACTGGCATCCTCCCTACTTTCTTTTCTCAGACAAGTTAAGACTTCAAACTGAAAAGTTTCATGTTTGATGGTGTTTGATGACTGACTATATAAGGCCTGTCTGATTGAAATAATGTGCTAGATCTTGCTACTTGTTGTGCTTGTGTGTGTGTGTGTGTGTGTGCGTGCGCGCCTGTTTAAGGATATATGTTTTTTAATCTGGTTCAATTTTTTATTGCTTAATCTTGTTTTAACTTTTATGTTACCACACTGTACACCCCACTCCATGATAAGGTACAATTGGTGATATTATTTAATTGACATAGAAAATATAAACTATACACTTATGGCTGAAACACCCTGTGGAGAAGGGGCTTTGGCTGGGAAACTACATGATAAGGCAATATAACTTCAGCATGGCCAGGTCATAAGTTCATAAGGATTAGCCAGAGCATCCTTGACATAATGGATTCAGGCTAATCCCCTCAACGGCCCAACTCAGGAAGCAATAGCCAACACAACTGCCAGAGGAAGCAACCAAAAGATTGGCATTGTACCCTCTTCTCATGGAAATTCCCCTTTGTTCCCTCACCTGCCCAGCCATTATCATGACCTCCATCAATGCTTTGTCACCTGAAGTTAAAACTGTTAGCCAGTTCTGGACTCCTTTGCTTGCTGTACTGGAGAGCCATTAACACTTGCTCCCTCTGCGCAGAGAAAGAGTATTTAAACCCTAGCTCTGAGCCCAGTACATTCTGCCTAATACCTTAGATGCATATTGGTGTGTTATGCTGTATGAAGGCCCCCAGATTCCTGTCAATTGTACTCCCCTCAGACCTCCAGTCTGAGCCACACTTCGCTTCAATCTTCTGCTTCTAGAATGGTAACTATTGCCCACTCCATCCCAAAATATCCTTGCTATCCAACCTTTCTTGCCTTTCCCTCTGTTAGCCTTCTATGGTTGTAAGACTGCTTGAATTCTTGTGTGTGGTTGTGAATTCCCCAATAAAACATTATTTTTGACCTCCAATTGGTATCTCGCAGTTAGTACCAGTATACTCTGGTGAAAAGATCCCATAAGTTACCCCTCGTCTCACAGGCCTCCTTTTTCAGCTATAATCCCCACCTTTCTATGGAGGCCCTGGCATTGCTGGTGGATCTCTGAGGCATCCAGCTTTTGGAGTAACATTTATATTTTGTGGGTTTTTAACAATGTGCTTTTTAATTTGTTGTAAGCTGGGAAATCCTAAACTGGGAAAAAGATAGGATAGAAATCATCATCATCATCATCATCATCATCATCATCATCATCATCATCATCCCTCTGCTCCTCACTGGTAAACCACCAGTAGCAAAGTCCCCTTATGGGTCTTGACAGCTCCCAGGAAATGAGAGGATGAAGAACTGCAGATGTGGAGCTATGTACACTTGTAAGATCTCAACCCAGCATGAGTGCATGCGTGTAGGGGATGGAGCAAATGAGTTCAAAACAGAATGTCTGGACTTGTTTCCATTTGTTTGGTGCTGCTCTTCTTAACATCTTTCCTATTGTCTGCAGCAGAGATAGGCTGACTTTAAGCTTGTGGGATCTCTATTATTTTTTAATAGAAGCCTAAGACAAGCACACATCAACATTATATAGTTGTCTATCTCAGCACATGCCAAGCTATCCAGATGGGACATATTTTTTACCCACTGTGACAGAGACTGCTATTGCATTTGTGCCCATTGTCTACAATTGCTTCTTTCCTGGAAATTCACCAGACCGGTTCATCACCCCTACTCCACTTTGAGTAGGACTTGGGTACCCTACAAAGTTGTCTACCCTACACATAACTGGTTCACTTTTATTGCTATGGCTCCATGCCAAGGAATCCTGGGATTCATAGTTTGGTGAGATACTTGGAATTTTCTGCTCAAGAGTTCTAGTCTATTTCCCCTAAAACACTTCTCTGCTGTAGAGCATTAATGCATTCCTGTGAACAACAATACTAGTGCTCCCCGGCAGAGAAATCTAAGTACCTCAGGAAATGAGAAATCCTAGAATTTCACGGGCTGGAGCCATGGTAGTTAAAGTAGCATCAAAGTGCTATAATTGTGTAGTGTGGAAACTTCCTAAAAGGCTATTTTGCAGTCCAAAATCCAGAGAGAGATGTGGATGGTGAAATATCCTGATTCAGAAAAAAAGAAAGTGGAGAGAGACAGAGACAGACAGAGAGAGAGACCTATATATTTGTTGCTCTCTTGTTCCATCAATGACCATGTGTGTGCTGGGCTGGGGCAGCATGTGTCACAACCCAATCTCTTCATACTCCTTTTTTTAAAAAACGAGTGTTTGGCAACCCGTGTTACTACAGGACAGGATCAGGAGATAATTCATGTTGGCAACATGACCGCTGTATCCATCTTCCCTACAGCCTATTGTCTCCGATGATAATGGATGAGATCTGCTGGAAGGCAACAAAGCACCTGCAAAGAATGGCAGGTTAAGTATAACAGAAGCTCTGCGTGGCAGAACTACTGGAAATGCTCCTTTTGCTCGGTAGCAGATCACTTTCCTGGGAAGCCAGGAACTTGAATTGGAGTCCCTTCCCGTGACCTCTTCTCTGAAAATGACTCCTCCATGTACTCGGCTTGGTTATGCAGTGTGTGTCCTTCACTGGCAGATACGCTCAAAGAAACAGGAGGAGCTGGAGAGGGGGAGAGGGGGAATAAAACCTCAGGTAGCAATACAATGGCTCATTGTTAGGAAAAAAAAAAGATCAGTTTACTTAGGGAGGAAATATCCACCAGTCCCATTTCAGGATTATTATGAGTTTCTGTGGGGAATGCAGGATACAATCTGTGTTCATCCCAGAACCAATATGTAGAAGAGGAGGAGGTGGAAATCAGGTGACCCTCCACAAATTTGTTGAAATGCAACTCCCAGCAGCCCTAGGCAGCATTGCCAATGGTGAGGAATGATGGGAGTTGCAATCCAACATGTTTTAGATGACTAAATGATTTCCACCCTTGAGGTAGAATATGTAAACAGAGATTGAACCAAAGAGTCTACAAGCAAGCCAAGCTACAGATCTGGTTATTTTGGGGAAAAAAGAAATGTTTCAGCTCTCAGTGGTGGAACTAGCAACAGACTGCCAATTATCATTTCTGTAGACATTTTTTAGAGATTTCATTCACATTTCTTGCTCTAAGCTTCGAACTACTGCTGGGAGTGAAGCAGCCCTCCAGCTGTTATTGGACTTGAAGTCTCAGAAACTCTGACGAGGAATTCTGAGAGTTGCAGTCCAACAACTTATGGAGAGCTGCATATTCCCACCGCAGCTTCACAGCAAACCAGGAAGGTAGGAAGATCTTTAGAAGGGGTTGGATTCAGGCTCAATCCTACTTCAAGTAGAATAGGCCTACTGAAACCAATAAGGTTAAGTCATGACTAATGACAGCCCCACTGATTTCAATGAGTCTACTGTAACTATAGCACTTGTCTAACCCAGCATGTTCCAAGACAGAAATAGGCAGACATCACCCTTGGAGGATTTGCTATTTCTTTTTCCATTAGACCTCTAGGATTTATCAACTGGATCTTGGCACAAAAGATATACACTTAAATTAAACAATTATGAGCCCAAGAACGGAAATAGAAAAATGAATGGAAACCACAGCCATCCACACAACAATTTTCTGAAATCATTTCACTAGCATAAGGAAAGAAAGAAATTTTGTTCCTGCTGTTGTTCAATAATAGTGAATCCTTGGTAATCTGCTGCAAATGAACTGTGAGATCCCCTGGCAGATTGAGATCTGGCTCTTGCCTGCCCCACTTCTAAGTGTAGAATATGAAACAAACAGACTCTTAGGAAGAACCCAAGTATTTGTGGATAATGGGCCTGCTTTTCATAAGAATGTGCTTGCATTCATGATTTGGTACCAAAGTACTGAATCTCTGCAACTGATTCCGGGGCTGTAAACCAGACCTCATTTATAAGTTACAGCTTCCAAGGCCTCACACCAGTGCTTAACTCCATCCAACAGTTTACTGGGTTAAAACAGCCTCTTGTGATAACAGATGAGAAATGAGAGCAGAACGTGTGGGCCGGGGGAAGATCCCTACTGGACCACATCTGGCTCCCAGGCTAGAGGTCTCCCATCCATGCTGCCAGACAGTGGCATTTGTTCAAAAAGCAACTGCGATAAGAGCAACCTTCATTAGTATGTTGGCTGATCTTTAAGACTCCTTAATATGTTTGGCTGATCTTCAGCAAGTCATAAAATATACCAATAATAATGCTCTTTATGACAGGCTTTAATTATAGCAATGCCAGACAAAATGCAGATTAGCTGTACTTTTAAAACATACATGAGGGTCCAATTAAATAAATTTCACAGGACTAGTTGCCTCCGGCTGGAGATAAAGATGTAGAAGCAGAGTAGGGTTGTACATGGGGGAAGGAGCTAAATAGGTACAGCATTGTTTGGATCTGACAGCCCAAAGAGACAGAAGTGGGGCAGAGAGCACAGAAGTCAAGAGAGGGGTTGTGTTAAGGTTTTGAGGTAGTTTGTGTGTGAAAGTCATAGGAGTCTGAAACCTATTGTTTAGTTCCAGTTGGAGAAGACCTGCTGAATCAATTGTTGAATGGTCAAGCTATAAGTAAATCTCACTGTTTCAGCGGTTCTACTCTTGTTGAGTCCAGTATGTCTGTGGAAAAAACTGCCCTTCATGAAATACAGTGCAAAAAAAGCATTATTTTTCATATCACATATGCATCAGAACTTAGCTGTCTGCGGGAGTTTATAGAACATTTTGTGATAGTCCAAATGTATTTAAAAATACATTGATACAGATATCACTTAGAGAGCCAGCATGAATGGTTTAAACATTGTACTATGACCCTTGAGACCAGAGTGTGATTCTTCGCTCAGTGATGGAAACTCACTGGGTGACTTAGGACATGTCACACACTCTCAGCCCCAGAAAAGCCCTTGATAGGTTTGCCTTAGGACTGCCATTAAGTTGGAAGCATTGTTACCATGCTGTACACCCTCACACTTCGATATGGTTTAATTGGCATAAATATAAATTATACACTGGTTACATGGCTATGCTGGCTAAGAGGAAGGACTGGATGAACATGTGGGAAAACTGGGTGAGCCAGGACCTCAAGGCATGGCCAGGTCATAGTCAGGAAATCATCAGGGAACGTTGGACTTGCAAACAACCCAACATTCAGAGACAGTAGAACCTGAAACTGAAGTAATTATCTTCAACCCTCTTCCCACTCGCTGGCAAGGTATTCCTATATCCCCTTTCCTGCCCAGCAAACAGGGAGCTATCACAATTTCCATCAGTCCTTTGTCACCTAATACTGAGACCATTAGTCCATTAAAGACTCCATTGTTTGTGCTGCCGGAAAGCCACCTTCCCCTCCAGGCAGAAATAGGTGTTACCCTGAAAATCTGGAGGTCCCAGAGGGACACCTCGATATGCTTCAAGTGATGGGGAAAGTAAGCTCAATGGAACGCAAGCAATAGCAATGCAAGAGGCAGGGAACCTAGCGAGATCTTTTACCCAGTTTTTACGGGGTCAGGCCCAGTCAGAAATCACACAAAAAGGTCGAATGAATGACTTTATTAAACAGTAGTAGCACTCATCAACGCAAACACTCACACACGTACATCCAAGGGCTAAAGAGAAATAAAGAGTGGAAATAAGATAGAGGGATTGTTGAAGGATTTGTAGTTTGGATGATACTGCACCTTTTCCTCAAGTCCTTGGTCTGGAAAGCAGCGAAAGAAAAGGAACTCAGCAAAGAGATTCTGAGAGGGATCACATGGCAGTCGGAAGGGGGGAACGGTCAGTTGGTATGACTGGGAGGTATCCAAAGAACTATTCTAAAAACAGGGACTATTTGTAGGAAAAATTTACCTTGATGGCAAATCCTCTCCCAGGAAGAACAAAGGGGAAAGCAACAGAAAACAACTTCTCACCGGCACCTTCTTTGATATTGGAAGATAACAAGGTATTATCCAAGTATCAGGATCTTCTGCTGCTTTGGGTTGCAGTGTGAGTTTATGTAGATGGATCTTGCCTGTTAAGATTTTATTGCTTCCAGTGCCCAACTTTGTGGGGAAAACTCTTAGTCCCTTCAAGTTGGCTCCTTAAAGGTGGAGGACCTTTTGTCCACCATGGGTTGGCACAGCTTGAGGTCTCCTGTGGCTACGTGACGGGGAGTTTACTGGCCTGACCTGGTTCTTTTGATCGTACAACCGTTGTTGGCTATGAGCCTATCCGGGTGACCTCTCTGGTGGGTTAGATTAATTTTATATCAAAGTTGTAGACCCCGGGACAGAGTTTACCAAGGAGGCAACATAGGGTATTTAAATCCTGGCTCTGAGCCAATAAGCCTGTAGTACAAGTAGTACTTTTGGCATATTGATTTTCACTCTGCCACTCCAATTTCTGATTTGTGCTACCCTTAGACTTCTAGTCTGAGCTACAATCACTTCTTTGTTCCTTTCTGGATTGGTAAATATCACCCACTTTGCCCTGAGCATTCACCATCCAAACCTTTCCTCCCTTTTCCTTCAGTTAGCCTTGTGTGAATGTGAGAATGCTTGGATCTTGTGTGTAGGCAATTGTTAATTCCCCCAATAAAATAAACAAGCTTCCTTTTGAGTCTCCAGCTGGTTTTACCCTGGGTTAGTACCGGTATACACAGATGGAAAAGATCTTGTAACATAAACACACACACACAGGTCTTCTCTTTGAGCTAATATTCCTCACCATTTCATGGAAGCACTGACATTACGGGGGGACCTCTGAGTTCCCCACATTTTGAAGTAACAACATCTTGAAGGTACACAACAACAACACAATAACAACAACAAAGATATCATTTAAATGTGTGTTTTGAGATAATATACACAGTAAAGTACAAATTTATTCCTATATTTTGTGATTTATTTTTTTTTAAAGCCAGATTAATGTAGAAGGGGTATGGAACAAAACTGAAGAAATTCTATACAAGGGTTATGGACTATAAATAGATTCACTTAGTCATCCAAGCAACCATGCTTTCAGAAAGTTTGAGATGAAGTAAAGGATTTTGATTTTTAGAAGAGTCACATCAGATATTCATTATGTCAGCCTAGCTGGCACCAGTTGGACTACAATTCCCACCATCCCTAATCACCAGAACACAATGCTGAGAGTTGCAGTCCATCATATTCATATACCATTTCCACACGAGACTGTTATAGCGCTATGATTCCACTTTCAACGTCCTATGGAAATCTGGGGTTTGCAGTTTCGGGAGGGGCCGGTTGGCAAACCCCAGGATTCCATAGGACATTGAAAGTGGAATCATAGCGCTATAACAGTCTCGTGCAGAATGGCCATAGACTGGTTGGTCAGAGACAACTGCACCATAGATAAAATAAGTGTGCGTGTAAAGAACTGTCATGACCAGGTCCTGTTATAATCAACATAGACCCAATTCCCTTGAACCTCAAATCACAGAGGTTCAAGAGGCTGCATTCACTCAAACACACATATATAGGATCTCTGCTCCCAGGTCTGATGAGGAGGCTAGGCCAATCAGTGCTCAGGATATGCAACATTTTAAAGTTTGGGTTAGGTGGGAACCTCCGGGAGATGTATGTCTATGAGAAAAGGCTCTGTAATGTTCTGTCTCAATCTGACTGAGTCACTAGGTTTCACGGATGGATCCAGAAAGGTTTTATTAAAGATCAGATGCAGCACAGAAACATTGCTTTTGCCAGAACTGATGATGTACCACAAGTTTCATTTTTAAAAACTCCCCAGTCCCCCACCCCCAGGTTTTTCCCAATCACATTTTCTCCAATACACAACACCAGGATGTACCAGCCCTCTAAAATGACCTTGGTTCCCTGACTTTGGCCTCCATACCCCTCCCAACAGTCAAACAGCAAAGCTGTTACCTAAAAAAGCGGGTGTCTCAGGGGTCCATTCACAGTGCCAATGACTCTGTGGAAAGGTGGGGCATTAGTAGCTCAAAAGGGACACCTGGAAGAGGGGGGTAACTTCTGGGATCTTTTCACCTATGTATACCTGTACTAATGCAGAGATGCCAGTTGGAGATTAAAATAATGTTTTATTGGGAGAAAATCACAAACACATGCAAGGTTCGAGCAGTCTCACAGCCATACAAGGCTGACTGGAGAAAAGGAAGGAAAAGTTAGATAGTGAGGACTTAGGATGAAGTGAGCAATATTTACCTATCCGGAAGAGAAGAAAGTTGCAGCAAAATAGCTCAAATACAAGAATTTGAGAGTAGCCTAGAGTGTGCGAGCTGGGAAGCAAATGGATGCAATGGCAGGCCTATGTGTGTCCAAGGTGCTACAGATCGTTGGGCTGAGTGCTTGGGTTTAAATACTCTTTTTCTGCTCCAAAGGAGAAAATGGCTCTCTGGCAGAGCAAAGAGGTCTGGAGCTGGCTAATGGTCTTAGCATTAGGTGACAAAGCATTGTTGAGAATTGTGATAGCTTCTTAATGGCTGGGCGGGTGAGGGAACAAAAGGGGAAGCTGAGCACGAAGAAGGCTACAGGATGTTGGTCATTGTTGCTTTGTCTGGGAGTTTTGGTGGCTATTGTCTTCTAGCTTTGGGCTACTGAGAGGACCATCTTCTCTGACTAATCCTCAGTAAACTTATGACTTGGCCATGCCTTGAGGTCTCTTCCGACCTACTTTTGCATGTATACAGCCAGTCCACTTTGCCAGCATGGCTTTGCAGCTATAAATGTATGTTTTATATTTAGTGCCAATTAAATAATGTTCACTGCCAATTACACCATGTCATGGAATGGAGATGTACAGTATGGTAACAAAGTTGTCAAAGCAATATTGCAACAGATCAGCTAAGCAGGCTAACTAGCAAGGTAGATGAACCTAACCTGGTGGCCACTCTGATATGCTCTTTGAGAGTAGGTGCCTCCTTAAAATAAGAGATCTCCTCAGATGAAGGGCCTCAGTCCTAGCTCAGTTATTCTGAGAACAGCATCTGTCTGGAACTTCACACTTATTAGCTGATGCTTGTAGAGACTGTGCTATCTGGGATCTTAACTTGGGCTTTTTCTTCTTCTTTTGGACTGCTCTTGCTTGTTACTTCCCTTGCTCTGCTGGGCTTTGACTTGGACTGCCACAGTTGGCAATACTGCTCTAGATAGGCCATCAGTCTGACTGAGTATAAAGCAGCAACCTTTGTCAAAACCCAACCCTTCATCTTCTAAGAAGTGCTTTGTAATTCTGCCTTTTTTTTTTCCTACCTGGAAAGGAAAAGACACCTAACCCAACAGTGTCATTACAATAAATCTGATGCTGAGTTTTATACCAATGGCATACACCTGCCTAATGCCATCTGGAGTTTCTTCTATTTCTTGACACACACAGGTTGTAAACTGCTGCTATTTCTTTCTTCAGCAGAACTGAGATGTTCCTATAATCTCTACAGTAGTTGTGGTAGGCTCCAGATCAGACTGAGGCAGCTTTTATGGAAGGCATAATGTACACGAGAGCATCACAAAAGTCACTACTGTGACTGCCATGCTGGAAGGACAGTATACCAATAGATATTATTTACTGCAATTGTATTATTTTTCATACTCACTAGTGTGACATATAAACTTATGGACACATATATCTCACCATCACAGCTCTACATCTAAAGAAATAATATGGCTGAAGCATTTGTAAGTTTGGCTGGTTGGTTTGATGGAAGTCAGGATAAATCAGAGTGTCAACTCTCTGTGTTGGTCTGTGTTGGATGATTTTTGTGCAATTGGTCCAGCATCCTTTTGAGCTTTTTAAGCAGAGGCTAGATGGCCATCTGTCAGGAGTGCTTTGATTATGTATTCCTGCATGGCAGGGGGTTGGATTGAAAGGTCCTTATGGTTTCTTCCAACTCTTTGAATACTGAAAGAAAGATGCCATCTTCCATCCTGAGAAGGAATCCATTGCCAGAATTCCTAGTGCAGAATTTAGTAGTCTTTGTCTGCACTAACAAAATAACCACAAATAAGGACCTTTCCACATCCTA
The DNA here is from genome assembly GCA_030412105.1 of Cyclura pinguis. NCBI lineage: Eukaryota > Metazoa > Chordata > Lepidosauria > Squamata > Iguanidae > Cyclura > Cyclura pinguis. The sequence goes on along the minus strand of CM059599.1, from coordinate 14,334,173 downwards.
CCTTTTTGCAAGGACATCTGGTGGTGACCCGACAGTGGCTCTGCTGGTAGGGGAGAGCATGAGGAGCACTCCCGTCTGTACCAGCTGGCTCTCTGAAGAAGAGAGCGCGATGACCATGCCTCTTCCTTCTGCAGCACGGCCGGGTACCTTTGCAGGCTGTGCTCAGGCAGGAAATGCAGCTATTGCACTTCCAGGGCTTCTGTGGGACAGGTAAGTCCATGATGGTGGCACAACCATGGGTCTTTGATGGGGAAAACCCATTAATGATTTAATCCGTGATTGTGCTGCCTGGGGACAGGAGAAGGATGGGACCACAATGACACCATACAGAAGCATCATTGCAGTCCTGTCCTTCTCCTGTCCCCATGGCTGGGTGGGAGGGTGGTGTGGAAAAGGCCTAAGAGCGCCTTGAGAATAGGTGTCTTTATAGAAATAGAAGTCTTTTTCTCCAGGTGAAGGACCTTCTCGAAATCCAGCTGGACGAACATAAGGTTTCTGCATCCTGAGGCTATTATACATAGAATTTATATTAAGGAGAACAGGTAGACCAGTGCTACAGCTATGTATGTGAAAAAAATCTCAGGATGGAATCCTCTTGGTTACCTTTGCTGGCACTATGGGAGTTATACCAGTATAGGTACTTTGGGGGATGTTGTGCAAGATTCCTGCATGATGTTATTGTGATCTCTTCCTTCTACCATCCCCAGGTGGTGTGATCACAGATTAAATCATTGATGGGGAAAACCCATCAATGACACATGATCGCACCACCATCCCAGACTGACCTGTCCTGCAGAAACCACAGAAGTGCAATGGCTATGCTTCCTGCCCCAGCACTGTCTGCGAAAGTATCTGGCACTCCCTTCTGCATGGAGCCAGTCGGTGTGGAGGGGAGTGCTCCTGTCATGCTCCCTTCCCAGTAGAGCCACTGCTGGGATCCCCATTGGACAACTTCAGGAAAAGGTAGGGTGTGGAAAGGGTCTCAACCTCCTCCTGTTTGTTTTTACCCTTCCTACAATGAGGTGCCCAGAACTGAATTTTGGTACATATTTTCCCTATATACATTTTTTATAAATTTCCTTGCTGTCTAATGCAAACTTGTGCACATTTTTCATAGTTTTTTTTAGCATTAGGGTATGACTATACAGACTAGGGTTCAATTCCCTGCTCAGCCATGGAAATCCACTGGGTGACTTTTGGTGCATCACACATTCTCAGCTGCAAAAAATCCCAAGATAGGGTTGCTGTAAGTGAGAAACAACTTGAAGGCATGCAACAACAACGCATTCTTTGCAGTTCAGCTTTTAAAAATCCATGCATGATCCCTGTGAAAATGTGCCACAAGCTCAGAAATATATGAATTTCTGAGGCAATTTGTACTTCATCTCACAAGTCTCGGGAGCTAGACAATTGCTAATTTGGGTAAGAATTTGAAAACTGCCACAATTCTTTTCTAAATCTAGCTACAAGGTCTTTAAAGGCCAATCTTTGTCATCAATCAAAACAGTGGTTAGTTGCAATGCCAAAGCTGTACTAATCTGTGGGCCAGAATATTTATCTTTATCTGGTATCTTATGCATGCATAGGTTCCCCTTCATTTAGTTCAACATTATGGAAGATGAGATGTACAGTGTTAGTGCACATGGATGTACATTGCAAATGGATGTGTATGCACTTTTTGGTTATGCATTTGATTTCTTATTTGATCTCTTCATTCACTTCTAAAATGTTGTCATCAACATTAGTGTCATGGAGCACCAATAATGCATAATTCTGCATGCAGAAATGTATGCTACACAACCCCATTCTTGGATCTGGGCCTTCCAGTTATCTCATCTGAGAGTTCTTCAGGTAAGTCCCATATGGCTTCAAACTTCAGGAAAAGAGATTCCACCTAAACATTAGGAAGAACTTCCTGATGGTAAGTGTAGTTCAACAGTGGAATACGTTGCCTTGGAGTGCAGTGGGGTCTTCTTTGGGGGGGGATTTAAACAGAGGTTGGGTGGCCATCTGTCCAGAGTGTTCTAATTGCGTCTTTCTGCAGTTGGACTCTATGAGGTTGGACTCAATGGCCCTTGTGGTCTCTTCTGGCTCTATGATTCTATAAGTACACTCCAGTTGATTTGGACCCCAATTTAGTCAACCCTATTGGCTTAATCAATGGCTATTTCCACACTACACAGTTATAGTGCTATTATTCCACTTTCAACATCCTATAGAATGCTAGGGTTTGCAGTTCAGGGAGTGGCCTTTAGAATTTGCAGCCAGAGAGCTCTTTGACCTCAGTAAACTACCAACCCTGGAATTCCACAGGATGTTGAAAGTAAAATAATAGCACTATAACAGTGTAGTGCTGAAATGACCAATGCTAACTATTAATAGGAATTGGAATCAAAACAACTAGAAGGTATCATGTCAAGTTGGGGAAAGGTTCCTTAAAATAAATGAGGCCATTTGTCTGTCTAGCTCAGTACAGTCTCCTGGCAGTCACTCTCTGAGGTCTCAGAAAGAAGGGGTTTTTTCTTATCATGCAGAACACATCCCAGACACAGAGTCTAGGATGTTATTGTGGTTTCACACTGGTGTGACAGCCAGCATAGTGTAGTGGTTTGAGTACATTGATTCACATACACTAAGAAAAACAATGACAAGAGTTTGCAGAGTCCATTGCTACTGCAGAGCCTTTATCTACCTCACTATAGATATTGGGAGAGTTAGTGTAGTGTAGTGGTTTGTACAGTGGACTGTGACCCCGGAAACCAGAGTTCGATTCCCTGCTCTGCTGTGGAAACCCACTGGGTTACCTTGAGTGTAGCACATACTCTCAGCTCCAGAAAACCCCATGATAGGTTCACCTTAGGATCACCATGAGTCAGAAATTATTTGAAGGTCCACAACTACCACTGCCACAACAATCAAATGTCATTACGCAAGCAACTGCATTTTCTCTGAGACTGTGCAAGGCTGATATCCTTTTCAGGATTTTGCAAACCCAGTGACTCTGATATAGACTGTAGCACAAGCAGTTGCAATGTCCAGGAAGTACCCAAGGAAGTACAGTCCTTGGTCATGGATGGGTTGGATCAACTTTTGTGCAACAGAAGGGTGTATGGGCATACCACCCATTCTATATTCCCTTGGGGTGGGGGTGATCTAGTAACTCCCACCAAGCTGCACTGGTGTAATTTTATGCTATGCACATTGTAAACAGGTTCTTGATGGAATGTTAAATATAATGGCATGAATCTTATTGTTAGTCCTAACTAAAGTAGACCCACTGAATGAGCAGGATTTACTTATTTGTTGACTTATCATTCAACAGTGGAATCACTTGGGTCTATTCTGCTTGTGACGAAACAAAGGGTTTCCAACCAAAGTCACAGGCTGCAGTTGTTGAAGAATTTATCTCAGTGAGAATAGCCATACCTCTCTTAAATGTACACATTTTTGATTCCTGAAGCTGTATCTCTCCATCATGGTTGGCAGGAGAAGAGGCATGAACACAGTTTGCTGGAGCACTCCCAGGTTGTTCCAGCATGAATATAATGCAACCACTAATAAACAAAGGACAACACTTTGGGCATTCGAATATCCATGCTTGCCAAACTCCCGCGCTTGCCAAGTGTTGTGAAACTTGAGCTCATTCATGATAAAACATACAAGTGTTCATGTAAAATAACCACGTCATTAAAGGCAGACTTATAAAGACTTAGGTTGCAATGATAATGTTGTCCTGTTAAGGCACTAACTACTCTTAACCTGTTACGCACATAGCCAGCACCTTTTCTTAAATAATAAAACAATAATAAAAATAAGAACAGGGGAAACTCCAAGGAGTGCCAAGTACTCTCTTTTCATGCTTCAACACAACATAATTTGTTTGAAGTGATGATGGCTAGTTATGTATAATTATTTGATTGTGGGGGGAAAACATGCCTAAACATCTTTAGAATATTGCATTATAAGGTTTTATTTTGATTCCAGATTGGTTAATGGTTAGGTAGCACAACTACAAACTGCACATGTCCAACTGGAAGCTTGATTGGAGAATGCCGGCTTTGCTGTTGAGGATGGGATTTGAAACTCTAGTTATTAGGGTCTTGAGTTCTCTAAACTGACACAGAAAGAGAGCATATCATCATGTTCTCTTATTCTTGGGGATGTTTGTGCTATGATCTAGATGGATATTTTGACTTCTTCACAATTTTCATCACATGTTCAGGATGCTTATCTGTAAAAACAGAACAGCAGAAATAGAACTGGCTTGTTTCACATCAACATATGCATTCCATTTGTCTTTTCCCTTTATTTACTTCTTTTTGACTATCTCTTTTTTAAAAAAGAAAAAAAATATGCAATGCTCAAAATGGGTTAATTTGTTGGAGTTACTATAGTCCCAACTGTAATACACTCATTCAGTCAATGATAACTGGGTACATTATGCCATAGATCCCAACTGGGGCACTGTGCTTAAGCAACTCTGAGTTAAGGATGGAAAGAACATTCGTAATTATTCTTTCCCAGGTTGAAAAATGATTTTCCTGACAGTTGCCAAACCCTGTCAGGAAGAATAATAGACCAGTGAGAATTTTACAGTTTCCTCTCTCACATTTCCTCCTCAGGCATCTGGAAATGTTATAGAGGAATTATTTGGTAGGAAAAAAAAACATAGATTTTTTTTTTCCTGCAAATTTTTTATGAAGTGCAGAAATGCATTTTCTGCAGAAAAAACACTATTTCCTATGCAGGAAACTTATCCAGCAGAAAATTGATGGGTTTTTTGCACATTTAAAAATGTGTTTTTTCTCCAGAGAATTATTCCTCTGCAATGGTTTGGAATGTTCAAATATTTGTAGTGGCAGGGGTAACTACTGCAAAAAATTACTGTGGTTACTCATCCTTGCCTGAAAGATTTAAATCCCTATTCCTAGCTGCATAAGGAACTGACGAATTTTGTCTTCCTTCTCTTGCCATAGTTTCTTAAGCTTGTATAAAATGAAACCATTAGTCTACTGCACTAAGAAAATGCTGTCAGCTATCTCCTTGGGCAAGAGGTTTCCACTATTCATTGGAGGACTGAACAGGTTGGCTTGCACAGTGATGGATACAACGTCACCTCCATGACCCAAGAAAGGCATGGATTACTCCACAAAGTGTGCTGGAAACCTTACAGTAATATCTATCACCACCCAGATGGTGGTTTCCATCCTCCCTAGGGATGGAATTCTTCACTGATTTTCTTCTTGAAGAAAGCAACCAGCCAATTTAGCTATTTTCTCCCCATTTCAAGAAAGTTTTTGAAATCTACACATTTTTCAGAGCCCGTTTACAATTCAGTGCAAAATTTGCATGTGGCTCGTTTGCACAGAAAACAGCCTTTTCTGTGCAAGACACAGAATGATGCAAAAATATCATTTCTTGTACAGAAGAAAGCTGATTTCTGTGTAAACCAACCCACCTGTCAATTTTGCACAGAATAAGTCTCTAAGTGGGGAATGTTCTGCACAAGAAATTGCTGTTTTTTCTGCACAGAAAGCCATATTTGCATAGAATATTTGTGTATTATGTAAATTATGTAATATTTCCTTCAAAGTAAATGTTTTTTTTTCTCTCTCTCTCTCTTTTTTTTGGTGCAAAACTACCACACAGAATAGGTGTTGTACTGCAAAGAATCTTGTCAGCCCAGGAGTCTCCTTGTCAGTTTTTCTTGACATACAAAAATTTGTTTGTTCAATCATTTTAGGGTGTTTTAAGTTATTCTTTCCATTCCTAAACCTCCCTTACTGGCAGAGTTCTATCCCATCATCCTTCATATCTATACAGGTGTTAAAGAGGATCTCAGCTAAAGTAAACCGCATTGATTCCACGAGTTTATTCTAGTTGGAGCCAACAACTGAGTTTAGCACAATATTCTTTAGGAGGCCCCCTGTTTAAGGCAGAATATTTGTTTTGCTTTGCTTCGAAAGTGAAAAATCATGTCTGTTCACAGCATCTAATTATTACTTGTATCTTCGGTTTTCACCCACACAGAGAGACATAGGGAAAGGTTTCATGTTTCTCTTAATAACCACCAGAGGCGTGTAAATCTGAAAAACCTCTACTTCTCTTTTGTGTACACTGAAAAAAAAAATCCCAGATAAATGTGTAGACTTCTTTGTTGTTTCTTTTAGCAACATCTCTGTGATCTTAAAAAAATAATAATAATAGAGAACGTCTTTTTGATATCATTTAGAAAGACAGAGCTGAATCAGAGGTTAAGAAGATGCAGTCTTCCTGCAGAAATAATTTTCTCTACTTTCCCAAATCTGAACTATTTTTCTGGGAAATGAAATGAGACTCTGTCAAAGCTGTGGAACTCCACAACTCAAGAGACTTTTGTGTTCTTCCCTCTTCCCACGACCTTCCATCACCTCAGGAAGATCTTTCCAACTGGGCAAATATTTGGTTGTTGGTTTCTTAATAGTTTTTGTCTCCTTGAAACTGCTGAAAATGTTTTTACATTCCTCAGAATTGAGGTCTTAAAAAAAAAACCCTGTTCCTCCTGTCTCATTAATTGCTTTGTGTTTTATAATTTCGATGTCCGCTTTGTTTTAGCATCATGCTATGAGTTATCTTGAAGGGACTGATCATCATTATTACTTGTAAAATGGAAGGGAAGGACAGTTAAGTTGGTCAGGTGGAAGAGATGAGCTGAAGTTAAAAAAAAAAAGCCCAAATTTGAAATTAATTGGATTTTTTTCCCCAAAAATGACCCCACTATTTCAAATTTTAAAGTCTTAATTTGTATATTAATTTTAATGTGTCAGATAAAAATCACAAGGCTTTGTGTTTCATTTGGTGTATATAAGAACTTGAACCTTGAAAAAAGAAGGAGAAAAAATAAGTGATCAATACAAAAAAAAATTAAAAAGATACTTAAAGTATCAAAATCTTACAAAATATAGTATTTTATATACTAAGGAACTGAAATATGGGGGGATAGATATGAGGAGATCAATGTGCAGCAACAATCATCTGATATATTTATAATTCCAAGTGAAAAGGAATATGATGGAAGACAGATAGTGGGGTGGGAGAAGCAGGGACAGAAATGGGGGAGGGAAGGGGGAATGTTTTATGTATTTTAATATGGGATTATTTTTGTTAAAAAAATGAAAGAAAAGAGTACGCGTAGATATATATTTAGATATATTTATTTTAATTTTTTTAAAATCGTCATCATCATCATCATCTTGATTCTCATTAGTTAGGACTAATATAGGTTTTAGGTCAGTGTTTGACTTATACATAACTAGGGTATATACCTGGCATTGCCCAGGATTTTATTTTCTCATAGGTAATACTTGTTAGGAAGATTTGAGGTCCTGTGTCTCTAATTCCCCAAACTGTCTTGTCCAGTACCTGTAACTTTTCTCCATATTCCCCAATCCAATCTGTATTCAGAGGTATTAACATACAGAGGTTGGTTTCCTGAGGGAATACACTGCTTTCCTCCTTACTGCTAGGCTTCATCTCCATAACAACTGGACTATTCAAGACAGACATAGTTGACCAAGGCCCAAGAGCTCTCTGGCTGAGAATTCTAAAGGTCTCTCCCTAAACTGCAATCCCAGGATTCTGTAGAATCTTCTTAGGCAGCCAATCACCTGACACAGACAAACAAACTTTGACCATTCTGTATTAGATATGGTACATTCAAATAATGATAGAATCCACTAGTGGGCATCCGCTGGTGGAATGGTGGAATTTAGCAGAACTTGGAGAGGCCTATCTCAGCTTTCAACTTTAGCTCTCTGGCCCTTTCGCCAGCTTACCTTTTTTTGGTGCTGGGGTGTGGGGATCGCGTGAGCAGCCTCCAGCGAGAGGCTCTCGCATCCCCACTGCTTCAGCTCCACACGAGCTGCCTGCTCCTGATCAGGTAGTGCGAGAGCCCCACCTCTTCCTTCTACAGTGCAGCCTGGGAGTTTCCCAGGCTGTGCTGGGGCAGGAAGCGTGACCGCCATAGCTCCGGAGGCTCTGCATGTGTGGTAAGTGCGCGCGGGGCCCTGGAGCAATGAGCAATCGCACACCGTTTTCAGCTGAAAGCCGCAAATGATAAAGTGTGCGAGCGGCGCCTGCCCTACCCTGGAGTGTCGCGCGATTGTGAGTGCGTCATGCAGATCACTCCTCACAATTGCGTGACGTCCCAGGCACCCTTTCAAATGGCAAATGCCATGCGAAAAGGGCCTCTGTGTGCCCCCAAACCTAGCTTTAGAATACTGGGAACCCATTGGGAACCAAGGCATAGGCAATTAGAAGGCCTCAGAAGGAAGGGAAGGGAAGAGAAGGAGAACATTCATGAATATCCAAGAAGCAGAATGTTGGATTTAGTTTTCTATACGGGCCACTTTAGAGTCGGTGTGTTTGAACATTAGGCTACAACCCTGGAGACCAGGGTTCAATTCCTCACTCGCCCATGGAAACCCCTTGGGTGTGTCACACACTCTCAGCCCCCAGAAAACCCTGAAATTGGTTTGCCTTAGGGTCACCATAAGTCAGAAGTGACTTAAAGGCACACAACAACAACAATGAGCCACTTTAAAGAACTAGCATGGTTTGAGCATTGGGCTATGGCTCTGGAAACCAAGGTTCAAGTCTCCACCTACCCGTGGAAACCACTGGGTGACTTTGAGCAAGACACATTCTCTCAGCCTCAAAGGAGAGCAAAGGTACCCTCCAACAAATCTTGCCCAAAAACCCTCCTGCTGTTATAGTTTCACCTTTGGTTTGCCATAGGTCAGAAATGACTTGAAGGCACACAACAATAATAGCAGCAGCAACAACATGGGGCAGTTTAGGAAATGACTGTGGTGCAGTGCTTTGATTGTTGGATTAGGACTCTGTGAGACCAGGGTTCAGATCCCTAGTCAGCCATGGAAACCCATGGGCAAATCACACTCTCTCAATCCAAGAGGAAGGCAATGATAATTCTACTCCGGAGAAATCTTGCCAAGAAAACAAGTCAGAAACTACTTGAAGGCACACAACAACAACAACAACAAGAACAAGTGGGCCACCCTGAACTGAAATGGTGAAAGCACCCTGCGGTTCCTTTTTATATATCCTAACGTTGAGTCAGATTATGGCAAAGGTGGGATGAATGTCAAAATGGGATCTTCTCTTCCCCAATCTGGAACAACACACAGAATTTGGACCACAAAAGCCATTAGCACCCATTCATTGTGACAATTCCAACCCCAACAAAGGAGTCACAACTTTGCAAGTACTGAAGAGTCTGATTTTCACTGTGGAAATCTATACATAGTTTGAAACAGAAGTGACGATAAATGACCATCCTCGTGGTGTAATCGTCAGGTTGAAAAATCAAGAGACTTTAGTCCTCCAAATCCCTGTTAGCATGGGGAGTTTTTATGTTCTTTATGTCTTTGTTGGTGGATGAGTGGGTGCTTAAGCACTCATTCATCATTCGCTATATAAAAGAAAAAGCTATTACCTGAAACTCATTTTTACAGTTGCAGGCAAACTGAAATAATCATTTTCAAGGACCTAAAGCTGTTTCTTGAAGAATGCCATCACATTCTCTTTATTTTACTTACCACTTAAGCTGGTATATAAGATACCTTCAAGAACTGAACATGATAAAACGACGACTTTAGAATTCAGTTACCTGGCCTACTGCAAAGAAACTTTTTGTAGCTTGAGAGCTGGTCAACAGCAGCAACTCGCTTCTCTCCAGAAGAAAGTGCACACAATTTGCTATGAAGGTTTTGCAGATCTCAAACAGCAATTGGAGAGAAGCTAGGATGAAACTAGACTTCAGTATCCTGCAATATTTATGTGTCTGTGTCCATGTTCCTGTGTATTTATACCCTCTCTTTTCTCCAAAACTGGGTCTTACACTTTCACAATAAGGCCAGACGCCTTTTAGAGACTTGAACTGGCATAATTAGAGTAATGCCAATGTATGTTAACATGCTTCTGTACTCTGTGACTTCTGTACTCTGTGATACAGTATAATTGGCAGTATATATTGTTTAATTGGTACTAGATATAGATATAGATATGGATATAGATATATCATGCATTTATGGCTGAAAGCCATGCAGAAAAGGACTCTGGCTAGGAGCTTCATGCTAAGATGAATGACCTCAGCATGGCCAGGTCATAAGTTCATGAGAATTAGAAGGAAAGGCCCTCACTGATTGGCTTGCAATAATCCTCTCAATGACCTGACCTTCAAACACAATAGCAAACAAAACTGGCCCAGTGAAGCAACCAATGATCATCATCCTGTAACCAATTCTCATGGAAACTCTCCTTTGTTCCCTCACCTGCCTGGACATTAAGAGACTATCATGACTCCCATCAATGCTTTGTCACCTTGAGTTAAGACCATTAGTCCATTCCGGACCCCTTTTTTTTGCCCTACCAGAGAGCAATTAACATCCCTTCAGGGTGAGAAACAGGGTACTCACACCCTGGCTCCAAGCCTGACAATTCATAGTACTTTGGATGCGTGTTGGTGTGCTACACTATGTGAGGGCCCCCAGATTCTATCATTTTGCTATTCTCAGACCCCACCAGTCTGAGCACACTTTGCCTTGATTTCTTGCTTCAGGAATGGTAATTATCACCTGCCTCATCCCAAAATCTCTTCACCATCCTATCTTTCCCTCCTTTCCCTCTGACAGTCTTGTATGATTCATGAGACTGTTTGATTTCTTGTGTATGTTTGTGATTTCCTCCCAAAAAACAATTAATTTGATTCTCAACAGGTGTCTCACAGTTAAACCATTATACACAGGTTGACAGGTCCCATGATTAACCCCCCCATAGGGTTTCTTTGAGCTTTATTTCCCCACCTTTCCAAGGAGATGCTGGCACCGCTGGATGACCTCAAAGTTCCCTAGCTTTTGGGGTAACCTGTAAAAAATAAATTCAGACATGGGATAATGGACTGTCTATTATCTGTGCCTAAGCACAGCTCCATCTATGACCCACAGAGACACTGATTGGCTGGAGATGTGAACCCAGATGCCATCCATCTGCCATTGTCCAGCTGGGGGTGGGGTCACACATCCACACAGAAAATACTGCAGTTGGGGACTTATTCCATGCAAAAATTTACATGTGGATATATGTGTGTGTATGTGTGTGTGTGTGTGTGTGTACTTCACAAAAATGAGTTCTTCTTATCTGGGAAATGCACTTTTCTACACAGAAAGTGCCAGTTTTGCGCACAATAAGCCCCAAATATCAATGGCTCTCATCAGTGCAGAATTCTCCATGTTGAGATTTCCTGACACTTGAGAATAATTTCCTCCATTTTGGGGAATATTTTTGAATATGCTTTCCATCCTTACTGCATAAAGAAATATATTCGTGCTTATTTCTTAATTAATAGACTCCTTCTTCTCCCAACAAAATTGTCCTCAGCACTTGATTTGTGCCTCCCAAATGAATGTTGTAGGCTGGGATGTAGTTGTACTGTCATTTGCACACATCTCCATATTTTGCAATGCAGGTTCTGTCACCAAAAGGTTCCAAGATGTGAATAAAAATGCCTGTTTTACCAAAAAAAAAAAAAAAAACAGAAAGAGAGAGAGAGAGAGAAACAATAAAATGCATATTTTATAATAAAAGGTATTGTTGTTCTTTTGTGCCTTCATGCCATTTCTGACTTATGGCAATCCTAAGGTGAACCTATTGCAGAGTTTTCTGGGGGTAAGAGTGTGTGATATGCCCAAAGTATATAGATTACATATTTTATGATGTTTTGCCTAAAAGGTATTCTATCTATCTGTCTATCTGTCTGTCTATCTACCTATCTATCTGTCTATCTATCTATCTATCTATCTATCTATCATCGATTTTTTTTGTATGGTGGCTTTCTCCCAGTATAAGATCCAAGGTGGCTTGCAAAAGGCAAAAACAAGATAAGCTAAAATACTTGATAATAAAAGAAGGTGAAGTGTAATTAAACAAATTAACGTTATTCAAACAGTATTAAGTTTTGAAAACTTTTAAAATCTCTTAAAAGTATCACAAAAAAAAAAGTTCAGTTAGAACTGCTTAACAGTTTCATGGTAGTATATTTCCTGTGTTGCTTTATATACTGTCTTTAACTCAGTATTTATAAAAATAAACTGTAACATTTATTAAGCTAACAATCAGAAGATAGTAGCACTTCAAACTTCAAATGCAGGTCAAGGTTGATATATTTCTTCAGTGCACTTTTTAAGCAGTTCACTTATCTCTTTAGACTCTCATACAAAGCACAAATATCATAAAACCGCCCTCTGATTACATTCCCACCAAAGGCTGTGCCCCCAATCTAGGTCACACTCTCTGACCAGATTCTACCCAAGCTCGATTACTCTTCTGCTTCTCACTAGGCTTTCACTGAGAATTAAACCTCCCAACATAGCCATACTCTCTGACTGGCAAAGGGACTCCGTTCCCTAATTCCCTGCTTTCAAGCGGTCTTTCAAAAGCACGCTGGACGACCACTTCGGGTCATTCCGGAGCGGGCTGAGGTGCGGAACTACACTAAGTAGGTCCGACCCAGTCCGCTCCCAGGTGCAGACGTCCTCCCTGGAGGACGCTCTGCACCGTTTCTTTGAGCCCGTGTGGAAATGGCCTAAGATTTGTGGGGATTCTTTTCATGAGGTTTGTGGTGCTGTATTTTTAACTTCTTTTTTTTGGGGGGGGGGTTGAATTAAAAGGTCTTTGCCTGCTGGTGAAAGGAGAGTAGAGAGGGGGCCAGAAAAGCTTTCTCTAAAGGTGATTCCACAGCCTGGAAGGATTCACTGAGGATGTCTTCCCAGTCTTGCTTCCAGGTCCTCCTCAGGCATGCACAATTTTTGTTCAGATTTTTTGTGTGTGTGTGTGGGGGGACTTCTTCCCCTCCAAAAAAACAAATACCGCAAAACAAGAGTGAGTAGACTCATGAATGCATATAAAACTTCTGTGAAGCAAGAGAATTTTGATTTCTGCACCCTTAATCACAAAAGTAAAACATTAAAGCAGAGAGAACGTATCACCACAGTGCTAAACTGGAGATAAAGTCCACTAACACAAATACAGCCCTATCCAAAGCAGTCTTTTAGCCACAGGCAACATAAACTTAAGCTGAAAACCCAAAGCAGGGAAATCAACAAAGTCTTTACTTGCTGCTTAAAAGAAAACGAGATCTTAGCCAAGTTTTGTTTATACGTCAGGGTAGTGTCATCTGGGTGGCTTGGAAAAGTTACTTTTTAAGACCGCAACTGCCCAGATCCGTCTGAAGTCCAAATAACTGTTTTTCCAAATTCTGTGGACAAGGCACAGCATTAAATTAGAGATGCACTTCTAAAAAAAAAATATTCAAGAGATGGCTAAAAAAATGTGGTTTTTGATTCTGGGAAACTCTGATGAGAATAATTCTGTATTGACGAGAATCTTCTCAATTTGAGGCTTCTTCTGCACAAAATTTGCATTCATTTTGTGTGAACAAAACAGAATTTTCTGTTCAGGAGACAACTTTATTTCTCAGCAGAAATTTAATTTTCTGTTCAGAATATATCATTGCTTATGCAGAAAAATGCTATTTCCTGTGGGGGAAAAAACCCCTATATGTACAGAATGAGTCACAGAGTCTGAATACTGCCTTTTCTAAAGACTTTCAGCTGGAAATAAAAATGTTAAAATTATTTGTTGCTTCTGTGAGAACTAATTTAGCAAAGAATTATATCCTAGATCAGATAGGCCTTTGGCCAGATCTAGTAAAAGAACCCTTTCATACTACATATTGAAACTGCTATATTCCAGTTTAACTGCCATGAAAACATCTTGTGGAATCCTGGAGTATGGAGTTTGTTGAGGCACAAGAGCTCTCTGGCTGGGAATTTTAACTACTCCTTCCTAAATTACAAATCCCAGGATTTCATAGGATGTTACCATTGGCAGTTAAAGTGGAACCATTCTCCTATAATTGTGTAGTGTGAAAGACCTCAAAGTCTTTCACCAGAGATATTTTTCTATATAGTCCATTTCCACACTATGCTGTTATAGTGTAATTATTCCACTTTCAACATCCTATGGAATTCTGGGGTTTGTAGTTTCCTGAGACCAAAGAGCTCTCTGGCTGAGGATTCTAAAGGCTCCTCCCTAAAGTGCAAACCCCAGGATTCCATAGGATGTTGAAAATGGAATAATAGCACTGTAACAGTGTAGTGTGGGACATGTTCTGTTTTGCTTCTCTTTTTTCTCCAAAGTTTATGCAAATCTATGCACATAATTAAGAAAATGAATCTATAGCAAACAAAAAAAACCAAACAAACAAAAAAACAAAGCTATTTTAACCTGGATTAATAGAAGCATAGTTTCCAAATCAAGGGAAGTAACAGTCTCACTATAATTTTGTGCTGGTTAGGCTTCATCTGGAATACTGTCTTCAGTTCTGTGCCCTTCACTTTAACAAGGAGATAGACACACTGGAGGAGGTTCAGCAAAGGGCAGTAAGATTGCTAAGAGGTATGGAGAAGAAATGACATGAGAAAAGGTTGAAGTAGTTGGACATGTCCAGCTTGGTAGAAAGAAGACTGAGCCATGACATGATTGCACTCTTTAATTACCTCAAGGGCTGTCATGGGAGGATGGAGGCCTGTTCTCTGATGCCTCAGAAGGTAGGACTAGGGCCATTTCCGCACTAGACTGTTATAGCGCTATTATTCCACTTGCAACATCCTATGGAATCCTGGGGTTTGTAGTTTCCTGAGGCCAAAGAGTTCTCTGGCTGAGGATTCTAAAGGCCCCTCCCTAAAGTGCAAACCCCAGGATTCCATAGGATATTGCAAGTGGAATAATAGCGCCATAACAGTCTAGTGCAGAAATGGCCTAGGTCTATGGTTTGAAGTTGTAGGAGTGCAGATTTTGACTGAGCATTAGAAGGAACTTCTTGGCAGTAAGAGTGGTTTGGTAATGGGGTCAATCACCTAGAGAGGTCAAAGAATCTTCTCTGGACGTCTTCAAAAAGAGGCTAAGACTGTTGTGTGCTGGGGATGCTCTGGGTGGAGATCCTGTGTTGAGCAGGGGGTTGCATTACATGGCCCATGGTCACCTTCCAGTTAGGAGAATTTTTTTCCCTTTTTTAATGATTTTGTGGGAAAAAATGTGAAAAATTCACTTGTGCAAAAAAAAAAAAAAGATGAATTTTGCACAGAACCTTGGAAGATGATGTATTTTTCACAAAATATCCTGGTCAAAATCGTGCTGGTGCCTTCTGCATGTATAACTTCCTTTATGGAAGCAGCTGGACATTTTCATCCAATAAGAATGCCACGATTTAGTTCTACTTTGCAGAAGCTGAGTTGTGCATGGGGAGCTATTGTGCATGCAGATATGCTTGGTGGTTCATGTGCATTTGGTTGTGCTGTCAGTTGCACATGATTCAGTTGTGCAATGCTTCCATTCAATGGAATGTTTTTATTATATAACTAATGCTTAACTCCCCCATGAAGAGCTGTATATTATGCAACACCAACTCAGGATCTAAGCCACTCTATTCTGTGAAGAAAATGTTACCCTTTCAAAACCAAACCAAGGTTTCTGCAAACATTTTTTTTCACATAAAAAGGTTTCTATAAAGACACAGACAAAAAAATATATATCTCATGATGGTTGACCATTTTTTCAACTGTTTCCTTAATGTGTTGAGATACCTTTTCTGGTCCAGAAAACATGCAGATTTTCTTGAGATCCATGGATGTTAATCCTTCCTTCCTTCCCCCCTTCCTCGCTCCCTTTTCCAAACAGTTTTCAGTCTGATGGATCTTATAATACTGCCGTCCCCTAGGCATGACACTTTCTGTATTTGCACCATAAGAGAGCTGTGGGTGAAGCGGTTAAAAAAAGAAGAAGCAATTATCACCTTTCCCACCTTTTCAGTTTTAGTTAAGTTATTTTGCTGAAGGATCCTTTTAGAAGACCAATGTTTAGTGTCAGGATATTTGCAGTATTGCAGGACCTGACAGCTTAGCCTGGGAAGAGGTGGGAGAATGTCACTTGTAAACGAATGTGTTATTTACATACTAATTAAACTCTGCACAATTGGGCAACCGACTCTCGTTTGGGAGGACTTATATTCTATTAATCCCTGGACTGGAGGGGAAAAAAAGGCCATGCATGCTACTCATAGACTTCTATTTCTAGAAAAAAAAAACAAGTCACAGATGTGATGCCTATAAAGTATTCCAGGCCAAATAAAACTTTCAGTGAGATTTGGTTTGATTGCTAGTCTTATTCAATTTGCCACAGGACAGTCATGTGGCTATGGCCTCTTTAGCAACTGTCCTGCTTAACTGTAATGAAACAGCATGTTTAGCTATGATTCAATCACGTCAGGTCTGCCCCAAGGCAAAGAACAAGATGCTGCTTTTCCCTGAGTTCCATGATCAGAAGTCAAATGACCAGTTGCTGACTCTCGCTTCAATGCTCGTTACGACATGATGTCCACCACCAGATGTGAGGGCAACAGGCTAGTTTAAGATGTGAAGAATATTGTCTGAGATCCTGTGGTTGTGCTTGTGTAATGTAGATTTGCACATGTGCAATTATAGTGTGGTTGTGCTTCTGCTGAATTTCATCTTTGTGCCACTGATTGTGTATCTGCCAATGTGTCTGCTTGTTTTCCCATTGAGCCTTTGTTTGACTTACTTCCTTCCAAGTTAAAGGAGCAAAACAGAAGATTAAAACAGGTAGATATAAACACTGATCAAAATGTTGTAATGTTAACACACAGGCCCTGGAATGCAATTTTGACAGGTCTGTCACCATTTCCGCACTACACTCGTTCCCATGCTGCACTGGGCAAAGGAAGCACCTACATTGCGCTTCCTCCTGTTCTGCATGGCTGGCAGTGATGGAGGAGTTGTGCGATCACAGGCCATTAATGGATTTTTTTCCATTAATGGAATATACGACAATCGTGACGGGTGGGGACACACTGGCAGTGGGACTGTGATATCATGCAAAAGCACGACTCACAGACTGCTGCCAACATGTCCCTTTCACAGATGAAGACACCATGCAGAAACGGCCTTGGTGTCCTTATGCAGTAGAATTGTGGAGAACAGAGATCATGTAACTACCTAGCAAAGCATGATGTAGAATCTCAGCTAAAGCATATCCACACTGCATATTTATATCAATCTGATACCACTTTAATTGCCATTGCTGTACCTCATGGAATCTTGGGATTTGTAATTTAGTGAATTACTTTAAATTCTCTGTAGAGAGCTCCAGTGCCCTCCTCTAAATTACAGTTCCCTTAGAAGAGATTGAGGCTTCAATACAAAGATATCAAGTGGTGTTATTTCATGCCCCTATTTTGTGGTATCCTTCTCCTTTCTGTTTTGGGGCACAGTGTCAGTATTCAGGAGAAGGGTGGTACAGTTTAGTGGGGTGGATTTACACTCTCAAGGACAATATAGGGTCTTAACTTTGTTTTTGTCTTGCCCAAGGCATCTCTTCCTTTACTCTCTCCTAAATCTATTGCCAATCAATTTCCCTGGGTCACTCCAGGTTTTAATATTATGAAAGTGAACAGCAACAATAACAAATCTTTATCCACCCTCTCCAACCATTCATTATTTGTGGAAATTTGATCGTGTTGCCTTCAGGCTTTTGTTTGCTTGGTTGAGTTTTGTGTCTCTTTAAAAAAGAAAAAACAAACAATCGGTTCTTTAGCTTTTCATCCTATGGAAAATTTTCATACCTCCTTGATCATGCCATTCCCATAGCCCACCTTTCACCAGGTAGCAACAGCACGGACAAAATATTAAGACAATGAAAGAACTGGACCACTGCCTCTGTAAGGAAAAGCTACCAACAGAGGAGTGTGGTTGAGGCAAAGCAGCCAGTAAGTGACTGTGATTTCATTTCTGCCTGTCTAGAAGATAACTATGATTTAATTGTGCTTTAATTGACACCATTAGACAATTGCTGAGATTTTAAGGTTGACATGTCACATGCATCCCTATCAGTTATGTTTGCCTTTAGATAAAGGTATATGCAATACACCACAAAGCTTGTCAGTCGCGGCGTTAATTGGATAGTCTCGTGGGTCAGTTCCTCATTGCTTTCTGCTCTAAAGAGGATCTTCGGATTTAGCATTTAGCAGTGGATTCCACAGCCCATAAAGGACAGTACTTTACATCGATAGCTCCAACAAAATTCATTGGATCTATTCTTCTCAGACTGAATCTTTGACGTTTTTGTAATTACGGGCCAAAAAAGGACGTGCACATGTTCTTCATCATTTCATTTCATCATTGTGTGGTCGGTTGGCTCTATCTTGCCTCCTCAACTTCTGGTTTAACTTAGCTGTTCATTTTGAAAACAGTGTGTGTGCCAATTGACAATATTTTCAGTTGGTAGCCTTGTTTGCTCCTCTACTTTAGGAATGCAAATATGTGACTTTCCATATTTAAAGGGAAAGAAACTGCATACAATTGGGATGTGGACACAACTATTTCAGACTCCTCTCAGTTGCCAAGCATATGCTTTTGTGACAATCTTTTTGGAATCCCTGCTGGCAGTTTTAAAGTTGCACTCCCTTGAAGAAGGCCATTAAATATTTCTAGGGTGAAATATGTTGGGCTGTTTCTAAGAATAAAATAATCTTTTTTTCAATAACCTAAGACTTTGGCCATTTCCGCAATACACTGTTAGAGTGCTATTATTCTACTTTCAACATCCTATGGGATCCTAGGATTTGCAGTTTAGGGAGGGGCATTGAGAATTCTCCCCCAGAGAGCTCTTTGGCCTCAGTAAACTATAAACCCCAGAATTCCACAGGAGGTTGAAAGTGGAATAATAACACTACAACAATGTAGGGAGGAAATGGTCTTTGTTTCTTTTCTACATCCCTTCTATTGCGTGTTAACGATCCTCTTCATTCCCCCCCTTTTAAACCAACCATTCAATTTAGTTTATTTTTGGAGCTGGTGTATGTGTCTATTGCCAACATTGGGCCTAAATCCTATTGTTATTGCTGACTAGAGTAGACACACTGAATCAGTGGAATTTACCTATGTGTTGACTTTTCATTCAACAATTGGTTGAATGGGTCTACCTATTCTTGTTGGTACCATCAAGTTGTTTCTGATTTATGGCAACCCTAAGGCAAACCTATTACAAGGTCTTCCAAGGTTGAGAGAATGTGACTTATCCAAGGTCACCCAGTGGGTTTCCCTGACCAAGCGAGGAGCTGAACCCTGGTCTCCTGGACTGTAGTCCAATGCTTAAACCACTACACCACTATGGTCTGTCTAGTTGCAACTAAATGAGTTTCTTCTAGTTGGGAGTAATCGATGGGATGCCAGCCATGGTCAGGCTATGTCATTGTCCTCCCCATTATACTTTAGGAAAGCAACTGTTAGCATTTCCATATTTGAATGGAAAATAATTGAACTTAGTCCTTGATAGGTATTCTCCTTAACATTCTCTTCTGTCATTTTCCTGCCACCTGCCTTACCCACCCAGAAGCTTTGGACTAAATTCCCACTCACTCCAGCTGCTATGACCAATAGTAAGAGATTAAGGGAGTTGGTGATAAGGCCTAAATCGGGGGTAGGAATCATGTGGTCCTTCAGGTATTGATGGCTTGCAACATCCAGCATTCCTTCCCACTCGCTGTGCTAGCTAGTGCTGGTGGGAGCTGCAGTCCAGAAATAGCTGGAGGATTGCATAACTCCCATCCAATGACTTAGGCCATTTCTACACTACATTGTTATAGTGCTATTATTCCACATTCAACACCTTGTGGAATTCTCAGCCCTCTGGCTGAGAATTCTAAAGGCCTCTTTCTAAATTGCAAACTCCATAGGATGTTGAAAGTGAGATAATAGCACTATAATAGTGTAGTGAGGAAATGGCCTTATTCCCAATTAGAATAGGCACATGGAATCAGTGGGAGCTTGGTAAATCAAAGCTTGTGTAACTTCCATTGATTCAATGTATCTATTGCAGATGGGATCAGTGGCGGAGCTTGGAGTGTGTGGAGGAAGGGCAGGAGGGGGCGGGGCTATGGTGCAAGGGGTGTGGCCACTGTGCATGACGGCATGGTCGTGGTGCATGGGGGCATCGCCAGGGCATGGGGGGCAAGGCCAGGGCACACAGGGGTGTGTCTACAGGCCAGGATGCCCCCAAAACATTGCTGCCCAGGGCAAACCACTCCCCCGTTCCTACGTGACTGGATGGGACTAGCAATTGAGGTTACACTTCAGGCTAGGTACTCACTTATGAATTTTGTCATTCTGAATGCATTAAGACACCCCACTGGGAAAATGGTCAACTACAGCAAAATGTTTTTCACATTTCAGGACATCGTGAAAAAATTGTTCGTGCAAATAAAAAATAATCATTGACTTCTGTGCCAAATCAACATTTTGCACAGAAAATGATGTCTTTTGCACAAAACTGTTGTTTTTGTGCAAACGAGTAATTCTTACTTACAATTTTTTTCAAAAATAATTGAAGAATAAACTTCCATAATCTCACACAGTGGGGAGAAAACATTTAAAATTATTTGTTCTTATATGCGAGAATGAAATAAGTGAAGAGTTACATCCCACTCTCAGTCATCAGGAGGGTACCAGCTTGGGATAACATTCTTTTTTAGCAATGTGCATGTAATCTGGTATTTGCAAATTATTATATAAAATATCCTCAGTCACTCTGCTTATACTAATAAATGCAGCACTAAATTTGTGTTGCCCTTGGCATGCTTACTTCCACATCTGTGGCCTTCCATCAATTTCTATACAATGGGGTGGATGAAGGGTAGTCTTTCAGAAGTTGTTAGTCTGTAACTCCTATCAGTCCCTGCAGAGTCAATGATGAGGAATGCTGGGAGATGTAGTCCGATAACATCTGGAGAGCTGCACAATGCCCATTCCTGCTATAAGAGCCTAATTGTTGCCCAAGTAGCTGGGTAGTGATCGCCTGAGCTTGGAAAAGTTATTGTCTTGCGCTTAAAGTCCCAAAATCCCACAACAAGTAACGTGATCAGTGCCCACACTAGCTGAAGAATCCTGGGAGCTGATGTTCAACATGTAACTTTCCCAAGTTTGGGGTTTGCTGGAAAACTCCAGGGAGGACAAAGAGGAGGAGGCTGTGATTTTAACAGTAGGGATGAAAACAGTTACAGTGGCAGCATAGCTGGGAAGGAGAAGAGAGCAGCAAGAAAGAAGTGACATTGGATCACGAGCTCCTCTGCAACTGTTCTACACATACAGCACTTAAACACCATCCTATAGAATCTTGGGATTTGTAGTTCAGTGATGTACTTATAATTCACTGCTAGAAAGCACCATTCCATTCCCCTGACTCCAGCACTAGAACTCTTGCAGAGAATTCCTCACCAAATACTTCACCAAATTGCAGATCCCAAGGATTTCATTGTATGCAGTCATGGTAGTGAATGTGGGATAAAATCCTTTCCAAAAAACTAAAAGCCAAAAGCCTAAAAAGACCAGGGAGGGACAAAATGTGGTGAAAATGCCATGCAACCCACCCCCAGAGGCCATCTGGTTGCACTTTAAAAGAAAAATATACCCTGGACACTCTTCTTGTTGTTGTGTGCCTTCAAGTTGTTTCCAACTTATGGTGACCCTAAGTAGAAATTATCACAGGGGTTTCTGGGGGCTCAGAGTGTGTAACACACCCAAGGTTACCCAGTGGGTTTCCACGGCTGAGCGGGGAATCGAACCCTGGTCTCCAGGGTCATAGGCTAGAGCTCATACCACAGACATCAAAATGGCTTTGGTGGCTACAAGTATAGCTACCAGTGGGCCACACTTTGCCAATGTTTGACCCACTGAATCAAAAGGATTTACCATGGTGACTCAATAACTGAATCAATGGATCTACTCTAGTTGAAACTAACCAATTGAATTCAGGGTTATATTTTGTGGCTCTGAATCCTACAGTGTAATCACATGGAGCAAAGTTATGATGTGGAATTCACTGTCACACAGTGGCATGAGAACTACTTACTTGGATAGCCATAAAAAGGGAGTGGGTACATGCAGGGCTTGTAGAACCATCAATGGTTCCTACTCAGGATGATGGTTTAAGAGTCCCAGTATCAAAGACCATGTGCCTCTGTGTTCCATCTGTAAGGGAGAAAGGCTAGGAGGCTGAATAAATCCAACAAGCAGAACTCACATTCTGCTTGTTGGATTCATTTAAACAACTGATTGGCCATTGTGCTTCACTGTATAGGCCCTTAGTCTGCTGCAACATGGCTCTCTTTATGTTCCCAGCATTGAGACACCTGTATGATGTAGACTACAGCAGGGCAGATTTTGCTTGTTGTGCTTAGCTTCTGTCATTTAATAAAGCACGCTTGAATAGGACTGGACAACCCAGGGAAAGCCTCCATAACTACTGGGTATGTAAAAATATTCCAAAATAATTTTTCAAGCATGCTTGAATGGGATTGGACAACCAAGGAAAGCCTCCACAACTACCATGGATGTAAAAATATTCCAAAATATTTTTAAAAAATGGTAGAAAAATATGTTTCTTAAGTTTCTTGAGCTTTGGCAAAGAGAATCCTGGAGAGATGATCTTTCTAGTTTGGCACATATTTATTTACAAAATTTGCAAATAAAGTTGCTGGGTTTTTTTAACAGAAAACAGAATTTTCTGTTCAAGAGACATTTTCTATGTAGACAGGAAAATGTAGTCACTTCCTAAATAGAAAATGCAGTCTTCTGAACACTCATGCAGACCTCCACATTCACACACACGCGAGCACACACACACACAGAACAAGTGAATTTTGTGCAGAATAAATCCACAACTGATTTTCCCCTCCCACAAGTATAAATTTATTTTGAATAAAACGTGCTGTTTCCTGCACAGAAAATTCTGGGTTTCGTACAAAAATACCACATGCAAATTTTGTGCAGAATTACTCCCGAAATGTGAATAGCTTTCAAAGACTATGAAGTTTTTAAAGACTTTCTTGCAGAAGGAAGAAATACTCCCAATTGCTTATTGTTTCTTTTGAGAACAAAATTAGGAAAGAATTGTACCTCTGATTAAGACAGACTGGAAGCATATTCTTATGCAATGCTCACTGTTGTTTTCTCTTAAATAATGAAGGGAAGAGAAATGAAAACTGTTGTAGATGTGCTCGGCTGGAAATGATATCAGGAGCCATTTACTAAGCTCAGCACTTGATGGGCCAAAAAATATAAACCAACATCTGACACATCCATCTGTGCCACCTACACACACACTTACTCTACAGGAAAGAGCCAGCGCCTCCATTGAGACCATTTAATAGATGAAACATCTTGACGGAATAAATGGGTATATTACTTATATTCACACCATGTACCTAGGATGCTGAAGTGCATCAAGTTTGCTTGGAATGCTGGCATTTACACCACTGTTGTTTCTATTCTGAACAGCACAATGGGAAGCAGAGTTCTTGAGTTTTGCAGAACGAACATAACTGTTCTGAAGTCAAAATCTACACTGGATCTTTGCTTTAGGCACAGCAATCACTTTACAGAGACAGATTGAGATACATAACATAAAGACAAAGGTATCCTCAAGCTTCTCTTCCAGGGAAAAAGAAAAGAAGGAGAAGGAGGACAGAAGAAGGAGAAAACCCAAAGGCGAATACAAGTTGCAGCAGCTAATGAAACCTGCAGGAGTTGTAAAATGTTTGGCTTCTCTTGGTTAAAAGAAGCTATTGTTAGACAATGATTTAACTGCTAGGGCAGTATGGAATGCTTATAAACATTTCAATTGTTGAGAAATTGAAAAGGAAACCCTGTTCAGCATAAGGGCTCTGAGAACAGATGAGGCCACTGGTCAGAAGTAATACAACTTGTGATCTCTACTTACTGAATTATGAGCTCTAAAAGCTTTACTCTTTTATTGAACATGAAACATAGTCAATTAAACATTTGAAAATAGAAGTTGTAAGGAAGTTATAAGGAAATGCACATGTTGATGGAAACATATTTATTTTATTTATTTACCTAAGTTGTATCATATATTTCTCCCAACATAGGCAATGTCCACACTAGACTGTTATAGTGCTATTATTCCGCTTTCAACGTCCTATAGAATCCTGGAGTTTGCAATTTAGGGAGGGGCCTCAAGCAGGGAGGATAGAGTAGTGAGGAAATGGCCATAGAACCCACATCACCAGGCCCCATGAAAACATTTGACTTAGAGCCAAGCCATATGGTGAGTTGAGTCATGTGCTATCGATCTTTCTAGATTGCAATCCATTTTGTAAAATAAATTTTTATTAGACTGCAATCCATTTTTGTAGGTTTTAATGCCCTATCTTTCGATCTATCTATCATCTGATATCTATCTATCCTCTCTATCTTCTTTGCACATAGTAAACTGGGACACTGAGAAGAAAGCTATACAGAAAACCTTTTACTTGAAATGACTCTTTTTTATATTTTATAAAAAGCGGTGCTAAATGTAAGTCTGACTAGAAACACCAGCCTTCAGCAAGCAAATCACCCTAAACCAGAGGTGGGCAACTATACAAGGATTGGAGATCAATTCTGCCTAATCTTTAGAGGCCACATCACCAACAAGATGTAATAAATAAATAAATAAATAAGTCTCCTTTTTTAGATGTCTCCTACCCAAAATGACATATAGAAATAACGTTCATAGAATGATAGAATCGTAGAGTTGGAAAACACCACAAGAGACATCAAGTCCAACTCCCTGCCATGCAGGAATACACCATCAAAGCATTCTCAACAGATAGTCATCTAGCCTCTGTTTAAAAATCTCCAAAGAAGGAGACTCCACTATACTCCAAGGCAGCATATTCCACTATCAACCTGCCATGAGGAAGTTCTTAATGTTTAAATGGAATCTCTTTTCATGAAGTTTGAAGCCATTGCTCCATGTCTCTTAGTCTCTGAAGCAGCAGAAAACAGGTTTGCTCTATCTTCTATATGGCATCCCTTCAAATATTTAAACATAGCTATCATGTCACCTTTTAACCTTCTCTTCTCCAAGCTAAACATACCCAGCTCCCTAACCCTCTACTCAAAGGGCGCAGTTTCCAGACCTTTTAAAATTTTGGTCACCCTCTCTGGACACTTTCCAGCTTATTAATATCCTTCCTGAACTGTGGTGACCAGAACTCTACACAGTATTCCAGGTGGGGTCTGACCAAAACAGAACAGAGTGACACAATCACTTCCCTTGACATAGATACTATGCTCCTGTTGATAAAATCCAGAGTCGCATTGGCTTTCTTAGCTGCTACATCACACTGCTAACTCGCGTTCACTTTCTGATTGTCATTTTGGCTAGGATATAGCCAAAGAGAGCGGTATTTTGGAAGGTAGGGATTCTAAAGCATTTTTGTTGTTGGCATGCCTTTTTGAACATTTGGGATGGTTTGGTGTATTGGGGGGGAAAATCACCCCCAAATTGTGCCATTTATTTAACAGACATGTTTAGGATAAGGGAACCGGTGATGGGATTACAAAGCAACAAAAATAGGGCCCAGGAACCATATGCAAAGGCATATCCGGGGCAGGACAAGTAAAGTACATGCCCCGGGCACCAATGTCAGGGTGGTGAAAAAAACCATGCATATAGGAATGGGGGGTGGGGGTAGGAGAAAGAAGTTAGGGGCACAACTTCCACACTTGTCCTAGATGCTGTTTACACTAGATATGCCACTGACCATATGTTACCTGTGAGCTGCATTTGTTCCACCCCTGCCATAAACTGTAGTTTGTGGAAACCCCATAGTTTCTCCACCACAAAGGAAATGAAGCTGTTCCTGACACTATCTGTTGTGATGTCAAATATCCCAGGATGCCAAGTGAACTTGTCAGAGAAGACAGTTCCATACTAGATGGGCCAAGCAAAACAATCCAAATGAGGTGGTTGACATGCTAGACAAGAAGGTGGGGGACTTGTATTAGCATACTCATTCAACTGAGCATGGCACTGAGTGGGTGATCAGTCAGAATAGTCATGAGGATAAATTGGGGTTTTAGGAAGTTTCTAGGAAGAGTTTCCAGTTTCCAGAGTTTCTGTGAAGAAAGTCAGGATAAAAATACGTAAATCAAATATGTGATGTGGTGCATTGGTTAAAATGAAGCTCTAGAACTTGAGAGATTAAGGGTCCAGTCCCCACTGAAAAAGAGGGAGGGGAGCAGCGGAAGGTGGAAACATCCCCTAAAACCTGATGAGAAAGAGAGATGGAGTCTGAGTGTGTGTAATAAAAAGATTTATTTCAAGAAACGGGCCAAATGGCATTATACATCCTCAGACTCCACCACTTCTTCTCATCTAACCTCGTCCCCTGTTAAGTTCTGTGACTTATTTTTTGGCCATGGGCCAGTCACTGTCTGTTCACCTAACCTACCTTACAGGGTTGTAGTACTGGGGATAAATTGTGGAGGAGTGGAGCCATGTACACTGTCCTGAGCTGCTTGGAGGAAAGCCTGGATAAAAATGAAATCATCAGTCAGTCAATAGGAAATAGTAACATCCAGCATGAGGCAGTGCTTTTCTAGCATCAAACAAATGTAGCCATTTCTCTCACTCAAATGTCAATTATGTAAAATATATGACCAAGATCCTACAGCATGCTTGCATGATGTAAATCTGCATGGAAGTAGTGACACATTACTATGCTACACCACCTGAATGCTGAATACTGACATCATACCCCAGATTGTGCCTCTGAAAATGTGCTGGTTTATTGATGTATTGTGAAATAGGGAAAGCACAATGAGCAGTTTTTGAAATCCCAGTGAATCAAGTCCAACATTGAAGGCACTGATAAATAGCTTTGGACCATCCAAGAAGGTGCAATTGCATGACTGGGATACCAGTTACCACTCAACTAGTCTACTCAACTAGATTGAATTTGAATCTACTCAGTTCAACTAGGGTAGACACGAAGTGTTACCATACGGTACCACCCCTTGTACAAGATACGCCATTTTCATAATTTGAACTTATTAATGACCAGATAACACAATTGGAGTCATGCTGACTGAGACGTGTTTGGGATCATGCTGACCAGAGATGTGTTTGGGGTCATGAAAGGTCAGATAGGATTATTGTCATGCCCTGCTTCCAGAACCTGGAATCTGACTCACAGTCTGAAACAGGGGGCATGCCAGGACCTGCTGTACAGGAAGAGGTCACAATGCCACAAACAGAACAGGAGGTGGTACCAGCTCCAGCAGAGAGTCCTGCCCCTTCAGACACAGAAGATAATTTACCTGTACCCACCTTTGCAGAGTACAGACAGCAAAGACAAAGCCGGTGTCACTCTCTCAGAATTTATAACCAGCAACAATTAATCAAGCAACAGTTGTGCTAGGCTTCAGACCTATATAGCTGCCGCCCTTCCCCTCTAGGAGTTGTCAGAGCTTATCTGACCTTCTACCTGGCCAGATACCTTGCTGAACTCTGGAATACTCTGACTGACCTTGGTCTCTTTCTGTTGAACTTTATTTATGACCCTGTGTTTACTGCCTGGAAGTAAGTAACAAGCTGGGAGCTATTCAGTTTGTTTTGTTCGATTTATCAGCTGTGCCACTGGGACTGAGATAGAACAATCATACAGAAACCCCTGACACTGATGGGTTTGTGCTAATCCCTTCACCGCTTCAGGCTCTGGGCATTTTTGAATACAATGAAAGACAAACTGCCCAGATTGGTGAGCAATCTTACCCTACATATATCATCCCTATACACCTTAAATGACTGAACATTGAGAGATTGTCAAGAGTGCCTTCAATGTTTTGTCACTCTGGAGTTAAAGCAATCAGCCCAATTCCAAACCCCTTTGTTAGTCCTGTGGGAAAGCCATTACGGCTTTGTCAACATACTCCTTCAGGGTATGAAATAGAGTATGCAAACCCTAGCTTCAGCCCCAGCCAATCATAGTACATCGAACATACCCTAGACTGCCACTTCTCTGTGCTACCCTCAGGTGCTGTCTGAGCCCCGCTGCTGCAACCTCCTTCTTCATAACTGGTAACTATCACCAATTCCATGCCTAATCTCTCTCTATCCAGGCTTTCTTACCTCACTTGTATGGTTCTTCAGAGTGTCTTTTTTCTTACATTTTTGTCAATTCAAACAAAATACTTTGTTTAACTTTAATTAGAGCCCTTTCTACAATCAGTATTGGTATACATAGCTGAAAAGATCCTGCTGTTACCCTCCTCTTGCAGGTCTCCTTTGAGCTATAATTTCCCCAAATTCTAAGGAGATGCTGGCATTGCAGGTCGACTCCAACATCTCTCACCTCTTAGAGTAGAATCAATTATTGAATAGCAAATCATCATGTTGGTCAATACAGTTGATTTAGGCCCTTTCCGCATGGGGTAAGTAGTACGGCGTGGTGCGACCTCTGACGGAGGTCGTCCACACCTTGGGAGCGGACTGGGTCGGACTACTTGTCGCAGTTCCACACCTCAGTCCGCTCCAGAGCGACCCAAAGTGGTCATGCAGTGTGCTTTTTAAAAACCTGGTTTTACAGGTTTTTCGAAAGCACGGAGCACCCCACTCTGTGCCACTCCGTTCCCACGCTCCGGTGCAGATTTGCAGGTGTGCGCCAGTGCATGCCTGCAGATATGCCGGGGGCGGGCTTCCAGCTGGCGAGCTTCTCCAGTTGGTGGAGAGCCTCCGCCAGCTGGAAGCTGCCATTTTGGATGCTGGAGGACTGCAGAACAGCGAGCTTGCACTGCTCCACATGGGGATGGACTTATCCGGCTGCCGGTAAGCTCTGTTTCAGCGTGTTTTCCACCGTTTCCCCCTCCACATGCGGAAAGGACCTTAATGGCTCTAGTCTAATCAGGACTAAAATTAGGGTCTGTACCATATGTGAAATGCTTATACTTGTGGAGCTTTACTTATATAACCATGAACTGAATATAACAGTCCATAAAGTATAACTATGTGTGAAAGGTAACCTACACAAGTGTATGACTTATTCAGGCCCATGCATTCTGGCACAACCTACCAAGATAATTTTTCCTCTGCAATTCATGTTCTTCTCAAGGCAGACTCAGGCCGTTTCTGCACTACACTGTTACAATGCTATTATTCCACTTTCAACATCTCATGGAATTCTGAGGTTTGTAGTTTACTGAGGCTCAAGAGCTCTCTGGTTGAGAATTCTAAATGCCCCTCCCTAAACTGCAAACCCCAGGATTCCATAGGATGTTGAAAGTGGAATAATAGCACTATAACAGTGTAGTGAGGAAATAGCCTTGGTGTTGAAAAGGTTGCATCCTGCATTCAGAATCAGTCCCCTCCTTCACTGAATGTGATCTGACTGTCTAATAAGCACAATTGTCTTTTCAACAACTACCGAAATAAGTATTTCAGTAGTTTGGTACCAGAGCTACTTACTGAGATGCAGACAGACATTAGACAGACTGAGCTTTCAATCCTGCAATGATACGATTTCTAGAAGTGGTAGTTTTAGATTCATTTCTGTTTAAAATATGGATGTTTGCATACCTCTGAATGGCACTCAAGGAAGATGTTATCAAAAATGTGACAATGATCTCTTTTCCTTGTTTATATTCTCTAGAAGCAAGCTGGAGGTATGTGGTTTGTGAAAATGGAGGTTAAATCCTTCTCATCACAGAGATGCCACCAATAAATGTTTCTTTTCCACGAGTCTTAAAAAGATATGTTGGCATGCTTATCATAGCATCCCTTAGCCATAGTCCTATTTTGCAAAGAATCTCCTGCTGTTGTTTTTGGAATTGTAGGTTTCCCAGGCCTAAACCTTGCTTTTGAAACTAAGAGTAGGGCCATTGTGTTGACTTACCATTCAATAATGATTCAATGGGTCTTGTCTTGTTGGGGCTGTTTGAGAAACATTTCTTCCATGCAGATTTTTGACATTCTCATGGAAGGGTTGAAAACTTGGAAAAGTTGCCCTATGGGATTACAGTTCTCAGAACTCCCCAGCCCATATGACTAATGGCCTTGCTGATTGGATGATTCTGAGAGCAATGGTTTCAAAGGGAAACTTCTTCATGTCACAGGTGGAGACTCAGGAGAGAATCTTCTTGGTGACTTAAACTGGCATGACCAAGGGTTCTGCCAATGGAAGTACTTTTTGGACATTGTTCAGGAAGGTATGGTTTACCACCTTGTGCAGCATTACTTCCTTTGCTTTCCAATGGGCAGTGCTAGATATAGCTATGCTCGTCTCTTTCTTGTCTGGATTAAGCTTCAATTTGGTTGGCCTCATCCAGTCCATTGCTGACAATAGGCATTGGTTCAGCATCAAGACAGCTCCCTTGGAATCAGATGGAAATGAGATAGAGTTGGGTACCACTAACATATTGGGGACACCGAACCCCAAAACTCCAGATGACTTCTCCCAGTAGTTTCATGTAGGTGTTTACCAGTTTGGGGGACAAAACAGAACCCTAAGGGAGAACATAGGCCAACAGCCAGGGAGTCAAATAGGAGTCCCCCAGCACCACCTTCTGAGTTCTCTCCTCCAGGAATGACTGGAACCACTGCATGACAGTGCCTTCAACTCCCATTCCAGAGAGTCATCCCTGAAGAAGCAAGGTACACCAAACATTTCAGCCATGTAGATGACATCAGGTTACTTGCTGAAAATAGCAAAGATTTGGAATAACCATTGATGAAACTTAAGAAAGGGCAAAAGCAGGATTCAGCTGAATATTTAGAAAATAAAAATAATACTCACAGATCTAAGCAGCCTTAAAGTGGGTAATGAAGACATCAAAATAGTTAAAGATTTTCGATACCTAGGCTCAGTCATTAATCAAAATTGAAGCAGTAGTTAAGAAAGCAGAAGAAAACTAAGACCATTTCCTCATTACACTGTTATAGTGCTATTATTCCACTTTCAACATCCTATGGAATCCTGGGGTTTGCAGTTTAGGGAGGGGCTTTTAGAATTCTCAGCCAGAGAGCTCTTTGGCCTCAGTAAACTCCAAACCAAAGAATTCTACAGGATGTTGAAAGTGGAATAATAGCACTATAACAGTGCAGTGCAGAAATGGCCTAAGACTTAGAAGGGCAGCCATGAAAGAGCTGGATGAAATTTTCATGATTAAAAATACGTAATTGAATCCCACAGTTAGAATCACTCCTGCTATAGTATTTCCTATTTCTGTTTCTATGTATGACTGTAAAGCTGGAAAATGAAGAAAGTTAATGGGAAAAATCAACTAATTTGAATTGTGGTGCTGGAGGAAAGTTCCACAGATGCCATGGACCAGCAAAAAGACAAATGAATGGGTCCTAAAACAAATCAGCCCTGATCTCTCACTAGAAGCCAAGATGACTGAACTGACATTGTCATATTTTGGGCATGTCATTTAACGATGTGATCATTGGGAAAGGTGATAATGGTTATTAAAGTAGAAGGAAGAAGAGACAGAGAAAGATCAGTTTATGACTCATTCAATCAAGGAAGCCACAACCCTGAGTTTGCAAATTCTGAGCAGGGCTGTTAATAGCAGGACCTTTGGGAAGTCTCTCAATCATAAGGGGGGGCATAAATATCCTAAAGGCACCAGATGCTGTTTGATCTAGGAAGCTAAGCATGGTCAGCTGTGGTTTAGTACTTGGATGGGAGACCACCAATGAATACAAGGTGCTGTAGGCTATGTTTCAGAGAAATATAACCAACAGCAAAACTACCTTGAATATTCCTTGCCTAAAACCCTATGAAATTCATGGAGTCACCAAAAGTTGATAGGTGATTCAGAGGCACATAGATACATTCATAGGGTCATCATAAGTCAAAGCTGACTTGATTACTGGTAAGAACAAAGAAATACAATTGGCCTTTTTCTTTGAGCAGACAAAGAAGTCTAGAGGAGTTGGAAGCTCCCAAAATAGCTTTCAGGAGACATGTTCATCCCTACAACTATACTTTGTCCACCTCCGCATTGGAGGGAAAATGCATTTACAGTCAGCTCTCCACATTTGCGAGTTTCACTTTTGTGGATTTGATTATTCATGGATTGTTTGCTGTCAGCTCTGCTGCTGCCCTATGTCATTTTTAATAGGGACTACAAGCCTCATAAGACTGAGAAATTGCAAACAAGACTTGTAAGCCCCTATTAAAAATGGTGTGGGGCAGCAGTCGAGGTGGCAGTAAGCCCCATCAGCCACCCATTTCTGCCTTATGAAGGAACCTTGGTGCCTCAAAGGAATCCACAGTGGGTTGAATACAGTGATCATACTTTTTTTCTGTGTTAAATATGGTTTGGGAGGGCCTAAAGTTATTCACGTTTTTTTTCACTTTCATGAGGGCCCTGTGCCCCTAACCCTAGCGAATGTGGATGGATGGCTATATGATTAGGCTACACACACACACATCCTAAGAGCGTCTGTCTGTCTGTCTGTCTGTCCATCCCTCCCTCCCTCCCTCCCTCCGTCTTTAATTCCCCCTAAGAAAATTAATATACATAAATCATTGGAAAATCATTGGAAATCATTGGGAATCATTTGAAAAGAAAAAGAAAAAAAAGATTCACGGTCACCTACATTGTTGGCATCATTCAATTATTTTGAGGTTTTGACAAAAGAAATCATCATGGCTGAATGAAAATTTGAAAGGGACTCTTTGGAAACCACCACCATCTCGAAGCTATGGAAGAGAAGACCTCTGTGACTTGGCTGAATATCCGCTCCCTGTCACCACACCAATGCTGAAAAGGGGATCCGGCACTCCCCCTTTTTTGAAACCTTCATCTTCCACTCCCCATTCTCTCTGTTCACTCAAATGGTTCCGGAGATGCAAACTCGTGGTTTTTTTTTTTTTAAGTCACAATCTTGTATTGTGCTTGCAAGCAACCTCACAATGCCAAGGCTACAGTCGCTCTTTAATATCCAGCTGAGTTCCCCCACTGTGCTTTGTCAGTCAGTAGCAACATCCAAGCCTTCTTGTAAAAGTAATTCACACTTTTCCTGCAACACTGTTGCTTTAATTACCACTGAACTGTTGCTCAGACAGGCCTAGCAGGGCCAGGAAGGGGTCAGCGTCATATTCACAGCAGAAAGGAGCCATGATGCCTTTTTCTTCACCCTCCTTACGTTATTATTAGCAAACCCATCTTTGATTGAAAACTTCCCAACGTCTGAGATCCAGCCTTATCGCCGTGCTCTCGTGGGGCTTTCATTATCAAAAGAGACCCACAGATGTCAATCAGGGAGAAAGAAAGTGTTGGGGATGATAGGAGTTTCAGCCCCACGGAAACGCAGCGGAAAAGCCAGAGTTCAGCCAGCCAACAGCAGCTGCTTTATTCTCACACACAGAGGAGTTTCTCACACACACTCACACACAGAGGAGTTTCTTCCAAAACAGGAGGCACTTTATCTTGCAGTAAAGTTCCGTTATATACAAAACATAGGACAGACGGACAAAAGCTTGCTCCAGGCACCAGGTTTGGTCAACAGACAAATACATACTGGCGTTGCTTTGTTATATACATATCTACAACCAATCAGGTAGAGGTTTGCACACCTCCCTCTACCATCTGCACACGACCCCAGTTTCTTATGCAACCTTGCAATTACCCACAACTGGGGCATGATGCAACATCTTTGCAGTGGGCTGATCATTTTCCCAGGGTTCCCTGCCTGGAATCCCTGACAGAAAGGGTGTGTGTTGGGAGGGGAGAGGAATGAAGATCGGAAATAATACCAACAGCCTTTAATCAGGCTGAAGCAAAAGTGTACAAATCTTTTAACATGCAAACAAAGATCAGTTTTAAAAGAGATGCTCACAGAATTTCAGAGAGATGAAAATGAACCCGTATCTTCTCAAGGACTGAAAGGAGGGTGGTGTGCCTTCCATAGACAACGTCTACTTTATGCTTCCCCTTCTATCAACACACCAAACAGAGCTGGTTATGGCATCTTGTTAGGGATGTTCAAAGCACATCCAGGTCACATGGAAAAAAAATTCAAAATTGCCAGCCAGGTTTCCAGGAGTGGGTAGAGTATAGCAAATTTGTCAGGAGAGACCAAGGGAATGTCTGCTGTGTTGGTCTTCCACCTTCCAAACCGTACTATGTTCAGCTACTGAAATCTAGAACATACATTACAAATCTCACTGGGAGGAGAAGGTGGGGTTGTGTATAGATTTCTATACTTTCTTTTCACAGCATTTTTATGGAACTGATTATTAGTATTTTTATCAAGTTGACTTTGACTTATGGAGACCCTATGAATAAGAGATGTCCAAGAGCCCTGGTCACCAATTACCCTGTTCAGCTTTTGATCTTTTTTTTTTTCAAAATAAATTTTTATTTTGGTGAATAGAAATTTCCAAATGTGTTACATACAATAGAAGAGAAAAAAAATGTGTATATACAAAGCTCTATAAAACCTTCAACTTCTTTCTTTCTGGTAAGCCAATCCTCCCTTAGACTACTAAATATGGAAGATAACCTTAATCATAACCTTAGTCATTCAGTCTTTAAAGGCTAGTATGGAAACCTTCCTCCATTTCCCCCCTGCTCAGCTCTTGAAAGCTCAGGGCTGTGGCTTCCTTGATTGAATTGATTCACCTGTAATGAGTCCCTCCTCTTTTACTATTGCCTTCCACTTTACCGAGCATTACAATTTTTTCCAATGTGTCATATCATTTCATGATGTGTCCAAGCTGCAACAGTTTCAGTTAAGTCATCTTTACTTGAAGGGAGAATTCAGGCTTGATTTGCAATAAGACCTGTTCAGAAGTGACTAGTGGGTTGCCACAGGGTTCTGTCCTGGGCCCAGTTCTATTCTATTCAGCTATTCAACATCTTCATCAGTGATTTGGATGAAGGAATACAGAGCATGCTGCAGATGATACCAAATTGGAAGAGGTTGCTAATACGCCAGAGGACAGGAACAAAATTCAGAATGACTTCGATGGATTGGAGAGCTGGACCAAGGCTAACAAAATGAATTTCAGCAGAGAGAAATGTAAGGTCGTACACCTAGGTAGGAAAAAAAAATTGAAATGCCCAAATATAGGATGAGAGCCACCTGGCTGGACAACAGTACATGTGAAAGAGATATAGGAGTCTTAGTAGACCACAAGCTGAACATGAGTCAACAGTGTGATGTGGCAGTCAAGAAAACCAATGCAACTCTTGGTTGCATTAATAGGGGTATCGTGTCTAGATTCAGGAAAGTAATGGTACCACTCTGTTCTGCTTTGGTCAGTCCAGTTCTGGGCACCTCATTTCAAGAAGGATATTGATAAGCTGGAATGTGTCCAGAGGAAGGCGACCAAAATGGTGAAGTGTCTGGAAGCCATGCCCTAAGAGGAGTGGCTTATGGAGCTGGGTATGTTTAATCTGTAGAAGAGAAGGTTAAGAGGGGACATGATAGCTATTTTTAAATATTTGAAAGAATATTTGTTGCTCCAGAAACTAGGACGAGGAGCAGTGGCTTCAAACTGCAGGAAAAGAGATTCCATGTGAACCTCAGGAAGATTTTCCTGATGGTCAGAGCTGTCTGGTAGTGGAATATACTGCCTTTGACTGTGGTGGAGTCTCCTTCTTTGGAGGTTTTTAAACAGAGGCTGGATGGCCACTTACTGAGAGTAATTTGTTCCTACATAGCAGGGGTTTGGACTGGATGGTCCCTGAGGGCTCTTCCAACTTTATTATTCTATGATTCTATGATTCTAAGTTCACAGTATCCATAGAACTCTCTTCTAGCACCACATTTCAAATGCATTGATTTTCTTCCTGCCAGTCTCTTCACTGCCCAGTTTCCACATCCATCCATAGAAATCATAAATATGATAGCAATGGAGATGATACAAGTAATCAAAGACCTAGATCCAAATGTTAGTCCCAATTAGAGGAGACCCATTGAATCAATTGAAGTTGCATAACTGTTGGCTTATAATGCCTGATTGATTCCATGGGCCTACTGTAGTTGGGAAAACTAATTGGATTTAGGTCAAAATTGCCTTCCTGAAGTGAGAAGATATCACTGAATAATAAACTTACAATTGTCCATGCCATTGTATTTCCAATTTCTTTGTATGGTTGTGAAAGCTGAATAATGAAGACTGCTGGTGGGAAGAAAATCAACTCCTTTGAAATGTGGGGCTGGAGAAGAGTTCTGTGGAAACCCCGGATAGCTAAAAAGACCAATGAATGGTTCCTAGAGCAAATTGAGCCTGAACTCTCCCTAGAAGCCAAGATAAATAAACTGAGACTGTTGTACTTTCAACATACCATGAGAAGACATAAATCATTAGAAAAAACAATAATGCTTGGTAAAGCAGAAGGAAGTAGGAAAGGAGGAAGACAGCATTAAAGATGGATGGACTCTCAGTCTGCAAAACCTGAACAGGGTGGTTGAAGATGGGGTGACTTGAAGGTGTCTCATCCATAGGGTTGCCATAGAGCGAAGTTGACTTGAGGCAGTTAACGTCAACAAAGTTGCCTAGCTGTCTACTCTGACTGCTAATGGTTCTCCTTGGCATTAAAATAACCCTCCTACCAGTGGGACCTATAATGATGTTAGCAAGTGGAGCTGAGTATCAGACTTGGAATCTGACATTGGTGTAGCATAGAAGGAAAACTCAGGAGTTAGGAAGTCCTCTGTTCACCTCTTTCCTATGCCATTTCCACACGGGGTTTTTAAAATGGTGCAGAGCGTCCTCCAGGGAGAACGTCTGCATCTGGGAGATCCGCACCCCAGCCTGCTCCGGAACGACCCCAAGTGGTCGTCCAGTGTGCTTTTGAAAGACCGCTAAAAACAGTCTTTCAAAAGCACGAAGCGCGCCACTGCGAGCCTGCTCCCTTATGCAGATTCGCAGGCTCGCATTGGTGCGAGCCTGCTATCTGCTGGGGGCCGGCTTTAGGCTGGCGAGCTTCAGCGGTTGGTCGAGCAACCGGAAGCCACCATTTTCGTCCCCGGAGCAGTGCGGAGTGACGGTCACGCACTGCTCTGGAGAAGCGTGGACCGGACCTGGGAGTCTTAAAGTCCTGTGAGTAGCGTCACACGGTGATTCCCTCACCCTGTGCGGAAATGGCCCTAGTCTCAGATCTTCTCACTAGGCCTGCAATCCTGCGTATGCTTTCCTGTGAGGAAGCCTCATTGAAAACAATGTGGCTTTCACCCAAACTAAAATGTCTTGATTTGTTCCACTCTGTCTTAGCCTTTGAATTCACTTATAACTTGGGAATCTTAATATTGGACTAATCCATAAGTTTTTTGCAAGAATGATGGGGATTGTGTACACGCAGTATGCTCCACACTTAGGAGCTCAATGGTTACAGTGGTGGTAGAGCTGCTGGTTATGGTGATTTCTAATTTTCTGAACGGTTTGCTGTGGTCATTTGTTGAGGCAAGAAAATCAAGGGATCTTGGAACATAGGCCTTTCCGCACTACACTGTTATAGTGCTATTATTCCACTTTCAACACCCTGTGGTTCTGGGGTTTGTAGTTTCCTGAAGCCAAATTGCTCTCTGGCTGAGAATTCTAAATGCTCTTCCGTAAAATGCAAACCCCAGGATTCCAGAAGATGTTGAAAGTGGAATAACAGCACTATAACAGTAGTGTGGAAAGGCCCACAGATTAGAATACATATTAGACTAAAAGCTATTATTAGTCCCAGCTAGAGTAAACTTGTTGAATTAACTGCTGAATGGGAAGTCAATGCTTGTATAAATCTCACTGAGTCAGTAAGTTTGGCTTCCTTTGGGATGCATAATTGGATTTAGGTTGCTTCTGTTTGGATTACTGTTACTACTAGCAGTAGTTGTAGCAGTAACTAAGCTGCCATGAATTGTTGGTAGTAAAATAGACATGTATGCTCGCCATTCTTGATTATTTATGTGTGTTTTCTTAAATGAAGTGTTCTGCAATATTGCAAATAGCTCCAGCAATAGCAGAGGATGGAAGCACTATCATAGGGTGCTGGGCCTCCCTTTAAGGTAGCAGAAGTACAAGAATGGTTGGAGAGGGGCCTGGCACTTGTGCAGTTCAGTTGCACCTCTCTCAGTGATTCTTGTTTAATAATTAACCTCAAGAGATAAGGCAAGCAGCAAACACTCTTTGGGTACTGGATGCAACATCCGTTACTCCTTGCAGAAGGTGCCTAAGCCAGCTCAGAGACTCAGACATTTTTTTTTCTTTGACCCTGGAAATTGAGCTTGACAATTCTTTTGCCATCCCTTTGTCTGTCTTGGTTTCTATGGCTTTGAACTGACTTCTCAGCTACTTCAGAGACAGTTAATGACCCATGGTAGTTGTGTCTTCTTTCTACATGAAATTTCTCATTTATGACATTCTGCTGGTGCTGGACCCAATACCTTAAGAGGTTCAACAGAGCCAACGTTCCCAATCAGCATGGAACAGCTGAAGGAGATGTGGGAATAGAATCAGAGGTGAATTCATTTGCCATGGTGGCAGATCCACTGACATCCAAGTCAACAGGAATGGAAATGTGGTGTTGGGATGCCTGCTCTCATCAGAAGGAAAAGTGTTAATGCAAAGGAGTATTAAAACAGGATGCTGATGGTGGTGGTGGTGGTGGTGGTGGTGGTGGTGGTGGTGGTGATGATGATGATGATAACCTCATCATTATTATCACCATCCTCTGGGGCAATTGTCAGAATTTTTTATGTATTCATGCTTTGTCTGGGAGAGAGGAGAAACATGAGTAAGCAGTGTGATGCAGCAGCTAAAAAAGCCAATATGATTCTGGACTCTATCAATGGGAATATAGTGTCTAGGTCAAAAGTATTATCACCTAGTGTCTAGATGATAATACCACTCTATTCTGCCTTGGTCAGACCCCACCTGGAAGACCGTATCCGGTTCAGGGCACTACAATTCAAGAAGGATATTGATAAGCTGGAATGTATCTAGAGGAGGGTGACCAAAGTAGTAGAAGGCCTGGAATCCATGCCTATGAGGAGCAGCTTAGAGAACTGGGTATGTTTAGCCTGGAGAAGAGAAGGTTAAGAGGCAACGTGATACCTATGTTCAAATATTTGAAGAGATGTCATATGGAGAATGGAGCAAGCCTGTTTTTTGCTGCTCCAGAGAGTAGGACATGCAGTAATGGCTTCACACTTTGGGAAAAGAGATTCCATTTA
Source organism: Cyclura pinguis (assembly GCA_030412105.1). NCBI lineage: Eukaryota > Metazoa > Chordata > Lepidosauria > Squamata > Iguanidae > Cyclura > Cyclura pinguis. The sequence continues at coordinate 14,295,020 of CM059599.1, read as the reverse complement.
AACGTTAGGAAGAACTTTCTGATGGTAAGAGCAGTTCAACAGTGGAATACAGTGCCTGAGGGTGTGGTGGAGTCTCCTCCTCCTCCTCCTCCTCCTCCTCCTCCTTCTTCTTCTAACAGAGGCTGCATGGCCATCTGCCTGGAATATTTTGGTGGTGTGGGAAGGATTGGATTCAGTGGCCCTTGTGGTCTCTTCCTACTCTGTGATTCTATGATTCTATGTGATATAGTGACAGTTGGTGGGGCTTCATGGAAAAGGCAGGTGGAGCTTTAACCTGGTGCACCGTTCCCCTTCTTACTAATTGCTAATGTGCAGACATTCAGCTGGAGCCAATGTTTCTCCACACAGAACTGCCTAGTCAGGACTACCATGTCCAGATTTGCCTATCACAGTCATACCATGCCATACTTTAGTATCACACCCAGGGCTGCTGGAGAATAACAAATGGCATCAACCAGTCAACAGCCACTGAAATGAGCTCTGAAATGGGTGGCAAGTTGAGATGGATCACTTAAACTTCTTGCTATCAGGAAGACTTTGGAAAAGTAACTTTTTAGGTCTATAAATCCCAGAATCTCCCAGCCAGGAGATTTGTCATGCCCCCCCGCCAAAAAAAAATCCATCTGGAACTCCTTTCATGCTGTGTGGGTAAGATTGAGATTTGTAATCCCCAGAAGTTAACTTTTCCAAGGTCCAGTATTAGGGATCCTTCTGTGGTACTCATGGCAGTGGCGGAGCTCCCCTTTTCTCCTTATCTCTACTCAGGAGAAAATGCTGTAATGTGTCACAAGAGAATGGTGGGCTTTTAAAAAAAAAAATAGCAAAAACTGCACAAAAGAAATATGCAGCTCATTTTGAGTTTGGTTCTTCTGCCTCCAGCTAGTTTTTTTTTACCAGCGATTCTTCTTATATACAAAACTGACTGAAGGGAGGGGTGGGACTGAATAACAAAATGAGCTGATAACAATCCCATCATGTACAATCACATAATGGACGCTATCCCAATTTTTAAAAGGCACAAAGTATCCTCATTAATATGATGAGTGCAGCAGTCAAATCAGCACTGTGATTTTATCAGGAGCTTCTGACTGTACATGAATTAGAATATAAAATGCACACAGAATTTTTAATGGGGAGGCTTTAACATGCTCTAAATGCATTCCTTACTGTCATTTGGATCCCATTAAAGTGAAATTCCACATTAAAGAGGGGAAGGAAGATGGCAGGCCCTAAATTATAGCCTCTCTTTGTCTTTCAGCTGGTGTGGTCCAGCATGGCGATAGCCACCTGGGAAACCATAGGACCAAGTCAGCTCCCTCCACTGCCACCACCCAGACCAGTTCAGGAAGTCGCTGACAGCACTACCAAATTTTAGCCAAGGCCAGCTAACTGTCTGGGTTTCTTTCCCATTAGCCATTGATATAGCAGTTTGATAACACTTCCACTGCCCTGGCTGTGTTTTATAGAATCCCAGCATTTGTAGTTTGAGGAGGAAACTAGGGCTCTCTAGCAAAGATGTCTACTTATCATATAAAAATACAAATCTCAGTATAGTATGAATCCCAAGATTTTGTAGGATAGAACCATGACAGTTAAAGCAGTGTCAACTAGCTAGAGATGCATAGTGTGAAAGAGACCCTTGACTAACCTTCATCCACTACAGAGCATTTGTGAGCTAGAATCCCATTGGAGTCTTACAGTGGTATAAATGCTATGTCATGAGTGGTTGCACTTTCTAGAATGTTGCCTCTGAATCAGGATTGTGCAAGCAGCATAACTGTTGTGCAACAGGTGAGAACAAGGGACACCACCACTGCATGATGGGTTCTGCAGTGCTGTGATCCAGCACAACTCTGACATAGCATAACTCTGCCATAGCTATTTGGGTGTCCATTCATGCTATATAATCCCTGAACAGGATTTTGGCTACTGTTTACATCCAACATTCCCCTTCTCCTTCAGGGGTAGAGGTTATCAAGGAGTGGTCCAATTGCCTTAATCCCCAGAGTGTGAAAGTAATGAGATACAAGTAGTATAGTCCAGGTTTTGAGTTACCCTGGTGGGATGATTATGGTAATGGAAAATACTGAAATGAGAGGAGCAAAGTTGCTTTGTTGGCATAATGAAGATTTCTTCTTGTTGTCATTAACTGCCTCTAGGTCGAGCACAACTTATGGTGACCATACAGATGAGAGACCTAATCTTTAACTGCCCTGCTCAGGTCTTGCAGATTCAGGGATGTGTCTTCCTTGATTGAGTCTATTAATCTGTCATGTGGTCTTCCTCTTTTCCTACTACCTTCTACCTTACTAAGCATTATTGCCTTTTCTAACGAGTCATGTCTTCTCATGATGTGTTCAAAGTACACGAGCCTCAGTTCAACCTATGGTGACCCTAGGAATAAGAAACCTCCATATCACCCTGTTATAAATTGCCCAGCTCAGGCTTCCTTGAGTGAGTCTACCTACCTGTACTGTGGTCTTCCTCTTTTCCTATTGCCTTCTACCTTATCAACAGTTATTGTTCTTTCTAATGAGTCATGTTGTCCCATGATATTACCAAAGCATTAGAGTGTCAGTCTAGTCATTTTGGTTTCTCAGAAGCATTCAGGCTTCATTTGCTCTAGAAACCATTCATTTGTCTTTTTGGCAGTCCACAGTATCCACAGAAGTCTCCTGCCACACCACATGTCACATGAGGTGATTCTTTGTTTTATGTCACTTTATAAGGGACACTTTTAAAGCATTTCTGAAGCATGTTGACTGATTGCTTTCCAAGTTTCTTTCCTCGTTCTTACCTATCCTAAATGTTCCTCCCCTCTCCAAAAGCAGCTATGAATAATGAACAAGTAACAGGCCAAACAATAAATAATGCAACTCTTTCTTGCAAGAGGAGTGAGTTACATTAAAAAGTAATTGTCCAACCTCTTGTAACTTCTCATTTGTCAAGAAGAATGGAGCTTCAAGGGCCCAGCTATCTTAACACCTGAGTCTAGTTCTCAGTTTTACAAAGGCAACTGGTGGCTCTGGTGTCAGCAGGGTGGTAAATCCAGTACAGATTTTAGTCCAGATCTTAAAAGATCTATATGAGGTGCCAAACTCTATCCCTCAAACAGATCCAGCATCTTGTATAGCTCCTTTAAATTTTCAGATTCACCATTCCTCTGACACTAGAAACACCAGATCCCATAGCAGTAATAAATAAAGCTTCAGCCTCCCTCATCCTGAAATCTGAGATCCAAAAACCTCCAAATCCCAAAACTTTTTGCTGCCAGCAATCTGTTTCTGTTTTTAAAGTGGGGGCTGCAGTGCTCCTGCTCATTCTTCTCTCAGATCCTCAGTCTCTCTTTATCCTACCAACCACTTGCTTCTGCCTTCAAGGTGGCACCCGATGAACCGATAGACTAAGTGCCACAGCCACCACCTTGAAGGTGGAATTGGGTGGCTGGTGGTGAAAAGACAGAGACCGAAGACCTGTGAAATGGTGGTGTTATGGTCCTGCACACCCCTGATATCAATATGGTTTAACTGGCAAATATTATTTAATTGGCAAGCTATGTTAATTGGCATCGATAAAAAATGGGACCTGAAGTGACTGGAAAGGACAAACCAGACAAAGGAAAATTACTGACTGTAAATGTGAGATTGCAAGGAAGGTCAGACCACACACCCCTCCAGGTGCAACCTAAGTCATTATGAGGCAGATTACAAGGCAACCTTGGAGATAATAGGCTTATGCAAAAGCTGAAGCTCTCTGATGCAGTGCAATGGTCAAGCCAAAATTCCCACCAAACAGTGATTGTTTTAACCCTATTGGACTCATTCCTGAACATTTACCTGTATTGTCCTGGCCCTATCCTCAAGTACAGGGCTATTATGATGGTCATTATCTCTTTGTCACCTAAGCACTGAAACCATCAACACCATCTGGACCTTATTGTCTGTGTTGGAACTCTCGTTGTTCACTCAGTTGGGAGAGCCATTCACAGCCATACCCACAGGGTAGATTTCGAGTATAAAAACCCTGGGTTTTGAGCAGTTGAGTGAAGTCTCTCAACTTCCTGAACACCATACTGTCCAATTGATTCCCAAATGAGAACTGTCCTCAGATGGCTACCTAAGCCAAGTCACTGCTTTCCTTGCTGCTCGCTAGACAGGTAAATATTGCCTCAACCCTGAAAGTCCTCTATTCACACTTTCCTTCCTTTACCTTCACTTAGCTCTTGTGTTGATTGTGTGAGTGTTTGGATCTTTTGTGTGCTTGTGTTGAATCTCTTTCAATTAAAACACATTTTATTTTACATTTGGAATCTCAAGCTGGTTTTTTCCTGCAAGGACCCCGTAAACATGGGTGGAGAAGATCTTGCTAAGTTACCCTTCCTCTCACAGGCCTCCTAATTTTGAGCTAAACAATTCCCCTCTGTCACATAGAGGTACTGGCATTGGAGGTGGACCCCTGAGTCACCCAAGTTTGGGGGTAACAGTGGCAGATATGGCTTTGCACCGGGCATTATGCTTGGATTCCTACCATTTCACAGGTCCACAGTCTCTCCCCAGCCTTAAGTGTCATACAAAACTTAAGCAGTGAATGAATAAGCCACAAGGATATTCCAAAAGGGTACTGTATTCTAAAATCCAAAAGAAAGAAAATAAAATACAGAACACTTCTGGTTCCAAGCATTTTGGATAAGGGATATGCAGTCTGTACAAACTTCTGTCCAATTCGCAGGAAAAGCTTGGGCTCAGAAACCAGGGAACTCAGCTGGGAGAGCCATTCACTAACCTTCATCCTCCTTCCTTTACCCTTGCTTCTTCTTGTCCTCTCTTCCTCTAGTCTTCTCAAATTTACCTTGCTGGAAAGTGTCTCTACTGAGTACTTTGAAATTTAATGAGAGCAGAGATGTTCAGCACATGCCAGTCTTTGGAAACATGACTTGTTTAGACTACAACTTCCATGTTGGCTGGGGCATTCTGAGGATAATAGTCCAAAAACCACTTTCCTCAAGCTCTGACTAGACCCTTGAAAGGATGATGGCCATTTTTGACTTCCTGAATGGTGCCACTTCTGACACAGAATCATAGGCCCTTTTCGCACGCCGTTTCTAAAGTGAAAGGGCCCCTTGAGCGTCGCATAAATGGGAGGAGCGGTCAAGAGCTGGACGCACAGCGGACATGCACCCTTTTATTTTCAGCTCTAAGCTGAAAATGGTGCACAGTCGCGCAATGCTCCCGGGGCCGGCTCGCACTTACCTGCTGTGCGGTGCTTCGGGAGCCAGGCCAGTCACGCTTCCTGCCTCAGCGCTAGTCTGCAATTCCCAGGTTGTGCTGCGGTAGGAAGGGGTGGGGCGTTCGCACGACGTTTGCGCAACCAGGAAGCCGATGCAGAACTCAAGTAGCAGGGAAATGGCAGCGTTTCTGCTGAGGCTTTTCGCACGACCGCCACCCCCCACCTCTGCGAAAGGGTAAGGTGCGGAAAGGCTAATAGTGTTGGAAGAGACCACAAGGAGCATCAGGTCCAGTCCCCTGCTATGCAGGAATACACCATCAAAGCATTAAGGGGCAGTTGTTCTAGGAAAGGAAACAGCACTGTCCTGGTCTTGGCCGGTATGCTTTTCCAAATGTGCACAATCTCTCCCTCCCCTCCCCAACTGATCATTACAGAACATAAATATTTTCAACAAAAAAAAAAAAAAATTAAAATGACCTTTCCTAGGGAAAAGAGAGCCTGTTCTACTGACATGTACCAAAAGGTCAGAGAGAACTTTTAATGGCAATAGATGGAGTTTGCCCTATTTAAATTCAAACCCAATACGAACTTTGTACAATCTTTCGGATAAGCTCACAACGTTCTAATCTCTGCAAATCCACTCTGCACCGGTCGCTGCTCTTATTAATCAGTCCTTCCAAGCGACAACACTCTTCTCGCTACCATTCCTCATGCTGCATTTTTATTCTTTTCTCTTTTTTTTGAATAATTCTTTGGCCTTTTCTGTATTTTTGCTTCATCCTAGGTTCAATTATCCAACCCCTGGTATAAAGGAAAGGGTAGAATCCATGCCAGCATTTGCGCACAGCAGATGATACAATCTTTCCTAGTATATTTTACTTGTGGGGTGGGGGCATTATTTGAAAGAAGTTAATTCAGCAACAATTTTTTCCCCTCTTTCTGCCATTGCAGGAACTACATTCATTCTTCTGTCCTCTTGTGATTCACTCTCAACAATGCCATTGTCAATACTACCCATAAAAACCCCAAGCTTTTTGCACCTCTTTGGATCCTGTTAGATTACACAATTGTTGTGATCTGAAGACTACTACGGCCATTACCACACTACACTGGTATTATTCCAGTGGTATTATTCCACTTTCAACATCCTATGTAATCCTGAGGTTTCTAGTTTAGGGAGGGGCCTTTAGCATTCTCAGCCAGAGAGCTCTTTGGCCTCACTAAACTACAAACCCCAGAATTCCACAGGAGGTTGAAAGTGGAATAATAGCACCATAACAGTGTAGTGTGGAAATGGCCTAAGACATTTTCTTTGCCTTTCCCTCAAATCACTGCAGCTTTTCTTCTGCAGTTTGTGTACTACACATTTAGCTGGCTTTCTATTAGCATGCCCTGTAGAAAAAGGCATATGATTTTGCTATTTCTCTTTCATCCCAAATCTACTAGCAGTCTGGAAGGCACACTTTGCAGATGACAAGACAAGAGCACCTGACTTGCTGGAACACATACGGGGCTGATTATGTTTGATTTCATCCATCTATCACTACCCCTTTATTCCTCTTGCAAGTATGTAACTTCATTTCATGGGTCAGGTGACTGCTGAGGACCAAAACTCCACCATGTTCCAATAACATGGGTTCCTTGGATTTCTTCCTCCTGTTTACCATGGCAGATTGCAGTTTCGCCCTTCTCTGTTCTGAGCCAGATAAGAGTGGTGCTGAGAGAGAGAGAGAGAGAGAGGGAGAGATTTATTTCCCTACCTTTCTCTCAATAATGGGACTCAAGGTTGCTAACAACATATTTGACAGCAACACAGATTTTTAAAAAGTCATTATTTGAAAAGTATAAATATAAGATTTATTTTTAACAGTGATTATACAATCTATAAAATTAAAACATTAAACATTAAAAACATCAGAAAGCATTAAAAGACCATATACCAACCTTAAAAACAGCACTGCACTACACTGAAACCCCTCCCTAGTGCTGTCATCTGCAAACTGGATAAGAATGCCCTCTATTCCCACATCCAAGTCATTGATAAAGATGTTGAATAGCGCTGGACCCAGCACACAGCCCTGTGGCATTCTGCTAGTCACTTCTCTCAAGGGTGAGGAGGAGTCATTGGTGAGCACCCTTTTGGTTTGGTTGGTCAAGCAATTACAAATCTACCTAACAATAGCATTGTCTAGTCCAAATTTTACTAGATAATGAGGATAATTGGGATCTTGTTGAGGAGCTGCAAATGTGTAACCACCATAGTTGCATGACTATGCAATCACTCCCAGTCTGATCCCCTCAGTGCCCTCTTACCAGAATTCAGTCACTATGATTAAGGGTTCTGTTCCTCTTTTGCTTGGGAAGTTGCTGGATGAAGTTCCCACCCCCTCCTGTAAGCTCTCTCCACTGCCACAGGCAGAACTGGGGTCTCTGTTACAATTCCCTCCCCACTCAGTGATGGAGGTTGCTTGCATGGGGTGGGGTTGTCGATCAACTGTTTCCTGAGAAACTGTGGAATGGGCTCCCATCAACCACAGTGGCAGCTTCTGAGTAAGTGGGGACTGGAGGGCTTTCATGGTCCCTATGTGTCCCTTAAACTAGGGAGTACGTAGGCATCATGAATACCAAACACTTATGAATGGGTGGCACTAGGTTACTCATTTTAACTGCCCAACAGGATTTCCAGCCAAAAGTAATAATAATTCCCTTCCTCCTTCTCAGTGAGGGTTTGTGCACATGTATTCAGTATGAAAATGTTAAAAAGTATGTCCTTCTTTGAAAATGTGCAGCACTGGAGGACACATACCTACAAGCAAAATTCTTTTGAAAATGAAAGAGACAATGTCATTGCTGTGAAAAAAAAATAGATTGATATAAGGTCCACCCAGTCTCTTGCAATCTCATGCCAATCTGTGGGAGATTGAGATTTGATATTGATCTGTCCAGAAATGATGTTAAAAAGACTCGAGGAGCTGCATTTCTGAAGCTGAGCTTGCAGGTGTGCGGTTGGTACCTCAATGCGAAATCACTTAATATTTCCATGTATTCTACTGTGAGCTACTTGGAGTAGGTTGTGGGGATACGAGTATATGAAATAAACAAGAGAAACCAGTCTATAGACCAAGGGGAGCTTTAATCTGGTGGTGTGGACAAATATGATTGCCTGACAAGAAAAGAAATAATTGCTCCCAACTATCTCTGCATGTGGCTAAAAGGCAGTTCAACTGCATCTGGTCCAGCAGGGCTCAGTTGACCATCTTGTGGAAAATTCTGGCATTCTCTCCCCTTCCTGCCCCTTTTTCTAGGACAACTGGAACTTAGCTAGTATAGGTTTAATTTTTCTTTGCATGTAAAAGCCCTCTGGCCTCTCACCTGAAGTCTCAGCTGTGGCTTTGTGTTATTTAAAATGACTGACTATTGTGACAACTGAAGCCCCTGTCAGAGCTGCTGATGACAAGCAGCAGCTGTTGGTCCCTGTGGCTCTGGCTGGAGATGAGTCCTGCAGCTCAAGAGCTCCCCCTGCTGCCATGGACCGAGCAGGCTTGGGCGTTCCTCTGCCTGCTCCTTTAGGGCAACAGGGATCCAATTCTGAAGATGCTTTGGAGCCTGTGCCAATCAGCCCACAAACAAGGCGGAGACTCAAGAGAGCTGAGCAAAGGGAGGCTTACTTGATTAAGTTCAAGAAGCAGTGACTAGCCACACCTGTGTCCTGGGCTATATAACTGCCTGCCGGGAAGCTTTCTTTTGCTTGTGGCAAACTTCTTTCAAGCCCTCCTCTTACCTGTTCCTTGCACCCAGTTCCTACTACCTTGAATTGATCTCTGGACTCTTGACCCTTGGCTTTTGGAACTCTGACTATGGCTTTTGCTTGACGCTCTGGTAAATGAACTCCCTCGTGTAAAGTGCTTGCTTGTCTCCTCCTGGCTGGACTTTGCTGGCTCTCACACTCCCTTCTCTGGACCGGCTTGCTGCCCAGATCTTTGACCTTGACAACTATGGTATCCAGACCATGTGACCCAGGATACACCCTGGAGTCTGTCATTGGCCTTACATAGAAGACTACACCTCTTTTTCCCCCTTAGCAATATTGCTTCTAGCACCTTCTTGCTGCTCTGCTAGCCTCTCCACCAAGAAATTGCTGAGTTAAGAATGAAGCTATTATCTTCTCTATCCTTTTGTTAGTTAGTATCTAGTTTCTCCAATGCATAGGTAATTGTAACGTTTATTAGTAAATCTTTTAAGTTTGGAATCTGAAACTGCCTGCCTTGTTTTGTTTTCAAGTTAGTCTTCAGTTCAGGGCACCCACACAGATATTGGGACATTGCTTTTTCTGCAACTCTGCCAAAAGAAGGCTAATTCTTAACAGCTTTAGCTTTCATAGAATTTCCCCAAAGGGCTAACACTCTGGGAAACTCTAACTCCCAGCACATCATATACCCTCCAACAATCCAATGTTGTAGGGACGGGCTGGATTAATTTTCTCTCACCCCACTTTTTCAGCTCCTTTAAAATATCTCTGTTTCTCTCTCTTCCCTCCATTTCCCTCTTTTATCTTCCAATTATTTCAGTTGCTGCAAACTGAGTTCAACATGTAAAAGTAGGCTTCACTGAACTCAGTGAGGGCAGAAGAGAGTGCAGGCTTAATCTTGCCCTTCCCAGTAAGATCTGGCAAAAGCAAACTGCTGCAGCCTCTCCTAAATTGTGTGTTCTTCCTCATTTATAACGTTGGTCACCTCAACCACATTCTGATGTTGCTTGGACACATGTGTTCCTAGTTTTCATCTGTGAAATGTTGGAGGGTTTGCCATTGCCTGAGAGCCAAACCTATCACCACAAAGTCCCAAAACTGACCTGGATTTTCTGCTGAAACCTGTCTTTGTTTGAAGCAAAGGTCAAACTGTGTGTTAAATCTCCTGAGCAGACTCCTTGCTTAGAATCCTGATGGTGGTATATATATGTATAGGTCCCCTTACGCCTGTGGTTCTATCTTTTTAGCCATTGTACAATGGGTATATATCCAATGACAAAGGGTAGGGAAACAAACAAACAAATTGAAGAAATAAACATCTCAAGAACTCAAAGGATGTGGTTCTACAGTCCATTGGTAATGGAGGCTGATCATGCATCTTGACCTGAACCAACACCAGCAATCAGTACTCAGTACTGTGTGGGAGGAAGCAAAAAATCACTGATTTTATGCTCTTGTCACATCTGATGAGAGAGCCAGTGTGGTGTGGTGGTTTGAGCATTGTACTCAAGGAGACCAGGGTTCAAACCCCCATTCAGCCATGGAAAACCCACTGGGTGACTTTGGACAAGTCACACTCTCTGCCTCAAAGGAAGGCAATGGTAAGGGTTTACTTGCTTTTTTCTCTCCCAGATTAGTATGGCAGTTTCCTGATGTGATAAGGTGCCCTGTCTTTTTCACATAGCCCTACCTTTCCCCCTTCTAATGTCACCTTTGTGTGAAAGGGTGATTCCTTCCAGTGGTTATTTAGAATCCTTTAACAGTGCTATGGTAGTATGTAGTTTCTCCTTAAATACTTTATACAACTCAGCTGAATCAGTATTGATTAAAAAAATAAACTGTAATATTTACCAAGATAACGTACAGAATAAAGTACTGGAATTCATATGCAGGCCAAAATTATTACAGTTCTTCAGAGAATTTTTAGACAGTTCCCTTATATCTTTAAACTCGCACATAAGCACAAATATCATAAACAGCCCTTTGGCTACACTTTCACCAAAGTCTTAACTCCCAATATAATCATGTTTTCTGACCAGATTCTATAATGGTTTAATTACTTTTCTGCCTCTCACTAGGCTTCCATTGAGAATTAAACCTTTCCCGCACAGTCACCCTCCCTGGCTGACTGAGGGACTTTACTTCCCAGCTCTCTTTGGGAAGTCTCTCTCTCACTGAAGGACTGCAAAGGACAATCAGTGTTTGCCTCTACATATCTTTTCCTCTCAGCCACAAGCCCCTCCCATACATTACTGGTCAGGGTTTCTCTCCTGAGGACCTATTCTGGTTGACTGGCAATCTGTTTCTAGGTTGCTCTGGCACTCTGGATAGCCACAACCCCAGAACTCTTATCACACTCTCTTAACAAATTTTGCCAAGAAAACCCTGTGATAGGGTCACCTTAAGGTCACATATCCTGGAAATGACTTGAAAGCACACAACAGCAACAACAACTAGATGAGGGTCAGTGGGCTATCTGATGAGGCACAACCGGTATAGGCTTAGAATCATAGAGTTGGAAAAGACCACAAGGGCCATCCAGTCTGACCCCTTCTATGCAGGAATACACAATCCAAGCATGCAGAAATATGCAATCAAACCTTGATAGAGACATTGCTCCAAAATGGGACATGTGTCTAAGAGCAATGTTTTGCAGTTGGGAATCTAGTAAGCTCTGACCAAAGTTAGTTGAGGGTATTTCACAGATGATGTTAGATGGTCTACCAAGCTAGAACACAGCCTTGCCTTCTTTTAAATGTGTTGCTGCACATACTTTTATGGTCTGGTTGCCGATGGCATATGTTTGCTGAGATGGTCTACAGCAAGTGGGCTGCAATGGAGATTTAAAAAAAGAAAGAAAGAAATCAAATGATTTCAGATCTGAACCAGTGACTCTTTAAGGAAATGAAAGGTCTAGCATGTTACTGCTAATGGGCAGACTTTCATAATTCTCTGCCATTACTGTACTAACTTCCTCAGTCTCAAAGTCTCGGCAAACCTCTCATTGTCCGGCATTTGTATCCTTCACTTTAATGAGCACTAAATAAGAATTATATAAGTATTTCAATAATTCTCAGTGGACAGTTAATTAAGCACATCTGAGTCTTAGGAGCAGTCAGCTATTACCTTCTTTTACAGACAAGTGCCTCCACAGACATAAAGCGATGAGGTCAAATTTATTAAAAAAAAAATGTGTGGCTTAGTCATTTCCCTCATAATAAATGGTAACTGTGGAGTTGAAATGCTGAAGTGAAAAAATCCATACTTTTTTGCTCTCCAGATCCTTCTGTTCCACAGTGTTTTGGAAAGTTTCTTATACACAATGAATTCCCTGAAATTTCTTGTTTTGCAGGAGGAGAGGAAAAAGCCTTGAATATGTTAAACTAAAATCTCTCCTTCAGTGAAATTTGCTTTCTTTCCATAAACCACATTACATCCAGCTTTCATTATGCATTCTCCTTTAACAGCCTCAGTTTCCTCTCATCCACCCCTATATTTGTTAGAACCTACGGCAAACGTGAATAGAGCGAGGGTGTGTGCAGAAGTCCATAACATCAGTTATACACCAAGTGCATTTTTTTATTAAGTCCAGCAGTTTAAAAATGTACAAAGTTCCTTCTAATAATCCATTCATTCTGTTCTCTCTTGATTCTTGGAGTAAGCCTGCACAATTATTCAAATCCCGGCTTTTAGCTCCAACATACACCTCGCCATGGGGCTGTGGGCCTGTAATCTCACTTTGGTCTTGCATGTCAAATGGAATTAACTCCCCTAAGAAATGTATGCAGAGACAACCTAAAGTGTCTAATCCTTGCGGCTGTCTTAAATTTTCTGAAACTCAAACCTGTCATCTTTTTTTTTTTCTTTCCCTATAGCTTTGTTGAAGTTCTCACTTAAGGTTTTTTTTTCCCTTCCACACTCCATCCAAAGATAAAGTTTAGGAAGGAAATTTGCATTTTTATATTCTTCCTCTCCTCCTGTCTGCCGCACACTTCTTTGGCCTTTTCATCGGCTTCCTTTTGTGGAAACGTTCTCCTTTTCCTCCTCCCCTCCACAGATACACACACACCCACACCCACAATCAACTTCATCCCTGTTTTGCTCTCAGTGGAATTCCAAACAAAGACAGATACAGTTATTCTGCACCAGGCGATGACAGGGATTTGAACATGGAAGAATCCTGGATGTGTTGCTTGCCCAGTCAGAACAGGAATGCGGGAGACCCATGTGAGTGGCTGGCTGGGAATAATGATATCATTATTGCGCTACCTTTCCAAACCAGCTAATCACAAAAACTAATTTGAACTTGATTAAATCTCAAATCACATTGTCTCCTTCATGAATAAACCACTTGGAGAAATTAGCTTTGGTTAGTCTAACTCGACCGCTTGCATCTTGTGTTAAAAATACATTAACTTCAGTAGTTTTTCACTGTGTGTCTTCCACCTCTCTACAAGGGATGTGTGTCATTTCATGCTTAAAAAAATAAAAAATAAAAATAAAGCCACAACATGCACAGCCCTAGATCCAATTGTTAGTGCCTGATAAAGTATACCCATCAAATCAATGCAACTTACATAAGAGTTGATTTGCCAAGTTCCTATCAATTTAATAAGCATACCCCAGTTTGGACTACAAATTGGATTTAGTATACGTTGAATGAATGTGGGTGTGCATGTTGAAAGAACAAAGATTAGTTTAATTTTTCTTCTCATCACAGCAAATGTAAATTCAGAGTTAACCTACTGGAGTACATTGGCTGAGCTCTGTTTTAGCAGTTGCATAGCAAAAATTTTAGACTGCTGTAGCTATGTGCCTCCCGCTTTTAAGAGCATTTAGTGCTTGTGTTCTACCATCCTGAAGATGCCAGGTCAGGAGTTAGGAGGGCTTTATTAAGGTAAAAATAACAGGCAGACTGTGCTGAGTTGGGAAACTACCCTCATTTCTGCATTATACTCACTATCCTCACCAAGTGGCCCCTCCTGAAACTGCAAGCCCCAGGATTCCATAGGATGTTGAAGTGGAATCATAGCGCTAAAAAAGTCTAGTGCAGAAATGGCCCAACAAAAAGTGGGTTTCTTTTCCAGGTAAGTCACTTAGTGATAAGTAACTTAAGGATAAGTACCTTAAGTCCAGGTTCCCTTCCAAGGCAATAATCAAAACTTGGCAGATCTTCTGTTCCTGTTCCACTTCTCCACTCCCCCTTCCTGTGAGTCCACCCCCAGCTGATCTGGTTGCTGAGACTGTAATGACCAGTCCCTAGTCCTGCATCCATGTTTCCTCTTTCCTTAGGATTCTGTCATAGATATTGATCCACCTACAAGGGGAATTGGGGTTAGACCTCCCACATTTGTGGTCCTCTCTTCTCTTTCAGCTGCTGGCTGAACCTCCCCAGCCTCCTTCCCATCACTGCTTTCTGCCCCTTTCAGATTTTCTGCCTCCTCCTCCCCCTATCTATGGCCTTTTCCACATCCCATGATGGCGAAATGAGAGGAGTGGGACTGTGATGACGTTTCTGCATGACATCGCACTCCCATCCTTCTCTCGTCACCAGCCAGTGTGATCATAGATTAAATCGTTGGTGGGTTTTCCCTATCAATGACACCCAATTACTCAATGCTCCCACACTTACCTGCCCTGTGGAATGCTTGGAAGCATTATGTAGGTATTCCTGCACCAGCACAGCATGTGAAAATGCCCAGCTCTGCTGCAGAAAGAAGAGGTGTGTCCACCATGCTCCCTTCTGCAGGGAATCGGTCCAGTGTGGAGAGGAGCACTCCTGTCATGCTCCCTTCCTGGCAGAGCCACTTCCAGGATCGCCACCGGAGGATGATGATATAAGGTAGGTGCAGAAAGGGCCCATGTTCCTTCTTCCCTTTTAAATTTCCCACTCCATCCCTGCTTAACCTTGGCTCATTGCTCACCTCCCAGAACCTCTACCTTCTGTGTTGCAGTTGGGGAAGGGAGCATGCAGCATTTTTCAGTGGTGAATGATCTCAGGGCTGCTGCTTCCTCCAATCTGCAGCCCTTCCCTTCTTCATCACCTACACCTAAGTAAGGTACCAGTGGAAACAACCTTCCCACCTCTAGCACTTTTCATCTACATTGTTTCAGAGTTGTATTCTCCCGAATTTTTTTGGTTAGTCCCATCTAGGGCAGATTCATTGAGCCAGTTGTTGAATGGTGAGTCAATGTGTAGGTAAATCTCACTGATTCAAAGAGTCTGTTCTAGCTGTGACTAACAATAGGACTCCAGCTGCTATGTCATGCATTAAATATTAGATTACACTCTTGAGCAAGGAATGGCCCAACAGGTGACAATGCGCCACACTTTCCTTTTGGACAATGGTGTGGGTAGCCCTCACCCACCAAGTGAAGTAGAGGAACCTGGCCAAAATCAAATTGGGTGTCCCAGTTTGGCAGGGACTCCTCTGCAGGAGTCAGTGTAGTTGCAGATTGCTTTATCTGTGCTCGAGACAGTGCTTAAGCAACCTCCTAGAAAGCATGTCCACTCGTTCAGTTTTTACATCAGTCTGACACTGCTTGCACAACTTTAATTAGGATTCTTCCCTTGCACAACTTTCTAGAAAGTGTAACTGCTTGTGGAATGATATTTACGCCAATGTAAGACAACAAGAAGATTCAAGACATTATATGTACCAGCACTCTAGATTTTTTTTTCTTTTCAATACTGCTTCTGAAACAACCCTCAGCTTCCTTAAAAAGTGAAGACCTGGATTGTGATAGTCTGGCTGTAAAGCGTGCACAGTGTAAGCAAATGATGCCTATATACACAGTACAGTTAAAAGCTTTCACTAGTGGAGGATTGAGATTTTCAGGGTAATGCGTATCCACTCATGTGATGAGCCAATTAAAGCTAATGTATCTGCCAATGGCATTAGCAGGGTCTTACAGACATGAGGTGGAAGAGGAGGCTTGAAGAACATAATCCACGAAAGATCAGAACTACTGTGGGTGTGGCAATGACTGAAGATGTTGCTTTAGATCTCAATATGAGTGTTTGTGATGGTACATGTCACTAAACTTCTGTACCTAATTGGGATTAGCTTCTTTCATGCCCTGAGTCTCCATAAGATCAGGAGTGTCACCAGATGTTCCAAGTACAGTTCAGGTGAGAGATCTTGGAAAGAATGCCAGACTTGGGACAAAAGGTTCATGTCTAAATGCTAATTTATATTTTGTTTCGAAAAGCAAAAGGAAAACTGGATCAGATCAAGGATTCTTCTAGTCCTATCTACTTATGGAATCATAGAATCATAGAGTTGGAAGAGACCACGGGAGCCATCCAGTCCAACCCCCTGCCATGCAGGAACACACATCAAAACATTCCCAACAGATGACCATCCAACCTCTGCTTAAAAACCTCCAAAGAAGGAGAGTCCACCACACTCCAAGACAGCTCCAGGTTGTTGATATCCTTCTTGAATTGACATGCCCCAAACTGGACACAGTATTCCAGAGAGGTCTAACCAAAGCAAAATGGTGGAACTGTGAAAAAAGTTTCTCTGTTAGGTTCTCAGGGCTTAAGTAGGTACATATAGGGAGATAGTCCATCAGATAGCAGGGACCTAAGCAATGTTTATAAGCCCTTGAAGTATTTATTTCCCTGTTCTTAGCAATCAGTAGGCCACTGAGATCATGTGGGACTCTAAGGCCCTTTCTGCGTCTTACCTGGTCCCAGAGATGTCCTGTGGCGATCAGAGCATTGGCTCTGCCAGGAGGGGGATGTGACAGGAGCCCTCCCCTCCACACTGGCTGCCTCCCACACTCCAGGAAGTGCCATGGCCATGCCTCTCCCTTCCACGGAGTAGCCGGGTAGTTTCCCAGGCTGTGCTGGGGCAGGAAGTGCAACCATTGCACTTCTCGGGCTTCTGCAGACAAGGTCCACAAAGGTGGTGTGATTGCTGGTCATTGACAGGGAAAACCCCTCAATGATTTATTGCATGAGCACACTGCCTGAGGACAGGAAAAGGACTGGACCATGATGATGCCACACAAAAGTGTTGTCACGGTCCCGTCCTTCTCCCATCCCTATGGTAGGTTGGGAGGGTGGTCTGGAAAGGCCCTAAGAAAAGAAATGAGAACTGGCATGGTGTAGTTTCTGTGAGTGTTGGACTACAACCTGTAGCCTAGGGTTCAAATCCACACTGAGGCCCGTTTCGCACGGCATTTTCCATGCGAAAGGGCCCCTCAAGCACCGCTCAAATGTGAGGAGAGGTCCACACGACGTGCTCATATTTGCGGGATGCTCCAGGGCCTGGAAGTCTTATGCACTTTTTCATTTTCTGCTTTAAGCCAAAAATGGTGCACGGTCATGCATTGCTCCAGGGCCCCGAGCTCACTTACCTTGAGTGCGGAGCCTCAGAAGCCGGGCCAGTCGTGCTTCCTGTCTCAGTGCAGCCTGGGAAGGTCCCAGGCTGCACTGCAAAAGGAAGAGGTGGGGCTCTCACGCTAGCAGGAAGCTCGTGTGGAGCTGAAGAAACCTGGACGTGAGGGCCTCTCACAAGAGGCTGCTCACGTGAGCACCGTACCCCAGCACCGAGAAAAGCTGAGTTGCAGAAAGGGTCTGAGCCATGGAAGCCCACTGGGTGACCTTGGGTAAGTAACACGCTGGCCATTTCCGCACAGGCTTAAAGAAATGGTGCAGAGCGTCCTCCAGGGAGGACGTCTGTACCTGGGAGTGGACTGGGTCGGACCTACTTAGTGTAGTTCCACACCTCAGCCCACTCCAGAATGACCAGAAGTGGTTGTCCAGCGTGCTTTTGAAAGACCGCTTGAAACAGGTCTTTCAAAAGCACAGAGCGCGCCACTCCGTGCCCGCACTCCGGTGCAGATTTGCAGGCTCACACCAGTGTGAGCCTGTGATCTGCCAGGGGCAGGCTTTAGGCTGGCGAGCTTCAGCGGTTGGTGGAGAGCCTTGACCAACTGGAAGCCGCAATTTTCGTCCCCAGAGCAGTGCGGAGCGGCAGCCACACACTGCTCCGGACCAGCCTGGACCCAAGCGTGGAGCCAAGAAGTCCGGTAAGTACCGGTACAGGGCGATTCCCTCGCCCTATGCAGAAATGGCCTCTCTTAGTCTCAGAAGAAAGGAAAGGCAAACAAGGCTTGCTATATAGGTTCACCTTAGGATAACCATGAATTGGAAATGATCTCAAGGTGCCCAACAAAGCAATGTTGTTGTGGTCCCAGAGCAGAAGCTGAGATATAAAGGACAGAGGTTTCCACATTTTTGTCCAGCTGACTCTGATACAGACATGCTATATTTTAGAATCATTATCTCTGACTGACATTTAGATGTCAGAGTGCAGATCAATATTCAGTACAAATTCCATTATATTGAAAAGAGGTAGGAGAGAGCCTGTAACTCCCCCTCGAGGTACAATACTGGAGAAATTAAAGCTTTGGTTTCACACCAGGATTAGAAAGAATTAGAATCATAGACCTGGAAAGAACCACAGGGGCCATCTAGCCCAACCCCCTGACATGCAGGAAATCACAGCTAAAGTACATCCAGTCTCTATTTAAAGACATCCAGAGAAGGTCTCTATTTAGAGAACTCCAAGCAATCTATTCCATTGTCAAAAAGTTCTTACAGTCAAGAAGTTCTATCTAAAGCTTAAGAGGAATCTCTTTTCTTGTAATTTGAATAAACCCTGGTGGCACAGTGGTTAAATGCTGGTACTGCAGCCACAAGTTTGTGAGTTCGATCCTGCCGGGTTCCAGGTTGACTCAGCCTTCCATCCTTCCGCAGGTTGGTAAAATGAGTACCCAGCTTGTTGAGGGCAATTAGTTAACACATTGTAAACTGCTTAGAGAGCACTTAGGTGTTAAGCAGTATAGAAACACACATGCTATTGGTATTTGTGTTCTAGTTTCCAGAAAGGTCAAACCCAAGCTCAACTCATGTTTTGCACCGCATCCCTTTTGGTACTTGCATACAGTAATCATATCCCTTTCAATCCTCTCTCTCTTTTTTTTTCAAATTTGGTTGGATTTCTGTTGGATTTGGCATTCTCAAGGAAAAGAGCATTTTCACACCTTTCAAGGTTTTTTGGAACAAAATAGGCACTTCCTTTAAACCATTTCCATATTTGCAAAGCCTACAAGACATTTCAGAGGAATGACATTCCTACATAACAAGGCAAACAGCTTAAAATGCAAATAGCTGAAATGGGTGTCAGTCTCCTAATTTTGTCTTCCCTTATGAGATGCCCACTTCTTAGAACACCTGGTTGGCTGAGGCACTACTTCACTCCATCGCAAAACTGAAGCTTTTTTTGTTGCTTTATTAAGGATTTTCATCCTAACTGATTTTTTTTTCCAATCATACATATACATGATTTTAAATTGTTTTAAAATTTTGACTTGTTTATGCTTGCTAAAGTGGTTAATTTGTTTTTAGTTTCTGTTAAGGAGAAATAACTCTGACCATTTCTGCACTGCACTGTTACAGTGCTATTGTTCCACTTTCAACATTCTGTGGGATTCTGTAGTTTACTGAGGCCAAAGAGCTCTCTGGCTGAGACTTCTAAGGGCTTCTCCCTAAACTGCAAACCCCAGGATTCCATAGGATGTTGAAAGTGGAATAATTGCACTATAACAACGTAGAGTGGAAATGGCCTTTGCCAAAGCCAACTTGAGAGCACATAACAACAAAAAGAAGTCTTATTTTCAGTCCCCATCCAAGTAATCCTCATCATAGAATATCCCTTTTTTTCCACAGCCACTGCACAGTGGGTCAGTTTTTTCATTTTTCTATTATTATTATTACATGTTATTCAATTTACAAGTATTTGCTGTTTTTTAAAATAAAAATATAATAAAAAGAAAGTGGAATAATAGCACTGTAACAGTGCAGTGCAGAAATCGCCCCCTGTAACATCTCCTGACCCCACCTCCCTGCAGTCCACCTTAAGAGCCAACTGTTGGATTGGTTGAAGAAGTTCTGGTCAGCTGGTGAACAGGGTACAAGAAAGGAGATATTTCCACCTCCCTTCCACTGGTGAGTGAGGCTGAAACAAGGATTTGTCCTGCTTCTGATGGTTGCAGCCTCACTCATAGGTGGTAGAGGGTAAGCATATCGTCATCTTCCTGGAAATGATGACCTACGAGGAGAGGCTTAGGGAGCTGGGTATGTTTAGCCTGGAGAAGAGAACGTCAAGAGGTAACATGATAACTATGTTTAAATATTTGAAGGGATGTCATATGGAGGATGGAGCAAGCCTGGTTTCTGCTGCTCCAGAGACTAGGACACAGAGCAATGGCTTCATATTTCAGGAAAAGGAATTCCATCTAAATATTAGGAAGAACTTCCTGAAAGTAAGAGCAGTTGGACAGTGGAATACACTGCTGCCTTTGACAATGAAGCTTCTTTTTGCAAAGTCATTTTTATCCCTAGCCATGCCCTTCTTCTCTCCTCATCCTGTGTCTAGCTGGAAGATGGCTTTTTTCAGCTGTGTCAGCATTGGTAGAATGGTGAAAGAGGGCTGAAGACTTTCACAGTTGGGTTGCAGCAGCAGTCAAGAATACAGTAAAATGAAAGCTGAGAAAGAATAGGATTCCACTCCTGCTGATCTTACTGTAGCCGTATCTGCCTACGTACAACAGGCAAGGTAAATAGCAGCCAGTCCTAGAATCCCTCACTGAGTATGCATCAATAGCAAAACAGAGAGAAAAAGGGAGAGAAGCCTGCCTCACCAGCTCACCCCAGCAAAATAAATAAATGCAGCAGATATATAAAAGCACGTATCTGTAAGCTTGGCTGCCGTAATAGAAATCATAAGAAAAGTTGTTGATGTTGTGTACCTTCAAGTCATTTCTGACTTATAGTGACCCTAAGGTGAACCTATCGTAGTTTTCTGGGGCTGACACACCCAAGGTCACCCAGTTGATTTCCAAGGATAAGCTGGGAACTGAACCCTGACTCTCAAGAAAAGTAGAGTCTAGTGAAAGAAAATAATCATTGGAAGCATTTTGGAAGAAGCTGTCAAGTGGTCCTTAGGAGATTCAAAGGTATGTTTTTTTTTTCTCTCACACAAAACTGGCCCAACCTGGTTGTTTCACTTTCCATCTGCATATTATTAGTTTTGTATGAACAATTTTACTGAAATGTGTTGAACTGACCTTCTTTTCTGTGGTACATAAAGCAATCCCTGTTCTTTCCATGTTGTTCCTATCTCCGGTACCAAATTTTCTGTTAACAAAGTAATGCCCAGGGACACATCTACCTTGTTAATGGACTGTATGTTTGTAGGGAATACCTCAGTTAAGAAAGGGTGCCATCAAGCCCATTTCCACACCTTACCTTTTTCCATTATTGTCCCAGTGTCACTCCTGCAGCACCTTTGCTGGGATGGAAGTGTGTCCTCAAAGCTCGACTCTGTATCCCGCCAGCTGCCTGCATGTGAGAGTGTGAATGACATGCGCCTTCCTTCTGCAGTGCAGCCAGCCTCTTTCCCGTGCTGCACTGGAGAAGGAAGGGTCTAGATCATGCTTCTACACATGGCCGCTGATGATGGGAGCATTGTGCAATCACAGGCCATTATCAGATTTTTTTTCCCAATAATGGAATATCCCGTGATGGTGACAAGTGGGAACGTGTTGGCAGCAGGACTGTAATGACATTGTGCAAAAGTATGACTTGTGGACTGGCAGCAACATGTCCCGATGACAGTAAAGCAACATTGTGCGAAATGACCCAAGTCTGAGAGGACACTAAACTGGAAGCATTTCATAGTACACAAATATAATACTATGATTCCACATTAACTTCCCTGGAGCCCTTTCATAGTACCTCATTATAGTGTTATATTCCACTTTAATTGCCATTTCTGTGTCCTATAGAATCCTGGGGTTTATAGTCTTGTGAGGCACTAGAGCCCTTTAACTCAGAATTCTAAGTGGCTTTCCCTAAACTGCAAATCCCAGGATTCTATAGGATGGAATCAAAGCAATTCGAATGCTGTCATTGAGTAGTGTGTAAGGGCTCCTGGTTCCATCCTATGGAAATCTGAGATTTGCTGTCTGGGGGTGGGGGTGGGGAATATTTTGAATTCTTAGCCAGAGGGCTCCAGTGACTCTCCAAATGAAAAGCTATATGATTCCATGAAATGTTGACATGGCAGGTAAAGGGAAATCATACAGCCAGCATGGTGTAGTGATTTGAGCTTTGAACTACTACCCTGGAAATGAGGGTTAGGTTTTCCACTTGTCCATGGAAACTTACCTGGGTAACTTTGGGCATGTCACACACACTCAGTCCCAGAAAACTCCATGATAGGTTGGCCTTAGGGTCACCATGACTCAGAAATGACTTGAAGGCACACAACAACATAATAGAGCAGTGCGAAAGGGCCCAGGGTTAAGCCACAGTAGCAAGCAGCAGCAAAGAGTGCCTTCCAGGTAAGTTGGATATTGGATCTACTCTAGATTTTATCCTAAACTTTAAAGGAACTATCTAAGGCATGGAGCTTATTTATGGGAATAAGACTCAGCAATTTGGATACCTCTTTTAAAATGTAGCCTATGATTTGAGGTGGATCCATCACCACTCCTGATGTGGAAGCCACTAGCTGCATGTTTAATCTGTTCTTGTTGAGGATGATCAATGGCCATTTCCACACGGGTTAAATAAAATGGTGCAGTGCGTCCTCCACGGAGGACGCCTGCACCTTGGAGTGAACTGGGTCCAGACTACTTACCATAGATCCGCACCTCAGTCTGCTCCGGAGTGACCCCAAGTGGTCCTCCAGCGTGTTTTTGAAAAACCTGATTTTTCAGGTTTTTCAAAATGCCAGTGCACGCCATTGCATGCCTGCTCTTCTATGCGGATTCACAGGCCCAGTGCTGTTCAATATCTTCATCAATGACTTGGATAAAGGAATAGAGGGCATGCTGATCAAATTTGCAGATGACATCAAACTGGGAGGGGTTGCTAATACGCCAGAGGACAGGAGCAAAATTCAAAATGACCTGGACAGGTTGGAGAGCTGGGGTAAAGCTAACAAAATGAAATTCAACAGGGAGAAGTGTAAGGTCCTACACTTAGGTAGAAAAAATGGAATACAGAAATAAATATAGGATGGGGGACATGTGGCTGGATAGCAGTACGTGTGAAAAGGATCTAGGAGTCTTAATAGATCACAAGCTGAACAGGAGTCAGCAGTGTGATGCGGCAGCCAAGAAAGCCAATGCAATTCTCGGCTGCATCAATCGGAGTATGGTGTCTAGATTGAGGGAGGTACTGGTACCACTCTACTCTGCTTTGGTTAGACTTCATCTTGAATACTGTGTCCAGTTCTGGGCACCCCAATTCAAGAAGGACATGGTCAAGCTGGAGCAAGTCCAGAGGAGGGCGACCTACATGGTGAGGGGCCTGGTAGCCATGGCCTATGAGAATAGACTTAGAGAGCTGGGTATGTTTAGTCTGCAGAAGAGAAGGTTAAGAGGGGACATGATAGCCATGTTTAAATATTTGAAGGGATGCCATGTAGAGGAGGGAGAGGGCTTGTTTTCTGCCGCTCCAGAGACCAGGACAAGGAGCAATGGATTCAAGCTGCAAGAAAGGAGATTCCACCTGAGCCTCAGGAAGAACTTCCTGACAGTCAGGGCTGTCCGGCAGTGCAATACGCTGCCTCAGAGTGTAGTGGAGTCTCCTTCTTTGGAGGTTTTCAGGCAGAGGCTGGATGGCCACCTGTTGGGAGTGCTTTGAGGGTGTTCCTGCATGGCAGGGGGCTGGACTGGATGGTCCGTGTGGTTTCTTCCAACTCTACATTTCTATGATTTCTATGATTTCTGTGACTTCCCTCCAGGATGAAAAACAGTCATTGGTGAGCACTCCTTGGGTTCGGCTGGTCAACCAACTACAAATCCGTCTAACACTGGCCCTTCCCAGCCTGCATGATGATCATAATGATCTTCCTCCTCCTCTTCATCCTGCCCTTCCACTTCTCCTTCCTCTCCCTCTCCATCTCCCTCCTCTTCCTCCTCACTTGGGCAAGCATTCTCATTTCTGTTTGTTTGCTTTTTCTTCTCCTTTTTTCTCTGTTGCTTCCCCCGTGTCAAGTTTTAGATTGTGCATTCCCTAGGGCAGAGACCTCTCTTGCTCTTATACTTAGTAAAGTACCATGCAGACCGATGGCACTGTAGAAACAGATAAATAATAATGCACCCTGCACAAAGCCCATTGGAGGGAGAAGCAGATATGGATGCAATAAATAAACTAGAGGCATAAGCTACAATGGCATCTTTTATAAGATGTTTACTAAAACATTCAGTTGAATTTGGAGAGCCTATGGTGGTTTAAAATGCATATGATGGTCTAGTAAACAGCATCACATCATCTCTTTCCTTCTCCCCTTGAACACAGTCCACATGCTGCCAGGAAAGGGGAGGGAAATAAAAAAAAAAAAGGACACACATTTATTTTCAAGCATAAGTCTTTGGAACCACTTGGGAAGAATATTCTTGATTGAGAACCAAAACATTCTGTGATGCTTAACAAACCTGCAAATTGAAAAATTCAACATCTGCCCTGTGCTGCAATGTAACAGGAGAAGGACCCATTGTGTCGAGGGAGGGGGGGGGAGAGAAGAAGAATCAAATCAATCCTTAAATTATATTTTTGTGCATTTGCAAAATTACTACTCTCCGAATCAAAAGCCTCAAGCTGTTTTCATCTGAGAGCATATGTTGAATCGGTAAGACAATAGCTGTACATGAAGAGAGAGAGAAAAGGAGAGAGATGGAGAAATTGGAGGGTGGGGGCTGCTGTATAATGTAACGGACAGTCCTCTGAAGATGATCTTTGGTTCTGTGTGAAAAGCCCTTTAATAATATTTTTACGTAAATTATCAGCAAGATATCAAGGGGAATGTGGGCGGGCTGGTTTTGGAAAAAAAGATGCCACTGCAAGCTAAATCAGCAGCCTGATTTTCTCTGGTTTTAGTTTGGGAATAGAGGTTGGCAACCTCAGTGTAAAATGGAAGGAAAGTTTGTGAGAAGAGTCAAAGCCAGATGGTTAACTGGGGCTGGCTACAGTGATCACACGACCTCCCCCGTTGCAACAGCTCCACTGGCTGCCCATCTCTTTCCTAGCACAATTCAAAGGTCTGGTGATGACCTTTAAAACCTGACACAGCTCAGGTCCAGGTTATTTGAAGGACTGTATTCTCCCTTAAGAACCAGCCCAGGCTTTGAGATCTGGTGAGGAGGCCCTTCTTTCTTTCCCACCATCCTTCCTGGGTACACTTGCTCCATTTCCGCACTAGGCTGTTATAGCGCGATGATTCCACTTTCAACCTCCTATGGAATCCTGGGGTTTGCAGTTTAGGGAGGGGCCGGCCGGCCCCTCCCTAAACTGCAAACCCCAGGATTCCATAGGAGGTTGAAAGTGGAATCATCGCGCTATAACAGCCTAGTGCGGAAATGGTGCTGGTGGGAACACAGGCTTTCTCGGTGGCTGCCCCCAGGCTCTGGAACTCTCTTTGTAGAGAAGTCAGACTGGCACCGTCCCTACCTTCTTTCTGGAGACAAGCAAAGACATTTTTATTTTCATAGGCATTCAATATGTCATTACGGCCTGGTTGAGGAAAGGTGCTCACTATTGTTAACTATGCAGAATTTATGAATGTTCGCGTTTTAATGATGCATTTAAGTTTGTTTTAATTCCAATTTGACTACTTAATTTGTGTTTTAACTTTTGCATTCCTCGATTTTTACCTTTTTTTTTTAAAAAAAATACTTTAAGCTGCTTTGAGTCCTTACCAGGTAAAAAAACAAGATATAAAGATAAAATAACAGACATAACAATGACAACACTCCCCCTTTCCCACCATGAGACACAGGAGCAGTGGACCTTTCCAGTCCATTGTCTACTTTCCTACATCGGGCAATTGAATGCCCATGGGAAGGCCAACATGTAGGACACAAAAGCAACATTATTCCCCCATTACTGTTCGCCATCATACCAGGCTAGCTTCAAGAGGATGGCCGTAGGTAAGAGGGGGTGGAGAGACGTACGTGGATTTTTAATTATTCTGCTTGTTGCTTATTAAAGTATTTCCCTACCTAAAGATCTCAGGGTGATATACAGTAAAACCAACATGACTAATGAAAAGCAAGAGGAACAATAAAATGTCATTAAAAAGCAAAAGATAAAGTTAAAAACAATTCAATGAGTTAAAAGAAGATAGATGTTAACCAGTTAAAATACTTTAAAAATTGAAATCAACCCCATGTGAGGTCTTGTAAAGCCAATTAGGACTCCACGAGTGTTTTAAATAGCCATGTTTTCACTTTTTGCTGCACTGACAACAACATAGACACCACCTGGGGCCTCCAAGGGGAGAGAATTCCTTAAACGGGGTTCTACAACTGAGAAGGCCCTCTCCCATGACCTCCCACAATATATTGCTCAACTGATGAGACATGGAGGAGGTTCCCTCCAGCAGGCTTCAGACCTTGAGTGGGTCTATGTAGGGGGAGAATATTCTTCAGATATCAAGGTCTTGAACCATTTAGAGCTTAAATGTTATTATTATTATTATTACCTTGAATTTAAAGCAGAAGCATAAGGGCAACCAGTGCAATTCTTTTAAACAATATTATATGGTTTCTGTATGAAGTCCTGTCAGCAGTATAGCTGCTGCATTTTGCTCTAGATATAGGCATCCTACCTTTTCTCGGTGCTGGGGTGTGGTGATCGCTTGAGCAGCTTCTTGTGAGAGGCTCTCGCTTCCCTGCTTCTTCAGCAGGTGTTCCCAGGCTGCACTGAGACAGGAAGCACGACCGGCCCAGCTCCCAAGGCTCCACACAAAGCAGGTAAGTGCGCTCAGGGTCCGGGAGCAATGCGAGGTTGTGCAACATTTTTGGCTGAAAGCCAAAAATGCAAAGGTGCTTGATTGTTGCCTGCTGGCCCCTGGAGCCTTGCGCGATTGCATCATGCAGATCACTCCTCGCAATCACGCGAGGCTCCAGGCCCTCTTTCACATGCCAGATGCAGTGCGAAAAGGGCCATAGTTTTCAGGACAGCCAGCATGTTACAATGGTTTGAGCACTGGACTATGACCATGGAAATCCATGGGGTGACCTTGGTTGCATCACCCACTTTCAGCCCCAGAAAACCCCATGATAGGTTTGTGTTAGGGTTGCGACAAATTGGAAACAACTTGAAGGCACACAACAGCAGCAACAATAATAACAACAGTTTTCAAGTCATATCCAAGGGCAGCCCCACACTTCCCATGCCTGGGTTCAGGGTGTTATTTCAGGTAGATACATAAAAGATTTTCATTGGACTCCCTGTTATTGGCAAAAGTTTTTGAATTTTGCTATTCTCAACATGTCACTTAGGTTTATGTCTTTACTATTAAAATTAATGTAGTATTTGTAGTACTCATGAATTTCAACAGAGAGAAATGTAAGGTCCAGAAAAAATGGAATTCACAAATGTAGGATGGGGAACACGTGGCTGGATAACAGTACATGCGAAACGGATCTAGGAGTCTTGGTAGATCACAAGTCAGTAGTGTGATGCGGCAGCCAAGAAAGCCAACGCGATGCTTGGTTGCATCAATAGGAGTATGGTATTTAAATCGAGGGAGGTAATGGTACCACTCTATTCTGCTTTGGTTAGACCTCATCTTGAATACTGTGTCCAGTTCTGGGCACCTCAATTCAAGAAGGATATTGACAAGTTGGAGTGTGTCCAGAGGAGGAAGATCAAAATG
Source organism: Cyclura pinguis (assembly GCA_030412105.1). NCBI lineage: Eukaryota > Metazoa > Chordata > Lepidosauria > Squamata > Iguanidae > Cyclura > Cyclura pinguis. Next base: position 14,267,297 of record CM059599.1, on the reverse strand, counting down.
TTGAAGGGTCTGGAAGCCATCCCCTATGAGGAGCAGCTTAGGGAGCTGGGTATGTTTAGTCTGCAGAAGAGAGAGTTAAGAGGGGACATGAGACCCATGTTTAAATATTCAAAGGGATGTCATGTCGAGGAGGGAGCGAGCTTGTTTTCTGCTTCTCCAGAGACTAGACAAGAAGCAATAGATTCAAGCTGTAAGACAGGAGATTCCACCTGAACCTCAGGAAGAGCTTCCTGATGGTCAGAGTTGTCCAGCAGTGCAATGTGCTGCCTGGGAGTGGAGTGGAGTCTCGTTCTCTGGAGGTTTTTAAGCAGAGGCTGGATGGCCATCTGTTGGGAGTGCTTTGATGTGTGTTCCTGCATAGCAGGGGGTTGGACTGGATGGCCCCTAGGGTCTCTTCCAACTCTGTAATTCTATGATTCTATAATACAATGTAGTATAAATAAGGAATCTGTCTTCCATCTATTATTGCATGTTTGGTTTTTACATAAATGTATGTTTCAATATGATGCCTCAATGGCCTCTTGACTGCAACTAAAGATGATGATGGTGATGATGATGATGACAATGATGACACTCTTTGTTGCACTTCTGAAGACCTGTGAGAAGATATACACCTTGTCTCAATGCATGAACACTTGCAAGGCTGACAGTGAGATTTGCATCAAGCGGAAGCAAAACAATGTGCACGCTGTATAATGCAAATGGCTTGAAATATTTACAACTGTGAAAAAGAGACCTGAACACATTTTAGCCCATGGGGGAAAAATGTTTATACGCTTACACTGGGCATAACACACAAATAAATGTATGCATGAGGAAAAATGTATATGAAATTTAGTACAGGAATTGCAGCCCAGTAGTAAACAAGAGTGGGAAGAAAAATCAGGGGGATTCAGAGAAATATGGAGGGAAAAAAAAACAGCCAAAAGAGTTGTCCCTTGCTTTTGGCTGCAATGTTATAATCCTTGAGATGCCCTCCCTCCCTGGGGGTTATACAGTGGTAGATGTCAGGGGTGAGCAAATATCAATGATTAGAGGGTTGCATTGTCCTCCCCAATAAAATGTGTAGGTCTCCACCTGTCACAGCATCTACCCCCCTCAAAAAATTGAATGTTTGTTTAGCCCCAAATGACCTCAACACCCCCTAAAGAGTGTGGGGATAATGGCTCCACATTGTGGCTCTCTATGGGACATTTTGAATAGGAAGTGACCTCTTCAAAATGGTGAGGGGCCTGGAAGACATGCCCTATGAGGATAGACTTATAGAGCTAGGTATGTTCAGTCTGCAGAAGAGAAGGTTAAGAGGGGACATGATAGCCATGTTTAAATATTTGAAGGGATGCCATGTAGAGGAGGGAGAGGGCTTGTTTTCTGCCGCTCCAGAGACCAGGACAAGGAGCAATGGATTCAAGCTGCAGGAAAGGAGATTCCACCTGAACCTCAGGAAGAACTTCCTGACGGTCAGGGCTGTCTGGCAGTGGAATATGCTGCCTCGGAGTGTAGTGGAGTCTCCTTCCTTGGAGGTTTTTAAGCAGAGGCTGGATGGCCATCTGTCGGGAGTGCTTTGAGGGTATTCCTGCATGGCAGGGGGTTGGACTGAATGGCCCGTGTGGTCTCTTCCAACTCTACATTTCTATGATTCTATGATTCCTTTTGGAGAAAAAAAAATGTCTCCTGGGCTTAAAATGGCTGAGAGAGGGCAAAACTATGAAGAAAATTGGAGGCTCTTTGGGAAAAATGATTATTTTCCACCCCATTTTTTAACTCCCAGGGATTGCATTCAATTCACAAACTTCAGACCACTTGATACAGTTCTCCCATTCCATGGGCAGAGACGGAGATATGCAGATAAGGAGGAGAATTTGACCTCATAACCTACTCTGCACTTGTTATGGAAACCACTCTCACCATCAATCTGGTGGCAACTTTGGCAAAAGAGGGATTCTATACACACTATCCAAAGGGAAGGGGCCGTATGCCCAGACACTGCTTTTTAAAGTTTTTTTTTCTCCAACCATGTATTTTCTATCTTGTTGGTGTGAACTGAGAAGGGCCTGGGTGGTTCCTTTCTCATGCCTTCTTCCTCCTTCCATCCACCCAGGACTGATCTTTGAAGATTGCTATATTATGCATGCTTGCTCGGCGGCAAGTAATCACATGATGGTGTGATGAAGTTCTGGGGGTGTGGCTATCTGAAGTGCCAGTGCAGCCTGAAAGCATGTTGCCAGGCAACCGGAATAGCTCCTCCGGATAGAAACCTTGTTCAGTAGTGTGTGGGAGGGGCTTGTGACTGAGAGAAAAAGTTATATAAAGCCAAGTACCTGTGAGTATTCATTCTTTTAGTGAGATTCAAGCAAGGAGCTAGAGAGTAGAGTCCCTTAGTCAGTGAGAGAATGTGACTGTGTTGGGAGGTTTAATTCTCCGTGGAAGCCTAGTGATGGGCAGAAGAGTAACTGAACCTTAGTAGAATCTGTTCAGAGAGTATGACCTAGATTGGGGGTTGAGCCTTTGATGGGAGGGTAGCCAAAGGGCTGTTACATTATTCTTGTGCTTTATATGAGAGTGTAAAGATACTACTGAGCTGTCTAAAAAGGGCACTGAAGAAATGTACTAATTTTGATCTGCATATGAACTTTATTACTTTATTATTGCTGTTATCTAAATAAATGTTACAGATTATTTTTATATATACTGCCTTGGTTGAGTTGTATGCAATATATCAAGTAACACAGAAAACATGCTACCATAAAACTATTAAGGGGTTCTAAATAAACATTGAAAATCCTCACCCTTTACACAAAGGTGGTGTTATAAGGGGGAAGGCAGGTAAACACAGGACGCCTTATCAGATTGGGAACTGCCACCCCAGTCTGGGAGAAATAAGGACTTGTCACAGATGGCATGATGGATCAATTACAGTTATCAAATCTGATTTTATTTGCAAATAAGTACAGTTGATATTTCTGAAATACGTTTCTTTGATAATAGGCAGTCTAGGAATGTCAAAGAAGGTGTAAACGAAAAGAAGCATTCTCTTCCATGTGAAAGACTGGCAGAAATTTCTTTCATTCAGATTACATCTGCCGTCGACAGCTTTCATCAACACTTGTGTAAATGTTTTTAAAGAAACAAAAATCCCAACCAATCAAAACTGCATTTTTCATCCAGTTAAAAGTTTGTTGGGTCACCAAATCAATTGAATTAATTAGTTTTGAATTAATTAATTAATTAAACATCTTACAGTTGCTTAAGTGAAGATGTAAGCAGTCCTCCATCCCTCCACCCAATTTTATCTTTAAATAAGATTCAACTAAGAGCTACTCAAAGCGCCCAAGCAATGCATGCTGAAACCCAGGGGCAGCCAGTGATTTCATTGCTTTGGGGTGAGGAATCCACTCTGAATTTTATTGGGAGCTATTCCAGGTTCTGGGGGGAGCTATCCAAAGTGCTGAATTGAACTTCTTCATCATAGGTAAAAGGCACTAGATCTGATCTTGGAAGCCAAGCAGGGTCAGCCCTAGGTGGTACTTGCATGGGAGGCTGCCAATGATTCCCAGATATTGTAGGCTATATTTCAGAGGAAGGAACTGGCAAAACTGCCTCTGAACATTTGTTGTCCAAGAAAAACCTATGAAATTCATGGGGCTGACGTAAGTTAACAGGTGGCTTGAAGACACACACAGGTAGACACAAAAGCTTCCAAGGTCTGAGAACCTTCACCAGCCTCCTCTGCTGACATCTCAGAAGAGAGAAATGGAGACAAACAATGTCTCTAGTGTTTAGAAGCAGGGATCCAGCAGCCCATATGGCTCCTTGCTATTCCCTACAACTGTAAAAAGTAAACTAAACTATGCAAAAAGGTAGGAATGAATTATGCAAAATGAGAGAGATTATAAAAATCTGCTCTGTTTGAATAATTTATGGAGGTTGCAGAATTCAGCCTTTTTTTTTTTTTGCCGAGGACAAAATGCTGAACGCTTGTTTCAGCAAATACGTACACATAGCCAATGCGATCATTGTGTGCTGTATTTGTGCCTTTGTTTTATTTAGAATTTTTCTCCCTCCCTCCTTTGCATATCACAATTATTGCTTTGCAAAGTCATTTTTAAATAACTCATTAGGCTGAGTTGGCAACAATTGCAAAAATATTTCTACCCGTCTTCCAAGCTTTTCCTTCTTTTTCTTATTTATTCTTTATTTATAAAAGAAAAATATAAAAAGAATAGTATAACATTCGAATTAGACATATTTGCCATTGCTTTCTGTATGCATTTCATTTCACAAATTTATACTGATACTCCCCAGTATCTATTATATATATAAAATAAAAGTTGTATATACAGAGCAATATTTAAACATCTATATACAGTTGCTGACTTTTTACTTCTTTGCCATATCTCTGATATATCTTTAGGTGCTTTATGTTTACACCTTTTCCTTTTATGAAATTTCCTACTTTCTTGTATTTTCCATACTCTAGTTTGGTACACTTTTCCTTTTTTTTTTTTTTCCTTTACTTAAACATCTATATACCTTGTCCATATCTTTCTCTATTGTCTCTATTTGGAAATTTAATTGTCTATCAATTTGGTTTTTTTCACATATATCTAATTTCTCCATCTTCCTATACTCACAACAATAATATATTTACCGCTTTTCCGGCTTTCCTTTTTACTTAATACTCCATCGTATCTTTTAACAATGGTTATTTTATGTCTTATTTTCAAATTTTACTTTCCATCTGTCTGAAATGTACTTAATCACAGGTTCCCAATCTTTCCCTGTTTCTTTGGTTGATTTGCCCTTGACAAAACGGGAGAACAAGTCAAATTCTTTAAGCTCAATAACTTTCAAGAACCAGTGATCTAAGTCTGGTATTTCAGGACTCTTCCACATTTTAGCGAAAATTAATCTTGCCGCTGTAACCAAGTTCAATAGTATTCTACTATATTTCTTGACAAAGTTTTTTTCAAACATAAATGTCATATTTAACAGGAAGAATTCTGGTATCATTGGAAATGTTACACAAAACATTTCTTTTATGACTTCATATATTTTCTTCCAATATATTTTAGAAACTTCACAGGTCCACCAAAGGTGATAGTAGGTTCCTACTTTCTCCTTACACTTCCAGCATTTATTGTTGCCTGAATGGTAAATTTTATCTATTAGTTCCGGAGTTAGATGATATCTGTACATCATCTTCATGAAATTTTCCTTCAAGTGAATTCATTCATCTCTTTCCAAGCAGCTTCTCAATGTTCTAACGGAATCTTGTGCTGAAAATTTTTTGCCCATTTTGTCATTGTCTCCTTTATGGTATCATCCTCCAATTGCCACGCTAAGAAATATTTATAATATTGAGAAATCTTATGTTTAGTTTTAGTAAAAACTATGGTTTCAAATTCGTTGTATTTCTTTTGTGTGGTAAATCCTTCCAATTTCAAGTCCATTTTAAATCTTTCTTTTAGCTGCAAGTACGGAAACCAATTCAGTACGATTCCTTGTTGGGCAAGTTCTTCTCTCGTTTTGAACCTTACTTCATTGTTTTCCAGGGCTATTAAATTTTCATATCTGATCCAATCGTCTTTGTAATCTGCCCATCTTCCAAAAAGGGCCTCCTGTGGTGAAATCCAGAGTGGTATTTTATTATATGTATTTTTCTTAATGAAGAGCCAAATTTTTAACAATAATTTTCTTAAATAGTGGTTGCTGAATTCTTTATCTATTTTTGCTTTTCCGTACCACAGGTAAGCGTGAAAACTAAATCTCATATCTGCCCCTTCAATTTCCAATGTTCTTTTAGTGTTATCCAGTCTTGCAACCAGACCATCACATTGGCATGATAATAGATTTTTAAGTCTGGTAGATTACATCCTCCTTTCATTTTCTGTTCTGTTAGTAGTTGCCACCTAATCCTTGGCTTCTTACCTCTCCACAAGCTTTTCCTTCTAGGTAACAGATCCACCTGCTTGACAGCAGACATTCTAAAAATACCTCTAGGTCCGCACTATTATCCATTCCTCATGTTCAATTGCTCTGTTATGGTAATAGTCAGAGGCACACCATGTCGTAATTACTTACAGCTGACTTAAGAAAAGAATATTCAACTCCCCCACTGTTCCACTAGAAGGTCTTTATGCGCTATTAACTCATTCCTGAGTATTAATACTCTACTGGTAATTCTGAGTGCCGCTATTCGGCATTGTAATCGGAGGACTATTAAATAGCAATTATTGACCGTATGGGTTAGTGGATATTTGTTGTGGTGAAAGTGGTGGAGTATCTTTAAAAAAAAAAATCCTCTCCCAGAAGGAGAGGCCAAACACTTCTGTATGTGTGCAATTTAAAGGTGAAAACTTTGTGTAAAAGGAAAGAACATGCCCCAGAAATGTGGCATATTTTCTATGAAACCCAGCTCCATATATTGGCTGGGATCCTGCATAGTGGAAATTTCATGCAAGCTAGTTATGGAGTGGTTACTAGCTTTCTGATGAATAACAGCATTGTGCCACTAATTTTGTATGTGGAAGTGTGGCCTGCTTATTGTCTTTTTGTGAGATGGGATGGGGAAATGCACAGTGATTATTTCTGCAGTTCCAGTGAATAACATTGTATATTGAAGACAATGGCCCTTTTCGCATGGCGTTTTTAAAGCGAAAGGGCCCCTTGAGCATCGCGTAAATGTGAGAAGCGGTCTGTATGATGCACTCACATTTACACGACGCTCAAGGGCATGATGCGGACCGTGCACGCATCTTTTCATTTTCAAGTCAAAACCGAAAATGCTGCGTGGTTGTGCATCGCTCCGGGGCCTCGCGTGCACTTATCTGGTGCGCGGAGCCTCGGGAGCCGGGATGGTTGTGTGTCCTCTCCACAGTGCAGCCTGCGAGGTCCCAGGCTGCACTGCAAAAGGAAGAGGCAGGGCGCTCGTGCAACGAGGAAGGAGCTGCGGAGCCGAAGCAGGAGGGATGCGACAGCATTCCTCCCAAGCCTTCGTGCACGAGCCGAGCAGCCCAGCACCGGTAAAAGGTAAAGTGCGAAAAGGGTCCATGACAAACATGTATGCACCATCCAAGAATGTGAAGGTTTACATCACTAACTGCCCATAGGACTTGGTTTCCACATCCTTTACTATTACTACTACTGCTACTACTGCTACTATTATTTTCCTCCTCCTCTTTCTCCTCCTCCTCCTTCTTCTTAGCAATAGCAATAGCATGTGTATTTCTATACTGCTTATCAGCTAAGTGCTCTCTAAGTGATTTACAATGTGTTAGCTAATTGCCCCCAACAAGCTGGGTACTCATTTTACTGACCTGCGGAAGGATAGGAGGCTGAGTCAACCTGGAACCTGGCAGGCTTGAACTCACAAATTTGTGGCTGCAGTACCAGCATTTAACCACTGCACCACCAGGGCTCCCTTCTTCTTCCTCTTCCAGTGAACCCTCTACTATTCCAAGGGTTTGGAGTGCAAGATCCCTGTGAAAGTGGGAAAAAAACCCAAATAAACATAAAAACCATGAACGCTATTTTAATTAAGTGAGAACACTTCTCTAGGAACTGCTAGGTCTTCCATTATGATTCTAGATCAACTTCTGGTGGAAGTGGGCCATAGAGTCATGCTGGAGGACCTAGTGATGCCTAGAGAAGTGTTCTCTCTAGAAACCTCTAGATCTTCCAGTGCAATTCTATGGTCCACTCTTGCCAGAACTGGATCTTAGAGTTGTGCTAGAGGGCCTAGAGATTCTTCCACAGAACATTTTTTTTCAGTGGTAGAGGCAAATAGGGTAAGATTTTTTAAAAAAATAAAGTAACTTTTAAAAAATTTAAAAAATAACCTACGAATAAGCTAATCTATGAGTGTTGAATCCACAATCATGGTGGGCCAAATGTGCTGTTGTTGTTTTGTTCATTCATATCCCACCCCTCTCCAGTAATGGAACTCAGGGCAGCTAACAACATATTTAAAAACACGACAGAATGAGAACTACACAAAACATCAATAATAATGTAAGTATAAAGGTTATTTAAAATCAATCAAATGATGTATTTAAAACATTAAAATTAATTGAAAGACTATACAAACTATACCTTGGCTGTCCTCTTCTGGATATTTTCCACCTTATCAATATCCTCATTGAACTCTAGTGCTTGGGTCTGGACATAGCATTTCAGGTGAATTCTATTTTAAGATGGCTATTGTATCATCTATTAATCTTCTCTTCTTCAAGAGAGGTAGATACAGAAACATGGTAGACAGGTATAGCATTGGTCCTTGGAATCCTGGGAATCACTATCTTTGAATTTCACAGTGGGGGAAGCCTTTCAGTTCAGTTCATTTTTTGAAGAATTTTGAAGAATTCCAAAACGTACTTAACTGGGATGGAACTTATGAGATTTTAAAAAATGAATGTGGAAGTACATGAAACTTACATTTTCCCATTTCTACTCAAAGAACATATTATGGATGGCCCCATATGTATCCCATAAAAGATGTCTGGAATCCACAATCACAGTTACAGACGCATAACCTACAGTTAAGCAACCATCACTAATTTCTACTCATGCATTTATGATTGTGATACTACTGCTCCAACTACAAAATCCCCCAATTCTGCTTTATCAGACAGCAGCCACTGCAAGTGATGAAGGTCTGTTCTCCCATTGGTTGAGACTGACATTTCCACCTCTCTCCCACCAGGGATCTCCAGCGCAAAGAGGAACTGCAACAGCAATCCTTCTTCTGATTGTGGAACTTGAAATCACTAGTGGAAGGGGATTGGCAACATCAACCTGCTACACCCCAATTGACAGGAGAAGAGAACCTCATTGCTTGCAGTGGCTACTGACTGTTAAAGGAGTCATAAGTCAGACATAAAGTGGGTAAACCAAGAGACACTACTATATTTAACTAAGTAGCTTATGTAGCATCTCAGCCCATGAATATATATTCTGTTAAATTGGCTTACTGAATAATAAACCACTATTGGTAGCCACCTCCTTGGTAGGTCCAGACAGAGGCAAATGAGACCAAATAATTCATCCACTAATATGGCACAAAACTATTTAGGACTTTAATATGACACTTTCAGTGGTGCCTGGAAACCATATGGAATCCAGCCTAGTTCACAAAGCATTAGCATAATAAAACTGTATTAGCCCCTCCCTCTTCTATCCCTAATTAGACATAATATATATTCAATGGCAGTGGTATACAGCCTATAGGGAAGAACTATGACCTTCATGCCCTTCGTGTGGTAGGCTTCTTCTGAAAGTCATCTGACTAGCCAACATTGGAAACACTGACTAGGCAAACCCTTGATCTGATCCAGCAGGACTTTCTTATATTTTTAATAAATCAATACAGTCTTCCTTAAGTTAGTGTCCTCCAGATGTGATGACTGCAATTTACATCATTCCCATTCATTGGTCACTATGGCTGAGAATATGTGAGTTGCAGTCCACCACATTTAAAAACCCAGCAGGTTGAGGAAAGTTGGATTTTGCCAATGATTGTCCCATGGGATGGTTAAAAGGAAGGTGCTTATTCAGTACAAAGCAAGAGGTACTTTTGTAAAGAATGTAGGCCATTAACGGAGCAACCCAAAATGATGTGCAGTGTATTTTAGAACCCTGACAGCTAAAGGAGGCTGTCTTGACCTAGTCTTCAGAAGAATACATTCCATTAAGAGAATTAAACTGTCTAGTCATATAAGCTAGCACTATAAAGTAATAAAGTATGGATATTAAATGAAGATATTGCAATTAGACCCATAGCCATCATATTAGTTTGGGGCTATAAGAATGGAAAAATCAATGCAAATATGTTTATATTTCTGTAATTGTTATTGCAATGGAGTACCTTTATGTCCCAATTCTGTTTAGCTTTGGTATTCAAGCTCTTATGAAGGCTACATTATTATGGCTTTTCAGAATAAGGAGATAAAAGTCTTTAGGAATGAAAATAAGCTTAGCAGGCCACAAGAAACAATACTATATTGTCAGATATTTCACTGGACACAATTCTACATGGATACAACTCCAATTTTATATATTTTGTGTATACATCTCCAAAATATTTTTGTTAAAGTAGTAAGATGGATATGCACAACTGCTCTAGATTTTGTTGTTGTTGCTAGATTGCCCATAAAAGTGTTCCCAGTGTCTACCTAATGCAAGAATTCATGGATTCATGGGTTCAAGTTATACATAGAACTTGAGATCTTAATCTTTGCTTATTTCATGATTGCACAAAAGAATTAATGCTTTCTAGAGTCCCCCCCTCCCCCACAGTATGAGATTATAAGTGGCTCTGAGCATTTGTCAATGATTTTGTGACTCTCATTTTGTGACCTTTTTTTTGAAAAATAATTGTGCAGAAAACTCTTATTATCTGTTTATAATAATTTATTAGAGAGGGAGGGAGGAAGGGAGAGAGATCTCGGCATGGGATGAAAGGTAGCTCAGATCAAGTTAAAAAACAATGTACACTAAAAACCGATTTGATACAAAACTTTGAAAACAATCCAAAGACAAAGTCATGTTAGATTGGATCAGTACGCAAAGGGATATTATAGTACCTTTGAGACTAACTGAGAGAAAGAAGCTTGCAGTATAAGCTTTCGGAGACTGAGTCTACCTCACCATATACTTGGAGTGTGAATATGGCAGAGCATGGACAGACATTTATACCCATGAACGAGCAGAAGCGTGCATGAATTGTAATGGAAATGCAAAATCTGGGTATGGTGATGAGGTGACAGGTTCAGCTTTAACAATGGCCAGACAGCAGATAACCATGTGAATGGTAGAGGGAGCCACTGGGTGACCTTGGATGTATCAAACACTCTCAGCCCCAGAAAACCACATGAGAGGTTTGTCTTAGGGTTGTCATAAATCAGAGACAACTTTAAGGCACACAACAACAAACATCTCTTTTCCAGATTGATTAAGGCAGCTATCATAGTTCCACTTAATGTTCTCTTTTGTAGGCTAAACAAATCTTCCTCTCTCTCAGTCTTTCTCCGTGGATGAAAGGATAGTCAGGCAGACAAACAGTTGGATAATTCTATTTATTAAAACACTTCTCTGTGTGTATGTGCCTTGAAGTTGCCTATTATTGGTGACCCCAATAATTTCACAGGATTTTCTTCGGCCAGATATACTCAGCGGCGATTTTGCGAGTTCCTTTCCCTGAAACATAGGCTGCAGCACCTGGTATTTGTCGGCAGTCTCCCATCCAACCACTAAGCAGGGCTGATCCAGCTTCACTTCCAAGATCAGTCAGGCTCTGGTGTCTCTAGGGTATTTAAGCTGTCTATTCCACCCTTTATCATAAGTTCGCAGGGCAGTGTGTGATATAAACAACTTAAAACACTTAAAATCATAAATAACTGAAACAACTTAAAACCATACTAACCAGAACAGCAATTGAAATTGCTTCAAAAGCTGCAACACTATGAAACCATTTACAATGTGAACTTTGAAATAAATTCATCCGCAGAGGGCTTTAATTAAAAAAAAAAACTGGAAAGAAGCAAACGTTGGCAGCAGTCAGCCTACAAAAGGGGTGGCATTCGTCAATCATGGTGCCACAGCCGATAGGGCCCTGTCTCATGTACTCCCACTTTGTATCACCATCACTGGTGGGACACAGAGGAAGGTCAGTCCAAACAGATCTCTATTCTTAAATCATTTCCACTCTACACTGCTACAGTGCTATTATTCCACTGTCAGCATCCTGTGGAATACTGGAGTTTGTAGTTTACTGTGGCCAAAGAGCTCTCTGGCTGAGAATTCTAAATGCCCCTCCCTAAACTGCAAACCCTAGGATTCCATAGGATGTTGAAAGTGGAATAATAGCACTATAACAGTGTGGTGCAGAAATGGCCTTAGGCTTTTATAGATAGTCAGAAACACACACACACACACATAAAATACTTTTTAATTTTAAACTATACCAAGTCTCACCCATTGTCTTTCTCCTTCTTTTTCAGTTCCACCAGATTTTTATTTTTTCGCAGACAGCTATGCTCCATCATGTACAGAGAAACTCACTACATTTGGCGAACTAATGAACTGCTACAGCAGACTTCCTGGCAGTACTTCAGGGCCTTCCCATCACGGTCTTCACTTGACATTTCCTTCTTCCTATCATCTAACTCCTTTCAAAGGAAGGTCTAGAAGATGAGCCATTACCTCCTCTGCCCCTAAATTTCCAGTGACACTAATAGGAGCTGGATGGCTAAATCCCAGCTCATGGCTTTGGAAATGGGAGGTTTAGTGATACCTCTGGGGAGGAACTTCCATCATCACACTTCGGTGGAATCTTCTCAAAAGACATTTAACGTATAGTCCTGAAAAAAAAAAAGTGGTGCCTTGGAGAATGCATTTCTGAAATTCCTCCGCTCTCTCTTTCTTTCTAAAAATGCTGATTTTTTTTAAAAAAGGGGGATACAGAAATAATACAGTGTTCACTAAAAATTAAAAAAGGAGATATTTTTTGGATAATCATGATTTTTGAAGCAGGTGTTTCAACTAAAAGTTATGGATTTCATTTTCTTCATGTTTGCATTTGAGAGTTCAGTAAATGTTTGCTCTGAGGATGTGGGAAAGAAACAAAAATGGACTACACAAATTCATGGAAAATAAGTGTATTAGTAGCTATTAGGCATTTATATTGTCTATTCCATGTGTCCTTAGTGACTTAACTTGTAATGCCTCTTACCGTATTAGTGTAGTGTGACAATTATGGCCATTTCCACACTAGAGCGGAGAAGCGTCTCACTGTGTGTCATGAGTGGTGTTTTTTACTCTGACTTACTCCAATTCCTATGTGCACGCCCTCTGGTTTCTATCAAAGTAAAGCAGAGAAAATTGTTTGTAGCTTCTGCATCGTCAATTCTTGTGGAACTCCTATTCCCTTCCTTTGCGCCACCCCGCTGCCACTGATTGGTCAATTTAAAAAAAAAAGTTGTAGAAACTGTTGCTACATTTTAGCGCAAGTGGTGTGAATTGATGTAATGCTTCTGCACGTAGGAAAAAACACAGCAGAAATGGTTTGGGTGGTTTACATCAGAGTTTTTCCATTTTTACAATACATCGGTTTAACGTCGATGTTAACTGCGCTAAGACCTCAACTCATATGGAACCACAGAGGACAGAAGGACATCAAACCAGTTTAACATGCAAATGTAAAAGCAACAATATGACACTACCGTGATGTATCAGCTTTGTGCGGAAAGGGCCTATGGTTCTCATTGAATCCAAATAGTGACCCATGCTCTGGTAATCACCTGTTTACTGTTTATGGCCCCAATATGGAGTTGCCTTTGAAAAGGATTGAGCAAAAGCTGGTAGCACAGAATATAACTGTTACCTCCATATCTACTAGAGCCCTAAGATCCATAGGGGAAGGCTTTATCTCAGTCCTGCCACCCTCCCTGGCTCGGCTGGTGAGGACAAGGAAGAGAGCTTTCTATGGGACGCTAGGCTGGCCCCCTCCCTGCTCTCCTTTCACTGGCAGACAAAAAAAAAAACTTTAAGTAGGTTTTTATGTGAGCTGGAGATCTTTTTATTTATGTATTAACCTGTTTTCCAAATTGCACATTGTTACAGGTTTTTATAATTTTCTTTTAATGTTTTTAATGTCTTTAATGTATTTTTGAACGCTACCTTGGGTCTCACTCTAGGAGAAAAGGCAGCATACAAATATTTACCATCTTCACCATCTTCCCTGTCTCCAAGCCTCTGTTTTTGAGTCCATTTCTAAGCACTGGTTTTGACCTTTAAAATCCCCCATAGTGTGGGGTTACAATACCCATCACAACCAAATGATCAGCATCCTCTGTATGTACCTAACTGAGTCCTTAAGGCTCTCCTTCACATGCTCCTACAAACTGGAAAGGAAAGACCTTCTTAAAGCTGGAAAAACAATGCATTTTTAGGCTATGGTTCCCAAAATCCACAGCCAGCATGTTCAGTTCCCATACTAGGTATGGAGTCTGGGAACTGTGCTTATCTGGGTATGTGTGTGTGTGTGCGTGCGTGCCCACATTTCAAGTTCTGGAGTCACCCAACAGAGCTCTGTTTAAACTCTTAAATGGAGGAGGAGGAAGTAGAGCAAGAGGAGGGGAGTGAGAATTAGGATTAGGACCAAGACCAGGGCCCTTTTTGTATGGCATTTCTGAAGTGAAAGGGCCCCTTGAGCATCGCATAAATGTGAGGAGCGGTCCATATGACACACTCACATTTGCACGACGCTCAAGGGCCTGACGCGGACCGAGCACGCATTTTTTAATTTTTGGCTCAATCGGCGTGCAGAGCCTTGGGATCCAGGCAGGTCGCACGTCCTCTCCTCAGTGCAGCCTGGCAGGTCCCAGGCTGCACTGTGAATGAAAGAGGCCGGGTGCTCGCACGACGAGGAAGCAGCTGCAGAGCCGAAGCAGGAGGGATGCAACAGCATTCCTCCCAAGCCTTCATGCGCGAGCCGAGCAGCCCAGCACCGGGAGAAGGTAAGGTGCGAAAAGGGTCCAGATCTAGATCTGGAACTAGAACATGTACTCTACCCTTCTTTATGTAGGTGCTCAGGACAGCTAACAGTCTACATAAAGCATAGTATTAAATCTCCAAAATGCAAACTTCTATACAGGCAACTTGAAGGTACATATACACATACATTCAAAAATCCGAAATCTCTAATATTGTAAGTCAAAACTGGCTGCTAAAATACAGAAAAACCACACAGGTGAAACAAAGTATTTATTCACCACGTTCCACTACCACTTTCCTGACTGCCATGTTGTCAAGGTCCTTGGTGCTCTACACAGTTTTAAAAGAAAGTGAAGACCACTGTCCCCCCTGGAGTTTACACCCGAAAATCAGCTAAGCATGAGAAGGGAGAAAGGACAAGGGGAGCTGAGGGAAGGATGTGAGCAAATGCAATCACACATCCTTAAACTTTATTACAGTCAAGAAGAGGATTATGGTGTTAAACCAAAGTACTCTTGCATTTGTATGACCTGGGAACATTATCTTAGGGTACGCAAGTGAATTGGTGGAATCCTACATGCCACTTTACGATCTATAACATTTGGCCTACTGCATATAAGCATGTATTTAAGCTGAAGTATGTTCTTAATGCATACTGTTAATTCAATAGTTCAAAGGAGACGTGTGCTTCGCTAAATGCAATTCTTTGCTCACAAGAAATGTAGGCCTTGTTCAAACATGGAGTTACTCCCTTCCTGAGCTGTTACATTTGGGGGGAATATAATCCAGTGTATTAAGAGTTTATATTAATGAAAAAGGCTCTGTAGGAGCAAGCCACTTGAATACATGGAGCACTGTATCAATTCTTCACTTTCATATGTGGGTTTGGTATGCGCCAAATAAATCTTGTTAGCCATTAAGGCAGAGGTAGACAACTGTTCTATGCTCAGGGACCAATTTTCTGCCCCCGAACCCTCTAAGCACTGCAAAGAGGGCCAAAACGCAAACAAAGCAAAACAAAACTCAATCCCAAATATGAAAGTGGCTGGAAGTTCATTTTTGGCTTGGAAAAACAGGAGGGCTTATGATGAACAGTGCAATCATTCAGCCTTATGTAAAGGTTTATTTCAAAGCTCTGAATAACCTTGTCTCCAATCCTACTGCTAAGTCCCAAATAGAGTACAGCCACTGAGTTAACTGGAGACAATGGGTGAATCATAAATCAACACATAGGTAAATCCTATTTATACAATATGCCTGTTCTTGTTGAAGACTAACAATAGATTTATGCCTTAGACATATTTAGAGTACATTTCAGGTAGTGGGACTTAAGCATATCATAAGTAAGTTCAGAGCTGAGACGGAAAGAATATTCATAAATATTTAAATGATACACAAAATATGGATCCCTTTAGCATTGGGAAACCCTGATGAAAATACGGAAGGAATGAGAATCTTTTTAGAGCAACACTTGTTGTTATGTGGCTTCAAGTCAACTCTGACTTATGATGACCCTCTCACAGGTTCATCATTGCTTTTGCCATTGCCACTGCTTTCCTCTGAGGTTGAGAGAGTATGACTTGTCCAGTGGGTTTCCATAGTTGAGCAGGGATTTAACTCATAGTCTCCTGAAATTCTAGGCTGTCACTCAGAACATTGGCTCTTCAACATGAACAATGCTGGTGGTCTTTTGTGAAGAAAACTTTTGTACTGAAAATGGCATTTTCTGCACAGAAACCAGGCTTCCTAGACAGGGAACTGGCATTTTCATGTAGAAAACCACATTTTCTACACAAAAAAACTCCCAAATCAAAACGTGTTCTTGAGGGCAAATATGTCCAAAGTTTTGTATAGACTGTACAGTTTTTGAGGATGTTCTCAAAATGGGAAAAAAATGATCCAGTCTTGCTTGTGATTTGCAGAGATTTACATCTCTGATTCAGACCCACCGACTTCTGCTCTAACTATGGTGAAATCTGGACCCAACCCCCAGAGTCAAACTCAACTTTTCAAAGTTGAACAAGTCTCCTGATAAATTTGGTATTAAAATCAAAAGCAATCTAAAACATTGCTGCTCTCCTTTTAAAAAATTAAGCCCCCATCTCATCTGCAATTGAAATGCTGAGCATTTGCATAAAATGTGTGAAATTAGAGATAATTGAAATACAGTCGCTCTCAATGTGTCTGCTCCATTTGCAAAATAAATAAATTAAAATGCCCACTAAAAGAGTGTAAAAGCCAACCCCCCACTTGCCCATCCCCTTTACCCCATCACATTTAGGTCCCTGGAATATTTAATTTTAGGTTTCTATCAGTCAGGAGAATGATAAGTAGCCTGCAGGAGTTCTCCACAAAAAAAATTATATATACTGAAATTCAAGAATTCAGTTTCATCCACCGTACTCACGTCATGAAATTATACCCTGAGATATTCTTCAGGAAAGAACAGAAAAGTCTTTTGGAAAATAAGTGCTCCATTATCCTCAGCTTTCTGACAAGAAAACAAAAAGAATCTGAGGAGAAAATAAGAAAGGCTTACTTAAGGCAGGATATATCCCCCCTCAAAAAAAAAATGCACATTCCTATGGTGGTTTCCTCTGTTTTCACCATTAGAGAGAGAAGCCAATGTTCATCCGAAAAGACTCTATTCAGAAAAAAAAAAATCCCCCACCTTCTTTAGAAAAAGATGACCTTTTTGCCTAATAGTAACTGAATGTTTTCCATGGCTAAGATGCTGCATCATGTTTGAGAGGTGTAAATTAACCCTTAGGCCATTTCTGCATGAGGTTGCCATCCTGCCACAGCAACGGGTTGTTCCTGGTCCAGGAGTCATGCTACCGCATGACATTGTCACTATCCAGCTGCTATCTTGTTCTCTGGCATTGCAAACCAGCCTTATATCATTTCCAGAAAAAAATCCAATAAAAGCCTCCTTTAGTGCTACAATCCCACTAGCCGTGTCACTGCAGGTCCATAATAGCACTGGATAGTGCTTCCTGTCTTTGCAGATCCAGGAGTGGGTGGGATTGGGACATGCCCAGGTTGTCCCTCCCCTGGCAACTCCCATGGCACAGTAACTTCTTCTTTTTTTTAATTATACTTTTTATTAAGAAAGAAGAACATAAACAGAAAGAGGAGGGGAAAAAAAAGAAGTTCAGAGTATTCTATCTATCTATCTATCTATCTATCTATCTATCTATCTATCATCTATCTATCTATTTATCTATACCTTCTCTTTACATCAGTCTTTTCTATGGGTCCTTTCTGCATCCTACCTTTTCTCGGTGCTGGTGTGCGGTGCACACACAAGCAGCCTCTTGTGAGAGACCCTCGCATCCACGTTTCTTCAGCTCCATGCGAGTTTCCTGCTTTTGTGAGAGCCCCACCTTTTCCTTTCACAGTGTAGCCTGGGACCTTCCCAGGTTGCACTGAGACAGGAAGCATGACCGGCCCAGCTCCCAAGGCTCTGCACACAAGGTAAGTATGCGCGGGGCCTGGGAGCAATGCGCTACCGCAACCCATTTCTAGCTTAAAGCCGAAGATGAAAAAGTGCTCGAGCGGTGCCTGCCAGGCCCTGGAGAGTCACACAAATGTGAGTGCGTCATGTGGACCACTCCTCACATTTGCGCGACGCTCGAGGGGCCCTTTTGCATGGAAAATGCCGTGCGAAAAGGGCCATGGTAATACAATATATATATATCCCCCCAACCCTCAAGTCCATTTTTCAGCACTTTCCCCAAATTATCTCCTCATAATGTTTTGTTCATTACACCATTTTTTGTCATTATTCTTTTCTTCTCCTTTACACTTACCAATTTTTAACCATTTTCTATTTTACCCTCTGTCATTTACAGTTTTTATCTGTTTATCTCCCACTTCCATTTTTCTTGTTCTAGCACATCTATTTTACATTATCTCTCCTTACATTTAATCCAGTCAGTCACCATGGCACAGCAACTTCAAAATCTATCACTTCTCCTTGTTTATTTTAAATTTCTCCTTTGAGTTAAATTTTTATTTTTTAAAAAATACATTTTTAAGCATTATAGTGCAAAAGTGCAACAGTGTACTGGTGTGTTACAATATTGCTGTGCTAGTATGGCTTACAAAAAAACCCTCGACCAATCACAAGCTGTGGGGCAGGGGAAAGGATTGGCCAATGCCACTGTAGTGCAGAGGGAACACTGATGGCAATAACGCTACTTATCCGCTTAAGTCCAAAGGGTGCAATAGAGAGCATTCCCAACCTGACACCATCACAGAAATGACAATACTGGGACTGTAACAGGACAATGTGCTATTGAGGTATAGTGCGGAAAGGGCCTTAGTTAGGAATAATCCTAACAGATGTTCCTGTTGTTGTTGCTAAAGTTCTTGGGGTTTTTTGTTTTTGTTTTTTTGTTGTGTTGACTGTGTCATGGAACACGCAGGGGGTATTCCAGGCAGAAACAGAAGGTTGGGTTCTTTTTATTCATAGAGATCTTGTCTTCCTATTAAAGAGAATTCCTCTGGATCAGAGGAAGAGGACACGGTCTTCATGCCAGAACAGTAAGCCAATAGTGAGCAAAGACACAGAAGAGATCTAGAAGAGACAGATCCAGCTGTCTATAGCATTATAAAATCTGAATGTTTATTGGCCAGATTGCCTACCCAGCTTCCTTCATCCTCCTTGTTCACCCTGCTGGCTGGAGGAATTCATGTGGATTGAATGAAATGATTTTCTAAGAAGTTCCAACTTGTAATAGTTGAGATTTTCTGTTGCAAGAGACCTCAATTTTGGCTGATCAGGTCTATAGTCACATGGTAGTTTGCACTATATTGTTCTTCTGCTGAATACCAACAAATTGTGTGTCTGTTCCTGTCCTGTTGGGCAACAGGGAATTTGCAATGGCTGTTTCTGCCATCCCAGAAAAAAACGGTACATTGAAGGCATTGACAAATATTTATGCAGCATGAAAACAATGCACAACTGCATGGCTTGAATCCAGTTGGTTTATCCTAACTAAAGTAGACTCATTGGATCATTTGTAGAGCCAATATGTAGGTTGACCTAACTGATTCAATGGATCTCCGTTAGTCAGGATTAACAACAGATGTAGGCCCGTGCAAACTAGTTCAAATATGAAGAACTCTGCTTGAACAGCAATGAAGTGGCTATATCTGTTTACAATGACAAAGAAGAAGGGGTGATAGTACAGCTCGGTGTGTTAGAAAACTTGCCCACATGTGTGATACAAACATTATTGCTTGCGAGATTTCCTTCATTCAGTGCTCCATAATGACCGTAGGCCTTTGGCCTTGAAACAGATGAAAAATAATGGACTTGCTGTCAGAACAGTTGCAAAACTGAGGTTAGGATGATAGAAGACACTCCAGAGCTTGGGAAATTTATTATTTTGGACTGTAATTCCCTAAATTCCATGGCAACTGTTCCCTTGGGGATTCTGGTAGTTGTGGTACTAAAAGAGACATTGTCTAAGCTCCGCCATTGTTGTGGTTAAGTGTCAACCTCACCCACAGGGAACCATCATTTTTGTCTTTATAGCAGGGGTGGGCAAAATGCAGCCAGAGGGACATATGAGAGGCTTGGGACCCTTAGATACACCCATGAAGCCTGTCAAAACTCCCGCCCCTCCAGGTTGCCAGACACATAAAAAATTGGGGGCCTATTTTGGGGCAATTTTAAAAGCCTGAACAAAAGGACCCCAATATGTAAATACAGTTTGTTTCTTCCACCCACCCACCCCACAAAGCAAATATCAGCCAAATGGTGGCCAGAAGTGACATACATTTCTCACAGTGCATTGAAATGTGTTAATGCAGCCTGCCAGGCAGGTTTGAGGAGAAAAAAAATGCCTCCCCTCCATAGTTGCCCATCCTTGTCCTTGAGAGTAATCAGTGATGTGATCCACATCCATCCCGAAATTTTGCAGCCAAGGAATACTGTGGAGGAAGTTAGGGAAGCCATTTTTGTTCGGATCTTTCACTGGATCATTGGTTTCAGCTTGGACAAGATCGGCATGGTAACAGCAACTAACCCCGACTGCAACACCATAGTATGCTGTGGTATGTAGACCCACTAGCTGATCTTGAGCAACTCACAGACACTCAGCCTCAGAGAAGTCATAGAATCATAGAGTTGGAAGAGACCACAAGGGCCATCAAGTCCAACCCCATTCTGCCATGCAGGAATAGACCATCAAAGCATTCCTGACAGATGGGACAGATGGAAGTTTTTAAATAAACTTCCAAAGAAGGAGACACCACCACACTCCAAGGCAGCACATTCCACTGTCGAACTGCTTTTACCATCAGGAAGCTCTACTTAATGTTTAGGTGGAATATCTTTTCCTGAAGTTTGAAGCCATTGCTCCATGTGCTGCGCCATTTCTGCATGACGTCACTGTCCCGCGATGGGGACATGTTGGCAGCAGTCAGTGAGTCACGCTTTTGCAAGACATCATCACGGTCCTGCTGCCAAAGTGTCCCCATCTGTTGCAGTTGTGGGATATTTCATTAACAGTAAAAAGATCTGTTAATTGTCCAAGATTGTGCAACACTCCCATTGCTGGTGGCCATGCGGAATAGGCAGAAAGCACTGTCTAGGTGCTTCCTTCCCCTGTGCAGCACATTAAAGAGGCCTGCTGTGCTGCAGAAGGAAGATGTGTGTTATTCGCGCTCCCTTTTGCAGGGAGCTGACCGGGTGCAGAGGGGAGCATTTGCATTATACTACCATCCCAGCAGAGGTGCTGCTGGGATCGTGACAGGATATCACTGGAAGGAGGCAAGGTGCAGAAATAGCCCTAATCTCTGGAGCAGCAGAAAACAGGCTTTGCTCCATCCTCCACATGACATCCCTTCAAATATTTAAACATAGCTAACAGGTCACCTCTTCACATCCTCTTCTCCAGGATAAAAATACCCAGCTCACTAAGCAGGACTTCTTGGGGCAAGGTTTCCAGGCCTTCTACCATTTTGGTCACCCTCCTCTGGACATATTCCAGCTTGTCACTATCCTTCCTGAACCGTGGTGCCCAGAACTGGATGCAGTATTCCAGGTGGGATCTGACCAAAGCAGAATAGAGTGATACTATCACTTCCCTGTACCTAGGCACTGTGCTCCTCTTGATACAGCCCAGAATTGTATTGATTTTCATAACTGCCGCATCAAATGGCTGACTCACGTTCAGGCAAAGTCAACCCTTTCCAAATAAATCTTGCCAAGATAATTCCATTATAGGTTCACCTTAGGGTTGCCACAAGACGAAAAGAATTTGAAGGCACACAACAATAAGAATGAATGAGGCCTCCAAGTTACCCTGTTATCAACAGCCCTGCTCAGGTCTTGCAAGCACATGTTATGTATTCCAAAAAATACAGTTCTACAGCCAGTTGCAGGCTGAAATTTTGTTTACAAGAAGTCTTTGCCCACTGATGAAAAGGGAAGCAGTTCTATAGCCTAGGAGCAGGTACCAAGAAGGCTTTCACCCATCTCCCCATTTGATATGAGAGTAGTGGGACAAAGATAAAGCTCTTCCCCAAATATCGTAAGATTCGGGAAGGCTCATATGAGGAGATAAATTCACCAAAGTTACCATATTGCTCCCCCATCTTCTCTCCTAGAGGCATGATATACATTATATATGGCCCCAGGAATCAGTCCAATACTCCTAATTATCCAGGCTCTCTTTTCCTCATTCCCACCCCATCTTCAACTATAGATTAAGCCCTGGCCTATGTAAACACAATCTAGATGGAAGGGAAAGGAGCATTCCGGAAGGACGACCAATCATGTAAACAAGCCCTCACATTGCTGCCTGTTGCCGGCGTGGCTGTCAAAGTAATCAGCTGAGTTGTGTTTCTTTCCTTCTTTCTTTCTTTACCCAAAGTATAGAAATATCTGGACAGAAAGAGGTTTGGGGTATTTCCCCTCCTCCTGAAATCTTCCGTGCTGGCAGATTTTCCCCTTGCAAGTTGTCATCTCTCCCAAACACCATTTCCCATAATGATGGGAACGTCGGCGAGTGAAGACGGTAACCTTCACCTAGGTTTCCTGATTCTGTATTGTGTGCAATTACCTCAAATTGCTGTGGGGGTTCTTTTTGCATGTTGGAAACCGAGGCGTTTGAATAGCTGCCCATTTCTCACCACCAAAGCGTCTCTTTTTTGAAGTTGATTGGTGTCCCCCCAGTAACAGCAATGCTGCCTGGCATCGGAAATGACAAGATAACCAGAGTGTAATTTCCCTATAAGAAGAGAAAGGCAAAAGAGAGAAAAAAAATTCCATGGGGCATCATATGAATAACATTTTTGGAGCTCAAAGAATAACACCTCAAAGCTGCCTGTGTGTTCCTAGGAAGAAACCCTCAGGCTGAGAAAAGTCAAACTCTGACACATTAGTGAGTGTGCTAATAAGGTATAATTGGACAACAGGATGGAGACCTTCCCGCTTCCAGGTCTCTGAAAAGTGCCATTTCTCTGGTGCCAGGTGGGTTGTACAGGGAGAATGAGTTTTCTTTCTTTCCCACTGCCAAGAAAACAAAGCCTGGGCAATTGAGATGAATGCTAACATGCTGGGCCAATGGCGATTGGAGATTATGAGGGGGATGGTGCCATTTGGAGTAGAGGGCACCTCCCGCCGCCCTTCACAATGGCACCTCGTGCTCTCCGACTGAAGAAACATTTGCCGGAGCTGTAAAAGGAGGCAAGTAAAACAATAATAAAATGTTTGTCTTCCCTTGCCACAGGAGGAGATTGAAATGGATATTTTCCCAATAGAAAAATAATGTCAGGGCCGCTTTGCAGATATTTGGCTTCAAGAATTTGCTGGTTAGGTGTAGGCGAAGAAATCTGTAGAAAACCCTGTGGCCTGTTTTTTATGCCAGTTGGAGGAAGAGTGATGAATTCATCAAACCTGGAGTTTGCTTAGACGTGCACATTGCCACCACTAAGTTAATTTTATCCTCATTCTCAACAGGCTGTTTTTTTGGAAGGAAGGAAGGAAGGAGGGAAGGAAGGAAGGAAGGAAATGTGTACATATTTCTCTGCATATTTTTCAAATCTCTGAAATCTTGCAAACCTCAGGAAAGTACAGATTTTGCTATCTGTCTGCATCCTGGTTTGGATTCCATTTTAAGAAACAAGAAATCTGATACATTCACACTAAAATTCAAACCCAACTGATTTCTCATGCACGTGTACCTCAGAATGCTGAAAGTCACAGTCTAACAGCAACTAGAGGGTGGCATACTTTGCACTATGATCTCTACTGATGCATAGGATTCTCCAGACATTTATACATGAGTCTTTTCTAGACCTACCTGGAGATGTCAGAAGCCAGATCTGGTACTTTCTGTTTTCCAAAAATGAGTGCTGTTATTGAGGTTATCACCCTTCTCACTTGTTTCTTCGTAGTTTGGTTGTGCTTGTGGATCAAGGAAATAAAGCACAAATTTATGCTTAGAGTCACATGACAGTTGTGCAATGCTTCCTTTTTAGGGAGCTGACACCCTTCCTCAGCCAAATGTGCAACCCAATGCACAGCCACATCTGCATGTGCAAGGTATCATGATGCGTATCTGCATACACAGTCAATGTGAATGCACACCTATGTGCAATGTGAATACATGCACAATGTACATGTTCACCCAAGCACAATGCATGGGTGGAATTGTATAGACAGTTGCATTTCTGCAAACTCAATGTGCCTGTCCTGCCTTGGACAAAAGTGCACCACCTCTTCTGTAGGGGATCTTGAACATGTGCAGGACATCAACTGGATTTCAGTCATTATATTTGGAATCAGGAAAGATCTGCTTATCCAGGAGGACTGGAAGGAATGACAAATTCCACGCTCACCTTGCCTGTATTAAAGGGTAAAGAGGATGAGTTTGACAGTAGAATGTGCTGCCTTAGAGTGTGATGGAGTCTCCTTCTTTGGTCTTTTTTTTTTAAAAAAGAGGCTGGATGGCCATCTGATGAGAATGCTTTGACAGTCTATTCCTGCAGAGCAGAAGGTTGGACTGGATGGCCCTTGTGGTCTCTTCCAACTCTATGATTCTATGATTTTAATATTCATTACCTCTGAGATGCTCAAGTGTTTCAATATGTTTGCGAGAGTGCCAGAAGCCAAAACACATATCTTCAGTTTGTAACCATCCTCTTGATTTTTCGTTATGGTCCTCTCTCCTCTGATACTGGCCAAATCCTCAGTCCCACAGGGCAGGTAGGCTGAGCTAATCAACTGCAGAAACCACATCTCACTGTCATGGGAGTCTCGCCTGGTCTCAACTTCCTGAGTGACATGTGCAAAATTGATCATTTGAGAGCTTTTTGTAGAACACAGAACTTCAAGAAGAGAACCCAAGGCATTTTCTTTCATCAGCTTAGTTCTAATTTGATCAAAGCATTTTTTTAAAAAATCATCTAACCCACTTAATTTTGTGTCCTGCTCTGCTATACTTTGCAATATATGGTATATTCATCATTTTCAATTCTCAGTTTCCTGAGAAGGCTACTTGTTTAAGGAGACCAAGGACTGGAATTTTGCAGCCTTACAAATGTTGTTGGACTGCAGCTCCCAGTAACCTTACCCAGCATAGCCAGGGTGAGGGATTCTGGGAGCTGAAGTCCAGTAAGATCTGGAAGGCCACACAATTGCTCTCATTGAAATAAAATGTCTTTTGCTAGTGGGTCCTGCAAAGGCTTATTTCTTTGTATCCTTGTTTTTTTACTTCTCGTTCTGGGTAGAAGCAGGTCTCCTTCTGTGGATGTCTTCAAAAAGAGGTTGGCCAGCTGCATTTAGCTAGACAAGATGGCCCTTGAGATCCCTTCCAACTCTATGGCCCTTTCCGCAGCTTACCTGCTTCTGGCGTCGGTGCGCGGGGATCACGCGAGCAGCCTCTTCCAAGAGGCACTCGCATCTTCACTGTTCCTGCCCCACAGTAGCTCCCTGCTGGCTGGCAGGCAGTGTGAGGGCTCCGCCTCTTCCTTCTGCAGTGCAGCTGGGTACTTTCCCAGGCTGCACTGGGGGAGGAAGCATGACGGCCACGTCTCTGGAGGCTCCACATGGATGGTAAGTGTGTGGGGGGCCCCGGAATGATGCACAATCACGCATCACTTTGGGCAAGAATCTGAAAATGATGTATTGCGTGATAGGTGCCTGCTGGCCCCGGCAGCTTTGCGCGATTGCAAGGACGTCATGTGGACTAATCCTCACAATCGCACGACGCTCTGGAGGTCCTTCACATGGGAAAAGGCATGCAAAAAGGGCCTATAATTCTATGACTCTATGACTACACTATGATAGTGCTATCATTCCACTTTCAACATCCTGTGGAATCCTGGGGTTTGCAGTTTACTGAGGCCCAAGAGCTCTCTGGCTGAGAATTCTAAATGCCCCTCCCTAAACTGCAAACCCCAGGATTCCACAGAATGTTGAAAGTGGAATAATAGTACTATAACAAAGCAGTGCAGAAAGGCCCTATGACTCTATGAGAGTTAGGTAATGACTCTCAACTGTTTACTGGTTGCTTTCCTATGTCTTTACAATAAGAGCTTCAGGGAATTGACTCTTCAAATTCATCATCTCTTCTCTTCTCTTCTCTTCTCTTCTCTTCTCTTCTCTTCTCTTCTCTTCTCTTCTCTTCTCTTCTCTTTGCTTCACTTTGCTTCGCTTCTCTTCAATACAAGCTTAGGAACATGAAAGGTTGTTGTAAGGATTATCATGAGAGCCAGCATGGTACAGTGGTTTGAGTATTGGAGTATAGCTTTGGAGACCAGAGTCCAAATCCCCTGCTCATCCACAGAAACCCACTGAGTGACCTTGGGCAAATCACACTCTCTCAGCTGCAAAGGAAGGCAATGGCAAACCCACTCTGAAGAAATCTTGGCAAGAAAACCCAATCATAGGTTTGCGTTAGGATCTCCAAAAGTCAGAAATGATTTGAAGGTACACAGCAACAAACGTCTGTGTAATAAACTCTTTAACATGCTAATCCAGAGTAGACAATGGCCTGAACCTGTTGGTAGTCCAAGGAAACTAAACTCATTAAATCAGTGAAATTTACTTACAGGTTGACTTACCACTCAGCCACTGATTCAATAGGTCTACCGTTGTTTGGCTTAGCCAGTAAGATATTATTACTGTTATTACTAATTATTAACTTTATTTAAATCATGCTTTTTCCCAAGATTGGAACTCAAGGTGGTTTATATATTTAAAAGAGTACAATTACAGTCCAATAAAAAAACCACATTAAAACTGAATTAAACTAAGAACCATAGTAAAAAACATACACTCTTTTTTTTTAGAAAGGAAACGATACAGTGTAAAACAATACAGCACTTGCAAGCCCCTTTTCAGTTCATCTTCTCTCTGTCCCACTACCTTCTCAGGCTCATTTGGTAGGAACAATGGAGAGGACCTTCATAGTGGCTTCTCCCAGATTTTGGAACTCCCTCCCTAGGGAAGCCTGTAAGGTTTTCTCCTTGCTCTCCTTCCATCAGCAAGTAAAGGATTGCTGTTCCACCACGCTTTTAGAAACTGACTTGGATGGGCTTATAATATTGTGTTATGCTGCTCTGTTGATTTTTTTTTTTTTTTTGGCTATGGTCTTTCAATAAAATTTAAATAGTTTAAACTCTACAGATAATTTGTTTTGGTTTTTTTTTTCAGTGTTATAGTTATATTTTTGTTGATGTTTTTGCATAGTTTTTAATATGTGTTGGTTTGAATAAGTTAGAAGCTGCCTTGAGTCGCATTGTTGGGGAAAAAGCAGGATAAAAATGAAGAAAAGATGAAGGAAGGGAGGAGGAGGAGGGGAAAAGAAGAAGGAGAAAAAGAGGAAGAAGGAGGAGGAGGAGGAGGAGAAGGAGAAGGAGAAGGGGAAATCTGGAAGCCATGCTCTATTAGTAGTGGCTTAGGGAGCTGGATATGTTTAGTCTGCAGAAGAGAAGGTTAAGAGGGGCCACGATAGCCATGTTTAAATATTTGAAGGGATGTCATGTTGAGGAGGAAGCGGGCTTGTTTTCCACTGATCCAAAGACTAGGACAAGGAGCAACGGATTCAAGCTGCAGGAAAGGAGATTCCACCTGAACCTCAGGAATATGCTGCCTCGAAGTGTGGTGGAGTCTCCTTCTTTGGGGTTTTTAAGCAGATGCTGGAGGCCATTTGTTAGGAATGCTTTGATATGTGTTTCTGCATAGCAGGGGGTTGGACTGGATGGTCCCTGAGGGCTCTGCTAACTTTATTATTCTATGATTCTGTGATTCTAAGAAGAAGGAGAAGTAGTAGTGGTTGTGGTGGTGGTGGTCATCTTGCCAAGCAAACCTTATAATAGATTTCCCATAAGCCTGAACTTACTTGGAGACACATAACAAGAAGCCTGGCATGCGGTGATTTTGCTTCCTCAAAATGTCCAGGACATGGACATTCCATAGAGTAACTATGGTTGGTAGGCCTCTCCTCCATGAACTCATCTAATCTACCTACAAATCCATCTAAAATGGCTAACATCACCACTTCTTGTTGCAGTGAATGTGTGAAAAAGAAAGAAAGAGAGAAAAAAGGAAGGAAGGAAAGAAAGAAAGAAGAAGTATTTTGTCCATTCCAGGACAGCAAATCATTGTATAACCTTATAATGATAATTTATCCAAATGGGAAGCAATCACAGTTTCATTTCACCAATTCATAAAGTCATAAAGAGGGATACAAATGAAAATAAAAATATCCCCTCTGCGCATGCATGTGCCTAAAGATATTGCCATTCTTTGAAAGACTTTGACTCTTGTCTCACTATCATTTCTGTTAAGTGTGACTGAATGATGGTTTTTAGAAAGCTCCATGTTTTTTATACCATTAATTCAGACAAGCATTGTTAGGCAAATAAGTATTTAATTCCCAATGCTTGGCATATCTCACAACCTACCAGCAAACAAATAAACAGCCCAGGGACAATGGCAAACAAATTATAGACAAGCATACTATGAAGATAACCTTTGAACTTCTCACCTCTTGGGTAAAGGTGAATGTTCATTAATGTGATTTTCATTGTTCAGGGACCGATTTTTTGTTTTGTTTTGTTTTCACACAATTCATTGTGTGCAAGATGCAATTTAAGGAAAAGTAGTGATAAAAGAAAACAATGGATCCTCCCTCTCCTTCTGCAGTCTTCCCACGACTAGTTTGCCTGGTATATTTTTTGACCAATCCTAAGAAACTGTTGATAGATGAGCAGAACAGACCTGTTTTAAAAGACAATATAAGCTGAAAAGATTTGTTTCTAATTTCCTAATCTACTGTGCTTTTTCAGTACTGAAAAATAATCTTCTGACAAAAGAAAGCTGTAAAATATTTGCCAAAGTCATGGGACAGACCTTTGGAGCTTCCTGGAAGAAGAACTTATTACCCCAAAAGATGCCTCCATGTAACAGTAGGGAATATTAGCTCTAAAGGGGAGGCTTGAGAGAGAGGGGTAACCAAGCAGGATTTTTATACCTGTGTATACCAGTACTAATTTAGAGACACCAGTTAGAGATCTGAAGAATGTTTTGCTTTATTCGAGGAGTTAACAATCACATGTACGCAAGATCGAAGCAGTTGCACAATCACATGAGGCTAACCGAAGGAAAAGGGAGGAAAAATTGGATAGTAAGAAATTAGGGTGAATCGGGTGAAAAATGGCTATCCTGCAGTGAAGAAATGAAATAATGTGGCTCAGATTAAGGGTCCCAGGGTAGAACAAGAATCAGTGCAGCAGAGTGATGGTCTATGCTCAGAGCCAGGGTTTAAACATCCTGTTTCCACCCTGAGGGGGAAGGTGTTAACGACTCTCTGGCAGAGTAAACAATGGGGTCTGGAACAAGCAAATGGCCATAGCATTAGATGAAAAAGGACTGATGGAAATTGTGATAGCTCTTTCATAGCTGGGCAGGTGTGGAAACAAAGGAGAATTTTGGCAGGAAGGGGAAGTGGGTTGAAGATAATCAGTTGCTCTGTGGAGGCAGTTTTGGGTGCTATTGTTTCTAAAGGTTGAGTTGTTGAGAGACATTTGCAAGATTGCTATCACTAGACCTTCTCTGACTATGACCTGGCCATGTTGTGAGGTCCTACTTGACCTATGTTTGCATTACACATGTTCACCCAGTCCTTATGTCAATCAAATTATATTTACCAATTATACATATCTTAGAGTGGGGGGTTGGTGGCTTGGTAACACACTTGTAGGTAATGGAAATCAGTGCTTCTGTGTCTTAAGTCCAGAGCCAGTGGTGGCCAATGGCTTCTATTTCAGATGTGCTGGGAATCCATTTTGAGCTTTATTCTGAACTTTAAAGGAACTATCCAAGGTCCTGTATCTATTCTGGAGCTAAAAGTCAGCACTTTGGATACCTTCTTAAAAACCTCTTCTGGGAATTCAGCTCAGCTCCTTTAAAATATAGGTTTAAGCCCAGCATGAGTTCACAAGGAAGGAAGCCACCTGCAACCGCTGGGCCGGCTCACAGTCTTGGTCAGCTGCAGACCCCAATACAGCCCCTGACTCTCTGAGGTTCATAAACCACACTGAGGACTGGATACTGAAGTCTCAAGTGCAGAAAGAAAAATGCACTTTGGTTTGCCCAGACATAGCCAAAAGGCCAGAAACCCTGGACCTCCATAGTCCCTGCCCATTACAGGGTCTGATGTTGTATGTTCTTCTGCATTCTTTTCCTAAAAAGAGTTTTGAGGCTGGAGCTCACAAAGTCCAGCATAGTTTGCTAGGCTAGGTCTACGATTCAGTGTTCAACTGCACATCATATTCAAAAAGTATGTGCTATTTAAGGTCACTTTCTTTTCCAGATGGCCCTTAAGCATCCATGGATTGAATTTGGATACAGACCCCAAATTGTATTTTTTTTTAAATTACCCTCGTCATTTGAGAAGGGAGGGAAGGAAGGAAGGAAGGAAGGAAGGAAGG
This sequence comes from Cyclura pinguis, assembly GCA_030412105.1. Classification (NCBI taxonomy): domain Eukaryota; kingdom Metazoa; phylum Chordata; class Lepidosauria; order Squamata; family Iguanidae; genus Cyclura; species Cyclura pinguis. The sequence goes on along the minus strand of CM059599.1, from coordinate 14,236,847 downwards.
AAGGAAGGAAGGAAGGAAGGAAGGAAGGAAGGAAGGAAGGAAAAGAAATAAAGAAACCTCCACTGCTGCTTTTATTATTTATAACAACCAGATCCAGTAAGGAGTAAAACTCCTCTACCCATGTTCAGTGATCCCCAATTTAGATTCAGACTCAGGTAGAAAGATAGCAGTGACCCTGTATTTAGCACAGAGTGTTGTTTTCCTTTGTCTGCTGCCCCCCATAGTACCCAGTTTGGCACAGCAAGGAAGATATTAGGTTGCATAAACGAAGGGTGCTGAAGTTTGTTAGAATGACTGTAAGCGTACATCAGAAAATGTTGATTTTTGGAAGCTTTGTGCAGAATGGCTGTAAAATGAATGCCATTTATGACTCCTCTTCTGATATGGGACCTTGCCTTAAATCAAATTCTGAGTCCCATTTGTAATGTATGAACTAAACATAACCCGCCCTTACGTATTCAGAGTTGAATGTAGTCCACAAAAGCTTATGCTAGAAATATCTTTTTCTCAAGTTAGTCTCATCGAATTCCTGTGTATCTCTCCACTCTGTATGTGTTTCAGAAGGTCAGGTCCTTTTGTATGTTCCATTGTCTACTCTTTCTGGATCCCTCACCCCTTGCTAGCATATTTCAAGCAGAAAATAGTATACACAAAAAGAATGCACATTCCTCTTCAAGGACTGCTAACACAAAAGTTACTTGTGTGCATTTATACATACAAAAACATCCTTCTCTTTTACGTGCATCTCTTTCATCATCAGTAATTACTTTCAAACATTAACACAATGTCCTAAATTCTGCTTTTAGTACTGCCTGCAGTTTGTTTATTTTCTATTTACCACGAAGCTGACTTTGACTTATGGTGACCCTATAAATGAGAGACTTCCAATTGCTCCATCATCACTGGCCCTTTTCGCATGGCATTTCTGAAGCAAAAGGGCCCCTTGAGCATCGCGTAAATGTGAGGAGCAGTCCGTACGACGCACTCACATTTGCACGACACTGAAGAGCCTGATGCGGACCGCGCGCGAATTTTTTCATTTTCGGCTCAAAGCCGAAAATGCTGTGTGGTCGCACATCGCTCCGGGGCCCCGCGCGCACTTACCTGGCGTGCGGTGCCTCGGGAGCTGGGCTGGTCGCGTGTCCTCTCCTCAGTGCAGCCTGGCAGGTCCCAGGCTGCACTGCGAACGGAAGAGGTGGGGTGCTCGCGCGACGAGGAAACGGTTGTGGCGCTGAAGCAGGAGGGGCGCGCCAGCGTTCCTCCCAAGCCTTCATGCGTGAGCCGAGCAGCCCAGCACCGGGAAAAGGTAAGGTGCGAAAAGGGCCACTGTCTTGCTCAGCTCTTGCAAATTCAGGGCCCTGGCTTCCTTGATTGAGTCTGTCCACCTGTAATGTGGACTTCTTTGTTTTGTACTGTCTTCTACCTTACAAAACACGATTATCTTTTCCAGTGAGTTATGTCACCTCATGAGATGGCCAAAGTACAACAGTCTTTTCTTAGTCATTTTAGTTTCAAGTGAGAGTTCAGGCTCGATTTGGTCTCAGAGCCATTCATTTGTCTTTTTAGCAGTTCATGTTATCAATAGAACTCTTCTCCAGTGAGTTGATTCTCTTCCAGACAGCTTTCTTCACTGTCCACCTTTCACAACCGTACGTAGAATTGGAAATACAATGCCTGGACAATTCTGATTTTGTTATTGAGTGATATATCTTTATATTTTAGCATCTTACTAGTTTATTTACCCAGCGTTGCCCGGGGTTTTTATTTTCCTCTTCAGTACTCACCAAACTGTCTTCTCCACTTCCTGTTACTTTGCTCCATATTTCCCAATGCAATATGTATTCAGAGTTATTTACATACACAGTTTTGTTTCCTGAGGGAGTACACTGTCGTCCTCCTTGCTGCTGGGCCTCGTGTCCATAGCAACCAGCCTATTCCAGTACTTGTAACTTTTCCCCATAGCCCCCAATCCAATCTGTGTTCTCTGGCAACGTTGATGTACTGGGTTTTGATTTTTTTACATTCTGTTGAATTTGTTCAATGGCTTTTTGTTTTTCTGGAAGCACTTTTTGTTTTGAATTTCTACTTTAAGATTCCTCACATGCGAAACTCATACAATCTACTGTGTGAGGCGAGAAGACCTTGTAACTATGTTGTGTATGTCACTTTAATTTTTTTCACATATGCCTCCCAAACATTTTCTGGCATCCGTATTGATTGTAGGCCTCGTCTCCATAGCAACCAATCTGAGGCCCAAGAGCTCTTGGCTGAGAATTCTGAAGGCCCCTCCCTAAACTGCCAACCCCAGGATGCCATAGACTCTTCACTGCCAGCCAATCATATGAGGTCTCCTTGCTTCACACAGCAAATCATATGAGGTTTTTGCCTACCTGATGCAGACAAACAGACAAATTCACAAGACAAACTTTGACTTTTATATAATAGATCTAGTTCCTTTATGGTTGACTTTCCAATATTTAAACATAGCTATCATGCTGCCTCTTAATCTTCTCTTCTCCAACCTAAACATGCCCAGCTCTCTTAGCTGCCTCTCATAGGAAATGGCTATGATTAAATATTTGAAGGGGTGTCATATTGAAGGTGGAGCAAGCTTGTTTTCTGCTGCTCCAAAGACTAGGACACAGTGCAATGGCTTCAAACTTGAGGAGAAGAGATTCCACCTAAACCTCAGGAAGAACTTCCTGACAGTGGAATACACTGCCTTGGAATGTGGTATAGTCTTCTTCTCTGGAGGTTTTAAAACAGAGGCTATATGGTCATCTGTCAGGAGTGCTTTGATTGTATATTCCTGCTAGGCAGAATGGGGTTGGACTGGATGGCCCTTGTGGTCTCCTCCATCTATGGCTTCCAGGGCTAATCTTCTTCTGATTTCTTGACCACAGTAGGGCCATTGGATCAGTTAGAGTCTCCTATGTGTTGATTCAGCATTCCACAATTGGTTCAACGGATCTACTCTAATTGGACTAACCAACAGCATTTCAGATAATATTTTCCATAGAAATATACATAAATGACTCCATAAATTTTGAAGCAAGGTGGAGACTTTCCACCTGGCTGTAGCATCCTTTGAGACAAGGCAGTCTGATTTTGGGAAGACCTTGCCACATTAGCACAAGGAATATTTGGTACAAGCTGATTCCATGGCAGGTTTTGCTAGCATTCCCAGTCCCAGAGAAGTAGACCCACTGAATCAAAAAGTGAACAGCGAATCAAAGCTTATGTAAATTCCATATCCTCCAGGGATGCTAATTGGGAATAACTACTCTTTTTACGATAGGGTTACAAGCTTGATAGATGAAGGGAATGCTGTAGATGTAGCATTTCTTGATTTCAGCAAGGCCTTTGACAAAGTTCCCCATGACATTCTTGCAAACAAGCTTATAAAATGCAGGCTGGGCAGGGCACAGCTACTGTTAGGTGGATTTGTAATTGGTTGACCGACCGAACCCAAAGAGTGCTCACCAACGGCTGCTTTTCATCCTAGAGAGAAGTGACTAGTGGGGTGCTGCAGGGTTCTGTCCTGGGTCCAGTGCTATTCAACATCTTCATCAATGACTTGGATGAAGGAGTAGAGGGCATGCTGATCAAACCTGCAGATTACACCACATTGGGTGGGGTTGCTAATACGCTAGAGGACAGGATCAAAATTCAAAATGATCTTGACAGATTGGAGAGCTGGGCCAAAGCTAACAAAATGAATTGCAACAGAGAGAAATATAAGATCCTACACTTAGGCAGAAAAAAATGAAATGCACAAATATAGGATGGGGGACGCATGGCTGGATAGCAGTACGTGTGAAAGAGATCTAGGAATCTTGGTGGATCACGAGCTGAACATGAGTCTGTGGATTAAAAATGCAGTGACATTTGCCCCAGTGTGAAAATACATTTGATGAGCGTGTCATGGGACACCTGGAGAATGACTGGGCAAAGTATGACTCATTCCCTAGGGGACGTGGAGTAAAGGGCTGAGTCATGATAGTGAAATCGTGACAAGAGGTTGCTTCAGCCAAAGGCCCTGAGTGATGACATGGAAGCAGGTATGTATAAAAGAGGAGATGGAATGCTTACTCTGTCTCTGACTCTCTGCATTCCGTATCTCTGCATCCCATCACTCTGATCCTGAATCTCTGATGCTGAATCTCTGCCTGTGGATCTGTGTATCCTGTGTACAGATGTATATACTGCAACTTTGAAGACTAAAACCTCCAGGTATTTTGGATGACAAACTCTGTGTCTGTGAGTTTACTAACCAGTGGGTAGAGGGGTCAGAGCTGATGCTGTAGTTGTACTCTGCTGACATGCTTGTTGCTGTTTTGCAAGCTCTGCTATGTTATGCTCGCCTCTGGGACACTTTCTGTGCAGAGAGCAGCGGTTCCACGGAGGACTTTGTGCTGGTGCTGTAAATCAATCTCCTGTCAGAGTCAGCAGTGTGATGTGGCAGCCAAGAAAGCCGAGGTGGTTCTTGGTTGGGTCAATAGGAGTATGGTGTCTAGACTGAGGGAGGTAATGGTACCACTCTATTCTGCATTAGTTGGGCCTTATTTCGAACACTGTGTTCAGCTCCGCGCACCTCAATTCAAGAAGGATATTGACAAGCTGGAATGTGTCCAGAGGAGGGAGACCAAAATGGTGAAGGGTCTAGAAGCCATGCCTTATGAGGAGCAGCTTAGGGAGCTGAGTACGTTTAGTCTACAGAAGAGAGGATTAAGAGGGGACATGACAGCCATGTTTAAATATTTGAAGGGGTGTTGTGTCAAGGAGGGAGCCGGCTTGTTTTTCACCGTTCCAGAAACTAGGACAAAGAGCAACGGATTCAAGCTGCAGGAAAGGAGATTCCTCTTGAACCTCAGAAGGACCTTCCTGACAGTCAGAGCTGTCCAGCAGTGGAATATGCTGCCTTGGAGTGTGGTGGAGTTTTTAAGCAGAGGTTGGATGGCCATCTGTTTGGAGTACTTTGATGTGGGTTCCTGCATGGCAGAGGGTTGGACTGGATGGGCCCTGTGACTCTTCCAACTCTATGATTCTCTACTGAAAAAAAAGTCCACAGCTCTTCTGGAACTACCTGAAAGCCACCTTCACAGATAAATTAGTAATATTGCAGCTATTGCAATTATGCATGTGAAATTTAGAAACAAGTGAGCACAGACAATTTTGGAGGAGAGGTCCAGTTCTGCTAGTTGATTCCTTTTTGAGATGGAAGGCTATGATTGGATAGGGAAGACCGATCACAGTTGCCTGTACTTCCAATCCTAGAGAAGGGTTTTTTGTTTTTGTTTTTGTTTTTTTGTATGAAGAGGAGCCTGGCATCTCACCATAATAATACATATGAATGGGACCAAAGTGAGACCATGGGTAGTTTCCAGAAGAAATGATGTAATTCTCCACTTGATGAGTAATCTGAAGTAATTCTTGCTGCAAGAACATCTTTGAAAACCAGGCAGATTGCAAAGCTTGCTTGCAATTCAGGACTTATTTTGTACAGAATATGTCATTTTCTGCAAAGAGAATAACGTTATACTATATATTCTATTTTTATTTAGAATACTCTTTTGAAATATTATTTTCTGCATGGAAAAATAGCTTATTATGCAGAAAAGGCTGTTCTCTGTGCAGATAAAACACAATAGGTTTGTGCGGAATTAATTGCAGCATTTTCATGCAGTAAAAAAGTCTTCTCCAGTACAAAAGAGAATTTTTCTGCATAGGATATTCCTTCATAGAAATATTATTTTCTCCACACAAAGTGTTGTTTCCTCTAGAGAAACTGCTGCTTTCTGCACGAAATGATCGCATCCAAACTTTGCACAGAATAAGTCTCAAACTGTAAAAACTTTCTTTAGTTCAAGGTTCTTTTCATCTGGATGTCTGAGCAGTCATAGAAAATGGTTTTCCAATAATTTTTCAAACATTCTTTCCATCCCTATTAAGAAATCATGTAAGATTTCCAGATTTTGTTTGCCTTCATGAGGCATGAGTGAAGTTGATAGGGGTTTTCCATTTCAGAACCTGGTGTCTTTAGTGCTCCTTAATTGAATTTTAATTGCTTTTTAAGAAAGTGTTTTCCCCTTGCTTTTCTTATCTGCCCTAGGTTACCTGCTCAGATGGGAAAGCCTTTAAATTTAAGCAAAACGTAGCCAAAAAGGGGGGAAAAACCCTATACTGTATAAATGACATGAAATTTGTTCATAGAGTATTCACATGGAGATACAAATGAGTATTGTTCAGATGCAAGGTGGAAGGGGAATATCTGTGTGCAATCTACAGGGGAAAGCAAAGCAAAGCTCAAAGATTATGGCTTGCAAGAATGAAATGCACCAAGTTCAGGCAAGTTAACCAATGAATGCTGCCTGTGATAAAGACTCCCTTCTTGGATAAGTTTCTCCAGCACCTTTACAGAGAAGTTGATCGCCTGCTGCTGTCGCAATTTTTTAAAGCAGATGTTATCCCATTAATTAGCTCTGAACCTGAAATAAGCTTGAGATTTCTCTCTTTCTCTCCCCCCTCTCCCTACCCCGCTGCATTTGCAAGCCGAAAGGAATTGGTCCCTGCATGCTCGCTCCATATCCGCATTTAGCATCACCTCATAAACAGCAGTGAAAACTCAGCAGGTCCCTGATGAAGATACATTAGCTTATTTCTAATTTAAAGTTATGTTGCTTAACCTTAGCAAAATTGGTCACTGGTGGCCAACTGTTTGGATCACAGGTTGATGACCAAAGCGTACATAATAAATTCTCCGATGCACCACAGAACTGGGCAGAAATCTCTGTTTAATTTACAAAAAGGCACTCAAAAATATTAAATATTTACACCTTGCAAGGAAGGGCTGGGTAGCATTTTAGAGGTCAGGAGGCTCTTGCTGTAAGTCACTGAGTAGGGCTCTTCTCAGTCTTCTCCCTCATCTGCTTGTCTTATCAATTCTGTTCCTCCCACTGTGCTGGCTCCTAGCAAACTTTTTAAAAGTCCAAGCCTTACGGTTGATTAAAAAATAATTGGCAAGCCAAGGCAGGGGCTTATTTAGACACTGTGCAGATTAAAATAATTAAGCCATTTCGGTGGTTAACAAGAAACAAAATGGAATTTGCACGAATAATTATATTCCCAACATCAAGTTGGAGTCATTTCAGGACCTGATTTCGAGAAGCTGGCAGAACAGCTAGAATAATCATCAAGCAGAGAAGTAAGTAATTGACACAACTTTAATGTTTATAATGATTTGAATGCCAAGGGCAGTATGATATGTGTGTGTGTGCGCGCGCGTGCACGCACACACACACACACACACACACAGACATACATACATATACATACATGGGTGGGTAGGTAGAGTCTGTCTTTTCAGGAAATCAATTCTAAACAACAAAATTATGCCAAATATAGAAATGACTTTTTCCTGTCTGTTTCTATAGGATGATTATGATATTAACAAACCTAGGTAACTCAAAACTACACAAACTGTTCTATACATTCCATCTGGGCAATGCTTTTCGTTACAGAATTTTGTTGCGTTTCCTCTGCTCCTTCTCCCAATTGAAATCTGAAAGTTGAGGGCACCCTTACAAAATGTAAAAGAAGGCCTGTTTTCCATTGTTGCATAAATTGTGCATGAACTGTTTAAGAGCAAAATACGGAATATTCACCTGGCTAAAAGTCCATTCTTTTCTTCGTTTCCTAACCTGGGCAATGTGATCCCATGCAATTCACTCACTGATAGAGTGGGGAATATACTCAGGAATAGATTTCCATAGGATTGCAATCTTAAATCTGAGGCTGCAGACTCAGAGCAATCTCTCTCTCTCTCTCTAGCACACACATACACACATACACACAGAGGAAGAGTGAGAGAGAGACTTCAAGCACAATGATACAATTGCTCTCTGTACTTTATTCAGGTTTTGAGCAAATCCCAAATGTATTTTTAAACTTAGACTCTTCTGCAAAGGACCACCTGAACAGTGAAAATATTCTGCATGGATTTTGTCCTATTTTATTATTATTAGAATACTGCTCTTTGAAAGCCAAGGTTCTACATGTTTGTTTGCTAGCTCCTCTCCCCCATTACTCTTCTAGCCTTATGTCAGTGTGAAACAACAGGGGGAAAAAAACATTTTGATTTGTTCTTTTCCTTTTGGAAAAAAAAAAAAAAAGGAAAAGGATATGATTCTTGATAAAGGCATGCACAAATACCACATGCAATGGATTTGTATAAATGTTTATATTTCTAAAAACAGTGGAGAGGGAAGAGGGTGGGGAGGCAGTGCCCTGAATTGTAATCAGTTCGACTCTTTCTTCTCCCAAAAGAAAAGCAGGTGGAGCGCACAATCACAGTGCCTTATAACCGATGCTGTACAGCAAGGATATGTGTCCCCTAATCTGAGAAAGTAACTTCCAGAACAGGTTTTCTGAACTGAAAAATGATTTTGCACTGTCCATTTTTTTTTTGAAAAGGAAAATTAAAAATAAAAAATGCAGTAGGTGAAGCTCGCTCTTTTAATAAGGAATACAAATCCAGCCACGTCCTCAGTGTCTAAATGCACCCTAATGAGAGGCTATAAAATCCATCACATTAAGGGCTGGCTCTCTGGAAGGTGTATGAGCTCAAAAATGTTCAATATATTAGCTGAGTAAACAACAACAACACCCCCCGTGCTATAAAGCACCCCTGACAAGAAAAGACACTTGCTTTCGCCTTTAACGGTTCTGTTCGACACATTTTATAAGGGTCCTTTGAATACATGAATAAGATTGGTTATTCCCATCTCTTTCTTAAGCAATCTTTTGAAACGACTGTGACCTGAAATTGGAATTCTTGTAAACACCCAGCCGGAGAGAATGTGCACTGTTTGGTTTTAAAGAGACGGTACATGTTTAATTATCCTAACTTCTTCTTGGAGAATGCTATTAACATTCCCCATTAGCGTCATCTCATTGGTTCGTCCTGCTGCTCCACCTTAGGGGCAGCAATAGGAGCTAATCTCATTGCTCCCGAGTGCATAATAATGATTTTTTTCTTCCTTCCTTCCTTCCTTCCTTCCTTCCTTCCTTCCTTCTTTCTTTCTTTTTTTTCTTTTCTTTTCTTTTTGCTCTTGTCTCTGAGGCACTGTTTTTGGGTAGACATTTCTCTTTTTCAGAAAATTCTGGATCAACTCGGGTTCCACCCTTTCCCACTGAAATGAAACCCTCCAAGAATTATGTTCACATACTCACACAAAAACATACTGTTGCTTTACGCAAATAAATGACTTCAGATCTTTCCCCCCCAAGATATCCATGCACTGTGCGCACCTCTGTAAGCCAGGCAGGGATTCATGAAGTGAGCATTTTATTTGGAGTCCTTGGAACAGAAGAACAGAAGAACAACAGGAAGATATCGTCTTAATGCAAAATACCTCTGCTGTTTACTGGTAGCATTGCAAAGCGACGAAGAAAGGGGTCCCCTCACCCAAAAAAAAGAAAAGACAGGAATTGTTTTTTTCAAAAAAAAAAAAAAACGGAAAGGAAGAAGAGACATGTGAATCCAAGGCTACTGAATCAAGAGAGGTTGTACCAGTATTTCCCCCTCCAGCTGTATATTATTTGTATTCAAGGTTTTTGAAATGACATTGTAATCTGATGACGCACCGGTCTATTATATTGTCTACGAGGACAAATATCTGTACGTTTTCTCTGTAGAACTAACACAATTTTTCCATGTCATAGGTGCATAATATTCTGGCGGTCATAAGGAACGATGCTATTAATCCACTCGGGCAATCTCCAGGTCTGATTATTAGGGAAATAAATTTGCATGCTGCATGGAAGCTAGGTGAATCACCGAGAACACAAATTATATTTCCTGACAGCAAGTTAGAGAATGGAGCCGCATCGCAGGGTTTGCCTCCCTCCCTCCCTCCCTCTCTTTCTCCTCTTCTATTCCCTCCCCCCCCTTTTTTTCCCTGAAAGCTATAGAATTTCAATTCATTACGTGAGATTGGTTAGAATTCAAGTCTCTTTTTAAGTTGATATTAAGTTGAGTCTGTTATCTCTGGGAAAGCTAGCAGGTTCCCCTGAGTATCCACCTAATCACTACTTTAAAAAAAAAATCGAAACGTATAGTTAGTGTCATGATTTAGGTACCAGAGCTAGTTTATTTATCAGTGCAGAGAGAGATAATTTCAATTTGAAGCTCTGTAGCCCACATGAATTTAACTGTCTTGAAAGCACTTTTCCTTTGCTTTTTTCCCCCCCATTTGGCTTTCTCCATATCTATTTTCTGTTCCAATCCCTCCCCCTCATCCCCCCGCAACCTGCCCAGTTGTAATAATAATCATGGCCATTCTTGAGTGCATTCTTGATCCTCTGTGTAGATTTTGCAGGTTGGGACTAGATGTCACCTCCCTTTCGCATTCAAATGAGTTCCTGAGGTGAACAAGCATTCCTTCATTTTAGATATATCAGCTGAGATCCTGTGTCATCACTGCAACTATGATGTTGGAGAGCTTTCACTGTACTTACAATTAACCCATCCACACCCTTCCCCAACCAACTTTTGCTGCCCAGCACCACTTGACCGAGGTTTTTTCCAAGGCTCTGGAATGATGCTTGCAGTTATGGGGTATCTTGACAGCAGAGAAGTGGAGAGACTTCTTGGTATCCAGCCACAGCTGCTTGTCTCAAGGCACTCTCCAACTGAGAGCAGACAGTGGATTTCATTTCCCAGTGTTCCACTCTTCTCAGAAATGTTGCCATCAGGGTGTTGCCAAGCTGTGAAAGTAGTGAGGATATCGCCAGTCCAGCTTACGATATGATAATTGAATGGCCATTTGCTGAGGTGGGTGCTTTGAGTGTGTGTTCTTGCGTGGCACGGGGTTGGATATCATAGGGCCTTTCTGCAGTACATTCTGTGGAATGCTGAGATTTGCAGGTTAGGGAGGGGCATTTAGAATTCACAGCCAGGCAGAACTTTGGTCTCAGTAAACTACAAACCCCAGAATTCCACAGGACCAGCAAATCTCATGTGAAGGATTCCTCCCCAACAATGTATCCAGGACTGGTACCATAGCTGTGCCTTTTGGTTGCAACCATTTCTATCTTTCCTTGAAACTTTCCATTAACCAGTTGCCAACGGCTCAAAGACCAGCATTACACTACAAACCACGACTCTGAGTAGCACTGCTCTCCAATGAACATGGGACTCTATGTGCCATAAGTGGACAATTATGGCTATTCCATAGTCAGAATTCTCATCCTGTGGTGAGGGTGGGATCATATAAACTACCAAAACTGTCAAAAATGAAAAGTGAAAAATTGGGTGGGGGAGAAGAAGAAGAAGAAGAAGAATTGAAGTAGCCAGAAATCCACTTGTGGTTTGCTGTTTTTGTTTTGTTTTGTTTTGTTTTGTTTTAAATTAAATAGTACAGACTGGGCTTGCAACCTACTTAAAAGGTGACTTCGTGCCCTAGATTCCTCTAGAAGAGACATTTCAAGAGGAAGGGGGAAAGCAGAAAAAGGCAGTTCAGGCATTTGTGAGGTTCAAAGGCCAACAAAACAGCATTGGAAGATGCATTTTGCCATTCCACTATATTGGGTACTCTAACCAGAATCCCATGGGTGTCTTAAACATCCATATGTTTTCCTACAGACGCAGTTGTACATCAGCATCTTCATCCACTTAATTTCCTTATTTATATGATGCCATCAGTGTGCAGGGTGGTTTATAAGTAAAACAACCATAAAGAGCCAGCCCTGACAAAGGTGTACAATCTAAAATGTAAACACACACACACACACATAGCGGAAGGAAAGAGAAATACAATATTCACGTGCAGTTAAATGTTGCAGCAGCAGAGCTGAACCTCCAGTGCCATTCCCATTCTGATGTGCATTTCATATGTGCATTCTTTTTGCACATTGAGCGTCATTCCACATGTTCTGTAGGTTGTGTGTTTGGTTAGTGATCGTGGTTGTATTGGGTTTTGATAATGCAAAGAACTGGTAAAACAAACCCTGAAATCATGGAATCATGGAGTGGGAAGAGACCACAGGGGCCATCAAGTCCAATCCTTGGCCATGCAGGCAGACAGCATCAAAACATTTCCAAAAGATGACCATCTACCTTCTGTTTAAAAACCTCCAAAGAAGGAGACTCCACCACACTCCCAGGCAGCATATTCCACTGTCCAATGGCTCTTACCATCAGGAGGTGCTTCCTAATGTTTATATGGAATCTCTTTTCCTGAAGTTTGAAGCTATTGCTCTGTGTCCTAGGATCTAGAGCAGCACAAACCAGCTTGCTCTATCCTCGGGATGACATATCTTTGAATAGTTAAACATAGCTATCATGTGGCCTCTTAACCTTCTGTTCCTCATAGGGAATTGTTTCCAGGCCTTTTGACTCATTCTGTGTGAAAAATTGCATGTAGGGTTTTTTCGGTATGTGTGTGTCTGAACAAAATGGGTAAAATGGGTAATACTGCACCTTTTTTTGGACATAAGTTCTGAACTGTGAATAGGTTTCAAAAATGGCACAATTTTCACCAACTTTATTATGAAGTAGAGGAAAACAATAGAATTGTTCTTTTTTGTTTCAAGAACAATTTTATTTCCCTACCCTGCCTGTATTTTGAGCATGTGATCTTCAGGCAGTTTTTTAGGCATCAAGGAAATGTTTAAAGAATGCCTTTAAAAAAAAAGAAAAGAAAAGTATTAAATATTTTCCAATACAATAAGAAAAAATAAAAAGATATATAAAGGAAAAGAAAAAAGAAAAAAGAAAACAAAGAAGAAAGATAGTAATGGAAAAATAAGAATAGTAAAGAATAATAAAAAAAGGATTTACACTTCCAACTTTCTTAATTATGACTGTACATAACAATATAAAGTAACATCTCCAAATGTAAATGCCATTCATATACTTTGTTGCTCCACTGGAAAAACCCTATCCTGGGGTCTACAATTTTGATATCAAATATGATTCCGTGTGCCTGAGAGGTCGCCCAAATGAGCACGTAGGCAGCAACGGTTTAACGATCGAAAACCAGGTCAGGCCAGTAAAATTCCCAGTCATGTAGCCCTAGGAGACTTCAAGATGTGCAAACCCACAATAAACAAAGGGTCTTCAGCTCCGAGAAGCCGACTTGAGGGGATTAGTGTGTTAGGCCCAAGTTGAGCAAATATCCTATCAAGCAAGGACCATTTACATGAAGTCAAACCACAACCAAATGCAGCCGAAGATCCTGAGGCTTTGGCAACACCTTGTAATCTCATCACGCAAAGGAAGTTACCATTGTGGAGCCTTGTTCTCGCTGCAGCACCCATTGTTCTCCCTGGGAAAGGATTGGTCCTCCAGGTCCTTTTTCCCCTACAAATAGTCCCAGTTTTTGAGCATTTCTTTGGATCGCTCCTGGTCATCCCAGCAGACCGTTGCTCCATCCATTGAGTAATCACCTCAGCCCTCTCCGTGCTGAGCTCCACTTCTCCACTGCCTTCCTGGACCAAGGACTTCAGGAAAAGGTGCAGTATTGCCCCACCTGCAACCCCTTCAATATTCCCCTATCCAGTTTCCTCTCTTTTGCTTCTTAATAGGTCTTGAGTGAGTGTGTGAGTGATTGTGTTGGTGTGTGAGACTTTCTTTCAATAAAATCATTTATTAGACATTTTTTGTTTGGATTTTGGCTTGTCCTGACCCCGTAAAAACTGGGTAAAAAGACCCAGCTAGGTTATCCTGCCTCTTGCATTGCTACTGCCTGTGCTCTGGCTAGTTTCCATCCCCATCACATGGAGCACATTGAGGTGTCCCCCAAGGGACTCCAGAAATCAGGGCAACAACTTCTACTGTTTATTTTTTCCATATATACTAATTATCAAACCTACATGTTCTCTTTTCCTTTCAAAATGCGAATTAAAGTTTCCCAATCTTGCAATGTTTAAAGAATCCCCATTTTCTTACCCTGCACAGAGATATAAAAATAGATCGTTCACCTTGATTGCTGTGAAGAACAAGAAGAACAAAAATATAGGTAGGGAGATATCTGGAGAAAGACTGGTAGGAAGTGAAAGTTTCATCTCTGAGAATATCATTTTGCATATCCAGTGGGACAGAATCCATAAGCAAGAAGGGAAGACCCCAAGTCACCCTAATCATCTGACTGTATCATGACTGCCTTGTGTAAACTGTTGTTCCTTTTTGTGAAGCATCATTTCATCTTTCTTAACTTCATCAAGACAAGGCCACTTTTTGCCTGGGATACTGTATGAGTGGGCAAAATTTCAGATTTTATTACAGGAGACAAAGACTAAGATTGTTTTAGCTTGTTTTCAGTTCCTTCAGAGACTACAACATGAACTTCAAATTACAAGAAAAGAAATTTCACCTAAGCATTTGGAATAGCTTCCTGAAAGCAAGAGCAGCTCAACAGTAGAATATGCTGTCTCAGAGTATGATAGAGTCTCCTTCTCTGGAGGTTTTAAAACACAGACTGGATGCCCATGTGTCAGGAATGCTTTGAAGGTGTAGTCCTGAATGGCCGGGGGTTGGACTCGATAACCCTTGTGGTCTCTTCCAACCTCCAATTCTAGAACTGTGATAATTCTCAGTTGTCCAGTATCCTCCTCATCAAGGTTTCCTGACACTTGAGAAAACCTTTTTTTTAACCATTTTAACAAATATTTTCAAATATTCTTCTCATCCTTGATGCAGAGGTATGTGTTGATAGCACTATATGACCCTTGTGTTGAGTGACAACATTGGGCAGTTGAATGCTCACCTATAAGTATAAGCAAATATGCAACCAATGGAGCACTAGCACCAATTTCAGCTGGGGCAGGCAGATATGAGTTGGCTGAGAATATATGCCCACATGTGCAAGACCATGGCATGTGCAGCTCTGCTTCTGCAACCTGGCATTGAATATGTACTTTGTGTGGATTGGACAAAAATGTCCAGCCTTCAGAAGTCTCAAGGAGAGCTTGCATATGTGTAAGACACTTTGAAAAGTCAGACCAAGTTTTGTGACTCTGTTGTCAAGCATGTGCATTTGTATAGCATGATAAACAGACAGACACTTTGATATGTTTATGTACTAGACCTGAATGATATGTTTATGTACTAGACTACATCTCTGCCAGAAAAAAGAACAGTAGCTCTGGGTGCCGCCTACAGAGTTCTTTGCCAGTTAGAAGGGAATTTGACTGTAATCGTCATTCCAGGGTCAGTCCCAGACAGGTATGCCTTCAATATCAATGAGAGCTGGTGGTTTGTAATGTCTTTCATTTAGCATCCAAGAAGCCTCCCTTGCATTATTAAATTTGCACAGAACGACTGCGAGTAAGAAGAGAATAAATGTCTTTACATCCTAATGTATTAATTAAACGCACATTTATTATAATCAGAGTTTTATAGGCAGGCAGTAAAAGCAAATGTGATTTCTCAGCGATACGTGGAAAGGAATTCACATATGGTTAAAGCGGGTGTTCTGCTGTGAAGGTTTCATAGGTGGCTTTCCAATGTTGTCACTGCTGTCCATATTACCTGACATTACACTCAGCCTTGCCCAACATGAGATGGTTTCCCACCTCGCAGGAAAAAAAAAAAGCTAAAGATTGGTAAAAGATCATTTTGGGAAAGAGGGAGGAAGGAATCAGAACAATGGGTCCTCGGTTGCTTGGATACTTGTGTATTAAGAAGGATGGACGTTCCAATAGAGTACTTCTTCGAACAGCTCTGCTCAAAGTGGTGGACCATGGACTGATGTCACCTCCTAAACCATCTTCTGTTGGTGTCCAAAGAGTTCCCTAGAATAAAGGAAGAGTTGCAGTCAATGAGCACAAATATGATGCAAGTCCCTAGAACACTGGGCTCTGGGAATTGCCACTTTCCACAGCCTGTAGCTAGAGAATAATCACCTCCAGAGGGTTAAGAAGTCCCAGGAAATGCCAGGTTCTGTTCCTATAAAAACCAATTTCACTTTGAAGAACTATATGATTTTTTTTTTCATCTCAAAACATTTCCTGGGAGCTCCGGACATTACCAGAGTCCGAGTCTCCTTTTGACCAGTGTTCAGTCCTCCTTTTCACTCCTACTCCCTTGGTCAGTTTAAATTAATCCAGAACTTTCCAAAAATATAATATGCTGATTACTGGTCTGTGTATTTCTGCTTTGTCAGGCCGAGTCAAAATGGCCTCCAAGTAAACTTAGTTCTTGTTTCCAGGACACAGATTCCACAGAGATGAAACACGTGAAAGAGGAATATTAGTACTAAAGCAAAATTATTCTAATGCTTAACTACTATAGTACTGTGTTGAGTATAATCCTAGAATTTTGTTTTTAAAAAGGCTCTATCAAAACTGATGAAAATCAGTTTCTAAAATGTTGCATGAAACTCAATGTGGTATGGGATAACGTGGAAGAGGAAGAGGATGGGGGAGGGATAATCTGGAATCTTTCAAGAGAGGTCTAGATCCACATCCCTGAAGCTACATTCTCAACAAAAAGAATGAGAAACTTTCAATATTTCAGGCAATTTGGTTGAACCTAAGGACTGCTCTAAAAATTGGACCGATATTCCACCAGACCTAGAATGTTGCATGTAATAATAAATCACATGTGCCTCCCAGAGAGGTTAGAGTGGTCCACTTCTTGCTATCCTTCTGCAAGCAAATGAAGACTTCTTTTTGTTTTGTTTTATTTCCACAGGCCTTTGAAAACTGTTTTTTTTTTTGAAGGGAACAACTCTTGTATAATGTGTTGCATTGTCTATTTGTTTTTTTTTCTTCTTAATGGTTACGCTTTTATAATATTTTGATTTTGCTTATAGTTCAATTGCACTTTTAAATCTTATTCTAAGTTCATTGATAGCTTAATTACATTTTAAATATTTGTGTAAGGTGAATTTTAGCTGTGTTTCTTTTAAGTGTACTTTGAATCCCAGGATAATGAAGGAGGGATAATAGTAATAGTAATAGTAATAAATTATATTATATATACAACATAATATATTATTATATTACATCATATAATATATAATATATATCACTTAATATATAATATATTATAATTATATATATAATATTAATGTTATTGTAATATTATTATTATTATTATTATTATTATTATTCAGCCAAAGTTTTCTTTCCTTTTCTTTTTTCTGAAAACAGAATTCCCACAATAATAACTTGCTGCATCATCTTTATTTTTTCCCTTTTGAAAATCAGCATGCTTTAATTTTTGTAAACTGCCTTGAGACCCAGGGTTGGTGGAAAGGTGGTCAGCAAACAAATATTTCCATATGACACAGAAAGAGTCTGTACATCAGGCTTTCCAGATATTCCTAGGCTTCCATCCCAACCCACAGTTTTCAAGCTATTCCAAGACTCCCAAATCCCATCACTTCAACCCAGCTAGTGGTCAGTTATGATGGGAGCTGGAGTCAAACACATCTGGAGGTCCACAGATTTCCCATGTATCCCCAATCCAGATATCACTTTTGTACTCCCCTTGGCTCTCTATTGAACTACAAATGAAAACACAGAGATAGAAAATGTGATGTTTTGTTTCCTTCTTCTTCCCTCCACATTTTTAAATAACAGTAGATAAATACAGCCCATGGCCCATATACATTGCCTGGACTTCAGTTCTGTGGCTTCTGAAGCCCCTTACCAATCTCCCAAGGCCTCCCAACCACACTATTTTGAAAAAAGGTTGGTTTGGGGACAATTTTTACCCTAAAACTGTGGGAAAAAAACCCTGAAATATGACATCACTCCCAGTAACTATTTTGAGAGAGACTGCAGAGGAAAATGGAGGTGTCTGGGCTTGCTATGAGGGAGTCCTACCAACTTGTTATGAGGGGGATGTTACTGCCCTGGCTAGTCTGAGCTTTGGGGATATTAAAAGATATCCTCTTGATATCACAATTCGGCTTCACTTCTCTATTCCTCTCCACGTGCTTGCGAGGCCACCGGACAAGCACGTAAACAAGCTCAGCCGTTAATTGCCGTAAGATTCCTGGACAATACAGGCAGGCCAGAAACAGCTGACTCACTGCTTTAGGAGACCTCCAGGCAAGTACTATAATTAAGTATTCATGCCACTTACAAAAGAGCCTCTGCCCTGCAATGGCAGCTTGATGGGTAAACTATACAATACCCAAATACTCTGCGTTTGCATACTGGTTACTCTATTGAGAACCGCTACGATAACTCAATCATTCAGAGTCTGACCATTCAGAGGCTTTGTCTCCAACCCCAAATCTATTGTTTTCCCCCAAGTACGGCATAGCCTGCACTCACAATTCTCCTTATAAAAACCCTTGATTCCGAGACCTTCCTCGGATCGCTCCCGAGTTTCATCCCGCCTTGCTGCCGCTTTGCTTGGCGAGCCTCCCCTCAGCTCCACGAGCTGAGCTACATCGCACCCCAGCTTCGCTCTCTATTTTTCTGGGCTTCAGGACAGGTGAAGTATCACCCAAGCCAGCAATCCCTCTACAAATCCCTCTATACCACTCCAACCTTTATTTTCTATAGTTATCTTGTATGAGTGTGTCGCATACACTGTTTTGCTTGTATTTAATAAATATCATTTATTATTTCAACTTCTGTGTTCTTCTTGACTTGACCTGACCCCGTAGACATAGGGTTCAAGATCTCGCTATGTTACCCTGCCTCACGTAACGCTAAGCAGTGCTCTGAGCTAATTTTCCCCACCTTTAGTTGAGCACATTTTGGTGTCCCTCCCGGGACCCCCAGTACACAGGGTAACAGAGTGGTGGAGAATGTGGGCAACCCTGGTACCCCTAATTTGAGAAGGAGTCGCAAATCTCCTCAAATCAGGCTGGTACTGACTTAGGTGACTTTCGGTCAAGTTGTTAGAGCACTGTTAGGCAGGAACACTCGTGTGTGGAGTCTGTGTGTCTGAGCTCTAGAGCTATCTTTGTTGGGTGGTTCTGCTTCTTTTCATTCTTGGCCATGTACGGTGGCCATACCTACGTGGTCACTAGCTTCGGCAGTGAATCATTGTAGATGACAGGACCGTGCAAGTGGCTCACCTGGGAAGTACCTCCCTAACTTGGGGTCTATTGTGGGCTGGGATCCGAAGTGTTAGAGTGTTGGCACGGTAGGAACAGTCTACACTCATTCAACACCATAGCAGTAAGGCAAAAATAGCACTTAGGGAAGAACCCCCCCCCTTAGAGTTGTATACGGATGCGTCCCGTCAGTTATTGTTGTTGTGTAGCTTTGAGAGGGCGAGTGCGTCCCGTTAGTAGTTGTGAAAAGCGCGGGTGCGTCCCGCTGTGTAATTTCGGGTGCGTCCCGATTGGCTAGCCGACTAGGTGCGGGTGGTGAGTCCCGACCTAGCCTAGGATTTAGAGATTTGGCCCATGGTAGAGGAAGGTATCCCTCACCCAGAAAACCAGTTAGGGATGGTTCGGTTTTGGTTCCTTGCCCTTTTCCCCGCTGCTTGGCCAGGCGGCGCTGTAAGTTCCACTGGGTTCGTTTCCCTGCTTCAGGCAGGCGGAGTACTCCTGAGGGTTCCCTGGGTCTAGGTGACCTCCCTGTCCCTGAACCGTTTCCTTGTCCTTTGGTCCCCAGTGCTGTCAAAGTGGAAAACCGGGCTTGGGAGTACCAAAGTGATTTTGGTTGGGCAGGCTGGAGATAGGTTCCCATCCCTCTTTCCTAAGAGAAGTTCCACAGAGTTCATTTTCCTTCAGTCCCCCAGGGGTCTAGGTGATCCTTCCCGTCACTCCAGTTCCTGGTCCCGTTTGTAGTTTGTGGTTTGTAGGTTGTAGTTTGTAGTTTGTGTCGGAGAAAGTTGTGGTTTGTGTGGAAAAATGGCAGAGAATAGCAAGGTCACCATCAAGGACCTCATGTTGGAGGAAGAGGTCAGAGGTAAACTAGAGAGATGGGTGTTGAGTAAGGGGAAATGCCCCTGGAAGAACACCATCTTCAAGACGGTCGATCCCTTTACCACACCCCGGGAAGTGTACACCCTGGTGCGTAAATCAAAGAAGCCATTTGGGCCATCTAAGGCCGCTTTGGCCACTTGGGGATTTGGCTTACGGCCAGAGATGCTAGTAGTGCCCTGGTAAAAACCAGAGAAAAGTTAGCTGGTGTGGAGAAAGAGAATGCCCAGCTTCAGACCGAGGTTGAGACGCTGCGTGCGGACAAAGTAACTTTTGCGTCTGTAGCGCAGGCATCCGCAAAAAAGCTTAACAACATCACGGTAGTGGCGCAAACATGGGAGGAGAAAGCCCACACCTTAGAGGCTGAGCTGGATCATGCCCGGTCTGCGGCCAAGTTTATGGTGGGGCAAGTGAGAGAACAGCAGGAGGCTGTTAGCCATGTAGTGTGCCAAAAACAGATTGCTGTGCTGGAGAGCCAGCTCCAAACGTGCAAAGCCTTAATTTCGGCTGTGTGCCCGGAGCTACTCCCAACGTTCGCTTAGGACTTTTCTGCGGAGACACTGCCGGAGGATTCTCAGGCAACCGTTCCCCACAATCCCGACTGGAGTGACCCTAAGGTCCCAGTCCACCCGGTAGAGACTAGGTCCATGACGAAATGGACGACCTCCCTTAGAGAAGGCAGTTCTGATAGGCAAGAGACACAGGAGACCCAAGTCACGGAGACTAGGGTCCCCTGGCATGCTACTGAGGCCAAAGCAATTGCAGACCAATTGGCTCCATTAAATTGGTCCACTGGCATCATGTGGCTGAATGCGGTGATCCATTCTCACCCGACAGCCAATGGTCAGGACTTGACCCAACTGGCTCGGCTCTGTATGTCCTACTCTTGAATCAGCCGTGGCAGCTCGAGGCCTGGTTAGGTTCGAGGCCCACGACTGGATGAGAGAGGTAGTGAGGATTTTGTGGTCCGGACAGAGTGCAGGTGTGCTGTATGTCATGGAGCAACAGGGTCCTCGTAAGAACCCTGAAGCTTACGTGGCACGGAAGCAGCTCCTCGCCATTCTGGTCGAGAAGGTCCCCTTGATGCCCTGTGGATATAATTTTGACTCGAATTTAAGATGCTCTTGTACGGAGGTCTTAATTATGAGACCAAGATGGCTTTAGGTTTGGTGGATCCAGCTGCCACTAACTGGGAGGAGTTTGGGAACAACCTCCGATGGGTCTCTGACTTGCTACGTGAGGCAGGATCCCTTAAACTTCCCACTAAGGCACATAGAAAGGACACCGGGAATTGGGAACCCATATCCGAGGTCACGTACTTGAATTATGGGCCCCATTCCCAACACAGGAAAACTGCACCAAATTCAGTTCCCTGAGGGAACTGGAATCCACACCCAGCTCCCAGACAGGACAATAGGCAGTGGCAGGGAAGAGATTTCCGCAGCCAGCCCAGCAAGGCAGGAAGTCCCCCACAGCAGCCCACTGCCCCCAAACAACTCTCTGACTCGGGCTGTCCTCGAGAGATGTCTGGTGGGTACGATCCCACAGCCCAAACATACTCCTCGGATAGAGTAAGAGTCTGGGGCAAGCTCAGAAGGTTCGGGCTGGACATGAGCCAGTTCGATAAGCGGCCAACATCGGAGCTTTTGGAAGCTCTAGGTAAGCAGCTTCAGGCGGGAAGTAAACAGCCGGTCCAGGCCGTGACAGACGGCCCACCTCCGGCTGGATACTACCCTAACCTGGATCTGCAAGCATAGGGGTGCTCTCAGTGCAGGAAGCTTCCCCGCAACGTTGTGGCTAGGTTGAAGCCAGACAGGTGGGGAAGGTTCTGAGTGAAGGCAGGCATAGGGACCAAGAGGGATAAGACTCCTGCCACTCTTCTTGTGAACTCTGGTGCAGCAGTAAACGTGCTGCACCCCAAACTTGCGAGGTATGGTGAACCCACGCCCAAGCATGTCCAGCTTTCTGGATATGGCGGGGGGGGGGTCACCAAGCTAGGGCATGGACAGGCATCCCAATATCTATAGAGACGTTTTGTTTTCAGTTGTGGGCATGTGAGAACCGGGGAGAAGACGACGGCCTTTTAGGCATCGGTTTTCTCCAGGGAAACAAGATCACAGTTGATTACGCAAACAGGTTTCTATGGCAGCTAGATCAGGGACCAGTAGAGATTTCAGCAGTGCACCGCTGTGCCACCATTAAAGCTCCTGCCCCTGTGCATTGTGTGACCAGCGACCCGTGGGTGAAAGCATTCCACGAGGTATGGATAAAGGACAAAATAGAGTGCGGGACTGTAAAGGGAGCCTGTGTCTTGATAGAAGACCAGGATCCCCCACCTCAGAAACAATACAAATACCCGGCCGAAGCGGAGGAAGGCATTGGGAAAACAATTGAGGGACTCATCAAGTGGGATGTAGTCACCCCGATGCAGTCCATATGTAATGCGCCCCTATGGCCTGTGCTAAAATCAGACGGCAAGACATGGAGGATGACGGTAGACTTTAGAACACTGAACTCCATCACCCCGCCTGTCGTGCCGGTCGTAGCTAAATATAATGAAATCCTGTCTGCCATTGTGAAAGGAGCCAAATTTTACAGTGTTTTGGACTTGGCGAATGCATTTCATTCTATTCCTTTGCACGAGGCGTGTTGGTACAAATTTGCCTTCACGTTCCAGTGACAACAGTATGTGTTTAAACGCACGCCCCAGGGCTTCCATTCCAGCCCAAGCATTTGCCATGCCCACGTGGTAAAGATGTGGAACAAGCTGCAGCCAGCTTCAAGGTCCCACGTCTTGTCCTACGTGGACGATATTCTTATATACTCCAGTTCGGAGGAAACAACCTGGGAGATCACCCACGAGGTATTAGGAATCCTCCGCGACACCGGCTTTAAGGCCAACCGAGAAAAGGCCCAATTGGTATCTACTGAAGTAAAATATCTAGGGCTTTGTTTAGGCACCGAAGGTCGCACTCCTGATGCACAGTGGGTAGAAGTGATCTCAAAGCTGCCAGCCCCCACAGACGTGCACTCCTTGCGTTTTCTACTCAGGACATTCAACTTTTCCAGGGACTTTATAGAGTCTTTCGCAGCCAAGGCGAAGCCTCTATATGCCCTATTAAAGAAGAATGCCCAGTGGGAATGGGGACCTGCACAAAAGCAGGCATTTGCCCAACTTAAGGAGTACTTGATGAGAGCACCTGCCCTTCCACACCCAAATATGGCTAAGCCGTTCCTCATACAACTAGCCACCTCGAACAGGAGTATGGGAGCAGTTCTGTCGCAACGACAAAACAGCACTCAGTGTGTGATAGCCTACGCCTCCAGGAATTTGGACCCACACGAGACTAAATTTACTCCATGTGAGAAAACATGCCTCACACTGATCTGGTCTATAACGCACTGGGAGTTTATGATTGGAGGTGCCCGTGTGATTGTCCAGACCCCCCACACGCCGCTCAAGTACATCTTGTCAGGAAGAGTGCAGAATGGCCAGGTGTCTAATGCCAGGATTGCCTAATGGACTGTTTCCTTGGTGTCACGTGGGGTGGATTTTCAGAAACAACCGCGGGAACCACCAGCTCCCTATGGTCTCGTTGTGACCAGAGCCATGTATGAGTGCCCTTTACCACCTATGACTACGAGTCAATGGCCAGTGGAATGGGGAGCCTCCCTTGAGGAAGCTCAGTTGCAGGGCTTTGTTTGCTGGTTCTGTGATGGGTCATCCATGCACGTGGACAGTAGCCCACGGACAGGCTATGGAGCTATCCGAGTCGCAGGCTCCTTCACCCTACAGGGAAAAGCCCGGCCACACTCCAGCCAGGCGACGGAGGTAGAAGCTCTAAGGGCTATCCTGGAGTACAAACTGCTTGACTGCCCCCTGGCCATCTATACAGATTCGAATTGGACTGCCGAAGCAGCCAGTGTTTGGTTACCAATCTGGCTCCAAAATGACCTCAAAACATCTGATGGGAAGCCCATTGCCCATCTCGATAAATGGGTCAGGATCGCTGCCCAGATTGAAAAAAGGACTGCCCCCACATGGGTTGCCCACGTCCGAGGACACCAGAAAAACAACACAGCTACATGTATCTGGAACACCAGGGCGGACGCCGCAACTTGGGACGCCGCTTTACAGGATGATGGGGCCCCCATCTTCACTATAAATGTCAATCCTAAAGAACCCATGGTACCTCCCATGTTCGACCTGGGAGTATTGCAAAAGGGAGATTCTGAGATCTTGGAATTGGCCAAGAAGGGCTTGGACGAGTCCAGTCAGTTCAAGATCTCCCAATTAGAAGGAGTGTATTGGGCTATCGATGCCAGTGGCCAATGCCACTGGATCATGCCCCAAGACCTCCGCAGTGACATCATCCAGTTTGTGCACGAGCAGGGACATTGAGGGCAAAGTGTGACTCTGGACAGGGTAAGGGAAACCGGGTGGTGGCCACAGGTCAAGCAGGACATAGACCAGTGGGTCGACAACTGCTTGGCGTGCGCCATGGTCAACGCTGACACCTCCGGCCCCAAGGCACCCATCCAGTACCAGCGCATTGAGGGTCCCTGGTCGCGCATTCAAATAGACTTCATAGGCCCACTACCTACCACCCCGCGGGGGGAACAAATACTGTCTCGCTGTCATCGATCCCTTCAGCAAGTAGATCGAGGCTTTCCCATGCGGAGATAACACAGCAAGCACGGCAGTGCGCTTGCTTTTTAACAATGTCTGGGTGAGATGGGGAGTGTCACGTGACCTTGACTCAGACTCCCATTAATGTAATTGCTCCTCAAGTGTCTTTAAATTACAAGGAAATTCCTGAAATTAATTTGTCAGAGACGTTTGCATCAATCTATGAAGCTTATGACAATGGGTAAACTGACATTGTCTGCACGTGACGGAGAGAGATGGCTAACTCTCCGACCTCCCACTTATGTACATAGTTCTTGGTTATATTTGGGTGTTTGGGAAGTGGTGTTATTTCTAATATATAATGTCTACTTAAATGTCCCGTCTGGTTGCAAAAGTCTAATCCGAAGGTGACCAGTCTTCAGATCTGCCTTTGAAATTCAGCTATATCTATGGATGGTGATACTGCTTGTTCGGGGCCAGCATCGAACCATCGGTACTAGGTTGTTAGCCGCCCCAAGCCCTCATTAACATCATCAGGCTTGGAGCTTCGGCTTTGGTCTGAGTGAGGAGGGTGCGAACGTGCAAGTCTGTGTTATATGGACCGGAGTGCAAATGGGACCTTCATAGCTGGAGGTTCCTCTCATGCGGCTGGGAAGTTAGCATGGGCATCTCTAGACCAATGAGCCGATGCGGGACCCGAACCAGCAGCCTCACTGTCCTGGCCAACGGCCCCCCTCTGGCCAATACTGCTTTACTCGCAATAGCTATTTATATCCCCATGGACTCTTAGTCTTTTCAGTCATGATGACCCAGTTCCAATTCATTCCCAGTAGACTTTGAGCCGGCCATTTGCATTAATGGGATACATTGGATAATAATCATGTCAGTTCTTCTGTTAAAAACTGTAATAGGTCTATTGCTACAGAAGATTAGGAAGATCCCGAGGTTGTACCATCGCCCCCGAGTACTGTGGGGGGGCGTGATGAAGAAAGTTGCCGCTCCATCTGATGGCTGAGACTTGGAGATTCCTGGTGCTTCGACGACACCCATGACTGTGAGGGAAGGTGGCCACGCAGCCTTCCGCGTGCCACGACGAACTTTTGCCATTCCTGCTACCGTTTGCTGAAACCTATGGACTATTCCAGGCTCCATATTCTGCAAAGACTCTTTGCTCCTGGACTTACAGCAAACCAGGCTGCACCGACTTGGACATTATGTTGTTTTTCATGCTCCGTTGCCCAAATGGACTTATGTTTTGCTCGCCCGCTCCAGCTATAAGACTTTTTCCTGTTGCAAGGGGGGGGGGTGTCAAGACTTTTGCTTGCACCTCACCTCACCCAGACTACGAACTTTTATTCCACCTTGAACTGTTGGCTCATTGGATTGCCTTCATTGCCAGACCATGCATTGGACTTGCTGTATCCCATTGATTGCTTCATTTTACATTTGCTATTTTACTGCCATTGCTCATGCTTCGACAGTTCCCTATTGACGGGACATTGGGCATTGTTTATTGTTTATTATTGCTCTATTGTTTACATTGATGTGTGTGTGCATTTAGGTTTAGGTTTTAGTCAGGAATGTCTTTATAAGATAGTAATCCTTTGCTCTTTCCGAATTCCCTTTCCTGAGGAATGCTACGGCTACCAACCTGCAAACCCCTATTTGGCTCTAAATTGATTTCTGCTTTTTGATTGGAAAATGTCCGATATTGTCCCCAACATCGCCCATTTTTTGAGGGGGATTGTTACTGCCCTGGCTAGTCCAAGCTTTAGGGACATTAAAAGATATCCCCTTGATATCATAATTTGGCTTCACTTCTCTATTCCTCTCCATGTGCTATAGAGGCCACCGGACAAGCACGTAAACAAGCTCGGCCATTAATAGCCGTAAGATTCCTGGACAATACAGGCAGACCAGAAGCAGCTGACTCACTGCTTTAGGAGACCTCCAGGCAAGTACTATAATTAAGTATTCATGCTACTTACAAAAGAGCCTATGCCCCGCAATGGCAGCTTGATGGGTAAACTATACAATACCCAAGTACTCTACGTTTGCATACTGGCTATTCTATTGAGAACCACTACGATAACTCAATCGTTCAGATTCTGACCTTTCGGAGGCTTTGTCTCCAACTCCAAATCTATTGTTTTCCCCCAAGTACGGCATAGCCTGCAGTCACGATTCTCCTTATAAAAACCCTTGATTCCGAGACCTTCCTCGGATCGCTCCCGAGTTTCATCCCGCCTTGCTGCCACTTTGCTTGGCGAGCCTCTCCTCAGCTCCACGTACTGAGCTACATCACACCCCAGCTTCGCTCTCTATTTTTCTGGGCTTCAGGA
The DNA here is from genome assembly GCA_030412105.1 of Cyclura pinguis. Classification (NCBI taxonomy): domain Eukaryota; kingdom Metazoa; phylum Chordata; class Lepidosauria; order Squamata; family Iguanidae; genus Cyclura; species Cyclura pinguis. The sequence goes on along the minus strand of CM059599.1, from coordinate 14,209,974 downwards.
CAGGTGAAGTATCACCCAAACCAGCAATCCCTCTACAAATCCCTCTATATCACTCCAACCTTTATTTTCTATAGTTATCTTGTATGAGTGTGTCGCATACACTGTTTTGCTTGTATTTAATAAACATCATTTATTATTTCAACTTCTGTGTTCTCCTCGACTCGACCCGACCCCGTAGACATAGGGTTCAAGATCTCGCTACGTTACCCTGCCTCTCGTAACGCTAAGCAGTGCTCTGAGCTAATTTTCCCCACCTTTAGTTGAGCACATTTTGGTGTCCCTCCCGGGACCCCCAGTTCACAGGGTAACAGGGAATTGATTCTTGGTCCCCAAAGAGTCATCCATCCTTGCCTTTAAGGAGAACGTGAAAATGGATTTAGCTAACAGTCTGAAACTATAACACATTGGTTGGAATTCTACTATTAGTACCAAACAGAGTAAAACGATTCAAACAATACAAGTTGTCTACTTGTTGACTCACCATTCAGCAATAAGTTTTATAGGTGTTCTCCAGCTGGGAATAACCAAAGTGATTCATCCCCTCCTCATCAGTTAGATCTGAATTTATGATGGCACTGATTAGAGCAAGTGAAGGCAGGAACAAGAGTGGCCGATAAAAACAACACCTAATATTTTTGCAGAGTACCAATCACTGAAAATAAAGAGGTCCTATCTTTTCAATATAGCTTATTAGTCCTAGAATAAAGTATAAGTCATAGAATCAAAGAATTCATAGAATCATAGAGTTGGAAGAGACCACAACGCCCATTGAGTCCAACCTCTGGGCATGCAGGAACAAACACTCAAAGTACCCTCAGCAAATGGCCATCCAACCTCTGTTTAGAAACCTCCAAAGAAGGTTGACTCCACCACACTCCAAGGCAGCATATTAGTATGTTGAATGGCTCTTGCCACCAGGAAGTTCTTCATGATGTTTAGGTGAAATCTCTTTTCCTATAATGTGAATCCATAGCTCTCTAGAGCAGCAGAAAACAAGCTTGCTCCATCATCAACATGAAATCCCTTCAAATATTTAAACATGGGTATTATGTCACCACTTAACTTTCTTTTCAGCAGACTAAACGTACCTAGATCCCTAAACCACTTCTCATAGGGTATGGTTTCCAGACCCTTCACCATTTTGGTCACCCTCTTCTGGACACGTTCCAGCTTGTCAATATCCTCCTTGAATTGTCGTGCCCAGAACTGGACACAGCATTCCAGGTGGGGTCTAACCAAAATAACACAGAGTGGTATGATGACTTCCCTTGATCTCAACACTATATTCTTATAGATGGAGCCTAGAATGGCATTGACTTTTTTTAGCTGCTCTATCACACTGTTGACTCATGTTCAGCTTCTGGTCTACTAAGACTCCTACATCACTTTCACACGTAATGTTTTCAAGCCAGGTGTCACCCATCCTATATCTGTACATTTCATTCTTTCTTCCTATGCTACATTTCTCCCTGTTAAAATTCATTTTGAAAGTTTTGGCCCAGCTCATTAACTTGTCAAGGTCATTTTGAATTCTGTTCCTGTCCTCTAGGGTATTACCTGTCCCTCTTAATTTGGTGTCATCCGCAAATTTGATGAGCATGCCCTCTGTTCCATCATCCAAGTCATTGATAAGGATGTTGAATAGCACTCGGCCCAGGACAGAACCCTGTGGCACTCCACTAGTCACTTCTTTCCAGGATGAAGAGGAGCCATTGGTAAGCACTTTTTGTGTTCAGCCAGTCAGCCAGTTACAAATCCCACACACACAAGGTTACCCAGTGGGTTTCACACACACACTTTCAATGACATAAGCAGAACAGAGAACGTATGAAGTGTTTTTCTCCCTTATAAAAATAGTGTGGGAATCTAAACTTTGCTTTGGGAACTAGCTGATTTTTTTTTTACTATTGTTTTTATTTTTAGCCTTTGCTTCCTGAACAATTTTTTGAAAATCACAACAAAGTTATGTCTACACAACAACACAGAAGAGAAATTACTCCTCTCAAAAAAAAAAATAAAAAAATAAAAATTGGCATAAGCTTTGTAATCATGCTTGGACAGGAAGTATTTCCCACATTTAAGGAAAAGGAAATAGACTTTCGAACAAATCCAGAGGCCTTCCAACAGAGGAAGAGCTTTTAAGTGTGAAACATGGTTTCCGCTTCTTGAATGGAAATGTTGCATGTATTTGTGTTACTCCTGTTCTAAGTGCAAGTGAATTGTTAATCCCCTTCCTCTTTGGAGGATTTAATGTTTTTGTGGACTGTTCTAAAATAGAAAGAGGAAGATGAGATGGGCAAGATTAAATAAAAGAAAGAGAGTGTGTATTCTGTCAGAAGGGAGAAAGACAGCAAGGGAACCCAGGCAAAAAGAGCTTTGGGTAGAGGAACAGATTTAAATCAGGGGCATTCAATATGAGATTCTAGGAACCTGTTGCCCCCAAGGCTGTTTTGATGATCCTTCACGCACGCACACACACACACGCACTTCAGGTCACGCTTTTTTGGCAAAAAGATGAATGGCTTTTCCTGGAATTCTGTCAGAGGAGAAAGCCTTTTTTCTAAAATAGTGTGCACTAACATCATATTTAACATTTTTTAAAAAAACTGATTTTTTTTTTCAAAATCAGAACTGGACTTCCAACTGCCTCTGGCAATTTTGGCAGTTTGGGTGGCCCCCAGGGGGTCTCAGAGGCAGACTTCTTCATCCACCAAAGTTGCCCACCACTGATGGAAATTAAAGCTGAGTTGAACATTCTTCAAGTCTGAATTTGGGGATTCAAAATAATTTTGGAGGGTGGGCAAGAATGGAGAAGGAATCTTCCCTTGAAATGAAAAAAAAATCAACAAATGCAATACTTATTGTTCTACCCTCTCTTTGACTTTTGCTGTGTTTCTGGCCTGGCAAGCTATCTTATGTGGCCAACTGATCTGCTCAAGATTGCCAGCATGGCACAGCAGTTTGAGTGTTTGAATCAGACTCTCAGAGACAAGGTTTCAAATCTCCATTCTACAGTGGAAAGCCACTGGCTTACCTTGGACAAATCACATACTCTTAGCCTGAGAGGAAGGAACTGAAGACAGACCTTCTCTGAATAAATTTGGCCAGGCAAAGTTTCTGATGGGGTCACCGTAGGTTAAAGTTAACTGGAGGCCACATAACACAACAGGTTTGTTTACAGATGTCCATACAGACAAATGAAAGCAAATTTGAATGAGTGCCCAGAGAGAGAGAAACCATTGATTGTGCAACTCAGCAGACAATAGGTTTACGTTTTCCTCTTCTTTCAATCTGCAGTCTCCTCCTTGGCTGAAAGGCCAGAATCATGTTGGTGTCACAGTGTCATGTCACCATCTCAGGACCCAGGCCATTTCTGCACTAGATTGTTATAGCGCTATTTTTTCACTTTCAACATTTTAGGAAATTCTGGGGTTTGTAGTTTACTGAGGCCAAAGAACTCTCTGGCTGAGAATTCTAAAGGCCTCTCCCTAAACTACAAACCCCAGAATTCCACAGGATGTTGAAAGTGGAATAATAGCACTGTAACAGTGTACTGTGGAAATGGGCCCAGACAGGACCTGTCCCAACAGCTGCAACATAAGAGGGACAATACTTATGGGAGCTGGAATGGGTGGAAAAGGGAGAGCTCAGGACTCTCAAAGTGTTTATATAGTAAGGGCTCATTAATTAGGTAAACGGTTGGGGAGGGCTTTAAGCCTATATAAAGAAGGACCAGAAGAGGAGGAAGCTGTTGCAGTCAACTGTTCCTAGCAGTGGAAGCAACCTGGCTTACATTTGGATTCCTTGCTCATGCTCCTAGCAGTCTTGACCTTCACCTTGTGTATGGACTTCACCACTGGACTATCACTCTGGATTTACTGTAAACTCAGACTGCAAAATAACAACTGGTTATTTGCTAAAAAAACTAATACAAACTTTACTCATGACTGCTGATAACAGGCTCTAATTACATAGAGAGAGGTAAGCCTTGGCTGGCTGCTGGCACACATATTTAGCCTTAAACATGCAGTTATATTTGGGGGGGGGGCATTGTCCCGCAGATGTATCCAGTTGATGGTTGGATAAGCAGAATATGCATGGACAGATATATGATTGGTTACACAACGTCAATATTCAGCGGAAGAGTGGTGTGATGCTACTGCTGTTTAACCAGAACTTCTGCCGGAGGCTTTTCTGAATTGGGCTTTCCCTCCACGGAATTACCAGGTCAGAGGTATGAATGGATTTTATTGTTTGCATTAGGAAGCATGTGTGAAACAACTCCTTGGTATATTTGCAAAGTCTCAGCCCTGTTGTGTGGTATATTTCTGTGTCCCATTTTCTCTTCTGTCGCATGTTCTTTGGTAAGGCAGCCAATATATCCATTGCTACTTTCTTCTCTTATATAACTATACCTCTCCATACTAAACCTTTCCTAATAAAGTGGAGGTTTGGCAGATGCAAAGGAAATACTTGAAAACATCTCCGGATGGTGCATTCCTCTTGTCAGAATGGTTCATCCTACATAGAAGCCCTCCTTCTGCATCTATACATCATTCATATGAAAGCTGGAAGTCTTACTAATATATGTAGATATATCATAGCTAGTTCTCAGTAGTCACTTCTTATCTAGCACAGCAGTAGGGAATTCTTTATATTCTGATTGTCTCATTCTGTCAGGGTAATCTGTCTGTGGCTGTGTACTGAGGGCCTAAAACCAGAAATAGACATGATCAGAGCCAAAGTAGGGATCTCTCAAGAAAGAGATCTTTCAGTGAATGAGCCTGAATCCCATTGTCAATTCCAACTACAGTAGACTCATTAGATCAATAGGAATTTGAGAAGTCAAGACCTATTGAATTCCACTGATTTAGTAGGCCCACCATAATTGGTAACAACTGGAGTTTGACCAATCTCAGTGCCCAATAGCCTTGAGAAATATAAAGCCATTCCTACTTCAACTGTAGAGCTGGTTTTAGGAACCTTCTAGAAAAAATTCACAAATCTACTTGTAATGGTTTAGGTTACCATTCAAGTTCATCAGCTCTTTTGCCTGGGAAGAAAGCTCCACAATTCATCCGGAATTTTGCTTGACATGAAATTTTGGTGGAAAATTGATTTCAGAGCTTTTCCCATGAGGGCCACAGCTGGTTTTGGACCATGCCATGTAAGGCTGCCTTTCTCCAAAGACACCAGTGACAAAGGTCTCCCCTGCCTTTTAGAGGTTTCTCATGACTTCTGCACAACTTCTAACAAAAGGCCCCAGAACACACATCTTTTCTTGTAGCCCTCAGAAAGGAAGAAAAAGGACCAAGTTAAGTTGCGGAGAAGAGAGTGCAAAAGGGAGGGGGTATGGAAATGGCCTCAAAGCTGTAACTTCAGGTGTATTTAATCCTTTCACTGCTGATTTCAAAGTCGGCAGTAGCCATAGGCTATCCCTCGACAGAGAGAAGGTTCAGTGACATTCCTTTTGTAAATATGCAGCTGTTCATCCTCCCCCTTAAACTCCACATTGAAGTCTACTGCTTTTTTTCAGATAAATTCTGTTTGAATACCACTGCCTGCCTGTCATGGCAGTCATATGTCACCGATGGCAGCTCCAAAAGCCTAACCCCTTCTGTAATGTCATAGCACACAATTCATTTTCTTTAAATGCAGTGTAATCGTTTAGGAATAGTGGTAAAACAGTTAGCAGTAAGGCAGGGAGGGCCGAAGTGGTGTGTGTGTGTGTGTGTGTGTGTGTGTTAAAGGGAGGCCTTCACACTCTGAAGCTCTCCCAGTACAGTTTGTAAAACTCAGAGAGATGTCTGATGGGGGTGGGTAAAAACTAAATTGAATCCAGAATGGAGTGAGTTGTGGAAACTAGCTTCATCCCTGCATTCCCTCACAAACCAAACTGTTGATGCTAAATTTGTAAGAATGGATGTGGGCTGGCAAACTGAGGCTTAATCCAGATAAGGTGGGAGATATTATTGGTCAATATAATATTTACAGCAGATCATTTCTTTGAGTTAAACCAGGTTTGTTACAATATCCTGAATTAAGTATTGATCGTCCTCCTTAGATTTTCTATTGGGTATCTGGAAAAGCTAGAACAATCGGCTGGTAGTCTTAAACAGAAGGGGGGCAGGACAAAGAATAATTAGCTTCTATGATTTTAGTGAAACGGAATTGTTTACTTCTAAGAACTTCAGACTGCTAAACACAAGCCTATAAGAATGTCGACGGGGGATTGAAGGCACACTTTTTTCTGGATGGCATTAACTCCTTCTGAGGGACCAGAAGTTAATGATCTAAAAATGCTTCTAGATCTGGCTTTGCTGTTCAAAAGAACTGAGCTGGTCAGGAGTGAGCAGAAATGGTTCCTTACATCCTGATTCTATTAATAACCTAGTCTATGTTAGCCTACTATTGAAAAGATGTCAGAAGCTACAGATGGTGTAATATGCACAATAATGTTAATTGGCATTCACTTTTATTACTCCAAGTTTGCTTATTTTTGACTAAGGTACCCGCTCATTTCCTAGGCCATTCCACCAAGATGGTTGTTATCTGTAAAGTCACAGTAAGTGCCCTGTGACCAGGCTATTTGAAGGACTGCCTCCTCCCATACAAACCTTCCCGTCAATTGCATCGATCCTTGGATGCGTCATCTCACATTGTGCCACCAAGAGAGTTATGGGTAAACTGGGAGTTGAGATGAAGTCTTGTTGGTGGTGCCATCTTGCCTGTTGAACTCCCTCTAAAAAGTGGCTACATTTCCCTGTGTTGATATCTTTTAGGCATGCAGTTCAAACAACCTCAGCCAGTTAACCTTTTTGTTGTATTCTAAGTCTTAACTCTCTGTGAATTTTTTATTGGATTGTTTTAATACTATGTGGGTGTAAATGAGTGTGTGTTAAAATGAAATATTATAATCTGCCTGAGGATTCTTGAGACTCTGAGCAAATCAGATGAGCTATATCTTTTATGCCTTACTAACTGGATCCTGTAAGAAGTCTGGAAACACTCTCCTGAGTATTTTCCCTCTTTTCCCCAAGGTGTACAATGATGCCCAGAAACATCTTCTCAAAGGCTTCAGAATTCTTTCCCTCTCCACTGACTTGAAAAAGACCAATTGCTACACACACATGACTGAGAACCTGCATCACTCTTGTGAGGTGTAAGTCTACATTCATGTACTTATGAGGTGACTGTTAATCTTTCCTTCTGCTGAACACCATCATCGTGTAATCAGATGTGTGTCTGTTGATATGTCTGCTAATTCCCCCATGTGTAATGCGCTATGAGCAATGACTGTCTCTACAATCCTAGGGAATCAAATGGTCCATTGAAAGCACTGATGAATAGTTATAGAACATCCAAGAATGCACAATTGTCTGTGCAAAGGTTGCATGTGCAGAACTCACTGTTGCAACTGTGAACTCAATACATCTATTGCAAAACGGTCAAAAATGTATAAATGCATGCGCAAGGGAAGTTTTGTGTGTCTATGACACCAATGAGTTCCGGACAGATAGATTATAGACAGAGTGTGTATCACATATACACAAAAGGGAAGAGAACATAAAGGAAGAGATACAGAGAGGGAGAGGAGAGAGAGAGAGAGAGAGAGAGAGAGAGGGAGAATAGTTAGGGATTGTTTTAAAAAAATGATGGGACACACATATTTTTCTTAATACTCTTGCTTCAATAGTCTCTTGTGTGCTAACTAGCTTGTGTGCTTACTTTTGGCTGCTCAATCCAAAGTCAATCCAAATGGCTGCATCCATTTTTTTCCCCTTTCATCTGTAAGTTGCCATTTATTTAGATTTCTTCCAATGTCTCCTTCCCTCAGAAAACAAACAAATGGCCTGTTTTGTTAACTCATGACTGTGGATGTTTCCTTCAACTTATCACATCGAGAACTGCTACAGACAGAAATGCTCTTAGGCTATTTGCTAAGAAAACTAACATAAGCTCCTTATCAGAAAATATTACGTTTCCCTGAAAGGTGAAATGTTCTGTCAGTTTGCTCAGACCATGTGAAATTCCTTCCTTGCTGTGACAGGTCACTGCATTGGAGTTGATAGCACACAATGGCAGCCTCGGACGAAATCCAGAGCCCTCAGGAACAGATGACAGCAGGGCCAGCCAGCCTTTTCTTTCTGTCACTTCTTCTCCAGTGGGTATTGAGATTCTCAAGCCACCCAACTGCCTTCTTCTTTCATGGATGTGCCAGCCAACATCACAAATGGTAGACGTAATGCCTGTGGGTCAACATCCAAGGCCTTTTAGTGATAGGATAAGTCCAGTGATTGGCAGTAGGTTCTGAACTGGCAAAAGGAAGTACCTCTTCATACAAATCATTGTAATGCAAAGGATGAGTTCCTAGAATAATAGAATTATAGAGCTAGAAGAGATTACAAGGGCAATCGAGTCCAACCTCCTGCCATGCAGGAATACACAATCAAAGTATTCCTGACAGACTGCCATCCAGCCTCTGTTTAAAAACTCTCAAAAGAAGGAGACTCCATCACACTCCTAGGCAGTGGATTCCACTATCAAATTGCCTTTATCATCAAGAAGTTCTTCCTAACATTTAGGCAGAATCTCTTTTCCTGAAGTGTGAAGCCATTCCACTGTATCCTAGTATGTGGGGGGGGGATGACTGTGGCAGATCTGAGGGCCATTTTTATGCCCTGGGACAGTCTGGGGGCCACACAGCTTACTGAGAAGAGAAAAAACACAAAGTGATGAGAAGCCCACTTCTGGTTCTCAAAAAGAGGTATTTTTAAATGTTAAATAGTACAGGCAGACCTACAACATATTTAAAAGATAAATTAGAGCAGTTGGAGGCCTTCAGGACAGGGCTGCCAGATCTCAGGACCTGGCCCCTAGTTTCCAGTTTTTATAAGTCATCCCAAGGCAGGAAAAAAAGATGCAAGTTCTTACTTCTGTGCAAGAGGAAAGGATTGTATGTAAATTTTCAGCTCAGCTGGTAGAGGAGCATCTTGCTACCATTTGCAAGGCTTGACAGATTCATCACTGCAACTTGAAAAGACTCTCTTGGGGTTCTATATATTTATTGACTAGTTTCTTCCTTCCATCCAAGTCATTGTAGTGCCAGGGCTCAACCTCCACTGTGCTCTGCTCTGAAAGTAAGTAAACTAGATGAAAGGTTTCTTATCCTGTCTCCTCAACAGATAAGCAAACACAGCTGATACTTAATGCATAATGTTTAATAACATTACCAGGTTCCATTCATATCTCTCAGATTTTTACTCCGAAAATTCAAGGATTTGGGCAATCCTGAACTGACAATCTTACTCCAAGAGTAAAAGATTACCTTCTCTTTCTGGCTAGAAAAAAGATCAGTAGTAAGTCTGAGTATTTTGCAGGTATTGAGGGCCACACAAACACTCTTTGGTGGACACATAAAGCCTCAAGGCTGCACCTTGCCCTTCCTCACTTGCTGGCATAGTTTTCTGGGTTACTTCTTTCAAGGCTGTCAGACATTGGATGGAATTCAGAATAGGCCTTTATCACAGTAAGTAGACTTAAATGTGCAGGAAAACATAAATGAGTAGTTCCACAGTGTTTGTATTCATCAGGGGCTGCCATGACATTACAACATGTGGGTGTCCATTGTTCAATGGCAGCTATTGGAGTGACTGAAGGACCCTGGGACTTATGCACATTCAGGCACTCCTGACGCACATCTGGACGTGGTCTAAGAAGGGCCAGAGCACAACAGGAGTTCCAAATGCCCATCATAATGGCGAGATGCTCATTGGGAGCACCTGATGCACACATAAACACTCTTGCTGGTGCCTGGGTGAGCACACCTTCTGAATTCACTGACAACATTCTGTTGCATTTCTGCAATGTAGCTACAGATCTACAAACCTTATGAAATGTATATCATGATGTAGAATCTCAGCCTACATTTTAAAACAATCTATAAAAACCTGTTGCAAACTTTAAATTCATGAGCTAAAATGATCATAAGCTTCTGTCAGATCTCTAGTCCCACTAAGAGCAGATTCATTGAATGAATGGGATTTAGGTGAGTGTTGACATACCATTCCAGAAGTGATTCAATGGTGATTCTCCTCTAGTTTGGACTACCAACCAGATTTGAAATTTTATAGCAGTGTTAGAGGTGGAAAAAAAATGCTGGAACCATATTATAAAGGCACTTTATAAAGAAACCCACCCTTGCTATCTTGATGTTGCTGATTTATTGCAAAGCTGGAAAACCTCTGTTGTTATGTAAAGATCAGAAGGAGTGGACTGCTACTCAATATAACTGGTGGTTGTACTTCTCAGTCAAATAAAATGAGGGAGATATGCTTGCAGATAGCCAGGTGAACTGCCACATAAGCAATTCAAAGGAAAGGGAATAGATGCAATAGCCGTTTATATTTAGTGTTACTCTGTAAAAACTTGAATGGCTATAAATATTGATACTTCAGAAAATAAATGTCCTGGTACAGAAGCTTCAGCCAAAGCACAGAAAGCAGCCACTACAGGGTTAGTGATTATGTCTGTGTCCATCTCAAGTTTATGATGGAGATATGTAGCTAACCTTCCTCTCTGCTCTTCCTGTTCATTGCTTGTAATCATAAACTGTAAGGTTTGGCCCACACCAGCTTAGGAAAAAAGTGTAAAGGTTCCCAAATCAAGGGCATTATAGTTTCCACAAGTTACCAGGCTGAATTATACCACTTCAATACAGGAGGCAGGGGTTCATTTTAGGGTTCCCAGGCATCGCATTATATCTGGAAGTTCTGTATTAATATATTAGCTAAATATTGTTGTTGTGTGCCTTCCAGTCATTTCCAAGTGATGATGACCCTAAGGTGAACCTATCATGGGGTTTTCTGGGGCTGAAAAGGTGTGACTTACCCAAGGTCACCCAGCAGGTTTCTATGGTCACCAGGGTTGTAGTTCAATGCTCAGACCAATACACCACACTGACACTCACATAGTTGAATATATACAGTACTAGTATATATACCCAGCGTTGCCTGGGATTTTATTTTCTGATAGGTAATACTTGTCAGAAAGATTTGAGATCCTGTATCTCTAATTCCCCTAACTGTCTTGTCTAGTACGTGTAACTTTTCCCATATTCCCCAATCCACTCTATACTCAGAGTTATTAACAAACAGAGGTTGGGTTCCTGAGAGAATACACTGTCCTCCCCCTTGCTGCTAGACCTCATCTCCATAGCAACCGGCCTATTCAAGACAGGCCCAAGAGCTCTCTAGTTGAAAATTCTAAAGACCTCTCTGTAAACTGCCAACCCCAGGATTCCATAGAACCTTCTTAGGCAGCCAATCATATGAGGTCTTCACCTGCCTGACAGACAAACAAACAAACTTTGACTTTTATATATGAGTAGATAGATAAAAGAGAGCCAGGTGTTGCTTTGGTGGTGGTGAAGGTGAGAGCGCTGGAGGAAAGCTGAAGGTAAGAGCTAAGTTGAAGCACTGAAAAGAGAGCAGGAATTACAACTGAAGTTAAAGAAGAGGAGAAGAAGGAAGGCAGAGCAAAGAGACAGGGAGGCCAACAAGAAGGAACCCAAGAAAGGAGTCAGAAGCAGAGAAATGGACCAAGTATGAGACTTGATCTGTGGCAGAACAGTTTTTGGAGAAAAGCTTGCCAGGTAGCCTCTGGAAAGAACTGCTTGCCTGGAACCTGAGAGAATGAGAACCAGAAAAGCATAAAACCTGCAATTCTTAGGCACTGTGATTGGTCTCCACGGTTGTAGTCCAATGCTCAGACCACTACACCATTCTGGCTTTCATCAAGACAATATATAGGACTTTCCAAATATCAAATCCTTTGCACTCTTCAGACCAACCCAAGAGTATTTTATACACAGCAGTCAGACCTTACCAGATGCCAGGGCTCCATCTGTAGCTATTGCATTTCATACAACACTGTTTCTTCTTCTACAGATGCTGGCTGAGCTGCAACATCTCTTCTTTATCTCCCAGTGGTTGGCGCGTCATTGGAAGATTTCCATCGATTCTGGTGTTCCATAAAATCTCATGAGAGGTCCTCCTCTTATGAGATATGAAGTGGGCTTATATAGGACTACCTTATGTGTCCCACCCAGACTTGGAAAACACAAGCATTCTGTCTCGTATTGCTCTTCAGAAAACCTGGCAGTTCTAGCTCCCATGATTGAACAGACCACCATGAAGCAACATGAGGGATATTGAAAAAAGAACACTAACAGAAACAAATCAAAGCTAGGCCTCTTGTCCCCAGTGTCTGTCCATCCATCCATCCATGCATCTATCATCTTTTCTATATATGGGTCTGCTGTTAAACCTAACTAGAGTATAGCCATTGGATCAGATGGATTATCTAGGTATTAAAACCCCCTTCAGCAACTGATTCAATAGGTTTACTCCAGTTGTAATTGTTTTTGTTAATTGGCATCAGCTTGTCTTCAAAATATAATGACTTATTGCTATGAGTTACCTCCACATTCATGCCTTTTGCATACTAAGGGTTAGAACCAGAAGACCAGAGAATCTTAGGCCATTTCTGCACAATGTTGCTATGGCGCAACAGCAGAGGTTTTTTTCTGGTTCAGGAGCCATGCTACCACACAGTGTCATTCCTTTCCAGCTGCTATCCTGTCCCCAAGCATTGCAAAACCACTGTATTCTATTTCCAGGAAAAAAATCTGTTAAGAGCTTCCTTTAGCACTTCAATCCCATCAGCCATCTTAGTGTGGAACCATAATAGCCCTTGAACGCTCTTCCCATTATTGCGGATCCAGCAGTGGGATGTGCGTGGGCAGGTTGTCCCTCCCTCAGCTATTCCCATGGTGTGGTAACTTTGAAATCTATCACCTCTCTGTGTTTATTTAAAGTTCTCCTGTGAGTTAAACTTCCCATTTTTAAAAAATACACTTCTAAGCATCGTAGCATGAAAATGCAATAGTGTATTAGCATGTCCTACCCTTCAACATGGCTTCACTAGTAGGGCTGACAAATAGAAACAAACAAACAAACAAAAGACCAATCAGGAGTGGTGGGGTGGGGTGAAAGTGGGGAAAAAGAGTGGCCAAGGATGCTGCAGGAACACCGATGGCAATACTGCTACTCATCCGCTTAAGATGGAATGGTGTGAAACACAGCACTCCTAACCCAACTGCATTGCGCAAATGGCAATGCTGGGATTGTAACACTACAATGTGCCAATGTCATATAGTGAAGAAATGGCCTCTGAGTTGGAAGAGACCAGAAGGACCACCTAGTCCATCCCCCTGCCATGCAGGAATACAGAACTAAAGCACTCCTGAACGATGTCCATAGAACCTCTAATTAAAGACTTCCACCACTCTTTCGGACTCAATCCTTGATTTAGTCCATCTACGTGTAATGAAGTCTTCCGCTTTTCCTACTGCTTTTCCCTTTACTGAGTACTATTGCCCTTTCCAATGAGTTATGTTTTCTCACAATGTGGCCAAAGTGTGACTTGTCTCAGGCTAGCCATTTTGGCTTCTAGGGAGCTTCCAGGTTTGGTTTGCACTTGGACCCTTATTTTTGACTTTTTGATAGTCGATGGTATGTGTAGAACTTTCTTCTAGCAGCACATCTGAAATTAGTTCATTCTCTTTCAGCAACAGTGTGCTTAACCTAGTTTAGGGATAGGGTTCAGCACCTTGGATCACTCCTTTTAAAGCCCAGAATAAAACCCAAAGTGGATATATTGTGCTCCTGACACGGAAGGCACCAGCCTCTGCTGCCACCACCCCTCTCCTTGCTATCTGTAATGGTTCAGTCTAAACATAGGGTTTTTTATCGCAATGAGACTAGACCTTAATCACAGCTGCATGTAGCTCAAATGATTCCTCGTCTCTTCACTGTGCAACATTTAACTCACTTATGTGAAAGAAAAGTTATTGGTACACAGGAAGGCTGGGGTGATATACTGCAGGTGCATCTTCCAGAGCTCTAAGATATCCTAATTCCATATGCAAATTGGGCTTGATGTTTCAATCAAATGGCAACATATGGATGGATGGATAAATTCTGTGCATCTGGAATATTGTTGTGGGGGCCACATTTTGAGAAGGATATTGACTCAGTAGGTCTGGAGGTTTGATGAGAACTTTTCTAAACATCATGAATGTCTTGTCATAAATGCAAAAGAAAGACTTTCTGAAAGAGAAAGAAAAGAAGAACCAAATGTGGGAGAGATTCACTTGCATGGGCTTTACATGCTTACTTCTTCAAAGTCCAGCCTTGAATCCCTGTGTACTAAGCTATGATTACAGGACTGAATTAGCGTAGACATCTTTCTATCTGACAGGCTCCTCATCTTTAACAGCTGCAGTGTAGGTGGGTCCAATATGGTCTTCCCTATGCGGTAAATAGCTTTTTACTCTTGTTGTTAATGTGCCATCACATGTTACTATGCCGTACACCCGCAGTCCATGATATAATTGGCAATGAGCATTATTGAACTGGCACAAAATATGAATTGTACACTGTTATGGTTGAAAAGCCATGCTGGCAAAGAGGACTGGCTAAACAAGTGGAAAAGTAGGTCAGGAGAGGTTCAAGGCATGTCTAGGTCATAAGTTCACTGGAGATTATTCAGAGAAAATGGTCCTATCAGTGGCTTAAATCTAGAAGATAAAGCAACAATGACCAACACTCTATGGCCTCTCCTTTTGCTCCCTCACATACCCAGACATTAAAAAGCTATCATAATTCCCATGAAAGCTTTGTCACCTAATGCTAAGATCATTAGCCAGCCCCAGACTCCTTTGTTTGTTCTGCCGGATAGACATTAACACCTTCTCCTTAAGGAAGAAAAAGAAATTTAAACACTGCCTCCAAGTCATAACATTTCATAGTACAACGGTCATAGGCCATCACTCTACTTCTCAGATTCCCATTCTTGTGCTACCCTAGGGCCCCTAGTCTTAACTACATCACTTTGCCTCTTGTCTTCAGAATAGGTAAATATCGCCCACTTAATCCTAATTCCTTGCTATCCAATTTTCCCTTCATTTCTTCCAGTTAGCCTTGCATAGTTGTGAGACAGCTTGAATCTTGTGTGTGCATGTGATTTCCCCCCAATAAAATATTCTTTTGATCTCCAACTCATATCTCTGCATTAGTACCAGTATACAAAGGTGAAAAGATCCTGGATGTTACCCCACCATCTTTCAGGCCTCCCTTTTGAGTTAATAATTCCCCACCTTTCCACAGAGGCACTGACATTGCAGGTGGACCCTTGAGTCACCTTCCTTTTGGGATAACAGTTAGCTTTAACTTATGGCAACCCTATGAATGAGAAACATGTAAGATCTGCCAGTTATTAACAGCTCTACTCAGGTCTTGCAAACAGAGGGCAAATTTCACTGGCTGAATAATAATCTGGACTTCTTGTTTTCCTACTGCCTTTCACTTTATTGGGCATTACTTCTTTTCCTGAATCATCCTGTAATATACCTGAAATACAATAGTCTCTCATCATTCATTTTGCCTTCTAGTGAGACGGATTTTCAGTAGGCACTGAGTTTTCTAGTGCAAATGTTGAAAATTTCATTCATGTAATTCCTGATAAGAACATACCTCCTGATACCCAGAACTACACATTTCCTCACCAGTTCAAAACATTTGAGATTTTAAAAGTTCAAAGATATGAAGAAGATAAAATGAGAGGTTGGCCCATCCCTAACCCCAAGACGTGACAACCAGGAAAGTGTGGCTTCTGCAAAACCACAAGAAATTGAGATTGTGTTTTTCAGAGACATGACAGAAGTTCTAATGGGTGTCATGTATATGGTGGGAGATACATTTCCTGTTCATCAAGAGCAGAAGTCAGTCCAGTCATAGAAACTGCAAGGAAGTAGGTTTTGGTTTTCTAAATGAAATGTGTAATTGCTCATGGGAGAATTCGAGATTGTTCCGGTATTGTTGTGGTTACTTATTAATAATAATAAAAAAGAATTTTCTAATATTACGAGCTCATAAACAGTGTAACCAGCTGCCTCAGGAGGTAATGGACTGGTCTTCCTAGAATTACAGAATCTTAGAATCAAAAGGGACCACAAGGGCCATCAATTCCAACCCTATGCCATGCCAAACAAAACTAAAGCATTCAAGAAAGATGTCCATCCAAGTTCGGTTTAAAGACTACCAAAGATCACCTTCTCAAAAAAAAAAAAATCTTCCCAATGTTGAACTGGAATCTCGTTTCTTGTTATTTGATTCCATTGGTTTATGTTCTAAGCTCTGGAGCAACAGAAATCAAGCTTGCTCCATCTTCAACATAACATCCTTTCAGATACTGAAAGATATCTATCATGACACCAATATGCTGGCATATTGTAGTGGTTTGAGGATTGGACTATAATTCTGAAGGTCAGAGTTTGAATCCTTGCTCAGCCATGGAAAGCCATTGGATGACCTTGGGTAAATCACTCTCTCTCAGCCACAGAGGAAGGCAAAGAAAAAAAATGTCTCAGAAAAAACTCCATGATAGCTTGACCTTAGGGTCACCATAAGTCAAAAATTGCTGGAAGACCCACAACAATAGCAATCATGTCACTTCTCAGTATCTTTTCTCCAAACTAAACGTACCCAGCTCCCTTAGCCACATAACATACAGCTTGGTTTCCAGACTTTTGATCACTTTGGAAACCCTTCTCTGGACACATTCCAGCTCTTTCAGGGATGCTAAAACTGCATCCTATGGTGTAGATCATGGGCCAAATGATTATTAGGTTAGATGATCTCCAGGGCCCTTTCCAGATCTAAAACTATATGATGTTATGATTAGAGATATACAGATATTTCATCAACATCTTATTTAAAGGGAGGATAGGATGCCTGTCAGAGATTCCCAACCCTTCCAACAGGTCTTGCCTCTACCATAAGAATGAATCACCAAGCATTTTTGTTCCCACTATGCTTTGTACTAATTACATAAAATCATTTCTATCAATGCTTCTTTTCATGGAGCTAAACACACACACCAAGCAAAAAAGAACATGAGGATTTTTCAGAAAGACTCACACAATCTTTCCAATTGTGTTATTTTTAATACTTCATGCAACAAGGCCAACATGTATGGTAGTTTTGAAATGTTGCACAGGTACAGAAATATTCCATGCTCTCATAAATGTGCAAATGGTCCAGGAGATACAGAGGGAACATCCCCACCTTCTGTCAGTGAGATTTTTTTTTACATACATGAATTATCTTTCAGCCCACAGGGTTGAAATAATTTCAAAATGTTTATCCCTAGCAACGACACTGTCCAGGGCATAAAACCATCCCTAGCATTTTAGAACGTTTTAGAACTAAAAATCTGGATATTGCTACCCATTCTAAATAAAGATGCCTCCCAGCTGCTTTGCCACTGTACTTCTCTGGATTCTCAAGTGGGAACTTGTATAATAATTCCAAGCTATTATTATTTCCAAGTTTTAGATTTTGTGACTAGTTTCCTCTTCTTCAGCCTGACAACCTTGCCAAAAATGTCCTGTGTCAGGTACTTAATTTGGCTGACGAACACCTGATCAACATTTTTGGCTGGTAATTACTGAGTCAGTTGTGAACAGTTTTTTTTTCCCCCCCGTATCCCCTGGCAGCCAGGGAGGCAGGGATTTCTCAAAACCTATTCATTATAGAGTCATTGCCACTGAAATGCCCTGAATTCTACACTTTGCACGGGCATAAAAATAATCTGATTGTTATTAACAAGTGTGACCTAATGTTTATTTCTGGTCATATTTTCTTGGAAGCATTTGACATCTTTAGCATTACCTGAGCTTGAGAAGAAGTGGAGTGTTTCAGACTGCGTGGGGTAGAAAGTGTGAAACTACAGACTGAAGAGATGTGACCATTACATTCCTGTTCTCTGAGCTTGGTCTGTCTGTCCTTGTATTTTTACGTCTTTGTTTTTTTCCCTTTGCCTCTGAAAATTCTTTAGGTTCACTTCAAGAATTGGTGTATGTGCCCATTGATAACGTTCTCGGTATACATGGATTGTCAGTGGCCAGCACTGTTATTTTGTGCCTTCTTGTGGTTTCTAACTCATAGCAACCCTAAAGTAATTCTATCAAGGGGTTTTCTTGGCCAGATTTGTTCAGGGGGGAGTTGCCTTTGCCTTTTTCTGAGGCTGAGAGAGTGTGACTTGCCCAAGTGTTATCTCACTGGAAAAACCCTATCCCAGGGTCTACAATTTTGATATTAAAATATGATTCAATGTGCCTGAGAGGTCACTCAGATGGGCACATAGGCAGCAATGGTCAAAGGATCGAAAACCAGGTCAGGCCAGTAAAATCTCCAGTCACGTAGCCCCAAGAGACCTCAAAATGTGTAAACCCACAATAAACAAAGGGTCCTCAGCCCCTGAGAAGCAGACTTGAGGGAATTAGCATATTTGCCCCAAGTTGAGCAAATATTTCATCAGGCGAGGACCATTTACGTGAAGTCACACCACAACCAAACGCAGCCGAAGATCCTGAGACTTTGGCAACGCCTTGCAATCCCATCACACAAAGGAAATTACCATGGTGGATCTTCGTTATCGCTCCAACACCCATTGTTCTCTCCGGGAAAGGATTAGTCCTCCAGGTACTTTTTCCCCTACAAATGATCCCAGGTTTTGAGTGGTTCTTTGGATCATTCCCGGTCACCCCAGCAGACCGTTGCTCCATCTGTTGAGTGATCCCCTCACCCCTCTCCGTGCTGAGCCCCACATCTCCGCTGCCTTCCGGGACCCAGGACTTCAGGAAAAGGTGCAGTATTACCCGAACTGTACCCCTCCAATACTCCCCTATCTGATTTCCTCTCTTTTGTTTCTTAATAGCTCTTGGGTGCATGTGTGCATGAGTGCGTTGGTGCGTGAGACTTTTGTTCAATAAAATCATTTATTGGACATTTTTGTTTGGTTTTTGGCTTGGCCTGACTCTGTAAAAACTGGGTAAAAAGACCCCGCTAGGTTACCCTGCCTCTTGCATTGCTATTGCCTGTGGTCCAGCTAGTTTCCATTCCCCATCATGTGGAGCACATTGAGATGTCCCCCAGGGGATCCCAGAAATCAGGGTAACACAAGGTCACCCAGTGGGTTTCCATGGCTGAGCAGGAATTTGAACCTTGGTCTCCCAGTGTCCTAGTCCAACATTCATACCACTACACTATGCTGGCTCTCCTAAGATAGTATAAATCTTCACAAATTGAATTACAAATCATTTTTAATTCAACTTTGTGTGGAATGGCTACCTTGTGCAAGTCAGTGTGCAATTAGATGCAATACAGAATGCACAACGAAATGAATAGCTGAATGTACAACCGAATGTGCGACTGTATGCATACCTATATACATAATGGCACTGCGTGCACAATTTTGCTTCCACCACCTTGAACCAAATGAGGAAAACATCAACTGCTTCCAAAAGAGGACTCATGCATCCATAAAATGCCAACGGGGTTTCAGCCTTTGTCTTCATTTACTGGGATTGGCCAGGAGGTGATGACAGGGCTGTTTAGAGTAGCCCCCAATGACTAGTGATTTTCATATCAGTGGCGCACTGAATCTACCCTAGGTTTTCTTCCCCACTTAACAGAAAATGTTCAAGATGTAGAAGCCTGTCCAGTGGCGTATCTAGGTTCAACATGGCCTAGGGCAAGTATGGAAGTTGTGCCCCTAGGTGCTGCTGCTTCTCCCACCGCCATCACCCAGGGCAAGGAAGACCCGGCGGGGGTAGGGGAACAGCAGCAGGCCAGGTCTAGGTGGGAGGGCTGCTGCTGCCACTGGCACCTCCCCACCAGGCCAGGAACTATCCTGGTGGGGGCAGGGGGTGGTGTCGGCAGGCCATGCCAGAGTGGAAGGGTGAGGAGGGTTTGGATTTTTTGCTCCCTCCTGGCATTGACACCCAGGTCATGTGCCCCAGTTGCCCCACCCTAGATATGCCTCTGACTTTGTCCTTAAGATATGTCCAAATAGGTCTCATAAATTTCAGAGTAAAACCCAGAGTGAGTCCCTCCCAATACAGGAGCCACCCTACCAACACTGAGAATGATTTTGACAGAATCTTTTATAATCCCATGTGCAGGACATCACTGCCCTTTTAAAGATCCTTATGGATTTCATACAAAGCCCTTCTGAGATGGAATTTCCACTTGCATTCATCCATAGAGATGACAACGAAAAGCCCCGCAATGGCCATTAGAAGTGCAAGCCCCACATTCTACTGGTCAGCATTTTAAAAACCCCAAATGTACACAAAGCAAAACAAAGTCTCCACATTGCATTTTGGGTTTCCAAGGAAAACGAAGAATGCATGTGCAATTTTCATAATTAAAAAGATAATCGCCAAGCCAGTGCTATGGCTTCTCTGTGGATGGTCAGGGAATAATAAGTGAATTGTCTCATGATGTTGAGTAGATAAAATTGCAGATATTGGTTGGAAGCATGTAAGTGCTAATTTGCTAACTCTGCCATTTATTTTATAGGTGATATCAAAACCCATTTAATAAGTGCAATAAACATAAACTTTGGCGCTTATAATGCTATTCACTAGATTAATACCCAATAGTATTTTCTTTTAAAATGCCATTTAGAGTGGGATAAATGGCCAAAGAGATATTTCTCAGATTTGCTGGTATCTACACTGAGTCAGCCTGAAACCTTGAAAGCAATTACAGAGCCAAAATCAATATGTCTCCCATTCATTTCATATGCATCAATGGCATTTTTGGCAGAAGAAAAAAGAATGTCAAGGTATTCAAACAATAGCATCTCCAGTGATTTTCAAAAAGCACTTTTTTTCTAAAAAAAAAGGTTCATATTTTTGTTGAACATGACTAATCTGTATTAAATAGAGTCACACCATTGGTCAAAGCTAGTCCAATACCATCTACTGTGAGTAGAAGAGTCATAGAATCATAAAATTGTAGAGTTGGAAGAGGCCACAAGGGCCATTGAGTCCAGCCCTCTGCCATGCAGGAATACACCATCAAAGCACACACCCAACCTCTGTTTAAAACCGCCAAAGAAGGAGACTCTACCACACTTTCAGGCAGTGTATTCCATTGTTGAACTGCTCTTGCTGTCAGGAAGTGTTTCCTTAATGTTTAGATGAAATCTCTTTTCCTGAGGTTTAAAGCTATTGCTCCATGTCCTAACCTCTGAAGCAGCAGAAAACAGGCTTACTCCATTGTTCGTATGACATCCCTTCAAATATTTAAACAAAGCAATCATGTTGCCTCTTAACCTTCTCCTCTCCAGGCTAAACGTCCCTATGCCGCTCCTCACAGGGCAAGATTTCCAGACATTCTATCATTTTGGTCATCCCCCTCTGGACGTGTTCCAGCTTGTCATTATCTTTCCTGAACTGTTGTTCCCAGAACTGGACACAGGATTCCTGGTGGGGTCTGACCAAAGCAATCCAAAAAACAATCCAAGTTTATTGTTACTCTGTGTAGCAGCAGCAACCCCATGACAGTCTACTTTTTTATTAATATGCTAAGGCCAGGAATTGAATCTGGGATCTTCTGCATGTTAAGCAAGTAAGTTGTGCCAGAAACCCATGTTCCCTCCCTGATTCTAAAGGCTGCTGAAAATTGATGGAAAAATCATGAGAAAATAATCAAGAAATAGTCAAGAAACATGTTTCCTGAATATTGAAGAAACTTGAAGAGAAGAATCTTAGATAGATGAGAATCTTCACAATTTTGGACTTAACTTTGTACAAAATTCACACTTGATTCTTTTGAGCAGTAATCAGAATTTGCTACCCTGGAAACATCATTTCCCGCACAGAAAAAGAATACTTCTATGCAGAAATGTATTTGACTGTTTCCCGTGCAGAAATCTCTGTCTCCTGTATAATATAATCACGTGAAAATTTTGTACAGAATGAGTCTCGAATTACAAATGGACTTCTGAAACTGTGTAGTTTTTGAAAACTTGTCTCAGAGATGGAAGAAAATTGCTAAAATTATTCATTGACTCCTCCAAGAAGGCAATAAATTAGGAAATACATTCCTGCTGATAACTCTGATTGTTTGAGTCTATGCTACACAGTCATCCCAGCTTGTCATGCCTCCATGCTGCAGAATCCTGGGATCCAGGGATTCATAGTTGGTACTCAGAATTTTCTGGTAGATTCTGAACAAATTCTGCCAAGAAAACCCTGTGATATTTTATATATGTGTGTTATTCTTCATTATGTATAATATGTAAAATAAAATGTGTATTTTACGTTTGTGTGTTCTTTATTATAAGACTGGCGTATATATCCAGCATTGCCCGAGACTTTATTTTCTCATAGGTAATACTTGTTAGAAAGATTTGAGATCCTGTGTGTCTAATTCCCCAAACTGCTTTGTCCAGTATCTGTAATTTCCCCCCAATAGTTCCCAATCTAATCTGTATTCAGAGTTGTTAACATACCAGGGAATACACTGTCCTCCTCCTTCTTGCTGCTAAGCCTTGTCTCCATAGCAACTGACCTGAGATCCAAGAGCTCTGTGGCTGAGAAGTCTAAAGGCCTCTCCCTAAACTGCCAACTCCAGTGTTATCCTGATTTCGGGGTTCCCGTGGGGGATACCTCAGTGTGCTCCAAATACTGGGGAATGGGAATTAGCCAGAGCACAAGCTGTAGCACTACAAGAGGCAGGGTAACCCAGCAAGATCTTTAAACCCAATTTTTACGGGGTCAGGCCAAGCAAAAAACCAAGCAAAATTGTCTAATAAAATGATTTTATTGAGAGGAATTCACTCATGCATGCACACAAGATACACACAATCACACATTCACACAAGAGCTATCTGAAAGAGAAAGGGAGGAACAATTATAGAGAGGCTGAGGGATTTGGGGGGATTTATTATTACCAGTCCAGAAGAGTAGTGAAGAGTAGAAATGTATTTTGGCTTAGGTAGGACCTAAGGGCAGTTCTCATTTAGGAGCCAGATGGACAGAGTGACGGGTAGATCTTCAAGAGACTGCACTGGGCCTCCTCAAATCAGGGTTATTTATACCTCGAAAATGGCTTGTGGCTGTGAAGGTTCCAGATGCAAGACAAAGGGAACCTGTTGTGGACAATGGGTCTTTCGCCTGTTGATAGGCTTAGTGCTTTGATTGACAAAGACATGATGGGTGTTGTAATAGCTGTCTATTGTGGGTGCTGAGAGGAAAGAGGAAAGAATCCAGGTGTACAAGGGATGGATATCTGTCAATCAGTGTCCTGGTGGGCTCCCACCAGCTGGATTCCCTGGAAAAGTCCAGCTTCTATTTAAGCCTATTATCCACAGGAATGATGTGTATTTGCCTGACAAATGACTCAGTCTTACCTGGAGGAATTTTGGAGTTGACCAATGCTTCTCACATTTACAGTCAAATTCTTTACCTCGCTCGGTTTGACCTCTGTGTCACCTTTCAGGCTTGAATTTGATATCAGAGCCAATAAAATGTGTTGCCAATTACATATGATGCCAATTAGGTACGGTGCCCATCCAAACCATACTGATATTGGGGACCCCCAAAGTGGGGCCTTACACCAGGATTCCATAGAACCTTCATAAGGCAGCCAATCATATGAAGTCTTCGCCTGCCTGACACAGACAAACTCACAAACTTTGACTTTTACATAGTAGATTATAAAACTTATATTTATGCTTGTTTTTAACATAGCCCCTGAAGAAGGCCAATTAATTTATAAAAAGGCCAAAATGCATTGGGCTTTTTAAAAATAAACTTGAACCAGCTATAAGCACGTGGAGACTAGTCTCTTTTTTTCTGATCCTCTACCTATATAGCCATGAACTGAAAGTATGCTTTGTGCGGTGGCCAAAAAGCTACAATCACATGTATAAGGGAACTGTGCGGCTGCAACCAGATCCCAACCATGAGAAATTAGCAAGGAGTAGAATCTAAGCATCCTGAGTTCCTATCACATTCTACTTCAAGGACGAGGGCAACCCTATTTTCCCTAATTTATCTATGTTAGAGGCTTGCTATAATAAAAATGGCAGCATAGAATAGAAAGGACTTGTACCACAGTCATTGACAATTAAGAGTCCTTGGATATTTCCGGCTTCTGAGAGGGATAGTCTAGCCTAGAACATAATCCACACTCTAACGCTTTCTGCTTTTCTTTCTTTCTCTCAAGGAAGGTTTTTCCCAACCACAGTTAGCAAAGGACTTAGGCTGAACTCTCTCAGAAAGAGCAGCACAGCTATAGGAGATATTTCTTGTTTAAACAAGTTACAAGAAGATTATTTGAAGGGTAACAGCCAGGTTATGTAACCCATAAAAGTACGAATGATTTACAAATATTTAACAAGGAAGGAAAAAACTAATTATGCCACTCCTGTCACACAGAGGGCAGGTTTAGAAATGGTATAATCAATATAGGAATGTTCGCTGTAATACAGCCTGTCAGCTTTTTAACCAACCAAAAAAAAAACTCTGGCCAGTCTATAAACAGAATCAGTCCTCTCTCTGCTGAATCCTGGCTTTGTGGCAACATACTTGGAGTTGAAGCCTACGTTGGTAGCCAGTTGTGGATAATTTTTTGACATTGTAGATGGTTGGATTCTTTTGTGTGTGCGTGCATGAGAGAGCGAAAGAGAGAGAGAGAGTCCCCTTAAAAAGCTACATTTTCCCTCCCTTTCTGAAAAATACTTCTGGTAATTCTTGAACTTGGTTTATTTTGCTTCTCTCATACTCTGGAATGAATTATAGCATGGCATCTGTAAATTATTCTGACCCTACTCAAAGTGTCCTGAACAGAAGTCAGCAAGTGCCTGAGGCAGTAGGTTGTTGGTGTGAGAAGTGGTCAAACAGTCGAGTAGTATCTGACCAAGGGTTGTCAAGGTTGTTGCTGGGCAGGCAAAGGTTTCCTCTGAGTGGATGGTAGAAGGAAGAGGCAGTGTGGCCAGCCAGGTGCAAGGCCAGCAGGATTGTTATGGCTATGTCTTGTGTATTAGAGAAGGCCACATGCCAGAGCACTGATTGGCACATGTTTCAGGGTGACAAGGTAGCATAAAAAGGCTGGTGTTTGCCTTGAAGAGCTGCCCGTTAGACTCCCTAGCTGGACCTGCCATGCCATTGGCAGTATACTATTTGTAAGGGAGATGCTGCCTGATTTTTCTCCGTTATCTTCTTTCTTTCCTCTTTGTCTAATTTCTGGCAAGCTAGCATGTTTTTGCTAAGTCTTATCTTAGAGTGCGGCAATAAATCAGTACTCTAAACCTAACTAATGAGCCTCTGGAATTTTTTCTGCTTCACTGGGACTCTCTGCTGCGGCGAAGCCTTGCTTCACAGATAGCGCTTTGCTCATGCTCAGAGGAACCAAATCCTGCCAACCCGGACAAAGCATAAGGATAGCCCAGATGTTGTATCAGCAGATCAGAAGTTCAGGTACACAAGCCAGCAAAGAGCAAACAGAATGCTCCAAATGCAGTCAGTCCAAGCTCACAACAAAACAGAAACATGAGTCAACCAGATAAGACAGCTGTCAACACTAAGGCTAAAAGGACAACTGCCTGGATATTTATTAGCAGCTCCTCCAAGGTCAGAGCTGCTCCATTAATGCCCAGTTGGGTCACAGTTTGTTATTTAGCTGACTCTAGGTGTGGCGTTTCTCTCTAACCATTTCCACATGATGATCCTGTCCTACATCATCCCGTAGGGAGCATGACAGGAACGCTTCCCTCCACATCTGGCCGGCTCCCTGAGGAAGGGGGCATGAGTGATATGAGCCTGCCTTCTGCAGTGCAGCTGGGCTCTTTCCCATGCTGCCCTGGGGAAGGAAGCATCTCCATTGCACTTTCTGCCCTTCTTCATGGCCAAGAAGGATGGGAGCATCGTGTGATCATGGGCACTAAACTGATTTTTTTTTCCATTAAATGAATATCCTGCAATTGCAGCAGATGGGGACACGATGGCTGCAGAACTGTGACATTGTGTGAAAGCACAACCCACAGGCCACTGCCATTGCATCCCCAATGTGGTACTGTGACACCATGTGGAAATGACCTAAGTCTCTCAACAAAGGACAAGGGTATGTGTCATCTTCAGTGTCTGCAGCCTCTGCCAAGTCCTACTCAGGAGCTGGATCCCCTACTGCTCTGTCCCCCATCTCCTTGGACTGAGAAAGAGCTACAGTTTCTTGGTGATCTGCCTCCTCTTCCTCATCTGAATCATTTGGGAGTGAGTTACGACATCAAGGTGCTTCAGTACATAAGGACTAGCATCCTGTTAGTAGCATACACAGGCATACTGCACTTGTGTATGTATATTTTTGGAGGTTGGTATTTCCTTCCTCTCTCCTCAGTGACTAAAGTTCCCCACAGACATATCATAGTCCCTCTGGACCCCTCATCTATCCATGGCTATTTGTGCCTGGAGAAATCCGGGTGGTGGTGGTTGCAGAAGCGTCTAAGTCCCTGTAGCCAGACACAAAGCAATATGTCATCTACAGAGACCTGTGGAGGACCCAATGGACCCCAGCAGGCAATGCAATCACTGTGTGTCTGGTTACAGAGACAGAGGCAGATACTTCTGTAATCTTCTCCAGGCACAAGTAGCCATGGGTGAGAGACTTCAGTAACTCTATAGTAGCCATTAAATGGCTAAATGGAGCATAGTTCCACATGAAAAAAAATATGCTGTGCCATGCAGGATTATAACCTCTGAGAATATAACCATCTATCAGGTTCTGAAGCCTTGGATTCAAAAGCATATCATTGAGATACCAAGTGTGAGGCCTTACTTGATAAATTTTCTGCTCCCATATGTTAATTTTTTGTCATGGCCTGCATCCAGAACATGGACTTTGACTCAGAGTCTGAAACAGGGGACATGCCAGAGGCTGAAACACGAAGCATACCAGTGCTTACTGTACAGGAAGAGGTTACAGTGCCACAAACAGAACAGGGGGTGGTACCACCTCCAGCAGAGAGTCCTGCCCCTTCAACCACAGAAGATAGCTTACCAGTACCCACCTTTGCTGAGTGCAGACAACAAAGAGAAAACCTATGTCAATCCCAGAGAATTTATAACTGGCAACAATTACTCAGGCAACAGCTGGGTTAGGCTGCTGATCTATATAGTTCCCACCTTCCCCTCCAGTAGTTGGCAGAACTTATTTGACCTCTCTGTTTGGTGGATACCTTACTGAACTCTGTGTCTGACTCTGGATTATCCTGACTGACTTTGGATTGGCTTGCCTTTGAATTCTGTTGGACTTTATTTGTGCTTACGGAATAAAGGAAGTAATGAGCTGGGAGCTATTCAGTTCATTTTGTTTGAATTATCAGCTGTGCTGCTGGGACTGAGATAGGACATTTTTGTACCCATGCAAGAGGCTGAAATGCATCTCCTCGGCCTCACTTACTGATGCTACATCTTTTAAACAACAAAATACTATTGAACTTTGGGTCCCACCATTTGGCCCTATCCACCCAAGGAACACTGCCTGTGAGAAGATGGCTGAAACAGAAATTGGCCCATAAGGCTATAGGGAAACCTTCCCCTGCACCAGCATGAACACCTCAAGGATTTTGAGATAGAGTTGACAAAACTTGTCCCTCTCACCATTTGCACAAGATGCCTGCCTCTGTTTAAGAAGTGGGCCCAGATTCCCTGCCCCAAGTAGCAGGTCCGTGGCCCATTTTGGAAATGCAGCTTGTAGTTACCTAAGAATTGCCAGGTCAATACCATCCCAGGTCCTAAGATTTCAGGACACCAAGGGAAGCAAGGATCATTCATTAAGGATTAACCATGGCTGATCAGGGTATGCCATTCAAATTGGAAATCTAAGAAATCTGACAAAGGAGATCATGCACACACACGTATATTTCAAGGCTCTTCTTTCACCTTGATATTCCTCCCTTTACCCATAGGTCCAGCGAAGAAGGTTTAGTCTTGAAACATATTACGTTCTGTGATTCATACCCCCATCCATAGTGTTATCTCTGTTTGCTTTTAAGCCACTGAAAATTTGTTTTTTTAAGCCACTGAAAGTTATGATAGCTCCTTTGAAAGGAAAAACTAGAAACAGTCGGAATGGTTTCATCTCTAATTCTTACACATTGGGATAACGTTATTACAGCTCTTACCACATACAAAGTCGGTATTATATTTCTAACACACTATGGCTACATTCGGATTTTCCCCCTAACTGCAACTCCTAATTTATAGTTTATTCCAATTGCACAGATAGGGGAAATGTATATATATTTTTTCTTCTAAAGTGATTAATTTTCTTGTCTTTATCCAGCAAAACCTTCCAAGGGCTGGCCATTTGCCTCAGATAAAGACACGGGGAAACACTGCCTTGTCATTTCTGAAGCCAAACACTACAGATGAAATAAATGTGGTTTGCTTTGTTCACAAACAGCGCTTGCAGTTTTTTTGAGCTTGGATGAGTTTTTAGTAGGGCTTCCCTGCTGGGAGATTTCATTAGCTTTATCAAAATTCTACTGCTTTGTGTACTGGAATTTCTTCGATCCAATATACTAATAGTAACTAACTCTCTGAATTGGGATTCACATATAGCCAAAGCAGCATCATTGGTGCTCAAGAGGAAATTTGCAGAAGTTCCAAAATTCTTTAGGATCAGGGAAGGAGGCTTGTTGGGGTAGGAATGTCCATAGTAGTCCAATGAAGACTATAGTAGCCCCCAACCTTATCTGCATGAGCATGTTCCAAGACCCCTGTAGATGCCTGAAACCATAGATAGTATTGAACTACATTGCACCAGATACTATGAGTCCTTTGCATTTTTCCATAGCTCCTTTGAAGCTGGAGGGCTACTTCCAGTGATGCCAGAGCCATTTTCTGTGACGGTGTTGGCAAGGGGAAGTAAAGGGGGGCAGCTGGGCAGGCAAGATGCAGATGGCAGAGCCCAGAGCAGGCTGCATGGTTGTCATCAGCTAGACATCAGGGGATGGATTGGGGCAAAGGATGGGAGGGGAGAAGGTTAGTCTGTGAGGGGAGAGGGCATTTCTGCAATTTTCTATTTGATATTTTTGGATTGCAGCTGACCATGCAGTTGACTTAAACCGCAGAAAGCTAAATGTCAAGTAAGAAGGGACTACTATATTTTGGAATGGAACTATTTCCACTCCCAGTGCCTCCCCCCACGATATTTCATTTGATACCAAAACTTGACCCACGTCATTGCTATAAGATCAGGTTTATTGGTGGGAGATTGATAAAGCACGAAGCCTACATCAGAGCTCCTTTAGTGGAAAGGTTCCAACATCTCTTTGCAGCAGGTGGTAGAACTGACCCCCTAAACAATGAATGTCACCCGGACTACCTCTGGGCCAACAGTGCAGATCTTTGCAGAAGGAAACGTGGTCCCCTCGGTTGGGATGGATCCCCAAAGTTACAGAAGGCAGAACCAACAAAAGATACTGCTTATTTTATATCCTGCTTTTCCTGCAAATGGGGTTCAAAGTGGCTTACAGTATACATTCAAACAGAAGATCCGAATACAATACAGAGAACAGAAGTTTTAAAAAAGTATTAACCATACAGAGGTCCCTCAACTTTTGTGAGGGTTAGCCACAACATCATGGTGATATGTCTGATGAAGAATCTCAGCCTATATCCACCTAAACCTCAGGAAGAACTTCCTAATGGTCAGAGCTGTTCAGCAGTGGAATATGCTGCCTTAGAGTGTGGTGGAGTCTCTTTCTTTGGAGGTTTTTAAACATAGGCTGGGGGTGCTTTGAGAGTTTGTTCCTGCATGACAAGGGGTTGGACTTGACAGCCATCGTGGTCTCTTCCAACTCTATGATTCTATGATCCACAACTAGCAGATATTGGGGTAAATTTGGCACAAAACAAAATGCTCTGTTTCAATCAACCAGGGGGGTCTAACCAGGAATGATCATCCTTATCTTGTAATTCAATTGACCTCTCTGCCTTGACAGCTTTACCAAAAAGCATAAACCAAAGGAGCAAAACTCAGCAAGTTGACCATCGGAGTGAGACAACTGGAGAAAGGACAGGGTGGGAGAAAAAGCGGAAACCGAAAGAATAACGGCTAATGATCAATGTTAAAATGAAACAAGGGAAGCAATTTTTATTTTATGTTTTTCAACAAGGGAGAGAAAAGCAGAAAGAGAAGGGTGGGGAAAGGAAAACATATACAAAAGAGACAAAAGGAGGGAAAGAATGGAAATAAAAAAAATAGTGGGCTAAAATGAGAGGAAGGGAATAAATACAAGGAAAATAGTAGGCCAGATAAGTAAGAAAAGACAATCAGCTTTTATTGTACTTCACCACCAGCCATCCAGCTGCTCAGCAAGTTTGGAAACAGTGAGGGTGGGTGGCAAATTGTTGTCGCTTCTCAGACTGGAATGTTTCAGTGGTTGCAGTACTTAACTTGGAGCATGAGAGGTATCAGAGTTCGAGACTATCTAGAAAGACGACCCGGAAGACCCTTTGTCCCATATGATTCAGGGCAGGTTGTCATTACTCAGCAGTAGGGTCAAAAATCCCCTTGGTCCACCAAAAGCAGTTAGGAAAAGCAAAAGCCACAACTGCATCTCAAGCCAAGAAGATGTGCTTCTTCCAGAAATAGAGAGAGAGATCTTTGTTATTGTTTCTTGGCAACGACACTGTGCCTTTCATAAATTTCTGTGGCAGACTGAAATTCATCAGTAGTGCTTTTTCCTAGTGGGAAAAAAATGGAATATTTGAACCTCATTACCCACCTCTAGGAAAGTGCAGATGTATAAAGTCTGAGAGCCTGTGTGCTGCAGTAGTTTGAGCATTGGACTATGCCCATGGAGACCAGGGTTCGATTCCCTGCTTGGCCATGGAAACCCATTGGGTGACCTTGGGCATGTCACAAACTCCCAGCCACAGAAAACCCAGTGAAAGCTTCATCTTAGGGTCACTTTAAGTTGGAAATGACTTAAAAAGATGCAACAACTACAGATGTCCTTCTCTTTTTCCACTTCTGTCTCCTGTCCTTGAGTGGTTCTGTCATTGTCTGGATGGCACAGGGTTCACCCCTTTCTTTGGCCATTTCCTTACATGATCATGCCTAAGTTTTACACTCTACCCATTGCTTATTTATTGATTTGATTTATACCCTAGCTTTCTCCTAATGGAGGACACAAAGCAGCTTACAATATCACTTAAAACAAGGTAAATAAAACAATGGCCAGTATTCTGTATCGGCTACTTAATCATTTAGTAACCTCTGCTGCCATACTCCCCACCCCATCCCACCCCACCTCACCCCAAAAAGACCCTGGACAGAAAGATCATTCAACCATGCTTGATTCACTGGCAAAATGGATCTCCGCATGCAGTTGATGCCCAGTTACAGATGATTAAATCTAGGTAACTGTTCTATATTCACAATGTCTAGTCAGTTACAATTGTGACACTGTTGCTATGATCATAACTTCCCCTTACTTTGCCGGTTGGGAAGTTGGGCCAGGAGACATTACTAATTTAACTATAAGTTGTTGATACAGAATGCTGGCCTCCATCTGGCACAAAAGTTATAAAGGCATTAAATGATCAATCCAATTAGAACATGAATTTAAACCAATTAAAAACACATTAAGGACACAGAAACTTTTCCCCCATAGACTAAAATGTATGCTTATTAACATCCATGTTTGACATTGTACGCATTGCTTGAATGCATTCCTCCCATAGATTAAAGCATTTGATTCAGCAATATTTAGCATGTATCTTCAATGTGTGCATTGTTTTACACCCACTGTTCAAAGGCATGTTTTTACCCAGCTCTGAACTGATGTGCTCATTCCGAAACCCAAACTTCAGAAAGTACAGACAGAGGGATCCCTATTGCCAAACTACAGACTGGAAGCAGATTTTTTAGACATCCTTGTCCTTACTTTTTGCAAATTAATTCTCATTCTTTTGTAAACATTGGGTTTTGCAGGGGAGATTTCCCAGAGGGAAGTGACGAGTTCTGGGCTAAATTTTGTCTGAGCAAAATCTTATCTTGTGCAGGACTCCATTGGAACAAATGAAATCTGATATCAAATAGGAGTAATTCATACAAGATAATTACCTAGTGTTGAGAGCCAAGCTGGGAGTTGATAAACTTGTTGTGTGATTTTTAACCAACTGAACAAATAAAACAGGGAGGAAAAAAGCTCCAGCTGTGTGGGAGATCCTCACAACGGAAGAACTGGAACACAGAAATGAGGAAAAACAGCATTTGTTTAATGTGCCACTTAAACAACTGGAACACACACTGATGACATAGTATTTTATTTTTCAGTAAAGGAAAAAATAGGCTGTTGAGTATCACTAAGATTATTACCGCTGTCTCTTTGAAGTACATTAGTAGTTCTCCTGAAATCTCAAAATGTCATCAAGATTCATCATTTGTCCTCTCTTCAAAATGAAAAGTGGAGTTATCAACAAGTTCCATGGTAACATATAAGTGTAGGAAATGTTCCAGGTGTATTCCTGTGATGTTTAGATACATGACTTTTTATTTTGCTTGTCTGTCTGTCTATCTATCTGTCTGTCTATTTTTCTCTATCCTCTCTTTCTGCCAGTGTGAGGCTCAAGACAATTTACAACATAGGTTAAAACACAAAAGATCTGAAACAGTACAAAGTATATTTAAAAATAATAGTTACATAAGCAATTAAATTGAAAGCATTAATCAAAAACGATTTTAAAAGCATTTAAACCATTATGGTGAAGGTAAAGTATAGCATGCCACTGTTTGGTGGCCACTGGTAGCTTCCATGCCATAGGGGGAACGAATCCACTCCAGGGTTTTGGCTAACTTTAAATGACCCCTCCAAGGTGACGGCTTCATTTAGGGATAGGGTTCTGTATTTTGGGGCACTCCTTTAAAGCCTGTATTAAAACACAGAGTGGGTTCACCACCCTGACTGACAGGGAAGCCACAAGTGGCCACCACCTCATTAAAAGACTCTTCTGTTGAAGAAGTTTGAGCAGATCTGTACCTTGATCATAAGCCATTAAGCAGATTACCAGCTTAAATTTCAAGCGTTCTTTATTACCAGTATAAACCGCAAGCAAAGTTCGGCCTGCCTTTTTGAAAGAAATGAATGGCACGTCCGAGGCCAAGTCAAGCACATCTCAGTCCCACTGATTTTGGTAGGAGAGTACCCTCTATGTGTTTGACTTTCCCTCTGAAAACCAAAGGGACCAGCTTGCTTCACTTTTATCTGGATTATGAGCCCTGAAAGAAGGAACGGCGTCTCCAAACTTTTCACTTCCAGTCCCCTTTGCAACAGCCTAAACAAACAGCAAGGTTTTCCAAAGATAAATAAATGAGTCCCTAAATCTCTGATAAATTCACTAGTACCTTGATGTCTGTAAAACAATTTTTATGGCCTAGTCCTGGAGTTGCTGATGCTAAAATATTGTTCACCTCCCCACTTTTCTTTTTGTACTTTGAAGCTAATTTTCTTTTCTTTAAAACTAATAACATCAATAAATGGGAACGATTTTAAAAATCAGCAGAAGAGGTTTTTTTTCCACCACAATCAAATTAAAGTTAGACAAAAATCACACGTATTTTTTTCCTTTTAATCTAAATGTATTCCCTTTCTAGAATTACTACCTTGGAAATTTCAATTGAGAGGTGATCCAGATTGCAAAATTTTAAAGCAAATGTGGGAGAGCTGTCCCAAAATTCTTATAAGAAAAATCTCACTTCAGTATCATGCTGTTTTACACGTCCACAGGAATGCCGAATTAAAACTGGGGAAACAGGCAGCTTGCTTCTCAGTTTCCAAGCCTGAGTTTGAAAAGGAAATGTGAACATGTAGCGGAAACACAAGCTTTGTTGATCGAACCTGATTCAGGTGTGGAAATGCAGACTTCTGGGCAAGAAAGTTTGGAATATAGATTTATTTTCAAATTCATGTCAATAGTGAGCTGGGTGAATGTGGAAGTGTATGCCCAAAATGTATATTTCAGTTTCACACTGAAATCTGTGGATATATATGTATGTGTGTGTTTGAAAAATGAAATGGTCTACGCTGGCCCTTTACTTTTGATTCCAGAGAAGATACGTCTGAAAGACATCCTTTTCCCAGTTCATAAAATGTCGACCTGATATTTACAAAATGGTAACAGGAGGCAACATTACACACTGAACACCGAGGGTCTCTGTTCGAAGAGAATTAATGTAACAGGAGATTCTAAACATTAATGTGCTTTGGAAACACACAGACGTGCCTGTGCCCGCATATAGGCGTGTGGGCACACATAGACACACACACACACACACACACACACACACACATAAATAAGAGCTGTCGACAGAAGCTAGCAGTAGGTGGTCCCTTAATATCTTGCTGGTTTTGAAGTTCTGAAAAGGAGCAAGACTTTTTTGAAATGTGGGTGAAAAGAAAGGCAGGGGAAGATGGAAACAGCACGAAAGAACACAGGCGCGGCACCGCTGACCCGAGAAACCTTGTTGCTCCAGTTATGAGGGTGCACAATATGGCTTTTTTAGCCAGTCCAAAAAAGAAAAAAAGAAAAAAAATACAGCACTGGGAGAAAGGACCAAGAGGAGGGAAAACAGAGGAGAGGCCAGAAGCCTTTGGGGATGGAGGGAGGAAGGTGGAGAGAACCAGAGACAGGTCTCTCCTTTCAGTCAAAGGCAGTGGGTAAGGCGAGCACGTGGTTCAGAGGGTCATTAAAAAGCATCAAAGGAGGCAGCCCCGTGATGGTAATAAGACGGCTGAAAGAAATAAAGGGGCCATTGATCTGCACTATTGAGTGTGACATTTTAACCAAAGCTAAAAGCCAAGAAGCCGAGCTGGCCCTCGGATTCATCTGCCTGCCTGTTTTAGTAAATTGTCTTTGCTCCCCCCCTTCCCTTCCCTGCTCCCCCCCCATTCTCCCAACTAGTGGCCTCAGAGGTCACTTCATATTAGCTAGCTTGTTAATACTGAGGCAATCAATACTTAATCAACAAGTAATGGGATTTTGCAGTCATCCTGTATGATCTTTCAATAAAACCCCGAATCCATCTCTGCCTATTCAGAGCTTGGCTGAAGGGACATGACTGCTGAAAACCAGGGAGGGTTGCGTGCACGGGGGTGTGGGGTGGGGGAGTTGAGAGAGAAAAAAGAAGAGGGGGAGGAATTTGATGGTCTGGTGCTCTTAGGAAGATCTGCATCTGATTAAGACACCACACAGCCACTGTCCTTCACCCCGGCGTTCCTTTCTGCCCGTTGAACGTGGCCGAGTGCGGATATTCATCATCAGCGTTTCAAAAAGCAGAGGCAAGAGGAATTAATACTTCCCCTGGCTTGGGGCCTACTTGTCTCTTTGTTCTTGATGTGATACCCAATCCGGAAAGCCGGGCCAGATAAGCAGTGGGCAATTGGCCATAGGTTCCAGTACCTACCCCATCCGCGAGATTGCCCTGTTGCAGGATCTACTTGCTGCTTTGTGCTTGTATGCATACTCCCCTATCATAGCTGTTACCCTAAAAGGTGAGGGCCCTTGAGGTTCACCAGCAGTGCCAGCATCTCCTTAAGAAGCTGGGGATTTGTAGCTCAAAAGAAGGCCCGCGAGAGGGGGGGCAACTAGGGGAGGTTTTCACCTATGTATACCAGTACTAACTGTAGGACACCAGTTGAGAGTCATAAGCATGTTTTATTGGGGAATTCACACACACACACACACACACACACACACACACACACAAGAAATCAAGCAGTCTCACAAACCATACAAAGCTAGCGAAGGGAAAGGAAAGAAAAGTTGGACTGAGGGAGATTTCAGGTGCATAGGGTGATATTTACTGGTCCTGAAATGAAGGATCAAGGAGAGATGGTTCACATATGAGAGTTTGAAGCCAGCACAGAGTATGAGAGTATGAGATACAGAGTGGTGACCAAAGGTCTAGCAAATTGCCATGGTCTGAGCTTTTCCTACCGTATCGTGCCCCAGTCCCAGGACCCAGGTTGCAACACAGACAGGATCCTCCTCAACAGCCAAGACACAGAGATGTCTACTCAGCTCAGAGTAGATGAGAAAGAGGGAGCACATGAGATTCAGAACACTTATATAGGGAAGATTCATTAATCAGGAAAATAGCTGAGAGAGGCTACAGGCCAATAAATACCTGATACAGGGTGGGGAGAAGTCCATTGCAGACAACTGCCTTTCTAGTAGAAGCAACACATTCTTCTTTTGATCCTCAGCTCATGTTGCTGAGATACCTCGAATCTTGCTTTGTGTGCTTAACATGCTGCTGGAAACTCACTGGAAATGATACTCTAAATTTATTGCTGACCTGGACTGCTGAAACAAGAACAGTATCAAACTTTTATATAGACTGAACAAAATGCTTCCAAATCCCATGTATTGGGGTGTGAGCGCTTCATAAAGACAGAAATGTGTGCAGCATGTAATTTATGAATGTGGACAATATGTGAATTTTATGCATGACCAAAACAGAAAAAGAGTGGGAAACCATGCCCTGTGAGAAGCAGCTTAGGGAGCTGGGTGTCTTTGGTCTGAGGAAGAGAAGGTTAAGAGGTGACAGAATATCTATGTCTGAATATTTGAAGGAATGTCTTATGGAAGATAGAGCAAGCCTGTTTTCTGCTGTTCCAGAGACTAGGACATGCGGCAAAGGCTTCAAGCTACAAGAACAGAAGTTCCACCTGAGCATTAGGAAGAACTCCCTGAGGGTAAGAGCTGCTTGACAGTGGAATACTCTTCCTGGGAGTGTGCTCGAATGTCTTTCTTTGGAGGTTTTTACACAGAGGCAGAATGGGCCATTGGCTGGAATAGCTATGATTATGTATTCCTACATGGTGTGGATGGACTGGATGGCCTTTGTGGTCTTTTCCAGCTCTATGATTCTATGAATTCAATATATAAAATAGACATGGTCGGTTTAACCAAAATCGAAACTTCGGTTTGGTATTTAGTTAAAACACAGACTTGTTAAGAGCTACTTCACAATTGTAAATCCTGCATGTCATTCATTCTTACTGTCCTTTCTTGCTGTTTTGAAAACCTGGTTACATTACACTGAGGCTTAGGCCATTTCCACACTACATTGTTATAGTGCTATTATTCTGCCTTCAACATCTTAATGAATCCCAGGGTTTGCAGTTTAGGGAGGGGCGTTTAAAATTCTCAACTAGAGATCTCTTTGGCCTCAGTAAACTACAAACCCCAGAATTCCACAGGATGTTGAAAGTAGAATCATAGCACTACAACAGTGTAGGGCAGAAATCTTCAGATTATACCTGAACTGATGCACCTACAACTATGCACCAAGAATGGGCACATAATCCCACCTTTGAAGCTAAAGATTTTTCCATGAGTCTTTGGATACTTGGATATATGCTTTGGCTGATCCCCCTGCCCCACCAGGACTTCACTGAAAGATAGAAGAAAAAAATAAAAAGCCAGTAGGAAAAATGAAAGCAATGTACTATGA
The DNA here is from genome assembly GCA_030412105.1 of Cyclura pinguis. Classification (NCBI taxonomy): domain Eukaryota; kingdom Metazoa; phylum Chordata; class Lepidosauria; order Squamata; family Iguanidae; genus Cyclura; species Cyclura pinguis. The sequence goes on along the minus strand of CM059599.1, from coordinate 14,172,523 downwards.
TGATAGCACTCAATTAACCATTAGGATGTATTTTCAGGGTCTCCTATTTCTTTGTCATTTTCGTACAGTTTCAGTGCTGTTAAATCAGCCAACAGTGCAGGGTAGAACGATAAAAGTCACAACAATAAAATTGAAAATCATTTCTTGAAAAAAAATCAGTAAAAATCACAAACACATTTAGAATCATCCCGTAAAAGCATCCTTAAAATACTCATAACAAATTAAAACAAAATGGAAGATCGTTTCCTTTAAACAATCGATAAAACTCACAAATTCAGTTCAATTCAGGGCTATGGGACTTCCTCTAAGAATGCCAGCATAAAATCCCCAAAAAATAAAAAAATAATCTCTAAATGTCAGCAAAGCCCATAGATGCACTTAAAAAAAAAAAGTTTTTCAGATTCCTTACAAACACCAGTGTGAGTAAAACCACCTTAAAATCCAGCCAGCTGCACCAAGGGACTGAGTTCTGGATGCTGACATGGAATATAGAGACATCCAGCCCCCTCCCACTTGCAATTGCCAATGTGCTGATGAGTTGCAACAGAACCTGAAGGGTCCCTGCTTCTGCTCAGCATACTGCTGATTGCTGGTGGGAGGGGACTGGAGCCATTTCTGCACTAGACTCTTATAGTGCTATTATTCCACTTTCCACATCCTATGGAATCCTGGGGTTTGCAGTTTAGGGAGAGGTATTTGGAATTCTCAGCCAGAGAGCTCTTTGGCCTCAGTAAACTACAAACCCCAGAATTCCACAGGGTGTTGAAAGAGCAATAATAGCACTATAACAGTCTAGTGCCGAAATGGCTTGGGTGTGTCATCATCCTTCAGTGTTCTGCTTGCCAGTGTTCCATCCCTCTGTGCAGCTCACCGGATTTTAAGGTAGGTTTGGGAGGCATTTATGGTCAGCTGATTTATGATCACAAATGCAAATACAAAACAGTTATGAAGTAGTGAGTCTAATGAAATATTGCAACTAACAGGATGCCAGCCTTGGCTTTTGTTCATTTTCTTGAAAAAAAAAAAGATTGGGTGTGATAGACTCCCAGTTATGGCATTTCGATAAAACACTGAAGAACTGGTTTTTTTTCCAGACAGTCTCCAAACACAAAATAAAGAAAGAAATAGTCAAATGAAGTTGAAAAAATATGCAAAACCTCTCAAAGTGTCACTCAATGAAAAGAAAACTTTTAAATCATTTGTTTTCTTCATACAAGAATGAAATATGCCAAGGTTTACATTCCTAGCTGATAATCATCTGAACTGTCTTGAGAAACACATAGGCCAGAATCCTGTTGGTTTCATACAGATGTCTAACTTCCCTTACATAAATAATTGTACTTTTTTGACTCTTGGGCAATAGAGGTATTCAATTCTTGGTGGCCTGAGTTGAGGTTCACAAGTGTAACCATTTCACGTTTCTATATAAATGGGTTTCCTTCAGGTGTGCTGTAGTTTTGTGTTTCTTCATGTCAGGGAGTTTGACAGAGTAGCCCTTGTGACCCCTTCCAACTCTTAAGATTGTATGTCTCTATAACTGATGATTCAGTAATTGATTCAGTGGGTCTATCTAGTTGGGGCTAAGCATTCCGACCACATAGTTGCACATTCTTGGATGGTGCACTATTATTTCTTGGTGCTTTAATGTACCACTTGATTCAGAGGGACTGGTGAAACAGTGCCTGTGTTCCCCCTGAATTCACCATCTCCTCTCATTCTTGACCTCTTTCTGAAACATGTCTCTTCCTTGCCTTCTTCTTTCTCTTTTCTTAATATTCCTTTACACAGTAGGTAGCAGCATGCGCTTGTGCACAGATCATTCTTGCCAGAGGTCTCAACGGACTTCTTTTACAATAAGATCGAAGACTTTGGATGACCCATCTCCTGGTTTACTTTAAATTAATGATTAACCTGCACTCAGAAATTCCTGATACTATCACTAACCCAGGCCAAACACTTTCTTGATTTGAAGATTGAAGCCATGGTGTTGCCTATCCCTTTGTTAGAGATGGCAGGTCAGAATTGAGATTTCAGGGTGACAACCCAAGATCTAGAGGTGATCGTTTCTGATGTCACAAGGGATGGACTCTGGCAATGTAATAAGGATCAGCCAATGGTGATGATATTAAGCATGAAAAATTCAGCGTCAACCACAGCTTTACAGAGTATGGCCCTTTTCGCATAGCGTTTTGGAAGCGAGAGGGCCCCTTGAGCGTCACGTAAATGTGAGGAGTGGTCTGCATGATGCACTCACATTTATGCGACACTCAAGAGCCTGACGCGAAGCAGGCACGCACCTTTGCATTTTCAGCTCGAAGCCGAAAATGGTGTGCGCTCATGCATCGCTCAGGGGCCTCGGGCGTACTCACCTGCTGTGTGAAGCCTCCCTAGCAGCGCCGGTCACACTTACTGCCCCAGTGCAGCCTCCAACTCCCAGGCTGCACTGCGGAAGGAAGGGGCGGGGCGTGGGCGGGGAGCTCACGCAAGCAGGAAGGAGCTGCGGAGCTGAAGCAGGAGGCTTGCGAGAGCGTTCCTCCCAAGCCTTCTCACACAAAAACCCCAACCCAGCAGCATGAAAAGGTAAGGTGCGAAAAGGGCCTATGTCATTCAACAGCAAAGTGCCAAGGTTGAGATCCCACACTGGCCTTGTGTGGCACAGATCTCCCTTTGTGGAGCTACACATTCATTGCACTATGCAAGCCTTGTGCTAAGTGGTGACATTGAGAAACTGAATCAAAACACCAAATGTGGAACCAAATGCACAATCAGTCTACTTGTGTGATGGTGATACATGCACAACTCTGCCTCCACAACCTTGAACTGATTGCAGATATTCCAATTGCTATTGTAGGGGACTTACACGTGCATAAGACACCAGTCTGATACAAATACATTTTTTCATGGCAGTGATCTTGCCCTGAGATTCCTCCTCTTTCCTCTAAGGACTCAGAAGATTTTCTAGGCCTGGTGGTCTGGAAACCTTGTGGAATATACTGCCCTATAGCCACCTGCTAACCTTGTGGAATACGTTGCCATATAGGTACAGAAAAGAGGATGATACTTCTTGTCTTTCCTTTATGGGGACTCGCCGTAAGCAGGAGGTGGAACTTTTTCAGTGGGGAAACGCAGTCATATTTTCTGTAGCCAAAGACAAAGCCCAAAAAATCTTCATACATGAATGAAGTGTAGTATGGTGTGATTTTTCTCACACCAGGCTCCATAATGAAAATTGCAAATATCGACAATGGAGTCTAGGCCAAGATTTCAGGGCTTTTCACATCTGCTCGTCTATATATTGTCAGGAACTGAATCCACACACACAAATAGGACAGTGCATAAACACTATTTATTTGGGAAGTACAGGACTTCAGTGAGTGGACTAAAGGCAATTAGCAAATTCAAAAGAATAAAATACCAAGACGTTTTCCCTTTCATTTACAAGAGACCTTCAAGCCGTGGCAGCCTGGCAGTGCTTATCACTACATTCCTAGCTTTTGTTTACCTAAAGGTCTCTGGTTCCCATACCTTTGTTACAAGCAAGCAGCTAACTCAAAACCTACTACATATCCCATCATTATAATATGGAGGGCAACCAGACATCCTGCCTGTCAGTTCCTGACATATATTATGGCTCAATCTCAATAGCCATTTTGTGGTCAGTTATGCTGACTGTCTTCATTTGACTACAGTATTTATTGATTATACATATGATATCAACATCATACAATCAACAACACGTGTGTCCATCAAGATAACAAGCACCAACAAAGTGAAAGAAAAATTACAATCTTTATTTTTGTATTGTATATCTTCTTTCTTAAATGACAAGCGAGAGGGCTACTTCCAGTGATGCCAGAGCTACTTCATATGGCATGAGCAGGCTGCCTGGGTACCATCACCCAAACCACTGTGTATTATTTTCGGGCTGCGATATCATGGATAATGGAGGATTACTGAATTTTTTATAAACCTATAATTGAAGAAACATATGCAAGAGGGAAGGATTGAAGAATGTGGGAGCTAGCCCTCAGTCATTCTATTCCAGAAGCATAGTTAGCCAAAACATGGACCATATTGCTGTATAAATCAATAATATGATTAGCCTCATTCAAGGAAGCTATACTGAAGGCTAGTCACTGCAGTAAATATAGCAATTAAACTTCATGCAATAAATAGTAACATTCCACAGGATTGTTGGTCGGGTTGTAGCCCAGTTGGGACAACAGATCCTATGTGGTTGCATTGCTCCAGACCAGAGTGGTAGCTTTTTGGAGTAACTGATTCTTTTTGAAGAAAATAAGTAATCAAGAGCTACATCCCAGAAGGGCTTTATTATTCTTAACCATTTCTGGAAAAAAAAGAAAGAAAATATTTTACTTAAAAATCTTATTGCTGTATTTCTGGGATCTGCACAGTTAGAAAGCAGAACATGGAAAACATTGAAAAGCTTTCTGTTTGACAAGCTGACTTGTAGAATCCAGTGCAAAGATTCATCTGCCAGTCCAGTCCGCTTTTGTTTAGGGAATGGGAAGAGGTCCCATCTCATTCTCTGTCTCAGGAAGAAAAATACCATAGTCTACCTATGGGTCTTCCCTCCCTAGAACACCTAGGTCAACATCCTGTTAGTGACATATGCAGGCATGAGTTACATTACACAAGCAGAGTGCTTTCATAGAACTGTGTATCCAGATAATGGGAAGTGTAGGTCCACATATGGAACATGTACTGATGTACATTTAACATATACGATCTACAGCAGGCCTTTGTTCATTTACCATAGTAAAGCATGCAGAAGCCTAATGGAGAACATATACCAATGAACATATACCAAGCAACTGTGCAACAGAGTATCATCCAGGCACACAAGTGGTCCACACAAGTTGTTCTACAACAGGATCCAGTATAGAGATTGCATAAAGCAAGCAGAACATAACTCCATTGGTGGTAGTCCCTGTGGTGTTGAAGGATCTCAAATGTCATTCATTGGTGACTAAGGGAAAACTTGAACTGCCAAGCTGTTGGATGACAGCTCCTTTGCTTGGGCACTAAACCAGGCCAATTACTGCACCGCAGGCAAATATGGGGATCAAGCAAGTTTTTTTTTTTCATTGTTCCAGGCTCCTTGCTTAATTACAACAGAGAGTGGTAAACATTGACAGTGAAGGGCTACGTTGAAAGAGAAGCCCATTAGATTCAAGTGTTATCTGACAGTGCATTGTATGACTCCATTAACTCAAATTGTTAAATTAACTGTTAAAGCCAACTGGAGTTATGTCTGAAGGGGAGAAGACAGCTTTGGTTAATCAAAGAGCTGGACCATACAGCCAGCAGGAAGATTGTTTTGCTTGGTTGACCAATGAAGCACTAGAGTACTGGAGCATGGAGCATTTGGTCTACTGGAACACCCATGTTGCAGGGTCAAGGCTTATAGAAGAGACCATGGGTCCATGGTAAACCATTCTGTCAAATTCTGTGCCTACTTTGAGGCTCACACGTTGAGAGATCTGTTGGGAATGGCAACCTTTGCCTGCTCAGAATTCACTGCCTAGTTAGGTTGCATGATCATTATAGACCTTGAGATAAGACCATGGCTTAACTTCCTATTTGTTTGTTCATGCTCACTTCCTCCCACACACAGGCACTCCTAAAGAAGCCTCTCTTGCTGTTTGCTATCTCTCCTTTTTGTTTTCAGCCTCCTTCCTGTGAGCATGTGGTCTTAGATGCTCTCAGAGAGTTGCTTCCCTACAAGCATGTAATTGCTTATTTTCTTCTTACTATTCTTCAAAAACATGAACCTGTGTAGGTTATGCACAAGTCTCTCTTTATATAATTTATATAATTTTAACTGAATTGTTTTATGTTCACTTCTGAGCCAGAGTTAAGTGTGTTTGGGGGAGATAGAGGTGGGGCTGGTAGGCTGTTCATCTTCTGTCTGTGTATTACCAATGCTTTGCTAAATTGAGAAGATTCACCAAATCTCTCTCAATTTCCAATAAGTTCCTGGCCTAGCATACTACAGAGCAGAGATGGGGAACCTCAAAAATCTTGACCCATGTGGAGTCCCAATCTAGCCCTCTAGGGTTCCTCAGATATCTGTAATTCCTTCCTGATCACAATTATGTGCTGGTTCCCCAACTTTTGTATGTGCTTTTCCCGTTCTAAAAGGCTGAAATGCCTCACCTAAGACTTAATTCCTAGAAGTAAGGCTAGAGATCCAGTATTCATGTTAATGGAGTGTGGCCTTTTCCCAACATACTTGTGCCGTGGTCAGGGAAAAGTGGAGTCTGTTCCTTCTTTAGCACTTCTCTGTGAGTGCACAGCACCTGCTGAAGTGGGCCAGAGGTACACTCCGGTGCTGCATCCAGATCTCACCCAGGCAGACAACACATTTAAGACATATCCCCACATGCAATCGGTGGCCAAGGTTGTGGAGTTGCAGCTGTGAGCCGTCTGGTTGTTCCTGTGCTCCCGAGGAAAAGAACATCTACTACAAAGAGGACGTAGGTGTTATGCCTACTTATGTCACCAAAAGGATTCTAGGAAACATCTGCAGGGGAAAATATGCTGAGAGAAATATGTTGGAAGGAACATGTGTCTCTCTTATCAAGTTACATGGGATGGAACACTAAAGATGGAAAGTATACTTGACAATATTCCAGAAATGGTTTTTTAAAAAAGGGTTTCTTCAGTGTCTGGAAACCCTGATGAGGAAAATTATAGATGGCCAATAATTGTCAAAGTTCTGAATATACGCTATGCAAAAAAAAAAAAATGTATGTGAAGATTTCTCACACAAAAAACAGCATATTCTTACAATTGCATTTTCTGCACACAAAAAAACCATAACTGTCCTGTAGAGAAAACTGAATGTTATTCTTTTGTGTGCCAAAAATATTTTCATGGCAGAAAATCAGTTTTCTCCTGAAAAAAAGTGATTTTTTAAAAACTGATTGATTGGTTGAACAGAATAAGTCCTGAACTATGAATAGTCTCAGAAAACCGCAGGTTTTGATGATTTTCTTGCACTGAGGAGGAAAAGGGTCACATTATTTATCCCTGCCCAACAATTTACCAAGATTTAGGGCCATTTCACCCCATGCAATTATAACGCTATGGCTCAATCCTATGGAATTCTAGGGGTGGTAGTTTAGTGAGGCTTTGGAGATTTCTGGGTGAGAAGTCTGAAAATCTCTTCCTAAATTACAAATCCCAGTATTCTGTATGATAGAACGATGGCAATTAACGTAAGATCACAGTGTTTAATTGTGTTGTATGAAAGAGCTCTTACATCTCTCAGGAACTACAGCCTGGACAGAATTGCATGAGCAAAGCATCACACAGATATTTTGTTTTTATTTATTTATTTATTAAAATATTTCCTCCCTGCCCTATATCAAAAAATCTCAGGGTGGCTTGCAGGTGAAATTAAAACAAACAAGTTGAAACAGCTTAAAATAATAAAAATAATGGTAAGTATGCCAATAACATATGAAACATAGTGAATTGAAATAAGTGTAAAAGATTAAACGTTTTAAAACTGAAACTATTACTAGTAGGAACTGCAGCAAAATGTTGCAGCATATTCACATAACCTTGTAGGAGACTTGCTTGCCAGGCTTCCAGCCTGACAACCGGGCTTCCCCCACCCACCCACCCACATGTATGCTGTTTCATTCACTAGTTTTGCAGATTCTGAGCAAAATTCACTGGCCATTGAGCAACTTCATCGGACTGGTGGAGCAGGCAAGTTGCCAAGTTAGGCTTCTTCTTCTTTTTTTTTTACAGTATTTTGGTACATCCTTCTAACATGGGTTTTCCTCAAGTTATTTTTCTCTCCCAATAATACGCTTTCTCCCTGCTCCCAACAACATTCCTATCAGTTCTCATCCTCTTAGAAAGAAAGATACAGGTCATCCTCCACTGTCCCTGTTTTCTGGTTTGAAATCTACTCCTGTCTAGGAGTTATAAAGGCAGAGAGAATACTTGCCCAGCCATTATCTTTGTGGGTGGAAACCTGGATTTGGAGCCAAGCCTCCCTTATCATTTTGAACGAGATCCCCAGGCAGGGGGAAAAAAAACATGCTACAATATCTGGTACTTTTCATCTGGGTGATAACAAGACTCCAGCTGCTTATGAGGTATCTGTTAAAATCTGGTGTATACCCACAATATAGAAAATAGAGAAACCCACTGCCCCCTCCCAAAAAAAGTATGAAGTAGGGAACAAAGGGGGAAAGTTATATTTTATTGTTTTGTTCAGCAATCAGATATCTTGTGGTCAGTTAGTTCAGTCAGTCGCGGAGAAATGTCTGGAGCCATAGGGAGTTCTGCCGTTAGCTGCAGGGCATGTCTGAACAAAAGTGAAGTGTTCATTCTGCTTAAGCTAAGCAATCTCACAGTTGTCAGCTCTGAGCTTCAACCTGGACGTTAGCTCCCTTATCCTTCTGTCAGGGATGTGTCAGCACTCGCCTGTTCTGACACCTCTTATCAGCTCCAGAAACTGCCCTTGTTTTCCACTAAACATATCATTTCCTCTCGGCTATGCGTGCTTTAGAAAAACAGAGGTTTATAGACCAGCTCCTTCCAATGAAAGCCAAGGATGAGGCAGGTAAGTTGCACCGATGGAATGTTGCAATCAAACACCAGAAAACCTGGTTTATTCTGCAGAATGGGACCCAACTGATTCCTTTTCTTAGAAGGATGTTGTAGAGCTGGGGAGAAGAGCAGAATGGATCGGCTAGAATGATCAGAAAGTCGACACACCATCTTTAAGAGAAGGGGTAGGGAAAGAGTAGTTCCAGAACCACACATGGCCCTGCAAGGCTTTGCTTGAGTCATCCCCAAATGCTCCCAGTGTCTTTGGGTTTTTTTATACAGAGGACAGATGGCCATTTGCTGGGGGTGTTTTGAGTGTGTGTTCCTGTATGGCAGGGGGCTGGATTTGATGGCTGTTGTGGTCTCTTCCAACTATATGGTTTTATGATTCTATGATTCTATATCCTCAGAGGGAAACAATTTGGTCACCCTCTGAACCCTTTTAGGGTAGCCCTATTTAAATATGGCTAAATATAATTTTCTTTTGTGTCATTTCTGACTTATGGCAACCCCATGGTGAGCCTATCATGGGGTTTTCTTGGCAAGATTTGAGTAGAGGAGGCTGACCATTGCATTCCTCTAAGGCTGAGAGAATGTGACTTGTCCAAGGTCACCATGTGGATTTCCGTAGCTGATCAAGGATTTCAACTCTAGTCTTCTGGAGTCCTTGTCCAATACCCAAGCCACTATGCCAGGCTAGTAGTATGCTTCACAGATTTGTATGTCATCTTTGTGTATGCACTATCATATCTTCTAAATATTACAGCCATAAATAAATATTTGGACAAGATGGTGGGAGCTTTGTTTCTGCTGCTTCAAAGATTACAACATGAACCAATGGATTCAAATTGCAAGAAAAGAGATTCCACCTGAACTTTAGGAAAAACTTCTTGACTGTACAAGGCGTATGAAAGTGGAACAGACTGCCTTGAATTGGTGGTGGAGTCACCTGCTAGACGACCATCTTTGAGGAGTGCTTTAGCAGTAAGTTTACGATCATCCTTTCACATTCATTGGGGTTATCTTCCAATGTGCCTGCTTAGATTCAGCACCCTGGACAGATCCTTTAGACTTGGGAAAAGAGTTTAGACTAAAAGCCAGTATGGATTTCTTACCCCACTGATTCAGGAACCACCAGTCGCAACTGGCAAGAGTATAGATATTTCCAAGGGGCTTTGATGTTTTCCTTAAGGCAGGAATTCCACTCAGAAGAAGCAAAGAGGCAGAAAGGGATTGCTATTATGCAGGGAGCTGAGATGAAAGCATGAGATCAAAGTGCCTTCACCTGGATCCAAATGAAATGGCTTCCAGGTCAAAGGTTTCTTCTACATGCGCTGTCTTGTATGTCTCCAAAGTTCTATTTTATTCTCCTTCAACAGCTGTTATCTCTTTAGAAGACATGCTTAATGCTCTTCTTTGGTTTTCATATTGTAAATATTGATGTGGGCTTATCATAGATGTCTACATTTGTGGTTGGCTGGCAGATGAAGTCAAAGGCCGAGACACTTTGGAATCTGCAAATTTCTGGCAAAAATTATGCGCATACAGACATGTTAAACGTCACCATCAAAGCTTCTGGCCTAGCAAGTGAAAAGAAACATCCCAAAGGTTGCACTTTATATAGCAACATTCTTGACCTCAGAATGCCTCCAAAGGGCTCACTTCCTCAAAGATGCATTACTGGCCCTTACACTAATTCATAGTGAAAGCTAAAGTGCTTTGCTATAGAACCACAAGAGACCGAAGGCCCTGGAGGATTATTTTGGAGAAGAGAAGCATGGGCATCACAGATAGTTCAGCTTGTTTTTTGTTTTTTTTAAATCAGTGTGTGTATGTGTTGGCAACTGCTTCCAAATGAAAACACAAGGCTATTTTGCATACTGTTTCAGCAGAAAACTAGAAAAATTAAACTCATCAAAAGAACACCCAAATCACATTAATCTATACTTGTTGTATGTTATTTCAATGCACAGGGAAACCCCCACAAGATATGATGCACTATTCTTAGACATGATCTGTCTCCTCCCCCCGCCCTTTCAGATATTTCTCTTTGCGCTTTCGGTTTGCTGGTCTAAGCAGGAATCCATGAGCCAGTTTTTAATTCTTAAATAGAAAAGCACGATTTATTAATTTGCATTTGAAATAACAATTGCCACTGGGAAGAATCAGTGGAAAACCTTAATCATATTGAAAACCTCAATCATAATGTTGCTATCCAGATTTCAAAACTTACAATATCTGGTTTACCTAGTTTTTTTCAGATGATGGTAGGGAAATTTTGGGATTGTCAAGGGCTCTAACATCCTGATTGACTGAGGCTGGGATATAGCATACTTGTTACCAGGCTTCTCCACAATATGGTTAGACTGGCAAAACATATATCTAATTGGTATAAAATATAAATTATATCCTTCTGTGACTGGCAGCTGGCTGGCAAAGAGGAAACTGGCTGCACATGTGTTTTTCAAAACTAGGTCAGGATGAAACCTAAGGGCATGGCTAGGTCATAGCCAGGCCAACTCCCAGACAATAGGCTTCCAGATGTCCCTCAGTGACTTGACCTTTAGAAACAATGGCACCAAAACTGCTCCCATGGAAGGACTGATTGTCTTCGACCTTCTCTTCTTGTCCAGCAAAACTTCTCCTTTGTCCTCTCACCTGTTCAGCAATTAGGGAGCTATCACAATTCCCACTGGTCCCTTTGTCACTTAATTCTAAGGCCATTAGCTGATTCCAGACCACACTGTCCACTCTCTGGACCCCATTGTTTACTCTGCCAGAAAGCCATTTACACCTTCCTCGTCAGGGTAGAAAAAGAGTATTTAAACCCTGGCTTTTTGTCAGATAACTCATAGTACTTTTGGCATACTGACCATCACTGTGCTGCTCTGATTCCCAATTTGTACAATCCTTGTACTTCCAGTCTAAGCTACAGTTGCTTTTCTGCTTCTCTCTTGATTAGTAAATATAAACTATTGCTATCCAAAACTTTTCTCCCTTTTTCTTCAGTTAGCCTTGTGTGATTGTATGACTGCTTGGATCTTGTGTGTGTGATTGCAATTGCCTCAATAAAGCAAGCAAAGTTACCTTTGACTCTCAGGCTGGTTTTCCTGCACTAGTACCAGCATACATAAGTGTAAAAGATCCTGTTAGGTTACTTTCCTCTCGTAGGCCTCCTCTTTGAGCTAATATTCTCCACTCTTTCATTTAGACACTGGCACCCTGAGTGGACCACCAAATCACTCCATTTTGAGGTAATATACTGTTACCCTGATTTCTGGGGGTCCCGTGAGGGACATCTCAATGTGCTCAAAATAATGGGGAATGGGAATTAGCTAGAGCACAAGTTAGCAATGTGAGAGGCAGGGCAACGTAGCGAGATCTTTTACCCAATGTTTACAGGGCAGGCCGAGTCAGGACTCAGACACAAGAAAGCTCAAATTATGTTCTTTTATTTATAAAGTCACAGCAAAGTTACACACTCACTCACTAGAAATTAAGAAATACTGCACAATTGTGCAGTCACGCACACAGTCCTAAGGAAATAAAGAGAGGAAAATAGATAGGGGATTTTCAGGAGGATTTTCGGGGAAATACTACACCTCATCCTGTAGCCTGGTGGAAGGAAAGAAGCTTGGGAGCATAGATTCTCAGCACGTGGAGGCTGAGGGGAGCCTCGTCAAACGGAGCAGTAGCAAGTCGGGAGGCAAGTCATGAGTGATCCGATGAGACGCTCAAAATCACCTGTTCTTATAGGGGAAAATGTGCCTGTAGGCTAGTCTGTTCTTGGGGAAAACAATGGGTTTTGGGCTGGAGACCAAGCCTACTAAAGGTCAGTACTTTAGATGATTGAATTATGACAGCGTTGTCAATAGCGTAGACAGTATGCAAACACGGAGTGCTTGAGAGTTGGATATTCCACTTGTCAAGCTGCCTGCTCGGGGCAGGGGATCTTTTGTAAACAGTGTGCATACATAATGTGATCTTAAGAAGGTACTTGCCTGGAGGTCTCCTAAAGCTGCAGTCTGGCAATTACTGGCCTGCCTGGATTTGTTTTTGAATATTCAGCTATTTTTGGCCGTGCCCGTGTGCGTGCTTGTCCAGGGGCCTCGCAAGCACATGGAGAGAAATGGATAGTGAAAGCCAAATTCTTGATATCAAATGATATCTAATATACCTCAAGTTTGGACTAGAAACTACAGTAACAATACTTACTTACCAAGGTCATTTAGATCCCATAATTCTCTTCCTTTCAGATACAAGGGAATAAGGATGTGCAGTACTGGCTTCTGTGATTGGCTAGCTATCTCAGCCCTCTGTACTAGTTGGGTCTGATATCTCAGGAGCCCAGCAGTATCAATAAAGCAGAATTTTCCTCCTTTTTGGGTTAAATGTGAAAGTGTCCAAATATAACTCTGGCTGTGACTCTTGAACCTGGTTCTTGGGAGCCCTGACTTTGAGAAGATATATTCACTAAAATATATTCCTCCATTCTGATCACAAACATTCACAATCGGAGGGTAGCAAACCTCTATCTGGACTGATGCTTTCCTCTAAAACTGCAGTGCCTTATTTGGAAGAGGCCTCCCCAAATGAAGAAGGAGAAATGCCAAGAAGATGAGCTGCATCCAGAGACAAAGAAGACTGGCAGCCCTGTTGTGACAGTAGAAGAGCCTGGTCTATCACAGGAGGACCAGCATATTTGGAGAAGAAAATAGAGTCTGTGCACCCTATCGTAGGTCAACAGCTCAAATGCAAGGAACAGAAATGCCACTTGAACTAATTTTCTGCTGGCTATAAATTAGCTCAACCAAGGCCATTCTGGTACTGTTAACAATAGATCCAACATTCCCTGATAATCTTGTGTGATATCCTTGTTTTTGTGTGTCTCTGGCCTTTAACTAAAACTTGGATTAACCTCCCTCGCAACTCCTTTCTTGGTTTGAGATTTGGCTCAAGACCATGTGCTACGTTTGATTTCAGGCTGTTTGCATTACCCTTTTGCTTACACAGACACAGACACCAGCTTGGACTGGACTGGCTTTTCCTTGGTCAGCCTCTGTGGGCTGCAGGTGGACACACTTGGGTGCTTACCTGCTTTAAAACAGGCCAGAAACTTTCATAGATCACACATAGATGACAGCCATCAAACATGTAAAGAGCTAAATCTATCCCAACATCTAAACACCCAAATTGTTCCCTGCACACAATAGTCCTACATCCTTACAAAATCTCATTGACCAGCTAGAAGGGTCATGACTGATGGTTCCATTTAGATACAGTAGAAGGCCAAACAGAAGTAGGATGGTAGACATAGGCCATTTCTGCCCTACACTATTATAGTGCTATTATTCCACTTTCAACATCCTGTGGAATTCTGGGGTTTGTAGTTGACTGAGGCCCAAGAGCTCTCTGGGTAAGAATTCTAAAGGCCCCTCCCTAAACTGCAAACCCCAGGATTCCATAGGATGTTGAAAGTGGAATAATAGCACTATAAGAGCATAGTGCAGAAATGGCCATAGTGTAGAAATACCAGTAGGAAAAGAAATAAATCTTACTGAGTGACCTTCTATCCAGAGATGACAAGTGGCCCTGTGAATCTGGAGTGTTGAATCCATATTGGCTTTTGTAAGAGCTACTTACTCTTCTGGGAAAGGAGTTCAGCATTTTGGATAGCTCGCATAAAACCAGGAGTAGGTTTTGTAACAGGGATTCATCACACCAAAGTAATGGAGATATTACCACCCCTGCTTCAGTCTGGGTTTTGCCTTACCTCTTTGCTTAGAGGTTAAAATGGGACTGTACTTTGTACCTTGTGTTTCGTTGGGTAAGCACAAGACATACATTTGAACATGAAATTATCATTACCCAAATGAGGGCATCTTGTACTAATTGATTGTATTCAAGAACAATGATTGTACAGACCAACCTCTATCCATCATTTCTTCTCTTAGACCAGGAAAAGCCTGTTCAGGTCTTTCCCAAGATCCTTGCTTTTATTTATGTGTTTATGTGTGTATCTGTCTATCTAATGTAAAACACAGTCCTCTGTCCACATCCATGAGTTTGACTTTTGCAAATTTAATTATTTGTGGGGCATGTGCTTGCCTCCCCCCAGCCCCAATTTTTCTCTTCCCATTCCCTTGCATTCCTCACCCCAGACTTGCAAGGCTTGTGTTTAAATGGACATTTTTTTCCCTTTTGGGTGAGCAAAGCCTCACCACCACTGCTGGAGGAGTGTGACCATGTGGTTGCACATTTGGTTATGTAATGGCTGCTGATTGGTCAGCTGCTCTCTTTGCTCCTACCCCTCCTTTCTAAATATGGCAACCAGAAGTAGTTAAAATGTCAGAACTCCGCTCTTCTCTGTCTGAGGGGAAAACTAATGGTAATCACTTTACCTTGTCTTTTTTCTTCCCCCAGGAGTGCCGGGACCAGAAGCAAAGGAATGGGAGTCGGGAGCTCTAGAGGGGAATGGGACAGGGAATACAGGTGAGGAGTTATTTGCAGTTTTTCCACTTTCACGAGGGTACTGCACCCAGAAACCTCATGAATGTGGAGAGGCCACCATAATGCATCTGATTGAACATGCTTGTTATGTTATTACCATCCGTATGGACACTTGGATGAATAATCCAATAGGATAACAGACTTGTCTCTATCCATATCTAAGTACTGACAATGGAAGCTCAGTTACATTGTGTCTCAGCAGCTTGCAAGGCCTTCTGGGAAAATGGAGACAGTTTTGTTAAAATCAGCTCAAGAGGTAGACTTTGCTCAAGGACCTAGCCAACGCCAAGGGACAAGGTGAATGAAAAGCTATACAGATCAGGAAAAATGGAAACACCATGTTCATTAGCCAAAGAGAAGCTCATGTAACACTATTTAAGTTGTGAGGTGGTGCCTGGAGTTCAACTACCACAGAAACAGAGGAATTCTTATGTACATGACACAGACATACATGCACAAAACCACACACATTTCCCATATCATGTTACGAATTGAGTCAATGCTTTCTCCATCCACAGAATCATGACATTTTCTGGAATTCTTCTGAGACACTGAATGTTGAGTGAAAACATTCTAAAAGCCACTTGAGAACACTGTCCAATTATTAGCGCACTTTTGTGTGGTGTAGGGGGCTTTCTTTTTCCTTGAGACTGAATGAGATGTTTTCACATCTTTTCCCTCTCCAAAGCCTCTTGGGAAATGTTTTTATTGAAAGTATCAAAACTAGGAACCAGGCAGTATCATGTTGTTGATGCCTGAGGTCACACTCTTTGGCCGGCTTGTTGCAATGTTGTAGCATAACAAAAATTCAGTCAGTGTTTATTTTTTTTCTTCTTCTTAGTGGCCTTGTATGTTAACAGGCAGCCTCTCAAAGAGCCTTTCTCACTCTTCACACCCTTGTCCTTTGTACCATCTTTAGCAGTTGTAGCTGGTGTTTTAAAATCTCCTCGATAAGAGACAGAAAAATAAAGGAACAGCTTGGGTGGAGCAGAACAGAAGAGGCATACAGAAAATCACACCTTTATTTAAAAAAATTAAATTAAAAAAAACCCAGTGAAATACAGACCACCACCACCCACTATGAATGTCCAAACTCATCCTGATTTGTTTTGCTGCCTGAGGCAATGGACAAAATGGTGTCCCCCTCATTCCATCTACAGAACCTGATTGTTGATGGAACATCATCCTATACTATATCTGGAAGCAGTGATGGAACATCATCCATCATATCTGAGGGCTGTGGGCTAACATCAGAGAGGCAGAACAGGGTACTGGAATACATCCCCCTATCCTCCAACAGACCCTGCTTTTCCTTCTGTATCACCCAGAATCTGACACCTGAGGTGACTTCCTCATTCTGATTAATTGCAGGGCTGCTTCTGATGGAGTATTTATTGTTGTTAAAATTATTTTCCATCAAGTCAACTTTGACTTATGATTACCCAATGAATGAAATAACCTCAAAAAGCTCTAGTATCAGCTGTCTTGCTTATGTTACCCCAAAAGGTCGGTGATTCAGAGATCTGCCTGCAATGCCAATGCCTGCATGAAAGGTTGGGTAATTATTAGCTCAAAGGGAGGTCTGCAAGAGGGGGGTGAGTAACCTAGCAGAATTTTTCACCGCTGTATGCTGGTACTAACTGTGGAACACCAGTTGGAAGTTTAAGAAGAAAATGTTTCATTCAGAGGAATTTACCAGACACACTCAGGACTCAAGTAGTCTCACAATCGCACAAGGCTAACTGAAGGACAGGAAGAAAAAATTGGATAGCAAGAAGTTAGGGTGAAGTAGGTGATACTCACCTATCCTGCAGAGAAGAGACAAAGTGATGTGGCTCAGACTAAGGGTCCCATGGTAGTACCAGAATAGGAATCAGAGTAGCTGAGTGATGGCCTATGTACAAAGTACTGCGGTACTACAAGTTGTCTGGCTCAGAGCCAGAGTTTAAATATCCTTCTTCTTCCCTGAAGGGGAACAAGTTAATAGCTCTCCAGCAGAACAAACGATGAGGTCCAGACAGACTAATAGTCTCATCATCACTGACAAAGAACTGATGGGAATCATGATAACTCCTTAATGGCTGGACAGGTGAGAAAACAAAGGAGAAATGTGGTGGGAGGGTGAAGAAGGTTGAAGACAGTCAGTTGCTCTGTGGAGGTAGTTGTCAGTGAAATGGTTTCTGAAAGTTGAGTTGTTGAGGGGATATTCGTAAGCTCATTAGCACCAGAGCTTCCTGACTGATTCCTTGACTATGACCTGGCTATGCCGTGAGGTTTCATCTGACCTAGTTTCACATGTGTTCAGCCAGTCCTCTTGGTCAGTATGGGACAGTATATAATTTGTATTTTATGCCAATTAATTAATGCCAATTATATTATATCATGCAGCAGAAGTGTACAGTGTAGTCAGTATCAAGTATCAAATCTTTATTGAATCAGTCTACAGACTATATCAAACAATTAAAAAGAGGGAACAAAACCCGAAGCATGGAAAAGAGATCAAAGACAGCATCATCAGCAAGGAAACACAATACAGTGTAGTCATACCCAGGACTTGTGAATTAAGAGCCACGGCTTCCTGAGTTAAACCAATCCACCTGCAGTACAGTCTCCCTTTTTGCTACTGCTTTCCACTTTATTGAACATTATGGTCTTTTTTTCCAGTGACTCACATCATCTCATCATATGTTCAAAATGCAACAGTCTCAGTTTGACCATCTTCACTGTTAGGGAAAGTTCATTCTTGGTTTGCCTTTGGACCCATTCACTGGTGTTTTAGCAATCCGTGGTATCTATGCAACTCCCCTCCACCACCAGATGTGTGTGCATGTTTCACCAGTATTCGTTTTCAAGGAGTTCATTCGCTAATTCTCAAATTGGTACCAAGTTAATCTGAAAGAAAACCTTGAAGTGAATTTGGAAGTACGTTCGCAAAATGTCTGAGGAATGCTAAAGAATTTGGTTAAAACTAGGGTAATATCTTATGAAGCTGAGATATACCTCAGTCCACTTCCATGAAAAGCTTTCTGGTTCCTGTAAATGTCCAATAGTATAGAACACTATGGCTTAAATAAGAAGGTGAGACTCATGCAACCCTCCAGATTTTGCTAGGCTTGAAGTCCCAGCTGCCTAACCAAAATAGATAATGGCGGGAAATGCTGGGAACTTCAGTCTAATGATATGTGGAAAATCACAGAATCCCCATCCTAGTCTAAATGCTGGTTCCAAGTGTAGCAGACCCAATCAGTCAATGGTAACTTGGTAGCTCAACACATACATGCAATTGTTTGAATGGGTTCAATTTAGTTGGGATTAACACTTTAATTTAAGCCAATATGTCATACAAAGTGGATCTATTCTCCAATCTGTCCGTGTAGATATAGGCCAAAGTGCAGTAGGGCATGTCTGCTGATGAAGCTGCTTTCATCAAGTAAACTGGGAAGAGTGATGCCCATGTCCCTTTCCCCCTGAAAAACCAGCTATAGAGGGCTGTGAAAAACCCAGGACTTAGTTTTCAGGTAATATGGTGGGCTGTAGAAGGAAGGGTAGATGATGAAATTTCCATCCTGCTGGTGACCGTCCCTTAGCCTGATGTTGAGTATGGGCCATTGTTATTGTTGATTGTTCAATATGATGTCTTTCATGTCAGCATAAAACAGCAACAGCGGACAAATGCCACTGATCTCCTTCAGATATTCAGCTGGGTTGCTCATTCACAAGTGATTGAGCATCAGACAAGGAAAGCATATGGAGACTCAGCGAGTAGTTGTCAGCGTCAGGGAAAGTACTGAGGGAAGTGAATTGTTAAGAACAGAAAACAATCTCAGACAAGAAAGTCCTTGAAGGAACATAGAGCAGGGCATGCTCCGAGCATGAATTTATGAAAAACGCTAAGCCCCCAGACAAAAGAAGATGGTAACCTCATTTCATATGGTGTGCTCTTCATTGTTGGGGATTATTATTCCAATTTTTTGACACTTGAATGAAATATGGCATAATTGGACTTCATAGCCACAGCTTCAGGCGACATCAATTGCTTTTTCTAAAAATGATGATGACGTTAAGGGAGACTATATTTTCTTTTTATGTTCAGAAGTTTGCTGTATTCCTAGTAACATTGGTGTTGCAGGTGGAAGGTTTTGTGGCAACAGAAGATACAGAAGGTTTGCTGGATTTAATTACCAGTTCAAACTTTGTCATCTCATAACGGCTGCAGCCTGCCAACAATGCTGGCCTGTTGGATTGACCATTCACCCAAGACTCATTAAAAACTCTTAACCTTCTGTGAGAGCACCATTCAGATCAGGTCCTCATCATCTCCACAAATCCTTTCTCTAGTTTGGAGTATACGATTTGGGATGTCCAGGACATAGGAGCCATTTCCCTCATCCTTTTTGCCCTCTGGTATTTCCTTATTTCTCTGACAATCAGTTCAGGTTCTCACATTCCTCTTCGTATTCTTCTACTATTGAGACAGTGAAGAGGGGAGAGATTCTCTCCCTCCCTAGGGAATAAATAAATTAATAAATAAAATAAGCTTAGCAGAAAGAGGTGAAGAGCTTGGGGCAATTATCTTTTTTCTTTTTTTGCTTTTAGTCTACAGCTCCCAGACTAGCATCCTGTATCTCTGTGGAACTTTATGGTCAATCAGTTTATGGTCACTCTCATCCGTGAAAGGCAATTTCCAGGTGCTTGAATCAAGCTGGTCAGGGGAAAAAAGAAAGCTACTAGACACCACACAGCTACATTCTGCAGCCAGAAAGAGAAAGCTGATGGCACCCACCTGGATCATCAGTAAATTGCTGAAGATCCATAAGGATGATGTTGGGCATGACTGAAACACCAGTCCACCCTTGCTTCCCAGGTAGAATCACAGAGCTGAACTTGGACCCTGAATCAGACCGGGAAGGAGTCTCTGTCTCTCATACACACCACACAATTACTCCTGGCCAATAGGGAACATCTCAGCTCCTGCTGTCAGCTTAGCTACAACATAGGCCATTTCTGTGCTACACACTGTTATAGTGCTATTATTCCACTTTGAACATCCTGTGGAATTCTGGGCTTTGTAGTTTACTGAGGCAAAAGAACTTTCTGGCTAAGAATCTAAATGCCTCTCCCCTAAACTGCAAACCCCAGGATTCCATAGGATGTTGAAAGTGGAATAATAGTACTGTAACATTGTAGCGAAAAAATGGCCATAGTCTGATCAGATGGATGAAGTGTTATTGAAACATCAGAATTTTTATAGAGCTTCCAGAGAGAGAAAATATGGACAAGACAGTTTATGCTTAACATAAATTGTGAGACAGAGGAAAGATCATTCTGACATTCTAACATAGGCATTGTTCATTCTGTGAACCAATGCATGTTCTCAGTCAGTTATCTCACTGACTTTTAACACAGTTCTTGCTAGAAGATAGAATGGTTTATTTAGCATTGCTTAGGAGCTCAGAATCAAAACACTAAATGCTTGGAAAACTTTTTACGCCCGACAATATCAGTTCTCTTCCCATGCCTATGGGACTGCAGCTGGACACCCCATTCCCCTTCCTGGCTAGTAAATAGAAATTCTTTGAAAGCTGTACAAGAAGGTATGGAATGCCTCCTTGTGCAATGCCCCCTGCAAAAGGATATTCATGAACATAACCCCAGTTTACATATGATTATAGCATCAATAGGATTCCAGCCTCAGAGTGTCCTGGCCAAGTTCGTTGAAGGAATCCTGGAGCTGTGGACCAAACATAAAGGAAGATTTCCTAGCTCTGGTCTTTCTTAGATGCAAGCCCTGATGGATGGTCTTATTTGGAAGCCAGGAGAGTATTTTCTCCATTTCCAATTACATTCATTGTAGCTCTGAATAGAAGCTTTGAGCAAGAATGAGTTGGAGACAGTATGTGACCCATTAAGCTGAACACAGACCACCAGCCATGTGTGGCAGCATGCCAGGTACTTCAAAACCTCCCTGTTTTTGTCATTCCAGGCAAGCTTTTTCTGGTTTGGCCAGGACCTATACAGAGGGCCTGGGATGAAACCAGTAGCAGCTGCTGTAGACTCTGTAGTGTTTTTTTTCTCTTTTTTTAAAAAACTTCCCTGTTGTTTCACAGCGCATTAACTTTATGGAGAGGTACTCATTATGGCTAAGAATATGTTTGGGTTATTTATTATGTGCATATGTGTTCGGGAATTGCTTAATTGTACCTGAAGAGCAGAGGAGAGCCAAAGGACTGCACTGCACCGTAACTCGCTTCTTGGCCAACGAAGGCAGCAGCTTACAGAAGCAGAAAGGACAATCATGGGAGAAAAGGAAAGGCTAGGTGCCAATGGCCCTGAATTCAACCCATGGAAGATCCAGGCCTGCACTTGTGACCCACAGGTCACCAGTCAACTCTGGAAGAGTGCCATTTGTTTGACATCCTTGCTGCTTTCTGTTCCATTTTTCACGACTTCAGCAGGCAGAGAGAACCAGAGGTTTTCTGGCTCCCTGGTACACCACCATAGATTTCTGGCAGGCCACATTCAACCTGGTTGGTCTCCAGTGGAGCAAACCTAAAAATAAATAAGTGCTTTCACTGTGTTCTTTTTAAAGGAAGTCTCGGTGGAAATGACTTCCACTGCTTCTGCAAAGAGAGGATTTTGGTTTCTCGAAGGCTGGGAGCATGCCATTTTTCTAAGAGAAAAATTGGGCATGGGTGAGAATTTAGTTTCGGTTCATTTGAGGTTCACCAAGATCCACAGACTGCTTCACACACAGGATGGAAAGAAAATGAGATTAAAAACTTAGGAATGAGGGCAGTCGAGGTTTATGGTTCCCTTGTCAATAAAGATGTGAGTCTACTCTGTGTTCTAGTCAGAACTTTTCAGGATGTATCCAAAGGCTTTCTCCCAGATTGATCAGTACTTGCATCTCTTCTTTAAAATTCAGGCTAAGACTCAAAGCAACTCCCCCTCCACTAATACTGGAGTGTCCATCCTTGCCTAAAAAGTGGGAGAAATATTTATTTATTTAGCCGTTCTCAGTTTTTAATTATCTGCAAGCTGCCTTAGATCCTGTGCAAGGAGAAAAGCAGAATGTTGATGTTATTGTTCTTGTTGCTGCTGCTGCTGCTTGGAGTTGGGTCAAGGGAGTGGATTGCCCAAAAGCTACCCAGAAAACCTCTCCCAGCTTGAGGCATGCAGAGGCAGAATCTAGCCTAGGCCCTTTTTGCATGGCATTTCTGAAGTGAAAGGGCCCCTTGAGCGTCGCGTAAATGTGAAGAGCAGTCCATATGACACACTCACATTTGCGCGACACTCAAGGGCCTGATATGGACCGTGCACGCATTTTTTCATTTTCGGCTCAAAGCCGAAAATGCTGCACGGTTGTGCAGCGCTCCAGGGCCCCACATGCACTTACCTGGCATGCAGAGCCTCGGGAGCTGGGCCAGTCGTTCATCCTCTCCTCAGTGCAGCCTGCCAGGTCCCAGGCTGCACTGTGAATGGAAGTGGTGGGGCATTCACACGAAGAGGAAGCAGCTGCGGAGCCAAAGCAGGAAGGATGTGACAGCGTTCCTCCCAAGCCTTCATGCACGAGCCGAGCAGCCCAGCACCAGGAAAAGGTAAGGAGCGAAAAGGGCCTAGGGCCTTTTTGGCAACTTTAACAGTTATTGAAGAAGTATTGGCCTGTGGATAAGCCAACCTAGGTTTTTAAGGTTTTTGACTAAATTTTTTCAACTTGTAGGCAACTATGTATGGTACACAATTTTTCTGCAACTTTTTGGTTTTTTTGCAAAACCCTTGCATTTTATAAGAAATTTAATTTTAACCACTGAATATGAACCATGCAGATCAGTGCAAAACAACACAGAACACCATTACATTCATCCAAATCAATATGAATGAACATAAACTGCAGTCCCTTCACAATGACTTCAACAGGAATCTGATGTTGATTTTGCAACACAGCATGGAAAAGGAGTGAAATTTTGCAAATAGCAGCCAAGCGGTCGTTCTGATCGGCATATGCTGAACAAGAGGGAAGGAAAGCTTTATAACAGAATTGCAATATTTGGGGTCCAAAGCTGGCTTGCAAAAGACAGCACACATGAGTTTAGAAAGCAAAGCTGCCCCAAATAATCTAGCCTCATAAAGCCTTCCTTCTTCCTTCCTTTTTCTTTCAATTTTCTTTTCCTTTTTTTAAAAAAGAATTGGCACTGTCAAAACAAATGCAACTGCCTCCGAGCATCCTCCTGCCACCAACA
Source organism: Cyclura pinguis (assembly GCA_030412105.1). Taxonomy (NCBI): domain Eukaryota; kingdom Metazoa; phylum Chordata; class Lepidosauria; order Squamata; family Iguanidae; genus Cyclura; species Cyclura pinguis. The sequence goes on along the minus strand of CM059599.1, from coordinate 14,149,178 downwards.
TTGACAATGCTCCAGAGAGAGAGAAAGAGAGAGAGAGAGAGAAAGGAAGGAGGTGATGAATGCTTTGTTATGAAGGAGGAGGTGCCGAGTGTTGTGAAAGGTGTTGAGTTTGACACAGTGATATCAAGTGCGAGGGGAAAAACAGGAGTCAATGAAATCAGTCCTTCACCATCCAGAATAGCTCTGGCGTGAAACCGACAGAAATCAACGTGTCAGCTTTCTCAGCACATTTTCGCAGCAACCTGTGGGAACTGAGTGAGAGCAAGCAGCACCATATGGAAGGTGGCTATAACAAGGAGGGCAAGAGTGGAGGAGATTTGGTAGGCAGCCAGGTCTCCATCAACTGTGCATGTCAGCACGTATCTGTGAGCACAGACGGCTCTGGTGTGGTGCGAACTCCCTTGCCCTGCACTTCTCTGCTTCAGAGACAGTGAACCAAGGCAGTCATTCAAAGGGATGAAGACTATGCTGGAATGGAAAATGAAAAAACAACTGGACAGTAACAGTGAAGTTGACATTACAGTAGGAAATCTAAGATGATGATGATGATGATGATGATGATGATGATGATGATGATCGTAAAAAGGTCATGCAGTCTTACTCCCCCTAAGTGATTCCTAAATATTCACCTGTTTCTTCTCCCTGTAGATCCCTTCACTGACTACCAGTTTAGGCCAGGGCCTATTTCAAACTTTTGGTTCTTGTGATGCCCTGCTTCCAGAGCATGGACTCTGACTCAGAGTCTGAAGCAGAGGGCATGCCAGAGGCTGAAACAGAAGGCAGGCCAGGGCCTGCTGTACAGAGAGAGGTTACAGTGCCAAAAACAGAACAGGGGATGGTACCAGCTCCAACAGACAGTCCTGCTTCTTCAGATATAGAGGAACACTTATCTCAACCCAGCTTCATACAGCACAGGCAGAAAGCATCGCTCTCTCAGCATCACTCTCTTAGAATTCATAACCAGCAACAATTAATCAAGGCACAGCTGAGCTAGGCTTTGGGTCTATGTAGATGGCATCCTTCCCCTCCAGGAGTTGTCAGAGCTTATCTGACCTGCTACCTTGCTGGATGCCTTGAAAAATGCTTGGATTGACCTTGGACACTCCCTTGTCATGAAACCCTGCTGGACTTTGTTTATGTTGGACTTTATTTATGACTCCTTGCCTACTGCTTGGAAGTAAGGAACAAGCTGGGAGATATTCACTTTGTTTGTCTGATTCATCAGCTGTGGAGGACTGAGATAGGACAGTTCTTCTGTTTAAGGCATTGTGTTCTAACCTCCCTCAGTACTGTGCAGCTTAGCTAGTATGGTAGGTTCCACCCAGGAACTGAAGATCTACAGGCAAAGGATTAACTGTTTGTTCCACCAATACACACAGCTCTGTCAAGGCTGTGAATCTTTCAAGATTTGGCTCCACATTTGTGGACCAACTTTTCCTTGGACCTCTAACTGAAGGAGGATGTCACCCATTTTCATAAAGGGCTAAAGATTTTCCTCTTTGGTTCACCAACCTAAGCTGCTGAGTTATGTTCAGGCTGCTCAGATGGGTAACAACTAATGTGGTGTTGGAGATTTCATTCCATGCATTGCTGTAGTATTGTGTTTATTATCCTTGTCTTCTTACTGTATATGTTGACGTTGTGCCCTTTGGTGGAAAAGGCGTTATAAATAAACATTACTACTGCTACTAACTACTACTACTACTACTTCAGAACTGTTCAACAGTGGAATATACTGCTCAGAGTGTGATGGGCTCACCTTCGTTGGAGGTTTTTAAGCAGAGGCTGGATGGCCATCTGTTGAGCGTACTTTGATGTGTGTTCCTACATGGCAGAAGATTAGACCCGATGGCCATTGTGGTCATCTTCCAACTCTATGTTTCTATGATTCTCTACTACTGCTACTGCTACTATTATAGGCAGAGGCAGTAAGTGTCCTTGTTTCTTTGGAGTGGTGAATTAGCATTGGATTCCATGGAAACTGTGTGGATTTAACACTTTGGAGAGCTTCCATAAACCTCAGACTAGCTTCTGTAAAAACCAGCATGGATCTATACCCAAAAGCAGCAGACTAACTGACATCCTCTATTTCATTACCACCACTTTCTGAGCCATGTTATATATGAACTTCCTACCTGGGAAGGCTAGGCTTGATTCCCCCCTTTCCCCATGGGTAGGCAAAGATTTTTCTATTCAGGCAGGTTTTTGGCAACTGTTTGTCAGAGTTCAACTCTCTGCCTGTGCCTTTCTGCCAGCAAGAGAAGGAATGCGATAGTACTTGCCCAAGAAGAGGAGGCAGTGGGGTGGGGGGTGTCCAGTGCAAACAATCAAGGAGAAAGGCTGAGCTCAGCTGAAGTCAAGTTCAAATCCAGAAGGTCCAGAATGCTGAAAGTCAGTCCAAAAGAGTCAAGAGAGCGGAACACAAGGGTCATGGGAGGTTGAGTAGTGCTTTGCTACAAGCAAACAACAAGCCATGCTGACAGACTTATATGCTTACAAAAACAGGTATTACTCATCATTGTTCTGTTTAGTCAATCTTGCCCAAACGGCATCCCTCTGAGCTGCTCGTTACTGTCTCCTCCATGATTGAAGGCTGGGGGGCAAGGGTGGATCTAATTCTTCTAAATCATTGCTGCCCCCCCCCCCCCGGCATCCCTTGCAACAGCTCTATCTCAGCTTGTCTTTCAGCTGATGGGGGCGTTTCCAAGATAGTTTGGTCTATCACTGGCTCTTTTTCTGACACAATCAATTGCTCATCAACCTCAAAGTCGTCATCTATCACACTGCTTGCATGAGGATGGGTGCTCCACCTCTTGATTGCTAAGTTCCCAAAATGTGTTTTGGAATGGTGCATGTAGATTATTCATGAATAATGTGACTACATGAACTAGTGATGATAGATCGATAGATCGATAGATCGATAGATAGATAGATAGATAGATAGATAGATAGATAGATAGATATGAATTTGGGCTATTTTATTGCAAGATACAATAAGGCACTGGAGACACAGAGTGGAGACAGCACCCTTTTGGTGGTGGTGTCCTTACTCTAAAAGTGACATTTGCTCAAGACCAACAACATGCCAGAAAGGGAGCTTTAAAGTGAGAAATAAGAGGAGGTTCTTGACCATCTTAGCACTTTATATTTCTCTGTTTCAAATGAGTTCCATCCTAATCACTTTCTTCTCCAGAGTTGTCCACATATATATTTCTTTCCCTTCATACAAATGTTAGGAAGTCTAGAGGTGTACTCCTATGTCAGTAAACATGAGAATGGATAAATCTGGAAAATGCACATGAGAAATGGGGCAAGTGTTACCCTGTTTTCTGGGGGTCCCGGGAGGGACACCAAATTGTTATCAAAATTATACAAGTTGGGGAAATTAGTTCAGAGCACACGTTGGCAAAATGAGAGGCAGGGTAACTTAGCACGATCTTGCAAGCCAGTGTCTATGGGGTCAGGCCAAGTCAAGAAGCAAACTGGTTGGAAAATAATGAATGATCTTTATTAAATACAGGCACACAATGTAAGCAACACAAGCACACAGATAACTAAGGAAAATAAAGGTGTGAGTAAGATAGCGGGATTTTCAGAGGTATAGTTGGTTCGGGTGATACGAAACCTGTCCTGAAGTCCAGAAGATAATGGAGAGCGAAGCTGGGGTTCGATGTATCTCAGCCTGTGGAGCTGAGGGGAAGCTCGCCAAGCAAAGCAGCAGCAAGGCGGTCTGGAACTCGGGAGCGATCCAAGGAAGCTCTCAAAGTCAGGGGTTTTCATAAGGAGAATTGTGACCGCAGGCTAGGTCAGACTTTGGGAAAACAATAGATTTGGAGTTGGAGACAAAGCCTCCGAAAGGTCAGAATTTGAATGATTGAATTAGAGCCGAATTTATCAATAGAGTAACCGGTATGCAAACAATGAGTTCTTGAGCATTGTATAGCTCGATCATCAAGCTGCCAGTGCGAGGCAGAGGATCTTTTGAGAGTTGTTTGCATACCTAATGGAGGTACTTGTCTTGAGGTCTCCTAAAGCAGCGAGTCAGCTGTTTCTGGCCTGCCTGTATTGTCCAGGAATATTACGGCGATAATTGGCCGAGCCTGTATGCGTGCTTGTCCGGGGGCCTCGCAAGCACATAGAAGGGATACGTGAAGCCGAATTAGTGATATCAAATGATATCTTTTATATCCCCAAAGCTCGGGCTAGCCAGGGCAATAACACAAGGACAGCCCATGTGCAACCAATTGCCTCCAGGGTCCCAATTTTTTTGGCCTACAAAGCCCTCCTGCCAGTCTCCAAGAATCCTCTGACCCCTGCCTATTTTATTTTTTTTAGGACAAATCTGAACAATTTTCATGCCAAAGGTGCACCAAAAGACCTATAAGTGTAGGAAAAACATGCAAAAACACTGTGCCATAGCCAATTTCCACAGACATACCCTCCAAGTTTTTTTAATTGTATCTTGACCACAATGGGAACCAGAAATGACACCATGCCTTGTTCAGTCACCATTTTGGCTAACACATGACTGAAAAAAAATTGTTACCGGGATCAGACTGTGACTCATAGGGACAGCTGAAGGGAAAATTAGCCCCTGAGCCTCACACAGTTGACAACTTCTGTCATAGGGCATTTCTGCACTACAGTGTTAGAGTGCTGTTATTCCACTTTCAACATCATATGGAATCCTGGAGTTTGCAGTTTATGGAAGAGTATTTAGAATTCTCAGCCAGAGAGCTCTTGGGCCCCAGTAACCTATAAACCTCACAATTTCACAGAATGTTTGAAGTGGAATAATAACACTATAACAGTGTAGTGTGGAAAGGCCCATAGACAACAAAGTAAGTGTACATAAAATGTACATAGGGAGAAAGAGCATGTCTCATCATCCTCATCAGCATTATGATGTTTCTTGAGTGTTGAGAAACCCTTGTGAGAAGAATCCTGGACTGATGAGAATCTTTGCAGTCCAAGACTTATTCTGTGCAAAATTTGCACATGGCTGTTTAATAGAATAGAATAGAATAGAATAGAATTAATATAGTTTTCTGTACAGAAAATGCCATTTTCTGTGCAAAACAACCACACACAAAGTTTGCTCAGAATACATCCCAGATTGTGAATGGCCACCAAAACCTTTGGCAATTTTCTCTCAGCCAAAAAAGAAAATTGCTAAAATTCCTTCAAGAAGGAAATTAGTGAAAAACAAGATCCCTAGCATAAATACATGCTGTTGCACAGAGACATACAAAGAAAATGTACAAGCTACACAGAGAAAAGGTGGGCAAAATTCTATTCAGGAATTAGAAACAATGCCATGCAACTTGACACAAGTTAATTACAAGTGGAGTCAGAGAAATGTAATGAAATTGAGACATTGGCTGCAGTCCTGTATGGCTCATTGTAGTATGGTAGCTCCACGTGCAAATCCATGCCAGACTGAGTCATAAACTACTCTGATTTTCTAAATAGTTTCTGAAGTCCCCCTCTACCATTTAATGGGGAGCAGGCAGGGTTGCAGAAGCATCTGGCTATGCTCCCAGATGCAAAATGATTACAGCAGTTCTGGGACCTCTGGAGGAAAGTAGTGGTTTTCAGTGCAGATGTCATCATTTCATGGCTGGTTACAGGGAGATGCCTCTGTGATCTGGCCTTCTCCTCACAAAGCAGGGGATGGTTGTGCTGGAGAGAGGGACTTAAGAGGCTGTTCAGTAAGTGGAGGGGGCTCAGTGTGCTATGGAGGGAGGCAGGGAATGCCAACCTTCACAGCATCCAAAAAAGGACATATGCTAATGTGAGGGAAACTTACACATCTGTGCCCCAAAAAGGATGCCAGCCAAAGACTGTTTCACATTCTTCTCCCTCCCTCTCTGCCTCCTGGTAGACATATATGGGCTATGATCCTAACATTACTGAATGTGGTATAAAAGTTCTGCAGACAGATGTTACCCTAAGAGGTGGGGGACGTTGGGGTCCACCCACAATGCCAGCATCTCCTTAGAATTTAGGGGAATTATAGCTCAAAGGACGTCTGTGAGAAGAGGGTAACAGCAGGATATTTTCAGCTGTGTATACCAATACTAACTGTAGAAAGGACCCCAGTCAACAGTTAAACAGGATATTTTATTTGGATTGTCAAAACACACAAGAAATCAGACACTCTCAAGAACCATACAGCACTATCAGAAAGTGAGGCATGAAATGTTGGATAGAGAGAGAGATTGGGTGAAAAGGGTGATAGTTCTCAGTCCTGAATAGTAAGGTTGAAGTGGAGTGGCTCAGCCAGCATCTGAGGCTAGCAAAAACAGAGGTCTGGGTACCTTGTATTATATTCAAATACTACAATTTCTGGGTCTGAAGCTGGGGTTTATATACCCTGAAGGAGGATGAATGGACAAAGCAGGAATTGCTTTCTCAAAAGGTTGGCATACCAGTCTGGAATGGGCTGATTGTTTTAACTCTAGGTGACAAAACATTGATGGGAGTCATGACAATCACCAATCTGGACACTTTGTCTTTTATTATTCTCAGGAGTGCTCAGAGCCAGGAGTCTTGAAAGGATTATCACAAACTCATTAGCATCAGGTTTTCCCACCTAACCCTCTCTGAACTTGTGATCTGACCATGTCTGAGGTGATCCTGACCTGGCAATATGCTGACAACCAGCACGCTTTCAAACATGTTTTCCAGCCACAAATATGTTGAATTATGAAAATAGCACAGAGTAGGGGTGTAGGGTAATTCAAAACTGTGCCACAGATCCCATCTAACTGCCCCCAGCTCACCATTTCACTGTGATAGCCCTCCCCTCCATGGCTGATGGAGAATGAAAGAGATTGGAGATGGTTGTTGTGAGTTTTCCAGGCTTTGAGGCCATGTTCTATCAATATTTTCTCCTGACATTTCACCTGCATCTGTGGTTGGCATCTTCAGAGTATACTCTGTCTCACTTCCATGCCACCAGATCCTCTGAAGATGCCAGCCACAGATACAGATGAAACGTCGGGAGAAAATACTAATAGAACATGGCCTCAAAGCCCAGAAAACTCACAACAACCTATGGATTCCGGCCGCGAAAGCCTTCAACTTTACAGATTGGAGAAGCATCTGGCTGTGTCCCCATAGCCATACACAAAACAATGACATCATCTGCTGAGATCTGACAGATTCCTTTAGAGCTCTAGGTGACTAATGTCATCATTCTGCATCTGGCTATGGGAACATAGCCAGACCCTTACCCAATCTCCACTCTCATTTCTACCAGCTACTGAATGGCTATGGACTGAGAAAACAATGAATCCTGAGGTGTTGGTCATCAAGAAAGGAGGAAAAACATACCAACCTCTACAATGATTTTTAAAAAAACAAATAGTCAGGGGGACATTGGACTTATCCTTGCATATGTCACTAACAGGTTGCTAGCTATGTTGTGTGTGTGTGTGTGTGAAAACAGAGAACAAAACATGTGGGTATCACCTTTTGTTGTAGATTGTTCTCCAGTGTGCCGTAAAGTAAACAGATCAAGCACATGTGTTTATTCAGTGTGAAAAAGCAGATCCAGGAACCCCAGGTGCTTGCCAAATCCATAATTGCACCTTCTTAAATACTTTCATTACTTGGAAGCACAATAAGGAAAGAAGAAACACATGCCTTCCATTTGGGTGTCAACAAAACACCTCTGAGAAATTAAGCTTTTATTCTCTCTTGAAAGAATCAGCAAAAGCACAAGATGAGGGAGTATGGAAAGAGCAAGGTAAGGTTGCTTCTTTTTTCTTTCTTTGAAATATGTCTCCAATTCAACTTTAGTGAGGCAACTTTCTTGCCACAGTTTCCAAGACAAAATTTTAGAAAGTTCTCAAGATGCAGTGTAGAAGTAACAAGGCTTGGAGGGTGACTTTTAAGAAGGATGAATCTAATGTTATCTCAAAGCCACCTAAAACTGACCATGGGAGGATCAGAGCTTGGAAAAGTTACTTTTTGGGATTGTAACAGAGTCAGCAACCTTTCTGCACCTCTACTAATTGCTAATTTGCATATCACCCTCTAGAATTTTAGTCACTACGTATATTTATAGTAACTTTCCATTTCTTCACTTTTGTAAGCCTACTCTTTTCTGTGTAACCTGTAACCATTGTTTTCTTTTCCTTCCCTCTCCTCCATTAGGCTATGCATTTGATTGTGGACGAGTATTGCAAATGAAGCAACTTTTATATAATTTACAAAGAAGACTAAGCTGGTTTCTTTCTCTGCTGGATCCTATGTGTGGGTTGGGTGGTGTGGGACTGGTTGTTGTTCTGCTTCTGTCTTGCCAATTGTTTATTCTGAGAGTGTACTACTACCTCTCACATTTCCCAGAAATAACTCCCCAAAATTTCCCAGCCAATTCAACCACTGGACCATGCTGTCCGGGGATCATGGTTATAGTCTATAAAAGTAGTTTTCCCAAGTTATGTGTAGGATGCTGCTGTGGAAGACATGCCATTATATTTATTCCTAACATTAAGTGTCGATGCTCTGTGTTTAGAATAACAGCAGTAGGACAAAGTTTCAATTTATAAAATAAAGATAGGTAGCATTTGTTCATTTAGCAAGGACTTCATGCCTGTTGGAGGATTTGGGGAGTTGTAGTCCAAAAATGATGTTCCCAAGCTCTGACATATTCACAAAAAGGGCTCAGAGCATAAATACTGCCAGAAAAAGTTCAGGATCTCAGATTATGGAAGGACCCAAAAGTGAAAATGGTCCCTAAATACTCTAAAGGCAGCAGATCATGTCTGACCTTGGAAGCTAAGCAGGGTCAGCCCTGGTTAGTACTTGGCTGGGAACTGCCGTTGAATTCCAGGTGCTGTAGGCAGTATTTCAGATGAAGAAAGTGGCAAAACCACCTCATAGTATACCTTGCCTAAAAGAACCTTATGAAATTCTTGGAGTTGCCATAAGTTGACAGGTGACTTGAAGGCACATACGCACAAACACCCATACCCCCACACATGAAAATACTCCTACCCCTTAAAAAAAAAACCAGAATAATACATTTTTGGGGAGTAACACTGTGGGGTCTCTTGAACATAGTTTAGGGTCTCAATGTGTCTTAATTTGGCCCTGTACACATCAAAACTCAGTTTTGCCTTTTTAATTGGAAATTTTACCTTTAAGAGACCCTGCCCCTCAATAAAAAGTTTATATAGTATAAGTAACACCAAGTATAACTAACACATCAGCTTCCAGTACTTTTTTAAACATATAAACCCTAAGGTAAGATGTGTCCTACAGCATAACCATGAGACAATAAATTATGCTTCTTTCACCAATATTTTCCTATTCTCGATCCTTTCTTCTACAACATCACCCCCCTACACACACACACACTGTCTCTCTCTCTCTCTGTGCTTTCCCTGAGCATAAGTTTCTGATTTACCTCAGGTTTTACTTCAAAGCTTGAAAATGTTACTTTTCTGGAGGACTCCCATAATCCCCCCAAGCATCTTCATTGGGCAAGCTAGTAGAGGAATGCTGAGTCCTGGAGTCCAAAATAAGTGACTTCTCAAAGCTCTGCTTTACGTGGATGTGCCTCCACAACTTGCCAAGAAAAGTTGCTAATGAATTTTCTCATCCAAGGTCCCTTGCCTCTCTTGGAGTTCTTCAGACATGCTATTCAAGAATGTACTTCACTTTACTCTCTCTCTCTATCTCTCTGTATCTCTCTTCCTCTCTCTTCCCATGTGTGTGTTTGTGTGTCTTTTCTTCCTTCCAGCGAAATTTGATGTGGGGCCCTGAAAATGGGAGTTGCTGCTGTCCCAGAAGAAAGCAACTAGCCAACTGACCAGATGCAATTGTATCTGGAAGGAGACTTACTTTATTGGATCACAAGTACTACTCCTACACCATATACCCCCACTCTGCAAGACATGCTATTTCCATGATTGGACTTATGGCTAAAACATGTTTGAAAGAGCACAGGCTGGAAGAATATGCTAGGTCAGGATGACCTCATATATGGTCAGGTCATATGTTTGGAGAGAATTATGCAGGAAAGCCCAGTGCTGATGGGCTTAGGATAATCCTCTCAAAAAATGTAAGTTGCAAGCACTCCCAAAAACAATAACAGGTGAAAATGCCCAGGTGAAGCAACCAGAGACCCCTACTGTGAGCATATCCTACAGCGACCTTCCAAATTCACACTACCTGTCCAAACATAAGAGATTGTCAGGACTCCCATCAGTGCTTTGTCACCTAGAGCAAAGACAATCAGCCCATTCCAGACTCCTTTTTTTAACCCCATGAGAAAGCCATTACCCACTTTGTTACACAGACCCTCCTTCAGGGCAGGATATAGGGTATTTAACCCCAAGCTCCACCTCCAATAAATAGTAGTACTTGGATGTAATACATGGCACCCAGACCTCTGTTCATTCCTGCTACCCTCAGACGCACTGTCTGAGCCAGTCTGCTTCAACCTTCTTCTTCAGGACTTGTAACTATCACCCATTTCACCCAATTTCTCTCTATCCAACCTTTCTTGTTTCACTTTCTGATAGCTTTGAATGGTTCTTGAGAGTGTCTGATTTCCTGTATGGTTAATTCCCAATAAAAAAAAAACCTGTTTAACTTTTAACTGGAGTCCTCTCTGTATTTAGTACTGGTATACACAGGTGAAAAGATCCCTCCAATACCTTCTTCTTATAGACCTCCTTCGAGGTCTATAATTCCCCAAATTCTAAGGAGCTGCTGCCATTGTGGGTGGACCTCAAAGTCCTGCATCTCTTAAGGTAACAATATGATTCCAGATCTCAGGGCCTGGAGTCTCTTCTCTGATCTTTAGGTAAAGGGGGAGGGGTGGAATTTCAGAGTAAGAGTACTGCCTTGAAAAGTATGCACATTTATTCCTGATTGGTTAGATGTGGATGGCATACCCTTTGGAATGGTCATTGGTATTTAATGTCTCATGCTTAATGACATCATCAGGGCCTGTGGGACATCGCCAGGGTTTGTCCCTACCTCTCAGGTTTTGTTACTAACCTGGAAACCCTCTGAAGCTTATCAAACATCCCAGAATACCCTTCTCTAGATCTTCTTGAACCATTTGGAAAATCCCAGGGTATCCATTTCTCCTTCTTGAAACATATGCAAAGTCCCACAATGCCCTCTGTTTGATCAGCCCCTCCTTGCTTGCCATACTACACTATTTTTGTATTTTTATTTTTTTGCAAAGACATCCTGGGATGAACTTTACAGACTTCCATGTCAACAGTCTTCTTCTTCTACATGGGAGACTGTCTGTGTCAGCAGATCTGAGGTGCTGTCCCCCGGCCCAGGTCACTTACTTTTTCCATCACAAAGAAATCATTTTACCTCGCTGTGTAATTAATACACACATACAGTGCTGCAAACATTTTCCTCCAGACTGCTTATTCTGAGGGTAAATTACAGGAAACCCTAGACAATACACCTGGGACTCCTGCAGTCTGAAATTAGAATACAAACTCTCCCCGCTCCAAACCAGCTCCTCCTACTTGGCTCCCATTTCTGTTCTGATCTTGAATTCTTTTCTTTTTTTGAGCTTGGGTGGGAGATTAAAATGTGCCATAAAACCAAACAGAGGCCTGTTCATTTAGTCTCCCCCACCCCACTCCTCCCATGGATCTCTGTTTTGAGCGAAAACAAAACTGGAAGGTAAAATAAAAGTATGTATGTGTGTGTGAGAGAGAGAGAGAGATTCTGGGGAGGGAATGCACATTTAGACCATTTGGCTTTGCTACAAAGGAACAAAGACACCAGGAAACCTCCGGTTGCTGTTTCCACTCAGGCGAATATCTTGGCGTGCACATATTGGTAACCCAATCTCCAAAGTTTAAAGCAGATTGCTAGTAAATTTGAAAGCCCAGGTTTAGTTGCTTGACGACGTCACATCCATATGAGCCTTGGGATGGCATTAAAATAGCCACAGCTGCTTCTTGTTGTAAGAATTCCAGGCTTCTGAAAAAGAGTTGCTGTTTCTTTCCTGACATTGTTGGTCTCATCCAAGCCACCACTGTACATCTTTGCAAAAATAACATGTGGAGACAGGACCCTGGAAAGACCAGAAGCTGCTTGCAGTGATTGTAGTGGAACCAGGGCTCTCTGGGTCAAAATGCAGGGACTATTTGATAGCCAGAGGTGAAGCTGTCAACTGCCTCCTTATTCAGGCTTCCTGGTTTTCTCTAAGTATTGTGATCCTCACTCTAGATAGTGGGATGGAGAGATCTCTTAGAACTTACTGATAGATTATGAGATTGTGGTTGAGATCCTACATCATTCTCATAGGATAGCTACACTCAGGTTGTCACATGGCAATTGCACTACGCCCTTCTTCTGCTGAATAGTAACAATGCACAAACTATTGTGTATCAGCCAGTGTGCCTGCTTGTTGTCCCACTGAACCTTGGGGAGTGCACCATGGCTGTTTCTGCAATCCCAGTCCATGAAGTGATGAATTCAAGGCACTGACAAGTAGCTATGCACCATTCAAGAATGTGGCAACTGCATGATTGTAATCCTTTTGGCTAGTCCCAACAAGAGGAGAGCCATTGAATGAATTGTTGAACAGAGGGAATCAATATGCAGGTAAATCTTGTTGATTCAATGCTTCTGCTCTAGTTGGGACTAATGATAGAATTTAGGCCCAGATGCAACAGTCACTCTTGAAGAACTCTGCTTATCCAACCATGTACTGAATATATTCATTGCACAATGGGTCAAAGAGTTCAACTGCATCCTCAGAGAAGTTGTATGTGACCCCAACAGGATCCCAGCCAAAGTGTTTAAATGCTGGAAAAAGAAACCAGTGGAAAATTTTATGCTGGTGTGCATGTAGGTGTTGGGAGGTGTATACTGTGTACATATATGCAAGATTATAATGTGGAAGGCAGTAAAAAAAAAAAGAGGGGGACCACACTACAGGTGAGATGACCCAAAGAAGCCATGGCCTGAGTTTGCAAGCAAGCAGGGCAGTTGATGACTGCGAATCTTGGAGTCTCTCATTCATCGGCTTGCTGTAAGTTGATGACAAATATACAACACTGGGGAGGAGGGAGAGACGTCAACATGGCTGTTTCCAGTGATGTATTTAAGTATTTTAAGCCAAGTCTCATCTCAAGTTTCAAGTCCCTACCTGAGTCTCAAGTCCGTGCAGGATAATAGTCTCAAGTCAAGTCTCAAGTATGTGAGCCAACTTTAACAGAAAAAAAGGTGCTGGTGATCTGTGTGTAGGGGAGTTAAGTTGAGAGCAAGCAGGATTGGAAGGAAGTCTTCAGCCATTGAAGAACAGGAAAGGCAAACTGAAGGAAACTGCTTCTGACTGAACAAAGAGGTGTCTAGATGGGGAAGGGAGAGGAGGAGGATTTCATGTTAACATGGATGGGACTTCAACCTCTAACCCATCCTTCAACCCAGACGCAGAGACCACCCCTTGCTTACACTCACAACAACAACAACAACAAAAAAGAGGTGCAAAACCCTGTTTTCCCCCTCTTAACTCTTCCTGCTCCTTTGCTTTCCTAAAAATATCTTCTGGAAAAAGGCCAGAAACAAAGGACAGGCAGAGAGGTGGAGATAAGGAGATGTGCAGCTCTGATTGAGTCATCAGCATAACATTTCCTTACTGCTGATTGGGGAAAGGCTGGAGGGGGAGGTGGGACTTCCAAGGGCAGCAAGCGGATCAGTAAAACAAAGATGAATCTTGAGTTGAGTCAAGTCCATCCATCATTTATTGATGAGTTGAGTCCGAGTCAAGTCATTGAAATGACTTGGGACTGACTTAAGTTCGAGTCAACTCGAGTCTACATCACTGGCTATTTCAAGTTCTTTACCTTTCCTTGGTAATATCTCTCTTGAAACTTACGTTCAATAGATATGTCTGGTGTAATGTCCACAAAGATGGGAATGGTTTTTCCTAGCAACACTATGATGTGAGCAGTTCCTGTTGTCGTGCCCAGCATTTTCAGATGGTCAGCTGTCAAATGTGCAAATAAGATCCATAAGCCTGTGCAAAGACCTGCTCCTGATGATTATGAAAATGGTTGGAATTTATTTCTTGATATGGATCCCCAGGGGAGTTTCAGTGACCTGAAATTTTTGGACTCTCCTTGGGACTTGGCTAAAGGGGCTATCATGGTGCATACCTACCCTTCCAAATGGCCATAATGCCACCAACAACGTGTCATCTAGGGATGAGGAAAATGGTCTGGTAAGATCTGGCTGCTGAAAGAGAGGAGGGATAATAGGGGAGCACATACAATGAGGAAGAACATACTTTATGTGTAGATTTCAGAAGAACCAGGTTCTTCCGGTTTCTCCTTTTACTTTAAATGGCAAAATATCTACATAGGGCCATATCCACTTTTAATTGGAGGAGTGTTCAGAAGAACCAGGTTCTTCTGAACACTCCTCCAATTAAAGGTGGATATGGCCCTATGCAGATATTTTGCCATTTAAGGTAAAAGGATATATGCCCCAGAATCTTACTTCACTACTGGTGATGGAATACCATTCTCCACCAAACCTGAAGACAGCCAGAGAGCTTAAGAGAAACAAGATAAACTGCGCAGCGTTATACATAAAAGACTAGGGCTTCTGTATGTTTGAGGCTGTGTAAAAGAAAGTATTTCTGAAGGTACTCAGCACACGTAGTATTGGGAGGGAAAAAATACTAGACAATATTTGAAAAATGGTTGAAAAATGTGTCTCGTGAGCATCAGGAACCCTCAACAAAAGGAATTCTTCACTGATGAGAATCTCCACATTTCAGGAATTATTTCGTGCAAAATTTGCAAATTGGGGGTTTGTACAGAAATGACCATTTTCTGAACAAGAAATAACCTTTTTTTTTTACACAGAAAATATTTCTGTGCATAGAAAATGTATGTAAATTGTGCACAGATTAAGTCTCCGACTGCTACATTCTATACGAAGGAAGCAGCATTTTCTGCACAGTAAATAATATATATTTTTGCAGAATTTTTTTTTCTGCGCAGAAAATGCTGTTTTCTGTGCAAAAATACTATATGTGAATTCTTTGCAAAGGAAATGGCTTTCTTGCAATGGGAAGAAAGCTGCTAAAATTTCTCAGGACTAAAATTAACAAAGAATTGCATCTTTATTGTAATGGAATCCCCCTTCTTTCTAGTCTGAGACATCTAATAATAGCTCTTTCAGTGGCTAGCTCTTAATCATGCAGATTCATTAGAAACTATAGTTTCACATGCAGTATGTGCCACTGCATATTCATAGCTCACAAGCAACAGCAAGAGCTAGTGCCTTCACACTCTCATGGTAGTTTTCTGGGTTGGAATCATCTGTGAGAAGCATAACTCTGACTAGATGCATCTTTGATCCTCTCCTCTGGCTTCTCTTATATTAAACTGATTTCTTTTTCAGTAAATTTGAATTGGTTCCCTATCTTACCCTAGTTCCCTACCTATCTTATCCTACCTCTTTTACTTTTGCTGCTACCGAGAGAGAGTATAATATAGCATCTAGAAAGCTAAAAAGTGTGATGTGGCAGCTAAAAAAACCAATGCAATTCTAGGCTGCATCAATAAGAGTATAGTGTTTTATCAAGAGAAGTAGTAGTACCTCACTATTCTGCATTGGTTAAACCTCACCTGGACAACCGTGTCCAGTTTTAGGCACCACAGTTCAGGAAGGATATTGACAAACTGGACCATGTCCAGAGGAGGGCAACCAAAATGGTGAAAGGCCTGGAAACCATGCCCTATGAAGAGCAGCTCAGAGAGCTGAGCATGTTTAGCCTGGAGAAAAGAAGGTTAAGAGGTGACATGATAGCTATGTTCAAATATTTGAAGGGATGTCATATGAAGGATGGAGCAACCTTGTCTTCTGTTCCACAGACTAGGATATAGTGCAATGGCTTCAAACTTCAAGAAAAGATTCCATATAAATATTAGGAAGAACTTCCTGATGGTAAGACCAGTTTGACAGTGGAATACACTGCCTTGAAATGTGGTGGAATCTCCTCCTTTGGAGGTTTAAAACATAGGCTGGATGGTTATCTGTCAGGAATGCTTTGATTGCATATTCCTGCATGATAGGGGGTCCTTGTGGTCTTTTTCAACTCTGTGATTTTATGAAAAAGTTAGAAATCCTGTTGGTGTCTTCTACATGCAAAACGTCCTACATTGATGTGGTTGGGTGATTTGTCCAATGCATAATACCCAAATTCAGTTCCGGGATAGAGAAGCAGAGTTGCACATCTGGTACCATTTGTGTGTATTGCACATTTTCATGTATGCAGTGAACAAACATGCATGCATGTTCAATTGCACATTTTCTGCCTTTGTTCAGTTGTGCAATATTGACATTCAACATGATGTTTGCACACCACAAGCAATGCATAGCTTCACATTCAGAAGCCCAGGAAACAACCATCAAGGTATGAAGGCACCCTGGCTGGAATCCTGTTGATGATTTATGTCTTTGTAAGTGGACTTACTTCTGTGGGAATTAGAAGTAGGCAGTTCCACAATGCCAATATCCAGTAAAAGGCAGCCGTTATGTTATTATGTAGGTGTCCTGTTTAGAAGGCAAGCCAACCAGTCCTTAAACAGAATCTATAGCAGCAGCCCCAGTCAACATTTATAAAAACTTATCAGTCAATTATCATTCTTGCTTCAATAGTCCAGGTCAACAATAAATTCTATGCGTCAGTTCAAAGGAGTATCCAGCAGCATAGTCAGCACACAAAGCAAAAGTCAAGGTTTTTCAGGAACACAAGGCAAAGATTAAAAGAAAATGGGGTTCCTTCCAGCAGATTTGCCTGTAGTTTGCAACAGACTTCTCCCCACCCTGATTCTGGTATTTATTGCCCAGCAGCCTCCCCTAACTGTCTTCCCCGTATAGGTGCTCTAAGTCTTCTGGGATCTTCTCTGCTTGTCTATGCTGGGCTGTAGGAAGCATTGTTCTGTATATGTCTCTGTGTTTTGGCTATCTGTGTTTGCACCTGGCTTCTGGAACTGAGGCACGACAGTAGGGAAGTCAGCAAAGTAACTGATGCACAATGAGACCGATGCACAACTGGACCAATGCACATTGGGACAAATGCACATTGGTCTCATTGTGTATTGTAATGCTGACTAGGAAGTGCCAATGCACATTGGTAGACGCTGAGGTACATTGGGACATTCTTGCCATTGCCCTATTATGCATCTTTGCAATTCACTAGTAGGCTTTCTTAGCATGTCTGCTACACAGCTAAGTATATGTAAAGCCACATAACAAACACTGTGGTAGAGAATTCCAACCTTTGTTATTATTTATGAGCAATGAATATTCAGCGTCAAACACTGCACCAGAACCTGCAGGTTCTAATGAATGCTATAGAACCCTGATGTGGGATACCAGTTGATGTCTTTTGCATCTGTCTCCTTAGAATGGTGCCTGGGTTTTACCACTCTATTTTGCTTTGGTTAGACCTCACCTGGAACAATACATCCAGTTTTGGGCATCACAATTCAAGAAGGATATTGACAAGCTGAAACATGTCCAGAGAAAGGCGACCAAAATGGTGAAGGGTCTGGAAACCATGCCCTATGAGGAGTGGCTTAGGGAGCTAGGTATGTTCAGTGTGACAAAAAGAAATTTAAGAGGTGACATGATAGTCATGTTTAAATATTTTGAAGGGGTGTCATGTTGAAGATGGAGCAAGCTTGTTTTCTGCTTCTCCAGAGACTAAAACACAGAGCAATGCATTCAACCTACAAGAAAAGAGGTTCCATCTAAATATTAGGAAGAACTTCCTGATAGTAAATGCAGTCCAACAGGAGAGTATGCTGCCTCAGAATGTGGTGGAGTCACCTTCTTTTTTTAAACAGAGGCTGGATGGCCATTTGCTGGGGTTAGTTTGAGTGTGTGTTCCTGCATGACAGGAGGTTGGACTCAATGGCCCTTGTGGTCTCTTCCAACTCTGTGATTCTGTGATTCTAGTAAAACATTCAAGAGATCCCACAGCCCAGAAGTCGTCCTCAACCTGCTCCAGCATGACCCATAGTTTATTTGTTTTTCTGGTTGCTTCCATCATGGTAGGGACTAGACTTCACTCCAAAGGGGAGCCGTTATAAGTAGGTGTAGCTGGCAAGTTAGGTTGTCTGGAGGAACCAGTGAAAGAGTGGTGGAAAAAACAAATCAGCATTCCTGCTTTGACTTAAGCCAGTCTCCATCCTTATGGCTGTATTTCTAACCTCCCCGACATCTGAAAGGTGCCCCTTCAAGCCAGGATACTGTTTTACAAGGTGTGATTCACAAGGTGGACTAGCACTTAGTAAACACTTAAGAATTCATCCGCATGGCGACGAGGAAATTTGCCCTTCAACTTCATTTTGCCTAGGGTTTTGTGTGTGTATGTGTGTTTCAAGGGGTGAGGGGAGAAAGGAAAGATCTATGAAGGTGCCCCACTCTGACCCCCATGACACCTTTAAAACCATGAAGTCACCCTATAGGAATATGATGTCAGAGCTGTTAATTTTTTAAAAAATGCGTATGGGGGGGTTTACACTAACAATAAAACCAGCTCAGATATGGTCTGCATATTAGCATTTTTTACATTTCACGTTGAACAGAAAAAGCTCTGTTTTCTTCCCCCTAATGACCTTCATCTCTTTTACAAGGCTTCTGCCAAAATCACTAAAGGCAACAGGGAAGTCATCATTTCCCAGTATCCCCAAGAGAATGGCTCCACTCTTTATTATGAGAGACTTCGTGTGATTCAAATTGTTTAGCAGACATATTATCAGTTGAGGAGGATGGAGAGGAAGAGGTGGCATTGGCGACTCTACTTTAAAAAAGAAAAAAAAATACTCAAAGTATTGGAAGGGAAGGAATAAATAACCATCTTCCCTGAGTGCTGGGATTCATTTTCAAGAAAACAAGGGGGAAAGTGCTCTATGCCCGTTCTTCCAAAAAAATCCACAAGTTAAAACTTTTTAAAAAAAAGTTGCTCAAAATTCCTCAGATGTTTTCTATGAGGAACCACCAGCTATTTTATATTTAACATTCTTTTAAATTTCCTACTTAGTGTCCTATTCTCAATGCATCTCCTTGGGTTTCATCATTTGTTCCTTCTGTTTGCTTGATTGTTATCGACCGATATGTGTGATTTCATATTTGCCTCAGCCACAACAAATGTTCAAAAGATCTTCAGTGTCTCTCTCTCTGCAAGGCTAGAAGTTTCAGGACAGAAAGAAAAACATCATTTGAGGGGACAGAATGCTTATTTGGGGGGCAATGTCATTATTTTACCCCCCCCATAGCTACACACACACACCCCACCTTGGAGGCACATGTGGTTCACTGGCCAACACTTTCCCCATCCCTGCTCTATATGAACTTTCCTGACTTTGGAGATCTTTGCAGCAGACCTTCCACTCAGTGCTGGCATGTTTGGTGAGGACATCTGAGAGGATCTTCATGTTGGCTTCCCTCAGGATGTATGTTGGATGTATTGCACTGCACATGGTACCCCAAACTCCTGTTCCTCCATGCTACCCTCAGATGCTGTCTGAGCCACCCTGCTTTGATCTTCTTCTTCAGGACTAGTAACTATCACCCTTTCTCTCTATCCAACCTTTCTTGCCTCACTTTCCTATAGCCTCATATGGTTCTTCAGAGTGTCTGATTCCTTGTGTGCTTCTTAATGGGTATGTTTAGCCTGGAGAAGAGAAGGTTAAGAGGGGACATGATAGCCATGTCTAAATATTTGAAGGGATGTCATGTCGAGGAGAGAGCAGGCTTGTTTTCTCGTGCTCCAGAGACTAGGACAAGGAGCAGTGGATTCAAGCTGCAGGAAAGGAGATTCCACCTGAACCTCAGGAAGAACTTCCTGATGGTCAGAGATGTCTGGCAGTGGAATATGCTGCCTTGGAGTGTGGTGGAGTCTCCTTCTTTGGAAGTTTTTAAATAGAGGCTGGATGGCTATCTGTTGGGAGTGCTTTGATGTGGGTTCCTGCATAGCTGAGGGTTGGACTGGATGGCCCCTGGGGTCTCTTCCAACTCTATGATTGTATGAATTCCAAATAAAGTACTCTGTTTAAGTTTTAACTGGAGTCCTTTCTACAATTAGTACTGATATACACAGGTGAAAAGATCCTGCTGTTACCCTCCTCTATTATTGCCCAAATTTTAAGGAGAAGCTGGCATTGTGGGTGAACCTCAAAGTTTCCCATCTCTTAGGGTAACACTACAACCCCAACGGATAGGGTTGAATTCCCTGATTTGCCATGGAAACTCACTAGGTAACCTTGGGCAGATGACACAAACTCTCAGCCCTGGAAAATCCCATGATAGGCTTGCGCTAGGGTCACCATAAGTCAGAAATTACTTGAAGGCACACAAAAACAACAACAAATTCAATGACACAGGATCTCAGACATAGATTTTTTTTTTTTGCTATACTTTATTTTAGTCTGAATTACGAGCAGCTGTGGGTCTTCTGTTGTGAGAGAGGTAGAATACAAATAAAATTAAATAATACTGCTTTCATGAAGGGCCAAAAGTTGCTTCCCATCCTTGCTGCATTTGCTCTTTTTGAGTGCTTTTAAATATGCCACCCCCACCCAGCAGCTAAAGCAATCAAATAAAAGACAGGGAAAACCTTCCTCCAGCAAGAATTACCTCTCTCACCTCTGGGGATGTGATTATTCTTTGCAGAATGTTCTTGTGAAGTGGCTCACCACACAGCTGTCAACAGCCTGCTCTCGAACCGAGAGAGCGCTGAAGATAGCATCGCCTAAAACAGTGGTGCCCTTCCTGCCAGCTGCAATGCTCACTCAGGAAGAAGGCATCATTGTACAGAGTTTTTTCTTTTTCTTTTCAGGAATTCCCTTCCTGCCTCACTTTCCATTCTGATTCTTATTCAGCCCAGGGAGGTAGCTCTTTACTAATTTTCTTCTTGAAGGAGGCAATGAGCAGTTTTAGCAATTTTCTTCCCTCTGTGAGAAAGTCTTGCAGCTTCTGAAGCCTCTTCACAATTCAGGACTTCTTCTGCCCCAAATTTGCATGTGGTTGTTTTGCACGGGAAACAGCATTTTCTGCACAGGCAACGACTTTTTCTGTGCAGAAAATAAAATGTCTGCAGAGAAATGCTATGTCCTGCACAGAAAACATTTCCTGTAAATGAAATGCTATGTTCCCTGCAGAGTAAAGAGAAAATGTTCTTTTCTCTGCAGCACTTGTCTCAAATTGCAAAGATGGTTGTCAGTTCAGGATCCTTCTTTTCAGGGTATCTTGGTACATGACAAATTTGGTTTTGACTCTGTCTTGAATATTTCCAAATATTCTTTACATCCCTAGTTCGCACACAGGCAGATTGTCATGCCCTAGATAACTTGCACTCTACAAGCTTCACTCAGAGTTAAACAGCAGGGTTTATTTGTAGCAAAGCAAGCAACACAAAATATTTCATCCAAAGTTGCTGAGACTAAAGCAGACATAGTGGTTACAGGTTTTATACTTCTCCAAACAAATTTGGGCATGCAAAGTTGTGACTGGACAACATCACAAATCTAACATCACTCCAACATTTCAGATGTTTTCCCAGACTCACAGTTGTTTACCCTACTTTTATGCTTGAGGCTGGTACATGTTTCCTGCCTCCTTATTTCTGAGCATTTTGAGTCCCCACAACACCTTTTGGTACTCTCATTCCCCCCTCAGATCCTCTCGCCCTCTCCTATATACATAGTAGCAATGAGCAATAAAGCAATTAGACTTTTGATACATAGGAATACACAAACCAGTTCAAACAGATACATAGTTGCAATTAATAATTGGCATTCAATACTTCATAGCTCTCTATCTGACTCTAGCAATACCTAATCTAACTACTCAATCTATTCTAATAACCATCCAGCAGATAGCTTATGATGGGAGCCACATATCTTGACATAGAGAAGTTAATTTATTGTGTTCTATGACACATAAGAATACTCCAACTGGATAAGAACCATACTCCATTTAGTCTTGGGATGAGGAATGTGTGCCTCCCTAGATGTCATTGGACTACACTTCCCATGATTCCTCACCAGTGCCTATGTTGGCTTGAACTACATGGGGAATGTGGTCCAGCAATCACACTGCTGGTTTAGTCCAAAGTTTTCCTTTCTACCATGGTCCACCAACTTAGTTCCACAAAGCCACAAACAGACTTCTCCCCTACTTACTCCCCAGCCACTGATTTTCTCTCCTGTACATAGTGATTGCGTTTCACTCCAGTAATAATAGACATTGATTTCGTGCCTGAGCAAAGAATTGCTAGACATGTGGGGTGGTGCAGAAATTTGGGAATTATTTTGCACAAAATTCTTATGTAGCGGTTTTGTGCAAAAAAAAAAAGTTTTTTATCTGTACAGAACACAATATTTTGTACATTGGAAATAATACTTTAATGTAGAAATATGAATTCTTGAGCAGCAAATGTTGTTTTCTATGCAAATCATCCATGTGCAAAATTGACACAGAACAAATCTCCAATTTCAGCATTTTCTGTGTGGCAAGTTACACTTCTGTGCTGAAACATTATTTTCCATGCAGGAAATTCTGTTTGCTGTACAGAAAAGAAACTGGGTGGTTTTTTGGGGGGAGGGGGCAGAAAACTACTGTGTGTGAATATGGCGCTAAATAAATCGCAAATTCTGAACATTCTCATCAGTCCAGGATTCTTCTCATTAAGGTTTCTCAACACTTGATTTTTTTTTTTACTATTTTCTGATTATTATTTTTTTTTAATATTCTTCCTATCCCTACTGCATATAAGAGAATTCTAAATTCCTCATCATTCTACAAATTCTGGAATTGCATAGGATGGCTCCTATGGCAGGAGCTAAAGCAGTATTAAACTGTTATAACTGACAGTGTAGATCCACCCAGAGTCAACTTGTGTCCAAATAAACAGGTGAGAAAGTTCCCTTCAGATTTTTCCACTCAGCACAGGAAGCTTGAGGGGTAAAACATGCAAGAGAGGAATGTTTTGGAGATTAGGGCCCTTTCTGCATGATGGCACCATCCTATCATAAGAACACGCTGCCCGTCCACAACATGTGCCATTGCACGTCATCACAGTCCTGCTCCTGTTGTGTCCCCAGCTGTTGCAATCACACAATATACCATTACTGGAAAGAATCCAGTAATACTCTCCATTTGCGCTATTATCTCATCATTGGCGGGAGTGTAGGAAGGGTTAGGAGTGCTATCATGCAATTCCTTCCTCAGTACAACACCAGAAGAGGCCAGCTGTACTGCAGAAGGAAGGACCATGTCCCGAATGCTAGCCGCCGGCAGGCAGCCAGCTGAGTGTGGAAGTGACCAGTCGGGTCCCACTCCCATCCCAGCAATGGCATTGCTGGGAGTGCGGCGGGACAATGCAGGATCAAGGTATGGTCCAGAAAGGGCCTAGAATTGGTACACACAGCTCCAAGCCCCTTAGATGACATTTTTGTCACCACTTCAGGCATAAAAGCCCAAAATAGAGCTGATGATGAACCCCATTAGGGTTGCCAGACCTAATATGAGACTAACCTAACTTTAACCATTAGCAAAGGTACAATAAAGTTCTATCAGGTGGAACTAAGATGCATCTCCTTCCTCTAAAATCCACATTTTATCTGGAACAGTTCCCCCCCTCTCCCCACAGCACCACTATGTGCAAGCCGGTGGAAGTAGGCATCCAGCTCTGTTCCTGTAGCAGGTGGCACATCAGTGATGTTATCTTTTAGTGCTATGGGTCCAGTTACAGGGACAGGGCTGGAAGCTTCTCCATGCTTCTTATTCTTCACTTTCCACCGGCTAATGGGGGTAGTTTTGCAGCAGCTAAAGATGTCTTTTAATGACTTTTTAGTGTCATTTAATTACTTTTAAAGGAGCCCAGGTGGTACAGTGATTAAATGCCAGTACTGCAGCCACAAGGTTGTGAGTTTGATCCTGCCGGGCTCCAGGTTGACTCAGCTTTCATCCTTCTGTAGGTTGGTAAAATGATTACCCAGCTTGTTGGGGGCAATTAGCTAACATATTGTAAACCGCTTAGAGAGCACTTAGCTCATAAGCAGTATACACATGCTATTGGTATTGCTAGTGCTATTAAATGGTTTTAACTCTATAGTTTATTATTTTTAATATGCACATGTTACCAGGGCACACACCTGTACTCCATAATGTGGTTTAACTGGCAAAATATTTAATTGACATGGAATAGAAATTATATCTTATTATGATTGGGAGCTTTCTGGCAAAGAGGAACTGGCAAAACTAGGTCAGAACAAGACCTCAGGTCATGGCTAGGTCATAGCCAAGGAAACTCCAAATATAATAGACTTGCAGATGTCCCTCAATGACTTGACCTTTACAAAAAATAACAACCAAAACTGCTTCCATAGAATGAGTGATTGTCTTTGACTTCTCCCTTTGTCCATAGGAACTCTATTTTTGTCCCCTCACCTGTTCCACCATTAAGGAGCTGTCACAATTCCCACCACTCCCTTTCTCACCTAATACTAAAGCGAGTAGCTCATTCCAGACCTCATTATCTACTCTGCCAGACAGTCATTAACACTCTCCCACTTAGGGTGGAAATTTTTTTTAAAAAACCTGGCTCCAAGCAAGATAACTCGTAGCGCTTTCGGCATACTGACCATCATTCTGCTGCTCCAGTTCTCAATTTGTACTACCCTTGGACTCCTAGTCTAAGCCACATCACTACAATTCTTCTCTGCTGGATTGGTAAATATCACCCACTTCATCCTAACTTCTCACTATCCAACTTTTCCTCCCTTTTCCTCCAGTTAGCCTTGTGTGATTGTGAGACTGCTTGGATCTTGTGTGTGTGTGATTGTTAATTCCCCCAATAAACAAATAAGCTTACTTTTGAATTTCCAGCTGGTTCTTCCCTGCAAGAGTACCGGTATACACAAGTCCCATAAGGTTATACCCTTTTTGCAGGCCTCTTTTTTGAGTTAATATTCCTCACTGTTTCACAGAGGCACTGGTGCCATGGGTGAACTCCTGAGTCATCCACTTTGAGGTAACACACACACAGAGATAAAAAGGCAATGATAATTTTGTATTAATCTGTGTTGGTTTTACTAACTTGAAAACTATCTTGAGTCTCAGTAGTAGGGAAAAGGCAAGATAGAAATGTACAAAAAGGAGGTAGAGGAAAAGGAGGAGAGGTTCTTTTCAGGGAACAAGGGAAGAGCCATATCATAGTTTTCCCTGACAGAACTTTAAGGTACTTCTTCTTGATCCAACATCTGTTAACGTTTAAAGGCAAAGGATTCTCTTCCCATCTTCAACCAAGCAATCCTATCCCCACGTCATTTAATAAGTGTCTAATCCCTTCTGTTTGTTTGACTGACAACACCATGCTGATTAACTCCTTCTTTGGAGGTTTTTAAGCAGAGGCTGGATGGCCATCTGCCGGAAGTGCTTTGATGTGGGTTCCTGCAGGGCAGGGGGGTGGACTGGATGACTCCTGTGGTCACTTCCAACTGTATGATTCTATTATCATTTCTGATTACCTGGACTGACCAAGTGACAACATGGTTGCACTCTGTATACCTCAAGGGCTCTTGCTGAGAGAAGGTTACTTTTCTGCTGCCCCAGCAGGTAGGCCCCGGTCCAGTGGTTTTCAGTTACAGGACAGTAGATTTTGATCAACTCTTAGAAACAACATCTTGACAGGAAGAGTAATTCATCAATGGAACCAATTGCCTAAAATGGTGGTGGGGCCTCCTTCTCCAGATGTCTTGAGAGAGCTACCTAGCCGTGATATTTCATCTGGAGATCCTGCACTGAGCAAGGGGTTGGGCACGTTTCATCATTTGCTTGTGACGGGCCTATGCCTCTGTGTTTAGGGGGAAAAAAGAAAAAAAGAACAGCCACATGACACTGTCAGAATGAGAAAACAAAAGGGCTAGTTTTGTTGAAGCTATGAGAAAACCTACAATGAGAAAATCATGGGATCCTCCCTAGGGATCAGTGCAAATTTCTTTTGGTCTATTTTTTAAAAACAAAAGATAGGGTCTTCCTAAGTTTGCGAATTTCTTCAGCAATTTAATAAAAAGGATTAAAGTTTTAAAAAAAATTCCAATGTGTGAGAAAATGAAACTCAGGTTTATCTATTCGCTCACAGAACATTGAGTGGTTTCTAAAAGTGCTCACTTAGGCCATTTCCGCACTAGACTGTTAATAGTGCTATGATTCCACTTTCAACATCCTATGGAATCCTGGGGTTTGCAGTTTTGGGAGGGGCCAGCCGGCCCCTCCCGAAACTGCAAACCCCAGGATTCCATAGGATGTTGAAAGTGGAATCATAGCACTATTAACAGTCTAGTGCGGAAATGGCCTTAGAATTGTTGTGCCTTCACCCATGTTTGTAGAGCTGACATAGAACACTCACCTGTCTTTTTAAATGTTAACATCTACATAGTACACTGGCATAAGTACTGTCTCCATACAACATTAATTAAAAAAAAAATCCAGATGTGGGAACATTGTAAAACTGGGGTGAAAAAACTTTGGCACGTACACATTTACATGTTTCCCAATGGGGCCCAAATTTTATTAGCCAAATCCAGCTAGAGTAGACCCACTGAGTCAGTGGTTAAATAGTATCTCAACACATAAGTAAATCCCAATTTAGCTTGTCTGCTCTAGTTGCAAATAACAATGGGATTGACACTCAAGAGTCCTGGGGCACCGTAAATCCACTAGCGACATATACAGTACGTATGTTTTGCTATGCTCGTGGGGAGAATTTTATGGGCAGTGCGTAATGGTCGTATCCGACTGATGACAGTGGAGGTAGAACTCCGCGTACAGAATTCTTGTAAAAGTGGTAGCGTGTTAAAGTTCACAAAGCAGGATGTGAGAGTGTATTGCCATTGTGCAGCAGGATGTCACTCACGTGCCTTGACCATTTTGATCACATAGATTGAACTACACTGGTATTCCATATAGGGCAGGGGTGGGCAAAGTATAGCACCTACATCATCCTCAGGTCAAAAAATATGAAAAAAAAAGTTTTTCAAATATTTTTGCCTTTAAATGACCCCCAATAGCCACTGGATGTTGGGCGTGGGGGTGAGTCAATGTCATCACTTTGTGCCCACTTTAAAAAAAAAATACAGGAAGTGAACACAAAGTGATTTCTTGGCCACTTCCTTTTTTTTTTTTTGTGGGGGCTTAGTGGGGGTACAATCTTTCAAGACCTCCTGGGGAGGCATTCAATGCCAACACCTAACAGTTGCCCACCTCTAGAATCATAGAAACATAAAGTTGGAAGAGACCACAATGGCCATCAGGTCCAACCGCCTTCCATGCAGGAACAAACACTCAAAGCACCCCCAGCAAATGGCCATCCAGTCTTTGCTTAAAAACCTCCAAAGAAGGAGACTCCACCACACTCTGAGGCAGCATGTTCCACTGCCGGACAGCTCTGACTGTCAGAAAGTTCTTCGTGAAGTTTAGGTGGAATCTCTTTTCCTGCTGTTTGAATCCATTGCTCTTTGTCCTAGTCTTTGGAGCAGCAGAAAACAAGCTTGCTCCATCTTCAACATGACATCCCTTCAAATATTTAAACATGGCTATCATGTCACTTCTTAAATTTCTTTTTGTCAGGCTAAACATACCTAGCTTGCTAAGCCACTCCTCATAGGCCATGGCTTCCAGACCCTTCACCATTTTGGTCACCCTCCTCTGGACATGTTCCAGCTTGTCATTATCCTTCTTGAACTGTGGTGCTGAGAACTGCACAAGTATTCCAAGAGAGGCCTAACCAAAACAGAATAAAGTAGTATTATTGCTTCCCTT
The DNA here is from genome assembly GCA_030412105.1 of Cyclura pinguis. Classification (NCBI taxonomy): domain Eukaryota; kingdom Metazoa; phylum Chordata; class Lepidosauria; order Squamata; family Iguanidae; genus Cyclura; species Cyclura pinguis. The sequence goes on along the minus strand of CM059599.1, from coordinate 14,121,329 downwards.
GATCTAAACATTATACTCCTGTTGATGCAGCCCAGAATCGCACTGGCTTTTTTAGCTGCCACATCACACTGTTCACTCATGTTCAGCTTGTGGTCCACTAAGACTCCTAGGTCCCTTCACATGTACTATTTTCAAGCCATGTATCACCCATCCTGTATCTGTGCATTTCATTCTTTCTTCCTAAGTGTAGTACCCTACATTTTTCCCTGTTAAAATTTAAATTCCTTTATTATGGGGTTGGATAAGGAAAACATAGTATAACTCTGTTGGTGGACATTTCCATCATGCTGAGGCATCATACACTGTCTCCCTTTGTAAGCTACACTTCTAGAACTTCTTAATGTTCCCCCTGAATGGCCAGTGGGAGCATTTTCCTTAGGTTGATGCCCTTCTGATGATGCTACCAAGATAAAATTGAAAAAAAAAGGGGGGGTAGAGATGCTGAAGACCAGAAGGAAAAAGTAAAGCAAATATTTCTACTTCTTTCTTCACACAGTTGACTTATCTTATTTAAATTCTCCTTTCATCATCTATTTTTCCCCCTTCATTTTGAATGCCAGAGGCACAGGCAAAGAGGGTGGCACTTTGGGTAGGTGAAGCGATGGAGGCACGAGTGCGTATTCCCAACCCCACATGGCTCTAATTAAGAATAATTCTCAGTAATGGACTTTGGCTGCAGGCTAAATAAATACCGTTCTTGAATATTTTCGTCTTAAATCTCGCATAAATGTGCTAATTGAAAGTCTCACATCTTCTTCCAAATTGAATCCGAACTCCGTGTTCTTTGAATTACTTCCTTTCATGTCCATTGTTGAAGCAGCTTCGACTAATTCCACTGTAGTTAAAGATCTCTCGCCGTGCAGTTGTAGCTCCCGTTCACCCTCCTCCCTCGGGAGATGTATTCTTAACCAGCCTGAAGCTCAAAACTGACACATGGAATCTCACACTACCATTGTACCTTTCCTTAGCATTAAATTGTCCTTCTCCTTTCACCAGGAAAACCCTGCCTATCTTTTTTCTTCCTGACTTAAAAAGAAGTCTTTAATCTAGAACTGTTCCCAACAAAGTTAAAATACTAGGGGCATTTTCACACTGTGTTAACTGCCATGGCTGCCTCATAAGGGATCCTGAAGTTTGCAGCAAGATGAGGCACTAGAGTTCTCTGTCATAGAAATCTAAGGCCATTTCTGCACTAAACTAAGGCCATTTCTGTCAAAGGCCCCTTCCTAAACTGCAAACCTCAGGATTTCATAGGATGTTGAAAGTGGAATAATAGCACATTTAGGAAATGGCCTGAGTATAATCATCTCTCCGCATTTACTGGGATTAGGGGCTCCAGACCCCCATGAAAGTGAAAAAACTGCAAATCACTCTACCCCTCAAACCATTCTTAACACAAAAAAAGTATGATCAGAAAAATACAACAAAAATGTATGATCCATGTATTCAACCCACCGTTGATGTCTTCCAGTGACCTGGGTTTCTTCACAAGGCAGAAGTGAGTGGCTGGTGGAGATACCTGCCACTTCCACCACTGCTCCACACCATTTTTTGCAGTCCTTCAGTCTCGTGAGGCTTGCAGTCCCTATTCAAAATGGCAGAGGGCAGCAGCAGGGGCAGCAGCAAATAATCTGTGAATAATCAAATCCACAAAAGAGAAGCCCGCAAATGTGCAGGGCCAATGATATTTGTTGCAACACCCAGGCTATTAAAGCAGGTTTGCCCTCGCCCCTGTGGTGTCCTGGATGGAACCTTTTTATCTTTTCCCATATGACTGAATCAACATCATTTGGTCATATATACCAGTTTGGAGGGAAAAAAGGGCTAAGAATTATCATTGGCTTGCTTAAGTCTTCAGCAGTGGGCAGTGAAGTGAGGAATATGGAATAACAGTAGAAAAGTTTCCCTTTCTCAAACGACAGGAAACCTCCTTCCCTCCATCCCTCACCTCTGCCTTTCCAAGCTGATGAGCTTTTAGCTTGAGTACTAATTATCTGGAGAGCCCGCATGGTGTAGTGGTCTGAGCATTAAACTATCACCCTGGAAACCAGGGTTTGACTCTCTGCTCAGCCATGGAAACCACCTGGGTGACCTTGGGCATGTCACACACTCTCAGCCCCAGAAAACCCCACGATAGTTTTGCCTTAGAGTCAGAAACAACTTAAGGCACACAAAAATAAAAGTAATGCAAATCTAAATGCTGTGTTAGAATTAATTTAAATGTGATAAACATCCACTTTTCAAAGTAAATTTCATTAATGTAAGGGGTTTTAAAAGTATAAAGGTAACAGGTAAAGTTAAAGGTAATTTTTTATTAGCATTCCTATTTCTACTGTTACTTCCCTTGATCAGGATGGTACACATGTTTTGATGCAGCTTAGATTTGCATTTGCCTTTTGGGCTCCCAAGTCACACTGTCGACTCATGCTTAGCTTGTGGTTTAGTAGATTATTTTTTCTCCCACAAATTATATTACCAAGCCAGTTGTCACCCAACTTGTATTTGTGCATTCTATTTTTCCTGCCCAAGAGTAGAACCTTACATCCATCTGTGATGAAATTTGTTTTGCTGGTTTTGGACCAGTGATCTGAGATGTTAAGGTAATCTTGATCACCACTTTTATCTTCTGAAGTATTAGCTCCCCACAAGTGGTACCTCATTTTGAAGGATTCTTTTTTCTTGGAGTGGTTATTGAATTCCACTAGAACCCTGATGGTGAGCCCGGTTTAAAGGGCCAGCTCAGGCAAATCACCAGGGAAACAAATACAATCAGGAGGAGTGGGTTGGACAAATATATATTAACCCACAGACAACCTTAATTCAGGTTGCAGTGTTCTTTGTCTCTCTGTCTCTGGCAAAGATTCCATTTAGAAGCAACGGAACTGCTGATAACACTGGGACTAGATCACTCAGTGGCCCTTTCTGCACCTTACCATTTTTCAGTGCTGGGGTGCAGGGATTGCACGAACAGCCTTCAGCGAGAGGCTGTCGCATCACTGCTGCTTCAGCTCTCCACGAGCTGCCTGCTCCCAAGCAGGTAGTGCGAGAGCCCTCCCTCTTCCTTCTGCAGTGCAGCCTGGGAGTTTCCTGGGCTGTGCTGGGGCAGGAAGCACAACTACTGCGGCTCCGGAGGCTCTGCACGCATGGCAAGTGCACACGGGGCCCTGGAGCAATGCGTGATCACACATCATTTTCGGCTGAAAGGCAAAAATGAAAAAGTGCGCGAGTGGCACCTGCCGTACCCTGGAGCATCGCACAATTGTGAGTACATCGTGCAGATCGCTCCTCACAATCGCGCAATGCTCCAGGCGCCCTTTTGCATGCCATGCAAAAAGGGCCAGTGTATCTGGAGATTCCTAGCTAGGAGATCACCATGTTTAGAGACAAGAATAGGGAAATCTATCCATTTTAGTTTCTCCCACTGGCTGGTAATAATAGAAGCTGTTGTCTAATGAATTTCAAGGTTGGAGAAGAAAGTCTTAACATGCTTGCTGAACTTCTAAAGGGATGCTTTTATTGCTTTTATTGAGACTCAGTCAAACAAAGAGTTCAAATTCTATTGTTGTTGTTGATGTTGTTGTATACTTTCAAGTTGTTTCTGACTTATGGCAACGTTAAGGTAAACCTCTCAGAGGGTTTTCTGGGCCTGAGAGTACGTGACACACCTAAGGTCATCCAGTGGGTTTCCACGGCTGAGTGGGGAATCGAACGCTGGTCTCCAGGGTCGTAGTCCAACATTCAGACCACTACACTGGCTCTCTTGCTTTATATCACAAAGCACATTTCAGCCTGTATTGCAAGCAGGACCATATTGTCTTAAACACACAAGATCTTATCTGATTTTTCAGAACTAAGTAGAATTAGGCCTTGTAAGGACTTGGATGAAGGACCATCAGCAAGACCCGGGAATCCCAGGGAAGGGCCAGGAGTGAAATCTCCCCGCAACCCTAGAGAATAAATGCAGAAATGAGTTGATGATACTGGGCTAAAGGGACCAATGGGCTTAATCAATATAAGGCAGCTTTCCGCATGCCTCTGTTCAATGGTTGGTCTCCTTTTTATTACAGCGTGATACAATTCTGTATTTTGGGGAAAAAAGATACTGTGGGGTTAGTTAGCAGCGGCTTGAAAAAATTAACTGAATTATGAAGCTGGCACTGCTGCTAGCTGTGTCATTTCATGGCAGGTTCACAACTGTTGCTCTTTCCTCAAAAAGAAATGTCACACTTGAATGAGGCTGAGATGCGTCCTCTGTCCCTGGTCCCAGTTAGAGACGAAGAAGCAAGGGCTCAGTAGGTGCTGTTCGGTCCTGTGGTTTCAATCAAACACAGCTTGTTCTCCCTCCCAATCTTTCTTCTTCCTCCCTCCCTGACTTGCTTTGTTTCTGCTGTGTTCCCACAACATATGGACTCCCTAGATGTTCAGCTGTTAACATGGAAACTTTGGGAAGCAGGGAATAACAGATTGCAAATAGATTGAAAAACTCTATTAAATACCCCCTCGGGTGGTCTAAGCAAAAATTGATTTCATTTTTCTACCCAAATAAGGTACACACACAAATACACACATACATAAAATAGAAATTGTTGTTGTTGTTGTTGTTATCTTTATTTATATCTCACATTTTTTCCTAGATTGGGACTCAAGGCAACTGACATGTTAAATGGATTACAGTATTAAAAACACGCCAGAACTCAATATTAAGATAAAATTCACAGTATCAACATTAAAAGATGCACTGAAAATGGATAAAAAGCAGTTAAAAACAGTATCTTCCTGAAAGCCCTTTCCTTACAAATCCTTAGTTTTAAAAATCTGTTGGAATGATTAAAAAAATTTTCCCTTGCCAACAGAAGAACAACAAGGAGGTTGCCATTCTAGCTTCCCTAGTGAAGGCGGTCCAGAGCCTGGGGCAGCCACTGAGAAGGCCTTGCCTTCTGTTTCCACCAACTGTATTTATGAAGGTAAAGAGATTGAAAGAAGAGCTTCACCTGAGGTTCTCAGGGTCCAGGTAAGCTCATGTGAAGAGAGGTAGGCCATTTCCACACTAGACTGTTATAGTGCTATTATTCCACTTTCCACATCCTGTGGAATTCTGGGGTTTGTAGTTTCCTGAGGCCAAAGAGCTCTCTGGCTAAGAATTCTAAATGCCCCTCCCTAAACTGCAAACCCCAGGATTCCATTGGATGTTGAAAGTGGAATAATAGCACTATAACAGTCTAGTGTGGAAATGGCCATTGTCTCTTAGAAAGCCAGGAAATAAGCCGCAGAGACCTTTAAAGATCATTACCAGCACTTGGTAATGAATCTGAGTCATAAATGAATGAATAAATATTAGGAAAGAAAATTCTGGAATACACCATGCACCATCAATAAAGGAAGGTGAATGGATTATAGCCATCTTATTCTTTCTCAGCTAATGACAGGAATGGCTTACATAAAATAAGGGATTTTGGGGAGAGAAACATTCCAAATATTAGTTACTCTCAATTTCAGCCTACTCTAGTCTTTGCCTTCCTTTGGAAAAAAAAATGCACTGTGCTGGACATCACTTAGGCCGAACTGAGAAGGCAGCATCCAACACAATGGAAGAAAGTTCTACTTATACAATGTGGGTGGATGGGTGTCAGACCCAGCACGCTATAGCAGCTTGAGTGTTGGACTACAATTCTGGAGACCAGAGTTTGAATCCCAGCTCAGCCATGCAAACCCACTGGGTGAACTTGGCAAGTCACACACTTTCAGCCATAGATGAAAGAAAACACAAAATCCCCCTGAACAAGCTTTGCCAAGAAAACCCCATGTTAGCTTCAGCTTACGGTCACCATAATTCAGAAATAACTTGAAAGCACACGACAACTAGGGTGGGTGTGGATTTTCCTTCACTCTTCCCTGGAGCTCCCCCATCTCCCTAGGCTGAATGTATATAATTTTTGGAAGAGGTACAATGTGGCAATGAAGAGAAGATTGGAGAAGATTGGAGATGACATCTGGCTATGTCCTCATAACCAGACATAGACCAGTAACATCATCTGCTGAGATCTTCCAGGGTCCTCTAGAGGATTCTATCAGATGATGTATTCCTTCTGCATCCAGTCATGGAGACATAGCCAGATGTTTCTTTGCTGCCATCCTGCTCTCCACAAGCCACTGAATGGCTCTTAGAGGTGCTGTTGTGGTTAAATGGTGAGTCCAGGAGCATGGAGTTGGTCACTGCAGAGGGAAGAAAAGAATACCAACCTCTCCAACAACCAAAAAACTCAGACATATCTGGTCATGAAGTGGACTTATGTTTGTGTATGTCATTAATAAGATGCCAGCCAATGGGTCTAATTCAGTTGGAATGTTGAAAAAGTCCAATAGCAAAATGTACAACCAATTTAATGGTTACCGGGACCATATAGATCCCATGATGCAAAAACTTCACAGGGTATCAATCTGTTTCTGGGCACAATTAAAAGTGCTGCTGTGATCTATAAAGCCATATATGGCTTGGGCCCTTGCTGTCTGAAAGACTTTATCTCCCTGTATTAGCCTGCCAAAATTTTAAGATCCTCAGGGACAGCATTACTACCACTGTCCTAGATATATGGGTAAAAACATGTGAGAAGGTCTTTAGGCCCTTTTTGCATGGCATTTGCCATGCGAAAGGGCGCCTGGAGCGTCGCGTGATTGGGAGGAGCGATCCGCATGATGCACTCACAGTTGTGCGACACTCCAGGGCCTGGCCTGTGCTGCTCCTGCAGTTTTTCATTTTCGACTTTCAGCCAAAAATGGTGCACAATCATGCATTGTTCCAGGGCCCCATGAGCACTTGCTTTGCGTGCAAAGCCTCCGGAGCCGTGGCGGTCACACTTCCTGCCCCAGCACAGCCTGGGAAATTCCCAGGCTGTGCCGTGGAAGGAAGAGGTGGGCTCTCGCGCTACCTGCTCGGGAGCAGGCAGCTCATGTGGAGCTGAAGCAGCGGGGACACAAGAGCCTCTCACTGGAGGCTGTTCGTGCAATCCCTGCACCCCAGTGCCGAAAAAAGGTAAAGTGTGGAAAAGGCCTTAGTGACTGCTCTCAGGCTGTGGAATTTCATCCCATGGGAGACTAGGTTGGCCCTCTCTCTGCCCTCTTACTGCTTACAAGACCTTTGTATTAAGTTAGACTTTGGGTTAACTGATGGTTCTGTCCTTTTAACTTTGTAATGGAGGATGGGGATTTTCATCCTTATTGCTGTGTTCTAAGTGTTTTAAAACTGTTTATTTAGGCCATTTTTGCACAATGACCCTCTTCCGCATCATTGCACTGCAATTCCAGGTCTGGATGGGAGCACATCAGCAATGCTCCTTTCCACACCTACTTGCTCCCTGTGGAAGGGAGCACAATGGCCCCGCTTCTTCCTTCCATAGCACAGCCCGGCACTTTCCATTGCTGCGCTGGGGCAGGAAGCATTGCAATCACACTTCTGCAGCTTCTGCATGGTGGTAAGTATGGGAGTGCCACATGATTGGAGGTGCAAAAAAGTTTTTTTTTCCATTTTGCGAGTGCAGCACTTCATGATGGGATGGCAGTGGGACGGCAATGATGTTGTGCAGAAACATGACCTGCCGACTGCTGCCATCCTGTCACAGAAGCGGCATAGCAACGTCATGTGGAAAGGGCCTCGGTGTTTTTAAATGTTTGCTTATTTGATACTTTTAAACTTTTGTATTATAAACTGTTACCAACTGTATTTTGGTTTAACCCAGATAATGAGCCACCTTGAGCCCCATGCTGGAAGAAAGGATGAATATAAATTAAAATACTTATAAGGAAGATAAAAGTTATTACTAGAACTTCAGTATTATTGTTTATAGTATGGGCTGCAAATATTGAGGGACAAACAAGTTCTGGGCAATATAAGGGAAGTTTTTTCCTACCTGTTTAGGGGTTAAGATCTTTAGGCAGGCCCTTCTCTCAATCCTATCACCTTCAAAGGCATGTCTGGTGGGAACACAGGAGAGGGTATTCTTGGTGGCTGTTCTAAGGCTTTTAGGAACTCACTGCAAAGGAAAATATGTGTGCTTTTTAACTGGCTTTTATTTTTGCCATTTCAGTGGTTTTGTTGAAATTCTACAGATAGTTTAATTGTTTTTTAACAATAAAATATTGTGTGTTTTTCCTTATATCTTTGCCTGTGTTCTCACCTGCATTTGTTTCAATTTCTGTGAGCCACCCTGAGTCCCTGATTTGTGGGAAAAGTGGGACAAAAATGAATAAATAATAATTATACAAATAATTGTATTGATATCTGGAATCAGTTCCACATGGCTTTTTTTTCATAAGCTTCTTGTATTCTATTTTTGTATTAGGTCATGGATTGCCTTTCAAAGCAAACTAACCTGATCCCTAGATCCTGAGTTAATGTATGGATTGAAAGATAGCTATCCTTCAGATTTAGCACTTTTCCAGACTTTATCATCCAGTTTTTGTCTCCAAAATGTGCCATAAACTGCACACTGTCCCTTCCTAAACTGCAAACCCCAGGATTCCACAGGATGTTGAAAGTGGAATAATAAGAAATAAGCAGTTGCAACTGGAAGATCTAAGCCTGGAAGTGTGGGTTTTTTTTTCTGAGATTAAACCTTAATAAAAATTATTACAAAAAAAAAAGTGGAATAATAGCACTATAACAGTGTAGTGTGGAAATGGCCTGCGACTTAAGCATTTCTGTTGGCCTTTACAGTAAATAGTCAAGGCCTATGGTTCTTAATCTTTTCTTTTCTGGAGAACCCCTGTAAATATAATTTCTTGCCGGGGACCCTCAAGACTTAACTCAAGATTTACAAATTTAAATTTAGATTAAAATACTGAAATATTTATTTACTTATTTATTTATTAAAGGATTATGGGAGACTAGGATTCAAATCCCTGCTGAGACATTGGGTGACCTTGGGCAAGTCACATTCTCTCAGCTGCAGAGGAGGGCAAAGGCAAGCTCCCTCTGAACACATCTTGCAAAAAAAAAAAAAAGGCCCCAACCCTGTGATAGGTTCACCTTAGGGTTGCCATAACTCAGAAGTGACTTGAAGGCAAAGGAGGGAGCAGTTTTGGCATCTGCACCCCCCCCTGCCGTTTCACAGGGACTTTGTGGACCCTTGTGAGGGCTCTGAGGATCCCCAGAGGTTCATAAAATCCAGGTTAAGAACCATTGGTCAAGACTGCCATTGTTTTCCGGGGATTTGCTTTCCATAAAATTAAGTTCAAGTCAGTCATGTAAGGACAGGGGGCAATGAGGGCGGATCACCCCAGGCGGCAATGTTTTTGGGGCATCCTGGTCTATAGCCATGCCTCTGTGAGCCCTGGCCACGCCCCCACATGCCCTGGCCACACTCCCACGCACCGTGGCCACACCCCCAAGCACAGTGGCTCCACCCCCTGTGTCATGGCCCCTCCCCTCCTGTGCCCCCTCCACACACTCCAAGCTCTGCAACTGGTCCCAGTTCCTATTGGGTAGTTCCAACTAGAATGGGTGCACTAATCAGTTTTTGAGTGGTGAAACAGCATTTATAACAATCGCAGTGATTGAATGGTTTACTGTTGTTGGGATTATGATATCGGCCATCATTAGCATCTAGCTCTTTTAAAGGTAAATACCTTTAGAATTGTGCATGTTGTCAGACAATATCTTCAACATAATGACTTCATAATTTAAGCAGATTTTTTTGAGCAGACTATTTGTTCAAGTTTCCACAGTTTAATGTGGAAAGGGGACAGAACAAATTTATTAATAAAGACAAGGAAAATAGACATGGATTGAGAGCAACACAATCTTACCATGCCTAATTATCACACATAGGCTCAAATTTAAATGCAACTTACGCAGAACTGTCTGATAAAATCAGCTAAAACCAAGCTGTCCATTTCCTTTTCGGAGGTTCTGTTTTCTGATTTTTTGAAACTGTTTGTTTAACTAGGTTTTCATCTGTGTGTGTGTGTGTGTGCATGTGTGTGTGTGTGTGTTTAAAGTAAAGAAACTATTATTCTAAGGCCAAATTCACAGAAAGATGCTCCTTATCCTATAATGGCCCCTTTATACAGTGAATTTTCTTTTTGAAGATTTAGGCTCATAAATTGTTTCTATCAGAGTCCTCCAGCCTCCCCGAGATAATATATATATTTCCTTCCATTTTTACTGAATATCTTGACAGGTATATTGTCATGGTTGCAGGGCTTTCGAATGAAACATAGCACCTAGCAATCCAAAGAGGAACAATAGCCGAGCCGTACATTTGTGCTTGCTAGATATTTACTTCCTGGAGACTCCATATATTTCTTTCCTTTTCTTGTTTTCGTTTCCCTCCCTCCCACTGGAGAGTTCGAATTCAGTCCAATAACAATTGGAAATTCCATCGTTGACCTTCACTTTAAGCCAGCAATAGGAGTAATATACTTGACAAAAGAAGCCACACGCTCTGAACACCTAGGAGTCAGGCGTATTTCTCCATTTTGCAAAAGACTTCTCTGCATTTTGCAGTGAAAGGAAATGGGAGGGGTGGAGAACAAGGGGAGCTGCACCTCCTGACATTTTTTGATAGTAAAAAAGTTTGATGCAAGTCTCTCTCAACATCTTACATGATCAGTCAATCAATCATTTATTACAGCCATAGACCAAAATAAAAGAAGAAGACAAAGTTTACCATAAGGTACATAAAACAGCATAAAATGCAATGAACACATAAAATTCACATGATTATCATCATCAGGCCCCTAGAGGGAGGATATTCCGTTAACTGGGGTGCCATAGCAAAGAAGGCTCTGTCTCATCATCTGTTAGAGTGTTGTCCTGAGTAATAAGAGACTGAGGTCTTTTTCACAGGACAATGTCAGCCTGCAGTGGGGATGGGAGAAGGACTGCAAGGATGGCCACACATGACATCATTGCGGTCCTGTCCTTCTCCCATCCCCACATGGTGCAATCATGGAGTAAATCATTGACAGGTTTTCCCCATCAATGACCTGTGATTGCATCGCCATCCTGCACTTACCTGGTGTGCAGAGGGTCTGGAAGTGCAATGACTGTGCTTCCTGCCCCAGCACAGCCTGGGAAAATGCCTAGCTGTGCTGTGACAGGAAGAGGTGGGACCATCACACTTTCTGGGTCATGGAGGCAGCCGTTGCAGAGGGGAGCACTCCTATCATGCTCTGCTCCTGGCAGAGCCACTGTCAGGATCCCCACAGGATGCCAGCAGGAGAGAAAACTGAGTAAGCTGAGAAAACAGCCTGAGAAGAGGTCCCCTCCAGGATACCTTAAATACAGGTATACACAGACAGAGATCCCCCTTCAACTCCCATTTTACCATTATTATTATTATTATTATTATTATTATTATTATTATTATTACTGCTACTACTACTACTACTACTACTTCTACTACTACTATTACTATTTATTATTATTATTATTATTATTATTATTATTATTATTATTATTATTATTTTTGGTGTAGGCTAGAGTGGGTAACTACAGTGCCTTTAAGGGCCAGCTTTCTGCCTTCGAACTCTCTGAGGGTCAAAGGAATGTCAAAGATGCAATAAATAAATATATAAACACACTCCTGAAAGTGACCCACAAAGTCCACTTTTGATTTTGAAAAATAGCATGTTTTAATGTTATATTTTTTTAATGTGCAGGAGGGCTGCAACATATTTAGGAAGTGAATTGCTGCTCCTGGGAAGTTAGCAGAAAAGAGTTAAGGTGTTTAATGCATCATCAATAAGCTTAACAAAGCTAATCTAATTATATGTATGTCAGAAGGATGAGAAAAAAATAAAGTATATTAATTCCACATTAAAAGCTTTACCAGAATTAAGTTGCAAAAGGACATCCATGGTTTTAACCCCCCCTCTTCCATTCCTCTTTCAAGCTTGGGAGACATGGAAATAGATAGAGGAATTTTTGAAAATCCCATTTCTCATCTACCTCTCCACCCCAAAAGAGAAAAGAAAAGAAGAGAAGAGAAGAGAAAAACACTTCTCTTGTTTGTCCTTCTCCGTCCAGTATAATCTTATCTCCTTACCCCTTCTGATCTTTTGCTTACTAATTCCCTCACGGATCCCAGTAAAAGTCCTAGAGAGTTTTAGAATCCACTTTCCTGAGATGGACAAGGAGCCTCATTGCAGTGTCTGATCTGGAATGTTAACTAGACTAACTGGATGTAAGTAGGATGCACATTTCCAAGTTTCATTCACTGCTTCCTAGCTTAAAATCTCTACACTTGGAACGAATTGAACGATCACACTCTAATAATGAACTAAAGCAAACAGTTTGGATCTTGTGACCTTAACTTAACACAAGACAGTGTTGCAAAAATCTGAGAAGAAGGAGGCTTTACTTAAAAAAAATAAATAAAGACACAGTTGGGAAATGTAAAATTTCTTGGCTCTTTAACAGTGCAACTCATTTAATTAATTAATCAATAATTAATTAATTACCTACTTAACTACAGCTTGCATTTGTAATTCAGTCAATGTTGAAATTCCAACTTAAGTCAGCCATGTAAGTCAAAACTAAATTTAATTAAGTTGCCTCTTTTGTTAGAAGAGTTCTAAGGTAATTGATAACTCTATTGATTTTGATGAGTCAGTTCATATCTCTGATTATCTGGGGCTCCTCCCCTGAAGCTCCTCCCACAGAACCCTTTAAATGAGTTTTGCTTAATTAGTCTGAATTGCTTTGGATCCATGATAAAGCACCGGGGGGTATCTGACTGGTTTTTATACTCTCAATCATTGATGGTTTAATGAGCTTCCCCCAAGCTCCACATGAATGGATGTTGCCAACAGGGAGAAAAGGGAGGAAGAAGGCAGGGACAGCATGCTGTGGATTCCAATCAGGGAATGGCTTTAAGCAAGGCTCTTCAGCAATGGTGCTGGTTCAAAAGATGAAAAAACACTCCTTATCAGCTGTTCCGTGTATTCAGTCCTCATTGCAAAATACTGATTATTCAGTCTCTGGTGTTACGCAGTCTAGAACATAACCAAGTGGATTCAAATTACAAGACAGCCCACCTAAATATTAGGAAGAACTTTTTGACTGTTAAAGCTGCTGGAGAGTAGAATGGACTGCCTTGCAGAGTGGTGGCCCCTCCATTTTTGGAGGTCCTTAAACAGAGGTTAGATGGACATCTTTTAGGAGTGCTTTAGTTTCGTATTCCTGCAAAGTAGGGAGTTGGATTAGGTGGCACTTACGGCTGTTCTGTGCATGAAGAGCCAGTTTGGTGCAACAGTTTGATTACTGGATGAGTATTACTGTGGACATAAAGTGTCTTGGCTTCAGTAAAGCCTTTGATAATGTCCCCCAGGATATTCTTGCAAACAAGCTAGTAAAATGTGGGCTAGACAAAGCTACCATTAGCTGGATCTGTAACTGGTTGACCAACCAAATACAAAAGGGAACTTACGAAAGGCTCCTCTTCATCCTGGAGAGAAGTGATTAGTGGGCTGATACAGATGTTGAATAGCACTGTCCTAGACTCAGTGCTATTCGACATCTTTATCACTCAATTGGATAAGGGAAAAGAGGGCATTCTTATCAAATGTGCAGATGACACCAAATTAGGAGGAGTAGTTAATACCCCACAGGACAGGATCAGAATTCAAAATGATCTTAACAGATTAGAAAGCTGAGCCAGATCTAAGAAAATGAATTTCAACAAGGAGAAATATAAGGTACTACAGTTGGGCAGGAAAAATGAAATGCACAGGTATAAGATGGGTGACATCTGGCTTGATCACAGTACATGTGAAAAGGATCTAGGATTCTTAGTAGACCACAAGCTGAACATGAGTCAGCAGTGTGATGAGACAGCCAATGCAGTTCTGGGCTGCATCAAGTATAGTGTATAGGTCAAGGGAACCGATGGTATCACTCTATTCTGCTTTGAGCAGACCCCACCTGGAATACTGTGTCCAGCTCTGAGCATCACAGTTCAGGAAGGATACTTAAGCTGGAACATGTCCAGAGAAGGGTGACCAAAATGGTAGAAGGCCTGGAAACCATGCCCTATGAGTGGCTTAGGGATCTGTGTATGTTTAGCCTGGAGAAAAGAAGGTTAAGAGGTGGCATGATAGCTATGTTTAAATATTTGAAGGGATGTCAAATGGAAAGTAAAACAAGCCTGTTTTCTGGTGCTCCAGAGACTAGGACATGGAGCAATCGCTTCAAACCTCAGGAAAAGAGATTCCATCTAAGCATTAGGAAGAACTTCCTGATGGTAAGACCAGTAGGACAGTGGAATATGCTGCCTTGGAGTGTGGTGGAGTCTCCTCCTTTGGAGGTTTTTAAACAGAGGTTGGATAGCTATCTCTCAGGTATGCTTTGATGATGTCTTCCTGCTTGGCAAGGGGCTGGACTTGATGGCCCTTGTTGTCTCTTCCAACTCTATGATTCTATGATTCTAAGGTCTCTGGAAGACCAGGGTTCCAAATCTACTTCTGTCAGTAAGGATAACCCAATTGCAGAACCCGCATACCCATGACTACAGCAGTACTTACTCTACAAAAGAAGTTATTCCTCATTGTTACCATTGTGATGCAATGGAGCTGTGCTTTCAGTATTAGAAAAAGGGAATTAATGGTATGTAAATCTCTGGCTGAAATCCTGTTGGTCTCTTACTTATGGAAGCAAGATAGATATTTTTATCTGAGACAGACATTTTTGTCTGTGTTCAGTTTAAAGTTTCCCAGTTGAACCCATTTTTGGATATGTCAGATCTGGCCATAGTAACACATCCCACTGGTTTACTGTAACACAATCTATGCAATCTTTTGGAAATTTTTGGAAATTTCAGTGGGTACAAAATAATTGCTGACTGTGGCTACTTATAAGAAGCATGTAACTCCCTTTTCAAAACAGCTTCACTGGCTACCAGTCAGTTTCTAGACACAATTTGAAGTGCTGATTCTAACCCATAAAGCCATTTATAGCTTAAACCCAGGCTATCTCAAAGATTGTTGTCTTGCAAGGTGATCCTGTGCAGATCGTATGATCTTTCGGGGAGTGCTTTCTCTTTGTTCCACCACTCTTATAGGCTTATCTGATGAAAACACAAGAGAAAAACCTTCTCAGTCGTTCCTCCATGGAAACTTTCTCCCATGGGAGACTTGGTTGGCCCCATCTCTGCAATCTTTTTGCCAGCAGGCAAAGGTCTTTCTATTAAACAAGCCTTCAAATGTTACATTAATTGTTTGGGGCTAGAAGGATGCTTAATGGATGTTCTGTATCTTTTACTATGTTTGCATGTCTATTTTTTAAAAAAGCTTTAAATTAATGTTTTAATTGAATAAGTTGTTTATTTTTTTTAATCCCTTTTGCATTATGGTGTTTTAGATATTGCTTTATTGTGGCATATCAGCCATTTTGCTTCATTTTTATATCGCAAGTTACTTTGAGTCCCTTTAGAGGAGAAAAAGATATAAATTAATACACTGAAACTTGGCATCCAGGTAGTGAATTAAGATGACATGAGCTGGACAAACACTATCACAGCTCAATCATATGGTCATTGTGTAGGTTGGAATTCTGTTCTGTCCATGCAACAAACAAAATCAACCCCCACCTCATTGTTAGCATTACAGCACTTCCCCAACAGTGCCATGTCAATGTTGCTGAACAATGGGGGTCTCAGAATGGACAGCTCAAGTTATTTTCTTGTAGCTGGATGTGCAGCAATGATGTTGTCTGCAGACACCTCCCAAGGACCCCCAGAGATCTCAGCAGATGTGCATCACAGTGTGTTCAGCTATACAAAAACCACTGGATGTATCCCTGATTAATCCCTCCATGCTCCAACAACACAGAAATGGCCATGTTGGATGGGGTGCACTGATGATAAGATAATTTTGTGTGTGTAGAAGCAGGAAAAGTAGCTATAGAGACACATCTATATGGTTCATGCATGTCTCCCAATACAAGATCTCAGCCAAGGTTACAGAAACACAATTGCATGTGTATCATGATGTACGCAAATGCACAAGCACATTGCGTTGCCCATTCAGGTGTTCTTTCAGTTGTGCAACATTGCCATTCAACACAAGAGAGGCATACAGCAATCAATGTGTAGTTCCCCATGTGGAAAATTACACTATACAACCCCAATCTCAGCCACCATTTCTTAGTTGCATCCAATATCTATTATTGTTGTTGTGTGCTTTCAAGTCGTTTCTGACCTACAGCAACCAAAAGGTGATGGGGTTTTCTGGGGCTGGGACTGTGTGGCTTGCACAAGGTCATGAAGGTGATTTCTGTGACTGAGTGGAGAATCAAATCCTGGCCTCCAAGACCATAGTACAGTTCTCAAACCACTACACCACAATGGTTCTCCCAATATCCATAGTTAGGTAGATACAGGCTTTGTAGTCGATAGACTCTGCAAGCTCTTTTTTGTGGGTAAACCTCATTAGACACTCCTAATCATTGCTTTTCTTAGGGCCTTTCCACACTACACTGTTATAGTGCTCTTATTCCTCTTTCAACATCCAATGGAATTGTGGGGTTTGTAGTTTGCTGAGGCCAATGAGCTCTCTAGCTGAGAATTCTTTTTTTAAAATGTTTTTATTTAAAAAGGAAACAATAAATTAAATATTTTTTTAAAAAAAAAAACATTGTCAGAGATAGTCTTCCTTGAAATTTAACATTTATCTTTCAGCCCTCACCCCATGATTCCTTTTTTTTTTTTTTGCATTTTCCCAAAATTACATCCTTTGTCTTACAACCTAAAGGCCCCTCCCTAAATGGCAAACCTCAGGATTCTATAGGATGTTGAAAGTGCAATAATAGCACTGTAACAGTATAGTACGGAAAGGCCCTTAGTGCATGTGAATCTCCAATAGAGATGGAGAAAATATTTGGAATAGGGATGGAGAGGGTATTTCTTTTTGGAAAAAAAATGATTAAAATGAATATGTTTTGGGGGTGTCAAGAAATCCTTATAATAAGAATCCTAGATTCATAACCATCTTCACACTTCCAGACTTATGCTGTGTAAAATTCGCCTATTTTGCACTGAAAGCAGCATTTTCTATGCCCCCCCAAAAAGTATTTTTATGCAGTGCTGTTTTCTGCACAAAATAATTAGTGCAGTTTTTGACACACAAGAAATGTCGAACCCTGAAGATTCTTCAAAAACTGAACAATTGTTGAAGATCTTCTGGAAGCTCAAATTACTTGTTGCTTCATTTATGAAGAAAATTAGTGAAGGACTCCCTCCTTCGTCTCTGAGCTGTAGCCCCAGTATGCTTCCAAGTAATTGAAAAGCTCTCAGGCACCGCATCAGAAAGCCCTCGTTTATAAACACCGCAGCCAAATGCAGTCTGAAGTGACCTCTCTTACTTTCCACATACCCTAAATACATTGCTACTTCAAGGGAGAATCCTTCAGGTTCTTCTCAGAATCAGAGAGAAACAATAGGGCACCGCACTAGTGAGTGTGAAGTCTTTTATCTTTCTGCAGATTCAACCACAGTATCGATTCCTTATTGACCTAAACTCTCCTAAGCACGGTTGTGGTTTTCTTCCCCACCCCCCCTTACATCGTCTATGGGAGAGTTAAGATGGCTACTCCTTTAATATTGATTTTCTTGTGAAAAAAGGTGCAGGAAAGGGGGCAATTTGTGTCTGCAGTTGCTCTTCGCTGGAGAAGATACCTTTGTTAAGTGTTTATAGCATTATATCAAAGGTCTTAATCGGCAACTCTCTTTGTTTCTCTCTCTCTCTTTTACAGTTTAGAAACAGGTCTGGTCAAAAATGTTATTGGTGTTAATGATATTTTGAAGTGAAGCGAATCCATCAGCCTTTTTGAAGAGTGCAATACTCAGCTGTTTGATATTGCTTCATGGTATGATCTTGTTTATTTGTCAAATGTACATGGAGTCTTTTACACCTTTGGAATAATAATAGTAGCAGTAGTGTTACTACCAATGTCCTACAATGGCTACTTAGGGCCTTTCTGCACTACACTGGTATAGTACTATTATTCCACTTTCAACTTCCTGTGGAATTCTGGGGTTTGTAGTTGACTGAGGCCAAAGAGCTCTCTGTCTGAGCATTCTAAATGCCTCTCCCTAAACTGCAAGTCCCAGGATTCCATAGGAGGATGAAAGTGGAATACAGCACTATAACAGTGTAGTGCAGAAAGGCATTTAGTTAGATTTGGGTAGCTAAGTAAAACCTCCTGGCCCAACGCCCTGTCATGCCCTGGATAACTCTCAGTGCCCAAATTCCACTGTGAGGTAGGCAGCAGTGTTTATTTGTGACAAGCAAGCAACACAGCACACTTTTTCCAAAGTTCCTGAGATTGATTCCCTTTTCGCATGGCAGTTTGCAAGTGAAAGGGTCCCTTGAGCGTCACATAAATGTGAGGAGCGGTCTGCATGACGCACTCCCATTTATGCAACGCTCAAGGCCCTCACGCACAGCGAACATGCATTTTTTTATTTTCGGCTTTTAGTCAAAAATGACCTGCACTTGCTCAGCGCTCACAGGCCTGGGTCACACTCATCTGCTGTGCGGAGCCTCTGGAGCCCAGCCAGTTGCTCATCCTCTC
Source organism: Cyclura pinguis (assembly GCA_030412105.1). Classification (NCBI taxonomy): domain Eukaryota; kingdom Metazoa; phylum Chordata; class Lepidosauria; order Squamata; family Iguanidae; genus Cyclura; species Cyclura pinguis. Next base: position 14,102,761 of record CM059599.1, on the reverse strand, counting down.
CTCAGTGCAGCCTTCAACTCCAAGGCTGCACTGCAGAAGGAAGGGGCAGGGCGTGGGTGGGGCAGGGCTCTCACGCGAGCAGGAAGGAGCTGCGGAGCTGAAGCAGGAGGCTTGCGAGAGCCTTCCTGCCCAGGCTTCTCGCGTGATGGCCCCAACCCAGCAGCGTTAAAATGTAAGGTGCGAAAAGGGCCTGGGTAATACATGGCATTCGTAGGTCTCATACCTTCCCATACAAATTTAGGTGCATAAAGCAGTGATTGGCGAGGATAATCAATTAGACAACATCCCACAATGTTACACAATTCCCATACACCCAGTTATTTGCCCCTCTTTCATCCTTGAAGCAAGAACACATTTCCTGTAGCCTATGTTTGAGCATTTCAGGTTTTCACAACACCTTTCGGTGCTTTTGGTTTCCCCCTTCCTGATCTTCTCCCCCTCTCCTGGATACACAGCAACATGGAGCAATAAAGCTATTTGATACTTCTGAACACACGCAAGATTCAAACAGATACCATGTTGCAATTCCTCCAAATTCTAAGGAGAAGCTGGCATTGCTGGTGGACCTCAACATCCCCCACCTCGTAGAGTAACACAATTCTAAGGTGACCTGAGAAGAGTAACAACCCCAGCCTTTCCTGCACCAGTTTTCAGATGTGATGCATTTCAACAGGAGCAGCAGCAGTGGTGTAGTTATGGGGGGGTGCAAAAATCAGGGCATTTGCTTTCAAATAAGAAGGCTACTTACACAAATGAATTGTTCCTTCCATCCCCACATTTCTACCATTGCTTAGAGTGAAACAAAAAGCATTCATGCCCAGGACTTTTCTCTCTACTGTGTTCACATTTCTTTGGTTGCTTTGCTTTCCTCTTCTCTTTGGATGCCTAAACTGAATTTCTAAATGCTCAACTGAAGTTTTAAGTTAGTGCAACTCTAGAAATTCGATGGCTGAAGGAACATTTTTTGGAGGGAATTCATATCTGGGGGACAATGTCCCCATTTTTCCATCATCCTAAGCTACACCACTGAGCTGCCCAGCGTGATTCTGCTGATTTTGCAACCTGGCTTAGGGTTCAAATGTAGTGACATGCATGCCCTCTTCTTTTCTGTTACAAAAGGTGAGGGTTTAAAGAGGCCAGATTCTATGTCAAGATGCATTACAAGCATTTTTCTTAATAATTAATGCAAATATATCCAGTCCAGTTCTGATACTGTCCCTTCAGTGGGTTTGCAAAACATTTAGGTCTGAATCCTCTTGGTGTCTTACACATGTTTTAAGTTCTACTATGGAAGCAGTGGGTCATTTTTGTCCAGTGAGACAAACCCATGTTCAGTTCAAGGGTGTAGAAAAGGAAGTGTGCCCGTGGTGTCACTATGCATGTCATTCAGCTTTGTGCATAGAAGTGCATTGTGCATTGCACATGGATGTGTATCTCATAGGACAGAGAATGCCTTGGTTCATTTCCATGCATGGTACAGTGAATCCATAATTCTGCTTGTGGAGGTTAGTGTTAAGCAACCACAATTTTGGCCTTAGAATTTTTGTTTGCATGTTTGATCATTTCCATAAGTGATTTTTTTTAAAAAAATTGGCTTGGTGAGAAATGGTGACTTCATCCTAGCCTCTTAATTATTTCTCCTAGACATTAAAAACATAGCAATATCCCACCTTGACATTTTACATGGAGGAAAATATGAAAGAACTTGAAGGGAAAGGTGTGATGTCTATAACTCAGTTCCATTTACAGAAATGTAAATTGAAAGCTACATTAAAAGGGGGAAAGCAAATAAAATAAATTTGAGTCTAGCAAAGACCCTCAGCATATTTCATTTTGGATTCAAACAACACACACAAGGTTATTTCAGCTTACCTAGTATTTGCTTTGGCTAAATAAATGGCTACTTTCTTCTTGTTTCTCTTCTCCCTCCTTCATTTTTTTTTTCTTTACAAATATTTGATAATATTTAAAGATCTTTTATGCTAACCTTTGCAAATTTCTCCTTATGCCTTTCCACCTTGCAGTAGATGTACTTGACATATTATTGGCAAAGGCTGAAACTACGATGAGAGTGCCATTTAAATTAAAACTGCCACATTTTAGCAGACATTTCTAGAAGCTGACTTTGGATGCCAGTTAAGCCAGGTTGCTTTAGCAAACTAAAGGTGGCAGGGTTGTCAACTTTCTCTTCACCCACCAAAAAGTGAAGGGAAGATGAGGAAGCAAGGGTAAAAAGAAACAGGAGCCCTATTCATTTTTTACAGGAAAATGTTGAATCAACACAGGAAGAGGACAGTATATTAGCTCTGCATTTGTTTGTCCCTAATTCTGTCACTTTCTTCCTTAGAGATGCAATTCTTCAGTAAGTTTCATTTCAAAAACACCAAAAAGTAATTTCAGCAATTTTCTTCCTGTTGTGAGAAAGTCTTCAAAAACCACACAGGTCCTTTTTGCATGGCATTTTCCATGCAAAAGGGCCCCTCGAGCGTCGCACATATGTGAGGAGCAGTCCACACGACGGACTCACATTTGCACAACACTCCAGGGCCTGGCAGGCACCGCTCATGCAATTTTTCATTTTCGGCTTGAAGCTGAAAATGGTGCACAGTCGTGTACCACTCTGGGGCCCCACAAGCACTTGCCATGCATGTGGCGCCTCGGGAGCTGGGCCAGTCTGGCTTCCTCTCTCAGTGCAGCCTGGGAAGGTCCCAGGCTGCATTGCGAAAGGAAGAGGCGGGGCTCTCACACGAGCAGGAAGCTCCAAAGCTCAATCAGAGCTGAAGAAACCTGGACACGAGGGCCTCTCACAAGATGCTGCTTGTGTGAGCACCGCACTCCAGTGCCGGGAAAAGGTGAGTTGCGGAAAGTGCCACAGTTTTTTTATCTCTCTTTGCAATTTGGAGCTTATTCTGCACAAAATTCGCACATGGTAGTTTTGTGCAGAAAACAGCATTTTCTGCAGGGATGGGCCAACCAAATCCTCAAATCCTCAAATCCTCGAATCCTTGGCAGGGATTTGAGATTCGGGAATCCAAATCCCTGTGCCAAAATAAGCAAACCGAATCTTTTGAATCTGCTACCCAGTTTGTTGGAGACTGGGATGCCTGAAAGCCTGGGAGACCAGGACACCTGAAAATTTGGGAGACCAGGACTCCTGAAAACTTGGGAGACTAGACACACAAGGGAAGATGGCAAGTAGGTGAATTTTTCTCTTGGAGTGATAATGGCCTTTGCTAACAATTTCAGAAATTACATCTGGGGTTGTATTCTAATATACTTAAATTGAACATTTCATAGTTAAGTTCAGCACTTGCCTGGAAGCTACAGGCTTGAGAGTTCAAGGACAGCTGAAACATTCCTTTGCAGAGCTCCCTTGCAAACCTCTTTCAGACACAATTCTGGGGTTTCTAGTTTTACAAGGTGTCACAGCCTTCTCTACCAAAGTGTGCTGGTGCATCATCAAACTACAAACCCCAGGATGCCAGAAGGAGCTATGCAAAGAAAAGCCAGTTTTGACCTTGATTAGCTCTGTACTCTAGTATGTGGCCCTGTTTACACAGGCAGGAAAATGTGGGATTAATCTACATTTTCCTGCCTGTCCAGAAAGGGCCTTCATGTCATTTTCAATCTGGGAAGATCCTGAGGCAAAACTAGGACAATTGTCCTGGCCACATTTCTTCAGAGGGATGTTTGCCTTTGCCTAGGCTTTTGCTAAGGCTGAGAGAGTGCGTCTTGCCCAAGATTATCCTTCTTTCCCTTGCTTTTTACACCCTTTTAAAAACAGGATTCGAAAGATTCGAGATTTGTGAGATTTGTGGATTCCCAGAACCTTCCATGGATTCAGATTCGGATTTGGAAAATTCTGCATTCATCCCATCCCTAATTTTCTGCAAAGGAAACAGTATTTTCTGCATGGAAAATAATATTTCAACAGAGAAATATTAATTTCTCCACAGAAAACGCTGTTTTCTGTGCAAATCAACCATGTGTGGATATTATGTTAAACAAATCCCCAATTACATTTTTTTTTTCTGTGCAGAAAATTTTGCTTTTTATGCAGGAATTAATATTTCTGTATTGAAATGTTTGTGGATTTTTTTTTCCATATAGAAAATGCGGTTTCCTGTGCGGAAAATGCTGCATTGAGCAGGGAGTTGGACCTGGTGACCCTTTCCAACTCTATGATGGTATGATTCTATAAAACAACCACATGCAAATTTTGCACAGAATAACTGCCGAATTGCGAAGATTCTTGTCAACCCAGGATTCTTCTCACTAGGGTTTCTCAGCAATTGGAAAACTTGTTTTTCAACCATTTTTAAAATATTTATGAATATTTTTTCTATTCCTTCTCTTCCTGTGGAGTAAATCAGGGATGAATGAGAATGCTTTCCCCAACATGTGGTCACTCCCCACTAGGGATGAAAGTAATATTCAATCCATAATGAAAGGGAGAGTCTCCCAATGAAGAGAAGAGTGGAATGTAGTGTTATGGTTTCTGGCTGAAAATTTAAACTACCTCTCCCTAAATGACATATCTCAGGATCCATGGGATAGCGCCATGGCAGCCAAAGTAGAATAATGTTTCTCTAATTGTGTAGCATGAAAGACTACTGGTGGGGCAGTGGTTAAATGCTGGTACTGCAGCCATAAGGTTGTGAGTTCAATGCTTCCAGGCTCCAGGTTGACTCAGCCTTCCATCCTTCTACAGGTTGGTAAAATGAGTACTCAGCTTGTTGGGGGCATTTAGCTAACACACTGTAAACCGCTTAGAGAGCACTTAGCTGATAAGCGGTATAGAAATACACATGCTATTGCTATTGCTACTAGGTTTTTCTGAATTCATTGTGCAAGGTGGTATCCAGCATCTCCTTGTTCATTGCCTCTCGTTTGCAAGCTTGCTTAAAAGGATTAGTGTGCACTGTCCAAGCTATTTACTGTCTGGGTGAGTGAGGAGGATGATGACAATGATGATGATCATGATGATGATATTCATTTATATCTTGTTTATTCTCAACAATGAAACTCAAGGAGGATAACAACATATTTAAAAAAAAAAGATGAAAACTATGGAAAAGCTTCAATAAAAGTACAAATATATTTTTCTAAAAAAACCAATTAAACCCATTAAAATTCATTAAAAGACAACATGCAGACCTCAAAGAAAACCAGCACTATACATCATTAAAGGCCCACCCCAGTCAGTTTCCGAGTATCAAGATGAATAACATAAAAATATCCTAATTTGCTGCTGGAAGGACCGCGAGGACAAGACCATTTGGGCCACCCTGGGCAGAAGTTCCAAAGATTGGGAGCCCTCTTCTTTTTTCCCAACCAAGCCAGCCTAAGAAGATGGCAGGATAGAAAGAATTGCCTCTCCAGACAATCTTAGAGCTCTGTCAGGCTCATCAAAGAGTTAAGTCCTCCAAAGAGCTTGGATTCAATCCACACAGGACTTTATAGGTCACCACTAGCATTTTGAATTGTTTCTAGAAACAGACCAACAGGTAGGGGAGCAGTTGCAAGAAGAGACTTGTGTGCTTCTCATAGCCAGCCCCAGTTAACAATCTGATCGCAACTCTTTGGGCCAACAGAAGTTTCTGAGCACTTTGTAAAGGCAGCCCCACATAGAGTGTATTACAGTAATCAGAACAGGATATAACCAAGGCATGTGTTAGTGTAGACAGATCTGACTTGTATAGGAACAGGTGCAACTGGTACACTAGCTTTAACTGTTCAAATGCATTCTTGCTCACCACTGAAACCAGGGTCTCCATGCTCAGCTCTAAATCCATGAATGCCCTGAAACTGGAAACCTGTATTTTCATGGGGACTACAACCCCATCTAACACGGGGTGAATCCCTTTTACCAAATCTGCCTTTTGACTAACCAGGAACACTTCTGTTTTGCCTGGATTAAACTTTAATTTTTTGCCCTCATCCAGTCCACCACAGCTACCAGGCATCAGTTTAGCATGGAAACAACTTCCTTTTAATTAGGTGGAAAGGAGTAGTAGAACTGTGTATTGTCAAAACCAGGAGAATCTGGACCAAGCAGGGCTATGACACTCAGGTCTCCTTTAAATTCTCCCTCCCTAGAGAAGTGTTACCCTGTGAACTGGGGGTCCCGGGAGGGACACCAAAATGTGCTCAACTAAAGGTGGGGAAAATTAACTCAGAGCACCACTTAGCGTTACAAGAGGCAGGATAACTTAGCAAGATCTTGAACCCTATGTCTACGGGGTTGGGTCGAGTCAAGGAGAACACAGAAGTTGAACTAATAAATGATGTTTATTGAATACAAGCAAAACAGTGTATGCAACACACTCATACAAGATAACTAAAGAAAATAAAGGTTGGAGTGGTATAGAGGGATTTTTAGAGGAATTGCTGGTTTGGGTGATACTTCACCTGTCCTGAAGCCCAGGAAAAATTGAGAGCGAAGCTGGGGTGCGATGTAACTCAGCACGTGGAGCTGAGGGGAGGCTCACCAAGCAAAGCGGCAGCAAGCCGGGATGAAACTCGGGAGCGTTCTGAGGAAGGTCTCGGAATCAAGGGTTTTTATAAGGAGAATTGTGACTGCAGACTATGCCGTACTTGGGGGAAAACAATAGATTTGGAGTTGGAGACAAAGCCTCCGAAAGGTCAGAATCTGAATGATTGAGTTATCGTAGCGGTTCTCAATAGAGTAGCCAGTATGCAGACGTAGAGTACTTGAGTATTGCATAGTTTACCCATCAAGCTGCCAGCGCGGGGCAGAGGCTCTTTTGTAAGCAGCGTGCATACTTAATTAGAGTACTTGCCTGGAGGTCTCCTAAAGCAGTGAGTCAGCTATTTCTGGCCTGCCTGTATTGTAGTTTGAATATTACAGCAATTAACGGCCGGGTTTGTTTACGTGCTTGTCCTGTGGCCTTGCAAGCACGTGTAGTGGAATAGAGAAGTGAAGCCGAATTGTGATCTCAAGAGGATATCTTTTAATATCCCCAAAGCTCGGACTAGCCAGGGCAGTAACAGAAGCATCCTCATTCTATAATTTTGTCCTCCACTGGCTTCCTCTCCCAGTTTATCTCCCTTTTCTGTTTTCCCTAAATCTGCACCCTTGCAGATATAGGGCAAAGCATAGAATAGCTTATCCAATTACTGTGTCACTGGTGGTAGTGTGTACACCCAGTCCAGAGCAAAGACAATCTATTGGGACAGCTCTGTAGAAAAATATAACCAGACATTTATTTAACAAACTGTCAGGGGAAAAGGTAGTTGGCAAATAAAAGATTAGCAAACAGTACAACACTTGTATATTTAAACCAGCAAACACTTCCTTTCCTCTCTCACACACACTCTCAGATGGATCTCTCACTCTCTCAACTCTCAACTCCAAACTCTCTCTCCTGAACTCTGTTTCAGTTACATTTCAGTTACTCACTCCCCCCATCTAGCTCCTTCCTCTGACTAGCCTGGGTTTCATATTCAATTGCCAATCAATTTAAATTGTCTGGGTTGCTAGGGTGCTCCGTTGCTAAGCCCTCCCCTCAGGGTTTGTCACATGTATCATCAACATATTGATAACACTTGACTCCAGATTACCTCTCCCAGTGGTTTCATGTATATGTTAAATAGTGTAGGAAACAAAACAAGCCAAAGGCCATGGAATCAAACAGGAATCTCCCAGCATCATTGTTTGAGTGTGCCCTTCTAGGAAAGAATGGAGCCACTGTAGAACAGTACCTCTAAGCCTTACCCCAGTGAAGCAACCCAGAAGAATCCCATGGTTGATGGTATCAAAAGCCACTGAGATAACCAGGAGAACCAACAAGGACACACAAACCCTGCCCATTTCCCAGTTCATCCACCAAGGTGACCAGAGCTGTCTCCATCTCATAACCAGGCCTTGAAACCAGACTGAAATAGATCAAGATAATCTGCCTTATCCAGGAATCCCTGGAGCTACCACATGTTCCCGTACCTTGCCCAAGAATGTGATGCTGGCTACTGGCCTATAATTGTCCAGTATAGTAGGATCCAAGGAAGTCGGCTAATTAAAATTATTTTTCAGGAGACATCTTACAACAGCCTCCTACAGGCATGTTGGGACCCTGCCTTGTTGTAAAGAGACATTAATCACTCCTCCTACTCACTCAGCCAATCTCCCTCTGGCCTGTTTAATAAGCCAGGAAGGATATCCTCAGGACAGCCATTTAATGCCCAGTCAGGAATGGACCCTTTGTCTCAGCAGTATTACACACTAAGTAGTTCCCCCACTGCAGTTCATGTAAAAAAGTTTCAATGGTTAATAAAAATGGCCCTTGATATCTCGTCTTCTTACTTCCAGAGCAAAATTTGGTTCACTGGCCTGCTACTGGAGAGCAATCTGCTCTCTGAAGCTGAATGTGAAGAAGTCTGTGTAGATGAAACCACCTGGATAAAAACTGTGGAGTGGAAGAGAATTTCAAAGGGAGTTGCTCAGTCTCTCAGAGTTTTTAAAGCATTCCTAGAATGAAGCCACATCTGAAATTATACGGGTAAAAAATTTGTTTGCTTCATATTTTAACATGAACCAACCTAATCTGGTCTTTCTGAAGCTCAATGCAATTATCTTTCTCTGTTTTTTTTTTTATGCCTCCAAAGTTTGCAATGAGGTTTTCTAATTTTCAAAACTGCATACAAAAATATGTGTATTATAGTGAATTACACACAAAAGGACACATATTAGAGGAAATTGCTTGCAAAAATTGTGCACACTGGAGAAAATTGCCTCCAAAATGGCACATATGTGAAAAAAATGTGGATGAAAATGCCTATGAATTTTATGCAGATTTGTACTATTGGGAATTAAAATTGCTGATACAGAAACAGAAAGAACATGTGCTTAAAAAATCCAAAGGATGTAGAATGTGAAACATGTACTCCTTCCCCAACTTTGATTAGGGAGAAAATGTAACAAAAGTAAACATGTTACAGGAAAAAGGTATACGATTCATCATGAAGATGCCCATTTACACATTTGGTTACCTCACTGAAGGGGAAAGCAAGCTTGTTCCATCCAGGTATTTTAACATCAACTCCTATAATCTCTGACAGATGGGCATAATGGCGGGGGCTCCTGGAACTTGAAACTCAAAAAAGCTAGAAAGAAAAAGGATGCCTGGTCCTGCCCGAAGAACATAAGTTTTCATCCAACTATGTGAACATACAGTGCATGTAGAAATTAGTGATGGATCAGCTCCTCAACAGAGATGTAAAGGCCTCTGGTCTAATACCTAGAATCATCAGCCACTTCCACTCTCCACTGTTATAGTGCTATTATTCCACTTTCAACATTCTGTGGAACTCTGGGGTTTGTAGTTTACTAAGGCTAAAGAGCTCTCTGGGTGAGAATTCTAAGTGTCCCTCCCTGAACAGCAAAGCCCAGGATTCCATAGGATGTTGGCAGTGGAATAATAGCACTATAACAGTGCAGAAATGTCATAAAGTTGGAGGAGACCTCAAGAGCCATCGAGTTCCTCTACCAGGCAGGAATGATGCATGCAATTGCTGACTGTTGTGCTATTAGGAATATGGGAAAAAAGCAACAGCATATTATACCTTCCCAGGAGTTTAGACTGCATCTATGGCTACTTGGAAACCCAAGATATGGGGTTCTGAATGCCTTTGGACTTAATCCATTGTAAAGTAGCAAAGGAAGTTCTGAGGAGCAGTAGCTGGTGACTTTCATGTCAAAGGGGCAACAAATCCACTCCATGATTTAGTTTTAACTTTAAAGGATCTCCTCAAGATCCTGAAGCTATTTTGGCTTGTAGCACAATGGACAACGCCTTTGAAGTTCAGACTTTAAAGCCATCAACCATATGCAAGCCACCAACCACCCCTAGTTCAACCTGGATGACCAGACAGGCGTTCAAGAGGAAGCTTGTGATGGAATCTTTCCATAACAACCATGTTACCAATTTCAGGGGTGTAGTTATAGGGAGGAGAAGAGGGATGAAGGTTTTGCTCCCCTCCAAATAAGAATTTGTCTCTCCAATGAAATTTTCTTTTAGTCCCAAAATTTCTCACACTGCATTAATTTGAAACATCAGTTGAACTTTTAGAAATTCAATTTAGGCATTCAAAGGAAAAGGGTAGGGCAGACAGTGTAAACACAGCTAATGTAAGACTTCTAGGTGTGAACAATTTTCAGTGCCTTATTCTCTGGAATACTAGAAATTTAGAGACTGAAAGAAAATTTCATAGAGCATCAGAATGATGACTGGGGCCATATCTTCATGCCTTCCCACCATAACTACACCCTTGCCAATGTCTCTTCCTCACAAGAAGAAGCTCTAAGACAAAAAGAGTAGGCTGGCAGTGGGGAGGAATTTCTGATGATGGGAAGAGCTTGGTTAGGATTTTTTTTCTTTGGCTTGGGAACCTGTAAACCCCCAAATGACCACTGACCACCTGGATAAGGGATTCTGGGAGCTGCAGCTTACAATTTTCACAAGCTCTAATAAAGATTGCTGGAACTGGGGCCCTTTCGGCACCTTACCGTCTTCCGGTGCTGGGGTGCGGGGAATCGCATGAGCAGCCTCCAGCGAGAGGCTCTCATGTCTGGGGTCCTTCGGCTCCACACGAGCTGCCTGCTTGTGCGAGAGCCCCACGTCTTCCTTCTGCAGTGTAGCCTGGGACTTTCCCAGGTTGCGCTGGAGCAGGAAGTGCGACCAGCATGGCTCCGGAGGCTCTGCATGCCAGGTAAGTGTGTACTGGGCCTGGGAGCAATACACAATCGTGCACCATTTTCGGCTTCTAGCTGAAAATGAAAAGGTGTGCGATCAGCTCCTGCCGTACCCTGGAGCCTCGTGCAATTGTGAGTGCATCATGCAGATCGCTCCTCACAATCATGTGACGCTTCAGGGGCCCTTTCACATGGAAAATGCTTGCGAAAAGGGCCTGGGACAAGGCTATTATGAACTTTGGGAGAGTTTAAGCTCATTTCCTAAAAACCAATACCTGAACTCTGTTGTTGTTCCCAGCTAGTGGAGACTCATGAATTACACTGGGCCTTCGGTATCCGCCATGTTCTGGTTCCAAGTCTCCCTGTTCATACCAAAATCCATAGATGCTCAAGTCCCACTATATACCATGTAGTAAAATGTCTTCCCTTGTATAAAATAGCAAACAACTCAAAAGAGTGCCAGACAGACTGAAGATCTGTGAAATGGGGGGGAGGCTACAGCAGGGTATGCCTACACATCAGTGTAGTGCTTGGCACACGGCAAAATCAAGGTTTGTCTTTTGGATTTTTCCCCCAAATATTTTCAAGCCACAGTTGGTTGAATCCATAGCTGCAGCATCTATGGATACAGAGGGCTAACTTAGGGATTTACCAAAATGTTGACTCACCATTAAATGATTGAGTCATTAGGTCTGTTGTTACCCTGTTTACTGGGGGTCCCGGGAGGGACACCAAAATGTGCTCAACAATAGGTGGGGAAGATTAGCTCTGAGCACTGCTTTAGGGTTACGAGAGGCAGGGTAACATAGCAGGCTCTTGTAACCCAGTGTCTACGGGGTCAGGCCAAGTCAAGAAGCAGACCGGTTTGAAAATAATGAATGATCTTTATTAAATACAGGCACACGATGTAAGCAACACAAGCACACAGATAACTAAGGAAAATAAAGGTGTGAGTAAGATAGCAGGATTTTCAGAGGGATAGTTGATTCGGGTGATACGAAACCTGTCCTGAAGTCTGGAAGAAAATGGAGAGCGAAGTTGGGGTTCGATGTATCTCAGCAAGTGGAGCTGAGGGGAAGCTCGCCAAGCGATGCAGCAGCAAGGCGGTCAGGAACTCGGGAGTGATCCAAGAAAGTGCTCAAAGTCAGGGGTTTTTATAAGGAGAATTGTGACCGCAGGCTAGGTCGGACTTTGGGAAAACAATAGATTTGGAGCTGGAGACAAAGCCTCTGAAAGGTCAGAATTTGAATGATTGTGTCACAGCCAAATTATCAATAGGATAGCTGGTATGCAAACGCGGAGTACTTGAGCGTTGTATAGTCCGATCATCAAGCTGTCAGCACTAGGGAGAGGATCTTTTGAAAGTTGCTTGCATACCTAATGGAGATACTTGTCTTGAGGTCTCCTAAAACGGCGAGTCGGCTGTTTCTGGCCTGCCTGTATTGTCTTGGAATATTACTCCAATTATCGGCCGAGCCTGTATGCATGCGTGTTCGGGGGCCTCACAAGCACATGGAAGGGATATGTGAAGCCGAATTATTAATATCAAAGATATCTTTTTATATCCCCAAAGCTCGGGCTAGCCAGGGCAGTAACACTGATGTACTTCAGACTAACTAATAAGAGTCAGGCCTATATTTCTTGAACAGGGGAAATTCATCCATCTTATGTTGCAGTTATGGATTTGTAACCTAGAGTTACAAATCTGTAACTGCTTTGTATTCAGTTATACTAAATACAGTGGCCTCCTCCATATTTGTGGGGGTTCAGATTGCAGAACCCTCACAAAAGTGGAAAAACCGTGAATAACCTCCCTTGAAATCTGTCTCCCATTCTCCTCTGGAGCTCCCAACTCCTATTGCCTTACCTCTGGCTCCACCATTACAGAGGTGAGGAAACAAGGCTTACCAGTACTTTCCCTTCAGACAGAAAAGAGTGAAATTTTGTGTTCTAGCTACTTCCAGTTACCATCTTGAGAAAGGAGAGATAGGAGCAAAAAGAGTACCTGACCAGCAGCCATTACATAGCAGAATATATAGCCATGTGTTAGAGAGGACATGCCTCCAACAGTGGGAGGTTTTGCTCACCCAGAAGGAGAAAAAAGTCCATTTTAAACACAACCCTTACAAGCCTGGGGTGAGGAATGCAAGGGAATGGGGCAAGAAAAATGGGAGGGTGAAGGCAAGTACCTGCCTCACAAATAAGCAAATTCATGAAGGTCAAACCCATAAATGTGGAGGGAGGAATGTGTTTATAATGTGGCACTATTGCCAAGATCCTAAATGCTCCCCAAATCCAATCTTCAACTCTAGGGAGTCACACCAAGCCATGGAGGTCTGTTATGCTGGCAATGAAGATGCAGTAGCATTTTGAACCTCCTCCCACTGGTGCGTGATGCTGTGATAATCAGAAGCAAGACCTCTGTCACTCCATTCATTGCATCATAGATCACTGCCAGGAGCAGGCTGGAAACACCACCCTGCAGTACCCTTATTGCCAGCAGAAAGGACTTCCATCACTTGGTGCAGCTACTGGAGATACACAGAAACACGTTCACAATTAAATCAGTAGTATTATATTACGGATGGTGGAGGTGTTTTACTGAAGCTACCCAATGTAGATATAGTTGAAGTAAAAACTGAAACAGGTATTTTCCAAGTTACAGCTCTCACTCCTAGCCAAGATACCACTCCAGCTGCCTTATCTAGAATGGCCCTATTTATATTTCTTGACACTCAACCAAAATCATGAGCTGACCTCCATCTTTGTTGTGGTGCTGCCGGATTCTCCAATAACACTGACTGTGGGCTCCCCATTTATAACTGAGCAATTTGTAATCTTGATTGAGATACCGCTGTGATTTTTCTTTCTTTCATTTACTGCCATCTCATTCCAATATTGATTTTTTCATTTAGTAAGGCGGTTGTGGTGATTTTAACTAGATGCATCTCTGGTGCTTTGCTTTCTTTTGTGCAGTGCTTTCTTTTGAAATGAATCAGGATATTTGGTGCAGCATTATCCTTTTGGGGTCCTTGTTACAACTTGGAAGCTTTGCTTCTGCAAACTAATGCCATTTATTTGTTTGTTTACTTATATACAAAATATATCTGTATTTACTTCCAGCCCACATGGGTTCCTGAGGCAACGAATAAATAAAAACCAATTGACACAATACAAAGATTTTTTTAAAAAAATGCAAAGATTTTTATTTTTTTTCAAAAAGAAAATATCCTAGAATCCAGTTTTGAAACAGTTAAAAAAGCAGTTTCAAAGCATGAAGCCTATGCAGAAAAACACTGTTTTGGCTGCCTGCTGGATGCTTAAAAGAAATGGGGCCAATCTTACTTTCTTGGGTAGGGAGTTTCCACAGTGGAGGCACTGCTACCCAGAAAGCCCTCTTATGTGTAACCACCAACCTAAGTTCATGGGGTATTGAGACGTGCAGCAGGACCTCCTCTGAAAATCCCAAATTTCACTTCCTCCATCCATGACCTCATGAAGTAGTCATCACATTGCCTAGGTGGAAGGGAGGGAAAGAAATGGACTTTGCAAGATAAAAAGGCCCAGGAGAAGGCAGAAATGTGGTGAAAATGCTCTCCCAAGTCCCTAGAGAGCATTTGGGAACACAACGGGGCAATCTTTCTTTCTTTATTTGGGCCTTTCCGCCCTACACTGTTATAGTGCTATTATTCCACTTTCAACATCCTATGGAATCCTGGGGATTGCATTTTAGGGAGGGGCACTTACAATTCTCAGCCAGATAGCATTATAACAATGTAGTACAGAAAAGCCTTCCCTCCCTCCCTCCCTCCCTCCCTCCCTCCTTCCTTCCTTCCTTCCTTCCTTCCTTCCTTCCTTCCTTCCTTCCTTCCTTTTTCCAGGGATGGGGTTGGGACAAAGGATTGACCCTTTCAAGGTCTCCTTGGGAGCTCATACAACCCCCTGCCCTCTGATAGTTCTCTGCCCTGGGCTAGCTTGGCCCTGGAGTTCTTTTGCTTCTTTCTTTCATTTGCAGAACCCCACCTTACTTCTTGTATCTTGGTCATGCTTGCGTGACATCAAAAACTTTTAACTTGTGACCAGCCTGTTCTTGTAACAGCAAGCTGTTTGTTCAATCCAACATTGTTTTCCACAGAAGGATTATACCATTGTTGCTCCATGGAAGATCTTTAAACAGCTGTTCAAGAAGTCGGGAATTGCACCTAAATGAACCAAATTCGCTGACTGTCAGGTTCCACATGCAGAGAGGGGAAAGGAAACACTACCAATGACTCATTTTACAACCCAGATACCATTTATTCTACAAGCTAAACCCACTCAACCCTGGTTATATAGGTTATGCAGTAATAAAAGTTAAAGTAACCATAAAATTGCCGTTGAGCTATAAATTAACAAAAAGCAAAAAATCAGAGTCCGAGGAAGATTCGGGCTTCATAAGGGCATGCCCAAAACAATTTTCACTAAGTTTTGGCAGCTGGAGTTTAGAAAAGTTATTTTTTGGACTACAACACCCAGAATCCTGAACCATGCCAGCCAGGGGAACCATAGTCCAAAAGGTAACTTTTCTGAGCAATGTCGTGGACAGGGATGGAATGGAGAATTAAGAAAAGAGAAGATGGAGAGGTGACATGATAGATAAGAAAGTGTGCCATGTAGAAGATGGAGCGATCTTGTTTTTTGCTACTGCAGAGACTAGAACACAAACCAACAGATTCAAATTGCAAGAAAAGAGTGCTCCTAAACATTAGGAAGAACTTTTATTGTAAGAGCTGTTCAACAGTGGAATAGATTGCCTTGGAGAAAAGACTCTCCATCTTTGGAGGTCTTTAAACAGAGACTGGGTGGGCATGTTCCAGAAGTACTTAGTTGTGTGTTCCTTCATGGCAGGGAGTTGGACTAGACGGCCCTTGTAGTATCTTCCAACTCAAAGATTGTATGATTCTATGATTCAATAACAGAAAAGTAGGACAGGGGAACATATATTCTGTGCCTTGGCTCCAAAATACCCGCAAATGCAGAAAGCAGCTGACAGGAGAGAAGAGTGAGACTATACTATAGAGTCTGGCCTCCACATTTTCAGGTTTCGCTTTTGCAGATTTGATTATTCACAGATTGTTTGCTGTCACTTCTGCTGCCTCACTATGCCATTTTTAATAGGGACTGCAAGCCTCATGAGACTGAGAAACTCCAAACGAGTCATGTAAGTCCCTGTTAAAAATGGTATGGGGCAGCAGTGGAGGTGGCAATAAGCCCCACCAGCCAACCAATTCTGCCTTGTGAAAGAACCCTGATGCCTCAAAAGAATCCACAGTGGATTCAATATGGTGATCGTATTTTTTTTGTGTGTTAAACATGGTTTGGGAAAGGGTAGAGTTATTCACAGTTTTTCCACTTTCACGGGGGTCTTGTGCCCCTAACCCTAGTGAATGTGGAGAGGGGACTGCACTCTTTTGGGATGGGTTATGGGGAGTTACCCACTTTGCCTCTATCTATCTATCTATCTATCTATCTATCTATCTATCTATCTAATCTTGGTCCTGCACAGTAGGTAAATCAGACAAACAAACTGAATGTCTCCCAGCTTGTTACTTACTTCCAGGCAGTATACAGAGAGTCATAAATAAAGTCCAATATAAACAAAGTCCAGCAGGGTTTCATGGCAAGGCAGTGTTCAAGGTCAATCCGAGCATTTGTCAAGGCATCCAGCAAAGTAGCAGTCAGATAAGCTCTGACAACTCCTGGAGGGGAAGGACGCCAGCTAAATAGACCCAAAGCCTAGTGCAGCTGTGCCTTGATTTATTGTTGCCGGTTATAAATTCTGAAAGAGTGATGCTGAGTGTCTCTTTGCTGCCTGTGCTATGTGAACCTGGGTTGAAGTAAGTGTTCCTCCACATCTGAAGAAGCAGAACTCTCTGTTAGAGCTCATCTCCGATCTGTTTCCAGCATTGTAACCTCTCATTGTATGGCAGGCTTGGGCATACCTTGTGTTTCAGCCTCTGGTGTGCCCTCTGCTTCAGACTCTGAGTCAAACTCCATGCTCTGGAAGCAGGGCATGACACTGCTATCTAGGAGGGTGACCAAAATGGTGAAGGGTTTGGAAACCATACCCTATGAGGAGAAGCTTAGGGAGCGAGGTATGTTTAGCCTGACAAAAGTAAGGTTAAGAGGTAACATGATAGCCATGTTTAAATATTTGAAGTGATGTCATGCTGAAGATGCAGTGAGCTTGTTTTCTGCTGTTTCAGAAACTAGAACATGGAGCAATCAATTCAAACTACAGGAAAAGAGATTTCATCTAAATATTAGGAAGAACTTCCCGACAGTCAGAGCCGTTCGACAGAGGAATATGCTGCTTCAGAATGTGGTGGAGTCTCCCTCTTTGGAGGTTTTTAAGCAGAGGCTGAATGGCCATTTGCTGGAGGTGCTTTGAGTGCGTGTTCCTGTATGGCAGGGAATTGCACTCAGTGGCCATTGTGGTCTTTTCCAACTGTATGATTCTATGATCTATGTATCTATCTATCTATCATCTATCTATTAATTATTTATTAAACAATTTATCTATCTATTTGAAATATTTATTTTTTACTTCTCCACTCATCATGGACTCCAAGGTGTTAGGTTGTTGTTCTTATTTCTATCAAGTTGACTTTCACTTATGGAGACCCTATGAATGAGAGATGTCCAAGAGCCTCCGTGAAGAAATCCCCTGATCAGGCCTTGCATGCTCAGGACTGTGGCTTACTTGATTAAGTCAACACACCTTTAGCTGAATCTCTGGCCATTTCTGCACTAAACTGTTATAGTGCTATTATTCCACTTTCAACATCCTATGGAATCCTGGGGTTTGCAGTTTCCTGTGAACCCCAGGATTCCATAGGATGTTGAAAGTGGAATAATAGCACTATAACAATCTAGTGCAGAAATGGTCTCCCTCTTTTCCTACTGTCTTCATTATGATCGTTCGTTCGTCCATCATTATGATTTTTTTTTCCAGTGAGTCGTATCATCTCATTATATGTTCAAAGTACGATGGCCTTGATTTGGTCATCTTCTGTTCTTATTAGAGCTTAAGCCTGATTTGCTTTAGGACCCATCATTTGTCTTCCTAGCAGTCCATGGACCTCTTCTCCAGTACCACATTTCTGATGACCCAGTTGATGTACAAAGGATAAGACATTAAATTAGAACATTAAACACACCAATGAAAACATTTAAAAAACAGATCAAAACAATTCTTTGAAAATAGATACAGACAGTAAAGCAGCCAGTGTGGCCACTGTGAAGAACCCTGGAGGTGGGACTTAGCAATGGAGTACCTTAGCAACCCTGGGGATTTAAATTGATTGGCTAGTGCACATGTAACCCAGGCTAGCCAGAGGGAGGAGCTAGATGGGGGGAAGTGAGTAACTGAATCATAGAATCATAGAATCATAGAAATGTAGAGTTGGAAGAGACCACACGGGCCATCCAGTCCAACCCCCGCCATGCAGGAATACCCTCAAAGCACTCCCGACAGATGGCCATCCAGCCTCTGCTTAAAAACCTTCAAAGAAGAAGACTCCACCACACTCCGAGGCAGCATATTCCACTGCCGGACAGCCCTGACTGTCAGGAATTTCTTCCTGAGGTTCAGGTGGAATCTCCTTTCCTGCAGCTTGAATCCATTGCTCCTTGTTCTGGTCTCTGGAGCAGCAGAAAACAAGCCCTCTCCTTCCTCTATATGGCACCCCTTCAAATATTTAAACATGGCTATCATGTCCCCTCTTAACTTTCTCTTCTGCAGACTAAACATACCCAGCTCTCTAAGTCTATCCTCATAGGGCATGGCTTCCAGGCCTCTCACCATTTTGGTTGCCCTTCTCTGGACCTGCTCCAGCCTGACCATGTCCTTCTTGAATTGGGGTGCCCAGAACTGGACACAGTATTCAAGATGATGTCTAACCAAAGCAGAGTAGAGTGGTACCAGTACCTCCCTGGATCTAGACACCATACTCCTATTGATGCAGCCGAGAATTGCATTGGCTTTCTTGGCTGCCGCATTACACTGCTGAACACACACACTGAAATTCAGTTGAAAAACAGATCTGAAGTTCTGAAGTGTATGTCTGGAGTTGAGATAGAGATATATCTGAGAGTGTGTGAGAGAGAAAAAGAAATCAGTAGCTGGTTTTCAATATATAAGTGTTGTGCTGGTTTCTAACCCTTAATTTACCAACTACCTTTTACCCTATCAGTGTGTTAGATAAAGAATTGTTTACATTTTTGTAAAAAGCATCTCAATTGAGTGTCTCTTTCATCTGGATTGGTTACACATGCTACCACAGTCATTGGATAGATAAATCCCTGCTTTGCCCTATATCTGAAAGAGTGTGGATTTAGGGAAAGAAGTGGTGGTGGGGATGGACTGGGAGAGAAAGCCAGTGGGGGACAAAAGTTCAGAAGGGTGCTGCATTCTCTAAGAAGGAAGAGATATAGCAGACTTTGATTGTCATAGACCTGGCTTAGTAGAGATCTCCCTGGTTCCAGTTCTTGACAGCCACCTCTGGTTTTGAGGATCAAAGCCCATGCAAAACAGCACTGTGTTAGCTAGCTGATGGAAACTCAAAAGGGATAGAGCCAGTGTAAGTTCCCTTTGGTAGGAGTTCCACAGTTGAGATGCTGCAACAGAGAAAGCCCTGTCACATGTAACCACTAACCTGTTGGATGCCCAACAGGATCTCTACTGAGGCTCTCAAATTTCTTGCAGGCCTATATAGAAAGAGGTGGTCTTTCAGATATCAAAATTGCACATTCTTGTCCTCAGAGCAACACTTAGCACATTGGTAGATTAGAACGCACAGAAGGATAGCTACTGCAGCTAAAAAGCAGACAAGAAGAGAAGAAAGACTGAAGTGGATTAAAACTGACCTGGTACAAGCTGGGATGGCAGAGTTTGGAGAGATGAGGAGAGGCGATGATGGGAGATTTTGGGAGGCAGCAATGGCAAATGAGGCTTGGATTTGCTGAGAGGAGATCTCTCCCCCCCAAAGAGCAACGGACTGAGACCCCACCCCCGGGTATGTGTGAGCAGCTAATCTTTTGTTGAAACTTGTTTAAAACCTGGTGTGGGATGGTATGTTTGGATGAAATTTGCTCCTGCTGAACCTTGATGAACTTTGGTTAAAGGGGGTTTGTTTTTGTTTTTTTTAACCTTTTTTGTGGACGATGGAGGAGGGGGGAAACAGGAGGAGCAGAAAAGAAAGAGAGTCAAGGAATAAAAGGGGAGGGAAATATGGCGACGGTGGCGTCTTTTTGGAGAGGACAGTAAGGTCTTCCTTTGTTTTAGTTTAACAAGAATGATGATTATGAAGTGATTTATGGATTTATACTACATTTTTAAACTCTTATGGAATAGTTGTGGATTAGCCTTACCAAGAGAGGGAAGAGAGAAGTTTATGAAATTTATGAAATTTATATTGGGAGTATAAACTGTGGATTATAAGCGATAGAGCTTTTTCCCCTTTTACTCTTTCTTGAATGAATTTTGAACTAGCCTAGAATAATTATATTAAAAAAACAAACTAATTGACATTATAATTATGGAATATTGATGGACTGAGTACTTGGATGATTAGCTTCTGAACTTTTGCATATGGATTAGCCTCAGGAAGAGAGGTGAAGACAACAAAAGGGAAGGTATTGAATTTGATGTAAGCTGATTTGAGACTGAAGACTGACATTGAACATAGTCCGAAAATAGAAGACAAACTGATTACAACTGATATAAACTGGTATAATATAAATTGACATAAACTGTTTCTAATACCTTTTAATTGTTAATGAATAACTTTTCTTTATTTTTTTTTCTTGTATTACTTTATCCTTAATGGATCTATTAATCAAATAGAATGATAGAAATTTGACTTGTATAATAAATATAAGTTTTTCAAAACACAGTAATTATTGTTGTATAAAATTATAATAACCAATATAATAAGCAGTATTTTTTTAAAGAATGAGCTGACAGAATAATAGATTGGTTTAAAGATTTGATTTTTGAATTTTGGGGATTATACCTCTAAAGAAAGTAGTGAGCCAAGGTACGGCTACAGGTCAAAAGAAGAAAACACAGACACAAATTCAGCCACAAGTTTTGGAAAGAAGAGGATCTACAGGTTCAAAGACAATGGAGGTAAATAGGTTATTAGAAGAATTCCAAAAAATGAGAACTGATATGATGGAAGAATTAAAAGCAACAAGGACAGAGATAAGAACAACGAGAACATAAATACAACAAGATTTGAAAAAGGAAGCAGAGAACCTGAATCAGAGCTTGCAGAAATTAATTATCAACAATAGATCAAAAAGTGGAAAATATTCAGGGAAAAAGCCAAAAACTGGAGGACCAGGTGGAGCAGCTGAAGAAAGAACAGCAAAGAGATAAAGAAACTATAATGAGATTGGAAATTCGCCAACAAAGTAGATGTTTGAAGTTAAGGGGTCTCCCTGAACAAAAAGAGGAAAACCTACACCAAAGAGTAACAGATATTTTGGCACCATATATAAGCCAAAGAAGAGTGAGATTTGAGCATGAAATAGATAAAGTTTTCCAAACTGAATCGGCAGTGGCAAAATGGAGGGACCTAGCTCGAGACATTGTGATTTATTTTACCAGGGAAAAGATCCGGGATCTAATTATTGAACAAAATTATAAAGAAAAATTAATAGTGGATGAGAATGAAATTAAAATTTTGAAGGACATACCGCCAAGTGTGATGAGGAGTAGAAGAGAGTATGCATTTTTGGTAAAGATTCTCCAATCAAGAGAAATAAGATACAGATGGGATTTACCAGAAGGGCTTTCCTTTTTCTTTGAAGGTAGAGAAGGAGGATAAACTAGGTGCAGTAAGCAACAGAATTCCAAGAGAATTATCTGAAAATTGGCTTTAAAATAGCAAAGACTGAACATAAGAAACCAGAAAAAAACAGGGGATTCAACACAGATCGGAGTGGCAGCGGCAGATGAAACTAGTCCAATGTCAGAAGAAGAGGCAGAAATGGTAGAACCAGAAGAGAAAAAGAACAAGGGGAAGTAAAGAAGAACAGTAAATATGAAGATAATTTCACGGAATGTAGGAGGAATAAATTCACAAAGAGAAGATAGATTTTTCATCATTTAGAAAGATTAAGACTTCAAATTGTGGTATTATCAGAGACTTATATTAAGAAAACCCAAGAAAAGTACTTATATAATTCTAAATTAGGTCAATGTTTTGCTTCTTCATATATAAAGAAGAAAAGAGGGGTTGCTATTTATATTGAAAAAGATATTCAAGCAAAACAAATTTTTGAAGATGAAGAAGGAAGAATTTTGGGTGTTGAAATTCTAAAAAATGGTAAAAAAAAAAAATTATTGGTTGGTGCTTACGCCCCAAATGAAAATAAAGTTGAATTTTATAAGAAATTGTGAGGAAAGTATGAAGTATGAAGTATGAGTATGAAGACTGGATTTTAGTGGATGATTGGAATGGAGTTTTGGATATTAAAATGGATAAAACAACCTCTCAGAATAAAGATCAAACAACAAGAGGGAGATTACCAAAAGATTTCTTTGATATGTGTGAAGAATTATCTGTTTTAGACGTATGGAGAACTATTTATCCAAATGTCAAAGATTTTACTTCTTTTTCTGAAGTTCATCAATCTTGGTCCAGAATAGATATGAACTTGATTTCTAAACATTTGTTACCAGAGATAAGGAAAACAGAAATATTGTCGAAGGTCATCTCTGATCATCATCCGGTAATGTTGCAAATTCAAGAGAAGACTAAACAATTTCAATGGCGATTGAATGATAGTTTAGTGAATGATGAAGAGACAGTAAAACAAGTGAAAGAAATGGTAAAAAATTATTTTGAAGAAAATATAAAAGAAGACACAAAATGAGAACGGTTTGGGATGCATCAAAGGCAGTAATGAGAGGTTTTTTTATGCAGCAACAACAAATTCAGAACAAAAAAAGGTGGGAGAAATATCAAGTGTTATTGATCAAACTCCAGGAGAAAGAGAAGGAACTTAAGAAAAATCCATTGCAACAATCGCTACAGCAGGAGATTAAGAAAATAGGGAAGGAGATGGCAATAATAACAACTGAAGATATAGAGAAAAAGATGAAACAGATGAAATTAACTCAGGCCATTTCTGCATGGGCTTAAAGAAATGGTGCAGAGCATCCTCCAGGGAGGACATCTGCACCTGGGAGCAGACTGGGTTGGGCCTACTTAGTGTAGTTCCACACCTCAGCCTGCTCCGGAACGACCTTAAGTGGTCATCCAGTGTGCTTTTGAAAGACCACTTGAAATAGGTCTTTCAAAAGCACGGAGTGCACCACTCCATGCCCGCGTTCCAGTGCAGATTTGCAGGCTCGCACCAGTGCAAGCATGCGATCTGCCAGGGGCAGGCTTTAGGCTGGCGAGCAGTTGGTGGAGAGCCTCGACCAACTGGAAGCCGCCATTTTCATCCCCAGAGCAGTGCGGAGCAGCGGCCATGCACTGCTCTGGGCCAGCCTGTACCCAAACATGGCGCCAAGAAGTCTGGTAAGTACCGGCACGGGGCAATTCCCTCGCCCCGTGTGGAAATGGCCGCAATTTGAACATGCTAATAAAAATGGTTAGTATACAAACTTAAGAAGAAGAAAGAGAGAAACATAATTGTTGAGCTGAAATGTGGAAAGAAGTTGATTACTCAACAAGAAAAAATAAAACAGAAATTTGAAGACTATTCTGGAAAACTATTCTATGAAATAAAATCCCCTCATCAATATGAGAAAAATCTGTCTAAATTTCTTCAAAATGTAAAGATCCCAAAAATATCACTGGAGGCACAAAAACAGTTGAATAAATCAATAACAATTACTGAAGTTGAAGAGGCTATAAAGGATTTGAAAGTGAACAAGGCACCAGGACCAGATGGGTTCACTGTGCTACATAAGAGATTTATAAAAGAATTAACTCAACCAATTCAAGCAACTTTGAAGGAAATAGAGAAATATGGTAAACCGAAATCCTGGGGAGAATCTAACATTGTACTGATACCCAAGGAGGGTAAAGATAAAAGAGAAGTTAAGAATTACAGACCAATCTCCTTGTTGAACGTAGATTATAAAATTTTTGCTGCCGTGTTGCCAAAATGGTTGAGACAGATATTACATGATAAAATTCAAGAAGGTCAAACAGGCTTTCTCCCAGGTAGATATATGAGAAGCAATATAAGGACAATCCTAGATGTAATTGAATATTATGATAAAAAACCAGCGAAGAAAGCAGCGCTCATTTTTTTGGATACAGAAAAGGCATTCGATAATGTTTCCTGGACCTTTATATTGAGAGTATTGAGAGTATTGAGGGTATTGAGAGAATATGATATGGGAGAAGATTTTTGTAAATGGATTCAGATGATATATCAAGAACAATCTGCAAGATTAATAGTAAATGGAAATATTTGGACAAGCTTCGTAATTAATAAAGGGGTACAGCAAGGGTGCCCATTATCACCATTATTGTTTATAGCTGTTTTGGAATTTTTGCTGAATATAATAAATGAGGATTCACAGATAAGAGGCTTGAAGATAAGGAAAAAGGAAATGAAATGAAAAGCTTTTGCAGATGACATAATTATATTTTTGGAGGATTCACAAGAATCAATTCAGGCGCTGATGGAAACTATGCAAAGATATGGTCAAGTGGCAGGATATAAGATAAATAAGGAAAAGACAATGATGATGACATTGAATATGACTAAAAAAGAGCAAGCCGATTTGGAGAGTAGATCTGGATGTCAATTAACTAAGAAAACAAGATACTTAGGAATTATGTTAATGAAAAGGAACCAAGAATTATTTGACAATAATTATTTGAAGATATGGAAAGAGATTAAAAATTATATTGAAAAATGGAAAAATCTAAATCTCTCTCTCCTGGGAAGAAAAAATGCTTTTAAAATATCCTTACTGCCAAAACTTATGTTCCTTTTTCAGAATTTACCAATAATACGAAGAGAGAAAATATTTAAAGAATGGGAAAAAGATCTTCAAAAGGGGTCCTTTTTTCACATGTGGTGGACTTGTGGAAGGGCAAGAAAGTTCTGAAAGGGGATATGTGATGAAATTCAAAGAATCTGTAAAATGAATTTTGAAATGATACCAGAATTTTATTTGTTAAATATGTTAGGACAACAAGAGGATATTAGAAGTCATCAGAAGATATTGTTATACTTGATAGCAGCAGCAAAGTTGATATATGCACAACATTGGAAAGAAAAGAAAGATATTGATTTAGGAGAGTGGAAATTAAAAGTTCTGGATACGGTAGAGACAGAAAAGTTAGCATTCTCACTGAAAAACAAACCTATCCAGAACTTTGAAAGGGAATGGAAAGGAGTTTTGGAATGAATAAAAATATAAAAGTATATGAAATCCAAGAAAGAGATAATGTAATTGTTTTTCTCTTCTGCAAATGGAAACGTAATTGTTATTCTTTCTTATTCTTTTGATAAATGGAAACAAAGAAGACTCAACTAGAGTAAAATAATATGAAAATGCGGGGGGAGGGTGTGATATATCTGATAATGGGGTATATCCACTCTGATTATTTTGCAATGAAATTTTTAATAAAAATATTTTAAAAAAGAAAAGAAAATTTCCTTCAGTCTCCAAATTTCTAGGAGATATTTAATTGCAGTAACTTAAAACTTTATTTGACCCTTTAGAAATATGGTTTAGGCATCCCAAAAGGGGGAGGAAGGGGAAGTTACCAAAAGAAATGCAAACACAGAAAATATTAAGCCTTCATGGTGTTTACAGTTGTCAACGTCTCACTTTCTGCAACGTTAGAAATTTGGGGACTGGAGGAAATTTTTTGTTTGGGTAGGCAGAATTATTATGAGGAGCAATGCTCTCATTTTATTCACTCTCTGGCAGCTACATCACCTTTATTATCCATTTAATCCATTTATTAATAATCCATTTAATAATTTAGAAAAGGGCAAAATACAACTAGCACCATACCCTACCCATGCAGAACTAGAAGTGCTCCAAAGTCCAGCCTGTATGAGAAGCCATTGAACTGTTCCATTACAGTCTCTTAAGTAATAAAACTTTGTATCATAGAGACTCCCAACTTGGAGAATGGACACCGTATCCTCCATTCGAGTAAGTGTTTTTTCATGTGTTATTTGAATGTTAGGGCTAAAATGTGGGATTCAGCGCCAGGACCCTACAGTAAAAAGGGGAGGAAGCCAAAAACTATGATGCCAATACACCAGTGCTGTGCTGCATCAACAGAAAGGTGTGCAGTGATGGCAAACAGTCAGGTAAGGCTCAGGCTGCAGGTCACTATTATCAAAGGGCAGTACTTCAGTTTTAAATGGCATACAGAAGTAGCTTCAACTGCTTGGTGGCTGCTGCCATCCCAGCAACTTCCCTTTGTTGATGGCCAGGCAGAGAGAGGAATCAAAATTGCAGAGGAGGAGCTGGAACTATCATAACCAATGTTTCTGCACTGAAAACAATGATCCGAATTGTTGTTCCCAACTCAAGATGTGTCAACTCACCAGTCCACCATTTATTCAATGTGGCTGCGGTAGTATGGATTAACCAACGGCATTCAGTCCAATGTATTTCATGCAAAGCATACTGTTTTCTATGCAAAAACATTTTTGTGTGTTTTATTTGGATAAAAGACACCAAATTTGCAGGCATTCTTTCCTTCCTGCCTGGTTTATGTAATGTGTGATAGCTATTGAATATTGTAATGTTTATCAGCTGTAAAGCCCTTTCAGTGTAGCATACACTAACAAGGCGTATATGGATAAATAGAATGTTGTGATGCTTGTTAGAATTTTGTGGAGAAGAAGTTTGTTGGGATGCATGACCAGCCCTGTATCCTGAAGATGTTTTCTTTTGTTTTTAACGTAGAGTTTTCATTAAACTTATGGATGCCAGATGTTGGCCTAAGTTCTATTGTTAAGTTATGATTAGGGTAGATCTATTCAATCGATGGGGTTAATTTACGTGTGTACTCACCGTTCAACAACTGAATAGGTTGACTCTGGTTGGGATTAAACAAGAGGATGCAAGATGCTGTGTGTTGTTTGTTTATCAAAGTCTGGACAAAGGTAGTTAGGCCTTTCCAGAATTCCTCTAGAATTCTTTCTTCAGGGATATGCAAATAGTCAGCCCTTTCCGTGATTTTCCAAAGCAATTAAAACATGCTTTATTGGGAAAGACTGGGAGATGCTACAGCCTAAAAGAAACTCATTGGACCAATTTTATGTGAACACTTTTTTGTTGACCTGGTTCCATTTATCTTGGATTCAGGAACTATTTCTGCTGTATGCATTTTACATATTGCTACATGTTTTAAGAATTTACTAAGCTAAAGGACCAAAATGACCGAATGAAATTAACAATGATAGAATCACACTATGAATAAATGGATGAGCTAATACATGGGCACAGTACAATGCAGTGCATAAATTCCACATCACCGTTGTCAGCTTTGATGAGTAAATTCTCCTCACAGGATCAACTAAAGTAATAGGTGGAATTCTCCTACATAAGCATAGTCTGCTTGCCTTTCAAAATCTCCCCATCAGCGTCATCCCATATGAGGCTGATGTTGTTTCAGGCCAACTTTTCTTTCACTGCTCTCTGTGTTGACCAGCTTTGCAATCTGTCTTTATCTGCTCTGGTTTTCATGCACACACCAGCAGGCACATGGAGGGCTACCTAGGCAGCTGTGTAGTACCAATGCCAATCTTCACCTCCCTTTCTGTTCAGCATGGCTTCCAAGTCCATGACTGGCCACTCGGACGGTTATCTATGGGGAACGACTCCTGTTCAGCCTTCCTGTGTCTTTGTCCTCCATTGGCTTACAATTTCAGGGATGGGATTTGGTTCCTTTCATGATAAAAGGACAGACAATCAAAGGGAAGGCTGAGTTTTTCACTGGGCTCAAAAGTGCAGACTCCAGCTTCATCTTGCTTTTGCGGTGGAATTAGAGTCTGATGGAAAGCCACATGGCTGCTTTGTTTCTAGACACTGACATTATTGGCAGAACTGCTTTGTGCAACCCTCAGGTTAAGACTAAGGCTTCATTGGACATTTGCATTCAAAGTGGTGCTTTTGAAGAAAGTTGAACTATTTCCACCAATCCCCTCAATGGTGAGAACAGTCCTCTATTTTGTGTAGGGATGACGGTCTCCCGAGATTTATGGTGAAAACAATGTTCACCTCATCTCCAGCCTTTGCACATTTGCAAGCCTTAGAGGGGATTTCAAACAATTATAGTCCATAGAAAACAGTGGGCTTCTTTTAAAACACTAACAGCTAAAAAGTGCACCATTAAGAAATGAATAGAAACATCTCTTGTCAATGGAGAAAGGGTATATAGTTTAGACAAATTGCACAAATAAATGTACAAAATTGAGGAAAATGAATTAAAATGTGCAAGATTGACAATACAGGAAGGAAATTCAAAGTTTTGTATAATCTGAAACAAAAGGATAGAAAATAAATGCAGGTAGGATCTGGAGAAACTCAACAAAACCAGGGCTGGGAGATTTTTCTTTTGTATTTCTCATTTTGGGTAGAGATAGATGATAATTTCATTTCAGCTTAATTTGGATAAGAATTTACCTAAATTTGCAAGTTTCTTTATATTCAGGATGGAAAAAAACTAACCATTTTTCTTCTTCTTCTTCATTTAAATGAATGTTGGAGAAATTGAAAATCACAGATTAGTCCACCCAGACCAGCTTTCTGTACTTAACTCTTAAAAGTCTTTGCTTGAATCCCAATATATCAGATCACATTCGCAGTACTGAATTAGAGTTGCCACTTCTCTTTTCTTTCCTCCTATTTTATACATATTTTTGAAATGAAAGTATACACCTTGTGTCAAACATTTGTACATTTGTAAGACTTACAGCATGATGGGCAAAGTGTAATCTGCAGGTCACATAAGGCCCTCCCCCAGGGCCATTTTTGTGCCTTTTTGGAGTAACAAAATATTTTTGCAGTGAACAGGAAGTGACTTCCACTCACTTCCTGTTGTTAAAAAGTCCTCTCCTGGCCCTAAAATGGAGCCATGGCACCTATGGATAGGTGTTTATATCAATGGATAGGGAGGGGGAAGCAGTCGTAGAACACCCTTCCTGGACATTCCATTTCGGATCTCAGAATGGCAGTCCTTGAGCAAATACATGCACACAGAGACAGAGAGGGTGAGAGAGAGAGGGAGAGAGGGAGGGAGGGAGATTGGAGAAACAGATGGATGACAATATATTCACAAACTCCAGCCCTTGACAGTAGTTTGAACAGACACAATAGTTTCTTGGCACACTAAATATATTGCAACAGTACTTTACATCCCAGCTACATGAAGATCTCCATGCCCACTTTATCACATCTCTTTTCTGGTTCTAAGACCATGAACATCCCACCCACTTGAAGGCCTTCATGTCCCCTTTATTGCATCAGTTTTCTGGTTTTAAGCTTATACCAACCCATAATTCCAAGAACTCCCACGACTATTCATCTGTTTATCTAGTCATAGTATCCAAAAACATAGCCCTGTTAGTTTGTATCAGTACACTAAGAGATCTTGTAGCACCTCTGGGACTGAGAGAAAGAAATTTGTAATGTATGTCTTACTAGGCTGAGTGTACTTTGTTAGATGCATGGAGTGAAGTATGTTTGTCCATAGGTACTACACTCTATCTATCTGATGAAGTAGATAGAGTCTACGAAAGCTTGCGCTATAAACTTACTCTCAACGATGCTAAGTTATGTGGTTTAGAAGGTTCACGTTCACACATGTGTTAACTACTACTAAGCCTATTAAAGAGATATAGAAAGAGAACGATTCAATCCTTATGAAAGTATAACATCTTAATGCCCATATGATGTGATGTGATGTAATGCATGTATGATGCTTTATATGCAACGCAGTATAATATGAGGAAGCTTAGTGCCCAGATGTTGAAATATCTGTGTTTCTTCCTCAGGGGAATATATATGTTTATAATAATAAGAAGAAATAATAATAATAATAAATTTTATTTTGTTACCCACCTCTCCTCAAAGCTCATGGTGGAGTATAACAAAGGTTAAAATACAATTAAAATCAGCATACCAATTAAAAACACATCGCAATTAAAATACACTAAAACACAAAACCAATCAATGCAATTATGTCATAATTAAAATCATAATTATATGAATGCATATAATAAATAACCTAAAGAGTACCAAAGAGCCCCCTCGTTTCCCATTTAAATATAATGAGATTCCAAGACTTAAGTATGATTAACCGGAGTGTTGATGTTCTTGGACTGTCTGGTCTAACCACCACCCTGAATTGGGCACTCAGGTAGCCAGGAGATGATAATGGAACTCCAAACAGAATCCAGATTAGCTGACAAGTGGCAAGGGTACCCTTAGTCCCTTAGACACCTGTTTCACCCCATTTCCCAACTTGGTCTCCCAGCTTCCTTTTACAACTAACATTGAAACTGAAATTGTCACACCATTGGAATAGATGGCCCCTGTGGTCTTTCCAACTCTATGATTCTATGATTCTACCAAAACTCAAGTGTTGTATTTCTTTTACTATTCATACTCCCTCACTCTTCCCATCCATTGTTATAAACGTCTGTCCATTGGTGTTTCACTCCATGTATCTGATGAAATAGATAGAGTCTATGAAAGCTACAAACTTCTTTCTCTCAGTCTGAAACGTGCTAAAAGATCCCTTTGTACACTGAGATCAAAGTTTGCTGGAAAAAAATAGATCCCTTTGACATGGTCTTGTATTCTGTTATTCTTTTTGTTAACATTGATAACAGAATAAATTTTTTTTATGAACTTACAGGACTGTCGGATGTTTTCCTCAACACCCCTCCTCCCCTACTTTCTGGTGTTGATTCTAATAGCAATGCAATGACTGCTTAGCTAGCCTCTGTTATATGTCTCTTAAGGGAATATTTTTGTTAATTGCAAATATTTGATTGACAAACATGGGACACAATTAATAGGCGAGCGCAGTAGGAGTGAGCAGCGAACTGGATCTCTGAACCAACAGTTCTCGGCTCTCCCAGCTTGATTTGAAATAGGCTAGAGCATTTAAACCATATGTTTACCTCCAGCTCCCCCCTCCCTGCTACACACCCTGTCTTCTGAAAAATTTCTCATTTTCCTAAACTGGATTTCACCCCCCCCTTTTTTTCCCTTGCTGTTTGTCAAGGGAGCCCCTTCCTGTATGAAGACTGTGTCAAAATAAAGACAGGGATGGCCTCGTGGGCATCAAACTTATGCTTGTGATTTTTGACTAGGGCAGTAAAAATTAATGAGAACAATGGCAACGCATGCTGTATTAAAGCCTGAGGTGAAAGAGAGAATGTGATCTAATTCAGCTTCTGAGGTGTCTGAATACCTTGGCATTAGATCACAGAATGAAAGGACCATTTCCACACTTCACTGTTATGATGCTATGATTCCACTTTCAACATTCCATGAAATCCTGGGGTTTGCAGTTTAGGGAGGGGCATTTAGAATTCTCAGCCAGAGAACTCTTTGGCCTCAGGAAACTACAAACCCCAGAATTCCACAGGATGTTGAAAGTGGAATAATAGCACTGCAACAGTGTAGTGTGGAAAGGCCCAAAGAGTTGTTAGGGACTACAGGGACCATCTAGTCTGACTCCTTGCCCTGGAGGAACACACAGCTAAATCACTCCCATGAAATGTTTAGACTTTTAAAGAAGGAGAGTTGACCACCATCCAGACCACCAGCCTGATGGTGCTTACTGTCAGGATGTTCTTCCTAATAAGTGGAACCTCTTTGTGTGCAGTTTCAACCAACTGATTCATACTTCTGGAGGAGGAGACAACAAGCTTGCTCCATTTTCTGTAACAGTGTTTCTCAAGCTATCTGATGTGTGGGACCAACAATTATCTTTTTCTAGTGTGTCAAGGACCAGTACTATGTTGGTGACCATTCACTACAATTATTCTTTTCTTTTCTGGAAATATTTCAGGGACTGGAAGCTGATGACCTGTGGTCTAGCATAGGTCCATGGACTACCACCTTGAGTAACACTGTCTTATGTGACGTTCCTTCTGCTATTTAAAGATAGTTACAGTGTCAGTTCTCAGATGCCTCTCCTCCAAGCTAAACAAGAAATATTGGTGCTGCCTCAGCCTGTTGAATTTGATGCCCTCAACTCATATAAATCCAAAATGTGAACAGATGAGCTTCATCACTTAAGCATGAAGTCTGCCCTCCACTTCTTGTATTTTTACCCTGCTTTTCTGCAATTTTTTAAAAACCTGTAACTGCTTGAAGCCATGAAACATTTTGGTAACTGACTCCACTGGTGAAAGATTCTTGGAGTTATATGGCAGAAAGTAAATTTCTATGCTTTGTAAAAACCAACAACAATAAAATAACAACAATCTGGCTGGATGGCAGTATGTGTGAAAGGGATCTAGGAGTCTTAATAGACCACAAGCTGAACATGAGTCAGCAAGGTGATGCGGCAGCCAAGAAAGCCAATGCAATTCTCGGCTGCATCAATAGGAGTATGGTGTCTAGATCCAGGGAGGTACTGGTACCACTCTACTCTGCTTTGGTTAGACCTCATCTTGAATCCTGTGTCCAGTTCTGGGCACCCCAATTCAAGAAGGACATGGTCAAGCTGGAGCAGGTCCAGAGGAAGGTGACCAAAATGGTGAAGGGCCTGGAAGGCAAGCCCTATGAGGATAGACTTAGAGAGCTGGGTATGTTCAGTCTGCAGAAGAGAAGGTTAAGAGGGGACATGATAGCCATGTTTAAATATTTGAAGGGATGCCATGTGGAGGAGGGAGAGGGCTTGTTTTCTGCTGCTCCAGAGACCAGGACAAGGAGCAATGGATTCAAGCTGCAGGTAAGGAGATTCCACCTGAACCTCAGGAAGAACTTTCTGACAGTCAGGGCTGTCCGGCAGTGGAATATGCTGCCTTGGAGTGTGGTGGAGTCTCCTTCTTTGGAGGTTTTTAAGCAGAGGCTGGATGGCCATCTGTCGGGAGTGCTTTGAGGGTGTTCCTGCATGGCAGGGGGTTGGACTGGATGGCCCGTGTGGTCTCTTCCAACTCTACATTTCTATGATTCTATGATTCTATGATTCAATCAACTCAAAACCATCTGAACAATTTTTGAAGACTATCACCCATTCCTGATTGCCAGAGGTACTAGAAGACTCCACAGGAGTTCTATGAGCAAACCTAAAGCTCTGGACACAAGGACAAATTCATCCTTATAAGGACATTTAGTCTAAGTCTGGGTCCACAGGGCCTATTCTAGTATATCTAAGAACTCTACCTGGCTTTGATCTTTGCTGGAGTGAGTCATATCAGCTTGTACCTGCCAGCATCTCAGTTGGTAGAGGATGTTTCAGCCTGAGATGAGATGACACCCTCCCTAATGTCATGAATTGAAGCTCCAGAGGCTGATGGTTGAATTGGACTACAATGCTGGCAGTAGGCCACCATCTTACCTGTTAGGATGAGACCAAGAACCTTTTCGCATGGCATTCATCATGCGAAAGGGCCTCCAGAATGTCACGCAATTGCGAGGAGCATTTCAGATGACGTTCTTGCAATTGCACAATGCTGCTGGGGCCAGCAGGTACTGATCACACACTATATCATTTTTGGCTTTTAGTTGAAAATGGTACATGATTGTGCATCACTCTGGGGCCCCACACGCTCTTACCATATACACGGAGCCTCCGGAGCCGTGGCCCTCATGCTTCCTCCCCCAACGCAGCCCAGGAAAATAGCCGGCTGTGTTGGGGAAGGAAAAGGCAGAGCTCTTATGCTGCCTGCCAGCTGGCAGGCAGCTACTTTAGAGAAGGAGCAGGGGGGACGCAAGAGCCTCAGGGAAGAGGCTGCTCACGTGATCCCCACTCAACCACGCCGGATGCAGTAAGTTGCGGAAAGGGCCCATGATATGTTTCATTGTTGCATTGAAGGGCACAGGGGTGAAAATTGGCCCTTCCTCCTTTCAGAAGGATCCCCCCGCCATATAGATCCTGGAGTGCCCTCTCAGAGACCATAGGACTGTATCCTCAACCACTATATCCATTTCAATTCCTTAAATGGGTGTCACGGGGATCAAAACAGCTGGGTGAAACACAATCTGAACTGGACAGCTGCCTGGGACAACGGATAACCAACTATTGTTGTTGTTGTCGTTGTTATGATGATTATGATTATGGTTACCATTATCATTATTGTTATTTCTTACCTGCCTCTTCCCAGGGTACAGCAGAGATTGAAACAAAACCAAAACCACATAAAACCATTTAAAATACACCAACTTAAAATTCATAGTATAAGATTGATTAGGTAGGCCTACTGGAAGGTATAGGTCTATGGTACTTTCTTACATTCAGACAATGGCCCTTTCCGCACCTTACTTTCTTCTGGCGCTGGGATGTGGGCATCTTGCGAGCAGTCTCTGGTGAGAGGCTCTTGTGTCCAGGGTCCTTTGACTCCGCACGAGCTGCCTGCTTGCACACTAGCCCCGCCTCTTCCTTCCACAGCGCAGCCTGGGAGTTTCCCAGGCTGTGCTGGGGTAGGAAGCACGACCGGCGTGGCTTCAGAGACTCCACACTCCAGGTAAGTGTGTGTGGGCCTGGAAGCAATGCACAATCGTGCACCATTTTCGGTTTCTAGCCGAAAATGAAAAGGTGCGCGATCAGCGCCTGCCCTACCCTGGAGCGTTGCTCGATTGTGAGTGCATCATGCAGATCACTCCTCACAATCGTGCGATGCTCCAGGCGCCCTTTCACATAGAAAATGCCATGTGAAAAGGGCTGTCCAGTCTCAAAATCTGGGGCCTTTCCACACTATACTGTTATACCGCTATTATTCCACTTTCAAGCTCTTATGGAATCCTGGAGTTTGCAGTTTAGGGAGGGGCATTTAGAATTCTCAGCCAGAGAGTTCTTTGGCCTCAGGAAACTAGAAACCTCAGAATTCCATAGGATGTTGAAAGTGGAATAACAGCACTATAACAGTGTAGTGTGGAAAGGCCCCTGGACATATGAAGACTAAGTTTGGCAGAGGTATCATAAAATGGCCAAAGGTTTCAAACATTCATTTGGCTGTTTCTTGTACCAAAAATAAAACAAGAATTGATTTTTGTGCAGAATTAGTCCCTAACGGCAGCATTGCATCAATAGGAGTATGGTGTCTAGATCGAGGGAGGTAATGGTACCACTCTATTCTGCTTTGGTTAGACCTCATCTGGAATACTGTGTCCAGTTCTGGGCACCTCATTTCAAGAAGGATAGTGACAAGCTGGAATGTTTCTAGAGGAGGGCGACCAAAATAGTGAAGGGTCTGAGGAACGTCTCAGGGAGCTGGGTACGTTTAGTCTGCAGAAGAGAAGGTTAAAAGGGGACATGATAGCCATGTTTAAATATTTGAAGGGATGTCATGTCGAGGAGGGAGTGGGCTTGTTTTCTGCTGTTCGAGAGACTAGAACAAGGAGCAATGGATTCAAGTTGCAAGAAAGGAGATTCCACCTGAACCTCAGGAAGAACTTCCTGATGGTCAGAGCTGTCCGGCAGTGGAATATGCTGCCTCGGAGTGTGGTGGAGTCTCCTTCCTTGGAGGTTTTTAAGCAGAGGCTGGATGGCCATCTGTTGAGAGTGCTTTGATGTAGGGTATTTATTTTATTTTATTTTTAAAGAAAAATTGGCTTTCTGTGCAGAAAATGTTGCTTAGGGAATCAAAAACGTGGCTTTTGGTGCCAAGAAAAAAATCTGTGCAAAATTAGTCTCATACTACAGCATTTTCAGGGCAGGAGAGAGCCTTTTCTATTGGTGCAGCAAACATCGTTTTCTGCATGAAAAGCATGCAAAGGTTATACAGGGTAAGTCTCAAACTTGGAATAGTCTTCAAAAACTGTGCAGCAGGAAGAAAATTGCTAAAATTCCCTGGTCCTTCCTTTGAGAATGAGATTAGGGGGTGATTGCATCTATTGTGAATTAACCAGTGAGGCACAAATCAAACACAATCTTTCCTACATGTGTTTCAGAAAGTCAGAATCTCTTGTTCATTCTGTTGTCCACAGTGATATTTCCAGATTTTTACATGCTAGTAGACATTGGTTGAGGAACAATGCATAAAATACTGCTATTTTTTTCCTACAAGGTGAACCAAAAAAGGAGCCACTTATATGTATTTGCATATATAGAAAAAAGGAGCAATTCTTCTCTTACATCATCACTCATCCCTTTCAAAAGTAACACATTGGCTGGAATATTGTTGGGGTCATATAGACGTTTCATACAGAAGTGTGGTGTAATAAACATATTCAGTCCATGATCATGAAAGTAGAGTTCCACAAATTGAACCATTTCACATGGGCCTCACATGGGTCGTGTTGCTAATTCAGACTAGAGTAGAGCTACTGAACCCATTGAACTGACCTACGTATTGGTTCAACAAATTAGCAAATGGGTCTACCTTAGTTGGCACTAAACAACCAGAATCCAGCCATAAAGTTGTGCATCGTTGGATGGGGGATAACTATTTGTTAAGGCATTTAGTGTACCATTCAATTCAGTAGGATAACATAGACAGCCACTATGCCATCCCATTACACTTTGTGTCAATTAGCAGGCACAGTGACACACATAAATGCTAGCATGTTGGTGTTCAGTGAAAAGATGAGGTAGCACAATCGTCATGTAACTGTATCAGTATAGAATTGTGTGTATGCATGCATTTTTGCCTTTAAGTCACCTGTTGACTTATGGTGACCCCATGAATAAGGTTTTCTTAGGGAAGGAATACTCAGAGGTGGCTTGGTCAGTTCCTTCCTCTGAAATATAGCCTACAGCCCCTGGTATTCATTGGCAGTCTCCCATCTAAATTCTAACCAGGGCTGACCCTGGTTAGCTTGCAAGATCAGACAGAAGTATAGAACAATCCTTTCCAAATCTAGTATAGAAGATAGTATTTTCCATAATCGTATACTTAAATATATCCATAAATTTCAAGAACAGTAGATCCCAGCTGGCTACAGGGACAAGGTGCGCCAGTATCATAAGGACCTTGCCCCTTCAAACTTAGGACAATCCAATACCAGTAGATTCCTTGATAGATTTCACCAGCATTTCTAGAATGAACATCAAAGAGTTGAATTTGGGGCCAAAAATTATACGCTGATTGTTCTCAATTTTTGCTCACTGCAAAAACAGCCCCTCCCTCTTTTTTTTTAAAGTGCAAAAGTTTGACTCTCCTCATCTGCTTGGCACTCTTACTATATCAGAATTTAAGCTGAATTCATAAGAAAGAAAGAACGTCTCCTGCAACCCATACCCGATCTATTGTTCACACTGAGATTATCCTCAGTGTTGAATAATTGAGAATGAAGGTTCCAACTTAATGTCAAGATACTTGCTTCTCTCTCTGTCCCCATCCTGCTTTTCTTTCTGTTACAAGCCTCTCATTCTCTAGCAGAGTCTGAGATTGTTCTCATTTGGGAGGGAAGATGATTTGGGGGGGGGGGTCACATAATGAGATGTTTTCAAACCCAGCAACCACTGCTGGCCTTCCATTGTTCCCACGCCTTAATAAATCAACCGCACAAACAAACAAACATATTATGGAAATCGAGTTGCAGAAACGGAACTCATGCCCCATCTCTCTCTCCCTTTCTATTACGGTCACCATCGCTAAACTTGCTTAAACCTCTGCCACTCTCTTGATATTGCAATATTAGCCTTCTGTCTCCCCCCATCCTCTCCCCCTCGTCCCTTTTCTTTCTTTCCTTTCTTTCTCTTCTTCTGCGATGATTGTTTTCTGTCCATCTCAAGCCGGGTGTCACTTCATTTAGATTTACATCAAGTAGTAAATTAAAATGATCACTCAGCAAACACTCTGGGCTCAGTTTT
The DNA here is from genome assembly GCA_030412105.1 of Cyclura pinguis. NCBI lineage: Eukaryota > Metazoa > Chordata > Lepidosauria > Squamata > Iguanidae > Cyclura > Cyclura pinguis. The sequence goes on along the minus strand of CM059599.1, from coordinate 14,065,063 downwards.
CCCTTTCAGTCAGGAGTTTGTGTGAGATGCTCAGAGCATTCATGCAGAAAATATTGCTGTCTAGATATTTGTCCTCTGGGTGATAAAAGAGGCATTGTCATGGGACCCACTCAGGCCTCTGAGCTGATAGTTGCCGTGCATCGCAGCTGTGAAGTGTGCTTTGTTATGTGTCTGAGGATTAGAGTTCAGGACCTTGTTTTTCTTGAAATTCCAGACTGATCAGAGCTGCATATGTTTGGGGGAAAGCCAAGGTCGGTGGTTCTCTGTCCACATTTTTACTAGATTATTCTTGGACAGAGTTCTAGGAAAATGCCCTGCTGCTGAAAACTATCCCAAGAGGTTTTGTCATCTCTCTCTCTCTCTCTCCCCCTCTCTGTGTCTTTCTCCCTCTCTTTTATTTGTTCATATTCTGCATCATATAAGACATGGATTTTTTTCTTTAAAAAAAAAAGAACTGTCGTTCTATTGACATGTATTTGAAACAAAAGATGACAGCTTCATTGAGCCTTGGGGCTTTGAAGTTGCAGTGGGAAAACTGGACACCAGCTCTCTTGTGTCATGTTGGCAGGAGAGAAAGGGACATGATTACCAGAACCCACTAAAGATGATGGGTGGTTCTTAGAAAGGGCAGCCAATCTTGGGCCATTTCCGCACTACATTGTTATAGTGCTATTATTCCACTTTCAACCTCCTATGGAATCCCGCGGTTTGCAGTTTAGGGAGAGGCCTTTAGAATTCTCAGCCAGAGTGCTCTTTGGCCTCAGTAAACTACAAATCTCAGAATTCCAGAGGAAGTTGAATGTGGAATAATAGCACTATATAGTGCAGAAATGGCCTTGGTTGAGACAGCTGGCCTTAAAACAGAGGAGAACCAATGGATAAAGACTTACATTAGTTTAGGCATGACTCTTGTCAGTCCTTCATCTTTACCCATGCACATAATTCTGTATTGGTGCAACTGTTGAAAAAAACTTGGACAAAAGTTACACCCTCTCTTAACCTAAAAGGTTCCGTGATAAACCTCCTCTGAATGAACCTTGCCAAGAAAACACTACCATAGAGCTGCCATACATTGGAGTTGACTTGAATGGATATGACAACAACAAGAGCCAGTGTGGTTTAGTGGTTTGTGCATCACACTGACTCTAAGAGACCAGAGTTTGAATCCTCACTGGCTAAGTCACATTTTCCCATCCTTAGAGGAAGGCAATGGCATATCCCTTCAGAATAAACCTTGCAAAACAAAACAAAACAAAACAAAACAGGGGATGGGATGCCATCAGTCAAAATTGATTCGAAATATAACAGCAGGTGAAATAGTAGTGTAAACTAAAATTTTGTCAGCTTTGACAAACAGAGACAAGGAATGGATGGAGAGAGAATTTCAGTCATTAAGGAAATTGCACCTTTCTACTGTTATTCCATATTCCTCACCTCACTACCACCCCCATCCCACTGTTTTGTTCTTAGGCAAACCAGTGATAATTCTTGGCCTTGGGGATTTCCATACTATACTATTATAGTGCTCTTATTCCACTTTTCACATCCTATGAAATCCTGGGGTTTGCAGTTTAGGGAGGGGCATTTAGAATTCTCAGCCAGGGAGCTCTTTGGCCTCAGTAAGCTACAAACCCCAGAATTCCAGAGGATGTTGAAAGCGGAATAATAGCACTATAACAGTGTAGGGCAGAAGTGCCCGTTGTCTCCAAATGGGTGCATACAACCAAACGACATTGGCCATTGGATGGAAGAAGGGTCCTTCATCTGCTTTGCCCTCTATGCATGATGGATTTTTGCCTGTATCTTTTTCTTTCCTGCCGAGGCCAGAGCAGTGGCAGTTGGGATGGAAGGCATGATGGAATTGGGTCCCAGGGCTCACCATATCACTTCAATAGTTCTCTATGAATGGCCATACTGTTGCTAGTTGAAAGCAAGGGGATTGGAGAAGTGTCTGGCTATGTTTCCATAGCCAAAAAAAGGCAGGGATGTTTTCCACAAAGATTTACCAGCTTCTTAGAAGTCTCAACAGATGATGTTATCAGTCTTTGTCTGACTGTGGACACACAGTCACATAGAATCATAGAGTTGGAAGAGACCACAGGGATTCTTGAATCCAATCACCTGCTATGCAGAAACACACATCAAAGCATTCCCAACAGATGGCTGTCCAGCCTCTGCTTAAAAACCTCCAAAGAAGAAGACTCTACCACCCTCCAAGGCAGCATATTCCACTGCTGGACAGGTCTGACCGTCAGGAAGTTCTTCCTGAGGTTCAGGTGGAATCTCCTTTCTTGCAACTTGAATCCATTGCTTCTTGTCCTAGTCTCTGGAACAGCAGAAAACAAGCCCACTCCCTCCTCAACATGACACCCTTTCAAATATTTAAACATGGCTATCATGTCTCCTCTTAACCTTCTCTTCTGCAGACTGAACATATCCAGCTCCCTAAGCCATTCCTCATAGGGCATGGCTTCCAGACCCTTCACTATTTTGGTCACCCTCCTTCTGGACACGTTCCAGCTGGTCAATATCATTCTTGAATTGAGGTGTTCAGAACTGGACACAGTATTCCAAATGAGGCCTAATCAATTAAGAATAAGAGTGGTACTATTACCTCCCTCGATTTAGCCACCATACTCCTACTGATGCAACCAAGAATCATGTTGGTTTTCTTGGATGCCGCATCACACTGCTGACTCATGTTCAGCTTGTGATCTACCAAGACTCCTAGATCCCTTTCACACATACTGCTATCCAGCCATGCATCCCCCATCCTATATTTGTGCCTTCCTTTTTTTCTGCCTAAGTGTAGGACCTTACATTTGTATCTGTTGAAATTCATTTTGTTAGCTTGGGCCCAGCTCTCCAATCTGTCAAGGTCATTTTGAAATTTGATCCTGTTGTCTGGGATATTAGCAACCCCTCTCAATTTGGTGTCATCTGCAAATTTGATCAGCATGCCCTCTACTCCTTCATCCAAGTCATTGACGAAGATGTTGATGCTTGTGTAGCACATCCTCCCTGTAAATATTTGATTGTTGATTCATACTACACAAACACAAGGTAGGACATCAGCATGGACAGCTATCAGATAGTCATTGCATCCCACCTCCTCCACCTTCCCATCCATGCCTCAGTTAGTGCCTTAGCTTGGTTGGCCATAATTATAAACTGGGAGAAAAAGACTCACTAAGTTAACATCGCAGACAGTTTTGTGATATCATAAGTCCTCCTTCGTGAAATGGGAGCCGTGTTTAATTCAGTGGATAAAAGAAGGGAAGGGTTGGGGAGGGGTCACGTTGGCTTTTCCATTTGGGAAACTGCTGTTCAAATCCAGCTTAAGTCTCAGAATTAAATGAGTCCCTTAATTTCCTTGAGCAGAAGAGGTGAACCTTCCAGGTCACTAGTGAGGTTGCCAGCAGGTCAGTTGGTCGAACCTGGTGTTCTGTTGGCCTCTGCTCACTTGCTTAATGGCATAAACAAAGGAATTAAGGTCCAGAGCTTGGCTGGGTGCCAGAAAGCTAGTAAAGCTTTGGCAGTGATGTGTGTGCCGCTAGCCAGCTACACAGAGAATTCTTGAGTCACTGGGCAGGATAACAGGAAGCAGTGTGTATGTATGTGTGCATTTGTGTGTGTGTGTGTGTGTGTGTGTGTAGGAAGGTGATCATGTCAATGAGCTCTAAGATTCACAGGTATGAACAAAGGGGTGGGGTGGGGAAGCATTCACAATCCTTGCGAACATTATCCACAATGGGATCTGTTCTTCGACTACATCCCAGGTTGCTGTTGTCTACCACAGAGATAATGAGTGCTCCCTCTTCCAGACAAAAGCAGAACAAAGTAAGGAGAACAAAGGAGAAACTTGGGTAACATCAAACAGCCCTGGCGACGACCCTGTGTGGGGAGAAGAAATGTGAAAGTCTCATTTTCTGCACTTAAAGAGGAATACGATCTTGCTTGTGAGATGCTACATTGTGCACTCACAGTATAAATCTACAGTTGTGTAGTTACATGGTGGTGGCACCGCTCCACCCTGCTGCTGAATACCAACATTGTCCAACTGATTGTGGCCCTTTTGGTAGCCCGCTTCCAACCTGCAATGGTGACAGGATTGTGATGGGACCATAACGACAGTTCTGCATGATGTTGTCACAATCCCATCAGGATCCTGTGGCCACCTGTCACAATCGTGGAGTAAATCATTGACTTGTTTTTCCTATCAATGAACCACAATTGCACAGTCCTCCCACCGCCCTCCTGCACTTACCTGTAGTGCAGAGGATCAAGAAGCGCAATGACTGAGCTTCCTCCCCCAGCACAGCCTGGGAAAGTGCTGGGCTGCACTATGGAAGGGAGGAGCTGAGCCATTGCTCTTCCTCCTTTCCAGCAGGCAGCCAGTGTGGAGGGGAGCGTTTCTTTCATACTCCGCTCCCAGGAGAGCCAACCTCGGGATCCAGATGCAATGGCTTCAGCTAAAGGTAAGCTGAGGAAAGGGCCTGTGTCTCTGCCAGTGTGCCTGCTTCTTATCCCACTGTGCAGTATAAGGTGCACATTGACTGTTTCTGCAATCCCGATGAATCAAGTGGTACATTGAAGGCACTGGCATCACAGACTGGGACAACTGCATGGCTGGAATTTTATTGGTTAGTCCCAACTAAAGTAGATTTATTGAAACAATTGTCGGGTGGTAAATCAATATGCAGGTAAGTCCCATTGATTCAGTGGCTTTACCACAATCAGGACTAACAGTAGGATTTAGACCTACATAAAACAGTTACCCCCTTGGAACTCTGGTTATGGAACTGTGGACTGAACACACACAAAAATGGTGTGTAAAGGAACTTATACATATGTCTGACACCAACAGAAGTCTGGTGAAACAGTTCAGAAACACTTGAGTAGATCCTACCCAACAGATTATTGATTTTTCAATTTCTTTGTTATGAGTGCAGTAGGCCCTCCACATTTGTGGGTTTCACTTTCATGGATTTGATTATTCATGAAGTGCCCGCTGGCCTCTCCCTCATTCTCCCCCCCACCACCACCATTCCCTGGCCTTCCGGAGGAGGCCCACAGGATTGTTCAGGGCAGGCAATCACCTACTGCCTGCATGCCCTGTGGCCTCCGCTGGCCAGGTGCTCAGAAGAGGCCCACACGATCATGCAGGGTGGGCGATTGCCCATTGCCTGCATGCCTCACAGCCTCCACCAGCGCAGGAGCTCCAAGGAGGCCTATAAGATCATGCAGTGCAGGCCATCACCCACTGCATGCATGCCCAGGGGCCTCCACTGGTACAGGTGCTCCAAGGAGGCCCACAAGATCATGTAGAGTGGGTGATCTCCAGTTCCCTGCATGCCCTGGGGCCCCTGCCCTGCTGGCTATTTCAGGCTCCCTGCATGCCCTGGGCCACAGCTGGCTCAGGCTGGAAGGGGGCAGGAGCATGGACAGAGGGGGCACAGAAATTATTTGCAATTTTTTCACATTTGTGAGGGTTCTCTGTCCCTATCCATCACAAATGTGCAGGCCCTACTGTATAATAACAAAACATGTTTGATTATAAATGAATTTTGAAAAATATTTTTATAGAAATAAAATACTGCATTACCAAGGCCCTTTCCGCACCTTACCTTCTTCTGGCGCTGGGGTGTGGGGATCTTGTGAGCAGCCTCTGGTGAGAGGCTCTCGCATCCAGGGTCCTTCGGCTCCGCACGCGCTGCCTGCTTGCCCGAGAGCCCCACTTCTTCCTTCCGCAGCACAGCCTGGGAGATTCCCAGGCTGTGCTGGGGCAGGAAGCACGACCGGTGAGGATCCGGAGGCTCTGCACGCCAGGTAAGTGTGCGCGGGGCCCAGGAGCAATGCATGATTGCTCACCATTTTTGGCTTCTAGCCAAAAATGAAAAGGTGTGCAATTGGTGCCTGCCGGCCCCTGCAGCATCACATGATTGTGAGTGCACCATGCAGATCGCTCCTCACAATTGCGCGATGCTCCAGCCACCCTTTCGCATGGAAAATGCCATGCGAAGAGGGAGTAAGACAGGTACAACTTCACATAAAGAAAATGGTAATCAATGCATAAGCTAACATCCTTCCTAAAATAATGAATTTATCATTCTGAATCATATTGATTAGTCCAGACTAAAGTTGATCTACTGAACTAATTTTGGAATTGCTAAATCAACATATTGGTGAATCCCATTGATCCAATAGGCTTCCCCTAGTTGGGATTAATAATTGGACTTTGGCTCTCGATGTGAATTTTTTTTTTCCTGAAAGTAACTAGAACAAAACAAAAACCAAAGTCCGTTCCTTCTTTTATTCATGATGCTTTCTGTCCGTTCTTATTATATAACTAGATTTGTGAATTTTACCAACAACATACAGTGGTCCCTCCACATTTGTGAAGGTTTGGAGCTCAGAACCCTTGCAAAAGTGGAAAAAACACAAATAATCCCCCCCCCCCCCCGCGATCCCTCTCCCATTCCCCTCTGGAGCTTCTGGAAGGAAGAGATGTATCCATCATGCTTCCTTCTGCAGAAAGCCAGCCAGTGCAGAGGGGAGCACTCCCGTCACGCTCCCCTCCTGGCAATGCTGCTGCCGAGATCCCCACAGGACAACTTCAGGAAAAGATAGAGTGCAGAAAGGGTCCATGATTCTATCATTCTAAGCTTGGCAAACAGATGCATTGAAATTTATCAGCGATAATATTTTGTCGCACATTCATAGCCCCTCAGTTCAGGCTACAAATCTGGGTGGTTTTGAAGGTGTCCAGAAAGCTTTCAATAAGATCAAAATTTCCATATACTTAGATACCAACCTTTTTCCTGCCACTGTATCAGAACTGGTAGCTTTCCAGATATTATTGGACTAGAGTTGTGTTTAGAGGCCTACCATGCAAGAATTCACCCTTAGCCAAATCTTAGGAGATTTAGACATTATTGTTCCATAGCCAACTGTTCTAGACTTCTCAAACCCATCTAGAATACTTGTGTTTTATTTTATTGGTTTATTTAGTTAAGATATTTCTTTATCACATCTCAACTCACAAGAGTTCCCACGGCAAAGTTAAAATACATTAAAATATTCTTTAAAAACTTTTAAAAGCAGTTGAAAAACAATCCTGAAATATAATTTTAAAACAGAGCCATTTCAAACATTAAAAACCATGCAAAACAGAACTGTTTTGGCTGACGGCATGCTGTCCCTACTTAGTTCAAGATATGTTTAACAAATTCGGCCTGGATTGAGAAATGGGTTTGCCACAAACATTACACATCCCTCCTCCATTCTAGGAGTTATGAGAAAACACAAGGGTAGAGATCTTTAGGGAGCCAGAGTAGTATAAAGGTTTGTGAGTTGGACAATTCTGGAAATCCTTGCTTGGCCATAGGAACCCCCTGGGTGACCTTGGGCATATCACACTCTCTCAGCCTCATATGAAGGCAAAGTTAAACTCCCTCAGAACAAATTTTGGCAAGAGAATCCTGTAGTAGGTTTGCCTTGGGATCACCCAAGTCAGAAACAACTTGAAGGCACACAACAGCAGCAGTAGCAACAACAATAACAGTGGAGATCTCTAAAATACCTAATGCCAATACTGTCTAGAACTTTATTCCACCCAAGAATGCATGAAAGCCTCCTAGCCTTTACCCTCTGATAAAAAAATATTTTCAATTTCTTTCAAAATTCTTCAAATGTTTTGTCAGAAATAGTTATCTTCAAATTTACTCTGTGTTACAGTTTAGCTGATGCACTGAGAGGCATCAGTCCTTCTACCTCCACAAATATTTCAGTAAATGTCTCCCAACTCTTTCGGCATCTGTCAAAATTTTTTAGATACTCTACCTCAAAGTATTCGTGTTTCAGATTTGCTTTTTGTGAAATTTTGGTAGCAACCTTCAAGTTCCAGCACCTTGAGTTATTTATCAATACTACAGGCTACCTTTGAATCTTATCAGAGCATCTTTCTTGTCTTTTTGACATTTATACAGTCTGGAATCCAGAAATCTCTGTGTTTGGACAACTAAATTATTGCTTGTCAGTTCAGACTCAGATGAGAGACAGGTGTTTTGTTTCAGGGTAATACTCCATTCAGATGGCCAAGCTCACATTCTTACTTTGCTTCCATGCTCCTCTTGTAACTTGCCTATAGCTGACAGTTCGGACTCCTCCCCATGTCAATTCAAACATGAACTCTCATAGCCTTGCAATCAAATGTACATTTCCTTGCATTTTTTTAAAAAAGAAATGTGATTGAGATGAGTCACTTTGAAATTTTACAGAACTTGATTTTAAGAAATTACCAACAAGGTAAGGTAATGTGTATCGTTATGTGATTCATGAAACATATTGTTTGGGGTTTGGACATAATTTGTTTTTAACAATCTCAAGTTAACATTTTCTTAGGTGAAGTGCGTAATCTTGTCTTCAAGTACCACCCTTCCTCCACATTTGCAAGTTTCACTTTCACAGATTTGAGTGTTTTTAAAAATCAATTTTTCTACAAAAATCTGTTTTTTCCTACTTCATTCATGGGCTGGGTGGAATGGACATTTTGAAAGTTTTTAACCAAAAAACAGATGAAACAAAATTCCCAGGCATCTCTACTCATCTCTGATGACCTGAAGGCAAGTTGATAGTCAAGCAAAGAAGTTTACAGGGGCAATCCAAACTCAGTTTATTTTGCTTGTTTGCAGCAACAAACCAGAACAAAGCCACTAACTTTAGACGATGGGTGGGGAAGAGAGTATATTATACCGTTTTCACATTACACTGTTATAGTGCTATCACTCCACTTTCAACCTCCTGTGGAATTCTGGGGTTTCTAGTTTCCTGAGGCCAAAGAGCTCTCTGGCCGAGAATTCTAAATGCCTCTCCCTAAACTGCAAACCCCAGGATTCCATAGGATGTTGAAAGCAGAGTAATAGTACTATAGTGTGGAAATGGGCTCAGACATATGTGTCAGCTCTAAGGACACAAGTTGAAATAAGGGGCAGAGTTTCTGGGGCTTTAATAGTTGTGAAGAAGAGAAAATTTTAGCAGCTGTTGCTTGCCCTGGAAAAAGATATGTGCTGATATTCCCTTTGCTACATAACCATTAAAGGTTTTCTCATTTCACCTGACAACCCTAGTCAGTAGATTTCTATAAACCGGTAGCTAACATGAATCCTGGCCAATGACCATAAAGTGAAGTGACTCTGTGGTTTAACAATGATCAAGGAAAGAGCTTTCATTTCTGCAAACTGCCATAAGCACTCTTGGGCTAGAATCCTGTTAGTGATGCACTGTAAGGCCCTGCTTTGGGGGTCCCTGATATTAGTATGGTTTGGATGGGCACCATACCTAATTGGCATCATACATAATTGGCAACATATTTTATTGGCTCTGATATCAAATTCAAGCCTGAGAGGTGACAGAGAGGTCAAACTGAGCGAGGGAAAGAATTTGACTGTAAATGTGAGAAGTATAGGTCAACTCCAAAATCCCTCCAGGTGACACTGAGTCACTTGTCAGGCAAATACACATCATTCCTGTGGATAATAGGCTTAAATAGAAGCCGGACTTTTCCAGGGAATCCAACTGTGAGGAGCCCACCAGGACACTGATTGACAGATATCCATCCCTTGTACACCTGGATTCTTTCCTCTGTCCTCACAGCGCCCACAATAGACAGCTATTACAACATCCATCATGTCTTTGTCAATCAAGTACTAAGCCCATCAACAGGCGAAAGACCCATTGTCCGCAACAGGTTCCCTTTGTCTTGCATCTGGAAACTTCACTGCCACAGGCTATTTTCAGGGTACAAATACCCCTGATTTCAGGATGCCCAGGGCAGTCTCTTGAAGGTCTACCCGTCACTCTGTCCGTCTGGCTTCTAAATGAGAACTGTCCTTAGGTCCTACCTAAGCCAAAACACATTTCTGCTCTTCACTACTCTTCTGGACTGGTAATTATAAATCCCCCCAAACCCCTAAGCCTCTCTATATTTTTTCCTCCCTTTCTCTTTCAGTTAGCTCTTAGGTGGATGTGTGATTGTGTGTAACTTGTGTGCATGCATGAGCAAATTCCCCCCAATAAAAGCCCATTTTTAGCTTACTTTTTAATCTTTGGCCAGTTCTTGTCCTGCGTGTGCCTGTAAACGCTGGTAGGAAAGATCTTGCTAAGTAACCCCCCTTGCAAGCCTCCTCTTTGAGCTAATTAATCCCCCACTTTTACAAGGAGGCACTGGCATCACAGGGTGGCCCTTGTGGCATCTACGTTTTGGGGTAATAATACTGTGACAAGTACCCTTCTGGAGGCTGTCACACTTTTTAAAATGGTGTCAAGGGCTATATCCTGAGAAGGGTTGTGCGGGTAGAAATGTGCCGGCATAATTATTGTGCAAGTGGTTGCACTTTTCAAGGCACTCTGTAAATGTATCCCCCAGTGTGCACAACCATGTAATGCAAGTTGTGCAATCAGTTGTGCAGCTGTACAGTTTAGTATAAGGGTAACACAGTGGCATGCACCCTCAGCATAGCTACACTGTCAGAACTTTATGCTATGCAAAGACTGTATTAGTTCAAGTCCAGAGAGTAAGACAAGGATCCTGATGAATGGTTAATTACTTAATTAATTTCTCATCTTTCTTCTAATATTGGACCCCTGGTGGCTTACAGAACAAGATTAAAACAAAATACAGGTAAAACAATATGTGATAACAAAAGTTTTTTTTTCTTAAAGAAACATTAAATAGACAATTGGATTAAAAAGCTAAAACAGTTTAAAATGTAAAGAAAAGGCATGTCACACCCCATTAAAAATACCTTTGAACCATACCCAGTAAAAGAGCAAAGGCTTCTTTAAATAAATTTAAAAAAAGTATTTACCTGTCAGCAAAAACAGATCACAGAGGAGACCAACCCAGATTCCTGTCTCCATGTTCTCACCAACCATACCTATGATGGTGGAAGGACAGAGAATAAGCCCTCCACCAAAGATCTCAAGGCTCAGTCAGGTTGATATGAGGAGATACAGTCTTTCTGACAGTCTGAAACTAAGTTAGTTACCATTTTTGAAATCCCTGATGCCTAGAAATAGTATTTTTTGGTGGTACCAAGTAGCCTATGCTCACCAGCTAGTGAAGGCAAATGGATATGGAATCTGCTTAGCTTAAATTTCAGAATTTGTTTGCTTGTTTATGAATTCTACCCCTGCCTCTCTCTTGAAAGGTAAACAAATTGTGGCCCTCCTGATGGTTTTAGGACTACAACTGCCATGAGCCCTAGCAGGGAGACCTAGTGGTAAGAGATGCTGGGAGCTGCAGTCCAATAAAATCTGGAGGGCCACAAGGGGCCCATCCCTACACTGTGTAGTTCGATTACAACAAGGCAGCCTTCTGCACACCTGAGACAAAGCTGCCATGCAGATTTATAGCTGCCGGTTCCCCATAAAACGTCTCTCTTTCACCTGTCTTGTAGTCTCTCATTCTCCCCATTGTCTTGGGATAAGCATCCATTATCCCAAATAACTTAAGGTGGTGTTTTCAACTGAACGATGTGGTGCCATTAATTTAAACGACAGTAACCAGATGCAATTTAGTGTGATGCTTTAAATTGTTTCTTGCATGTGCATTTAATTGAAATTTATTGAGATGGTTATTTATGTTAATAAAATAATTAAAGGCAGTTATTTAAGACTAACTTTGAAAGGGCTGTGTAACTACCTATATTAATAAGACAGTTAGTTAAGGGATAATGTCTATTGCTTTATAGTAATTGCTATAAACAGCTGCTGAGTTTGATTAAACGCCGATGACAGCAAAAGGACGGAAGCGATCGTGGAAGCTGCTTGTGATGAGGAGCATGCAACAAAGGCAACCATGATCCTGCCACACTTACAAAAAAGAAGTGATGAAATTTCTGTGATTTATTAAGTTACCATTCTCTGAGTTTTTGAGAGCAGCAGAATGCTTTATAAAATAAAGGCCTTAACCCTGCTGTTAATCCCAACTGTTGTACAGTCATTGGATCTAGTGGGTTCACCTGCATGTTGACTCAGTGGGTTTACTCTAGACTAACCAATAGGATGCCAGTGGAATTGAAATCATGAAGCCATGAGGTACAATGCAGTCATGTACCTAAAAGAAGTTAGGTTCGTTGTTGCTTTTCTGTTGATTAACATATCTTTAACTAGTTCTATACCCACCAATATCAAGGTGGAATTCTATAAATAGAAACTGTTTTATGTATACCCACAATGGGACAGAACCATCTTCTAGTAAATAGTCTTGTGGTCTCCTAAAGACTAACAAGTATTATTTGATGTTCATTTTTTTGAAATGGATTTAAATGGATTTTTTGAAATGGATGTCAACTTGTTAACCTTTAACAGATGACAAGACTCTTTTTTTTTAATTGTTGTTTTAGCTGCAGTCACCTAACATGATTGACTCTTTTCTCAAAATCCAACAAATTTAACTTGACATCCAAGTAATAGTCATGACCCTCAAATTTGGCTAAATAGCCAGGCCTTCGCCTGATATGGAATAAATAACCTATAGAGCCCTACACAGATTGAGTCCAGACTACTTAAAAGACTATATCTCCCCTTCTGAGCCTGCATGGGCTTTAAGATCTGCAAGGAAGGGCTCTCTCTTGGTCACATTAAGGGCATGGTTTGGTGGCTACTTCCAAGTTGTGGAAGTCCCTCCCTTGGGAAGTTCAATTGGTTGCCTCCCTGCTGTCTTTCGCCAGCAAATAAAGAATCATATAATCATAGAAATGTACAGTTGGAAGAGACCACACGGGCCATCCAGTCCAACCCCCTGCCATGCAGGAACGCCCTCAAAGCACTCCCGACAGATGGCCATCCAGCCTCTGCTTAAAAACCTCCAAAGAAGGAGACTCCACCAGACTCCGAGGCAGCATATTCTACTGCCGGACAGCCCTGACCGTCAGGAAGTTCTTCCTGAGGTTCAGGTGGAATCTCCTTTCCTGCAGCTTGAATCCATTGCTCCTTGTCCTGGTCTCTGGAGCAGCAGAAAACAAGCCCTCTCCCTCCTCTACAAGGAAAGAGATTAATTAATTTGTGACATGTTAAAGAAAATAAAAATCTTTCAATAAACAATAGTAGGTTGGAAATGACCAATAAAAAGAATTTGATATAGAAAAATAGAAGTGATCATGGTGCAGGCAAAGAAGGAGGGGACAGAGAGAGATAGTACCTCAGTTTCCTACAATATTTATCTTGGATGATAAGCTATCGGAGTGTAGTGGAGTCACCTTCTTTGGAGGTTTTTAAGCAGAGGCTGGATGGCCATTTGCTGGGTGTGATAGATGACACCTCAGAGGTCGATGGGCAATTGATTGTGCCAGAAACAGGGCCAGTGATAGACCAAGCTACCTTGCCAGCACCCCTCATCAGCTGAAAGACAAGCTGAGACAGAGTGGTTGCAACCAGTGCTAGAGGGAGAAGGGACCATCAATGATTTAAAGGAATTAGATCCACCTTGGCCCCCCAGCTCCTAATCATGGAGGAGACAAGAAAAAGAGCCGCTCAGAGGAAAGCTGTTTTGGTGAGACTGAGAAAACAAAACAATGATGAATAACATCTCTTTCCATCGGCTATATAAGTCTATTGGCCTGGCTTGCTGTTTGCTTGTAGCAAATCGCTACTCAAGCCCTCACAACCCCTGTGTTTTGGCTCTCTTGACCCCTTTTGAACAGCCTTTCAGCATTCTGGACCTTTTGGATTTGACCTTGACTTTGGCTGAGCTCAGCATTTCTACTGACTGTTTGCACTGGACACTCCCCACTCATCCTGTTGGGCAGGTACTATCACCTTCCTTCCCTTGCTGGCAGGGAGGCATGGCCTGGGAATTGAACTCCGACACTGGGGTGAGTTGAGTGTTTGTTCCTGCATGGCAGGGGATTGGACTCGATGGCCATTGTGGTCTCTTCCAACTCCATGTTTCTATGATTCTATGTGGTTAAATCAATGTTAGGACACCAGAATTGCTCCTAAACTTAAGATTTTATTACTGTGTTAAAAGGGAAAAGATAGAACCCACAAAGAACTGGGTTCCATTTATATAGCAGATCAGGCCTCATTTGGAATACTGTGTCCAGTTCTGGACACCAGAGTTCAAAAAGCATTCTGACAGGCTGGAACATACCCAGAGAAGAGCAACCAAGATGATAAAAGGCCTGGAAACCAATCCCTGTCAGGAATGACTTAGAGAGCTGGGTATGTTTAGCTTGGAGCAGAAAAGATTGAGAGAAGACATGAACACCTGTGAGGGTAAGCAGGGGTTACTCTCTCACATGATGCAGTCTCCTGACCTTGAGTAGAAGATGTGACCCCCCCCATTGCCCCTAGAGATCATCTAGCTGCCACCACTGATTTTGAATCCCCTTCATGCAGTAGCTCAGTAGGAAGCTACTGGGGAAAGAATCTCTAGACTCAGAAGCTTCCTTCTCCCAGCTGTTGAGGCAGAGAAGAATCTATCTGGGTGCATAACCAGCAAGTACGTGGAGAGAAAGTGTGGACAGAGGAATCTTTATAAAGCAAAGAGTTTTATTCTAAACAGGAAATACAATAACAAAAGATGACTCATGCATGAGTGTAACCCCCTTCAGGCCTTACTTAGCAGTTACAAAGTTACAGATAAACCTAGTTCATTTCAGACAAAGGTTTAAAAGAATATAATCCCTACTGTGACTAACTAACACATCCCTATTCTACTCACAATACTATTCAAACACTGGGGGGAAGGAAGCCCTGCTACTGGTCCCTTGTCTCTCCTTGATGTTCCTTTTGTCTGCCTCTCTCATTCCTGAGGCCTTTTACAGCTTCTTCCTGGAAGGTTCTTGAAACTTTTACCTTGTTCCCCATCTGCCCTTGCTGATTGGGTAACTATATCATGTGTTCTCTGCTGTTGGCCCTCAATAACTGTAACTTAAACTCAACTTCTTAGTAACCCCATGTTTACTGAGAGAGAAAACTATTACCTATGTTGTCTGGATAATGGGAAGAGCCCATTATCACACAGCCATCTTTAAATATCTGAAGGGGTGTCACATAGAAGGTGGAGCAGGCTTGCTTTCTGCTACTGCATAGGTTAGAACAGGCACTAATGAATGTAAATCACAAGAAAAGAGATTCCACCTAAACATTAGGAAGAATGGCTTTACTCCAAGGCCCTTTCTGCAGCTTACTTTCTCATGCTGCTGGAGTGTGGGCCTTGCGTGAAAAGCCTGGGCAGGCAGGCTTTCGCAAGCCTCCTGCTTCCTTGCTGCTCAGGCTCCGGCAGCTCCTTCCTGCTTGCACGAGAGCCCCACCCATGCCCTGTCCCTTCCTTCCACAGTGCAGCCTGGGAGTTGTAGGCTGCACTGAGGAGAGGACGCGCGACAGGCCCGTCTCCAGAGGCTCCGCACTGCAGGTGAGTGCGGCCCAGGACCGTGAGCCTTGCGCAAGCTAAAAGCTGAAAATAAGAAAATGCATATTTGCTGTGTTTGCAGGCCTTGAGCGTGGTGGAAATGGGAGTGCATCATGCAGACCACTCCTGACATTTACGCGACGCTCAAGGGGCCCTTTCGCTTGTACACTGCCATGCGAAAAGGTCTCTAGAACTGTACAGCAGTGGAACAGATTGCCTTGTGGTGGTGGACTCCTTCTTTGGAGGTTGTTACCGATTCCTACAAACCCTATCCTGTGAGATAGGAAAATTGGCAAGAAACATCATTTTTCATATAAAACGGAATGCTTATGGCTGGAAAGGCATGTTGGGAAAATGGTATTGACTGTAGGCATCTCACTAGGTCAAATGACCTTAGAAATGGCCAGGTCATAAGTTCAAGAGGATTAGGTGAGAAGTCCAACATTAATGGGCTTGAGATAATCCTTTCAACAGCCAGATCTCCAAAACACAATAGGATCAAGGTGAAGCAATCAAAAACCAACATCCTGTAACCCCCTCTCATGGCAACTTCCCTTTGTTCTCTTACCTGTCCACACATTAAGAGGCTATCATGACTCCCACCAATGCTTTGTCACCTAAGTTAAGACAATTAGTCCATTCTGGACCCCTTTGTTTACTCTGCCAGACAGCAATTAGTGCACACCCCTTCAGGGTAGGAAATAGGGCATATAAGCCCTAGCTCTGAGCCCAGCATTTTTTAGTACCTTGGACATAGTACATGGCACCTAGATCTCTGTTCCTCTGTGCTACCTTCAGACCCCCAGTCTGAGTCATTACACCTCCATCTTCTTCTTCTGGACTGATAAATATACCCTCTTCTCTAAAAATCTCCCTCTATCCAACTTTTCTTACCTTTCCCTCCAATAGTCTAGGATGGTTCATGAGAGTGCTTGATTTCTTGTGTGTGTGTCTGTTAATTTCCAATAAAAACACCCTGCTTAAACCTTTAACTGGAATCTTACAGTTAGTACTGGTATACACAGGTGAAAAGCTCCCACCATTACCCCCCTCTGGCAGTCCTTTTTAAGCTGTAATTCCCCACTTTCTAAGGAGATACTGACATTGCAGAGGGACTCCTGAGTCACCCACCTTTTGGGGTAACAACGCCTTTAAACAGAGATTGGATGATCATCTTTCTGGAGTGCTTGAGTTGAATATTCCTGCACGGCACAGAGTGGGCTAGATGGCCCTTGTGGTCTCTTCCAGCTCTAAGATTCTATGATTCTATACGGAGTTCACTCTCTCTCATTCTCATACACACACATATAAACTGGTTAATTGACAATCAAAAAACTTCAACAATATTTTGATTACTTTAATTAAGTATAATTCATGGTTTATGAGAGACATGTTCATGGGAAGCAAGCGATGCAGATCCATAGAGGTAACTACGCTGATTACGTTTGGTCTCTATATTATGTATGTTTCCATCGGTTAACATTGCATTTATTACAAATATTCAGTAGAAGTTATTAAAAAGATGGCTATGTTTTCTGGCTATGTGCCAGGGCACATGGCTATATTCTGGTTGCCGAGGACATGACAATGTCTCCAGCACAAAACCTCCCCCCACCCCCACCTGGATAGTGACTCAACTGAACTTTGGAATCATCCAGTTCAAAATACAGGCTTGGCACAGTCACGATGTATGGCTATAATCTGAACAGGTCACACAGCCACTAAGTTGGATAGAAATCCATGGTAGAGGTATATGACATACAGGAAAAAGGTAATCTAGAGACATTGACCTGAGTCTTATTAGCAGTCCCAATTAGAATAGGCTCATGAAATCAAAGGAATCCATACAGGTCTTGACTCACCATTCAATAACGCATTCAGTGGGGAATGCTTTTGGAGGGACTATGAATATGATTCTGGTTTTTGAATTAGAACTACACAATTGTTCGGGAACAACCAGTTCAGGGACAACCAGTGTCGTATAGCAGTTTGAGTGTTGGACTAATACTCTTCTGGAGACAGTTCCTACTCGGTCATGGAAACCTAGTGGGTGACCTTGGGCAAGACAGTCTCTCAGCCATAGATTAGAAATGACTTGAAAGCACATAGCAAACAAACTCTGCTTGTCCTTTCCCCATGGATGGGACCCTACCATCAGAAGGGGGGGAAAATGCCCATCACATCCCCATGGGATGTTAAGGAGGACACACTTATCACACAGTCAGACGAGAGGCATTCAGTCATTCTCTTGAGAAGAGGAAAAAAAATTTGATCATGATTGGGCACTCCTTGCTGAAAGAGAAAGGAACAGCAAAATCAATTTCAGAAGTTGGGTTTCCTTCCTGCAGCACATTTATTTATTGATTTGATCCTAACTTTTTCCCTTTGCAGGATCCAAGAAAGGAACAGATGCAACTAGGATGGGAAGCAACCATTCTCCCTTCATGAAAATAGTATTAGTCAATAAAAGGCCGTTTCTGCACGGGGCAAGGGAATCGCCCCATACTGGTACTTACCAAACTTCTTAGCTCCACGCTTGGGTCCAGGCTCTCCACCAACTGCTGAAGCTCACCAGCCTAAAGCCTGCCCCCGGCAGATCGCAGGCTCACACTGGTGCGAGCCTGCAAATCTGCACTGGAGCATGGGCACGAAGTGGCACGCTCTGTGCCTTTGAAAGACCTGTTTCAAGCTGTCTTTCAAAAGCACGCTGGATGACCACTTCGGGTCGTTCTGGAGTGGCCTGAGGTGCAGAACTACACTAAGTAGGTCCGACCCAGTTCACTCCCAGGTGCAGACGTCCTCCCTGGAGGACGCTCTGCACCATTTCTTTAAGCCCGTGAGGAAATGGCCTTTGATTGTATTCCACTTCTTCCTACAGAAGATCCACAGCTTCTTATAAAAAAATCCCTATGCTTAAGATCATGTATCACTGACTTAATTTCTTGCTGTTGTGTTTGTCTTATGGTGACCCTAAGACAAACCTATCCAAGCCTTTTCTAGGGCAGAGAGTATGTGACCCACCCAAAGTCACCCAGTGAGTTTCCATGGCTGAGTGGGGAATCAAACCCTGGTCTTCATGGTTGTAGTCCAATGCTCAAACCACTTATACCATGTTGACTTTCCCAAGACAGCCTACAGCATTTTTTTTAAAAAAAATGGGATACATTTAAAAGTTTTTATACAAAATTTTTAAAAGAATTAAATAGCAGTTTGAGTAAAAGCAGAAGATTAAACACTCAGGATTAAAACAATATAAAAACACAGACTGTGATAAATAAGATTAAAAAACTCATCATAAATTGAAATTGAATTTGATTCTCAGACTGAAAGAGTGGCTGTAAACCAATTGAAATAAAATTATATTTCTTCCCTTCTCTTTTCAGCTATGTACAAACTCAAAGATTGTTTCTTAAAGTCTGGGAACTCATAGGCCATTTCTGCCCTGCACTTTCAACCTCTTGTGGAATTCTGGGTTTTGCAGTTTAGGAAGGCCAAAGAGCTCTCTGGCTGAGAATTCTAAAGGCCCCTCCCTAAGCTACAAACCCCAGGGTTCCACAGGATATTGGAATGGAATAACAGCACTATAACAGTGTAGTGTGGAAATGGCCATTGTGTTTCACGAGAGTAATAGCTAGTAGCAACTGGACATCAAAGCTCATCTAAATAGTCTATTTGTCCAAATAATCATCTTCTGCCACTCCTTCCTGTTGAGAAAGCATGGTTAATAGTTAGCTTTCAAAACGCAGAAATGGAGATCATCTCATAACTTTGCTTGATTAAAACAAGTCAAATGAGCATAACAAACAAGATTTGCCTAACTAAAACAAGCTATGGCATCTGAAATCTCTTAAATATATTTACACATGGCATCAGTTTGCACATTTTGTTTGTAAATAATACTGTTCTTTGTATGTATCCCCCCCACAATCCAGTTCAGTTTAGACATGCAGTCTTCACTCCCCTTCAACGAATCATGGTCGCTTTCAGACCTCACAATTGCAAGCCAGCTTACAGTCCATGGTCTGCAAGTAGATACAACAATTTCTCCAGATTGTGCCCTCCTTCTTTTAATGCAACTGGAGAAATTAGATCTCCAAATAATAATTGTTCATTGCTTTTGTGATTCTTTGCAGACACCCCTTCAAAACCTCTAATAAGACAGGGCAGCTGAATTCTCATTTTTCTAATTGCTTTTCACAGTTAATGTATTTATTACAGAGCAAGTGCTGGTCCTCACAGGCTTCTTCTTTGAACTGCAAGCCCACCCTGTGTTCTAGCCTAGTTAAACTTCTAGGTCTAGCAGGCCTCGGAAACACATAATAGTTTTCCTCAGGGAAAACTGTGTAACAATGGATGAAAGACTTTAGCCTCCCAGCTCAGTTACAAAGAGATTGACTCCTCTCATCCTCTTAGTAAGAAATCTACTTGAATGTGTGTGTTTTTTTAAAAAAAATGTATTTCAAACATTATCTTTTGAAAAACATGCCTATATGGGCCTCTTGATTCCTGTACTTTGGTTCCATTACCACCCATGAGCCAGTTCAGAAGTGAAGCAGATGAAGATGGCTGCTACAGAGCTCAGGCAGTTGAAATACATATCTGGATATAAGTTTTGGTTTTGACTGCCAAAAAGACAAATGAATGAGTCTTAGAGCAAATCAAGCCTGAACTCTCACCAGCAGTGAAGATGACCGAACTGGGACTGTAGGAGGAGGCAGTAGGAGAAGAGAGAGGCCGCACAACAGGTAGATGGACTTCAGCAAGGAAGCCACAACTCTGGCTTTGCTAAAGCTGAGCAGGGCTGTTGAGCACCAAGGCTCCTGGAGAATAGTCATTCATGGGGTCACCATAAGTCAAAGTCAGCTTGACAGCAAATAATAGCATAATTTGGTTTAACTCTTTTTAGGGAAGGGTGATAATTCCTCTTCAATCCATTTTACTTGTGCAGGATTTGCCAAGATTTGCAATTTTTTTCCCCATAACTGGAATGGCAAGAACTTGAGTTTGAAAGACATGAATATGGGAGAAATGGAAACTGACAGACAGGTTGAACCAGGTGAGCTTAAGTAGACAGACCTGCTATTACCCTAAATGGTGGGGCATTTTGAGGTCCATCTGCAATGCCAGCATCCTCTGGTAATTTGGGGAATTATAGTTCAAGGATGCCTGTGAGAAGAAAGTAACAGCAGGATCTTTTCACCTGTGTATACCAGTACTAATTGTAAAGAGGACTTCAGTTAAAAGTTAAACATAGTGTTTTATCAGAAATTAATAGACACACACAAGAAATCAAGCAACTTCACAAACCATACAAGGCTATTGAAGGGAAAAGAGAGAAAGGTTTGGATAGGGAGAGGTTTTGGATGGAAAGGGTGATATTTACCAGTCCTGAAGCAGAAGATCAAAGTGGAGTGGCTCAAACAAGAGTCTGAGGGTAGTACGGAGGGACTGGAATCTGGGGGACCATGTGCAGATTGATACCCAATGTAATACAAATTGTAGAGGTTGGAGATGGGTTTTATATACTCTGTTTCCTACCCAGAAGGAGAGTATATGGAGAAAGCAATAATTCCCACAGTTCTGACAAAGGAGTCTGGGATGGCCTGACTGTCTTGACTTTACATAAGAAAACACTGATGAGGCTCCTGACAATCTCTTAATCTCTTGGTTGGGTAAGGTAAATAGGAAATGTCTCTGTTGGATATGCTCACAGCAGATGTGCTTGACTGCTTCACCTGGGCAGCTTCCTCTTCCATTGTTTCTGGGAGTGCTTCTACCTTACAGTTTTGAAAGGATCATCCCAAGCCCAACAGTGCTGGGCTTTCCCTGAATTTATGACCTGGCCATGCTGAGGTCATCTTGACCAGTCTACATGCATACAGTCAGCATTTCTCCAAATGTACTTTCAGCCATAAATATATCTAATTTATGAAAATTAGGACACCACTCCAACTGGGGATGTTGTGTGATAACACTACCATCAACCTTGCCAGTGACCTAAAAGGGCTTTGAATACATAGGTCTTAAACGTCAAGCTTTGAATGACTGGGTAGTTTTGAATTAGGATGTTCACCAATCGTTTTTTTCTGAAATGTTAACCAACTTTTTTTTTCATGAAAGGCTCTTCTTTTTTAATGGCTAAGTGGTAAGCACATACAATATGGTGACCATGATCTTATATTGTAATTGTATTGAGTAAATCTAGGCTTGTGAAATGACATGATGGTTGAAAAGACCAACAAGACACCTCAACACAATAGGAGACTGGGTCATGGTAAGTAATAGTAACACTCTATTCTGCTTTGGTCAGATCTCACCTGGAACACAAGGTCCAGCGTCCAGTTTGGGCACCATAACTCAAGAAGGATATTGAGAAGCTGGAATGTGTCCAGAGGAGTACAACCAAAATGGTAAAAGGCCTGGAAACCATGCCCTATGAAGAGTGGCTTAGGGAACTGGATATGTTTAGCTTTGAAGAGAGAAGTTAAGAGGTGACATCATAGCTATGTTCAAATATTTGAGGGTGGAACAAGTTTGCTTTCTGCTGCTTCAGAGACTAAGACATGCAGCAATGATGTCACACTAAAGAAAAAGAGATTATCAGAACTTCCTGATGATAAGAGCAGTTTGACAGTGGAATACATTGCCTCGGAGTATGGTGGAGTCTCCTTCTTTGGACATTTTTAAACAGAGGCTGGATGGCCATCTGTCAGGAGTGCTTTGACTGTGTATTCCTGCCTGATGGGGGTTGGACTTGATGGCCCTTGTGGTCTCTTCTGGCTCTATGATTCTATGAATCTAGATGGACTGACCGGCTGGGAACCTCAGTAGTGACCTGGAATCTTCACCGCCTCTGCTTGAGGAAATTAATGGACCCTTTAATTCTAGGATTTAAACTGGATTAGATTAACAGTTTTCTGAACAGAGAAGCCAGTGTGACCTCTCTTTTTACCCACTAAGCAAAATACGGCTCTCCCTTCATGGTGGGGGTGGGGACTTGTGACATCACAAAACAGCCTGAGATACTAACTTTGCTCCCTCCATACCTGTTTTATAACTGTGAGAAGCCAAGTGAAGGAAACTGAACTATGACATGGATGGAAATGTGAGGTAGAAGGAATGAAACAACTGACTGGGCTGAGATCCTGCACTGAATCTGTATAGTGCAAATCTACGCTTGTGTAGTTACGTAGTGATTGTGCAACTGTACACCCTTCTGCTGAATAAAGATATTGAACAATTGGCTGTGTATTCACCAATGTACCTGCTGATTCTCCCATTTGCGCAATGGAGAATGCACAGCACTGTTTCTGAAATTCCAGTGAATCAAGTGGGACACCGAAGGAATTGACAAACAGGTGGCATTCAGTAATGAGCAACCATCCCCACGAGAACAGCCTCATTCAGTCACCTGTTTGTGAGTCAGCACATAGGTAAAAACAACTCAGAGCAGCCATGTTGGTGTGGGGAGAAATATATGGCTTTTGAGAAGGGTTTCTGAGGGGCAGCATCAAGAGACATCGCTACAGAGATGTAGCTATGTGAGATACATGCATCTCCCAATGCAGGATCTCAGATGACAATTTAATACCACTTAAAACTGCTTAAAATAATTTAAATCTATTATGTGTGTGCTAAATTTGGACAAAATCTATTAAGCCCCAAAGGCTTTAATAAAAAGCCATGTTTTGACTTGATGTTGGAATGACACCAGTATGGGCATCAATAAATCCTCCAAAAAGAGGACATTCTATAAGTGGGGTACCACAGAAAAGAAGGTCCTCCTCCTTGTCCTACCACTATTGCCTCCTGGTGGGTCACAGAGAAGGGTATTTTACCAGACCTCAGTTCTCAGGCAGACATATGTAGTGAAAAGAATTCCTTGAAGAATCAAGATCCAAAAATATTCAGGGCTTTGAATGTTATCTCCAGCATCTTTAATTCACATTTGCGATGGTCAAGGCATCCTCTGAGACCTCTGGAATACCCCAGAATGTGCCTGATGATGACACCATCATTGCACAGCCAGCTGTAGGAACATAGCCAAAATGTTCCTCCAGCACCTCTCTCTCCACTGGCCACTAAATCATTGTGTTGTGAGATGGGGAACTAAAAGAGTCAAGTGAGTCCTGCCAGAGGGGAGAGGGGAGATGGGGCATAGTTCCACCTGGGTGAAACTTTACATTCTGGCTCCCCATTCAGGATTTCAGCCAGCACTTTTTGCACCTGGTTGTTTTCAAACCCATAGGTTAGGGAAACTGTGGAAGCTTAGAGTAATCCAAGAGATTAACAAATTGCCTCCCTTTTCTGTTCACATGAATCACATAATTCTTATCCTTATTCTATTCTATGCATTTTTGCACACATTTTTGTTGTTGTTGCTCAAATTACTGGGCTGAAAAATTAAGCAAGACACATATACCAAAGGAGATCAGTGTTTTAATTTATGTATTGATCTGGGAAATGAGAATTTGGACATTCAGTAATCAAAAACGGAGCCTAAGAAAACTCTGTGCTACAAATGCCCACTACCTTTGCCTTCTAACGACAGCACTCCAAAACCCAGTTATAGTTTACTGTAAAGAAACCTCTTACAGCTTGAAAATCTTACTAATTGTTCCTAAAGACTGCTCAGGAATATGTCATCCCTCCATTGGTTCATGCCATATGGAATCCTGAATTTATTGACATATTTTTTTCCATTAAAAATTATATTTGGAAGTTGGGGGGGGGCAGAGAGAAATAAATTGCCCATCTGGTTCCTTCAGTTTGACACGTCTCTTCTGCTGGATTTAACACTGGTTCATTAGTCAAGGAAACAAACAGCTCCATTTCCGTATTATTCACACTATCACATACTGTATTCCAGGTCATACATATTCTGCAACTTGTTTAATAATTCTTTTATCCTTTAACAAATTCCCATTAATCTCTGACCAGGACGAGCAATAATAGGTTACTTAGTCATCATATATAAAAATCAGAATCAAGTATCTTTAATGGCTTCCATTAATTACATGTCTGTGGGAAGGGATGGGTGGGGAGTGGGGGTTGGAGAGGAAGCTACCTCTCTTAAGCACAGTATCTTGTCACTTGTCAAGAGGAATCTCATTTCTGAAATTAAAGCAATAGCAGCACTGGCCAAATCAAGCACAGGAGGGGGAGGGAAAAGCCCATGCTATAAAGAGACAAGGCCACTTCATTTTCTATTAACCCAAAAGTTTTCAGTTCCTACTTAACGGATTTTTCATTTTAATCCCTTCTCCCATTTTTCAAACTGTTGACAATGAGCATGAAAAAAAAATCGTGAGCAGAATTGTTGTGCTCTAACTTTGCTTGCCAGCAATGACAACCAGTGTCTTAGATGGAAATGGAGCTGTCCAAGGTGCTGTGGACCTAATGAGGAATACGATTCAGGACTATGGATAGCTCTGTTGGTCTAAAGCCCAGATGAGATTCATGGTTCCAAGGCCATGAAGACACCAGAGCTTATGTGTGAGGTTTTCCTTTTTCCTGCATGATTATTCAAGTATTACCCTTTCTTTTGTCTTCTTGTAAAACCCATGGGCTGGGGATGCCTCTCCCTTGCCTGTGATTCTCAGTTTTATCACTGAGAATCTGCCAGAATCTTTTTTGTGTTTGGTGTATAGGTATGTTCCCCCATGGAAGGAGTTGGATTTTTCTTTCTTTATCTCTCTGTCTCTATTCCTGATGCACAACGTCTACTTTCGGTTCAAGGCTGTGAAACCAGAATTGCTCATTTGTTTCCACTGCACATGCAGATATGCAAAGAATATGGATGCTCATTTGCACCGTGAATGAATGCATTTTGCACATTTGATGGTACGCTTGATTGTGCATTTGGTGCCTTGGTTCAGCTGCACAATGGTGTCCTCCAACACAAGGGCTGCAAAGCACAGTCAAAGCATAACTCTACATGTCGGAATTTACATTATGCAAGTCCAATATAGGATCTCGGCCATAGACTTTTAGAATGGAAGGGGACAGAACTTGCATAAGTTACTTTTTTTCCTAGTGGCTTTCCCCAAGCTATAGAAGAGATCTTGGAGATCATCTAGTCCATTCCATTATTTTTTTAAGAATCTGTAGCATAGGATCTGACTACAATAAGCTCCTGCCTTTCTATGTGCCATTATCGGATGCTTCTGAATTAAATTCCATTAATGGGGGTTCCACCATTTCATCAATTCTTCTTGCCTATGGAGCTTTGCTGGGGATGCCTCTCCCTTGCCTATGATTCTCACCATTATCAGATGCTTCAACTGTAATATTAGCTGCCAGAATCTTATTTATGTCTGGTGTATAGGTATGTTCCCCTATGGAAGCAGCTGGATTTTTCTTTCTTTCTCTCTCTTGTATGCATGCTGCTTGCAAAGCAAGATAAAAGGGTAAACAAAAAGGCACTAAGATAGCTGGGAGACATTGCAAGCAGCACATGTGCAGTCAGTCCTAAGTGAGCCTCCAGAAGTGCTTCATGCTCCCTGCAGTACAGTACATGGTTTCTGCTTTTCAACCAGTTCTGTTTTCTAACAGTGGTCTGGTCCCTAACCTATCAGATAAGTGGGAGAAGCCTGTACAGCACCCTGCAGCCTCCAGCCTCTGCTTGAGTACTTTTTTTAAAAAAGTGATGATCTAATAGTGCATGTGAACCAATCAGCAGCATGGGGCATTTTCACCCACAAGCTCATCCCAACTCTGAGAGTGTTCCAGTTCCCTCCCCACTCACTTGCCTTGCACTCCTTGAAAAGCCAGAAATGAGAGTGCAAGATCAACTTGTGGTGTGGCATGCTAGGATCTTGGGTTGGGAGATTTGAATTAAAACACACACACACACACACACACACACACACACACACCCCAAGGTTTGTGATCGTGCTTTCTCCCCTCCTGTTATCCCATCTTGTATGGAACTATTTGGATTCCATTCAATTGTGTCCATAAGGACCCAGAATTCTGTGAGTGTGCATCTATATATTTGAGTTTTCTTAATTTTTTAGACTTGATTTAAAAAAAAAATCCTATAAACAGCTGAGCTTGATGGTTAATGTCTCATCACCAGGGCCAGCTCATTGTGACATTATGAGGACTCACCCCTTGGTTTCAAGTTTTGGCCTTCAGGTCTTATGGTCTGACATTGTACTCAACTGGCAACCACAGAAATGAAAATTAAGAGAAACAGCTTCCCTTTCCCAGTATGAAGACTGAGACTAAAGACCTCCATCCACCCCTCACCAAAAAACCTTGATAGAACAGATTTTTTTTCTTCTTGGCTGATGGCCACTTAAGGGATACCTTTCCCTCACAGAGCAGTGCGGAATATCAGTGGATTAAAAAAAAATCTAGTTTGTTGTTGTTTTGTGTATTCAGCCTCCGTCCATTTCTTGGCTGAGATTCAGCTCTATTGTCATGAAAAAGTCATTCTGGAGCTAACAAGGGACCCAGACTCTTTGGCAATCATCCAAGAAACATTTTCTTAAAAAGAGAGAGAGAGAGAGACTGAGACTGAGAGACTGAATGTAATGAGCAGGACACTGCATGCAAATTATGCCATCTCTATGAAAAGCACCCAACAAGATTTAACTTATTAATATGTCAGGAATACAGTGTGGGAACTTTGGGTCAGGTAAGCAGGAGGAAGAACTCTAACCTGAGCCAGCCTCTCTCCAACTTGGGATTTAGTTCCAGAATTTCATTTTGGACCCAGGGCTCAAGGCTTTGGTCAGAGATCATCATCATCATCATCATCATCATCATTTATATCCCATTTTTTTGCCCAACATTGGGCCTTGAAGCAGCTTACATATTAAAACAATACAGTTTAAAAACATATATAAAAGATATTAAATCAGAAATAGCTATAAAAGAATTAAAACAACTAAAGAGAGATTAAAATATGCAATTAAAATTGAAACAGTACAGAACCCCATAATCTGTTTTTTAACAGCTTTCTGTATTAAAATACTTACCTGAATAAAAATGTCTTTGCCTGCTGCTGAAAGAACAAGGAGGGGACGATTCTGGCCTCCTTGGGAAGGGAGTTCCAGGATCTAGGGGCAGCCACTGAGAAGGCCCTCTCTCACATCCCCACCAAACGTGCTTGAGACAGCAGTGGTGCAACTGGCCTGCACACACACCCAGATTTGATATGGTTTAATTGGTGAGATATGATTTAACTGGCAAAATGTATTAATTGGCATTGATATAAAATGGACCCTGATGTGAATGTAAGGCCAAGCTGGGCAGAGAAAAAATATTGGTTGAACATGTGTGCTGCAAAGGTAGGTCAGAGATCCCTCTAAGAATAGCCAAGTCATTGTCAGGAAGTCACCAGGTAACTCCAGAGGTAACAGACTTAAACTAAGCTGTAACTACCTTGCTGTCAGCCAATAGTGAAGAAAAGTTCCCACCAAACCACTGATTGTTCCAACCCTGCTCCTCATTGACCTGGGCATTTCCCTCATTGTCCCCATATCTATCCACCATTAAGGAGCTTTCATGACAGCTATTAACTCTTTGTCACCTAACACTAAGATCATTAATGCAGTCCAGACCTTATTGTCTACTCTGCAACCTCCATTATTTACCCAGTCAAAGAGCCTTTAATAACCCTGCCCTTTGGGCAGATTTTGGATATAAAAAACCTCTGTTTTGCTTTCTCTCCAATTCATAATTATCACCCAGAAACCCAGAAACTTCACTATCACTCTTTCCTCCCTTTTTCTTTGGTTAGCCTTGTGCAAGTGTGTGAGTGTTTGGATCTTGTGTGTGCATGATTGAATTATCTTTAATAAAACACACTTCAGTTTACTTTTGGAATCTTTGTCTGGTTCCTTCCTCCAGAGACCTCATAAACATTGGTGGAAGATCTTGTTAGATTACCCCTCACTTGCAGGCCTCCTAACTGAGATAAATAATTTCCTAGCATCACCTGGAGGTAGTGGCATCATGGATGTACCCGTGAGCCACACACGTTTTGGGGTAACAGTCGGACTGAGAGAACAGCCTCTCCTGATGATCTCAGAGCCTATTTCCTGACCTGAGGGGGAATGTGCTAATTCCTGTCTGGCAGAACAAACAAAAGGGGTCCTGAACAGACTAATGGTCTTAACTTCAAGTGACAAAGCACTGGTGGAGGTTGTGATAGTCTCTTAATGTCTGGACAGGTAAGGGGAGAAAGGGAAGTTTCCATGGGAGAGGTTACAGGATGTTGAACATTGGTTACTTCACAGTCTTGTCTGCTATTGTTCTCTGAGGCCTTTTCCCCAACTCAGCTATTTCCAGCGATGGGATGCAGTGCTCGCACGAGCAGCCTCCGGAGAGAGGCTTTCACGTCTGGGGTCCTTTGGCTCCGCACGAGCTTCCTGCTCACGTGAGAGCCCCGCCTCTTCCTTTCACAGTGCAGCCTGGGACCTTTCCAGGCTGCACTAGACAGGAAGCGCGACTGGCCCAGCTCCCAAGGCTCTGCACGAAAGGTAAGTGTGCGCGGGGCCCCAGAGCGATGTGCAACCGTGCACCATTTTCGGCTTAAAACCGAAAATGAAAAAATGTGTGCACAGCCCCTATCAGGCCGTGGAGCATCGCGCAAATGTGAGTGCATCGTGTGGACTGCTCCTCACATGTGCACAACGCTCGAGGGGCCCTTTCGCATCAAAAATGCCATGCAAAAAGGGCTTAAGTCTGTGTAGTTGAGCGGATCATCTAGAAACCATCAAATTGAGTTCTCCAACTAATCCTCCTGACTTACGACCTGGCCATGCTGAGGTCATTCGTCCTAGCATGAGGCTTACAACCAGAGTCCTTTCCCACATGCCTTTCAGCCATAAGTGTATAGTTTTTATATGAAAAATAATATTTCTCCCAAGTTAAATGATATTTCTTGCCAATCATGCTATGCTATATAATAGGAGTGTAAGGCATGGTATACCTTAGTTTGAGAAAAGCAATGTGAGTTGACTCACTTAAAAAGACAAACCACACAAAATCTTCTCCTGTCCCTGATCGTTGTCCCTGCTCTGATGACAGCAGCTCTAATGGGCTTCATATGGATATTGGCTTTCCCACTCCCACTTGGACATGGCAGAGCATTTATGGACCAGGGTTGTATCAGTCAGAAGCAACCCATGAGACTCTCAATAATCAGAAAAATTATCAGCCCAGCATGCATCTGGAGCTGGCAAAGTATCAAGTTCCACCAGGGTATTTACAGGAACTCAAGAGATAGAATAATATTTGCAAATATTCATCCCCAGGTTGGAAAAGGGGTGTCCAAATAGTCAGCAAACCCAACTGGTAAGATTTACAGGCCGCTGAGAATTTTGCTAAATTTTTTCCTGGTATTTAGCATCCTAAAGTGTTGTGGAAGAATTACTCTGTGGGAAAAAAGTGAATTTCTTTTCCCCTGCAAAAGATTTTCTGTTGTGAAAATCCTGTGCTGATCTTTTTTTCAAATGAAATCCTGTTTTTCTCCACAGATTAATTCCTGTGCAATGCTTCAGAATATTTGAATATGGAGAGAGTACAGCAGGGTAACATTTGTTTTCTCCTGCAGCAGGGAGAAAACTAATTTTAAATCTTCACAAATAAGGATGAAATAATTAAGGATTTACTGCCCCACATAGACACCACGTAGGGCAAAGGCAGCTAATGAGATGATGGCAGAAGGAAGCTTTCCTGGTGCACCCCAAGGACAAAATCACTAGCTCCTTCGGTCTGAGGATGGACCTGAATCCAGCATCCATTGTTAAATCTGGCAAAATTGTTGAGTAAGTAGTTAATGGATACATCCTTACGCAATGTCAGAAAAAGCAATTACAGTAGTGTTGCCTCAGTTACGCTAGCACAAACCCCAAGAGGATTCCAACCTCAGATGTATTTTCTCCTTTGCTTTCCTGGACCATCCATCTCTAACCTGATGCCTTCTAATTGTTTTGGACTACAGCTCTCATTATTCCCAGAAGGCAAAGACAGGCATTACTCCTAGATATTAACATAGAATCATAGAATCATAGAGTTGGAAGAGACCACAGGGGCCATCCAGTCCAACTCACTGCCATGCAGGAACACCTATCAAAGCATTCCTAACAGAGGACCATCCAGCCTCTGCTTAAAAACCTCCAAGGAAGGAGACTCCACTACACTCCGAGGCAGCATATGCCACTGCCAAAAAGCTCTGACCATCAGGAAGTTCTTCCTGAAGTTCAGGTGGAATCTCCTTTCCTGCAGCTTGAATCCATTGCTCCTTGTCCTAGTCTCTGGAGCAGCGAAAAACAAGCCCACTCCCTCCTCGACATGACATCCCTTCAAATATTTAAACATGGCTGTCATGTCCCCTCTTAACCTTTTCTTCTGCAGACTAAACATACCCAGCTCCCTGTGGCACTCTTCATAGAGCGTGGCTTCCAGACTCTTTACCATTTTGGTTGCCCTCCTCTGGACACACATGGTCCAGTATTCTGTGAGAAATTGACATAAATGTAAGTTGTGTTACGCATGTGGAGTGATTTGGGGGACCATGAAGGACAATCATAACCAGATGACAGAGGCATAAGTAGAGTAACACATGCAGGATCATTGCACTGCAGTAGTGCATTAATGTAGACAAAGTAGCATGTAAATGCATAGTATTTAATGTATTGTTTCCATACGTTGCTCCTTGTGATCACAGAATGGGTTGTCAGCCAAGCTTACTGACCACCGATCCGCATCCACAATCCACTACATTAATATTCAGTATGAAGGTTGCTTAGCATAACTCCACAACCAGATATTTACACTACGCTGAAGCAACGCAGGATCTCAACCATTATTTTTTAACAGATTATGCGTTTAGATTCACATTTTTTTCCTATTCAATAGTCTCTATTATTAGATTCAGACACTTGCTTTTCTTTTTCAATTGCTTATATGTTTAACATCAGGCACTTGACATACAAAAATATCAAAATTTCAGCATGGATGTATGGACACACACATACCTACGCACACACAAAGAAAGCCATAAAGCTTTCTATTCATCTGTCCCTCTATTGCTGTCTTTTGATGGATCTCATTATTAAAGAATCATTTAGCTTACATAATTGTCTTGTGCCATACATAATTCCAACCTTTCAATGTCTCTTCAAGTTGGCTTATTAGCCAAAATGCAGGCTTTTGTTTTTGTGTCTTCATCTATCAAACTTGAAGGTGGACAGGTTCATCCATGTGCTAAGTTTTTTTTAAACAATGATAATAAAAAGGGGGAAAGAATAGATGTTTGCCTACGCTTATAATATCAACTACTACCTAAACCTGTCCTGACATTTCTGTTTTTATTCTTTTCTTTCTTTCTTTCTTTTTTTTTTTAAAAAAGCAGTTTAGTTTAATATTTAGAGGGAAATGCTATGGAGTAATGCTATGGGGTAATTTTAATTGGCCAGAGCCAGCATGGTATAGTAGTTTTGAGCATTCGACTATGGCCCTGGAAACCAGGGTTTGATTCACCACTTGGCCAAGGAAACCTACTGGGTGACCTTGGATGTGTAACACACTCTCAGCCTCATAAAACCCCATGACACATTCACCTTAGGGTCACCATAAGTTAGAAGTGACTTGAAAGCACACAACAATGGCAACAATTTTAACTGTCTATGGCTGCAAGAAGGACAAATTCTGGACGAGATAGAAAGGGAGGAACAATTGGGTTCTGCTTTGAGAAGTTTTGGTTAGTTTTGAGATAGCCCTGTAAACATTACACAATTCAGCTAGGCTCAAAAATGGTGCCTTAAAAAATATATGGAGTAGTTCTGTGGGTTCCAGTAAGTTATTAGGCCTCAAGCCAGGCTGCTAAGGGTGCCAGATCTCAAGGCCTGGCCCTACCACTCCACTTGTCGTGAGTCATCTCCAGGGGGCAGACAAGGGTGCAAATTCCCCAGTTTTGGTGAACTCAGTTCTGGCTAGAAAGAAAATATGGTGTGTAAGCCTCCAGCTCAGCTAGTCGAGCAACAGCTTGCTGCAATTTGCAAGGCTTCACTGATTGGTTGCTACAACATAAAAGATTTACTTAGTTAGCTTCCTCCTTCTTTCTTAGCTGTTGTAGTGCAGGGGCTCACCCCCCACTCTGCTGTTCATCCACCTTGTGGCTAGAAGTTAGTAGGCAACATTAAATGTTCTTTATCTCATCTCTTCAAGTAAGTGAGAATTAATAACCCCGTCACTTTACTTTGATCTAGAACAACCTCTTTAGTTAAAACTTCTGTCTTAATTTCCAAACATGAAAAAATACATTCTCTGTCTCTCTCTGTCTCTCTCTCTCTCTCTCTTTCTGTGCCTGTTTGTCTGAATCACAAGCTGTGAGGAACTGTGGTTAGTACTTAATGCTTACTACTTAATGGTCCTGTGCTGGTAGTCAGCCAAGGTTCACAGCTCTCCAATAGAGTCTTTAGGAGCAACCATGGACAGAGTTTACAACAGTTTGTCAGTCAGTTACTGTTTGTTGTCTCAGTACTCTGAGTCAGTAATAAATTCTGCGTGACAGTCCGAAGGAGTATGGAGCAGTGAAGCCAGCACAAAAGGTAAGGGTCAGGGTTTCCAGGAACATGAGTCAGGGAGCTGAACATAGGATGTGTTGCTTTCACCAGCGAAACCAGTTGTCTGCAACAAACTTCTCTCCATCTCCTCCCCTGTATTTACGGACTGACAGCCTTCCCCACCTGTTTGCCTAGTTAATGTGTCTTCTCTATATAAACGCTCTGAGTCTTGTGGGCTCTCCCTTTTCCACCTACGCTGGGTTGCAGTAAGTATTGTCCTGTTCATGTCTCTGTGTTGTGGCTGTTGTGGAGGGTTCTGTCTGTGTTTGCATCTGAGTCCTGAGACAGGGCCATGACATTAATAAAATGACAAGGAGCTGTCCCTTGGTCTCAAGTTTTGGCCCAGCAGCCCTAGGGCTTGGTATGATCCTGAACTGGCAGGCCTACAGACTGAATGTGACGTACAGGATAGCTTTGAGTTTGAATAATTAGGCTGAGTAGTGTAGGGATGGGAGGGCGGGGAGATTTTGCCCTGGGGTGGCAACTTTTTGAGGCGTCCCAGCCCGTGGCCACACCGTCGTGCACCTTGGTCATACCCCCATGCAACGCAGCCATGTCTGCAGACACAATGGTCATGCCCCTCACACCTTAGCCCTGCCCCCCTCCCCACATTCCAAGCTCCCCCACTGATTAGGTATAGAGGTTTCAAAAGCTTTGTTCAGGAACATTAAAGAAAACAACTGTGCACCTTGGCAGCTGCCAGCACTAAAGGAGCACTGGATGTTTAGGACCTTACAACCTGTAATGTTTCAAATTAGTGCACACTAGCATTCCATTTTGACAGCTAATCAGAACAACTCCTTCCCCAGATTCTTCCATTCCCCTCCTATTTTTTTGGCTCTCAGAGACAAACTAGAAAGTGTCTAAAAAGCACAAACTGGGTTTTGGACAAGTTATGTTTTCATGGTAAGGCTCCAGAATCTGAGGGATTCTGGGAGTTGTAGTCCAAAATGTTTTTTGTTTTTTTCACAAACTCTGTTTAATACAGTGGCACATGGAAAGATCGCATGCATCCTATGAAGATAGCTAAAGACTATTGAACATCCCTACAAATTCAGGTCCACTCAGTAGTTTTGGGAATCTTTTATCCTGCTAATCTCACGCTTAAATTTCACAGCTGTTATCACTCTAATTTCTTTTGGCAATCTGGTAGATTTCATTTTACCAGTTCCCCTCTATTTTAAATATTCTATTCATGTATTTGATTGGATTCCAATCGCCACCTAACAAAATGTTAATTTCATTCATTTTCATTAATTTCATTTTAATTTTCTTCTCCAAGCGGGAATTCCTGTGCTTACCTTGAATCTCCTTTTTTTCCCCCACACTGCCCCTCTATGCTGTTTTTCTTGGGGTTCATGCCACATCCTTGTTAAAAGATGCCACTCAGATAAGAATGGACCATTTCAAAACAGTTGGGAAAATGACCCCCTTAAAGTACTTGATGTTGTTCCCTTACTTGCTTCCCCTCAAAATTGAACCCAATGAGCTTTTATCTTGACATCACACCACACTCATCTATCAAAGAAATCTTGGCTACCAAACATCATTTGAAAAGTGGCAACAGGGGGAAGCGGGTTTTGGTGGTGGGGGAGAGAGAAAAAATGGCTTTATAAAAAATTCATGCCTACAATGATCTGATAATGTGGCACTCCGATACCAGCAGATGTTTTGTCTAACATGTTCCCCGAAGCTGTGGGCTCTGCTTCAGTATCTTTCATTTCCACTTGCTATCTGCTGACGGTAGGTTGTCATGTATGTACCCTCTAGCTCCGAGCACCATTTCCCATCCAAGACTGCCGCCGCGGTGCGTAATGAGCTTCACAAGATACTTGTCTCAATAAACTCCACACTCCCCCGACCATATGGAACGCAAGACTCTAAAGCCCACAGACATGCTTCTTTCTCTTCCCCCACCTCTTTTTTGTGATTTTTTTTTTTATTAGGTTCAGATTCTTTGACTATAATCTATGCAATATCTAGAGAAGGTACGTGAAGAGCTGGCTGCCGAAAACAAACTTAACACTTGTTTGCGGCGTCTGTTAACAAATGTCCAATTTGGGACAATAAATTTCCTGGGAACCTGTTCTTTTGCTGACTTGTAGCTTTATCTTTTCTTGTATTCTCTTCCTCTTGTGTCACTTTTTTTTTATGAACTATGCATATGTATTAAATGGGATTTGTTGTCCCTCGGTACCAATTTGCATAAAGTGCAAGCTAACATTGGTTGGAGAGAAGCAAATTACTTCTCTGGCAAGATTGCACTTCTTCACTTCACTCCGTTTTCTTCTTCTTCTTCTTCTTCTTCTTCTTCTTCTTCTTCTTCTTCTTTAATTTTAACAAACCGCAGGAATAGGTTGTTAACAGCACTTAGGAAGTTATTCAAAGTATCACTTTATTTTTTTTTTCCCAAAGAAGTTTGATCAAGGAAGGAAAAGACAGGGGTGGGAGATGGTATTCTATTAATATGGAATTGGTCCAAGTTCTATTTCCCTGTGGATAGGTGGCCTGTGACTTTTTAGTAAGGTTGCCAGGTCAAAACATATTCAAGCACTGATGTATCAGGGCAAATCAGGAGGCCTAGGGATCACGCCAGCTTGTTATTATGTCATAGAACGAGGGCTTTGGTGAGGAAACAAGGGTGATGTTGCCTTGGTGACGTCATCAAAGTTCCTGCATTAAGCATCCATCACAGAGCATGCCATTCAATTTTAAAAGAAGGAAATCTTAAAGTCCAACAGAGTCAAAGCAATATTCATGTAGAGTCAAAGTCAGCCTTGTCTTGGAGCAGATTATTCCTGCTGAATTTTGGAAGTGACCAAATCTTCCAACCACACCCCAGTTAGAGACATGGGAGGAGGACTCTATATCCCCAACAGAGGCTCATGGGAAGAAGGAAAAGCTCAGAATAGGTGCAGTGGGAAAATAAATTATTAAGAAAATTTAATACCATTTCTCTGAAAACTATCAGTTTACAATAAAAGAGGACTGGAGAAAATAGAAATATAACATCAACGTAAGCATTGAATCATGTCTCTATCAGACTTTGTTGACTGTGAGTCAAGGCCAAGGCTGGGACCTCCACAGAAGAACTATTGCCCAGATAGAAACAGGAAGCCAACGCTAATGGTGAGGCATAGCAGTCAAGAGAGTGCTTAGTTTCAAGAAAAGAAGTCGTTAACATCCATCAGCTTCCAAAAAAAAAAAAAGAGGAAAAAATACTGTGCAAGAAAGTGCTCAAGTACTGTGGTCTGCTTTGGTCAGACCTCACCTGGAATAATATATCAGGTTCTAGGCACGACGCTTCAAGAAGGATAATGATAAGCTGGATGGGCCATTGTGTCAGGAACAGGTGGTTACCTCCTCATACAATGTCCGGAAACAGATGTATGCAAATGTAGTTGGATGTAGAATGTAGGTGATTGGTCTCCCTCCCAACTCAGTGGCTGACCATCTGCCAGCAACTTGCAAAGGCGTAAATCCAACATATGTCTGTGTAACTCACTTTCCGGGTTGTTGTGGTCAGTACCCTCTAGCAACCATGCAATGACAAAACACCACCACCCCAGCTCACCTTTCGGCTGTTGCAGCAGCTCCATACATGACCATTTACTAGTCAGTGAAGAGTAGGGGAGAGCAGAGAAGCATCCAGCCATGTCAATGATGCACAGCAATGACATCGTTCTCTTAGACCTTCAGAGAACCCTGGAGGGTTGTGGAGAACATCTGAGATTTTTCTATACAGGGTGGGATATAAATCTTTTAATAAATCAATAATATTTTTAATAAATTAATTAATATTGTTGCTATGAGTCCATTTACAAGCAAATGGCTGGATGCTTCTCCTCTGCTCACCCACTTTCCAGCAGTCAGTAAAAGGCCATGTTGTCAGGAAGGGGCTACAGCAGATAAAAGGTGGGTTTGGGGAGAGGGGATGATGGGGAAACATGTTATAGATCCATCTTCACAAAGCTTTTTGCTACATCACTCCAGGCAGGATCACAGCCTATGGTTTCATGGTTCTGTGACTAGAATTCTTCATTGGGAGGTACACATCTAACATGTAGCTACACTTCTGTACTTACATATCCTGGTGCTAGCTTCTCCAAACTGACCTTTCAGATGACACAATCTGACCTCCACACAGACATTTCAGCGTCATTGAAAAGTAGGGGGGATCAGCAAAGACATGCGCCCTTGTTTTCTTGCCACTAGACATGCTGCAAAAGGTATTTACAGGGACCTCCAGGAACTTTTTGGAATTTCCTGCAGATGACATCCTTTTAGTGTGTCCTGCTAAAGGAAAATAGCTGGGGACATCTTTATTGATCCTCCTGTACATGAATGACACAGCATAGCTGTGTTGAGAAGGGGACTGCATTGCTTAAAAGGTGGGTTTGGGGAGTTTTAGTTGTCACACCAAATTCTGACCTCCGGGACTGAGGTGTCCATGGTGTAATATCTCTTTTGCTTTCCTTCTGATGGCCAGGGCAAGAAGGTCAGACAAGATCCCCTTGAGACTGTTTGACTCAGGTCCTCCCTTTGCTGACCTTGACAGCATAAGGTAGAGGTTAACAAACGAAGCAAGCAACCAAGAGCCAAACAGTGTTCCCAGCTTCTTCCCATAGCCTGCTTTGGAGGTGAGGAGGAGAAGGAAGGAAGAAGAAATATAACAAAGGAATGTGAATGGGAGGGATTGCAGGGGGTGGGAGGGGACTGAGAAGGTATTTAAGTCAGAGCTTCATGAGAGTGCCAGTAATGATGATTTCTGTTATTTCCTTCACTCAGTCTGAGAGATATAAACAAGAAAGAGGGGTTATGGGGGGGGGGGTCAGGATTGTACATTCCTCACATCTTTTGTTTTGCCCTTTACTTTCCCTGGCAGGCACTGAAACCACCTGCCAGTGCTCCCAGTGCCTGTACG
The DNA here is from genome assembly GCA_030412105.1 of Cyclura pinguis. NCBI lineage: Eukaryota > Metazoa > Chordata > Lepidosauria > Squamata > Iguanidae > Cyclura > Cyclura pinguis. The sequence continues at coordinate 14,027,136 of CM059599.1, read as the reverse complement.
TACCTGGCACGGTTCATCCCATTGCCTTGCACAGTGGCAATCACTTAAGCAATTCCCACGGCTGCCTTTGTAAGAAGCCTCTCTCTTAAGCCTCCGGTTTAAGAATTTAGAGTAATCATGTAAAAATGATACCCCTGTGCTCTATGATCCGCTGAATCTCGCTAATGCCGGATCCCAGAAGAGGGCTTATTAATGAAAAGATGCAATGCCTCACTCTCAGCTCATGTTTCACACGAATCTCTCTCATGGATTCAGCCGTAAACCTCACCGCTGATAAAGTGAGTATTATGAATCCCCACGCTTGGCAAGAGGGGAAGCCTTGGACTGGTGGTATAGCTGGCTATCGGCTCTGCTTCCTGGGTGCAGTGCTGGACAGATGCGCTTAATGGTGGCTGGGAGAAGAGACAGCATGGACCACTGGTGAGAACAGCGGATTCCACTTTTCCTACTGGAGGACCCCGTCTGGACTGATTTGATTACTTTGTCAAGAGCAAAGGTGGCTGGTACCTTCCATGTCATTGGGAGTAGTAAATCTAATCCAGGTTTAATCCAAACTGTAAAAGAGGTTCTGTACCTTGGATAGCTCCTTTTCAGTTTGGCCTAAACCTGAAGCAGATTCACCACTCCATTCTCATGGAAGCCACCAACTGTTATTGTCACAGAGGACTTTAGGAAGTATTCTAGGACACATGGGTCAGCATTCTGTTATGGACATACACACACACACGCATGAATGCATGCATGTTTATTTTCAATCACTGCAGAGACCAGCTTTCACTTCCCCTTCTGCAGATAACAAAATGCCCACACATACTCCTACTATAGCCCTGCTGAACCTTTGACCCACTGCCAATCCATATCAGGTGGGAGCTGGAGAGGTTGCAGCCGCTTCTGGCTATGTCCTTATGGACAGATGTAAAGAAATGGCCCCTGCAACTTCCAGACCCCAATGAAACACAGCACTGGAGATACTCTCTTTGCATCTGGCTATGGGGACACAACCTGGTGGTGCTGTGACCCGTCCTGCTCCCTGTTGGGCAGGGATTGGTTGTGGAGTGAGGCTCCTTTGGCATTACAGTAGGTCTGGATGGTGGTGGTAAACGGCTCAGTGTAGTGGTAGCCTTGCACGCTGAACTATATGCTACACCAAATGTTGGACTGACGCTCACACTCAGTCTGTCTAGAATAATGAGCTGGTCAGATCTCCTGGATCACATTTGCCTCGTTTGAACTTATGGTGCCCCTCTGAACTAGTCCAGCAGCTAAACTGTAAACCCCAGGGTTCCATAGGATGTTGAAAGTGTAATAATAGCACTATAACAATCCAGTGCAGAAATTACTGGAGACTTGCTACTCTCTACCTACAAAAAAGGCATGTGAGATTCAGACTGGGCAGAGACACTTTTGAGTTCATGGCGGGTGGGGAGAGTTTGCATTTTTCAAAATGGAGAATAAACTTCTATTGACTTTTATTGCTTTCTTTTTTCCTGTTTCCAGTAAGCTTAGAAGCTAATTAGGGAGAAAAAATAAAACCTGCCCAGCTTCAGAGTTTGCAGACTTATACGTCTCAGTATGGCTGAGGACATCAACACTTGAAGGAACACCTCTCCATCTATATACATACCTGAGGAGTGAGATCCCCGGACGGGGCCTCCTCTGTGTGCTATATTTGGGAGAGAAACATGACGGACGAATCTGAGAGAAGGTTTTCTTTGCTGTGGCCTCCTGTTTATGGAATGCCCTCCCCAATGCTTGCTTCTTTTAGACACAAAGGTGAAACATGGCTTTTTGCTAACCCAATGTCTATTTCTCTTTTAAATGTACATGGTTTCAACTGTTTAGTGTTTTCTCCTACTTTAACTCGGTGATGTATTAAATATGCTTTTATCCTCCTGAAATTGTTTTCTTGTTTTTATTTGGAATTGTTTTTAATAGCCTAGACTGTTTCAGGCCCTTTCCACAGCTTACCTTGCTCCATTGTCTTCTGGTTGTGATCCCAGCAGCACCTTTGTTGGGATGGGAGCATGTCCCCAGCACTCCCCTCTGCACCTGACTGGCTCCCTGTGGAAGGGAGTGCGAGGGACATGCCTCTTCCATCCGTAGCACAGCCAGGCTCTTTCCCACGCTGCGCAGGGGCAAGAAGCACCTCCATTATCCTTTTGGGTCCTCCACAGGGTAGGTAAGTGCGGGAGCATCTTGAGATTGGGGGTCATTGATGGAGAAAATCATGCCTGTTAAGTGGTTACAGGGTGATGATCTTTTGGTTTCTTCCTCTTGCAGTTGCATTAACTATTGTTTCCTGAGTTTGGACACTTGAGGAGATTATATTGAACCCATTAAATCGAGGTTCCCTGGCTAGTCCTCATGAACTTATGACCTGGCCATGTTGATGTCATTTGCCTAAGCACGAGGCTTCCAGGTCAGACTCCCTTTCCATGTGGCATCCAGCCATAGGTGTATAATTTATATTTTCCATGCTAATTTTTTTTTAAAAGTTTGGCACCAATCATACTGTATCATGGAGTGGGGGTGTACGACACAGTAACACTGCTAGTGAGCATTTATTCTGGATCTGGACATTTGCACAGAAGCACTCTGCTCTTTAAGTGTTAGCATATGGCCAGTTCGTTCAACCTTTTATTTTGCACAAGCCTCCTCTAGGATCCGGTAAAAAATGATGCAACCCTCTGGAACCTGCTAAACTGCAAACCCATAGGATTCCATAGGATGTTGAAAGCGGAATAATAGCACTGTAACAGTCCAGTGCAGAAACGGCTTCTATGTTATCAGATTTCAAACTGTGGTCCCTGCCATTTTTTGTCACACCACAGCTTACTGGTAGAAGGGACTGGGCACACACCGCCCTCTGCTCACCAGTGCCTTAGAACTCCATCTGCTGGTGCACCTGCCTGGTTTTAAGGTGGGTTTTGGGGACTCAGATCAGGAGACAGTAGCTATGCCATCCTAGCTACATCTCCCAAGCAGGATCTCAGGCATTATAGCTATTTCTCCACCCATAAGTAATGTCTTTTATTAGTTGCTCTATTTCAACAATATATTGATATCCACTAAACCACAAATCTAATTTGTTAGTTGGTGGTCCTTCCTCAACATTCAGTTCTGGAAAATAATTTAAACATTGGTGCTATACTGCAAAAAAAGAGAGAGAGAGAGAGAAAGAGAGAGAGAGAGTGGTCTTTCTTTGTTGCAAGTGCAACTGATCATATTCTGATAAGATATGTATGTACGTAAGATATGTATGCAATGATACATAATGATATGTATGTAAGATATGTATGTAATGAAAGTCCTTGGGTATTTTTTCCCAAGTTTTGGAAGAGACTACAACTGGCTGGCAGGAAAAGTGAATGGAAGTACTCCATTCTGCGACATTTTATTGTGGATTTATTCACTTTTGGTAAATCATACTAAATGCTACCATCTTTTCCTTACTTTTCTACTGATGATATTTCCTTAATTATTACTTTCTTTTTTAGCAAGACACTCAAAACCCTTGGTCATGTTGGTTTATCTTAGCTACCATTTTTTTCCCAGAAACCTGAGGGTTTTTTCTAATATAAGTTACATGACCTAAATGAGATACACCTTTTTTTACATATATAAATCTTAGATATCCTAAGCCATATTAAGATGAGAGATCCAATGCAGTGAATGTTGGACAATGACTCCAGAGACCAAGGTTTGAATCCCCACTCAACCATGGAAACCCACTGGGTGATCTTGGGCAAATCACACTCTTTCAGCTTCAAAGGAAGGGAAATGCAATACCCCCTGAGCAAATCTTGGCAAGCAAATCCTGTGATAGGTTCACTTTAGGGTTGCCATGAGTTGGAATGGACTTGAAGGCACAACAACAATTTAAGATGGAGTCTATATTCCTCCAAATATTTAGCGTAAGAGTTACATTAGGTTTACTTCTTCATAATCTAAGGTACAAATTTTATCACTATCTGTTTCGCAAGATATATTTAATTAATACTTTAATTAATTTCTACCCCACTTTTTGCCCAATGTGGGTCACAACATGATTAGAAATCAGCCGGTATGGTCAATGGAGAGTCTGGGAGATGTAACACACAAAAAGGAACTTTCTCAAGCTCTGGTTGGGCTGTAACTTTGATACCTTGATTATTTCTCCAGGATTTCCTTAAACTGTGTTTTACACTGTGCTTTAGTGCACCTTTCATCAGTGGTGAGGAAGGCCACCAGGAAATCTGGTGGCCCTCAAACGGCCATGGTAGTGCTGGACTCTGCAGTATAGCAGAATAAATGAACCCGCCCCCCCACAACACACATCAAACTGCTTGGGTAATCATACCATAAAAGGACCCTCTTGAATTCTCATTTCCTTCCTTTCAGTCCATGAGCATCACTTATGCTAGCAAGCCAATAATCTCCATTTATAGTTCCAAAAGTCAGTTCAATGATCCTACGCAAAGTTTACCATTGTCTATTCAGTGCAGCAAGGCATTTCTGTAATGGCTAATTCAAACATTCTCAAACTTTGCGGAAGGATCTAGAATAGAGCTTTGTAACTCAAGACCTTCTCGCCTTATTAATGAAGGCCTGAATATCCCTCAGGTCTTTAGGGAGCAAGCGAGTCTTGACTTTAACATTTTGTCCAACAACTCTGCTTTTACATTTCCTCAACATGCACACAGAATGTATTTAACCCGGAGTTTATTGAATGAGGGATTAGAGCTATTTTTCTTACTTTAGTGAACTTTGGTTCACTTCATCCTGCATACATTATGTGATTCCGGCCTTCCGTGGCAAGAACACTACTGTTCCATAAACGATTGTGCTCAAGGCTAAATAGCTTATACTCTAATACCTTCTTACTCATATGGTCATATGGTCTTACCACAGTCCAAAGGTTAAAAACAAAAGGTGTCATCTGTTCTCAAAATGGGAGATACAGAAAGTTACCAAGAAGTGGTATGTCTTCCCAACCAGAACAGTACCTTCCCAACTAAGAAAAGGGGTGTTGCAGTTAAGGACTTACAATTACTAAAGAGTGGAGACAAAACTAATAATATTGGCATGGTCTGAAGAAAATCAACAAAGCTGCAACAAAATATTGCAGTATACAGTACTTCCATTCACATCTCAGCCAGCAGAGCAGTTCTGCCAACAGAGCCACTCTGTCAACAGATCAATGAGATCAACAGGTAGAAGGTCATTTCCACCACCAGAGGGGGCTTTGTATCTAATCCTAACCCACCCAATCCTTTGATATAGCATTGCTTTTAGCTAAGTGACCTGTTCCTAACATAGGTCCTTTTCGCATGGCATTAGCCATGTGAAAGGGCCGCTTGAGCGTCGCACGAATGTGAGGAGTGGTCCACATGACGCACTCACAATTGCACGACACTCCGGGGGCTGGCAGGCACCAATCGCACACTTTTTCATTTTCGGCTGTGAGCCAAAAATGGTGTGTGATAGCACATTTCTCTGTGGCCCCACGAGCACTTGCCATGTGTGTGGAGCTCCAGAGCCACGGTGCTCACACTTCCCGCCCCAGTGCAGCCTGGGAAACTCCCAGGCTGCACTGCTAAAGGAAGAGGTGGGGCTCTCGCGTAAGCTGGTGGCAGCTGCGAAGCTGAAGGAACTGGGACGTGAGAGACTCTTGCTAGAGGCTGCTTGCATGATCCCCGCACTCCAGCTCGGCGAAAACATGCATTGCAGAAAGGGCCATATACATAAGACAGAGAGAGTTCAGAAAAATATTACTGATCAGGCACAAAGAAGAATTTGGGAGAAGTGACTAATTTTGATATGGAGAAAAGGGCTGCAGGATTATGAGCCATCAAAATAGAGGAGTACAGACCTGCTTTGGATGTTATTCAGGAGGTCTTAAGTTCAATCCCCGATATCTTTCAATAAATGATGAAGCAATAGATGATGGGAAAGACCCCAAAAAGAGACCCTGGAGAGCTGTTGTCCATTAGCATAAAGGCTAGCTAGAGAAGTCTGCTTGATATGACATAAGGAATCTTCTCACATCCAGTCTACATATCAGAGCCATAGGGTTCACATTTCAGGCAACTTCACAAGTAATCCATATTATGACATGTGAGGCTGCCTCAAGAGCTGATGGTGTGGCTTGGATAAATAGAGACAAATGAGGAACTGGAAAACTAAATAAAAAGAGACCCAGCATTCAGTTTTGGTGGGCCCCTGCAAAACCAGGGCACCCTTTGTTTAACAATAGCTGCCCATCTATCTCCCTGGCTCATGTTGGCTGACCTGGAATTTCAGACTGTAAAAGTAGACACCTCTTCAACCAGCAAGTCAGCAAAGATCAATATGGCCTCCTTCACCTTTACAGCAACAACACAAACTTGGGGCGGCTGAAGCATTTCTCTTTCTTGTGGGATTTATGGCTCAAGTCCTGCTAGACTGTTTTCATCTTTGTTCCAACAAGCCAGGCTTGTTGGAGAATCACACTCTGACACTCTCCTAACCCCAGACTCAAAAGAAGGAGATTACAAAGGGGTCAGAAAACCCCAGAGGGTTCCCCTTGGTAAGAACCTTCCCTGTCAGTTTGCCTTCTCATTTCCCGAGCTCTCCTCTGATTATTAGTGCACTGACGGAATAAAAATAACCTCATATTCCTACATGAATCATAAATAAAGCCCTTTTATTTCATCAAAGAGGTTGGCAGGTTTATAGTCCGCTGCAATGTCTGTGCAATGCGAATGACATACCTTTAATTTTGCCGACAGGCTTGTCAGGGTTCAAATGAAAAAAAGAAGTGAAAAGTGAGGCGACTTCTCAAAACATTTCACTGTTGCTGTGTGTGTTGAGCAGATACACACACACACACATATAACAGCAATGTGTGTGTGTGTGTGTGTCTGTATGTGTTGGGGAGATGGGCATATATATTCCACAGCAATCAAGAAATCCAGCTGATCTTGTTAAGCCGCGACACAGCCGTGTTCATAAATACTCCTTGCATCGTGTATTGGAATTCAGTTTCCCGAAGACAGGATGGCAAATTCTACATACGACAGTAGATTAGTCAAGCCATTTCAAAGCAGGGGGTGAACTCTACAGCCCTGGCCAGCCCCAGTAAATATGGCAACCTCCCAATGTTTTGGACTACATCTCCCAAGATTCCTAGACATTGCTCTCACTGGCTGGGTTGATGGGACCTGTAATTCAAAACATCTGGGGGAGAGGGTTAGCCTAGGCTATCCAAAGATGACCTAGAAAATTATGTGGAGAATATAAAGAACTTGTTGCTCACCCACTGTCATTGCTATTTGCTATCAAGTCAATTCTGACTTATGGCGACCCCGTGAATGAGACCTCCAAGAGCCCCGGTCATCAACTGCCTTGCTCAGGCTTTGCTAACTCAAGGCAGCAGCTTTCTTGATGGAATCTATCCATCTATAGTGTGGCGTCTTTCTTTTCCTACTGCCTTCCACTTCTGTTGCTGTTTGCCTTCAAATCATTTCTCACTTAGGGTGACCCTGAGCCAAATCCTTTGCCAAGCATTATTGTCTTTTCCAGTGAGTCATGTTGCTTCATGAGACATCCAAACTATGGCCCTTTTCACACAGCATTTCCCATGCGAAAGGGCCCCTTGAGCATCGCACAAATGTGAGGAGCGATCCACATGACGCACTCACATTTGCGCAACGCTCCAGGGCCTGGCAGGCACCACTCACACACTTTTTCATTTTCGGCTTTAAGCCGAAAATGGTGTGCGGTCCCGCATTGCTCCCAGGTCCCACGTGCACTTACCTTGCGTGCAGAGCCTCAGGAGCTGGGCCGGTCACGATTTCTGTCTCAGTGCAGCCTGGGAAGATCCCAGGCTGCACTCCAAAAGGAAGAAGCGGGGCTCTCAAGCGAACAGGAAGCTCGTGCGGAGCTGAAGAAACCTGGACGTGAGGGCCTTCCGCAAGAGGCTGCTGGCACGAGCACTGTACCCCAGCACTGAGAAAAGGTAGGATGCGGAAAGGGCCTAAGACAGCCTCAGCTGAGTCGTCTTAGCTTCTATGGAGAGCTCCAACTTGATTTGCTCTAAGACCCATTCATTTGTCTTTTCAGCAGTCCACGGGATCGATAGAACTTTTCCTCTGCACCACATTTCAGATGATTCAGATGAGCTGAGTTGACTGGAACACACAAAATTGCAAGAAAAGTGATTCCACCTTGACATTAGAAAGAATTTCCTAACAGTAAGAGCAGTGAAATAGACTTGCGTAGAAAGCAGTATATTCTCTTCTTCAATTCAGGTTTCTAAATGGACATTTTGGATCGCCATCTCTCAGTGGTGCTTTAGCTGTGGATTCCTGCGTGGCAGAATATTGAAGCAGAAGTAGTTTGGGGTCTGTTCCAACTTTATGATTATACCATTGAATAGGATGAAGTTTTATCAACACAACTACACTAGTGTTACTGGATCATTCCATTATGCAGCAGTCACACAACAGGCAGAATGGCCAGGAACTCCATTTTATGAACCAGTCAATTCAATTCCCCACTCATCACTAAAGACCACAGTTATGAAGCCTTGTAGACATTGCAACCACTTGGGCAATGGTTTATGCTGGTGCAACATGGTTTCTTGTTGTTCTCAACTGCTTGTCAAGACAACTTTGATGTATGGGAATCCTATGAATAGTGGACCTCCAGTTCATCCTATGATAACCAGACCTGTTCAAATCTTGCGGACTCACATCTGTGGTTTCCTTGATTAAGTCTATCCATTTGTAATGTAGTCTTCCTCTTTTCTCACTGCCTTCTACTTGTCAAGAATTGTTGTTGCTGTTTTTCTAGTGGGTCATGTCTTCTCATGAAAATACTATGGTCTGAATGGTTCTGACTTTGGTATGTAACAATTATGTTTTTCACACTTGAGAATTTTATCTAGTTCCTTCATGGTTGCCCTTCCAAGTTTTAGTCACCTGATTTCGTGACTGCAGTCTCCATTTTTTCTTATCTGTGCCCCTCTCCAAAGAGCATTACTACTGTTACTGAAATATGTTTGACTTCAAACATTTCAGTTCAGTCAGAATAAGGAAACCAGGGGAGACACAGATGCAGAGGAAACCATACTAAAAGCAATGGGAAGAATCCAGACTTTGCCATGTGTAGTTAAAAGCTACTCTAATCTTTGAAGGTGAATGTAGTCTCAACTCACAGCCCATTGGTTTTAATGGGTCTGTTCTAAATGGCTAAGTCTAGACCCAAGTCAATACACTTAGGTCCACTGTAGTTCATCTCAGATACCTTTAATATATGCATTGTCTGTTCAAAAAATGATAGCCTTCAGCCCCTCTACTCCGCCTGCATGACAATGAACTGGAAGATGCTATACAGATGGGTAAATAGAGCCAATATTTTACCAATATGGAGTCCTCAGTTTGTTCCACAACAAAAGCTAAAATAAACCACATATTTATTAGCTCCTTGCAACACAAAAAAGGAAGGAGGAAGGCGAAAAGGGAAGAGATGTGGCAGCACCGCTAAGACTAACTGGTTTTTATTTTCGCATGGGCTTTCTTGAATATAAATCCACTTCTTCAGATACAGTACTGGGCCACATTTCCCCCAACCTTGTTTATTCAAAAAATGTGGAAAAAAAGATTAGATGGTTTTGACCCATTTTAAAACAAAATGTACAGAGGTGGGCACAGACTGGGCAAGGCAGAGAACGTCTGAAGATGTCAACTAAATACATGTGCCCATCCCTATGTGTGCATGTGTGCATGCCCAGTTCATAGCAAGGAAGGAAAGCTTACAGCCTGACACACTCCTTCCCATTTTAATCACATTCACGGCCACTTCAGCTGATAATTTCAGCCCTTCCTAAGGTAGAAAGAGAGACGCAAGTCTCCAAAGAGCAGTTTTCATGCTAGAACTCAGATCTATTATTGAGCGGAGGCGCATCAGCACGGCTGGATCACCAGGACAGATGTGGAAGACAACAGGACATCTTGGTGGAGTGCCAGCCATGAGAAGCAGTCAGGGGGGGACCTCTGAGTTACAAGAAAGACGTGATTGCTTAAGCAGCAGGTGGAGAGCAAAAGACATTTCTGTAGCCACAAGCGCCCAAACCCAAAGGACTGAACGCTTCCAAAGCTCTTTAGCTCATCTTCTCTGAATCTAACAGACAGAATCACCTCAGGCCAATCCTCTCAGGATACTTACAGCACACTGTGTCATGGCCTATTTGAGAACATACTAGGGGTTTATTTGTTGTTTGTTTGCCTTTGTAAAAAAAAAACAATATGGTCCCTACATAACCAAATAAGTAAGTGTATGTGTGTGTGGTTTCTTCAACTGCACTATTTAAATTGTGGTACATTCCTTAAATGTATCAACAGAAAGAGAGGGGGGAAATCTTGATGCTTTAATTGTGCATTTTTAACATAGCTTCAGTCCAGCATTTAAAGAGAACCAAAATAAAATAGAAAGGCCCAAATCCTGTGGACGGCTAATGTCAGCATATGCTTACTGTGCCACTAAAAAAACTTTTTAAACTGTTGCGCAAGGAGATATTCAGTACCTCCTTGCAATATGTCTTTGCCCTAGGTGTGTATTTGCATTCGAAGGCTCCCAGGTGGAGCCTCGGCTCCCTTCCTGGCCACAGGAGAAAGAGGAAAGAGCCTTGTCCTCACCTTTGTCCAAGGAACAATGGCTGCTTCTTCCCTGGATAGGCAGAGATGGCCTAACGGTATCTGATATCTTCTAACATTTTACAGATGAAAACTGGGACACATGTGGCCAAGCAACATTAAAATGCAGTCAGGATGGCAGAAGTTATCAATAAGGATAACTTTTGGAACAACACACAAACTGGGAGCAGCTACAGGAGTTTTTTTTTCCCTGAGTCTACTGGGAAAGGCAAGATTCCAACCCCTCCTCTCCTCTTCACCCTACTTTTGGACTTCAAACTCAGTTTGCAGCAATGGAAATAAGCTGAGAACAAAGGGATAAAGTCATAGGAGGAAAGAGAAACTGGGACATTTTAAAAGCAGCTGAAAAAAATGGGATGACAAAGGGTTAATTCTGATTGTCCCTGCCAAATCAGGACAGTTTGATGGCAATGTTATCTGGAAGAATCCCTGCAGTCAATCAGTCTTTGCCTCCCCCCTCCCTGAGCACCAGCACCAGTTAAGTATTGTTCACCTTTATAATCTGCCAGCAGGCCAATAGGATCTTTTGGCTTAAGTAGGATATAAAGCCAGGGTTGGCTCATGGTCATGAGAAGGAAGGCGGTGGCCCTGAAATATCAGAATGTCATTTTTATGTCTTAAATCAGCATACTTCCTAAACTCCTGAATAAGGAGAGTCAAACTGGACTAGGCTCAAACTGGACATTAAAGGAAATGCATATTCCCAATATTTAACATATTTTCCCTTTCACAACAGGGCTTCCCCTGAACTACATGCTTCAGTAGGCAGACATTCAGATTAAATCCATGTTTACCTTCCGATGACTATCAAAAATCAATTACCTTCCAATGAACATCAAAGATCAAGTAAAAGAAAAAAAACATGCTAAATAGAAGACATACAACTGAGGACAATCAGGTGATGTGACAAACAGACATCTTTCACAAATAAGTAGGTGTTCAACTATCTAAAAAACCAAACTAAATGATACCTTTAGTAATTAGGCTGGCCTTAAGTAGAGGGAAAGATTTCCTTTGTCTTCCAAAATGTCCTTTGTCTTAACAGTAGAGTTGGTTCTGGCATTGCCTCATACCAAAGGACTACAAATTGCTAATGATCCTGAGTTGGACTGGACTGAAACATTTTGCTGCCTCAAGACCAAGAGGATACCTTCTCTCATTTTGTATACAAAAGCCATCTGGGTTGATAACTGAAGTGTTCTTCAACACGTTTGACTGGACTGCATCTGCTGCAACACCAGAAGGCAGTTGGCAAGCTTAGAAATTGCAGATCAGACCACACAGGTCTCTCTGGCAATACTTTACTGCTGTGTTCCTGCATCTGCTGTTGCAGGGAAATGCCTCATTTTCTTTGACTAGAGTGCCAGCCTTCTTAACAAGCAAGGGAACATTCTAAGGAGTCTCTACCACACTGAAGCTAGCCTCTCATTGTTGAATTGGGGGGAATAAGTTATGGTCCATAACAAAGAGCAGCCTGTGGCCCCAATCCACTCATATGGCCTCTGCCTCATGAGGCAGAAATCTAGAAGGACTGGACTATTCATGAGGTACTAGGAATATAGTGTCTGGGTCAGGGCAGGTAATAGTACCACTCTATTCTGCTTTGAGCAGACCTCTCCTGGAATACTGTGTCCAGTTCTGGGTGCCACAGTTCAGGAAGTATATTGAAAAGCTGGAACATGTCCAGAGGAGGGTGACCAAAATGGTTAAAGGCCTGGAAACCATGCCCTATGGGGACCAGCTGAGGGAACCAGGTATGCTTAGCCTGGAGAAAAGAAGATTAAGAGGGAACATGATAGCAATATTTGAAGAGATGCCATAAGGAGGATGTAGCTGCTTTCTGCTTTCTGCTGCTCCAGAGACCAGGACGTGGAGCAGTGGCTTCAAACTTCAGGAAAACAGATTCCATCTAAACATGAGGAAGAGCATCCTGATGGTAAGAACAGTCTGACAGTGGAATGGGATGTCTGGGAATGTGTTGGAGTCTCCTTCTTTGGAGGTTTTTAAACAGAGACTGGATGGCCATCTGTCAGGAATGCTTTGATGGTGCGTTCTTGCATGGCAGGGGGTTGGACTTAATGGCCCTCGTGGTTTCTTCCAGCTGTATGATTCTAGGATTCTATGATACTGATTTGAACTCACTTTGGTTATACTGTGAAAGTCTAATTCCCTGTTGCCTCACCTTGCTCTGTTAATTGCATATATTAGCCCTCGGCAGAAGAATAACATAACTCCCAATTTTGTAAAGAAACAGCCCTGGTTGTGGTTATTTTGGGCATATAAGTCTTCAATATGACTCTGTTTTCTAAGCAGACATTAATGATTCTAGAACTAATATTCATTGTTTGAAAAGCCATACCAGCCTTGGCATTTACTTAACCTTTTGTCTCATGTATAAGACTGAGGCAGCCTAAATCCGTTTCTTAATTAATATCTTCTCTTTCTCTCTCCCATTGTCTCTCTCTCTCACGCACACTTTCTCATTCTTTCACTCACTCACTCATTTTCCCAAGCTAACATTATTTATCAAATCATTTGCATGTCACTACCAGAAAAAAAAGAGCCTCTTTGTGAGGGTGGTGGAAGTAATTTGTGTAATATACTCCTTTCTTTTTTTTCTTTTTTTTTTTAAAAGCAGTTAAAGGGTTTGGATGATCACATTTAAAAAGACCTTGCAAATACTCAACTTGAGTTCTATGGTTTATGAATCAGAGCTCACAAAATTTGCCAGAAAAAAAATGGGTGGTTGTTGTTTTTAAACCCAAGCTGTTATCTGCTGGGGTGGTCTCCAGGGGATGCGGGTAGAAAAATTCTTGTTATCTATTCCTATATCTTAAGTGTTGCCTATGGGGCTCTTTCCACAGCTTACCTCTGTCCCGGCGGCATCCAGTGATAATGGCAGCAGCGGCTTTTCCAGGAGAGGAATGCAATGGCGCACTCCGCTCTGCACTGGCTGCCTGAGGGAACCAGGATGATAATCAGAGCTTTTCCTTCCTCAGCACAGCTGGGCACTGTCCCAGGCTGCACTGAGGTAGGAAGCAAAGCCATTTAGCTTCTGGAACCTCCACAGCAAAGGTAAATGTGGACATGCGATGGGAGGGTGGCACAATCACCAGTCATTGATGGGGAAAACCCATCAATGACTTGTGGTGCAATTGTGCTGCCTAAGGATAAGAGAAGGACAGGTCCAGGGTGACATCGAGCTTGAGCATCTTCCTGGCCCCGTCCTTCTCTCATCCCCATGGGAGGTTGGGTGCATTGTGCAGAAAGGGCCTCAGAAACAAAGCAGGGTCTCCTGTTCTCCTTTTTGAACATAAGGGATTAGAATCTAAGACAAGGTATGTCAGATATTGTGATATTCTACTAGAGCATGTAAATATTACTTTTTTTGTACTATGGGTCCCAGACTCCTGTAGCCAGCAGCCATATTGCCTGGTAGTTTCTAGGTAACATAGACAAGGATCCTGTAAGTAACTATCAACTAGAGTAGACCCATGGAAACAACTGTTGGATGGTGAATCAACATGTAAGAAGATCCAGTTGATTCAATAGCTCTGCTTTATTCAGGACTGACAACTGGATTTGTGCCTCCAGGATGCCTGTTGACTCATACAACTTTGTGAATGTCACATGGTTCCCTTAGGCAAGGAATGTTCAGAAGTGGCTTGCCTTTGCCTTCCTCTGAAATGTACAAAACTGGCCATAATAAATACACACACACACACACACACAAATGCACAAACAAACATCCACATCTTATCATACCTTATACATAGAAAGGAGGGAGGGTTGAGCTTAAACAAAACTTGATGGTTCTTCAGAAGTATCTATCTTCCTTGACCAATTGATCAGTTAGACACAGTGGTCTGAATCCCACCGAATAGTCCCAACTCATGTAGACCAATTGTTCAATGGTGCGTCAACATGTTGATTCAGTGGGTCTGCTCTAGCTGAGACTACCCAAAAAGATTCAGGCCACTGAGTCTTATTATAAACCCATTTTTTGCAAACCATGTTCTAAGAATCTCTAGGGTTCTTGACACTTTTTTTGGAGGTTCTTCAGCTAGAACAACAATGATGGACAGATTTCCTTCTCCAGAGGAGAATGAATATCCTAGTGAAGGTTCAGGAGACCATACCCTATGAGGAACATTTGAAATAGCTTTGTATGCTTGGCCTGGAAAAAATTAGGTGTATCCATGATAACTGTCTTGAAATATCTGAATGGCTCTCCTATGCAAGTTGGAACCAGTTTGTGATCTCTTGCTTTAGAGGGCAGGACTAGAAGTAATCTATATGGAAACTTCAGGGAAGTAGATTTCAGGAAAACATGAGGAGAAATGTTCTAACAGTCAAGCTGCTCAGCAGTGAAACAGAGAACCTGGGGAAGCTGTGGGCTTCCTTTTAGGTGTGTCCCCTATTCAGGCAATGGGCTGCTGGGTTTTGTTCGTGATGCTTAAACAGAGGATGATTAGCCTTATATAAAGACTGCTGCAGACTGGAGATGAGGAAGTTCTAGTCCATGGGCAGGATGTGGCTTGTGAGTGTTCCCCATCTGAATCAAAAGCTTTCTGCTCTTTTCTTTGATTTGTCATTAGAGATGAGGTAAGAGATGGGTGGAGGTATTTAAAGACTCCAAAGCTATGCTGAGCTATGCTTTGAAGGCCAGAAAGTAGTTGCATAGCACTGAACTCTGCTTTGCAAGCCAGGAAGTTGTGCCATGGAATTATGCAGTTGTCTTGCAGGCTGGAAACTATTGTACTGCAGATTATTCTTGAGTAAACATGCAGCATATTGGCCTGTGCTTTTAATTTCTAACCACGGTTCCACTTACTGCTAAATAGGCATGCACAGAACTGAGTTCAGTGGCATAGCTTGGTGCGAGTGGGGTAGGGGTGGGGGCAGGGCAACAACGTGTGGGGGCAGGACAATGGTGCAGGGGGGAGGGGAAACGATGTGGAGGGGGCAGGCAAGGAGCAGCAGCACCCCCAAAAAAGTGCTGCCCAGGATGCACCACCCCCCTTACCCCTCATCCCTATGCCACTGACTGACCTGTGCTTTGTACGCCTGGTGGATATAGGTCAAAACTAGGAAGAATTCCATCTGGTCTCATTTACTTTGGCACTGCCTTAAGCCCTTAGTCCCATTCATTGCTGAATGCAGCCCCCATACTTTCTAACTTTGAATTTCACCTCTGGTCTGAAAAGTCCCCATACTGTGCTCTAGATCTAGGGTGGCCAAAGTTTAGCCTTTAGGCCCACCAGAGACTGCTTTTGTGGTCTTTCATGCCTGCACACTCCCCACATTCCAGAGGCTGGTCAAAAAAGGGTGAACTGCCTCTCTTGAAATCCTCCAGCAAAGGCAGCTCACCTTTTAAATATATTGCAGGGGGCTCCTGAGTTGTTCAATGCAATGGTTTTCAATCTTTGGTTGTCCAGCTCTTTTGGAATCCAGCTCCTTCCAGAAACCTTGACTAATGTCAATGCTAGCAGAGGCTTCTGGGAGTTGAAGTACAAAACATCTGGAAGACCAAAGGTTGCAAACCACTGGTTTAATGTTTTTTTTTTTTTAACCAGAAGGTTCCGGGGGCAGAAAAAGTGGTCCCCAAACCTAACTGCTACAGATCCTGGTGGGGCTGGACTACATGATCTCTGTGACCTCTTATTGATTGTATGATTCTATGGTGCCACTCATCTCAGGCATCGTGCAATGAGATAAATCATCTGAACTCCACCTCTGACATTCCAGTTACCCCTCCTGCATCATGCTGAGTATCTTCGCTGAATAGGCCCAGAAACCAAGCCCTATGAAACAACTGAGGGATCTGGGTCTGTTTAGCCTAAGAAAGAGAAAGTTAAGAGGAGAGAGGACAGCCATATTTAAATATTTAAACCAATGTCTTATGGAAGATGGGGTGAGCTTCTTTTCTGCTGCTCCAGAAACTAGGGCCATTTCGACACTAGACTGTTAAAGTGCTATTATCCCACTTTCAACATCCTATGGAATCCTGAGGTTTGCAGTTTAGGGAGGGGCATTTAGACTTCTCAGCCAGAGAGCTCTTTGGCCTCAATAAACTACAAACCCCAGAATTCCACAGGATGTTTAAAGCGGAACAATAGCACTATAGCAGTGTAGTGTGGAAAGGGCCCAGGACATGGAGTAATGGCTTCAAACCACAGGAAAAAAGATTCCATCTAAACATTAGGAAGAACTTCCTGATGGTAAGAGCAGCTCAACAGTGGAATATGCTGCCTGGGAGTGTGGTGGAGTCTTCTTTTTTGGAGGTTTTTTTAAACAGAGGTAATTTGTTGGGAATGCTTTGATGGTATGTTCCTGCATGGCAGAGAGTTGGACCAGATGGCCCTTGTGGTCTCTTCCAGCTCTATGATTCCATGATTCTTATAAGGCTTTGCCTAAATTAATTTACCCTTTTCAAGCCACAGTGTAAACGTGTAGAATAGAGAACAATGCAAATTGCTCAAGGTAGAGGAATTCCCCCCCCCTCCCAGACACCGTTCAACCCACCTTGGTGAAATAATCACACAGAACAGTCCCTGCCCACAAGCCCAGGCATCAGAGCCACCCTGTTCCCCATTAATGACCGGCTCTTTTTGTGTCGGGATTGTATTTGTATTTAATATAGATTTGGAACGCACCAAGAGCCACCCCAGTTTCCATTGTGACAGCTCAGCAGCGAGATTGAAAGGTGGTGGTGGCCAAAGCATTGAAATGCAAATCACTCTTCACACACAGCTTCCCGCTGTGGCCCAAATTTGGTAGGGATCAGGTTCGGCAGCCTCTGATGAGGAATTTGTGATCCTGCCTTCGCTGGGATTCACAAATGAGTTGCAGCTGAAGGTATCATTTTCGACAATATAATTGTAATGTTGGAGATTAAAGTTTGTCACTGCTGGTAGCCCCCCTCATCTGCCATTATGTTTTTGTGGGTTATTTCTTTTTTTTCCTCTCTGTAACCCAGCTGCATCACTGCAAAAGATTCTCCCAGACAATATAGATGTGCACATCATAGCCTCCTTGCTCTGAAGTATTCTCTCCTTGCATATAAATATTGTTTTATCTCTTTTCTTTCTTTTTTTTCCTCCAGTGTGTAGGTGGTAAAACACCAACTGCAGCAAACTTATTTGGGTGCCTCTGGAAAGAAACCTCATCTTCCAAAATAAGAGGGTTGAAACAGGATTGTGAGGTTTGAGGGTCTCTCTCTCTCTTTTTAGCTTGCTGAAAAATCTTGTTTGCTAATTGCTGCTTGAAATTTCCAGAAAGGCACAACCAATTTCAGACACTCACAACACATAAATGTCTCAGGTTACTGTGCAGATGTCTGGATTGTCATTAGCAAATACCTCTTTTCCCTGGGTTTCACCCTCCTGCTCACAGGGACCTATTCTCCAATGTTTCTAAAGAAGAAAACAAATAAAACCAACAACGGAGTAATAATGAACCAAAAATTGACATCATCTGGAAAATGGACTGACAGCCCTGAAGACAGGAAATGTTGTATCTCCCAGAAAAAGAAAATGATACATACACACAACTGGCACAACAACTGTATCCAAGGTTCTATGAATCTTCTGTTGGCCTGATTATTCCACAGTTGAGCTCCAATGTACAGATTGCATACTGTACATTTCTACATCTGGAGATGTGGGCCTCAATCCCAGACAGGTCACCATAGTATAATGGTTGCATATGTTGACCTAAACTAGTTTAGACATTTCCCCTTGACTTAATGTACAGCCTCCAAAGTTCCGTATCATAATCATCCCTTGTCTCACAGGAAGTGGGCATGATCAGAGAAATATCTGGCTATGTTCCTGTAGCCAGGCGTGAAATGATTACATCAGTCCTGAAATCTACTGGAATCTTCTGAAGATTTCATCCCTGCTGTAACTATTTCACATCTGGCCATTGGGGCAGAGCCAGAGGCTTCTCCAATCCTCTCTACTCTCCAAAAGCCACTGCATAGCAATACGGCGGGGGGGGGAGGTTTCAGAGACTTTACAGTAAGCATGGGGTGGGCGGAAGGGAATAACAACCTCTGCAGCACCCAAAAATGTATATGCACAGGCCTAAGGGGCACACTCATGCATATGTCATGAACAGGATGCTAGCCTTGGTTTGCTTATGTTACGTGACTCCTAACTGAATGGCAATGCACAACCAAACGTGTGACCAAATGCACAACTGAATGTGCATTTACAGGTGCAACAGCACCACATGGGCAATTCTGCTTCTGCAACATTGAACTGAAAGTGGACGTTGCGTATTGGACAAAAATATCCAACTTGCTCCATCGGGGACTGCACACACAGGTAAGACATCAGCTGGATTCTAGTCTAAACACTTAAAGAGAGACTCTTTCTGCCCTAACTTTGTGATATATCCCATAGTATGAAATTTACCTTTTGGACTCCAGCTCCCAGCATTCTTAGCTAGAATGGACTGTGGCCATCATGGCTGAAGAATTCGATGACCTGGAGTCCGAAAAGCAACTTTTGCATGATCTGTGACATACTTCAGACAGCATCCCCTCAACCTATACCTCAGGAGTTTTATTTTACAATCTCACCCCCAGTTCCAATAAAGCTAGTGGTTCTTTCAAGGGGGCACTATGTTTCCAGGATCATCTTTCAAAATGCTTGGATATCACCATTTTGTGAGCTTTCTCATTTCCTTCCCACCCATCCCCTTCCAGTGGCAGTCAAAGACATACAGCAGAAGCAAGAAATTTGCAGCAGGACATCATATTTCCTATGTTTGCACTACTCTCCAGATTCCAGAAAATGAAAGACAGAACTCGAGGTGGGTTCTCCATTTTGAGGACATTCCCATCATCTTTGTTCCATTGACTGTGAAGTTTACCTGACTATCAACTCCAAAGTTATAGCCTTTGCCTACATCTACAGCCCATGGGAAGAGGGAACAGAGAGTGAGGGCAAAGCTCACCATCTTTTGACCACAGTTAGAAAACCCCACTCCACCTGCTTGTTAACCATGATTTCTTCATGACTGGCAGAAATGACACACGCTTGTCTTCATCATGTGTGATTCTGGCCTTCTGTTCTCAACAATACAGTCATTGAAAACTCCAGACTGAGTTCTCTAAATTATGCAAGTTAAAAACATCATGTTTAGGACTCTGCTTTCAAATGTGTTGTGAGTTAGAAGAGAATATAATTTAATAAATAGTAAGGATGACAAGAAATTAGAGGTAACAGCCAAGATCCTGTATCAGAAGAGCTACATGTATCATGTAGCTCTGTATCCATAGCTATGTCTCCAGAAGCTACTCCAACCATGCAACAACCAGAATCACCCCCCAAAAGAAAAATTCACCTTGGAAGCAGCACAGATTCCTCCCAATAAAGCTATTTCCATGTTGTTGGAAAGTGTAGAGATGAATAAGGATGCATCTAGCTTTTTTTCCTGTAGCTAGGCATGCTACAGCTGGCATTTGCAGAGATCTCCAGAGGTCCCTGGGACATCTTGCAGATTGTTATTGTTGTTGCAATGTGCTTTCAAGTCATTTCTGACTTATGATGACCCTAAGGCAAACCTTTCACTTTTTTTTAAGCTGAGGTTAGATCAGAGCAGGCTTGCTTTTGCCTTTCTCTGAGGCTGAGAGAATGTGACTTGCCCAAGCTCACCCAGTCCTGGAGATTGCATACTTGCAACCTAACCAGCTACACAGGCTGAACATCAGTCAACAGTGTGATGTGGCAGCTAAAAAAGCCAATGCAGTTCTAGGTTGTATCAGTAAGAGTATAAGACAATAGCATTTTTTAAAATCCAAACAGAATTTTGAGAACTGAAGGTCTTTCCAAACAAGGCTTAGAAGAGGACACTGTACTGTTCTAATCGTCCTTTTTTTTACTGTTTTAATTGTACTTTTTAAAAACTTTTCAAAATCATTTTAATGGTTTGATATAATTTTCATTCATGCTGTGAATAGATCAATTCCATATCCATGTTGATCTTGTGTGTGTTTTAACCATGCTGTATTTATTTTAAAATATATGCCTACTTGACTCCTGGTTTTGAGTAAAAAAGTGGGTTAAAGATAGTGGTGGTGAATTTAATTGAATAGATAAATTAACTATTTTAATCAAGGAAGGATCTTTGGCTAAACTTAAAAATGATTGGGATAAACTGATTGTACATCTAATAGACTGTTGAGGGGGAAGTCAACCACTGGTTTTGAAGGTTAAACTTATAGTTATTAAATATTAAGCAGTAGTGTGATAATGATTGACACACAAGAAGAAGTATACCTTGTAGGTTATCACAGAACCAAAAGATGGTGAGTTAGAAGTAATTTATTTGTATTTTTGGCCCCTTTTTAATTTAGTTGTAGCCTTGTTTTAATTTCTTTGTTGGTTTACTTACTGTTTTGTCTTTTTAATCCTCTACGTGTTGTTCAATGTATTAAATGCATGTTAATAAAAGTATAAACAGTTCTCCCTCCACATTTACAGGTTTGACCTTTGGGAATTTGATTACTTTCAAGGGGCCCATGCCTCCCCGCCATTCTCCTCCTCCCATTCCCTTGCATTTTGCCAGCGTGGTGAAAGAAGGCAAGTGTGCCAAGCCAAGAGGTAAGGCAATGGTAGGGGAAGACATATACATGCTTTCCTTATGCCCTCCAGAGCTCTCCTCTCCCATTCCCTTGCCTCGATCCAGGCACTGAGAACTTATGCCAAGGCAAAAGGAAAGGCGATGGGAGGTATACACACTCCTTCCTTCTCCTGCCTCTCACTTCTTTACCTTTGACCCGGGCACAGAGAAGGAAGGTTTCCACACCAGAGCTCCAAAAGGGAGTGGGAGGGGGGATTGCGATGGAGTTAGTTATTCGTGTTTTTTCCACTTTCACAAGGGTTCTGCACCCTGAACCCTCACAAATGTGGAGGGCCACTGTATAAATATAAAAAAGATAGTCATGGTAATGGTGATGGTGATGATGAGGCCATTCTACAAAATGCAAGTACATTTGCAACAATTTCAGCTGAGTAACTCTATTTAGCTGCAAACTGAATGTAGATGTTACACAATGATGAAAAAGGACAACCGCACATCAGTGATTCTGTACAGCGGAACAGATTGCTGTGAAGGGTACTAGACAGTCCATTTTTGGAGCTCGTTAAACAGAGATTGCACAGGCATCTTTCAGGAGTGCTTTAGTCATGTAATTCCTACAGGACAGGGGCTGGGCCTGATGGCTCTAGCAGTTCCTTCCAACTCTAAGAGTTTGTGACCCTTTCCACAGGGCATTGTTTTCCCACACTGGAGATGGGAGAAGGACAGAACCCGGATGGTCATTCTGCATGATGTCGTCCAAGTCCCATCTTTCTCATGTCCCCAGGTGGTGCCATCACACCACAAATCATTGACAGGTTCTCCCCGTCAATGACCAGTGAATGCGCCAGCCTCCCACTGCCCGCCTATACTTACCTGAGCTGTGGAGTGTCAGGAAGTACAATGGCTGAACTTCCTACCCCAGCACAGCCTGGGACAATACCCTGCTGCACTGCAGAAGCAAGAGGTATGGGCATCACACCTCCTGTATTCCTGCAGGTAAAACCCCAAAATGATTCAAGTTATCAAGGCCAGCTAAGTATTAGGGGCCTTGGGACTTTAACTGGAATAACTTACTTTTCTTAAAGAAAAGCAACTGTCCAAGCTCTGAAGGAGCATTCTGACAATTTACAGCAAGTTCTTCCAACCCGCAACACCAGGTGGCCCGGTGGCCGGTGAGCCGGTGAGCTGCTCGGAGCGCCTGACCCATTCCAGCTAATGGGAAGTCTGCTCGTGTTTTTCCCCTTCCCTTGCCAGAGGGCAGCTGGCCCTGTAAATTTGCCTCAGATTCTTTTAAGTGCATTAGAGACTCATTTAACAAGATGCCCCCCTCCTCTTTCCGCCTCTCCTAACGAGCAAATTCCCCTTTCCCATTTGCGACTCTAGAACCCTCGGTCCCCCTAAAAGGTCCTGAAATGCAGGAGGGTATTTTATGATACCGTTAAAAACTGAGAGGGCCACATGGGGAAGCCGTGGTCATAAGGAGAGGATTGTTAAGTAAATCCCAGCCTGTGGCTGTTTTTAATTTATTTTTTGTTTTATGTGCAAAGAGAAACTTTGGCCTTGCAGGTCTGGCTAATATCAGGGCCTGGAATTTTGTAGATGTTTAATCAGAGGCCATTTTTTTTTTTTTCAGGACAGGAGTGGGGGCAAGGGGGAGTTGGGGAGACGAATCTGTTCGTGTTTGCTTTTTTGTCACTGTGTCTGGATTTCCTTAGCTCTTTTTTTTTCCTTCTCCCTGTTCACCAAGTCTGAGCCAAGTACTTGATTTCAACTTACACAAGACAGGACATTCCCCAAAGTGGGTTTATTTAGCTTTTAACAACCAAAGAGGAAAAAAAGAAAGAAAGAGAAAGAGTAATATCCACATAGGCACTGTGTTTGCAGGCTACTTCTTCCCTTCCTTTCTCTTCCAAACCACAGATGCCATCTGCAATTTAAAACCACCCTGTGAATTCAGCATTCGTAGCAGATTCTCCAATAGTTTATGACCCATCATAGCTGCACGAGAGGCATTTCTCTCTCTCTCTCTCATATATATATATATATATATATATATATATATATATATATATATATATGGAGAGATGCTTTCATCCTTTTTTTGCTGGTGAGGCAAGTAAATCCCCAAGTCTTTTAGCACGTGCTATTAATATGCAAATAACGGAGTGAGCGCTCCTTTCTAATCGACCTCCCCAACTACATGGGAGGTGTCGCTGTTGGAGCAAATTAGCTTTCTGTCATCTGCAGTCTTTCCACAGGTTCCCGGGATTATATTTTAGATCAGAGACAATTAAAGCATATGCCATGGTGGTGGTAGTGGTGGTGGTTGTTTTTCTTTAAAAATTGTGGGCAACTAACTTTGAAGGAATGTTAGGCAAACTTCGTAGGGGTGTGAGCTGCTTGCCAAGAAACTTCTCTGAGTTTACCATTTGAACGATGTCTGAAATTCACTTCACTCCCACTCCGCTTCTCTCATCTCTTTCCAGTTTTCACATTTAAAAAGGGATTAACTTCCATGTTCCCTAGTGTTTCCAGGCATCAGGGCCAGGTCCTTCCACCACCAAACCTAAGGGTGAGAAGAGGAATCTCAAGGCAGGAGTGCTGTCTTGAAAAGAAAACATGGTGGCTGTTGTAGCACTGCTGCTGCTGCTGATATGATGATGATGATGATGATGATGATGATGATGATGATGATGATGATTACTGTGAGCTTCTGGCTCCAAGTTCGCTTTGGAGTGACTTCTGTAGACTCGCCAAGTGCTGCATACTCATCTCTTCCCTTCTTTCTGACACTTTTTCAGATATCTCAAACCGTGGCTGGTGTCAAAAGAAAGCAAGCGTGTAACTATTGTGTGTGGGGGGGTGTTCCCTCCAAATAAGAATTCTGCTCCCCCATATGAAGTTTTCCTTCAGGTCACCAGATTTCTACCACTGCAGTAATTTAAAGCTTGAGCATTTAGGAGTCATGTTTAAGCATCCAAAGAAAAGGGGCATAAAGAATAACCAAGGGGAATAGCAAATATTTAAGCGTGACCAGTTTTCAATGTCTCAGGCCGTTTCCTCACAACAGTGGTCTTCTGTGTCATCGCGCTGCAGTCCAAGGTCCAGAAGGGAGCACGTCAGCAATGCTCCCCTCTGTGTCTACTCAGTCCATGTGGAAGGGAGTGCAGTGGCACCACTTTTTCCTTCCACAGTGCAGCTGGGCATTTTCCATTGCTGCACTACAGAAGGAAGCATCGCCAATGCACTTCCGTGGCTTCCACACATCCAGGAGCAACAGGAGCACCATGTGATTGCAGGCACAAAATGTTTTTTTTTCCATTTTGAAAAACTACGTGAGCACAATGCTTGGGGACCAGATGGCAGCAGGCCAACACTGATGACATCATGCAGAAGCACAACCTGCTGGCCTCTGCCATCCTATTCCAGAAGCAGCTCAGCTCTGTCATTCTGAAATGGCCTCAGTCTCCACAAAGCTAGAAATTGGGAGGGTTGAAGGAAAATTAGATTTTGAGGTTTATAATTCTTATTTGGGGAGGAAAACCATCATATTCCACCCCCATAGCTACACTCTGGTAGATAGTACAGGGAAAAACTGAGACAACCCTGAAACACCATATATAAAACTACAGGATAGCTGCTGGGTGTTTTTCTGGGCTTAAAGTGGACATTCCCAATTCTGTTCCCACCTTTCTCATAGCTGAATCTACAGGATAGTTCATTGGAAGAAACTCCCAAGTGCCATTGTTTGCTTACCTGTCTCACCCAGCTTTCAAAGGAAGAGGATAACTAGTAATTTGAAGCCTGTGCATCTGAAAAACTGTCTTCTGCATGAGTCAGTCTGAACCCTCCGTAGATCTGAAGGGATGTCAGGTAGAAGATGGAGGAACTTTGTTTTGTGATACTGCAGAGACCAAAACATAAACCAATGGATTCAGATGACAAGAAAAGAGATTCTACCTGAACATTATGTTACCTCCAAAGGCGGAGCACTTTGGGATCCACCTACAATGCCAGTATCCCCTTGGACTTTGGAGAACTATAGTTCAAAAGGAGGCTTGCGAGAGGGGGTAATGGTAGGATCTTTTCCCCTGTGTATACCTGTACTAACTGTAAAGATGACTCCAGTTGAAACTTAACAGACTAACAGACATACACAAGAAACTAACAGACATACACAAGAAATTAAGCAGTCACAGGAACCATACAAGGCTAAGGAAAATGAGGCAAGAGAGGCTAGAAAGAGAGAGATTTTGGGTGGACGGGGTGATATTTATTGGTCCAGAAGAAGAAGGTCAAAGTGGAGTGGTTCAGACAGCAATCTGAGGGTAGCAGATACAATGAGAATCTGGGAGGCTTCATGCAGCATAACACACTGCATCCAATGCACTACAACTAGCCTGGTTCATAGCTGGGATTTGTTTACCCTATTTCCTACCCTGAAATGGTGCAGGTAAACAAAGCAGTAATTGTTTTCTTGCAGGGTAGACAAAGGGGTCCAGAATGAGCTGATTGTCTTAACTCGAGGAAACAAAGCATTAATGTGTATCATAACAATCTCATAATATTTGGATAGGTGGGGAGGGGGGCACAGGAAAAGTTTCTGTAAGTCTGAGTCAAAGAATATCCTGATTGCTGCACCTGGGCAGTTTTGTCTTCCATTGTTTCTCGAGTTCAGGTCATTGAGGTGATTATCTCAAACCCATTAACGTTCAGTTTTAAATCTAATCCTCTTTAAACTTATGAACTGGCCGTGACTGAGGTCAACCTGACCTGGTACAGCCAGTGCGCATCCAAAACATGGGTTTCAGCCATAAGTGTCTGATTTTATATAAAAATGATATTTCCTATGGATCTTGCTGTCCCACAGGATGGGGGAATGGTAACAATTAGAAGAACTTTTTGACTGTTATTGCTGTTGGACATTGGATTGGACTGCCTCCATTTTTGGAAGTCTTTAAACAAAAATTGGATGGTGCTCTAGTTGTGTGCTCCTGTATTGCAGGGGGTTGGACTAGATGGCACTTGTGGTCCCTCCCAACTCTAAAATTCTACCTTTCATCTGACAACCTCCTATGGTCCCCACACTTGAGCTTGAAGTTGTTGTTTTTTTTCTTTTGAATTATCATTCCAAAAATGTCCCAGTCTGTAATGACATCAACCATTTGCTAAGACCAAATATAATATTTGCAAGTTCTGTCTCCCCTATTGTCATCACGTGGATGGAAAATGGAGAAAGAATCTTTTGCATCATGTTTTTAGGGGTATGGCTACTGCAGGGAGAGTTCTGCCAAATAAGGATTCTGCCCCCAGTGAAATGCTCTTCCAGTCTCCAGATTTCTAGCACTGCACAGAGCGAGGTGTTGACAGTCCTTCACACCCAGAACTCTTCTGTCTGCTGTGTTTGCATTCCCTTGATAATTTTGCCTGTCGCTTTCCTTTGGATGCCTAAACTGTATTTTGAAATGCTCAGCTGAAGTTTTAAGATATGGCAATACTAGAAAATTTGGCGACTGAAGGAAGATTTCCTTTGTGGGGATGTGCAGAATTCTTACGTGGTTGGGCAACGTCCTCATTTTGCACCCATGCCCCATAGATATACCCCTACTGAAGATAACAGTACAATCTGCTCAGATGTGTGTGTTTTCCTGTGTGTTTTCAATGCCAGAGGATTTTTCCCCCTTTTTCCTGGCATTCTAGCTTTGAGTAGTGTTCCACAGCTTTGCAAAAGACTGCCACATTCAGCTTTCTGACTGATCCTCAAATATTATCTTTTTTTATTTGATGGACTGAAGATTGACAGAAAGCAGGCAACACTTTCTAAAGGGATAGAAAGTGGTGGAGAGCATCAAAATTACAATATAAAGTGCAACTCAGGGATGCCCTAACAAGCAACAAGATAAAAGGTTGGGAAAACAAGGACCAACCTGCAACTCAAAACTGTGGGTAGCTGGAAGAACATCTATAGGGAGTCAATTACCCCAGAACAGTTGGCTGCACCACTAAAAACTCTAGCTTGGTTGTTACCAGGCTGTTCACCTCTACCCCATGATATAATTTAATTGGCAAAATATTTAATTGGCATAAAATATAAATTATATCCTGTTATGACTGGAAAACTTGCTGGCAAAAAGGAACTGACTGCACATGTGCATTGCAAAACTAGGTCAGAGTAAGACCTCAGGGCACAGCTACATCATAGCCAGGGAAACCCCAGACAATGGATTTGCAGGTGTCCCCCAACAACTTGACCTTTAGAAACAATAGCACCTGAAACTGCTTCCACAGTATGACTAATTGTCTTCGACCTTCTCCCTTTCTCCATCAAAACTCTCCCTGTTGTTCCCATTCTTGTTGCATCATTAAGGAGCCATCATGATTCACATCAGTCCCTTTGTTATCTAATGCTAAAGCCAGCAGCTTACTCTGGACCCTGTTCTCCTCTCTGTTGACCCCAATGTCTACTCTACCAGAGAGCCATTAACACTTTCCCCCTCAGGCTGGAAAAAGAGTATTTAAACCCTGGCTCTGAGCCAGATAACTTGTCGTACTTTTGGCATACTGGCTGTCACTCTGCCACTCCAATTCCTGATCTGGTACTACCCTCCAGCCCTCGGTTTGAGCCACAGCACCTCATCTCTTCACTTCTGGATAGGTAAATATCACCCAAGTTGTCCTAAACTCTTACTATCCAAAACTTTCCTCCCTTTTGCTTCAGTTAGTCTTGTGTGATTGTAAGACTGCTTGGATCTTGGGTGTTCTGATTGTTAATTCCCCCGATAAAACAAGCAAGCTTACTTTTGGATCTCCGACTGGTTCTTCCATGCATGAATGCCAGAATAGCCAGTTCTAAAGGATCCTGTTAGGTTACCCCCCGCCCTTTCAGGCCTCCCCTTTGAGCTAATATTCCACACTGTTTCATAAAGACATTGGCATCACGACTGGACCACCTAGTCGTCCATGTTTGGGGGTAACAGGTGGTTGTGCGGTGAGCTTCAGGTTCATGGGACATAACTAAACATTTCTCTCCCATTTCTCTCTTATTAAAACTGAGTATTCCAGATGGACACATACCCACAAACACGTACACACATACAACACACATATGTATGTGTGTACATACACAAATAGCATATATAATTCACACACACACATATATGTGCACAGGAGGCAGCATAATATTCTGGTTTGAACATTGGACTAGGACTCTGGTAGACCAGAATTTGAATACTCCCTAGGCCATGGAAACTCCCTGGGGCACTCTGGGAAAGTCACATTCTTTCAGCCACAAAGGAAGGCAACAGCAAACCTCCTCTGAATAAATCTTGCCAAGAAACCTCCATGATAAGTTGCTGTTGTGTTGTTGTGTGCTTTCAAGTGGTTTCCAACTTATGGTGACCCTAAGAAAAACCTGTCATAGGGATTTCTTGGCAAGATTTGTTCAGAGGGGGTTGCATTTGCCTTCTTCTGAGGCTGAGAGAGTGTGACTCACTCATGGTACCCCAAGGGTTTCCATGGTGGAGCAGAGATTCAAACCCTGGTCTCCAGAGTTCTAGTCCAACACTCCAACTACTAGCCATGCCAGCTGTCAGGTTTACCTTGCGGTCTCCGTAAGTTTGAAAACACCTTGATGGCACTCAGCAACAACAATAAATATACACACATACATCCAAATACATACACACATACGTGCAAATACACAGTCATACAACACACATAGTAATACACACAGAGAGAAAGAGAGAGAGAAAAGCTGCTTTTTTGACAACTGGAAAACACGGATTCACAAGTTACCATGCAAAAAAGTAACTTTTCCAAGCTTTTGCATACACCCCGAATTCCTCACGGCATGTTGGTAGTCTCTCTGCTAATGACGATTGTTTGGTAGTCTCTCTGCTAACGAAAATTTCAACTATTGCACACTGTCAGTGAATTTATAGTCTGTGAATCTGGTTTACTCCAATATCCAGCCTTTGGTACGTGGGCCTGTCTGTGCTTTGTTAGCTCAATCCTCAAAAGACAGATGTTCAGGGCCAGATATCCAACGGCAGCTGGTGGCTCTCGCATCAGTGGCATGGTGTACCTGCTCTGGGTTTTAATCCAAACTTTACAGGAACTCTCCAAGATGCTGAACCTGATTTGGGTACAGGGCCCAGCACTTGCGATATTTCTTTCAGTGTTCATATTAACAGCCAGAATGGATTCACTGCCCCACTGACAGGATAGCCAAGAGTTACCACTGCTGCCATGTGCATGTTATGGAAATGCCTATTCAAGTAGTTTCCACACATCAGCATTATGACAATGGATTGCAAACATGATTTCACACAAAACGGAAGCTACAGCCAGACCATTTCTGCACTAGACTGTTATAGTGCTATTATTCCACTGTCAACATCTTATGGAATCCTGAGGTTTGCAGTTTAGGGAGTGCCTCAAAGGCCCCTCCCTCAACTGCAAAACCCAGGATTCCATAAGATGTTGAAAGTGAAATAATAGCACTGTAACAGTCTAGTGTGGAAATGACCCTAGTTTGAAACTTTTGAGGATGTCTAGTGGAAGGCAAAGGAATAGTGTTAATGTTAAGGGTTCTGCACAATCTCATTACCTCGTTGGATTTTTTCTGAAGCAAGAGGGGAAAAAAAGATTTTTCTGATATGGGAGCATGTGGTGGGGGGAAGATAACTTATTTCTTTTGCTCATCCCATTGCTCTGCAGCTAAAGTCTCTGCCAAGGGGAACCAATGGGGACGAAAGGTGGACAACGTGAGTTATTTTCTCTCTGCTTTTTCTTCCCAAGCACCTCAAAACTCAAGTTTAAGGTTCAGACTTCAGACCCAGCCCTCATTAAGGCCAGTTCAATATTTTCTGGGCTGGTGCTAAGTTATCTTTAAACATGACACATAGACCAAACTGTAAGCAGAACCAAATTAGTGACAAGTTAATGGAGAGTTACTTATAGGGAAACATGATTCATCTTGAAATATATTCTCTGTTTTCAGAAGTAATTTCCAACTAGAGCTGTACTATACTTCTGGCTTTGTTTCTTGAAATCACTAACTTCCTTCACAACAAAAGGCTTATTACCTATAGATCACTCTTAAGCAATCAGCACATTGGGTATGTTCCATTAGAGATAGATGATGTGTTTTAATTTATAGATCTAATTTGCTTTTTATCAGCTGTTGATTCTTGTAGCTCCATGGACAACTACTCCTTGAAAGCCAATTTTACTTGAAGTCCAGAGGACACTTCTGGGCTCCAGGTCCCACGTTTCTCACCTCTGTTGTGTATAGAGTTACCAGTTCAGAGTTCTCCCAAGGCCTGAGGTTTCTGGGCCAAGACCTGAGACCTGTAGATGGGTTCCAGTGATGTCATTAAGCTTTATGCATTAAGTACAATCCAGAGTTGTTCATAACTTGTTGGTCAAGTTATGTTGGTCAAGACACACACACACACACACACACACACACACACACACACACACCGGGCATTTCCACACTACATTGTTATACTGCTATTATTCCATTTTCAACATCCTGTGAAATTCTGGGGTTTGTTGTTTCCTGAGGCCACAGAGCTCTCTGGCTGAGAATTCTAAATGCCCCTCCCTAAACTGCAAACCCCAGGATTCCACAGGGTGTTGAAAGTGGAATAAGAACACTATAACAGTGTAGTGCAGAAATGGGCTTGGGAACCAAGTCAAGACCTGGCTGTTCATTAAAGCCTTTGGATGTCATTAATTGATCCATCTCAAATACTGAGGTGCTTCATTTTTAAAAAAATAACCTTTAAATCTGCTTTTAACTCATTGTTATGTTTACTAATTTTTTAGATTATTTAGATTTTTTCTATTGTTCTAAACAGTTTAACATATTTAAGTGTTATATATAAGCTTACTTGAGATGTTCTTGATATAGGATGAGGTAGAAATATTTTACCTACAACGATGATGATGATGATGATGATGATGATGATGTAGATGCCAAAAGTTATCAATGCTCTTTGGCACATTTTCCATAGCTTTGCACAATGCCTACATGCCATTTGCAGAAATCTCCTTATAGATGGCTTTCTTAGAAGTAGATTCTGGTTTTTCTTTTGTTTTTTTCCTATAGAATGGCCCCAGGATTCATTGTACAGAGAATACATCTAATGCTACCTAGTTCCTTCAATAAGAAATATCTCGGGAAAAAAAATGCTACCTAGTTCCCAGGCCAGCAAAGCAACAATTCAATGATTGTTGGTGATTTTTCATGTCATTGGAACAGTGAATCTGTTCCAACCTTTCGTCCAAACTTCAAAGGAACTAGACATAGGGCTGGGGAATTGGGTTCAGTATTTGGCATCACTTTATTTTGGGGCATTGTGTTCAGTACTTGGCATTACTCTTGGGGAAAACACCCAATCCAGCTGGGAGACACTATTCTGCTTTCTGAACATTTGTAACTGGGTCCTGACTACTCCTTTGCACATCATTCTTCCTGTTTTGGTTCTCCCTGTTGCTGACTTATTTCTTGACTTCTTGACTTCTGGTCTAATAATTATCCACGTGGCTTCCCTCCTGTCCCAGTGAATTAATGACATTCCCTTCCAAAGTAGAGTTTGGATCCCAAGTTGAACCAGGTTCCTTGGCTTTGCTTCTGGATGATGAGAACCAGTACATGAATTCAGAACCAACAAACTAAGGCACTGGGCCAAATATGCCTTGTGTTACATGAGCCACCCTTCAGAGTAGGTGTTCTAGAAGAAATTCATCTCCACCTTTACAAACACCTGAAACTACTTTGCCTCCTGCCTTCAGTCTCTGTACCTCCTAAGCAACTACTCCAGCCAGCTATTACAATAGCTGCCATTTTAATTCTCTAAAAACAGGAGCAAGCATCCATATTCTCTCGTGGTAATCATTTGCAGAAAGTAATGTACTAAATCAGTGGGCGCCTTGTCCAGTTACAATAAAAAAATGGCAGCCCCACAATTTTAAGATGACATTGCTATGGCAAGCTAGTCATAATATGCCTGAGTTACTACCATAAGCAATGGATTTAGAGTATTATGAAAATATATGCTTTCTTAAGTGCTGTGAATTATACCAAATAATTTTGAACATCTCTTTTACTAGGCTAATGAATCAGAGGGTGCGCTTCTTCGTATTATCTGCAATCAGCACGGAGAAAATGTATTTGGAAATTCATATTTCCTGGATAAATAGCGCATATTCTCTAATTAAGGAGTGTCTGATTGTATAATGGCAGAAATAAAAGGGAATGAAAAGATTTCCCCCAGTTTCCATGCGGGGAGATGAAGATGGGGCAGCAAAATTGTGAAAAGAAAAAAAAAACATGAAATAACCTTGAATAACCCTTGTGAGTAGCATTATCAGGACAATGCTCCAAGTACTGCAATGAGGAATGGGGGAAGGGAAACTTTTCATTTCCTGTGGCTCCCTTCCTCTGTGTTCACTGATCAGAAGAGCCTCCATGACAGTGTTGCCAGGTAAAATGCAGTAGGTCCTCTGCTTTAGCGAGGGATAGGGACAGAGAACCCTTGCGAATGCCAAAAAATCGTGAATAATTTCTGCAGGGGGCACCCTCCCTCCACGCTCCTGCCACTTGCCAGCCTGTGCCGGCTGTGGCCTAGAGCATGCAGGCGTTTGCCTACCCTGCACGGTCCTGCAGGCCTCCTCCGGAGCACCCGTGCAGGCAGAGACCCCAGGACATGCAGGGAACCGGCGATTGCCCACCCTGAACGGTCTGTTACTGTAGTTTCTAGTCCGGACTTGTGGTATATTAGATATCATTTGATATCAAGAATTTGGCCTTCACTACCCATTCCTCTCCATGTGCTTGCGAGGCCCCCGGACAAGCACGCACACGGGCACGGCCAAAAATAGCTGAACTATTCAAAACAAATCCAGGCAGGCCAGTAATTGCCAGACTGCAGCTTCAGGAGACCTCCAGGCAAGTATCCTCTTAAGATCACATTATGTATGCATGCAGCTTACAAAAGATCCCCTGCCCCAAGCAGGCAGCTTGATGAGCGGAATATCCAACTCTCAAGCACTTCGCGTTTGCATACTGTCTACGCTATTGACAACGCTGTCATAATTCAATCATCTAAAGTACAGACCTTTTGGAGGCTTTGTCTCCAGCCCAAAACCCATTGTTTTCCCTGGGAATGGACTAGCCTACAGGCATATTTTCCCTTATAAGACCCCCTGATTTTGAGTGTCTCTTCGAATCGCTCTGATTTCCATCCCGCCTTGCTGTCGCTCCTTCCGACGAGCCTTCCCCTCAGCTCCCACTTGCTGAGAATCTCCGCTCCAACTGACTTTTCTTCTGACTACCTGGGCTTCAGTATCAGGTGTAGTATTTCCCCTGAAAAATCCCTCTTAAAATCCTCTATCCAACTCCTACCTTTCTTTCATTAGGTCTGTGTGAGTGGTTGCATACATACGTATTGACTGTGTTTCAAAATAAAGGAAAACAATTATTATTTACTTCTGTTTGATTATTGACTTGGCCTGAGCCCATAAACATTGGGTTCAAGATCTCGCTAGGTTGCCCTGCCTCTTGTATTGCCTAGCTTGTGCTCTTGCTAATTCCCATTCCCCAGTATTTTGAGCACATTGAGGTGTCCCTCATGGGACCCCAGGAATCAGGGTAATAGATCCTATGGGTCTTCTCCAGAGCTCTCGTGTGGGCAAAGGCCCAAGGGCATGCATGGAACTGGCCCTGCAGGCTCCTGCCCCTGCCACTGGAGTGCCTGTGAAGGTGGAGGGGAGGGAGTGCAGGGAAGGGATGATAGTTCTCCCTCCCTGCCCCTGGCCAAAATGCCAGGGAATGGGGGGGGGAGAATGCGCTGAGGCAAGCTGGCACTTCACGAGTAATCAAATCCGCAAAAGTGAAACCCACGAATGTGTGGAGAGAACTGTACAAAACAGGGCTCCTGTATCTTTGCTTAACAGGTCCCAGAGCACACAGAACTACAGGTTTCCCCCACTTATCTGACAAGTTAGGGACCAGAGCACTGGCCCTTTTCACATGGCATTTGCCATGTGAAAGGGCCTCTGGAGTGTCACACAATTGCGAGAAGCATTCCAGACAATGGCTCTTTTCTCACCTTACCTTGTTCCGGTGCTGGGATGTGGGGATTGCGTGAGCAGCCTCTGCCGAAAGGCTGTCCCTTCCCTGCTGCTTCAGCTCTGCATGAGCTGCCTGCTCTCACAAGAGCCCCTCCTTTTCCTTCCACAGTGCAGCCTGGGACCTTCCCAGGCTGCACTGGGGCAGGAAGTGCGGCCGGCCCGGCTCCAGAGGCTCCACGCACCAGGTAAGTGCGCACGGGGCCCAGGAGCAATACGCGATCGTGCACCATTTTCAGCTTGAAGCCGAAAATGAAAAGGTGCACGATCAGCCCCTTCTGGCCCCTGGAGCCTTGTGCAATTATGAGCCCGTCGTGCAGATCGCTCCTCGCAATCGCACAATGCTCCAGGCCCTCTTTTGTATGGCAAATGCCATGCGAAAAGGGCAAACATCCTCGCAATCACATGATGCTGCTGGGGCTGGCAGGCACTGATCATGCACTATTTCGTTTTCACCTTGTAGCCAAAAATGGTGTGTGATCGCGCATTGCTCCAGGGCCCTGCATGCACTTACCATGTGTGCAGAGCCTCTGGAGCCATGGCACTTGCGGTTCCTCCTACAGCACAGCCAGGGAAAATGCCTGACTGCACTGTGGAAGGAAGAGGTGGAGCCCTCACGATGCCTGTCGGCCGGCCGGCAGCAGCTCCAGAGCCAAAGCAGCAGGGATGCGAGACCCTCTCACAAGAGGCTGCTCGCGTGATCCCTACACCCCAGCGCCGAGAAAAGGTAAGTTGCAGAAAGGGCCACTGTCAGGAAATGGAATTGGTTGATAAGAGTTAATACTGTACCTTGGCTTTTATCAAAAAAACAAAAAAAAGGAGAACCATCTCTATCTCTGAGCACAGTCACGAAAGGGCTTTTTGAACCCTTGGGCAGAAAAATGATGGTGAGGTTAGCCTCTCTCAGTGGAATAGCCTTCAACTTACCCACAGGTGAGATCAAAATCCATACTTTTGTCCTCAAAATATGCTCTCAACTTAGGCATGAGGTCGACTTATGCATGAGTAAACACAGTACATTGTATTCAGAAGGCCTGGTAGTTTAGCCTGGCAGTTCAAAGAAGTAGAGGCAGCTGGGAACAGACCAAGGGAATAACCTTCTTCTTAGAAAATTGCTTGCACTGTCCCCATAGCTAGTTGGTTTCTTTTGGTTGGTTCTGGCCTGTGTAGTATAACCTTTGGGATTAATCTTCCAGTCGCTTTGCATTACGGAAGATGCTCCCCAGCTCAGGGAAGCCATTATCCAGCTGATGTTGGCTCTTGGATAGTCTGGGGAGAATTTGTACTTTAGGGGCTCGTTTCTACTCAGTTCTACTGTTAAAGGGATGCTAGAACCCACCAACCACAGAGTTGCATGTGATGCTTTTGTCTACTGTAGATAACCTGCTGCTTCTATTTACCACCAATGCTGTCAGTGTTCAGTATCAAATAGGGATGGGCCAACTGAATCCTCAGATCCTCAA
Organism: Cyclura pinguis; assembly: GCA_030412105.1. Lineage (NCBI taxonomy): Eukaryota > Metazoa > Chordata > Lepidosauria > Squamata > Iguanidae > Cyclura > Cyclura pinguis. The sequence continues at coordinate 13,991,264 of CM059599.1, read as the reverse complement.
ATTCTTGAATCTTGGGCAAGGATTCAAGATTTGCGAATATGAATCCCTCTGCCAAAATAGGCCAACGGAATCTTTCGAATCCACCAAGTAGGCCCTCGACATGCAGAGAGCCTACTTGGTGGATTCAGCCCAATCGGGCGGAGGGTGGCCGGGCAGAGAGTGGGGCCTTTGTTGGTCCCGGAGGCACCAATTTGGTGGGCCCCGGAGGTGTCAAGTTTGTTTTTATTAAAAATGGCGCCATTGGGGCCCACCAAAGGCCTGATTGGCCAGCAGGTCCCTGGGCCCTGGAAAATCAGAACATATAGCTGCCTACATGCTGAGGTTACCTGTTCCCAGGGCTGTCTTTGCTGGGTCATACTGCCTGTGATCGCTGGGCTTACTGTGCCTGCTGGCACTGCTTGCCTGTGCCCACTGGGGCTGCTTGCCTGTGCCCACTGCCTGCTTGTGGCCACTGAGCTTCCTGTGCCTGCTGAACTGCCTCTGCCAGTTGGGTTGCCTGTGTCTGCTCATGCTGCCTGTCCCCATGGCTGCCTCCCTCTGCAAGATAATCAAAAATCTCTTTTGACCTTGCTTTTAAAATCCTTTTTTTTAAAAAAGGATTTGAAAGATTCGAGATTCATGAGATTCGTGGATTCCCAGAATCTTCCAGGGATTTGGATCCAGATTCAGATTTGGAAAATTCTGGATTCATCCCATCCCTAGTATCAAACAAAAGCTTAGGTGAACCTGGAACTGCAGCCATTTTCAGCTCAGACTAGGTACTTTTGTGACCAAGCCCATGTAACCATTGGCCCATACCACCTTCTGGCAAACATGATTCAGAATAGAAGAAGTAATGTACTATGTTGGTGCTTTGGGGAAATAAGATTGGAATTCTCTTTGGAGCCACCAAACGCACATGCGTGGAACCCTATAAGAACCCTACTTGAATTATTAACGCTACCCCTCACCTTCATGTGCAATTAAGGTCAGAAAACACCCCACAACAAATTAGGTGTAAGTTTTTTAAAATATATATATTAAAAGTCCTGCAGCATGAGGGTTAAAAGGGCACCACTTTGATTGGACCGTGTCCCAAAGAATAAGCCTTAGGAAAAAGAAGAGCAAAAGAGCATACCAGGGCCAGTTTGCAATCTACTGCAGACACACTGCATATATAAGCCACGAGGACTCAGTCACTGGAACTATGCTAATTTAAGTACGGTGGTAACTGTGCCGAACTACTGTGAAACAATTCAGGCAGTCAGCAAACAGGGCTAATTGCTAGTGTGGGAGATATTATGGGTAATTTACTGCCCACTGAGGGATTGTACCTCGAAATAAGGTCCCCTCCCCTTTCCTCTGCTTAGGCTTTGCATGTTAATGCCTGTTGCAATCACATCGTGAGAGGACATCTTGATATGCGTCCATAAACACACTCCTCGCCTCAGCCCTCATCTGAGATCCACTGATAGCTGCAATATTTTGAACTGCTGAATAACCACAGGACGGCAATTAGAGGAGGCTGGCAAAATGTTTGATTATCTTAGGTCCATGGGTAGCGAGATTAAGAAAAAAAGAGAGAGATAGAGAGAGATAATGACATGTCGTAGGGCTTTCTCTGATCATTAATGACAAGGGGGGAAGGAGTGTGCAGATTTGTTAAGTGTGCACACATAAGAATGTAAGAGAGACCATGTTGGATCAGGCCAAAAGCCTACCTAGTCCAAAATTCTGGCCATTTCCGCACTACCCTGTTATAGTTCTATCATTCCACTTTCAACATCCTGTGGAATCCTGGGGTTTGCAGTTTACTGAGGCCCAAGAGTTCTCTGGCTGAGAATTCTAAAGGCCCCTCCCTAAACTGCAAACCCCAGGACTCCACAGGAGGCTGAAAGTGGAATAATAGCACTATAACAGCGTAGTGCAGAAATGGCCTCTGTTCACTCCATGGTCAGGCATTTGCTTATGGGAAGACCACCAATAGGTGACTTGAGTGCAACTTGAGCAGACGTCTCTCCAGACATCTGTTCTGTGGGGTTATTCTTAGCAGAAATATACATGTTGTTGTTTTTTTCCCTACACAAGACTGAGGCCATTTCCACACTAGCCTGTTATAGCACGATGATTCCACTTTCAACATCCTCTGGAATCCTGGGGTTTGCAGTTTCGGGAGGGGCCGGCAAACTCCAGGATTCCAGAGGACGTTGAAAGTGGAATCATCATGCTATAACAGGCTAGTGAGGAAACGGCCTGAGTATTTTAGCTGCACTTTGTTTTAATTTGCTATAAACCAAGTTGAGTCATGTGCTTGGAGAAAGGCAGGAAATTAAATAAACAAACAACACACATGCTCTTTTAAAAAAAAATAATTATGTTTTCTGTTCCATTGAAAAAGAAAAACTATTTCCTGTGCAGGAAACAACTATTTTCTGCATCGAAAGACAGATTTTGGACAGGGAAAAAAAAAACCCTGCATATTTCTGCACAGAATAATCCCCAGAACATTTTGTGATGTTCATTCACTGGAAGAAAACCGCACTGATGTCCTGCTGTTCCGTTATGCTTCTCAGCGGGGATTCCTGATTATTGGAAAACTCTTTTTCTGGACAGGAAGCAAATAACGAAGAACATTCTTTCCATCTTTGCTGTGGCAAGACAGTGGTTCACGGTCCCACTCCTCAGACTCACCGAGAGTGGATCATTGGCAGCTAGGAGCGGCAAGCTGTCTAATTCTGTCTAATTCAATCAAACTGTCTGTCCATCCATCCCAGTGTCTTGTCTAGCTGTTTGTCTTTCTGCATTCATACAGGCTGTTGTGTGTGAATATATTTGACTTGTATGCGTGTGTGTGTGTGTACGTGTGTGGTACAGGTGATAGATCTGATTTATGGCTGTGCAGCTTCGTTTTCGTTATTTCACGAGAATATTTTAAACCGGGCCCGCATAATATTAAAATAAGTTAAAAATCTATGTAAAATTTATGAGAGCTTGTCAGGTATAATGCTTGATAAAGTAAGTTTAATGCTTTGGAATATTTTTTTTTCTCCAGGCTGAGTCTAGCAGCCTGACTTGCTAGTATAATTTTAGAAACTCCTTTCCATTAGACTGTTCTCTTATTAATGAGACAGAGCCCAATTTAGCAATAAGAAGTACATTCCTCCATGTCCCCCCCCCACCTCAAAACATTAAATTGTAGGACCTATGCAGCTAATCAGGGAAGGGAGAAGGAAATTATCTTGTTGTGCTTTCCTCTTTTTATTTTTAAATAAGAATAAGAATAACGAGGAGGGATGGAAGAGGGTGCCAAGTCCTTTTCAACTGCATGCCTTTTCAGTATGATATCCCTGCTGAAACTGCAGCTATGTCCTTATGCAGAGCTTTAGCTGCAACAGCTGAACTCCTTGAAAACATTGCCTTCATTCTATAAGCACTGGAACTCTGATGGCTTGTTTTGTTCTCTGACAGTCCATATTACTGTGATGGACCTAAACCAAATGCAGGATGGCTTATTTTCTGTTTCCATTTTGGGCCGTGGATAGCATCTTTCAGGGAAACCGTTTGGGCCGCTCAATGTGATCAGCGCTGCCAAAACAAGCATTTCCGCCCACACAGCAAGCAGAATACCAATTCCAGCTGCCCACCTGGGCAATCTCTGGCTCTGACATTGTAGGATGGATTTTTTCCCCCTTTGGTCTGCAGTTCTCTGACTCCCAGGTGTGAAGAACAGGGATCAGGAAATCTTCCTCACCTTTCTCGTAATTCTACCACCAGTCTTGTCCCATCCCTGCTCTGTATCCAGCTTTTAGATTTCCTCCACCCTGCTTCTTCTATAGAAATTCATGGGGATTTGTGTGCATTTTTTTGGCAAAATGCATGCAACTTGGTGCAAATTCCGACAAAGGCACAAATGTTTATGCACCCCCCTCCACTTGGAAAATAGCATGATTGCATGCAATTTTTAAATATTTTTAAACTATCCAAAAATATCATATTTTTCAAATGCATGCAAAAGCTGAAATCTGCTTGGTGGCTTGCACTGGTGTCAGCAGGGGTTATACAAGAATGGGTGTATCCACACTAAACAGCAATAGCACTTTGATGCCACTTTAAGTGTCATGGCCCCATCCAGTGAAATCCTGGGGTTTGTAGCTTGATAAACTACTTCGAATTCTCTACTTTGAGAGCTCTATCAAAGCAGAGAATTCTTCACCAGACTACAAATCCCAAGGTGCCATAGCTTGGGGCCATGATAGTTCAAGCAGTATCAACGTGCTATAATTATGTCGTGTGGGCACTTCCTGTAAATCCCTTTTTAGTCATTACTCAAGCAGGTATCCGGTAACTCCTTTTAACAATGTTTTCTCCCCAGCTGTACAGCCAGATTCTCATGCAACTGATTTTGACCTCTGCTTTCAATGTACGGAAATAAATAGTTGCTGGCCAGTGGGAGTAATAAGTAACAGAGGCTAGTGGCTCTGATGTCACTATTTTGACCCATCAGTTCTAGGTTTTAGTCCAAACTTAAAGACACTTTACCTATCTAACTAAAGTGCTGAATCTATTTTGGAAATAAGCTTCCTCACCTGAGATAGCTACTTTAAAGTTTGGATTTAAACCCAGAGTGGATTTTCTGTCCTATTGACATTGGACCTACCAGTCTCCATTGCTGGGGACACTGAAAACCACACCGTTTGACCCTGCAATCTTGGAAGATCCCTGTTCTGTTGACAAGGTGTAGGAACAACCCAGAAATTTTTTTTTTTTTTTTTTTTTTTTTGCATGGGAAAGGGAAAGCAAATCCTTTCATTATAGAAAAGTAAGGGTTTTCTTCTGAGCATTACGTGTTCACATCTCTTTCTCATTTCCCTGTGTTATGCTACTGCTCTGAAACTCAAGAACAAAGTGAGACAAATGCTGCAAGCCACAGAGGCCCTAACTTGGAAAGCAAGGCTCTTGAAAAAAAGAGCAGTAAAGCAGTAAAGTAAAACCACTGTTCTGCACTGGAACATGCCTGCCCTCTTTCTTTTCTTTTTTTTTTCCCCTCCCAGTTAACAGGAAAAAAAGATACAACCAAAGCAAAAGCGTTGACTCTTGGTAATGTTAGGAGGTGTTACTGCCCTGACTAGTCTGAGCTTTGAGGATATTAAAAGATATCCTCTTGATATCATAATTCGGCTTCACTTCTCTATTCCTCTCCACGTGCTTGCAAGGCCACCAGACAAGCACATAAACAAGTTCGGCCGTTAATTGCCGTAATATTCCTGAACAATACAGGCAAGCCAGAAATAGCTGACTCACTGCTTTAGGAGACCTCCAGGCAAGTACTCTAATTAGGTATGCACGCAACCTACAAAAGAGCCTCTGCCCCGCGCTGGCAGCTTGATGGGTAACCTATACAATAGCCAAGTACTCTACGTTTGCATACTGGCTACTCTATTGAGAACTGCTACGATAACTCAATCATTCAGATTCTGACCTTTCGGAGGCTTTGTCTCCAACTCCAAATCTATTGTTTTCCCCCAAGTACAGCATAGCCTGCAGTCACAATTCTCCTTATAAAAACCCTTGATTCCGAGACCTTCCTCGGATCGCTCCTGAGTTTCATCCCGCCTTGCTGCCGCTTTGCTTGGCGAGCCTCCCCTCAGCTCCACATACTGAGCTACATCGCACCCCAGCTTCGCTCTCTATTTTTCCTGGGCTTCAGGACAGATGAAGTATCACCCAAACCAGCAATTCCTCTAAAAATCCCTCTATACCACCCCAACCTTTATTTTCTTTAGTTATCTTGTATGAGTGTGTCGCATACACTGTTTTGCTTGTATTTAATAAACATCATTTATTATTTCAACTTCTGTGTTCTCCTTGACTCGACCCGACCCCGTAGACATAGGGTTCAAGATCTCGCTAAGTTACCCTGCCTCTCATAATGCTAAGCAGTGCCCTGAGCTAATTTTCCCCACCTTTAGTTGAGCACATTTCGGTGTCCCTCCCGGGACCCCCAGTACACAGGGTAACAGAGGCATTCCACTGACGAGGTCAGTAAGGCTATTTGATTCCCTGGATGTCTTTGGAGTCCAATTATTTGACATCTCACAGATAACTTTCCTGTGAAAGAGTTGTGTAAAACTGTGTAGAATGTGACGCAGCAGCTAAAAAAGCCAATGCAATCCTGGGCTGCATCAGTAGGAGTATAGTGTCTAGGGCACTCTGTACTGCTTTGGTCAGACCTCACCTGGAATACTATGTCCACTTTGGGACACCGCAGTTCAGGAAGGATATTGACAAGCTGGAAGAAGGCCTGGAAACCATGCCTATGAGAAGCAGCTTAGGTAGCAGAGTATTTTTAGCCTGGAAAAGAGAAGATTAAGAGGTGACATGATAGCTACGTTTAAGTACTTGGAGGGATGCCATATGGAGGATGGTGCAAGACTGTATTCTGCTGCTCTGGATGCTAGGACATGGAGCAATGGCTTCACACTTCAAGAAAAGAGATTCCATCTAAACATTAAGAAGAACTTCCTGATGATAAGAGCAGTGGAATGTGCTGCCTTGGAGTGTGGTGGAGTCTCCATCTTTGGAAGTTTTTAAACAGAGGCTGGGTGGCCATCTGCCACGAATGCTTTGGTGGTGTATTCCTGCATGGCAGGGAGTTGGACTCAATAGCACTTGTGGTTTCTTCTAACTCTACCATTCCATGATTCTATGAAATCCAAGACAAGAGACAGTTCACCCAGTCCATTACCACAAGATGTTTTGCCATCCCAGGCAGTTGTGCAGAACAAAAGGGAGTGAGGGAAGGAGAATGGGTAATGGCTTATAGAGAATAAGAAATGGGTTGGCCTTTCCTGCTATAGTTCCTGGTCTTGCCAATTGCTGGCTTCAGCCCTGCCCAACTCTGCCATGTGCTCTTGAAGAGGTTACCCAGCGAGGATGTAGCCCTTGAAGACAACTCATCAATTGTATGGGCAAAGCATGTTTGTGGGAGAAGATGTTCCCTAGCCCCAGTGGGTTTCTCCAGCTGCCTAGTCAACCTACTCTAAGATGGGAGAAGCAGAAGGGACTTCATTTCCCAGCGTCCAGTCTCCAATGCTTCAGAAACACTTCAATCAGGGGGCTGTCAGGTTGCAAATGTAGGTTTTGGGGAGGTGGCACCATCAGACATAACTATGACAATGGAGGCCTCTTGTTGTAGTTCCACTGACGATAGAGGACCCTGGGATACACCTATTAGCACATCATTACAACAAAGAACCAGAGTTTGGAAAAATGACCATTGGGGACCACTGTTCCCAGAATTGCCCAACAAGCTTTTGCCAGAAAAAGTAACTTTTCCAACTGGGTGAAGAACCCCCTAACAGCTTGTGTTAGAGGAATTCCTAAAGAGAAGAATAAATGCATAGCAAAACACTAGCCAGAGTATCCAGAGGGAATAAATTTCTTTGCTAGACTTCATCCATCTTAATCCTGATGAGATTTAAAGTTGGAATGACACGGCAACCTCAAAACATTTGAACCCCTGGACCTGCAGGGGAGGATTTGCAAATCCGATAGGCACTGTGGTACAAACTGTCACTCATTTCATTCACTTCAGTCAGCTGGGGACTTTTTGCCCTTAGAAACTTCTCGAATGATTCCTTCACCACATGAGCTGTCCCTACAAAGAACAGAGCCGCACCATCTCCTCCTATCACTTTTCCTGGAGTCATCGTTGGATCTAAGAAGGTCTTAGGTCAATCTGCAATGGCAGACTCAAATGAGATCCTCATGCCAAAGAGGGAAGGGAGATGAGGAGCTACAAATTCAACCTTTTTATTCACAGAAACACATCTGGGACAGAGGCTTTTTTGTCTATTTGTCCTTGCAAGAGGCATTTTCCTTTTTTTCTCAGGAGTTAAATAGGATAAGATAATAAGGAAAGATTTGCTGTTTGCTTCAAGATAACTCACTCTGATAAGGCAGAACTGCCCTGAGCAGGAGGCAACACCAAGGTCATTTGCCTTATACTTCAAAAGACCTAATAAACAGTAGGCACACACATACATGCACACACAGACACCCTGATCAGAATAGCTGGCCATTTTAAAAAGCTCTATGGAAGGCTGGTAAGCAGGTTGTAACCAGACGTGTACATAAACTGGAGTGAGGGTAGGCAATCTTGGTGTCAGATATTGGCATCATCAGGCACTTTTGAACATCCACATCCTAATAGTAGGTTGCATCTCCTAGACCTTGCTCCCTTGATTCCTGGAAGACAATTGTTCCTCTGTTTCCCCTTGATTGCTACTGGCAATTCTCTATCCAGCCCGCTTCCTCTCTAATCATTTCTATTTCCTGTTCCACCCAGTCCAAGGCTGCTGAGGAAGCATCAATAGAAATATGGTATCTAGATCAAGGGAGGTAACGGTACCACTCTATTCTGCTTTGGTTAGACCTGATTTGGAATACTATGTCCAGTTCTGGGCACTTCATTTCAAGAAGAATATTGACAAGCTGGAGCATGTCCAGAGGAGGGCGACCAAAATGGTGAAGAGTCTGGAAGCCATGCCCTATGAGGAGCAGTTTAGGGAGCTGGCAATGTTTAGTCTGCAGAAGAGAAGGTTAAGAGGGGACATGATAGCTATGTTTAAATATTTGAAGGGATGTCATGTCGAAGAAGGAACAGGCTTGTTTTCTACTGCTTCAGAGACTAGGACAAGGAGAAATAGATTCAAACAATGGGAAAAGAGATTCCACTTAAACCTCAGGAAGAACTTCCTGACAGTCAGAGCTGTTCGGCAGTGGAATATGCTACCTTGGAGTGTAATGGAGTCTCTTTCTCTGGAGGTTTTTAAGCAAGGGCTGGATGGCCATCTGTTGGGAATGCTTTGACAGGTGTTCCTGCATAGCAGGGAGTTGGACTGGATGGCTCCTGTGGTCTCTTCCAACTCTATGATTCTATGATTCTATAAGCAAAGCAGCAGGAGTGGCTGCCATGATTTATGTTTGCAGAACTAGGGAAGGTGACTTTATTTAAACTACAATTTCCAGAATCTCCCAGTCAGCATGGCCAATGGCAATACTGGCTGGGGGATTCTAGGACTTGTAGTTCCAAGAATGAGATTCTCCAAGTTCTTGTTACTTGTACCTGTGACATCTTCCTCAGGGCCCGGGGGGGAAACATAGCTAAGAGGATTGTCTTGATTTCTCCTGATCAGTGCAGTCTTACCATGCATCCCACTGGGCCTGATGTGGACAGGTGACCAACCAGGACGCTGGCAGGTGCTTATCTCATTGCTGAAGTTTGGCAAGTGGGAGCTAGTGATGCTTCTGCCAGTGAGGAGAATCCAGAACGAAGAAAAAAGAAGAGAGCTCCAGTCCAGCCACCTGTTCAGTTAGATGTATGTGATGAACATGTACAAGGAGAGACTAGTAGGAGAAAGGCAAATCTCTTTTTCCCATAGCCAGTAGACTGTGCAGTCAGAGCTATCAGGATCAAAGTGCCAGAGTCTTATGTTCAGCTGGGATGAGAACATCCTCTTCCATATACCTACCCAGACTTCCCTGTTCCCTCTAATCTAAACTACATTCTTCAAAGAATTGCTAAAATTAGCAATTTTTACATGCCTATACTCAATTGCTAGTTTGGATATTACTCTCTAGGAGTCTAGACACAACAGATATTTATGGTAACTTCCTGTTTGACAGGTTTCCCCGGCACTCACACACTCTCTCTCTTCCTGCATCACTCTAACCTGCAGCCATCTTTTTTTCTCTCTCTTCCACGAAACCTTGTTTTTGACTATGAGCAGGTATTTGTAAATAAAGCTATATTTTATACACAAAAAAGCTTAAGCTAGTTTCTTTTCTCTCCTAGACTCTGGGAGTGGGGTGAGCATGGAGTTGGCTGTTGTTCATCTTCTGACTTTCATACTCTGATTGAGACGGTGTCATCCCTCACATTTATGAAGAGAAAATGGGAAGGATGTAAAGTTTCCCAGCAACAATACAATGGTGCAACCTAACCCAAGTCTAATGCAAAACACTCGTGTGTGTGTGTTGGGGGTAGGGGTGATTTGTCCAGAATCTAAGACCCAGTACCTTCCAAAATACTTCTAGTGGAGATGAAAATTGCTAGGGTTGTGCTGAATCAACACAGCTGTTTCATTGCTGAACTTTCCTTGAAGGAGAGCGGTTGCAAAGATGGTCAGGAGGAATATCTGCATTTCAGAATATACAATTACACTACTCACCAGGACCCACAAAAATCTAGACCTGGTGCTGCCGATAGGTCACCCGGGAGGTGGTCCATCAAGAAGATGCATGGGAATATGCAATGTGAGAATAGTGTTTTCTGTACTTGCAGGAGGTGCTCAAATGGAGGGCTGAACTACACGTTACATCAAAAGTGGTACAGTGAATGACCCTTTTATCAACTTTTCAATAACAGCTGTGTTAAGCAGATGCAACAATTTTCATTTGGGTTATTGAGGCCTCATGCTCCCAATCCTAATTGCACCAAGCATTTTTTTTTCCGCAATACATTCAAATTATGGTATGGTGCCAATATTACTTACAACACTGCCCAGATTGGCCTTTGAGTATATGAACATAGTATCTGCATTTCATGATGCCAGAATACTATTGGTTAACATCAACTAGAAGAGATCCATTGACTTAATTGTTGACTGATGAATCAATTTGTAAGTAAAACCAAATGGTTCAGTGGGTCTACTCAGGTTAGAAACAGGTACGTGCACTTCCATTGCTTCACAACACATTCTAGACCCCAAGGCTCTTGCACGGTTTCACTTTAGCCAGCCTCATGATACCATGATCTGATGAAAGTTAACAGAACAGTTGATTTTTCAAACCTGCTTTCGATTTTATTTAGGCATCCACTTCCAGGTTGCATATCAGGTTAAATCATCTTTAGATCCCTTTTATCACTTCCCGATCGAATGTCGCAATGCATTATGAACAACATGGGAAGGTTATCTGAGAATTCATACAAGCCATTTGTTTTAAACAAAGAAATGTCAAAGTTGGTGAGCAATGGTATATATCTTGCAGAAAGTAGCAATGCAAAAATTGGGGCTGAACAAGAAATTTGTTTATCTATCCAATCCACTCCATACAGAAGCAAGTGAGGACCCAGTCTGGGGTCCAAACGACATGCATTGATGTGGTTGGTGAGCGATCCCACCAACTTTCTGTTGTGGTGAGATTGCATGTTCCTGCGAAGCAAGAGGCTATGCTGATATCAACAGTGCTGCTGGTAAGTTCTCCTATGTCACACAGGCTTTTGCTGAGGAGCCAAACTAAATGTGCCTAACAGCTACTGGGCAGTAGTAGTAGTGAGAAGTACCACTGATAGAGGATCTCTCAGAGACAATAGCAGTGGTATCACAGCTCATACTTGTTAGCACTGCACAGAAGGAGGAACAGTAAACTCCTTGTGAATATGTTTTACCATGAAAACCCTGTGATGAAACAGCTCAAAATGAAACAAGAAATAGTGCAAAAGATGACACTCTCTAGTCATATGGCACTGGTTCTGATACATAATCTGTACCCTATATGAGAGGCTGCTGTCAGATAGAATATGGAGAAACGGAATGGTTTCCAATTGGTAAGGGGGTCAGGCAAAGCTGTACTATATCACCCTTTCTGTTTAACTTGGACGCTGAACATATATATGAAGCAGGATTATACTTGGAGGAAGGAAGAATGAAAACTGGAAGAACGAGTATCAACAAGTTAAGATATACAGATGGCACCATACTATGAGCAGAAAATAGCAAAGATGTGGAATGATTCTTGAAGAAAGTCAAGGCAGAAACTGCAAAGGCAGGTTTACAGTTGAACATTAAGAAAATTAAAACAATGATCACGGATAATTTACTTTAAAGTAGATGATGAAGATATTGAAATAGTTCGGGATTGTCCATACCTTGGTTCAGCCAATAAACAGAATGGAGACTACAGTCAAGAAGTCGGAAGAGGCTTACCTGGACATGTGCAGCTCCTTTGCTTTGTGGGAAGGGAAGATTTTGATGCCCTCCCCAGAAGAGGACACCTAGTCCTGTGGTCAGCGGTGATTGTGCCTGCATGCACCACGTGATGGGGTGAGGTGATGGCCTGTTTAAGCCTTGCTTGTCCTGCACGTCGTCTCTTTGAATCATGCAGCTTGACCCACCCTCCCTCAGCCCTTGGCTCAGTGTTGCAAGATCAGGTTGTTTTGTAGCCAGGTAGGAATCCCCCCCCCCCGGTTTGCAGGGGTGGGGGGGTTTGCCTATCTTACACTGCATCAAATGGAATAGGTACTCATCTGGCAGGTGGGGGTGAAGATATCAGCTCCAGTGGATGTCTTGGGTGCCCATTTAGGGTGTAGAGTAGGGGTCCGAATCTGCCTGTGACTTAGGAAGGGGGCGGCCTTTGAGGCTGACCAGCGAATTGGACTCTTTCCTGCAGGGTCGTGGGACTTCAGCTGGAGTTCCTCCTGGGATTACTTTCCCCTCTCAAGCCTCCAGGTAGCAAGCCAAATAACTGGATTGCTCTAGGGCAGGGCTTTCCAAATGGTGTGCCACAACACATTACTGTGTCTCCTGAAGTGTGTAGGCGTGTCACCTACAATCTTGGAAATGTATGTTATTATTTATAAATCATATATTTTAAAAAATATATGAAAGGTTTTCATGAGATACGTTGTATCCCCATACATTTTGTTATTACAATTGATGTATGTGTCTGTATCTCTTATAAGGGGTTAGTTCAACCTCTGGTTTGCTAGTAAAACTGAATTACTATGTCGCAAAATGATGCATGTCTAAAAAAAGTGTCACCAACATGAAAAGTCTGGAAAGCTCTGCTCTAGGGGCTCAGGTGGCTCACCCAAGGAAAGGCTGAGGGGGTGGACAACGTTATGTCACCTGACCTCGGCTGGACCCACATCAGGTTGTTCCCCCCTGGCTGCTTCCTCCAGGACTCTGCAATATAAATAGTTATCAAGTTTAATAAAAGTGGCTCACAGTTAACCCAATGTCATGTGTCTGGTCTCGTTATTCCAGAGTTGGGCACCAAAGACTAGGATTTGGAAAGACAGCTGTGGAGGAACTAGACAAGATCCTGAAGTGGAAAGATGTATCATTGAATATTAAATTTAATCTGGCCTATGCCAGATTCCTGTTGAGCTAGTGAGTGAGGCAACAGTATGTGTATGTGTGAAAGAGAGAGAGAGGAAGAGGGAGAGAAAAGAACATGTGTGGGTGGATGCAAAATTCTCTCTGACTTGACAGGAAGAGAGAGCCACATGGACTTGTCTTTGCTTTTAGCCCATCAGGAAGTCTGGATTTCACTTATCCAACACTTCACAATGGCTTAATGAGAGCTCAAAGAACACTAATAAAAGTTTAGACATGATTCTGGCTTCACCGGAGAAGTTACAGTGCTTTGGTTCAAGATTATAAAAGCCAGCAAGAAAATATGGTATCCAGCCGGCAGAACACCAGTGGATATTTCACTATCCAGAGATCTCTAATTACTAATAATGTACATGAACAGTGTGATACGTCCTTACAATTTCAGAAGCCTTTTCAAAGATAATCTCTAATAGTTTATTTGACAACCTGTAAAATTATAGAAAATTATTAGTCTTGGGAATTATAAAAATCCCCACAGCACTGTCAGACAATAAAATTATAATTACCTGTGGGTAATTGAAATTTAACTGTTTTTATTGTATATTACACATCAATAGCAACGTAAGTTCAAGAGAATTTTCCTCTTTTTTCTCTCTCTCCCCTTCTCATTTCCTTTTTGCGCTTATCAGAGCTAGGGAAATGGACAGCCCCATGGTGGCCTGTGAGCTTCTCTTTGGAGTATAGTTTGGGGGGAAAAAAGAAACGATTAAAGCAGGATGTTTGAGTCTGTCATTAGGCCTACATTAAATTACATATCTAGAGTGTTAAATATAAAAGGAACAAAAGCTTATGGACTGGTGCCTGAGTAGTCAGGGTTGTGATTAACCTCAGTGTTCTTATGTATTTCTCTTCTTTACACTCCATGTTCCTTTCAGACTTTGAGTGGGTTCAGATGGTATAAACAAGCCCTATGAGTATGCAAAAAGATTCCTGAGAAATCTCACTCAGCTTATCAGAACTTTCTTTCTTTTCTCAAAATACCTCAGAGGTATTCAAACTGCACAATAGCCACGTTTAAATATTTGAAGGGATGTCATGTTGAAGACGGAGCAAGCTTGTTTTCTGCTGCTCCAAAGACTAGGACACAGAGCAGTGGGTTCAAACTGCAGGAAAAGAGATTTCACGTAAACATTAGGAAGAACTTCCTGATGGTAAAAGCCGTTTGACAGCAGAATAGGCTGTCTCAGAATATGGTGGAGTCTCCTTCTTTGGAGGTTTTTAAACAAAGGCTGGATGGCCATTTGCTGGGGGTGCTTTGAGTGTGTGTTACTGCATGGCAGAGGGTTGGACTCAATGGCCACTGTGGTTTCTTCCAACTCTATGATTCTATTATTCTAATTTCTCTTGTTTAGGGGTGTAGCTCGGCAGGCAGAGGAAGAATGCGTTCCCCTCTGAAATAAGAATTCTGCCCCCAATGAAATTTTTTTCAGCCCTTCTAGCCTGGCAGAAATTAGAAACTCCAGTTGAACATTTAGATAAATAGTTGAGGCACCCTAAGAAAAGGTGCTGGCAAAATTATCAAGGGAATGCAGATGCAGTACATACCAGAGGTTCACTTCATGGTCTTTCTCTCTGCAATGCAAAAAAAAAAAAAAAGGAGAGAGGGAGGAAGAAGGAAAATTTCATTTGGGGAACAGAATACCTAATCTGGAGGAGCAATGTCTTCATTTAGAGAGCCAGCATAGTATAGTGATCTGAGTGTTGGACTAGGATACTGGGAGATCAGGATTCAAATCTCTGCTCAGCTATGAAAAAACCTCTGAGTGACCTTGGGCAGGTCACGTTCTCTTAACCTCAGAGGAAGGGAATGGCAAATTCTCTCTGAACAAATCTTACCAAGAAAACCTCTTGATAGAATCATAGAATCATAGAAATGTAGAGTTGGAAGAGACCACACGGGCCATCCAGTCCAACCCCCTGCCATGCAGGAACACCCTCAAAGCACTCCCGACAGATGGCCATCCAGCCTCTGCTTAAAAACCTCCAAGGAAGGAGACTCCACCACACTCCGAGGCAGCAGATTCCACTGCTGGACAGCCCTGACTGTCAGGAAGTTCTTCCTGAGGTTCAGGTGGAAAATCTGGTGATAGGTTCACCTCGTTGTTGTTGTGTGGCTCCAGGTCGTTTCTGACTTATGGGAACCCTAAGGTAAACCTATCATGGGATTTTCTGGGGCTGAGAGCGAGTGATGCACCCAAGGTTAACCAGTGGGTTTTCATGGCCGAAAAGGGAAACAAAACCTGGTTTCCAGCATTTAAACCACCACACCACACCACACTGACTCTAGTGACACTGCTAGGGATGTACATCTACTATATAAAAGTCAAAGTTTGTTAGTTTGTCTGTTTGTCTGTGTCAGGCAGGCGAAGACCTCGTACGATTGGCTGTGTGAGGCGAGAAGACATCATATGATTGGCTGGCTGTGAAGATTCTATGGAATCCTGGGGTTGGCAGTTTAGGGAGGGGCCTTTAGAATTCTCAGCCAGAGAGCTCAAGCCGGTTGCTATGGAGATTGTTGGGAGTGGCAACCTTTGCATGCTTAATTAACTGGCTAGTTTGTTTGCATGTTTATTGTAGGCATAGAG
Organism: Cyclura pinguis; assembly: GCA_030412105.1. Lineage (NCBI taxonomy): Eukaryota > Metazoa > Chordata > Lepidosauria > Squamata > Iguanidae > Cyclura > Cyclura pinguis. The sequence goes on along the minus strand of CM059599.1, from coordinate 13,975,519 downwards.
AGACAGCCTAGAGAAAACTTCCTGTTTGTTTTGGTCAACACCTCTTCCTCCAGCACGTACACATTCTTTGGTCTTAAAAAGGTTCTCTTGCCATTTACTCCTTCCTTTTGTCTTTGCCTTTTGTCCTGAAAGCATGCCCTGAGATCTCCCAACAGGGATTATTTTCAGCAAGCATGTGAGTGCTTAATTTTCTTCCTACCTTCTTCAAGAATAGAACCTGTGTAGACTATGCACAAGATTTTGTGAGTAAGTTCTTTTATATTTTTAACCAAACTGTTTTTTGTGTTTGTTTTGAGCTAGGTTAAGTGTGTTTGGGGTGGAGTGATAGAAGTGGGACTGGTAATCTGTTCAACTTCCATTTTTGTGCAGTTACTAAGATACTCTGCTGATTGAGAGTCTCCTTACCAAAAATCTCTCAATTCCCCAACAGAGATGAGGCCTAGCAGCTAAAAGATAGGCAGTTTATTCCCTCAGAAACCAAACCTCTGTTATGTTAACAACTCTGAATACAGTTGGATTGGGGAATATGAGGATAAATTACAGGTACTGGAATAGGCTGGTTGCTATGGAGATGAGACCTAACAGCAAGGAGGAAGACAGTGTATTCCCTCAGGGACCCAACCTCTGTATGTTAACAACTCCGAATACAGATTGCATTGGGGAATACGGGGTAAAGTTGCAGGTCCTGAACAACACAGTTTGGGGAATTAGAGACATAGGATCTCAAATCTGTGTATTTCAACTGCATCTCATTCCTAAGGTAAGGTAAGGTAATTCCTAAGGTGTTTCTAACAAGTGTTACCAATAAGAAAGTAAAATCCCAGGCAATGCTGAGTAAATACACTAGTTTTTGCATATTTCCTTCTCACAAATAAGAACAAATAATTCCTGTGGTATTTTCCCTTCCGAATGAGGACACGAGGATTTCTGCACAGTTCTGGGTTTCTGTTCTTGCATCAAGAAGTTTTCATCTGTGGAGAAATGTACTCTTTTTTTCCAATGCAGAAGCACATTTTCTGTGTAGAAAGCATGTTTTCTGTGCAGAGGTTACATGTGGTTTTTATGTGCAAAAACAATTTCCATGCAGAAATACATGCAGTTTTATATGTAAAACCATGTTTTCTGTCCAGAAACGGACATGTTTCTTCTGTGCCAAAACCATGTTTTCTGTGCAGAAATAGACTTTCTGCACAGAAATGCAGGAGGTTTTTCAGTGCAGAAATGCACATATTTCTTTCTCAGAGGAAAATATGCTTTCTGTGCAAAAAACAGAGATGGTTTCAGTGCAGGAAATACACCTCTACTCAGAAAAACCACAAGTACCACTATGCAGATAAATACTTCCCAGTATAAAGAATCTTACAGTACCTTCACAGCTGCCTCTGTTTTTCCTAATGGGCATTCCTGAGCACTGAAAAATTCCTCTCTCGACCAAGAAATGAATAACTCTTCCATCCCTGGTCCTTGCAAATCAAAAATTCCATGGTCAAATTCCCTGGCTCTATTGTATCTCTAGGAAACCTTGAAATCTTATGAGCAAAGATCTGCATGGGTGATAGCTTGCAAATAGGTGTGTTCACACACACATCTATGAAAGCACTCGTGTGCATTTCTGGATGTCCTGTGGAATACCTGACCTGCTTGGGAAAATAGAGTTGCTTCTGAGCATATGCAGAGTACATATTCTCCCCACTGTCTGCCAGCCCAGCCCCCATGCATTTGAGAATCAGTTCAATGACTCATTCAGTTCTTCATTTTTCCTGACTTTTCTTTTTAAAGAAACACTTTCTTTGGAATTTCCCCAGATGAGCTGAGAATGTAGAGAAAATATTACCCACTTTCAAAACCTTGGGAATGGAATTGAGAAAACACAGGGCTTGGAACAGTTTGTTTTTAAACTGCAACTCCCAGAATCGTCTGTTAAGAGATATGGGGAGTTGTTGTCCAAAAGGTAGCTTTGCTAAGCTCTAAGCAAAGCTCCCTGTTCAGACCTTACTGGGTGTGTATTTCCTGGGCCACATATTGACTTTTTGTCCTTTTGAAGACATTTGTTTTCCCACACCCCAAAGTGGCTCTTTGGGTGGCTTTTGTTATAATGCTCATCCTACCCATTTCAGAGCATATTTTAAGACATGTGTCTCTAAATGGACACCCAGTCCTAGATTTTGGACACCCGATGGAGACAAAAGGACTCAAGCAATTTAATCAATGAACCAAGAGCACAGGTTCAGATCAGAAGCTACATTAACTAATACTAACATATAATGTGGGTACAGTGCCCCCCCAACTTTCACAAGGGCTTGGGGTGCACCCTCATGAAAGTGGAAAAAATTCAAATAACTGCCTTCCACATGACCCCTCCCACTCCTTTCGAGGGCTCCTCCCTCACATTCTCTTGACTTTTGTGTGCCAGGGCCAGAAGCAAGGAAATGAGATGGGGAGCTCTGGAGGAGAGAAGACTTGTGCAGACCTCCCCCCTTCATTCCCATCCCTTTTGCCTTGGCACAAGTTCTCAGCACTGGAGCCAGAGGCAAAGGAATGGGAGGGAGAGCTCCAGAGGGGAAAAAGAAGGCTCAGGTGAGCTTTCCCTGCTTTTCCTTTCCCTTTTCCCTCAGCAGGGGTTCTCAGGGCCAGGGCCAGAGGCAAGAGAATAGGAGAGGGAGCTCTGGAGGGGAGAAGGAAGGCACACACATCTCCCCCCAATTTCCTTACCTTTTGTCCAGGCACTTGCTTTCCTTCTCCATACCCGGCAAAATGCAAGTGAATGGGACGAGGAGAAAGAGGCGGAAGTGTGTGCACCCCTTATGAATAATCAAATTTGCAAAAGTCAAACCTGCAAATGTGGAGGGAGGACTGTAAATATATTTGCATCTCTATGTTTATTCTTTATCATGGTATAGTCATTTGAATGTTGAACTAGGATGCCTACAGGTCCAGGTTGAAAGCCCACTGGGGGAGCCTTGGGCAAGTCATTCTCTTTCAGTCTAAAGACAAAGTAAATGATAAACCTCCTCTGAATAAGGCCATTTCTGCACTACACTGTTATAGTCCTCTCATTCCAATTTCAACATCCTATGGAATCCTGGGGTTTTCAGTTTAGGGAGGGGCATTTAGAATTTTCAGCCAGAGAGCTCTTGGGCCTCAGTAAACTACAAAGCCCAGAATTCCACAGGATGTTGAAAGTGGAATAACAGCACTAGAACAGTGTAGTGTGGAAGTGGCCTGAGTCTTGTCAAGAACACCCTATTATATGGTCAATGCAAATTGATTCGAAGGCACACAGCAACAAAATGTACTCTTTTAAAAAAAAAACACACATTCATTTGAATGGCAGAATTGTATGTATTAACTATTTTGCTCGCTTTCATCTACCGTGTAAAGCTAACAGAAAGAAAGCTAAGAACTAGTTAGTTTAGATGAACTGCTAGATCATACCCAGCTTGCTAATTCTTTTCTCAGTGTAATAAACTTAAAGGGATATAGATATAGATACGTAGATATATATCAGTGTATTTCTATGAGAGCACACAAATGGATCTGAAATCTTGAAAATGGACATTTTGAGCACAAAATCACACTCATACATACACAGGTGCGCATAAAGCCCTTGTCCATCATCTCTGCAAACAAGACCCATAGGTCACCTTTTTGTGCTGCACTGTGTTCTATTCATGGCTATATTTATTAGCATAGCTGACACCATAAATAAAAGTTCATGGGCCGCCGGCCATTACAGAGAGCATAATTCAGCCAGGTGGGCAAGGACCCCAGGAGCTGATAACACATATAAATGGCTTCAGCTTCACTCCTGTCATTTGTTATGTTTATCAGAACCTCGGCGGAATTATGGGCAGGTAATGACTGTGCACCCATGCATCAGCCTATCAGGAAGGATGAAAACAATGCTTGTCTGATCACATTGCCACAAATAGCCTTCCGTATCACAAAAGGCTTACTAGGTGCTGCACTTGCTTGCAGTGATGTAAAGGATAACCACACATTATTTCATCATCAGTGAGGAGGGGTATAAATGAGACGTTCCCTTGAATAACCTCTCTGTGATATTTAACCCCTGTGCAAAAGCAAAAGGAGCAATGGCTGAGATGCTACATTATGCTTGGACAGGGTTAATCTGCACTCACATAGTTGTGTGATTGTTGAGTCACACCAACCTTCTGCTCAGTGCTGACATTACGCAGCTGGTTGTGTATCTGCCACTATACCTGTTTATTGTCCCATTGTGAATTAGGGAATGTATAGAGGCTGTTTCTGTAGTCCCAAATGAATCAAATGCTACATTGAAGGCACTAAAAAATTGTTAGGCACCATCCAAGAATGAGCAGCTGCATGTGAAATGGTTACATTTGTAGAACTCCACTTCTGCAACTGTGAATTGAGTATATTGTGCACTTGTCACAGAAATGCAACCATGGGTCTTTCAGCTCTATACTGTCATCGTGCTCTTATTCCATTTTCAACATCCTGTGGAATTCTGGGGTTTGTAGTTTACTGAGGCCAAAGAGCTCTTCTGGATGAGAAATCTAAATGCCCCTCCCTAAACTGCAAGCCCCAGGATTCCATAGGATGTTGAAAGTGGAATAATAGCACTATAACAGTGTAGTGCAGAAAGGGGACATATGTATAAAGAGAACTTGTGAGTGTATCGAAACCAACAGGATTCTGATTTCAGCGTATTTTTCTTCAGTTCTTTCCACTTTTTTAAAAAAAATTGGTTTGCATTTCTTTTCACAAAAAAACCCTCCCTGATTTTTTTTGTTTTTGCCAAAAAGTCCCAAAGCATAACGAATCATCCAGAGTATTCACAAAATTCTTTACTTAGGCCCTTTCCACAATTTACCTGTTCTCGGCACTGGGGCATGGGGATAGCGCAAGCAGCCTCTTGTGAGAGGCTCTCACTTCCTCTCTGCTTCGCCTCGGTAGCCGCTGCCTGCTAGCAAGCAGGCAGTGTGAGGGCTCTTCCTCTTCCTTCTGCAGCGCAGCCTGGGATTTTCCCAGGCAGCGCTGGGGCAGGAAGCGCGAGCACCGCAGCTTCAGAGGCTCCACACACAGGGTAAGTGCACGCGGGGCCCTGGAGTGATGCGCAATCGCACACAATCGCACATCATTTTTGCTAGAAGCTGAAAATGAAATAGTGCGCGATCGGCACCTGCTGGCCCCGGCAGCATCGCACAATTGCGAGGACATCATGTGGACAGCTCCTTGCAATTGTGCGACACTCCAGAGGCCCTTTCGCATGGTGAATGCCATGTGAAAAGGGCCATACATGCACACACACACACACATTTTCCAAAAAGCCATTAAAAAAACCCACTAGCAATACATAAATGAGTGTATAAAAGGAACAGAAATTCATATTTTTTGTTTCCTTAGATTTTTTTTTCTGTTTCTTTTATATATTCAAAATTTTCACAAAATTTCTTGTGTTCTCTTTTAAGAAGGAGAAAAGTGATATTTTGTAAAGAAAAACACTTTTTTTGCTGAATACAGTGGTTTGATGCTAAAAAAGCAAGTTATATTTTATGGAGAAAATGTTTGAGATTTGCAACTCACATATACACAATAATGAAAAAAGTAAGGTCTCTTGGCAGCTCCAATCAGGCTGCACAGCCCTTTAAAAATCCACCTCTGTTACTCTTCCAGTTCCTCCACCAGCCACTGCCTGGCCAGCTAAGGACGGCTCTCAGTGCAATTTCTCAGCACCACAAGCCCTGTCCTGCTGCCCCCTGCAAGGAAAGAGATGGATGAGAGAGAGGAAGTATAGAGCCACCATGCTGACTCACCCCTCTCCATCCTTTCCTTACCTGGTTTTTCCCTCTCCACCACGCTTCTGCCCTAGTCCCATAGACACACTTTGATATTTGTACATTTTCCACTTTTGCAGGGGTTCTGTGCCCTTAACCTTAGCAAATGTGGAGGGCTGTTTGTACTTGGCTTTGTTACCAATATTTATAAACCAGTTACACCAAGACTTCATAGTGATGTAAAAGAAAGAGAAAACATGCAACAACAAACAGAATCAACACACAGTATCTACATTATCTTCAGCAAATGCTTTTAAACTATTTTAACTTCAGTGATTGGTTTTAATACTTATTTAATTGATGGGGCCACCACCAAGAGAGTCCTTCTGATCATGGTAACCTTGTGGGCTTCCCCCAGTGGGTGTAAATCCCAAGTGGGTCAATACTGGATCATACAGTGCTTTAAGTACAAGGGTCCTGAACTGTTAGGATTCTGTATGCTTATACCGGGGACTAGGGACTAGGGTAAAATCAGTAGGTTCTTAGTGGCACAGACACTTGTCCTTGCCAATATTATGCTAACACCTTGAGTAGGAGCACTAGGAGCCCATGTATAGATTTCAAAAAGGCTATACTGTGAGGCTAAGCTGGGTCAGCCTTATTATTACTTGGGCCCCTTCCGCAGGTGACCAAATACTGGCAGCGTCTTGCAGGGATCTACCGGGAGGGGAGTGTGACAGGAGCACTCCCCTCCACACCAGCTGCCTGTGGGAATGCAGGAGGCACAATGGCCATGCCTCTTCTGCAGCGCAGCACAGCCAGGCACTATGCCAGGCTGCACTGGGGCAGGAAGCACGGCCATTGTGCTTCCTGCCCCTTTGCAACCCAGGTAAGTGCGGGAGGGTGGCAGGAGGACTGTGCCATTGCTGGTCATTGACAGGTAAAACCTGTCAATGATTTGCGGAACGATCGCACCACCTGGTGACAGGAAAACAAAAGGACATGGACAACATCATGAATAAGCGTCTTCTGGGTCCCATCCTTCTCCCATCCTCAATGCTGGATGACAGTGTCCTGCAGAAAGGGCCTTGGCTGGGAGACTGTCAATGAATACCAGGTGCTGTAAGCTATATTTAAGAGGAAACAACTGACAAAACCACCACTGAGTATTCCTTGCCTAAGAAAACCCTATGAAATTAATAGGGTCACCGTAAGTTGACAGGTGACTTGAAGGCACATACACAGGTGGCTTTACACTGACTTGGTTGAGTAGGCCATACCTTCTTAAAGCAAGGTAGTTAGAACAATCTTTCAAGGCATAATCTTCACCTGTGTCTTATAAAGCATCATGGTTGTTTCACTGTTGCACATCATACTACATGGGGTATGTAAGAAGGTGGCAAAGACATTCTAGAGCAGGCGTGCAAAAACTGTGACACTGGGAGCACATGCAGCTCCCCGAGGATGTTTTTGTGACCCTCAGCACACCCAAAATCCCCCCCATGACCTTTTTCTGGACCAGAAGAGTGAATTTCTGTTTTTGAAGTCTCCAGGGTACAATAATTTAGCTTTTAAATTGGTTGCTAGTCTTCTTTACATTGCTGAACATCAAAAAATTACCCAGGTTTGAGAAGCGTTGGACGTTTAGCCACCTTGGGTTTTAGTAGTCCACACAAACACTAGAGAGTGGTGACCCTCTAATGACCCTGGCCTGCTGAAGATGGGAGGACATGCTGAAAACAGTAGCATTTCATGTTGGTAATCTAGAAGTGAAATCCCTGATCCAGATTATTATGTCTTGCACCAAAGGGGCTGATCTGACAACTTCTGTTTTGTCGTTTCTCAAGGACTCCCCCTCACCCGCTTTCTGTTCTCTGTTCAAAGGCCAAGGCCCAGTCAAAATTCCTTTGTGTAACTTTCTTCTCTTTGTCTCTTGCAAAGCAAATGGCATTTTAATGACAAGCCAAATAGCGAACAGGGGGCATTTGGAAATACATAATAAATGTGTATTAGTGAGACAGAAAATTGGAAAATGGCCACCTGCCAGCAGCCACATAAATTTTGGAGACGATGCATTTTCTGCCTTATCACAGGAATTGCAAATATTTATTAAAAGTATTAAAATAGCGGGAATGTTAAATGTTTCTTTCAGGAGTGGAAATTTACGCTGCCACATAAAAAAGATGGGATATTCTGATACAGTGTTTATTAAAGGGACTTCATTTTATTAGGTTGTCATCCACAATAAATGGGCAGGTGCAGCCGAAGCAAGATCTGTTTCTAGGAAAAAGGAAGATTTGTGGAAATTAACTCCAATGCAAAATGGGGCAGGGGGAGCCTTTCATTTCTGAAGGGTACTAACATACTAGTCATCTATTTTCATTTGTATGTGTGTTGTATCATTTGCAGTCAATAGGGGGAATAATCTTGCGTGGCACAAATGATCAGGCTACTCAGTCCAAAGAAACTGCTTTGCACATCCTCTGTAAGAGTACCCACAGCTTTTCTGGACCACAATTCTCCTCATGTGCTGTCTATGTCAGTATTGGAAACTGTGGTCTTCCAGATGTTTGTGGACTACAGTTCCCATAATCCACGATCATTGACTTTCACTGATGAGAGTTTGTAGGTCAAATACCACCTGAAGGGCTATATTTGCCTACATCGGCCTATATCAGTCTGGACAGACAACTCGGGAGAAGCTGAGGGCCATTTCCACACTATATTGTTATAGTGCTATTATTCCACTTTCAACACCCTGTGAAATTCTGGGGTTTGTAGTTTACTGAGGCAAAAAAGCTCTCTGGCTGAGAATTCTGAATGTCCCTCCCTAAAGCCCAGGATTCCATAGGATGTTGAAAGTGGAATAATAGCACTGTAGCTGTGTAGTGTGGAAATGACCCAAGTCTTTGGGGACAAAAAAATTCACATCCTTAACATGGGTTCAAATCTCTTCTGATGTCATTCCCATTGGCAAAAAAAATGAAATATTTCAGAACTTTTCTCCCCACTGTGTAAGTTTCCAACCATTCCTGTGCATTTTGCAAAGATTTTAACATATGGGGACTTTTGTGTGAAAATTTCACATAGTTTGTTTTTGTACAGAAAGGCTGGGATTCTAAACTGGGTTTGTGTAACATGCATCTCAGCATGCAGAGTAACAAGCTGATTGTGCTATGCAACTCACCCCTGTGTTGATTAGAGTAATGGTATAACTGAATGAGCAAACAAATGTGCAACTGAATGCACAACAGAGGCCCTTTTCGCATGCCGTTTTTTTAAATGAAAGGGCCTCTTGAGGGTCGCGTAAATGTGAGAAGCAGTCCACACGACGCACTCACATTTACGCGACACTCAAGAGCCTAACGCGGACCGCGCATGCATTTTTTTATTTTCAGCTTAAAGCCAAAATACTGCGCGGTTGCGCGTCACTCCGAGGCTCCGTGTGCACTTACCTGCCCTGCGGAGCCTCTGGAGCCAGACCGGTCATGCTTCCTGCCCCAGCAGAGCCTACAGCTCCCAGGCTGCGCTGCGGAAGGAAGGGGCGGGGCAGGGGCGAGGTGTTCGCGTGACCGGCAAGCCAGCTGCAGCGACGAAGGAGCAGGGAAGTGAGCACCTCGCGCAAGAGGCTGCTCATGCGAGCACCGCCCCCCACCTCCGCGAACAGGTAAGGTGCAGAAAGGGCCTAAATGTGAAACTGAATGGCACAGTGAAATGTGTTTTCAAAGGAGGTTGTTGGTAACTGCCATCCAGTAAACTTTGACTTATGGTGACCCTTTGAATGGAAGACCTCGAAGTCATCCTATCATCAACAGTGCTGCTCAGGTCTTGCAGACTCATGGCTGTGGCTTTCTTTGGTTGAGTTTATCCATCTGTAATGTGGTCTTCCTCTTTTCCTACTGCCTTCTACCTTCCCAAGCATTATTGTGTTTTCTAGTGAGTCATGGCTTTTCCTGATAAGCCCAAAATACAACAGCCTCATTTTTGTCATGTTGTCGTCTAGGGAGAGTTTACACTTAATTTGCTCTAGTACCCATTCATTTGTCTTTTTAGCAGACCAGCTCTCTGTAGAACTCCTCTCCAGCACCACATTTCAAATGCTTTGATTTCACTCCCTCCATCAGCTTTCTTCACTATGCAGCTTTCACAGCCACACCTCAGAACCGGAAATATAATGACATGGACAACCCTAACTTTAGTATCAAAGGAATGCTGCCACCATTTTCAGCAGGAACAGATGAATATGTACTGACCAAGAATGCATATCCACATGCACAGTGACACCACATGCATGAATCTACTTCCATGAATTTGAACCGAATGTGGACATTGCATAAGGGGCAAAGAAATATAGCCAGTCCTACAGACAAATGTGTACATGTGTGAGAAACCACAAGACTCCCGTCCCAAAGATTTTTTGTGTATAAAAAAATTGCATTTTGCACAAGATTAACCAACTAATTTAATATCTCACCTTACTCCCTCTACAGGATTCAAGATAACTCACAATAAGTTAAAAAACAAAGTACAGGTAAAACTATTCAATAAAAAGTTTTAAAAACAATGACACCACAAGTTAATATAAGTTAACAACAGTTCTAAAAAGACACATTTATGATATAACAAGATACAGGCACAACACATCCCATTAAAAGCTCCATCTGCCGCAACATGTTAAAAACCAGAGGCCGTTAGATAGATAGATAGATAGATAGATAGATAGATAGATAGATAGTTGTCTTTGTTGATGAAAGACAGCAAGAAGGAGGCCTACTGAACCTCCCATGGAAGAGATTTCCACAGAGTAGGAGAAGCCATTGAGAAGCCTCTCTTCTGTTTCTCACCAAGCATGCCCATGACAGTGGGAGAATTGAGAGAAAGTCTTTCCCTGAAGATCTTAAATTTCAGGCATATTTAAGGAATATTTAAGGAAATATTTAAGGAAATATAGTCTTCCAGATACCCTAGAGCCAAGTCATATAGGACTTTAAAGATGATAACCAGAACTTGGGAGTCTGTCTGGAAACAGACTGGTCACCAGTGAAGCTGATTCAACAAGGGAGTTATGTGCTTCCTCTAACCAGCCTCTGTCAGCAGTGTGGCCAAAGCATTTTGGGTTCACAGCAATTTTCAAACAGTTTCGAAAGGCATCCACACATAAAGTGCATTACAATAATCCAAATGGGACGTAATCAAGGCATGTGTCACTTGTAGCCACATCTAACATCATAAGCAATGAGCACAAAATATAATGGAAAAGAACTCTGCCACCAGAGGCCAAAGCCTTCTTCCTCATGTGGTGGTGATGTAATTTGTCACCACTTTTCTTCTTGAAGGAAACATAAGTAATTTTAGCAATTTTCTTCCTACTGTGAAAAAAACCTCAAAAACCACTCTGTTTTTGAAGCCTATTTACCATTCAGGACTTATTCTGTGCAAAGTTCACAAGAGGTTGTTTTGTACCAAAAAAAAAAAAAAATCGCCGGCATCTTCTGTGCACCAAAGAGCTTTTTCTATCTAAACAGTAAACAGTATTTCTATATTATTTTCTGCACAGACAAAGCTATTTTCAGTGCAAACCAGCCACATGCAAATTTTGCAAGGAATGTTCTCAGCTACAGCATTTTCTGTGCGAAGCATAGCTTTTTCTGCACAGAAAATAGTATTTCCACACAGAAATGTTATTTTGCATAAAAAAAAAGGTTTCCTGTGCAGAAAATGCTGTTTTCTGTGCAAAACCAGCATGTGCAAATTTTACACAAAATCCCAAACTGTGAAGATTCTTGTCAATCCAAGATTCTTCTCATCAAGGTTTCTTGAGAATCCACAAAAAATAAAAGGTTTTCCAATATTTTTTTTAAAAAATCAAATATTCTTTCCATTTCTATCATGGGGTGAAAAATCTTTCAATTTTCACAATGTTTGCAATAGATCGAGAGACCTCTTTTCACTGCGGGCAAGAAAAATTGCAAATATGCATTAATCCCTAGTACAAATGTATAACAGATTTCAGACTCTAAGGACTTCAAGATGATCAGAAAGGCCCCAAGCTCATTCACCACTACTATTACCATCTAACACAAAAGTAGAAAGAATGTGGCCCATTAATCTTTTGACACAGTTAGCCACTTTTCCAGTGGCAGGCAGATTCCTATGAGAAAAGTTATATAGGTTATATAGGTATCTACTATGAGATGGCCAAAAAGAAATAGGAGAAAGAGTCTGGGTTTTCTATGTGAACTTATGGCTATTTATATTTAACTCACCCCTAGCCTTTAATGTGGAATCAAACTGTTAAAGCAGCCCAGTGTGGTCTATACTCTGATGGAATATTATCCAAGGTGTTTGTCTTTGACCTCCACTTCCATTCATTCAATTACTTTGACTTGCCTTGGTTAGATCTGGTCCATTTTGTACAAATTAGCTGAACGAATCAAATGCGAACTGGAACTAATCAGGGCTGAAGTTGGAACTAATCAGATGAATTGAAATCAAGACTTGGTGGAATCTTGTATAAATATTGGCAAAAAGAAGGTGGGATTGTGTTTTGAATTCACATCTGCATAGTTGTGAAATCAAAACTCTTCCCATGTAGACTTGTTTTAACAATCCAATGTGCTCCTAGCTTCAGAAATGCAGACTGATACTGTTTGGGTGTCTCTATATTTCCCTAGCTAGCAAATGTCCATGGAGTGCATTCTGACATGGTTATACTCATGGCTGTGCGGGTCATTGCATAAGGAGGTACCAGATACCTCCTTCCATGACAACCTTATAATGATATACACAGGCATAACAGAGGTCTAAGTTGCATAAAAACACATACTTATAAATAACTAAAATCACAAATCATAAGTAACTAAAAACATAGGTTACAAATGCCTAGCAAAATACCATGAAAATACAGTAAAAAGAAAAATGTTGCTGGTGTTACAAAAGGTTATAAAAATAAAAATAAAAATGCTAATTGGCACCTGAAAAATCAGAGTGGAGCCAGTCACTCTGGGAAGCAAATTCCAAAAAGTAAACACTGAAAAGTTTCATGAAAACTCCATAGATCAAGCCAATCCTAGGAACCACAAGAAGAGCATTATGGAAACTGGAAGGGCATTGTTCACAAAGGATTAGAACGCCACATGGTGACTGTCCCATTATGTTAACCTTCTTGGCCTCTTAGGCTAACTTTCCTGGCTTATTTCTCCCAGAAGTTTCCACAGCCTCAGCCGATGCTACGTTTTGGCCTCCGCTGGTGTTAAACTTACATATACTTGGTATCAGACTATGCTTAGCATCACCACATGCTCGTATAGGTAGGAACTTGTACTGTCCACCTGTTACAATGCATCTCTAACCCATTTGAGGCCATTTCTGTACAACATTGCTATTCCACAACAGCACCGGGTTGTTTCCAGTCCAGGAGCTGTGCTGCTACATCACGTCATCGCTATCCAACTGCTATCCCGTCCCCAAGCACTGCAAAACTGCCTTGTACCATTTCAATAAAAAATCCATTAAAAGCCTCCTTTAGCACTTCAATCCCATCAGCTGACTCAGTGCAGTACCAAAAAATGCTTGATAGCACTTCCTGTTGTTGTGGATCCAGCAATGGGCGGGCCATGGGTGCTCTCAACTTGTCCCTCCCTCCACGACTCCCCTGGCATGGTAACTTGGAAATCTATCACCTCTCCATGTTTATTTTAAATTTCTCCTTTCAGTTATAACTTTTTACTAGCATTTTTACCTGGCATTGCCCGGGATTTTATTTTCTCATAGGTAACACTTGTTAGAAATACCTTAGGAATTACCTTACCTTACTTTAGGAATTAGATGCTGTTGAATTACACAGATTTGAGATTCTGTGTCTCCAATCCCCAAACTGTGTTGTTCAGTACCTGTAACTTTTTTTGAGATTCTGTGTCTCTAATCCCCAAACTGTGTTGTTCAGTACCTGTAACTTTTCCCCATATTTCCCAATCCAGTCGTATTCAGAGTTGTTAACATACAGAGGTTGGGTTCATGAGGGGACTTGCTGTTAGGCTTCGCCTCCATAACAACTGGCCTATTCAGAACTCTCTGGCTGAGAATTCTAAAGGCTCCTCCCTGAACTGCCAACCCCAGGATTCCATAGAACCTTCACAGCCAGCCAATCATATGAGGTCTTCTCGCCTCACATAGCCAATCGTATGAGGTCTGCACCTGCCTGACATGGACAAACAGGCAAGATCATTCACAAACTTTGACTTTTCTATAGTAGATTTTTTAATACATTTTTAAAGCGTGAAAATGCAACAGGGTACAGGTGCATCATGGTGTTACAACATTGGTGCGCTAGCATAGCTTTCAAACAAACAAAACCCAAACAATCAAGAGCAGTGAGGCTGAGTGAAGGCATGGAAAGGGAGTGGGCAAGGATACTGTATTGGGGAAGGAACACCTGTGACAATAATGCTACTTATCTGCTTAAGTGGAAGGGTGTGGAAAACAGTGTTCCTAACCTGCTTACCATCATGTGAACAGCAATGCAGGGGTCGTAATGGTAGAACGCACTAAATGAGGTGCAGAAAGGGCCTGACGTAAATATGGATAAACAGTTTTCAAAATAAGCATTATTAGTTTGTGGAGAGGTTCACTTCAGACACAGGTGCCGTAAGTCAGAAGCATGTGTCCAGCAGAGAACAGGTACTATTTTCTTAGTTTATTTTTATATAAGTATATGAGGGACAAAGAGACATATATAATAAGGTATGTGCAAATGTATTTATCCAGAGAATAGCAGAAAAGGAACGAAACCTAGGAAAAATACTCATAACAAACTCACAACAGACATTGCCTAGAAATATAGTAGTCTGACCCTACAGTTTAACACTAGTACCTCGACAGATATAGATAAAGCAAGAAAAGAACCAAAAGAGCAAGAGAAAGTAGACCTCCCCATATGATGATGTCACAGGCTTAAATAAATGAAAATAATTTCTATATCAACCTTCTTAAATCAGAAAAAAGGATGAAAAATGAAAAGAAGAAGATACAGCTTCAATGATGATAGTAATGTCTTTGCTAATATCTATACTAAAACTAAATTTGCTCATTCCTTTTTTAACCTAGTCATTCCCTATGATGAAAGACCTCTGACAACGAAAAATTGGCGTAGTCTCTCTCCTAGCCTTAACAACTATGGAAAAAATTATTGAAAAATATGCATGTTGCAAACATAGAGCAAGGGCATTTCTGCACTACACTGTTGTAGTGCTATTATTCCACTTTCAACATCCTGTGGAATTCTGGGATTTGTAGTTTACAGAGGTCAAAGATCTCTTCAACTGAGAATTCTAAATGTCCCTCTCTAAACTGCAAACCCCAGGATTCCACAGGTTATTGAAAGTGGAATAATAGCACTATAGCAGCGTAGTGTGGAAATGACCAGAGTATCCATTCAAATGAAAGAAAAGATAGATATAACCTGTCACCCACCCATCCTCAAAATGCCACCCAAGATGCACCGTAGCTGCTGAGATGCAGATCTGTGTTTTTCCTTCCCAAGAAACCTTGAGGAACAAGCAACGTCTTGCCTTTATCTCAGATGAAATAAATGTTAATGCATGCAGAAGACGCTTCCTTTCACAGGCTGGTTGAACAACATCTTGTCTGGTTCATCTCCTTCTCTTGCTCTCCCTCATTTGCTCAACAGGCGGTGAAAATAAGTAAAATAAGTAAGTATTGCCTCTGCCTTATTTATCCTTCTTTGGACATTTCTTCACCAGGCAGATGGTCAATTAAGAGCACTAAACAATGACACTGTTTTCTGTGTAAACATTTTTTTTTCTAATAGCCTAACAAACGAGGATGTGGGGCTGCCATACCGCTGAATACCATCTTGACTTTCTAATTACAAAGAACTGTGTCTTGATAGTAACAATTACAGCTATAACAATGATGCCGGTACTTGAACAATATCATTGGAAGCAAAGTGCTTATCGGAATATTCAGAAAAATAAAGGCTGTACGTTTTGTGCCCAAGCGGGAAATGGGAACTTAAACAATTGGGGGTTGGCGTAGAATAGAGAGAGGGGGAAAAAGGTTGAAAACATTGGTTTTAGTAGCTCCAGATGTGAATTTGAATCCAATTACTCCAAAAAGCAAGGCCAAGGAGAGGTGCTATTTCCTTCTGTTTTGCTAATCGATAGGTGAAAGGGGGTATTAAACCGAACATGGTAATAACTCTCATTTTGATATTTAGCCACACTTCATATTATTTCCAAAGCACAGCACCACTTGTGCGAATAATACCAGCACACTGTTCCTATTGTTGGCAAGATGGTAGCTCTTGGTGTTAAAATTAAAGACTTTCCAATTTTCTCCTCCATTGCAAAGTCATTTTTTTAAAAAATGTTCAACCATGTGCAACTCAGTGCTGGGGTGTGCAATTTCAGGGACCAATGAAGGTCTCACATATTAGCATGGGAATCGGGCCATTAAAATTCATGTAGAGCATTTTCAGGTATAAATGTATGACTATGGGGAAAAATGATGCTGGAAAGACATAAATAACGGAAAGTCCTGAATTTTCAAGGTAGACTTTGGCTGAGACAATGTATCTGATAGGAGCAGTGAGAGGAGACCAAGCCCCCTGCTGTGTGGTTTTCATCCAAATAGCCTGGGAATCAGGTAAGCTCCTTCACAGTACATCAGAAAAAAGTTTTCTCATGTTTGTCCCAATCCAGAACACCTACATGTCGCAGGAGTTCTTTAAGGAACATCTGGCCAACTGTGTAGCAACGCAGCTCACAGTAGAACAAGGACAGAGGATAGTTCTATAAGAGTATATATTATTTATGCTAGCAGAGCACATCAGGGTAGTTCCAAAAAGCAGGGGTAACTAGGTGAGATGATCATACAAAAAGCTAAAAAGGAAAGAAGGAAACTCTTGTGATGGTTGTTTCAGGAAATCCATTCAAGTATTCCCTAGAGTTGGTTAGAAAAATGCCTCAAGCAGGCTTCCATGAGTGCAAGTCTGCTTAGGCAGCTAATAGGGAGAATTCATATGCTGTACCGTGGATGAGTCCTTTAAAGTTCTGACTAAAATACAGTGCAGATTCACTACCACATTGGCCATTTCCACACTATACTGTTACAGTGCTATTATTCCACTTTCAACATCCAATGGAATCCCGGGGTTTGCAGTTTAGGGAGGGGCATTTAGAATTCTCAGCCAGGGAGCTCTTTGACTTCAATAAACTACAAACCCCAGAATAACACAGGATGTTGAAAGTGGAATAAAAGAGCTATAACAATGTAGTGTAGAAATGGCCATTGACATGAAAGTCACTAGTCGTTGCAAGACAAAACAGTAAATTATGTCCAAATAATCCTGCGTGTGTATAGCTCAGTTTATTTTGCACAAGTTAGCTCTGGTCACAGAAATTTACTTTTCGCACAAAAGTGCATAAAACTCACAATGGCCAACAACCTTTTGGCGTCACACCTGTGGTCCCTAACACATTTGGTTGTACTTTTTGGGGGATAGCCCAACTGATGTGTTCAGTTCATAGTTGTAAAAGTGGAGTTCCACAAGTATAACCATTTTTTATGGGCCTACCTTGTGCCATTTGGTCAGTTGGATTTTTCAATGTGTTGATTTATCACTCAACAGCTGATTGAATGGATCTACCCTAGTTGGTATTTCTTCAAAGGAAGGTAAAGGCAAACCCTCTCTGAACAAATTTTACCAAGAGAACCCCAAGACAATTTTGCGAGAAGATCACCCTGAGTTGAAGGCACACAACAACAAACTCTGGTTGGGACTGATCCAAAGAATTCCAACTATGCAGATGTGTTTTCATGGATGGTGTGTTACTCTTTGTCAGTGCCTTCACTGTATGAATTGATTCACTGCAGAAATGGCCACTGCTTGTTCCATATTTCACCATGGGACAATAACCAGCCACTGTAGCAAATACATGATATGTTCCAGAATGACGGCATTCAGCAGAAGAGTGGTGTAATGCAACCTTGTGTAACTATGGAAGTGTAGATCTACACTATGTAAGACAACTGCTTAGGGCTGCCAAGTGTTCCTTATTCTAAAGGATGCCCCTTACTAGATAGCCAGAAAACCTGTCTCATACAGGGCTGGCTTGTTGTTGTGTGCCTTCATTTCTGGCGTATGGCAACCCTGAGTCAAACCTATCATGGGATTTTCTTGGGTTGAGAATGTGACACAAGCCCAAGGTCACCCAGTGTGGTTCCCTCACCAAAAGGGGACCTGAACCCTGGTCTCCAGCATCATAGTCCAACTCTCAAACAACTATACCATACTGGCAAGTATCCCTTATTATAAACGATGTCCCCTCTTTAAAGATTGGAAAGTTTTTTTTTTCTCATAGAGCCAAAAATATCCTGTATTGTGTGGTGTGAGCCTTTCCTAAAGACAGAGGCCCTTTTCGCATGGCATTTGCCATGTGGAAGGGCGCCTTGAGCATCATGCAATTGTGAGGAGCGATCTGCACAATGCACTCACAATCGTGCAATGCTCCAGAGGCTGGCAGGCGCTGATCACGCACCTTTTCATTTTTGGCTGGAAGCCAAAAATGGTGCGCAATTGCATGTTGCTCCCAGGCCCCTTGCGCACTTACCTGGTAGAGCCTCCGGAGCCGCTGTGATAACTGAACCCACTGGCAGAGCTGCTGACGACGAGCAGCAGCTGTTGGTCCCTGTGGCTCTGGCTGGAGAGGAGTCCTGCAGCTCAAGAGCTCCCCCTGCTGCCATGGACCGAGCAGGTTCGGACGTTCCTCTGCCTGCTCCTTTAGGGCAACAGGGATCTGATTCTGAAGATGCTTTGGAGCCTGTGCCAATCAGCCCACAAACAAGGCAGAGACTCAAGAGAGCTGAGCAAAGGGAGGCTTCCTTGGTTAAGTTCAAGAAGCAGTGACTAGCCACACCTGTGTCTTGGGCTATATAACTGCCTGCCTGGAAGCTTTCCTTTGCTTGTGGCAAACTTTTCATAAGCCCTCTCCTTGCTTCCAGCACCTGGCTCCTGATACCTTGGATTGCTCTCTTGGCTCCAGACTCCTGGCTTTTGGAACTCTGACTACGGCTTTTGCTTGTTGCTCTGGCTTAGGTAAATGGACTTCCCTTGAGTAAGTGCTTCCTTGACTCCTCCCGGCAGGACTCTGCTAGCTCTCCCACTCCCTTCTCCGGGCTGTCTTGCCATCCGGGTGTCTGCCCCTGACAGCGGCTCCAGTCATGCTTCCTGCCCCAGTGCAGCCTGGGAAACTCCCAGGCTGCACTGCGGAAGGAAGAGGCTGGGCTCTTACGTAAGCAGGGAACTTGTGCGGAGCTGAAGCAGCAGGGACATGCGAGCCTCTCACCAGAGGCTGCTTGTGTGATCCCTGCACCCCAGCAACAGAAAAAGGTAAGGTGCAGAAAGGGCCAAAAATGTCTGCATCATGCAATTTGTGAATGGGGACAATATGTTAATTTTGCAGAGAAATGAGTGGCTATATTTAGTGAAATCAATACTTTTATTTGGTATTTAGAAAGCACACAACCATGTTAGCAGCTACTTACTGGTTATCAACCCTGTGTTTCATGAATTTGGACTGTCCTTTATTGCTCTTCTGAAAACCTGGTAATGCTACCACTGCTGGAATGAATACTGAGAGGTAAACTTTTTTTTCCTTTTGAAAATAGAAATCCGAGGGAAAGGCATATGTTCCAAAGCCTCTTACACTTCTTTTCTTGATAATCCCAGTCAAGCAGGACTCTAGTAACTAACACAATTGAGAACCAACAAGGGAGGATGCAATAGCATCACCACTTCATCACAGATAGGTACATGGTGACCTCATAAGGCCAGTTTGGATTGAGAAATAGTGTTCAAGTGTGTTCAAGTGGGAGGTGTAGATGGTAGGATTAATTTCCATCATAATTTACATGGGGGCGAGACTGTGACCCATGAGTTCCTTATAGCTCCTATGAGCTTTTCCAGCCCTCAAATTTGCAATAACCCTCCAAAGCATACCTTCCAACTGATTTTGATCAGCTCTAATAAATCCTCTACTGTCCCACATTTTCAACTATTGTAAAAATGTCCCAGTTTCCATCCCCTCCTCCATCTTTCCTCCTTTGTTCCCAGCTTACTTCAATTGCTGCAAACTGAGGGCCTTTCCACAGTACACTGTTATAGTGCTATTATTCCACTTCCAATAAAAAATGAAATTCTATGGAATTCTGGGGTTTCAGTTTACTGAGGCCAAAGAGCTCTCTGACTGAGAATTCTAAATGCCCCTCCCTAACCTGCAAAGCCCAGGAGGTTGAAAGTAGAATAACAGCACTATAACAGTGTAGTGTGGAAAGGCCCTGAGTTCACAGTACAAAAGTAGTTTGGCACTCCATTAACTTATCACGAAAAAGTAAAGCGGAGAAGACTGAAGCCATTTCTATACAACATCGCTATCCCAGAATAGCGGCAGGTTGTTTACAGTTCAGGATCTGTGCTACCACAAGACACCATCACTATCCAGCTGCTATCCCATCCGCAGACATTGCAAAACCATATTTCCAGAAAAAAATCCATTAAGCACCTCCTATAGTGCTTCAATGTCACCAGATGGCTCACTTT
This sequence comes from Cyclura pinguis, assembly GCA_030412105.1. Taxonomy (NCBI): domain Eukaryota; kingdom Metazoa; phylum Chordata; class Lepidosauria; order Squamata; family Iguanidae; genus Cyclura; species Cyclura pinguis. The sequence goes on along the minus strand of CM059599.1, from coordinate 13,955,137 downwards.
AGAACCAAAATAGTGCTTGATAGCGCTTCCAGTTGTTGCCGATCCAGCAGTGAGTGGGTTGTGTGCGTGCCCAGATTGTCCCTCCTGCCGTAACTCACATGGCGTGGTAACTTCAAAAGCTATCACTTTCCGTGTTTATTTTAAAGTTCTCCTTTGAGTTAAAACTTTTTAAAAAATGCATCTTTAGGCATTGTAGCATGAAAATGCAATAGTGTACTGGCATGTTTAATATGGTTTCCAAAGAAAAATGAAAAAAAAAAATCAATGGGACAGTCGGCCGGGGTAAAGGCTGGGAAAGGGAGTAGCCAAAGCTGCTGCAGTGCAGAAGGAACACCAGTGGCATTACCACTTAAGGCAGAAGGGTGCAGAAAACAGATTTTCTAATCTGCTACCATCGTGCAAGTGGCAATGTTGAGCTTGTAACAGAAGAATGTGCTAAGGATGTCTAGTGTGGAAATGGCCAGAATCTTGTCCTTCCCAGTACGTCCAGGCAAAAGCAAATGGCTGCATCTTCTCCTAGCTTTTATGTTCTCCCTCGTTAAACATTTTTGTCATCATGAACACTCTGATGTTGTACAGCCACATGTGTTCTGGTTTTCATCAGTAAACATTTGAAGGGTACACCCAAAGCCCTCCCCTACCATCAGGCATTTTCTCAGCCAACCCTCCCCACAAAAAATGTGGCTCCCAGAGACCTCTATTAAAGCAGTCTGCCTCAACTTCCCCCATTTCCCAAAAGCAAAGAAAGAACTGACAGAAGCCAGAAGTACAAAACAAGAAGTCATGTCCTGTTAGGTTTTGGCCCTCAAAACAGCTGAAAATAAGATTGTACAGCCACCATGGGGGTGAAAATTCACCCCTACACCCACTGTAGCTGACTACACCAATTTGCACCACAAGTTGTTAACATGTTTGTGCAAGAAAAAGCTTTGCCAGTTTTGTCTTAGCTCTAAACAATACTAAAATCACACACATATCCCCCAAATTACAGAATTATTTGTACCAAATGTTTTCAGCTTTGAGGCTTAATTCAGAAAGGAGGTGCTTTCACATCCGAACGAGACACAGTAGGCACATACAAGAGATTACTTTTCCGACAAGTTAATCTTCCTATATCCATTATCTGGAGTAGTTCAAAAAGCTTGAGGAAGAGGGGAAAATGGAACTGTTGTTGAAGAAAGGAATACATGTTCAGGTAATTACAAATAACAGACACATCTGGTTATCTTAATTGTTTGGGAATGTCTCAATTAGCTCTGAATGTTTTCATAAGGACTTGGAGACAGTAAAAAAGAGAGAAAGAGGGAGAACTTTCTCGCAGCAGATTGGATTAGCTGATGAGAGTCAATATTGTGGATCTAAAATGTTCAAGCTGCTTAAGGCCATGGAATGCTTGCAGAGTGAGAGCTGTTCAGCTTTTATGAAGCTCCTCAGAATAACAGCACTAAAGTTAAGAAGGTCACAGGTAGCCTGCAGAGGGCATTCTTTCCATGGAGAATTGCCCTCTATGGGAAGAGGGGATTGGCAAGGGAAGGGAGTCATGCTGTAATCAAATGATGTTAATTGAAAATCTAGCAGTTCCCTCCTGGATGCCTCTACTCAGAAGTAAACCCCATTGATTTCAGTGCAATGTCGTTGCAGGTAGGGTTGTTGGAAGATTCACTTTTGGTGTATTCTGGTACAAACTGACTTAGTCCACACTTTCCAGGTGATTGTGCAGTTCAGAGCTAGCCTGTGGAAAAGTTCTTTTGTTGGACTACAATGTCTAGGCTCAGATTTTGGGGTGCTGTGTGCAGTTCTGGCCAACAGAGTTTTAAGAAGATGGAGGGTGACCAAGCACGTAAAACTGAGCTCTATGAGGAATGTCTAAGGGTTCTGGGAAGACTAAAAAGTGATATGATAGCAATCATGAAATATCTAAAGATATGTCAGGTAGAAGATGGAGCAAGCTTGTTTTCTGTTACTCCAGAGACTAGGAAACACAAGATTACAAGAAAAGTGATCACACCTAGACCTTAGGAAGAACTTCCTGACAATAATCGCAGTGAGACAGACCACTGTGGAAAGTGGTATATTCTCCATCAGTTTAGGTTTCTAAATGGATGTTTTGGATGGCCATCTATCAGTGGCACTTTAGCTGTGGATTCCTACATGGCAGAATATTGAAGCAGAAGTACTTTGGGATCTCTTCCAACTTTATGATTCTATGATTCTACCATTGCCTAGGATGAAGTTTTATCAACACAACTACACTAGAGTTACTGGATCATTCCATTACGCAGCATCCCACATCAGGCAGCATGGCCAGGAACTCTTTATTGTGAACCCACCTATTAAATTCCCCACATATCACTAAAGACTACAGTTATGAAACCTCCTAGACGCTGCAACCACTTGAGCAATGGTTTATGCTGTTGCACCAGGGCTTCTTGTTCTTCTTAACTGCTTGTCAAGTCAACTTCAATATACAGCAGCCTTATGAATGAGAGACTTTCAGTTCATCCTATGATAACCAGTCCTACATAGATCTTACAGACTCAGGTCCATGGCCGCCTTGATTAAATATATCCATCTGTAATATGGTCTTCCTCTTTTTCCACTGCCTTCTATTTGCCAAGCATTATTGTTTTTGCTAGTGGATCATATCTTCTCATGACATGTCCAAAGTATGACACTCTCAGTTTAGCCATCTTGGCTTCTAGGGAGAATTCAGGCTTCATTTGCTTTAGGGTCCATTTATTTGTCTTTTTTAGCAGTCCGCAGTATCCGTAGCACTCTTCTCCAGCACTACATTTCAAAGGAGTTGATTTTTTTCCCTCTCTGTTTTATTCACTGTCCAGCTTTCACACCCATAAATAGAAACTGGAAATATGACGCCATGGGCCATCCTAGCTTTTGGATTCAAAGATAGATCTTACACTTCAGAATCTTGCCTAGGTCCTTCATAGCTGCCCTTCCAAGTTCTAGCCTTCTTCTGATTTCTTGACTGAAGGTATGGACAATCCTGAACTATTTCAATGTCTTCATCGTCTACTTTAAAATTATGTAAAATATCTATGGTCATTAATTTTGCTTAATGTTCAACTGTAAACCTACCTTTGCACTTTCTTCCTTGACTTTCTTCAGTAATTGTTCCTTTTGCTGTTTCCTGCTAGCATGGGTGAGGTTGCACCCTGTTTCAGAGCAAAACAGCTGCTTCTAGGAGAAGCTTCCAGAAGTTGAAATAATCATTATTGAAAGGTAGGGATGGTTTGGCCAGAGGGTTTTCAGGAAAATATGCATGGAGTCTAGAACAGTATGTGACATGGAAATCAAATTTTGCCATCTCTTTTTTGTACAAAAAAAAAGGTGATTTCTCAGTTAATAAATCCAAATTCATAACCAAGATCTTCACAACAAGGGTGTGATGATGCAATCTGGTGCAATGCAATCTATATTTCAGCCACAAATACATATTTCTAACACAGTCCAGCAACTGATATAAAACTAAGCCATTTGGGGATAACTTTTTAGAGGTGACGAATGCAACTTAGAGCAGGGTGGGTAACTGCATGAGGGCCATGGTCTAATTTCTCCCCTCAGACAGAAGCCTCCACCTTCTTACAAGCACAAAGCTTCTATTTTCCTTTGACATCACATCATTTTCTGCCACCATTTCGAGAGGGATTGCAGACAAAAATGGAGGTATATGGAGGAAGAGTTTCAGGGGTCCTTGTGGGGTTGACTTTATGAATTTTCATACAGTTGGGGGGCTTTCAGCATATTTGGAGCAGCAACATGCCTCAAAATTAGGTCTCTAATACTGTGGGTTGGGTTTTGGGGGACTGATGGGAGTCCAGAGGCCATAAAAATGGGGTCCAGGGGACCATTGGCTGCACTATGCCCACCTCTGCCCTAGAGTCAGCTGAAGTCTCTCTTATACACAAAATCTAAAGACAATCACTTGATATTGTAATACGACAGGACACAGAGACCTAAACTCAGTTGTTAATGCTGACCAAGCACCCTTCCATACTACACCGTTATAGTGCTATTATTCCACTATCAACATCCTATGGAATCCTAGGGTTTGCAATTTAGGGAGGGGCCTTTAGAATTCTCAGCTAGTATCTCGTGGACTTCTAGGACCTTGACTCAGACTCAGAGGCCCTTTCTGCACCTCACCTTCTTCCGGCGCTGGGGTGTGGGGATTGCGCGAGTAGCCTCTGGTGAGAGGCTCTTGAGTCCAGGGTCCTTTGGCTCCACACGAGCTGCCTGCTCACACAAAAGCCCTGCCTCTTCCTTCTGCAGTGCAGCCTGGGACTTTCCTAGGCTGGGCTGGGGCAGGAAGTGCGACCGGTGTGGCTCCGGAGGCTCTGCATGCCAAGTAAGTGCGCACGGGGCCCAGGAACAATGTGCAATTGCACACAATTTTCTGCTGGAAGCCAAAAATGAAAAAGTTGCGTGATCGGCGCCTGCTGTCCCCTGGAGTGTCATGCGATTGTGAGTGCGTTGTGCAGATCACTCACAATCGCGCGATGCTTCAGGCACCCTTTTGCATGGAAAATGCCGTGCAAAAAAGGACCAGAGTCTGAGGCAGCAGAACCTGCTCTGAGCTCTGGCACAGAGACTGCTGTAGCAGAACCTGCAGAGCAGACAATACCACCACCTGCCCCAGGGACAGAAGTGTCAGCTCCAGTAGGGAGTCCTGCTCACTCTGACACAGAGAATGATCTAGGTGTACCCACCTTCACCCAGCATAGACACCAAAAGGGTCTCCTGCAATGCTCCCAGTGAATTAATGCCAAACACCAATTAATCAGGCACCAGTTGTACTGACCCTGGAGCCTATAAGAACTGAGCCTTTCCTCTCTAGCCTTTGTCAGTAATTAACTGACCATTTCTCCCATGCGTGCTTCTGTTTGCTTCCCTTGCCTGATATTCTGCTATTTGACCTGTATTTATATTGCCTGCTGTTGATTTATGGACATTCCTGGGATTGTTATTTGCTTCTCATTTGTAAGGTTGTTTTCTTCCTAAAGTAAACTGACTGATTGCTTAACTACCTGAGCTTCTTCATCTGTATTATCAGCTTCTCCTGGTTGCCAGACCAGAACAGGCATGGACAAAGAGAGCTCTTTGATCTCAGTAAACTACAAACCCCAGAATTCCACAGGATGTTGAAAGGTGAATAATAGCACTATTAACAGTGTAGGGCAGAAATTCCCTTAGTTACAGCCATCAGATTACTGGGACCTGCATAAGAATGGAATTTCCGTGCTTAAGTCTTGTTACTGCCCTGGCTAGTTCGAGCTTTGGGGATATTAAAGATATCCCTTGATATTGCATTTCGGCTGCACTTCTCTATTCCTCTCCACGTGCTTGCGAGGCCACCGGACAAGCACCTAAACAAGCTGGGCCATTAATTGCAGTAATATTCAAACTACAATACAGGCAGGCCAGAAATAGCTGACTCACTGCTTCAGGAGACCTCCAGGCAAGTACTCTAATTAAGTATGCATGCCACTTACAAAAGAGCCTCTGCCCCGTGATGGCAGCTTGATGGGTAAACTATACAATACCCAAGTACTCTGCATTTGCATATTGGTTACTCTACTGAGAACTGCTACGATAACTCGATCATTCAGATTCTGACCTTTCGGAGGCTTTGTCTCCAACTCCAAATCTATTGTTTTCCCCCAAGTACGGCATAGCCTGCACTCACAATTCTCCTTATAAAAACCCTTGCTTCCGAGACCTTCCTCGGATCGCTGTCAAGTTTCATCCCGCCTTGCTGCTGCTCTGCTTGGCGAGCCTCCCCGCAGCTCCACGTGCTGAGCTACATTGCACCCCAGCTTCGCTCTCTATTTTTCTGGACTTCAGGACAGGTGAAGTATCACCCAAACCAACAATCCCTCTAAAAATCCCTCTATACCACTCCAACCTTTATTTTCTTTAGTTATCTTGTATGAGTGTGTCGCATACACTGTTTTGCTTGTATTTAATAAACATCATTTATTATTTCAACTTTTGTGTGCTCCTTGACTCGACCCGACCCCGTAGACATAGGGTTCAAGATCTCGCTATGTTACCCTGCCTCTCGTAACATTAAGCAGTGCTCTGAGCTAATTTTCCCCACCTTTAGTTGAGCACATTTTGGTGTCCCTCCCGGGACCCCCAGTACACAGGGTAACAGAGTAGTGGAGCAATGTGGGCAACCCCGGTACCCCTAATTTGAGAAGGAGTCGCAAACCTCCTCAAATCAGGCTGGTACTGACTTAGGTGACGGTCGGTCAAGTTGTTAGAGCACTGTTAGGCAGGAACACATGTGTGTGAAGTCTGTGTGTTTGAGCTCTAGAGCTATTCTTTCTGGGTGGAAATCTGTTCCCCTTTCTTGCTTGGTTTGTCTATGTCAACCGCCCCGGTGTGGGCACTAGCACTAGGCGGTGAACCATTGTCCGATAGCAAGGAGTGTGCACAAGCTGTCCTGTTAATCACATCCCTAACTTGGGGTCTATCTTGGGGTCTAACTTGGGATCTGAAGTGTTAGAGTGTTAGCATGGTAGGAACAGTCTACGCTCATCCAACACCATAGTGGTAAGGCACAAATAGCACTTAGGGAAGAAATTCCCCCCTTAGAGTTGTATACGGGTGCGTCCCATCAGTTGTTGTTGTTGTGTAGTTTTGAGAGTGCGGGTGCGTCCCGCTAGTAGTTGTGAAGCGTGGGTGAGTAGTTTCCCGCTGTGTAGTTTCTGGTGCATCCCGAGTGGCTAGCTGACTAGGTGCGGGTGGTGAGTCCCGACCTAGCCTAGGGCTCAGAGGTTTAGCCCATGGTAGAGGAAGGTACCCCTCACCCAGAAAACCAGTTAGGGACGGTTCAGTTTTGGTTCCTTGCACCTTTTTCCCCACTGCTTGGCCAGGCATGCTGTAAGTTCCACTGGGTTCGTTTCCCCCCCTTCAGGCAGGCGGAGTACTCCTGAGGGTTCCCTGGGTCTAGGTGACCTCCCTGTCCCTGAACCGTTTCCTCCTCCTTTGGTCCCCAGTGCTGTCGAGGTGGAAAACCGGGCCTGGGAGTACCAAAGTGACTTTGTTTGGGCAGGCTGGAGATAGGTTCCCATCCCTCTTTCCTAGAGAAGTTCCGCAGGGTTTGTTTCCCTACAGTCCCCCAGGAGTCTAGGTGATCCTTCCCGTCACTCCAGTTCCTGGTCCCGTTTGTGGTTTGTAGTTTGCGAGTTGTTGGTAGTGTTAGGAAATTGTGTCTTGTGCAGGAAAATGGCAGAGAGTGGCAAGGTCACCATCAAGGACCTCATGTTGGAGGAAGAGGTCCGAGGTAAACTAGAAAGGTGGGTGTTGAGTAAGGGGAAATGCCCCTGGAAGGACACCATCTTCCAGACGGCTGATCCCTTTACCACACTCCGGGAAGCGTACGCCCTGGCGCGTAAATCAAAGAACCCTTTCGGGCCGTCTAAGGACACTTTGACCGCTTGGGGACTTTGGCTGGCCCGACTTTGCATGTCCCCCTCCGAACTCCCTACTCTTGAGTCGGCCGTGGCGGCTCGAGGCCTGGCTAGGCTCGAGGCCCATGCCTGGATGAGGGAGGTAATTAAGAATTTGTGGCCTGGACAGAGTGCAGGTGTGCTCTATGTCATGGAGCAACAGTGTCATGGACCATGCAATCTGTGTGAAGGGAAATATAATAAGGGTAAATGAAACCGTAGATGTGAAAAGTGGGAAGTTGGATATGTATGTCCACAAGAAATAAAACAAACTGAACCCTATGCTTTTGAACTATCTGATGGAATATGTAGATTACAGAGAATACCTAAGCGAACATTGATTTTTGATAACGGACTGGGATGCTTGTGTGGGATATCACCTACACCTCTGTTTTGGTCAGACGGGGAGTATCAAGAAGATGGGGAAATGAGATGCAAATGTAATGTCACTTACGTACAAAGTGTGAATACGGGAAAATTAGTATATGCTGTGGAAACTAGAAACACTGAGGTTACTTTAGATATGAATGATATCAAATATAGAGTGCACATAGGGATAGATTGGGAAAAGTTAGATCAATTATTGAAATATAATAAACAAATTAGGAAGCATTTACAGGAACATGCATGGAACTCCAAAAAAGAGTTTGTAAGGATACAATATGAGAAAGGAGAATTTCAAAGGATTGCAGATGAAGAAAGTAAATTGACTGAACACCATTGGTATGATATATTTAAAGGATATTCTCCAAAAGCAACTGCATTTTTACATGTAATAATTCACCCAATTGTATGGTTAATATTGATTATGATATGTATAATCATATGGTTATTATATTTAATTAGGCAAGGCTCACATGAATAGTGTTTAAAATCCAGATCTGGTTTCCTGTGTGTCTTTTGTTGGGAATCCTATAGTCTGGGGTGGCTGAATTTCTCTCTGGATTAAAAAGGACCAAAAATAGCGGTCCATGACAACAGGGTCCTCATGAGAACCCTGAGGTTTGCGTGGCATGGAAGCAGCTCCTCTCCATTCTGGCCGAGGAGGTCCCCTTGACGCCCCATGGGTACAGCTTTGACCATGTGGAATTCAAGACTCTGTTGTACAGAGGTCTTAACCACGAGACCAAGATGGCATTAGGTTTGGTGGATCCAGCCACCACTAACTGGGAGGAGTTCGGGAACAACCTCCAACGGGTCTCCGACCTGCTGCGCGAGGCAGGAACCCTCAAACCTCCTCCCAAGACACACAAAAAGGAACCCGGGAATTGGGAACCTATAGCCGAGGTTACCTACGCGAATTATGGGCCCCATTCCCAACACCGGAAAACTGCTCCAAATTCGGTTCCTCGAGGGAACTGGAATCCGCGCCCAGCTCCCAGGCAGGACAACAGGCAGTGGCAGGGAAGAGATTTCCACAGCAAGCCAGGCAAGGCAGGAAGTCCCCTGCAGCAGCCAACTGCCCCCAAACAGCTCTCTGACTTGGGCTCTCCTCGGGAGACTTCTGGCGGGTACAATCCCACGGCCCAGACGTACTCCTCAGATAGAGTAAGGGTCTGGGGCATGCTCAGACAGTTCAGACTGGACATGAGCCAGTTTGATGGGAGACCCACATCGGAGCTCCTGGACGCGCTAGACAGGCATCTACCACTGGGAAATAGCCAGCCTGTGAATGCGGTGACCAACGGTCCCCCTCCAGCTGGATATTACCCTGACTTAGAGCTGTCAGGATAGGGGTGCCCTCGGTCCCGGGATCTCCCCCAGAGGATTGTGGCTCAGCTTAAGCCCAACAGATGGGGTAGATCTAGGGTGAAGGCAGGCACTAGTGTCAGGGATTCCAGGCAGGGAACCCTGGGAAAATGATCAGCCCACTGCAAAGCTGTTGCATCATGCCCCAGCTGTGGGTAATTGCAAGGTTGCATAAGAAACTGGGGTCGTGTGCAGACGGTAGAGGGAGGTGTGCAAACCTCTACCTGGTTGGTTGTAGATATGTATATAACAAAGCCACGCCAGTATGTATTTGTCTGTTGACCAAACCTGGTGCCTGGAGCAAGCTTTTGTCCGTCTGTTCTATGTTTTGTGTATAACGGAACTTTGCTGCAAGATAAAGTGCCTCCTGTTTTGGAAGAAACTGCTCTGTGTGTGAGTATCCTTACTGGGGAACAAGGCTGCTGCTGTTGGCTCGCTGAACTCTGGCTTTTCCGCTGCGTTTCTATGGGGTTGAAACTCCTATCATCCCCAACAACTAGGACCGATAGGGAAAAGACCCCTGCGACCCCTCCTGCAGACTCCGGAGCAGCGCCAAAAGCGCTGCTCCCTAACCTGAGAAGACAGGGTGAACCCACCCCTGAAGCTATCCGCTTGACCGGATATGGCGGGGGGGGGGAACCCAACCTAAGCCCTCCAGAGAACACAAGTGCCTAGGGTGCACTAGAAATAGACAAATTGCACCTCCTCCTGACTCAGCCCCGAGTGAGAATCCAGCCACCTCCGAGACCATAGTGCTTTCAGAGCACCTAGAAGGATCGCACCAGGCTAAGGTTCAGGAGGAAGCACCATTCTTTCCGTTGGGAGACGTGGAAGCCTCCACCAAGTTTGACATTGCCAGCATGTGTGAAAGCCAGGAAAGGGAGGACACACAGCAAGGGGAAGCCATCCCCAAGCTTCCCAAGCTCTCCATTTTCCCTGCTCTGAGCCCCCAGCTAGAAACCAGCAGTTTCCCCTGGGATTTCCTTGAAGCCTTTGCCAGGAGAGTCCTTCCTCTCCATGCCACCTTTCAGGGGAATCTCAAAGGAGACTGGGGATTTAAACAGCAAGAGCTTCCTGCCCAGCTAGAGCACAGGATAGCACAGGCACTCACACTGGCACACCCTGACGTGACCATACACACTCCCGTTAACTGAAGTCCGTCTGGGGAGATTTCAATAACGGAGAGTTTTAAATGCCACACAGAGGCGGACATGGCTACGGCCTTCCCCTCTGCACGGCTGCTTTGGTGCCAGCGTGTCTTCAGGCTTCGAGGCACCCAATTCCTTGTGACACTAGTGATTTTGAGAGGGGCCAAGACAGTCCGTGGCTAAGTTTCAGTCACCATTATGCCACACAAGACATTACTTCGGGAGTCATGTGGATTAGATACCAGCCTCTACTTTGATTTGGCCGAAAGGGTCTCCAGCAATGAGTGGGCACTGCTGCTCTTGCAAGTAATTTCCGAGACCCACCAACTGACACAATTGAAAGAATGGAAGGGTCAGCTGGTTGATCCTGCATTGGTGGTCATCCCTGAGCCAGAAGATACCGGTACCCAAAGACCCAATGTGAGCTCCATAATTTGGCAGACTTCCTTAAGTCACAAGGAAGTACCAACCGTTAATTTGTCCAAGACGTTTGTCTCAATTTACAAGGCATTCGACAATGGTTGAACGGCCATTGTCTGAAGGGAATAGAGGTGGAGTGGCAACCTCTCTGTGCCCAGTTACCGTAAATAGTCCCACCATGTAAATAGTTTTGTTAGTTTTGGTAGAGTTTAAGTAATTAGTTCTTTCTTTGTACTTGTTTTGTGTCTTTAAAAGGTAAAATGTCCCCGTGGACTCTTAGTCTTTTCAGTCATGATGACCCAGTTTCAATTCGAATTCCCAGTAGGCTTTGAGCCGGCCGTTTGCATTAATGGTATACGTTGGATAATAATCATGTCAGTTCTTCTGTTAAAACTCTAATAGGTCTATTGCTCCAGAAGACTGGGAAGATCCCGAGGTCGTACCATCGCCTCTGAGTACCGTGGGGGGGTTGACAAAGGAAGTTGCTGCTCCATCTGATGACCGAGGCTTGGAGATTCCTGGTTCTTCGACGACACTCGTGACTGTGAGGGAAGGTGACCACGCAGCCTTCCGATTGCCACGAACTTTTGCCATTCCTGCTACCTTTTGCTGACCCTAAGAGAACCTATGGACCATTCCAGGCTCCAAACTCTGCAAAGACTCATTGCTCCTGAAGTTGCAGCAAGCCGAGCTGCACCGACTTGGACATTTTGGTGGTTGTTCCTGCTCCGTTGCCCGGATGGACTTATGTTTTGCTCGCCCTCTCCAGCCAAAAGACTTTTCCAACCTTTATTTTCTTTAATTGAGTTTAGTTATGAGTGTGTCGCATACACTGTTTTGCTTGTATTTAATAAACATCATTTATTATTTCAACTTCTGTGTTCTCCTTGATTCGACCCGACCCCGTAGACATAGGGTTCAAGATCTCGCTAAGCTACCCTGCCTCTCGTAACACTAAGCAGTGCCCTGAGCTAATTTTCCCACCTTTAGTTGAGCACATTTTGGTGTCCCTCCCGGGACCCCCAGTTCACAGGGTAACAGCCTACTCTGGTTGGAACTAATGATTAGATTTAGGCCAAAAAACAACCGTACCCCCAAATCCCTTCTATCTCACCACAGGCTTAATACAGAAAAGGTTGTCTCTATGACTCTCCTGTGAAACACAGAAACCTTTCCTTAGGTAGTGGTTTTCATTTCACGGTGTAAGCCAGAGTATGCCACAAACACCCCAGTGGCATATGTCCTCCAGGTTGCAAGGGCCAGCATAGTGCTTTAAGTCTGATGTTCCTGGCAGGTTTTCTTGTGAATCAGCTGGTCTCCTCTGATGTAAAGACAAAAATTAGTGTGGGGAACTGACAACATTCCTCACCCTACTCTTTCACCACCACTGTAGCGATTAGATTAAATAAAAATAGTTAATGATGAAATCCATAAATAAAAGGTTCTTCATTAAACAGAAGTCTGCTTCCCCAAAATGGCAAGACATTAAACACATTGTCTCCAAAGCGAAACTGTCATCAGTGGCATTTGCAAGATGGGGTGTGAACACATTTGAACAGAGTTTTATTTAGAATGCAATAAAGCACACAGGCACAAACTGTGTTTCTCCCACAGCTAATCTGTGAGGTCCACAACAATTCCACAAGATTTTATTCCTCATTGCCCTGATCCATATCTTTCAACTGTCCTGACGGGCAAGGGACAGTTCCAACTAACACTTTCTCATCCCACTTTTTCAACTGCCTTTCAAATGTTCCAGTTTCTCTTGCTTCCTCTCACTTTCCCCTTTGTCCTCAGCTTAGTTCAGTTGCTGCAGACTAAGCTCAAAGTGCAAAGTAGTTTGCACTCAACTCAGTGGAGGGAGAGGAGAGGAGGGAGCAGAATCTTGGCCTTTTCAGGCCTTTTCCACACTAGATTGTTATAGTGCTATTATTCTATTTTTAACATCCTATGGAATTCTGAGGTTTGCAGTTTAGCGAGGGGCAAACTGCTGCAAACCCACCTAGCCTGTTGTTCCTTCTTATGAATAACTTTTGCCATCTTGACTGCACTCTGATGTTGTTTAGCCACAAATGTCACAGTTTTCCTCTGTAAAATGTCTGAGAGCATGCTGCACTCTGGCTATATTTCCCAGTAATTTGGCCTGAAGTTCTCCCTCAATCAAAATACTTAGGAGCTTTCAAGGCTATTAAAAAAAAGTTTTTATGAGATCATCTCTAGTGCTAGGTCTTCACATCCTGAGGTTGTTTTCCTGCCATAGAATCATAGAAATGTAGAGTTGGAAGAGACCACGTGGGCCATCCAGTCCAATCCCCTGCCATCCAGAAATACCCTCAAAGCACTCCCGATAGATGGCTGTCCAGCCTCTGCTTAAAAACTTCCAAGGAAGGAGACTCCACTACACTCCGAGGCAGCATATTCCACTGCCGGACAGCCCTGACTGTCAGGAAGTTCTTCCTGAGGTTCAGGTGGAATCTCCTTTCCTGCAGCTTGAATCCATTGCTCCTTGTCCTGGTCTCTGGAGCAGCAGAAAACAAGCCCACTCCCTCCTCTACGTGGCATCCCTTCAAATATTTAAACTTAGCTTGCCATAGTAAACTTGCCATTTACCAAGTGAGATCTGAAGATGGTTTCTAGTTTCCTGCTCCAGCAAGAAAGTTTGAGGAAAGCCAACTGGCTGGAGTCCTGCTAATATCTACTGCATGCATAAGTTCCTTACAGAAGCAATTGGGCATTATTATCCAATGTAGAACCTTCACATTTAGTTCAAAGTTGCAAAAGTAGACTCCTTCGTATGGTGCCACTATACATATGGTGTCATTATATATATATAGACGTGCATGTGTCCAACAGAGAAGGATATGCATACATATGCAGATAAGTTCATGCATTCCATTGTACATTGGGTTGCACATAAACATATGAAAGGACAATAGTTACAGAAGCAGCGTAGGCGAAAAAGGGAGAACCCAGAAGACTTGGGGTGTTTATATAGTAAGGATGCATCAATGAGGCAAACAGCTGGGGGAGGCTGTCAGCCTATATAAACAGGGGAAAGGATGGGAAGGAGCCATTGCAAACAACTGATATTTTCAGAGGAAGGACATTGGAATCCCTTGCTCATGTTTCTGGAAAGCTTGGTCTTTACCTTGTGTACAGACTTCACTACTGGACTGTCACTCTGAATTTACTATGGACTTGGACTGCAAAACAATGATTGGTAAGTGGCTAACAAACTGTTACAAACTTTGCTTGTGGCTGCTGACAAAAGACTCTAATTTGACAGCTGTAAACCTTGGCTGGCTGCTAGCACTGGGCACCACTCTCTGGCTAATTGTCAGTCTCTGGACAGAATTCAAAGTGCTGGTTTTGACCTTTATAACCTTGCATGGCTTGGGCTCAGACTATGTGAAAGATCATCTTTCCTTATACAAGCCAGCTCAGGTTTTAAGTTCTGCACAGGAGGCCTTTCTCTGAGTTCCACCACCATTGCAGATGTGTTTGGGGAGGAGTCAGGAGAGAGCTTTCTCCATGGTGGCTTCCAGGTTGTGGAATTCCTTTCAGACCCCTCCCTCCTCTATTTCCTCTATTTCCACTGGCAGATGAAGATGTTTTTATTCAGGCAGGTCTTTGAATGTAATTATGGTGCAGTAGTGCATGTGCGAAGTTTTGTCCTGCATTTTTAATAATTTATTGGAAGCTATTTTTTCAATGTTTTTAACTGTTTTAAATCATGGTTTTTAAATAATATTGTTGCTTAATTCTTTTGTAACTTTTGCAAACTAATGTTTTAGCTTAATCTTTTTAAAATTATTGTAAGCCTCTTTGAATCTCATCTCAAGAGAAAGGTGGGATATAAATTCAATAAATACATTTTAAAAAATCTGTACCATGCAAGCATGATGTGATGTCCTGCCCATCATATTCTGGCTAAGGTTCCTTTCTCCTTCCCAAAGGAGACATGATATACAAGCAGTTCTCCTATGTTCACATTTGCGAAATAAGCTGAATTTTTGACCACATTTAATTTTGAAGAAGTCTTGGATTCAGCATCTTCTCATTTTCCACTTCTTCAGATCTAAAGTGATAAACATATTTTTGCATCTTGAATGTGAAACTCCACAGACTTTGAAAAGACCTATGATTTTTAATATTTTTAATCTCCATTTCTCATCAGTTTGCCAGATTTTGACATCATGCACAGAAAAAAAAGGCATTGCAAAAGTTGTCACCTCTGGCAAACTCATCCTTTGGTGAACCACTAAAGCCCAGATTTCAGCATTTTTTCCTGATGAAAGTATAAATACTTTTGCTATGCAGGACGGTAGTGACTGGTGTTAGTCACTGGTTAATTTTTGGAACTTCCTTCCATCCTTTGCTTCTCCCTCCCTCCCTTCTGTTATGCTTTTGTTATCTACAGAATTATATAAAGGATAGAACTTACAACAGCCAAGGAGCTTGTTTTAAATACAAGAAGGTTGCTTTCTCTCTTTGCAGCAGCCCTCTGTTACGCTTCCACATGCTAATCTGGGCCTGCTCAAACATCTCTTGCAATCATCATTAGAAGGCCAACGCTCTGATGATGAAGTACTGCTCAACATTCAGGTACCACGGTGGAGCTATATCCTTTTGATCTGCCTGTGGGTTTAATAAGCATTCCAGATGGCTTACTAGGCCTGAAGCAAGAATGGATAATCATGCAGCTCTAACCCTCCAAATAATAATAAACTAAGGACACAGGAAGAGTGGAGGGGGCTCTTACATGCCAAAAGCATTCAACAGAGCAATCGCTAGGGTACATTTATGTCCTGGCTCTTCACAGGTGAAAGGGACACGGTTTTAAATAAAACACAGGCTACAAATAACGTCGCATTATTGTTATTATATATGACACCGGGCAGGAACTCTTTGAGCAAGACAGAGTAGAAGGATGTCATTTGCCCTGTTAAAATGCTCGGTTATTTCTCCCCCGTGCGTCTCCCAGCCTTCTGATTGGCAGGAAGAGAGAGGAGGGGCCCAGTTTCGTTAAAGACCCCACTGTCGTTTCTCAATAACCGTGCCGTGTACACGTCTTTAATCTATTATTTACCAATCATATTTCTTGGGCAGGCCCATCAGCAAAGTTTCAGGGTATCAAGGAAACCGGAATGAAATGTCACATAAACCTGGCCTCTGCTGGCAAAATTACTTGCTGTCGAGGGGAAAAGGATTATTTTATGACAATATTCCTGAGGCTGTTACAAGGAAGGGTGGGACGGGAAGGACCGCCTTGCCCTACCCACCTGCCAAAGGCTTGAACAGCTGCCATAAGACAGCTTATCCTCCTTCTCAGAAAGTTGAACCCCTGATTACCTGCCAGATCTGTCTCATTAGGATAAAAAAAAAAAAAAGCTAGGCAAATCCCATGCCCTGAAGAAGAGCCATCCATCAGCCCCACCACCAGAGTTGCCACCGAACAGAGATTGAAGCTGAATTGGCTGTGGAGTACAAAGGGATTATCTGACTCTGTTCTCACAACAGCCTCATTAGGCTGGTTAGTGTCGAAGGCCCTGGCTACCCTAAGGCAAACCCAGGGAGCTCCTTAGCTGAAGTGAAGATCTGAGATGATTCTCGAGGTGAAGCATGTTCTTCTTGATCCAAGGACAGACTGTGCAGCACAATGGGGGAAGAATTGATGTGGCAATATCTGGACATGGTAGAATGAACCATACCACGTTCAAGATCAGCCACCGCTCTGCATTTTTGAATGGTTCTCCGGTGTCAAGAAAGAGAGAACTTGAAAAATAGGAAATTGTCGTAAGAGGGGATCGTCTACACTAGAACCTGCCTTCAGTCTTAGGCCCTTTCTGCTGGACGTTGTCATCCCACACTGGGGGCAGGAGAAGGACAGGACCCAGATGACAGTTCTGTATGATGTTGTCTGGGTCCCATTCCTCTCCCATCCCCAGGTGGCACGATTGCACAGTAAATCATTGATGGGTTTTCCTATCAATGACCAGCGATCGTGCAGCTCTCCTGCTGCCTACCCACACTTACGTGCTGTGCAGAGGTCCTGGAAGTGAAATATCTGTGCTTCCTGCCCCAGCACAGCCTAGGACAGCACCCTGCAGTGCTGTGGAAGGAAGAGGCAGCGCCATCGCACTTCCTCCATTCACGGAGGCAGCTGGTGCTGATGGGAGTGCTCCTGTTATGTTCCCATCCTGGAAGGGGCTTTACCAAGATCCCCGTTGGATGCAGCCAGGATCTGGTAAGCTGTGGAAAGAGCCCTAGAATCATGAGGCTAAGAAAGGTTCTTGTAAGCCAGCTAATCCAACCCCTTCATTAAGATGGCTAGATGCCCTAAATGATGAGGTGGCCTTCCATCTAACGCCCTAACAGGTTTCTTTGAAGGACTGTTCAGTCTAAACCCAGTGTAAATGGAGACAGAAGAAAAGAAACCAGTGGCCTTGAAGTTGCCCACAAACAATGAACACCTGGGTAGCATATTAAGAAATCTCATAGATAATCTGGTCAGATTCTTCCATCACTATTGTGAGATGTATTGTATGCCTATTTGGCCAGCAATTAGAGTCATTGCTAGTCAACGTGGACTTAAAAATTGAGATTAGTATGTGCATATTTTAAGCATGACAATGTTATCCTTTGTGGGCAATGGTTTTGTCTTGGGGAGGTGATGGTTCATAAATGACCAATCTAGTCTTGTTGTTGTGTGTTGTCAAGTCACTTCTGCCTCACAGTGACACTAAGCAGGACCTGTCATGGGGTTTTCTTGGCAGACTTTGTTCAGAGGGGGTCTGCCTTTAGCTTCCTCTGAAACTGAGATCGTGTGAATTTCCCAAGGTCACCCAGTGGGTTTCCATAGCTGGTCTTCTAGAGTTGTACATTAACGTTCAAACCATTCATTAAACCACACTGGCTAATATACTAGGTTTAATGTACTATACCACACTGGCTAATGTACTAGGTTTAAATTATTTACTTTGAGAGAACATTCACAAGGAGGGCATGCAAACTCACCCACCATCAGAAGTGGTCCAGTGTCCTCTATCACCTCAGGACTGTAGGGCTCACATTCTGCTTAACACCAATGGAGCTTACAGCTCCACTGGCCTATTGAAATGGACAGAAGTGAGGGCAGAGGTAGTATGGCTAGCAATGTGACACTCCCAAAAGTTTAGAGTCATGTCTCAAGACAATTCTGGCAAGGTGTGTCCCCCAAGGTCCTTCTCAGTGGTAACACCCCTATTCTACAATTTTGCTCCCCAATAAAGTTATTTGTGCGCTTTTCAATAGTCTCTTATTTTTCTAGGGGTTTAACATATGAACTTTGGATCTTTTGACATTTATTTTATTTTATTAAAATATTAGCATACATACCCAGTGTTGGCTGGGATTTTATTTTCTCAAAGGTAATACTTGTTAGGAAGATTTGAGATCCTGTGTCTCTAATTCCCCAAACTGTAACTTTTCCCCATATTCCCCAATCCAACCTGTATTCAGTTATCATCCCTCAGAGTTCCTGAGGGAATACACTGTCCCCCTCCTTGCTGCTAGGCCTCATCTCCATAGTAAGCAGTCTATTAAAGACAGACACAGTTGACTGAGGCCCAAGAGCTCTTTGGTGGAGAATTCTAAAGGCCCCTCCCTAAACTGCAAACCCCAGGATTCCATAGAATCTTCTTAGGCAGCCAGTCAGTCTTTGACTGACACAACCAATCATATGAAGTCTTCACCTGACACAGACAAACAAACTTTTATTTTTATATATTAGATTTATAACCTGCCCTATATTGTCAGATCTCAGGGCAGCACATGATAAAATTGGCTTAACCAATTTAACCAGCATAAAATTGTAATACATGATTTAAACTGACAAAAATTTGACAAATTAAAACAAGTCTGTTGAAATCAGTTAAAGCAGTTTAAAAAAATAACTTCAAACAATAACACATGTATTTTTTTTATGTCTACACATTTACTAATTCTGTATATTTCTCAGTGCTGCTTAACATTGCTGCTGACTTAATAAAGCTGTGGGGGGACATGAATTTGAAAGGAATGTTAAGCAGGGAGGGACAAATTTATATGGAAAGAGGCTGCTACTGGGGAAGGATAGGAATCTACAGTTCATCTGTATTTGAGGAAGAATAAGGTTGTAAGCTAGGGATAAGGAAAGTGCATCCCCCAAGGCTATACTCTGTGACCTGAAAGGCCTTCCTTTGTTGTGGTGTGCCTTTAAGTCATTCTGACTTATGGTGGCCCTAAGGCAACCTATCATGGGAGTTTCTGGGACTGCGTGTCTGAGATTCACCCAAGGTCACCCAGTGGGTTTCCATGGCTGAGTGGGGAACTGAACCCTGAAACATTAAAGTCCAGCTCTCAAACCACTATACCACACTGCTTCTTGAAGCACCTTCAAAAAATTCTTGACATTTTGCACTCCCTCAAATGTTTCTTCAGTACTCTAGGGACTGTGGAGGCAATTTCACCAGGTATTAGATCTTTCTGGGTCATTTGGGAGCCAGGAGGGGACTTTTTCCATCAGAAAGTGACCGAGGAATTGAATTGTAGCAACTTCATGTTGAAAAAAATGTTCCCCAAATGACCTAGGGAGCATTTAGGAGAATTTTGGTGCATTTTTAATTTTTTGGTTGGGGAGGGATTATGAAGAGAAGAACTTCAAGATCCTCTAGGGACACCGGGGTGGGGGTGGGGGTAGCTGCTGAACATTATCTACTCTGTAGAAGGCAATGGCAGTAGATATCTTGACTGCAATACAGATGGACATGTCAGATTGCTGTGGTCCATATTTTTAATTTGTATCCATTTGTAATGCATTTCCATCCCATTTCTATGGCCCTTTTCACATGGCATTTGCCATGCGAAAGAGGGCCTGGAGCATCGAGTGATTGCAAGGAGCGATCTGCACGACGCACTCACAATCGCACAATGCTCCAGGGCCGGCAGGGGCTGATCGCGCACCTTTTCATTTTCAGCTTGAAGCCAAAAATGGTGCATGATCGCACATTGCTCCCGGGCCCTAAGCTCACTTACCTGGTGTGTGGAGCCTCTGGAGCCAGGCCAGTCACACTTCCCGTGCCAGTGCAGCGTGGGAAGGTCCCAGGCTGCACTGCGGAAGGAAGAGGTGGGGCTCTCACACGAGCAGGCAGCTCGTGCAGAGCTGAAGCAGCAGGGAAGGGAGAGCCTCTCAGCAGAGGCTGCTCATGTGATCCCTGCACCCCCGCGCCGGAACAAGGTAAGGTATGGAAAGGGCCTATATCTATCTGCACTTGGGTTTTTTATAAGGAAAAAGCATGTGAAAATTCACATTTTAAAAAAATGTATTTTAAAATATATTTGACCTCAAAACTAACACTTCTAAAAATATTTTATCTCAAAATGCTCATTTCCTAGCACATTTTATTTCCAAATATGCATTTTTAAAATGCTTTTCAACATATTTTCTCTTCAGCCAAGGACAGTGTCAACATTTGGAGATGTGTGGAATCCAAGGAGAACTGCATACCAATCTCCACTTTGGTGGAAGAGGTGGAAATAAGTCAGTGTATCTTGGAATTCCCAAGGACTGAATTCATCATACATCACTTTACTGCACAGATGCAGGATGGGTGACACCTGGCTTGACCACAGTACATATGAAAGGGATATAGGAGTTTTAGTAGACCACATGCTCAACATGAGTCAAAAATACGATGTGGTAGCCAAAAAAGCTAATGCAATTCCAGGCTGCTCAATAAGGGTATAGTATCTAGATCAAATGAAGTAATAGTACCACTGTATTCTGACTTGGTCAGACCCCACCTGGAACATTGTGTCCAGTTCTGGGCACCACAGTTCAAGAAGGATATTGACAAGCTGGAACATGTCCATACGAAGGTGACCAAAATGGTTAATGACCTGGAAACCATGCCCTACAAAGAGGGGCTTAGTAAGCTGGGTATGCTCAGCCTGGAGGAAAGAAGGGTAAGAGGTAACATGATAGCCATGTTTAAATGTTTGAAAGGATGTCATATGGAAGATGTAGCATGCTTGTTTTCTGCTACTCCAGAGATTCGGATAAGAAGCAATAGATTCAAACTACAGGAAAGAGATTCCACCTAAACCTCAGGAAGAACTTCCTGACAGTCAAAGCTACAGTGG
This sequence comes from Cyclura pinguis, assembly GCA_030412105.1. NCBI lineage: Eukaryota > Metazoa > Chordata > Lepidosauria > Squamata > Iguanidae > Cyclura > Cyclura pinguis. Next base: position 13,934,184 of record CM059599.1, on the reverse strand, counting down.
AATATACTACCTCAGAGTGTGGTGGAGTTTCCTTCTTCAGAAGTTTTTAAGCAGAGGCTGGATGGCCATCTGTCAGGAGTGCTTTGATGTGGGTTCCTGCATGGCAGGGGGTTGGACTCAATAGCCCTTGAGGTCTCTTCCAATGCTATGATTCCATGATTCTACAATCCTACAATAAAATAATTGTGTTTATATGTGTGTGTGTGTGTGTGTGTGTCCACACACAAACATACTAGCGTATTTACCCAGCGTTGTCTAGGATTTTATTTTTTCATAAGTAATACTTGTCAGAAATATCGTAGGAATTACCTTACTTTAGGAATTGGATGCAGTTGAAAAACATAGATTTGAGATCCTGTGTCTCTGATTCCCCAAACTGCCTTGTCCAGTGCCTGTAACTTTTCCTCATAGTCTCCAATCCAATCTGTATTCAGAGTTGTTAACGTACAGAAGTTTGGTTTCTGAGGAAATACACTGGCCTCCTTCTTGCCGTTTGGCCTCATATCCATAGCAACTGACCAGGCCCAAGAGCTCTCTCGCTGAGAATTCTAAAGGCCACTCCCTAAACTGCCAAGCCAAGGATTCCACAGAATCTTCACAGGCAGCCAATCATATGAGGTCTTCTCACCTGACACAACCCGAGTGGACATATTGGATCAAGGGTATCTAACTCTCTCTCTCTCTCTCTCCTCTCTCTCTCTCTCTCTCTCTCTCTCTATATATATATGTATATATGTATGTATGTATGTGTGTATATATATATATATATATATATATATATATATATATATATGTATATATATAGTTAGATACCATTGATCCAATTCGTCCACTTGGATTGGAACTAACACTGGCATTAAGGTCAATGTGTCCGTTTCAAAGGAATTTATCACACAGCACTTATATCCCAATCACACTGTGTTATTGCCTCTTTTCCTGGAGGTTTTTGCCTGACATCATGAGTCTCCTGGAGTTGTACTATGCTGTACCACTCTTTGGTCCTTTGAAAAACAGTTCCTTTTCCACTTGAAATAATCCACCAATATCACAGAGGCCATTTCCACCCTATCCTCTTATAGTGCTATTATTCCACTTTCATCATCTCATGGAATTCTGGGGTTGGTAGTTTCCCGAGGCTAAAGAGTTCTCTGGTTGAGAATTCTAAATGCCCCTCCCGGAACTGCAACCCCAGGATTCCATAGGATGTTGAAAGTGGAGTAATAGCACTGTAACAGTGTAGTGTGGAAATGGCCTCTGTCTCCCACTATGGTCTAGCAACCATTTTCAGTGTGAATGTCTTGATTCTTTTCATTATGATACTGAGAGCATAGTGGGTATGATGTAGGTGTGGTTGCACTGATCATTCTTTGGTTATTCCATGGAGATCTTCAGCAAGGAAATCCTGGAGTGTTTATGGGGATTGAAACAGGAGGACACTGGAATTCCCAAGAATTCAAAGAGAATCCATGCACATTTGTTGTCCATTTTCTGACATGTATATTTTAAACATTATTTTAATTTAAAAAAGAATAAAGGGAGTAACACAATGGAACAAGATCTGTTAAGGATTAATGCCCGGCAAAGCCATGGGGCTAAGGAAAAATGTAAAGAGTAGATTTACAAAGTTTAAAGAGTAATATATGAAAGTAGAACTGTTACCCTGTTTTCTAGGGGTCCTGGCAGGGACACCAAATTACTATAAGGTGGGGAAATTAGTTCAGAGCACAAGTTGGCAAAACGAGAAGCAGGGTAACTCAGCAGGATCTTGCAACCCAATGTCTACGGGGTCAGGCCAAATCAAGAAGCAAACCGGTTGTAAAATAATAAATGGTCTTTATTAAATACAGGCACACAATGTACGCAACACAAGCACACAGATAACTAAGGAAAATAAAGATGTGAGTAAGATAGCAGGATTTTTAGAGGGATAGTTGGTTCGGGTGATACAAAACCTGTCCTGAAGTCCGGAAGAAAATGGAGAGCGAAGCTGGGGTTCGATGTATCTCAGCACATGGAGCTGAAGGGAAGCTCGCCAAGCGAAGCGGCAGCAAGGTGGTCTGGAACTCAGGAGCGATCCGAGGAAGGTCTCGGAATCAAGGGTTTTTATAAGGAGAGTTGTGACCGCAGGCTAGGTCGGACTTTGGGAAAACAATAGATTTGGAGTTGGAGACAAAGCCTCCAAAATGTCAGAATTTGAATGATTGAATTAGAGCCGATTTTATCAACAGAGTAGTCGGTATGCAAACGCGGAATACTTGAGCGTTATATAGCTCAATCATCAAGCTGCCAGCGCGGGGCAGAGAATCCTTTGTAGGTTGCGTGCATACCTAATGGAGTACTTGCCTTGAGGTCTCCTAAAGCGGCAAGTCGGCTATTTTCTGGCCTGCCTGTATTGTCTAGGAATATTACGGCGATTATCAGCCGAGCCTGTATGCGTGCTTGTCCGGGGGCCTCGCAAGCATGTGGAAGGGATATGTGAAGCCGAATTTAGTGATATCCAAAGATATCTTTTTATATCCCCAAAGCTCGGGCTAGCCAGGGCAGTAACAGAACCAAACTAGTGTTGGTCTGTGGGGAAAATATCTAGGAAAAATAGAGGAGGTGGCATTGTGTTCATCATCACAATGGATATGGGATAGTTCCATAATAGTATGTAATTGTGCAATTGCACCATGGCATAATTGAACAATTACATCTTCTATTTCTTAAAAAAAAGAACTGAATAAATAAAAATAAAAATTCTTAGAGCAGAAGGAAGAGCAAACACGATTGTGGAAATGGTATTGTCATGTTTCAACTGCAGTAAAGCAAATGCAAAGATTAAAGCTACTGAGGTGTAAATGCAATGATGGTGAAAAAGAGTTCATTTCCATTCCTGCTAGAGCCCTAAGATCTGTAAGGGAAGGCTTTCTCTCTGGCAATTTTCCGCATGGGGAAGTTAAGACAGGCCAAGGCGTCCTGTCACGAAGGTCGTCCGCACCGTGGATCGGACCAGGTTCGGACTATTTACCTTAGTTCCACACCTAAGTCCAATCCAAAATGCCCCCAAGTGGTCCTCCAGCGCGCTATGTGAAGACCGGAAAAAAACAATGTTTCCATTTTCCAGAGTGCACCATTTCGTTCCTGCTCAGTTGTACCGATGCACAGATTCGCACCAATGCGAGCCTGCGATCAGAGGAGGGCAGGCTGTGGGCGTGGCCAGCTTCAGCGGTTGGTCCAGACCCACAAACAACCAGAAGCCACCATTTTGTAGGCCTCACCAGTGCGGATCTGAAGGCCTTGCACTGCTCCGCATCATCCTGGAACAAACAGAGGAGCCCTGCAGAAGGGCTTAAGGGAGAGTTCTTGTTGCTTCGAGCCAAGAAGAAGTGGTGAGTAACAGCACGGAGCGATTCACACCTCATGTGGAAAGGGCCTCAGTCTTGCCACCATCCCATGTTTACCTAGTAAGGACGCTCGAGTCTTGTCAGTGGCTGCTCCCCCCCTGTGGAACACGCTTCCCTGGGAGGCTAGGTGGCCCCACCCCCTGCTTTCCTTCCATAGGCAGGCAAAGATATTTCTTTTTAAGAAGCCCTTTAATGAGTGAGCTGGAGACCTGTTAACTAATTTATTAGTTGCTTTTTAAAAAAAAGTCTATTATGAGTTTTATAATTTTACTAGCGTATATACTCAGTGTTGCCTGGGATTTTATTTTCTCATAGGTAAAACTTATTAGAAAGATTTGAGATCCTTCGTCTCTAATTCCTCAAACTGTCTTGTCCAGTTCCTGTAACTTTTCCCCATATTTCCCAATCCAATCTGTATTCAGAGTTATAACATATAGAGGTTGGGTTGCTGAGGGAATACACTGCTCTCCTCCTTGCTGCTAGGCCTCATCTCCATAGCAACCAGCCTATTCAAGACAAACACAGTTGACTGAGGCCCAAGAGCTCTCTGGGCCTTTTCGCACCTTACCTTGATAGCGCAATGAACTAGAGCCCTCACGATATTGGCAATATTGCAAGAGGCCCAGTAGAGAGCCCCTTGCAGTCTGCACACGGTAGGACATTCGTGAGAGAGCATCAGTCCCCGCCTGGTGCCTTGTCCACATGTCGGTGTCCTGGGCCATGCCCAGGTCCCACCCTGTCCCCGCCCCGCCGCCCCGATTGGTCGGTGGTTTTTCTTTTTTTATTATTGTTTCGTTTACTATCGTGCTAACGTTAGCATGATAGATCACGCCAACAGGCTGTTTCCTACTATGTTGGTAAAGTGCTAACGTGCTAATGATAGAGCTGGGTTTAAAAAAAAACAAAACCCCACTCGGCTGGACCCCGGGGGCTGCTGTTGTCTCGAGTGTGAGTGGCGACGCAGCCCCGGGGTGGCTTCTCTCAGCGACGTGTCGTGCAGTGTTCCCTGCTGCGATGGGGGCAGCAGCCGGCCTGCTGCTGGGCGGAGCGTCCCCTGGGAGTTGCTGCATGAAGGACAGGAAGCAGGGACTGCCCACACCCCGCCCACTCCCGGGTCCTTCCCAGAAGCACACCGAACGACGACTCCGCAGGACCTCTGGTCATGCGACCGACGCATGAAAGGGAGGTTAAAAATAGGCGAAAATAAGAAAATGTGCTATCAGCACTATCCATGGCCGTGATACCACCTGGTTCGCCAGAACGTCATGCAGTACGGCGGCTCGTGAAGGGAGGAGGGAGTGTGCTAATACACTTTTAAAAAGGCATGCAAAAAGGACCTCTTTCTGAAAATTCTAAAGGCCCTTCCCTAAACTGCAAACCCCAGGATTCCATAGAATCTTCTTAGGCAGCCAATCATATGAGATCTTTGCCTGACACACACACAAAGAAACTTTGACTTTTATATATTAGATATGTCCTAATGTTTCAATTGTTTTTGTGCTTTAAATGCTTGTGTTTTTTAAAAAAAATCCCTTTTTACAACCTTTTGGTTTTAAAACCAAAGCTTGGGTTCCGTCTTAGGAGAAAAGGCAACTTATAAATTCAATGAAATAAATGAGGAAATAATTCTGCTGCCTTTCCAACTGAGTATAGGAGAAGCAGTTTTCAAGCAGAATGACTTGAAACAACTGACTGGTTTCATAAGCACCCAGGGATGGAATTCATGACTTTCAGCTGTGGTTGCCAGGTCAGATCTGCCTTAAACTCTGTGATTTCAGGGACATAACCTGAGACCTAGGGACGTATTGTGATATCACAGGGGGCAGGACCTGGAAATCTTGCAAGGTTGATATTGCAAGGGGCAGCCCTAGCGATGTCATTAAACATGACGAGTTAAGCATCAATCACAATTGCACCAAGGATGCTATTCAGATTGATCAGAGAAGGGCAACAGGGATGGTCCAAAGTTCAGAGAAGGGAAACAAGAGTCATAAGAGGTATGGAGGACCAAACACAGGAGGAAAAGTTGAAGGAGTTGGGCATGTCAAGCCTGGTAATGAGAAGACTGAGGGGTAACATGATTATACTCTTTAAATATCTCAAGGGTTTTCACAGAGAGAAGGGGGCAGGTTTGTTTTCTGCTGCCTCAGAGGGTAGGACCCTAATGGTTTTAAGTTATAGGAGGGTAGACTTTGACTGAACATTAAAAGGAAATTCTTGACTGTGAGAGCAGATCAGCAATGGAATCAGTTGCTTAAAGAGGTGATGGGGTCTCCTTTTCTGGATGACATTAAAAACAGGCTGGACAGCTATCTGCTGGAGATGAGCTAGCTGGAGTTCCTGCATTGTGCAGGGCTTTGGACTTTATAGCTGATATAGGACCCCTTCCAGCTGCATGTTTCTACAAAGTGGAAAACAGTAAATCTAAAAAAAATGAAGAAAGTATACATATACACACTTTTTAAGTCAGCGCTCTCACTCTGAGATTCCTTCCCTTTGCCCTGAAGATTGGAGAAGAGGGTCCAGGCCTTGAGATCTGAGAATTCTGCTTCCCTCAGGTTCTGAGAAGGATCCATGGTTCTATTCCCCCCCCCCAAAAAAAAGTTAAAAACCATTGAATTAAATGCATGCCACATGTGCTTTTTGTGTATCTTTTGCTCTTGTGTGTATATATGTGTGTCTTAGAATTTGAGTTGTCAAACTTATTATGACAGCTCAGAAGCTGTTAGGCATGATGTGTCAAGAAAATGTACTCCGAGAAAAAGAACATGGAGAGACTGTCAAAATCCACAGGAAGAATTCCAGGCTCTATATCTCTTCAAACAGGGTCTCAGAACTATGAAGCTGAGCCTCCTCATTGTGAACATGCGTATCCCAACAGCTCTGGAAGAGTTAATGGCATGCCATATAATGAATTCAATAAAGACGAGTTTAAAAAGGTCTAATTAGCAAGTAACCACTTTATTATGAAAAGAAACGGTAATGAATTTAATAGCTCAAAATCATTAACAATATTTAGTTTGCTGGTCCTTGTACTGCATTCTCTTCATTAATATGAACATTTAATATGTTTTAAAATGGATTTGTAATACTTTCTGGGTCACGGGGTCACACTGACGGAACAAGTGTAATTATTTCACTAATTGTTATCTCTCGATGTTTGTGCTCTAAACTGCAGCCTATTTAGGTGGTAAGAGTTTTTTTTAAAAAAAAATTAAAATGTTATGAAATGAAATAAATAAAAGTAATTAAAGAAAGAGAAGTTAAGGGGAAGAATTATTCAAGCGAAGTTGAAAGCAAGAAGACGAGAACCAGTGATGGAGGTTTCTCTCTCCTCCACCTCATCATCAGATAATTAGTGCACAGAATAGTGGTGGTGGGGATCCAGATGTTGTTGTCTTGGAACTCTCAGCAGTTGAAGCCCAATAACACCTGGATATCCTTCTCCACCACCGCCACCATGCTGTATGTTAATTCTGTGGCTCCACAGTGGAAGACTGTGTTTTGTGCAGTGTTAACTATGTAGTTCTTGATGCAGTTTGCGTCTTTTCTGCCAGAAAAAGAAAACGTGAATCTCTGTGCAAAATAATTCCCAAGGAAGATGGCAGTGTGCAAACACTCATTGAAGAACTGCACAGAAATATTTAATTTTTTTTCCACAGTGAGGAGGAAACTACACCCCTCCCTTCAAATTCATGGGGCTGACCTTCATGAATTTGATTATTCACAGGCCTCTATGTGCCTCCCCCCATTCTCCTTCTCCCATTTTTGCCAGGTGCAGAGATGAAAGGGAGGAGCCTAGACAAAAGGCAAGGAAAGCGGGAGGAAGGCTCGCTTTCCTTCTCCCTCTAGAGCTCCCCCTCCCATTTCCTTGCCTATGGTCCTGGCACAGAGAACTTGCACCGAGGCAATAGGCAAGGGAAATGGGGGAAGGGCTCATGAGAACATTCCTTCTCCCCTCCAGGGCATCCCCTCCCATTCCCATGCATTTTGCCCAGCCATAAGGAACTTGCGCTGAGCCAAAATGCAAGAGAATGGGGGGAGGACCCATGAAGGGAAAGAGAAGGGAGCGTTGGGCAGAGTTATTCACGGTTTTCCCACTTTTACAAGGGTTCTGTACCTCAAACCCTTGTGAAAGTGGAGGGGCCACGATATTTTAAAAATTTATTCTGTCATGAAAGAATGCAAAAGATAAAGACTGAGATCCCCATTCCTCAGTCTGCATGAGGAATGGGTAGAGGTTGCTATGTCCTGTATAAGAAAATGGATAGAGGTTGCTATTTTTTTCTTTTCCTTAGGCAGCGAAATGTCTTGGGTCAGCTGCCAGTCTGAGCAATTCAAACCTCCCTACGCAACCAATTAAAGAGTTAATAAAAGGCTCCCCTCCCTTCACCTACCTGTTGCTCTTTTCTTTTTAAGTCTTCCAAGAGCGATACTCCCCAAGAGAGAAAGCTATTTAACTAATTTACAGCATGATCTAAAGCATGTTTACTCTGAAGTGAGTTCAGTGGGGCTTCATCCCTAGTGTATGGACTGCAGCATTTGTTAAGTATACTAAAGCTAGCATTGTTGAGCTTTGCCAACAGAAATGAGACCCTGGGTTTTGTTTGCTTTCTTCTTTGGTGTTTTGAGATTATCCCATCTCTGTTCCTTATCACAAGAAGGTAAACTTGCAGCATTCACTGTGTAAGAGATGGCCCCACCTTGGCCAGGATGCTGTATCAGGTCTGGATGTTGATTGTGCTGTGCATCCATGGTAGTTAATGTGAACAGCATGCAACTGAACCAAGACACCAAATGTACAGCCAAACACATATGTGCATCCATGTGCCAAATGTCATGTGAGTTTTGCACGATGCAGCATGCATGGCCATGCAAGATGCACATCTACTAGCAATGCACTTCAATGTGCACAATTGGGATGAAATGGAAATTCACCAGTTTCCTGACTAGAGTTATATTTGGAGTTTCCAAACCCATTGAGAAACTTGCACAGGAAGAAAAATGGCATATAGAAAGTCTCTGTAACTTTAGGAAACTTTTGTTTTGTTTTGTTTTTTGTTCCTTGGCACAATATAAATTGTGCAGTTTTTGTTCCTTGGCACAATATAAGCAGGAGTTTGAAAAACTGCACAGGATTTTGAAGAACCATGTAGTTTTGCTGCAAAAACATATACCGGCTGTGTTTTCATGCGCTGCCTTTGCTTGTTTGAGTATTGAGAAAACCAGATGTTAACACGGCAGGAAAAGAAACTCAGGCTGACTGAAGTTGTAGCCATTCCCTGATTGAATCTTGTACAATTTCTTCTCTGTGAGGAAAGCTGTGGAGTTTTCAGTTCTCATCCCAAAATCTATACAGTTTCTGAAAAACTATGCAATTTTGTGGGTAAGCTATGTAGCTTTCGTACTAAAGCTATGCAGTTTCCTATCACTGTAAGGAAAAAAAATCCCAAGTGTCCTAAAATTAGGGGGACACAAAATAGAAATCAGAAAAATTAAGATTTACTATCATTAATGCATAAGAGCTACACATTTGAAACTCTACTTCTCTAGCCTCGAATTGAATGGGAATGTTCCATCCAACCCTTTCTGGAAAGAAGATTATACACTTGTAAGATGCCAACATGTTTCCAACCCTTGTCTTCAGAGAAACAAAGAGACATTTTGACTAGTCAAAGAGGACTGCTTCAAAGCTGATCTCAAGAACTAAGTGGCTCTGGCTTCACTATTCAGGCATCTTACTATATGAGCACTTCTTAATGGTCAGGGGATGAGGAACAAGGCACAGGTGAGAAAGCATGGGGGGACTGTGAGGGTTTGTTAGCCATCTGCTCCATTTTCCACCACCATTTGGATACTAGCCGGACACCAACAGGGATGTAAAGAGTACTCACCAATGTTCTCCATCACAGCACATTGAGATACTCTGTCAAGAAAGTGATGAGCGCTGCAAGATTTTGCACAGAAAGCTGCAAAAAAAATTGTTTGCAACAGAATCCTTTGGCTTTGTCCAAACAACAAAGCCTTTTCTGCACAAATGATTTTGTTTTGTGAAGCATCCAAAAATGTGAGAATTCATGAATAAACCCACAATCTCATCCAGCAAGGAGAAAAAGGAGGGAGGATTTCTCACTGGCCAGTGGCCCGGGCACAATAGAACCATGGGTGGTTGTTCTTTTCTTCCCCAGAAGGCATAGCAGTGCAGTGGCACTTGAAATGGAGGGAGGAATTCTCACTAGCCACTGGGGCCCAGGCACGATGTTACATCACATTTTGCAGTGGCAGAGAGGGAAGCACCTTGCATTTCCGGTTTTCATTTAAGAAAAGAAAAAAAAAAAGAAACAAGATCTCTTTCAACATAATTAATATCAATGTCTTGGTCCCAATATCCATCAAGGCAAGGAGTCAAAGTTCAGCTAAGAGTCTACAGCGCTAGTTCCAGAACTGAGCAATATCAGGCCTCTTTGGTTTCAGCTCCATTGCAAAGGCAACTGGAAGCAAAGGAAGCAACTGCATCATCCTGAGCGCTCTTTCTTGCTTTACCCTTTGTAACTTCACCAATCTGACAAAACCCCACCGGGCATCCCAGGGTCGGAGGTTCTCAACAAAAACATGGTGTAACCTGAAGTGAGTGACATCACCAAGTTAAATAAATTGGACAGTCCAGTGACTCAAGGCAACTTTCCTTCCCTTGCGACCACATGGGAGACCGGCAACATCTTGCCGGAGTGACTGAGGATCTCCTGTTTTCCAGGTCAGTGGATGCCGGGAGCTCACCAACATGACATAGTAGACCCACAGAGGAGGGAGCCGAATCAATAGGAGAGGCACTGAACGACACTTTGTAGTGGAGAGACAAAGCAAAGAGAGCACATCTTTCTGAAAAAAAAGAGGGAAACCAGGAGGCAGGAAAGCAGGGGAATGGCTGAATGGAGAGAAAACGGAGGAAGTGAAGAAAAGATTTAAACACAATTTCCCCAATTTCTCCACAGCACACTACCTACCCTATAAACTCAGGTTACAGGGTAGCATTTCAGATATCCTTCTCTTTTGAATTTTTGCATGCCATTCCATTTGATAGTTGACATGCAATGGGATTGGGTTTGACAGCTTTTGAATGCGGAAAGCCTCTGAGGGGACAGCTAGACGTGGCAAGAGGAGATCGGCAATCAGGCTCCTGCTGGTTTTTAAAAGTTTAATTACAGCCCGGGGAATGGGTTTGGTACAACTGAGACCACAGCATGGTAGGAGGAGAGGTTAACCCTTTCCAACAGTGCCATTTTCCCAATGAGAAATACAGCCCACTCCATCTCTTCAGCTGCTGCTTTCCCCCAAAGGAGCAGTATCCTTCTGCATTCTTCATTAGGTGTGCAGGCCAGAGGAGAACATGGCCCTGTATCCTAGATCTGATCAATATGGAATGAAGATGAAGCATACTTTGTTTGGAGGGTAGTCAATTAAGGGGCAGCATCATAGCCATCTTCACAACTGAATGGTGGACAGGCAGATGATGGAGCAAAGCTGATTTGTGTTTCTGGATTGCTTTGGACCTAAACCAAGAGGACTTTCAAATGTCAGGAAAGGGATTCTCATTGCCCATTAGGAAAGGATCCCTCATGGTTCAAAAATTGAAGAGATTGCCTTAGATGGGCATTCCTTTGTAGGAAGTTTTGAAGCAGGTTTCATGGTAGTCTGTCAGAGGTGGTAAGGCAGCAGATTTCTTAAAGCAGCTGGAGCATAAGTTAGTTTGTACTCACTTAGATTTAAAGAGATAATGTCATGGGCTTCCAGGACCTAGACTGAGACTCAGAATCTGAGGCAGGAGAACCTGCTCTGAGCCTTGACACAGAGACTGCTACAGCAGAACCTGCAGAGCAGGCAGTACCACCACCTGCCCTAGGGACAGAATTGTCAGCCCCAGGGAGCCCTGCTCACTCTGAGACAGAGAATGATCTAGCCGTACCTACCTTTGCCCAGCTTAGATGCCAAAAGGGTCCCCTGTGTCACTCCCAGTGAATTTATGTCAAGCACCAATTAATCAGGCACCAGCTGCACTGACCCTGGAGCCTATAAGAACCAAGCCTTTCCCCTCTAGCATTTGTCAGTAATCAACCGACCATTTCTTCCTTGCATGTTTCTGTTTGTTTCCCGTGCCTGTGTTTCTGCCTTTGACTTGTGTTTGTTTTTTCCTGCTTCTGTTTTATGGCCATTGTTGGGATCTTTATTGCTTTGCATTTGCAAAGCTGTTGCCTTTCTTCAGTAAACTGACCACTTAAGTTACTGCTGAGTTTCTGACCTGTGTTTGTTATCAGCTTCTACTGGCTGCAAGCCCAGACCAAGCTTGGACAGATAAGATGTACCCGCACTGAACAGTTTTATTAGCTTGATACCATATTAAATTATCTATCATAAGGAATCCAGGGACTAGGAGTTTGGGACAGGACTTAATGCTCTCTGCTATAGACTACTAGTGCAGTGGTTCTGCTTTGGTCTTCTAGGTGTTTTGGATGTCAGTTCCCAAGATCATCCAGCTTGATTATAGGTCAGGGATTCTGAGTGCTGAAATCCAAAACACTTTGAAGACCAAGGTTTTGCAAACCACTGGTCTAGCCTGTTCTCCCAGACTATAGCTCCCAAAATATCCTTAGAAGACGGATTGAGGATTAAATTGGTGATGTAGTTTGCAAGAACACATTAGAATGCTATAGCAGAGATTTTAGTTGGATTGAATAGATGGATTAGATTAGATAGATAAACTTTGCAGATTTCTTCATTTAAAAAAAAAAGAGATAAAAAGACCTGCATTTTAAAAAAAAATCAGCATGGAAGAAAACAAACTGGTCAAATTCATCCATCCAAGTAAATGTTTTATTTTTATTGTGCAATATTGTGGCTTTCTGCATAATAAACAGCACTCTTGCACAAAATGAACATGTAGCTGCTTGGATATAGTCTTTTTTGCATAAACCCACAATTTTAATGTTGTGCATTTCCCTTTCAATATGAAAAGCTGCATAGTTTTCAGGGAAGGCTGTGCAGTCCTCAGGAGAAGCTCTGTAGCTTCTGGAAAACTACATAGCTGTGCAGATTTTGTAGAAAAGCTGTGCAATTTCCCATCACTGTGGAGAAAAAAAATTCCAAATTGTCTTGAAGCTCTGGGAAGAAAACTATTTCATTGTTCTCAACATCCATCAGAACTTGAAAAAGTCAAGATTTATCAACCCTACTCTGTACTGTTTCTCTCTGAGCTGTTGTAAATATAAAAAATAGTATAAAGGTTGAAATACAAAGAAAGAGTGAACAATTAAAGTGCTGAATCTTCATAATTAGAATGCAAATTAGCAAAATTTTGCATAACTAGAATAATTTGTATGAAATGCAAATCGTATGCCTGGATTTGAGGAACTGGAATATGGCAACCTGAATCTGAGTCCAAGGCAGAAGTGCTGCTTCTGATATCTTTGGCGATTTCTGCACTACACTGTTACAATGCTATTATTCCACTTTCAACATCCTGTGGAATTTTGGGATTTGCAGTTTAGGGAGGGTCATTTAGAATACTCAGCCAGAGAGCTCTTTGGCCTCAGTAAACTGCAAACCCCAGAATGTTGAAAGTGGAATAACAGCACTATAACAGTGTAGGGTGGAAATGACCACTGTGTGTATGTGACTTAGGCCATTGTAACTGCTTTGTATTTTCATTTGTGATCCTAAGACTATTGCCATGCCCACTGATACCCACCTTAATGAATTTGATACCCACCTCAGAAGCCAGTCAGCCATCTGAAGCAACAGAGATCTGTGTCATTGCTGAGCACGGTGCTGCAGGATCACATGACCAGCCCTCTGCTGCCAAAGAGTCCCTGCTTCTGCTCCCCACCTGCTGACAAGAGGGCTGGTCATGTGAGGAAGATGGACATCCAGAAGTGGGCTCCAGATGCTCTTCAATAAATTGGTGGGAAATACATCTCTGAGAGCCAGCCTAGTGAAGTGGTTTAGACTATAGCCCTGGAGACCAGAGTTCAGTTCCTCACTCGGCCATGGAAACACCTTGGGTACCTCACACACTCTCAGCCCCAGAAAACCCCATGAGATGCTCATGGTATGTGCTCTTTGGTCTCAGTAAACTACAAACCTCAGAAAGCCACAAGATGTTGAAAGTGGAATAATAGCATTATAACAGTGTAGTGTGGAAATGGCCTTTAAGTAAGGCCATGGGATGATCAACCAGTACACACACACCAAAGGCCTACCATGCTGCATCTTTCAGACATGTAAATAGCAAAGCTCAATAAAGGCCAATGGAAAGACGAAACAGGGATATGTGAGATATCAGAAATAAAGGCATCCTCACACCTTTGAAGACAGAAAGAGACAATCTGATGAAATCAGACTTGTCAGGTGAAGTTTGTTTTCTTCATTGCGGCCTCTTCTTTTAAAGTTAATTATATCCCAAAGCAGCAAGTGTATCTTGGTAACACTTAGAACAGCACCTTTTCTGTGCTCTAAAGGGCCTTGCATAAAGTGAGATTTAAATTCTGGTAATGCAGAAATAGCCGCGTCGTATTTATCCATGTCACTGGAATAAATATACCCTCTTCCTTCTCCACTCCTCACAATAAAAATAAATTCCTCATCTTCATGGATGAAATCCTTAATGGTATGTTTTAGGAGCCCCAGCAAAGCATCTTCAATCAGAAAAGCTACTCTGACAGAAGCGTAAGCAGCAAAAATGTATCCAGATTAATATAAATGTCATGTGCATGATTCTATATGTTTTAGGATTATGGGAGAAAATTTACCTCAGAATTGATCTTGGCAGGGATCAAAAGGCAGCATATACTAGTTAAATATTGACTGTTGATTAGACAGATAGAAACAGATAAAGTGTTAGATCCAACCCTATATCCATGTGTATCTATAATCTGCAAATGTAGGCAGACTTTCCATTCATGAAACATAGATGGATCTGATAGAAGTTTCCACATGTATAAATGGAAGTGGAAGTAATTTTCATAAGTTCCCTTTTTCTTGTGCAACCTTTATACCATGTCCTGTGGCAGATTTATGAGGGACACAGGAATCTGCAAGCAGTCAAGGGAATAATCACTAAGATTTCTCTGTTCAACAAACAGGACTCTCCTCAATTCTCTAAATAATATCTCACATCCCATATTGTTTCATAAGATCATGGTCCATCTCAGCATGTCAGCCACCTAGTGAAGAAAAACATGTCTCCCAACAAGGTATATGGGATGCAACAGAACCAAACTCATTTGACTTTTGGGCCTTTCCACACTACATTGTTATAGCGCTATTATTTCACTTTCAACAACCTATGGAATCCTAGGGTTTGCAGTTTAGGGAGGGGCATTTAGAATTCTCAGCCAGAGAGCTTTTTCGCCTCAGTGAACTACAAATCTCAGGGTTCCACAGGATGTTGTAAGTGGAACAATAACATTATAACAGTGTAGTGTGGAAAAGCCCTCTGTTATGAGCTTTTATAGCTGGATGCACAGCAATGGCATCCTCCTCTGGAACCTCCAAAGAACCCACAGCAGGTACTGAAGGATATCTGTCACTGTTGTGCAGCTATAGGATCACAGCTGGGCACTTCTGTGCCACTATTGAGTGGCTGCAACAGCTTAAAAATTGGGATTGGTTGAGAATTCCGATCAGTTGAGAATTCTGACCACTGCAACAACCAGAAAAGTGAGTGAGGCATGGATAAGTTGGACTGTTAGGATGCCGCTAATTCCCTTTTTCCAAGGATTGTATTTTGTCCATAAAGGCAAACAATATATGAGGCCCCATTCAGGGAAGCAGTTCATGACACAACCAAAAGCATTGCATGTCTGCTGCGTTCCATTGACCTTGTTGGACAATAAAGCTTCCCTCTCAAGGAAGATCTGACTGGCAATGCTCCCAATGGGGAATGTTGGGGAATTGAGAGATTTTTGGTAATAAGTCTCCCAATCAGCAGAGTATTTTATAATGCACAGGCAGAAGTTGAACAAATTACCAGTCCCACTTTATCATTTCTACCCCAGACACACTTAGTCTAGCTCAAAATAAATACAAATAGTTTGGTTAAAAAGTAGGAAAAGTTTACTCACAAAATCTTCTGCATAGTCTACACAGGTTCAAATTCTTGAAGAAAGGTAAGATGAAAATAAGAACTCACATGCTTATAGGAGAGCATGCTTGCCAGAGAATAGGAAAGCACATGCTTGCAGGGAAGCCGAAGAACAAAAAAGGGGAGAGAAAGAGAACACGCAAGGGGAAGTGAGTGTTGACCAAACAACAGGAAGTTTACTGTAGTCAGTCCCCTCTGTGCCTACAATAAACATGCAAACTAACTAGCCAGTTAATTAAGCATGCAAAGGTTGCCACTCCCAACAGGGACTTGCCTTAGTTCTGAAAGCATCAAACTTTGCAATACTTTATGATATCTTTATGATGCTTTATCACTTGATGATATCTCTCCTGATCTCGTCAGTAATTCAATAGAGCAGAACTTTCCAAACTTTTCATGTTGGTGACACACTTTTTAGACATGCATCATTTCACAACACAGTAATTCAGTAAGTAATTCAGTAAGCCCTTCCACCCAAGCCTGGCCTGCCTTTGCCCTCTCTGGGGACTTCCTTGGCCCAGGATGGCAGTGGTGGCAGCAGGAGAGGCAGCCCCTCCACCCGGACCTGGCCCACCACCACTCTCACCAGGGTCTTCCTTTGCCCAGGGCAGCAGCAGTGGCAGCAGAAGAGGCAGCTCCCCCACCTAGACCTGGCCCCCCGCTGCTGCCCTCCTTGGTCTTAGATGGTGGCAGCGGCAACTCCTTCACCTGGGCCTGACCCACTGTGGTGGTAGGAGAGGCAGCCCTCCATCCATTACATTCGCACATCACACCTACACACTGCAGCCAACACACATGTCGCAACACACAGTTTGGAAAACTCTGCATTAGAGTGAACTACACATCTGGGAAGAAAGGTGGGGCAGTTACCACTGTTTCATAACTAAAACAAGGGGGAAGGGTGTTTGGGAAGAAGTGAAGTCAAACCTTGGTGTATATCAGTGGTGCAGTGCAACCAGGATGTGCAGGATGAAAGACACAGGACTTTTAGATTAGCAGGGATGCCTTTTGGACGCTCCTGTTGCCTCTGAGCTGCAATACCATTGTAACTGGAGGGGAAAATGGATTTTCCAAGCAATGTTATATTGTTCTGGGCTTTCCTTGTTTGAATTGGAAGAATTGTGAGCTTGGTGCTTTGCAAAAGACCTGTTCCTAACTGAAGATGAAAGTTGCTAGAAATGATTTTAAATCGACAATCACCTGTATTTTCAGATGCTCTGCAGCGATGTTGCTACAGACAAGGGATGGGGAATATGCCGCCCATAGGCAGGATGTGGTCTTTTTTGTAGCCCCTTGGGACCCAATTTGTGTTGAGAAAAAAATAGCCCCCAAATGCTCCACTATTGATGGTGTAGGGGACAATTTTGCCAGATTTTTTACCCTTTTGGACCATTTTAGGTCCAGAAGCACCTTAAATATGAAGTGACTCAGAGGTTGATCTGTCAAGGTCACTTCCTGTTGCTGTTGCTGTTGTTGTTTTAAGGCCAGGAGAGAGCCCAACATGTAACAATACTCCTCTAGTTTGAATCCTACTGGTTAGTAGAGGCTCTTACCACACCATGCCTCAATAGCCCATCATCCTGGTGGGATCTCAGTAGTGTTATTGCTGGAAAGGGATCGGGGTCTGAACACTCCCCACCACATCTGGTTGGCTGCCAGCAGATGGGTAGTGTTAGGGATATTCTTCTTACTTCCACAATCCAGTGCAATGGCGAGTCCCTTTCCCTGCCTCTTCCTGCTCTATACTGCAGAAGGAAGCACTTCGGTCCTTACTGCATGCCCACAGCTGACAGGAGTGTGGCAGGAAAGGGGGCCATTACTGGATTTTTTCTCAGTAATAAAAAAGGGTGCAAAAACAGTGAATGGGGACATGACAACTGTGGGATGGCAACAATGTCATGCAATGGCACGCGTCCTGGACTGGGAGCAAGACGTTGCCATGCCAGGATGATAAAGTTGTGCGGTAAGGGCTGGAGTAGACCAGTTGAATTAACTGTTGAATTACAAGTCAACATGTAGGCAAATCCCATGGCTTAAATGGATCTACTCTAGTTGGAAATACCAACAGGACTCAAACCTTCACATTTGGGCTGGGAAAAAGTTAAGATTTTTAAAATTCAAATATGGGAGGGGAAAAAAGAATACAGGTTTGGCCATCTGGGCTCAACACTTACAGTGATTAGCTTTTAAAAGTTTGGGTGTGAACTCCTCTATATTCAGCCCTGTTAGAATGAATGAGAATTAGAATCATAGAATCATAAAAGCCTAGAGGTGGAACCACAATGGCCATCAAGTCCAACCCCCCGCCATGCAGGAACAAACAGCCCCAGCAAATGGGCATCTAGCCTCTGCTTAAAAACCTCCAAAAATGGTGACTCCACCACACTCTGAGGCAGCATATTCCACTGTCGAATGGCTCTGACTGTCAGGAAGTTCTTCATGATGTTAAAGTGAAATCTCTTCTCCTGTAGTTTGAATCCATTGCTCTGTGTCCTAGTTTCTGGAACAGCAGAAAACAAACTTGCTCCATCTTCAACATGACATCTCTCTCTCTCTTTTTTTTTTTCTTGGCACTCCTTGGCTTAACATCTATATGGCAGGCAGGTATGACATGGTTCTCTCCACCCTGAGAATAACTGTACTTGTTGAATTTGCCCTGTGCATAATGGGAAGAGGTATTTTATTATCAATTGATTTTTCTAGGCATGTATCAAAATTGGCACACATGAGATGAAAATAATTTTTTAAAAAATATATGTTCTCGACCAGTTGTATGTTTCAGTTAGAAGAAACTCATTAAATCAAGACGAACATGGTAAGTTATCACTTATAGAAGTTCCTTTCTGAAACTGTCCGAAAGATCCTATCTCCCCATACACACCTGCCAGAGTTTTAAGATCTACAAGGTAGAGCTTTCTTTTGGTCCTGCCACCATCACAGGCTCACTTCCTGATGACACAAGAGAGAACCTTCTCGGTGGCTGCTCCCACCCTCTGGAACTCCCTTCCACAGGAAGCTAGGCTGCCTCCCTCCCTGCCTTTCCTTTCACCAGCAGGTGAATGATTTTATACTGAGTAGTGTGATGATATTTAAATTGTTGTATTGTTAAGTTTTCTTTAATTGATTCTCTCTAGGAGCTGCCTTGCATCCCAATCTGGGAGAAAGGCAGCTTGCAGATGAAATAAATAAATATAAATGTGTCCAATCAGGTTGGGACTAACTGTTGGAGTGAAGCCCATGAATGTGGAAGGAAGTGAAACAGACAAGACTCCCCATCCCTAGATGTTATCTTGAACTACTAGGGAAGATCCTCGGGTACCCTTTGCAAATGTGGTGCCCTCCAGAGCTGTCAGTCAACATACCCCATGGTCCGCAGAGAACATGGTTAGGGAAAATGGCGTTTGTAGTCCATGCACTTCTGTAAGGCACCCCCCTTGGGAAAAGTTAATGAGAGGGTTCTATGGGGAGATAACACCAGCACTCATCCTTTTGCCAGAATAAGGGCCTTACAAATGTACAAGGGCATCTCTAATTTTGGCCTCAAAATGGTAGAGGATATTCTATCATTGTCTATCCCTTTCAGAATTGTCCTTGGGCATAGCCTTTCCCCTGTGCATTAAATGATGCAGCAACTGATTGCCTGGCAGCTCTGTGTGTGTGTGTCCACAAGTGTGACTGTGTGCTCCTATTTGAGTGATTCAAAGTTGAAATGCAACTAGAATGAGATGTTCTGCTATAAAGCGATGCTACTGAAAAAGACAGCAAGACACAACACTTAACCATACTAACCCTGCAGCCCAGCCCAGGTCAACATTCTAGAGATATGATGCGGAAAGCAATATCTCAGCCATCTTTCACAAGAATCTATCGTCTACCCTTAGCCTTTCATCACTTGTAAGAAATATGATGCAGAGCTGGGCAATCACTTATCACTTCTTATTTTCCTGGGTGTGTGAATGTGTCTCTCCATCTCACTCTTTATCGGTCCAGTTGCTAGTTATCAGACGAATAGACAGTTCATTTTTTACTTGGCCTCACTCTTCCTCAATCACAATCTGTGTCGTGTACAGAGTGACTCAGCCAATAACACATCCTCCTTGGCTTCCAGACATTCTTCTGTGGAATCTCAAGATTCTACAGATTCTTATCAGTTTTGTACAAAGAGAACTTTTGTAGAAGTTATAGGGAGACAAGCTGTCCAAATGACAACTTGCCCATCACTCCTGATGACCTAAAATTGACAGCCATGAGTCAGAACAAGAGGCAGATTCACCAGTGCCAAAATTCTCTCCAGTTGTGCACAGGTTCTTATGTTCACAGATATCCATAGGAAGGGTTGACTCTGGATGAGATGTCTGGTCATTGGCCATTTCCACCCTGCACTATTATAGCGCTATTATTCCACTTTCAACATCCTATGGAATCCTGAGGTTTGCAGTTTAGGAAGGGGCATTTAGGATTCTCAGCCAGAGAGCTCTTTGGCCTCAGTAAACTACAAACCCCAGAATCCCACAGGATGTTGAAAGTGGAATAATAGCACTATAACAGTGTAGTGCAAAAAAGACCTCAGATGGGCTGTACTTCAAAGCATAAGGCTTTCTAGCACCTGAAGAGGGACTGCATGAAGCATTCCAACTCCATATTTACCATTTGCCCCCCCCCCAACATTTTTTCCCCCTTACATACAACCAAAAAAATAATGTATAGCTTTGCTGGTGTTAAGATTGTCACGTTTCTTTGTGTTTCTGCTCTACAACAACTCAGAAACTTGCGTGTTTCGGCAATGGACAGATCTCTGAATTACAATCTACCTTTGGTTTTACAGACATGGAGTCTGAATATCCCTTCTTCTCCTATCATGCGGTGCTAGCTGTAATCAGACGCCTTCTACTAATTTACTTAGGCTAGAATCCTGTGGGTGCTCTCCAGTGGTGCATTGGTCCATTCTGCAGTTAGAAGGCACTTTTTGGAGTGCAATACATAGCAAAGAGTGGATAGCAGAGAAAGCCACATCCATCACCAGAGGAATCTTCCTATCCAGCTCCTAAGCAGCTTAGGAACTGTCATGGTTGCTTTCTCTCCCCATACAGGCGGCTGTTGTTGCTGTTTCCCCATCCCATACTTCCCTAAGGCAGTTTTATCTTTGACATCTATGGCAGTCTCATTATGTTGGCCATCACCCTCACTAGGTGTAAATCTGTATTCACACAGTTACACAGTGGTTGTACTATCTCTCCCTTCTGCTGAATAGCAACATGATGCTATGGATTGTGTATCTGTCAATATGCCTTCATGATGTTCCATAAGGCCACGGAGAATGCACAGTGGGCTGTTTCTACAATCCCAATAAATCAGCTGGTACCTTGGAGGTACTGACAAATCATTATACTCCACCCAAGAATTTTGGAACTACACTGTTGGAATCCTATTCGTTAGTTCTAGGGAGAGTAGAGCTATTCAATCAATTGTCCTCCAGACAACTGAGATGCTGATATTATCATTTGGCTTCTGGCAATAGGAACACAGCCAGATACTTCAACAATACTCCTTGTGTTCCACTGCCCATTAAATGGCCATGGAGGGGGTGAGTTTGCAAGTCATGGGAGGGAACTGGGGAGATGTGGCATAGTTCCTTCTGGGCAGAACTTCAAGCTACATCTCCCAATGCCTCTTCCAGCTTGTGAGTCTGCTAGTGTCCCTCCTTAATGTCCCATTCTTCAAAGGGGAAAGCACTGTGGTTGTTCCTGCAATCCCAGTAAAACAAGTGATGCATTGGAGGCACTGAGGAATCATTATACACCATCCAAAAACATGCAGGTGGAATCCTGTTAGTCAAGCCTCACTAAAGTAGAACCACTGGAACAGTTGTTCAATGGTGAATCAAAACATAGGTAAATATCCAATTGATCTGTATTCTGATCAGGACTAACTGTAGGATTTAGGTCATGTGAAATGGATATTCTTATGGAACTCTGCTTAAACAGCCATGGGCTGAACAGGTCCTTTAAATGGGGGCCAAACAGTATCATTGTATGTGCAAAGGAATTTACACAAGCCTGTCACACCAACAGGATTCCAGCCAACCCTGTTTTTAAAGCTTCCCTGGAAAATATGAGAATAATCTGCAAGGGCACATGGCAGTACAAATTTTGCCAGCATTGAGATAAGTGTATCAAATTCATGTCAATAGGGAGAATATTAATATTTCAGTAGAAGTATTACTAACAGTTCATTTGAAGAAACACAGCCACAGCCTTTCAGTACACATAACATAAGCAGTTTGGATAAATAAGAAAACCACAATGAGGCAGCATAGAGGTAAAATCTCAAGAGTAATTTAAAAAAAACAGAATAAATCCCCTATGGGGTAGAGAAATACAAGTTCCTTCACATCATAAAATACTAAAATTAACCAGAGTATTCACTTCTACAAGGGGTAGACCACCTGTCCTTGTCTTGTCATATGTTTTGATCTACATTTACCTCAAGGGTGGGAAAATTAAAATGATGATGATGATGATGATGATGTTTTCTAAACAAAACTCGTACAAGACATACATTCAATCCATGAATGAGATACCTGCTCATTTTGTAGAAGAGGAAAGAAGCTTTACTTCAGGGACAGGAAATACAGTTTGCCCTTCACATTTGTGGGTTTAAATTTCATGGGCCATTTCTGCACTACGCTGATATAGTGCTATTATTCCACTTTAAACATCTTGTGGAATCCTGGGGTTTGCAGTTTAGGGAGAGGCATTTAGAATTCTCAGCCAGAGAGCTCTTTGGCCTCAGGAAACTACAAACCCCAGAATTCCACAGGATGCTGACAGTGGAATAATAGCACTAAACAGTGTAGTGTGGAAATGGCCATGGATTTGGTTATTTGTGAGTTTCTCCAACCCCTGCCACCCCCAGCCTCAAGCACTTTTTTCTGGAGGAACCTTCCCTCTCAGTGGCTTCATTTAGGCTGTGCAGCCCTATAAAAGCCCCTCTTTGGTCCTCCTCCTCCTTCACCAGCCGCTGCCTGCCCAGCTAAAGACAGCTCACAGCTCCATTTCTCAGCACCACAAACCTTCTCCTGATGCCCCATCCCCACAACCAAGGAAGGAAATGGGTGAGAGAGAGGAACTACAGGGCCACCATGCCAAACCACCCCCTTTTCTTTCCCTGATCTGGTTTAGACCCTGGGTGCCTGTTCTGCCCACCATGCCTCAGGCCCCTTCCCACAGACAAACACACATTTTGATGTTTGCAGTTTTCCCCCTTTTTTGGGTTCCTGTGCCCCTAACCCTAGTGAATGTGGAGGGTTGATTGTGTTTTGATTTTGAAATTTACTTCCTGTAATTCTTTGTCTTTGACTGTGCTGGGTAGAAGTCGATGGGAACTGAAGGCCAAAAGGTCTCAAGGACCAAAAGTTTCCAGCTCCTGATGGGAGGAAGAGGAGGACCAGCATTTCAGGAAGGAAGGAAGGAAGGAAGGAAGGAAGGAAGGAGAGAAAGAAAGAAAGAAAGAAAGAAAGAAAGAAAGAAAGAAAGAAAGAAAGAAAGAAAGAAAGAAAGAGAGGAGCTGACAAAATCCTTACAACATGTACCATATGGTCTGACATTTACCAGATTAGTTCAACATTTCTACCGGGGATAAATATGCAGAGATCTCTATGTAAAGAAATTACAGGAGACAAGGACACATAGTGTATATTTATGGAACAGAGTCCTTTCTCTCACCCCCTCCTATTTCACTGGCATCATTCAGAGGCGTGGACATAGATGGTCCAAAGAGTATGAACTCCAATTAACCCTCCTTGAGCGATTATTTTTCAAAAGGACTATGGTACACAACTTGGGCAAAAAGGAAGAGATCCCTTTCCAAGTTTGGATTGAGCTGAATTTCTCTAAAAAAGAGAGAGAAAGAAAAGAAAAGAAAAGCCCTGCCTGTAGTGAAGACCCTCATCCGTCGAGGGGGAAAGCATGAAAAGTTTGTCAGAATCTATTTTCAGGACTCCTCCATTGCCTGTGGAGAGAAGACGGCAATGCCTGCCAAATTGATTCCAGGCTGGCTGATGCAGAGGAGGTGACTGCCGGTGCCTGGCTTCTGGTACGAGCCATGCTGCTCCTTGGTGAAGAGCCCTAAAGCCATAGATTTCATTTGATCTTTGCAAAGGCTAACATCTGTCTGCTGTCATTTTAGTAAGATTGATGACAGGCTGGGAGAGGGAGAGGAGGGAGAGGAGGAGGAGGAGAGGCTCGGGGGAGAGGGAAGGTGGGGAGAGAAGCCAAGAATGAAGACAGCAGGTTCTCAGCAGCAGCAGAGATCTCCAGAGGTCACCGGTTCAAGTCCACCAGTCCTCAACAACACAAGCTGCTTGTGTTTTGGTACACAAGCAGGAGGAAGCTGCTTGTGTACCAGTGGGACCAGAGGTTTCGATGGGTTGTTAACAGCTGGTTGCCAAAAGTGAGGGGCACAAAAGCAAACCTACCTCGCTTCCCCCCACCTTGCTTTTGCACCTTGCATATCTCTGTCGATTACCCAAACCTTACAGAGCTAAATGTTATGACAGCCATAATAATCTGGTTTACTGTTATCTTAATGTACCCGGGCAGGGCAAGGTAAAACTATCAAATACTATTATTCTTTTTTAACTTTCCAAAAGAGACTAACTGATATGGACATCAAGCTGGAGTTTTTGAGTGGTTTTTAAATAAAAAGTCTTGAATATTGGATAGGAGAGGGAGAAGTGATTTTCTCATATTGCAATTAAAAAAAATCTTCTCTTTCAATTCTAGTTCAGGGTGCAACTTTACGATACAATCTCCTTCTTCTTTGGGGCCCCCCTCTCTGATAGCAGAGCTGCCCCTATGATTAGGTGGAGTGAGATGGCCACCCCACATAGCTAGCTTGAAGTTATGTGGAAGGTAGCAATTTTTTTCTTGACTGGCTTATTATTGTATTTTTTTTTACTCCTGAAAAGAAAAACTCAAGGGATCTTTCTGCCTCAGGGGCCAAATATAATGACCAGCCTTGCACCTTGACTGGGGGCAGGGGGGTTATTTACTGACCTTCCTCAAGCAGCAAAATATTTTTGGACTGACCCTGCTCAGATCTGCACAATTTATCACTCACCTAGCTCACACAAATGGCTCAATAATTCAAATCAATATCAGGTGATTCTGTTTCTGGATTTCACCTTTTGTAATGCCTTATAATGGCTGTTCCTACTCCCTATCATCCTCCCTATGTACTCAACACCTCCATCCTATATTTTCTGGGCAGGGTTCTAGAACATGTGGTGACCTCTCAGCTTCTGAGGTTCCTGGATGAAACAGATTATCTGGATCCATTTCAATCTAGTTTCAGGTCTAGCTATGGAACAGAGAAAATTAGACCACCTTGGTGGATGATCTACACAGGGAACTGGACAAGGCAAGGGGGCCCCTGTTGGTTCTACTGAACTTTTCCTCAGCTTTCATTACAACCAACCGTGGTATCCTGAGCCATGTCTCTGGGATGGGACTGGGGATCACTGTTCTGCAGTGGTTCTAGTCCTTCTTGGAGGGGTAAACTGAGAAGGGGGTGTTGGGAGATTCTTGCTCAGCCCCAAGGCCACTGGCTTGTGGGGTCCCTCAGGGTTCAGTTTTGTCCCCCATGGCATTTAACATCTACATGAAATTTCTGGGAGAGGTTATCTGGAGTTTGGAGTTGGTTGTCACTGTTGACACCAAACTCTATCTCTCCCTTCCATTCAGTTCCAAGGAAGCTGTCTGGTTTTGGTAATGGACTGGGTGAGTGCAAACAAATTAAAACTTAATCCAGACAAGACAGAGGTGCTCCTAGTCACTCAGAAGCCAGATCAGAGAATAGGAATTCACCCTTTGTTGGATGGGATTACACTTCTCTTGAAGTCTCAGGTTTGCAGCTTGGGTGTGCTCTTTGACTCAGAACTGAGCCTGGATACTGTTACTGCCATGGCTAGCCCGAGCTTTGGGGATATAAAAAGATATCTGTTGATATCACTAATTCAGCTTCGCATATCCCTCCCACATGCTTGCGAGGCCCCCGGACAAGCACGCGTACAGGCTCGGCCGATAATCGCCGTAATATTCCTAGACAATACAGGCAGTCCAGAAAACAGCCCACTCACCACTTTAGGAGACCTCAAGGCAAGTACCTCCATTAGGTATGTAAGCAACTCTCAAAAGATCCTCTACCTCATGCTGGCAGCTTGATGACTGAGCTATACAACGCTCAAAAACTCCACGTTTGCATACCGGCTACTCTATTGATAAATTCAGCTATAATTTAATCATTCAAATTCTGACCTTTCGGAGGCTTTGTCTCCAGCTCCAAATCTATTGTTTTCCCCAGGTCCGACCTAGCCTGAGGTCACAATTCTCCTTATAAAAACCCTTGATTCCGAGACCTTCCTTGGATCGCTCCCGAGTTCCAGGCCACCTTGCTGCCACTTCGCTTGGCGAGCTTCCCCTCAGCTCCATGTGCTGAGATACATCAAACCCCAGCTTCGCTCTCCATTTTCTTCCGGACTTCAGGACAGGTTTCGTATCACCCGAACCAAATATCCCTCTGAAAATCCCGCTATCTTACTCACACCTTTATTTTCCTTAGTTATCTGTGTGCATGTGTTGCTTACATTGTATGCCTGTATTTAATAAAGATTATTCATTATTTTCCAACCGGTCTGCTTCTTGACTTGGCCTGACCCCGTAGATACTGGGTTACAAGATTCCGCTAAGTTACCCTGCCTCTCATTTTGCCAATTTGTGCTCTGAACTAATTTCCCCAACTTGTATAATTTTGACAACAATTTGGTGTCCTTCCCGGGACCCCCAGAAAACAGGGTAACAATACCCAGGTTTCAGCAGTGACCAGGAGTGTATCTGCACAGCTAAAAATGATGTGCAAGCTGTGCCTGTTTCTAGAGATGTCAGATCTGGCTATAATGATGTATGCTGGCTATAGTGACAATTACATTCTGTTTGGATTACCCCAACACAGTCTACATGAAGCTGTCTTTGAAGACTGTTTGGAAGCTCCAGCAGGTCCAAAATGCTGCAGGCAGTTTGCTGACTGGGGCAGGTTATAGAGAACACATCAACATAGGGAACATATCAATCGAATCATCTTTGTTTTAAATACTGTAGGACATCTTGGATCCAATGATGGAGAAAAGTGGGACAGAAACGATAGATAGATAGATAGATAGATAGATAGATAGATAGATAGATAGATAGATAGGTAGGTAGATAGATAGATAGATAGATAGATAGATAGATAGATAGATAGATAGATAGATCCCATGTTCCTCCCCAGTATCTGTGATCTAAGCTATATGCATATTAAACACACACACAGAGAGAGAGAGAGAGAGAGAGAGAGAGAGAGAGAGAGAGAGAGAGAGAGAGAGAGAGATTTTCAGTCCAAAACTTGAGACCGAGGGCAAGTTGTTGTGATGTCAGAGAGGTGGCATCATATGAGATCAGACAGACAGGATTTCTGTGCTGTCACAGAGGTAGAGTACACAAGAGCTAAGAGGTGGTGTGGAACCACTGCTCAGTCAACTGACTGTGGAAGCAAGCATGAGGGGAAGCAGCCCAGAACTTGGGTAAAACCTATCTGAGTAATATGGATCACTGCCAGCCCTCAGGGATTATTTTTTCCCCTATGTCCTGGGCTACTGCTGCCAAGATCTGTCCACCAAGACATCTATCTCTCTATTTATTTGATTGGTTGATTGGTTGATATCCCACCTCTCTCCCAAAATGGGTCTGAAGGTAGCTTTGCAATGATTTACAACTCTACTCCTCTACTTCCTGCTCTCCTGTCAAAGGCACAACAGGTCCAAGTACGTGTATCCACCATCTCTTTCCACAGATTCTTCCACTCTAAAATTCCTTTACTGGGACCAGAGAGCCATGGAGCCATCTGCATGTGGGCAGGAACTTTAAAGCTTTAAAACAGGAGAGGGGGAAGTGTGAGCAACCAGAGTCCCACTTTGTGGCTTTGAAGCCATGCAGAGTCCCCCAAAGCCATGAGATCCCCTCCCCAATTTATAATATTTTAGAAAGGGAAACATGAGGCCATAAAACCTACCCCACTACCACCATAATTCTCCACAAACCCCTCAAATGCAACCCCATGCTGAAACTTAACTGTATTTTATCTGCTATCCAGAGCAGGAAGTGATGCAACATCCATCTGGCCACAATGGCGTGGCTTGGAGGGGCACATATGGGGGAAATGGCCCCTGTTTTCTCTGCATGTGTCACTCCTGTTTTAAATTCTCAGCCCCCAGAAAATCCTGTGATAAGTACACCATGGGTCTCCATAAGTCAGAAATGACTTGAAGTCACACAACAGTAACAACAACAACAACAACAGTTTCACATAGGCCTAAATTCTTTTATTTAATACTGACTAACTGGAGTTATTGAATCCATTGGATTTATTCTCATGTTGATTCCCCCA
Organism: Cyclura pinguis; assembly: GCA_030412105.1. NCBI lineage: Eukaryota > Metazoa > Chordata > Lepidosauria > Squamata > Iguanidae > Cyclura > Cyclura pinguis. The sequence goes on along the minus strand of CM059599.1, from coordinate 13,906,182 downwards.
CTTAACAATGGATTCAATGAGTCTCTTCCAGCTGGTCCTAATCAACAGGACTCTCTAACCATGCAGTTGCTCATTCTTAGGTGATGCAAACCCAAGTGTCTCCAATTCACCATTTTATTACTGGGATTACAGAAGTTGCCACCATACCATGCCCCATTGTACAATCAGGACAATCAGAAAACACATGAGCAGATACACAAGCCAAGATCCTTCGTCAGAAGACATAGCATAAAGTGCTGCCAAGATGAAAATATACCATGTCTCCCCAACTCCTTCCCATGAGATCTGCCTTTCTCTTGCATCCCACAGGGACATTTAGTAGCTTGTGGACAGCAGAGGATGTTGGAGGAACATTTAGCTATGTCACTATGGCCATCTGCAGAACAATGTCATCTTCCAGAACCTCTGTAGGACCCCCCCCCCCCGCATTAACTACCGGATGCCTTCATCATCATGTGTCTGGCTATAGGAACATAGGTAGACATTTCTCTGAGGCCCCCAAGGGAAAGAGAGTCTTGATAGGGGTTATTATTCTGAAAGAGTTTTATCCTTCTTCGTACTTACTGGCCTCTCGTAATCTAAGATCCCAAAACTATATCTTTCCTAGCATGTGCATAGATCCAGCGCTGTTTATTTAAACCAGAGTAGATAATCTCTCTGAGGCCTCCAGGGCTAATTCGTCATTACCACCACCATCAAAATGTCCTCCTATTAAAAAAAAGAGAGAGAGAGACACAAAAAAACCAAACCCAGAAGGAGCTGGAAGTCCAATTCTAGTTTTGAAAAAAGCTGAGACATTTAAAAAAAACTATTACAATGGGGCTGGAGTTGTACCGAGTTTTAAAGGCTAATCACAACTCTTAGTGGCTTTCAGAATTCTCTTTTTTCGCTGCATTTTTTGGTGGGGGAATCTGGGAATATCCAGAGGCCTGAGAGGTACAAAAAGGGCTTGGAAGCCTAACACCCCATGTTAAAGCAAGTGAAGTATCAGCCAGAATTCATGTGGCAACTTGCATCTTTGTATGTAGATTTACATCTGTGGAACATAGAATGGAGCAGTTTTGCAATGTTCCCATTCAGCAATGAGCTTCTGTTACATTATCCTAGGGGCAGCCAGCCAAGTGACTGATGTGTATGGAGACCAATGAGCATCAGGCCCAATTCACAATGGGACTTATGGCAATGAGCAATAGGACCGATGCCCATCAGGACACCAGATAGGGAGTGGTGATGCACTGTTACCATATGTTACCATACCCTACACCCCCATTCTGCAGGATGTGCTATTTTCATAATTGACCATATTTATAGCTGGAAAACATTATCAAAGTTACGCTGACCAGAAAGCATGTTGCCAGGTCAGGCTGACCTTAGACATGGTCAGGTCATAAGTGCAAAGGGGACTCAGTGGGAAACCCTGATGCTAATGGGTTTATGCTAAACCTTTCAGCACCTCACGCTGTGTGCACACTTGAAAACCACGGAAGGTGAAACTGCCCAGATGAAGTAATCAGGGACCATCCCTTCATCTTGCCCTATGGAAATCTTCCCTATACTGCCTGCCCAACCAAGATATTAAGAGATTGTCAAGACTCCCATCAGTGTTTTGACACTCTGGAGTTAAAGCAGTGAGCCCATTCTGGACTCCTTTGTCAATCCCATGAGAAAGCCATTACTGCTTTGTCTACGCACCCACTTCAGGGTAGGAAATAGGGTATATAAACCTGAGCTTTGGCTCCAGCAAATTGTAATATGTTGGACATATTACCCAGACTGCTGCTCCTCTGTCCTACCTTCAGACAGTGTCTGAGCCACTCTGCTTCAACCTTCTTCAGGACTGGTAATTATCACCTTTTCCACCCCTCATCTCTCTCTGTCCAACCTCTCACACCTCACTTTCTGAAAGCCTTGTGTCATTCTTGAGAGTGTTTGATTTTTTTGCATGTTTGTCAATCCAAATAAAATACTTTGTTTAATTTTAAACTGGATTCCTCTTTCCAGTTAGTACTAGTGTACATAGGCGAAAAGATCCTGCCATTACCCTCCTCTCGCAGGTCTCCTTTGAGCTTTGAGCAAATTCTGAGGAAATACTGGCATTGCTGGTGGACCTCAAATTCCCTCGTATCTTAGAGTAATAGCACATTGCCACTTTCCAATACACATCGAGATACTCTTGCTTTGCCCCATTATACATCTTTGCATCTTCACTAACAGGGTTTGTTAGCATCTCTGCTATGTAGCTGAGCATGCATAAAGTTACATCAAGCAGACTGTGGCAGAGAATTCCAGCCATCTTCCTTTCCTAATCCATCTGTTTCCAGATGACGTCACCTCTGCATGTTTACTCACCATTCTGTTCTGTTTCTATCACTTCTTTTAAAAAAAGAAATCTTCACAAAATACATATTTAAATGTGTTTTTCTCCTCAAATATCTATCATAATAATGCCTATTTTCATACCTTTCAGCCAGTGCAAACTCTGGCACAATATTTAGAAGAGCATGAAATCCAGGGGATAGCAAAGTTAAAGGATGGGAAGGAAATGCATTGGATTCACATTTCTATGCAGAAATATGCAATGGGCATTTCCCAAGACTGCCAATGGAACTGAATAATACATCCTTCCTCAGTAATCCATAAATTTGCAGGGCTTGTGTTTCATTGCAAAAGAGGACATGTGTGAACACTGCAAATAAGTTCAGGACTAAAAATGAGTGGCACTGAAAAGTGTGTTCAAGGAGGGTTTAAGCCAATAGGAAAAAAAGTGTGCAAAAATGCACACATATTGAAAGGATCTTACAAAAATATTTACATTTTGGGAAAAATCTACATAAAGCCACCACACAAATTCCCAACAGTTTCTTTAAAAAATAATGAGTTCCAAAATCTGAAATGGGAAAAAAAGCAGAATGCTGATGGAAGATTTCAGAAACTGAGTGAGAAGAAGACATGGCAGATTTCTACATATTTAGCTAAGTTCCATTTCTCATATCAGTGTCACTTGTAGGATCTCATCATTATTTATTATGAGCTGCTCTAGTCACAATTACATGTTGGGAAAAGCGCCTTACAAAATCCATTCATCTTTGAGAGGCTAGAAGGATTGGCACAGGCACACGTTGGGTTGGGAACTGTTTTGTTGTTCCTTTACTTGTAAAGTACCATGTACAGCAATGGCATTATATTCATCATCATCATCATCATCATCATCATCATCATCATCATCATCCTTTGGCCCATGGCCTATAGACTGCCAGCCCCCCTCTACTGTGATTAGTTGCAACTGAGGTAGATGCATTGGACCAACACATAGGTAAATCCAGATTGTTCAATGGTTATACTGTAGTAGGAGCTAAGAATAGGATTTAGCCTATGTTTTTAATTTTGTCTCTGTATGTGCTTTTATCTGTATTTGTTATAGAATTATAGAGTTGAAAGTGACCACAAGGGCCATTGAGACCAATCCCCTGCCATGCAGGAACACACCATCAAAGCATTGACAGATGGCCATCCAGTCTCTGTCTAAAAACCTCCAAAGGAGGAGACTCCACCATACTCTGAGGAAGCCTATTCCACTGTCAAACAGCTTTTACAGTCAGGAAGTTCTTCCTAATGTTTAGATGGAATCTCTTTCCCTGATGGATGTTTGAAGCCATTGTTCCGTGTCCTAGGCCCTTTCCTCAGCTTATCTTTTTTCGGAGCTGGGGTGCGGGGATCGCACGAGCAGCCTCCAGCGAGAGGTTCTCGTGTACCTGCTGCTTCAGCTTCGCCCGAGCTGCCTGCTCCCAAGCAGGTAGCACAAGAGCCCTTCCTCTTCCTTCCGCAGTGCAGTCTAGGAGTTTCCCAGGCTATGCTGGGGCAGGAAGCACAACCGCCGCAGCTCCAGAGGCTCCGCACGCACGGCAAGTGCATGCGGGGCCCTGGAGCAATGCGCAATCACGCACCATTTTCGGCTGAAAACCAAAAATGAAAAAGTGCATGAGCGGCACCTGCCCTACCCTGGAGCGTTGCATGATTGTGAGTGTGACGTGCAGATCACTCCTCACAATTGTGTGACGCTCCAGGCACCCTTTTGCATGGCAAATGCCGTGCGAAAAGGGCCCTAGTCTCTGGAGCAAGATGAAACAGGCTTGCTCCATCCTCCATATCACATCCCTTCAAATATTTACACGTAGCTATCATGCCACATCTTAACCTTCTCTTCTTCAGGCTAAACATACCAAGCTGGTACAATTCTGGTACATTACCCTGGTTAGACTATAACTAATACTATGAAGGAAGAAGAAGAGAAAGAGAGGGAATGTATATCAATTATATCAGGTCCATAATCTTCCAGGTATTACTGTCTGGTGTTTTGGACCACCAGTAACTTGGTTTCTAGTCAAGAATCTAAGAGTCAGTGAAGTCTCATCAAATAATGTGGTATATTCCAAGCAGTGTCACTTTTTGTAATTGTAGTATTGTGATCCTACTTACAGTGCTTTCATTCAGATGTTTTAACAGTCCACTTGTAATTGCTCCCAAAGCACCTATCACTACTGGAACCACTGTAGTTTTCCTTTTTCTTAACAATATATCTAATATATCTATTCTTTCCTACTTTTGTTGTTGTTATCATTAGCATTAATGGCAAGGCAACCTACTGAGAAATCGCTGAGCCCTGCAAAGTTTCTCACCTTCACTACAAGAACAAGATAAGGAGCAATCTTTTATTTTCAGATGAGGTTTCTGCAGGTTTCTTCTCATTTTTTTCAAATGGTATATGTTTGTTTGTTTTCCTGCTTTTCAGAAGAAAGCAATGCCTGGCATTCAGGATTACAGTTATAGGGCCTTTCTGCACTACACTGTTATAGTGCTATTATTCCAATTTCAACATCCTGTGGAATTCTGGGCTTTGTAGTTTAGTGAGGCCAAAGAGCATTCTGGCTGAGAATTCTCAATAGACCTCCCTGAACTGCAAAGCCCAGAATTCCACAGGATGTTGAAAGTGGAATAATAGCACTATAGCAGTTTAGGGCAAAAATGGCCCCAGTTTGGGGAAACGGATGGAGTAACTTTACAATGACAGACATACATCACCGACAGACTGTGGAATCATGTTAGATAATTGTGACAATGCTCAACAGGGCATTTTGCAAGATGTCCTGTTGCACAACAGGGGCTCCCACCATGTAATAAGGCACCTCACAACATGTTCCACTGTGCAACAGCAGCTCCCACTGAACAATGGGGTACCATTAGATATGGGTGCATTCTTCCAGCCAGATTCAGGGCACCATGAATTTTTACTGCCCTCTGTTCTGGTTTGCTAGTGTCTCATGGTTCTGTTGGGAGATAATTCCACTCTACCCCACCCCAGCCCCATCCTTGCACTGTCATTGAGCAAGGGCAGCCTGTCCAACAAAGTGCCTCAGTTTTGTGCATTGCAGTCCTTGTGCAATGGCCACATTGCTTACTCCATTGGTGTAATGGTCCCCATGGTATAGCTATTACAACACTAGCCTCTTGGGAAATCAGCTGTTGTGCAATACATCAGTTCTAAACTGTACCATCATAAGTCGGTTTATTAAATCACACACTCCCAAATGGTTGCCACCCAAAGTTAGTACTAAGGATAATTATAATAGTTGTTATTACTGTTAATGTTGTTGCTTTCGGGCAAGAAGAAAAAAACTTTTCTTGATGTCATCACATTCTCTGTACTTTTGTAACCTCCAGAGAAGCACTCTATGGGTTCTTGCTGTAAATGACCCAATGGGCCAACTGAATAGACTTACTCATTGCCATGGCCAAGCCTAAAATGTCTTAAAAATCAAGTATTTTAGTCCTGATTCTGCAGCAGTTATAAATTGTTCTACCAGCTTCCAAACTCACACCCAGCCCAACAAGCACTGATGATCTCTTCTTCTTATCAGTTCCTTTCTCTTAACAGCAAGATAAAAAAGAACACTCTCCCATAGTCTATTTTCAGCTAAAGGGAAATATATATGTGAAAATGTGTGAATGTTTTACATTCTCACTATCTCAAATCTCCTCCCCAGTCCCATAAGATAAAGAAAAGTTTGCAATAAGCGACAGAGAGAAGAAATGACAAGACCAATGCTTAGCCTCATACTTATTCCAGATTTTGTAACACGGTGTGTGTCTTTTGTCCACTGAAATCTCCATACTATCTATCTATCTATCTATCTATCTATCTATCTATCTATCTATCTATCTATCTATCTGTTATCTATCTATTATATTTGTATGCCGCCTTTCTCTCAGAGGGCAACCCACTATATTTAGCTATTTGTAAAGAGTGGCTGCTTGCCAGGTTGGAAAAGTAACACAGGATGGGAACTGTGACCTCTCAAGCTCTTCAATACTCTTTCCAGACTTAGGACACACTGTGTGTGTGTGTGTGCGCACGCGCGCGTGTGACTTCAAGTCATCTATTGACTTGTGGCAACCTAATGAATTTCCTAGAGTTTTCTTAGCCAAGGAACATTGAGAGGTGGTTTTTCTACTTCCTTCCTCTGAAATATAGCCTACAGCATCTGGTATTTGTTGGTGGTCTCCCATCTAAGTACAAACCAGGGCAGATCCTGCTTTGCTTCCAAGATCAGATGGGATCCGGTGCCTTTAGAGACAAAAAAGAGTAGGAATGTTTTCCTGGATTAGACCAAATCCATCTCGTCCAGCATTCTGGCTGACATCCTGTTAGTCAGTTATGATGTCCTAACTTAGACTTAGGCCATTGTAACTGCTTTGTATTTTCATTTGTGATCCTAAGACTATTACCATGCCCACTGATACCCACCTTAATGAATTTGATACCCACCTTAGAAGCCAGTCAGCCATCTGAAGCTACAGAGATCTGTGCCATTGCCGAGCACGGTGCTGCAGGATCACATGACCAGCCCTCTCCTGCCAAAGAGTCCCTGCTTCTGCTCCTCACCTGCTGACAAGAGGGCTGGTCATGTGAGGAAGATGGACATCCAGAAGTGGGCTCCAGTCGCTCTTCAATAAATTGGTGTGAAATACATCTCTGAGAGCCAACCTAGTGAAGTGGTTTAGACTATGGTCCTGGAGACCAGAGTTCAGTTCCTCACTCGGCCATGGAAACACACTGAGTAATCCTGGGCACCTCACACACTCTCAGCTCCAGAAACCCCCATGATATATTCACCTTAGGATCACCATAAGTTGGAAAGGACTTGAAGGCACACAACAACAACATATGGTTCAGCCTAGCATAGGCCTACTTCTGGGCCTATGCTACATACTGGATCACAGCCTTGACTGAACATCTGGCTCTGTATGCACCATGTGTAATTCTGCTTCTGTCCTCTCAAATTGAATTTAGATGTTCAGTATCAGACAAAAACATGTCCAGCCGCTTCTGTAGAGGAACTTACACATGCCCAAGATACCAGTAAGATTTCGACTAAAGTCTTGCCAACTGAATGCTAAACAAAGACAGGGAAAAATGCAGATAGGATGGGGTCAGGCTCAACAAAATCCAAATTGACTTTCACATCCTTACCATCTGACTCTGCTCTGCTACAAGTGTTAATTTGAAAAAGGCACTGGGAAATGGCACTGGGAAAAGAGCAACCACCAGTGCACATCCTGGTCAGAGACCAGATCACCACTCTCCCCCACACACACACCAATATTTGCTTTTAGAAAGGAGTGCATGGTAAAGATGTCATCAATTTAAAACTGGAGTAGAAAAATTCCAGGTACCAAGTTTCCATACCCAAGATCCAACTGGGCAAAGCAGCTCCAAAACTGGGTGGTGGTGGAAATTCATTCTAGAATTGACCAAATGTCCACTGCAAGTTTGGGGTTTAGGAGGAAATGGGAGTTGGAGGTAAAATAAGTTACAGAGATCCCCTCTGCATGGTTCAAATGCAATTATCACCATTCTGAAATTAATAGTTGACCATCTCACAGCAAAATAGGAAGGTGACTTGGCATACCTTCCAATTCTTCTGATTTGGCTGGGACAGCCCTTTTTAATCCTCCGTTGACCCTTTCTTTTTTCTCCCCAGCTCCTTTTTAAATGTCAGTTGCTCTCTCCTCCTCCCATTTTCCCCCTTTGCTTACTCCAATTGGACCAAACTAAGTTTAAAGTGGGAAAGTAGTTTGCATTCAATTAATTCAGCAGAGGGAGAGAAGCAGGAGGGATGGGGAGGCCCTGTAGGCTCAGGCAAAAGCAAACCACAGCAGCCTCTCCTAGCTTGTATGTTCTTCCTTGTTCGTAGCTTTTGCCATCCTGACCACACTCTGATTTTGCTTGGCCACATATGTCCCAGTTTTCATCTGTGAAAGAGTTGAAATTTATGGATTATACTAAATCAGACCATTAATTAATTACTGCTGTTATCTACTCACCAGGTTTCAGGCAGGATGTTTCAAGCCCTGCCTGGAGATGCCAAGGGTTGAACACTGGCCATTCTGACTGCAAAACGTGCCCTGTACCATTGAGTTATGGACTGAAATCTTCCTGTTTAGTCCCATGAAGACGATGGCCATTTCCACACTACATTGTTGTAGTACTATTATTCCACTTTCAACCTCCTATGGAATTCTGGGTTTTCTAGTTTCCTGGAGCCCAAGAGCTCTCTGGCTGAGAATTCTAAAGGCCCCTCTCAAAACTGCAACCCCCAGGATTCCATAGGATGTTAAAAGTGGAGTAATAGCATTAAAGCAATGTAGTGCAGAAATGGCCGAGATCTACTGAATCAATTACTGAATGGTGAGCCAACACACTGATAAATTCCTACTCAGTGTCTCTACTCTAGTCAAGACCAGGGATAAGATTTAAGCCAGGGCCTTTCCTTTCTTGCTTGCTCCTCCCCGCTTCCCAAGGTCAAGATGACAGACGACTGAAACTAGTTGATGTTGAAACACAAGACTGAAACTGCTCTTGGGAAATATGTTCACCCCTCCACTGGGCCTCTTGACAGGCCACTCAGAGGCCATGGCTTTTTCAGAAAGGCAGGCAGGAAGGCAACCCTCAATAATCTCTGGACATCATACATATGCCTACCAGGCTCTAAACAAGTGTCTCTTCTCCAGCTGCATGCTGTGCCTCAAAGGCTCTCGAGGGGTTAATACATGCCATTCCCAAAGTTCAGGGAAGGGACAATACAGAGGGAACAGCAGGAATTTCAGCCTGTTAATAGGCTAGCTTCTTCTGACCGGGGCCCAAAACGAATGTACGGTACAGTAAATTGTCCTTGTCAGCTTAGCTCAAATGATGGTATGCTTTATTTCTACACATGCCTTGACTCTGTCCGTTGAATTTATGTCCAGAAAATAAACACTTCCAGACGGCAATAAAGCATTTGTGCTTGGAGCTGCCTGGCTATCGCACAGGCGGAAGGCAACCCCGGGTGCTTTGCGGCAGAATTTGCACAGGCCGCAACGGTTCCCTGTACAAGTTCCCTCTTTCACCTATTTCTCACGGTAGCAAAATGCAAAAGCAGATGTCTAGTGCAAGTGCTGCCCAGGAGAATGTGGAGCCAGAAAGGGAATAATTATTTTTTCCCCAAAAGAGAAATATATGATTTGTGATTGTGTGTCATCCCAAAGCGTGAGATGTAATGACTATTATGAGGGTTGAGGCGGGAAAACTAAAGAGGAGGAGGGAATGTTACACAGAGCAGAGCTTGAAAAGTTACTCTTTTTGGAAAAGCTTTTCAAAGGATAGATTTTTGGACAAGAATTGATAGGATCCCCTGGCTGATACAGCCAGGCTAACAGGAGATTGTGAGAGCTTTTGCCTAATTTTTTTTTTAAAGACATTTCCAAACACTGAAAAAGCAGGAGGAAGAGCATAAGAACCATGAACTGTGCAAAGATAGGACAGAATCCTGTTGGTGTCTTAGGTCAGCAATTTTCTTCTTGAAATTTTGGAGTAATTTTAGCAATTTCCTTCTCGCTGTGTGCACTTTGAAGTTTATTCTTTGCACCAAAATTGCATATGGTTGTTTGCAGAATATTCTGTGCAGAATATTCTTTGCAGAATGGAACACGTAGAAAAGCACTGTTCCTGAAAAAAAAATTGCAGAATCTTGCAGAAATGCTATTTTCTGTGCAGTAAAATGCTCTTTTCTTCACAAAGCAACCATGTGAATCTTGCAGTAAGCCAGCAGATACTTAAATTCTGCTCATTCGATAGGTCTAGTCTAGTTGGCTCACAGTTTTTTAAAAATGGCTAGATAAGTGAACGACTGGCCCATCAATGGATATTAGCCATGATATCTGTGACAGAAACAATACAACAGGAGTGTGCAAATCATAGAGCAAGAATACAGGTCATTTGTGTAAGTTTCTGAAGCAAAGCCCTTCTCATTTTGTTTTTAAATCAGCATTATTTGGTGGCAATTTTTAAAATCACACAGAAAACATCCCAAACACATAAAAAACCTGCAAATATATCCCCACTCAGCACTTCTTAAAACAGAGATTGAAGGCACATTTCTTCTTGTCACCATTTTGTGAGTGGCTGTAGAAGAAAATAGACTTGATGTTGGGTAGTGTGGCCTGCAGGAGGGTCTGGGGAGGGGAATATTGGTCACTGGCCCGCATGTAGTTGCCCATTGCTGTTCTAGCTTGTTATATAGTGAGCTGTGACCTCCGGGTAGTTATAGGAATTCTGAGATTGCTTTGCCCTCTTACTGCTTCCTTCAAGCTCTTCCACAAACCCACTCTTTCTGGTGAGGTATCGATTTGTCCTTGTGCCCTGTTGTCTCAGAAACAGCTTTTTCTCTCATGTTCCCCTCATGTTTGGCCTCGCCATCGTTTCCTTAATCTTCTCCCTCCTCTGTTCTCTCCCAGGCAGCAAATTCTGATAGAGTTATAGAGTACGCTTTCTGTCAGCACCTTCCAAAGTAGTAATGGTGGGAGGGGGATGATGGGAGTTGCAATCTCAACATATCTGGAAGGCTTTCTAAAGAGCTGTCTGCTCCTGTTTTAAGTTACTGCAATCCTAGAAATTCACTTCAAAATTTCACAGAGGAAAATTGGTACAAGATGCCAAAAGTTAGTAATGAGGAATAGGAAGAAGATAATGAGGAAGAAGACACAAGCTAGGAGACAATGCAGCCGTTTTCTTTTCCCCGAGTCTACTGGAAACTTACATTGGTATTAAATTTGCCGAGTTCCTATTGATTCAAAGGTACTGTTCTAGGCCATTTCTGGACTACACTGTTATAGTGCTGTTATTCCACTTTCGACATCTTGTGGAATTCTGGGGTTTATAGTTTCCTGAGGCCAAAGAGCTCCCTGGCTGAGAATTCTAAATGCCCTTCTCTAAACTGCAAATTCCAGAATTCCACAAGATGTTGATGGTGGAATAATAGCTCTATAATAATGTATTGCAGAAACGGCCCTCGTTTGGCAACCAAATGGATTTAGGCTCATGGACTTTTTGGCTATGGCACCTCACATTTAAAATTCTCTGTCCATGGAGGTTTGCCTGTATGCTAGATCTTGGAGTTTAGAGTCACCTGTAGATTTTAGTTCAGACTGTTGTTGGTACTTAACAGAACATTCCCAGCAAAGTACATGTTTGTTTTATAAGTACTCTGTTCCAGGAAACTTACATTTGCAACTTTTCTGGGATATCTTCAGACTTCTCATTAATTCTGTTTCAATTTTCGTTTAAGGACACAGCTTGCAAAATTCAATATCATTCTAGAACTTGCTGCCTGGGAGAGAAGAGAGGAAGGAGAAGACTGAGGAGACGATAGCACGGCCAAACACGAGGGGAACACGAGAAGAAGAGCTGTTTCTGAGACAACAGGACACAGGGACAAATCAATACTTCACCAGAAAGGGTGGGTTTGTGGAAGAGCTTGAAGGAAGCAGTAAGAGGGAAAGCAATCTCAGAATTCCAAGCTCCTGTGTCAGATCGGATCACTTTCCAATCACTTTCCTTCTTATGCTTTCCAGTAAGCATGTCACAAACACTCAACAGTTTTCCCATCACCATTGAGGAAGAGCGTCTGAATACACTGGGACAACCGAGGGATATAATTAAAGGAGGCCAAAATGAGAGCACTGCCTCCCTCTGTAAGAATTCTGCCTCCTCCATAAAAGTACCTTTCAGATCCCACATTTCTAGTTTTGAAGTAAATTAAAATTTCAGCTGAGCATTTACAGTTGAGGCATCCATAGAAATGGGGCAGACAGAGTTACCAAGGGAAAGCAAACCCAGCAAATAGTTCTGAGGGCTTTTCCGCCCTATGATGTCATACTGCTATTTTTCCGCTTTCAACATCCTGTGGAATTTTGGGATTTGCAGTTTAGAGAGGGGCATTTAGAAGTATAAGCCAGAGAGCTCTTTGGCCTCAGTAAAATGCAAACCTCAGAATTCCACAAAATGTTGAAAGTGGAATAAGAGCACTATAACAATGTAGTGCAGAAATGGTCAAAGTGTAAAGAGTCATTAGCGTCTCTCTTTCTGGAATAATAGAAATTGGGGATTGTGGGAAAAATTCTTTTGGGGGAGGAATTTTATTTGAAGGGATATTGCCCTCGTCTACCCCCTCCCTTAGCTTCACCCCTGGGAATGGGCAACTGCCTTGATCTCTTTCCCATTTCAGGACTCTTTGTGTGAAAAATTCATTTTGGCTTTTGCAGAAAACCAAATAAACAGCACAGGGAACAGTGTAATGCATCTAAAAAGGAAAAGGGAAAGAAAGGAAAGGAAAACATGCTCTTTTGTGTGCAAAACTCAAACGAGGTTTGTACAAATGAGGTTTTTTTTTGTCAACCTGTCTTGAAGTATTTAAAAAAAATGGGAAAACGTACAAAAACTTTCGTGATGTCATCCAGCATGGAGAAAAAACTCTTGAAGTAATTCGTTCTTCCATGCCGAAATGACAGAAATGAAGATATACATGCTCACTTCCCAGACCTTTATTTGTTATGGTCAATTTAATAGGCCAGCGTGGGGCAAAGAGGGATACGCAAAGCTCCCTTCTCTTCCCTGTCCCTCCCTCCCACAGCAGAGGCAATTCGGAGAAGCCTGGGTGGGACAGAGAGCATCTCCTTTCAGCCGTCCTTCTTGCTGCAATCCTGTCCAGAGAATTAAACAATTCTTCAAAGGGACTGAAGAGAGAGAGAGGGCCCATTTTGGCTTTTTTCTCCCCTCTCTTCCTCCCGCCCCGCACACCCTCTCCTCCCCTCTACCCTTTTGCTTGCATCTCAGGCTGGCCTAGATGTCACAGCAGAACTTAGGACTGTCATCTCCAGACGGCAATTCTCTTAGCCGGGCCTCTGAATGACACTTTAGTCCTGTGCTAATTGCCCTGCTCGGGGCTCGGCTATCAGCCAGGCCCCGTCTCAGATTTACTGATTGAAGACGTGACCAGAGTGAGTGAGTGAGCCCGGAAGGGGGTCCCGGCTCAGGAAGAGGGGGGTGGCTCAGCAAGGCCAAGTTCAAGGGCGCCGACTGGTACAGGCAGTATAAACAAGGGAATGGTATGTAAGCAATAAAGACATAAAGGTTGCGAACAAGGAAAACCACACAATAAACAACTGTGATAAGCACATACAACCTTTGTTTATAAAGGAAGGCTGCAATCCTGTATTGCCCTCCTGAAAATCCCACCACCTCCATCTTTTTGAACATCAAAATGTGCAGCCAAGGAGCCAAGGATTCTTATAAAGCCTCTTTTGTGTTTTGATTTGTTCAAACACTTTGCTCATTCTCTTACTCATCCTTAATGTCCTCTTTCAGCTGTGATATGTTTTAGTTTTGCCTTCAGGAACTCAGTGTCAGGAATTCAAAGGATCCTGTTTTTTTAAATGGTTTTTAAAACAAGCAAATGCATTTGCAAATTGTCTTTTTTTCTTTTTCTTTTTTCTTTTTTCTTTTTTTGGTTAAAAATGGCTTTCCTTCTGCTTGGGATTTACATCTTTATCTACAGTCTCATGCATGTGCAAAATTGAAATTCAATAATTTTGCAATACACAATGGGAGTGCCCACTGCACGTCAGAAGCGCCCAATGCACGCTAGAGCACTCTTGCTCGTGTCTAACACACATCTTCAGAATTCAGTACAGGGTTTTACTGTGTTCCTGCAAAATAAATAGTGATTCACAAAGTTACGAAATGCGGACTGTGATATAAGATCTCAACCTATATTTTTATTTTGAAAAAAAAAATTACAGTATGCCTTAGCATAAGAACCTGTGGGGTGGATTTGAGCACTTTACAAATGTTTTAGTCTAGTTCTCATCACATCTCCTCACATTTCATTCACAGACACACACACACTCCACAATGCATTTAAAATACTAAAAAAAACCCAAATTGGCTGAGTTTGTTTTCCCAAAGTTTTTCATTTTTTTTTTTTTTAGTTAATGTCCATATGAAAATTTGTTTGTCCTTGTAGGCATCACATTTTATACTTATCAACACAGACATTTCTTCTGAAGTACACTTTTAATAGGCGATTGTTCTTAATTATTGTTGTTTGTGGACGATATTTTCTCCTAACTTAATATATTTCTTCATTCTATTTTGACACAGGCACATTTTGTAAGCCTTTCCTTAGTATAACCCCCTCTCTGTTTACATATTTATTGGTTCGTTTGTTTATTACATTGATATACTGCCTTTCTCCCAGAGTGGGACCCAAGGCAGCTTCCGGAAAAAAAAGTTAAAAATATTTACAATATAATTTAAAACAGTTAAAATAGCCATATAAAACTAGCTTAAAAGCGTTATAAAAATGTACAAAAATTAAAAAAAAAAATCCTAAAAAAATAAAAGCTGACCCTTTCACACATTAAAACCCTACTTGAACAGGAATGGCAACAGGTAAGCAGCAAGGGGGCCAGCGTAGCCTCGTGTGGGACTTCCAGAGGGTGGGAGCAGCCACAGACTTCATTCTAACTGAGGAACAGTTGAAGACGTACAAACACCGAAGGATCTTTTTGTTGACAGTCACGTATTGGTTCAGGAAGTGTCAAGTGGGCGCCAGGTCCCTTGGCTTCCCTGTCATAAACCCTAATGCTGTCATAATGGCATGTAGGCCCTTTCCGCATCTTACCTTCTTGCGGTGGCATCCGATGGCAATCCTGGCAGTGGTTCTGCTGGGAAGGGAGCGTGACAGCAGAGCTCCTCTCTGCACGGAACAGGCTCCCCGTGGAAAGGAGCTTGAGGGACACACCACTTCCTTCCACAGTGCAGCTGGGCACTTACCCAGGACACTGCCTTCGCCATGGCATACCATTACCTGCTTGTTTAGAAACAGCTCGATGTAGCCTGCGAGTCGAGTGCACCTCAGAGGTCCTTCTTGGCTATCTTTTCCTCTCCCATTTTAAACGGTAGAAGAACCTCTCTAAACGTCTTTTACTCCTGGTAGTAAGAGAGCTAGGCTAAAATGTTTAACTCTGCCATTTTGTTTTAGGCAATACCCACCACTGGGATGGAGGCATCAAGAGTTTCTCTGACGTTCAATATGGCCTTTGGGTCAGAAAAGTTTTCCCATCCGTGCTTTAAAGAGACAATTGGGTCCCAGGGATCCCGTCACACTACCCAGTTCTAGAACTATTGTTGCTGTGTGTGCCTCCAGGTTGTTTATGGCAACCCTAAGGCAACCCTATCACTTTTTCCTTGAATTCCTTGACACAGAGAGAGAGAGAGAGATTTTTTTAAAAACCCCAAACTTCACTCTGATGCCCGCAATTCAGGAATGGCTTTGGTAACACCCCAAGGGAAGGCCTCCGAACTACCAGCCACCCCAAAATCTACACCCAGCTGTTTGGAAGGCTGAACTAGAACTGAAAGATCCCAATTCTCATTCTAAGGCAGATGCAAAAATCACCAGGTGACCTTGGGCCAATCTTTCTCCCTCTCTCTTTCTCTCTCTGGCTCACAGGGCTGTTGGCATGGTACAGTACAAGGCAGAGAGCGCTTGAGCTCATTGGAAGAAAGGCAGGATAAAACTGTAGCTAAATAAGAATAAGAATAAATAGGTACTCGGCACTGAAACAGGGACTTCAGTAGGATTTCAAGCAATTAATTGAACTATTTTAGCACTCAAGTGTTTTTTTTTAAAGATGGCATTCAACTTCCTTCCAGTACCTTTCCCCTCCCCAATTCATAAGTAAAAATATATTTTTAAAATCTATCTTTTTTTTTCTTTTTGAGGTGTGCATTCTTCATCTCTGTGTGAGACCAGCCGTGATGCTAATTGATGGGAGACATTTGAGATGTACAGACTTTGGCTTCTGGGGGAGCAATCATAGCTACTCTCCTCATTGCCTTTAAAATAAAATCCAAAGTCAAGGAAATATAGACATGTCTGGGAGAGAAAAAAATGACACATTTTGCCTCTCTCTCTCTCTCTCTCTGTCTCACACACACATGCACCAAGCACTTTTGAGCGGCTAAGCAATTTGCATCTAATCGCAAAGTGTTTTTTAATCAGTCCGATCAATTTGTGAAGAATTGGTACATTAGGTGCAACCATATAGCAAAGATCCTTACCGGTAGAGGTTTAGAAGTAATTGCTCTCTGACCCAATGAACAGTGTACTACTATAGAAGTTTGTATTCTATTAAGAGTTAATAAGTGACCAAGAGCTAGTCTAATACACTGTCAGGGTTCATTATCTTTACAGGTTCTATGCTATTTTTTTTTCCTGGTGCCTTTTGCTCTGCCCTTCTTGCTACATATGGAAAACCTATATCAAGATGGTTGTCATGGCAATGGACAGATTTGCATGTGTCTTATCTATCTATTTAAATACCTTCTTATGGTTTATAACTACCATAATGCAACCCTCCAGTCTTGCTCATTGCTAATTTAAAGCTAGCCTAGTGTGTCTGAGGTCAGCGATATCATCTAAAGGATGTTGTCTAGACAACTCTGAAGCCACTGTCCATGGGGTAATTGTTTTATGCAAATGCATTTAAAAAAAAAAAGGAAAGGAAAGAAAAATGTACAATAGTGACATGTTCATCCATGGTTCGTGCAATTTGAAGCCATGTTGAAGAGCATATACACAGAATTCCAAATTGTGTGGTCTGGCATCACGATGTTTGACATTTCTTTACAGGGCTGTGTTTTATAAGGAAAAGATCCAGAATGAGTCTTCCAATCAAACCAAGAAAATATCATTTGCAAAATACCGAGTACATTTTGTGTGATGAAATACACTAACTATTTCCACTGCTCGTACTCTGGCATTTTTTATTTTAATTTATTTTTGTTCTTCTTTTTGACAAATTCATTTGTCTCTCATCAGCTAAACACATCTCAAGGCAATATTTCCTCAGCCTGGGATGAGTAACAACATTCAATAGGTGCATATAGGTGCCTATTGAAGGATATCACTGACCCCAGGCTGAGGAAATGGGTGTGTGTATGGGTGTGTTGTGGGTGTGTGTGTGTGTGTGTGTGTGAGAGAGAGAGAGAGAGAGAGAGAGAGAGAGAGAGAGAGAGATCTCCACACTTTGTGTATATATTCACGAGCTCCACCCTAACACGAACAAGGCTGGACAATAAAGCTCTCCTGGATCAATAAGGTTTTGTTTTTGTTTTTTTTAAATGGTTGCCAGGCTCAGGGCTGGTTACAGTGCAAAGTGTGTCTAATGCAAAAACATGCAACTGAGGAAATGAAATATAAACTCCATAACCCTAATCTATCATGCAACTGTAATGTAACAGAAACTGAAATGCCCCTTCATACATTTTCAAGAGGGTTTTTTTTCCCACCCTATATACGAATATCCACATCCTTATTCTTATGCTTTGTAAATAACATGCACGTAACTGCAGGTCTGGAGTGGGTTTGTATTTAGCAGTGACAAAGCCGGGGGGAAATGATCTAAGATTTTGCTTATGAATATGAACAGCTAAATAACATGTGTACATTCATGTGCCCTTCTCCCTTCTTTTTCTCTCTCTGGCACTGCTCTCCCCGCAACCCCATCCTACACAACACATGCAGTTTGCTTTCCTTTTGCAAGAAGTTTGCATTTTCCATTTAAATTATTGTTAAAGCAAGCACGGTTATCCTGCATCAATCTAAGGTATGCAAAAAATGCCAGGCACCCTGGGGGAAAAGAAAAACCAGGAAGGGCAAGAATGAAACAAAACCGAAACCTAAAATAACATCTCTAATGCAGGGGAAAAATACACTACCTGTGTGACACTCACTTTAAGGGATTTGTTAGGCATTTAACTCTTAAGCGCATTTGAAAACCTTGCTTACCTGACGTTCCCTCACCTTTCCCTTTCACTATCCCAAGCAATAATTATCTATCATTCTACGATGTCTATTATTATTCCAGATCTCAGGAAATTCACAGCCAGTTCAGGTAGCAAAATTGCGATCCGACTCCCTGACAATAGGCATTGTTTGTACACTGTGTTTGCCTGATCAGTGAAAAGAGGAGAAATTTCTTGGTTTGGGGAAATCCTTTCATGTCCTCACCCTGTTCTGCACCTCCTTCTTCCCTTTTAAAAATTATGCTTCTCTTCCAGCCCACTGCAAACTTTCTAAAGTCATATATTTCTTTTCTTTCTTAGAATTAAGTTAAGATTATTCTAAACTGGAGCGAGCATGTACTCTCAAAACATTATGGCAGTTTTTGTTTCCAGGACACACGCATGTACACCCGCTTGCAGATCTACAGAAAACTGACAATGTGCTCCTAGAATTATTTATTATTTTTGGCAACTTTGCATAGGCCAAAGTGAGGCAGCAAGTCAACAGATCCTCTCGTTTTCTCTCCCTCTCCCTCCCTCTTGCTCTGTGTGTGTGTGTGTGTGTGTGTGTGTGTGTTTAATAATGGATTTCAAAGCTGATGACCTCACAGCTAATCTTATGATCTAAAGTTGTGCTTTGCGGCATAACCGCAAACAACCCCACCCTCAAATGCTCAAAGGATCACACGGTCTTTCACATGACATGCCTACACATTCTGAAGTGCAAATGTCCAGAGGTCCAGACTAACCTCCTGACCTCCCGTCTGGGAAACATTCCTGCTCCGAGCAGCTCATTCTTAACAACAAACAGAGCAAGACCGCTGCGTGACATTGTTGAACAGGGGAAAGGGAACAGCCATGAATGGAGCATGTCTGGTACAACAATGGTAGGCCAGAAGAATGAATAGGAAAATGTACTGTGCCCCTGCCGAATTGGCCCAGGGCATCTCCTGTCTGCCCCCAGACCCACCAACTTCTCCTCAATGCTTCAGTCTGCATCTCTCTACTTATTCCCTCCACCACCACACACACCCTTCCAGTTACAAATATATTATCTGCAGAGTTTGCCTGCGTTATCTGGCCAATTAAAGGGAGCATCATCATTTTCGGATTGGAAATAGCAGAGTTTTCTTCTTCAGTGTTTTCTCTGCTTTGTTTTCTCAGTAGCCTCTTGTGCTTAGTACATACAAATTCCGTCTTTTAAACATAACACTGGTGAGATCATGATGGAGGAAGAGGAATCATTTTATTGATCATTATTTAATAATTACACACTGAAACCTACAAATCAAGATTCAGTGCCACAAGGAGAAGAAACAAAGGGTTATTGCAGTAGTGAAAGGTACTCTGGGAACCATTCCAAACACTGTCCAAAAAAAAAAAAGCTGAATGAAATCACCATAGATAGGATCCCCATAGTACAATTTCAAAAAGTGACACTGCTTAGAATGACAGTACCTCAGTGACTCCTATATTCTTGGACAGAATCCAAATAATGAACAGACCAAACTCCAAGCGCTAGTGGCTGATGGACTATGATGCCAATAATGATAATAGTAAAAATAAAA
The DNA here is from genome assembly GCA_030412105.1 of Cyclura pinguis. Taxonomy (NCBI): domain Eukaryota; kingdom Metazoa; phylum Chordata; class Lepidosauria; order Squamata; family Iguanidae; genus Cyclura; species Cyclura pinguis. Next base: position 13,886,388 of record CM059599.1, on the reverse strand, counting down.
AAACAACAACAACAGCTGCTGCTGCTGCAGCAGCAGCTGATATTCTATATTGCCTACTTAATTACATTTGGGTAACTAAAATCCCCCCTTCAACCCACTGTAAGAGCCAGCAGCCAGATTTGATGAAAGAGGTCCATTCAGCCTTTGATCGGCACAGAAGGAAGAAGATATTTCCACTTTCCTTTCACCAGCAAGCAAGGCTACAACAAGGACTAGTGGCAGAGGTCCTGCTTCTGATTGCTCACTGGTAAGAGGAGGTGGAAACATCAGTCTGCTTATACCCAGATCGGAAGCTGAACAGACCACCTTTGCTCAGTGCAGCTGCTGGCTCTTAAGGTGGCCTGGAGTGGCATTTCCATAATCTGTGTAGTCCCACTGAAAAATAGAGCTGTTATGGATTTGTGGCAAGATGCCACATTATCTAAGCATTTTGTTGGCACTCTCTGCAATGTATCCAACCCAGTGTAAGCATTTAAAAAAAAAATCTCTGCAATGCTAAATATTTAGGCTACGGTCCTCTTAAGTTCCACTGCAGAAGTAGTTGTGTATTTTTGTCAGACATGGAATGGCCACCCTCAGTTCAAGGTTGTTGAAGTGTCGTCCCACATGTTGTGGCATTTCAGATGGGTGTATTGTGCATGTATTAGACTGATCAAAATGTAAGGTTATCAGCAGAGGGCCTGTTATTTGTCCCAGCATCGCCGAAGCAAGGCTGGTGGGTAAATATGGCAGTGTTCTCTGTAACAAACCACAGCTGTGGAATTCCCTCCTGAGGGAACTCAAGCTTCCTTCTGACTCTCTGGTGAGCAGTGAAGACTTTGCTATTTCCAATGTCCTTCAAATCTTAAAATAAGCAGTTTCTGCTCTGGTTGTTGTAAACGCTGTTTGTAGAACTCTTTTGAAAGAGAAGCCTTCAGTTTTTTAACTGGTTTTAAAGGGTGTTAACTGGTGAATGTTTTAAAACTTTTTTTTAACCTATGGTAAGGGTCTAAATACCCTAAAGGCTCCAGATCCCATCTGGTCTTGGAAGCTAAGCAGGGTCAGACCTGGGTAGTACTTTGATGAGATGAATGAATGAACCCAAGGTGCTGTACGCTATATTTAAGAGGAAAGATTTGGCAAAACCACATCCGAGTACTCCTTGCCTAAGGAAACCCTATGAAATTCATGGAGTTGCCATAAGTTAGAAGCCAACTTGCAGGCACAGATACACACACACACACACACACACACACACACACATCAAGCCTCGGGCATCCTTGTGGATCAAGATATGAGTACAAGTCTTAAATAAACAAATAGAAGCTAGTGCATGTAAATGAAAGTGTATGGCATATAGATACAATGCATGCAGAGGCACATTGAGCTTGTATACAGGTATATGTATTTGGTTATATGTTTAGTTAGTTCACTAGGGGGCGACATTACACAACTACTTCATAACTCTGTAAATGTAAAATTGTACTGTGTCACCTTGATGGGGCTTCTTGGCCAATACCTCATGACTCCCTAGATATTTGGACTATTTCCGACTACACTATTATGGTGCTATTATTCCCACATCCTATGGAGTTCTGGAACTTGCAGTTTAGGAAGGAGCATATAGAATTCTCAGCCAGAGAGCTCTTTGGCTTCAGTAAACTACAAACCCCAGAATTCCACAGGTTGTTGAAAGTGGAATAATAGCACTATAGCAGCATAGTGTGGAAAGGTCCCTGGATAGACTCCAGATCATTGATGGTCCAGCACACCAATTTGGTGGACTGTAAAACCAATCCTAATGCTGGTGGTAGTGACAATGAAGAAGGAAAATTGATATGAATTTATGCAGTGCATTTCAGCAGTTCAAAACCTATCCCACTCATTACTGCAGAATCTTCTAACAGTCTTGAGAAGTGGAACAGTATTATTTCAACAACTGTTTAGGCAAAGGGACTTGCTGAGAAAATTGTGGGCCATCAAGGGGTGTTGATTGAATGGGTGGCTGCAGTGAGATGTGAACTTTCCAGAGTTGTTGTTTATTTTTTTTAAGACAGAAAGAGAGACTTGCCCAAGTCACCCCAAAATGCCACTGATTTTAGGGGGCTATGACTTGGGTCTCTAACATTTAAGTACTATACCATGCTGCCTTTCATTCCCTACAGTGAACACTACAGTTCTCATGTTAAGACTATAGTGAAGAAGACCAGACTATATTGGGAAAACAGAGACATCACTTTTATTGCCTAGCCCTCAAGTAGAAAGCTGCATTGACCCCCCTCTAAAGGACCTGAGAAGGTCATGCTTTCTTATACTGTCTACCCCACCCTCCTCAAAAAAATAAAAAATAAAAAAATAAAAAAAAAATAAAACCTTTTCATGAAAAAAAATGTTCAAAATTTTCTATGAGCCCCCTAGTGGAGAGGTGCTTTCTAAACGAAGAAGTAAGCTGAAAAGTTCATCCCTGCTTTCTGGTTTGGAAAGAAAGCCTCTCTTGGGCCTAAAATAGTCCCAAGAAGAACTATGTAAAACTAATAAAATTATGATCCATTTGGACAATTTTGAATATGGGAACATTTTTAGTTTTTAAGAAAAATGAAAAATAATAAACCTTCCTAATGTATATCTTTTTTCAAATGCATTTTTTTTTAGTACAAATTAGATTGCTGGTTCAAAAACACATAGCAGCATATGCCTTTGTATTTGAGATCTGCAAACTGGACAAGTTCATAAAAATGTATGAACCCAACAAGCTTCTGCCCCATTGTGATCCTAACAATAATGTCTGAACAAAGTTACCCCTTTCTGATTTTGCAGTAGTTGCATTTGAGATGTTTACTTTAAAAAAAAAAATCCAGAGATAGGGCATTCCAGATGTGCTTAGACTGTACCTCCTTTTAACCATCATTACTAGCTATGTGTATGAGAACCACTATTGTGTAGTCATTTCAGTCTTGGACTACAACTTCAACAGCCCAGGGTCTGAATCACTAATAAAACCACAGAAACCCATAGGGTGAACTTGGACAAGTCATACTCTTTCAGCCTGAGAAGAAGGCAATGGCAAACCGCATCCCCCTGAGCAAACTTGGATGGTGCTATTAACGTTCAGACTCAGTGCAGCATATTAGCTGGCCTGCTGACATAAAAGCCATCAGCCACTAGAATCACAGAATCATAGAGTTGGAAAAGACTACCGGGGCCATCCAGTCCAACCCCTTGCTATGCAGGAACATACATCAAGAACTCCCAACAGATGGCCATCCAGCCTCTGTGTAAAAACCTCCAAAGAAGGAGACTCCACCACACTCCGAGGCAGCGTATTCCACTGCCGGACAGCTCTGACTGTCAGAAAGTTCTTCCTGAGCTTCAGGTGGAATCTCCTTTCCTGCAGCTTGAATCCATTGCTCCTTGTCCTAGTTTCTGAGCAGAAAACAAGCCCATTCCCTCTTCAACATGACATCCCTTCAAATATTCGAACATGGCTATCATGTCCCCTCTTAACCGTCTTTTCTGCAGGGTAGCAAGGTCTCTTTTGCTGAAGACCATTCCATGCTAGTCCCTGGCTATCACCTCTCTGTTCACTTCCACAACAGCCAATGACACAGCCTTGACCTCAGACCCATACCTATTCCCTTTTTAAGAACCCCAAACCAGGCTGAATCTCCAAACCATCCCCCTGATTCCACACTGAACATCCTTCTCCATCCAATCTTCTCAGTGAGATTACAGCTACATAATCATGAGACTGAGCGATACAGGATCTCTCTTCTCCTCTCCTCACCCGCACTATGTCAGGAAAATGAATTCCACTCGCCCACCGCTCACTTCTTTCCCTCCCGACCCCCCGCATATCAGTTGTTCATCCATAATTTAGACACAGTCAAATTTTCTCTTTTGGATTCCATGCCTGAATCCCAAAAGAACCTCTCCCACCCATTCTCACCCTCCTGTCCTCCCCTTTTTCCTTTATCAGCCCTTGAAGAAAAAAAAATCAACTGGAATGCGCTACACTGAAGTTAACCCAACACTGTCCCCCCTCGTACACCTGGCTGCAGGAGGGTCACTCTGAGGTCAGTATGTCCTTTTCCTCCAGAGTTTTCTTATTCACCCATATCACTGGGTTATAGCTCTAAGGGTCAGTCCTGTGGGAAAGTGGAAAGGGCCTGGAGATTGTTAAACACATGATTTTGTTTATTCCTGGCTTTTTCGACCGGCATATTTCACAAGGCTTAAAGGAAGAGGCCACTCACTCACAGAGTTCAGTCTCAATTCCCTACCACCACGGGAAAAAAAAAGGCTTTTCCATGTCCATTTTAGGCCTGCAGCTCTCCCCACCAGGTTTTCTGTTATTTCAGGAAGCCACTGTCTCCAGAAACTAAATATGAGACAGCAGAAGGTGTCTTTAGCTCGTCCAGGTGGTTTGTTCACTTTGCAATTTGAAACTAAAATAAAATGCATGCTGATTTATTCTTTTGAGTGTGGCCAAGCCTAGAAAGGACAACTGGGTTTACATGTATTCGGTCACATCTATAAAAAGTTACAGGGAGGTAGTTGGGGGGAGGGCAAATGAGGGCACTGTGCCTTCCAATAAGAATTCTGCCCCGTAAAAGAAAATTTTCTCTTGTACCTAAGGATTGCAGAAACTGAGGCTGCATCTGGACTAATTGGAAAGAATCAGATTTTGTTCTTGTTCTTTCTGATTTTTATGCTGGGTTGAAACAGTCTCTGATCATACCAGGAGGTGACAGAAAATATTCTGAGATAAACAAAAAGTGTATGGATCTCCAGAATAAAATTGGAAAGACAGGAACAGCATCTGGGCCTTTCTGGTCTTTCTAAACAGTCTGGATGTACCCTGAGACACTCAAAATTGTTCACATCTGGAATTGGTTGTATTCTACTTTCCTTGGTTGTTTTGTTTTCCCCTTTTCTTCAGATGCCTAAAACTGTATCCCTAAATACTCAACTGAGGTTTTATGTTGCTGCAATGCTAGAAATTTGAGGACTGAAGGAAAATGTCACTGGGAAGGCTGAATTCTTATTGGAGGGGGTAAAACTCTCATTTTGATTCCACCCCTACACTTCTTCACCACTTGCCAGCAGACATTTGAACTGATAACTTGCAGTGCAGCTTCTGAATTTGTACCAAGAGCCACACAAAATAAGACTGAGTGCTGAGGAGGTACATCTTTGTCTTGTACATCCCCACATCCAAGGACAAACAGTATTCTCCCTGCTCTGGAAGAATATCAAAATCCTGATTCTCCCAATATTTCCTCTACAAGTAGTCTTCTTGGGATTTTTTTTTTTACTGTGCAAAAATAGAGGAGTTTTTTTTCCCCTGCAGTGGCCTGAATCCTGTTTGTTAGACCTAAGTAGAGTTGTTGCCATTGTTGTGTGCCTTCACATCATTTCTACCTCATGGGAATCCTAAGGTGATCCTATCACAGGGATTTCTTGCCAAGATTTGTTCAGAGAGAGTTTGTCTTTTCCTTCCTCTGAGACTGAGAGAATGCAACTTGCCCAAAGCCACCCAGTGAGTTTCCATGGCTGAACAGGGATCCAAAACCTGGTCTCCAGAGTCATAGTCTAACATTCAAACCACTATACAACATCGGCTCACCACATTGGCTCAATTCAGAGTAGATCCACTGAACTGTCTATTCAACAGGGTCCTGTGAGGATATGGGGCTTTCAGATATTCTGGGCCTAACTTGTACTTCACTTTAAACATCATTACCAGCACTTTGAATTGTATCCAGAAATGGACCACTACCAGGGAAGCAAACAATGGCCAGCATTCTACGTCAGCTACTTTGTTAAGTATACTTAATGGAGTAATTTCTCCTGGCCCAAATCTGACAGAAACATCATTCACCTGTGCTCCTGTTGCTGGTAGAATGAACCTCTTTCTCTCCACGCAACTGATGCCTAGTAAAGTAGAGGTTGGGGGGATGAGTTGAGACCGTGGCAGTAGCCTCATAGTCTTGATTAAGTAGCAGTTGTGAATATGGAACAGTAACAGATGAGTAAATCTAGGTAACTGTTCTATATTTACAATTGCTACTTAGTCATATTGTGGCAATAATGCCATAGAATCATAAAGAAGGCCCTTGTGGTCTCTTCCATCTCTATGATTCTGTGACTCTAGTGCTACAATTCCAACTTCTGCTCCACAACCTACTTTACTGGACATCATCTGCACGGGGAAAAGGAGGTCTATTCTGCTGGCCGTTGGACCATGGGTGAAAGCATCTTCCCTCAGATTTGGAGTATACTTAACCAAGTAGCTCAGGTAGAACATTGGCCAGCATTCTCTCCAACCACAGGTTGTTCACTCTGGTCTGCAGAATAGGACACAGGAGAAATGGCTGCAGGTGATTTCCAGGTTAATGGAATGGTGAATTTGTCCAGACATTAAAGTCTAAATTTAAGGTATTGGGCCTATTTTGGGGCTAAAGAGTAACACCTTGGATGATTATCTTAAAGGCTAAAACCAAGAGTGGGTTCATCACATTACAGACATGGAAGTCACCCACCATCATATGTGAATCTACATACCACACTATGCGCACATATGTGCCCACTCTTTCTTTCTCTATATACAATCTTGTGAGGCTTCTTGGGTCTCATTCAAGCAGAAAAGTGGGATATAAATTAAATAAATAAATAATTGCTTAAGCATTTTTAGAAGCATTATGATCAGGTGCAACTGAGTGCCATTATAAAGGCAAGGTAGAATTTGCTGCCCCCTTTTAAAACTCATAGTTGGCTTGCCTTCATTCCTTAAAAACACATGCATATGTATATACTCCAACATTTCTCAGATGAAAACCAGGACATGACTGGCCAAACAACATCAGAGTATGGTTGAGATGACAAAAGGGGTATTCATGAGGAAGAACGCACAGGGTGGGAAAAGCTGCAGTGGTTTGCTTTTGCCAGAGTCTACAGGGCACAATGCTGCTGCCCACTATTCTCTCCTCCCTGCTGAGTTAAGTGCAGACTCCTTTTGCGCTTTGAACTCAGTTTGCAGCAACTCAAGTAAACAGCAGACAAAAGGGGAAAGTGGGCAGAAGAGAAAGAAACTGGGACAACTTAAAAGCAGCAGAAAAAACAGGAGGAAAGAGGATTAACTGGGACTGTCCCTGCCAAACTGAGACAGTTGAAGGGTACACATACGCACATGTATCTTCAGTAGAAACCCACCAACATGCTTCAGGCATAAATCTCACTTCTTTCTCCTTCTCCTCTTCTTCCGCCTTCTTCTGCACAGGACTTGCAAAGTTATGTCTCTTGTTTAAAAGGGAAGGATGAAATTAGAAATTCTCAGAAGTCAAAATGGGGCAGGAAGAACAAACCTTAAAGAGAAAGGGGTCTTTGGTTACAGGAAGACATATTTCTTGTTAAGAACACCTCAGGAAGTTCTGTTCCCTTGAATGCTTTGTTGTCGGCACTGTGACAGAACTTGCGTTTTCCTTTGTCATGCAAAAGGAAAGAATAAATTGAGCTTAATAAATCAGAGTTGGGGGAACTCACTGTGCAAGCCTAGAACTGTCTACTCAGAAGTAAGCCCTGCTGAGTTCAGTAGCATTTACTCCCCATGCAGTGTGTATAGCAATTGCAACCTTAAGGTTCCATTTATCTGTTCAGCTAGCAAACTGTTAGTTCTGGGGTAAGTTTCTTGCAGCCATCCCAATGTTGTTGGATTGCAACTCCAGTCAGTCTTAGCCAGCCTAGGCAATGATGAAGAATGCTGAGAGCTGTGGTCCAAAAAATTTTCTGGAGGGCTACTATGGCCATTTCTGAACTGTGCCCTTTTCCATTGTCCTCCTGCCACAATCCTGGCAGCACCTTTGCTGGGGTGGGAGCGTGTCCCTAACACTCCCCTCCACACCCAGCCAGATGCCTGTGGATGGGAGTACATCTTCCTTCCTCAGCACAGCTGGCTTCTTTCTCATGCTGCACTGGGGAAGGAAGCACCTCGATCATGCTTCCCCCATTCCACATGACCACCAGCAATGGGAGCATCACGTGACTGTGGGCCATTTGCAGATTTTTTTCCATTAATGGACTATCCCACAAGGATATCATGTGAAAGCACAATTCATGGACTGCTGCCAGTGCATCCCCATTGTGGGACAGTGATGCCATGCAGAAATGGCCTATATTGCCACTCCTGCAAATAGTCCTTCATCATGGTGAGATAGATGTGTGGAGGAAAAGCCTATACTTCAGAAGGATTCTTCTTGAATTTAAAGTCTTCATGCAAAGGCACATTGCATTTTCCTAGGCATCTTTGGGGGATGTGAGACCCAGGTTGTTTAGTAGTTAGTGTGTTTGACTAAGAATGGGGAGGTATTCCCCAGCGAGCCACAAAGCTTTGGGTCCGGACTATCTGAAGGACTCCAGCATGGGACAGAAAGCAGAAACATTAACAGATCCACCACTGGTTTCAAAAGGATGATATTTACAGTAGGATGCTGTAGCACAACCACTAGCCAACTACACAAGTGGAGATTTTACATCGTAAACATAATGTAGGATCTTGATCATCAATAATGAGTTTGGCCATGATCGGAAACCGAGTGCAAGAGAGGATAATAGTATTCTTCCATGAGGTAGTTTGCTGAAGCAATACACAATATACAACCTTCCACAAATGCAGCACCTTGAAATCTATTTCAGTCGAGTTGGATGTGGCCTCTATCATGTTTAAGGGGACAAGATTGGATCCTGAACCCACCAAAGTTGTCTACTTCTATAAATTCTATCCTGATATTCCTGGTATTGTCTGGATAGAAAGTGGTAGAATCCTGGGGACTGATTTATCTGTCAAGTGTAGGGATGTAATTCTTCATTAAGTTTCTTCTTGAAGGTAGCAATGACTAATTTCAACAATTTTCTTCCCACCATGAGAAAGTCTTCAAAACTCACACAGTTTTCGAAGGCCATTCGAACGAAACACACATGTTGTTTTGCAAAAGAAACAGCTTTTTTATACAGGAAAAAGCATTTTCTGCATGGAAAATTTCAATGCACAAATATTAATTCCTACACAGAAAATGCCGCTTTCTGCACAGAAAATCCTGTTTTCTGTGCAAAATAAACACTTTGAAATTTTGCACAGAATAGTCTCAAATTGCGAAGATTCTTGTCAGTTGATGATTCTCCTTATCAGAATTTCTCAATACTTGAAAAACACATTTTCTACCATTTTTAAAAATATTCTTTCTATTCCTAGTCAAGCGTGCAGATTGTATATCAGTTTCCATTGTCATCTCAAAAATATTTGCATACATTGAAACTGTTATTGGGGTAAGGAAGGAAGACATTCCCAACTACAACCAGCTGATAGACTTTAGACTTTTGGGAGGAACATCATCAGAATCAATATAAATATTTCTGAAGCATATTTATTAATTACTTTTCTGCCCACCATGTCTCCAAAATGACATCAGCATCAATATTACACCACCAAAATGTAGCCACTTTAAAGATTTAAAAGAAGATATGTACTTATTGGGAATAGTTTATAATCTAGCAAGGAAGGAAAACAAAGAAGTCATGTTCAGAATCATGTTGTGTCCTAAGCAAGTGTAAGTACTCCAGAGGAAGCTGTTGGACATTTTTGCTTGATGCACAACTATCTGCATTCATTTCAAGGTGACAACAGTGGAGTTGCACTTGTGGTGCCACTGTGTACTGGCGCACGTTGCACATGAAAGTGCACTGTATGTGGACATTGATGTGTATTGCATAGCTGCATGTGCACATTCTGTAGTGCATTTGGTTTCACTTTTGGTGTCTTGGTTCATTTGTGCAATGTTGCCGTGCAACATAAGGGTTGCATAGTACAAATAATGCACAACTCTATAAGCGGAGATTCCTGCTATGCAACCCTGATGTTGGATTGCAGGTCATAGGTATTCTGTTGCACTACACAGATTTAGACTTAGCAGCAGCAGGGTTTGGTTATTAGAAGATTGTGCCAATTGGTGGATTTTGGGGGAGAGAGAAAGAGAGAGAGAGAGAGAGAAGGAAGGCAGGAAGGCAGGAAGGCAGGAAGGAAGGAAGGAGAATCTTAGAATCATAGAGTTGGAAGGGATCCCATAGGCTGAGTCCAACCCCCTGCTCAGTGCAGGAAATCCAGTTGGAGCATCTCCAGCAGCTGTCCAGAAAGAGAGAAGGAAGAAGAGAAGGGAGGGAGGGAAGGAGGGAGGAGAACAGAGGGACAGAAAGAGAGAGAGGAGAGACAGATGGCTTTGACTGGTACATTTTGAGAAGGATAACAAGGGAAACAGGGTGTAGTTAGAGGGGAGAGAAAATAAGTGCAATGCTCCCTCAGATAAGATTTCTGCCCCTACAAATGAAATTTTCAGTTCCCAAATTTCTATTGCAGGGAGTGAGATGCTCAGAATCATTCCCACCTGGAACTCTTTCATTTGCTGTTTTTGCATTCCCTTGGGAACTTTTCCTACCCCTTTTCCTTGGATGGCTAAAGTGTATTTATAAACTTAAGCTGTAACTTAAGCTTTTAAATGACTGTACTGCCAGAAATTTGGGGGCTAGAGGAAAAATTTGGGGAGTAGAAATCTTACTGGCAGGCAACACCCTCCTTTTGCACCTGGCCCCATAGCTATACCCCTGGTGGGTGATAAAGCAGAACCCCTGAAGCAGTGGATGAGGGAGAAAGAGAGAGATGCAAAGCTGGAAAACCAAAAGTGATGAACAGAGACAGGGATGATCAGGATATCAGAGCAGCAAGGGAGGGGGATTTAGAGCGACCTTTGCTAAGTTGTAGGAGTTGTCTGTCTGCAAAGGCTCAAATCTTAAGCATGCCACATTCTTCTGAAAAAAAAATGAGGGAAAGAAAACCATCTGACCCAGAGGGAGATGAAATGAAATATTATCTCCTTCAGTTGTACACAGCCTCTCTTCCCCTTTCTTCGTGAGCCCAGCTACCACTTCCGGAGGCCTCTCCTTATACTTTTTCACAAGGTTATAGACTTATCTGCCTTCAACTCGCTCCTGACAGGCTTCACCCAGGGGCGCCCACCGTTCTTGGTGCAAAGAGGTTTGTCCCTTCCCTTTGAGCTCTTTCCGCATTTCATGTTCTGACAGTTCAAGGGACGCCGAGGCATTTGATCACTAAATGCAAAAAAACAGCCCCAGCCCCATCCACCGACAAAGCTACCTCCCTGTTTATCCTTACAGTCACCGGGCTGTTTCTCATTCACATGTGATAACCACGGAACATCGGGCAAGATCTCAGTGGAATCCGGAGCCAGCTATCGGAAGGTCACCGAGTCTTTTTTTTTTACGCGCTTAGGCATTTAAATCGTAGCATGTGGCTGTAAACTTTCAGTATTTATTTAGCAGTACCCACTAATGAGAAACATCATCTTAGCCATTTATGTCTCCTTGTTTTACTTCCAGCTCCTCCCCATTCCCATTGCCTCGTTTATTTCTTAAAACAAAGCTCAAGGGATTCAAATCAAACTGATCCAATGGATCAGTGCTATAACCCACTGCTTCAAGGGAGAAATGCTGAAGACTGAAGCTCATAAGTTCACCCCTTGTTTTGCCCTGGTGTCTCATTTACTTTTCAGACAGGCTTGAAGGATTTGAATTGCATGTCGTATGGATCAGCCCCCGTGATCCACCACTTCGGACAGGAATTCTCATAAAGGTCTCTTCACACTGACAGCCGGATACAACAGTACTCTCATCTGAGCAATGGTAGAGGAGGATAACGATATTGCCAGTAAAGCACAAGAACCAACCTGCTAGATCTCAGCTTCCGTATGTCAGAACAGAAGGCCTTGATCTAAAATTCAAGGCCTTGCAAGAAAATGCTGAGATCATGATTAGGTAGGGTTAGTTCTAGCTTGTAGGGGCTGATAGAGATTCTGGGGCCCTTTCACACTCCACAATTAAAGAACTACGATTCCACTGTACGTGCCATGGTTGCATCCTATGGAATCCCGGGATTTGCAGTTTAGGGAAGGGTATTTAGAATCCTCAGCCAGACAGCTCGAGTGATTCACCATACTACAAATCCCAGGATACCATAAGATGTAGTTATAACAGTTGAAGTGGAATCATAATGCTATATAATTGTGGACTTTGAAAGCGTCCCCAATATTGATATTAATCTCCCATATCAGTGGGTAACCTCTCCCATTCCATCTCATTTATTTTCACCCAGACATAGGAATTAATAAATTGTGGTTTTTTTCAATTACAGTTCTAAGGCCCAAAATTTGTTAGTACCTGCTATACTGAACAATTTCTTAAACACTGTGGCCAAGACTCTATATTGGTGCAAATGAATCAAAACACCAATGTACAACCAAAAGTACAATCAAATGTGCATAAATGTCCATGTACCACGCGCAATGCATGCCCATACACAATATGCATTAGGGATGGAAAGCTTGTTAGAAGATATTTGAAAAATGGTTGAAAAACATGTTTCTCCCATGTTAGGAAACATCTTAAAACTGCCTGGACCACACTTCTGCTTCTGCTGACACCCTGTGTATGTCCTGGGTTCTCCACTGTGTGTAGGTGCACTTAGCTGGTCACTCATCAGCACTAAATAGGACAGCCACATGGGGAAACACTCCAGGCAGGAAGTGAATCCCAGTTGTTGCAAGGTAAAATAAAAAATCCATCCTGTGGTGATATCTTTATTGGGACAACCAAAAGATTAAAAAATGCTTCATGCCAAGATTCCAAGATTTCACAGTCTTCTTCATCAAGCAAAGATGGTAAAATAGCACACAGAGAAGAACAAGTGATAATACTGTGGTCAAAGCATCTACATTTTGGATATTACAGGAGAGGTTAGTAGACAAAAATGCTCTATGTGGCTATAAACTGAGTGGGAGCAAACAGAATAAAGCAGACACAGTTTGTCTTTTCCATTGGAAGTTGCACTGCCATGAGATCTGTTTTTGCATTTATCCAGTACTAGCATTTTTACCCGGCATTGCCTAGGATTTTATTTTCCCATTGGTAATACTTGTTAGTAATACCTTAGGAATTACCTTACCTTACCTTACCTTATGAATTAGATGCAGTTGAAATAAACAAATTTGAGATCCTGTGTCTCTAATTCCCCATACTGCCTTCTCCAGTACCTGTAACTTTCCCCTGTATTCCCCAATCCAATCTATACTCAGAGTTGTTAACATACAGAGGTTCGGTTTCTGAGGGAATACACTGGCCTTCTTGCTGCTAGGCTTCATCTCCATAGCAACCAGCCAGGCCCAAGAGCTCTCTGGCTGAGAATTCTAAAGGCCCCTCCCTAAACTGTCAACTTCAGGATTCCATAGAATCTTCACAGGCAGCCAATCATATAAGGTCTTTGCCTGCTTGATACAGACAAACTCATAGGCCACTATGATGGTAGAATGCATTTGGGCCATTTCCACATGACGTCACTGTCCCGTGATGGGGACTTGTTGCTACTGGTCTGCAAGTCATGGTTTTGCATGATGTCATCATGGTCAATGCATTCCCACCTGTCGTGATCGCAGGATATTCCATTACTGAAAACAATTCAGTAATGGCCCCAATCGCATAATGCTCCCATTGCATGTGGCTGTGTGGAAAAGGGAGGAAGTGCAATCTAGGTACTTCCTTCCCCAGTGCGGCATGGGAAGTGACTGGGCACACTGCAGAAGGTAGGTGCATTTTGCTCACACTGCCCTTCTGCAAGCAGCCAGCTGGATGCAGAGGGGAGTGCTTGTGTCATTTTCCCATCCTGTCAGTGGTACTGCCTGGATCATGACAGGACAACAACAGAGATGGGTAAAGTGAGGAAATGGCCTTAGTCTTTTGGGAAAGTCTCTGTACTCTTAGTATGAAGAGTACTTTAGATGATGAAGCAGCCAAAGTTGTATCAGCTGAGGTTGCTTTCCCTAGCGTTAGAGAGGCTAAACCCTTAGAAAAATAGTTCCCAGCAAACAGATTATGTTTTCTCAATTATAGAATCCCTTTGTTTGTAGCTGAATTCAGTACCTTCAGATTACAGGAGAAAAATCAGGAGTAGCCTTAAGACCCATCCACCCCCAAAATTATTTTTTAAAAAAACGTTTGTAATCAAATACGTTTTATCTGTACTTGGGTCTGCCTTGGGTCACATAGTGAGAGAAAGGTAGAATTTAAATAAAAAATTAAACAACTTCCATACTGTGGTGATACTTTTATTTAGTCAGCCAAAAGACACACACTTCATCAACCTAGCCTTCAAAGCTTCACAGGTGTCTTTATCAGGCACAGGTGATAAAATAACATTAGGAAGAAAAGAGTGACAGTGTTGCGGTCATGGAGTCTTTCCACACTACACTGCTATAGTGCTATTATTCCACTTTCAACTTCCCATGGAATCCTGGGTTTTGCAGTTTAGGGAGGGGCATTTAGAATCAGCCAAAGAGCTCTTTGGCCTCAGTAAACTATAACAGTGTAGTATGGAAAGGTCCATGGTGGCTACATTTAGGAACTGAAATTATTTTTTCCAAGGTAGGCTAATCATTGGAAAGTGAAGAAGGCTTCCGCTTTAGGTTGGTCAACAATAACCATTACTGGCTTGGTCTTTCCTGTTCTGTAATTCTCACCTACCAGCTCTGATTCCAAGCTTGAATTCCTGCTTACCCTCGGCTCTGACTCTTAATTTTACTCCCAGTTCCTACTTGATGGTTTTCTAAGGCTCAGCTGAAAAAAGACTGGCCCATCACCATGAAGGGAGAGTTCCATTGCTAAAGGACAGCCACATGGATTGCCTGTCCATGTACAGTAAAGGAGACACAAACTGTGTCAACGAGCAGATGCTGAAGGTCATTCTGGTTTTTCCAAAATCAATACAGGAGTGACAGCACATGAAGGAGATCCCCAGGTGCACATGTCCTTGAAGACACATTGAGAGGAATTGTGTCACTCTCTAGATAACAATGAGAACAATTGACCCATCAAGGTGAGGCCAGACTAAAGTACTAATAACACTGGCCCAACTTTTCTCAGTATTTTTGTTGCATTAAGTAAATGATTCTCAAAGGAATAAGCACAGCTTGCCAAAGTGACTATAGTTTTTTTTTCTTTTTGAAACAAAATGCCAATGTTGGTTTCAAGATATCCAGTGTGAATCCTGGCCCACCTGTGATTGTAGAGCAGAGGTGGGGAACCTGTAGCCTATGGGTTATGTCTGGCTTCCCAGATACTTAAGAAAAAAGGGAGTGATCCCACAGAGGACCAATGCAGTCAACCAAACCTTGGTAGTTGTCTACACCCCTTGTAAAGCCTTCTGTCACTCAATGATCTAAATCCTAACTAGTCCTAACTAGAGTAGACCCATTGAATCAATGGGGTTTACCTAACTGTTGACTTACCGTTCAACAGTTGACTGGCTCTACTCTAGTTAGGACTAAACAACAGGACGCTATCCAATGACCTCAGAGTTCATGTATTAATTCAGCACAGCCAGTGGGAGAGCACATAAGAAAACAAACACTTACATGTTGATGTATGAGGTGGTGCTGCTGGTCATTGTCCCTTTTGTACAGTCATGTCTTGTAGTATACCAGTTCACGGGTATATCTTTCCATCTGCCTATCTTTACAACTAAGGTGGAAGACTGCTCATGTGTTCTTTCAAAGGTTCAGAGAATAGCAGACCTGAGAGAGACACATCTAGTTCAACTTTGTGCCAATGCAGGAATCTACATCTAAAGCATCCCTGACAGATGGCCATCTAACTTCAGTTTTACAACCTCCAATATTCAACATTCCAAGGTAGTCAATTCCACTGCCAAATAGTATTTCCCACTCAAAGTTTCTTCCTAATCTTCAATCTAAATCTGCTTTCTTGTAATTTGAATCCATTGGTTCCTGTAATTTGAATCCATTGGTTCTAGTTCTATCTTCTGGAGCAGCAGAAGACATGCTCACTTCATCTTCTGCATGACATCCCTTCAGATATTTTAAAATAACTATCATATCACCTTTCAGGCCTCTCTTCTCCAGACTAAATGTGCCCAGCTCCCTCAACTATTTCCGATTGGACTTGGTTTCAACTCTAGACCCTTTTATCATCTTGGTCACCCTCATCCAACCATGTTCCAGCTTATCAATGGAAAATAGATTCTTCACTGGTGATTCACTGGGCTAGATCTAGCTTCCTTACCAATAGGAGTCTTCCATGAGTGGAGTTCCAGTTTGCTTCTTCTGTTAGACACAGTGAAGCAACCTCAGGTGGTAGATATTAGGGGTGAAGCAGGGACAGACTCCCAGCTTGTTCATTATAAGCTCCCTGCTTTCCTCCACTCTTGAAATACAAATCTGTATGTGGTACATGTTCTGTCCTGCACCCCCTAAACTACATGTCAGCCTCAGGTGTGGGCATTATCTCTTTGCCAGTTTTGAAGTCAGATTTTCCAACTGCCAGTCTATCTGGCTTCTATGCAGCTTTTTCAGTTCAGACAGCAGAATTTCTTGGTCTGTTCTTTCTGGTTGCAAAGGAAGAGAATGAAGTTCACCACTTCCCTTTTCTGTACTGCCCCCCCCCCCCCCGCTGCTACTTCTACTGTAGCAGGTAACCTTCAAATCACCAGATTTTCAAGGGAGGAGGAAGAGATATTGAACAATGCAAGGGCCAACAAAGACTTCTATTTTGTCACAAAGATTCCTCCTCAGGAATCAAAGCCTCCAGCAGACAGAAGAAACTGTTCTAATTGTGAGAGGCAGATTTTGAATCCTACTTACAATATGGAATCCGTCAGGTTCAGAGGGAGGTTGCCAGTGAGTATCAGTTAAACAGAAGAGGAAGAATAGAGGAGGGCTGGTGCCTTCAATTCCCATCCTGTTCATGGCCTTCCTTGAGACAACCAGTTAACCACCAAAAAAAAAAAAGTCAGAACAGGCCTATGGGTCTGAATCAGCAAGGTTTGTCCAAGATAAATGCAACTTTCCAAGTTCTGCACAGATTGAACAGGAAAAAAAAATCATTCTTTTTATGAGACACAATTCAGAAATGAAAAAAGAAACTATGCACAAATACTTTTCTGTGCAAAGCACTTCTTCCCATATGAGGCTGCCCAGATCTTCAGCAGAGGCTCTGCTACATTTCCTAACAGCCCGTGAGACCAGCCTAATGGATAGAAGTGGTAAAGCATTTTCTATAGCACTACCCCAATTCTGGAACTCCATCCCAAGAGAGGTCAGTCTGGTACATGCCTTTGGAGTTTCCAACCAACAGTAAAGGCAGTGTTATTTTACTTGGCCTTGGGTTCTTCTTACTCTGCCTGGCTGTTTGTTTTTTAAAGATGCTTTTAACTGTCTGGTTTTAGAAATATTTTTAAAGTAGAGTTTTTGGCGTGTTTTTAATTGGTTTTCAGCTCTGTATTTCATTTTCAAAGTGTTTTTATTCACTGTACATCATCCCAGCGCCCTGGTGGGTTGAGAGGCCATAAATAAATCCCATAAATAAATTTCCATAAAATGCTAATGCATGAGACAGAATGCTTTGGTCCTTAAAAATGCTCTGTGTACATTCTTTTGACCATCTTTACAATCCCCAGTGGAAACTGGCGGCTTCTGTTTCAGTGGAATGGTGAATCTATTCCAGGCTTTAGCCTGACTTTAACGGAGCTGTCCAAGACACTGAGTCACAGCAATGCATTGTTCCCGGTCCAGGACACATGCTATTGCACATTGTTGCTAACTAGCTGCTATTGCATCCCAAGCATTGCAAATCAGCCCTATATCATTTTCAGAAAAAGTCCAATAATGGCCTCCTTTCCTGCCATAATCTCATTAGCTGGGTAAGTGTGGTTCCTCAATGGCACTTGATAGCGCTTCCTTTCATTGCCAATCCAACAGTGAGCAGGGTGTGGATGTTCCCAGGTTGTCCCTCCCTCAGCTATTCCAATGGTGTGGTAAATACAAAATCTATCACCTCTCCATGTTTATGTTATTTTCTCCTTTGAGTTAATGTTTTAAAAAATTTTTAAATACATTTTTTAGCACTATAGTGCAAAAATGCAACAGTGTACTGGCATGTCATGATGTTACAACATTGCTGCGCTAGTACGGCTTACAAAAAAAAAAGTGACCAATCATAAGCTGTGGGCTAGGGAAAAGGCAGGGAAAAGGACTGGCCAATGATGCTGTAATGCAGTGGGAACACTGGTGGAAATACCACTATTCATCCGCTTAAGTCAAAAGGATGTGGTAGAGAGCGTTTCATAACCGGATTCCATCACAGAAATGGCAATGTTGGGCTTGAAATGGAACAACTCACTATTGAGGTATGGTGCAGAAAGGACCTAAGAGATCCACTTGCAGGATTCTGCTGGGGCTCCCCTGAAACCAGCCCCAGGTTTCACTGAGTCACTGAGATAGCTCTCCCTCCACATGTGGCCATTACCTGGCTGATGAAGAGTGGAGGGGATCAGAAAAGCATATGGTTGCCTTACTGTCACCAGAAACAAATGGAGAACATTTTTCATGAAGTTCCACTGAAGTCCTCCAGAGGTCTTAGCAAGTGATAGTATTGTCCTGCATTGAGGTGGACATTTATTTGTTGTTTTCATTGCATTAATTTTTTTAAATCAGTTTGAATTTTTTGATGATTTTAAATTTCTTTACGCCGTTAACTACATTAGTTTTAACTATGGAAAGGCCCTGGAGTCCCAAACTGGGAAAAAAATGGGATGCAAATAAACTAAAACAAATCACCATCACTATCACCATCACTGCTATGGGAACATAGCCAGACATCTCTCCGATCCCCTCTGCTCTCCACCAGTCAGTGCTGGAATGGCTGTTGAGGGCAGCTGACACAGTGACAGACTGAGTCCTGGGGGAAATTTGGTCATCACAGAAGGAAGAGGAGAATACCATGCACAAGCATAAGGTGGAAGTATCTTACTGCACGTCATTGACAGGATACCAGCCACCAGTGATGTAGACTCTAGTCAACTGACTCAGACTCAAGTCGGACTTAAGTCGCTTCAGTGACTCAACTTGGACTCGACTTGGCAATAAATGATGCACTGACTCAATTCAACTTGAGATTTGTATCCTTTTAGTGACTGACTTGCTGCTCATGGTTCAGTAACATAACACATTCATCCAGAAACCTTATAACTTTGAACAACACTTCCCTTTCTTTGTGCCTACTTGTCACATGGCAATCTGTCTCAAGCACAAAGTGAGGGTGCATTTCTCAGAGGGTAACAGCAAACAGGTTAAGCAGTGGGCTTGAGGCAGAGTTGAAGTCTGTTCAGCAGCCTGTCCCTGCTCCATATTGGAGGAACCTTCTAAAACTTTTCCTAAGAGCAAAAAGCAAGACTTGCCCCCAGAGTGCAGGGCATGTTTCTCAGAGTTAGGCAATGGGCTTGAGCAGGCCCCCACTGCATATTGGAAGAGCCTTCGAAAATGTTTCCTAAGAGCAAAAGACAACACTTGCCCCCAGAGTGCAGGAGGTATTTGTCAGAGGGGAACAGCAAATATGTTAGGCAACAGAACTGAGAAGGAAGGATCCTTCCTTCTAAAGCTTTTGAAGCTTCAGTAATGGAGAGTAAGAAGGATCTTATTCCCCACATCTCAAGCTGCAGATGTCAAAATTGCAAATGTGGAAGACCAACTCTGCTTAAATTGTTAAAACTGACTTTATTTAACTCTATCCAGAAATTCTGAATATAGGTTGGGGTATAAAGTTGGCTCCCAGACTTGAGGCTTGACTTGAAAGTATCTTCGAGGACTTGAGACTTGACTTGAGACTTGAAGATGGAGACTTGAGATTTGACTTGAGACTTGGAGTAAAAGACTTAAATACATCACTGCCAGCCGTTGTGTATTTCCAATGGCTCAATGGAATACTGGGCCAGCACATTGCCAAATACACAATCAGTTGAAAAGTTATGATATTCAGCAGGAGGGTGTTGTAGTGCAACCATCAATGCAGCTACATGAGTGTAGATTTACATTGCACAAAGAACAAGGTAGAATCATAGTCCTCTTCTTTTCCTCCTCCTCCTCCTCCTTTTTTTCCTCTTCTTTAAAAGCACAATGGTTGTTCAGTTTCTCTCAGGTACAGATTCATTAGCTCTTGACTGGCTCTCGCTTGTTTGCCAACTACTTGTGTGGAGGGAAGGAGGGGGGGAAGAGAAAAGTCATTTACCCTCGTGAATGTCAAGGTTAGTGCAAACTGTCCTTGTCATCAGTCTCTCTGGCAGAAGGTCAGGGATAAGCTTTCGTCAAATGGGCAGCGTCAAACAAAGCAGAGGCTGACTTAACTCACTGAAAGAAAGGAGACCTTCCCTGCAAGTCGATAAACATTTCACTGGGCAAGGGGGGTGGGGAGTAGAAGGAGCAGCAGTAAAAGAAAAAGGGTAACCCTTTCCTTGCCGTTCTTGGCATTTTCTTATTCTCCCAATGTTCTCCCCATGAAAAGGAAAAAAGTTCAGCGGTTATGATAATACCAGCTCTTCAAAAGAATGGCATAAGGATGACTGAACTAAGGCAGGATTCTAACCTTGTCCACCCCACAAGCACTTGAGAAATGTTAGAAGTCTTATTACAGACTGGGGAACTAGTAGATATCAGGATGTCTTTGGACTACAACCAGTGTCTGAACACATTGGGACATGCCAGGAATGTGACTGCAGAAGATGAGGGGAGGGCACTGCCCTCCAAAATAAGAATTCTGCCAGCTCAAACGAAAATTTGTCCCCAGTTCCCAAATGTCTAGCATTGCAGTAACTTAAAACTTCAGTTGAGTATTTAGAAATACAGTCATCCCTCCACATTTGCTAGGGCTAGGGGCACAGGACCCCCATGAAAGTGAAAAACTGTGAATAACTCTAAGCCTTCCCAAACCATATTTAACACACAAAAAAAGTATGATCACCATATTCAACCCACCATGGATTCCTCTAAGACATCAGGGTTCCTTCACAAAGCAGAAGTGGGTGGCTGGTGGGGCTTATGGCCACCTCCATTGCTGCCCCACACCATTTTCAATAGGGACTTACAAACCTCATTTGCAGTTTCTCAGTCTCAGGAGGCTTGCAGTCCCTATTAAGAATGGCCTAGGGAGGCAGCTGAGGTGACAGGAAATAATCTGTGAATAATCAAATCTGCAAAAGTGAAACCCACAAATGTGGAGGGCTGACTGTATAGTTTAGGCATCTAAAGTAAAGGGGCAGGCCAAGCCTCTAAGGGTATGGGAACACAGGATATAAAAGAGTTCTAGGTACAAATGTTTTTCAGCATGTCATTTCCTGTAAAGCTAGAAGTTTAGATGGAAGGAGAATTCATGGCTTAGCAGAATCCTTATGGCAAGGCCCTCATTTTTTCCCCTCCCTATAGCAACACGTCTGGCTGGCCCCGAGTGGTATGTACTTCATACATACCACTCAAGAATGGTTGGAGAATGAAGCCATTTGTTGCTTTAACTCAGGCACAGATATGCAGGGCCCAGCAGGAGGACATTTTCAGCCCTCCTCTTGCCAGCAATCTAGGGTACAACGATCAGAAGCAGGACCCAGTAGCCATTCCTTGTTGCATCACAGATTGCTGCTGGAAAAGTCATCCTGCTGTTCCACAACTGCTAGCTGAACAAACCTTCATTGCTCAATGAGGCTTCTGGTTGTTAAGATAAGTTGGGGGAGGGCATTTGTGATTGTGCCAATAGTGCCACAGCCACAAATATAGTGTTACCATATCCTACACCCCCATTCTGCAGGATGTACTGTTTTCATAACTGAACATGTTTATGGCTGGAAAACATGGTCAAAGGCACACTGGCTGGAAGAGGGCCCGGTCAAGCAGACCTTAGACATGATCAGGTCATAAGTTCAGAGAGAATTAGGTGGGAAAACCCAAAGCTAATTGGTTTCTGAGAATCCTTTCAAGACCTCAGGCTTAATGCACACCCAAATACAATAGAAGGTGAAACTGCCCAGGTGAAGTAATCAGGAACCCTACTGTGATCCTGCCCTATAGAGAACCTTCCCTAGTCACCCCACCTGACCAAGACATTAAGAGACTGTCATGACTCCCATCAATGTTTTGTCACCTAGAGTTGAGACAATCAGCCCATTCTGGACTCCTTTGTCAATCCCATGAGAAAGCAATTACCACTTTGTCCACACACACTCCTTCAGTGTGTGTGAGAAATAGGGTATAAAAAGCCCAGCTTCAGACTCAGCAAATTGTAGCACTTGGATGTAATATGTAGTGTCCAGACTCCTCTTCATTCTTACTACCCTCAGATGCTGTCTAAGCCATTCTGCTTCAACCTTTTTCTTCACAACTGGTAACTATCACCCTTTTTACCCAATCTCTCTCTCTCTCTTTATCCAACCTTTCATGCCTCACTTTCTGATAACTTTTTATGGTTCTCGAGAGTGGTTGATTAATTGTGTGTTTCGACAATCCGAATAAAATACTATGTTTCACTTTTAAGTGGGGTCCTCTCTACAGTTAGTACTGGTATACAGAGGTAAAATGATCCTGCCATTACCCTCCTCTCACAGGCCTCCCTTGAGTATAATTCCCCAAATTCTAAGGAGATGCTGGTATTGCAGATGGACCTCAAAGTTCCCCACCTCTTAGAGTAACAACAGAGCATGGGTAAATATAGAGCAATCACGGATCCAGAACTCTAGGTTACAAATTCATAACTGCAATGTAGGATGCCAGCTGTCAATTTAATACATTTAAAAATATTTAAAAGGCCTTTAAAATGTCACCATCATCATCATCACCTCACCACCACTATGATAATGATAAAAGTGGAGCACAAAGTGGAGCACAATCCATTTAAAATATCTTCTGCAATGGCTGGTTAATAGTCAAAAGCCTAGATAAACAAAATGGTCTTTGCCTCCTGGCAGACAAAAGACTGGAGAAGTGGCTAAGCTAGGCTCCTGTGGGAGAGAGTTCCATGAGCCAGGAGCAGCCACCAAAAAGGCAACCTCTCATGTCATCACCGAGCAGGACTGTGATGGTAGTGAGACTGAAAGAAAGCCCCTCTTGTGGGGATCTGAAGACTCAATCTGTTATATTTTGAGAGACACGGTCTTTCAGGGTGAACATGATGAGCTCACAATGCCAGGTAGCCAATCCTATTTGGTTCTGTCTGAAATTGACCTAAGTAAGGGCAAATTAAACTCATTAAAATGAAAACAATTTGTCTTCTACTAGCCATCTCAGGAATTGTACCCAATCAGGAACCAATTGGTTCTTTGGAACTGTCTTTTACGGACTTCCGGCAAGATGTCGGCGCAGCTGGTAGCCTAAACAGCTGGCTCAGGCCTACCACTGTGAATCTGTAGGGGAAACATCCCCCAGGGACCTAGTGTCCCTACAGAAAGGTACCCCCTTAGCAGGTAGGGGGGAGCAGAGCTGCTTACAGAGTCCATGATACTCCCAGTGTTGGTAGAGAAGGAGAGGGGAAACTGACAGGAATGGGACAGAGGACAGAGCCGTGCCATAGATTCGCAACCAGGAAACTGATCAGCACCAGCGAGAAACCTCTTTTAAAGGAAAAGAGAACAGTTTAAAGAAAGAAACCTGGCTGAATCTGCAGGGCGAGTAAGACTGGCTTCAAAATAAAATCAAATAGAATAAATTCTTGCTTAGGATGGAAAAACATCTGGAAAGACAGCAAAGTTCATAGCTGTGGAGTTGCAGACAAGCAAACAGTCCGGGGGGAGGAACGGAGGACGTAAGCAGTTTTTTGAAACTTTGCCTCTAGAAGAGAGGCAAAGGAAAATTAAAATTAAACTGGTATGGATTAGCCTCAGGAAGAGAGATGAAAGTTGTGGTTTTTCTGGCTCTGAAATTGGATTAACCTCAGGAAGAGAGGTGAAGTTAAAAAGAAGGAACTGTCAACTGTGAAGGGTTGCCTGATTTATACTTAAGAATTTGAAAAGAGACTATTCTAATTGCTGATTATGAACAGAAGTATTTGTGGGTCTGGCTCCTGATTAGTTAAATGGATTAACCTCAAGAAGAGAGGTGAAGCTTTTAAAAATAAAGACTTGAGAAACTTGATTTGAGAAAAGACTTGAGGAAAACTTGAGAAAAGGAAGAGACCTGAACTCTAGAAAATCTGGAGCAGACAACAAGGAAGAAAGAAAAGTGGACGTGACAGGTCTATATATAAAATGGACTGATTTTAATGGGCTTTGACTAGTGGATGAATTAATTGTGGTTATATTGTATATAAATAATAGAATAGTAAAACAGTTTTAAATCTCTTTCCTTTTTATTAGAATTTGGATTAGACAAATATAGAAATTGATTAATAGATAAGTAAGATTTAGCAAGGTCAGGATGTTATTAGATTGTGTTAATCATAGTGATAGTGATATTGAAATATATTGTGAATTTTATTACATATTGATTTTATATTATATGATATCAAAATTTTGGAGGGTAATGTAGAGAAAACTAAATAATAAAGAAGGGAAGATATCACAACAGGACAAAAGAAGACAACACAGACACAAATCCAACCACAAGTTTTAGAAAGAAGAGGATCTATGTGTGATAACTGAAGCCCCTGTCAGAGCTGCTGAAGACGAGCAGCAGCTGTTGGTCCCTGTGGCTCTGGCTGGAGATGAGTCCTGCAGCTCAAGAGCTCCCCCTGCTGCCATGGACCGTGCAGGCTCGGACGTTCCTCTGCCTGCTCCTTTAGGGCAACAGGGATCCGATTCTGAAGATGCTTTGGAGCCTGTGCCAATCAGCCCACAAACAAGGCAGAGACTCAAGAGAGCTGAGCAAAAGGAGGCTTCCTTGATTAAGTTCAAGAAGCAGGGACTGGCCACACCTGTGTCTTGGGTTATATAACTGCCTGCCTGGAAGCTTTCCTTTGCTTGTGACAAACTTTCTACAAGCCCTCTCTTTGCCTGTTCCTTGCTTCCAGCACCTGGCTCCTGATACCTTGGATTGATCTCTTGGCTCCAGACTCCTGGCTTTTGACTATGGCTTTTGCTTGTTGCTCTGGCTTAGGTAAATGGACTTCCCTTGAGTAAGTGCTTCCTTGACTCTCCTGGCAGGACTCTGCTAGCTGTCCCACTCCCTTCTCTGGGCTGTCTCGCTACCCGGGTCTCTGGCCTTGACACTATGGCATCTAAAGCAATGGAGATGAGTAGAGCTGGAAGAATTTCAAAAAATGAGAAATGATGTGATGGAAGAATTAAAGGCAACAAGGACAGAGATAAAAACAACTAGGACAGAAAGAAAACAAGACCTGAAAAAGGAAGTAGAAAATTTGAATCAGAGCCTGCAAAAACTCACAAAAGATTTATCAACAATAGATCAAAAAGTTGAGGGCATCCAAGGAAAAAAGTCAAAAATTGGAAAATCAGCTGGAACAGATGAAAAAGAGCAACCAAAAAGACAAAGAAATTATAATGCAATTAGAAATACGACAACGGAGTAGAAATCTGAAATTGAGGGGACTTCCTGAACAGAAAGAGGAAAATTTAATTCAAAGAGTAACAGATATTTTGGCACCATATATAGGCCAAAGAAGAGCAAGATCTGAACATGAGATAGACAAGGCCTTTAGAATTGAATTGATGGTGGCTAAACGACCAGCCCTCCCACGAAATATAGTGGTATATTTTACCAGAGAAAAAACACATATTTTGATTTTGGAGCAAAATTACAAAGAAAAATTAATAGTGGATGAGATTGAAATAAAAATTTTAAGGATGTACCGCCAAGTGTGATGAGAAGCAGAAGAGAATATGCATTTCTGGTAAAAGATTTGCAATTAAAGGGAGTAAGATATAGATGGGAGATACTAGAAAGCCTTTCCTTTTTCTTTGAGGGGAGAAGAAGGAAGATAAAATCTGTTCAATAAGCAACTGAATTTCAAGAGAATTATTTGAAATCGGGAACTGCAACATTGAGGACTGAAGAAAAGAAATCCGATTCAACATCGGAAACAACAAAAATGGCCATGGCAACGGCAGATGAAACGAGTCCAATGTCTGAGAAAGAGTCTGAACTGGCAGAACCAGAAGAGAAAAAGAAGAAAGGAAAGCAAAGTTAGCAAAGAAATAAACATGAAGATAATAACCTGGAATGTATGAGGAATAAATTCACAAGCAAAGAGATAACAGATTTTTCATCACATAGAAAGATTAGAAAGATTAAAACCTCAAATTACGATACTATTGGAAACTCATATAAAGAAAAATAAAAAAAAGTATTTACATAATTCCAAATTAGGCCAATGTTTTACCTCTCTATATGGGAAGAAAAAAAGGGGAGTTGCAATATATATTGACAAGGATATCCCAGCAAAAAAAATATTGGAAGATGAAGAAGGAAGAATATTAGAAGCTGGATTTGCAAAAAATGGCAAAAAAAAATTTTTTAGTGGGAGTATATGCTCCAAATGAAAATAAAATAAAATTTTAAAAGGAACTGCGAGAAAAGATATCAATATGAATATGAAGACTGGATCTTAGCAGGAGATTGGAATGGAATTATGGATGTCAAAATGGATAAAATAACCTCCTCAAATAAGCAAGATCAAGGGAAGAGAGGTAAACTGCCAATAACTTTTTTTGAGATCTGTGATGAAATATCAGTTTTGGATTCATGGACAACTCTTTATCCTAATGTAAAGGATTTTACTTATTTTTCAGAAGTACATCAATCCTGGTCTCAAATAGATATGATTTTCACCTCTAAACATCTCTTAACAGAGATAAAAAAGATAGAAATACTGCCTACAATCATCTCAGACATCACCCAGTGATGCTGCAAAGGCAGGAGACGGCAAAACAATTCCAATGGCATTTAAATGACAGTTTATTAAATGATGAGGAGATAGTACAACAAGCAAAAGAAGTGATAAAAAATTACTTTAGAGAAAATATAAGAGAAGATATGAAGATGAAGACAGTCTGGGATGCATCTAAAGCAGTAATGAGAGGTTTTTTATGCAAAAATGACAAATCCAGAATAAGATAAGGCAAGAGAAACATCAAGAGTTGATGACTAAACTTCAAGAGAAGGAAAGAGAATTTAGAGAAAACCCATCGAAGAAATCATTACAAGTGGCGATAAAGAAAGAACAAAAAGAGATAATGCTGAATACATTGGGGGAAATAGAAAAAAAGATGAAACAGATGAAATTGACTCAATTTGAACAAGCTAATAAAATTGGGAAATGGTTAGCGTATAAACTTAAGAAGAAGAGAGAGAAGAATATAGTAGCTGAACTGAAAAATGGGAAGAAGATGGTTACTCAACATGAAAAGGTAAAACAGAAGTTCAAAGAATACTTTTGAAAAATTATTCTATGAAAAAAACCCTTTGCATCCAAACAAGAAAAAGTGGACAGACTTTTCTTTCTAAGATTAAGATGCCAAAAATATTGTTGGAGAAACAGGAACAGTTAAGCCAATAACACTAACTGAAATAGAAGAGGTTATAAAAGATTTGAAAATGGATAAGGCACCAGGACCAGATGGCTTCATTGTGTTATATTATAAAAGATTTGTAAAAGAATTAATTCATCCATATCAAGCAACCTTGAAAGAAATAGAAAATTATGGGAAACCACAATCCTGGGGAGAAGCAAACATCGTATTGATACCTAAAGAAGATAAGGATAAAAGAGAAGTTAAAAGCTGCAGACCAATCTCTTTGCTGAATACAGATTATAAAATACAGGTGACAGTATTGGCAAAATGATTGAGACATGTATTACAGGACAAGATTCATGAAGGTCAAACAGGCTTTCTCCCAGGCAGATATATGAAGAATAATATAAGAACATTTTTGGATATGATTGAATATTATGATAAAAACCCAGGGAAGAAGATAGCTTTTATTCTATTGGATGCAGAAAAAGCTTTTGACGACGTTTCCTGGGAATTTTTGCACTGAGTTTTAAAAGAATATGGCCTGGGAGAAGCCTTCCGTAAATGAATTATCAGGATCAATCAGAGAAGTTAATTATAAATGGAGATACAACGACAAGCTTTGCTATAAATAAGGGGATACAGCAAGGGTGCCCCTTATCACCACTATTATTTATAGCTGTATTGGAGGTATTATTGATTGCAATAAATGAAGACTTACGGATATGAGATTTAAGAATAAAGAATAAGGAAATAAAATCTAAAGCTTTTGCTGATGATGTAATTATATTTTTGGAGGAACCACAAGAATCAATTCAGGCGTTGATGGACATCTTACAAAAATATGGACAAATGGCAGGATACAAGATAAATAGAGAAAAGACAATGATGATGACATTAAATATGACAAAAAAAGAACAAGCAGACCTGGAGAGAAGATCTGGATATCAAATTACTAAGAAAGCAAAATATTTAGGTGTTATCAAATAATTCTTGATTTTTATTTGTTATTATAACAACTATCTGAAGATATGGAAGGAGATTAAAACTGAAATGGAGAAATGGATACATTTAAATTTGTCTCTCCTGGGAAGGATAAATGCTTTTAAAATGTCCTTACTACCAAAGCTTATGTTCCTCTTTCAGAATTTACCAATAATAGGAAGAGAGAAGATTTTTAAAGAGTGGGAAAAAGAGCTACAAAAATTTATCTGGCAAGGGAAAAAACCAAGAATAAGATTCAAAATATTATAAGATGCAAAAGAGAGAGGAGGATTTGATGTGTCATCGTTAAAAACCTATTACCAAGCATGTTGTTTAGATTTGATCAAAGATTGGATACAAGTAGAAAATACAACAATTAAAGAATTGGAAGAAATAAATAATAGGTTGGGATGGCATGGATACTTATATTATGACAAAATAACAGTGAATAAAGAGTTTAATAATCATTGTATTCAAAAGACACTATTGAAAGTTTGGTCACAAATAAAGCTTAATTTTATAGAAGACTTCTGATGCGGACTTCACCCCAAGAAGCTTATAAAATTGCCCTAACAAAACAAGGAAATCTATTAACTTATCAAGAGTTGTTGAAATGGGAGGGGGGCAAGCCAAGAATGCATACAGAAGAAGAGTTAAAAGCTTTAGGACATGAATTTAATTGGTTCCCATGGAGACAACTTAAGGAGAGATTTAAAATGGATTTGAAAGAAAAGAAAATGAATTAGATTTATTGATGAAGGGGGACCAGAAGAAGAGAATCTCCAAATTTTATAAGTTACTATTGCAAAGAGAAATGGAATCAGAGGTTGTTAAAGATAATATGATTAGGTGGGCACAAAATATTGGACAGCCGATTGAACTGGACACATGGGTGAGGGCATGGAAAACAGATATAAAATTTACACCAAGTTTAAATTTAAGAGAAAATTTTTATAAAATGCTACATAGATGGTATATGAGACCAGAAAGATTGCAAAAAATAACTAAAAATGGAAATGCAAGATGTTGGAAATGTGATGAAAAGGTGGGGTCTTTTTTTCATATGTGGTGGACCTGTAAGATAGCAAGGAAATTTTGGAAGGAAACACATGAAGAAATTCAAAGAATTTATAATTTAAATTTTGAAATGAAGCCAGAGTTTTATCTGTTAAACATGCTAGGGCAACAAAGAGAAATAAGATGTCACCAGAAGATATTGTTATATCTGATAACTGCTGCAAGACTGATATATGGCAATATTAGAAAGAAAGGAAATATGTTGATATAAAAGAATGGAAATTAAAAGTCGTGGATATGGTAGAGATAGAAAAGTTAACATTTTCTCTGAAAAATAAACCTATCCAGAACTTTGAAAGGAAATGGAGAGAAGTTTTGAACTGGATAAAGATATTGCATAAGTAAAGAAAAGGAACAAAGCAAGATTGTATGTAATATAAGGTAACAATGTAACAAAGCAGTGATGTAACAATGTAAGATGTAACAATGAAAGATCATTTTTTAAGCAGAAACTATGGCCATTTCTGCATGCGGGGAAGGAATCGCTCCCTGACACTACTCACCGGATCTTCTGTCGGTCCGGTCCGGGGTGAGGCGGAGCAGTGCATGGTCATAGATGTACACTGCTCCGGCGTCCAAAATGGCAGCTTCCGGTTGGTCGTGGGTCTCGACCAACCGCTGAAGCTCGCCAGCCTAAAGCCCGCCCTCCGCAGATCACAGGCTCGCATTGGTGCAAGCCTGCGAATCTGCATTGGAGAGCAGGCACACAATGGTGCGCAACAGCATTATGAAAGACCGGAAAAATCAGGTCTTTCAAAAACACACTGTAGGACCACTTGGGGTTGTTCCGGAGCGGACTGAGATGCGGATCTACGGTAAGTAGTCTGGACCCAGTCCGCTCCAAGCTGCAGACATCCTCCATGGAGGACACACTGCACCGTTTTACTTACCCCATGTGGAAATGGCCTGTGTATGAATAGAATGAAAACAAACAGATTCAACTGGAAAATAAGCTTGGAAGTGGGGAGGGTTTTTTTTAATTTTCAATTATAAACTTCAATAAAAATATTATTTAAAAAAATCACTGTGTGGTTTGCCTTGTTGATTTTAGATAAAAAAAATATAGGCAAATTCTAGGGAGTGGGTTCAGTGTCAAAGGCAGCCGTTGAATAGCAAAACAGAGTACATATCCATGTTGTTGTTGCTGTTGTTGTTGTTTTGTGTCTTCAAGTCCTTTCTGATTGTTGGAAACCCTAAGGTGAACCTGTCATGGGCTTTTCTGGTTGAGAGGGTGTGACACACTCAAGGTCACCCACTAGGTTTCCATAGCCAAGTGGGGAATCCAATGTTTAAACTACTACACCATGCTGACTCTCTATACAATTGTACCACTTTGATACCACTTTAACTGTCATGGTTCAACTGGATGAAATCATGGGATCTGCAATTTGATGGGGGGGCTCTATTGAGCTCTACAGCAGGTGCTCAGAGAAGTGCATTAGAGATTTTTATGTAAACCTCTATAAAAGGATGGGTTGCTTTTTTAGATGTCTGTTTGCCTCATTTAAGATTTGGATATGGACAGATGTATTGCAGAGTTGCATGTTAAAACAATAAATACATGTTTGCTCCAGGGAAGGGAGCCAGCCTAAGTATAAACAAAGATAAGATGAAGATAATAGCTGGCCTATAATAATAACAATCTCTACAGTACAAGGTTACTGGCCTAATGCCAGCAAAATACCAACACCCCTTTGCACAGGCCAGTTCCACACTAGAGTGTCATAGTGCTATTATTCCACTTTTAACATCTTATGGAACTGCAAACCCCAGGATTCCATAGGATGTTGAAAGTGGAATAATAGCACTATAACAATCTAGTGCAGAAACGGCCACAGGAAAAGGAGACACCAGTAGGTTAAGAGAGAAAATAAATCTCAATATGTAAACTGACTATAACAGGTACAACAGTAATGACCTTAAACCTTTCTTTGGATTGGATAAGAGAACTGGGGAGAAGTGCCTAAATGAAGGCTAAAGAGGGTATAAAATAGAATCAGAGAAACATAGAGCTAGAAATGACCGCAAGGGTCATCAAGTCCAACCCAATTCTATCAGGAAGGAAGACACCATCAAAGCATTCCTGACAGATGGCCACCCAGCCTCTGTTTAAAAACCTCCAAAGAAAGACTCCAACACACTCCCAGGCAGTATATTCCACTGTCAAACTGCTGTTATCAACAGGAAGTTCTTCCTAATGTTTAGACGGAATCTATTTTCCTGGAGTTTGAAGCCATTGGTCCGTGTACTAGTCTCTAGAGCAGCAGAAAAGAGGCTCGCTCCATTCTCCATATGACAACCCTTCAAATATTTAAACAGAGCTCTCATGTCACCTTTTAACCATCTCTTCTCCAGGCTAAACATACCGAACTCCCTAAGCCTCTTCTCGTATGAGATGCTTTCCAGGTCTTTTATCATTTTGGTCACCCGCCTCTGGACACATTCCAGCTTGTCAATATCCTTCCTGAACTATGATTCCCAGAACTGGACACAGTATTCCATTGGCGTCTGACCAAAGCAGAATAGAGTGGTACTATCATTTCCTTTGACCTAGACATTATACTTCTGTTGTTGCTGCTGCTTAGAATTATTTTGGCTTTTTTAGCTGCTGCATCACACTGCTGACTTGTGTTCAGCTTGTGATCTATTAAGACCCCTAGATCCCTTTCACATGCAAATAGAAGCCCTTTGGACAGCAGGGCAGCAGATTTTGCTCTTGGAAAAGCTGAAGCAGCACTACTGCTGCCAAACAATTGCTGATAAACTGAACTCCTATATGTGGTAAAATACTCCTTTCTTGATGAAGCTTGTTATTTAATGCCCAACCAAATGCCAGTATATCGATAAGGTTAAACAGGCATGTTAGGAGAGGGGGGGTATTAACACTTTGCTATACAATTCTAACAGAAGTGTTAAGATTGTACCTAGACTAATTTAAAGTCTATGTAAGCTGTGCTGCTGGAGACAGAATATTTATCTGTGCTATTTGTGTTACTAGAATAAATCCTGCTATAAAAGCTGTAACCTGTTTTCTTATTAATATTCTGACAGACCACAGCTTAAGAATAGAGTAGTCTGCCTCATCCATGAAGGATACCTTCCAAAACCCCCAGTGGATGTCTAAAACTGCAGATTGTACCAAACCCTAGTGATGTAGACTTGAGTCAATTGACTCGGACTCAAGTCGGACTTAAGTCACTTCAATGACTCGACTGGGACTCAGCTCAAAAATAACAGATGCACTGAGTTGACTTGACTCATGAATCCTATATCATTAGTGACTGACTAGCTGCTCTGGGTTTAGTAACATAACACACTCATCCAGAAACCTTAAGACTTGGAAAAACACTTGCCTCTCTCTTTACCTACTGATCACATGGCAACCTGTCTCATGCCCAAAGCTTGAGTGCATTTCTCGGAAGGGAACAGCAAATGGGTTTGGACTTGAGGTTTGCTCAGTGGCTTGACCTTGCTGCATGTTGGAGGAGCCATCTAAACCTTTCCCTAAGAGTAGAAGGAAAGACTTGACCTCAGAGCACAGGGTGCATTTTTCAAAGGAGAACAGCAAATGTATTAGGCAACAGGTTTGAGGAAGGATCCTTCCTTCTAAACCTTCAGGCTATTTCCACACTAGACTGTTATAGTGCTATTATTCCACTTTCAACATCCGATGGAATCCTGAGGTTTGCAGTTTAGGGAGAGGCATTTAGAATTCTCAGCCAGAGAGTTCTTTGGCTTCAGTCATCTATAAACCCAGAATTCCACGGGAAGTTGAAAGTGGAATAATATCACTATAACAGAGTAGTGAGGAAAGGCCCTTCAGCAATGGAGAGCAAGAAGGATTCTATTCTCAACTTCCAAAAAAGCCTCCAGCCTCAGAAATGGAAGTAAGAAGGGAGGAAATCTTGTGGAAAAAAAGATAGTTTTTCTAAAATACAATCTTGATAAATTTGATCAACAATACAACTTTGTTTGTCAAACTTGCCTATGATTTTTTTTACAAATCTTGTGCACATCTTCTTGATTTTCTAGTTATTGAAACTTCACCCCTCCACACACATACACACACACCCCACCACCACCTCTTTTTTTTTTTTCTGTTACAGTTGGCTCCTAGACTTGAGACTCAACTCGAGACTTGACTTGGAAGCATCTTGCAAAGATGAGACTCGACTTGAGACTTGAAGATAAAGACTTGAGACTTGACTTGAGTAAAAGACTTAAATACATCACTGCCAAAACTTATGTATTATTTCCCCTGTACGTACATACCTATAACAAAGATTTTGCATTTTGGGACCATTGTTAAGTAAAATAAGAGTTACTTGAATACAAGCATTGCAATAACATGACAGTCAATCTAAGGACCAAGATAGCGATTAGGACCATTTCCGCACTATACTGTAATAGTGCTATTATTCCATTTTCAACACCCTGTAGAATCCTGGGGTTTCCAGTTTAGGGAGGGGCATTTAGAGTTCTCAGCCAGAGAGCTCTTGGGCCTCAGTAAACTACAAACCCCAGAATGCCACTGGATGTTGGAAGTGGAATAATAGAGGACTGGTATAAAGTAGTGTGAAAAATTGTGATTAATGATGTTATTATGTCGAATTAAGGCCCAAAAAGGAAAAATGAAGAGGAATTATTTTCAAAGCAATATGGAAGATATTTGTAGAAAAGGCTTTAATAAAAGAGGAAGGTGTCATACCTCTACAACAAGAATTACAATTCTGGAAGGTGGAGTAAGTTGAAAAATAATTGGCTGTGGGAGGTGGGTTAACTTTTAGGAATAGTTTGATATGTTTAGAAGTAAGATCATATTTAGTAACGGTAATAGATTAAATGTAATTGAAAAGTATAGAGTTAAGAATGAAATTATTATAATAATAATGAGTATAATGAGAATGAGATCTAGATATAGGTATATAAGTATATAAGCAGTATGATGTATAATATGTTGAATAACTATATGATTGTAATGGAATTGGAGATAAATAACAATGTAAGCTTGTTTTTGTTGAAATTCCTTTTTTTTTTTCACTGTTATGTGTATCACCTGTTGTTCTTCTTTTTTGTTTTGTTCTCTTTTCTTGATAGTCAATTAAAAAAATTAAAAAAAATAACAGTGTAGTGTGAAAATTGCCTTAGTGACTAATGTGTGGACAGTGCGTATAGTGTGGATTCACTGGACGAAGTGGTGATTCACTTCCCAGGTGAGACAGAGTGGAACCCACGAAATTTCATCACCCTATTTTAGAACAGTGCACCATTTAGAACTTACAAGTTTTTTGTCTGCAATTTTCCATGTAATATTTTCAGACCACAGTTGACCATGAGTAAGTAAAACCGCAGAAAGAGAAGCTGCAGAAAAAGGAGGAATACTGCACTTAAGGTAATACTGACATTGATCTGACTATTGGATAGAAATGGATTTTGCAATCTTGAGAGCTTAGGTGACCAAGAAGGCAACTTGTTAAAAATCCAAACAGGTTCAGAACCAACAGGTATAAGACAAAGAATCTTCAATCGTCTACAATACATGGAATGGAGGAACCGCAGCTGTCATCTCCCCGAACTACAAATCCCAGGATTCCTTAGGACGGAACCATGACTGTTAAAGTGGTATCAAACCCCCATAACTGTGCAGTGTGGATACACCCAGAGCAGTCTCAGAGAACAAAGCAGGAATATAGAGCATATTATTGTTTTTCCGGACTCAGAAGACTATACGTGTGACTGTCATCCCTAATTAAATGATGGACCCAAAGAGCTACAATCCCCAGGTTGGTTTGTAAAGTTGGTGTGCTTCTTCCTTCCATGCCACACTCCACCTCACCCCTCCAACCAAACCCTTGGTGTTACAACACAGGAATCCAGAAAGACTGCTCATATGGGAACCATTATGGCACATAAGCAAACAATACCCCTGCTGGTTTGTGCTGGAGTACATGCTGTGATATCTCAAAGGTGGTGATGGTAGAGCTGCTTTTAATAGCCGCACAGCATATGCAATGTTTAATGAAGGCACGTTATGTATATGCACACACTCCTTTTGTGTGTGTGTGTGTGTGCTGTGGGCAATGCCAAGCCAAAGTATAATTAATGCAAAAAGGAAGTCATTTCCAAGGAAACACCATGGCAAGAGCAGCAAGGATCAATTACAGAAAATGGTCTCTCACACCTGGAAGAGACCTTTGGGGAATGTGAATGGGAAGTTAAAAGAATAAATTTGCCACCTTTTAGGGTCTGAGCTGTGTATATAAGGGGTTGCCTGATATGGAGTCAGATCAATGGGCTCTTGGGCCTACTGGAAATGAGCTGAAATCAAAGATGTGTGTACAAGATAAGTGTAAATCAAAGACCGCATGCACACCTCAGTTCCATGGGAGCACAGGGAAGAAACAAAATTGGTTCGGGATGCAGAATGGAGCTTCTTGAGAACCTGATCTCCTTTTTTTTTCCCTTAAAAATATTAGTTTCTGCCTATCATGGCAGCAACTATGCACCTGAAATTTTTTTAGCAATGAAATCTGAATGGCCAGAAGAGCAGCTGTGGCATGTAGTTCGTCCAAACGTTGTAGTACTTTTTTGGTGCCCAGCTAAGACCTGGGGCCCTTTTACACTACACAGTTATGGCACTATGATTCTACTTTAACTGCCATGGACGCATACTATAGAATCCTAAGAATTCGAGTTTGGTAAAGCTCCAGAGAGCCATCATGTGTAGTGATCTGAATATTGGGCTACAACCCTGAAGGCCAGGGTTCAATTCCCTGCTTAGCCATGGAAGCCCACTGGATGACCTTGGGTGCATCTCAGCCCCAGAAAACCCGATGATAATTCACCTAAGAGTTGCCATAAGTCAGAAATAAGCTGAAGGCACACAATAACAATACAACAACAAGGCACAAGAGCTCTCTAGCTGGGAATTGTAAACAACCCTCCTAAAATTTCAAATCCAAGAATTCCAGGCTGTGGGACCATGGCAGTTAAAGTGGAATCATTGAACTAAAATTGTGCAGTGTGAAAGGACCTCTGGGCTTTCTGTTTGCTGGAGCTAGGATAGCATGGGCAGATTAAGCAAACCAGCAATATATTCCAAGTGCTTTGGAAATTAAGGGAAATTATGCAAATACCATCAATGTACACAACGTATGCAAGCCATAGAATCCAGTTTGTCCTAATGAAGAATTTGGGTTGTCTGTCAACAGCATTTTTCAAAGTTTTTGCATGTTGCACACACAAACACAGTGAAACTATGGACCTTTCAGCACTACACTGTTATAGAACTATTATTCCACTTTCAACATTCTGTGGAATTCTGGGGTTTGTAGTTTACTGAGGCCAAAGAGCTCCCTGGCTGAGAATTCTGAAGGCCCCTCTCTAAACTGCAAACCCCAGGCTTCCATAGGATGTTGAAAGCGGAATAACAGCACTCTAACAGTGTAGTGTGGAAAGGCCCTCAGTAACCCTGATTGTACACTGCTCTTGAGTTCTAAACAGAATGAAGGGAGCACAGAACATTACACACACACACATACACACACACACATATATCCTGTTCTTTCATTCTGTTTAGAATGCGCACGCACGCACACATGCTGTCATAGAAAAGAATCTTTCTGTATGGCATGTGGCATGGAAAACGCATGGCAGAAAAATACCACTGTGATATAAGGAGGTCAGAGAGGAATCTGAGGTGTGCCTTCAACTTATGGCAACCTTAAGCCAAACCTATCACAAGGTTTTCTTAGCAAGATTTGTTCAAAGGGGAAAGGGTTGCCTTTGCCTTCCTCTAAGGCTGAGAGAGTGTTACTTGTCCAAAGTCACCCAGTGGATTTTTTATGGCTGGAGAGGAACCTGAACTCTGGTCTCCAGAATTATACTTCCATACTCAATCCACTACACCACACTGGCTCTCTAGGAATCTGGGAGTTGTTGTTGCTGTTGTTGTGTGCCTTCAAGTTGTTTGCAATTTATGGGAACCCTAAGGCAAACCTATCATGAGGTTTTTGGGGCTGAGACTATGTGACACATCCAAGGCATCCAGTGGGTTGTCATGGCCAAATGGGGAATCTAACCCAGGTCTCCAGGGTGGTAGTCCAATGCTTAGACACTATGCCATGCCGGTTCTGCAGAATCTAGGAGACCAGAGTTTAAATCCCCAGTCAGCTATGGAAATTTGCTCAGTGAACTTCAATGAATCACACTCTTAGGCCCTTTTTGCACAGCATCTGCCATGCGAAAGAAGGTCTGGAGCCTCGCGCGATTGTGAGGAGCGATCTGCATGACACCCTCGAAATCGTCCAAGGCTCCAGGTGCCGGCAGGCAACAATCATGCACCTTTGCATTTTTGGCTTTAAGTTGAAAATGCTGCACGATCGCGCATTGCTCCTGGGCCCCATGTACACTTACCTTGTGTGCGGAGCCTCGGGAGCCGGGCCGGTCGAGCTTCCTGTCTCAGTGCAGCCTGGGAAGATCCCAGGTTGCACTGCAAAAGGAAGAGGTGGGGCTCTCGCGCGAGCAGGAAGCTTGTGAGGAGCTGAAGAAACCTGGACACAAGGGCCTCTCATAAGAGGCTGCTCACGCGAGCACCACACCCCAGCGCTGAGAAGAGGTAGGATGCAGAAAGGGCCTTAGCCTCAGAGGAAGGCAATGGCAAATCTCCTCTGAATAAATCTTGCCAAGAAAATCCAACGATAAGTTCACATTAGTATCGCCATAAATCATAAACAGCCTGAAGGCACAGGACAACAATGGAGAGAAATTTCATTGGCTCTAACCATAACAACAACAACAACAACAGCAACAACAACAAAAATAGCAATTTTGTAACCCAAAACTTCTTACGAAAAGCAAAGCTATTTCTTCTTTTGCTGTTACCAGGCTGGTCCTAGGCTCTTTTTGCATGCCATTTCCCACGTGAAATGGCCACGGGAGCGCCATGGGATCACAAGGACAGTTTCGCATGATGTTCTTGTGATCGTGCAGTGCTCCTGTAGTGATCCTGCAGCAATCACAGATTATATCATTTTTGACTCTTTGCTGAAAATGACCCACAATTGTGCATTCTTCCCACATCCCTCCCGCACTTACCTGGCTTGTGGAACCTCAGGAAGCATGATGGCCACACCTCCTCTCTCAGCTCAGCCTGGGAAAGTACTCAGCTGTGCTGAGGAAAGAAGGGGCAGAGCAATTGTGTTTCCTTCCATCCAGCACGGAGCTGATGTGGAGGGAAGTGCAGGGGACATGATTCCCTCCTGCAAGAGGCTTTTCATGAGATCCCCATGCAATGGCAGCGCGAAAAGGCAAGGTGCTAAAAGGGCCCTAGTTTTGTTTATTGTACTGTGCATCTTTACCTGGGTGGTTTTGTCTGTCTGATTTTATGTTAACCTGTCTTATTTGGGGATTTATTTTGAATGGTCCCAGACTACAATGACCTTGTGAAAGCAGAAAGATGGGGCATAAAGTTTGTCAAACAAATGAGAGCCAATACCAACATTTTGCCTACAAAAATTATTCATATCTATCTTCTCAGGTGGAACATCTAAGGCATGTTGAAAGTGAAGAAGATTGTATTCAGCTGTCAATAGATTTTTCCTAAAATGAAACCGGGGATTACTGCTGGGGCAAAATCTCATATATGAATCATTCTGTTGAAGATCCAAAGACAACCGAAGAAAAATCAAGTGTAATCTCCAGTGTATGCAGTATCCCTTATTCAGTGTATACAACCTCTTTTTCCCCAAGAACCCATCTATCATCAATGTGTCTCAGAGAACTTGGAAATAATACCAGATGTCAACCAGGGTAGAGCCAGCGTAGGTTTGAGCATTGGACTATGACCCTAGAGACCAGTGTTCGATTCCCCACTAAGCCCCAGGAGGATCACACAGCCCCAGAAAACCCTATGATAGGTTTGCCTTAGGGTGACCATAAGTCAGGAATGACATGAAGGAACACAATAACAACATCAACCATTCTACTCTTCTGAGTAAGCTCTCTGGAATAAGACCTGGTAGTACTGTTCTACAATAGTTCTAGTTCTCTTCAGAGGCTGGAATTCAGTAGATGTTGCTGTAGGATTCCTGTTCTCCCTCCTGGCCGTTGGCCTGAGGGATGCCTCTAGGTTCAGTTTTGTCCTCCATGCTGTTTAAACTCTGCATGAAACTGTTGAGAGAGATTATCCAGAGCTTTGGAGTTCAGTGTCTCCAGTAGGCTGATGACACCCAACTCTTTTCTCCTTTCCATCTACCTCCAAGGAATCTGTTTTTGGTGGTAAACCAGTGTCTGTTATCAGTAATGGACTGAATGAGAGCAAACAAATTGATGCTTAATCCAGACAAGACGGAGGTTCTCGTGTCAGGAAGCAGATCAGGGAACAGGGATTCAACCTGTGAAGGAGGGAATTACGCTTCCCCTAAAGTCTCTGGCTTGAATTTATACCTGAGACTACATGTCCAGAAAGACTCCCTTTATGAGTCCACCCAAATCCCACCACCATCATTTGGTGAGGACATACGAGAGAGTCTTCTCAATGGCTCTCCTGGGTTATGGAATTCTCTCCCATGTGAGATTTGGATGGACCCCTCTCCCCTGGCCAGCAGGTTAAGAACTAGAACCAGCGTCGCGTAATGGTCTGAGTGTAGGATTACAACCCTGAAGATCAAGGTTTGATTCCTAGCTCGGCCATGGAAACCCGCTGGGTGTCACACACACTCAGCCCTAGAAAATCTTTTGACAGCTTCACGTTAGGGTTGCCATAAGTTGGAAATGACTTGAAGACACATAACAACAGAAGACTTTTGTATTCATGCATTCCCTTGGCTTATAATCTGTGTCAAAAACAGCTTTTACTGGGGTGGTATTTCAACTGTTTTTAGCTATTTTTTATCCTTTTTACTTTGTTTTGATAGTGTATTACATTGTCTTAACCCTGTGTTTTTTTAACTGAACTATCATTTAGTTGTGTCTTAAAATTTTGTATGACTCACTGTTTAAGCTGTTTTAAACCTATTTTAAAATATTCACAGACCACCTTGGATCCTGTTAAGGGAGAAAGGCAGGATATAAATTAAATAAATGAAATGAACAAATAAATAATACATTGCAATCAATTACCTACAGCAGTCACTTTTTAGGTAATGTCATTAACCATGTTGGCCATTCTGAAAAGTATGTGAATGATAGAATCATTAATTTTTAGTGGAACGAGTAAAATTTACTAATTACTCTTACATTTTTACTTTTTGGAAATCATTATGTGAGGAATTTTACTTTTTCCTTTTATGTGTGTTTTTAAAAGTAATTAAAATGTAACTAAAAAGTAATGTGTTCTTGATGTTTAATACAATAAGTACTTTTTAAAAAGGATGAGCATTGAATAATGAATTATTCTAAGAAAAATAAGCCAAGCTTGGCTTTTTATGCAAAATATTGGAGAATCTTCTAGGAAATACAAGAGAATTACAGTTTTGCCATAGCCCAGTGATATAGCAGCTCCTTTGCATGAAGAAGTTTGTGAGCTCAAACCATACCATGTCCAGTTAAAGAAATGGAGAAATGCATGATGTGGAAAGCATCTGTCAGAGATGATAGAGATCTGTCACTAGATTGTGCAATCAGTACTAAACCAGACAAATAAATTGTCTGACCCTGTATAAAGTAGCTTCTTGTAGTCTGGGGCAGCAGACTTACATTATATTACCAGTTTGTTATTTCCTATCAAATCGACTTAGGCCCTTTCCACTCTACTCTCCTAACCCACCATAGGGAGGGGAGAAGGACAGGACTGCCACAACACTTATACACAATGTTGTCACAGTCCCATTCTTCTCTCATCCCCGGGGAGCATAATTGCATTGCAAATTATTGACGGATTTTCCCCATCAATGACCAGCGATTGCATCAAGATCGCGGACTTACCTTGTCTGCGGAGGCCCTGGAAGCGCAACGGCTCACTTAAATTAGTATGGGAGCATGATTTTAGAGAAGTAATAAATATTGAGAGCTGGGTTGAAATTCAGGATATGAGAATATTGAGATCTATGTCGGTGAGAATTAAGGAACATTTTTATAAGTTAGTTTGGCGATGGTATTTAACCCCATTAAAATTAAGTCAAATAACTGCTGATCATTCTAATCTCTGCTGGAGGGGTTGCCAAGAAATTGGCTCCTACTTTCATATATGATGGGAATGTGAAAGTGTACTGAAATTTTGGCGGTTAGTTTTTACAGAAATAAAGGAAATAACTAATCAAAATATACAGTTAAATCTTAAGTTAGCTTTGTTATCAATATTTGATAAGGAACAAAGTAAGGAGCCATAAGAGAATTAATTTCTATTTTATTAACTGCAGCAAGGTTAAGGATAGCTAAGAACTGGAAAATAAAGCAAGATACTCACTTAGATGAATGGTATAAAGAGGTATAGGATATAGCTGTTAATGATAAACTGACGTGTAATATTAAAGTAAAGAAGGGGGAATTAAAAAGAGACATTTTTATAGATATTTGGGGGGAATGTATTGATTATGTGTTAATAAAGGGGAAAGGAAGAAAACCTAATGAACAATCATTACAATTTTGGAAGGGGAATGGAGCTTCTTGAAGGGAATGGAAGTGGTTATATCTCTAATAGTCCCAGTGGTAGGGAGCAATTATGATTTATTTGTAGAATAAACTAAGGCCCTTTTCGCACAGTGTAGTCACTGCATAGCTGCGACGGCTCAAGGAAGCATGTATCCACACGACATCATCGCTATTAAGTTGATGTTAAGTTGCTGGCGCGCGTTTGCATACTGCTAATGCATTGTATTTGAGCAATGGAAAAAATGTACTTTCACTCCTTGACATGGCTTCTACTAAGTTTCTACAACTACATGCAGAACCGTTGAAGCGCATTCTCACAGGAATGAGCAGGTTCAGGCCGGGCCCGGCTTGGCACGCATGGCATCATGTCTGCATAGGGACGTCCTTCCCAAGATTTTTTAAAAAAATGGATCCAATGAAATGGACTGGGGAGGGCATTAGGTGGAGCAGTGGAGTGGTGATGAACGCTGTAGTGCGGAACAAGAAAGCAGTCTTCGCCACCTCAACTGGGGGACGGTGCAGAATGCCACGTCACAGAAACGTTGCAGAAACGCAGCCAAAAACTCCGCTCCTATGATGCCATGAGGTGTTTCTACCATCTCGTACAGAAAGGGCGTAAGTTCAGGAATATATGGTATATAGTGGTTTGTTAGTTTATGTTTATTATGTATTTGGTATTGGGTTATTGTTTTATAGTGTCATGTATTGTTTTGTTATGTTGTTTAATTAATTAATAAAAATTATTTTAAAAAATTGAAAAAAGGAAGCACAATGGCTGCGCTTCCTGCCCCAGCACAGCTTGGGCAACTACCTCAGTGTGCCTCAGCAGGAAAAGGCATAGCCATTGTGCTTCCTGGAACACAGTGGCAGCTGGTACAGAGGGGAGCACTCCTGTCACTCTCCCCTCCCGGCAGAGCCAACAGCGGGACCCACACTGGATGTCTTAGGGCCTTAGACTTCTGGAAACCCTCCAAGTTTTGTAGTCATCGGCTGCCTTGCTCAGGTCTTGCCAACTCAGAGCTGTGGCTTCCTTGATGCAATCAATCCACCTGTGATGTGGTCTTTCTCTTTTCCTGCTGCCTTCATCTTTTCCGATGAGTCACATTGTTTCATAACATGTCCAAAATATGACATCCTCAGTTTAGTGATCTTGGCTTCCAAGGAGAATTCAGGCCCAAATTGATTGTAGGACTCATTTATTTGTCTTTTTGACAGTTCATGGTATCTGCAGAATTCTCATCCAGCATCACATTTCAAATGAGTTGATTATTCGTCCTGTCGGCTTTCTTCACTGTCCCACTTTCACACCCTGTCCTGTGGTTAACTGCGGCTTAAAATAGTATTAAAAGATTCTTTAGAACTTAATAAAATAAAAACACCACACCCTCCATTAAAAGCCAAATGCTTCCTCAAATGAAAAGGCCTTTATCTGCTGACAGAAAGACAGCAACAACAGGCCAACCACTGAAGCGAATTCCATAATCTGGGAGCAGTCACTGAGAAGGTTCTCGCTCATGCCCTCAAGAGACATGCTTGGAATGGTTGCAGGATCCCCCTGCAGATCTTAACAGAATCTTACAGGAGATACAGTTTTTCAATTAGTCTAGACCCAAGCCAAATAAAGCTTTAAAGGTCATAACCAGCACTTTGAATTCTGCCTGAAAAGGGATTGGCAACGAGTGGAGTTGTTTTAGCAAAGGGGTAATGTAATTCCTATAACCTACTCAAAGAAAACCATAGAGGCATAGTGGTTTGAGCTTTGGGTTATGAGCCTGGAGACCAGGGTTTGATTCCCTGCTTGGCCATGGAAACCCACTGGGTGAGCTTGGGCATGTCACACACACTTTCAGCCCCAGAAAACCATGTGATAGGTTCACCTTAGGGTCACCATAAGTCAGAAATTACTTGAAGG
Source organism: Cyclura pinguis (assembly GCA_030412105.1). Classification (NCBI taxonomy): domain Eukaryota; kingdom Metazoa; phylum Chordata; class Lepidosauria; order Squamata; family Iguanidae; genus Cyclura; species Cyclura pinguis. Next base: position 13,842,439 of record CM059599.1, on the reverse strand, counting down.
CACACCACCACTCCCACCACCGTCACAACAACAACAACAACATAACCTGTCCCAGTAAGCATCCTAGCCTCTGCATTTTGGACTCACTGAAGCTTCTGGACAACTTCCAAAGGCAGGTCCACATAGAGTACATTACAGAGGACCAATTTTCATCTGCTCTTAAAAAGTGCAGAAGTAGCTGGGGGAAGAGAAGAAAGGAGGCAAAATCTTGGTCTCCCCAGTAGGATCAGGCAAAAGCAAATTCCCTCAGCCTCTCCCAGCCTGTGTGTTCTTCTTGATGAATAACTTCTGCCAGCTTGACCACACTGTGATGTTGTTTGGCTGTATGTTTCACTTTTCACCAGTAAAATGTTGGAGGGCATGTACCACTGCTGTCATATAGTGACAGAAATGTCATAGAAAGTCTGGACACTTACATGAAAGAACAAGGAAAATCATCTCAGGAGCTATGTTATGTTGCCAAAACTGAAGGACTAGCCAGTACTTCAAGCTGGATAGGTTTCTCAACAGCAGATTACAGTTCTCTCACCACATTTGCAGGTTTGACCTTCACAAATTTGCTTATTCACAAAGCACCTGCTTGTCTCACCCCTGGCTTTCCTCCTCCCACTGCTTTGCATTCTTCACCCCAGGCTTGTGAGGTTCATGTTCAAAATGGATTTTTTTTCCTTTTGGCTGTGTAAAGCCATGCTCTGCCATGCAACTGCACATTGTGCTGTGTAATAGTTGCTGATTGGTCAGGTGCTCTCTTTGCTCCTACTCCTCCTTTCTCAACATGGCAACTGAAAGTAGTTAGAACCCTAGAACTCCAGTCTTCTCTGTCTGAGGGGAAAATACCAGTAAGCCTTTTAGCTTGTCTTTTTTCTTGGCCCTTGGGAACGCTGGGGCCAGAGGCCAAAGGAGCGGGGAAGCTCCAGAGGGGAATGGGAGGGGACATTGCAGGGGAGGAAGTTATTCATGGTTTTCTACTTTTGCAACAGTTCACAGCACAGATCTCTCACAAATGTGGAGGGGCCAGTGTACCCTATTGTGGAAAGTGACATAGCATTTCTGATTTCTTTGAAAAACTTTGTAACGCTTTGGAATATCCCAAAATATTTGTGCTGTAAGTGTTGTCTTTGATGTGACTCCCACAAAGTCCTACCTTTTGGGAAATCTGATGAATTTCAAAACCAGTGTGAATATTCATCTTAGCTCTACTGAGTGCTGTCATGACATAGTTTCTGGAAACAGGACCAATTGCCATCAAAACCCACTGGATCCTTCTCTCATTAAGTAAAGGAGAGAGAAAGAAGTAGACCTCTGGATTTACTTTTGTTACAGTTGAAAAAATTTTCTATGAACAAGCCAGTGCAGCAGAACATTTTCATTTCTTTCTTAGAAAACATGCAAAATACCATCTGCAGTTAATGTAGCTAACTTCAAGCATGCAGCCACGTAACAGATCTACACCCAGCTTCTTTGATTCTGCTACTAAACATTTTTCAAGAAAGAAAGAAAATCCATTTTTACTGCTAATGCCACCTGCAGGTAAAAGAAAAACAGTTGCCTGCCCTGGTTCTTGAAAATTGCTGAAATATATGCCTCTGTGCCTTTGTAGAAAATTCATCTCTAAGACCTTTGTTCTGGTTTGGGAGAATACACACTGTCTTTTTTTTTCCCCAAAACATAATATCTGGAATGTTATTATTTTTTTAAAAAAGGATGCATACATTTAGAGATTCCTTTGAAACTCTGCGCATCCAAATTTTTTGAGACTCTGTGCTTTTGAACAATCTGATCACTCTTCTGAAGCAGTGCTGGTAAATTAGGTTTATTCACTAAAAGAACTGTTCTTGTTGTTGGCTTATGACAACCCTACAGCAAACCTATCATGGCATTTTCTGGAGCTGAGTGCACGATGCTCCCAAGGATACCCAGGGGGCTCCATGGCAAGCATGGAATTGAATCATGGTCTCCAGGGTCGGTAGTCCAATGCTCAAACCACTACATCATGCTGGCTCTCAACAGAATTTTTAGAATCCACTATTTCTTTTTTTAATTTCCAAATTAAGTAGAGAGCATGGAGCATGCTCCATATATATCTGGGTTCAGTTTGCAGGAACTTCAAGTCAATTAAATTCTTTTGTATTTGTATTATCTTCTCCTTTACCAATGGACATATGACCTATGGATCAGTCAAGGTTCATTCTGTGGAAAGGGGAAAGTAACAACACTACCTCAGGGAGCTAGCTTCCCCTGGCCACCACTGCCACCATTTTCCCACCCAGGCATTCAAAACGACTTTTCGCCACTCTACTCAGAGAAGGAGATGTTTCCTTTTTTTGATAAAAGTTAAGATACAGTATTAACTCTTGTCAGAAAAAATGAAGGAACCATCCCCTGCTCTGAGTAGAGTGGTGAAAGGTGAGAGTTTAGTCGGTCCCTGGAGAGTCTAAAAGAAACACCAATCCCCTCTACTCTTTCCACTGCGGCACTGCTTCTCTCCTGTTTGAATGCCTGGGTGGGAAAATAGCACTTCCCCTCAAAGGGGCACCAAGACAGTAAAGGCGGTTAATGCTTCTTTTAGGTTCTCCCAGGACAGACTAAGTTCTTCCCTTTCTCCGCTCTACTCAGAGAAGGCGATGGTTCCTTTTTTCATAAGAGTGAGCGTATAGTACTTACATTGATCCATCAATAAGTGGACCCAGGTTTTTTGGATCAAGTTTTCAACTAAAATTTTTAGACTTATACATGATTATAGACATTAAATAGGAGAAATTTAAAACTGCGGTAAGTCACACATGTACCAATATAGAATGAATTTTACAGACTCTTCAAACCAGACATCTCAAGAAAGGGGATGAGGAGAAGGAAGAAATACGACAACAATAAAGTGATGGAACTCAGGTATTTTCTCTTATTCCAAACGGCTGCAAACTCACACAATGGTTTTGTCTTTGTGGTTTCAGTACCTAATATGGTTGCATTGGCAATGTCAGCTCTCCTCAGAATGGAGTCCTCCAGATGTGTTGGACTACAGCTCCCACCAGTGTCAACATAGCTACTGAACGGCACAGTACAGATTGGTTCATTTCTTTTCAGAAGAGCTTACTAAAATTTGACAATTTCAGTGTAACTGGGATATAGAAAACTCAAGAATTCTGTTTAAGAAAAAAAAATGGGAGAAAGTGTAACTAGCAGAATTGTTCTTTTTCTAATAATTCTCTGCATTTCTCTTCAGAAGTCCCAACCAGTACTTCTGTATAATTGTGTATAGCACTTTCTTCCAGAATTTGAAATTGTCAGACTATAGATTCCAGAATCCTTATCCCTTGGCCATGCTGTCTGGGACTTCTGTGAGTTGAAGCTCAATAACATTGGGGATCCACATTTTAGAACTGCTGGTGCTAGACCCACTGAGTCAACTGTTGAAAGATGAACCAACAGTTATATGAGTCCTATTGCTTCCGTGGGTTTACTCTTATTGGAGCTACCAATAGGTTTCAGGCTTTAGAGCACATCCCTATTCTTATCCACTCAGAGTTAAACACCACAATGTTCAATGGGCTTTGTTGTTTTTGTTGTTGTGTACCTTCAAGAAGTTTCTGACTTATGATGACCCTAAGGTGAGCCTACCATAGGGTTTTCTTGGCAACATTTGTCCAGAGGAGATTTTCCTTTGCCCTCCTCTGATGCTGAGAGGGAGTGACTTGCCCAAGGTCATCGAGTGGATTTCCGTGACCAAGCAGGTATCTGAATCTGGTCTCCAGAGTCTTAGTACAACATTCAAACCACTACACCATGCTGGTTGTCAATGGGCTTTACTCCCAGATAAATGTAGATCAGATTTCAACTTGGGCAGCACTGGAAATCACTGAAATATTCTTCTCTCCACACTCCCTGTTTCCAACCTCTGGTCAGATTATCGTACAAATTTGCATCTAAATTGTTGAAAGGAAAAGCTATTTCAGCCAACACTTTTTTGTCATTTCTTCTCCCTCCCTTCCCCTCTTTCTTTGCTCTTAAAAGGACATCTTGGACCCGTCTTAGAGGGGAATGAGAGAGAGAGAGAAACAGGCTTCAATACACGAGACTGTGCAACCTTTGACATGATGTAACCATTGACGATGATGACATAATGTCATGAGAACAGATGGAAATAATACGGTGAAGCCCCGCTCTCTGCCTCTAATAGGCAGCTGCTGACATGAGTGAAACACCTCTTGCACCACTTAATAAAATTATCTTCATTTAGGAAAAAGGGATGAAGATATGGAGCCAATTACCTTAGTGGATCTGACAGGCAACCTTAAATGGATCTTCCGCTTGCTCCGTTTCGGTCCACTTAAAAAAAAAATGATACTATGAATAATGATAAAGATGACTCAGAAGTGATGCCTGGGGAAATTCTTATCTTTAGTTTAGAGAAAATTAATAGGGGAGAATTCAAAGTGGAAGAGAACAAGGTCCAAGAAAATTGGGGCATTTTCATAGTTGTCCTTTCCTGTCTTTAAATGACAGAAGTCCATATCTCTTGTTCTTAGCAAACTGGAATGAACTAAACGGGTAAGGTGAGGCCTCTCACACTGAAGGTCTGTTTATGAGATGGACAGTGAGGTCTACAGTGTATAGAGAGGTGACATTTTCCCAGAAAATACCACAGGATAAAATACCAGAGGATTTCAGACAAGAAAATCTGTGTGGTATGGCTTAAGAAATTTGTCCCCTGAGTCTCCATGTCAGCTTGCAAGCAGAGGAAACAAGTGTAAAATCCTTGAAGCACCAACACTGGAAATTGTCAGGCATGGTGATACAGGTTCCAGTTCAGTTGGGTCCAGGTGACACAAGGAGATGCTTGGATCATAGCTAATTATCCAGCTTGGTTCATCAGCTCGAGCAATTAACTCAGGTTTGGTTTGTGAGAAGGTTTGTCAACTCTGGTGGATTTTACAGTGATTTAGGCTGAACCAGATTTTTACTGATAAGTCTTAATGACTCAAAATGGCATCACATTTCTCTACACACTGGCTGGAATCCTGGACGGTGTTTACAAGACACTGGAGGCTTTGGGTGACCACAGCAGTGGGTTCCAGGGCTCACAAGGAGCCTAGGCTACACAATTTCCCTACCCTAATATGGATGCACTATGATTTGTTTTCTTTCTTCCATATGTTGATATGCAGAAGTGATTGGAAATGTGAGAGATTTGTAGTGGATAGCTATTGCAGAGTCATTAATGCACTAGGCAAAAGTTAAACAGTTTACCCAGCCCACACTTCACCCCCACACACAATGTTTAGCAGAGAAACCAAACAAGCCAAGTCTTTTCCTTAAGGTACTTAAAAGTAGTTTACTCACAGATACCTGTGCATAATCAACACAGGGTCATCTTGTTGAAGAAAAAGTCAAGAATTACATGGTTTCAGGAGAGCTGAGAATCTGATCTTCAGAGAAAGCTCTAAAAAAGAGCATGCTTCATGGGAGAATCAGGTAGGAAAACAGAGAGAGAGATCCCAGAGGACAAAGGAGTGCTTACATTATGCAGGAGTAGTGGGTGTGAACAAACAAACAGGAAGTGGCCAAAGACATATTGTGTCTAAGGCCATTTCCACACCTTACCAGTTCCCGTTGTGGTTCTGGTGTCATCCCAGCAGCCCCTTTGCTGGGATAGGATCACAACATGAACAATGCCCTCTGCACCCGGCCAGCTCCCTGCAGATGATAGTGTGACCAATAAGCGCCTTCCTTCCATAGTGCAACTGGCTTCTTTCCTGTGTTGCACTGGGGAAGGAAGTGTGTGATCACGCTTCTGCCCCTTCTGCATTGCCAGTAGTGATGGAAGCATATCCCATGATTGCATTGGGTGGGGACGCGCTGGCTGTGGGACCGTGATGATTTAGTGCAAAAGTATGACTTGAGGACCACTGCCAACACGTCCCCATCATGAGATGGCAACACCATGCAGAAATGGTCTGAACTTCCTGAGTGACATGAAATCTAACTACCAATAAGCATCAGGTATGTAAATGGTTGCTAATTCCAATAGACTTCCAGAGTATGCTCCATCATTCTAACATTGCATATAGCCTTGTTTGATTTTACACTGCAGTTCAGATATATTCTAGGTCCATAGCTGCTACTGCTACCTAGTTTCTGAAGAATACTACCTCCTGAGTTCTTCATTTGACACTGTATTCCAAGTGCCATTACTATTGAAGATTAGGCACATGGCAATTAGAACTACATCTCCCTTTCAGTGACACATAGGCTTTGGGACATATTCTCTGAAACATGTCCTCCCATCTCTTGTTTCAGTGGAAAGTGAATATTGTTATTCATATATTTGAAGAAAAAGATTTATATCAGAAGGAAGAACTGCTTTTTAACTTTAGATTTTTCAGGTTTTAAAACAATTAAACAACTAACAATTTCTTTTGTTAGTTACCTTATATACAATTACAGCAAGCAGACATGGACACACACACAAATGTGCACAGTCCTGTACCAGAAGCAAAGCCTTGACCTAAATGGAGAAACTCTTTTGTTCCAGTGTGGCAACTTCTATTATCAAGTGAAAGTACAGATTTCATGGTGCAAGCTTAGTTCTGTCAGATTAAATCAAAAACCCAGAAATAGCTATGACCGTAGCCAACCACTTTCTAAAACAGACATCTCCCCTCCCACCCATATCCACATACACCCATAAAAAAACCCCAGGCAAACCAAATATTAATGATTATAATCAGTATTATCATTGAGAAAAAAGGCCAGAGACCTGAAACTGTGACTTTTATATACTAACTCTGAAAAGCAACTCAGAAAGACTGTTTGTCATAATTTCAATGAAGAATTATTTACCTAAAACTGAGGCCATTTCTCTCACCTTTTCCTCAATATTATAGTGCTATTGTTCCACTTTCAACATCCTGTGGAATTCTGGGGTTTATACCTTACTGAGGCCCAAGAGCTATCTGGCTGAGAATTCTAAAAGCCCTCCCTAAACTGCAAACCCCAGTTACATTTGTGCATATGTCAAGAGCCATCCAAGGGCAGAAGGGAGGTTCCAAGAGGCCTACAGTGACTTCACCTTGCATTGCAATAGATGAATCATAGAATCACAGAATCATAGAAATGTAGAGTTGGAAGAGACCACACAGGCCATCCAGTCCAACTCCCTGCCATGCAGGAACACCCTCAAAGCACTCCCGACTGATGGCCATCCAGCCTCTGTTTAAAAACCTCCAAAGAAGGAGACTCTTCTTGGAGACACTCCGAGGCAGACATATTCCACTGCCGGACAGCCCTGACTGTCAAAAAGTTCTTCCTGAGGTTCAGGTGGAATCTCCTTTCCTGCAGCTTGAATCCATTGCTCCTTGTCCTGGTCTCTGGAGCAGCAGAAAACAAGCCCTCTCCTTCCTCTACATGGCATCCCTTCAAATATTTAAACATGACTATCATGTCCCCTCTTAACCTTCTCTTGTGCAGACTAAACATACCCAGCTCTCTAAGTCTATCCTCATAGGCCTTGGTTTCCAGGCCCCTCACCATTTTGGTCGCCCTCCTCTGGACCTGCTCCAGCTTGACCATGTCCTTCTTGAATTGGGGTGCCCACAACTGGACACAGGATTCAAGATGAGGTCTAACCAAAGCAGAGTAGAGTGGTACCAGTACCTCCCTCGATCTAGACACCATGCTCCTATTGATGCAGCCGAGAATTGTGTTGGCTTTCTTGGCTGCCGCATCACACTGCTGACTCATGTTCAGCTTGTGGTCTATTAAGACTCCTAGATCCCTTTTACACGTACTGCTATCCAGCCACGTGTCCCCCATCCTATAATTCTGTATTCCATTTTTTCTACCTAAGTGTAGGACCTTACACTTCACTCTGTTGAATTTCATTTTGTTAGCTTTGGCCCAGCTCTCCAATCTATCCAGGTCATTTTGAATTTTGATCCTGTCCTCTGGAGTATTAGCAACCCCTTCCAATTTGGTGTCATCTGCAAATCTGATGAGCATGCCCTCTATTCCTTCATCCAAGTCGTTGATGAAGATATTGAACAGCACTGGGCCCAGGACAGAACTCTGTGGCACCCCGCTAGTCACTTCTCTCCAGAATGAAAAGCAGCCATTCGTGATCACCCTTTGGGTTCGGTCGGTCAACCAATTACAAATCCAACTAACAGTAGCCCTGTCCAGCCCATATTTTACTAGTTTCTTTGCAAGAATGTCATGGGGAACTTTGTCAAAGGCCTTACTGAAATTGAGAAATGCTACATCCACAGCATTCCCTTCATCTATCGAGCTAGTAACTCTATCATAAAAAGAGATAAGATTAGTCTGGCATGACTTATTTTTGAGAAATCCATGTTGACTTCTCGTGATTACCACGTTGCTTTCTAAGTGATTAGAAACTGACTGCTTAATGATCTGCTCCAGAATCTTTCCGGGTACTGACGTCAGGCTGACTGGGTGATAATTATTTGGGTCCCTTTTTTTTCCCTTCTTGAAGATGGGGACAACATTTGCCCTCTTCCAGTCTGCTGGAACTTCTCCTGTCCTCCAAGATTTCTCAAAGATTATAGCAAGCGGTTCCGAAATGACCTCTGCCAGTTCTTTTAATATCCGAGGAGGCAATTCATCTGGTCCTGGAGACTTGAATTCATCCAGTGTGGCCAGGTATTCCTGTACCACCTCTCTACCTATTATGTGCCGCATTTCCCCTGCTTCCTCACCTGCTCCCCAACCGCCAGGTTGAGTGCTTGTATCCTTCTGGGAAAAAACTGAGGCAAAGAAGGTGTTAAGTAGTTCTGCCTTTTCTCTTCCCCCTGTTAGTAATTCGGCGTCTTCTCTGCGCAGCGACCCTATCGTCTCCTCCTTTTTTCTTTTGCTACAGACATATTTTAAAAAGCCCTTTTTATTGTTTTTAATGTCTCTGACCAGCCTAAGTTCATTCTGTGCTTTAGCCTTTCTGACCTCCTCCCTACATCTCCTGGCTACTTGCTTAAATTCTTCTTTGGTGGTTTCCCCCTTCTTCCATTTCCTGTACATGTTTCTCTTAACACTTAGCTCAGCTGAGAGTTCTTTAGTCAACCATTCTGGTTTCTTCAGATGCCTTCCATTTTTCCTCCTTATTGGCACAGTTTTAGACTGTGCCTTCAGTATCTCCCTTTTAAGGAACTCCCATGCCTCCTGAACTCCTTTCTCTTTCACTATTCCTGACCACGGAATTTCAGCCAGCAGCTCCCTAAGTTTACAAAAGTCCGCTTTTTTAAAATCTAAGATGAGTGTCTGGCTACACTTATCTTCTCCTTCCCACTGAATGCCAAATTCCAATAGGGCATGGTCACTCCCCCCTAAAGATCCAACCACTCCTACCTCATTAACAAGGTCATCCCTGTTGGTCAGGATCAGATCTAGAATATTTGATCCCCTTGTGGCCTCTTCCACCTTCTGGACCATGAAATTGTCTGCAAGACAAGCAAGAAACTTGCTGGACCTTGCTGTCTTGGCAGAGTTTGACTGCCCACAAATATCCGGGTAATTGAAATCTCCTATTATTACTGTATCTCTCCTTTTTGAATGTGCAGTCATTTGGTTGAGGAAGGCGTCATCAAAGTCCTCAGTCTGGGTTGGAGGTCTGTAGTAAACCCCCACCAGAATATCCCTATTGTTTCTCTATTGCAGACATAACAGCAAAGTCATCTATACAGGTCATATTCCAATGCAATTAAACAGAGAGATGTTGAGGGGGAAGGATTCAGTTCTCATTCACACATAAGCTTACTTCAATTCACATCTGAACTATTGCACAAAATATAAACCAAACACATTTGAACTATTACACAAGCAAAACATGTCTATTCCTCTGAATTCCTACCTTGAATTTTGCAGTGAAGTTCTCCAGTCTAAACCATGAATGCAAAAAGTTTATCTTAAAGAGAAAATGCACAAACAAATGCATGTATTGTTCAAATGTGATGTGAAAATGTATTTGGAAAGTTGCTTGCAACAATTTGTGTCTGTGCAACTGCATACAAAATTGCATGCAAATTCTGGGAGTGCAGGAAGAATTGTACTTGAACATTTCTCAGAGTTTATGCTGTACTGAACTTGCAAGCGGGGGGGGGGAAAGAGGGAGAGATAACTGGAGAGAAATCAAAACTGACTAATTCATCAATTCCTAGGCCCTTTCTGCACAGTATTTGCCATGCAAAAGGGCGCCTGGAGCATCATGCAATTGTGAGGAGCGATCTGCACAACTCACTCACAATTGCACAATGCTCCAGGGGCCAGCAGGGGCCAATTATGCACCTTTTCATTTTTGGCTGGAAGCCAAAAATGGTGCACGATCATGCATTGCTCCCAGGCCCCGCGTGCACATACCTGGCGTGTGGAGCCTCCAGAGCCGCACCAGTTGCGCTTCCTGTCCCAGCACAGCCTGGGAAGGTCCCAGGCTGCACTGCGGAAGGAAGAGGTGGGACTCTCGCATGAGTAGGCTGCTCGTGCAGAGCTGAAGCAGCAGGGACGCAAGAGCCTCTCACCAGAGGCTGCTCGCACAATCCCCGCACCCCAGGGCCCGAAAAAGGTAAGATGCGGAAAGGGCCCTAGTTAAGCAGACTTAATTTTTAAAAAAGCATGCTGATTATGTTGGACTAAGGCCATAACATAGTGGCCAAGGACCTGAATCATGTTTATGTAGTATAAACCTACATGCACATAGTTATACAGTGATTGAACTATTGAATTCTCCTACTGAATACTGACGTTATGTAATCCATTGTGTATCTCCTAACATACCTGTTCATCATTTCATGGTGCAATGAGGAGTGCACAGTGGCTACCTGTGATCTCACTGGTGGGATCCTACATGAAGGATGTGCAACTGTACATGAAATGAATTCAAAGACACATCTGTCTTAATCTGGATCAGTAGGCAAAGAGATCATGAAGCTCTTTGAGATAACTGGGAGAAAAAAGTTGGTAGCATAAACTTTTGTAGACTAAATCTACTTCATCACAATGCAAAAATATAGGATGGGGGATGTGTGGCTGGATAGCAGTACATGTGAAAGGGATCTAGGAGTCTTGGTAGATTGCAAGCTGAACATGAGTCAACAGTGTGATGCGGCAGCCAGGAAAACCAATGCGATTCTTGGTTGCATCAGTAGGAGTATGGTGTCTAGATCGAGGGAGGTGATGGTGCCAATTTATTTTGCTGTGGTTAGATCCATTTGGAGTACTGTGTCCAGTTCTGGGCACCTCAATTCAAGAAGGATATCTACAAGCTGGAGCGTGTCCAGAGGAGGGCAAACAAAATGGTGAAGGGTCTGGAAGCCGTGCCCTATGAGGAGCAGCTTACAGAGCTGGGTATATTTAGTCTGCAGAAGAGAACGTTAAGAGGGTACATGATAGCCATGTTTAAATATTTGAAGGGATGTCATGTCAAGGAGGGAGCTGGTTTGTTTCTTGTTCTGCTCCAGAGACCAGAACAAGGAAGAATGGATTCAAGCTGCAGGAAAGGAGATTCCACCTGAACCTCAGGAAGAACTTCCTGATGGTCAGAGCTGTCTGACAGTGGAATATGCTCCCTCAATGGAATGTGGTAGAGTCTCTGTCTTTGGAGGTTTTTAAGCAGAGGCTGGATGGCCATCTGTTGAGAATGCTTTGATGGGTGTTCCTGCACAGCAGGGGGTTGGACTGGATGGTCCCTATGATCTCTTCCGATTCTATGATTCTATGATTCTATCACATGCATCTAACAGGGTAGACTTATTCTACAAAAGCTTGTGCTACCGACTCCTGCCTCTCAGAACCTTTGAGACTGAGTAACTTACTTTGAGACTGACAAGAGCAAGAAGGTGGTAGCATAAGCTTTCATAGACTAAGTCTACTTCATGAGATGCATCTGATCATGAAAGGAATATGTCCCCTGCACAGTGGTCAAAAAAAGTCTAGCCATATATGTAATGGAGTTTACAAGTGTATAGGACCCCCCAACAGGATTGCACCCTCTGTACATTTGACATTGATTGACTGTAGAACAAACATTTAAGAAAATACAAAAACAAAAACAAAAAGTTGGGTTCATGTCATTTGTTATTGTGTGCCTTCAAGTCATTTCTGACTTATGCCAAGCCTACAGCGAACCTATGATGTGGTTTTCTGGGCAAGATTTCTTTGGCAGAGGGGGGTATATTTGCCTTTCCCTGAGTCTGAGACAGTGTGTCCTACCTTGGATTAAAGGGAGATCCTGAGTATGGAGAAATTAACCACAGATCGAGACGACTCTAATACACCAAAATATAAATGAAGTGTCACGCAATTCATAGAAGAAACAGTACTCCTGCCCACTTGCTTACAGTGAATCAGTAACCAATAATACATATGATACGCTAAAATGCTGTGCTCCTTCATTCCTCTCTTGCTCTCTTTTCTTATCACCTTTTGAATTACCGAGATCTCGTTTCAGATGAGCCCATTGAAGACAACCTCCGTCAGGCATTGGCCCTTTTATTTTATTATTTCTTCCCAACATGGCGGTACGTGCTTCTGCCCGCTATCTGCATAAGTCTTTTGTGTATTGCTAATGGAGTGCTGGAATAGTGGCAGCTCTGAGCAGGGAATATGTGTGAGCAACAATATGCTGACAGACCCCTCTGTGGAATCTAATCCGTTCCAGCTCATGCACTCCTCAGAAACTGTTTAACTTTCATTAAACTGTGTTTGATATCAGCTAAATAGAATGCATAAGGCACCAATATCGCTCATATGGTCTCATTCATTCAATCACAGCAGTCTTCCCCCCTCCCTTCTCTACCCCCCCCCCCCCATGGCTCTGTACCCAGGATAGCAGAGTAAATAGGAGACCTTTGAAGATATAGTTAGTGCTCAAATTTCTTTATTCTTTTGTGCTGGTTTCCCAGCGTTGAAACATTGATTCATGTATGTCTCAGACAGCTTCCATTAATTTCATGTAATGTAGCTTTTATCTCCTAGATGGGACAACTCTCTCTAATACGAACTCCTTTTGTTGCGCGCTCTCTCTCTCTCTCTCTCTCTCTCTCACTCACTGGCTCCTTTTTTTAAAAAAAAAATGTGTCTCCTTCTCTCCCTCTCTCTCTGGTATCACATTTCTGCTTCCCAGCTGTCCCTTATTAGGGGACACCCTCTTACTTTTACAAGAAGGAAGAGAAGGAGAAGGCAGCCCATCCTTTTTCTCAGAAGATGGTAACCACATAACACCATGAGGGACATCTCTTTCACAGCTCTCAAGACAAGAGGAACTAGCAATGGAGAAAGCACAGTGTGAAGAGCACCTGAGAACACAGATCTCCATTCTCAGCATACAGATGTAAGACACCATGTGATAGGATGACAAAACTAGGTTAGGAACTTGTACAATTCCATGTACCGCTGGACTTCAGATCTAGCCATCAGTGTCAACAGTGAGAGATTATGGGAGCTGGACTCCAACCAGACAAGCACCAAGCTTTGGGAACAGACTGCCAGTGGAATGAGCAAGAGGCCCCAGCATATTGAAGCAAGCGAAACAATATACATCACAGGCCATTTCCACATGGCGTCGCAGTCCTGCATTGGAGATGTGATGGCAGTGATCTATGGGTCATGCTTTCACACAACATGATCATGATCCCACAGTCATTGAGTTCCCAAGTGTGACAATTGCAGGATATTCCTTTAACAGAAACGATTAGTTAAGTGCCCACGATCACGCAATGCTCCTCTCCTTCCAGGCCATGCGGAAGGGCAGGAAACGCAATGGAGGCACTTCCTTCCCCAGCGCAGCATGAGAAAGAGCCCATCTGTGCTGTGGAAGGCAGGCACATGTCACTCACATTCGTCCTGCAGGGAGCCAGCCATGTGCAGAAGGGAGTGTTTCTGTCGCACTCCCTTCCCAGCAAAGGTGCTGCTGGGATTGTGATGAGACAATGTGGGAGGGCATCATTGTACAGAAATGGTGATAGTCTTGAGGCTGTGAGTGACAACACCCAGACTCCTCAGAGAGTTAGAAGAACATAGGCCCTGGAGGTATATGCAGAGCTCCAAAACAGCTGCATCAGGCCCATGGGCCTGTTACCCTGATTTCTGGGGGTCCCGTGAGGGACACCTAAATGCACTCTCAATTATATAAGTTGGAGAAATTAGTCAAGAGCACTGCCTAGCATTACAAGAGGCAGGGTAACGTAGCGAGATCTTGAACCCTATGTCTACGGGGTCGGGTCGAGTCAAGGAGCACACAGAAGTTGAAATAATAAATGATATTTTATTAAAACACAATCAAACAGTGTATGCGGCACACTCACACAAGATAACTAAAGAAATAAAGGTTGGAGTGGTATAGAGGGATTTTTAGAGGAGTTGCCGGTTTGGATGATACTTCACCTGTCCTGAAGCCCGGTTGGAAGCAGAGAAGCTGAGGAGCGTGGATCTCAGCACGTGGGGCTGAGGGGAAGGCTCGCTGGACAAAGCGACAGTAAGGCGGGATGGAAGCCAAGAGCGATCCAAGGAAGCGCTCAAAGTCAGGGGCTTTTAGAAGGAGAATTGTGACCGCAGGCTAGTTCGTACTTGGGGAAAACAATGGATTTGGGGCTGGAGACAAAGCCTCCGAAAGGTCAGAATTTGAATGATTGAATTATAGCCAAATAGTCAATAGGATAGCCAGTATGCAAACGCGGAGTGCTTGAGTGTTGTATAGTTCGATCGTCAAGCTGCCAGCGTGGGGCATAGGATCTTTTGAAAGTTGCGTGCATACTTAATGAAGGTACTTGCCTTGAGGTCTCCTGAAGCTGCGAGTCGGCTATTTCTGGCCTGCCTGTATTGTTTTGGAATATTACGGCGATTATTGACCGAGCCTATATGCATGCTTGTCCGGGGGCCTCGCAAGCACGTGGAGGGGAATGGGTATATGAGGCCGAATTAGTGACATCAAGAGATATCTTTTTATATCCCCCAAGCTCGGACTAGCCAGGACAGTAACAAGCCACCTGATTTCCATCCCTAGTGCAACACTGCTTTCCTATTTTATTGTCATTTCATTTGATTTCACTTTGATTTGCCCTGGTTATGGTAACAAATAGCTTGAAAATGTTACTTCTCTTGTCCATATTTCATAAGCCAGAATCCTGCTGGTCTCCTGCACATATGTTGACAGTGACGTAGGAATGATTTTCTTTGGTACGACTTTGGCATTCCAGATATCAGGCAAGATCAAGTTAGGAGGAAGACCGTGGCAAAACTCCTAGTGGTGTCAGACATGTGTAAGTTCTCTTCCACAGGTGGTTGTGCTTTTTGGCCATTGTACAAGGAGCATGCTCAGTTCATGATTATATTAGTGGATTTCCACAAATGTAAGCATTTCACACAGAGCCAGTACAGTGTACTGTTCTGCAAGTTGGACTAAGAGTCTGAGAGTTGTTGTTGACTGTTGTCAAGTCAACTTCAACTTATGGCAAACCTATGAATGAGAAACATCCAAGTTAGAGTCTGGGAGACTAGCGCTCAACCATGTGAACCCACTGGGTGGCTTTGGGCAAGCCACACTCTCTGTGTCTCAGAGGAAGGCAGGAGCAAACCTCTTCTAAAGACATCTTGTCAAGAAAACCCATCATAGGTTTTCCTTAGGATCCCCATAAGTCAGAAACAGCAACGCAAAAACAGCAAACTATTTCACATCGGCCCAAATCTTATTGTTAGTTCTAATGAGAATAGAACTATTGAAGAAATTACATCTACCTAGAGGTTTTCTCTTCATCCAGTAGTAGATTCAAAAGTTCTATTCTAGTAGCAATTAACTAATTTATTAGTGCACTTTCTTCACCATGATTGCAGAAACAGCCATTGTGCATTTCCCATTGCACTGTGGGACAATCAGTAGGTACAATGCTATATACGAATCAGATCTACAGTGCTAATGCTTAGTGCCATCACTGTGTAATTCTTTCTGTATACGTGAGCATCTCATATACAGAGAATGATAGAATCATAGAGTTGGAAGACACCACAATGGCCATCTACTCCAACCCCCTCCCATGCAAGAATACACACTCAAAGCACCCTCAGCGAAAGGCCATCCAGACTCTATTTAAAAAAACTCCAAAGAAGGTAACTCTATCACATTCCAAGGCAGCACATTCTACTGTCGAATGTCTGTTACTGTCAGAAAGTTCTTCCTGATGTTTCAGCAAAAATGTAGTTTGAATGCATTGCTCCATGTCCTAGTCTCTAGAGCAGGAAAAAACAAGCTTACTCCCTCTTCAACAGGACATCCTTTCAAATATTTAAACATGGCTGTCATGTCACCTCTTAACCTTCTTTTCATCAGGTTAAACATGCCCAGCTTCCTAAACCACTCCTCATAGGGCATGGGTTCCAGACCCTTCACCATTTTGGTCGCTCTCCTCTGGACATGCTTCAGCTTGTCAATATCCTTCTTGAATTGAGATGCCCAGAGCTGGACACAGGATTCCAAGTGAAGTCTAACCAAAGCAGAAGAGTGTGGTATTATTACTTCCCTTGATCTTGATGCAGCCCAGAATCTTGTTTTGTTTTTGTTTTTTTAGTTGCTGCATCACACTATTGACTCATGTTTACCTTTTGGTCCAATAAGACTCTTAGATTCCCTTCACACGTACTATTCTCAAGCCAGGTGTCACCCATCCCATTAAGTGCATTTCATTCTTTCTTCCTATGTGTAGTACGCTATGTTTCTCCCTGTTAAAATTCATTTTGTTTACTTTGCTCTTGAATCTATCAAGGTCATTTTGAATTCTGAATTCCTGTCCTCTGGGGTTTTAAGCTATCCCTCCTAATTTGGAGGCTTTCCACACTACACCATTATGGTGCTATTATTCCACTTTCAACATCCTGTGGAATTCTGTGGTTTGTAGTTTCCTGAGGCCAAAGAGCTTTTTGGCTGAGAATTCTAAATGCCCCTCCCTGAACTGCAAATCCCAGGATTCCACAGGATGTTGAAAGTGGAATAACGGCACTGTAACTATAACGCAGTGGAGTGCGGAAAGGCCCTTGGTGTCATCTGCAAATTTGATGAGCACACTCTCTATTCCATCATCCAAGTCATTGATAAAGATGTTAAATGGTACATAATGTTGAAATTTTGCTCCAGCCTTTCTTATCCAGCATGGCTACTCTGCCCTTACGCTCCACTTGGTGAATTTTCTCTTCCGATTTCCTCCCTCTCTCCTGACTGAAACCAGGTCAGATCTTGCAAGCCAGAGGCTTCCATCACCATGTTGGTAACCTATTCACACTACGCTAATTTGCCTGTGAATGAAGCACAGTGGGAACCCTTGCTCTGTGGCAAGGATGAGGGCAGCAGATGCCGAAGGAAAGGCTGCTGTAGAGTTTTCACGGTGAAATTCCCATGAAAAGCATAGCCAAAAGGGGGAAAAAACCCACTACAGGGCCTATTCATGACCCAAAGGACCATCATCATGCCATTAGTTAAATTCTCCCTTTCCCTGATGAAAACGGATTTTGTCAACAAAAGAAAAAGCCAAGAAAATTCTTTTTTAAATCTTCTTGGCATCACCTGAGCATGGAAGAAGAGAAGAATTTCAAAATAAAATTCCAAAACAAAAACTTAGAGTCATCCTTCTTCTCAGTCATGTTTATTGACACCTAATGAACAATTGTATTTGTTTCTTAGTGGCTTAAGGGAAACCCCAAGGGGTCCTTTTTAATAGAAAGAATCCAATAATTACGGATATTGTTTTGAAAAACATTGTTAGTATTAGTATGTTTATTTCTATCTCACCTTTTTCCCAGTTCAAGGCTTAAAGCGGCTTACAACAAATTTAAGAAAAATATATTATTAAAAATCCACAAAGTAAAATTAAAACAAATGTTTGCAATGTAAATAAATCCTTTGTTTTGGTTGTTTTCCTCTTCTCCTTCTTTTCTTTTTGGAAGGAGTGACATTCGAGGACAAGAGATTGTGAATAGATGTGCACTGTGCATGGTACATGGCAGCACCTGTTCATTTGGGGGTGCATTTATTTGCACATAGGTTGTCTTGGTTCAGTTGTTCAGAAGTGCCATTCAACACAAGAATTGTGTAGGGAAATTAATGTACTACTGTGCATACAGAGAAGTGTGTCTGTAGGATTTCAGTTAAGATTTGTTCTTTTTTCAGGATGTAGGTGCTTTGCCATGAAATGTTGCCGTTCAGATGTTCTCACTTAAGGTCAGTAATACCTCCTTTCAGGATTTGGTGTTCTCATGCCTCTCTTGGCAAGATTTATTTAGAGAAGGTTTGCTGTTGCCTTCCTCTGAGGCTGAGAGAGTGTGACTTGTCTAAGATGACCCAGTAGATTTCCATAGCTTAGTTGAGAGCCCTGGCCTCTTGGAGTCTTAGTCTAACACTCAAACCACTACATCACACTGGGGCCCTTTCACTTTTCACAATTGTAGCATTCTGATTCCACTTTTACCACCACTGTTCCATCCTATGTAATCCTGGAATTTGCAGTTTGGTGAGGCACTAAAGCTCTCTGACTTAGAATGATAAATACCCCTCCCTAAACCACAAATGAGACCCAGTGTGGTGTAGTGGTCTGAGCACTGGTCTACAATGCTGGAAACCAGGGTTCAATTCCCTGCTGAGCTATGGAAACATACTGGGTGACCTTGGGCATGTCATACACTCTCAGCCCAGTAAACCCCATGATAGGTTCACCTTATGGTCGTCATAAGTCAGAAATGACTTCAAGGCACACAATGACATCAGTGAGCCACAAATTCCAGGTTTCCAAAGGATGGAAGTACAGCAGTGAAAATGAAAGCAAATTCTGGATATTCCATTCCATTCCTCTCCATTTCAGTTTTCCATATTCTCCCTCCTCCCTCCCTCCCCAACATTATCTGCTAGCATTCTGTGCCCACTGGGCCCATTCAGTCCCACAGGGCTGTTTTTGGAGTCCTCCACCCTCAAGATTCCCCCTACCTCAGAAATCTTTCTGCAAATTTTGGCAAGCCTTCTGATCCCTCCTGCTTCTCTGTTGAGGATGCTATACAAGCATTGGCCCCCACTCCCTGAACACCAGAAACAGAGAAAATGACCCCCTCCAAATGATCTCTCCTCTCCTTTTGTCTGACCCAGCTCACATTTTCCAACCCACATGTTCAAACTGCTTGTGCTTTGCTACTTGAATGGGTATCATAAAAATTATTTAGATAAATGCATTGACTTTTTTTTACTATACATTATTAATTGCATTAATAGCATTAACAAAGGCTAAATGAAAACGCTTCACCTATAATTACCCTAGTTTTCATTTCAGTACATTTTTTGTGTGTCACAGTAAACCAGAAAGGAGTAATTAAGACTTGGCTGTTATTTGCCCCCTTTTATTTTTATTATTAAATCTGTGGGGTTGAAGCAGTAGTGATGGTTGTAGAAAAAAAATGTTTTCATTCAAAACCACACACTGATATTTGGAGGTGGTGGAATAAACAGCTGTGGAAGCCTACGTTTTTAAATTTTATTTTAAAATATGCTTTACTTATTGCACAATAAAAGTAAACAAGACTATCATTCAGGTAGGTTGCTTCCCTTCCCATCCACATAGTTCTATGATATTAACAGTCCAATATTTCATCTGTCTATTCAGAAGTAAGCCCTCCTTCACCGATGGGTAGTGATGTAGACTCAAGTCAGTTGACTTGGACTTAAGACAGACTTAAGTCACTTCAGTGACTCAACTTGGACTTGACTTGGCAATCAGTGACACACTGACTCAACTCGACTCGAGACTTGTATATTTTTAGCAACTGACCTGCTGCCCTTGGTTCAGTCACATAACACATTCTTCCAGAAACCTTACAACTTTGAACAGTGTTTCCATCTCTTTTTCCCCACTGGTCACATGATTATTTGTCTCAAGCCCAAAGTGTGGGTGCATTTCTCAGAGGGGAACAGCAAATTGGTTAGGCAATCGGCTTGAGGTGGGTTGAGGTCTGCTCGGCAAACTGTCCCTGCTGCATATTGAAGGAGCTTTCTAAAACTTTTCCTAAGAGCAGAAGCAAGACTTGTCCCCAGAGCACGGGATACACTTCTCAGAGGGGAACAGCAAACGTGTTAGACAACAGGCTTCAGGAGGAAGGATCCTTCCTTCTAATGCTTTTGGAGTTTCAGTAACGGAGAGTAAGAAAGATCCTATTCTCCACTTCCAAAGCTGCAGACTCTTCTATGTCCATTGACACAAAAACCTCCAGCTTTAGGAAGAGGAATGTGAAGGATCCTATTCCCCACTTCTGAAGCTGCAGATGGCAAACTTGCAAATGTGGAAGGCTGATTCTACTTAAATTGTTAAAACTGACCTTGTTTGTCTCTGTCCAGAAATTCTGGAATATAGGTTGGGGCATAAAATTGGCTCCCAGAGTTGAGACTTGACTTGAAAGTTCTTGCGAGGACTTGAGACTCAACTTGAGATTTGAAAGTAGAGACTTGAGACTTGACTTGAGACTCGGAATAAAAGACTTAAATACATCACTGCCAATGCGCCTCTCTCCTTACTGTGCATAGACACTAGTTCTGACTACTAACTCTTTCAGATAGGCTCTTCTACATATACAGGAACAGCAAGCTAACATTTATTCATTTGTTGCATTCATATGCCACCTTTCTCCCAGAGCTGGGACCCAAGGCAGTTTGCAGAACAGTTACAACAAAATTTTAAACCTTAATTAGTTAAAAACTTTGTTTTAAATGTTTTAAAAAAATTTTGGAAGCTGCCTTAGGTCCCACTTTGGGAGAAAAGGTGGCATAGAAATAAAATAAATGAGTGAGCTTCCATAGCTGAGCAGGGAACTGAACTCTGGTCTCCCAGGTCATAGCCCAATGCTCAAAGCCTCTATATCACACTGGCTCTCGAACTGCCTTTATGGATGATTAAAAAACACTGAAATTTCTTCATACTCAATGTAAAAGGTGGTCTGGTGACATCAAGCTATCAAAAACAAAAATCAGTTTTCTGAAATGACATTTATTGCTATATTGGCTACTGAATACATTTGTTGCTTTTGATATAAGGAATGTAGACATAACGACCAAGAGGAAAGTAACCAATCGAAGTATGTAAAAATAAGCAACTTGACAGATATACTATGTATATGAATGTAACACGTACACCAGTAAGTTAAATCTTACTTATTTTTCTTTTAATCAAAAAAATTATTTTTAAAAAGTCAATCATTATTTTTTTATTCTGTTTCAGGATGTTTTCTGTGAAGAAAGGCATTGTCCTCAAGATATTGTTTGGAGGCAAAAAGTACAATGGCTGGCATCCATGATGTCATAACTTACATCCTTTACCTGTTTTGTATTCATATTTATGATCATGGCACCACTGTCAGGACCACAAAGCTCCCCCCACCCACAAAATCCCCTTTAAAATCCAAGCCTCTATATCAAGGAACAGAATTCTACAGCAGCAGTGAGCAGAGCACTGAAGGATGAGGCATCCAGCTCCATCCTCCCAATGAGCTGGAATTTGACAAGGAGTTGCAACAGGACCCAGAGGGGCACCTGCTTCTGCCAGTCACATCGCCAGGAGGGAGCACTAGCCCTTGAGTTTCAATTCAGTGTACCACTTGATTCACTTTCAGTGCAAAAACAGCTACCTCAGGTGAGAATGACCAAAGCGAGCAGGACAGACTCATAGAATTTAGGATCACAGAGTTGGAAGAGACCACAACGGCCATTGAGTCCAACCCTCTTGTCGTGCAGGAACACACACTCAAAGCACACCCAGCAAATGGCTATCCAGCCTCTCTTTAAAAAAAAAATTCTAAAGAAGGAGACTCTACCACACTCCCAGGCAGTGTATTCCACTGTCGAACTGCTCTTACCATCAGGAAGTTCCTCCTGATGTTTAGAGGAAATCTCTTTTCTGGTACTTCGAATCCATTGCTCCATTTCCTAGACCCTTTTCCCACCTTACCTTTTCGCTTTGCTGGGTTGGGGTTTTAGCGCGAGAAGGCTTGGGAGGAACGCTGTCGCATCCCCCCTGCTTCGGCTCCGCAGCGCCTTCCTCCTCCCGCGAGCGCCCCGCCCCTTCCTTCCACAGTGCACCCTGGGAGTTAGAGGCTGCGCTGGGCAGGAAGCGCGACTGGCACGGCTCAGGAGGCTTCGCACAGCAAGTAAGTGCACGCGAGGCCCCGGAGCGATGCGTGACCGAGCAGCATTTTCGGCTTTGAGCCGAAAATGAACAGGTGCGTGCGCAGTTCACGTCAGGCTCTTGAGCATCGTGTAAATGTGACTGCGTCGTGCAGACCGCTCCTCACATTTACGCGATGCTCAAGGGGCCCTTTCACTTCGAAAATGCAGTGTGAAAAGTCTCTGGAACAACAGAAAACAAGCTTGTTCCATCTTCAACATGACATCCCTTCAAATATTTAAACATGGCTATCGTGTCACCTCCTAACCTTCCTTCCGTCAGGCTAAACATACCTAGCTCCCTAAGCCACTCCTCATAGGGCGTGGTTTCCAGACTGTTCACCATTTTGGTCACCCACCTCTGAACACATTCCAGCTTGTTAATATCCTTCTTGAATTGTGGTGCCCAGAACTGGACACAATAATCTAGGTGAGGTCTAACTAAAGCAGAATAGAGTGGACTCCCCAGCAGTGACAAGAATTCTCCCAGTTGGGTATCACCATGGAAAAGTCCATCTCACCAGAAGTTACACAATAAGCTTCAGAAATACATTTCCAGAATGCCCCCCCACAAAAAAAAAAAAACAACCCAGTGGGTGAATCAAGGAAGGAAACAGTATATTTAAAACAAACAGAACCACAAAAGCAAATGAGTATTAGCCTGCATTGTCACCAGGTAGAGTTAAAGTCAAACCACTTTGCTTCATAATTACTCTTCTCTGTTTCTCTCTTGCTATACAATAAAGAAAAAATTAAAAAAAAATCCTGGCATATTGGTCGCTCTGGCTGCCAAGTGATATGGCCATGGCCTCTCCACAGGTTCCAAGCACAAACATGCCTGATCAGGCCTCTGGGGGGGCAGCCTGCTCTTTGCTGTTTCACTGCTTAACATATGTAGGTGCACCTGAAAGCTACAGGCTGCTGCTTCCCAAGGCCACCGCTTGGGTACCTTTGGCTCCTCTGCCACCAAGGGTTAATTTTCTAATGGCTGTTTGCCGCTGATGCTGGCCAAGTTTTCTGTCGCCTGCAGAGCACCACAAGCTGTGATTTGGAGCCAGAAAACACTATTAATTTTCTAAACACGAAGGATCACATATGTAAACTGTCTGGTTGTATAACCAATTGGGCAGGTAGAGAAAAAAATGAGAGAGAGAGAGAAGTCCTTCTCTCTGAGAAAAAAAAATAAGCGGAAATTCTTTTTCTTGGCATTTCATTGGCCTTTCCTCCTCCTTGTTCCCCTCCTCCTCCTCCACAGCTAGCCTTATAAGTTCTCATAAAAAAATATGCATCTCCTAATAACTAGTCAAAATGGTACCCAAAGGGCATCTGTTTTTAATATTTAAGAATCTGTCATTGAATCTTGGGCTGGAACCCACTTCATTACATTTTGGTCATAGCAGGGAGAGGAAGTCACCGCTTCCTTCTCTAGACAGCCAAAACTCCTGAAGACCTTGCCTTCCTTGTGCCACTTTGTGGCCAATCGAGGCATCAGACAAGCATGTGGCTGCATGCACATAGCTAGTTGTGCAGTAACAAAATCATCCTTTGAAACGCTCTGGGGATTCTTCTTGAATAACCTGAATGGTTATGCTGTTGTTATGGATCTACGGCCCATTCACACTACCACAGAATTATGGTGCTATTATTCCATTCTAACTTGCTATAGTTTTATTCCATGGAATCTTGGGATGGCCAATTTAGAAAGGGTCATTTAAAATTCTCAGTCAGAAAACTTGATGACAGGTTTGCTTTACGGCCATTGTAAGTTGGAAACAACTTGTAGACAAACAGCAGCAGCAGCAGCAACAGCAGCAACATGCATTTTTACATTTTGTGCATGTAGCCTTGGTATCATATGTGCACAAATAACATGTGCACAGTTTTGAAAGACAAATAAACTGAACATGAGCCATCAGTGTGAGGCAGCAGTCAAGAAAGCCAGCACAATTCTTGGTAGCATCAATAGGAGTATGGTGTCCAGTTCGAGGAAAGTAATAGTACCACTCTATTCTGCTTTGAGCCAGACCTCATTTGGAATACTGTGTCCAGTTCTGAGCACCTCATTTCAAGAAGGATATTGACAAGTTGGAACATGTCCAGAGGAGGGGAAGTCCAAAATGGTGGAGTGTCTGGAAGCCATGCCCTGTGAGGAACGGCTTAGGGAGCTGGGGATGTATAGTCTGCAGAAGAGAAGGTTAAGAGGGAACATGATAGCCATGTACAAATATGTGAAAGGATGTCATGTCAAGAAGGGAGCGGGCTTGTTTTCTGCTGCTCCAGAGACTAGAACATGGAGCAAAGGATTCAAGCTATAGGAAAAGAGATTCTACCTAAACCTCAGGAAGAACTTCCAGGTGGTCAGAGCTGTTCAGCAGTGGAATATGCTGCCTGGGAGTGTAGTGGGGTCTCCTTCTTTGGAGGTTTTAAACAGAAGCTGAATGGCCATCTGTTGGGAGTGGTTTGATGTGTGTTCCTACATAGCAGGGGGTTGGACTGGATGGTCCCTATGGTCTCTTCCAACTCTACAATTCTATGATTCTAATATGATGATTGTAATTTCATGGTAGTCTATGAACCAGTGCGAGTCTGGAGCCATCAGTTGTAGTGCACAGCAAATTCATGGAGAGGAAAGCAAACACTGTAATAGTATAGCTCAAATACCAATACCAGTCCCTGACATATTGGTGGTGGGGAGGGGGAGGGAATGTTTCTCCCTACATCATATCAGATAATGAAAAATATTGTCACAGACTTCATCTTAGATTAATTTGTAAACAAAAATCCTACCTAGTAAAAATTTCTAAGGAGTGGTGGTGGTAGCAGGCTATGGGGTTTGGCAGTGGATCCCTCCTGCATCTGGGGCTAGACAAATAAACAATTGATAGCCATGTTTAAATATTTGAAGGGATGTCATGTCGAAGAAGGAGAGGACTTGTTTTCTGCTGCTCCAGAGACTAGAACAAGGAACAATGGATTCAGGCTGCAGGAAAGGAGATTCCACCTGAACCTCAGGAAGAACTTCCTGGTGGTCAGAGCTGTCTGGCAGTGGAATATGCTGCCTTGGAGTGTTGTGGAGTCTCCTCCTTTGGAGGTTTTTAAGCAGAGGCTGGATGGAGCGTTCCTGCATGGCAGGGGGTTGGACTAGATAGCCCCTGTGGTCTCTTCCAACTCTATGATTCTGTGATTCTATGTTGTGACATCCCCTGCAATAGAGGAGTAATTCAGGAATGCAAAGAAACAATCCCACCACACACAAAAACACCATGTGTCAGATCTCATGTGATCATTGTTAGCTATGGGGGGAAGGTGCATTGCCCCCTAATAAGGATTCCACATCACGATTACATTTTCTTTCAGTCCCCAAATTTATAGCATTGCTGTAACAGTTTAAGAATCCAAAGAAAGAAGTCAGACAAAGTCATGTCGGATTGCAGGTGCAGCAAATACAAGAGTTCTGGATATGAACAGATTTCAATGTCTCCCCCTCTGCAAAATGCTAGAAATTTGAGGACTGAAGGAAAATTGAACAGAGAGGACAGAATTCTTTGCTGGGGGAGCAATGCCTTCATTTCGCCCCCATCCCCACCCCTTGGGAGCACCTACACCTGTGGTCATAAGGGGTTTAGCCACAAATTGTTGAGTAGACAAGGCACTCCTGACACTATTCTGTTTACATGGAAGACCTGTGCGAAACTAAAAGGGAGGAGGTTTCAAAAAGTGTGAAGAAAAAGTCACAAGTGGCTTGGAGTGTCAAAAGGAGGAATGCTAGGAACGGAAATAGGCTAAATGCTGGAGATGGCTGGACTTTAGGTCTGGCAAAAACTGGGCTTCCTGGTTGATCATGGAGCAGAAGTAGCCAGAGGCTCAGGCTAAGAAGGGTCCTACTGGACCTGATCAAAGCTCCAGGTAACCCAGCTTTCTGCTTTCCACAGTTACTTGACAAGGTGCTTCCAGGAAACCCATTATTTTTATCACTCTCATGAACTGTTATTCAGTGACACGCTACTTCTCAGTCTGGAAAGAGAAGTAGCTCAATGACAGAGAACATGCTTTGCATGCAGAAACTCTCAGTCTCACTTTCATCTAACTTCTTCTTCCTCTGCAGTTCCACCTTCCTTCCTTTCTTTCTTGCTATATAGGTGTATATATCTGGTTTTTAACACCTTGTGTTTACTTCTCTCCATATGCATTTTCTTCACTTTTTGGTTTGTTTGTTTGTTTGAATTTTTTTATTAACAATTTTTTAATAAGACTAACCACTATTCCACACTGTGTAAATTAACATCTTAGTTAAGAAAAAAAAACAAAAAAGTAATACTTTATCATACAGTTGTCATCAGATTCTCACTCATGTGTGTGTGTGTGTGTGTAAGAAAACTAACTACAGAACAGCTAAGATCTATCCTACATGTCTTCTCTGGGTTTTTTTACTATTTTTTCTTTATTTTTGATTATCTTTCCATTTAATATTCTTATCTTTCTTCTGCACTTGGTACTGACATATTTCCCCATCTTGCTCTTAAATTGTTTGTCTTAACTTCTTCTTTACTTCTGTCCATATCCACTTTCTTCACTTTGTGAATATATTACTTTGAGTTTCTTTAGGGCGTAGAGTTGTTGGGTTTTTTTTTGTTTTGGTTTTTGGGGTTTTTTGGTGGGGTTGCTATTTTTTTTCCTGTATTTGGACCTTTTCTTCCTTTTACTGTCCCTTAACATGGAGACATGAGAGCTGAAGTGAGCCTAAATAGATATAATGGTGCAGTGTAGATTTACTCTTAATCTTGGGTAACTTTGATGTAGTGGCTAGGGACAGGGCTTTCCCACACAACAATTACAGTTCCCTCTACCCCAATATCACTGTTATGAGCACCCTTCTTCATGTACTGTGTTAGGGAGGCAAATCTTCACTGATTGTGTTCTTGGGGGAAGCAATGAGTAATTTTACCACTTTTCTTCCCACTGCAAGAAAGTCTTCGAAAATTACACAGTTTCAAAGGTGATGGACAGTTCAGTAGTTATTCTGCGCAATATTTGTATGTGACATTTTAGCTCAAAAAAAAACAGCATTTTTTTTTCTAAGCAGAAAATGATATTTCTCCAGAAAAACAGCAAAAAAAAAAGTCATTTGGGACTTATTCTGCACTAACTTCACTTCTGAGTGCTTTTTTCTTCCAAATAAAATGCAATTTTTCTGCACAGAATACAGCTTTTTCAATAATACCAGTATGCAGAAATACATACAAAACTATTATTTCCTGGGCAGAAAATGTTTCCTTCTGTACCAAAAGCTGTACAACTTTTGTGCAGAATAGTTCTGGAACTGCAAAGGTTCTCATCCATCCAAGTTTATCCTAGTCAGGGTTTCCCAACTGTTGGGAGCTGAGAGTTATCCAGGTAATTAGTCCTATGATAACTCTATATCAGCAGAGTTGCAGAGAAAGGCGTTTCCCAGTTTAGGTGTGGTTTCTTAAAATGATGGCCGACTTGAAGGAGGTAAGGCGAGGCAGGTAGCAGATTTCAAAATTTAAAAGAAAACATTTACTAAAAAAATGTATAATAATACATTCATCTTCAATTAAACTCACCAACTGATTAGTTTTGAGAGGTGTACTCAGGAGATTTGAGAAGTCAGTTGACAGTTAGCAACAGTCAGCTTAGTGCGTAGTGTGTAAGTGAACTCAAAGAACAGAGATCTTAGAGACAGAGGCTGTTTCCGCACTAGCCTGTTATAGCGCTACGATTCCACTTTCAACATCCACTGGAATCCTGGGGTTTGCAGTTTTGGGAGGGGCCGGCCGCCCCCCCCCCCAAAACTGCAAACCCCAGGATTCCGGAGGATGTTGAAAGTGGAATCGTAGCGCTATAACAGGCTAGTGCGGAAACGGGCTGAGTGAGAGGTGTGGCCTTCTAAGCTAAGCCAATCACAGACAGCAAAGTGTAATGTCTGGGTGCCTCAGCCAATAATTTTAGACATACACACAGACCAACTGTAGAGAGGCCATCCCAGCCAAAGAGGTGGGGAAGGGAGAATGCTGTATTTTTTTTCCAACACCAACACTCAACAAATATGTTTTTTTCAACTATTTCTTGAATATTTTTGAATATTCTTTCCATTACAACACACAAGTTTTCTGGCTTCAAAGCTCTGTCTTGTAAGGGAGCTCTACAAATGCTCTTAAACACTTTGAGCGCTCTTAAACACTAAGGATAACTTGGGATGCATGGGAGCCCAAGGAGAAGAGGTGGCGAAAGGCTTTGCAGCAACATCCTGCTTGCCCAGTTGAAGAAAACTGTTGATTTCTACAATCATTACTCTAGTATGTAATTAGCATAGAGCAAGCTTCCTCTGCCCTCTGAAACCACCATGTTAATTACAAAAATTACACTCTGTTTAAAAGTGCAATTAGGAGACTGTGAGGGACAGGAAGAGGAAAGATTCTGGGAACTTCTTTTTCGCGTTCTCAAGCCACATCATAATGCATCTTGAAAGGGCAGGAGTAGATACATTCTGCTCTAAATCCTACTGGGGCTTGTAGAAGACCTTTCTGCTAGAATAAACTATGGTGAAATTTGGTGAATCTTCCACAAAAAGCAAGTTGCTCTTGGAAGAGAAACGTGGAGATAGGAAACTTGCCTCATGAGCAACCCAGTCCATCAGTGAAAGATGTCATCAGGACTGCTTTTGGACATCACAGCTAGGCTGAGTGAAGACAACCTGCAACTCTTTAGGATGGCTTCCAGTGTTCTTCTCTATTCCCAAAATCATCTGAGTGTGGGAGTTTGGAATTAGCAAACTAAAACTGATCCAGTATTACCTTTCCTTTTTTAAAAAAAGCACTACAGGTTATACAGAATGCTGGCCAGAGCTAGAAGAAGTTATCTTTTGAACTCCATCTTTCAGCATTTCCCAGCTGCTGATTTTGAGCAGAAAATTCCACATAATTCATAAGCCTAATTTTTTTTCAAGCAGCCTCCATACTGTGATCACAGCTTGAAAAAACGTTTTCCTTTGGGTTGTTGCATGCTTTCAAGTCATTTCTGACTGGGGCTGAATGTATGTGATGTACCCAAAGTCACCCGGTGGGTTTCCATGGCCAAGCAGGGAACTGAACCCAGGTCTCCAGAGTCATAGACCCATTCCGCACTGGACTGTTATAGCGCTATTATTCCACTTGCAACATCCTATGGAATGCTGGGGTTTGCAGTTTTGGGAGGGGCCAGCCGGCCCCTCCCAAAACTGCAAACCCCAGCATTCCATAGGATGTTGCAAGTGGAATAATAGCGCTATAACAGTCCAGTGCGGAAATAGCCTTCATCCAGCTCTCAAACCACGACACAACTCTGGCTGTCATATTATGTTTACACCCCCAAATAAAAAAATACCCCCTTATTCTCTCCCCCTTTTCAATATCTTCTTCAATATTGTCAGAAATGTCTGTGACATTGCTATCCATCTCTTTCATCTTACTTCCTCTATTCTGCTCCTCCATCTGTCCTCCATACGAACTGCTATACTCACATATTCCTTTCCTATGAGCACATAGAAATGGCAGCCAAAAGAACAAACAAAGAAAAGGCCAATGCTATACTGGGCTGCGTCAACAGGATTGTTGTACTGAGATGAGAGTTATGCCACTCTATTCTGCTTTTCTCAGACCTCACCTGGAATACTGTGCCCAGTTCTGGGCAGCACAGTTCAAGAAGGATATTGACAAGCTGGAATTTGTCCAAAGAAGGGTGATCAAGATGATCAAAGATCTGGAAACCAAGTCTTGTGAGAACAATTTGAGCAGCTTGGAGAAGACTGAGAAGTGACATGACTACTATCTTTAAATATCTAAAATTATGTCATGTAGAAGATGGAGCAAGTTTGCTTTCTGCTGCTCCAGAGACTAGAATATGAACCAATGCATTCAAATTACAAGAAACGAGGCTCCACCTAAATATTCGGAAGAATTTTACTGTAACAGCTGTTCAGCTTTACTGAAAGAAATGTTCAACAGTCTTACAAGATGGTGAACTCTACCTTTGGAAGTCTTTAAAGAGAAGTTGGTTGGGCATCTTTCAGAAGTGCTTTAGTTGCATATTCCTTCAGGGAAGAAGATCAGACTAGATGGCCCTTAAAGCCCCTTCCAGCTATAACATACTATGGGCATTTCTGCACAATGGAGCTGTCCCGAATGAGGATGTGATGGCAGTGATCCGTAAGCTGTGCTTCTGCATGACATTATCACAATCCCAATACCATCCTGCCCCCACTCATTGTGATTGTGGGGTATTTGCTTAACAGAATAAATCCATCAAACATCTGCAATTGCACAACACTCCCATCCTTCCTGGCCATGTGAACGGACAGGAAGTGCAATGGAGGCACTCCTTTCCCCAGTGCAGCATGAGAAACAGCCCGGCTGCAATGTGGAAGGGAGGCCCATGTTGCTTGCGCTCCCTTCTGCAGAGAACTGGCCAGGTGCAGAGGGAAATGTTCCCATCATGCTCCCATCCTGGCAAAGGCACTGCCAGGATTGCAACAGGAGGACAACAGGACCAGGTAGGGTGCGGAAATGGCCTATGCTTCTATTATCTCCTCCCTGGGAAAGTTCTCCAAAATTGTTTATATTGTGCTGTTTTTTGTTGTTGTTGTTGTTGTTTTGTTTTTTGTTTTTTAATAGTACCTATCTACTATATAAAAGTCAATGTTTGTCTTGTGAGTTTGTCTGTTTATCTGCGCCAGGCAGGTGAAGACCTCATACGATTGGCTGAATGAGGCAAGAAGACACCATATGATTGGCTGGCTGTGAAGATCCCATGGAATCCTGGGGTTGGCAGTTTAGGGAGGGGCCTTTAGAATTCTCAGCCGAGAGCTCTTGGGCCTCAGGCCGGTTGCTATGGAAATGAGGCCTACCATCAATAAGGATGCCAGAAAACTTTTGGGAGGCATATGTAAGAAAAATTAAAATGACATACACAACGTAGTTACAAAGTCTTCTCGCCTCACACAGTAGATTGTATGGTTCCATATGTGAGGAATCTTAAAGCTGAAATTCAAAACAAAAAATGCTTCCAGAAAAATGTAAAGGCATTGCACAAATTCAACAGAAAGCAAAAAAAAATCAAAAGCCAGTACATCAATGTCACCAAAGAACACAGACTGGATTGGGGAATATGAGGAAAAGTTACAGGTACTGGAATAAGCTGATTGCTATGGAGACAAGGCCTAGCAGCAAGAAGGAGGACAGTGTATTCCCTCAGAAACCCAACCTCTGAATGTTAACATCTCTGAATAAAGATAGGATTGGGGCAAATGGGGAAAATTTACAGGTACAGGAATAGTCCGGTTGCTATGGACACAAGGCCTAGTAGCAAGGAGGAGGATAGCGTACTGTCTAAAGAACCCAAACTGTGTACGTAAATAACTCTGAATACACATTGCATTGGGAAATATGGAGCAAAGTTACAGGAAATAGAGAAGACAGTTTGATGAGTTCTTAAGAGGAAAATAAAACCCTGGGCGACACCAGAAAAATATGCTAGCCATAAATAATTTCAATGTGTTGGTTCCAATCTCTGAATCTTCCTAGAGACCTGCTACTGTTAAAGGCAGATCCATGGGGTGGGATGGACTTTAGGAATGACATAGCAAAGTACTTCATTCTTTAAATTACCCAAAGATGATATAAAATCTGTGACTCTTCTAGACTAAGAAGCTAATCACTTCATCCTACAACCTTATTTTATCTTCCACACATGCACATTTCTTACATAAACTACAGAGAAACTGTAGATAAATGATTTGGCTTCCATAGTATATAGCCTTTATTTTTACAAAATATTTGCTTCCAGCAGAGTGTATCTTAATTTACAAATGCCGAAATCTGTCATTAGGAGTTGACCCAGCCGCATGGCATTGTCAAATGCAATAACGTATCTTTTAATAGTTTTATATCAAGGAAGGATATAACATATCATTAGTTTAAATGTATTTGCAAGCAATTACCCCCACCAGGATATTTGTGAATGTTCATGCAAAATTGATGAAACCCTGACATGCTTAAACATTGTTGTTCATTTAGCCCAATTCCTTATATATAGAAGAAATAACGTAAATAATTTGTCAGCAACTTGGAAAATGTTTGTTCAGTGTTTTTGTTCATTTGCAGTTTCCACCTTGCCATTCAAACAATAGTCTTCGGTGATCTTATTTGTTTATTTGGTTGGTTGCTTGGTCGGTTTGGTTTTTCAGAAAACAGTGGGGCAGGAATGCAGGTTCCATATATGTTTCATGTTAAGTGACTGTGCCCATTTTTTCCTTCTTCTTTTGTCTCTTTCAGTGCTGTTGTTTTAACATGGGCTGGGTTTACTCTTATGTCTGCTGCTTTTCCCTTACAAAATGGGATGAATTATTAAATGGGAAGAGGTTGTCTGACAACAGGTTTTCCAGTACTTCACAAAAGAAAGACCTTTGACATTCAGCTGTCTCTTGCAAAAGAAGAAAGAGAAAATCAATTAAGCCACTGTGTTGCAGTTCAAAAAAAAAAAAGGAAAAGGAAAAAGCAAGCTGCTATGTTCCATAGTCTTACTTACCTCTGGGCAGTTGGGCATGCTTTGCATTCTCTGTTGGATTTACACAAGAGTAAGTTACTGTTACCCCAAAGGTAGTTGCCATCTGCTCTCTCTTTTCTTCTGGAGGCAGTCATCTTCTCCATGCTTCATATCCATCTCTATGGCCAGCCAAGTCATCTGCCCATCTGCATGCCAAGTCCAGATAGCCTGAATGCTAGAGAATTATTCTTCCTTGTTACTCATTTGTCTATTAGGAGTGATGAAAGAATGTTGCTGGTTTTGCTAATTTTTTTTTAAACAAAAATCTGTGACAGGGGATAAGGGATGGAGAAATCTATCACTATATCTTTCTCCCACATTTAAATTAAAAAAAAAAAAAACTCCAGTTCTTTCCAAGTGAGATACACATTTTGTGTGGTTAGTCTTACTTGCTGTCAATTTCACTTTGGCCCTTTCCACTCGACACACCCAACCCACCATGGGGATGGGAGAAAAACAGGGCCAAGACAATGTTTGTGCACGATGTCATCCCGGTCCCATCCTTCTCCTATCCCCAGGTGGTACAACTGCACCTCAAATCATTGACAGGTTTTCCCCATGAATGTTCAGTGATTCTACCACCTTCCCACTGTGCACCTGCACTTACCTTGTCTGCGGAGGCCCTGGAAGTGCACTAGCTGCACTTCCTGCCACAGCTCAGCCTGGGACAGATATGCTGCAGCAGGAAGAGGCATAGCCATTGCACTTCCTGGTTCCTGGAGGCAGCCAGTGCAGAGGGGAGTGCTTGATAACATTCCCCTCCTGGGAGAGGCACTGCCACCATCGTCATCAGATGCCACCAAAACCTGCCTATTAAATAAGGGTTAAAGAGAAGGCTCTTTAAGGGAAAAAGGAGGTGATATATCTAATTCTGTACTAATGTGACCTTCTTCTTCCTCTCCTCCTCCTCCTCCTTCTCCTTGTTGTTGCAGCACACCTTCAAGTTGGTGACTGGTTCTCATGCTTAATATAAAGAGAGTCAAGCCCAGAAACTGAAGAGCTACGTATTCAAGACCTTGGCTCTTGATGAGCAGCTCAGTCAGTGGCATTATCTCCCATGTTCAGATTTTGAAAGTCTCAGCCAAGATCCTCCTCTAGTAAATATCAGGCAGTTACATGATGGTTGTGCCATAGCACCTTTCCGCTGATTGTTGCCATTGTGCAGCTGACTGGATCCACCAACGTGCTTATGGAATCATTATGCAATGGGTAATGCACAGTGGTTGTCTTTTCAGTCCTAGTGAATCGAGTGGTACACTGAAGGCACTGGAAAATAATTATGGCTCATCCAATAATGCACAGCTTCATGTGAAATGGTTACAGTGGCACATCTCCACTGGTGAGAGTTCAACTCCCAGCCCATGCTTATCAACCAACAAGGGAAAGAAAGTGATAGTACTTACCCAAGAGGAAGAGGCAGTGGGGAGTGTCCAATGCTACCAATTAAGTAGAAATGCTGAGCCGAGCCAAAGATCAATTCAAAAGTCCAGAATGATGAACGTCTGTCCAAAAGGTCAAGAGAGCTGGAACACAAGGATTGTAGGAGCTTGAGTAGCAATTTGCTACAAGCAAACAGCAAGCCACACCAACAGACTGATATAGCTGAGAAAACAAGTGTTTCTCATCACTGTTCTGTTTTCTCGATCTCACCAAAACAGCTTCTTCTGAGCTGCTTTTTTTCATCTCCTCCATGACTGAGGGCTGGGGGGCAAAGGTGGATCTAATTCCTCTAAATCATTGCTGGCCCCTTCTTCCTCTGGCACTGGCTGCAACAACTCTGTCTCAGCTTGTCTTTCAGCTGGTGGGGATGTTGGCAAGATAGTCTGGTCTATCACTGGCTCTGTTTCTGGCACAACCAATTGCTCATCGACTTCTGAGTCATCATCTATCACGCTACTTATGCAACCATGGGCTGGATGTTTCTGTCGCATAATGGCCAAACAATACAACCATACATGTAATGGAAGTTGCATGGGCATGCAACACCAAAAGAATTTCAACACTCATGTTCTTTCTATCCATGCTTATCAATAAATGTATGAGTTTTGGAAATTCTCTTTAAAAATAATCCCAGAAGTGGTGTTCAAAGGGGTTGGATTTTAACAGCTTTATTCCATGGCTCAAGGACACAAGGAAAAGGGGTGCCAGTGAGGAAGGGGAATGAAGTCCAACAGATGATGGCTGCTCTTCTCGCCCTCAAAGACCAGAACAAAGACAGCTGCAACATGAAGAGAAGGCCTTTCACTTGCTACTGGACCAAACCATGATACAATCCATGATTCTGGCTGGGGATAAGGGCCAAGATCTATCATCATGAGATGTACAGTAAAGTTCTCCACCATGCACCTCCTTGGGGACACACCTTTTAGTTGCTGACTTCCTGGGTTTCTCTAGAGGTCCCAGCACATGACTTCATCATTCTCCATCTCGCCAGATACTTATCCAATGGCTCCTGCACTCCATCAGTCACTAAATGGCTATAGTCTGAGACTGCAGCAGCTACATGGTGACTCCTGAAGGGATTGTGGTCATAGTGGGAGATTCATAGAGTATTCTGACCTCTGCAATGACAGAAAAAGACTTAACAATAGTGTAAGCAAAATTTGTCAGAAAACAGGAGACATGCCTAAAGGTCCTCAATGGTTGATGATTTATTAAGAAGCCCAATGTGTTTCAGCCTGTTCTCAAAAGCCTTCTTCAGGGGCCATATAAAAATCATACAAAGGGACAAAACACAAATAAATAATAAATCAGTGAATAATTTTAGTGTGAGTAAAATCATTATTGCATTTGTATACTGCCTATGACCTGTACATACCCATTTGACATTGAACTTTTGAAATTTCAGGAGCTGAAACTCTCACAACATTTGCTGAACAAAAAGAACAAACATGTGAACTGAGGCCCTTTCTACACTACACTGTTATAGTGCTATTATCCACTTTCAACATCCTGTCCAATTCTGGGGCTTGTAGTTCACTGAGGCCCAAGAGCTCTCTGGGTGAGAATTCTAAAGGTCCCTCCCTAAACTGCAAACCCCAGGATTCCATAGGATGTTGAAAGTGGAATAATAGCACTATAACAGTGTAGTGTGAAAGCCCCTACGGCTGAAGGTTTGGTTTGGTTTGGTTTGGTTTTATGTCAGCAGATGGTCATGAAAAAATGTGTTTGTTAGATAAGATTCAGGGATGCTTGTATGCAACTAGGCTGAAAGAAAGGGGAACTTCAAAAAACTAAGGGAAACTTTATAAGAGTGGGAAGAGGTTAATTTCTCATTTAGCCCTCTAGGGACCAAATATTTTAATTTTAAAATCTATTTGACCTCTTTTCTTGCCAGGATTCTCTCATCCATAGCATTCGTCTTTCCTGTAGACCAAAATCTAGGATCCCCATTATAATGCATTTCTGTAAACTAGGACAGAGTAAAAACACTGCTCTGGTCTCTTGATCCTTGTTGTTATATACCTTTAAGTTGACAAAATAATGTATTTTTTAAAAAAAATGTACAAACTACCCTGTGCTTTTGCTTATAAAAACAATGCTTTCATGAAAATGAAACTTTCATCCAAAAGTCCCCAAATCATGAAAAATTGACCAAAAAGTCCCAACATCCAATCAAGTAGAGAGGAAACTTCTGAGGTTCTTCATTGCTGTATGCAAAAAGGAAATAAGGAAAAACGTATATCCCTACAGCACATGCAAACATCCAAAAGGAAAGAAGAGATTGAATTCAAATAGTATATCCCAGAAAATCCCCTCTGTAGCTCTAACACTTCCCCCACCAAAAAAAACAGAGAATCCAAAATAGTGCATAATCAAAAACATGTCACATTCAGCCAACTCTTACTATTCCAGACAAAAACACTGCTGTATTAGGAATGGAAATATTCAGAAATATTGGGAAAGTGATCAAAAATATGCTTCTTGAGATTGAGGACAGCTTTGCAAGAAGACTCCTGGACTGATGAGAGTCTTTGCAGTTTGGGACTGTGCAAAATTTGCACACGTATTTTTGTGTGCAAAAACAACACAACAAATAGTAGTTAAACAAATATAATTTTCCTGCATTTTCTGTGCCAAAGCATCATGTGCAAATTCTGTACAGAATAAGTTCCCAATTACAGCCTCTTTTTTGCACAGAAGACAATATTTATATACAGAAGGATTATTTCCTGCTAAGAAAATGCTGTTTTCTGCACAAAAAAAGTGTATATTTTGCACAGAATAAGTCTTCAACTGTGACTAGTCTTCAGAAACTGCACAATTTTAAAAAGCTTTCACCCAGCAGGAAGAAAATTGTTCAGCTTACCTATTGTTGCCTTTGAGAGTAAAATTTGCAAAGAATTACATCCCCATGTTGCATCCAAAGAAAAGGTTAAATGAGGTTTAAGTGCTGGACAATAAACTTCCACCATTCATAAAGCTTTGTAGTGAATATACGTTCAGTTATTATCTATAAAGATGCGGTGAGGGGCTTAAATGTCAGACATCAGGGAGTGCAGCTTTGCATTTTGTGAAAGGAGGGGGAATTACTACTTTTCAGTGCACACAGCACACATATGCCCCAAATAGGGGCTTGTCACTCAACAAACTGTTTGACCTGGTTCAAATCACCAGAGAAGCCCATTCTGAAATTCTGCTTAATCTTATGTCATAAACATTGACCATGTGTTGTACAATCCGCGATGACATGTAATTTGCTCGGTTCTGGGAAAGTAGGACAAGAGGTTTGAAGGGTTCACTGCATTGTAACAAAGATGGGTCTGGTTGGTTGTGAGGATCTCTCCCCCCGCATCCTTACTTTGGGAAAGCTAGACTTGAAGGCCTTTAAGAAAAGGATAGGAGGGGGAGAAAAGAAAGATTTGTTTTACCTTAGAAAGGAAAACTTATTGGATTGGGAAATTCCTGGGAAAGAATGAATGAATGTAGTTTCTTCTGGCATCAAAAACCAACAACACAGTTTTAAAATAATGTTTGAAAACCTGCTTTGTTAAATGCTACCCCTTGGGGAAAAGCTGCACATTATAGAAGGCAGTCCCAGGTAGACTTGTTAATAACCATGGGTTGCCTTATGGTAGCCCCATACATGAGAAATCTACAAGTCACCTTATTATCAACAGTCCTGTTCAGGTCTCACAAATACGGGGCCATGGATTTCTTGAATGAATCTTAATGCCTATAATGTGATCTTCCTCTTTGCCTGTCACCTTCTGCCCTACTAAGTATTATTTTCTTTTCTAATGATTCCTGGCTTTTCGTGGCATGTCCAAGGTACAACTGTCTCAGTTTATTCATCTTGGCTTCTAGTGAGAGTTCAGTCTTGATTTGCTCTTAGACCCATCTATGTATCTTTTTTTGGCAATCTGTGGTATCCATGCAACTCTCTTCCAATACCATATTTCATAGAATCGTAGAATCATAGAGTTGGAAGAGACCCCAGGGGCCATTGAGTCCAACCCCATGCTATGCAGGAACACACTTCAAAGCACTCCCGACTGGTTAAAAACCTCCAAAGAAGGCGGCTCTACCACACTCCGAGGCAGCATATTCCACTGCCAGACAGCTCTGACCATCAGGAAGTTCTTCCTGAGGTTCAAGTGGAATCTCCTTTCCTGCAGTTTGAATGAGTTGATTCTGTTCCTATCAGTTTTCTTTGCTGTTCAGCTTTCACATCCATACATCGAAATCAGAAATATGATGGCATGGACACACCTCACTTTAGTATTCAATGATATATTTCTACATATGAGGAACTTGTCTGGTTTCTTCATAGCTGCACTTCCAATCCTTCTCTTCCTCTGATTTCTTGACTACAATCTCCATTCCGATTAATGACTGAGCCAAGGTATGGAAATCTTTAACCATTTCAATGCTTTCATTGGCTACTTTGAATTTATAGAAATCATCTGTGGCCATTACTTTGTTTTCTTGCTATTGAACTGTAATTCTGCCTTTGCACTTCCTTCCTTGACTTTCTTCCGTTGTTTCAAGTCTTTGCTCTTTGCTGCTAGCAGTATGGTGTCATCTGCATATCTTAAACTGTTAACATCGTTTTCTTCAATTTTCATGCCTCTGTCTTCTGAGTCTAATCTAGCTTTCTGCATAATATGTTCACCATACAAGTTAAACAGGTGGGTTTAGCAGCTGGTCAAAAACACATACACATTTTCTGATCTCTTTCTGTGTCTTCAGCAGCACTTGTGGGATGCAGCAATTAGGGGGAACAGAAATGCCTCTTCCAATTTGACTGCCCTTTTCCTCTTCAAGCATCCCTCTCAGGGCCTTTTCAATGGCAACCCCTCATTTATGGAACTCACAGCCAATCAGTTCCAGGTTCTTAATGGATTGAAGTACCATTTGCTTCAAATTGCATTTATCTGATGTGCTTTAAGTATATGGACTTATCCTGGATTCTTATGAATATTATCTATTGGCTTAAATTGTATTCTCATTGTTTAATTCATTTTTAAGCACAGCTTGGATGTTTGGGGTGGTGGATATGAGATGTTAATTACTCTTTCATATTGCTGTTGCTGTGTGCCTTCAAGTCATTTCTGGCTTACGGCAACCCTAAGGTGGACCTATCACAGGGTTTTCTGGGGTTGTGTGATGCTCCCCAGGTCATCCAGAGGGTTTCCATGGCCAATTGGGGAATCGAACCCTGGTCTCTATAGTCATAGCCCAACACTCAAATCACTACACCACACATTCAAAGATAGCTGAAAGTACTCTGAATTCTCTCTGTTTTGCTGGTATGAAGCCATAGTGTCTAAAAAGCAGGGTAAAAATAGTAATACACACATACATATTCATATTCATATTTTATGAATTAATGGGGAACCACAGTAGACTTCACTGTTTCCATGAGTTGGCTTCAGAAATTTAGGCTATTTCCTTACTACACTGTTATAGTGCTATTATTCCACTTTCAACTTCCTGTGGAATTCTGGGATTTGCAGTTTAGGGAGGGGCCTTTAGAATTCTCAACCAGAGAGCTCTTTGGCCTCAGTAAACTACAAATTCCAGAATTCCACAGAAAGTGGAATAATAGCAGCATAACAGTATAGTGAGGAAATGGCTGTAGTGAGCGCATGGAGTGAGCAAGTGGAAGCTGTCATCTTTCAATAATCCATTAATCATGTCAGTTATTCACTGATTTCATTAGTCATGCAAGAAAAACACCTGAATGGTGTTTTCATCTGTTAACATAGGTATCACAAGACACTGCTAAAAACACAGGATAGGAGAGCATAACAGAAGTTATCAACCTATCCCCACGTTAAATGTACCATTCACTGGCCATTTCTGCATGCGGCAAGGGAATCGCTCCCTGCTGCTACTCACCAGATCTTCTTTGGGTCCAGTCTGGTCCGGGATGAGGAGGAGCAGTGCGTGATCGTAGATCCGCACTGCTCCAGCGTCCAAAATGGCAGCTTCTGGTTGGTCGTGGGTCTCGACCAACTGCTGAAGCTCGCCAGCCTAAAGCCCTCCCTCCGCAGATCACAGGCTCACATTGGTGCAAGCCTGCAAATCTGCATTGGAGAGCAGGCACACAATGGCGCACGCCAGCATTTTGAAAAACCTGAAAAGTCCAGTTTTTCAAAAATGCGCTGGAGGACCACTTGGGGTCGCTCCAGAGTGGACTGAGGCGCGGATCTACGGTAAGTAGTCCGGACCCAGTCCACTCCAAGGTTCAGACATCCTCCATGGAGGACGCATTGCACCGTTTTATTTACCCCATGTGGAAATGGCCATTGTAACATGCAAGTAATCCATTATCATATCCACCTCTCATTACTTCCAAAGGTGGGTTTACCACTGGAACAGTGTGAAGCTGCCACACATAGTGGAAGACTGAAATGTAGGTGGCAGCTTCCCTGTGATGTTGACTCAATCCTCACCCCTACCAGATCCTCTTGGGCTGGAATAATCTCAGGAAGACTACCTGTTCCAGTTGATCCTTCCTTGAGTAAGGAGATCCCAATTCATATATTCCCTTCCTACTATTTAATTGTCACTGAATGAGTGGGTGAGGAGGAACGAAACTTTTAGCTTTACTCCATCCTGTACATCTCCATTATTATTCCTGCATCTGTTCAGCCATGAAGTTGTACATTCATGAATGGTACATAACTGTTAGTCAGTATCTTTGATGCACCACCTGGTTCCTGGGACTGCAGAAACTGCAGAAACAGCCTATGTACAATGGGAAAATAAACAGGGACATTAGCAGGTCCACACTCAGTTGCTCAATGTCAACGTTCAGCAGAAAGGTAGCATAGTACAACCACCTTGTAACTGTAGGAGTGTAAATTTACACCATGAAAGCACAAAGTAGTGTACTAGCCACACTCATTCACCCTAACTACACCATTGTTTGGGGTGGAGTTGAGGTTGATTAAAGCTAGATTTGCTCCCCATACTTTGGAATTCTGTGTTATAAATATTAAAAGGAATTGGAAGGGCAAGAGAAAATGCTTTGATGATCATTTATAAAATGAGATCCAATAGAGTAGATATGACAGAGAGCCATTTTTCTTCCTTTCTCATAATAATATTAGAATTCAAGATTGCCCTATCAAGTTGATTGGCAGGAGGCTGAGGACAGTCAGAAGAAAGTGCTTCCTCAGGCAAGGCATAATTAACTTGTGGAATTAACTGCCACGAGATGTGATGATGGCCACCAGCTTAGATGTCTTTTTTTTTCTTTTTTTAAAAAGTATGACATATTTACAGAAAGATTTGTTTCCCTTCCCCATTCTCTCCCATAATACTTCAGCCAAAGTAGAACACAGTTGTTGCTTGAAACATCTGTGTATGCTTCAGCCAGAAGTTTGTGAAGAAGTTCATGGCTTGTTGACAGCTTTTCAGCAGAATTATGAAAAAGTTCCTTTTGTCAACGAGAGTTCTCAGAATTCTCTAGCCATATGGGCTCTTTTCCTGTGTCTGCTTTTAAGAATACAGGAAGCTGCCTTGTACTGAATCACACCATTCATCCTTCTAGCTGAGGTGTGGGTAAAATTTTGCCTATGATCCCCATGTGTTTCCTTGGGATTATTTTTGCGGTTCCCCACAGCCCTTCATGGGTCACTGTTTTTCCTCCAAAATGCCCCCAAATACACTCTAGATGGCATTGAGGGCATTTTCTCATGTTTTTGGCTCCCTCAGGCCAAAAGATATGAAAGTGATCAGGAAGTGAGTTCCACTCATTTCCTGTTCTTTTTAAAGGCCTCTCCTGGGCCTAAAATGCCCCAGGCAAACAAAACATGGCAAAAAATGTCCCCTGGACCCCTAAAGGGCATTTGGGGGTCATTTTTTTTTGTATTTTTGCAGTGAGGGATGTGGCCCTCAAAAAGACTCATGTGAGACTAATGCAGTTCCCCCTTTCCACGGTTGCCGACCATGATCACCCCAATCTAACACAATATGGCAGAGGGTCTCCAAGTTCGGGGCAGAATTCTTCCACAGCTACACCTGGAGGTTCCTGGTATTCCCTGTACTGAGTAGGCCTGACCCTGCTTGGCTTCCAAAATTGGACAAAGTTGGGCTTATTCAGGCTAGTAAGGTGCAATAAATTATACAGACTGCATAAGTTATAGCATTTAATTTAGAGGAATGCAAAACAAACCTCTGCTGCTACAGTCCTCCCTCTGCATTCATGGGTTTGACTTTTGTAAATTTGATTATTCATGTATCATGTGCTTGCCTCCCTCCCATTTTCCTCCTTCCATTTTCTTGCATTTCTCACCCCAGGCTTGTCAGGCTTGTGTTTAAAATGGACATTTTTTCCTTTTGGGTGAGCAAAGTCCCCACACCACCACTACTGGAAGCATATGCTCTCTGACACATGGCTGCACATTCTGCTGTGTAATGGTTGCTGATTGGTCAGGTGTTCTCTTTGCTCCCAGCCCTCTCCTCAAGCAAAATATCCTTTCTCAAGATGGTGACCAGAAGTAGCTAGAATACCAGAACTCAGCATTCTGCTCATCTCCATCTGACAGGGAAAGTACTGATAAGCCCTTTACCTTGTCTTTTTTCTTCCCCCAGTGAGCACCAGGGCCAGAGGCAAAGGAATGGGAGGGGGATGGTGTAAGGGAGAATAATTTACAGTTTTTCCACTTTTGCAAGGGTTCTGCCCTCTGAACCCTCACAAATGTGGAGAGGCCACTGTAGATCTAATGATTTTAAGCTACAGAAGAGTAGATTTTGACTGAACTTGGGAAGGAAGTTCTTGGCAGTGACAGCAGTTGGGCAATGGAACCAATTG
Organism: Cyclura pinguis; assembly: GCA_030412105.1. Lineage (NCBI taxonomy): Eukaryota > Metazoa > Chordata > Lepidosauria > Squamata > Iguanidae > Cyclura > Cyclura pinguis. Next base: position 13,799,396 of record CM059599.1, on the reverse strand, counting down.
CCTAGAGAGGTGGTGAAATCTATAGATCTTCAAAAAAAGGTTAGAAAGCTACCTGCTAGGAACGCTTCAGCTGGAGATCTTGCCTTGATCAGGGGGTTGGAACTGATGGCCCATAGGATCCTTTACAACTCTACGATTCTATGAAGAGTGCCCTCCCCTAGGGAATGCACCCTCGATTCCATTCTCCTGTGGGATCCAAAGGGAGCCTATGACTAGATTGCCAGAGTTTGCTCATGCTCTGGCACCTTATAATGTTGATATCCAGGGAGTAAGAGATGTAGCTCATCATTGAAGCATGGTTTTCTCTCTCCTAGTGCTATCAGGTGGTGAGTATGCTCCAGATTTTAGTCTGAACTTTAAAGGCACTATCAGTGGCAGTAATAAAGCCCCTGTGTGTTTGTATGTAGAGGAATTACCCAAGATGTTAAACTTGGGGAGTGGGTTCAGCTATATGGACTTTAAAGATCAAATTTAAAAGCTCAATGGATTCATTACCCCACTAACATGGAAGCCATCATCCTCCACTGCATTCTCTCCCCTCCCTCTCATTCCCTTATTCACATAAATAAAATGAATGTTGCCAGCAAATTGTATTTAGAAAGCAATACGTTGGCACATAGTGCAAACCTTTGGTATTTTAATCCTGACGTCCATTTTAGGACCCTGATCTCTAGAATGGTAGTTCAGTGCTCAAACCACTACACCACACAATGGAAAACCAATAGGTACATTGAGAAGAAAAGAAACACTATGGCACCAACATAATCAGAGCTTAAGACAGCTGCTTTTTGAATTATATCTCCCAGAATCCCAAAGACTTCTAAGAGTTATAGTCGAAAAAGACAAGCACTAAACATGAGGATTATATCTTGCCGTAGACAATGGCCTGGATGATTGTGGCATCCTTTTGCTATGGAATATGTCATCTGGTCTTGAGAAGGATTATCTTGGTATTCTTGTGCCCTGAGTGCTCCACTGGGACTGGAGACTGGATAGTTAAAACAGTTTCCACACAAAGTAGAATATTGTTCTGAAAAGTGCTATTATTTCCCTTGATCAGGATAGTATACTTTTGCTGATACAGCCCAGTATTACATCAAGTTCTTTTGCCCCTGCATCACATCCTTGACCAAAATCCTCATTTTAAAAAAGAACTAAATTAAATTCTTAGCTGCCTCCCACTCTATGCAATCTTCCCTACCCATTCTACTCCGAGAGATGGTCCAGGGCCATTACTGGTCCATGACCCATCAGCTGCTGGTCTCTGGAAAGTTTCCAGGAAAGAATCAATGTAGGTAATGGACACAAATATGGTACTGTTCCCTGGGACTTTGGGGAAAAAGCCAGTCTTCCCCACCCATGTCATAGAGCTGAAGAAGCACTCCTCTATATGTCAGTGGAATGTAAAATTGCATTGTAATGCAGTTCTGGGCTACATCAACAGGAGTATAGTACCCAAATCAAGGGAAGCACTGGTTCCACTCTCTTCTGCTTTGATCAGACCTCACCTGGAATACTCAATCCAGTTCTGGGCATCACCATTCAAAGAAAATATTAACAAGCTGGAACATGTCCAGAGAATGGCGACCAAGATAATCAAAGGTCTAGAAACCAAGCCCCGTGAGAAATGACTGAGGGAGCTGAGTATGATTAGCTTGGAGATGAGAAGGTGACATGTTTAAAGTCTTTAAACATCCAAAAGACTGTCACGTTAACAAAAAAAAGAGCTTGTTTTCTCCTGTTCCAAAGATTAAACCACGAACCAACAGATTCAAGTTAACAAGAAAAGTGATTCTACTTAAACATTAGGAAGAACTATATTTATATACTGTAAGAGCTGTTTGACAATGGAATAGTTTGCCTCAGAGCGTGGTGGATTCTCCAGCTTCGGAAGTTTTAAAGCAGAGGTTGGATGATCATCTTTCAGGAGTGTTTTAGCTGTGTATTCCTGCATAGCAGAAGGTTGGAAGAAAGGACTTTGTGATCCCTTCCAACTCTCTGATTCTCTGATTCTAGGAAAAGGAAACTTTGGCATTACTGAAAATTGTTTCGACAACAGGGATAGCAAACTCACAAGGCACGTGGCAAGCTTCCTCTCCCCACTCCCAATCTCTCTCTCACCCCCTACAATTGTTTGCTTGTTTTCAGAGCCTTTGTAATGCTTTGACATTCTAACCATTCATGTTCTGTATGGTAGAATATAAATATTAATTCAGGGAGGAGGTATGGAACATTTCAAACAACCAAGTCTTGAAGTAGAAGGGGAAAAAAACTGTTGAAAACTTCAGTATGCCAACAGGGTCTTCTCCCTAAATTCACAATCCATTTTTTTTCCTTTGTTTTATTCAGGAGCATAAAAAGAAAAGCTCAGAAAGATTCTTTCCCCTACTTCTGTTCATTAATTCATAAACTGCTCAAGGAAAAAAAAAAGAATGCCTTGTTTACCAAAATACATTCATAGAAAGCAAAAGGAACCTTTGTCGTTGCTTTTTTCCCTCCTACGCGCAAAACACAAACTACTGTTCTAATTAAAGCAATCTGCTTTACAGCAGCATTGGAAGGAAAAAGAGAGAGAGAGATTTATCCTGTTTTTGACTGATGTTTGCTGTTCTCCTTCTTGCTCAGAACAGAAAGTCAAATCCACCCCTCAAGGAAGAGTGCGGTGGGAGCTAAAGGCGTAACTCCAGGGATGAAATTGAGCCAATAATGTTATCGATCTGTTTTGTCTTATTTCAAAGCTTTGACTGGGATCAAGCCCAAAAGAAGACAGAACAGTGTTTTTTGTTTTTGTTTTTTTGTTTTTTTGGTATCATCACTTGAAACTACGGGAACCAGGGATAACAGGTTAAAAGACACAATCATTTGACAGCATTTGTTGCATGTCAATGCCTGTTATTAAGGCTCGGTGGCAGCAGGACAGACCTTTCTAGGGTTTAGATCATCAGCTGGTGCCTTACAACACAACATCCTTGCTTCCTTAACAGTAGTGAGTCAGGAGCTAAAGAATATTTACCAGTTTTCTCATTCTCAACAAGAAAGAGGGCCTCAGCACATTGTGACATGCTGCCAAATGAAAGCAAGTCATCTACTGAAAGATTATCTATTTATTATACATTTGGGAGTGTTTTTGCAAAAAGAAAAAAAAAGGTTCATGCAAATATAATGGCTCAGATTTTAACTCAGGGTTGCATGCATAAAGCTGCACTTGTGGAATTGTGCTACATGACTCCTGCCTTGACCTGCAACAATAAACTGAATGCAAACCTGAACATGCAATCAAACACACAACTGAATGCTCATCTCTTCCACAGCTAAATGTGCATCTCATGTGCATCTTACGAGCCCGAGTGACCCGTGCCCACCACATATGTGTGCATGCTTGTGTGCACAGTGACACCACATGCTCAACTCTTGTTCTGTAATCTTTTTAAAATATTTTTATTAACAAGTATTTGATATATATAGAGAGGATTAAAAAGACAAATAGTAAGTAAATAGGCAAAGAAACTCTAACATCTAACCTAATACTAAATTAAACTAGACTACGACTAAACTAAAAAGGGGCCAAAAATACATACAAATGACTTTTAACTCACCAGCTTTTAGTTCTAAGATAATCTACTAGATGTACTTCTTCTCGCACATCTGTCATTATCACGCTACTCCCTAGTATTTAATCACTATAACCTTAACCTTCAAAACCAAAAATAGGCTTTTCTTCCAATAGTCTCTTAGATACACAATCAATTTATCCTGACCATTTTTAAATTTAACCACTCCTTAATTAAAATAGTTAATTTATCAATTTCTGCCAAATCCAGCATCTTCAAGAGCTAATCTTCATGCAAAGGAATAGCCAGACTTTTCCATTTCTGTACATACAGAACTCTCCCCACCATGACCATATAGAGAAAAAATCTTCCCAACTTCTTATCAGTCTGTTCTTCAGTTAGACCCAATTTTAAAAAGTTCAGGTTTGTTGTTCTGCAGTCTTGAACTGAGCAGATGTTCCTCATCAGACAAAAGTGTCCAATCACTTCCATAGGCGAGCTTATGGGTACATAAGACACCAGCGAGATTCAAGTCAATATTTTGCACAGAAAGCAGTGTGTTTTGTTCAAAATCCACTGGGCAAAATCCTATTGCTAGTCCAAACTATTGTAGTCACTGAATCAGCTAGATTGACCTGTGTGTTTATTCACAATTCAACAATTGCATCCATAGGTTTAGTCTATTTGGGATTAACCAACAAGTTTCTAACCATTACTTTCTGTGTAAAAACATTAATTTTGCACCAAAGCTAGCAATTTGGCTGTGAGCAAATTTTCTACAAAGAAAGTCCCCAGGTGTATAAATGTAAACACCAACATTCTCACCCAGTAGACAGGAAACTTTTAAAAATTATGCATTCTGATATTCCAGAATGAAAAAAGTAAAGTTATTTCCCTGTTTTTGAAATAAAAAAAAATCCATATGTATTTAAAATTGAGAGGAGGGAGTTGACAACTAAATGACTTTCAGAACAAATTTCAAAATTTGCTTGTGAAGTTTTAAGGGATAACGATGTGTACAGCTAAGAGGCAATTATGAAAATTTGTGAATCCAAAATGAAAGTTCCTTTTGCTTTAAAGGACATGCTCCATGCTGAATCTGTACTGGATCGCTTTAACGCATGGTCTCATTTGACATGAAGGTTGCCCAATGCCAGTATTGCCAGTCCCTTTCCTGTCAGCCCCCTACCTTTCCCAAACACACAAACAGAAACATACCTTTTACATAAAGAAATGAGAACCTCATGACACAGCAGGTTTGCTAGAAGCCGCAGAGATTTTTCCAACCCTACAAACAATGTTTCTGAGTGGAGTGAACAATACTGCCTGGTGTCCTATTGGTGTCTTGCACATGCACAGAGTTCCCTTACCTATGTGGTTGTGCTTTTCTGGCTGATGTGGTAATATGAAGGGTGTGAAAGTGGAGATGTGTGCATGGTGCCATGACACTTCATTGCTCACTGCATGTTGCATCTTGGGCATTCGTTGTGTGGTTCTGTATGATGATGCATTGTACAGCAATGCTCAGTGTGCATTTGATCAAGCAGTGTCTCAATTCTTCAATAAGGTGGCACAGAAGACTGTGCTGGGCATGTTTAGGCTGTCATGGTGGGATCCTTTGGTCTGTGTAAATTATACCACTTGATGTAGATGTATAAAACAAAGCTTCATGTTCAAGGACTGTGTATCCCCTCTAGGGATGTGACTACAAAGTGAAGGATACCACAACAGAGGCAGAACTCTGTTAGCATACAATTACATGGCATCTCCTCCATGCATTGTTTCATGCCTGGAAACCTGGGGGTTTTAATTTTTTCTGCCTCCTAGTTACATTTTCCTTCCTTTCTATTTTTCATTCAGTTGTTTTATTTCTGGTGCCTATGATGAAAACAGCTCACTCATTAAATCAGGGAATTAGGGAGGTGAGTCAGAGGGAAGTGTAAGATACTACACTTGGGCAGAGAAAATGAAATGCACCGATATAAAATGGGTGACACCTGGCTTGCCCGCAGTACATGTGAAAAGGATCTAGGAGTCTTAGTAGACCACAAGCCGAACATGAGTCAGCAATGTGATACGGCAGCTGAAAAAGCCACTGTGATTCTGGGATGCATCAATAGGAGTATAGTGTCTAGGTCAAGTGAAGTGATAGTACCACTCTATTCTGCTTTGTTAAGACTCCACCTGGAATACTGTGTCCAGTTCTGCACACCTCAGTTGAGGAAGGACACTGACAAGCTTGAAGTCAAGCATCTATATAGCAGCATGTTCAGATAGACAGGGTGAGAGAAATGCTTCCTGGAAGTCTTTAAACTGCAGTTCCCCAATAATGATGTCCTTGTAGCATGGCCAACTCCAGGAAAATAGTTAGCTAAACGTATATGTGCTGATCTCCCCACTCTCCAGTGACTTGATGAAGGTCATATTGGGGGCGAGGGGGGGCTGTGTTGCTTAAAAGATGGCTTTGGGACTGAATTTTGGTCACTGCATGGCCAACAAAGAATTCTGTCCAAAAAGGTGAGGTATCGTAGCATAATTTGGATCCCTGTTATTGTAACTCACTAACTCTGTCTCTTGTACAAAGCCATTGAACGTCTGGCAGTGGTAAGGTGGACCCTAAAGGAAACACATTCTGTCTGATCTTAGAAGGTAAGCAGGGTCAGTCCATATTAGTAGTTAGACAGGAGAACACCAATGAATACCAGGTACCGTAGAATATATTTCAGAGGAAAGAACTGGCAAAATCACCTCTGAGTATTCCTCCCCTAAGAAAACCCTATGAGATTCATAAGAGTCACCATAAGTTGACAGATGACTCAAAAACACATACAGACAAGGTGGAGAACAGGACAACCTGTACTGATATTAGAACCCAAGCAGATTCATACAATTCGATTAAAGTATTTTATTGTTAAGTATATATTAAGTATAGTTATCATGGGTCACAGACCTCCAACACAAAGCACTACCAGGAACTGGGTTTGCTTCCTAACAATAAAAAAGATATTCGGCAATCCAGAAGGTTCCTAAAACAAGATTTTTGGGCGGAGGAAAGTACATTTTGATTCAGTGTACCACGTAGGTGTAAAGCTGTCATAAAAAACTTCTTACTCAGGAACGAAAACTCAGCCTTGCAGAAGTATTCCCTCGCCCATGAAAATCATCTGTTTTTCTACCCATCTCTTGCAGCAGATCTAATTCTACATAGTGCTGATGTAACAATTCATTTATATCCCTGTCAATGTTTCTACTGTAAAGGGAAAGGCATGACCAGGAGTTAACTACACAACTGCTATCTAATGATCCTAATTTCCATGATTTTAATAATAATAAGCCCAACCAAACTGTTAAGTTGCACTTTCTCCCTCAGCAAAACCGCGTGATAATTGTATAGAGAATAATTTTATGGGTGAATAGCGCCCTATAATGTAAAAGATTAAAATAAAGTGCTCTAATATACAATGTCCTAACAGGTGCAGATACTTACCTGGGCAATTAAAATCTTTTTAATATACAAATCACAGGGAATGAGGCTGTTGGCATGATAAACAGGATCTTTGAGGACACAAAAGGTGTTGTCAAAAAGAGGGAGAAAATATGTTTTGATTGCAAGAGGGCACCCCCCCTCCCATTTGTTTCAGGAATGAGAAATGAATGCATGTGAGTTAGCTTAAAGCAGATTCATAAAATATCTGCATTCTCCATTTGTGTTTCGATGGCTCTTGCTTTAGGATGGGGTGGGCTTAGCACAATCCATGGGCTGCATCAATCCCACTTTGGGGCTCCCAAAGCTTCCCACCACCCCTCATTTAAAAATAAAATCAATCTGATTCAGGGGCAATTTTACCCCCACAAAACGTGCCAAAAGCCGCAAAAATGTTTGAAACATGCCAAAAAAAAAAAAAAAAACCCTTATTCCTCTTCAACAAGCAATCCAGAACCCCATGACATTTAAACAACATTATTTATCAAATGAAGAAGCTATAATATGAGATTAGGAGTGTAGCTATGGGGGGGGGGCAAAACGAAAGCATGCCCCCCCCCCCCGAATCCTTCCCTCCAGCCATTGCAGTAACTTAAAACTAAATTTGAGCATTTAGAAACACAGTTCAGGCATCCAAAGAGATAAAGCAGGAGAAGTTCCCAAGGGAGAGTAAACACAGCAAATAGAAGAGCTCTAGGTGTGAACAGTTTTCATTGTCTCACTCTCAGCAATGCTACAAATTAGGAGAATGAAGGAAAAACTTCACTGAGGCAGAATCTTATGCCCTTTCCACAAACTACCTTTTTGCAGCAGCGTCCAGTGGAGATCCTGGCAGTGGCTCTGCTGGGAGGGGAGCACAACGGGATTGTTCCCTTCCACAGTGCTGGCTTCATGATGAAGGAAGCGCGACGGCCCAGCCTCTTTCTTCCACTGCACAGCTGGGCCTTCCATAGACCAGGTAAGTCAGGGATGGTGGCACGATTGCAGGTCATTGACAGGGAAAACCGGTCACTAATTTAATCTGTGATTGCGCCATCTGGGGACAGGAGAAGGATGGGACCATGACGATGTCATGCAGAACCATCACCGTGGTCCCATCCTTCCCCTGGTCCCTGGTGGGTTGGGAGGATAGTGTGGAAAGGGCCTTTATTTGGGGAGGAGACACCCTCATTTTTCACCCTTCCCTTTGTGAGATGTTGCTGCACACCAAGACAGAAAGCCAATTCTGGGAGGTTACTTCCAGGCCCTGGAACTCCTTTCCAAGAGAATTTAGACTGGTGGCCTCTCTGCTCTTTTTCTGCAGACAGGTTAAGACTTTTTCTTTTCTTTTTTAATTCTTAAGACCCTGGGCCTTTCTGCACTACAGTGTTATAGTGCTATTATTCCACTTTCAACATCCTATGGAAGCCTGGAGTTTGTAGTTTAGGGAGGGGCCTTTAGAAGTCTCAGCCAGAGAGCTCTTGGGCCTCAGTAAACTGCAAACCCCAGAATTCCACGGGATGTTGAACATGGAATAACAGTGTAGGGTGGAAATGGCCTAAGTTTCAATTTGTGAAAATTGTACAATTTTCAAATATTTTCTTGCACTGGGAAGAAAATTGCTACAATTACATGTTGCTTCCTGCAGGAATGAAATTTGTGAAGAATTGCATTCTCTCTTTATGGGACAGGGAGAGAAAGAGACCTGGTTCTTCATCACTCTTCTTGCAGTTTGGTGGTCCATTATTACAGCCATGATAAAAGTTTTTATTAAGCATTTAATTAATTCTTGCTTTTCTTTTTCATAGTTTCACCTCCCAACCTATCTTGGCCTCCCTCACTAAGTTTGTACATTTAACTTTTTTCCAATCTATGCTCTGCTGGTGTTCCCTCATCTGGATTTCATTTTCACTTTTTTAAAAGGATGCTGTTTTGCCATAATAGATTTCCAAACACCGATATTTGACCAGGTGAATATTTCTGCGAGTCACTTTCTCCCTTTACACAAATTTTATCCTCATAATGTTTAAGAATTGTTTCCACTGATATTGGCACCTTTTAAAATTATCTGCCTTTCTGTTAATTTTGCACTCCTTGAGTAAAATTGCTTCCATTGAAGTTTAAAGTTTCATTTTGTGTTCTTATCAGGGGGTCTTTTCATCAGGAATTTGATTTCATTATGGTTCCTATTCTCTAGGTACTTAGCAATATTACTTTTTGGACCTGTTCCTGTATTCCATTTCAGCCAAAAGCACTGAAGTAGGTCTCATGTGGATTCCAGAAATACCTGCTCCAGAAAAAAAATTGTTAATGTAATAAGGAATGTATTTTTTTTCCTTCTGCACCAAATCCTAAACACAAGTATCTGTATTTTCACCAGTGGGCTGAAAACTGTAACTATGGATCCTATAAATATTGCTTATTCAATCAGGAATAAAAGATCTACCATTATCATGACGAGTCAGTTAAACTGCGTCATGGCATTTGTATTCCTTATTTATTTTATTATACTTTCAATAAAGCATTTATATCTGGCTTTACATTATGAGATCTCAAGGCTGTGTATGAATAAAACCAGTTTAGCCAATTTAAAACAATTTAAAACTTTAAATAACAAAAAATGAGTTAAACAGACTAAAAGCACATTAATTTAAACATACCAAAGGCATATTGTAGAAAGTAACAGATTGAAACACATTAAACAGGTTAAAACAACTTGAAACCATATGCATGTACATTTTGGAAGAAATTCAGTTAGGCTTTATAAGCTGCTTTGAGCTCTGAGGCAAGAAAGTGTACAAATAAATAGATTGATAAACATTGGTATTTATGGAAGTGTGCCATGCTCACAGTTGCATGTGCCGAACAGGGAGGTCACACCCAGTTCCTATACCTTTAATGGTTCCATGAAAGAGAGACATTCAACAGGTTGGGCATCAAGATTTCACAATTACAGCAGTCTAATATCACTTTAATTCTCATGGCAACCTTCTGTGGAATCCTGGGTTTTGTAGTTTGGTAAAGGTCACAAACTTCTATCTGATAGAGAGTTTTATCACAGTGGTTATGAAACTCTGGTCTCCAGATGTTTTGGAGATGAATTCTCACAAGCCCCAGCTAACATGGCTGATGGTGAGGGATTCTGGACAAGGTAAGCCAAAACCTCTGAAGGACCAAAGTTTGATAACCAATGTGGTAGTGCAAATCCCTGAATTACAGCATTAAAAGTCTCTAGCAGAGAATTCCTCCAAACTACAATTCCCAGGAATCCATAGAATGGAGCCTTGGCAGTTAAAGTGGTATGAGAGTGCTATAAATCTGCAGTATGGACACACTTTGTTTATCACTTGTCATGCAAGCTATACCAGTAGATATTTCTCTCTTCTGCCCAAGGTGAAGGAGTCCTGTCCTATTTTGCAGATAACTGCCCTAATGCCCAGTTCCCCACAGTTATTATGAACAAAATGATTGGAAAATATGCCATGTTTCCAAATAGAAATCTGCTTCAGATCTTGGACTCTAAAGACAGCAACATGACACTTAACAGAGAGAGATAGAAAGGAGGACTTTGGCAAGTGACATTTTGCCTCTGAACATGTTTGAGACAGATGGACATATTTAGGTCATCGACGTTGCTTGCAGGAGCGCAGATTGCTATAGCAAAGTATCAGAGGAAGACCCAAGTGAATTGGTAAGAGGGGCCAGCCGAGGGAGACCTTGCAGTAAGGCACTGGTAAAAAGTGCTAAAAATTAATCTCAGCTTTTCAAGCAGTTAAAGGGTCGTTTGCAGGAAAAGTCTGGCCTCTGTTTGGCAAATCTGTAGGAAAAAGAGAGGAGGAAGCAAAGGAAAAAGAAAAGAAAAGAGATGGGGAATCCAAGTATGTTTCAGTCATTAGTTCCTAGCTTTACCTCTATCAGAAGACTAAAAATGTTGCTGTTGCTTTTTCATAAATTTGAAGGAAAACTAAGTATAGTGCACACTGACCAGACAGCAAGTTTCATTGAAACCAGGAAGCTTAAATTCCAGAGTAACTAGTTAAACGTTGCTGAAATCCAGTTGATGTCTTACAACTGTGTAAGTTCCCCTAGAAAAGTGGTTGGACATCTTTGTCCAATGTGGAAAGACATCACTTGGTTCCAGATTGCAGTAATGGAATTTTGTGCATGCACGGGCATTATACAATGGATGTGCAGGAATGCATACCTGCATGGGGTTGTGGATTCAGTTCCACATTTCATTCAGTGGTGCAATGTTGCCAGTCAACAGAAGGTCTGGGTACTATAATTAATGTGTAAATCCATATGGAGAGACTAAACATTATACAAAACCCAATGTAAGGTCATGGCTTTGGTGAACTACTAATAATACATTCCTCTCCATTAATGGAGATCCAAGTACAGTCTTCTCTCCACATTTATGGGTTAGATCTTTGCAAATTTGATCATTTGCTAAGTTTGTGCATGCCTTCCCCCACCATTCTCCTCTTCCGATTCCCTTGCCTTTTCCCCAGGTGCACATGCTTTCCTTCTCTGCAACCAGGGAAAAGGCAAGGGAATGAAAGGGGGAGCACTGTGCATGGAGAAGACAAGCATGCTGCCCCACCCATTCTCAGCATTTTGCCCAGGCACAAGGACAGGTGTATATGGGGAAAAGGCAAGGGAATGGGGGGGAGGCACACATTCCCCTGCTGTTTGCCCAGGTGTGGAGAAGAAAGGCAGGAACGCCTGGGCAAAAGGCAAGGGAATGTTTCCCCCATTCCTTTGCCTTTTGCCGAGGCACAGAGAAGGAAGATACATGCTCCAAAGCAAAAGGCAAGGGAATGGGAAGGGGAGCCCTGGAATGGAATAAAAGGAGGAATGTGAGGGAGTTATTCATGGCTTTCCCATTTTTGTGAGGATTTTGCACCCTGAAGCCTGACAAAAGTGGAATGGTCACTGTACATTACAGTGCTACTCAAATTTATAAGGGATAATATGACTCTTCTTGAGCTATAACAGTAACTTTTTAAAGTTACTTTTGTACTTATAGCGGTGCAGTTTCACTATGCGGTAGAGGAATATTACATGGCTCAAGTTGCTGACACATGCTCTGCTTGAGGAAATATGTCAGATACATGTAGTATTAGTGCCACTTTGTTCTGCTTTGGTCAGACCCCACCTGGAATACTCAGTCCAGCCCTGGGCACCACAGTTCGAGAAGGATGTTGGAACATGTCCAGGGAAGGTCTACCAAAGTTATCAAAGGTGTGGAAATCTAGCCTTATGTGGAACACCTTAGGGAGCCCTATATGTTTAGCTTGGAGAAGAGAAGACAAAGAGGTGACATGATACCCATCTTTAAATATCTGAAGGGATGCAATGCAAGAGATGGATGGAGCTTGCTTTCTACCACCCCAGAGACTAGAACACAAATTACAAGAAAAGAGATTCCACCAAAACAATAGAAACAACCTTTTTACTATAAGAGCTGTCCTTACAGTTGTGAGTGGAATAGACTGCCTTGAAGGATGGTGGACTCCTTTGGAGGTCTTTAAACAGAAATTGGATGAGTATCATCCAAGAATGCTTTAGGCAAGAAAAAGAAGGCCCTAGTGCTCCCTTCTAACTCTGAGATTTCATTATTCTATGGCCATTTCCACACTACACTGTTATAGTGCTATTATTCCACTTTCAACATCCTGTGGAATCCAAGAGTTAGCAGTTCAAACATTTAGAATTCTCAGCCAGAGAGTTCTTTGGCCTCAGTAAGCTACAAAGCCCAGAATTCCATAGGATATGTAAAGTGGAAAAATAACAGTATAACAGTGTAGTGCAGAAATGGCCTCAGTGGTTTTACATGTGATCTACACCTGAGAAGGTTTCTCATCAATGGGAATTAGGGTGTCCAGTGCCAATAGGCTGCTGAATCCGTACTGGATTTCAGTCTAAACTTAAAGGGAATTATCCAAGACTGAAAAATAAATTCTGCATGTTGAATAGCTCCGTAAAGTTTACACTAAAACCTGAAAACTGATTCACCACCCGTCCAACATCAGTGCTTCCATGGATTGTGACTCAGCTCACAAGTAGGTACACAGAATATATACCTTTGCAAAAGTGGTAGGTGTGTTCTGCTGTAGCTACAAAGAAAATGTGTGATGATATGTATGAAGTACGCGTAGTCTGCTGCCATCCTTTTTTTTTTGTGATAATTTTTCATGTGAATCAATGCTTTTGATTCATTTCATTACATTCCTGGACTTCCTGGATATCTTTTTGATTTTTGTTATATATATCCAGTAGCCAGCATGCTGTAGTGGTCTGAATGTTGAACTAGGACTCCTGGAGAGCTGGTTTGTATCTCCACTCAGCCACTGAAAACTACTGAACGACCTTGGGCAAGTCACCCACTCTCATCCTATGGAGAAGGCAATAGCAAACTTCTTTGCAACCAATCTTGCCGAGAAAAACCTATAACAATTTGGAGTCAAACTGAAGGCACGCAACATCAACAACAATGTTATGTATGCCAGATCAACAAAATAAACACCTTCTTGACAAAACATGAAATTATGGAATCTGCTGCTGCAAATGGCCAGTGAGTTTTATTATTTTATTTTATTTATTTTATTTTAAAATACTTATTATATATTACAGTACATGTCAATTGATGTGGATACAATCAAATATCAATCAGGTTAAATTTGATTAACATTTGAATTTTACATTGAAATATTTAAGCTATCAATTAAATAAAAATAAATATTAAATTTGTAAGCTTACCAAAGATATTTTGTTCCTTTTTCAACCTTTTTTTTAAAAAAAGTTCTTTTCTATCTATAACACTTATTTGATATTTTCTTATTACTTCCTACTTATCCTTTGCTGGAATTTCTTAGTTAAAATTAACTTAAACTTCTTTACATTCAGAGTTATTCAATCTCTGCCCTTTCCATAGAGGATACGGTTATCAGCAGCTACTAACCACTACTAGAGATGGATGAGAAATTATTTGTGCTCAGATTTCATATACAACCCATTTTGCACTTCCTAAGATCATTTACAGAATGGAGCACATCTCACCTTGGGAATTTTCAGCCATGCAAGCTGAAGCAGGAAAACACATACAAAACCATCCATACCTTTGCAAAATGCACACAGGCGAAACTGCAAGTCATTGAAAAAAAAAATCACACAACCATCGTTGAAGCAATGGAATAATGGGCACAGTTAAATATGTACAACAGAAAATGTGTATGAAATGTTCACATTAAAAGCAACTAGAAAAATTCATATGAAATTCCGTGATGGAAACCACCACCTCAACTCACAGTTGGGTATGGAATAAAGGCAGGCTGAGAATGCAAGTGAGGAAAGGAGAAACTCAACAAAACTAACAGTGCACATATTCTCAGTCATTACAGAAAATTGAATCTCCACATTCTTGCACTATGTCTTTAACTATGAATTTCTGGAAGGGCAACAATTCAGGAGAGGGACAATTTATGCGCCCCTACCCCACACACATCATGTAGAAGAAATGATGAGACACTGAAAAACACCGTAACAATGATGCATTGGGGATTGTGTGGACAATGCAGCATACCGTAATGACTTCTGTATGGCCTCTCTTCTCCAGACAGATGGATGACCAGTTCACATTATAGTTGTCCACTCATATGTTCATAGGATTTTCAGGTCATACGTAACCCAAGCCCTGAGATTTTAGCACTAAAACCTAACATCTCAGGATAACTCCTTGTGAAGTCACAAGGGCAGGGCCTGGTGATGTCACAAAGCTGATGCCATAAGGCCAACCATTGGTAATGTCAGTAAGCATGACACATTAAATGTTAACTATAATTGTACAATGCATGCCATTTGAATGAAAAGTATCTCATCTAACAAGTAAGGAAAACATATATACCCCCACACACTTTTCAATCCAACACTCTCCTCCTGAAATTCCTTCTCTTTGCCCTGAAGACCAAGGAAGAAGGGCTAGGTCCTGAGATTTGGGAAACTTCTAATTGAAGTCAGGCCTGAATACACTAGTTATTATAGGAGTTAGAAGACCAAGGCCCTTTTCGCAGCATCCTCCCATCCCCACATGGGGAAGAGAGAAGAACAAGATCACAATGACACTTCTGCAAGATGTCATCCCAGTCTTTCTCCTCTCCCATCTCCAGGTGGTGCAACTGTGGATTAAATCATTGACAGTTTTCCCCTTCAATGACCCATGATCTCTCCATCATCCCACACTTACCTGTACTGTAGAAGGGCAGGAGGTGCGATGACAGTGCTTCCTGCCCCAGCACAGTCTGGAAAAGTACCCGGGTGTGCTGCGGAAGAAAGGAGTATGTCTATTGTGCTCCCTTCCACAGGGAGCTGGTCCCATGAGGAAGGGATGCTGCCATCGCACTCACTTCCTGGCAGAGTCACTGCAAAAATTGCCACTGGATGCTACCACAAGAAGGTAAGCTCCAGAAAGGGCCCCAAAACCCAACTCTTTCGCACTCTGGTCCTTGAGACCCTGTAGCCATCCGAAAGTTCAGATACTGACCCTGATGCTAAAGCAGAGGGGTCCAACTGAGTTTAAGATTCCTTCATATCTTCATGTTGATTCATTTAAAAAAAAAACTCATGCTGCCAGGTGGTAAACAGTCCCAAATCCAGTTAGCAGACACTGTTCATTTTAACACCAAGAGTGTACAAAGCGGAGAGTCTCCAAATTAACCACTCTTTGTGGGAAATTACTCCCTGGATTTTATTAACCTTTGGGAGAAGTTATTTCTTAAACCTTCTGCCAACTCTCAATTTCTAGCAAATGATAATATACTAGTTCTGGGACTTGGGATTGCTTTATGAGAAGAGGCAGGGAAATTGTAAAAGAAGGGAGGCAAAAAGAGAGGGAAAAAAATCGGAGATTTCAATCAGAGATAGGGACAAAATAATGGTCTCATGTTGTTTGAGAAGACCTGAGCATTATGTGTGTGTCTCTGTGTGTATGTTTTAAAGAAGTGAAATAGAGGCTTAGAAGAAAGAACTTGTCTCCAACATCCAAGCACGGTGCTTTATGTGCCAAATTAGAGCTTTGGCTGCTCATTTCGACTTCTTGAAATCCCACCCACAACTTCCCAAGGAAAGAACATATGCGGTGCATATTTGGAGGCGTTATTAGGAATGCATAAAGTACAGTATTAGTCAATTTTATATGCTCGGTTGCATGAAATCTGTGTGTTTAAAAAATATAATAATTTGCATTTCATGGCTCTCCGATAACCTCAGGAGTGCACTTGAAATTCAGCACACGCCCACAGCACCTCCCGGCTCACCCCATTTTTAACTGAAGACCAATGGTTTCTATTAAGGGATCAGGCAGGGAGGCTGACAACCTAGTCAATAACTATGTGAGGTTACTTCATTAATGCTATAATGGCTGATAGAGTGAGAGGCAAAAAACAGGTTCCTGACAGCAGCAAATGAAAATGATAGAGATTCCCGAAGCTACGTGCCTTTCCTTTGTCATTGTCTTGTGCTTGGCTTATTCAAAATGTGGCATTTATGTATTCAGGCTTGATGAATGTTGCTGGCGTTAAGTACTTTTTCCATCTCTAATGCAGTGCCGATTGCACATTGTTCTTTCTTCCCTTCTCTCTCTCTCTCTCTCTCTCTCTCTCCCTCTCTCCTTTAACCTCTGCTGTCAAGGAACTAGAAGCTGAAGGGTTGTAGGCAATGGCTCAACAGTTCTTTTTGCCATTGTACAGGGAAGGCAATGAATCAGCACTCGTGGAAAGAGCAGAGGAGGATTGTCAGGCCTCTCAGGTAACATTGCAATAGGACCGGATGGATGGATTGATGGATCAAAGATCATAGAATCAAAGAGCTAGAGGAGACCACAACAGCCATCGAGTCCAACCCCCTGCCATGCAGGAAAACACAATCAAAGCACCCCAAGCAAAATGGGCATCCAGACTCTCTTTAAAAACCTCCAAAGAAGGAGACTCCACCACATTCTGAGGCAGCATAATCCACTGCTGAATGGCTCTTATTGTTAGGAAGTTCTTCCTGATGTTTAGGTGAAATCTCTTTTCCTGTAGTTTGAATCCATTGCTCTGGAGCAGCAGAAAACAAGCTTGCTTCATTTTCAATATGGTATCCCTTCAAATATTTAAACATGGCTGTCATGTCACCTCTTAACCTTCTAAACGTGCCTAGCTCCCTAGGCTGCTCCCCAGAGGGCATGGTTTCCAGACCCTTCACCATTTTGCTCACCCTCCTCTGGACACAGTCCAGATGGGGGCTAGTATGGTTATGGAGGTGGACCATGTAGATATCATACCCTCCAAATGTCCTGATTTGGCAGGGACAATCCTGGTTAATCCTCCATTGTTCCACTTTTCCAGGTGCTTTTAAAATTCCTTAATTCTTCCTCCTGTTCCCACTTTCCTCTTTTGTCCTCAGTTTATTTCCATCAGCATAAACTAAATTCTAGGTAAATAGTAGTTTGCATTCAAACTTCCCAGTAGGCACAGGCAAAAAGCAAACTTTCACAGCCTCTCCTAGATTGTGTGTTCTTCCTCATTAGTAACTTTTGTGCTCTTGACCACACTCTGATCTCACTCAGTGACACATGTCCCTGTTTTCATCCGTGAAATGTGGGAGGCTATGGGATTACTGCTGTACATATCTATGTACGTGCAAGCCAAGATCCTATAGAAGAGTACTTTTTAGGCACTTTGAGTGCCATTCACAAGAAAAGCAGAAATAAAGCTAATAAAGAAGCAAACAAATAAATAATAAATATTTTACTTGTTGGGTAGATATACACCAGCAACTCAGGAAACTAAGCAAGTGACTAATGGATGCCAAGGTCTTGAGTTCATCTATCAAGTTCTTCTATCAATCACTTTCCCAACTGTCAAGTCAAAAGTGAGAAAGAGGGGCTGATTGTGCTTGTGAGTTGATTGCTGGCTGCACTAGGGATTTTATGGACAGAATTTTCACAAGATTTTGGAAGCTACAGCTTCCATAAAAATTGCTTTCCCCACCTATGGGTTTAGCTGTCTTGTAGGCCTCTGTATATGGAGATTTTACACTATGGTCTCAGATTTTATTTGTCGAAGGTTGGAATACTGTTGCTTAGTCCCAGCTAGAGCAGACCCATTGGCTCAATTGTTGAAGAAGGAAGCAAAAGTTAGGTAAATCTAAGGCCCCTTTTGCACCCTAGTCCTGTTGCAAAATGGCCTCGGGAGCGTCGCACGATCGTGAGGACCGTTCCACATGACACCCTGGCAATCGCACAATGCTCCTGAGGCCATTAGGTGGCGATCACACATTATATCATTTTCGGCTCGTTACTGAAAATGATGCGCGATCACACGTCCCTCCCGTGCCCCACATGCACTTGCCTTGTGTGCGGAGGCTCCGGACATGTGGCCATTGCACTTCCTCCCTGAGCACAGCCTGAGAAAGTACCTGGCTGCGCTGCAGAAGGAAGGAGCAGAGCCTTCACGCTTCCTTCCACCCAGCACGGAGCTGGTGAGAAGGGGAAGCGGAGGGGATGCGAGTGCCTCTCGCAAGAGGCTTCTCGCGTGATCCCGTCACGACAACACCGAGACGAGTTAAGGTGTGAAAAGGGCCTAACTGATTCAGCAGGTCTACTCTAGTCAGGAGAAATAATAAGATTTAGGCCTAAGTGTTTTTGCTTTGTTTTTTGTATTTTATATCAACCAGGGTGGGCAGCTATGATTTTTACTATACTGGTATTCCTTTGTTAGATGAGCTGAAGGATTGCCTCTATATACAGATGGAAAGAATATTCAAAAATATTTTTAAAAATGGATCAAAAACTGAATTACTCAAGTATCAGGAAGCCAGGTAAAGAGAATGCCAGACTGATGAGAATCTTTGCAGTCTAGGACAATTTCTCCACAAACTGTATACTTTCTTCACCAAAAATGACACTTTCTACTCAGTAGTAGTAGTAATAATAACAACAATAATAATAATTTGTTATTGTTTTTATTAGTAGCATCAGCATCAGTTTCACAAAAATATTACTTTCTGTTAGAAACTCCTGTTTCCTATGCACGGAATAATCTTTTTTTTTTTTTCACAAAAAGCCACATGTGAATTTTGTGCAGAATAAGTTCTCAATCACAGCCTTTTGTTTTCACAGAAAATAATATTTCTGCAGATGAAATACATTTCATGAGCAGAAAATTCTGATTCCGATGCAAAATGCATTGCTTTCTGTGTAAACAAAATGTGTGTATTTTGTGGAGAATAAGTCCCAAACTACAAACCGTCTTTGCAAACTGTACGGTTTTTCAAGACTTTCTCACAGCATGAAAAAAAAAATATTCTAAAATTAGCCACTGTTTTCTTTGAGAAAATAATTAGCAAAGAATCACATACCAACTTGAATATCCTGAAAGGCATCATTAAGCATTTATCTTGCACTCTGAGACCATTTCTGCACTAGATGATTATAGTGCTATGATTCCACTTTCAACATCCTATGGAATCCTGGGGTTTGCAGTTCAGGGAGGGGTTTCAAAGGCCTCAAAGGCCCCTCCCTGAACTGCAAACTCCAGGATGCCATAGGATGTTGAAAGTGGAATAATAGCACTATAACCATCTAGTGTGGAAATGGCCGGAGTGTGGAAACCTGTTTATAATACTTGTTATCAAGTAATTTTTAAAGCAACCCTGTCAGGCAGGCCAGGTTAATTTTCCTCTGTGTTACAGATGAAGTGCTGAAGCTGAGGGATGGTAGTTATTCTAAGTCCGTGGTGGTCAAAATATGGCCTTGGGACTTCACATACTCCCAGAGGAAGCATCCCCTTCAACATTTCACAGATGAAAATTGGACCATGTATAGCCAAGCAACATCAGAATGTGGTCAAGACGGCAAAAGTTATAAATAAGGAAAAGCAGACAAACTAGGAGAGGCTGCAGCAGTTTGCTTTTGCCTGAGCTGATTGGGAAGGGCAAGACTTTGCCCCCTTCTCCCCTCTTCCCCCACTGAGTTGAGTACAAACAACGTTTGTACTTTGAACTCAGTTTGCACCAACTGAAATGAGCCAAGGACAAAGATGGAAAATGGGAGGAGGAGAGAGTAAGTGGCACATTTTAAAAGTGTGTTTGTATTTTTCTTTTCTAATTGTGTGGGGTTTTTTTAGTATTTTTGAAAATTTCTTTTTCAATAAAAATAACTTTTAAAAAATAAAAAGCCATTTTCAGACAATGTCATTGTTCCAGGATGGGGACATTTTGCTGCCAGACCGTATGCTTCATTGTTGTTGTTTTTTATATGTTTTGTCATTTTTTAATTTTTTAATTTTTTTGGCCCACAGTGCAGCCCTTGGAGTGTTTCTGTGGAAGGAAGCCCCCCTCCCCAATGTGCAACATTTGCCCATTCTGGTCTGAGAGCACAAAAGGCGCTTCCACACTACCCATCTATAGCGTTCTGATCCACTTCAACTGCCATGGCTGCATCCTATAGGGTCCTGTGGGAGTCACTAGGATTTTCTGGCTGAGAATTCTCAATATCCATCCCTAAACTGCAAATCCCAGGATTCCATAGGATGGGACGTCAGCAGGAATCACAAGCCCTTTCTGCAGCTTACCTTTTGTCACAGCCATCCTGCGGGGATCTTGGCATTCGCTCTGCTGGGAGTGGAGCACAACAGAAGCACTCCTCTCTGCACCAACCAACTGCTGGAAGAGAGGAAGTGTCATGGCTCTGCCCTTCCCTTCCACAGCGCATCCCGGCATTTTCCTAGGCTGCGCCGAGGGAGGAAGCGCAGCCACTGCACTTCCTGACCCTCTGCACAGCAGGTAAGTGCAGGAGGGCAGTGAGAGGACTGCACAATTGCGGTTCATTGATGAGAAAAACCCGTCAATGATTTACTCCTTAACTGCAATAGGTGGCCACGGAATTGCAATGGGATCATGATGATGTCATGAAGAACTGTTGTCGTAGTCCCGTCGCAATCCCGTCACCATTGTGCATTGGGAGCGGACTCTGGAAAGGGCCACAGTGCTATAATTATGGAGCTTGAACGATCCCCCCAACTCAACTGGGCCAGAGACAGCCATAAACTCTAAGCGAACATACAATGCATACAAATCAAAAGCATATGATTCCTCACAATAATTGAAAACTGCTGTCAAAATCAGTGTCAAACAGAACAGAAAAAAAAAATGAGAGAGAGAGAGAGAGAGAGTAGTCCTATTCAATCCTGCCCATTAAGTACCACCAATACCAGACAGGGGAATTAAAAAAAAAAACCCTTTTGGAGATTTATACCACCTCCTTAGTCTAACTCCTATCTTCAACGTCTTCCCTTAAGATGGGAGTTAGAATAAGGAGGTGGTACAAGTCTTTCCTGGCAGGACATTCTTGCAGGCTTGTGCCATGATAGAGCAAGTCCTGGCCCTGTTTCTGCAAAAGAGTCTTGCCCCTTCGTTTGAGGGGGCAAGGAGGTCCCGAAAGGCACAGAGACTCTCCAAGCTATGCAGGGCCTTGGCCACTGAAGGCTCTCAGGGTAATAAACAGCAAATTGAATTAGGCCTGGAAGCAAATTAGCTTGCATTTCACTTGCCTGTATTTTATCCCTTTCAAAAATCATTAAGGATGACTGGAAAGTCAGGAGTTATAGGCCTATGGCCGTTAAGCCACTTGTTACCCTGCTCTCGTCAAGCAAAGTGCTGTGGGCAATGGTGACATTTTGCAGATTTTATGAAACCAAAGTCACACTTATCATTCCACCTACAGCATGAAAGAAATGCATGTGAGCTGAGGGGCTTCTCCCTCCTGCCTCCCCTTTCACTTACTGCCTAATACCTGTTCAACATCAAATGGGCTTTTTGTTCCATCAGAATGGTGACATTGGACTGGTTCCCACAAATACCAAAGGAAGAAGTCGACCACAGTCTGAATTAAGGTTGCCAGGTCAGGAACATCTTTCCAAACTACCTTGTTATAGTGCTATTATTCTACTTTCAACATCCTGTGGAATTCTGGGGTTTGTAGTTTACTCAGGCCAAAGAGCTCTCTGGCTGACAATTCTAAATGCCCCTCCCTGAACTGCAAATCCCAGGATTTCACGGAATGTTGAAAGTGGAATAACAACACTGTAACAGTGTAGTACAGAAAGGTCCTTGGTGTGGTCTGCAAATTTGATGAGCACACCCTCTATTCTATCATCCAAGTCGTTGATAAAGATGTTAAACAGCCTCAAAGTCCCTTTCCTAAACTGCATATCCCAGGATTCCATAGGAAGTTGAAAGTGGAATCATAGCACTATAACAGTGTAGTGCAGAAAGGCCCAAGATTTCAAGGCCAGTATCTATGCAAATGTATGCTAAGGAATGCCTCCACTTGATGACACAGAAGGTAGGCCTCAGTCATGTCATTAAGTATGATGTATTATGCACCAATCGCAGTTGCTCAAAGCATGTAACTCAAATAATAGAAAAAAAAT
Organism: Cyclura pinguis; assembly: GCA_030412105.1. Lineage (NCBI taxonomy): Eukaryota > Metazoa > Chordata > Lepidosauria > Squamata > Iguanidae > Cyclura > Cyclura pinguis. The sequence goes on along the minus strand of CM059599.1, from coordinate 13,776,909 downwards.
CATAGAATAATACAGCTGGAAGAGACCACAACCGTGGCAGAGCTTGGAGTGTGTGGAGGGGGGGAGGGAGGGGCTACAGTGCAAGGGGCGTGGCCACTGTGTGCAGGGGCATGGCCAGAATGCGCAGGGGCATGGCTACAGGCCAGGAAGCCCCAAAAACATTGCCACCTGGAGCACATTGCCCCCTCTGCCCCCACGTCCCTACGCGACTGGACCACAAGGTCTTCTGTAGTCTTCCAGCTGGAAAAAATCCTCTAGGTGTTGTATAGGTAAAACCCACCAAATGCAGTCCCGGTGAATAAGATTTACCCTTGTTGGAGGCAGAAACCTCAAAATCTCATCTATAAGAGCTGTTTGAGAATGGAATAGGTTGCCTCAGAGAGTTACGGATTCCCCTTCTTTGGAAGTCTTTAAGCAGAGGTTTAAAGTACTCTAGTTGTATTCCTGCATGGCAGGAGGGTCGGACTAGGTGGTCTTTGTGCCCTCTTCCAACCATTCTCCTAAGTTTTCTAGTTTCCACTGTCTGCTGAAATAGTAGGTTTGCCTGCTACTTAGCTCTGTTGCCCCCTTGGTAAACCCTGTCCCAGGGTCTACAACTTTGATATAAAATTATTCTAACCCACCAGAGAGGTCACTCGGATGCACACATAGACAATAACGGTCGTACGATCGAACTCATCTGGTCAGACCAGTAAACTCCCCAGTCACGTAGCCACAGGAGACCTCATGTTGTGATAACCCATGGTGGACAAAAAGTCCTTAACCTTTAAGGAGTCCACTTGAAGGGAGTAAAAGTGTTCCTGGAAAGTTGGGCACTGGAAGCAATAAAACCTTATCAAATCGATCTCCAGAAACTCACATCACAGCCCCAAAGCAGAGGAAGATCCTGTTACTGGGATGACAACTTTTTATCTTCCGAGAAATGCCAGGTGTGGAGTTGTTTTTCTTTTCTGTCCCTGTTTGTTTTCCCCAGGAGAGGATTTGCCTTCAAAGTAAATTTCTCCTACAAATAGTCCCCATTTTTGGGCTAGTTAGGCAAGAGGCGAGGCAAGGAGAAGAAATATAATACCTCCCAGTCATACCAGCTGACCGGTTCCCCCCTCCCGACAGCTGTGCAATCTTCTCAGTGTCTCTTCGCTGAGCTGCTGTTCGATCACTGCTTTCCAGACCAAGGACTTCAGGAAGAGGTGCAGTATCACCCAAGCTGCAAATCCCTCAACAATCCCTCTATCTTATTTCCACTCTTTATTTCTTTTAGCCCTTGGATGCGTGAGTGCGTGTTTGTGTTAGTGCGTACTCTTACTATTCAATAAAGTCATTCATTGGACCTGTTTGTGTGTTTTCTGACTGGGCCTGACCCCGTAAACATTGGGTAAAAGATCCCTTAATTACCCTGTCCTCTTTGCATTGCGAAAGCGGTGTTCATAGCTAATTTTCCACACAAGTGATAATTTTGACAGGCATTGGGAATCCCTCTAAGGGGCCCCCAGCAAGCAAGGTAACAGCTCCTTTATTTTATGAGGTGCCCATGTGCATTGATGATGCTTTGGTTGTGTGCTTTCAAGTCATTTCCAACTCACGGCAACCCTAAGGCAAACCTACCATGGGGTTTTCTTGGTAAGATTGGTTCAGAAGGGGTTTGCCTTTGCCTTCATAGAATCATAGAGTTGGAAGAGACCACAAGAGCCATCTTGTCCAACCACCTGCCATGCAGGAATACACAATCAAAGCATTCCTGACAGATGGCCATCCAGTCTTGGTTTAAAAACCTACAAAGAAGGAGACTCCACCACACTTCCAGGCAGCATATTCCACTGTCAAACTGCTCTTACCATCAGGAAGTGCTTCTTAATGTTTAGATGGAATCTTTTTTTCCTGAACTTTGAAGCCATTGCTCTGTGTCCTAGTCTCTGGAGCAGCTGAAAAAAAACTTGCTCCATCCTCCATAAGACATCCATTCAAATATTTAAAGATAACTATTATGTCACCTATTCACCTTCTCTTTCTCAAGGATAAACATACCCCACTCTCTAAGCCGCTTGTCATAGGGCATGGTGTCCAGGCCTTCTACCATTTTATTCACTCTCCTCTGGACACGTTCCAGCTTGTCAACATCCTTCCTGGACTGTGGTGCCCAGAACTGGACACAGGGTTCCAGGTGGGGGTCTGACCAAATCAGAACAGAGTGGGATTATCACTTCCCTTGACCTAGATGCTATACTTCTGTTGAAGCAGCCTAGAATTGGCTGAAAAGGGATTTTCAACAGGTGTCACTTGTCACACAACCAGGTAAGAAGTAACTCCTGCTGAAATGCACCCTCGTACACAATCATTTAATATCCTTGAGCTTTCCCCACACTGGCAATCATGAGTCGTGCATGCATGAATGCATCTTATTTTTGCTCGCTCCCTTTTTGGTGGAGGCATTTGTCAAGCACCGAGAAAAGCACCACGTGGCAAACCTTTTTCCCCCATTCACATCCATTTGAGGTCCATAACTGTCAGGAAGTCCATCCGCCCTGCCTTCACAGCTATAGAGAGGCCTTTACTAATGCAGCCCCTCTGTCCTGACCCATATTTGGCATGCAGAAACAGTCTATCCGGGAGACCCTTTGAGTACAATTATTCAACAGGGCTTCTGGGCACATTGTGAGAGGGCACCTCATTAACATACATGTAGCCCAGTAGGGGTGATATGTTTCCAGCTTTATGAGGAGTCGAGGAGCACTGTTACAGTGGCCACCTCAATGGCGCTGCTCCTCAAGCATCCCAACTACAGCCTGAACTTTGCCAGAACATAGTCAGGAGCTGCCATGAAAGGCAAAAGGCTTCCTCCCCCCTCACCCCCTCTACATACACCAGGATTTATTGCCATTGTGAACTGTGTGCCAGGTTAAAACAGCAAGGAGAGGTCTTGGAGGGTCCGGAGACAGAGCTGCTATGCTCCAAGCAGCTCTTCCCCACAACAACCTGTCTTAAACTGTTTCTGACCATTCCCTTCAGTCCACCAGATATGTAAACCTTGTTATCGTGCAGACATACATGGGGAAAAGGGAGGGTGGAAGTGACATTCCAGCAAATGAATCTGCTTTATATTACCCTCAAAATATTACCATAAAACCAGAGAAGGTAGGCAAGTCTGGTTCAGCAGGGTCTAGTTTATCAAAAGGTGAATGCCGGTGTGTGTGTAAAAGTTGGGGGGGAGAGAGAGCAAAGTCAAGTCAGGTTTGATTTAAGACAGACTGCTTGTTTGTGGGGAGCTTCTCCCCACCTCTTCTAGAGATTCCTCCCTTTTCTTCTCTTGTTCTCTCTTTTAAGTAAGAGGGAAGAGGCACAATATACAGATAGAGCAATGGATGAAGCCACACCCCTGTCATGAGAGAGGCCTGAAAACCTATCGCATTCAGAGCCTCCTGCTCATGACTAGCAATTCCACAGATTCTCGGGCACAGACCTTCCATTCACACCCATGCATACAACCTGCCATAGGGTTCAATGTTTTATTTAAAATATAAAGAAACTAGTGTATCTACCCAGTGTGGCCTGGGATTTTATTTTCTCATAGATAATAGTTGTTAGAAAGATTTGAGATTCTGTGTCTCTAATTCCCTAAACTGTCTTGTCCAATACTTGTAACTTTTCCTTATATTCCCCAATCCAATCTGTATTCAGAGGTATTAACGTACAGAGGTTGGGTTCCTGAGGGAATACACTGCCCTCCTCTTTCTTGCTAGGCCTTGTCTCCATAACCACCAGGCTATTCTCTGGCCGAGAATTCTAGAGGCCCTTCCCTAAACTGTAAACCCCAGGATTCCATAGATTCTTCTCAGGCAACCAATCATATGAGGTCTTCGCCTGACACAGCCAATCATATGAGGTCTTCGCCTGACACAGACAAACAAACATACAAACTTTGATTTTTATATAGTAGATAAAAGCAGATCCCTAGTTGTTGGAGATGTAGCTTTGGAAGCACATACAAAGCTTCATTTAGAACCATGTGCATTGTTCTTGTGTGCCTTCCAGTTGTTTTCAACCTATGGTGACCCTAAGGTGCCACAGAGTTTCTTGGCAAGATTTGTTCAGAAAGGGTTTGCCCTTGCCTTCCTCTGAGTCTGAAAGAGTTTGACTTCTCCAAGATCACCTAGTGGGTTTCCATAGCCGAGCAGGAATTTGAACCTTGGTGTCCTGGTGTCCTAGTCCAAAATTCAAACTACTACCCCACACAGGCTACTAGCCATGTGCATATATATCAGCAAAGAGCAGTATAAAGGTAGTGAACTCTCCTTCACTGCTGTTGTATGCTTTCAAATCGTTTCCAACTTATGGTGACCCTAAAGCGAACCAATCATGGAGTTTTCTGGGGCTGAGAGTGTATGATGCACCCAAGGTCATCCAGTGAGTTTCCATGGCTGACCAGGGAACTGAACCCTGGTCTCCAGGATCATAGTCCAAAGCCCAAACCATTACACCAGGTATCTGAACAGAAGTTACACAGATGGACACCTTTTAGGGGTGCATTCACTGTGGATTCCCAGCAGAGGTTAGAAGAGATGACCTCATTAGTTCTTCTCAACTGTATACGTTTGTGATCCTAAGTTTCTAATGGTCAGGATGCAGTTTGGAACCAAAGCAGGAGGAGCAATTTTGTGACTCAGAGGGAGGGATGTTTCAGAGATCTGTGTGGTGGCCTTATCCAGAACATTGTCCAAGTCCATACTACCACGTAGCCTGGTGGCCCCCTTCCCTTTGCAGCAATTCTTCCTGAACCTTTCAAAGCCACTTGGTCATCAGCACAGGACAGTGGTTACCTCTATGCTGCAAAAAGCCTCAGAAGCCAGTTTATTTTTCAGATTTAGAATAATGCTTAGTATTTATATAGACTGTTAGAGCAGCTTTCCCCAACCTGATGGTCTCCAGATGGTTTTAGACTTCAGCTCTCATAAGCCATCACCACTAGCATGGGAGACTGGGCTACATATCCAGGGGTGGATGTGTTGGCCATACAGCAAAATACAACAACTTCCCAAATACTCAAAATAGTGATACCATTTTTGGGCCAACCAAAAATGCACAAAATAGAGCATGCAAGCTTTCGAAGCTCCACTGGCAGCAGCAGGCAATGGTGTTAAAAAATCATACAGGAGAAGAAGAAAAAAAGACAACGTTAGAGTCATAGGCAACCATTTTGTCAAGATGTCATTTTTGTTGTTGTCAGTTAAGATGATCTGAAGGGATCTCAATGCAGGCAGACATCAACTGGATCATGTGGGAACTGGAAGACAAAGGCCATTTCTGCACTACACTGTTCTAGTGCTATTATTCTACTTTCAACATCCTATGGAATCCTGGGATTTGCAGTTTAGGGAGAGGCACTCAGAATTCTCATCCAGAGAGCTATTTCACCTCAGTAAACTACAAACCCCAGAATTCCATGGGATGTTGAAAGTGGAATAATAGCATTATAACAATGTAGTGCGGAAATGGCCAAAGAGTCATAAAATACAGCCAAAATTTTACTCCTTTAGCAACATTAAGTGTAACTTCCCTTGAATGCCAGGCTGTTTCTGTCCTGGGTGAGGCTATCCACCCCTTTCTTAGGCAGAGAACATTGAATTTCTCATGAGGCCACAGTACTTTTTCATCTGGAAAAATATTCAACATGTGGTATAAGTAAAACCCACCACATGCAGTGGCAATGAATAAGATTTACCTTTGTTGGAGGCAGAAACCTCAATATTTTGTCTATAAGAGCTGTTTGAGAGTGCAATAGCCTTCCTCAGGGAGTGATGGATTCCCCTTCTTTGTAGGTCTTTCGACAGAGGTTGAGTGGCTACCTTTGGGGAGTATTTTAGTTGCCTTCCTGCATGGCAGGAGATTGGACTAGATGACTTTTGTGACCCCTTCCAACTGTTCAATTCTTATGTTCTCCTAAGCAGTCTAGTTTCTACTGTCCACTGAAATAGTAGGATTACCTACTACTTAGCGCCTTTATTCTGTAAAGTGTCATGTACATCAATGTTGTTTTTCTTGCGTGCCTTCAAACGTTTCCAATTTATGATGACAATAAGACAAACCTATCACATAGGTTTCTTGGCAAGATTTGTCCAGAGAGCATTTGCCTTTGCCTTCCTCTGAGGCTGAGAGAATGTGAACTGCCTCAGGTCACCCAGTAGGTTTCCATGGCCAAAACTATTATAATCATAGTGCAATGCTCAAACCACTACACCACACTGGATCTCATAATTGATGGCTCCATATAAATAAGTGAAAAAAGATGATTACAGAGATGAGATACCTCGTAAGGGATACATTCTTGCCCAGCTCATGGAAGAAGGTGCCTTCCTCTCTGCTGGTGGTGACTGGAGACCACACATCTGCTCACACTGTCGTAGATCCTATTATCCAATCTGTCAACCAGCATCCCAGCACCCAAGCTGTGTACCACTGATCACCGGTCAAAAGAGCTGAGGATCAGATCCTTGCCCTCTATGACACAAAAGTCTACTAAAATTGTATTTGATGAGAAAGGAAGCACAGCCTTACAGAAAGAAAGTATATCAGGAATGGAGGGTGTTATTAATTGGTCTGAATTTACGTGTGTGTTTTCATGTCTGTCTTTCTATCTATCTCAGTGGTGGCTGTTGGTCTTCCATGTCAGTGGGACAGCAAATCTATTCCAGGTTGTAGTCTGAACTCTGAAGGATTTTATCTAACCTGCTGAACCAGTTTGGAGGATGGGGGTCAACACCTTGAATAGCTCCTTTAAAGTTCAGATTTAAATCCAAAGTGGATTTGACACCCCTATGACACAGAAGCCATCAGCCACTACTCGTTTATCTAGAACCTAAATCCTATTGTTAAAACTGGCTAGAGCAGAACCACTGGCTTGATTTACAGTGTCCCCTCTACATTTGCAAGGGTTTGGTACACAGAGCCCTCACAAAGGTAGAAAAACCACAAATAACTGTCCCCACAATCCCCCTCCCATTCTGCCCTGGAGCTCTCCCCTCCTATTCCCTTGCCTCTGGCTCCAGCCCTCCTGGGGGGAAGAAAAAAGACAAGGTAAAGGGCTTACCAGTACTTTTCCCTCAGATGGAGATGAACAGAGCACTGAGTTCTGGCATTCTAGCTACTTCAGGTCACCATCTTGAGAAATGAGATTCCTCCTCATTTCTCAAGATGGGAGGGGTGGGAGCAAAGAGAGCACCATCCAATCAACGACTATCATAGAGCAAAATGTGGAGCCATGTGGCAGAGAAGACATGCCTCCAGCAGTGGGGGGGGGGTGCTCACCCAAACGGAAGAAAACATCCATCTTAAATACAAGCCTTGTAAGCCTGGGGTAAGGAATGCAAGAGAATGGGACGAGGAGAATGAGGAGAGGGAAGGCAAGAATGTGCCTTGCAAATAATCAAATTCACAAAGGTCAAACTTGCAAATGTAGAGGGAGGACTGTAATTACAGCTTGACTGACCATGCAACAGTCGATTCAATGGGTTCTACTCTGCATAAAATGGTCCAAAAGGAATGCACCTACCTACTAACCTAATTATCTCCCTATCCAGCTATTCTCCTTGTTTGTTCTTTTTTTTCCTATTTGTTTATTTCTACTTGTTTTCAAAGCCAGTTTTACACCTCTCCTCCCATCACCAGCTACCACTTCGAGGACAGCTGTCTCAGTTTGATCAGTCCAGGCAGCTCCACGTAAGAGCAGTCACTCGATATTGAATTAGGGAACTCCTCGCGTAATGCGCCTCGCCAATTACAAGGCCGGATTGCTGTTCCCTGATTTATAATACATTACTGTGTTAAGTAATATAACATTATAGATACAATTTGTACCTCTCTCACTCTCTGCAGATTAGAGAGGTGGCACATGAGGAGTGGATCATTAAACAGCCGCAGAAGGCTAGGGGCCAAGCTCTTCTGTTTAACAAGCTGCTCCAAACTCCACCTCCCTCATCCACAGAGACAGACAAGAATAAATTGCTGCTGTAACTTATTATAAATCATTTTCTGTGTGTGTGTGTGTGTGTGTGTGTGTGTGTGCAGTTTGTAGTTTTCAATATGACTATAAACATGAAAGTCTGCTATTTGCAATTCCAGACTGCATCAACCAGGGTACAGTGTCCAGATTGAGGGAAGGAGCAGCATTGCTGAAATTATGCCTTGCTATCTCCCATAAACCTAGCTTTTCAATCTGACAGCACCCCAACCAAAGAGTTTCCAAGGTGCTACATGTCGGGGTGCTGGGAAATGGCATTTGTAGTGCTCTCCAGGGATTCATTCACACTACACAGTTACAGTGCTATGAATCCATTTTAACTGCCATGGCTCCATCCTGTGGAATCCTAGGATTTGCCATTTAGGGAAGGGCATTTAGAATTCTCAGTCAGCGAGAATTCACTGGATACCTCTCTAGACTACATATCCCAAGATTCTATAGGGCACAGCCATGGCAGTGAAATCTGAATAGCAGCACTATAATTCTGTAGTGTGAATGAGCCCCCAGTCGGTGGATGCATCAGAACAGGCAGATGGATGTTGAAGGATGAAGGACCTGGAAGCCATGCCCTATGAAGAACACCTTAGGAAGCTGGGTATGTTTAGTCTGCAGAAGAGAAGGTTAAGAAGGGACATGATAGCCATGTTTAAATATTTGAAGGGATGTCATATCGAGGAGGGAGTGAGCTTGTTTTCTGCTGCTCCAGAGACTAGGACACGGAACAATGGATTCAAGCTTCAGGAAAGGAGATTCCACTTGAACCTCAGGAAGAACTCCCTGACCATATTCGGCAGTGGAATATGCTGCCTCAGAGTGTGGTTGAGTCTCCTTCTTTGGAGGTTTTTAAGCAGAGGCTGGATGGCCATCTGTTGGGAGTGCTTTGATTGGTGTTCCTGCCTAACAGGGGATTGGACTGGATGGCCCCTGAGGTCTCTTCCAACTCTATGATTCTATGAGATACCCTTTGGAGTCCTGTTGCAACTGCTTGTTTCAGCTGGAAGAGTGCTCCAGACAACATCCCTTTTTGGAGCACCTCAGAAACTTTTCAACTGGAGTAATGCTGGACCGAAACAGTAGGTTTGGGGTGGGGATCATGTTTGGTCATTAAACATGAATCTCCAGCAATTATGAGATCACAAGTCCAGCTCAGAATCTCATAACAACTGAACAGCATACCAGCATGTATCATTTCATTAAGTTTTTAGAATTTGGGGAAACCCTTGTTAACAACCCATTAGGATTTAGGGAAACCCCTATTAATAAGCCTTTCTTTGTTTAGCTTAGCAGTCAGTGTAGTGTGACAGGGGAAAAGACCACCCCCTCTCAGGGCTCAACCGGCACCTGGAAACTGCGGCATGAAGCTCCAGGTACCTCCTTCCACTGTTAGTGCCATCACTGCTGTCTCCTTGGATAATTCCATGAACTGAGCTGCCCTTAGCCTGGGTTTTATGAAGTGGCTTGCCTATCAATGGCCATCGCTTCATCAGCCGGCCTTGTCATATCACAGCGCATAATGGCTGTGCATTCGATGGCATTATGAAAAGGTGTTGCTGTACTTAAGGGGATTATAATGGAGTTTAATAAAGCTGGAAACCCAGGTAGAACCATCTTAATATCACAGCGAAGGAAGGTTACAAAGCGGCAGAATGTTTCCTGGAGCTAATAGTCATATTCACATTGTTTGACTTCAGAGATGAAATGTAGGCAAGAAGTAATAGGGGTCAAAGAGTCCATCTTCTTAGTAGTTACCACTCTCTTTCTAGTAATAATCAGGGTATCTTGGGCTGTATATTGCATTCACACTAATTAAACCTCTAGCCCTGTCTAGCTTTATCAGGTTAGTACAATCCCAGGTCTGGAGATTTTGGGCTGAAAAGTGAAACCAAGGTGCTTGAAAAAAAGAAAACAAAACCCAAACCAAAATGGGTCCACTAGGAAGGGTAAGATTCTGCCCCTCCTCTTTGCTGAGTTAACTAAGCACTTTGATTTCAGTTCACAACAACTGATATAAGCTGATGATGAAGGAGGACAATGGAAGGAAGAAAGATAAACCTGGACATTTTCCAAGCAGCTGAGAAAATGGGATGGCAGAGGATTAAATGACCCTGCCCCTGTGACACTGGGACGTTTGGAGGATGTGTCAGTATCAGCCACAGTTGTTTGTAGTATATCATTAAGAATAAACAAAAACAATTTATCATAGTTGTTATTTCCTGTTGTTGTGTGCCTTCATCATTTCCAATTTATGGGCACTTTAAGGAGAAGTGTGGTGTAGTGATTTGAACATTGGACTACGGCCCTCAAGACCAGAGTCTGAGTCTTTGCTCAGCCATGGAAACCCACTGGGTGATCTTGAGGTCGTGGTAAGTTGGAAATGACTTGAAGACACACAACAGCAACAGCAACAACAACAAGCTATTATGGGATTTTCTTGGCAAGACTTGTTTAGAGGGGTTTCACCTTTGCCATCCTCTGAGACTGAGAGAGTGTGACTTGCATGAGGCCACCAGTGGGTTTCTGTGGCCAAGCAGGGATAAGAACCCTGGTCTCCAGAGTCAAAGTCAAGCATTCAAAGCTCTACACCACACTGGCTTCCATTCTGATGATTTCTATCCCACCCTTTTCTCCATTTTTTCCGTATTTGCCTCCCAGGCCATTTTAAACACACGTGAGATCTTTCTCCTTAAATCAGGAAGTGACCTAGAAGGGATTTCCAGGTCACTTCTTTTTGCTAAAGGGACCTGTCCTGGGCCTAAAACAGCCCAAGGAGGGCTAAAAATGTAGCAAAGCTGAACCCTATGATCTCTAGAGGTTTTTTGAGGGCATTTGGGGCCAGAAAATATTTCTGTCTTTTTTCTGGAGGGGTGCAGTAAGGACATGCAGCCCTCTAACCCTCCTGGGGTGCAATGCAGCCTGCTAACCTTTTCAGAGTTGCCTAACCCTGCTTAGAAAACCTGATTAATAGGGTTGTCCCCCCACACACACACACACAAATCTATTCCAATCAGACATGTTTTCCAGGCTTTCTACTATTTTGGTCACCCTCCTCTGGACACATTCCAGCTTGTCAATATCTTTCCTGAATTGTGGGGCCATGAACTGAACTCTGGATTCCAGCTGGAGTCTGACTAAAGCAGAATAGAATGGTACTATCACTTTCTTTGACCTAAACACTATACTCCTATTGAGGCAACCGAGAATTGCGTTGGCTTTTTTAGCTGCCACATCACACTGATGACTCATGTTCAGCTTGTGGTTTCCTAAGACTCCTAGAGCCCTTTCACACGTTCTGTGGTCAAACCAGGTGTCGTTCAGCGTAGATATGCGCATTTCATTTTTTCTGCCTAATTGTAGTACCTTACATTTCTCCCTATTGAAGTTGATTTTGTTAGGTCTGATACAGATCTACAAATTTGATAAGAATGCTCTCTATTCCTTCATCCAAGTCATTTACAAAGATGTTGAATAGTGTCAGGCCCAGAAAAGAACCCTACAGCAACCCACTAGTCACTAGTTTAACATCACTTCTGGTCACCATATTGAGAGATGATACAGTAAAACAAAAATATTTAGGCTATTGTGAGGGTGGCAGGGTTCAGGAATATCTGGGGCCGTCTTTCCTCTTCCCTGTGCACACACGCTCACCCCTACCTTTAGCTATAAGCCTGAATCCCTGTTTGTTAGCTCTAATTAGAGTAGACCCACTGAATCAATTTGCTGAATAGTGAGACCATTTCTACTCTACACTGTTATACTGCTGTTATTCCAGTTTCAACATCCTATGGAATCTTGGGGCTTGCAGTTTAAGGAGGAGCATTTAGAATTCTCAGCCAGAGAGCTCCTTGGCCTCAGTAAACTACAAACCCCAGAATGCTCATGCTCATCAAATTTGCAGATGACACCAAATTGGGAGGGATTGCTAATACACCAGAGGACAGGATCAAAATTCAAAATGAACTGGATAGATTGGAGAGCTGGGCCAAAGCTAACAAAATGAAATTCAACAGAGAGAAGTGTAAGGTCTTACACTTAGGAAGAAAAAATGGAATACAGAAATATAGGATGAGGGACACGTGGCTTGATGGCAGTACGTGTGAAAGGGATCTAGGAGTTTTAATAGACCACAAGCTGAACATGAGTCAGCAGTGTGATACGGCAGCCAAGAAAGCCAACGCAATTCTCGGCTGCATCAATAGGAGTATGGTGTCTAGATCGAGGGAGGTACTGGTACCACCCTACTCTGCTTTGGTTAGACCTCATCTTGAATCCTGTGTCCAGTTCTGGGCACCCCAATTCAAGAAGGACATGGTCAGGTTAAAGCAAGTCCAGAGGAGGGCAACCAAAATGGCGAGAGGCCTGGAAGCCATGCCCTATGAGGATAGACTTCCACACCTTACCTTGATAGCGCGACGAACCAGAGCCCTCACGATATTGCTAATATCGCAAGAGGCTCAGTAGAGACCCCCTTGCAGTCCGCATACAGCAGGGCATTGGCGAGAGAGCACCAGTCCCCGCCCGGTGGCTTGCCTGCATGTCGGCATCCTGAGCCACGCCTAGGTCCCGCCCTGTCCCCGCCCCACCGCCGCTGATTGGGCGGTGGTGTTTCTTTTTTTTTCTTTTTTTTTGCCAGCTATCGTGCTAACGTAAGCACGATAGCTCCTGCCAACAGGCTGTTTCGTACTACGTTGGTAACATGCTAACGTGCTAACGATAGCGCCGGGTTTAAAAAAAAAAACCACAGTCGGCCGGACCCTGGGGGCTGCTGTCGTCTCGAGTGTGAGTGGCGACGCAGCCCCGGGGTGGCCTCTCGCGGTGACGTGTCGTGCAGTGTTCCCTGCTGTGATGGGGACAGCGGCTGGCCTGCTGCTGGGCAGAGCGTCCCCTGGGAGTTGCTGCGTGAGGGACAGGCAGCAGGGACTGCCCACACCCTGCCCACTCCTGGGTCCTTCCTGGAAGCACACCGGACGACGGCTCCGCAGGCCCTCTGGTTGCGCGACCGATGCGTGAAAGGGAGGTTATTTTCGCCTTTCAGGAGAAAATAAGAAAACACGCGATTAGCACTATCTGTGGCCGTGATAGCACCTGGTTCGCCAGAACGTCATGCCGTACGGCAGCTCGTGAAGGGGGGAGGGAGTGTGCCTAATACGCTTTAAAAACGCCATGCGAAAAGGGCCTCAGAGAGCTGGGTATGTTTACTCTGCAGAAGAGAAGATTAAGAGGGGACATGATAGCCATGTTTAAATATTTGAAGGGATGCCATGTAGAGGAAGGAGAGGGATTGTTTTCTGCTGCTCCAGAGACCAGGACAAGGAGCAATGGATTCAAGCTGCAGGAAAGGAGATTCCATCAGAACCTCAGGAAGAACTTCCTGCCAGTCAGGGCTGTCCGGCAGTGGAATGTGCTGCCTCGGAGTGTGGTGGAGTCTCCTACTTTGGAGGTTTTTAAGCAGAGGCTGGATGGCCATCTGTCGGGAGTGCTTTGAGGGTGTTCTTGCATGGCAGGGGGTTGGACTGGATGGCCCGTGTGGTCTCTTCCAACTCTACATTTCTATGATTCTATGATTCTATGAATCCCACAGGGTGTTGAAGGTGGAATAATAGGACTATAACAGTGTAGTGCAGAAATGGTCTGAGTCAATACATAGCCAGCAGATGCCATAAGATTCAGCCCAATACATTAGTATACAATGGTTGGGATCCTGAAGATGTAACTATAGTTGGTAGCTATGATACATATGTAATCCCCCCACAACTCAGTTTTCCTAGCTTATCCTCCCCATTTTCTGGCTGGTGGGGAGCAGGGGCCTGGCAAACAAGTGTATAGCTATCTTCCTTTAGCAAAAGGCATCCACAGGGACATCTAAGGGTCCTCCACAGGTCTTTGCAGGAGGTGTTACTGCTGTGAGTTCAGCTGTTGGAAAGTAGCTGGGGGTTTGTTGGCTGCCTTTCTCCTTTCCACTTGCCAGAAAATGGATGTATGGGTAGGGGGGGGTGCATCCAAGAAATTGTAAGTTAGGAGATGGTTGGTAGAGAATTCTGGCCTCTGCAGTAACCAAAAAAATGTGAGTTACAGCAGTGTAAGATTAATTTATGACATCATAACACACTTACAGTATGCCAGTCAATACATCAGAGTGCCATAAAACAAGATATAGAAGCAATTGCCCCAATTTGACAAGAAGAGTCCCAATTAATCCACTTTTTCAGCTGCTTTTAAAATGTCCCAGTTTTTCTCTTCTCCAACCACCTTCCCCCGTTGTCCTTGGCTTCCTTCCTTACTTCCATTGGTGCAAACTGATTTCAAAGTACAAAAGTAGTTTGCACTCAATTCAGCAGGTGGGGGAGAGGAGTGGAGAGGGTGAAATCTTGTCCTTCCCAGTAGGCTCAGGCAAAAGCAAACTGCTGTAGCGTGCGTCTTCTTCCTCTCTCATAACTTTTTCAGTCTTGACCATGCTTGGTCACACACTTCCTGGTTTTCCTCTGCAAAACATTGGAGGGTATATAGTAATAATGTTTACAGTAAACATAATCCAGCCAAAATTAAGGACTACAGGCTCACGCAGCTTCGGCTAATGCAGGAACAGATGTATAGATAGTATACAGTTTAGCTTAGATTTACATTGTTATTTATACTGGTGTATCATTAAAATTCTGTACTGTCCCTCATCATGGTTTCTGGTATGATTTACACACATGGCTGCACCCTGGTGTGCTTTTTATGTATGCCCTGCTTTTGTTATTAAAGCCATCAAAATGGCTTCAAAAAGACACATAAAAAATGAATAAAACAAAGGAAACCAGTGCATCCAATATAACAAGAAAATACTGAGAACTGAAGGAGTGGAAAACATTGTTAAAAACCAGGAGTTAAGACACCACTAAGTGAGGACAGAAGAACAACAGTATGAAAACTGAAAGCAATAAATGTTTAAATGTTGTTGTTGATTTTATAACCTACCTTTCCCTCAGTACTGGGACTCAAGGCAACTTACAAATTATTAAAACCAGTACAGATTAAAAATGCACAAAAAACCAGTTATGTGTATGTGCGTGTGTGTGTTATTAAACGCAATTAAACAACTTATACAATTGAGTTAAAATTTTAAATTAATTAAAAGGCAGAATATTTTTTTAAAAAAAACCTACAAACCAGCATATACTTAAAAGCCTATGCCTGTCAATTCCTAAAAGCCTGACAGAATAAGAAAGTCTTCATTTACTCAAAGAAGGAGAATGAGGCCATTTCTACCCTACACTGTTACAGCGTGATTATTTCACTTTCAACGTCCTATGGAATCCTGGGGCTTGCAGTTTAGGGAGGGGCATTTAGAATTCTCAGGCCCTTTCCGCACGTGGATATTAAAACGGACCAAAGCGTCCTGGCACAGAGGTCGTCCGCACCTTGGATCGGACTAGGTGCGGGCTATTTAACCTAGTTCCGCACCTTAGTCTGATCCAAACCGCCCCCAAGTGGTCCTCCAGCGCACTAAGTAAAGACCGGAAAAATCAGGTCTTTCAATTTTCTGGAACGCGCCATTGCGTTCCTGCTTACCTGTGCAGATGCGCAGGCTCGCACCAATGCAAGCCTGCGATCAGTGGAGGGCGGGCTGTGGGTGTGGCCAGCCTCAGCGGTTGGTCCACACCCACGAAGCCGCCATTTTCAGCCTGAAGCCACAGGAAGCTGCCATTTTCAGCCGGAACAGTGCAGATCTAAAGACCTCGCACTGCTCCGGTTCGCCCTGGATTAATGGAGGAGACCTGCAGAAGGGCTTAAGGGAAAGTCTGTGTTACTTCGGGCCCAAGAAGAACCAGTAAGTAATGCCACGGAGCAATTCACTTGCCTCGTGCGGAAAGGGCCTCAGCTAGAGAGTTCTTTGGCCTCAGTGAACTACAAACCCCAGAATTCCACAGGACGCTGAAAGTGGAATAATAGCAGCGTAACAGGGAAGTGTGGAAATGGCCTAAGGAAGGAGCCATCCTAGCCTTCCTAGGGAATGGAGTTCCAAAGTCTGGGAGCCGCCACCAAGAAGGCCCTCTTCTTTGTTCCCACCTGATGTGCCTGAGAAGATAACTGGGACAGGGAGAAAGGCCTAGATATATAGAAAAGGATTTATTTGTTATGAAAAGTCAGGATACGAGAAAGCTAGAAGATCTCGGCTGGGTGAGAATTCCATGTTCTGATTGTCATCTTCAAAGAGGTCCTGCTTCTCCTAGCCACACAAACAAGATTACATGCAGAAGGAATGGACAGTAGTTATCCTACAACTGACCTTTTGGGAACAGATCAGTTTGGAACTGGTAGTCTGGTCTTTTAAGGTTTTTATAGCGAACATGAAAACTTTGAAGTGAGATGTGTTTTCCTGCTCATCTTTGGCTCGTTTAACATGGGGTCCCTTTCTTTGAGTTTACAAGAATTGGAACTCTCAGCAGGACACAGGAAAAAGGATATTCAAGTGACTAGAAGAAACACTCTGGGTCTTTTCTAGCCTATTGCCAGAAAGCGGGAGGGGGGTCACACTCAATACTCAAGAGCTTTGTTGCTGTTGTGTGCCTTTAAGTTGTTTCTGACTTATGGCAACAGTGAACCTACCACAGAGTTTTCTGGGGCTGAAAATGTGTGATGACCCAAGGTGACCCAGTGGGTTTCCATGGCTCAGCAGGTAATCAAACTCTGGTCTCCAGGATCGTAGTCCAATGCTCAAACCATTACACCATGGTAGCTCTCAGTCACAAGCTTACACCATGCCAGATGTGTCAAGATCAAGGAAAGTAGTGGTGCCACTCTATTCTCCTTTGGTCAGATCTCATCCTGAGTAGCATGGCTAGTTCTGAGCACCACAGCTCAAGAAGGATATTGACCCATTGGAACATGTCCAGAAAGAGGCAACAAAGATCATTTAAGGTCTGGAACCCAAGCACTGTGAGAAATGATTTAAGGAGCTGGATATGTTCAACCTAGAGGAGAGAAGGCTAAAAGATGACATGATAGTAGTATTTAAATATCTGAAGAGATGTCATATAGAAGATGGAGAAAGCTTCTGTTCTGCTGCTCCAGAGACTAGAACATGAACCAAAGAATTCAAATTACAAGAGTTTCCAGCTAACACTAAGAAAAACTTCTTTACTGTAAGTGCTCTTCAACAATGCAACAGAGTGCTTCACAGGCCCTTTCCGCAACTCACCTTTTTGCAGAGCTGGGGTGCGGAGATCACACGAGCAGCCTCCTCCCTTTTCCGTTGCTTCAGCTGTGCAACTGCTGCCTGTTCGTGAGCAGGTAGCGCAAGAGAGCCTCTCTTCTTCCTTTCACAGTGCAGCCTGGGATTTTCCCAGGTTGCACTGGGGCAGGAAGGGTGAGCACCGCAGCTCCTGAGCTCGGCACGCATGGCAAGTGTGCGCAGGGCCCCAGAGCGATGCGTGATCATGCACCATTTTCGGCTCAAAGCCAAAAATGAAATAGTGCGCAATTGGCTCCTGCCAGCCCCTGGAGCATCGCACGACTGTGAGTGCGTCGTGTGGACCTCTCCTCGCAGTTGCGGGACGCTCCAGGGGCCCTTTCGCATGGCAAATGCCATGCAAAAAGGGCCACAGTGTGATGGACTCTCCTTCTTTGCATTCCTGCATGGCAGGGTGTTGGACTAGATGGCCATTGTAGTCATTTCCAGCTCTATGATTCTATTCTCAATTACCACAAATTTGAACTGAATGTGGATGTTCCACACCAGTTATAACCACTTCCATAGAGAAGTGTATGGCTGCGTAAGAGACCATGAAGATTCCGGTCTTTGAATGGTGTGGCGAAAGTGAAGTGGGGAGTTCTCCTCTTCCTATTATGAGAGGAGATGCAGAATTAATCAAAGGAAGTACACAGTTACACTGCAGAACTCACTGGAACAAGATAGAGTGGCAGCTACTAATTTGGATGAATTTCAAATCTGGGCAGATAAAAGGTAGGGAAAATGCAATCAATAGCCATTTCCACACTACACTGTTATAGTGTTATTACTCCACTTTCAACATTCTGTGGAATTCTGGGGTTTGTAGTTTAGGGAGGTCAAAGAGCTCTCTGGCTGAGAGTTACAAATGTCCCTCTCCAAACTGCAAACCCCAGGATTCCAGAGGATGTTGAAAGGGGAATAATACTGCTATAACAGTGTAGTGCGGAAAAGGCCAATGTCAACTCCTCAAGACAGTAGTACCTTCCCAAAAATTCAGATTCATTCCTCTTCCAGCCACACATGGAAAATCAGCTCCCATTAAGCGGAAGCTCTTGGGAGGAATTTCAGCCCAGCTTTACATATTGTGCATACAGGAGTTCTCCACTTTTCAACAGGCCAGCTGGAACAGGGTGACCAAAATGGTAGAAGGCCTGGAAACCATGCCCTATGAGAAGTGGCTTTGGAAGCAGGATATATTTAGCCTGGAGAAGAGAAGGTTAAGAGGCAACAAAATAGCTATGTTTAAATTTTTGAAGGGATGTCATAATGGAGAATGGAGCAAGCCTGTTTTCTCCTGCTCCAGAAACTAGGATATAGAGCAATAGCTTCAAACCTCAGGAAGAGAGATCTCATCTAAACATTAGGAAGAACTTCCTGAAGGTAAATGCAGTCCAACAGTGGAATACGCTGCCTTGGAGTGTCGTGAAGTCTCCTGCTTGGAGGTTTTTAAACAGAGGTTGGATGGCCATGTCTTGGGAATGCTTTGATGGTGTATTCCAGTATGGCAGAATGGGATTGGACTTGATGGCCTTTGTGGTCTCTTCCAGCTTTATGATTCTATGGCCCACTTTTTGCTGATTCACTCTTTTGACAGTAACCAGAACTACCTCTATCCTGCACTCCACTCATCTCGCCCCTCTCAAAACCTCACCAAACCAGAAATGTCCTCATGGGAAAGGGGGTGGGTTGTTGCTGTGAGCTTTATGCAGGTGTATGTCATTCAAAGATTTTTTTCCTTATTCTGCCCACCCTTCCATCCATCCCTCATTCCTCCTCTTCTTCCATTCCATACATTCTAACTATATACACCAGGTTCTTGTGCTCATGGCAGTCTCATCACTGCCCTGGTACAGTTCAACAATTTCTGGTTTTTGACAGTGCTCTGGCTCCCGAACTGTCAAATAAAGTGAGGGACGCCTGTACTGTAAAGTGAGGGACGCCTGGAATAAAAGAAAAAAGAGAGAAATGTCGAGCAAACTCCACCATCCAGAATTAAGTGGCTATCAAAATGCTCTCGGCACCTTCCAGGTTCCATGCACTCTTTCCTGGGATAAATGGTGGTCAATAGTTCAACAGACTGTCAGGCAGGCTGGTGCTGTGTTCAAACTGTGCTATTTCCAGCAGGTCCCCTGACATCGTATCTAATTTACAAAATGAATATGCTTTAATTTTCTTTCTTCATGCATTGTGCTTTTTCCTCATTTAAAACAGCAACAGCCTCTGGCAGAAAAGGACATCACGTTTCGGGAGAAGATGAAGTTCCTCTCTTCCCTCTTCCATCCGCCTGCCTTCCTCCACCTCCTCTATGAAGGAGAATGGCATGGGTCAAGGGAGAAAAAATATGTATGCAAAACAACCTCACACCCCACCAGCCTCCATATATTCGATATTACAGTTTTGCCATTTCCAATCGGGGCTCATTTTCCAATGGACCATAGCCACAGCCGTCTTTCATGGATTTACACGTTTGTGCACAAAAAGGGAGGTGAGGGGAAAGGAACTGAAGAAAGAAGAAAAATGGCTTTGCATAGGCTAACCCCCAACATCCTTGCATCTCTGTTACTTGTGTATGCTGGTGCCAGGGAAATTATTTCAAAAGAACAAGCTGACACTATGAAGGTTATATAGAAGAGATTGGGGAATGGGTTATATAGCAAGGACCAGGGAATGACTGTTTACCTTATAGGAGGCTCCATGATCAACTGAGGCCTGGAAGTTTTGACTGCTACCAAATTTATTATCTTCATTGAATTTTCCTACAGTTCATGCACTTTGCAGCAGTGGATTGACACCCTTGAAAAACTATTGGAATATAAGAGCTAATGGCTCAGGCCTCCCTCAGATTTGGTCTGGTGGGATGGCAGACAGAAATACATTTCTTTCTCTAAATAAAGTTGGACTATTGATTTGTCTGGCCTGCTCTTCTAATTTCTCCTAGAATTATGATGGAGCAGGGGGCAGAAGTGCCCTTCGGAACAAACCAAAAGAAGGCTCGTGGATGGCCACAAAGTCACCCTGTACATGTATCATCTTAGCTAGGATTTTGCTGATGTCTTATATATTCATAAAGTCTCTTCTGGAAAGAACTGGACGTTTTCATCTGATGGAGTACATCTGCATTCACTGCAAAGTTCTGGAAGTAAAGTTGTGCATTGTTGATTTTGCTCATGGGCATATGCAATAGGTCTGTATTGGGGTGCACATTGGATTGCATATTCAGTTGTGCATTCATTTGTACATTTGGCTACAAGATATTGCCACTCAAGATTCTACCAGGCATTAGGAAGAACTGATGGTAAAAGCAGTTTGGCAAGGGAATACGCTGCCTCGGAGTGTGGTGGAGTCTCCTTCTTTGGAGGTTTTTAAATAGAGACTGGATGGCCATCTGTTGGGAATGCTTTGATGTTGTATTCCTGCATGGCAGAATGGGTTGGACTGGATGGCCCTTCCAGTCTCTTCCAACTCTTTGGTTCTATGATTCTAAGAGTTGTACTGCACAATTAGTGGTTAATTCTACATAGGGAGATTTATTCTATACCATTCTCATATAGGATCTCTGCCATTGAATAAATGGAACATGAATATGGGGAGAGGTCATTTCAGCCTTCTCCCATGGTGGCAGAATTCAAAGGCATAGCCATGTGGATCAGTATCCAAAAGGATCTTGTAGCATCTCTGAGACTAACTTGAGAGTCTCAGCATCTGAGAAAGCATCTGATGAAGTAGACTGAAGTCCACAAAAGCTTATGCTACCAACTTCTCTCTCTCAGTTAGGCCCCTTCTGCACCCTACTGATCCTGGCGGCATTGCACTTCCTGGCCCCCTGCAGCTCAGGTGAGTGCGGGAGGGTGGCAGAAGGGTGATGCGATTGTCGGTCATTGACAGGGAGAACTCGCCAATGATTTGGGGCGCAATTGCACTGCCTGGGGATGGGAGAAGGATGGGACCTGGATGACAGCATGCAGAACGGTTGTCTGGGTCCCATCCTTGACCCATCTCCAATGCAGGATGACAATATCTTGCGGAAGGACCTTAGTCTCAAAGGTGCTACAAGATCCCTTTGCATATCCTTCTCCCATGTTCATGAACGTATACAAGAAAGTATCTTTTTTAGACTGCAGTTTCCATATTTTCAACTGTCTTCACCTTGATCTAAAGAAGTCCTCCTAAAGGAACTTTTCCAAACTCTGCACAGAAACATCTATATACAGGTAGCTCATTCAAACGTAATATATATCCAGGAAAAAAATTGGTTGAATAAATTTCATGTTTCAGAAAATGCTGATGACAAGAATCCTCAGGTGACTATTATCTTTGCAATTCAGAACTTGTTTTGTGGAAATTTCACATATGCTAAATTTGAGCAGAAAACAGCATTTTCTGCACAGAAGATAGTATTTCTCCACAGACTTGGCCTGACACTCCACAGACTTGGCCTGACACCTGAAATACTATTTTCTGATCTGGAAACTTAACCTAATATTTTGAGATCTGGCAACGCTAATTGTGTATGGAGAGGAAGAGGGATGCAAAAATTATTGTGTGGGTGGGTGAAGCCCTCCAAGATCCCACACAATGAAATGTGGCTGCCCAATCCCCAACATTTCCCTTTCCTTGCTGTACTGTTTCCTTCAAATGAACCAGGTTTCCAGAGTCTTAGTCCCTTTTGGTTCACCAAAGAGAAGGCCCAGTCAAGAACACTGCTCCTACTTGATCCAGAATTCTTCTCCTCAGCAAATGATTAAACCAGCCCCACTTACCCATATGGTTGGGCACACACAGATGAGTCCTCCAGATTGAAATGAACAAAGGATCCTTTGCATGAGCAAAAAGCTGCCAGCATGTCCAGACAGACTCTATTTTTTAGAGCCATCGGAGGAGTAACCTAGAGACAACTCTCATTTCAGAACTTAAGTGTGGAGAGGCAGGCAAGAATGGACAGACAGATTGGGACAGGTGAAGTGTAGGCCACCAAATGTTACTGGATTACAACTCCTATCAGCTGTAGCCAGGATAACCAAGGGAGAAGAATGCTGGGAGCTGCAGTCCAATAACATCTGGAGACCCCAGCCTAGCCAGATAGATGGAGAGGGGGAGATGGGGAGAGGGAGAGAGAGATAGAGAGAGAGAGTCTCAACTGCAATTCTATATCATGGTCTATGTTGGGTAACTTTATGCATATTTAGTTACTTAGAAGAGGTGTTACAGAATCCTCCTAGTGGATTGTAAAGACTCATAACAGGTCACCAGCAAGAGTGGCCTGAGGAGCACTGGGATCTACCAATGCACATTGGCACTATCTAGTCATTGTCCTGATGTACATCCGTCTCAAAGCACAATAGTCATTTCACTGGCTTTCCTTCATAACAACATCACAGCGGCCCCTTGCTGAGTACAGATTTGGCAAAACTGCTCAATTCTACTTCCTGTAGACGTAGGTCCACTTAGATAGATATAAGTCCCCTCTTGATTTCCAGCCAGAATGTCATGAAAAAGAATCAGCTAGAACTTGTTCCATGGCATGCTGTTTTTCCATGTGTTGAGAATATAATATGTGCACATGAAAGAGACTGTAATTCTCTTATTCGAATATAAGATTTTCCTGCCTGCGTGCAGCAGCAGTGGTGCTACATCACACGATTCTCCTGACTATGTGTTTCTGGTCTTATGAGGGCCCTTTTCTTTTGCTACCAAGTGTTGAAATGCACCATTTTGTCATGCTATTAACACCTTAAAATGTCATCCAAGAACCTCGCAGGGAGTTATGGAGCTCTGGCTCCACAGGTTTTTCTTGCTGACTAGACCGCCAGCATTTGCCCGAATTGGTTTTTAATAAAAGCCTGGAAGAAAAGAAATTGTCTGCCTGCGATGGCATGTTTGGAAGCCCGGAAAGGACTCATGAGGACTGTTGAGCTGTTTAGTGACAGTATTTTCTATGCCCAATAAATTCTGTTGCTTCATAATTGCAACTTGGAGTATGTTGAATTCCCACTTCTGTGCTCTGCTGTGATCCAGCTTTTGCTTATGCAGGCGTTGGATTGGCGTCTTGTGGTAAGGTTGAGATCATGGAAGGTTGGATGCTGTGCAAAAATATTGCAGTGTATTTTGTGGGCAAGTTCCTGATGGAGAAGAGCTTGCATCTTCTTAGGGCAATAATATGGCATCAATTAGCTCATGAGGAAAAACATCATGCTGAATCAAATGAAATGTTGATTCATAGAGTTCAGGAAGTTCCTTTTTCTTTCTTTCTTTTTTACCATACAGCTCACTGAATGCACCAACCACTAGAGGCCATATTGTTTATGGGATCCTGGATGCTATATACCAGAAAAATTAATTTCACCAAACCTGTGGAAACGTTTCCCTGGACTTTAAAAAAAATAAAGCCCAAACATCATTCAAACTATTTTTTTTTTCCTTTTCAGAACAGAAAATAGGGTGTAAAGGTGCAAATTACAGCACTGTATTTTGTCTCATCTTCTACTTTCATGTATCTTCTACTCTTCTACTCGATTCATATTTTTCATTGATGGAACTCCATACGTCATTGTCTCCGAACCTGAAGGTACCATGAAAATAGGAGGGAGTTTACATATACCTTGAGATCCCATATTATTTTTTTTAAAAAACAAACACATGCACACACGTTCTCCCCATCTCTCGAGCTGACACTCTGAACTGCTGAATATCTCTCTAATATGGTCCCATTACCATTCTAATAACACCTCCCAATGTTCATAAAATGTCCAGTGAGACATTCAGCCACTTTTTGTGAGGGGAGGGAGGGGGGAAATCCCAGCTAAATTGAGAAGATTACCACATCACGACATAAATCAGTGACAGGCTGTGTGCTATTAGTGTTGATTTTTGTTGACAGTTGGCTATAGGCAGTTGTGTTTTTCTGAGGCTCTCCCCCCTTTTTCTTTTCTTTCCCTTTTTTTTCCTAGTGATGGTGGGAAATTAAACAAAATTCCATGCTGAAATGTAGCCCTCCAGTTCAAAAAAGGCAAATCCCCAAATTAGCATCTTCTCCTTTAAAAGGTAGCTGTGCGCCATTTCCCACCGAAAGATCTGTGAAGTTGTCACAGATGGGTGCTTTGCTTGTGACACTAATGCTCCTGACACTTTCTCAAAAAGCCACCTCTCTCTGATATTATATCCCTTCTCCTCATCATCTGCATATACACTGGAGTTCATCCCTATGGGAGAAATGGGGAGGGGAGCTCACTCACTTATTTACCATATGTGAGTCTTTTGTGATCAACCACGGCAAGCCAATAGGTTTTGGACTGGAGAGGCAATGGATGGGGTCTGTGGTGATGAGAAGAAAGGAATGATGGGTAATAAAAGGTTAATCCTTTATGCAGTCAGCCAAGCTCCTCTATTTTAACAGCAGCCCAAGACACCAAAGAGAATAGTATATTTATAAGGCAAAAACAGACAAGGACAGGAATAATCTTCAGACAGTGACAGACAGGGGTGTAGCTATGAGGGGGCAAAATAAGGACATTGGCTCCCCCAAATAATAACTCTGCCCCTCCCAATGAAAGGTTCCTTCAGTCGGTAAATTTCTAGGAGTCAAACACAGTGTAGGAATCTGGAGAAAATAGTTAGGCAGAGTGGCCAAAGGAACAAGAACGAAGCAAAGAAAAGAGTTCCACATGTGAACAATTGTCAATGTCTTACTCATTGGAATGCAAGAAATATGGGAAACAAAGGAAAAATTCATTGGGATTGGTACAGAATTCTCAGCTGGGGGGAAACGTCCTCATTTTGCTCCCCAATAGCCCCACGCTTGGTGTCACATAACCCTTTGTACACTGCAGTCACCTAGCCTAGTTAGTAAAAATATTGTGCTATTTTTAAAAGCCCCATGGATAAGGATTAATGCAAGCAAAAAGTTCATATATCCTCCTTGAAACAGCCAGTTTTCAGCTGGTTTGAGCTGGAGGTAGATTCATTTATTAATTGCGTTTCACCTGAATTCTCGTGCTGGCCACAGCAAGTCACTTGGACCAGAAATGGCTTTCTTTACCCTTTCTTAGAATTGCAGGTAAAATCAGCCATAATGGTTGTGGGTGTCTTATTGATTTCTGCACATGGAGGGTCACCCGATGTTCGTCATATTCCGGAGGGGGAGCTGTGTTTGTCTGTTGTCACAAAACCAGCAGGAGCTCCAGTGGCATCTTAACCATTTAAGAGTTTATTGCAGCCTCATGCTTCTGCTAGGAGCCGTTGCTTGTTAGACATCAAGTTTTAAAGATGGATTCTGTGAATGTTTGAACAGCCACCCAAGTTCTGCTGAAGGTGTGAATTTATGGGTTCCACATCAAGGCAAAAGATCCAAGGGAATTTGAGAGAGGTCAAACAAATGTGATCAGATGGGCCACATTTCTCACGGAGTCCCAGACACCTCCAATATGCATAACGTTAAGTACTCGTTATTAACAAGTTTGGCTTTCTTTCTGATTGCAGGTAGGTCTCAAGCGAGATCTAACTTCTTGATTTAAAAAAAAATCATAGAAGGTTTATATCTGGAATATTTGCATAGAAAGTCCGTTTCCTCCTCTCAGTTTCAACATAATCTATTGGATGAGGTTCAAAAGGGCAGACACACAGTTCTGACACCCCTTATGTTCTTGACTTACCCTCATAAAAAGTTATTAGTGTCAGTCATAAAATGGTTGTTGGTCTTATGGCCTTCTTTCATTACTTTCAACAGCCAAACTGTCTAACGAACAGCCAGGGAACTCTTTTTCTCTGCTTTTCCAGCAGCCACCCTGAAAGTTCGGGAAACAAGTAGGGAATTAGTCCTTCACTAAGCTTTGCCTTGGGGGAAGCAATGAGAAATATGAGCATTTTTTTTCCTTCTGAAAGTCTTCAAAAAAACAACAGCAACACAGTTTTCAAAGAGGAAGAGGAACTGTTTTCAACGCAGAAAATGTTGTTTTCAATGCAAATCAACCGTATGTGAAATCTGTACAGAATAAGTCCCCAGTTGTAGCATTTTCTGAACAGGAATTAGCTTTCTCTGCACAGGAAATAACATTTCTATGCAGAAATAGTATTTTCTGTGCAGACAAAGCTGTTTTTTATGCATATTGACCCCATGCAAATTTTGTGCAAAGTCCCAAACTGGGATTCTTGTCAGTCCAGGATTTTTCTTACTGGGGTTTCTTGACATGGCTTTTGACAATATTTCAAATATTTTTGAATATCCCTTCCATGCCTAAAAGCAAAGCCCACACAAAAAAAGAAAGAGAAGGATTTTGCACTGCTTAGCAAACTCAGCTACATTGCTTCCCCAGAACAGAAAGCACTTAAAACTCTAGCAGTGATTCTCCTATGAGAACCTTTCTAAATTGCATTTTTGCTGCACACTAAAAATGCAACTGAATATTTAATCTGTTTCTTCTTTCGCAAAAGTCTGAAAAACACAAGGCATGTGATGATGTCATTGTGTTATGTGTTTCCAACATCCCCGTTTCAGATTAACAGCTACCACAAAGTAGGGTTCCCAGATCTCAGGGCTCTATCCCGAGTCTCTGGTCCTTAGGGCAAGGGGGAGGAAACTCAGGATGGGAATGCTGTGTTGAAAAAAGTGTGCATATATATTCTTGTCATTTGTTGGACTTGTTTGTTTGTTGCACTTCAGTGGTACACTCTACAGACTAATGTGTAATGTATCATGCTTAAATATCTCACCGGGGCTGCCCATTATAATATCAACCATTTCTTGCATCACAAGCAGAGGCATATCTAGGGTGCGGCAACTGGGGCACAGGCCCCAGATGCCAATGCCAGGGGGTTGCAAAAAATCCCCAACCCCCATCCTCTCACTCAGGCCTAGCCTGCTGCTGCCCCCCCACCGGGGTCCTTCCTGGCCCAGTGGGGGGAGTGGCAGCAACCTTCCTGCCCACAGCCCCCCACCCCCTGCAGCCACCCCCTGCCACCCCCACCCACCCCCATCAGGGTCCTTCCTGGTGGGGGGGCAGTGGTGGTGGTGGCAGCAGCAGCCCTCCCACCCATGCCCCCACACCCACTGCCCCCCCCAATGCAGGGGCAGCGGCAGCAGCAGCACCTGGGGCACAACTTCCACACTTGCCTTAGGTGCTGTTGAGCCTAGATATGCCACTGATCTCAAGCAGTCAAGCAAGCAATCAGTCCCTAGCAGTCCCTAGGTCTTCAAGTCTGGCACCTGAAATCTCAGTGTCTTCAATAGTTCTAACCTAGAAAGCCTACCATGAGAGGGTGGGAAAAGTAGAGGATGGAATACTTCCTTTGTGCACAGGAAGTTCTCCAGAGATACTCCAGGCAATTGGAAGATCCGTCATCCAAACAAAGTAACTTCTCAAAGCTGGGGGGGGGGATAAGAATTCTGCATCACAAGTTGCCAAAACTAGACTTTGAGCTGAGAGTTGAGGAAACAAAAATGGCTGCACATCTGTATATTAAGCAGGCAAGTGACTCGGTAACATTACTCTCCACAACCCTTAAAATACACAGTTTTATGACATCACAGCAGAACTGACAATCCATGGGAGTTCTTCTCAAGATGTCTAGATTTGTTTGTGTACCCAAATAACAAGCAAGGGTGTACGTGTCTTTCTCTATATATTCCATCACTATGAATAGTTCTTTTGATTTTACTCTCCCCCTCCCCACCTTTGCTTTTTTTTTTTCTGGGCAAAGCATCATGTTTATGCAAGTGGACAGGAGACTCTCTTATCTGGGTCACATGTTTGCTGGAGGTCATTGAAAGGGTACAAAATAGAGCATGCCTAATTCTGTGAGTTCAGAAGTTTCTCCCCCTCCCTCCTCACACATTCAATGATGACCATTAAATGAACTCATTAAATTATACAAATCCGGGCAAACCAGAAAGTTTCTCTCCCACCGGCCCCCATCTCAATGCCCTCATAGAACAGTCAAAAACCAAAGGCGTCAATGAGAAATCAAAGTCCTGGATACCACAACTGCATTAGATGTAGACAGTTTTGTAGTTAGAAAAAACAATGGCTGGCCTTATGTATTGCAACTGCAAATTTGTAACCTAGAGTTATAGATCTGTAACTATTCTGTTTTCAGTAAAACTATATCACCTTACTGTAAGACTAGTGCCGTTTCCACACCGTACCCATCTCTGTTGTCGTTCCATTGCAATCCTGGCAGTGGCCAGGATGGGAGTGCAGCACAAATGCTTCCCTCTTCACCCAATTGGTTGCCATGGAAGGGTAGTGAGGGTGACACACTCCTTCCTTCTACAGTGCAGCCAGCCACTTCCTGTGCTTCACTGGGGAAGGAAGCACCTAGATCATGTTTCCTTCCTTTCCGCATGGCTGCCCACAATAGGAACATTGTGGATCAGGGGTCGGGTAATGGAATATCCCATGATCATGACAATTGGGGATGTATTGGCAGCAGGACCACAACAACATTGTGAGAGAGCACAGCTCGCAGAATGGCAGCAACGTATCCCCATTGCAGGACAGCAACGTTGAATGGAAATGACCTATGTGAGTGTCTCCTCCATTCACCTTGACAGTTAGCAGCCACACTGGGCAAAGAATGTCTCTTCAGCTTCCAGTAGGGACACAGGGAGGGTGACATTTCCAACCCCCTGCCACCACTAAGCAAGGCTGTGACCATCAGAAGCAGAATCCCTGTCCTTGATGGCAGCCCCACTCACTGGTGGGAGGGTACTGGAAAGGTGATCTTCCTTGCACCTGAATTGACAGCTGGACAGACCTTCTTCTTCTAATGTGGCTGCTGACTGTTAAGGTGGGCTTAAGGGGTTGAGCCAGGAGACATCACTTTATTACTCAAACATAGCTAAAGTAGCCAGTGTAGACTACTGATGTATTTTTTAAAAAATTGGAAACTGAGTTTGGGTAAGTTTGCCAGGTTTTTTTGTGGTGTTATTGTTTGGGTACTGGACTCAAACAAGAAGGCCTGAGTTTGAATATCTAGCACATACTCTGCCAAGGGTAGAGTTTTGTCCTGCCTTTCAAGTACAAACTAGATCATGAAAAGAGTAACATCTAACCTATTCTGGCCTGTTCTTGTGAAAAGGACTCTCGGCTGCTATAGCTGTTCTATCTATAGCCCCCATGCTTCGGTTGGAGCAGCATGGTTGGTTGTTTTGAACAGACACCCAAGTAGAAAACTCTGCTATATTTCTCTCTGATCCAAGGATTCAGAGATCATTCAGCCCTTCAGAATCTGTTGAACAACAGCTCCAAGCATTCCTCAACAGAGCTATGTGTTACCTTGTTTACCGGGGTCCCGTGAGGGACATCAAAATGTGCTCAACAATAGGTGGGGAAGATTAGCTCTGAGCACTGCTTTGGCATTACAAGAGGCAGGGTAACTTAGCAGGATCTTGAACCCTATGTCTACGGGGTCAGGCCGAGTCAAGGAGCACACAGAAGTTGAAATAATAAATGATGTTTTTATTAAAAACACAATCAAACAGTGTATGCGGCACACTCACACAAGATAACTAAAGAAATAAAGGTTGGAGTGGGATAGAGGGGTTTTTAGAGGAGTTGTTGGTTTGGGTAATACTTCACCTGTCCTGAAGCCCAGCTGGAAGCGGAGAAGCTGGGAAGCGTGGATCTCAGCATGTGGAGCTGAGGGGAAGGCTCGCTGGACAAAGCGACAGCAAGGCGGGATGGAAGCCAAGAGCGATCCAAGGAAGCGCTCAAAGTCAGGGGCTTTTAGAAGGAGAATTGTGACCACAGGCTAGTTCGTACTTGGGGAAAACAATAGATTTGGGGCTGGAGACAAAGCCTCCGAAAGGTCAGAATTTGAATGATTGAGTTACAGCCAAATTGTCAATAGGGTAGCCAGTATGCAAACATGGAGTACTTGAGAGTTATATGGTCAGATCATCAAGCTGCCAGCACGGGGCAGAGGATCTTTTGAAAGTTGCATGCGTACCTAATGAAGGTACTTGCCTTGAGGTCTCCTAAAGCTGAAGTAGGCTGTTTCTGGCCTACCTGTATTGTGTTGGAATATTACAGCAATTATCGGCCAAGCCTGTGTGTGTGCTTGTCCGGGGGCCTCGCAAGCACGTGGAAGGGAATGGGTATGTGAGGCCGAATTATTGATATCAGGAGATATCTTTTTATATCCCCCAAAGCTCAGGCTAGCCAGGGCAGTAACATATGCTTGCTAAGGCCATGGGAGGGGAAGACTTGCACTGCAATAACATCCAGAGGGTCACCTGAGCCCTACCTCTACTCTAATCTGTAGCTGAAGAAGCACTAGAGTTTCAGTTTCTGCACAGTTTCATAAAAAAGGAATGTTACTGAACTACAGTTCCTATAAATCCCTGCTGGCATGAGGAATGAAGGGAACTACAGTTCAACAGCATCCAGATGGACAAAAGGTGCCCACCAGTGGTTTTCAAACTTAGGTCCTCTGATGTTGTCGGATACAAGTCTCAGAAGCCCCAGTGGGCATGGACGATGCTCAGGGATTCTGGGAGATGTAGTCCATCTGGTAACCCACATTTGGCAACCATTGCTCTAGACCAAAGAAATTACAGGACAAATCTTTGCCATACACATACTCTTTACCATTCCTTCCCAGTCTTGGTCAAGCCTAATGACAAATTTGCAAGGATGGAGAAAGCATCCAGATGCTCCATTGCTGTACTATTTCAACCCCCCCACCCCTCTTTCCAAACCCTGACAGCTCATGGAGCAGTTTGATGGAGGCAACTAGTAAATGGGTCACCTTCCATAAACTATTGCAATGCTATTTGTTAGATGGCTAGGACCATTCAGCAAGGATCATGTGCTTTGTTGGGTGCTGCTAGTCATCAAGCAACTAGTGTATCTATATAACCATGTTAATAGCCTAAATATTAGCTAATAGCCTAACTATGTTAATAGGTACCTTGAACACTCTGAACTGCCCTCCCCTAAGAGCACAAGCATACATTAACATGCATGCAAACACTAGGGATGGAAAAATATTTGAAAATACTCCAAAAAAAAGTTAGAAAATGTGTTCTCAAATGTTGGGAAACAATGATGAGAAGAATCTTAGGTGGACAAGAATCTTCACAGTTTTGCATTTATTCTGCACAAAATTCACATATATTGTGTTTTTATTTTATTTTTATTTTTTTTGTTTCTTCTGTCAGAGCAAATAGCATTTCTATGCAAGCAAAACCACTTTACTGTTTCCTGCAAAGAAAAATACTATTTTCTTTGGACCAGGGGAACTCCATGCATGAATTTTGTGTAGAATATGTCCCCCAACTATAGTATTTTCCGCCCAGCAAATAATTAATTATTTATTAATTTTCTATACAAGAAATGCTTTTTCCTGTGCAGAAAGTTATGTTTTCTGTGCAAAACAAAGCAAGACAAAACAAAACAAAAACTCAGACAAATGCACATTTTGTACAGAATAAACCCTGAACCAAAATCGTCATTAAAAACCTGCACAGATTTTGAAAACTTTCTTGCAGTGGGAAGAAAATTGCTACAATTACTTGTGGTTTCCTCCAAGAATAAAATTAGGAAAGAATTACATTCCTTCAGCCAGAGACAGGCACGACACACGCCCCTACCACCTATGAGTTTTAATTTCTGTAGCAGGGTAGTGAAGATCCAGCTGCAGGACCAAATCTAGCACTCTTGGGAATCCCAATAAGGTCTTCTATGTTCCCCCAGACTGTGGGGATGCCCAGCTTTTATTTTGTTTTCTTTCCCATTCAAAAAGATTAAAATAACTTTCCAAAGGCTTAGTTTTGGTTGTAAGAGCTTTAAGCAAGCATGTGCTGGTATTTAGGGTCCCACCCATTTGCCTTTGATTCCACTCACCACTGGAATGCAGCATGTGAGTACTTCTCCAAAATTAAGTTCAGTTTTCAAGGCTGGAAAGGTTCCCCTCTCCTTATTCTGTTCTTGACCTTGGGAAGTATGTCTAAGAAAGTGGTAGAAGTGGTCAGACACTAAGCACTGCCGCACAGAGAACTGTCTAAATGGGTTTATTGTCTGCCTTTTTGCCTGAATCGGAATTTCATGAATTCCCAGGACATTTGGGCATCAACCTATTCCTGTTGTGGGACCTCTCTATGGCACTGGAAAGCCAGCTTCTTACAAGTTTCAAAAAGAGCAAAATGCGTGACTTGTCAAAGCCACCACCACTGCTAGCATAACTGAACAGGCTCCCCCGCTTAGCTGTCTACCTGAATAGACAATAATGCTGAAGAAATGTCTTCTCCAAATGGAGTGTTGGAATGTGGCAGGATCTCACAGTTTCTTGAAGTAAATCTAAAACCATGTCTCCCCTTTTCCATGGGTATAAAACGGACCTTGGGGGACTGAACCATCTCACTTCCTTTCAGTCAGCATAGACTGGGAAAAATTGATCACTGTGCAAGCTGACTTGGGTTCATGAATCACAGATTCATGGAGTCGGAGAGGGCCCCAGTCAAGAAGTTCTTCCTAATGTTTAGTGCAAATCTCCTTTCTTGTGTTTTTAATCCATTGGTTCCAGTCCTACCCTCTTGAGCAGCAGAAAATAAGTGTACTTCATCTTCCACATGACAGCCCTTTAGATAAATGCTCAGATAGTGATAAAGACAGCTGTAAAATCGCTTCTCAGACTTTTCTTCTCCAGGCTAAACGTACCAGCTCCCTTAAATTCCGCACTGGACTTGTTTCCACAAGCTTCACCATCTTGGTCACTCTCCTCTAGACACATTGCTTCTTTGTCTAGATCCTTTTTAAATGGTGGTAACCAGAACTGGCCACAGTACTCCAAGTGAAGTCTGTCCATAGCTGAAAAACTTCTATTATCACATCTCTTGATCTGAATCACATATCAGGGCTTTCCCTTTCTCAGTTTCTTCTGTACCCCTCTTTCTGCCCAAATACGTGTTTAAATGCCTATTTGCTCTCAAGATACATATTTAAATACCTGTTTGGATCCATTCAAATTGTCAAGACCTCCAGCACAATTTTCAGACATGTACAAAATCCACCAGGCTGCTAAATCACAAACCACATATAGTCTGAGCTATGGATCTGACAAACACTGCATATGAATTAAGGATTGAAAGGATATTAGAAAATACTCACAAAATGTTCAAAAATGGGATTATCTAATGTAAAGAAACTCCAATGAAAAAAGTCTGGACTGACAAGAGTCTTCATGGTCTAGGTCTTAATCTTTTCACCTTTTGGGGTTTTTTGTTTGTTTGTTTGTTTGTTTGTTTTGTTTAGGAAGTAGTATTTATGTGTGTTTTCTGTTTGAAAAAAGTATGAATTTTGTGCTGAACACATCCCAAACTACCGCAGTTTCTGTGTAGGATTCCTACCAACAACTCAGTTTTAGTCATTTGATTTCCACAAGAAACAAGTCTTCAGTAAGACCATGGGCACGTGGCAGGCAGGAGCAGAGCAGGGAGCACGAGATCACGCTCTCTACCACTTTTCTTGCCTGTGCCAGGCAGGATCGGGCTCTCTGCCAGCTTTTCTTGCCCTCCCCAGGCAGGATCAGGCCCGCAGCAGGTGACAGCAGAGTGGGGAGTGCGAGATTGTGCTCTCCGCCACCTTTTCTTGCCCGCCCTGGGCAGGATCAGCCCATGGGCAGTGGGAGACTGGGGCAGATTCAAGAGGTTCAATTCACCTGTTTTGGTGGGGGGATTCGGATCCCTGAATCGTGAATCCTTGCTCAGGATCTGAAGATTTGAAGATCTGAAGATTTGAGGATTTGGTTGGCCCATCCCTAAAATTTGCTTAAACTACCAACTTCTTCTTTTAAGGAATGAAATTAGGAAAGTATTACATCCCTTGTATGAATTTGCAAAGATAAAATTCTTCAGGTATCCCTAAAGAGAAAACTACTTTGTTTATGAGATAGAAGGCCAAAGACCAGAAGTGGATTTTACGTCACAAATAGGCCCCCATCATGTGAGGAAGTTTCATAATAAGCTAATACCATACAACACAACAAATATGCATATCCCAGGCATTATAAGCAAAATACTGAAAAAGAGATATATGATTTATGTGTGGATTGTCTCTCATGCTTTCAGCCGGAAAACTTTGTACTGGTTCCACTAAAAACAACACAACTTCAGCTAATTATGACTAAACTAGGTCTTATTGATTTCAATGGGTCTATTATAAGTAGATTTCTCAGTTCTCAGGGCCTGGATCCTCTCCTCTGTCTCTCAGAATGAGGAGAGGAAATACTAGGGTGAGAGCACTGCCTTGAAAAGAATAGGGTTATAGAATCATAGAATCAGAATCATAGAGTTGGAAGAGACCAGAGGAGCCATGCAGTCCAACCCCCTGCCACGCAGGAACCCACATCAAAGCACTCCCAACAGATGGCCATCCAGCCTCTGCTTAAAAACCTCCAAAGAAGGAGATTCCGAGGCAGCAAAAGCCACTGCCAAACTGCTCTGACCGTCAGGAAGTTCTTCCTGAGGTTTAAGTGGAATCTCTTTTCCTGCAGCTTGAATCCATTGCTCCTTGTCCTAGTCTCTGGAGCAACGGAAAACAAGCCCGCTCCAACCTCAACATGACATCCCTTCAAATATTTAAACATGGCTATAATGACCCCTTGACCTTCTTTTCTGCAGACTACATAGCCAGCTCCCTAAGTCATTCCTCATAGGGTATGGCCTCCAGACCTTTCACCATTTTGGTCACCCTCCTCTGGACACACTCCAGCTTGTCAATACCCTTCCTGAAATGAGGTGCCCAGAACTGAACACCGTATTCCAGATGAGGTCTAACCAAAGCAGAATAGAGTGGTACCATTACCTCCTTTGATTTAATCTTTTACTGTGTATTGCCAGCCTTCATTATTTCAAACTGCTTCAGAGCACCTGCTATAGATTCCCAATCCTCTCTTTCCCTCATCCCTTTTCTCTTTCTTGGCTACTCACAACTACCACCTAAACTCATCTTCTCTCTTTTCCCCCAGTCTCCTTTTCTGATTCCTGAGTTTCTCTCTCTTCCTCACTCCACCTTCTGGCTAAATGTTTCTTCCCATCCCAAACCACTTCCTTCTTCACCCTTCTCTGCTATAACACTTGGATAAAGGTCTTCTCCTTCTGGGAAATTTTGTATATTATAACGTGAGAAAAATTTGGAAAAAACTCAAAAGAAAGAATACATGTTGATGTATCTACTTTATTTTTTAATAAAAATATAATTTTAAAAATGTCTTCCTCTTCCCCTCTTTCTATTTGTTCTTTCCCATTTCCAGTCTCCTAGTTGTACTTGTCTTTTGTGACCTTCCCTAGCCCCCTTCCGCTTTGCTCTCTTTCTCCTTGTCTCCTTTCCCCCATGCTACCCATATCTGTCTTCTGCCTTCTCTCTTTTCCCCTTGGTTTTCACTCTCAGTCCATTTCTGCCCTATACTGTTATAGAGCTATTATTCCACTCTCAACACCCTGTGGAATTCTGGGGTTTGTAGTTTCCTGAGGCCAAAGAGTTCTCTGGCTGAGAATTCCAAATGTCCCTCCCTAAACTGCAAGTCCCAGGATTCCACAGGATGTTGAAAGTAGAATCATAGCACTGTAACAGTGTAGGGTGGAAATGGCCTATTTCTCCTAACCCCAATTCTCCTAGCAACATTCATCATTTGCAAGTTCAGCTCAGAACAACTTGCCTCTTAATCAACAAGCATAAACAGGCTTGCTCTGTTAATCAGTCATCATCATTTTCATTATGACCTCTCTCCAACATATACGGTAATTATTAATAGAATTATTACGTTACTATTTGGGGGCAAGAGGCACTAGTTAACGGGAACAATGAATATCATAACCATCATCACCTTGAATTCAGACTGGAAGCAAATCCGCAACACAAGTTCCTTCAAGACTATGTTGTCTACATGAACCTCTAGTCAACAATCTGGTTGGTGGATTTTGCACTTGATGTAGTTTTCCAGTCATCTTTAAGGGAAGCTCCATGTACAGTGCATTATAGTAGTCTAATCAGGAAATTACCAGTGCATAGACTACATAGCTAAGTGATCCCTGGCAAGGAAAGGCCATAGCTGGCATACCAGTCAGAACTAGTACCAGGTACTCTGAGCCACAGAGTCCATTTAGACCTCCAGTGACAGAGATGGATCTAGGACCATTTCTGTACTACACTGATAGTGCTATTATTCTGCTTTCAACATCCTATGGGATCTTGGAATTTGCAGTTTAGGGAGGAGCATTCGGAATTCTCAACTAGGGAGCTCTTTGGCCTCAGTAAGCTACAAACTCCAGAATTCCACAGGATTTTGAAAGTGAAATAATATCACTATAACAGTGTAGTGTGGAAATGGCCTAGGACCACTCCCAAGCTAGACATCTGTTCCTTCAATGGGAGTGCAACCTCATCAAGGCAGGTTTTTTAATCAGTTCCTGAACTTGAGAACCACCAATCCCCAGAGTGCCTGCCTTATCAGGATTCCAATTCACATTTTTTGCCCCACCTCAAACCCTTTATGGCATCCAGGCACTTGTTCAGCACCTGTATACTTTCATCTAGCTCCAATGACAAGGAGAAATAGATCCAGGTGTCAAAAGTACACTGATGTCATTCAAACCCCAAACTCCTCGTGATGTCCCTCAGCAGTTCATACAGATGTTGAGCAGCATGGGACAGAAGATGGAATCCAATGTCACTCCACAACTTAATGGCCATGGAATTGAACATGCATCCCCCAAGGCTACTCTCTAGAACTAACCCCACACCTAATAATTCGTTTCTTCCTAATACGGGCCAACGTAGGTTTATCTGCTTAGACTGTCTTTACCTGATAGTCAGGCTTTCCAAATCGTGACTTTCTCCATCTCTGAAATTTAGCGTTTTGCTTTCCTCCATTTGACATATCCATGTGAGTCTATAAATAGAGACTCCGTGTTGTTCATTGTATAATACAATCTGTGCTTTTACAACTCATCATGAACTTCTATGTAATTTATTTTTTATTGAAGAATTCCAATTAATGGCTTCCTGGTGATTTTAAAGCCTCAAATTATCAGTCTCTGAAAACAAAGCAGAGAACATAATTATCATAAACTGAGAATTTTTCATTTTGAAGCTTATCTGTTTGTGCTAAGTATCTTGTCTATAAGTAATTAGTACCTTTATTTTTTCAGTGAAAAAAAATAATAATGCCCATTCTGCACTGCACATCCAAAATATATTTTTAACTGCAAGATATTCAGTATATATGTATTTGAAAACGTACCACCTTGGACTCGTGAAGTGTTTCATCTAATGATAATGGGAAGAAAATACATCTGTTTTTCAGAATAAATTAAGGCATGCATTTTCTTTCCCACTACCACCTTTCTAAATTTACCAATTTTTGCCTTTTTTTTTTCCTTAGAAAAAAGCCTTACAAATACATCTGCTGATTAGTTACTTATGTTGCATTCTAAACCCCAAAGTCGACACATGTCGGTTCCACTGCCTTTTATAGGAATGTTTCTGAGTATTGCTGCCACAGACAAAACCAAAGTCAATAAAATGAAAGCATGTTAAAGCAGTATAATCGAAAGGTATTGCATCTGGCAAAAACACATTAGCTTTTTTTTTAAAAGTAACATGCTGAGACTCAGCTTCTACAGGGGCCATGCAGTTTGAACTTTTCTCAGTTTGATAGGACTGCCAGTGGTGGATGTCAAACAGAGCTCAGAAAAGTTACCTTTTGGATTATGACTCCCAGAATCCCCCAGCAAGCCTTAAATTGCTGACTGAGTAATTCTGGGAACTGTGGTCCCAAATGTAACTTATGCACATTCACAAATCCCTGCCTCAGACCACTGGCTAAGAAATTCCAGAACCACAGAATAGGAACTTTAATCACACTTGCTTGGTGAGATGTATTTGGCTTAATCGCAGGTTGTGTTGGTCTCTCTTATGACCCACATCATTCATGCAGGTCTCAATGCATGATGAGATCTTTCGGATAGTCAGTTCTTTTCCTTCCTCTACCTTTGCTTGCCTCTAGACTATACACATGGCCAGCTTTTCAAAGCAGGCAACTTGTTTATTACACTCACTTCCTTCCCACCACTTTGAAATTATATTGCTGTCTCAGTTTTGAGTTGGAAATTATTTCCACATAGATGTCTGACTTTTCATTTCTTTCCATCAAAGGCATGATGCCCAGCTGAAACAGGGGTGCTTTTCAATTTCCCTCACTCTAAATTCCTCCATGAATTTACTCATTCCAAATTATTCTGTCCAGGTGGATTGTAGAACAACACTGAAGCTTTCTTCCACCAGTGTTGTCCAGAATCTCAGCATTCTTCCACCACTGATGTCCACAATCTCACCAGTTTCCTATTATTGATCTCCAGGATTCCAGCAATCTTCCAGTGTGGATGTCCAGAATCTGAGCAACCTTCCACTGCTGTTTTCAAAAAATCTATCATTCTTCTTCTATTGATGTCCAAACCCCCAGCATTCTTCCATCATTGATTTCCAGAATTCCAGCAGTTTTCTACTACTGATGTCCAGAGTCCTGCAGTTTTCCACTATTGATGTTCGGAATTCCAGTATTCTTCCAATGCTGATATCTAGGATCTGAACATTCTTCAACTGCTGATGTCTAGAATCCCACAGTTTTCAACTATTGATGTCTAGAATTCCAGAATTCTTCTACTATTGATGTCCAGGTTCCCAGCATTCTTCCACTATTGAAGTGCAGGATCCCAGTGGTTTTCTAATGAATGTCCAGGTTTCTAGGATTCTTCCAAAGCTGATGTCTAAAATCTGGGTATTCTTCCTCTGCCGATGTCTAGAATTTGAGCAATTTTCTAATTTTGATGTCCAGAATTCCAGCCTTCTTCCACCACTGAAGTTCAGCATCACAGCTGTTTTCTACAAGTGATGTCCAGAATTCCAGCCTTCTTCCTCTGTTGATGTCTAGAATCACAACACTCTTCCTACTAGTGAAGTCCAGAGTACATTGTTCTACTGTTGTGTCCAGAACTCTAGCATTTTTCCACTGCTGATACCAGAATTTGTAAAGATCACTTCTCATATGCACTCTGTTCTGGATATATCTTTCATGTATTTGCTTTTCTGCCTTTTTCTAATTAGCTGAACCAGTGCAGAACCAGTGGAGAACCAACTGAGAAGAATAAAGCAGAGGGAAATTTGCCATTATCATTTTGTTTTCTTTGGTTTATGGCATGTGGTTGGAATATGAAATCACATCCATATTTTAGTTAATGAAGAAGAGAAAGAAGGGGCATTCTGTGGGTTAGAATTCATGGTTCTGGGTTTTAAAAGGTGACCTTATAACCACTACACTGCAGTGTTACTCTAAGAGGTGGGGGACATTGAGGTCCACCCCCAACGCCAGCATCTCCTTAAAATTTGGGGGGAATTATAGCTCAAAGGAGGCCTGCTAGAGAAGTGTAACAGCAGGATCTTTTCATCTATGTATATGAGAACCAACTGTAAAGAGAACTGCAGTTAAAAGTTAAACAAAGTATTCTGATTTGGACTGACAAACACACAAGAAGCCAGATACTCTCAAGAACCATACAAGGTTATTGGAAAATGAGGTGTGAAAATTTGAACAGAGAGATTGGGTGGAAAAGGTGATAGTTACCAGTCCTGACGAAGGGGTCACAGCAGAATGGCTAAGACAGCGCATCTAAGGATAGCATGGAGGAACGAAAATCTGGAGCACCACATGCTGCATAAAAAACCTGATGTACTACAAGTGGCTGGGGTCGAAGCCACTTGTAGTACAGTTCTTCCCCCACATTTGTGGGTTTCACTGTCATGGTTTTGATTATTCGCAGTGCCGTGCCTCCCTCCCATTCCTTGGTGGAGGATGCAGGAGATCTCTTACACTCTCTGCCCACAGCTGCGGGCGCAATTGCCCCAGCAGAGGGTGCAAGGGTGAAGGGGAGGACAGATCTTTTCCTCCCGGTGGCCATCTCCTGCTCCCCCGCTGAGGATGCAATCGTCCCAGCAGTAGGAGGGAGATTGCAATGGGGTGGAAAAGATCTTTTCTCCCCATCACCATCTCCCTGCCTGCAACTCTGGCGCAATAGCCCAAACAATGGTGGGGGGGAGGAAA
This sequence comes from Cyclura pinguis, assembly GCA_030412105.1. NCBI lineage: Eukaryota > Metazoa > Chordata > Lepidosauria > Squamata > Iguanidae > Cyclura > Cyclura pinguis. The sequence continues at coordinate 13,736,596 of CM059599.1, read as the reverse complement.
AGATCTGTGCTCCCATCGCCATCTCCCCACCTGCAGCTCTGGGAGCGATCACCCCAGCCGGGAGATGGCGATGGGGAGGAAAAGGTCTTTCCTCCCATCCTCATCTCCCGACCCACAGATCTGGTGCAATTGCCCCAGCAGTGGGGGGGGTGGGCAAAGTGGAAGAGAGATTTTTTTTTCTCCCCCTCCCATCTCCTGCCCACTACTGCTGGCGCGATGGCCAGTGTGGACATGTGGGCAGTGGCCAGCAGCAGAGTACAGGGAAGGAGGAGTGCTGAACGGGAATTATTTGCAGTTATTTCATCTTTGCAGGGGTTCTCTACACCTATCCTCCATGAATGTGGAGGGCCTACTGTACATTTTTATATCCTATTCCACATCCTGAGGGGGTGTGTTGACAAAGCTGTAATGACTTTCTCATGGGACTGAATGAGCTGATTGCCCTAACAAACCTTTGATGGGCATCATGACAATCTCTTAATGTCTTTGTTGGGCAGGGGTATAGGGAAGATTTCCATAGGAAAAGATCAAGGGATGGTCCCTGATTGCTTCACCTGGGCAGTTTCACCTTCCATTGTTTTCAGGTGTGCACAGACCTCGAGGTGTTGAAAGGATTAGCATAGACGCATTAGTGTTTGGGTTTCGTACCTAATCATCTCTGAACTTATGACCCAGCCATGTCTCGGGTCAGCTTGACCTGGCAACATGCTTTCTGGTCAGCATGCTTTCAATCATGTGTTTCAGCCATGAATATATTCAATTATGAAAATAACACATCCTGCAGGATGGCAGGTGTAGGGTATGGTAACAACAGCTCAGGCCTGAGTGTTCATTTATTCCCTCTTAACTGCTTCCCCTTCACTGTCCAGCCACATGCTGTAATGATAGGGCATCATTTAGTTGTTCATTTATTTATCAACACTAACTTTTTAAAACTAGAATTTTACAGATGTACCACGAATCAATATTACAAGAAACAAATTCAGAAACAATGTCAATTCAAGAAGGACAAATACTGATTGTACCATAATTTCAGAAGGGATATATGCAACAGGTTCCAAGACCAGTGGCTTATGTACATTAAAGTTGTATCTGTTTCCTTTGTAGGAAGGTGTGACAATTAAACTGCTGCGAAAATGGTATACTTGGCTAATGTAGACACGTGCCAGCTGATTAATCTAATGTTAGCATCTTTCAGGGCTGGAAAGGTAGGGTTAATACATGTATAAATAAATGACAAAGATAAAAATCCTCCAAGATCAAGAAAGAAATGGAAGGGAAGGGTCTGCTTCCCAGCTGCTGAATGCATGATTTTCATGCAAAGGAACTGGGTTTAATCTCTGGCATTTCTGGGTAAGGCTGGGAGAGACTCCTGTCAGAAACTCTGAAGAGCTACTGTCAGAAAGTGTTGACAATACTGAACGAGATGGGCCAATAATCTGATTGAGAATATGACAATTTCCTTCACTGTAAAGAAACTAATATTTTGGGCCTATTTGCACTACAGTTATACTGCAGTTATATTTCATATACCTGCAATTGCCACTCCCTAAGTCCCAATTAATTTCAGGACTTGCACTTTGGTAAGGGAATTAAAATCTTCTGCAAGCAGGCACTACAGTAGTGGTTCTCAAAACTTGGTTCATCCCAGCCACTTTGATTGGGGATTTGTTTAGGGGCTGCAGTTCAAAACACCAGGAGGACCATATTTTGAGAAGCACTGCACTCGGGCTCTCTAATAAGAGAATTTTAAATACTTGCCAAACTGCAGATCCCAGGATTCTGCAGGATGGAGGCATGGCAGTTAAAGAAGGATCAATTATAATTATGTAGTGAGGATGCATCCTAGATCTGAGGTGTACAACTATGGAAGGCCAAGTGGGGTACATAATCTCCCAGGAGACCTCGGAGGGCTGAATCCTTCCATATTGTGACCATTCCCACAAAAATCTCCCGCTTCCCCAAATCGTCTACTAAGGGACACAGGGAGAATTCTTCTCTGTCCTTGGCCATCTTAGGTCCACAGGAGGCATTGTTTAACAAAAGGAAGTGAGCAGAAGCCCCTTTCAAAAACTATTTTTTGACCCTAGAGGAACCCGGAGGGTGCACAAAAATGGCCTACACCTATATGGCAAAGATTTTAAAAAGAAACAAGCACAGCCAAGCCAGTTAGAGTTTAAATGAGGCAAGCAGCACATTTTATCCAGTTCTGCCATACCCCCAGTACAATCCTTACTGTATTGTTTTTCTTCAAAGGGAAAGATTTGCATACCTTACTTTAAAACAAATAATTTAAAGGTCCCGAAGGGTTCACATAAATCATAGGCAATATGCTGTTTCACATCTTTTGCTATCGTGGAATAAAGGAAACAAAACCATCACCCTAACTACAGAGGGGGATGGACTTGCATTTGAAGAAGTTGCTGCTTTAGTCCCAGAACCCCCTAAAAATTTTTTAGCAAATCTATTTGAAGCTAGTAGAGCATATAGGTCCACTAGCATAATGATGTTAAGGTCTGGGTCCTGAGGAGAAAGAGAATGACAGTGATGGAGAGCTAGACAATGGTACAGGGGGACCCTTCCAGGCACAGCCAAATGGTGGCCATTTCCACTGAGGCATTTAGACTGGCCACTAATTTCCCAGTGAAGACTATTGTGTAAGGAGGTACTGGATATCTCCTTAGGCAACATTGGAACAAGGTAGTTCTGCTAGCTTAACCTCTGCTTACACTGGTGTAAAGCTGCAGTGAGGACTCTGGCCTGCAGGATTCTAAGAGTTAGGCCATTTCTACACTACACTGTTATAGTGCTATTATCAGTAGCATAGGGAGGTGGGGGAGGGGAAGGCCATTCGTCCCAGGTGGCAATGTTTCTGGGGCGTCCCAGCCCATAGCCACGCCCCCACGTGCCCTGGCCATGCCCATATGCACCACAGCCATGCCTCGTGCACAGTGACCAAACACCTCGCACCATAGCCCCCCCCTCGCCCCCGCCTCCACACACTCCAAGCTCCGCCACTGGCTATTATTCCACTTTTAGCATCCTGCGGAATTCTGAGGTTTATCGTTTACTGAGGCCAAAGAGCTCTCTGGCTGAGAATTCAAAATGCTCCTCCCTAAACTGCAAAGCCTGGGATTCCATAGGATGCTGAAAGTGGGATAATAGCACTATAACAGTATACTGCAGAAATGGCCTTAGAGTCTAAAAAAAGTAACTTTTACAAGCCCTGGATTGAACATACTTATGGAAAAGAAACAAATGCTGCTCTTTCAGGTTTGTGATGGCTCCAGTACCCAGCTTATTTAAAGAGGATGCAAAAGAAAAGAAAAGGAATGGAAAATATATCAACAGTAAGCTGTGGTGGTTTGGTAGTTAGCTGCAGAAAATTTTCAAATAAAAGCAAAGAACAGGTGGAGTGTGGGGAAGAGCAGTCCCATGGAAGAATAAGAACATATCAGAAGAAGAGGAAAGCCCTCCCCACCTTAAGCAGGAGCATTCCGTGCCTAAATATACCTGAGCTGCAGCAGCCACATGACCCTCTGTTTTCAAGAACCCATAAAATAAATGAAATGTTAATGAAAAGAACACACAAAACAGTCTTCATTTATAGTCCAGCTTTGTGGTTGCTCTGGGAAAATAAAAATTGTTTAGAAATCTCTACTACAGGGCAGAATTGTTCTTTCAGGGCTGCTCTGTCAAGACATTGATAGATTTCCAGCTTATGAAAGCCAGCCATGATCCCAAAGACTAGGATCTAGTGACAAACTGTGGAGCCTACTCTGAACTTTGGGGGACTAAATTCCCCAAATCCTAAGACAAGCATGGCCACTGGGGAACCTTCTGGGAACCATAGTCCCAAAGTAACTTTTCCAAGCTGTAGATTTATCAAGCAGATGTGGGAGAGGGATTCCCTGGAGGACAAGACCACAATCTGCCATGTCGTGTTGTATGTCTGACATAAGAGATACCCTCCAGCTAAGTGCAGAAGTGGGAAGCCGCATGGATCCAGGGACAAATCTGTCCCCATCAGCACCTCATGGGCTACACTCCTCAACAATACACCTATGGACCTCCAAAATATCTCTGCCTTTCCCAAAATGTTGAACGCATCACTCCTGGGCAGAACACCAACAAAAATGGAGGTATTGGAACGAGTTCTGACAGGATTTGTGGAGTGAGGGCTTTTGGAGGTGGTAGGGATTTGTGTGGTTTTGTGGTGAAAAATACCCCAAAATCATGCTGATTTTTTAATTTAAAAATTGATAGGTGGGAGTTTGGGGGACAAGCAGGGGCTTTAGTGGCTGCAAAAGAGGGGTTGAGAGGTTGCGTGTACCTAAGAGCCACAATTTCTCTTCTAATTTAGGGTAACTCATTGTCCTATGCAGAAATTCACCACACAACATCCCTGACAATTGGCCATTTGGTTTTCCTAACATTTAGCTGCAATCTCCTCCCTTGCAACTTCCAGCTTCTTGTTCTAGCTCTGCTCTCTTTCACAGCCCTGCAGGTACTGAAAGACAGCTATCTTGACTCTCCTTAATCTTCTCTTCTCTAAGCTATGCACAGGTTCACTCAGTTTCTTTCAGAAGATGGCTGAGAGCCTCCATAGTCATGAATAATGTAAGAGTTCTGAAGGCAGAATTCCACTACAGTTCCCCTGTCACCATCCCCAGGGCTCACCATTTCACAGTGGAAGCCTTCTCATGGGCATTCCATGGCTGGTGGAGAGTAAGGAGGTGGAGAAGTGTCTGGCTATGTTCCCATAGTCAGATACAGGCTAAAGAAATCTTCCATCAAGATCTGTTGGGGCCTTCCAGAAGTCTCAGCAGATAAGTCCTCCATCTGCATCTAGCTATGGGAGCGTAGTCAGATATCTCTTTGATCTCCTCTGCTCTCCACCAGCAATGGATTGTCCATTGTGGGAGGCTCCCAACCCTATAATTCAATTATTCTTTAGTATATCTTTTATCAACTTGGCATTTGCATGAACAGAAAATAAATGAATGAAGGATGAAGATACATTAGGTAGAGGAAATCCTTCAGTAACATCTAACAGCGAAAGGGAGGCAATGAGACTTGCAAAGTAGTAAGAATGCTAAGATGTTACAAGAATATTGAATCTTTTGACCTGAGAAACATTTGCACATAACTTTGGTGCCAACTCCTTTGGAAGGAACTTCATTAGAAGTTCCTCAGCTGACTCATAAGACTGGAGCAAAACCTGGCCAGGAGTTGCAGAATATTGGTGCTGCAGAATGTTCTGTAAAGGAGCATTTTAGCTATGGGTCCCATCTCCCATCATTAGCAGCATCTATAAAAGCTCCAAATGCATGTACGTAGAAGACTAAACATGAGATATTCTGTTTATAGTCCTGGACCCAGAATTACGACAGTGCTTTCTGCTCACTATATTTTCGAGCTTTCCAGCTCATGCCCCAGAGCTGGCAAACATGTCCATCAGATCTAAAGATATGTGCATCTACCTTAACTAGGCCTAAGAATCAGCGTTCTTCACATCTCTTTCTTTTTCTTTGCCCTAAAATTCCTTTCTTGTGTGACATGACTGAGTTCTGATGTGCCAGGACGCCAAGGTCCCAAGCTCGCCAGGAAACCTGTAAAACTTTCTGTGCAGCTGGCATTGCTTAATGCGTTGGCCCACCTGGAGATTTGCTTGTGCTGTTAGGAAATCCATTTCTGTGCACATTACAACTCTGTGGTTTGATGGGTATATTACAGAATGGATCCTAAGAGGGAGGAATCACATCTTTCTTAATGTTCTATAAGCTGAATGTGTGCACATGTGTGTGTGTGTGTGTGTGTGTGCATGTGTGCATGCATGTATGGAAGGTAGATTTGTATAGTATGACAGTCAGACCAAACACTTTATATTTTGTGTGTATAACTATATTATTACACACACACACACACACACACACACACACACACACTATTGTCAGAATCCTGAATATAAGCAACAGACACTTACGTTTTCTTTTGGATGAGGTATAAGGGGCTATTCTTTAACCACTTGCAACCTGTCTAAAATTTTACCCACCGGCAGCCATCAAAATGTCGGGGGGAACACTGCTGCTGCCATTTACTGCTGGGTCAGGAAAAGAAGGGGGAAACAACTCAGGTGATGAAGAAACAGCCAGTCTCACCAGTGAAGGGAAGAGAAAGACATGTTCCATCTGGGAGAACACCTCCATTTATTGTAACTTTGCAGTTGAAACCAGTTGTTCCTTCATTATCTGAATTTCTTCTCCCTGGGCAAGCCAGCAAAAAGTTGTAGCAGTGCCCTTCTCCAGACGTAACAACTACCGGGCAAGAGGAACACATAAAATATCATATCTTTGTCATATCATTGTAGATATATGAGGTACAGTTGCTTTTAGATACATGAGCTAAAAATAGTGGGGGTTTTTCAGGTTTAGGGTTTTTTTTTTCATTAAATATAAAGAAAACTTTTGGTAATTGCTTTACATTTTTACAAATATTCCAATAAAATAATTTCCACATAAAGCTTTGAATGTGTTTGGCTATAACGATTTTAAACCAAATGTCCTAAATCAGATAACATCATTTAATAGCACTGGGGGGGGAAAGAAAGATATAAATCAAATAAATAAATAAATAAATAATATTTGGGATGAAGCTCTCAGATAGGCTTAAAGCTGAGAGGAGACTGTCATATAGAGAAATGCCATAGTCATTGAGTAATATAGAAAAAGAAAAAGAGCACAAATGTGGAAAAGTTCCTTTTAGGGGGCTACAAACTGGGGTGTTCTAGGAGTTGTGACCATAAAAGAGGAAATTGCCAAGCTCCAGAAAGTATAAAATAGGACTATGAAGAGCATTGGACATTGCTTCTAAAAAGTAATTCATTAGAGGCAGAGAACTCCCAAAGTAGTTAAAGATAACTATAGTTAACATTCTTCATTTTTAAAAGTAAAATAGTTACTTTTGTTACTTGTTTTTAAAAAAATCAAATGTATGAAATGCACTTGAGCAGCCTAAGTAGCGAATTATAAAAGTATCTAAAAACAGTTGTTGGATGTTGTTAAACCAGTGGTGGGACGGCTGTCTCTCAGGAATGCTTTAGCCCTGGATTCCTGTACTGGCAGTGGGTTGGACTAGGTAGTCCTTGCATACAGTAGCCCAGATCTCAGGGCCTGGGCCAGGCAGTCTTAGCTCCAGGCAAGAGGAAAGGGCAGTGTGCAAATCTCTAGCTGAGATATTAAAGCAGCAGCTTACTGCAGTTTAGAAGACTTCCTTCCTTCCCAGCTGTTGAAGTCTCAGGGCTCACCTTCCACTCTGCTCTGCATCCACCTTCTGGCTAGAAGCAAGTGTTCCTTAGCTCATCTCTGTAAGTATATGAGAAAAAATAATCCACTCATTTCACCTTGCTCTGGGAACAACCCCTTTAGTGAGGATTTCTCTCTTAATTACCAAACAGAAATATATGTTCCCTCTATGTATGTTTGAAGCACTCTCTGTCGAGAGTGCTTTGAGGGTGTTCCTGCATGGCAGGGGGTTGGACTGGATGGCCCCTGTAGTCTCTTCCAACTCTACATTTCTATGATTCTATAACAAACTGTGAACCACTGTGGTTGGTACTTAATGCGTAATGCTTAATGACACCACCAGCAGCTGTCTCTAGGACCCTTTCCACAGCTTACCTTCTCGAAATGTCCTCCGGTTGCAATCCTACCAGTACCTCTGCGGGAATGGGAGCATATCCCCAGGGCTCCCCTCCGCACTGGACCAGCTCTGTGTGGAAGGGAGCATGATGGACACACCTCTTCCTTCCACAGCACAGCAGGGCACTTTTCCATTTTGCACTAGGGCAGCAAGTGCACCTCCACTGTGCTTCCAGGTCTTCCACAGGGTAAGTAAGTACGGGAGGCTTGCACGATCATGGGTCATTGACAGGGAAAACCCATCAATGATTTATTCCACAGTCACACTGGCTGGTGACTGAAGAAGGACAGGACCACGACGATGTCGTGCAGAAGCATCATTGTGGTCATGCTCCTCTCCCGTCTCCATACCAGGATGCTGGCCTCAAGCAGAAAGGTCCTCAGTCTCTAGTTTTAGCCTGGAAACCTCAGAGCCTGGGATAAGCCTGAGCCGATAACCCTTCCCTTATTAATTGAAGACTCCATAACTGCAAATGAGAGTGAACTTACTGCATTATAGTCAAAAGGCAACTCTGATATGCCTTAGTTATCGCAGAAAGCAAGTAATCACAAGTAATTATGCACTGTACACCTTTATATGAGTGTCATATAAATACAAAACACAATAACAACAGAAGCAATCATGGCAGCATCAGGGAGGTCACCCATATAATAATGCTAGTATCACCAGCCCCAAAGCACTATAGAATGCTCATTTCCCTGGGGCTGGTTAATTGTTATTTGCTAATGCCATTAAACATAGTTCATAGCCACTTTTAACACACTGCAGCAGAGTTTATATACCTCATCTTGTGTCTCGAGCATTGCCAAGAATAATCAAAAACAAACAGGACAGCTGGCAGGACCATTTTTGCCACTGGCTCCTCCTCCTCCTGATCCTATAGGAATTCGAGAAGAGCTTTAAGCAAGAGACTGGACCCTTCAAAAGAGGCCTTTGCAAACTTTAATGTCACCAAATATTTCCCAAGCCACTTTTTGAGAATGACTTAAATTTGTTCTCTAAGACTGGCCTCATACAGCCCCCGCTTCCCACCTCCTGCCACATGCAAGGAAAAAAAGGGGGGTCCAGAAAGGCCCAGCAAGCCAGCTGGCTATTACTAATATTTATTAAAATCCCTTAGGCAGGCAAACGCACCAGCCCAAAAGCAGCTTTAATAATAGGCAACATACAGCACATTTTTCTTATATTGCCCTGTAATCAAATCTAAAGCTTCTGTTCGGGCTCTTTGTTTTACCTAGAGGACCTGGCTTCCAATTTAGTTGTGGCCTGCCCTAAACTGATTTTTCATTGTAATTAATGCCTGTGTTTGGCCTCTGTCGCTTCCACAACTTCCCATTAGAGAGCTACAGCCATCTAGAGAGAATGTGACCAAGTTAAGTTACCTCCAGAAAAGGGGAGAGGGGGGTCAGATGAAATGAGATTCAACTGTAACTGTAACGTGGTTTCAAAGGAGGCCTTTTGCAAGTTTTCTACTAGTTTTTGAGGGGAGGGAATAGCTGGAATCTTGTTTGTTAGTTCCAGGTAGAGAAGATCTGTTGGATTGATTATTGAAAGGTGAATCAATCACCATTCAATTTGCCACTAAATCCAATAAACAGGTCTATTCTATTCTACTCATGACTGCCATTTTTAAATAATAATAATAATAATAATAATAATAATAATAATAATAATAATAATAATTTATTTTCTCTCAGCATACCAGGGCCCCTGAAATAGGACTGCCAGGTTGAAAAATGGAGATTTAACCAGCATGATGTCGTGTTTTGAGTATCACACTATGACACTTGAAGTCAGGATTCCATTCCCTGTTCAGCCATGGAAACCCACTGGGTGATCTTGGGGGTGTCACACACTCTCAGCCCCAGGAAGCCCCACGATAGGTTCACCGTAGGGTCGCCATAAGTCAGAAATGACTTGAAGGCACACAACAGCAACAACAACAAGAGGGGACTTCAACAAGTGCTGTTTGGCACACAACCATTGACTCAACACAATCATACCCTCTAGCAATTTTTAGAGAGGAAAGTAGGATGTGGGTAACCAAGGAACACCAGAGTGCAGTCATGATGATAAAAGGTATTATTAATTATGAAGATCAGACAAGCTAGGAGAGGCTTCAAATAGTTTCCTTTTGCCTGATTCAACATAGAAAGACAAGATTCCACCCCCTCCCTTCCCCCTGCTGAGTTAGCGGAGTGCAAACAATGCAACCGTCAAAGGCTATTTCTGCACTAGACTGTTATGGTGCAATTATTCCACTTTCAACATCCTATGGAATCCTGGGGTTGGCAGTGTAGGTAGGGGCCTCAAAGCTCCTCCCTAAACTCCAAACCCCAGGATTCCATAGGATGTTGAAAGTGGAATAATCGCACTATAACAGGCTAGTGTGGAAATGGCCAAAGTAAACCAAGGAGAAAGGAAGAAAGTGGGAGGAAGAGAGAGAGGCACTGGGACATTTTACAAACAGCTGACAAACTGGGATGGCAGAGCATTAATTGGGCCTCTCCCTGACAAATGGGCCCCATGTGTCCCGGTACACCTCTGTGGTAGGGGAACTTAAGCATATGGGAGACACAAACAAAAGTCTGGCCTATTTACAGAGGAGCATTTCATTGCAAACCTCCCCACTGTAGTCTGATTATGAGGAGGCCCTTTCCTGCCATTGATTTACCACCTCTCAGGTTCATAACAACTAGGACTGACACAGTACCATAAACGATTCCCCAAAGTCTTTTGCAATTCTCGGAGGCCCTCGGGTACAGAATAAATGCAGAAAGTATTCCTTGACAATAAAGGAACAAACTGTCAGCTTAGTCAAACTTGCATACTTGCCTTCTCTGTCTTTTTTTCCCTTTCCTTTCCTTTTGTTTCCTTTATTTCACTCCCCCCCCCCTCACCGCTCCTCAACTTCCCCTTTCTTTTTGGCCTTCTGCTCACCTATTAAAAAGTTCAGGCAAGTGTCCAAATCAAGTGCACTTGATTCAAAAAAATAACTCTTGGAACAAATTTGGGCTCAGGGTCTGCTGTGGTTAATTTTCAGTCTGTGCTCCCCATTTCCTCTGAAATACTACCTGGCGTTTAAGGTTGCTCGGCACAGGATGTTCCAGAAACCTCTGAAAACATTCTGAGAACTGCTTTTCCAACAATTAACCTCCAAAAGAGACTCAAGGACCTGTCCCGAAGTTTTAAAGACGGAAGAGATGGAGAGGGAGAGAAAGCCTGATGCTCGACTGTTCCTTTGACCTTTCTCTCTTGGTTCGTCTGCTGTTTCCAGTAAGTTTTCTCGGTTTCCAGACAAAATAATAAGTCCTTTCCCCCTTCCCTCCCCCCATCCTTCTCCCAAACGGTAAACATGACCTATCTATTACCTCCCTGGGCAACCTTCACCATAGCCTGCAAGGGAGAACTACATAGAGTACATCAGCATTTTGTAACAGTGCTAATGGCAGGGATTCATTTTTGCACTATGAGCCACACCTCCATATTTTGAGCAAACCAGCAAGTGATGTTGAGGTGGGAACCCCTGATGAGGGCAGTCCCCGCCCCCTCCGCCCCCTAAAAGAGACTTCTTTGCCGGAGATCAAATACAGAGATGCAGAGGATCGGTAACCTATGTTACTGCGATGGATATGCCTGAACCCAGGGTCTACAATTTAATATAAATTGGCTATTAAAAATATACCCCTCCACGTGCTTGAGAGGCCCCCGGATGAGCAGGCACGGCCGAACGGCTGAAAAATACAAGAAAAATCCTGGTCAGGCCAGTAACTTTCCGTCATGCAGCTTCAGGAGACCTCCAGGCAAGTACACATCAAAACTCAATCAAGTATGCACCAAGCACACAAAAGATTCTCAGCCCCGAACAGTCAGCTTGAGAGGATTAGCGCTTTGGACTACACAACAGTCAAGCGCTCCCTACTTGCATACTGTCCGCGCTATTGACAACCCGGACGAAAACCCATCAAGTCAAGCACTGACCTTTCGGAGGCTTTGTCTCTGCTTGAGAATCTATTGTTCTCCCGGGGAAAGGGCTAGCCTCCAGGTACATTTTCCCCTATAAGAACCCCTGATTTTGAGCGCTTCCTTGGATCGCTCTCGGCTTCCTCCCCGTCATGCTGCCGCCGCTCTGCTGGTCGAAGCCTTTCCCTCAGCCTCCACATGCTGAGATTCACTGCTCCCAACTCTTCTGGCCCTATTTCAGCTTCCCGGACTACAGGATCAGGTGTAGTATTCCCCCGATGTCCTTCTTTAAATGCCCTATCAATTTTCCTCCCTTTATTTTTCTCAGGTCTGTGTGAGTGGGTGTGTAAGTGCGCAGTGACTGAGGTTTTAAATAAAGAAAATAATTATAAACTTGTTTTGTCTGGGTCTTGACTAGACCTGACCCCGTAAAAGCTGGGTACAAGATCTCGCTAGGTTACCCAACCTCTCCGGTGTGCTTGGTGTAACTTGGAAATCCCCTTAAAATCAGAGTCAGACTAGGTGTCCTTTGAAGGCTCCCACAGAACTCGGGCAGTGACCGGGACCCCCGGAAACTCCGGCAACCTATCTGGTGACTGGGACCCCTGGAAACTCTGGTATTGACCAGGACCCCTGGAAACTCTGGTAGTGACTGGGACCTCCAGAGACTCGGGCAACATATCTGGTGACCGGGACCTCCTGAAATTCAGGCGATCTATCTGGTGACCAGGACCTCCCTAAACTCAGTAATTCAGTGACAGTAACTTCCCTGAACTCAAAATAACTAATTCGGTGACAGGGACCTCCCTGAACTCTAATTCAGTGACAAGGACCTCCTTGAATTTAAAATAACTAATTCGGTGATTGGGACCCCCAGGACCCCCAGAAAATTAGGATAACACCTAGGTTTTATTATGTGTATGCAAATAGAACTTAGAGCAATCACTACAAAGAGGGGACAACTGGAGGCTCCAAATATTGCCATACATGGAATTTCCAGAACATTCCAGCAGAACTTTCCAATACCTGTCAATCACAAATTAGTTACATTAGGTGGAGGTAAGTCTGTAGTTCTGCCCAGCAGCAACATTTATAGCCTTAGTTGAAACATAGGGCCTTTCCACACAACACTGTTACAGTGCTATTATTCCACTTTCAACATCCTATGGAAGGAAGGGCCTTTAGAATTCTCAGCCAGAAAGCTCTTTGGCCTCAGTAAACTACAAATCCCAGAATTCCACAGGATATTGAAAGTGGAATAATAGCACTATAACAGTGTAGTGAGGAAAGGCCCTATATACACTACAGGTTAAGCCTCCATCACTCAAAATGCTAATGACAAGAAATGTTCTGTATTTCAGATTTTTTTAAGATTTTGGGAAACACTACATTTTGGAATAGTCTCACATCTCGTTCATTTGTGACTTGGGTTTTCTATGAGACACAAGGCTGGAGATCGACTGGGGATCTGTGAAATGGCAGGAATCCAAGGGTAGTGCTCAGTATGACCCTACGCACCCTGTCATTTCACAGATACACAATCTCTCTCTTTTTGCTGCCAGCCTCCCACTCTTGCCTTCAGAGTGGTGGCTACAGCGTTCCTGCTTATTCATCTCTCAGATCCTCAGTCTCTCTCTTTTTGCTGCCAGCTGCCTATTTCTGCCTTTGAGGTGGTGGCTGAGACACTCCCCAGATATGAGAAATAAACAAGCAGAAGCTCTGCAGCCACCACCTTGAAGGCAGAAATGGGTGGCTGGCAGCAAAAAAGAGACATTAAGGATCTGAGAGATGAATGAGCAGGAGACTCACATTCACTGGCTTGAAGGCAGAAATGGGTGGCTGACAGCAAAAAGTTTCAGGTTCTGGAGGTTTTGGGATTTTGGATTTTTGGATAAGGGAGGTTCAACTTCTACTATTTTCCATCAATATCCAACTCACCTTTAGCCTTTTAGACTGTAATCGTCTTTTTCTAGTGAGTCATGTCTTCTCATGATATGGCCAAAGTACGACAGCCTCAGTTTGGTCATCTTAGTTTCTAGGGAGAGTTCAGTTTTGATTTGCTCTAGGATCAATTTATACATCTTTTTAGTACTCTGTAGAACTCTTCTCCAGCACCACATTTCAAACAAGTTGATTATTTTCCTACCTTTCTCCACTGTCCAGTTTTCACAACCATACATTAAAATTGGAAATACAATCACACAGACAATCTAAACTTTAGTATTTGGATTTACATTTCTTTACATTTCAGGATTTTGTCTTATTCCTTCATCGCTGCCTTTCCAAGACCTAATCTTCTGATTTCTTGACTGCAGTCCCCATTCAAAGTTAAAAATACAAGTCAAAAACAATTTTAAAGACACATTTAAAGCTTAGACCCTTTTAGTGCCACCCTCCCAACCCATCATGGGGACAGAAGGATGGAACTGTGACAATGCTTCTGCATGATGTCATCGCAGTCCCATCTTTCTTCCATCCCCAGGCAGTGCAATCATAAATGAAATCATTGATGGGTTTTCCCTGTCAATGACCTGCAATCATGCCACCATCCCACACTTACCTGGCCTGAAGAAGCCCAGGAAGCGCAATGGCTGCATTTCCTGCCCCAGTAGAGCCTGGGAAGGTACCTGGCTGCACTGCGGAAATAAGAGGTGTGGCCATTATGCTCCTTTCTGCAGAGAGCCAGCCAGTGTGGAGGGGAGCACTCCTGCTGCCGGGATCCCCACTGGATGCCCTTGCAAAAAGTTAGGATGCAGAAAGGGCCATAATAAAATAGAAACATGGTTGGAGAGTAAGGAACTCTAACTTGAGGGTCTCTGAATTTAAATCATGTACTTTGCTGTACTAAGCTCTCCCCCTCTATTCTGAGAAGAAGCAGAGCATTCTGGGATTTGAGAATTGTCCTGAGAACACACTGAGGCCATTTCCGTACAAGGTTGATGCGTAGTAGCGTCAAATTCTTACCCTCTAATCTGCATGTTGAACCATTTTAGCCTTGTAGTTTTCCTCATGGTTCTGCACATTTTCAGCTCCTGGAACAGTTCACTGCAGTTCACTGCGATGCGAAACCGCTGTATGTGAAAGTCAAAAAAACTCCGATGTAAATCTGTCAAACCGGTTCTACTTCAGTTTTCGCCTACATGCAGAAGCATAACATAGATTCACATCACAGAAGTGGCCGGCTATAGGCGTTCCCAGGCTCTCCCTTCCATCATTTCCGTCCCTATCTCTCTCCGCCCATCAAAGGGCAGGCTGCCATCATTATTGTCTTCCTGTGTTAAACAGACAGCGGGAAGAGAGTGGATCTGGTAATGGAATGTTAAAATGTGTTTTTTTTTCCATGTATCAGCAAACATCCATTCCTACGCACAAACGTAGCAACACAGAAATGTGTTAAAAATGTGTGTGTATGTTTTAAAAAACAGACCAATCAGCGATGTCAGGGCAGGGTAAGGGAGGGGAATGGGAGTGTCCAGGGACTTGCTGTTGTGGATGCAGCAACCACTGTTCTCCGCAGTAGTATGATGTAACTGGGAAGGTGCAGGCAGCACTGTTTCTGAATTTCTGAAATCAGTCTCCCAACTGGAGTATAAAAACCCCGCTCTTGACACACAGTGAACCGCTCCTCCCCTCTCGTGCAGAAATGGCCTGAGATAGGTACTTTGTTGATGGTCTTACATGATCTCAATGTGACATGAGCTTGGGATTGAAAATGTGTACCAGTTTTGTCTAAGCTGCTCTGAACTTCTCAAAAGAACATGTGGGTATAAGTGTAACAATAACGACACATCATTCTACCACTTATGCTTTCCATGACTGATTCATATTTGCATATATTTTAGCACTGCTACTCTTATTTTCAACTGTTGCCAGGAGGCCCAAGTTTGGAATGACAGGGAGGGTTAATAATCTTAACAAATAAATACAGAGTTGTAGCAGCAGCTACATCAATACAAGGCATTCTGAGTGCTTCGAGCAGCTCTGTAGGATCCGTGTGCCAAGCGGCACATATTAAGATGGAAGCCTTGTCCCATGTATTGGGTCTTTAATGTCACCACTCTTGTGACATTTCGATGTAATGTTGAATCGTTAAAAAAAAATAATGCAACCACCTTTCACTGCCACACTGGTTATAGGAACATAATCCAGTGGGAAGATGGTTAACGACTTTCTTAATGTCAGCATAAACAACAGCAGTAATCACTGTTTGCAGTTTACTATTTAGAGTTATTTTACAAGACTGCTGGCTGAAAAGGTCCTTGCTGTTTTTTTCTTTGCTGCCCCTTCCTGGTTTATATCAATGTTTCTTCTGTTTTGACATTTATATCCAAGATCATGGTAGGAGAATGGAAACCCAAGGGTGTCTCTACCCTGTTTCCTCATGACCAGATTAAAGTGGATGATTCTCCCTTCATGGCTGTTCCATCGAGAAAATGGCCTGCATCCTATTGACTGGCCAGCAGCTAAATCTGTTGCCATGGGGGCAGAGATTTGCCTCTTGGTTCTACAGTCACATCTGCTGCAGCTGCTCCCAGTTGTATGGAAGCTGCCCCAGTGATGAATCTCTGTCAGGAGTAAGGTCCAGCACCTAAAAGGGTTACCTACAACCCTGTAGCAGCTGTAAGAAGAGCAATGTGTGAGGACTTCTGCTTATCCCACCCAATAAGAGAATTTCTACCTGTCCTACCACTATGGCGCCCAAATATGAGAACTTTCTAGAACCCTTCATGTGACTTTATTTTTATAATTCCATGAATGGACACCACCACTGAACAACTGCTGCCACTATAGATACCATGACCCTTGCCACACTATGCCGCAATCCGGCGACGTCCTGGTGTCATCCCAGCAGTGCCTTTGCCAGGATGAGAATGTGTCCCAAATACTCCCCTCCACACCCGGCCAGCTGCCAGTGGATAGTAGTTCTCACGACACATTCCTTCATTCTGCAATGCAGCCAGCCTCTTTCTGTGCTGCACTGAGGAAGGAAGACCGTTGACAGTGCTTCTGTCCTTTCTGCTTGGCCTCAGCCAATGAGATCATCATGTGAAAGAGGCCTATTACTGGATTTTTTTTCCAGTAATAGTATAGTGCACAATCGCAACCACCGTGGATGCACCAGGAGTGGGACAGCAATGATGCACACATCACGGACTGGCTTCAACACATCCCCATGCCAGAATGGGGCCACAGTGTGGAAATGACCCACTTGTCTCGACTCATCCACATCAATATCATTGTCACAGCATTCACAGAGGGACAAGCATATAATACAAAAAGAGCTTGTTAAACACATCTAAATCCTGACTGACCCTAGCTAACTGTAATGTACATATCTCACTCATATCTCTAACTGACCAACTATCACAGGCAGCAGCCTTTTAAAAGCCCCGTTCAAATGCTCACCTAATCACCAGTCACCTCAAACATTCTATTTTCTCATCCATCCTGACAAATCACTTACCTGATTACATTTATTACATATTCCATACATACCCAGATTTGAACTTAATTTCTCAAAAAAAAAAAAATAACCAAAAGCCCAAAACATCACAGTCGGCTGTAAAACTAAAAAGGGATTCCCCCAATCACTTCCAACCATCCTGGGCGAGGTTGGCAGGTTGAAGACAGGACGAAGGTCTTATTTCTTTAATTTTTAGCAAAGCCTCCAATCAGGAACAGTTGCCCTTAAGAACCATCAGGAAGAACTGTGGCATCTCTCCTCCCTCCACATGGTAATTTAGATGATTAAACGCTTCAGCTTGCCTGTTTATTGGCTGATGGAAAAGGAAGGATGGAGAAGGATCCTTTTCCATGCCTGTAGGAGTCCTCAGGAGGTCAAGAAAGATGATACTATTGCTATGCATCCAGCTGGATGCTCTGCTACTGACCTTCACCCCTTCCACTAGGGAGGAAATAACTGTGAGGAAGACAGCATGAGCCAAAAGGTTGCTTAGTGGGGCTGTTGAACAAGGGTGTTATAGTCCTTCCTGATGGAACATTATGCTAAGACTTCCTGATCCAATGATCTGCTAAATATTCATCCATTCATTCAGCCAAAAGATTCCCACGGCAGTTTATAAACCATTAACTTAACAGTTCCTGCCCTCAGGTTTTAGAATCTAAATAAGACAAGACTCTCAAGGAAAGGAGATGGTACTGTGGGAGGCAATTCAATTCAGAAGATGCTGGCTGCTCTTCTCTCCCTCAAAGGCCAGAGCAATGGCAGTTGGAATAAGGAGAAGCCTCTTATAAGTTGCTGGGCCAAAGCATGGTGGAGCTATTCCTAAATTGTTCTTCTCTTCCTCAGAAACCAAGACAATGAAAGTTGGTATGAAGAGTAGGATCTCTCCCCAGCTGCTAAGCCAAGGCATGATGGACATGTTCCAGGCTGATCTTTTCTGCCTCAGAGGCTGGAGCCATAGCAGTTGGAATGGAGGAAGGGCCTCTCACCAGCCATTGGGCCAAGGCACAATGGAGCTGTGCCTGGCTTCTCTTCTCCCCCATAAGCGCCCAAGCAATGGCAATTGGAATATGGAGGGAGGGACTATAAATATTATAACACAGTTGGCTCCCCACTTTCACAGGTTCAGTACTCATTGATTTGATCATTTGAGGAGTTATTTTATTTTAGTTACTTTATTTTTCAAAAAAATCTTACTCTTTTTGCCCCTGCCATGGAAAAAGTATGTTGTTTCTAGGAATCTCTAAGCCCTCTATTCTATGGTCCAATTCTGCTGGAAGTGAACCATTAAGTCACACTGGAGGACCTAGAGATTCCTAGAATGAATAGTTCTCTAGGCATTGCTGGATCCCCCAGCATGACTTTGTGGCCCACATCTGCAGGAGGCTGACCACAGACTCATGCTGGAGGATCTAGAGACTCCTAGGCCCTTTTTGCATGGCATTTCCAATGCAGAAGGGCCCCTTGGGTGTCACACACATGTGAGGAGCGGTCCACACGACGCACTCACATTTGCATAGCTCAAGGGCCTGACGCGGACCATGCATGCATTTTTTCATTTTTGGGCTGAAGCCAAAAACGCTGCACGGTCATGCATCGCTCCAGGGCCCCGTGCCCACTTACCTTGCATGCCGAGCCTCGGGAGCCGGGCCGGTTGCACTTTCTGTCTCAATGCAGCCTGGGAGGTCCCAGGCTGCACTGCAAAAGGAAGAGGTGGGGCTCTCGAGCGAACAGGAAGCTCGTGCGGAGCCGAAGAAGCAGGGAAACGAGAGCCTCTCTCCGGAGGCTGCTTGCGTGAGCCCCACACCCCAGCACCGCGAAAAAGGTGATTTTTAACTTACTGACTTTTTTCCACTTTCACAGGGGTCTTGTGCCCCTAACCCCTCCGAACGTGGAGACCTCACTGTATTTCCAGTATTATAATATTTCCAGAATTAAAGCAACATATTTGACCTGACAACACTATTCGTGGATTATTTCCTACTAGAACAAATACACTGAATCAATTGTTAAACAGACAGTTTACACATAGATAAATCTCACTGATTCAACGTATTTAATTGGATTTAGGCCTTTGTCTATATTTTCTGGCCACATGCTATCGAGGGGACCACTACACCAAACAACACCTCCTACAATTAACAACTCCTAACAAGGTACATAAACAGTTGTTCTGTCTTAATAACATGGAAAGAGGCAGTACTTGCAAATGTTGTTTTTTTGGCTTACAGGTGCCAGCATCATTCAGCCAGGATGGCCAGTTTGAGGGGTTCTGGGAGCAATGGTCCGAACAAGGAACATTTCCAGCCTCTGGAGAAAAGTATGTGTAGAATTCACATAAAATTCCTTGGGAGCAGTTCTAAAGAGAGAGAAATAGACTGTTGCTTTTTGAGATGTCATTTTAACTATCACTTGCTCTTACTGACAATTTAAACATATATTGAAGCCACCTTGGGAATACTTTATAGAAAAGCAGCACATAAATGTTTTAAATAACTAAATAAACTATAGCAGAGGTAAGGAAATATAGACATTGCTTACATATTAAGTGATGTGTAAGCACATTTTTTTCTATCTTTATTATCTATCCATCATTGCATACTCAGAGAATATATCCAGAAAATATTCCAAACTATGGCCTGGAAAATGGGAAGAAGTCAAGGGTTCAAACTCTTTTACCCTTGTCATGTGCATAATTTAATGTACTACTTCCTGGTCTAAACTGTGATATATTTGGAGTGAGACAGTATTACACCCAGTATTACAAACCACGATCAAACCATGGTTTGCATTTATAATTGAGAATGTTCATTCAAGCCATAGGCATAATTTTTCTTAGGCAGAAAAAATGGAATGCACAAATATAGGATGGGGGCCATGTGGCTGGATAATAGTACATGTGAAAGGGATCTAGGAGTCTTATTGTAGATCACAAGCTGAACATGAGTCAGCAGTGAGATGTGGTAGTCAAGAAAGCCAACGCGATTCTTGGTAGCATCAACAGGAGTGTGGTGTCTAGATCAACGGAGGTAATGATACCACTCTATTCCGCTTTGATTAGACCTCATTTGGAATACTGTGTCCAGGACTGGGCACCTCAATTCAAGAAGGATATCGACAAGCTGCAGTGCATCCAGAGGAGGGTGACCAAAATGGTGAAGGGTCTGGAAACCATGACCTATGAGGAGCGGCTTAGGGAGCTGGGGATGTTTAGTCTGCAGAAGAGAAGGTTAAGAGGAAACGTGATAGCCCTGTTTAAATATTTGAAGGGATGTCATGTTGAGGAGGGAGTAGGCTTGTTTTCTGCTCCTCCAGAGACTAGGGCCCTTTTCGCAAAGCATTTTCCATGCGAAAGGGTGCCTGGAGCGTCACGTGATTGTGAGGAGTGATCTGCACGATGCACTCACAATTGTGCAACGCTCCAGGAGCCAGCAGGCACCAATCACACACCTTATCATTTTTGGCTGGAAGCCGAAAATGGTGCATGATCGCACATTGCTCCCAGGCCCTGCAAGCACTTACTTGACATGCAGAGCCTCCGGAGCCACACGAGTCACGCTCCCTGTCCCAGCGCAGCCTGGGAAACTCCCAGGCTGCACTGTAGAAGGAAGAAGTGGGGCTCTCGCGCGAGCAGGCAGCTCAGGCGGAGCTGAAGCAGCAGGGATGCGAGATCCTCTCACCGAAGGCTGCCCACGCGATCCCTGCACTCCAGTGCCAGAAAACGTTAAGGTGCAGAAAAGGCCTAGGACAAGGAGCAATGGATTCAAGCTGCAGGAAAGGAGATTCCACCTGAAGCCTGGAAGAACTTCCTGATGGCCAGAGCTGTCCAGCAGTGGAAGATGCTGCTGCTTCAGAGTGTGGTGGAGTCTCCTTCTTTGGAGGTTTTTAAGCAGAGGTTGGATGGCCATCTGTTGGGAGTGCTTGGATGTGTGCTTCTGAATGGCAGGGGGTTGGACTCAATGGTCCCTGTGGTCTCTTCCAACTCTATGATTCTATGATTCTATTTGCCAGACTTTGAAACTGCCAGCAACGTATGGTTTAATTAAACCAGGAATACAAGAGAACACAATACACGTGAGAAAAGAAGAAAAAGAGAGAGATTTTGGACTTTTTTTTTTCTCTGCAGCTCCTAGAATCTCCCACTGAGTACAACCACTGATTTGAGGATTTGTACTCAAAAATATTTTTTCCAAGTGCTGAGAAGCATAGAAGTCACTATGGACAGAAGAGGACAAATGAGGACATTGTCCCTCCAAATACAAGTGGTGTTCCCCACATGCAATTTTCCTTCAGTCCTCAAATTTTTAGCCTTCCAGAGAGTAAGACACTGAAAATCATTCATACCTAAAACTCTTGAATTTGCTGTATTTGTGTTCCTTTTAAAGTTTTGCCTGCCCCTTTTCTTTGGATCCCTAAACTGTATCTCTAAAACCCGCTCTGAAGTTTTAAGTTACTGCAATGCTACAAAATTAACCCTTGTCTCTTTTCCAGCAATCTAAACCATGACAGAAGGTTTGGAAGATGATCTTAAATGAATGAGCTTGGCTGAATGAAGCAAGAGATGCTCCTGTTTTCAAGGAAAGGTGTATACAGTTTTATAATTATTGTAAGTTTTTCAGCTGCATGCTTCTGTTATGATTTTGTACCTTTTAATTATATTTTTGAATTTAATTTATACTTTGTTTGTTTGTTTGTTTGTTTGTTTATAAACCATCCTGGGATGTGATTGGGAGTTAGCATAAACATACTAGTAACAGTATTTTAAAAATGGCTTAGACTCCAGATCAACTTCTTAGTTGCCTAACTGCCGTAGGCCATTTCTGCACTATACTGTTATAGTGCTATTATTCCACTTTCAACATCCTATGGAATTCCAGGGTTGCAGTTTAGAGAGGGGCATTTAGAATTCTCGGCCAGAGAGCTCTTTGGCCTCAGTAAACTACAAACCCCAGGATTCCACAGGATGTTGAAAGTGGAATAATAGCACTATAACTATGCGGTGTAGAAATGGCCTTAGTTATGTAGCTAAGCAGCATCCCTTGGCCTGACCACCACCACCACCCCGCCTTAGACCAGATTTACTAGACAGCAGCAGCTGCAAGCAATGGGGATTTATTTTCTTCTTGATCAAGAATAGCAGATTGGTTCCCCCACCCATGAGCAATTTCCAATGTGACAATCTAAAGCAGGACTGCAATTTTTGTTTTTGCAATCCTGCTGCAATTTTTGTTGCAATTTTTCCTCATCAGAGATTGCACACGGGAGGGTGGTGGAAATGTCAGTCAGCCGTATCTTGATCAACAGGAGAGCAAATCCCTGTTCCCCATAGCAGCTGCTGTCAGATTAGTTCAGACAGGGGGACTTTTACAATCCCTATGTATTCACTACTCTATTGAATATATTGGAACGTAAACATGAACCAGTCATGGATGTGTAACTCTAGGTTACATGTTAGTCACTGCAATCATAAATTCTAGACAATATCTTTAATTCTAATTATAGTCCCATCCACCCATAAAGCAGCTGATGGAGCGCAACCATACAGAAATCATCAGTCATATATTTAAATTTTTTACTCCAAGTCTCAAGTCAAGTCTCAAGTCTCTACCTTCAAGTCTCAAGTCCTTAAAGATGCTTTCAAGTCAAGTCTCAAGTCTGGAAGCCAACTTTATACCCCAACCTATACTCCAGAATTTCTTGACAGAATTGAATAAAGTCAGTTTTAATAATTTAAGGAGAGTCAGCCCTCCACAGTTACAATTTTGCCAATTATAGCTTCAGAAGTGGGGAATAGAATCCTTCTTACTCCTCCTTCCCAAAGATGGAGTCTTTTGTGCCAATGGGCATAAAAGAGACTGCAGCCTCAGAAGTGGGCAATAGGATCTTTCTTACTTCTCATTTCAGAAGCTGGAGGATTTTTCAGAAGTGGGGAATAGGATCCTTCCCATTCCCCACTTCTTCCTAAAACTTAAAAGCTTCAGAAGGAAGGATCTCTCCTCCTTGAACCCATTGCCTAACACGTTTGCTGTTCCCCTCTGAGAAATGTACCCTGCACTCTGGAGGTGGGTTTTGTCTTCTGCTCTTAGGGAAAGTTTTAGAAGGCTCCTCTGATATGTAGCAGGGACAGGCTATTGAGCAGACATCAAGGCCACCTCAAGCCCATTGCCTAACCCTTTTGCTGTTCCCCTCTGAGAAAAGCGCTCACACTTTGAGGCAGATTGTCATGTGACCAGTAGGCGAAAAGAGATGGAAGCATTGTTCAAAGTCTAAGGTTTCTGGATCAATGTGTTATGTTACTGAACCAAGGGCAGCAAGTCAGTCACGAAAAGGATACAACACTCAAGTTGAGTTGAGTCAGTACATCATTTATTGCCAAGTCAGTCCGAGTAAAGTCACTGCAGTGACTTAAGTCTGACTTGAGTTTGAGTCAGTCAACTCAAGTCTATATCATGGGAAATCATGCAACCCATCCCCAACCCATTACACACTATTTGTAAAACTGGCTTCTCACATGCCTTTGACACTTTCCTGTATGTCATGACAAACTGTCAGTCAAAGCAGTGGCATCATCAAGGCAGAACTTTAGGACCAAAGACTTCAGGGACAAAGTTCAGGATGCAATTCACAAAAACCCTGGGTTCACTTAGGCAAAACATAAAACATGGCCATATGTTAAAGCTTTTGGGTCACACTGATTTATCTCAAAATGCCAACACATGGTTTTTATGTTATTTTAATCCATTAAACCTCTCTTAACTTGTTAATAATATTTAATATATTTTAGGCCATTTACATTATTTTATTGTTTTGCATTGTTTTAACTTCTTTGTATTGATTTTACTTGGACACAGCCTTGAGTTCTTTTTTTAAAAAAATATTGATTTTATATTATAACATCATCCCTGATCTCCACTGCCTGACATCAATACACAAAATTACTTTTCAATTAAGTTACACAACCATAATATCGAAATAAATGATGAAGTCTTAAATGCTTTTGGAAGACCAATGTTACCCTTTTTTCCCATGTATTGAGATCTATCATGGGAAAGAAATATTAAGGTAAGATAACACAACATAAAATGACCAGAAAGGCCTCCAAACATGGCAGAGCTAATTTCACTTGTCTACATATTTATGTGAGTGAGTTAAAGTAACAACTTATCATCTAAAGAAATAAAATACTAGGGACTCTTGGGTATAGATTAGGGCTATAAGGCTTCAGTATTCATCCTTGTGTATAAGAGTGAATAATTACTAAATTTTTCTCTGGGTGAGATTATGCATGCTCTTCCACATTTGTTGTTGTGTGCCTTCAAGTCGTTTCTAACTCATGACTGCTTTAAGGCAAACCTATCACAGGATTTCCTGGCAAGATTTGTTCATGGAGGGGGTTGCCTTTGATCTCTTCTGAGGCTGAGAAAGCGTTACTTGCCCAGCGTCAACCCATGAGTTTCCATGACTGAGTGAAGATTCGAACCCTGGCTCCCAGAGTTGTAGTGTAACTCTCAAACCACTACACCACACCCCCTCCTTTTTTAAAAATTTCAATTTTTTAAAAAAGTGGCTTTTTGTTCTCCCCCCAGAAAAATTATGCACTAAAGATAGCGGATAAATCATATAGCGCTTGCTGGATAGAAACTGGATAGTAAGTTATCGTGCAAAAATGAATTATCACCAAACAAAATCTCAGAATGAAAAAATGGGTTGCCATCTTCTCAAGGATGAAAGAATTTGTGAGTACTCTTTATATCCATAACATTGACCAAAAAGTTACTTAATGCCACTACTGAATGAAAGCATGTGGTAAACTGCATACCACATGGAGGAATGTAGCTAGGAGGCACAAAATGAGCCCATTCCTCCCCAATTAAGAATTCTGCCCCCAATGAAATTTTCTTTCAGTCACGAAATTTCTAGGACTGCATTAATTTAAAGCTTCAACTGAAGATTTAGAAATATATAGTTCAGGCATTCAAAGAGAAGAGACTGAGATAGTTACCAAGCAAATGCAAAGGCTGCAAATAGAAGGCAATAGGTTGGAACTATTCTCACTGTGTGGAGGACAATTTCAATGAAGAGGGGAGAATTCTTATTTGGAAAGGGCAATGTCCCCATTTTGCTCACCCATATCTACTCTCCTGCTCAATTCTTTACCAAAGGAAACAAAAACTGGGGTGCACCCAATGAAACATGTAGAAGAAAATAGATCCTCAACAGATGGATGTTTTATTTGTGAAAAAAAGGCTAAGCGCATGTGGCCTGCACATATTCTCAGGGCCTTTCCACACTACACTGTTATAGTGCTATCATTCCACTTTCATCCTCCTATGGAATCCTGGGGTTTGCAGTTTAGGGAGCGGCATTTAGAATTCTCAGCCAGAGAACTCTTTGGCCTCAGAAAACTACAAACTCCAGAATTCCACAGGATGTTGGAAGTGGAATAATAGCATTACTATAGTGTAGTGCAGAAAGGTCCTATCTGGCCTTCTTGAAATGCTATTTGAAATGCAATCCCAGACAATTCTGGAACTGAACTTTTCACACCATGTTGTTGTTGTTGTTGTTGTGTGCCTTCAGGCTGTTTCCAACTTATGGCCATCCTAAGGTGAACCTAGCAAGGCGTTTTCTGGGGCTGGGAATGTGTGACATGCCCAAGGATACCGGCTGACTTTCGATAACAGAGTGAGGAACTGAACCCTGGTCTCCAAGGGTTGTAGTCCAATGTTTAAACCACTGTACCACCCTGGCTTTCTTCATACCATTTACTCACCATGTATTCACACCATCTTCAAATAGCTCCCAAAGAAGGCCACAGTGAATATGCACAGGCCAAAATGCATTTTTCTTTTAAGTAATAAAATGTCCTTCCATCGAGCATCTTGAGATGTGCCTCCAGATCCTTCAGTCAATACTTTACCAGCAATCTTCCATGCATCTCTTTACAAAGCAGAGCTTGATATTCAATGGCCATGTTTTGGAAACAAACAGGAATGATCTTCTAGCCCAGGTTGACTAGTGACTCTTAGGCCCTTTCTGCACCCTGCCTTATCCCAGCGGCATCCTGTGGGGGTCCCAGCAGCAGCTCTGCTAGGAGGGGAGCACAACAGGGGAGCTCCTCTCTGCACCAGCTGCCTCCTCGATCCAGAAAGCACAGTGACCCTGCCTTTTCCTGCCACAGTGCAATTGGGTACTTTCCCAGGCTGCTCTAGGGCAGGAGGCACAGCCATTGTGCTTCCAGACCTTCTGCACACCAGGAAAGTGCGGGATGGCAGTGCAATCATGTGTCATTGATGGGGAAAAGCCATTAATGATTGACACCATAATTGTGTCACCTGGGGAAAGGAGAAGGATGGGGCCGCGATGACATCATGTGTAACCATCATCACCGTCCCGTCATTCTCCCATCCCCGCTGTCGGATGACAACGTCCTGTGAAAAGGGCCTTAGTGTCCTCTGCCTTCTTTTATAGGTGAGTTGCCTGAGAAAAGTTTTTGTCTCATTTGCCTCTGAAACTTGCAACCATTCGTTCTGCTCGCACCTGTGTGTTCTAGTGTGAAAAATGACTCACAAGCAGCCCTCTGTTCTCGTTTCAATTTGCTTTCCATTTGAATTTCATTTGAATTTGTGCAGATTTATGCAGATGGTTGAAATTCTATCTTCTCCGGGTTCATTGGAAACATGCAAGATTTTTCTTTAAAATTAAACAAACCAGAGGTACCACAGGGTGGTGAAGAATAACAGCAGGAACGATGACAACTAGAGAGAGAGAGAAAAAACGCACAACTTTTTTGTCAATGGTTTCAAAAGAACACTCTCTTTAGGATGGATTCGCCTGCATTAAACTGGTCATGACCTTCCAGGTGTCTGTAAGGTTGAAGTGTTTCCTGGACCATTTAAAGCTACTCTGGCTAGCTCATGTGACCCGGCTGACATCCAGAGATGGGGCTTTTAAGAACGGAGCCACCTTGTCAATGGAACAGAGGTCACTAATAGCCTGCCTTGGGCCTTCGAATGGGTCGCATTCAGATTGCCAGACCTGTACAAAGGAAGGGAGGAGGAGAAAAAAAAAAGAAGAGGAAGCCAGGCTGAAAAGAGGTGAAGAGGAGACGGGGGTAATTATCATTCTTCCTATTCCCCCCCCCCCTCATCTTCTCTCCAGGCTCAGAGTTATGCTCCATGTCACTCTGTTAATGTGCTTGCATCCAGGGAGACACATAATGCTCCTCTCAGCCCTGTTTATTAGCAAGATCCATTTGCGCAAGGCCCTTCTCTTTTATGCCACAATGTGAATGCGCTTTGATAGCAAATAATTACTCTAGTCCTTTTGACACGGAGGATCCACAGGCTGCCCTAGTTAAGCCAGTAATTAGCTTGTCCTCCTTTTCTTTATTATTATTGAGAAACTACAAATTATCTTTGCATGAGTATTGGCCATTCCTTCCCCTCCTCTCCCTCCCTCCTCTTTCTTTTTCTCTTCTCTTCTGTCCTCTCTTTCTTTCTTTCTCTCTCTCCTGTATCTCTCAGCACTTTGGATAACCGGAATGCAGCTGCACCCGAACAAGATAAAGCTCTTCCATCAAGATGATGAACAATTTGGATGAAGAGCTTTCGAGATGAAGACAAAAGCTGAAGAAGTGAAGCTGATACAGCCCCGGACAGCTAAAGAATGCCGCAGCCTGTAGATGAATAGCCCTCATTTGTGAATATACAGATTTTCCGTGATGAATAAAAACGGAGTGTAGGTCACAATAAATAAACTTTTTCCCCCTCTTCTTCTCTCACTCCCCCCACCACCACCCCACCCCTCTTTAAATAATAATTCAGGTTGCTGGCACCAAGCAGCTGTAAATTGAAGGTTGTGCTTAGTTTTCGTAAGTCTCACAGGGAATAATTAAGCTAAGCTCATATTGTTTGATATATTAGGGTAATGATGAGCCGGTATAATCTAGCCTGTTCGTTATTTTCGGGGTGTGTGTATGTGTCTGTGTGCGTTTCCCATTAGCTTTGCGGTTCTTTTAAGATTACACATTAACAATAGAAATACAACATTTTTGGAAAGCAGCTTGGTCTATGTGTTGATCCATCTGAAAGGAATTTTTAGAATACTTAATTAAAGTAGGAGCTTCTCTCTCTCTCTCTCTCTCTCTCTCTCTCTCTCTCTCTTTTTTTTTTTTTTTGGTGGGAGGGGAGCGTACAAAGGTAAAAATATCCATATTATCTGATGTGCCCTGACACGATCACTTCAAACCTGCTGATCCTTTCTTCTCATTGGTGGAAGATAATTAGACTGGGATATCTTCATTATCAATTGAGTCTATCATTAACCTTCTGAAACTTCAGTGTCAGTGTTTCTCGGCAGCGTTTAAAACAGAGGAAGAAGCAAAGTATAATTTCTG
The DNA here is from genome assembly GCA_030412105.1 of Cyclura pinguis. NCBI lineage: Eukaryota > Metazoa > Chordata > Lepidosauria > Squamata > Iguanidae > Cyclura > Cyclura pinguis. The sequence continues at coordinate 13,708,070 of CM059599.1, read as the reverse complement.
CCCCCCCCCCCCCAAAAATCACCAAAGATCATCAGGGAAGTACAGTTTCTATTAGTTAGGAAAATGTATATTTTTACAATAGTGATTTATTACTATTCTTTAAAATAGCTTAGTGCTGATTTTTGTTGTCTTGGATGTGGTGTTTACAGTGGATTGATTCTTTTCTACATTCTATGGCCCTTTCTGCAGCTTACCGGGGTCTGGGGTCATCCCAGCAGCAGTTTTGCTGGGAGAGGACTGCGGACGCCAACGCTGCCCTCCACACTGGCTCGCTCGCCGCAGAAGGAAGCACAATGGCCCTGCCTCTTTCTGCCATAGTGCAGTCAAGTATTATCCCAGGCTGTGCTGGGGCAGGAAGCTCAGCCATTGCACTTCCAGAGCCTCCATGGCTAAGGTAAGTGTGGGTGCATAGTGGGATGGTGGTGCGATCACCAGTCATTTACAGGGAAAACCCGTCAATGATTTGCAGCACTATCATGGCACCTGGGGACAGGAGAAGGTTGGGCCCATGTTGATGTCGTGCATAAGTATCATCACGGCCCTGTCCTGCCCTGTCCCTGTGGTGGGTTGGCAGGGTAGAGCAGAAAGGGCCAATGATTTGAGAAATGTATCTGCACTACACAGTAACACCAGTCCGATACCACTTTAATGGTCATGGCTCCATTCCAAAGCACCTGGTAGAGCTTTAAGCTAATGGAAGATGGTTCAGGATCAGACAATGGCATGAACCCTGTTAGTAGAATGTTTGCATCAATGGCATTTACATAAAAGTTGACTTATTACTTAACAACTGATTTAATGAGCCTACTCTAATGGTTGTTACGTGCCTTCAAGTCAGTTCCAACTTATGGCGACAGTATCATAGAATTTCTTGGCAAGATTGACTCAGAAGAGATTCCTCTTTAAGTTGAGAAAGTGTGACTCACCAAAACCACCAAATGGGTTTCCATGGTTGAGCAGGAATTCAAATCCCAACCTGCTAGAGTCCTAATCCAATATTCAAATCACTGTCCCATGCAGAATCCCTAAAAGATACCACAGAAAAACTTGTTCTATCTCACACTTCACTCCACAACCCCTTATAAACTTAGGGCCTTTCTGCACTACAATGTTACAGTGCTATTATTCCACTTTCAACCTCCTGTGGAATTCTGAGGTTTGTAGTTTACTGAGGCCAAAGAGCTCTCTGGCTGAGAATTCTAAATGCCCCTCCCTAAACTGCAAACCCAAGGATTCCACAGGATGTTGAAAGTGGAATAATAGCACTATAACAGTGTAGGGCAGAAATGGCCTTAGTTATAAAATAACAGTATTTTAAAAATAATAATTGGCAATGTGCTGTCCCCAAATCTTTTGAAAGAGCTAGCTCCCCAAGTCTGCCTCTTCTCTTGAGAGAGAGAGAGAGAGAGAGAGAGCGCTAGCTAGCTAGCTAGCTAGCTTAATGTAAAACTATGTCCACTCTTTTCTTTCCAGCTATTGATCATTCCTTTTGATGTGATCCCAATGAACACCTTGTTATAGATGAGGCCATTGAGTGAGAAGAGACTTAATAAATCCTCAACCTCTTACCACAATCAACAAATGGAAATCCATTCACAGATGAAGTGGCAGCAATGGGGACAGAAAACATGGAACAAAGAGGAAAATACAGAGAGAAGGCATCTTTGCAGGATAGCACTTCAACTGGGAATACACAGCAAAGCCTCAAGCAGTCCTGTGCAGCAGAGTTAATGCAGCTGTAGCAGCCCTGCTTCTGGGAGAAGACACTTTTGGTCACAGCTGTGTATGCTTTACTTTCTCTCCATTTAGACTACTGCAATACACTCTAGATGGAGCTGCCTTTGGTAGGTGCTCAGAGGGTAAAAAACAACTACACATCTTGTGACTATATTAGTTATCATAAACTTCTGTAGATTCCACCTGCTTCATCTGTTATCCTAAGTGGGGGATGTTGGGGGCCACCTGCAATGACAGCATCTCCTTAGAATTTGGAGGAACTATAGCTCAAAGGAAGCCTGCAAGAGGAGGGAATCAGCAGGATCTTGTCACCTATGTATACCAGTACTAACTGTAGGAAGTATTTAAGTTAAACAAAGCATTTTATTTGAATTGACAAACACACAAGAAATCAGACACTCTTAAGAACCATATAAAGCTATTAGAAAGCACGGCAAGAAAGGCTGGATAGAGAGAGATTGGGTGGAAAAGGTGACAGTTACCAGTCCTGAAGAAAGGACAACAGCAGAGGGACTCAGGCAGTGTCTGAGGGTAGCACAGAGGAATGGCAGCCTGGGCACTACGTACTATCTACTGCAATTGGCTAGGGTGTGAGCTAGGGTTTTAAAACCCTATTTCACACTCTGAAGGGAAGAAATTACCAGGTTGTAACGGCTTTCCCATGGTATTGACAAAGGGGTCTAGAATGGGCCGATTGCTTAACTCTGGAGTGACAAAACATTGATGGGACTCATGACACTCTCTTAATGTTCAGTCAGGTAAGGCGTACAGGGAAGGTCTCCATAGGATAAGATCAAGGGATGGTCTCTGCTCACCAATCTTGGCAGTTCATCTTTCCATTGTATTCAAAAATGCCAAGAGCTTAAAACGGGAAAAGGATTAGCATAAACCCATCAGTGTTGGATTTTCCATATAATCCTATGTGAACTTTCATAACTCCAAACATGTCTCTGGCCAGCACAACCCAGAACACATTCTCCAGCCAGCTTGCTTGCCCCCCACCATATTTTCTGATCAGAAGAGGAGTGGTAAGGTATGACAACACATCAGGCATATCACTTTCATCTGAAGAAATGGGCAGGAGTCTGTAAAAGTTTATGCCAAATCAGATATGAATCTTTAAGGTGTCCCAAGATTTTCTACTGTTGAGCAACTTCAGCAGATGGAAACTTCTGCAGCCAGGTTGCTTTCTGGTATGTAGTTCACAGACTGTGTTGCATTCATTTTACTGAGCTGCACCAATTTTGGGTTTGTTACAATGGCCACAAGTCTCTTTGAGCTTAGGAACTGGCTAATCATCAGATCATCTGTTTACCCCAGGCCTCCCTCCAAACTACTGAGGTACAGGTTGTGGTATCAGGACCTGCCAAGAAGGATTGATGGAACTTTTAACTATCATGACAGTGACACAAAGTTTGGTTGGAGAATTGGCATAAATACATGCGAATGAGAGGAGATGAATGATAAAAACCTATCATTCATGAGTTCTTCCCCTGTATGGGTGAAATTATCAGCAAGGCACATATACCCACGGAAAAACCCAATACTACTTGAAACATTTCCATTTCCAATACCAAAATGAATAACCTGATACACCGCTCTGAATAATAGGCCTTTTAAATAAAAGTATTAGAGGAATATATCAGCAACATGATATAAAACCCACGACTACAACCACGCAGTGGATATTTTTTAAACTTTCACTATAAAATGACTAGATGATAAGACAGTACAATATATATGTTGGATTCAAAGAGAGGGGAGCTTTTTTTAATATAAGTGTTTTATGATGTAGTCATACATCATTTCCAACCCAAATGCTAAACAAAACATTCTCTTTATTTTTTTTCTTCTCTGAGAGATGCATTATGATAGGTTTTCATTATTCTGTGTCATTTTTGTGAGTTGATTTTTCAGCCCAAACTTTTCTGTCATTCATTGGTTCCAGTGTATCTGATTTCTTACTGTAAACACTTTTCATAAAATGGCAGACGTAAGTCACACGTCACCATGAAGTCAAACATTCGGGCAACTAACGAAAATTGCACTGGTGCCATTTGAGTGCTGATATTCTAGATACTCTAGACCCCCCCCCCCCATTCTTCAATATTGATTTTTGTGCTAGATCATTCATACCCCTCATAACTAAAAAATAGTGTGGCTGGAAACCTGGGGTGTAGGGTGTGCTCATGTCTGTGTAATTAGCCAGTTGCTTGAGAGGCCGTACATTTAATCACTTGTGACAGGAGGTCTCTAAAGTTACTATATGCAAGTATATACATACGCATAAATACACACAAACATACATATATACAATGGCCCCTCCACATTTGCGAGGGTTCAGAGTGTAGAATCCTCATGAAAATGGAAAAGCTGTGAATAAATGCACCCCACAATCCACCTCCCATTCCCCTCCAGAGTTCCCCCCTCACATTCCTTTGCTTCTGGCCCCAGCATTCACTGGGGGGGAGAAAAAAGACATGGTAAAGGGCTTACCAGTACTCTCCTCTCAGATGGAGAAGAATGGAGTTCTAGCTTCTAATCATTTCATGATGGCCATCTTGAGAAAGGAGGGGTAGGAGTAAAGAGAGCACCTGACCAATCAGCAGCCATTACACAGCAGAAAGTGCAGCCAAATGGCAGAGAGGACAGAGAGGAGGTCTCCAACAGTATAAGAGGGCTTTGCTAATCCAAAAGGAAAAAAACATCCATTTTAAACACAAGCCTCGCAAGCTTGGGGTGAGAAGTGCAAGGGAATGGGGGAAAGAAAATGGGGGGAGAGGCAAGCATGTGCCCCACAAATAATCAAATTCACAAAGGTCAAACATGCAAATGTGGAGAGAGGACTGTCTACCAAATACAGAAGTTAAAAATATCATTAAACTCATCATAAATTGAAACCAGTTTAAAAATATATCTGAAAGGATACAATATCAAAGAGGGAACAGGTTTATTCTCCTCTGTGCCAGAAACTAGGACAAGGAGCAGTGGATTCAAGCTGCAGGAAAAGAGATTCCACCTGAACCTCAGGAAGAATTTCCTGATGGTCAGAGCTGTTTGGCAGTGGAATATCCTGCCTGGGAGTGTGATGGAGTCTCCTTCTTTGGAGATTTTTAAACAGAGGCTGTATGGCTATCTGTTGGGAGTGCTTTGATGTGTGTTCCTGCATAGCAGGGAGTTGGACTAGATGGCCCGTGTGGTCTCTTCCAGCTGTATTATTCTATGATTCTACATAGCTATTATAAAGAACTAATAAAAACAAAAAGAGACAGTACAGCACAATTCTGCAAGGCCCAGGTTGCTTGAGCAATAAGTCTTCAAAAGCCTGCTGAAAATAAAATTAATGATGATGATGATGATGATGATGATGATGATGCTTAACCTGCCTGAGAAAGGATAGCAAGGAGAGTACCAGTGTAACCTCTCTTAAAAGGGAGTTCTAGATCCTGGGAGCAGTCACCAAATAAGCTCTCTCCTATGTTTCTATCAGGTGTACCTGTGAATATGGTGGGACAGAGAGAACGCCTTCAGCAGAGAGTCTAAAAACAGAGGCAAGTTCATATGAGAGAATATGGTCCTTCAGATAGCCTGGACCTGGCATTAAAAAGCATAACCAGTATTTTGGTGCCTGAAAATGGATGGGCAGGTTGTTGGATGAGCTGTTACGACAAAGGAGTTGTATGCTTCCTGTAGCCAGCCCCAGTAAACAATCTGGCTGCATCTTGTTTGACCAACAGAAGTTTCTGAACACTCTTCCAAGGCAGCCACACATAGTGTCTGCTACAGTAATCCAAGTGGGATAAAATTAAGACACATGTCACCATGGCGAGATCCAACATCCATTGTGATCCCAGGATTATTTGTGGGCACAGCTCCATGTTTCCTCACACCAGGGTGACCAGTTCTGTTCTCTCCACAGTCCTTTGGAGTGATACCAACAGATCACAACACTAGGACCATTTCCACTCTATACTTTTACAGTGCTATTATTCCACTTTCAACATCCTGTGGAATTCTGAGATTTGTCGTTTACTGAGGCCAAAGAGCTCTCTGGCGGAGAATTCTAAATGCCCCTTCCTGAACTGCAAACCCCAGGATTCCACAGGATGTTGAAAGTGGAATAATAGCATTAGAACAATGTAGTGCAGAAATGGCCTAGGTCAGCTCTCAATAGGATCCTGGCCTATAACTTTCTATTATAACTTTCACAATTCCCTTCTTACTTTGCAGATAAAAATCTACAATAAAAAGAGCACAAACATGACGGAACATAAAGAACAGATCCAGTCCTGCCCTCTCCCCAGAGCTTTTTTACCATGTGCATACCAAGATCTTCCTTAAGGATGGGCTGCCAGTGAGGATTCAGGAACTGCACCCTTTCAAACCTCCCACCCCTACCCTCCCAAGATTTAGGCAGACTGCCCTACTCTGCTTAAAAAACCAACAACAACAACTGAGAATGGCTGTTTGAATAAAGGATCTTTGGTATCCAGCTGAAGGAAATATAAAAGACTTTAAATGGCCAATTACATTTCTTGGAAGGTGAAGACACAAGCTTTTTCTTAAGCTGGAAAAATAAAATCAATGGGGCAGTCCAGGGGAGGGAGCTGTTGGCCACCGTGGGAGCTGTCAGGGACTGTACAAACAGACTGCATTCCCAACCCCATGATCTATGAAGTCCAGAATACTCTGACAATAGTGGTGACCCACAGTTTTCAACCAGGCTAACAGCTTTCCAGTTTTCTGCTGCACTTGCTCTACTCTATGCAAAAGAGTTTCCGAGATACCCTGAGCCGGATCCAGGCTACATAGAGTGGTGCCAGCATCTTGCTTTGCTTTTAGTCCTCATTTCTTCTCAAGCCGCTAGCCTCAGGGACAAGGAAGCCCGTTGAAAAGAAGAAAATGCTCTGCCACATTTCACCTCAGCTCAAGTGGAAACAAATCTTTTGTAAAGTGTAGCCATCGCTCCCCTGCTTTGTCCTCTGTGGGTGAATCAGCACTGACTAAATAATGCATCCTTACCTCAATCCCAGTCCTGTTGGAACACATGACATTCCTCTCATCCTGATGTGAAAACACTTCTTTTCAATACCTGGGAGCTTTAAAGTGACTTTAAAAAAAAACAACAACTCTGGCTTATTCCTCTGTTTCTGAGAAGACCAGTTTTTACATATATAAAAAAATGTGCAATTTGACCTCCAAAATCGAATCACGATGGAATCAAAGGCGGGGCTGGGAGATGGGGCCAGGTTAGTGGGTAGTCACCTAGGTCAGGTGGTCACCTGAGTCACCTGATCATTCCAGCCACTGAAGGGTAGGTCCTTTGTTTGTATCATTGTCCAGAAAAGGCAATGTTGCACCCCTTTTTGGGGGGATGGGGTTCAGCATTTGTATGTGAATCTTTACATACATATCATTGGTAGGCATTTCACCTCCACTGCTCTATCGGTGTTGCTTTATAGAAGGGCAGGTGAGCAATCAAATAATGAGGAAAGTTTGGGAAAAATGTTCAGTTAGTGATAATCACGCCTCAGATTAACCTCATTGGCTATGAGGGTGCTCACCAATGGCTGCTTTTCATCCTGGAGAGAAGTGACTAGCGGGGTGCCACAGGGTTCTGTCCTGGGCCCAGTGCTCTTCAATATTTTCATCAATGACTTGGATGAAGGAATAGAGGGTATGCTCATCAAATTTGCAGATGACACCAAATTGGGAGGGGTTGCTAATACGCCAGAGGACAGGATCAAAATTCAAAATGACCTGGTCAAATTGGAGAGCTGGGCCAAGGCTACCAAAATGAAATTCAACAGAGAGAAGTGTAAGGTCCTACATTTGGGTAGAAAAAATGGATGCAGAAATATAGGATGGGGGACACGTGGCTGGATGGCAGTATGTGTGAAAGGGATCTAGGAGTCCTAATAGACCACAAGCTGAACATGAGTCAGCAGCGTGATGCAGCAGCCAAGAAAGCCAATGCAATGTCCTCTCTCATTGCCCGGTTGCAGCACCACAGACAGATGCTACTCTGGCTTGCCTCTGCATTCCCTGGACCACTAAATGGTTGTAAGAGGGAGCACACTATTTCATTGTGGACATTGTCTTCCTTACAGGATGGTGACGGAGGGATTGTTGGAAAAATGCAGGGGGGCATGCTGTAGATCTTTAGCATGACCCACAATTAAACTGTCCTTAAAAGCAAGACAAAATACTTGCTCGGTCCCATAAAGCTGCCAGTGAATGAGGCCAGCCGGTTTGACTAAAATCTACTCACCAACCTTTTATTCAAATCTTTAAAATCCAGGAAATTCAGTGGTAGAGGTGAAGGAGGAGCTATGCTTTCTTTTTGCTCCAAAACTTTTCCTTGAAGTTTTCTGGCACTTCTTAGCCTACCATTGACTAGTTGCCATCTGGATATTTTATTTTAATAGTTATATCTCATCCTCTAGCTAAAAATCTCAGGGAGTGTACAATAAAATCAACTTGATCACTTTAAAACAATGTGGACGGTAAACCAAGCATATGTGTGGATTTATGCAAAGCCAGTGAAGCCACAAAGGCCTTTGTAAAGAACTAAGACAGCAGTGTAGGTGCCACTCAGGCCTCTAAGGGGAGGGAATTCGATACCTTCCAGCATTTCACAGTTGAAAAGTAAGGAAATGTGTGGCCAAGCAACAGCAGAGTGTGGTCAAGATTACGTAAGTTATTACTCAGGAATATTGCATGAGTTAGGAGAGGCTGCAGTAGTTTGCTTTTGCCTGAGCCATCAGGGAAGGGCAGGATTCCACCTCTCCTCTTCTCTCCCTACTGCCTGAGTTAATGGAGTACAAACTACTTGTGGACTTTGCAGCAACAGAAGTAAGCTGAGGACAAAGGGGGGCTGTAAGAGGAAAAAAGAGAAACCAGGACATTTAAAAAAAAAAAGTGAGATGGTGGAGGATTTATTGGGCCTACCCTTGCCAAATCAGGATATTTGAAGGGAAAGGGTTTCCATAACTGAGGTGCCAAAACTGAGAAGGCCCTGAATGATGGGACAAAGAGGACGGTGCCTCTAGCAAACCTAAAACTGGCTGGTTTATGTAGACAAGACACTCCTTAATTCTACCACAAATTTAGTTTTTAGTGATCCACACTCTGTCTCTTTCTGAAGTTTCAACAGAACGCATTTCTGTTTCGGGTTTCGACGTTGCCAGTTAGTAGCCAAATCCAGATAGTCCTGAAAGACAGTTTGTCTTGGAAACGCTGAGAGACCTTTAAGGTTTGTGGCGAGAGAACAGGCTCCACCCTAATAGCCGTTTAAGCACCTTGTCCTTCAGAAACTGCCAGCTTGAACCAATAAGAGCTGAATAAACAGGACTGGTATCTTAATGACCTTTGAGCATTAGCAGATGGCCTTTTCATGAGCACAGATTAGCAGTGCACGGCCTCTGTTTAAAGGCTACTAACAGGTGGCAGGGACACTTTTCATTTTCATACCATCTGAAGTCTAGTGTGGGGGGGAAGCAAGAATAGTAAACTCCAACCAGAGCCTCCACTGCTTTTAAATTGCCATTCACCCCCTTCCCTTGTAAAAGAGTGGTTTTAAATCATAGCTCAGGGAGTCATTTTGTTATAAGTAATTAGTGAGGCTGGAATCTTGTTTCCATCTTATGCTTATGCAAGTTCCCCTATGGAAGTGGTTGGGTTTTTTGTCCGATGTGGAAGGTCTGCATTCCATTTCAGTTTGCAGAAGCAGACTTGTACAGGTGGCCCTCCATAACCATGGATTTGGTATCCTTGAATCCAACCAACCGGAAATATTAAAATAAAAATCCAAAAAGGAAACTTTGATTTTGCCATTTTATATAAGGGATGCCATTTTGCTACACCATTGTACGTAATAGGACTTGACCATCCATAAATTCTAGTATCAACAGGGGGTTCTGGAACCAAATCCTAGTGGATACTGAGGGCCCACTGTGTACATAGTGTCCTATGCATACAGTTGTGCATGTGAATGCAGACATGCACATTCAGTTGAGCATTGAATTGCACATTTTAGTGCATGTTCACTTACCTGGCATTGCCATTCAGCACAAGGATTGCATAGCAAAATCAGCGTATAACTCTACATACCTAACTCCTTATATGGTTCTGATTCAAGCAGGTTGCATCACCCCTTATGAGCTTGTCCAGACCCTCAGGTCAGCAGGAAATGCCCTTATTTCAGTCTTGTCTTCTTCATAGACAGGGCCTTTTCAGTGGCTGCCCCTTGACTTTGCAACTCACTCTCTAGGGAGGCCAAAATGGCACCCTCCTTGCTTGACATTTTTTTTTATTTCAGTCAAATCTTTCACAAAATCGTCACAAAAATGGTCTTGAGATGTGAAAATGGGGTTGATGTTTTATTTCTCTCTCTTTTTTTTTCTTCCTTGGGTTGTCTTAACAAATTGGAACCCCTTTGTGATTAAGAATGAAAAAACAAATATTTTTGTATCCTACTGAAACCAAACTGTAGAGCCAGCCCTTTGCTCCTCTTTGAAAGCTGTACTTTCATCTTTATTTCCTTCTTCCTTTCAATGATGAACCCTCAAAAGGTGCCTATGAAAAGCCCATCACCAGGAATCAGAGCTATTAAATTAAACTGCTCTAAATTTATTTTATGTGATGCATAAAGTTCGCAGCTAGGCAGAAGCACCCATGGCTGTGGCATCACTGACCTTCCCTTTGGAGTCTTGCTCCATCAAGATTGCATCTTTTTTAACCAATTGGCTGGGTACCATGGCTTCCTTGACAGCTATTCCCTTTCAGCTCCTTCCAGGCCTGAAGGAATTATTTTGATGAGTCCCTCACCCACAAAATGATTTTAAAAATTCCTAGGTCCATGGTTCCAAAGATAACTGGGAATTCAAGGTAATGCCAATTAACAAGCTGGGGCTCAAAAGCACAGAAGGAATTTACTGTCCTTCCTCTACGGAATACCATCAAAAGTGCATATCAGCATTTAGACATCTCTGGAGCTTGACATCTTCTCTCTCACACTGCATGCCTACAAGCCAAAAGTGGTGGCATATATTTATTTATTATGGCTGTGATTCTATATCATGGTCTACATTGCATAACTTTACACGGAATCACACCATTTCTGCACAATGACACTTTCCTGAATCATCCCATCGCTATCTTGGCAGTGCCTTTGGATTTTTTCCATTAAGTAAATACCCTACAATCACGACACATTGGCGATGCAATGGCTGCAGGACATCAATGACGTTGTGCAGAAGCACGATCCTGGACCGCTGCCATCATGTCCCCACTGTGGGACGGCAAGGGTGTGAGGAAATATGGCCTGAGTGTGATGGATCCCCTTTTCCAGTCTGGCCCTGCATATCCAGTCTCTGGACTGCTATCACTCATTTTGTCCCTTTTCCCCGCAAGATCCCTCCCTGGTTGGGTACTTGGGTCTCAAGGTCCCTATATGGACTAGTGAATATGTTGTTCTGTGCGTTCACTCTGGTAAACATGACCAGACCCTCTATCAAACTTAACAGGAACAAGAAGACGCACTTGTAAAAAACAAACAAGTAGAAGTGTATTAGAATATATTTAGGTAACATGTTCCTGAACTATTTAATCCTTCACAGCTCCCCAAAACTCTATTCCGTCCTTCATTCTAGTTGACTGTCCTACCTCTATGCCATGCTTCCCCATCTCACTTCTGTCAGAGACAAGCCTCAGTTTTGTATCCTTCCCCCCGTAGGCCCCCCTTCATAGCATTCCCTGAGCTGTGATTGGCTGGCATCAACTGACCTTACCTAGCTCCTTCCTTCACATTTAGCCCAGGGACTAAGGAACCCTCCTAAAGCAGCATACCTTACTGCAATGTTGTTCCATTTGAATCCCATCATTTCCCTTTCCGTGATGGTACTGGGTTCTGAACGCTCTCTACCGCACCCTTTTGACTTCAGCAGATGAGTAGCGTTATTCACACAGTTCTTCCCTCTGCATTACAGTGTAGTCGGCAAGTCCTTTGCCCGCTTTTTCCTCCACCCCACACCTCAGGACTGTTTGTTTGTTTCTTTGTTTTTTAACACTGTACGAGCACAGTGACATTGTAATGTCTTGACATTTTTCCTTTCAAGCAACATCCTTTCAAGGCTGCGTTCCCGCACTGGAACACCACTGCATTTTTGTGCTACAACATTTAAAATCGTATTTTAAAAAATTGAAATTCCAATTAAAAACTAAAAAATTAAAAAGGTGAGGGGATAGATTTCAAACTTGCCATGCCATGTGATCCTCTCCCCACTTTCAAGTGGTCTGGAGGTTATTGGGCAGCGATTATCAGGGGAGTAGCTGAAGGAGGGACAATCTGGGAACATCCACACCATACCTACTAGTGGATCAGCGACGGAAGGAAGTACTATCAAGAAACCACACTCCCACAGCTAACTGGATTGTTGTGGGAAAGGGGGGTCATTAATGGATTTTTTTCAGCATGGAAAAGGGGCTGATTTCAGACTGCAACATGATAGCTACTTTGTTACCGCAGTTTCTAGCCCGAGCTTGTGGGATATTAGATATCATTTGATATCAATAATTTGGCCTTCTTTACCCATTCCTCTCCACATGCTTGCGAGGCCCCCGGACAAGCACGCACACAGGCGCGGCCGAAAATAGCTGAACCATTCAAATCCCAATCCAGGCGGGCCAGTCATTGCCGAATGCAGCTTTAGGGTACCTCAAGGCAAGTACCTTTTAAGATCACATTATGTATGCATGCTACTTACAAAAGATCCCCTGCCCCGAGCAGGCAGCTTGATGAGCAGACTATACAACTCTCAAGCACTCCATGTTTGCGTACTGGCTACTCTATTGACAACTCTGTCCTAATTCAATCATCTAAAGTACTGACCTTTCGGAGGCTTTGTCTCCAGCCCGAAACTCATTGTTATCCCCAAGAACGGACTAGCCTGCGGCCACACTTTCCCCTATAAGAACCCCTGACTTTGAGCGTCTCGTTGGATCACTCTTGGCTTCCATCCCGCCTTGCTGTCGCTTCATCCAGCGAGCCTTCCCCTCAGCTCCTCGTGCTGAGAATCCTCTCTTCCACAAACTTCGTCTTCAGACTACCCGGGTTTCAGGACAGGTGTAGTATTTCCCATGCAAAATCTCCTCTTAAAATCCCTCTATCCAACTCCTACATTTATTTCTATAGTTCTCCATGTGAGTGTGTTGCATACACGTGTTTGGCTGTACATCAATAAAACAACTATTATTATTTACTTCTGTTTGCTCATTGACTCGGCCTGACCCCGTAGACATTGGGTTCAAGATCTCGCTACGTTGTCCTGCCTCTCGCATTGCTAGCTAGCGCTCTCAGCTAATTCCCATTCCCCATTGTTTTGAGCACATTAAGATATCCCTCCCGGGACCCCCAGAAATCAGAGTAACAACTTGTTAACCACAATGTTGTGCGATAGGACTGATCCTGAACAAGCAATAGCATATTGCTTTGGTGGTATGACACCTTCATGCAATAAGGCTCCTAGTGAATTCCAAAGATGCCTATCAGGGCACAAGCAAGAGTGTCCTGTGCACTTTCATAGAATCATAGAATCATAGAAATGTAGAGTTGGAAGAGACCACACAGGCCATCCAGTCCAACCCCCTGCCATGCAGGAATACCCTCAAAGCACTCCCGACAGATGGCCATCCAGCCTCTGTTTAAAAACCTCCAAGGAAGGAGACTCCACCACACTCCGAGGCAGCATATTCCACTGCTGAACAGTTCTGGCCATCAGGAAGTTCTTCTTGAGGTTTAAGTGGAATCTCCTTTCCTGCAGCTTGAATCCATTGCTCCTTGTCCTGGTCTCTGAAGCAGCAGAAAACAAGCCCTCTCCTTCCTCTACATGGTATCCCTTCAAATATTTAAACATAGCTATCATGTCCCCTCTTAACCTTCTCTTCTGCAGACTAAACATACCTAGCTCTCTAAGTCTATCCTCATAGGCCTTGGTTTCCAGGCCCCTCACCATTTTGGTCGCCCTTCCTCTGGACCTACTCCAGCTTGACCATGTCCTTCTTGAATTGGGGTGCCCAGAACTGGACACAGGATTCGCGATGAGGTCTAACCAAAGCAGAGTAGAGTGGTGCCAGTACCTCCCTCGATCTAGACACCATACTTCTATTGATGCAGCCGAGAATTGCATTGGCTTTCTGTCAGGGATTCCAGGCAGGGAACCCTGGGAAAATGATCAGCCCACTGCAAAGATGTTGCATCATGCCCCAGTTGTGGGTAATTGCAAGGTTGCATAAGAAACTGGGGTCATGTGCAGATGGTATAGGGAGGTGTGCAAACCTCTACCTGATTGGTTGTAGATATGTATATAACAAAGCAATGCCAGTATGTATGTGTCTGTTGACCAAACCTGGTGCCTGGCGCAAGCTTTTGTCCGTCTGTCCTATGTTTTGTATATAACGGAACTTTGCTGCAAGATAAAGTGCCTCCTGTTTTGGAAGAAACTCCTCCGTGTGTGAGTATCCTTACTGGGGAACAAGGCTGCTGCTGTTGGCTCGCTGAACTCTGGTTTTTCCGCTGCGTTTCCGTGGGGCTGAAACTCCTATCATCCCCAACACTTTCTTGGCTGCTGCATCACACTGCTGACTCATGTTCAGCTTGTGGTCTATTAAGACTCCTAGATCCCTTTCACACGTACTGCCATCCAGCCACGTGTCCCCCATCCTATATTTCTGCATTCCATTTTTTCTACCTAAGTGTAGGACCTTACACTTCTCTCTGTTGAATTTCATTTTGTTAGCCTTGGCCCAGCTCTCCAATGTGTCCAGGTCATTTTGAATTTTGATCCTGTCCTCTGGAGTATTAGCAACCCCTCCCAATTTGGTGTCATCTGCAAATTTGATCAGCATGCCCTCTGTTCCTTCATCCAAGTCGTTGATGAAAAAATTGAACAACACTGGGCCCAGGACAGAACCCTGTGGCACCCCGCTAGTCACTTCTCTCCAGGGTGAAAAGCAGCCATTGGTGAGCACCCTTTGGGAATGGTCAGTCAACCAGTTACAGATCCACCTGACAGTAGCTCTGTCCAGCCCACATTTTACTCACTTCTTTGCAAGAATGTCATGGGGAACTTTGTCAAAGGCCTTACTGAAATCGAGAAATGCTACATCCACAGCATTCCCTTCATCTATCAGGCTAGTAACTCTATCATAAAAAGAGAGAAGATTAGTCTGGCATGACTTATTTTTGAGAAATCCGTGTTGACTTCTCGTGATTACCGCATTGCTTTCTAAGTGATTAGAAACTGACTGCTTAATGATCTGCTCCAGGATCTTTCCGGGTACTGACGTCAGGCTGACTGGGCGATAATTATTTGGGTCCTCTTTTTTTCCCTTCTTGAAGATGGGGACAACATTTGCCCTCTTCCAGTCTGCTGGAACTTCTCCTGTCCTCCAAGATTTCTCAAAGATTATAGCAAGCGGTTCCTAAATTACCTCTGCCAGTTCTTTTAATATCTGAGGAGGCAATTCATCTGGCCCTGGAGACTTAACTTCATCCAGTATGGCCAGGTATTCCTGTACCACCTCTCTACCTATTATGTGCCGCATTTCCCCTGCTTCCTCACCTGCTCCCCAACCACCAGGTTGAGTGCTTGTATCCTTCTGGGAAAAAACTGAGGCAAAGAAGGTGTTAAGTAGTTCTGCCTTTTCTCTTCCCCCTGTTAGTCATTCGCCATCTTCTCTGCGCAGCGACCCTATCGCCTCCTTCTTTTTCCTTTTACTGCGGACATATTTTAAAAAGCCCTTTTTATTGTTTTTAATGTCTCTGGCCAGCCTAAGTTTGTTCTGTGCTTTAGCCTTTCTGACCTCCTCCCTACATCTCCTGGCTACTTGCTTAAATTTTTCTTTGGTGGTTTCCCCCCTCTTCCATTTCCTGTACACATTTCTCTTAACGCTTAGCTCAGCTGACAGTTCTTTAGTCAACCATTCTGGTTTCTTCAGATGCCGTCTATTTTTCCTCCTTATTGGCACAGTTTTAGACTGTGCCTTCAGTATCTCCCTTTTGAGGAACTCCCATGCCTCCTGAACTCCTTTCCCTTTCACTATTCTTGACCACGGAATTTCAGCCAGCAGCTCCTTAAGTTTACAGAAGTCTGCTTTTTTAAAATCTAAGGCGAGTGTCTGGCTACATTTATCTTCTCCTTCCCACTGAATGCCAAATTCCAATAGGGCATGGTCACTCCCCCCTAAAGATCCAACCACTTCTACCTCATTAACAAGGTCATCCCTGTTGGTCAGGATCAGATCTAGAATATTTGATCCCCTTGTGGCCTCTTCCACCTTCTGGACCATGAAATTGTCTGCAAGACAAGCAAAAAACTTGCTGGACCTTGCTGTCTTGGCAGAGTTTGACTGCCAACAGATATCAGGGTAATTGAAATCTCCTATTATTACTGTATCTCTCCTTTTTGAATGCGCGATCATTTGGTTGAGGAAGGCGTCATCAAGGTTCTCAGTCTGGGTTGGAGGTCTGTAGTAAACCCCCACCAGAATATCCCTATTGTTTCTCGCTCCCTTAATTCTTACCCAGATGCTCTCGACCTGGCTTTCTGGGTTTAAGTCATGGATCTCTTCACAGGTGAAAACATCCTTGACATACAAGGCTACTCCTCCTCCTTTCTTGTTTGGTCTATTTCTACAAAATAGGCTATACCCCGCTATTCCTACATTCCAATCCTGAGACTCATCACACCAGGTCTCAGTGATGCCTATCAAATTGTATTTATTTTGTTGTACTAGGAGTTCAAGTTCATCTTGCTTGTTTCCCATACTCTGCACGTTAGTGTAGAGACACTTAAATCCTCGGGCCCTTCCTGCAAGTCCTGTACTATAGTGTCTACTCCTCCCACCATTGGACGCTTGTACTACTTGGTCAATATCATTTGGGCCTTTTCCCCCTGCACTCGCCGAGTCTTTGCCCAGAATAATATTGTCTCCCTCCCCAGCAGAACTTAGTTTAAAGACCTCTTGATCCTCTGTGCAAGACTGTTTGCAAAAACATTCCTGCCAAGTTTCATGAGGTGCAGGCCATCCCTTGCCAGAAGCCCACGTTCATGGAAATTCAGTCCGTGTTCCAAAAACCCAAACCGTTGCCGGCGGCACCATGTGCGGAGCCAGTTGTTGACCTCTGCTATTGCCCTTTCCCTTCGTGCACCATATCCTTGAACAGGAAGGAGAGACGAAATGACCACCTGCGCACCAAGGTCCTTAAGCTTTGTCCCCATAAGCTCATAGTCCTTTGCGATGTGGTAAAAGCTGCACCTCGCAGTGTCATTGGTTCCGACATGAACCAGAAGGAGGGGCTTATGGTCAGTGGGCTTGACCAGCATGGTTAGCCTCTCCGTTATGTGGTTGATCTTGGCCCCAGGAAGACAGCAGACTTCTTGATTGAACTTGTCGGGTTTGCAAATGGCCAGTTCGGTTCCTCCGAGCAAGGAGTCCCCAACAACCAGAACTCGCCTCCTCTGAGGCTTGTCCAGGGCTCCTCAATGAGCAGGTTCTTCTAGGACTGCCTGAGCACTTTGTTGAGGCTGGGAGTGTTGATCTAGTTCCTGTTGCCGAAGTTGGATTCCTTCTTGTTGACATTCTGTTCCCTCCTCCTGGTGCTCCTCATCGTTCATAAGGCCGAGAACTTTGAATCGCTTGTGTAGGTTGAGAGTCTCTGTTTCCTTCCTGGTCCTTCTACTCCTCCGTGTGACATTCCTCCAAGCATCCGTTTCTTGGCCCAGTGTGCTGACTTCCTGATCTGGCAGCTCCCCCGCGCATTCGGTCTTCAGCAAGGTCTTCTCTGCCCTATCCAAAAACTCCTCACCTTCCCTAATAAGACAAAGATTAGAAACTCGTGCCTCCAGCTGGAGAACCTTCTCCTCCAAGAAGGTTTCATTGTGTATCAGTTCTGTTGTGCACTGGTTCCAGTGTGCATTGGTCATTTGCTGATCCCTTGCTGAATATGGACATTGAAAAACTGCTCAGTTCTACTACCCACAGAGGTTAATCTACTTATGAAGACCCTTACTAAATTCCAACCTATATTTTTATCTCATCTTTCTTCCATGATAGTATTCAAGCACTGTACATAGGGCTTTTACAACTTCAAAGAACATAAAAATATACCCATTGGGTCAGATCGGTGTTGACCTGAGAATATTACCTGCCTGAACTAAAAGACGAGAAGGTGGCTTTCTCCAACACCACACTCTTTTTTTTTTCCAACACCACACTCACAAGGACTAGCAGCTGATTCTTCCCTCAACACTAACAACGGAAGAATATCCTACGACACACTGGAAGGCTAGGTTAGCAGGAGCAAAGCAACTTTCTCCTCCAACTTCTTGAAGCTACCTCTCAGCATTTGCTGCCTAGGGCAACCAATGCACTTTCCCTACTGGTAGGACTGACCATGGATGAAACCTAAGGTTTATCTTGTCTAGCACTCTGATGCTCACAGCAGCTAAGCTGATGCAACTAGCTTTATTTATTTGGTTCATTTATACCTGACTCTGTTGCCAATAATGGAACTCAAGATGGCTTAAAATGTGTTAAAAGCAATAAAGATTAAAAACTATAAAAAAAAACTTAAACAAAAAAGTGTGTATATGATTTTAATGTTTTTACATTACAATTTTATATTTACAAGATAAAATCATTAAAATCCATTAATACTATTTACAAACCAACAAAACAGCAAAGCATACCATTAAAAGCCCATTACAAACAATTTTTGAAAACCTGATGGAATAGCAATGTTTTTACTTGCTTGCAGGAAATGAGCAAGGAGGGACCCACCCTAGCCCTCCTAAGGAGAGAATTCTAAAGTCTGGGAGCAGACACCAAGAAGGCCCTCTCCTTTGTTCCCAGGAAGTGAGCCTGAGAAGGTGGTGGGACAGAGAGAAGAGTCTTGCCTGAAGATCTTAGAGTTCCAATGGGCTCATATAGGGAGATACCATCCTTTAAATAGCCTGGACTCAATTCATATAGCATAAAGAGCCCTGGTGGCACAGTGGTTAAATGCTGGTACTGCACCCACAACATTATGAGTTGTTGTCGCTGTTGATCCTGTTGACTCAGCCTTCCATCCTTCCATAGGTTGGTAAAATGAGTAGCCAGCTTGTTGGGGGCAATTAGCTAAAACACCTGTAAACTGCTTAAAGAGTGCTTTGCACTGATAAACAGTATAGAAATGTAACTGCTAACTACACAGGTCTGGAAAATGTCAAAAGGTGTGGCGTGATGTTAAAGTTATGATCCCTCTCTAGTCACAGCTTTGCACACCTACATTTGTATGGAAAGGTATAAAACCTGTAACCACCAAGTATGCTTCAATCTCAGCAACTTCAGAAGAAGTGCGTTGTATTGCATGCTACAAATAAAAACTTCTGTCTACCTCAAAGTTAAGTTTGTCGCATGACAGCAGTCTCCATAGACAGCCTAATTGGCTGATGACTACTGTGTGTGGATTTGAACCAAAAGTTCAAATATCTACTATATAAAAGTCAAAGTCTGTGAGTTTGTCTGTTTGTCTGCATCAGGCAGGCCAAGAGCTTATATGATTGACTGTGTGAGGCAAGAAGACATCATATGAATGGCTGGCTGTGAAGATTCTATGGAATCCTGGAGTTGGCAGTTTAGGGAAGGGCCTTTAGAATACTTAGCCAGAGAGCTCTTGGGCCTCAGGCCAGTTGCCATGGAGACAAGGCCCAGCAGCAAGAAGAAGGACAATGTATTCCCTCAGAAATCAAACCCCTTTTATGTTAACAACTCTGAATACAGATTGGATTGTGGAATATGGAGATAAGTTACAGGTCCTGGAATAGGCCAGTTGCTATGGAGATGAGGCCTAGCAGCAAGGAGGAGGACACTGTATTCCCTCGGGAACCAAACTTCTATATGTTAACAGCTCTGAATACAGACTGGATTGGGGAATATTGGGATAAGTTAAAGGTACTGGAGAAGACAGTTTGGTGAGTTCTTAAGAGGAAAATAAAAACCCAGACAACACCAGGTAAATACGCTAGTGTTTAAATAAATGTCCAAATATATCCCAAAAGCTAAATCCTGCCTCCAGCATTCCTCTTTTTCTCTCTGTGTTCCAGGATCTGAAAAAAAAAAAGGATGATTGGAGAGGGATTATTTGGAAGCTGGAAGCTGCACGTTGAGTTTCTGGCAACCCTGCTTCTTGTTCTTGCTGTAGTTCCTAATTGACTGAATGAAGCCTTTTCAACAAAGGTGTGAATGTCACTCCCTTTGTGGCTTGGCAGTGGCCTACAAACAGCCCATTGCTAAGCAACACTTGGCAGCATCCGTACTGGGGGCCGCAGAGCTCTCTTTTCGAGGTTGCACAGGAAGCTTTGCCTTGCCGATATCCATCAGCTGGCACTGGTGGGGTTGAAAACCATCACAGAGACAAGGTTGATTGAACTGTCAGGTGGTAAATGATTGACACAAAGCGCAAGTAGTACTTCTGTTAGCACACTGGTATGCTGTCATTGGATTACTTCCTGGGAAATGCCATCCAATTATGCCAGATGTAGCACTGAGAAATATGCCAACCTGTTTTTTTTAAAAAAACGGAAACAATAACAACTACTAGTAGAGCTATTTAGTGCCTGTTGATATTGATACACATATAGATATAGATACAGGTGCTCACCCAAAATATCTAACAGTTTTGGATCTTAGAATAATGCATACAGCAGGTTTTATGTATATTTATTAGGTTTGATTTATTTGAACATTTATTTATACCCTGCCTTTCATCCATTGAGCCCAAGGTAACATGCATGGATCCCCAAATTATCTTCCACAATAATCCTCTGAGTTCAGGTCAGGCAAAGAGAGTGGGTAGAAGAAATATGAACACAGATGTTTCAGGTGTCCCAATTCAACTTTTACCACTATGCTGTACTGGATCACCTCACTGGCCACTTAGCAATAGGTCAGACGTCACTTGGAATAGTATGTCCCAGCAGATTGTTTAGGTGAAATGAGCCTTATACAGTTGTTACATCAAAAAGTGGGTGACTCAGAAGTCCACCCACAGTGCCAGTGTCTCTGTGGAATAGGGGGCTCAAAAGAGGCCTGCGGCGGGCGAGTAACCTTACAGGATCTTTCCACCTATTTATACCAGTACTAATGCAGGGACACCAGTTGGAGATTGAAAGTATGTTTTATTGGAGGAATATCACAATCACACACAAGATTCAAGGAGTCTTATAACCACACAAGGCTAACTGAAGGAAAGGAAGGAAGAATTGGATAATGAGAAGTTAGGGCGAAGTGGGTGATATTTACCTACCCTGCATAGAAGAGACGAAGCGATGTGGCTCAGACTAAGAGTCCGAGAGTAGCACAAGAACAGAATTGGAGCAGCAGAGTGAAGGCCTATGTCCAGAGTACTATGGTACTACAAGTTGTCTGGCTTGGAACCAGGGTTTAAATACCCTTTTCCAACCTTAGGGGGAAGGTGTTAATGGCTCTCTGGCAGAGCAAACAATGGGTTCCAGGATGGACTAATGGCTTTAGCATCAAGTGACAAAGCACTGATGGGAATCATGGTAGCTCCTTAATGGCTGGGCAGGTGAGGAAACAAAGGAGACTTTCAGTAGGAAGAGGGAACGGGTTGAAGTCAATCAGTTGCCCCATTGAGACAGTTTTGGGTATTACTCTTTTTGAAGGTTAAATTATGCCCAGAAATAGACCAACAGCCAGTGGAGCAGTTGCCACTCGGGAGTTGCGTGATCCCTGGCTGCAGCTCTTTGGATCAGTTGGAGAATGATGTTTCTGAAGACTCTTTTAAAATGTCACAATGGCTGACCATTTTCTTGATGGGGTGTCCTGATTTGCTGATTCTCTTGTCTGTGATGGGAAATTTTTGAGAGATTCTTTATATTACCACCCGAAATTGCTAGGTCTGAGCTCTGATGAAGATTTATTGTCATTGGCCCTTTCCGCATGAGGTGAGTGAATCACTCCGTGCAGTTACTTACCGGTTCTTCTCTCTTTCGAAGCAATGCTGACTTTCCCTTAAGCCCTTCTGCAAGGCTCCTCTCTTGTTGCAGGGTGAATCGGAGCAGTGTGAGGTCTATAGAACCGCACTGCTGAGACTGAAAATGGCGGCTTCCTGTTCTTTGTGGGTCCGGACCAACCACTGACGCTGACCATGCCCACAGCCCGCCCTCCACTGATCGAGGCTCGCATTGGTGCAAGCCTGCGCATCTGCACAGGTGAGCAGGTACAAAACGGCACACTCCAGAAGATTGAAAGACCAGATTTTTCCGGTCTTCACTTAGTGTGCTGGAGGACCATTTGGGGACGTTTTGGATCGGACTAAGGTGCGGAACTAAGGTAAATAGTCCGAACCTAGTCCGATCCAAGGTGCGGATGACCTCCGTGACAGGACACCTTGGCCCATTTTAACTTCCTCATGCGGAAAGGGCCATTGTCTTTGCAAATGATGCTGTATCAGCCCTCTATTTTTGCCTCCCCACCCACCTGGCCCTCCATTGCTCTGCATCCATTTACAAGGGTGCAGCATACACAACTTCCCTCCTACATCCTTGAACTAAATACAGATGTCATGCATCAGACAAAATTGTCCAGCTACTTCCATATGTGTAAGACACCTAACAAGTTTCTGGCCTTAGCCTCCAAAGCAACTTTTTTTCCCAGCTCTGGATAAACCAAAACACTAGAAAGGAGGAATGGATGCCACAGAGGCAAGTCAACAGTTAGAACTTCTCAAAAAATAACTACAACATTTTCAGGTTTTTTTTTAATGATGTGGAATAGAGAACAGGACTATGGGCTTTATCATACAAGGCAAGTAATTTACAGTTATAGTAGGATAATAATGTCTTTCGAAGGGACTAATCACATTACCTCGTTCCTCTTCTGCAGTTCTCTTGGTGGGAGACTCTTTTGAAAGTGTTTCTTTTGCAAAAGAGGTCATTTATGTTTGTAGTAAAAGAATTATTTTTTCAAATGGTCTCCCACTGGGAGAAGAACAGAAGAGAAACTAGGTCATGTGATAAGTCCCAGCCAAAAATGCTATTATCCTGCTGCAATTACAATTTACCTGCCTCCTATGATAAAGGCCTATATCTATCAAAAATAGAGAGGACCTGGTTCTATCAAAGACCTGAGCGCTGGTGAAGCATACTGCAAAGAGAAACATGTTGGAATTCAATTCAACAGGTTGAAAGCTTTATTTTTTCCAACATGTTTCAATTCTCTCATAGAAATTTAGGTAGCTACTTCCTACTGACTCAGAGCATGGTTCATCTGCTGCTAGTTTAAACTAATAGAGGATACAGAATAAGTTAATAAGTGGTTACAATTGATTATAACTGATTATAATTTAGGGATTTTTATTAATCAACTAATTTTGTAGATATATAATTAAGATGATAATACTGATTAGCAACAAGTATTAACCTTGGTATAAATTTAAGGATTTAATAGTTGTAATTGTTTAATATATGCTGTTTGCAGCAAGGGGATGAACCAGATTTTCAGTTATTTGTAGTCTCTTAGTTGGAGTTTAGTTTGATATTTGTAGTTTTCTTATGTATTGTTTGTTTCTTCATTTGTAGTGGATTGTTGAATATTTTTAGTTTTTTGTATTTCTTCATAGTGTTGTTGTCTGTTTTTATTCAATAACATTTTATTATCATTTTAAAAAAGACATTATGGGCTGCTAACAAGACAAATCAATGGACCCTAGAGTAAATCAGACTTGAACTGCCATTAGAAACCAAGTGGATAGAACTGAGGCAGTTGTGATTTAGAGATGGTGAGATGGTGTGACACACTGGAAAAGATTATAATGAGCAAAAGAGCTGGAAAAGAAGAAGATCCGACTACAAGTAGATTGATTCAATCAAGGTAGCCAGGGTCCTGGGTTTGCAAGACCTGAGCAGGGCTTTGGTCACGGAATCTTGGAGGCCGTCATAAGCCAAAGTTGACTTGATGGCAAAAAATCACAAGTTCAGTGCTACAAGCTACTCTGATTGGCAGCAGGTCTAGGCTTCAGGCAGGATTTTTTTTGCTAGTCCTGGCTGTGGTTTCCTAGTGTTCACTAGTGGTCTCCTGTCCAAGTACTAACCAGGCCAGAGACCCTGCATAGCTTCCAAAACCAGAGAAAGTCAGGTGTGGTCAGGTGGATAAAGATCTGCCAGGCAGGACGTAGAGCAGATGATGATGATGATGATGATGATGATAATAATAATAATAATAATAATAATAATAATAATAATAATATTTATTTTTATCCCTCCTCTCCACATGGATCAAGGCGGCAAACAACATGAAATACATTAAATACATTAAAAACATTAAAACATACCCAATCCTCCCCACCCACCAACCCACCTAAAACAACCCCTTAAAACACACAACAATTAACAGTCAATCAATTAACTATTAACAAAACAGCAAGACAATTGATGGGAGGCAATGGAAATGCTGGTCTTGGAAGGCCTGTCGGAAGAGATCAGTCTTGACTGCTTTTTTAAAGCAGTCCAGACTGGTAATATGCCAGGTCTCCTCCGGCAGGCCATTCCATAACTTGGGAGCGGTAGGTCCTCTGGGTAACCGCAGCCTACCTAGTTCTGACTGGCTGCAGTAAATTCCTCCCAGAGGACCTTAATGTGCGGGGCGGATTATATGGGAGAAGGTGATCCCGCAGGTAGGCTGGCCCTAAGCCATGAAGGGCTTTAAAGGTAATAACCAACACCTTGTACTGTGCCCAGAAACTAATAAGCAGCCAATGAAGAGACTTTAAAATTGGTGTTATATGGTCAGTTTTAGGTCTACCGGTGACCAAGCTGGCTGCCATATTCTGAACTAATTGAAGTTTCCGGACTAAGCACAGGGGTAGCCCTATGTAAAGCACATTGCAGAAGTCGAGCCATGAAGTTACCAGCACACGCACCACTGTTTTTAGGTGTTACAGGAACCACGCTGGCCCACTCTGGAAATCAGGAGACCAGGCATCAGGCTTTGGATTAAATAGAGACACTTTTATTAAAGGTGCAAATCTAAATCTTTTAAACATGAACTCCAATGGGGACTACTAGTCACTCTTGGATTCCATTGAGGCAGGTGTTACAGCCCCAAGCACCCTCCCCAGTCTAATATGGTTTAATTGACAAAATACGAATTAATTGGCAAAATACATCAATTGGTGTTGATATAAAATGGAACCTGGGGTGACTAGAAGGTCAAGCTGGGCAGAGGACAATTACTGACTGAACATGTGTGATTGCAAGGCAGGTCAGCCAAACCCCCTCTAGGTGTAGCCAAAGTCATTGTCAGGCAGATTACCAAGTGACTCAGGTGATAATAAGCTTAAGCTGAAGCTGGAACATCTCTGAGCATACAATGGTCAAAGCAAGCTCCCACTAAAACACCGATTGTTTTATCCTGTCTCCTTACACCCGGACATTTCCCTACGTTGTCTCTGTGCTTCTCCACAAGTACAGGGCTATTATAACAGCCATTAACTCTTTGTCACCTAACACTAAGACCATTAACTACATCCGGACCCCATCATCCATGCTGCAGTTTCCATTGTCTACTCAGTTGAGAGAGTCATTCACACCCATGGCTCCCAGGGACATTTTAGGTATATAAGCCCTCCATTTTGAGCAGTTCGATGCAGTACTTTGTTTACTGACTGTCGCACTGTCACTCTGATTCCCAACCAAGTACTGCTCTTAGGTGCAAGTCTAAGCCACATTGCTGCTCTCCGGAGCGGTAATTATCACCCGAACCCTAAAATTCCTCTATCAATAACTTTCCTCTCTTTATCCTTCAACTAGCTCGTGTGTGAATACTTGACTGTTTGGATCTTTGTGTGTGTGCTTGAACCTTCAGGAAAACACAATTTAGCCTGTCTTGGAATCTCCGGTTGGTTCTTTCCTGCAAGACCCTGTAAACTTTGGTGGAAAAATCTTGTTAGGTTACCCCCACTTGCAGGTCTCCTAATTTGAGTTAATTAATTCCCCACTGTCACACAGAGGTACTGGCATCCTGGGTGGACCACTCACATTTTGGGGTAACACAGGGGGTCTCTTCCCAACTTGCTTCTTACCCACCATTGGGTGAGACACCTAGTATGGGGAGCACACCAAGGTGACTAGGTTGCCCTCTGACTGCCTTGCCTCCCTCCCTCTCTCCAGTTCCACAGTTTAAAGTGTGGACATCCCACCCAGTTTGACTTCAAGGATTACCTCCTTCCCTATCCCTGGATATCTTATCCAAAAAGGGCAGTTCCAGAGATGCTGTTGGTGGTGATATGTGTGTTGTTTCCAACTTATGGTGGTCTGAAAGCTCACAGGGTTTTCTTTAAAATAATTGTACAGAGGGTGTTTGCCATTGCCTTCCCCTGAGACTCACAGAGTATGATTTGCCCAAGGTTGCCCAGTGGATTTCCATGGCCAAGCAGGGAACTGAACTCTTGGCTCCAGGGTTGTAGTCCAATGCTCAAATCACTATACCATGCTGGCTTTCATTGGTCACATACACAGGATAATTCCTGATTACAACTGTGCATATATTTTTTGGAAGTTGCAGAGTAGTGTCATGGTGTAGACCCAGCAAAGGGGTAGTATTGTTACCCTGACTTCTGTGGGTCCTCAGGGGATATCCAGATTTGCTCCTAAAATACAAAGATTTTGGAAATTAGCAGAGCACTGCTTAGCAAAGCAGAGGGCAGGACAACACAGCAAGATCTTTAACCCTATGTCTATGGAGTCAGACCACACAAGAGCCAGGTCAAATGTCCAATTATCAGTAGT
This sequence comes from Cyclura pinguis, assembly GCA_030412105.1. NCBI lineage: Eukaryota > Metazoa > Chordata > Lepidosauria > Squamata > Iguanidae > Cyclura > Cyclura pinguis. The sequence continues at coordinate 13,681,479 of CM059599.1, read as the reverse complement.
TTAACAGAATTGGCAAAATATCCACACACACACACACAGTGAAGCAGTCACTCACACAAGCGCACAAGGACTAATGAGTTGGAAAGATATGAAGATTGGGAAAAGTGGAGGGGAAAAGAACGGTTTATACTGCACCTGATCCTGTGGCTCGGGAAGAAAAGAATTGTGGCTCAGGAAGAAAAGCAAGGCAAAAGTGGCTCAGTGGAGAAAGAATCCTGAGGGGAGCTGTTGAATAGCAGAATGCCGGGGCGCTAGTCCATTGTGGGAGTTCTTCAAAAAGAGCCCCAAAAGAAGACTCAATTATAGTGCAAAGTATGCCTCAGGGGGGCAGACCCCTTCCCGAAAAGAACAAATGGCTGAATCATGCAGATGGACCTTGTTTTGCATTTCTAACCTCATCTAGAGTACACGTAGTTCATATTGTTGTTGATGGCCCATTTGGTGTGTGTATACATGCCTTTTGAGGTCTTGGAGATGTGACCGGGGGATCGTTGGCCTGACCTCGCTAGCTGTGCTTCGATTTTAGACCCAGATGTCTACATTCCTGTCCGATGAACCTCTGGCTTAATAGCTTTGGATATTAAATATTACATTCCCCCGGGGCTGGGTCTGCTAGCAGGGGTTACAGTATCCTACTGCAGACGTGATACAGACAAAAGTTCTGTCTCCGAATACTAGTTCTTAGTAAGAATGCCTCTCTCTCTCTCTCTCTCAATTTCCTTCCCCTCCGCCCCCAGTTTCATCAGCAAGAGCCAGAGTCCTATTTTAATTGACCTAGCAGTGATAGGGAGAAGAGATCTGTTGCTTTATCTCTTGCCATGCATGCAGAAAGAAAAAAAAAGATTAAAACTCATTCTACTCAATCTCATCAGTGTGAGTGAATAATGCTTCATAATCAGTCACCTTTACCCACTATCTCCGACATCTGAGTCCAGCAAGCCATAAGAACTGTCTGAAACTAGAGCTTCATTTCCATATTCTGTGCAGAACAAATTTGGTTCTTTTGTTCTACTTGGAAGACAAAAGAATTGTCATCATTGTCCTACCTGCCTTCCCTCCACCCCCCGCCCTCAACCTGCCCTGTACAGTCTCTCTGCGGGATTCATTTGTGCTCTTCCTCGCTAAAACAAAGATAGTTCCAGGAAAGACGTGCAGGATCAGCTGGGAGAGAAGAAATATAACAGACAGAATCAAAGTATTACAGGTGCTTGATGCAACCTGCCAAATCGGGTTTCCAGTTTAGTTTCAACCCAGACCCCGAAGCTTGTGCCCCAAAACCTGAGACCCCTGTGATGTCATTGAGCAATATGCATTAAGTAAATTGTTCAGAGCTTCTCATTCAAACACACAGAGAGACAGACAAAGAGAGAAAATGTGCAGTACACCCACATATAACATTTCAGAATCCAGCGCTTTATGCAATTTTTGTATATAGTGTGCAACCCTTTGTGTTTTACCGGAAGTGAATGAGCAAAGCATTGTAGCTGCTGAAAACAGGCAGTATTGACCTTTGGATGTATCACAAGAAGAAACTTCATCAGTTTTATCAATTTAAACAGTAAAACCACTTCACCAGCATGGGGTAGCAGCATCCATATACTGCAAGCACCATGAGCAGCACTGTGAGCCAGTGTACAATTGAAGCCATGCAAAACAAACTCACATTAAATATGGGCCTACCATATTTCCCTGTGGGAATTAAGACAGAAACCTAAGCTAAGGTCAAGGTGAAATGAGCAGATTATTCCTTCTCACTTATTTAGGGAGACAGGATAAGGAAGATTTAATCTAGCCTACTTGGTTCTAGCCAGAAAATGTATGCAGAACAGAGTGGAGGGTGAACCCTGTCACCACAATGACTGTGAAGAAGGAAGGAAGCTAGTTAAGTTAAATACACAGACTTCCTGGGGAGTCTTTGCAAGTTGCAGCAACAAATGAATTGAGCCTTGCAAGCTATAGCAAGGTGAGCTGGAAATTTGCGCAGAGTACTTCCCTCTTGCCTGGAGCTGAGCTCGCCCAAACTGAAGAATTTGCACCCTTGCCTCCCAGCTGTAAATTACCCAGGAAAAGTCAGGGCCAGGTCTTCAAATCCAACAACCATAGTGGCAGATAAAGATAGGGTTGAAACATTCCACACATAGGCCCTTTCCGCATCCTACCTTTTCTCAGCGCTGGGGTGCAGTGCTCGTGCGAGCAGCCTCTTGTGAGAGGCCTTCGCGTCCAGGTTTCTTCAGCTCTGCACAAGCTTCCTGCTCGTGCAAGAGCCCCACCTTTTCCTTTCTCAGTGCAGCCTGGGACCTTCCCAGGCTGCACTGAGAGAAGAAGCGCAAGCGGCCCGGCTCCCAAGGCTCCACACACAAGGTAAGTGCACGCGGGGCCTGGGAGCAATGCGCGACCACACACCATTTTCGGCTTAAAGGCGAAAATGAAAAAGTGCACGAGCGGTGCCTGCCAGGCCCTGGAGCTTCGTGCAAATGTGAGTGCATCCTGTGGACCTCTCCTCACATTTGCACAACGCTCGAGGGGCCCTTCCGCATGGAAAATGCCGTGCGAAAAGGGCCATAGAGAGAGAGCGGTTTCCTAAAACTCCGTTGTGTGGAAATGGCTGCTTTTGGATGCTTTTCTAAAAGATTCCATCCTGACTTGTTTCACCCTAATGCAGTAAATAAGACAACTTAAAAAAAAAAATCCTCAGTGCAATCTGCCATCCGCATCAGCAGGTTTAGAGAAACAGAGTCTGACTTTACTGTAAGTCTAGAGAGAAAGTGTCCAGGGGCAAAATCCATAGTCCAAGCAAGGGTCAAGGGTTCAAGAACTGCAAGCAAGGAATTCAGGAGTAAGCTGGGTTGCATCCACTGATAGAATCAGTTGGCTCCAACAGCTTCCCCTCATTCTGGCCTTTTGTCATATAGGTTCAGAGTCTTACCCAGCTGTGGGCCTAATCAATCAGTCCTTGTTACATAAACACTACCAGAATCCTGCACTCTCCTTTTTTCCACCTATATTGGCTGCCGTAAGTACTGTTCCTCTCATGTCTCTAGGGTGGAGCTGTTGGGAAGGGTCCTACCTGGATCTTGGGACAGTTTGTTTATTAAAGACTTCTGGAGACTAGGATTCAAATCTGTACTTGGATACTGGGTGATCTTGGGAACGTCACATTCTCTCAGCCTCAGAGGAAGGCAAAGGCAAACTCTCTCTGGACAAATCTTGCCAAAAAATAACTGTGACAGGTTCACTTTAGAATAGCTATAACTTGGCAAGTTTGTTGCCTTTGCCTTTCTCTGTGGCTGAGAGAATGTGACTTGCCTGAGGCAACCCAGTGGGTTTCCATGGCTGAGCAGGGATTCAAACCCTCGTCTGCAGAGTCATAGGTTCTTTCTGAACCCTAACTTTTTTACAAAGTCATCCAGTGGGGATCCCAGCAGTGGCTCTGCCAGGAGGCGAGCACGATGGCAGCGCTCCTCTCTGCATCAGCTGGCTCCCTGCAGAAGGGAGCGTGATGGCCACACTTCTTCCTTCTGCAGCACTGCCAGAGACTTTCCCAGGATGCACTGGGGCAGGAAGTGCAACCATCACACTTCCGGGGCTTCCACAGAACATGCAAGTGTGGGATGGTGGTGCAATCACGTGTCATTGACTGGAAGAACCCTTCAATGATTTAATCCACAATCACACCTCCTGGGGATGGGAGAAGGATGGGACAGCGACGTCACGCAGAAGTGTCATCACAGTCCTGTGCTTCTCCTGTCCCCATGGCAGGATAGGAGGGTGCTGCAGAAAGGGCCATAGTCTGGGTGTGCTCACACCTCCATTTCCCTTTTGTCAGTGATGCAGCAGCAGGGGTATGTGTGCGCATGCTCAAACCGTCTGTCATTTACAAATGAAGGAGCGGTTTCAGTGCCCACAAACCTCTCCCTCCCCAGCACCACATCCCTGCTGCTGATTATGTTGGTGTCCAGCAGCAGGGCTTTGTGGATCCCCAGTTAAGAACCACTGATTTAAAGCAAACTGCTGAATTGTCCTCACAATCCCAAATCAGTCTGGTGTATGCTGTGATTGTGGATGCACACAGGGAGTACCCCATCCGTTTTTTATGCAAAGACAAAGTCTCTGAATAACATTCTGACAGTCTTGAAAACTTTAAGATTTTCTTTAAGGTCTAACTTATAATGCCGTCCTTTTCTGGCATCAGGGTTTGTTTTTTTTTTTTGGTTTTTTTTTCATCCCATTATGTCAAGAAATGTATTATCCCTCCATTTGTCTGTCAGAATTATTCCCGCCGGGCCCATAGACTACAGGCTCCTGTTCTTGAAACTTCCCGAGAACATCTCGCTATCAAGAGTTGCCGTTTCCAGCGAACGTCTCTGGTGACTTTTGACAATGTTTTACAGAGAACCAGAGCAGGAAGCTGCAGAGTTAAAGGAAGTCTTCCGTCCTAGCAATGAATATGTAATAGGCTCCCCCCCCCCCACTGTTCAGCATTCCAAAATATGTAAGGTTCATTAAGTCTTTCAGAGATGGGAGCCTGGATGTCACTTCTGAATGAACCTGTCTTCAGGACAGCATTAGCAAATGACACGTTGAGGTAGGAAATATTAATATCCTACATTAAGGAATATCTTAAAAAAAAAAACGCCCCTCGCAGAAACAGATGATGTGGAGTATGGGGACTGGTAGGAGAGGGGGACTGTGAATTCTCTCCAAACTTTATATGCAAATGGCCTTTTGCTTATACGCATAAGAATGCTCTTTTGCTATTCAATTCCTCCATATTAGCAAGCAAGAGTGTAACTAATATATAAAATAAAGCCATTCTCTTTAATGAGAATGCTAAATATTTTAAAGAAACGCACGGCTGTGAAATATTGTCAAGGGCATTTTTATACTTAAGTTTAAGAACACTTATGACTTAAGCGCTGAATTATTTAACATGCTCAGCCTTGAAGTTCTATTTATGTACAGGGGTTTAATGTTTGCACGCTTTTTGTTGGCTTTTCCCGTGCTAAGGATTTAGGACCTTTGATTTTCTGTTTATAAAATTTACATTTTTAATCTCTTATTTCTGTGTATTTCCCTCATTTGGCTCCTATGGGCAAAATAGAGCAGAGGGAAGAAAGTGGAGGGGGGGTTAGATTTGTTTTTAAAAATTTAAAAAAGAAAAAGGGAAGGAAGGGAAAGGGCCTAATATCTAGGAATGGAAATGAAATTCTAGTTAGCACTAGAAAGAACTACAGTGGCCCCTCCACATTTGCGAGAGTTTGGGATGCAGAAACCTTGCAAAAGTGGAAAAACCGCAAATAACCCCCCCTGTCCCACAATCCCTCTCCCATTTCCTTGCCTCTGACTCCAGCATTCTTGGAGGAGAGAAGAAAAATGTCAAGGTGAAGGACTTACCTGCAGTGTCCCCTCAGACAGAGAAGAGTTCTGAATTCTGGCTTTCTATCTATTTCCAGTTGCTGTCTTGAGAAAGGAGATTCCTCCAAGGAGGAAGGGATGGAGCAAAGAGAGCACCTGACCAATCATAGGCCACTGCACAGCAGAATGAACAGAGAGGACATGTGGCAGAAAGGACACCCTTCCAGTGGAAGGGGGGCTTTGCTAACCCAAAGGGGGAAAACACTCGTTTTAAACACAAGCCTTGCAAGACTGGGGTGAGAAATGCAATAGACTGGGGGGAAGAGAATGGGGGTAGAGAGAGACACACATGTCTCACAAATAATCAAATTCATGCAGGTCAAGTTCACAAATGTGGACGGAGAACTGTAGAAGGAAATGAATTCTATGCAAAGGAGTTCTACAAACACAGCCTCACCTTATATAGGCAACCTCTTTTAGCAAAGCCTCTGAGAAAGAAGCTGCTTTTTACAAAGTCTTTTTAATGCCTGCACAGCATCCCTTTGCACCTTGTCCTCTGTCTAGCTGGGGTTTTTTAGGAGTATCAGCACTGAGAAGGAGGTGTGGAGAAACACAAACGTTCCACGTTGGGTTGCAGAAGCAGACCTGTAGTAAACAAGGCAATAAAGCTGGAGCTGAGAAAGAGCAGGATTGTACTCTGGCTGATCTAACTGTGCCTCCTTACAACAGGTGAGGTCAACAGCAGCTGCATTTGGAATCCCTTACCGAGCATGTGTGAAGAGCAACATACAGTGAAAAAGGGAGAGCAGATAAGCATCATCAGCTCTCCCTCCCCTTTTTTGAAAGCATAGATGTGTAAGTTTGGCCACAAAATGGAAATTATTAGAAAAATGGAAGCTGGTGAAAGAAAAATGCCATCCCTGGATGCATTTTGGAAGAATTCTTGATGTGGTCTCTAGAAGATTCCAAATGTTTTTATTTACTTGTGCAAGGTTTACCTATGCTGATTGTCTTATTTCACATGTACGTATCTTTAGTTCTGAATAAAAAGTCTGCCAAACCATGTTCAAGTTGCTCCTCTTTTGGTGGGGGGGTGGGTATAAGAATCTATCCCTATTCTTCCCATGTTATTTCTGCCTCTGCATCCCAAACTGAACATAAGTTCAGGAGGCCAAGTCTCAGGTGACATGGGCCCTTGACAATCCTGGCTACTTAGAACTCCAGCTTGAGTTCTTTAAGAGTATCACTGGAGAAAATTCAAGTTTTCATTATTCAGAAAGACTTATCCAGTTTCAGAGGGTGTGGCACTGAAGAGCTGTGGGCCAGTAAATGCTGAGTGTTATGTGACTCTGTTCTGCCTGTTGTTCAATGTTTTTTGATGGTTCATGTTACCCCAAAAGGCGGGTTACTTGAGGTCCACCAGCAGTGCTAGTGTCTCCTTAGAAACTGGGGAAATTACAGCTGAAAAGAGGTCTGTGAGAGGGGGATAATAGCAGGATCTTTTCACATGTGTATACCAGTATTAACTGTAGAGAAGAGTCCAGTTAAAAGTTAAAAGGGACTTTTACTAATACACACACACAAGAAATCAAGCAATCCCAAGAGCCATACAAGGCTATTGAAGGAAAAGGTGAGCAGGAATGGATAGAGAGAGATTTTGGGTGAAAAGGGTGATATTTACCAGTCCTGAGGCAGAAGATTGAAGTGGAGTGGCTTAAACAGTTGTCTGAGGGTAACATGAAGGAACAGAAATCTGAAGTGTATCATGACACCCAACATGCCAGCAAATTACCTGGTCTGAAGCTGGGGTTTTTATACTCTGTCTCTACCCTTGAAGGAGTGACTATTAATGGCTTTCTTGCAGAGTAATCAAAAGAGGTCCAGAACAGATTGATTGTCCTGACAGCTTCCTAATGTCTTGGTCAGGTAATATAAATGGGGAATGTCTCTGTAGGAAATGCACACAGGATGGATGCTTGCCTGCTGCACCTGGGCAGTTTTGTTTACTTTTGTATTTGGAGGTCATGTCATTGAGAGGATTATCCCAAACCCATTAACATCAGGAGTTTCCATCTAATCCTTTCAAATTTGTAACCTAGACGTGCTGAGGTCATCCTGATCTAGCTCACACTTACAGCCAGTGTCCTGCTTCCGCATGCTTTTACAACCTTAAGTGTCCAGTTTTCTAAAATGACATTTCTTGTCAATTTTGCCATCCCACAGGATGGGGGGATGTAAGGGATGGTAACAGCACCATCTTGTCTTTATTGAAGAGAAGGGAATTCAAGATAGGGTCATCTGGTCCAAGGTCAGCAAGTTACCTCCCATTTAAAGGCCATCAGCCATTTGGTGGAGCACATCACAGGGGATTTCACCATAGAACCAACCCCCTGCAACATGTCCCAGGAAAGGTTTGCTATTATCTCTGCTGTTTCCAGCCCCCACCCCACCCCCTGCAAAAAATGTGCTATATATTCCATACCATAGATGATTTTATTAACTTTAGAGTGGGTGAAGAAGACAGCAAATTATTTCCTATATCTGATCTCAGTCATTAATAAAAATGGACATGGTAATCAAGAAATCAGAAGAAAGAAAAGCAGATATGAAGTAACCAGATAAGATCCTCAAGTAGAAAGACATACCATTAACTACCAGAGTGTTACACCAAAGGTGAATGACTCAGAGATCCACAAAGTGATGCTAATGCCTCTCTGAAACAGTTGGAAATATTAGCTCAAAGGAGAGGCCTGTGAGAGGGGGCTGACCTAGAAGGATCTTTTATACCTGTGTATAATGGTACTAATGCAGGGACACCAGTTGGAGATTCAAAGAATATTTGTTTCATTGAGGAAATTAACATTCACACATGCACAAGATCCAAACTGTCTCACAATCACACAAGGATAATTGAATGAAAAGGAAGGAAGAATTGGATAATGAGAAGTTAGGGCAAAGTGGGTGATATTTACCTATTCTGCAAAGAACAAAGTGTTGTGGCTCAGACTAAGGATCTGATAGTAGTACAAGAACAGAAATCAGAGCAGCAAGTGATGACCTATGCCCAAAGTACTACAAGTCATTTGGCTCAGAACCAGGGTTTAAATACCCTGTTTCCACCCTGAGAGGGAAAGTGTTAGTGGCTCTCTGGCTGAGTATACAATGGGATCCAGAACAAGCTAATGGCTTTAGTATTAGGTGACAAAGGACTGATGGGAATCATGATAGTTCCTTAATTGTCGGACTGGTAAGGAAACAAAGGAGAAATTTGGTGGGAAGGGAGAGTGGATTGAAGACAATCACGGACAACTTCAGGTGCTATTGTTTACAAAAGTCAAGTCATTGAGAGATATTTGCAAGTCCATTATTGCCAGAGGTTCCCTGACCATGACCTGGCCATGTCCTGAGGTCCCATCTACCTTCATGTTGCATGTGTTCAGCCAGTCCTCTTCACCAGCACAGCTTTTCAGCCATGTCAGTGTATAATTTATATTTTATGCCAATATTTGCCAATTATACCATATCATGGAGTGGGGGTGTACATCCTAGTAACAAGAGTCAGAATCATATGTGCCATAACATTTCCAGTTTCTATGCATATTTGTGAAAAATGGACAGTGAAGAAAGCTGAGGGGAACAGAATAAACTCATCTGAAATGTGGTACTGGAGAAGAGTTCTGCAGATACCATGAACTGCTAGAAAGAGAAATCAGTGGGTCCCGGAGCAAATCAGATCTGAACTCTCCCTAGAAGTCAAGATAACTAAAGTGTGGCCATTTTTATTTGGGCTTATCATGAGAAACATGGCTCACTGGGAAAGATGACAATGCTGAGAACAGTGGAAGGCAGTAAGAAGAGAGGAAGACCACATTTCAGATGGAATGATTCAGTCAAGGGAATCATAGCCCTTAGCTTGTAAGGCCTGAGCAGGATTGCTAATGACTGGGACTCATGGGAGTCTCTCATTCAAAGTGTTGTCACAAGTCAAAGTTAACTTGATAGCAAATAACAGCAGCAAGTTCCAAACAAATGGAATGACTCTTCAGGGATTGTTTCAATAATCCCAGGCAAGCGCCATCACAGCTATCTGGAGGTATGAGTTTCTAATTCAAAACACCCTTTGGGATAAACAGCCAAAGGAAGGGAGATTCAACAGCATACAGCTAACCTTGTCATCTTTTATTTTGTTGCTCTGCATTGCAGTGATCCTTCATGACATAAAGCAGAAGTAACCTGACATGTCATATACCGAGCAATGATGTGACTTTTACAAACTCTAGTCTGTGTGCCTTTCAAAAGCATACTCTACAGCTGTGCAGGTGAAATAATGAACAAGAGATGGCTTCAGCTCAAGAACTTTGTTCATATCTAGTTGCAGCTGCAGTTAACATAATAAATCCAGACTGGAATGGAAGTAAGGAGGAAGGGGAAACTCAATTAAAAGCCCAAAAGAAAGTAATACTTTCTATCCCTTTTCAAGAAAAGAGAGAGAAGCCAATCTAAACAGCTAGTCTGCCTTGCCTTTGGAACCTAGAAAGGCCCACCAAAGAGAAAAAGGTGATGAGTTGGTGGAGAGATGTTTCTGTGTCTTGGGTATCCCCATTGTGATGACACACCTTGAAAAGAGGATTCTAAGAAGCCAGCTTAGCAAGGTGGATGCAGAAGGCAACATGGAAAAGGAGCGCTGGAGATGCCTTTATATCCATAGTCTCTAGGTGACACCTGATCTCTTCAAACTAGATTTGTGCACAAATTAGTTGAATATGCAATTTGATTATAACAGCAATTTGATTCCCATTGATTTCTGGACTTTACAACATGCTAGCAGTTTATTCATTAAACATCCAGTCCATGGTCTCCTCAGTTCAATGCTCTTGTTGAGAAAGATGCAGGGTAGTTAAGAGCCTATTAAAGAAAGGTGTGGGCTCTAATGCGGATTGTTTTAACTCACCCTCTGGAGTTGGAAAATTCAGAGGCACAGTCAAAAGACCAGGGATTTATAGCTCCCTGGTCACAGTGGTCTCTCCAAGGTTGAGGGGCTGAGGGAAAGTGAAGCTATTCCCCAGCAAGAAGTCACATGTTACCATTGTTTGCAGAGCAATGAAGAGACAAGGAAAGATTATGCTGATGCCAGTGGCAGTTAAATAGGAGCTGCTGACTAATTAGGCATCTGGTGCCTTGAGACAGCTGCCTATAAATCTCCCAGCAGCTCTTTGACAGCTTTGTTGCTTACAACTGTCTGTCTTGGTGACTCCTGGTACTCTTTAGTGTTCATGTTTTCTTGACCTTGAACTGGCTATGATTTACAGCTCTGTTTTACTCCTTGCTGACTTTGTTTATCTGGACTACTGACTTACTGTACAACTTCTGGACCAGCCGACAACCATCCTTTTGCTTCTCCTTTCATTCTACTGGATAACCTGTGGCTGACTGGACTAACTTCTTGACAGTTCTTGCATTCCAATCAACTGCTTCCAGGAAACACTTTCAGGATTGGAGCACAGGACAGGGATCCTTGTCTGGCACTTTTAATTACAGAGCTAGTCCAATGCATCATCTTCTGTCCTCTGCATAACAAGTATTCAACAGAAACCCCAAAGCAAGATGCCATGACTATCATACAAGAAAAGCACTACTGAATATGGCATCATGAACTACCTCCCAAAGGAGCAATGTAAAATGTGTAAAGTGTGTGTGTGTGTGTGTGTGTGTGTATTTAAAAGGGGTAAAAGCCTTCCCACAATTTCTAAAAAAGATAAGAAGCTGATCTCAGTTGACTAAACATGGAAACAATAGTGTCACAGGAAGTGGCTCAACAATCTGTGATTATGTCATGAAGATTTACACTCTGACATAGCAGGAGAAATCAACAACTGGGACCTCATTCTCTCTCTCTCTCTCTCTCTCTCTCTCTCTCTCTCTGAACTGCTAGAATTTTGGAATTGGAGGGAAAATTTAACTGGGGACAGAGTCCTTATTTAGATGAGTACTGTCCTTATCCTTCCACCAGGAGCTACATCCCTGTGGAAGGGAGCAAGGACAAGGAATCTCTAAGACAAGTATCCATGACCATTTTTATTAATCGCAAACAATTCATAGAATCATAGAGTTGGAAGAGACTGATCCAAAACTTTAAAAAAATCAAAGAGGACAGATGCAAAGAGGATGACAAATCAAAACTATATCCAAATTTGAAATTTTCTGAGGCTTCTTCATACAATCATACAGTTAGAAGGGGTCTCAAGAGCCCTCTAGTTCAAACTCCAGTGGGTGTAGGAATCCACTGCTAAAGGACCCTTTGAGATGGTCATTTGACTTCTGTTTAAAAAAATCCCACTGGAAGAAAGTCACCACATTCCAAGGGAATCCATTTTCATGTTGAGCAGGCTTTACCATCAAGAAATTCTTCCTAGTGCTTAGTGGGGATCTCCTTTCTTCTAAACCCAACATCAGAAGACATCTTCATCCAAAATGAGTGGGTCACAAAGTGGAAGTTGAGCATTCATTTTACCTCCTATATGCCAGCATCTGTTGCTTTCTATTCCCACACCCTCCAGCTTCATTGTTTTCAGTACTGAGGTCTAAAGCAGGTTTCTGCTTACATTTAGTTGTCCATGCATAGATTGCTTCATCTAGTCAATAGCCCTGTCTTATTAGGATCCCTATTCACATGCTGTATCCTATTTTCATTCAGTTCAATGGGTGGAAAGCTCCTGTTCAGACCTCTCAGCTCAATGACTTCCTTTGGTAGCACAGAAAGGACTTAGGGACTTAGAGACAAGGGCAGTGTTGTGTTTCCATTGTCAGTTTGATCTCATCTATGTTCTTTGGAACACACCAGTAGGGCTTCGGTGGTCTTCAACCCTGAATCAGAGTGAAATTCTTGGGAATAATACTCAATCAGCTCAAAATAAGAAGTTTACTCGTCAGGTGCTTGTTTGGTTCTTTCAGGAAGAAAAGAGAAGGGAGAGAAAAAGAGAGCAAAAGCAAGAAGGAAAGAGAAAAGCAATAGCTTCTGTGTCGCTATTAGAGATATTAAAAAATAGAAACATAGAGTTGGAAGAGACTACAAGGACCACTCAGTTAAACCCCCAGGCATGCAGGAATACACAAAGTACTCGTGCCAGCCAGCCTCTGTTTAAAAACTTCCAAAGAAGGAGACTCAACCACACTCTGAGGTAACATATTTCACCACCAAACTTCCATCAGAAAGTTCTTCTTAATGTTTAGCTGGAACTTTTCCTGTAATTTGAAGCCATAGTTCCATCTCCCAGTCTCTGGAGCAGCAGAAAACAATCTTCTGCCACCATCTTCCATATGACATCTTTTCAAATATTTAATCATGGTTCTCATGTCACCTCTTAACTGTCTCTTCTCCATGCTAAACATACCCAGTTCCCTAAGCCATTCCTCATAGGACAGGGTTTCCAGGCATTTTAGCATGTTAGCCATCCTCCTCTGGACACATTCCAGCTTTTCAATATCCTTCTTGAAATGAAGTGCCAAGAACTGGACACAGTATTCTAGATGAGATCTGTCCAAAGCAGAACAGAGTGGTACTATTACTCGCCACAACCTAGACACTATACTCCTATCGATGCAGGGTAGAATCACATTGGCCTTTTTAGATGCCACATCACATTGTTGATTCATATTCAGCTTCTGGTCTACTAAGACTCACTAAACTGAAGTAGAGGATTCTGGGATTGCTAATCCTTCTATCTCTTTCCTTTCCCTTGATCCCAGATGCAAATTTCCTGTGAGGAAATTATAAATCATCGTAAGCTTCATCCTCCTAATTATCATCATTATCATCATTATCTAATACTGCTTTGGAAAAATTACACTTCAAGAATAAGGGGTGACACCAATCTTCGTGGCACTAGGTCACTAGTACTTAACTTGTGGGCTATTAGGTATTTGTGGGCCTATTAGGTATTTACTTTGCTGTAAACTGACTTACAATCATGTAAAGGTAAACTGAACTATTGCACAACACTTGTATGCTCAGAAAGGAAGCAGAAATAAGCTATGTCTCTGGGATCATGGTGCTAATGGCACCAGTGTTACTCTAAGAGGAGGGGGATGTTGAGGTCCACCCCCAATGCCATCATCCCCTTTGAATTTGGGAGAATTACTACCTAAAGAAGGCCTGTGAGAGGAGGGTAATAGCAGGCTGTTTTTGCCTGTGTATACCAGTACTAACTGTAGAGAAGACTCCGGTTAAAAGTTAACAAAGTATTTTATTTGGAATTAACAAACATACAAGAAATCATGACCATATAAAGCTATCAGAAAGTGAGGCAAGAAATGCTGGATAGAGAGAGATTGGGTGGAAAGGGTGATAGTTACCATTCCTGAAGAAGGGGTCACACTAGAGGGATTCAGACAGCAGCAGAGGATAGCACAGAGGAATTGCAGTCTGGGCACTATGTACTACGTACTACAATTGGCTGGGTCAGAGCTAGGATTTTATACCCTATTTCACACCCTGAAGGGTGCACTGAGAAAGCTGTAATGGCTTTCCCATAGGACTGGCAAAGGAGTCTGGAATGGTGGATTGCCTTACTCCAGAGTGACAAAATATTTATGGGACTCATGACAATCTCTTAATGTTTGGTCAGGTAGGGTGTATAAGGAAGATCTCCATAGGGTAAGATCTAGGAATGATCTCTGATTGCTCACCAATCTTGGCAGTTCATCTTTCATTGTATTCAAAAATGCCAAGAGCCTGAAGCAGTGAAGGAAATAGCACAAACCCACTGATGTTGGGTTTTCCTAATCCTATGCGAACTTTCACAACCTTGAAACCATCTCTGGCCAGCGTAATCCTGACCACGTTCTCCAGCCAGCATGGCCCCAATCATGTTCTCCAGTCATTAATAAGTGCAATTTATGAAAATTGCATATCTCATAGGAGGGGCAGTAGGGTATGTGTATCAGGATATTCTGTGCATAGTGTCACATGCTTTAGGACACACAGTGAAATGGAATTCCTTGTTTGTGCAGTGGGACATCTTCCATTGTGCCCCATTGTGCCTCATCATGATTCACTAGCACAGCTGCATATCATATGTATGACATAGCTCCATCATTGTAAAATTATGCATCATAGCCTCTGATGCAGTATCTTGGACATAGTTGTATTTTCAACATCAAATCTGGCCAACAGGAAATTTCAAGACATTTCAGACAGAACAGAACCCACAACTTTCATGATTTGATTCCTGGTGCGGAGGTTTCTAATCATAGGTTGGATGACCACCTCTAAGGGATATTTTAGCAGTGGATTCCTAGGCTAGTAGGCATTCAGGATAGAGGACCTCTGGGATCACTTCAGAATTTGCAGGTTTATGATTTTGCCTTACCCTTCTTCCTAAAAACTCTGAGTTTGTGACTTTCTGCTCAATAGGGCTGGGCTATCCACTCAAACCATCAGGAAGGCTGAAATCCTACACAGAGAAATAAATCAGAGAATGCCTCTATATATGTCAACAGTGAAGTCTTTCAAGAATATATGACACCACTTGGAACAACCATTTTATGGTGGTTGCTTGTTAAGTTTACCGAGGGTTGTGTGCCCATTTATGATTCTGTTGGAGAGCAGGAAAAGCACAGGGTGTGGTATCAGGTATGGAACTTGATTCCTTGAGAATCTCAGCTACCATGATCTTTAAAAAAAGGATGGCTAATTACAGATTTCTAACCTAGAGTTACAGATCCACAAATGCTCTGTATTCAGCCAGGTTCCATATTCATTATTGTGGCACTATTGCCATGATTTCAAATGCCCCTCCAAACCTACCTTAATAACCAGCAGCCACCCTGGGCAAAAGAGGTCTGTTGATGTTTCCAGTCCCCTCCCACCAGTGATTTGCAGTGCTACAATCAGGGCAGGACCTCTGTCACGACGCCTCATCACACTGCAGATCACTGGAAGGGGGGGCTCGAAATATCACCCTGCTGTGCCCAAAGCACCAGCAAGACAGACTACTTTTGCTTGATGTGGCTGCTGGCTGTTAAGGTAGGTTTGGATACTCAGGTTGGGGGATGAGACATAGTTGTGCATTTATAACTACTTATGTGATGTAGGATGTGGACAAATAACAATAGTGAGCAAGATTCTAGCCTATCTACATGTTTGAAAGCATGTGATAACTTCTATAGAAACCTCAAATGTCAGAAAGGCAGATAAATAAAATTTCCAGGTTTTGATACCCTGTTCAGTTCCACGTTCCTTGGCTAACAAAATTTGAATACATGGTGCAAAAGAATTTATAAAAAATAAAGTGCAGCGTACACATTTCCCTAATGTATGCAAGTCACAGAATCCACCTTTTTTTTTTTTTAACCACAGAATTTTGCCCTTCCTAGATTTACCATTTGTACTTAGCAAAATATAGCACCCTGTGGCCACAGGCAACATTGTAGACTTCTGGGTACTCAGTCAAGTGAATGGGAAATATTTTTGGATGAATGCTGTTGTAGACTCATTGACTTCAGTAGGGACCAAATTGGCTTAATGTCAATTTTCTCCACTGGAAGTGGGTTAAAGATATTGGCCTGTAAGTTGGGAAAAGTTGCATGAGATGCTTAGTTCTCCAGAGAATTGGGGTTAAGCGAAGCAGCCACCCGTTTGCACGGGGTTTTTTCCCGGAGTTTGCAAGCTGGGGATTCTACAATTGGGGGGGGTCACCAAAAGGTTAAGCAAAGGCGTAATTCACTAGAATAGTTTTATGCTCAGGAGAGAAGGGATTCCCAAGAAGTAATCATGGGGGACTGCTCTGGTAAAGTCTTTCTCGCCACCGACCTTGACGGAAACAGAAGGTGCATAAAATCTAGCATGTCGAATGAGAGCGAGAACTTTCCCCAAGGGAGATGCCAAGCTCTAATCTTGCAAAAGCACATCTCGAAGGATCAAACCCTTGTTGACTACATATTGCTCAGCTGGGATTAGCCTACTGTTATGTACCTAGGAGGAAGGTTTGTCTTCCTGTCAACAAGGGCATCGCTGAGTGTGTTGCAGGAAGTCACAGAATAATGCAGGTAACATGAACGGCAGGGGGCTGATTCAGAGACGGATACTCCACGAGCGAATGTTCATTAAAGAGGTGCTTTTAAAAAAGAGTTCTTAGAACGAGCATGAACTAGGTACATGGTTGAATAAAGCATGAAGCTATGTATGCTACTCATGACATGGGTCCCCTTGCAATTCCATTTTCCAGTACTGCTCAACACCAGCTAGCTGAAACCACCAATTTAACCTCCAGCAATGCCTCTTCTGGAATGTTATGGTTGTACAGGGATATGTTGGGGCCATTGTGGGAAGCCAACAGGGCTCACACTGGGAGGAACAATATTACTCCTTGCCTTTGCAACCAATATAGTTCATCTCCATGGGTGGAAGGAACTGCAGAGCTTGGAAATGTTGCTTTTGGACCATAATGAACTACAATTCCCAGAATTTCTCAGACAAGGGTATATTGAGAGTTGTCATCCCAAAAGATCCCCACCTAGTTCTGATCAACTGATACAAGAGCAGCTCACAGGAGGGCTGTTGGGCAGGTTCACCCTCAGAGCCATAAGGATATGGTCCAACACACTCCCTCTCCCTAGGTACTTTGCAGGCATGAGAAATGAAAAGAAAAGATGCAAATAGCTTTCATCGCAATTTGATTGAGTTTCACCAAATGCCACCTATATTTTCTGCCTATCCTTCTTTATTTTTTTCACTGGATTGTAAGAGTCTCTGGCTGAGATCCCATGTCGAGGAGAAGGAGCATAACTTTGTGCACAAGAGCTGCACAACATGGTCTCCTTCAGGCACTGCAACACACAAACAAATATGCAACCAATTGTGTGTGCATCCATGGTATCACACGAACAAGTCTGCTTCTGCAACTCTGAACTGAGCACAGCCATCCCATATCAAGGGGAAAAATGTCCAACCACTTCCCTAGAGGAAAGGATGTGTATGTAAAATGCAGACAGGGATCCAGCCTTTGTTCTTTTCCTGCACTGAAGTTCATGCAAGTATTTAACACCTTTCTCCTATCTGACCCCCTTGGATCCTGTGCCAGGAGAATGGTGGAGTATAAATTAAATGAATAAAATGCATTTGTGCATTTCATAAAATGTATGCATCCCTCCCCCACTGTGATTCATAGAATCATAGAATCATAGAAATGTAGAGTTGGAAGAGACCACACGGGCCATCCAGTCCAACCCCCTGCCATACAGGAACACCCTCAAAGCACTCCCGACAGATGGCCATCCAGCCTCTGCTTAAAAACCTCCAAAGAAGGAGACTCCACCACACTCCGAGGCAGCGTATTCCACTGCCGGACAGCCCTGACTGTCAGGAAGTTCTTCCTGAGGTTCAGGTGGAATCTCCTTTCCTGCAGCTTGAATCCATTGCTCCTTGTCCTGGTCTCTGGAGCAGCAGAAAACAAGCCCTCTCCCTCCTCTACATGGCATCCCTTCAAATATTTAAACATGGCTATCATGTCCCCTCTTAACCTTCTCTTCTGCAGACTAAACATACCTAGCTCTCTAAGTCTATCCTCATAGGGCATGTCTTCCAGGCCTCTCACCATTTTGGTCACCCTCCTCTGGACCTGCTCCAGCTTGACCATGTCCTTCTTGAATTGGGGTGCCCAGAACTGGACACATTATTCAAGATGAGGTCTAACCAAAGCAGAAAAGAGTGGTACCAGTACCTCCCTTGATCTAGACATCATACTCCTATCGATACAGCCTAGAATTGCGTTGGCTTTCTTGGCTGCCGCATCACACTGCTGACTCATGTTCAGCTTGTGGTCTATTAAGACTCCTAGATCCCTTTCACACGTACTGCCATCCAGCCACGTGTCCCCCATCCTATATTTCTGCATTCCATTTTTTCTACCTAAGTGTAGGACCTTACACTTCTCTCTGTTGAATTTCATTTTGGTAGCCTTGGCCCAGCTCTCCAATCTATCCAGGTCATTTTGAATTTTGATCCTGTCCTCTGGAGTATTAGCAACTCCTCCCAATTTGGTGTCATCTGCAAATTTGATGAGCATGCCCTCTATTCCTTCATCCAAGTCGTTGATGAAAATATTGAACAGCACTGGGCCCAGGACAGAACCCTGTGGCACCCCGCTAGTCACTTCTCTCCAGGATGAAAAGCAGCCATTCGTGATCACCCTTTGGGTTCGGCCAGTCAACCAATTACAAATCCAACTAACAGTAGCCCTGTCCAGCCTGCATTTTACTAGCTTCTTTGCAAGAATGTCATGGGGAACTTTGTCAAAGGCCTTACTGAAATCAAGAAATGCTACATCCACAGCATTCCCTTCATCTATCAAGCTAGTAACTCTATCATAAAAAGAGAGAAGATTAGTCTGGCATGACTTATTTTTGAGAAATCCATGTTGACTTCTCGTGATTACCACATTGCTTTCTAAGTGATTAGAAACTGACTGCTTAATGATCTGCTCCAGGATCTTTCCGGGTACTGACGTCAGGCTGACTGGGCGATAATTATTTGGGTCCTCTTTTTTTCCCTTCTTGAAGATGGGGACAACATTTGCCCTCTTCCAGTCTGCTGGAACTTCTCCTGTCCTCCAAGATTTCTCAAAGATTATAGCAAGCGGTTCCGAAATGACCTCTGCCAGTTCTTTTAATATCCGAGGAGGCAATTCATCTGGCCCTGGAGTCTTGAATTCATCCAGTGTGGTCAGGTGTTCCTGTACCACCTCTCTACCTATTATGTGCCGCATTTCCCCTGCTTCCTCCCCTGCTCCCCAACCGCCAGGTTGAGTGCTTTTATCCTTCTGGGAAAAAACTGAGGCAAAGAAGGTGTTAAGTAGTTCTGCCTTTTCTCTTCCCCCTGTTAGTCATTCGCCATCTTCTCTGCGCAGCGACCCTATCGTCTCCTTCTTTTTCCTTTTGCTACGGACATATTTAAAAAAGCCCTTTTTATTGTTTTTGATGTCTCTGGTGATTAAAGCGTTGGCATATCCGTACATTTCTCCCTCCCATTGTCGGCAATTTTTAGTCATTCATGTCGTATAAGTATTTGTTGTTGAGAGTGTGCTTTATTTATGATAAATGCCCTGTAAACTTTGCAAACGTGTGAATTCTCAAAGTGCATATCTTCTTGGCACAAGTCTCAGGAGATGAGAAAGACTCCAACAACTTTTTTTTCTCCATTCCTATTTGTCTCCTCATTCGTATTATGCAGAAATTATAGGGCTCAGAATTCCAAATTTCCTCCATGATGGGTCCTTTGCCTCTAGGAACATCCTGTTGCATAACCCTGCCATTAGGCACAATGAGATGGCAAGTACTGTGGGTGGGGACAAACAGTCAGGAGTTAGTGGCCCAAACGATATGTGCTATGAATGCACACCCCATTCTTGTCCTGCATCCCTAATCTAGCTTGCTGAAGCCTTCTGGTGCAGTAGAGGACACTGTCCCTTCACTGGGATTAAAATAGTATTCAGCTGCCAGTCTTGGTCAAGATGCTGAATCAAGTAAGCAGAATGTAACACTCTACCCATGCAGTTCTGTGCCCACTCATCCCCAATCCAGACAGCCAACAAGCCCCATGGGGCACTGCTATGGCTTTTTACTGGCCTGGTAAAAGGAAGAAGCAGAGAGGTGACTCAGAGAAGGAAAATGCAGCTGTTTTTGCCTCCATGGGAACGAAAAATGTGTGATCCCAAATCACTAATAGGATTCTGGCCCCTCTCAGGTTACATGGAATGGTGGAAGGCCACCATCTTGTCTTCTGTACATGGAATGGTGAGAGGCTGCCATCTTGTCTTTTGCCCCAGGTAGTAAAATGACTCAGAGAGCAATTCTGGTATCATTGTTCCTATACCGCAGATGCAGAGCCCAAGGCTGAAAGAGCAAATTGCCTTGTCAAAGCCTGTCTTGTGACTATGTGGTTGAGGTGAAATTTGAATGGAGGACTTCCTGATTCATTATATGCACAAACTGCCCCAGTTTCAACAGCCAGCGTGGTGTAGTGGTTTGAGCATTGTACATTCCTGGAGACGAGGGTTTGATTCCCTACTTGGCCATGGAAACCTGCTGGGTTTCCCAGAAAACCCCATGATAGGTCTGCAGAAGAGAAGGTTACGAGGGGACATAATAGCCATGTTTAGATATTTGAAGGGATGTCATGTCGAGGAGGGAGCAGGCTTGTTTTCCGCTGCACCAGAGACTAGGACAAGGAGCAATGGATTCAAGCTGCAGGAAAGGAGATTCCATGGGAAACTCAGGAGGAAATTCCTGATGGTCAGAGCTGTCTGGCAATGGCGTATGCTGTCTTGGAATGTGGCAGAGTCTCCTTCTTTGGAGGTTTTAAACAGAGGCTGGATGGCTGCCTGTTGGGAGTGCTTTGATGTGTATTCCTGTATGGCAGGGGGTTGGACTGGATGACCCCTGTGGTCTGTTCAAACTCTATGATTCTATGATTTTAGGCCCTTTCGGCACTTTACCTGTTCTCGAAGCCATTGGCGCTTTCTGAGGTGGGGGGCTGTGCTCGCGCGAGAAGCCTTTGGAGGAAGGCTTTCGTGTCCCTGCTGCTTGGGCTCCCCAGCAGCTTCCTGGTTGCGCGAGCGCTCCGCCCAGACCCCTCCTCTTCCTTCCGCAGTGCAGCCTGGGAGCTATAGGCTGCACTGAGGACAGGAAGTGCGACTGACCCGGCTCCAGAAGCTCCGCAGGGCAGGTAAGTTCGCCCCAGACCTCTGACCGGTGCCAAAAATAAAAAGGTGCATATGCGCTGCGCATGAGGCTCTTGAGCGTCACATAAATGGGAGTGCGTCATGCAGACCACTCCTCCCGCTTACACGACGCTCAAGGGGCCCTTTCGCTCAAGAAATGCTGTGCGAAAAGGGCCCTTGTGTGGGGATCCAGGGAAAACCTCTCCTGGGAGAGAAGTGCAACAGAAGCACTTCCCTTTGCTCCGGCTGCCTGCTGGGTGGGAGGAAGCGTGATGACTCCACTCCTCCCTTCCACAGCGCAGCCCAGCAGTTTCCCAGACTGCACTGGGGGAGGAAGTGCAGCCATTGCCCTTCCTGTTATTCTGCACAACAGGTAAGTGCGGGAGCTAGGCAGAAGGACTGCGCAATCATGTGTCATTGACAGAAGAAACCCATCGATGATTTAATCTGCGATTGCAACAGGTGGCCACAGGATCGCGAAGGGATCATGAAGACATCATGCAAAATCATTGTCACAATCCCATCACAATCCCGTGGCCACTGTGGGTTGGGGGCTGGGTGCAGAAAGGGCCTTAGTTTTGCCATAAGTCAGATATAACTTGAAGGCACACAGGAAGAATAATCTCAGTCTCCATTGCATTCCAGTTAGAAAACCCGTATCTTCTATAGTCTGTCAAGTTCCTAGCAAAAGAGTTGTAATATACAGTTCAAAACACAGACGTATGTTATTTCTTCAGTGTTCCTCCTCCTCCTCTACTTCTTTTGCTCCTGGTAAGCACCATTTCCTCTTAGTTGCCTGCCTTGCTTTATTTCATCCTCCAAAAAAAGGGGGAGGAATGTTTTCAGATACAAAGTGGCCTTTTTATGTCCAGAAAACAGCCCAGGCAATCTGTCAGTCTTCCCCCCTAAAACCACTCACTAGACAAAGGGTTACCGTAGCAAGCGCCACAATAATGTCGACACAGAAATATTACAAAGTAAAGGCTTATAAAATAATAAAAATTCTACTTAGTTCAGATACCTCCCAGTGCCTTTGGCAAAACACCTTAAGCATTCCACATAAGGCGGGCATTGTCTTCATAAGATGGCACCTCATAAAATGGTATTAAATATCACCGACGGGGCTTCATATTTCATCCAGCAGGGTTTAGGCTAGACATGTTCTATATCACACATTATTAGAATGACATCTGCTTTGCAAGTTCTGTACCCAGGAGCATACCTTGATAACTCATTTCAGCGCTCTTTCTCGGAGGGCTTCTGTGCCTTCATAATACCTAATATGTTTAACTCATTTTGAACAGAAGTCTCAGGCTTGTCCTGGCCCTCTGGCCACAACTGTAGCTGTCAGGCAAAGGAGTCAGCTATCAAACATTACTCATTTATCATTAGCAGGGATGCAGCTGTACAAAAGAATCCAGCCACTGCTATGAAGAGCTGTCAACTCTTTCCCGTTATAATACTCTCCACTCTCAGTGGGGCATTTTACAGTGTACAGGCATGGGCCATTCCCCTTTATGTTAAGATATCCGGCATACATGGACACATTCTCCCTCTCTTCCCCACACCTTGTTTTGGTTCCTTTGCCATGTAGCAAATTTGTTTGTTTGTTTGTTTGTTTGTTTGTTTGTCTGACTCACCACCCCCAAGCTGGATGAGGAACAACGGTGGAACCTGCCTCTGTGCTCATCACTGAATGTTCGCCTATCATCCTTGGGGTTATTTAGAAATGGGTAACACCTTTCCCCCCAGAACATCTGCCACTTTATGCTCTGTGGCCAGGATCCAATGCATACATCTCATGATTCAGTTGCAACTACGTCTGTGCTTGCATGGATGGAGAGGACTGATATTCCTTTTCTTAAACCATCTCTTGGCACTCAAAGGGCTCTGATTTTATGAGTCAGGAGGGTTGCTGCTGAAATTGATGACCACTCAGAACTGGAAAAGTAATTATCCCAAATACCCCAGCATCCCAACCTGGTTGGGGGATTCTGAGATTCATAGTCCAAAAAGGAATTACTGGAATTAACAATCATAGCTATAAATGCATAACCTGGAGTTATACATTTGTAACTGATTCGTATCCATGATCCCTGTGTATTCAATAGTATAGGGAATATGTAGGGATCAAACAGTCCTGCAGTCCTGGCTAACCAGGCAGCAGCTACTGCAAGCAATGGGGGTCTGTTCCCCTGTTGATTGAGACACAGAAGACTGACATTCCCACCTCCCTCACACCTGCAATTTCCAGTATGAGGAGGAATTCCAACAGTTATCCTACTTCTGGCTGTTGCTCCAGAGACTTCTAGAAGGAATGGGCAGGAACGTCAGTCTGCTGTGTCCTGATTGACAGAAGAACAGACTCCCATTGCAAACAGCAGCTGCTGACCGGTAGGTCAGGATGGGAGGGAGTTGTGCCACAACACTAAGGGCCTTTCCACACTACACTGTTATAGTGCTATTATTCCACTCTCAACATCCTATGGAATCCTCGGGTTTGCAGTTTAGGGAGGGGCATATAGAATTTTCAGCCAGGCCTCAGTAAACTACAAACCCTAGAATTCCACAGGATGTTGACAGTGGAATAATAGCACTGTAACAGTCTAGTGTGGAAAGGCCCTACATTGCTAGTCTACTGGCCAGATTCTGTGTTTGCAGATTCTGTGACTGTCCCTCCTCCATGGAGTGAGAAGCAGGGTATGGCATTTAGTGGTTTTGAATATTTCTAAATCCTACCCTGTTTTTGTTTTAAATAGTAAACTGTTGAGCCCTGCCTTCATTGTCTCTTAGTAAATGATGGAGCTTTTCTAGTTTGAGGAAGGCTAGCCAATTTTCAGGCAGGGTAGAATGCTGTCCATGAGAGAAAAGAAGGAAGTGGGAAAACATGTTTAAAGATGTGTTTTTCAGTTTTTTGGAATTGTTCAAGAATTAATCTAGATCCATTAGATACTCAAAGAAAATGTTCAATTAATGGCACTTTTCTTGTCTCCCACCTAGCTTTTTACATAACTGTCTGCTATGTGTTCATGTGCTTGTTATATGATTGTCTTAGCTACATGTACATGCATGTGTGAATGAACTATATGTTGTAAAATTAGTAGTAGTTAGGGATATATATGTAGGGTCTTCAGTGTAAGTGAGAGACAGAAATGTCAGGGAGGGTCTAGGCCAATGATTAATCTATTTCTGTTGTACCGAAAATCAAAGAAACCCTTAATATAGAAACATTCTCACTGATGCAGACAGCACAAGCAAGTGAATAACTGCATCTACAGTGTCCCACAGGTCTTGTAGCAAAGATGGGTTTCACAAATATGATTGATAACCAACCAAGCAAAGAACAAGCAAATATAGAATGAGAAACCTCAGGTCCAGTCAAGACTACTCACGCATGAGTCTAACATACAATGCAACAAATTTCAAAACAATGTACCAACCAGCTTTGATGTCCCTATTTGACCACTTTCTCTGTTGATTCTGTTTCCTCCTTCTAACCACAGGTCTTCCTTTTCCTGCTCAGCCCTGAAGCCTCTGCTAGGCCCATCTGTTTCCTTGGGCAGATGTTTCCCTTCATTACCAAAACCTTCTTGAGTATCGTTGAGCCACAGAACTTCCAGTTTTCTTCAGAATGTCCCTCGAAAATGCCCTTGTGTCAGAGAGACCACCATGAGAAACTGCCCTTTCTCCCACAAATGTCTGCTGCCTGTAACTATTCAAAATATAGTCCCCAAAATTCAATCTATAGATGTTTCCTTCTTTCTTTCCCACTAGAAAACTCTCCTGTTGCTCCTACATCTTCATACCCTTAACCCAATGTGAAAAGATACAAAGAGGCCCAGAAAAGGCCATAGGTTATAGTCTATGGTCTTATCCAGTTGCCACTGTCATAGTAAAAGGAACACAGCAAGATTCTTGCAATGTCTGTATCAGCGGTGGGGAGCTCCAGGCCTTGGTGCTAAACCAGAGGCCCTCTGAGAATCCCAATATGGTCCCCTGGAGTTCTCCAAATGGCTACATCCCTCCCTCCTCATTCCATGCTTTCCCACATTTTGCAAAGTTTTTTTCCCCCATGCTAAAAACCATAGACTCATAGAGCTAGGAGAGACCACAAGGGCTACTGAATCCAGCTGCCTGCCATGCAGGAATACAGAATCAAAGCATTCTTGACACATGGCCATCCAGCATCTATTTAAAAACCTTCAAAGAAGGAAACTCCACCACACTCCAAGGCAGTGTATTCCACTGTTGAATTCCTCTTAGCATCCAGAAGTTTTTCCTAATGTTAAATGGTATCTCTTTTCCTGAAGTTTGAAACCATTGCTCTGTTTTTCATTCTCTGGAGCAGCAGAAGACAAGTTTGCTCCATCTTCCATAAGACAGCCTTTCAAATATTTAAACGTGGCTATCATGTAGCCTCTTAACCTTTTCTTCTCCAGGCTAAACATACCCAGCTCCCAAATCTTTCCTCTTAGGGCATGGTTTCAAGGCCTTTTACCATTTGGGTCACCCTCCTCTGATACATTCCAAATTGTAAATATCCTTCTTGAACTGTGATACCCAGAACTGGACACAGTGCTCCAGGTGGAGTCTGACCAAAGCAGAATAGAGTGGCACTATTACTTCCTTTTCAAAAGGTTAAAATGAATCTCCTAAGGTTTAGTTAGAGTTAGTGAGAGCTTTCAGTTAAAATATTAAAATGTTTAATAATATTTAATAATATTAAAACAGTGTTTTTGTTCCATCCATTCACTTTTGGTGCATTTAACTCTGACCCCCAAACTTCTCCAAAATTGAATTTGGCTTTTGCACTGAGATTCCTCACCTTTCATCAGTACAGTCCTCCCAGACCCGCCATTTCCACACTGCACTGTTATAGTGCTATCATTCCACTTTCAACATCCCGTGGAATCCTAGGGTTTGCAGTTTAGGAAGGAGCCTTTAGAATTCTCAGCCAGAGAGCTCTTTGGCCTCAGTAAAACTACAAACCCCAGAATTCCAGAGGAGGTTGAAAGTGGAATAATAGCATTATAACAGTGTAGTGCAGAAATGGCCCCAGAGTTTCCAACAGTTACAGCTATTTTATTTTGTTCATTTATATCCCATCTTTACCTCAATGCTACAATGCAAAGCAACTTAGAAATTATTATTTAGTATAGACTAAAATATACATCAGTAGCTATGTGTGTGTGTTATTATTTTAAAAACCATTAAAAAATCTATAAAATTGAAGCCACTTAAAATTCATTAAAAGACAGAATATCTTTTTAAAAAAAAATCAAGAAAACAGCACACAGTTACCCATTGCATTCAATTCCTAAAAATCTGATTTGAATGGGCAAGTTTTCACTGTTCAGCACAAGGAAAGCAGAGAGAAGGGAATTCCAAAGTCTAGAGCCTTTTCTGCACTATACTGTTATAGTGCTATTATTTCACTTTCAACATCCAGTGAAATCCTGGGGTTTGCAGTTAAGGGAGGGGCATTTATAGGGCCTCAGTAAACTACAAACCCCAGAATTCCACCAGATGTTGAAAGTGGAATAATAACAGTATAACAGCGTAGTGCGGAAATGGCATAGGACCAGCCGTGAAGAAGGCCCCATCCCTCATTGCCACCAAATGTGCCTCAGAAGGACAGATAGAGGGCAAGCAACATTAATAGACTACCTAAGAAATATCATCAGCATGTCTGTATTACACATTTCATCTGTGGAACTTCTTGGCACTTTAGATTCTAGAAAGAAACTCTCCAGTATAGATAAGCTGAGAGCTAGTGTGGTGTGGTGGTTTGAACATTCGACCATGACCCTGGAGACCAGGATTCAACTCCCTGCTCAGCCATGGAAACCCCGTGGGTGACCTTGGGCATGTCATACACTCTCAACCCCTAGAAAACCCCGTGGTAGGATCACCTTAGGGTTGCCACAAGTTGGAAATGACTTGAAGGCGCACAATGGCAGCAACAAATATAAGCTAGTGTATAAACTAGTACAGAAAACAGGCCTCAGGCTAGACAGAGCACTAGTACCAATTGCGATGGGACCATCTGTCTGTTTTTAGCCTGAGTCTTACTTCTATCTTATTTCCACAATAGCCTATGATCTAAAAGTAAAATTGACGCAAAACCTGCTTTTAAGTCTGTGTTTAGATATGCATTTCTGAAAGCATTTTGTCTCAAAATATCCATTTTAAAACTTTTAAAAACTTCTAATTGCATTTTGATCCATAGTGTCAGAAAATTCAGAAAGTCTCAAACAAAGGTGAAATTTTGTTAGCTTTTTGACAGATGGGAAATTGTGATAGAATTGGGAGTGATTTCTCTTGCCTCCCACCAGTTTAGCACCTTGTGTACCCACAAATTCTAATGAGAACTTCTGGAACAGACTTTCAGGGGAATGTGGGGAAATATAGTGGTAAGAAGAGGGGTAGGAAATTCGAATTTGCTATCAGGTTCTCCTTACACAGTGCTTGTACCCATACCCTCCAGATGTCCCAAATTGGCTGGGACAGTCCCAATTAATCCTCTGTCATCCCACTTTTTCAGCTGCTTTTGAAGTGTCCCAGTTTCTCTTTTCGCTTACTACTTTTCACCTTTGTCCTCAGCTTATTTCAGTTGCTGCTAAGGCCATTTCCACACTAGACTGTTATAGTGCTATTATTCCACTTTCAACATCCTATGGAATCCTGGGGTTTCCAGTTTAGGGAGGGGCCATTCATAGGATGTTGAAAGTGAAATAATAGCACTATAACAGTCTAGTGCAGAAACAGCCTAAGTTCAAAGGGTACAAGTAGTTTGCACTCAGTTCATGGGGGGAGGAACAAAGAAGGAGGTAGAATCTTGCCCTTCCCAATAACGTTCAGTCATTAATAACTTTTGCCATTGTGGACACACTTTGATGTTGCCTCACCATGCATGTCCTTCTCCTCATCTGTGAAATGTTGGATGGCATGTTGTACCCAGATTTTCAGTTAATGGAAAGTGAGGATCATGTTGGAATTTGCAAAGACTGAATTCCTCAGGCCTCCAATGAGAATAGAAAAGAGAGGTTTTCCCACTTTCTGTTTCATAATTGTTCCTTTTGCTTCTTTTTTAAAATTTTCCATACCACTGCTCTTGAATTTCAGAGGATTTCCAGAATGAGAGTGCATGGAGTCTGTAACAGATTTCTATCTCTTTTACTCAATTTACAAGAAGGTACCTGAGGATTTCAGAACATGAAGCCAAATCATGGACAGATTAGCAACTGCTCTTAGCCTTGAACTGGCCAGTAAGCAGAAAAACCAAGTATCAAGGCTACAGAGTACCCAATGTAGTCCCTAAAATTCTCCAATCCAGTTTACTGAGGCCAAAGAGCTCCCTGGTTGAGAATTATAAATGCCCCTCCCTAAACTGCAAACCCCAGGATTCCATAGGATGTTGGAAGTGGAATAATAGCACTATAACAGTGTAGTGCATATATGGCCCAAGAGTAATTTTCACTCAGTTAACTCAGGAGGGGGGGGGAGGAGGAGGAGGAGGAGGAGGAGGAGGAAGAATTTTGCCCTTCCCAGTTGGCTCAAGCAAAAGCAAATTGCTGCAGTCTCTCCTAGCTTGTATGTTCATCATTAATAACTTTTGTGGTCTTGATCACACTCTGATATTTTCTGCTGCTCCAGAGACTAGGGCCCTTTTTGCATGCAGTTTCTTTTGCGAGAGGGCCCCTTGAGCGTCGCGTAAATGGGAGCAGTGGTCCGTACAACGCACTCCCATTTACGCGACGCTCACGAGCCTAACGCGAACCGCGCACGCATTTTCTTATTTTTGGCTTCAAGCCGAAAATGCTGCGCTGTCATGCAAGGCTCCCGGGGCCCGCGCACACTTACCTGCCCTGTGGTACGTTGTCCCAGGCACGCCGGTCACACTTCCTCCCCCAGCGCAGCCTACAGCTCCCAGGCTGCACTGCGGAAGGAAGAAAGGGGATCTCGCGCGATAGTCGCGCTACCAGGAAGCCAGCTGCGGGACAAAGGAGCAGCGAAGAGAGCGCCTCGCGCAAGAGCCTGCTTCCGTGAATGGCACCCCCCACCTCCGTGATAAGGTAACGTGCGGAAAGGGTCTAGGACATAGAGCAATGGATTCAAATTACAGGAAACGAGATTTCACCTAAATGTCAGGAAGAATTTCCCGATGGTAAGAGATGTTCAACAATGGAATATGCTACTCAGAGTGTGTTGGCGTTACCTTCTTTAGAGGTTTTTAAACCAAGCTGGGTGGCCATTTGCTGGGGGTGCTTTGAGTGTGTGTTCTTGCATGGCAAGGAATTAGACTTGATGATCATTGTGGTCTTTTCCAACTGTATGATTCTATGATGTTGCTCAGCCATGTAAGTCTCAGTTTTCATCTGAGAATCTTTAGAGTATACAGTACAGAAGCCAAGGTTTAACTCATGCTGTTCCCCTCTCTGTTCATGACACGGACAGAGGAATCTGCCAAAACTAGAGGTGCATCAACACTACAAAATTATGGCACTTTGATACTGTTGAAACTTTGTCGGCCCCATACTATGGCACCCAGAGATCCAGAATCCAGTGTGGTGCCCTTCTCTGAACTACTGCACTAGAACTCCTGACAGAAAATCTGACTAATTTGTGAAACTACACATCCCAGGATTCCATAGCATAGCAGTTAAAGTGGCAGCAAAGATTTATAACTGCATAGTGCAGATACATCCTAAAGATATTCCTATGTCTTTATGGCCAAATTTATAGTGATGGAGGAGAGGTATCTCATGAGAAAATGTATCAGGGATTCTTCCTGCACTTCTGGTTTAAACTTGTACAGTGAGCCCTCCACTTTCACAGGGGTTAAGAGCACAAGACCCCCCACAAAAGTGGAAAAATGTGAATTTAAAAAAAAAACATGAATGCTATTTTTTTAAAAAAAAAACTTGATAACACTTCTCTAGGAATCTCTAGGTCCTCCAGGATGTCTCTATGGTCAGTTTCTGGTAGAAGTGGGCCATAGAGTCATGCTGGAGGACCTAGCAATGCATAGAGAAGTACTCTCTCTAGGAATCTGTAGGTCTTCAGTTGCAATTCTGCGGTCCACTTCTGGTGGAAGTGGACCCTAGAATCACTGTGAAGGACCTTGACATTTCTAGAGAGAACATTTTTTTCCTGTGGCAGGAGCAAATAGAATAAGATTTTTTAAAAAATAAAAGAAAAGTAATAAAAGAAAACCTGTGAATAATCAAATCAACGAGTGCTGAACCCACAAAAGTAGACGGCCCACTGTAATACAAAAATCTTAAGTTAAGATACACGGAAACATCTGTCGCTTCACCTTGAAAAGACACCCATCCTCTGTGTGTAAAGAGCTTGGGCCATCTTGCTCAACGAAGTGCTTAGAGGTTGTGTTGTTCATCTTTCCCTCCTTTGCCATCAGTCTGATGCGAGTGATGTCTCTTTTTGTTTGGTCTTTTAATATGAACTGTTAAGTGAAATGTGCAACACAAGTATAATTAATGTTTGATATTCTTAAACTAACCTGTTGGTATATGGTGGTGTCATTTTAAAATAAAAACATTTGAAATGTTTTCAATGAATTATAATCAGGTTAATGAGGCAGTACAAATTGTAATTATGGTTACTGTGTGTGGGTTTGGTTTTTGTGAAATGCTTTTAGTGTTTTGTATTATGGGCCAAACAGTATGCAAATCAGCCAACTATGGCTGACATCTATTTCTGTGCAGAGAAGGAAAGGGGTTTCTCTGTGGTAGAAATGGACATAAATAGCATCATTTTCCTCTCAAGGATGTTGGCATGGGACACTAGTCCCATGCCAGAATACAAATAATAAAATCATAGAATCTTAGGCCTTTTTCACATGGTATTTTCCATGCGAAAGGGCCCCTCGAGCATTGTGCAAATGTGAGGAGCGGTCCACACGACGCACTCACATTTGCGCGATGCTCCAGGGCCTGGCAGGTACCACTCGCACACTTTTTCATTTTCAGCTTTAAGCCGAAAATGATGCGCAGTCGCGCATTGCTCCCAGGCCCTGCACGCACTTACCTTGTGTGCGGAGCCTCAGGAGCCGAGCCGGTCGCGCTTCCTGTCTCAGTGCAGCCTGGGAAGGTCCCAGGCTGCACTGTGAAAGGAAGAGGCGGGGCTCTTGTGCGAGCAGGAAGCTCGTGCGGAGCTGAAGAAACCTGGACGCAAGAGCCTCTCAGAAGAGGCTGCTTGCGCGATCCCCGCACCCCAGCGCCAAGGAAAGGTAGGATGTGGAAAGGGCCTTAGAGTTAGCAAGGACCAGAAGTGCCAGTTAGGCTAACCTCTTTCCATGAAGGAATATACAGCTGAAGTCCACTTTAATGATGGGCATCCAACTTTTGTTGGAAGACCACCAAAAAACTAGAGTCCACCACCCGAATCTATTCCAGTGTTCAACAGGCTTTCCTAAAGTCTATGTGGAATCTTTAAAGTGGTATGTAATTTCTTGTAGTTTGAATTCATTGGTTCATGTTCTGGAGCCTCAGACAACAAGCTTGCTCTATTTGCTACACTTGACATACCTTCAGATATTTAAATCCAGTCAGAGGATCTTGCAGAAGGCAGCTCTCTAACCTCTCTGAACACATCCAGAGAAAAGGAACCACCACCACCTCTCTAGGTGATTGGTTCCATTGTCATTCCACTCTTACTGACATAGGGTTTGTTCTAACATTCAATTGAAATCTACCCTCCCATAACTTAAAACAATATGACTAGGTCCTACTCTCTGGGAAAGCAAAGAAAAGGCCTGCCCCCCTCCTCTCTGTGACCATCCTTTAGATATTTAAAGAGTATGATCATGTCACCTCTTGGTCTTCTCTTCACCAGGCTGAACATGTCCAACTTCTTTAACCTTTCCTGTTCTCATCTTTGCTGCCCTTCTCTGTACTTGCTCCAACGTGCTCGTATCTTTCTTTTTAAATAAGGCTGCCGAGAACTGAACACAGTACTCCAGATAAGGCCTGACTATGGCCCTTTCCACTTCCTACCTTTTCTCTGGGCTGGGGTGCGGTGATCGCGCAAGCAGCCTCTTGTGAGAGGCACTCACTTCCCTGCTTCTTCAGCTCCACACAAGCTTCCTGCTCACGCGAGAGCCCCGCCTCTCCCTTTTGCAGTGCAGCCTGGGACCTGCCCAGGCTGCACTGAGATGGGAAGCACGACCGGCCCAGTTCCCAAGGCTCTGCACAACAGGTAAGTGCATGCAGGGCCCAGGAGCAATGCGCAATCGCGCAGCATTTTCAGCTGGAAGCCGAAAATGCAAAGGTGCACGATCGTTTCCTGCCGGCCCCTGGAGCCTTGCGCAATTGCGAGGGTGTCATGCAGATCGCTCCTCACAATCGAGCGAGGCTCCAGGCCCTCTTTCACATGACAGACGCTATGCGAAAAGGGCCTATAGTGGGACTATTACTTCTCTTGTCCTGGAAGCTACGGTTCCATTGATGCAGGGTAAAATATTATTTGCCTTCTTTGCTGCAGCATCACTCTGCTGGGTCATGTTCAATTTATGATTAACAATAATCCCCAGGTGCCTTTTCACATATACTGACACTAAGCCAAGTATTCCCCATCCTATAAATGAGCATTTGAATTTTGTGGCCTACATTTAGATTTTTGCACTTGTCTTTTTTTTTAACTAAATTGGTTTCAGTCCAATTTTGTAGTTTATCAAGGTCCTTTTGAATTTTGTTCCTATCTTCCAATGTATTAAATTTACCCAATTCCCTCAACCATTCCTCAACTAGAGTAGACACATTGAGTCATGAGGGTTGGCTCATCAAGTTCCCATGGATTCCATGGATCTAATCCATTTGGGAATAACGATTGACTTGAGGCTTGAGTGGGCACACCTGCCATCTGGCCTTAGTTCTCCGTGGTTTTCTCTGGTTTCTTTTAAGTTATCACTGTTAAGCCCAAATTTGTACCTATAATCTTTCAATGAGTATGTGCAATATTGAAAGTCTGAAGGTACACTGGCGCAAACCTGGATCATTCTTATGTCCTCGTATTTGGTCATTCATTTCCTCTCTTTTGGCGACACAGGGATGACCATTCTACCATCATCTCATCCAACCACACTCTGGTCCCTTCCGTTTCTTCAAAAGCTAGGTCCTCAAAGAAATTTCCCTTGTTTGTGGCAGTGTAGGCCTGAGAAGACAATGAATCCACCTGCCCGTACTGTTTGAAACGAGTTAAACACATGAGGCATTATGATGCCTTTTCTTCTCCTCCCCCATCTTATATTGAAAGTCTGAAGGTACACTGGCACAATTAAATATAGATGAGCTGACTCTCTTGATTGACTCAGAGTCGGTAGGAACGAGCTGGAAACGTAAACCCCCTCCGAGGGCCACACCCCTTGGTAAGCCCAGGGCTATGCTTTTCAAGGCAGGACAATTATAATTAATTGAGCGATCTGACAGAAAGCATAACTCCAGAGGTAGCAGCCGCAAGTGACACATGGCATATATCAAGAGCAGGACAGGCCAGATGAAGGATTAATCTGGGTTGGCTGGAACAAGGACACAAAATCATGCCTGTGGCTACTAACCAGCTTGCTATGCTAGAAAGCTCCAGAAACAACCTTTTCATTCCATTCTCTTCTCCTCCTTCTATTGTTATTATTTTTTTTTCTTTTATGCCTTTATGAAAGCAGATTGGCAGGGGGAGGAGGATATCTTTCTCTACATCATGTGCTCTTTCTAATGAGTGAAACATCTTCCAAGGAAGAAAAGTGAAACAACTTGGGAAAGGATTGCTTGTAACACATTACATGTCCTCTGAACTTCTCTTAACAACTGCTACCGTTGCCCCATCACCAGGCTTTCCTTCTCTGTGTCATTCCCATCCCATCCCATCCCATCCTGCCTGGATTTTAAGATCTGCAGGGAAGCCCCTATTCTTGTTCTCACTGCCTTCAGAGGTGCATTTGGTGGAGACACAAGACAGGCCTCACCAGTGGCCACTCTTAGGTTATGGAATGCCCTTCCAGTGAGGTTAGGCTAGCTCCCTCCCTCTTATCTTTCTACCTTTTCATTCAGCGAGGCCTTTGAGATCTAACTGGGTCTAAAGGGAGGTGCTAGACTTGCAATGTTCAGCAATCAGGACTGGGGATTGTGTTGTGCCTCCAGATGGAGTTTCTCTTGAGTGTACATTTCAAAGTGTACATTTCTCTTGAGCGTACATTTCAAATAGGACAGCCACAAGAAATACAAGACAGGGCTCTTGTCCTTTTAATAGCTGGGTAGAAGACAACATTTCACCAAGTGCTGTGTTTCACTAAAGCCACACCTGCTGAATGTTGGGAGCAAAGAAGCCTTAAGATTCATATAAAGTGATTAGTGAGAGAGAGGAGTCTAGATAATGCCTGCCCCTTTTTTCATCTCTCTCCTTATCTTTTGCCTTTCACTCCCTTCTTACTTGTTGAAGTCCCTACATGTTCATCAAGAAGTTAGTTGGCCCCTTTCTTTCTTTGGTCTGGGCAGGGCCACATTAAGGTTTTCATAGGCCTTAAGCCTTGTATTCAACTCCCCGCCTCACTTTGAGGTACCACTAGGGATGTGTTCGTAGACCCTAAAATCCTATTTTCATAGGTCCTAAAATTTCTGTAGGCCCTAGGCACTGGACCTAACGTACTTAACCGATAAAACAGCCCTAGGTCTCAGTTCCAATCATTATTGGGCTCCAACCCAATAATGGCTGCTATCCTACCCCCACGCATGAGACCCAGCTTTTAGAGGCTCTTGTAACCAAGGATCTTTCCACCCTACACTGTTATTGTCAGGAACTGAATTCACACACACAAATATAACAGTGCATAAACACTATTTATTAGGAGTGTGATACATAGTATGGGTCTTCAGTGAGTGAACTGGAGGCAATTAGCAAAATTCAAAACATAAAAGGCTAAGAGTTTCTCATCCTGCCCACAAGAGACCTTGGAGTTCTGGTTGAGCCTGGTAGCGCTTATCTCTACGTTCCTAGCTTTTTTTATCTAATAGTCTCTGGTTCTCATACCATGTTACAAACAAGCTGCTACTTAACTCCTACTACATGTCCCATAACTAAAATATGGAGGGCTACCCAACAGTTATAGTGTTATTATTCCACTTTCAACATCCTATGGAATCCTGGGGTTTGTAGTTTAGGGAGGGGCATTTAGAATTCTCAGCCAGAGAGCACTTGGACCTCAATAAATTCAGTAAAATGCCCTTCCCTAAACTGCAAACCCCAGGATTCCATAGGATGTTAAAAGTGGAATAATAGCACTATAACAGTGTAGTGCAGAAAGGCCCTAGCTCATCAAATGAAACTGGATGGTGAAAGATTCAGATTCAGAAAACAGAAGTGCTTCTTCACACAGCATATGGGGAAACTATATGCTGGAATTCACTACTGCCAAATGTAGTTGCATCCATCAACTTGGATGGCTTTAATAGGGGAGTGAAGAGATTAATGGAAGACAATGTTATTGGTGGCTATGTATTATCTCCAGTTTCAGAATCAATAGATCTCTGTATATCAGTTGCTGGGGAACACAACTGGAACACGCTATTCCATTTATGTCCTACTTGTGGGATTCCCTTAGGTAACTAGGCTGTATCAACAGGCATACAGTATCCAGATCAACAGAAGTAGTAAGGCCACCATATTCTGCTTTGGTCAGAACTCACCTGGAATAATACGTCCAGTTCTGGGCACCACAGTTCAAGAACATATCAATAAGCTGCAACCTGTTCGAAGAAGGGCAACCAAGATGATCAAAGGTCTAGAAACCAAGCCTCATGAGAAACAACTGAGGGAGCTGGGTATGTCTGGTTTAGAGAAAAGACAGCAGAGAGGTGACATGATAGCCATCTTTAAATATCTGAAGAGATGTCATGCGGAATATGGAGGAAGCTTGTTTTCTGTTTCTCCAGAGATTAGAACACAAACCAGCAGATTCAAATTACAAGAAAAAAGATTCCACCCAACATTAGGAAGAATTTTTTTTACTGTATAAATTGTCTAACAGTGGAATAGAGTGCTTTTAATACTTTAATTGTGTATACCTGCATGGCAGAGGTTTAGACTAGATAAACTGTCAGGTGTGTTTGGTGGGAACAAGGGAGAGGGCTGCTCCCAGATCTTGGAACTCCTTCCCTAGAGAAACCAGGATGGCCCCATCCTTGCTCTCCTTCCAGTGACAGATTAAGACATTTTTGTATCAGCAGGCTTTTATAAATTGACTGAGTATGGGCTCTTGATGCTGTGCAGATTTCTTTTAAGGCTGGTATAGTTTTTAATATATTTTAATATTAATATTTTAACACCTACTATTTTAATGCTTTAAACTGTTTAATTGAGTTTTCTTACTTTTATATTTATACTTTTAGGGATGTTTGTTCTGTTTTAATATTATTAACTGCCTTGAATCCCATTGTTGGCAGAAAGAGAGGGGAATAAGAATAAAAAATAGCCCTTGCGGTCCCTTCCAATTCTAAGATTCTATACTTTTCTGATTCTATAACTGCCAGACAAGAGTGACCTTTGGTCTAATTAGAGCAATTCTTTTTACACTCTGATTTTTATAAGAAAATATTTTGTTTTGCCCAATATTTTCCTGTAACAAAAAAAATTAAAAATCCTTTAAAAGAATAATAGCAGTAGGTTTCTCAGCTATTTGACTTGATCAGCGCTACATAAGAATAAAAGAAGTCCACTCCATGGATCAAGCCAGTAGTTGATCTACTCTAGTTATATATTGTATGGGATCCTGGGATTTGCAGTTTGGGAAGGGATACTTAGAATTCTCATCCACAGAGCTCTAGCACCTCACCAAAAATACAAATCCCAGGATTTCGTAGGATCTTCCCAAGGAAGTTAAATGGGATGTAGGTGCTATAATTGTGTAATGTGAAGGGGCCCCTGCATTCAAATCCCCTCCCTAGCCCTGAAGTTTACCAGTAAACCCCGGTCCTTCTATTCTATTGTTGTGAGGAACAAAAGGAAAAAGCCATGGATACCACCTTGAGTTTCTTGGGTGAAGAACCCAACAGACTCCTCTAAGAATCTTGCTGTTTTAAGATATGTTGTTAAGTTATCCTGAAAACCTGAGATTGGTAAGTAAGCGACAAATGCTACAGACAAACAAACACATTCCATAGTTCTTATGAAGTTTTAATGAAAGCAAATGATGAGCAAATTTGGAGTTCCTCCAGGGATATTAAAGCAAGGAAAAGATTTTCAGTAAGAGTGGCTGAAATTCCCTCTGCTCCTATTTGATTCTACACATCCCTGAGCAATGATGCAAAAAAACAAAATGCTATTATACTTTCCTTTTTCAGAAAATAAGGGACAGTGCTTTGATGTTCCCTGAAAATCTATCATTTTATTCAGCACTTACGAACTTTCCCCAATCACACAAATATCTCAGATGGCTTAGGCCTACACTAGCTGAAAGACTCTATATTCCACCCCACCCCACACACACATATATATAAGTCTGTATGGGTTTTAAGATCTTCAGGGAGGGCTTTCTCTCGGCCCCACCACCATCTTGAGTGAGGACACAGGAGAAAGCTTTCTTGGTGGCTGCTCCCAGATTGTGGAACTCCCTTCTAAGTGAGGCTCAG
The DNA here is from genome assembly GCA_030412105.1 of Cyclura pinguis. Lineage (NCBI taxonomy): Eukaryota > Metazoa > Chordata > Lepidosauria > Squamata > Iguanidae > Cyclura > Cyclura pinguis. The sequence goes on along the minus strand of CM059599.1, from coordinate 13,643,768 downwards.
CTGACCCCTTCTCTGCTGTCTTTTCATCAGCAAGCAATGACCTTTTTATTCAAACAGACTTTAGCCTTTAACTCTAGAAGGATATGTAACAAGGTCACTGTTTCCTAATATGCGATATGTTTTTAATGGTTTTTAAAGTCTTTTAAATTAATTTTTAATTGGATTGCTATTTTTTTATTTTTATGCTGCAGATTGTTTTAACTATGTTATTTTAACCTGCAACATATGCCGCTTTGAGTCCCATGTTGGAAAAAAGTCAAGTAATAAAATAAAATAAAATAAAATAGCACAGAACATTAAACACCTTAAACCCAGACAATCAAGAACACTGCAGTGAATGTGGGGTAATGAAAATCCAGAGTGCTATTTAGTGAAAGACTTGCCTGTTCCTGCCCCCCAGCTTCAAAATACTATAAATGAGGAAGCCATGAAATCTCTTACTGATGTTGCACCAGAAACGAACAGAGCGGAAAACAGGAACTACAGTTTCTGTGTTGAACAGCTGTGATGCCAAATGAGTTATCCTAGAGAGACCTTGTAAGAAAAACATGGCAGGATGGGAAGTTTAGTTCTGTGGTAGACACCACAGGAAAAAAAAATATGTCCCACAAATAATAAAACATGAAGGCTGTAAATCTGTCCAAACTCATATGGGAACATGCCTCACTGAACTTTGCAGAACAACATTATGAGTAAACCTGCATAGAATTGGGTTAGATCTGGGAACAGTTACTTTTTAGACTACAGGTCCCAGAATTTCTATACTGGCTGGGAGCCCAAAAAGTAACTTTCCACGCTCTGGATTGCTCTGGACGTGGTGGTTGCTATCTTCCTCAGGTTTCTCAAAAGTTTAGAAAAACATGACACCGTTCTATCCAGACTTTTCTTTCCTCTGAATTCTGGAGAACTCAAATGTTCATACCATTTATTTTTTAATTTTGTAACATCGTAGTGGCCTCAATAAGTATATAGTTCAACACAGCCAATTCATGTTCTTTTTCAATGTGAAAATTTGACTAGGTATTTTGGAAATGAGATAAATACAGGAGATATGAATGTTGAACTCATCTCCAAAACTGAACCTGCTGAGCCTCTGTTAAGCAAGGTGAAATTGGTCTGTTTCATTTCTCACCCATTCAGATATTTTAAAAAATTCAGCCAGAATTCTCTTCTGTGGTCTACAGTATGTAACTTTATGTTATACTTAGCTATGTAGCAGACACAGCCATTAGTGAAATGCAAAGATGTGTGTTAGGGCCCTACCACAAGTATCCCAATGCACACCAGGATCTACCTATGTGCGTCAGCACTCCCGAGCCAGTATCCTGATGCACATTGGTCCCAATATGTATCAGTCCGACTGCATAGAATCATAGAATCATGGAATCATGGAATCATAGAACCATAGGATCAAGTTGGAAGAGACCCCAGGGGCCATCGAGCCCAATCCCCTGCCATGCAGGAACATCCATCAAAGCAGTTCCAATGGATGGCCATCCAGCCTCTGTTTAAAAACCTCCAAGAAGGAGACTACACCATACTCCGAAGCAGCATATTCCACTGTCAGAAAGCCCTGACTGTCAGGAAGTTCTTCCTGAGGTTCAGATGGAATCTCCTTTCCTGTAGCTTGAATCCATTCCTCCTTGTCCTAGTCTCTGGAGGAGCAGAAGACAATCCCGTTCCCTCCTCGACATGACATCCCTTCAAATATTTAAACATGGCTATCATGTCCCCTCTTAATCTTCTTTTCTGCAGGCTAAACATAACCAGCTCCTTAAGCCGTTCCTCATAGGGCATGGCTTCCAGACTCTTCACCATTTTGGTCACCCTCCTCTGGACACGTTCCAGCTTGTCAATATCCTTCTTGAATTGAGGTGCCCAGAACTGGACACAGTATTCCAAATGAGGCCTAACCACTGCAGAATACAGTGGTACCATTACCTCCCTCGACTTAGACACCATACTCCTATTGATGCAACCAAGGATCGTGTTGGCTTTCTTGGCTGTCTCATCACACTGCTGACTCATGTTCAGCTTGTGATCTACCAAGACTCCTAGATCCCTTTCACATGTACTGCTATCCAGCCATGTGTCCCCCATCCTATATTTGTGCATTCCATTTTTTCTGCTTGAGTTTAGGGCTTTACATTTCTCTCTGGTGAAATTCATTCTGTTAGCTTTGTCCCAGCTCTCCAATTTGTCAAGGTCTTTTTGAAATTTGATCCTGTCCTCTGGCGTATTAGCAACCCCTCCCAATTTGGCTTCATCTGCAAATTTGATCAGCATGCCCTCCACTCCTTATCCAAGTCATTGATAAAGATGTTGAATAGCACTGGGCCCAGGACAGAACCCTGTGGCACCCCACTAGTCACTTCTCTCCAGGATGAAAAGCAGCCATTGGTGAGCACCCTTTGGGTTCGGTTGCCCAACCAATTACAAATCCACCTAACAGTAGCCCCGTCTAGCCCACATTTTACTAGCTTCTTTGCAAGAATGTCATAGGGAACTTTGTTGAAAGCCTTACTGAAGTCAAGATATGCTATGTCTACAGCATTCCCTTCATCTATCAAGCTTGTAACCCTATCATAAAAAGAGATAAGATTAGTCTGGCATTACTTTTTTCTGAGAAATCCATGTTGACTTTTAGTGATTACGGCATTGCTTTCTAAGTAATTACAAACTGACTGTTTAATGATCTGCTCTAGGATCTTTCCTGGTATTAATATCAGGCTGACTGGGCGATAATTCTTTGGGTCCTCTTTTTTCCCCTTCTTGAAGATGGGGATGACATTTGCCCTCCTCCAGTCTGCTGGGACTTCTCCTGTTCTCCAAGAGTTCTGAAAGATTATTGCAAGTGGTTCAGAAATGACTTCTGCCAGTGCTTTTAATATCCTTGGATGTAATTCGTCTGGCTCTGGAGACTTGAATTCATCTAGTTTAGCCAAATATTCCTGTACTACTTCTCTACTTATTCTGTGCTGCATTCCTCCCCCCCATTTCCTCACCTGTTCCCCGTCCCCCAGGTTGAGTACTTCTATCCTTTTGAGAGAAAACTGAGGCAAAGGTGTTGAGTAGTTCTGCCTTCTCTCTTCCCCCTGTTATTAATTGGCCATCTTCTCCACGCAGCAACCCTATCATTTCCTTGTTTTTCCTTTTGCTACAAACATATCTAAAAAGCCCTTTTTATTTTTGGCACAATTTTCAATTGTACCTTCAATATCTCACTTTTAAGAAACTCACTTTTAAGAAACTACCTAGTGGTTACTTCTCTGGCACCCTTATGTTGTAACGCTACCACAGTCCGTTGCTGAATGCAGACACTACAAAACTGTTCAGTTTTGTCTCCTGCAGACATAAGTCCATTTGCAAAGATAAAAATTCCCTTACTGAATTCTGGCCATCGAATCCTTTCTGTCCTAAATATGCAATTTGTGATTTTTCTTTTCTCCTACATTTTTCAAACGTGAAAGGGGATGAAATTCTCTCACATTTGTGATAGCCAAATTCAAATGATACAGCTATTCTCAGCATGGAGAGCTTCAGCTTGTAGCTGCCTGCCCTGTAGATGCTGAAGACTGAGAAGTCTCCCAATTTGAAAAAGAGAGATGCCAAGACTAGGGTCATTTCCACATGACAGCATCCTTGCACATCGTCCCATGGCAGTCTTGGTAGGGAAGGGAGCATGATAGGAATGCTCCCCTCCACATCTCACCAGCTGTCTGGAGAAGGGAGCACGATGGCCCCACTTCTTCCTTCCACAACACAACTGGGCACTTTCTCATGCCGCATTATGGACCGTAAATGATGGTCTGTATTGAGCATGATAGATCACAAATGGTACAGTCCTAGTCAGAACAGGGGAAAGCTATTTTTTGAACTACAACTCCCAGAATCCCCCAACCAGCCTGGTGACGATCTTCTGGACATGGTTGTTCAAAAAAATATAAGTTTTACAAGTCCTGTTCCCAATTTATACATGTTCAACGTGAACTAGCTTTCATCTAGACCTAAACTGCTCGGTTCCCCCACCCACCCACTGGCATCTATATTTAAAAGCAGTGCAAAGATTACCTTAACTAGCTTTGTGTTTATCCATTTCCCAAGAAATGTATCCAAGTGTTTTAAGTGAGTTGTTTGACTGTGGAATTAGTTTATTTTACTGGCAGGGAAGAAATGAGAAACCCTGGTAATAAATAAGGGAGTCAAATGGTCAATAACCAAAGAGACCAAGGACTTAGCATTTCCAGTTTGTCTTAGTGACAGGTAGGATTTTATTGCCGACTCGCAAGTTCAAAAAGTGTCAAAACACTCAGAGGAGGGCCAAGTCCACCTTGTTGTTGCTCTTCCCATGTTATCGACCACATTGCACTGTGCTCCACATTCTGTGTTCGTCATCAGATTGCTAGGTCTTCTTTTGCCTTTTGCCACATCTCACCACATTCCCTCAGTGGTAGGGATGTAAATCTTCAAATATTTCATGCTCACCTCTGAGGACAAATAATTATGATAGTTTTCTCCCTGCTGCCTGACATAGCACATAGCTATCCTTTTTCCCTCTATTGAAACATCCTGAATTGTTGTAGCGGCATTATCCTACAAACACAAGCAGCTTTTTTTGGCAAAAACAACATAGAACCTCTGTTCTGTGTAGAGACTGTGCCATTAGGACCACTGGGTAAGCAGGGGAGCTGTTGCACAACAGTCTCAATGCACAATGAGAGACACCGTTGTGCAATGGGACATCCTGCACAATGCCCCACTGTGCACTGTTGCCATTCCCTAGCATGGCTGTGTATCATGTTAGTGTCATCGCTCTATCATCATCAAATAGCATACCATAACCTCCTGTGCAGGATCACAGCCTCTGTGTGTGTGTGTTTTTTCTCCACAGAATAATTCCTACACAACACTTCAGGATATTTAACCACTGGTAGAAAAATCCACAAAGTTTTCATGGGTCTATTGTTCTTCCTAGAAGGTTTTTCAACTATTGGGAAACTTTTTTAAAAAACTTGAAAATAAATCATTACAATTATGCTTCCTATTCCCATATACTGTGGTAGCATTAGTTCCATGTTTAGGATAGAATTGACCATTTCTTCTCATATTACCATTTAATTATAAATTAATCTTGATGGAATGCTGAGCCTAAGCTACTGAGATATTCGACATCTGTTGGGAGTGCTTGACGTGGGTTCCTGCATAGCAGGGAGTTGGACTGGCTGGCCCTGTGATCTCTTCCAACTCTATTATTTATGATTCTATGACGTGTGCCTTCTTTAGTGACAATTCAGTTGTTCTTGTGTGCTTTCAAGTCATTTCTGACTTATGCAACGCTAAGGTGAACCTATCATGGGGTTTTCTTCACCAGATTTGTTCAGATGGGGTTTCCCCTTGCCTTCCTCTAAGGCTGAGAGAATGTGACTTGCCAAAGGTTACCCAGTGGGTTTCCATGGCCATGTGGGAAGTCAAACCCTGATCTCCAGAGCCATAATCCATTGCTCAAACCGCAACACCATATTGGATCTCACAATTCGGTGGTGTGCAACCCGAATTCCTACAGTTGGTGGCTTCCATGTCAGTAGAGAATCTCTCCAAGGTGCTGAACTCTTTCTGCATGATGGATGGAGTACTTTGGATGGCTCATTTAAAGTTCAGATTAAAAAGCAAAAGCAAGTTCCTCATCCTGCTGACATGGAAGCCACGAGTGGCCAGTGTGATCTGATTACAGTCTTCCCCATGGTATTGAGGTATTTTGTGTTTAAATTATAGCATTTATTTCTAATCTGCATCTCTTACATATAGATCAATGTATACCAATTGTACGCAGCTGTCACTCCTTATCTTCCACCCCTTTTTTTGGTGAGATGGAGCATGCTCTGAAGTGGCCAATTCATTATCATTTTGGAAAGTCACACAACACCTTAGCATAGTATCTTAGATGCACTGATAAAAGTACATATAGAATAAACAAAACAGTGCACCTTCTTCTAAGAACTGGGATTCAAACTGGGGCTTACAACTTAAAATGAGTGGAGTACAGATAAAAAACATGCAAAAGATGGACACTGAAATAGAATCAAACTATTAACAGTGGTGAAACAGTTTAAAGCATGCACTTAAGAATGATAAAGGGCTGTGAAAAACAGTACAGTTAAAGTAACACCTTTTTTTCTTTCTTTTTAATTTTAATTTTAATCTTTAATAAAATTACAAAAAAGAATAAAAAATCTCAAATAAATTAATAATATAACATTCCCGCTTGATCACAAGATCTGTGCATCAGCTCAGTATCAGCAAGTGGAAATATATGTCTGTTTTCTGGTTATAAATAATTAAAATGGATCAATCCAAACCTTCAGATGTTATTCCAGAGGTTCAAATTATATGGTTTCAGATCTTGTATATATGTTAAATTGATATAACATTAAAGCAAATTTGTCTCTACCAGTTTATCCCTTTGATGCTTTTATCCTTTCTTAAGAACCGTTAGTTCCAAAATGCCTGTTGAGTTTTTTTTTTAAGTCTTTGCCTAGTAATAGAAGAACGGCCAGGAGGGAACCATTTTAGCCTCCCTAGGGAGAGCGTTCCGGAGCCTAGGGGCCACCACTGAGAAGGCCCTGTCTTATATCCCCACCAACCAAACCAGTGGAAATGGTCGGACTGAAAAAAATGCCCCTCATGAGGAGTTCACAACACCTGGGCTGGCATGTATGAGGAGATACAGTTTGTCAGATAAACTTGGCCAAGCTACACATGGCTTTACAGATTGCAAACGGCAGTTTGAATTCTGCCTGGAAAAAGACTTTGCAAAATGCCAACACTGCTGAAGAACTCTACAGAAATCTTTATTTGCTCTCACGTTGGGAAAAATGCTATGAAAATGATTTGTTTTGCATGGGAAGATAAAGAGTGCAGAGCCTTACAGCTCTGGTCTCACTCATTCTGCCCCTTTGTCTCCATGGGTATCTCACTGAGGGGTGTGTGAGGCATCCGGAAACTAGGATCTAGATGGGTTTACCAAAAAAAAAAAAATGATAGTTTTGTTAACCACAGAAATCCTTGCCACTCACCGAACACCCAGTGTAGGCATCTTTTACATCTGATAGTTCCGTCTTGTGCAAACAATTCTTCTGTATCTTACAGAATAAACATAATGAGAAACCATAAACAGGTAAACAGATCCAGGAACGCTGGGCTTGTTGCAAGGCTATCCTCTATTCTTCACTTTTTCACAAAGGAAATGCTGTTAAAATACGGATGGACAAGGGAGATACAGAAGAGTACCCAGCCTTTCCCATCATGCACTGGCAGGCTGCCTGTACAGCCAGATAGCAGGCCTTTGGAACTGCCTGAAATTGGACAACCCCCGGTGGCGTGGAAGAAAGTGTAACGGGTTCATAATTGCAACCCTTTCATTACCGTCTCCTCAGTTCCCGGCCCACTAATGTCAAGAGCGTCGTCTTTGTAGCGTTATTGGCATTTTTCATCATATTCATGAAGTGCGGGTCAATTTTCTTCAAAAGGCTCCCTTCGCCAAGTTGCCACAAAGACAGACAGTAATAAATTCTACCAGTGCACTTGTGAAGGCTCCGTAGCTGGGAGCGACAATAAAAAGCAATGAGGCGGGTGTCACTAAGTAACTCCAGTTTACACTGCATTTTCTCTCTTTTATTGAAAACTCGGGATATGAATTTATTAATGAATACACAGGCATCTACTTTGAAGGGGCTGGTTGAGGAGGGAGGGGGGGCAGAGTTAAAAAAAGGGGGGAGGGAGCAACGAGAGGTGTGTGTGCATGTGTGCGTGTGTGTGTGTGTACGTGAAGGCGGAGAAGAGAAGGAAAGAGACCAAGTCAATTTATTTGATATTCACACAGTGAGTGCCTACATTGTATTGTTTTATCATTTATGGCCCAGCTTTGCTTGTTAGGCTGTGGCCCTCCAGGAAAAAAAGAGAGAGAGAGAGAGAGGGAGGGAGAGAGAGAGAGAAAGAGAAAGAGAGAGAGAGAGAGAGAGAGAGGAAGCCAGGCTTATATAGCAACACCTTGACGTAGATGTACAGCTGCTCTCCCTGTGCTTGTCTCACCTTTAGCCCTGTCTGTCTACAGCAGGCTTTCATTTTCCGCATTCATACATCAATAAGCTTTGCATGCTGACACCTAATTTTGCAGGCTACTTTGGTTATGGAGGCCTGCTTTTTGCATATCACTACCCACCCCCTTCTGACATCTCCTGGCTTTAAAGAGGGAGAGAAAAGAGGGAGAATAAGGAGCCGGGGGTAGGGGAGGGAGGTGGAAAGAAGAAGAAAATAAGGGGAAGAAGACGGAGAGGTTTTTCTTTTTCTTCTCGGGCCTAATCAGAAATTTCTTTCTATTTGTCAGAAGCCGATCTGCCAAATCAAGTTTAATTGATTCAGCTGTCGTTTTCCTGCACGGTTCTCCCCCCACCCACCCAGCCCCAGTTCCCCTTATTGTTATTTTTAAGGACTCGGATGGTAGCAGCGCACTTCAAACAAACGGGAGCTCTGTCCTGAAAGATAAATACGGGTGCCAATTAGTGAGCATTTCCATTCCTCTTAAAACCTTCCGATTTGGGAAAAACTCATAGGTACGTTTTTGAGAGGGGCTGATGGATGGCCGGAGGGGAACATTCAGGTGTCTAGGAATGGCTGCCATCTGAGAAACTGAGGTCCTGAGACCGGCACCTAGGTTGCTGAAGAGCTCCCTGGCCGTGTGTCCCCTTCGACCCGACACTCAGAAAACATATCTCGTTTGTTCCTTAAACGTTGCCAAAAATACATATATTTAATTGCATCCCTGACTGTGAGGATATAGACACGTGCTCAAAGACAAACACCCACACAATTAAAGAAACCTTAACTGATTCCTTCCATGAGTTTTAATTGATTTGACAATTAAATTGGCATGAATTTACATATGAAAAGCAACAGTTCCTGTGAAGGGTGGTGGGGAAATGTTATTTCTTCAATTTTCACTTGATGTACACCCAACACCACTCCAAGTACAATTTAGGAAGAATTCTAGCATTGTGGAGAGAGACCGGAATGCCTCGTCAATCGTAGTGGCTGTAGTTTGGAGTTTTGTAATTTCTTTATTAAAATCTGCAACTTTTTTAAAAAAAATCATCTACTTGATTAAATCAATACACCGTTTTTAACCATGCAGTTTTTAACACAGCTTGGAAAAGGTACTTTGTGGACTGCAGAACTGAGATTCGTAATCCAAACAAGCAACTTCGCTAACCTCAGGTTTTTAGTACATAAATATAGCTGAATGATCAACTAAATGCTGCAACCCAGGTATCAGCCCTCTGTGGATACATAGCATTAACACAAACACATTTTGCAAAATTTAGGAGCTAGGGAAAGGCAATACTAATGTTTTCATGACAAGGAAAGAAATGGATCCATAAGCAGGTGAATGTACAGTCATCCCTCCACATTTGCAGGAGTTAGGAGAACAGGATCCAGATGAAAGTGGGAAAACCTCCAGTAGTAATACATAAACCATAAACTGTATATGCCACATCAAAAGGACTACACATAACACACACACACACACACACATACACAAACCACAATAGATTTGAATCTGTGGTGGGGAGCACACAACTACTACCTTGGAAACTGGGGGGTTCCTTCACATGGCAGAAGTGAGTGGCTGGCAGAGTGTGCCACCACCTCTGCAACAACCCCACACCATTTTTAACTGGGACTTAACAAGCCTCGACTTGTGTTCGCGGTCTCTCTCAATCTCATGAAGCTTAAAAAGAGACTATGAACACGAAGCAAGACTTATAGGTACCTGTTAAAAACAGCATAGAGCAGCAGTGGAGGAGACAGCAAATAATCCATGAATAACCAAACCTGTGAAAGTGAAACCAGTGGATGTGGAGGGCTATCTGTATATACATCTGGCCCTTCAAAAAGAAAAATCTTTTGGTGATTTCACATGACTTGATTGCTCCACCCCGGCCTGTCTTCATTCACCAAAGAGGAACTTTGTGCAAGTCCAGGGCCATTTCTGCACTAGGCTGCTATAGTGTTATTATTCCACTTCCAATATCCTATGGAATCCTGGGGTTTGCCTTTGAGGCCCCTCCATAAACTGCAAACCCCAGGATTCCATAGGATGCTGAAAGTGGAATAATAGCACTATAGCAGCCTAGTGCAGAAATGGCCCAGGTTGTCCTCTAGATGTGTTGGGCTACAACTACCATCGCCTCTTATCAGGATGGTCACTCTGGAAAACATCAGTTTGAGGAGGCGTGAAATGAAGCTCTTGGTTTGTTTTTCATATTTCTGTCAACTGGCTGATAGAATTGTATTCTTCCATTGTTGGGCTTAAATAAAGTCCACACATACACATGCATTGCATGACAACCTTCTCCTCCACAAAAGGGGGGGGGGAAGAAAATCTCACTACAACATGAAATGAAAGGGTCAACAATTCCACATTCATTCTTACAAAAATTCACACTCAAGCTAGAGATTCTGGACCTTTAACTCGAAATAGGAAACTGTGGCCATTTCTGCACTACATTCCGCACTGATTTAGTGCTACTATTCCACCTTCAACATCCCATGGGATCCTGGGATTTGCAGTTTAGGGAGGGGCACTTAGAATTCTCAGCCAGCGAGCTCTTTTGCCCCAGCAAACTACAAACCCCAGAATTCCAAAGGGTGTTGAGAGTGGAATAACAGCACTATAACACTATCGTGTGGAAATGGCCCTTGTGAGAGCCAGCGGGAAATTCCTCCCTCCGGACTCCCTGCAGGATGCACCTACCCATACAATAAGGCCAAACACCTCGGTTTTCCTCTGCAGTAGATCTCAAAACGATGACAGGAAATGACATCATGTCACTTCCTATCACCATTTTAGGAGGGAATATGGACCTAAACAGAGGTAGCTGAGGGTAGTACTGTATTCTAGCACGCCGGTGGATGGGGGATGGGAGTATTTTCATGTGTTTTCATGCATTTGGGGTGGTTTCTGCATAGTTTGTGGGAAAAAATATCTGAAAATTACAACTTTTGTAAAAAAAGGGGGGGCTGGGGATTGGTGTTGGCTTCAAGGACCATAAAGGTAGAGTACGTGGGCTGTGTGCAGCATTTGGGCCAGACTGCACCCTCCTTACTTTGATTCCATGGTTAGAAAATAATAGCATATTGAAAGAGGCCCAGCGTTATGTAGTAGTTTGAGCGTTGGAATAGGATTCTTGGAGACCGGCATCTGGATCCCTGTTCAGTTATGGAAACCCACTGAGTCACCTTGGCTATAAGTCCCACTCAACTTTGGAGGATAGCAATGGCAGACTGCAACGAATCTTACCAACCTGTGATGGCGGGAACGAATTACCGAGTGGTTGTATTGAGGGAAGCAGTTCAGCAGAACACCAAAGAAATACTAACCTAGAGCAGCCACCTTAAAATAAATAAATATTATTGTATAAATATGTCCTTAGACTTAAGACCCTGTTTTGAACACCCCAGTCTTCCACTGTAACATTCAAAGTTTTCGGTAGCTAAAATTACAAGTACAGTGGCCGGAATATTGTTGGTGTCTTACATATGCGTAAGTTCTCCTATGTAAGTGGGTATAAGCAGTTTGTCCAATATGAAACATCTGAATTCAACGCAAGGTCGTGGAAGCACTTTGCATGTGCACAGTTGAATACATGGCATGTACATGTGCTTGCCTGTTTGCTTGCATGTTCAGTGGATCAATATTGCACTTCACTCAAAAGATAGCATTCTGCAACTGCCACACAATTCCATAAGCATTAAATTATGCTCCCTCTCCTTGATTTCTGCAGCCACAGGATTGAACCCAGACTTAGTCATACTTAATAGCCATTGAAATTAATTATACTTGAGGCAGTCGTGGAGACCCAACATGATGTAGTGGTTTGCACACCAGACTACAACTCTGGAGACCACGATTTGAATCCCCACTCAGCCATGGAAACTCACTAGGTGACCTAGGGCAAGTTACACTCTCTCAGCCTCAGGGAAAAGCAGAGGCAAACCCCCTCTGAACAAATCTTGCTAAGAAAATTGCATGCTACATTCATTTTAGAGTCACCGTAAGTCAGAAATGACTTGAAGGCACACAACAACGCAACAAAGGCAGTCATGCCTAACTTCACTGATTTTATTAGTTCTAATCTCAGTATGACTAAATCTAGATCAAACTCAGTAAGTTCAGTCCTCTAAAATCAAGAAGAATGTTGCTACTGATGTATGTCAGATTATCTGGAATACCAGAGATACATTCCATAATATCTCAGAAGATATGCCCATGATTTGGAAAGTCTCATTTTGAAATCTCTACAGACAGTAGCAATGACAGTCTGAAAAAGTGCAGTTAGTATATACTGAGATTGAACCCAAAGAGTGAGGCTTTTCATGAATAAATTTCAACTCTGTCAGCATGTGCGTGCGTGTGTGTGTGTGTGTGTGTGTGTGTGTGTTCCCAGCTCAAAAATAGATGAAAATGTCTCCTCCTTCAGGGCAATATTTTTGAATTGGTATTATTGGCCCACAATGAAATCATGCAGCATTGTAAAGTCGTGTCATTCACTACTATGTTCCCTGATTGGTTGGGATCACTCTGGTAACTGATCCAAGAAACATTGCTCTCACTCATGGCTGGTTTCCTTTGACCTTTTGCAATGTCACTGCATTAGCCCAATTTAGCTGGCATAACCTATGTGACTATCTAAGGAAGCAAAGTGAAAAACATGGTACCCACGTAGCAGTGGAGGAGGTAGAGAGAGACAACCCTAGTGAGTAAGATCAAAAAAGTGGACAATCTCACAATGTGTGACTGGGGTGCGGTAGGTTTCTGCCTTCCAAAAGCACTAATTTTGTCATGTAAATAAAAAATAGGCCAAATTGAGACATAACTGAAGCCTCAGGCCTGTAACTAGAAAATGAAATGCTATGGTGAGAGGGCCTGAGTGGGTAGAGAATAATTCAAAGCAGTCAGAATTTAATTGCAGGTAGCCTATTATGTTTAAAGTTGCTTAATTGCATTACTTCTGAGCCAACAGTAAGATCGGCACCAGTCCTGCCTGCATACTTCAGTATACATTTTCTCCACAAGTACAGGGGATGAAGAATTGTGGCTGCTGTTTTAAATCGAAACTGAATATTTAGCAAAGGTCCTGGGATATCTCAACAAGGGTACTGTTACCCCAAAACAGTACTGTTACTCATGGGTCAACCTGCAGTGCCAGTGCTTCCTTGGAACAATGAGGAATTAATAACTCGAAAGGAAAGCCTGAGAAAGAGGGATAACTTCCAGGATCTTTTCAACCATATATGCTAGTACTAATGAAGGGACACCAGTTGGAAGTTAATGCTTCATTGGGGGAAGAATCACAACTGCACATAAGTTTCAAGCAGTCTCACAGCCATACAACCAGAGGAAAGGATGGAAATTTTGTTTAGCAAGGAGTAGGAGGAAGTGGGTGATATTTAGCTATCCTTAATAAAAGAGACAAAGGGATGTGGCTGAGATTAAGGGTCCAAAGGTAGCACAAGATGGGCGTCTGAGGAGCAGAGTGACAGCCTACATCCAGTGTACTATGGACTGACTGGCTTAGAGCCAGAGTTTAGTAAATACCCTTTTTCTGCCTTTTTTTTTTCTGCCTTGAAGCAGAAGCCTCAGTGGCAGATCAAACAAAGGGGTCCAGAGCTGGCTATGGTCTTAGCATTAGGTGACAAAGCTCTGATGGGAATCGTGATAGCTTCTTAATGTCTGAGCAGGTAAGGGAACAAAAGGGGAAGTTCAGCAGGAAGGAGGTTATAGGACATTGCCCATTGTTGCTTTACATGTGTCGGTGTATTGTCTTGTAGGTTTGGGCTATTAAGAGGACCATCTGTTCTGACTAATCCTCAGTGAACTTATGACCTGGCCATGGCTTGAGGTCCTTTCTGACCTACTTTTGCACATGTGCAGCCAATCCTCTTTGCCAGCAAAACTTTTCAGCCATAAAGATATTATTTATATTTTGTGCTAATTAAATAATGTTCATTGCCAATCATATCGTGGAGTAGGGGTATATGTCATGGTAACAGTATGACCGCATAGCTCCCTCACTGTTTCTTTCAGGCTCCACTGTCTTTGTATTATTAGAGTTATAATTCATAGCTATTAGTCTAACTGAACCTGCAGGACTTTTGCAAATGAACATTTTTGTACTGCTGTGTCCTCACATATGCCTCCTTCATGTCCCACCAGTAAATATGATACATTGTGTTGGGACATGGGAGTAAAGCTTCTCTGTCATGGCACACCAACTGTAGACTGTCCACCCCCTGGAAGGCCAACTGGTGACAACACTCATCCCATTTAGGTGCACAGTTAAAACTTGGCTGTTCATCAAGGCCTAATCCTAAATATTGTTGTATATTGTTTTTAAAACTTTTAAATCTGTTTCTAACCCATTATGGAGTTTAATATATTTTAGCTTATTTAAATTAGGAGTCTTAGTAGACCACAAGCTGAACATGAGTGAGCAGTGTGATGCAGCAGCTTAAAAAGCCAATGCAATTGTGGGCTGCATCAGTTGGAATATAAGGGGTCCAGATCAAGGGAAATGATAGCACCACTCTAGTCTAGATAGTACCCCAACTGGAATACTGTACCCAGTTCTGGGCACCACAGTTCAGGAAGGATATTCGACAAGCTGGAACATGTCCAGAGGCGGGTGACCAAAACAGTAGAAGATCTGGAAACCATGCCCTATGAAGAGTAGCTTAGGGACCTGGGTATGTTTAGCCTGGAGAAGAGAAGGTTAAAAGGCAACATGATAACTACATATTTTATGTATTTTAAATATTTGACGATCTGTCATATGGAGGATGGAGCAAGCTGCTCCAGAGACTAGGAGACAGAGCAATGGCTTCAAACTTCAGGAAAAGAGATTCCACCTAACTATTAGGAAGAACTTACTGACAATAAGAGCAGTTTGACAGTGGAATATGCTGCCTTGGAGTGTGGTGAAGTCTCCTTCTCAGGAGGTTTTTAAATAGTGTAGATGACCATCTGTTGAGAATGCTTTGATGGTGTATTTCCAGCATGGCAGGAAGTTGGAGTGGATGACCCTTGTGGTCTCTTCCAGCTCTAGCGTTCTATGATTCTGTGAAATTCTTTTATTGTTGTAAACTGTTTAACTCATTTTAATATTATTTGTAAGCTGCTCTGGCATCTTTGGATATGGAACAGGACATAAATATTTTTCGTAATAATAGTAGCAACCGCAGCAGTAATAATTTTGCACTTTATATTTTATTTATTTATTATCAATAAATAATTTCAAGAATAGCTGGCTAATGGGCTTAAAGGGGACCCTTTTTCTGGAACTATAGTGGAGCCACAAACACTTTAATCCAGCTTTGCCTCTGTTAACAGCTGTTTTCCTTCTACAATAGAGATGGAAGGAATGTTCAAAAATATTTTTAAAATGTTCAAAAAACCATGTCTTTTGAATGTTGAGAAACCCTGATAAGGAGAATCCTGGGCTGATGAGAATCTTTACAGTTCAAGACAGCCATTTTGTACAGAAAACATTTTCCATGCAGAAAACAGCATTTTCTGCATGGAAAATGATATTTCAATGCTGAAACATTAATTCCTGCAAAGAAAATGAAACATGCAAATTGAAGTGTTAACTACACAGGAAGAAAAAACTGTAATTGGGGATTTTTTCAGCATTAAATTTGTATATGTTCAATTTGCATAGAAAACAGCATTTTCTGCACTTTCTGCTTCCTTGGAGTGTGCTGAAGTCTCCTTCTTTGGAGGTTTTTAAACAGAGGCTGGGTGGCCAACTGTCAGGAATGCTCTGATGGTATTTTCATGTATGGCAGGAGGTTGGATTGGATGACCCTTGTGATCTCTTCCAGCTCTGTGATTCTATGATTCTATTATTCTGAGTCCCATACCCTTGTCGGAACAGAGCTATGGGACAAAATGTGTCAGGATAATGTGAGGTTGCACCTCAAAGCACGTGAGGGTGCTAATCAGGAAGCAACGCCCAGCTGCTGCCAGTTGCTCCAGAAAGGAAAAAAAGAAGTCTTGCAGACTCAATAAGTCTTAGTGCTGTTTATTGAACAGAGCATATGAGATAATAGTTAGGGCTTCTGGCACATGCCAAGAAGCATAAACTGGTCAGGCACAACATTCATAGAATCACAGAGTTGGAAGAGACCACAAGGGCCATCCAGTCCAACTCTCTGCTATGCAGGAACACACATCAAAGCATTCCAAGCAATGGCCATCCAGCCTCTTCTTAAAAACCTCCAAAGAATTCAGCAGAACAGAAAACAGACTGACAGCATGTCTAGATGCAATCCAAAAAATAGCCCTTACAGCAGCATGACCAGAGGCAAATGAACCTAAGGTAAATTACATTGTCACCTCTAAGCCTTTTTTAAGGACTTAACCACACCCCAGTCCAAATGGGGTGACCCAATTGCATTTGCAGCATGCAATCTTCTCGTGTTGGGTACTCTGTTATGATGCAAGACCTTTTGAGGCAGGCTAGCCAAAACATTTCCTTCACAGCCGCCTTCAAGGTCACATCACCTCATTCTTTCATCCGCTTAGAAAAACCTTTCCTGGCCACACTGCACTCACACTCTGAATGCCCTGACAAAATGTGCTGTCACTCTTCTGTCCAGTTTCATGAGAAGACTCCTTAGAATGACCCATTAGAAAAAGCAATCTGCTTGGTAAAGAAGGTGGCAGTGATGGTGGTAGGGAGGAAGACTGCATTACAGATAGATAGAGTCAATTCAGGAAGCCACTGTCCTGAGTTTACAAGACCTGAGCAGGGCTATTTATAACAGGATGGCTTGGAGGTGTCACATTCACAAGGTTGCCATAAGTCAACTTGACTCAACACATAGATAAGACCAACTGAATCAATAGCTCTATTCTAATCATGATTAGTATTTAAGCTCATGTGAAATGCCTGCACTTGTGGAATTCCACTTAAGCAAATATGAACTGAATATGTCCACTACACAGCACCCAAAATATGCAACCAAAAGTATAAGGGATTTTAGGTGTATGACACCTACAGGATTCCAGCTGTAGGCTTCTGCAGGCGAGTAGAAATTCTGGCTAATCATAGGGCAAAATGTGTTTCTTTTTGCACATTCAGACCACAATCCTATATGCATCCTACTGTCATGCCCTTGACTCAGGACTCAGACTTTCAGGATCCAGACAGGCCCCTTCCCACCAACCACACCCCAGAGACATGAAAAGGCAGTACTTATGGCAGGTAGTGCAGGAGGTAAAGGGAGAGCCCAGGCCTCGGGCAATGTTTACATGGGAAGGGCTCATTAATTAGGACACAGTTGGCCAGGATGCTGAGGCTATATAATCAGAGGCCTCAACAACAGAAGGTTGCAGGAAACTACAGATGCTATTGGTGGTGACTCTTGCATCCTCTACCTGTGTGCTTTGGACCTCAACACTTTGCTTAGATTATCGTTTTGGCAGTTGGGCTATTCCCTTTCGGGACTGGTTGTTGTGTTTTTGCTCAGAGTTTACTTCAGCCTCAAGGCTGCTTTGTGGAGCTGCTGTTATCTAGCTAATTAGGCAGCTGAGAAACCTTGGCGGGCTGCCAAGCCCAGGACCTACACTGGAGTAATGCAAGCATATGTGATTGCAGCAAGAGGAAAAACACCATGGGTGCTACAGCCATGGGCGAAGGTACTGCAGATAGAAGCTGCTCAGAACCAATAGATTTTGTCTGCATCTCCGCACCACACTGGAAAAAGTGCTACTATATTTGCATAATACACCAAATGTAGTCAGAACATTCTCCTACCTATCTGTCTTTTCACTACCCTGCTCAAAATGATGGACATTTTGCTAGTAAATCAACAGGTAATAACTCCCAGCAAATTTTGAATTTGTCAAAAAGAGCTTTTGTACAAGTAGAACACTTTCTTGCTACCCTAGTCCTTTCTATTTGCATTTTTTTCTTTTGACCAACAAAAGGATAAAGTTTTTCAAGCAAGACAGATCAAAATGAAACCATCTGATGACAGCATACGTTGATTTATTTCTCTGTCGCACCAGGTTCTAAAAACCATGGCTGCTCAGAGTTGTTTTCTGAAAGGCATTCTGGGAGATGTTGTCTACTCTCGACAAGTGGCGTCCCTCTGAAGACAGACATTTATTAGGATACATAACGCGGATAAAGATGAAAAGCACTTTGGCATGCTGATTTGCCATAACTGTCACATGCAATGATAGCTTCAGGTTTTTCACCTCAGGGATTCTCCCTCCCCCTGAAAACATAGCCCCCTATAAGGGACTATATGGATAACACTGAGTATTGCAATGAAAGTCTGAGAGACAGTCACAAAAGCCATTGGGCCAGGCATTGAAGAACGTGCCATTTTAAAACAGAAAAAATCTGTTATTGTGATGTTAGCGAGAAAAGAACAAGGGAGAGAAGACACTTTCAAGTGTAGTTCGGTGCTCTCTTAATGAGGGACGGGGTCTTCTTAAGAGCCAGCCGACAACTGTGGAGAAGCAGATCTCCTTAGTGGTTGATGTTCCCAAAACAACTGACATTCTCAGATAAATCAGCTTGCATTCTGCCTTTCCTCTTCACATCACCTGGAGTGACAGAATAGTGCTAATTTCATGGGTGGGGTGGGAAGGATCAGGGAAAAAAGAGAAAGAGAGAATGATGCAAATATATCCTCAGTTTTCTAACTCTTCAGGGTAAAATTAACCAAACCAGAAACTGCTGAAACATGAGGAAGAGGAGGAGGATGTTCTGTCAAACAACTTTTTTTAAAAAAAAATAATTTTATTTCCAAGGATGATCCATCCATCCTCCTTCCAAGTAGGCCAACATTTCTTTTTCCTAATCACAATTTTTGTTAGACCATGCATGTTTAATCATGTTCCAAGTCAACATAAGACATGAAAGACCTACCTATGGGATACAGGAATGCATACCATATGCAAAGGTACTTTACTTTCTGATCATCTTCCATTATACCTATTTTCAAACTCTGTTCTGTGGCATTGATTTTCAAACTTTAGTCCTCCAGATGTTCTAGGCTTGGAATCTTGGTGTCAGACAGAAGTTTTCATTCTGTTACCTATAGAATCATAGAGTTGGAAGAGACCATAGGGGCCATTGAGTCTGATCCCCTGCCATGCAGAAACACCCATCAAAGTATTCCCAACAAATGACCATCCAGCCTCTGCTTAAAAACCTCCAAAGAAGGAGACTCCACCACACTCCAAGGTAGCATATTCCACTGCCGGACAGCTCTGACCACCAGGAAGTTCTTCCTGAAGTTTAGGTGGAATCTCCTTTCATGCAGTTTGAATCCATTGCTCTTTGTCCATTGTCTCTGGAGCAGCAGAAAACAAGCCCGCTCCCTCCTCGACATGACATCCCTTCAAATAATTAAACATGGCTCTCATGTCCCCTCTTAACCTTCTCATCTGCAGACTAAACATCCTCAGCTCCCTAAGCCGCTCCTCATTGGGCATGGCTTCCAGACCCTTCCTCATTTTGATTGCCCTCCTCACGACACGCTCCAGCTTGTCAGTATCCTTCTTGAACTGAGGTGCCCAGAACTGGACACAGTATTCCAAATGAGGTCTAACCAAAGCAGAATAAAGTGATACCATTATCTCCCTTGATCTAGACACTATTCCATACAGTTCTACTTTTCTGTCCATTGTGCAACTGATGTATTCAGTAGCAGAAGAAGAGTCCCACAAACAGAACCATTTCTCATGGGCCCAAACCCTTTTGTTAGTCCTGATCAGAGTGGATCGAGTGAATCATTATCTGTCTGTTGAGCCTACACTCAAACTGTACAAGGTCTGCTCTAGTCAGGCCTGGCCAAGATTCCAGACATGTATTTTCCCATTCTAGGTAGTGTGTAACTATTTCTCAATGCCTCCAACACACCGCTCGTTTCACTGAAATTTCAGAAATCACTACTATGCATTCCTTGCAGTGCAATGACAAAACAAGCTGGCACATTCATAGAGACAAAAGAAACACAAAAGCAGAGAGCACCCAATGGAAAAACTGGAGAGATGTCTCAAAGTACTCAATAGATGAGCTTTCTCTATAATAATCTATAATAAAGCAGCCATCTAATGCATTCTTTGAGACATGGGTTACACTGGCAAATACACAATCAGTTGTTCAATGTCAGTTGTCCTCCCAGAGAAGGGAGGAATACTGCAACCACTATGTGGCCATGTAAGTGTAGATTTACACTATGCATTTCAACCTCCAAACCATTCCAATAAGCATTGACCACACTGGCTGAGGCCTCTGAAGACTGAAACAGCTGGAAGACCAAAGACTGAGAGCTAATCTTCTAGTGGAAGTGGAAAAAATTGCCTTGGAAGACTTTAAACAGAGGGTGGATGGCCATCTTTCAGGAGTACTTTAGTTGTATATTCCTGCATGGCAGAGAATTGGACTAGATGGCGCTCATGGTTCTTAGGATTCTACTATAGACATTGCCATGATGGTGTCAGGTTATTAACACCCACTATCTCACCCTCTTGACATCTACAATTAGTAGCACCATTTGCACTGTTCTTCCCTCTGCATGACAGCATCATTTCCAAGTCCTTTTCCCTGCTCCGCACCTCAGGATTGGTCCATTTTTTAATTTTTTTTTATTACTCTGTGCTTGTGATATCCCAACATCATGATGCACGGACATACCAATCCACAATGTTGTGATGCCCACAGCTAACTGGATTGTTATGGGAAAGAAGGCTACTAATGAATTATTTACAGTGTAAAAAAAGGGTACCTTTCGAAGAGACTGCAATGCAATAGCTGCTGGTGAACAATGACATTGTGCAATAGGATTGTTCCCAAACCAGGAATAATGCATTACTCTGGTTGTATGACACCTTGGTGTGATAAGGCTCTATGATTTTGAGGAACTCCACACTTTGAAGATCAATAATGCTGAGCAAACTTTCCCTGAAAAAGTAAAAAGAGCTTGCCCATCATTTTAGGTCTACTATGTTCAGTAATGAGGGACAACTTGATGTCCTACATCAAGCAGTGAGACAGCTTGATGTCCAGTAAGGCAGGATTGGCAGACTTTTATGATCCCCACATACTCCCTACACTACAGCCACAATAAAGAATACACAGGGATCATCAATATGAATCAGTTACAGATGTGTAAGGGTAGGTTGTATATTCGTCAGTATGATTGGGAATTCCAGCCAACGTCATAAAACAGCAACCAACTCCTTACAAAGAATCTTCTGCAAAGAGGACACTGAGTGACCACAGATGTAGCTTCACTGAGCACTTGCACAGCTAGTTTATAATGCAAAAACTGGCAGTGTGTCACTATAACTTACACATCCTTTCTTTCTCATTCACTGAACACCGTCCTTGGATTTAATTGAGGCCTTTGGTCCCTAGGAGACAGCGACAGCCCTCACTCTAGGCCAAGTTTAGCATTTCATTATTTAGTAATCTGAGCTGGAGTCATGCTATTATTGACTCTCCGGCAATCCTCTTTCCTTTTTCTAACAATAAGAGGATGCCCATAGAAATAATTGATACCACATTCGGCTTTGGAGGGAGTGTTCCCTTGGTGGATTGTGCACGGAAAGCTTTTTGATTTAGGCTTAAGAATAACAAAAGTTGGGGATATTTTTCACCGACGACCCCCATATGACATGTCCATAACCCCTTTCACAGCAGGAATGTTGGCCTCCAGGCATCTCTTAGCAGCTCAAATGAGTGACTAGAGGCTTTCCTTCTTTTATTATAGATCTGCCAGTTAAAAGTGGAAGCCTCTTAAAGGGAAGTCATTTTTCCCCCTTCTCTTTCTTCTAGAAAGCGATATATATGGCCAAGATCCTATATCAAGGAAACAGAGTATAACTTGACACCCATGGAGTTAGGCTGCTGTTGTGCAACACTGCCTTGTTAAGAAATTGTGATGCTGCATAACTGCATGCACAACCAAAGGCACACGACTGGTGACCAGTGTGCATCTGCAGGCACAGTGTGAAATAGACAAGGTGTCAGGATTCTTTTCCCCCACTGAAATTTTTCCTTCAGCCCCAAATTTCTAGCATTGCAGTAACTTGAAACTTCAGTCGAGCATTTAGAAATACAATTTAGGCAGCCAAAGAAAAGGGGCAGGCAATGTTACCAAGGAAATGTCAACACAGCAAATATAACAGTTCTAAGTATGAATGATTTTCAATGTCTCATTCTTTGCAATGTTAGAAATTTGGGGACTGGATGAAAATTTCATTGGCAGAAGGAATTCTTATGGAGGGCAATTCCCTCATTGTGTCACACACACCCCATAATAACATCCCTGTGCTTCATTGAAGGTAGCAAAAGGGGAGGTGTGCCCTCAGAGCACTCATGGGAGCAAGCCCATAAGTGTATACTATCCTAAGACAGATAGAGGAAGGAAACGTGGCTCAGAAGTACAGTAAATGACCAACATGTAAAAGTTCCCAGATTCAGTCCTGACATCTCCACACACACGTACAAAATACTAGGGCCACTTCCGCACAACAACGCTCTTCTGCATCATCACATTGCAATCCCGGGTCCTGAAGGGAGTGCGTCAGCAAAGCTGCCCTCCACACCTGCTAGCTCCATGCAGAAGGGAGCACAATGATGCCACCTCTTCTTTCTGCATCACAGCTGGGCAATTTCCATTGCTGTGCTACAGTCGGAAGCATGGCCGTTGTGCTTGAGCTGCTTCCACATGGCTGGGAGCGACAGGAGCACTGCATGATCACAGGTGCAAAACAGATTTTTTATGCTTTCCAAAAACTGCGCCAGTACAATGCTTGGGGACAGGATGGCAATGGGCTGGCAATGACATAGTGTGGAAGCACACCTGCCAACCACTGCCATCCTGTCCCAGGAGCAGTACAGCCCCGTTGTGCAGAAATGGCCTAGGTGATAAGAAAAGAGAAGATTCACAGCCATTATGTAGCTATCAGTAGGGGTATAATATCTTGGTCAAGGAAAAAATTAATATTTTTAGCCTTGAGAAGAGATGATTAAGAGGTGACATGATAGCTGTGCTTAAATATTTGAAGAGATGTCATGTGGAAAGTAGCTTGTTTTCTGCTGCCCCAGAGGCTCGGATATGGAGCAACAGATTCAAACCTCAGGAAAAGAGATTTCACCTAAACATCAGGAAGAACTTCCTGGTGGTAAGTACAGTTTGACAGTAAAATATGCCACCTCAGAGTGTAGTGAAGTCTCCTTCTTTGGAGGTGTTTAAATAGAGGCTGGATAGCCATCTGTTGGGAATGCTTTGATGGTATATTCCTGCATGGAAGGGGATGGGATTCAATGGCCCTTGTGGTCTCTTCCGACTCTATGATTCTATAAAACACCTGTGCCTCTTCTGTGAATCTCAGTATGGTTTTGTTGGACTTATCTTTTGTTTGACACTAGCTGCTAGGAACTGGGTAGCCCAGCATAACAAGTAAGGAAAACAGAAGTGTGGGCTTGACCATATGACACAAGCCTTCTTGTTTGTTTCCAGGAATTTGATATGAAATTAATATGTGTGTGTGTGTACATGGTTATCATTCTATTCGTTTCTGAAGATTTACTGTTCCCTCCCTAGAATCATATGCCCCACAGAAAAAACTCTCACGTTGAAATTAGACTTGAAAAAAAAATCAATCAAGCCTTTCTTTAAAAAAAAAAGAAGCTTCACCACCCTGTGGCAGCAAGGAAAATAATCCTTTATCTCCTATCACCTGATATCAGGAGTCAGCACCCCTGTGGGGAACAGAGGCCAACTTCCCACCACAGTTCTCCCCCTCATAGGCCAAAACCCCCAGGTGCCAAAACACCGCTCTTTCCCTCCTTTTCTCCTCCAGAACGTCAACCAGAAGTAATGTTGAGTCACTTCCTCTCACCATTTCAGAAGGGAAACAGAGGAAAAATGGAAGCATTTGGGGTGAGGTTCTGCCCTGGTTTAGAGGGGAGGGGGATTTTTGTGCATTTTCCCACATGGGGGGCTTTTGGTGCTATTTTCAGGGCAAAGTCTCCTAGAAATCATAACAGAAAAACATTAAATATGGGGGAGGGGGCACTTGGGAGACTTTGGGGAACTGAAGAGAGGTTCAGGGGCCACAAAAGTGGAGTCCAGGGGCCGTATGTGCCCCAGGCCATGCCTTTTCCCACTCTTCCTTTATCCGCCCCAGTCTATGCTGCACCCCTTAAACTAGTTTCTGCTGGAAGCCATCTTGTCATCAGTGTGTAGGTATTTATTATCTTTACGTATACCCAGCTTTTTTCCTTGTAAAGACTCAAAGCAGCTAATAACATTTATTTACCTGTAATTTCCATCATCATCTGTGTACAGAACAGAAAGAAGCACCATCTTGTCCTTTTTCTCAAGCAGTAAAGCATCCTGGATCTGGGGCTGTCTTCTTGTTCCTGACAGAAAAGGAAAGAAAAGAAAAACTCTGCAAAGATTGCGTCTTCGTTGGGAAGAAGAAATAGTCTTGGGGAAAAAAAATTCAATGATGCAAATCCCATCTGCACTTCCTAGAATAGTGGCCTAGGCCCTAGGCCCTTTCTGCATTCTACCTGATCCTGGTGGCATCCCACAGGGATCCCAGTAGAGCCTCTGCAGGAATGGAGGAGATGTGATGGCCAAGCCTTTTCCTTCTGCAGTGGAGCTGGGCACTGTCCCAGGCTGCAGTGGGGCAGGAAGCATGGCCATCATGCTTCCTCACCCTCCACAGCTCAGGTAAATGCGGGAGGGCAGTGAGAGGGCTGCAGGATCACTGGTCATTGACAGGTTTTACCCATCAATGGTTTGCAGAGCAATTGCACCACTTGGGGACAGGAGAACGACAGGACATGGATGACGTCATGCACAAGTGTCATCCAGGTCCTGTCCTTTTCCCATCCCCAATGCGGGACGATAACATCCTGAGGAAAGAGCCTATTGTTTAGCCTGACTGCTTAGTACAACAATTAATTCAACTGGATATACCTTTATATCAAGTCATTATGGAAGAACTGGTTCACTGAGTCTATTCTAGTTGGGACTAACAACAGGATTTTATCTGCTGGTTTTGCATTTTATCCATCCATTCTTGAGTCAGACAGCTTGTCCAGTCTATCAAACAAAGCTTCTCACCTCAAGTCAGCCTGTTTAATTTTTTTTCCCTACCTGTTCTGTCCTTAATTTTTCCTTAAGCCTCCTAGACTTTGCATGGTTCTGCTCCCAGGTTCTCTATAACAAAAAAAAAAAAACACAACTGAGTGAAGGGATGAAAAAAATCATCAAAGTTCATTTAGATTTTGTTGTTTCTTTGCCATGAGGATAGACTCTTGCATATTCATTTTAAAATTCAGATGGCATTTTCATGAGCAATTCTGTAATAGTTATGAGCTGGTGTTGTACACCTGTAACTTCAAAGAATATATGAAACTCTGGCTGTAGTTGGAAAATGTGCATGAAAATGTACCAACTGTTCCAGAAAGATTCACCAATTCATGCAGTAATGGAACAGAACAAACTTGTGCTGGAAACAGGGATGTAATACTTCACTAATTTTCTCCTCAAAGGAAGTGACAAGTAGTTTTAGCAATTTTCCTCCCACTGCAAGAAAGTCTTCAAAAGCCACACAGTTTTTGAAGCCTATTCCAAATCAGGGACTTATTCTGAGCAAAATTTGTGTGTGGCTGTTTTGCCCAGACAGTAGCATTTTCTGCACAGAAAACAATACTTTTGAGCAGAAATGTTGTCCTCTGTGCAGAAAATGCTGCTTCCTGAGTAGAAAATGCTGTTTTCTGCACAAAACAACCCCATGCAGATTTTGCACAGAATAAGTCCTAAACTGTGAAGATTGTCATCAGTCCAGGATTCTTCTCATGAATATTTCTCAGCATTTGAAAAGTATGCTTTTCAACCATTTTTTGAACTATTTGTTAATATTCTTTCAATCCCTACCTGGAAAAGTAAATTTTAGAAGAAGCAAATTTACCCTAACTTTGGCTATCTTCTTCTCCTACGTGACTGATAGACTAGATCAGTCTTGAAGTGAGAAGTCTCAGAAATAGCCTGGGATTTACAAATGCTGATAACATGGCTGTATTTTGAAAGACCGGAACCCCCACCCCCCAGCCTTCTTCTTTACACAGCCAGACAGTCCTTGGGCTTATCTGGCATACGGCACCAACAGAATTCCAGACCTAACATCCATCTGCAATCTTCTGATTCAAAACAATGGCCATCACTTTTTGTTTGTTGTCCGCTGCATGTCTCATTAATATCTACACTCTGCATTCATTAAACACACTACCTTTTCCTTAAGTGTAAACTAGGAAAGTCTATTTGCTTATCAATCCACACATCTGCAACGAGATTCACTGAGATTCTCCATCAGCTTGACAAAGCTTAAAGCTTCTCCAAGTGTACCTCCACCTTCTCCTTCTGCTCCCTCACATATATATAGGCCATTTCCACACATTGTTATCATGCTATTATTCCACTTTCAACATCCTATGGAATCCTGGGGTTTGCAGTTTAAGGAGGGATATTTAGAATTCTTACCCAGAGAGCTCTTGGGCCTCAGTAAACTACAAACCCCAGAATTCCACAAGATATTGAAAGTGGAATAACAGCACTATAACAGTGTAGAGTGGAAGTGGCCGTAGCTTACCTATCAGGTGCCATTTAATGGCACGGAGAGAGCAGGGGTGTTTCCACAGGACCTGTGTTTCTACAGCCAGAAGCACAAAACAAATGTTATGCTCTGGACTGGAACATCCCCCTGAGATAACTCACCCTCTGAATCCAAGGAATCTGATCTAGAGGAGTTGGACTGCAAAGAGCTTCTGGCTCCAGACGACTCCTTCTTGGATCAGAGAAGATGGTGGCTGAAGCAGCTGAGGGACTCCCTCCTCAGCACAACTTGGCAGATGCTGAAGAGACCCACCACCCCACCCTGGAGTCTGACAAAGGGAGAGGGAGAAAAATTGTAGGAACTGTCTGCTAAACAGAAGAGGCCTGCTTCTCAAGCACTTAGTGTCCCAAGGCAAACCTCTATACATCTCTTAACAGATGCAAGAATTCCTTGTCATTCCTGCTTGTTCAGTCTCTTTGACCAGCTGTGCTCTTGGAATTGCTTTGTTTCCTGGAATTCTTGATCCCTGGACAGGCTCCATTTCATGACTTCTTGTCTCATCCGTTTTCAGCTTTGGATATCTGGACTACTGGCTTTGTGTACTGATTTGTAGACAGGCTAAGACTTTGCGCCTGTGCTTCCCTTCATCTTCATGAGTTACTTGTGCATGACCTGGACTGGACTGACTTCTCCATAGCAGTGTCCCTTAGGAGAATCTGTCTCTTTGGACACTTGCTGCCTATAGAGACAGGACACTCTCTGTCCACCCAGAATCCCCAGAGGTCTGGGAACATACCACCTTTGTGTGTCTAGCTGCAGAAAGACTGCCAGATACTGCCTGGATACTCCCAATCTCCCTAGCCACTAAATGCTGAGGTATGCTGCATGTGTGCTGCATGTTCATTGCATAAAGCAGGTCCAGGATACCTCCTTTTGCAACAACCTTACAAGGACATGCACAGATGCAACAGGCATTTAAACCTGTATATGTCACCAACAGGATTCCAGTTCTCATCCAAGGAATATAATCTGTGTTCTATATTTCTAAATATTAATGCCCACTTTACATTTGATACCCCTCCTTTCCTCCAGTGAACTTATGGTATCATTTACAGCTCTTTTTGCTCTCCATTTTATCGTCACTACGACTCTGAGACAGGTGAAGTTGAGAGCAACTAGATGAAGGTCACACATGGTTCAAAGGAGACTAAAACCTTGATCTCCCAAGTCCCAACACTTACCAAGTACACCATTCTCTACACTTCCCAGCAACTTTATAAAGTAGGTCAGGCCAACAGAGGTTAAGTGGCCCACATTTAGCTATCATTCATGATTGAATGAAGACCAGAATCTGGATGTCCTGGACCAGCTCCTGTTCAGATGTTATGTTTTGGAAGGCCATGGTTCCCCCTGTTCAGACCACACTTCACCCAGAAGCATTATGGCAGGTCAGGGTATATCAATACATATGTCCTAGATCCATCCCTGTCACTGTAGGCCCAAGTGAACGCTGTGGCTTGGACTGCTTGGTGTCAGATTCAACTGGTGCACCAGCTGCCTCCTCTCCTGGACAATGATAACCTAGCTAGACTAATCCATGCACTGGGAAGCTCCCTAGTTAGACTACTGTTACCCTGATTTCTGGGGGTCCCGGGAGGGACACCTTAATGTGCTCATATTAATGGGGAACGGGAATTAGTTGAGAGCACTAGTTAGCAATGTGAGAGGCAGGGCAACGTAGCGAGATCTTGAACCCAATGTCTACGGGGTCAGGCCGAGTCAATGAGCAAGCAGAAGTAAACAATAATAGTTGTTCGATTGAGATACAGTCAAACACGTGTATGCAACACACTCACACGAAGAACTATAGAAATAAAGGTAGGAGTTGGATAGAGGGATTTTGAGAGGAGGTTTTGTATGGGAAATACTACACCTGTCCTGAAGCCCAGGTAGTCTGAAGACGAAGTCTGTGGAAGTGAGGATTCTCAGCATGAGGAGCTGAGGGGAAGACTCGTTGGACAAAGCGACAGCAAGGCGGGATGGAAGCCAAGAGCAATCCAACAAGACGCTCAAAGTCAGGGGTTCTTAGAGGGGAAAATGTGGCCTCAGGCTAGTCCGTTCTTGGGGATAATGATGGGTTTCGGGCTGGAGACAAAGCCTCTGAAAGATCAATACTTTAGATGATTGAATTATAACAGAGTTGTCAATAGAGTAGCCAGTATGCAAACGCAGAGTCCTTGAGAGTTGTATAGTCTGCTCATCAAGCTGCCTGCGCGGGGCAGGGGATCTTTTGTAAGTAGCATGCATACATAACGTGGTACTTGCCTTGAGGTCTCCTGAAGCTGCATTCGGCAATGACTGGCCTGCCTGGATTGGGATTTGAATAGTTCAGCTATTGTTGGCCGCACCTGTGTGCGTGCTTGTCCGGGGGCCTCGCAAGCATGTGGAGAGGAATGGGTAGAGAAGGCCAAATTATTGATATCAAACGATATTTAATATACCACAAGCTCGGGCTAGAAACTGCGGTAACACTACTGTAATGCTCTCTAGGTGGGGCTGCCATTGAAGAAGACTCAGAAGCTGCAGCTAGTGCAAAATGCAGCAGTTCAACTGCTGACTGGAATATCATATAGACAGCATGTAATGCCAGTCGTAAAAGAATTGCACTCCCTACCATTATGCTTCTGGTCTGAATTCAAGGTACCTGTGATGACATTTAAAGCCCTAAGCAGCTTGGGACCTTGATACGTGAAGGAGCACGTGTGCCTGCCCAAGGATTAAGATCTGCTGTGTCCCACCAGTGAAATCAATACACTGTGTTAGGACATGGGAGAGGATCTTCTGAGCTGTGGCACCTCAACTGTGGAATCCTTTCACCCAGAAGCCAACACATGTATCATTTAGGCACCAACTTAAAACCTGGCTATTTACCAAAGCCTTTAGGCCTCTTTGATTCAACCGAAGGACTATTATATACAGGTTTAAAAACTTTTCAGTTTTTAAAACTGTTTTAACTCACTATATTGTTTAACATGTTTTTAGATTATTTAAATTATCTTACTGGGGTTTTTTTTAACCAGTTTCACCTGTTCTAATTCAATTCGTCAGCCACTCCAAGATCTCTTGATAATAGATCAGAAGTATAAATTGTTAAATGAATAAATGACACATGGAGCTATATGTGCTACCACACCCCACTATCTTTGCCTGTGGTCATTTGGCCACTAAAGACACAAATTCCCTGCCTTGAACATGTTTGCTTGTTTAAATCAACACAAGTAACATATACTCCTTCACACCATGCTTGCTTATCCTGACAAGATCAGGAATAGGACAAGCAGGGTTTGGGACAAAGGGATCAGGGATACCATTCAGAGACTTGTGTGTCCTGATATATGTTCACATATCTAAACAGTCTTACCAGTTTCTGCCAAAATCTATTAAAAAAAAGGAACTTCAGCCTAAAATAAATTTAATTCCATACATGTTCCATACACTTTGCCCAACCCTGGTCCAAACACTACAGTGACCAAAAAAAAAAAATGGGTATGAATGGTTATGTCAAAACTACCTAAAAATGGAAGGTGCAAAGACCAACGTGAATCCAGGTGTGTTGTGTTGGCTCTGCCTTAACCATTTCCAATAGATTAATCGATGTAATAAAAACACATGTACAGGCAAACAAAATGTTGGCTCTTACACCTCTTGCACGCACTTCAACAGAAAGTGAAGTCACCTGTGTCAATCAAATGCCATCAGTTTTGCTTTACAGACCATGCTGAATACTGATGGAGGGACAACTAGGAACAGATTCCTTTCATCCTCCAGGAAACTCATTCTCTCTCTCTTTGGCCATTTCTGCACTACACAGTTTTAGTGCTATTGTTCCACTTTCAACCTCCTCTGGAAGGAATCGTGGGGTTTGCAGTTTAGAGAAGGACGTTTAGAATTCTCAGCCAGAGAGCTCTTTGGCCTCAGTAAACTTCAAAGCCCAGAATTCCACAAGATGTTGAACGCGGAATAATAGCACTATAACAGTGTAGTGCTGAAATTGCCTCTCTCTCTCTCTTGTTTGCATTCCCCATATCTGACCTCAGTCAAATATAGGATTCTCCCCTACCCTCTCCTGTCATATCAACATCTTCCCAGGTAGTGTTTGAAACGGAATTAAAAGACACAGAGGCGCACACACATATACCAAAATGAACCTTTTTTTTTTTTTGGTCGCCCCCTCCTAAGACAGATGGCCCACAATGAGGTTAAAAAAAGGTATCTCGAGATCCAACCTGCAAGAACAAAAAAAAGAAAAAAAGAAAAAATGCTTGCATTGTTGTTTTCATTATCTTGCTTCTGTCATTTCATGAGCTTTGTATCTCACAAGGAAAGAAAGAAGGGGGGAAAAAGGGGGTGGAGGGGGGGAACTGAGAAATTAATCTTTTGTGCATTGCCAGATAAAGACGAGACATGCTCAGACAAAAGATAGACTGGGAGAAGCTACTGTGATTGATGACTAAAGTAAAGGTGTCAGAAGAGTATTATGTAAATTACTGAAGGCACAGACCATTTCAGAGAGAATGAGAGGGAGAGGGGAAGCAGGGAAGAAAAGGCTGCGGAGGCAATGTCACCAAGACAGTGGTCCCCAAGCACCAATTTCTTGCCATCTTTCATCTGCTGAGACAAGCTCACCTCACATTCTATTTGGCTCGCACAATGCAACAAAGGCTGGACAGAGTGTGCCTGTCTGCGTGTGTGTGCAGGGAAGGGGGGAGAGCCTGTCAACATTAGCATGAATATTGTTTTTTAAAATGGGAAGGGGGGTGTCACCTGCGAGAAAAATGTCTGAAAGGAACCGACGGGGAGGTCGAAGGAAGGTGGAGGAAGTGTCCATCTTAAGGAGTACAATACCAGTGCTGAAGCGGAGGGGAGAGCACCTCACACGATGTTCTGGGATGTTGAGCATAGGGTTCCTGTATCTCACAGCCTGACCCCTCTTCCCTGGTTCTTAGGGCAAAAAGGGGAGGAATCGCAGTGTGAGAAGACTGCCTTGAAAAATGTGTGTCTGTGTGTGTGTACTTAGACTTGGTGTTTTTTTAAAAAAAAATCATAGAATCATAGAGGTGGAAGAGACCACACGGGCCATTAAGTCCAACCTCAATGTGCTATGCAGGAATATACCATCAGAGCATTCCTGACATTCCAGCGTCTTTAAAAATCTCCAAAGAAAGAGACTCTACCACACTCCCAGTCAGTGTAATCCCCTATCAAACTGCTCTTAACTTCAGGAAATTCTTCCTAATGTTTAGACAGAACCTCTTTTTCCGAAGTGCAAAGTCACTGCTCTTCATCCTAGTCTCTGGAGCATCAGAAAACAGGTTTGCTCCATCCTCCATATGACATCCCTTCAAATATTTGAACAGGGCTATTTTGTCACTTCTTAACCTTCTCTTCTCCAGCTAAACATATCCAGCTCCCTAAGCTAGGCAAGCCTTCTGCAGGTGACTGTTTTCCAGGTCTCTTACCATTTTAGTCACTCCCCTCTGGACATGTTCCAGCTTGTCAATATCCTTTTTGAACTGTGGTGCCCAGAAATGGACACAGTATTCCAGGCGGGATCTGACCAAAGCGGAATAGAGTGGTACTATCACTTCCCTTAACCTAGACATTATACTCCTGTTGATGCAGCCTACAACTGCACTGGCTTTTTTAACTGCTTTGAATGGCGTACTCTGTGCAACTCTGACTGATGCTTACCCTATCCTGATTCATGGCATTACCAAGGACTGACCCTTGTAATATCACCTTGTGACATTATCGTGGATCACTTCCCGAGCCAGCACAAAAGTTTGCCCCTAGATCTCAGGTTTTGGCCTTGAAATCTGAAGCCCTGAGATAGTCCTGACCTGACTACCATACTGAGTGGCCCAATCAAGGATGTGAAAGTGTATAAGCATGGGAGACAAGGAATTTCACTTACTGGGATGGTAATTTGGGCATTGTTAAGTGCATTATTTAATGTGATTCAACATGTGTCCCTTGAAGACAGGAAGCTACCTTTGCCCAAGGCAGATCATTAGCTCTAATTTTCCTTTACTTTCTTTTTCAGCAGGCCATCAGCATTTCAGCATCACAAGAAGAGGCCTGTTAGATCTCAGACACATAACAAGAATGTGCAGTGTCCCAATCGTCCTTTCTCTCAGTCCTTCCACAAACAAACATATATTTAGTGCAGACACAGGGAAGAGTCTTCTTAGTGCTTGCTCCTACACTAAATAAATCCCTTCCAAAGAAGGTTGGGCCAGCCCCTTCCATGTTGACTTTCTGCCAGCAGACATATTTATCTGGTTAGGCAGGTATTCAGCAGGTGACTGCCAGTAAATGTCAGAGCTTCTAAAGGGATGTGTTGAACCTTTTAGTATTCTACTGCTTAGTTCTTATTAGTCTGTTTTTTTACAAAAACTGTTTGAATTGGTGTTTTATTAGCAGAATTGGTTTACTCTGTATTTAATATATTTATACTGTATATATTATATTTATATTATATAATACTAATATTAAAATCCTGCCATTATCCTCCTCTCGCAGGCCTCCTTTGAGCTATAATTCCCCCAAATTCTAAGGAGTTGCTGGCATTGTGGGTGGACTTCAAAGTCCCCCACCTTTTAGGGTAACTAGTGCTGCGTAGCATCATCATCATCATCATCATCATCATCTGACTTAGATCCTGGACAGCATCTACCACACCTCAGAAAAGTTACCTTTTTACTGCTGCTCATTGAATCCCCAACCCAGTAGATTGATTTTGGGATTTTGGAAAGTGCAAATCAAAAAAAAGTCTCCCCTCCCCAAATGGGTTGCTACCAATCACAGGAGAAAATGCTGGGCCTAGATAGGCCAAAAAATCTGACCTGGTATTAGGCTGTCTCTTAAGTTTCGTATATATCCATTTCCCACCCTTCTGACTATATGATTAACAAGTCTTCTGCTTTCAAACCAATTATTACGTATCATCTTTTGAATTTTACCTGTGACCCACCTTTGCTCTTCTTTAATTCTGTGTCTGGCTTTTATTCAAAAATGTTATTTGGCTGAAGGCTAAACCCTTTCTGGCAGCCACCTCTCACCTTAGCACTTTGCAAATGAAAAGAGTGTTCTTGCTATTAATATTTCCTCAATCAGGTGGTATTTCATATAATGGCCTGATTTCAGAATGAGGACCAAATTGGCTGGAGAGATGAATACATTTCCATTAGTAGAAGAAAAGTAGAATCACTTTGACCCTCCAGCAAGGCCTTCAACCTGCATTCAAGAAAACACCACCCGACAGCCAGCAGCCTAGTATATGCTTTGATTTCCTGAGAATCTTTACAGGCAACACACTGCAACATAAATAACATGCAACTCTTGCTCTGTTGTTGGTGGAGGATGCTTTCAAGATAGCAGCTCAATTATAAGAAAATTATATTTTCTCAGGATCCCAAGTACAATATGATGATTATCGCAGGGAGGGAGCCATTTTTACTTTGACCCTTTCAGCACCTTACCTCTTTCGGGTGCTGGGATATGGGGATTGCACGAACAGCCTCCAGCAAGAGGATCTCGTGTCCCTGCTGCTTCAGCTCAGCACAAGCTGCCTGCTCACACGAGAGCCCCGCCTCTTCCTTCCACAATGCAGCCTGGGACTTTCCCAGGCTGCACTGGGGCAGGAAGTGCGACCGGCACGGCTCCGGAGGCTCTGCACACCAGATAAGTGCTCGCGGGGCCCGGGAGCAATGCACGATCACGCACCATTTCTGGCTTCCAGCCAAAAATGAAAAGGTGCATGATTGGCACCTGCCACACCCTGGAGCATCGCAAGTTTGTGAGTGCGTTGTACAGATCGCTCCTCACAATCGCCTGACGTTCCAGGTGCCCTTTCGCATGGCAAATGCCGTGCGGAAAGGGCCTTCTAGTGGGATCTCTTTTTTACAGTTACATGTGTTTTGGGAAGCATAGTGGTGACAACGACTGACAGCAGCAGCAGTAACAGCAGGGCTCTCAACAGTTCTGGAAGTCTTGGACCACTGTTTTCATTTCACTGAATCCTAGAGTTAGACAGGAACCTGAGTTTAGCAACCTATCAGTGCAGGAACTGACTGCTAAAGCACCCTTTGCGATGGGCACCCAAATTCTTTTTTTACAAATCATTGACAAAGGAGAGGCTACCTCTTTCTGAGGTCATTTGTTCCACTGAGGAATAACTCTTACCATGAGGAAGTTTATCCTAGCATTTAGTCATAATCTTCTTTGCTGTACAATCATAAAAGTTGGAAGAGACAACAAGGACCATCACATCCAACCCTCTCCCATGCAGGAACACCACTTCAAGATGTTCCCAACAGATGGCCATCCAGCGTCTGCTGAAAAACCTCCAAAGAAGGAGACTTCATCACACTCCGAGGCAGTGTATTCCACTGTGTAACTGCTCTTACCATCAAGAAGTTCTTCCTAATGTTTAGGTGAGATCTCTTTTCCTATAGTTTGAATTCACTGTTCTGTGTCCTAGTCTCTGCAGGAGCAGAAAACAAGCTTACCCCATCTTCCATTTCACATATGGAGCCTTCAATATATAAATGGAAACCATTGGTTCAAGTTCAACCTACTGGAGCAGCAGAAAATAAACTTCTGTCTTCCCCATATCAGCTATTCAGCTATTCAAAGACATATATAATCTCTTAGTCCTCTCTAGGGTAATGATACTCAGCTCCCTCAACTATTCCTCACAATGCTTGGCTTCCAGACTTTTTGCTGTCTTTGCCTTTTTCCTCTGGACACTTTCTAACTTGTCAACGTTCTTCCTAAATTCTGGTGCTGCACAGTAGATCCAGTATTCCAGCACTGCACACAATACTTCCAATGGAGTGTTATTATAAAGCCAGTGTTCCACATGTGACCCACCTCTGTTGCCCATGCTACTCCAAGATTTCCCTAGCGACCTCAATCCCCCATCACACACTCCCAGCAAGCATAGTACCTCCAGAAGGCACCCAAATCTCTCTAAAAACAAGGTGCAGAGGTCCTTTTACTCCAAGTCTCAAGTCAAGTCTCAAGTCCTTGCAAGATACTTTCAAGTCAAGTCTCAAGTCCGGGAGACATCTTTATACCCCAACTTATATTCCAGAATTTCTGTACAGAGTTGGATAAGTCAGTTTTAACAATTTGAGTAGAGTCAGCCTCCACATTTGTGATTTTGCCATCTTCAGCTTTGGAAGTGGGGAATAGGATCCTTCTTACTCCCCCTTCACAAAGCTGGAGCCTTTTGTCTCAATGGGCATAAAGATTCTGCAGCTTCGGAGGTGGGGATAAGATTCTTCTTACTTCTTATTTGCAAACCTAGAGGCTTTTTTGGAAGTGGAGAATAGAATCCTTCTTACTCCCCATTACTGTAGCTCCCAAAGCTTTAGAAGGAAGAATCCTTCCTCCTCAAGACCATTGCCTAACACATTTTCTTTTCCCCTCTGAGAATGTGCCTTGTGTTCTGGGGCAAGTCTTGCCTTCTGCTCTTAGGAAAAGTTTTAGAAAGCTCTTCCTATATGTTGCAGGGACAGTCTGCTCAGCAGACCTCAACTTGACCTCAAGCCCATTGCCTAACATGTTTGCTGTTCCCTTCCAAAAATACACCCACACTTTGGGCTTGAGACAGATCATGATGTGAGCAGTAGGGAAAAAGACATGGAAATCTTGTTCAAAGCTGTGAGGTTTCTGGATGAGTGTGTTCTGTTACTGAACCAATGGCAGCAAATTGGTCACTAAAGAAATACAAGTTATGAGTTAAGTTGAGTCAGTGCCTCATTTATAGAATCATAGAATCATAGAGTTAGAAGAGACCATAGGGACCATCCAGTCCAACCCCCTACGATGCAGGAACACACATCAAAACATTCCCAGCAGATGGCCATCCAGCCTTTGCTTAAAAACCTCCAAAGAAAGAGACTCCACCACACTCCCAGGCAGCATATTCAATTTCCAACAGCTCTGACTGTCAGGAAGTTCTTCCTGAGGTTCAGCTGGAATCTCCTTTCCTGCAGTTTGAATCCATTGCTCCTTGTCCTAGTCTCTGGAGCAGCGGAAAACAAGCCCGCTCCCTCCTTGACATGACATCCCTTCAAATATTTAAACATGGCTATCATGTCCCCTCTTAACCTTCTCTTCTGCAGGCAAAACATCCCCAGCTCCCTGAGACGCTCTCATAGGGCATGGCTTCCAGACCCTTCACCATTTTGGTCACCCTCCTCTGGACACGTTCCAGCTTATCAATATCCTTCTTGAACTGAGGTGCCAGAACTGGACACAGTATCCTCAATGCAGAATAGAATGGTACCATTACCTTCCTTGGTCTAGACACCACACTCGTATTGATGCAACCAAGAATCGCGTTGGCTTTCTTTTATTGCCAAGTCAAGTCCAAGTCAAGTCATTGAAGTGACTTAAGTCTGACTTGAGTCCAAGTCAATCAACTCAAGTCTAGATCACTGTGTATCTTCATGTCACTTCTGTCTTATGGTGACCCTATCCTGGTCAAGCTTTATTCAGAGAAGGTTCACCATTGTCTATAAGGTTAAGTGAGTGGGACATACCCAAGGTTACCCAGTGAGTTTCCGTGACTGAACAGAGATTCAGGCCATTTGTGCACTACACTGTTATAGTGCTATTATTCCACTTTCAACCTCCTATGGAATCCTGGGGTTTGCAGTTTGGGAAGGGCCTTTAGAATTCTCAGCCAGAGAGCTCTTTGGCCTCAGTAAGCAACAAACCCCAGAATTCTACAGGATGTTAAAAGTGGAATAATAGTATAATAATAGTGTAGTGCAGAGAT
The DNA here is from genome assembly GCA_030412105.1 of Cyclura pinguis. Taxonomy (NCBI): domain Eukaryota; kingdom Metazoa; phylum Chordata; class Lepidosauria; order Squamata; family Iguanidae; genus Cyclura; species Cyclura pinguis. The sequence goes on along the minus strand of CM059599.1, from coordinate 13,606,200 downwards.
GGCCTCAGATGCTGCTTTCCTGGAGTCCTTAGTCCCGCACTCAAACTAGTACAGTATGTTGGCTACTTGAGGGTACCACAGCCTAATGCCAGATCTGGATTAGAAGCTACTTCCCTGGCAACATCAGTAAAATCCGAAGTCTCAGAGCACACTTTCGAAACCGAAAAGTATAATTCTGAGTGCATGTATTGTTCTTTATCTTACTCAATAAATTATACAAGTTTGGGTCAGCTGCTATATTAATCTGGCATTTCTTCACAGATGAGATGGAAAACAGTAAATCTATAAGGCGGGGAGCATCCTTCCTTTATTTTTAGATGGGATGCATGTGGCACAGCAGATGCTGTTTTAGCAGAGCCTGATCACACAGGAGGGAACATCTTTCTCAAGTTAGTGCTTGTTACCTGTGCTTCCCCCCTCCCCCAGTACTTCTATTTTTAAAAATGTAGGATATTTTAACATCTGCTAACCAAATAAAGACAAAGAACATGTTTGGCGAATTAAACAATACGGTCAGCCCCTCACGTTTGCTAGAGTTAGGGGCACAGGACTCCCGAACACGGGGAAAAACTACAAATATCAAAATGTGTGCACGTGTGTCTGTGGGAAGGGGCCGTGGCACGGTGGGGAGGGCAGGCACGCCCTGGTGACGGAAAGGGGATTGCCAGGCAGTGGTTGGTAAAGAAGGAGGATGAGAGGCAGGTTTTCTTTAAAAAAAAATCATAAGTTTTTATAATTTTATATGTTTTTAATTGTTTTAAATGTTTTAATTTTTTAAAACTTTTTGGAAACCGCCTTGGGTCCCTCTTTGGGAGAAAAGGCAGCATATAAATGCGATAAATACAATAAATAAATAAATTATTTTTTAAAAGGCTGAACAGCCTGATCAGAGCCACCAAGAGGGAAGGTTCCCCCAGGAAAGAAATGCTTGAGGTGGGTGGGGCAGAGGTTGGAGAAACTCACAAGCAGACAAATCCCTGAAAGGTAAACCCACAAATGTGGAGGGCCAACTATATATTTAACCAGTGAGACAGCTAGATGGTGCAATGCTCAGTTTCACATATTTCACTCACTATTGACCTTCATTATGGGTTATCTCTGCAAACAGTGACTACCTTCCCACACTCATGGTGACACTGTATTACATGTTGTATCACCTTAATATCACATCTGCATGCAATAGATTATGTCCCACAAAATTATAAAAAGCAGAGGTGCGAGATCTAGATGGAACCCAGAGACCTCAAATGGCACTTGGGAGGTTGCAGAGGCTATTTCATAAGAGAAGAAAAATTTCATAAGGGAAAAAAAATCTGTGTTGATTTGGCTCAAAGGCCCCTCCCTAAACTGCAAACCCCAGGATTCCATAGGATGTTAAAAAAGTGGGAAAATAGTGCGGAAATGGCCAAAGATCACCCAACCCAAGATTAGATCAGTTTAGCAGGACTCCTGATACTGTCCTGGGTGCAATACTGAAGTTCATCAAACCAGTGGTGGCAGTTGTCCCTAAGGACTTGAATGGCAGGGTGGCCAATAAAAGGGAAGGTGAAGTCAATAGCAGGCAACAGTTTCATGCATTTTCTCCTTCCTTCTCTCTCACATAGATTCTGCGGTAGAACTACTTAATGTTTAACTTCTAATTCAGCACTGGGAATCATGGGACCCATTCACACTACACAATTATTGCACTACAATTTCACTTTAACTGCCATGGCAACATCATATGGAATAATAATAAGGTTTTCAGTCTGATGGGACACTGGAGTTCTCCAGCTGACAGGACTAAATTGCTGTTGTTGTTGTCTGCCTTTAAGTCGTTTCTAATTTATGGCGACCCTAAAGCAATGCAGGGCTGAGAGTGTGTGATGAGAGCCAGCATGATGTAGTGATTTGAGCATTGAACTACAACACTGGAGACCAGGGTTCAATTCCCCACTTGGCCAAGGAAATCCCCTGGGTGACCTTGGACACATCACACATCCTCAGCCCCCCCAAAAAAACCATGATAGGTTCACCTTAGGGTTACCACAAGTTGTAAATGAGGCAAGGCACACAACAAAAACATTGTTATGAAAGTCGTAGAATGATAAAATCTTAGAGGTGGAAGGGGATGCAAGAGCCATCTAGTCCAACCTTCTCCCATGCAGGAATATGCAACTACAGCACTCTTGAATAATTTCCACTCAAACTCTGCTTAAAAATCTTCAAAGAAGATGAGTCTGACCTCCCTTGCCCCCCAACCCCAAGGCAGTCTATTCCACTCACAGATAGGTCTTGTACTGAAGAATGTCTTCCTAATGTTTAGGTGGGATCTCTTTTCTTCTCATTTGAATCCAGCCCAAGTGGAACAAAGAACTATAATTGTGCATAAAAAGGGTCCCTGGAGCTCTACAGAGCTTGTTGGACTGCAGGTCCCAGCAGCTCTGGCAAGCAAAAGCAATGTGAGGAAATCTGGAAGCTGCAGCCCAACCCAAGAACATCTGGATGGCTGTGTTACTCTCAGCCCCTGATCTCAGTAAGTTTGAACAATTGTCTCTTAGCTTGGTTCAGTAGACTTGCACACCATCATCCTTGATCCTCAGGGTCCAGGGTCTGGGGTCTATCTCTTCTTCCAGCCACCAGGCAGGCAGATGTAGGGTCATATCTCTTTTGTCCTGATGGACCATAAGTCACTCCTGCACTACTACTACTACTACTACTACTACTACTACTACTACTACCACCACCACCACTGCTGCTGCTACTACTTAATAGTATTATTACTACTGTTATTACTTACTAGTATTATTATTATTACTACTCCTACTCCTACTTAATAGTAATATATTATTACTATTATCAACAGGCTTCTATGAATCTCATCAGCAGGACAACAGATTTTTTGATGCTATGATTATATCAGTCTATGATCAGTTTATCCTGCAGAGAGAGAGACATATAACATCCTTTCTCTTGTAATGAATATATATAATGTGCCGGATGCCCTGTAAACTCCATATCAACACCAACAGAGATTTTACAATGCTTAAACAATGTTTTCTTTGGTGAGACTGTCTTCTTATATGATGATGTTTTCCAAAGAAGATGTCACTGTCAGCAGTGCACGTCGAAAGCTGGGGTTGGGGCGAAGAAAAAGAAAAAGCAGGGAGGAACCCTTATAAAATCAAGGTGGTTAAGAGGGAAAAAGTTAAAGTACTTGAATCATTTAAATTACTCTTCCCTTTTTTGCACATGCTCAGAACTCCCAAACTCTTTTCCAACTGAAGTGCTTATATAAAAATTTGACAGCTCTTATAATTTTAAATTGCTCCGCACTGAGTATGCCCAGAACTTTGATCACTTCCAAATTCAAGGGCTTATAAAAATTTGAAGCACTTCAATAATTCTAAATTGCAATGCACTGCGTACAGTCATTTAAAATTATTGAACAGTTCCATTCCCCCCACTACCTAGTGCCCCCTTTTTTTTAAAAAAAAAGGGGGGATCTTTCATTTAGAAATGAGTCAAGCTGCATTCTAATACAGTTGCTTAACATATACAGCATGGGCCTAAATTTAGGACTGAATGACAAATTAATACAGCTGGGGCTGAAAAAAACCCCACATACATGGAGAAACAGTAGAACATATACAAAAAAAAATGTCTCTGAGGATGAGACCTAAAGGCCCTCTAACCTAGTGTTCTGCTTCCAGCAATGGCTAGTCAGAGACCTCTGCTAGTCTCAAGCAGAGTGTCTGCACTGTGCTCTTTCACCTAAAAAAGATCCACAAGGAAGATTAACATAAAATCAAATGGAGCAGTAGAAAAGCATCTGGATGAGCAAAAAGAGCAAGAACCAATAAACCGCAAAACAGTAAACACTATGCTGCACAACAGAAATCACAAGCTAATGTTAAATCACGTACGTATGACCATATCATTGACTTTTTTTTTCCAAATCCTCAAGGCAACTTGTTGTTGTCGGCTTCCATGCAAAGCACTGTGAGAACTGAGTTTGGAACAGTGGTGGCTGGCGGCTTCCATGTCAGTGGGATGAAGAATCCATTCCAGACTAAGTCTGAACTTTAAGAAAGCCATCCATGCAGCTGAAACTATTTGAGAGGTGGGATTCAATACCTTGAATAGCTCCTTTAAGGTTCTAAACAACACCAGGAGCTGTCCTAGGTGCTGAACTAAAACCTGGTTTTACCACCGAACTGACATGGAAACCACTGGTGGTTTGGAGTAAAGCTCAGAATCCTAAGTTAGAAACCTTTACCAGTCCCTTAAACTCACTTGAATAATTCCTTTTGGAAAGACTTGAGGAGTTGCTTTCAAAATGATCTGGTCAAACTGCCATTCTTCAAGCAGATCCCTATACGTTACACACATCTGAGGTCAATGGGATATTAGGTGAGAGAACCATATTCTTGTTGTTTGCCTTCAAATCATTTCTGACTTAGGGTGACCCTAAGGTGAAGCTATCACTGGGTTTTCTGAGGCTGAGAGTGTGTCACACTCCCAAGGTCACCCAGTGGTTTTCCATAGCTGAGCAGGGAATCAAACCCTAGTCTCCAGGGTCCTAACCTAATGTTCAAACCACAATACTACACTGACTCTCCAAGGCAACTTACAGGGTAAGAAAGGCCTTTAAAATAAATCTCCTTTCAAAAAGAACACACCGGTAAATAAAACACCAATACAAAATAAAATCCAAAAGATCATAAAGACCTTTGTTGATAATGACAATTAGGATGGTCTTTAGCTTGACATCTACACAACAAAAATTATGATGCCTTCTGAAATACTTAAAAGAAGGGACCTCCGCTTCAGACCTAAGGATGTTGTCGTGTGATGTTAAGTTGACTTCAACTTACAGCCACTCTATAAATAAGAGGCTTCCAAGTGTCCCTGGTCATCGACAGCCCCGCTAAGCTCTTAAAAACTCAGACATGTGGCCTCCTTTTTTTGTATCAATCCATCTGTAATGTTGTTCCTCCTGTATGCCTTCAAATCATTTCTTACTTATGGTGGGCCTAAGGCTAACCTGTTGGGGGATTTCTTGGCAAGATTGGTTCAAAGGAGGGGGGTTGCCATGGCCTTCCTCCGAGGCTGGGAGAGTGTGACTTGCCCAAGGTCACCCCGTTGGTTTAAATAGCTGAGCAAGGATTGAAACCCTTGTCTCAAAAACATGGATGTCATCTTTTCCTATGACTTTCAACTATTCCCAGCATTACGAATTATTTATTCTCAACCCAAGTGACCAGGAAATCTTACAAAACTCTTTCTAGCTTCAGTGATGGTGACAATACTGTTTGAACACCATAACTTCCTATTCAGTGGGCCCTGTTCTCTGTCAGGTTCTGTAAAGATCCAAATTTCATTTCCATACCAGAGCAGGAAGGCTCGAAGAAACTGGAGTGTCCCATTAAAAAGGTGTTGCTTATCATTGTGCAAATATGCTACCATAAACCCTCCAGTCTCATGAATGAAGGATGCCATTTAAAAAGAAAAAAAAAGCTAACAGACTGCCACCATTTGTTCAATCTTTGAAAATACCTTCAGAGAGAGAGATCCAACTATATATTATAAAATATAGCATCCTTTTTTTTAAAGAAAAAAATAAAAGACTGATGGCATAGGATATGAAGCAGACAAACAAATGGATGTAATAGCATTTTCCATGCAATTTTGAGAATATCTCTAATGCAAAAATAGCTTGATAATGTGGACTACAGAGCATTTTGCTCATTTTATTCCCTCAGTGGGACATAATCTTGTGTCTTATCTCAAAATTCAGTGCATTTCCAGTTTACGTACGGCATAGCCGATGCCTTTGAATACAATATTGCAGCTTCTGTTAAAAATAACTATTCATATTGTTAAGCAACCAGTGCCATCTTTATTGGTACCCCTGCTACTCCTCTTATTACTCTTTCTGCTATTACTATGGTACTACTATTACTAATTTTGCTGCTGTTGCTGCCAGTACTATAGGCTTACTTTTACAACAAACTGGTTGGTATTCCTAATTCATTTAGTAGTTAATTGCTCCTGGTAGTACTATTCTCATTGCTAATCTGGTTGAAACCAGACCAAGAGAAGATCCCTGCCCAGTCAGACCACAATCCTGACTGGTAGATCATTCAACCCACCACAATAACTTATTGAGAACCAGGATGGTGTAGTGGTTTAAGTATTAGACTAGAACTCTGGAAAACTGAGATCAAATCCCCACTCAGTCATGAAGACCCACTGGGTAACTTTAGAGAAGTCACATTCTCTCAATCTTAGAGGAAGGCCATAGCAAACCTCCTTTGAATTAATCTGTCCAAGAAAATCCTAGGATAGTGTAACCACCATAAATTGGAGGTAACTTGAAGAAACATAACAACAGTGTTACTGCCCTGGCTAGTCCGAGCTTTGGGGATATTAAAAGATATCCTCTTGATATCTTTTAATATCCCCCAAAACTTGCATGGACACAGTGGGAACACTGGGAGAAACGATGGCTGTCTTTCTCCCACTCACACACTCGCCCTAAGCGAAGTGTCTTAGGAACCACTTTAGGAACTGGCAGCACGTTCATCAACACTATAGACAATGAGATCCTAGCAAACAAATTAGGCATAATTGGCACCAAAACTAGAGCCATTGGAATATCCTCCGCTGCTGGCCTAACCAACGTAGTGAGAAGAGTAGATCTGATTAGTCAATTGCTTCCACAGTGGGTTGGCGTCGAGCGAGACATAATATCCGACCTTGGCCATGTTCTACAGATCACGACCCACGATTTGTCAGTAGCGATACAGTGCACGCAACTGAAGAGCACCGTGATCGCCTTTGCCGCTCAGGTGATCCAGGCCAGCCTCATGGGGTTAATGCACCCTGAGATCCTGAGCCTACTTTGAGAGCGATACCCAGAATCGCTGGAACACCCTGCCGCTTTGGCGCAAATACGGCACGCCACGTGGAAGAGCCTAACTCTCACGGTGGATGTTGCCCATGAACGGATTCTGGATCCGGTAATTCTACAGCCAGTATCCCATTTAGGACTCCACCTCATAGCTGCCAGTGCCACTTTGCTGCCCCCACAGATGTACCATTGGTCCAACGGTACACTTTTGATTTAGCTGGCTGCCTATTCAACCGCCATTGGATTCAGTGTTTCCACAACCTTGTTTCAGTCATGTCGATACCTCTGAATATTTGGTAGTACCAGTAAATACCACAGTCATGGCCCAGATTAACTGTGAGTGCTTCTGTTTAAGGACTCCTTGTACCAATTTGATAGTACTGCGTAGTGGAGCAACTGTAAGAGTAAACCGCACCGCTGGGAACCCCTGTTTTTGTTCACAGATGGTCCAAGACTGTTTTGGCCAGAACTTCTATCTCCAGCGGGAGATATGAGATTGTGTGTTTGAAAGTGCCTATGCACCCACTGAATCCAAGTTGGTCGGATTCCACCTTGAAACCAAGATCCCTGCGTCCCTATGGCTCAGGAATCTCACCCGTTTGTCTCAATGAGTAAAGGAGGTCTCGCACTCCCTCTGCCAGATTGCCCTGACTGTTAATCATTCTGCCCAAATAATAGTCAGTACTTCGGAGGATTTAAAATCCGACTCTACACAATCCTGGTGGGATGTCTTTAGTTGGTCCTCCGCGGGCCAGGCTATAGCACATTTCGCTCTCCACCCTTTAGTCGTCTTGGTGGTGTTTCAGATCATTTTGGTAATCAGTCTTGTTGGTTTGGTATTTTGGATAAAGAAACAGATCCTCATGTTGCAAGCAGTCCGTTTTTATTAAGGGAAGAGGTTCCCCTATTTGTAAATGGTTGTTTGCTGTAGAATATAGTTGGTATAGTGTGTTTGAATCTATCCTTGAACCTCTTTAAGGGAAAAGGGTTTTTGTTTTTGGAGGAGACGGATCCTTGGGATGGCTGTCCCAAGATCCGCTTACCCTCTGAGGTAGATCGGGCCTACAGAGTCAGCCCTGATACCCTGAGGAAGGGAAATGAGTCGGACCGGAGTACCGACATTTTCTCACTCTGAACGCCAGCATTCTCTCACTCTGAGGGATTGCCTGGTGCAATGGCGTCCTAGCGGGATTAGGGCGAGATGAAGGGGGCCTCATGACCCTCTCAGGAGAACCAGGCCTGACTCTGGACTCCTGGTCTACTGCCCAGGCATGTCCCTCATCACATCAAGGACCTCCTCTCCTCTTCTTTCATGCACTCTGATTGTTAGGGTGAGAACAATCGGCGCCGCTATTTTGCTTGTTACTCCATTCAGTTTTGATTTCACCAATTTAGAACCACTCTCTGATGCCCCATAAGGGCTGGAGACCCACACAATTGGCCTGACGCCTGGCCCTGGTGCATTGTGTCTCATATGCATATGGAGGACATTTGCATACGTATGTCCAACCGTCCTGACCAATCACCGAGGGAGTCAGTGTCCACTCTGGCAACGAGCAAGCGTACACTCGCTTGTCTCTGATTTGGTCTATTCTGTCCTTTTGACCAGTGTTGGGATCCCCGCCGCCAGGCAGAGCAAAAAAAAAAAAAAACAGGGGTCAGAGCCTAACCTGGTTCAGTCTGAGCATGTGTATACCACGGCCATTGCAGAGTGTACCCCTGCAATTCATGCACGTGCATACGGCCTACCGCTCATCCAGTGAAATACTGGATGGAGCAAAATTTGCCAACCCGGCCTCAGGTTGGTCCACCTGACCCCTGAACTTTGCAGGCACAGTTGCACTCAGAGTGAACTACAGTTGGGAACTCAACTCACCAAGCTCTGGCAGAGGTGTCACCAGCCTAGGGTGACCATGGTCTGCAGTGGCCCTAATATCGCCTCTCCTGGTACGGCTTTAAGATCAGATCCCCTCCTGTGTCCACCAGTTGCCCCCAGTGGCTCCATTTTCAAACAGATCTCATTCCCCGTAGGTTTTGAGCCAGTTATTTGCATTTATGGTATACATTGGATAATGAGCATGTCAGTTTTTCTGTTAAAACTCTAATAGGTGAATTGATCCAGAAGATTGGGAAGATCCCGAGGTCGTACCATCGCCCCCGAGTACCGTGGGGGGAGTGACGAAGAAAATTGCCGCTCCATCTGATGGCCAAGACTTGGAGATTCCTGGTTCTTCAGCGACACCCGTGACTGTGAGGGAAGGTGACCACACAGCCTTTCATGTGCCACGACGAACTTTTTGCCATTCTTACTGCCATTTGCTAACCCGAGGAAACCTATGGACTATTCCAGGTTCCAAATTCTGCAAAGACTCTTTGCTCCTGAACTTGCAGCGAGCCAGGCTGCACCGACTTGGACATTTTGTTGTTGTTCCTGCTCCATTGCTGGGATGGACTTATGCTTTGCTCGTCCGCTCCAGCTAAAAGACTTTTCCTGTTGCGAGGGGGGGCAAGACTTTTGCTTGCACCTCACCTCCCCTGGACTACGAACCTTCATTCCACATTGAATTGTTTGCTCATTGGATTGCCTTCATTGCCAGACCATGCATTGGATTTACCATATTTCATTGATTATTTCATTAATTGCATTTGCTATTTTACTGCTGTTACTCATTCTTCGACAGTTCCCTGTTAACAGGACATTGGACATTATTTATCGTTCAATTGTTTATTACTGCGTTATGGCATTGGTGTGTGTGTGTTTAGGTTTAGGTTGTAGTTAGGATTGTCTTTATAAGATAGTAATCTTTTGCTTTCCCCAAAATTCCCTTTCCTGAGGAATGATATGGCTACCAACCTGCAAGCCCCTATTCGGCTCTAAATTGATTTTTGCTTTTTGATTGGAAAATGTCCGATATTGTCCCCAACATCTCCCATTTTCAGGGGGGGGATTGTTACTGCCCTGGCTAGTCCGAGCTTTGGGGATATTAAAAGATATCCTCTTGATATCACAATTCGGCTGCACTTCTCTATTCCCCTCCACGTGCTTGCGAGGCCACCGGACAAGCACGCATACAAGCTCAGTCGTCAATCACCATAATATTCCTGGACAATACAGGCAGGTCAGAAAATAGCTGACTCGCTGCTTTAGGAGACCTCCAGGCAAGTACTCTAATTAGGTATGCACGCAACCTACAAAAGAGCCTCTGCCCCGTGATGGCAGCTTGATGGATTAACTGTACAATACCCAAGTACTCTGCATTTGCATACTGGCTACTGTATTGAGAACCTCTACGATAACTCAATCATTCAGATTCTGACCTTTCGGAGGCTTTGTCTCCAACTCCGAATCTATTGTTTTCCCCCAAGTACGGCATAGCCTGCAGCCACAATTCTCCTTATAAAAACCCTTCATTCCGAGACCTTCCTCGGATCGCTCCCGAGTTTCATCCTGCCTTGCTGCCTCTTTGCTTGGCGAGCCTCCCCTCAGCTCCACGTGCTGAGCTACATCGCACCCCAGCCTTGCTCTCTATTTTTCCGGGCTTCAGGACAGGTGAAGTATCATTCAAACCAGCAACCCCTCTAAAAATCCCTGTATACCACTCCAACCTTTATTCTCTTTAGTTATCTTGTATGAGCGTGTCGCATACACTGTTTTGCTTGTGTTTAATAAACATCATTCATTGTTTCAACTTTTGGTGTGCTACTTGACTCGACCCGACCCCGTAGACATAGGGTTCAAGATCTCGCTACGTTACCCTACCTCTCGTAACGCTAAGCAGTCCTCTGAGCTAATTTTCCCCACCTTTAGTTGAGCACATTTTGGTGTGCCTCCCGAGACCCCCAGTACACAGGGTAACAACAGCAAATCAGGGAAAGCACATAAGCAGGAGGTGAAAAAAACAGATCCCTTCTGTTGTTCTCAGCAAGATGTTTTACACAGGCTAAAGACAAGATGGTGCTTCACCATCTGCAAACAGAAGTTCAATTTTACTTGAAGACTTGTGACAAGATATTGTCTTCAATTATACCTGCAGACATCTGGCTAATGTGACAAGTACATAGAATCATAGAATCATATAGCTGGAAGAGACCCCAGGGTCTATCTAGTCCAATCCCCTGCCATGCAGGAACCCACATCAAAGCATTCCCAAGAGATGACCATCCAGCCTCTGCTTAAAAACCTGCAAAGAAGGAGATTCCACCACACTCCAAGGCAGCATATTCTACTGTTGGACAGCTCTAACTATCAGGAAGTTCTCCCTGAGGTTTAAGTGAAATCTCTTCTCATGTAGTTTGAATCCATTGCTTCTTATCCTAGTCTCTGGAGCAGCAGAAAATGAGGCAACTCCCTCCTCGACATGACATCCCTTCAAATATTTAAACATGGCCTGATCATGTCCCCTCTTAACCTTCTCTTCTGTATCCTAAACATACCCAGCTCCCTAAGCCACTTCTCGTAGGGCCAAGTGGCATACACACCTCTATCCATCACCAGATAGATAAAGATGAGGCAGGGGGCAACTGCTCCTGCTGCCCCTCAATATCTGACACCTGAGGTTGTTCACTCACTGTGCCAAATGCCAGAGCTGGTCCTGTTTGCATGGAAATGGTACAGGCTCTGCAGTTGGATATTGTGTATAAAAAACATGGCTAGCAGCTATTGGTAGACACCTTTCTTCCATGAATTTGTCTAATCAGCTTTTAAAGTCATCAGCATACCTTGGAGCAGTGAATTTCCTGAAGTGATTACACAGGGTGCAAAGGCATACTTCCTTTTGCCCAACCTCAGCCTCATGGTAATGTGTTTTTATTACACAAAACCAAGATCTCTTTTACACCATAGCCTTATAAAAGTTTGATAGCACTTTTGCTCTCATCACTGCTTCCTATGGATCCTGGAATTAATAGTTTGGTGAGACACTAGAGTTCTTTGGATGAGAATTCTAAATGTGGTTGTTGTTGTTGTGTGCCTCCAAGTAATTTCTGATTTGTAGTGACCCCAAAGTGAACCCATCAAGAGATTTTCTTGGAAACATTTGTTTCGAGGGAGTTTGCCACCGCCTCCCTCTGAGGCTGACCTTGGTCAACCCTAAGACAAACCTATCAGGGGTGTTTCTGGGGGCTTAGAGTGTGTGACATGCCCAAGCTGACCCAACGGGATTCTACAGCCAAGTGGGGAATCGTACCCTGATCTCCAGGGTTGGACTCCAACATTCAAACTACTATACCATGCTTGGTCTCTTCTCAGTATTAGTTCCAGTGAAAGGATAACCTCTAGCCAAGAAGATGACAGCACATATCCTCCAACCAAAAACATGCAGCCAAGTAACAGCAGAAGATGGTCAAGACGGCAAAGGTTATTAATGAGGAAGAACACACAAACTAAGAGAGGCAAGATTCTGCCCCCTCCTTTCCTCTTCCTCCTGCTGAATTGTGTGCAAACTACTTTTACCCTTTGAACTCAGTTTGCAGCAAGGGAAGTAAGCTGAAGACAAAGAGGGAATGTAGGAAAAGGAGAGAGAAACTGAGACATTTTAAAATCAGCTGAAAAAAATGAGTTGTCAGAGGATTCATTGGGACTCTCCCTGCCAAATCAAGACAGCTGGAAGGCACAAATGGCATGATTTCTTTACCACAATAACAAACCAGAAATACTTGTGAATGGTTTGGAGCCCTGTTACTAATAATCTTTCTTATTCTTGCCTCCCCCTATCCCCTATTATATCCTTTTTACTTATTTTAAATATCTCAAGCCTTCACTGCTGGGCTTATTATTCATCATTTGGGTTCCTTTAAAACTTTATTGCCAGCACTTTGTGCCTCCGAATCTGCTTTTACTCATTCTTTTCAACAGCAGTAACCTCTCTTATTGGCCAAATTAAAGAATAATTGCAAATGATTGGACATCTTTTCTTCAGCTGTACAATAGAGTGTTCTCCATGTGAAGCTGGCACAATAAGGAAGGTGAGGAGGTAGGAAGGAGAGCAGAAATATCACAGAAGGCCTACCTGAGGTGAGCTGCTCCTCTCCATGCCCTCGACTTCCCATAGAAGAAAGGGATGGGTGTCGAGAGGTGTGCCGCATTAAACAAGAGCTAGGTCATTGTTCAGCATCAAAGGTCACTGTTGGCAACACAGAATACACCACACACCTCAGACAATCTGCCTGTTTGTAATGGCATAGGGATAATCATGTCGACATTTTATAATCATCTGTTTCCTAGCTTGTACAACTGATAGCCTGCCAGAGTCAATGAAACTCAGTGAACATCTATTGAGGCCTACCAGATGTTTTGATTCCATGCACAAAGACATCCCCACCATTTAGGATTCCCTGATTTCAGAGACTGGCCTTGAGTCTCAGGACCTGGCCCCTCTTCTCCAGACTTCAGAATGAGATGAAAATCACAGTGAGAGCACTGCCTTGAAAAGTGTGTTAAGATATGTTTTCCTCATTTAGTGTTTCCAATGTGAATGGCATATTCTGCAATTGTGGTCGATGTTTAAGGCATCGTGGTTCATGACAGTACAAGAGACCAACCCCTGTTGATATTGCAAGAGGTTACCTCAAGGACTCAGGATTTCACCCTGACATCTGAGGACCTGGGATAGTCCTGCCTTGGCAATCCTACTGCCATTAGGAAGCAGATCCCAGGGAGTTTAGAGCCCCAGACAAAACCTTTTTAAGGAGAGGAAATGGGGCAATTTCCCTGGGCCTTATCTATGGGGGGGGGAGTCTTACACATCAGATATGGAATGCTGTTCCCTTGGAGGTCTGATGGGTGACAATGTTGTTTTTGTCAGTATCAAGTTAAAACATGGCTTCTTGTTAAAACTTGGGTAGGGTACTAATTCACTAATTCAAAGCTATGTGTAAATACTCTCTAATGGTTCACAGATGAAAACTGTGACACAGGTGGACAAGCAAACAGCAAAAGTTATAAAGGAAGAACACACAAGCTAAGAGAGAGAGCAGAAGTTTCCTTTTGCCTGAGCCTACTGGTAAGTGAAAAATTTCACCCCCTTCTGTCCTCCCCCCCCCCCAAGACACAGGGTTGAGTGCACACTATTTCTGCACTTTGAATTCAATTGGCAGCAATGTAAGCTGAGGACAAAGGGGGAAGGTGGGAAGAGGAAGAAGAATAAAAATGAGATATTTTAAAAACAGCTGAAAAAGTGGGAGAACAGGGGATTGTCAGACAAATTAGGACAGTTGGAGAGTGTGCAGTAACTGTTTTTGCTTATATATATATACATGTATGTATAATTTTAAAATATATAGCCTGTCAAAATTGTTCTATTATTTTCTAAATTTGGAATGGTTTCAAATCGTACATGCAGTTTTGTTTGTGCACCACGACAAGAAAACCACAATATAGGGTGGGATAGAAATATTTTAATATAGAAATGAAACAAATGGGTTGGCCCACATTAACACTGCGGTTGCTGCATTCTTGCCAACTCATTTTTTTCCATAATCCCACTTGCTTGAATTCTATAAACCAAATCAAAACTTAGGCAGCAGGAAAGTGTCTCAAAATAACATTTTTTCTTGAAGCGGCTCAATGTCTTTCAAAGGCGTTGCCAACAGCCCCCAAGTCATGCCTTTTGGGTGGAAGCAAACAACATAACAAGCAATATGCCTTTTAATCATTAAGTCTGCCCTGAGGTGTAGCAAAGGATGTTGTTGTTATATTTACTTATAGCCCACCTTTCTTCCTACACTGTGATTCAAAGTGGCTAACAACATTAAAGCAAAATAGATTCATAGAATCATAGAAATGTAGAGTTGGAAGAGACCACACGGGCCATCCAGTCCAATCCCCTGCCATGCAGGAACACCCTCAAAGCACTCCCGACAGACGGCCATCCAGCCTCTGCTTAAAAACCTCCAAAGAAGGAGACTCCACCACACTCCGAGGCAGCATATTCCACTGCCGGACAGCCCTGACCGTCAGGAAGTTCTCCCTGAGGTTCAGGTGGAATCTCCTTTCCTGTAGCTTGAATCCATTGCTCCTTGTCCTGCTCTCTGGAGCAGCAGAAAACAAGCTCTCTCCCTCCTCTACATGGCATCCCTTCAAATATTTAAACATGGCTATCATGTCCCCTCTTAACCTTCTCTTCTGCAGACTAAACATACCCAGCTCTCTAAGTCTATCCTCATAGGGCATGGCTTCCAGGCTGCTCACCATTTTGGTCGCCCTTCTCTGGACCTGCTCCAGCTTGACCATGTCCTTCTTGAATTGGGGTGCCCAGAACTGGACACAGTATTCAAGATGAGGTCTAACCAAAGCAGAGTAGAGTGGTACCAGTACCTCCCTAGAACCATTAAAACATCAAGAAAAATATAAACATAAGTCAGAAAAACAGTTAAACAATTTATAACATTAAAACATTATATGTTAAAATATTAATATTAAAAATACTAAAATATATTAAAACTATACCAACCTCAAAAACCTGCTGTATAAAAACCTACTGGCACAAAAATGTCTTATCCTGTGGTCAGAAAGAGAGCAAGGATGGGGCCATCCTGGTCCCTCTAGGGAGGGAGCTCCAAAGTCTAAGAGCAGCCACCAAGAAGGCCCTCTCTCTTGTTCCCACCAAACACACCTGAAAGGGTGGTGGGACAGAAAGAAAGACCAGATGATCTTAAAGTTGTACTGGGATCATAAAGGGAGATAAAGTCCTTCAAATAACTTGCCAAGAGAAGATTCCACTACAAATCTACATTAGAATCTTCCCCCACCCCAGTGTTGTTGAGGGACTACACCATTTCATCCTTTTCCTGAGGAAGTGAAATAGTTTGGCTGGCCCCTACCCAAACCCAAGTATTTCCCCACAGGTCAGTGCAATTTCACAGAGGAAAGGAGAAACTGGATTGGCTTGGTTTCATTATCGTCGAAAGATTTGTTCAGTTCTAAACTCCAAACCAGTAGATGTTGGTTTGGTAGAGTTGCCAGCTAGGCAGATTTGAAGTGAAGATACAAATTGAATTATCATTATTATTATTATTATTATTATTATTATTATTATTATTAGGACTCAAAGTGGCTTACAACAATTAAAAAGACATAGGTAAAGCACATAGAACACAAATGTTAAAACATAATTAAACAATGTTAAAATACCTAATTAAAAACTCACACACTCATTAGCAACACAATATCCAGCTATTCTATCAAGCACATTCTATCAGACAGACCACATATAATCGCACATTGAACACATGCCTGAATAAAAAAGTTTTTATTTGATTGAGGAAAGAAAGTATGGAGGGTGCCAGTCTGACTTGTTTGGGAAGGGAGTTCCAGGGCCAGGAGGAAGCCACTAAGAAGGCCCTCTCCTGTGTTCCCACCAGGTACTGTTCCCTCCCTGTGAGGATGGTGGGACAGAGAGAAGGGGCTCCCCAGAAGATCTTAAAGCCCACGCTGGTTCATAAGGGAGAATATAATTCTTCAAATAAATAACCTGGACCTGAACCGTATAGGGATTAAATTTTAGACTTTGAATTGTGCCCAGAAATGGACCAGCAGCCCATGGAGCTGTTGCAACAGGGGAGTTGTATGATCCCTGTAGCCAACCCCAGTTAGCAATCTGGCTGCATCTCTTCAGACCAGTTGAAGTTTCCAAACACTCTTCAAAGGCAGCCCTTGCTGAAGAGCAGGAGGGGAACTGCATTCTGGGTTCCCAGGGGGCATGTCCATTTGAGCAACCAGTTTCTTCAAAACAAGTTCTGAAGTCATTTGCTCAGGACTTCCTTTCCATTTACTCTTGAACTACCCATGTTGATACAGATAGTTGGTACTCTGTGATAGGTATGATTGATGGCTTTATTATTGCACCAGGCTTCCTGATCTTGTTTAACAGGCAGCTTTCAACCCAACATTACTGGAAGACAGGAAATCACCTTATACTCCCAGACCATCAGTCTATTTAGCTCCATACTGTCTACACCAACTGGCAGCAGCTCCCCTGAGTCTTACAAAGCAGTGTTCTCCCCCTACACCTTCCTGGAAATGCAAGAGATTTAACACAGGAGCATGCACTCCACCACAGAGGTATGGCCAGAGATTGGAAAAGGTACCTTATGGACTGTAGATTCCCTAATTCCCTAACCAGCATTGCAATCCTAAAATGTGGGTGACTCAGGGGTTAACCTGCAGTGCCAATACCTCCATTCAAAGGTGGGGAATGATTAGCTCAAAGTCAAGAGGCCTGCGAGAGGGGGGCAACCTAGCGAGATCTTTCTGCCAATGTTTATAGGGTCTCTGTGGGGGAAGAACCAGCCAGAGATTCAAAAGATAAACAAAAATATGTTTTATTGGGGAAATTGACAATCGCACACACACAAGAACCAAATGCTCACATACTCTCACAAGGCTAACCAAAGGAAAAGGAAGAAAGATTGATAGTGAAGTTTCAGGGATTAGGTGATAATTACCCATCCAGAGAGCAGCAAAGAAATAGCAGTGTGGCTTAGACCTGTGCCAAAGGACAGTACATGTTTGGAAATCAGAGTGACAGCATGGTGTTTAGCAAACAGGATACTGTGTCTGACTGCTTAAAACTGAGGGGGGGGGTATGCTCAATTTCTACCTGGAGGGCATGGGTGTGAATTGCTTTCCAGCTGAATAAACAATGAAGGTTGCAGAGTGGACATTGAGGTCCAGACTGTGTTAATTATCTTAGTTTTAGGTGACAAAGAGTTAATGGCTGTCCTGATAGCTCTCTAATGGTGGACAAGAGTGTGAATAATGAGGGAAATGCATAGATCAGAGAGAAGGTTTAAAACAATCAGTGACTTGGTGGGAACTTCTCATTGTTATTGTCAAACGACAGAGTCGTTACAGCTTAGCTTAAGCCTCTCATCTCTAGAGGTACCTGGTCACTACCTAACAATGACTCAGCTTTGCCTAGAGGGGATTTCAACCAGAGTTTTTCCTCTGCCCAGCTTGGCTTTACAGTCACATCAGGTTCCATTTTCTATCAATTGTCAATTAAGTCATATTTCACCAATTATACCATATCAACTCTGAGCTGGGGTGGTAACAGCATGGCTGCAGCAACTGTGGTGTGGTGTTTTGAGTTGTAGGCTAGGACTTCGGGAGACCAGGATTCAAATCCTTGCTCACCCAAAGAAGCCCACTGGGTGACCTTGGGCGAGTCACACTCTCTCCACCTTAGAAGAAGGCAATAGCAAACTTCATCTAAATCTAAACCAATGATAACCACTGCAAAAAAAAAAAAAAAAACTTTATGATAGAGTCACCATAAGTCAGAATCAGCTTGAAGGCACATAACAATAGAATAGTTTTTTTAAAAAAAGTAAATTTTCTGATCTCTGGTTATGGCCCATTCCTTCTTATGTGAAAATAATCACATCTTTATATTCTGATCCCACTCATGATCTTGTCTCCTTGTTCTCTCCCCATTCTGATACCCCAGAGGTTGGAAAACTACAGCCCTAAGATTGCGGAGTCCTTGACTGTTTCGTGAACCTTAACACAGAGACCCCAACTTCCTGTACTGCCCTTCTTTATGGCTCATAAAACATTTTTTTAAATATTTTTTCCATTTATTCATTCATCAAAATATTTATGTATCATGAGACCTCAGAGCAGTGGAACTTAAAATCAATATTAACAAACAAAAACAATTTAAAACAACAAAATAATTTCAATGGACCAAAAACATGTTAAGTGATTACGTTAAGTTAAAAACATACCCTTCCACTGTCACAGTTTGGCAGACACAGTCCTGATTAATCTTCTGCCATCCCATTTTTAAGCTGCTTTTCAAATATCTCTGTTTCTCTCCCCTTCTCTCAGTTTTCCCCTTTCTCTTCACCATATTTCAGTTGTTGCAAATTGACTTCAAAGAGCAAAAGTAGTTTGGATGCAATTAGCTTGGGGTGGGGGAGACAAGAGGGCAGAGCCTTGCCTTCCCAGTAGTCTCAGGCAAAAGTAGGCCATTTCCGCACTGGGTGAGGGAATCGCCCCGTGCCGCTACTTATGAGGTCTTATGGCTCCCCGGTCCGGTCCAGGCTGCTCCGGAGCAGTGCATGCTCGTCGCTCCGCACTGCTTCAGCATCAAAAATGGCGGCTTCCGGTTGGTCGAGGGTCTCGACCAACCGCTGCATCTCGCCAGCCTAAAGCCTGCCCCCGGCAGATCTCAGGCTCGCATTGGTGCAAGCCTGCAAATCTGCACAAGGGAGCAGGCTCGCACTGGCACGCTCCATGCTTTTGAAAGACCAAAAGAAACAGGTTTTTCAAAAGCACGCTGGACAACCACTTGGGGTCGTTCCGGAGCGGGCTGAAGTGCGGATCTACATTAAATAGTCCGGACCCAGTCCGCTCCCAGGTGCAGACATCCTCCCTGGAGGACAGACTGCACTGTTTCAAATACCCCGTGCAGAAATGGCAGTAGACTGCATCAGCCTTTTTCAGTTTGTGTGTTCTTCCTCATGAACAACATTTGCCATCTCAATAACATTTTGATGTTATCTGGCCACCCATGTCTTTGTTCGCATCTGGCAAATATAGGAGGCTGTGTAACAATAGGTTAAAAAGGCTAAAACCATAGGATCATAGAGTTGGAAGAGACCACAAAGGCCATCCAGTCCAACCCCCAGCCATACACAATCAAATACACAATCAAAGCACTCCCCACAGATGGCCAGCTAGCCTCTGTTTAACGATTGCCAAAGAAGGAGACCCTACCACACTCCAAGGCAGCATATTCCACTGTCAAATTCCTCTCGCCATCAGGAAGTTCTTCCTAATGTTTAGATGGAATCTGTTTTCCTGTTGATTGACTCCATTGCTTCATGTCCTAGGCCCTTTCCGCAGCTTACCTCCGTCTGGCGCGGTCACGCGGGGATCACGCGATCAGCCTCTTCCATGAGGTACTCGTGTCCCCTCTGCTCTGTCTCTGCAGCAGGTGCCTGCCAGCCAGCAGGCAACATAAGAGCCCCGCCCCTTCCTTCCACAGCGCAGCCAGGTATTTCCCAGGCTGCACTGGGGGAGGAAGCGTGAGGGCCGTGTCTCTGGAGGCTCCGCATGGACAGTAAGTGTGTGCGGAGTGGCGAGCGATCGTGCATCATTTTCAGCCAAAAGCCAAAAATGATGTAGTGCGCAATCGGCACCTGCTGGCCCCGGCAGCATTGCACGATTGTGAGGACGTCATGTGCAATGCTCCTCGCAATCATGCGATGCTCCAGAGGCCCTTGCACTTGACAAATGCTCTGAGAAAAGGGCCTGAAGCAGCAGAAAATAAGCTTCCTCCATCATCTATATGATATGCCTTCTGAATGTGGCTATCATTTAAAACCATGTGTTTAACTATTTTGGAACAAAACAACCCCAAAGTCTTTAATAAATAGCCATGTTTTTATGTGCCACCTTATTAAAGTCACTGTTGGTGCTAGTCAGGCTTCCATGGGAAAGTCATTTGTTACCCTGATTTCTGGGGTCCCTTGGGGGACACCTCAATGTGCTCCATGTGATGGGGAATGGAAACTAGCCAGAGCACAAGCTATAACAATGCAAGAGGCAGGGTAACCTAGCGGGGTGCTTTTACCCAGTTTTTACAGGGTCAGGCCAAGCCAAAAACCAAATAAGAATGTCCAATAAATGATTTTATTGAATGCAAGTCTCATGCACCAACGCAATCATGCAGTCACGCACCCAAGAACTATTAAGAAACAAAAGAGAGGAAATTGGATAAGGGAGTATTGGAGGGGTACAGTTGGGGTAATACTGCACCTTTTCCTGAAATCCTGGGTCTGGGAAGGCAGCGGAGAAGTGGTGCTCAGCACGGAGAGGGCTGAGGGGATCACTCAACGGACAAAGCAATGGTCTGCTGGGGTAACCGGGAGTGATCCAAAGAACCACTCAAAAACTGGGACTATTTGTAGGGAAAAAAGTACCTGGAGGACTAATCCTTTCCTGGGGAGAACAATGGGTATTGGAGCGATAACGAAGCTCCACCATGGTAATTTCCTTTGCGTGATGGGATTGCAAGGTGTTGCCAAAGGCTCAGGATCTTCCACTGTGTTAGTTTGTGGTCTGCCTTTATGTAAATGGTCCTCACTTGATGGAATATTTGCTCATCTTGGGGCAGACATGCTAATCCCCTCAAGGCGGCGTCTTGGGGCTGAGGACCCTTTGTTTATTGTGGGTTTACACATCTTGAGGTCTCCTGGGGCTATGTGACTGGGGATTTTACTGGCCTGATCTGGTTTTCGATCTTTGACCATTGCTGCCTACGTGCCCGTCCGGGTGACCTCTCAGGCACATTGAATCATATTTTAATATCAAAATTGTAGACCCCGGGACAAGGTTTTCCAGTGAGATAACACATTCCATAATTGGAGTGCTATCACTGAGAAGGCCTTTTTCCATATCTTCACACAGTTTATTGATCTTGCTAATGTGACAGTCTTGGAATCTTCCAGGAGTAGCAACTTGCCTTTTTAACAAGGCTTCAGGGTTCCCTGTACGTTTGTTCAAAAGATTTCCTCCCACCTATGGCTTGGATTTGTTTGGGGAGTTTTTTGTTTGTTTGTTAGCAGTTTTGGCAATCCGTGTAGACTCCAGAGGCTCCTGGGGCAAATATGTCAGCGCAAGACCTATCCCAGTTGCCCAACTCTTCCCTTAGCTTCTGTGCCTGATGTCCACTGTCTTAAATCACTTGAAGTTCTTCTGTTTCTGCAAAAGACTCTGAGCCTTTCATACTACACAATCATAGCACTATGATTCTGTTTTAACCACCATGGTTCCATCCTATGGAACTCTGGGTTTTCCTCTGTAAACTCCCAGGGTTTCATAGAATGCTTCCATGACAGTTAAAGTAGAATCATTGTGCTATAACTATGTAGTGTGAATGGGCCCTCTGTTCTTGCCACTCATATGCTTGGAAGAACACTTGTATGATGTGTTTTCTCTTACTCCACAACAATGTTTACCCAAGAAATTGTTGGCAACTCTCTAGTTACATAGCATAACTGTCAGACTAAATGTGTACAGCCGAAACAATCATATATTGCTTCTTGTTTAACTCTGCCTCTGTTTTCTTCCCTTCTTTTGATCTTTCCTCCATGTTGAACTGTAGTTTGCAGGTTCCAGTGGAAAAACTGATCTTCTTTAAGGCCGAAATCCTATTAGTAGGCCTAAGTAGAGTAGATCTTTTTTTTTGGGGGGGGGGGGGACAAAATAATATTTGGGTGAAAAAGCACATATTCACCCCCACATTTTTGCAGAATTTTTTTTTTTAGATAAAAAGTGTCTAAGCGTGGAAAATCTTCAGATACCTCAGAAAAACTCTCAAAATCTCACCCAGCAGGAGGAAAACATGAAATTAATAAAGAAAAATAACATTACAGGTTTACTGCTAACTAGTAAGAAACATAGCCTCTTACCCCATGTGAGCACACAATGCAATGTTGCAGCTGAATAAGAAGAGTAATGACCAAAAATTATTTATATAATTTTAGAGTGGATAATGAAACCATTGTAATAGTTTTCTATACCTTTGCTTAAAATCAAAAGTGAGACTGTAGTCACGAAATTAAAAGAAGACTGAGGCCCTTTTCCCATGGTGTTTTCTAAGCAAAAGGGCCCCTTGAGCATCACGTAAATGGGAGGAGCAGTCCACATGACGCACTCACATTTAGGCGATGCTCAAGAGCCTAACACGGACCGCGCACGCTTTTTTTTATTTTCAGCTTAAAGCCGAAAATGCTGCACGGTCGCACATCGCTCAGAGGCCCCACGCACACTTCCCTGCCCTGCGGAGCCTCTGCAGCTGGGCCGGTAGCGCTTCCTGCCCCAGCGCAGCCTACAGCTCCCAGGCTGCACTGCGGAAGGAAGGAAGGAAGGGGGTGGGGGCGGGGCATTCGTGCAACCTGCAAGCCAGCTGCAGCAACGAAGGAGCAGGGAAGTGAGCGCCTTGCACAAGAGGCTGCTCGCGCAAACGCCGCCTCCCACCTCCGCGAACAGGTAAGGTGCGGAAAGGGCCTAAGATTTGGAAAAGCAGCTGTGAAGAAACAAGATAAGATCCTCAAGAGTCAAAATATATCACCAGATAACAAAAAGTCAGGATCATTCATATTTCCAAATTCTCCTTTCCATGAATGGATGTGAAATCTGGACAGAGAAGAAAGTGTCCAGAAAGAGCATCATCCCATTTGCAATATGGTGTTGGAGAAGAGTACTACAGAAACCCTGGACAGCTAAAAAGTCAGATAAATAGGTCCTAGTGAAAAATAGGAGTGACATCTCCCTAGAAGTCAACATGTCTAAACTGACGCTGTCATGCTATGGACATATAATGAGATGATGTAACTAATTGGGAAAGACAATATTGCTCAGTAAAGTGGGAGTCAATAGAAAAAGAGGAAGATCACACTACCGGTGGGTTGATTCAACTAAGAAATCCATGGCTTTGAGTTTGCAAGACCTGAACCAGGCAGTTGATGACCAGGGATCTCGTAGGTTTCTCATTCCCTGGGTTGCCATAAGCTGAATTTGATTTGATGGCAAATAACAGAAAAAAAGACAAAAATGAGGGCATATTCTTCTACTCAATAGTGCTTGTAACTTAGTTTTTGCAACTACCTTTCCAATAGTTTCCCCAGGGAGTATAATCAGTGGCCATGCTGGTTGGGGGATTCTCAAAGTTATATTGCAAAAAAGTTTGTTTTCCAAGGTCTGCAAAGCACCATGGAAACTGCTAATACTGTACAGCTGATGATTTATGACAGTGCTTTTCTCTTTAGGCCAACAAGATAGAAGGACATTTGTGTGATTTTTCTGAACACATACTCCATTTCTGCACTACACTGTTATAGTGCTATTATTCCACTTTCAACATCGCATGGCATCCTGGGGTTTGCAGTTTAGAGAAGGGCATTCAGAATTCTCACCCAGAGAGCTCTTTGGCCTCAGGAAACGACAAACCCCAGCATTCCACAGGATGTTGAAAAAGGAATAATAGCACACTACTATAACAGTGGTGTGTGGAAATGGCCATAGATCCCCTCTCCCCAAAAAGACTGTCACTCTTATTCAATAACTGTCACTCAGTGCCACACCTTGGCACTGGAAGTCTGCTACCATCCCCTGTTCATGTGGCATTTTCAGGAAATGGAAGAAGCCAGTTAATAAAGCTAAGGAGAGATGATTAAAATATACTTTGCTTAGAAGGGAGGGAGGAATCCTCCACACTTTTTAGTCACATGACAAGGGAGATGTCACCATTTAATAAACTGACAAAATCTATCTATCACCTACGCGCAAACACCGAACGGTTATAGAGAGGTTAACAGGAATTGATGGCATCCGGGCATTCCTTTACACTGAATCGGAGTCTTTGGTGATTGAAATAGACAAAGATGTATAGGGTTATCTTGTTGAAGAGGCTTTGTTAATTACTGGCACTTGTCATTCCTCCATAGCTTTATCTAAGTCATGGAAGGCTAACTAGATCTTTTCCCCCAGCGAGCATTGTTTGTTCAAGAATCACAGGGCTGAGGTGGTTTCCTTTTTCTTTCTCCCCCTCCTCCATAAGTGCACTTCATTATCAATTTCTTCATACGTTAATGAGCCCTGATGAATTTTTCCTGCTTCCGTAACTGTTATTTATCTGAAGCTTTTACCCTGTCCTCCAGCCAAAATGGCTTCCAGAGAGCCTCAGCTGACAGGCTTACAATCTAGAAGACCGAACAAGAAGAAACAGTGATGAAGAGGGAAGAGGAAAACAAGCCAATGCAAGCAGCCATTCCCTCCCAGAATGGCGAGCAGGGGAACCCCTATTCTATTCAATCCATAGAATCTCACAGTTGGAAGGGGCCATCTCATGCAACCCCTCGCTATTCAAGAAGACACAGCTGCAGAACTCTTGAAAGATTCCCATCCAGCTTCTGTTTAAAGACTTCCAACAATGAAGAAGGCATCACACTCTGAGGCAGTCCATTCTGCTGTTGAATGGCTCTTACAGTGAAGAAGTTCTGCTTAATATTTAGGTGGTATCTCTTTTCTCGTAATTTGAATCCATTGGTTCATGTTGCAGTCTCTGGAGCAGCAGGGAAGAACCTTGCTCAATCTCTTACGTGACATCTCTTCAGAGATTTGAAGATAGCTCTCATGTCATCTCTCAGTCATCAAAGACTCAGGCCCTTTTTGCAGGACGTTGTCATCCCTCCATAGGGACGAGAGAAGGATGGGACCACAACAATGGTTACGCATGACAATGTTGCGGTCTCGTCCTTCTCCCATCCCTAGGCGATGCAATCATGGACTAAATCATTGACAAAACAGGTTTCTGATGTGCAGAGGGTCCAGAAGTGCAATAGCTGTGATTCTTGCCCCAGCACAGCTTGGGACAGTACCCAGCTCTGCTGTGGCAGGAAGAGGCGGATCCATCTCACTTCCTGGATTGCGGTAGCAATCCGTGCAGAGGGGAGCACTCCTGTCACACTTCCCTCTCAACAGAGCCACTGCTGGGATTCCAGACACCATCAGGAACAGATAAGGTGTGAAAAGGGCCTCAGTCTTCTTTTTGCCAAGCTAGATATGTCCAGCTTCTCATAAGGCTTGGTTTCCAAACCTTTGATTGTTTGTCCCTCACCGACCACATTCCAACATATCAATATCCTTCTTGAATTAGGGTGTCCAGAACTGGACACAGTATTCCCGGTGAGGTCTGACTCATGCAGAACAGAGTGACTTTACTGCTTCCCTTAATCTGGATTCTGCTGTTAAGGCAGCCCAGAATTGATTGGAGGTTTGCAGGGAAGAGGGGTTGTAGTTTTTTTGGTTTTGTTTTCTTTTGGCCACTGCATCACACTGTTGTCTCAGTTCAGACAGAGGCAAAGACAAACTGAAATTCGGGAACAGACAGAGACAAAGTAGACATTTTTTATAACTATTCAATTTGAAAATATGAAGACCACAATCCTGGACACACTAACCTGGGGAGTAAGTCCCATGAGACTCAATGACGCTTCCTTCTAAATAGACATGAATAAGGTTCCATAGTGTATGAGCATTATTATTACTGCATTACATTTCAAAAAATATCCAGCACTGACATCTGCAACCAAGTATTCATGGTCTGATGCTCAAGTACTGGTAACTTGAATATAAAGATACAAAGAATACAAATTTCCGTATGCACAAATAGAAAAGATATCTTGATGGATGAAAACAGACGATCAAGATTTTTTTAAAAAAAAAATTGTTTTATTGAATTTATAACCTGCCTTTCTCCCAAGATGGGCTTCAGAAAACAGTCAACTGTCACAATGTTTCTCCTCCCCGCTTCTGGACTTAATTTGGGGGAAAACTGCAAAAAGAACTTTGCTTTTTTCTGAAAAAAATCAACGTGTTTGCAAAGAAAATCTTCCATTTTGTGCAAAAACTATGTACGGTGCACAAAAATCATTGTTTTCTGAATTGTGCTAAAACATTGGTGGGGAAGAAACAAATTTATCTAGCAAAGCTCCCAAATCAGGGGGAAAAAAATCAATATTTTACAAAAAAAAAAAAATCCCATAATGTCACTTAGCAAGAGAAATTTTTTGAAATTTCCTGCATGCCAGAACATTATGGAAGACCCACCGTAAGTCAGAAATGACCTGAAGGCATACAACAACATCATCTCCCCTTCCAGGCCTGATTGGTACCAACATTGATGTCATTCTATTGCTAAGTGAAAACAAAGTTATTTATTACAGCCCCGGGGCCTAATTGATCGGCAGTTATCAATTTGCATGAATGTTATATCTTAAATTACTTATCTCTGCTTCAATCTGCTTTAAATTGTCTCATTTTTGAGAGTTAGATGGCTTAATGTGCTTTGAATCTTTTAAAATTATTCTTATTATTCTAAACTGTTCCAAATTTATTCACTGCCTTGAGACCCCCAGATACGGAATGGGATAGAAATGGCATAAATAAATAAACAAACAAACAAGCAAACAAATCTTCTAAGTGACTACCACAGAAGGAGAAATGGGAGCAGGGCTGCACAAGTGTTAAGAACTGTTGCCTGAGTTTGCCTTTTTCTTCTAACCTCCTCATCTTACTGTGTGCGTTTGTGTGTGTGTGTATATGTGTGTGTGTGTTGCATTTTAAAGAAAAACTCCTAAGCTCATGGACAGACACTGTCCTTTTTGTCAGTTCTTTCTGTCTGTCTTACACAAGCCATTCTGGAAGCTGTTTTGGCTAAAGAGTTAAAATGCTTAACATAAGCAGAAACAATGTTGTGAAAAAGAGGAACCTGAGAGAATGGTACCTGAAAGAAACAGAAAGTCATAGGCTTAAAAAGAAGGAGGAGGGGAGTGATTTGTCAAGAAAAGGATAATAAGAGGTGGGATTTCTTCTTCCTTGAAGAAATCCTAGAATCATGGAGTTGGAAGAGACCACAAGGACAACACAATCATAGCACTCCTGACAGACAGCCATCCAGCCTCTGTTTAAAAACCTTCAGAGAAGGCAACTCCACCACACTCCAAGGCAACACATTCAACCATTGAACTGCTCTTATTGGCAGGATGTTTTTCTTAATGTTTAGGTGGAATCTCTTTCCCTGAAGTTTGAAGCCATTGTTCTGTGTCCTAGTCTCTGGAGCAGTGGAAAACAAGTTTGTCCCATCTTCAACAGGACATCGCTTAAAATATTTAAACATTGGTCTTATGTCACTTCTTAACCTTTTCTTCTCTAACTCCCTAAGCCTCTCCTCATAGGAGGGGCCTTCTACCATTTCGGTTGGCCTCCTCTGGACATGTTTCAGCATGTCAATATCCTTCCTGAACTGTGGTGCCCAGAACTGGACATAGTAGTCCAGGTGACATCTACCTGAAGCAAAACAGAGCGGTACTATTACTTCTCTCAACCTAGATACCGTACTTCTATTGATGCAACCTAGAATTGCATTGGGATTTTTTAGCTGCCACATCACACCGTTGACTCATGTTCAGCCTGTGGTCTATTGAGTCTCCTAGATCCCTTTCACATGTACTGTTGGCAAGTCAAGTGCTACTCATCCTGTATCTATGCATCTCATTTTATTTTCCTGTCAAAGTTTAGTATCTTACATTTCTCCCTGTTGAAATTCATTTTGTTAATTTTGACCCACCTCCGTAATCTGTTACAGTCATTTTGAATTTTGATCTTGTCCTCTAGAGTACTAGCTACCCCTCCTAATTTGATGTCACCTGCAAGTTTGATAAGCATACCCTCTCTTCCATCATCTTGTAAGTCTTGAAGTAGGTTTCAGGAACACTAGGGATCAGTGCTTGGAAAATCTAGTTCATTGGATAAGCTCCCAAAATCCCCTCCTACCTTTGTCTCAGGTAGAAAAATGACTTGAAGCACCCCTGCACATGATGGTTATTATGTAAGAAAGAGCAGAAGAGCATAGGGCAGATATCTTGATATATCGTGCTCTGTAATCGACTTCCAACCATTCTAATTGCAGTCAAAATCTTTCTTGCAAAGTACCAGAAATTCAAAAGAGGGAATGGGAGGGGATGTGTGGAAATCACCAGAGATATTTCTGAAGATATCCAAAATGGGAGATGCAAGATCTTTTGCAGACGGCATACATTAGTGCCGTGCAAGAAGATGATCTTTAATGTACTTATCTTGGCAATATGGGTAATGGGAACTTTCAGGAGCACTTTAAGTGTCCTCGGAGAAATGCTAATTTGCATTGAAACACCTATGGAGCTCCATATGACACCTACACGAATACCTGATGAATTCATTTTGATCAATTCTATTACAGTGCACACGATGGGAATTTGCAATGATAGGCCTCTTAAAACATTATTAAGTTTTCTATTAATATTACATGTGTTAGGAGGAAGATTAGCACATGTTAAGGACTGCACTAAGCGATCCTCCTTATTAGCCGTGCTCATTATGATGTTAACAGGTTCAGTGCTTGCACCGGTGACTTGATGTTTGTGCTGCTTAGACAATATGCAGCAGCTGAATGGAGAGAAGAGAGGCCTGTTTCCCTGAGAAACATGATATTTGGTTTTATATATACATGCAATTTCATCTCTCACAATGTCTCTGCAAAGCACTGTGGGAACTGACTTTGCCACAGTGGTGGCTGGTGGCTTCCATGTCAGTGGGGCGAAGAATCCGTTCCAGGTTTAGCAAGCCATCCATAATGCTGAACCTATTTGAGGGGTGGGATTCTATACCTTGAATAGCTTCTTTAAGGTTCTAATCCAGGGCTTTCCAAATGGTGTGTCATGACACATTAGTGTGTCGCCTGCAGTATGTGTTGTATGTGTGTTGGCTCCCCGGGCCGAGAAAGACCCCCCCACACCTGAGGCTGACCCGCTGCCCCAGTCTCACCAGGCTCTTTCCTCTGTGAGAGTGATGGCAGCAGACCAGGATTGGGAGCGGGGCTGCCTTTCTCATTGCCACCGCTCTCACGGGGGTCTTTCCTTGCTGAAACATGGAAGCTTAAAAATGCTTGATGAGGAAATACGAGTGTCTTCATCTAATATTCGACTAAATATTGAAAAGCTGTGTTCATCCTATCAACCTCATACATCTCATTAAAATGGTAAGTAATCATTGGTTTTATTCAATTTTTTTTTAAAATTCTGGCACATATTTACATATTTCTACTCATAAATGACAACAATCTTGGAAATGTACGTTATTTTTTATAAAGCATATATTTTTAAAAATATATGAAAGGTTTTCAGGAGATATGTTGTGTCCCTATACGTTATGTTATTACGATTTATGTATGAGTCCGTATCTTCCAAAAGGGGTTAGTTTAACCTCCGGTTTGCTAGTAAAACTGAATTACTGTGTCCGAAATGATGCATGTCTAAAAAGTGTGTCACTAACATGAAAAGTTTGGAAAGCTCTGTTCTAATCAATACTGGGATCTGTCTGAGATGCTGAACTAAAAGCTGGTTTTACCACCCAATTGACATGGAAGCCACTGAGGGTTTGGAGTAAAGCTCGGAATCCTTAGTCAGAAACATATGTCAACCCCTTAAATTCCCTGTCCCTGGTGAATATTTCCTTTTGAAAAGACTTGAAGAGTTGCTTTCAAAATGACCTAGTCAAACTGCCATTTTGGAAAGACCTGAGAGGTTGTTCTCAAAGTAACCTGGTGAAACTACAGGTCCCTGTATGTTACACACATCTGAAGACAATGGGACCTTAGGCAAGAAAAGCATGTTGTTGTTTTGTGCCTTCAAGACATTTCTGACTTAGAGTGACCCCAAGGTGAATCTAACACAGGGTTTTCCAAGGCTGAGAGTGTGTGAACCACCCAACCTCACCCAGTGAGTTTCTGTGGCCATGCAGGGAATCAAATCCGAATCTCCAGGGTCATAGTCCAATGCTCAAACCACTATACTACACTGACAATCCGAGAGAAGCTTGCATCAGTCATTTTACCAAGAGAAGCAGCTGAGGAAGGTTGTTGGCAATTTACGCATAGGAGTGGTGGTGTAAGGAGGCAAGTTACTTAGCATTCCCCTAACCACCAGCAGCTGTGTTATCTGTTCACAACTGCATTCTTCCAAGTGCTCTTTTCTCTACAGGAGAAAATACAGACAGACTTGTATGAAGAGAAATCAGTGATATAAATTAAAAAAAAAAAACATACATACAATAAATATTGCAAAGGGAGTCTCTTCTCTCTGGCCCTTTCCTCATGGCATTTGCCATGAGGAAAGGGCTCCTGGAGCATTGCACGACTGTGAGGACTGATCTGCATGATGCACTCAAATCGCGCGACGCTCCAGGGACCAGCAGGCGCCAATTGTGCACCTTTTTATTTTTGGCTGGAAGCCGAAAATGGTGTGCAATCATGCATTGCTCCCGGACCTCATGCGCACTTACCTGGCATGCAGAGCCTCCAGAGCTGTGCTGGTTGTGCTTCCTGCCCCAGCGCAGCCTGGGAAAGTCCCAGGCTGCACTGTGGAAGGAAGAGGTAGGGCTCTCTCACGTGCGGAGCTGAAGCAGCAGGAATGCTAGAGCCTCTCGCCAGAGGCTGCTCGTGCAATCCCCGCACCCAAGCACCAGAAAAAGGTAAGATGCGGAAAGGGCCTCTGTCCCACCACCCTCACAAGTACATTAGGTGGGAAAACGGGAGAGGTCCTTCTTGGTGGTTACTCCAGACCCTGAAACTCCCTTCCTAGAAAGGTTCAGCTGATGGCCTCCCTTCCTAACCAGTCATAGGCAGGTGAAGAGCTTTTTGGTTCGGCAGGCTGCTCTGGGAGAAAGGACTTTTGATGGGCTGTGGTATATTTGTTGCTGGCTTTGCAATGGTTGTTGTTGTTATCTTTATTTATACCTAGCTTTATGCCCAACATTGGGGAAAACGAGACTATTTAAAAACATACAAATAGTACGTACTGAAACAGAATTAAATGATGAAAGTATTAAAACAGTTACAAAGCTAATAAAAGAAGCAATTAGAATTAAAACTGTACAACATCCCCAGCCCACTCTTTAAAATCTCTCTAAAATCTCTGTATTAAAATACCTGTCTGAATAAAATAGGTCATGCCTGCCTCCAGAAGGATAACAAGAGGGGTTTTGGCCTCCCAGGGAATGCAGTTTCAGAGCCTAGGGGCAGCCATTGAGAAGGCCCTCTCTTGAGTCTGAATCAAACATGCTTATGACGGAGGTGGGACTGAGCTTCTCCTGATGATCTCAGAGCCCAGGGGCCAGTTCATACGGGGTGATACAGTGTGTCAAGTATGCTTTTATATCCTTTTAATTTTATTGATAGTTCAGTTATACCTTTTAACTTTTTAATGATGTAAATTAGCTATATCTGTTCTAACTTTTGCAAGCTTCCTGAAATCTTAGACCCTTTTCGCACGGCATTTTCCATGCGAAAGGGCGCCTGGAGCATCGTGCGATTGTGAGGAGAGATCTGCACAATGCACTCGCAATTGAGCGATGCTCCAGGGTAGGGCAGGCACTGATCATGCACTTTTTCATTTTTGGCTAGAAGCCAAAAATGGTGCACAATCTCGCATTGCTTCCAAGCCCTGCGTGCACTTACCTGGCGAGCGGAGCCTCCGGAGCAGTGCCAGTCATGCTTCCTGCCCCAGCGCAGCCTGGGAAGGTCCCAGGCTGCATTGTGGAAGGAAGAGGTGGGGCTCTCACGCGAGCAGGCAGCTCGTGCACAACTGAAGGACCCCGGATGCGAGAGCCTCTCACCAGAGACTGCTTGTGCGATCCCTGCACCTCAGCACCGGAAGAAGGTAAGGTGCGGAAAGGGAATTAGCCTGCAAAGAGTTGGAATATATTGATGGCGATGATGATGATGATGATGATGATGATGATGTTTCCCCAAACATACAGAAACAAGAATGCATGCTTCAGTACAAGCCTTATTGAAATTCAAGATCTTCAGCAGAAACCCTGTCCCTTTTCGCACCTTACCTTGATAGTGCCACGAACTAGAGCCCTCACGATATTGCCAATATCTCAAGAGGCCCAGTAGAGAACCCCTTGCAGTCTGCACATGATAGGGCATTTGCTAGAGAGCACCAGTCCCAGCCCAGTGCCTTGTCCGCATGTCGGCGTCCTGGGCCACACCCAGGTCCTACCCTGTCCCCGCCCCACCGCCCCGATTGGTCAGTGGTTTTTCTTTTTTTCTTTTTTTATTGTTTCGTCAACTATCGTGCTAATGTTAGCACGATAGATCCGGCCAACAGACTGTTTCGTACTACATTGGTAATGTGCTAACGTGCTAACGTGCTAACATGCTAACGATAGCGCCGGGTTTAAAAAAAAAACAGTCTGCCAGACCCCGGGGGCTACTATCGTCTCGAGTGTGAGTGGCGACACAGCCCCAAGGTGGCCTCTCGCGGCGACGTGTCGTGCAGTGTTCCCTGCTGCGATGGGGCAGCGGCCAGCCTGCTGCTGGGTGGAGTTACCCCTGGGAGTTACTGCATGAGGGACAGGCAGCAGGGACTGCCCACACCCCACCCACTCCCGAGTCCTTCCCGGAAGCATGCCGGACGACAGCTCCGCAGCCCCTCTGGTCGTGCGACCGACGCGTGATAGGCAGGTTATTTTCAGGCAAAAATAAGAAAACGCGCTATCAGCACTATCCGTGCCCGTGATAGCACCTGGTTCACCAGAACATCATGTGGTACAGTGGCTCGTGAAGGGGGGAGGGAGCGTGCCTAATACACTTTAAAACCGCCATGTGAAAAGGACCCCTGTCACTAAGCTGGTAAGCAAAGAAGACAGGGCATCACAGTTATGGAATTCCCTCCCAAGGGAAGTCAGCTTAACTCCAGCTTCTGGTGGATGGTCAAAACTGTGGCCATTTCTGCGCTACACTGTTATCGTGCTATTATTCCACTTCCAACATCCTGTGGAATCCTGGGGTTTGCAGTTTAAGGAGGAGCCTTTAGAATTCTCAGCCAGAGAGTTCTTTGGCCTCAGGAAACTACAAACCTCAGAATTCCACAGGATGTTGAAAGTGGAATAAGAGCACTATAACAGCATAGGGCAGAAATGGCCTATATCGTTCCCTCTGGCCTTCAGTTTGTAAAATTGGCTTTTCAGGTTAGCCTTTCAAACTGCTTTTATTCTGATTTTAAGAAACAGAGCTGCAGAATGTGTATTCTTACAGGAAAGAAGAAGTTCATTAGTTCTTTTTTAATGTGAACATATATAATATTTCACTTTTGAATCATTATGTGAATTGGAACACATTTTACATTTCCTCCAATTTTGTAATAATGTTGATGTCGTTGTTGTTGTTGTTTACCTGCAAGTCATTTCCAACTTATAGCAACCCTAAGGCCCTTTTCGCATGGCATTTTCCATGTGAAAGGGCCCCTCGAGCATCGAACAAATGTGAGGAGCAGTCCACATAACGCACTCACATTTGCGCAACACTCCAGGGCCTGGCAGGCACCGCTAGCACACTTTTTCATTTTCAGCTTTAAGCCAAAAATGGTGCTCGGTTGCGCATTGCTCCCAGGCCCCATGTGCACTTACCTTGCGTTGAAAGAGCCTCGGGAGCTGGGCCGGTTGCGCTTCCTGTCTCAGTGCAGCCTGGGACCTTCCCAGGCTGCACTGCGGAAGGAAGAGGCGGGGCTTTCGTGAGAGCAGGAAGCTTGTGTGGAGCTGAAAAAACCTGGATGCGAGGGCCTCTCACAAGAGGCTGCTCGCGCGATCCCCGCAGCCCAGTGCCAAGAAAAGGTACACTGTAGAAAGGGCCTAAGATGAACCTATCAGAGGGTTTTCTGGGGCTAAGAGTCAGTGATGCACCCAAGGCCACCCAGTGGGCTTTCGATGACCAAGCAAGGACTTGAACCCTGTCTCCAGGGTCATAGTGTAATGCTCAAATTGCTACCCCATGCTGGCTCTCTGTAATCATGTTACCCAATAATAAAATATGTAGGAATTTTATGTTGGGAGAAAGTATGGACAAAAAAATGTCCGTATTCAAGAAAATAATTTCAGCTCTCTATTATTTATCATCCTAAGGAAATTCCTTGGCAAAAATATATTTGGCCAAAAGAAAGAAGGAAGGAAGGAAGGAAGGAAGGAAGGAAGGAAGGAAGGAAGGAAGGAAGGAAGGAAGGAGGGAAGGAGGGAAGGAGGGAAAGAAAGAAAGAAAGAAAGAAAGAAAGAAAGAAAGAAAGAAAGAAAGAAAGAAAGAAAGAAAGAGAAAGAAAGAAAGAAAGAAAGAAAGAAAGAAAGAAAGAAAGAAAGAAAACAAGCGTGAAAATATGTACAGAAATACTTGTAATTTTTCACACAAATTTTAAACATTCTTCAACATTGAAAATGAGCTGAATTTAAGACTGGAACATTGTCACTTAGAGCTAAGGACAATTTTATTTTGAGATTTAAAAGGTTCCCAGAGTTTGGGATGAACTGAAAAGCAGGTTGCGAAAAGGAAAATCCGAGGGAACATGAAATGGACAGATCTGTCCATCCCTTGTGTTATGTGGAACATGATGAGGTTGCCAGGTCTTTGGGCAACAGTTGAACTCTTGAGGAATTAGGAATTACAGATTTCCAGGATTACAAACAGAGATACAAATAGCTGGGAAAGCAACAATAGAGAAACAGGAAAAACATTATATTGTAGATGGTGGGTTTAAAGCCCCCAGCGACCATCTCCCCTTTATAACAAAAATAATAAAGTGCAGGGTCCTAGAACTAGCAGGATTCTGAAATATATTTAATTATTTTCAGGTAACAGTATGGCAGAAATTACTATGTATCTTATGCACAGCTCTATGGGTACTGTATGAAGACACTGTTAGTAATGGTTTTCTAGGACAATGTTTGTTGGCCCTAATATTTAGTAGTTAGTGCAGGAAATCCACATTATTTCTCTCATTCTTTAATGTATGTAACAGCATGCACAAGTGCACATTGAGCAGAATCTGATTGTTATCTTATGCCTGTGTAAATTCCCTGATGGAAGTGGTCAGACATGTTTATGTAAAGGAGGAATATATGCAGAGTTGCATCATGCATGCAGATGTGCATGGAGTGAGCATAGGATGTGCATATGGACATGCCCATTTGATTATGTAATTGATTGCACATTTGGACATGCATTCAATTGCATACTACGGCCATTCAGCATAAAGTTTGTGAAGCACCATTGATGTGTAACTCTGCAAGTGGAGATTCATGCAACACAGCATGCAACACATGCAAGACATTATTTAGGCATTTTTACACAAGGGTCACACACTAGTCTTAGGTTTTGGCTTTCAGATTTCAAGGGTTATGTTACCCTGTGTACTGGGGGTCCCGGGAGGGACACCAAAATGTGCTCAACTAAAGGTGGGGAAAATTAGCTCAGAGCACTGCTTAGCGTTACGAGAGGCAGGGTAACTTAGCGAGATCTTGAATCCTATGTCTACGGGGTCGGGTCGAGTCAAGGAGCACACCAAAAGTTGAAACAATAAATGATGTTTTATTAAACACAAGCAAAACAGTGTATGCGACACATTCACACAAGATAACTAAAGAAAATAAAGGTTGGAGTGGTATAGAGGGATTTTTAGAGGGATTGCTGGTTTGGGTGATACTTCACCTGTCCTGAAGCCCAGAAAGATAGAGAGCGAGCCTGGGGTGCGATGTAGCTCAGCACGTGGAGCTGAGGGGAGGCTCACCAAGCAAAGCGGCAGCAAGGCGGGATGAAACTCGGGAGCGATCCGAGGAAGGTCTCAGAATCAAGGGTTTTTATAAGGAGAATGTGACTGCAGGCTATGCCGTACTTGGGGAAAACAATAGATTTGGAGTTGGAAACAAAGCCTCCGAAAGGTCAGAATCTGAATGATTGAGTTATCGCAGAGGTTCTCAATAGCGTAGCTAGTATGCAAACACAGAGTACTTGGGTATTGCATAGTTTACCCATCAAGCTGCCATCACGGGACAGAGGCTCTTTTGTAGGTTGCGTGCATACTTAATTAGAGTACTTGCCTGGAGGTCTCCTAAAGCAGCGAGTCAGCTATTTTCTGGCCTGCCTGTATTGCCCAGGAATATTACGGCAATTAACAGCCGAGCCTGTTTACGTGCTTGTCTGGGGGGCTCACAAGCACGTGGAAGGGAATAGATAAGTGAAGCCGAATTGTGATATCAAATGATATCTTTTAATATCCCCAAAGCTCGGACTAGCCAGGGCAGTAACAGTTAGAAACTTGCTAGCCTTGTAACTCCAGGCATGAGCTGATGTTCATCATGGAAAGATGGACAGCATGACTCTATAACAAGGGTGGACAATGATGTGAGGACCAGGGACCAATTCATCTCTAGAGGCCCCTGCAGACCAAACTCCCACACAGTGACCCCCAAATATCTCCATTTTCCTCTACAGTCCCTCTCAAAATGGCAAAAGGAAGGAGCAACCCATCATTTGCTGTTGCCATTTTGAGACAGACTGCAAAGAAAACCATTGGGAGTAGTTTAGTTCTAGATGGAGTGGAGGTATTTTAATTTTTTTCCCATTTGGGGAGCTTTCTGCACAGTTTTGAGGCAGAAGTTGTCTGAAAATTGAACCATTTTTTTTTAAAATGAGGAGCTTCAGGGCACTGGTAGGGAGCTTTAAAGACCAAAGAAGAGGTCTGGGGGCCACACTGTACCCATCCCTGTCCTAAGTGTGTACAAAATCCATCCATTTTCTTCAGAGTATGCCTGAGAAATGTGGGAAGATTTGCAAGACATCAGTGTCTCTTGAAAGCAATGGCTAGTGTACCTGAAGACGGCCTGCTTCCAACACAAAGCCATCCAGAATTTTCGCATAAACTTGGGGGCAAGGAGAAGAGAAAAGCCTCTGAAAGTATTGTGACTTTTTAATACGCTGACTCCAAGCTGCTTCACATTTGGTTCATAACTGGGGTTGAATTAAAAGGAAGCAACTCCTTGTCGACAACTCATGACTAATGCAAAATTACTCTTTTTACACAGCCAGCTGTGACTGTTCCAAGCTAAGACTTCTATTATCTGGTTGCATTTTAGTGCTGATGGAGGGTGTATATGTGTGTGTGTTTCAGATTTTCTTTAAAAAAAAAAACCCTAACATGCAAATCTTGCAAATTTTATTCTCCTTTCTCCTATTAAATATAGGGCGGAGAAAATGCATTCGGAATGGAGAAGGAGGTGGGCATAAATTTTGTGGCACTGGGAGTGTATGAAGAGGGGATTCGCTTAGTTACTGAGATGAGATGAATAATCCTCGGCTAATTTAGACACCAATGGAACTGGCCTTTTTGGCAAGCCCGCAATTAATGTGAATGCCAAGCGGGATTGCAGCTTTGTTTCATCTAGGGAGACACTTAGACACACAACAGCTTTCTTCCCCCCATCCACCCACCCATCCACCCCTCAGCTGAAAATGTGTGTGTCTCTTTCTCAACTTCCAAGGAATAGCTGGCAGTTCTTTGCCACCATTCACTCTATCATTATGATGCATTATACTGTGTAATGATGTAATACACTGGAAGGCTGGGAAAGCGCACTTCTTTGCCAAAAATAATAATACCAAAAGCACACAATTATTTTCATCTGTGAAAGCCCCGCTATCATCTCATAACACCACAGCCCAAAGAGAAAGATGCTCTAATGGGGGAGGCTCTTTATGTTTGCGAAGGTCATCGGGCTATCTAGAAGGAGACGGAACTTCCCAAGGAAGTAAACAGAATATTCGCTTGAGCACAACAAGAGACCAGACTGTAACTATATGGATGTGAGCCATTTTAAAAAACGTATTTCATTAACATCAGCATCATCAATGGCTTGAATCCTCTTGGCGACTTTACTTGTATAATCATGGCTGTACAAGTGCAAGGTCCTCTTACTATGTTGCACAAGCAAGCATTCATTAACTCCTTTTGTGACACTTCCACTCCATAACAATAGCACTCAAATGGTGCTGGGGTACAGATCCATCTTCCCCAGTCCTTGATGTCCCAACTACCATAACTCCAGCCTCTGAGGGAGAGAGAACAGCCAGACACAAGTCCACCTTGGCTTGGTCCAATGGCCAGTGAGAGGCCCTGCCTCCATGTTCCAATTGCCATTGCTCTGGCCTCTGTGGGAAAGAAGAGTAGCCATCATCTGCTGGACTTCATGCCATTCTCTTTCTTGCATTTCATGCCTTATTAAGGCCCTTTTTGCACCCTACCTTTTCGCACTGCTGGGTTGAGGGTCTCACGCGAGAAGTCTTGGAAGGAATGCTGCCGCATCCCTGCTGCTTCAGCTTCACAGCTCCTTCCTCCTCTCGCGAGCTCCCCACCTCTTCTGTTTGCAGTGCAGTCTGGGACCTCCCAGGCTGCACTGAGGAGAGGACGCGCGACTGGCCCGGCTCCCAAGGCACTGCATGCCAGGTAAGTGCCCACGGGGCCCCGGAGCGATGCGCAACCGCACACCATTTTTGGCTTTGAGCCGAAAATGAAAAGGTGCATGCTCGGTCTGCGTCAGGCCCTAGAGTGTAGCGTAAATGTGAGTGCATCATGCAGACTGCTCTTCACATTTACACAATGCTCAAGGGACCCTTTCGCTTCAAAAACGCCATGTGAAAAGGGTATAAGACTCTAACCCTGAGGGGATGGAACTCTTAAATTAATGACTTGTAAGCTGCCCTGGGAGCCTTTTTGGTTGAAGGACGGGGTATAAATAGTCCAAATTTTAAAAAAAAAAAAAGCCCAAATGGCTGCTGATGGGCTACATGCTGGGAGAGCTCCCTCATGCTGCCACCTGCCCTGGATGGCTACCATTCTTTTGCCAGAGTAAGCATCCCATCACTGGACTCAGAGTAAAACTCTACAGTATCAGAACAGATCTTGATCCAAACGTTGCATTGTGGAAACCTCTAGTTCAACCATGCCCTGTCCCAGGAAATATTGGCCAAAATTCAAAATTGTACTGGCATTGCAGGGTTTTTTTTTAAGCCAGTCTTTTAAAATAGTTATAATTTTAGAATCTGTGTTGTTTTCTTCATTTTTAATATGTTACCCAGAGACTTCCTGCCCAAAGAGGAAAGCCAGGGTAAACAACTGCAAGTATGGGAAATGTCAAAGGGTGTGGGGCGATGTTAAATTCATGATCCCCCTCCAATCACAGCTTTGTGTGCCTAAATTTGTATGGAAAGGTATAAAACCTGTAAATTCCATGTGTGCTCCTGTCTCAGCAACTTTGGACGAAGTGTGCTGTGTGGCTTGCTTTGCTACGAATAAACACTACTGCCTACTTGAGAATTGAGCCTGTAGATTGAGGGCATTTCCATCCTACACTGTTATCGTGCTATTATTCCACTTTCAACCTCCTGTGGAATTCTGGGGTTTGTAGTTTACTGAGGCCAAACAGTTCTCTGGCTGAGAGTTCTAAATACCCCTCCCTAAACTGCAAGTCCCAGGATTCCACAGGATATTGAAAGTGGATAGCGCTATAACAGCGTAGTGCAGAAAGGTTCTGAGAGTTATCCAGGACATGACACCTTTAGGATTACTGCCACAGAGTAGAGGCGCTTTTTCATTGACTTTATTGTTTGTTTGTTTGTTTTTTCTCATTTAAAGGGTCTATTTGGCCAGAGGAGCTTCAGCATATCTTGCTTTAGGAAGAAAAGACTGAATGACAAAAATAACAGCCCCACTCAATTCATCTCTGGAAACAATGCATATTGTGCACTCTATAGACAGACAGTGGCAACAACATTAAGACTCACAAGACGCATACTAGACAAGGTCTCCTTCTCTCCTTCCGGGAAGTATATCACACAATGAAACGTTATCTCTGATTAGAAGCGAAAAGATGAATCTTCCTGCTAAAGAACAGTAACCCTAAAAGCATGTTAACATGAAATACTAAATAAAACGCTACTCATCTATAATAAATCTTATTATGCATTTTGGCAATTTTATCCCAGTGTTGAGTATGAAGGGTTTTCTTTTCTTTTCCCTTTTTTTTTTGTCATCGTCGTCTTCTTTTTCCCGAGCAATGTTTGAAAATAGAAATCTTAAATTGAATCATTGTTGCATGAATATATGCAAAATATTCATTTCTAGCAGTGTGAGGGTTGAGTGCTTTTAAATTGGAGAAATCAGTCATGACTTCACCTTTTCATGCAAGATAAAGCTGTATGTGGTAACATCATTACAGTGTCATGAAAGGAGTGGAAATCATGCCACAGTCTAGCCTTAAGCTAATATTAAAAAAATAAAAAAAAGTAGGAGGACTTCCATATTTTTCAATATTGTTCAATATTTAAAGGCACAGCACTTGGCTTTCAGGATGGAAATGAGAATGGGGGGAGCATTAGGTGTGTCCTTTGAGAGAAAAAAAAGTCAAGGAAAGCTTCCAGAATGCAGAGATTAGTTTAGAAAACAAACAAGCAAGGAGATCTGTTGATTATTTCAAAGAATCCATGCCCTGCGTCCAAGTGAATTAAATGCCCCTTTACAGCTTAGATATTCCATACTTTGGCTTAGTCATTAATCAGAATAGACACCGCATTTGAGCAAACAGAAGAAGATTAGGTACTGGAAGGGCAGCTATGAAGGAACTAAAGTTGGCTGTCCATATTTGCAGGTTTGACTTTCACAGCTTTGATTATTTGTGATTTTCTCCAACCGCTGCCCTCCCCACCCACCCCCCGGCAAGGGCTTCTTTTCTGGAATAACCTTCCCTCCCAGTAGCTCTGATCAGGCCACTCAGCCCTTTAAAAACCTGCCCCTGGTCTTCTTCTTCTTCTTCCTCCACCAACCATTGCCTGGCCAGCTAAGGACAGCTCTCAGCCTGATTTCTCAGCACACAAACCCTCTCCCAATGCCCCCCACACCTATGGAAGGAGGCAGGGAAGAGAAAGGCAGTATATAGGCTCATTCACATCTGATAGAGTTGCCAGCTGACGTAAAGGACAGTGCTCCTGACCTTTACGTAGTGGTGTAAAAGAGGGACTTTCGGCAGGCATTGTTTCCATGCTGAGCTATGCCTGCAAAAAAATCCCTCTTCTCTTTGTTGTTGTGGTCGTGTTGTGTACCTTCAAGTCATTTTTGACTTAGGATGACCCTAAGACAAATCTCTTGTGGGGTTTTCTTAGGCAAGAAGTGTTCAGAGGGAGTTTGCCTTTGTTTGCCTCTGAGGCTGAGAGAGTGTGAGTTTCCCTAGGTCAGCCAGTGGGTTTCCATGGCTGAGCAGGGAGTCAAACCCTGGTGTCCAGAGTCATTGTTCAATGTATAAGCCACTAAATCACTCTTGCTATCTTCTATGCAGACATTAAAGGGACAGGAGACCTGTCCCTTATTTCACACAGCAACCTAATATCTGACTATCAGTATCTGCAACAGTTTGGTTCCAGGACCCCTCATGGATGCCAAAATTCATGGATGCTCCAGTCCCCTTATGTACAATGGTGTAGTAAAATGGCATCTCTTATATAAATGTCAAAATCAAAGGCCATTTCCACACTACACTGTTATCATGCTATTATTCCACTTTCAACATCTTGTGGAATTCTGGGGTTTGTAGTTTACTGAAGCCAAAGAACTCTCTGGCTGAGAAGTCTAAAGGCCCTTCCGCAAACTGCAAACGTCAGGATTCCATAGGATGCTGAAACTGTACTATAACAGTGTTAACTATAACTATAGCACTATAACAGTGTAGTGCGGAAATGGCCAAAGTTTGCTTTTTAGATTGTTTTAAAATTTTATTTTGGAATATTTTCAAGTCATGGTTGGTAGAACCTGTGAAAAACGCAGCATCCATAGATATGAAGGACCTTCTATACTTTCACATTTCTGGAACATGATGTAGAACAGTGCTGCTTTTGAACACTAGCTCTACAAGGCAAATGTTTTCATTAACTTTTCATTATGACATTATATTACAGTATCCTACTTTTTATTATAAGTGGGCATCCCAAAAAGGAAAGGCAACCCATAGTCACATGGGGAAATGCCTTCATTTTAATTGGCTGCTGCTAGGCTACTAAGAAGTGAAATAGACCGTTGCCATTGATAAATTAACTGATGAGCTTGGGTGACAGTAATCTTTGTCACTCGATGTGGTAGCTGTCAGAAGCCTGTCATTTTGAGCACTCCATGTTAAACAGACGTTCCAAGATTATAAAGCAATACAAAGGAGAGGAAGCCTTGGGAAGGAGAAACTTTGACAACTGGGATGTCTCTATCTTCTGGGTTAACTTCACTAAAAATGATTCTGAACTAAGGGTGTTTTCCAGTTCTAAAGAAAAATGAAATTATACATTATGAAATCTATGCCTGCATTTAACAAGAGCTGGCACGGTCTAGTGGTTAGAGTGTTGGATTATAGAGACCAGGATTCGATTCCCTACTGGGTCATGGAAACCCACTGGGTGACCTCAGGCAAGTCACACTCTCTCTGAGGCTGAAAGAGTGTGACTTGCCTGAGGTCACCCAATGGGTTTGTCATTGCCCTCCTCTGAGGCCGACAAGCCCCCTCTGAACAAATCTTTTTATCATTCTTATTAGTTTATTTATTTATATCCCACCTTTTTCCCGACAGTGGGACTCAAAGTGGCTAAGATTAGAATAGTACAAGTTCAAACAGACATAAAAATACAAATATAACGTTTTTAAAAAATTAATTTATAGAGTTAAAAAACTAAATGTTAAAAAGACTAAATACATTATAAACAATACTAACCTTAATATTAGAATCACACAGTATTAAAAGCTCAAACCTATCAATTCATAAGAGCCTGACAGCACAAAAATGTTTTCACCTGCTGCCAGAAGGAGAAGAAGGATGGGACCATCCAGGCCTCTCTAGGGAGGAAGTTCCAAAGTCTGGGTGTAGCCACCAAGAAGGCCCTCTCCCTTGTTCACACTAAATGTTCCTGGACAGATGGTGAGACAGAGGGAAGAGGCTCTCCAGACAATCATAAGGCTTGCCAAGGAATCCCCATCATAGGTTTACGTTAAGGTTGCCATAAGTGGGAAATGACTTGAAGAATCATAGAATCATAGAGTTGGAAGAGACCAGAAGGGCCACTGAGTCTGACCCCCTGCCATGCAGGAATACACCATCAATGTATTCCCAACAGATGACCATCCAACCTCTATTTAAAAACCTCCAAAGAAGGAGACTCCACCCAGACAGTATATTCCACCATCAAACTGTTCTTACTGGCAGGAAGTTCTTCCTAATGTTTAGATGGAATCTCTTTTCCTGAAGTTTGAAGCCATTGCTCCATGTCCTAGTCTCTGGAACAGCAGAAAACAGCCCTACTCCATTCTCTATGTGACATCCCTTCAAATACTTAAACATGTCTGTCATGTAACCTCTTGACCTTCTCTTCTCCAGCTAAATATATCCAACTCCCTAAGCCACTCCTCAAAGGACTTCGTGGTTTCCAGGCCTTCTACCATTTTGGTCGCCCTCCCCTGGACATGTTCCAGCTTGTTAAGATCCTTCCTGAACTTTGGTTCCCAGAACTGGACACAGTATTCCAAGTGAGATCTGAGCAAAGCAGAATAGAGTGGTAATATCACTTCCCTTCACCTAGACACTATGCTTCTGTTGGTGCAGCCAAGAATCACATTGGCTTTCTTAGCTGCTGCATTACACTGCTGACTCGTGTTCAGCTTGTGTTCTACTAAGACTCCTGGATACCTTTCATGTGTACTGTGGTCAAGCCAGGTTTCACCCATCTTATGGCTGTGCCTTTCATTTTTTTCCTGCCCAAGTGTAGTACTTTACACTTCTCCCTGTTGAAATTCAAGACAAGCAACAACAGTGGATTCAACATACCTTATTTTC
The DNA here is from genome assembly GCA_030412105.1 of Cyclura pinguis. NCBI lineage: Eukaryota > Metazoa > Chordata > Lepidosauria > Squamata > Iguanidae > Cyclura > Cyclura pinguis. Next base: position 13,562,014 of record CM059599.1, on the reverse strand, counting down.
TAATACTTATTTAAACATTAAGAACTTAAACACATTTTAAAACCTAACTTTTCAAAAGAAAAAAGAATGGTCCATAGATTCATTGCCACAGAGATAGCAAAGTTACCCTTGGGTTTCCTGCTGCTTCTCCCACAGCTGGGCCAAGCAATCATGGTTGAAGATCCTGTCCCTCCAGAGGCTCAGCATTAGCAAAGTTTCTGTGCATTTCAGAGTAGCTGAATGAGGAGCGGCCATAAAATGGAACAGCTGCCCCATGGCAGCAGATTTACTGGTACTCCATGCCTTGAAAACAACTGTTTGAAGGGGACGTATCCAGGCCTTGGATTATGGTGCACTCAGAAAGAAAGTATCTCTGTGAGTTTTCTTTCCATTAGCTTAACTGCTATTTGCTCTGGGAAGGAAGATGGCATTGGTGGCACCAGTGGTAGTTTGTGTACCAAGCCAGTGGAGAGGTTCTTTCCCTACAAAATGGTGGGGGCGATGCTCCTCGGGTCAGTTCACCAGCAACCCATGGGTGCCAGTGGTGGACCAACGTAGGCTATTATTCATGGGAGGAATGGATGGACCTGACCGTTTTATTTTTATTTTTTCTGTTCTTTATTTTCTCATTCATACATTCTTGGGAGAAGCAGCTATCTTGTTTTAAAGGAACATCACACTTCTAGGTGAATTCTGGGTACAAGGTTTCCTTTAAAACCACCTGATGAAAAGCTTTTGTACCACTCTCACACTGCCAAATTGCAGAAGCTTCTGCAAAAGCATGACTGTGGTCTCTGTGTTACATACCTGGGGCCCTTCCACACTACACAGTTAAGAGTACAATGATTCTACTTCAGCTGCCATGCCAACATTTATGGAATCCTAAGGATTATAGTTTAATGAGTCACTACAGCTCTCTCGCTAAGAGTTCTAGGTATCCTTCCTTAAACTGCAAATCCCAGGATTCTATAGGATGTTGTCCTGGCAGTTATCCTGAAATCATAGTGCTATAATTGTGTAGTGTGAAAGGGCCCCAGGTTAATAGGACACAGATTAGAAATGGCTTCACTTTTCAGACTTATGGACTGGTTTGTATCAGTGATTCTTTGTTTTCTATGCTCATTCCATTTTAATTTTTCTCCCAAATTTTAATATGAAGGTCAGAATATTCCAGTGCGTGACAAGACTAGAACTCATGATATCTGTGTTAGACCTGCAATAAATTATAGTGAAAAGGCTATGGCCATTTCCACACTAGACCTCAAAGGCCTCTCCTTAAACTGCAAACTCCAGGATTCCACAGGATGTTGAAAGTAGAACAATAACACTATAACAGTCTAGTGTGGAAATGGCCTATCTAAAGCAAATTCTCATACCTTCCAACTTTTGCAGATGAAAAACAGGACACGTATGGCCAAGCAGCATCAGAGTGTGTTCAAGATGGTTAAATGTTATTAATGAGGAAGAACACACAAGCCAGGACAGGCTGCAGCAGTTTGTTTTTGACTGAACCTACTGGGAAGGGCAAGATTCTATCCCTTACTCCCCCTTCCTCTCCTTTCCTCTCTGATGAATTAACTGAGGCCATTTCTGTCCTACACGGTTATAGTGCTATTATTCCACTTACAACATCCTGTGGAATTCTGGGGTTTGTAGTTTACTGAGCCCAAGAGCTCTCTGGCTGAGAATTCTCCCCTTCCTAAACTGAAAACCCCAGGATTCCATAGAATGTTGAAAGTGGAATAATGGCACTATAACAGTGTAGTGCAGAAATGGCCTGAGTGAAAACTACTTTTGCACTTTGAACTCAGTTTCCAGTTAATGGGCCACTGTTCTAAACAGCACAGCTTTAGACTATTTATTTGGACTTTTCTGGACTGCAGTGACAACCCTGCTGTCTGTGGGATTCTGGGAGATGCAGTCCAAACACAAGGTAACATTTCCAGGCTCTGCATCATCCAGGCCCAGCTTCCACCAGGAGAATGGCCTGGGTACCATTTGGGAAATTAAACACGGCTTGTTGGGGGGTTTTTTCCCATTGTTTGTTTTCCCGCTGCAGCCTTCCCTGACACACAACTTTGAAATGTATCTTCTGTGAATTAATTTCTTGCTTAATAAAATGCCATGAGACTTAGGCGGACAGAAGGAAACCTGGGCTGCAGATTATTGACAAGATGAACGAGACTCTTTGGACCCTAATGCCTCTTGCTCTTCAAGGGCTAGTGGAGCCTTTGCCTCTAATATGTGGGTTTTGGAATGATAGATCATAATAACAGGCCTCATGTCTGCGGAGGGGGATGGCAAACACTTAATATTTCAGCCGAAATGCATGTAGCACAAAACCAATCCCTCTGAAAAATGGACAGCATCAAAACATAGCAAGAAAGCACTGGGTATAAACAAAAGCAAATGAAAGAAAGATTGAGTGATAAACAAGTGCCAGCATTAGGCAAATATATAACAGGTTGCCTTTGAATAATCTCACCTATGCAGCAATATGGTATGGATAGATGCATGGAAATTTCTATTTGTATGCATGGAAATATCTATCTTTTCCATATTTTAAATACTCTGCTCCCAAAACAACGAACCTTTCCTTTTTAACGATCTTGAACTGGTTGCAGATGTTCTGCTTTGGACAAAACTGCACAACTGCTGCCACAGGGGAACTAAAGAGTGCAATAGACACCAACAGGATTCTAATCAATCCACTAGGGATAGAAAAAGCATTTGAATAATAAAGGGAAAATAATAACATGTGCTTTTTCAAGATCCGAAAACCCCAACAAGGAGCATCCTCCTCAAACTGCTTTCTTGATTTTTCCTCCCAGTCCTTGAGTAGACTTGTTTCTAGGGGTGGGCCAACTGAATCCTCGAATCCTCGAATCCTGAGTAAGGATTCGAGATTCCCGAATCTGAATCCCTGTGGCAAAATAGGCAAATAGAATCTTTCAAATCCACAACTAAATAGATTGTTGGAGACCAGGACGCCTGAAAACCAGGGAGACCAGGACACCTGAAAACCTGGGAGACCATACATACAAGGGAAGATAGTAAGTAGGTGACCCTTTCCCTTGGAGTAATAATGGCCTTTGCTAACAATTTCACAAATTACATCTGGGCTTGTATTCTAAGATAGTTAAATTGAACATTTCATATTGAAGTTCAGTACTTGACTGGAAGCTACAGGCTTGAGATTTCAAGGACAGCTGAAACATTCCTTTGCAGAGCTCCCCTGCAAACCTCTTTCAGACACAATTCTGGGCTTTGGAGTTTTACAAGGTATCACAGCCTTCTCTGACAAAGTGTGCTGACACATCAGCAAACTACAAACCCCGGGATGCCGGAAAGAGGTATGCAAAGAAAAGCTAGTTTTGACCTGGATTATCTCTATACTGCAGTATGTGGTCCTTTTTACACAGGCAGGAAAATGTGGGATTAATCCACATTTTCCTGCCTGTGTAGAAAGGGCCTTTATGTCATTTTCAATCTGGCGAGATCCTGAGGCAAAACTAGATTTTTCTTGGCTAGATTTCTTCAGAGGGAGGTTTGCCTTTGCCTAGGCTTTTGCTAAGTCTGAGAGAGTGTGTCTTGCCCAAGATTATCCTTCCTTCCCTTGCTTTTTAAACTCTTTTCTAAAAAAAGGATTCAAAAAATTCGAGATTCCTGAGATTCGTGGATTCCCAGAACCTTCCAGGGATTCGGAAAATTCTGTATTCGCCCCATCCCTACTTGCTTCCCAATGATATCCAGCAAGTGAGCACAGGAGTACCAGGAACAGACCCTGGAAGCAAAAAATGTTTAAGGGGCTGCTGAATTGCTTTAGTTGCCTGTTAAATTTTTCTTCAGTTTTAAAGTGTTCTAAGTCATTTTAATATTGTTAAGAGTTTAATTCTGTTTTCATGTTCATCTTTTGTTAGGGTTGTTAGGCTTTAGCTATATTGTACTCATTTTAATTTGTAAGCTGCCTTCAGTCCTTGTTTTGGTGAGAAAGGAAAGGTATAAATAAATTTGATAACAGCAACAAGGAGACCTTTAAGGTTTTCTATTTTGGTAGTAGTATATCTCTGTCTGGGTTCTATGCAGGGGAGTCAACTAAACCTGAACATTGCAAACATAATCACAATTTAAGTCTCAATGTATAGACACCCCTCAGGTCTAACTTTCATGATAGGATTATTTGCGAGTTTCTCCAACTCCTGTCCCCCCCCCCCCCAGTGAATCTTTTCCAGGGGAAACTTTATTGTTGATGGCTCCAATCAGGCCATGCGGCTCCTTAAAAACCTGCCTCTGGTTCTTCTTTCTCCTCCACCAGCAGCTGCCTGGCCCGCTAAGGATGGTTCACAGTCTGATTTCTCAGCACCACAAACGCTTTTCTGATTCCCCCACATACCCAACCAAGGAAAAAGATGGGTGAAAGAGGAAGCATAGGGCCACCATGCCAACCCACTCTCTTTCTCTGACTTGGTTTGGACCCTGGGTGCCCGCTGTCCCCACTACGCCTCAGCCCCTTACCCCACAGACACACACACACATTTTGATATTTGTGGGGGGGTTTTGTGTTTTTTTTTTTTTTACTTTTGCAGATGTCCTGCACCCCATCTTAGTGAATCTGGAGGGCTGACTGTATATCTATTTTGACGACAATACCACAAATTATGTACTAAGTTTGACATGTGCGCATTGTCCCCCAAGTTCCAAACATCCAATGAAGTGCCAATGCAGGACTTTGACCCTTTCCACATCCTATGTTTTCTCAGCGCTGGGGTGCAGTGCTCGCTAGAGCAGTCTCTTGTGAGAGGCCCTCAAGTCCAGGTTTCTTCAGCTCCGCATGAGCTTCCTGCTCGCACTAGAGCCCCGCCTCTTCCTTTCACAGTGCAGCCTGGGACCTTCCCACGCTGCACCGAGACAAGAAGAGCGACTGGCCCGGCTCCCGAGGCTCCGCACACAAGGTAAGTGCGTGCGGGGCCTGGGAGCAATGCGCGACCGTGCACCATTTTCGGCTTAAAGCCAAAAATGAAAAAGTGTGCGAGCGGTGCCTGCCAGGTCCTGGAGTGTTGCGCAAATGTGAGTGCGTCGTGTGGACCGCTCCTCACATTTGCATGACACTCAAGGGGCCCTTTCGCATGGGAAATGCCATGCGAAAAGGGCCTTGACTATAGGACTTTTCTGCCTCTGCTGCTCAATATTCCCTCAACAGTTGAAATCTTGAAAATCTAAATTTAAAAAAAGTACAAAATCGATACAGAAACACAAAATACAAGCGAACAAAATCACACTATAAAGAATTTACCCTATTGTTTTCACCTTATTTACACTACTGAAAATACCCCTACTGTATCCAAAGAGTAAAGGGCTTATTCCTTAGCCCTGACTACTGAAGCTCCTCTCCATCTCCCATTCATCCTCTTTCTGATCTCCGTCAGTAAGTAGAGCCTCTTCCTCAGGGTTTCCTCCAGTCACTGGGCCAAACCGATAACTCTTGAGAGTTAGAGCAGCAGCGGAAGGAAAGCCTCACTGATGATGAGACGGGGCTTTTAGAGCCTCAGCAATACAGAGAAGAGGCTCAGCAACTGTCCAGCCTCTATTTTTGTCCTGGGAAATTGCTTCCCACCCAGTCTTTGATGCCTCAGTGATAAATTCTTATGGTAGTTGTTCTAAAGTAGGCCATGATAACTACAGTAAGCTACATCCTTCCTATCTATCTATATTCACTCTATAAAGGAGAGGTAGAAATCAAAGGAACCTTAGCTGGTTAATTCTGCATGCCTTAGCACTACACAATAATAGCAGTTTGATACTGGTTTAAGTTTCAGGGCTTCATGCTGTGGAATCTTGTGATCCATAGTTTAGGGATCATCTTAGGCCATTTCCACACTACACTCTTATAGTGGTATAATTCCACTTTCACCGTCCTGTGGAGTTCTGGGGTTTGTAGTTGATTGAGGCCAAAGAGCTCTCTGGCTGAGGATTCCAAGTGCTCCTCTCTAAACTGCAAACCCCAGGATTCCATAGGATGTTGAAAGCAGAATAGTAGCACTATAACAGTGTCGTGTGAAATGGCCTTGGAATTTTCTGCTAGGTAGTTCTAGTGCTGTCATTCAAGGGAGTAGACTAGAGCTTTATTTCCAAGTACCTCCACAAACTACAAATCCCAGGATTCCATAGGATCTACCTATGATACCCAAAGTGGTATGAAACTGCATTAACTATGCATTCTGAGTAAATGGGTCAATTCACTAACTGGAGAGAAAAAATGGAATGTCTCTTTTAAGATAATACTTGAACCTGAACCATTATCTGCAGCTGTATTTATTTGTGTTTATTTTTATTTATTTAGCACATTTGTACACTACCAGAGTAGAACCTAAGGCAGCTTAGAACTTATATTAAAACAAAGACTGACTGACTGACTGACTGACTGACTGACTGATTAGTTGGTTTCTTTAAAGTATGTATTAATCACTTATCTGCCCACCAGGCCTCTCAAAGTGAAGTTCAATAAAATCCATATTTCCCAGTACATCTGGCATTTAAAAATAATGAAAGATTTTTCTAAAATCCCCCTTTTAACAATCTGAATATTGAGCAGGTGTTTTGGAAATCAGGTGGTCCAGTATTTCAGTCCCAGTTAGCTTGCTGGTTGTTAAATACATAGAAGTTCAAACCTGTTCATGCACTTGACGGATCATTTTGCAAATGGTGCCAGTTTTGAAGGGCCACCTTGCTCCTTCTAGGGATGAAATTCTTCCCCAGTTTTGTTCTTGAAGGAAGCAGCGTGTAATTTTAGTAATTTTCTTCACAAAGCGAGGAAGTCTTTAAAAACTGCATTTTTCAAAGATTATTCGCAGTTCAGGAGTTATTCTGCGCAAAATTCATTATGTAATGGGATTGAACAGAAAACAGCATTTTCTTTGCTGGGTAAAAAATAAGTGCAGAAAATACCGTTTTCGAAAGAAAGAAAGAAAGGAAGGAAGGAAGGAAGGAAGGAAGGAAGGAAGGAAGGAAGGAAGGAAGGGAAATCCTTGTGTGAATAGTGCACAGAATGAACTGCAGAAATTGTTGTCAATCCTCATCAGGGTTTCCCAACACTCAAGAAACATATTTTTGACTGTTTTTCAAATATTTCTGCATATTTTTTCCATCTCTAGTTCCTTTGCCTATCGAGTAATGCAGTCTGGCACTGCAGCCTGTCCTAACCCTATGCCTCAAAACTGTAGCTGTGACAAAGTCACAACTCCCCGTACTGCAACTAGCATTACACTGCCTGTTTCCCCCACATTGTAAGTTTATTGTCAGGGATGACTGAAAATGTGCACAAATGTCTGTATTGAGGGGGTGGAGGGATAAAGATATAATAGAGGTCTTCCTTATATAATTTCCCGGTATGAAGTCTATCGGGGGAAAAATGAAGTCAAATTATATGATGTCAGAAAATCGTGTCTCAAAATGATTGACAACATTGGAGTGTTTTGCATGGTGAAACGAGGTGGAAAATTTTAATTGCATGATGGGAGGACATAATATTTATTACACTCTTGTAACCTCCGATCAGAAGCAAGAGGGCTCCAGTTGTATATTTTGCATTAATACGGCGGGCAAAAAGAAACCTTAAATGAGCACGTAAATGTAAAATTCTCCATCCCAAACTGCTTCCCTTTATGGCACATGATTAAGTTTTCACTCGCTGATAAGTCAAACAGTGTCAGAGTGACTGACACATCATCATAATGATAAAGAGATTCACCGATACATGTTGCTATTCTGATTTGAGCAATCTGCAAAGACAGCTTTCCTAGGTCAAAGGAAGATTAAAACAGACTGTTGCTAAAAAGTCTAGTAGTATGTTACAGAGCAGACAGGGGCTGATGCTGAAAACTGGGATCTCAGTGGCAGTATCTTCCAAGGCTGAGCAAAAATGGACCATTTGTTCGAATCTGCAACCACATCCGTAGGTGGAGAATATAGGGGCAGGATTTTAAGGGATTTCAATGAGTTTAATGTTTATGGAAGAATGCCTCCCCCCGCCATCATATGTCCCAGCAGCTTGTCATGTAAAAGATGGAGAGAGCTTGTTTTCTACTGCTGCAAAGCAGAGGGGGACAATTGTACATGGAGGGGACAATTTTCTCCCTCCCAATCCAGCTGCAGGCTGCACCGTTGCATTCAGATACACCAGAACTGATTTCTGAACATTGTTTACTTGTTATCTGCACAGCCTGTTTCTTTGATTATCTTTTGAAACTTTATTAGCATCAACGGACAGTACTGAGGAGGATTTAAATTACTGTTATGTCCTACCTGGGGGAGGCCTCCTCAAATGAAGGAAAAGAAAGGCGATCCCAGTTTACAGGTTCTAGTCAGGGCCACAGGAGTTTGGCAGCTCTGTCCCAAATGCAAAGAGCAGACCATTACAGAATAAGTTGGTGCTACTTCATCCTGTGGAGCATTGCAGACTGAAACAATGACAATGAAAGCACAGGTAAGCTCATGGCCTGCCTTAAAAGGTAAATTTAGTAAATTCTGGGATAATGTGGCTAGCTGGGATGACTTAAATAAATCAGCATAGCTCAGGTGGCATCTGCGCTGCAGAACAACAGCTCCACTGTCTTTGCATTGTGGTGGTTCCTCCTCTCTAGTTTGCTGAACTTTGGCTTCCTTTTTAGACTCTTCTCTTAGGTTACTTCCTGACTGACTTTTGACCCTGCTTGGACTGCATTTTAGACCCTGGATTGCTTTGACCTCTCAGCCACTTTTTCAGATCCTCTGGACTGGCTTGATTTCTCCTTTGGTCCTTGAGGTCTCCCGGGCACTTGCCACCCTGAAATAGGAGAGTTACCATATATTCTCATAAGGTATTCTCTGTGCATTTCTACAGTCTGTGTTGTGAGTGATTGGAATGTTATTGTAGGCCCCCCATTTTGTGATTGTTTGCCATTTGTATATCCATTTCTATGTCGTGGATATCATCAAAATGTTGTTGTTTTTTTCTTAAATGGCTAATAGAGTACATATTGTTTAAATTATTTGTTTCAGATATTTTCATTAGCCATGGTCTTGTTTGGCATGAGCACCAGAAATGATGTCACATTGCTTTTGGCTATCATTGTTGGTGTTGTGTGCCTTCAAGTCATTTCCAACTTATAGTGACCCTAAGGTGAACCTATCATGGGGTTTTCTGGGGCTGAGAGTATGTGATGTCCCCAAGGTCACCCAGTAAGTTTCAATGGCCAAGCAGGGAATGAACCCTCATCTCTAGGGTTGTAGTCCAGTTCTCAAAGCACTACACCGCCCTGGGCTGCCAAAATGGCTCATTTTTCTCCATTGGAGAATGTTCCCAGGAGGTAGGAAACCAAAACCGTGATATTTGCAGGTGGCCTTTGAAATGGCTTTGGGAGCTGTACCTCAAATTGGTATTTTAAAAAAAAAAATGGGGGAGAGTTTGGGGGGCCAGGGGACTTGACAGGCTGCCAAAAGTGGAGTTCAGAGGCTACTTGTGGCCCATGGGCTACATTTCCCACAGTTCTGCTCTATAGGGTAGGACAAGAACCATTGGAATCAAATTATAAGAAAGGAGATACAAACATAATATCAAGAAGAATGTCTTGATAGTAAAAGCTGTTTGACTCCCTTGGGAGGCAATGGACTCTCCTTTGTTAGAAGTTTTTAAACAGAAGCAAGATGGCCAACTCTGAGGAGTGGTTGATCAGAGGATTTAGCACTGCCAAGGACTTCATGGCAGCAGAAGTGTTGTTCAAAACGATCTAGTTTCTGGATGAATGGGTTATGTTACTAAACCAAGGGCAGCAAGTCAGTCACTAAGAATATATAAGTCACAAATGAAGTCAAGTCAGTGTGCATTTATTATCGAGTCCAAGTCGAGTCACTAAAATGACTTGAGTCTGATTTGAGTCTAAGTCAATTGACTTGATTCTATATCACTGCCTCATAGTAAAAGAGAAGAAAGAGAGACAGAAAGGGGGCAGATATTTGTGTCTCCTGAAGAAACAGTTATGCTTCACATGCCTACAGTGGAATCCATAGGCTGCCCTATATCATGGACAGACAGATTAGCCACAGGTTCAGATTCTAGAAGTCTGTCCATTTTTGCACAGTGGACTATTGAAAATCTGGAAGTTTTTATGATTTTCCTGTCCATAATCCAGAGGCTGGGCACACATCTTTGTCTGGATACCGGTGGGCTGGAATAGAACTCTGTGTCTGGATGAGAAATTTGTAGCATGACCAATCTTATGGAAGGCGTCATGTAAATTTACAGTGCCATAGAAATGTTTTATGGTAATAATAACCCTGTCTCGATTGAAAGTAGCATGGGGTTTGTTTGAGAATGGATTTTTATTTTGTAATGCTCACGCCTATTAAGGAAGAGGCTTGAAGGACAGCTGAGCAAATATTGTAATTACGAATGAAGAATTGATCTAATGAATTTCCTCTCTTTGTTTCCCCTGGTGGATTAGAAATGAGCAGGCTGTGATTTGTTTGGCATTTGACACCTTTCCTGCAAGTTTTTGAGCAGTGGGAGGAACACGGGAAAGGTTGATATTCACAGATGTGGAAGGGGATCACTACCGCTAGTGTTCTCTTGGGACAGACATTGTTAATGGACCAAATGACGGTCAGATAGGGTTGCCAGATCAATAGCTTCCCGTTCCCTGAGATTTCAGAACCAAAACCAGAAGCCAAGAGGATGGGCCCTTATGTAACAATTGCAAAAGGGTGGCCCAGATCCTAAATTGGGATTGCATGCCATAAATTCCTGCATGCACAGTTAGATACTGAGTGTAACACATGATGGTTAACAGGGTATCTTATTAGTGATATACCAAGGCATATGGTGCACTATGCATGACACGTTTGTCCAGCAGGTGTATCCAGCTGATGACCATATCTAGTTGATGGAATTGCACATGTGGGACCATTGTGCATGCACTAATCAATTCAAGTGCACAGAGTAGATTGTGAATGTGCGTAATCTCTATGTGTTGGTTTTGCATGTTGGATATTGCAACTGCCCATGAGTTGCCAGCCATGTGCATTGCCCATTGATCCACATACATTGCACCACTTTGGTATTCACTATAGGAGTTACATATAAAGTAACTCCTCTGGCACATATTTATACTACGCTGAAGCAGAGTAGAGTTATGGCCTTATAGGGTGACACAACATTCATTGTTACAGTGAATGGCCATATTGTACAACTGAATGTGCAACCCAATGTATAAGTGCATGCACATCTGCATAGGCATCCACATCTGTAGGTACATGAGCATGCTCATCTGTTGCCTGATGGCACCCCATGTGCAACTCTGCTTCACAGCCTTGATAACCTCAATAGGGAAGTTCTGTATAAGGGAAAAAATGCCAAACACTTCTGTAGGGAAATTTAACACAGGCATATGAACCAAACAGAAGGACTCCAACCATTGCATTGTGAGTGTGTGTGCATATGTGTTTTAAAGATTAAGAGAGACAACACAGATTTCCTGTACGATCTCCTAAACAAATATTAGATACAATGTGTAGTTGTGTAGAGGACTCATCTTCTATAGGCTAATATTACTACTGCTAATATAATAGTAATTACTACTGCTAATAAAATATACTAATATCAGTGTAGCCAAAGAGATGTGCATCAGAACTGCGGTCATTTCTCTGATATTGTCAGCTGAAACTAGGTAAGCGGGACTTAGAAACTGTCTAGTTTAACTGGGCATTATATCTCTTAATCTGAGTTGCCAACATACAGACTCAGAGGTTTTGAAGCCACTTCTCACAGTAAAATAGAATTTTTCTCCTCTTTCATTGCCCCTTGCTGTAAGAATTATCTCTCTACCTCAGGGTTGGGCATAGTATAGCCCATGAACTACATGTAGTTCCTGCATCCTATTTTTAAGGATACTGAGCCCCCCATCAATGGCCCAAGTATCCTCAAACACCTCTCAAATAATTTGGGGTATGCTAAAATGCCTCCATTTTCATCTTCAGTCCCTCTCAAAATGTAGCATCCCTTCCTGCCACCATTTTGAGAGGTACTGCAGTAGAAAACTGAGATTTGGGCTCTTGCTGTGAGGCTACAGCTCACAAGAAGTCTTCAGAGGAAAACTGGACCCCATATCACTGCCACCTCTGTTCTACCTGAGAAAATCACTTGAGACTTCTGCAAGTGCCATGACATCTGGTAAGCCAGCTATCAGAGTTGATTCTCCTTCCATCAGCATCTCCTAGAATCTTAGACCATGATATTTCCATAGGCAACACATCCTCTGGAGGAAGAGTAGGTTTTCTGCCTCACTAATTCCATGATGCAGAGGTCTATGTTTTTGCAAGAAAGGCTCATCTATATTAGAGAGCTCTTTGGCCTCAGTAAACTACAAACCCCAGAATTCTACGGGATGTTGAAAGTGGAATAATAGCACTATAACAGTGTAGTGCAGAAATAGCCATAGTATGGAAAAACCTCTGAATCTCAGCTGATGGGATTCATCCACCCTCTTAAAGTATACCCAAATCCAGTGACTCAAGCTGGTAAAACAAGAGATTATTGGCCAAAAACTGAAAAACTGGAAGTTTTCTTTTTCTCTTCCTGGATCTGTTTGCACAAAAAAACTCAACTGTCAATGTTTAATGAAAAGACTGAGTGGTTGTTAATGCTTAATAAAGAAAGCACCAAGCTATAAACCTTCTGTGAGTGTGTGCAGAGAGGGACTTGTCACCATAAAGTGAAGGGAAAAAGGTTGGGGTTCCTCAAATTGTGAGCCACCAAAGACCGATCAGCTGCTCTCCACCTGCACGCGCCATTCATTACAGTTTGGTCAGAATGGAAATGAGGTTCTCCAAAGAAGGCAGCAAAAGAGCGTCTCGGAACCCAAGCAAAGTAATTATGAGTTTATGACATCATCTTAATATTACAAGGGAGAGAGGGAGAAGCTCAAGGGAAACACTCGATTTCCCTTCTGGGAAAGTGTTAATGGAGACTTCCAATCTGTTTTCTTTTGTTTGGATGTTACAACCAATAATGTAGTTTTATGTTGATAAATAAAGACAAAAGTTAAATAAATCCAACAGGCTCCCAAGCCTGTATTTTCCTCTGCCTTGATTCACATCCATGGCTCAAGATTTATGAACCATTCACAGAGAATAAGTTGAAACTGCAAGTTTCTAGAGCTGAAATTATTCAAAATGGTGATCAGTTTGGGAAGCAATTATGCATGCACACCTGATCAAGGTGTCACTGGGGCCATGAAGGAGGAACATGATGAAGCAGGGCAATTTCCTGCATTCTCCTCTGCGTCCAAACAGGAAGAAGAACAAGCTCAATCTCTATATGTATGGATGTGTTTTACTGATGGAAAAGCTTTTTTTTTTTTTTAATGGTTGAAAAACGTGCTTCTTCTTGAGCATCAGGAAACCCTGGCAGACAGAATCCTGGACCGATGAGAATCTCCACAGTTCGTGACTTAATGCAAAATTTGCACATGGATCTGTGTGTGTGTGTGTGTGTGTGTGTGTGTAGGAAAAAGCTTTTTTTGTGCGTAGGAAATAGTATTTTCAGTACAAAAAATATTATTTCTGCACAGCAGTTTTCTTTCTGTAGTGAAAGTATTCAAAAACTTCAGTTTTTGAAGAACATTCATAACTGGGTACTTACTCTGTACGCAATTCATACACGGGGGTTTTGCAAAGAAAAAAATTTTTTTACTTACTTTCTACACAGAAAATGGTGTTCTCTGCACAAAAAGCCAGATGCAAATTTGTGCAGAGTTCGTAGACTGCAAAGAATCTTGTCAGTCTCCTTACCTGGTTTTTTCCAACTCTTAAAAAACACATTTTCAGCCATTTTTCAAGTACAGTAGCCTCTCCACATTTGTGAGGGTTTGGGGCATAGAACCCTCACAAAAGTGGAAAAACTGCAAATAGCCCTCTCCTCCACAGTAATTCCCCTTCCATTCCCTCCAGAGCTTCCCAGCTCCCATTCCTTTGCCTCTGGGCCCAGCACTGGAGAGGGAAGAAAAAAGACAATCTAAAAGGCTTACCAGTACTTTCCCCTCAGACAAAGAAGAGGGGAGTTTTGGAATTCTAATTACTTCCAGCAGCCATCTTGAGAAAAGATGAGTTGGAGCAAAGAGAGCACCTAACCAATCAGCAGCCAATACACAGTACAAAGTGCAACCACATGGCAGAGAGTCCATGACTTCAACAGCGGGAGAGGGCTTTGCTCATCCAAAAAGAAAAAAGGTCCATTTTAAATACAAGCCTGGCAAGCCTGCGGTGAGGAACATGAGGGATAGGAGGAGGAAAATGGGTGGGAGGTAAGCATGTGCCTCACAAATAATCAAATTTGTGAAAATCAAACTAACCAATGTGGAGGGAGGACTGTATCATCAAATATTCCTTCCATCTCTATTGAATAGTTATGGAATGCCGGACTGAAATAGTGATGGTGTCATCTCACCAGCCCAGTTGACTCAGGTGATTAATCCATAGGAAAAATGTTTTTTTGGCTCCCATGAATGTCTAAACTCAGTTCAAAGACCTGGTTTAAACCTCCTTTGTGCCCAGGGGTAGAGTATCAGAGGAAATGTCTGATTTCCTACAAGCATACCTACTCTTTGAAATTATTTTGGGAGGCTTGTATGTAACTGGGCACGTCATAAACAGAAGGTGCTCACAGATGAACTTTCCTGGGGTTTGAGATCTTCAGGAAAGACCCTTCTTTTGGTCTTGATACCTTAGCAGATACAGACAAAAGAAGTCCTTCTTGGGCATGCTCCCAGGATTTGGAACTCTCTTCAGAGGGATGTTGGATAGATTATTCCCTTATTCTTCTTTCATAAGCAATCTAAGAGAAAAAAATCCAGCAAGAACTGGCTTTATATAAGGAAAGGGCTTTTAATAGGGGGTTTTTAGACATGCAGCTGCTAGGACATGAAGGAGATTTTTGGATTTTTGGAAATACTTATATAGATATTCCTGCTGAATCAGATCATGGAATAAAATAACAGGCTTCAAGGAGAGCCTGTTCTGTGGTTGCACCCCACCAGCTGAATTTTACCCCCAGGTGGACTCACCTGGCACCTCCTTTAAAAAAGAAAAAAGTAAGCAAACCCCAGGCCTTTTCAACTGGTAGTGATGGTAGTTTCACACTGTCAGGTTTTCTCCTTCTCTTCTTCTCCAAGTTGTATGTTTTAATGATTTGACGCTTTTAGGATTGTCAACTGCCTTGGAAACACAAAGTTATAAAACAAGTAAAGAAGCAAGCAAATCAAAACATCTTTCTTCTTTTGATACTGTTATATTTTTATTGTTGTTTATACCTTGAAGTGACATATGATAATGGTAGAAGAGAAATATATTCAATAAAGAAGATGCATGAGAGCCAAGAAGGAATATGCAGAGAAATGAGTGTACTTATTTACTGTTATTGGATGTAGCCAGCTTTGCACAGCTTAGCAATACCTTAGTCTTCATCCCCACTGACTTTTCCCCTCTCATCCACCTGTTTCAGCAATGGGCAACTGTGTGGGTAGAGAGGCCAATATCCCTCCAACCCCCACTACTGTGAGCCACACACACCCAGGCCCTCAGTGCGCACACACACACACACACACACACACACACACACCAAATCCAAATGCCTCCATTTTTCTCAGCAGATCTTCTCAAAATGGCTGCAGGAAGTGAAGGCATTCTTCCTTCCTGTTGCCATTTTGAGAGTGACTGCAGAAGAAAACAGAGATACTTCCTTCACAGATCTTCTCCAATGGTGACAAGAAGAAGAAAATGCAGATATGTGGAGGTAGTAAAGGGTTCTAGAGTGCTTGTGGGAGTGGTGGGAGTGTATTTTTGCATGTTTTCATTTGTTTGCAAGGCTGTCCAAGTGATATTAGGAGAAAAATTGTCTGAATATGTTCACTAGGATGGAAAGCTTCTTTGAAGTGCCAACTGCTACCCAGAAGAGAGTGGAACAGACATGGAAGCCACCAGCCCAAAGACATGGAAGCCATCAGCCAACCCAGAAGGAGGGGTCAAGTTTAGCAGCTGAAAAGCCATAATGTGTCAGGGTGTGTAGCCCCTGTCATCATGTATCTGCCGGATGTGCATTGGAATATGTAAGTTAGGCAGCCTAGGGAAATGTTAGAGTTAGTTAGAGTGCTGCAAAGTATTGAATGCTAATTGTTGACTGTAACAATGTGTCTGCTTGAAACTTGTGTGTGTATTCCAGAGTATGGAATGGCTAATTGTTTTATTACTCATTGCCACAATGTATCTGGTAGAGGGAGAGAATATCACAGCGGGGAAAAACAAAAGCACCAAAAGGTCATAGAAACATAGAATCATGGACTTGGGAGAGACCACAGGGGCCATCCAGTCCAACTCCCTGCCATGCAGGAACACACATCAAAGCATTCCCAAGAGATGGCCATCCAGCCTCTGCTTAAAAACCTCCAAAGAAGGAGACTACACTACACTTCAAGGGAGCATATTCCACTACCAGACAGCTTTGACCATCAGGAAGTTCTTCCTGAGGTTCAGGTGGAATCTCCTTTCCTGCAGCTTCAATCCATTGCTCCTTGGCCTAGTCTCCGGAGCAACAGAAAACAAGCCCACACCCTCCTCAACATGACATCCCTTCAAATATTTAAACATGGTTATCATGTCCCCTCTTAATCTTCTCTTCTGCAGACTAAACATACCCAGCTCCCTAAGCCGGTCCTCATAGGGCATGGCTTCCAGACCTTCACCATTTTGGTTGCCCTCCTCTGGACACGTTCCAGCTTGTTGATATCCTTCTTGAATTCAGGTGCCCAGAACTGGACACAGTATTCCAAATGAGGCCTGACCAAAGCAGACTAGAGTGATACCATTACCTCCCACAATCTAGACACCATACTCCTATTGATGCAACCAAGAATCACATTGGCTTTCTGGCTGCCACGTCACACTGCTGACTCATGTTCAGCTTGTGATCTACCAAGACTCCTAGATCCCTTTCACACGTACTGCTATCAAGTCACGTGTCCCCCATCCTTAATTTGCGCATTCCATTTTTTTTACCTAATTGTAGGACCGTACATTTCTCTCTGTTGAAATTCATTTTGTTAGCTTTGGCCCAGCTCTCCAATCTGTCAAGGTCATTTTGAAATTTGATCCTGTCCTCCTGGGTACTAGCAGCCCCTCCCGATTTTATGTCATCTACAGATTTGATGTTTATGAGAACTTTAAGTGTCCACAGATAAGGAGCAGGAAACATGTTCATGCCCCAAGGATGAAAGATGGGTAAACAACTCCAAGTCTGGGAAATGCCAAAGAATGTGGAGTGATGTTAAATTTATGATCTTCTCCAGTCACAGCATTGTGCACCTAAATGTGTATGTGAGGGTATAAAACCTGTGAATTGCATGTATGCTCCAGTCTCAGCAACTTTGTAAGAAGCGTACTGTGTTCTTTGCTTTGTTACAAATACACATTTCTGTCTACTTCAGAGTGGCATTTGTGGATTGTGGGTTATCCAGGGCATGACATAATGGGTACAGCTCATGTTAGGAGGTGGTATTACTTTGAAAATCACTGTAGCCTGCTCATTAGCTTCTTCTGTCCCCCTATTCAAGGTGCTCCCATATGAGAGTAAGTTTATAGCATCATTCCAGCTTAATCTCAGTACTTCATTTCTCAGTGCACAAGCCCTCTCCATGGGTAGAGATCTATGCAGCCATATGCCACAGGAAGAAGCCAGGCAATTTTTTAAAAAAGAAAAGAAAAGGAGAGAGAGAGGGAAATCATTTCTAGTAAGTTCTGACTCTGATTAAAAAACAATCTTTATGAAATAGAAGCTAATAAAATTGCTTTCCTAATTACCCTGAGCTAGTTCATTTCCCAGCAAATATAATAAAACCAAGTTACTTGGCTCTGATTCACAAAATCTGAAACCGAGCTCATTATTAAGGCATTTAGCGACTGGGGGGAAGAAAGGGAGGGCAAGAGAGAAACAGGAAAAAAAAATTGTATGTGTGTGCATAAGTAGCCATCCCGCAAAGCAGAATGCAAGAAAAAAAATCTTTTGAAGTTGGACCTTTGAAGTTTGGAGTTATTGCAGAGGTCTGATTTTATATATACAGTCATAATAATGATAATAAAACCAGGTAGTTTAGCATTTAGGATTTTTAAAAGACTCTTTCCCTCTTCTTCAGACAAATAGAACAGGACACCTTTTATGCTATCATATTCAGAGGAGATTTGGGGTTTAACGGGAGCGAGGCTTTAATTTGAAAGAAATATTTAGACCTAATGCATTGTGGTTCCTAATCTTTAGGACCATTACAAAGCTGTGATACATGTACATAATACACTAGACCAGCCAATCTCCCAAGGCTATCATTCCAATGCCTTGTACCACTCTCCAGTCTCTTTCATGTGAGGAACCTGGGATTCTGAGTGATTATAAATGTATGAAGTTGCTTTGGTTTGGGGGGTTTCTGAGAATGTTTTATTTATTTTGGTTAATGCTGGCTTAGCTTCTCTCCCTCTCCCTCTCCCTCTCCCTCTCCTTCTCCCTCTCCCTCCCTCCCTCTCTCTCTCTCTCTCTCACACACACACACACATACACACACACACCACTTTCTTTATTCGCTGTTTTCCAGAATTTAAGGATGGTGTGACCCCTGGTATAGGAGTTTGGATCATTCTGAAAGAATTACTCAGAACCATGGTCAGTTCAGATGATGGTTGCGATCAGGACGTAAGTGAGTGAATGAGCGAATGAGTTGATTAATCAATTAATGTATTGTTGGCTTTTGGCCCTGGCAAGTCACTCCAAAGTGGTTTACGATAAATTCAGAAGAACAAAAGAACACAGCTTAGGTAGAAGCATAGATTCATAGAGCTGGAAGACACCCAAGGGCCATCCATTCCAACCCATTCTGCCATGCAGGAATGCACCATCAAAGCACTCCCAACAGATGGCCATCCAGTCTCTGTTTAAAAAGCTCTAAAAAAAGGAGACTCCACCACACTCTGAAGCAGTGGATTCCACTGTCAAACTGCTCTGAATGTGGCATTCTAAATATGCAAAACACCACCAACTGCTGAGCTTACTTATCTTTCTCAAATGTTGCACAACTGTTTCAGGTAGACAGAGCTAACCGATACCAAGCTAAGAGTAAGTCACTTTCTGGAAAGACTCACACCAAACTAGTTCCAGTTTGAGGCCTTTTTCCAGTAGTGATGTGATTTGTTCAAAATAACCCCTTCGGGTTAGTCAAAATTCCAGTCTTACAATCACACCTTCTCCAGCACTGAAAACCTAGCTCTTCCTGCTAGTGCAGGTACAGTATGACGATGATGCTATTATTATTAGTATTAGTATTAGTATTATTGAGTCATACAGTTGGAAGAGACCACAAGGGCCATCAAGTCCAATACCCTACCATAAAGGAATGCACAATCAAAGCACTCCTGGTACTATCCAGCCTCTGTTTACAAACCTCCAAAAAGGAGACCCCACCACTCTCCAAGGCAATGTATTCCACTGTCAAACTGCTCTTAACACTAGGAAGTTCTTGCTAATGTTTAGGTGGAATCTCTTTTCCTGTAATTTGAATACACGTCCTAGTCCCTGGAGCAACAGAAAACAAGCTTGCTTCATCGTCCATACATTACTATTTTTGTTGTGCACTCTCAAGTCATTTCCAATTTATGGGGGTCCTAAGGTTAACCTTAGGGCTGAGAGTATGTGATGCACCCAAGGTCACTTAGCGGGTTTCCATGGCCGCTTGGGGATTCGAACCCTGGTCTCCCAGGTCATAGTCCAATGCTCAAACCACTACACAACACTGGCTCTCTATCCCTCCAAATATTTAAATATGGCTATTAGGTCACCTCTTAACCTTCTGTTCTCCAGGCTAAACATACCCAGCTCCCTAAGCTGCTCCATGGTTTCCAGGTAGCTGGAGAGGAGCACTGACTTGAGGCTTCCTTAGCAGTGGAGCAGTGAACACATTCTGGATTTTAGCTGGAATTTTAAAGGATTGGAGAGGAGCTATCCAAGGTGACAAACCTATTTTGGAGAAACTTCCTTTGCAGTTTGCATGCCTGTTGCAGCTAATCTACCAAATACCTCAAACTTAAGGCATACGGTTCACTCAGTGGTAGATGGTGGCTTCCTTGACAGAACAGTGAAACTGCTCTGGGTTTTAGTCCAGACTTCAAAAGAGCTGTCTAAGGTACTGACCCTCATCTCCCCATACTCAGCTCTTTGTAAATATTCAGATAAGACCCAGAGTACATTTTCTGCACCACTGAAATGAGAGCAAACAGCAGCCACTAGAACAGCCCAAACTTTGAAAAAGTTTATTATTTGATTTATGAATTTATTTAATTTATATTCCGCCTTCCTCCCAATATGCAACCCAAAAAGACTGACAATAGAGACTAAACTAAAGTACAGTTAAAAACAAAATGATAAAAAGAAGTGTAAGGAATGATTAATTAAGATATCCTACGAAAATACTATTGATTTAAAAGAATGTGAAACCATTTTAAAGAAAAAAGCTATAAGAATAAGTATGCAGCACACAAACACAATCCATTGAAAGACCTTTCTGTACAAACAATTTCTCATCAAATGCTTAAGGGAAAAGGGTTTTTATCTGGCAGCAAAGAGGAGACCAACCCGGTCTCCACAACCTGCGAGCAGCCAATACAGCTTTCTATGAAATTGTGGGAACTGTAGTCCAAAAGAATCATGTTTCCAGCCTCTCCCTTAGCCCTGCCCCACTTCTATGAAGGGGAAAGCTCCAGATCTCCGTTCATTCAGTACAAAGTTCTGAAGCAATATCCAAAGTTCATTCAGTTGAACATTCCAGTTGGCAGCTCAAGATCATCTCAGGTCCTGAAATTTCTGGGCCCAGACCTGGGACCTAAGGATAGTTCCTGGTGATGTCATTCAGCTGCTTATTATTATTATTGTTATTATCGTCAATGACATCATCATCATCATCATCATCATCATCATCATTTTTATTTCTACCCCCTTTTCTCCCCAAGGGGACTCAAAGCAGCTTACAAACTTAAAAGAAGCATAGTTAAACCTATGGTATACAAAAGTTAAAATGCACATTAAATGACAATAATGATTAAAACAATGTTAAAATACATATTAAAAACAGCATACAAATAGCAATTAAAATAACCAGCACTGTTCTATATACAAATTACATATGAAATGTTAAATGCCTGCTGGAATAGGAATGTCTTTAGCTGTCTCCTGAAGGTAGGCAGGGAGAGTGCCAGTCTAACCTCTTTGGGCAGGGAGTTCCAGAGCCTGGGGGCAGCCACTGAGAAGGCCCTCTCCCGTGTTCCCACCAAATGCACCTGTGAAGGTGGTGGGATAGAGAGGAGAACTTCTCTAGCAGATCTCAACACTCAGGCTGGGTCATAGGGGAGAATACAGTACTTCAAATAACTTGGACCTGAGCCGTGCATTCAGGACCAACCACAGTTGTCACTCAAATAAATGCGCACATATAAATACACATAAAATACAGTCCTCCTTCCAGATTTGCCTGTTTGACCTTTGTGAGCTTGATTTTTTGTAAGACACCTGCCTGCCTTCCCCCTTCCCCTACCTTTTGCCTGGGCGTGCATGTCTTCCTCCCATGGATCTAGGCAAACGGCAATCAAATGGCAGGGGGCAGCCCCCGTGCGTGCCTTTTCCCGTCACGTCACTTCCTCCTCCCATTCATTTGCCTATCGCCCATGAGCCTGGAAGGTAGCACAGCCAGTTTAAACAAAAATGAATGGTGGTGGAAGTCCTGGAAGGGAATGGGAGGGGAGCACTCATTTGGGCAGTGGGGGAGTTATCCGTGGGTTTTTTGAGTGTCCTGCACCCTGACCCTAGTGAAAGTCAAGGGGCCACTGTACATTAAATTATGTACTTCTTAATTCATATCATGAGATAAAAAAAAGGAGAATCTATGGATAGGTATTTGCATATTTCCTTTTATATTTATAAAATATAGCACACAATACTATCTCTATGATTCCAAGGATTATTAACCTTGAATCCTATTTAAAATTTTAAAAAAATACTGTAATCTCTGTAGATTCTTTTTGGTGTATATTATGAACTTATTTCAGCAAATGAGATAGTTATGAGATAAAAGAAAAGCAATCAGATATATCTAAAAGAGAAAAATTAGTACTTTTCCAGAGTTTAGACTTCTGTGTCTGTTGATACAAATTCCCCTCATCTCTCTTTCCATACTTTCTTTATGCAATCCAATTCCTGGTGTCCTCTTTTCAAACTCTGATTGCTCAATGGGACAATAAACAATCACATAGGGAGATGCACGTTGTCAGTATGGAGATCAAGGCCATTTCCACACTAGCCTGATATAGTGCTATTATTCCACTTACAACATCCCATGGAATCCTGGGGTTTGCAGTTTAGGGAGGGGCCCAAAGGAAATGGCCCACGTGCAGCTGTAGCAGCACCATATTGTGATACAGGACTGTAGTTCTATAGGTCACAGGCAGGTTTTCCCTGAGTTCAGAAACAGAAACCAATAATGTGCACACTGCTGTTCTGTTGGTATCATACACATGCATAAGTTCCATTACATGTGCCGTTGTGCAACAGACATATTCCATTCATGGTCGCAAAAGTGGAGTTCCAGAAGTGTAACTATATCTGGCGATCCAAAATCCACAAAACAGAGATACTTTTATTGAACCAACTAAAATGCACAAAACATCTAGGGATGTAATTCTTCACCAAGTTTCTTCTCAAAGGAAGCAATGAGTAAATTTTGCTGTTGTCTTCCACCGAGGTAAAGTCTTTAAAAATACAGTTTTTCAAAGACTATTCATGATTTGGGACGTATTCGGTGGAAAATTTCTGTGTGATTGTTTTACGCAGCAGACAGCATTTCCTGCACAGGAAGCAGAATTTTCTGTACAGAAAATAACATTTCTACAGAGAATATTACTTTTTGCCCAAAAAAAGGTTGTTTCCCACTCAAAAAATGTTGCTTTGTATGCAAAACATCCACGTGCAGATTTTGCAGAGAATATATCCCCCTTTACAGCACTTCCCAGGACACAGCATTTTCTGTGCAGGAAATAGCATTTCTGTGTAGAAGTATTACCTATTTTATTTGCAGAAGATGATGTTTTCTCCACAAAAGAACCATATGTGAATTTTGCATGGAATAAATCACGAACTGTGAAAATTCTCATTAACTCAGGATTCCCTGGAGGACAGGAACAGAATTCAAAATGGCAGATTAGAGAGCTGGGCCAAAATGGACAAAATGAATTTTAACAGGAAGAAATGTAAGGTAGTACACTTAGGAAGAAACATTGAAATGCACAGATATAGGTGAGGGACATCTGGCTTGAAAACAGTATGTGTGAAAGGGATCTAGGAGTCTTAGTGAATCACAGGCTGAACACGAGTCAACATCGTGATGCAGTAGCAAAAAAGGCAATGCAATTCTAAGGTGCATCAATAGGAGTATAGTATCGAGATTAAGGGAAGTAATAATATCACTCTATTCTGCTTTGGTTAGACCTCACCAGGAATACTGTGTCCAGTTCTGGGCACCCAAATTCAAGAAGGACATTGACAACCTGAAACATGTCCAGAGAAGGGCGACCAAAATGGTGAAGGGTCTAGAAACCATGCCCTATGAGGAGCAGCTTAGAGAGCTGGATATGTTCTGCTTGACAAAAAGAAGGTTAAGAGGTGACATGATAGCTATGCTTAAATATTTGAAGGGATGTCATGTTGAAGATGGAGCATGCTTGTTTTCTGCTGCTCCAGAGACTAGGACATGGAGCAATGGATTCAAACTACAGGAAAACGGATTTCACTTAAACATCAGGAAGAATTTCCTGACAGTGAGGGCCATTCAACAGTTGAATATGCTGCCTTGGAGTATGATGGAGTCAATCTTCTTTGGAGGGTTTTGAACACAGGCTGGATGGCCATTTGCAGGGGTACTTTGAGTGTGTGTTCCTTCATGCCCAAGGGATGGACTCCATGGCCCTTGTGGTCTCTTCCAGCTCTACGATTCTATGATTCTTGTTGGAATTTCTCAACACTTGAAAGACACATTTTCCAACAGTTTTTCAACTATTTTTTAATGTTCCTTCCATCTCTAAACATGTCACATGAACCTAAATCCTGTTTTCAGTCCTGACCAGAGTGGAACCATGAAAACATTTGGAATTCTCTCTCTGTTGGCACACTATTGAAAAACTGATTCAATGACTCTATTCTCCTTAGGAATCACCGACAGGATTCCAGCCATGCGCATTCCTAAATGGAGCCTACGAATTAGTTAGTGCCTTCCACGGACCATTTGATTTACTGGGATTGCAGAAACACTCATCCACTCCATTAGACCATGGAACAATAAGTAGGCCCATAGGAAGAAATGCAATCAGTTGCACATTGTCAATATTCGGAAGAAAGATTGCGTAAGACCATCACAGCATTTCTAAATGAGTGCAAATTTACTCTGCATAAGGACAATGTAGGACCTCAGCCAATATTTTAATGAATAAATAAATGGGTCTGTGTCATCTCACACCTGATCCATTTGCTGCTGTTCCTTCACTGCCTTTCTTTGCTCCACTTTGTTTACCTCAGGTCCCTCCATGTTTTCCTCTTGTGTTTCAGGGTTCTCATCAAATCTGAACCTTTAGTGGTCCTGTTTCCAAAACCATGTGGTAATTCATCAGTGATCCAAAGGCCAGCACTGGGAATGAGCTTTGCTCATTGCCAGGGAGTTTATTTTTGCAATGGCATCTTTTATCTTTACTCCACATTACTGTAATGCACTTTTTATGGTTTAATTTCCTTTTTTTTTTCCTTTCCTATGTGCAGTTCTGTTTTCCCGCAATAACTCTTCCCAGCTGAAATCAGATTGCCTCTAAGGACACAGGTCCATTTCTTTCAAGAGCCCAAAACACAATCTCATGCTTCCACTGAGAGGAACAATTTTGTTAGAGGTGATCACCCTCCTGCACCATCCATTTTAATGTTTGCAGCAGATCCATTCCTTGATCCAGGCCAGGTTTGTTAGAATGTCCTGTTTCAAATGAAGATAGCCCAGTCCAGATTCCCTATTAAGTGTCTAGGGCCATTTCCGCACTAGCCTATTATAGCGCTGTAATTCCACTTTCAACATCCTATGGAATCCTGAGGTTTGCAGTTTTGGGAGGAACTGCAAACCCCCGGATTCCATAGGATGTTGAAAGTGGAATCATAGCGCTATAGCAGGCTAGTGCGGAAATGGCCTAGGAAAGGTAGAACACTTAACATCTAGCTTGGAGAGGAGAGGAGCCCCAGAACAAAAATTCTGTACCCTTTGAGCATCAAAATGAGCCTGCATTGTTACTTTGAAGAATTCCAAGGCTCTAAACACAACACTTGTCAAATGCTTCCTTTATAAATAAAATATCTTTGTGGAGTTTGTTGTTTGTTATTCTGTGCCTTCGAGTAAGATTGTGAGTGAAAAACCAATGAGGGCTCCTGTTCCTTTAATAGCTGCGCGGGAGATAGAATTACCACCAGTGTTGCTTGTTACCTGATCACATGACAAGGAACACCTGTTAAAATTACTTCTTCTCTATAACTATTAAAGCGACCAAAGCCCTCTCCAGTTTTCAGTCTAGCAATCCTACCTTCCAGTCAACTCCAGCTTATGGCGATCCTATCCTAGACTTTTCTTGGCAAGATTTATTCTGTGGAAGTTTGCCACCGCCTTCCTCTGAGGCTGAGAAAGAGTGTCTTCCCTAAGGTCATCCAATGAACTTCCATGGTTGAGCAGGGATTAAAACTTTGGACATACCTAATCTGCATTATTTTTTGGTTTCTTACTTTATTGGTTGCTGCCAACCTAGACCTAGAACTTTTCTGCACTACACTGTTCTAGTGCTATTATTTCACTCTCAACATCCTATGAAATTCTGGGGTTTGCAGTTTAGGGAGGGGCATTTAGAATTCTCAACCAGAGAGCTTTTTGACCTCAGTAAACTACAAACCCCAGAATTCCACAGGATGTTGAAAGTGGAATAATAGCACTATAACAGGGTAGTGCAGAAAGGCCCCTATTCAATCCATTGTTGAATGGTAAGTCAATGCATAGGTCAATCCCATGCATGGACTAGGTCTACTCTAGTTAGGACTAATAACAAGATTTAGGTCCTTAGTGCATTTGAATTGGAGATTTGTAGTATGGAATTCTGACCAAATCCATGAATGTGTGTTTGGCATTTGGGGGATGTGTATGTGTGCGTTTAAGTTCCCACTATTCAGTTCTCCACCAGGATTTTCTGGTAGTTTATTTTCTGGTTTTTAATAACAATTGTGGGCATTTTAGCTGTATTTTGCTTGAATCTGTGTTGTGAGCTGCATTGGAAAAAAGGCAGGATAGTCAAATAAATAAGACAGAGTTTCAATCTAAAGCATATAGCACAAAAGGAAAGGAGGATGGGGAGGGAAGAGAAAAACAAAGCAACCCAGTCACCTACTTTGCACTCAGCGCTTCTTCTGTTTTGCCTCACAAGCGTATGGAGCCAGGAGCTCCAACAAAGCTCTTGGTGCATTGTGTTAACATCCAAAGATTTTCTTCAGCAATTTGCTCAAAATCAATGGCAACATTCAGTGAATTCCACATTGACCGACAAGTTTTAAATTCAGTTGAAACATTTCATGAAATATTCCATTTGTGGAATATTTGTGGAATATTTAGGGGGCTTTGTTGATGCTCGGGGTTTTAAAAAAATCCAAATTCTGGCTTCAAATATGGCCATGTTTTCATAATCTCAGTATAACATTTCAACGTATTGTTAATTAGTCTGCTAGCCTGCTAAAAAATAGAAAGAAATGGGGAGGGGGGGCGAGAAAGCAAGAAAGGTAATCATTCAACGTCACAGTTTGACTTATTTGCCATTGATGGATAACTTGCCAAACTCGGGTATTCAGCTCTTCGGCACAATGGAAAATACATTGTCATTCGGGTTAACAAAAGGCGTGCAACAATGGTCCCGCAAATGAACATCGGCTGACTAAAATCCTAACCACATTTTCACTCTCATTAACCACAGTAGGGTATCACACAATTTCGCCCAGCTCCTGCGTCGACCACTGTGCACCATTTTACTACCAGCGGTTTGATGGGTTTTATGGCAGCTGATATATGGAGTGGGAGTTTTGGGAGTCGTAAACAGAAGCCACAGTGTATCACAATGTGGTTTAGGGATATAATGACTGTGTTGTAAAGCAAAAGATGACAACGCGGCACTCAAGTCGAGGTAGTAGCGAACCGAACAGCCTGGCATAATTCAAAGCGATGAAAGGAGAGGATTCAGCACCCCGCGTTTTTGTGTTTGCCTCTGTCTCTCTGGATCATCCATTAATTACCTCGTGTGGATATGAATAAGAACGAGTAAAAGCCAAAAAAACAAATTTGGGCTCTGAGCTGGGATTGTGGGTAGGGGAATTTGAAAATTAGGCTCTCATTTCTTCCTGTATTTCTCCCTCTAAATAATGCTTTGGATAGCTTTACTTATACGGCTTGGGTCCAGGTTGTTTGAAGGACCGTATCTCCCTTTATAAGCCCAGTAGGGCTCTAAGATCATAACTCGATGAGGGCCTTCTCTTTGTCCCACCAGTTTCTCAGATGCGCTTGGTGGTGACAAGGGAGATAACCTTTTTAGTGGCTGCTCAAAGACTTTGGAATCCCCCCTTTCCCCAAAAAAAAGAGGCCTCATCCTTCCTCTCCTTCCATCAGCAAGTCAAAAGATGTTTGTGCCATCAGGCTTTTACTAGTTTTCTTGTTTGGATTTCTAAAACTATGCAGGTCTGCTTTTAAGTCTGCTATAGCTTTTGATGTATTTCATGTTTGAACATTTCATGTCTTAACTTTATCAATGGTTTAATTGCTTTTTAAGATCTGTTTTTTTAATACTTTTATGAATGTTTCCATTTGTATTGTTTTGATGCCGCTAGCTGTCTTGAGTCCCATTGGTGGGAGAAAGGCAGAATACTAATAACAATAATAGTAATAATAACAATAACAACAACAGCACTGAGGGTGCTATGGTTTGGGTAAGCAGGTAGTGTGTGCTGTTTAGTTTTATTGTGATTTTACAGGATGTTGTATCACCTGGGTGGTGAGGAGTTTTGAAGAACTGTTCAGTCAAAATGTGGGCTGAAAATTTTTGAATAAGTAGGTAAAAACCATCTAGCTTTCTATCCACCTATCACCACCATCATCATTCCCACTCTTATGACTACTCTACTACTTTAAACATGTTTGGCCAGAATCCTGTATCAGCTGCTTCTCCTTTCTCCTGACCCAACCCCTGCCAAACCAGACAGAAAAATCAATTTTTCCACTTTCCAATTATCAGAGGAATGGACTTTCTTCTCCCCCTGCAGCTGATGCATGGTAAAAATAGGTTTGGGTCAGAATTATGATCATGGCAATGATGTCAAGATCATGACTAAGTCACAATTGTGACTATGTTCGCTTCCGCACTAGAGTGTTATAGCACTATGATTCCACTTTCAACCTCCTATGGAATCCTGGGGTTTGCAGTTTTGGGAGGGGCCAGTCGGCCCCTCCCGAAACTGCAAACCCCAGGATTCCATAGGAGGTTGATGGAATCATAGCGCTATAACACTCTAGTGCTGCAACAGCCTATGAAAGAGTTCCTTAAATTTATTCATCCATAACTATGATCCTTATGATCCTATGATCCTTATGAGCTTTAAAGGCACCAGATCCCTTCTGATCTTGGCAGCAAAGCAGGGTCAGTTCTGGTTAGTACTTGGGTGGGAGACCACCAACAAATGCCCGGTACTGTGGGCTATATTTGCAGAGAAAGGAACTGGCAAGCAACCTCTGAGGATTCCTTGCCTAAGAAAACCGTATGAAATTTATGGAGTCACCGTTAAGTCAACAGGTAACTTGAAGGCACAAATGTGTGTGTGTGTGTGTGTGTGTGTGTGTGTACACACACAAAAAAACCCTATTAATTAAACAGCCGATACGGATTCTGGCCTTTTGTTGTTATTGTTGTTATGTGCCCTCCAAGCAACTCCAACTTGTGGTAACTTTCCTCTAGATTGATCCCCTCTATGGTATATTTTTGGTAGCAAGTATTTTTTTAAAAAAGGCCAGTGGGTCTTTGGGAAATGACTCTTTAGGAAAAAAATCGTTTAATGATGTGTTATATTGTTCATATTCCGTGCTTTTGAATGGATGTGGGTTTTTTTAATTGTATCATCATCAGCTTTATTTATGCTCTTCTTTTTTTTCCCAGGTTAAGACTCAAAGCAGCTTACAATTTAAAAACATAGTTAAAACTCATAATATTCTAAGGCCATTTCCGCACGAGAGAATTAAAACGGTGCAGTACGTCCTCTCACGGAGGGTCGTCTGCACCTTAGAGCAGACGAGGTCCGGACTACTTACCTCAGATCTGCACCTCAGTCCGCTCCGAAACGCCCCCAGCTGGTCCTCCAGCACGCTTTTTAAAGAACGGAAAAAACAAGTTTTTCATTTTTCCGGAGCGCGCCATTTTGTACCTGCTCCCTTGTGCAGATTTGCAGGCTCGCACCAATGCGAGCCTGCAATCTGCGGAGGGTGGGTTTTAGGCATGGCGAGCTTCGCGGTTGGTCGGCACCCAACCGAAAGCCGCCATTTTGGAAGCCGGAGCAGCGCGGATCTAAGACCTCGTACCACTCCGATTCACCGTGGACGAGACGAGGAGCCCTGTGGAAGGACTTAAGGGACAGTCCACATTGGTCCGTGCCCAGAAAGATCTGGTAAGTACCAGCACGGAGCGATTCCCTCGCCTCGTGCAGAAATGGCTTTTAGAAATTGTTTTTAGTTACCAGATCTCAGGGCCTGCCTATGAGGCCCAGCCCCTGGATCTTTTTCTCCAGTCCTCAGGTGATGGGATGGGGTGAGGAATCTCCAGGTGATCAAGTGCCTGGAAAATGTGTGCGTGTGCGTGTGCACGCATGTACACGCACATACATATTGCTGTGTCTTGCAGGTCTTGCATATTACTGTACACTACTTTTGAATGGCAGTTTTAGACTCTCCAGAGGGCCCTCCTGAGCCACTCCTCCCCTCCCTCCTCCCTGACTCATGCACCACTAAGGACCACTCTCCATCACAGATGCTGTTCCAGAAGGTGTCTTGACAAAGAGGCAGGAAAACTCTGCTGCGTGAGCTGAGGTGAGCTATGTGTGGCTCATTCATTTGTCTGTGATTCTGACCCAGTTTCTAGATTATAAAACAATGAAACTCTACTCTTTCACAGAAGACATGAAAGAGATAACATGCAGCTGTCCCTGAAGAGAGATAACCTAGCACAGTAACCTCACTATCAGACTACTGTAACACGCTGTACATGGAGCTGCCCATAGAAACTTCAGCTAGTGCAGAATGCAGCAGTTAAATCATTGGCTGAAGTAGTGTATAGACTTCACATCACACCACCCTTAAAGGGGTTGAATTGGCTCACAAGGCACTTCTGAGACAAATTCAGTGTGTTTCTGATTACATTCAGAACCCTACATGGCTGGGGACACCATAGAATCACAGAAACAGAGAGTTAGAAGAGGCCACAATGGCCGTCCAGTCCAACCCATTCTGCCATGCAGGAGCAAACACACAAAGCACCCGCAGCAAATGGCCATCTAGCCTCTGCTTAAAAACCTCCAAAGAAGGAGACTCCAGCATACTCCCATGCAGCTTATTCCACTGTTGATCGGCTCTGACTGTCACGAAGTTCTTCCTGATATTTAGATGAAATCTCTTTTCCTGTAGTTTGAGTCCATTGCTCCGTGCCCTAGTTACTGGAGCAGCAGAAAAGAAACTTGTTCCACCTTCAACATGACATCCCTTCAAATATTTAAACATGGCTATCATGTCTCCTCTTAACCTTCTTTGTGTCAGGCTAAAAATACCTAGCTCCCTAAGCCTCTCCCCATAAGGCACCATTTTGGTCACCTTCCTCTGAACACATTCCAGCTTGTCAATATCCTTTTTGAACTGTGGTGCCCAGAACTGGACACAGTATTCCAAGTGAGGTTTAACTAAAGCAGGATAAAGTGATATAGTTACTTCCCTTGATCTCGACACTATACTCCTGTTGATGCATCCCAGAACCGCATTGGCTTTTTTAGCTGCTGCATCACACTTTTGGCTCGTGTTCAGTTTGTGATCTACTAAGACTCATAGATCTCTTTCAGATGTACTGTTTTCAAGCCAGGTATCATCCATCCTGTATCTGCGCATTTCATTCTTTCTTCCTAAGTGTAATACCCTACATTTTTCCCTGTTAAAATTCATTTTGTTAGTTTTGGCCCAGTTCTCTAATCTGTTAAGGTCATTTTGAATTCTGATCCTGTCCTCTAGGGTATTAGCTATCCCTCCTAATTAGGTGTCATCTGCAAATTTGATGAGCATGCCCTCTATTCCCTCATCCAAGTCATTGATAAAGATGTCGGATAGCACTGGACCCAGAATAGAACCCTGTGGCACCTGACTAGTCACTTCTCTCCAGGATGAATCAATACATAATCAATACATGCATACATACATACATTAATACATACATACGTACAATACATACATATATACATACGTAAAGGAACACCTTTCCCTATATGAGTCTGTCCAAGAACTGTGATCTGCTGGACCCCATTCCACCCGTAGGAGAAATAATGGTTGTGAAGACACAGAAAAATAAAAACTTCTCTTTGTGGTGCCCTAGTTGTGGAATCTCCCCTCCACTCACTTGAGGCCCTTCATTCTGACACTCAAGTTAAAACATAGCTTTTTCTCAAAGCTTTTGGGGATTTATTTCAAAAATGTACGTCTGTGCAGTTTTAAACTGTTTTAACCATTTAAACCTGCTTTAAGTTTTCAAGTTGCTTCATAGGCCTTTTGTTGTTACACACCATGAAGGCAGAGAGCCAGCATGCCGTAATGGTTTGAGAACTAGACTATGATCTTGGAGACCAGGGTTTGAATCACTCCTCGACCATGGAAACCCATCAGGTGACCTTGGACAAGTTACATTCTCTCATCTTCAGGAAGGAAGGCAATGGCAAGCTCCTCTGAACAAATCTTGCCAAGAAAATCTCATGATAAGGTTCACTTAAAGAGCACCGTAAGTCAGAAGCAATTTGACAGCAAGAAGTCATCAAGAATGAGAAACTTCTAAAAGCCCCAGTCATCAATTTTTGCTCAAGTTTTTGCAATTTTTGCTCATTTTTTGCATCAACATTTTTGCTCAAGTCTTGGATATTTAGGGCTGTGGTTTCCGGAATTGACTCAATCCTTGGCTACCAAGATTTTTCTTTTCTGACAGCCTCCAACGTTTCATAGCATTATTTTCTTTTCCAGTGAGTTGTGTCTTCTCGTGATAACAGCCTCAATTATCACGAGAAGACACAAAGTATAATAGCCTCGATTTAATCATTTTGGCTTCGCGTGTGAGTTCAGGTTTGATTGACTCTCAGACCCATTCATTTATCTTTTTGAAAGTCCGTGATACTTGGAGAACTCTCTTCCAGCATCACGTTTCAAATGAGTGGGTATTTTTCACTGTTACCTTTCTTCATTCTCTGTGTTTCACACCCATGCATAGAAATCGGAAATACAGTGGCATGGATGTTCCCAACTTTGTTAATGAATTATTTATATTTTTACTTGAGGATCTCATTTAGTTCCTTTCTAGCTGAACTTCTAAGTCTGATTGAGGACTGATTCTGTAGGTAGTTTGTTGAAATTATTTTGATTGTTTCAAATTTTATTTAATAATATAAATTATAATATATTATAAGTTATAATATAAATGTACTATGTAATGATATAAATTTTAGATATATACATAGAGAGAGAGAGAGAGAGAGACATACTAGAGGAAAGAGCTTCTAGGTTTACAGTGCTGGAGAAGGTGTGGTTTTAAGACTGGAATTTGACTAATGTGAAGGGGTTATCTTGCACAAATCATGTCACTGGAAAAAGGTCTCAAACTGAAACTAATTCTGTGTGAGAGTTTCCAACCTTATTCTTAGCCTGATATCAGTCACCCCTGTCTCCCTGCAACATTTGAGCAAGCAAATCAAACTCAGCACTTGATGGTATTTTGCATATTCAGAATGCTGTACAAACATCAATTAATCCTCATAACTTCCTTGCAAGGTAGGAGTGTTTATCTCTGTGTGGCAGATGGAAGAAAATATAGAAAGGTTAAGTGAAATCAGGGGAAAAATGGATGTGGGGAGGTGTGCTAGTTAATTTGGAACTGCACTTTGCACTGTTTGTAAAATTAGAAGGCAAAATGTTGGCTTTCTTTGCACCCTCAAAGAAGGGAAGAGCCCTGTAACTAACATCCTCTTAGGGCAGAAGAATTCACAATGCAGAAATGCATTAGAGGTGAGGTCAGTGCACAGGGTCTGATCAGCACTCAGTACTTAACATTTTTGCACAATGTAAGTTCAAATAGACAGCGTGCAGCTGGACAGTGGTGGATGGTGGTGTGGAGTGGCGTGGCAAAACCATACTAGGTTTGGGCTAATTTTAAAGGACCTCTCCAAGGCGCTGACCTTATTAAGGGTTACAGTTTGTCATCTTAGAAAGTTCTTTAAAAACCTAGATTTAAAACTGGAGTGGGTTCACCATCCCTCTGATGTGAGAGCCACCAGCCTCCAGTGTGGCTGGTGTGTGATCTGCTGGCGATACTGGCTATACTGGAATCAGCACAAGGAAACTACGAACAGATCTTAGCAAAGTTGCTTTTGTTGTCCGACTGTCTGGGCTTTCTGGAAGCTAGGGTGTGTCCTAGGGTTGCCAAATCTCATGGACTGGTATCTTTCCTTCAGTCCTCAGGGCAAGGGGAGGAATCTCAGGGTGAGAATGCTGCCTTAAAAGGGGTGTGTATTTGTATTTCCTTCATTTGTTAGATTTCTTTTTATTATTTGAATTATATACTCTGTGTTGATGTATAATATACTTAATGTCATCATCAGGGACTGGTTCTCATCTCATCACCCTTGTAATCTCACAAGGATCCACCTCCTGTGATATCACAAAGGGTCATCCCCAAGTCTCAGATTTTGGCTCTGCAGTCTCAGGTCCTGGGATAGCCTTGATTTGGCCACCCCAGGGAGTCCTGGTGATGTCACTGAGCATGATGCATGAAATGTCAGGCAATCCAGGGTGATATGCATTAGAGGTGAGGTCAGTGCACAGGGTCTGATCAGCACTCAGTACTTAACATTTTTGCACAATGTAAGTTCAAATAGACAGCGTGCAGCTGGACAGTGGTGGATGGTGGTGATTTGAGTGCGGGACTAGGACTCCAGGAAACCAAGGTTTGAATCTCTGTCCAGTCATGGAAACCCACTGCATGATCTTGGGCAAGTTCCACTCTCTCAGGAAGGCAAGGACAAACCCCCTCTGAGCAACTGCCACCAAGAAAGCCCCATGATAAGGTCACCTTAGAGTCCCCATAAGTTGGAAAGGACTTAAAGGAACACAACATAGTATGAGATTGGCAGTTTTTTTTTTCAGTTCTCTTTCTCATTTATGCCTAACATGGGATCTGCCTTCTCTCCAGCAGGTGACAAACATCTCAACCCTCTTGCCTACAATCAGAACTAGACTACTTTTAACTAGACTACTATTTCTTCCAAAGTACCCCAGCCAGACTGGTCACTTTGGAGTTGTAATCCAAAATAAACCCAACTTTTGCAAGCTCTGCTTTAAACATGGAGTTCAGGGACTTCCACCTATAACCAATATGAAACTTCAACACTGTCTATTCAGCGCTGTCTATTCAGCAGGCCTCTGTAGACATAGACACACACACACAGAGAGAGAGAGAGAGAGAGAGAGGGGGGGGGGAAGAAACAGTCTTTTTGTCTCTTGCCATAAAATCTTAGCTCTGTCTGACCTGAGTTTCATAGATATTTCTCCTCCTCTTAACCACAAAGCCAGCTCTGTCCATTTTGTAAAAAGCCTCATTTCCAACTTTTGAATCTTGAAGCGTACGTCACATTGTGTGGGGGTGATGATTAAATCTCAGCATCGTTGGCCACTGGACGCTGCCTGCTCTCTCTTTGCCCCGCTGCTTTGAATATTCCCTCCTCACCTCTTCAGAGAGATGAAAAGGAGCCTTCTGAAACCCGCAAGGCGTCTAACATCTCTCAAATCTCTTGAAGCCACCGAGTTTTAGAAAATGACCTCAAGAGGACCAGTATTACACAGGAACCTCTCCTGGTGTATTCCAAAGCAGGCTGGGTATGACATATCTCTAGAAGGCGCTTAAGATCTCTGGACTTCAAAACCTATTGCTTAAAATATCGCTTGTCTAAAAATACAGGGGCTGATTCAGTTACAGTTATTTTTTTTCCCAATGGGTATTTAAAAAGAAATACGATTCGAGATAAAATATATTTCATCCAAAGGAAAGTAATTCCAAGTCTGTTCTAGCCAATCTGTTTGAGTGTGTAAGTTTTAATTTACTGTTTTCTGTAATTGAAATCATTGTATGTGACTGGTAATCTTGTTTTTCTCTGTTTCAAATAAATCCTTAATGGGGATGGGATTTAAAGGGGGAAGGTTGTGATTTTACAAACATATATATTGCCAGAGTTCTTTTTGTAGATTCTGGTTTAGTGTAATGGAAATTTACACTCATCTCATTTGTGTAGTGGAAATTTACACTCACACAGTTAAGTGGGGCTGTGCTACCACACCATTCTGCTCAATACCAACACCAGCTAACCAGCTGCATATCTGTGCATGTGCTTGCTGTTTCCTCATCCCCAGCAAATCAAGTGACACCTTGACTTGATAAATAGTTGCATACCATCCAAGAGTGCACAACTGCAACAGAATGCACTTGCAGAACTCTGCTTATTTAACTGTGAACTGAATGCAGATGTTAATACCATACCCTGAAAGTGCAACCCCATGCATAAAGGGAGCTTACGTGTATGTAAAACATCCAAAGGATGCCAGCTGCTAATTTCAAAGAAGAGATTCAGCAGGAGAACACCTGTTTGGTATGCTGGATGCACAGAGTCACTGCTCAACCTCTCCAGTTAAAAGGCTCTGGCATCAGGTGATGGGAAAAGCCACCAGAGACCCTGTCAAGCTAATACTAGCTTGGGGAAATACTATAGGGTTAGATAAATATAGAAGCTGGAATCCCATTGTGGATTTATGTCGCAGTAAATGGCATTCTGCAAGGTGGGTGCACTTTCCTAGAGCTTGTTCAAGTGTAGAATCCTATTTGGGATTGTGCAAGCCCTGTGACACCAACGTAAACCATTGTATAAGCCTAGGAGAGCTCGCTAGGAGGTTCCACTAGTGGAGATGGTGGTGGATAGGTAGCTGGATAATCTACGACACAACTGGGAAGTGTGCAGTCAGGTGTGCAGTGGTGCAATCAGCACAGTGTGACATATTGAGGTTGGACTATAGGAAAAATAGAAAAAGGGAAACAAGACAATTCATTGCCCTAGCTTTTCAAGATGTAAGTTTGCACCTATTGATCAAGACGGGACAGGAATTTCCAGTCTCCTTATGGCAAAAAACAAAGGATGGAATTCGTCACTCATTTTGCTCTCAAAGGAAGCAATGGGTAATTTTAACAATTTTCTTCTCATTGTGAGAAAATCTTTGAAAACTGCAGTTTTCAAGTGCTATTCACTGATTAGGACTTATTCTCTTCAAAATTTGCACTTTTTTTTTTTTTTCAAATAAAGCAGCATTTTTAGCACAGGGAAAAAGAACTCCCATGCAGAAAATAATACTTTTGTACAGATATATTTTGTTCAGAATATATATATTTATTAATATATATTCTGTACATATATACAGATAAACCTGAAAATTCTGTTTCCTGTGTAGAGAATGCTATATTCTATGTTTTTAAAAAATGCGAATTTTGCAGAGAATCCAGATTTCTCTTTGTCAGGATTTCCCAACACTTTTCCCAGCTATTTTTAAATATTTTTGAATATTCTTTACACACCTACAAAAAACTACCACAACCCAGGTCACACTTTACTTTCTTTATTTGCAGAA
This sequence comes from Cyclura pinguis, assembly GCA_030412105.1. Lineage (NCBI taxonomy): Eukaryota > Metazoa > Chordata > Lepidosauria > Squamata > Iguanidae > Cyclura > Cyclura pinguis. Next base: position 13,524,878 of record CM059599.1, on the reverse strand, counting down.
ATTGGTCTTTGGGGTAGCTGGAAGAATAAGAAGGTGATGACCAGATGTATCTGGCAGCTTCCATGTCAGTGAGGTGTGAAATCAAAATGGATTTTAATCCAAACTATCCAAGGCTATGAAGCTATTTGGGCATAGGGTTCAGTACTTTGGATAGCTCTTTTAAAGTTCAGATGAAAGCACTGTGCAGATTCACGAAGCCATCAGATGGAACTGACAATAGCCATTTAAAAAATGAGTGATAGTATTAATAATGGAATAGTAGGATCTGTGTAAGCGGTATGCTGTTTAAACCTATTAATCTTTTTATCTGCCATTGAAATTATGCTTTAAATGTGTTTTAAAGTGTTTTTATGGTTTTTAAGTATGTTTCAAAAATTACGACATGAAATCTCTTAACTTTTGTAAATAATGCTTTTATTTATTATAATGCTTTTTAGATTATTAAAAGCCAGGATAAAGGTAGGATACAAATTCAATAAAAAATAAAATAAAAATTAGAATATTGGTGAAGGTTTAGCTAGTGCTATGTGTGAATACACACACACACACACACACGCAAACACACATATACTTTAATTTTTTAATTGAGAAAAAAAAGGAAAAAACAACACAAAAAAACAACAGAAGCCAAACATAGAACCAAACATAGAGCCTGTGGCACAGTGGTTAAATGCTGGTACTGCAGCCACAAGTTTGTGAGTTCAATCCTGCTGGGCTCCAGGTTGACTCAGCCTTCCATCCTTCTGCAGTTCAGTAAAATGAGTACCCAGCTTGTTGGGGGCAATTAGCTAAATGCATTGTAAACCGCTTAGAGAGCACTTAGCTGACAAACGGTATAGAAATACACATGCTATTGCTATTGCTATAGAAAACAAGAAAAAATACAACTATACAGACATCAGCAAACTTCCTAACCTAGACGTCTAAAACAAATACTAACAAAACTTCACTAAAAATTGGTTCCCACCCATGTTATAAACCATTCATATTGTTTAAGCATTTACACTTAACTATTGAATCGTACACTTTAGCCCATAATTATTAATTGTTGCTAATCACTTATCATTTTAGTTATTCACTTATTTAATTTCTCAAGTTCAGAAATCATTCTTACCTTATTCTAGCTAGTGCTTTTTAAAAGGTTAAGCACAATATCTGATTATGTACCCATTTCTTACAACTGAAATAGGCATTTGAAAGTAACCAAAATATATCAGATTTCCACTTTTTCTGCTCAGCATTTGACTGCAACACTTCAAATGTGCAACTGTTGAGTGTGAATGGTGCCTCGTTGTTTCCAAGCCATTAGCATCTCTGGAGTGCCTTGACTTTGAGGGACATCAGCTACGAAATCTCAGAAGTTGTCAGATGTAATCAGTGTGAAAACCCATTGCACAGTAAGTGTCAAAACGGCAGCACAATGTAAAGAATTCGATGCAATCAAATGTTAACAATGGAATTCAATGAGAAGTCAAAAGGGACGGCAAAGTCTGTTGATTTCACTTTCTCCTGCATTCGGATTTTTAAAATCTCAAGTCATGTCCCCATCAAAAAGGAAGAAACTGGCAAATCAAGGCAATTTTTTTTTTCAGAAATAAAACTGACATAAAATCCCCATCTTGCTGTACATTGAATAAATTCAGGTGATAACACCTGTTTCCAGAATGGAGACGATCATATTTTACCTGCCTGCCACAGTGCTGTTAATAATAAGGAGCCTCTCAGAGAAAGAGAGACGTATCCAAATTCGAGATTAACATGGCTAATTCAAGATTAACATGGCTGAATACAGAGGAATTCAAAGCAAGGCTTTTTACACTAATCCTTTCTGTCCTGACCATGTCCAATTATAGAAACTGTGATAAAAATCTCATAAAAAAATGGACTGAAGCAAAATTCTCACCATCCCTAATTGAATGGACCACATATTTATAGAATCATAGAGTTTAAAGAGACCACAACAACCATCAAGTCCAACCCTCTTCACCCATGCGGGAATACACAATCAAAGCATTCCCGACAAACAGCCCTCAAGCCTCTATTTAAAAACCTCCAAAGAAGGAGACTCCAACACACTCCCAGGCTGTATATTCCACTGTTGAACTGCCCTTTACCACCAGGAAGTTCTTCCTAATGTTTAGGTGGAATCTCTTTTCCTGAAATTTGAAGTCATTGCTCCATGTCCTACTCTCTGGAGTAACTGAAACCAGGCTTGCTCCATCCTCCATATGACATCCCTTCAAATATTTAAACATAGCTATCATGTCACCTGTTAACCATCTCTTTCCAGGCTAAACATATTATGGACCCAGCAAATATTCCAGAATTTGGAGAATAACTAGTGTAGCATCTCTTAGGCTATCTAATATGGGGGACCAATAATTTCTTCTTCACAGTGTGCCAGAACTGTCTTCTCTGTTACCCTGCTTGCTGGGGTAAATTGCTGGGGAATTCCCAATGCCTGTCAAAATTATCACTTGCGGGGAAAATTAACTATGAACACTGCTGTAGCAATGCAAAGAGGGCAGGGTAATTAAGAATCTTGAGACCAGCTTTTACGGAGTTGGATCACAGAGAATCAGGCTAACCATTCAAATTTATGGTTTTTATTAAATGAAAATGTTCTCACGCACAAACACACTCACTCACACACACACACAAGGCCTATTGTGAAAGAAAAGAGTGAAAATGGATAGAGGATATAGCAAGGGATTGTAGAGGGCTGATACTGCACCTATCCTGAAGTCCTTGGTCCTGGAAGCAGCAAGCAAATCTGAACTCAGCAAACAAATGGCTGAGCGGGTTACTCAACTAACAGAGTGACGGTCTGCTAGCATGGCAGGGAGTTCTCCTGAAAAATTCTCAAAAATTAGGACTACTTATAGGGCAGAACGTACCTTGAGGGCAAATACTCTCCCAGGGAGGACAATAGTAATAGCAAAGGAAAGATTGTTCATCAAACGCAACTTGATTTGCGTGATGGTTTTATGATGTGTTGCCAATGTTTTGGGATCTTTGATTGCAACAGGTTGTAGTGTAAATTTATGTAGATGGGCCTTGCCTTGTAGGATTTTTCGGGTATCACAGGTGCTCAACCTGGGGAAAACACACTAATCCCCTCAAGTTGGCTCCTCTTTGACTGAGGACCCGTTGTTTTTCATGGGTTTGCACAGCTTGAGGTCTTCTTGGGCCACGTGACTGGGGATTTTTCTGGCCTGACCTAGTTCTTGGTTGTTTGACCGTTTTTGTCTACGTGCCCATCGGGGCAACCTCCTTGGCATGGTGAGCATATTTGATATCAAAATTGTAGTCCCCAGGATAGGGTGTGCCAGTGGGGTAACATCTCAGTGGCTGCTCCCACTCTCTGGAATTGCCATACATGAGAGACTAGGTTGGTCCCCTCCCTGCTCTCCTTTTCCCTGTGGGCAAAGACTTTTTTTGTTTTAGCAGGCTTTTAATATGTAATTGCTCACAGGAAGACTTCTTATTAGTGGGGAGGCTGCTTTATTTATTTTTTTGTATACTTTTTAAATAATTTTGTCCTGTTTTAAATGTGATCTTCTTTTTAATTGTGTTGCTAGGTTTTAATTGACTTCTTTTGTGAGCCACCTCTGATCCTGCTACAGGAGAAAGACGGCACAGAAATGAAATGAATAAATATTGTATTTCTACCTATTACCTGAAATTACTTCCTTCCTTCCTGGAAAGTGGCCATCAAACCAGCAGCCAGTGGCTCCTATACTGGTACAAGTCCATAGTCCACCTTTTTGAGGAGGACTGATCTGGTGTGGATTCCATTTCCCCTGATTTCCCTGCCCCAGACCCTACTATGAGCCATACTTTCCACACAATTGTACAACAAGCCCAAATCCTATGCAGTTCCTCTCAAAATGGCAGCAGGAAGTCATGTTGTATCATTTCCTGTCACCATTTTGAGAGCAGGCAAAGAGAAATGAAAGCATTTGTGGCTAGTATGGGATTCTGGGATTCTTCAGAAGATGAGAAGGGAGTATTTCCTTATATTTTCAGGTGTTTAGGGATTGCCCCCAAATTGCCAAATTTTTGTTAATTAGGGGATAGAGGTTTTGAGGAACTGCTGGAAGGTATCAGGTGCCACAAAAGTGGGCCCTGGGGGCCACATGCAGCCCTAGTGCCATGCCATATCCATTCCTGCTTTACCCATTATTATCTAGGGGTCTAAGGCTACAACTACTGTGCCTGCGGGCCATACTGACTGAGCATGATGGAAGTTGTAGTCAAAAAATTCTGGAAGGATCTGGGTTGAAGGCTGTAATCTTGAGAATATTCAACATCAAAACCTCTACCAAAAAGGCCAGAAGATCACAATTCTTTTCAGGTTCCTTTTCTCCATCTGCTTTACTGCATTATCGCTCGGTATAATGAATGGGTGTTTTCTAGGTCAAGAACTATCGGGCCCAGTTTTTCTAACGCCTTGAATGAAAATGATGCTGCCTTTCCCAACGTTGCGCGGGACTCAGAATGGCAAACAGTAACCTATGCAGAGTTGAATTACTACCCCTCTCCCCTGCGCCATCCATCCATCATCAGGGCTGCAAAAAGTACCAAAAACAGTGCGATAGAAGGGAGTTTCCGCAAAGCTGTGCAGCAACTGGTTATGGATGGCCTTGTGTCCAGGTAAAGGTTAAGGAGGTCCTTTGTTGTTCTAGTTTTCGCTTGTCCCTGACACTGCAGCCCCATCATTCCACATAATAACAGCCCTGATAGGCCGGCCTGAGTCAAAGTCACAAGTCAATAAATCCATTCTCTCCTCTCTTTCAGGCAGAGTGTTGAATAGCACTGAGTGTGCAGTGTCAGAGAGACCTCCAGTCTATCACCTCAAGGTCATCTGGCTTAGGCACTGCTAAAAGTTTCTTTTCCTTAAGTGCCTCCCACATCCAGGGAGGAAAAAAAATATATTGAATGCCTGTATCTGGGCATAGCTGGAAGCCACATTGTGCTTTTCAGCAGCAGTTTCTTTTTCCCCTGTGCCAGGCCTCTGACTCTGAAGTCCCCTGTCAAGCTTAGTCATTTTCAGAGGTCTGTGATGTAGCTTACTTTGAACTAAAACTTCCAGAATCCCCCAGCCAGGATTCTGAGAGTCATAGTCCCAAAAAGCCACATCCACAAGCTGTTACCCCAAAACTTTGTTGCCACAAGGGCCAACCCATGATGCCAATGCCTCTGTTCCAAAGCGGGGAATTAATTAGCTCAAAACCAGGAGGTTAACAAGAGGAGAGGCAACTTAGCGAGGCCCTTCTACCAATGTTTACAGGCTCACACAAGAAAAGAACCAGCCAGAGATTCAAAGGTAAACTGAAAATGTGTTTTATTGAGAGGAATTCACTCATGCATGTACACAAGATAAAACAGTCAAACAGTCACACAAGAGCGAACTGAAAGATAAAGGGAGGAAAAATTATGGATAGAGAGGCTGAGGGTTTGAGGTTATAATTACCAGTCTGGAAGAATAATGAAGAAGCTGCAATGTGGCTTAGACATGTGTGTCTAAGGGCAGTACACAGCTGGGAAGCAAACTGGAAGAGAGACCTTCAGCAACTGGTGAACTACAAAGCTAGTTGCTCAGAACTGGAGACTTTTATGCTGTTTCGTCCCTTGAAGGGGTGTGAGTTAATTGCTTTCTGGAAAAGTGAGCAAAAGGGATCTGGGATGGACTGACTGTTTTAATGTCTTGGTTGAGTGGGGTTTCTGGGCCAGGCTTTGGGAAAGGCAGCCACTGCACCTGAGCACTTTATTGTTTTCTGAGGTTAGGCAGTTGATAGGATTAGCTCAGAGCTATTAAGTCAGGCTTTCTTGGCTAATTCTTATGGCCTGGTCATGTTGAGGTCACCTCTGACCTACTACCAGCCAGTGTCCCTTTCTTTCACATGACCTTTTCAGCTATAACTATGTATATAATTTATATTTTGTGCCAATTAAATGTATCTGCCAATTAATATTTTTCTGCCAATTAAACTATATCAGAGCATGGAGGTGTGTGGCTGCTAACACTGCCTTGGACAACAAACATGCTGTCTTCTGGGACCATTTCTCTGTCTCAGGCAGGACGTGGGGCTAATGGGTGCAAATTAGCAGGGGGAGAGATATGCGCCTGCAATGATGGGTGGCTGACATGTCAGTAGGGTACTTAATTCACTTTGGATTATTATCATCTTTACATGAACTACACAACATGCTGAACTCTATCCCCAAACCAAATTCAGCACCTTGTCTAGCTCCTGTAAAGTTCTGACTAAAACCCAGATTAGATTTACCCCCTGACTGCATGGGAGCCAGCAGCTACCATCAATTTGGGCTAAATATCAGAAAAGCTGCATCAATCCTTGGCAGAGGAGGATGGAAATTCTGGAAACTGGCCACCAGTCAGTGTACACACCAGTCAGGTACACACACCAGAGGTCTTTAACTGCTTAAGACAGATTTCTCAGTTTCTGTTTTGGGTCTAGCTCCAAAAAGAATATGTGTTACTCCTATTCTTGTGTTCTTTTTTTATTTGGGTTCCAGTCAAATCAAGACAGAACATGGTATAGTCTCTTCTTTTGTGTTGTCCTTAATTGAATATTGTCACCGCTTAGTGTAAATATCCACATGTAGACTTATACTAGGCCTAAATACCCTAAAGGCATCAAATCCCATCTGATCTTGGAAGCAAAGCAGGGTCAATTCTGGTTCACACTTGGATGGGAGACAGTCAATGAATACTAGGTTTTGTAGGCTGTATTTCAGAGGAAGGAACTGGCAAAACCACCTCTGAGTATTCCTTGCCAAGGAAAACCCTATAAATGGGATCACCATAAGTTGAAAGGTGACTTGAAGGCATCTACACAAACTTACACTATACTGAATCATATACCCTCACCTCCAACTTACTGTCAAGCCCCTGAAGCCACCTCCCACATGGCCATTCCATTCTTTATACCAAATAAGATGGATCAAAGAAGCCTGAGTCTACCTCCCCATAGCCAGACACACAATGATGACAGAAGCACTACAACCCCTTGGAGGACACCCACAGATCTTAGCACTGAGGTCATCACTGTTCATCCAGCTTTGGCCAGGTAGCCAGAGGATTCTCTGTCCCCCTAAAGCGTAGAATGGCTGTGGAGGGCAGCTTCAGCATTTTCATGATAAGATGGTGTGGGGCTTTGGGCACTGTGGAGAAAGGAAGGGAATACAAAACCTGCAGTGGCCAAAAAAGGACATCAACACACGTAAGGGACACTTCTGCATGCAGAATTCCTGCCTTAATCTACAACCCTATACTTCCTTCTGTAGGGATAGATCCCATAGAATTCAATGGTTTTTACTTTCAACTACACAGGTCTCTGTGTCTTGATCATTTAAATTGCTGCTTAAACAATTAATTTGCCATTTAAATCTAAACATTTTAATTTCAATCCACCAACTATTGTTTTGTCATCTTGGGTTTTTCTCCCTTCATCGTAGCCATTATCCTCTTTTTCTACTTTAAGTTGTCAAAGCTATATTCTTTATAGATATAAGATGCACCCGTATAGATTAACATTTTATAATCTACTTGCTATAAGGGACAGTTCTTGAGTGCTGTTGTTATGGATACATTGAAACTTAGTTGAATTATAAACATATCATCTACATCATTGGATGGGTTCTTTGGGTTGAACTGTTTATTATGTATTATGTATGCATGTATGGATGTATGTATATATGTATGTATTTGTCTGTCTATCAACTTTCAAGCCATCAGGACACCCAAGGTTATGTACTATGAAAAAGCTTTAGTTATACGGCTGAAAATGGTTAAAAACAACCCAAAACTTCTCTTTAACAATAGTTCTAGAACCTCAAACAATTGGGAGTTGGAAGGGCAACTACGAAGGAACTAGATAACATCCTCAAGTGTAAAGATAAGTCATTGAATGCCAAAGTCAGGGTTGCCATGATATTTCTAATTTCTGTGTATGGCTGTGAAAGCTAGGCTTTGAAGAAAGCTGACAGGAAGAGAATCAATTCATTTGAAATGTGGTGCTGACAGATAGTTCTACAAATGCCATGGGCTGCCGAAATAACCACTAAATGGGTTCTAGAGAAGATCAAGCCTGAACTCTCTTTATAAGCCAAATTGACCAAACTGAGGTTATACTATGAGACAACACAGCTTTTTTGAAAAAATTATTAATATCGAAGGCAGTAGGAAATGAGGAAGACCATATGCTAGGTGGATAGATTCAATCATAGAAGCCACAGCCCAGAATTTGCAGAACCTGAGCAGGGGTGGTGATGACAGAGTGTTTTAGAAGTCTTTTATGGTCACTATTAGTCCAATCCAACTTGACAGCAACAAGCCACTCCTAATTTTAAGTGTCAAAGTGAAGCCAAGAGAGATAACACAGTTATTGCTGCCTATCAGAAACTCAGAAGGGATGGAGCCAACCTAACCTCCCTGGCGAGGGAACACTACATTGGAATGCTGCTACAGAGAGAACCCTGTTACCTGCACCTACCAACCCAGCCTCATGGGATAGCAGAACACACAACAGAACCTTCACAGAAGATTTGCGGTCTCTAAAATGCATGCCGGACAGCAGTCTAACCTCTTCATTTTCCACTAGCTGCAGCTTCTGAACACTTTTCAAAGGCAGCTTCATACAGAGTAAATTAAAGAAGTAACACAGGTAAGTTTCTTTGTAGAGCAGGAAACAAAAATGTATGGTGGTACACAACATTTTTCATATTTTAGTGTGAACGTTTCTCCTACCATAGGAGATGGTGGAGGAGGAGGGGGGGTTAGCATTTCTAGCAGTAAGTGCCTTTCTAGCAGTGAGTGGCACACATGGTTCTTCTCCTCTTTTCTCTTCAAAACAGCCCTGTAAAGTAGGTCAGCGATTAGCCCAGTGATCCCCTTTGGTCAGTGGGTACTAGAACATCGATCTCCAAACCTCCAGTCCCGTATTCTAACCTCTGCACCACAGTGGCTGAAATCCATTTTTTTCTAAATGTCCAGCCCTGCCACCTAAACATGAAATTCAGTCTTACTTCTAAGGAATCAAACAGCCCTCCAGATGTTGCTGGACTGCATCTCCCAGCAACCCTAGTCAGGATAGCCAATGGTGGGGAATGCTGGGAGTTACTTTAGTACTATGACTGATCACAACTCGCACAACCACTGATGGGAGCAACACTGCCATCCTGGAAAGGAGATTCTGGGAGTTGTAATCCAAAAAGGTTGTGCTTCCAGAGGAATGTTAAAACCATCTCCTAAATATATTCTGGTGAGGTGCAAAGATGTGCACTGCTTTGACCCTAGATACATCAGTAGGTTCTGCCTCATAATTAGCTTGCCCTACTTGGTTGGAAGTATGTCACAACAAGGTAGAGATACCTACTGTAGGTGCAAGGGGGGTTACCTGTTGGTTTTTATTAAAGTCACAATTTGTTATCCTGAGGTGGCAGGCCCTGTCTTTGACTGCAAGTCTTCCCCAGATGTTTTAGACTACAATTCTCATTGTCTATGATCATTGGTCATGCTGACCTGAACTGATGAGGACTGTAGCTCAGCCTGGAGGCCTCCAGGTTGGGAAAGGTGGTGATAGATTCTCCAAGAAAAATTCAAAATGATCTGGACAGATTGGAGAGCTGGGCCAAGGCTAACAAAATGAAATTCAACAGAGAGAAGTGTAAGGTCCTACATTTAGGTAGAAAAAATGGAATACAGAAATATAGGATGGGGGACACGTGGCTGGATAGCAGTATGTGTGAAAGGGATCTAGGAGTCTTAATAGACCACAAGCTGAACATGAGTCAGCAGTGTGATGCAGCAGCCAAGAAAGCCAATAAAATTCTCGGCTGCATCAATAGGAGTATGGTGTCTAGATCGAGGGAGGTATTGGTACCACTCTACTCTACTTTGGCTAGATCTCATCTTGAATCCTGTGTCCAGTTCTGGGCACCCCGATTCAAAAAGGACATGGTCAAGCTGGAGCAGGTCCAGAGGAGGGCGACCAAAATGGTGAGGGGCCTGGAAGCCATGCCCTATGAGGATAGACTTAGAGAGCTGGGTATGTTCAGTCTGCAGAAGAGAAGGTTAAGAGGGGACATGATAGCCATGTTTAAATATTTGAAGGGATGCCATGTAGAGGAGGGAGTGGGCTTGTTTTCTGGTGCTCCAGAGACTAGGACAAGGAGCAATGGATTCAAGCTGCAGGAAAAGAGATTCCACCTGAACCTCAGGAAGAACTTCTTGGCAGTCAGGGCTGTCCGGCAGTGGAATATGCTGCCTCAGAGTGTGGTAGAGTCTCCTTCTTTGGAGGTTTTTAAGCAGAAGCTGGATGGCCATCTGTCGGGAGTGCTTTGAGGGTGTTCCTGCATGGCAGGGGGTTGGACTGGATGGCCCGTGTGGTCTCTTCCAACTCTACCTTTCTATGATTCTATGATTCTATAAGTTCCAATAAGAGAGGAGGGTGTGCTTGCTTCTAAGAATACCACATTGACTAGGGTATCTGCTTCTATGGGTAACATGCTCAGCATCTCTGCAAACTTTAACATACAAATGAGTAATAGAGTAAGTGAGTGACCCATTCAATAAACCTCCCACCCCATCGCCTGGTGCACTTTTACAACCAGCAGATTCGGTAAAGAGGTTCCAGAAAAGCCCAGGGGTATGGATATGGAAAGAGAGAGAGAGAGAGAGAGAGAGAGAGAGAGAGAGAGAGACCCTGCTTCCCAAAATTAATTCTTTCCCCTAGCTGAAATTGTCCTTCATCCAAGGAAAGAGACAGGCAAAGTTACCAAGGGAATGAGAACACAGCAAAGAGAAGGCTTCTAGTTGTGAATGTTCTTCAGTGTTTCACTTTCTGAAGTACTAGAAATTTGAGGATTGCATGAAAATTTCATTGGGTGGCAGAATTTTTAGCAGTAGGCAATGCCATCCTTTTGCTCCTCCTTTTAGGTATGTCCCTGGAGACCAAGTCATTGAGTTTCCCAAGGCAAAGATCAAGATGGTCTCCCTTCCACATACCACTATTGGCTAATAGTTTCCACATTTGTGGGATGATGAATCCACCCGGGGTGTTAGTCCAGACTTTAAAGGAGCTAGCCAAGGTGCTGAACACTGTCTACAAAACAGGTTCAGCACCTTGGCTAGCACCTTGAAAGTTCAAACTAAAGCCCAGAGTGGATTTACCACCTCACTGACATGGGAGCCACCAGCTGTCTCTAACAAACAGAAGCCAACTGGACTGGGAGTTGAATTTTATATCAACAATGGTCAAGGTCTTCCATCATACTGGAAGAAAGCAAACTAATTTAGAAGACAATCTGCCAGATTCTCTGGAATACAGAGCTCTGATTTCCAACAGAGAGGAACAGTCAGGAAGATGTTCTTCCTCCATGCACATCCCAGCATTTGCCACCTGAGGCAACTGCCTCACCCTGCCTAATGGTAGGACTGGCCTTAGGAAATTCTTCAAGGTTCAGATCACAAGGAGCCAGTTCCCAGAAAAGGAAACCAACATGCCACATGGAGTGCTATGACGTCTACAATATCGATATTATCCACAGCTTATATGGTAAAATATATTTCCTTATACCATAATTAAATCACAAATTATGACTTTCTTAAGGACAGGGGTAGGCAATTACCAAAGAAGGAGCCTGTTTTCACTCCTGATGTCCCCATTGGGCCACCCTGCCATAGTAAAATGAAAGCAGAAGGGAAACAATGTCATTTCCTGTTTCATTTTCAGCTTGTTTTGGGTCATATTCATGCATTTCCCCCTGCAATGGGGTTAAGAGGGGGAGGGGGAACACACCCACTGTATGTTTTCATTTGAGATTTTTTATTAAAAAAACACCACTGGGTTTAGGGGTTTGGGGAGTCTTGAGGGGCTGCTTTAGGACACGATCAAAAGAATTTTATTTCAAGGGCCCACCTCCGAAGAACTGAGCAGAACTCAGCAAAATTTGCATAAGTCTCAGACAGCCAGCTTGTGGCATTTGCTTGATAGAAGAAGAGAGACTGAAGGTTCAGTACATGACAAGGAACCTGAAGACCACCAGATGTTGTAAGACTCCAAGTCCCAACAACCCAACCAGAAATGGTAGGGGATAATGGGAGTTCACATATTTCCCTTTCCTGTTCTGCCTAACTATGTAAGGCAAAGACCAGACTTATTTGTAGGATTCAGCTCTTTAGTGGATTATCCAGAATTAACAACTTCTTGGAAGTGACCATGAATGTCATCTTCAGGAAGGGAGGTGCCAAATCAATGCAGTCAGATCAGATGTTTGCAGAGTGGCTGGATTCTAACCTGGCCAGCTGACACAGCCCTGTTGCCATTCCCCTTCTCTGATACTCTATGGTTTCTAATTTAGCTGACCGAGCACTGACTCCTAAACTCTTTGGATGACTCAGCAATGCCACTCCTGGGACAAACTTCTAAGATACATGGCCAGCCAGCAAAGCTGCCTCCTATGAGAATGTGATCTGCTCCCTCAGTGCCCCTTTCTAGAAGCTGTTTCCGCAACAACAGATCTTGGATCCAGTTCAAGATGCCAACCGCGGAGACTTGAAAGCTGAGCCCGATCCATTTTCTCTTCATGCTTTGCAAATCCATCCTTCTTTCTCAGCTCCTGCTCTGGCAGAGTGCAGTGACCCTGTAGCAATTCTTTCATGTTTATAGCCCTTACTCCCTTTCTTTGTTTTTCAAACAAAGTCAGCCATAAAAATATAGGGTCCCACCTGTATTTGGTTCATTGCATGGATGTAAATCACTGACTGCCGTTTCTTGACATCGAAGTGTCTGGTGGACCTGAAACACACATAAAATACAAGAGTCACAGCAACAGACACATTGAGGCTTTATGCATGCATTCCAATTCACCTGTTGGTGTCTGAACCAAAAGAGGACCACTGTGTTTTTTTTCTCTGAGATAACAATTTGTGAAGAGCACTGCTAAATCTGCCCAGCATTTGCTGGAATTCTGTGGCTATTTTATACCCATCTATTTTGCCCTATATGTTTAGCTGTACTCTTTGGGCTATTCTATAATGTTTGTATTCAGTTCACAGCTGGATAACCCTAGTAACATACCTTACACCCCCATCCCACTGGATAGCAAAATTGGTGAGAAATAAAACTAGACATTTATGACTGTAAAACATGCAGTAGAAGGACACTGGCTGTAAGCATGGGCTAGGTCAGGATGACCTCAGTATGGCCAGGTCATAAATTCAAGATGATTAGATGACATTAATGGGTTTGGGATAATCTTTTCAATGACCCAACCTCCAAATACAATAGGGGACAAACTGCCCAGGTAAAGCAGTGAAGCATCCCTTCTGTGTCCATATCCTATAGAGACTGTCCCTATTCACTTTACCCAACCAAGATATTAAGAGACTGCCATGACTCCCACCAATCCTTCTCACCCAAAGTTAATACAATCAGCCTGTTCTGGACCCCTTTGTTTGCTCTGCAAGAAAGCCATTAACACACCTTCAGGGTAGGAAACAGGATATAAAATGTTAAGATACTAAGCCTTCCGGTCTTCTGTCTAAGAAACAGCTACCTGATTTCTATATTGTCTCTGCTCTGCCTCTTCAGCCTTGGAACTAGCAAGACAGTGTGACCAGACAGCTGATAAGAAAACACCTGGCTTCTATCTGTGGGAATGCTGGAATGTTTTGGTTAAGCGGTCACATAGAGCCTATAATTTTAGTGAGAGAATCCTCGCTCTCTCTCTTCTTCTTCTCTTCTCCCTCTCCTCCATCTGGCGTCTTCTTACAGCCTGCGTTTTTCCTCTGTGTGTTGCGGCTGGGCACAGACAAGTCTAATGGATTTTGTTCTGCCTTTCTGATACCAGTATGGTATGAGTGCTTAACTATGCTGTATGCAATAAACAGTAGAATAGTTTTTGACAATATGTTTTTGGCCTGGACTCTGTTCTTTTGACTCTGCTGGTTTTATTTGCCTGGCCTGAAGACCTGAAGCTGTGCAGCTGCCCTCGTGTGGGTCATGTTTCTCCTTTTGATGTCCCCGGAGTACAGCATGACCCATGGAAACTCTAACATAAAAATCCCATCTCCAGCCCAGGTAATTTGCTAGCAGTTTGGGCATCATACTGCACCTCGGACTCCTGTTACTCCTTGTTGCCCTAAAACTCCTGTTTGAGCCACTCTACTTCAATCTTCTGCTTCAGGACTAGTAAATATCTTCCCTTCCAACCAAAATCACTCTCTTTCTATCCAACCTTTCTTGCCTTTCCCATCAATAGCCTTGTATGGTTCATGAGACTGCTTGATTTCATGTGTGTGTATTCATTTCCAGTAAAATACTCTCTTAACTTGTAATTGGCATCCTCTCTACAGTCAGTACTGGTATACACAGGTGAAAGGATCCTGCCTTACCATCCTCTCTCAGGCTCCTTTGAGCTAATAATTCCCCAAATCCTAAGGAGACTCTGGCACTGCTGGTGGACCTCAAGGTCCTCCACATTTTAGGGTAACAACCCTTTCAACACAGTTGTGCATCCTTGAATAGCACATAACTATTTGTCATTGCCTTCAGTGTACCCTTTGATTCACTAGGATGGCAGAGCCAGCCATGATGCATTCCCTGTGGCTCCATGCAACAATAAGCAAGCACACTGGTAGGCAACACAATCAAGTTGTACATGTCATGTCCTGCTTCCAGAACATTGACTCTGACTCAAAGTCTGAAACAGAGTGCATGCCAGAGGCTGAAACAAAAGGTATGCCAGGGCCTGCTGTACAGAGGCAGATTACAGTGCCGGAAACACAACAGGGGACAGTGCCAGCTCCAACAGAGAGTCCTGCCTCTTCAGATATAGAGGAACACTTATCTCGACCCAGCTTTGCAGTGCACAGGCAGCAAAGAGAGACTCAGTGTCGTTCTCTCAGGATTTATAATTGGCAATAATCAATCAAGGCACAGCTGCACTAGGCTTTGGGTCTATTTAGCTGGCGTCCTTCCCCTCCAGGAGTTGTCAGAGCTTGTCTGACCTGCTACCTTGCTGAGTGCCTTGACAAATGCTCAGATTGACCTTGGACACTCCCTTGCCATGAAACTCTGCTGGGTTGTTTACGTAGGATTTTATTTAAGACTCCTTGCTTATTGCCTGGAAGTAAGTAATGAACTGGAAGATATTTAGTTTGTTTTGTTTGATTTATCAAGTGTGCTATGACTGAGATAGGACAGCACAAAGCTGGTATTCAGCAGAAGGGTAATGAAGCACAGCCACTAGTTAACTGCATGAGTTTAAGATTTACACTTGTTGCTGCATGCCTTCCAGTTATTTTTGACTTATGGTGGCCGTAAGACAAACCCGAAAGTCAGAAATGACTTGAAGGCACACAACAACTTATAGTGACTCTAAAACAAACCTGGAGACAGCATGGTATAGTGGTTTGAGCATTGGACAACAACCTTAGTATCAAGGGTTCAATTCCCCACTCAGTCATGGAAACCCACTGGGTGACCTTGGGCACGTCACATACTCTCAGCCCTAGAAAACCCCATAAGAGGTTTGCCTTAGGGTTACAATAAGTCAGAAATGATTTGAAGGTACACAATGACAACAACAACACAACAAACACACCACACATACACAAAATGGCCAGTTGTCCACTCCTGGTTCTCACAAATGGGTGGTTTTTGTTATTAAACATCTGCTTGGGTTCCCTTATGGGAGAAAAGCAGCTTCTAAGTTATAAAATAATAAATACAGGGAGAACTTGGGTTGTTACACTTGCAAGCTTCCAGAAGTGGCAATTACCCATTATTTAGAGGGGCAGAAAAAGGTTTAACTGGGGACTGGGGAAGAGTTGAGGACTGCAAAAACATTCTTGAGAGGTACATGCAGCCCCAAAGCCACATTTGGCCCACCCTGGCATAAAGCAATTTCCCATGTTCCTTAAAGCCAGTGCATCATAGAAAGATAGAGTTACAACAGATTGCAAGGGTCATCGAGCCCCCTGCTCTTGCAGGTAAACCATAGCTAAAGCATCCTCGAGGCCATTAGATCTTTAAAGAAACTTCTAACAAAGGAAAAACCACCACCTTCTCAATCAGGAACATCTTCCTAAAGTTTAATTTCCATTCTGATATTTGAATATGTTGATTTGGGTCCTATCTGCAGAAAAAAAGCTCATTCCATCCTCCAGATGTTGAAAATAGTTACCATATCCTCTCACAATCTTCTCCAGAACAAACATACCTAACTCCCTCAACCATTGCTCACAGGCTTTGTTTCCAAACCTGTTACTATCTTATTTGTTCTCCTCCACTTCAGGTGACATCTGACCAAAGCATTACAGAGTAGTACTAGGACTATAGTTCTATAGATGCAGCTACTGCATCATGCTGTTGATATGCTTAGTTTGTGGTCTCCTAAGACCTCTAGATCCTTTCCATCCACACTACTACAAAGCTAGATGTCACCCATCTATATTTGTGCATCTGATTTTTCCTTCTTACATGTAAAACCCTACATTTATTCCTGCTGAAATTCATTAGCTAGACAATACATTGCCTGTCAAATGTGTTATACTACGGTTCCCTTTATCCCTTACCATTTGTCTTGCTGGGTGGATTTTATGACATTTGTTATCCAAAACAACCAGGGGCATGAGTTAAGCCTATGAGATCTCACTGAAGTCTACAGGATGGTTTCTTTACTCTTAAAGAGAAGGACTTTTGCACAGGCTCAGAAACATTTGGTCCAAAGTATAAGAGTTTCTGTAAATGAGCCATGGTAGTCCTCATAAACAGTTTTCCCAGCTGAATTTTGCCTTCTGAGCAAGAAGCAACACATTCAGAGAAGGACATCCAAGAGAAAAGCTGCATAAGTGGTAGTTTCACAGCCCATCAGTATATACACGAAAATATCCTCATTATTCAGATTAATTTACTTTTGTATTTCACACTAACCCAGGGAATTCACAGCTCTCTAAGTGTGTTGAGTCCCTTAACGAAGTAAACACATGGTAACTCATTGCTAGATTCTTCCTTTGGACCTAGTGTGTGTGTGTGTGTGTTTGTGTAAATTCGTTTTGCTTTCCCTTAAAAAGACTGAAGTGGTACCACTGTCTTCCTCAATCTGATGCCTTCCAGATGGCTTGGATTGCAAAACCCAACAGCCAGCCACCGCCAGCATGGCAATCTGAAGCACACCACATTGGGAACAATATGGCAAAGGATCTTCATCTGTTTCTGAGGTCTAAAGGAGGTCAAGAGAAGAGCACATGTTGTGGTAGCTTTACTTGAGCTGCACCACTTCAGGCTGTAAGTGGTGGCCAAATATTTGAAAGGCTGCATTCAGATTGCATTCTCAAAAATATCTGGAGTGCTAAATGATTCCAACCTTGTGTTAGATGGATGAACCTGTCTGCTTTATAACATTCACTTTTATAAATCAAAGTTTATTCTGCATTCTTTTTGTATCAGTCTGCATTTTTAAAGAGTCTACATAAAATTGATACCCATTTTCTTATCATTTCGCCTAAATATGGACATATTTTTGGAAATTCATTCCCCTAATATACACTTTTTTAGTACACATTTCTTCTAACATACATGTTTTTGTACACAACTTTCCCTGATGTAAGCAGTCATTTTTTGACCAGAAAACCAGACTGAAAAATTTTGAAGAATTGTTGAAGCATTATTATATTCTGGTTTGAGTACAGAGAATTAAATTCCATGATAGCATCTACCTTGTATATCTAGCCACAAATGTTTGTTTGTTTTTTCCCACTGAAAGAAGATCAGATTACAGATGGAAAGAATATTTGAAAAATGATTGAAAATTATGGGACTGGGGTGTTATTGTTGAAAAACCCTGGAAAGAAAAATATTGGCCTTCAAGGCTTATTCTGTAAAAAAAATTCACATGGTTGTTTTTGCACAGAAAGCGGCATTTTCTGGGCAGGAAATACCATTTTCAGTGCAGTAAATATTATTATTCTGTGTAGAAAATGTTGTTTTCTGTGCAAAACAATTTTGTATAAAATAAGTCCCAAATTGAGAAAATTCTAAAATTGCTTATTGCTTCCTTTGAGTAGGAGATTAGTGGAGAATTACATTCCTGGATCAGACGTATTCCAACAGCAGAGGATTTAAGGATAATTGCACCCACCAAAAGAGCTGCATTTCAGAATAGTGAACCTGCCAGACAACGGTGACATCCCTACGCTGAAATCCTAGTCACAGACCCACAATTTCAAGTTCTGATAATTTGAGTCTTCTATGACTCCTCTCATTAGAGAGAATAAATTATCACAGCAGTTGGGTGGGAGAAAATGAATCCTTTATTTAAAAAGAATGAAAGAGAGGAGGACGTATACCAAGAAGTAATATATATCAGACCAGCATGTAGAATTTCCAGCTGAGGTACAATTTTAATGAAGTGGTGATTTCTGAATCCATGCTGAACATGCCCAAAGTCGGAAGGTTCTTATTTCCAGAGCCTTAGGTAATGCAGAAGGATGTGAGTTATTCTGTTAACAAACTCCTGGAGACCATAAATCAAGAAAAGAGATGATACAAGTATTTTCATCAGGAGTACAAATGTACACCAGGCAGGGAAATCCAGCTGACTCTGTTTTATTTTTTTTTTCTCTGCCTCCTTCTTTTAGAAAATCATGATGTTTTGCTGAAAATATAACAAGGGTGTGCCAAAGAATACCTAAAGGGTCATCAAAATCTTCATATTTGAAGTATGGGATTGGAGAAGTGCATTTTCAACACATTTACTTGCAAAGAGGCAAAAAGAAAAAAACTTTTAAGATGGTGCGCAGGTGAGGCAAATGGTCACCAGCTGTTTTCTCTTCTCACAAGCCTTCAGCGTGTAGCTTCTCAGGTTTATTACAGACCTCCTGACTCTTCTTCAAAAAAGCCTTCGCAACATGTGCAGACATGATGCCTAATGTTGGAGGAAGAGGCCTTTCAAGTTCACTTTCTGGCACATGATAGGAAAAGGGTATGAGAGTCAAAACAGCAGTTACAGAGTCTTCTGCCTTGTTTGAGGGCAGATGGCTGGTTTAGGGAGTTCAGACCAAATTGCATGTTCCACACACCTCTGACCTTTAAGAGGGAGGAACAGCCAGAGAGTCCAAGAAGGATGATCCTGGAGTTGCCCCCAGTGTCACCCATTATCCCTTGCCTGGTACAGTGGTAAGAATCGGGCTGCTTTCCAGGCTGACTGTAACTTCTAAAAGTGCTACCCACTATAGCCAATGGTGAGAAATGCTGGGAACTGTAGTCCAAGAACTTCTAGAAGGACTGGTCCTGAAACATTTACAATCAGCCTTCTACATTTGCCAGGGTGAGGGGTGCAGGACTCTTGCAAAAGTGGAAAAATCACAAATATCAAAATGTGTGTGTGTGTCTGTGGAATGGGGGCTGACTCATGGTGGGGAGAGCAGACACCCACAGTCCAAACTAGGTCAGGAAAAGGAGAAGGAAAGGAGGTGGATCAGCATGTTCTCTCTCACCCATCTCCTTCCTTGGTGGTGGGGGCATTGGGACAGGATTTGTGGTGCTGAGAAATCAGGCTGTGAGCTGTCCTTAGCTGACCAAAGGGTCCCAAAGGGTGCTCACCAATGGCTGCTTTTCATCCTGGAGAGAAGTGACTAGCGGGGTGCCACAGGGTTCTGTCCTGGGCCCAGTGCTGTTCAATATTTTCATCAACGACTTGGCTGAAGGAATAGAGGGCATGCTGATCAAATTTGCAGATGACACCAAATTGGGAGGGGTTGCTAATATGCCAGAGGACAGGATCAAAATTCAAAATGACCTGGTCAAATTGGAGAGCTGGGCCAAGGCTAACAAAATGAAATTCAACAGAGAGAAGTGTAAGGTCCTACACTTAGGTAGAAAAAATGGAATGCAGAAATATAGGATGGGGGACACGTGGCTGGATGGCAGTACGTGTGAAAGGGATCTAGGAGTCTTAATAGACCACAAGCTGAACATGAGTCAGCAGTGTGATGAGGCAGCCAAGAAAGCCAATACAATTCTTGGCTGCATCAATAGGAGTATGGTGTCTAGATCGAGGGAGGTACTGGTACCACTCTACTCTGCTTTGGTTAGACCTCATCTTGAATCCTGTGTCCAGTTCTGGGCACCTCAATTCAAGAAGGACATGGTCAAGCTGGAGCAGGTCTAGAGGAGGGCGACCAAAATGGTGAAGGGCCTGGAAGCCAAGCCCTATGAGGATAGACTTAGAGAGCTGGGTATGTTCAGTCTGCAGAAGAGAAGGTTAAGAGGGGACATGATAGCTATGTTTAAATATTTGAAGGGATGCCATGCAGAGGAAGGAGAGGGCTTGTTTTCTGGTGCTCCAGAGACCAGAACAAGGAGCAATGGATTCAAGCTGCAGGAAAGGAGATTCCAGCTGAACCTCAGAAAGAACTTCCTGACAGTCGGGGCTGTCCGGCAGTGGAATATGCTGCCTCGGAGTGTGGTGGAGTCTCCTTCGTTGGAGGTTTTTAAGCAGAGGCTGGATGGCCATCTATCGGGAGTGCTTTGAGGGTATTCTTGCATGGGAGGGGGTTGGACTGGATGGCCCGTGTGGTCTCTTCCAAATCTACATTTCTATGATTCTATGATTCTATGACCAGCCAGCAGCTGGTAGAGCAAGAGGAGAATAAGAGGTAGGGTCTGATCAGAGCTGCCAAGAAAAGAAAAGTTCACATGGAAAATAAGATGATCATCATGATCATGACCATCATCATCATCACCACCACCACCAGAGGTTTCATAATGAGCATGATATGCTATAAACTGCCATAGTACCAACAGAAAAACTTTGTTGCTTACCCAGGGGCTTTTGACTAAAGAAAAGGAAAATGGAAAATGGCTGCATGCCAAGGCAAACCATTAGTCCATCTAGCTCAGTAGCTGGCAACTAGTTGATAGCAGTGAGTCTCCGGGTTTCAGTAAGGAGTCTTTTCAACCCCTGTCTGGAGACGTCGGAAACTCAATCTGGGAGTTCTACCACTGAGCTGTCATCCTTTGCAAAGCTAGGTCATCAACTCAAGTCACAGAACTTGGATTAAGGTTTTACATGGCTTGTACATGTTGGCCAAGATCGTCTATGATGCTGGTGGAACACAAATCTCCTCCACTGTATTGCACTGAAGATTCAGAAGGATGGAGGCTGTTAGTTTTTCAGTGGCAGCTGGATGGTGCCCAGTCTCTATGGCCAGTTGAGGAAAAAGTGCTGTAGAAGAAGATGATGGATATCTCCTTGCACAAAGTCCGAGAAAGTAATCATGCTGATGTAAGCCCTAGTTATGCCAGTATAAGTCACCAAGAAGATTCTTGTCATCAGTTCTGATATCTAAAGCAGTGCTGGGAAAAGGTACTTTTTTGTGCTACAACAGTCAGAATACTGCAGCCAGCACAACTAGTTAAGGAATTTGGGAGTTGTGGCCTCGAAAGTAAGTTTGGAGGAAAAGTAAATGTAAAATGTAAACCCTTATGCAACAAAAGGGGGTTCATTATGTACTGGCTTTCTAAATTTCTTGTTCCATAAATCGTGTCCACGAGGAGGCCATGTTTGAAATGAGGGCTGGGTGTCTTCACATTCCCTGCCTATTCAGTTTCAATTTCTGTCTCTTTGGAGCAAGAGAAAACCTTTCTTTCTTACTTCTGCTAACTTATTAATGAATTTGAATACTGCATCTGCACCATGCAAGGGTAGCATCTTGAAAATCTCATTCTGTGCAAGGTGGCAACAATCAACCTGAATTAGCGACACTGTAAGGAAATGAAAAGTCAAACTGCTGACCAGGAGTATTTTACAGTATTTAATTAAAAGTAGATAAGGAGGTGAGAATGAATCACTTATCAGATAAAGGGAATGGCAGTAGATTCTCATATTTAACACAGATTTGACTTGTGGCTGCTTGACAGTATACCAGAACAGGACTATGATGTTCTCCTAGTACAAAATTACAAGAATAATTAAAAATATTGAGAAGAAGAAGCAATGTTAACTTTAAACCTGAACTGTGCTAGCCTCCGTCACAGCTCGTTTACTTTTACTTCTTTTAGCAATTTGAATACTCTTATCAACATGCCTTTTGCTTTCCTCAACATTCTGCAGATGTTTCTCAGTCCAAATTCATAGAATCACAGAGGACCTTTCTGTAGCACCCTCCATCCTGCTATGGGGACAGGAAAAGGATAGGACTGTGACAATGCTTCCACATGATGTCGTCGCAGTCCCATTCCTCTCGCTTCCCCATTGAAGGGTTTCCCTGTCAATGACCCATGATCGCACCACCATCCTGTATTTACCTGTTTGTAGAAAGGCAGGAAGAGCAGTGGAGGCACTTCCTGCCCCAGCATAGCCTGGGAAAGTACCCGGCTGCACTGCAGAAGAAAGTGGCGTGTCCATTGTGCTCCCTTCGGTAGGTAGCTGGTCTCATGCAGAGCAGCTGCCAGGATCACCAGATGCCACCACAAGAAAATAAACTGTGGAAAGGGCCAGAGTTAGAAGGGATTGCAAGGGCCATCTAGCCCAACCCCTGCCATACAAACTGAAGCTTTCCTGAGAAATGGCCATGCAATCTCTGTGTAAAGACTTCCAATCCTCAAGGCAATCTATTCCACTGAGGAACAGCTCTTAGGAAGTTCTTCCTAATGTTTAAGTGGAATCTCTTTTCTTGTAATTTGAATCCTTTGCTTCATATTCTAATCTCCAGAGCAGCTTGAAACAAGCTGGCTCCCTCTTCTAGATGACATCCCTTCAGGTATTTATAGACGGCTACAGTATGATCTCTCGATCTCTTCTTATCCATACTAAGCATGCCCAACTCTCTAAGCTCTTGTAGGGCTTGGTTTCCAGTCCTTCTGCTATTTTGGTTTAGTTTAATGTTTTGCAATCCTAGACCTTGGTCTGTTCAACTTTGTTCACTCCATGGACATTTTGGGCTGAATCCAAGTAGAAAAGACCCATTTAATCAATTGTTGAATGGTGAATCAACATCTATCTAAATATCATTTATTCAACAAGTCTGCTCCAGATGGGATGACCAATAGGTTTCAGGCTTTTGTTCACCACCTCTGGACAGTTCTCCAAAGTTGCTGGAGTGGTATTTAGTTTTTCAGAATTGTTCCCCACATCGAAAAGAAAAAGGCGGCAGGGCTATTTTGCATGATGTGTTTATGTCAGGGGTAAAATTCACAAACATGTTCAGTGAGTCACATAGAAAGAGATCCTACCTCAGTAAGATGAAGTGTAATGTTACACTCATGCAGTTAAATGCCAGCTGTGCAATGCCACATCATTAGAATTGTACAAGCAAATGGGCACTGTGCATCAGCATGCAATGCACTTTGTGCATTGATGTGGATTGATGTGGAACACACTTTCCTGCACATTGTGTAACATACACAATAGTACCACATGAGTAACTCAGTTCCAAATGTTTGAACAGTATGGGGCAAAAATATCCAACTCTTTCCATAGGGGAACTAATGCCTGTGTATGCCACCAATAGGAAGCCTGTCAATATTAGCAGTAAGTGGTAGGTTCTTTCTGTTTCTTAAACTTTTGAGGACGGCCATTTCTTTGGTGAAATGGCCTTCTCACCAGCACAGGACTACTGGTGACAAACAAGTAATCATCTGTGTTTGCTTATAGTGCTCCAGAGGTACTATTTTTCAGAGGCATTTAGACATTACTCCCAAAACATATTCTCACTACAGTAGTGACAGCAGTGGATAAACTACATAGCAGAGAAAAGGTAGTTGATGCTGGTTGTTGTTGCAGTTGTGAGCCTTTAAGTGGTTTCTAATTTATGGCAACCCTAAAATGAACCCATCATGGGATTTTCTGAGGCTAAGAGTGTGTGAGGCACCCAAGATTATCCAGTGGGTTTCCATGACTGAATGGGGAATCAAATCCGGTCTGCAGAGTTGTAGTCCAATGCTCAAACCACTACACCACAGTGGGTCTTATCTGTAAGAGTAATGGGTAGTGGGACTGAAAGAAGGGCCCCTCCTGATGATCTCAGGACCAAAGTAGATTCTTATGAGGAGATACAATCTGTCAAACTTCAACCTGTAGAAGTCTCAGCCAGCACCTCCAGGGTAAAGGATTGTAAGAGCTGAAATCAATACATTACAAGGTTGATAAAAGGTATGAAGAACAAAACATATTAAGTGAGGTTGAAGGAACTAAGCATGTTCAGCTTGGAGAAGAGAAACTAAGGGATGACATGATTGCACTTTTTAAATACCTCAAGGGCTGTTTCCGAGAGGAGGGGGCAAGCTTGTCCTCTGCTGCTCCAGAGGGTAGGACCAGATCTAATGGTCTGAAGTTACAGGAACATAGATTTCATTTGAACATTAGAAGGAACTTTTAGACAGTAAGAGCAGTTCAGCAATGGAACCAACTGCCTAGAGAGTTGGTGGTGTCTCTTTCTCTGGACATCTTCAAAAAGAGGCTGGACAGATACCTGTACAGATGCTTTAGCTGGAAATCCTATATTGGGCAGGAGGTTGGACTCAGTGGCCCATAAGCTTCCTTCCAACTCTATGAGTCCATGATTTAATGATTTGATATAGAAAAGCAAAGATTCCCCATGCCTGCCTTAGTCAAACAAGAATGTTCTAGGAAGTCCAACATTGTGCTTTATTTACTTAACATGTTTCCTTCCACACTTCCTCCAAGAAGTTCAAAACATCACTCATGATTCTCTCCAACCTGTTACCTTTTTTGGTGATGACCATGGTAGGAAGCAGGTCTGGCTAAAAAACAGGGATGAACTAAAAAATCACCTAGCATTTCCAGGGTTCAGTAGCTCCTTCGATAGAAGTCTTCCTCATTTTGTCATGCCAGAATGTGGACACATTACCCCTTTGTACTATACCTCTTATAATCCCATGGCTATGTTGGGTGTACGATTTGAAGGATTGTAGTCCCTCCAGAAAACTTTCCCATGCTCTGATCAATGACAACTTGCTCCACCATGTATACTCTGGTTGTGAACATTCAAGCTGTTAATGACTCTCGTTTTTGCAATGGGACTCTCAGCCCTGTTGCCCACACCATGCTATCTCAACTGCTTTGTTGGCCAAATAGCAATGTGGCTTCCATTC
Source organism: Cyclura pinguis (assembly GCA_030412105.1). Classification (NCBI taxonomy): domain Eukaryota; kingdom Metazoa; phylum Chordata; class Lepidosauria; order Squamata; family Iguanidae; genus Cyclura; species Cyclura pinguis. Next base: position 13,499,727 of record CM059599.1, on the reverse strand, counting down.
TACCTGATATGATAAACAGACCTCTCAGCTTTCAGGTATATATAGAACCATCAGCAAGATAGAATCTAGACTTGCACTGAATATTCAGAAGTTTCAGTGGCCCTATTGAGGGCCACTGTTGCATTTCTTTGGCATGAGCTTTTCCCTCAACAGCTTCCTCTTACTCTTCTGTGAATTGGTCCCAACCAATTAGTGAACAGACTGATGTCACTGCACTGTTCTATGTGGTGACACCACTTGACCTCAGTATATTTTTAAATGTAGGTTAAGAAACCACCCCTCAAATTTAGAACATTTTGATTTATTTGGAGGCAGAAAAAGACAGTTGAGGGACTGGCAACAAGCAATTAAATGAGTATATAAGGAGTGTTCCCACCTTTCTGAAATAAGAAAACAAAACAAAAGATTAGTTTACAACACTACCGTGCATTTTTACATAAGAATTAATGATCTCAGCTTGGTCCTACATGGCTGTAATTCAGAGCATCTACTACTCTGTCCCGTTTTTGATCAATATCCTGACAACTCCTTCTCAAGGCCAAGACCTTCCTCCATGCTCAGAGGTCTTCTTCATACCAAGTTCTCCCTCTATACCATAACAAGCAAACCTCAATAATGTTCATGGTCCAAGCTGCCCACATCTATTTTGGGGGAGAGATATTAAGTGTGCATGAGCTGAAGAAACTGAAGACACTGCAACAATGGGGACCAATTACTGTTTTGTCTATCAAGGCACCATTTATTAACGCAAAATAGCTGCCACCATTCTGCTTCCCCCCGGAGCTGTGTAATTCCAGCGGATTTTTCCCCCTATGTAGCATATGGCATAATGCAATATTTCATGCCTGTTGTCTTGTGAAGCCAGCGATAGCTCTTATTAAATCAGGAGCAGAGCTATTGCTTATCGCTCGCTGGGATCTGACTCTTTTTCTTCTTCTTCTTTTGCTTATGCCTGACTTTGCCTTCTGTCTGCTGGAGAAAGTGCATTGAAACACAATGGATTCGGCAGTAATCGATAAAAAGCTTTGGAGGTCAGAGCCATTCTTTGACAAACTTTAAGTTCATGATTAAATATTCTCCAGCTGGAACTGTGGCTGGTATTTAAAAGTCAGGCTGCCCCTCTAGCCCTGGAGTTAGTTATCCTCAATAGGAGTGTCAGAGTACTCTGTATTTGGAATGGTTTGGCAGGAGTTTGTAGCTCAGAGGGAGATGATGTAGGAGAAGATCCCAGGTCCGGCTGTAGCTATCATCCATAAAGCAGGGGTGAACAATTTCCAACAGTGTGTAAAGGGCACTAGCAGGGCCAGCTTATCATTGGTTCAAATGGTGCCATTGCCCTAGTCCCGTCATTGCCTTGGGAGCGCAGAGCTGATGGGGGGAAAAAACAGCATAGCCACTTTCATCTTCTTTTCCAGTCACTTCCTAAATCTCCCAGTGCTTCTGACATTATCAGTATATGAAAGACCATGTTTCCTTATACGAACCAGTCAGAATCTTAGGCCATTTTCTCACCTGACCGGTTCCTGCTGATGCCCCATTGCAAACCCAGCAGTGCCTTTATCAGGATGGGAGTGGGATGGAAATGTTCCCCTCTGTACCCAGTGGAAGCAACCATGAGCAACAGATGCCTACCTTCCGCAGCACAGCTGGCCTCTTTCCTGTGCTGCACTGGAGAAGGAAGCACGTGACTACCTTCTGCCCCTTCCACATGGCCAGGAGTGACAGGAGCCTTGCTCAATCATGAGTGCTTAATGGATTTTTTCCATTAAGTGAATATCCCACAATTGTGAAGTGTGGGGATGCCCTAGCTGTGGGATCGCGATGACATTCTGTGAAAGCATGACTCACAGACTGCTGCCATTGTGTCCCCATTGCAGGACTGCGACGCTATGTGGAAATGGCTATAAGACTTTCATGGAAAGGCTTTCTCATGGTCCTGACACCATCACAGGTCCGTTGGGTGGCAACACAAGAGAGAGCTTTCTGAGTGGCTTCTGAGTGAGGCTAGGCTGCCCCCCTTCCTGCTCTCCTTTTGCCAGAAGGCCCAAATTCCTTGGTCAAGTAGGCTTTCAATGAGTAATTGCTTGTAGGGAGCCTTCTAATGGGGGTGGGTAGCTATTCTAGTTTTAACTTTTGTTTTTTTAAAAAAAAATACTGTTTAACTTATTATTTCAAAAATGGCAATTTATTAATTCTGTTACAATTTTATTGTTATGTTTGCAGCAAATTTTGTTTTATTGTTTGTGAGATGCCTTAGGTCTCACACCAGGAGAAACACAAGAAATAAATATTTGGTTACTTTTGTAACTGAATAAAAAGAATTGATTAAAAATAATTGAAAATAATCGAATATTGAATTAACGAAATGAGTGAGTAAAAATACAAGAGATCAGGAAGTCTCACTGAACTTACGGGACTGCAAGTGGGTTTATGCCTATTGCAACTTTTAATTTCTCTTACCCCTCTCCCAGAATAGTTCACACCGCATCACATGCACCAAAGGGGATCCTTTTTGGAGAACTGCTCTAGGGCCCTCACCACCTTAATCTGGCCTTAGGTATTGGGCTGGTCCCACTTCCATGGACCACACTGCTGCCTCTGTTGCTGTAACTGTGATGGTACTCTATGGTGCTAGAAAATGCCAGAGAGTCCTCTGGTATCATAAAGCTCTGGAGGCAGGCTGTCCAGAGTGTCTCATTGGTTTCAGGAAACAATCACTTGAATCACAAAAGTCGGGGAGAGCAAAGGAGGGAGGGAGAGAGAAGGAAGGAAGGAAGGAAGGAAGGAAGGAAGGAAGGAAGGAAGGAAGGAAGGAAGGAAGGAAGGAAGGAGGAGGCGGAGGGAGGGGGGAGGGAAAAAGAAAAAGAAAGGCCATTTCTGCACTAAACTCTTATAGTACTATTATTCCACTTTCAACCTCCTGTGGAATTCTGGGGTTTGTAGTTCACTGAGGCCAAAGAGCTTGTTGGCTGAGAATTCTAAATGTCCCTCCCTAAACTTCAAACCCCAGGATTCCATAGGATGTTGAAAGAGGAATAACAGCACCATAACAGTATAGTGCAGAAATGGCAAAGGAAGGGAGGAAGGAAGGGAGGAAGGGAGGAAGGGAGGAAAGAGGAGAGGGAGAAAGAAAGGAGCAGGGTAGGAAGAAATGAGAAAGAAAGGGAGGGGTGATGGGAGGGAGAGAGAAAGAAAGGTGGGGAGGGCAGGAGGGAGAGAGAAGGAAGGAAAAAGTGAGCTATCTTGCCTAAGGACACCTAGTGGGTTCACGGGAGAGGCAACATTCAAACCTGTAACTTTCCCATTTGCAATTCAGTCTCTTTGCCATCATGCTACGCTAGTCAGCTCTGTTGTATTGCTCAGAGGAGTCCATAATACCTTCAGGGCAATTACAGGCCAGCCGATGTAACCCAGGCAGCTTTGAAGTGAAGAAAGTGGAGGGGCAGGAAGAGAGAGAGAGACAGAGAGAGATGGAGGCTAGCTGGAGAGACTAGCTGGAGCCATACAGTTCTTTTTCTGTGGAAAAAGACACAAAGTGTTCCTCTCGGAAGAAGCCGGGCTCATCGGGATGCCCTCATCAAAACATACAAGGATGTATCCCTGCACACAAAGGCTTCATGCATACGCAAACACACACACACACGCACACATACAACTGCTCTCTCTGAGCCAGCTCCTGTAAGCCCCGCCTGCGGATGCTCGGCGAGGAGCTCTGCCCTCGTTGGACATGGCCGACTTCAAGGGTCACTTAGAAATTATGTCAGCCGGGATGACTTTTCCTGTTCGGCTCTAATGAAACTTTCATGCCTGCTTTGATTCTCTTTGCCTCGGATTTGGTATGCCTGACTGCCCATGACTGGGTTGTCCACTCAAGATGAAGAAGAAACACACTGGGTCTGAGCGTATTCCTTTTTAACCTCCTCCTCCTCCTTCTTCTGACCAGTTAAATAATTTAGCTCAGTAACAATTATATAACACTAGAAGCTGCACTTTAGAAGGACCCTCTCTCAAGGCAGTTCTGTCAAAGGGCCACTGGTGGGATCTCACTTGAAAACAGTGTTTTTTCCTCCTTTGCCATTATTAATTTTAATTAATGAAAGGCTACAATTGGGGATGGGAAGCATGCATGTACATGTGTGTTAAAAAAAAAGAGTTTGCTATTAGGATCAGCGCATCACAGGCAGAGCTGCATCATTTCTAGGGCTATTGAAAGGAAAGGTGGAAGAACAGAATCCAAGTTTTCTTTACTCATGGCAGGAAACGACAAATGGTTTTACAGAGGGAAAGTGAAGTGTTAGGAAATGTTGAATATTTATAATGTCATGCAATCCAACGTTTCATGAAAACTGGGACACGTGTGGCCTAGCAACATCAGAGTGTGGTCAGGATGGACAAAGTTTTTTGTGAGAAAGAGGAGACAAGCTACTAGAGGCTGCAGCTGTTTGATTTTGACTGAGTCTACTGGGAAGGGCAAAATTCTGCCCCTCTCCTCTCCTCCAGATGAGTTAACCAAGTGCAAACTACTTTTGCACTTTGAGCCATTTCTGCCCTACACTGTTCTAGTGCTATTATTCCGCATTCAACCTCCTATGGAATCCTGGGATTTGCAGTTTAGGGAGGGGCCTTTAGAATTCTCAGCCAGAGAGCTCTTTGGCCTCGGTAAACTACAAACCCCAGAATTCCACAGGATGTTGAAAGTGGAATAATAGCACTAGAACAGTGTAGGGCGGAAATAGCCCAAGTTTGCAGCAATGAAAGTCAGCTGTGGACAAACAGAGAAACTAAAAGTAGATGAGAGAAACTAGGGCATTTTAAAAGCAGCTGAAAACTGGCATGGGGAGGATTAATTGGGACTGTTCAAGGTATGTTATATCAATGACCAGTTTTCTAAACACCCCAAGGATGTCAAGGAACATTCAAACCTCTTAGGTTACATTTTTGTCAGCAGCTGTATGGGGAGAGTTGGTGTGAGACTGAGGTCCTTTCCGCATGACACTCTTATAGAGCGATTATTCCACTTTCAACCTCCTAGGGAATCCTGGGGTTTGCAGCTTCAGCCCCTCCCGAAGCTGCAAACCCCAGGATTCTCTAGGAGGTTGAAAGTGGAATAATCGCACTATGAAAGTGTCGTGTGGAAAGGGCCCGAGAGAGAAAAAATTAAGAGGGAAGAAAACAGTAGAGGCCAGGATGTCTGAAATACCCTATCTTCTCAAATAAGCTTGCCTGAAACTTAAGATCTTAAGTGCGAGCCCTGTCCAGTGTCCCACCATCCCACAAAGTTAGGTGGATAGGTATAACTGTGACAGCAGCTCCTGAACTGTGGACCTCCCACCCAAGAGAAGCCATGCTGGCTCCACCTCCTTTGAGTTCCCTGCAGGCAGCTAAGATGGTGCTGCTTAGCCTGGCCTGTGCTCCTTGAAACTATACTAGCTCATTTAATGGGCTGGTTTTAAATTATTAAAGAGAAGTGTTTGGACTCCGTTCTTAAGTCTGTTTTTTGTTCATTTCTTTTAATAAGAAGAGGTGGCATGATAACTACATGTAAATATTTGAAGGAATGTCATATGGAAGATGGAGCAAGCTTGTTTTCTGCTGCTCCAGAGACTAGGACAAGGAGCAATGGCTTCAAAAGTCAGGAAAAGAGATTCCTTCTAAACATTAGGAAGAATTTCCTGATGGTAAGAGCAATTTGACAGTGGAATATACTGCCTCAGAGTGTGTTGGGGGCTCCTTCTTTGGAGGTTTCTAAACAGAGGCTGGATGACCATCTGTTAGAATTGCTTTGATTGTTTATTTCTGCATAGCCAAGGGGTGAGACTCGATAGACCTTGTGATATCTTCCAGCTCTATGATTCTATGATTTGTTATACTGTGCCTCAAGGGCCCTGGCAACATGTAAATGCAATCAATCGATCAATCAATCAATCAATGTTTATTTCTTTCACATACAGAAAGCCTGCTTTTCTGAAAGTTGTAATAAAAATTTGCATTATACAGAATCTGGGTCAAAAAGAGGATAAATACTCAAAATGGGAAACCAGTTAAAGGTTGTATGAAGGAAAGGTGGATAAAGTGAAGCTCTAGTGCCACTTGTGGCCCTCAGGGCTATCTTTGTGGCCCTCAACTCCCATTTTCTGGCACAAAAAAAAAAGAGGAAGTCATCGGTAATTAACCTTCAAAATAGATTGTAGGCGCTCTCTGCACTGTTTCACAGTCCAAAATTACCAGTTTTCAAAAAACAGAAATGGACATTTGAGCATGTCCCACTTTCATGGTTTTGGGTTTTTGTGGTTTTTGGCATTCCTTGTGACTCTGGAAGATTCAAGGGACAGAAAAATTGCCTCCCACAGCCACTAACTTTGTGTCCCCCTTTGTGTCAAAAATTGGTATTTATGCTTTACAGCCCCCTCCTCTGTGCTTCTTTATTTAAAAATGAACCTTGCTGAATATATCAGGGGAAGGGTATAGGATTACAACATAATGAACTGGAGAGGTTATATCAGGCCAACTGTGCTTCATTTCCAACATGCTCTGGAGGCGTTGGCTGATCAAAGACCCACGGGGTAGACTAAAGTTATGAAGAGGTTGGCTGCTTTGGGGGCAAATGAAATCCATGCAGTGAAACTAAGTGTCCAAAACCACTGGCAGAATCCGTGTCAGAGTCATGAGAAGACTTTCACAATGGAGATGTAAATTTCTTGCTCATTCTATTCTCCTGTAAGAAGATGGGGATTTTTCAGAGACTTCTTTCTGATGGATGGGACGATGAAAGTGAGCAATCATTCACATTTTGAGATTCTGCTGTGAACATGTTATTTGCGGAAAACATTTTGTGTGCGCGCAAAAATGCTTTTGGCATAAATATTTTGTTTAGGGATGGGCCAACTGAATCCTCGAATCCTGCGTAAGGACTCGAGATTCCTGAATCCGAATCCCTGTGCCAAAATAGGCAAACTGAATCTTTCAAATCTGCCAACTAAATAGATTGTTGGAGACCAGGACACCTGAAAACCAGCGAGACTGGGACGCCTGAAAACCTGGGAGACTCCTGAAAACCTGGGAGGCCAGACATAAAAGGGAATACAGTAAGTAGGCGAAGTTTTCCCTCGGAGTAATAATGGCCTTTGCTAACAATTTCACAAATTACATCTGGGCTTATATTCTAAGATAGTTAAATTGAACATTTCATATTGAAGTTCAGTACTTGACTGGAAGCTACAGGCTTGAGATTTCAAGGACAGCTGAAACATTCCTTTGCAGAGCTCCCCTGCAAAGCTCTTTCAGACACAGTTCTGGGCTTTGGAGTTTTACAAGGTCTCACAGCCTTCTCTGCCAAAGTCTGCTGGTCCATCATCAAACTATAAACCCCAGGATGCCAGAAGGAGCTATGCAAAGAAAAGCTAGTTTTGACCTTGATTATCTCTGTACTCTAGTATGTGGCCCTGTTTACACAGGCAGGAAAATGTGGGATTAATCCACATTTTCCTGCCTGTGTAGAAAAGGCCTTCATGTCATTTTCAATCTGGGGGGATCCCATTAGCCAAAAGATCTGATAAAATTTACTCTGTGAATAACACATTGGGTAAAAATACTTAAGGAATAGAGGACAAGGTATAAAGTGCAAGAATAATTATTTGCTCCAGAATAGGTTACATGGAAGAAAAATGTATATATGGGATAGGATTGTAAACTGTACGCAAATTCTCTTTTTTTGTGTTTATTTTTTGTTTTGCTGAAACATTAATAAAAATATATATATAAAAAAAATCTGTGGGGATCCTGAGGCAAAACTAGGACAATTGTCTTGGCCAGAGGGAGGTTTACCTATGCCTAGGCTTTTGCTAAGACTGAGCGAGTGTGTCTTGCCCAAGATTATCCTTCTTTCCGTTGCTTTTTAAACTCTTTTTTAAAAAAGGATCCAAAAGATTCGAGATTCGTGAGATTCAAGGATTCCCAGAACCTTCGAGGGATTTGGATCTGGATTCAGATTCAGAAAATTCTGGATTCATCCCATCCCTAATTTTGTTTCAAATAAATGCATTTTTTGCACAAAAAATTCGTTTTGCACAAAATTAATTTTTTAAAAAATTGCTGAAGCAGCAAAAGTACGGGGGCGGAATCAATGAAAAAGATGTCAGTCTTTTCACTAACAAGGAGAAAAATCTTGTGATTGTTAACAGGTTTGGGGTTTTTTAAAAAAAATAATTTATGTATTTTTTTATTATGCTTCTTGGTGTCCCCCCCCCCCCGCCCAATAGGGAGTCTCAGTATATCGAGACACCTTTTCTCACTGAGAAAAGAAAAACAGTGGGTATTCTTCATATCACTGGTTCACAATACACCAACTAAGATTACCAGCATATCTGTGTTCTTTGTGTTCACAGTCATCATCAGTTAAGATGCCTTGGAGTCATTCTTCTGGATACCCATATACTGATTTCACGAAGAGTTTGATTGATAAGCTAATCACATAATCACAGAGTTAGAAGAGATCCCAAGGACCGTCTAGTTAACTATTAAAGCATCCCTCTGTTCAACTCTGTTTAAAAACCTCCAACAAAGGAGAGCCTGCCATTTTTTGCAATAGTGTATTCTACCGTACCTTCTACCATACCATCCAGGATGTTCTTTCTAATGTTTAGCTGGAACCTACTTTCTGGGAATTTCAATCCATTGGCTCATTTCTTTCTTCTTGAGCAACAGAACACAAGCTTGGTCCATCTTCCACATGACAGCCTTTCTGATATTTAAAGATGGTGCCCATAAGTTTCTGATTTATAGTGACCCTAAGGTGACCCTATCAATGGGTTTTCCAGGCAAGATTACTTCAGAGGGGCTTTGCATTTGGCTTCCCCTGAGGCTGAGACAGTGTGACTTGCCCAAGATCATCCAGTGGGTTTCCATAGCTGGGTGAAGATTTGAACCCTGATCTCCAGTATGCCATGCTAGCTCTCAATCGGCAGCTGGTGAAATAAACTGGGGTCTACTGGGACCAGATTTCCCCTGTTTCAAAGAGTTGCAGCTAATGTTGCTGGCCTGCCCTGTGTCAGTGGAATCTGTAGCCAGACAAGAAGGAACATATGTCCTCAAATGTATTTATATCCCTGTGGAGCATATTGTCTTACTTATAGAATGCATGATGATGGAAGATGCACAATTTAGGCCATTTCCACTCTCCACTGCTATAGTGCTATTATTCCACTTTCAACAACCTATGGAATCCTGGGGTTTACAAGTTTAGGGAGGGGCATTTTTAATTTTCGGCCAGAGAGCTCTTTGGCCTAGTAAACTACAAACCTCAGAATTCCACAGAGTGCTGAAAGTGGAATAATAGCACTATAACACCGTAGTGTGGAAATGGCCTCAAAGAGAAGAGGAAGAAAGATCAGTGCATATAATACAAATACATAGGAGGGGTTTTATATTAACACCCCTTGTCAGAAAATTGCATATTCTGAGTATTATTTTCCACTCAAAATCCACTCAAGTGGGGGGGAAAGTGAGAACGACAGCTCTGCAGATGACAGAATGGATGAGAGCACCTGCCCTGCTGAAACAAATGGGGGGACAGATTATATTTGATTCATATATGAGTAGTGCTACTACCTTATAGAATGTTTATAAGAACTACTAAGATAAGGTATGGGACATGCTTCAGCTGTTCTAAAAGTGAATGCAAACACACACACGCGCACGCACACACATGCATATATGCTTGAAATTATTAAGTATATAAAAAGACTTTCCCACTCCCCATCCACTCCTCCCTAATGGAGCTAAAATTTCTGTAAAAGCAGCAACTGGGTGGGTGGGGGGCAGTGGTGGATAATTCATGAACTGGGTAGCCATGAAATGGGTATCATTTTAAAATATTTACTATTCATGCAACACCACATGCCTTAATGACGCCGCGTTTCAAGTCTCCACTTGACTCTTTCGGCAAGCACGTTCTCTGTATCCATGGCATTTTTCAAATATTAAAAACCATCTAATCCAGGACATCAAAGCTGTTCTTAATATGATTCAGGAGGTCAGAATCAAACCACAAATAAACATTGCCAAGGTTTTTATTTACTTCCCTAAGAATTCCACTTTCAATCACAGAGCCGGCGTTCGCTCGCCGTTTAACATCTCCCCACCGAAATTATCTCCTAGACCCGTGAAATCATTATACCTGTCGTTCAGCTGAAAAAGAAACATATTTAGCACTCAGCAGCCATACCTAATTTTCCTTGAAGGCAAGGAACAAACAGCTAGAATTAAGCAAATATCTCAGCAGCTCAGTCCTTCCAACTAATTCTCAAGATGGTTTAATCGTGTATATCCCACAATTTAGATACAGCTTTCTAAATACATTTCCCTCCTCACTCTCCTCCTCTTGATGCTTTACTTTAAGCTGGATCTTTTTTTTTGTTTTCTGGTTTTGGGGGGGGGGGTCCTAAAGAGAAGAGCTTGGTGGATCACATTTATTACCCAAGGCATTACATTTTGTGACTTCTGCTCTAATTAAAGCGTTAGTGTTACCCTGATTTCTGGGGTCCCTTGGGGGACACCTCAATGTGCTCCACGTGATGGGGAATGGAAACTAGCCAGAGCACAAGCAATAGCAATGCAAGAGGCAGGGTAACCTAGCGGGGTCTTTTTACCCAGTGTTTACGGGGTCTGGCCAAGCCAAAATCCAAACAAAAATGTCCAATAAATGATTTCATTGAAGGAAAGTCTCACGCAGCAACCCAATCACTCACACACTCACTCAAAACCTATTAAGAAGCAAAAGAGAGGAAACTGCATTGGAGAATATTGAAGGGGTGTAGCTGGGGTGATACTGCACCTTTGTCCTAAAGTCCTTGGTCTGGGAAAAATAGCAGAGAAGTGGGGCTCAGCACGGAGAGGGCTGATGGGATCACTCAACGGATGGAGCAATGGTCTGCTGGGATGACTGGGAGTGATCCAAAGAACCACTCAAAAACTGGGACTATTTGCAGGGGGAAAAGTACCTGGTGGGCTAACCCTTTCCCCGGGAGAACAATGGGTGTTGCAGTGGGCACGAAGCTCCACACTGGTAATTTCCTTTGTGTGATGGGATTGCAAGGTGTTGCCAAAGTCTCAAGATCTTCGTCTGTGTTTTGTGGTGTGACTTCTGGTCCTCGCCTGATGGAATATTTGCTCAACGTGGGGCAGACATGCTAATCCCCTCGTCAGCTTCTCGGGGCTGAGGACCCTTTGTTTATTGTGGGTTTACACATCTTGAGGTCTCCTGGGACTACATGACTGGGGATTTTACTGGCCTGACCTGGTCTTCAGTCTTTGGCCATTGCTGCCTGCCTATGTGCCCCTTCGGGGGACCTCTCTGGCACACAGAATCATATTTTAATATCAAAATTGTACACCCCAGGATAGGGTTTACCAGTGAGATAACATTAGCTTTCAACAGCGAATGTACTATTTCCTCAGAAGTGATGGTAAAGCTGTCATTTTGGCCCAGATCTTTGTTTGTTTGTATTGCTTCTCGAGGGTACTTTCATTTGGATGGATTCTCTAATCCTTTCATTGCTGCTGTTGTTGTTGTTTGTTGCTGTTGTTGTGCGCCTTCAAGTCATTTCCAACTTATGGCGCGCATAAGGGGAACTTATCAGGGGATTTTTCTAGCAAAATTTGTTTGGGAGGTTGCCTTTGCCTTCCTCTGAGGCTGAGAGTGTGTGACTTTCCCAAGTGGGTATGGTATAAGGTTGAACTGTTGGGAAGCTGAATGGGAAAATGAGAGGGGGACAAACAGCCTGGGAAAGGATTTGTTATGATTAGCTATCAAAGAGAACGCTAGCATGTGCTAATTTGAAATCCTACAGCTTGTAAGGTGCTGCAAGCCCAGTGCTTCTTTAGTCTTAGCAATGCCAAGGTATGCTGTTGTTTTGTCAATGTTCCTGAATAAAGCTTTTGAAAGCTATAAGCCTCATTACTCAAGCTTGGAGTTAGCCTGTACATCACATTGTCTCTTCTGGCATTTACTGCCTCTAGACATAGAGCAGAAACAACCTACGATATGATCCACAGAGGCTTCTCTAAGAGTGTGGTAAAGACAGTGTTGCAAGAGGGAGCAGGCCCTGAGATCTGGCCCTCTGTCTCTCTCTCTCCCGCAACCAGCTAGGCCCCGATGGTCCTGCTTGGAGAGACCATGTCTGCACAACTTTTTTGTTGTCAGCGAGGGATCAAATCCCCCTTGCATACAGTTCCTTGCGTTATGAAAAAGAAGCCAACAGCCTGGTGAATGTTAACATTGGCTAGGGTTCATTCCCACTACACCATTATAACTCTGTGATTCCACTTCAACTGTCATGGTTCCATTTAGGGTTGCCAGATCTTAGGGCCGGCCCTGAGTCTCCAGTTTTCGTGGATGATCTCCAGGTAGGAGATGAGAATACACATTCTCCAGTTTTGGTGGGCTCAGCTCCAAGCAAGAGAAAACAACTATGTGCAAGTCAACTAAGAGAGCAGCAGCTTGCAAAGTTTAATTCATCTGTTACTGCAACCTGCAAAGTCTCTCTGAGGTGTGGGGGGGTGGGGGTGGGATTCTATGTTATTTACATCCTCCTTCCTTCCCGGTCATTGTAGTACCAGGGTTCACCTTCCACTCTGCTTTGCATCCACCTTTTGATTATGAGCACATGGGCTAGATTAAATATTCCCTATACTGTCTCTCAAAGTAGGTGAGAAGTAATAATCCTCTCATTTCACCTTGATCTGGGAACAGCTGCTTTAGCTAAGATTTCTCTTAATATCCAAGGAGGAAATACGTTCTCCCTCCTTCCCCCCTCTCTTTTTTCATCTTTCTGTACTTGAACAGCAAGCTGTGAGCAACTCTGGTTGGTACCAGTGGCATAGCTAGAGCTTTTGGCACCCCTCTCAATACAATCGAGGTGGCTTTAAAAATGAAATGACGGCACATGATAGTGGGAACGGCACTAAGGGGGCAGAGAAAGAAGCCAGCTCATCATTACTAATGAGGAGGTGAGGAAAAAGTGAACTGTCAGCTGGACACTGTCCTTTGCTCTGGGATGGCAGCCACGATGGTAATGGGAGCCCTCTTGGCTCAACTCAGCAGCTATGCCACCAATAGTAAGAGGTCCTCCCTCTTCCCCTTCCATCTGCCCCCTCCACACGCTCTGACTCAGTTCACCCCAGGAGCTATGCACCTCTTGTGGAAGCAGCTGGCTAGTGCGTACCAAAAGGGAAGGGCAAACGGGGGGAATATTGGTAAACTATGGAGGTGGGTTCCATTTAATTTGGGGACGCCACAGCAGTGACCCCCAAAAAGTGCTGCCCAGGGTGGACCACCACCAACACTCCGCTACACCACTGGTTGGTACTTAACAGATAATCCTTAACGATATCAGCAGGGGCTATGGCTTGGAATAATCCTGAATTAGCAACACTAATTCCATCCACTGGAATCGTGGGAGGGTCATATGAGGAAATATCATTCAGCATCCCACCAAACTACAAATCCCGGGGTTCCATGGGAGCATGACAGCTGAAGTGGAATACAGCACTATATTTATGTATCGTGGATAGTAGTAAGTGTAAGTATAAGTTTTTAGAGGGCCACTTGATTGATTGATTCATGAATCGCCTCTCCATGAAAGGTGTCTGAGAGGGTATGCTATTAATAATAAATCCTTTCAATTGTTTCATTGTGTTTTAACTTTTGTATTTTACGAGTTTTTAACTATGTCTTTTTTCATCTGTAAGCCGTTTTGAGTCCCAACCTGGGGAAAAAGCCGGGTACAAATAAAGATGATGATGATGATGATGATGATGATGATGATGATGATGATGATGATGATGATATACAGACACAACTGAGGTTCAAAAAAGGGAACGACATGCAAACATTTAGTGAAGCCATTCTGCTGGCTTTGACATTTATTGAAAAATGTCAAATTTGAGTTTCTTGGGCATTCATAAAAATGTCACCAATTTCTCGAAAGTTGCCATCGTGCATGTGAAAGGGGGATGTTTTCTCTTTATGTATAAAGAAACTGGTGTGATGAGTGGAAACTAAAATATATTTAACATTTTAAGTTTTGGACAAATAATCTAGAGGGAGGGAGGGACGGAGGGAGGGAGGAATGGAGGCTGAGAAAGAAAAGGAGAGAAGCAAATTTACTACATGATAAAAGTTTTCATTCCTTTGTAGTGTGCAGCTCTCTCTTCCTTGCCTGTTGCTCCTCTGTGCAGGTGTGCACCTGCTTTACAACTGTGCCCTAGAAATGCTGACTTGGAACTGAAACTGTGGACATCAATTATAAATTGTCAAAATTGGATGAATATATTGTTTTGTAGCATTGTTAATATTTCAGCAGGAGAATTCAAACTCTGCTGTAAACGGTGAATACCCCATTTTTCTTTCTCATTTCTGAGAAAGGCTCTCCTTTTTCCTTTTTTTATACATACATATACACATATATATATATATATATAGCATCCCCCTGGCTCTGCATTCTCTGGCTGTGCTCAGTGGTATTTGCCTTTCGAGCTGTCAAGCCAACTGTTTTTCAGACCCCTCATTAACAAAACAGACAACCAATCTCAATATGCATTATCAAAATTAGATCTTTTCGGAACAGTTGACAATTATGTATTATACAGTTACATGCATATAAATCTGGGACTTGGCTTTGTTAGGTTTTGCTGCTGACTTTTAACAAAGTGCTACCTAATTATGTTTCACATTGTACCAGCTCTCCATGGGGTAGTTTTTATTTTATTTTATTTTTATTATTTTGGGAGGGGCACTTTATGCTGCAGTTTGTTTCACAGTTGAATGTAAAATAATACAAAAATACCCCCAAATCATGAAGTGCAAAGGGTTTTTTTTAAAAAAAAAATCTTATTACTGTCACATAGTCATTCAGCAAGTAAGTAAGGCCCCAATATATGCAAGACTTAAAGGTATTTGTGTTTATGTTAACTTTTCACTTATAAGTAGAAAAACGTGTTGCTGTTGCATGCCTTCAAGTCATTTCCAATTTCTGGTAACCATAAGGTGAATTTTGGGCTGAAAGTGTGTAGTGCATATAAGGTCACCCAGTAGGTTTCCATGGTTGAATGAGGAATCGAACTGTGGTCTCCAGGGCCACAGCCCAATGTTCAAACCACTACACCACAGAGAGAATACTGTGGAGTAATTCTTTTTTTCTCCCACAGCAGGGAGAAAAGGTACTGTGATTATTCATCTTTGCATGCCACAACAAAATATTGTGTCCGGTTCTGGGCATCTCATTTCAAGAAGGACATCAACAAGCTGGAACATGTCCGGAGGAGGGCGATCAAAATGGTGGAAGGTCTGGAAGTCATGCCCTGTGAGGAGCAGCTTAGGAGCTGGGGATGTTTAATCTGCAGAAGAGAAGGTTAAGAGGGTGTTACTGCCCTGGCTAGTCCGAGCTTTGGGGATATTAAAAGATATCCCTTGATATCACAATTCGGCTGCACTTTCCCTCCACTTGCTTGCGAGGCCACCGGACAAGCACGTAAACAAGCTCAGCCGTTAATTGCCGTAATATTCCTAGACAATACAGGCAGGCCAGAAATAGCTGGCTCGCTACTTTAGGAGACCTCCAGGCAGGTACTCTAATTAGGTATGCACGCCACCTACAAAAGAGCCTCTGCCCCGCGATGGCAGCTTGATGGGTAAACTATACAATACCCAAGTACTCTGCGTTTGCATACTGGCTGCTCTATTGAGAATCTCTGCGATAACTCAGTCATTCAGATTCTGACCTTTCGGAGGCTTTGTCTCCAACTCCAAATCTACTGTTTTCCCCCAAGTACGGCATAGCCTGCAGTCACAATTCTCCTTATAAAAACCCTTGATTCTGAGACCTTCCTCGGATCGCTCCCGAGTTTCATCCCGCCTTGCTGCCGCTTTGCTTGGCGAGCCTCCCCTCAGCTCCACCTGCTGAGCTACATCGCACCCCAGCTTCTCTCTGTATCTTTCCGGGCTTCAGGACAGGTGAAGTATCACCCAAACCAGCAATCACTCTAAAAATCCCTCTATACCACTCCAAGCTTTATTCTCTTTAGTTATCTTGTATGAGTGTGTCGCATACACTGTTTTGCTTGTGTTTAATAAACATCTTTTATTGTTTCAACTTCTGTGTGCTACTTGTCTCAACCCAACACCGTAGACATAGGGTTCAAGATCTCACTACGTTACCCTGCCTCTCGTAACGCTAAGCAGTGCTCTGAGCTAATTTTCCCCACCTTTAGTTGAGCACATTTTGGTGTCCCTCCTGGGACCCCCAGTACACAGGGTAACAGAGGGTACATGATAGCCATGTTTAAATATTTGAAGGGATGTCAAGTTGAAGAAGAAGTGGGCTTGTTTTCCACGGATACAGAGACTAGGACAAGGAGAAATGGATTCAATCTGCAGGAAAAGAGATTCCACTTAAACCTCAGGAAGAACTTCCTGACAGTCAGAGCTGTTCGGCACTGGAATATGCTGCCTCGGAGTGTGGTGGAGTCTCCTTCTCTGGAGATTTTTAAGCAGAGGCCGGATGGCCATCTGTCGGGAGTGCTTTAATATGGGTTCCTACATACCAGGGGGTTGGACTGGATGACCTCTGTAGTCTCTTCCAAATCTATGATTCTATGATTTTATACTTAAGGATTTATGTTCCTGGATAAGGGGTATCTTGGGCTAATCACTCTACAGCTTGGCCTACCCAACATGGTTGTTGTGAACTCTTGAACTCTTTGGAGAAAAGGAAAGATAAAACTGTAAATGTGGTCAGGGGAATTGGGAAGAAAGATTCAGACAACAAACATGAGCAGAACTGAATGAAGGGGGAGAGAAAAGAACTGTGGGTAGGTTAAAATTACCAGGCACTTCCAACAATTTATGAACGCTGAAATTTTCCTGCCTCTGTTCAAAGTTCCATGCTTTCAAGTTGTTCTCCAAAACCATGAGGGCTAGCAACCTGTGCTTTTTAAAAGCAAAAGTTTACATAGATAAGACACAGCTGGAATCCTGAGTCCTTGTTATCCTGGGACTTCTAAATCTGTTACCTATAGCTTCCTCATGTGACAGCTGTACCTAGAAGTGGAAATGAATTCAAAACATTTCCCAGATAAATAAATATTTCATATTTGATTGTGAAATACCCAGGTCTTCTGACAATGTACCATGAAATATACTATGTATGTTACTGTGAGAAAACCATATCTTACCATAAACCTTTCAGCCCTAGCTGTAACCTTTTAATTTAAGGTTCCTCATTGCCCATAAGGCCATAGGTTTAACAAGATTGTTAGGAAAACGCTTTATGCTGAATTCAGTGAAAATGTACACCAGCAAAATAGCCAAGGAGAACACTGTGCCCCGGCCTGAATACAACATATGTTCCTTCTTTTGCAACTATTTCTTTGTCACCACAACAACAAAGCTAAAGTGATATTTTGATGCCTGAAGTCAGGGAAAGAAATGGTACCCATCCATACTAGTGAAAATATAAGCAAAATGTTGATAATTGGTTGTTCTTTAGTGGCACCCCTAAATCTGTTTCCTCAGGTAACCACCCTCTCCACCCTCAGTCTGGTTCCTTACAAGTCAACGTGATACTTTTAAACATTATATCCATGCAAAAAGATCTAAAGGTTGCCGGTTCCGTCTGTCATATATTTTTATAGGCTTTTTCAGAATGCTGTTGAGTTTGACAGAGTAACTGACTACAGCTGGAAATGAAGTGTAAGTCAATTCCATGCTTCCATAATTCACTGCCCAGGATTGTTGGGGGGGGGGGAGATTTAGTGATGCTGGTGATAGACAGCAAGGCTCTTGAAGTTTTCATTTTCACTTAGTGGCTGTAATACCTCAAACTTGCTGACCCTCATAGATCAGGACATGAAAAGGCCTCCAGAACTTCTCAGAAGGTGTTTGCTCACCAGAATGTGCAGTTTCACTTGCGATATTCTCAGCAACTAGTTGCAAAGTAACCTGGCAAAAAGGCGTGGATTGGAGGTTAGGCGGTGAGGAGGGACATGTTTATTTTGATTTTTCACTGTCAATGTGCTGTCAGGAGATCCCAGGCATTTGTAATGATCTGTAACCTGCTTCCTCAGCCCTGCCTTCTTCAGTGGTCAACATATCATATAAAACATTGTATAAACACTAGTCTTTTGTGGAGGAGGAGGAGGAGGATTTCTACTTTAAAAAAAAAAGTTTCCAGACCTCTGTGGACACTGCGGCCATTTCCACATGACGTCATCATACTGTCACAGATATGGGTTGTTTCTGGTCGAGGACCCATACGACCACATGACGTCGTCACTAAGCAACTGCTATTGCATCCCCAAACATTGCAAATCAGTCCTATTTCATTTCCAGAAAAAAATCTGTTAAGAATCTCCTTTAGCACTACAATCCCATTAACTGGGTGAGTGTGGTTTCTCAATAGTGCTTGATAGCGCTTCCTGTTGTCACAGATCCAGAAGTGGGTGGTGTGTGGGTGTTCCCAGGTTGTCCCTCATGCAGCTACTGCCATGGCATAGTAAGTTGGAAATCCATCACCTCTCCATGTTTATTTTAAATTTCTCCTTTGAGTTTTTCTTTTAATTTAAAATACATTTTTTAGCATTAAAGCTTGAAAATGCAAGCGTGTACTCGTGTGTCATGCTGTTACAATAGTGCTGCACTAGTACGGCTTACAAAAAAACAAAAAAAAAACCCAACCAATCAGGAGCTGTGTGACGGAGAAAAGGGGGAGAAAGGGAGTGGCCACTAAAGCTGTCATGAGAAGGGAACACCAGTAGCAATATGGCCTCTCAGCTCCAGGGGATGAAATAGATTATCTAGATCCATTTCAATCTGGTGTCAGGTCTAGCTATAGGACTGAAACAGCTCTGGGGGCTTTGGTGGATGACCTACACTGGGAACTAGACAGGGGGAGTGTGTCCTTGGTTCTGCTGGACCTCTCAGCAGCTTTCAGTACCATTGACCATGGTATCTTTCTGGGTCGCCTTGCAAGGATGAGACTTGGGGGCACTGTTTTACATTGGCTCTGTTCCTTCCTGGAGAGCCGAACCCAGAAGGTGGTGCTGGGGGACTCCTGTTCGACCTCCTGCCCTTTGGCCTATGGAGTCCCTCAGGGTTCGGTCTTGTCCCCCATGCTATTTAACATCTATACGAAACCACTGGGAGAGGTTGTCTGGAGTTTTGGGGTTCAGTGTCATCAGTACGCGGATGACACCCAACTTTATTACTCCTTTCCACCACAAGCCAAGGAAGCTGTCTTGGTCCTAAACCAGTGCTTGACATCAGTAATAGACTGGATGAGGACAAACAAATTGAAACTTAATCCAAGACAAGACAGAGGTGCTCCTGGTCAGTAGAAAGGCAGATCAGGGAATAGGGGTTCAGCCTATGTTAGATGAGGTCACACTCCCACTGAAGACACAGATTCGCAGCTTGGGAATGCTCCTGGATTCAGCTTTTACCCTGGAAGCCCAGGTCTCAGCAGTAGCCAGGAGTGCATTTGCACAATTAAGGCTTGTGCGCCAGCTGCGCCCATTCTTTGAGACGACAGACCTGGCCATGGTAACACATGCCTTGGTTACTTCCCAGTTGGATTATTGTAAGATGCTGTAAGTGGGGCTGCCTTTGAAGAGCGTTCAGAAACTTCAGCTGGTCCAAAGAGCTGCATCCAGGTTGTTAACTGGAGCTAGTTACAGGGATCATACAACACTGCTGCAACAGCTCCACTGGCTGCCGATCTGTTTCTGGGCGCAATTCAAAGTGCTGGTGATGACCTTTAAAGCTCTACATGGCTCAGGTCCAGGTTATTTGAAGGATCGTGTCTTCCCCTACAAACCAGCCTGGGTGTTGAGATGTGCTGGAGATACCCTTCTCTCAGTCCCACCACCCTTACCATTTGGTGGGAAAACAGGAGAGGGCCTTCTCAGTGGCTGCCCCCAGGCTCTGGAACTCCCTGCCCAAAGAGGTTAGACTGGCACTCTCCCTGCCTACCTTCAGAAAACAGTTGAAGACGTTCCTATTCCAGCAGGCATTTAATATGTAATCTGTATATAGAAAATACTGGTTATTTTAATTCCTATTTAATTGCTTTTTGTATGCTGTTTTTAATATGTATTTTAACATTGTTTTAATCATTACTGATCTCTGTTTTAACTTTTGTATATTACAGTTTTTAATTATGCTTTTTTATGTTTGTAAGCCGCTTTGAGTCCCCTAGGGGAGAAGAGTGGGATAGAAATAAAGATAATAAAATAATAGGAATATTCATCCTTAAAGTGAAAGTGTGTAGTCAGGAGTGTTCCTAACCCAACACCATCACAGAAATGGCAATGTTGGGATTGTAACGGAACAAGGTGCTATTGAAGTATGGTGCAGAAAGGGCCTGAGTCAAAGTCAATAAATCTGTTGTGTGTCACCTTTTGTGTGATTTGAATCCACCACTTTGGTTCCTACCCTCTGGAGAGCAGAAAACTAGCCTGCTTCATCTTGCACCTAAGAGCTCTTCAGATATTTGATGACTGCTATTTTCCCACCTCTCCAACTTCTGGATGAGACTCCAGAAAAGAAAAGATGGAAAAGTAACAGGATAGCTATCTTCAAATATCTGATGGGATGCAGGTAGGAAATAAAGCAAGTTTATCTTCTGCTCCTTGAGAGGGTAGAACCCAAACTAATGGTTTCTACTTACAAGAAAGGAGATTCTATGTAAACACAGGAAAAACATCCTGATCATCAGAACTGCCCCACAGAGGGATATACTGTTTTGGAATGTGGTAGACTCTTCTTCATTGTAGGCCTTTAAACAGGGTTGGGTGGCCATCTGTCAAGGAAGTTTTACCTTTGGATTTCAGTGCTGGCATGACTCTAGGACCCTTGGTGTTTCTTCCAACTCACCAGGTCTATGTTACTATTAGTCTCTTCTTCAGTGTGAGCATACCCAGCTTTCTCAACTGGGAGTTTCCAGATCCTTTACCATCCCACTTGTCCACTTCTGGATGGGTTATATAGATTGATTTCCTGCTCAAACAATGGTGCTTCAAACTAGAAACAGTATTCCAAATGAGATCTGGCTGAAGGTAAATAGCATGATACTATTACTTCCGTGGGTTTGGATATTATATGATGTAGACCCAGAACTGCATTTGCTTTTCTGCTTCTGTATTGCACTGTTGACTCATGTTTAGCTTGTGGTCCTCTAAAACCTCTAGATCCTTTTTGTGCATACTAACTGCTAAGCCAAATATTTGTGCATATAATTATCTCTGTCTAAACATAGAACCTTACCTTGATTCCTGTTGAGTTTCATGGATTGGTTCACTCATCTGTTGAGATTATCTTGAGTGCTGATTCTTGTTTATGGGGTATAGGCTTCCCTTCTTAGCTTGGTGTCATCTGCAGATTTGCTGAGTATGCCCTCTCCTCTTACATTGTAGATGATGACCCCAACTGTCTATTCTCTCCAAGATGATGAGGAACTATTGGCAGTCACTCTTTGGGCTTAGTGCATTAACCAGCTCCAAATCCATCTAACAGTGGCATCATCTAGATCACATTTGTCTCCAAGAGCATCATTCATGGAAGACCCCATCAAAAACCTTACTCAAATTAAGCAACACTACATCTGCAGCATTCCCCTGATCTATCATGCTTGTAACTCTATTTTAAAAATAAACATAAGTTTGCAATGACAACTGGTTTAAGATTTGTTCTAGAACCTTTCCAGAAATTGATGTCAATCTGAATGGTTGGTAGTTGCTCAGACCTTCCCCATGACAAACACACCCTTTTGGAAGATAGTTAACATTTGCCCTCCTCCAGTCTGTAGGAATCAGGCCTGTTCTTCAAGAATTCTCAAAGATTATAATCAGATGCTCTGATATTACATATGTACATCCCTTTACTACCCTTGGAGACATTCATTTGTAGCTAGGTGTTCCCATACTGGCAGGCCTACTAATGCATTTTTAACTATGGTGTACATTTAATCATGATATATTTTTATTAAAATATATCTGTATTTTAAATGGTTTTGTGTTTTTAGTGTATTATAATCATAATGTATTTTTAATTGTATTTTAATCCACGTTGTACCCTGCCTCAAGCCTTGGAGAGAGGTGAGTAATAAGTAAATTATTATTATTATTATTATTATTATTATTATTATTATTATTATTATTATTATTATTCCACCTTCTTAACTATCTTAGATTTCAAGCCTGATCACAACATATTTTATTCTATTTGCACCAGATTACACACTCTTTTGCTTTCGGGAGAAGACAGAAGCAAAGTAGGGTTTGAGCAGTTGCACTTTCTTTCTGTTAGTCATTAGAGAGCCCCGGTAGCGCAGTGCTTAAACGCCGGTACTGCAGCCACAATGTTGTGAGTTCAATCCTGCCAGGCTTCCAGGTTGACTCAGCCTTCCATCCTTCCGCAGGTCGCTAAACTGAGTACCCAGCTTGTTGGGGGCAATTAGCTAACACATTGTAAACTACTTAGAGAGCACTTAGCTGATAAGTAGCATAGAAATACACATGCTATTGCTATTAACATTTCTCCATCTCTTTCATGCAACAGACCTACCATTTCCTTGTTCCTCCACTTTATCTGAACATAACTGAACCCCCATTATTATTATTATTCCCATCACCCCTAGTGAGAATGTGCATAGACAGATATAGCTACAATGATGGACCTTTGCCATCATAGGTACTTCAGCCAATGCTACAAAAAAAAAACAAACCTCTACTTCTTAACCCAGGCGTCATCCCAATCAAAGGGCTTCCAAAATGCTTCAAATTAAGGAGTTAGGGAAAGATAGCTGCAATCCTATCAAAGTCTCAGGGCTGATTAAGACAGGGAACTGGAGAGATCCCATGGGGTCCTGCCACAACTGCTTCTCTCAATCCACCCCAGAACTGGGACAGCACTGCAGTCATCACGTCCCAAATCTGTGGTGCCTCAAAAACCATTCCATTCACATGCTGCCTGAAATAAGAGGTAGGTTGTTGGGGTCATGTTTGGTCATTAACAACCATAAAAGTGAATCCCCAAAATTATGACATCTTAAGTCCCGCTTACGATCTGGAAAATATTATACTGAAAGCCAGTCATTATCTGTCTTAGAGATGGAAACTTTAGCATGAAACAAAATGCACAATTTTGCCCCGTCTCTTATTCTGACACTTCTTCAGTCCATTTTCAATTTCCTGCATCACTAAGAACTCCCTCTATTCATCATGGTCACCAATACGTTCGTTATGGGTATTATTATTTGATTCCATTATTATTAAGGTATAGATCTGGAGGAAACTATTTTCTCCAATTGTCTGTTACATTCCAAAGTCTACTAATGGTTTTATTATTTTTGATGATCTCAAGCAAGGCTCATTTAATCTCTGAAGAATGGAATGCACGGCATCAGTATATTGTCAGTTATTATCTTTTCTTTTCAAATTGAGTGTTTTCAGGAGAAAAAAAATAGGTTGATGTAATGGGTTTGTTTAGTAAAGCTTTAGCACCAGAGAAGACTACAAAGAAGTGGGACTGAATCCATTGCCAATGCAAGGTATCCCAAATTTACTTAAATGTGCAAGAAAAGTTCCTTAGGTCCAATATTTGGACAGACTTATCAAATTCGGACCTAACAAACTGAAAAGCAAACCGGTACACATCTTTGCACTCAAACCTGCACTTTTCAGAAAGTCATGTTCTGATCCTCAGCTCAGAAACTGCAAAAAAAATGAATACAATCAGCATTCCGCATTTGCGGGTTTTCCTCTCACTGATTTGATTATTTGTGAGTTTCTCTAACCTCTGCCCCTGCTCCACCCCAGGGGCTTTTTTTGGGGGGGAACCTTCCCTCTCAGTGGCTCCAATCAGGCCCTGCATCCCATGTTTTAACACTACACAGACATTCAACGTTTCATCAGAGGAAAGGCCACCTTGCATCCTATCTTGGAAGAAAGGTGGGATACAAATTCAGTTAATAAAATAATATAATAATCTTGCCTTTCAAAATTAATTTATTTGAAAGAATGTCCTGGGGACGGTTGCTCTGTAGTTTTGCAAAGAAATCACAGTGCATGAGACTTTATTAACAGTTCAAATCATTTTGGAAGGATAGTTTGCATAATATGCATTTACTTCCTAATCACTTGTGATTTATTTTACATAATTTCATAAGGTTTTCTTAGGCAAGGGATACTTTGCCAGTTTCTTCCTCTGAACTACAGCCTATAGCAGCTGGTATTCATTTGCAGTTTCCATCCAAGTACTAACCAGGGCTGACCTTGCTTAGCTTTCAAGATCAAACAGGATCCAGTGCCATCCTGGCCTCCTTGGCAAGGGATTTCCAGAGTCTAGAGGCAGCCATGGAAAAGGCCCTCTTTCATGCTCATCAGTTCCAAAGCACACTGGATCTGTTGTGTATCAGGTCCCAGTTTGTTGGCTCCCCTACCTAATAATGTCATAGCAGCCCTTTGCTGAATACAGACATTGCAAAACTGCTCAGTTCTATTTTCTGCAGATGTAAATCCCAAAGTGAATTCCAGACAATTCTTTCGAAAAAAGAAAGAACCAGCCTGTGGATAACCAAATCTCAGAATGACATAGACTAAAAATTGACAGATTTGTCAGCAAGTTGGTATTAACAGGCTACATTGACCCACACCTGCACACATACACATACACACTTATTTTCATGGGGAGCACAGGGTTCTGTGAATGTGAAGGGAATGTGCCTCAGCCCTAAGGATTGATTGATTGATTGATTGATTGATTGATTGATGATTATTTATTTTACATCCCAGCATGGGATCTAAAGCAGCTCACAACAAATTAAAACAAAGTACAGCTAAAACCTTTAGTTTCCCCTTCCCCCAAAAAGAAAGAAACAATTCAGTTAAACTGCTAAATGAAAACACTTCAAAACACAGGCCCTTTCCGCAACTCACCTTTTTGCGGAGCTGGGGTGTGGGGATCGTGTGAGCAGCCTCTTGCAAGAGGCTCTCGCGGCCCTGTTGCTTCAGCTCCGCAGCTGCTGCCTGCTTGCAAGCAGGTAGCGCGAGAGCCCCTCCTCTTCCTTCCGCAGTGCAGCCTGGGATTTTCCCAGGCTGCACTGGGGCAGGAAGCACAAGTGCCACAGCTCTGGAGCTCTGCACGCATGGCAAGTGCATGCGGGGGCCCGGAGCAATGCGCGATCATGCACCATTTTCAGCTCAAAGCCAAAAATGAAATAGTGTGCTATTGGCACCTGCCAGCCCCTGGAGCATCGTGCGATTGTGAGTGTGTTGTGTGGACCGCTCCTCACAGTCACGCAACGCTCCAGGGGCCCTTTCACATGGTAAATGTCATGCGAAAAGGGCCACAGTAAAAAAGATAAAAGCCTAATTCATCCCATTTAAAGATCCTTCTGCCAGAATAAATTAAGCGCTGAAGACTTGCCTAAATAGCAATGTCTATACCTGCCAGTGGAAAGAGATTAGATAGGGAGCCAATCAAGCCTCCCTTGGGAGGGAATTCCACACCCTGGGAGCTGCCACTGAGGCCCTTTCCGCAGGTTACCGGATCCTGGTAACTTGTGGGATCCAGTAACCTGTGGATCCTGCAGGGATCCAGTAGAGCCTGTCCCAGGAGGGGAATGCAACAGGAGCACTCCCTTCCATACTGGCTGCCTGCGAGAATGGAGGAAGCATGATGGCCACCCCTCTTCCTTTCACAGTGCAGCTGGGTACTGTCCCAGCCTGCAATGGTGCAGGAAGTGGGGCCATTGTGCTTCCTGACCCTCTGCAACTCAAGTAAGTGCAGGAGGGTGATGGGAGAGCAGCACAATTTGCAGTCATTGATGGGAAGAACCTATCAATGATTTGCAGCATGATCCTGACACCTGGAGATGGGAGAACAACGGGACACAGACGGCGTCATGCAGAATCATCATCTAGGTTCCGTACTTCTCCCATCCCTAATGCGGGACACCAACGTCCTGTGGAAAGAGCCCAAGAAAACCTTTTTCCATGTTCTCAAAAAATATGCCTGTGATGGTAGGTCAGTGTAGGGGGAAAGCCTTCCCCTGAAGATCTAAAAAATCGAGTAGGTCCATAGAGGGAGAAATCACCTTTGGGAACATGTCTTCAGAACATGTTCTGAAGTACTCTCTCCCCAAAATTCATCCCCTGCAACTACAGCAGTAAATAGGATGGGGGAATTTTGGATCAGCCCTAAATACTGAAGGTACAGTATGTGAATCAAGTCAGAGATGGATTTTACAGTGTTTGTTCAAAAATGTAATTTTACCAAGGTATGATTCCGTACCCTGTAACATTTCACGGATGAAAATCAGAAGACAGGTGGCCAAGCAATATCAGAGTGTGGTCAAGGTGGCAAAAGTTATTAATTGAGAAGAACATAAAAGAAAGGAGAGGCTTGCAGCAGTTTGCTTTGGTCTTGAGCCTACTGGGAAGGGCAAGATTCTGCCCTCTCTTCTCATCTCCTCCCACTGAGTTAACTGAATACAAATTACTTTTGCACTTTGAACTCAGGCCCTTATCACACTATGCCCCAATAGTGCATCATCCCAGTGGGATCCCAGCATTGCCATTGCTGGGATGGGATCAAGGCCTGAACGCTCCCCACCACATCTGGTTGGCTGCCACAGATGGATAGTGTCACTGTTCTTCCTTCTGCAGTATAGCATCAATGGCGAGCCTCTTTCCCCACCTCTTCCCCACCCCATAACCTATGATTGGTCAGTTCCTGCACTGTACTGCAGAAGAAAGTGCGATCAAACACTTCAGCCCTTACCACATACAGGCAGCTGATGGGATTGTCATGGGAAAGGAAGCCATTACCAGGTTTGTTTATTTTTTCCAATAATGAAAAAGAGTGCATTTCCCATGGATGGAGACACAACAGCACTGGGTGAGCAATGACATTGTGCAATGCCTTGCATCCTGGACTGGGAGCAATGCGTTGCTCTGCCAGGATGACAATGTCGTGTGGTAAGGCCCTCAGTTTGCAGCTAAAGTAAGCTGAAAACAAAAAGGAAAATGAGAAGAGGAGTAAGAAACTGGGATATTTTAAAGGCAGCTGAAAAAGTGAGAGGACAGATGATCAACTGGGACTGTCCCTGCCAAACTGGGACATTTAGAGGGCATGTGATTTTGGCTAATACTAGGATCAAGCTGACAGCATCCATACAGCACCTCACATAGGGAAGATCTGATCTTGGCCCATTTAAAGTTTCATCAGCTTCAACAATGACCTGCCTTTGGGCTTGTTTGAAATCAGAGCTGGCAACATCAAGGATTTCTTCCCCCTTCGTCTTCTCCCCCACCCTTTCTGAATGCCATTATTATTTAATTTTTCTCCTGCTCTGTGCCAAGGTCTTAATCTGTCTTGCACCGGCAGTGGGAACATTTGAAAGAATCGTTTCCCTAGGCACTTTTAAGATGTTTCCAGTAAATCGTACCTAAACCTGTCCAGCTGGCTGGGTCATTTAGCAAGTGACACACCCACTCAGTGTTTGTTAGATGCCACCGGAGAGTTCCCTCAATGCTTTCAAAACCAAACCAAACCCAAAAGCCACATATGATGATGGGATAAAGCACTGCTAATGTGCAAATGTGATGGGGGAATACAATGATAAGTGCCCACTGGGGAGCAGCAGGTTCTTTTAAAGTTTTGTTATGGGAAGGCTTACAGAACAGGATTAGACAACAGGTTTTGGAACAGCAGGGCTGAAACTGCACCGGTTTTGAAGGAAACAGCAGTAAAAGATCACTTGATTACTTAAGACCACGTCCCTTCTTGGCTTGTTCTGCTGCTGCTTTTCTGGTTTTTCCTTCTTTATTTTTTATTTCTTTTTAATAAAGAAAACCAGACAATAAAGTTTATCAAGCACTTTTAGCCTGGCCCTTTGACCACCACTCTTCCAGGTTTAAACAACCTTATAGGGTATACAAGCTATATATTTCCTTGCACAAAGAAAGAAGAAACGTAACTTTTGCAAACAGCTAGTTAAAACATGACAAGGTGTTTAGAGAACTTTTCTCCACCCATGACACCGTGAAGACATCACAGCTTGAAAAACTCCCTTGTGAAAGTAAATCGTGATGTTAGTAACTCATTGCCATTAGTCATTACCCTGTTGAAAAGGTAACTCGTTACTTACTTTCTGCTACTTTTGTGACCAGGAGGACATGTAAAAACATTAATATCCTGAGTAATTCCCATCAAAAATGCCCTTTAAAATACATTTTCAAAGTAACCAGAAACCAGGAATCATTGTACCATTAAACTCAGTTCACCAGGGACCCCAGAAATATTTATAAGATGATGGGAGTTCAACATTGGCAGGCAGGTTGTTATTAACTTTGCCTACTTAGAGGTACTCACAAGGGGAAGACAAATTACTATCCCCATCCATTTTGACTGAAATATCTTTAACTATGAAGACTCTTACAATTGCAAGATACACTTAGATGTGTCCTCCAGGCATTCAGTGAAGTTTACTCCCAAATAAGTGTGCCTAGGATAGACTACAGGCAGCTGTTCTGATTCCTAGGAAGGACTGGTGACAATTGCTGTCTTAATATTTCTTAGCACTTGATAATTTAGTATGCCTCTGGTTGATAATTCCAAAAAAGGAACAGCTACAGAAGTCTTAGCTGTCCACTTTTTTCAGATTATTTTGGAGGAGCTCAGCCCCCTTTCATAGAATCATAGAAATGTAGAGTTGGAAGAGACCACACGGGCCATCCAGTCCAACCCCCTGCCATGCAGGAACACCCTCAAAGCACTCCCGACAGATGGCCATCCAGCCTCTGCTTAAAAACCTCCAAAGAAGGAGACTCCACCACATTCCAAGGCAGCATATTCCACTGCCGGACAGCCCTGACTGTCAGGAAGTTCTTCCTGAGGTTCAGGTGGAATCTCCTTTCTTGCAGCTTGAATCCATTGCTCCTTGTCCTGGTCTCTGGAGCGGCAGAAAACAAGCCCTCTCCCTCCTCTACATGGCATCCCTTCAAATATTTAAACATGGCTATCATGTCCCCTCTTAACCTTCTCTTCTGCAGACTAAACATACCCAGCTCTCTAAGTCGATCCTCATAGGGCATGGCTTCCAGGTCCTTCACCATTTTGGTCGCCCTCCTCTGGACCTGCTCCAGCTTGACCATGTCCTTCTTGAATTGGGGTGCCCAGAACTGGACACAGGATTCAAGATGAGGTCTAACCAAAGCAGAGTAGAGTGGTACCAGTACCTCCCTCGATCTAGACACCATACTCCTATTGATGCAGCCGAGAATTGCATTGGCTTTCTTGGCTGCCGCATCACACTGCTGACTCATGTTCAGCTTGTGGTCTATTAGGACTCCTAGATCCCTTTCACACGTACTGCCATCCAGCCACGTGTCCCCCATCCTATATTTCTGCATTCCATTTTTTCTACCTAAGTGTAGGACCTTACACTTCTCTCTGTTGAATTTCATTTTGTTAGCCTTGGCCCAGCTCTCCAATCTATCCAGGTCATTTTGAATTTTGATCCTGTCCTCTGGTGTATTAGCAACCCCTCCCAATTTGGTGTCATCTGCAAATTTGATGAGCGTGCCCTCTATTCCTTCATCCAAGTCATTGATGAAAATATTGAACAGCACTGGGCCCAGGACAGAACCCTGTGGCACCCCGCTAGTCACTTCTCTCCAGGATGAAAAGCAGCCATTGGTGAGCACCCTTTGGGAACGGTCAGTCAACCAGTTACAGATCCACCTGACAGTAGCCCTGTCCAGCCCGCATTTTACTAGCTTCTTTGCAAGAATGAGGGTTCTAGCCCCATCCCCACAACACACACGCACACACACACACACTCTTGTAGAATGTGTGCAGTTCATTCTTCTTTCCAGATCCAGTAATAATAGATGGGTAAAGTAATTTGCTCTCCCTTTGCACAGCATGAATCTCCTCATGCACAGTTATGCATTGATTGTGCAATGTGAACCTTGTGTCAAAGGCAACGTTGCTCAACAGAGTGTGAGCCCAAGCGTGCATCTCAATGCACAACCAAATGTGAATGTGCATCCCATGCACATGCATACCCTATGCAGATCCATGTACACGTGTGTGTCTGCATGCGAAGGGCAGCCACATGTACAATTCTACATGCACAACCTTGAACTGAATGCAAATCTTCTACCTCTGACAAAAATGTCCAACTGTTGCTGTAGGAGAACATATACAGGATGCTTCATTGCAGCTAGTTTCTTGGGAGAGAGGGTGTTGATGAGGGTATAACAAAGCCACATTTCAGAAGCAACATAAGAAACAAGACTGAACTGCAAGGAACCTGGCAGGGGAGGGCTTAGGCCCCCTAGGACGTGGGTGGAGTCCCTTGAAATGATTGGGCAAAATTGGGCAACCGAGACTGCTATAGTCCATCCTCATTTGGAATTACGGATCAAAGTGTATTAAACGATCAAGCACCAGGAAAGACTGAGACAGCAAACATCATTGGCCACTCCTAGGATTAACACCAGGCCAGCTCCCTGCGCCCTCCTTCTGCAACACAGCTGGCCTCTTTCCCATACTGTGCTGGGGAAGGAAGTGAAAGCACAACCTGTGGATCGCCAGCATAGTTCCCCATTGCAGGACTGAGACACCATGTGGAAATGGCCCAAGGTTCAAATCCCTGCTTGGCCTTGGAAACCCATTGGGTGACCTTGGACAAATCACACTCTCTCAGACTCAGGGGAAGGCAAAAGTAAATGCCCACTGAATAAATCTTGCTGAGAAAAACCCATGGTTAGGATTGTCATTAAGTTGGAATTAACTTGAAGGCACGCAACAACAACAGCAACAAATTAAGGATACAGTTAGCAACAGAAATACCAAGCCCTTTATTACCTCACTCCACTGGATCCTTTAAGAGAGATGACAATCTTTCCCTTTCTTTAGTTCTGCCCTTGTGTTGAACCTGCTGTCCATGTTCAATCCGTATCAGTGCTTCTTAATCTATCTATAATGGGGAACTGGCTATTACTTTCCCCAATATGCTATGGCCCAGTACCATATTTGTGTCCATCAGCTACA
The DNA here is from genome assembly GCA_030412105.1 of Cyclura pinguis. NCBI lineage: Eukaryota > Metazoa > Chordata > Lepidosauria > Squamata > Iguanidae > Cyclura > Cyclura pinguis. Next base: position 13,468,613 of record CM059599.1, on the reverse strand, counting down.
ATTCTAACATTCCTAGATAGTGTCCAGGGACCAGCACCTGATGATTCATGGTTCAGTACTGGCCCACCAACCATAACTTTGAGTAACACTGATGCATATAATGCTGGACTGAAGGATGTTATGGGGGTGGTGAAGTCCAAGACTGCAATTGTCTGAGCTGCACTGAGGTCAGAGAGGATTGGCACATACATTGGCTGAGCAGATCTCTTGCTGTGATTGAGTAAGCTGCCATGTTTTTAAAGAGACAAGGCAAGCAATGCCTGGTTCTCAGGAAACTAGGAACAGCCAAGAACATTAGAAGGAAAGTGTAAGAGGCAGAAGTCCAGAAAAAAGTAAAGGAATGGAAAAGGCCAAAGCCAGGAGTCTAAAAGAAGAAAAAGCGGACAGAAGAGAGATGTCCGGAAGGCCTATACCTGTAAAGGTGAGGTACCTTACAATGCTTCAAATTAACCAACCAAGAGTCTGGGTGCAGGCATCTGCTCGCCGTGAGTTGATGCCTTTTTGCTTCTGTTCGTTGCCGCCGATTAAGTTAGTTTAATAAAATTATTTTCCCCAAAAAAATGTTTTAGATGCCATATCTTTGAGCCATAAAATTTATTGTACCTTTATGTGGAATTATACTGGAGTTGAACATATAAATCAATTTATAAGGTCTAATGACACACAAACGCTTAAAAACGAAAGGTGATGTAGTAAATTCAAATTACCATTACAAATGTAAGCTTTGTAGTCAGTGTGTGACCTGCTAAGGATTATATTTAACTCCCCTGAGAGTGGTTTATCATAAAACTTTATACTTTTATTACAGTGAATTATTAACTCCTCCATGATGTGAGTCATTCCAAGCTTCGACTATAGCTTTTTTAATGACACTATAATAGACATCTTGCTAATAGCAGTGGGATTGCTACCTCTGAGGTAAAAGGGGGAAAAGAAGAATAAAACTAAAAGAAGAAGAAGAAAAGAAATGGAGGGGACAAATAGCATATTTCCCAAGGGAACAAAAACAACCGTTCATATGAAGAACTGTTTGAGGCCATAGAAGGCTGAACCTGCTCCCTTTTACTCTTGTTGGGAAACAATAGCTTAACAGGGTGACACCTGAAAAGAACTAAATTTAAATGTCGTACCTTTGGAGGGGAAAAAAGCAGGGTCATTATGAGCTCTTTTGCCAAAGGAAAAAAAGGAACAAAAGTTGTTCTCGCTAGCAGTGAAACCTATCTGAATGACTCTATAAACCCCCCCTTTCAAGGAATTGCTCACTGCAGCTGAGATGACTACCAAGCGGAGGGGATTTCTCTTAAGAGAGCCAACCATAAAGATGGTCTCAGTGAAGAGTCACAGCCTCAGCTTTCTTCTTAGACCATTTCCACACTACACTCTTATAGTGCTATTATTCCACTTTCAACATCCTGTAGAATTCTGGGGGTTTTAGTTTCCTGAGGCCAAAGAGCTTTCTGACTAAGAATTCTAAATGCTTCTCCCTAAACTGCAGACCCCAGAATTCCACAAGATATTGAAAGTGGAATAACAACACTATAACAGTGTAGTGCAGAAATGGCCTCAGTATCTCAATGGCGTAGCTTGGGAGTAGAAGCATAGAATCATGAGTTGGAAGAAACCACAAAAGCCATGGAGTCCGACCTTCTGCCACACAGGACGACACCATCAAAGCCTTCCCAAAAGATGGCTATCCAGCCTTTGTTTAAAAACTTCCAAAAAAGGAGACTCCACTATATTCCAAGACAGCGCATTCTACTGTCAAACTGCTCTTACCATCAGGAAGTCTTCTTAATGTTTAGATGGAATCTCTTTTCCTCAAGTTTGAAGCCATTGCTCCTTGTCCTAGTCTCCAGAGGAGCCAAAAATAGGTTTCTTCCATCCTGAGTAATCAGTTAGAATAACTACCCAGAGTAACTAGTTACTTGTATTGGCTTCCTTTTCCAATGGCAACAGTATAGCTACATTACAAGTGTGGTGTAACAAGGGATATGTTTCACTGCTTCTGAGGTGTAACTATATCTTTTGAGCCACTTTGATAGCTGTGCGGTAAGGAGAAAGATCACATGGTTCAAATGCTGGCGTGTTTTGCTACCTCCTACTCTGTCGTGGATGCTGAGGTGACAAAGAGTTGAATGGGAGAATATGTGCTTTGTACCACAGGTCAATGGCTTGCAGCATTCAAATATTTTTGAAACTTAAAAAAGTAACTATTATAGCTACTTATAGGAAGTGGGAAAGTGAAGGCCTATATCCTATTGGTAGTCCAAACTAGAGGAGAGCCACTAAATCAATTGGATTTATCTACTTCAAGGGTGGGCAACTGTTGGGGCAAGGGAGCCAACACATTTAGGCGTCAGGGGTCTTTGGGCCACAAAAACGGCCAGGGAGTTTGCATGGACCAGCCTTTGCCCACCCATGACACACCTGATGGCTCACCAGGTCAGATGTACTTTTAAGAAAAGTACAGCAGACAGACCACCAATAGAAGCAGGATTTTCCACACCGGTACACTTTGATCCAATGTCACAATGGTCCAAATGAGGAAGTTAGGCAGAAGGAGGCACTGGCCTATTGGTTGTTGATGTCAAAAAAACCTCAGCATGCAGGGGCCATGGATTGGATTCACTATAGTCACAAAAACATTATAAGCTTAGAAAAGTACCTTTTTTGCTTTATCCCCTAGATATGCTGGCCAGGGTATTCTTTTTCAAGTTTGGTTGGAAAGTTCAAGTAAACTTATTGCAAGAAGCAACCAAGGTAGCATCTCTGTCTATGGCACGAGTGCTGCGTGCATGTGAAACAAACACCCTCTATGGAATGTAGGGCATTTTTGTCTTTTGGGGGCATTGGTGGAACACTGTGATATCTAGACTGTTACCCTGATTTCTGGGGGTCCCAGGAGGGACACCTAAATTTGCTTACAACAATGGGGAGGGAATTAGCGCAGAGCACAAGTTGGCAATGCGAGAGGCAGGGTAACGTAGCGAGATCTTGAACCCTATGTCAGGCCAAGTCAAGGATGAGGCAGATGTTGAAATTAATAATTATTTTATTAAAAACACAATCAAACAAATTGTATGCAACACACTCACGCAAGAAACTAAAGAAATAAAGGTAGTAGCGGATAGAGGGATTTTTGAGGAGGTTTGGTATGGGAAATACTATACCTGTCCTGAAGCCCGGTAAGAAGCAGAGAAGCCGGGGAGCGTGGATCTCAGCACGTGGAGCTGAGGGGAAGGCTCGCTGGACAAAGCGACAGCAAGGCGGGATGGAAGCCAAGAGCGATCCAAGGAAGCGCTCAAAGTCAGGGGTTTTTATAGGGAAGATTGTGACCGCAGGCTAGTTTGTACTTGGGGAAAACAGTGAGTTTGGGGCTGGAGACAAAGCCTCCAAAAGGTCAGAATTTGAATGATTGAGTTATAGCCAAATTGTCAATAGGGTAGCCAGTATGCAAACGCGGAGTGCTTGAGTATTGTATAGCCCGATCATCAAGCTGCCAGCGCGGGGCAGAGGATCTTTTGAAAGTTGCGTGCATACTTAATTGAGGTACTTGCCTTGAGGTCTCCTGAAGCTGTGAGTCGGCTATTTCTGGCCTGCCTGTATTTGTTTGGAATATTACAGCGATTATCGGCCGAGCCTGTGTGCGTGCTTGTCCGGTGGCCTCGCAAGCACGTGGAGAGGAATGGGTATATGAGGCCGAATTATTGATATCAAAAGATATCTTAATATCCCACAAGCTTGGGCTAGCAATGTCGGTAACAAGATCAAATAGAGACTTTTTTTTTACAACAGGAAGATTCACTTCCTATTTTTATGCCTCTTCTGGACCTAAAATAACCAAGAGTAGGCTGCCTTACAGGGTGTTTTGGGACATTTGGGGGCAATTTTTCATTTTCTCATCCCAGGGGTGCAAGGACCACAAAATCAGCCCTAGGGTCACAATTTGCCTCCTCTCCCGGTCTACATATACGAAACTAAAGCTCCTCCATGTTCAATTAAATCCTGTACAGGGTTAACGGTGAAATACAAATAAAATAAAATAAAATAAAATAAAATAAAATAAAATAAAAGGATAGATTCTGGTTGGTTTAGAAGCTGGGCTTGAAAGAAGCTGAATATCAGATGGAAACAATCCATGTTTGGTTAGAAGACTAAAGTAAAGTTACTGCCAAGAGCAACAAAGCAGTGTCTCCACATATCGTACGAGCATTGCATGTATGTGACACAAACAACTCCCAGTTTCCTGGGATCAATACTGAGCACAGCAGGTCTTCTTTGTTCTTCTTGGGGACCTTTTATTAACAAAACATTCAGTCCCTATAGCCCGCTGAATTTGCTGCACAACTGAACACATCAAGTCTGCTCAAAACAACCTCGCCATGAAGGTGTCTAGAGGTTTAAGAAGAGTCAGGGCTAGCTGTGTACAGAGCTGGAAATGGCTGGTTTTGCTAATAATATTTGGAGGCAGGCCTGCCAAGACTTAATTAGGATAGCCCCCCTGCCAACGTGGAAGATCTCCCAGTCCTGAGAGTCCTCCTATTGTATTGGCAGAATCAATTACACAATGGCTATTGCCTCCCTAAGAGCTGATACTAACCACCGGCTGGTCTCCTGTCATGTCACAGAATGTTTGCAAAGGCCTATGGTTAAAAGGGATGGTGTTGCTATACCCTACACCTCCACTCTGCAAGATGTGCTATTTTTATAATTGTACATATTTATGGCTGAAAAACATATTTGAAAGCTCACTAGGTGTAAGGATGACTTTACGCATGGTCAAGTCACAAGTTCAGAGAGGATTAGGTAGGAAAACCTGATTCTAATTGGTTTGTGATAATCCTTTCTAACTTCAGGCTACATGCACACCCGAATATAATGGAAGGTGAAACTGTCCAGGTAAAACTATCAGAGACCATCCTGTGATGCCGCCCTGTGGAAAACTTTCCTAGAGACATTAACCAACCAGACATTAAGAGATTGTCATGACTCCCATCAATGTTTTGCCACCTAAAATTAAGACAATCGGCCCAATCTGAACTGCTTGTCAACCCTGAGAGAAAGCAATTACCATTTTGTCCAGGCACCCTGTTTCAGGGTAGGAAATACAGTATGAAAACTCCAGGTTCAGCCACAGCAAATTGTAGTACATTGGGAGTATTATGCTGCACAAGGTACTCCAGACTCCCATTCCTCAATGCTACCTTCAGACATTGGCCCTTTCAGCATGTGGGGGGGGGGGAACGGCCAAAAGCAGAGCTTACCAGCTTTGTTTTCTGACCGGCTGAGTCCGTCACCACAAGGAGCAGCACGAGTTCGCTGCACCGCAGTCCTCCGGCATCCCAAATGGCGGCTTCCAGTTGGTGGAGGCTTTCCACCAACCGGAGAAGCTCGCCAGCCGGAAGCCTGCCCCCAGCAGATCTGCAGGCGCACACTTGCGCGTGCCTGCAAATCTGCTCCGGAGCCGGGCGACGGAGCAGCACAGGGTTGCGCGCTCCACAATTTTTAAAAACCTCTAAAAAGAGGTTTTTAAAAAACACGCCGCGTGACCAGTTCCGGTCGCTCCGGAGTGGACTGAGGTATGGAACTACAGAAAGTAGTCCACCCCAGTCCACTCTACGGTGCAGAAGACCTCCGTTAGAGGTCGCTCTGCACCGTTTTACTAGCCCGGTGCGGAAATGGCCATTGTCTGAGCCACTCTGCTTTGACCTTCTTCTTCAGGACTGGTAACTATCACCTTTTCCACCCAATTTCTCTCTATGCAACCTTTCTTGCCTCACTTTCTGATAGTCTTGTATGGTTCTTAAGAGTGTCTGATTTCTTTTGTGTTTATTAATTCCTAGTAAAATACTCTGTTTAACCTTAATTGGAGTCCTCTCTATAGTTAATACTGGTATACACGGGTGAAAAGATCCTGCCATTACCCTCCTCTCTAAGGCCTCCTTGAGCTATAATTCCCCAAATTCTAAGGAGAATCTGGCATTGCAGGTGGACCTCAAAGTCCCCCATCTCTTAGGCTAACAATGGGGTGCTAAAAATGGGGAGGCAGACGTTGGGTGTGTTGTTGTTAGTAAGGTGTGTGGAGAACCTTTGTTTGCTATAAAAGAAATGAACGGTGTAGTGGAAGAGGAAAGCAGCCACAATTACAGGTATGGTCCCTAAACAACCAAAGAAAAAAAGAGTGAGAAAGAGATAAAAAATCAGAATCATAGAACTGTACAGTTAGAAAGTATCACATTGGCCATCTAGTCGAACCCTGACAGTCCACAGATCCCCAGTTAAAGCACTCCTGAGAGTGAAGAAGGAACCCTACTGAAACCAATGGAATTTGCCAAGTTGAAAGATTACCTCTCTTGAGGAGTCTTAGGAGAGGAAGTGTAATCTTTTCTTTCCCCCACCTGGCCTGATTATCCCAGGGCTTAATCACAGTTGTGGAAGGGGGGCGTCAATTTTCATCAGGGAAGGAAAAGGTTAAACCTTTGGCCTGGAGCTGGAAAAGCACTCCACTGTGCCTGCTGATTAAAAAACTATCTTGATATGAGATCTAAAGATGAATTATATATCACTCACCTTGAGTCTCAGCTTTGGGGAGAAGGTGGGATCTAAATGAAGGTAGTAGTAGAAGAAGAAGAAAATGGTTGCTCTTGCATGCATTCAAATCATTCCCAATTTATAGCAACCCTAAAGCTATCTTATCATGAGGTTTTCTTGGTAAGATTTCTTCAGAGGAGGTTTGCCTTTGCCCTTCATTGAGGCTGTGTGTGACTTGCCTGAAGTCACCCACTGGGTTTCTATGGCCGAGTGGGGATTTGAACCCTTGCTTCCAGAGTCATAGTCCAATGCTCAAATTGCTACAGCAGATTGAAATTATTCTATTCTCACCTAGAAAACTATACCTGCAATTAATTCCATTTTCAGATTCCCAAAGGAAGGCAGAGTTTCACTCCTCTTTGGGCCTGGCAATGCTGTATCCGTTTTAATCAACTGCACTAAGGTGATATGGCCAAATGTAGACATCAGTAGTTCAATCCTTGTTCCTTCCAGCATCATGCCAAAATACTGACAAGTACTCCTCCCTTTTCTCTAGGTCTTTGGGACCCTGGGACCTACCTCCCTTTCTTCCCCTTCTTGCATCTCCCTGTCCTCTGGGCATCAGAGTTGCGAAGCAGTTAAACTTCCCTTCACCTCTCTCGCAGTTCCTTGAAGAGAAATAGAGATCTTCAAAAAGGTTGGAAGGTTGGCAGGCCAGCAACGTAAAGTGTGTGCAATCACTCAGATACAAGTGGCACCACTAAAAATTGCCTTCATATATCTGCTTATGGTTTATGCACTGTGGCAGAAAGGACACAAAAAGGTCAGCAGGATATATATATATATATATATATGGCTGTAACTCCAAAGAATTTGGAGAGAAACATGATCCAAGAAAGTTCTAGAAGGATTGGATAAACACTAGATTGTTTTTCTTTAAAATACGCATAGATAGACAGATAGACAGATAGACAGATAGATAGATAGATAGATAGATAGATAGATAGATAGATAGATAGGGATAATTTTTAAAGAAAAATTTGCTTGCAAACGTCAGCATCCAAGTCCAAGGTATATATACCTGTAGTAACCTCTTGTTACGACCTCTGGTGACAAGACAGATTGCTCTAGTTGTATATGGGTGAACAGTGGGAAGACCTCTCCAGCTATATATATATATATATATATATATATATATATATATATATATATCTTTGTACTGTTATTTTAAACTTGGCAACCCTGGATGAATTTCTTTATGGGGAACTATGTCACTGTTTGTGATGTCCTGATCAGTCATGAGTCTGTAGTGAAGTCAGGGTTATAGGCAGAAGGGGAAATGGTTTGTTTAAAAAAAAAGAAAGGAAAGGAAAGGAAAAAGAAAAGAGGCAAACGTGACTCTCTCAGGGGCTTCAGGGACGCTAGCCAGCAAGCCATCTCCCACTCCGTGCTAATGGAGAATGTGACTTCCAAACAGAGGGATCAGCAAATATGCTGTAAATTAATAATGCGCCCTTTTAGTAGCAATTGCCTCTTGCAAAATTGCTGGGTCTGTTTGTTGCCGGTTTCTTTGTGTGCCCTTTTGTTTTTGCCTCTTCCCCTTCTCCCTCTTTTCCTTCTCCCTCCCACCCACGGCCACTTGCAGGAGGAGTTGAGAAATAAGTGGGTCTCGCAGGAGTTTTTTTTTTTTTTTTTTTTGTAAAGACTGACCACCTTGTTTTATTAACCTTGTAACGTTTTTAAGGTAGTTCCTTCCTCGATGTCTCCTCCAGCAAAGTCTCTATTGATCACTGTTTACTGTTATAATCCCTTTCAAATTTATCATCCATGACTAACACCCTGTGTATTGATTAACACTGACAGATGTCCCTGTATAGTATATACTCACAGCAATAGTGCTGTGGCCGGTAAAAGTGTGTGTGTGTGTGTGTGCACGTGCTGTTTATAGCTCTTTGACTCCCTATCAGTTTCATTCTGTTCTCAAAGCAGCTAACCTATTTCACACAAAAAAATACACACAGGCAGTGGCACAAGGGTGATTAAATTTAGAGCTGCAGGGGTGTAATTTTTGCAAAAGGCAAAGAGATGTTAAAAGTAAATTTGTTTGGTTTCCTTCTAAATAGGGAATTACTGGGACAAGACAGGAGGGTGGTCAGATTCATGAGAGACAGTCCCTCGTCTTAAGCTCAGACCTAAAGTTAACAAAGATACAGCAGATAGTTTTTGGGGTGCTTGCATTTCTATATGTTTGTTTATTTATATATTTCTTTACCGGTGAAGGGACAAATTGAATGTCATTGGTGACTAAGGACAAGGGGTCCGAAATCCAAACTGCAGATGAACTCATTTGTCAACCCTGCATGTCTTTTTTTTTCCTTGCTGCCTGCAACAATTTCTTCACCTCTTGCAGGCCAGAAATAGAGTTTAAGGTTAATCTCTATTGGGACTTTTAAAAGAGAGAGAGAGAGAGAAAGGGTGGCATTTCTCAATCTCCCTCATTTTCTCTCTCTCTCTCATTTTCTTATTTCCTCGAATGACCTTAGAAAAGTTTGATAAGCAGAATGACACTGAATTTTGAAGCCATGGTGAGAATGTGAGTAAGGGACCCAGTTGGATTGGCTAGTGAATAGGAAAAAGTAGAAGAATAGACAGAATCCTGCTAAAGTTAAGCATATTTAGAAGTGCCGTCTAAACCTCACTGAAATGTTACTTCTGAGTAAACACAGGTCAGATTACCTGTGTCCCTTTGCTAGTTTCCCATGTCCCATTGACTACCTCTTTCCCATTGGAGTCAATGGGACCGAGAGGACCTTATCAGTATTAGTGGCATTATTATTATTGGACAGAATATTATATGGTCTTTATGTATGCATAAGCATCACACTTACAGTGCGATGCAGTGGATGCTGGCTTAATCACCACCACCCCATCTCCACTTACCTGGAAGCAATCATTGCGATCAATAGGGGTCCGTTATCTTGTCCCTGAAGAAACAGCTGGCTGTGGCTTCAGGTCCCTACCATAAGTGACCCCCATTGTGGCCGGCAGAAACAAGATCTTTGTTGCCACCCGCATTTGTGCTGGAAATAATTCGTATGTGGGAAGAACAGCAGCCACTTTTTCCAGACTGACAGGGGTACAGATAGCCATTGATTGCAGCTGCTGCTGCTTCGTAAGCAGAGACCGGGGTACACTGTTTTCTGATCAGAAATGTCTCCTCCCCCCCCTTTTTTTTTTAACAACCAACCACCTCAGCTGGAAATGCCCATTGCTTTATTTTCTATCCAGTAGCTCTGGAGATGGCTTGAACAAGAAAACTGTTAAAGTTAGCCAACTGTTAGATTTAGCCATCCCTATACTCAGTAATTGCTAGTTTGCATTATGGTAACATCCTGTTTGTTCTACTATATCCACTCTCGTCCTTTGTGACTCTAATCTAAAGCCGTTTTCTTATTCCCTCTCTTGTTTGCACTACAGCATATGCTTGATTATGGGTAAGTGTGGGTTATTTGTAAGTCAATCTAATTCTATATGTTTTACAAAGAAGGCTAAACTTACTTCTTTCCTGCTAGACCATGTGTGTACACAGGTTGGCATGGGGCAAGTACCTGGCTGTGCTGTGGAAGGAAGCGGCATGATCATCTCATTCCCTCCTGCAGGGAGCCAGCTGGTGTGGAGGAGAGCGCTCCCATCACAATCCCCACCAGACACCTTCAGGAAAAGGTAAGGTGCAGAAAGGGATATAGAGTTACGGATGAGTAACCACTCTGTATTCAGCCATGCTTTGTATTCACAACTGTGGCCCTGTTACTATGACTAACAAATGTCCCTCTAAGTCTATCTAAAAGACCAATAGCCACATTGAGCCAGAGAGGTCTGTTCTGTTGGCAGTCTGCATACAACAGGATGACATTTCCAGTCCACTTCTGTCAGCATTCTGCACCACTGCAATCAGAAGCAGGACCTTTGCTGCAAATTTCACATGGGTTTAAATTTCCAGAAATTGTACATCTTTACTTTCTTCAGGGTTGTGTGTATGTGGTTTGTATGTGGTGTGTATGTGGTATGTGGAAAAGGAATCTCAGGTTCCCTCCAATAAATCAGGGAAGAAATTTGCAATTTGGGGGAAATTATTATCAAAAAACCAAACTGGACAAAATTCTCACCCCTCCCTAGTTTGCAGGGATCTCAGTTCAAAGCCCCAGTTTCTAATGCCAATAGCCAACAATGCACAGAGCAGAAATTATTCTTTTGGAACTACAACTCCCATAATTCACCAGCTTCCATGGCCATTGGCCATTTAGGCTAGGGGATTCTGGGTGCAACAGTCCAACAAAGTAATCTTTTCAAGTTCTGCAACAATCCCATTCTTCTCTCAACTTCCCTTCACTTCCCTATGAGTGACTCAAGTTTAGCAATCACCCGTAAATCCCAAACTGGCAAAGCTTTAAAAGAGTGAAACAGTTGGAGCCTGTGACAGAGATCTGGGGGCGTTGCTATCTGAAGTGCCAGTGCAGCCTAGAAGCAGGTTGCTGAGCAGCCGGAATAACACCTCAGGAGAGAAACCCAGCCCAGTAGTGGGAGGGGCTTGCAACTGATAGGAAAAGTCATATAAAGCCAAGTGCCTGTGGGTTATTTTGATTCCTTCAGTGAGAGCCTAGCAAGGAGTTGAGGAGTAGAGTCCCTCTGTTAGCCAGAGAGTGTGGCTGTTTTGGAAGGTTTAGTTCTCAGAGGAAGCCTAGTGAGAGGCAGAAGAGCAATGGAATCTTAGTAGGGACTGGTCAAAGTGTGATCTAGATTGGGGATTAAGCATTTGGTGAGAGTTTAGCCAAAGTGTTGTTATATGATACTTGTGCCTTTTATGAACGTCTAAAGGCGTAATTTAACTGTTTCTAAGCAAGGAGTTACCTGTAATGTCATCTAAAAAGTGCAATTTATCATGAAATTTATCAACCTTGACCTGCATTTGAAGCCTAACGTGCTAATTTATTCTTATTGTTATCCTAATAAACATTACAGTTTATCTTTGTAAACACTGACCCGGCTTGAGTCGTGTGCAGTATATAAAGTAATACAGAAAACACACTACCATAAAACTATTAAGGGGTTCTAAACAAACATTAAACACTCTTACCCTTTTACAGAAAAGTGGTGTTATAAGGGAGAAGGCAGAGTTGTGTGGAAAAGACAGGGTGCCTTAGCATATTGGGAATCTTCACACCAATCTGGGAGAAGTAAGGACCTGTCACAGAACCTTTTCACACTGCACAATTATATTGCTATGATTCCACTTCAACTGCCATGGCTACATCATATGGAATCCTGGGATTATAGTTTGGGAGACAATGTCCCTCTCTGGCTGAGATCACAAAGAATCCCTCTTTAAGCCACAATTGCTATGATTTCATAGTTTGGAACTGTGGCAGTCAAAGTACTATAATTGTGTAGTGCAAACGGGCCTTTAAAGAGTTAGCAAGGTGCAGAGATGTAAATTGCTATTGTTGTGCAACAAATCTGCTTCCCATTGCAATCTGTTGAGTCTCTGTTTTAAAAAAAGATTCCTGCTTCAGTTACACAAGCTGCCAAATTGCCTTTGTTGCTTCTTCCCTTCCTAATACAATATTTGAAAGGAAGTCTTTCAATGCTCCTGCAGCTTTTAACACTCCATTTATAACATTTTTTCCAGTATTTGTTTTTGCTTTCTGTTGTCTCTGTTGTTGCTTGTGTTCGATCCTTCTTGTCACACGTGTGGTTTTATTCAGGTGTAATAAGGTGGCGACAACTGCCTGAAATAATTGTTAATCCTCCGTATAAAAAGATTCTTAATAATCACTTGGCATTTATTTGATATACAAGCCCTGTCTTATTAAATCAAACTCTTTAGATTTAATAGGATAGTTTATTGTATTATATAGCTTTGCAGCTGCAATGCTACAGTTCTGCTTGAGGAAGCATTTTCATTATCAACTGTGGGTTGCAAGTGTATAGAAGTTTTCCAAGTAATGCTTTTACTTAACCACATTTTCTGCGCCCCATGTACCCTCCCCAGTTTGCTTTCATCTTCCTGTTATTAAATGGATATTCAAATTCCCTGCAAAAGCTGCAGATCCATTAATGAAAGATGAAAAGGGAGAAGAAGGGTGCGCAATGTTAACATAGCTTAACCTCCACTTAAATTCACACACTCATGTACACAAAGTGGGCAGAACCCAGCTGGTGTCTTACCCTCACATAGGTTTCCATACAGGAAAAAAAATCTATATATTTTCCCGATGCAGAATACCAGCATTCATTCAAAGTTGCGGGATCAGAATTGCACATGGATGTGCATTGTCCATTGACATCCATTGTGCATGGGTGTGCAGAGTTTAATTTTTCCCAAAAAGAGGACCTCATGCTTCCATGCATCAGCAGAGACCTTGGCAAGGAATCCAGGTTGCAGATCAAGATTGATAAGGGGTTTGTCAAGAATCACCTAGTTAACTTAAGAAAATCCAGATCCCAGAGCCGGATAAACTGTGTCCCAGAGCACTGAAAGAACTTGCTGACATACTTGCAGGAAACTGGAAACTTCCAGGCCATATTTTGGGATAATTTTTAGACAAACATGAAATGATGCAGCCCATTGCAGGGGTGAAAATTACCCCCACTCACCGTCATTGAAACGGTCTATCTCTGTTGTGGAACTATATGGTAGACTGTCTGTTCGAGCAAAGACCTTAGAGATGCCCCCAAGGCTTTGCCCTGATGCTAAACTTTCAAAAAATGAAAAGAATTGAAGATATGTCAATCCCATCTCAACGCACCCAACCCGCCATGGGGACAGGAGAAGGACGGGACTGGGACGGCGCTTATGCACGATGCCACTCCAGTCCCATCCTTCTCCCATCCCTAGGCATCATGATTGCACCACAAATTATTGATGGGCTTTGCACATCAATCACCAGTGATCATGCTACCCTCCTGCTGCACGCCCACACTTACCTTGTCTGTGGAGGCCCTGGAAGCACAATGGCTGCACTTCCTGCCCTAGCGCTGCCTGGAACAGTACCCAGCTGTGCTGCACCAGGAAGAGGCATAGCTGTCATGTTTTCTGGATAACAGAGGCAGCCAGTGCAGAGGGGAGCCCTCCATCATGCTCCTCTTCCGGGAGAGCTGCTGCCACCATCATTACCAGGCACCACCAGGACAAAGGTAGGGTGTGCAAAGGGCCAAAATCATAAAATCATAGAAGAGACCACAAGGGACATCTAATCCAAACCCATTTCATTTAGGAATAAACAGGTAAAGCACTCCTGAAAGACACCCATCCAAACCGGACCTCCAAAGATGGAGGAGTCCACCACCCTTATTGGCTGGAACCCTTTTGGTTATTAACAAATGGAGTAGATCCATTGAATCAATCGGTGAATAGTGAGCCAACACATAGTGAAACCCCGCTAACTCGATGGAATTAACAATAACATTCAGACCATTGAAAAATGTGAATTTCAATCAAGCTGGGAAGGGAAAGAATGGATCGACAGTCACAACAAAAGTAGCATTATTGCTTCTCTATACACTTGTTCCAACAAAAATTGTACTGTGCCTTGACCATTCTCACATTTGCAAAGCTGACAACGCATTTCTGAGATAAAGCAAGCACAAACCAAGACACTCTTGAAAAGAAAAATAGGAATGGCTAATTCCACCACCATCACCACCACCATTTTCCCATAACGAAAAAAAAAATAGAAAACACAATTTAGGGGGAAAAATAGAAAAAATAATCTATAGGGGGAAAGCTGTGTAAATAAGGTAGAAAGAACAAAGAAATACACAAGTTAGGATCTCAGTGTCAGAAGAAAACACAATGTCTTCAGTTTGGTATGAAAAAAGAGTAAGAAGAAATGCTGGTGAGCTTTGGAGAATTACCATTAAACCAAAAGAGAGATTTTCGTATCCCTAACCAGAACCTATCTTGAGTCTGAAGAATGCTGAAAAGTGGCATTCATTAAACCTGTTGGTAAAGTGGCTGCGTATGCATCTCCCAATTTGGTGAAAACACATGAGAAGACCTTCTTGGTGGCTGCTCGCAGTATCTGGAACTCCTTCCCAAAGGAGGCTAGGCTGGCTCTTTGTATGTTCTCCTTTCACTGACAAAGAAAGATCTTTATATTTAGACAGGATTTGGCTTATTAACTGCTTGCTACAAAAGGCTCTTTTAACAGGGTGCTCTATAGTTTTTCCCCATGATAATGTTTTAGATGCTTTTAAATTGTTATAGATGCATTTATTTAATGGTTTTGTAATTGTTTATTACTATTATGATTGGGTTTTAGCTGTACTTTGTTTTAATCTTTGTTGTGAGTTGCCCTGGGCCCCATATTAGGGTAAAGGCAAGGCAGAAATTAAATAAGAACATAAATAAATAATAAAATAAATAAGAGAATGCATTGCCAAAAAATTAGGACACAGATTTGCATAAAATATCCATGTGCTAATTGAGCAGGTCAAGTGTAAAGATATACAATTAAATACCAAAGTCAGGACCATCCATGCCAAAGAATTTTGCAATTTTATGTA
Organism: Cyclura pinguis; assembly: GCA_030412105.1. Taxonomy (NCBI): domain Eukaryota; kingdom Metazoa; phylum Chordata; class Lepidosauria; order Squamata; family Iguanidae; genus Cyclura; species Cyclura pinguis. The sequence continues at coordinate 13,453,517 of CM059599.1, read as the reverse complement.
TGGATATGAAAACTGAACAGTGAAAAAAAGATGAAAAGGAAAAGAATTAACTTATTTGAAATGGGACACTGGAGGAGAGTTCTGTGGATACTGCTGATGGCCAAAAAGACAAATCAATGGGGCTGAGAAGAAGTCAAGCTTGAACTTTCCCTCAAAGCCAAAATGACTAAATGGGAGCTATTCTACCTCAGACATATCATGAGATGAGATGAGTCATTGGAAAAGACTGCTTATTGCAGACTGCTTATCGGAAAAGACTACTTGCCTCTCCAATAAAGCAGAAAAGAGTAGGAGAAGAAGACCACATTATAGATGGATTGCTTCTACCAAGGAAACCACAGCACTAAGTTTTCTAGATTTGAGCAGAACTGTTAATAGCAAGGTCCCTGTGAGGGTTGCCATAAGTCAAAGACAACAAGATGGCATCAAGAGCAACAATGCAGTATGACCTAAGTAGAAATACAAGAGATCCAAACAGGGGGAGGGGGCTTGACCTCCATTCTTTATTTTCTTTTTTAATTTTCAAACCAAACTTGCACTGGATTGCTTTTCAGACAGGAGATGAAGATGATGAAGAAGATGACTGTTATCTGTAAAATAAGACACATGGACACCCTGGAACCAGCTTTGTGGAGCTGCCTCCCGAGGGTTTTATAGTAACTCTCCCCTTTCAGTCCTGCTCTTCAAAGAAAGACTTTGAAGAACCCTCTTCTTCCAAGTAACTTTTAGCTGATTCCACCTGAATGGATCTGGGGATAATTTTCTGGTTTACTATGGTGGTTTGTGATTATCACCTCACGCTGGCTGTTTTAGACTTGAAAACGTTACAGATGTTGACCACCACCACCACCCTTTTTTGGTAAAACCTTCAATATGAGTGTATCCCAGTGGCTGGGGACCAGCAGTGAGCAATAGCTGTTGCCTTTAGGTCCCATTTTTGAGTTTCCAATAGGAGAGTGGTTCCCAAAAACTTTGGTATTCTCTGTGTTTTGGACTCCAGCTACCAGAAGCTCTAGCCAGCTTGGGCAACAGTCTGAAATTCTGGGAGCTGAAGTCTAAAACATGTGGAAGACCAAAGTTTGGGAACCACTGGTATAGGGACCAAATGAAGTGTTAGCCACGGTGAAGCACAAGTAAGGACTGGCATTTGGTGCCACCCAGGAGAGCTCTTTTCATGTCCTTAAATAGAACACCATCCTATGTCTTCCTTCCAAATCTAAGCTGACAAAGATCAAGGATCCCAGCAGAGCTACCATGGAGGGTGGTGGTATATTTCTGATTTATTCAAGCTGCCGGGTAAGGTGAGAGCCAAAGGACTGGCCAGGCTGATGATTTCCACTGTCACAACAAGGAGATGGCCCCTGTGGAGATCAGCAGGTGGGGAGGGTTCAGAAAGCTTTGTTTTTCCCACACTTTAAAAGCCACACTTTGCTTTCTGATAGAAACATGAAAGAAAGAGAACAGGCAGGATGCCATTAAAGTGCTCACATGCAGCCCTACAGAAAGATATTTGGGTTCCCCAGGAACCCTCAAGAACCTGCACTTTTTTTTTCTCCAGAAGAAACCCACACATTCCCCTTAGAAAGTGTTTGAGTAATCTTGCGATATATTTTGCCCCACCCCCCAAGCTGTTGTAGGTCTAGGAGAGACCTTTTATAAAACAGGACTGCTTGCTCAGTATTCTATTCGTTGGTAGGCACCTTCATGGAATCCCATTGGTAGGCACCTTCAAGGAATCCTGCTGGAATCCTATTGGCATCTTACACAAATTTAAGTTCCCCCATGGAAGCAACTGAGAATTTTTGTCTGATACAGGATATCTACATCAAGGTTGTAGAAACAGAATTGCACATGCTGCACCACTGTGCATGTGAACTGAACATTGTGCATGCATGCACATTTGGTTGCATAATATCTCAATGGCCTAAGAAGCCAGGATTGCACAACTGCCATGTAGCCCCATTAATGGAAAGTTATGCTCCCTTTCTTCAGTATAAGAGGTAAGGACCTTTTCACATTCTACAACTATAGCACTATAATTCCACTTTAACTGTGATTACAACCTTATGGAGTTTGTAATTTGCTGATGCACCAGAGCTCTTCAGCTGAAAATATTTTAATACCCCTCCCTAAACTGCAAATCTCAGGATTCCATAACTTGTTGTCATGGCAGTTAAAGTAAAATTATAGTGCTATAATTGTGTAGTGTTAAAGGGCACTTCATCTTTATCTTTCTACAAGACTGAGGCCATTTCCTTACCGGGCTAGTAAAATGGTGCAGAGTTACCTCTAACGGAGGTCTTCTGCACCGTAGAGTGGACTGGGGTGGACTACTTTCTGTAGTTCCATACCTCAGTCCACTCCGGAGCGACCGGAACTGGTCGCGCGGCGTGTTTTTTAAAAACCTCTTTTTAGAGGTTTTTAAAAATCACGGAGCGCGCAACCCTGTGCCGCTCCGTCACCCGGCTCCGGAGCAGATTTGCAGGCGTGCGCAAGTGCGTGCCTGCAGATCTTCCGGGGGCGGGCTTTCGGTTGGCAAGCTTCTCCGGTTGGTGGAGAGCCTCCACCAACCGGAAGCCACCATTTGGGACGCGGAGGACTGCGGAGCAGAGAACTCACGCTGCTCCTCATGGTGACGGACTCGGTCGGCCAGAAAACAAAGCCGGTAAGCTCTTTTTTCAGGTGTTCCCCCCCCCCCACATGCGGAAAGGGCCTGAGAGAACTTTCTTCAAGGGCTGCATATAACTCATGGGTCCTGTTCTTACTACCCCTACTCTAGTAAGAAAGGTTTGTGGCCATCTTATAAGAAAGTTAGGAGAAGAAAAGAGAGAAAAAAAAGACTGTCTAAATCAACCAGTGAGGCTGGAACATGCTCAATTACCAAAGAAAAATGGGTGACTGATGAGGAGAGGATGCAAAATTAAGAGAAAAGCCTGGATGACGGGATGGAAAAGCCAAAGAAAGCTGGATATGAATGGCACATCCTGGGGCAGTATCCTAAAATATACCAAACTGTCTTGAAACCTAAAGGGGAGCACCCCACAGTACAACATTTTGTGGCAGGCCTCACTTCTTAGTTCACAAGCCTCTCCAACACCACCATTCCTTGTCTTATTCCATACCCTTCATCTGTCTTGATTTTGCAGGAACTGTCCCAGTTAATCCTCTGTCATACCAATTTTTCAGATGATCTTAAAATGTTCCTTTTTCTCTCCCATTTTCCTCCTTTGTCCTCAGCTTACTTCAGTTGCTGCAAACTGAGTTAAAAGTACAAAAGCAATTTTCATTCAATTAACTCAGCAGATGTGGGGAAGAGATGAGGGGGAAGGATTTTACCCTTCCCTGTAGGCTCAGAAAAAGCAAACTGTTGCAGCTCCTCCTAGCTTGTGCGTTCTTCCTCATTAAGAACATCACCATCTTGACAACACTCTGATGTTTTTCAGCCACAGGTGTCCTGGTTTTGATATGTGAAATTCTGGAGGGTATGCTATATGTAATACAAATTTGTTGTTGTTAACTGCCATCAACTTATGGCCACCCCAGGAATGAGAGACCCATCCAAGTCATCCTGTTATCAACTGCCTTGCTCAAATCTTGCAGACTCAAGGGCATAGCTTCCTTGATGGAGTCTCTTTGCCTCTTTGCCTCTTTCTCTGCACGTTTTTACCTCACTTTGCACCATTATCTTTTCTAAGGAGTCATGTCTTCTCATGATACATCTAGAGTATGACAATCTCAGTTTAGTCATCTTGGCTTCTAGGGAAAGATGACGCTTGATTTATTCTAGGACCTCATCTTTTGTCTTTTTGTCAGTCTGTGGTATCCACAGAATGCTCCTCCTGCGCCACATTTCAAATGAATTGATTCTATGGTTCTTTCCACATGTTACCAGATCTCGAGGGATCCCACAGGGATCCTGGTAGAGTCTCTTCTGGTAGGGGAGCGTGACAGGAGTGCTCCCCTCCGCACCAGCTGCCTGGAGGAATGGAGGAGGCACGATGACCATGTCTCTTCCTTCTGCAGCTCAGCCAAGCACTGTCCCAGGCTGCTCTGGGGCAGGAAGCAGGCCCATCATGCTTCCTGACCCTCTGCAGCTCAGGTAAAGACAAGAGGGTGGCGGGAGGGCAGTGTGATCACCAGTCATTGACAGAAAGAACCAATCAATGATTTGAGGTGTGATCGCAATGCCTGGGGATGGGCGAATGACGGTACACGGACAACGTTATGCATAAGCATCATCTGGAATCCGTCTTTCTCTCTGTCCCCAATGCAGGATGACAATCTTCCGTGGAAAGGGCCTATTTCTATCAGTTTTCTTCACAGTCCAGTTTTCACAGCCATATGTAAAAACCGGGGAATACAATGGCCTAACTTTGGTAGTCAGTGACAGAAATTACCAGCAAGGCCCTTTCAGTTCCAGACAGGGGACAGGTGGAAGCAGTAAAGGGGAAAGGGGCATGTGGGAAAAGGAGGGGACCAGAGGCAAGGGAGTGAATGGCTTAGCCCTTTTTCCAGCCAGACAACCCATTTCCTCCTGCTGAAGCACACTGGAGGAGAGGGCAGACGAGCGCAAGGGTAAACTCTCTTGGGGGCTCAGCAGGAGAAAGCTTCTGTGTCTGCTGAAGGCTGGGGGGAGCTGCACCAGTGGTCTACTGACCCCACTGACATTGATGACAATTAGTCGGCAGAGATTAAAATGGAAATGAAGGGAGGCTTTCGTCTGCCACTTTATCCATCAGCTGTAGCTTGCCCCAGGCTACGGATGCACGCTGGGCTTTCTGTTTTGTTGTTATTCCCTTGTTTCAGGCTCACTTGGTTTCGCTTCTTGCCATCACCAAACTCTCCCCTCAAAGCAGCTCTCTTTTTTTTAAGAAAAAGAAGAGAAAAGAAAGAGAAACAGAAAGAAGGGTTTGTCAAATCCCTCTTGCCCACATTTCATGGTGCATCACAGCTCCAAATCACAAATTTGACAGGACATTCAGTCTCCCGCAGGTCGGACAGTGGCAGCCCCCATTCCCCAACCCCCACTATCCCTGCTGCTGCCATTTGCATGTTTTGTTTTCCTTTGTTCATTTAGGAAGTTGCGTGAAACACGATGGGTTGTGTCATTCTGGAAATGTAGCAGCCAAACCAGATGTTCCATCAAACAGCGGCTGTGAGCCTTCTTTTCTTCTGCCGTTGTGTCTAGGGCTACTTTCTCCAGCTTGGAACCTTCTAGTTGTTTTGGACTGCAACTTCCACCACCCCATGTTGGCAAAGATGGTGGGAGAAGTGGTCCAGAAAGACTGTGGTTGGGGGAACCTCATCTAGAACAACGTTGGCCCTGTCATGATATCTTAATGTTTTGCATTCTTTGCTCCTTTATGACTTTATTTTCTATAGAGGTACAATTCTTCTCTAATTTTCTTCCAGAAAGAAGTAACAGCTAATTTTAGCATTCCTCTTTCCACTATGAGAAAGACTTCCAAAATTTTACAGTTTTCTGTAAAATTTCTGGATTTACTCTACAAAAAAATAAATAAATAATATGTGGTATTTTTGCACGGGGGAGAGCTTTTTCTGCACAGAGGATGTTCCTGCATGAAAATTGTGTCTTCTGTGCATAAATAGCAAATGTGAATTTTGCGTAGAATAAGTCCTAAACTGCAGACATTCTCATCAGTCCAGCATTCCTCTGGTTAGGATATTTTGATCCTTCAGAAACATATTTTCTGCCACTTTTCAAGTATTTCCAATTTTTCTCCCATCCCTGATGGGAAGGCGGAGAAGTAAAATGTCATGATATCAAGGCATACCTGAATTGTACTTTGAGCTCTAAAGGGGAAGAAAGGAATTGGCTCTTCAACTGCCATTGTGCATATGTATCACTGTCCATGAGCATACAACACAGAGGAAGCCCTGTAAATTTAGTGTAATGTGTAGCTTGCCCTGGATTACCTCTGTTTTCCTACCAGGTTGCTATTTTAAGGTTCTGTTTCAGAGACAAATCCAACCTTTACAGTTTGGTTAGCTCTTGTATTTTCCCAGCCTTTGGCATCTAGAATCCTCAAAATTTTGGGGAATGCCAGGGTAGAGTGCAACCTTGGTAGACATTGAACCACCATTTCTACATACCCAGTCCAGAGTTCAGAATTTGAAAGGAATGATATTATGGTTTTCTCTTTCTACCCTCTGTTCATGTTTGTGATAACTAAACAGAACAGCAAAAGCACTCTATGTATACTCAACTTCATCATATTTTGTCCCAGTGGAGGGACTGCTCCTTCAACCTTCACCCCAGTTGATGAGACTAATGCATGTGGGCGTATGTACATCCATCACAACAATGGAATACCTCTGATCTTTGTAGCAGGGTGTTCTTTGCATACTTCAATAAACCAATAAAGTCTTCAGGTTTCAATAAACCAATGTCAGATAACATTACTGGAAAGACTGAACTTGTATCACCAGTGGTACCAGGCTAAATGTTCCTTAATGTTAAAAAAAAATGAATCCTAAAAAACATCCTCATAGAAAACACAATGTCAGGAAGAAGAATCCCAGACTTGCATTCCTTTCACCAGGAATAGGTAAAGTGCAGCCACATCCAAGGCTGTTTTTGTGATCCTTGACCCTTCCAGCTCCCCAAACTGCCTTTTGTCTGGCCAAAAAGGGGGAAAAAGTGAATTGGCCCTCCAAAAAGCAACAATTCACTTTTTAAAATAGGTTACAGGACACCCACACACAAATACCCACACATCCACACATCCCTGCATTGTATGATGTAAAAAACTGTCCATTTTTTCAAAATCAAAGGGGAGCTTACAGCCAATTCCAGTCTGGGTTTGTTAATGAGGTGGAAAAGACTTTGGGGGGATCTGAAGCCCCCAGAGGGTCACAGGGATAGAAAAATGACCCCCAGAACTGTCATAGTGGCCCACTCCACCTTATGCCCCTAGCTTTAGACACACAAAAGGTTTTGGTTGTGTAATCCACCTTTGTGTAGTGAAATGATGCACTCCAGGAAAAGTATCATCATCTTGGGCTAGAGGTGGAAAAACTATTTTTGAAATATTCAAAAACGGTCAAAACTATGTTTCTCAAGTGTTGGAAAACCTTCACAGGGAGAATCCTAGGTGAATGAGAGTCTTCACATTTTGGGACTTATTCTGTGTAAAATTCACACAAAATGTATGTGTGCTCAGACAAGTGCGCATGCACATCTGCATGTGCAGGAGACAGTATTTCCTACACAAAAATAATTCTGTGCAGAACTATTATTTACTTTGCACAAAAATGTTCTCTGTTTAAAAAAGTGTGCAAATTTTGCACAGAATAAATTGCAAACTACAAATGGTCTTGAAAAACTATTGCAGGAAGAAAGTTAGTAAAATTACTCATTGTTTTCTCCATGAATGAAATGATCAAAGAATTGCATCCTTATCTCAGGCTGTTTACATGAATTGGCCAGACTGCTAATTCTGTGTAAAGTAAAAAATAAGTGTATTCCTTTCAGCTCACAGCAATTGGATTGAACAATGATCAGAAAACAGCTCAGTGCATTCCAAATTCAAATTTAGTTTGGAATTGTAACAATAATAACAATTCACATTTAATAATTTCAGGGTGTGGGCTTACAGAACAGCCACTGTGACATCAGATGGATGCCCCCATCCAGAGCAATCTTCTAGAGAGAAACAACTGAGAAAGAGCAAGTCCTATAGGTGTGTAAGTGCAGAATGGGATTGTTCCCCAAGCACTGAGACGGGCATGGACTTCAGGCCATACACTGCTCCAAAGTCTACTTTTATGTACCCAGCTCTCCAAATGCCCTTATTTTTTTAAAAAAAAAAAAAGTTGAGACACAAATGCACCCAAACAGCCCATGGGGAGGCAACTTGCCATGTTTGGGGGGCTCAGCCCATTTTAGGTCCAGGAGAGGGGTCCCCCCCCCCAAGAGGAAGTGACCTAGAAGTTACCCTTGGGTCTAGTGGCAATTTATCTTTAGGTAGCCCTTTAAAGTAAGAATATCCCTGGCTCAGATTTTAATCTTAAGATTTAAATCCATGAGGAAGAATTTGGCCCTCATTTCCACCTTTGCTTCAAGGTGAGCATTACTGGACTCTGGAATGCATTTCCAGACCCTGAGTTCAGCAGACCTCACCAGGTTCTATAACAGTGCACAATTCTCCCTTGATTGTGTAGCTCAGGTCTTCAGCCTCACACAACAAATGCAGTGATTGTGAGGGGAAGCAAATGCTTTTCCTAGATCCACTTATTTTTTTAAGGTCAACCATCTGGATCCAAATCTCATTAGAGGTTAAACCTGAATTTAAAACAAATGCAAAAACTTTCCACATGATTAAGCTTAAAATGATCTGGGCTTCAAATATATATATATATATATATATATATATATATATATATATCCATCCAACCATTCCCTTTGCTGCTGCTAATGTACATCTGACTAATCAAGGGGTCAGGAGTGCAAATTTCCAAGCTTGGCAACCAGCCAGGGTTGCAAACAAAAGGCCTCCCAATGGCTCAACGGGATGCAGTGATACAGATCTTTCTGCAGAACCCATCTGCAGTCATTCAGCAGCTGACTATGCCCAGACAGAGCCCAGAATGCCAGCATAACAGACCTTGAAACGACAACCCTTGTCCTAGTTGTGTAGCTCCCACCAGTGACTCTGGCACAGCAGAAGGATCATGAGCCACACCACTCAGTCAGATTGTCACAAAGTTAAGACTAAATGCTGGAAAGGAAAAGGCAGTCAGTGGCAGGGGGAGACAGAAAGGAAGTGAAATATTCAAGGGAAACAGTGGTTCCGAGAACAATTTTTCCCCAAACTTTCTTAGCCACAGTCTGCTTCATTCTGTCCAGTGAAGGAAGCAATATTCATCGTACTTCATCTCCCAGCTGAGAAGAGTGTTCCTCAACACTCAAGAAACCACATCAGGAAAAATAATACAGCAGTGTTGTTGCTGTTTTTTTTTCCTGTTTTTCACACATTCCAGTACATTCCAGAGAATTATTCTGTGCAGAAATACAGGTCATTTTTGTGCAAATCATCATCATCATCCCACACACACACACCTTATGTTCCTCCAAACATATGTTTTCTGTGCAAGATATAGAGGCCACAATTCTACTTGTGCTACTTTGTTGTACAACTACCTTAGTTGTGTAGCTAAGTAGTGTCTCCCAGCCTGACCCTCCCAAACACTACTTTGCCAGGTCAGTCACAGTGAGAGAAAGGGATTTATACTTCCTGGCAATCAGGTATAAGCAGATGACATGTACACCCTGACCTGCCAGCCAGCAAGACTGCAACGAGGAACCACAACAGGGGATCTTTTTCTGATTGTCACAACAGGGGGGATGGAAACCTTATCCACCTGTGCCCAAACGACCAGCAGAACCGGCCCCCTTCTTTCTGTGCAGCTGATGCCTGATACAGTAAATCGTGGAGTGGGAGTTTCAATCCTGGCAATACTGCCACAATTGTGACTGCATTGTTGCTGTTAACTTCTGTCAAGTCAACTTTGACTTATGGCAACTCTATGAATGAGAAACTCCAAGTCACTCTATCCCCGTTCAAGTCTTGCAAATTCAGGGACATGTCTTCCTTGATTGAGTCTATTCAGCTGTAATGTCGTCTTGCTCTTTTCCTACTGCCTTCTACCTTGTTGTTGTTGTGTGCCTTCAAGTCCTTTCCAACTTATGGCAACCCTAAGGTGAATCTATCACAGAGTTTTCAGAGCTAAGAGCTAAGACTGTGTGACGCAACCAAGCTCACTCAGTGGGTTTCCATGGCTGAGCGATGAATCAAATTTTGGTCTCTAGAGTCACAGTCCAACACTCAAACCACTACACTATACTGACTCTCACCTTCTACCTCACCAACCATTATTGTCTTTTCTAGTGAGTCATGTTAATGGAATGCACAAATATAGGATGGGGGATGCATGGCTGGATAACAGTACATGTGAAGGGATCTAGGAATCTTGGTGGACAACAAGCTGAACGTTAGTCAGCAGTGTGATGCAGTAGCCAAGAGAGCCAACATGGTTCTTGTTTATACCAATAGGAGTATGGTGTCTAGATCAAGGGAGGTAATGGTACTACTCTATTCTGCTTTGGTTAGACCTCATCTGGAATCCTGTGTCCAGTTCTGGGCACCTCATTTCAAGAAGGATATCAACAAGCTACAGTGTGTCCAGAGGAGGGCGACCAAAGTGGTGAAGAGTCTGGAAGCCATGGCCTATGAGGAGCGGCTTAGAGAGCTGGCAATGTTTAGTCTGCAGCAGAGAAGGTTAAGAGGGGACGTGATAGCCCTGTTTAAATATTTGGAAGGATGTCAGGTCGAGGAGGGAGCAGGCTTGTTTTCTGCTGCTCCAGAGGAGTAATGGATCCAAGCTGCAGGAAAAGAGATTCCACTTAAACCTCAGGAAGAACTTCCTGATGGTCAGAGCTGTCTGGCAGTGGAATATGCTGCCTTGGAATGTGATGGAGGCTCCTTCTTTGGAGGGTTTTAAGCAGAGGCTGGATGGCCATCTGTTGGGAGTGCTTTGATGTGGGTTCCTGTGTGGCAGGGGGTTGGACTGGATGGTCCCTGTGGTCTCTTTCAACTCTGTGTTTCTATGATTCTATGTTTTCTCATGATATGTCCAAAGGACTTAGTCTTAGCTTAGTCATGTTTGCTTCTGGGGAGAGCTCAGGTTCGATTTGCTCTAAGACCCATTCATTCATCTTTTTAGCAGTCCAAGGTATTCAGCACCACACTTGAAAGGAGTTGATTTTCTTCCTTTCAGCTCTCTTCACTGTCCAGATTTTGCAACCATACATACAAATTGGAAATACAATGACATGGACAATCCTAACTTTAGTATTCAATTACATATCTTTGAACTTGAGGATCTTCTCTGAATCCTTCATAGCTGCCCTCCAAGTCCCAGTCTTCTCCTGAGTTCTTGACTCCAGTTTCCATTCTGATTAATGACTGAGCCAAAGTACAGAAAATCTTGAACTATTTCAGTGTCTTCAATGTGAATACATAGGGACTGTGAATACAGATCCGCTATAGATGTGTAACTCCACGTAACACATCCAGATGTCTAACACTGAATTCTGGCCAGAATATTTTGCACATAAAACACTGTTTCCTATGTTTGTTTGCTATTTTTTTAAAAAAAAAAAGGTTTTCTGTTCAAAAATGGTAGGGTGTGCGTGCAGAAAACCTGCATGTATTTCCGTACAGAATAATTCCCCAGAACACTTTGCAAATGTGAACAGCATTACAGTAGCACACAACACATCACTACTGCTCAAATATAACTTATTTTCCTCTGCAGTGGTGAGTAAACTACAAAAATTTATTTGTTCTTGCACGCATATACGAAACAAATGAAGAGTGACATTCCTAATTCTGATTGCATTTTCATTCATGGCAAAATGGAATTAGCCATTACGAAGAACAAAGAGCTGCTGCTGTGAAGACACAGTGCCCCATGTCCTGGCTACGGATGCAATTCTTCACTAATTTCGTTGTCAGAGGAAGCAACAAGTAATTTTAGCACTTTTCTTCCCTCTGCAAGGAAATCTTCAAAAACGCAGTGTCGAGGACTTGCTAACTACTAACTGACTCTGGTATGTGCATGTATAAGTATTCCTTACACAGCTAAATATAAAACAGCGGATTATTTATATAAAATTTAAAACACCACATTCTCTCCTCTCAAGCTAAATCAGACCTTCACCAGTCTCTCAGTTTAAACCCATTTCACTCACTCCAACCTTAGTCTAACTCAGACCCCTTTCAAACACATTTCTTTGCAGCACTCTTCTCAAACCCTAAGCTAAAATGGCTCTTCACTCATACTGAACTTCTAGCTGTCATTCACCAACTGCCTCATGAAATCTCCTCAAACATTCCACCAAGAAGCATTCTCTTCAATACTCCATTCTCTCTCCTCTCCCAACAGCTACTTACTTCATACTCACACAATAAATCAAATCATAGAATCATAAGCCCTTTCCCCACGAGGTGAGGGAATCGCTCCATGCCTTCACCTACCGCTTCTTCTGGGGTCCGAAGCAACGTGGACTGTCCCTGAAGCCCTTCCGCAGGGCCCCTCCTTGGTCCAGGGCGAATCGGAGCAGTGAGAAGTCTATAGATCCACACTGCTCCGGCTTCCAAAATGGCAGCTTCTGGATTCCAAAATGGCAGCTTTTGGTTGGTCGTGGGTCCCAACCAACCGCTGAAGCTTGCCACGCCTAAAGCCCGCCCTCTGCAGATTGCAGGCTCGCATTGGTGCAAGCCTGTGAATCTGCACAAGGGAGCAGGAACACAATGGCGCGTTCCAGGAAACTAAAGACCTGTTTTTTGCAGTCTTTAGAAAACATGCTGGAGGACCACTTGGGGTCATTTTGGAGAGGAATGAGGTGCGGATCTCCGGTAAGTAGTCCGCTCCTAGTCAGCTCCAAGGTGCAGACGACCTCCATGAGAGGACGCACTGCCCCGTTGTAATTGCCTGGTGCGGAAAGGGCCAGAGAGTTGGAAGAGACCACAAGAGCCATCGAGTCCAATCCCCTGCCATGCAGAAACACACCACTAAAGCATTCCTGACAGATGGCCATCCAGCCTCGGTTTAAAAATCTCCATCTAAAAATCTCCAAAGGAGACTCTACCACACACCAAGGCAGTGCATTCTAGTGTCAAACAGCTCTTACCATCAGGAAATTCTTCCGAATCCTTAGGTGGAAACTCTTCCTGTAGCTTGAAGTCATTCCTCTGCCTCCTAGGCCATTTCCACACTAGACCATTATAGTGCTATTATTTCACTTTCAACATCCTATGGAATCCTCAAAGGGCCCTCCCTAAACTGCAAACCCCAGGATTCCATAGGATGTTGAAAGTGGAATAATAGCACTATAGCAGTCTAGTGCAGAAATGGCCCTAGTGTCTGGAGCAGTAGAAAATAAGTTTGTTCCATCTTCCATTAGACATCCATTCAAATGTCTAAACATGGCTATCATATCAGCTCTTAATCTTCTCTTCTCCAGGCCAAACATCCCCAGCTCCCTAAGCCAATCCTCCTGGGTGATTTCCAGGCCTTTTATCACTTTGGTTGCCCTCCTCTGGACACATTCCAGTTTGTCAATATCCTTCTTGAATTGTGGTGCCCAGAACTGTATTCCAGGTGAAGTCTGACCAAAGCAGAACAGAGTGGTTGTATTATTTCCCTTGACACTATACTCCTGTCAATGTAGTCTAGAATTACATTGTTTTATATAGGTTGAATCTCTTTTCCTGAAGTTTGAACCCATTGTTCCACATCCTGTCTCTGTAGAAGCAGAAAATAAGCTTACCCCATCTTCCATATTACATCAGATATTTAAATATGATTATCATGTCAACTTTTAACCTTCTCTTTTCCAGCTTAAACATATCTAGCTCCCTAAGCCACTCCTCCTAGAAGGCCTTCATGGTTTTCAGGCCTTCTACCATTTTTGTCACCTTCCTCTGGACACCTTCCAGCCTGCCAATATCCTTCTTGAATTGTGCTGCCCAGAACTGGACACTGTATTCCAGGTACAGTCTGACCAAAGCAGAATAGAGGGGTACTATTATTTCCCTTGACTTAGGCCATTTCCACACGGGGTTTTTAAAACGGTGCAAAGCGTCCTCCAGGGAGGACGTCTGCACCTGGGAGCGGACTGGGTCGGACCTACTTAGTGTAGATCTGCACCTCAGCCCGCTCCGGAACAACCCCAAGTGGTCGTCCAGCGTGCTTTTGAATGACCGCCAAAAACAGGTCTTTCAAAAGCATGGAGCACGCCACTGCAAGCCTGCTCCTTTATGCACATTCACAGGCTTGCACCAATGCGAGCCTGCAATCTGCAGGGAGCGGGCTTTAGGCTGGTGAGCTTCAGCGGTTGGTCGAGACCTTTGACCAACCAGAAGCCGCCATTTTCGACCCCGGAGCAGTGCTGAGCGACGAGCACGCACTGCTCCGGAGCAGCCTGGACCGGACCGGGGAGCCCAAAGGTCTGGTAAGTAGGGGCACGGGGCGATTCCCTCTCCCCGTGCGGAAATGGGCTTAGACACTATACTCCTATTGATAAAGCCTAGAATCACATTGGCTTTTTCAGCTGGCACCTCACACTGTTGACTCTTGTTCAGCTTGTGGTCTACTAAGACTTACAGATACCTTTCACATGTCCTGTGGTCAAGTCAGGTGTCACCCAACCTATATCCGTTCATTTCATTTTTCTGTATAAGTGTAGCACCTTACAGTTCTCATTGTATGCAACACATAGACCTCTCCAAGGTACATGGAGCTATGGACCTCATCCCTCTCACGCCTGCGTGTCCGGACACAAACTGCTGAAACAACAAAATTCCAAGTTCCCTTGAAGGAGTTTGTAATTACTGTTATTAAAATGCGGACTCATTGCAGTTTGCAACAACCAGGTCTGGGTTTTATGAGCCTGAGGAGGAGGATGGCAAACATGGATTCTCTTTATTGTATAAAGTTTAATATTGCCTTTTAAAAAACTGCTCCTTCTGCTATGATGTCAGTTTTATAGGGCAGGTGTCACATCTTTATATGTCTGAACTGCTGCATGCCTAGTGGGCCATGAGCACACTTCGAAAGAATCTGTGAGAGTTTCTAGTCAGACTCTGCTCCTTAGTTCTTGGGTTCCAGAGCAAAGCCAACAGGCAGATTGGCAGAGTGACATTTTGGAGTACAGCTCCCAAAATCTTCCAGCCACTACAGCCAGGGGAAGTCACAGAATAATAGAATCATAGAGTGGAAAGAGATCACAAGGGCCCTGCTGTCCAACCCTCTGCCATGTAGGAGTCATAGGCCCTTTCCACACTCTACCTTCTTCTAACATCCTCCCATGGAGTTCTCAGTAGGGGTTCTGCCAGGAGGGGAGCATGACAGGAGCACTCTCCTCCACATTGGCTGCCTCAGAGAATGAAGGAAGTGAGATGGCCCACCTCTTCCTTCCACGGTGTGGCCAGATACTTTCCCAGGCTGCACTGGGGCAGTAAGTGCAGCCATTGCACTTCTGGACCAGCTGCAGTCCAGGTAAGTCCACGATGGTGGCACAATTGCGAATCATTGACAGGGAAAACTCTTCAATGATTTACTCTGTGATTGCACTGTTTAGGAACGGGAGGACGGGACCACAACGACATCACGTGTAACCGTCATCACAGTCCTATCCTTCTCCCGTCCCTACAGCGGGACGACAACGTCCTTCAGAAAGGGCCATAATCTGACAGGATTATCTTGAGACAAACAACCATTGAAAGAATTCCTGCCTACTTTTTCCATGCGTATGTCAGGACTGGTATGACTGTGTCTGTTCGTGCATATGTGCACAAATACTCACTTTGTCCCTAACTCTGCCTTTTGCCTCTGCTCTGCCCACTGTGCTGGCTCTGCCATCCCCTCACCAGTCATTGGAATTTATATCCGTTCCTCTTTCCTACCAGCATGTGTCAAGGTGGTGTTAGAATTCTGCCCACTGAAATGGCCCTCCTACTCTAGAAAGCCAGAAGCAACAGTCTTGGCGTGCCTGGGGGTTTTGGAGAAGTCTTCCTTCCTGTCTTGTAACTACAGGCCTGGAACACAGGGATCCTCCACGCTGAGGTGCACCAAAGAGACCGGGGAGGAAGGGAAATAATGCTCTTAGCGTAGAAATGTCACTTCAAGCTCGAACAAGTTTATACTACCGGCTGCAGAGCTTGTCAGAACACAGTGAGAGAGAAGCTGACAGCCATAAATCAGGTTCAAGACCTACGAATATGCCACTGAACATGGCCCCAGTCACAGCTGTTTTATAGGGATACACTGCCCCTGTGACAACAACCATCTAACACCCCACATTTCTCCAAAAGCAGCGATGCGTGTCCTTGCCATTCCCTTTGTTCTTCTCCTGTTCCCTTTTTGAAGCTGGACTTAGTCCAGGAATTTTTTTATTTCATTCATTCATTCATTCATTCATTCATTCATTCATTCATTCAGTGTTTGCATGTGCGTGTGTTCTTCTTTTCAGTCCCTCTTCTCCTTTGTCAAAGAGACCAGATGAGAAGAGCTCACTATCGATTTTCCTATTAAGTAGTTCTAGTAAACATTTTGACTAGCTGCGCTAACCTAACACAGATGTTCTCTTTCGACGGAGCGTCACAAACAGGTGGCAACCATGTCTGAAAGCAAACAGCCAAGTGCTCTATTTGTGGAGAAGAGAGAACACAGGCCACTGAGAAAAAAAAATAAAATTTAGAAAGCTCAGATAGACTGGACAGAGAAGAATCCGTCCCAGGAATAGGGTCAAGACAGAGACACGTAGCTGTTACCATGCTGGACTTTCGCAATAAGAGATCAGTTTCCGGACACAGTTCAAAGTGTTGGTTATGATATTTAAAGCCCCATACAGTTTGGAGACTAGGGCCATTTCCACACTACACTATTATAGTGTTATCATTCTACTTTCAACATCCTGTGGAATTCTGGGGTTTGTAGTTTCCTGAGGCCAAAGAGCTCTCTGGCTGAGAATTCTAAAGGCCCCTCCCTAAACTGCAAACCCCAGGATTCCGTAGGATGCTGAAAGTGGAATAATAGCACTATAACAGTGTAGTGCAGAAACGGCCTAGGATTTGGAAGGGTGGCTCTGAAGGAACCAGACAAGATCCTGAATTGTAAAGATATATCATTGAATACTAAAGTTAGAATTGTCCGTGCCATTGTATTTCCAGTTTCTATGTATGGTTGTGAAAGATGTACAGTGAAGTTAGCTGACAGAAAGAAAATCAACCTCTTTGAAATGTGGTGCTGGAGAAGACTCCTGTGGATACCCTGGACTGCTAAAAAGATGAATGAATGGGTCCCAGAGCAAATCAAGCTTGAACACTCCCTAGAAGCCAAGGTGACTAAACTGAGGCTGTTGTACTTTGGCCGTATCATGAGAAGACATGACTCGCTAGAAAAGACAATGATGCTTGGGAAAGTGGAAGGCAGTAGGAAAAGAGGAAGACTGCATTATAGACGGATAGACTCAATCAAGGAAGACACACCTCTGAATTTGCAAGACAGTTGAAGATAGGGTGGCTTCGAGGTCTCTCATTCATAGGGTTGCCATAGGTCGAAGTGAACCTGATGGCAGTTAACAACACCAACAATAGCTTGGTCCATACTGTCTGAAAAACTGTAGCTCCTTTTACAAGCCTGTCCAACTTTTAAGATATTTTTAAAAGGTTTCTCAAGGCTTTCTCTCTGTCCCACCACCATCACAGATATGTTTGGTGAGGATGAGGGAGAGAGCCTTCTCAATGACTTCTCCCAACCTGTGGAATTTCCTCCCACAGGAAGCTTGGTTGCCCCCACCACCACCACCTACTGCTTTTTGCTGGCAGGCAAAGGATGGATGGATGGATGGATGGATGGATGGATGGATGGATAGATAGATAGATAGATAGATAGATAGATAGATAGATAGATAGAGATGTGTGTGTGTGTGTGTGTGTATAGACACACACACACTAGTGTATTTACCCAGCATTGCCTGAGATTTTATTTTCCTCTTAAGAACTCAGCAAACTGTCTTCTCTAGTATCTGTAACTTTTCCCCATATTTCCCAATGCAATCTGTATTCAGAGTTATTTATGTACACAGTTTGGGGTCCTGAGGGAGTACACTGTCCTCCTCCTTGCTGCTAGGCCTCATCTTCATAGCAACTAACCTATTTCAGTACCTGTAACTTATCTCCATATTCTGCAATCCAATCTGTATTCAGAGTTGTTAATATACAGAGGTTAGGTTCCTGATGGAATACACTGTCTTCCTCCTTGCTGCTAGGCCTTGTCTCCATAGCAACTGGCCTATTCCAGTTCCTGTAACTTTTACCCATAGTCCCCAATCCAGTCTGTGTTCTCTGGCAATGTTGATATACTGGCTTTTGATTTTTTGATTTTTTGATTTATTTTTTTATTTTTATTTTTATTTTTATTTTGCTTTCTGTTGAATTTGTGCAATGGCTTTACATTTTTCTGGAAGCATTTTTTGTTTTGGATTTCAGCTTTAAGATTCCTCACATATGGAACCCATACAATCTACCGTGTGAGGCGAGAAGACCTTGTAACTATGTTGTGTATGTCACTTTCATTTTTCTCACATACGCCACCCAAAAGTTTTCTGACATCCTTATTGATGGTAGGCCTCATCTCCATAGCAACCGGCCTGAGGCCCAAGAGCTCTCGGCTGAGAATTCTAGAGGCCCCTCCCTAAACTGCTAACCCCAGGGTTCCATGGGATCTTCACAGCCAGCCAATCATATGAGGTCTTCTTGCCTCACTCAGCCAATCATATGAGGTCTTCACCTGCCTGATGCAGACAAACAGAGAAATTCACAGACAGACAGACAAACTTTAACTTTTATATAGTAGATATATATGTATGCATAGGCAAGTCTTTGGCTATTAAATTACTGTGGGCATAAGGAACTTTTTAATGGGCTGCGTTATGCTTTTATCTTTTTATTATGTTTTGATGTGCTTTTAACTGTTGTAATTTAGTGTTTTAATAGAACTGTTTAATTTATTTAAAAAAATGTGTTTTTAGTGTATTTTAATCTATGATGTGTTTTTAAGTTGTATTTTAATTTATGTTGTACCCTACCTCAGGCCTTGGGGAAAGGCAGGTAAGAAATTATTGTTGTTGTTGTTGTTGTTGTTGTTGTTGTTGTTGTTATATTATTTTGCATCAAACAGGTTTTTTGCTTATTTTGTTTTTAACTTGATGTGGCTGCCTCGGGACCCACGACAGGAGAAAGGCATTATATAAATAAAATAAAATAAAATAAAAATTATAGCACTATGATTCCACTTTAATGGTCACAGCTACATCTTATGTAATCCTGGCATTTGCAGTTTGGGGAGGCAATATTACTGTTTGGCAGAGAATTCCCAATACTGTATAAAATGACAGATCCCAGGATTCCACACGAAGTAGCTGTGGCAGTTAGAAGTGGTCTTGAATGCTTAACTGTGGGCACATCCAGACTCATTGAAAAGGCTAGAAGGTCCCAGATTTTGTTCTAGTTCTTTTGATTTTATTTTGGGGATCCGTACACATTTGGGTTATCCCAACATATTTTCTTTCAGCTCCTGATATGATCATAGATTTTGTGTACCAGCTCCCCGGGTCAGTTTGTTTTAATCCAATATAAGATTGGAAAGAATAGAAAAAAAACCAGGAATTTTTCAATCAGTCTGGATGTATCCCATTTGGTGTGAAAGAGTCTTGAGACTGCAAAGATGCAGATGCAAGTCTGCACTGGACCAAGAAATTCCCTGGTCAATATCATTATTGTTATTCATACCTCATCTTTCTCACAGAATCATAGAATCATAGAGTTGGAAGAGACCCCACGGGCCATCCAATCCAACCCCATGCTATGCAGGAACACACATCAAAGCATTCCCAACAGATGGCCATCCAGCCTCTGCTTAAAAACCTCCAAAGAAGGAGACTCTACCACACTCCAAGGCAGCATATTCCACTGCTGGACAGCTCTGACCATCAGGAAGTTCTTCCTGAGGTTCAAGTGGATTCTCCTTTCCTGCAGCTTGAATCTATTGTTCTTTTTCCTAGTCTCTGGAGCGGCCAAGAACAAGTCCGCTCCCTCCTCAACATGACATCCTTTCAAATATTTAAACATGGCTATCATGTCCCCTCTTAACCTTCTCTTCTGCAGACTAAACATACCCAGCTCCCTAAGCCATTCTTCATAGGAAATGGCTTCCAGATCCTTCGCCATTTTGATCACCCTCCTCTGGATATGCTCCAGCTTGTCGATATCCTTCTTGAATTGAGGTGCCCGGGACTGGACACAGTATTCCAAATAAGGCCTAACCACTACAGAATAGAGTGGTACCATTACCTCCCTCGATCTAGACACTATACTCCTATTGATGCAACCAAGAATCGCGTTGGCTTCCTTGGCTACCGCATCACACTGCTGACTCATGTTCGGCTTGTGATCTACCAAGACTCCTAGATCCCTTTCACACATACTGCTATCCAACCATGCATCCCCCATCCTATATTTGTGCATTCCATTTTTTCTGCCTAAGTGCAGGACCTTACATTTCTCTCTGTTGAAATTCATTTTGTTAGCTTTGGCCCAGCTCTCCAATATGTCAAGGTCATTTTGAATTTTGATCCTGTCCTCTGGTGTATTAGCAGCCCCTCCCAATTTGGTGTCATCTGCAAATTTGATCAGCATGCACTCCACTCCTTCATCCAAGTCATTGATGAAGATGTTGAATACCACTGGGCCCAGGAGAGAACCCTGTGGCACCCCACTAGTCACTTCTCTCCAGGATGAAAAGCAGCCATTGGTGATCACCCTTTGGGTGCAGTCGGTCAACCAATTACAAATCCACCTAACAGTAGCCCTGTCCAGCCCGCATTTTACTAGCTTCTTTGCAAGAATGTCATGGGGAACTTTGTCAAAGGCCTTACTGAGGTCAAGATATGCTACGTCTACAGTATTCCCTTCATCTATCAAGCTTGTAACCCCATCATAAAAAGAGATTAGATTAGTCTGGCATGACTTATTTTTGAGAAATCCATGTTGGCTTTTAGTGATTATGGCACTGCTTTCTAAGTAACTACAAACTGACTGTTTAATGATCTGCTCTAGGATCTTTCCTGGAATTGATGTCAGGCTGACCGGGTGATAATTATTTGGGTCCTCTTTTTTCCCCTTCTTGAAGATGGGAATGACATTTGCCCTCCTCCAGTCTGCTTGGACTTCTCCTGTTCTCCAAGCATTCTGAAAGGTTATTGCAAGTGGTTCAGAAATGACTTCTGCCAGTTCTTTGAATATCCTTGGATGTAATTCATCTGGCCCTAGAGACTTGAATTCATCTAGTTTAGTCAGATATTCCTGTACTACTTCTCTACTTATTCTGTGCTGCATTTCCCTCGCTTCCTCACCTGCTCCCCACGCCCCAGGTTGGGTACTTCTATCCTTTTGGGAGAAAACTGAGACAAAGAAGGTATTGAGTAGTTCTGCCTTATCACTTACCCCCCCCCCGTTATTAATTGGTCATCTTCTCCATGCAGCGACCCTATCATTTCCTTGTTTTTCCTTTTGCTGTGGACATATCTAAAAAAACCCTTTTTATTGTTTTTGATGTCTCTGGCAAGCCTGAGTTCATTCTGTGCTTTAGCTTTTCTGACCTTCTCCCTATATCACCTGGCTATTTGCCTGAATTATTCTTTGGTGGTTTCACCATTCTTCCATTTCCTGTACATGTTTCTTTTAACCCTTAGCTCAGCTGAGAGTTCTTTCATCAACCATTCCGGTTTCAGATTCAAAGTGGCCTATAATATCTAGAAAAGACGAAGTTTAAAATAATATATAAGTTAAAAAATAAAATAGGTTAAAAATAAAAAAAAATTAAAAAATAAAACAGGTTAAAAAAATAATAGTATGTCACTGTTAATGACATGACAATCCGCCCTCCATATCTACAGATTCTGTATCCATGGATTCAACCAACCACAGCTTAAAAATATTCCAAAATAAATAAGTAAAATCCAAAAGGCAAACATTGGTTTTGCCATTTTAGAGAAGAGATGCCATTTTACTACAACATTGTACACAATGGGACTTGAGCATCCATGAATTTTGGTATCCACAGGGGCTCTGGAACCAAACCCTAGCAGATACCAAGGACCCACTGTTCTGTCTGTCTGTCTGTCTGTCTGTCTGTCTGTCTAAGGCCATTTCCACACTACTCTGTTATAGTGCCATTATTCCACTTACAACATCCTGTTGAATATTGGGGTTTGTAGTTTACTGAGGCCAAAGAGCTCTCTGGCTGAGAATTCTCAATATTCTCAATAACCCTCCCTAAACTGCAAATCCCAGGATTCCATAGGATGTGGAAAGGGGAATAATAGCACTATAACAGTGCAGTGTGGAAATGGCCTAATATCCCTTTTTTCACCCAAATGGCAGAAACTACCTAGAGAATTAAAGACAATTTAGAACATATCTGTTCAAAAGGCAAGGAATGGAACAGCACAGCTTTTCCTTACAGAAAGCTGTTATAACAGCTTTTCCTTGAAGAAAGCTTGTGTCTCAAAACTGACTTCACTTACTGTTCGAAGGAAAAAGCAGAGTAAACCAGCCTAGGCTCCCTAAGAAGGGAATTCCGGAGCCTCAAAGCAGCTATTGAGAAGGTCCTCTCCTGCATTCCCCGTCAGACATGACAGTGAGGACTGAAAAGAATACTGAACCAATTTCTCTGTCTCTCTCAGTTACCCCACCTCTCAGCCTGACCTACCTCATAGGACTGTTGTGAGGATAAAGAAAAAGGTGAGTCATATAGGCTGTCGAGCTCATTGGAGGAAAAGTTGGATAGAAGTAATAAATAACAGACAACACAGCAGTGGAAGAGCCAGCGCTTGAGTGCTGGTCTAGATATTTGGGAGTTTGAGTTTCCACTCAGCTGTGGAAACCTGTTTGGTGACCTTGGGCAAATCGCTCTCTATCAGACTAAGAGGAGGAACCTCTTTGGATTAAATCTTGCCAAGAAAAGCCTCGCTGTAACATCAGCACAACTTGGAGCCAACTCAAAGGCACATAACCACAGTACAGTGCATAACAGTACAGCAGTAAAAAGCTGGATGGCACCTGGGAAGCCAGCATGGAGAACAACAGTGCCCCCTCTCCAATATGAATGTTCCGTACTCCTCTCCAGTCAGCCTCTAACCCATTTTACAAACTGAACAGCAGTCAATTCTATAAGCCAGGTGTGGGAATTATGTAGCCCTCTGCATGTTGTTGAGCTGCAGATCCAGCAGCCTTGATCGGCTTAGTCAATGGTGAGGAATGCTGAGATCTGTAATTCAACAGCATTTCGAAGTCCCCCATGGGGAGGGGTATCTGGAAGTCCTCCACAGGAAATTGGGGTGTGCAACTGTGAGAAGATAGGGGGCAAGATTAATTGCCCCCTAAGACCTTGGAGGATTATATCTCCTGGCAGGAGAAAATCATTTGCTTTTTTTTTTTAACCTCCAAATGGTCACTAGGAGTACAGGGTCCTTACTGCCTTATTTTTACCCCCAACCCTGTCATTCTGGGCCCAGGAAAGGCTTTTTTAGGAACAGGATGTGACAACCACGTCCTCTTTTAGAAAATGCCCACCATGCAACCTGTGGGGTGCATTTTGCTGCCCCTGCTATAAAAGAATGATACATTGGGTTCAATCCAGTTGTTTGTACCAATGAGTGGATTAACTGAATCAATCAGAGCTTTGTAAGTCAGCACTTATATACATGCCATTGATTCAGCAGGTCTAGTCCAGTTGGGATTAAGAGCTGGGTTTAGCCCACTGTTGCTTTTGTATATCAGTTGGATTCACCGGTGATTTCCATCCAGTTTTAGAATCATTAAAAAATGACGCAAAAGAATTTTGTTGCAGTCAGTGTTCTTAATGAAAGTCACCATTTCCTTAAACTTGTTGCAAAATGAAATGAACCTCACCTCAAAAATCCTCACATTTAGAAGGGCTGTGTGGCCTTCGTAGAGGGGAGAAAAACCCCAACTTGCCTATTTTAATAGTTCAGCTGTAAAAAGAAAAATGTGTACCTTTGAAAAACATAGACACAAGTATACTTTAGTCAGTGGGGAATGTGTGTAAATGGATGCATAATTTAATGTATTCATTACAGGATTTCTAAATTAATATTAAGCATCAAAAATTGGTTGAAAAAATATTTTTCTTGAGTGTCAAGAAACCCTGATGAAATGAATCATGGACTAGTGGGTATCTTTACAGTTTGAGACTTATTCTATGCATAATTTGCACATGTTTGTTTTGTGTAAAAACAGTATTGTCTGTGAAGGAAATGAAAATAGCCATTTAGAAACTAATATTTAGGAAACAACTTTTTCTGCACAAAAAAATAACAGCTTTTGCGCAGAAATATTGCTTTCTGTGCAGAAAATGCTGCTTTCTGTGCAAATAATACCATGGATGAATTTTGGACAGAATAAGTCTCCAGCTGCAAAGGCTTTAAAACAGCTGCACAGGTTTCAAAGACTTTCCACAGAGAGAAGAAAATTGCTAAAATGATTTGTCGTTGCATCCTTCTAAGGAGAAAATTAAGAAGAAATTAGTCATTCCTCCATGTTTGCACAGGACTCCTACAAAGGTGGAAAAATTGTAAATAACAAAATGTGTGTATGTGTGTGGTAAGGAGCCCAAGGCAAGGTGGGGAGAATGGGTACACAGCATCCAAACCAGGTCAGGGAAAGAAAAGGGAAAGAGGATGGGTAAAAATGTCAGTCTCATACTTCCCCTCTTGACCATCTTCATCCTTGGGTGCGGGGGGGTGAGGCATCAGGAGACGATTTGTGGTACTGAGAAATTGGACTGTGATCCATCCTTAGCTGGCCAGGCAGTGGTGGGTGGAGGAGGAGAAGACTCGAAGCAGGTTTTTAAAGGGCTGCATAGCCTGATCAGAGCCACTAAGAGGGAAGGTTCCCCTGGGAAAGAGACACTAGCGTGGGAGGGGGAGGGGTTGGGGAAACTCACAAATAATCAAATCCCTGAAAGTTAAGCCCATGAATGTGGCGGGCCAACTGTACATCCCTAATGGACATTGCAAATTTAGATTTTTTTAAAAAAAAAAGATATTAAAATTGTTTTTTAAAATGCACAAATTTCCCTATGGGGAAAATATCACAAAAGGAGGTGAGGGGAGAGAAAAGCAAGAAAATCAAGAGAGGGATATTTTAACATCTTTAAGCTGACCTAAATACTCCAAAGGCACCAGATCCTGTCTGATTGTGGAAGCTAAGCGGGGTCAACTCTGGGTTGTACTTGGGTGGGAGACCGTCAAATAATGTCAGATGCTATGAGGATTATTTCAAAGGAAAGATCTGACAAAATCACCTCTGAGTATTCCTTGTCTAAGAAAACCCTGTGAAATTCATGGGATCACCATGAGCCAACGGGCAACCTGAAGGTGTGCACGTGCACACAGACACACACACAATCACGAAAAAGGGAGAGAGGAAAGTTCTACCTCCTCTGCTTATGCCATTCATAAAAAATTATTCCTCTCTCACATCCTCCCTCAATCTTTTTTTAACTGTAAGAGTAGGAGTAGTTCAGGTTTTTTTGCAGCACGTGACCAAGACAAGCCTCAAGGCACTGATTTAAAATGAGAATATGCAAAGAGCAGGCAAACCACTGATGAGAAATCAATCACGAAAGCAATCAGAACGTGCCGGATAGTTGAAAATTATCATCCTACATAGCCTTCCATAGACAACAAAGCAACGAGAAGCAGCTGGCAATCCGTGGTCAGAACAATTTACTCAGTGGCAACACAGTGGCTTTAACATCAGGAGAGTGGTGAATCTGTCCCACCTTTTAGTCTGAATTCCAAAGGAGCGTTCCAAAGTCCTCTCTCTCCCCGAAGAGGTTCAGCACCTTTGATGCCTCCTTCAAAGTTGAGACAAAAATCCATAATGGATTCACTGTCCCACTGACATCAGAGCCACCAGCCAGCTGTGAGTTTGTCACAGCTTTCTGAATTTTGAAGGCGCTTTCCATGGTGCTAAGCTCTCTCCCCGCTCCAATGGGTTCAGCACATTGCAGACCTTCTTCAAAGTTCAGACTCAAATCCAGAGCAGGTTCACTGTTCCACGGACATAAGAGTGGGTTTGCTATGGTTCTTAGCGGGAGCGAGAGAAGTTTTGGATTTGGAAGAACCATAGACTCCCAACAGAGGTGATCCAGACGTTTTCCACTACTATGAGAGCCACTTCTAGGTACTGAATCTGAAAAGGGACTAGCTGGCTACAGGAGTACAACAAATTCTGGGATTTGTAGTTTGATGAGGTACTTAATTCTAACTCCCTGACAGAAAATCGCAAGTACATCACTGTTACACAGGGCTTACCTTTTTTATTCTCAGATTGGTCTGACAGTTCCCCAGTCTGATAAGGTGCCCTGTCTTTTCCACACAGCTCTGCCTCCCCCCTTAGAACACCACTGTTGTGTAAAAGGGTGAAGTCTTTCAATGGTTATTTAGAACCCCATAATAGTTCTATGGTAGCATGTGTTTTCTGTGTTGCTTTAAATACTGTACACCACTCAACCGAGTCAGTACTTATATAAATATACTGTAATATTTATTAAGATAACATACAAAACAAAGTATCGGAGTTCATAAGCAAGTCAAAATTAATACTGTTCTTCAGAGTTCTTTTAGACAGTTTCCTTATATCTTTAAACTCTCATATAAGCACAATTATCATAAACAGCCCTTTGGCTACACTTTCAGTAAAGGATCAATACCCAAGCTAGGTCACACTTTTTAGTGACACATTTTATGATGGTTTAATCACTCTTCTGCCACTCTCTAGGCTTCCTCTGAAAAATTAAACCCTTCCCACACAGTCACCCTCCCCAGCTGACTGAGGGACTTGGAAGAACTCTCACTGAAGGATTGCAAAAGACAATCAGTGTTTGCTTTCTATATATCTTTTCCTTTCAGCCACCGGCCCCTCCCACATTCTGAGAAGCTATTCTGGCTGCCTGGCAACCTATTTCCAAGCTGCTCTGGCACTCCAGCTAGCCACACCCCCAGAAATCCATCACAATTGCCAAACTACAAATTCCAGGATTCTTTTAGATGAAATCATGGCAGTCAAAGTATAATCAAAGCATTATAATTGTGTGGTATGAATACACACAGGTTTTAGCATGGGTTCTTGAGCACCAAAGGATCAGCAGGCTCATGGGCCAGGTGCCAGAGTGCTTCACTGTTGCTGGCCTAGCCCAAGATATTTTGCTGACTGAGGCAAAGAATAATATGGCATTACTTTCCATCCCCTAATGACAGCCCTTCCCATTCTACGTGGACCTGCAGTTAAATATGACTCAAATAGTGGTGGTAGGACAGTGTTCTCCATCTCAGCTGAAAGTAGCAAGCGAGTTCCAGAGGTCTCCAGAAATCTACACGGCACACAGCTCTCTCTTCGTCCAATAACTTCCTGCTGATCCCAGCATTTGCTCCCTGAGTCAACCAGCTCAGTCTGTTTAAGACCAGTGCCTGCAGTAGGAAGAACACAACTAGTGACTGGACAGTGGCACAAACCTTGACTAAACTGGTGTAGGTACAAATCAGAGCTTGCAACAAAGCTAAACAAAATTGTGGTGTCTGTAACATTTCTATATTTACTCTGTTATTTTCATAGGATTTCTAGCATAACTAAATCTGGAGTGCATCCAACCCAGATTTTATTTCAGAGTCACATTCTCTCTGCACACAAGCTAGACTTGATCTGACAGCCATGAAAGAGTCCTGTAAGTCTCACCCTGAATATTGTTAGCATTGTTTGATGCTAAAGGTGCTATAATAAAATCACGGACTATGCATAGCATTTTTTTTTTACCCTTTTCTGGGTTCCCAAGGAATTTTAATGTGATGCAGCTATGACATCAGGAGCGCTAAAATAACTTGGCAATGATAAGCAAAATCTGGAAAAATAACTTTTTGAACTACAAATCCCACAGTCTCCCAGCACATTGAGGCTGCTGGGTATTCTGAGAGCTGAAATTAAATAAATTTACTTTTCCAGGTTCTGATGCTGAGACAAGAGACAGAAAGAATATTTCTTCTTATTCATTTTCCAATCAAGAAAAAGGTATTTTGATACTCAAGAAACTCCATAGGGCAGAATAACACAGCAGTAACAATTTTGTGTAATTTTTTTTGCAGTATTCACTCACTGTACAGTGTTCCACAGAACTGTTTCGTGGAGAAATACATGTGGCTTTTCTGGGCAGGACACATGGTATTTTCCTTTGCAAAAAGACACGTTAAAAATTATACGCATCTTTCTGCAGAATAATTCCTTGTAACACATCACAAACTGTGAATAGTGGTAGAATACTGCACAAAAATCTTCATTTTTTACCACATGGTTGAAAACTATGCAAACCATTTGTTATTTTATGTGAATAAGAGATAAGTAAAGATTTACATTCTTAGGTGAGATTTATGATAATAAGCCAGTTACAATGGTTTTGTACTTTTTGCACTGTAGGATTAAATCAAAGCCAATCTGAAGGTTTCCGAGAGCAGAGAATATTCTGAGCAATTCTGAGCCAATTCAAACCAATCTGCAGCGACTTTTCTGAGGGATTTCTTGAACTTCTGTGGCTACCTGCTAATCTTCATGACTGGGTGGAGGGTTTGAATTGGGACTTTCCACAGCTAAAACTCACACTTTAGTCCTTCAGTCATGTCAACTATATCATATTTAAGACAAATATGAATTTCATGCTTTTCATCACTTAGGAAACAGGTGAAAATTTGTCAAGTTTAAGGTGGTCTTCAAATGGAGAGGTATGAAGTTTCAGCCCTATAATTTCTTTGCAGACCTCAAAATCTGATTTGGGATTTATTATTTTAAATTCTTTTTTCAGTGAAGGCAATCACCAAGCTTCCACATCTGGACCTTAGCTTAGAATAACCAGAACTAGGTCAGCAAGTCAAAACAAGACACCCGACGCTTCATATTTCTCACAGGCCACCTGGCCTGTATGACACCTACCAGACTGCCAAAGGAGACAGTGACAAGTCTCGGCCCGTGACCAATGTGAGATGTATCTCATCTGTAGGAATGACATAAATATACTTGGCGGGGGGGAGTATTCTTCTAGCAAATGCAAATTAGCAGCCAAGTTAATTGGACTGGAGACAGAGACATTAGGAGTTGTCACATTTTGCCTAAAAAATTAACAACTGGAGAAAATCTAAAGGTTTCTATTGAGGCAAAAGGCACATTTGAAGAAAGTCAAGAAAAGATTCAAGAATATGGAGGAACTTCTTCAGGGGTCCAAGTAGATGACATGTGAGCTCTTTCCACGCCACTTTCCCATCCCGCCATGGGGATGACAGAAGGACGGGACTGAAATGACGGTTCTGCGTGATGCTGTTGCGATCCTGTCCTTCTCCCATTCCCAGGTGGCACAATCACAGATTAAATCATTGATGAGTGTTCCCCCTTAATGACCTGCAATCGTATCACCATCCCAGACTTACCTGTCCTGGGGAAACCACAGAAGCGCAATGGCTGTTCTTCCTTCCCCAGCACAGTCTCAGCTGTACCCAGCTACACTGCAGAAGGAAGAGGTATGGCCAGCCTCCCAGCAGAGCCAATCCTGGGATCCCCACCAGACATCTGCATGAAAAGGTAGGGAGCAGAAAGGGCCATATAGGCTGTAATCCCATACCTTCAACTGCCCTGATTTGTCCGGGATCATCTTTATTTAATAACTCTGGAGTCCCATTTTTCCAGCTGCTTTTAAAATGTCCTGGTTTCTCCTTCTTCTTCTCATTGTCCCTCTTTGTCCTCAGCTCATTTCAATAGCTGCGAACTGAGTTGAAAGTGAAAAAATTAAAATATACTCTCAATTACGTTAGCAAGGGGGAGAGGAGACGAAGGAGCAGAACCTTACCCTTCCCAGTAGGCTCAGGCAAAAGCAAACCGCTGCTGCTTCTCTTATTTTGTGCATTCTCCCTCATTAATAACATTTGCCATTTTTACCACACTCTGGTGGTTGCTTGACCACATATGTCCCAGATTTCTACTGTGAAATGTTGGAAGGTATGCAAACCTGCATGACTCAGCAAACAATAGTAATTAACTGTGCTACACTGAGCCATGTAACTCCCCTTGGACCTACTGGAGAGCTGCTGGAGCCCACTCATCCCCATGGCCATTCCATGCCTGGTGGAGAGCTGTGGAGAAGATCAGAGAAGCATCTGGCTATGACCCCGTAACCAGCTGCAAAGCAGTTACATCAACTACTGAGACCTACTAGGCTCCTCAAAGGATAAGAGTGATGAATTTAATCATTTTTTGTCTGGCTGCGGAGACAAACCAGATACTTACACAATCCCCCCACTCTCTGCCAGTCACAGAATGGCCCTGGAGGGATTTGGCAGGTTGGTGGTAGGCCTGGGGTAAGCTTTGGTTGCTTCAGAGACAGGAAGGGAATATGACCTCTGCAGCAACAGCAAAAAGATCTGCACAGGCATAAAGTTAGCTTTTGTCTGTGTCTGCCACTAACAGGGGCCATTTCTACACTACACTGTTCTAGTGCTCTTATTCCACTTTCAACATCCTGTGGAATTCTGGGATTTGTAATTTACTGAGGCCAAAGAGTTCTCTGGTTGAAAATTCTAAATGTCTCTCCCTAAACTGCAAGCCCCAGGATTCCACAGGATGTTAAAAGTGGAATAATAGCACTATAACACTGTAGTGTGGATATGTCCAGGATGTCAGTCATTCTCCGTCAAAATATCTTTAACAGCAGGAAGCAGTATAATATAGTCGTCTGACTGTTGGACTAGGACTCCAAAAGATCAGAGTTGGAATCCCCATTCAGTCAGCTGTGGCACCCCAGTTGTGGAATATCCTCCCTTTAGAGGCCCAAGTAATGCCTATTTTGCTGTCATCTCAGTACCACGCCAAAACATCCTTGTCCACAAAAGCCTTTGGGGCCTAACTGGTGATATATATAGCCACAAGTGCGTGTGGCTTTGAACTGTTTTAAAGCATTGTCACTGGTTTTAACCTGTCTTCTTTTAACTCGTTGAATTGTTTAAAATGCTTTTGCCTTTATTGTACACTGTCCTAAAACCTTTAGATGGATGAAATGCAAATATTTCAAGGAAGGAAAAAAGAAGGGAACGCAGCAGGGATAGACCAAGTGTAGTCTTCAATCCACATGCAACTCCCCAGCCCATTTTTGCAATGCCCTGTGAGGAAAAAAATCAACACCATTTTTCCTCCTCTCAGCAGCCTCCGGATGTGGCAGTTATGCATGGAAACTGGTTGCACTCCTCCTTCCATGTCAAGCTAAAGCTGTTTGCACAACAAAAATCCTTGTTTTCTGATTTATCCTGGCCTGTAGAGAGTCCTTGAGGCTGAAAATCACCATACCTGACCCTCCAACTTTGGCCATTTCTGCCCTACACTGTTCTAATGCTATTATTCCACTTTCAACATCTTATGGAATTCTGGGGTTTGTAGTTTACTGAGGCCAAAGAGCTCTCTGGCTGAGAATTCTAAATGCCCCTCCCTAAACTGCAAACCCCCGGATTCCATAGGATGTTGAAAGTGGAATAATAGCACTATAATGGTGAAGTGAGGAAATGGCCTTTGTTTCCCCCCAGCTGAATGGAAAAGCTGGCCTGAAAGAAGGACTCAGCTTTCCAATTTATCATGAAATTTCACAGGTCATCTCTGTACCTAACAGTTTGAGGGTTTTAGAGGACATGACAGAAAAACTGTTTGGAGACATCCATAAGACAGTATTCCTTACCTAGCCAGTAAAGATGACATGATATATTTTGGGTGCTGTCTACCTGAGGCAATCCTTTTTTTCTATCCACAACAGGCCTCGGAAGATGGTCAAGAGTACTTTCCCCCCTCTTTTTCCTTTGTAAATGAACATGACACCCCACAATGGGATGGAGAGATTCACCTCTGCATCATAGGTTAAATGAATATTCCGAGAGTATTGATCGTTAAATTCTTCTAGCTGCTGGAAGGATGTGATTGGCATCAATAATCAGTTGGGAGTGTGTGTGATTTAGTCTGAAATAAATTTATCAGCCTTTTTTGTGTCCATCCACCGTGCAATTTCTAGATATGGCTCTGAGACTGAGACCTGAAACAGTCAATGAGTGGATTTTTGTATCTATATATTATGAGATGTATAGTAGTGAGATGTGTGTGTGTGTGTGTGTGTGTGTATTATGAGATGGGATTTGTAGTTTACTGAGACCAAAGAGCTCTCTGGTTGACAATTCTATATGCCCCTCTCTAAACTGCAAATCCCAGAATTCCATAGGACATTGAAAGGAGAATAATAGCACTATAACAGTATAGTGCGGAAAGGCCCCTAGACATGGACCAAGCTTTCCCAATCCCTGACACAGGAAGAGACAAAAGGAACAATCTTTTAAGTAAAAGCCCAATAGCAGAACTTGGAAAAGTTTGTGCTTTAGATTCCAACTCCCAGAACTGCTCAGGCAGCATGGCTGGACACTGTGTTTTCTGGGGATCCTGAGAGCTGTAGTCCAAAACACAATAGAGAGGGCATTCCATTCTAAGAATGGAAAGAACGTGACTCTGGAGATCAGGGTTGAAATCCCCATTCGGCCATGGAAACCCATAAAGTGACCTTGGGCAAATCACACCTTCTTGACCTCAGAGGAAGGCAATGACTAACCCCTCAGAACAAATTCCACTAAGAAAACCCCATGACTGCACCGCTATAGGTCACAACAACAACAACGGTTCCGTATTTGTGATCACATCCTGATTTTGAAACGACTGCCCTGTTCCTAACTCCCTCCCTATTTACATTGTTTGACATCAGCTGCATGGGAAACAAAGGAGGTCCATTCTTCTGGCAGTTGGAGCATGGGTGACTGATGTTTCCATCAGGTTTGGAGCAATTGGGATAGGAGAAGTCATTTAATTAAATATTCTTAAATTAAATAACCTCTCCTGCTCAATTCCCCCATACCTTAACTAAAGCCATTTCCGCACTAGACTGTTATAGCGCTATTATTCCACTTTCAACATCTCATGGAATCCTAGGGTTTGCAGTTTCAGGAGGGGCCAGCCAGCCCCTCCCAAAACTGCAAACCCCAGGATTCCATACAATGTTGAAAGTGGAATAATAGCGCTATAACAGTCTAGTGCAGAAATGGCCTAAGTAGTTGAAATTGAATACTGGCCATCCTTCTTGTGGTTGTTGATGTTGATGTTATGTGGCTCCCCGGCCTGAAAACTGGCCAACAGATCCACCCCAGTTGCCCGCCCCTGCCCACTAGATGATTTGCTTTATCCCTTTCCCGGCATCATGTGATTTCAAACCTCAGAAGTGGGGAGGGATTAGAAATGTTCCCAAATTAATTAAATAAATGAAAAGAATGGCATTCAAAGGAAAGAGAGAACATGTTAATGTGCCTACTTGCGTGGGTCTTTTCTCCCGTTTTGCATTACGAGGACTCAGTGAACAATAAACAGACATTTCCATGAGAGCTTCCCTAAGCTGATATGCATGTAAGGTATTATCTTTGGCTCAATATTCGCTTCTGGGTGGAAGGGGAGGAAATATAATTGCACTTCCATTCAAAAATCAACCGTGGGAATAAGGAATCCTGCTCATTTTATGCACACTTGCCTGAAGAC
This sequence comes from Cyclura pinguis, assembly GCA_030412105.1. Taxonomy (NCBI): domain Eukaryota; kingdom Metazoa; phylum Chordata; class Lepidosauria; order Squamata; family Iguanidae; genus Cyclura; species Cyclura pinguis. The sequence continues at coordinate 13,420,200 of CM059599.1, read as the reverse complement.
TTTCTCCTTAAAACAAATTACAGCAACTTCTATGCAACTCACACTCAAAAGCTAATTCTAACCCCTACAGCCAAACTCTAAAATTAAACTTTAATCTAGGATATAAACAATTTTGTGTGCTTGTGATCCGTTTTAGTGACTTCTGTCTGCCTGCTATTTTCTTTTGTTCTCGGTTTTGCTGTCCCTCTGAATGCAAGATTGGAAAAGGATGGGTTTAATTTGTGCTTCAATGATTTAACAGGGAAATGAATGTGCCCCTGAGCAAGTGCAGAGTGTATTTCTCTCACCAGCAGCTCTGTCAGGCATATGAATAACAGCAAGTATTTTCACAGCAAGTAGCAAAGAAAATTTGCAGAAGTCCGATCGGGGGACAGGGATTACTTTAATGCCAAATGATGGATGGATAGATTTAAGAAATGCTTAGAAATGTTACTTTTTGGACTCTGACTCCCAGAACCCCCAGTTGACAGACCCATATGCCATATTGGCTGGAGAATTCTGGGAACTGTAGTTTTAAAAGAAATATTTAAATTATTTAATTATTTCAATAATTTCAACTGTTTTAACTTGTTTTTTATTAACTTCTATGTTGCCCTGAGATCTTTTGATACCGGACAAGGTATAAATACCCTAAAGGCATCAGATGCTTGGATGCTAAGCAGGGTCAGCCCTGGTTGGTACTTGGATGGGAGGCTGCCAACGAATACCAGGTGCTGTAGGCTATATTTCAGAGAAGAACCACCTCTGAGTTTTCCTTGTCCAAGAAAACCCTATGAAATTCATGGGGTCAATATAAGTGAAAAGATGACTTGAAGGCCCATACACACACAAATAAATACATTATTGTGGTTGGTAAGCAAAAACTAAACATGTCTATTGCTAAACTGTTTCAACCTTTTAACCTGTTTTACCTCATTAAACTGATAGGTTTTTAGTCTTTTTAAAGTACCCTTTATTGTTTTAATTGCAATTTTTTTCAAAAAGTTGCAATTGATTTTATGTGTATGCTACCCTCAGATGCTGAGTGGGATGTAAATCGGTTTTTAAATAAATAAATAAATAATTTCCCCAAGCTCTAGAGAAAGGTTACCTGAATCAAATTGTGGATACTTTTGGTATGGGCCAGGTAAGGAGGATTTTTCATCCAGTTTCTTCCCTTCCAAGGAGTTCAGCCTGTGCCTTATTAACCAAAACAGAAGAAGCCAGAGTCAAATTATTGCTCCATCTAGTGGAGGTGTGAGGATTATGCAGCCTGCAGGCTACATACAGCCCTTGGGTGATTTGGGACCCCACTGAGCCCCCCAACATGTTTCCTGTTGCGTGCCTTCGAGTCATTTCTGAATTATGGTAACCTGAAAGCCAACCTATCGTGGGATTTTCTCGGCTTGATTTGGTCAGAGGGGTTTTGCCTTTGCCTTCCCGAGAGAGTATGACTTGCCCAAGGTCAAGCAGTGAGTTTTTGTGGCTGAGCAGGAATTTGAACTCTGGTCTCCAGAGCTCTAGTCCAAAACCTCTCTGGCTCTCACCACCAGGACGTACCACCAGAAAAGACTGGCTAAAAAAGTCACTTCGGAAACTGAAAAAAACACTCCCTTCTGTTCCAGAAATGTGTGCAATGTATTTTAAAGAATCTTTCAGGGGATTCCCAACCCTAAAAGAGACAGAAATCCCCCTCGACAGTCCCTGGTGACAGTCATTTCCAGACCGTCATTTCCATTTCAGCATAGTGATACAGACTTCCAGAGCTCCAGAGGTCTCAAATTTTTTTAATATACTTCTATGCGAAATCATTTGAGATAGTGGGTCTCCTACATATTAACATTATCATTAAACATGCTCCCTGCATGTAGTAAACTAGCTTATCAAGGGCCCTTTCCGCACGGCATTTTCCATGTGAAAGGGCACCTGGAGCGCCACGCAATTGTGAGCAGCCATCTGCACAATGCACTCATAATCGCACGACGCTCCAGGGGCCGGCAGGCACCAATCACACACCTTTTTATTTTTGGCTAGAAGCTGAAAAAGGTGCGCAATCGAGCATTGCTCCCGGGCCCCATGCACACTCACCTGGCATGTGGAGCCTCCAGAGCTGCGCCGGTCGCACTTCCTTCCCCAGCGCAGCCTGGCAAGGTCCCAGGCTGCACTGCAGAAGGAAGAGGCAGGGCTCTCGCGCGAGCAAGCAGCTCATGCAGAGCCGAAGGACCCCAGACACGAGAGCCTCTCGGCAGAGGCTGCTCACATGATCCCCACACCCCAGCGCAGGAAGAAGGTAAGGTGCGGAAAGAACCCAGGTCAGGCTAAATCTTTGAGCTACCAGTTTTCTACATGCAAGGCAGTTCTGATATTATTAAAATGACCACCTTCTCAAGCACCTGATTTTGAGTAATGTGTAGCTCAGATCTGGGAGAAGATATCAGAAGGGAGAATAGAAGGGGTGGGTAAATTGTGGCCTTCTAGGTGTTGTTGTACTGCAACTCCCTTCATTCCTAGCCAGCATAGCCAGTGTTGAGGGACTGTCCAATCCAATAACTGAGGGGTTCACGTTGCCTGCCTCTGAGTCATCACAGCAGTGTTTCCTTGGAAATTTCTATCCTACGTTCAACGGCGCTGTTCTTGTTATGTGCCTTCAAGTTGATTCCAGCTTACGACAACCCTAACCAACTTGCAGTTTGCTTGGCAAAATTTATTCAAAGGAGGTGTCCTCTAAGGCTGAGAGAGTGTGAACTGATCAGGGTCACCCAGTGGGTTTCCCTAGCTGAGCTGAGTTTGAACTCTGCTCTCATACAATCATCAAATTATAGAGTTGGAAGAGACCACAAGGGCAATCCAATCCAGCCCCCTGCCACAGGGTCCTAGACCAACATTCAAACTGCTACACTAGTGGTTCTCAGACTTTTTGCCTCTGTGACCCCCATTTACATGTACATGTGGACATTACGCTCACCCCTATTTATGTCATAACCCTGTGCCCTATGCTAGGCCTGCCTCTCCCCCTCTCTCAAGGCCCCTCGTGCCACATGTGCCCTCCATCTTAACACTGGCTCTTGCATCTCCACCTCCTCTCTTCGCTTCCCTTGCCCCCAACTGAGAAACTGCCTTGTGGTCACTAAGGAGCACGAGTCTGTTGGGCCAACAGCAGAATGTGCTGAGAAGCTGAGTGGGAAAAGCATAAAAAAAAAGGGAAGCTGATTTTTGCTGAGACCATTTCCGCCCTACACTGTTCTAGTGCTATTATTCCACTTTCAACGTCCTGTAGGATTCTGGGGTTTGTAGTTTCCTGAGGCCAAAGAGCTCTGTGGCTGAGAATTCTAAATGCCCCTCCCTAAACTACAAACCCCGGGATTTCATAGGATGTTGAAAGTGGAATAATAGCTCTATAACAGTGTAGGGCGGAAGTGGCCTATGTCTGAGTTGGAGGAAGGCATAACAGGGAGGGAACTTTGCATCACTCTTCTGGAGGGACCACTACAGTCCCCTCACCACCATGGCCATTCCATAGCTTGTGGACAGCAGGAGAAATTGAAGCATGTCTGACTATGTCATCGAATCAGGCAATCAAAGATTTAGAGAATCATAGAGTTGGAAGAGACCACAAGGGCCATTGAGTCCAACCCCATTCTGCCATGTGGGAAGACACCATCAAAGGATTCTTGACAGACGGCCATGCAGCCTCTGTTTGAAAAACTCCAAAGAAGGAGACTCCACCTCACTCCCAGGCAGTGTATTCCTCTGTCAAACTGCTTACTGACAGGAAGTTCTTCATGACGTTTAGATGGAATCTCTATTTCTGAAGTTTAAACTCATTGCTCCATGTCCTAGCCTCTGGAGCAGCAGAAAGCAAGATTGCTCCATCCTCCACATGACATCCCTTCAAATATTTAAATATAGATATCATGTCGCCTCTTAACCTTCTCTTCTTCAGGCTAATCATATCCAGATACCTAAGCCTTTCCTCGTAGGGCATGGTTTCCAGGCCTTCCACCATTTTGGTCACCCTCCTCTTGTCAATATCGTTCCTGAATTGTGGTGCCCAGAACTTGACACAGTATTCCAGGTGGGGTCTGACCAAAGCAGAATGGAGTGGTGCTATCACTTCCCGTGACCTACACACTGGGTCCCTCTTGGTGCAGCCTAGAATCGCATTGGCTGTTGCATCACACTGCCGACTCTTGTTCAGCTTGTGGTCTACTGAGACTCCTAGATCCTTTTTACATGTACTGTGGTCAAGCCAGGTGTCACCCATTCTATATCTGAGCATTTCATTTTTTCTGCACAGTCCACCCTCAGCGGTGTGCACGCACACACACATACACAGACAAGATTGCCCTTCTGTTCTCATTTTCTGTACTTGCAGGCTGACTTTTGTTATGCGCCCCCTCCAAGCCACTATCACAAACTCTTCTCTCAGGGTTGTGCCCCACAGTTTGTGAACCACCCTATATGGCTCTTTCAGACTGAGAGATTTACACCTTGATGGGACTAAGACACAAACAAATGTTTCCACAGAGGCTCGCTCAATTTTTGCAAAGCTTTAACATTTGCTGTAGAAATAATAATGGTAAATAATAACAAGAAGAAGAAAACACCGTTAGAAAGTGACCCTTTCGCTCCTTTTCGGAAAAGCATTTAGAAATCTGAAGTGAAAAGAACAGAGGGAGCACTTTTTGCATGTGCATCTCACAGCCCACACCCCCAGCTTCTCCCCAGGTAAACCTCTCCAGAGCTTCAGCTGGAGCAGTATCCCGCTGGGAGCCACAGATCTACTGCATGGATCACATTTGCCGTGTACCGTCAGTGAAACGGGCAAGCCGCCATACCATTAAAGCAATTATTCCTACTCTCAGCGATACGAAAGCATTAGATTCTGTCCCTTGGAATGGCACTCCTCAAGGGATCGAAACAGAACAGCTTTATCCAGACAGAGCATGTGTATATGGCTTTGTGTGTGTGTGTGTGTGTGTATTTGTCTGTGTATAAGTGCAAGGTCAGGTTAGAAGGAGAAGAGAAGCAGCACAGAGGCACTGGGCTGTGAAGAGTTAAAAAGGAGTTCAAAGTGCACGGAACTGTCTCTCCCAAAGTTGATGCGGCAATTCGCCATCCAGCGAGAACCTGTTCAAGATGCTCTGATAAGTCAGACAGAATTCACAGGAGATTACCATACAGCTCCTGCCAAGCTGTGCTGCAGCACGGGTAATAGATACACTCCAGTACTAAATCCTAAAAGGCCCTGGCTACATCTGTCAAGCATGCCCTGGAAAAGCACCTTCAGTTCAGATGTTATCACTGTTCTGCCTGCATCTGAAGATTTAGTGTCCACCCTGGAGGTTGCTTTCACTGCACAGTTTTTCGGGGGCAAAACAACAAGGAAGAAAGATGAGAGGAAAGAGAGAGAGAGGCAGGGAGGGAGGGAGAGAATGGGAGTGGGGAAGAGAGATGGAGGGAGGGAGGGAAGAGGTTGGAGCAGAAAGGAAAATGATTCTTGCTTAAAGCAAATGGAAGAAAGTGAAGCACTAGCAGACAAATTGGACTCCCCCCACCTCTGGCTTTCCATCGAGAAAATTCCCAAATCCCACATTACGATGGTGCTGATGTTCTAAGATGATTAGCTAGGACATCTCTCAATTCCCTGGATGGTGACACTCAGAAGATCATCTTCTAGTAAGTGACTCTTTCTCCCAAAGAGAAGCAGGGAAGGGGGGGGTGGAATACCTTCAACAACAAACCCAGCTAAAGAGAACTAGAATGAGGGATGGAAAGTACCAGGCCTTGATCATTAGTTGGAAAATCGGTCTGGAAATGACTGTTTCGTCACAAAGCAAACAGAGCAAAAGAGCAAAGAGGAAAACACCTGTGTAAGATCTATTTCTGAGGTGCAGAGCAAAAAGGCAAGTTTTTTATCAGCCATTTAAGCATGGCTGAGGAAAGGACTCAGACGGAAAAACAAAACCTGAAACCCTTTGACACTACACAATTTTAGCATTCAGGATTTGTAAATGTGGAAGGCACTAGAGCTCTCTAGAACTACAAATCCCAGGTGTTCATAGGATGTTGCTGTGGCAATTCAGGTGACATAAATATATGCACGGTGGAACAGACTTTCATCATCATGAGTTCAAATGAGAGGAAACAGTAGCCGGCCCCTCCCAAAACTGCAAACCCCAGGATTCCATAGGATGTTGAAAGTGGAATAATCGCACTATAAGAGTGTAGTGCGGAAATGGGCCAAGTCATTACCTTTGTGGAAAGAAATAATTTGTCTGCCCTCAAAAGAAGTTTCTTTTTTTAATCTACTTTGACTATTTTACACAAAGCAGATGATAGAGACGGGCTTTTGTCTCCAGCTCTTTCCTCCATTTGTTGTGGTTGTTGTTGTGTATCCTCAATAATTTCTGACTTATGGTCACCTTTAGGTGAACCTATCACAGGGTTTTATGCTGCTGATGCATAACTTGGCCAATGCCTTTGAAATCTTGTACCTTGCAGATTAAAGAAACCATGGGGTCAGCGGGCATAGCAGAGTCCATTTAGCAGAAAAGTGCACATGCAGACACACACATAAAACACACACACACACAGCATCAGTATATCTGGCTCCAAATCTTTCTCTCTAACGCAAACTTAGGCGATGGGCACTAACAGAATTATAGTGACAAGAGAGTTATTTAAACCAAGGAGATAACAAGTCAAACTTGTTATGTGCACACAGCAAACTATCCTTTATTCTGGAACCCCAAGTTCCTTCACAGTGGAACAGTCCACAGTGGAAGAGCCTACAGTTCCATGGACAGTTTAGCATTCATGCTCCTCTGGCTCTAAGCAGGATCTCAGCCCACTCTCTCACACACACACACACACCAAAGATCCATGACTTCATCTCTGTGGTTGGTTTTTCCACTGAGGCCAACCACAACTGTTTCACACTGCCATTGTATTCACAGTTGCTGTGCCCAATTCTTTTTCTTAGTAAGAAGATATCACCTCTCCTTCTTCTTAGTTATAACTATATTTTGTCTTTCCTCAAATAGATGGCTTCTTCTCCTCCTCTCTTTATTCTGACAACAACCCTCTGAGGTAGGTCATGCTGAGAAAAAGAATGAGTAGTCCAAAATCACGCAGTGAGTTTCATAGCACAGTGGAGCCTAGAACTCGGATCTCCCAAGTCGCAGTCCAACATTCCACACCGTAACACAGTGGACATCCTTCTGGTGATGAGTTTCTCCTTAGTTAGCCAGACTGATCCTCAGATGGCAGACACGCAACCTACCATCAGGGTATTCTCATAGTTTTCTCAGAAAAGTAGAACCAAGCAGAGCTTCTGTTCCTCTGGCAGAACTTTCAGGAGCCCTGAGACACCTCCCGTGAAGAGGAACAGGAGAACTAGGTGAAGTATGTGCACGCGTTTAAAATTTACAGGGGACAGAAATCCATATGGAGCAGCCAGACAGGGACCAAGCATATCCAGCTGTAACCATGGAAGAGAAAACTGGTGACTGCATGAAAAATATATATAAACCTTCACTTGTTTTGTTTTTGATGGAAAGAATAATTGCCAAAGTTTTCTCCCTGCTGAGCAAAGATTAAAGGAATTTTTAGGGGGTCTTTTTTGGGGGGACATTTGTGTGAAAATGAACTTGTGCAAGAGACTTCTTTTAAAAAAATATATGCATTTTGTATTTGTACAGAAAGATGTGCAAGATTGCAGACGTTCCTTGCATCCTTCTAGAATACATCAAATGTAGAAATGGTTAAGAGTATCAGTAGATGAGGCAGAGAAAAAACCTTCATTGGAGGTCCATTTCTTAACTTTGCACCTTTGAGACTTTTTGCAAGCCAAAGTAACACTCACCTCACAAATTTACACATTTGTTAGGCTTATTGCAGAAATTTTGGAAAAATGAATTAATACACAAACCACACATATGTTTCAAGAATGTAAAGGGCTGGATTTGCATACCATTGAAAAATATACACAAAGCCACTTTAGTCCATGGGGAAAATAGGAAAACCCATGTCCCAAGTCATGGCTTAAGGTATTGCCCTCAATGATGGGACACAGAGGAGGAGGCTCCCATGGATCCAGTGCTCAGGCAGATGTATATGGAATCAGTGACCTAAATCTTTATTGCTAGTTGTGACTCGAGTAGACCCATCGAATTAATTGAATTTGCCCACATATTGACTCACTATTCAAGAGATGATGGGTTTACTCCTGATGGGTCAAGAATAATCAACAGGATTCCAGCCATAGAGCTGTGCATTCTTGGATGATGAGTAGCATTTTGTCAGTACCTTTAGACCACTTGGATTGGAGAAGCAGCCAATGTGCATTCGCTATTGAATGAGACAATAAACAGGCATAGTGGTAGATCTATCCTCAGTTGCACAATGTTGATATTTAAGAAAAAGGTAGAGTAGCACAACTTTCAGGTAACGACACAACCAGCATCCTGTGAGGGACATTCGCAAGCACAAGTCCAGCTTTGATGTTGTTGCATGCCTTCAAGTCATTTCCAACTTACGGTGACCATAAGGCAAACTTATCATGGGGTTTTCTGGGTCTAAGTGTGTGTGACACACCCTACGTCACCCAGTAGGCTTCCATGGTTGAGTGGGGAATTGAACTCTTGACCATTCTCTTGGTGATAGAAAGCAGAGGGCATTGTGTTAACATCTAGCTATGTCCCTGTGGCCATATGCAGACCAATGACATCATCTGCTGAGATATCTCTAGGACCCTGATAGATCTCAAAGGACCATGTCTGTGTCTGGTTATGTATACATAGCCTGAAACTTCTCCAATACTATGCCCCCACTCAGATCTTCAACAGCAACAGTATGGTTGGGGGGGAGGCTACCACAGCACAATCATTAGTTCTGAGAGAGCCATAATGGAGTTCTGCATGCAGAACTATTATGTTATGATCAACCATGACCCTTTCCACACCTTACCTGTTTACGAAGCCATCATATGGGGATTTAGGGAAAGTCTTTCCAGGAGGGAAGCACTTCTGTTGCACTCCCCTCTGCACCAGCTGCCTGCTGGATGGGAGGAAGCGCGATGTTTCCGCCCCTCCTTCTACAGTGCAGCCCGGCACTTTCCCGGGCTGCGCTGGGGGAGGAAGCGTGCCAATTGTGCTTCCTGCCATTCTGCATGACAGGTAAGTGTGGGAGGAAGGCGGGAGGACCACACAATCACATGTCATTGATGGGAGAAACTCATCAGTGATTTAATTCACATGTGCAACGAGTGGCCACAGGATCGTGACGGGATTGTGACATGATCGCAATGTCTTCATGCAGAACTGTCATTGTGATCCTGTCATGATCCCATGGCCATTGCGGGTTGGAGGCAGTGTGTGGAAAGGGCTCATGTAGGACCTGTTAGTGTAATTTACTCCCAAACACAGTGTAGGATCTTGCTTGCTCTATTTTACTATTGAGCCACTGAGAAGTTTTTTGTTTTTATTTTTGTTTTTTTAAACAGTAAACCCAGAATTTTAAACCAAGATTTCAAAACATGCACGGAAAGTCAACCTCAACTGAGTGCTTTCAAAAAAAAAAATCACTCTATGCGAAAGGAAAGCATTCCCCTACACGGCCCTCTGGCCCTTGCATTCATAAGTGATTTCTGCATGTTTGCTCGGCTTGATGCTGACATAAATCTTCGACTAGTTCAAAAAAGAAAGGACTTTGATTCTGACCTTCTGCTGTCAAAAACAGCTACTGTCAAGAATAATCTAAAACAGCTTCATAAGGGCTGTTTTAACTGATTAATCTCTGAAGGTCACACAATCTGTTTAGACTATCACACATCGGTGCCACTTGCAGAATATCTAAAGTTGTCAAGCCTTCCTCGTCTGCTCGCTGGGAAGCCAAGCTCTGGAGGGCAGCTATAAATAATTAGCGCAGTTAAAAGTTCACTTACTTTAGGTAGGTAGTCCTCCAATGATGAGCCGTGAAGGCAAGAGATATGTAACAATCATATCTCCTGAATAATCTAAAAGCAGTGGCCATGGTAACGAGGACTTCTAAAAAATGGGGAAAATGAACAGCACTCACATTCCTTGCTATTTCTCCTCATATGCCACTTCAGGCCGTATGGGATTACCAAACTGCATGGCCTTCCATCTTTTCTTGTGGGAAGCCCATGCTGGGGTGAGGGGGAGAGAGACTAGGGAAGCTGGCAAATTTCATTCAGTTTGCATTTCTTAAGCAAATGGACCTAATTGCCATTTCCCAGATAAAAATACTGTTCCCTTTTGGGTTTGTGTACTTCTCCAAAGTTTCAAATGCAGTTCCCAGATTTGAATTTTTAAAAAAAAATGCACACAATAATGTCTGTTTTTAGGGAGGGAGAAAGCATACCAAAAATGTGTATTTCTGGGATAACTGTGTAAAAAATGTGTACTTGTAGAAAGGCGTAGAAAAAAATGTACATAGTGGAAAAAATGTGTGGAAAGGACCTATTCTAAAGCAGAGGTGGAGACAGTGAGGCTCATGTGATGTTCTGGGGTCCCAATTTCATGGGCTTTAAAACCCCAGCAGTCCCCAAAGCTTGAATTACCCCCCCAAAAAAAAACCACACCATAAACCCCCTAGTTTACAAAACCATGTGAAAACATCCACCCACATCCATGTCTTTTTTGGGAGCTGACAACAGGACGTGACACAACATCACTTCCAGTAGCCATTCTGGCCATGGCATAACCGAAAAAAGGAGGCATTGCATGCCATTAGGGAGGTGTTGGCCATCCACAGTTGAATATCAATTTTAGAGAGAGAGATACAATTTAAAACATGAATTTCCACCTGTTTCGGGGTTAAAAATGCAGTAAACAATCCTGGTGGCTACCATATCAGTGGGACGATGATTCTGCTCTGGGTTTTAATCTGAACATGGAAGAAGCTACCCAAGGTGCTGAATTATATTCCCCCAAATAGATCTTGACTTTGGATAGCTCCTTGACAGTTCGGACTAAAATCCAAAATGCCCATAATAGGTCAACCACCAACTGCTCCACGAAAACAGGGTGGAATCACTGGGCACATGTAAAACTGATATGGTTCATAAAAAGAGAATTTTGTCATTCCTGATGAAGGGCAGGCCCAAATTTGAGTAAGATAGGCACTCTCCAAAGATGTCAGTCGGTGACTCCACGACTGCCATCTAGCTCATCTCCCTAGCTTCTCTTCTCTGTAGCTTCTGGTTGGTATAAGTAGCTGACATCGGAGTGCTCTGACTTCAGACACTAGTGTGGACATCTCCATTGGATGGGAAAAAGGAAGGTATATACCAGAGCTTTCTAAACTTTTCATGTTGGGGACACACTTTTTAGATATGCATCATTTCACAACACAGTAATTCAGTTTTACTAGCAAATCAGAGGTTAAACTAACCCCTTATAAGAGATACAGACACAGACATCAATTACGATAACAAAATGTATGGGGACGCAACATATCTCATGAAAACCTTTCATATATTTTTAAAAATATATGATTTATAAATAATAACATACATTTCCAAGATTGTAGGCGACACACCTACACACTTTAGGCTACACACTAACATGTTGCGGCAAACCGTTTGGGAAGCCCTGGCATATACCTTTGCAAAAGACCTTCATGGACTCCAAACTGCATTCAGCACCTTTGACAGCACCATTAAAGTTTGGACTCAAACCCAGAGTGTATTCAACATCCTACTGACATAGTCTGTCCCACAAGCCAGAACTAACTGAGGCGGGGCTACCTCAACAATCTATGCTTGTCTGCAAAATAACAACAGCAAATAAATACCTGTCAATTAACGCACCTTTATGATACACCATATCTGTCCTTATGCCTAATGGTAGTGCCAGTACCGGCCCTGAATGCCAGAAATCAGTTTAAAGGCAGAGGTGATGACTGCTATATTTATCTCAAGGGCATTTAGGACAAAGTGACACAGGCCATTTCCTCACTACACTGTGCTATTGTTCCACTTTCAACATCCTGTGGAATTCTAGGGTTTATAGTTTACTGAGGCCAAAGAGGAATCTGGCTGAAAATTCTAAATGCCCCTCCCTAAACTGCAAGCCCCAGGATTCCATAGGATGTTGAAAGTGGAATAATAGCACTATAACAATGTAGTGCAGAAATGGCCAGAGAGAACTCCTTAGAACCAATAAGGAAGCCACGACAAGGCCAGAATACGGCCGTTATACCTTCTGACCCAGAAGTGTTCATAGTGAAGGGTAGAAGGAGAGGACGCAATGGGATATGGAGGGGGTGGACCCATAGTGGGTTTTTGACCAATGATATTCTTCCTCTCCTTTGCAGCATTTGAATGGCTTGCCAGAAGAGGCCACCAGGACATAAGGCATTTCTGCACTACACTGTTATAGTGCTATTATTCTACTTTTGACATTGTGTGGAATTCTGGGGTTTGTAGTTTATTGAGGCCAAAGAGCTCTCTGACTGAGAATTCTAAAGGCTCCTCCCTAAACTGCAAACCCCAGGATTCCATAGGATGTTGAAAGTGGAATAACAGCACTATAACAGCGTAGTGCGGAAAGGTCCATAGATGTGGCTGTCCTCATGGATCTCAGCTCAGTGGTTCTTGTGGGACACATGTCAGTACATAACAGCCAGTGTCAACATGATAGGGACAAGTCAAATTCTCCCCAACAAGCCAAATTCTCCCCAAACTTCTTTTCTTCTTGGGAAAGAACCTACTGTTTCCTCCTGAATTTCCCTTGCTATAAATACTTCCCAGTCTTGTTTAAGCTGCAACCAGCTTTCAGTGCAATTCTGAGGTAAGTCTCATTTTCGACTTTCCTTCAAGGCTTCTTACCTATTTAGAATTCCAAGAAGGGGAAACAGAAAATGGCCTATCTAAAAATGGCATAAAAGCTGAAACAGCATTTAGGGGAAGGAGTGGGGGAAACCACCACTGCCATCTTGGCATATTAACAACATTAAAAGCTTTTGTCTGTATGACAGCCAAATGAACATATAGCACTGTGGACTGGAACGGTTATATTGTAAATGGCTTACAATACCCCCATGAGGAGAGAATGTGTCTTTTCCGCTCTGTTGTGTTTTTTTTTTTTTTAGAATTATTTGATTCACTTAATATATACAGGCTGATGCAAACTGTATATTAAAAACCATGTAAAATAGCTTCTATAAATTTCAAAGCGGACTCGCAGATTATTCCCCACCCTTCCTGTTTTTTTGTTTTTTTTTGTTTTTTTGTTTTTGTTTTTTTATTTTTTTTTCCCTAAACTTGTCTTCTATGAAAGACTGGTTTTAAAAAATGAGCTATGTTAATGACACATGTAAGCTTGGTGCATACAAAATATTTTTCCTCTTTTCCTTTCCTTTCCTTTTTTTTTTTTTTAATGGCCTGCAGAATACATTTTAGCATCCGCACAATGCTTCACAGGCTTAACGCTACCCGGTTGCTATGAATCATCATTGCTAATATATTCACAACAGACGCGGACCAACTGCTGCTATCAAAGGACTTGCTTGAATAACTGTAATAACTGGAAAATTATTTTGATAGCCTGAAACAATCTTATATATCACAGAACTTTATTAAAATAATATCAAATCAAATTAGCCTGTATCCCCATAATGAATTAAGTAACAGGTTATGCTGATATTAATCTCAGCTAGCTTGCAGGCATTGTAGCTGGAACACTTAATAAGTTGGTCCCCGTAGCTCAGAACGGGAAGAAACCCTCGAATACCCTGTGCTTATTCAGAGAAAAATACATCAAAAGACTCTCTCTAAATAATGTGCCCATTTTGTGCCTTTGGTAAAATTATTCATAAGGCAAAAAAAGAAAAAAAAGTCTTTGGCAAAGCTCCTGAGAATTCTGATTAGCTGTTGACCTGTAGAGGAAGCTGTTTTTCATAATCCCCTAAACACTGTCTAATTCTTGCCTCAATCAGCTCTGGAAAGGCAGGATTTACCTTAAAATAATGTGATAATATTTCCTTATCATCTTTAAGTGAAACAGGCAGTTACAAGATGGTTCTGTCGCTTATTTTGCTATATCCCATAGCCTGGTGCAGATTTAAGGACCCCCTCCCTCTCGATCTTTGCTCCACAGGCAATTTAGGGATGTGTTGGTATGCAGTATGTGCTGAACATGTTCTTCCATGTGCTCAGATGTGGGTGTTTTCATAAAGAAGAACCCTCTTTCTGAAGGGGTGCTACTAAGCAATGGCACTGAATTATGGCTGGAATCCTGTCGAAGGCAGACGCGTGTTATGTTGCCTTACACATGTGGTTCCACCTTTTTTGGCCATGTTGGCCATGTTGGTACACAGTTGGTAGCTGCATAAGCAGAGTGGCACAGGTGTAACCATTTCACATGAGCCAAAATCTAATTCCTAGTCCAGGCTAGAGCTGAGTCACTGAAGCAGTTGGATTTACCTCCATATTTACTCACCATCCTACAGCTGATTGCATGGATCTACTCTAGCTGGGAGTATCCAACAACCATGTAGTTGCATATTTTTGGATGGTGCATTTTCACTATACCATTTGATTCCCTGGAATTTCAGAAACAGCTACTGAGCATTCCCTGTTGCACAAAGGGACAATAATCAGCCACACTGGCAGATACATGATTAGTTCCTCAGAGTCACTATTCAGCAGAACAATGGTGTCGCACAACCACTGCGTAACTATTTGAGTACCGATTTACACTCTATAGACATGAAGTAGGATCTCAGCCACTGTGTTATCTTCCCCAGGTTCATAAACACAGGGCTTTATTGATTTTTTTTTATTTATATCTTAGAAGTAGAAATTGCTGGGTGTTGCAAGATATCCATAGCCACACAGTGATAATGTCCTCAATCCAACATCCCCCCAGTGTAGGGAAAACATTTGTGTGAGGACCTACATTATGCTAAGCTACATACCCCCCTGACTTAGGCCCTTTCTACACCCTACCTTGTCCCATCGTGTTTCGGTGGCAATCCCAGCAACGGCTCTGCTGGGAAGGGAGCACGACGGGAGTGCTCCCCTCCTCACCGGACCAGCTGCCTGCCAAAGGAAGAACAATGGACACACCTCTTCCTTCTGCAGTGCAGCCAGGCACTTTCCCAGGCTGCACTGGGGCAGAAAGTGCCTCCATTGCACTTCCAGGGTTTCCTCAGGCTAAGGAAGTGCAGGATGGTGGCGCGATTGTGGGTCATTGATGGGGAAAATCCATCAATGATATAATCCATGATCACACTGCCTGGCGACAGGAGAGGAGTGGGACCACAACAATGTCATGCAGAAGCATAGTGGTCCTACTCTTCTCCTGTCCCCATGCTGGGACAACAGTGTCCTGGGGAAAGGGCCTTACTCTAAAGCCTGGGAGCTACCTGGCATGACCATTCCATCCTTCATGATGAGCAGGCAGGATCAGGGAGGCTTCTGGCCACCCTTCCATAGCCAAACTCATGATGAGTAGAGCAGTTCTGAGACTCCACGAGGAGTCTCACAAATCTCAGCACAGATGTCACCATTTTGCTTCTGGTTTTCGGGATGTAGCCAGGTGCTTCCTTAATCTTCCTTGTTCATTGTGAAGCACAGAATGGATGTGCTGGGTGGTTTCTGGACTTTACAGTAAGTTGGAGAGCAGTTTTGGGTGCTGTGCAGGGAGGAAGTTAATACCAACCCCTGAAGCACAAAAAGAAAAAAAAGACAGATGCAGATATTCGTAACAAAATTTTGGCCAATGTTTTCAACCCTCTCTTAGCGATATTCCAGAAGTCATGGCCATGTATCGTTGTTTGGTTTGTTTTAAAAATGTATTATACCAATATTGCTGCATTGGAGAAGGGTGTCCTTCTGTACATTTTGACAATGCCTTGCCACACAAAGTTGTCATGCTGCCAGAGCAATGCGTTATTCCCAGTCCAGGACCCGTGCTATCACACAACAAAATCCGCCCTTTTTTGATTCCGGAAAAAATCCGGAAATGGCCCCCTTCCCTGCCACAATCCCATCAGCTATGTGAGTGCAGAGTCTCAATAGTGCTTGATACCACTTCCTTCCTCACCAGTCCAAGAGGGGTGTGGTGTGGGTGTTCCCAGGTTGTTTCTCCCTCAGCTACTCCCATGGCATAGTAAGTTCATAATCTATCACCTGTTTATTTTAAAGTTCTCCTTTGAGTTTTTTTTATTATTATTATTAATACATTTTTAGTGTTATAGCGCAAAAGCACAATAGCATACTGGCGTGTCATGATGTTACAACTTTGTTGCACTAGTACAACTTAAAAAAAACTGACCAACCACAAGCTGTGGGGCAGAACAAAGGCAGGGGAAAGGACTCACCAATGATGCTGTAATGTGGTGGGAACACTGGTGGCAATAACACTACTTATCTGCTGAAGTTGAAAGGATGCGGTAGAGAGTGTTCAAAACCCAATACCATGGGCTAAAGAAAGAAGAAAGGAACGGAGATACTATTCACATTAACACTAAAATAATTAGTTTAAGGTGGTGGGCAGAGAAGCAGGAGAAAGTGGTTGCAGATGCCAATCTAGATCCTGCCTTTGTGGGCAGACAAATATGTGAAACAGAAACAGTGAAATGAGAGTGAAGGAGGTAAGCAACTTTGGCTGATTTGCCTGTAGCTGCTTGTTTTTATTTCCCAAGAAGATGTGATCAGCTAGTATCCCTTTTGCACCAAGAAACGGAGAATGGAATTTTAGCTTCCCAAGTAGGACAGGCTGAGAGACTGACAAAATTGCCCGGTGAAGTTCATAAGAACCATGGGCCTATCTAATCCAACATCTTTGTTCATTTAGTGGCCAATACTTGCCTATGAGAAACGCAGCAGCAGGATATGAGTGCAAATATGCCTTCTCTTTTACATCCCAAAGCAACTTATATAGAAAGACATTATTGTTATGCGTCTTCAAGTCAACTCCAGTTTTGGTAAGCATATCCTAGGGTTCTCTTGATCAGATTTGAAGTTTCTTTTTGCCTTCCTCTGAGGCTGACAGGGAGCAATTTCCCTAAGATCACCCAGTGGGCTTCCATGGCTGAATGGGGATTCAAACCTTCATCTCCCATAGTGCCAAACTGGCACTCAGACAAAAACACCTCACTGGTTTTCATAGAGATATTCACCCTTTGATACCAGGGTTGGTATATAGCCATGTTGATGACTGACGGTGCTAACCTCCATGAATTTATCTAGTCTTTGTTCAAAGCTATCCAAGTTAGCTGCCATCGCTGCATCTAGTGGCAGTGAATTCAGCCATTTGACTATGTATCTTAAGAAAATCACCAGGTCCTATCTGATTTTGGAAGCTAAGCAGAGTCAACCCTGGTTAGTTCTTGGATGGGAGACCACCAATGAATACCAGCTGCTATAGGCTATATTTCAGAGGAACAAACTGGCAAAACCACCTCCAGTATTCTTTGCCTAAGAAAACCCTATGAAATTCATGGGATCGCCATAAGTTGATAGGTGACTTAAAGGCATATAAACAAGCTTATGTGAAGCTCAATCTATTTTATCTGTTGAGCCTCAGAGCTATGTGAATATTTGAACCTCCAACTTCCCAAACTTGGACCCAACCCTAACATCCTAACTGTAACCCTTTCTGTTAATTTTCCATCCTGTCTTCAAGGACAGGTGATGCTCATGACCTCTGCACAGTGTTCCAGACACATCAAGAAATTCTGGAAGACTGGAAGGCATCACAGCAGATTTTTTATTCTTTATTGATCTCCAATCCAAGTGCTAGAGAATATGACAGATTAGACTAAAGTTTATCTTGGGGAAGTTGTAGCTAATGCATCATGTCAAAGCCCAACAGGCTACTCATTCAGCTGGGACTTGTCAGAACTGGAGCGGAGAGTGCTTGGGATGGGTGATTAAAGAGCAACCAAAGAGCATCCAGAAATGGAGGTCAGTGGAAGTCACAGAATCACAGAGTGCTATAAGCTCAACACCATGAGCCAAAAGACCTTGGATCTAGGAGGCATCCACACAAAGTCCAACATCAAGGGGAAGGAACTTTGTTTCTGGGCTTCAGCTCTCATAATTCTTCACTTTAGCCTTATTGCGAAAGTAGGAATGGTGATGTCATGAGTTGGTATAAGAAAATGTTGCTTGATTTATTGTGTGAGTATCAGGTGTTGTGGGGGAGAAGAGAATACGGGGCTGATGCTGGATGCTGGATGGTGGAGTGTTTGAGGAGAGTTGCATGGAGCTACATGGTGAATGGCAGTTTGGGAGGGAGTTAGTTTAGCCCATAGTTTGTGAAGAGAGAACACGGAAATGTGTTTTTTGAAAGGGCTTTGAGTGGTTTCATCAGTAGGAGTATGGTGTCTAGATCGAGAGAGGTAATGGTACTACTCTATTCTGCATTGGTTAGACCTCATTTTGAATACTGTGTCCAGTTCTGGGCACCTTAATTCAAGAAGGATATCGACAAGTTGGAACATGTCCAGAGGAGAGTGACCAAAATGGTTAAGAGTCTGGAAGCCATGGTCTACGAGGAGCGGCTTAGGGAGCTGGGGATGTTCAGTCTGCAGAAGAGAAGGTTAAGAGGGGACATGATAGCCATGTTTAAATATTTGAAGGGATGTCATGTTAAGGAGGAAGCGGGCTTGTTTTCTGCCGCTCCAGAGACTAAGACAAGGAGCAACGGATTCAAGCTGCAGGAAAGGAGATTCCACCTGAACCTCAGGAAGAACTTCCTGATGGTCAGAGCTGTCTGGCAGTGGAGTATGCTGCCTGGGAGTGTGGTGTAGTCTCCTTCTTTGGAGGTTTTCAAGCAGAGGTTGGATGGCCATCTGTTGGGAATGCTTTGATGTGGGTTCCTGCATAGCAAGGGGTTGGACTGAATGGCCCCTGGGGTCTCTTCCAACTCTATGATTCTATGATTCTATGATTGGAGGGAGAGAAAAGGATTTGAGATGTGCGATGAGTAAGGGTCTGATTTAGTTTGAGAAGAAGAAGTGTGATATTTCAAATGTTAAATACATGTAATCTGCTGTTTTATGCTTAACCTCTGTAAATAAAGTTTTGTTTTTGTTTTTATACACTTTTGGCCTCTGGAATTGCTATCATTCTGAGAGATGGTTTTCATACAAGGAGTGGGTGGTGGCAGCACTGATGGTGGAAGGATGGTGATGGTGGAAGGATGGGGACAAAAGCAGTATAAATCCTCATATGAACCTTGAGGGCATTTAGACTGATCCTGCAGTTGATGTCTCACAAGGGCAACTGGAGGAAATCCTTACATCTGGCAAAAGTGGGAATCAGCGAAAGCCCTCAAACTGAGCCCATTTCTGCACTGGACTGTTACAGTGCTATTATTCCACTCTCAAGATGCTATGGAATCCTGGGGTTTGCAGTTTAGGGAGGGGCCTGCAAACCCCAGGATTCCATAAGATGTTGAAAGTGGAATGATAGCACTATAACAGTCCAGTGTGGAAATAGCCTGAGTGTTTGCAGTGAACACCGTGGAAAGCTTCACATTTGATAGGTTAAGTTCAAAGGCCCCCAGATTCAGCTGTAGTGGTGGGAGCCTGAGAGGAATCTTAACAGTGGGCAGCATTGATGTGAAAATCCCACACTTGTTGTATACAGTGGTGAGAAAAAATGTGGAAACTCCACATTTGATGCAGGCAGCCATGGGATATAGATTGAGAGACCTACATTTGGTGGCAACAGCACTCAAGAGTAAACCTCACAAGAACATGTCACATTTGAGAAATGAAAATCATGTCCCACATCAGAGGCAATATGGGATACCCCAAATCCCATATTTTGAGACCACAAAGAGCAGCTGAGCATTTGGTATACAACAAAATGGCCTCAAATCACAGGACAGCCCTCCCAGCTGCCAGGTCAGGTCACGACGGGCCACAGCATGTGAGGGAGGCCCATAAAAGTTCCGGACCTGTGGCAGCGGCAGGGGCAACAGGAGGAGCACAGGGAATTGGCAATTGCCCTCCCTGGACCTTCCTGTCACCTGCGTTGGGTACGCCCGCACCCGCAGCCATGGTGGGGGTGGCAGGAAGAGTGCGGGGAACAGGCAATCACCTTAGGGTTTTTAATACCCTATTTCTTCTCCTGAAGGAGGGTGCGTGGACAAAGCAGTGATTGTTTTCCCACAAGCTGACAAAGGAGTCCAGAATGGCTGATTGCATAACTCTAGTTGGTGAAACATTGATAGAAATCCTGACAATCTCTTAATGTCTTGGTTGGGTAACCCTAGGTCCAACCACAGTAACTCTTAGTACTTGGAGGTAACTCGTGGTGCCCAGACCTCTTGTTTGAACCACTCCCATTTGATCTTCTGCTTCAAGACCAGTAAATATCTCCCCTTCCAGCCAATTTCTCTCCAGCCAACCCTTCTTGCCTTTTCCTTCAATAGCCTTGTATGGTTCATGAGTTTGCTTGATTTCTTGTGTGTAAAATACACAAGTAAAATACTCTCCTTAACTTTTCACTGGAGTCCTCTGTACAGTTAGTACTGGTATAGACAGGTGAAAAGATCCTGCCATTACCCTCTGTTACTGCCCTGGCTAGTCCGAGCATTGGGGATATTAAAAGATATCCCTTGATATCATAATTCAGCTTCACTTCTCTATTGCTCTCCACGTGCTTGTGAGGCCACCGGACAAGCACGTAAACAAGCTCAGCCGTTAATAGCCGTAATATTCCTACTACAATACAGGCAGGCCAGAAATAGCTGACTCATTGCTTTAGGAGACCTCCAGGCAAGTACTCTAATTAAGTATGCACGCCACTTACAAAAGAGCCTCTGCCCCGCGATGGCAGCTTGATGGGTAAACTATGCAATGCCCAAGTACTCTGCGTTTGCATACTGGCTACTCTACTGAGAACCACTACGATAACTCAGTCATTCAGATTCTGACCTTTCAGAGGCTTTGTCTCCAACTCCAAATCTATTGTTTTTCCCCAAGTACGGCATAGCCCGCAGTCACAATTCTCCTTATAAAAACCCTTGATTCCGAGACCTTCCTCGGATCGCTCCCGAGTTTCATCCCGCCTTGCTGCCGCTTTGCTTGGCGAGCCTCCCCTCAGCTCCACCTGCTGAGCTACATCGCACCCTAGCTTCGCTCTCTATTTTTCTGGGCTTCAGGACAGGTGAAGTATCAGCCAAACCAGCAATCCCCCTAAAAATCCCTCTATACCACTCCAACCTTTATTTCTTTAGTTATCTTGTATGAGTGTGTCGCATACACTGTTTTGTTTGTATTTAATAAACATCATTTATTATTTCAACTTCTGTGTTCTCCTTAACTTGACCCGACCCCGTAGACATAGGGTTCAAGATCTCGCTAAGTTACCCTGCCTCTCGTAACGCTAAGCAGTGCTCTGAACTAATTTTCCCCACCTTTAGTTGAGCACATTTTTGGTGTCCCTCCCGGGACCCCCAGTTCGCAGGGTAACACCTCCACTCAGAGGCCTCCTTTGGCTAACAAATCCTAAGGAGATGCTGACACTGCTAGCGGACCTCAAGTTTACCCACCTTTTAGGGTAACACCAAACTTCAGTCCTCCATGTATTTTTGGACTCCAGCTCCCAGAAGCCCTACCCAGCTTAGCCAACCATCAGGAATTCTGGGAGCTGAAGTCCAAAAGATCTTAGGAACCAGCATTTGAGAACCACTGCTTTAGATGGACAAGCAGACTGAAATACAGGAGCTGCTTCCTCTAGTGCAGAGGTGAGCAACTGTTGCATACCTTCTAACATTTCACAGACAAAAACTGAAACACATGTGGCCCCACAACACCAGAGTGTGGTCCAGATCATAGAATCATAGAATCATAGAGTTGGAAGAGACCCCGGGAGCCATCCAATCCAAACCCCTGCTATGCAGGAACATCCATCAAAGCATTCCCAACAGATGGCCATCCAGCCTCTGCTTAAAAACCTTCAAAGAAGGAGACTCTACCATACTCCAAGGCAACATATTCCACTGCCGGACAGCTCTGACCATCAGGAAGTTCTTCCTGAGGTTCAGGTGGAATCTCCTTTCCTGCAGCTTCAATCCATTGCTCCTTGTCCTAGTCTCTGGAGCAGCAGAAAACAAGCCCACTTCCACCTTAACATGACATCCCTTCAAATATTTAAACATGGCTATCATGTCCCCTCTTAACCTTCTCTTCTGCAGACTAAACATCCCCAGCTCCCTAAGCCATTCCTCATATGGCATGGCTTCCAGACCCTTCACTATTTTGGTCACCCTCCTCTGGACACGCTCCAGCTTGTTGATATCCTTCTTGAATTGAGGTGCCCACAACTGGACACAGTATTCCAAATGAGGTCTAACCAATGCAAAATAGAGTAGTACCATTACCTCCCTCGATCTAGACACCATACTCCTATTGATGCAACCAAGAATTGCATTGGCTTTCTTGGCTGCCTCATCACACTGCTGACTCATGTTCAGCTTGTGATCCACCAGGACTCCTAGATCCCTTTCACATGTACTGCTATCCAGCCACACATCCCCCCATCCTATATTTTTGCAGATGGGCAAAAGTTATTTATAAGGAAGAACCAACAAGATAAGAAAGGCTGCAGCGGTTTGCTTTTGTCTGAGCCTACTGGGAAGGGCAGAATTCTTCCTTCACTTTTCATTCCCCCATTCGCACAAGTTAATTGAGTGCAAACAATTTTTGCACTTTGAACTCTGATGTGATAATAGAAGTAAGCTGAGGACACACATGGGAAAGTGGAAGGAGGAGAGAGAAACTGGGACACTTTAAAAGCAGCTGAAAAAGTGGGATGCCAGGAAACAGTAAATAAGACTGTCCCTGCCAAATCAGAACAGTTGGAGAGTATGGGATAGTTAATGCATATCTGTACATGTGGAGGTTGATGCTACAGAACCCCAATGTACAATCTCAGCCAGGGGTGTTTTAAGCACACACAGCCCAATAAATGAATGACCAAAAGAAATGTGAATTGAATGTACTAATCTAAGCCTGAGATTGTTTCTGAAATGTAGGGTCGCTTGTTTTAATTTTGCCTCTTCAGTTCTTTTGTTATGTATTATGGCCAGCGCTCATTAATTCACTGCGTGTGTGTATGGATGAGAGTGTGTGTGTGTGCACATGTGGTGAAATGGTATGAATTACTGAGGAAAATATTAAAGGATTGCGTCTCATAGTTGGTGCTGTGCTTGTCTCTCTCATGTAGCTCGGGCAGCCTCAATGACAACAATATTTCCTCTTTTACATTATAACCAGCGTACCGTGTACATAATGTACATCATTTTTGTGATAAGTGCCATGTAGAGAAAGGGGGAGAAAAATATTCATCCAGAGTCTAATTATAGTGTAACAACAGCGCAGTGTTTCCCTCTACGA
This sequence comes from Cyclura pinguis, assembly GCA_030412105.1. Classification (NCBI taxonomy): domain Eukaryota; kingdom Metazoa; phylum Chordata; class Lepidosauria; order Squamata; family Iguanidae; genus Cyclura; species Cyclura pinguis. The sequence goes on along the minus strand of CM059599.1, from coordinate 13,396,833 downwards.
GGACGGCGAACCCTAGGGTGAATCGGAATTTCAGCCTATTTGAGTGGGTTCAAAATTAAGTAAAATGAGTTTAGCCATCACTGTTTCTCTAATAATACTTAGCACTTAGCAGTTTTCATCTTCAAAGCACTTTACAAACATTAACTAATTAACTATTAATTGGCAAATTTGAAAAGGTCCGTAGGTGAGGGGAGAGTCGGAGAAGCCCCAGAAGTAAGGATGTTTCATTTATCTGCAAATTGCCTAATCATCGGAGAATCGTCGAAATGAGAAATGGAATAGACCCAAGGGTCGTGGTGTCCACCCTTTTTCCATGACAGGATTTCCCTCCTCGTGAGAGAAAAGGAGACAGGCAAGGGAGAATCCTGTCGTGGAAAGAGCGTGGACAGGATAACCATACATCCACACTTACACACATATCAAGTGCTTGGCCTCTTTTAATTATGCATCATTCACGTTGGAAGAGAAATGCAGGCAAATTGGTCATGCCTCTTTAATATTGCCCAAAATTTTACCACCTTTTTCAAGCACTTGATTCTGAGTAATGTATAGGTCACGTTTGACAGAAGAAATAAATGGAGGGTGAATGGCAGAAGTGAGCAAAGTATGGCCCTTGAGATGTTGTTGGATTGAAATCCCCAACATCCCTAGCCAGCATCGTCAAAGGTGAGGAATGCTGGGAGCTGCATTCCAGCAAGATCAAAAGAGGCATATGATGCCCAACCTTGGTGTAGCCCAACTCTAGGTGGTACCCCTGACGAAAGGGACACAGCGGCACATACGTGCACATGCCCAAAGTACAACTCTGGAGACCAAGGTTTGAATCCCCACCCAGCCATGGAAACCCACTGGGTCACATTCTCTCAGCCTCAAAGAAAGGCAAAGGCAACAAATCTTTCCAAGAAAACCCTCACGATAGGTTTGCCCTAGGGTCACCATAACTCAGTTTTCAAAGGGGAGAAGCATGCTAGCTAGAAAGAATCTCCTGCCATCAGCTGCACTTTGCTGTTGTGTGCCTCTAAGGCTATTTCTGTACTACACTGTTATAGTGCTATTATTCCACTTTCAACGTCCTATGGAATCCTGGGGTTTGCAGTTTAGGGAGGGGCCTTTAGAATTCTCAGCCAGAGAGCTCTTTGACCTCAGTGAACTACAAACCCCAGAATTCCACACGATGTTGAAAGTGGAATAATAGCACTATAACAGCGTAGTGCAGAAATGGCCTTAGTCACTTCTGACTTATGGCAACCTAAGTGAACAGGGGTTTTTAGCCAGGATTTGTTCAGAGGGGGTTTGCTTTTGCCTTTCTCTGAGGCTGAGAGAATGTGACTTGCCCAAGGTCAGCCACTGTCTGGGCAGGAATTTGAATCCTAGTCTCCAGCAACATTTAATAAATAGATAAATATTCAAAAATGTAAATAAATATTTGAATATTTAAATCTAAACTTAAATATTTATATCTTGAGTTAAGTCATCGGGGTCCTCAGCAACAAATTATATTTGCAGGGGGTCCCAATAAAGAAAAGATTAAGGACCACTGGTGGAGAGGTTTGAGTGTTGGAGTAGAATGTTGGAAGATGAGGGTGCAAATTCCCACTCAGTTGTGGAAACCCAGTGGAAGACCTTGGGCAAAGCATACTCCCTCCCCCAGCCTTAAAAGAACACAATGGCAAACCTTCTCTAGGCTTGTGTTATGGTTGCTGTAAGTCAGAAACGACTTGAAAGCAACAAACGCAGAAACTAGCAGTAGCTTCGAGACATAGCAAGCTGCCTTATATTGAGTCAGATTATTGATCCATTTAATGTATATCTCTTTCACCAGCAGGTAAAAGCCTTTTTTTACTTAAATATGCATTTGATGATTAAATGGTTGTGGGGAGTCTTTGTAATGGGTGAGGGGCTGCATTTTTCCCTTTTTTATTATGTTTTTAAATGATTGCATGCTTTCTACAGTTAATGGCATTTTACTGTGATAGCTTGTTTAAGTGTTTTTCAACTTTTTTGTCATTGAACTTTTAAGTTTTTAAACTTCCTTTTGTTGTGAGCTACCTTGGGTTCCATGTCAGGAGAAAAGCAAGACACAAACAAAATGAATAATACAATAAATACAATACCATGCCTTTCTCCTGCTGTGGGACCCAAAGCAGCCTATGATATAAATTGAAAGAAAATATAGCTTAAGTGATATAGAGTACCATCAGGTTTAAAATAAAATAAAATATAAAATAATGTTTTGTCCACTTGGGCCTAAACCATGTTGTTCGTTCCAACTAAAACAGACTTGAGAATCACCGTGGTGTTGTGGTTTGAGCATTGGATGACCACCTTGGAGACTCACATTTGACTTCCCGCTCAGCCATGGAAACCCACTGGGTGACCTTGGGCAGGTCACACACTCTCAGCCCCTAGGATTGCCGTAAGTCAGAAACAACGTGAAGGCACACAGCAACAACAGGTTTTCATAGCATCATAGAAACATAAAGTTGGAAGAGACCACAATGGCCATCAAGTCTAACCCCCTGCCATACAGGAACAGCTTGGCTTTGGCATTGTACTTGGCATTATACTATATAGCAATCATTTCCATTGGCCAGCATGGTGTAGTATTTTGACCATTGTACTATGATCTTGGAAACCAGGGTTCAGTTCCCTGCTTGGCCATGGAAATCCACTGGGTAACCTTGGGCACATCACGCACACTCCGTTCCAGAAAACCCCTGGCGATCTTAGGGGCACTATAAATCAGAAACTATTTGAAGGCACACAAAAAGAAGAAAGAGAAGGAGAAGAGGAAGAGGAAGAGGAAGAAGAGAAGGAAGAAGAAGAGTTGTTGACTCAATGGGATGTGATACTCAGGTGATTCAGTCAGTCCCATCTGGCTGGGGCTGATCAACAGGATCCAGGCTTCTGACTTCCAGCAGCTCTCCAGAGTTTCCGGGAGAAGTCTTTCCTAGTCCTATCAAAAGATCGCAGGAATTCTCTTATGGGTTCTCATCCAAGTATTAACCAGACAAGTCTTCCTTCACTTTCAAAATTGAATAAGATCAAAATGGTGAGGTTTTGTTTTTTTTCCCCTTGCTTTGGTGTCCTTTCACGTGTAACCATTTCCCCACCCGATCCTTCACCAGACACCAGAGCCTGGAAAAGTTACTTTTTGCATCCTAACTCCCAACACATACCTTCTAACATTTCACAACTGGGACATGCATGGCCAGCAACATCTGAGTGTAATCAAGATGACAAAAATTATTAATGGGGAAGAACAGACAAGCTAGGAGACACTGCAGCAGTCTGCTTTTGCCTGATCCTGCTGGGAAGGTGAAAATTTCCCAATCCTCTACTTTCCTTCCTGCCGAGTCAAATAAGGGCAAACTACTTTTGCACCTTGAACTCAGTTTGCAGCAACTGAAGTAAGGTGAAGACAAGGGGGGGAAGTGGGAGGAAAAGAGAGAGATGTTTTAAAAGCAGCTGGGAAAGTGGGACAACAGAGCATTAATTGAGACTTTCCCTGCCAAATTACAACAGTTGAAGGGTTATGTTGATGGAATTTTTTGGTTTATAGTCTAAAAAAGGTAACTTTTCCAAGCTTCTCCACTCTCTTTCTTTGCATCCTTAGCATCATTCAGTTCTGCAGAGAGTTCAAGGTTTCCTAATCTTGAGAAAGGATGCAGTCAAAGCCAAGCAGGAAGGCCACAGTAACGGAAAGCATTGCTGATTCTGATGGAATTATCTGCCTCCACGAGATCTTTCGGCTTCTTCCTTCTCTGGATGTAGCCAAACTGTCAGTCTGTTTATGTTCCAGCGGTGATTTAATAGCCCTTCTACAAGGGCAAGAGAACATGATAGGTTGTCCAAAATCAACCAAACATGGAGAGGTTGGGTTGAGGTTTGGGACATTTTTTCCACTCTTAATCCAAGGGCTTTATAGCTTTGGCTATTAAATAAGCTCCAGCAATTTAATGCATAAAGGAAACCAGCTGGTACAGACACGACCCAACGTGAGTCTAAGATAACAGTTCACTTCTGGCCAGTTTTTATTGGGATGAGTAGACAGTGGGGTATTTAAAGTCTTAAATTCACATAGACAGAAGTAAATACACTTGACCCAAGGCACTCCTCTGAGAGGTCAGGTCAGGTCACCTTAATTACGTTATGACCCAATAAACGCTAATGAAAGGTTTTACAAGATTCCATTAAAAGGTCTTCTTGTCTACGATCCTGTCTGGGACAGATCGTTGAGTCCGAAGAGCTGTTCAGATAATTCAAGGCCAAGGAAAGTGAGGATTTGAAAACCTGAAGATTGTTTAAAAGGTGCCGGATTCTTGGTCAACCCAAGCCCTAAGTAGAGAGAGCGGGTTTTTTCCCCCCTCAGATGCATTCAAGAGTTTCGGGGCCTGTGTTGCTCTGGAAGAATGTCAGGTGGCATTTACATTTCTTTTATGTCTTCAGTTATGGAGTTGTGTGTAAAAGTGACATCACTGAATTGTTTGTTCATCTTTCAAGTGGCTTGGAATGTGTGCATGCATTTGTAAAAAAAAAAAATCGCTATTAGAACTTTTATCTGCAATATCCTTAAAGGCAAAAAGAAATAGCTGTTTGACCTGTACTGAGCTTTAAAGCTTTCCTCTCAGAAACTGGGAGGGAAAACAAGGGTGTTCCCAGAAATAAGCCCAGCCCTAAGGCAGCTGCAGAAGATACCCACTAGGAAAGGCAGTGTGGTGTAGTGATTAGGGCATTCAACTGGACCTCTGTTTAAACTCATTTAGCAAAGAGCAGACTACCTCCTGAAACAGACTCTTTTAACATGAGACATCTCATATCTTCATTTATATATCTCCATTTCTGTATGCTACCTTTTCCTCATTATGCAGCCCATAATGCAGTACATAACGTATTAAAAATACAGCTAAATACAAAATGTAAAATACAGCTAATATCCAATCATAATAGTTAAGAAAAGGCTTAAACTCTACTGAATAAATATTCTACTGAAAACAGCACTAGCAATGAGGGATAAACTGCAGTATCCCCATTAAAAGATGCTTCCAAAGCAATCAGTTGAGAGTCAAAACAGCGGGCCTTTCCACACTACACTGTTATAGTGTTGTTATCCCACTTTCAACATCCTGTGGAATTCTGGGATTTGTAGTTTACTGAGGCCAAAGAGCTCTCTGGCTGAGAATTCTAAATGCCCCTCCCTAAACTACAAATCCTAGGATTCCGTAGGATGTTGAAAGTAGAATAACAGCACTATAACCATATAGTGAAGAAAGTCCCAGTGTCTAAATTAAAAGGTCTTTGCTCTCTGGCAAAGAGATCGGGGGGGTAGCATAACCTCCTGTAGAAAGAAGTTCCACAGCCTAGCAGCAGCCACCAAGAAGGCCTTCTCCATGTCCTCACTAAATGTTCTCATGCCAGTGGTGGGCCTAAGAGAAAGCCCTCTCCTTGAGGATCTCAGAACTCACGCAGGATCATATGGCAGATAGATAGACTGTGACAGATAATCCATATCCAAGACAAATAGGACTTCAGAGGTCATAACCACCACTCTGAATTGTGATTTCTCCTAGGATTGACCTCTCCACTCTACAGGGTCTACTCTCTGCACTTTCCACCCATTGGCTCTAGTCCAGCCTGACATACAGAGATGGTCACAGAAGGCAGGAAAATGGCACCCACCTCTGGAGCAATGATAGAGGACAGGAACCATTTTTAAAAAACAATATAAATAAAACCGTACAGTGCCATTTTTAAAGCCCGTTCTTTATAAACCTTCAAAAATCTGTTGGAATAAAAAGTCTTTGTTTCCAACTGAAGGACAGCAAGGAGGGGGCCCTTCTAGCCTCTCTCAGAATGGAGTTCCAGAGCATAGGGGAAGCCACTGAGAAGGCCCTATCTTGTATCCCCCTGGAACCATGTCTGTACAAGGAGAGGGATTAAGAGAAGGGCCTTCCCTAGGGATCTCAGAGCCCAGGCAAGCTCATGTTGGAAGATACAGTCTATCAGATAGACCGTACGAGACTTTATAGGTCATAGCCAGAAATCTGAGTTGTACTTTCTCCTACAGTTTAACCAGGATTTGCTTGTCTATATTTTCCACTCATTGGGCCTGGTCCGGGCCTGATATACAGAGATGGTCATCGAAAGCAGGAAATTGTCATCACCTCTGGAACTACCTGGTGACCCCAAGGTGAAACCATCATAGAATTTTCTGGAGCTGAGAGTGTGTGATGTGCCCAAGGTCACCCAGTGGGTTTCCATGGCCAAGCAGGGAATCAAACCCTGGGCACCAGGATCATAATCCAATGTTCAAAGCATTATACCGTGCTGCATTTCTCTTTGTAATTTTAGGAGGAGTATTTAAAATTCTGAGTCAGAGAGCTCTAGTGCCTCATCAAACTACAAAACCCAGGATTCCATAAGATGCATTCATGGCAGTTAAAGTGCAGTCATGGTGGTATAATAGTGAAATGTGAAATGTGTCAGGTGAAGACATTTTTGTTTCAACAGGCCTTTGGAACTGACTGTTTATGTGGAAAGGGCTTTAAGTAATCTCTTGTATGGTTCATGTTTGTTTCTTCTTAAATGGAAATGGTTTTAAATTGCTTTTAATAGTTTAATGATTTTTAGTGATATTTTAACTTTTGTATGTTTGTATGTTTTTAGTAACGTGAGTTTTCCTCTGCATCTGCTTTAATTTTGTAAACTGTAATTTTTTGTAAACTGCCTTGAGGAACAGGTGGGATGGATAGATGGATGTGTTACCCTGTGTACTGGGGGTCTTAGTGCTTAGCGCAAGGGCTGGTGCTCTCATTAAATCCTCCTTAAGTTGGGCGAATGCCTGCTGTTGTGCCAGTCCCCATTCCCACTGGGTATTCTTCTTTAATAGGGCATATAGAGGCTTCGCCTTGGCTGCAAAAGACTCTATAAAATCCCTGGAAAAGTTGAATGTCCCCAGAAGAGAACGCAAGGAGTGCACGTCTGTGGGGGCTGGTAACTTTGAGATCACTTCTACCCGCTATGCGTCGGGAGTGCGATCTTCGGTTCCTAAACAAAGCCCTAGATATTTTACTTCGGTGGACACCAATTGGGCTTTTTCTCAGTTGGCCTTAAAGCCAGTATCGTGGAGGATTCCTAACACCTCGTGGGTGATCTCCTGGGTCGTTTCCTCCGAACTGGAGTGTATAAGAATATCATCCACATAGGACAAGATGTGGGACCTTGAAGCTGGCTGCAGCTTGTTCCACATCTTTACCACGTGGGCATGGCAAATGCTTGGGCTGGAATGGAAGCCCTGGAGCGTGCGTTTAAACACATACTGTTGCCCCCTGAACGTGAAGGCAAATTTATACCAACACACCTCGTGCAAAGGAATGGAATGGAATGCATTTGCCAAGTCCAAAACACTGTAAAATTTGGCTCCTGCTGCAATGGCGGACAGGATTTCATTATATCTAGCTACGACCGGTGCAACAGGTGGGGTGACGGAATTCAATGCTCTAAAGTTTACCGTCATCCTCCATGTCTTGCTGTCTGATTTTAGCACAGGCCATAAAGGCGCATTGCATATGGACTGCATTGGGGTGACTACATCCCACTTGATGAGTCCTTCAATGGTTTTCCCGATGCCTTCCTCCGCTTCGGTCGGGTATTTGTACCATTTCTGAGGTGGGGGGTCCTGGCTTTCTATCAAGACACAGGCTCCCTTTACAGTCCCACACTCTATTTTGTCCTTTATCCATACCTCGGGGAATGCTTTCACCCACGGGTCGCTAGTCACACAATGCACAGGGGCAGGAGCTTTAATGGCGGCACAGCGGTGCACGGCCGAAATCTCTACTGGTCCCTGATCTAGCTGCCATAGAAATCCGTTTGCGTAATCAACTGTGAGCCTGTTTCCCCGGAGAAAACCGATGCCTAAAAGGCTGTCGTCTTCTCCCTGGTTCTCACATGCCCACAACTGAAAATGAAACATCTCTATGGACATTGGGATGCCTGTCCATGCCCTGGCTTGGTGACCCCCCCCCACCATATCCAGAAAACTGGACATGCTCGGGTGTGGGTTCACCGTACCTCGCAAGTTTGGGGTGCAGCACGTTTACTGCTGCACCAGAATCTACAAGAAGGGTGGCAGGAGTCTTATGCCTCTCGGTCCCTATGCCTACCTTCACCCAGAACCTTCCCCACCTGTCTGGCTTCAACCTAGCCACAACGTTGCATGGAAGCTTCCTGGACTGAGGGCACCCCTATGCTTGCAGTTCCAGGTTAGGGTAGTATCCAGCCGGAGGTGGGCCGTCGGTCACTGCATTCACAGGCTGGTTATTTCTCAGTTGGACCTGCCTGTCCAGGGTGTCAAGGAGCTTGCTCATGGGTCTCCCATCGAACTGGCTCATGTCCAGCCCAAACCCTCTGAGCATGCCCCAGACCCTTGCTCTATCCGAGGAGTGCATCTGGGCCATGGGATCGTTCCCGCCAGACGTCTCCCGAGGAAAGCCCGAGTCAGAGAGCTGTTTGGGGGCAGTGGGCTGCTGTGGGGGACTTCCTGCCTTGCTGGGCTGGCTGCAGAAATCTCTTCCCTGCCACTGCCTATTGTCTTGTCTGGGTGGCGGTCACGAGTTCCAATTCCCTCACAGAAAGGAATTCGGATCCATTTTCCTATGCTGGGAATGGGGCCCATAGTTCGAGTAGGTAACCTCGGCTATAGGTTCCCAATTCCCGGTGTCCTTCCTATGCGTCTTGGGGGTTTTGAGGGATCCTGCCTTGTGCAGCAGGTCGGAGACCCGTCAGAGGTTGTTCCCGAACTCTTCCCAGTTTGTGGTGGCTGGATCCACCAAACCTAGAGCCATCTTGGTCTCGTGATTAAGACCTCCGTACAAGAGTGTCTTAAACTCAAGGCCGTTAAAGCCATATCCACTGGGCGTCAAGGGGACCTTCTCGGCCAGAATGGCGAGGAGCTGCTTCCGTGCCACTTAAGCCTCAGGGTTCTCACAAGGACCCTGTTGCTCCATGACATAGAGCACACCTGCACTCTGTCCGGGCCACAAAATCCTCACTACCTTTCTCATCCAGTCGTGTGCCTCGAGCCTAACCAGGCCTCGAGCCACCACGGCCGACTCAAGAGTAGGGAGTTCAGAGGGGGACATGCAAAGTCGGGCCAGTTGGGTCAGGTCCTGACCATTGGCTTTCGGGTGCGAATGTATCACCGCATTCAACCACATGATGCCGGTGGACCGATTTAATGGACCCAATTGGTCTGCAATTGCTTTGGCCTCAGTAGCACGCCAGGGGACCCTAGTCTCGGTGACCTGTGTCTCCTGCGTCTCTTGCCTATCTGAACTGCCTTCACCAAGGGGGGTGGTCCGTCTCGTCATGGACCATGTCTCTACCGGGGGGACTGGGACCTTAGGGTCACTCCAGTCTAGATTGTGGGGAACGGTTGCCTGAGCATCCTCCGGCAGTGCCTCCCCAGAAAAGTCCTCCGCAAACGTTTGGAGCAGCTCTGGGCACATAGCCAAAATTAAGGCTTTGCGCGTTTGGAGCTGACTCTCTAGTGCAGCTATCTGTTTCTGGCAAGCTACGTGGCTAACAGTCTCCTGCTGTTCCCTCACTTGCCCCACCATAAACTTGGCCGCAGACCGGGCATGATCCAGCTCAGCCTCCAAGGCATGGGCTTTCTCTTCCCATGTTTGCGCCACTACCTGAATGTTGTTAAGCTTCTGTGCGGACGCCTGCGCTACCGACGCAAAAGTTACCTTATCCACACGCAACATCTCGACCTCGGCTTGAAGCCGGGCATTCTCTTTCTCTACACTAGCTAACTTTTCTCTGGTCTCTACCAGGGCACTACTAGCATCTCTGGCTGTAAGCCAAAGTCCCCAAGCGGCCAAAGCGTCCTTAGACGGTCCGAAAGGGTTCTTTGATTTACAAGCCAGGATGTACGCTTCCCGGAGTGTGGTAAAGGGATTGGCCATCTGGAAGATGGTGTCCTTCCAGGGGCATTTCCCCTTACTCAACACCCACCTCTCTAGTTTACCTCTGATCTCTTCCTCCAGGATGAGGTCCTTGATGGTGACCTTGCTACTTTCCACCATTTTTCCACAAACCACAACTATCTCTAACACAAACAGCAAACTACAAGCTACAAACGGGACCAGGAACCGGAGTGACAGGAAGGATCACCTAGACCCCTGGGGGACTGAAGGGAAACAAACTCAATGGAACTATTCTAGGAAAGAGGTATAGCAACCTATCTCCAGCCTGCCCAAACAAAGTCACTTTGGTACTCCCAAGCCTGGTTTTCCACCTCGACAGCACTGGGGACTAAAGGAGGAGGAAACGGTTCAGGGACAGGGAGGTCACCTAGACCCAGGGAACCCTCAGGAGTACTCCACCTGCCTGAAGGGGGGAAACGAACCCAGTGGAACTTACAGCACCGCCTGGCCAAGCAGCAGGCAAAAAGGGGCAAGGAACCAAAACTGAACCGTCCCTAACTGGTTTTCTGGGTGAGGGGTACCTTCCTCTACCACGAGGGGTACCTTCCTCCTAAACCTCTGAACCCTAGGCTAGGTTGGGAATCACCACCCGCACCTAGACAGCTAGCCAATCAGGACGCACCCGAAATTACACAGCGGGACGCACCCGCGCTTTTCACAACTACTAGTGGGACGCATCCGCACTCTCAAAGCTACACAACAACAACAACTAACGGGACGCACCCATATACAACTCTAAGGGGGGAATTTCTTCCCTAAGTGCTAATTTTTGCCTCACTGCTATGGTGTTGGATGAGCGTAGACTGTTCGTACTGTGCTAACACTCTAACACTTCGGATCCCAGCCCATGATAGACCCCAAGTTAGCGAGGTATTTCCCGGATCAGCCACTTGCACGGTCCTGTCATCTACAATGATTCACTGCCGAAGCTAGTGACCACGTAGGTACGGCCACTGTAAACGGCCAAGAATGAAAAGGAGCAGAACCACCCACACAGAATAGCTCTAGAGCTCAAACACACAGACTCCACACACACATGTTCCTGCCTAACAGTGCTCTAACAACTTGACCGACCGTCACCTAAGTCAGTACCAGCCTTATTTGAGGAGGGTCGCGACTCCTTCTCAAATTAGGGGTACCAGGGTTGCCCGCGTTGCTCCACCACTCTGTTACCCTGTGTACTGGGGGTCCCGGGAGGGACACCAAAATGTGCTCAACTAAAGGTGGGGAAAATTAGTTCAGAGCACTGCTTAGCGTTACGAGAGGCAGGGTAACATAGGGAGATCTTGAACCCTATGTCTACGGGGTCGGGTCGAGTCAAGGAGAACACAGAAGTTGAAATAATAAATGGTGTTTATTAAATACAAGCAAAACAGTGTATGCGACACACTCATACTAGATAGCTAAAGAAAATAAAGGTTGGAGTGGTATAGAGGGATTTTTAGGGGGACTGCTGGTTTGGCTGATACTTCACCTGTCCTGAAGCCCAGAAAAATAGAGAGCGAAGCTGGGGTGCGATGTAGCTCAGCACACGGAGCTGAGGGGAGGCTCGCCAAGCAAAGCGGCAGCAAGGTGGGATGAAACTCGGGAGCGATCGGAGGAAGGTCTCAGAATCAAGGGTTTTTATAAGGAGAATTGTGACTGCAGGCTATGCTGTACTTGGGGAAAACAATAGATTTGGAGTTGGAGACAAAGCCTCTGAAAGGTCAGAATCTGAATGACTGAGTAATTGTAGCAGTTCTCAATAGAGTAGCCAGTATGCAAACGCAGAGTACTTGGGTATTCCATAGTTTACCCATCAAGCTGCCATCTCGGGGCAGAGGCTCTTTTGTAAGTGGCGTGCATACTTAATGAGAGTACTTGCCTGGAGGTCTCCTAAAGCAATGAGTCAGCTATTTCTGGCCTGCCTGTATTGTAGTAGGAATATTACGGCTATTAACGGCTGAGCTTGTTTACGTGCTTGTCCGGTGGCCTCGCAAGCACGTGGAAGGGAATAGAGAAGAGCAGCCGAATTGAGATATCAAGGGATATCTTTAATATCCCCAAAGATCGGACTAGCCAGGGCAGTAACAGATGGATGGATGGATTAGGGAACAGGTGGGACAGATGGATGGATAAATGATAGATAGATAGATAGATAGATAGATAGATAGATAGATAGATAGATAGATAGTCTTGTCAAGAAAACCCCATGAAGTCAGAAACAACTTGAAAGCACACAACAAGCAAAAACAACCACCACGGTATTATCGCCACTCCATTTTACTGTGGATCTTTTTGGACAAGCTTCCATCTCTGTACCCCACAATAGTTGCCAGGGCCACAATACTTCGTCTACTGAAATGGAGAACAAAATTATCGCCCCTCCTCCCCTTCTGTGCAGTCTAGACAACTTTGTAAATAGCTGGGTTGTTGCGTTCCGGACTAATTCTTGTTTCCGCACAGTCTTCAGGACAGTCCTCCATAGAGTATATTGTAGCAATCTAGACATGATGTAACAAAGATGTGCATCAATTTTGTCAAGCCTGGAATTTGTCAGCATGCATCTGCCTGGTTGTAATATAGAAGAGAAGAAAAAATTCATGATGAATAGGACACTGGCTGGGGAATTCTGGGAGTTGTAGTCCAAAAAATATTTTTTTCCCCAAGCTTTCATGCTTAGCATATAAAGGGATGGTTGGGCTGTATGAAGATTAAACCCTCCATGCACTGCTTTAACACTCAAGAACCATTTTCACGGTTCTTGTCTTAAGTTAGTTCTGAATTTTCAGGGGATGGGGCTGACTCCCCGTGGTGTTCTTCTCTTGCCACCCACCCTGAAAATCAAAATAGTAGGTCACGAGTAAGTTGGAGCCAGCAGGAAAAAAAAATGAATAGCAATGAGCCAATTTCAATAGCAATCGGCTCATTACCACGCCAGCGGCTGATCAAACCAAATGCTCACAGTTCTCTCTCCAGCAAACTGAGGTGCCGTAGGCTGCGTCCATCCGTCTGTCTGCAGGAAATAACTCACAGTTTCAGAATGAAAAGAAACAAAATAATAATAATATTTAAAAGTTTGGGGTTGGCTCTCACTCCCACTCTGTGCCATTTTCTACCTGATGCACAAAGCTCTCAGAGTAATTAAAATTTAAGCAGGAGGCGGGGAGGGCAGGAAAAAAAACTGCCTCCGGAGTCTGAAATTAGGCCTAAATAAATACCCAAAGAGGAGCAAGAGAGCCAGGATCTGCGTTCATTTCTAGAAATGACAGGTGTTGCTCCAAATGTCTCTCTGATAGCACAAAAAAAAAATGTACACAGAACTTGCTACTGCTTTGAGAACATGCAAGTGAATGAGGTTGAGTGGTTGAGCAACAGCTCATGAAATTTCTTGCTTCACGCATACAGCCAGAAGGTACATTGAGTTAAGTCTTGAGGGTCCACAGCAACAAAAGATATTTTAAAGGGTCCGTGGTAAGGACAAGAAGCACTGCTGTACTTCAGCAGCCTCTGACTGTGTGTGAGCTCCAAAGCTTGCAGGGGTTATTTTTTTAGATTACAACTCCTGGACTCCCTCAGTCAGTTTGACCAGCAGCCACAATGGCTGGAAGATTCAGGGAGTTCTTGTCCAAAACAATAACTTTCCTAAGCTCTGGATAAGCTCTCTGACTTACATAGGGCCAGCTAGAATAAGTGGCCCTCTCTTGACCTAGGACTGTTGCCATCCACCACCAAATTTTTAGAGATGCATGCAAAATGATATGCAATATTCACCTACCATCACATTACTCTGACTGTCCAACTGGTTTCCTGAACCAGAGGAAAGCGGGCTCTTCAAGTCCTTGTTTCCAAGAGGTAAGTGAGATTTCTTTTCTCACTCTCTTTATGGCCATTTCCACGTTAGAGGCCATTAGCTCATTTATACTATTATAATGGCAGCATCACCATTCACGCAGTGCCACCAAGTTTGGAACGCTCTTTTCCTCACCCTTCTCCCTTAAGCAGATGGGTAGAGGTAAGACCACCAGTGTTCCTCCCACATTACAGTGTCCTTGGCCACTCCCATGCCCTGACTTCACCCTGCCCCACCACCCCTGATTGGGTGGTGATTTTTTGTTTTTTTGTTTTTGAAGCTGTACTAATGCAGCAATGTGGTAACAGCATGGCATGCCAGTACAGTATTGCACTTTTGCCCTATACTGTTTAAAAGCGAATTAAAAAATTAAAAAATTTTGACTCAAAGGAGACATTTAAAATAACCAGGAGGAGATGATAGAAAGTTATCACGCCATGGGAATTGCAGAGAGAGGGATGACCTGGCCCACAGCCCACCCACCGCTGGATCTACCATAACAGGAAGCGCTATCAAGCGTTATAACTGTACCACACTATGACAGCTGATGGGATTGAAGCACTATAGGAGGCTCTTAACAGACTTTTTCTGGAAATAGAATATGGCGATTTGGCGATGCTTGGGGACAGGATAGCCATCAAAAGCAATGGGATTGTTTGGAAGCATGGCTCCTGGATCGGTAACAACCCACTGCTATAGTGTTATAGCATCATCATGTGGAAATGGTCTCTGTTCCATTTTCATCTGTTTCATATTGAATATTTCATGTTTCACTTTTAACACCTCCATGTAATGCTTGATCCATTGCGACTGTAGAAATAACCCCTCTGCATTCCTCAGTTTATCATGAACAATAAGCAGGCACACTGGGAGATAAACAGTTGCTCAGTCTTTATATTCAGTGGAAGAGTGGTATACCCCAACCATTGTCTAAATGTGTGACTGTAGAGTTAAATTGCACAAACATGATGTAGAATCTCGGCTGTAGTGCAACATTACATCCCGTTTTTTTAAAAAAAAAAGTCTAGATTAATGCAGAAATAGAAAGACGCAAACACATGTGAGAACATGTACATAACCCACATCAGTGTTTGTTGACATTTAGCTGCTTCTCTCTGGGCTCGGCCACATTGCATTTGGGCTCCTTCTCCACTCTTAATTCCCCATTACTGTCAAAAACCTTCATGTTTTCTGTTTCTTTTTCCAACAGCAACAGATACAAAAGCTACACAGTCTCCTCTGTGCACACCCCCAAGGCCAACATCTATAGTTAATGGAATACCTCTAGTAAGCTGACCAGAGGGGTACATAAGGGTGTGTAAGTTTTTGAAGTCTCTAGATGGCAAGTTGGGTGGGGAGTCCTTTAATTAGGCTTTTGTTATATTTAAATCCCAGTTTACTTCCAAGGAGCTCAAGGCAATACGTATCTCTCTCCTTTTCTCTGCTGCGTCCTCACAACGACCTGTGAGGAAGATCAGAGTGAGAATGACTGGTCCTGGGTCATCCAGTGAATTTCATCACTCAGCAGGGACTAGAACCTTGAACTTCCAAGTGCTCATGCCAGCACTCTTACTCCTGTACCACCATACTCACTAACTGTCCCAATTTGGCAAGGACAAGTCCCGATTAATGGTCTGTTGCCCCGCTTTTCCAGTTGCTTTTGAAATGTTCCAGTTTCTCTCTCGTCCTCCCACTTTTCCCCTTTGTACTCTTGCTTCAGTTGTTGCCAACTGAGTTCAAGGGGCAAAAGGCATTTGCACTTAAGTCAGCAGGGAAAGAGGAGAAGAAAAGAAGAATCTTGCCCTTCCCAGTGGGCTCAGGCAAAAGCAACCTGCAGCAGGCTCTCCCAGCTTGTGCATTCTTTCTCATTAATACTCTTTGCCATCTAGACCACACTCTGATGCTGCTTGGCCACATGCGTCCCAGTTTTCCTTTGTGAAATCTTGAAAGGTGTGCACAACACTTGTTTTTACTAGCTGTCAAATAGTAACTGGCCTAGTGGCAGCCAGTAAGTTTCATGGCTCATTACCATTATGCCACAATGGGCTCTCACATACAGAAGTTACAGTGTCTGAATGATGTTCCAAGATGAAATAAGTGATGGGTGTCTCTGTAGGTTATTCAGATGAGACTCTGGCAGGTTAAGCAATGGTTTTAGACGACTCCGTGGGAATATTGGAAGCAAGAAAGATAGAAAAAAATTGGTCTACTTTTCCTCATTTAAAGCAGGCTTAAGCACAACTGTATCTCCTTTGAGAATACCTTCAGAATTTGGTCAATCCCTTTAGAATTTAACTAATCTGACTCTCAGTGTTTGGAAAATGTGTTTCCCTCAACAGAACTTGGGAGTCCTCTGTGCATATCTCCGACCCATCAAACAAAGGCCATTTCTGTACTACACCGTTACAGTACTATTATTCCACTTTCAACATCCTATGGAGTCCTGGGGTTTGCAGTTTAGGGAGGGACATTTAGAATTCTCAGCCAGAGAGCTCTTTGGTCTCAGTAAACTACAAAGCCAAGAATTCCACAGGATATTGAAAGTGGAATAATAGCTCCATAACAGTGTAGTGTGGAAATGACCAAAATATTAGGAATGTAAAGAATACTCCCAGGTTTTCTCTGCCTGCAAGAGAAAATGCTCAGCTGCCATGAGATTTTGGAGCTTCAGGCCTTCTTTCCTTTTGCAAAAAAAGGTTTGTGCAAAGGAATTCCATAATGTGCAAAGGGGGGGAGGACCTACACCCTTACTTTTTATACAGAATGTTGTTTTTTTGGCCACAAAATAAAAGTTTATTTTTAAAATGAATTTCTCACAAAATGTGAAAAATCATTGGGAAAAAAATGCAGCAAAAACTTTTGCAATCTCTCCCAGTGTAAAGAAAACTTTTGAAATTCTTTTTTTTTTTTAAGTGAGAATGGAAGAAGCAAAGGTTGACATCTTTACCAAATACTATGAGAGCAAACCCCTGCCATACAATTATAGAATCACAGAACTGGAAGGGGTCCCATGGACCATCGAGTCCAAACCCCTGTTCAGTGCAGGAAATCCAGCTAGAGCATCCCTGGCAGGATTTCTTCCTAGTCTCTTTCTAAAGACGTCCAAAAAGAGAGATCCTATTACCTCTCTAGGCAATTAGTTCCATTGCTGAACCATCTTATCATCAAGAAATTCCTCATAATGTTCAACTGAAATCTACCCTCCTGTAACTTAAAACCATTAGACTTATTCCTAACCTCTGAGGCAGTAGAGAATAGGCCTTCCCTGTCCTTTCTGTGACAACCCTTTAGATATTTAAAGAGTACAACCATTTTACCCCTCATTCTTCTCTTGACCAGGCTGAATGCGCCCAGCTCCTTCAACCTTTTCTCCTATGTTTTGTTCTCCATACCTCTCATCGTCCTTGTTGCCCTTCTCTGAACCTGCTCCAACTTGTCTTTATGCTTCTTAAAATGAGGCACGCGGAAGTGAACGCACTACTGCAGATGAGTGCTGTCGGATGTCTTAATCTTCGCCAGCCCCTGCAACTATTCCTGACCTCTTTCCCCTCTATGGCCTATCAAAGGAAACAGGTTCCCTTTTTATGCTGACCTTCAGCAAGTCAGTTTCACTGACTGAGCATCAACTCACTCAGCTGTAAAATGGGTATAATAATACCTGTCTACATCACAGGAATGCTTAGCCGATTAAGGGCAATTAGAGCAACCCATTAGGAGGTCTGTATATTGTTCAGTCACACATGCATCTGTGCAGGCCTACCTTTCCGCTTGTGCACATATATGTATGGAAAACAGGCCCTCTCGCATCTCTGACAGGATTAAGAGCTTATTAACACTAATAGAAAACAGACAGTGCACTTAAATTTCCCGAGCAGCGTTGCTTAAGAAAGCTCAGCGGTTTCCCCAGCACGCCTTTCGACTCCTCCAAATTGTTTCATATTAGGCTAATATATTCAGAAATGGAACTCGGATTCTTTACGCTGGAGCAACCTGGCTTTGAAAACCTGCCTCCATGGGAAATTATTGCAAACACAAAGCCTCTTGCTGCCAAAAGAGAGGAAAAGAGGTGGGGCAAGAGAAGTTGGGGGAGAGAATAACAATTCTCTTCTGAAAATAAATAAACAATGGAAGCATGCAAGAGGATCAGCTTCCATTGTTGGCTCGGCCTCTCGCATGTTGCGCCTTGACCTGAGTTCCCACCACACACCATTTGATCAGCTCACTTGCATGTTATTTAGCACAGGCTGTGTACACTTCAAGCCACACACACACAAAAAGAAATATTAACAAATGATGTTTAGTGAAGGAAGAGGCTTTGTGCTTCTTCCATTCCAGCAGGCAGCCGGTGCAGAGGGGAGTGCTCCTGTTGCACTCCTCTCCCGGGAGAGCCCTGTGGGACACCACCGGGATCTGGGATCCTGCAGAAAAGGAGTTCGACCATTTAAAAACCAACTCATCAACCAACAAATAAATCTCTAGTATATTATGCAAGACTTTTTTTTCCCCTAAAAAATATCATTTTCAAAGGCCTGCCAGAATAAAAAGTTCTTTGCCTGCCTGTGAATAGACAACAGAGAAAGGGCCAGTCTAACCACTTTGGGGAGGGTGTTCCAGAACCTGAGAGCAGCCACCAAGAAGGCCTTCTCCCATGTTCCCCTAGATGTACTTGTGAGAGGGGTGGGACAGACAGAAGGGCCTCCCAAGAAGCTCTCGAAACAAGGGCAGGTCCATATGGGAGAATAGGATCCTTCCAAGAACTTGGACTTGAGCCATAAAGGCAAAATTCTGTACGTGAATGACAACTTTAAATAGGTGATGAAACTTGGAGTTCCAAAAGTAGGACCACCAGTTCACCAACTACTACCATTTTTTTTTTTTTTGCTTATTTTAAAGAAGAATGTAACAATCCATTACTGTCACATATTTATTTCCTTATTAATTTCATCTCTTCATTTCATCTCACCTTTATCCCAATATGAAACCCAAGGTGGTTTACAAAGTTAAAATGAGACAGAGCTTGAAGGTGAAGGGAAGCACATACTGAAAGCTAAACGCCACTGAACACCAATTTAAAACACAATTAGAAGTCCACCAATTTTGAAAAAGGGTAAAATTATTTACAAATATAATCCTCCCTCCACATTCATGGGTTTGACCATTATGAATCTGATTATTTGCAAGGCGCACATATCCCTCTCCCATTCCTTTGCATTTGGCTGGGCACAGAGAAATAAGGCCAGCACCCAGACAGAATCCTGGGATTTGCAGTTGAGGGAGGGACCTTTAGAATTCTCAGCCAGAGAGCATTTTGTTCTCAGTCAACTACAAATCCCAGAATTCTGCAGGATGTTGAAAGTGCAATAATAGAACTATAAGAGTGTAGTGCAGAAACGACCTTTGAATCAATTACTGAATGGGGAGCAAACATCATTGCTTCAATAAATCTACTGTAGTTGAGATAAACAATAGGATTCAAATGATAATGATACAAAATTTGTAAGAGCCATCCATTTATTAACAAATTTGTCCTATCTTTGCCCCTTGTCTGCCCCACAAATATAGCTTGTTCGCTATACCCCAAAGTCCATTTCCGGGATGTGAAATAACATCAATTAGAGGAGATCTAACCAGATCACACATCCAATATTTTCTCAAGGATAATTTTTAATTTTTTTTTTCAAAATTATTTTGTTCCAGGGCTTTTCTCCAGGTATCAAAGGAACCCACAGGGGCATGTCTGGTTCCCCGCACACCTCCGTTCCAACCTGTATATGAATCAACCGTATTTATCAGCTGATCTGATTTGCCATCACTGGGGGGCAAGTGAGGGCAATTTCAGCAGGATGAGCAAACAACGTCGCAAGGAGGGCTGAAAAAAAATCACTGAAAAGGGAGGTTTTTATGAGGGATGTAAACATATTTGTGAATCATTGTAGGTCACCTCAACAGCCCCACAGATGAGCCAGACATCTGTCAATGAAAAGGGCCGGGCTGAATAGTCACCCCGAAAGAACATTGATCTTTACACGTTGAAGATAATTGTCTCGCGACTCTTTCACAAACCAGGACCCAACTCTTTCCGCAGAAAGATGTCTTACTACGGAGGGGGGGAAGCGGCAGGGTCAACAACCCACCCTCAAGGTCAGGAGCCGACCAACACCTGCTTCTTCGCCCATATAACACCTGCTCGGAGAGACAACAAAACAGGTAGGCCTCTTTCCCCCTTTTTTTTGTTGTTGACCCAACCACAGTCACAACCTCATTCACCAGTTCCACCAAAGGCAATGAAAGGGAAGGGGTGGGCTTTCTCCCCCAAAAGGTCAAGTTTCTTTCCGCCCCTTCCCCGACATTGTACTTCTGAAAGGACTAATTGGGACCTTAAAGAAGCCCAGGTGTCCCTTCGCTGTTTGCACTCCGGCGCTAATTGAAAAGCCGACAAAACAACACCAAGAGGAAAGCGGGGCCTGAACAGAAGCGACCAGTCGTTTTTTCATCCTCCGCCTCTTTTTTTACATCTTTCTCTTCTGCCTCTTTCATCCAAACAAATAAAGCAGGATAGAGATCAACAGACTTTCCTTCTTTTTCTTTCTGTCTCCCCCAACCCCAAACATGTTGTTTAATATTCATTACAGTATAACAGCCTTTCCCAAACTGACAGAGTTATAGCTCCCATCCTCCCCATCTGGCTCCCCTGGCCGGGGATGAGCAGACATGTAGCTGATGGATGGGGTTGCAGTCCCTATCCCACCCGTCTGAAGAATACTTTTTCACACTACACAGTTACAAAGATATGGTCCCACTTTAGTTGCCAGGGCAACATCCTATAGAACCCTGGGATATGCAGTTTAGGGAAGGTTATTTAGAGTTCTCTGCCAGAAAGCTCTAGTGCCTCTGCAAACTACAGATCCCAGGATTCCATAGTATAGGGCCATCACAGTTAAAGTGGAATACAGTGCTATATGTACATAGTGTGAAAGAGCCCCAGGTTCTTGCTTCCAATAGGGGTAGGGTGGAGTATACTTTCAAGAACATAGAAGATTTTATTTTATATTTTATTTTTGTGCAAGTGATATTTTTTCCCTATAACCTGTATGTTGTTCATTAAATGTTTATCCTTCCTTTCCTCCAGTGAGCTCAAGGCAGTTTATAAGCTTACTGTCTCCCCACTCTGTCTTCCCAACAACCCTGTGAGGTAGGCCAGGATGAGAGAATATGACTGCCCAAGGCAACTCAGGTTGCAATCCAACATCCTTCAGCATAGTGTAAATATCTGCATGCAGAGGTACGCTTTGCTGGCAATAGGTAGTTCCCAGGCAGAATAGCAACATTACAGAACACATCAGTGACTGGGTGACATTGCACAATGTGAAATTGCAATGTGCCACTGCAAAGTATACCTGCAATGCACAATGTAAAACTGGAATGTACACCTGCAATGAGCAACACGCAGGGAGCAACCAGCAATGAGGAACTGCAATGTACAACATTGCTATATGCACAACTCTGTTTTGTGCCTTTGTCAGCAGAATTCATCTCTCACACTGTGGCAAGTAAATCACCCCACTTGTATAGTGTGACTTATGTATGTGTACGTTACTAAAACGATGCCAATGCCAATGAGTTTTTTGGCTCAGCGGGGACTTGAAACTAGATCTCTCAGGTCCCAGACTGACCTTGCAACCACAACATCACATTATCTCTCATTTTATTTAGAATCAGAAAGAGGTTTTGACTGTGATTGGTTCAAAATAAAAAGAAAGTCCTACCTGTTTTGTCCTTTTTCCAAGGAGAAGTTATATGGGAGCAAATTTGTCAGCCCTGAAGAGTAACCCTATTCTCTGCCCATCCTGAGTGGTTATCATTTCCAGATATTACCATTACAGATGAGAATGCTACCATGCATATCTTTCAATCAGATCATAGGCTTTGTACTTCAGTCAACCAGTTGCCCGTGGAAAGCCCCAAAGTAGGAAATAAGGCCAGTAACTCTCTCCCAGCAGATAGCATTCAGAGGTATACTGCCTTCAAACATGAAGGTTCACTTAACTTTTAAGGCTCATAGTGATTGATAAAACTATCTGCTCTGAAATGCTTTAACCTCTTTACTACAATAATCCTTAGACTTCCATCCTGTTTCATAATGGCTGGTGGCTTCCATGTGATTGCAGTCTGGATTTTAGTCCAGACTTTAAGGGATCTCCCCAAGGTGCTGAACTCTCCTCCCCAACTTGTACCCACACCTTGGTAGCTCCTTTATAGCTCAGAGCAGAGTCATGGCCCTAGTGATAGTGGGGCCACTTGCTACCACAGATCTCTGGCTAATGTAAGTTGTGAACCCATAACCTTGGCTTTATCAGTATCACACTCTAAGTCAGTACTTCACCCAACCAGCTGAACTAGCTGGCCAAATATCCCTGTGGCAGGATTGCCATTTTGCTGGCAAATAAGCAATGTCTAACGGGAAGCAGTTAAACCTCAGCACTGCTGTTTCTGTCTCAGCACGTTCCTTTGATGAAAATGTTTGATAAGTCTCAATATCTGAGATGCTCAGAAGAAGACACCACTGGTCCCAACACAGAGTAAGGCCGACCTCCACCTTTGTCCCTGGAACTGGCAAGGAATACCTGCCACTCAGGGCTGTCCTACCTGGTTATGTTCAAGGCAGATCAACTGTTTGCATAATGCAGTGCTAACTGTCCCTGACAGAGGGAGGCAGAGGAAGATTTAAGACCATGTACAATTGGGAGTGACAGGCTGCTTTCAGTACAAGGAGAAGGGCTGGGGAAGCACAGCACAGCTTCCGTGTCCCAAAAGGAAAGGGAGCTTTGGAGATAAGGGGCTCCTTTTGACTGGTCAAAATAAGCAAGAGTTCTTGCAACATAGCTTCTCAGGTTTTGCTGGTTGTTGCCGCTTGCCTGTCCACTCATTCCTTCTTATTGCAAATGGATCAGTGGGAAGATCAGACAAAAAATCAGAGCGAGGCAAAGCCCCTTTTTCCATGGGTAGAGTAGACTCCTGATGACAATCTGAGTGAATGAAGTCCATTTGGTGGGGAGAGGAGCTGGAGGAAATGCAACAAAGAGCAGAATCTGGTACAAACCACACTTATGGATGTGCGTGTACCTCCTGTGACTTTTTTTTTAAATACCTGGAATAAAAAGTTGCAGCTGGTGCCAGGAATTGCTAGCATATAGTGTTGGACAACAAAAATGTTATCTCATTATTTAAAAAAAAATGGAAACAAATAAAGCAAACCTCTGGCAACATTTGCTCTGTCTGGAAGAGTTCAATGTTGCTTAGCTATTAACAAGTCCTTCCTGTTGCAAACCCATTGATTTGGGTCCTCTCTTCTTGGAGCAAAAGAAAACAGATTTGCTCCATCTTCCGGGTCAAAGCTGACAGCCAAAGTCAGCTTGGATAGGCACCTGTTTAGGGCCTGTATTCAAAGAATGAAGCTGCTCACACAAGTCCTCCTGTATGGGCTCCTCTTTTCCTTATTATTTGGCTTTCCTCTCACCCTGGCCCAGACAACTGTCATGGTGTAAAGCAGGGGTCGGCAGAGTGTGAACGTGGGGTCTCAAACAGCCCTTGGAACCCCAAGTGGGGCCCTGAAGCCTGTCAAAAGCCCCTGAAAGCTGTCAGATCCCCATTTTTTTAATTGAGAGTCAATTAAGGGCAATGGTTTTCCCCTAAATTGGTCAAAAGCCCCCTATACCACTCACAAATGTAGCAATTTTCTCCCTGTGGCCACCTAACTGCCCAAAAAGCAGGGGGGAAAAAAGAAATCAAACAAAAATTGGCAACATGACAGCCAGAAGTGATGTTATGTCACATCCAGCACATTGAAATGCATTAGTGTGAACTATCAGGCAGCCATGGAAGAGGAAAATGGTCCCCACCCCCTCTGCAGTTGCCCACCTCTACCATAAGGAAGGAGAGTAGATGCCACTGTCCGTTCGCTCATTGGTTCTCTTTCATCAAGTGAGCAGGTGGCAGCAAGGATGAAACAGAGAAGGTGGAACAGCCTCATTGGATGCCAGTGCTGGTAAAAAGTTGGTAAAGACCCACCGAAAGCATTTTTCCCTTACCTTACCTGGCCAGCACTGATCTAGGTGGTAGCCCTTCAGACATTTTGAAGATAGCTACCATATCCACATCTTTTAGCCCGAATCTTGTTGGTTAGTCCCAAGTTGAGTAGGCCCATGAAATCAATTGTAGAATGGTGAGTCATTGCAAATCTCCTTGATTTGGTGGGTCTACTCTAACTGGGATTAGCAGTAGGATCCAGGCCTTCATTTTATTCCTTAGTTATATTTTTATCCCACTTTCCCTCCAAGGAACTCAACATGCCATATGTGGTCTTCTTCCTCCTACCCCTCCTCCTCCTACCCCTTACAACAGCCCTGTGAGGTAGACCAGATCCTTGCGAAGAGAGGGAGAGTGACTGGACCAAGATCACCCATTGAATTACATGAGTCAATGGGAATTTGAATCTGGATCTTCCGTGTCCCAGTCCAACACTCATATACTGGCAACATATCATAGACTTCTGATTCAATATTGCCCACACGGACTGGCAGTGACACTTCAAAGAAAGTGGAACCACAAATGAGTCCCACCGTCAGCAAGAGAGAATGGACAGAGTAGTTTAAACTTTTCTTGACTGAAGATGGTGGAATCTGAGACCATTTCCTTAGTAGACTGTTATTGTGCTATTATTTTGACTTTCAGCATCCTACAGAATCCTTTCAACATCCTACAGAAAGGCTCCTCCCTAAACTGCAAACCCCAGGATTCCATAGGATGTTGAAAATCGAACAACAGCAATATAACAGTCTAGTGCGGAAATGGTCCTAGACTTCCAGTGACCGTGGAGAGCTAATCCAAAACCACTTCCTGTCACGTGGGCTGCTTGGACGTCAAAAGGACTGAACCAAGAGAGGGAAAATCCTCCTCTTTTTGCAGAACAAACTTCAGGCAAACAGCTGTTTCATATTAACAATGGCGGGCTCAAGAGGGACGAGGCGGTGGAGGCATGGCCTCGGATCTGCTCCCAGCCATCTCCCTTCCCCCTCCCTTGCCCTTTCACACTGGAAAGTATGCACCGACTGCTTTTATACAGACAACACTCCAGCCTCTCCCAGGTGTCTCCGTTTTACACACAGGCTGGCAGATAAAGTCTCCTCTGACATGTCTCAGCTGGCCCGATGCACAAGACATGCTGATCAATTAACAAAGGGATTTTTCAATCCCCCCCCCTCCCCTTTGCAGCCCTGCCCAAAATCACTTCAGCCTGCTGTGTGCTTTCTTTGTCCAAGAGATATTTCCTGACTGATTGTGGTCTAATTTAGAGGGCATAATATATCTGTAAGAAAATGAATGATGTGGCAAAACAGAGCCCTTGTAGGAGCAAAAGAAGCTGCCTTATGCTTACCCATTGATGCATCTAGCTTAGGCCTTTTCCACACTACACTGTTATAGTGCTATTATTATTCTTTCAAAATCCTATGGAATCCTAGAGTTTGCCGTTTAAAGGGGGCATTTAGAATTCTCAGCCAAAGAGCTCTTTGGCCTCAGTAAAGTACAAACCCCAGAATTCCACAGGATGTTGAAAGTGAAATAATAGCACCATTACAGTGTAGTAAACAAATGGTTTTAGTTTTGTATAATGTGATTGGCAACCATGCTCCAGGCTTCAAAACGAAGCATTTTCCCAGCCCTCACTAAAAGTCATGGAATCACAGAGTTGGAAAGGACTCCATATGAGGCTATCTAGTCCCAACCCTTGCGGTGCAAGGAACACCCTCCAATATTTCACAGATGGACACGAGGACACATGGGGCCAAGCAACTCCAGAATGTGATCAAGAGGGCAAAAGTTATTAATGAGGAAGAACGCACAAGCTAGGAGAGACTGCAGAGGTTTGTTTTTGCCTGAGTCTACTGGAACAAAGGGCAGTATTCCATCCCTCCTCTCCTGCTCCACCCGTCCCACTGAGATAACTGAGGGCAAACTACTTTTGCAATCAGAACTCAGTTTGCAGCAATTGAGGTAAGCTGAAACATGAGGAGAAAAATTCAAATGAGGACAAATTTAAAAGCTGCTGAAAAAGTGGAAGGACGTAGGAATAATTTGGATTGTCCCCATCAAATCAGGACAGTTGGAAGGTATGCACCAGTGTTGAACACCTCTGACCATCAGAGAGTCCTTCCTAATGTTGAAATTTGAATCCATTCATTCACGTCTTATAGCCCTTTTCGTACTACAACAATTATTGCGCTATGATTTCATCTTCACCACCATCGTTAACATCCTATGGAATCTTTGGACTTGCTGTTTAGGGAGGGCAATTTGCAGGTAGTTAGAATATTCAGTCAGAGAGCTTTCCCAGCTATAAATCCTAGGATTCCACAGGATGTGGCCATGGCAGTTAAAGTAGAATCATAGTGTTATAACTGCCTAGCGTGAAAAGGACCCCGGCAACCCTATACAAGAACATAGACGTCCTGCAATGTGGGTCTTCAATTGAGGGAGGCTGGACTAAATAACTACTAAGATACTTTTGAACTCTGGCAGAACAGAAAAGTTAACTTTGGGGATAAATTTTAACCCTGGAAGCCGCAACGGTAAACTTGCAATTTGAGGGCAAATGTAGCCCTACCCAATGCTTATTTCTGGAACACCCAATACTCCAACCAACATTACTTTCCAATAAGTATTTTTTCCTTATTCAGGTTAAGGCCAGCTACACACTGCACTGCTATTGCGCTATTATTCCACTTTCAACATCCTGCGGAATTCTGGGGTTTGTGGTTTACTGAGGCCAAAGAGCTCCCTGGCTGAGAATTCTAAACGCCCCTCCCTAAACTGCAAGTCCCAGGATTCCATAGGATGTTGAAAGCGGAATAATAGCACTATAACAGTGTAGTGTGGAAATGGCCCAAGTTTCAGCACATTCTGCACCTCGAATTTCACAAAAGAGACACAACGGAGGGAATACTGAAGACAACCTGGAAATGCAGAGAGGTTCCTAGAAAATCATCTATTCCAGCAGTTCTCAAAGTGTTGTCCTCCAGATGTTCCCTGAAGTCCCAGCCAATATAGTCAATGCTCAGAAATTCTAGGAGTTTGAAATCCCAAACATCTGGAGAACTAACATGTCAGAACTCCCTGATCTGGTCCTTAAGGAACTCTGGTCCCAGACAATTTAGGATTTTAACAATCAAAAACAACCTCTCAAACAGGGCCTAGAATGTAAATAGGAGCCAGTGTAATTGATAAAGTTCCTGTATTTAAAAAAAAAATGTCCTTTCAACCATTGTTAACTTAATTGATTCAGTAGTGCACCTGGTCAACACTGCTCAAATATTATAATTATATTATAAATATTGCAATTATTAAATTTCAATTATAATTAATTAAATTATTAAATTATAATTAAATTATTGTAATTATAATAATTAATAATTATTATATATAAATTATTAATTATTAATTATAAATACGATAAATATTATAACCCAGTCTGAAGAAAGGTAGGATAACCTTACAATAAAATGAAGTATCACCTATTAACATGTTCCAAGTGGCTAGTCCCCATGAATAAACAAATAGCTGTATTCAGTGCAACAAGTGACTCTTCCCATTTTCAGTGTCTGGAATCCCAAAGGGAACTAGAGCTTTCTCAAATGGAATGCAGAGCCTATTTGTTTTTATGGCATAGTCATTCCCATAGGGTTTGTTTCAGGAAAAAAAAAAATCCATGGAGTTCAGGGAAGAAAAAAATTCTATATATGCCTTGGATAAACCAGCAGCCCTTTCCCATATTTAATCATTTGATTTTGAAGGCAAGTCATATCAAAGAGCAAAATATTCAATATTGTTAATTCAGTTTTGCAAAATATATTCTTAATTTAAAAATGATTTTGCTCCGAGTGGTAGTGTAGTAATAAAGCCGTTATTGACCAGCTCTTATTGATTGCACAGCCCCCGGGCAAAGTACACTGACCTTGCTCATTCCCTTATTGCTTACACTTTCCCTGGCCTTCTTCATCCATGCCCGCTCAATAATATTATTATGAATGTATATTTTTAGCAAAAACTCTGCGTTATGAGGTTAGGGCTTTGTAGTGATTTTACCTCTTTTTTGTGCATGTGTGTCTGTGTCATTTTCTGGAGTCTATAGCTGAGCAATCGGAGAGGTTACTGGACCGTGACATCTAGCCTATAGAGAGAGAACACTGCAGCCTTAGCAGAATCCAGAAGACCACACTTCAGAAGTTCAGATCCTCTGTAAGGGATCCAGAGGATCTGAAGTCAGTGAGTTTCATTCCTCCACCACATTCACTCCTGAATGTAACACAGCAAAGATATTTTTGGGGACTGCTGCACCCAGAATCCACTGAACAGCATGTGGTTTTTCTCAAGCCTTACTTCCAAGCTATCTGTTTTCTGTCTATCTGTTCTCCTCTCACTGCCACTTAGACCCAGCACTGTTTCATGGATAGATTTGCCAAAGGTTGATCCACTTCGCAGGAGGACAGTACTTTACTGACAATTTATTGCATTAACTGCAATATTAGGTTAGATCTCTTTGATGGAGAATTCGGAGCACCGCAGGAAACTACAAATTCCAGGATTCCATGGGAAGGCAGTTAATGGCCATTTCTGCACTACAGTGTTATAGTGCTCCTATTCCGCTTTCAACATCCTATGGACTCCTGGGGTTTGCAGTTTAGGGAAGGGTCTTTAGAATTCACAGCCAGAGAGTTCTTTGGCCTCAGGAAACTACAAACCCCAGAATTCCACAGGATGTTGAAAGTAGAATAATAGCACTATAACAGTGTAGTGCAGAAATGGCCAAAGTATCATCATAATGCTATAGTTTTACAGAACAGATCCACCCCGGCCTTTGGGTGCAGGCCGATCCCTCAGGGAATTGCTGTGTTTCCTTAAGCTTCTGGGCAGGGTGGCAAATCTGAGGGCGGGTGGTGCCAGTGGGTCTACTTGGTAGTTCACTAGACCAGAGCCTGAGAAAGTTTTTGTACCATAGTGCCCAGATATAGAAGGTATGAAGCTATGCTGGCAGGAGTACTCTGAGAGCTGTAGTCCCAAAAAAAGTCACCTTTCCAAGTCCTGACCTACATGCAGCCTTGCTGTAAGCCAGCAGGACTCCTCTAAGTTCTTATGTTGCTTCAGGTTCAGCACCTTGGACAGCGCCCTTAAAGCCTCCACTAATGCCTGGCATGGATTCACTGCTTCACTGACATGGAAACCACCATGGTTAGGGATTTAACAGACATCTGAATTAACCAAGATTTTTTAAGGAATTTTTATATGAGCTGCATTGGGTCCCATTTAGAAGAAAGGTAGGAAAATAAATAAATAAATAAAATGTCCAATGTACGATCTATTATACAAACGTCTGTCATTTGGTTGTCCATCATAGTGAAAAAGCAAGCATAAGGTTTCTTTTTTGCCTTCTTGAATTACATTTTTGAACAAATATTTTTACTGATTCATTTCTCTTTTAAACCTGCCACAGATTCTAAAGCTTCTGGATGACAGTCTGCTTAAAAGTATCAAATAAAACACTGCAATAATCATGCAGTTTCTTCTTATTTGCTGTCAAGTTGGCTTTTACTTACAGCAATCGTACAAGGAATCCCATCTCACAGAACAGTGCTTGGGAAAGTTACTTTTTGCTCTATAGCTCTCAAAATCCTCCATCCGGCCAGGCCAGTTTTCACTTCCTGGAGGATTCTAGGAGTTGTAACCCAAAATTTAACTCTTCTGAGGTCTTTCAGACAATTGAGAGTTCAAAGGTACCTTGGCAGTTGCCTAGCCTAGCTGCCCTCAGTGCAAGATCTGCAATCCAGGATGTTTATTTTGGATATGAATTCTACAGGGACAGCTAATTCTGCATTGTTCTTGCATAGCATAGCCAGGGGCCATTTCACACTACATAGTTATCTAGCACTATGACCCAGCTTTACCTACTATGGCTGCATCCTATGGAATCCTAGGGTTTGTGGTCTGGTGGGACATTAGAGCTCTCCAGCTGAGAATTCCCTAAAGAGAAAAATACCAGAATTCCATAGGATAGAACCATGGCAATTAATATGGAATCATAGCACAATAATTTCTGTCATTTGAAAGAAGACATAAATCTCAGAGCCTGCCCTTCTTCTCCAGTCTTCCTGGTAAGAGGAAGAATTTCAGGGCAAGAGTGCTACTTTGAAAAAAAGCATGTGTTTGTATATTTTCCCCCTTTGTCAGAGTTTTTTTTATTTAATTTTTTAATTTTTTTATTTTTTAAAAAAATTAAATTTAATTTTTTAATTTAATTTTTAATTTGATTTTTTAATTTTTAATTTTTAAAAATGGCATATTCTTGTGCAACTTTGGTTGACAGTTAATGTTTGCATGCTTAATGGCACAACCTTTGTAACATCATTGTTCCATTATCAACAAGACTGTGATATCACAAGTTCCTTCTGTCTCAGGACTTTGGCCCTGAATTTTCACAGCCTGGGATAGTTGTGACCTGGCAATTCTATTCTGATAAAAGAAAGCAGCTCAAGCAGTCACATTCCACAGAGTGACTAAGTGGTAGAACCTGATTCTGGGAGCTGCTTTAGGTAAGATGCCCAGAGAAAAGTAGGGTATAAACTAAGTGAATGATTGAAGATGCTGACAATCAGGTAGCATTCTTACCCAGAGACTATTTTCACAAACTGAGAACAAAAAGGAGGAAAGGAGAAAAAAATGTGGCAACACCTTTAAGCCTAATAGGTTTTTATTTTTGCATGAGTTTTCATAGCTATAAACCGACTTCTTCAGAGGCAATACAGAATGGTATTAACTCTTCAGGAATAAAGTATATTTATACAGTTATGGGAGTGGCATGGAATGGAACAGGATCCAGAAAGAGGCAAACCATGACTCTCGCCTTAATTTTTCAAAGGCTGTGTGAGGTGATACAGGTCTTTCAGATCTTTACAGTGGCCATTTACTGTTGATATGTGAAAGCAATCAATCTGCTTACCAAAAGTCAGTTTACATGGATTCAAAATATTTTCCAAGACCATTCCTCTTGTTATATGTACAGCAGTGAGGATTCTTCTGTTATTGTATGTAGTGCACCCTGAAGCCACTATCTTTGTTTGTACTTCTGCTAATGGATTTGAATTCATGAATATAATTCAATTCAGCTGTTTCTCTTTCTAGCCTTCCTTTGCAATTCCCTTGTTCAACGACTGCAACCTGTAAATCCCTTACTGTATGTTCCTGAAGGGTTGAAATGTTCTGCAACTGGTGTTTGTGTACTGTCATTTCAGATGTCAGATTTATGTCCATTAATCGTTTACATAGAGACCGTCCTGTTTGTTCAATGATGTAGAGTGTAGAGAGGCATTGCTGGCCCAGGATGGTGTATACCACATTGAAGGAAGAGCAAGAAAATGCATCTCTGATGTTGTGGGTAATGTTAGCATATTGCTTCCAGAGTAGATGTAGGAACAGAGTTGGTATCTGTGATTGTGGCAGAATCTTGTCCCTGTATTATCATCCATGTTATGTTTCTTGTTGTAAGTGAGTAGTCATTTAAGATCTGGAGGCTGTCTGTAAGTCAATAATGGCTGCCTCCCACTGCTGAGGAGGAAGCGCTGAGGTCTGGACATTATGGAGCCTATTGTCCAGGGACTGGATCCTTGTAATCAGCAAATGAAGTGTTTAAACAAGGCTGGAGAACTTCCACACCTACTTTTGAAGCCAGCCCTCCTGGGGTCCCTGTCTATTTTATTTTATTTATATTCTACCTTTCTCCAAGCATGGGACTCAAAACGGCTTACAACATAGATTACCACAAAGAACAGCTAAAAAACCTGTTGATAAAAAAAAAATCAATTTAAAAAGCTGTCCTATCCATTTAAAACAGTATTCAGTTGCCCCTCCATTTTCATGAGGGTTCAGGGTGCAGAACCCTCACGAAAGTGGAAAAACCACAAATAACTACTCTCAGCAATCCTCCTCCCATTTCCTTCTGCCCCCCCCCCCATTCCCTTGCCTTTTGGCTGCCTTGGGGAGCTCTAGAGGGGAGAAGAAAGATTCACATGAGCCTTCCCCTCCACCACCATTTCCTTGCCTATTGCCTCAGCACAAGTCCTCAGTGCTGGGGCCAGAGGCAAAGGAAGTGGGGGGGATCTAGACAGAAGAAGTAAGGTGTGTGCATGTCTCCCCCTCCCCCCATTTCCATTCCTTTTGTCTAGTCACTTGCCTTCCTTCCACACCTCAGCAAAATGCAAGGGAATGGAAGGAGAAAGATGGGGGGAGGCATATGCGCACCTCCCAAATAATCAGATTTGTGAAGGTCAAACCCGTGAATGTGGGGGAGGATTGTAAAAGCATTTTTCAGAAATGTAACAATAAAGATACAAAAGTACACACACACAGCCTTTAAAATGCTTCACTTGTGATGCACAAGTGGTTCCTTTGCTCTCTGGCTTTGTGAATTAGAGCACCACCCCAACAAGGAATTGTGGTTGTTATTTGCTATCGACTTTGATTTAAGGCAACCCTATAAATAAGAGGCCTCCAGGATCTCAAATCATCAGCTGCTCTGCTCAGGTCTTGCAAACTCAGGGCTGTGGCTTGCTTGACTGAGTATATCCAGTTATAATTTGGTCTTACTCCTTTCCTACTGCTTTCTAGGTTAACAAGCATTATTACTTTATCCAGTGAGTCATGTCTTCTCATGATACGTCCAAAGTATGACAGTCTCAGGCCGTTTCCACATCCTACCTTTGCCCAGGTAGCATCTGGTGAGGATGGTGGCAGCGGCTCTTCTGGGAGGGGAGCGCAATGGAGTGGTCCCCTCTGCACCAGCTGCCCCCAGGAACCAGGAATTACAATGGCCATGCCTCTTCCTGCCGCAGCGCAGCCAGGAACTGTCCCAGTCTGTGCTGGGGCAAGAAGCCTAGCCATTGTGCTTCCAGGACCCCTGTAAGCAAGCTAAGTGTGGGCACATGGTGGGAGAGCGGCATAATCACTGGTCATTGACAGAGGAAACCAATCAATGATTTATGGCATGATTGCACTGCACAGGAGAAGGACAGGACCGGGATGATGTCGTGCATAAGCGTCATCCTGGTTCTGTCCTCCTCCCATCCCCATGGCAGGTTATGTGCATCACGTAGAAAGGGCCTCAGTTTAGTCCTCTCAGATTCTGGGGAGGGTCCGGAACTGATTTGCTGTAAGACCCATTCATTTGTGGGGATTTTGGCATTCCATGATATCTGTAGAACTCTCCTCCGGTACCACATTTCAAATGCACTGATTTTCTACCTGTCGGCCATTTTCACTATCCAGCTTTCACACCCACACGTAGAAATTGGAAATACAAAAACATGGATGATTCTGACTTTGGTATCTTTACACATGAGGATCTTATCCAGTTCCTTCATAGCTGCCCTTCCAGATCAAGGCCCTCTTCTTTCTTGACTACAGTCTCCATTTTGATTAATTAGGCCTGAATATATGAACTCTATTTCAAGATTCTTATTGCCCAGGCTAAAGTTCTGTAAACTATCCGTGATCATTATTTTGATTTTCTTTAATGTTTTCACTGCAACCTGGCTTTTACACTTTCTTCGTAAAGTTGATCAGTCGTCAATGAGGAACAGTGGCACACAAATTGGGTTGGCTCAATTTCCTCCCACTAATACGTTTCCAATCCAACATGTAGAAATCCACAAATAAAATTTTGCTTTTCCAATTCCATTTTGGCTCAAAACATGCGTACAACTTTATCCCTTCTGCGTGACCATGTCTTTCTCCGTCTGCATGCTCAAAGGGGCTTTTATAAGGTGACGGGAAGCTCAAATGTGATTGCCAGAAAGAAACATGTTCAGGTTTGTGTGTCTCTCTGTGTGTGTCTATCTTCCCTGTGTTGTTTTTGTTGATATGCTCTTTTTAAAAAATCCTGCTCTGTTTTCTGCTTTCAGTCAGAGAGGGGAGAGGTAGCCTTTAGTGGCTGTGTCAGTTTAGTCCATGTTATTATGTCCAGATGTGCCAGCTGCAGCTAAACATTATCTCTTTGATAGTGCTAAGCACTTTACAGTGGGTCACGGAGGTGCAGCTCTCAACCAATAGATCTAATTGCAATCCTTTTATGTTCCCCATGATTGCAGGTTTCTCCAGCATTGCAAACAAATAGTAATCAACTAAACCTGCTACCTCCAGGCAGTGGTGTTAGGATATGAAATATTAACTATACTGTAATGACGGTTTTTAATTTTTTATTATTATTTTTGTTGTCCTTCTTCTTCTCTGAGGTGTGTGTGTGCGTCTGTGGGTCTGTGTATGTGCATGAACACATACTGTTCTAATAAATGTACAGCAAGGCAAATATCTGAATGCAACAGAAAGAAAATCCTCCAGCTAATATTTAATGAAAAATTGTATTTGTGGGCAAGATAGTTTATGTGGCCAAATGCAGTCTAAATATTGTGCCTTTCAACGGCTTTAGCAATGCAGTATTAGCCATGTCACCAATAATTTTCACCTCCAAATCTACATTTTTATGACACTATTATGCTAATATGGGCCAAACTTATATCACACCCTGTATCTAATCCACCCTACAAATTAACCCATTTGTATTCCAGGGGATCTAGTAGCCCCCTTGCCTCTCTTTGCTTCGCCTCCCTCTTAAAACTATCTCTTTCTTTTTCTTTTTCTTTCTTTCTCACTCACAACGATCTCAGTTATCCAATGCTCCTGAAACCAAGGACTTTTCCAGATGGAGAAAGTATCAGGATGTTGCAGTAATTAGAGTCCTTGGGTTTTTTAAACTATCCAAGTAACCCTTCTGTTGCCCCAGACAATTTTCAGGCAATATCCGACACCAGCGGCAACATTTTATGCCCACTCTTGAGTGGGTTTCTTTTTCAGTCCAAGATGTATCAGAACAAAAAAAACCTATCCTTTGCACTTTTCTCATAGATATAGACACAGACATAGATACGTAGATGTATACATATACAGATGTATCTTTTGAAAAATGTTATAGTGCAGTAGTGGGCAACTGCATAGGAGAGGGGGGCCATTTTCACACCTTGCACTTGCCTGGTGGGCCATATTGGTACATTCTAGCATGCCCAAGTGACATGACATGATTTCAGGCTGCCATTTTGCCTGATTTGGGCCACATTTTCCCCTTTTTTTCCCCCTGCATTTTTGGGAAGTTTGAGGGACTTTAGGTGGTTACAGACAGCAAACAGCTGGGGTTTTGGCACATTTTGGACAGTTTGGGGGAAAACCCCTGATGAAAATTTGGCCCCCGGAAAATTTAAATTTTAGGAGGCTCTGGGGACTTTGGGGGCCTTCTGGGGTCACACTTAGGAGTCCCAAGGGCCATATGCCTCTCACAGGCTGCAGTTTGCCCTCATCTGTTTCAATACATGAGTTGTATGTATTATCGTGAAAAAGCCAGTGATATGGCTTTTTCACTATAATACTATAACTCTAAAAAACAAATCAGAAAAGCAAAAATTTGCCCTTCAAACCATAGGACCTCTTAGAATCATAGAGTTGGAAGAGACCACAATGACCATAGAGTCCAACCCCTTGCTATGCAGGAACATACAATCAAAGCACCCCAAGCAAATAGCTATCCAGGCCTCTGCTTAAAAACCTCCAGAGAAGATGACTCCGCCACACTCTGAGGCAGCATATTCCACTGTCAAACGGCTCTTAACTATCAGGAAGTTCAGAAAACCATACCTCAGTTTAAAAAAAAAAAGAATCTAGAAAAACCCTAGTGCAGATCCAAGAAGTGATTTCAGCATTCGACTAGGACTCTGGAGACCAGAGTTCAAATCCTAGTTCAGCCATAGAAATCCTGGATGACCTTGGGCAAGTCACACTCTCTCAGCCTCAGAGGAAGACAAAGGCAAGCCCCCTCTGCACAAATCTTGCCAAGAAAATTGCCTCAACATTGCCATAGGTTTTCACACTTTCTTCCCGGGTGATTTATTCCCAGCCTATTATTTTCCCCATTAAGAGAAGAGGGGGAACTAAATAGTTAAGAGTCTGTGGCAAGATTCATTTCACTGCCATTTCTCTCCAACATTCAAAGACTCCCCCAGTGGCACAGCTTGGTGCGAGCAGGGTAGGGTGGGGGCGGAGGGGTGGGGGTGGGGCTATGGCACATGGGGCCAGGGCTACGGTGTGTGAGGGCAGGGCTATGGCACGTGTGGGTGGGGCTAAGGCACACAGGGACAGGGCTACGGCACGGGAGCAGGGTCACGGTGCAGGTGGGCAGGGCTATGGCATGCGGGTGCGGGACTGCAGTGCGGGGGGGTGATGGTACACAGAAGAGGAGTGATGGTGCGTGGCAGAGCAGGCAAGGAGCGGCGGTGCCCCCAAAAAGTGCCACCCAGGGCGCACCGCCCCCCTCACCCCACCATACCTAAGCCACTGGATTCCCCTCCTTGAAAAGGATACCATGGGTGGGCAACAGCACAAGGGCCAGGTATCCCCCCCAAACTCCCACTCTATGGTTTACACTCGTGGAGCCCAAATACCTGCATTTTCCTTGTCAGTCTCTCTAAAAACGGCAACAGTGAGTGACATTGCATCGCCCCCTGTCACCATTTTGAGAAGGACTGTGGAAGTAAACAGAAGTATTTGGGAGACGTACAGGGTTCTGGGAGCCAGTGTGGTATAGTGATTTGAGGTTTGGGATGTTGTTGTTCATTAGATTCAAATACTATTTTTATTTTACTAAAATTGTTGATTAATGACATAATTAATGAGAACACATTAGAAAACCCATTTTTTTTGCTGTTTTCCTTGATCGACTGCCAATCACATGTATGTCTGCTCAGAAGTCCTACTAACTGACACAAGATAATTTTATATAGGATTGCAACCTTGCAGATCAGTCTTGAGTGTACCTGTCAGGGTCAGAGACCCAGGCGGCGAGACAGCCCGGAGAAGAGAGTGGGAGATCTAGCAGAGTCCTGCCGGGAGGAGTCAAGGAAGCACGTACTCAAGGGAAGTCCATTTACCTAAGCCAGAGCGACAAGCAAAAGCTGTAGTCAGAGTTCCAAAAGTCAGAGGTCTGGAGTCAAGAGATCAATCCAAGGTATCAGGTGCTGGAAGCAAGGAACAGGCAAGGAGAGGACTTGTAGAAAGTTTGCCACAAGCAAAGGAAAGCTTCCAGGCAGGCAGTTATATAGCCCAAGACACAGGTGTGGCCAGTCCCTGCTTCTTGAACTTAATCAAGGAAGCCTCCCTTTGCTCAGCTCTCTTGAGTCTCCGTCTTGTTTGTGGGCTGATTGACGCAGGCTGCAGGGCATCCTTGGGATCACAGCTGGATCCCTGTTGCCCTAAAGGAGCAGGCAGAGGAACGCCCGAGCCTGCTCGGTCCATGGCAGCAGGGGGAGCTCTTGAGCTGCAGGACTCCTCTCCAGCCAGAGCCACAGGGACCAACGGCTGCTGCTCGTCATCAGCAGCTCTGACAGGGGCTTCAGTTATCACAGTACCCTAAAATAAGACCAATGGGGTTTACAGTGAGAGCCAGCATAGTGTAGTGGATTGAGCACTGGACTACAACTCTGGAGACAAGAGTTCAGTTCCCCACTCAGCCATGGAAACCCATTGGGTGACCTTGGGCACATCACACCCTCTCAGCCCCAGAAAACCCCATGATAGTTTCTCCTTAGGATCTCCATAAGTTGGAAACAACTAGACGGAACACAACAAAAACAAGAAAAAGAACAAGGTTCTGGGTGCTTGTAGGGGGAATCTTTGCATGTTCTCAATTTTCTTGGCTATTTTCTTCCTGCGTGGTTTGGAGGCAAACTTGGCTGAAAATCATACTGAATTTTTTTTTCAAAATCAGGGTTGGGAGGCCTAGTTGCTTTAGGCGCCACAAAAGTGGGGCTCAAGGGCCATATGCATCCCATAGGCCACACTATACCCACCCTGACCTAGAGTTAGTAGCAGTTCCTTTGGGAAGGCTACAACTTCCCAGCCCCCTACAAGCTAGGGGATTCTGAAAGATGGAATTGCATCTGCCTTTGTATTTTATACATTTGCCTTTGTATTTGTAAAATTCCGTCCTATGCCGCTTTTGTGCATGTGCTGGCCATTCAAGAAAGACCAGCATGGTTGGCAGAAAAGACTGGGAAAGCAATGCCTGCTTAGCAAGTCTCGTTAGCATAATTAAGTTCCATCACGCAACTGGGCGTCTGGCTCATATCACCAATTTAAACTGATTTCATGGAGAGGGCTGTGAAATAGCAAATGAATCTAGAGCAAGTTGCTGGAAGAAAACAAGGGGGAGCAATGAGGATTGGGTATATCTTTGCAATTAGAAGCAATAAATGGACATGGGTGGAAATTTCACCAGGGATCTAAATTACACACTGTTTCGGGACCTCATGGGATTCATCGCCAAACCTGATGGCTGCAATACCTTCTGATTCCAATTCTGGTATTCCTACCTCTATATAAGTGTAAAATTTTGCCATGTTGGGGAGAAGGAGGAATATAAATTAAATAAATAAACAGACTGGGCTGGTTTGGGAAGAAGTTCTCCCTAAGATGTCTATGACCTAGGTCTCTTCCAGGACCTAAATATCCTAACGGCATCAGATCCCATTTGATCTTGGAAGCTAAGCAGGGTTAGCTCTGGTTAGGACTTGGATGAGACACCGCTAACAGATAGCAGGTGCTGTAGGCAGAGGAAGGAACTGGTGAAACTATTTCTGAGTATTCTTTGCTTAAGAAAATCATGAGTTTCACTATAAGTTGACAGGTGACTTGAAGGCACATACACATACAAATCCACTAGTCACTACTCTACTTCAAATCCACATGCAGAAGTTAATCAGACTTTCAGTTCACGCTCAGAGATTGGCTGAGGACAGAATAGCATCTTCTTCCATGCCTCAGAGTGTCAGGGTTTTTTTAAAAAAAATTGGTACCAGCAGGTCACGTGGGCACACATCTCTCTCCTGTAACATCTCCTCACTGTTCCCCACCCCAGCATCAGTGACCAGAGATGGCAGCCACACAATGCCTTATGATAGGGATGACTAGAGGAGACCGGGATAGAGATGGAAAGAATATTCAAAATTATTAGGAAAAAAAATGGTTGAGAGATCTGTTTTTCAAGTGTTAGGAAACCCTGACAAGGAAAATCTTGGTCTGACAAGAATCTTTGGAATTCCAGATTTATTGTGTGAAAATTTTGTGCATAGATTTAGGATGTGTGTGTCTGTGTGTGTGTGTAGAAAAGAGCATTTTTTGCATAAGCTGTTTCCTGCACTGAAAATTCTGTTTTTTACACACACACAAAAACCACATGCAAATTTTGCACAGAATGAGCCCCAAACTGTGAATAGTCTTTGGTACTTTCACAGCAGGCAGAAAATTGCTGAAAAGTACTCAGTCCTTCCTTCAAGAATGAAACCAGTGAAGAATTATATCCATAGACTGGGAATGTTTCACAGGAACTTTTCCTTGGCATGATATTATTGGTGGCTGACTATACAGGACTTCTAAATTGTCAGAAACATCTGGCTGATATTTCCTCAGTGTTTACCATAAGAATATAACATAAGAACCATGACAGCCTATATCTAGCCTTCAGAGAGTGGTGTCTTTATGGTTTGGAAAAATTTGAATTCAGAGAAAAGAAGGGAGCAAATTGTGAGTCAGCTGAAGGTGAAGGGCACAGCTTTTGGCCAAAGAAAGATAAACCCAAATTATGTCAGAGTCTAGAAAGCTGAAGGCAAAACTGTTAGTCATTTTTAAAAAAAGAAAGAAAGAAAATCATTGCTATTCCATGCTGCATTGTCAAAAAAAGTAACTCATTACATCCTTTCTGCCATGTTCATTATTTTTTTATTACTTTCTGTTATTTTATTTTTTAAAAAAGAGAGAGAGAAAGACTTAAGATTAATAAGAGAATGGCAAACAGCATGAAAAAACACCTGCTAAAAGGCCTTGAAAAGTAATTGGAGGGTTACTTGAGATTCCTTGGAGAAGTAACTTAGAAGATATTTAAAATGCCTTTGAGAAGTATCCACCATCTTGTCCAAGGATGGGGTGAAACTCACATAAATATGTGAACAAATGGACAAACAAGTGAATGAATAGACAAGCAGAAAACTTCTGAAAACAACTTGAGGCCATTACTCATTGCACCAATAAAGTAACTGAGCTCTTTACTCATTACATTGCTGTGGGAATGTAACTGTGTTACAATCTTGTTGCCCTGCTCCAAAAAATCTGCTAATCACAGGTAACTACATAGCAAGTAACTGGTGACTTCTGTGCTCTCGGTTACCTCAGAGAGGAGTTGATCTACCTCTACTGCTACCCCAAAATGTGGGGAATTATTACCTCAAAATTCAGAGGCCTGTGAGAAAGGGGCAACTTAGTAAAATCTTGCCACCAATGTTTACGGGGTGTCCACAGGGAAGAACCAGTCAGAGATTCAAAAGTAAACTAAAGTAAACTAAAATGTATTTTACTAAGGAATTAACAATAACACACAAGACACAAGCACTCACACAATGACACAAGGTTAGCTGAAGGAGAAAGGGGGGAAGTTGTTGATAGCAAGGCTTCAAGGGCGATGAGGGCAATATTTACCAATCTGGAGAGCAGTGACAGAACAGTGATGTGGCTTAGATTTGTCCCTAAGGACAGTACCTGTTCAGGAATTGGACGAACAGCATGGCTACCAGCAGGCAAGATACTGCGTCTGACAGCTCAAAACCGGGGCGGGGGAAGGTTTATACTTCCGCCTGGAGGGCATGGATGTGAATGGCTCTCCAGCCAAGTAAACAATGGAGTTTGCAACAAACACAATGGGTTGATGGACAAAAAGCTAATGGACATTGTGATAGTAACTTTGGACAGGTGTGGGGACAACAGGAGATTTTCAGGCTGGTAGGAAGAAGGTTGAAACAATCAGTGGTGTTGTGGGAACTTCCCTGCCACTATTGTTCAACAGCAGGGTCATTAAGCCTATTATCTCTGTAGCTACCTGGCGATTTCCTGACTATGACCCGGTTATGCCTAGAGGGGATCTCTGACCTACTTTGCAGTGCACATGTTCAGCCAGTGTCTTCTTCTTGATCAGCTTGTCAAGTCACATCAGGGTACATTTTATATCAATGCCAATTAATATATCTTGCCAATTATATCATATTTTGCCAATTAAACCATATCCAAGTGTGGGGTGTATGGCCTGGTAAC
Organism: Cyclura pinguis; assembly: GCA_030412105.1. Lineage (NCBI taxonomy): Eukaryota > Metazoa > Chordata > Lepidosauria > Squamata > Iguanidae > Cyclura > Cyclura pinguis. The sequence continues at coordinate 13,355,730 of CM059599.1, read as the reverse complement.
ACTACTAAACTCCACTCATATCTTTATTTAAAAAGCAAGCAAATATTACAGGTATTGTACTTCTCCCATGTTCTCTTACTCCAAAGAAATGAAACCTGGTATTGTTGCCCTTGGAACTGTTCATCTCCCAGAAGTGGGGAAACATATGACAATATGAAATATAGATTTCTTAATATATCGAGTATCAATCCTGTTATTTAGTTGACAGTTGAGTGGACTTTGCCATTCAGGGGTTTATTTCAGTGGTGATCAAGAAGCTAAGAAGTTAGTTTTGTCTTCAGTGTCTTTTCCAGCTAACTTAATTTTTTTTATGTATATAAAAATGATGGAAGATAATCATTTGAGTCCAAGAGAAACCTTGACTTTTTTTATATTATTAATGCCATTGGCAAGCTGGACCATCCATGTGTTCTTTGCAACCGAGCATTTTTAGAAGGGTCTGACTGTCTGGGTTAATTGTTTAATGCTTTTAGTTAGAATTAAACTTTGCACCTGCTCTGACAGTGATAAATTAAATGTGCTCTTTTTCCAATACCGCTGCCCTCTTTAAGTAGAGACCAAAGAGTGTATCTTTCGTTTCTTTCCCAGCGTTTAAATCTGTGCTATGCTGGAGTGTAAACCGGCATAATCTGTCACCAGAGCTAGCGCCAATTAAATTGATTGCGTTGGACTGAACTTCAAGACCTCTAATGTAAGCGCTAAGGGAAAAAATGGGCTGTTTTCAGCCCATTTCCCCATGTGGCACTTAGACATAGCTCGACAGTGGAAGGCTTTCAAGGTTCAAAAGGGTTTTATTTTCAAAAGAAAATGGGCATTGATCAGTCGCATTTAAAGGCAAAGATAATTCCCAAGCTTGAAGGGTTGGTTTTGTGTTTAAGGTCTAAATCTCTTTCTTTAACCTTGGGGGGCCGGTGTAACATAAAAGCAACAAAGAGATTACGATTACAAAGGCGTTGCGAGCATCAAAGATGCAGTGGCATCCTTCAAACAAGACACAGCTCAAGACCAGAACCCACCAGGGCCCCCGTCCGCCTTTGACATGTTGGTTTTACCACCTGCGACAACAAAACCCCCGTGTTTGTTTGTCATTTTGGTGTGATCTCGGCAAACATTTAAGGTGAAAGTTACCAGGGACGACTCTGTTAACTCACTTACACCAGAAGAGAGGAGAATCTGTCTGCCGATGGGAAAGTCAACACTCAGAAAGGTCAGAGAAAGCGGCAACAGCATAGACTTTGCCTTTCACTCAAACTAGGAGAGCACAATCCACACAAAGAGGCCTGACTGTTGCAGTGACAGTTTTAAGCAAGGATGGGAATCATGTGCCCTGTGGGTAGTGTGTGGTCCTTTGGAAAGTCCAGCGTAGGCTTTGGGATTTCCAGTGGCCCTCAGTCTCCAATTCCGTCAAAGAAAAATCACTCAATTTCAGGCAAAAAACACTCTTTCCAAAATCTTGTTGGTGTTATATACACATATTAGTTTCCTTCCATGTGTGGTTATTCTTTATGGCCATTGTACAACATACGTATTCAATTCATGACTATTCAAGTGGAGCGACACAAGTGTAACTATTCCACAGAGGCCTAAATTTAATTGGCTGTCCAAGCTAGAGCAGAGTCACATGTTGGATCATCATTTGGCAACTAATTCAATGGGTCTACTCCAGTTGAGACTAACCTATAGGATTCTGCCATGCTGTTGTGTGTTCTTGGATGGTACATAAAGATTAGTCCGTGCCTTCAACGTACCATGAGTTACTGGGATGGTAGAAGCAGTACGATGTATACGATAACTCCTAGTTCAAGGAACTGAACTTAGAAGTTTCAAAAGCTTTATTCAGAATCATTGAAGAGACAACAGCATATCTTGGTGTTGCCAAGACTGAAGGAATATTGGATTTGCAGTGCTATATAAAGGATTACATTTAAAAATTACCTAACTTTCCATTTGATAGTTTATCCAAGCAACACATTTCCCAGGCTTTCTGTCCCCCTCCCATTTTCCAGTTCAGCTTGCCAACAGTCCAACCTGTTCCTGTTTACTGTCTTATCACAAATCATTACAATAACATCTCCAAGTTCCCAGCTTACCCAGGCCATTTCCGCACTACACCGTTATAGTGCTATTATGCCACTTCCAACATTCTGTGGAGTTCTGGGGTTTGTAGTTTACTGAAGCCAAAGAGCTCTCTGGCTGAGAATTCTAAATGCCCCTCCCTAAACTGCAAACCCCAAGATTCCATAGGATGTCAAAAGTGGAATAATAGCACTATAATAGTGTAGTACGGAAATGGCCCCAGTCATCAAAGGAAGTGGAAAACATCCCATCATCCCCACCCATGTAGCAGAGCACACAAGCACTAAAACAAATTCAACTACCCAGAAACATTGCAGGGCCCTGACAAACATCCACTGTGCATTCCCCATTGCACCATGGGAAAGCAAGCAGGCACATTGGCAGATATACGAGTTCCCCAGTTCAGAAGAATAATGATGTAGCACAACCACTGCACAACTGTAGGATCTTGGACACAGACATGTCAGATTGCAGTGCACAATATTGTTTCAGGACACCTCCAAACCTGTCCCCAAGCTCCTGCAAAGCAAACAGCAGTGATAAGACACCACTTTGGGTTACCCAATATGGCAGCCATAGCAGCCCAGTGTGGGCCCCTGTTGCTCTGGAAGATAAATAGTAGAACACAGCCTTTTAGGCTCTGGAGCGTGCCCCAATCTTATCTTAAATCACAATCTGTTGCTGTTCAGACAGTAAATATGTATTTAGTCATTATTCTTTTGACTCCTCTACATTCAGAGAGGTACCTTTAAAACAAAAAGAAAAGGTTATCAACCAAAAGTGGGCCGAGACATTTGGATATTTGTAATATTTATTTGTTCCTGTATGTCCTCAAGCCACTTCCAAATTATGGTGCCCCTAAGATGAACTGAGAGTGGACTAGTGCTGTGAGCCAATGGCTATAAAGCAGGAGTAACTATTCTGAATGCTTATAAGAAGGAAGCATAGCTCAGTGGTAGAGCACATATTTTGCATGCAGAAGGTTCCGGGTTCACGCTCCACCATCTCTAAATAAGCGTGCCAAAGTGAAAACTGGGGAAGGCTCCTGTATCTTTAATGGTTAAGTAACAAAAGGAATTCTGGTGGGTATTGCTTGTTACCTAGCTGTATGATCAACACCTGCTGATTTTTTTTTTCTTCTGTTGTTGTTGTGTGCCTTCAAGTTGTGGGACACTAAGGTGAACCTATTAGAGGGTTTTCACAGCAAGATTTGTCCAGAGGGGGGTTGCCTTTGCCTTTTTCTAAGGTTGAGAAAGTGTGACTTGCCCAAGGTTACCCAGTGGGTTTCCATGACCAAGTGATGCTTCGAATCCTGGCCTCCAGAGTTGCAGTTCAACACTCCAGTCACTACACCATACTGGCTCTCTTTGTCTTCTACATAACTCTTAAGGATACAGGAAACCACTCCAGTTGGCAACTGTATTTAGGAATGCTACTTTTTGGGTTACCTTTGAAGCAGAGAGAGCAATTATAGGGTCCCTCGGATAAAAGTTGGTGAATGTGAGTGAACAAAGGCAGAGCCCACTGGGATCAACCTGTTCCCCAAACCACATGATAGTCAGTGTGGTGTAGTTGTTACAGTACTGAACTTGGAATGAGGTGACCTGGAGTCCATTCACACTACAGAATTATAGCACTTTCATTCCACTTTGTCTGCCATAGTTCCATCCTATGGAATCTTTAAATTTTTAATCTTGTGAGGCACTGGACCTCTTTGGATGAGAATTCTAAGTGCCCCCCTCAAACAGCAAATCCCAGGATATCATAGGCATTTAAAGTAGAATGATAGCGCTACAATGATTTAATGTGAATGAACCCATGGATTTCAAACCTTTCTCAGCCAGGAACCTGACCATAGACCAGATAGTTTCTCTCTGCTGGATCTACCTCATAAGATTGTTGCGAAGAAGTGAGAAGCATGAGGAGGAGGAGAGCCATGGATGGTACCTTGAGATCTTTGGGGAAAATCACCATATAAATGTAATGAAAATAAGCATGTAAATGAATCTTGGCTGTTTACTTGCCTGTACAAGGCAACCATGTGCTCTCCAACTGTCCCCATTTGGCAGGACTAGTCCTGATTAACCCTTTGTCATCCTAGTTTTTCAGCTGCTTTTAAAATGTCCTAGTTTCTCTCTCTTCCTCCCTCTTTCCCTTTCATCCTCAGCTGACTTCAATTGCTGCAAACTGAGTTCAAAGTGCAAAAAGAGTTTGCACTCAGTTAACTCAGTAGGGGGGGGGTGAGAGCAAGTGGTGTAGAATTTTACCCTTTCCTGCAGACAGGCAAAAACAAATTGCTATATGGATAATGAATATCATGATGTCATAAATAACTTATACCATCTTGTTTGTTGTTGTTGTTGTGTGCCTTCAAGTCATTTCCGAATTATGGCAACCCTAAAGCAAACTTATCATGGGGTTTTCTTGGCAAGATTAGTTCATAGGGGGTTTGCCTTCCTCTGAGATTGAGAGAGTATGATCTGCCCAAGTTCATCCAGTGAGTTTCCATGGCTGAGTGAGGATTTGAACCCTGTTCTCCAGAATCATAGTCCACGCTCAAACACTGGCTCTCTTGCCATCTTGACCACACACTAGTGTTGCTTAGCCAAATGTGTGCTGGCTTCCATCTGTGATATGTTGAAGGATAGGGTAAGTAAAATTCATTGTCTCTTATAGCCTCCCCTCATTCTCACAAAAAAATTGTCCCGGAAACTTGAGCCAGCCTGAGGTTGCCATCATATACTAAACATCTTCAGAAAGGATTTTGGCAAAAGGCAGCTTTCTCATTTACCAGAATCGTCATAGTTCAAGCCAAGAAATGCTTCCAAAGCTCTGTCAAGTCCATTTGGCGAGACAAAATTCCTTTCTCCCCTCTTCCTCCTCCCAACACTTTTTCTATAAAAGTTTTTTGAAATAAATAAATAATGGACCAGTGCTCGGTACTATTTTAAGTTTGCGTTCCAATAAATCAATAATTCTTTCCTTTTGAAAAAGAAAAAAAGAACACGAAGAACAGGAAAGAAAATCTGACTCTCCTCTTTAAAATTCACATGCACATGTTCAATCTTATATATAGATATATACACACACACATGTGTGTGTGCACATGTGCGTGTGTATGTGTTTGTTCAAAACAAAAATCACTGCCATACATCCTGGAAAACACAGCGTGTTTTTTTACTCCACATGGCTGTTGATTTTCTGCACCAGCCAACTTCATTTGCAAGGTATAGTGTAGCTCTCACGTGGCAGCTGGGTGGACAGAGGACAGATTTATGCGGGATAATATTAATAGGCGCAGGGAAGATGTCCAGTTTTTAATTAGAAAAGGGCACTGCGCAGACATTGGCTGGGGATGAAATATACAAGGAGAAAGGGATGCCAAAACAGGCCTTATTGATTCATGTTGCAAAGGAGGGGGTGAGGCCAACCTGCTAATGCCTTGTGGAGATAAAGCCAAGGGCCAAGACGGATTGGAAAAAGTTGTCATTTTAAAAAGGCTTCAACCTGTTTCTTTCATTGCAGTGTGTATTTGCAGGGCAAGATGAAAGGATTTAGGGTTCTATGATGGGTTGTTAGCCTAAGAAGCGGGAGCGACTTTGGGTCCATCCACAATGCCAGCATCTCCTTAGAATCTGGGGGAATTAGAGCTCGAAGGAGGTCTGCAAAAAGAGGGTAACAGCAGGATCTTTTCACCCATCTGTACCAGTACTAACTCCAGTTAGAAGTTAACAAAGTATTTTATTGAGAATTAACAAGACAAAGGAAATCACATACTTTCAAGAACCATACAAGGCTATTGTAGAGTGAGGAGTGAAAGCCTGGACAGAGAGAGATTAGGGGTGAAGAGGGTGATAGTTATCATTCCTGAAGAAGAAGATTGAAGCGGAGTGGGTCAGACATAGTCTGAAGGTAGAACTGATGGACAGAAGTCTGAGTACTATATATTATGTCCAAAGTACTACAGTTTTCTGGGGCCAAAGCTAGGGTTTTTGTATCCTATTTCACACCCTGATGTTCTGGCAAAGCCATAATGGCTTTCCCATGGGACTGACAAAGGAGTCCAGAATGGGCTGATTGATTGCCTTAACTCAGGGTGACAAAACATTGATGGGAGTCATGACAACCTCTTAATGTCTTGGATGGGCAGAAGGTATAGGGAAGATTTCCACAGGGCAAGATTTAAGGGATGGTCTCTGATTGCTTCACCTGGGCAGTTTCGCCTTCTATTGTATTTGGATGTGCACAGAGCCTGAGCTATTGAAAGGATTAGCATAACCTATTAGCATCTGAGTTTTCTGCCAGATCCTCTCTGAATGTATCACCTGACCATGTCCAAGGTCAGCCTTTCTGGTCAGCATGCTGTCAAACATGTTTCCCAGCCACAAATATGTTCAATTGTGAAAAATAGCATATTCTGCAGAGTGAGGGTATAGGATATGGTAATAGGGTATTTTGGTGCTTGTAGTAAAGAAACAAAAGAATTCATTACTATCACCTAGTTTTCTGTTCTTATCAGTAACCATGAAGGCTGGCCACTTAAACTTAACAAATTATGGAAAAACTCAAAATCTCAGGCCTCTCAGATGGTTAACTAAACCACAACAATAGGAGCTACAGATTGCCTACTCAATCTATAGGCACTTCAGTTTTGCATAGTTACTTTGCTCATAAAACTTAACCTCATTCTTTGCAGAATATGAAAAGCATACACAAAAGAGGCTTTTTTTTTTTTTTTTTTTTTTGAGAAGCATATATGACATGCATTCCCATCTTGGGGAAAAAGTTATTTTTTCTCTTTTATCTGAAAGCTAAGCTTGGTTAATTATTTTAAGTCTCAAGCGTCAGGGCTATGCTGAGATCTTGACTACCTGAAGGACCATATCATTGTAATCAAAGTTCATACTGATTTACCAACAGAGACACACACTCCTTCAGTCAACTTAATATTTTCTACACATTGGGCACACAATCTTGTACCCTATTAATATATACCCTTCCATGTTTCACGGATGAAAAATGAGAAGTGTGTGGCCAAGCAGCAACAAAGTGTGGTCAACAAGGCAAAAATTATTTGTAAGGAAGAACAAACAAGTGAGGAGAGACTGTAGTGGTTAGCTTTGGTCTGAGTCTATAGGAAAGGGCACGATTCTGCCCCTTCCTCTCTCTGGCCCTTTCCGCAACTTACCTTTTCTCGGTGCTGGGGTGCAGGGATCACACAAGCAACCCCTTAAGAGAGGCTCTCGTGTCCCCGCTGCTTTGACTCTGCAGCTACTGCCTGCCGTCCGCCAGGCAAAATGAGGGCTCCGCCTCTTCCTTCCACGGAGCAGCCGGGCATTTTCCCAGGCTGCGCTGGGGGAGGAAACAAGAGCCCCAGGGCTCTGGAGGCTCCACCCGCATGATAAGTGTGCGTGGGGCCCTGGAGTGATGCGTGATCGCGCACCATTTTCAGCTACAAGCCGAAAATGAAATAGTGTGCGATCGGCACCTGCCAGCCCTGGCAGCATTGTGTGATTGCAAGGACATCATCTGAAAGGCTCCTCACAATCGCGTGACGCTCCTGAGGCCCTTTCGCATGGCAAATGCCATGTGAAAAGGGCCTCTGCCTCCCCTGAGTTGAGTGCAAACTCCTTTGAATTCAGTTTGCAGTCACCGAAATAGCTGCGGACAAAGTGGGAAAGTAGGAGGTAGAGAGAGAAAATGGTACATTTTAAAAGCAGCTGAAAAAGTGGGATGGTAGAGTATTGAGCAGGACTGTCTCTGCCAAATCAATGTGTGTGTGTGTGTGTGCGTGTGTGTGTGTGTGTGTATGCCTGCCTGAACAATGAGGCCTGTTGGAGAGGCCGTCCTTTTTGTCCCACCAATTAGAACAAAACAAATTTGGAGGACATTGGAGAGGATCTTCTCTTATGGGGTACCCTGATTACCCTCCCATTAGAGGCTGTTACCCCAAAATGTGGGTGCCACAAGGGCCCACCAATGATGCCAGTACCTCCATCCAAAAGTGGAGAATTAATTAGCCCAAAGTCAGGAGGTCTGTGAGAGCGGAGTAACAAAGAGATCTTTCCACCTATGTTTACAGGGCCCTTGCAGGAAAGAAGCAGCCCAAGAGTTAAATGGTGAACTAAAAAGATGTTTGATTGAGATTTGTATGATTCACAGTCAGGTGGATTATGGAAGCCAGTTAGGCCCCAAAGGCTTCAATATGAAGCCATATTTTTACTTGGTATTGCAATAAAGCCATGGTTGACCCCAACTGGCCTTTTGAGAAGACGACATTCTACAATTAGAATACCTCATAGAATCATAGAACTGTCAAGTTGGAAGAGACCACAAGTCCAACCTCCTGCCATACAGGAATACAATCAAAGCGGTCCCAACAGATGGCCATCCAGCACCTGTTTAAAAACCTCCAAAGGAGAATTGTACTAATTGTGCACACTGCACACTCACACAGCAGCCAGAATCCTGTTTGTGACTTTTGTGTTACCCTGTGTACTGGGGGTCCCGGGAGGGACACCAAAATGTGCACAACTAAAGGTGGGGAAAATTAGCTCAGAGCACTGCTTAGCGTTACGAGAGGCAGAGTAATGTAGCGAGATCTTGAACCCTATGTCTACGGGGTCGGGTCAAGTCAAGGAGAACACAGAAGTTGAAATAATAAATGATGTTTATTAAATACAAGCAAAACAGTGTATGCGACACATTCACACATGATAACTAAAGAAAATAAAGGTTGGAGCGGTATAGAGGGATTTTTAGAGGGACTGCTGGTTTGGGTGATACTTCACCTGTCCTGAAGCCCAGAAAAATAGAGAGCGAAGCTGGGGTGCGATGTAGCTCAGCACCTGGAGCTGAGGGGAGGCTCACCAAGCAAAGCAGCAGCAAGGCGGGATGAAACTCGGGAGCGATCCGAGGAAGGTCTCGGAATCAAGGGTTTTTATAAGGAGAATTGTGACTGCAGGCTGTGCCGTACTTGGGGAAAAACAATAGATTTGGAGTTGGAGACAAAGCCTCCGAAAGGTCAGAATCTGAATGATTGAGTTATCGTAGCGGTTCTCAATAGAGTAGCCAGTATGCAGACGCAGAGTACTTGGGCATTGTATAATTTACCCATCAAGCTGCCATCGCGGGGCAGAGGCTCTTTGGTAAGTGGCGTGCATACTTAACTAGAGTACTTGCCTGGAGGTCTCCTAAAGCAGTGAGTCAGCTATTTCTGGTCTGCCTGTATTGTAGTAGGAATATTACAGTAATTAACGGCCGAGCTTGTTTACGTGCTTGTCCGGTGGCCTCGCAAGCACGTGGAGAGGAATAGAAGCCAAATTATGATATCAAAGGATATCTTTAATATCCCCAAAGCTCGGACTAGCCAGGGCAGTAACATTTGTACCTAGTGTTTCGAGGTTTTCAAGACAGCAATAAGAGACAGTCAAAATGCATGACATATACAGGGTTGACAATCAGGAACTAGCTAGTAACAAGCTTGTGCACTACTCAAATACCAAATGAAAGTATTGATTTCACTTATTAGCATGTTGTCCACATTTGTAAATTGCATGATGCACATACATTTATGTCTTTATGTGGGGCCTACACCTGAAACTGTAGTATTTTTTGGCATCTCATTCAGCCTCATTCCTTACAGTAAGGGACACCCACCAGCCCTATAAGGGACAAGCTCACTGGTCCTCACAATAAGAGCTATCCTTTATAGTAAGAGACACCTGGTAACCCTGCTGTACACCTAAGTGTGGTTTGTACACATCTATGTCTCTTTTAGGTCAGGGCACAAGGTGTTACCATATCCTATACCCCCATTCTGCAGGATGTGCTATTTTGATAATTGAACATATTATGGTTGGAAAATGTGGTCAAAGGAACATTGGCTCTAAGAGGGCCAGGTCAGACTGACTTTGGACATGGTCAGCAATTAAGTTCAGAGAGGATTAGGTGAGAAAACCCAATGCTAATGGGTTTGTGATAATCTTTTCAAGAACTCAGGTTATGTGCACACTCGAATACAATAGAAGGCAAAACTGCCCAAGTGAAGCAATCAGGGGCCCTATTGTGATCTTGCCCTGTGGAAATCCTCCCTAGCCCCCCTGCCCAACCAAGACATTAAGAGATTGTCATGACTCCCATCAATGTTTTGTCACCTAGAGTCAGTAAAGTATCTAGGGTAAACAGTGCCTAGGCAAGCATAGGAATTGTACCCCTTCTTACCCCTACCACCCACCCACCCCTACATGCACAGATTTTTTGCACCTCCCCTGGCATTGGAACCTGGGGCATGTGCCCTAATTGCCCCACCCTAGAGCTGCCTCTGCCTAGGGTTAAGACAATGAGCCTATTGCAAATTCCTTTGTCAACCCTGTGAGAAAGCAGTTACTGCTTTGTCTGCATACCTTCCTTCAGTGTCTGATTTCTTGTCTGTTTGTTAATTCCAAATAAAATATTATGTTTAACTTCTAACTGAAGTCCTCTCTACAGTTACTATTAGTATGGTACAAGTGAAAAGATCCTGCCATTATCCTCCTCTCACAGGCTTCCTTTGAACTATAAGTCTGTCATGCCCTGCTTTCAGAGCATGGACTCTGACTCAGAGTCTGAAACAGGAGGTATGCCAGGCCCTGCTGTATAGAGAGAGGTTACAGTGCCAGAAACAGAACAGAGGGCATTGCCAGCTCCAACAGAGGCTCCTGCCTCTTCAGATATAGAGGAACACTTACCTCTACCCAGCTTTGCAGTGCACAGGCAGCAAAGAGAGAGCCAGGGTCACTCTCTCAGGATTTATAACCGACAACAATCAATCCATTCTCATAGGTTGTTGTGGGTTTTCTGGGCTTTGAGGCCGTGTTCTATTAGTATTTTCTCCTGACATTTCGTCTGCAGCTGTGGCTGACATCTTCAGAGGATCTGGTGGCATGGAAGTGAGACAGAGTATATATACTTGTATAGTCCCCCAGCTGGGAGGGAGCAATTTGCATGTGTTACAGTTGGCCTGTGTGATGGTCTATTGTTAAATGGGATACCCCACAGTGTTGTATTGTTTGTCAGGGGATATGCATATCAGTGCATTAAGTACATTAGCAACCCACTGTATTGTTCCATGTAGAGGGACCTCCAGAGTCTGGATGGTGTTCATTGGCATGTTTTTGAGTCTTGATTTTAGTGTTCTTCAGTACTGGTAGCCACAACTTCTTTGCCTCAGTTTTTTCCCAGAAGGAAACAAGCACTCAACCTGGCAGTTGGGGGGCAGAGGAGGAAGTAGGGGAAATGCGGCACGTAATAGGTAGAGAGGTGGTACAAGAATACCTGGCCACACTGGATGAATTCAAGTCTCCAGGGCCAGATGAATTGCCTCCTAGGATATTAAAAGAACTGGCAGAGGTCATTTCGGAACCGCTTGCTATAATCTTTGAGAAATCTTGGAGGACAGGAGAAGTTCCAGCAGACTGGAAGAGGGCAAATGTTGTCCCCATCTTCAAGAAGGGAAAAAAAGAGGACCCAAATAATTATCGCCCAGTCAGCCTGACGTCAGTACCTGGAAAGATCCTGGAGCAGATCATTAAGCAGTCAGTTTCTAATCACTTAGAAAGCAATGCGGTAGTCTCGAGAAGTCAACATGGATTTCTCAAAAATAAGTCATGCCAGACTAATCTTATCTCTTTTTATGATAGAGTTACTAGCTTGATAGATGAAGGGAATGCTGTGGATGTAGCATATCTCGGTTTCAGTAAGGCCTTTGACAAAGTTCCCCATGACATTCTTGCAAAGAAGCTAGTAAAATGTGGGCTGGACAGAGCTACTGTCAGGTGGATCTGTAACTGGTTGACTGACCGTTCCCAAAGGGTGCTCACCAATGGCTGCTTTTCATCCTGGAGAGAAGTGACTGGCAGGGTGCCACAGGGTTCTGTCCTGGGCCCAGTGCTGTTCAATTTTCATCAATGACTTGGATGAAGGAATAGAGGGCATGCTCATCAAATTTGCAGAGGACACCAAATTGGGAGGGGTTGCTAATACACCAGAGGACAGGATCAAAATTCAAAATGACCTGGTCAGATTGGAGAGCTGGGCGAAGGCTAACAAAATGAAATTCAACAGAGAGAAGTGTAAGATCCTACACTTAGGTAGAAAAAATGGAATGCAGAAATATAGGATGGGAGACACGTGGCTGGATGGCAGTACGTGTGAAAGGGATCTAGGAGTCTTAATAGACTACAAGCTGAACATGAGTCAGCAGTGTGATGCGGTAGCCAAGAAAGCCAATGCAATTCTCAGCTGCATCAATAGGAGTACGGTGTCTAGATCGAGGGAGGTACTGGTACCACTCTACTCTGCTTTGGTTAGACCTCATCTTGAATACTGTGTCCAGTTCTGGGCACCTCAATTCAAGAAGGACATGGTCAAGCTGGAGCAGGTCCAGAGGAGGGCGACCAAAATGGTGAAGGGCCTGGAAGCCAAGCCCTATGAGGATAGACTTAGAGAGCTGGGTATGTTCAGTCTGCAGAAGAGAAGGTTAAGAGGGGACATGATAGCTGTGTTTAAATATTTGAAGGGATGCCATGTAGAGGAGGGAGAGGGCTTGTTTTCTGCTGCTCCAGAGACTAGGACAAGGAGCAATGGATTCAAGCTGCAAGAAAGGAGATTCCACCTGAACCTCAGGAAGAACTTCCTGACAGTCAGGGCTGTCCGGCAGTGGAATATGCTGCCTCGGAGTGTAGTGGAGTCTCCTTCCTTGGAGGTTTTTAAGCAGAAGCTGGATGGCCATCTGTCGGGAGTGCTTTGAGGATATTCCTGCATGGTAGGGGGTTGGACTGGATGGCCCGTGTGGTCTCTTCCAACTCTACATTTCTATGATTCTATGATTCTATGAAATTTTGTTTACTTTCTGAGTTTCTTCTTTCGTGTTGAAATTGTCCATGTGTTTATGGATTTCGATGGCCTCTCTGTGCAGTCTGACATAGCAGTTGTCAGAATGATCCAGAATTTCTGTGCTTTCAAAAGTCTCAAGTCTCAGCTGCACTAGGCTTTGGGTCTATTTAGCTGGCGTCCTTCCCCTTCATGAGTTGTCAGAGCTTATCTGACCTGCTACCTTGCTGGTTGCCTTGATGAATTCTTGCATTGACCTTGGACACTCCCTTCCCATGAAACCCTGCCAGACTTTGTTTATGTTGGACTTTATTTATGACCCCATGCTTACTGCCTGGAAGTAAGTAACAAGCTGGGAGTTATTCAGCTTGTTTTGTTTGATTTATCAGCTGTGCCAGGAGTGGGATAGGACAAAGTCCCCCAAACTCCAGAAGACACACTGAGGGTGGAACTCAAAGTCCCTCACCTCTTAAGGTAACAAAAGTGCAATTCTGTACCCTTTCTGCAATGTTCAAATGCCCCGCACAGCTGTCAAGCCCTAAGGGAGAGGGTGCTGCTGCTGTTTATTAAGCAGTAGGGGAGGAAAGGCAAGGCAATTCTGATAGTGTAGGTCTGAGGGGAAAGAATAAGAGGGTTAACTCTGAATTTTTTTCTGTCCCTGCAACTGCATTTCTGAGCTCTGTACATACATTGCACTGATAACAAGTGTGGGGAGGGGGGGAGTTTGAACCAACACGGTATGTGATATCAGAGCCAGGGGCAGCAGCATAGTTCAGATCTGCCCTCTTCCTTACATACAGAGAACAAGGCTATGAAATTGTCAGAACTGATGCCTTTTGCATTTTATGATCCTTTATTCTTAAAATAAAAAAAAGATTATGTGTGCATGCAGACGGAGAAGGGAGGGAGAGGGAGAGAAAGATCTGCCAAGTGAGAACATTTCATACCATCTGAAGCAATGGGCACCAGCCCACAAAAGGAACCATGCAAGATATTAGAGAATTTCCAGCACTCTTTGTTGCTCATGCTGCAAAAGATAGAAAAGAAAAATGGATGCTGTTTGCCTATACAGAAACTAATTTCCTCCCACTGAATATAGGTAGCAGAAGGGGTCAATTGCACCTAAATGGGCAGCAGAGATGTCCTTGTTTACCTGCCTCATCAGACCTGCTCACAGAGCTGTTCGCCTTACATGGCCGCTCCATAACAGAAAGGTTCTCTACCCACCCCACTGCTGAGCTGGATTCACAAAACTGTAATTCTAGGGTTCTCTTTCTTCTTTCCCCTTTTGAGCCTGTGGCCTGTTAGTTCTGTGGATAACCTTGAGCCTTTGTGTTTCAAGAGGTTGTGATGCTTTATTTCCTTTTTACCTGCTCCACAGTGTTTTTAAAAAAATGATGTTTAGTCTTTCCTGTGAAGGTCCTTCCATGCTCCTCTCATTCATCACCAATAGGGAGGCAGGACACAGACAATTGGGTGCTCCAAAGGCACTGGCACAACCTTGGCACTGCGTGTTGTCTTGGTGATTGAGGATTCAGGCTAGAAAGACTGGGAATTTATCTACTTATCCACCTACCCACTAAGGTGTGCCAAGTCTGGAAATCTCAGGTTTCATCTGTCACTCCCAAGAGGAGTCCTTGAGACAGAGCGCTCCTTCTGTAAACCAATAGCATCATGGTGTTACCAAGCAGTGTTTTGGACAATCAATGATTCATATTCTGTCCTAGGCCATTTCCTCCCTACACTGTTATAGTGCTATTCTCCAATTTCAACCTCCTGTGGAATTCTGGGGTTTGTAGTTTACTGAGGCCAAAGAGCTCCCTGGCTGAAAATTCTAAATGCTCCTCCCTAAACTGCAAACCCAAGGATTCTGTACATGTTGAAAGTGGAATAGTAGCACTATAACAATGTAGTGCAGAAATGGCCACTCTATGAATTACTGTCAGATCATATGGCACTTTGCAATCAGGGTTGTTTCATGCAATTGTGATATTCTACTGCCTTTCTTTGGTGGTGAAAGTATGTGCTCCTGTGAGGCAAGAGGCTACACTGGCAACAGCAGTGCTACTTAGAGGGTCTTCCAAACCAGGCAGGCTTTCACTGAGAGGCTAAACTAAATGTGCAAAAAAAAAAATGAATATGATGTAGAAACGAAAAACAAATCCCACTCTGGATTCATCATCACCGAGGTCAACAAGGAACACATCAGATGCTGAAGTTCCTAGACCTCAGGGGAAAAAATGGGCTACAGGACTCAGTATCTGCTGTTGATGTGGTTGCTGTTATTCTTTAAAATCTTACTGGTATCATGCAAACACATACGTTCCCTTATACATGTGGTTGTACTTTTGAGGGGTGTTATGCAACAGAGGCATTGACCTATATACGGAAAGTTGCACAAGGCTAACTATTTTACATGCAGTTGTGCAGCCTTGGTTACACTCACCAGTGTCTTCAATGTACCCTTGATTCACTGGGATTGCAAAAATCACTCCTGTACATTCCCCACACCACTGCAGAATAATGAACAGGCATATTGGCAGATGCAAAATCAGTGGCATAATATTAGTATTCAGCAGGAGAGTGGTGTGCCACAACATGAAGATTTACACATTGCAAGCCCAATGTTCAACCTCAGCCACAGACTAATCAGATTGTACTAAAT
Source organism: Cyclura pinguis (assembly GCA_030412105.1). Classification (NCBI taxonomy): domain Eukaryota; kingdom Metazoa; phylum Chordata; class Lepidosauria; order Squamata; family Iguanidae; genus Cyclura; species Cyclura pinguis. The sequence goes on along the minus strand of CM059599.1, from coordinate 13,340,117 downwards.
AATGTGTAGTGCAACCACCAAGTGTAGATTTGCACTATACAAGCACAATGTAGGAACATCATCATCATCATCATCACCACCACCACCACAGCTCTGTAGGCTGTTGCATGCTGGTTGGGCTTCTGCAAGTGATAGTCTCAAAAGTGATGCTTCCAACCTTGGAGTCGCATTCCATATCAAAGCAAAAATGTTGAATCTCTGACCGTGGATAAGCAAGATGAATGCATTCCTCCTCCCTACCCAATTAATCCTATTACTAAGACATGCCTTCTTCCCAATGCACATGCACATTCTTCCCCACCAATCCCTTTCCTTTTGCCTTAGCGTGTGTTCTCCACATCAGGGCCAAAGGCAAGGGAATGGAACAGGGAGCTCCAGAGGGGAGAAGGAGGACACGCACATGCCTTTCCCCTCCATCCTTTGCCTGGGTAGACTTGCCTTCTTTCTTTGCCACCTAGCAAAACATAAGGAAATTGGATGAGGAGAACGGGGAGGAGGCAGGCACATGCCTCTCAAAGAATCAAATTCATAAAGGTAAAACCCACAAATGTAGAGGGAGGGCTGTACACTCTGGATGTCCAGAGAACAAGTCACCCAGGAACCTACTGTGGGTCTCCCCAGAACTGGAAGTCCACATCCCATTTGGTAGAGAAGTACAACCTTGTTGGAGGAATAAAACAATCAGCATTCACTGTTCCTGGTGTCATGCCCTGCCTTGGAGACCCTGGCAGAGAGGAGGAGGATTCTGAATCCGAGGCAGAAGTTTCCCCAGAGGCAGGAGTTTCCCCAGAAGCTTGCTCAGGAGAAGATAACAAGCAACAGCATGGGCCTTAGCAAGGGGAACAAATACCAGAGGATGAGACAATACAGATGCTTACCGTGCAAGAGAGATGACATCAGAGAGGGGGGCTGCGTTTTAAGTAACAAACGAGCCCTAATGAAGGAACATCTGTGGTGACAGCATCAGTAGATAAAAGGCTTTCAGCTGACCCTTTCCTTTCAGGGTCAGAAACTTATCTTTCTGGTTGTGAAGCCCTCTGCTGTGTTCTTTTGTATCTAGATCACCTCTGCCTGTTTGACTATGCCTTGGATTTGCCCTTTGGATTTGTTTGCTTGAGAACCTGAATTCTGTTTGGACATTTCCCCACTTGAGTCTTGTAAGCTCTGCTCTGCTGCTTGTTGATTAATTATCTGCTTTGCCCCGAGACATGATATGTAGAGGCTTCCCTTTTCCCCCTTCCCTGCCCATTGTTTCCTTTTTTTAATGGATTTTTTTCAGTTGTCAGGCCCACTGAAAGAGGTAGCGGTCATAAAAATGGGTGGGGGCCTGTCAGCCACAAATGGTCTATCTCTGGTATAACCAAAACTGAATTATATGGACCAAGGTTCTGGCTTGCTAGAATGTAGCTTCTGATGTTCATAAATATCTTCTTACTTTTTGCCCTCTGTAATCAGGGAGAATGAGGAGTTTTTGATATCCATCAGACCAATCCTGGGGACAGATGGTTCTCATTTCAGTAGGGCACTGAATTTTCTCAGATTTTTGTTCAAACTTTAAAGGCACCATCTAAGGTGCAGAATCCTATCCCCAATTAGGTTCAATTCCTTAGATAGAGCTCCCTTAAAGTCTAGAATGAAATCTGCTGTGGATTCATCTCTCCATTGATATGGGAGCTAGCATCTACCATGACAGGTCACCATATCCAGATACTAAGTTGTCCTTGGCTTGGTAGATCATGGTTAGCCTAGTCCAGGTTTAACCTACTGAGTTGTTTCCTACAGAATCTTGATATTCATTTTCATTTGACACTGGTTGACATTCAGTATCACAGTTACAAATGTGTAACATAGAACTATGCATCCATAACTGCTCCATATTTATGATCCCTATGTAGACATGATATAGGTACTGTTGCTGTGATCATAACTGCCCTCCCAAATCTGCTTTACCAGACATCAGCCAAACAAAGAGAAGGAGGTCTGCTCTGCTGCCAATCTGATGACTTTTCAACCCCCTCTGCCCACCAGCAAGCAGGGCTGTGGTGGTCAGAAGCAGAAGCCCTGTTGCAATGCTTGTCACAGCCTCTCTTGCTGGTGCAAGGGGGATAGAAATGTGCCATCCACCCTTACCCCGATCCCCATGAGAATCTCCTTCTCTTGGCACAGCTGATACCTGGTAAAGTAGGTTTCAGAGGAGGGAGGTTAGACCAAGAGATACTATTTATTTATGTGTGTAACTAAATGGGCAATGTAAAATTCCAGCTACTATTGTGCTCATTTAAAAAAAATGCTCCTTGCAAGAGAATAAAGTTTGTTATTTTTAAACCAAATTGCTGTAATATTTTCTCTAAATCTTATTCATTGTGTTACCTTTCCCTTCTTTTTAGAGCTACATAGACATTCATACTAATAAAGACCAAAGGAGCTGAGGAGACACAGTGCCAATATGGCAACAATATTCCAGTGTGCAGAAAATCTGGAGGGATTAGGGAATATACACTTACACTTTGCTGCTGCTTACTACTACTACTGCTACTACTACCACTGCTGCTATTATTATTATTATTATTATTATTATTATTATTATTATTATTATTATTTTCCTCCAATTAGTCCATTTTTATTTTTCTTCTTAAAAGTGAAGGGTTTCCCCTTCCTCTCCCCATTAAAGATGAAAAGAATATTCTAAAATATTCAGAACATCATTGAAAAACATGTTTTTAAAGTGTTAGTAAACCCTGATGAGAAGAATCCAGGACTGAAGAAGTCCTACATTTCCAGGTTGATCACTTACTCTGCACAAAATTTGCACATTGTTGTTTTGTTCAAAAGCATCTTCTGCACAGGAAACAGAATTTTCTGGACAAAAAAAATGATATTTCTACACACATTTCTATGATATTTCTAAGTACAGGAAAAGCTGTTCCTCGCACAGAAAATATTGTAATTGTGGGCTACTTCTATGCAAAATTTGTGTGTGGGCAATTTCCATAGTAAATGGCATTTTCTACACAGGAAACAGTACTTTCTGCACACAAAAATAGTCTTTCTGCACTATAATATTATTTTCTGTGCAGAAAATGTTGTTCCCTGTGCAAAACTATGTGTCAATTTTGTGCAGAATAGGTCCTGAATTGCGAATAGGCTTCAAAGACTAAGTGGTTTTTTGAAGACTTTCTCACAGCAAGAAGAAAATGACCAAAATTACTCATTGCTTCCTTCAAGACGAAACAGTAAAAAATAACATCCCTATTCCCCATCCCCAATTCCGATTAAAAATTTCAGATCAGAGATTACTGAAATACAAGCTCTATCTTCAAACCGTAAATATAAGGCCTTGCAAAGTGTGTGTTGATCCATAACAAGTATTTCAACGTTTCCTAAGTCACACAACATACTGCCCTAAAGAGAAGTATTTGTTGCTGTTGTGTGCCTTCAAGTAGTTTCTGACTTATGGCAACCCTAAGGTGAACCTGTCATGTGGTTTTCTGTGGGCTGAGAAAGTGTGATGCACCCAAGGTCACCCAGGGGGTCTCCATGGCTGAGCAGGGAATCAAACACTGGTATCTAGGGTCATAGTCCAGCCTTCAAATCACTACACCAGTCTGGCTCTAAAGATTCACCAGAAACGATTTTTCTCAAATCACCAATTTAAACATAATAAAAAGACTGCTTCTTGTTCTGAATATAAAAGAGCAAAGGAGCATCTATTTGAAAATGGATGTTGAACTGCTGATGTAAGGGACTGTGGAAAAACAGCCACTGATTCCTGTTAGGGCTTCTGGACCTTTTAGCGTTGCTAAAAATAACGATATAATGTGTGAGAGAAGGAGAAAGTCAGTTCAGAATTTCACCATCTGGAGGACATGTGTGGGTGGAGTAGCTTTACCTGTTCAAGGGTTCGCTGTCATGTTACTGTTGAAAACCTGCCAGGAATATGATATGATACAATAGCCATCTTCATATATTTGAGGGGCTGTCACATTGATGATGGAGGACATTTATATTCTGCTGAGCCAATGGGTCTAAATTATAAGAAAGAGGATTTTTGCCTAACTGTGGAGAAGAATGTCTTGTACAAGCTGTCCAGTGGAGGAAGATGATGGGTCGTCTTTCATTAAATGATTTTAACAAGAACTGCATGGCCAACAATCAAAGATGTCGTGACTCTAGATTTCCTACATCAGCAGGAGGGTGGAATGGATGACCTTTAAGGTCCTTTCCAGCTCTACAATTACATGATTTTAAGAGACCATCTGACACCCTTACCCTAATGTATTTATTTTATTTAGTGAGCTGGTTTATATCCTAGCTCTGTCCCGACATGAGGCTGAGCTCAGCTCACATCATGCACTAAACCAAGGTACATCTAAAAATATCTTGAACTGACACTGAAATTATAAGTTCCTGTTGTCCCTAGTTGCTACAGATCACTGATCATTTGCATTTTGAGACCACCTTTTCTACATGTTTAACTGCTCTCTTGCCTCAAGGAGACATAGCAAAAGTTTGTGCTGTCAGAGTTACACCATGGTTATGCTATGCTACCTTGGCATAGAATTGTGATGTTGCACAACCAAATGGACATTATGGACCAGGCACAACCATGCATGTTGCAACCACACACAACCATTCAATCAATGTGCAATGCTGCAACAATGCACAACCCTGCACAATAGCACTGTGATATGTTATGACCTTTTTGTAAGAGACTGATGTTGTGCATTTACTAGAGAAATTAAGGTAAATTATGGTTATGGGTGTCACATGTAGTATATGTCATTAGGTCTGTTGGAGATCCAGTGTGGTGCAGTAGTTAAACATCCTCACTTTCTTCAGTTGTTCCTCATAGGGCTTGATTTCCAGACCTTTCAGCATTGTGGTCACCCTTCTCTGGAACGTTCTAGCTGATCAATATCCTTCTTGAATCATGATACACAGAACTGTGAGATGGTGCCTCTCAGATTTTGGCATTTGGTTCCCAGATTTTTGCACTTTGATAGATCCTCCAAATTTCATATTAAAATTTGAGTGAAAACCGGCATGTATTGATTGCCCTACTCACATAGGAGCTGTCAATTACCACTGCAGATTGCCTCCTTTTGTACCACAGCTTACACCCTTTGGCAGGCTTGGTATACCAAATATATCTATGCCAAATTGCATATTTTGGCAGTGAAGGTATATAAAATTAACAAAACAAATGGAGATGTCAATTAAAAATGGCACAATGAGCAATGTTTTCTAGTTACTTCCCAGTTACTTTTAAAACCCATTTTTGACATTTTTAATAGGTACTTAGAACAGAATTTTTCAATTTTTGTGCAATTCAGTTAATCCAAGATTAAAGCACACATACCATTAAAACATTCTTCTGTCACACCTACTTAAATATCAAATGCCTATTTAGATTTTTTTAAAAAAGGTCTTCACCCAGTGACAAAGAGGGATCACAGAGGAGGCCATCTGAGCCTCCTGTGGAAGGGAGTTCCACAGTGTGGGAGCAACCACTGAGAAGGCCATCTCCATCACCAACCATACCTATGATGGTATGGGAACACTGTATTCTGTCCTACAGACCTCCCATACTTTGACATCTACTGGATAGGCCATTCTATCTGTCCTACTACCCTCACAGGTACCATTGGAAGGAACATAGGAGAGGGCCTTCTCTGTGGCTGCCCCAAGGCTCTGGAACTCCCTTCCCAGAGAATTCAGACTGGCATTCTACCTACTTTCTTTTCACAGTCAAAAAAAGACTTTTCTGTTTCAACATGCATTTGATGAGTGATTGTATAAGGCCCATCTTACCCAAACAATGCACCAGCTCTTGCTAACTGTTATGTTGGTGTGTTGTGTGGCATGTTGTGCACATGCATGTATGTTTAATGGTGAATGTTTTGATCTGTTTTTCTTGTTTACCATATTTGCCGGCATATAAGATACACCCATATATAAGACACACCTCATTTATACAGTGGCAAATACTATTTGCTGGCATATAAGACACTCCAGCTTATAAGACGCACCCCATGTTCAAACAATATTTTTGGGGGGGGAAAGTGAGTCTTCTACGCCAGCAAATACAATAACCTCTTTAACCTTTGTATTTTGTGAACTTTAACTATATTGCTTTTACTTTGTTGTAAGTTGCTTTGAGTCCCAGATGGGAAAAAGTCAGGATAGAATTATTATTGTTATTGTTACTATTAAAAGAGACACACACACCCCATCTTCTTAAGATCTTAAGGTCCAGGCAGCCTTGTATAGGGAGATACAGTTTTTCAAGTCATCTGTATCCTTCAGGTGTCAAAGCACTTCTTCGGAAAAGTGTATTTTGAATGTTAAGAACAATACACAACCTGTTTGTCAATAATCTGGAGATATGTAAGTTTTACAGCAATAGACAGTGATACATATTTGGCTTACTAACTAAGATGGGTGGGGTGAGAGGAAGGAAGGAAGAGGGAAAGGGATTCAAATGTTATAAATATCTGTAAGTTACAGAATATTTGTAATGTGATTTTATTTTTTTTAAAAAACAGCACTTAGAGTAGTGGCCAGAAGAAAAAGTTATGCAAGAGTAATGGGTAACTTTACACGATTTACTAACAAATCAATAACGGCAATGAATCACTTTTGGGGGCTTGCTAGCAGATTCTGTAATGAACTACATTTAAAATGTTTCATTCTAGGCTCTAAGTATTGTGACTATTTGGTTGCTGCTGCTATTGTTATCAGCAACACTATATAAGTTTTGGTTTTTTAATTGGCCTTTCCTTGGACTTTCCTATATTCATAGCCCTTTTTTCCCTCTGCAATGTTTAGTTGGCATACAATGTGTGCGCATATAAATAAATGAATATATGAATATCAGTGATAATTTGTCCCCCTCCCCATTGCCCTTTCCTGTAGAAGTGAAAACCTTATCTAGTCCATCTGTGTTAGCCCATGTGGTGCAAATTACGTCTGGGTTTAGGTTACCATCCTGTTGCCAAATCCAGCTTTGCTAATAATTCCCAGAACTGACAGCCACTTATTTTCACAAAACATTATGCTGGAACCATCTCTCGTTCCCTTCTCAAGTTTTCTGGGAGCAAAAGGGATATTCCAGAATGAAGTGACTGCCAGAGAGGGAAAGAGAGACCCAGACCATTTCCGCACTACGCTCTTATAGCACAATTATTCCACTATCAACATTCTATGGAATCCTGGGGTTTGCAGTTTCGGGAGGGGCCAGCTGGAAGGAAGGAAGCTTTGAAGGAAAGTTTATGAGGTACTACCTGCAGGGTACTCATGCTGCCTACCTAACACTCCAAAAGGGCCTCCAATTCCATGTCCCATTTTTCACCTCAGTAAATATTCCAAAGACCCCTCTCTTATTTTCCTACCCTTTTTTAATCTCAGAAATCTTAGCAGCACTACTGTAGCCCTCTCCTATGTTCCTGTCCAGTTTTAATCTCAGGAATTTCGGCAGCACTGCCATAGCCCTCCCTTATTTTCCCACCCATTTTTAATCTCAAGAATTTTAGCAAGGCTCCCTTAGCCCTCTTCTATTTTCCTTCCCTTTTTCTTCCTGACTTAGCAATCTTAGCAGCAGTGCCTCTGACAGTGCTTTCCTGTTTTCTAGTTGGATTGCACCTAGTACTACCTGTGTCTGTATCTAATATTCCCAAAGGGATCCATGAGCCCTTCTGTCTCCCACTTCACCTGTTTTCTTTTTCTTTTTTTAACCTCAGAAATCTTACCCAAGTTACTCGAAAGAGTTGTCTCCCATTTTTTCCTCCATTTTTTAAAATATCAGGGATCTTGCGCAGCAAGGCTTTAGCTACTCCTGTTTTCCTGCCCCTGTCTTCCTACCTCAGAAATCTTAGTTGGAGTACTGCAGAGAAACATCTTTCGTTTTCTATTTTCTATTCTGTTTCCCATTTTATTTCAAAAGTGGCCACTGCAACTTGTCAGAATGCCAAAAACCACTGTCAAAATTTAATGTGTGTTGCACCACATTCCAATGAGTTATGGTAGGTCCCCAATTTCCTTGCTTCTGGAAAGACACCTCCCCCCCCCTCCACTGCCTTTTTTGGAATTTTGACTTTTTTTTACTTGAAAGTGGGCACCACTGCTTGGCCAGCAATCCAAAGTGTTCTTTTGTAATTTGAGGCATCTTCCATGCTTTCCTGATGAGCTATGACGGTCCTCCTTTCTTTTTTTGCTTCTAGCAACCCTCCACCTGTAATTTGAATTTTGACTTCAAATTCAGCACTGCACCCGAGTGACAAATAAAAACAATGTCCGATTTTGAGGCATCAAGCACAATACCCCAATGAGTTATGTCCGCAGCAGAGAGAGATTCTCTTTTATCAATATAGATGTTTGAAAACAGAGATCTTTCTAGTAAATATTTTCATTCTAACTAAGCAGCATACATGTATCATGTAGGGACTGGAGCAATTACCCTACAACAAAAAGTTACGATGTTTAGGGCTGTTTAGTTTATAAAAGCGGGAAGGGAAGACATGACGAATACATAAAAATTATTCATGATGTCGAGAAAGTAGTTAGGAAAAAGCTTCCCTCTATCATATAATATTAGAACCAGAATGATCTACTGAAGGTGAATGGTGGGGGATTCAGGAGAGATAAAAGAAAGTACTTCTTCACACAGCACATAGTTAAATTGTGGAACTCACTGCCACTAGATGTAGTCATGGCTGCTAAGATGGATGATTTTAAAAGGGTACAGGATGGATTTATGGAGCAGAGGGGCATCAGTTACTATCAGTCAGGAGAGATACATGTCACTTCTACAAGCAGAGGCAGTGTGGCCTGTGTATGAATTGCTGGGGAGTGCAAGATGGAAGGTGCAATTGTACTAATGCCCTGCCGGTAATCTTCACCCAGGGAACTGGTTGGCCACTATGTGAACAGAATGCTGGAGTGGCTAGGCCTTAGGTCTGGTTCCTCTTACATTTTCATGTAACATAGGCCATTTCCGCACGGGGCGAGGGAATCGCTCCCTGCCGCTACTCACTGGATCTTCTGGCGGTCCGGTCCGGTCCAGGGTGAGGAGGAGCAGTATGTGGTCATAGATCCGCACTGCTCCGGTGTCCAAAATGGCGGCTTCGGGTTGTTCGTGGGTCTCAACCAACCGCTGAAGCTCGCCAGCCTAAAGCCCACCCTCTGCAGATCACAGGCTCACATTGGTGTAAGCCTGCGAATCCGCATCGGGGAGCAGGCACGCAATGGTACGCGCCGGCATTTTGAAAGACCAAAAAAACAGGTCTTTCAAAAACATGATGGAGGACCACTTGGGGTTGTTCTGGAGCAGACTGAGGTGCAGATCTATGGTAAGTAGTCCGGACCCAGTCTACTCCAAGGTGCAGACATCCTCCGTGGAGGACGCACTGCACCGTTTTACTTACCCCGTGCGGAAATGGCCATTGTCTCTCCTTTGAAACTTACCTGTACTAACCAATTTGGCTGGTAGAAAAAAGGGAAGTTCAGTTGATTCAGTTTGTTTTTTAAGGAGAATTATATGAAGTCACAGCTTCCTTCATGATCAAGGTGAAAAGCCTTTAAAAACCATCATTTCAATGACCATTCAATATTTAGGATTTTTTTGCTATGCAAAATGTTCACAAGGCTCTTTGCACAAAAAACAGCATTTCCTTCCAAGGAGACAGGATTTTCTGTACAGAAAACAATATTCCTGCATAGAGATATTTTCTGAGCACAAAAAAAAAAAAGCTGTTTCCTGCACAGAAAAGGCTGTTTTTAAGGCAAATCACCCACATGCAACTTTGGCACAAAATAAGTCCACAAGTACAGCATGTTCTGAGCAAGAAACAGCTTTTTCTGTGCAGGAAATAATATTCTTCTCTATTTTGAACAGAATAAGTATACAGAATAAGTATAAGATTCACCCCATTTATATACTGGCAAAGACTATTTGCCAATGTATAAGACACACCAGTATATAAGATGAACCTCATTTTCAAACAGTTTTTTTCTCAAAAAAAAAAGTGAGTCTTATACACCAGCAAATACAGTATTTTTGAATATTCTTTCCATCTCTAGTCCTGATTTTCATTCATGAAATATTGGTATGGTATGTTTAACCAGGGCTTGGAACTATGCTGGCTGGGGGTGTTGGAATGCTGGATACTCCAAAAAAAGTCATTTTTCCAGGTTCTGTTCCATATCCCATCCATCCAGGAAGATCATAAATGCCAGCAACAAATGTAAAGTGTGAACAGCATAGTGTTGAACAACATAGCTTAAATGAAGGACACCTGGAGGTAAGGAAAGTCCAGATGATTCCAAAACATTTCCACCTGCCCCTACCAATCCCTTGCTGCCAGTTTGGAGCAAACCTTGTCTGTTTGAATCCCAAGGTTTGCAAGTCACAGGAAACTTCCCAAAAGAGACGGGGAGAAGGGCAGGAGGGTTACAGATGACTTGAAACTGTAATTACTTTCACCTGCTTTTGGTTTTCATTCCCTTGCTTTTCCCACAGTTTCAATCAGAGCCTGAAGGGTAACACTGAGATCTCTCTTCCTCTTTTGTTTGGAAACTGGCCACCAGATTGGAATTTCAGGAGAAAAACTAATAGGGGCTCTTGGTGGCCTTTGAGCATGGGCAGAACACCAAGGTTAGCTCAAACCATAACCTCAGTCCTCCCCCAACTTGCTTTGTCAAGTAGTTTCTTCCCCAGACTCTAGGTGTGTGTAAGAGGTTGCACCCCAAAAAAACCTGTTTCTGTAGAGGTACAAATCCATTTTTCCCTCTTGTGAGTGGAGCAGTCCCCCCAAAATTGGTGAGAGTTTTGACATTAGCTGCAGAAGGGGGAGCCAGATTTTCAGGTCTCCATACCAATATGCATAAATCGAGGTGTGGGAAAGGTTGGCCATAGGCCTCATGTGTACCCCAAGCCCCACTACTGTGGCCCATGAAGCCCCTTGCTAGTCTCCAAAAGCCTTCTGAGTCCCCAGTTTTTTGTTTAAAAGTAGGGCAACTTGAGCAGTAATTTTTCACCTCCAGACAACACAAAACCTCCAACAACTGCCCTCAGATGCAGCAGTTTGGTTTTCTCACCCCATCCCACATACCAAAATGCCCCAGACCTTCAAAAGATCCCCTTTGGTGCTGTAATTCAGCCCCAAGTGGTGACGAAAGTAACTCCTGGTACAATCAGACGTGCCAATGCAACTCATAGGGAGGTTGTAGGGGCAAAAAAATTGGCCTCTACCTACCACAGTTGCTCACCCTTGGCACAGATGTACACATGTTGTTGCAGGAAAGCTACCATAGTCCATTGGTGGGATGGTGAATCCACTTTGGCTTTTAGTCCAAACTTTCAAAGAGCTATGCAAGGTACACTGTCTATTTTGGGTCAAAGTTCAACACCTTGAATAGGTCCTTTAAAGTTCAGACAAAAATTTAGAGTGGATTTACTGCCCTTTCCATGGAAGACACTAGTCACCACTGGCTACAATACTGTACTAGAGTAGAATTAAAATCAATGGGACATATGTAAGTTGTGACTAACAATGACAGTACCATCCACAGGACTCTCTTACAATAATAATAACAATCAGCATCAGCATCATCACTATCATTATCATTATTATTATTCCCCATTGTTGTTGTCGTTGCTGTGTGCCTTCAAGTCATTTCCAACTTATGATGACCCTAAGGCAAACCTATCATGGGGTTTTCTGGGGCTGAGAGTGTGTGACATGCCCAAGGTCCCCCAGTGGATTTCCATGGCCAAGCAGGGAACCAAACCCAGGTCTCCAGGGTCATAGTCTAATGTTTTAACCACACTGGCTCTCCCCAATATTCCCCATACCTAGACTCAAAATATCTTACAAATTAGAACAAATACAACACAGTTAAAGCATACAAAAGATCAACATCAAAATGGCATCAAACTATTGACAACACTAAAAACAGTTTAAAACATACAGATTGAAAGGTGGTTTTTTTAAAAAGAAAAAAAAGACAGCATCCTCTTAAAAGCCCTTTTTTTAAAAAAACTACTTTCTCAAAAAAGTGTCAGAATGAAAAAAAAAACTATTTGGCTATCAACAGAAGGAGAGCCATGAGGAGGGCATCCTAGCCTGTTCAGAAAGGTAATTACAGCAGTAGAGGCAGCCACTGAGAAAGCCCTGCCTTCTGTCCCTACCAGTTGTGTCTGCCAAGATGACGCAACTAAGGCCCTTTTTGCACGGCATTCACCACGTGAAAGGGCCTCTGGAGCATCATGCAATTGCAAGGAGCTGTCCACGTTACATCCTCGCAATTGCGTGACGCTGCCGGGGCCGGCTGGTGCCGATCGCGCACTATTTCATTTTCGGCTTCTAGCCGAAAATGGCGCGCGATTGCACATTGCTCCAGGGCCCCATGCGCACTTACCATGCGTGTGGAACCTCCGGAGCTGCGGCACTCGAGCTTCCTGCTCCAGCTCAGCCTGGGAAAATCCCAGGCTGTGCTCTGGAAGGAAGAGGAGGAGCCCTCACGCTGCCTCCTCGCTAGCAGGCAGCAGCTGCAGAGCTGAAGCAGCAGGGATGGGAGAGCCTCTCTCAAGAGGCTCCCGCGTGATCCCCACACCCCAGCACCGAGAACAGGTAAGTTGCAGAAAGGCCCTAAGAGAAGGGGCTCTTTTGGGGATCTCAGGACCTGAGCAGATTCATGTGGGGAGTACCAGATAACCCAGAACTAAGGCCATTTCCACACTACACTGTTATAATGCTATTAATCCACTTTCAACATCCTGTGGAATTCTGGGGTTTGTAGTTTACTGAGGCCCAAGAGCTCTCTGGCTGTGAATTCTAAAGGCCCCTCCCTAAACTGCAAACCCCAGGATTCCATAGGATGTTGAAAGTAGAATAACAGCACTATAACAGTGTAGTATGGAAATGGCCTATACAGCATTTTTATAGATCATAAGCAGCACTTTGAACTGTGCCCGGAAACAGACTACCAGTCACTGGAGATGCTGCAATAAAGGAGGCGTATGGTCCCTGTGGTTGTTTGGTTGCTTCTGCAGCTGCTGTTGTTGTTGCGTGCCTTCAAGTTGTTTATAACTTATGGCAACCCTAAGGCAAACCTACCACGGGGTGTGTTTGGCTAGATTTGTCCATAGGGGTGGTCTGTTCTGAGGCTGAGAAAGTGTGACTTGTCCAAGGTCAGCCAGTGGCTTTCCATGGCTGAGTTGGGATGCAAACCCTGGCCTCCAGAGTCATTGTCTGATACTCAAACCACTGCTCCACATGGGCCCGCCAATTAACAAACTTGTGTTTACTAATCTAGTTATTTCTTACACTGTTTCCATACTACACTGTTATAGTGCTATGATTCCACTTTTAACATCCTACAGAATCCTGGGGTTCACAGTTTAGGGAGGGGCCTTTGGAATTCTCAGCCAGAGAGCTCTTGGGCCTCAGTAAACTACAAACCTCAGAATTCCACAGGATGCTGAAAGTGGAATAATAGCACTATAACAGCATGGTGTGAAAAAGCCCTTAGTGTAAGGAACGAACCCAGCCAAGCGCTGCTCCAGCAAAGTTAGGCCTAAATTTGTATCCCAGATGGATACCTCTTCACTCCATCCCGTTGACCATCAGAATGCTGTCTCTCCCACTGCCTGGCCAGTTTTATCTTACATTATAGTTTGATTTGGCAGTTGTATGAGCCTAGTAATAGCTAATTAACTCGGAGGCATTTGCTACCTCTAGCTGGCCAGCTTTAAAAGGGAGGGATGAGACAACTTCTGTAAGAATAGGTCACTATCAATGGCTATTAAACATAATAGATAAATGGATCCTACATGTTCAGAGGCAGTGAAGTTCTAAATAGCTGATGCTGGAGGCAATTAACAGGGAAACGGGTTGCTTTCCTGCCCTGCTTTCATTCCTACTGGCTTAGCCTGTTGCAGGCTAGCTGGTGTCATCACCTCATTCAGCATCCTCTCAACAGCATTCAAACCATCATATAATTAAAACCAAATACAGGACCTGTGGCCATGGCAACTGCACAACTTGTCCACCACACCTGCCGTCACCCTTAGGCTACTCTCCTAGCAGTTCTGCAAGCAAAGCGCCAATCCCAAGTCAGCTAGGGTAGGACTTCATTCCCAGCTACACATGTTTCAAGGAACACATCTCTCTGCAGGTTCCATAAATCACCTGAAAGTAGACTTTTGAGGTGGGCAGATTATAATTCCCATCTTCCAGTTACTTAAATCTTGTTTCTGACACAGATTAGAACTTTGGCCATTTCCGGACAACACCGTTATCGTGCTATTATCCCACTTTCAACATCCTGTGGAATCCGGGGGTTTGCAGTCCAGGGAGGGGCATTTAGAATTCTCAGCCAGAGAGCTCTTGGGCCTCAGTAAACTGCAAGCCCCAGAATTCCACAAGATGTTGAAAGTGGAATAATAGCACTATAAAGGTGTAGGACAGAAATAGCCTTTGAAGCAACTAGTTCCAAATAAGAAGTAACTTTAAACAAGCTCCTTTTCCTAGCAAAAAAAGGCATCGTTACTTTGCATTATGACCACAAGTTAATTTCACTCCTTTTGGGTCATAACAATAACTTGTTAGTTATTTTTTACAGTGAGCCCTTCACATGCCACTTCCCCACGACACTCTTATAGCGCGATTATTCCACTTTCAACATCCTATGGAATCCTGGGGTTTGCAGTTTAGGGAGGGGCCGGATGGCCCCTCCCTAAACTGCAAACCCCAGGATTCCATAGGATGTTGAAAGTGGAATAATCGCGCTATAAGAGTGTCGTGCGGAAATGGCCTAGGTTTGACTTTCACAGATTTGATTATTTGTGAGTTTCTTCAACCCCTGCCACTTAAGGTGCTTCTTTTTCAGGGCAACCTTCCCTCTTGGCACCAACCAGGGCAGGTAGCCCCTTAAAAACCTACTGCTAGTCCTTTTCCTCCTGCTCCTCCTCCTCCACAAGCCGTTGCCTGGCCAGCTAAGGATGACTCACAGCCCAACTTCTCAGCAAAACATACTCTTTCCCAATGCTCCCACACACACACCCCAAGAAGACGGGTAAGAGAGGAACTAAACAGCCATTATGCTGACCAACTCCTTTCCCTCTCCTTTCCCAGACCTGGTTTGGACCCTGGGTGCTCTTTTGCCCCACCATACCTTGGCTCCCTTCCCACAGACAAACACTCATACATCTAGATATTTGTAACTATTCCACTTTTGAGAGGGTTCTGTACCTCAACACTCATGGCAAAAGTCGGGGGGGGGCAACCATAGTTGCACGACTGCAGCATCACTAAATTTTGGAGGAGGGATAGCATACATGGTTTAAGCAGAGGTCCATTATGCACCACATGCTGCTATTTCGTGCTGTGTTGTGGGTACTGAGGAAATAATGAAGTGAATGGGATAATGCTTGATAGCAGAGAATGGCTGTTTGCAGCACTCCAGTTTTAAACAGAAAGTGATGGTTCCTTAGTAAGATTATGGCTAAGTGGGATCGGCAACAGACAATGTCTTCCATGTCATTAGGACGATGGATCCATGTCAGGTTTTAGCCCTAACTTTAAAGAGTCTATCCAAGGTGTTAGACTCTATCCTCTAAACAGTTCGGCAGCAGGAATAGCTCCTTCAAAGTTTGGACTGAATCCAGGAGTGGAATAACTAACAAGGGAGACTACAGAGAGGGAGGATTTCAGCGCATTCTCCCTGCCATGCTAACCACCACAACACATGATCTCTCACTAAATCTTGACAACTCTATTATATTTAGCATTTGATTTTTTTTTCTCTTTTGAAATGCAAGCTTCATTTCCACATCAGCTTGAAATTCTTGCTTCTTCATCTTGCAGATTGTTGCAAAGAGCAACTACGTGAACTGTATTCTCATTCCTCATTTCCATTCTCCCTTCCCCATCTTTTTTTCCCCTTGTCTTGTCTTTTCTCCCCCTACCCAGCATCACCACAAACCCTCCATTTCTTTGGGGGCTTTTTTCTTGGTCTCAGTGTCATCCTCCCCCCCACCTCACTTCATCCATTTGAATCAGTACGGCTTGCCCCATTTTACCACGGGCAGGAAACCATATAAATGTAACATCCTCCCGGGAGGTGAAATAAACATAAACATCTGCTCGGTGAATTCCCATGCCGTGCGGGAGTGTGCATGGCATTCGAATGGACCCCGGGCTGCAAGGCGCAAAACCAGCCTCATGAACAAAACAAAACCAAGCTGGAGGGAAAAATATAAAGAGCAAGAGGATAAATCTACTGCCTTGCATTTCGTTATCCGTATTCAAACATCACCAAAAAATTTGACCAGCTGTTTGGGCAGGACCGACCTCAGACATTTGGCCAGATGAGGCAACAAGGAAGATTTCACTCCCTCCTTCCATTCCATGTAAGGAACTGAATTGGAAAGGGAGCTAAATCTTACTCCAATACTTGTTAGCAGGAGAGTGCCCTCTGCCGCTCTTGAGGGCACTGGGCTACTTTTTAGAGAGTGCAGGTCAGGCTGTGTGGCACAACTGTGTGGTACCGTTCTCCACTAATTTCATTCCTGAAGGAATCAATATATAATTTCAGTACAGTAGGCCCACATACAACACAAGGGATCTGTTCCGCGATCCAGCATGCTATGCAATTTTCACATATAACATGAAATCCTTTGTTTCTTATCTGAAATGAACAAGAAAGGCATTGTGGCCACTAAAAACCATCAGTACTGATCTTCTGACATATCAGACAAGGAAACTTCATCAATTTCAGCCATTTCAATAGCAAACCCACTTCATTAGCCTGAGGTAGCAGCTCTCAGGGGCACTAAAGACCATGACAAGAGCTAGAAGGCAGCAGTCAGACACCCCAAGCAGCGTAAGCAGCATTGGGACCTAGCATATAATTGAAACTATGGAAAATGAACTCATGTTAAATGCAGACCTCCTGTAATTTTCTTCCTGCTTCAAAAAACTCTACAAAAACCTGTGTATTTTCAAAGACAGTTCACACTTCAGGACTTACTCCAAGCAAAATTCACATAAGATCTTTTTGTGCAGAAAGCAACATATTCTGCATGGGAAACAACATTCAGAAAAATAATAATTCTGCACAGAAGATGCCATTTCTGCACAGAAAGTTGCCACGACTGGGGACTTATTCGATGCAAAATTCACATAGGGTATTTTTGCCCTTCTCCCAACCCCAAACCAGCGATTTTTGCGCAGGGAAAAAGCAACTGGTATGAACTCTGAGACAGTAGATCTCGAATCTCACAGGAAAATGGAAATCTCACAAGGGGCTTTCCTCAGCCTAGCCTTATATAAGCTTGCCTCACATGCACTTCCCAGTGTTGAGATACTCCGGCAACAGAGAGAGGAGTCCTCAGTTGCCTAGGGACATGGGGGTGGAGGGGGCGATTTGTCCCAGGCAGCAATGTTTCTGGGGCATCCCACCCCATAGCCATGCCCCTGTGCCCCCTGGCCATGCCGCCATGCACTGCAGCCATGCCCCCGCGCACAGTGGCTATGCCCCTCATATCATAGCCCCACCCCTTCCTGCCTCCTCTCCATATACTCCAAGCTCTACCATTGGGAGTCCTGTGTTGATTTTCAGAAAATTTGGCAACTTTTCATTACCATTCCCAGAATTCCATGACCAGCATGTCATCTGCATGGATTCTTCGAGTTCCAGTCCAAAATGGATCTTTCCCAAGCTTTGTTTTCCCATCTTGGTGAGAATAGTGATACTTGCACAGGATCAGCATCAGCTCGACTGTTTTTACTTTGCAGAGAGATCCAAACAAAGTCAGAGAAGAAGTAGGCAGATAGACCACTGCATCAGACAAAAGGTCTATAGCCAAGCCTCTTTCCAGCAGTATTCAAATAAATGCTGTCTTCTTTAACAGGAACAGGCTGAAACCATGTATGGCACAGCATAGTGTGGTAGTTCTGCATGTGATACTATGCTACAGCTGGACATTCAACACCCTGACTTACTATTGAGCCACTAGAGCCCTCCCACCATGTCCATTCAATACCTTGTGGAGAACAGGAGAAATTGAAGCATGTCTGGTTATGTCATAGGCCATTTCTGCACTATACTGTTATAGTGCTATTATTCCACTTTCAACAGCCTATGGAATTCTGGGGTTTGTAGTTTACTGAGGCCAAAGAGTTCTCTGGCTGAGAATTCTAAATGCCCCTCCCTAAACTGCAATCCCCAGGACTCCATAGGATGTTGAAAGTAGAATAATAGCATTGTAACAGTGTAGGGTGGAAATGGCCTCAGGATCAGGGCATCAGAGGATCATAGAGTTGAAAGAGACCACAAGGGCCATTGAGTCCAACCCCATTCTGCCATGCAGGAATATAATATCAAAATATTCCCAATAGATGGTCATTCAACCTCTGTTGAAAAACCTCCAAAGAAGGAGATTTCACCACACTCTCAGGCTGCATATTTCCCTATTGAACATCTCTTATCATCAGGGCTTTCTTCCTAATGCTTAGATGGAATCTCTTTTCCTGAAGTTTGAAGCCATTGCTCTGTCTCAGGAGCAGCAGAAATCAGGCTTGCTCCATCCTCCATATAACATTCCTTCAAATGTTTAAACATAGCTATCATGTCGCCTCTTAACCTTCTCTTCTCCAGGCTAAACATACTCAGCTCCCTAAGCCACTCTTCCTAGGGCTTATTGTTTCCAGGCCTTCTACTATTTTGGCCTCCCTCCTCTAGACACATTCCAGCTTATCAATATCCTTCTTGAACTGTGGTGCCCAAAACTGGTCACCATATTCCAGGTGGGGTCCGATCAAAGCAGAATAGAGTGGTACCCACACTTCCCTTGACGTAGACACTATACTCTTACTCCTATATTCCCAAAATCACATTGGCTGTTTTGGGCTCACAGCCAAACATAAATTCATGTCTTTTTAGCCAGTTATGAAATTATTACATCATCCACTGAAGTCTGCTAGAACTTCTCTGGAGGTCTCAGAGAAGGATGCAATCATTTCATGTCTAGCTAAAGAGACAGAGACAGATGTCTTTCCAACCCTCCTCCACTCCAAATCAGCCAAGGAACAATTTTGGGGGGCTGTAGCTGCTCAACAGTAAGTCTTGGGGGGGGTTAGTCATTGCAGAGGGAGGAAAGGAATTCTCAGCTCCACCACAACCAAAAAAGACATATCCAAGTACAGACTTACATCTGCATATGCCACTAACAGGATGCCAGACAGAGTATAGTAATGATAGGCTTCCCCCATCTGCTCTCTCTCCCCACAACTACTATCATTCAGAGATAAACTGCTACCGTGCCTGGATGCTCTTGTGGGTAACAGTCATTAACTCTCCTCCATGGATTTCTCCAATCCCTTCATTTTAAAGACATTTAAGCTTAGTGGCCCACATCCCGCCACAAGTCAATTGTGTTTTTAAAATAAGGCATTTTTCTTTTGTCTACCTTCAGGTTGATGCACCTAGGAGTGTAAATACACACACGTTTTCTCATCCTTAATGAAAGAAGGTGTATCAGTGCATCCAGCCATCCCATCAAGAAAATGGCCAATTGCCATACGATTTGTCATTTGAGGCCTAAGGTGGATCTTTTGGGGTGAAAAATTAGCACACAAAAAAAGGCTTGGACCTTTTTATCAAGCGTTCTTAGCATGAAAGCTGCCATACAGGTTCACAGAAGTCACACATATATATTTTTTAAATGCCTCAAGTTTTACCCTTAGTTTCTTAGCCTCCTCTCCCCCCCCCCTTTTCTCTCTCTAGCTCTCACAGCTTTGTTCTTTTTTAAAACTAGAGCACTGAGAGGGCCACCATGTCAGCAGTGATATATCTGGAAGTCTGTACATAACACCTGCTTTCCCTTGCCTGGAATTATAGCATTTGTTGCAACTCTGGACTATAATCAGAGGCCGACATCAGCCCTAGAGGGAACATCACCTCGGTAGCTCCATCCTTTCAAACAGCTGTGGCTTACCTTTATTTATTTTTTCAAGGGACTCTCTCATCACCTTCCTCTATTTCCAAGAAGCTGTGTGAGGTAGTGGTCAGCTTGTCAGCATGGAGAGACCAGGTTCAAACTGCCAGCCGTTGCCTTTGGGGATGTTGAGTAAGCCACTCTCTCTCAAAACGGGGGAAAAAAATACTATCTAATTGGCAACGATGGCTGACATACTGTGATTTATGGTATAAGATCAACTACAATGGGCCCTCCACTTTCACAGGTTCGGGACTTGCAGATTCAATTATGCACAGGTTATTTTATTTTATTTTGTTTTAAAAAATTCTTATTCTATCTGCCATGGGGAAAATATGTTCTCTCTAGGAATCTTTAGGTCCTCCAGCATGATTTTATGGTCTACTTCTGCTGAAAGTGGACCATAGAGAGCATACTTCCTAGAGAGAGCATTTTTGTAAGATTCCTAGGTCCTCCAGTGTGACTCTATGGCCCACTTCTGCTGAAAGTTGACCACAGAATTACACTGGAGAACCTAGAGATTCCTAGAGATGTGTTCTCAGGTTTAAAAAAAAAGCTTTTGTGTTTTTTTATTTTATTTGTATTTTTCTACTTTCACTGGGGTCTTGCACTCCTAATCCCCATGAAAGTGGAGGGCTTACTGTAACGCCATTGTAAATCCTTTTTGTTGGTCATTGCAGAGGTCACCATTCTCTATTAACTTTATGCAATGGCCAAAACTTCCCCAGGGTTCACGTTTTAGCTGCTGCAGCCCCCACTCCATGGCTGTTTAGTTGCTGGTTGAGAACAGGGATCATTGGAGAAGCATCTGGCTACATCTCTATAGCCAGACTCAGAACAATCAAGGTCTATGCAGATGATCTCATTGTTCTCTCTATGGATACAGAGACATAGCCAGATGCTTCTCAGATACTCTCTGCTCTCCAAGAGCCACTAAATGGCTATACAGTGAGGACTGCAGCAGCTAAAAGGTGAGTCCTGGAGGAGATGAGAGTGGAAACATAGGCCCTTTTCGCATGCCACTTCTCATGCAAAGGAGCCTCCAGAGCGTTGCACAATTGCAAGGACCGGTCCACATGACGTCCTTGCAATCATGCCACGCTGCCGGGGCCAGCAGGCACTAATCACACAATATATCATTTTTGGCTTCTTACCAAAAATGATGCACAATCGTGCATCACTCCAGGACCCCACATGCACTTACCATCCATGCAGAGCCTCTAGAGACGTGGTCCTCACGCTTCTTCCCCCAGCGCAGCCTAGGAAAGTACCCAGCTGCGCTGCGGAAGGAAGAGGCAGAGCCCTCACGCTGCCTGCCTGCCAGCCAGCAGGGAGCTACTGCAGAGCAGGAGCAGAGCGGACGTGCATGATCCCTGAGCGCCCAAGCCAGAATCAGGTAAGCTGCGGAAAGGGCCATAGTGCCACCCGTAGAATATTTGTGCAACATCTCCCCAGTGCAGGATTTGGGCTGTTCTCGGACCCCTTCACAAATGTAAGAAAAAGGATGGTCCATAAAATTGCCAGTACCACTATAAAAACAAAACAGCTGAAAGGAAATCAAAAGATTAAAATATCAGAAAGCAAAAGTTTTAAAATGATATTGGCCATAAAAGCTAAACAGCATCAAAAACAATAAAGTCAAGGACTGAACAGCAGCAGAGCGAGCAAGTTCTGCACAAAAAATTTGGCATTTCCCAACTGAAAAAACTCATACACAGCTTTCACACAGAAAAAGCCTCAAATTGTGAAGATTCTTACTCATCTAGGAGTCTTCTTGTCAGAGGTTCGCAACACACACAAAACCGATTTTTCAAGTCTTTTTGCAAATATTTTCAAATATTCATTTCATTCTTAAATCTGGGAGCTATGATTTGGAGAAAAAAAAAACCAACCCTCTGTAGGCTCTGATCCTGTTCTTTCTTGAGATGTAATATCATAGAAAAACATGCCCTACTTCCTCTCACTTCAACTTGATACAGCATGGAAAAGTAAGAGTGTGTGTGTGTGCACACTGAGTGAATCTCCCAGCCATCATGGTCAGATTTGCCAGGAATTCTGGGAGCTGTGGTCCAAAATCATAGCTTTTTCCAACCTTGCAACTGGGTCTATACATTTATGAACATACACAGAATTGCAGCTTTAATATTGCCAAAGAATATACTGGTTATCTTGGTTTTTTATTAGTATTATTACTATTAGCCTCTTGATGTGTATCTTAATTGAATAATAAGAGCAATGGGAATAATACTTCTTTTATCTATAAGGCTCTGTAAATAAAATGGGCCTCTGAGAAGCTCACACTGTTATTACGGGAAGCTAATTGTACGTTAAAACATACACATATGCCAACAATATTCTCTTTCTCTCTCTTTCTCTCTTTTGATACAGTCCATAACTGCTTGTTGTAATAAGGGCATTCACTGCATTTCAAATCCAGGCAAAATTACACTGGAGACATCATATACACACTTGTCTGGAAGTAAGGGCCTTTCCGCACCACACTGTTATAGTGCTATTATTCCACTTTCAACATCCTATGGAATCCTGGGGTTTGCAGTTTAGGGAGGAGCATTTAGAATTCTCAGCCAGAGAGCTCTTTGGCTTCAGTGAACTACAAAGCCCAGAATTCCACAGGATGTTGAAAGTGGAATAATAGCACTATAACAGTGTATTGTGGAAAGGCCTTACATTTCACTTTTGAGATACTGAAGAATGCTTAATTCAACACACTAGCCTGTTATAGTGCTACTATTCCACTTTAACATCCTACGGAATCCTGGGGTTTGCAGTTTAGGGAGCGGCGTCAAGGCCCCTCCTTCAACTGCAAACCCCACAATTCCATAGGATGTTGAAAGTGGAGTAGTAGCACTATAACAGGCTAGTGCGGAAATGGCCACAAAGTAATAGAGAAAAACAAAAGCCTACAGGTCTTCACCAGAAGCAAAACATGCCCTAAACTTAATTGTTAGTCTCAACTAGAGGACATACACTGAATCAATGGAACTTACATAAGCATTGACTTCTGAAGTGCCCATTGATTCAATGGCCCTATCTTAGAGCCTTATCACGCCAAAGTGTCATACTGCCAGAGCAATGCGTTATTCCTGGTTCAGGATCACTTCTATTGCACGACATCATCGCTCTCCAGCAACTATTGTGTTGCAATCTGTTTGAAATGTGCCCTTCTTTCATGCTGGAAATAATCTGTTAATGACTCCCTTTCCCACAACAATCCAGTTAGCTGTGGGAGTGAACTTTCCACGTAGCGCTTCCTCCCATAGCTGATCCAGTAGTGGGCATGGTGTGGGTATTCCCAGGTTGCCCCACCCTCAGCTACTCCCAAGGAGATGTCTTCCCAATAACTTCCAGACCAATCATGAGGATGGAGCAGGGAAAAAGGATTTGGCAATGATACTGTACTATGGAAGAAAGAACAGTGCAAATGATGCTACTTATCTGCATATGTCGAAAGGCCGCAATAGTGTTAATAATCTGATATCATCATGGGAACGGCTACAGTGGGATTCCAACAGAACAACATAGTATTAAAGTACAGTGTGATAAGACCCTTAGTCCAGACTAACAGTTAGAGTGAAGCCCATATCTTTCAATATTTTCTCGTTCCCTATTACAATAAAATACCAGAACCAGAATAGCCTGCGAAAACAAACAAGAGCTCCATGAACTCGCAGAGTTAAAGTTGCTTAAAATTAAGATTGCTCCAACCAATTAATACGAGTTTAAGGGTGTTTCCACACTACACTGTTATAGTGCTATTATTCCACTTTCAACATTCTGTGGAATTCTGGGGTTTGTAATTTCCTGAGGCCCAAGAACTCTCTGGCTGAGAATTCTAAAGGCCCCTCCCTAAACTGCAAACCACAGAATTCTACAGGATGTTGAAAGTGGAATAATAGCACTATAACAGTCTAGTGTAGAAACGGGCAGAAAGGGCCCTATTGTTAGTACTCTGTGTTGATTCACCATTCAGTGATTCACCATTTACTGATTTAATAGGCCTAGATTAATCAGGACTAACCAATAGGACAGGCGCCATTCTCTTTTCAGCTGCTGTTCCTGAGCCTTGCCCTTTTTCCTAAACTTGAAGAGTTATTTAAAAAAAAAAATCAGTTATTCCGTATACCTTAGTTGTTTGCATGCAACCAGATAGCATTACTCATTGTTTCAAAGACTAGAATAATGTTTTATCACCCTGTTATTTTTGCAATACTTTTAATTTTTAAAAAAATAATTACACTCGACAATGCAAAAATGACCCCAAAATGACCCAGAAAGATAACATTTGAGGAGTAAATATTACTTTTTAAACCCAAATAGTAATACAGTCAGCCCTCCACATTTGTGAGTTTCACTTGTGTGGATTTGATTACTCCTGGATTATTTCCTGTCACCTCTGCTGCCTCTCTATGCCATTTTTAATAGGCAAACATATTAATAGTTTAATAGTTTTTTAATAGTTAAACTGCAAACAAACCTTGTAAGTCCCTATTAAAAATGGTGTGGAGCAGCAGTGGAGGTGGCCCCACCAGCCACCGGTTTCTGCCTTGTAAAGGAACCCTGATGCCTCAAAGGAATCCACAGCAGGTTGAATATGGTGATCATACTCTTTTGTGTGTTGAATATGGTTTGCGAGGGCCTAGAGTTATGCATAGTTTTTCCACTTTCACGGGGGTCCTGTGCCCTTAATCCTAGCGAATGTGGAGGGATGGCCGTTAAGTTAAATTGGAAAAATAGAATCACTGGTTCTGTGTTAACCCTTAAAGTAATGAGTTAACAGGTAACATCATGACATTTAATGCATTATTTCTTAGCTTTGCCTCTCTCTGCAAGCTGATGGCTATCACCTACTCTTCCAAACACCCTCTTATTGTTGAGAAAAAAACACCTTTAAAATATCAGCACCTGCTTTAAACTTCTGTGGGAACGTTTTGGCTGCATTTACTGAGGCCTCAAATGGATATGTATGAACAACACCTATTCAGAGGCACAATTGGGATAAATTGCAAAACATTAATTTACCGTTGGCATAATTGCAGGTTTTCGGCTCCACTCCTCGAACTGTTTAGAGCTTGGGGCCAAATCCCCCTCTCTCCTTTAAAACAGTAATACTAATAAATAATAATTCACACAAAGCCTCCATTGTTTTAAAAGAGCACCCTATTGGAGCAAAAGGGGGAAATCT
Organism: Cyclura pinguis; assembly: GCA_030412105.1. Taxonomy (NCBI): domain Eukaryota; kingdom Metazoa; phylum Chordata; class Lepidosauria; order Squamata; family Iguanidae; genus Cyclura; species Cyclura pinguis. The sequence goes on along the minus strand of CM059599.1, from coordinate 13,314,915 downwards.
CTTTTTAGGGGGAAAAAACTGGCATTACTCAAGTTTCTATTATAAAACAGGCAGAGGAAAAAAACATAAACAGATTCTTGAAATAGTTGTCTTGGCCCCCACCCCATTATGAAAATAAATAGATTATAGCAAGATGATCTTTGGATTTATTATTTCCCTTCCTATTTTAAAAGGAAAAAATCCACCAGCAGTACAATCTTTTAATCCCGTTTTCTGTGTTTGTCACACTAGCTTCAGAAATCTCTCACCCAAGAGGCCAGAGCTCAACAGATCACAAACAATTTCACCCATGCAGCCCCTACCTCACTTAGCTGTCACCGTGATAGGAACATAAATAAATAAATAAATACATAGGAGCAGAATGTGACTTTTCCTACCCTCCCCAAGCCAGTTCTCCCCCAGTTCCCAAATCACCCCTGCAAAGTCATGTGAATAAAAATGCCACAAACTTCTTAACTTTTGCAAGGGGAGAGGCAGCAAGGAAATTAGCCCGACTCATCCTTGCTTCGCCATGTCAAAAATTAAAGAGTAAACAAAGGTTCCCCAATTCCCTTGATTGCATTAATCATTCAAATGACGTATTAGCATTCTTCCAACTTGGCTGTTGCGCTTCCAAATTAACACCTCCAGGTTCAAGGGAATAGAAATTAACTGAATTATCTGGCAGCCCCAGATGTCCTGGCGTGCTCTTCCCTCTCGCTGATTTAATATGCCTGAAGAACAGTTATGATGCAGAAAAACTGCTAATGGTCAAGAAATAATTTATGACATGTGTAACGGATAGGCCCGGCTGTCTTTCCGCATACAAAAAGCCACACAGAGTTGGGTCAAAACAGCAGGCGCAGGCTGAGTTTCTTGGAAAACTTTTATGGCTGATATCCAATGGCTTATATTTGCTGACTTTCATCAGTGGGAGGTGTTTCTTCAAATCTCCAATCCTTTGGGTCTAGTAGTGATGGCCGCAGCCAGCAAAATAGGCCAGAGATGCAGAAAAAACATTCTGACATTCCCACTCATTGGGGATCTCTCAAATCCTGATTGGCTCACAGCCCAGCCTTCTGATTGGCTGGAGGCCACAATGCTCATAAATGCTGTACACAAATTCCAATAGCCAATTACAAAAACCTATGTTTCAGTCCAAGTCAGTTATGTATACCTAAGTATATCTGTTTGAGAGATGTCAGCAAGGTGTCTTGATTTCATTGCATACAAAGGCATAAGTTAACCCAATGCCTCTGTATATTTTTGGTCACCACAGAGGCTGGTATTCCCTTCCTCCCTCCACAGTGACCAAAGCTCCCTTCTCTCAACCTACTATAGAGCTGCTGAAGCCTCCCAGCCATGGCCATTCATACCAACAGGAGAGAGTAGAGGAACGTAGATGAAGTTGGCTATATCCCTGCAGCCAGACACAAAGCAATTACATCATCTGCTGCATCCTTTGAAGTAACCACAGGAAAATACTTCACAACAGAAGGTCCTCTTGAAGACATTCTTGCCATTTTGGGATTTCTCTGGGGCATTAGCTAAAATGACCTGCATAGTTATACAACTGCATCCTGTTTAGAAGAATCAGGTGTGCAGCCACTTCTCAAAAAGCCTCTCTGGACTCTATGGACTTTGACAACTATAGACCAGTATCAAATCTGCCTTTTCTGGACAAGGTAATCACCTTGAGAGGGTGATTGCCTCCCAACTTGAGACAGTTTTGGATGATACACAGTCTCTAGACCAGTTTCAAGCTAGCTTCAGAGCATGATATGGAGTTGATACCACTGTGTTGGCCATTGGCTCTCCTTCGCAAATGCACAAAGCCCCAAAACAAGGTGCATGACTTTAAAGGAGCTATCTGAAGGGGTTGTTTCCATGTCAGTGAGGTGATGAATACGCTACAGGCCTAGCATGAACATTAAAGGAGTTGACCAGGGAGTAGGTAGCATATACTATCATATAGGCAGAATGTTGTCCAATTTCCAACGTTCCATTTTTGAGTAAGGTGTTATAGCCCAGGGTGGCTTGTCAGCTCCTCAGGTTTCTGTACGAAACAGATTATCTTCATCCATTTCAATCTGGATTCAAGCTCAGTTATGGGAAGAGACAGCTTTGGTCACCTTGGTGGTTGACCTACATTGGAAACGAGACAGAAGGCATGTGTCCCTTTTGGTTCTGCAAATGGAATAATCCAGAGGATCAGTCAAAAGGAAAATCAGGGAATAGGGATTCACCCTGTGCTAGATGGGGTTGCATTCCTACTGAAGACATGGTTCGCAGTTTGAGTATACCCCTGGACTCAACCTTGAGCCTAGAGACCCAGATTTCTGTGGTGGCCAGGAGCACATTTGTACAGTTAAAGCCCATTCCTGAACAGGCCTGATCTGGCTGCAATAGTATAATATGCTTTGGTTACATCCCATATGGATCATTGTAATACACTTTTAAATAGGGCTGCCTTTGAAGAATGGTTGGAAACTTCAGCTGAGAAAAAGAGATGAAACCAGGTCACGATATGGAGAAACCTCTTACAACATCTCTACCGGTTGGCACCCTGTTTCTGGACATCACTCAAAGTGCTGGATATGGCCTATAAAACCGTATATGTCTCAGGTCCAGGCTGTCTGACCATATCTCCCCTATCAACACGCCCAGGCTGAGATCCTCAGGAGAGGCCCTTCTCTCATTCCGACCACCTTCACAGCAAGGGCACTGGGGGTATGAGATGGAAACTTCTCAGTGGCTGCCCCTAGGCTGTATAATTCCCTTCCAAGAAAGGCCAGAAGAGCCCCCTCCTTGCAGTATGTCTATTAGCAGGCAAATACCTTATTCCAACAAGCTTTCAGAATTAAAGGTTTTTAAAGAAAGGACTTTACAGTGGCACATTTTTTTTAATTGGATTGTTTTCTAACTGTGTTTTATTCTTGTTTGGTCTTTGCTTTGAATTGTTTTAATACGGTCAATAGCTTGATTCTATTTTAATGTTGACTTTTATATGTTTTTTGCTATACCGTTTGTTGTTGTATGCCTTCAAGTCATTTTATGACCTATGGCAACCCTAAACCTCCACCTCTATCACAGCAGGAGTTTGGGTAAGATATGTTCAGAAAAAGTTTGCCATTGTTTTCCTCTGAGGCCAAGAGAGTATGACTTGACCGAGATCACTGAGTGTGTTTTCATGGCTGAGCAAGGATTCAAACCGTAGTCTCTCAGAGTACCAGTCCAATACTTTCTGCACTACATTGTTATAGTGCTATTATTCCACTGTCAACACCCTGTGGAATTCTGGGCTTTGTAGTTTAACACTAAAGAGCTCTCTGGCTGAGAATTCTATATTCCCCTCCCCAAACTGCAATCCCCAGGATTCCATAGGATGTGGAAAGTGGAATAATAGCACTATAATAGTGTAGTGCAGAAGGGCTCTCAGACTGCCACACCTTGCTATACTATAAGCTTCCCTGAGCCCCATTTTCGGGGATGGGGGGAAGGTGGAGTAGTAATAATAATTAGATATCACATTGTATGGGAACATTCCATATCATAAGAATAGATTCCATATCACGTGGAAAAACTCGGTATCATATGGAAAGATTCTATATCATATGGAAAGATTCCATAGCATATGAGAAGACTCTGTATCGTGTGGAAAGATTCTATATCATATAAAAATATTTCATATCTTTCTATATCTTATAGAAAGATTCTATCTCATATGGAAAGATTCCATCTCAGATAGAAAGATTCCATATCATATGAAAAGAATCCATCTCATATGGAAAGACTCCATATCATGTGGAAAGATTCCATACCATATGGAATTATTCTAGATCACACAGAAAAATTCCATGTTCTATGGTGGGCAGGAACACCTCACTAAAGGCCTTGACAAGCAGACTGTCATGTGCCCTGCTCCCTAAAACATATAAAACCCCTTGTGTTTCAATGCCAGTCTTGACTCTTGTGAATCTGCGCATCACCAATTCTCCATTTCCTCTGAATGCAGCAGACACAGTCCAGAGGAAAGGGGAGTCACCGGAAGGGGTTGGCAGGAAGAAAAAGAGGACTAGTTCTGTTGCCAAAAGCCTCACCTGGGGTCCAACGGTAGCAAAATAACAAGCAGAAACTGCCGCTAATTCTTCATGCCTCAGTGGCAAAGCTCAACATTCGCTGTTTATGAAATGACAGCCGCTGTGGTGACTCTTCCTCACACATCGAGTCCAGAAGTGTACGCTGTCGCTTTAAAAAAAAGAAAGGAAGAAAGACCAAGCCGGTGCCAAGCTAGTCACCGTAATGCTCCCTTGGCATAATTAGATGCATACCCGGGGTTGTATTTGCATATGATATTCAGGGCATGATTTTTTTATTGTTCTTAATCAGAGCCGAATGTCAACAAAATAAATGAAGTTGCGAGTGGAAGTGAAATTTTTATCACATTGGGGATGTGCCTTTTCTCCCATTTATCACAGTCCATATTGAGAGAGCGAAATTTTTTTTTGAAAATGTGGTAATCAATGGAAGAGCTCCATATGGCAGGGATCAAAGGTGTTACATAGTGTGTGGTTCTGCTTTATTGCCAGCCAGTACTGTTAATTGGACAACAAGATCAGAGGCAATATTAAAATCCAATTAAATTGATATGAACAGATTGCCAAGTGATGTACACTAATGTATAATTGAGTATCAAGCAAATGCGAGTCCCCGTCTTCTGCTTCTACCTCCTGAATAAATGATAGAGCCATAGAGGACAGAAACAAGTTTGCACATTAGCGCCACAGCTCTGGGCTTTCATTTGTTTCTTTCAGAGTTGATGACTTTACTCGCTAGCCTTAAAGGCATAGACACACCTCTCATTTCCCCCCTCCTTTTCTTTTCCTCACTTCTATTCTTTGGCTTCTAGCATACATTGATTATTTGGCTCTGTTTTCTGCAGTTCCCATTTTCTGTTTCTTAGGATGTTGCTCGGAACACTGGTAACCAGTGGCTTCCATGTCAGTGAGGTGGCAAATCTGCTCCAGGTATTAGTCCTATCCCAGGTGCTGAGCACTGTTCCTGCAATAGATTCTGCACCTTAGAAAATGCCTTTAAAGTCCACATTAAAACATGGAATGGATTCACCATCAGCCACCACTGGCTTGGAAAAGAATGTCGCTGTTCAGTAGACCAATCCATCAAATGCTCAGTCTCTGCTTGGACAATGAATAATTATAACTGAGCGGAGCTAGGAGAAGTCGCTTTTCTGGACTGCAACTTCCAGAATCGCTCTGCCAGCCTGAAGCTCTGTTTAGAAGCTAGTTATGCTGAGTTCTGGGAATCACAAATTCCACAAATAGTGTGGAATTTTCATACCTGAAGGAGTACCTCTTCCTGTATATATCTGCCCAAGGACTGAGGCCTACTGGAGGGGCCCTTCTTTGTACCCCACTTGAGACAGGGCCTTGTCTGCCAGGACACCCCAGATGTGGAACACTGTATCCCTAGAAGCCTGATTGGCACTGACATGTGCTTCATTCTGGCATCCAGTTAAGGCATGGTGTCTTATTAAAGCCTTTCGGGCCTAATTGATTTCTTTCAAAATGTACATATACTGTCAGCCCTCCACATTTGCTAGGGTTAGGGGTGCAGAACCCCTACAAAAGTGGGGAAATGAATGATTGCAGGGCTTGGGGCCAGGGTTTAAATATTCTTATGCTGCCCTGAGGGGGCAAGTGTTAATGGCTCTCTGGCAGAGCAAATAAAGGGGTCTGGAGTGGGCTGATGGACTTAACTTCACATGACAAAGCATTGATTGGAGGTTGTGATAGCCCCATAAAGGTTGGACAGGTGAGCAAATAAAGGGGAAGCTCCATGGGAAGAGGTTACAGAGTGACAATCTTTTGGTTGCTTCTGTCTGCAGTTGCACTGGCTATTGCTTCCTGAGTTTAGGCAGTTGAGAGGATTAGGTTGAACCCATTATGTCAGGGTTCTCTAGCTAATCCTTGTGAATGTATGGCCTGGCCATGCTGAGGTCATCTGTTTTAGCAGCAGCTTCCAGACAGAGTCCCTTCTCCACATGGCATTTCAGCCATAAGTGTATAATTTATATTTTCTATGATGATTAAATAATATTTCTTGCCAATTCTGTGATATCACAGAGTGGGTATGAATACCGTGTCCAGTTCTGGGCACCTCATTTCAGGAAGGATGTGACAAGCTGGAACGTATCCAGAGAAGGGCAACCAAAATGGTGAAGGATCTGGAAGCCATGCCCTATGAGAAGTGTCCCAGGAAGCTGGGTATGTTTAGTCTGCAGAAAAGAAGATTAAGAGGAGACATGATAGCCATGTTTAAATATTTGAAGGGATGTCATGTCGAGGAGGGAGTGGGCTTTTTTTCCACTGCTCCAGAGACTAGGACAAGGGGCAATGAACTCAAACTACAGATTCCACTTAAACCTCAGGAAGAACTTCCTAACAGTCAGAGCTCTCTGGCTGGAATATACTACCTTAGAGTGTGGTGGAGTCTCCTTCTTTGGAGGTTTTTAAGCAGAAGCAGGATGGCCTCTGTTGGGAGTGCTCTGATGTGTGTTCCTGCATGGCAGGAGGTTGGACTGGAAGGCCCCTGTGGTCTCTTCCAGCTCTATGATTCTATGATTTGCTGAGGTCTGCCAGGGTTCTCCAGAGGCCTCAGCACCTGATGTAATCATTTCATGTGTAGCTGCAGGGACATAACCAGATGTTTCTGATATTTCACTCTCCCAACACCCCTTCCAGGCACAAACGGTCATGGGGAGATGGCTTCAACAGCTCTTCAGTAGGTCAGGAAGGTTTTCGTTTCTGCAGAGGGTGAAAGGAATATGAAGCACCCCAGCAAACAAAAGTAGACATATGCAAGAGTACGATTAACGTACACCAGCACATACCACCGATAGGATGTCAACACATCGCTAACACTGCTAAAGATGACTTTCAGCACTCATCGGCTCTCCTACATCGGGTATTGTTGTAGAGTGCGATAGGCAAAGTACGACTGTAAACCACATGCTGTTTTTGTGAAAAAGAACAAGTTACTTCCAAGTCACTTCCTACTGTAAAATAAGGCTTCTCGCTGGCCTAAAATGGTGGAAGAGGCCTCAAGACATGGCAGAAAACATCCCCCAGAGGGAATTTTGGGGCCAGAACAATTTAAATTTTCATGGAGGGTTGTGACAGTGACATAGCCCTGGAGGGCCAGTGAAGTCCACTAGCTTCCAACTAGTGCCCACTCCACAGTAGAGCAAGAGTTGAAATAATGTGGCCCTCCAGATGTTGTCAGACTGCAACTGCCAACATTCCTCACCACTGGCTGTGCAAGAATGCTGAGCAGCCATCTAATACCATCTAGGGATCTCATCACACCCGTCCCTTTCCCAGATCAACAGAAAACCAAATTGTTTCATTGCCTACTTGACAACCCTTCAAATATTTGAAGATGAAAGGCCATACCATTTTTGCTCTGGACTCAACTGAACAAAAAGGCAGCTCTACAGTGGATATCAGTCACAATGGAACAACAGTAGGAAATGGCTATTGCTATTCTATCTGACAAGCTGGTGTCCAGAGGAGGGCGACCAAAATGGTGAAGGGTCTAGAAGCCATGCCCTATGAAGAATGGCTTAGAGAGCTGGGTATGTTTAGTCTGCAGAAGGGAAGGTTAAGAGGGGACATGATAGCCATGTTTAAATATTTGAATATCTCATCATGTCGAGGAGGGAGTGGGCTTGTTTTCTGCTGCTCCAGAGACTAGGACAAGAAGCAATAGATTCAAACTACAGGAAAAAAGACTCTACCTAAACCTCAGGAAGAACTTCCTGATAGTCAGAACTGTTCAGCAGTGGAATATGCTGCCTCAGAGTGTCGTGGAGTCTCCTTCTTTGGAGGTTTGCAAGCAGAGGCTGGATGGCCATCTGTTGGGAGTCCTTAGATATGGATTCCTGTATGGCAGGGGGTTGGACTGGATGGCCCCCTGTGGTCTCTTCCAACTCTATGATTCTATGATCTTGCTTGTGAATTTCACACTAGCTTCTGTTTGGCCACAGTGGAAGAAGATGCTGGACTTCATCATGTCCTGCTTTTTATGCCTAGCTATTTAAAGATGGTATGCATATACAGAAGAGGTGGGAATTGTGTGGCCTACAAGTCACTTGTCACCCTTGGGACCCCACAACTGTTGTGCTGCCTAGAAAAACTACTGCACAGAGAGGAATTGGATACCTCTTTATGTAATGTTGCAAACAGTTACACTAGCATAAGGAATAGTTATTAGCTAAGAAGAGTTAGATTGGGGACTACAGCTCTCAGAATCCCTCCATCAGCAACTCTACTGGCCATGTTAGCTGAAGCATTATGGAATTGTATTCCCCGAAAGTGACTTATCAAAATTCTTCTTGCTGCCTTTTGGTGTAGTGCACAACACTGATCCATCATCAGTGTTGAAATCCACCTCCCTGTCTCGTTGTAAACAGAATGGAAGGTGTGGAGCTCTCTTATAGTTTGCCATAGTCAACAGAATATCTCAAGCCAGTCGTGTTTAGAACTGAGTTATTTTCTAAAAAGTTATCAATTGCCATTATGCAAAGCATTATGCATTACCATTTTTAAAAAAAACTCTAACCATTACTTCTTGCTGCTTTTTATGAGGAAACCATAAAAAGTGTCAGAGTTACATGGCACTTGGAAAAGTCCTGTAAAACACATTTAAATGTCTTTTGATTTTAAAAGTGACTAGAAGAGAAGACTGAAAGGAGATATGACAGCCATCTTTAATTATTTGAAAGGATGTCACATAGAAAATGGAGCAAATTGGTTTTCTGTTGCTCTAGAGACTAGAACATGAACCAATGTTTTCAAATTACAAGGAAAAAGTAGATTCCACCTAAACATTAGAAAGAACTTCTTGACAGTTTGAACTTTATGACAGAGGACTAGGCTGTCTCCTAGGGTAATGGAGTCTCCATCTTCGAAGATCTTCAAGCAAAGGTTGGATCACCATCTCTCTTGAATGTTTTAGGCATTTCCGCACTAGACTGTTGTAGTGCTATTATTCCACTTTCAACATCCTACGGAATCCTGGGGTTTGCAGTTTAGGGAGGGGCCTCAAAAGCCCTGAAGACTCCACCCTAAACTGCAAAGCCCAGGATTCCATAAGATGTTGAAAGTGGAATAATGGCACTGTAACAGTCTAGTGAGGAAATGGCCTTAGTTGTGCATTCCTGCATGGTTGGAGGCTCAACTACATGCTCCTTGCAGCCTTCCGGTTTGTGATTCTTCATTATGTGTTACACCAGTAAGATGCCTTCTTTCCCACTCAGTGCATTACTTTGGAAATGTAAGTACATTACAGCCCTTTTTACAGAAAAGTAATTTCTTGCAGGTGATTATATTATTTGTAACACCATCTAGAGTAATTAGAGGTTTTTAAGCAGAAGCCAACATAGTCCAATGAGTACAGGACTTGGATACTGGGAGATCAAGTTTTGAATCTCTGCCCAGCCATGGAAACCCACTGAGTGATCCTGGGCAAGTCACACACTCTCAGCTTCAGATGAAGGCAAAGGCAAACTCCCTCTGAACAAAGTCTGCCAAGAAAACTCTGTGATAGGCTTGCCTTAGGGCTAGCCACAAGTCTGAAATGACTTGAAGGCACACAATGATGACAACAATAAGTATTTATCAAGGCTATTTCTGGAGGTTAGGCTTGATGGCCTTTGGAGTCCCTTCAAGCTCCTCAGTTCTCTATGACCTTCATGACTGCCAGTCATCTCCTATAAGGAGAGACTTAGGGAGGTATGTTTAGCCTGACAAAAAGAAGGTTAAGAGGAGACATGATAGTAATGTTTAACTATTTGAAGGGATGCGATGTTGAAGATGAAGCAAGCTTCCTTTCTGCTGCTCCAGAAACTAGGATACAGAGTAATGAGTTCAAACTACAGCAAAAGAGATTTCACCTAAACATCAGGCAGAACTTCCTGACAGTCAGAGCTGTTCAACAGTGGAATATGCTGTCCTGGAATGTGGTAGAGTCACCTTCTTTGGAGGTTTTTAGGCAGAGGCTGGATGGTCATTTGCTGGGGGGTGCTTTGAATGTTTGTTCCTGCATGGCAAGGGGTTGGACTTGATGGCCATTGTGGTCTCTTCCAACTCTATGTTTCTATGATTCTACGAGTCATGCAGCCTCCAACATTCAGTCTCCACATAGATAAACCCTGTATGCAGACATGCATGAACTATTGCTGAGGCAAGATTGAGAACATTGATGCATAAATGAGCAATCATTGGTTGACACCCTGTTAGTTAGTTATAATGTCATAAATTAGACTCAGGATATAATAACTGATCCATGTTCTCACTCACACTTGTGGTGATGTCACCACACTTGCAAATGACTCCAAAACCCACCTGAAAAGGTAATGGGCTTGGTTCTAAAGGAACTTATATTCATATGTGGTGGGAGTGTGAAAAAGTACAAAGATTTTTGAAAGAAATGAAACAGGGAATTAATCGAATTATAGGGGGAAAGTTGAAAATAACTAAAGAAAGATGGTTGATTATTAATGTTAAGGATATTAGGGTACAGAAAGAGGAGGAATATTCAATTAAACAATTATTAATTGTGGCACAGGCAGTGATTGTCTATGGGTGGAAGAATGAAGAAAAGTGGGACCTTAACAGATGGAAATATTATATAGCAGATATATGTTGTTTGATTTTATAGTGGAGAAGAAGAGGTTATATCTAGATCAGCTGAGAGAAGAGAGCTGGTCCAGGAGATGGGAGAAACTGACAGAGTTTATAAAGGAGAGAGTGGACTATGAGGATATAGAGGATAGCGTTAAAATGATATACTACATAAAGGGGGAAAAAATTAAATATGAAATACTGTTCCAGGGATGGGGGGGGAGGAAGGCAGAAATATAAATGTTGTGCATAAATTGTATGTATGACAAATAATTCAAATAAATAAAAACATTGTTAAAAAGTGGGAGTGGGCTGGTCATGTCCTCCTGCAGTGCCCCATTCAGAAATAGCACAGACCTCTGTCTCTCTGAATGGCTGACTAGCTTTAAAGCTGGGTTTCAGGGGTCAAATGAGGAGTTAAGCATAGCTATGACTTTGTGGTCACATGTTTCATACAGGATCTCAGCCTACATTTATAACTGGTCTTTGGCAGAGCAGCTAATGGGTGACTTCCTTCCCTATTTGCTCCCATTATTTCTTTCCATCTTCCAATCACCCTCCAAAACACCCTCTGGTGTAGGGAGATAAGCTCTGCATGCAACAGATGTCTTTCAAGAAACCTTGATTTATGACTTGCTTTGGTTAACCACTGTGCCTCAACTTTTCCAGGCCACACTGTGCTCGGGTCATTATTATTGGCTGGACTTCTTCAGGGGAAGTGGCATTTCAGTCTACAGTTTATCTCCTCTAGATGTTTGAATGGACCTTCTGTGAAGACAGCAAAACTGTCCTTTGAGCACAATGGTCAGGTTTCTGTAGATGTGACACAAGACTGAGCTGGCTGGAAGGTTCTGGGAGTTGTAGTACAAAAGAGTAACTTTAGCAAGTAACAGCCCAGAATCCATTGAACTACGTCATTGCACCCTGGAGGATGGTTTCACTTTCCTTGGGGTCCAGCCAAGTCAAAGGAGGTAGAAGAAAAGCCATCAGATTCTTGCCAGGACCTCAAGAAAAACCTCACTCAGTGATTCGGGGGCCACCCCACAAGACATTTTGCTGTCTTGTGAGATTAAGAACAAGATACACACCAACTTCCGACTGTATTCCACATACAGTTACTACTGGTTTGGCTCCCAAGTCAAAGGACCGGTAAATCTCATCTAGGTTTTAGTCTAAACATGAAAGGAGCTGGCCCAAGTGCTGAACTCTAGTCCCCGAATAGAACCAGGACTTTGCTTACCTAATTAAAGTTCAGACTAAAACCCAGAAGAAATACTTTGACATGAGAGCTCCTAATTGTAATTTGTGCAAAACTGATGATAGAATAACATGTTCCAATGCATTTGAGGACAGAAGAATAGTTTAAGGAGTATAAAACTGATTACAGGACATACACTGCTGTGTCCACCAATTTTCTCACCAACTTTCTCCCAACATTTGTGGCCTACAGCAACTGCATCCCTCTGCCTAAATTCATCAATTGATTTGGAGGACTGTGAGCCATTTGGATCATTTTTTAAAGCACTGCTTTCTTGAAAAAAAATTTAAAAAATTAAAAGGCTTCTTAGAGGCCAGCATCCTGATAATGACACACACAAATGTAATTATACGTTGGCTTTTTGATCATTGCAGAGGTTGGTATTCCCTCCTCCCTCTGCAATAAGCAAAACCCCTCTGGACTCACTGTAATATCTTCCATATGGCCATTCCATTGCTGCTGGATAGTGCAGGGATGGAAGAAGTGTCTGGCTATATGTCTTTAGCCAGACTGCAGAATGATGACAACATCTGCTGATGTTACCTCACTGGTAAACCCTGTCCCAGGGTCTACAATTTTGATATTAAAATATGATTCAACATGCCTGAGAGCTCACCCAGATGAGCATGCAGGCAGCAACAGTCAAACGATCAAAAACCAGGCCAAGCTAGTACAATCCCCTGTCACGTAGCCCCAGGAGACCTCAAGCTGTGCAAGCCCACAGTAGACAAAGGGTCCTCAGCCACTAAGGAGCCAACTTGTGAGAGGATTAGTGTGTTTTCCCCCAAGTTGAGCACTGATAGCAATAAAATCCTATCAGGCAAGGACCATTTACATAAATTCACACCACAACCCAAAGTAACTTAAGATCCTGAAACTTTGGCGACACCTTGTAATCTCATCATGCAAAGGGAGTTGCCATTGTGGAGCTTCTTTTCCGTTGCAACACCCTTTGTTCTCCCTGGGAGAGGATTTGCCCTCAAGGTACTTTTTCCCCTACAAGTAGTCCCAGTTTTTGAGCTTTTTCTTGGATCATTCCCAGTCATACCAGCAGACTGTTTCTCCGTCCGTTGAGTAATCTCCTCAGCCGTCTCCATGCTGAGCTCCGCTTCTTCGCTGTTTTTCCCAGACCAAGGACTTCAGGAAAAGGTACAGTATTACCCCAACTACAATCCCTTCAATATTTCCCCTATCCAGTTTCCTCTCTTTTGCTTCTTAATAGGTCTTGAGTGAGTGTGTGAGTGATTGCGTTGGTGCGTGAGACCTTCATTCAATAAAATCATTTATTAGACATCTTTGTTTGGTTTTCGGCTTGGCCTGACCCCGTAAAAACTGGGTAAAAAGACCCCGCTAGGTTACCCCGCCTCTCATATTGCTATTGCTTGTGCTCTGTTGAATTCCCATTCCCTACCACATGGAGCACATTAAGGCGTCCCCCACAGGACCCCAGAAATCAGGGTAATACTGAGACTTCTGGAGAAACCCAGCAGATCTTGGTGGAAAATGTCCTTGCTCTGTGTCTGGCTTTGGGAACTTAACCAGACATTTGTCAAATTCCTCTCACTCTCCCGCAGCCACAGAATGACCATGGGAACAGAGAACTACTGCAGCAATGTGGTGAGTTCTGTGACTTGTGACAGGGAACTGTAACAGAGTTCTACATGCAAAACTCTTGCACTATTCATGATGAAGTTGGATCTTGGGCAGTCTATCCCCAGGAGCAGATGGTACCTCCCATGCCAGCAGGATCATGAATCATAGAATCATAGATGTGGAAGAGATCAGAAGGGCCATCCAGTCCAACCTTCTGCCATACAGGATGCAAAGTACTCCCAAAAGATGCCCATCCAACCTCTGTTTAAAAGCCTCCAAAGAAAGAGACTCCACCTCACTCTGAGGCAGCATATTCCACTGTCAGGCTCCTCTTACCATCAGAAAGTTCTTCCTGACGTTTGGATGGAATCTCTTTTCCTGAAGTTTGAACTCATTGCTCCATGTCCTAGTCTCTTGAGCAGCAGAAAACAGCTTACTCCATCTTCCATATGACATCCCTTCAAATATTTAAACATAGCTATCATGTTGCCACTTAACTCCTTCTCCAAGCTAAACATACTCAACTCCCTAAGCCTCTCCTCATAGGGCATGTCTTCCAGGCCTTCTACCATTTTGGTCACCCTCCTCTGGACACATTCCAGCTTGTCAAAATCCTTCCTAAACTGTGGTGCCCAGAACTGGACACAGTATTCCGAGCGGGGTCTGTCCCAAGCAGAACAGAGTAGTCCTCCAGACAATCTTAGAGTTCTGCTGGGCTCAGGAAGGGCCTTCAGATAACCTGGAACCAAGCTATATAGGTCCTTATAGTCAAAACCCATATATTCTATTGAATATCAGGAGACTAGCCAGGAAGTGTCAGCGTACATCAACACAGCCCAAGGTGCCTCAAGATACTCTCTTACCGATGTCCTAATTTGCATCTTCACAGTTCACTAGAAAGGCTCTGTACTGCCTCTGCTACATAGCTAAGTATGTGTAAAATTACACACATAGAGACCACAATATAGATTTGTGGCCAACATTCCAAAATCTGATTTTCCTGAACATTGCCCGAAATAAGTATGCAGACATGCCAGATGTACTCCGTGTAAATAGCCCAGTTTTCCAGCTTCCAGATCCTTTTTTTCTATAGTTTTTTGTTGATGTTTATCTGTTTTATACTCTGGTGCCTCCCTCCATGATGATTTCACCATCTTCCTACCATGTCCTTGCCCTGAAGCAGTTAAGCAGGGTGCCATAAATAAATAAACAAACAAACAGTCATAGAAAAACTGGGAGAGGTTACTTGCACTACTCTTGCAGAAGGTAGTGGTGAAATGATTTACAGATGCAGGAAATACAGTTTGGCAGCTAGGAAAATTCCTTTGACGGTTAATGGAATTAATTCAGCACATCACATCCCAGGTTTAAAAAAAAACACCTCTAAGCTGAATAGAGAAAGAAGAAACTCCCTTCACTTAAAGGAGTGAAAAAGAAAGAAGGGAAGCAAGGGTGACCCCGGCTGCTTGATGAGTGAATGTTTAACAGCTCACCAAAAAACACTTGCACTTCGGGGCTGGAATCTTAATCCAAAACCTCCAGCTGCTGCCAAATCTATTAGGTAGCCAAAGAAATTTATTTTGGAATTAAACAGGATACACACACTGTCCACAGAGTACCCCTTGCTGGTTGAGTGTTGAAACTGTACTAATAATAACATTATTCTTAGTAGCTTTAGCAAGTGAGAAGGAATTCTACATCCCCTCTTGGCTGGACAGCAGAAATGCCGTCTGTTGCTTTATGCAGGTATATCCACAGAGGAACAGAGGTAGACCTGAAGTCAACACTTGACATCCTTACAGCTGGGTTTGGAAAAATTAGCCTCTCTTTGGACTATAAATCCCAGAATCCTCTAGCTAGCATGGCTACACTTGCTGGAAAAGCCCAGGAGCTGTAGTCGCAAAAAGTTTTTTTTCTTAGCTATGTCTTGCTTCAGCTGCTGCACCCACAGTACAACTGTCTAGTGCTTACCAATGCCTCTTGAATCTGCAGTCATTCCTCCGCACTCACCAGGGTTAGGGGCACAGGAGCCCAATGAAAGTGGAAAAAACGCGAAAAACTCTAGGCCCTCCCAAACCATGTTTAACACAAAAAAAAGTATGATCACCATATTCAACCCACCATGGATTCCTTTGAGGAATCACATTTCCTTCAAAAGGGAGAAGTGGGGGGCTGGTAGGGCTTACTGCCACCTCCACTGCTGCCCCACACCATTTTTAATAGAGACTTCCAAGCCTTGTTTGCAGTTTGTCAGTCTCATGAGGCTTGCAGTCCCTATTAAAAATGACATAGGGAGGCAGCAGAGGTGACAGCAAATAATCTGGGAATAATCAAATCTGCAAAAGCGAAACCCGCAGATGTGGAGGGCTGACCATACATCTCCCAGAATCTTGCTGCTGATTCTGCAAGCCTTTCTTTTAATTCCCATGCTGCCTCAGAGTGACATGACATTGGGCAGCATGGAAAGGCAAACTGGCCCCACCAAAATAAGAGGACATAGCTGTCACAACGCAAAAACGCGAGCACAAAAGGTACCCAAGCCTCGCACTCAAGGCCTGCCCAGCCTGACACCTCTTTGTGATCAGACCTGAACAGCCAGGGAGATCTCTGCATCAAGCCAGGGCCAGGGCAAATGGGTCTGCCTCAGTTCTCCCTCTCTGAAAACACAGTCCCTTCCTCACTCTTTTCCCTGCTCGGCTTCTTCCTTTCAGGACTCTCCCCCTTTCCTGCCTTCCCTAAATCTACCCTTCTCCCAGAGGTAAGGATCAGCAGTGATTTATATTTTCCAAGACTGTGGTACTGTTGGCACTAAGGTCAAGATTATTGGTAGTGTGTATATTCCAGGATTCAGAATGAGACTCTGTGACACTGTTTTAAGGAACACAGAACTTCAAATATTTATTATAACACTGTTGCTTTAAATGTGTCTTGTATCTAAATGTTTATAAACAGCACACCATTCTTCTCTCTCTCTCTCTCTCTCTCTCTCTCTCTCTTTCAATTCATTCACTATCTTTCATACATCCAAATTCTCAGTTTTCTCTCCCACAGAGCTCTTCAAATCTCCAACCTTCCCCAAACACACCACAAACCACACTCCCCTTCAATCACTCTCCGGACAGATAAAATCCGTTATTTTCCTCTTTCCACCACCCCTCCCCTGGGCTATCCAAGGTTCCATTTCACCAGCCAACCAGCTTAAAGACTCTCAGTTGCCAAAGAGGCTCTGTTATCAAGACCCCCTCCCATCAGGTTCATCACAATAGCCATTATTTCTGAGTGCCTACAGTAAATAAAGGAGATCAATTTATCTTTGTTCCTCTGCCAAAACTTCAAGCACTGTCCTGGAGGTGTTCTCCACCAGCCTCCTCTTCTTCTAGAATTCAATGTCTAAAGTCTTTTTCACTCTGTATGATTCGATACCACTTTAACCATGGATCCATTTTAAGGAATCCTGGGATTTGTAGTTTGGTGAGGTACTTGGAACTCTCTGTTCAACATGCAGCTCCCAAGATGCCCTATTGTAATCCTCCGTCCCTCTTCTCATAGTACCTTGCTCTGTGACAGAGAATTCTGAATATCTTATGAAACTACAGATCCCAGTTTTTCATAGGGTGGAGCCACAGCAGTTAAAATGGTGTCGAAGTGCTTCATACGTGTATGAAGTATGAAGAAGACTCAAAGGAACGTGGATTTTTCTGACTCTGATCTCTTAACAAATTTTCACCAGGCACCTGAACTTTGCCTACAAAAGCCCATGGCTGGCATCTCATATTTTCTCAGCCACAGATATAGTAGATTGACCTAAGCAACCACTACCTTTTGACCAATTTCCTGGCTTTAAAAAACCACTGTTACCCTGTTTACTGGGGGTCCCGGAAGGGACACCAAAATGTGCTCAACTAAAGGTGGGGAAAATTAGCTCAGAGCACTGCTTAGCGTTATGAGAGGCAGGGTAACGTAGCGAGATCTTGAACCCCATGTCTACGGGGTCAGGCCGAGTCAAGGAGTACACAAAAGTTGAAACAATAAATGATGTTTTTTTAAACACAAGCAAAACCATGTATGCGACACATTCACACAAGATGACTAAAGAAAATAAAGGTTGGAGTGGTATAGAGGGATTTTTAGAGGAATTGCTGGTTTGGGTGATACTTCACCTGTCCTGAAGCCCGGAAAAATAGAGAGCGAGGCTGGAGTGCAATGTAGCTCAGCACGTGGAGCTGAGAGGAGGCTCGCCAAGCAAAGTGGCAGCAAGGTGGGATGAAACTCGGGAGCGATCCGAGGAAGGTCTCGGAATCAAGGGTTTTTATAAGGAGAATGTGACTGCAGGCTATGCCGTACTTGGGGGAAAACAATAGATTTGGAGTTGGAGACAAAGCCTCCGAAAGGTCAGAATCTGAATGATTGAGTTATCGCAGAGGTTCTCAGTAGAGTAGCCAGTATGCAAACGCAGAGTACTTGGGTATTGTATAGTTAACCCATCAAGCTGCCATCGTGGGGCAGAGGCTCTTTTGTAGGTTGTGTGCATACCTAATTAGAGTACTTGCCTGGAGGTCTCCTAAAGCAGCGAGTCAGCTATTTTCTGGCCTGCCTGTATTGTCCAGGAATATTACGGCGATTAACGGCCGAGCTTGTATGTGTGCTTGTCCAGTGGCCTCGCGAGCACGTGGAGGGGAATAGAGAAGTGAAGCCGAATTGTGATATCAAAAGGATATCTTTTAGTATTCCCAAAGCTCGGACTAGCCAGGGCAGTAACAGCACCAGCATGAACTCGTCTTCACAGATTTGGTGACCACAATGCAGTGTTGCAAAGTGCTTTCCCTGCTCAAAATAATACTCACCAGAAGACAAGATGGATCAAGATCAAGGAGAGGGAGCATAACTTTACCACTCATTGAGTTACGTGACAGTTGTGCATTTCATCACTGTGCAACTGAATATGTAAGCAAATGTGAAGTGCATAATTGCAACGCACAATGCATATCTGCCTGTTCAGTGAACAATGACACTACATGAACAATTATCGTTCTGCAAACTACACCTCAATATGGAATTCTGCATCAAACAAAAATATCCAATCATTTCTGTAGGAGAACGTACATGTGCATAAGTACAGGAAGCCAAAGGTAGTTTCATTTTCCCCCCATGATTTATCCTCTAAGACCTTCTTCTCCGGCTACTTTTTACAGAAACAGATTTATTCCCATCAGCCCTTTTTATGAGTACATTTTTTCAAGTGTTGAGTGGTGGAATAAAGATAGTGATCGGTCAGGGAAAAGATCCATGAAAAGCAAGACTTATGCAAGTAGCTGGCTGGCTGTTTACGGGGAAAACCAAAACGTCGCACATGTGTGTTTCCCAGAACTTGGATAGATTGTTTTGTTAGATTACAATTCCCAGAACCCCCAGCAATCTAGGGGATTCTGGGAGTTGTAGTCAAAAAATTGGATTAGACCTTGGGAATCATATCCTGCCTGTATGAGAGATCTTGGGAAACTTTTGGAGACAGGTACTGCTTCTCCCATGTATGATGGACCTCATCAAGGGTGTGCACAGATGAACTGTTTATGTGCAACAGAAATAGCATCCATGTGTCCTTACTAGTTGCAATAAAGTGCACCTTTTTCTACAGGAGGTGGCTCAGCCTGCCATAAATGCTCCTTTTTTATTTTTTTCATCTGAAAGCTAGTCAACCATAGTTCCATTATGTGTGAGCATGACCCACCCACCCCAGCAGAAACTTCAGGATGAGCTACTGACATCTTTGGGTAAGTTTCTAAGGACCCAGCATGACTTGGTGTCATCTGATGATTCCTAGCCTAGGCTGCCTGTTTCCAGCACCGTAATGAGATTAAGGTTGCTAAATCTCAGCGCTTGACCCTGAGTCTCTTGTTTTTGTGGGTCATCTCCAGGCGGAAGATGAGGCTGCAAACTATTCTCTTTTGGGATGCTGAGCTCCGGGGAAGAGGAAAGGACTGTGTGGATGGCAGAAGCTTGATGCAATTTTCAAGGTCCATTTCAAGGCCTTTGCTGCAACTTGCAAAGTTCTCTAGGGGGTGGGGCTCCTTCCTTTGTTACTGCCCTGGCTAGTCCGAGCTTTGGGGATATTAAAGATATCCTCTTGATATCACAATTCAGCTGCACTTCTCTATTCCTCTCCACGTGCTTGCGAGGCCACCAGACAAGCACGTAAACAAGCTCGGCCGTTAATCACCATAACATTCCTGGACAATACAGGCAGGCCAGAAATAGCTGACTCACTGCTTTAGGAGACCTCCAGGCAAGTACGCTAATTAGGTATGCACGCCACTTACAAAAGAGCCTCTGCCCCGCGATGGCAGCTTGATGGGTAACCTATACAATGCCCAAGTACTCTGCATTTGCATACTGGCTACTCTATTGAGAACCGCTACGAGAACTCAATCATTCAGATTCTGACCTTTCGGAGGCTTTGTCTCCAACTCCAAATCTATTGTTTTCCCCCAAGTACGGCATAGCCTGCAGTCACAATTCTTCTTATAAAAACCCTTGATTCCGAGACCTTCCTCGGAACGCTCCCGAGTTTCATCCCACCTTGCTGCCACTTTGCTTGGCGAGCCTCCCCTCAGTTCCACGTGCTGAGATACATCGCACCCCAGCTTCGCTCTCCATTTTTCTGGGCTTCAGGACAGGTGAAGTATCACCCAAACCAGCAACTCCTCTAAAAATCCCTCTATACCACTGCAACCTTTATTTTCTTTAGTTATCTTGTGTGAATGTGTCGCATACACTGTTTTGCTTGTGTCTAATAAACATCATTTATTGTTTCAACTTCTGTGTGCTACTTGACTCGACCCGACCCCATAGATATAGGGTTCAAGATCTCGCTACGTTACCCTGCCTCTCGTAACGCTAAGCAGTGCTCTGAGCTAATTTTCCCCACCTTTAATTGAGCACGTTTTGGTGTCCCTCCTGGGACCCCCAGTACACAGGGTAACACCTTCCTTCTTTCCTTCCTTCCTCCCTTCCTAGGCATTGTGTTACAAGGACTCACCCTCCACTGTACTCTGCATCCATCTTCTGGCTAGAACTAAGTAGCCTAGATTAAATGTTTCTTATCCCATCTCTATAAGCACGAAAGAAGGAAGGAAGAAGTAATGATCCTTTATTTCACCTTGGTCTAGAAAGAGACCTCTTAGCTCTCTCAATTTCCAAACAAGAAAATATGTTCTGTGTGTGTGTGCGCGCGCTTGAATGACAAAGTGTGATTAAGCGTGGTTGTACTTATGACCATTTCCACACAGGGTAATAAAAACGGTGCAGTGCGTCCTACACGGAGGATGTCTGCACCTTGGAGCGGACTGGGTCCAGACTACTTAGTGTAGATCCGCACCTCAGTCCGCTCCAGAATGACCCCAAGTGATCCTCCAGCGTGCTTTTGAAAGACCTGATTTTTCCGGCACTGTGAGCCTGCTCCCTTGTGCAGATTCGCAGGCTAGCACCAATGCGAACCTGCGATCTGCCGAGGGCGGGCTTTAGGCTGGCAAGTTTCAGTGGTTGGTCGAGACCCACGACCAACTGGAAGTCACCATTTTGGACACAGGAGCAGAGCAGATCGACAAGCACGCACTGCTCCAGAGCAGCCTGGACCAGACCGGGCAGCCAGAAGATCCGGTAAGTAGCGGCGCGGGGCAATTCCCTCGCCCCATGTGGAAATGGCTTGTAAGTCTAGAAATTTTAGTCAAAAAAATTGACTTCCCAAAACTGGGTCAACTTATCCACGGGTCAATGTAAGTACAGTACTATACTTTAACTCTTATCAAGAAAGGAACCATCCTCTTCTCTGCGTGTAGAGTGGTGAAAGGCGAGAATCATAGAATTGGAAGAGACCCCAGGGGCTATCCAGTCCAACCCTCTGCCATGCAGGAACCCACATCAAAGCACTCCCAACAGAGGGCCATCCAGCCTTCTCAGTCCATCCCCGGACAACCTAAAAGAAGCACTGACCCCTTCTACTGTCTCCTTCACAGTGTTGCTTCTGGCCTTTGTGAATGCCTGAGAAAATGGCTGTGGCGGCTCTTTGGTACTTCATCTCAAAGGAGTGCTGAGAGAGCGGTGGAGGTTGGCGCGTCTTTTAGGTTCTCCTGGGCATGACTAAGCTCTAGCTTTTTGCCACTCTACACAGAGATGGGGATGGTTTCCTTTTTGGGTAAGCATTAATACTATACCTAACTTTTATGCAAAAAAAAAAAATCCCTTCTCTGAGTAGAGTGATGAAGTCCTGTTTGAATGCCTGGGTAGGAAAATGGTTGTGGCAGTGATTAGGGACAGCTGGCCCCCCAAGGTGGCACTGGCACTTTCCCCATGGAATGACCCTCAACTTATCTACAGGTCATAAATGCATAATTTTGGCCCCCAAACCTGCCCTCAACTTAGGCCATTTCACATGATGATGTCCTCACGCATTGTCCTGCAGCAGTCCCCGCAGGGAAGGGAGCACAACAAGAATGCTCCTCTCCACACCTGCAGAAGGGAGCGCAATTGGCCCCACCTCTTCCTTTCACGGCGCAGCCAGACATTTCCCATGCTGTGCTATGGAAGAAAGTGTTGCCTTCATGCTTCCCTACCCTTCCACATGATGGTAAGTATGGGAGTGCTGTGTGATCGTATGCACAAAATGGATTTTTTTCTGTTTTACAAATACCATGCGAGCACAGCACTTGGGGACAGGATGGCAGCAGGCTGGCGATGACGTTGTGAGGAAGCACAACCAGCCAACCGCTGCCATCCTGTCCCCAGTGCGGCACAGCCCTGTTGTGCAGAAATGGCCCTATACATGAGGTCAACTCACACATGTGTGTATATAGTAATGGCATCACCATGAATCATGCTTAGGTTTTGGCCCAGAAACCTCAAGGCCAAAAACAATACCGAAGTGGCAACCTCAAGTAAAAATTGTGCCCACAAAGCTACTACATGTGTCTTGAACAGAAACAGAAAAACATACCCTTTTCTATATAGAGAATTGAATTAGATGGCCCTTGCAGTCACTTCCAACTCAAAGAATCTATAATTCTATGATTCTACACACTCTTAGTACGTACTGTTGATTGCAGGTTCTATCCAGCACCACAAAAAAACATTATGGAAATCCCAGGCCACCTCCGCATTGGATTGTTACAGTGCTATTATTCCACTTTCAACATCCTACAGAATCCTGGGGCTTGCAGTTTAGGGAGGGGATGTTGAAAGTGGAATAATAGCACTGTAACAGACTAGTGCGGAAATGGTCCCAGTGAGGAACTTTTTTTTTATTATCTCCCAGGCAGGGTGGGCAGAGAAAGTGATAACATTAAGCATGGCCACACTACCATAATCAAAATTAATTGATGAATTTTGTATTAATTTCCCTGTATAATCAGTTAAACGGGGACATGTTCTTGTTCAAACATTATTATGCATGCTCCTGTATTACTTGTGCATATTTGTACATGCTGGAGGACGAGAACATGGCTGTCACGCAACACCCACCTGCACCACACGCAAGGCAAAAATGGATTGCAAGGCAAATATTGGAATGAGAAGATTGGAACAAAAGACTAAGTGGCCACTTAGCGTAACCGCATTTCCCACCTCTGTCATCAAGCAGACCTCAATAATCACGTCATCCTGTGAGCACCACCTCGCACTAAGTTGACTAGCAATAGTTTGGTAAGTATCACTGAACACTTTCTGAATTCTTGTTTTCTAAGAGCCTTTTTGCACTACACTGTTAGAGTGCTATTATTCCACTTTCAACATCCTGTGGAATTATGGGGTTTGTAATTTACTAAGGCCCAAGAGCTCTCTGGTTGAGAATTCTAAAGGCCCCTCCCTAAACTGCAAGCCCCAGGATTCCATAGGATATTGAAAGTGGAATGATAGCACTATAACAGTGTTGCAAAATGCTGGCGATTTGTTGCAAAATAGTTGCAAGACTATGGCACGGATCTGGAAGTGGTTCCAAGTTTTGGAGTTCGTGGTGAACAACTACTTGGATCCCAGAGTTGAGGTGTCTGCATCTCCCTTTTTGGGTTATGGCAGAGCTCAGGGCTTTTCTTGCAGAACTTTGCACGGCAATGGCAGAACTTTGGCACAGATTTGGAGTTGAATCTGGAGGTGATTCCAAATTTGGGGGTTCATAGTAAATACAGCTTGGTGTTACGTCTTCTCTCATTTGCCTTCTGCTCTCTTTTAAAGAACCTCAAGAGGTTTTGATTAATGGATAAGGTTAGTTATATTTGTTGTGGAACATTTTCAGAATTAATGTTAAGATACTGAATGCAAGCAGAGTTGGTGGAGATACAAGAGAGGGTCTTCTTGGTAGCTGCCCCTAAACTATAGAATTTCCTCCCCAGGGAGGCCAGAATGCCCCCCCTCCGGTTTGTTGTTCCTCCAGTGGCAGGCTGAAACCTTTTCATTCAGGCAGGCATTTAATACAGAAAGTTTTTAAAGAATGGACTAGAGGGTGCTGCACTGTTTTAATTTTAATTGCTATCTTTTAATCTCTTTTTAGCGGTTTTAATTTTGTATTTGTTTTAATATGTACTTTCATATGGTTTTAAATTGTGTTGTTTTAACATGTAAGCTGCTTCAAGGCCCAATTTTGGGCAAAAAGCAGGATACAAATAAAGATGATAATAATGTTTCTGTGAGGCAAGAGGCTAGGCTGATGGTAGCATTGCAGCTGAGAGGGTCTCCTGTGTCAGACAGGCTTTTGCCGAGGAGCCAGACTCATTGTGCAGAATATAGTAGGACTATTACTTCCCTTGACTTGGAAACTATGACCCTTTCTGCACGAGGCAGTTAAAACAGGCCAAGGCATCCTGGCACGGAGGTCATCCGCACCTTGGATCAGACTAGGTGCAGACTATTTAACTTAGTTCCGCACCTCAGTCCAATCCAACCCACCCCCAAAAGATCCTCCACACTAAGTAAAGACCAAAAAAATCAGGTCTTTACATTTTCTGGAATGCGTCGTTGCGTTCCTACTTACCTGTGCAGATGCGCAGGCTCGCACCAATGCGAGCCTGTGATCAGTGGAGGGCGGGCTGGGGGCGTGGCCAGCCTCAGCGGTTGGTCCACTCCCAAGAAGCCACCGGAAGCCACCATTTTGAGCCGGAGCAGTGCGGATCTACAGACCTCGCACTGCTCCGGTTCGCCCTGCACTAATGGAGGAGCCCTAGGGAAAGGCTCAAGGGACAGTCTGTGTTTCTTTGGACCCAAGAAGAGCCGGTAAGTAATGGCATGGAGCGATTGAGTCGCCTCGTGCGGAAAGGGCCTATGCTTCTGCTAATGCAGGCTAAAATATTATTCACCTGCTTTGCTGCAGCATCACACTGCTGGCTCATATTCAATTTATGATTAAAAATAATCCCAAGACCCTTTTCATAAATAGTACAGCTGACACATATATCCCCCCATCTTATCCCTGCACACTTGAGGGGTTTGTGGTACGAATGCAGAATTTTGCATTTGTCGCTATTGTATTTCCTTTTATTAATTTCTGTCCTATTTTCCGTGTTTATCAAGGTCCTGTTGCGTTCTCTTCTTGTTTTCCTATCTAGTCATGAAGATGGTTCTGCAGATCAGAATTATCAACCAACCACAGCATAACTCCCACCCAAAAGATCATCTTTTCGATCCGGTAGTCCTCCCACAACACAGCTATTTCTGTACTGAGAGAACATGGGGAATCAGCCACCACATGCACAGCCACTTCCCTTTAGCTGGAGCTGCTAGAAGGAGGTCACGTGCAGAGATCTCCCAATGATCTCCAAGAGATGCAAGAAGCAGCATTCCCCAAAAAGGAAATGTCTGTGTTAGCAGGCAGCAGGTCTGAACAGGTGAGTTTTCGGGAGGTTCCATCAGTTTTATCATTCTGTGTGCAGAATTTTTACACAATATCTCCTCGATGCAAGATTCCAGCGAAGGATGGAAAGAATGTTCCTTAGACAAAAGAGGAGGGTGATTTTCTGAATGTTGGGATATCCTAATACAGAGAATCTTGGACAGAGAAGAATCTTTACTGTTTGAGACTTCTGTGTGAAAAAAGTACATGAGGGCTTTACTCAGAAAATGGCATTTTTTACACAGAAAGCCATTTTCCTGCCCAGGAAATGATATGTCTATGCAGAAAAGCATGTTTTTCCTAAAAAAAGGGGGGGGGGGTTTTCCACAGTGTATATCCCAAACAGCTAGTAATCCTTCAAAATTACACAGGTTTTTTGTGAACTAAATGGAAAAAATGATGAAATTGTTAATTCTTCCCTACAAAAACAAATTTACAAAGATTGGTCTCCCTAGTGGTTAATCCTAGAGAATAATGGAGGAATGAATTGGCAAATAATATGCATTTATGGTGAGACATGCAGACAAACTTACAGCTCATGAGAATTCAAATGAAAGAAAGAAATGCTCAGCTGAAATGGTGTGAGAATTCAGCTAAGAAAAGTGAAGCAAGACAACAAGGTGTACTGAAGAACATAGGAAGCTATTGTTGAGGCTGTCTTTCTACCCACCTCCATGTTGTCTACTCTGACTGGCAGTGTTGCTCCAAAGGCAAATTGTACCCTTTCTCATCTTCTGGGCCTGATCCTTTCCTCTGGTGGGAAAATGGAGACCTTCTGTACACACCAAAGGATCTATAATGAAATGTGGGCCCTGCAGCCAACAAAAATACTGCAGGTATCATTATCATTTGGTAGAACCTCCATCTTTATGAAGGTTAAACCTATCTTTTTTAGGGTGCCCTAAGATTTAACCTGTTAATGTTGGCTAAGGGCACAAATGAAACATGCTTTCACAACAGGAAGCAAGCAGATGGATCACACACACTGCATTGTCAATGAACTGCCCTACCTGAGGGTGAAAAAAAAATCAAAACTTAAGTCTGTCAAGAGAGATTTCTAGAGCCCTCTACACTACGCAATTGTAGCACTATAATTCCATTTTAACTGCCATTTATGCATGCTGTAGAATCCCCGGGGATTTGCAGTTTGCCAAGGCACTAGAGTTCCCTGGTTACATATTCTGCACACCCCTTTCTACGTTGCAAATCACAGAATTCCGAAGGATGTTTCCATTGCAGTTAAAGTGGAATCATAGTGGTATAATTCTGTGGTGTCAGTTGAAAAGCAAATCAGAGAACAGGGTGGAATCATGTTTTGCCCTAAAGACGCAGAATTGTGTTTTTGGTGCACACCTGCACTCAGACCAGAACCTGTCCAGGTTTGGGCAGTGAACAAGAGAGGACTGTTGAGGCTCATGTGTCAATTTCCATTCCTAGAAATGTCTGATCTGGATCAATGATGTATACCATAGTTATACCCGCATGGAGCTGCGTGAACAATGCTCCAAAATGGTAGCATGCCCAAAATTATATAGTTAGGCTGTTATTGGAACTGACTACAGGAAAACCATAACCCCACAGTTACGACAGCTTCAGTGGCTTCAGTGGCTACCATTCTACACCTGGACACAATTTAAAGAACTGATTAAGACTATAAATCCTTTTTTCACTTTAGCTCAAGAGTCTGAAGGACTTTATAATCCACATAGAAGCCTTCCTAGATCTTAAAATGTTTAGGGTTAACTTTCTGCCCTTTTGTTCCCAGGGTGGGGACAAAAGAGAAAGCTTGCTTATTGGGCTCTCCCAGACTCTGGAACTCCCCTGGCAAGGGATATTGTCATTCTATTGGCAGGTAAAGACTTTTTGATTTGGGCAGGCTTTGACTGGTTGGTAAGAATTGGGCTTGTTACTACTTGGATATTGTGCTTTTCCGAGGGGCACAGTTTTTAATGTTTCTTTTCAATGGGTCTTTTCATTTGTTTTAACAGTTGATCTTGCTTTGTGTTTTAATTGTATTTTTTAAAGCTATCTTGAGCTCTGTCACTGGGAAAACAGGAACATGTAAAACCAACAAATGAAATAAAATCAGGATTGGAGCCACACTGCTTCCTCAAAAATGTTTTCAGTGTTGTTGCGTGTCTTCATGTCATTTCCAACTTACGGTGATCCTAAAGTGAACCTATCAGTCTATCGTAGGATTCTCTTGGCCAGAATTATTCTGAAGAAGTTTTCCATTGCCTTACTATGAGGCTGAGAGAGTGACACACTGGGTTTTAATAGCTGAGCAGACATTCGAAACCCTTGTTTTCCAGAGTCATAGGCCAACATTCAAATCACTGCACCACTCTGGCTCTGGCTCAAAAAAAAAAAAGTGTATGTGATCAGTTTTAAGGACACACTCTCAGTCTGTCTTTCTTATACAGAAAGAGACATGCTTGAAAATTTGGTATTGCATCATATATACCTATATATATATGAATGAAACTACAACAAAAGCAACAAAAGGAGAACTAACCAGGATCTGGTGATGATGTAATCCCAGAAAAGAAAGAAAGAAAGAAAGAAAGAGAGAGAGAGAAAGAAAGAAAGAAAGAAAGAAAGAAAGAAAGAAAGAAAGAAAGAAAGAAATTGCAGTAAAGATCTGAGCTTAGCAATTCTGCAAAGCCACCTTAGCAATTTTGCAAACCATAACGACAGTCAACTTGGAAGGGCCAGGCCTATTGTAGCAAAGCTCAGATGTGTTCCAAATTGTATTTCTTTTTTGTGACATAATCTGCTCTTACCTATCAAGTCTGAATGATAAGTTTGCAAAGGAGCTCAGGGCAGAATATATAACTCTTATCACATAGGAAGCTTGAAAATAGATTAGATATGGGGAGAGTCACTAGTTTAAGGTCACCCAGTGAACTTCATGGTTGGGTTGTATCACCCCTGAGCTGGTGATTTAACTACATTTCATCTCATCAAAATATTACTGGTCACTGCCTGGATAGGAGAGCATTTGGAACCCCAATGTAAGTTATTCTGGACTTTCAAAAAGCACTATAAATGTGATAAAAACCTGGCTATTGTACATTTTTAAAAGCTTTGCAGAAGGTGAGCTGCTAACCCAAAGGATTTGTTGTTGTTGTAAATTACCTTCAAGTCAGGTTCAATTTATGATTGATTTATGAATGAGAGACTTTCAAGAGACCTTGTTATTAAGCGTCCTGTTAAGATCTTGCAAACTCAAGAATGTAGTTTACATGACTGAGGCCATTTCCACACTACGCTGTTATAGCACTATTATTCCACTTTCAACATCATATGGCATCCTTGGGTTTGCAGTTTAGGGATGGGTCTTCAGAGCCAGAGAGCTCTTGGGCCTCAGTAAACTACAAACCTCAGAATTCCACAGGATGTTGAAAGTGGAATAATAGCACGATAACAGTGTAGTGCAGAAACGGCCTGAGTCAACCCACTGTCTTCCTCTTCTCCTACTGCTTTCCACTTTGCTGAGCATTATCTTTTCCAGTGAGTCACATCATCTCATGATGTGTCCAAAGTACAAGAGCTCCAGTTTAGTCCTTTTGCTTCCAGAGAGTTCAGGCGTGATTTGCTCTAATACCCATATATTTATCTTTTTGGCGCTCCACAGTATGAACTCTCCTCCAGCACCACATTTCAAATGAGTTGATTTTCTTCCTGACACTTTTCTTCATCATCCAGCTTCCACACCATACATAGAAATCAGAAAGCCCAAATACGTCATTCTTTCACAAATTAATATGAAATATGGCAAAGTCAGAGCTTCTCAACAGCTCAGATCACAGGCTTTGGCCAGAGTTTGCAGAGGACTTCAACCCCATAATATGGTTCAACAGCAAAGCATGCCCAAACGACATACTGAAGTCTGAGAATAATTTAGGGATGTTGCTATATAATTCCTGTCACGCTCCCCTCCTGGGAAAACCTCTACCAAGATTCCCGCAGGATGCCGCCAGGGTCAGGTAAGGGGGGAAGGGCCTTATTTTAGTTGCTGCAGACAGAGTTCAAAGAGAAAAAGTCATTTGAATTCAATTGACTCAATGAGGGGAGAGGAGAGGGCAGAATTTTGTCCTTCCCTGTAGACCCGGGCAAAACCAAACTGCTGCAGCCTCTCCTAGTTTGTATGTTCTTCCCTATTCATAACTTGTGTTGTCGTGACCAGACTCTGGCGCTTCTTGGATACAATTTCCATCTGCAAAATGTTGGACCATATGAGATTAGAAACTTCCAGTCCTCTCTTCACCCTCCCAAATGTTGGGAAAAGGAAGTGCAGAAACTGGGAAAAAAAAGTGTGATGTTCATGTTTGCTTTGTCTAACTTCTGAATAGGCCTGAAATTGCATTGAAAGCCTGCGTATTCTTCCTGATGACACCTATCCGCCATTCCGCCCCCCCCCCCACTCTTTCAGTCTTGAATGGCAATTAGGAAAAGGTTAACAGAGTGTCTTTCTCCCAGGAATCCTCTTCCTCTTTTCAAAATAACGGCGTTAGCAAAAGAAAATCCCAGATTAGGCTAACAGGTAGAAGCGTGGTGAAGCCCTGGGAGATGCTGTTGGAAGTGGGGAGATTGGGAGAATCATCCCAGCGGGAGCCTAATACTCATCATTTGGAACTGCAGCTGAGGCCCATTTGAGTGACAGGTAGCCGGGAGCTGAAAGAACAGCTCATATCCCACAACTGCTGGCATGCAGACTTGAAAGAGATTTATTTCAGGATAATTAGCCGGGAGTATTAAAGTGGCAGGAAGGATGTGCAATTACTGTTTAGCAAACAGAAGAGAAAGGACTGCAAAGGAGTCTAAGGGGTAGAAAAGGAAGGACCTTAAAACAAAGCAGTTCCAGGGGCCCAAATATGTCATCACTTGTTAAATTAGTTATCACGGAGGTGTGGGGAGCTGGACCACAGGCCGTAGTTAAAGAGACAAAAACAGTAGCCAGGACTGAAGAGCAAGTCAGGACTCCAGCACAGTTCCTCTTATCTTCTTAAGACCAGTGGCAACTGGTGGGTTCCCCGGTACTGGAACTGTCAATCCACTCTGGGTTTCCGTCTAAACTTTAAAGGAGTTATCCAAAGTGTTGAACCTAATTGGGGTGATAGAGTTCCGCCGTTTGGATAGCTCCTTTAAAGTTCATATTAAGACCCAGAATAGATTTATTGCCATCAGCTAAAACTGCTGAAGACTACACATGAGCAGCAACTGGCACATGGACGTCAACATGACTGGGACCACCACTTGTGCAGGTGTCTCAATAAATGGGTGAGAGAGCAAATCAAGTTTGAACTCTCTCTAGAAGCTCAAATGGCTAAACTCAGGCTATCATACCTAACACACTGTTGTGCATATCCCATGACTAACAATATACCCTGGAGGATATCTCATTTAACAATAGGCCATTACACAGGCCAACTGTAACACATGCAAATTGCTCCCTCCCACCTGGGGACTACACAAGTATATATACTCTGTCTCACTTCCATGCCACCAAATCCTCTGAAGATGCCAGCCACAGGTGCAGGCGAAATGTCAGGAGAAAATACTAATAGAACACAGCCTCAAAGCCCAGAAAACCCACAACAACCTACGGATTCCAACCATGAAAGCCTTCGACTTACATCAGGCTATTATACTTTGGACATATCCTGAGACATTAGCACATTAGCACATTAGCAAAGCTGAGAAGGCTTGGTAGAAGGGAAGACGGTAGGAAAAGAGGAAGATTGCATTACGGGTGGATAGACTCAATCAAGGAAGTCATGGTCCTGAATCTACAAAACCTCAGCAAGGTCATTAATAGCAGAGTCTTTTGGAGATCTCTCATTCACAGGACTTCCATAAGTCAACACCCATTTAGGGACATAGAAGAACGACAGCTTAATAGCATGGGAGTTGATACAGAAGCACCCTTTTGTTCATAGACTTCTGCAGAAGGCCATATCAAAATGTGTGCCTCCAGTGTATAGAGACAGTGGTGACCTGATGCCAGGGATAGGGTAATCAATGCAGCTTGACTTCCTAGTAACCATGTGGCCTACCACAACATGTTATGCAGAGGGCTGCCCTAGGAGACAATTCAGAAGCTTCAGCTATGCAGAGCGGAACTGTCATGAGGAAGCCGATGAGTGCCATATCAACATGGAAGGAATTCCATGGGCTGTCAGGATACTTCTGGGCCCAATTAAAGTAATTGAAATGTACCATTAAAGCCCAAGGTGCCTTGGGAATGAAATAGAAATGAAGCTTTTTCTGATAACAATCCATCACTATTTGGGCATGCTCTGGTGTTGTTCTTCATGCACCCCCTCTGTAAGGAGAATGATATTCAGCTTCAAAGAAGGTTCCATTTTGGCTGCCATCGCCCCCTTGCTGTGGAACATCCTCCCTGCCAAAGTTTGCTGAGTGCCACTTTTAAAGTCCTTTGGGCACCAGGTGAAAAAATATTTTGGTAACATATTTCGGTAACATAACAAAAAATATTTTGGCATTTTCCTCTATTCCTGGTTAATTTCCATGGATTTTATTTGGGGTTTTTTTTTAACTGCAATGTTGTTTTATTTATTTATTTATTTAAAAACACTTTTCTGCTAGTTTCCCATCTGAAAAATCTCAGAGCATTTTACAATAAGAACACAGACAACAGAAATATAGGATGGAGGACACGTGGCTGGATAGCGGTATGTGTGAAATGGATCTAGGAGTCTTAATAGACCACAAGCTGAACATGAGTCAGCAGTGTGATGCGGCAGCCAAGAAAGCCAATGCAATTCTCGGCTGCATCAATAGGAGTATGGTGTCTAGATCGAGGGAGGTAATGGTACCACTCTATTCTGCTTTGGGTAGACTTCATCTTGAATCCTGTGTCCAGTTCTGGGCACCCCAATTCAAGAAGGACATGGTCAAGCTGGAGCAAGTCCAGAAGAGGGTGACCAAAATAGTGAGGGGCCTGGAAGCCATACCCTAGGAGGATAGACTTAGACAGTTGTGTGTGTTTAGTCTACAGAAGAGAAGGTTAAGAGAGGACATGATAGCCATGTTTAAATATTTCAAGGGATGCCATGTAGAGGAGGGAGTGGGCTTGTTTTTTGCTGCTCTAGAGACCAGTACAAGGAGCAATGGATTCAAGCTGCAGGAAAGGAGATGCCACCTGAACCTCAGGAAGAACTTCCTGACAGTCAGGGCTGTCTGGCAGTGCAATATGCTGCCTCGGAGTGTGGTGGAGTCTCCTTCCTTGGAGGTTTTTAAGCAGAGGCTGGATGGCCATCTGTCGGGAGCGCTTTGAGGGTGTTCCTGCATGGCAGGGGGTTGGACTGGATGGCCCCTTGGGTCTCTTCCAACTCTACATTTCTATGATTCTATGATTCTGTGCTAAAGATGAGTTTTAAAATAGTAAAACAAGATGCAGTTGGCCCTCCCCATTCACTAGGATCAGGGGCCTTGGCACTTGCAAAAGTGGGACAATCACAAATATCAAAAGGTATGTGTGTGTGCCTCTAAGAAGGGGGCTGAGGCATGGTGGGGAGAACGGGCACCCCGGGACCAAATCACGTCAGGGGGAAGAGAGGAAAAGGTGGGTCAGCATGATGGTGGCCTATACGTCCTCTCTCTTGCCCATCTCTTTCCTTGGGTGTGTGTGAGAGACATTGGGGAAGGGTTTGTGATGCTGAGAAATTCCACTGTGATCCATCCTTAGCTGGCCAGGCAACAGCTGGTGGAGGAGGAAGAGGAGGACCAGAGGCAGGTTTTTGAAGGGTTGTGTGGCCTGATCAGAACCACAGAGAGGGAAGGTTCCCCTAGAAAAGAAGAATGGGGGGGGGCAGAGGTTGGAGAAACTTGCAAAGAATCAAATCCATGAAAGCCAAACCTACAAATGTAGAGGGCTGATTGTAATCTATTTTTTAAAAACACACACAAAAAAACACCAGTTCACTGGCCCTTTCTGCAACTTACTTGCGTCCGGTGCGGTCGCACGGGGATCACGCAAGCAGCCTCTTCCGTGAGGCTCTCACTTCCCCGCTGCTTCTGCTCTGCAGGAGTTGTCGGCCGGCCGGTAGGCAACATGAGGGTTCCACCTCTTCCTTCCGCAGCGCAGCCAGGTATTTTCCCAGGCTGTGCTGGGGGAGGAGGTGTGAGGACCACGGCTCCAGAGGCTCCTCACGTATGGTAAGTGCATGTGGAGCCCCGGAGCGATGTGCAATCGTGCACCATTTTTGGCTAAAAGCCGAAAATGGTATAGTGCGCAATCAGCACCTGCTGGCCCCAGCAGCGTCGCGCAATTGTGAGGATGTTCTCTGAAATGCTCCTCACAACCGTGGAACACTCCATAGGCCCTTTCGCATGACAAATACCATGCAAAAAGGGCCACTGAGAACCAATGGTAAATTTTTCAATCCTCATTTTGATTTATTGTTGTTATTTTACAGTGTACCTCCTTGGAATCCAAAAAAAGAATGAAGGGTACCATATTTGTTGGTGCATAAGACACACCTGTGTATAAGATGCACCCCATTTATACACCAGCAAATACTATTTGTTGGTGTATAATACACACTGGAGTATAAGATGCACTCCACTTTCGAACAGTATTTTTCAGGGGAAAAAAGTGAGTCTTATAGACTAACAAATACAGTAGTATAAAAATGCTTCTTAAGAAATAAACCAGTCCTTTCTTGTTCTCGTTTTCGTTGGTTATTTGAACAACTTTGCTCATCATCTGCCAAACTAATGCTGGGAATACAAGCAAACAGGTGAAGGTTTGTGATGCAAAGGTAATGGGATGTATATATACTGCCTACACAGCATCCAGCTCATTTGGATTATTATAGGAGATCCTATTTCCCATTTAAGCCCATTATCGTTCTTCCTCATTATTTAGAAAACCACAGACAGAACTGATTACAAACTTATGGAGGACCACAAAAGGAGAAGTAGCGAAACAGAGGAAATTACTACAATCCATGCCATTTATTGTTGTTCCTGTTACGTCCCTTCAAGGCACATTTAACTTATAGCAACAGCATCATAGAGGCCATTTCGGCACTGGCCTTATATTGCTATCATTCCACTTTCAACATCCTATGGAATCCCTGGGTTTGCAGTTTAGGGAGGGGCATTTAGAATTCTCAGCCAGAGAGCTCTTTGGCTTCAGGAAACTACAAACCCCAGAATTCCACAGGATGTTGAAAGTGGAATAATAACCCAGTACAAATTGCCAAAATAAGTAAAAATATGAAAAATACGTGCTGGAAATGCACGGAGAGAGGGACTTTTTACCATATATGGTGGTCTTGTGCTAAAGCAAAGAAATATTGGAAAGGTATTCATGAATGTATTGTTAATGCATTTCAAATTAATTTCCCTATGAGCCCGGAAATATATTTATTAAATATGTTAGATACTAAGTATTTTAAAAAGAATTCATTGAGAAAAATGATAATATATATGGTAACAGCAGCGAGATTAATATTTGCACAACAGTGGAAATCAAAAGAAGTCCCTGATCTGGATGATTGGTAATGGAAATTGTATGAACTTTAGGAAATGGATGAATTAACATCAATATTGACTGATAGACCAAGAAAACAGATTACCGAAGAATGGAATTTAGTTAAACCCCTTTGGAAAGCCCAATGGGGAAAACAATAGTAAATGAATTAGATAATTTGGAGTAAATAAATAATAATAATGATGATGATGATGATGTGTGGTTAAAAAAAACTTGGAGGAGTAAACATTATAGTAAGAATTAAGAAATATTGGAAAGAGATAGTGATATGATGGTTACAGTATGGAGCATAATGAATTGTTGGTCGCTTAAAGGTGAAGTATAATCGCCCACGATTTATGTAGAAGTGATAAGGGAAGGTTGGTAGGTAGGTATTGAGATTGTATTAATTTTCCTATTTATTATTTTGATTTTTCTCTCCCACTGGTACGTATAAGAATGTATAAAAATGTATAAATGTAAAAGGTAGGATGTTTGTTATTTAAGTATATAATGTATAGAAATGGTGAAACTATACTTATGTTTATGTAAAAATTATATAATGTTTTATCTTTGTGATTTTAATAAAAATATTAAAACATAAGAAAGTGGAATAATAACACTGTAACAGTGTAGGGTGGAAAGGCCCACAGATTGCCAAAAAGACACATGAATGGCTCTGGGAGCAAACCAAGTCTAAACTCTTCCTAGAAGCCAATATGACTCAACAGAGGCTATTGTACTTTGGACACATCATGAGATGAGATGACTCACTGGAAAAGGTGGTCATGCTGGGAAAAGCAAAAAGCATTACGGAAAGAGGAAGGCTACATGACAGGCAGATTGTTTCAATCAAGGAAGCCATGGCCCTCCATTTGCAAGACCTGATCATGGAAGTTAATGACCTGAGCTCTTGGAGATCTCTCTCACCATAAGTTAAAGTAGATTTGAGGGTAATTAACAACACCAGAGCCAGCATAGTGCAGTTATTTGAGTGTCAGACTACAACCCTGGGAACCAGGGTTCAGTTCCCCACTTGGCCATGGAAACCCAGTGAGTGACCTTGAGCACATCACACACTCTCTGCGCCCAGGAAATCTCATGATGGGTTTGCCTTAGGGTCACCATAAATCAGAAATGACTTGAAGGTGCACAATAACGCAACAACAACAGTAGGATACAGAGTAATAACAAAAGAAATTTAACAATAGGCTACATCCAATGACACACAGGTAGATGTCCACGCAAGCAACAACACCCATGTCAGCTCTGCTCTTTATCCTCCCCTATACCCTCCTTCTGGTCCCCTAGTTCTCCAGAGCACAGCTATACAGGGAGTCACAAGTGAAGGTAAAATCTGTTCTACCAGTGCTTCCATTCCATTGGAGGACAGCACTGAATATAACAAGGACTGTAATCCAGTACACATTGACCAGGAAGTCCTGCAGGACACATGAGGATCTACCTCTAAGTAGACACAGTCTGACAGTTCTGTGTAACCTGGCTAAGATTCAGCAGGGTTAGCTGAGAAATGATAAACATCCAGGAGCACATGAATCAAAGGCCCTTTCCTCAGCACCATTCCATCCCACAATGGAGACAGGAGAAGGACCACAATGATGCTTCTGCATGACATCATTGCAATTCTGTCCTTCTCCTGTCCCAAGGTGGCATGATAGTGGATTAAATTATTGACAGGTTTTCCCCATCAATGACATGGGATCATGCCACCACCCCACACTTACTTGTCCTGCGGAAGCCACAAAAAGCACACTGGCTGCACTTCCTGCTCCAGCGTAGCTTGTGAAAGTACCCAGCTGTGCTGCAGAAGGAAGAGCATAGCTATCGCACTCCTTTCTGCAGAGAGCCAGTGGGTGTGGGGGGGAACACTCTCATCGCACTTCGCACATCTCTCCCAGCAAAGCCACTGCCAGGATCTTCACCAGACCACTCCACAAAAATGTAGGGTGCAGAAAGGGTCAAAGCTAGGCAGCTCTGCAACTTGTAAAGATGTTGCAATCCACGTATAGTGCCTTGAGTTCCATGGCAGATGAAAAGGAGGATATAAATATATTGGTTCGAGTCCTGCTGGTATCTTACACATGTATAAGTTCCCCTATGGAAGCACTTGGACAATTTCGTCCAATGCAGAGTATCTGCATTTATGTCAAGGTTGCAGAGGTACAGATACAAATGCGGTGTCACCAGGCATGCAGTCACATTGCACATAGATTGCATTGTGCATGAATGCACACATGCATTTGGTTGCATCTTTGGTGTCTTAGTTAAGTTGTGCAGTCCTGCCATTCAACACAAGGGTTGTGTAACACCATTAATGCCTAACTCCACTTGTAGAGATTTACAGTATGCTCTCTCAGGCCATTTCCGCACACAGCGAGGGAATCACTCCCTGCCGCTACTCACTGGATCTTCTTTGGGTCCGGTCCAGTCCAGGGCGAGGAGGAGCAGTGCACGATCGCAGATCTTCACTGCTCCGGCATCCAAAATGGTGGCTTCCGGTTGGTCGTGGGTCATGGTCGTGGGTTTTCAAAAACACGCTGGAGGACCATTTTGGGTCACTCTGGAGCAGACTGAGGTATGGATCTACGCTAAATAGTCCGGACCCAGTCCGCTCCAAGATGCAGACGTCCTCCATGGAGGACGCACTGCACCGTTTTTTTTAACCTGTGTGGAAATGGCTTCACTGTAGGATGTCAGCCACAGGATAATATTTTGCCATCAAGGTGGGAAAAATGCATTCATTCTATGACTAGAATCCTAATGGGATGCTACACTAATGAAAAAAATACTTCTTTGAACAGTTGCTATTTTTCAGAGCCTGTGTAAATGCAAATCCTAGTGCAGTCAGTTGCTCCACAAGTAGACACAGCCCCTCTCTTCTTTTCACTTGGTGGCTGAGGAGCTATTTGACAACAAATCAACTCAAGGCCTTGGCACAGTTTATGCAATTGGTTGTGCCACTGGTGAGTGCGGGGAGGTACTGCATAACTACACTAGGGCATATTTATGTGAGGCTAAAAATATATAGAATTTTTGACTCAAGTTTCTTTGCTGCCTCAGAGATGTATCATGACTCTCTACCCTAGAAAGTTTTCTAGCTTTCTAGTTCAAGGAAGGCACTAAAGCTCCTTAACAGAGAATTCAAGTATCTCTCACCAAACTACAAACTGCAGATTTCCACAGTATGAAGCCACAGCACATAAAGTGGCATCAAATTGCTATAATTGTTCAGTACGGACACACCCCAAAGAGTAGGTCATCCTCTACCACAATGCTCACTGGGCCTGCCCAAGCTATTTTGCTACTTAAAGCCAAGGACAAGAAGCTGCGCCTCTCCATTCCATGCAGAGAAGCTGACTGACAGGGAGGCTACAGAACACTGTTAACAGCAAGGCCCTTTAAGGGATTCAAAGGAGAAGAAGAAAATGGGCAGGACACTCAAGAGGAATATTGGAGGAGAGGTTGTCAATACAGCCTCAAAGCACCTCACACCTGAGGATGTTCCTTCAGTCTGCCTGACAATATAAATGCAATAACAAAAAGGTGAATAACTAATAAAGGAGCACTAGGACTTGGAGTGTTGACCTAGGACTCTGGGAAACCAGGCTCCGCCATAGAAGCCCAGTGGTTGGCCTTGGGCAGTCACACTCTCTCAGCCTAATGGAAAAGCCATGGAAAAACCCCTTCTG
This sequence comes from Cyclura pinguis, assembly GCA_030412105.1. NCBI lineage: Eukaryota > Metazoa > Chordata > Lepidosauria > Squamata > Iguanidae > Cyclura > Cyclura pinguis. Next base: position 13,276,295 of record CM059599.1, on the reverse strand, counting down.
ATTAAATCTTGCCAAAAAAATTCCAAGAATAGGGTTGCTACAAATTAGAGTCAACTTTAAAGCACATAACAACAACAACAACTAGTTAATTCTTTACCAGGTTTTCAGGACAATATGGCTGCCTGGGGAAGTTGCCTCATTCTGTTTAATGCAGGGATGGCTCCATACTCTTCAGCTGCCCTGATTTGGCAGGAAATGTTTTAATTTATCCTTTGTTTAGACAATATTGTTTATTGTCTGTGGCCATTTCCACACTACACTGTTATAGTGCTATTATTCCTCTTTCAACTTCCTGTGGAATTCAGTGATTTGTACTTTACTGAGGTCAAAGAGCTCTCTGGATGAGAATGCTAAACGCTCCTCCCTAAACTCCAAAGCCCAGTCTTCCATAGGATGTTGAAAGTGGAATAATAGCATTATAATAGCGTAGGGCAGAAATGACCTAGGTATGTGTCTTAACTTTTTTATTAAAATATTTTTTTAAAAAAAAATCATTTGTCATCCCATTTTTTCAGCTGCTTTTCAAATGTCCCAATTTCTTTTCCCTCTCCTGTGTCCCCCTTTGTCCTAAGCTTACTTCAGTTGCTGTAAACTGAATCCATAGTATAAAAGTAGACCACTCAGAGATCAACAGCTCAGGATGAAGATAACAACTGTGGAGAATATTGCAATCTCAAAATGATTCTCTTTTTCCAAAACCTTTTGTCCACCTTTTTGGCCTAGGCTAGCTTTTTCTTTCCCGAATTTTTGTTTTTATCAGTGGTGTTGAAGGAATTAAGGAAGTCGTCAACAGTGAAGGCAGGAAAAAAAGGAAAAGTGGTTGTGATTTCTGAGGGCTGGAATGTATATCGCCTACGTTGTAAACAAAAGAAGATAATTTAAAAAAAAAAAAAGGCCTCCTTTCTCCCCCTAAAGTGTTCTTACAGCGCTTCGGTACACTTGTGAGCTCCGCATGTTGCGTCTCCCCCCACAACGCACACACATACACACACTTCACCGTCCCCACTCCCACCTCCACGAGGAGTGCCAGAAGAATACTGAAATGTCCGTTCGTGCTCATTGCTGGTTTTGTTCCATAAGCTTAGGCCATTGAAAGACAAAAAAACAGAACGTGCAGTCCAGGTGTTCCTGCTCAGTGCTATAATGGATGCAAATTGATATGATCGGAAGGTAAAAGATATTAACATCCTCAAACCTTCCTCAGGCACACAGCCAGAGAAGCACCAGAAGACTGCGGGCAGAGTTGTCCCGGATTATTCTCTATCCGGGACACCTCACAACAAGAGCTCTTATTACAGGACCGGGCTGCTAGGCAGGTGTTCTTACATCTTACAAGAGAATAAATAAGGAGTTGAATAGATGGACAAGATGGACTGCTTGCGTTATTGATTTAGTACGGGCAGCTGACAGAGAGCCGTGTGCCCTCTTTTATTTATTTCCACAAGGTACATCTTTTCTCCAAACTGAATCATCTTTGATTTTGACCAAAAAGGAAGAAGAAAAAGAAAAGAAAAAGAAAAGAAAGGCAGGATGGAAACCGAATCACTTCTGTGCCCAGCTGTCAGGCTGGCTCGTCCTCGCTTACCCACGGAGGACGGCTTTTGTGCCATCGAAATGAAGACAAGGACGATGCTGTGAATGCAATTTTTGATCATCCCTGTTTAAATAAACCGCGTGTCAATCAGACGGAGTTTGAAGCACATTAGAATTACAAAATATATCCCTGGAATATCATCAGGATTGTTTGTTATAAAGGATTGAACGGCATGGGCAAGTTCGAGACGTAATCCTGAGAACTAGCCACATGGTGATTTTAATACACGCGCTAAGAAAAACACACCGGAGATTTGGGAAAGATAAACAAGAGAGGGGACGGAGCTCAGAAGCTGATTTTTATATGCAGGGCAGCCTGACATGGAAAACACCCTGGGCATTCAGATATGTGAATGTTCATGTTAAAGATAGCTAGATTTATATAGGCAGAAATTTACCTAGAGGAAAATTGGTAAATACATTTTTTTTAAAATGATTTAATTATTTAATTAATATCTCATCTTTCTCCCAATGTGGGACCCAAGGTGGCTGCAGCAGAGATTAACCAGAGATCCTGGGGTTTGGAGTTTAGGGAGGTGCCTTTAGAACTCTCAGCCAGAGAGCTCTTTGGCCTCAGTAAACTACGAACCTCAGAATTCCACAGGATGTTGAAAGTGGAATGATAGCACTATAACAGTGTAGGGCGGAATGGCCTAAGTCTACTGAAGCCATTCCAAAGCAGCCAATAGCATCAGCAATGGGTAAATGGAAAGGCAAGATCCTAATGTATTGTAATTTCCAAGGCAACACACTCACTTTGAGATTCTTCCCCCCTTACTTTGAGGATCGGAGAAGAGGGTCCAGGTCCTGAGATCTGAGGCCCTTTTCACACGACATTTGCCATGCGAAAGGACGCCTGAAGCGTCACGCGATTCTGAGGAGCAATCTGCATGACGCACTCATAATCGTGCAATGGTCCAGGGGCCGGTAGGTGCCGATCGCACACCTTTTCATTTTCGCCTGGAAGCCGAAAATGGTGCACAATTGTGCATTGCTCCTGGGCACTGCACACACTTACCTGGTGTGCGGAGCCTTCACAGCTGCACCGGTCGCGCTTCCTGCCCCAGTGCAACCTGGGAAAGTCCCAGGCTGCACTGCGGAAGAAAGGGGCGGGGCTTTCACATGAGCAGGCAGGTCATGCAGAACTGAAGCAGCAGGGACGTGAGAGCCTCTCGCCGGAGGCTGCTCGCGCGATCCCCGCACCCCAGCGCCAGAAAAAGGTAAGATGCAGAAAGCGCCTGCGAGTCCCAGTGGTGCAAGCCTCCCAGTTTACATGTGTAACAGCCTTCACAGACTCAGCCCTGAGTTGTCCCTGTGAAGCACTGGCGATAAACTTCCATTTCATTAATACGGAAATATGCACTTGCTTTAGGCACTGCCAAAGAGAGCCACTCTTTCCTGTATGTTGTCACTCCGGTCTAATAAAACGTGAAAGTCTAATTGTATTAGCAATTTCCCCTTCCGATTATATTAATATGCATCATGCTAGTTTCCATTTGTTCTAATGCAACATGAAAGGCAGTAATGTGATTACTTTGCTTTACGATTATGGCAAAAAGGTGTGGCCCTGTTTATGTGTGCAATTTATTTATTTTCAGTGGTTGTGGCAGGACACACTGATTCAATGATTTCCTGGCTTTGGTCAGGCCCAAACAACCGAACATAGCTCACCAGCCACATATAGCGGACCACTGGGCTTGGCCAGGGACCTCCCAAGGTTCTGCTTGTAAGCGACAGAATGGGGCCATCTCTGCACTAGACCGTTATAGTGCTATTAGGACCCACCCTAAACTGCAAACCCCAGGATTCCATAGGATGTTAAAAGTGGAATAATAGCACTATAACAGTCTAGTGTGGAAATGGTCCTTGTCTGGAAAGGGTGGAGCAGGACTTGAAAACAGGTTGTGTACAAGGTTGCAATTTTTCATTTCCTCAAATCTGGGCATGTATTTTGCATATTCTAATTTGACAAATTAAGCACATTCATTATTTCCTTTTTCTTCAACTATGTTTCAACATTCGTTGTACTTTTTACAGTTACAGCTGCTCTGAGACAGCCAGTACAGAGTAATGTTTCAAATACTCGGCTTGGAACAGAGATACCCAAGTTCAGATCTCTGCTTGGTGATTGAATTTAGTAATAATAATAATATTATAATAATTTTTTATTTCATATCTGCCTCTTCCCATGGCTCAAGGTAGGGTACATCATAAATTAAAATACATATGAAAACATATAAAACCATTTAAAATATACCAAGGCCCTTTTCGCATGGCATTCGCATTCCAGAGCATTTAGCCATGTGAAAGGGCCTCTGGAGCGTCATGCAATTGCGAGGAGCCGTCCACATGACGTCCTCGCAATTGCGCAACACTGCTGGGGCCGGCAGGCACCAATCAAGCACTACAGATCATTAAGCAGTCAGTTTCTAATCACTTAGAAAGCAATGCGGTAATCACGAGAAGTCAACATGGATTTCTCAAAAATTGGTCATGCCAGACTAATCTTATCTCTTTTTATGATAGAATTACTAGCTTGGTAGATGAAGGGAATGCTGTGGATGTAGCATATCTCAATTTCAGTAAGGCCTTTGACAAAGTTCCCCATGACATTCTTGCAAAGAAGCTAGTAAAATGTGGGCTGGACAGGGCTACTGTCAGGTGGATCTGTAACTGGTTGACTGACCATTCCCAAAGGGTGCTCACCAATGGCTGCTTTTCACCCTGGAGAGAAGTGACTAGCGGGGTGCCACAGGGTTCTGTCCTGGGCCCAGTGCTGTTCAATATCTTCATCAACGAGTTGGATGAAGGAATAGAGGGCATGCTCATCAAATTTGCAGAGGACACCAAATTGGGAGGGGTTGTTAATATGCCAGAGGACAGGATCAAAATTCAAAATGACCTGGACAGATTGGAGAGCTGGGCGAAGGCTAACAAAATGAAATTCAACAGAGAGAGGTGTAAGATCCTACACTTAGGTAGAAAAAATGGAATGCAGAAATATAGGATGGGGGACACGTGGCTGGATGGCAGTACATGTGAAAGGGATCTAGGAGTCTTAATAGACCACAAGCTGAACACGAGTCAGCAGTGTGATGCAGCAGCCAAGAAAGCCAATGCAATTCTCAGTTGCATCAATAGGAGTATGGTGTCTAGATCGAGGAAGGTACTGGTACCACTCTATTCTGCTTTGGTTAGACCTCATCTTGAATCCTGTGTCCAGTTCTGGGCACCCCAATTCAAGAAGGACATGGTCAAGCTGGAGCAGGTCCAGAGGAGGGCGACCAAAATGGTGAAGGGCCTGGAAGCCAAGCCCTATGAGGATAGACTTAGAGAGCTGGGTATGTTTAGTCTGCAAACAAGAAGGTTAAGAGGGGACATGATAGCTATGTTTAAATATTTGAAGGGATGCCATGTAGAGGAGGGAGAGGGCTTGTTTTATGCCGCTCCAGAGACCAGGACAAGGAGCAATGGATTCAAGCTGCAGGAAAGGAGATGCCACCTGAACCTCAGGAAGAACTTCCTGACAGTCAGGGCTGTCCGGCAGTGGAATATGCTGCCTCGGAGTGTGGTGGAGTCTCCTTCCTTGGAGGTTTTTAAGCAGAGGCTGGATGGCCATCTGTTGGGAGTGCTTTGAGGGTATTCCTGCATGGTAGGGGGTTGGACTGGATGGCCCATGTGGTCTCTTCCAACTCTACATTTCTATGATTCTATGATTCTATGATTTCATTTTTGGCTTTCAGCCAAAAATGGTGCACAATCGCGCATCACTCTGAGGCCCCACACACACTTACCGTGCATGCGGAACCTCCAGAAAATACCAGGCTGCGCTGTGGAAGGAAGAGCAGGCAGTGGCTGCAGAGCTGTAGCAACGGGGACGCAAGAACCTCTCGCCAGAGGCTGCTCGCGCGATCTCCGCACCCCAGCGCTGAGAACAGGTAAGCTGTGGAAAGGGCCTGAGTTAAAATTCATAGTTAAAAATTGACTGAGGCCCTTTTCGCATCTTACCTTGTTCATCGTGCCATTGTGTGGGGATCGTGCGAAAAGCCTCTTGCAAGAGGGAATTGTCCCCTGTCCACACTAGCTCCATGCTGGACGGAAGGAAGTGTGATAACTCCGCCTCTTCCTTCTGCTGAGCAGCCGGGTACTTTCCTGGCTGGGGGAGGAAGTGCAGCCATCGCGCTTCCTGAGGTTCCACGTGCCAGGTAAGTGAGGGAGGGATGCGGGAGGAATGCGCAATCATGGGTCATTTTCAGCAAAGAGCCGAAAATGATATAATCCGCGATTGCCACAAGATCGCTACTGGAGCGCCACGCAATCACAAGAACATCATGCAGAACCGTCCTCGCTATTCCACGTCACTCCCATGGCCATTTTACGTTTGAAGTCACATGCGAAAAGGGCCTGAGTAGGCCTGCCAGAAGAGATAGGTCTTCAGAACTTTTTAAAATTCAGACAGCGTGTTTTGCTGTTGAATCTCTTCTGGCAGGCGATTCCACAGTCTAGGGGAGGCTGACCGAAAGGTCCTCTGGGTGACTGTTGCCAGTCTAGTCCTGGCTGGTTTAAGTAAACAGCCTCCAGAGGACCTGAGTGTATGGGGCAGATTGTATGGGAAGAGGTGACCAGGAGATCTGGGGCCAAGACTACCTGCCAGTAAACCTGCTTTATTTGGTTTTTTCTTCTGGCACTCTGTTGCTTGCACAGATCATTCCTTCTTCCTTCCTACACCATCTCTTGCTTCACCTTGCACCCTTGCAATGCACTCCTCCCTTCTTGCATTCCACCAATCAGACCACTCACTCTCCTTTCCTTCCTACTCCCTCTCTTGCTTCACCTTGCACCCACACCTTGCACCCACACAATGCACTCTTCCATTCCACCAATCACACTGCTCACTTTCCCTTCCTTCCTATTTCCTTCCTCATCTCACCTCGCCCCCTCACAATACATTCCCCTCTGCTTCTTGTACTCAGCTTGCACCACACTCTCTCCCTCTCACCTGGAAGATGGATAGACTTGTTTCATACAGAATAATTTCACAGAAGGGTGCCTCCACATTTTACCCCATATCTAGGCTCCAACAAGGGCTAGAGACTTTTTTGAAAAACATCACTTTGTGTCAGATGGGAAATGGGTGGACCAGACAAACTAGGACCAGCCAAACCAGGTGTATGGCAATCCTAGTTCTGCATCGTTGGTCCCAGAGTTTGGAAAGTGGGGGTTGAGGGGACTACAGCTTTTAGTATTCTCCACTCTCAAGCATGCTTACCAAGCATTAGGATCCTCTCTGTTAGCTCATATCATTTCATGATGCACCCAAAGTACAATAGCCTCAGCTTAGCCATCTTGGCTTCTAGTGAGAGTTCAGGCCTGATTCTCTCTTGTTCATTAGGCTTTTTAGCCTATCATGGGCCCTTTCCGTACCTTACCTTTTTCCGGCTATGGGATGCAGGGATCGCGAGAGCAGCCTCTGCCGAGAGGCTCTTGCATCCCTGCTGCTTCAGCTCTGCACGAGCTGCCTGCTTGCGCGAGAGCCCCGCTTCTTCCTTCTGCAGTGCAGCCTGGGACTTTCCCAGGCTGCGCTGGTGCAGGAAGCGCGACCGGCATGGCTCCAGAGGCTCTGCACACCAGGTAAGTGCACGCGGGCCCTGGGGGCAATGCACAATCTTGCACCATTTTCAGCTTCCAGCCAAAAATGAAAAGGTGCTCGATTGGTGCCTGCCAGCCCCTGGAGCATCGCGCGATTGTGAGTGCATCGTGCAGATTGCTCCTCACAATCACGTGATGCTCCAGGCACCCTTTCGCATGGCAAATGGTTTGAACAGCACTCTCTTTCAGCACCACTTTTCAAGTATGTGATTCTTTTTTCTGTCAGCTTTCTTCACTGTCCAGCTTTCATAGGTATATTAGCCCAGCAGTGTTCCACTGTGTCTTGGGATAAGCACAAAGCCTGTGGTGTGGAAAAGGGGAGGGACAGAAATTTTGCAGAATGCCTTCTGTTCACTCTAGAGGCTCTTTGGATCCATGTCAATAGATTGGTTTTTGCTGACATGGGAAATCTTAGTCCAATCTCCAGAGACCTTCCACTGTGGCTTCTGATGATCAGGAGACCTGCAGCTGGAGCAGAGAAATGACACAAGTGGCATAGAATGCCTTCTGCTTATTTGAGAAGCTGTTTGGATCCAAGATTTTATTTTCATGGTTTTATTTATTTTCATTTTATCATTTTATTTGCGTGTGGTGTTACCCTAAGAAGTCTTGGATGTTGAGGTCCACCCACAATGCCAGAATATCCTTAGAATTTGGGTGAATTTGGCTTAAAGGAGGCCTGCTAGAGAAGGGTAATGGCATGATCTTTTCACCTATATGTACCAGTACTAACTGTAGAGAGGACTGCAGTTAAAAGTTAAATAAAATATTTTATTTGAATTGACAAACATACAAGAAATCAGTCACTCTTAAGAACCATACAATGCTATTGAAAATGAAGCAAGAAAGGTTGGATAGAGAGAGATTAGGAGTGGAGAGGGTAATAGTTACTAGTCTTGAAGAAGGAGGTTGCAGCAGAGTAGCTCAGACAGCATCTGACTGTAGCAGAAAGGAAAAGCAGTCTGGGGCACACTGAGTTCTACATACCACATTTGGCTGGAGTTGAAGCTAGGATTTTTATACTCTATTTTATACCCTGAAGGGGTGTGTTGACAAAACCTTAATGGCCTTCCCCCAGGGGATTGACAAAGGGGTCCAACATGGGCTGATTGCTTTCACTCCAGAGTGACAAAACATTGATGGGATTCACGACAATCTCTTAATGTTCAGTCAGGCGGGGTGTATAGGGAAGATCTCCATCGAGTAAGATCTAGGGATGGTCTCTGATTGCTTTATCTGGGCAGTTCATCTTCCGTTGTGTTCGAAAACGTAAAGAGCCTGAAGTGGTGACGGGACTAGCACAAACGCATCAGCATTGAGGTTTTCCACATAATCCAATCTGGAATTTTCCCACCATCATGACCCCAAACATGTCTCTGGTCAATATGACCTTGATTGTAATCTCCAGTCATTAATAAGTCCAATTTATGAAAATCACATATCTTGTTAGAGGAGTGGTAGGCTATGGTAACAGTGGATATATCAGTCCAGAAACCCTCATGTGTAACTTCTGTAGGGGCTGGAAATGTGAGAGGAAAGCAAACAGAAATTCATTTGTTTTCCCGCACAAGTGAAATGCCTTATATTCATGACAGAGATATTTTGGTTCCAAAACAAGAGTGTTTTATGGATTTAGGCCCTTTCCGTAAATTACCTTTTGTTGGTGCTGGGGCACAGGGATCGCGCGAGCAGCCTCTTGAGAGAGGCTCTCGCATCCCCGCTGCTTTGGCTCCTCAGTTGTTGCCTGCCAGCCAGCAGGCAACATAAGGGCTCTGCCTCTTCCGCAGAGCAGTGCAGCCTGGGATTTTCCCAGGCTGCGCTGGGGCAGGAAGCATGAGCGCCGCGGCTCCGGAGGCTCCACATACAAAGTGCGCTCGGGGCCCTGGAGTGATGCGCGATAGTGCACCATTTTTGGCTACAAGCCGAAAATGAAATAGTGCGCGATCGGCACCTGCCAGCCCCGGCAGCGTCGCACAATTGCAAGGACGTCATGTGGATACCTCCTTGCAATTGCGTTATGCTCCAGAGGCCCTTTCACATAGCAAGTCGCAAATGCCTCGCAAAAAGGGCCTTAGTTGTGCAAACCCTCTAGCTATCTCGAAGGAGCTGAGACAGTCCCAATTAATCTTCCCCCGCCCCATTTTTTCAGCTGCTTTCCAAATGTCCCAGTTTCTCTCTTCTTCCATTTTCTTCCTTTGCTCTCAGATTATGTTAATTACTGCAAACTGAGGGCCTTTCCTCACTGCACTGTCATAGTGCTATAATTCCACTTTTAACATCCTGTGGAATTCTGGAGTTTGTAGTTGACTGAGCCCAAAGAGTTCTCTGGCTGAGGATTCTAAATTCCCCTCCCTAAACTGCACACCCCAGGATCCCGTAGGAAGTTGAAAGTGGAATAACACCACTATAACAGTGTAGTGCAGAAATGGCCTGAGGTCAAAATGCAAAAGTACTTTGCACTCAGTTAACTCAGCCAGAGGAAGAGGAGAGGGCAGAATCTTGCCATCCCAGTAGGTCCAGACCAAAGCAAACTGCTGCAGCCTCTCCTAGCTCATGTGTTCTTCTTGATTAATAACTTTTGCCATACTGACCATTCTGAGGCTGCCTGGCCACATGTGTCTCAGTTTTCATCTGTGAAATGTTGGAGGGTATGATAGTACATGTTTTCTTTGGGGAGGCAATGAAGTAATGTAACACTTTGCGGTGAGTACAGTTCTTTAATACCTAACAGGTAAGAAAGGGATATAAATATACTTTGAGAAATTTACCCTCACCAGGCTGTTTCCACACTACACAATTAGAGCAGGTTCCATCCTATGGAATACTGGGATTTGTAGTTTTGTGAGGTATTTCGCCTTCTCTGCCAGGGAGCTCTAGTGCTTCAGCAAACTACAAATCCCAAAATGCCAAGGAATGCAGTCACAGCAGTTATTTCAAGTACCACGTCTCCCTTTATGTATCCTGTAGAGCTCTAAGAACATCCAGAGAGGCCCTTCTCAGGCTCGTTTGATGGGAACAAGGAAGACAGCCTTCATGGTAGCTGCTCCAGACTTTGGAATTCCCTCTCTAAAGAAGCCAGGTTGGCCCCATCGTTGGTCTCCTTCCGTTGGTGGGTCAAAACATTGCTATGCCATCAGGCTTTTATAAACAGAATTGGGCTTTTAATCTTGTATGGTTCTGTTCGTAAGGTTTGTATAGTCTCTGATTGTCTTTTAATATTATAACATTCAATGTTATTAACTTCATAAAAATTTTTTTAGATTGTACTTCTACGAATCTTTTGTGCTATTTTTAATTTGTATCATTTTAAATATGTTGTTAAATATATTGTTTAAATATGTTGTTTCAATCCAATTATCAAGGAAAAGGTGGGGTATAAATGAATATAGTAGTAGTAGTAATAGTTGTAATAATAATAACAACAACAACAACAACATTAATAATAATGCAGTCAGCACCCAGGCCCCACCCGGAAAATATAATGATGATGAAAAGAAATGGAAAGATGAAACTTTGAATCTGCAGCCCTCCATAGGGCACACAACCTGTCAGTGAGGACCTACAAATGTTATGCTAGATCTTTATCCAATATTTTCACCCCAGAAGGTGAAATGGATGCTTGGAAACACAGAGCCAGGTGTATCACTTGGCATGAAACTATCTGGAGGTCTGGCTTTTCTGTTTCATGTTTGGACTGGCGTTGGAGATACATCTTATCTCAAGGCTGCTTTCCTATCTGCCCTTGTTTTCATTCAGGACAAAGGCAAGCCTGTGTGAAGTTCACCCTCAAGAGGCCGTCACACAGCCCTTGGCAGCCCCCGAAGGGCAGCTGAAAGTCTTCCTCTTCCCCTGCGATTTGTCATCATCAACAGGGGTGGGGAGGTTGCCTTCCCAGGCCATGCAATAAGAATAAAATCGTAGCAGGGAGGTTTAATCACAATAATTAAAGAGAGTTTAAACTGGAGCATCAGGATCAACTCTTTGGTGTGGCAGAAAAGGCGGGTGGGATCGGGCCAAATGGTTGTTTGATGTGAAAGTCAATGACTGAATTATTCAAAGAGAGAGATTTCTCCAAAATGATAATTTCATATTTTACCTAACTGATTGTGATTTATTACAGAGCAGAGCCCCGATCGCACTTGCGGCTGTTAGAAGCTCCGGTCGGTGCTTCTTCTCTCTTCAGCGAGGCTTTTCGATCTGGACATTAATATCTCCATTACGGCTGGGAGTTACAACGACCTCTTTCAACCCACAGGGTTTTCTCTCTGCCCCCCTCTGGAGGTTTTTATTCAGTTAGACCTGGCACTTTATGCTGCTGGAGTGTCAGAGAGAGGAGAGATGCAGCCATGGTCATATGGCTCTAGCAAGAGATTAAAGCACACTTTTATCATCTCTTTAGATTTGAACTATTTTTTTTTCTTTCTTTCTTTCCCTTTTTAGCCCTGACAGTCCCAACCCAAGTGAGCAAGTAAAAGCAAACCTGTTTGGCTTCCAGACAGGGCAGGTGACCAACCTGCCACATAAAGAGACTGACATGGGTTAAGAAGTGGGTTACCTGCTTTAGAACAGGGTGGTGAGGAACACTCTTGGTGTTGGTGCTGGTGGCGGGCAGGGCCAGACCACAATGAAAAGCGAGCAGCCCATCATTTCCCTCCCCACACCCTCTCCTTCTGACATCTCTCTCCTCACTCCCTGACACTCTTCTCTTTCAGTCTCCCTTTCTCTCTTTCTCCCTCTTCCCACTTCCTCCGTCTGTCTGACACCTCTTTTCTCTCTCCTACACTCTTAAGCTACAGCACCATAATATACTTTAATTGGCACGGGCTCTGTCACTTGCAGAATCCTGCCATCTGTAGTTGGCTGAGTTTCTCTCGAGTTCTCTCACAGGGATTCCTAGGTACTTTGTGGAACTAGAAATCCCAGGAGTCCAGAGCATGAAGCTGTGGCAGTTAAAGTGATATCAAAGTGCCATGATTGTGTACTGCCTTCTTTGATCACCCACTTTCTGCTACTCACTTACCCAGCAATGCCATTCGAAACAATTACCAACCAGATCCCATCCCGACTCTCACTTGTGGCTCCAAAGAGTCCAGTCCTTCCCCCTTCCCCTCCCATTTCCCTATCCTTGACTTCAGTCAGCTTCAGACTGTATCTCTTCCTTCCCTCACTACCCCCGGCTCTCCTTTTAACCTCCTCAATCTCTGCGTCTTTCAACAATTTTAACAACCAGTTCTGGCAAACCCATTGCAAACCAGCTGAATGATATCATTGCCTTTACCTCCCTCTCCCTCCAACCGATTTCCCTTTCTTTCCTCGCCCTTGAACAACCGGTCATAGCTGGTAGCTCCCATGTCAATGGGGTGATGAATCTGTTCTGGGGTTAAGTCTGAATATTACCAGAGCTACCCAAGATATTGGGCCTTTCCAGTTGGCCCTTCACATTCGCTAGGGTTAGGAGCGTAGAACCCTCGCAAATGTGGAAAAATCGCAAATAGCAAAATGTGATCTATGTCTGTGGGAAGGGTGCTGAGGCATGGTAGGGAGAATGAGCACCCAGGGTCCAAACCAGGTTAAGGAAAAGAGAGAGAAGGGGAGGTGGAATAAAGCATGATAGCCCTATACTGCCTCTCTCATCCATCAGCTTCCTTGGGTGTATGTGGGGCCTTTGGAGATAGTTTGTGGTTTTGATAAATCAGGCTGCAAGCTATCCTTAGCTGGCCAGGCAGCTACCGGGGGAGAAGGAAGAGGACCAGAGGTGGGTTTTTAAAGGACTGCACCTGATTGTTGCTACCAAGAAGGAAAGTCTCTCCAGAAATGAAGCCCTTGAAGTAGGGGGCAAGGGCTGGAGAAACTCGCAAATAATCAAACCCGTGAAAGTGAAGCCCACAAATGTGGAAGGCTGACTGTACACTGTTACAGTGCTATTATTCCACTTTCAGCATCCTATGGAATCCTGGGCTCTGCAGTTTAGGAAGGGGCATTTCGCATTCTCAGCCAGAGAGCTCTTGGGCCTCAGGAAACTACAAACTCCAGAATTCCACAGGATGTTGAAAGTGGAATAATAGCACTATAACAGTGTAGTGAAGAAAGGCCTATTGTGTCTTATCCCCAAAAGTAGATAAAGCAGCAAGGGAAAGAATATTCAAAAATATTTGGAAAATGGATGAAAGAGATATTTCTCAAATGTCAGCAAATCCAGAAGATGACAATCCCAGGCTAATGAGAATCTCTACCTTTCAGGATTTATTCTGTGCAAAATTGACGCATGGGTTTGGGGGCTTTGTTTTGTTTTTGTGCAGAAAACCAAATTTTGCACACAGAAAGAGCAATTTCTCTGCAATCTTATTTCTGGGCAAAAATACAATTTTGTGTGCAGAAAATGCTTTTTTTTTCCTTGCACAAAAAAAAAGACATGTGCAAGATAAGGCCCCAACTGCAGCAGTTTCTGCAGAGGACACAGCATCTCATCCAGAGAAAATAATTATGTCTGAGCAGCACTACACTAGCAGGCCATGCTCCAAGGTGAAGAGGAACATTTGGTTCCTGCACCAAGTCCATCAAGGCTAGGATAGCCCTGTTAAGTTTTGTGTTACTTATTGTCCAGTGTTGCTCTGCGTTCCAAAACAGAGTTCCCACAGTGAAACCTGCAGAGGGCTCTTGTACCTTCAGTAGTTACACAGAACTTGTTTATCACGCATTCAGGTAACGAGAAAGACTTGCAGAACTTCCCTCTTCCACCCAACCATGAAAGGTACAGGAACCCTCTACGGTTTTTACTCTGGCAACCCTAGTTATTAGAGATCTCAGTTTTTGAAGAGAAATCAATGAGCAAATTATTAGTCAAGGCAGGGCATATAAATGCTGTTTCCATGTTCAAAATGAAATCAAACAGGTGGGGAAGAGTAGCAGTTGGTGAGCCTCCTGTGAATCTGTTTTGGGTTTTGGTCTGAACTTGAAAGGAAACATCTGAGGGGCTGATCCTTTGGGGGGTCACCTTATCCATTAGGCACTTTAGGCATAGTGCCTAGGGACTACAAAAACAGGATTAACAAAAAAAATTCAGGAATTGCTAAGGAAAACAAAATTCCAATATAAAGATGTTTTATATAGTCATCCCTAGTGGTACATCGAGGTGAGGTGGGGAGTTGAATACAAGAGTCCCTGATTGTATATGTCATTGTTCCATTCGTTGATGTAAAGGGCATTATAAATTATTATTATCATCATCATCATCATCATCATCATCATCATTATCATCATCTAAGTCTTCTGAAAATCTTAATGTGGCCCTGGAACTCTGACCTTGGGTAACTCTGTTAAAGTTTAAACTAAAACCCAGAGTGTATGTGCCCTCCCACTGACATGGAATCAGGGGCAGGGAGAGAAATTTGTCTTAAACAGAACTAGAGGAATAGCTTGAACATTTATCTAACCGCCTCCCCCTAAAAAAACCTTTTTGAAACAAGAAGCAATCAGTCCTCCACTTTTTTCCCCATTTTTTAATATGTCCCTCTCCGTTTTCCCACTTCTCTTTTGTGCTGGACTTTGACAACATGCTTAAGTTAGTTTCACATCTGATTTGTCGCCTGAGCTTCCCAAAGTTCGGGAAATTAGTATTGTGTGTGCAGTTTGATTTAATTAGCAATTGGGGAAATAGGTCTGGCATGTTGCAGGGAGGCTTGGGGAAATTGTCAATTAGCATTCTGTTAATTGGTGTCTGCTGTCCTTGCTTTTAGTTTTTAACCCCTTTTACCTTGTTCCCACTTCCAGAGTGGAAAAAAAAAATCTGGCTGCTTATTATTCTTTAAGTAAAGGATTAATTGCTTCAACTCCTGCCTGCGCATAATGTCCCTTTTTCCCTCTCCCAGCGTGGAGAGATTTGCAACCATCAGTAGAAGAGACATTCATTTCTTTCAAGAGCACCCCTCCTGCCGTTTATTGGAGATTTGTCAGGAGAGTTCTTCCACTGAGCCTGCAATGACCTCTGCTTTTAAGGCACATTCATTCAGGGGTTTGCCTCATTCAACTTTCCAGTACTCTTGGAGAACTTTTGATAAGAGAGTTTTGTTGTGGGGAAAGGCCACTGGAGTTGGTCCCCTGCTCAAAAGGTTTCCCCCCCGACACACTTTTTATCGGTTTCAGAAGTCCGTTTAGAGATGTGTGCATCTCACAAAGAATATTCTTCCAGCTTCCTTTCAGACTCCTGTATTTCTCCAAAAGTCAGAGAATTGGGTGGGGGGAGGAGTTAAAATTTGTACTTACCAGGTGAAATCCGACAATGCTAACAGCATGCACAGAACTTTCTGTAGGAAATTCACTGGTCTGCCTTAACAAGGTTCTTCTGACTTCTCTTCACATTCCTCAAATGTTCCATGCAAATTGCGCTGCGTTTGGCTTCAGACCCAAACAAACAAATGCATCAAACCTTCTGCAATTGTACTACATGTAATAGATAGGGCTGTTGAGATGCAAGCTCCAAGGAAACCCAGTCCAGCCCTGATAGGTTCAGTTAAATAAAAGATCCAGCTCAGGCTTGTCACTGAGTTGCAGTTCTCCATCTCCCAGTTAGCTTATGACAGGAACTGGGTTCTCTATGTGAGATGCTACCAACAGGATCTCAGACATTTGTATGGAGGATCCATTTATTCACAGGGGGCCAGCAACTTTAGAGATGGAAAAAGTTGAATGAATTGGGACATGATGACCCAGACTAGGCATAGAGGCCCAATGGAACCAATTGTGCCAAGACTAGATGGGCATCTGTGGAAGTAGAAGAGCTATTTTCATTCCATGACGCTTTCTCGAGAGATCCATGGGGAACCTGGGTGCTTCTGCGTATCTTTGGGGGCCACAAATTGAGGCTCCAAGGATTTTGTTGTCTTCACCATTGTGCCAGGGTGAACTGGTCAGGTTCAAAGTGGTATGCAAAATTATCTTACAATCCTTCCAGACCACCTTCATGCACTCCACATTAACTTCAGTAGAATTTGCTGTGACCATCCTGTGACCTGGACAACTGCAGAGGGGCCTATGGCCAATTCCACCACTCCCCCACAGGCCATAGGCCATATGCCAGCCACTCAACCCCATTTATAGCACAAAATGGCAGATAGAAATGACATCACATCACTTCCTTTTACCATTTTCAGGGAGGAACAGAGGGGAAAGAAGGGATTTGAGAGGATGTTCTGAGGGCATTTGGGGGTTGGGGAAGAGTTTTGCATGTTTACATACATTGCCCCAGGGCTTCAAGTACGATGTTCAGGACATTTTCACCCAAAAATCACACTAATAATAAAAATAGAGGGTTCAAGCAGACTTAGGAGATAGAGGGCTTCAGGGGCTACAAAATCAGAGTCCAGGGACCACATTTTCCCCACCTCTGATATGTTGACTATACTGTAGTGAAGCACAATCACAATGTGTTCAAGTGAAGATAACATTTGGTTGCTCGGTAAGGATCAACTAGCTGAAGTTACTAAGTTTGGTTCCTGCTCTTGGCCCTTGCTCTTTGGTGACTGCATGCCAAGAAGATGTTTCTTTCAATATACAGAACTGTGCAAGAAGGTAGCCAGGTTAGTCTATCACAGCAAAAGCAAGAAGAGAGACTTGCAGCCATGTTATAAAGATTAACAAATTTTATTTGGCTGTCACTGTTGTCCATGGCAGGAACAACATCACAAGGTGAAGTGGGTTGCACTCCATGAAAACTTAATGCCAAATTTAAAAAAATTTAAGCCTATAAAGTGCTACTAGACTCCTCACTGTGCCTTTTTCCATGAGCATCGATGGTGAGTGGCTACTAAACTAAAAAAGGGGCTTGCTACACTAGACTGGCAAGGATGGGGGTCCCGTTGTGAACCAACAAGAATCATCCAGCACACCTGCAGTAACCCAGTCCCTGCATAACCATGCCTCAAGTAAAAAAATACAGAGGCAGAAAGAGAAGTAGTCACTTCTGGTAGGAAGCAGTTTTACACCCCCTTGTGCCATCTGGCTAGGCTGGCAGCAGCAGTCTCCATCATGCCAATTTGGCTACAGTGCCCCCAACCAGTATCTTGCCCTACTTCTGGCTCCCACAGCCACAGCCAAGCATTCCCAAAGCATCAATGCCTCCATCCCATCATCCCCACCCACGAAGCATTCCTCCACAGAGGGAGGGCCTGGTCAGTGAACAAGGGCCACTCCCATATGTCCCTGCACACACCCCCAAGCACTAAGCTACGCCCCTGAAACTACAATATGCCCTACAGAATGCTGTACATTGGGAGCTGCAGTCAGAACACAGAGGTCTGAGAGTTTTGCAAACTGGCAGCGAAATGCCATTCCAAGTCGTTTCTGATTGGCTTCAGGGAAAACTGATGCAGCCCCACAGAGCAACAGCACCTATCTAAATATGAGATGCTTACCTGTTTTCCCTCACCACTCCAGCTGCTTGTTTGTAAATGAATGCATTCCAAAAATGCCACAAGTCGCCAATGCACCCTCTTCTCCTCCTCTCATATTATGCACACAATAAAATGGTTATGACACATTTGATTCAGTGGCTGTAGCGAAGGAGGGGGGTTGAGCCACCGTATACACTCATGTATAAGTCGACCTCATGTATAAGTCGAGGTTACATTTTGGGGCCAAAATTATCGATTTCATTATGACCTGTGGATAAGTGAAGGCTCATTCCATGGAGAGGGTGCCACCTTAGGAGGCCAGCTGTCCCTGGCTGCCTCTGCCATTTTCCTACCTAAGCATTTTTAAAAAAGGCTTTTCACTACTCTATTCAGAGAAGAAGACAGATCTTATTTTGATAAAAGTTAAGATGTAGTATTAACTCTGATCAAACACTGCTCCAGAGATTAGGACAAGGACCAATGGATTTAAACTGCAGGAAAAGAGATTTCACTTAAACTTCAGGAACAACTTCCTGACAATCAGAGCTGTCTGGCAGTGGAATATGGTGCCGGAGCGTGGTGGTGTCTCCTTCTTTGGAGATTCTGAAGCAGAGGCTGGATGGCCATCTGTCGGGAGTGCTTTGATGTGGTTTCCTGCATGGCAGGAGGTTGGACTGGATGGTCCCTGTAGTCTCTTCCAACTCTATGATTCTATGGTTCTATGGTTCTATGATTCAAAATAAAGAACCATCCCCTTCTCTTAGCAGAGTAGTGAAAAGTGAGAGCTTAGTCCATCCCAGCAGAATCTAAAAGAAGCACCAACTCCCTCTACTCTCTCAGCGCTCCTTTGAGAGGAAGTACCAAAGAGCTGCTACCACCATTTTTCCACCCAGGCATTCAAAAAGGCCAGAAGTGGTACTGCAGCAGAGACAATAGAGGGGGTCAGTGCTTCTAATCTGGGACAGATTAGGGACCTTTCCGCAGCTTACCTCTGTCCCAGAGGCATCCGGTAATGGTGGTGGTAGAGGCTCTCTCGGGAGAAGAGCACAACGGAGTGCTCTGCACCAGCTGCCTGCAGGAACCAGGAAGTGTGATGGCCATGCCCCTTCCTTCCGCAGCGCAGCCAGGTACTCTCTCAGGCTGCCCTGGGGAAGGAAATGCAGCCATTATGCTTCTGGGACTTCTGCATTGAAGGTAAGTGAGGGACGGTGGTGGGAGGGCGGCGCAGTCACTGGTAATTGATGGGGGAAACCCCTCAATGATTTGTGGTGTGTTTGCGCTGCCCAGGGACAGGAGAAGGATGGGTCCAGGACAACCTTGTGCATAAGCATCATCCCAACATTGTCTTTCTTTCATCTCCATGGCAGGTTGGGTGTGTCACGCAAAAAGGACCCAAGTTTTGCCTTTTGCCACTTTACTCAGACAAAGGGATGGTTCCTTTTTAGACATGAATTAAGATACAGTGCTTATACTGACCCATGGATAAGTCAACCCAGGTTTTGGGGATCATTTTTTGTTCTAAAATTTCTAGACTTATACATGAATATATACAGAATGTCTTTCTTAACATATAAGCATTCAACGAGACCTCTAGGCTCAACTTTCTGTAGCCACCAATGGACTGAAATGGCACAGAAAACCTGCAACCCAAGAACACCTCCCCCTTCTTTTTTAATCATCACCAACTCCACTTTGTCTGTAATAAATTAACAGGGACTGAAAATAGCAGCAGAATGATCTCTTTCTTGTCCCCGACGGACGTTTGCCCAGATCACAAAACCTACCCTGCTCTTCAGCACAATTAGCTGCCTTTGCTCCAGAGAGGTTCCGGACTGGGAGTCCTGGATACTCGGGGTCAAAACAGAAGGGTATTGGCAGGGTGCACCATGGGAAAATGCCAAGGAATCTCCGTAGGCTTCCTCCTGGCCAGTGCTATTAACCTTTCCTTCTGATGAACACCAAAAGTGGAATGCAATTTTGCAAGCGAAACCTTGGAATAGGAAAACCCTCTTTTAAGAAGGTGGAAGACTGAGGAAGGAAATAAAATAAAAGCATAATAATAGATTTTGTTTGCCAACTGAGGAGGAAAGCAGCAGTGTCCTGTTTCAAAGCTAGCCTTTCCTTGGTCGTTTTTTTGCCGCCGGGTGTCTGGCTATGAAGGAGAGGGTGTGATTTCATTAGTGCAGGATGGGAATATTAATTAATTGTTAATTATTATTAATTTAGAGCCCGAGTCTGCAAAGTGTCTGATTAGGATGAATGCTTTGCATGTCAATAGCCATCCTAGAGTCAACACAATCTTTTTATGGGCAAAATTTTCAATGCAACTCTGCATCACAGTAGGGGCTGGGGATTTCAGGTGGTCTCATGATTTTGTAGTGCACTGAGTCACATTTATGTATCTATCTACTTGCATATGCATCTGTTTTATTTGTGTCCTGCCTTTCACCCAAGATGGGACCCAAACCTGCTTATGATGTAAGTTAAAAACAAAATAGCAAAAGCAGTATGTGGCACAAAAGTGTAAAAAGCAGGAAAGAAGCAATCCAACTAAAGCATTAATTTAAAAAAATTAAAAACACATTTTAAAAAAATCACCCCTCTGCATATTTGGTAAGTTGGTTGTAATGATATATTCTTATTCAGCCTGAGGTCTTTGGATAGGTGGCTTTTACTTGCACATCTTCAGACAGAAAGGAGCAGAGCTCCACTGGGACTGAACCAAAATGATTTCACCCATTTGACAATTTCTTTTCCGTTTGTGAACAATAGGTCCCATTTTGGGGTCATCACAAAAGGTCTTGAAATGTTCATTTATTTGGGTCATAAAATGGGAGTTTGTACATGTAAGGCAGAACCCAACATACACAAAGACAGCCTCCTAGGGTCGTACACACTACAGTGTTATAGTGCTGTTATTCCACTTTCACTGCCATGGCAACATTCTGTGGAATTCTGGGATTTGTAGTTTAGTGGGACTCAATAGTTCTCTGGCTGAGAATCCTAAATGATCTTCCCTAAACTGCAAATCCCAGGATTCCATATGATGTTGCCATGGCAGGTAAAGTGGAATAATAGTGTCGTAAATTGTTATTTATAAGTGTTATTCCACTACAGATCAGTGCTTCCTGTAGTGGAATAAAGTTATTGCTGGGCTAAAACTTTTCTATTATCTTCTTGGAGGTATTGGATCCACATGAAAATAGAAAGCAATGTTCTCTTGGTTTCCTGGGCAATGGTGGCAGATATTTCTCAGAAATATTTCACAGAGTCCAGGGCTGCTGCTTATCTTAGACATATGAAGGCCGACGTACTCTTAGTGACATACACCACCACAAGTCAACCTTATTGTGTGCCTTCAAGTCATTTTCAACTTATGGAAACCCCAAAGAGAACCTATTGTGGGGTTTTCTTGGCAAGATTGGTTGGGAAGAGGGTTGCCTTTTCCTTCCTCTGAGGCTGAGAGAGTGAGACTTGCCCAAAGTCACTCAGTAGTTTCCATAACTCTGGTCTCCAGAGTTATAGTCCAGTGTTCAAACCACTACACCACACTGGTACTCAACTAGCACAGATCCATTTTGTCGTTATTGTATGCCCTCGAGTCATTTCTGACCCTAAGGAGGTCTCATCATGGACTTTTTTTGTTCAGTGGGGGACTCTGCCTTTGCTTTCCTTTGAGGCTGAGATAAGGTAAAGTAATGTTTACCTTAAATGTATAAAGACAAGCATCCTCTTAGCGACAGACACCAACACAAGTCCACCCTATGCCTATGTCTTCCTTTTTTAGATCATTATACATGCTGGTATTTTCTTCCATCCTCTGCAACTACAAAAACTCCCCTACCCTGACCAGGAGTCATGGTTTTGCCCCAAACGGCCATTCCATGGCTGGCAGAAAGCACAGAAGACTGGAGAAGTATCTGGCAGATCTCAGCAGAAAATATCATTGGTCTGTATCTAACCAGTAAGGCACAGCCAAACGCTTTTCCAGTCCACCGCACTCTCCATCAGCCATGCAATGGTTGTTCAGGAGGGCTATTGTGAGTCCTGGGGATGTGAGCGAGGAACTATAGTGGAGTCACACTTATGGAACACATTCTACTGGCCAGTGTAGGAGCTCAGCTAAACTAACCACAGTTTAAGGTATTCTTTTACTCTTTTTAAACAAAAGCGTGAAAGTGAGGGCTCCTGCCCGCTCAGAACTATGTGAAGATCTCTCAGCCACTCTGCTCCTCCCATATTTCCTAGAACAGCTTTGGTGTGACATGACTCAAAGTGATATACCGCTGCTTACAAGCCATTCTGAAAAGTGTCATTTGTGACTTCCTTTCAGCTGCAGTTCCTGGAGTGGCTGCAAAGCAAAGCAACACAACCTTGTCTCACTCCAAAGCCACTTCTGGAAGGGTGACTGGTGCAGTATTTCTGGCCTCACTTCCTGGAATGCCTCAGAGAATTGTGTAACCTGCAGTTGCAGGATTCTATATTGCTTCAATGGCATTCTAGCACACGGGAAGGTGAGCTGCATCCTGCAGACCACATGCCCCCAGTGGACCCTATTTTTGTGGCTCCTGAAGCCCCCTAGCAGCCCCCAAAGCCCTCCCATCCTCTATTAAAAAAAAAGAAAGAAAGAAATTGGTGTGATTTCATGCAGCTCTTGCCTAAAAATCATGCGGAAAGCCACTCCCCTCCAAATGCATGGAAATATAAGAAAATACCTCTGCCCCACCCTCAGCTCCCTGTACTATCCCCAAATACTTCCATTTTGCTCTGCAGCATCTTAAAAATGGTGAAATGGTTGACACAATGTTATATGGCACAGAGCTGTGCTTTGCAGATGGGAAAGCTGTAGGCACATGGGTTTACTTCTAAGCAGGAAGGCACTGCACCAATGGATTTTTCCATTATTCACCAATTATTTTCAATGGAAAAAATGGCCAAGCTTGGCAAGGATCCCATATGGCCCCACCCACTTTGTTTTGGTCCCACTTACTCTGTCCTTGACCCCACCTCAAGACCTAGAAAGCAGCCTGTGAGACCACTTCCAAATTGGAAATAGGGCTCTAGGTTGAAAAAGGTTTCCTTTCCATGCTCTAGGGAGAAAGGATGTAGCTAAATGGTAGATCATAAGCCATGTCCTCCAACAATTAACAGATGAAAACTGGGATACCCGTGGCCAAGCAACATCAGAAGGTGATAAAGAGGGCAAAAGTTATCAGTTAGGAAAAACAGACAGGTTAGGAGAGGCTGCAGCAGTTTGTTTTTGTCTGAGCTTACTGGGAAGGGCAAGTCTCTGTCCCCTTCTCTCCTCTCCACCTCTGTTGAATTAATTGAGTTTGCAGCAATAGAATTCAGTTTGCAGCAATAGAAGTAAGTTGAGGACAAAGGGGAAAAGTGGAGGGGGAAAGAAAAACTGGGACATTTTAAAAGCAGCTGAAAAAGTGGGATGGCAGAGAATTAACAGGGCCTGTCGCTGCCCAACTGGGTCAGTTGGAGGTTTGATATGCTTTGCATACAGAAGGTCCCAGGTTGAGACTCCACCCTGCAGTGGTGGAGGTTGGAAACCTGAAGTCCTTGAGAGCTATTTCTAGTCACCTTTCAGAATGCTTTGTACGAATGATCAATGGCACATGTCAGGATGGAAGTCGCTTCCTGTATTTGTAGCCCTGCTGGGAAAATTGATATTTTTGGAGATCTGTGATTCCAATCCAAAAAAGTAGTTTTTCCAATTTCCAGTTCCTAGATCTGTTCCTCAAGCAGGTTTTGGCGGTGCAGGCCTTTTGCATGCAATCACCCCCAGCACCAAAGCCAGATCAAACTGTAAGAAGTCTCGAAGGATAGAAGGTTTGAAGCATAGCTTATGTGGTTGCTTCTCAGGTTGGGTGGAGAACATCAGGTTGGGTAGAAGACCAATGCTGAAATTTTAGTCAAGTCAGGTCCTATATATGGAATGGGTACAGGGGAAGAGAGAGCATGTTATCCTTTGGGTCAGGCTGCTAAATGTTTTGGACCACCCCTAGTGAATGTTCTTATCATCCCAGATGTTTTTCTACATATTCAACACAAATCTACCTTCCTATAAGTTAGCCCTATTAGATTTAGTCCTGCCTCTTTTTGGGCAGTTCCTTTAGAGGTGACAGACCTAAAATCCTAGTGGTCATTCTAGATTTTGGGAACTGGAGCCCAGAAAAGTAATTATAATAGGTTCTTCTGTGGCACACAGAGAATTTGAACTTGGAGCATCTGAAGAGCATGTGTCACGCCAACCAAGTTTTCTCTAGACTAAATCATGAGTTTAGTATTTCCTGCATTGATCTGTTTTCCATAACACTGATCACAGCTTGGAAAAGAACTCCAAGCTCTGATCAGGATTACAGAAAATACAGAAAGAGATCCTGGTTTAATGCCATGGCCCATCCTAACTGGCTGGAAGATTTGCAGACCTCGAAAAAGGAACTTCTCCAAGCTTTGACTCCAACCAGGTTTGTTACCCTCCTCTGAATTTCCCTCCCCCTCCAGTCTCCATCTTTCTTAAAAAGAGAGGCACCCACCCAGAACTGTACTGCTCCTTTGCATGCTGTGCCCAAACCAGAATCTGATTTGTTTTCACAGTTTCCCAGGTAAGGTTAACTCACTCTACAATGTGAGGCTGGATTGTCCTCAACACTGTCCTAACTGTGCCCACCTCAGCCCTTTCCACCATCCTGTCATCACATTTGCCCTTCCAGAGAGCCTTTGGGAAAAGATGCAGGTAGGTTCATGAGCAGGCCTGCCAGGTAAATGGGAACGGGAGGAGCGTTGGTTGAGAAGTTCCTGGACTCAAGGCTACTGCTGCTGCTGCACAAACTTGGCAGCAGGCCAAACAAGCTGAACAAGGTGAGGCTCGGAAAAATTATACAGAATGCAATTAAAACCCATCCTTCCAAGTCACTAGGTTCCTCTCTGGGCACAAAAATAATTTTCCCATACCCTGCAGCATTCAGAAGATGAAAAAAAAATGGAGCACATATTGCTGAGCTGCATCAGAGTGCGGTCAAAAGGGTGTGGCCAGGCAGCACAACAGCAAATGTTATTAATGAGGAAGAAGACACAAAAGGACTATTTTGAGCAGAGGAACCATGGTATTTATGTATTGGGTTTGGGAAGGGCAAAATTCTGCCCCTCCTCTCCTCTCCAGTCCTCTCCTCTCCTTCCTGCTGTGTCAGTTGAATGAGAACTACTTTTGGACTTTGAATTCTGTTTGCCGCAGTGGAAGTAAGCTGAGGACAAGGGGAAAGAGGGAGAAGTGAGAAATTGGGACATTTTAAAAGCAGCCAAGAAAGTGGAGTGGCAGAAGATTAACTGGGACTGTCCATACTAAACCAAGAGGGTATGTTTACCTTCATTTTATTCCCCTCCCCTCCAGGTCCTTTGAGCATCGTCTGGGTTGAGATACTACAAATATCTAACATGGGCTTCCTCCTGTACCTGGACTGCAGTCCTAATTCATCCACTCCTTCTCGTGTGCCATGGATGATGATGATGATGATGATGATGATGATGATGATGATGATGATGATGATGATAGTACCTTCTCTACATTTCTAAAATTGCCAGAGCTTGGGAAAATGATTGCTTGGACTGAGGCTATCAGAATTTCTCAATCCACATGACCCAGTGGCAGCTGGTGAATTCCATATTGGTGGACAGATGAATCCACTTCTTGATTTTAGACTGAACTTTGATGGAAGGGGTTATCCAAAGTACTGAATCTATCTGAGGGATAGGAGTCCCGAGGGACAGCCATCCAACCTACAGCAAAACAGAAACAACTACACTCTGAGGTAGTCCATTCCACTCTTGATCATCAGACTTTTTATCAAATTGGTCATCGTCCTCTGGTCAGCTTATTAAGATCCTTCTTGGACTGTGGTCCATGGAACTGGGTACATTGTTTCAGGTGAGTTCTAACCAAAACCAAACAGAGTGGCGGTCATTATAAACTGGACACTAACGATTTTCAGATCTGCCTAAAAATCTTTGAAGTGGGTGCTGAAATGAAGTTTTTTTTTCTCTCTCTCTCCCTCCCTCTCTCTCACACACACTCATAAAG
This sequence comes from Cyclura pinguis, assembly GCA_030412105.1. Taxonomy (NCBI): domain Eukaryota; kingdom Metazoa; phylum Chordata; class Lepidosauria; order Squamata; family Iguanidae; genus Cyclura; species Cyclura pinguis. The sequence continues at coordinate 13,250,576 of CM059599.1, read as the reverse complement.
GGATATTTATAAAGAATTAGAAACCACCAATTAAAATGGTGAATTGTCAGAATGGCCTTCCACTAATACCATCTTTGCAATAATTATCTCGCCAGAACCTCAGACGTTGTATTATTTTCCATTGGATTTACAATTAATCTTGTAGAAACAATAAATCCTCTCAGAGTGAAGGGATGGTAGTATTATTAAATGCTCAGCTCTTGAAAGTTCGGGGCAATTGTTAACTAATTAGTTCTTATGGCTTTCTTGTTAAAAAAAAAAGTGGGGAGGGGAAACTTATAGAAGTGTGGAAGCTCTTTCTAGATTCAAGACAAGAATTTGCCTCTGGAGAAGTCCTGGAGTCCAATTTCTTTCTGCCAAAATGTCATATCCATGTTGCATAAGCTGGGCCGAAAGGAAGGTGAGCGTGTCAAAAGGACCTCCTACCATTCTCTAGCTTTCCTTGAAGGACCGATAGCCAGTAGCAGTTGGTGGCTTCCATGTCAGCAGCACGGTGAATCCACTTTGGGCTTTCATTCATATTTTAGAAGAGGGGTCCAAGGTACTGAACCATATCCTAAAACAGGTACCATCAAAGATCATATCCATGTATTTAGGAAGTAGTATCTGTTGTTTTGGTTAAAATAAGCTCAAATAACAATCTGCCTCCATTTTGCCACATCATTGGTGCAGTAAAATTTGCGTCAATTTTCCTGAAAGAAACTTAGTGCTGGCAACATTTTCCTCTGGGTTTTTCGGGGAACATATAGGAGAACTTCCCCTAGAATCAGTGGAAGCAACTTCTTGGATATTTTTCTTATTTTTCTAGGTTACCACCACAGAAACAGTTCCACTCCGTCAGTGATTCAGCCACAATTTCCTTTCCTCCAAAGCATCCCAGATCACTGTGAGAGAAAAATTGGGGTTCACAAATGCATTTTTTTAATGGCTGCCATTTTACTTCCCATAATGCCCTGGGATTGGGATGATAATGGAACTTGGGGGTACTGTTTTACAGTGGCTCCATTGCTTCCTAGAGGACCAAATCCAGAAGGTGGTACTGGGGGACTTCTGCTTGACGCTCTGGTTGTTGGCCTCTGGGGTCCCTCAGGGCTTGGTTCTGTGCCCAATGCTATTTAACATATACATGAACCTGCTGGGAGAGGGTGTGTGGAGTTTTGAGGTTCAGTGCCACCAGTATGCGGATGACACCCAACTCTGTTAACTGCTTTCCACCTCAAGCCAAGGAAGCTGTTTTGGTCCTAAAGACAAGATGAAGGTGTTCTGGTCAGTTAAAAGGCAGATCAGAGAACAGGGAATCAGTGTGCTGAATAGGGTTACATTTCCCCCCAAAATACTGGTCTAACACCTTGTGTGTGCTCCTATATTCAACTTTGATCCTGGAAGTTCAGGATTCAGTGGTGTCCAGGAGTGCCTTCGCACAGTTAAACTTTCTGCACTAGGTACAACCATTCCTTGAGATGTCATATCTGACTTCAGTGACACATGGCTTAATTATATCCTGCCTGGATTACAGTGACATCCTCTATATGGGTCATGAAGAGTATTTGGAAACTTTGACTGATCCAAAGAGCTGCAGCTGTGTTGCTAACTGGGGCTTGCTACAGAGAATACACTACTCCCTTGTTGCAACAACTTCACTGGCCATTTCTGGGACACCATTCAAAGTGCTGATTTTAACCTATAAAGCCCTATAAGGCTCAGGCCCTGTTTATCTGAAGGGCTGCATTGTCCCTTACAAAACAGCCCATATTTGAGATCTGCTGGGGAGGCCCCTATCTCCGTCTCACCACCTTCATCTGGTGGGAACATAGGAGAGGGCTTTCTCAGTGGTTGCTCCCAGGCTCTGAAACTTTCTTCCAGAGAAGTTAGATTGGCACTCTCCCTGCTTCTTTTTTACAGACAAGGAAAGACTTTCCTGTTTCAGCAGGCATTTGATGAGTGACTGTATAAAGCCTGTCTCGCCTAAACAATGTGCTGGATCCTGCTAATTGTAGTGCTGGGGTGTGTCTGTGTATCTAATGATATAAGTTTTATTCTGGTTTTATATTTTTGGGTTGTTTAATCTTGTTTTAACTTTTGCGTCCTGTGAATTTTTAGTGATGCCTTTTTTTTAACTTGTTGCAAGCCACTCTGAGGCCATTCCCACGTGGCATCGCTGTCCCACAATGTGGACGCATCGGCAGTGGTCCGTGAGTCATGCTACCGCACAATGTTGTCACAGTCCCGCCAAAGCATCCCAACCCATTACAATTGTGGGATATACCATTAATAGAAAAAATCCATTAATGGTCCACAATCACACAATACTCCTGTTGCCAGCAGCCATGCAGAATGGGAGGAAGTGCAATAGAGGCACTTCCTTCCCCAGGGCAGCATGGGAAAGAGGCTAGCGGCACTGCAGAAGGAAGGAGTGTGTCATTCACATCCCATTCCTGCAAAGGCACTGCCAGGATGACCCTGGGATGACAACGGAAAAGAATGAGATGTGGAAATGGCCTGAGTCCCAAAGGCAAGTTTGAAATAATAATAATTATTATTATTATTATTATTATTATTATTACTATTATTATTATTATGTTTTTAACTGTTTTAATATTTTTAACAGCTTAATTCTATTCTAATGTTGACTTTTTGTATATTCTAACTATATTTTACTCATTTTAATTCTGTAAACCACCTTGAGTCACAATCTGGGAGAAGGGTAGCATAGAAATTCAAGTAATAATAATAATAACAACAACAGCAACAACAACTAGTACTACTACTACTAGTATTTACTGTGTGACATATGGAAAGCATGAACAACCTCCCTCCACACGTGGTTGACATCTCAGTTCCATGCTGGAGCTATTTGTGGTCTCGTTATAAAGAGATGTCCAGATTCAAGAAAAGTCCTAGGAGCAATAGCATTCACTCACATCCCTGCCACCATCTGTGGTAAAAAAAAAAATCCATAGCAACGGGCTCCTCCACCCCTAAAGTTCTACAGAACATAAAAGTTTTGACAAGCCAATCAACCAGTCTTTCTTTCTAGCTTCCCAAAGGATAGTGAGCCCATGTGTAGGAAAACCACTTGAAAAAAATTATTCTGCAATCCCTCGTTTTGGACTTTGAGCAGGGGACATTCAGAAATTCTCCAGCTGCAATCATCATCATCATCATCATCTACCTGTTACCCCCAGATTTCTTGGTGCAAAAAGAGAATAAGAATCATAGAAACATAGAAACAGTTAGAGTTGGAAGAGACCACAAGGGCCATCCAGTCCAGCCCCCTTCTGCCATGCAAGAATACACCATCAGAGCAGTTCTGACCAATGGCCATTCAGCCTCTGCTTAAAAACCTCCCAAGAAGGAAACAGCCAGTCTAACCTCTCTGGGAAAAAAGTTCCAGAGCCCAGGGATAGATCATATAGAAAGCCTTCCTGGGCTCTAGAATTCAGGCTGTGTTTGCCATGAACTCAAAGTTGTATTGCTGTTGAACTGAATGTGCTCCACACTTTAAAAAAAAAAAACCACTCTTTTTGCATCATGTTTGACTTGTCACCACATGCGTCATGGGCTTTGAAATCTAATGCAGCAGAAAGCTGTTGTTCCTCTCAATATTTTGTTTAATTTATTCTATTATTTGAGTAAAATATTTATATGTCACTATCCTGACTTACAACAGGCTTCCAAGTGGCTGACAACAAGAGAAATATTAGCACACAATGAACATATTTTTATAAGTCCTGGTTAGCATATAATACACATATTTTTTCAGAAGGCAAGCATGGCCAGGAAAGATTCTAGAGAACTGCTAATGTAGTTCCATGCACTACCCTGCAGGCATGCAAAGCCTAACTCTGTCCTACGCATGTTTATCCAACCGCAGCTGCCTACAAGCATGCAAAGTACAGCTCAGTCCCATTCAGGATATTTGACTTGTAAATGCCTTTAAATATCCTCTTATCTTGAATCACTGATTGGTGGAGATAACAGAAGAAGCTCATGGAAAACCCCATGTGTCCCATGCAGGCAATGGACTGGAAGTCCCTATTCGTGATACAAAATCTCCACCCCTGCATCTTTGTTAATCTTTGTTGCTGTGGTTGATCTCATGTTACAACACTATGAAAATGAAGATGCTTTGCTCTGAAAAGGCTACAGTAAATACAGAGGGTTCGTTATAGATTCCCCACAGAGGTCCTTCCATAGCCTAGTCAATCTTTGATTAAGATCTAAAGATCTCAGGATGTTAACCGTCTTCTTGGATTCCCAGAGTGAGATGGAAAAATCTCAGAGCAAGAGCACTGCCTTGAAAAGTATGTGTACATATATATTCCTCATTGGTTAGACATGATGTTTTTCTATTTGAATGGCATATTCTGTGCAAATGTGATTTGTGCTTATTGTATTATGCTTAATCCATCCATTATCTATCACTTTATTTATATCCTGCCTTTTTCCCAAACAGGGACTCAAAGTGGCTTCCAAGATGGAATGACATCACCAGGGGCTGCCCCTTGTAACATCACCCTTGTAACATCACCCAGGTCTGCCTGTCAGGGATTCCAGGCAGGGAACCCTGGGAAAAAGATCAGCCCACTGCAAAGATGTTGCATCATGCCCCAGCTGTGGCTAATTGCAAGGTTGCATAAGAAACTGGGGTCGTGTGCAGATGGTAGAGGGAGGTGTGTAAACCTCTACCTGATTGGTTGTAAATGTGTATATAAGAAAGCAATCCCCAGTATGTATTTGTCTGTTGACCAAACCGGTGTCTGGCGCAAACCTTTGTCCGTCTGTTCCATGTTGTGTATATAACGGAACGTTGCTACAAGATAAAGTGCCTCCTGTTTGGAAGAAACTCCTCCGTGTGTGAGTATCCTTACTGGGGAACAAGGCTGCTGCTGTTGGCTCGCTGCCTTCTGGTTTTTCCGCTGCATCTCTGTGGGGCTGAAACTGTTTCTATTTGAATGGTATATTCTGTGCAAATGTGATTTGTGCTTATTGTATCATGCTTAATCCATCCATTATCTATCACTTTATTTATATCCTGCCTTTTTCCCAAACAGGGACTCAAAGTGGCTTCCAAGACAGAATGACATCACCAGGGGCTGCCCCTTGTAACATCACCCTTGTAACATCACCCAGGTCTGCCCCATGATCAAAAGGTGGGGGGCATCGTGGTCCACCCACAATGCCAACATCTCCTTAGAATTTGGCGGAATTGCAGCTCAAGGGAAGACTGTAAGGGGGGGGTAACGGCAGGATCTTTTCACCTGTGTATACCAGTACTAACTGTAGGACTCCAGCTGAAGGTTTAAATGGTATGTTTTTATTTGGAAATGAAGAGACACACACAAGAAATCAAGCAGTCTCACGAACCATACAAGGCTAAGGAAAAATGAGGCAAGAAAGGCTGGACAGAGAAAGATTTCAGGTGAAAATGGTGATATTTACCAATCCAGAAGAAGAAGGTCAAAAAGGAGTGGCTCAGACAGTGGGCCAGGGGATAGCACAGAGAACAGGAATTTGTGGGCCACGTGCAGCATAACACCCAATGTGTTACATCCAATGTACTATGAGTTGCTGGGATCAGAACCAGGGCTTATATACCCTATTTCCTGCCCTGAAGGTGTGTGAGTAAACAAAACAGTACTTGCCTTTCCTCAGACTGGACAAAGGAGTCTGGAATGTGCTAATAGTCTTACCTTCAGGTGACACAGCATTGGTGGGAGTCACGGTAATCTCTTAATGTTTAGACAGGTAAGGGGACAAAAGGGAAGTTTCTGGGAGACACGGAGACAGGATATTGGTCTTTGATTGCTTCACTTGGGCAGTTTTGTCTTCTATTGTTTTTCAGAGGTCTGGCCATTGAGAGGATTATCCCAAACCCATCAGTGTTGGGCTTTCCATCTAATTCTCTTTAACTTATGACGTGGCCATATCTGAGGTCATCTTGACCTAGTCCACGCTTACAGCCAGTGCCCTTTCCAACGTGCTTTTCAGCCATAAGCACTCAAGTTTTATATCAAAAATGGTATTTCTCACCAATTTTGCTATCTCACGGAGGGGGGGGGTAAGGTGTGATAACAAGGGAGGAGTAATTATTAAGCTATCCTGAACTTACAGGATAGCATGGAGTGGGGTCAGCATACATTGGAATTACAAAGACTTTGTAAAGTGATTTATGGATCTCAGCTTCATGGGTGCAATCAACAACCTATACAAGCCAGTGCATTTTCAAAAAAAAGATTCTATACTGTAGAACACAAAGTTTAATCAACATCAGAAATTAAACCAAACCATCAATAGCTGCAATTTTTTACCCACTTAAAAAGCATTATCCTAGGGTTATTTTTTTTTCTCTCCATTTGTCTTTCCCCCCAATTTTAGCTTTAAGTGGGGCTATTGGAGGCAACCATGGCCATGTTCTGATATGAGTTAATTAGAATTCTTGTATGGTTTTCTTCTGTTAATTATAGCCTAATTTGATTGCTTAATAGCGCTGCTTTTCGTAATGTTTAGCACCTGTTGTAAATTGCACAAGATAAATCGCCTTCCACCTTCCAACCTGTTTACCACCAACTTCTACCTTCTCCTTTTCATACAACCGAGAGGCCTTCACAATTCTCCTTTCTGTTCACTCAACAAAGAAAGCTCTCCTGTCCTGTGGATCATGGCCAAAGAGAGAGAAAGAGAGAGAGAGAAAGAGAAAAGAACATGATTTTCACTTTGATATCTTTCTATATATATGTAAAAAGGCAAGATTTCTTTAAAATAATGAGAATGATGAGGAATTACACTTTAAAACCATGCCAGTGTTCACTTACCCCATAATGCCGACTTTCACATATGGGTCATCTATTTTATGTTCCCTCCCAGTCATTTTTTTGTTTTTTGTTTTTTTCTTTTTTGCTTTGCTTTGCTGTGAGCAAGAGAGAGATCGCACACTCATTGATGCTGTTGTGTTTTTATTCCAGCTCCTCTTTCTCCAGATTATTAGACAGAAGTGGAAGCCGAACACTATTAATGGATTTCTCCCATACATCGTGCTATGGTACAATTTTTCAAGGCTGTGCATAATTGTATTCTTTCTGCCAGCCTTCCATGCGCTGTCCTTGTCATGTTGTCATTGAATGCTGATCTCAACCTTCTGTAATTGGAGATGTTCTACTTTTGGACAAAGGTGTGGGGGGCAACTCAAGGGACCGGAGCTGACATTTACTTCATCAATTTATTTTTATTGTTCCTCCGTTTATTGCCGCTGTAACAGCCCTTTAATAGTTATATCTCCTCCCTGTAGGGTATTCTGGTATTTGAAATTTTTCCTTAACTCATTTGTTCTCCTAAATAACAGTAAAGTGCATTTCAGGCTAACCTTTCTAGACTTCCCATCTCCTCTCTTCTCTTCGGCTTTCTCAAAGCAGTCGTGGCTTTAAACTTTTTACAGGGCTGTCAGCCCGAAAGGCCAATGCCTTCGTCGGCTTCATTCTCACTGCCAGAATTGCCGCCAAATCGGTTGAGGGCTTTAGGAATTTCCGGCAGGGTGGCCTCCCAAAACCGTGCATAAAGTTCTCCTCATAATTCAAAGATGGCCATCCTTTCCCAGGAAGAGGTGGGGATACAGCAAGGTGAAGCAGGCATGCAATTAATACTTGCACCAAGACTCCCATTTTACAATCTCCAGTCGAGGAGGGAATTGTAATTAAATCTTTACAACTGGCAGTCCAAGTGATTTGTATAATGCTTCCTTCTGTTTTTCTCTGCCAAGAAGGGGCAAAATTGTGAAATCCAGAAGTTTCTCAACATGCTAGGGCACAAGTGAGTTTTTATAGGAGGTGGGGGGGGGGTACTTGACCCCCCCCCAGGAGAATGTGGAGGCCTGCATTCCCACTACCACAAAGTACCAAAAAATGTCCTGAATGCCTTCAGATGTCTCCTAGGCTACTTTCAGCATAATTTTAGGATCCCCTAAGCTGCCTTATACCTTATAGGCCTTTTTTAACAACACGAAGTGATTAGGAAGCCCTTTAACATTCTGTTTTTTAAAAAAGGACTCTCCTGGTCCTAAAATAGCTCACAGGATCCAGAAACATGGCAAAAATGCCCTCTGCATGGGGACATTTTGGGACAAAAAAGATTCAAGAGAATTTTGAATTCAGGGCTCCAGACGCCATGTTTTGCCAACCCCTTTGTTAGGAGTAATCAGAGGCAGAGCTTGGAAAAATAATTTTGGGGAGCCCCCAGAATTCTCCAGTCATCATGCCCAATGCCCATGAGAGGTACAGTTTTTCTCATATTTGGCAACAACCTAAATAGCTATCTCTGAAAATCCCACCTCAGATCCTGGGGCCCTATCACACTACACTGTTATAGTGCTATTCTTTCATTTTAACCGCCATGACATCATTCTGTAGAATTCTGGGGTTTGTAGTTTGGGGAGGCACTGCAGCTCTCTGGCTGAGAATTCTAAATGCTTCTCCCTAAACTGCAAATCCCACAATTCCATGTGATATTGCCATGACAGTTAAAGTGGAATAACAGCACTATAACAGTGTGGTGTGATAGGGCCACTGGCATAACTGTCCCAAAGTGGCATGACGGCTGGAATCCTGCTGGTGTCTTACATATCTCTAAGTTCTCTACAGAAGCAGCTCAATATCTTTGTCCAAAATGCATTGTTCTCATTGAGTTCAAGGTCATGGAAGTGGAGTTGCACATGTGTGGGCATTATGTGTTTAGGTGAGTTTTCTCAGCTGATGCATATCTATTTCTTCCTACTGAAACTAGCAACCGTACTTCTTTGGTCGTGCATTCAGTTTTGCGTTCAGCTGCACAAGACTGCCATTCAATGCAAGGATCACGTAGGACTCCCAATGCAAAACTCCACCTGGGGAGATTTATGTTACGGAACCCCAGTGTTAGATTTCAACCTAGGTACGCAAGATGATGAGTGATTCATATTTGCACTAGAGGAATATCTGTGCTTTCAGATAATCCACTTTGGATGCAACGGCTGGCATCCTGTTAGGGATATATACCAGCGTAAGTCAAGCTATCTATGTGGGGTAAATTATCTGACAGGGCACAACAGACATATTCTGCTGACAACAGCAGAAGCAGAGCTGCACACACAGCAATTGTGTGTTGCAGATGTGGATTGTGCATTGCATTTGCACGTTGTGCATTACAGTTCCAGAATGCACAGTGGCACCCAGCATCGACATGTGTTCCACAATGTGCAACTGCATGTGCAGAGCTATGCAGAGAGGTAGGATCTAGGCCTCACTGCTCTCCCTACACACACACTGACATGGGAATATCCAGGTGACCCTGGATCCAGTCTGCTCACTAGATTAAAAGACTGAAAGACTGGCACAAATGCATTCATTGGATCACAGGCAGCAGTAGATCTAGTACCATGGTGGAACTAATCCAACTGAAATAGCATAGAACAACCCACTTTGACAGCATGCAGTATTTAAAGCATCTTAAGCACACAATTTCCTCTTCTCCACCTGTCTTCCACTCCCCTTCTTCTTTTTTCTTCATTGCATCCTTTGCTCTACCTTTGCAATCTGTAATACAGTAAAGATGTTACATGAGAGGCCTTTTCTAATGCCTGGCTGGAACTTCTTCTGAAGAATCTTTCAGTTAAGCCACCTTCTAACTTTGCTTTGATTACCAGGTGATTAGTTTGTTCAAGTGATCACCTTTTTTTCCCCTTCTTCCAGTCCCCAGAGATGCTCCTGGTATCTTCTCCCTCCCCCCTCAGCTCTGCAAATGAGCCATTTTATCTCTTCCTACAAGTCTAGGAACCCTCCCACATGCAGGCATAGATATACATAAAACAGCCCTGCACCTCTGCTTTCCCACTGAATGCACCCCATTAAAAAAATTAAAAGAAGTGTGTGGGATTTCTCTTTTCCCCTACCCACAACCACATCAGAGTTTGTCTCTGCACTCCTGCTCTCCTTTCTGTGGGTCACAACCACTGGAGGGTTTTATGGTAGGCCTGACATTGTTTGTTGTGCCTCCCACAAGACTTTAAACGCTTCCCAAGATTGAAAGACATTGGCATAAATGTCAAAGAAGTGCTTTCCCAGTGTCGGCTCTAATTAGGCACTTGGTCTCATGGGACCAACATGGTCACCGTAAAACGCCAAGTATGTGCTCTCTCTTTCCCTTTGCCTCTCTCCTCCTTCACATCCTCTTAAAAGAATGATCAAAAAGAGCCACACTCACACACCCCTTCATACGACATACAATTTACCGGCACTTGTTCAAATGGCAGGGCTGGATTAACCAACAGTCTAAGCACTACTTAGAGCAGCCTTTCCCAATTTTCTGATCATCAAAGAACTTTTCTGCCTGAATTAAAATGCCAATAAATTGCCACCACTATAACAACAACAGCAAGAGATATACACAAAAATGAAGCCTTGGCTACCATGTTGTTGTTGCTGCTGTTGTTGTTTTGTTGTTGTTGTGAGCCTTCAGGACAGTTCCATCTTACGGCAGCTTTTTTGCCCTGCCTAAATATCCCAAAGGCACCATATCCTACCTGATCTTGGAAGCCAAGCAGAGTCAGTCCTGCTCAGTACTTGGATGAGAGACCGTCAGGGAATACTAAGTGCTGTAGGCTAGCTTCAGAAGATACAGGCAAGCCACCTCCTTGTACCCTATGAAATTCATGGATCACCCTAAGTCGAGAGTCAGCTTCTACCTACATACATACATAAAGTGAGCCCATCACAAGGTTTTCTTGGCAAGATTTACCCTATTTGTCAGTGTATAAGACATACTGTATCTATACGCCAGCAAATACTAGTTGCTGGTGTATAAAACACACTGGTGTATAAGACGCACCCCATTTTCAAACAGTATTTTTCACGAAAAAAAGTGAGCCTTATACATCTGCAAACACAGTATTCAGAAGAGGAATTGTGACTGCTTTCTTCTACGGCTGGGAGAGTATTTGCCAACGACACCCAGCAGGTTTCCATGTCTGAAAGGGGATTTGAGACCCCCTCAATATATTAAACTTTGAGAGAAAAAGAGAGAGAGAGAGAGAGAGAGACCTTTGGGGCCTAATGACTTCACCAAGTGTGTACACATACGTGATTTTATGTCATTTTAATTTGAGCACCTCCAACTATGCTCTGTATAGTTAAACTTTCCACACAAGATGACATAATGCAGATAATATCGTAGTGTGCTGTAGTTAAGGCAGATTCTCTAGAAACACAGTAGCAGCGCCGCGTTCCTCACCTCCCACTATTAATGCGAATTGAAGCGGAGTGTCTCTTCCGCATTGCGGTGCCTAGTCTACTCCCTTCGCCCTCCTTGGCCCTGCCTCGCCACCCCTGATTGGCTTCCTGCCGGCCCCGCCATTTTCTTAATGCGCAGTAAAGCACATTTAACGTTTCCACATTGACGCAGCATTCAGGATATAGAAGCACGAGGCAGCAAAAGACAGATTTTTTCCCGAAGTTCAAATAATGCGTCCTAGCTATGCTTTTAGATAGGACGGCTACTGGACAGCTATGGCACCACGTGGAATCGCGTCCCCTGAAATGAATATAACCGGCAGCTACTACTTTTTAGCGACGCCATGCGGAAAGGGCCTATGTAGAGCACAGTTTTAACTTGAGCATCTTAAACTATGCCTAAACCACGAACAAAGAAATCACAGAGCAAGACTAGAAAGAGAAACAGCTGAATTGAATTATATTCACAAATTCCACTAGCAGAGATAACAAAGACAATTGCTTCATAGTACACTATATATATTAATATAAGAGTCCTCACTACTGTACATATAACAAAAGGACTCTTCCCAGAGAGAGTTTTGAAACCGGGGAAACTGACTTTTGGTAAGCAGATTTGGTGCTTTCACACATCAACACTAACTGAACACTAAAGATCTGAAAGACCTCTATCACCTCACCCAGTGTTTTGAAAATTTAGGGCAAGGGATATGAGTTGCATCTTTCTGGATCCTGTTACATTTCATCCCACTCCCTCAACTGTATAAATATGCTTTATAACCTGGGGCTTTAATATCATTTTATACTGTGTCTGAAGAAGAGGGTTTATACCCATGGAAGTGCATGCTAAAATAAAAATCAGTCTTAAAAGTGCTGCCACATTTTTTTCTCTGCTCCTTTCATCCTTTTTTAAAATATTCAACTGCTTAATATGTTTTTAGAATGGTTAAATTATTTCAATTGTTTTAAATTATGTTGCCTTAGAGTTCCACATTTTCAATTGTTCAACTGATTTGATTGTAAGCCGCCCAGAGATCTTACGACACAGGGTGAGAAAGAAATATTATACATAAACAAACAAACAAATCTACAGATCTTTGGCATCCTAAGTTCACATACAGGAAAGGAAACCCATTTGGATAAATCTTTTTACTCACATGGCATCACATTTGTTTACTGACTAAGGGCCTTTCTGCACTACACTGTTATAGAGCTATTATTCCACTTTTCAACCTCCTGTGGAATTCTGGGGTTTGTAGTTTACTGAGGCCAAAGAATTTTCTGGCTGAGAATTCTAAATGCCCCTCTCTAAACTGCAAACCCCGGGATTCCACAGGATGTTGAAAGTGGAACAATAGCACTGTAACACTGTAGTGCAGAAAGGCCCTAAGAAATTTCATTGATATCTCATCTTTCCTCTAAGGAAATCAAAGCAGCATACCTGCTTCTTCTCTCCTCCATTTTCCTCCTCGCAGCAACCATGCAAGGTAGAACAGGCTGAGAGGCAATGAATGTCTCACCCATTCAGTGGGTCTCTTAGTGCAGCACTCTAAGGCCCTTTCCACAGCACCCTTCCATTCCACAATGGGGACAGGAGAAGGACGGGACCATGATGACACTTCTCTCCCATCCCCAGGTGGCACAATCGGAGGTTAAATCATTGACAGGTTTTCCCCATCAATGACAAGCGATCACGCTACTATCCTGCATTTACCTGTCCTGCAGAAGGGCAAGAAGTGCGATGGCCGCACTTCTTGTCCCAGCACAGCTTGGGAAAGTATGAGGCTGCACTGCAGAAGGAAGAGGCATGTCCACCACACTCCCTTCCGCAGGGAACCAGTCCCATGTGGAGGGGAGCACTCCTGTCGCACTCCCTTCCTGGCAGAGCTGCTGCCAGGATCACCACCAATTGCCGCTGCAAAAATGTAAGCTGCAGAAAGGACCTAACTCAGCTGTTCTCTACAGTTTTTTGGCCACAGGCCCCTTAGGACCCGTGAAACAGTGGTACAATATAAATAGATAGGCAAAGGCCATTTCTGCATGGGGTATTTGAAACAGTGCAGTCTGTCCTCCAGGGAAGACGTCTCCACCTGGGAGCGGACTGGGTCCAGACTATTTAACGTAGATCTGCACCTCAGCCTGCTCCGGAACAACCCCAAGTGGTCATCCAGCGTGCTTTCGAAAAACCTGTTTCTTTCGGTCTTTCAAAAGCACGGAGCGCGCCAGTGCGAGCCTGAGATCTGCCGGGGGCGGGCTTTAGGCTGGCGAGCTTCAGCCACCATTTTCGACGCTGGAGCAGTGCGGAGCGACAAGCACACACTGCTCCGGAGCAGCCTGGACCGGACCGGGGAGCCACAAGACCCGGTAAGTAGTGGCACGGGGCGATTCCCTCGTCCCGTGCGGAAATGGCCAGAAAAGTCCTTTATTATTGAATGCCAAGAAAAATGGAACATTCTGACATAGTGGACAAAACTTTTAAACAGACTGTATGAAATTAAACCTCTCTGTAAACACAGTAAATTAAATGGTTACACTCACTAGATTAATTATATATTTTAATGGCATTAGGTATAGATATTGTCATTTTTGTTACTGTATTATTACTATCATTATTGTGTTTGACGTTACTATATCCTAGTTAAAACTGGCTATTAGTTAGATTGATTATTAGCCTTATAAGGAAAGAAGGAATGAAGAGAAGGACAAAGAAGGAAGAAAGAACAGAAGACGATTAGAGCATATGGATACTTATGGATATATGGATAATGCATAATTACTTATTGGTGAACTATAATTTGTATAAGTTGTAAATGAATTTGCCACATCTTGATTCCTTATGCATTGTATTTCTGGTTCTTATGATAGTCAATAAAGTTTGTTTAAAATGAAGAGGAAAAAAAAAGAAGAAATTAAACATCTCTCAGGACTAATGCAATCCTTGAGCTTGGTACTTTTCTGCAAGTTTCATGATATCAGGTTCCAAATTAGACAATGACAGTTGGATGTCAATTCCGTTCCTGGATTTTGTCAAGGAAACCACCTTGCTGAATCCACACGCAACTCAGTTATAAATAGGAGGGTAACTATTGACTCCAATTAGGGTCACTGTGTGGGTATTTCATTGGTTCAGTTGCCTGGGCCCCCATAAACCTGTGAGGCTCCCCTTTCCAGTTTTCAGCCTGTGACCCCTTTCAAATGTGCCAAGATCCTCTTGGGGGTCATATGGCCCCCATTGAGAACAGTTGCTCTAACCACCACCCCACATAAGTGGGATATAAATGCCAAGGGTGACTCACAGAAGGATACTGTGATTCTTGCGTCCTCCCGTGGCAGCTTATTTGTGGAGCAGCTCCATTCAAGCAGCCCCTGTCCTGTGCGGTTACTCTTTGCTCCCTGTCTTTTATTTTAAAAAGATTAATTGCTTACATCAGAATTAATCTGCTTTAGAAAACACTGGGTATATCCATATCTTTCAACAGCCCTTGTCACGGAAAAAAAAAATCTGAAACTTGGGAAAGCAAAATAATTGCATTTCTTTGGCTTTTGGCTGGTGTTTTGGAGGAAAAGATGCTGATTAATGCTGAGTCCAACCTGTCAAAAATCAATACCATTAACCCTTCAGAAAGGGGGATGTTTATAGATGGCAATGTTTTTGAGCCACAAGATTTCTTTCCAACACAGGGAAAAAAAGCTGGACTCTTCTTCCCCCAGCCCTGGTCATAAATACACAGCCAGCAGGAGGGTCTCCTACTGTGCTGTTTTTGAATGACCCCCAGTGCTGTAATTCAAGGGTTGGCTACTGTAGCAAAGCCCCCGAAAAGCACTATTTTGCTCATGTAAATGAGCCAGTTCAGCGTTTTAAAAGAGGTCTTAAATAAGAGAGCAAATTCATTGGAAAACCTTGCTTCTGGTTGATCTTCTTTCTATTTTATTTATCTTGATTTTCTTTCCTGTCTTTTCCCAAAGGACCAGGCAACTTACAGCATTTTAAAAATAAAATGTATTTATGTAAGATAAAAATGTGTGAATGCAAGTGCTGTAAAATGAACATCTCTCCATCCACAAAACATATCAGAACGTGTGTGTGTTTTTTCTCATCCCAATCCCATGCTCAGACGCAGAGATACAAAGGACCAGAAAATTCACTCTTTCAACTACAGCTCTGTAGTCCCTAGCCAGCATGCTTGGGGATTCTAGGAGCTACAGTCCACAAAGGTAACTTTTCCAATGTCTGCCATGAGTACACGTGATGTGATAATAGCAGGTACATCTCTTTAAATGCTGTCTGAACTGGCCGTGTGTAAAGAGAATCAGTGTGGTATAGTAGCTACAGTGCTTGAACTGGGACTCGGGAAGTCTAGTTTTCTGCAAAATATAATCTGAGAGTTGCAAGGGAAAAACAGATGATAGTGATAGAAAATGATCTGCATCCAAAAGTGCTCCTAATTCACTTCTGGGCTGAGGTACTAGTGATGACAGCTAACACCCAAAACAACTCGGTATGTGTGTGCGTACATGTGTGTGTGTGTGTGTGTGTAGACACACATACACGCATGTCCCTACCTCTCTGAGGACTGAGGTCTGCAGCAGCCCTCCCCCCGTGTTCCACCAGTGGGTGCAATACGAAGTGGGAGGACATGGGATAAGCCTTCTCAGTTTTGGCCCCCCAGTTGTAAGATTCATTCCCCTTGGGGATCCAGCTGTTGGCATCTTTATGACATCAAGCCCAAATACAGCTTTTTATTAAGTGTGTTGGGGAACTACTGTATTTTGAAGCGTACACGCACATGGTTTTAAATTGTTGCAGTTTTTAAAGTTATTTTAATTGCTGTCTTGTGTTTCTGTCTTAGGCCCTTTCCACATGTGGGGGGGGAAACGGGCGAAAACACGCTAAAACGGAGCTTACCCGCAGCCGGGTAAGTCCGTCGCCACGCGGAGCAGCGCGAGCTCGCTGCTCCACACTCCCCCAGCGTCCCAGATGGCAGCTTCCGGTTGGTGGAGGCTCTCCACCAACCGGAGAAGCTCGCCAGCCGGAAGCCCGCCCCGGGCAGATCTGCAGGCACGCACTTGCGCGCGCCTGCAAATCCACTTCGGAGCCGGGCGACGGAGCGGCACGGGGCTGCGCGCTCCGTGCTTTTTAAAAACCTCGAAAAAGAGGTTTTTAAAAAACACGCAGCGCGGCTAGTTCCGGCCGCTCCTGAGTGGATTCTGGTGTGGAACTACAAAAAGTAGTCCACGGCAGTCCACTCTACGATCTAGAAGACCTCCGTGAGAGGTCGCTCTGCACCGTTTCAGAAGCCCGGTATGGAAATGGCCTTATTTTAGCTATTTATGGTTTTAATCTGGAAGTGTTTCAGCTTGTTTATATCGTAACCACCCTGAGACTCAAGGAGGATGGGACGTGCATATTAAAAAATAAAATAAAAATGTCTACCTTGAAAGCTCTCAGAACATCATGTGTTTCAACGGAGAGCCATATTCAGAACTTAGGCCATTTCCGCACTACACTGTTATAGTGCTATTATTCCACTTTCAACAATCTGTGGAATTCTGAGGTTTGTAGTTCACTGGGGCCAAAGAGCTCTCTGGCTGAGAATTCTAAATGCCCCTTCCTAAACTGCAAACCCCAGGATTCCATAGGATGTCGAAAGTGGAATAATAGCACTATAACAGTACAGTGCGGAAATGGCCTGAGACAGGAGTTGTAGGTTATACATGGAGACCATTGCATCCATTTATCCAACCAGTATCTTCGACTCTTGCACCTCCAGCAAAAGCAAATCTTAAACATCAATTTGTCCAATAGTACAAAAGTACAAACTCTTATCACACCACCAGCAAAGGGCTGTAGATCTTTCCAAGTCTTTACTATTTCTGTTCTTGCTGCAGACAGCAATATAGATATAAGATCTTCCCATAAAGCATTTTCACTGGCATGATCACAAATCCATAAAGAACTTTGAAATATCCAGTCTGATTAGTGATTTTGTTAAGCCAACCAAAAAGATCTGTTGTTTTTGTTGTTGCTGTTGTTGTTGTTGTTGTTGTTGTTGTTGTTGTGTGCCTTCAAGGCATTTCTGACTTACGGCAACCCTAAGGTGAAACTATCACAGGTTTTTCTTGGCAAGGTTTGTTCACAAAGGAGTTACCATTGCCTTTTTCTGCAGATGAAATAATGTGACATGCCCAAGGCCAGCCAGCCAATTTCCATGCCTGAGCAGGGATTCAAACCCTGCTCTCCCAGGGTTCTAGTCCAACACTTGGACCATTTCTGCACTACACTTCTATAGTGCTATGATTCAATTTTCAACATCCTATGGAATCCTGGGATTTGCAGTTTAGGGCCTTTAAAATTCTCAGCCAGCGAGCTCTTTGGCCTCAGTAAACTACAAACCCCAGAATTGCACAGGATGTTGAAAGTGGAGCAATAGCACTATAACAGTGTAGTGTGGAAATGGCCTCAGACCACTGCACTACAGTGGCTCTCAAAAAGGTCTGTCCAAAAGGGAATTATCTTTGGACAGAAGCCTCACATGTGCTCCAGACTACCAACAGTGTTATAGTCTCTCTTACTTTTCTCTGACAAGTCATTCCCAATTCTGGAGATACAAATTGGAGTGCCGAGGGAGTTACAAGACTCATTCTGTGACCTTGGGCCCATCACCATCTTTCAGCCCAACCCACCTCACAGGGCTGTTGTTGCGAGGATCAAAGTAGGGGAGAGGATAGCCAGGTATGCCACCTTGAGCTTGTTGGAGGAAAAACAGAATATAGATGAAACAAACAAACAAACTGATAAACTGTAATGGGGAAGGTTAAGGGTTAAGACAGCCAGAATGGTATAGTTGTTTGAGCATTGGTCTACAACCCTGGAGACCAGGGTCTGATTCTTCACTGGGCCATGGAAACCCACTGGGTGACTTTGGGTGTGTCACACATTCTCAGCCCCCAGAAAATCCTGTGATAGATTCACCTTAGGGTCTCCATAAGTTGCTAAAAATTGAAGCCACACAGTAGTACAACAACAACAGAGTTAAAGGATCATGCAGGTGAGGGTTATCATAGTGAGAGATTCACAGATCCAACAAATATCTTCTGGAGGGTTACAGACGCACGGTATAAACTGAACACACTGTATAACTCCTAAACATTATTTAAAAAACTGTGGTCTATGTTAACCTCTAATGTTGTATGTTTGTTTTACTGGACTAAGAGAAGGGAAAATACAGGCAAATGCATTGTGTTTCTCCAAAATCTCAGCAGTCTGTGCTTTAATTGGTTGGCTCACCCCCTTCCTGCAGCCGATTCAAAGATTTACATTTGAACCCACATCTGGGTTTGACTCTGCAAACACAGAGTTATTCAGTGGAAAGAACCCCTTTTTTTGGAAGTGGGGTTAGCCACAGGAGCGTTTTTTGCTCCATGACATCACAAAGAGAAATGGGAGGGAGGGAGTTGCCTCCGAGTCCATGCCCCATCTTTCACTCCAGCGGCCTGGCTCGCTTTCTTCTTCACAGACAAATTGATTTGCAAAGGTTCAGGGCTGGCAGCCCGACCTGCTTTGCATACAGAACGTTCCCTTGCAACACAACAATCGTATAAAAAGAAAAGAAAAAGGGGGAAAGCGAAAAACCTAGGCTGGCCAAACAGAGCAGCCCAGCAGGAACGGGCCAGTCAAAAGTCCAAACTCCACACACAAACCACTTGCCCCAGTCTGGCTTGAAAGGTCATCCTGTGTCTGGGAAAATTGGTCTCAGGATACAATCCTTTATGAAAGATCACCATCCTGCCCCACCCCAGCAGTACTTTAATATACACTTATACACAAAATGAGACTGGGGGTAAAATACGAAGGGTGGGCAATTTAGGATGTGCCTCCCACTGTATGTTGGGTTTACCAGACTTTTTTTTTCCCCTGTGGTCTGTTGTTTTGGTATCTGAGCTTTCCATAGTCCTCATAAGACATGTCTGACTTTCTTTAACCAGGAGCTGCTCATTGAAAGGCAAAGAGGAGCTAAGTGTCAGAGTTTTAATCATATCAGTATCAGTAGCATCAAGTACTAGGGATATGATTCCTTGTTCTTGAAGGAAGCAACAAGTACTTTTACCCATTTTCTCCTTCATACAAGAAAGTCTTCAAAAACTGTCATTTTCAAAAACTATTGTCCATTTGGAACTTCTTCTCTGATTAATTTGCATGCAGCATTTCTCTGCAAAAAGAGCGATTTTTGTGCAGGAAATAGCAAACTGCCTTTTCTGAGCAGAAAATAATATTAGTAATATTAGCTGGAATTCACTATCACAGTTGTGGGTGCATAACCTAGGCCCTTTCCACAGGTTCCCAGATCCCAGTGGTGTCCCACAGTGTAGAGCCTCTCCCAGGAGAGGTGTGTGACAAGAGCACTCCCCTCTGCACCGGCTGCCTGCTGGAACGGAAGAAGCACAATGGCCATGCCTCTTCTTTCTGCAGCACAGCCGGCCACTGTCCCAGGTTGCCCTGGGGCAGGAAGCATGGCCATCGTGCTTCCTGACCCTCCACAGCTCAGGTATATGCAAGAGGGCAGCAGGAGGGTTGCAGAATTGCCAATCATTAATGGGTAAAATCCATCAATGATTTGTGACATGATTGCGCCACCTGGGGATGGGAAAATGATGGGACACAGACAAAGTTGTACATAAGCGTCATCCAGATCCTGTCCTTCTCCCGTCCCCCATGTGGGACAATGACATCCTGGGGAAAGGGCCATAGACTTATGCATCCATGACTGATTTGTATTCTCAGTCCCTACATATTCATGATCATGGTTCTATTGCCATGGTTGTAGTCTTGATTTACTAAGCAGCCACTGTGAGCGAGGGATGTCTGCTCTTCTTTCAGTTGGGACACAGCATAATGATGCTCCCACCTCCAACAATCTCTGGTGCGACAATGAGAATCAGGATCCCTGTCACAATTTCTCCTCGCACTAAAGATCACTGGAGGGAGAGGGATGAAAAGGGCAGGCTGTTGCATCCTGATTGATGGAAGAACAGACTTCCATCACTCACAGTGACTACTCAAGCAGGACTGGGGGCCAAGATGGCAAAAGATCTGGAAACAGGTCCTAGGAGAGAGAGAAAAAAACTAAAGGAGCTGGTTATATTTAGGTTGGGGAAGTGGAAATGGAGAGGTGACATGTTAACCATCTTTACAAACCTGAAGTGATGTCATGTAGCAGATGGAGCAAACTTGTTTACTGCTGCTCCAAAGACTACAACACAAAACAATGAATTTACAAGAAAAGAGGTTCCACCTAAACATTAGGAAGAACTTCCTGGCTGTTTGACAACGATTCCCAGATTTCATCAAAAAGAGACTAAAGATATAACCAGAACAGTGCAAGAATGGTTCATATCTGTGTTTAATTACATTCCCAGGATCTGGTCCTTATAAAATCATCCTAATAACATCACCAGGGCCCGCTTCCTATGACCTTAGAAGGGACCATCTGTGACGAACAGGGGAGGGGGTGTAGCAACAGAGCTGCCCTGGCAACCAAGAGGATTTAAATTGATTGGTTGTTAAATATGGAACCCAGGCTAGCCAGAGGGAGGGTCTAAATAGGGGAGAGTGAGCCTAACTGAAAAATAACTGAGACAGAGTTTTGAAGAGAGTTTAGTGAGATCCATCTGAGAGTCTGATGAGAAAGGAGAGAGAACATGAAAGAGACTGAAAAAGTTGGGGAAGTGTTTGCTGGGTTAGAGATACAAGTATTTACTGTCTGCTGATCTTTAACTTGCCAACTACTTTTTCCCTTGTCAGTTTATTCAATAAAGATTTTGTTATATTTTTGTAAAGAGCAGTCTACATAAAGTGCCTCTTTGATCTGGGTTGATTATATACGCTACCATTGGGATTCACTCAAACATGCTTTGCTCTATATTTACAAGGGCATGGATTTAGGGAAAGCAGTAGAGAGATATAAATGTGGAGGGGGAGCCAGGGGGTGGTAAAAATATAGAAGGGTGTTGCTTCTTGGGGAAGGGAGAATCCAAAGCAGACCTGAGTTGTCATAGCCTTGGCTTGGTCTAGATCTTCATGTTTTGGCACCATCCTTAGGGCCAGAGGATGAAATCTCAGGGCCTGGGATATTCCTGACTTGTCAGCCTCACTCTCTGTCAGGGCACATGGCTCCTCTCATAAAGCATTTGCTGAATGGAGCTTTATTAAAATAGATCAAACAACTCAGTTAGGTAGTTAGAGTGCTGCAAGTATCAATTGTCAATTGCTGATTGCAGTGATGTATCGGGTTGAAGTATGTTTGTGTATCCTAGTCCATCAAATGGTTAATTGCTTTATTGCTCACTGCTACAATGTATAGGGCACAGAGGAAAAGATAAGAGGGGGAAAAAGTGTGGAAGGTGTTGTGAGAACGGGAAATGCTCAGCGATAAGGAGGCAGGAACATATTCCAGCCTTAAGGATGAATGAAAGATATGTAAACAACTGAGAGTCTGGAAAAATGTCTAGTATGATGGATTGATGTGAGATCTATGATCTCCGCCCAATCACAACTTTGCACTCCTAAATTTTATACAGAAAGGTATAAAATCTGTAGCCACTACGTAGGCCTTTAGTTTCAGCAACTTCGGAAGAAGTGTGCTGTGTTGCTTGCTTCAGTACAAATAAGTATTGCTGTTTAACTCTGAGGCCCTTTTCGCACAGTGTTTTGGAAGCGAGAGGGCCCCTCGAGCGTCACGTAAATGTGAGGAGTGGTCTGCATGACGCAGTCATATTTATGCGACGCTCAAGGGCCGGAAGCAGAGCGCGCATGAATTTTTTCATTTTCGGCTCTAAGCCGAAAATGCTGCCTGCTCGCACCCCACTCCGGTGCCCCACGCGCACTTAGCTGGCGTGCAGTGCGTCGGGGGGCGGGCTGGTCGCGCTTCCTGGGCAGTGCAGGCTGGGAAAGGTCCCAGGCTGCACTGCGAAAGGAAGGGGCGGGGCACCTGCGCGAGAGGAAGGAGCTGCGGAGGCCAAGCAGCAGGGAAGCGGGAGCGTTCCTTCCAAGGTTTCTCACACGAGGACCCCAACCCAGCAGCGTGAACAGGTAACGTGCAAAAAGGGCCTGAGTGAAGTTTGTAAAGTGCAAGTTATCTGGGGCATGACACCCTCTCAACATATCTTGATCATTGCAACTCTCATTTTTTAAGACAAAAGGTAGGGCCATGCAGGAAGAGAAACAGACAAGGACCACAGACTGTCAAAGAAGAAGTGTTCTTCATAGACAAAGGTAATCTGAAAATAAAAACGTAAGTGAGGGTAGGTGGTGGGTTAAAAGGGAAGTGAAAATACAAGCTAAAACAAAAGTTCCTCCTTGTGGCTTTGCTCTGTTTTGTTTTCAACAAAACCTCTGTTCATAAAGTTTAGTAACACATACGCAGTTTAGACACTTTATTTCGGTCATTGACCAATAAAAAACACATACGCATATACTTACAAGGAAGTCCTGTTGCATTCAGTGTGACTTATTCCCAGGTAAGCAGGCATCACATTGCTGTCTTAAGCTGGTTGCAAAGACCTCAAGCGAACTTCCATGTCTTGTGGCTGACAAACGTGAAAAATGGGACAGTTCAGTGGCCACACATGACAGATAACCGCAAGAGCTAGAATAAACCTTTCCTGTTGCAGGAGCCATTGAACATCTGTAGTTCATAGTCTTCAGCTTTTGTTGGCCCTATTAAGCTACATGATACACAGACACAATATGAATTTCCATGATAAAGAATCAACTCAGTGGTCCATCAAATTGATTCCTGTCTATACAGGGGTGGTCGTCATGTGGTCGTCCCTCATACCATCAAACATTTCACAGATCAAAACCAGAACATGGGTGGGCAAGCAACATCAGAGTGAGGTCAAGATGGCAAACAGAAAAAGCACACAAGATAGGAGAGGCCGCAGCGGTTTGCTTTCACTGAGTCTACTGGGAAGAGCAAGAGTCTGCTCCTTCCTCTCCTCTCCCTCCTGCTGAATTCAAATTCCTTTTGCACTTTGAACCCAGTTTGCAACAACTGAAGTAAGCTGAAGACAAGTTAGATTCAATGTGAAGGTACATAACACCAAGAACACCAACACTAATAACAACAAAAGGTCAATTCACACGAAATAATAATAATAATAATGATGATGATGATGATGATGATGATGATGATGATAATGATAATAATATAGTAATAATAATTTTAAAAAAATTATTTCTTACCCACTTCTCCACATCATAAATTAAAATACAGCTAAAAACACACAAAACCGTTTAAAACATACTAATTCAAAATGCATACTTAAAAATTGACTGAGGAGGCCTGCCAGAAGAGATAGGTCTTTAGTACTTTTTCAAACTCAGACGTGTTTTGCGGTCGAATCTCTTCTGGCAGGCCATTCCACAGTCTGGGACAGCCGAGGAAAAGGTCCTCTGGGTGACCATTTCCAATCTAGTCCTGGCTGGTTTACATAAACAGCCCCCAGAGGACCTGAGTGTACAGGGCGGATTGTATGGGAGGCATTTTATAGCATTGTGAGTCTACTTGAACTGCCGTAGCTATGTGTTACAGATTCCTGGGATTTGTAATTTGATGAAGTACAAGTACTATCTGGCAGGGAATTCTAAGTACTCATTCCCGAAAGTACAGACCCCAGGTTTCCATAGGTCGAAGCCATGGCTGTGAAAGTGGTATTAAAGTGCTTTAATTGTGCAATGTGAAAGGGCCCTGCACTTTCATTACCTCGAGGAAGTCAGGTGGGCATTTAAGCAGGAAGCATCTGGAAACAAGCTGGCAGAGCGACACAATTTGCCTCCACAAGAATCTTTCCCTTGCCATTACAACCCAAGCCGTAAACAGAATCAGGACTGGGAGCTCAGCTCGCCCATGACCCCCCCGTCATTTTCCCTCTCAAATAGGAGTTCTGGGATTTGGAGGCCAGAGGCCAGCCTGTAAAAGAGCCAACCGCTCTCCATTACAGCAGACAGCCCTACCTCCAGGTTCTCAGCTCTCCTGAGGCAACCTTGCACCTTAACTCCAGGCGCAAACTGTCCCTCAAAGCCATTACAAGAAAGAGAGGCAGGAGCCGAAGCCGTAAACATAAATGCCTGTCGGAATTGATACTTACAGCCCCCAAACGCACCCTCAGAGTCAGAGTGCAGGCAGGGGAGATGCTCACAAATGGAATGGAGAGGACTCATCTGTCTCAACAAATGAAGCTTTTAGGACAGCTGAAAATGAAGAGCCAAGGTGGAGGAAAGAGGTTTGGGGATTCCTGAGACCAGAAAAGGGTAGCTTTCTTTCATCCCACCTGTGTTCATTTGGGTTCTTTTTGTTGCATGTGTGTGCGTGGGATGAGAGAATGTAGGTATAAGTGTAATGCATACCTCCCCCTTGCAGCTGCAGAACTGAGGGGAGGGTAGCATTTGGTGCCTTCCCTGGAAGAGACCACAATGCCTTGCACCCAGCATTGAACACCAGGATATGTCATGTGAAGGGGAAAGTGAGACGACAGCTTGCCCTTCATGTGGCCTCAGTTGGTGCAGCTCTGCACAGCTCACCCTCAGCACAGTACAGAAGTTGTCTGGTCACCCCGGGGCCTGGTAGGAATTTTTCTTCTCCGTTTAATGTAGGGGAGTTGCCTATCCCATACTGTGCTGAAAGGAATTGGGCCATTGGCTCAGGTAGTATCAATAGATAGGTTGTCACTTGGCAGGTAGTAGGGGAGGAGATAAGTCACCGGTGAACACTTTTGGTGCCCCATTTGGGTGTAGAGTAACGCCCTGTAACCTCCTCTTTTAAGGTCCTCAGGCTCAGGGGTTTGAGAAGGAGGTACCTGGAGGCTATTCCTGAACATGGCCTCTCACATGTAGAGTCCTGGGACTTCAGTGGGAGGCTACTACTTCCAATTAAGGGTGGCCAGGGAGAAATCCAGAATGAATGGATTGCCCTTGAGGCTCAGGTATTTCACCCAAGGGAAAGCTGAGGAGGTAGTCACAGGGGTCACACCTAGCCTCGGCTGGTTCCAGATCAGGTTGTTCCCCCTATCTCGCTTCACACCCAAGCCAACAGAATGTAAATAATTTGGTCAAATAAAGTGGCCCTTACTACTCCAACGTCATATATCTGTTCACATTATTCTGGGGTTAGGCAGCAACACTATCTTTGCAAATCACATGTTACTCTAGCCTTGTTAGGACACCCAGACCTCAATCCTGGCCCTAAACCTCAAGACTGGAACCTTCTTTTCCAATCCTCAGAGCGAAGGGGAGGAATCTCAGGGTGAGAGCATCACCTTGAAAATTATCTCTCTATACTTCTGAATATTCCATACTCTCCAACATTTTGCTGATAAACACTGGGACACATGTGGCCAAACAACATCAGAGTATGGTCAAGAGATGGCAAAAGTTATCAATGAGGACAACAAACAAGCTATGAGAGGCTGCAGGAGTTTGCTTTTGCCTGAGCCTACTGTGAAGGGCAGGATTCCAGTCCACTCCCTCTGCTGAGTTAGATGAGTTCAAACTGTGTCCAGAATCTTGTTGGAGACTTAGGCCTTTTTCGCACTTGGCAAAGAAATCGCCCCTTGCCAGTACTCACCGGACCGGAGTGCTCCATCGGCGGGTCCAGGCTCGTCCGGAGCAGTGCGTGGCCACGCTCCGCACTGGTCCAGGGATGAAAATGGCGGCTTCCGGTTGCTGGAGGCTCCCCACCAACCAGTGAAGCTCGCCAACCTAAAGCCCGCCCCCGGAAGATCTGCAGGCTTGCACTAGTGCAAGCCTGCACATCTGCACCGGAGCGCAGCCACGGAGTGGCGCGCTCCGTGCTTTTGAAAGACCTGTTTTAAGCGGTCTTTCAAAAGCACGGAGAACAACCACTTTGGGTCGTTCTGGAGCGGGCTGAAGTCCGGAACTACACAAAGTAGTCCGGACCCAGTCCGCTCCCAAGTGCAAACGTCCTCCCTGGAGGACGCTCTGCACCGTTCTAAAAACAAAGTGCAGAAAAGGCCTTAGGTTTTCATAAGAGGACTTCAATGGGACTTCTAGAAGATGAGTGATTTAAAGGAAAAGACTCTAAGTAGGAAAGTCTAATGTTTTTATATCTCACATTTTTAGCAGATAGTTTTCAATTCTATAGATATGAGGTTTTTTTTAACACTTCAGAGAGTTTAATTGTATTTTAATTCTACAGCTAGCTTTTAATTCCATAGACAATAGAATTATATTTAAAGAATATTTGAGTGTGTATTTGAGTATTTGATTTGAGTGTGTTTTAATGCATATGTGTCTTCGTTTGTATCTGTTTGTAGTCTCTGTATGCTGCCTTGAGGTCACAGTACTGGGAAAGGCAATATATAAATGAATAAATGAAATTATTGGTAGAAATATTAGTAATTACTATCATATTCACTTTCCCAGGTTTGGATGTGAGTTTGTTTTGTTTTTAAGAACTGTGCAATCTGAACCCACTGAACTTGGGGCTTGCTACATGCTACTACAAACACTGTTGCATTATACACACACACATCCATATGCTGCTGATATCATTTTGAAATTGCTTTTCATTGTTGTATTGATGTTGTGATCAGTAGTAGTGAGTGCACTCTAATTTTTGTTGTTGTCATAAGCTACACAGAGAAGTATTTAACTGTTATGATATAAAGAAATAATAAAATGGAAATAATAGAATCCCTCCCCCAGAATCATGGAATCACAGAATCAAAAGCCCTTTCCGCACCTTACCATTTTCCATTGTTGTCCCGTCACAATCCTGGCACTTCTGGGATGGGAGCATGGCCCGAACACTCCCCTCCGCACCTGGCCAGCTGCCTGTGGAAGGTTAGTGTGCCTTCCTTCTGCAGTTTAGCCAGCCACTTCTCATGCTGCACTGGGGAAGGAAGCACCTAGATCGCACTTCCTTCCTTCCTGCACAGCCACGAGTGATGGGAGCATTGCGCGATCAGGAGCCATTACTGGATTTTTTCCAACAATGGAATATCCTGTGATTGCAACAGCTGGGGACATGCGGGCAGCGGGACAGCAACAACATCATGCAAAAACACAACACACAAACCAGCAGCAACGTGTCTCCATCCTGGGACGGCAACATTGTGCAGAAATGTTCTAAGAGCTGGAGATGTTCTAAGAGCTGAAAGATCTCAGATTGGGAAAAGCACTTCAGAGTGAGCATGTGCATCCGAAAGCACAAAGTGCTCTTAAAAGGTTGCCCTTTGTTACTTTCCTGCCACTGCCATAGATGAAAGGAGGAAACAGCTCACAACCTCGTAGAATCATAGAGTTGGAAGAGACCACAAGGCCATGCAGGAATACGCAACTAACACACCCCCGAAAGATGCTCATCCAACTTCTGTTTAAAGACCTTCAAAGATGAAGAATCCACACACTCTGAAGCAGTCTATGTCACTGTCCAACAGCTCTTACAGTAAAGAAGTTCTTCCTAATGTTTAGGCAGAATCACTTTCCTTATAATTTGAATGAACTGGTTCCTTTTTCTAGTCTCTGAAGCAGAAGAAAACAAGCTTGCTCCATTTTCTACATGACATCTCCTTATATATTTAGATGGCTATAAGGTCAGCCTTCAGTCTCCACGTCTTCACGACTTCCCTAACATGATTTCTGTGTTTGCTTTCAGCATTGAGAAATCCCTACATTTTAACACATTTTTCTATCCTCTTTGCAACCACGTCTTCACATCTGCATTATTTCTATCGTAAGACTCTTGGCACATTTTCTTTCTTTTTCATTGCCCTCACTGTTCTCAGGGGCACCAAACATCATCAAAACATAAATGTTCAACAAGGTGAGTAATTTTTTGATCATCTCTTTGGCAGCATTGGATGTGTTACTTTTGAAGTGAATATTGGCATTAAAGCACATTTGATGTCACACCACTTAAAACGTTCTAGGGTGAAAAGATAGACATGACATTCTAAGAGCCGTGGAATTGGTTTGATGGTTCCTCTGCTGCTCTGTTAGCAAAGGTAGATTTTTCCTTTCCCAGGGTGAACACTGGAAAACAACAATTCTGCAGTGTTACTGAGTCACAGAGCTTCAGTGAAGTAAAGTTAGCTAAGGAAGGTATTTATTGGCTAGCTCCCATTCCATCATGGACACATCCCCCTCCCATGGATTGTCCTGAGGAAATCTGTAATTGGGATCTAAGATGATGTACACCCCTTTCAGGTAGGTTCTTTAAACCTAAAATTATGAGGAACTTTCTTAGGATAAGCTTGGAGAACAAGCAACAACCAAAGATGAGCGTACCTAGAAGAGACCAAGGGCCTTTCCGCACTAGACAGTTATAATACTATTATTCCACTTTTAACATCCTGTGGAATCCTGTGGTTTGCAGTTTAGGGAAGATAGCTCTTCGGTCTCAGGAAACTACAAATCCCAGAATTCTACAGGATGTTGAAAGTGGAATAATAGAACTGTACCAGTGTACTGCAGAAAGACCCCAAGTAACAAAGACAGAGGTGGGGTCAGGGATTCTATTTGCTTTGATTTCTTTTGACTTGTGGATAATGTATAATGTACTAGATTAAAGAAGATATAAGGCTTGCAGTCTCCAACCTGCAGCGATGTAGACTCGAGTCTATTGACTCGGACTCAAGTCAGACTTAAGTTACTTTAGTGACTCAACTCGGACCTGACTCAGTAAAAATTACACACTGAATCGACTCGACTTGAGAATTGTATATTGTTAATGAGTGACTTGCTGCACTTGGTTCAACAACATAACACATTCATCCAGAAACCTTACAACTTACTGGTCACATGATGGTCTGTCTCAAGCCCAATGTATGGACACATTTCTCAGGGAACAGCAAATGGGCGAGGCAATGGGCTTGAGGGGGGGTCGAGGTCTGCTCAGCAGCCTGTCCCCACTACATATAAGAGGAGCTTTCTAAAACTCTTCCTAAGAACAGAAGGCAAGACTCGTGCCCAGAGTGCAAAATCTCAGAAGAGAACAGAAAATATGTTAAGCAATGCACTTGAGGAAGGATTCTTTCTTCTAAAGCTCTTGAAACTTCAGTAACGGGGAATAAGAAGGATCCTATTCCCCTCTTCTGAAGAAGTCTCCAGCTTTGCAAATGGGAAGTAAGAAGGATCCTATTCCTCACTTCCAAAGCTGCAGATGGCAAAATCACAAAAGTAAGGGGCTGACTCTAAATTGTTAAAACTGGCTTCATTTGACTTTGTCCAGAAATTCTGGACCATGGGTTGGGGTATAAAGTTGGCTCCCAGTCTTAAGACTTGACTGGAGACCTGACTTGAAAGTATCTTGCAAGGACTTGACACTTGTAGTAAAAGACTTAAATACATCACTGCCAATCTGTGCCCAACCCAGCATGGTAGAACTGATCTTGCAGCATGTAGCGTAAGAAGAGCAAGAGTTTGCTAAATGAAACTGACATGTACAAACTCTCGTTTGAGTCTTATTAAGAAACACGTGTTGGTAGGATGGATTTACTGGTTCACTATGCTGAACCGTCCTGCCACAAAATCCCTAAACCTTGATAACTTACAAAAAAATAAACAAAGTTTAAACTGGATTGGGCAAATGTGTGGGGTGCAGGGCTTAATTTTCCCCCAGAGACCACACACCCCTGATAGTGATCTCAAACCGGTCTATCTTCATCCAAGTGCTTCCCAATTTATGAACCAGGAATGATGTCCCATCGCTTCCTGCCCCCATTTTGAGACATGATAGAATCACAGAATCATAGATTCATAGAGTTGGAGAAGACTGCAGGGGCCATCCAGTCCAACCCCCTGCCATGCAGGAACATCCATCAAAGCATTCCCAACAGACGGCTATCCAGCCTCCGCCTAAAAACCTCCAAAGAAGGAGACTCTACCACACTCCGAGGCAGTGTCTTCTGCTGCCGGACAGCTCTGACCGTCAGGGAGTTCTTCCTGAGGTTCAAGTGGAATCTCCTTTCCTGCAGCTTGAATCCATTGCTCCTTGTCCTTGTTGCTGGAGCGGCAGAGAACAAGTCCGCTCCCTCCTCAACATGACATCCCTTCAAATATTTAAACATGGCTATCATGTCCCCTCTTAATCTTCTCTTCTGCAGACTAAACATACTCAGCTCCCTGAGCCATTCCTTATAGAGCATGGCTTCCAGACTCTTCACCATTTTGGTTGCCCTCCTCTGGACACGTTCCAGCTTGTCGATATCCTTCTTGAATTGAGGTGCCCACAACTGGACACAGTATTCCAAATGAGGCCTAACCAATGCAGAATAGAGTGGTACCATTGCCTCCCTTGATCTAGATACCATACTCCTATTGATACAACCGAGAATCGTGTTGACTTTCTTGGCTGCCGCATCACACTGCTGCCTCATGTTCAGCTTGTGATCTACCAAGACTCCTAGATCCCTTTCACACATACTGCTATCCAGCCACGTGTCCCCCATCCTATAATTGTGCATTCCATTTTTTCTGCCTAAGTGTACGACCTTACATTTCTCTCTGTTGAAATTCATTTTGTTAGCTTTGGCCCAGCTCTCAATCTGTCAAGGTCTTTTTGAAATTTGATCCTGTCCTCTGGGGTATTAGCAACCTCTCCCAATTTGGTATGATCTGCAAATTTGATCAGCATGCCCTCCACTCCTTATCCAAGTCACTGATGAAGATGTTGAATAGCACTGGGCCCAGGACAGAACCCCGTGACACCCCACTAGTCACTTCTCTCCAGGATGAAAAGCAGCCATTGGTGATCACCCTTTGGATTTGGTTGGGCAACCAATTACAAATCCACCTAACACTAGCCCTGTGCAGCCTGCATTTTACTCGCTTCTTTCCAAGAATGTCATGGGGAACTTTGCCAAAGGCCTTACTGAGGTCAAGATATGCTACATCTACAGCATTCCCTTCATCTGTCAAGCTTGGAACCCTATCATAAAAAGAGATAAGATTTGTCTGGCATGACTTATTTTTGAGAAATCCATGCTGGCTTCTAGTGATTACGGCATTGCTTTCTAAGTAATTATAAACTGACCATTTAATGATCTGCTCTAGGATCTTTCCTGAAATTGATGTCAGGTCGATCGGGAGATAATTATTAGGGCCCTCCTTTTTCCCCTTCTTGAAGATGGGGATGACATTTGCCCTCCTCCGGTCTGCTGGGACTTCTCCTGTTCTCCAAGAGTTCTGAAAGATTATTGCAAGTGGTTCAGAAATGACTTCTGCCAGTTCTTCGAATATCCTTGGATGTAATGCATCTGGCCCTGGGGACTTGAATTCATCTAGTTTAGCCAGATATTCCTGTACTACTTCTCTACTTCTTCTGTGCTGCATTTCCCTCACTTCCTCACCTGCTCCCCACGCCCCAGGTTGGGTACCTCTGTCCTTTTGGGAGAAAACTGAGACAAAGAAGGGATTGAGTAGTTCTACCTTCTCACTTCCCCCCGTTATTAATTGGTCACCTTCTTCACACAGTGATCCTATCATTTCCTTGTTTTTCCTTTTGCTGCAGACATATCTAAAAAAGCCCTTTTTATTGTTTTTGGTGTCTCTGGCAAGCCTGAGTTCATTCTGTGCTTTAGCTTTTCTGACCTCCTCCCTACATCTCCTAGCTATTTGCTTGAATTCCTCTTTGGTAGTTCACCATTTTTCCATTTCCTGTACATGTTTCTTTTAACCCTTAGCTCAGCTGAGAGTTCTTTCATCAACCATTCCGGTTTCTTTAGAGACCTGCCATTTTTCCCCCTTATTGGCACAGTTTTCAATTGTGCCTTCAATATCTCACTTTTAAGAAACTCCCATCCGTCATGAACTCCTTTCTCTTTTAGTATTCTAGAAATGATATCAGTGATAAAGAGCGTCTCAGAAGTATGTGAGATAGCAACCCTAATTAAGCACTTAACTGGGTTGAATACCCATGGATTCAAGCCATGATGTTTTGTTGGGAAATATGAAAGACAATACTGATTCTTTCTAGTAGAATAAACAAATTGGCAAGGGAGAAGCCGAACAACAACCAGTCCCACACCCACACATACAGTCTAGTACAGAAAAAAAGATTAGTCTCCTTAGTAAAACACATAAAGTAGCTTTACATCTAGTTTTTTTGTGCACACGCAAAGAAATGGAAGAGAGAGGAGGAAAAAGAAAAATGGCTGCAGATTAGAGTGGTGCAAGAAGAATTGCTTTAAAAGGCAAACAAGAAGTTTCCATTATGCAAACTAGCAATCAGGCATGCAAAGGAAGCTAATTCTAATTCTTTTAGCTATTGAGCACTCAATGCCTTTGACCTGGACAGCTGAATCTGTTAGATTCAGGCAATTTCTCCACAACACTGCTATAGTGCTATTATTCCACTTTCAACATCCTGTGGAATTCTGGTGTTTGTAGTTCACTGGAGCCAAAGAGCTCCTTGGCTGAGAATTCTAAAGGCCCTTCCCTAAACTGGAAACCCTAGGATTCCACAGGATGTTGAAAGTGGAATAATAGTGCTATAATAGTGTAGTGTGGAAATGGCCTCAGTTTCTGTCACATTAAATTCTCACCGATCCGTACTCTGATGCAAATCTTTCAGGAATCCAGCAAGCAGAATTTGAGAAATAATTCCTCTTTTATCCAAGGCATTGTTCTTGCTTTCGTGAAGCAATGCCCTATCAAAGGTTCTCTGTGTGCTTCCAATCACCACTCACCAGCACAAAATGTCTGGGTCATGCAAATGGCCTTTGTTATAACAGTAACTACAACAGTTTTTGACAGCCTTAACAGGGAAGCTGGTCACACAAGCTGTCATGGATATGGTCCAGTTTTGCACATTCAGAGATCAACTATCGATTCTTGGGAGGCAGGACACTGATACAGACTAAGGATGGAGGCAGGGGCAAGTTAACAAAGGAGATGAGCAGGGCATTATGCAAAGCACTAGATCTCTAACCCATCTGCACAAATTCTTCTTGACAGCAATCAATAGATCCTTAGGCCAGCAGTGACATGATTTTGTAACATCTCAACCAGGGAGGCTAGAAGGCAAGAGAAAGAAGAGATGGGGAAAATGGTGAGAAGAAAATAGCACTGTGAGTGTAAATTCATTTAATAGGTCGATTAATCAGCTGGAGTGTTAATTAATCGGTGGGAGCACATTTTAATTGGTGGTCTCTGATAGCAAAGGACCCCTATTTAATTCCAGAGCTGGTTTTAGATATGCAAACATAGGATTTTTTTTCTTTCTTTTAATAAGTACTAAATGATTTTGTACTAAATAATAAATACCGAATTTACAGTAAGTTTTTTAATATAAAAAAATCGTATAGCCTGTTAACAGAGAGGAAGCCCCATCAAACAGAATGGGACATCCCTCTAAGTAAATACACCTAGGTTTCCACATAGGTTTGCACTGTGAATTATCTCACACCACCTCAGAAAGAATCTTATGTTGACATGCAACACGTTGGATGAAGAAATAGAGAGTGTGCTGATCAAATTTGCAGATGACACCAAATTGGGAGGGGTTGCTAATACGCCAGAGATACAGGATCAAAATTCAAAAGGACCTTGGCAGATTGGAGGGCTGGGCCAAAGCTAACAAAATGAATTTCAACAGAGAGAAATGTACAGTCCTGCACTTAGGCAGAAAAGATGGAATGCACAAATATAGGATGAGGGATACCAGACTGGATAACAGTACATGTGAAAGAGATCTAGGAGTCCTGGTAGATCACAAGCTGAACATGAGTCAGCAGTGTGATGAGGCAGCCAAGAAAGCCAACACAGTCCTTGGTTGCATCAATAGGAGTATGGTGTCTAGATCATGGGAGGTAATGTTACCACTCTATTCTGCTGTAGTTAGACTACATTTGGAATACTGTGTCCAGTTCTGGGCACCTCATTTCAAGAAGGATTTTGACAGGCTGGAGCATGTCCAGAGGAGGACGACCAAAGTGGTGACGGGTCTGGAAGTCATGCCCTATGAGGAGCAGCTTAGGGAGCTGGGTATATTTAGTCTGCAGAAGAGAAGGTTAAGAAAGGACATGATAGCCATGTTTAAATAGTTGAAGGGATGTCCTGTCAAGGAGAAGGTAGGCTTGTTTTCCACTGCTTCAGAGACTAGGACAAGGAGCAATGGATTCAAGCTGCAGGAAAGGAGATTCCACTTGAACCTCAGGAAGAACCTCCTGATGGTCAGAGCTGTCCGGCAGTGGAATATGCTGCCTCGGAGTGTGGTAGAGTCTCCTTCTTTAGAGGTTTTTAAGTAGAGGCTGGACGGTCATCTGTTGGGAATGCTTTGATGTGTGTCCCTGCATAGCATGGGGTTGGACTGGATGGCCCCGTGGTCTCTTCCAACTCTATTATTCTATGGTTCTAGAGGAAATATGCAATTTGATTTGCACTTAATTGATCGATCAATTCATGAGACATGGAACTGATCCAGTAATTTTTAAAAATTCACTGTTCTTTTAAAACCTTATTTAATATACAAGGTACATAGAAAAGTGTTTGGTCATTTGTGGAGGTAGAGGCAAAGGAATGGGAGGGGGAAGTTCCAGAGGGGAATAGGAGCAGGATCACAAGGGGGCATCATTTGCGTTTTTTTCACTTTCATGAGGGTCCTGTGCCTAAAACCCTTGTGAATGTGAAGGGGCCATTATATTGCCATGATTGTAATTTGCCTACTTGGCAAATAGGGCGGCAGATGCATGGGCACAAGAAGGTCCATCCAGCTAGTAATAGTACTACAAGAAATAATGTTTCTGTCAGCTTTTGCAGGATCTGGCCAGGAGACATTATTTAGGCCCTTTCCGCATGGTATTTGCCATGCGAAAGGGCGCCTGGAGCGTCGCGCGATTGTGAGGAGCAATCTGCACGACACACTCATAATCGCAC
This sequence comes from Cyclura pinguis, assembly GCA_030412105.1. NCBI lineage: Eukaryota > Metazoa > Chordata > Lepidosauria > Squamata > Iguanidae > Cyclura > Cyclura pinguis. Next base: position 13,215,425 of record CM059599.1, on the reverse strand, counting down.
GATGCTCCAGGGGCTGGCAGGTGCGGATCGCACACCTTTTCATTTTCAGCTGGAAGCCAAAAATGGTGCACAATCATGCATTGCTCCTGGGCCCCACGTGCACTTACCTGGCGTGCGGAGCCTCCAGAGCTGCGCCGGTCGAGCTTCCTGCCCCAGCGCAGCCTGGGAAACTCCCAGCCTACGGAAAGAAGAGGTGGGGCTCTCGTGTGAGCAGGCAGCTCGTGGAGAGCTGAAGCAGCAGGGACACAAGAACCTCTCGCCGAAGACTGCTCACGTGATCCCCGCACCCCAGCGCCGAAAAAAGGTAAGGTGTGGAAAGGGCCTTAGTTAAGAATATCTAACTAAGCAGCTGATACAGGAGTAATGACTGGCAGATTCGTGATATTTTGAAATGGTACAGTCCCTACACACATTCATGCTAGATTTTCGTTGTTTGCCTTCAAGTCATTTCTAATTTATAGCGATCCCAAGATGAAACTGTCATGGAGTTTCTTGGTAAGATTTCTTCAGGGTGGTTTCCCTTTGCCTTCCTCTCAGGCTGAGAGAGTATGAATTGCCTAAGGTCCCCCAGGTGGTTTCCATGGTTGAGTGGGGATTTAAACTCTGATCTCCTGAGTCTTGTTTCAATGCTCAGACCACTACAGCCCATTGGCGTTAGGGGAAGTTATGCATTGAGCAAAACTCAACCCTTTTTCAAAGTAAATTATTATAGCAATTTGATTGTACTTGATAGCAATTGTCATGGCTGAAACCTACAGAATCTTGGGATTTGTAGTCTGGTTAGGCACTTGATTTTTCCAGGAAACATTCTACAGACTCCATTGCTAGTCCTAGGATTCCATAGGGTGGAGCCCTGGCAATTCAAGTGGCATAACTGGGTAGTGTAAAAGAGACCCTAATAATAAATAAAGAACACTGGTGATAAATCCCACGTAGTTTTTGAATTCAGACATTATCCCTTTCACCCACAGGTCTACCAGTACAGCGTTAAAGTGACATTCTGGAATTAGCACTATGTTCTACTAGATCATTGGGCTGGTTCTCAGCTAAAGGTTTCGGGTGAGGTCTGCTGCTTCTAAGACAGTAAGGAAATAAAGAGGTCGACTCTCTTGTCAGTAGCCCATGCTCTGTTTGTGATCTCGCCTGGGGTCAGGAAAATATAAAAGATCATCCAGAAAGCTGAAAGAACAGTAGCAGCCGTTGCTCTTTGTCTTGAGCACCCGAAGGGGATAAACCAATGTTTGGAATACAGTCTGGTGCGTGACTTCTCCACGTAATATCTTTGTCTTGCTCAGAGTGCTGTAGGCAGGGAAAGAGAGAGAGAGAGAGAGAGAAAGAAAGAAAGAACAGCAACAACGGGTGCTCTTTGTCAGTGTAGTGTGGTGACCAAGGGAGAGAAAACCTGTTGTGGTCCCAGGGTTTTCACTATTGTTGTTCCCAAACTTTGGCCGAAAAATCAGTAACTCCAAGGAAATTCTTTAAAAAGCATTAGAAATGACAATGAATTGAAATAATTATTGGTGCCATTATGTCTTGACTTCAGAAATAAAAGTAATAGATTGAAATAAGGGATTGCATAGGAGCTGCCATTCCCATCTTCTCTGGATTCATTAGAATTCTGCATATCAGGATACTGAAAACAGCATATATCTTAATAAAGATCTCTACACATACATAGAATCATAGAATCATAGAGTTGGGAGAGACCCCAGGGGCCATCCAGTCCAACCCCCTGCCATGCAGGAACCCACATCAAAGCATTCCCAACAGATGGCTATCCAGCCTCCGCTTAAAAACCTCCAAAGAAGGAGATTCTACCATACTCCAAGGCAGCATACTCCACTGCCGGACAGCTCTGACCATCAGGAGGTTCTTCCTGAGGTTCAAGTGGAATCTCCTTTCCTGCAGCTTGAATCCATTGCTCCTTGTCCTAGCCTCTGAAACAGCAGAGAACAAGTCCACTCACTCCTCTACATGGTATCCCTTCAAATGTTTAAACATGGCTATCATGTTCCCTCTTAACCTTCTCTTCTGCAGACTAAACATACTCAGCTCCCTAAGCCGCTCTGCATAGGGCATGGCTTCCAGGCCCTTCACCATTTTGGTCACCTTCCTCTGGACATGTTCCAGCTTGTCGATATCCTTCTTGAATTGAGGTGCCCACAACTGGACACAGTATTCCAAATGAGGCCTAACCAATGCAGAATAGAGTGGTACCATTACCTCCCTCAATCTGGACACCATACTCCTATTGATGCAACCAAGAATCGCGTTGGCTTTCTTGGCTACCGCATCACACTGCTGATTCATGTTCAGCTTGTTATCTACCAAGACTCCTAGATCCCTTTCACACATACTGCTATCCAGCCACGTGTCCCCCAACCTGTATATGTGCATTCCATTTTTTCTGCCTAAGTGTACGACCTTACATTTCTCTCTGTTGAAATTCATTTTGTTAGCTTTGGCCCAGCTCTCAATCTGTCAAGGTCTTTTTGAAATTTGATCCTGTCCTCTGGGGTATTAGCAACCTCTCCCAATTTGGTATGATCTGCAAATTTGATCAGCATGCCCTCCACTCTTTCCTCCAAGTCACTGATGAAGATGTTGAATAGCACTGGGCCCAGGACAGAACCCCGTGACACCCCACTAGTCACTTCTCTCCAGGATGAAAAGCAGCCATTGGTGATCACCCTTTGGATTCGGTTGGGCAATCAATTACAAATCCACCTAACACTAGCCCTGTGCAGCCTGCATTTTACTCGCTTCTTTCCAAGAATGTCATGGGGAACTTTGCCAAAGGCCTTACTGAGGTCAAGATATGCTACATCTACAGCATTCCCTTCATCTGTCAAGCTTGGAACCCTATCATAAAAAGAGATAAGATTTGTCTGGCATGACTTATTTTTGAGAAATCCATGCTGGCTTCTAGTGATTACGGCATTGCTTTCTAAGTAATTATAAACTGACCATTTAATGATCTGCTCTAGGATCTTTCCTGAAATTGATGTCAGGTCGATCGGGAGATAATTATTAGGGCCCTCCTTTTTCCCCTTCTTGAAGATGGGGATGACATTTGCCCTCCTCCGGTCTGCTGGGACTTCTCCTGTTCTCCAAGAGTTCTGAAAGATTATTGCAAGTGGTTCAGAAATGACTTCTGCCAGTTCTTTGAATATCCTTGGATGTAATTCATCTGGCCCTGGGGACTTGAATTCATCTAGTTTAGCCAGATATTCCTGTACTACTTCTCTACTTCTTCTGTGCTACATTTCCCTCACTTCCTCACCTGCTCCCCACGCCCCAGGTTGGGTACTTCTATCCTTTTGGGAGAAAACTGAGACAAAGAAGGGATTGAGTAGTTCTGCCTTCTCACTTCCCCCCGTTATTAATTGGTCACCTTCTTCACACAGTGATCCTATCATTTCCTTGTTTTTCCTTTTGCTGCAGACATATCTAAAAAAGCCCTTTTTATTGTTTTTGGTGTCTCTGGCAAGCCTGAGTCCATTCTGCACTTTAGCTTTTCTGACCTTCTCCCTACATCTCCTAGCTATTTGCTTGAATTCCTCTTTGGTGGTTTCACCATTTTTCCATTTCCTGTACATGTTTCTTTTAACCCCTAGCTCAGCTGAGAGTTCTTTTGTCAACCATTCCGGTTTCTTTAGACACTTGCCATTTTTCCTCCTTTTTGGCACAGTTTTCAATTGTGCCTTCAGTATCTCACTTTTAAGAATCTCCCATCCGTCATGAACTCCTTTCTCTTTTTACCACGGGATTTCAGCAAGTAACTCCCTAAGTTTAGAGAAATCAGCTTTCTTAAACTTTAGGATGCAAGTCTGGCTACACTTGGCTTCTCCTTCCCACTGAACGACAAACTCCAAAAAGCATGGTCACTCCCTCCTAAAGATCCCACCACCTCCACCTCATCAACTAGGTCATCCCTGGTGGTCAGGATCAGATCTAAAATATCCGATTCCCTTGTCGCCTCTTCCACCTTCAGGACCATGAAATTGTCTGCAAGGCAAGCGAGGAACCTGTTGGACCTTGTGGTCTTTGCAGAATTTGACTGCCAACAAATATCAGGATAATTGAAATCTCCCATTAACACGGCATCTCTCCTTTTTGAATGTGTGGTCATCTGCTCCAGGAAGGCCTCATCCACGTCCTCAGGCTGGCCTGGAGGCCTGTAGCAAACCCCCACAATCACATTCCTATTGTTTCTCACTCCCTTAATTCTCACCCAGATGCTCTCGACTTGGCTTCCCAGATTTAAGTCCTGGATCTCTTCACAGGATGAAAACATCCTTGACACATAAGGCTACTCCTCCTCCTTTCTTGTTTGGTCTATTTCTCCAAAATAGATTATACCACCCATTCCTACATTCCAATCATGAGATTCATCCTACCAGGTTTCAGTGATGCAACACACCAAAAAGAGCTAGTGTGATGTAGGCCCTTTCTGCAGCTTACGCTGATGGTACAATGCTCCATTCAGATCCCAGCATTGCCAGTTGCGGGATGGGAATGGTTTTCCACCACCCCTTCCCACACCCATCCTTCAGTGGCAGAAGAGTAGCAGCATTAACGCTGCTGCTCCTTCTGCACTAAGACATCAATGACGATGCCTTCTCCATGCACTTTCCCCACCCCATGGCACCTGATTGGTCGCTTTCTGGGGCCTTTTTTTTAATTGGCTAGAGTTGGGCACATGTGTGCGTCCATGCATTAGGCTCCCGGATTGACCATAGGAGCTGGCGCAATTGGGGAACTGCATGGAAACAGCTAACAGTATGGTTGCGTGAACAGGGGTCATTGATGGAGAAATTCTGTCAATGATTTACCCCACAATTGCGCTGGCTGGTGACAAAAGAGGGACAAGGCAAATCCTAGACAGGTAGGAATCTTCACAATTCAGGACATAGACCCTTTTCGCACCTTACCTTTTTGCAGTGCTGGGGTGCGGGGCTTGCGCGAGCAGCCTCTGCAGGAAGGCTCTCGCTTCCCTGCTTCTTCAGCTCTGCACGAGCTTCCTGCTCGCACAAGAGCCCCACCTCTTCCTTTCGCAGTGCAGCCTGGGACCTTTCCAGGCTGCACTGGACAGGAAGCACAACCGGCCCGGCTCCTGAGGCTCCACACGCAAGGTAAGTTCATGCGGGGCCCCGGAGCAATGCGCGACCATGCAGCATTTTCGGCTTCAAGCCGAAAATGAAAAAATGCATGTGCAGTCCGCGTCAGGCCCTTGAGCGCCACGCAAATGTGAGTGTGTCATTGGACCGCTCCTCACATTTACGCGACGCTCAAGGGGCCCTTTCGCATCGGAAATGCCGTGCGAGAAGGGCCTTAATTCTGTATGAAAAATGTGCATGAGTTTTTGCACAGAAAGTAATATTTGTGTGTAGAAAATAAGATTTCTGCAGAGAAAACGCTGCTTCCCATGTGGAAAACTTCTCTTCTGTGCAGAAATCTTGTTTTCTGCATGGAAACTGCAGCCAAAGAAATGTAATTTTTGCAAAGAAAATTGCTCTTTGCTCTGCAAAAAAAACTATGTGCAGTTTTTTCACTCAGAATGAGACACAAATTGCAAATAGTCTTTGAAACAGACAGTCTGTAAGCACTTCGAAAGGAATGCTATGATCACTAAAAGTCAATAATGGATTTCGCAAAAACAAGTCATCCCAGAATAATTTTATCTTTTTTATAGAATTACTGACTTGCTGGATGAAGAGAATGCTGTGGATGTGGCATATCTTGATGTCAGCAAGGCCTTTGACAGGGTCCCCCATGATATTCTTGCAAATAAGCTAGTAAAATCCTGTCTAGATAATACTAACTGTTAAGAGGTTCTGTAACTGGTTGACTGACCAAACTCAAAGGGTGCTCACCAATGGCTGCTTTTCATCCTGGAAAGAAGTGACTAGTTGGGTGCCACAGAGTTCTGTCCTGGGCCCAATGCTATTCAACGTCTTCGTCAATGATTTGGATGAGGGAATAGAGGGCACACTGATCAAATTTGCAGATGACACCAAATTAGGAGGGGTAGCTAATATCTCAGGATCAGAATTCAAAATTACCTTAACAGATTAGAGAAATGAGCCAAAACTATCAAAATAAATTTCAACAGGGAGTAGTGGAAGGTACTATACCTGGGCAGGAAAAATGAAATTTACAGATATAACATGAGTGAAAGCTGGTTTGACCACAGTTCATGTGAAAAGGATCTAGGAGTCTTAGTAGACCACATACTGAACATGAGTCAGCAGTGTGATGGGGCAGCTGAAAAAGCCAATATGATTCTAGACTGTATCAATAGTAGTATAGTGTCTAGATCAAGGGAAGCGGTAACACCACTCTATTCTGGTTTGGTCAGATCCCGCCTGGAATACTGTGTCCAGTTGGGCACCACAGTTCAGGAAGAATATTGATAAAATGGAACATATCCAGAGGAGAGTGACCAAAATTTTGGAAAACCTGGAAGCCATGGCCTATGAGAAGCAGTCACGAACTGGATATGTTTAGCCTGGAGATGGGTAGGTTACGAGACAGCATGATAGCTATGTTTAAATATTTGAAGGACTGTCATGTGAAGATGGAACAAGCCTGAGAGACTAGGACACAGAGCAATAGCTTCAGGAAAAGAGATTCCATCTAAATATTAGGAAGAACATCCTGATGGTAAGAACAGTCTGACAATAGAATGCAATGTCTGGGAATGTGGTGGAGTCTCCTTCTTTGGAGGTTTTTAAACAGAGACGGATGACCATCTGTCAGGAATGCTTCGGTGGTGTATTCCTGCATGGCAGAATGGAGTTGCACTCAATGGCCTTTGTGGTCTCTTCCAGCTCTATATTTCTACGAAAACTGTGTAGTTTTCCATTGTTCCATTCCATTCCATTCCAGTTTTCCATCTCCTCTCTGCAAGAAGAGAAAAATGGCTAAAATCTTTGTGATTGCCTGGAAGAATTAAATTTATTATGATTTATAGCCCTTATGTGGATTAAAGGAGATGAACTGCCCTTTGCCCTTGCTTTCTCCTCCCAATCCAGCAACAACCCAGAAACTTTTCACTAGCTCCTCTACTGGAGATAAGATGAACTGTGAGAAAAGCATAGCAGTGCTTAGCTCCCCTCAGCCATGCATCCCTTTTGATGTTATCTATCTATTGTTGTTGTGTGCCTTCAAGTTGTTTCCGACTTATGGTGACCCTAAGGCAAACCTGTCATGGGGTTTTCTGCGGCTGAGAGTGTGTGACACACTCAAGGTCACCCAGTGGGTTTCCATGGCCGAGTGGGTCTCCAGAGTTGTAGTCCTGTGCTCAAACTACTACACGATGCTGTCTCTCTGCCTCATCTGTAACAGTTCCGTATTCATGATCAGTACTTTATCACGATTGTGACGCTATTGCTACCTTTCCCTCCAACCTACTTCCAGCTGCATGGGGAGAAGGAGGTCCATTTTTATGGCAATTGGAGCAAAAGTGAATGATGTTTCTGTTAGGTTTAGAGGTGTTGGGACAGGAGAGATTACTTAGTTCAGTAAGCTGAGTAACCTCCAAACTGACAACAGAAGTGACATCCAAGACAAAATGGAGGCCTGGGATTCTAACACCATCACTTTTCTTCTCCTGTACAATTTTTAACATCTTTACCAGATGAAGAAGCCAGTGAAGCTTTGAAAGCTTGCAGGATGTATTTTGTGCTGTTAAATTGGGCCAGTGAAGGTATCACCATTTTACAGGTTTTGGACTTTGTTGTATTTAGCTGTACGGTCAGCACAGCAGCCCATGAATATGTTTCCTGGCTTCAGTTAAGTGTCTTAACTAAGTAGCTGCTACAGAATACTAACCAAGGTTTTTAAGTCTATAGGCCACCCAGAGACCTCGAGAAAAGGCAGGATGTAAACCAGAATAGAATGCTTTTAAAAGGATTAACTGTGATAATTGCTTCTCATGCTAACCCGGTGCGTCTACATTACCACAGCATATATCATTGACTCCAAATGGTTTCTGTGGGCAAACTAACTGGCTGGCTGCAAAAGCAAGCACCAGGTCTCCCAGGAATTTCCTGAAGACCTGGCCATTCCTTTAAAAAAAAAAAAAGAAATCAATATTTTATGAAATGTCTACTATAAGACTTTCTTGTCACCGTCCATTCATTCAGCCCCATTTTCAGTTCCCACTGACCTTGGTGGTGTTTGAACTTGCAGCCTCCCTACAACAAAGGTAAATAGCCCTCTGAGATCTTTGGTAAAAGCTTTCTTTTTTAAAAAAATTGTTTTATTTTAACCAGAAACTTGTTGCACATCTAAGGCGTTCCTTTCCCTGTCATTTTACATCCCAGAGCTGACATGTGGTTGAACTGATATCCTTTCCTCGTTTCCTTTCTTGTGACTAAATGTCCAGTAGCATTGCATAAAAGAACCCAACGGAAAAGGTCAAGCGAAGTTTCATGCCTGAGGTCTAGGATTACATCAAAGTCTTCAACGTTCATCTGTCCATAACATCAACCCAACGCTTCCTCGTTTCAGCCTTACTCAAAGAAACAGCAACTGTTACTTATCTCTGCCCTATATTCTTACCTCTGCTTTTTCAGCCTCCATTTTCTCTTATGTTATCTCTGCCTCCCTACATGTATTCCCAGAACGATGCTGCGAGTGCCCTTTTGGAGGGTTCAGGTTTCCACTGAATATGAAACTCAGAAGCTAATTTGTGGTAGTTAAAGGAACCTTCATTCCCCCTCCCCAAAAGAAAAGGAACACAGTATGAATGACATCCCAAAAACTTGATGAATGCTCTGTCTGCCCAGAGTATGTGCGCATTTATTTATTTATTTCCCACTTTTCTCCCAAAACTGGGATTCAACATGGCTCACGTTTCAAGAAAGACCAATCAAGAGAAAAATGTCCAAAAAGTGAACTTTAAAAGGCAACTTAAATATTAAACTATTTGCAGTATTAAAATTATTTAAATGTTGTTTTTGTTGTATACCTTCAAGTCATTTCCAACTTCTGGCGACCCTAAGGCAAATCTATCATGGGGATTTCTGGGAGCTGAAAGTGTGTGACACACCCAAGGTCATCCAGTGGGTTTCCAGGGCCGAGGAGGGAATTTAACCCTGGGCTCTTTCCTCAGGACATTGTCTCCCACATTGGCAATAGGAGAAGGACGTGACCCAGACAACACTTATGCATGATGTCATCCCAGTCCGGTCCTTCTTCTGTCCCCAGGCAGTGCGATCATACAGTAAATCATTGACAGGTTTTCCCCGTCAATGACCAGTGATCGCACCACCATCCCACTGCCTACCCGCACTTATCTGGTATGCAGAAGTCCTGAAAGTGCAATGGCTGTGCTTCCTGCCCCATTTCAGCCTGGGACAGTACCTGCCTGTGCTGTGGAACGAAGAGGCGGTGCCATCGTGCTTCCATTCATGGAGCCAGCTGGTGCGGACGGGGGCACTCCTGTCGCACCCACACTCACACTGGATGTCGCCGGAACAAGGTAGGCTGCGGAAAGGGCTCTGGCCTCGAGGGTTGTAGTCCAATGCTCAAAAGGTTAAAAAAACAATTAAAAACGGTTCAGTTGGAAAGAAAAATAAAACGTCCTTAGCCCGTCCTTTACACACTTTGTCTACCAATGGAAGGACAGCAGGGAAGGGGCCTTTCTGGCTTCCCTCAGAAGGGAGTTTCAGGGTTGAGGGGCAGCCCTCTCTCACATCCCCACCAGCTCTCTGTAGTGGTAGTGGAACTGAGAAAAGTTTCTCTCCTGAGGACCTCGGGGCCCAGGAAAGCTCATAGAGAGACCCTTTCGCACTTTACCTTTTTGCAGTGCTGGGGTGCGGAGCTCGCACGAGCTGCCTCCGGAGGAAGGCTCTCGTATCCGGGGTCCTTCAGCTCCACACAAGCTTCCTGCTGCTGGGATCTTTCCAGGCTGCACTGGACAGGAAGTACGACCGGCCCAGCTCCCGAGGCTCCGCACGCAAGGTAAGTGCACCGGGGCCCCGGAGCAATGTGTGACCGCGCAGCATTTTCAGCTTCAAGCCAAAAATGAAAAAATGCGTGTGCGGTCTGCATCAGGCCCTTGAGCATCATGCAAATGTGAGTGCGTCATGTGGACCGCTCCTCACATTTATGTGACGCTCAAGGGGCCCTTTCGCATCGGAAATGCCGTGCGAAAAGGGCCAGAGAAATACAGGCCCTTTGCACACCTTACCTTATCCTGTCACCCTGTAGTCGCAATCTCAGCAACCCCTTTGCCAGGAAGGGAGCTCAGCAGGAACACTTCGTCGCAGTCCCGCAAGGCTGGAGCCAGCCTGACTTCCCTTGGGAAACAGTTCCACCATCAGAGCACCACCACCAAAAGGGTTGTGTCTCATGTACTCACAACGTACCCTGCCAAACAATCTGTCACCTTATTCTCCTGACAACTTGGCCATAGGGAAGGGAAGAACAATTTTTTAAAAAAATCAAAAAAAGAAAAGATCAAAAATGTGTTTCTTGACTATCAGAGAACCCTGATGACAAGAATCTTGGACTAAAGAGAAGCTTCACAGTTTGGGACTTGTTCAATGTAAAATTCACACATGGTTGTTTTGAGCAGAAAACAGCATTTTCTACATAAGGAAACACATTTTTTTTATGCACGGAAAATAATACTCCTGTACAAAAATTTTACTCCCTCTACAGAAAATGCTGCCTTTGGTGCAAAAATACCAACTGCAGATTTTGTGCAGAACAAGTCTGGAGCTGCAAAAACTCATTTAAATAACTTCCATTTTCAAAGGCTTTCTAGCAGCAAAGAAAAAATTGTTTAAAACTGCTTGTTGCCTCAGTGAATTAGCAAAGAATTACATAACTACTACAGTAGAATACAACTTTTGGCTGCCTGATCAAAGATCAAGATGGCATCCGCCAACCACTGGAAGCTGGTCCATGCCTGTGGAGCAGTGAATCCATACTGTATTCAGTCCAAACTTCAAAGGAGCTATTTTGCAAATAGAGTTTCAGTATCTTTGATAACTCCTTTAAAGTTCAGACTAAATCCTGTAGATGAATCACTTATCCACTGACACGGAACGCAACAGCCATTACAGCTCTTCACACCTTACTCTATATGCAGAAGCTGACCAGCCTAGCAGATTAATTTTATGTTAACATTGACAACGGAGCAGTGTCCTTCCCTGCACCTTAAATCAACAACCAGTTTCATGGGCACAGGACGGGTTTTGCTGTAGCACCCCCAACTTTGGTCTCCACCACCTCTTAGTCACTTCCTACCACCATCACCTCAATTTGCCTTCTGTTAGGACCCAGCTGGCTGTCAGGTAGATCACATCATGGTTTAGAAGAGATGGCAAGAATTTAATCCTCCTCAGGACCAGGAATTGTTCAGATGACCTCCCATTGACATAACTTCACACGACAGACAGTATATCTGCACTATGCAAGTTGTAGCAGTTTGATACCACTTTAACTCTCATGACTCCACCCTGTAAGATCCTGGGATCTGTTACTGGCTGGTTATAAGAATTCTCTGCTAGATTGCTCTTGTGCCCTTACCTGAACAACAGTTTAGAAAGCACGATGAGAAGAAGAATTAGAGATAAAGGCCCCTTTCAGAATACACAATTGGAGTGGTATGATTCCACATTAACTTCCATGGTTCCATCCTATTCATGTCCTGGGATCTGCAGTGTAAGGAGTGTATTTAGAATTTTCTGTTAGAGAGCTCTGGCAAACTACAGACCCCAAGATTCTGTGGGATCTAACCATGGTAGTTACAGTGAGATCATAGTGCTATAATTGTGTAGTGTGAATAGGCCATAAATCAGGCTACTTCGGGAACTATAGTTTGGGGAGTGCCCTAGAACTCTGATTCTAAGAGTTCTGTGTTCCTCACCAGACTACAAATCCTGGGATTCTGTAGGCTGGAGCCACAACAGTTAAAGATGTCTCACTCTGAGACGTTATAGTATAGTATCTGAGAAGTCTTTGCTTCCAGTGCCTTTACATTTCTGCCTTTGCTGGCTTCCCCTTTCTGCCCTCCTCCCCCTTCTGACCACAAGGCTTCAAACCTTTGAAATTTAAGATCTCCCAGCTGCCCTGCTTTCCGCTTCTGGTGTCTGGAGCACCACAGGGGAGAGAGGCCCTCTTTCCCATTGCTGGTGGGAACAACGGCCATGCTCTCAGCTTACCCACAGTCAGGCGCATAGGGCTGAGGGTTCGCAGGCCAACCTTCTCACCCCCACATCACCCACAGGCTGAAAGAAATCAGGCACTTTTTACCATCAGAGGCGACAGCAAACAACCTCTGGCAAAGCACAGCCTGTACAAGAGAGAGCAAAATAAGACCAGAGGAACGTTGCTTCTTTATCAAGATTTCAGCTCCTGTCTTTGGTCTCCCATTCAGAACCATTCTTTGGCTCTCCAAACGCTTTTCGTACACAAGTTCAGCACTGTTATTTAACCCTGACAGCTGCCTCCTGGGAGCAATTAAACTCCTTAAGATCTTACCTACATTCCACCAGACGTCTTCTCATTAAGCAGTTACTACATGTTCCTGAGGCCTAAAACATTGAGATTTAAAGGAATCAACTGACTGGTGCATTCTTCCCCCCAGTTCTTCCAAAACCAGTTGTTTGTTTAGCATGGATACAGTGAGTGCCGAGGTCATGGATTGTGTAGTCCCTCATAAGCAAACTGAGCAGGTATTTAGTAGGAACGTCAATGTACCAGGAATCAGGGATAGTAGCAAAGATAAATAAGGAGTATGGGTGCTGTAATGGTAGAGTGCTAGACTAGGATTCTAGAAGACCAGGGTTTGAATCTCTGTTCACCTTTGGAAACCCACTGGGTGAACTTAAACAAGTCACTTTTTCTCAGGCTCAGACAACAGCTATTAAAACCCTTCTCTGAACAAATCTTGCCAAGAAAAACCCATGATAAGTTGGTCTAAGACAATTTCTGCACTAGACTGTTATAGTGCTATTATTCCACTTTCAAAGGCCCCTCCCTAAACTGCAAACCCCAGGATTCCATAGGATGTTGAAAGTGGAATAATAGCATGGTAACAGTTTAGTGCAGAAATGGCCCTCATCTTCTGTTGAGGGTTTGAGACAGAGGTTAAATGGCCACATCACAGAAGCGCTTTACCAATGGATTCCTGCATGGCATTTCATAGATTGTACCTGGGGTCTTTTCCAATGCTTTAATTCCGTCAGTTTATGGTAACTCTTAGGCAAAGCTATCACAAGGCTTTCGTGGCAAGATTTGTTCCAAGAGGATTTGTCATTGCCTTTCTCTGAAGTTGAGAGAGTGTGAGTGGGTTTCCATGGCCAAACAGAGATTCAAATCCTGGTCTCCTAGAGTCCTAATCTGGCACTGAAATGACTGCAGCATCTATTTGTGGTCAGACAGCTCTGGTACCTCACCAAATGACAAAACCCAGACTCCATCAGATATTGACATGGAGGTTAAAGTGGAATAAAATTCTGTCACTGTGTTGCGTGTTAAGATCACCAGAGTAAAAACTACAGAAAGCTCCTGTACCTTAAGTGTTCGTCAGGGCCACATTAAGATTTTCTTAAGCCCTAGGCACTCTTGTATTCAACTCCTCACCTCACCATACCACTGCAGATGATTTTTTTGTTAATCTTGTTTTCGTAGGTACTAAAATTTTCATAGGCCCTCGGCACTGTGCCTAAAGTACCTAACAAATTAGGCAACTGTAGTGTTTATGTAGAAGAGAGAATTTCAGCAGGCATTGTGTGGTACCTGGTTGCATGACAAGCAACACCTGCTGAAATTTCCTCTTTGACACAATCCTAAAAGGTCCAGGAGTGTTAAACACATGCACAGACCTCCGCCCGTCAGTGCCACCGAGTGCGAAAGGTGCACCCAAGCCTCGCACTCAAGGCCTGCCCAGCCTGACACCTCTTTGTGATCAGACCTGAACAGCCAGGGAGATCTCTGCATCAAGCCAGGGCCAGGGCAAACAGGTCTGCCTCAGTTCTCCCTCTCTGAGAACGCAGTCCCTTCCTCACACTTGTCCCCCCTTGGCTTCTTCCTTTCAGGACTCTTCCCCTTTACTGCCTTCCCTAAATCTGCCCTTCTCCCAGAGGTAAGGATCAGCAGTGATTTATATTTTCCAAGACTGTAGTACTGTTGGCACTAAGGTCAAGATGATATTATTGGTAGCATGTATATTCCAGGATTCAAACAAGACTCTGTGACATTCTTTGAAGGAACACAGAACTTCAAACATTTATTGTAACACTGTTGCTTTAAATGTGTCTTGTATCTAAATGTTTATAAACAGCACACCATCCTTCTCTCTCTCTCTCTCTCTCTTTCAATTCATTCACTATCTCTCGTACACCCAATTTCTCAGTTCTCTCTCCCACAGAGCTCTTCAAATCTCCAACCTCTCCCAAACACACCACAAATCACACTCCTCTTCAAACACACACCAGACAGTTAAAATCTGTTATTTTCCTCTTTCCACCAGCCCCTCCCCTGGGCTACCCAAGGTTCCATTTCACCAGCCAATCAACTTAAACACTCTCAGTTGCCAAGGAGTCTCTGTTGTCAAGACCCCCTCCCATCAGGTTCGTCACAAGGAGTCATCTCAATTTTTCAGTCTAGTGACCCTATGCACATGGGTATCTTTGAATTTCAACCAGATTGCTAAACCAGATCAGACTTTTCCTCTCCCAATCCAGCCTGCCAATGTCCTGCCGGAGGCCCCTCCCCAAAGCCTCAGCCCCTCTTCAAAGCTCTGCCTCTCAGAGAAGTCTCCTCATGCCTAGAGAAAGGGACTGTCCCTTTCTTGGTTCACAGAGTGAAAGGGAGCAATCTGGTCATGGAGGAAAGGGATTCAGTTCAATTACTGGACCTTTCCTCCATGCTCTGAAATTTGCTAGGTGCTGAAAAAATACCCAAAAGTATTTTTTAAAATGATTAAAAGACACGATTTTTTGAATATCAAGATGCCCTGATGAGAAGAATCCTGGACTAACAAGAATCTTCATAGTTCAGAACTTATTCTGTGCAAATTTAGACGTAGTTACTTTACAGGGACAACAGTATTTTCTGCACGGGAAACAGCTTTTTCTACTGTTATATTTAACTTCTAGAAAACATCATGCACTGTGCAGAAAAGCTTTTTTCCGCACACAAAATGCTGCAATTAGGGATAAAATTTGCACATGCTTCATTTGCACGGGAAGCAGCAGCAGAAACAACATTTTCTGCATAGGAAACAGTTTCTTGTGCAGAAAATGCCGTTTCCAGTACAAATCAACCATGTGCGAATTTCGCACTGTGTACATATCAAATTGTGAATTTGCTTTGAAAAACTGAACAGTTTTCAAAGTCTTTCTTGCAGCGGGATGAAAATGGCTAAAATCACTCATGGTTTACCTCGAAAAGAAAATTAATGTTGAATTGAATCCCCATGGGACCCCCATCACGGTATATGATGGAAGGCAAAAGGACTGCTTAAAATATGACAACATTTTTGCTAGCATGCCCCACTGGAAAAAAAAATTCTGTAAAAATTCTTAGAGATATTTTGCTTGTGTGTGACCCTTCAAATTTACATTGGAAGTAATTTTTTCAGATTGCTCCCAATTTTTGGTGTATTGAAAATAATATGAGAATGCTACATAAAGAGCTGTAAGAATGCAGAGCTTGGAAAAGTTACTTTTTGACTACAAACTCCAGAATCCTTTCACCAGCATGGCTGTGAGAGAGGGGATATTTGGAGTGATAATCCCAAAAAGGCACTGAGGTACACATATACCACCATGGCGCACCTTTCCTATATTCCACTGAATGCATGGAATACACACAGAGGCATCAGCTGCACAATGGTCGGCCACACAATGGAAGGGATTCTCCCCATGTTTCTTCCACAGGTTCAGTCTAAATATGGAGAAATAGTGAGCCATAAAGGCAGAATTATTCTTAAACTGGTACCCAGTACACTTTAAAAACTGAAATTTGTAACTAGGGAACGACTGGGTGGGGGGAGGTTCTTAAAAAAGTGAACAAACACTGAAGATGGTTAAGATGGCATCCTTTGTATAAACAGGAAAATCAAAATGACCTCTGGTAAAGAGCCACCTGCCCTTTGTGTTCAGGGAAAGAAAGAACATTGCTAAGTAGACTCTCTTCCTTACCCTCAAGCACCTTCTTTAATTGTCTTTGAATAAGAGCAAATCTCCATGCCTCTTAATATCAAGTTTCATTAACTTAATCATGATGTGATATCATGAAATAATATTTACTGCTCTCCAATAATTTATGTAAATAACTTCCCCTTTCGCCCCAGCTCTCCAGGATGACAGGTGATCCACGGTGGCTTTACACCATCCAGCGGCCCATTGCCCAGAACTCACTTTGTCCTGATGTGGCTATGTGGAATTAAAAAGCCACATTTATCAGGCTACACTGTGACAAGAAAAGGGGACTCGGGAGAGAAATGAAAGAAAGACAACATAGGCCATTTCCGCATTAGTATTTTAAAATGGTGCAGAGCAACCTCCAACGGAGGTCTTCTGCACCATAGAGTGGACTGGGGTGGACTACTTTTTGTAGTTCCACACCTCAATCCACGCAGGACCGACCGGAACTGGTCACGTGGCATGTTTTTTAAAAACCTCTTTTTAGAGGTTTTTAAAAAGCACGGAGCGTGCAACCCCGTGCCGCTCTGTCGCCCGGCCCCGAAGCAGATTTGCCGGCATGTACAAGTGCGTGCCTGCAGATCTCCTGGGGGCGGGCTTCCGGCTGGCTAGCTTCTCCGGTTGGTGGAGAGCCTCCACCAATCAGAAGCCGCCATTTGGGATGCCGGAGGACTGCGGAGCAGCGAACTCGCGGTGCTCCTCGTGGCGACGGACTCGCCCGGCCGCTGGTAAGCTCCATTTTCGGGCGCTTTCGGGCATTCCCCCCCCCCACATGCAGAAAGGGCCATAGAGACTTGTGATGTGTAAATGGTAGAACATTGGACTGGTCCTTTAGAAATCCAGATTCAAGTCCTCACTGAGTCATGCAATTCACGGGATGATCTTAGGCTGGACTCTCTCTTTCCCTCTGCCTGACCTGCCTTACAGGGTCGTTGCGAAAATCAAGTGAAGAGGAGCCATCTATCCCTCCCCTTCAGCAGGAGGGAAGGATACCAATGTAGCTGTTAAATAACGAAGTAAAAATGAGCTCCTTACTATTCCTTGATGCAATAAATAGCATAATAGTCTGAAATTTCCCACATGCCTGAAGTGTCACCATGCTGTGCACCACTCAACTTTGTATACTCTTCCTATAGAAGACCCAGGTTATGTCTTAGGTTGGAAGGATCTTAAGTAATATGTAAAGGATTAAAGCTTTTCTTAGATACACCTTGGAAGCCTATTTTTTCTCATGCTGGCTGCAAAGTTTCTGGGAACTTTAGTCCCAAACTTTTTCAAAGTTCTCCTCTTCTTAGAATCACAGAATCATACAGTTGGAAGAGAAAGCAAGGGCCATTGAGTCTAACCATCCTGCCATGCAGGAATACACCATCAAAACATTCCCAACAGATGGCCATCCAGTATCTGTTTAAAAACCTCCAAAGAAGGAGACTCCACCACACTCCAAGGCAGTGCATTCCATTATTGAATTGCTCTTACCATCACAAAGTTCTTCCTAATGTTTAGATGGAATCCCTTTTCCTGAAGTTTGAAGCCATTGCTCCATGTCCTGGTCTCTGAAGAAGCAGAAAACCAGCTTGTTCCATCCTTCATATGAAATCCCTTCAAATATTTAAACATAGCTGTCATGTCGCCTCTTAACCTTCTTTTCTCCAGGCTGAACATACCCAGCTCTCTCATAGGGCGTGGTTTCCAGACATTCTACCATTTTGGTCACTCTCCTCTGGACATCTTCCAGCTTGTCAATATCCTTCCTTATTCAATATCTTCTTGAGTACTAGAGACCTGACCAGTATTGCTCCAAGCAACAGACAAGGACCTGAATCCTCTTATTACCCCCAGGTAGAGCATACCTACTGAATCAGTGGGATTTATTGATATGTTGAGTCACCATTCAACAAGGAGTTCCAAGAGTCTCTTGTAGATGGGGCTAGTGACCACACTCAGGGAATCTGAGATTAAATGTGCATATCATTTCACACTGGATGGGAAGTTCCAAGAATGTCTCCTTCATTCAGAAATAGTCTCCCGTTTGGGTTGCCAGGTGCCCCTTACAAGCGATGCCCCTTATTTGAGGATCAGAAATGGGACCGGCAAGTGTCCCTTGTTATAAGGGATGTCCCTTTTTTGAGGCCCAGAAAACTTATCCCTTATCCGATTGGCAGGTGTCCCTTATTGTATGGGATGTGCCTTATTTGAGGGCCAGAAAGCTTTTCCCTTATATCATAGAATCATAAAGCTGGAAGAGACCACCAGGGTCTATCCGGTATAAGACCATCACCATACACCATCCAGTATAAGAGTGACACACAAGCTGAACTTCCTGCTGCTGTTGGCCCACAGACTTTTTTTACAAAAAGTCTTTCTCACACACATATGCACACACAGTCTTCTATTCAGCTTGCCTCAACCCTAGCCCCACCCACACTAGGTGGCTTCTCAAG
Organism: Cyclura pinguis; assembly: GCA_030412105.1. Taxonomy (NCBI): domain Eukaryota; kingdom Metazoa; phylum Chordata; class Lepidosauria; order Squamata; family Iguanidae; genus Cyclura; species Cyclura pinguis. The sequence goes on along the minus strand of CM059599.1, from coordinate 13,196,809 downwards.
CCTTGTGTGCACATGCCATTCTCTCCTTCCTCTGTGTACTTCTCCACAAGGAGATAGTGTTGGAGACATCCAGTTCCATCCTGAATTCAACTGAGGGAGGGAGATGCACTACTAATCACTGCTCCCTGTGTCTTTGGCCAGAAGTTGCTCCTCCTTGTGCCTTTGGCCCTGTGCTTTCCTCCCTGTGCCAGTGGCCAGAAATCAGATCCTGAGATCACAGAGAGCCTCTAGGTGAGTAACGGGGCACAATCCGATGAAGAGGCCTGGGCAAGGTGGCTAGCCTGGTACCCTGACTTTCCTTCTGTGGGTATGGGGACATGTCCTCAGAGCTCACAGAAGCTTTCTGATTTTGTTTTCCCCTCAAAGAAAGGACATGGCGACAGGAGGGGTAAAATTTATGGAAATGAAGTGTCAAGGGATACACAAGTGACAAAAAGTTGGGAAGCACTGTGCTACAGGAAGTGAGCCCTGGTAATGTTTCAACACTGACCTTATAATGTCCTGGTGATGTCATCGAGTATGGCACATTAAGTATCAACAACAGCTGCATGGAGTATGCTGTTCAAATAAGAAATATCAAGTCTAAAAGATTAGGAATACACACACACTATTTTCAAGGTAGTGCTCCCACCCTAAGATTTCTTCCCCTTAACCCTGAAGATGGGAGAAGAAGGTCCAAGTCCTAAGACTCAGGTTCAGGCCCTGAGATCTGGCAAACCTACCTGATATAAGGTGATTGCATCAGAGTTGTGGGAACATCATTTCTCATTAGTCCTTTCACACAGCCAGTCTGGCAGCACTAAGCATTAGATCTGAACTTGTGGTCACTGCCACATCACTCTGTGATGATATGGTTTCATCCTCACACGGGGCCCTCCTGTTTTAATTTACAGCTTCTGTTTCAATTTGAATTCAAAGTACGTTAGCTAGTTTCCTAATGTGCTTCTGGGGGATTTTTCCTCCAAACCAAGATTGCTTGAGAGGCAGTGAAGAAAAAAAAATTAGGATTACATCATCTCCTTTCTTTGCCTTCAGCAGCTTTGGGCTATCAAGTTCCTCCAAGATTGGATAATCTGTTGGCTCTTATGCAAAATGGGCCCATCAGCAGCAGCATACCTGCCAACTTCTCAAAAATCCCAGGAGCTATAAGGTCCTACTTACCCTGAATGACCCTGTCCCTCATTGTGAAAGCAAAGCCAAGAAACCAATGGCATGTATTTTAATCCATATGGATTATGGCCCTACAATCTCATTGATGTGTGCTATACATGAAAGCTTTACAGTGGTTCACATTGCTCTGGTTCTAAGGATGAGCAGTAGATCCAAGTCATTATACTTCACAAATTCTAGTCATATCCTGTTAGCTTGCTGATCAAAGGCAAATGGGTTTTAGCTTTGCCTTGGCTTGGTTTGCAAAGCCTGTTCTGAAGCTATGACAGCATACTTACATATGGAGGTCCAGAAGTAAGACAGTGCAAGGAAGTTCCTCTCTATATCCCTGAAACCAATCAGTAGCCAGTCGGGTAAAGGGGTGGAACTACACCCAGACATCATCCAGCTGCCACTGCAAAGCCTGAAAGAAGCATTGCGTAAAGTGACACTGGCTACCTCCTCATACAATATTACCAAAAGTACTTACACTAGCATAAACTCTGGTTACATCAGCATGAGTTATCAAGAGGATTCTGGACAACTGGTGTGATGTAAGGCCATTTCTGCCCTTCATTGTTATAGTGCTATGATTCCACTTTCAACATCCTATGGAATCCTGGGGTTTGCAGTTTAGGGAGGGGCATTGAGAATTCTCAGCCAGAGAGCTCTTGGGCCTCAGGAAACTACAAGCCCCAGAATTCTACAGGATGTTGAAAGCAGAATAATAGCACTACAACAGTGTAGGGTGGAAATGGCCTTAATCTTTGGTGTAATGAGTAAATTGTTCCAGTTACTTTTCAAAATATTATCCAGTTGCTGCTACTCCTACTATTTTTTATCTTTCTTTATACCCCCATCTTTTGCCTAAAATCAGGACTCAAGGCAGCTTACGAATGGAAACAAATACAACATCCAGAACGCCATCATTTGTCCTAGCTAGAGTAAACCGATTGAATCAATAGAATTCACCCATGTGCTGACTCATTACTTAATAATTGATTCATTAGATCTACTTTAACCAGGGGCTAACAAAGAGGATGCGGGACAACATATTTAAAACATACAACGGGTAAACATCAAAGTAGAATTAAACTATCAATAACATTAAAACTATTTTTAAACCTATGCTTTTAAATAATAAAAGAAGCCTTTTAAAAGCAATACAATTAAACACAAAACAGTGCCCTATTTAAAAGCCCCTTCTTTCAAAATTTTCAGATCTCAAAAATCTGATGGAATTGTTTTAAAAAGTCTTTGCCTTCGGACAGAAGGAGAGCAAGTATGGGGGTGTTCTAGACCAGTAGTTCTTAATGCTTTCTTTACCACAAACCCCCTTTAAATATGTTTTGTTGCCCTGGGCCACCAAGAATTAAGGCAGCTTCTGGCTACATGTGGAATAGCAAGAAATATCACATTCTTTCTCTTACTCATACAGCTTCATTCACTTGTATCTTCTCACCACGTGCAGAAGTTGCAGGTACTGAGTACATTTTTTGCTGTCGGTTATTTTCATAACTTTCGAACAGTCTAAGATATTGCAATGGAACTTCATACACAGGATGTTGAAAGTGAACATGTTTTTTCTTAAAGGTATTTTGGGAGAACTTTTTCACAATTTAGGACAACTTATCTCCTGTCAGTCATAAGACTGTTGCGTTTACGTTTGTTTAAGGCGATGAAAAAGCAACAGGAAATAAAACAATTAAGGCAATGGATCACACTTCGACAGGCAGCAACAATGGACAACTGTTGAAACGCTAACATGATGAGATCGTAGGAAAGAGTTTCTTTTTAAAACTCATCTCCCAAGCCAGGAAGTGGACAAGGCTTGTTCTTCTCACCCACCAGGCTGGCAAAGTGTGAGACAGCCACAGCGGCATCGCTGCACTTTTGATCAAGCCCTGGAGCGGGGAGCGGTGTGACTCACCAGGCCTCTCTGAGTCAAGGTGCCTCCCAGCGCTACTACCGTTTTCACACCACTCCTTTCCCAGGGCCTGGCCTTCAGTCACAACCGAGAACCAGGTGCCTAATTACAGCCAGAAACTTAACTGTAAAAAGGAGCCATTGCTCGGGGCGGAGAGATTCCCAAGCAGCAGAGTCATCCCATCAACTGCGAAGGACGAACACGATCATACGCAGCACACGTTTTCCACAAAGAAGGTCCCACATTCAGTTATCAGCCGGCTCTGCCTGAAACCCTGCCGGTCGGTGTCAGCAATAGTGGGCTTGATGGGCCGAAAGCATTACTCGGTAAAAAGCAGAGTCTTACGTTTCTAAGCACACGGTCATAGTGAATGAGAAAGAACCGTGCAACCAATTCTATTCTACTCTGTTCAGACCTCAGCTGGAACAGTGCGTCCAGCTCTCAGCACCATAGATGAAGTAGGTATTGACAAGCTGGGATGCTTCCAGAGGAGGGCGACTAAGGTGGTCAAGGAGCCCTATTTTGGTGGGCCTGCCTTAATGGAGTTTCCAAAACAAGGGGAATCATATCGTGCCGCCATACAGTCGGCCCCCTGGGTTTGCGGGTTTGACTTTCACCGATTTGATTATTTGTCAGTTTCTTGAACCCTTCCCCACACACACACACACACACACCTTGAGCACTTCCTTTCCGGGAGAACTTTCCTTCTCAACAGCTCCAATCAAGCTGTGTAGCCCTTTAAAAACCTACCTTTGGTCCTCCTCCTTCTCCACCAATCATGACCTGACCAGTAAGGAAGGCTCACAGCCTGATTTCTCAGCCCCACAAACCCTGTCCCAGTGCCTCTCATACACTCCAAGGAAGGAGATGAATAAGAGAGAGGAAGTATAGGGCCGCCATGCCAGCCTAACCTCTTTCCACCTCCTTTACCCGACTGGTTTGGACCCCAAGTGCCTGTTTTCCCCACCTTGCCTCACCCTTACTACAGACATAAACATTTTGATATTTGCAATTTTTCCACTTTTGCAAGGGAGCTGTGCCTCTAACCCTAATGAATATGAAGGGCTGGCTGTCTTTTGCACTAATCTAGCCTCATCTGGAGTATTGTGTTCAATTCTGGGTGCCTCATTTTAGGAAGGATATAGACAAGTTGGAGCAGGTTCAGAGATGGGCAACAAGGATTATAAGAGTTACCTTGAAATGGAAAGCAAAACATATGAGGAAAGGTTGAAGGAGCTGGACATGTTCATCTTGGTAAGGAGAAGACCACCTTGATGTATTTTTTTAAATACCTCCAGGGCTGTCACAGAGATGGGGGGGCAGGCCTGTTCTCTGCTGCCCCAGAGAGTAGGAGCCAGTCTAATGGATTTAAGTTACAGGAGAGCAGATTTTGATTGAACACTAGAAGGAACTTCTTGATAGTGAGAGCGATTTGGCAATGGAGCCAATTACTTAAAAAGCTGATGGGGTCTTTTTCTCTGGATATCTTCAAAAAGAAGCTAGACAGCTACCTGCTGGAGATGTTCCAGGTGGATTTCCTGCACTGAGTGCCAGATTGGACTCAATGGTCTATGTGGCCCCTTCCAGTTCTACGATTCTGTGATTCTATACCTGTTTTCTTCCTTTTCTAACTTTAGTTTTCTTATTGACTTTTGTTTTTTGTTTTTTTATAATACTAGGAGGGAAGGAATGTAGCCCATAACTATGGAAGAAGAAAATCACAATAGCTGGAATCCTGTTTATTGGTCCCAAATAGAGTAGACTCATTGAATCAACCATTGATTAGTGAGTCAACACATAGATAACTCTAACTGATTTGATGGCTCTAATCTATTTTGGCGTAACAATTGGATTTTCTTTAGCCCAATACATTCCACAAAGCTCACTCCCTGGTAAATATGGATACAACTGCAGCCTTGTAGTCCAATGAACTTGCTCCTGTTCCTCCCCAGCCCTCAACTTCTGGCCCCTTTCCTCCTCTATCTCATTCTCAGACTCTTTGTTTAATTAACACATATCCATTTTCTGTAAGTATAAGGGCAGCCCGTAGCAAAAGAAAAAAGTGGAAGCACACCATCCCAAAATGGGAGAGAGAGCCACTCCTCTGCTTGGACTATGAACCTACAGCATCTAAAGAACTCAACCTTCGGTTATCTTGAACTGAGATGGGTGGATGGATTGACTGATTCCGGTTTGTTTGTTTTTTTAAAATTCGGGATCACATGGCTCCGATGCTACAATTCACAAGATGGAGGTCCAGCCGCATTTACACTCCCAGCCTCAGTCTACTTTCCCACAGCAGATATAGCCTCTGCGTTTCTCCAATAACAGTGAAGTCATCTGCAATAAAAACCTCTCCTCTCGAGCAGTTTCAAAACTGCACGTCAGCATTTCGCTCCTGTTTCTCTCAGAGCTCTCAAAGTTTCTTTGGTTTTTCTTGGCCTTTTTTTTTTAATTTTATTTTACACACACACATACATACAGAGTTTCAGTGCTACTGAACAACAAGGATGTGAAAATGTAATACGTGCTGAGTATCCCAGGAGCCTTGGGGCTTTTCTACCACCTACACAGATAATTACCCCTAGATTGAGAGTTTGGCTAGCAGAGACTTGAAGAAGACCAACTGGCAGAAGCTTTGACACATCAAACAGAATGAACAAGGCGTGGTTACCTTTGCCCATGCTCCGTATCAGGAACTGTGGGAGCAACACAATGGAGTTTTATGGATCTGTTTCTCGTAAGCGATAACCATCTTGATTTAGCATGTTTCATCCAGGTGGATTGTATGAAAGTCAGCCCCACTCTGCTAATACATAATCAGGTCATGTTGGGGATAGTAAGTGGTGGAGTCAGGGTGGCATGATCAATAAGCCTTCTCTCTTCAAGAAACCAAAGGCAATTTACTGAGGACTCTGTGAACTGCCTGTATTTCTCAGCTTCTTTAGGATGAGGGCTAGAGTCTTGTCAGTGCCCAGGTATATTGGGAAATGTGATGGAGAGTAGTGGATCTCTCGAGTAATCAAATGAGCAAGACAGAAGATGAACAACAGCCAGTCCCATGCCCACATAAAGACAGGGTCTAGCAGAGAAAGTAAATAAACTTAGGCCCTTTTCACACCTTACCTTTTTGCAGTGCTGGGGTGTGGGGATCAGGCAGCAGGCAGGCAGGCAGGCAGCATGAGGGCGAGCAGGCAGCATGAGGGTGCCTGCTCTTCCTTCCGCAGCACAGCCTGGGATTTTCCCAGGCTGCGCTGGGGCAGGAAGCGCGAGCGCCGCAGCTCCAGAGGCTCCGCACGCACGGTAAGTGCACAGGGGCCCTGGAGCGATGCGCGATCATCCACCATTTTCAGCTACAAGCCAAAAATGAAATAGTGCGCTATCGGCACCTGCCGGCCCCGGCAGCATCACGCAATTGCGAGGACGTCACGTGGACGGCTCCTCACAATTGCGCGACGCTCCAGAGGCCCTTTCGCATGGCGAATGCTGTCTGAAAAGGGCCTTAGTCTTTGATGTAAAACACATAAAAGCAGCTTTACTTATGAATACTTCTCTGCACATGGTCTATTAGAGAGGAATAAGTGAAGAAGGAAAATGATTACAGCTTAGAGTGAAGCAGGAAAAGAAAAGATATGGAAAAGAAAACAAATTGTGGGGCTGTAAACATTCAGCCTAGCTGTTAGTGAACATAGGCGTGCAAATGCTGCAAATCTGAACAACACATAGATAAATTTTCTGATGGCAGTAATTACAGTTTTAAGTCCCATGTGCAACTTCTACACTCAGTTTAAGGTCACAGAAACAAAGTTGTCCATGTGGCACCGCTGTGCAAGCAGAGGGACATATCCACATGCACTTGCTGAAATTGGTGGTAGCACTCTTTCAGCTGTATATTTGGTTGCACATTCAGTTGCGCATTCACCTTAACATTTGGCTGCACAATATTGCCTTCCAAAGAAAGGATCACACAGTATAAACAACACATAACCTGCATGTGAGGATTTAAGCTGTGCAGCAGGAGAGAAAGAACATGCTCTGATCCATAATAAGATAGTGTGTGGGTCACACTTAGACACTCCATGGAGAAAATGGTCAACCACTGTGAGGTGAGTTGTTTGGGATTTTGTTGCCAACATATGTTTTTGCGCAGAAGGAAGGAAGGAAGGAAGGAAGGAAGGAAGGAAGGAAGGAAGGAAGGAAGGAAGGAAGGAAGGAAGGAAGGAAGGAAGGAGGGAAGAAACTTTAGCCAAGATCCTACACGGTGCTGCTGAAATATAAATCTCCATGTTTTGTTTTGTTTTTGTTTTGTCTATCTGTATGCCACTCAAATAAAAAACACTCAGGCCATTTCTACACTATACTCTTATAGTGCGATTATTCCACTTTCAACATCCTATGGAATCCTGGGGTTTGCAGTTTGGGGTTTGCAGTTTACATCAACACATACATTTCAAGGCAGTGCTCTCATCCTGAGATTCTGCCTCATTGCCATGAGGCCCGGGGAAAGAGCTACCACCAGCCCTGAGATCTGGGAGACCTATCTTGGTAGGTCACAATCCATGTACACCCAATGCACTCCCAAGAATATTAGCCTAAGTCTCTTGTTCAGAGTTAGTTGAAGACATTTTGCTGCCTGAGACAGGGCAAAAAATGCATGTTTCCCAACTGTACCAATTTGGCAGGGGTGGTCCCAGTTAATCTTCTATTGTCCCACTTTTTCACCTGCTTTTTAAAATGTCCCAGTTGCTCTCGCCACCTCCCACTTTCCCACTTCATGTTCAGCTTAACTTCAGTTGGCACAAAATGAGTTCAAAGTGCAAAAGCAGGAGGGACGAGGAGGAGAAGGAGCAGAATCTTGCCTTTCCAGTAGACTCAGCAAAAGCAAACTGCTGCAGTCTCTCCAATCTTGTGTTTTCTTTCTCATGAGTAACTTTTTCCATCCCGACCTCACTCTGATGTTGCTTGGCCTCCCATGTCCCAGTTTTCCTCTGTGAAACATTGGAGAGTATGAAAATGGTACTCCTTACTCACCCAAGTGCATGATACACAGTACCACTAAAGTTATTAAGGCACAGGTCACCAAACTAAATCCCATGTTCCTGGTGGTAATCTACCCAAATCTGGCTATGAAACAATCAATTAAATAGCCAATTATTTGCCGCTCGTTCATGACACCCCAAATGCGCTGCCTGAGGCCGCTATCTCACTCTGACTCACGGTAGGGCAGGCCCCTTACTCTTACTTCATCTCTTTGTACCAGGTTACCTACCCAGTTCCTCTCTCCATACATTAAAATGCAGAAGGCTGCCGTGCTTCTTCAGATCTTGTTGCTCCAGTCTCGCTATCATTTTACAGGGCTCATAAATCAAACCGGCCTTCTCCCACCCCCCAATACCACCTCACTAACATTTCACAAAACTGCAGAGGGAAAGTTAGGATCTTGCCATCCAAACAGCTTTGTGGGCTGGATAACAAATGCGCCCCTCTAATGTTGCCTCGTTTCGTCGACGCTGCTTGACTTCTTAATGAGATCTTTAAGCTCCCAGGCTAACGAAATGTATTAACTGTCATCGTTGGTATTTATTTTTGCAATGAGAAACAATGATATTCTATTAGAGCCAGGACTGAGTAGCGGAGAGGTCAGAGCCGGTCTCTTAATTGAAAAAACACACCGGCTGGTTGGACATCCAATCCCTCGACTCCGACAAATTCCATTCCAGGCCTTTTCAATGCATCACTGCCAAGGGCAGAACCCATTGCTTTTGCCTTAGAGCTGCAGCAGATCAGAAGAAAGGGGGAGAGTGGCTTTTTCCATCTGCTAATGTGTGGACTCTGGCTTTGAAGACCAAGCAGTAGATTAATCCACTTGAAGATGTAGTTGATTAACTCATGATGGGAGCACAGCTGCCGTTGGATCAGGAGAAGCATTGCTCCTAGGCCTTCAGCAAATGAGGAAATGCCCGCTTCAGTAACCTGGATAGCTCTGGACAGTGTTTCTCAGGTATCTGCTGTGGAAAACTGGCTTTTTCTCCCCAGTGTGCTACTAAATTTGCACCAATTGGGTTGTTGTACAATGTGCTTTGTGTATTCCTGCATGGCAAGTGGCTGGACTAGATGGTCTTCATGGTCTCTTCCAAGTTTCTTTCTTCCTGTTCTGAAAAATTTCCAGGAAACTTGGCAGCCAATGGCATGGCTCCAGAGATCACTGCTTTGAGTAGTTCTGGCTCAGGAAGTCCACAGCTGGCATCCTGTTACTGACATCTGCATACGTAAGTTACACTATGCAGGCAGAGGGAATTATTCACCATGGGCATCAAACATACACTGATAGTAACGGAGGAAGCGGAGTTGCGCATACAGCAATGTTGTGCATTGTTGATGAACACCATGCATTGGCATCCAGTCATTGGCATGTGTTGAGTAGTGTTGCTATTCTGTGTGGGGGCCGTGCAGTGCTAACACAGTATATCTGCGTATGTGGATGTTTGCACCGATGCCTTCGCTATTCTATAGGTGCTGAGGAAAAACCTTTCCTGCTTCCTTGGCCTTTTGTCAGGTAAATTGATTTGTTGACTTCATCTAAGTCTCTTGCCTTTCTCCCAGTTGCCACTCATGTTGAATGCCATATTTTTCTGATTGCATGGCTGCTCTGCAATTTTATCATATTGCAGGGTTGTTGTTGTTTTGATTGAGATACTGGCATAGTCCAGGAACAAAACTGGCTACAAAGCAGATGGCAACCCAAAGTATGTACATAAACCACAGGCCAGACTCCCATTGGTGTTGTAAGCACAAGCAACTTTCTTTACACTGGCAGTTGGCCTTTTTGAGGTCCCTACACAACATGGCATTGTTTCATGAACCTAAATTCTACAGTTAGTCCCATGTTGTACCCCACCTCAAGCCTTAGGGAGAGGTGGGTAACAAAATTACTACTACTACTATTATTATTATTACTAGCAGCAGCAGCAACAACAACATATGGTCCTTGAATCAGCTCGATTTATCTATGTGTTGACTCACCCATTCAGCAATTGACTCACTAAGTCTACTGTAGCTGGGACTAAACAACAGACGTCAGACGTCCAGTTGCATACGTTCAGATTATTGCTGTGTGCCTTCAAGCCATTTCCAACTTACTACGACCCTAAGGCAAACCTATCATGGGGTTTTCTTGGCAGAATTTGTTCAGAGGGAATTTGCCATTGCCATTCTGAGGCTGAGAGAATGTGACTTGCCCAAGGTCACCCAGTGGGTTTCCTTGGCTGAGCATGGATTTGAAACCTGACCTCCCAGTGTCGTAGTCCAACACCCAAACTTCAACACTGGCTACTGGTCAGTGTGGCTAGAAGTAGCTCTACACACTAATCCTTAGACAGTGTGTTAGTATTTGTCAGGGCTTTAATTGTACCCCTTGATTGACTGGGACTGCAGAAACCACTCCAGCACATTCGTCATTGAATCATGGAACAGTAAGCAGCCCCATTAGCAGAAACCCAATCAGTTGCACAATGCCGGTGTCCAGAAGAAGGATGGTGGAGCACAACCACTGTGTAACTACACAAGTGTAGATTTAAACTACATAAGCACTATGTAGGATTTTGGCCACAGAGTTCAGTCTGAATGCCAAGGGAAACTGGGGGTCAAGCCAGATGTTAATCGGAACGTGTACTCCCTGCAACTAACTGATTTTAGCCTTGCGCACTGGGATATCCTCAGAAACAAATGTCTCAGCAACCGACCCAGAGAAAAGGAAACTCTTCTACATATAAGGCATAGGTAAACAATAGGGATCATGGCAATGAGGCCTTGTGATTGTTGCCAACTTAGGTTTTTTAAAGGGAATAGTATAAATTCATGGAGGATAGGACCATCAATGGCTACTGCCCAGGGTGGCTAGAGGACCAAAATATTCTAAAAGCACCAAATCCTGCCTGATCTTGGGAGCTAAGCAGGGTCAGCCCCAGTTAGTATTTGGACAGGAGACTGACAATGAATAGCAGGTGCTGTTGCCTGTATTTCAGAGCAAGGAATTAGCAAAACCACTTCTGAGTATTCCTTGCCCAAGAAAACCCTATGAAATTTGTGAGGTCACCAGAAGTCGACAGGCTACTTGAAGGCGCGTGCGCGCGCACACACACACGCACACACACAGAGTGTGGTTATGTAGCACTCCTCACATCAAAGGGCATATGCTGGGGAACACAAGGTGGAAGATGCACTTGTGTCCTGCTCAAGGACATGTTACTGCTCAGGCTAACCCGAGCTTTGGGGACATAAAAAGTTATCCTTTGATATCTCAAATTCGGCTTCACATATCCCTTCCACGTGCTTGCAAGGCCCCCGGACAAGCACGCATACAGGCTCGGCCGATCATCACCGTAATATTCCTAGACAATACAGGCAGGCCAGAAAATAGCAGACTCGCCGCTTTAGGAGACCTCAAGGCAAGTACTCCATTAGGTATGCACGCAACCTACAAAGGATTCTCTGCCCCGCGCTGGCAACTTGATGATCGAGCTATACAATGCTCAAGTATTCCGCGTTTGCATACCGGCTACTCTATTAATAAATTCGGTTCTAATTCAATCATTCAAATTCTTTCCTTTCGGAGGCTTTGTCTCCAACTCCAAATTTATTGTTTTCCCCTAAGTCCGACCTAGCCTGCAGTCACAATTCTCCTTATAAAAACCCTTGATTCCGAGACCTTCCTCAGATCTCCGAGTTCCAGACCGCCTTGCTGCCACGTTGCTTGGCGGGCTTCCCCTTAGCTCCACGTGCTGAGATACATCAAACCCCAGCTTCGCTCTCCATTTTCTCCCAGACTTCAAGACAGGTTTCGTATCACCCGAACCAACTATCCCTCTAAAAATCCCGCTATCTTACTCACACCTTTATTTTCCTTAGTTATCTGTGTGTTTGTGTTGCATACATTGTGTGCCTGTATTTAATAAAGACTATTCATTATTTTCCAAACGGTTTGCTTCTTGGCTTGGCCTGACCACGTAGACACTGGGTTGCAAGATCCTGCTAAGTTACCCTGCCTCTCGTTTTGCCAACTTGTGCTCTGAAGTAATTTCCCCAACTTCTATAATTTTGATAGCAATTTGGTGTCCCTCCCGGGGGGCCCAGAAAACAGGGTAGCACACATATATCTTTGTAAATTTCATTTTCACGGGCAAGAATGAAAGATTTTACCATTTTTCTCTTCACTGCAAGAAAGTCTGCAAGAACAAGAAGGAAAAAAACTGCACAATTTTCAAAGGCTGCACACAGTTACAGGACTTACTCTGCACAAAATGAAATGCACATGTTATTTTCTGCCCAGGAAGTACGTTTTCTATGCAGGAAACATGTTCTCTGAGAAGAAAATGCTATTTTCCATGCAAAACAGCCCATGTGCAATTTTTTTTGTGCACAATAACTCCCAAACTGCAAAAATTCTCACCCAGTAGATGTTGCCTCATTAATGTTTCCTCACACTCAAGGAACCTAATTTTTTAATCATTTTTCCAATATTTTCCTGGTCAGTTCGCACGGGCTTCAGGTTGCCCTCTGTGGAAACAGAATGCTGGGCTAAATAGGCCTTTGGTCTGACCCAACCTCACCCTTCTCTTCCTGTTTATGGTTCCACTATGGAATAGTAGAAGACACATGAAGTGGAAGTCACACCTGCACTTGCATCCTGCTAGTGGCTTCCCATGGGCATCAGGCTATCCACTGGACAAGCAGAATGCCTGTAGATAGGCCTGTAGTCTGATCCAACCTCAGTCTTCTTTTCCTATTTATGGATCCATTAGGGAAAACAAAGAGAAGACACCTGAAATGGAAGGCACAGTTGCACTTATATCCTGCCAGCAGCTTCCCACAGGCATCAAACTAGCCACTGTGCAAACAGAATGCCAGGCTAGATAAACTTCTGGTCTGATCTAGAGTGGCTCTTCTTCTTCTGTTCAGATTTATAGATCAACTAGCGTATTTACTCAGCGTTGCCCAGACTTTTATTTTCTCATAGGTAGTACTTGCTAGAAATACCATAGGAATTACCTTACCTTACCTTAGGAATTAGATGCAGTTGAAATACACAGATTTGAGATCCTGTTTCTCTAATTCCCAAACTGTCTTGTCCAGTACATATAATGTTTCCCTATGTTCCCCAATCCAATCTGTATTCAGAGTTGTTAACATACAGAGGTTTGGTTTCTGAGGGAATACACTGGCCTCCTCTTTCTTGCTACTAGGCCTTGTCCCCAGAGCAACCAGTCTATTGTCTGGCTGAGAATTCTAAAGTCACCTCCCTAAGCTGCCAACTCCAAGATTCCATAGAATCTTCACAGGCAGCCAATCACATGAGGTCTTCACCTGCCTGACACAGACAAACAGACAAACTCACAAACTTTGACTTTTACATATTAGATTATGGAGGAGGAGGAGGAAAAGGAAAGAGGAGGAGGAGGAGGAGGAGGAGGGAGAGGAAATAACAGGCAACTTGGGAGAGTGGCCGGTTGGCTCGCCTTCAGGAAATGTCTGGATGTATGCAGCAGCTGTGGCGTGAGTAGTACAACACTCCACTTACTGAATGACAGCAGCTTTATTGGCAAGCCAATTCAATTAAAGCCAGTGCGACCCAACAAAGTAGCAGGCGGCGCACTCTGCATAAAGAATATGGAACCATGCCTACATTTCCTGAGTGCCCTCAGCCCTAGCTGTCCCTCCGCATGAGAAGAGAAAGGGATGAATGAATTAGGCTCAGATGATAGTAATTAATGGCTGGCTGTCAGAGAGTCATTCTGGAGGCCCAGCAATCGAGGGAGGGCAGTGGAGGAGTATGGGGGAGGGAAGAAAATTCTGAATGTTAGGAAAATAAAGTGGAATCTTGGCCAGGCCAGGCAGCAGACCCAACCTAAGTCTCTCATAGCATGGGGGAGTGAAAAGAATCGCATCGCTGCTTTTTGCATCGATCAATGGCCAACGCTCTATCGACACATAAAATAATTCATTCATTTTTCATTTTTTACAGAAGGGATCCCGCAGGCTGTGGTGATGAGAATCCTACTTTGTGTTTTGATGTGAGGTTATAGGAAATGTACATATACAAGCACCTTTTATTACATGGGCTGGAAAACAAAGAGATATTCTTCATTAAGGTATTAGAACACTGGAAAAATAAGTATCCACCTCCTCTTATTCAATGGACTGAGGACTTTGCAACTTTTTCATCAGCTGAACATGCTGGCATAGGGTGTCAACTTTGTATGGGCAGCTTTTAAACTCTTTCTATATTTTCTTTTTTTATTTTATTTTACTTTTGTCATAACTGTATATTTATTTTATGGAAAGGTTTTTCCTCTCTCCCTCCCCTTCCCAAATTTTCTCCTTACAACATTTTTGTGCAACATAAAAACAAAGGTTTGGCATACGGTTCAATATTTATGAGATCGTAATTTTGCCAGCAAACCCCTGTGATAGATTTGCCTTAGGATCACCACAATTTGGAGAGGACATGAAGGCACACAATGATGACAACAGCAGCAGCAGCAGCAACAACAACAACAGAATTAAGATCTCATGACTTTAGGGATTCATATGTACAGTTGTTAATGATCAATTGTAACCCCAAAGCCTTCGTCTTCCATGCAACATCTTTTCAGATAAACGTGGCTATCATGTCATCTCTTAATCTTTTCTTCTCCAGACTAAACATACCCACATCCCTAAAACACTCCTTACAGGGCTTGGTTTCCAAGCCTTTTATTATTTTGGTCTCCCTCCTCTGGACACATTCCAGCTTGTCAATATCCTTCTTGAGTTATGATGCCCAGAACTGGACACAGTATCCCAGGTGGAGTCTGACCAAGGCAGAATAGAGTGGTATTATCACTTCCCTTGACCTAGACACTATACTCCTATTGATACAGTCTAGAATTGGCTTGGCCTTTTTAGCTGCCACATCACACTGCTGACTCATGTTCAGCTTGTGCTGAGACAGGCTGTGATGGCAGGATCCCATGGGGTGTCTCCAGCTCCTGTCCTAATGCATTCAAAGACCAGGAGAGTGCTACAGTCATCATTGCCCAGAATTCCAGTCTGCAGTGCCTCAGAAACTCCTCAGCTGATTAGTTTAAGAGGTAGGCTTAGGGAGGGGTCACATTTACGCCCTTTTCGCATGGTATTTCTGATGCAAAAGGGCCCCTTGAGCATCGTGAAAATGTGAGGAGCAGTCCACACAACACGCTCACATTTGCGCAACGCTCAAGGGCCTGACGTGGACCGCACATGCATTTTTTCATTTTCGGCTTAAAGCCGAAAATGGTGCGTGGTCACGCATTGCTCCAGGGCCCCGCGCAAACTTACCTTGCATGCGGAGCCTCGGGAGCCAGGCCGGTCGCGCTTCCTGTCCAGTGCAGCCTGGAAAGGTCACAGGCTGCACTGCAAAAGGAAGAGATGGGGCTCTCGCGCAAGCAGGAAGCTCGTGCAGAGCTGAAGAAGCAGGGGAGCGAGAACCTTCCTCCGGAGGCTGCTCACGCAAGCCCCGCACCCCAGCACCATGAAAAGGGAAGGTGTAAAAAGGGTCTTAGTCATTAATAACTGCAAGTGTGAATTCCAAAAGTTGCGAGATAAAAAGAGGAGTTGCATCAGCAGAAGTAGCTATGACAACAGAGTTCCATTGTTGTAGGTATGTCTGACAATGCAGGATCTCAGCCATGTTTATGTATTTGTGTGTGTGTGTGTGTGTGTGTGTGTGTGCATGTGCGTGTGTGTGTAATATTCTCGTGAAATATACCCATAGGAAATAATGTTTGCCTTTTAATAACAAAGAAAAAAAACTTCATTGGGGGAGACTACAACCTGGCAAAACACAAATTTTTCTGTCTTCGTAAGGACAACAAGAGAGAGGTGGTTGGGAGAGTGAAAGCTTTCTTCACAAAGAGGAAAAAACCTTACCAAGCAAGGTTCAGCCGTTTTAACTTTCCTCCCCAGAGAGCCATGAGAATGTCAGTGGGTAGCAGTGGTCACTGGTATGTCCCATGTCGGTGGAGTGGTGAATCTGCTGCACATTTTAGTCCATCCTTCTAAGGTGCTGAACCCTAATTCCCAAATACATTGGATAGGTCCTATAAAGTTCATACTAAAACCTAGAGTCCATTTACCACATCACTGACATTATAGCCTTTGCATTTGCCAAAATTCTCAAGGTTCCATACAGGAAACCAGAGTAATGAAATACAGATATGATCATAGTGACTGAGATCTGGCATCGGGAGGTGCATCCTAAAATTCCTCCCAGGAAGAATAGTTCTCTTTCCTTCTTGCAGTGTTCACCTTCCTCCTTCATCCACCCCACCCCCACATCCACCTAGTAAAGAGCAAGTATGATCAGAGAAGCCTGCCGTTGATCATCAGAGAACCCTATAGCCACACGTAGGACTCAATCCAACATCCCCTTATCGTGGCATAAATGCCTGCAAGTGGAGATATGCTACATGAGCGGTAGGCAACTCCCACACAAAACAGCAACATTTTGCAGTGCATATCCCTGACTAGATGCCATTGCACAATGCACAACTGTAATGCAAAGTATGGGACAAACAACCACAATGTCCATTGTATGACCACAATACAAAGTATAGAGTGCACAACCACAAGACAAAGTATAAGATGTACATCTGCAATGCAGAGTTTAGGATGCACAACCGCAACCCACAATGAACAATGTGCAATGAAAATGTACAGGATGCACAAACAGAACACATAATACCGGAAGCATAACTGATAATGACAAGACACAGGTGAAGCTGCTGTCTGCCCAACTCTGTTTCTGCCACTATCTGCAGACTAGATCTGTTGCACAATGGCCCCACACACATAGGTGAAATCTAATATTATGTGCACATAAGTGTGCACATAATGCACACTTATGCATGCATTGTCCCTAACAGAATTCCAACCATAAAATGACAGAAGCATCCTCTGAGACAATCTTAGTGGACGACTTCATTATTGTGGGGCTGACTATAGGGTCAGATACTTCTTCAACATCCGCTGCTCTCCAACAGCCACTAAATAGCAGTGGAGGGAGGCATGGGAGGAAGGTGAGTCTTATAGGGGGGTTGGCCGTTGTGTTATAGCAGGATGCCAGCCTCATTTTTTTTTTTTTTTTTGAGGATGCATATTTATGGTGGCCATATGTCCGACTCTGCAGAAGGCAGTTATTCATTTGAAGTCAATCAAAGGTCAATCAACTATTCCAACACATTCTCTATTTCAGAGATGGAGTGGTTTCAGTCTCTGCACCCTTCTTCAGGCTCCACCCAATTACCCAGACAAAAAGTGGCACAGAACGGGGTCATCTATAACCAGACTGCATCACCCAGTGCTGAGACAGAGAAGCTCTCAGAGCAGTTGAAAGGGAAACTGCCTCTCCTTCCATCATAGAATATAGGGCCAGAGGAGCCCATAGGGGTCATCGAGTCCAACCCCCTGCTATGCAGGAACGCACGTCAAAGCACTCCCAACAGATGGACATCCGGTCTCTGTTTAAAAACCTCCAAAGAAGGAGACTCCACTACACTCTGAGGCAGCATATTCCACTGTAGTTTACTGAGGCCAAAGAGCTCTCTGGCTGAGAATTCTAAATGTCCGTCCCTAAACTGCAAACCTCAGGATTCCATAGGAGTGGAAAGTGGAATAATAGCAGTATAACAGTCTAGTGCAGAAATGGCCCAAGGCACAGAGTAATGGCTTCAAACCTCAGGAAAAGAGATTCCAGCTAAAATTGGGAAGAACTTCCTGATGGTAAGAGCAGTTCAACAGGGACACCCGCTGCCTCAGAGTGTGGTGAAGTTTCCTTCTTTGGAGTTTTTAAACAGAGGTTGGATGGCCACATGTCAGGAATGCTTTGATGATGTATTCCTGCATAGCAAAAGGGGGTTGGACTCGATGGCCCTTGTGGTCTCTTCCAACTCTATGATTCTATGATTCTACGATTCTGTACTGCTGCCTCTCTTCCACCACCCGCGCTGGAAAAAAGAAAAGGCCAAGCCATCTCTGAGCACAGCGGTTGTAGATCAAGCTGCCCTCTGAATGCCAGGGGCATTTGCGACCGCCCGCCTGGCTTGCTGGCTGGCTGGCTAACTGAACTCCAGGCAGGCCATCCTTCGCTGCTCTTTCCTCCATCCTGCTGTCTCCCCTGGGGCCAGCTGTCCCCTTTGCTAGCAGAGATGCTGCCGATGCTTCAGAAGGCTGCATTTGTCCAGCAAAATGCTTCAGCCGAAGCTAGTGATTCAGTTACGCGAGGCATCTGAGGCTTTGATCACCGAGAGGTCAGGAAACTCTTGTGTCCCCAAGAGAAGGCAAGGGTCAACGAGCCGCTTTTAGAACACTCTGTGATTTCCTAAATGTAGTGAAATCTAATATTGAGCAGACTGGACAGCCCTTTGAATTCTACATTTCTGTTCTTGGCCAAGAGCCTACATCATGGCTCCACAGTATAAATCTACATGCACATAGTTATGTGGTGGTCTGCTGTATACCAGCTTTGTGCAACTGATTGCGTATCTAAGGCCCTTTCCATACCTTACCTCTTTCCAGCTTAGGGGCTCGAGGATCATGTGAGGAGCCTCTTGTGAGAGGCTCTCGCATCCCCACTGCTTCAGCTCCACAGCTGCCGCCAGCCGGCCAGGCTCCGCCTCTTCCTCCCGCAGCACAGCCGGGTATTTTCCCAGGCTGCGCTTGGGGAGGAAGTGCAAGGGCTGTGTCTCCAGAGGCTCCGCACACACGGTAAGTGCGTGTGGGGCCTCGGAGCAACACGCAATTGCGCACCATTTTTGGCTACAAGCCAAAAATGAAATAGTGCAGTATCAGAACCTGCCGGCCCCGGCAGCGTCGCACGATTGCGAGGACGTCGTCTGAAACGCTTCTCGCAATTGCGCGACGCTCGGGAGGCCCTTTCAATGGCAAATGCTGTGCAAAAAGGGCCCATGATGTGCCTACTTATTGTTCCATGAAACAACAGGGAATGCCAAGCAACTATTTCCGTAATACCAATGAATCAAGTGGTACACCAAAGGGCATTGATGAATAGCTATGCGTCATTCAAGAATGTGTAATGGCAAGTGAAGTGGTTACACTTGCAGAACTCCACATACGCAAATGTGAACTGAATACATCCATGGAGTAATGGTCAAAAAAAATAAAACCATATGTGTAAGGGAGCTTATGGATGAGATTCTACACTGCACCAGTGTAATGTAAATATCCACCACTGCAACCCCTATACAGAATACCAATGTAATGCTCTGTATGTGGATCAATTCCCCATGTACACAGCTGAGAAACCATTATGTAACTGCCTTGCACAATATACAAAGGCAACACATAGTGGCAATGTTCACTCACACCATACCCTATGGTCCCATGTATGGAACTATCCTCAGCTGGATATGATCATCACACATTCTCCTAAAATGTCACTACACACACATAGCACAACTTACACCTGCATATATCACAAACAGAAAGCCAGTCAAAGTGTGTGAAAGACACACCAACAGGATTCTGGTCATCATTTTTTTAATGTTCAAGGTTGTTACATGTGCTGTCAAGGCAGCTTTGACTAAAAGGAGAAGTTCAAGCAGACTGAAGGAGGGCAAATGTTGTCCCCATCTTCAAGAAGGGAAAAAAAGAGGACCCAAATAATTATTGACCGGTCAGCCTGACATCAATAAAAGGAAAGATCCTAGAGCAGATCATTAAACAGGTAGTTTGTAATTACTTAGAAAGTAATGCCATAATCACTAAAAGTCAACATGGATTTCTCAAAAATAGGTCGTGCCAGACTAATCTTATCTCTTTTTACGATACAGCTACAAGCTTGATAGATGAAGGGAATGCTGTGGACGTGGCATATCTTGATTTCAGTAAGCCTTTAGACAAAGTTCCCTGTGACATTCTTGCAAAGAAACTAGTAAAATGCAGGCTGGACAAGACTACTGTTAGGTGGATTTGTAATTGGTTGACCGAATGAACCCAAAGGGTGCTCACCAATGGCTGCTTTTCATCCTGGAGAGAAGTGACTAGTGCGGTGCCATAGGGTTCTGTCCTGGGTCCAGTGCTATTCAATATCTCCATCAATGACTTGGATGAAGGAGTACAGCACATGCTGATCAAATTTGCAGATGACACCAAACTGGGAGGGGTTGCTAATACGTCAGAGGACAGGATCTAAATTCAAAATGACCTTGACAGATTGGAGAGCTGGAACAAAGCTAACAAAATGAATTTCAACAGAGAGAAATGTAAGGCCCTGCACTTAGGCCGAAAAAATGAAATGCACATATATAGGATAGGGGACACGTGGCTGGATAACAGTATGTGTGAAAGGGATCTAAGAGTCTTGGTAGATCACAAGCTGAACATGAGTCAGGAGTGTGATACGGCAGCCAAGAAAGCCAATGCAATTCTTGGCTGCATCAAAAGGAGTATGATGTCTAGATCAAGAGAGGTAATGGTCCCACTCTATTCTGCTTTGGTTTAGACCTCATTTGGAATACTGTGTCCAGTTCTGGGCACCTCAGTTCAAGAAGGATATTGACAAGCTGGAGTGTGTCCAGAGGAAGGCAAGCAAAATGATAAAGGGTCTGGAAGTCATGGCCTATGAGGAGCGGCTTAGGGAGCTGGGGATGTTTAGTCTGCAGAAGAGAAGGTTAAGAGGGACATGATAGCCACATTAGGGATGTCATGTCGAGGAGGGAGCCAGCTTGTTTTTCGCTGCTCCAGAGACTAGACAAGGAGCAATGGATTCAAGCTGCAGGAAAGGAGATTCCACCTGAACCTCAGGAAGAAATTCCTGATGGTCAGAGCTGTCTGGCAGTGGAATATGCTGCCTCAGAGTGTGGTGGAGTCTCCTTTGGAGATTTTTAAGCAGAGGCTGGATGGCCGTCTGTTGGGAATGCTTTGATGTGTGTTCCTGCATGTCAAGGGATTGGACTGGATGGCCCCTGTGGTCTCTTCCAACTCTACGATTCTATGATTCTAATCTGTTGCCATTTCCGCACGGGGCAAGGGAATCGCCCCGTGACGCTACTCACTGGACTTTTGGGCTCCCCGGTCCGGTCCTCGGTGCTCCAGAGCAGTGCGTGGCCGCCGATCCCCACTGCTCCGGGGACAAAAATGGCGGCTTCTGGTTGCTCAAGGCTCTCGACCAACCGCTGAAGCTCGCCAGCCTAAAGCCCGCCCCTGGCAGATCGCAGTCTTGCACCAATGCGAGCCTGCAAATCTGCATAAGGGAGCAGGCTCGCACTGGCGCGCCCCGTGCTTTTGAAAAACCTCAAGAAACAGGTTTTTTAAAAGCAAGCTGGACGACCACTTGGGGTCGTTCCGGAGTGGGCTGGGGTGCGGATCTACGTTAAGTAGGTCCCACCCAGTCCGCTCCCAGGTGCAGACGTCCTCCCTGGAGGACGCTCTGCACCGTTTTAAAAACCCCGTGTGGAAATGGCCTATGAAAGGGAAACCATCAAAGCCTCCAGTCACCAAGGGGCCTGATCAAGCCGAGGGCAACCATGGCTTCCTTGACTGAATCAATCCAGTTTTAATACTGCCTTCCACTTTCCCGAGCATTTTAATCTTTTCCAATGAGTCACGCTGTCCTGTGATGTGTCCAAAACACAATAGCTTACCAGTAATTGTTGTCACTTCTTGTGAAAGTTCAGATTTAATTTGCTCTCAGACTCCTTGAAGGAGACAGACAGACAGACAGACAGACAGACTGGGAGCTGTAGTTCAAAAAACATAAACACCCATAGACCCCACCAAGCTCTGTTCATATCCTCCATTTCATGGATGTTTTAAAGTGGAAAGGATTAAAAGAGGCACCCTAATAAATTTCTTTGTGACTTTTTACATTTTCTGTTTCAAGAAAGTGAAGACAAAGAAGAAGTCGTAGTGTTTTTGCAGCTGCATTTCTTTTTCTTTTTATTTTTTAATATCAGGGCTAAGAAACCGTTGGAACTTGCTGGAGAAAACGCGGGAGGGAGAGGAAAGCCACACACCACACAAGGAGCAGCTCCACTCGTCCCCTCCCTCCCTCCCACCCACTACCCACCCAAGCAATCCTTTCAGATAAATAGAGAATTTTACCTGAGGCTGGAATGTGATTTAGTGGAGTCCAGAAGAACAGGTCAGACACCTGAGTGTCCTTTTTCCCTCTCTCTCTCCTTTTTCAGGATTACAGGCACGAAAAGTGTTGAACGCCTGCCAGAACTGTTTGGCCCTGAGCTCTCTATCCCAGTAATATATAATTGTGATGGGAAACCGTGAAACTTCAGAGGTTGGGCAGGAAGACTTCTCTCTCCCCCGATATCATGGTTTCTGTTTGTTTTACGTTTGTGATATAAGGCCTTTCATGTTTAAATCTTCAAAGGCAAAAAACTTGTGAGCAACAAGCCAGGGAGGAAATAAAGTGCAAGCAACAAGAGCTTGGACATGGAGACTGGCATTCTACTAGAGGCCTACCCAAGTGTAAGTCCACCTTACACCTGTATATGACTTTTGGGTGGGAGCGTTGCACCGAACCAAAGCTTCTCCAGGACTTGTGGTGTTGCTGCAATAACCCTTCCATTGGCTATTCTGTGGTTAACGGAGAGCTGGAGGGACTGAAGAAGTGTCTGGTCGTGTTCCCATATAGCAAACGAATGATCCCATGGCCAGATGTGGACAAATGACATCTTCCACTGAAAGCACAGAGGGACCCCCACAGAAGATATCATTGGTCTGTGTCTTGCTATGGGGCATAGCCAGACACAGGGAAAAAGAAATGGAGTTCTGCAAGAAAAAGATCATGCTAAAAGAGAATTAGAGTAACAAAATGCACCTTGTCTTTTCCTCTTGTTATGCATGTGTACATAACATACATTTAAATTCAGATCACTCCCCAGCCCAAACTGGATTGTAAGCAGGACATTGAACTTTTTAACCATATCAGTTAACTCTCTGTATTGCAAAAACTGAAAATATGGTAGTAAGAAAACAAAAAAGGAGACAGGAGAGTAGCTTTTGCATCTTGACCTTACAGTTAGGTTAGATTGCCTTGTCTTAACCCTCAGGGTGATGGCATGATATATTAGCTGCAGAGGAGACAAAAGATGAAGAAATGATAAGCTAGTTGCCTCATTAGTTTATATATGCAGTGGGAACAGAGAGAAGCGGAGAAACTGGTGTGAAAAAAAAAATCTTACATACATGAAACTTATTTTAAAAAAAAAAGTCACCAAGCTTGCCAATGGGGGAAAAAAACAAGCAAACATGTCATTCTGCAAGGTAAAGAATCTGGCTATGTTATTCTCTTTGGAGGAGCTTCCCCTTCCACATTGTGAGAAAGAATAAGGAATGTAATTTCTTAAACAAGCAAACAAACAAACTTGTGGAAGTAGAAGCTCCCCTATCATTGACTGTCTACCTTGACATCACTAAGCCCTCACTGGCTGTCCATATGGCCATCAGCTATTCCTCACTGGCCTTCCCACTGGAGTTTCCCTAACAAAGGATACAGTTCACCATTTTGTGACACTTGGGCTCTATTAACCTACTTCTACCCAAACCCTCTGTCTCAAACCACAAGAGTATGAATTGATCCGTAACATGTGTAAGTAAATTATGCAACACACTCATGTGCCCTGCTTCAGGGGTTGCTTCAAAACATCTTCGCCAGCTTCCTGTTGGTACCCCCCATGGAGGTGGTTCCCAAACACTTGTCTTCCAGGTGTTTTGGACTTTAACTCCCAGAAGGCCCAGCTACCTTGGCCAACAGTCATGAATTCTGTGGGGTCATGCCCAAAACATCTGGAAGACCAAAGTTTGGAAACCCCTGGATTAGACATTTTGATCCAATGTGGACAACCTATATTCAGCTCAAGGTAGTAGAACTGAAGTTGCCCATGTGGTGCCATTGTGCAGGCATGTATATCATGCACATATACATAATGTGCAAGAATGAACCTTGATGCACATTGTGCTTGCCCACATGCATGCATATTTGACATTCGAATTCACTAACAAGATGGCAATGGATTTTTTTACTTTATTGTATTCTCATCCTGCCTTTCTCCCAATTTGGGACCCAAGGCAGTTTACAATACAGGTTAAAACCAATTACAGTTAAATTAATGGTTCACACTAAAGGTTAAAGGCAATTAAACAAACAACCATGTTGGAAACATTAATTTTAAAACAGTTTAAAAAGCAGTTAAAAGCCTAAGCATGATTATAATAACACAGTGCACCCCAATGAAAAGATCTTCTGCAACAGCCAGCCAACAGTCAAAAAGTCTGGGTAAATAATGTCTTTGCCGGCTAGCAGAAAGAGAAGAGGGAGCCAAGTGAGCCTCCTGTGGGAAGGAATTCTATAGGCTGTGAGCAGCTACCGAGAAGGCTTTGTCCTGTGTCCTCACCAACAGCCTGGGAAGGTAGTAGGATTGAGAATATCTCCCTTGAAAGCTTGGAAACCATGAAGCCTTATGAGCAGTGGCTTAGGGAGCTAGATGCATTTGGCCTGGAGAAGAGAAGGTTAAGAGGCGACATGAAAACTATGTTTAAATATTTGAAAGGATATCATATAGCAGATTGGGCAAACTTCATTTCTGCTGCTCCAGAGACAAGGACACAGAGCAATGGCTTCAAACGTTAGGAAAAGAGATTCCATCTCAACATTAGGAAAAACTTCCTGATGGTAAGAGCAGTTTGACAATGAAATATGTCACCTCAGAGTGTGATGGTGTGTCCTTGGCCCTTTCCGCATAATGTCGTCATCCTGCCACAGCAACAGGTCATTCCCAGTCCAGAAGCCATACTAATGCACAAAATTGCACCTATCCAGTTGCTATCCTGTTCTCAAGCATTGCAAATCAGCCCTATTTCATTTCCAGAAAAAATCTGTTAAGAACCTCCTTTAGCGCTTCAATCCCGTCAGCTGGGTCGGTGCCATTCTCTGGTATTTTCCGGTGGTCTCTGAGTACTAAGCAGACACAGCCTTGCTTGGCAGCCAAAATCAGACAAGCCTGGGCACATTCAGGATGGTGTGGTGGTAC
The DNA here is from genome assembly GCA_030412105.1 of Cyclura pinguis. NCBI lineage: Eukaryota > Metazoa > Chordata > Lepidosauria > Squamata > Iguanidae > Cyclura > Cyclura pinguis. The sequence continues at coordinate 13,171,651 of CM059599.1, read as the reverse complement.
AGAATATACAGAAGTCAAAGAGGCATCAGCTTCCCAGAAAAGCCACCCGTATAGAAAGGCTCACAGCTTAGCATTATGTTATTGCGATGGATATGCCTGAACCCGGGGTCTACAATTTAATATAAACTGGCTATTAAAAACATACCCCTTCACGTGCTTGAGAGGCCACCGGATGAGCACGCACACGGGCATGGCCGAACAGCTGAAAAATACAAGAAAAATCCTGGTCAGGCCAGTAACTTTCCGTCATGTAGCTTCAGGAGACCTCCAGGCAAGTACACATCACAACTCAATCAAGTATGCACCAAGCACACAAAAGATTCTCAGCCCTGAACAGTCAGTTTGACAGGATTAGCGCTTCAGACTACACAACAGTCAAGCGCTCCCCATTTGCATACTGTCTGCGCTATTGACAACCCAGACGAAAACCCATCAAGTCAAGCACTGACCTTTCGGAGGCTTTGTTTCAACTCTGAAACCCATTGTTCTCCCCGGGACCAGACTACCCTCCAGGCACGTTTTCCCCTATAAAACCCCCTGACTTGGAGCGCTTCCTCTCTCGGTTTCCTCCCCGTCCTGCTGCCGCTCTGCTGGTCGAAGCCTTCCCCTCAGCCTCCACATGCTGAGATTCACTGCTCCCGACTCTCCGGCTCTATTTCAGCTTCCCAGACTACAGGATCAGGTGTAGTATTCCCCCGATGTCCTTCTTTAAATCCCCTATCAATTTTCCTCCCTTTATTTTTCTTAGGTCTGTGTGAGTGGGTGTGTAAGTGTGCAGTGACTGAGGTTTTAAATAAAGAAAATAATTATAAACTTATTTTGTCTGGGTCTTGACTAGGCCTGACCCCATAAAAACTGGGTACAAGGTCTCGCTAGGTTACCCTACCTCTCTGGTGTGCTTGGTGTAACTTGGAAATCCCCTTAAAATCGGGATCAGACTAGGTGTCCTTTGAGGGATCCCATGGAACTCGGGCAGTGACCGGGACCCCCGGAAACTCTGGTAGTGACTGGGACCTCCAGAGATTCGGGCAACACATCTGGTGACAGGGACCTCCAGAAATTCAGGCAATCTATCTGGTGACCAGAACCTCCCTAAACTCAAAATAACTAATTTGGTGACAAGGACCTCCCCGAACTCAAAATAACTAATTCGGTGACTGGGACCCCCAGGACCCCCAGAAAATTGGGGTAACAATTAGACAAAGGCCATTTCCACATTAGACGTATAGTGCTGTTGTTCCACTTTCAACATGCTATAGAATCCTGGGGTTTGCAGGCCCTTCCCTAAACTGCAAACCCCAGGATTCCATAGAATGTTGAAAGTGGAATAATAACACTATAACAGTCTAGTGCGGAAATGGCCAAAGTGTTTTGTATACAGAAGGTCTCTGGTTCAATTCCTGGCAAAGATCTCTGATTTATAGGATCTGGGCACTAGAAGGCCTGAGGAAGACACTTGTCTCTTAAGACCACACATGGCAGCTACCAGTCAAGTTAAGTAAAACTGCATTAGATGAACCAGCCACCTGATTTGGTCCTAGATGAGCAGTGATCTTTGGTGTGAAAAGACCAGGCATGCAAGTATGTCAGTACCATCTCCCAACGAAGAAATGGCAGCAAGGTTATGCAAAAGCCAAATGCAGCCTGGGTGTTGTGAGCAGGAAATAATCAGACTCTACAAACCCACAGGTTTCACTGCCTGTCTCCTGAGACTGCAAACGTGTGTGTGTGTGTGTGTGTGTTTCCGAGAAAGAAAAAGATATACAGTCATCCCTCCACATTCACGAGGGTTAGGGGCACAGGACACCCATGAAAGTAGAAAAACCCTGAAAAACTCTAGGCCCTCAAACCATATTTAACACACAAAACAAGTATGATCACCATATTCAAACCCCTATGGATTGCTTTAAGGCATCAGGGTTCCTTCACAAGGCAGAAGTGGGTGGCTGATGGGACTTACTGCCACCTCCACTGCTTTCCCACACCATTTTTAATAGGGACTCACAAACCTCATTTCACAGTTTCTCAGTCTCAGGAAGCTTGCAGTCCCTATTAAAAATGGCATAGGGAGGCAGTGACAGCAAATAATCTGTGAATAATCAAATCTGCAAAAATGAAACCTGCAAATGTGGAGGGCTGACTGTACAGTTGACCCTCCACATTTGCTAGGGGCATAGGATCCCTGCAAAATTGGGAAAGTCACAAAAATCAAAATGTGTGTGCGTGTGTGTGCATCTATGGAAAGGGGGCTGAGGCATGGTGGTGAGAATGGGCACCCAGGCTCCAAACCAGATCAGGGAAAGGAGAGGGAAAGAGAGTGAGTCGGCATGGTGGTGTAATACTTCCTCTCTTGCCCATCTCCTTCCTTGGGTATGTGGGGGGCATTTGTGGTGCTGAGAAATCAGAGAGCGAGCTGTCCTTAGCTGGCCAGGCAGTGGCTGGTGGAGGAAGAAGGGGAGCAGAGGCAGGTTTTTAAAGCGCTGTGCAGCCTGATTGGAGAAGGTTCCCACAGAAAAGCACTTGAAGTGTGTGGGGGAGAAAGTCACAAATACTCAAATCCATGAAAGTGAAACCAACAAATGGGGAGATCCAACTATAATATCAACTGGCAGTTCTGGGAATAAGCTTAGGAGGTCACAAACTTTTCAGCTTTCATCAGGATACACTAGTGCCCCGGGGTGGAGTGGAATTTGAACACAGCCTTCCTACATTCGCGATCTGGCCTTCTGGCTTTTCCCAGAGGGCCACCTTGTCATCATCATGATACCATGCCCTCCAACACTTCACATGTGTTTTCCTACTCATGAAAAACAATTCCTGAGGAAGAAAACACAAGCTAAGAGAGGCTACATCACTTTGCTTTTGCCCGAGCCTACAGAGAAAGGCAAAGTGTGCACTCTCCTATTCTCTCCACCTGCGTTAATTGAGTGTGACTTGCTTTTGCACTTTGGACTCAGTTTGCAGCACTGGAAGTATTGCAGCACTGAAGACAAAGGGGGGAAATGGGAGGAGCAGACAGAAACTGGGACATTTTAAAAGCAGCTGAAAAAATGGAGTGGTAGAGGATTAATTAGGACTGTCTCTGCCAAATTAGGACAGTTGGACAGTATGTGACACCACTGTATAGAGTTTGTTGACTTTTTCAAAGATATTTCTTATCGCATTTCTTTAAGAATGTGTATGAATTCAAAGAAAGGAGAGAAAAGAAAACAGTGAGGGAAGAGAAGATATCTATAGGATAGAAATGTGAGCTAGGCATGCACATTAAGACTGTCATGGTTGGAAAACCGATGATGTAGCATGCTTTTGGCTCTGTCCATAAACAGAATGTGGGTCCAATAACTTCTCTGAAAATGGATTCCACTCCTGGGCCAGAAGAGGTACCCCTGCCTTTGTCTAGAAGGTGTACTATCTTTTCTACATTTAAGACACAGTGCCCACCCTATCCCAGAGTGTCAGGATGAGCAGTGATGAATACAGATTTGTACCATGAGATCCAAACAATTTAGGCCCTCTCCTAAGACATTTTTGTTCTTTATTCAATTCTTCTTTTTTAATTCAAGGCCACTAGCTCCCATTTTCCATCTGTGGCATATCACACTCCTGGAAACAGAGAGGAGCAAACAGGATTTGGGGTTACCTACAGCAAGACATCCTCCACATCTATTCCCACAGGGTGAGGAGGGCATAACATTTGTGCTAAACTGGGAGTGGCATGAGTGCAGTGCTAAGAGAAAAAAGTAGGACCAAGGGGAAAAAAAGATAAACAGGGTATACAGAAGGGACAAGATGTATTTTGGGACAGGAGAGCGTTCTCTCCCGTGTCACATTCCTGGAAGAGAAATATCAACATGCAAGGATTTGTGTATGCATGTTCTCAGCCCATGCACATGTTTCCAAACTAGCTCCAGAAAGATCCTGCATTTGGCCACTGCTTGGGCTCTTTTGGCCTTATGAAAGAGTCCATTGTGTAGACACCTTCTCTCTGGAAACCTCAGGGCAGCAGACTAGCACATTTTTTAAAAAAAGAAATCTACAGAGATCTAATCCTTTTGCCCTGGGGATGGGGTGTCAAGCTTGCACTGGATTACCTACTTAATTATAGTCTGTGGGTACAGATAGACTATTTATTACCCTTGATTGAGAGATAGCTATTGGAGCCTTGCCACCACGGTGACATGAGAAAGGAGGAGTAAATGAACTGTGAAACCCTGGACTAAACTTAGGGGTTTGGTTTTTAAGGAACTTAAGTGCTGCTTCCTACAAATTCCAAGCAATTACGGTTGTAGAATGGGTAATTCAACCTAGGCCATCATTTCTATACATTAAGGACATAAATTTTTCCTTCTTTCACTCTTGCAAATAATAACGAATGATTTCCAAAGTTTTCACTTCATTCGAAAAGCTTAAGTGACATATTACTTTTTTTTTCATTTTCATTTTTTTTGTTTGTTTGTTTGTTCTGTTTTTCAATTTTAGTTCTCTTTTCTGGGAATAAAAATCACACATCATCAATGTGGGCGTTTCACAAATTAATTTTTCATCTAAAAAGACTCAAAAGTTTGAACATCTTGCAGAAGTTTACTGTTATTTCAGTGAAATGTCTTAATATTAAGAACTAGAAGATTTGAGAAGGTGATGACAATGATGATCCCAGTGATCCCATCATTCTCCTACATGACTTTCACACTGCATTGTTATAGCGCTATTATTCCAGGGAGGGGCTCTGGCCCCTCCCTAAACTGCCAACCCCAGGATTCCACGAGATGTTGAAAGTGAAGTAATAGCGCTATAACAATGTAATGCGGAAAGGCCCCTAGTCTGGGACTGAAGGTGGCTTTGTTCTTGTTGTTGTCGTGTGCCTTCGTGTCATTTCCAACTTATGATAACCCTAAGACAATCCTAGGTTCTTGGCAAGATTTGTTCAGAAGAGATTTTTGCCTTTGCCGCCTTCTGAAGCTGAGAGAGTGGGACTTTCCCAAGATCACCTAGTGGGTTTCCATGGCGGAACAAGGATTTCAACTCTGTTCTCCAGGGTTGTAGTGCAATGCTCAAATTGCTGCATCATGCTGGCTCATTCAAGGTGGTTTACAACAATTAAAAGAAGCAAAGTTTTGAAATATACCAGATAAAAAGTTTAAAAATATCATTAAACTATCCATACTCTAAAACTAGTTAAAAACATAGGCCAGTATTCTGTATCAGCTACTTAGTTAAGCTACCTATTTAGGCAACCTCTCCTGGCCCAACCTTCCACCCCACCCAAACCTGAGGTAAATGTCCTTCTCCCCATACCGTTGATGCCAATTAAAGTAGGTTGGAGGGGGTTCTGCAGTAGTGTCACGATTGTGACTAAGTAACAATCGTGTATACAGAAGAGTTATCTAGATTTACTTATCTGTAAATGTTTCATGTTCGCAATTGCTACTTAGTCATGGTTGTGACACTCCTGCCATGACCATAAATCCCCCCTCCACCTACATTATCTGGCATCAGGTTCATTGGGAGAAAGCGGTCCCTTACGTGAGTAAATGGCTTAGGCCCTTTCCGCACGGTGTAGTCACTGTGTAGCTGCGACGGCTTGAGGAGATGCGCATCTGCACGACGCCATCGCTATTAAGTGGACGTGAAGTTGCTGGCGTGCCTTTGCGTGTCGCTAAAGCGTTGTATTTGAGCAACAGAAAAAAATGCGTTTTCACCCCCTCAGACCGCTTCTGCTACATTTCTACGGCCCTTTTTGCACGGCGTCTGCCATGCGAAAGAGGGCACGGAACCTCGCGCGATTGCGAGGAGCAATTTGCACGACGCCCTCGCAACTGCGCAAGCCTCCGGGGCCCGGCAGGCAACGATCGTGCGCCTTTTCATTTTCGGGTTTCAGCCGAAAATTCTGCGTGATCACGCATTGCTCCTGGGCCCCATGCGCACTTGCCTGGCGGGCGGAGCCTCGGGAGCCGGGCCGGTCACGCTTTCTGTCTCAGTGCGGCCTGGGAAGGTCCCAGGCTGCACTGCCAAAGGAAGAGGCAGGGCTCTCACGCGAGCAGGGAGCTCATGCGGAGCTGAAGAAACCTGGATGCAAGGGCCTCTCACAAGAGGGTGCTCACACGAGCACCGCACCCCAGCGCCAAGAGGAGGTAGGATGTGGAAAGGGCCTACAACTACACGAGGAACGGCTGAAGCGCTTTCTTGAAGGAATGGGCGGACTGAGGGTGTGCCCGGCTTCCATCACTGATTTGTCCCTGCCCACCAAAGCAGAGGTTGTCGCCATTTTTCTTCCACGTCAGAAATGATGGAGGAGAAGAAAAGCGGGGAGACAGTGGCAGGTCAGTTTTTTCTAATAAATCAATCCTTGCGGAACTTAGGAACCCTCTTCTCACTGGGCTAATTTTTAGGGGGAGGCATGGGCTGAGGGACGGTCACTTCAGGCATTCTGGCTGCTCACATAGATGTTGGGAGTTTCAGCCTTTCCCCAAGTAAACGTTTCCAAGTCTCACGGGAGCTGCGGTTGCTCAGAACCCCCCCGAACACGCCGCTCCCCTCCTGTCCCCTCCCCCACCCATACCCCCCCTGGAAACCGCCAAACAGGCCCCACCGCAAAAAAGGACCACCCCGCAATGTGCTCTGCCAGCCTTATGGGACCTGCAGTAACTCAAATCCCCCTCAAAAAATATTCCAACTCCCTCCCATGGCCAACAGAAGCCCCCTCCCACCCTGCCAAATATACCCTGCTGCAAAAAGGACCACCCCACTGTGCGTTCTGCCAGCCTCATGGGACTTGCAGTTGCTCAACACACACCCCCCCAAAAAAACTCCACTAACCTCCCCTTACCCACCCACCCTGGAAACTGCCTAACATGGCCCATTGCAGAAAGTCCCCTCCGATATGTGCTCTGCCAGCGTCATGGAACCTGCAGTCCCTCAAAATCGTTCCGAAAACATCAACTAACCTCCCCTGACCCACACATTTCCCCATTGGAAACTGCCCATCTTGCCCTGTTGCACAAAGCCCCCCCCCCACTATGCACTCTGCAAGCCTCATGGGACCTGCAGTCACTTCAAAATGCAAATTCTTCGGGTCTTTTCCATCTTTTTAGGTACTTGGCTGCACCTCCTTCTGTCTGACCGAGGACTTCATGGATTCAGCGTACTCTGAAAACATCCCCCACCACAACAGAAAGCATCATGTATACTGCAGTTGAGCAGGCTGTCCATCTGGCACACAGGGATGATGGGAGCCGCAGGCCTTCCTACCTCAGGAAACACTCTACGAGCTTAACGAGACCTGCAGTCGCTCCAGCAGTCCCTGGGCACGTCTGAAAACCGTTCAGTTTGACTTCAGACCATATCTACTCAAGATGTTAGTGGTCCGAAGTTAAAAATTTAAAGCCATCATGAGAGCTGGCTAATACATGTAATGCTTAGGGTTATTCATGTTCTCCTTTTCTATACTTGGCTAATAAATGTTGCTGTTTGTTGTTTCCCAATAAAAGCTGATCTTTACCCTCTCCCTGTAGCTTCTTCTCCCTTTCAGTAGAGGGGGCGGGCCAGCTGACAGGGGCATGTCTTGTGTAGCAGCAAAGATACCGCACAAACACAGCTACTCTGGAAAAACATCTTCATCAGCCATTAACATCATGCTGGCGACAGCAGCCATGCCATGGGCAGACGTCCTCCACCCCCGGGCACCCACAGACTGCCCCCCCCCGTACTTGGCCGTCCCGTGTGGCCCTGAGATGCCCCCAGAGCGGGGAGGGCAGCCAGCTCAGCTCCTCAGAGGGCACTGTGGGGGAACTGGAGATCTCACCCTGACACCCGGGAAGTGTTTTACAAGCCCTGGATGAGCACCGTAGAGCCCACTGTGCTGATGACAGTAGCCATGCCGGGGCAGACATCCTCCACCCTGTAGGCACCCACAGACTGCGAAATGCTGCCCTGCCGTCGCATTTCAAACAGGGCTGCAAGTTCCATGACGTCGTTTCTACATAGGGATGTTCCCATGCAGAAACGTCGTCCGGTAAAGTTTAAAAAAAAAAACGGAAGCATCCAATCAAAGGTGCAGGGGCGGAGTACAGGCAGAGCAGGGAACTGGTCACGGACACCGTAGTGCGGAAGGAGAAAGCGATCTTCTCCGCCTCAAGCGGAGGAGCGCGTGGAACACAGTGTCACAGTCATGAACTACGCCCTTGCGACGCCATGAGGCGTTTCTGCCCTCTCGCGCAGAAAGGGCCTTAGTCCAGTGGTTCTTAACCTTTTCTTTACCAAGAACCTCCTGCAAATATAATATCTGTTTTTGCTAGGGACTCCCAAAGCTTAACTCATGGTTTAAATATTTAAATTTAGATTTAAATATTCAAATATTTATTTAAATGGCCAAATATCTATCTATCTATCTATCTATCTATCTATCTATCTATCTATCTATCTATCTGTCTGTCTGTCGAAGGCTTCTTGAGACAAGGGCCCTTTCCTCACCTTACCTTCTTCCGGCACTGGAGCGCCAGGATCGTGCAAGCAGCCTCTGGCGAGAGGCTCTCGCATCCGGGGTCCTTCGGCTCCGCACAAGCTGCCTGCTCGCACGAGAGCCCCGCCTCTTCCTTCTGCAGTGCAGCCTGGGACTTTCCCAGGCTGCACTGGGGCAGGAAATGTGATTGGCGCGGCTCCGGAAGCTCCGCATGCCAGGTAAGTGCGCGCAGGGCCCAGGAGCAATGCATGATGGTGCACCATTTTTGGCTTCTAGCCGAAAATGAAAAGGTGCGTGATCGGCGCCTGCCGGCCCCTGGAGCGTCGCGCAATTGTGAGTGCATTGTGCAGATCACTCCTCACAATGGTGCGATGCTCCAGGGGCCCTTTCGCATGGAAAATGCTGTGTGAAAAGGGCCAAGGATTCAAATCCCCGCTCAGACACTAGATGACTTTGGGCAAGTCACATTCTCTCAGCCTCAGGGGAAGGTACAGGCAAACCCCTTCTGAACAAATCTTGCGCAAAAAACTTAGAGATAGGTTTACTTTAGGATTGCCATAAGTCAGAAGTGACTTGAAGGAACACAGCAACGAAGTGCCACTAACAGGGGAGGTTCTTTCTAACCGTCCTATCTCTCCCCTTTGAAAACTGATTTATGGTAACCCTAAGCCAAATCTATCAAGGGAAGTTTCTTTGTAAGATTTGAAGGGATGTCACATAGAGAATGGAGCAAGCCTGTTTGCTGCTGCTCCAGAGACTAGGACATGGAACAGTGGCTTCAAATTTCAGGAAAAGAGATTCCATCTAATCATTAGGAAGAACTTCCTGACAGTAAGAGCACTTTCACACTCCCTGGGAGTGTGGTGGAATCTCCTTCTTTGAAGGTTTTCAAACAGAGGTTGGATGGCCATCTGTCGGGAATGCTTTGATGGTGTATTCCTGCATGGCAGGGGGTTGGACTGGATGGTCCCTGAGGTCTCTTCCAGCTTTATGATTCCATGATTCCATCATTTGGTTGGCCCCCAGATAGCAAGGCCCTGGACTTGCAACCCATGATCCATCCCTGGTGGCACCACTGAGACCTTTAACTGGGAGAACAAATACTCGGCTGGCTTCTGAAATTAGTGGAAATCCAGGAACTGCAAAGTAAATGGACCCAACATGGGAGCCAATAGCCTTCAGGGACTGGTTAATGGCTGAGGAGGCTTGTTGCGGGCAAATTAATTATTATTAATAATAATAATAATAATAAAATAATAAAATAATAATAATAATAATAAAAATACCACCAACTAACATTTTTAACTTAGACATGAACTAAAGTTAGCACCATGTGAAAACAATAAACTGAAACACATTAAATACTAACCCACTAAAGCACTAACTCACCAACTGACTAAACACTAACTTACTAAACCATGAGAGACCAAAAAAAAATATTATCCTATTATTACAGGTCCACTTAAGCAAACTACTAATAACTATATCCACAAATTATTGCATTCCTTGATTTCTTATTGCTCAAAAAGTCCAGAAACCATTTCCAATCTTTCAAAAAATCTTCAATTGGCCTATTCTTTAAAAACCCATGTTAGTGTGAGTGTTTGGGATAGTTCAGCAACCTTAATGATTCCATTTTCTGTCATCAGACAAAGATCTTTTCATGAGAAGAGAGATGTCATATACATGGCCCTGTTTTTACCCATTGAAGGCCACTGCTATTCCAATAAGCTCCTCCCCTTCCACAAGCCCTTTGCTTTTCCATAAACTCCTCCTCTTTCATAAGCCCCTCCCCTTTCATAAGCCCCTCCCCTTCTATAGACCCTGCAAGAGATTCTTCAGTACTACCTTTGCTCTATAAGTTCACCGAGAAATTCCACTCTTCAAGATAATTTTGTTGGCTAGGATGATCTCCCTTCTTTCCATAGGACAGCTGTAAACAAGGAGAAGCTGTACCCAGCTGTAGTTCTCTTTTCTACCATCTTGTTTTTAATTTTTTTTTTAAGCAATGTTAATGCCTGACAGGTTTTTTTTTCCCAGCATCTTCGGCTTGTGCGCTCCAACTTCTGTGTGATGTGGCGCCCAGTGGACTGTGCTCAGCCAAAGAGATCTTAATTATTATGATTATACACGAGTCCATTTCCAAACTTCCAGGAAATCTGGAGCAGTGCGGTATGTACATCTTTAATTTAATTACTATTTATTATTTATCATCTCTTCCCCAAAGCCTTGGAGCACGCAGTCTTTAAAGAATTAGCCCAGTCCTACTAAAATATGCAATACAGAAGCTGGCCATCTTAATCATTCTCTTTCTGATGGTTTCTTAATTATTACAGCCTCCACTTCTTGCCACCTCCCCTGGAGAACTGGCTTTCCTGGGTTGATGTAACACAAAGCAGTTACTTCCTATAGGAGGAAAATGGGGATAGCCATTAAAAAACAGGTAGGTAGGGCCAGCAGAGAAAGAACATAGCCTGCATTGTATTGGTAGTCCCAACTAGAGTATAGCTATTGTCTATTGTCTATTGTCTATTAAGCCATTCAAAGTGCTGGTGATCACTTATACAGATTTATAAGGTCTGTCTGTAGGCAGAGAGCCAGGGTGGTATTGTGGTTTGAGCATTGGACTAGAACTCTGGAGTCCAGAGGGCCATCTTCTTTCTCCCTCAGACTGGTATGTCAGCTCATCCAATCTGATAAAGTGCCCTGACTTTTCCACACAGCTCTGCCTCTCTTCTTATAACACCATCTTCATGTCAAAGGGTGAAGCCTTCAATGGCTATTTAGAACCCCTGTGGTGGGAGTTCCATGGTAGTGTGTTTTCTGTGTGTGTTTAAATACCATGTACCACTCAGCCAAGTCATCTAATATATAAAAGTCAAAGTTTGTGAGTTTGTCTGTGCCAGGCAGGTGAAGACCTCATATGATTGACTGCCTGTGAAGATTCTATGGAACCCTGGGGTTTGCCATTCAGGGAGGGGCCTTTAGAATTCTCAGCTGGAGAGCTCTTGAGCCTGGCCGGCTGCTATGGAGATGAGGCCAGCAGCAAGAAGAAGGAGGGCAGTGTATTCCCTCAGAAACCAAACCTCTATACATTAACAACTTTGAATATAGATTGGATTGGGGAATATGGGGGAAAGTCACAGGTACTGAACAACACAGTTTGGGGAATTAGAGACACAGGATATCAAATCTGTGTATTTCAGCTGCATCTAATTCCTAAGGTAAGGTAAGGTAATTCCTAAGGTATTTTCTAACAAGAGTTACCTATGAGAAAGGTAACAAGACACTGGACAAAACAATTTGAGGAATTAGAGATACAGGATATCAAATCTTGCTAACAGCTATTACTATGAGAAAATGAAATCCTGGGTAATGCCAGGTATCTACACTAGTAATTTATAAAAATAAACTGCAATATTAATTAAGATAACCTACAGAACAAAGTGTTGGAGTTCATGTGCAGGTCAAAATTAATACAGTTCTTCAGAGTACTTTTAGACAGCTCCCTTATATCTTTAATCTCTCATATAACCACAAGTATCATAAACAGCCCTTTGGCTACCCTCTCAGCAAGGCTCATCTCCCAAGCCAGGTCACATTTTCTGACCAGATTCAATAACAGTTTAATTACTCTTTTTCCTCTCTCTAGGCTTCCCCTAAGAATTAAACCCTTCCCACACAGTCACCCTCCCTGGCTGACTAAGGGACTTTATTCGAGAGCTCTCTCTGGTGAAAATTCACATTGAAGAACTGTCCAAAAAACAATCAGTGTTTGCCTTTATATATCTTTTCCTCTCAGCCACCAGCCCCTCCTACATACTACTGGGCTGAGTTTCTCTCCTGAGGAGCTATTCTGGTTTCCTGGCAACCCATTTCTTGGCTGCTTTGGAACCCTGGATAGCCACACCCCCAGAACTCCATCACACCAGGGTTCAAATTTCTCCTCAGCCACTGGATAGCCTTGGGCAAGTGACACTTTCTCAGGCCCTTTCTGCTGGAGACTGTCATCCCAGCATGGGGATGGGAGATGAGTGGGACCATGATGACACTTCTGCATGACATCGGCCCTTTACGCAACTCACCTTTTTGCTAAACTGAAAATCTTAGGATTCCATAGGATGGAACCATGGCAGTTAGAGTGGAATGATAGCACTATAACTAGGCCCCTTTTTGCATGGCATTTGCCATGCGAAAGGGCCCCTCGAGCATCTCGTGAATGTGAGGAGCAGTCCACACGATGCACTCACATTTGCTTGATGCTTCAGGGCCTGGCAGGTGCCCCTCGTGCACTTTTTCATTTTCGGCTCTGAGCATTGCTCCAGGGCCCCATGCGCACTTACTTGGCATGAGGAGCTCCGGAGCCGTGCCAGTCGCGCTTTCTGCCCCAGTGCAGCCTCCCAGGCTGCAGGCTGCACTACGGAAGGAAGAGGGGGGCTCTCGCGCAACCAGGGAAGCAGCTGTGGAGCTGAAGCAGCAGGGACACGAGAGCCTCTTATTGGAGGCTGCTCGTGTGATCACCGCACCCCAGCGCCAAGAAAAGGTGAGTTGCGGGAAGGGCCTAGGTCATGTGAATGGACTCTAGATCTTCCCATATAAGCCTGCCTGAGATATAAGATCTTAGGAGAGGTGTTTCTCTTGATCACACCACCTTCACAGGAATGTTTAATGTCAATGCAGGAGAGGGCCTTCTCAGTGACTGCTCCCAGACGTTGCAATTCCCTTCCTAAAGAGTGCAGGCTGGCTACTTTCTTGTCTTTTCATTGGCAAGTGAAGGCTTTTTCCCCCAGCAGGTCCTGGGGGACTGATTCTTTTCCATGTTTTTTTGCTGAGTTAAGCTTTTTGTTTAGCATACTTTGTTTAGCAATCTATGTTTTTAAATTACTGAGCTAAATGGTTTTAATTCCATAGACAGCTTGATGTTATTTAAATCTTTCTTTAAAAAAAATTTATTTCTAGCTCTATGTGATTTTGTTTTTTGTTTGTTTGTTTAATCTTTTAAGCCACCTTCAGTCCAGAGGCCATCTGCACTGTACAGTTATAGCACTGTGATTCCACTTTAGTTGCTATGGCCGCACCCTGTGGGATCCTGGGATTTGTAGTTCACTGAGGCAAGATGGCTCTCTGGTAGAAAATTCTGAATACCGCTCCCTGGACTGCAAATTCCATGATTCTATGGCATGGAACCATGGCAGGTAAAGTGGAATGATAGAGCAGAATTGTGTAAAGTGTAAGGGTCCCCAGCCTAAGAGGAAAGGACTGGTGCTATACATGAAGTTTGTCATCCCAAGTTAACAATATCATACATTGGACCAAAGTCACGGCTTTGTATTCTCATGGCTGCAAACAACCATGAAATCTACCTTAAAAGCCAGTCCGCCATCCAAAGCAATGTTGCTCTGTAACATTGGCAAGTAGGCTCTGTGGGATGATGTGTTCATCTCCTTCCCACCACTGAGTGATGCTGCAGGCAGCAGGAACCCCTGCAAGGACTCAGGAAGATCATGGTTTGAATCCCCACTCAGATGGGGAAACCCACTTGGGCAAGTCACACTCTCTCAGCCTCAGAAGAAGGCAATGGTGGCAACCTGCCCCCTGAACAAATCTTGCTGAAAAAACCCTGCAAAATGTTTCACATGGGATTGCTGTAAGTTGGAAAATGACTTAAAGGGACACAACAACAACAGTGTAAATCAATCAATCAATCAAGTGACTGGTTGGTTAGTTGTTGGTTGGTTGAATAGGATTCCAGTCCATGCAAGCCAAAAAATGCTAATGGAGCAGGTCCCAGGTTCAGTTGCAAAGAACATCACTTAAAAGCCTTGGTCAAGGCCAATGACAACAAGAAACAGAGAAGTCTCCTTTTCACTGTTTCCCTATTCAGATTTTTCAATCTCAAGTTCCCATTAGCCACCTCAGCTCCCAAGTCTGGGGGAAAAAAGTGGGGTGTAAATCAGCCACTTAACTATGTAACCATTCCTGTCTTGATCAACCTCCCCCCCCCCGCAAAAAAAAAAAAACTTTTGGAAACATCATTCACCTGCGTTCCAAATGCTGGCAGAATGGACCTTCTCTTCTCCATGCAGTTCAAATTCAGGTAATTGTTTTGTATTTGAAACAGCCACTTACTCATCATTTTTATTGCTACAGTCCTAACCCCCCCATCCCCCAAAAAACTACTTTATTGGCCATCAAGTGCATGTAGTGAAGAAAGTCCATTCTGCTGGTGGTCAATGTGCAGGTGAATGATGTTTCCATCAGATTTGTGGGACATTCGGTCAGGAGAAGTTAGTTAAGTATATTTAAGCAGCTGGTGAAGAATATTAGTGGTAGTAATAGTACAGTCGTCCCTCCACATTGGCTGGGTTAGGGGCACAGAATCACTACAAACGTGGAAAAACTGCAAATATTTATAGGATGCCCAAACCATATTTATCGCACACAAAAAGGCACGATCCACAGATTCAACCCATTACAGATTCAAATGTACAGGCCACAATAAATGCATCATGGGGAGCATAGAATCATAGAGTTGGAAGACACTTCAAGGGGTCATTGCATCCAACCCCATTCTGCCGTGCAGGAATACACCATCAAAACATTCAGGACAGAAGGCCATCCAGCCTCTGTTTAAAAATTTCCAAAGAAGGAGACTCCACCACACTCCAAGGCAGCATATTTCACTATCAAACTGCTCTTACTGTCAGGAAGTTCTTCCTAATGTTTAGATGGAATCTCTTTTTTGAAGTTTAAAGCCATTGCTCCATGTCCTATGCCCTTTCCACACCTTACCTTTTTGCAGAGGTAGGGGGTGGCGGTCGCGCGAAAAGCCTCAGCAGAAACGCTGCCGCTTCCCTGCTGCTTGAGTTCTGCATCGGCTTCCTGGTCGCGCAAACGTCGCGCGAACACCCTGCCCCTTCCTACTGCAGCACAACCTGGGAATTGCAGGCTAGCGCTGAGGAAGGAAGCGCGACCGGCCCGGCTCCCGATGCACCGCACAGCAGGTAAGTGCGCGCGGGCCCCGGGAGCATTGCACGACTGTGCACCATTTTTGGCTTAGAGCCGAAAATAAAAAGGTGCGTGTCCCCTCTGCATCCAGCTCTTGAGCGTCGCATAAATGGGAGTGTGTCGTACGGACCGCTCCTCCCATTTACGCGACGCTCAAGGGGCCCTTTCGCTTTAGAAACAGCGTGTGAAAATGTACCTAGTCTCTGGAGCAGCAGAAACAGACTTACTCTATCCTCCATATGACATTCCCTTCAAATATTTAAACACAGCTGTCATGCCACCTCTTAACCTTCTCTTCTCCAGGCTAAACATGCCCAGGTCTCTAAGCTAATCCTCGTACAGCATGGTTTCCAGGCCTTCTATGATTTTGGTCACCTTTCTCTGGACATGTCCCAACTTGTCAACACCCTTCCCAAACTGTGGTGCCCAGAACTGGACATAGTATTCCATGTGGGGTTTGACCAAATCAGAATAGAGTGGTACCATCTCTTCCCTTTACCTAGACACTATACTCCTATCAATGCAGCCCAGAGTCATATTGGCTTTTTTAGTTGCTGCATCCACTGCTAGTTCATGTTCAGCTTGTGGTCTATTAAGACTCCTAGATCCTAGATGCACTGTGGTCAAGGTAGATGTCACCCCTCTTATATCTGCTTATATCATGCCAGTGGCCCAGTTCTTCCTTCAAGGCATCAGGGTTCCTTCTCAAGTCAGAAGCAGGCAGCTGGCAGGGCCTGCCGTCTCTTCCGCTACTGCCCTTTGCGATTTTTAATAAGGACCTACAAGCCTTGCCTCACATCCACAGTCTCTCGCAATCTCATAAGGCTTGCAGAAAGACTGCAAATGTGACGTGAGATTTATAGGACCCAATCAAAAGTGGCATAGAGCAGTAGCAGAGGGTCAGCAAATAATCTGCAAATAATCAAGTCTGCATAGATTAAACCCCCTGACTTGGAGAGCCAACTGTAGTAATAGTAATAATTGTAACAACAACAATGGACACAAGCACTAGACATCTGTGGTAGCTTGGCTCCTCGCATTTGGCTTCTCCATGGGGCAGTATGAATCATTTCTCCACCCCACCTGCTTTTCCTGCAATACTGCGAAGCCATGTAATTCCCAGGTACTCCTTCCCTGTGTACTGTCAATGCTTGAGATTCAAGCCAAGCAACTGTGGAGAGGAGGGAATGGAGCACTCAGGCCATTTCCACACGGGGTAAATAAAACGGTGCAGTACGTCCTCCACGGAGGACGTCTGCACCTTGGAGCGGACTGGGTCTGGACTACTTACCGTAGATCCGCATCTCAGTCCACTCCGGAGCAACCCCAAGTGGTCCTCCATCGTGTTTTTGAAAAACCTGATTTTTCAGGTTTTTCAAAATGCCAGCGTGCACCATTGCATGCCTGCTCTCCGATGCAGATTTGCAGGCTCGCACCAATGCGAGCCTGCGATCTGCAGAGGGCAGGCTTTAGGCTGGCGAGCTTTAGCGGTTGGTCGAGCCCCACGACCAACCAGAAGCTGCCATTTTGGACGCTGGAGCAGTGCGGATCTACGATCACGCACTGCTCCTTCTCACCCCGGACCGGACCGGACCCACAGAAGATCCGGTGAATAGCGGCAGGGAGCGATTCCCTCGCCTTGTGCGGAAATGGCCTCAGTCTCAATCATTCTGTCCTTCTTCAAAATCAAACAAGGGAGATAGGGAGAAAAGCACTCCCTTCCAGTGTTCCTAAACAGAAATGACAAGGATGGCGTGCCTAATGCCATTCACTTCAGTGATCCCACTGGCACTGGAGGGGATGACATTCCCCAGATGACATTACATGATGGGGCTTCGAAGGCAGCTCACATGTATATGCCCAGCATGAGGCTGCAGGCAGGGGACCTTTCCATATCATTTGCTCCACAAGCTGGCAGGTTTGAACATAGGAAGCTGCCCTCTATCAAGGTGAACTTCCAGAATATCATGTGAAATTCTGGTGTTTGTGGTTTACTGAGGCCAAAGAGCTCTCTGGCTGAGAATTCTAAATGTCTCTCCCTAAACTGCAAACCCCAGGATTCCATAGGATGTTGAAAGTAAAATAATAGCACTATAACAGTGTAGTGCAGAAAGGCCCTTTGTCTAATGGTAGGACCAGACCAGACCTTGGGCTGAGGGTCAAAGTAAACATGATGATAGTTCTGTGAAAGAAATTAAAGAAATCTCAGGACTGGAGTTGGGGTGGAAAAGAAGAAGTTAATTCTTTCCCTTTTGGTCATATTGCAGACACAAATCTCATCACCAAAGCAAATTTCAAATGAAATTTCAAGGAAGAAAGAGGCTGTCACCCTGTTAGTGGCATACACAAGCATACACAATCTCCTTTAAGCCCACATATCATCAATGTGGTGGTTGGTATTCTCTTCCTTCCTCCACACTGACCAAAGCCCCTCCTTCGAACTTACTGTAGACCCACTTTGCGCACCCCTATGAGTATTCCACCCCTGATGGAGAGAAGGAGGAGATCAGAGAAGTGTCTGGCTATGTCCCCATATCCAGACATGAAATGGTTACATCATCCACTGAGTCCTTCAGAGGACTCCAGCAGACCTCAGCAGATGATGAAATCATTCCATGCCTGGCTTTAGGGACATAGTCAGGCACTTCTCTGATGTTCCCCTGCCCTAGGTTGGTGAATGGCCAGCTTTAGCATAGTTCTGTATGCAGAACTACTACGTTCAGCTGAGCCATTCAGAATGCCAGCCTCTGCTTGCCATCAATGGAGGCTTCCCTTTAAATGTAAACAGCAGTTCTAAAGATCTCATTTAGGCTAGGATACTGGTAGAGAAAGAAAGAAGTAGTCCCAGAGACTTGAGGATATTGAGATGTCTCTCCCATCTGCTGTTTACAGGGTGGTGGTCTGTAATGGACATGTTGACTGAGATCCTACACCAGAATTACACAGCATATATCTCTTCATGGAGAGTTCTGTCTTGCTTGTGCTGTGCATGCACTTTGTGTTGACTGGCAACATTGCCCAGCTGAATTAGCAACTGAATAGGCAACTGAAGGAGCACTACCCTCATTTTATCAGGGACACATGAATTCACACTGGGTGAGAATATGTGGCAAGGACACCACACCGTATGCACAAGGACAGCACATGTGCCACCCTACTTCCACAGCCTTGAAATTAATGTGGCCACTGCACTTTGGACAAAAAAGATTCAGTTATTTCCATAGGAGAGCTTACATATCTGTAAGACACCAATAGAATTCCAGTCAGTAGCTGCATTGACAGAATTAACATCAGGTCTACTTTAGCCTTAGTAACGTGCTTTTCAGCCAAGGGGAAACAAAGCAAACAGAGTGGGGAAACAGTGGTACCTTCCTTCCCTTTAGAGCCGTACAAATGGGAGGTACTTTATTGGTAATGTTACTGCTGGAGTAACCACTGAGACTAGGACCACAGAGTTTGAGGGACTAGAGTAGGGATAGAAAGAACATTCAGATACTCAGAAGGGCTACTTAAAGGTCAGGAAACCTGAATGAGGAGAATCCTGGCCAAAGCCCAAGCCCTAACAAGAAGTCCCAGCCCCAAGAACCAGCATCAAAGAGAAGCAGCATAAGTATGCCAACTTCCCCCTTGCCCACCCTGGAGACTCGGTGTTTTCCTATGCACCCTCCCCAATAGGGCCATATAGTGACCAGGGAAGAGCAAGAAATAATCAAAGATCATCTGGCTACATTCTGGTAGACCACAGCTGGGCTACTGTGGGAGGCTAGAGGGGCCACATTAACCCCCAGGAGACCATGGATGGTTGTACCATCAGGCACCCCCACACAAAAAAAAATTGCCTCCAGAAATCCCCAAACACCTTCTGGAAGTTTGGGGTTCATTTTTGTTATGTTGGGGGTAGGCCACTTTAGGTCCAGTAGAGGCCTTTTATAGCAACAGCAAATAGCCAGGAGCCACTTCCTGTTCACTTCCTGTCTTAGAAAAACACAAACAGGGTGTAAAAATGTGGTAAAATTCCCCCAGGTCCTCTAGAGGACATTTGGAGACAAGAAAAAAAAATTAAAAAGTGACCCAGGAAGGATCTGAAGACCATAAAAATGACCGAGGAGGCCACATCTGACCCATGGGCCACATTTTGCCCAGCTGTGTGATAGATAGATAAATGACACCATCATCCTCCGGGAGTTCCAGGGGACAGCCGGAGGTCCTAGAGGTTGACTGCATCATTGTATGTCCAGCTATCAGAACACAGCTGGACAATTCTCTACTTCCCGCTGCCCACCCTCAACGGTTGCACAGCACAGGAAAACGGTGAGTCTCAAAGAGGGGTCAGTTAACTTAAATAATTTGCAAACCAATCTTCTCCCTGTTGCAAACACATTTTTGAAAAATGCACAGAGAGAAAATTGAATAAATTGTTCATTCCCTCCTGTTGGAACAAAATTAACTCAAAATTACATCACTAGGTGGGGGACATGGCCCTCGGAAGGGCTCCAACAGATATCCTTGCGCCACTTCAAACTGTCACCTTTTGGCATTGTTATTTATCTCAACTGGGTCATTAAGAAGAGGAAAAACTAATATTTCATCTCCAGGGAAAGCGTGTTGCAGCAAACATCAGCCTAACCTGAAGAGAGAGAGAGAGAGAGAGAGAGAGAGAGGAAGTCTGTTCATTCGTCTCTGTGACCTAGTTAATTCTCCTATCTTGATGATTTTTCAGCACTAATCTAATCAGTAGAGCAATAGCAGGATTAATTGTTTGACTTTAATAAAGAGGATGATCAGGCTATCTGACAATCTCACATCAAGTTCAAAAGTTTCCAGTTCTTTGTCTGAGCCAGAGTAACCTGCTGAATTGTTGCGATATTGACTCCAAGGTGCTTTTAAAAAAAAAGGGGGGGGTGAGGCAAAATGTTAACAAATATTGGAAATCTGGGATCATTTTGAAAGTGAAATGCTATTAAGATCCTGCATCATATTTTCCTGTAGCCAGATGTACTACAGTGGGCATTTGCAGGGACCTCTAGGGGTCCCTCAAGGATCCGTGCAGATGATGCCCTTGCAGCACATCCAGCTATAGGAAAATAAAAGGGCCATCTCAACTTGAAGGCACACAACAGCAATATGTACAACAGCAATACACAACAGTACATAATTTACAACAATTCAAATTTACCATTTAATGTGTATATGAAACATAAATGAATTTTGTGTTCAGGCTTGGGTCCCATCTCCAAGACATCTCATTGTGTATACGCAAATATTCCAAAATCCAAAAAAAAAATCTGAAATACAGAACACTTCCGGTCCCAAGTATTTCGGACAAGGGAGGCTCACCTGTATCATGTCATTGGTATCAATGTATTACCGAGCATTGCACCCACCCAGTCAACAATAACATCAACAACACTCCAGTGAACTTAGCCAGGCTGGGATGAAGAACACAAATTCTCCATGTTCTACAATAACTGATGCTGATTCCATAGAACCACAATAAGCATTGCATTGGTTCCCCCCACATACATGATCCTACCTGTAACCTGGCATCAATAAGTACATCTGCACTACGAAGTTCCTTTGATTTGATACCACTTTAGCTGTCAGGGCTACATCTTAAAGAATGTGGAGATTTGTAGTCTGGTATGACAATTCAAATTCTCTGCTAGTGAGCTCTAATGTTATATCTCAGGGAACTGCTCTAGTGCTCTCTAGCAGGGATATTCTAAGGACCTCCCCAAACTAGAAATCCCAGGACGCTATAGGATGAAGCCATGGCAAATAAAGTGGCATCAAACTAGTACAACTGTGTGATGTAGACTGAGTTTTTGAGGGAGAGGCAGTCTTGCTATTAAGAATAATAAAGCTAACATTTAGGCAGGTAGTAAAGAGGGGAACGCACAAACACCCAATCCCACACCATTGATTCTTATACCAATTTGATAGTGGCCTGAATCTTATTAGTAATCCCAAGCTGAGTAGACCCACACAATCAATAGGATTTACATAGGCGTTTGAGTCCCTGTTCAATAATTGCTTTGGTGAATCTAATGGGAACTATCATTACGATGCAGGCCAATATTTTCATTCTTATGCTAGCTGTTCTCACTTCCCAATTCTAACAGATGGCTTCAGTTCATGAACCCATGAAGTTCAGACTACAGGTTAGCAGATCATAAGCCATGGGCCTGTTTGTATAAACACAGGTCTGTTCACAATCTTGCAGGAAGCAAAAGATGAGGAGTAATCTGGGGTTCACATGCAAGTACTAGAACACTGCTGGAAGAGAAGCAGTGCTCGGATGGCAGCATGTAAAAGGTAAGCCATGTGAGAGGAGATACACCAGCCCATGGCATATGCACAAACCCCTTTTACTCTTAAAAAAAGTGCATGGAATCCTGCCAGAGTCTTCCGTGTGCATAAATTCCCGTACAGAAGGAGTTGGACATTTTTAGTCCAATGCACAGCATCTGCATTTTGTTCAAAATTATGGAAGCAGAATCACATCCGTGAGCTGGCATCCTGTTCGTGATGTTTGCAGGCATAAGTTTCACTATACATGTGGAGTAATATTTTTGACAGGGGGACAACACATAATAGTTGTATCCAGATGACGCCAGCGTAAGCAGAATTGCCTCTGTGCAATTGTTATATATGCAATAGCATTGCAATTACACAACGGGTTGTGAACCATGCATACTGACCATTGATCCACATGCATTGCACTACATTGCTGCTCCATATAAAAGGTGCATATCATACCTCTACTGGCAGATAATTTATGCTACACTAAAGCAATGTAGGATCGTGTCTTTGGTGGGATTGTGCACACAGACACCCCTTCCTCAGGAATATACAGTGCACATTGCATATGGCCCCACAGGCACATTCAGTCCATGTTTGGTATCTTTGGGAGTTCAGTGCGCAACTCTACCATTCATCACAAGGCTTCATGCATCAATCCACACTCAAGAGTTTTATACTACACAAACCCAGTGTGGTATCTTGACCCTCACAAGTTCAAAGTAATAGTTGTCTTGCAGTCCTGTGTAGTTTAGAAAACTGCGTGTTCCCTATGTTTTTTAAGCCTGGCCTCCGTGGCTAAAAGCACCCAAGAGGCAAGAGGTAGCCATTTCAAGGGGTTAAACACCAACAGGGTGTGCAGAGGGGGAGAAGGGCATCAGGTTCCCTGGCTCCTGAAATCCAGACAGCCTCTCTCCTTCCTTCTCTCTCCTTCTGTCTTTCTTTTTTTTAAACACAGCAGTGTTTGACAAAGGTGTCATGTGATATTAAACATGATCTCAAACCTGCGAACACTGACCTTTGCACACACACCCTTTTCCCTCCCCACTTCTTTTTCAAATCTGAAATGGAGATTTGGCAAGGATGCAAACTCTAAGTCAGCTAGCCAGCGCTCAGAGTTTGCATACCAGTTTTAAATGGGGAGGGGGGAATTGTACAATGCCGGGGTCAGCATAACACAAAACACGCCATTCCCCCCTAGACATAACACAGACTCTTTCTTTCTAAACACCATTATAAAGCTGTTCTTGCTCAAACCCATCCCCCAGCAGACGACTCAAATGTACACCGACTGGCTTTTCGACTCAGCTCCGCAGGCGACGGTTGTATGGCACCCTGGTTTCTGACTCCTCCGTGTGCAGTTTGGTTTTCTCAGTCCGTTGCAAGCGCTGGGCGTGTTTTGTGGTGGCAAAGACCATGAAAATGAGGGTCGGGGTACGGTGGGGAGAGCAGATTTTTGAGAAGGGCAAGTTGAAAGTTTTCTGTTAGCTTTTCTTTACTGTCATGCCAAACTGCGAGGAAGGCTGACTTCCTTTCCTACAGTAACCCCCCACCCCTCCACACACATACAACTCACAGCTGAGAAAATCGAGAAAACCACAAAGGCCTTCCTGTTTCAGCAAGAGGTGTGCCGCAGATTAAATTAAAAAGACAGGTTTCCCTGGGTCTCTTCGCACATGGAACTCTTTGGTTGTCGCAGAAACTTTAAAACGTGCGCCTCAAGACAGAGAACTGCGAATGTGTCAGTCATGGGAGCAAGCATATGTACCAGATAAGCACATGAATACCTGGCAGGGAGGAGGGGTAGCCTGCCAGTCTCAGCTGAGTGGAGACCACGGCCGGGCGAGTTCTCTCCCTGTGAAACCGCTTTGTGCTCTGAACGTACAGATCAAGAGGAAGTCTGCAATGAGTCATATCCTAGGGCCCCGTCTTAGCACAACGGTCAAGAAAGGTGTGTCCAAGCATGCATGGAGGAGCAGGGAGCACGATCGCACACAACGGCTCTGCCTTGACATCTTCCGCCCTTGGTTGGGACTTGTCAGCCTGTTTCTGGGCACAATTCAAAGTGCTGATTATGACCTATAAAGCCCTATATGGCTCAGGTCCAGGCTGTCTGACAGACTCTGTTTCTCTGTACGATCCTGAGTCCATTGAGAGAGCCCTCCTCTCCGTCCCACCACCATCGCAATCACAGTTCGCGGTGAGGCAAACCGAGGCCTTCTCGGTGGCTGCTCCTACACTCTGGGGCCATGTCTGCACTACACTGTTCTAGTGCTACTATTCCACTTTCACCATCCGATGGAATCCTGGGTTTGCAGTGTAGGGAGGGGCCTTTTGAATTCTCACCCAGAGAGCTCTTTGGCCTCAGGAAACGCCAAACTCCAGGATTCCACAGGGATTCCAAAGTGGAATAACAGCACTATAACGATGTAAAGTGGGAATGGCCTGGAACTCCTTTCCCAGGAAGGCCAACATGGCCCCCTGCCTGCTGTCCTTCCATCAGCAGGCAAAGACCTTTTTATTCCAGGAGGTTTTTAAAACAAGCACATCCCTCAGCAGACGACTCAACTGTACATCGACTGGCTTTTTGACTCAGCTCCTCAGGCGATGGTTGTATGGCACCCTGGTTGGTTGGTTTTTTTATTAAAATTAAAATTAACATTCAATTCCATAAGAACAACAAGGTATATGTTATTATGATATGTGCATCCAAAACATTTAACCTTGGTTCAACATTCCAAATCCCATTCATCTCTGACTTCTCCCCTAGCGAGAGGCAAAAGAAAGATAAGACTTTGAAAGCATTGTCTCTAAAATAAAACAGAATGCGTGATGAAACCTGCGCATCTCAAAAGTCAATATTTACCACTTTAACGTCACCCCAAAGATTCCTGAAATATGAGATAACATTATCCCAATCTTTGATGAACTTTTCATATTCAATCCCTCTTAAAACATAAGTGAATCCATCCATCTGCATCACATCGAATAGTTTCATTTCCCAATTTTCTAGTGAAGGAAGAGTTTTTTGACTCCACAGAAAGAAAACAGAAAGTTTTCAAAGAATGGCCTGAAAGCGATTCACTGTTTTAAAATGAACTGTTCTAAGTGCTTTTTATCTTCTTCTTTTTTTTTAAGTGTGGGCTTAAACCATTTTAATATCGTGAATAGCTTAATTCTATTTTAATGTTCTTTTTTCAGTATGTTTTTAGCTGTCTTGTTCATTTTTAAATGGTAAGCTGCCTTATATACCAATTCTGGGAGAAAAGTGAGTTGTGTTGTTGTTGTTGTCCTTATCATCATTATGGATAGTACTTATGCACAGAAGTAACAAGCAGATCTTGGGAAAGTTACTAGTTTTATTTTACAATTCCCAGAATATGACCAACTAGGAAAATGGCGTAAAAAGAGCAGTGTTGTATCCAGAATGGCTGGGTATTTTGGCAGCTGTATTCCAAAGCAAGTAACTGTTCCAATATCCGGCCGTTCTATCATTCATTTAGATATTTATATCCCACTAAGGATCTCAGAGTGGAGCACAATGAAATCAATTTATGGTGCATCCACACTGAAGAATTATAGTGCTTTGAATCCATTTTAACTACTATGGTTCCATTCTATGGAATCTTGGGATTTGTGGTCTGCTGAGGGACTTATTAGAGAGACAGTATTGTGTAGTTGTTTGAGCTTTGGACTGCAACCCTGGAGAACAGGGTTCAATTCCCCAGTCAGCCATGGAAACCCACTGCGTGACCCTGGGCGCATCACACACTCTCAGCCCCAGAAAGCCCAGTGATAGGTTCACCTTAGGATTGCCATAAGTCAGAAATGACTTGAAGGCACACAATGAAAACAACAACATGAGGGATGATAATGATAATGATGATGACGATTTTATTGTTATTAACTTTACAGCCCTCCCTCCACATTCACAGGTTTGACCTTCGCAAATGGGATTATTCACAAGGCACATACTTGCCTCCCTGCTCCCCATTCTCCTCTGCCCATTCCCTTGCATTCCTCACCCCAGGCTTGTGAGGCTTCTGTTTAAAATGGACATTTTTTCCTTTCGGGTGAGCAAAGCCCCTCTCCACTGCTGGAGGAGTGTCCTCTCAGCCACATGGCTGCACATTCTACTGTAAAGTGGCCACTGATAAGTCAGGTGTTCTCGTTGCTCCTAGCCCTCCCCTCTGGGAGGAATCTCCTTCCTCAAGATGGTGCAGAGAGGTAGCTAGAATGCCACTGTATCGATATCCTGCCTTTTTCTCCAAGACTGGGACTAAAGACAGCTTACACATTAAGAAAAGATTATAATTAAAACTATACAAAAGGTCAATATTAAAACCAAATTAAACTATTAACTACATTAAAAACATACACTCTAAAAAAGATGTTAAAAAGTTAAAGAATACAAATTAAAACAATACAAAACTTACAGACATTTTGCTGAAAGCCTTGAGTTCTAAAAGCTGGTCTGAATTTTTAAAAAGTCCTTGCCTGCCACTGGAAGGACAGGAAAAAAGATGACAGTCCAGCCTCTCTAGGGAGGAAGTTCCGACACATGGGGCAACCACTGAGAAGGCCCTCTTTCCTGTTCCCACCAACTATACCTGTGAAGGTGGTGGAACTGAGAGAAGGGCCTCACCTACGTTCTGGGCAGAATTCTCTACTACACTCCCTTCAACTACAGCATTAGAACTAGGAATGAGAATTCTAAGCATCTCACAAAGCTCTGTGTGTGTGTGTGTGCGCGCGCGCACACGCACACACATGCCCACGCCTTCAAGTCACCTGTTGACTTGTATTAGCCCCATGAATTTCATAGGGTTTTCTAAGTGACTTCTGCCTGCATTGAGATCCCTCCAGACCATCTTAACTGATAACAACAAAAATAACATCTTGACACAATGTAGGCCTGTGATCCTAATACTGGCATTTTTTTCCTTTCCCTCTGATTTCTAACACCTCTGCCAGATGAAGAAGCCAGTGGAGCTTTGCAAGCTTGTATACTGTACATTTACTATATACTGTGCATTTACATGATGTCCAATAAAGGTATACTGTTTTGTGGATTTTGAATGTTGTATTTTGCTGTATGGCCAACACAGACACTCCCAGATATGTATTCTAAAACAGGAAGAGCAACTGAAACAGACTAAAAACATATTACATAATTCGACAAGTTGAAACAAGACAAGTCAAAACCAGTTAATATGGGTATGATCACTTAAAGCTATACCCACATGCAGATTTGGATGAAATCTGTTAGGTCTCAAAGGCTTCAGTAAAAAGCCATGTTTTTACTTGACATCAAAATGACTCTCACATTGGTGCCAGTTAGGCCTCTACTGTAACAGCATTTTATAACAGAGTGCAACAGAGTTCTGGGGGCAACCTAGACACAGGTTGCCAGGCAACCATAATAGCTCCTCAGGAGAGAGACCCAGCCCAGTAGCGCTGGGAGGGGCTGGTGGCTGAGAAGAAAAGATATATAAAGCCAAACACTAATTGTCATTTAGCAGTCCTTCAGTGATATTTTAGCCAGAGAAAGCTTTGGAGAAAAGTCCCTCAGTTAGCCAGGGAAGGTGACTGTGTAGGAAGGGTTTAATTCTCAGGAGAAGCCTAGAGAGAGGCAGAAGAGTAATTAAACAATTATAGAATCTGATACAGAAAGTAGATTTGGGGGTTGAACCTTTGGTGAAAGTGTAGCTAAAGGACTGTTTATGATATATGTGCTTATATGAAAGTTTAAAGATATAAGGGAACTATCTAAAAGTACTCTGAAGAACTGTATTAATTTTGACCTGCGTATGAACTCCAATACTTTGTTCTGTATGTTATCTTAATAAATATTACAGTTTATTTTTACAAATACTGACTGAGTGGTATACAGTATTGAAAGACACACAGAAAACACTACTGTAGAACCATTAAGGGGTCCTAAATAACAATTAAAAGGCCTCATCCTTTTACAATCATAGAAACATAGAGCTGGAATTGACCACAGGAGCCATCCAGTCCAATCCGCTGCTGGCCAGGAACCCACATCAAAGCACTCCCAACAGACAGCCACGCAGCCTCTGCTTTAAAACCTCCAAAGAAGGAGACTACAACACCCTCCAAGGTAGTATATTCCACTGCCGAACAGCTTTGACCATCAGGAAGTTCTTCCTGAGGTTTAAGTGGAATCTCTTTTCCTGCAGTTTGAATCCACTGTTCCTTGTCCTAGGGTCTTTTCACACCTCACCTTTTCACGCTGCTGGGCTGCTCGGCTCGCACACGAAGGCTTGAGAGGAACGCTCTCGCAAGCCTCCTGCTTGAGCTCCGCAGCTCCTTCCTGCTCATGTGAGTGCCCCACCCGCGCCCCGCCCCTTCCTTCCGCAGTGCAGCCTGGGAGTTAGAGGCTAGCGCTGGGGCAGGAAGCACAACCGGCGCGGCTCGGGAGGCTTCGCACGGCAGGTGAGTACACCCCAGGCCCCTGACCAGTGCGCGAGCGCACACCATTTTTGGCTAAAAGCCAAAAATAAAAAAATGCATATGCGCTGCACGTCCGGCTCTTGAGCATCGCGTAAATGTGAGTGCATCATGCAGACCGCTCCTCATATTTACGCAACGCTCAAGGGGCCCCTTCGCTTGCAAAATGCCGTGCGAAAAGGGCCCTAGTCTCAGAGCACAAAGGTGACATTATAAGGGGGAAAGCAGAGCTGTGTGGAAAAGACAGAGTGCCTTAGCAGATTGGGGAACTGCCAGAGCAATCTAGGAGAGAAAGAAGTAAGCTCTGTCACACAGAGCACCACAGCACAGAAAGTAGTTTTGTACGTCCTCCCACAGGCTATTCCCACCACTGATAAGCCATTGCAACCTCCAGACTGAATAATGCTGCTCCTCTGAACACTTGTTGTCAATAGGGTTTGGGGGTGGGGCTCTGAGGCAGAGCTGTTCCCTTCTTTGGAGGCTTCTCAGTGACACCATACCTGCCAATGTCATGGACAAGAGACTGGACTTATGAACACAGCACTGCTCTTCCTACACTATTTTTCTAGTTTGTTAGTAACACTAAGGAGATTTTGCCATCTCTCTCCATGTTATATCCAGTCAAGCAGATTAGGAAACATGCAGTGGGAAAGACCAGTACCTACAGAGAGTTGTTTTTGATTAAAGTAGACAACAGGGATGGAAAAAAAATTGGAAAATGTTTGAGAAATGATTAAAAAAAAAACATGTTTTTCCAGTGCCGAGAAACCCTGATGAAAAGCATCTTTGATGGATGAGAATCTTTAAAGATCAGGACTTAATTCTGCACAAAATCCACATGTGATTGTTTTGCACCAAAACTGGCATTTTCTGCCCAGAAGATGCTCTTTCCTGCTCAGACAATGCAGAAATATCATTTTCTGCACAGAAAATGCTGTTTCCTATGCAGAATGCTGTTTTCTGTGCAAAACTATCACATGTGAATTTTCCACAGAATGAGTCCCAAACTGCGAATACATTTCATACAGAGGGAAGACTTTCATACACAGGGAAGAAAATCGATAAAATTACTTGTATCTTCTTCAAGTACATTAGTGAAGAATCACATCTGAAATGCATGATATCGCCTTGGGTGAATCACATCCGAAATTCACAGTACCGCCCTGGATGTAAGAACAGTCCTGTAGAACTATCGAATTAAACATTCTTTTTGCCACAGTGGCCAAACAGATGCTTATGGAAGCCCCCAAGTAGGACATGAGGCCAATAGCATCGTCCCACTCATGTTCTCCAGCAATTTGTGTACAGAGAGACACAGTTGATGCTATTGTGTGCCCTCAAGCTGTTTCTGACTTACAGCAACCCCAAGGCAAACTCATCACAGGGTTGTCTTGACACGTTTCATTCACGGGGAGGTTGCCATAACCTTTCTTGGAAGCTGAGAGAGTGTGACGTGCCCAAAGTCGCTCAGTGGGTCTCCGTGGCCAAGTGGGTGGTTATTCCCTCGTCTCCTGGAGTCCTAGTGCTGGAGAGACACACTGCCTCCATAACAAGAATTAGTCACCATGATCACTTGTATCTACTGAGAGCTTTACCTTCCATAAACTTGTCAAATCCTCTCTTTTAGCCATCCACATAGGCTGGCATCACCATATTCCATGGCAGCAAATTCCACCTATAGCAGATATTTAGGCCTAGGTTTTCAGGAAAGGAGAAAAGGATTCTTGTCTAGCATCTCAGTCTGAACATCTCTTCCCTTAGAATTAACTGTGAGGGAGCCGGTAGACCTGCCATCGTAAATACTCCTGGCCTAATTAACCTTTGACCTCACGGAGCAGCCTTGCTGGTCCACTAATCCTGTTACAGCTTATATTTATGGTTCTTCCTAAACCAGAAAAAAGATTGTATTAGATTTACTTACTTTGCTTCCTTTTCTGTTCTTTACTGTTTTTTTAAAGAAAAGAAAAACTTTCTTCCTTTCTGTCTATGTCTATGGCCAGTAAGTGGCACCAGCTGAACAAATTGACAATATGGCTCAAAAGAAGCATCTGGAAGTGGAACTTTTATTTTTTTAAAAAAAAAAAAATTGAACCTCAATATTTAGAGGCAGCACTGCTAAAAGAAGTTCATTGGGATGCTGATTTCCACAAGCCCGATGGGCAAAAATAGTTTGCATTAAAAAAACTGAAGCAATTTCTCCTCTGTGATTATCTTTGGAAGAGCTAAAAGACATGAAGTGAGAAATCCATTTTTTCCCCCATTTCTCTGTCAGTTCAGGATTGTCCTAAACTCTAAAGTTTCTGGGCCAAAACGTGATATCTAGGGATGATCCCTGGAGATATCATTAAGCATCATGCATTAAGGCCTGTTTCAAAGTTTTGGTTCTGGCACTCAAGGCTTTGCATTCTAACCTTCCTTAGTACCTCCAGCTCGGCTAGTATGGTATGTTCCTTCCAGGAATTTAAGATCCACAGGCAATGGATTAACTATTTGTTCCCTGAAGGTGCAGAGCTCTGTCAAGGCCGCAAGCTTTTTAAGATCTGGCTCCACATTTGTGGAATGCTGTTCCTTTGGACCTCTGGCTGGAGGAGGATCTCACCTGTTTTCATAAAGGGCTGAAGGCCTTCCTCTTTGATTCACCATCCTAAGCCACTGAGTCATTTTTTTAAGGTGCTGAGATGGGTAGCGACTGGTGGAGTGTGGGGGATTTCTTTCTATGTATTGCTATAGTGCTATGTCTCTTATCATTGTCCCTGACTGTATATACAATGGCCCTTCCACATTCAAGAGAGTTTGGGGTGCAGAACCCACACAAAAGTGGAAAAACCGCAAATAACTTTCCCTGTCATTCCTCTCCCATTCCCCTCCAGAGCTTCCCCTCTCCCATTCCTTTGCCTCTGGTGGGGGGGTGGGGGGGGTGGGAAGACAACCTATAAAGCTTACCTGTACTTTCCCCTCAGACAGAAAAGAGCAGAGTTCTAGGGTTCTACAGCTTCCAGTCGCCATCCTAAGAAAAGAGGGGTAGGAGCAGAGAGAGAGCTTGACCAAGCAGCAGCCATTACACAGCAGAATGTGCAGCCACATGGCAGAGAGAACATGCCTCCAGCAGTGGGAGAGGCTTTTGCTCACCTAAAAGGTGAAAAACATCCATTTTAAACAAGCTTCGAAGCCCAGAGTGAGAAATGCAAGGGAATGAGAGGAGGAAAATGGGGAGAGAGGCAAGCACATGCTTTGTGAATAATCACATTCACAAAGGTCAAACCCACAAATGTGGAGGGAGGACTGTATTCACATTCACCCTTTGGTGAAAAGGGTGTTAGAAATAAACATTATCATCATCATCATCATCATCACCACCACCACCACCACCACCACCACCACCACCACCACCACCAACCACAGTTGCTGTGGTCACTTGTTGGGTCACACAGGACATGAAAACATACATGCACAGAGAGGGAGTGTATTTTCCTGTTTGGAAATTAAGATAGAAATCTCAGCTAAAGGGGCTGTTCCCAGATCAATGTTGAATGAAGGAATCATTCCCTTCTCACTTTCTTAGCAACAGCATAAGCAACATTTATTCTGGACTACTTGCTTCTAGCCAGAAGGTGGAAGCAGAGCAGAGGGTGAGCCCTGGCACCACAACACCTGGGAGAAAAGGAGGAAGTTAAATAAATAAATACAAAGGCACTCTACCAAAAAAGTCTCTGCAATTCACAACAACAAATCAATTATGCTTTGCAAATTGTAACAAACTGCTGTTGTAGTACTTAACCTGGAGATTTGCAGGCAGCCAGAGTTGAAACCCCCAAAATTGGAGAATTTTCACCCTCATCTCCCAGCTGGAGATAACTCGTGAAAAATGAAGACTCAGTCCAAGCCCTGAAATCTGGCAACCCTGCTTTCCCACACACAATGTGTGGGTCCATGTCCCCTGGACCTGGAAATCAAAAAGGTGTTGTAGTTGTTGTGTGCCTTCACGACGTTTCTGAATTATGGCAATCCTATGATGGGGTTTTCTGGGGGCTGAGAGTGCGTGACATGCCCAAGGTTACCCAGCTGGTTTCCATGGCCAAGCAGAGAATCAAACCTTTGTCTGCAGGGTCTTAGTCTAATGTCCAAACCACTATACCAAGCTGGCTATCTGCAAGATGGCCCTTCCTTCGTAGGTTGATAATCACTCCTCTTGATGAAGTTTAGTATAGGAATGCTCTTTGGTTCAAAGTTATCAGAGGAAGACAGATGGCCTTGGTGGTAAAGAATGCACAGAGGTATGGGAGTTTCTACTGACGGTGGTCGTTCTGGATGCAGTGGACCATCCTGGATTACTTAGTGGCAGTAATCCATGATCTGATAACTTCCTGGCTGGATTCAGAGGAAGATGGTAGTTCCCATCTCATTGAGTATCGAGTTTTAGTCCAACATTTAAAGAGCTATCCAAGGGTCTGAGCCTATTTGGGTGGGTAGGGTTTAAGAACTTTCACAGCTCCCTTAAAGTCTGGACTACAACTCAGAATGGATTCAGCAACCCCACTGACTTGTGAGCTGCTCATCACCAGTGACTGGATTGCCACAGTGCTGTCCACATGTGACTTCCTTTGAAAACAGTCTGAACATCGCAGCTGTATTCTCAGAGGCAGCAAGACATGAGCATACCTTGCAGCAATTGTGAATGTTTAGTCTTGCCTGGCATTGAGCTGCTGGGTGCAGTTCAAGCTGCTAGCTAGTCTATCTTTCTATTATTTTCTCTCCCTCCCTTTCTCTCTCCTCTCTCTTTTTAAAAAAGAAGAATTCAGAGAGGAAATTTGAGTTCCCAGCTCTCAGAGGCAGACAGCAATTTGAATACCACCTTCTGTCCCGAGGTATGTGGACCCAAGAGTAATTTCCCCACCGCCACAGCCCCTCCTCTCCCCTTTGCTTTTTTAGAACAATTCTTGACCTTTTAACTCTAAAGCTGGCTGAAGAGTAGACCAAACACTTAATCCCTCTCCCTCGTTTTATCTCGACTCTCTACACCTTGCATTCCTTCCCTTTCAGACTTTGGCCTTCAGTGTTTGGCAAACAGCAAGGTCAAAGGCAAGGGACAGGATTATGTTGTCCTGGAATAGTTCCTGTTAAAGAAAAAGACAAAGTTGAACTGTGCTACGGCGGCCAGCTGCAATAACCTCTGGTTCTTGCCGGCCTTCTTTACCGATGTATTTTCATTCTCTAAGACAGGATGGCACTGATAACTTCTGGTGCTTTTAGATAAACTGGAAAAAACAAAAAGCTCAGCGGAATTATTCGATGTCCCTTCTGGTTTTGTGATGTCCCAGAGCATATTCCAGAAACAGCTGCGGTGGCTTTGCTGGCAGTGATTTCTGGGAATTGGAGCCCGAACCTATATGAAACTTGACAAGCTCAGTAGAGCTCTAAGTTTGTCTGGAGAGGCCCTTCTGTCTACCTCACCCCCCCCCCCCAGGCTCATTTGGTGGGAAAACGAGAAAGGGCCTTCTTGGTGGATGCTCCCAGAGTTCGGAACTCCCTCCCTAGAAAGACCAAAAAGGCTCCCACCCTTGCTCTTCTTCTATCTATAGGTCAAGATATTTTTTGTGTCACCAGGCATTTACAAACTGACCAGGGTTTAGCTTTTAATGCTGTTTCAGTTTTTGTGTATATAGTCTTTTAATGCATTTTAATATTTTAATGTTCTAACTTCATGTTTTTTTAAATCTTATATTTCTACTTTCATAAGTGTTTTGTGTTGTTTTTAATTTGTGTTGTTTTAAATACACTGTTAGACACTTTGAGTCCCTTTATGGGAAGTGAGGCAGGATATAAATGGATAAAATAGCGATGACAACAACAACAACAACTTTTCCAAGTTGTTCTGCTTTGGTCAGACCACCTCTGGAATCTTGTGTCTAGTTCTTGGCACCACAGTTCAGAAAGGATATTGACAAGCTGAAAAATGTCTGGATGAGGGCAACCAAAATGGTAGAAGGCCCAGAAACCATGCCCTATGAGGAGAGGCTTTGGGAGCTGGGTATGTTTAACCTGAAGAAGAGAAGGTTAAGAGGTGGCATGATAGTTATAGGAAGGGATGTCAAATGGAGGATGGAGCCAGCCTGTTTTCTGCTGCTCCGAAGACTAGGACATGGAGCAATGCTTC
The DNA here is from genome assembly GCA_030412105.1 of Cyclura pinguis. Lineage (NCBI taxonomy): Eukaryota > Metazoa > Chordata > Lepidosauria > Squamata > Iguanidae > Cyclura > Cyclura pinguis. The sequence goes on along the minus strand of CM059599.1, from coordinate 13,137,257 downwards.
ATACTTCAGGAAAAGAGATTCTGTGTAAACATTAGGAAAAACTTCCTGATGGTAAGAGTAGTTTGACAGTGGAATATGCTGCCTGGGAATGTGGTGGATTCTCCTTTTTTGGAGGTTTTTAAAACAGAGGTTGGATGGCCATCTGCCAGGAATGCTTTGATGATATGTTCCTAAATGACAGAAAGGGTTGGACTCATGACCCTTGTGGTCTTTTCCAACTCAACAATTCTATGCTTTTATGACTTCAACAGAGCCAGTCCAATCAGTGTCCCAGGTGCCTGCTGTATTTGATAATATTTCAAGTCTTAATAATAGCAATGGCATGTGTATTTCTATACTGCTTATCAGCTAAGTGCTCTCTAAGCAGTTTACAATGTGTTAGCTAATTGCCCCCAACAAGCTGGGTACTCATTTTACTGACGTGTAGAAAGATGGAAGGCTGATTCAACCTGGAGCCCGGCAGGATCGAACTCACAACCTTGTGGCTGCAGTACCAGCATTTAACCACTGCACCATCAGGGCTCTCCAATACCCAGAACACATCCCATCTTGTTTCATTTCAGTAGCTGGGCAAGATTCTGCCTGATTATTACTAAGCCAGGAGAGAATTAAGGAATGTGAAGGCTCTCCAGATAGGGCTGGGAAGTAATTGTGCTGGAAATCTTGAACTCCCATGTTGGTGAGGGTTGTGAATTCATTCTGAGTTGTACTCCAAAGAGCCCCTGCTGCCTGTCAGACTTGGTTGTGCATGTATAGATGGGCGAATGGTCTCCATGTAAAGCAGCTGATTTTGTTCCTAGGTTAGAAGACTATTCAGCACAGCCTCCACCATTGTGCCCCTCCATTCAGGACTACAAGTCCCATCAACCCCTGAAAGCCCAGTGGTTAAGACTCCAAGCATCTGAAGTGGTTGGACTGAGCAACAATGTTCTAGGGTGATCCCACTAAACCACTACCCCCCATGATTTTGTACTCCTGGGACAGCACAGTGAGGGTATGTGTCCCCCATTTTCTGGGTTATCTGGTTATAACACCTTTTTGAGAGAACGTCTTTGAGGAGGAAAGACCACAGAAAGAAAGAAAGAAAGCAAAACAAAACACGCAAGATCCTACATCAAGGCTGCATAGATAAAGTTCTGCTGCACAGTCCTTGTACTGAATGGCAGTATTATGCAGCTGAACAGCACGTGTGCAACTGAATGCACAACTAAATGCTCATATGCATCCATGTGCAATGTGCAATATGTAGTGGTTTGAGCGTCGGATTACCACTCTGGAGAGGAGAGTTCAAATTTCCACTGAGCCTTGGAAACCCACTGGGTGACCTTGGGCAAGTCACACCCTTTCAGCCTCAGAGGAAGGCAAAGGCAAACCCACTCTGAAAAAAATCTTGCCAACAAAAACCTGTGATAGGTTTGCCGTAGGGTCGCTGTAAGCCAGAAACAACAACAACAGCAACCATTTTACCACAGTAAATTTGTTATCACTAATTAATATACATTTGTCATTTATGAAGGAGTCAAAGTCACGGCTGATGTTGGACAGTAGAAAAATAATGGAGTCTGAGTCAGAGCAGGAGGTTGGTGTACCGACTCCATAGCTCTGAGGAGTGCTTCTATTTCCCGAAAAACCACAAGTGCCTGCCTGCAGACAGACGAGCCCTCCGTACGTGGCATGCACGCACACTCACAAAAACCCTACCCGGACCCACTTGAGTGCTATTCCCAAAAGAAAAATTAAACACTCCTAATGCTTTCTTGAAGTGAATCGCGCCCACCCACCCGCCCCGTTCATTTGCATCTTATAATAAGGATGTTATCATTCTGGTTTATAGCTCGGCTCTTTAGTTGCTATCTCTCGGGGCCTTCGATTGCCCCTCCTGAGTTCAATATATATGTCTGAGAACGAAATGTAATCTTTTGAAAGCACTTTCCTTCCGTATTAACATTACAGCCGTGACGAGTTAAAGGTTTTTCACTTTTCGAAAGTGTGGAGGGCTTTCTTACTTCCTCTTCTTCTTCTTCTTCTTCTTCTTCCAAATAAAGTCGGTAGATAATGGACACTCCGCGGCGGTACCTCATGTTCAGCGTGCTGGCTTTGCGGAGACAGCTACCCCTTCCACCTCTTCACACTGAGCTATAATCTCCAGTGTGTTCTGTCTCTTACATTTAGATTAATTATAAAACATTGTCACTGGAATATTAAAATGATGTTTAATACACAAAGGGGAATAAAAAGCGAGGAAGCGGGGAGGGGAGACAGAGAAAGAAGGTACAATTTTGCCCCCTGACCTGTTTCGCCAGTTGCATGCAATATGGATTTCTTCTCTCTCAGTTTTATTTCATACCCACCCCCGCCAGATTGCTTGCCTCAGAGCAGGCATTTCCTCCTTTGCAACTGTTCCCTCACTGGCACTGTGGAAACAGCGTGCATTGCTTTTCTCTTCGGAAATGCTCATGGACACGCTCGACCTGATACCTACAGGCCCTTTCTCGCTATACAATTATAGTGCTATGATTCCCACTTTAAATGCCATGGTTCCATCTTCTGGGATTTGCAGTTTAGGGAGGGGTATTTAGAATTTTTGGTCAGAGAGCTCCAGTGCCTCCCCAAACTACAAATCCCAGGGTTCCACAGGATGCGGCCATGGCAGCTAAAGTGGAACCACAGTGCTATAATTATGCAGCATGAAAGAGACCTTACACCTGTAAATCTGCATATCAGCAGATGTGGTAAAACTGAGGAGCAACTACCCTGCGTATGGAAAGTCTTACAGCAGGGGTTGCAAAGTGCAGCCCAAGGGCTGTATACAGCGCCTGGACCCCGCTTTTATGCTCCCTTAAGCTCTGCCCCACCAATCCTTCAAAATCCCCCTACCCTTCAATTTTTTAAAAATTCAGTGCAATTTTTGCATATCAAGCTGAGAGAACATATTAGGTGTACATCCAACACCAGCTGTGAACTGTCAGGATCAATTGCTTTCTAGGAATTTCTCATGGGATTTGAAGAAAATAAGTGTTCTACTTCACAGGGTTGTTCTGTAGATGAATGACAACAGGGGTTGTTCTAGGACAACAGTGAGCAGGCTTGTTCTAGAGAGGGATGAAAAAGATTGTCCATCACTCTATTCAGATAAATGCTTTAAAGGTGTTCAAGGTTTCATTCACAGCCCAAGACTTTCCCCGTTGCCTTTCTGCCAGCAAGCAAAGACCTTTTTATTCAGGTAAGCCTTTGAGAAGTGGTCTCACTCACAGAAGAAGGGGCTTTTAACTGAATCAGTGCTGTACGGTTTCTCTTCTGGGCATGCTTTTAAATTGTATTTTTGTAGCATTTTCTGCTGCTTCAGAGATGGGACACAGAGCACTGGAACTACAGGTAAAGGGATTCCATGTAAACATTAGGAAGAACTTCCTGATGGCAACAGCAGTTTGAATACGCTGCCTGGAAGTGAGGCAGAGTCTCCTTCTTTGGAGGTTTTAAAACAGAGGCTGAATGGCCACCTGCCAAGAGTGGTTTGATTGAATGTTCCTACACGCCAGAATGGGGTCAGACTGGATGGCCCTTGAGGTCTCTTCCAATTCTATGATTCCACAACTTCACCTCCCCTCCCAACCCTGCCCAGTCGTAGAAACAAGATCTTTCGGAATAACTAGCTAATTAACTCGTTAAATTATTGGTTGTTGGCTTTCTCTAGCAATTGCCCCTAACTTGCTAGATTCAACAAATAAGGATGATTTTAAAAACTGCTTCAGTGAATTAGGCCATTAGAATTGGTTACAGTTCGTTAGAGCTGGGGCTTCTTTCTCAAAAGGAAGGCGGGCTGTTGCTGTTGCAGGAGAAGAAATATTAGAATTGGAGGAAAAGCATCACACGGTTTTGTTATCAGGCAGGCTAAACTGGAAGACAGGAGGGAAGAGGAGCGAGAGGGAGAAACAGGGATAAGTTCCCAAATTCTTCAAAAGCAAGTGGGCACAGATCAGAAACTTCACATAAAGGTAGCAGGGACTGAACTGTGTGCCCTCACCTGCAATCCCAAACAATCTTGTGTGTGTGTTTGTGTGTGTCTAATTAGCAGGGGGGGGAAAACCACATTCATTTCAGGAAAGGGTTGGAGAGAGACTAGCACCAGTGTGTGAGCTTTCCCAGTTGCATAGAAACAGTGGGGCGGAGGGGTGCTTCGCCCCGGGCGGCAAAGTTTTTGGGGTGCCCCAGCTCGTAGCCACGCCCCTACATGCCCTGGCCACGCCCCCTTGTAACACCACCTCTGTGTAAAAGGGTTAAGCCTTTCAATGGTTGTGTTGGATCCCTTAGTAGCTCTATGGTAGCTTGTTTTCTGGGTTACCTTGAATACTGTATACCGCTCAGCTGAGTCAGTATTTATAAAAATAACTGCAACTTTTATTAAGGTAACATATAGAATAAAGTACTGTATTTGCTGGCGTATAAAATTCACTTTTTTTTCCTGAAAAATACTGTTTGAAAATGGGGTGCGTCTTATATGCCGGTGTGTCTTATACACCAGCAAATAGTATTTGCTGGCATATAAATGGAGTGTGTCTTATGCACGGGTGCATCTTATAGGCCAGCAAATACGGTATTGGAGTCCATATGCAGCTCAGAATTAATACAGTTCTTCAGAATACTTTTAGACTGTTCCCTTATATCTTTAAACTCTCATATAAGCACAAGTATCAAACAGCCCTTTGGCTACACTTTCACCAAAGGCTCAACCCCCAATCTAGAGCCATTTCCGCACTACACAGTTAGAGTGCTATTATTCAACTTTCAACATCCTGCAGAATTGTAGGGTTTGTAGTTTCCTGAGGCCAAAGAGCTATCTGGCTGAGAATTCTAAATGCAAACTGCAAACCCCAGTATTCCATTGGAGGTTGAAAGTGGGATAATAGCACTATAACAATGTAGTGCAGAAATGGCCTTAGTAATACTTTTTGACCAAATTTTATGATGGTTTTATTACTCTTCTGCCTCTCTCTAGGCTTCTCCTGAGAATTAAACCCTTCCCACACAGTAACCCTTCCTGGCTAACTGAGGGACTTTACTCCACAGCTCTCTCTGGCTAGAAAGCTCACTAAAGGACTCTTCCAAATGACAGTCGGTATTTGCCTTTATATATCTTGCCTCTCATTCACCACCTCCTCCTATACACTCCTGGGCTGGCTTTCTCTCCTGAGTAGTTACTCTGGTTGCCTGGCAACCTGCTTATAGGCTGCTCTGGCACACCAGATAGCCACACACACCCCAAACTCTGTCACAGTTACATTTGGGGGATTATGGCCAAGAACCTATTGAAGGACTATCTCTCCCTAGATGAGCCATCTTGAGCTCTGCATCCTTCAAGCACATTCTTCAAGAGGACGTTATTGGTGGCTTCTCCCAGACTTTGAACTCCCTCCCTAGGGTGCTTAGGATGGTCCTTGTTTTCCCTGTGCCAGCAAATAATAACAACAACAACAACATCAACAACATTCCTATTCCATCAGGTTTTTAGAAGTTGACTATGATGGGTTTTTAATGGTGTACTGTGTTGTTTTCTTGATTTTTGTACAGTCTTTTAATGTATTTATGAGTAATTTTAACACTATAGGTTGGTTTTAAATAACACACACATATATTTGCTAATGTTTACTCTGTTTTTAATCTGTGCTGGTTTTGATAATTTGCAAGTCATTGAATCTTATTATTGTGAAAAATGCAGGTGATAAATGAATATACTGTAATATGAAGAAGAAGAAGAAGAAGAAGAAGAAGAAGAAGAAGAAGAAGAAGAAGAAGAAGAAGAAGGCCAAAATCCTGTATCAACTACAAAATTAAGTATCTTTAATAAAGTATCTTTAATGCCCTAAAACCTGCTGGAAACATCATTCACCTGTGCTCTGAATGCCAGCAGGACAGACCTCCTTCTCCCTATGCAGCTGATGCCAGTAAAGTAGGTTTGGAGGCAATTACAATCACGGCAATAGTGTCAGACTAAGTAGCAATAGTGAATACAAAACACAGATTAGTGTGATGCTGCAGGTAAAAAAAGCCAATGTGATTCTAGGCTGCATAAAGAGGAATCTAGTGTAGAGATCAAGGGAAGTAATAGTTCCACTCTACTTTGCTTTGGTTTTTCTCACCTGGAATACTGTGTTCAGTTCTGGGCACCACCGTCCAAGAAGGATATTTGACAAGCTGGAACGTGTTCAGAGGAGGATGACCAAAATAGTAAAAGATCTAGAAACGATGCCCTAGGACAGCGGCTTAGGGACCTGAGTGTGTTTAGCCTAGAGAAGAGAAGATTAAGAGACGAATTGATAGCCATATTTAAATATTTGAAAGGATGTCATATGGAAGACGGGGCATGCTTGTTTTCTGCTGCTCTGGAGACTAGGATATGGAGCAATGGCTTCAAACTACAAGAAAAGAGATTCCACCTAAACAAGAGCTGTTCAATAGTGAAATATGCTGCCCTCTTTGGAGGTTTTTAAATAGAAGCAGTTTGGCTGTCCGTCAGGAGTAGTTTGATAGTGTAGTCCTGCATGGCAGGGGTTGGACTGGATGGCCCTTGTGATCTCTTCCAACCCTATGATTCTATGGTGAGTAAATCTAAGTAATTGTTTCATATTCATAACCACTACTTAGTATATTTAACTAAATAGCTGATACAGGAATCTAGCCAGTAATCTTCATCATACCAATGGAGCTTTAAATTCTGCTGATTTATTTCTCTGAAGGACATTCCATCCATGTACTTACACCAATGACTCAGGATGATACAGACAAGTGGTGCCATTCTGATGGCCATTCCAGGCCGTTCCAGGGAATGGGAGATAGTACCATTCTACCCAGCTGGAATCTCATCATGCTGTGGAATGAAGGGGAACTGTTTGCAAAAGGGGGTACTGGGTACCTTAGTAAGCAAGTATGTACAACAGGGGAGGAAACACCATGAGGGATCCTCAGCAGCATTTGTTCTTAAACTCTCTCTCATACACACATACCAGTGGAATTAAACCAAAGAAAAGCACTTCTATTGGCACCATTCTGAGCTAAATTTAGGAAAATAAGAACCTGGTAGGATACATTTAACCCTCTTGTCCCAAGCCAGAGTGGTCCTAAACCAGAACAGGCCCAGACAAGCTTTCTTATGACTTTGAAAATAGAGAGGTGGTCACTTGCATGCCATATCTTCAAGGTTTGATTTCAGAAAACCTGTCTTTTTAGTGTGAAGACTCCACCTAGTTCCTGGTGATTTTCAGTCCTTACCTGTGAGCATGTACCTCCTCCCAACTTGTCTCTTTCTTGTTTGCTCCTCTGGAATGTGCTTTAAACCAGCAGTTCTTAACCTGTGGTCTGCGGACCCACAGGGGACCATGATATTCTGACAGGGGGTCTGCAAAGGCTTGAAGAAATGTTATGAGCTTGTACAGTTAAAATAGGAAGGAAGGAAGGAAGGAAGGAAGGAAGGAAGGAAGGAAGGAAGGAAGGAAGGAAGGAAGGAAGGAAGGAAGGAAGGAAGGAAGGAGACAGACAGATGTATGGTCCTACATTGATCTCAAAGATCAGGAGCCTTTTGCTGGTGATAGACATTATTTATAAAAGTTTCCTTACAATATCTCAAACTGTTCAAAAGTTGTGAAAATAACTGCTTGATTGCAACAACAAAGTGAACTCAGCGCTTGCTACTTCTGCAAATGGTGAGAACATGCAAGCGAATGATGCTAAGCAGCTGAGAGAAAGCCTGTGACATTTCTTGCTACAGCATTTTAAATCTCAAATTAAGTCTTGGTAGTCCATGGCAGCAGCAAGACATTTAAAGGGGGTCCATGGCAAAGAAAAGGTTAAGAACCACTGCTTTAGAAAGCAGCTGCTTCTTGTTGACTTGGACAAATGAACAACCAGCTGCCCTGGGTCCTAGAACCTAACACACTGGGGGTGGCCTCTCTGAAGCATGACAGTGGAAACTAGTGTCTGCTGAAAAATCACACTGACCTTAAACCTGTGGAGAAGCTATAACTCTTTCATGTGCAAAGGCAATGTCATCTAAGATGCTTTTGCTCCTCCTCCTTCAAAGTCCCCTCCAGGGCTGGTAGCTGTGTAGACATGAAGGGGAAAGGCCTTCCCAGTTCACATTCCTTTGTCAGTTCAGGCTGCAGGTTAAGACCATATCCAGGTTGGCAAGACTAGTAAGTGCAAACATGGCAGAGGTTTTTACAATACAACACAAGACAAAGGAATCTGACAATGAGGGACAGTGATATAAAGGGGCATACTCAGTAGTGGGTGGTTGCTGCCATGGCAGTGGGGCAGTCAACGGACTCCAAGTTTTAAATCCAGCTCTGGAGTAGCTCTAATGCAGCTACCCAAGGTGATGAATTTCATCCGTACAATGGGTTCAGCACCTTGGAGAGCTTGTTTAAAGCTATCCAAAACCTGGCGTGGATTCACCAGTTCCCATTGAGCATACTCTTTGCCATAATGCTAAAATCCAGTATTCACCCACCCAAGCTGATTGGTGAGAGATCCAGGACAGAGAAAAATCATGCCCTATGAGGAATGGCTTAGGAAGCTGGGTATGTTGAGCCCGGAGAAGAGAAAGTTAAGAGGTGACATGATAACCATGTTTGAATATTGGAAGGAATGTCATATGCAAGATGGAATAAGTTTGATTTCTGCTGCTCCAAAGACTCGGACACAGAGCAATGGTTTCAAACGTCAAGAAAAGGGATTCCACCTAAACATTAGAAAGAACTTCCTGATAGTAAGAACAGTCTGACAGTGGTATACACTGCCTCAGAGTGTGACAGAGTCTCCTTCGTTGGAGGGTTTTTAAACAAAGGCTGGATGGCCATCTGTCAGGAGTGATTTGATAGTGTCTTCCTGCATGGCAGGGGGTTGGACTGGATGGCCTTGTGGTCTCTTCCAGCTTTATGATTGTATGATTCCGTGAAAAGAAAATACTTCTCCATACCATGCATAGTCAAACTGTGGACATCGCTGCCACATGATACACTTATGCTTGCAAACTTGAGTGGCTTTAAGAGGAGATTCATAGAAATTTGAGAAATCAATGACTACTTGTCAGGTTGGCTGTATATCAGCTTCAGTAGCAATAAGCAACGTGCCTTTCTATATCAGCTGCTGGGAAATGCGTGAAGGAGGATGTAGTTGCGCTCAGTTCCTGCTGGTGAGCTTCCCACCGGTATGAGCCTGCCCAAGTTCTCCACAGGAGGTGCTTCATGGGAGGTGCCCAGAATTCTCACAGGTGTGTTCAGCGAAAATGCAAGACAGGGCCCACTCTGTGACTGCTTCCAGACTTTGGAACAAACTTCCCAGGAAGGCTGGGCCAGCTCCTTCCTTCTTTTCTTTTGGTGGCAGGTGAAGACCTTTTTTATTCCAACAGCCTTTCGAAAATTATTTGTTTTACAAGTAGAACAGGTCGCTTAACCGTAACTGTGGTCTTTTGTGGTCATCTTTGCCGTCACACAACGGGTGTTGTGCCCATCGCGTGAGGCACAGAGACTATGAGGAAGAAGAACAGGTTGCTTACCTGTAACTGTGGTCCTTTCAGTGGTCATCTGTGTCCTCACACAGCGGGCACACAACCCATTGTGTGAGGCACAGAGACCACAGAGAAGAAAGGGGCCTTTTTTAATGTGCAGTTGTACACTCAATCTCTCTTAATGTTTTAAATGGTTTCAGTTCTATAGACAGTTTAATACTATTTGTATGTTTTTATCTATGTGTGCATTTATTTGTATTTTGTCTTGTAATCTGCCATTAGTTCCAGCTTTGAAGAAAAAGCAGGGTACAGAAAGAGAGAGAGACAGAGAGAGAGATCTAGTTGGCCACTGTGTGAACAGAATACTATGTTAGACTGGCCTTTAGTCTGACCATGGCTAGGGTTCACAAGTCTCCGAGCTGGGCCTCTAAAGTAAGGGCCTGAGCCCGTTCCTTCAGTTCTCAAGGCAAGGGGGAGGAATCTCATGGCAAGAGCAATGTCTTGAAAGACACACATGCACACAAGCATATGTGCACACGTGCACGCGCACACATTCTCTCTCTCTCTCACACACACACACACACACTTATTTTTTGGTCTAAATCCTATTGGTAACTCCAGTGAGAGTACACCCACTGAGTCAATGGAATTTATCTACATGTTGAGTCACTATTCAAAATGCCTGACCTTTGGAATGTATCAATCTGTTGATGCACCTTTCGGCCCATGGCTTGAATGTACCTGTGTAGCTGGAACTAACCAATAATATTCAGGCTATTATATATATATGAATATGTATGAGAAAAGTGCATGTACATGGTTGTAGTTGTTTTTTTTTTCCCCAGCTTAATACAGAGTTTGGAAAACTGAACTTCCAACCAGAGAAATCTTTCTTAATTTGTGTTAGATTAGGAGGTTTCTTTGTTTTATAATGACAAGCTCTGAGTAATTGTGGTTGTTGCTTCATGCATCACACTTCATGACATCACCACAGCGTCTTTTCACGCTACAGAATTACAGCGTTGTGATTCCACTTTAACTGCCATGGCAACCTGTATGGAATTTTGAGGGTTTGTAGTTTCAAGAGGCACTTAGAGCTCTTTTGCTCAGAATTCTAAACATACCTCCCTAAACTACAAATCCTAGGATTCCATACGGTGTTACCGTGGCAGTTAAAGTGGAATGTTGCTGTTGTTGAAAGCCTTCAACTCATTTCTGACTTACAGTGACCCTAAGGTGAAACTATGAGGGAGGTTTCTTGGCAAAATTTGTTCAGAGGGGGCTTGCCCTTGCCTTCTTATGAGGCTGAGAGAGTGTGACTTGCCCAAAGCCACCCAGTGGGTTTCGATGATCAAGTGGAGGTTCAAACCCTGGCCTCCAGAGTCATAGTCAAACTCAAACTCTAACCAGTCTACCGTGCTAGGTCTCTAAATATAGCACAACGATTGTGTAGTACGAAAGGGCCCCATGTCTCAAGTTTTTGCCTTGAAACCTCAGCGGTGGCGGAGCTTGGAGTATGTGGAGGGGGGGCAGGAGGGGGCGGGGCCATGGCGCAAGGGATGTGGCCTCTGCGCATGGGGGTGTGGCTGTGGTGCATGGAGATCGTGGCCAGGGTGTGTGGAGGCGCAGCCAGGGTGTGCAGGGGCGTGGCTACGGGCCAGGACACCCCAAAAACATTGCCGCCTGGGGCGAATCGCCCCTTCTGCCCCCACGTCCCTACGCGACTGAATCTCGGTGCCTTGGAGCTTGGACCTAGCTTCTTGAAATTCTGGCCCACGATATGCCTAAGAGAAAGCGGTAGCCGCCACTTTGCAATCTCATGGCTTTTAAGACACATGTGAATCAGCCAGCTTCTCATTCCTCCATCAGTCTCAGGCCTCTCATCCAAAATATTAATGCAAATCAAGGGGTTTGCTGGCAGTGGCAGCAAGCACCATCACCGCCCCATTAGAATAAGTGAATGCTGAAGATCTAATAACGAGCTAGGAAGACATTTCAGTGCCTCAATAACAGGGCGAGACACGCCGAATCAAAAGGAGTAAGATGAACAGTGCATTTGCCTGGAAACATGAGTGCCGAATAAATGGCATATTAAGCAGAATAATCTCTAAAAGCCAAAGAAGGAACCCATTTCAATTCACCTTTCCCTGAAGTTAATAGTTATCCTGACACCTTGGAGAACAGAACTAAATATTCTAGCTGACAGGCTTCAAGTATTGCTATTGGCTATTTGGATTACCTGGTAGGAGATGCTGCAACGCCCAAATGGGAAAGCGCCGGGGTCTGTCTCTCTGTGTTTGTCTTCTGAGATCCCATTCTGAGATTGCTGATGAGGGTGTCCATTCCTCCCGAGCGTCTGAAATTTGCGCAGTTTAACGAGCGGCCCTTTCTCTTTTATTAGCACCCAGTAAAAATTATATCGCCAAGCCGATGTCTTGTGATGTCTTAATCAATGTAATTTTTAAGGTCAAGGGGGAAAGAGAAGTGTCACAAATGTGTTAGCTGTTGCTATGTTTTACTGCCAGACACTCTGTTAAAGATTACAGCGTGCCAAGAGAAATGTTATAGACCCGGACCAACATAGTTAGACAAACACAGTTTTGCCATCTTGCCTGGTGGTAGCAGTGTCGTTGTTTTTAATTTTCAGAATTTTCCGTTCAGGAAGACAGACTTGGGAAACGTGGAAGGAGTTAACCGTAAAAGGTCAAACAACATGCAAAAAGGTGTGGTTGTCGTCAAGGAGAAAGCAGCTCGGGAGAAGTATTTCTCCTTCCCAGTTCCAGAACCTGGGGCCATCCACTGAAGCTGAATGACGGCAGTTCAGGTTAGACAAAGGGAATCGTATGGAGCATGGTTAGACCGTGGAATTCACTGCTACAAGACGTGTTGACGGCCAACAACTTAGCTTTTGAAGGGGTTTGGATACACTTCTGGACATCAGGCCTAACGATGGCTGCTGGTCAGGATGCCAATGTATCGTAGGATGGCTATGAGAACGGTTGTTGTTGTGTGCCTTGAAGCTGTTTCCGACTTATGGCAACCCCAAAGTGAACTAATCATGTTTTTTGGGGGGCGCTGAGTGTGTCTGTGACGTACCCAAGGTCACTCAGTGGGTTTCCACGGCCATCCAGGGAATCGAACCCTGGTTCCCCAGGCTTATAGTTCAACACTCAAACCACTATACCATAAGAACAGTTACACACTTGTCCTCCCAGCTGATCAGTGTGTGAATAGAATATTGGACTACATGGGCCATTGGTCTGACCCAGCATGGTTTTTCTTACATTCCTGCAGTTTTAATTTTATAACCATGACAACTTCCCTCGGGTTGTGGCATCACCATTCCATGAACATTTCCGCACGACACTCTTATAGCACGATGATTCGACTTTCAAGCTCCTATGGAATCCTGGGATTTGCAGTTCCGGGAGGGGCCAGCCGGCCCCTCCCGAAACTGCAAATCCCAGGATTCCATAGGAGCTTGAAAGTCGAATCATCGCGCTATAAGAGTGCCGTGCGGCAATGGCCCATGTTTCCACCATAGCTTGCAAGCAAAGATGGTTCTGATTAACTTGCCGTACTTTTTTTTTTTTTTCATTTTTCCCCAATCCAGCTCTCCTCCAGACAGGTTGGACTGCAAGCACTCATAACCTTGCTAGCTGGGGAAGACAGGACTTGTAGCTCAATGTAACTGATTGGGCTTGGGTTGATGATCTAGCAGAAGTTACAGGTGGTGGGAGGGGGACTAGACAATTGTTAAGTTTTGATACATATATGTTGATCTTCCTTGTTTCACCCTCATTGGACCCAACGGGATTGTTTTATTTTGGTTTAATAACAGCAAATGCTCTCAGCGTTTTGCACTACGATCATCTAACCATGGTTAGGCTGAGGCTTAAGATCAATCCGGAATCAAGAAAATCAAAAGTATGCAATTGCAAACAAACAAACAAACAAATAAACAATAGATAAAGTCCTGAGGCTGAATGCTGTTGATTAATCTCAATTAGAGTAGACCTTATGAGCCATTATTTGACTTGTGAATCAACAAATAGGTACCACTCTATTTTGCTTTGGTTAGACCCCACCTGCAACCCTGTGTCCAGTTCTGGGCACCACAGTTCAGGAATGATATTGACAAGCTGGAATGTGTCCAGACAAGGGTGACCAAAATAGTAGAAGGCCTGGAAAACATGCCCTGTGAGAAGCTAGCTTGGAGATCTGGGTATGTTTCGCCTGATGAAAGGAAGGTTAAGAGGTAACATGATAGCTTTATTTAAATATTTGAAGGGATGTCATTTGGAGAATGGAGCAAGCCTGTTTTCCGCTGCTCCAGAGACTAGGACATGGAGCAATGGCTACAAATTTCAGGAAAGTATTCTACCTAAACACTAGGAAGAACTTCCTGACTGTAAGAGCAGTTCAGCAGTAGAATATGCTGCCTGGGAGTCTTTTTCTTTGGAAGTTTTTAAACAGAGGGTGGATGGCCATCTGTCAGGAATGCTTTGACAGTCTGTTTCTTCTCAGCAGAATGGGGTGGGACTCAGTGGCCCATGGGGTCACTTCCAACTCTATGATGTTATGATTCTATGATTCCAAATCCTACTGATGCGATGGGCCTACTTTAGTGGGGACTAACAACAAGCCTGAAGCCCCGATTTTTAAAACAGACCACTCTTTCCTTCCACAATGTACATTCAGGGCTGTACTTACACCCTAGCTTATACCATAAATCCCAGAGTTTTGCCCTATCTCTTAAATCTAATCATATGTTAGGAAGGAACTTTCTCTCCAGGTAAGGTTTGTTTAGGACCCTTGAAAGTGCTTTGTTGCCTAAAGTAGTGTGTAGCTCTGCTTGCTTACTCTAGCTGTTCCCAATAGATCCTTTTGAGTCCTCTACTCCCTTTGTGGTATCATGAACTTATCTCCGCTCAGGGACAGATCACTGGGGCTGTGTGTCTCATTACATTTCACATGGATTTTGCCCAGTTTACAGTTGATTCCGGTAATAGGAAACCATGCCCTGTAAAGAGCGGCTTAGGGAGCTGGGTATGTTCAGCCTGGAGAGGGTTAAGAGGTCACACGACAGCCAGGTTTAAATATTTGGAAGGATGCTGTATGGAAGATGGGGCAAGCTCATTTTCTGCTGTTCCAGAAGCTAAGGCCATTTCCACACTTCACTGCTGTAGTGCTATTATTCCACTTACAACCTCCTATGGAATCCTGGGGTTTGCAGCTTAGGCCATTTCCGCACTGGCTCGTTATAGCGCTATTATTCCGCTTTCAACATCCTATGGAATCCTGGGGTTTGCAGTTTAGGGAGGGGCCTTTGAGGCCCCTCCCTAAACTGCAAACCCCAGGATTCCATAGGATGTTGAAAGCGGAATAATAGCGCTATAACGAGCCAGTGCGGAAATGGGCTTAGAGACCAGTATTTAGAATTCTCAGCGAGAGAGCTCTTTGGCCTCAGTGAACTGCAAACCCCAGAATTCCACAGGACGTTGAAACTGGAATAATAGCACTATAATAATGTAGTGCAGAAATAGCCTGTGTCTTCCCGTAAGGCAGAGGGTTGGACTGGATGGCCCTTGGGGTCCTTCCAATCCTATTATTCTTTGATTCTAGGAGCACTGGCCTTGCCAGCAGAATGGATTGCCTTGTCCCCATTCAGCAGATGACAATTCTGAACAATCCAGGTAACTTGTTTTGCATTCACAATAGCTGCTTGGTCACCACTGTGTCATTACTGCCACAATTGTCACTCCCCCTCCCAAATGGCATCATCCATTTTGTGACATTGTGACAGCAATTGGAGCGCGGGTGAATGAACTTTCTATCAGATGAAGGGATGTTTCAGGCCAGGAGAGTTTACTTAATTAAGTATACTTTAGGGACCATCCCAACTGATTAAAAAGATCAGAACGTCCCAGATTTTGTTCCTGATTGCATTTGCGAAATCCATACATGTTTCATTTGTCCCAAAAGATTTTCTATCAGCTCCTGATATGATCACTTTATACCAGCTCCCCAGGCTGGTTTATTTTAACCCAGTATAAAATTGGAATATATTTACAATGAAAATAAATCATAGGCAACAAGCATTAATTTAAATTCAAATTTCAGAGTCTAATAATTAGTTGCTACTGTATGATTATTACTTGCTGTTTGCAAGAAGGGTGGGAACCAATTTTTAGTTATTTGTCATTTTGAAGATGTCTTGTAGTTTAGTTTAATATTTGTGATTTTGGCCATTTCCGCACTAGCCTGTTATAGTGCTATTATTCCACTTTTAACATGCTATGGAGTCCTGGGATTTGCAGTTTAGGGAGGGGCCGGCCGGCCCCTCCCTAAACTGCAAACCTCAGGACTCCATAGCATGTTGAAAGTGGAATAATAGCGCTATAACAGGCTAGTGCGGAAATGGCCTGTTTTCTTTTTTCAATAGTGTATTGTTGTCTAATTTATTTCATTAGTTTATTTCCTTTGTATTATTTTGTTGTGTGTAGTATCATTGCATTTTTATTGTGTGTTTTTTTAGTTAATAAAATAAAAATTGGAAAGAACAGGAACAAAACCAGGGATTTTTCAATCAATCCGAATGAGGCTTTTGTTAAGCTTACGTAACTAGGTAGCTCAGTGGTTCTTTACCTGGGGGCTGTGAACACCCAGGGACCCACAATGTCCTCACAGGGGGTCCACAAAGTCTTGAAGAAGCGTTATGAGCTTTTAAAGTTGAAAGAGAGAAAGAAAAGAAGACAGACAGATTTGTACTGAATCATTCCTTTTAAAAAATCATAATAGGAGTGTGTGTATTTATGTATTCCTCCCTTCTCTCCAAATTTGAAGACCCTTGATGAGCAAATTTAAATAAATATTTTATGCACTTTAGGGTTTTAAGCTTAAGTCTTTGTGGTCCAGAGCAACAAAAGATATTTAATGGAGGTCCACGGTAAAGAAAAATTAAGAACCACCGACACCGCTGATACAAGATTCTGGCCGCTGTTACTATTTAAATGTGCCTCCATCCCTACCTCATTAGGACAAGAGAATGTGGAAAGAACCACATCTATGTTGGGGCCTGGATCCAAGCAGAAGGCCTTCTATGGGCTTCTGCCCCACTATCATGGTTTCTGCGCAGCCATTATAGGAGAAGAGTGGGAACCATGGGAGTGTCACCCACACCAGAAAATTTCAGCTGTTCAGTGTATTGGTCATGGTCTTGTTTGACGCTGGAGAAGAATTTCCTTAAAAACAATTGGTCAATGAAGGGAACAGGAACTGTATCTCCAGCAGTGAATGCCTTGGCTCATTTGTGTAAATTATCTCATGACAATTGGCCAGAAAAGCAAAACTGGGCTGTTCACTCTCAACCTCCTTAGATGGTCTGGGTGTATGGCCATTTCCGCACGAGGCTGTTATAGCGCTATGATTCCACTTTCAACATCCTATGGAATCCTGGGGTTTGCAGTTTCGGGAGGGGCCAATAGGCCCCTCCCGAAACTGCAAACCCCAGGATTCCATAGGATGTTGAAAGTGGAATCATAGCGCTATAACAGCCTCGTGCGGAAATGGCTTATGAGCCGGTAAACCGATATTGAGAGACCACTCACTTTCCATCTTTTTCCTCCCATACTGTCTATCACGAAGCACTCCTGAAGGTGTATAGATTAGCCACCTATGAGAAAGAAAGTACCAATGAACTCCTTGACTGCAGCCACCGCCATCTTGTCTGAGAGCACAGGATCTGGGGTGGGGCAAGCAGTGGCATGACTGCCATAGGTTGGAGGCCCAGGGAGAATGCTCCTCCCAGTCCGGTGGTAGAAACATCTTCGATCATGGAACCAGATGCCCTCCATGAAACTCATACGTGAATCCGACACATACACATCTCTTAGAGCAAGGGGTGAACAAACGTGGGGAGGAAGGGATCAGTTTCCCCCCAAGACCCCTCACAAGCTGCACCTCCCTCACATCGAGTAAGTCCAAATACCCATTTTCCTCTATAGTCCCTCTTGAAACGGCAACAGGAAGTTACCTTCTTGTCACCATTTTGAGAATGCCTGCAGAGGAAAGCAAATATATTTGGAGGTGGTATGGGATTCTGGCAGTGATGTAGATTCAAGTCGATTGACTCGGACTGATACTTCAGTGACTCAACTTGGACTCCACTTGACAATAAACGACGTACTGACTTGACTCAACTTGTGGCTTGTATATTTTTCATGACTGACTTGCTGCCTTGGTTCAGTAACGTAACCCATTCATCCAGAAACTTTATGACTTTGAACAACGCTTCGATCCCTTTTTGCCTACTGGTCATGTGATAGTGTCTCAAGCCCGAAGTGTAGATGCATTTCTTGGAGGGGAGCAGCAAATGTGTCAGGTAACGGGCTTGAGATGGGGTTGAGGTTCGCTCACAACCTGTCCCCACTGCATATTGGAGGAACCTTCTAAAACTTTTCCTAATACCAGAAGGAAAGACTCACAGAGTGCATTTCTCAGAGGGGAACAGCAAATGTGTTAGGCAACAGATTTGAGGAGAAAGGATTCTTCCTTCTAAAGCTTTTGGAGCTTCAGTAATGGGGAGTAAGACGGATCCTATTCCCACCTTTAAAGTTGGCTCCCACACTTAACAGTTGACTTGAAATTATCTTGCAAGGACCTGAGACTCAGTTTGAAAGTTGAAGGTAAAGACTTGAGACTTGACTTGAGACTTGGAGCAAAAGACTTAAATACATTGCTAGGTTCTGGAACACTTTTATGGGTAGGAGAATTTTCATGGTTTCTTCTTCACGTGTTTAGAGGGATTGCATGGTTTTGTAGCAAAAATTGCAAACAGAAACACAATATTTTTTTAAAAGGGGGGGAGCTTTGGAGGAGGGGCACTTCAGGGGGCACAAAAATAGGTCCAAGGGCTGCGTGCACTCTACCAGCTGCACTGTATCCCCCCCCCCCATCTTAGACTTTAAGACCTAGATGAAGACGACAACCATTATAGAAGATCTGAGATGAGATACTTGGGTTCCAAATCACGCTGAGCAGATTTTTAGAGCTATTTTTAAATAGTGTTTTTCCACCCTTCTGAAGATGTTTGGGATCACTGTTTAAGAAAAAACAGAGAGGGACTATAAGAAATTTATTAACCACTCTCCCTTCATTCTTTTTCAAGAAAAGACAGCAGGCACAGTTGTGCAATCACAGTCTGACACAAACACCTCTCCAATTTTCTTTTTTTTTTTTTCTCAGACAAAAACACAAAGTAAAACATGTCATGGCTCAACAGCCTCTTTTGTCTCCCCCCTCCCCCCAATACATACTTAAGCAACAGAAATGCAGTACATTACAATCAGCATCACTCAGTTGCACACAAATAATAAATTAAACGACTTGGGAAACCCACTTGGATTTCAGCAAGAATAAATACCCATGTTATGGTTAGAGTACGGAATTGTAATAATGACCTCAGTCGTTCTTTTGGAAAGGTATTCGTCTACACAGCTTCAAAATGTCGGGTGTGGATATATATGGTTTGTTAACTTTAACTTGGAGAAGCTGGGTGTTCTTTTTTTAAAAAAAAAATAGTGACAACAATTTAATTTAAAGGCCTACCAGCTACATAACTCAGTCCTTGGGATTTCCAGTAAAAAGACTTTAGGCCGCACACTTAGTCCCAGCTACTGGAGAGATGCTGATGATTTGTCTAAATCATACCTGGCCACATGAACCATTGGGATTAGTTCAGCCTAAGGCAGTTCTCTGAATCCCAGCAATGACTGGGCAAAATAAGCAACTGAAACCACAAACCTAGCCTGTTGGTCCATTGGAATACTGCATTTTGGAAAGTGGACATGCATGAATCCAGTGTGCCCCCAGTCATGTAGAAAGCACTCAACCCAAAAGGCAGAGCTCTTCAGGATATGATGGAAGGGGGATCAAAGCTGAAGAGTGGAATCTCAAAATGCACATCTCCCCCACAGCCAATTTTTTTTTTTACTTGGGACCCACTTTGACTCAGGTGGAGGACTCTTGGAAACCTGATTGTACTCGCTTAGGGCAACATCTCCCACGTTCTTGGTATGGAACTGAAACACACCACATGCTGGTGAGGGTTGTGGGAATGTGGAGGCTTTCCTACAGGCCCTTCTCATCCTCAAGAGTTGCTTCTGATTTCCTACCCTCCCCCATGAATTGGGAAGGTCTTTAAAGATGAGACCAATGAATGTAACATTATTCGCAACCAACGGTACAGCTATAGGAGGAGGAGGAAGAGGCCAAAAGGAGGATATTGCTCCCCCAGATAAAGAATTCTTCCCCTCCTCCATAGTTTTTTGCTTTCAGTTTCCAAATTTCTAGCGCTGTAGTAACCTAAAACTTCAGCCGAGCATTTAGCAACCCAGTTTAGGCATCCAAAGGAAATGGGCAGGCAAAGTTAGCAGAAGAATGTAAACACACCATTGAAAATCACTGAACCATTTTCAGTGCTTCACTCTCTGCAGTGCTAGAAATTTGGTGACTTGAGGAAAATTTCATGGGGGAGGTGGAATTCTTATTGAAGGCAATACCTGATTTTCTCTTCCCACCCCATTCCATAAACAGCAGATGGGAGATTATGGGGAAAGGTGGAAGAGGAGCTTTAAAAATCTGCCCCAACATGCTCCCCATCCCAAAATGGTTAGTGTTCGCATTGCAGCGTTCACAGTTTGGTCTGAGACCACAGAAAGGGACAAAGGGTTAAAGTCTCCTCCCTGGCCTTGCAGGGCTATTCACTCATCAGAAAGCAACCACAAATTTATGGACTGTGGGAACAGCCTCTTTTGCAGTCATGGTTTGTCAATCTCAGCAAGCAGGTTGTGAAGGCGGGCAGGTGGAGAAAAATGTGGGCTTTGCAAAGGTGCTTTGCCAGGTCTGTCAAAAGCCTTCAGAGGTTTTGTGTGAGAGAGCTTGCAGAAAACCCTCAAAGCTCTCTGATGGGTTTTGAGATGGATGGATAAGCGTTTGCCCGTCCCATGGGCTAGGAAGTAGGAAGTCTTCTGCCAGACAAGCTTGGCTTTTGACTGATCCCTTCCTATGACTGACTTGCCAAATACAATTCATACCATGGAATATTTGCACCTTAGGGTGTAAAGGGGGAGAGGTCAATGTTGGAAATGGGAGACCTTTGATGGGACTACAACTCTCAGACTCCCCCAGCCAGCATGGCATAAAAAAGAAACAGAGATTGGAAAAGTTACATTTTGGACTACAATGACCAGGATCTTCTAGCCATCATGGTGGTGGGGAGGAAGAACAGCTTTGCAAAGTTCCTGTTTTGGACAAGAACAGCCGCAAAAGTGCCTTTTTCAAACTCTGGACCAATGGCCTGGCTCATTATAAATCCCTATTCTCCAACTGTCTCATCTTGGCAGGGACAGTCCTGATTAATCCTCTGTCATCCTGCTTTGCTTTTTCAGCTTTTAAAATGGCCCGGTTTGTCTCCTCCTCCCACTTTCCCCTTTTAGCCTTAGCTTATTACAGTTGTGGCAAACAGAGTTCAAAGTAGTTTGCGCTCAATTAACTCAGCTGGAGGGAGAGGAGGGACAAATCCTGCCCTTCCCGGTAGGCTCAGGCAAAAGCAAAGTACTACAGCCTCTCCTCGTTTGTGTGTTCTTCCACATTCCTAACTTTGCCATCTTGACTACGCTCTAAAGTTGCTTGTGCCCAGTCTTCATACATGAAATGTTGAAGGGCATGTATGTCATATCCCTAACTCCATATCCTTGAGACAGTAAACTCAAGGCTTGTCACAGAAGAGGGCTTTTTCCTGATGCCTCAAAGTGTAGGAATCACTCTAATAGGTTACGTTGCAGGAGAACAGATTTCAGTCACACTTTAGAAAAAGCTTCTTGAGAGACATGGGAACTTTTGGTTCTCCAGATGTCTGGAACTACAATCTGCAATCCCCTGCCATTGGTCATAATGAGTGGGGTGGATGGGAGTTGGAAGTCCAAAACCCCTAGAAGTTCTAATGTTCCCCATCCTTTATCTTGGGATTTAAGAGGAAATTTTTCTGACAATGGAACCAATGATCTAGAGGTGTGGGGGTTCTCCCTCATTGGAGGCCTTCAAGCAGATAATGAACTGTGGTGGACATTTCTCACTCTGGATTCCCAACTTCAACAGGGGGTTGGAAACAAATGGTCTAGAAAGCCCTCTCTAATGTGATTCTGTGTACGCAGAGTCATTTATATTTCTCTGGTAATTTTAGGCATTAAGTACACAAACAAATCTTCTAAAAGATACCATTCATTACAGGAGGTCTGCAGAAAGCAGCCTGCAATTCAACATTGAGGACCCACAACCCCATGGATAAAATAAAGGACTCAGTGGTAGTCCAGACACTCTGATACTCAAGCCCCGTGCCATTGTGGAGACTACTTGTGTCATCTTCCTGTTTAGAGACATCTGCTTCCTCTACCTGCCCAGAGAAGCTAAGACATGATTTAGTGGGAAGGGAAGAAGCTCTTGGAGAAAGTGGCAAGGCAGGAGGTGTCATTATCTTCACATGAATAGTTACACTGTCGCTTATACAAAGGTATTCTGGGCCTCATGGAATATTTGACGGTACTTGATCTGGTCAAGTAATAGGCACTTGATTCACAATGTCTGACAGACCAAAATAACCAATATCCCACCTCTAGTAGCCAATGTCACAGCCTCTACCTTTAAGGTCTGAAGGCTGGTGTCTGCTCCTTTTCCTCCCATGGGTGGTGCTGTTTGTGCTGACTTCTAGCCATAAAGAAGTATGCGCAAAACATGAAGCAGGATGTTCAAAATCAATGAGCACAGCCGTTCCACATACACCATCCACTTTGCACACAGGTTTCCCCAAATGGCACTGGCTGCTGCAATTCAGGGGCTGCTGTCGAAGTAACCATCTGATTTTGACTCCATTCCTGCTACTCTCCTTTAAATGGGAAAGTGTTAAATTGAGTGCACCGGCAGCAGTTACAGAACACGTGTCTGCCTTGCCGCTGGCCTCTGACTTTTGCACTGAAGTAAAAAGGGGATCCCGCATTTCTCTTGCATGTTATCAAGTCAAGTTGATGGAATTATCTTTTAATGATGAACCAAGCCACTGGTCCATCTAGTCAACTGGTGGTCAACTTATGATCTTGCTGGACTAATGTACTCAGTACAGCCTTACTCAACCTTAGCCAGCATAAACAGTGGTGAGAGGGGGTTACACTCTTAACAACATCTGTGGGGCTGTAAGCTGTTAACTCTGAGCTAGCCCAACATTTTCTATTCTGAGCAATGAAAGTACTCCAAGCTCTTGAGCATCATCCTTTTCAAATGACAACCAGTCGGCTTCTCTCTCCTAGGGCCCAGTCACCAAAAATGAGCAATCTAGGAATGGCACATCAAACTAAGTCTAGAAACTCCTGGGGGTTTGGATTGCTGGGTTTTTCTATTGATGTGTTTTCAGGTGGCTTTTTGCAGTGGCCTCCAGGAAACAAAAGGGCAGACAAGATTGTCAAAAAAGAGGAGAAGAAAAACTTATTGATAATGGGACTCCCTTGATGAAGACTTGCTCTTGTTCCAATGATATGGTTGTTCATATTGTTAAAAATATATAAATAAAGAGTTTGTCAGGCAGGCAGGGAGACTGGGAGGTGGGTTGGTGGGTGGATAGGAGGGGGTTCTGTAGGAACCTGCCTTCTGCATGGTGACTCCTGAAGCTGTTCAGCCAGAGAGTATCCCAAAGCCAACCAGAGAGCAAACTCTGGCTGGATGTCACATACGTAGGGCACATCCCCAGTGCGTTTCACATTCTCTCAGAACTTAAGCGTCCTTGAGCTTCCGTCTGGAATCTGCCATGCATCAGGAGTCCCTTGGGCACTACGCCAACCTACAAAAAACAAATAAAAAAAAGAAAAAAAAAAGGATGGGGACAGAGGGGGAAAAAAAAGAAAGGTGTAATATGGACCAAGAGTCAAGGCATTCCTGATTACAGTTAACAGGGTACAACACACTGAGTGATGGGATACACTACTGAAATATGTGTGTGCCATCCAAAATGACAAAACTCCCTCCCGGGAGAAAAATGCAATGGCCCCAATCCAGCACATGCAACTAATTACAGACAACTACAGGTGGCTGCGGATGGGAATGGACACTGCCACATTCACAGAAAAAAAATGAAAATCTCGGGGGATTTAATGGATCAGATGCAAATTATTTGTGATGCGGTTGCACATGGTTTCAGGAAGTATTCCTGCATCAACTATTTCACACAGAAGCCTGCATCCACATGTGGATCTCCCTTGCTGGATCAGGGCCTCTGGGGCTAGCCCAACACATAGTGCACTCATGAAAACAAAGTCATCAAGTCAATGCAAGATCTTTGTTGGGAAGTAACATTGACATCTGATCCCACGAGGAACTCCTGTGACACAGATTTTGGCATCCTTGAGCCCTTCAAAGTTGCTGAAGTTGGTAGGAGCTGAGGAAGTCCAGGCTGAAGAATGGAGTCCATAAGCCACATTTTATGTGAGTTGAAGAAATTCTTCTGTCTGCTCCACCACCTGCCTTGGTCTTATATCCTGTGACAAGGCATGGTGGTGTTGTCCACAAAACCAGTGATCAATTCATTCCATTGAGACAGGTGTATCGCTGAACAGCACCTGGCTGCATCAGGGGGCTAAGGGATGTTCTCCACAGGTACAGCTGGAGGAAATGATGAACCATAGAGGAAAGACATGGGAAAACAGGTACATGGCACATCCTTTATGAAACCCAGCATAGGCCAGTTCTTAATTACAATGTCACAGGGTTTTCACACTCACAAATAAGTGACAGTAGCCAACTCTGCTTCTCTTGGTCTGTAACACAGGAGGTCGGGATCAAATGCATCGAAGCCTCCACAATCTCTTTTATCAGACAATGAATGAGTTCGTTCTGAAACACAAGATGGCTCTAATATGCCTTTCTTAATGTGCCACTTGTGTGACCTAGTTGGAACTTGAAGAGTTACTTTATTGGGCTAAAATTCCCAGAATACTCCAGATAGCTATGCCTGTAAGAGGCTCTGGGAACTGTAGTCCAAAAATTAACTTTGTAAAGCTCTAATTCTCAGTGGATGGTTCAGGATATAATACTCTTCCATACAAAAAGGAAAAGAAGATTTACGCTTACGTTGAAACTAGTAGGTCAGAGGCAAAGTGTAGACTAGAACCCTTTATGACAAGCCAACTTTCTGTGTGGTAGGAATATGGAAGAGCATTCAGTCTGGCTGCAGCGTGAAGCGGGAAAGTCCAGCCCAGGCAATGCAGTAAAAATTAGGCTTGCAACATAAGCTTCTCCTCTATCTTTCAGAGGTCTTCATCCCCTTGGAAGATGCAGAAAACCTAACGGAGAGTTTCACTTGAAAGGGTTTTCCCCATCTTGAGTTTTGTTGACTTTGAAACATTTTCAAGAACATTTTTTTTTTACTACCTACCCTACCCAGTTCACACACATCCCTCACTGACTTCTCTTTCTCCCCCTCTCTCTCACCAGAAATAAGGCATCCAAAAAGTTTCTCTCAAGACTGTTGGTCAGCCTTGTACGGAATGTCTGCAGTGCTGAAGTATGCATTATGGCCGATCACCAGAGCCTACTTCAGAAATCTAACAAAGCAGCTCATGGGCCTTAGTGTTTCCATAATACCATTAATCTATCACACTGCTAGGAAAAAAAACTCACATGTTGTATTACTATTTTGGATTGGTGTTCAGGTCACACTCCATTCTTCCCTGAAAGGCTGTATTATCATTCTAGGTACCTCTCA
Organism: Cyclura pinguis; assembly: GCA_030412105.1. NCBI lineage: Eukaryota > Metazoa > Chordata > Lepidosauria > Squamata > Iguanidae > Cyclura > Cyclura pinguis. The sequence continues at coordinate 13,111,947 of CM059599.1, read as the reverse complement.
CTCAGTTCTTGTTGACTCGCTTCTTCCCCCCTCTCCCACTTTTCCAGTTATTAAACACTACTCTAAATATAAATGAAGGCTTACTTCCATTCAAGGGAACAAAAGTATGCCACAGATCAAAGGTGGACTCTTTAGAAGGTGGACTCTTTTTTAGAAAAAGAGCTCTTGAGCTTCTAGGCTCCAGAGATCTAGGTGTCATTTTCCCATCATGCTCCTGCCTCATTTCCTAAAATGTAGGGTCAGGCTTCATACTGCCAAAGGACATGTTCTTTCTACTGTGGGATGACTTCCACAATAGCTAACTTGTATATCCAGCCATCTCACCTCCCAAATTACATCAGGTATATAAATGGATGATGATGATACTGACAAGATCCAGTGTGTAACTTCTGAGCAATGATTTGCTGCCCAACAAGCTATGACACTCGGACTTACAGAACTGAACTGTATTTTGCATTCCTGAATTGGGCTGTGATCTGCCTTCTATTCTGATTGGGACTAACAATTTTGTATTCTACTTTAGTTGGGACTAACAAGTGGTACACCTAGCTCCACCTGCTGCTCCAATGCAAGCCCTGAGATCTTTCCCAAATAGAAATTCAGCCTCTGAAATAAAAAAAAAGCATCCTCATCCCTAGTAAGAATGGCACTTGGCTGAGAAGCTTAAAAAATATTTCAGGCCTTAAACACGTATACATTTCTTAACTTTTTCATCCTATCCCATGATCTCAGAGCAGCTTACAGACCCCATAAAGGTTTTTGGTTTTGTTTTATTATCCCATCCAGAATCCTTTCTGGGAGGTTGCATCTTACCTAAGTTCCAGATAACTTAGGAATGTAATTTTCACTAAGTTTCCTCTTAAAGGTAGTAACAAATAATTTCAGCAATTTCTTTTTCAAAGGCTATTTGCAATTCAGGACTTACTCTGCGCAAAATAAAATAAAATAAAATAAAATAAAATAAAAGATTGTTTTGCACAGAAATTAGCACTTCCTGCAAAGGAAAAGGCCTTTTCTGTATGGAAAAAAATATTTCAATGCAGAAATAGTAATTCCTGTGCAGAAAATGCTGTAATTGGGGATTTATTCCGCATAAAATCCACACATGGCTGTATAGAAAATAGTTTTTCTGCAGAGAAAACAACAGCTTCTGTGTAGGAATTAATATTTCCGAGTTGAAAAATTATTTTCCTTGCAGAAAAGACTGTTTCCTGCACAGAAAATGCTGTTTTCTGTGCAAAACCCACCACATGCAAATTTTGTAAAGCAAAAGTCCCAAACTGTGAAGATTTTCATCAGTATAGGATTCGTCTTGTCACAGGTTCTCAACACTCAAAAAACATGGTTTTTGACTATTTTTCAAATATTCTTTCCATCCCTAGGATAACCTTTCCCACTTAGCCCCGAAGAACTAACAACTTGAGCAATAGTTAGGGATGGCATAAAGTAAAGCAGGAGAAAATAAAAAAGGATAAGCAACGCCCTCCAACATGGGCAATCTTGGGCTTCACCACCATGTTAAAACAAGGGGTTTTTTAATCATATCTTGGTGTCATTTGTGACAGACCTCTGTATACATCTCCATGTAAGCCACAGGCATAAGAAATTAAGAGAAAAGCTATGACAGGACAGGGATAGATTCTTGTTTTTCTGATAGAGTCTTGTTTTTTTCTAGGTTTAAACACATTTTTTCCTATGGAAAAAGTTTGCCAAAGTCTCTGTTACTACTGACAACGGGAGTGTGTCTACACAGCAGTTATAGCCGTTTAATACCACTCTGAGTGCCGTTTCTCCATCCTGCAGAATCCTGGGATTTGTTGTTTGATAAGGGCTATGAAATTCATGGGACTGCCATAAGTCAATGGGTGACTTGAAGGTACATACACACAAAAGCCTTGGAGTCTTTGCTAGAGAGCTCTAATTTTCTGTTGTTCTGGGAATTACAAATCCCAGGATCTAAAGGACAGAAGCCATGGCAGTTAAAGTGGGATAAACTGCTAATAACTGCACAGTGTGGATCCACTCTGCATGATGGTAGAAGAGGAGGAAATGTCACAGAGGCTCAAGTAGGAGAAAACTGGCCAAGGAGAGTGTGGGGACAGATAGCTGGGACCAAATCTTATATTAGGAGCTAAGTGGAAAAACCATAAAAACCAGATTGAGGCTACATGAGTACCTGGGTTCTAATCCTGATACATGATGAATTAACTCTGTCACCCTCTCAATCTCTGCTCTCCTTTAGAGTAGGAAAAAAAGCTACTATCAGACAGAGTTTTCCTGACCAATAGCATAATTGCCTGTGCAAATGCTAGCAACATTGTTGATCATCACAATTACATTTTATGAAAGGGAGTTTGGAAGCCTTTTTATAATTGAATTTCTAGAATTTCTGGGAACTGTCTTAGTGCCTGGTGATCCTAGCTGGCTTCCTCAAAGTGAAAAACAAGATGTCCATTCCCATTTTCTGAAAACACAACATCTTTAAAGCATATTTTGTACATTCATTCATTACTTATCCATAGAGATGAAGATGGACATGTATGGCTTGACATATTTATATAATCACATGCGATACAGGTGCAATGGAATACTTAAATCATTTCTTCATAGCATGAAGATTAGTTTTTTTAAAAAAGAGGGAAAGAGAGAGATTGAGAGACAAATCTGAAGTACCTATAGTTTTACAGGCATGTTCCACAGAAACTATAGAACAAAATAGCATGTGACACTGTATGAATGTTGAATGCCCACAGACCAAAAATAATGCCTCAGTTGATCAGCATGTAAGGCACCACTGCCACAAGGACAATACAATCTAGATGAACATTTGTCCAGCATGGCCATCTTGGTTTCAGAATTGAGGGTGTAAACCAGGTCACCTTGGCTTATTTTTTTCTAAGGAATGGGAGACACCCTCCATATAATGTTCGAGGCGACTGTTCCACCTAAAGGCCCAAAGGGAGATAGACCAATCCTATGATTCTTCTCCTTCTTTAAAACGGGTAAATTTTGCAAGATGGGTCTCTATGAAAAAAACAAAGAGGAGGAAGGTGGTGGCTAATGAACAGAGGCCTGATCCCACCTTGTTCTCTTGGGTGGGTTGAGGAGAACAGACATCCGTTCATGCACCCACTCCAACAGAACATTAGTAAGTGCAAGAAATGAGTCTACCTTGCAAACAACAAGATTCAGATTCAAATAAAATTTTGTTTACGATATTCAGCTACTGAAACGTGCCCATGGTCTTCAGCTCATTCATTGTGCTAAGACATGGAACATAGCCAACCACATTTATACTGAATAAACTACAAAGCAATTACCAACGAAAGTCGTAAGTGAAGCAGGTGAGCGAATTTTAATATCGTCAAACTTTTAAAGAAAGAACCAGAATTTGAACCCAGATCTGTCATGACAAAGCCCCATCCATTATCTAATTGGCCACACCATTTATTGATATTGCTTTGGTATTTCCACAGAGCAATTTTAGGATTTTTTTCCCCCCATTTTCTCCACAGCCATAGAAGTTTGACACAGGTGGTTTAAAACTGAGGTCGACATAAAGGAAACCTCACCACTTACCAAGATTTTTCATAACCGAGTACTAAAGGAGTATTAAAGTCTAGGTGACCAGGCCAGCAACCTTTGTAAATGAAAATATAAAAAAATATATATTTCTCTCCTTCTGTCACCTTCCTCTTCTTCTTTCGGGCTCTTAGTAGACCACAAAAATGAATAATATACATAGGAATGTGTAAGCGAGAAATCTAGAAGAAATGTTTGTGGTCTAGAAACTTTTGAAAGCTTATTTCAAAAGGCTAAAGCAGTAAACTGGTCAACTGATCAGAGGGTGACTTTGTTGAATGTTGTTGCAGGATTTTCCAAGCATGAACAAATATGGTCCAGTCACTATCTAGTAACTTCTCGGCACAAATGCTTCTAGTCCATAAGCCCTGCCCATCCCTAGTAGAAGATTAGAGAAAAAAAAGAAAACAAGTTGGATGACTTTCTAGACTCAGTTTCTTCCTTCCACTCCTCTACTGTCTTCTATGGTGTTCTCCACCAGCTTCTACAACATCATTGAATCTGAAATACTAAAGGCTTCATGCCCTGGGAACATGGTGGTTGCAATTGCACTGGAGGTACAATTTGTATAACAGGCCTAGTGGGCTATAATAGAGCAGTGGAGAGAACACAGAGCTTTCAGGGATTACATAATGACTCTTCGGCATATGACAAATCTTTAAAAAGACCCTTCTACACGCGATCTCAAGAACAGCCATAAAGGCATCACCATGTCAAATAACATTGGCACAAGACTAGTTGCTACTCCTAACTAGAATAGATTCGTTGACTACATGGGGATTTTAAAAATGCTGATTTATTTAGATATTTCTTCAGTGAGTATACTCTTAAGTCAAGGGCTGGAAAATGAATTTAGGCCTACGAGTCTTCTACATCCATGCTGCTTTTGGTTAGGGATGGAACTGCAACTCAGTTGAAACACACAGTGGAGTTAACTCTGTGTCAGTGCTAGAAATGTGGTGGCAAGGGATACAGATACAGTAATTTAGGTAAACACTGGGGATTCAGCAACCAACAGAGGAAAGGGCAGAGTTTTAAAGAGTTCAAGAAAGCAAGAAGGTGCTTGGATTACACAAAGGCATGGAAATTATGGGAGGAAAGGAAAGGGAGACAATAAAAATGGTTAGAACAACTTTCCTTAGATTGGTACCTACTAGAGGTATTGGACTCAAGTTGAAGGTCTTCATGTCAGGGGTACAGTGACATGGGTTATATTCCAGATTTTAAAGGAACTATCCAAAATGCTGACCTGTATTCCCCTAAAATGTTAAACTCTAAGGAGATTCACTGCACCCTGACCCAGAATCCTCCAGATGCCCATTATCATCACCAGCTTTAGCCATGCTGCCTTTGGGTGATGGGAGTTGTAGTCTTACCATGGTTTGGGTTCAAGTTACCTACAGGATCACCTCCCCCATACAAACTGCCCCGTACACTCAGGCCCCTGGGGGCCATTCAAACTGCCTAAAACAAGACTAGCAACCGTCACCCAGAGGATCTTCTCGTCAGCCACCCCTAGACTGCGGAATGGCCTGCTGGAAGAGATCTGACAGCAAGCCAAATTTAAAAAACTGCTAAAGTCTTCTGGTAGGCCTTCCCAGCCTATTTTTAATTGTTTTTAATAGTACTTTTAATTACATTTTAACTGTACTTTAATTGTACTTTTAATCATGATATATTTTAATCATAGTATGTTTGTATTAATCATTCTACGTTTTAGTGTATTTTAATAATGATTTTTTTTCAGTTCTATATTCTGTACCCTGCCTTGAACTTTTATTTACTTGTTTGTTTGTTTGTTTCCCATGGGGAGGGTACCGGGTTAATGAATGCTGACCTAGGGGAAAAGCCAGATGGAAGGAGATTTTGTTTAGTTTGGGCTTTGAGTCAGTGTCAAGACATCTTCGGAGAAATGTTAGGAGAGCTGTTCTACAAACTGTGGTGGAAAAGCAAATGTGAGTGTTGTCCTTACAAGAATGTTAAGCTAAAGCCTGAAATGTGAAAAGGAACATCCAAGGAGTTACCATGCATTGAGGAGAGCAGGAGAAAAGATGAGTGGGCATGCAGAAGCATGGTTATCTTAGGACATAGGAAAGGAAAGTTAACACTTCTTTTCCTTTTATCAAAGGATGTAAGTAATGAGACGCTGGTGATCCAGGAAAGTCAAGGAAGGACACAGTCACAGAAGCTTAATGAGGAAATAAAGCTGTGACTATAAGGATTCATTGTGCCTGATTAATGGCAGGCCAAACAATTAGGACATCTGTGGAAAGCATCCAGAAAAACATATCTCAAAACCTGGAAGAGTTCAAGAAGAGTTGATGGAAAACAGACCCATTGCTCAAAGCCAATCTTGACAATCCACTGGCCATAAAACTTCCACAGAAGTTTTTAGCACTAAATGGCATGGAAATCTGGACCATTCCTTTGTTAGGGCTCATTCTACCTTTATTATCAGTGCTGCCTGCAGATGAGAGAAACACACGGTGTATGAACATATTGGCTCTGATTCACCTGCTGGGTTGTTCTAAAACTGGGGTAGTGAGCTGGCCTTGGGGATGGTAATGCCCCTCATGGACATTAACATGGAGACCAGATCTTGGTGGAGAAGCTGGAAATCAAATGGAAATGGGATATTGGAAGAAAGGTCCATACTAGTTTTTAAAATAAAGTTTAGGGTAGCTGTGGACAAACTGAGCCTGTTATACTTCGGACATACCATGAGACAATGTGACTGACTCACTGGAAAAGACAATAATGTGCAGTAAAGCAGAAGGCAGGAAAAGAGGAAGACTGTGCTACAGGGGGGTTGATTCAATCAAAGAAGCCACAAGCCTGATTTTGTGAGTAGCTGATGACCAAGATCTTGGGGCTCTCTCATTCATAGGGTTGTAATTAAGTTGAAGTCAACCTGACAGCAAATAACTGCAAAGCTGTGAACATAACTTAGTCTCTAAAGCTGCCAGAACTCCTGAAAGCATCAGCTGAGAGCAACCCACTTAGACAAAGTGCCAGTGGGAAAAGTGACTTTAACCAGGAACCTGATGACATCACAGCAAGGGAGAACAATATCACGACATCATCCAACTCACAAAGGGCTGCAGATAGGGGAATGTGTCTCCCATATCATCTCACTTTCTGCTTTTGTACAAGGAAAGGAGATAAAAGAAAGAGCAATATACAGTAAGACAATAGGGATGAGACTGAGAAGCTACGTTTCTTCCATATACAGCTCTTGCTCACTGCACAAAAGGCAACACAATGATTTTGGGACATTTCAAAGGATGACCTATGAAGACTGTCATGGAGTCAACTGGCAAAGTTTGGTCGTATGTCTGAAAATGTTTATCGCTCAGAGAAGTTCCTAACAGCTAATTCCACCAGTATACACTTTATAGAATAGCTAGAGTTGCTAACCAGCTACTAGAATGGACTGACCGAGTGTGGAACTCTTGTTCCACTTCACAGCTTTTTGGTGAGATGTACATTTTAATGATGAAAATCAGATAACCTATGCAAGACTTTCTAAACAGCCCATTGCAAAGATGGGTTTTGATTAATTATCCTATTACAGTGGCTAAAGTCTAGCTGAAACCTTTGGCCACCAGACTATCAAATCATGAAACTGGTGCAGACATAAATAATGGGGTGAGAGAGGAAAGAGCATAAACTGGGATAATGTTGGTTCATCTTCCCTAAAAAGGAGGCAAGAAAATCAGAACATAAAAAATTAATTAAAACTGAAGACTGTAAAGGAACAAAGAAGAGGAAGATGGGGAGTTGAAGAAGGCCAGAAATTATATGGAAAACAACTGGAAAGCAGCAAACCAAGAACTAAGAGATTAGAAGTTTGGTCACACTCAAGAGGACAAGGAAGCAGGAGACTGAATGAAAACAAATGTCAGAAAAATGAGTCCTGGAAAGGATCAAGTCTGAGCCAGCATCCAACAGCAGGGTAAACACTTTTGCACAGGAGTAGAGTATCCATTTTGCCAAGAGCCAAAAGCAGAGCATTGATTGTTCCATGTGGCTTGAACATTCTAATATCTTATTCTTCATGTGCATCTCTTTGTTGTTTTCTTTTCTGGAGGAAAAATAATTTACAGAGGAAGATGCCCAAACAGCATCCAACAAATACATTCAAAGATACCAACCTCCAGTGCACCATAACGGTGATATAAAGTGGGAATGGAAGTGGTGGTTGGGGAAAGAAAGGGATGGCAGCATCAGGGGTGTAGCTATTTGTGGGGGGGATGAAGGCATTGATCTCAGTAAGTATTCTGTCCCACCCCTGAAATTTTCCTTCAGTTCCTCCAAATTTAGCATTGCAGTAATGTAAAATTTCAGTTGAGCATTTAAGAATACAGTTTAAACATCCAAAGACAAGGGGCAAGCAAAACCAACAAGGAAAAACTAGTTTGGAGACTGATGGAAAACTGTGTTGTTCTAAAAGAGACTGATGGAGGGGGAGAACCAGAATTCTTTCTTGGGGGGCAGTGCTCTTATTTTGTCCCTGCATAGCAGCACTCCCAGAAAACAGGCTTCTTATATGTGTCCTTCAACCACTGAATAGTTTCCCAACCATCCTCTTTCTCTGGTAAACGTGAATACCAGTGAATTCTCAGCATCATAAGCACACTGCAATCTATTCATGATAACTGAACAAGTATAAAGTCTAGTCAAGTTAGACCACAGTGTGTGTTATGTGCCTTTAAGCCATCTGTTGACCTATGGTGACTCCCTGGATTTCAGAGGTTTTTCTTAGACAAGGAATACTCAGAGGTAGTTTTGTCAGTTCCTTGCCCTGAAATACAGCCTACAGCACCTGTTATTCATTAGCAGTCTCCCATCCAAGTACTAACCAGGGATGACTCTGCTTAGATTCCAAGATCAGATGGGATCTGGTGCCTTTAGGACATGTAGGCCTCTGGAGCATAGGGATGTCAAGGGATGGTTCCTACGATGATTCCTTTGGGTTCCTACACAGGGAAAAGTTTAAACAGAAAGGCCCATCTATCATCCTCACTCCCAAATGTTACCCATTTGTATGGAAATAGCACAGTCTTACAGCATCTCCTCAGTATACGGAAAACCTATGGCTTAATCCAGCTAAAGGGGCTCAAGTAACAAAGCTGGCAAAGGCCATAATCTAAGACTTTAGAGAAGCCAGTAGAAGAACTCATGGTCTAGCTCAGTGTAAGGCTAGGTCTCATGATCACAGTTGTACACATTCTGAACATTTACCTGTGCATGCATCTATCATACTCACTCTGTAAGCCAAGGCTAGAGCATGAAAAAGTTATGGGGCTACAACTCCTAGAATGCCTCAACCAGCATGGTCAGAGACTAGGCGAAGATCAGTAAACAAAGGAGGTAGCACAGAGTCACAGATTATTATCACATTGTTAGAGATGGTATAAGAATTGTTTCTTGGTACTCATGCTAGCAAAGGTAATTGTTTCTAGTTCCTGTGATTGAGATCATATGCTCTTCTAAGTACAGTCCATGACTGTCTCAGTATATGGTTTCAATATACCCATGGGGCTCTGTTTTGGGGGACAAATCTCACGCAGACACAAACTTCTATGTGAACTACCTTTGGGGGGGGATAATTCTCAACCCTTTGGTCTACAGTAAAAGGATGCCAAGACTGATTTGCATCTTTAGTCCTGACTTGCATCTTAAATCCACACAAATGGATTTTTATTTTTTATCCTCTTGGCATTTGGTTGCTGTCCTATTAAGATGTGCAGCATTTTTTTAAATTAAAATCTGGGATACTGGAATAATTCCATATATCTGTGGAGAAACTTTAAATAATGGCACATTTAATCAAGAGTGTTCCTCATGAGGAAGAAAGAAAGATGTCACTTCAAAAAAGGTAACTTGGAAATGAGAACTATTGTCCAGGTTTTGACTCAGTAGCTCTGTATACTTGTATAACTATCTCCTTACACATTACTATCGTTGCTACATCTGCTATACTCATCAAACTGTGAACATGTGAAATGCTGCAGGAAATAGAAATACTAAGGGATATTATTATTAGTGTGCAAAGGGAACACTGAACAAGTAAAGGCTCCCTCACGCTCTTCCATAGTAAAGAAGTTCCATGTTGACAACGAGAATAGACACGGAGCTCTCTCAGGAACGAAGAGCTTGTGTACAAAGTCAAGTTCCATACGTGCATCAAAATTCCATAGGGTTTTGGATCCAAGACCAAGTCACAAGTTGCACCCACCTTACATGTAAGACACCGCACCTCTGGACAGATAGCTATCATGCAGTACGCCCCCTCCAGTACTCTCTTTGCAACCACCCCTTTATTTTATATGTTACCTATTGCAAACCACTGTCCTTTCAGTACTTAAAATTAGCATTTCTCTAGCTTTAAAGGGGACTCTCTTGTTGTCTCTGAAGCAACAAGAAGCAGAAGGAAAAAAAAACAGTAGCAAAACTCTATACCACAAAAGACTAGGGTAGTGAGGGACAGGAACAATCAATCACATATTGAGCTAGTTCTGGAAGGTCTCGTAGTGCGGTTTATATAGCTTGAGGGCACACTGATGCTCATCCAAGATAGAACTGAACTGTGATGTGGAAAGGATCTTGAGATGTCTTTGCACACAGCGACATAACCAATGTTAAACCAACCCATGCAAAAGCCCCTGTGTGAACATGAGGGAGGGACCAAGTATTCCCTGATTACTTAAAGTAGCAGTTGTATCTTTAAAAAAAGGCATTGGCCAAAACGAGGCAACAAAAAGGCTACCGAGTTGGCAGGAATGCGGCAATTTCTTACAAATGAAAAAATTAAGCAAAAAAATACACAGTTCTGTTACACTAGGAAGAGCAAGAGACAGTATCACGGAGGTATGTGTTTTTAATAAAGCAAATAGATGCTGCAACATGCAGTATTTGTAAAATGTGACAACATGTACAGACCTCTCAGGAAGAAAAAAATATATCTATGTATATGAGTATATACATATATATATATATATATATAAAATCAGAACCAAAGTCCAAATATTTAAAGACAATGTATACACAACGTTTTGATAAAAACTATCCATTGTACAGAATATATATTTTCAAAAGAGCAGTTCCTGTCTCGATTTTCTCTCCAATAGGACAAAACACAATAAAGAGGTTCCCTCAAGCAGGTGGACCAAGCTGGACCTTCTCTTGGGGACGAGTGACACGCACACCAGCATGTCCTTCAATGTGTGCGCATGCCCTCCCATAAGCAGTTTCTGCTCTTGCTACGCCAGGTGGCATAGCAGAGATCAGGTATTTCCAATTCACCTATCACGTTAGGTTTTATTTTATTTTAAGGAGGACCAAGGAACAGGGGTGGGCAGGAGGGCTCATGGGGTGGCTGCCACGCACACACATATTTATACACACACACAGGGGAGGGAGTTGCATATAGTTTCATATCTGCAGTTGTGATTGTAAGCAATGGTGCAAAACAGGAAAGAGGGGTGAAGTGAGAGTCCCGCTCACGGACAGACATGAATGACTTAATGTGTCATAGCCAATCGGTTCACCATTTAGTCTTTTAACTAAATGCATTCTTGGGGGGGGCACGGAAAGGGGGTGAGGAGGCAGACACATCCAGATGTAAAATAAAGGTTCCCTCAGTTGAAAAAAAAAATCTTTGCTCTCAATATAAGACCAAAGACACTTTCTCCCCCCAGGGACAAAGCATTTTATTGTGATATAAATAGGGAGCTTTCTGGGTCTTTAGGCTACTAAATAGGTACATCAAAATGCCCCCACAAAAGGAACCCATTGGCGTTCTCTTAAAAGCTGCTTCTCTCCCTGAGGGAAATTACAGAGTGTCAAATGAGGACACGCAAAGCTTATGGTATGTACTTTAAGCAATATTTTTTTATTTTTATTTTTTTCAATTAAGGGGACAAAATGGGTGAATGAACAAGGGTAATGCAGACAACTGCCCAATTAAAAAAAAAAGATACACCCCCCCGAGAAAAAACACAAGACAGTGGTTTTCCCAATAGAACTTAACAAAGACTAGGAAAAAAAATACAATAAAGAGCCAGGTTGCGAATGACCTTTGGTCATCTAAATAATAATAAAAAAATAAAAAATTAAAAAACCAAACAAAGATCAAATCTGACGCCTCTGTTCTGAACAGAGCGTATAAGCAATAATAAATAGTGACTTCCATAGTAAAAGATAAAATTTCAAGTTACGACAAACAGCTTTCATTACAGGAATAGAAAAGGCTGAGAATAACAAAATATTTTGCATTGCCATATACAAAAAAGGTTATCGACTCCAGCGGGGCTCTCTCTTTTTAATATGCTTTGCATATGAAATCCTTTCCCAATCTAAATATATAAAGCACCATTTTAGGGTTTTTTTTTTCTTTTTGGCAATGGAAAAAAAACCTGCAAAACTTTTCATTTTTTTCCCTTTCGTTCTATTTTTTTTCTTTTTTTTTTCCTCCTTTTACTGCATATGAAGTTTTTTTTTCAAGATGCTGGAATGTAAAGGGGTAAAGAGAAGAAGAAAAGAGACCAAAGATCACACTACAGAACAAACCAACATCATCACCTTGCATTATTACTGCATACAATATGGCAGCAGAAAAACAAAGAAACCCCAAAAGAACTTTTGATATGTACAACCATCTGTGATGCTCGTTCAGTGCGACATTCAAACAGATTTTCTTTTTTATTTTCGGCCCAACCCCACCCTCCCCATCCCCCCACAAAGCAGCCATTATATGGCCTCTTATCCGTACGATGTCACACTCTTGTCCAAAAAAATTTTTTTTGAAACATACAAATATTTTGCACTATATTATCCTGCCAAATTAAAAAAATATACTGTGGCAGCCTTTTTGTGTGTGTGTGTGTGTGTGTGTGTGTGTGTGTTTTTCCACTACCAAAAAAGGTACACTGAGACCTTTTTTTTTTCTTTTTTAAAGAGAAACAAGCAACAGTTAAAAATACAAGCTTCATTATAAATACTATAGTGCCTACTCTAGGTGAACATTAAATTCAAATACCATTCTAGAAATTACAGAAAAAAGAGACCATAAATGCATTTTTTGTTTTTTTTTGTTTGCTTTTTCTTCTTCTTCTTCTTCTTCACATAGGACCCAACAGGCGTGTGCATTTCCTATATTTAAGTACTATATATTCTTAAAACCTTTTCCCCAATGCATTTATTTTACAACCTGAAAAGTCGTGTGTCTATCCAAGGCATAAGATTTGCAACTACTGGTTTTCAATGAAGAACAGGTCTTGTACATCACCAAGACAATGAAACCTAAAATACATATTTTCCCCCTAAACATAATGAAGTGTTTTTTTAAAAAAAAAAAAGAAAAAAATCATAACATTTATATTTCAAAAAGTTTTGTACAAAAGAAACCACATCCTTGCACTGTAGGAGCGAGAGCAATAATTCGTTATATTTTTAATATAATTGCAGAACCTGTTCCCATTCACAGCGCCGTAATGTTGCGTCCCAGTCATTTAGTCAAGTACAAACGGCAAGCTGGCAAGAGTTTCTTAAGATGCTCATCACCGTGAGATCACGCTCAAATTTTTTAACAAATTTTTTTTTCATTAATCTTGCAATTTTTCCCTTAAAAGTATAGAACCTGTAAACTGGGAAAATTGTACAGTGCATTTAAATTGTCCTATCTGAGCAGTCTTAAAAAGTTTTATTTATTTATTTATTTATACTCAACCTGTGTACCTCTGATTAAAGGAAAAGATACAGACACAACAGGCTGAGTCAAGTGCTATGTGAACATCCAGCGGGGCAAATGCTAGCTTAATCATAAAAACGATGAATCCTTTTTCCATGTCAACACAACTAGCATGTAGCATACGATCAAAAGAAACAAAATGAAGAACAACTTTTAGGGAGCACAGTCATACACTGCTACTATTCTTCTTAAAATTACTTTTCTCTACTTCTTTTTTTTTCTTCCAGAATGTCACACTTCAAGGCAAATCTGAATAGCTCATAGTTAATCATCACACCAGTATTAGCTTATAACCTGTTCCTTAGTTTTAAATGTCAAACAGTACCACATTGTGCTAATAAATCATTCTATATATATTATTATTATTTTTTGCACTACTGTTACACCTCAGTAAATAGTTATTGCCGGGCTGATTCATATGTCCTTCGCTATAGAGAGATCAGCAGATCAATAGATGATACACAAGGTTGTATGTTTCTAATCTGATTGTCAAGTTGACAACCAACTGGACCTGGAGTTAATTATCTTAATTCCTTTCCTTTCTTTTTTAGCCTTTCATTTTCAATTTTTGTGCCAGAATCACTGAAAGATATTTGAAAAATCTTCATCACATTTAATGTTTTTTTTCCTCCTAGTGTATTTAATGATCTTCAAGGCCTTCTGCATGTTTCACATTCTTTTCAAATCATCAAAATAATAATCATAATTTTGAAACTTGGGGGGAAAGGGAAACATGGTACCAGCAGGGGGAAAGGGCACGTGAGAAACATTCCCTCTGATAGTGATGATTGTTTTCAGTTCTCAATTGGAACAGAATCAATGTGAGTGATGCAATTATTTTTGTACTGTAGAAGGAAAAGGAGGTAGGGAGAGGCTGAATGATGATTAACTAGGACTTCTTGGGTTTTCTTTGTTAATTTCCTTTTGTTTTTAGGTAGCCACTGTTGTAAGAAATACAATACAGAATTACCGGCTAGATCCTAAGGGACTCCTTTCCATTGCCCAGTGAGAAAGTTGAGCTACAAGTTTAGAACAAGTAGAGCTGCCACCAACATGGCTTAAATAGATTCAAGGCACTCAGAATTCTGTTTTAAACCAAATGATAGTACTAATTTTAAGTCTCGTTTAAGTCCTCATTTTTCAATTAAAGGCCTATTTTTTTGTCCCCTCCCTCCACAAGCCACAAAAAAGAATTGATACGTTAAATCTTTTTGAAGACAGAGATCAAGGTGACACGACAGATTTTTTTCCCTTCCTTTTCAGTGTTATCTATCTGTCCATAGAGAGCTAATTCAAAGTACATTTTCTTCTATATGTTCCAAAACCAAATCTGTGCATGATATGTGTTCAAGGAATGGATGCAGCATGGTTGATTCTGTTTAAAAAATAATGTTTTTGTTATTTTGTTTTTCTTTACTATCTCTTTTTCATTCTCGGTTAATTTTTTTCCCCTACAAAATTATTTGAAACAGCCAGGGTGCATTCTCTATTTTTGCGTGCGTGTCTGTGTGTCTCTGTGTGTGCATGCATGTGTGTGTTAATGTTTTTGTGTGTTTGCTCAGCAACGAATTAGGGGACAATTTAAAAAAAAACAGCCATAACCATAGCATACATGCTGCCTAATTTTTTTAAAAAAATTAATAAACATACACAACATGTAAATTATTGCACAAGAGAAAGGCTCAAAGTTTGCTTAGTATTGCCCCATTACAGATCATGCATTCAAATGGTGAAATCAGAAAAGAAAGGGGAAAAAATTAAAAAATAAAAACAAAAAAGGAAAATGAAACCAGGTGTGCTGGTGACAAGCACTTTCTTAACATCATCCTTAGCTTTCATTATTTTACTCACAAGGGACTAGAAAAATCTCTATATTTTAGGGGGGAGGGAGAGTAGATTGGGGAAAATTAGGAGAGGGGGACATGTTAATATACCGCTATTCAGTTTTTATGTCATTATTCAAGACTCGATCACTGTGCCATTTTTTCATGTGTTTTTCCAGGGTACTGTACACGCTAAAAGGCATCTTACAAATTTCACATTTGTAAACGTCCTTCCCCACCTGACCGTGCGTTTTCATGTGCCTGGTGAGTTTGCTACTCTGGGCGCAGGCGTAGTTACACAGCTCACATTTATAAGGCCTTTCCCCAGTGTGGCTCCTCCTGTGGACAGTGAGGTTACTACAGTTCTTGAAGACTTTCCCACAGTACTCACAAGTGTCGCTGCGTCTGCCCTCTTTTGAACTAGGCCTTCCAGGGCCCGGACCACTAATATGCGGGGTGCTCCCTCCACTTCCTGTACCGCTGCGGCCTGATATCCCTCCATCCATCTCCCCAGGAGGCGTTGAGAAGCGTAAACTTCCATTTTCGGAGGAGTGTTCTGAGGAGGAAGCAAAAGGCGATTGTCGGGAGTCTCCAAAGCTGAGGAATGGATCTTTCAGCTGCCGAGAGGCAGCATACCCAGCAAGCCACTGGGAGTAAACATTTTCAGTGTTAGGCATAGCTGTCGCTGGGATGTCAAACTCCTTCTCAAGTTTGATGCGTTTGGAGAAAGGGCTTAAGGAGCTGGGGCTACCCAAGAGCAGCTTTTTGGACAAACCTCCGGATGCAGACTCACCAGGGGAACAGCCTCGGCCATTCATAGCGCCGTCATCAATGCGGTCAGATTCGCCAGCTACTGAGTCTTCATCGCAAGTGTCTCTGTGCACCTCAGGTTCAGACAAATGCCCTCGTTTATGCTTCTCACCAAGGACCTGATGGAAGGCCTCGCTGAAGTGCTGCATGGAACTCAGGACCATTCCCTGCATGACATCTGGCATAGCACGATTCTCCTCAATGGACCGGGAGTTGTTTTCATGGTGACGAGCAGCTTCTAGGTTGATGCCAAACCCGTAGTCCTGCCTTTCATTTTCAGTCAAATCCTCCTCTTCTTCTTCCTCCTCCTCCTCCTCCTCCTCCTCCTCTTCTTCCTCTTCTTCATCCCCATTTTCTGGAATCATGTTGGAGTCGTTCTCACTTTTAAACTTGGCCACGACAGATTTGAGGGCACTGCTAGCACTGCCAACAAGGTCACTGGTTCCTGGCTCCGGGGAGCTAGCTGTGGAGAGACCATCATCTGACTTGACGGTCATCGGGGAGGACTTGTGCATATGGGTTTTCATGTGACGTTTTAGCTTGCTCGCTTGAGTACAGGCGTGGTCGCACAGGTTGCACTTGTACGGTTTTTCTCCAGTGTGGCTCCGACGGTGAACAACTAAGTTGCTCTGAAACTTGAAGGTTTTCCCACAGAATTCACATGACTTAGATTTGATGGGGGGCTGGGAAGGGGGAGGAGCAGACTGAAGAGGAGGAAGAGGTGGAGTTGCCAGAAATGGAGGCTTGCTGCCTGGCTGGAATGGTTGCAGTAACCTTTGCATAGGACTGGGACGGTTCGGTGACAACGGTGGACTAGAAGTGTTTCCAGCTAACTCCCGAAGCCGCCTGGAAAAATCCATAGCTGGGGGCTCTATGGCCATGGGGTTGAGTCGCAGCACCCTGTCGAAGGCACTGGGGTGATGGGTTGCAAGGGCCATTTCTTCGGCACCCAGGCGCTCTATGCGATGGGGATCCAAGTGATGCCTTGGAGGGGGACTAAACAAAGGCGGCGTGGGAGGGAAGCGCCCTTCTCCAAGACCTGAAGCTTCTCTCGCAACTGACCCAGGTATTCTGAGCAGATTAAAAGGGTTATTGTCTGCAATGTGAATCCCATGGAGTGGCGGCTGAGAAGGGCATTCTGCACCTAGTCCTGATGGGATACCAACCCGTGGTGTCAGTGGACTTCCGTGTTCACTTTCTAAGTAGATTCTTAATCCATGAGTGTTCTGTGCGTGTTGCAATAGAAACCAGGCGCTGTTGAATGGCTGTTTACATGTCGTACACGTGTAGCTGCTGGGTTCATCTTTACCTGCAAGACAACACAATGGTACCATCATTGTTTCAACTGTCAAATTAGCTTCCTTACAAGTATCAGAAATTAAGACGAGCCTTACTGGGTGAGATAGTAGATTCATCTAGTACCACACCCTGCTTCCTATAGTGGGAAGCCAGATGCCTCCTGAAAGCCTCTAAATTGGGCATGAAGACCTTTCCCTGGAAGCTAGAATTCAAGGCCATGACGGCTCAACTTGGCTGGGCTTAGCCAGCATGACAATAAAGTATGGTAGTTGTACTCCAAAAAGTAATGTTTCCAAGCTCTGTAGAAGACTCGTATACCCATCAGGATAGGTCACTCCTCCATGAATTTATTCCCATCTTCTTCTAATGAGCTAGCCAGAGGTTTCTTTTAAGCCCACAACTAACACAACATCCTGGGGCAAGGAAATGTAGAAATTAATTATCTACTTTTGTGAAGAAGGGCTCTCTTTTCCCCAGTCTTGAAGCTCTCTGAATCTGGTTCACTGGGTGAAACACACACAGCTAGGCTTGCCAGGCCAGGGCTATTCCAGGCCCTGAAATTTCTGAGCCTAAGTCTGAGGCCTCAGGAGAGCCCCTTGTGAAGCAGGAACAGAAAGCAGGTCTAGCAACAATAGTAACACTACAAGGAGCAGCCCTAGTGATGCCATTAAGCATAACAACTTAAGCATTAACCACAGCTGCGCAAAGCATTCAAATTAAAAACAAAACAAAACACCAAGTCTAACATATGAGGAACATACACATACACAACATTTTCAAGGCAGCTCTCTCACCTTGAGACTCCTCCCCCAGTCTACCTTGGGGACTGGGGAAGAGGAGCCAGACCGCAAGATCTGGGGATCCTACACCTCTCAGCCACCCCCTGAATTCTAGTCTTACAAGAAGGATTAAATATCTTTCCCCAACTGTTCCTTGTCAAGCATAATTTTACACACCTCTTTCTTATACATCTGAGTCAAACGGACTGCCTAGTTTAGCTCTGCCTCTGCCTACTGCTGGCTCAGACCTCACTCACCACTCATGCACAACCTTCTCAAAAAGACTGTTCTGGAGGGAATATGGCCCTTGATATAGAAAAATAATTTCCCACACATGTGCTACATGGACCACAGGTTACAGAGGACTCTGTAGTCAGTGGAGTTACAGCTTAGTGGCAGGGCACACGAAGGTTCAATTGTGATCCTTGCCATCTCTACAGAAAGAATCTATTCTGATGGCAATAACACAATTTTATATGAGACCATGCAGGACTGATGCCTGTCAGAGGAGCCAATTCTAATCTAGGGAGAACAATAATCCCTCTTGGTACACAGCAGCATTATACGACGTGAACACATTTTTGTACTCTAACCATTAACTCCCATGCTTTTCTGTTTCTCTGATCCAACCCTCTTGAGAACAATCTGAAAATTAAAATGACAGCAGAGTTAAGCAGCAATAAATGTTCTGGCCTAAATCTGATTGTTAGCCCTCCACTAGAACAGACCTACTGCATCATTGGAGCATATGTAAGTGCTGATTTATCAAGTTCCCACTAACTGAATGTTGAGAATAAGTACTGGACTTAGGCCCTTGACAGGCAATTGTGAAGTTAACTACTTAATCATTTGAAAATGCAGAAAGTGCCTTCGATTTGCTTGAGAAATACATCATGTGCCATGCACACATTCACAGTTCTTTACATATACTGCAGTAGTCTTCAAATAACAAGCAAGGCTTACAATGGTATTTGACTGTGCAAGGTACTTCTAGGGTGACCTGTAATTTACTTTACGGTGGTGTTTATAATCTCACTCAATATAACCCACTTGTGGGCAAATCTTTTCACAAGATTAGACAGTAGATGCCAAAATTAGGTTTCCAAACATATGCCTAATGTACGTGCGGGTGGAGAGGAGGGAGGGAGGGAGGGAAATATGAAGTGGATGGGTTTTGAAAGAAAGCGCTGAAGTCCCTATCAACTGATCTTCATTGTTCTTGTTTTCCTCCTCACTTCAAAGAAGAAGAAGAAAAGCTTTATAAAGGGATTTTTCATTATACAATGTGTTGAATAAATGACTTTGGAAAATGACAGACAGGCAGCCTAACAGTTACGTCTACTGCGCTAAGGGTTTTTCTCCCCTTTCTAGCTTCAGGTTTCTCTATTATTATATATTTAGTCTGACAATCTGAATTGCATGAATTAAAGAGGAAGTAGAGGAGGAGGAGGAGGAGTGGGGGGAGAGATTTAGCCATTTCTGGCAGATGTTTAACATTTTGGTTGCTTTTAAAAAGCATTCAGAATAATATTTAAAATTTCATCCTTCTGCTAATGCCAAGCATTTTTATGAACCATTCTGCAATGTTTAACATAAGGAAGCATCAGCAGTCAAATAGTTAAATCTTCTAAAAAGAGAAAAACTGAATCGGACTTGCAAGTTCACCAGTATTTGCTTGTGGGCTTAGGACAAGTGGCAGGGGGAGGGGGGAGGAAGGGGGGTTGTGTTGGGGAGGAACAAGTCAGGGGTGTAAAGACATTGCAAAACGGCATATTGCTTTATATGTTTTTTTCATTGCACACCAGAAGCTTTTTAAAAAGCTACATTCAGCAAGTGATACCAATAGCCTCTGGTCTGCTAACAACGCAGGGCTCTCTTGCTTTGCTAGTTTATGTATTAGGTCAGTGGAAATAGCACTGTTATCTTATAATGAGGATACAACGTACAGTTTTTGTAATTGCATTTTAGCATTCCCATCAACTAGATATTCTGGATCAGAAGGGCAGCTGGTATAATCATAATGTCAATGAGAAAGGCTGTTACGGCCGAGAGTAAGGATTACATGGGAAAAGGAGGGGGAGAGCAGCTTTGAAACTGGTAATTATTACCAGTCCACTAATAGCAAATGATGCATTACAGTTTCACCATATAATCTGTATTTCATTCAGCTTCTTGCCGAGGCACTAGATTATATTACTGTGTTCGCAGTGCCAAAATTCCTAACCTACAGTCATCAGTAAAAGGGTTGTGGCCCATAATTTGGCAAATGACATTCTTTGTAACATCTTCAGCTGTTGTAAGGGCTAAAATCAATTTCCTACATAGCATGCATGAATAATAAATAAATGTTTTAAAAGGTATCACTGATTTACATAACATGCAATATTTTCATTCTTTGGTAAGACGAAAACCAAACTTCTATTTCTGCCATTCCTGTTTTGGCAAACCAGGGATGAAGGTAGGAAGCGAAGACAGAAACAGGGAAGGAAGGAAAGAAGGGAGGGAGGGAGGAAAGGAAGGAAAGACAGGCAGACAGACTTATAGAAAGCGAATAAGCAAGCTAGGCCAAAAAGACAGTTAAAATCTATGTGTGGTTTACCTCCTGCTTTGAAGAAACAGAATTTCTAATTTGCCTATTAGTACTCGATTAATTATAAAAGCCATTGACTGACCATTTTACCTCCTACAGAAGTCTTAACAATTGAGGCAAGATTTGTTAATGCTTTAAAACTCACAAGGACGGTAACTTTAGCAAAAACTTAGCGGCCTTCAACAAGTTTGAGGTGAACCAGCAACACTTTTCTTTGATGACATACAAATTCTACTCTTCACAGTCACCTTTTTCCAAATGCTTTATCCAAAGGGGATATGCAAAGTAATTGTGCAGCCTGGGAGATCCTCAACCCCTATCGACTCACTTCAGCATAATGCAGTGTACCCCAGTGAGGCACACTCCCAGCGTATCAGGCTACAACATTCATTATCATGGCCAATGGCTTTCCTGGCTAGGGGTGATGGGGTTTGTAGCCTAATGCACCTAAGGGCTGCCAAGTTGGTACAGTGCAATGGACGAGGGATTTCCATTCTGGCAAGACACAAACACATCCCTTTATTTACAGAAGGGAAGGATTGGTGGCTCTCCATTGTGTTGTCAGATTGCAACCTCCATCAACCCTCACCAGCGCAGCTAATAGTGGGGAAATGATTAGAGTTGCAATTCACCACAAGCTGTCCTTGTTTGTGCTGTATCCTGGAATAGGGCAGGTAGATGTCTCCTAAATCTCCTAATGAAATTCTCTGAGTGGTTCAGGCTAGACAAATGTCTCATAATCTACTCAAGAGCACCATCTTGGCTGCTGTACCAGGCTGACACAGTGCTATGTTAGTGATGTCCCGGTAGAGCCAATCCCTATAAAGAACTAGACTCAGAGTTCACTCCCCACTCTCAGTAACTTTCCTCTTGTCAATCTGAAACATAGCAACTTATCAATACTGTGAATAAACTTAGGGTTTGGAAAACTTTATTTTTTAAACTACAAACCGAAGGCTAGTGACAAGCTGGAACACGCTCAATGGATGATAAACAAGAGGGTAAAAGGTTTAAAAACCAAGCCTTATGAGGAGTGGCCTAGAGAGCTGGGTATGTTTATAGTGGCATATCGACCCTTAATAGCACCCAGGACAAGGGGGCTGGGCAAGCAGATGGGCAGAAGTAGGCGGGGTGAGCAGCAGGAGCGGGTGGGGTGAATGGCAGCAGGGAGGAGAGGAGATGGGTGGATGTGGGCGGGGTGAGCAGTGAGCAGGGCCAGCGGCAGTGGGAGGGGCGAGCAGCAGCGGGTAGGGGAGGGGCAAGTGGTGGGTGGAAGTGGGCGAGCCGAGCAGTGGGAGTGGGCGGGATGAATGGCAGTGGGCAGGGGAGGGGCAACTGGAGGTGGGCGGGCAAGTGACAGGCAGAAGTGGGTAGGGTCAGTAGCAGTGGGGGGCACCCCCCTGACACTGGCGCCCGGGGCACACGCCTCAGTTGCCCCAGCCTAGATCCGCCTCTGTATGTTTAGTTCGGAGAAGACAAGATGGAGAAGTGACATGACAGACATACTTAAATACCCAGAGGGACATGATATGAAAGATGGAGCGAGTTTGTCCTCTGCTGCTTCAGAGACCAGAACATGAACCAACAGATTCAAATGAAAGAACATTAGGAAGAAAAGAGCTGTTTGATGGTGGAACTCTTCTTCTTTTGGAAATCTTTAAGCACAGGTTAGATGGTCATCTCTCAGACGTACTCTAGTTGTGTATTCCTCCATGATAGGGGGTTGAACTAGGTGGTTTCTCTCAACACTGTGATTCCAGCTTGGGGACGTACAGCCTGAAAAGGGAAATTTTTCAAATTCTGCAAGCACTACCTGCACCCCCACTCCCTAACAATGGTGGTTGCTACAGATGATCCAGTAGGATTTTGGTCCCCCTTGGACTGACAGCCAGTTCCTTCTGGATCCCAACTGCTTGAAACCTAGTCCCTGCCAAGGCCTGACAATATAATTATAACCCAAGAAGAAGAACTTAGAGGAAACTGCACAGGGCCTAAAATCTTCAGACACATACTCCGAGGGGAGGCAGGACTGGAATTCGTGTCTATGTACTCCTACTCCAGGGTTCCCTTGTGTGCAGTCATCAGCCAGACATAATATTAAGGATGAACTGCTGCTGAAAGACAAAGGGGAACATGCACATTATGGGGCAATGTATGAGTCCCCACTCCACCCCCACTTTCCTCCGCTCTTTTTCCTTGCTGCCTTTATCTGCTCAGAACCATCTGGGCTTCAAAGTTGCAGGCCCACACAAAGGCTGTTCGGAGACAGGATTTGGGGGAAACGCATAGGTGGCAAGCAGCCGCCCATGTTCTCCCTCCTGCTGCTTCTGAGTCAACCACAAATGCAAAAGCAACAACAGAGCTGAATAATTAAAAGGGTGCTTGCTGAGCCCACATTGACAACAGGTAGGGCTCTATGCATTCCATAAAGCTGCAGAAAAATCTCAAGACAGTTTGGTAGTGTCACAGAATCCAGTAGCCTGGGAATATCAGCTTTCATTAAAAAAAATAAAAGCAAGTTTCTAGCCCTCAAGGTAGGGTTTCCAATGTTAGGCTTTTCTCTTTTTTTTAAATTTATTTCTACTCCCTTTCACAGATAAAAGGTTCGCACATGTAGGCAACTTCTCTCTGCCTCCAAGTTTATACATTTTACAAGGGTTATGTTCAAGCACAGGCTGTGGCTGGGTTTCAGAGGTACTTTTTGCTGAATGTATGACAGTTTAAAACTGAGATTGAATTATGTTTCCACATGATGGATCCTATGGATCTGGCCATGCACTAATGTGCTCTGATCATAACTGTGGGCAACATTTCAAGCTCACCCGCATCGTATCAGTGGCAGAGTTTGGAGGGTTTTTTTTTAAAGTACTTGCTTCCATTACTCATTGCTTAGTTTTAGACCTATGTCTAAAGTAGAATTTGGACTGTTTTTAATTTATTGAATCACAGAATCTTTGAGATAAAAGCATCCACAAGGGCCATCTAGTGCAACTTCACAATTAGAACTCTCCTAAAACATGTCCATCGAACTTTTGTTTAAGAACCTCCAAAGATCTATTCAACTGCTGAACAGCTCTTACAGTAAAAAGAGTTCTAACTGATGTTTAGATGGAATCTCTTGTCCTGTAATTTGAATCCACTAGTTCATGTTCCAGTTTCTGGAGCAGCAGAACGCAAGCTTGTTCCTTCTTCTACATGACATCGCTTCAGGTATTTAAAGATATTTTAATTGGTTTTTAGTTATTTAAAGTTTTTAAAGTGTTTTTTTGATTGTGCATTGTTTCAAGGGCCCTGGTAGGTCAAGAGGTGATAAATACATGTATAGTTTAGTTAACAATGTAAAGACATTCCCGGGCATTACCTCTTTTAATAGAAAACCTGCTACCGATTAAATGGAAAGAATAGGGATAGGTTTAAAAAAAGAAAAGCAGTTCAACATGCTTTAGCAAAGTATTCATTCAAAATGAATAACGTGTGCATGTGAAATGAAGCCACCAGTTCAGGTAAGCCTTGCACGAACAATAACATTTTAAATCTTCCAGAGACTACCTGAAGGCTTCTTCCAAAATTCACCTAGAGATTTTTTTTTCTTTCACCAGCTTCCACTTTTCTTATGAGTCCCATTTTGGTTTATAGGTCTACGCTTTTTTTAACATTCTGGTGGCAGACAGTGAGTCAGGCTTATCAGCTTTCCTCTTTTCTCTGTTTTGCTGCTCAAGTATGTTCAGTAAGAGATCCTGGAAGCAATTACTATCTACCTTGTCCATTACAGGCAGGTCCCCATAGCTATAATAGGACTGATTGGAGCAGAATCCGATTCTTCCCAGCTTAAGCTTTATTGAATTGTTTACACACTGCACACTGTTACCCAACACACTGCATCAAGAGCTGGTGTTTCTCTAGCCCTCCAACACCATGCCCCCACTGCCAATTCTGCTAAGAAACATCCAGCTAGATAGAGGACAAGGAAGAAAAAGGGGGAGAGGAAGGATGAGTGTAAAAGAACTTTGTAAAAAGGATCTTCTTTATCAGAGGTGTTGTTAACGGAGGTCAGCCTGCCAGTACCATAGGATTTACAGACAGACCTGTGATAACAAAACCTCTACTCCAACCAAACCTTTTATAGCTGTGAATGCCTGCCTGTAACAGACAAGGTAAATAGCAGTTGCTTCCAGAAGTGAGTGAAAATGCGTGTGTGTATCCGTACATGTGCGCTTTGAGGTAAAGTAACAGAAAGATGATGAGCAACTCAGTGATTTTTTAAAAAAATGATGCAACAAATGAGGACAGGGGGAAAAAACACATTAAATCAGACATGGGAACCATGAGGCCCTCCAGATGTTGTTGAACTACAACTCCCATCAGCCCCAATCAATATAGTTAGGATTTAAATGCATGACAATGTTCAACAATGGAGAAAGAGTGTCCTGTTCCCAACCCATTTTTGCAGTCCTAAGGACCCAAAGACACATTGAACACTCAGCCCCCCAGCTGACTTTTTCGGTGATATTCAGGTCAATTTTGGCCCTTAAGATCACCAAAAACTCTCTCTGTGGGTGGCAGCTTTCTATTTATCCTCTCACAACCACCTACAAGTCCTTAAATTGTCAGGAAAGGAGAGAAAACCAGGCTGAATGGGAACCACAAACAATGTGACATCCCTTCCAGTTCACACGTGCAGCCTATTAACATTATTACAGCACTGAAACACTGTTATAGTGTTTAAGGAATAGTAGGAATTATACAGCCCTGCAGATATTGGACTACAATTCCCAGCATCATGGACTCAGAGAATGGCATGAAATCTGAAAAACTCCCATTAAAATGCCCTTTAAAAGTTAGTTTTAAAACACTATTTATTATGTCAGTAGGGTAACTTCATTCCCACTCACTAGAATCACAGAAACGTAGCGCTGAAAGAGGCTGCAAGGGCCATCTAGTCCAACCCCCTGCTATACACAGTTACAGCACTCCTGAAAGACAATCATCCAACCTCTCCTCAGAGAAGGGGAGTCCAAGAATAACTCTCACAGCAGAAAACTTCTTCCTATTGTTTAGGTGGAATTTCTTCTCTCGTAATTTGAAGTTCATGTTTTAGTCTCCGGAGCAGCAGAAAACAAACTTGCTCTGGAGCAGCAGAAACCCCCACGTGACCAGTGGCGGAGTGTGTGGAGGGGGGCACAAGGGGTCAGGGCTACGGCACTAGGGGCATGGCCAGGGCGTGCGGGGGCATGACTACGGTCCAGAACGCCCCAGAAACATTGCAGCCCAGGGCGAATTGTCCCCGCCCCGCCCCCACGCGACTGCATATGACATCCCTCCAGATATTTAAAGGTGGCTATCATGTCACCTCTCTGTCTTCTCCTCTCCAAGCTGAATATCCCCAGCTCCCTAAGTTGTTCTCCACACAGCATGGTCTCCAGACTTTCAATCATATTGGTCGCCTTTCACTGGACACATTCTATTATATCACTTTAAGCAGTGTGATTCTGTTAGGTTCTTGTTACCTAAGAAGAAGGAAAAAGGGAGGGAAAAGTCCCTCATGCCAAGTACTGCTTTTCACTTCTCCCTTCCAAACTCAAATTGCTATTCAATGCTGTTTGCATGTTGCCACTCTCCCCAAGCACAAGATTTGCTATGGTTTCTACTCCTTAAGGTTTTGGAAGAAAGAGGACTGAGAATGCAAGGGGGAAATCCAAAGGGGAACTGAGCCACAGTTTTAGAAATCCTACAGCCTGGGCCTTTTGATAATCACTGAAGTTCTTGAGACTACCTGCAAAGGGCAGAAGCGGGAGGGGGAGGCAAAAGAGCAACATTCACACACATGTGGAAACTGCTTGGTTTATATAATGTATACAGGGAGAAGAATTCTTGGTAGTTGTTGTCGTAATTATTACTACTACTACTATTATTATTACTACTACTACTACTACTACAAGGTTATCCGCGGTCCTGGCACAATCTCACCCAGTGTTCCCCACAGCCACTCATGCCATGAAGCAGTGTCTCCCGCCATATGAAAATAAAGCAATGGATTACAGTTAAGTGGGAGCTGGAGCAGACCCAGGCCAAGCATAGCCAAGGAGGCCCCTGTTTAGCACATCATGCTAATCCTGCCAATCTGCAGCCCTGCACTGCCAAGACTCAAAAGCTGGCCCTTCGCACAGTCCAAGGACGGAACTTTCTCCAACCTGCCTCAAAACATCTCACTAAGGCAGAGATTGTCGCTTATTTCAGAGCCTCTAAGACCTTGCATAAGTCATAGAGGTCTTGCATAGATTTCAGCACTGGAGGAGGTGGGGGATCCCTAATTGTTGCTGTTCTTCTTTACCTCCAAGTAGACTCCAATTTATGGAAACCGTTTCACAGGGTTTTCTCGGTAAGGTGTCTTCAGAAGTGGTTTGATGTTGTCTTCCTCTGAGGCCAAAAGAAGGTAATTTGCCCCAGGTCACCTAATAGATCTCCATAGCTGAGATGGGATTCAAATCCTGGTCTCCCGAAGTCCTAGATCCAATGCTCAAACCCACTATGCCACACTGGCTCTCCAGTACCCTAATAAGAAGTTTTAAAGTGTGTGGGGAGGCACATCCAAACACTTGGTGAGTATCAGTAGGCTTTTTGTCCCATTACTTCATGCTTCAGGCCACAGTCAAAGTCATTGGCTTGATCATCAGTGGGTGGAACAAAGAAAGCAGCCTTATAAAAGTGATACTGAGCCCTTGGGCCTCCAGATATTTTAGACTTCAGCTCTCAGAAGCCATAACCAGCCTGGACAATTGCCAGGGATTTTGGGAGCCAATACCCAAAACATCTGGAAAAAAACCCAAAGATTGAAAACTGCTGTTATTCAAATACCAGACTGTTTTGTTCCTCTAAGCCAGTACTGCCTTGCTCTGACTAGCAATAGCAATCTAGGTTCTCAGGCAGAAGAGCTTGAGAAAGTTACCTTTTTGGACAACAACTCCTCAAATCCCCATGTCATGGGCTCTGCAGAGGGAAGATAAATGGGAGTTGCATTTTTAAAAATAATAATAACTTCCTCAAATTCTGAGATTCACTCCTTTGCCGCTCTGGAGTTGATCACTCTTCTACACTTCCAATGCATGCAGCACGAACACACTGGCAAGCTCCCACTGTTGGAGCTCCTGCACATCCCAAGTGTGAAAGTCTGGATGGAGCAAAGTGAGTTGGAGCAGCCGTCAGGCAAGGCTGTATCCGTGAGTGTGGCTCCCGTCACGCGACAGAGCCATCACACTGTTCCGTCAAGACTGGATCAACAGGCGAAAGCCACCTGGCCTCTTTCACTGCCCTGCCAAAGTGCCAGAAGGAGGAGGGGGGGAAAACACACTGTGTTTGGTCCTAGGAGCCAGCAAGGGAAATGAGAACATGGAGGAGAGAGTGGGCCAGACAGAAGGGCCCCTGCTGTGCCACCCCCTTCTCAGCCCTGCTGGGTATGCAGCCCTGCCAACTCACTGACTCCCACCAGGAGAGAAGAATTTGAGACTCGTCTCCCTCCCTCTCCCCCGCTTCAAAAGTGCGGGAGGGGGGATTTTTGCCTTTGTTATCACTTTCGCTTTTGCTAAACTCACAAATTCAGAAAAGCCACTGTTTTGGACTGTGACTTCCAGAATCCTCTGGCTACCTCATTACCAAAAATAAAGGTAATTTTTCCAAGCTCTAAAATCAGGACCACTAGAAATCAAGGTAAACCAGCCTGTGCTGAATCAAAGCAATTCTGACTCAAACGCAAAACCAAACATTGCCCAAATCTGAACTGCTTAATCTCAATCCTCTCAGGAATCTTGACCTCTGTATCTATTTTATGTTTGTAAGCTGTCTTGAGTTCCGGTGGCAGGAGGGGCAGCATAGTAGAAATAAATAAAGTAACAAATTATGCTACATGTTAATAAAGGTACAACTTGGACAAGACAGCTAAAGATACGCTGAAGTTCAAGCAAGATTCCCATGTCACCTTTTAATAATGGAGGTGGCCATCACAGCTGAGGGATTCTGGGAGTTGCAGTCCAAAAAAGTAACTTTTCCAAGTTCTAGGAGCACAGGTAGTTCAAAAGCCCATATGAAGCCAGGTCTACACATACAGCAGAACAAGATGGGAAGTAAGGCAGAGTCCTGGGGCTCTTTCACTTTGTACAATTATAACACTTTGATTCCACTCTTAACTGCTGTGGAGTATCCTAAGAAAACCCGGGATATGCAATTTAGGGAGCAGTAGTTAGATGTCTCAGCTGCAGAGCTCTACTGCCTCACAGAACTACAGATTCCAGGATTCCACAGGATGCAGCCATGGCAGTTACTGTGGTGGCATGGTGCTGTAATTCTGTCAAGTGAAAAAGGCCAAAGAGGGGTAAAAACGGTCCATGCCACTTCAGAATGATGATACATTTTCCAGTGTACCTTATAAATTCCCAGCAAATAGAGAACAAGCTCAAGAAGACGTGGGATCAGTTAGACTTTTGCTCCTATTTTTTAACTGAAGGAAGTTTTTTTTAAAAAAATAGCAGGATCATTTTAAAGCGGCAATCCCACCCTTAAGTGCAGTATGAGGCAGTACAATCCACTCTGCCATTTTAGTTTCCTCTCATTAGATAAGCCTGCATGGACAGGACTCGGTCTCCGGAAAAAAAGGACCTGGGGCCCATTCACACTACAGAATTATAACATTATTATTCCACTTTAACAGCTATGGTTCTATCCTACAGAATCTGGGATCTGAAGTTTAGAGAAGAACATCTAGAGTCCTCAGCCAGAGAGCTTCAGTGGCTCAGCAAACTACAAGCCCCAGGATTCTATGGGGTGTAAAGTCTGGCAGAAATGGACCATAGAATTGCATTGGAGGACCTAGATATTCCTAGAGAAAATGTTTTTTTTTCCCTGTGGCAGGGCAAATGGGGGAAAAACAATTTTTAATAAATAAATTAAATATATAAAATAATATAACTTGTGAATAATCAAATCTGCAAGTGCTGAACCTGTGAAAGGGGAGGTCCCAGTGTATTGTCCAGTACATACAATACTACTCAAAGTAGTGGTCTGTGGAGTAATGTCAATCCACAAGCTATTAGCTGCCCACCCTCTGAAAGTTTCCATGAAACAAAGAAATAATTGTAGTCAATTGGCACAATATGGTACCAGTCCCTGGAACACTGAAAAAGAAAAAAAAAGGTCAGTCTCCCACATCAGAAAGCTTAAGATGTGCTACTCTACAGCATTTCTAATAACCAAGAGCACAGCAGCGTTACAATTCAAATACTCACAAGAGCTAAAACTTCACCAGATATCAAAATGCTTTCACTCAGCATGCAATGGCAGCTCAGTGACAGAAAGTACCCTGGGAAGAGTGGTCCTGAATTGTCACCACTAAAATGGTCCTGCACTGGTACTCCTTATCTTTAAAACACACTGACTTGGAGAAAGGCTTTAAAATATTATTCTATGTTGTTGGACGCATGGGGAGGAAAGACCTTCTGTCAGGTACTTCAGTTTCAAGCTATCAAGGGCACTATAAGTGAAAAACTAACATTTTGAATTATGCTCAGAAACAGACCATGGCATTTGTTTCAGTTCTCATAAGCTATATCATATCATATCCTCAAATGTTTAACAGATGAAAATTGGAACACATGGCCGAGCCAAACAAAGAGTTTGGCCAAGATGACAGAAGTTGCTATTTGGAAGAATACACAAGCTAGGAAAGACTGCAGCAGTTTGCTTTTGCCAGAGCTACTGAGAAGGGCAAAGTTCTGTTGCTCTCCTGTCCCCACTGCTAAATAACTGAGTGCAAACTACTTTTGCATTTTGTACTCAGTTTGCAGCAACAGAAGTAAGCTGAGGATGAAGGGGGAAAGTGGGAGAGAAAAGAGAAACATTTTAAAAACAGCTGGAAAAGTGAGACAATAGAGGATTAATTGGGACTGTCCCTGCAAATCCAGACAGTTGGAGGAGGATGTGTATTTGAGAGCCCGCGTGGTGTATTAGTTTGAGTGATGGACAAGAACTCAAGGAGACCATGTTCAAATCCCCACTTGGCCATGAAAATGCACTGGGTGACCTTAGGGACGTCACACTCTTTCAGCCTTAGAGGAAGACCTTCTCTAAACAAATCTTGCCCCCCCTCCCAAAAAAAACCATGATTGGTTACCTTAAGTTTGTGATAAGTTGGAAACAACAACCAAGTACCATAAATCATCTATCTACACCCAGTTGCAGTCAGTTGCATAACTGCCATATCTTCTTCCACGAAGATAAAAAGTTTGAAACTACTGATTTAGATAATTTTAGACTCGATGGATATATGAAGGAGAAAAGGATGGAGATATGACTAAATAATATGTGAGTAATAAAGTATGAAGAAAATACTGACAGTGGGATGAATCACCATCTCCTTTGCAGATACCTGGTTTGACATTATAGAGGCTTGGAAGGCATATATATTGCTACCTGTACACAATTATGAAGACAAATCACCTCATAACAGAAGATCTTTTTCATGAGTATACGAAGCAAAGCAAATTTAATTATTATTATGTATCATCTTATTAAACATTCTATCAAAAGTAAGTACTTTACAATCCTTAACGCATTCATTTTTCACAACATCCTCATTAGCCTCATTATCATCTCTTATTTTACAAATAAAAAACTGACAGCAAAATGCTATGCATGTCAACTGGGAAGAAAGCTCCACTCAGCTGAGTGAGGCATATTCCTACAGAAGTAGATACAAGGTTTGCAGCTTGGGGCTGCAGTACCAACCCACATGAAAACAATAAGCTGTCCCTAAACTCAGTGGGACTTCCTTCTGAGTACATGTATGTACATAACTACACTTTGAGGGACACAAACTAAACACCATTCAGTTTAAAGTATAGCTTGAGCCAAACTAGACCCAAACTATATCAGACTGTAGTTTAAAATACCCTTTTCTCTCTGTTGCAATTACATAACTTGTGATCACAGTTGTTGTTGTATGCCTTCAAGTTGTTTCTGACTTATGGTGATCCTAAAGGGAGTCTATCATTGTTAGTAAGATTGGTTCTGAGTGGGTTTGCCTCTGTCTTCCTCTGAGGCTGAGAGAGTATGACTTGCCCAAGGTCAGCCAGCAGGTTTCCATGGCTGAGTGGGAATTCGAACCCTGTATCCAGAGTCCTAGTCTAACAGTCAAACTACTGCACCACACTCGTTTTCAAGGCTGCGGTACATAGTGGCACAGGACTTGTCCTATCATTAGAGAGAGTGAGGTAGTCATCTCTGGCAGTAGATTTAGAGATAATGGTTATTACATTATTGTTATGGTGTTTTAACATAGAGGAAACTTTCTGTCCCATGTGCCAAACTAAAGCCATTTCTGCAGTAGACTGTTATAGTGCTATTATTCCACTTTCAACATCCCATGGAATCCCGGAGTTTGCAGTTTTGGAAGGGCTCAGCCGGCCCCTCCCACAACTGCAAACCCCAGGATTCCATAGGATGTTGAAAGTGGAATAATAGCGCTATAACAGTCTAGTGCGAAAATTGCCTAAGCTGGCTAGCTTTCATATTATGGGTCTTGACTTTGGTAGTTACAGCGGTGGGCAACATTTACTGCTGTGCCTCAGGCAATGAGTCATCTCAGACAAGCCCTTAAAGTTCTGTGAATCTTTAAAAAAAACAACAACCAAACAGGAAAACAGCAGAAATGGCACCTTGGTCACTCCCATGTCTTCATTCATAGGTGAAAAGGGGCCATGTCGATTTCTTGAAGTTGACACACGATTAACAGAATATTTTGAAAATGGATAGACTGAAAGCAATGACAAGAACCTGCTAAGGCGAATTAGGGTGGCCTCAAAAGGAGATTCCCCACAGGCATGATCACAGCAGTCACTGTGGAGCCAAGAAATAAAAGCTGAAGGAAGGCCAGCTGGGAAGAAACCATGAGAGATAGATGCCATTGCTGTGGGGAAGATGAGGGAGGAGGGAATTGTTCTAGAGCTAGGCATTTAAGCACTTAACTCTGCCAAGTCAGTAATGGAATAATATGCTGGCCAGTGTGTGCCGACAGGCTTTGGGAAAGCTTTCCTTGTTTGTGAAAGTAAAAACAGCGTCCAACATATTTTAGTATCTGTACACAATTGACATTTACAGGAGAAGTAACAACCCAGACTTTCCACTGCTGCGACAACGGTCCTTTCTTAAGTTACCTCCGCAGCGCTGGAACTGCCTGCCCTGTGGCATTTTGCCCACCCTGATCTGGTAACATAAAAGGCTCACGTTTCGGTGGGAGATGTTAAGGGGGCTAATAACCACCTCTGGGTTCTTTCCCAGGGAGTGAGGCAAGACCACAGTAAAAGGGGAGTGCCCCAACACCCTACTTGGCAGAGAGGAAATGGGGGAAAGAGCAGTGTGCCCTCACATGCCATGCCAAGCTTTGGTGCCCAGCATGGGGGAGGGACCCAAGTCCCATGAGCATTAGCACTTAGGGGTGGAGACTGCATGGGGGGGTTAGTGCCCACAAGATTTGGAGAGCTAACCACTGCACGAGACGGTAAGTCAGGCCAACCTTTTTTAAGGCTTCGCCATATGGACTCTAGGCCTTAAGAGGGATGAGGAAGCAATGAGCGGAGGCTTAGGTAAAACTGCGGTAGGAAACAACCATGTTTGATCTCATATTGTTGTTGCTGTGTACCTTCAGATCGTTTCCCGCTTATGGCAACCCTAAGGTGAACCTATCATGTGATGCAACCAAGGTCACCCAGTGGGCTTCCATGACTGAGCAGGGACTTGAACTCTGGTCTCCAAGGTAATAGTCCAATGCTCAAACCACTGCAAAATGCTGGCTCTGGTCTCATACTAGGCCAGAGTAAATTATGTCTGTTGTAGAGTTGCCAGGTCAGGATCAAACCAGGCCCAGAAATCTGAGCACTAAAACCTGAGACCTATGATGTTGCAGGGGTGATGCTACAAGGGTACTGTCACAGAGGACAGTTCCTGGTGATGTCACTAAGCATTACACTTTATGCACCAAGTCCAAAATATGCCATTCAAACAAAAATATCAAGACTGGCGAATATATAAACAAACACAATTTTCAAGGCTGTGCTCTCACCCTGAGTTTTATCACCTAGACCTGAAAACTGCAGAAAAGGGGCCAGGTCTTGACATCTGAGAACTCCAGTCCATTGAACAGCAAGTGGGTTGCCATCCCACTCCCTCTCAGGCACTAGCATAACCCATGATCTCTGTCACTATTAGGCCTGTATTTTGTCATATGCACACTAAAGAAGGTGTAAGCCCTCTCCAACAGAAACTGCCCAGTTATCATTTCAAAATGAGAAAACAGTTGAGATCTGACTACAAGGTCTGTAGCAAAAGGAAGGAAGGAAGGAACATCAGCAACTTCTATTCTCACAGGCAAACTCTGACCATAGTGTCAGGTTGCGGAATCTTCCTATAAACTCGTAACACATCATTCAATTCAATGGCTTGCAAAGGCTCAACAGACACACAGATAACTAGCCATCCATTTTTTTTTCTAATTTTACCAGGCTGTGGTTGTTCGATGGGAAATTTAAAAGCAAGGACCTAAATCAGTTGTTTATGGCAAAGGGTCTTCAGACTTGAGCCTAAATCCAAATGCTAGTATCAAGTAGTACTGAATTAATAGAATCAATGTAAGTGTTGACTTGCCATTCAATAATTGATATAGTCTGCCTCCTCTAGTTGGGACTGGCAATGATATTTAGAGGGAAGCAACTCTTGCCTTCTATTATTATCATTATCATCATCATCATCATCATCATCATCATCATCATTATGAGGAGGAGGAGGAGGAGGAGTAATTTCCTACCCATTTCTCCCTATGAATCAAAGCACCACTGAGGATATGGTTTTGTGAAGTCCAACCTGCTGCTCATCACAGAAACACCAGTTAGAGCATAGTCAATATGTAGCAGCCTAGCCTCTTTGTGAAGATGTCCAGAGAAGACCCCACTGCCTTCCTAAGTAATCTGTTCCACTGTCAAACTGCTCTGACCTTCAAGAAACTAATTCTAAATGTTCAATCAAAATTTCCCTCCTGCAACTTAAAACTTTTTGACCTGGTCCTACCCTCTGCAGCATCAGAAAAAAGGCCTTCCCTCACTCCTCTGTGACAGCCCTTGAGCTCCAGTATTTAAAGAGCACCATCATGCCATCCTTCAATCTGCTCTTCACCAGATTGAATATACCCAACTCCCTCAACCTCTCCTCAGACGTTTTGTTCTTACTTCTGCAACTTAAAGTGTGTGCCCACTTCTTTACCTCCATCAAAAATTAGAGTAACAGCAACAGGAATGGAAGACAAAACCAGTTTTCTTGGTAAACACCAGACTGCTGCATACAAAGACTCAGTAAATAAGAAAGATAAGGTAACCACAATGATATTAAAGAAAAATCTAATGAATATAGCTGAAATGAGTCTTAACCATTCCAGGAATACTATAACTATATTAGAAACTAGCAGGTAAGAGTTCTAGAAATGGGACTTGCTAAGTAAGACAGGATGTTTCGCATTAAATTAACAGATAGTATGTTTGGCTGTGTTTTTTGCCTTAGTTTGCCAGAACTGAGACAAAGCATAATACCTGGTTCTTAACAGACAGATTTATCCTCTATGTCATCTCATAGCAGTGACTAGCAAACTACAGTTACTCGTTATACCCTCCAACTATCCTGATCTGGAAGGGACAGTTCCAGTTAATCCCCTGTCATCCCACTTTTTCAGGTGCTTTTGTAATGTCCTGGTTTTTCTCTCTTTCTCCCACTTTCCCCCTTTGTTCTCAAGGTTAGTTCTCTTGCTGCAAACTGAGTTCAAAATGCCAGTAGTTTGCACTCAGCTAACTCAGCAGGGGGAAGACAGGCAGATCTTGCTCTTCCAACGAGGATCAGGCAAAAGCAAATTGCTGCACCCTCTTCTAATTTGTTTGTTCTTCTTCATTAAAATTTTTTGGCATCTTGACCACACTCTGATGTTGTTTGGCCATGCATGTCCTGGTTTTTATTTGTGAAATGCTGGAGGGTCTGCCTCTTGCAGGCCAAACCCATAAACTGAGAATACTAATTCTTAAATCACAGAAACTGCCTGAAATGAGCCAATGCTGATCCTCAGGCCCATCTCACAGCTAAGTTTTGGTTTTGGCTCTCTAGGCCACACGACATACATCTGAAAGTAACAAAAGGTCTTGGCAGTATCTTGATGTAAATTCTTAACTGCATCCTGGATTTGGCCAATCTATGGACTTAACATCTGGTACTTCCAGGGGTGTAGGTCAAGCATCGTTTCCAACCACAGTTACTAAAAATGTTGTTGAAGCAGATCGGCAAGCAAGGTGGGTTGAAACCACATTTCCCTTTGAGTGGGAGTTGTGTTTCTAGTAACTAAAGTGACTCAAAGTTTTCTTCTAGATATGAACTATTTTATCTCTGACCTGTATCTTACTCTTTGAGCATAGTCAACCACGGCCATTCAAAAGATCACTAAAATGGCTGAAACAAATGCCAGGAGCAACCATACTGTCTCTATTTGACATTCAGAGACAGATGACCCAAGACGTGTTTGTCCTCAAGGCAAAATAATTCAATGCCATCTCTGCTTACCTGATGAAGTGAACAACTGACAATTTGGTGTCTTTTAATGGAACCTCAGCACTTGAATTCAACATTACAAATTGGTTATCCTAATTCTGAAAGGTAGAACTTTGCCCCAATGGCTTTTCGCCACTTTATAGAGATTTAAATATAAATACGGCTCTTCTGTGCTACTAGGTTGTGACTCTCTTTAATTATATTGAATAATCATTTCTTTTGTAAGCCCTCACGTTTGTATCTTCTGTTAACAGAGATACCCGAACAAACTCCAGTGCCAGAAAACAATCCCTCCCTTCCTTCTTTTTTCTCTCTCTTTACCATGGGGGAAAAAATTATTTGAACAGCAGTTTGAAGCAAAGGCAGGAATGTCTTTTTATTCATCTTAAATGTCAAATGAATGCTTGTCTTCAGACACGACAGCATTGCAGGCACGGAAAAAAGGGGGGGAACAGAATGGAAGAATAATTAATTGTTACCACTTGCACTCCGTTCTCTCTTTTCTCCATCTGGCCTGTAAAAAAAATGCACACAAGGGCACAATCCAGCCAAAGTTAAGCACTTACAAGTGCCATGTATTTCAATGGGGGAAGATTTAAACATGCATTGAACTCTCCCAGTTGAACTTATAAGTGCTTAACTTGGGCTGGATGATATCCAAAGCTATTTGTTCCCTTAAGAAACTAATTCTCCTGACCTAAGTAAAAAATGAAACTCTGTCCACACTTTACTCCCTCTCCAAAGTCACCCCCACCAAGTTCTAATGTTGCCAATCCTATGCTTCTCCCTGCATCTATGAGCAGCCAGTATCAGTGAATTCCCAGAGTCAACGAAGCACTATTCATGGTTTCCGCTGAGAAAGGGAGAAAAAAGCAATATATCCTATTTATATATTATGTTTATATCTACTGGTCCTTGACAAAACACCTGGATGACCACCACACTTTAAATCTTTAGGAGCTTCCTAAATTCTAAAAAGAAAAATTAAAAAGGTAGCTATACCACATGCTCTCATTTTCTGAGTCCTCAAAGGAGATTGTAGTCACCCATTTTTTCCCCACCCCATCCCCTTCAAGTCACCAGAGGAGGTTCTGGTCTAAGTACCTCAGTGGAGCAGATTCTTTTCATTGGCAGCACCTATTCTATGAAATCCATTGCCTTGATGCATCATTGCATTCGTGTGCCTCAGCTTTTTTTAAAAAAAGGGTAAAAACTGTCCTGTTATGAAGTCTTGTGAAAAGAGCAGTATTTTAAATTTGGATTTTGACACTACTATCTTCTGAATGCTCATTTTTTAAAGTTTGATTTTTCTTCATTTCCAAAATGAGTGTTCCACATTTAACTCTGCTTTAAGGATGTTATTTTTCTTAACTGGAAAGCCATCTTGAAGATCATTAAAGGTCAGACTGGCAAAATATAAAATCTATGATAACACTGTTGCAAATTGCAAATTTATTTTAGCAGAAATAAGCATCTTCTTTGCCACCACCACCACCATCATCATCATTACAAGAAGTGGAGTAAAATCACAACGAACCAGCTTTCTAGCTGACACTGATTTTCACCAGGGTAGGAAATTTACAGCTTGAGTGTTCTGCTAGCACAGCTTTATAAATACATAATTCTTGGGTTGTCAACCCATTGAGTAATTTTTAGCCCATTAATCATCTACCTCTTAACTGATTAACCAATGGATTCAACTTAATTTGCACATTACGAAAACCTCAGTTTAGTTACCTTTTTGGAGATACTGAAAGATGCATGATATATCCTACAATTTAGTAAGTAAACAATACTAGTCCTTGGTAGAGGCAAAGGCAATTTTTAATATCCCCTCTCCTCAAATTTCCTGTCACAGTACTGCACTGGGATCACAGTAACCGCAAAAAATATAGAAGTGTCCTTAATTTCTGTCCCTGCAACTCAAGATTAATCAGCTAAAGGGCCTATTGTCCGATCTGCAGCAAACACAGGGAACTGAAGCCCGCCAGATGTTGTTGTACTACAACTCTTATCACCCCTGACACTGGGTATACTGTCTTGGCCCAATGGGAAATGGATTGGAGTGCTACCAGTTCTGAACTCCTGATCTTCAGCTTACAGCCACCCTGAAGAACAATCACAGCAGTAATGTCTGCTTTGTTTGTTAGATTCAAGAAAATTTGAATCACTGGAGTATCTCACAAGACATGATTTGTCCACTCCACTGCAAGTACTCCTCAGTGCAACATGGAACAACTTCTCTTTTGCTTCACCTATATTCATTGTTTTTCTTTTTAATGAGCATGTTTTTAATTGCTTTTAATTCTATTGATAGTTGAATAACAGCACCCCAATTAACCAAATAGATGTGTTTCTGAACACTGCTTCTTTAACAGAAAATTTGATACCAGAGGCAGGAATAATATGGGAAGAATAGGGATATAGCACAAAGACGAAAAATTCAGCATGTGTTAGCAGACATTTCATTCAAAACTAACAATATGCATGTGCGAAATGAAACAACCAGGTCAGGTAAGTTTTGCAAAAGTAAACAAAATTGTTTTAAATGTTTCTCCCAAATTGTATCCAGGGGCGACTTTTTCTTCACCAGCTTCCACTTTTCTTTCTTTCGTTTTGGTGGCCAAACTAGAAGTCTATGCTTTTCATGTAAAAAAAAAAATGCTGCATACAGCTTATCTGCTCTCCTCTTTCTCTTGGTGTTGGTTTAGTCAGTAAGGGATTCTGGGGACAACTGCTCTTGCACCTTGCCTGTTATAGGTTGGCACCCAGAGCTACACAGTAAGAGGGTTGGAGCAAAATCCTCTTTTTTCCCAGCTCAAGCTATGTTTATTGCATGGTTACTGCAGACACACTGCTACAACTCAGCACCAAAACTCTGTGTTTCTCCTGCCCTCTTTTATCATCCTCTCAGTGCCAGTACTGCTGAAAGAGCTCCCAGCTAGACAGAAAATGAGGATGAAAAAGGTATCTGGGGGCACAAAAACTCTTTATTTTCAAAAGGAGCTTCACTGTCAGAGGGTTTACCTACATCTATTTTAACTTTTACAAGCTGCCTTGATTCCCAGACCTGGGGAAAACAGGAGGAGGAGGAGGGGAATTTTTTGTAAGATACAACACAAAACAAACATCATGAAACAACCCGTTATCTCTGAATTCAGAAAAGTTATTTTTCAAAAAAGAACTATGAACTACAAAATCCTCCAGCCAACATGGCCTGCTGGTGCATTCTGGGGATTGTAATTCAACATGTAACATTTTCAACTTCTGAGTTAGTCAAAGGGCTTTATGATCATTCCATCCATTTCTGCAACAAGCTTATGAAGCAGTCAACTATGACTTTGATTTTCCAGATGGAACATACACAATCCACTTTACATAGTGAAAGAACACGTGAGAGGGCTCTGATGCCTGTTGATATACCCGGTAGCCTCACCGTCCTGCCCTCCATGTGCATATTAGAGTGGTCTACACTATGTGCATATGTTGGTATATACTTATAATCTCTTCCAATGCATTCTAAACACATGGGGAAGGACACATGGTAGGCAACAGCACCGCTACATCAGACCAGAGGTACTTCCAGTTAGAGGATCTTGCCTCCTGCAACTAGATGCCCAGTGATCTGTTGCAGAGAACATGTTTGGCATGTGGAAGATCCCAGGTTCAAAAGATCAGGGAGCATTTGATGGGAAAGACTCTACTTGAAACTCTGAAGAGTTGCTGCCCATCAGAGAAGGCTTTACAGGATTAGAGAGACCAATGTTCAGACTCAATAACAGACAGCTTCATAATCCTCTGGGAGACCCACAAGTGGGTTTGAAGGTCACAGCTCATTCTGCTTGTTGCTTCTTACTTACTAATACCGAGTGATACTCTCTCTGCTCATGGGTGCTTCATTCAATTGTCATACACAGCCACTGATAGAGCATCATGAACCCGACTTTTTGATTCTTCTATCACTGGCTATTGTTATAAACTACAGGTACCACAAAGTTTAAACGAGTGTGGGAACATTACCTGACACTACCTGATCTGCCCTGATAATATTCTAAGACAGCTGGTGAGCATTAAAGGCTAAAATCCAAAGCACACTAATTAGACAATAAACCACACTGTGCCTTCCTTCTGAGAAGAATAGAACAGAATTGGGCTTAATGTCTCCCTAAAGCCAGAATGGGCAATTTACAGGCCTGGCCCATTAGCACACAGATCTCCATGCTGCTACTGGAGAAGACAAGCCGGAGAAGGTCCAGTGGCCCTCGTGACCTTGTTGGTGGGCTTCCCATAGGTATCTAGTTGGTCACTTCAGGAAGAGAGATAGACCTTAGTTCTGATCCTGCACAGCTTTTCTTGGGCCCATTCACTCTATACAGTTATAGCAACATTATTGCACTTTAACTGCCACGGATATATCCTGTAGAATCCTGGGGTTTGTAGTCTGGTGAGGTTCTAGAGTTCCCTGGTTGAGAACTCTGAAGATTCCTCCCTAAACTGCAAATTCCAGGTACTTAAAATTGACTCATAGCACTATCATTATGCAGTATGAAAGGGCTCCTGATGTGGCAACTGTTCTATGGAAATTTCATTCTATCTTGGATCCTGTTCACAAGCAAACCGCAGGGCATAGTGGAAGGGCCCCATGGCTCTTACATTTCTTGCCTCTGCTTTTAAATCCATTTTACAGCTATTTCACAAATGCCTTTGCCTTATTTGACATCCAACTACTCATTCACTCGTAGCTGTATGTGTGAACTTCCTCCACAAAGACCCATTCCGGCTGGGGAAAAATCAAATGACCTTTTATTATACATTCCTTATGTGGTATCTATTTTGCTTTATCTCAAAGCCTTGGGTGGCTTAGAGCGTGAAAGCATTCTCCTAACACACACATGCATACAATTTCCTATGCTGCACATTTTTTAAACCAAGAATAGATACCTAAACCAAAAATGAAAGGTCCATCTGTGATGTTTGATCCAGTATGACTCATTCACACTCACATGAAATGGCTTAATATTACAATCATCAGGGATGAAAATCCAAGTATGAATCTGGCGGCCTTACAGAACTGTAATTCCTTGAGCCAAGTCCAAGCCAGAGCTACAGGGAGGTTTACTTATATTCGTGATGTGGATATTTCTGTCAGCCCTGGGTCTCTGACCTCTGTGAGTGGAGCTGAGGAAACCTAAGGCTGAACTGCATTAGGGAGGAAAAAAAATCCTTCAGCAAGACAAGAGAGAAGATGTATTTATGCCCAAGGTTTAGCCAATCCAAAGACATCATACTGTCCTGCCAATTGCAGGAACCAATGTTCACATTGCAATTCCCCTCTCCACCTGAAGAGGGCTCTGAGGCATGGGCAGTCCATGGTGGTTCATTAAATTTGGCCAGAGCTTGAAAAAGTTGCCTACAGGACCAAAGACTCTGGGAGTTATAGTCGATAAAAGTAATGTTTCCAAGCTCTTGGATAAGCTTGAACCTCACATTCCAAACAGAGGAGCCACTAATAATGCCTTTTTTAGCTTCTAACAGGACAAGGAGACTGTGAGAACTGAACTTCCTCAGGTATACGGAGTAGAGCATGAACATGAGCCCACAGCCTGTTTATTCATTAATGCACAAGTTCACATTTGTAGGAAAATGGACATCACTCTAATATCTATAAAAGCTTGTGGTTAGGCTCAAATTGATTTATGTATATGCTGGTTCAGTCATTCATATGAGCTACAGAAAGTGATTGAGAAAGTGGGGGCAGGAGGGGAGGGGAGAATATGCCTTTATGTTATTTCTTGCTCCTTTAAAAAAAAAACTCTATTAACAAGAAACAGCTCTGAGCTTGGCAAAACAGAGATGGATTGCGCTGTCCCTCAGAAGCATAGCACAGCTGCCAATCAACTGTCATTCTATTATTGGAC
Organism: Cyclura pinguis; assembly: GCA_030412105.1. NCBI lineage: Eukaryota > Metazoa > Chordata > Lepidosauria > Squamata > Iguanidae > Cyclura > Cyclura pinguis. The sequence goes on along the minus strand of CM059599.1, from coordinate 13,069,771 downwards.
TTCACATAGTTTGGCTATCAACCCGCCCCCACCCCCCAACTTCTGTCTTCAAGTTGGCAAGTTAATTTGTCAGTCTGGAAGTAATTTTTAAAGGCTTAGAGCCAGGGCGTGGTGTTGGGGGAAAGGAGGGTGAAATCTGTCCTGTTTGCATCTGAACGAGGGTGTGAGGAAAAAAGGACGAGAGAGGCCTGGAATTGGCGTCAACCTTCCAGCACTGAACGCGGCCCTCCAAAGCAAATCCTCAGGCCAACAAGAATCAATTCCGCGGGTGTAAAAAGCAGCCTAAAAGTGTTAATTAATCAAAAGCAAACCCCCTTCTGCTATCCGGCTAGTTAATCAATGAATCAATCGATCACAGAAAATGTAAGTTTAAAAAAAAAAGATTCATGGAAGGATAAACAGGGAATGAGAGTTTGCTATTAAAAAAATTAGTAAGCCCAACACAAGCTTCCAGAGAGCATGCATCTAGATATCTGGCATGCACAACACTCAAGTGGTTATTCTGTGGTAACAATCCATGCCCACCCCTCAAAAAAGGCTCTTTAATCCAGTTTTGTGATAAACTTGAGTCCTATGGCATGGCTGCAGTGATAAAAGTACAAGAGCTTGATCTCTGCGGAGAAAGGTCAGGATAAAATGCAAATATTCTCAAATACTAATAAACAGTTTAGTGGGAATGCATTCAAGATGCATGCAGAAAATCCTAGGTCAGACTCCAGTATCTCCACATTGTGTTGTCCAAAAATTCAATATGGTTTTGGCTCAAAATTTGTCTTTTCCAATGATGAAGGGCCTGTTGTGACCAGACCTGGACACCATCTATTAAGATCTCCCTGAGATTCAGGCTAAATGTTCGAGTGATATGTGAGCTATATGTATCTCTTCTTGACTCTTGTTCTTGCTGTATGCCTTCAAGTCATTTTTGACTTAATAGCAACCCTAGGCATGAGGTTTTCTCAGCAAGATTTGTTCAGAGGTGGTTTGCCTTTGTCTTCCTCGGAGGCTGAGAGAGTGTGATTTTTCCACAGTCAGCCAGTGGGTCTCCATGGCTGAGCAGGGATTCAAAACCTGGTCTCAAGAGTTATAGTCCAATGCTCAAACCACAATCAGGGATGCTGTGTCTCCCTGATGCATTTTCATTTATTTTAAATGAAGTACAACTTTAGGAAATTCCATTCCAGAGCAGAGATCTGGTTTGGGAAGGGGTGTGAGTAACTTTTACCCTCAGCCATTTTTTCTGCTAAACGATGCCTCCCCATGCCTACACACAACCTTGGCTTCCTTTCTACCTGCAAAACATATATATATTTATACATACATCCAACATTTCAGAGATAAAAATTAGGACACATGTGGCCAAGCAATATCAGAGTGTGGTCAAAATGGCAAAAGTTGTTAATGACAGAGAATGTACAATCTAGGAGAGACTGTAGAAGTTTCCTCTTGCCTAAGCCTGCTGAGAAGGACACAACTCTGCCCCTCTTCTCCCTATACTGAGTTAACTGAGTGCAAAAACTTCTTTTGCATTTTGAACTCAATTTGCACCAACTGAAGAAAACCAAGGATGAAGGCAGAAACTGGGAGAAGAAAAGAGAAAAAACTGAGACATCTTAAAAACTGAAAAAGTGGGAGGACAGAGGAATAATCAGGACTTTCCCTGCCAAATCGAGACAGTCAGAGGGTATGATATTTTATTCAGTAAAAAGAAAAACAATTCCTAGGAGCAATTCTGAGCAACTAAAAATGGTTGTCAGAGAAAAATAAAGCCATCCATCCCTTGCTAGTTCCTCCCATCGGTGCCAACCTTTAGTTTGCAAAAGAAAACATTTGGGGGTGGCAGGGAGTGGGAGCAGACATGCTAACTGTGTCTTGTGTGTAGTTTCAGCTTCACTGCAACTGGGTCTAAGATACACAGTTTTAAACGAACAGGCATCTCTCCCTGTATGAGTCACCAAACCTCCAAGAACTGCACTTCCTCTAAGAAACAGAACACGTAATCCTAACGAAGGCTAGGAATGGCTTCCTTGAAAAAGGTACTTGTGCATTCCCCCCCCCCCAAAGAAAAAACAAACCCACATATTCTGACCCTCGGTCAATGACCCCTGCCAGCTATGATGTCTCACCGGAGCCTCGACCTGCTAGATCAAAGGTCTTTGAAAGCAGGTGCCCGACAATCAGGTAAACAATAACCTTGTTTCAACAGCCCATAATTATGTATTTACCTGCTGGCCGTTAGGGACAATTGAGTTAATCATTCACCTTATAAATGCAGCCAGTAATTACAGAGTGGTAGGGAGAAGTTCAGAACCACTGCCACTGGTTCTCAGGCCCTATTTTTCAAATTACCAATTACTTCCTATTTTTCCCTACTATTATTTGACCGGCCCCACTCTACTTCCCCTCCCCTCCTTGCCCCTTGTTTGTGGTACGTGTAAAAGGGAGAGAAAAATCTACAGAGTGGGGGCAAAGATAGCTGTTGTTTTAAACGAGGAGGATTCTACAGGGTCAAATCGCATCATGTTTTTTGAAAGAACAGGATTGTGGAAAGGCCAACCAATGTGCAGAAAAGTGTCCCAGTAGATGAATATGTTACTCATGCTACGTGTTACCAGTGGTGAAAGTAAGCAAGGAACAGACCAATACAGAGGAAGTAAACAATGCAAGGAGAATTAAAGAAAATATGTCACTCATCAGTCATCTTTTCAGGCCGCAGGGACATGGTTCCCATGACATGGAGCCCCAGTGGGTGAGGAAAAGTAATCTTCAATTGTGTAACGTTTTCGGAGTGCAACCGCTTTTCTTGATAGTGCCACAGCCATGCCTCCCCCATCCCAAACCAGAGTCCAAAAGTGCAGGCAGTTCTGTTATCCGTATCAGCTAACCAGTTCTAGGAGTCTTCATCTACTAGATGAAGCAGGTCTTTTGTTCAGCTAATCGGTCTTAATTGCTCGTTCAACGGCAAGACACTTTGCGCTTCAAACAAGATGGCGCTCAATAACATACTGTTGTTGGGAAAATCAGTTTCCACTTGGATCTTGCCCTGCTACCATGAGAATTACAGCAAACCACAGAGAGAATGTGGAGGTAGTAGATTATATCATTGTTCCTGACAATCAATAAGTCCGGATGCTCTGATCTCTACTACAAAGCTGGTTATACTCACTATGCAGACCTCCTTGGAATAGCATTGCAGAGCCCTACTCTTGAGTACCTTCTTGCTGTGATGATTTTCTATTTTCCAGATCTGTGGTCGTAATATGAGGTTTAAAGTGGTACTGTCCATTCTGCAATCTTGAGATCCTATTATCTCACTCATATCGGATAGGCAAATAAAGCCATTTTATTTATCTAGTAGGACTCAAGACAGCTTACAGAAATTAAAACAGTCATTCTCCACAAGAAATAATGATTCTCTGCCCCTAGAGAAAAGAAAAAGGGTCTCTCACACACAAAGCTGGAATTCCCATGCTGGCTGTGGGATTACAGGAGTTGTAGTGCAACAGCTCTGGAGGGCCGTAAGCTGCTGAAGCACTAGAAGCACAGAGCGGAATGACAACATAACCTACAGAGCACATTTGCTGTTGTTGTTGAAAACAATTTATTGAATTGCATCAGTCTCTGAAACTTCCATGTGAGGTTAGAACCACCTCCCTTGTTAATGTCTCCAAAACTTCTGTATCTGTATGTAATATCAAACACCATTGTTAAATCTGTATTGTTATTGTTGTTGTTCTTACTGACAAACAAAAACTTCTGTTTAAAACTTTAAGACTGCCAATAAGCAGTCTTATAAACTACTTGTAAAAAGCAACTAGTTACAATTATAGTTTCAATGCATCCCAAAGGAGTTATCCTTAGAAAGTCGCAATGTTTAAAAGCAATTCTCTCACTTTCTCTATTTCTCAAATGTAAGTGAATGGAACACACACAATTAGTTATTTATTAGAGCCACTGAGACATTGTGGCTTGAGTGTTGAACTAGAATCGAGGAGATGAGGGTTCAAATCTTTGCTAAGCCACAGAAACCCACTTGGTGGCCTTGGGCAAGTCACACTATCTCAGCCTCAGAGGAAGACAACAACAAACCTCTGAAAAAATCTTGCCAAGAAAATCCTGACAATTTTGCCGACAAACAACAAAGGCAACTTGAAGGCACATGACAACAATGTGTGCTGTAGCGTTTTAAACTGAACTGTTTTGAATAGTTTCACCATTTCAATTGCTTTTTATCTTTTTCAAGCGTAGATACGGATTATTTTAATGTTGACTTTTTTGTATATTTTTAGTTATATTTTTCTTTCTTAAGTTGTAAGTCTCAACCTTAAGCCCCAACGTTGAGAGAAAGCCTGGATACAAATAAATATAACCACAACAATAAGGAGTTATTTGCAATTAATGGTTTCCATGGTCTGGTTACAGCTTCCTTAACAACAACATTAAAGTAACTGTAATGGCATTAGAATTTAGACTGTTCTTGCAACACAGAGCCTCAGAAGAACTCTTCTATTGCAGCCATCATGTAAGCCCCCCATCTCACCCCAAATAACAAAGAGATTCTGCGGTAAGCCTTGTTTTCTCACAATAGACTTGAGTGCTACCACCACTGGAGTCCTTGCCAAAAGACAGGTTAGAGACACGCAGCACTTAAAACTGGATCCTCTTCATCTGATTACACAGACTGTCTGGACGGAATATATAATCATCTCTTGCGGATGACATTTTAAATATCCAACTAGACAAATAATTGCAGAAATAATTGATAGCTGAATTCAAACTTAAAGATAACAGATTGGTATCCAAAACTCACAGAAACAAATGCATGCCTTTCACACATTATCGGATGAAGGCTTGAATCTGAAATTCTCTTTTGTGTCTGTGTGTGTCGGGTGTGTGTGTGTGCATGTCTGTGTGTTATTTACAGAGAAAGCCACTGCAATGGGAGAGGTGCCTGGATATTCTTTAAAAAAAAAAGAATAACCCTCACCTTTTTAAAAGAAGAATAATTAGGTAGAGTGATTTATGATTTGCTTCGTGCAAATAATGGCAGGGTAAGCAATCACTCATAAACACACTCCAAGAAAGCTATAAAGAGTTTCTCAACCAAGCTGCAGGCCTCAAATCTGTTTATCTTGAACAGGAAAACTGAGGATACTATCAGTTCTTAGAATTCTGTTACACTCTAGTGTGACCAAGAACCAAAAATAATGAAGTATCATCATCATCATCATCATCATCCGCATCATCATACCCTTCCTTTTTCCCAGGCTGAGACTCAAGAGAGCTTACAAAAGTTTGAACAAAAATAGATGAAAAAATTAACAGCACACAACGGTTAAAAAAAATCAAACTATGAAAAAAAATAAAACCAGACAAAAACAAATACCACTTTTTTTAAAAAAGACAGAAAATCCAGCACTTTATATAGGCCAATTCCACCCTTTACTCCCCAAAAAAATAATTATCCAAGGCCTTCCAGAATCTACCCGGGGAAAGACAGTAAAGAAGGTGCCAGTCTTAACTTCTATGGGAAGAGAGTTCCAGAGCCTGAAAACAGGCACTAAGAAGACCCTTGCTTGTAGTCCCACCAGATGTACCTGTGAAGACTGTGAGACACAGAGAAGGCACTCCTGAAAAAAATCTCAAAACATGGGCAGATTCCTAAAGAAAACACAGTCCATCAAATAACTTAGACCTAAGCTATATAGGGCTTCATAGGTCATAACCAGCACTTTGAATTATGCCCAGAAATGGACTGGCAGTACTAGACCCTCATTTCTTGGTCTACTTAGAAAAACCTAAGTTCTGCAGACCTATTTCAGATCTCATACATTTTATAGGATCAAGCTGTAAGAGTTTCATGTTGGGAATGAAAGTGTGCTGTCTTGATTTGACAGGAATTTTACAAAAAAAAATCAGGAGCTGGACAACAGAAACTAGGCCAGGGGAGAAAGGAAGATTTCTTTCTTGCCCAAGAGGAATTTTAGTTTGCTGGGGAGGAGAATAAGACTGTAATCCCTTGGAATAATTTCATTATCCCAATCCAGAGAACATCATGTTTGGTCCAACGTATGTATGGAGTGCCAACATATGCTAGGGATCCCCTTTTTTCCCCCCAATAAAATCCCTAATCAGCTAAGGAAACCCACTGTGTGACTTTGAGCAAGTCATACTCTCTCAGCCTTAGAGGAAGGCAATGACAAACTTCCTCTGAATAAGTCTGACCAAAAATCTCCTCCACAACAGGTTCACCTTAGGGTTGCCCTAAGTCTGAAACTGCCTGAAGGCACACAACAATAGCAAGGGGCACCACACCCTACACACACACACACACAAATCTTTTTGCTCCTAACAGCCCATCTTTGGGGACCTTTTCCAAAACAGGAAACAACTTTAAAAGGGAATGCAATTAACTCCTGTTTTGAAAGAAGGCCTCTACAGGCCTGAACAGGCTGAGGGGGGGGTGAAGATCGGTGAAACAGACCATAGCACCCACTGGAGGGCTGCAGTTTACCACTGAGGAGGGATTGAGTCTCCAGAAAGGACAAATAGGGTATGTCTCTCCAGGATCCAGCCAGAGGGGCAACTGAGCCCCCATCCTTTGAGTTGCCAACCCCTGGCTTAGTAGCTAACTTGGGAGTACAGCATAAACTGTGGTATGATCCATTATATGTATAAGGCAGAGTTTGCCCATTTCATTTAAGGGTCCTTTCTTAACCCTGCATTTCATTCTAAAAAGCTCACACTTTGGATGTTTCCCATTCCTTCAGACTCATCTCCAGCAAGTTGTCAGCACTGGTCCAGCTTTTGCAATGCCAAGGAGTTCACTTGCCAAGCTTGGGGGGGGGGGGGGAGAACAAAGGAAGCTTATGAATTTGCATACTTTGTTTCCTCAGATTAAACAAACGTTGATGAAAGCTTCATTTGCCTACTGTACTAATAATAGCTTTCAGTATAATACCTTTGAAGACAGTGGTTTGGTCAGAAAGGGAAGTTCTTCAGAGCACACAATCCATTTTATTATTATTTCCCCTTTTCTCTTCTAAGCTGCAAGCAAACAATTGTAGAACAGAAACCCTTCTTTAGCTATTTCTTGATTTTAAGAAACAGGTTGCACGCGTGCCGCTCTGTGCCTTTTGCATAAGCAACTACATTCAGGGCTGAGTACTCTGCACAAAATGATCCAAATTCTGTGCCAGGAAAAAAAAATTGGATCTGGTCTCCTGAATAAATTATACTAATTGTGTTGTTTGAGGTGTGTGTGTGTGTGTGTGTGTGTGTGTGTTTGACTGTTTTCACTTAATTTATTCTGTTAATCCTTAGAAGGGATGAAGAGCTAGGCACTGCACCAAGCTGCATTTCTTATCACTGGATAAATATGTTCAGCCTCTCTTCTTCTGATATTATACCAGTAGTGACATATGCAAAGTTGAGCTTTTGTAACCTTAAGGGCTAGAAACTTACCCAACCCTAATTTCTGTGTTTGTTCGTTACAATGATGAAACACAAAAAACCCAATTGCTAATAACGTAGCTCAATTCTGTAGGCTCAATTCTGGTATTGCTTTTCTTTTCTTTTCTTCCAGCTACAAGAAATGGCCAAAGGCACAACTTTTTGTGAGACTGCGACAGTAAGAAGCAAACCTAAGGCATGGACTAGCGCTTTTCAATCAGGGTTCCCTGGTTCCATGAGAGACTGAGGTTGGGGCAACCCCCCACTTTTTTTTTTTTTTTTTAGTTGTAGATATAATGATTTTATTCTGGGGCTCCCTGAGACCTGAAAATTATTTCAAGGGTTCCTCCAGGGTAAAAAGGCTGCAACAGTCTAGTAGTGAAAGACTTGGCCAATTGCATCTTCAGACCAGTACCCGACTCTCCTGGAGAGATGAAAGGCTGGTTTCATTTGGTCTATGTGGATCCTAAAGACATAAATATGGGTGGTAAGATCACAGACAAAGAGACCAAGAGACCATTGAATCTGATTGTTGGTTGGACCACAGCCACTGTCAGTGTTGGCTGGAGAACCCTAGGAGCCATAGTTCTAAAAAAAGGTACAGGCTGGGCATGTCATGAATCACTACTACCATCTCTCCCTGGCCTGTCCAGATGAATTGCCATCACTCAAACCACAGGGTGGTGTCACAGATAGTCCATCTTATAGAGGTGTCTCGAGAACACTTGGCTCTTCAGCTGGACAGAAGCAATGGTAGAAGTAAGTGAGCCAATGTGCCTGCAAAAGCAAAAAATCGCAAAATTCAATGATGGAGGAGGAAGGAGATTGATTGCAAATGCAGCAATGAAACAAGAGGGGAGCTTCGTACATCCAACGGCCCCCAAAGCCCTCTACACCTCCAATCTAGTCTATGTGCATGACAATCTCTAATGCCTCAGAGAAATGAATACTTATAGGCACATCTCCCTAGGATTCAAAATAGTTGCCTTTTCTTGCTCCATCACTGTAACAATTCTCTATATCTAATTTACTGATGGGCAACTGAGACTTACAACTACTCTCATAATTTTAGGCCTAGACAGGGAAGATCCAAGAGTTATTTGAATGGCAGCTTCTTTTCCTGACATAAAATAAGCAAGCTACTGATATACTCCTTGTATCAACATACAGACACACAGTGTTAACTAGTGCTCTGCATCTTCATTTTCTAAGTAAGTAGCTCTGCTGTACCACATACGCTTTGATTGCCACCAAAGACTGAAATTGCACTAACTAGTCTTCAGGGAAGGAACTTAAAGCATTGAATGCAGTAACAGCAAATGGGGAGGCGGTAGTATTTAAGCTAACGGCCGGTTGAAGCTGGAAAAGTGAAGTTCATCAGTCACAGAATCAGAGAGCTGGAAGGAGTGTGCTGGCTTTGTAGTCCTGAACTCCATCATCTTCCCCAACAAATGACTGTCCCACTGTTGCCTGAAAATCATCACTGCAGAAAAGTGCTGTGCCTCAGCGACACTGTTTGACTGTTAAAATACTTCCATTGCTGAACTGCTTTTGTTGTTGCTGTTAACTGCCACCAAGTCGACTTCAACTTATGATGATCCTATGAATAAGAAACCTCTGAATCACCCTATCATCAACAGCCCTCCTCAGATCTTGCAGATTCAGGGCCACGACCTTCCTAAGGCCCTTTTCGCACGGCATTTCCGATGCGAAAGGGCCCCTTGAGCATTGTTTAAATGTGAGGAGCGGTCCACATGACGCACTCACATTTGCGTGATGCTCAAGGGCCTGGTAGGCACCACTCGCGCACTTTTTCATTTTCGGCTTGAAGCCGAAAATGGTGTGCGGTCACGCATCACTCCGAGGCTCCGCATGCACTTACCTTGCGTGCAGAGCCTCGGGAGCTGGGCCGGTCGCGCTTCCTGTCCAGTGCAGGCTGGGAAGTCCCCCAGGCTGCACTGCGAAAGGAAGAGGTGGGGCTCTCGCGCGAGCAGGAAGCTCGTGCGGAGCCGATGGACCCTGGCCGCAAGAGCCTTCCTCCAGAGGCTATTCACGCGAGCCCAGCACTGCGAAAGGGTAAGGTGCGAAAAGGGTCTTAGTCTACCTATCTGTAATGAGGTCTTCCTCTTTTCCTACTGCCTTGTACCTGAACAAGCCGTACTGACTTTTCTTGAGAGTCAGCTATTTTCATGATATGGCCAAAGTATGACAGTCTCAATTTAGTTATCTTGGCTTCTAGGCAGAGTTTACACTTGATTTACCCTAACATCTATTTACTTGTCTTTTTAACAGGCCACAGCATCCACAGAACCTTTCTCCACCCTTACATTTCAAAGGAGTTGATTTTCTTCCTATCATGTTTCCAGCTTTCACAACCATACACAGAAACCGGAAATGCAATGGCATGCACAATCCAAACTTTAGTCTTCAATGATCTATCTTTACATTTCAGGATCTTATCTAGTTCCTTCATAGCTGCCCTTCCAAGTCCTCTTCCTCTTCTGATTTCTTGACTGCAGTCTCCATTCTGATTAATGACTGAGCCAAGCATTAAAATCTTGAACTGTTTCAAAGTCTTCCTCATCTACTTTAAAATTATGTAAATCATCTGTGGTCATTATTTTTGTTTTCTTAATGTTCAATTGTAAACCTGCCTTTGCACTTTCTGCCTCAACTTTCTTCCATAATAATTCCAAGTCTTTGCTATTTTCTGCTAGTAGTATGGGGTCATCCACAAATCTTAAAATGCTGATGTTCCTTCTTCCAATTTTCATGCCTCCTTCCTCAGCATCTAATCCTGCTTTATGTATGATATGATCAGCATACAAGTTAAACAGAGAGAGTGATAAAATGCAGCCTTGCCCGACCCATTTGCCAATTGGAAACTATTCCATTCCTCTTTATTCTGTCCTGAAGGTAGCCTCTTGTCCTGAGTACAGATAACACACCAGGACAATCAAATGTTGCAACGTGCTCATTGCTTTAAGAGCAATCCAACCTTTTGCAAGACCTACACAATCAAAAGCTTTGCTATTATCCCTTAATATTCAATTAAATCTACCCTCATGTAACTTAAGCCCATTAGATCTAGTCCTTGTCACTGGAGGCAGCAGACAACATACCTCTTGCCAACTTTTGTGTGGCAGGCTTTCAGGTTGCCGAAGAGTAATAAAAACTCTCTCTCCGTCTTTCCTCCTCCCATCTATAATCTAACAATTTTCTTCAAACTTTCCTCGTAGCTCTTTTTGTCCATACCTGATCACCATCCATACCTTTCTCCGAATCCACTCCATAGAAATATCAGGGTATAATGGAATATCATGCTTAAAAACAATGTAAAAGAGAGTATTATCTTGAAGGATGAGTCCCTTAAAAAGGAGGATCTGATGTAACCAGCCAAAAGCCATTTGAGGTTAAGCTGGAATAGAAACTCTTCAAAATGATACCTAAATTCTCATAATCTATCCCAGAGGCCTAGAAATTTACTGATTCCCAGGAAATCCCATCCGCTCCAAAAAGTTTACCACATTCTTTCCCCAAACCACCAATATTGAGTCAACAGAATTCGGTCATTATAAATAAAAAAGTGAGCAGGGAGGGATGTACTAGTCCCATGCCTTTCTTTCTTTCTACTGCTCTCCTTGCATGGAGAGGGTCTCTCCTTTGTGTAAAACTAATGCTACTGATCAGAGGGAGAGCATCTACATAAAATGGAGGCTCTCATCTTCAAAAAGTCATTCTTCACATGAGGAAAGGGATGGAAATGAGCAAGAAGGGAAAGAATGCACGGCTAGCACATTCTCCCTCCACAATAGATTAGACTGTACAAGAATGAACATCTGCACATGATTAGAATGCACAGCCTTCCTAGAATCAACATTCCAAACTGCTAAATGTTCATACAGAACAGAGAGCACAAAAATGAAGAATGAATTCACTCACAACACATTTTTATCACATCCAACACGCAAGCACCATACAGCTATATAAACCATCATGTGAACTCAGAATGGTATCATGGCCACCTTGAATATCATTTGGAGAAAAGGCAGGATATGACTTGAATGTACAAACAAATAAAACAGTATCACAGATAACCCAATCCAGATTGTCTTGTCTTGTCATAGCAATCATCTAATAACATAGCAAGCTGTGACACAATCAACACTGATCTTTGAGAAAGGAAATGATTCTTCAAATCCCTTTCATCAGAAGTGATGCATCTCTTTCAACTTTATCAAAATATGCACCCAACAGTAACTTCAGCTTATCTAAATTAAGCTTCCACATCTTAATTCATGCACATCCATTCCAAAACTGCTTCCAAAGGTCAACTTCCAAATATAAAGATTTTAAGAAAACACTCAATACTTCCACTACGTCTTTATTACCAGACAACGCATACGAGAAATAGAAAGACAGAATCCTGGCAACACCCTAGTATGAATCTCTAGATGATCTCCTATATAAGGTTCATATACCTGTTTAAGAACAAGAAAGATGGAACTGAGGAGTCCCAGGAATGCTAACACCTCCTTTCCCCCCCTGCACAAACATACAGACACACAGACCTTTCCTTGCAATTGCAAGGAAACCAGGAAGTCCCCTCTCAACATCATCTAACACCCTCCCCATTGCATTAGCCCAGGGACTCTCGTAGTATTCCAACTCTGTCCACCCATCTGAGGCAAGAGTGCTGAGCATTCAGGGAAGATGTTGATGTTTCAAATACAAAGAAGCTGACACTTTACTACTAAAGATCAGATTCTAGAGTATTAAGCAAAGCCAAAAAAAAATCTATACGACAAGAAATAGGTATTTTTAAAAATCATCATTTAAATATGAATGAAATATGAAATACCTTGGGAAAGCAGAGAAGCCTGAAACATTTCATCATCAGGAAAATATAAAAATAAAAAGAAGCAATCGGAACAACAAATTCGGAACAACAAATCCACAGTTGCCCCATTCAGAAGAGCCCTCTGATTACAGTTTCCGATTCCAGTTTACTACCTGATTAAACATCACAGTTTATCAACTCATAATGTCATACTACAACATGGTTTGGCACAACATCTGAATTTTGTGCTGTCATTTTGCTACTTCTAATTATTTATTATTGACAGTGTAGGCGGGCTGCTTTTAACATTTTGTGCTTTATTAAAATTTCCATGGCAGACATTTTGTGGATCCTTACTGGTTGAAAAGGGGCAGGAGAGTAAAATTAAGAAACATGCACCAAGGTCATATGCAAAAATGTTATTGATGGTTGCATGCCAACTTTCTTTAGCTCTAGCCATTTGGGTAACTTTTTCATAGTGGAACCAGTGGGGGTATAAAAATGGGCTTGGACCCACCACTCATTTGGAGATTACACAAGGCTAGGTACCTTTTCATCTGATCACTGCGAAAAAATATGTTTGTCTTGTTAATTTATTTCAAGTACTTTTAAAAATTATTGTAATGATACAACAGCAATAATAATAATAATAGTAATGTTTATTTATAACGCCCTTTACACCAAAGGGTGGAACATATACAATCAGGGACAAGGACATAAAAACAAAAAGCACAACAATACATGGCATGAAATCCCCAACACCCCACCAGTCGCTACCCATCTCAGCCCCTTAAACACATCTCAATGACTTAAGATGGAGAGTCGAAGAGAAAGGTCCTCAACCATTTACGAAAATGGGCGAGATCCTCCTCCAACCAGAGGTCCAAAGAAAGACTGGAGCCAGATTTTGAAAGGCTCGCAGTCTTGACAGAGCTGTACGTGCTGGTCTGGATGGAATGTACCAAACAAGCCAAGCTACAAGGTACTGAGAGAGGTTAAAGCACAAAGCTTTAAATACCAGGACCAAAAGTTTAAAACAGGCTCTGGCCCAAACTGGTAGCCAGTGAAGAGATCTACGGGTAGAAGAAACAGGTGAATATTTTGGCACATTTAAAACGACCTGGACAGCATTGTTCTGAATTAAAACCAGAGGAAGAAAGAAGCAAGAAGGCAAACCTGCCAGTAAACTGTTAGAATAATCCAGGCCTGAGATAACCAGGGCCTGGACAAGCAGATGGACAGTCTCTACAGCCAGGAACCTCCTTCTCCTGCAGATGTTCAAAAGATGGAAGTTGCATGCCTTTGCTGTAGCCCCAATAAAAAAGGTAAACTTGCAAATACAATGTAGCTGGCCATACATGTAAGGAATATGTCTGTACTGGGTGAAAAATACCCACCTTCTTGTAGATTATGATGTTATTTCCCATTGTCAACACTTAATTATGGCCACTCTATAAAATGAGAGACCTCCAAGAGGTTATCAGCTGTCCTGTTCAGGTTTTGCAGACTCAGGGCTGATACCCGCTAACATTTGATAACTGGGTTGAGATCCTACCTCCAAGAGAATGAGTGTAACCCACATGGATGGAGTCACATGGCAGCTGCACAATCCCACTTTGGTTAGTAAATTGTGATAGTTCACAATCAAATGTAGATGATACATACATGTATACTGTACAAGGCACACCTATGCATAATGCACATGTACAGCCATATACAGTGTGTGTCCATGAGCCATGCGAACATATAGGGAACAATGCTCCTACAGTCTGGAACTGAATATAGTCATTCTACATCAGACAAAGATATCCAACTATTTCCACAGGAAACTTGAGCAAGCATTACACATGCATAAAACACCAAGAGAACTCCAGCCTACATATATCAGCAAACAAAGTGATCATCATGAAAATAAGAGGCCAGGTTAATGTATATACGGACTGCAAATTCTAACACTTCAATATATGGATTGGAAGTTCATTATTATTTCTACGGAACACTGTGTTTTCTTCTCTTCCCAGAGCCTCAATAGAGTAGAGAAAAAGAAAAAAACATCTATCAGAAGCCTCATACTACTGGCCACTTCAGATACCATGGATCTTACATTAAGTATGAATACAACAGAGGTGCATTTGCAAATGCATCTATTATCTATGTAAATTCACCAGCAAGCCAGAAGTTCCCTGTCGACTATATACTCAGGAAAAATCTGGATTTGTCTTGTGAGTGTTGTCTGAAATAGCCTATGGCATACTTAACATTAAGATTAATCCATCCCTAGCTCCCATTAAACTGACCGTTGTCTCACCCTGCACACCAGCTAATCTGGAAATTCTTCTGTTTAAATTGCACTAGTTCATCACACTTTGGTTCTCATGCATTTGCTTCTTGCATATTAGCATAATGAAATGTGCAGTGATATTAGTTATCTAGGGTTGGATCTAATTGCTACTGGAAACTAATTAAAATGGGAAAAGGTGTGGGAAGCCTGAGAAGACTCCATTGCTCAAGGATAGTGAGAGCTGCTCTAAAATACACCCATGCGCTACTTCTCCATGAGGCAAGCTCCTTACCTCCTCGTGCCTTGAGTTGTGCACACTTAATCCTGGGAAAAGCACACATTTAAGACTCACACTGCAGGTTGTGTAAGAGACAAGTTCAACACCTTAACTAAGCTTGTTCATTTCCTTGATGAAGGCACCAAGGGCAACTCTCACTCCAATACCAATCTGCAGCAGAAAGCAGAATGAAGAGCCTACCAACAGAGCAGGGCCAGTCCTAACATTAGGCAGAGTAACCCACTTGCCTCAGACAGCAAATGTTAAGTGTTGCAGGGGTGTTCCTGAACATTCCTGTCTTTTGGAAGACAGAGCTATGAAATCAAATACTGAACAACAGTAACAGTAACAACAGTACCTTCTGGCTTCTGTACATTTAGTGGAGAGGCACCACCAGCTTGGTCTTTTTGTCAGGCAGCAAAATGTTTTGGGATCTCCCTCTACCAGCAGCACCAATACTCTAGGCCTTCTGTCCCTCCCTGTACTAACACTGGACCAAACAGGGACCAGGCAAGATGTGTCTTTATATAACTTTTCTAAAAATGCAAACTTCACATCAACATATGTAATAAATTTGTCTGTACAGTTCTGATCACCATCACTGACACATACATGCATGTATGCACGCACACAAACGCACATACAGCATTTCTGTAACTGGCACTAACACTGTAAATGTTCACACAATTAAAATTGAATGTTATTGCAGTACAGAGGGCTCTTGTCAAGATGGACACAGGAATGAAGACATCAGAGCCTGGAAAAGGTACTTTCTTGGGCTACAATGTCCAACACCCAACAAAGCAAGCACAGTTAGTAGACATGCTGGCTGGCAGTTTCTGGGAGGTATAGTCCAAAAAAGGGGAACATCTTCCAAGCTTTGGGAGATGGGAATCAGCTATGCTGTTCTCTTTCCTGCCTACTATATAGCCATGGACTTTTCAAATCTGGCAGCCATTGCAAAAGTCCTGAACAAAAAGACTTGATATCCTGTTTTCTGCATATAGAGAACAGTGTTATGTCCTAGAGCTACTCAGGGGTGTACTGAGTGTGTGTGTGTGTGTGTGTGTGTGCGCGTCCGTGCGTGTGTGTGAGAGAGCGAGAACAATTTCAATTTCTCC
The DNA here is from genome assembly GCA_030412105.1 of Cyclura pinguis. Classification (NCBI taxonomy): domain Eukaryota; kingdom Metazoa; phylum Chordata; class Lepidosauria; order Squamata; family Iguanidae; genus Cyclura; species Cyclura pinguis. Next base: position 13,053,803 of record CM059599.1, on the reverse strand, counting down.
CTCCCCCCCCCCCACCTCTCTCTTTGCCACCAAAAGTCTGTGGTTCTAGGGCTCAGTGTTCTTAAAGTCAAGTCTGCCTCCAAAGTATTTCAGAGTATGTGAGGCAGGTCAGGCTCAACATATTCTGACAAATCAATGCAGGTAAAATAACGCAGTGAGAATAATTCCCTCACTTGGAAATTACTCTTGAAGTGTTGATTTTTGTGCTGTTATGTGTGTGTGAGTTTTTGCTTGTATTGATTGTTAGAAGGTTTTTAATCATTTAATTATTGTTTTTAAATGTTCTAAACTGTTTGTGTACTGTTTCTATATTACATACCTATTTTTTTTAAAAAAAATAGTTATTTGGAGACCTGGTTAGAGGGCTCTCAAAATCAAGTGGCATAGGAATATTAGAAAGTCAAGGCATTGGTAAGGTTCAGCCTGCTACATAACTGTCTCTCCTTAATTTCTAGTACCTGTTTACTTTTGCCTTACAAATTTTCTGTGCATTATTCACTACAGTCTGTGTATTTCTTTTCCTACTGCTAAAGCACACAGTTCCATAACAACAATAACAATATTTTTTAAAAAATTGGTTTCTATAAAAAAAGACATTAGGTGCGGAAATAAAATACATTTATGCAAAGCCAGCATGTATATGATTCACAACTCCAAAGCACAGAATCTGCATTAGCTAGGTACAAATTCCTTGGCACTGAACCCCCTTTTTTGGGGGGGGGGGTAATGCACACTCTCTGCAACCAGGCCATCTAATTGCAGTGATTTAAGCATTTAAAAATACATTTTAGGCATCTAAAGAAAAGGAAGCAGGCAAAGTGACCAAAGGAATGCAAAAAAGCACATAGAAGAGTTCTACATATGAACAGTTTTCAGCGTCTGATGCTCTTCCATGCTAGAGACTTGTGGACTGAAGGAAAATTTTATTTAACACAGAGTTCTTATCTGGGGGAGCAATGCCATCATTTTGCACAAGCCCCCAAAGTTACACATCTGACTACGGCAAACAATCAGACCTACAATCCTGAGACCACTGAAAAAACTGGCAGATCAGATCAAATGTCTGTCTCATTTCTGTTGCTGCTAACATGCCTTCAGGAAAGTCAACAAGGAAGGCACCAGGGCCTATGCTGTATGGTTCCCTGCATCTAGCCTTCAGAAATAAACTATTTCTAGACAGAGACTTGATATAATAAAGTTGGGTGATACTCAGTTTCTCTTATTGCTGCAAGACAGACAAAAACAGAGCTTAGAAAAGTTGTTTTGGAGGCTAGATATCCCACATTAGTTCCCAATTCAGGCATTGGTGAATCTATGCTTATGTTATTTCCACTAATCCAACAGATCTGCTCCAGACGAAAATGTCCCTATACCAGCAGCTCTAAACATTCTCAGCCTTCTGCCTCTCCCAGTACTAGCTTTGGACACACAGAGACCAAGCAAGATGTGTTTTTATATAACTTTTTCAAAAATTGTATCATGTTAACGCAACTTTTCCAATCTTTTTGGCCAAACCTTAACAATATAGAGGGCAGGGTGCACTGGGAAAATATGAGTCTGCCTCTACCAAAGACTGCCTGACTTAAATTTCCATCTCTCTACATCAGAAGCTTGCTCCTGCACTAAGTTATAGAGTGTGATAATCTTGCACAGAGATTGTGGGGAAGAGCTTGGTCTAACAACGGCTTGTGACCTATCAACCAAAGGATGGCCATGTCTCCCTTACAGACAGTAGTAGCTACAGCTTCCATGTCACGGATGTAGTGAATTTGCTGAACATTTTAGCCCAAACTTTAAAAAAAAAAACCTATCCTAGCTGTTCAACTTTAGCCCTCAAATAGGTCCAGCACCTTGGATAGTTCCTTTGAAATTACACTAAAACCTGGAGCAGATTCACTTCAATCTGACATGCAAGCCCACAACCAATGCTGCTTTACAGCAACCCTATGAGACAGGAGCTTGCAATTATTTCCTCATAATGCAAACCAGGAGGCTGACAGCATGCCTAAGGCAATCAAGATTTCATTTCTAGATCAGGGCTCATGCTCTATATTTAAAATAAATGTATAGCCAGCCTGTTCACACAGACAAAACACTCAGCTTTGCAATCTAAAAAAAATGAACAGCCAACACCTGTACTTCTTGGGGGATTTTTAAGCCTGACTGCCTGGACAGAATTCCTACTCTCTACAGCTGAGTAGACAAGTGACAATTTAAAAAGCAGCACATGCTGTTAACCACAACACAATATCAGCTTAGCTCTCTACAGTCTAACATTTGGGGAAAAATGAGGTGTCACACTCAACAAGAGTCTGCTGCCAATACAAACCTTTCCATATCAGGTTCACTCACATAGCTTGTAGTGTTGCTTAGCCTATGCTGTGATGCCAATCATGGTATTCCTGTCAGTTGCAAAATTTTGTGGCATTAGAAGTGGAAAACCACTTGCCACTCTGCATGAGCTACCAGGGCTACAGGGTGTAGCAACTAGCAAGGGAAAGCCTTCTAGGTTTGACAGTGGCTCCACTCACAGGCTCTTCCATAACAGGGCAGGATATAATGGCTTCCTGTTCAGGGTGGGATTCTGGTTGAAAAACACTGTCTTCTCTGGTTTTGGGACTCTTCTCACACCTCCTGCTTCACTTCCATCAACTCTCACTCAGGAGGGAGGGTTACAATGGTCCCATCCTTCCTCTCCTTCTGCCAGCAAGCTGAAACATTTTCATGCCATCAGACTCTTAGAAACTGACTGCCTTGGGGTTTTAATGCTGTACAGTCTTGTTTTTATGCTTTGTATATAGCTCTTCTTTTATTTTTGGTAAATTTAAGTGGTTTTAACTTTATAAACAGTTTAATTGCTTTTAAAACAACTATTATATCTATGCTGTTATTGAAGTCTCTATATAGTTTTTAAGCTATATTGTTTTTAAATATTTTGTTACCTGCCTTGAGTCTCATTACTGGGAGAAAGGCGGGATATAAATGAATAAAATAGTAAGAACGATGATGATAGTGATAATGTGATTGAGGCATTTCATTAGGCAGCCGCCACAAATGCGGACGGGAGACATGAAAAGGCACGGGGTGCTGCCGCAAGATAGCATAAATGACATTCCACAGGAGGGAGAGGACTTAACATAGGTCCACCATCTGCAGCATGTATAACGTGCATTTCCATTTCCTCAACAGAAAGACCTCATGTTCCATAAGAAAAACAATGTACACCTGTGCCCACAGCAACAACATAATCTGGACTCTGAAGAGCCAATTTTGTCACTGTCAGCAAAGTGGTGATTTGTGAGCTAATGCTTCTCATCTTAATTATGTGCTCCTTTTGCCCCACTCCCACCTTCGTCAGCACAAGGGGCTGGAAAGGGGAGCAGAAGTCGCACCTGTTAGCACTCAATCGTCTGTCACCTTCGGGCCCAGCAAGATTCAGTTCCTTGTTCAAGCAGGAGCTTGTTCATTTGGTGTTCTCTTAAAAAAAAAAAGATTTCAATGTGCATATTTTTATGACAGACAAGCCCTGATACTGTTGACCTGACTCACCAGGGAGGGAGGAGAATGCATAAGGCAACATGACCTGGATTCTTTTTCTTTTCTTTTTTTTAACAAACAGCAACCAAATGAATATTTTACCTCAATTTTCAAGGCCGTGGTTTTTCTGGGGTCCCTTAACATTTTATCAAATTACTTCAGTGAGAAGACAAGTAATGGTGGACAGCCTTCTCTTAAAAGCAGTTTGTACTTACTGCACTGTTTGGCTGCCATGGCATGTTGTGTTGTGGAGAGCTATCACAGGCTCAGCCAAGGTCTTATAACAACTGTGTGTGTCCTTGCTGAGTTCTTTCCAGAATCCTCTGCAGGTCCTTGGCAGAAAGGTAAAGAAAGAATTCTCTGAAGGTTAAAACAAAACAAAACAACTGCGGTAAAGCAAGTAGAAACATACATGAAAAGCTGATGCCTTGAGGACCAAGACACCAGGTCAGAAGTCTAAGCCATCTCAGGAGGCCTCTGGATTGGAAGGCTAATTTCATATTTCATCATAAATTCCTGGAGCATTTTATTGACTCCCTGCGTGGCCTCCCAATTGGTCAAGGAGTCCTTAGACAAACGTCCTGTTCCTGAAGACCTTAAATGTTAAATGTCTTAAATGTTCTGCTGGTCATCTGCTATCAGCCGGACTGATTCTGCTCCAGGCACATCTACACTACAAAGCTTTAAAGGAGTCCTTGTAAGTGGTTTGGTGATCATGGTTTCTTCCAAGGAACACTGGGAACTGTACTTCTACAGACATGTTCTCATTACTACATGTACTTTCTCAATTTTGAGGAACAATGACCATCCTATGTTAAGATAAGAGACTAATTTCTTAGGCTGTGGTTCAGGGAAATAAAGCCACACCCCAGCTCTCTGAAGCTATACTGGATCTACCACTACTTCTAAGCGAGCTTGATCTTTTGTTAACGGCAGCTAGAATCCTAAATGAAACCTGAGACACTGAGTAAGAAGGCTTGAACCCACGCAAAACCATTTTCTCCAGAGTATTATAACTGGGTCAGTTTACTGGGGTTTCTCTGGGATACAGGGTTTAGAACTAAAGCCTGCGAACATTTTTTGTAACATCAGATAATTTCCCTCTTGTCCCCACGTAATAAATCAAATGGTAAATAATCAAACCAGGGCCATCATTGCTAGTATATGTGTGCTGGTGGCCAAAGCTTTCATGATGATAGATTTATCTGCATGTTTTTAAGGATATTATTCTTGCAACCCGATTCCTATCTTTGGTTATTGGGCCATATGGCAAGGGGTTTAAAAACAATTTACAAAATGCCCAAGAATATATTAACTTTGTCGTAGCCAGATGATGCATTGAAGCATAAATTACATCTCCCAGTAAGGTCCTGCCTCACCCAGAAGAATTCATCCCAAGAGAGAGCAGGCTGAAATAGCTGGACTCTCTAATGGCAAAGTACAGAAAGAAAAGACTGAAATATATACTGGGACTTGTTCACTTGTAACACCAAGACGAGTCTTAGGGTACTTCTAGATCAGGTAGAAAGTTGAGATGTTATCCCTATATAGGAGAAAAAAGGGCAGTTGCTAGATATACTGTTAGATGAGGTATTGCTTCACAAATATGACACGACATTTAGCTGGGCCATCACTACCAGTTTTCATTTCCATATCCATACAGAAGTGGAAACTGGTTCCAGTATCACTGCACACAGAAAAACAGTAAGGTTCAGTGCCAGGAAATGTCCTATCAATTCTACTTGCAGCCCTCAGTCTCTAACCCAGAATCCTCCGCAATGTACAAGGACTCCATCCCACATCAGTCATCTATAATGCTTGAAAGCATACACTTGCTTTCTTTGTTCTTTACAGGCCCTTCAACATTCATCAAGAACCTTGCTCTCTTCCCCAAAATACTAAATTCATACTACAGCAGAGGGGTGAACAGACTGCTCTTTCAAAATTGTGCAGTCATTTTGGTCTATAGTGGGCAGATGTTTGACACTTAAAATAAGCTTTTTGCTACTAAGGCCTGCCATGCAAAGCCAGGACAATACTACTATTACTACCACTGCAATTATTATTAGTAGTGGTAGCAGTAGTAGTAGTAGTATTACCCTATCCTCAGAAAAATATCCTCCTTCTCCTCTCTTTACAACCATTCTCAAATGGTTCAAGGTTCCTTCTTTACCTTCACAACAACTCTGTGAGACCAGTTAGAATAAAAGAAAACAAACAGGCCCAAGGCCACCCAATGAGTGGTCATAGCCGGTCAGATATTTCAAACTGGGTCAAAATCCAGCACCACATTCGCTCTCAACTCATCCTTTACTCCCAACATCCACAGCATGATACCAAACCAAGAAGAAAAGAGTGAGTAACTCAACTCAGAAGGAGAAAGGTGCTTCAAAGCCGAGGGCAGACACAATACGGCAGTAGGGAGGAGAGCTTAAAGGGGCAGCTTTTTGAATGCCTGAAGGAAAAAAAATCATCACCATAAAAAAGATATAATTGACAACTTGCTGCCTTTTGGTCTACTGTCTGAGGCTTCTGCCACGGCTACTCCATCCACCTCTCTACTGAGGCTGACCCTCCCTGGTGACATGCACTGGGTAGGCACAGAATTTGCAGCACTTGTCCCGACCACTGCATTTCTGTGGCTGGCCTTGTGCAGCTATGAAGGACACCCACTAGAACAGGAAGAAGGCCTTCACAGTGAAAAGAAGGGCCTTTTCAGCATCTGTTACCTTCCGCAGAGTGCCCTTTACATTTACCAAGATAAGTGTTTCGTTGGAGGGAACACACACTTCAGCGTGTTAATTGGCAGCACTTAGCTACCGTTGAGAGCCTTTGTATGAAAGCCTAATGTACAAATTAATGGAGTAATCTTCCTTGCTATTCAATGGGCAAGCTTCGGAAACTCTTATAAAGGGAGTGCTTAATGCAAAAGGCACACTGCAGCGCCCAGCAAAGCTATTCCAGAGGATCAAGCCGCTAGGTAATGTGAGGAGAGAGAATCAGGATCCAGCACCTCCTTCAGACAACAAGTCCGCGACAGGGAGAGGGATCCTACACAGCCCCTCTCTGGTTCCTCTGTGGTCCATAATTTAGATCTGGAGGAGCCAGCATTTGATGCTTAGTCCTCCAGAGGACAAGTCTGGAGTTGTCATTCTCTCTTCACAACCTAGGAGCAGCTAGTGGAGTCCATTTCACAGAGATGATGAATCCACTCTCAGTTTTATGACCACTCCTCCTGCAGGATGCACAGGAGCAATCCTGGTATCAAACCTTGGGCAGAAATAAGTCTCAGCACCTCAGTGGCTCGAAAATTAGCTGAAGGAAGACTGGCTGTAAAGTCAAGGGTGGCCTCTTCTAGAAACAGATCCACGGGATGACCCTATTACTGCATAAAGCTGATAAAACAGAGGATGAAACAACAAAACCCTCAGCTTTCCCACCACAAAGGTAGGATAAAATAAAAGAAGGGAGTGAGCTCAGAAAAAAGAGAAAGGAAAGGGAAAAGAGAGAGACACTATTTTGCGGGGGGAGGGGCAAGAATGAATCTTTTTATCAGAAAATATTTCCCAATACAAACCTGCCCAAAAGTCAAGATAAAAATAAGAAGGACAGACAGACAGACAGACAGACAGAATCTGGAATTAAAGAATACATTCTTAAATCCTAAATTGAACCACATTATGTAAACCTCAGCATCTGTATTAAACTACAGAGGCTAGGTGCAGAGCTTATTATACGCCAAAGGTAGGTGAGGCTAGGAAGTGCTGGGTACCAAGAGTATTTTCTCCTTCTTTTCATGGGTTTCAACAAAGGGAGATGAACATCATACTCTCTAACTGTCAAAATATGGCAGGGACAGACTTATTTAATCCCCTGGTGTTCCACTTTTTCAGGTGCTTTTAAAATGTCCCAGTTCCTTTCTCTTCCTCCTGCTTTGCCCCTTTGCCTTCAGCTTACTTCAGTTGCTGCAAACTGAGTTCAAAGTGCAAAATGAGTTTCCATTCAATTAACTTAGCAGGGGAGAGAGTCAAAGAGGGAACAAAATCTAACCCTTCCCAGTAGGCTCGGGCAAAAGCAAACCACTGCAGCCTCTCTAAGTTTGTGTGTTCTTCCTCTTTTATAGCCACACACTGATTTTGACGGGCCCCAGTTTTCGTCTGTGAAATGTTGCAATCCTCTTTATGCCTACTGAAAGTAAACCCCACTGACTTCGATATCAATGGGTATGGCGTTGCAGCTGTAATCAAGCAAGGGAGCAATATGAGGAAGGAAGTAGCCAGTATATAAAGTCCATATGTCTCTGAATAGCCACACCTCAGTGACTCTCAGTTAGGCCTCAAGCCCAGTTGCACTTCCCATTTCTCGATCCTGCACACAAAGACAGGCTTTCAGTTGCAAGCTTACATCCTTCATTAGCATTATAAACCACCACCCACCTCCAAGATTAAACATACTGCCCTATAACCTATTTGCCCATCCACTTCCTGTCCATTCCAATTTTTTCAGTCATTATTTATTTCTTAGACTATTCCTAGGCTGACTCATAAGCAAGTTTCTCTGGACAATGTATATAAAACAATAAAAATAAAACTACACGATAAAGCATATAACAAAAAATTAAAGAATAAAATTATACCCAAACAGACCCTGAAGCTTTAAAAAGCCAAAATTGCAGAATCTATTTAAAAGCCTGTCCGAATAAGAAAGATTTTGCCTGGCACCAAAAAGAATACAAGGTAAAATGTTCAGGAGAGGGCATTAATTCCAAAAAAGGTTACTATAGAAGAGAAGGCTCTGCAAAAATTCAGTGAAAAATAATCAGTGAAAATCACACATTAAGGAAATCCAAGTTAGCAGCCACACCTTCCTTTGCTGCTGCTTCTTGTTTCTTGGGGGGCAGACCTGCCGTACAACTGCAAATGTATTGTAATCTTGGATTCAGTCCTTCACTGCTGTGAACAGGCTGTGTGACTCTTATTGGCCTTAGGATTACGACCTCAACCATGAAAGCCTTCAGACTGTGCCGGATCCAAGCAGGAGCAATACAAATTCTTCATCATTTACAGGAATAATATAAATTTAGGCCATTTCCGCACTACACTGTTATAGTGCTATTATTCCACTTTCAACATCCTGTGGAATTTCTGGGGTTTGTAGTTTACTGAGGCCAAAGAGCCCTCTGGGTGAGAATTCAAAATGCCCTTCCCTAAACTGCAAACCCCAGGATTCCATAGGATGTTGAAGGTGGAATAATAGCAATATAAATAGTATAGTGCAAAAATGGCCTTACACACTGTGTTGTCACTTTAGTGCAGGATCAGGACACTCAGAGGGTAGTTGGCTCTTCTTCATTGGATTTTTTTAAGCAGAGGTTGAATGGCCATCTCTCATGAGTGCTTTAATTGTGTACTCTCATATGGCAAGTGGTTGGACTAGATGACTCTAGTGGTCTGTTCCAAATTTCAGATTCTATGGTTCTGTGATTCCAGCAAAGTTTTCCTCAGCTGTTTTTGTAGTAAAATCCCGCTCTACTAGATTAATAGCATATCATTACAATTCCTGTTTCACATTTGTAACTGTGCTTGCAAAGGGGGCACTTACTGTATAAGTGCCCTGTCTCATTCCCATACTTATATAGGGTGTCCATACTTATATAGGGTGTCATTCGCTTTTCACTCCCTTCTCTGTGTCTACTTGCCACTTTTTGGGGAGGGGGAAGGCAAAAATATCACTTAAGGAGAAGCTTCACAAGTCCTATTTTAGTTTAATTCGGAAAAAGCAGGAAGCAAAACATATTAGAAGAAGATGCTAATGGTGACAAAGCAGTCCACAGAAATTCTGCTGCCTGAGGTCCCAGAAACCTAGAATCAATCCTACTCAGGTCATTGTATTTGGTCTATATTTGGCTTGGTGGGTAACACTTGCTATGCAGGCCTTGGTGATGTGCTTAGAATTTCTTGTCCTGATAGCCACAAACACAGTAATAAAAAAAATCATCAGATATTTGCAGATATATTTCAGATATTCAGAAACTAAACCTCTTGCTTAACATAGAGGAACACATTATCTTGTAAAATCATAACAAGTTATCACAGAGTCATCCTGCTGTTTTTTCCTGTCATTTCATCGCTTTCCCCAGCTTTGATGCCCCCCACCTGGATTCCAGTTCCCATCATCCCTGACTGCCAGCCATGTTTGCTGGGCAAGGTGGAGGTCATAATCCAGAAACATCTGGAGCATGCTAGGATTGGAGAGGCTGTTCTAAATCCTCACTACACACTTGAGAACAATCAGCTGGGTCCACACAATTTCTTCCTTGGCCAAGAGTAATCCATAGGGTGGATTTCTATGGTCCGTACTTTGGTTGGCAGTGGTCAGTGCCTACTCCAGGTCACATTTCTGTGAGCACACAATCCAGGAATTGGAGTATATGCTCTTCTGTTCTCCAACCCTCCTCTGCCAGTCATTTCTATTTAGGGAAAACAGAAGAGGTTTGTTTTCAAACCAAACCAAACACTGTCAAGCAAAATATACCGGTAATATACAATGAGCAATAGAAACTTTTTTAAAAAAAAAAAAAGGGTCCTACTACTGGAAAGTTTGCAATCTGGCTTTCTGTCAGACAGTCTTGCAATTATGTCACAGGCTCAGACAAAGAGAGCAAAAATTTAAATGGATTGTAATTTACTGTAATAACACATTACTATCTATTGCTTACTGTAAAACTTATAGCCCTAATATATGTCTGTTAACTTCTGAAGACTGAACTGGCACTCCTTCCACAAGCATTCTGACTGCTACAAGCATCATCTCATTACTACTAGTAAGAACAGTCCCTCAGCTACTATTAGACATATAATACTACCTCTCTAGCTTCCAGGTTATACAAGTAGTGGAAAGTATGTCACAAACCCTGTGAAATTTGGTGAAACTCACCATGACTCATTCCAAGAAGCAACAGCTCAGAAAGCCTCCTTCTAAAGCCATTAACCTCCTTGCACATGGCTGTAACTATCTGTTGTGGCTACACATTCTTACTGTCCTCGGTGAAGCAAAGCTTAACAGTTCCATAGGAATGAATGCCACAACCTACAAGCTGACAGCCTGTGCTTTATACTAATCAGGTGAGAACCATCTAAAAATATGCCAGTGTGGCTCAAAACAGATTCATCTAGTCAAGCATCCTGTTTCTCACAGTGGTCAACTGGATGCTGATACAACATGAGGGAAAAAGCTCTTGCTGTCGTAGAACAAAAGCCTTCTCATGTGTTGCACTGAGTATGTGCCGCTGAGGTACACCTAGCTCTCTGTTTCCAATGCATCCTACAGTACCACTGTGCTACAAATAAAAATCAGACTTTTTCCAAAGAGCATCTCCCACATATTCATGCCAAATCAGATGATCCAGACTAAGGATGTAAATTCAAGAATACTTGCTAATATGTGCATCCTTGACCCAAAAAACACAAAATGTGTCCTAAAACTCAAAGCAGCCCACCGAGCTAGAAAAGAACAGCCACAGAATTCTTCACAGCTCAGGACTTTTTCAGGGAAAAATTTTCTGTGCAAAAATACGCATGGTTTATTCTATGCAGATAGTATGCTTGTAAGCAGAAAATGTTTAATCTGCACAAAAAGCAGTGTTTTTGAGCAGCAAACAGTGTACTTAGTGCAAAATAAACTGATGCAACTTTTTCTCCCCAAAGAAACATGCTTTCCGTGCAGTCATGAGTCTATCTGTGCAATCTGGATAAATTTATGTAAACTGAAACAAGGACACTGTTTTCTGCACAGAAGACATGATTTTGGGACAGAAAACATGTGTTCTGCACTAAAAACTAACTTTTTGCATGTACATCTGCGTTTTTCACAAAACAAACTATTGGGGTTTGAAATATAAATATATATATACCTCTATCATACAAACAGTGAGAAGAGTGTACAACCTATTTTAAAGATGACTAGCTCCTGTTGGAGACTTCCTGACCGCCCCTCCCTTTTTTTTTGGCAAGAAAAGGGGCTATCTAGACAATGCCTTTTTCATCCATCATCTCTGAACACACATCAAGTTAGTTACCATATGGTTCTCCTAACTCCAAGAAAAGAATAAACTGTAACTTTTATACATAAAAACTGCAGAGTGGTTTTAACTTTGCTTTTTGAAGAGGATCAAAAGATTCTGCCATGAAACCTGACCTTCTGGGTTTGCCTTTGTTCTGAGCAGACACTCCTTCATCAATACTCTCTTCTAGGGTTGCCAGATCAAGACTATTCTGGGCCCTGAGGTTTCAGGGCCAAAACCTGAGACCAAGGGACAACTCCTTGTGATGTCACAGGAGCTGGACCATAGTGATGTTAGAAAGATGACACAGTTCCTGCCCCTGCTGGTATCATTAAGCATGGATACATCAAGCATCAACCAAAACTGCACAGAGTATTTCATTCTAATATAAAAACACCCCATCTAACAAATGAGGAAAATACACAAACACACACTTTTCGAGGCATCTTTTCTGCTCTGAAATTTCTTCACCTTGCCCCTAGGACCAGAGAAGAAGGTCCAGACTCTGAGACATTATCTTCTTGCCCCCACCACCACCACCAAAAAGGGATTAATTCTTGTACATCTTATTCAGTATGAATCTAGGGGCCTGATGAAATGTTAGATGACCATTTCACTTCAAATTATTTCTCTTAGAATAACCTTTGCTTATTAGGATTATTGTATCTTCAAAAGAAAAAAAAAAGGATATATTTCCCAAGTGACTATTTCAAACCACCAACCACTATTATGACTCTCACTTTAAATACCCCTACTATATAAACTGTGATAATTGCTACTGGAAATATTCCTAAACTTCATTGCATTTAAATAACAATTTTGCTTTCCCTTTCCCCTTTCTCCACTGCATTTGAAAGCCTCCTCCCCTGCTCCACTAGGACAATCTGTTCCATCATCCCCACATGACTGGAGGTTCCATCAGCCACCCTGCTTGGCTAGCTCGCCTTCTCCTTCTGGGACTGTCTCCCTACTTCACCCATTACCCGAGAGTTTCTCTCTCTCTCTCTCTGTGTGTTCTGCCAGGCCAGCTCCATCCCTTCTCATAGCACAGTACTTGAGAAATTGGTGGGACAGCAATGAGGATGTGGACTCAGTGGGCAAGAGGAAAGGTGGTAGTGGGCATTTTAAAAATCCCAGACATCTAAAAAAATCCACCCCAGCAGATATTTTAGCTTTCAAAGAGATGACAAGTCTGGGAAAAGGAGGACTTATGGAAACTCTAGTGTATATGTTTGTGGAGGAAGTGCTGAATTAGAAAGCAATGTTTAGATAGATAGATAGATAGATAGATAGATAGATAGATAGATAGATAGACAGACAGACGGATGGATAGGAAAGATATGTTCTGGCCGAAATTACCACCAGGTTCACCTCTTAGACTCTTCCCTTATGTCCTTGGCAATCCAGTTAAGGTTTGACAGTGTTTAAGGATGACAGTGCTTGAGGTAATGGGACAGTGCCATAACAGGATTACAGGAAAATGTGAAGGAAAGGGCATACGGATGTAATGTCATTTCAGTAACAGCATTTGCGATCAGTTTGGATTCCCTGCCCCACCCCCAACACACACTTTTTTCCCTTCTTTTTTGCTGACAAAGAAGTCAGTATCACTTATATCATTCTTTTAAAACTGTATTACAGCCATAAAGACTCTGCCACCCCAAGAGAAAGAAACCACTCCAATTACATGTTATGTCTCGGTAAAGGGGCAAGGGGGAATCCAAGGTTCCTAACATTATTTAAAGCTACTGAGAATCAATGGGGAAATTCCAGTTCAACTCTTACTTCTGCCATTTTGTTACTTAACTTGTCTAATTTTCATAGTTCTATTTGCTTGACTTGGGAGACTCTTTTTCCATGCACTGGAGCACTTGAAGAGACATTTGAAGCCACTACATGACGCTATGCAAGACAATATAGCATGCAGGGTTACCAAAAGAGTAGGTTAAAATGAAAATCAGCTGGAGGGGTAAGTAAAGCGATAAAAGTTTTTAAAAAATATCAAATAACGCCAGCAGGAACCAGAACACAAAATGATAAATTTTTTAAAAAGGTGATTTTTAAAAAGGTGTTAAAACTGCTGCTTAAAATAGTACAAAGATGGACCCAGCAGGAATTCACTAGAGGAATGTTTTTCAAGCTGTGGTCCTCTCCCAAGATTTGAGAATTCAACTCCCAGAATCCCTGACCATCGGTCATGCCAGCTGGGACTTCTGGGAGCTGAAGTCCCAAAATCTGAAGGAGCAAGGATAAACATCCACTGCTCTAGTCAAAGAACTCCAAAGGAAAGGGGCCTTTGAGGTCCCTCCCTAAACCACAAACCCCAGGATTCCACAGGATATTGGAAGTGGAATAACAGCACTATAACATGCTAGTGCGAAAATGGCCTGAGTCTTCATAAATTTCACCACGGTAGCTCATAGGTCAAAGGACCGGGCTTCATTTCACAATTCTATGTGCAAGGATATGTACATGGTTACCCTGGCAGATATACTTGGTACATAGATGTGATATAAAGTCATCACCTGGTAGGGTTCAGCAAGCCACTGCACCATAACACCTCTAGCACAGGAATAATAATGCTGACTTATTTTTAAAAGATGAATGTGACCTCATCGACGCATGCAACAGAATTAGAAGCAAAGTAAGAAGAAAGTTAGGGAAGCATGGAAAAATATAATCCAATTTGAGACACTTGAGATTAAGTGATACAGCTCATTCTGCTTCATTTGACAGGTACATTCCAGCCCCCAAACCTGTCTCTTCCTGGCATATAACTGCAATACAAATTTCAGTTGCAAACAGGGCTTCTTAACCTGTGGCCTATCTCTGTAGACCCATGGGAGTGCACATATGATCTTTGCAGGAGGAAAAAAAATGTTTTTCTTCTATTTCTCACACATTACTTTAAAAGCTGTCCTTGTAAAATATATATATATATATTTATAACTAGGTTATTAAGATATTGTTTCACTCCAAACAAGTACAGGGCATCACGGGACACTACACGGTAAGGTAAAATACATTCATCATCATAGCCATGCTATGACATTTCCAATGCAATAAAATAAAAGTGTGGCCAAAATTTTGTGTGCGCAAACTGTATCTGGGTTTCATGGCCTGCCCCCTAAAAAAGGTTCAGGTTCTCTGAATGCAATACATACTCAGAGCATACTTAAACTAGCGCATGAAGATGCAGCCACATCCTTCTGCTGCCACACTCTCTCACATATCTCTCACTCACTGATGTTCAACAAGCGTCCTTTCTTTCACATCAGTATGCTTTGCCAGTAATATCACAGCTGCCCTTGGCCGCCACGCCAACAGCTTCCTCATTGTCTGTCGCTCCAAAAAGTTTAGCTGCCAGCCAAGTGACCGACTACAAACAAAAGCTTGTTTGACCAGCACTTGTTCCAAAACAAAGCCCCAACTAGTGAAGGAAATGCTGGAAAAAAGGCAGACGAATTGATACTCTGACAATTTTGCAAATCCGAAACAGAGGAAATGCAAAGGGGAGGGGTGAATGGGATTCTTCTTCTTCTTCTTCTGGCACTATACACTCATTAAACAATGTCGTCTAGCCTTTCCATATAGCTGGCTTTTGTCCTCGATCTCGCCTCCCTCCAGCAAGAGAAAACAAATATATTTCTGCAAAACAGTGCAAGAAGGAGAGGCGATGCAGGGATGGCTCAAGCATTTGCCACTGTGCTTGGGTCCAGAGACTGATCAGGTGGACGATGGGATGAGGAACAGGTTGCTGGTGTTTTTGGTACTCCTTTGAGCCTTCTCGAAGGAATGAGAAAGCGAGAGGCATACCTAAACACATGATTTAAACAGGTTTTGCATACATCTAATTAAGCTTATGAAATAATTTATTTGGTACTCTT
The DNA here is from genome assembly GCA_030412105.1 of Cyclura pinguis. NCBI lineage: Eukaryota > Metazoa > Chordata > Lepidosauria > Squamata > Iguanidae > Cyclura > Cyclura pinguis. Next base: position 13,038,317 of record CM059599.1, on the reverse strand, counting down.
TTAACTAAAAGGAGAAAATAAGTAGCCCATGGGCCACATGGCCCCCAGAAGCCTCCCAGAGACATGACTTACAGGCCATTTCTTCCTCCAGTGGTCCCGTTTGAAGCTCTGGAAATCAATCAACACTGGAAATGATCTCCTTGTTGCTTCCGGTTTTTAAAAGGGTTAATGGATGAGCCCATTCCGGTCCAGAGAAAATGAGATAGAGCTCTCTGCCTCATTCCAAAGTGTTACCAAACTCTCTTTCATTCATTTGGACTCTTTTAAGGGCCGGCCCTTAGATTAGCTGAAGGGAGGAGGTTGCCTCATTCAAGACATGCTGAGAAGTGACAGCAAGAATACGTCTTGCACCTGCCTTACAGAACATGAATTAGTCTGCTGTGGTGCTGAAGATTCAGCTTGCACAAGTCAGCTTTTGTACCTGAAATGGGCAAGGTACCTTCTTGCCCTTTGTCTCCAGTAACACACTACGGCCCTTTCCGCAGGACAGCAGTGTCGCAGCACGGGCATGCGAGAGGAGCGGGATTGCGATGATGTTTCCACGTGACGTCATCACAGTCCCACACTTCTCGCTTCGCCAGTCACCGTGATCATGGAGTATATCACTGATGGAAAAAGTCCGCCAATGACCTCCAACTGCTCTAGCTTTCCCTCACAGCTGGCCATGCGGAAGGGCTGGAACCACGATCACACACTTCCTTCTCCACTGCGGCATGGGAAGAAGGCCAGCTGCAGTCTGGAAGGAAGAGACATGTCCCTTGCACTCCCTTCCACAGGTAACCAGTCAGGCGCAGAGAGGAGCACTGGGACATGCTCCCATCCATTGTGACGGAACAATGTGTGAGAACGTCGTCTTGCAGAAAGAGCCTATCTCTTGATCTGGCCCTGGTTTATTTTACTTACTTCCGACGCTGCTACTCCATCTCTCTTCCAAGGAGCTCGTGATGACATATATAATTCTGGTGACTGCCTTCATCTAGATGACAACCCCTGTGAGGAGGGTTAGGTTAAGAGATAGTGACTGGGCCACAGTCACCTATTAAACTTCTTGTCTGAGCGGGCCCTAGAACCCAAGTCTTCCCAGTCTTAGTTCAACACTCTAACCGGTGCTAGTTGAAAGTGGTGATCACAGAGCAGTGCTGGCTAGTACACAAGCCACTGGTAGCTGTTGCACTGCAACTTTCCAAGAAATTATAATACTATGGCACAAATATGGCCTCAGTCCCCTGCACATTAGGGGAAAAAATGTCTATCTGCCACCAGAAAGTTTCAAGGGCACTGTTTTACATCTCACTGACTCTCAATAAAACTGGTTCCTTTACTCTAGTGGAACAGGCATAAGCAATTCTGGTGTACTGTAGCTATCAGAATGCCAGCATGTACTGCAAAGAAAAAAACTCCTGAGATCTGCCCTACAGTCCTAGATACATTTACTAAGGAGAAAGTCCTCTTGAAATACAGGGTATTTTCTCCCAAACAAATAAAAGTGTTTAGGCTTTAGATTTTGAGGGCTTTTTCTGACAATGCTCTGTAGTAACTGTATATACTACCCACTCTAACTTCTCTGTTCTCTTGTGATCCATCTTTGCTAAAGTTGCAAAAGGAACCAAATGTGAAGAGAGAAAAGGGCAATTTGGGAGAGGGTGTGGGAGAGACATTCACGTGTTGCTTTACTGATTAGACAAAAGACCAGCCGTCACACTCTTGATAAGGGAAGTTGGAAAACCACCATGTCATCCTGTCCAGGCAAACACAAGGCTGGACATTCAATAGCAAACCTCTCTCGCAGCTCCCAAACAGACGAAAGCGTCCCTTCCTTGTGTCTGGCAGTGTGCCATCTGCAGCCGTTGAGGGCAGCTTCCAGCAACAGCTAGCCTTTCAAAACAACAACAAAAACAACAACAACAGATAAAAAACACCCTCTGGGCTTAATTTGCAAAGGCTAACAGACCGGCTTGGAAGTATCAGGCCAGATATAGTGCCTCAGATTTCTTTCTGACACTTTTAATAAACAAAGAATCATGCGGCACCTGAAAGACTAACTATTTTATGGGCAGTGAGACCTTTTGTAGACTGGGTTCTACTTGATTATGCACCCCAAGTACTCAGTGTGCACAGAAATACAAGAGGAGAAGAATTCTTATGGACTGTTCCATTTTTAAAAAACAGAATTCCAGTATACTATGAAGACTGAAGACTGCACCAAGCGTAACAGACTTGGTATGAGGCGGCTCTGTATAACTTACCTCGAAAGCAGTTCTGGAACGAACACAACATTTCCCTTGCATAAACAGGGCAGGCCAGATTTCAAAGACATGCCAAATAATGTTTGGTTTTTCAAAGACTGAGCTCCAGTTAATTTCAATTCTGCATGTAAAGACTTTTACAAATGGATTAAAAAAAAAAAAAGAGGCACTCATCTTCCAAACTCTGGATCATAGTCAAGTTGGCAGTTGTTATTCTCAAATGGTGCTGAAATATTTTTTTATTTATTTTATTTTTAAAATGTATAGTGTGCCCACATCCAAAGATCTGAGTAGAATCAGGATTTCTCTCCACAGCGTTACTGAAAAAGAGAATATTGCTAAGAAAATAAAATTGGGGTGATCAAGTTGTGTTGAGTGAAAGAGTTTGGAAGCTATGTGCATTTAGAGCAGGGATACGAATCATGCGACATTCCAGCTGTTGTTGGACTCCAACTTCCAGCAGCCCTTCCCAACATATCCAACAGTGAGGAATGCTAGGAGCTGCAGTTCAAATTTAAACAGAAATAGCTAAGGCATCTGAAAACTTTTTATGCTGCCTTTCATCCAAATCAGCAGAATCAGTTGTCAGCTTTAAAGTACATTCTCAGCCCCCAGATAACTCCCTGACAGGTTCGCCTTAGGGTCGCCATAATTCGAAAAGGACTTGACAGCACAAAACAATAACAACAACAAAAACAACGTATTCTTTGTACCAGCATTGAATCCCGAAGCCCAAATTTAACTCCACAGGAATTTGGGGTCTTCATGGCTATAGTCTAATTCTGGGTGTGTAGTGGGGTGTTTTTATGTTGGCATTATTACACAGTTAGGAGCCTAAAAGTATTTGTCAACTTAATGAAAATCATCCAAAAGATCCCTACCAAGAGACCCTCATCTAGCCAGTGGCTATCCCAGCCAACTGAAATCAGAAACAACACCTCCTCAAAAAATGTTTTCGATTGCAACCAACTCCCTTGTAGTTCAGGCTAAAAACCACAGGGTATTCACCACTCAGCTAACAACAGAGCTAACCAGCTTCCACTGACATGGCTATACGGGAAAAGACAAGTCTGTACTACAGCCAGTCCTCTCCATTTGCGTGTTTGACTTTCACGAATTTTCACGAATTTTCAAGTTTCTCCAACCCCTGCTCCCTGTACCTCCAGTGTTTCCCTTCTGAGGCAACCTTCCATCTTGGTGGCTCTGATCAGGCCCCGCAGCCCTTTAAAAATCTGCTTCTGGTCTTCCTCCTCCTCCTCCTCCTCTTAGCCTTGCTAGCTAAGGACAGGTTGCAGCTTGTTTCTCAACATCACAAACCCTCTCCCAAATGCCGCCCACATACCCAAGGAAGGAAATGGGAGAGAGAATTAGAATATAGGGCCACCATGCTGACCCCACCCCTTTCCCTCTTCTGTTCCTGACCTGGTTTGAAGCCAGGATGTCTGTCTCCCCACCATGGCTCAGCCCCCTTTCCAAAGACACACACACACACACACACATTTTGATATGTGCAATTTTTCCACTTTTTTTCCTACACCACAGCCTTAATGCATATGGAGAGCTGACTGTATTTATTACCAATCTGGCAAAAAGGCAGCCATACAGAAGATGAGTAAAACTCTTGCTTCAGTAACTTCTCTGGGACGGAATTGGGAAACACGTGGCAGGGTCTCAATCGCACCCTAAACTGGATAGATCTCAAATTTGACCAAAGCACTCCACACCCACTCCCATAACGGGCACCCAAATTCAAGGTGTACATCAAGTTATTTCAGCACCAGAGACAGAAAAATATCACAAGTGGCTTCCCTTCCCTGGCAATAAAAATACAATAAAATTTAAAAGAAAAATCTCAGCCTTAGCATGATCTAAAGCGTATTTCTAGTTCATTGGGAAAGCAGCCCTATTCAGGTGTTCTAAACAGTGCCAGGCCATTTCCACACTACACTGTTACAGTGCTGTTATTCTACTTTCAACATCCTGTGGAATTCTGGGGTTTGTAGGTTTTAGAATTCTCAGCCAGAGAGCCTTTTGGCCTCAGTAGACCACAAACCCCAGAATTCCACAGGACGTTGAAAATAGAAAATAGCACTATAACAGTGTAGGGCAGAAATGGCCTTAGTCTAACTAGTGTTAAATTAGTATTGGGCAACTTCTTCATCTACCCCCTTACAGGGGGAATTCAACCCCTTCACAGGAACTTGAGAGGCCTACAAACACCTCTGCGATACCACCTTCATAAAACTTTTAGAGGATTTTTTAAAAAAACTAAAAATACCCCCATGTCTCCTAGAGATGAATTCAAGTTTACTTCCTGGTTTAATGAATGGCCTCTCGTAGGCCTAACAAAGCCTCAGGAACTAAAGTCATGGCTAAGTGGGTCACATTTTTAATTTTAAATTAAAAAAAAAATACAGCAGACAGCTGGGGGCCTCAAAGATGCTCCACAGGGCCACATGCAGCCTGTGGGCAACATGAAGGGGTATGAACAGCTATGCTAGATCTGCCCCTGCCCCTGCTGTTTTCATTACTCCATAAAAATGGAAAGTGACATTCTGTAAGGGAGAGCCCCTTCTGTCCATGGAGATGCTCACCATGATTAAGATTAAGAAGCCTGGCAACTCAAGGCATTTATCACACGGAAAATTGTCACAAAGAGAAGAGGCTCACCCTTCCATCTGTGTGTTGTGGGCAATGAGAACATTTATCTCTACTTCCTTTCTTCATGAGTTTAACTTAATCCTATTTAAAACACCTGAATATAGCTCAAGTCAGCTGCTGAAATATGCATGGGTCGCTTAATCATGTCCCAGTATTAATGTCCTCCCATTTAAAGGGTCTTTTTAAAAGCTATTGAACATCATGAGGCAAGGAGTACCACAGGAAGAGTACACACTGGAACATGGCAAATGCTTGTATCCATTACATTGTATTTCTTTTACTCCCCACTTCTAAGCTTTTCAGAGTACACTTTAACACATCTTTGTCACGCCATATCATAACAGCATCCTAGAGGCAAGATACCCCACACTTCCTCATGTTTGCACACAAAGAAGGGCCATGAAATCTATAAAAGCATCCGCCAAGAGGAACGTCTTAATCCTGCAGTGTTCCTAACGGTACCCTTATATGCATATCTCTTTGCAAAACCTCAAAACAACTCAGGCACCAAAAGAAGATATGTTCAGTACAACTGTGAAATATGAATATTAAAAAGCTCTGTGCCAGACCAAAGGAAAAAAAGTAAGATTCATTGCAAACATATTTTTATTATTAAACAACAACAGGGGGAAGAAAAGAACCATAAAATATCATTCTAATTTACAAAAACCAAGAAGCTGCCTGTGAAAGCATATTTAATTATAGCTCATAAGTACACACACTTCCCAGCAACTGTTCGTTCACTCCATTAATAATAATTAATTAATTTGCAAGCTCAGATGGATTTCCGGTACATCTTGGTTAGGAAACTTGATTCTGTGGTGTGTGGGTTTGGGGGGAGAGAGGGTCTTGTTCTTCTTTTTAAAAATTTTATATAGATATTTAGTGACCTCGGGCAACTTGAAGCAAGTAAGTATCTTTTCCAAAAAGGATCTGCTTACAGCGTATTGCAACTGTGATTGCTGCCTGCGCAAATATTTATACAATGCAGAGAGCTGCTTGTGTCAAGTTATTGCACCATGGCAAGCATTAAACTTTCCAGGACTTCTAAGATAACTATTTTTAAAAAAAGAAGTATTTATTTAGGCAGACTCATGCCAGGTCTGATGCTGCCCTTTATATTCATTTCTTCTGTTCCATTATGTTGCTCCGCAGAGGTATCTAGCCAAAAAGACAGGTCAGGTGAGCTTGGAAAAGTTCTTTTATTTTTTTACTAATATTTCTGAGAATCCTCCAGCCAGCATGACCGGTGAAGTTTGGGAGTTACAGTGCAAAGAGAAGGAACCTTTCAACTCCCCATCTAGAACATTTCTGTTGATATTTAAACAGATGTGGAGACAGAAGTCACTATGGAACTAATGTAAATTCAAGCACATATATTTGGTCTTCATTTCAGTTAAAGAGGATGAGCAAGGGCTGAAGCTAAAGATTTTACCCTCAAAAAATGGACCACGGGGAGGTGTTTGAAGAAGAAAAGAAAGCTGACAACATATAGTTGTTCTGTTTCATAGCTGCCTTGGGTCCTGTCCTAGGAGAAAAGGGGAATATAAATAAAATAGAATAAAATAAAGAAGATAATTATTTCCTGCATGGTAGGTGATTGGACTTGATGGTCATTGTGGTCTCTTCCAACTCTATGATTCTATTATTTTATTTTGTGCCACCAAATTAGGATGTGATGCATAGGAAATAAGAGTCAGTGTGGCACAGTGATATGAGCATGAGACTACGGCAATTTCCACACTAGACTGTTATAGGGCTATCATTCCACTTTCAACATCCTATGGAATCCTGGGTTTTGCAGTCCCTAAACTGCAAACTCCAGGATTCCATAGGATGTTGAAAGTGGAATGATAGCCCTATAACAGTCTAGTGCGGAAATCCTCTGTGAAACAACTTGAAGGCACACAACAATAACAAGAGCAGGGATTGGAATATTACAGGTTGCAGAACACATAATACTCCCTCTTTGTGTGAACTGGAACACTCTAATGCTTGAAAAATTACTATGTGAACACCACCACATATCTATTTTTTTAAAAAAAAAACCTTCTTAGAACTGTCATTTGGGCTAATATCCAATCATTCTAAACACCACCATGGAAAACACAGTGCTTAAGGTATCCCAGAATATTAGCAAAAATTAGGACAGAAACTACGTAACAAAAGGACCAATGTAATCATCCGGAGGAATGACTTCCATAAAGAGAGGGCCCAAACAAAGCTAGCCCTCCTCTCTGTTAAAACATAGCAAATTTGATTTATAATCTATCTTGGCTTCTTTTGTTTTAGCAGAGGAGTTGTAAAATTTATATATACTTTCTTGTTCATGCAATATATAAGAGCATACAATAATTTACTACCCTTTACACTATTTGGAAATAAAGAGTTACAAGTAATGAAAGTTTACCCATAAGGAGTTACAAACAGGGCCATAAAGATGTCATATCCCCGAAGGAACATAACAAACTGAAATGAAGCCACATTTCTTGGAGTTAACAAGTAACATTTTCTTGTTACTTTTATAGAGAATTTTAAGGTTGACAGCAATTTTTTCAAATTTTGTGCCATTCTCTTACTCATCCAATGATTAATGAAAGCAAACAAAAGCATCAGAAAAGTTATGAATAACATAAGGTAATTTTCAACACTGCAACAAGTGATGATAAATTATTTTTTATACACGACAATGAGTAAGGTACATTTTCCAAAATAACTTTCCAAGCTCTTCTTTTTTCCCTAACACACAAAGGAGCTCTAGCTGAGGAGACCAGCAGTCAAGCTGAGCACTAGCCAGAAGTTTCTTTCACAAGCACCAATGACAGAGGACGTGCTACCATCCAGTCCTCCTGGATTTCAGTAAGGTCGGCATACCACAAGGCTGCGATGCGCTGCTCTGGAGTTACCAGTCCCAGCACGCAAACAGGTTGAAATGCACTGATCTAGAAGACCAACTCCTGTGAGGAAGGCATGGAAAGTCAGCACACACTTCACCGCTTTCACACTTTCTTAGTGTGCAGCATCCTCACACAGCAATAAACCAGTCTGTCTCTTAAAATCTGTTTGACATCTTCAGCAAAATCAGGTGGTCAGCCTCTTCTTGGGACAATACGACCTTAGGCTGAAAGTCAGGGGAAAAGGAGAAGAACATGCCTGGCTCTTGTAATGCTTTCCTTTATCATAAGAGCTCTCATATACTTCTCTAATGTTTTCCTTTAATATATGAACTCTCGATACAAAGACTGTTGCAGAGAAGGGCAAATTTGTATTCCTACCCAGAAACAAACACAGCCAATGTGATGTAGTGGTTTGAATGTCAGACTAGGGGCCTTTCTGCACTACACTGTTATAGTGCTATTATTCCACTTTCAACATCCTATGAAATTCTGGGGTTTGTAGTTTCCTGAGGCCAAAGAGCTCTTTGGCTGAGAATTCTAAATGCCCCTCCCTAAACTGCAAACCCCAGGATTCCACAGGATGTCGAAAGTGGAATAATAGCACTATAACCATGTAGTGCAGAATGGTCTGAGGATTCTGAGAAACCAAGGGCCCATTCATGCAATGCAATTACAGCACTATTACTCCACTTTACCTGTCATGGGTCTGTCCTATGGAACCCTGGGATTTGCATTTTAGGAAGGGGCATTCAGAATTCTCAGACGGAGAGCTCTAGTGCCTCATCAGACTACAAACCACATGATTCTATCAGATGGAAAGTGGAATGAAAGCACTACAATTGTGTAAACTGTGTGGTGTGAATGGGCCCTGGGATTTGAATCCCTGCTCAGCCACAAAAAGCCACTGAGTGACCTTGGGCAAGTCACACTCTCTAAGCGTAAAAGGAAATCTCTAAACAAATCTTGCCAAGAAAACTCTGTGACAAAAGATTGCCATAAGATGGAGTTGACCTGACAGCAAGTGGAGCCATTTAACTGAAGAGTTAGTTCTGAGGCTGTACCTGCACCATACAGTTAATATCAGTTTGATACTACTTTAACTGCCACGTCTTCCTCTTATGGCAACATGGGATTTGTATTCTAGTGAGGTACTCAAGAGTATAGCTGTCTAAATACCCTTAAGCATCTGATCCTGTCTGATCTTGGAAGCTAAACAGGGTCAGTCCTGGTTAGTCCTTGGATGGGAGGCCACTGATGAATACTAGGTGCCGCAGACTGTATTTCAGAGAAAGGAACTGGCAAACTATCTCCAAGTATTCCTTGCATAAGAGCGCCTCACCAAAAAAAAAAATGCATAGGATCGCCTTAAGTGGTCAGGAAACTTTAAGGTGTACACACACACACACACACACACACAAACATACACACACGGAGTATACAGGCACTTGAGCTCTCCAGTGCAGAATTCACAAGCAAACTACAAATCCCATAATTACACAGGATGGAACCATGACAAGTAAAGTAGTATGACACTGGTCTAATGGTGCAGTGCAGCTCAAGGTATTGCCTCAGCTCTGCATTTTATTTTCCCAACTGCTCAACCTCTGTGTTGCTATTTCAAATTGCAAAATCTGTTTGTCCTCAAATAATCTATAGAGGTCATGGGTGGATTTTCCCCACATCCCCCCCACGGCAATTTAGGTCCATCAAGCATTTTTTTAAAAAACAGGAAGTGACTTCCACTCATTTCCAGTTGTTAAAAAAAGGTCTCTCCTAGGACTAAAATGGCCCAGGAGAGCCTAAAGCATGGCAAAATCACCCCCCCACAGCCCATAGCCCATAGAGGGGTTGTGGGGACAAAAAAATTGGACAGAAAATATGCCTTGGGGGTCCCTCAAGTTCTCCTGAGGGGCTAATGCAGCCTGCTAGCATTCCACAGTTGTCTACCCCACTCTACAAAGATCTACAAAGGTTTCTGATATCAATCTGTTTATAGTTCATCACTGAAGATGAGTTACTTCTCCCACCAGAATTAATTCTCCAAATTACAACGCCTCCTGACCTAGTGAAATGCATATTGCTTCAATACAGCTACACCCTCACTATTTCTATAGACTGAGGATTAGAAATAGGATGGGAAAGGCAAGGATTCAACAGCCTTTGTCATACTCAAGCCAAGGGTTATGTCTATGTATATCTCTAATAGTCTAATAGGAATAGAGAGCATGCTGATCAAATTTGCAGACGATACCAAATCGGGAGGGGTTGCCAATACCCCAGAGGACAGGACTAAAATTCAAAATGACCTTGACAGATAGGATTGCTGGGCCAAAGCTAACAAACCGAGTTTCAAAAGAAAAAAATGTTATGTCCTACACCTATGCAGAAAAAAATGAAATGCACAAATATAGGATGGGAGACACCTGGCTGGACAACAGTATGAGTGAAAGGGATCTCGGAATCTTAGTAGAACACAAGCTGAACATGGGTCATCAGTGTGATGGAGCAGTCAAGAAAGCCAATGAGATTCTTGGTTGCATCAATAGGAATATGGTGTCTAGATTGAGGAAAGTAATAGTACCACTCTATTCTGCTTTAGTCAGACCTCATCTCGAATACTGTGTCCAATTTTGGGCACCTCATTTCAAGGATACTGACAAGTTGGAACATGTCCAGAGGATGGTGACTAAAATGGTGGAGGATCTGGAAGCCATGCCCTGTGAGGAGTGGCTTAGGGAGCTGGGTATCTTTAGTCTGCAGAAGAGAAGGTTAAGAGGGCACATGATACCCATGTTTAAATATTTGAAGGGATGTCATATTGAAGAGGGAACAGGTTTGTTTTCCACTGCTCTAGAAACTAGAACAAGGAGTAATGGATTCAAACTACAGGAAAAGAGATTCCAGCTCTGATTCCTGATAGTCAGAGCTGTCCAGCAGTGGAATACGCTGCCTCAGAGTGTGGTGGAGTCTCCTTCTTTGGAGGTTTTTAAACAGAGGCTGGATGGCCATCTGTTGGGAGTGCTTTGATATGGGTTCCTACATGGCAGGGGATTGGACTGGATGCCCCCATGGTCTCTTCCAGCTCTATTATTCTATGATTCTAGCGAAGGCAGATTAAGTAAATTGTTAAGTGTCTTAGCATGGTCATGGAAAGATGAGTTAAAGCAAACAACACGGGGATTTGCAGAAAAGTCAGATTTGCCTTTCAACAGATATGCCCAATCAGATTAGCCTGGAGAAGAGAAGATTGAGACATGATATGATCTCAGTCTTTAAATATCTGAAGGGCTGTCAGGTGGAAGATGGAATGAGACTGTTCTCTGCTGCTTCAGAGGATAGCACTTACGGAGACAAACTGCAAAAAAACGAAACATTAGTAGGAACTTCCTGACGTCAAAAGTTGATCAACAGTGAACAGATGACCACGGAAGGTCGTGGGCTCCCATGTTTTTAAAAAGATGCTAGATGGCCACCTGACAGAAATGCTTTGTGAATCCCTACACTGGCCAGAGATTAATCAAATGGTCCTTTCCAACTCTATGGCTCTTTTTGCGCTACATTTTCCATGTGAAAGGGTGCCTGGAGCGTTGTGCAATTGTGAGGAGCGATCTGCACAACGCACTCACAATCACACGATGCTCCAGGGTAGGGCAGGCGCCGATCGTGCACCTATTCATTGTCGGCTAGAAGCTGAAAATGGTGTGCAATCACGCATTGCTCCTGGGCCCCATGCGCACTTATCCGGCGTGTGGAGCCTCCGGAGCCGCGCCGATCGCGCTTCCTGTCCCGGCACAGCCTGGGAAACTCCCAGGCTGCACTGCAGAAGGAAGAGGCAGGGCTCTTGCGCAAGCAGGCAGCTCATGTGGAGCTGAAGGACCCTGGACACGAGAGCCTCTCGCCGGAGGCTGCTTGTACAATCCCCGCACCCCAGCGCTGGAAGAAGGTACGGTGCGGAAAGGACCTATATGTCTATGTTAATTCAACAAATAAAAGGACGGAGCAGAAAAATATGTAAGTCAAAAAATGCTGCCATCTTTGAAATCACCGCAGTTTGGGGCTCAACAGGGACTTGCTTCTTCTACACAGAAATTTCACCAGCTGAGACGTTAAGGAATGGACATCCCAATTTCTCAGAAGTATCAGAGGGATACCTGTACTAAGCCTCTAGACCAGATCCTGAGTTTTGGTGCAATAAGCTGCAGAGAACAGATGTGGAAATGGTGTCACAGTGACAGAGCAAAGGAGAGGTGGCATAAACTTGCAGTGGTGGGAACCACAGGTAACTGAACCCAAATTAACATTATTCAGAATTTGCAAGAGCAAATAAACAATTGAGCTCTATTTGAGAGTTGCAACTATTGGCCTCAATTGCTGTAACAATTCAATGAGAGACTTCTTTGAAATGCTTTAGCAGGAAACCAAAAAAAAGGAGAGATTTTTCTGGATTCAGACTGCCCTTGGCTGCAAAAATGTTTGCCAACCTTGAGCTTAAAATTAATTGATTGTGGATGTGTAGGCACTGACACCAAAATGCCACTAAATATTCTCTTAACCTCAGCCCTGAACACCCAGCTTTCAAATCACAATATGCTACACACCTTGCGGAGGCGAACTGGGGCCATTCCATCTCGCTGATGCGTGAATCTAGCACTGGCAGGTGTGTGATACTCTCTGGTCGAACTAGCTGGAATCCTTCCCAAGCAAGCTGGATTCCTTATAAGCATTTTGTATGAGGGCAATCGTCTGGAAGCGACAGCTATAACTTAAGTTTATGCCCAAAAATTTCACTGTCATTCTGTTTCATCCTCTGGTATAAAAATAGCACTCAGTGCCCACATGTCTTTATGTCTGATGTTGGGCTGGGTAGATGGATATTGTATGGGTTTAGGTGACAGAAAACAGATGTTACTTTTAATTGTTTGTTTGGTGATTAGTCATGAGAGGGAGATATCATAATGAAGGTGTAGCTAAGAGCGGGAAGTCCGCTCCTGCCATTCCACTAGGAGATGGCACTTGAGTTAGCCATGCACTATTTTATAGCTGGATACACAACACACAAACATAAAATGTTTGGTTGGTTATATTAACTTTTAATCATCTGAAAAAGTGTTCATTATTATTAAGGGAGAATTATCAGAGCTTGAAAAAGTTATTCTTTTGAACTCAATGGCCATGCCAGCTGTGGGATTCTGGGATTTGGAGTCCAAAAGTAACTTTTGTAAGCTGTGGTACACACAAGCAGATAGTGAGCATCTTCTTAAAACGGGTGAAGGATCTTCAGCTCAGGGGAAGACTATCTGCTTTTAATGCAAAAGCTTTCTCTGTGTTCTGGAGATGCTCATTCATATTAAAAAAAAAATATTTCTGTAAAAAGGTATGAAAGTGATATCCTGATACTGATATCCAGAAACTGACGCAGCCCATTTAGCCATTTTTGGTGTGGGGGTGAGTGTTAGGCTGACTTTGACATTGTTGCCATTGTCACCACAAAAATGCTACTTATTAATTTTATTAAAATATTTATATCCCACTTTATATCCAAAGATCTCAATGCTACATACAATAAAATTAATTTAGAACAATAATTTCAAAATATTAAAAATATATTAGAGGGTTTATATTATTTATATATTTATAATATAATTATATTATATAGGTTTCTCAGCCAGTGTTCCCTGGAACGCTGCGGTTTCACAAGAGATCATGACTGATACAAGAAATCCTTTTTTAAAAAAGCTGTAGATAGAATAAATTTTTATGCAGGTGTTTCTTGAGATCTGAAAATCCATTTAAGGGGCACTCCATGTTTATCACTTTAAACTGAATTACTTAAAACAAGTTAAAACCATTTAAAATAACACCAACTCTAGCAAACGTATAAAATGGATAAAATTAATTAGGCCCGAAAGGTTTTAATGAAAAGCCATGCTTTGACTTGGTGCTGGAATGACAACAGTGATGGTGCCAGTCAGGCCTCTCAGAGGAAGGCATTCCATAACTAGGGTGCCAAAGCACAGAAGGCCCTACCCCATTTCCTCCCACAATGGATTGTCCTTACCAGTGGGACACAGTGGAGGATCCCTCCAATGGACACCAATTTTTAGGGCAAACACACATACATACATACGTACATATACATATATACATATATACATACATACATACATACATATATATATATATATATATATACACACACACATATATATATATATATGAGAATGATCACTGGGATTCTGGAGGGAAACACGATAACATTTTTCTCCCCATAGGAAACACAGTGGCTTTTGCAGTGCCAGTAGATGACAGTGGAAAATTTGGAGGGGATGGCCGCTCTTAGTAGTACAATCCCTGGTATACTTCCCATGGACTACCACCCTCAGGAAGCTGCAAGTTGATCATTCACTGAAACCCAAGTTTTCTTTACATTTTCACTGTATTTCACAAATTCCTGTGGATGAATGGCTTGGTTGAACAGAGACAGACCTCTCCATTCCTCCTCCATCAGCCTATTTGGTTTCGATGCTGAAGGTGAGGGAAGGAAAAATCCTCCATCAGTTCTCTTCCTCCTTCACTAACTTGACATCTCTTTTACAATACACAATTATAGCAGTTTGGTACTACTTTAACTGCCATGGCTGCCTCCTATGGAATCCTGGGATACGTAGTTGGCTGAAGTATTTAGAATTCTCTCCTCTGCTGCCTCACCAAACTACAAATCGCAGAATTTGAGGAAACTAGCAGGGCAGTCAAGTGGTATCAAAATGCTCTAAGTGTGTAGTGTGAAAGCACATTTAATCCACAGAAGAATCAAGGATAACTTGAGGATAGTTTTATTCGTCCATGGCCACAATGGAAACACGGACTGCTGTATCTTAGCAAGTTAGTAAAAGAAAAAACCCTCTGCAGGCCAGTATCACTTGTAAGCTTATTTACAAGGCTGCTTTATATCCTTCAACTGTTATACATCTGGATACACTTGACATCAGATCACAGGCAATACTTCACAACTTCAGCAAACAAGCTGGACTCTACTACCCTCATTCCCAACTCTGTATACTGAAAATGGGAGTAGCAAACTGACAGGAAAAGCCTCTTGAGAAAAGTCATGTCTTTGATCAAACACTTATTCTTCAACTCGTAGGAAGCTCACAACCTCTCTCAGTAGTCAGACGACCGGTTCCTATAGCTCAGCAATGTCTGCACCGGAGTGGGCAAACTGTAGCCCATGGGTAGCAAATGGCCCCTGAATCCCACTTCTGTAGACCTCGAAGCCTCCACCAGTTCTATCCACAAAAAATGGTGATTTTCAAGCAATTTTTGCCCCAAAACCACACAGAAAGCCCCATAAATGTGCATAAAACACACAAAATACACCACTCTGACAAGTACCCTGGACCCCTTATGGCAAAAAAAATCCATTTTCCCATGCAGGACCTCTCAAAATGATGATAAGAAATGACATGATGTCACTTCCTGTTAAAATTTTGAAAGGGACTGTAGAGGAAATTTAATTTATTTCGGCTTCCTGTCAAGCCCATGACGGGAGTCTGAGGGGAAACTGGCCCCCAACCTCCTAAACAGTTGCCCACTTCTACTTTACACTGACTAGCAATAGCTCTCCAAGGTTTCAGACAGGAATCCTTATCAGTCCTACCTGGAAAAGCCAGGGATTAAATCTAGGATAATTTTCACACCAAGCACATGCTCTACCAATCAGCAAAGGTCCTTCCTCGAAGAGCAACAAAACTTGGGTCTACGCATGATGGTTTTTCCTTATTTATTTATTTTTTCCTTATTATCCTGGCTGCTTCCTGCCATCCTCCCTCCTCATCTGCTTACCTCCAACACTGTTGACATTTAGTAGTCAGCAAGCTCTTTGGGGCAGAAATCAGACATGTTTGCTTACTCTGTCACTGGAGATCTGTCAAGAGCCATGTACTTTGACGGTGCCATTATCGATAACACTGCACACTGCCATCTGGAGAACAGCAGGTATCTCGCCTTTTCTTGAGATTTGAGGGAATTCTCTGTCCTTAGCAAGATCTGCCTATCCCCTCTTCCCCCACACCCACCCTAAAAAAATAACCTGCACCAGATTAGCAAGGGTGTAATAAGGACTCCAAAAAAGTGGGACAAGCAAGACACCAAGCCATTATTTCCCAGGCCTGCTGGGAGATACAGCAGCCATTCAAAGCGTAGCTTCCCTGTTCTTCAGCTGTTCACTGGCAACAATGGCTGAAACGCTGGGCCAGTTCCAAGGCTAGACAAGACCCATATGTTTAGATGCTGGTTCTGGCAGAAAGCCTGAGTAAACAGACTTCACACAGGAGAGACCCATTATGGGATGTACCTCCAGGCCACTACAATATGCCATGGCTACCACCACAACCTCAGGCCTCAACTAGGAGTCACCACGGTTGTTCCCTCACCACATACAGAGCAACGGGAATGAGAAACGTGTACAGTTCTGTGTAATTATCCTTGCCCTGATTCAACAGTAAGTAATTTAGACACAAAGCAAAAATGGAGAGGAGAGAAGAACTCAAATACAGTACTATGTCTAAGAACCAGCTTACAGATTACGCTGATTGTACACATTTAACATCTTAAGTGGATGGACAGATAAGACAGCAGACAGATCTGTATATGTGGCTAGAGGATTCTTGTCCAAAGAGCAACTTTTCCAAGCTCTCTATATGAATGTGCTCTGTGTGTATGTGTGCGCTTTTGTGTGTTTATCAGCTAGGTATCATCATCAGGCAGCCATTATTGCTGTAGTGGCTTCTGTCTCACTGAGTTGGTGAATTTACTCTAGGTTTTAGTTTGAACCATAAAGGAATTATATCAACACATTAGAAATCTCCTTTAATTTTCAGACTAAATCCTAGAATGCATTTACCACCCCAATGCCAGGCTGTGGCTCCCAGTTCAAGTATGTATTCAATATAAAACTGGTAAAACTGACTGCCAATTCTTTTCTGGTCTGAATAGAGGGTCCTAAATTGCTTCAGACCTTGATACTTGAAAGAAGGCCTCTCCTCATACATATCTGCCTGAGAACTGACATCTGCAGAAAGGATCCTGTCCTGTGTCCCACCAGTGGGGATAATATGAAGTGGGAGGAGATGGTAGAGGGTCTTCTCATCTGTGGCACCCTTGGAGGTCCAACTGGTGCCAACACTGGTTTCTTCCCAGTGCTGAGTGCGAGCAAAAACATGGCTTACTATTAAAGCCTTCAGAGATGACTTCATTTCAAAATACATGGTTTTTAAGTGTTGTCATTTTTAAAATGGATTTACCTGTTGCTTTTTAAACGGATTTAACTGTTGTGATGTTTCGCATGTTTTTATCTTGTTCAAATTATTTACACTTTTAATCTGGAGGTGTTTTAAATTGCTTATATTGTACACTGCCCTGAGATCCTGTGATGGAGGGAGGGAAGTACAGGTAAAGGTAGAAATAAATAAATAAATAAAGTAAGTAAGTAAGTTTCTGTATTATGTGTGAAATGGCTGTAAGTCTCCAGGAATTTCTAACTAACTAGAATTCAAGGATATATAATGTTTGAGGCACAAGACGACAAATGTGAAGCTCTCTGAAGTCACTTATAAATGAACCATGGTATTTACAAATGGATGGATGCAAAATGGCTCACACCAAACACTAACACCGACGTAAGTAACAGGACTGTTTTAGCGGAGCCATTATGTAGGGAAGGCAACAGTGTACATTTCCAGACAGAAAAAGCTACGCAGCTGTTGTTCACATGACCCAAACCAAAAGATTCAAATTGCAAGAAAAGAGATTAGGAATTAAAAAGAACTTCATGACTATAAGGTCTGTTCAACAGTGGAAGCGATTACTTAAAAAGAGCAACGCACAATCGCGCATCATTTTCGGCCAAAAGCCGAAAATGATATATCATGCAATTGGCGCCTGCTGGCCCCAGCAGCGTCACGCGATTGTGAGGACATCATGTGGAACGCTGCTTGCAATCACGTGACACTCCAGAGGCCCTTTTGCATGACAAATACTGCGCAAAAAGGGCATAAATGATCCTTGAGTTCCTTTCCAACCCTACAGTTCTATGCTTCTGTGAGCTACCCACCCTGTTACAAACACACACACACAAATGCAAGATGTCTGTTAGTGCTGGCGATGGACATTCGCTCCTGTGTGTCTTACCCAACCATTTCATTTCATTTTGTTGCAAAAGAGCCACAGAGCCTAGAAATCCATACCAAATTTTAAGTTTGACTCTGGTTCAGCAGTGAAGTGTTCAAGAGGCTAGACTCTGACTTAGGGCCTCATCAGACTACACTGTTATAGCACTATTATTCCACTTTAACTGCCATGGCAATATTATATGGAATCATGGGATTTTGCAGTTTAGGGTAAGGCATTTAGAATTCTTAGCCAGAGAGCTCCAGTGCCTCAGCAAACTACACACCAGAGAATTCCTCAGGGTGCAGCCAGCGCAGTTAAATTGGAATAACAGGCTATAACACTGTAGTGTGACAGGGACCTTAGAGAGCTGGATTTAAATCTCTGGTCAGGTACAAGCTTACTAGAAGACCATGAGGGAACCAACTCTTTTAGTCTAATTCACAGACCTTTGTACATCAGTTCCAATTGTGTGTCATGAGTGTAAAGAATACTCACAAGTTACTTCACCCTGGAAAAGAAAGGGTATCTTGACGGACCGAGACAGCCCCATCAAGAAAATGCCCAACCGATCGGAGACTTTTCACAATTTGGCCCTTACCTGGAAAATACTCATCTGCACAAAAAGGAACTGATTTTGCTCAAGAAAAACCTCAAATGATTAACATTACTGAAAGAAATGACCCAAAATAACCCCCTCCAAAAAATCATGAAAAAATATACAAGAACTTTTGTGATTTCAACCAGTGAGAGGAAAACTTTCAAAATCCTTCTTTCTTGCATGCACATTTATACTCCTAACACACACCAGTTGCTGGGACATATGAGTGGGAGGGTGCTCTTGACCTCATGCCAGCTTGTGGGCTTCCCAAAGCATCTCAGTGACCACTGTGCAAACAGCACATTGGATCAGATAGGCCCCGAGTCAGATCCAGCAAGGCTTACCTGCATCATCACAACCCATACGGAAAGAGTTCCCACAAAATCACGAACATACCCAGAGGGAGTTGACACGAGAGCAACTTCAGAGCATCCAAGGTTTATGAGAACTGCCCAGAAATCTATCATCATCACTATCATTACCATCTATTTATTTATATAACACCATCAACGTACAACCCGCTTTACAAAAGAAAACAATAAAATATGAGAAGAAAGGCACAATAGATACAAAACCAGTATAATACAATTGTAAAATTAGCTGTCCAAATATGAATATAAAACCCAAAGCAATACAAAATAAACACAAGCTAACAAATACATCTCATCAAAATACATATGACTATGAAACTCAATAAAATTCCAAAAACTTTGAAAAATATGAAATGTTTTTAATTGAGGTTTTAAAACAATAAGGAAAGGAGCAGTCCACAAATGCTTAGGATATCCAAAGTTGCCATGAGAATCCTGCTTAGAAATCCCTCCATCCCAGTGGCATCCAAAGAAAATGAGAAAATGACCCTGTCTTACTTTCCTTTATTTATGAAAAAAAGATGTTGTTACTTCTCATCTACATCAGTGTCAAGTGATATTTAATACTGCATTGTTGCCTTTACCAATTCTTTACTATTTCCTTCAGCAAATCTAAGGCCTTCAGCTGAATTTGGCCTATAAAGGGGGGAACAGTTGCCTCCCTAGATGCAAGAGGTAAAGAGGGTTTGCATATTTTATTTTCCTCCCTCTGCTTTCCTGTTGTTTGAGGGGAAGGACAAGATGGTACCCTCCTCTTCTGCCATATATAGCACCTGACAGGATTGGCAGTTGAATTTCACTTCAATAATGGGCAGGGGACCATGTTCTCCACAACATCAGATGACAGTGGGCTAGCTTAAGAGGTTCAGGACAAGCCACATGGCACACACGGTGCTGTCCTCAAATATTCTGCTGTCTAGAGCAGCTGCCTCACTCTACCTAATGGTAGGGCCAGTCCTGCTTTCTGTTCACAAACATTTATCTGTTCTGCCCTAGCCAGCAGAGCTCAGAAAGAGATTTTTTTTGGGGGGGGGGTGCTACTGCTTCCAGAATCTCTCAATCAACATGGGTACAGATATGCTGGTTGGGGGATTTGGGAATCTGTAGTCCCCAAAATTTCTGAGCTCATCAGTCTGAGTACCCAAAATTAAGTAACAATGAGAATAAATCCTTTTGTCTCCCAATGAGAACAAGACTCCCTCCGATTTTTGTCCATTCATGAATGAAGAAGATCCCACTAAGAAGGAAATGAGGAGAGAAGCAGGGGAGTTATTTTCTCCAGTCTTCTTTCATCTATCCAAAAGAAAGATCCATTGTTGGAATTCTTGAGCTTTTACTAGAAACACATGGTATGTCACTTTCTCTAACTCCTGACTCTTATCGGTAAATTGTTTACAGTGAGGATTAGCTCTATATCTAAGCAAGAGAAGCAAGATCACTAACAACATCCTCTCCTCCATATGCAGAAGGAAAAGAAGATATGTGCCTGCTCTTCGTGGCAGACTTTTCTCTACTGTGCTGAGTTGCATGTCTTAATTCAGGAGTGGTAACTACATGGCTCTCCAGATGTTGTTGAAGTGAAACTCCCAGCAGGCCTAGCTGGCATAGCCAACTGGAGTTCAACAGCATCAGGAGGGCCACACAATCCCCATCCCTGTTGTTGTTGTATTCGTTTACAAAAAGCTTTTTCCCCCAAGAATGGGACTCAAGGCAGCTTACAAATTATTAAAAGCAGAATAGATTAAAGACCAGACCAAATTCTTAGTAAAAATACGTAACAGTTACTTTAAAATACTTTGTGTGCCTAAATAATGTGATGGACTTTCTATCCGTTATTTTTGTTGTGCTGTTTTTTGTTTAAATAGTTTGTGTTTTTAACTGGTTTTAATCACGCTTTAACTTTTGCAATTTGTGAATTTTTAACTATGCAAACCATCATGTGTCCCACATTGGGAGAAAGATGGGATATTTGTTCATTGACTTATTAAAATGTTAGGAAACAGCGCTACTTGTTGTCTTCTCAGTGGTACCTGGTAAACAAGGAGGATGTAGGATTAAACTGACCTTCATTTGATCCAGTAAGATCTTCCCATATTTTTTTGCTAGGAAGGTGCACTAGTTGAATATTTACCTGATAAAGACATGGATGTCCAGTCAGGGGGGAAAAAAAGAAAGCTTCCTAAAATACACATGGAACAAGAAGGAAAAACTGCAGTAGTAGAACCAATTTCGCATCTTTTAAGAATATTGTCTCAGTTCCATCATGGTAGACTGTTAACGTGCATGAAACATCTTTGAGCAGACACATTCTTTGGAAACTGGAAACATTTTCTGAATTACAACTCCAAGAATCCACTAGCCAGCTACAGGTTTCTGAGAGCTGTAGTCCAAAACATAACTTTTCAAAGCTCTGGATCTTTTTCTGGGCCCCCCTTTTTCCAACTTCACTGTTTACCATGAGGTGATATTTCTTTGTGTAACATAAGGTGACATTAGTCTAAAACCGTCCTATAAGGGTGAAAAAATAATGGAAGTGGGAGAAAGTAAGTTTTGTTTTTGTTTTTAATGTGTGATCTTTTGAACATTTTCTCACACGGGCAATTTCAAAGGAATGCTTCCACATGAAAACACAAGGCGCTAGAAGTCACTCATGTTCTGGCTTTATCACCTCAGAAATAAATACTATGAATACATAAATTCACCTTCCATTTTATTTTCTAAGCTGGAACAAATGCAGCTAAGATGATGGGGGACAGCCTTATTGCTAATATTGAGGGGTGGGACAATTTATTAAGGACTCTCAACAAAGAATAATGAATAAAGTATCTGTGTATGATTTTTCTTCTGCAGAATTTATTCTCATTTTTTTCTAATCAGAAAAGGAGACAGAAGGCATGTGGCACTTTCAGAAGGCATTGAAACCATTGTCCATATTCATCCATATACACCCCCATATTATATTTCCCAAAAACATTAAGAGCCAGAAACTTAGTCTTTCATTTTTCTTTTAAGACTCTGTGCTTTTTCCATACTCCTGCACAATTGTTAAAACTTGACCTACAGCCCTTCATGCAATGGTAAAACCAACGCAATACAGCGTGGTTTATTTGCTAATGAAATCCAGCAATTGTCAGCCTGGGAAATCGCTCAGGTACAAAGCCCTGAGGGGTTGGTGTCAGCTGGACAAATATTTCACCTCCACTAACACATGCAAAACCTTTCTGCCTTTCCTACCCACTCACACCCTCTCCACCCCCTTATCTTTCCATCAACGCGGCACAGAGGTGGCTGTATTTCAACCTCAGGGCTGCACCTTCCCTGTGCAAACAGCCTCCTTGGCCAGGCAGTGGGTGTTGACTGGCACTTTTGTTGACCCAGGGATCAAGCCACTGCTCTCTGCCCAGGCCATGCAAAACTGGCTTTTCCTATTCCGAGCTAAGACCTTCACAACACTTCACTTTTAGCACAACACATACACACACACACACACACACACACACACACTCAGAAGCATCTCTTAAGCAGAGAGGGAGATGAGGCAAGGAAAATACTGGGCAAGGACAACTCCAGGGCAATCATGATTTTTTTTTCTTTTAAAATAGACTCTGTGTGACTTGGGAGAACAATAGTCCTAGAAACAACTACAGAACACTAGCTATTATTTCACAGTTGAACATCAGGGCATGTATGTCCAAGCAACGTCAGAATGTAGTCAAGATCAAAAAAAGTTATTAATGAGAAAGAAGCCAGAAGCCAGAGAAAGCTGGGACAGTTTGCTTTTGCCTGAGTTTGCAGGGAAGAGCAAGATTCTTCATCCTCCTCTCCTCTAACAGTTAACTGAGTATGAACTACTTTTCTGTTTGAAATCAGTTTGTAGCAATTAAAGAAAGTGGAGGACAAGGGGAAAGTGAGAGGGAGGGAGGGAGGGAGAAACTGGGACATTTTAAAGGCAGCTGAAAAATGGGACAACAGAGGATTAATATGGACAGAAGGTATGCTACAGTCATTTTGTGGCTGGCATCCTGGTGGTTAGTCCTAATTAGAGTAGACCCATTCAGTCAATTTATCAACTCATTGATAAATCGAATGGATTCAGTGGTTCTATGCTGGTCAGAACTAAAACAGGATTTAGGCCCATTCATCCATGCACCCTTTCCTGTCTTCTCTCTGTCCAATGCTTTAAGCAAGTGGAAAGACACTGCATCTCTGCTTCTCCCTCACCTTCATGAACCACAGCTTGTTCGAATTAAAATTCCCACAATCCTGCAGCCAGCAGGGATTAGCTTGGGGATTTGGGGAGCTATGGTCCAAAGAAGTAATTTTTCCAAGTTCTGGTCCTGATAGTGCAATGTTTCTCTGTTTTGCATTGGGTTTTCTTCCCCTCAGATGGAACAAGTTAGGAGAGGGTACAGTAGTTTGCTTTTGCCTGAGTCTCCTCATAGGGACAAGATTTTGCTTCTCCTTTCCTCTCCTCATTGCTCAGTTGCTTGCAAACTGCTGTTTCATTTGAACTCAGGTTTGCAGGCATTGAGAAAAGCTGACAACAATGAGAGAGAGTGGGAGGAAGAAAGAAAAACAGTGACATTTTAAAAGCAGCAGAAAAAGTGAGACAACAGAGAATTAATCGAGACTGTCCCTACCAAATCTGGACAGTTGGCCAGTATGGCATAGCCGTATTCAGCAAGACAAGCCAATGTAATTTTTTATGAATTACAAATTTCTGTAGATTTTCATTCAAGTTTTCTGTTTAAAAGTACAGGAGAAACTGACCGGTTGGGAGGGAAGGAGAAAGGCTGTAAACTGATACACGTCTCTTCAGAAGGAAGCCCCACTGATTTCAGTGTGAATTACTTCCAGTTAAGTGTGACAGGATAGCAGCCAGTGTCCTCAACTGGCCATGTATTCTCTAAGGTATTAATGCTTCCTTTAATTTAAAAATCATAACAACAATGAAACCAACGTAATTTAAAATTATTTAAAAACCACAGACCAGAGACTTCTTCATATTTTCTTCACATCATTTGGTGGCACTCAGGGTTCTTTAAAGATGGTTCCACCTACACCACTAAGATGCAGAAATGTTGCCACCTGTGTGGTTTGAGTGTTGGATTAGGACTTCAGGAAACCAGGTTTTGAATCCCCACTCAGCCATAGAAATTCATTGGGTGACCCTGGCCAAGTTACACTTTCTCAGGCCATTTCCACACCAGACTATTATAGTGCTATTATTCCACTTTCAACATCCTATGGAATCCTGAGGTTTGCATTTAGGGAGGATGAAAAGGGATTAAAAGGAAGCACAGGGCCTTAGGCCCCTCCCTAAATTGCAAACCCCAGGATTCCATAGGATGTTGAAAGTGGAATAATAGCATTATAACAGTCTAGTGCGAAAATGGCCTCAGTCTCAAACGAAGAAAACAGTAAGCCTCCTCTGAAAACATCCTGCCCCAAAAACACTCTGACACGGTGGCTGTAAAACAGAAACAACTTGAAGGCATATAACAACAACACAGAAATGTTGAGGAAAACCTTCCCTTACTCTGAGTTTTTATTCCTCCATTTTAGATCTACATTCAAATTGCTGTCAGTATTGAAATAATGTCCCTGAATACCAAAGATTTATAAAGGAATCCTTAGAAAAAATTATTTCATTATTGCCTTTGTTAAAAGGGGGGGAAGCATCCAAAGCCCACTGTTATTACATTGCAGCCCAGACATTCAATTAATGTAATTGAACTGCTACCTGACGGTATTATCTCATTTAGCTTCGGATCTGAGACACTGAAAAGCATCTGCCTTTCTTCTTGCTCAGCGACTGGTGCGCCACGTGATAAAACGTGGCCATAAACACACTGGCTCAACTGAGCTGTTTAAAAATAAATTAGTGAAACTATAAAAATAAACAGTCACATACATATGTAGTCAATTATGAACTAACTCTAATTTTTGCGCTGAAATACTGTCTTTGACCTTAGCCATAAACAAGCACTATTAAAAAAACATAATATTGCAACAGACAGAAGGTCAGGGTTTAAACGCTTAGTGAGCACTGCTGAATTGAAAACTAAGGGATGAAAAGGAAGCGCAGGGCAGATGGAGGGGTGGAGGAAAAAAGAGGTGGGAAAACAGAAAGAGTCGCTCTTTATTAGGTTGCAGGAACCAATCCTGACTTTGGCTTTTATGTGGCTTAAAGTGACTTAGGTCAGAAAAAGAGAAGAAGTAAGGACAAGGGAAAGATAATTTCCAAGCAGGTGTTTTTGCATGGTGGGGGTTGGACTCTTGCCCTTTGAGGACTTCAGAGAGCGGGAATGGGACACCACACAGCTCAGAATCACAGAATTATAGATCTGGAAGGGGCCCCATTACCCACTGAATCCAACTCTGGTAAAGTGCAGGAACTCCAGCTAGAGCATCCCCAACAGACAGTTGTCGAGCCTCTTTTTGAAAATGTCCAAAGGAAGAGAGAAACTCCATCAAGAAGCTCCTTCTAATATTCAGTCAAAATCTACCCTCTTGTAACTTAAAACCATTAGAACTGGTCCCACCCTCTGGGACAGCAGATAAGAAGCCAGCTTATTCTTCTCTACGACAGCCTTTTAGGTATTTAAAGAATATAATCATGTTCCCCCTCAAGTCATCTATTCACCAATGATGGGAGTTCTAGTCTAGGAAAATCAAGAGGGTTACCCAGTCCTGGCACAGAGACTACATATAGCTGAGCCCTCCATGGCTGGACTGGCTGGGAATTCTGAGATGCAGTCCCGAAAAGTTAAAAGTCTTAAAATTTGGCCAGAAGGATCAGTACTGACTGCAAAAACCTTCTTCAGCTCAGAGTTTTTCACATCTTTGAGGCTCCAGCTCCCATCATCTTTGACATGCTAGCTGGGCTTATGGGGTCTGTAGTTATCTGGACGGCTTCAAAGCACAGAAGGCTGGACAACACTGACCAGCAGTAGCGCTCCATGGTTTCGGAGGAGACTGTTTTTTCAACCCATCCTGTCTCTTGAGAGATGCAGGGGACTGCAGCTGAGATGCTTCATGTGCAAAATTCTACCATGTTTGAATCTTCTGCCATTGAGTTATGGCCTGTCCCCCTGTTGTCCCCAGGGGGACAACATTTCCCTCCACCTGAAATTTTAGGAACCTTTTTCCTTTTTTAAAAGTTTTCTCTAAAATGAGAGCAATGAAGCAATAAACAAACAACAACAACAACAAAGCCTCAAAGTGTGCATTCAGACTGACTTGAAAGTCCCTTATTTTGTTCCTGTTCTTTCCAATTTTATACTCGGTTAAAATACATACACCTGGGAAGCTGGTATAAAAAGTCTCTGATCATACCAGGAGCTGACAGAAAATACTCTGGGATAAACAAAACATACATGGATCTCCAAAATAAAATTGGAAGGAACAGGGACAAAATCTGGGACTTTTTAGTCTTTTTTATAAGTCTGGATGCACCCTAAGTTAATGTAACAATGGAGGGGGGGGATTAAATGATGAAAGCTCACCCAAATCAAGAAGAGAGAAGAGCAAAACCAGCTGCAAATAATCTGCAACATGCTAGTTTGTCTGTCTGTCATTTTGGTTACAAAAGTGGGACTCCTCCATCACTAATGAATTTGTTACACATTTGGCTGTCACATCCATCCTCACCCTACATGTGTCCACAAAATGGCACATACATATAGCCACACTAATGTGTTCAGTTCTTCAAGCACTGCAGCTTTGAAGACACTGACCAAACATATTCCTCAAGCAACGGTGGTGAACCAGCCAAAAATTGTTGCTGTTCAAGAATTTTCTGTACATGCATGCACATACAACAAAAGACAACATTGTATCAATACAACATGGAGAAAAGAAATGTTATGTTCAACACAAAGAGTCTTCAAAGGTGTTTGGGGCAAGGAGGGGAGTCCAATCCCCCTGAGAAAGTAGAAGAAAGGATTCATTACACCAAACCCTGCCTGAGGCAAAGTTCTCCCCAGTGCTAAGACACGTAGGCCCAGCAGTGCAGTCAATAACTACACAGAATCTGACATTTACACAAACAAGAAGGGCTGGGAGACAAACAGCCATGACACTCACATACACACACACGCATCTTTAAAAGGATTGCAGCAGTTATGTTATATAGCATCCAACAAATCTTGGGGGAGAGGACCTTCTTCAGCTCAACCAACAGAACTCACAAAACTTGATGTGTGTGTATGTGTGTTTTAAGGAACAGAGAGTGGGAGCCATAAAGTATAGCTGTCTTAATGCTGACCTAGGACTCTGGAAGACCAGAGTTCAGACCCTAACTCAGACATGGAAATCCAGTGGGAGACCTCGGACAAGTCATGCTCTCTTGGTCTCAGAGGAAGGCTATGGGAAACCCCTCTGAACTAATCTTACCAGGAAAATTCAATGATAGGTTTACCAAAAGTTGAAAACAACTTGGAAAAAAAAAAGCTTCAGGGTTCTTTTTAACACAAAAAATGTTTATTTGTAACACCCTTTACACCAAAGGGCGGAACATCAACATATACAATCGGAGACAAAGACAAACATAACACCACAACAATACATGGAATGAAATCCCCAAGTCACTACCCATCTCAGTGCCCTAAATACAACTCACTGGCTTAAGATGGTGAATCAAAAAGGAAGGTCTTCAACTGTTTACGAAAACGTGTGAGATCCTCCTCCAGCCAGAGGTCCAAAGTTATATAAGTTACTTTTTTAGACCAGAACTGCCAGAACCTCCAAGTCAGCATGGCCAGTAGCCAAGATGGATCAGACTGGAAGCCAGTAGAATTGGATGAAACTGGAGCCAAACTGGATCAGACTGGGGGCTTATCTAGTCCAGCATTCTGTTCACGCAATGGCAAACTACTTTCCTATGAGCAGCCAGCTAGCAAGCAGGACATGAATGCACCTGCATTCTCTGCTCCACGCTCCCCAGCAACTGATATACAGAGGTATCTGGCCTCATGATACTGGAGGTGATATACAGCCATCCTGATTTATAGCCACCGATGGCCCAATCCTCCATAAATTTATGCAATCCCCTTGGGTAAGTAACTGTTCCAAACTCTGCATAAAGCTGTAACATGGTTTCAGTCAGTGAAAAAATGCCAGTAGTCTCCTGAAACAAATGGGAAGGGCATGAGTGGCACTCTTCCAGTCATGTTCCCCAGCATTTGGTACTGAAAGGCATGTCGCTTCTGACAGTAGAGAGAATAATAGAGCAATCACAAGTAATAGCGGCACTTAGCCATATGTCCATACATAGGGAAACACATGGAAGGTAAGGCAGGGCAACACTTGTCAGTCCCATCCCTGAGGTCAACCACAATGTTTCTCTCAAACATATAGGGCAGGGATGGCCAATTATGTGAGGGCTAAGAGAAAAGTACCCCTGCCAGACTCCCCTACAAGCCACACTCCCACACAACAAATTGAAACACCTGTTCTCCTAGACAGTGTTTCTCAAAATGTTGACAGGAAGTGACAGCACATCACTTGCTGTCAGACTTTGAGAAGGGCTATTGAGAAAAACAGGTATGTGGGGGTAGTATGGCATTCTGGAGTGCTTGTTGAGATGAAGTCGGGCTATTTTCATGTGGGTTTCTTAAAATATTCAGAGGGATTTCCACATGCTCCAAAATCATGTTGAACTTCTTTTTTAAAAATTGAGGGGGAGTTTAAGAACTCACAAAAGCATGGTTTAGGGGAACATCTGGTCACGTTTTGCCCACCTGTGATACTGGGCAAGGGTGAGGGCATTCTTCAGTCTCCATCTGGTCCATCAATTTCTACCTGACTCAGATGTGGCCAAATATATCAAGAGTGGAAGGTTTATCTGGCTCAAAGGTCAACTTCAGTGTCAGTTTAAGTTCTCAGGTGCCATATTCCACTGATAGGCAGGCTAAAAGGACAGAATCCAGAATGCCAGCGTATTTCAGTTTGAGGTTCTTACTTCCAGGGCAGGCATTTCAACATTTTAGTGGCTGAGGAAACCACTAGATAATAATGCAATTAGGGAAAGAGGAATGGCCATGCAGAGAAGCCCGAGGCCTGACTAGGGCCACAGGAGGTCTGAATGAGGTCTCTCCACCCCAAATCAGGCCCTCATTCTAACACAAGAGACCCACAGCACCTGCTCATGAGCAGACCCTCTTCTGCACAATCACTGTGAGAACCTGGGTGGAGGGGGCAGAATACAACGTTGTAGGCAAGGCCAGAAGGTATAGTCTTGCTGCACCTCCATATATTAATCATACACCTGAAAGGTAACCTGTCAGTAGAACTATACTACACAAGACAGCTTTATAATGTGGCCTCCAGGTATACGGTGGGAAGGGGGTGGAATTCAGTGATAAAGCACATCCAGAAGATACCAGGTTTAATCTCCAGCATTTGCAAGTAGGGCTAGCAAAACTTCTCCCTTAAACCATAGAATGCCACGGCCAGACAAAACCACTGGTCTGATCCACTATAAGGATTTTGTTTATGACTAAGCCTAGGTATTGACCACTATAGTAGAGCAAGGGTGGAGATATTTTATGCTAATATTTTTCAATTATTTCAAGCCATCTGTGTCTGTAGAAAGTTGCAACTTCCCAGAATCTCACATAATTGGGTGGGGCAAAACTCCAAAATCAATAAACAGAATTGTTGATTTGATCTTTAGCCTGTGGCTAAAAGCCTGCTGCAGACTCCACTGAAACCAATTACAGTTTGGGACTTGCTCTCGGAGATAATGCCAGCTATTTAGATGATGATGCCACGTGAGGGTTCAAACAGAGATACTAACAGAGAGAAGAGGGCTGCTACTCAGATTTCAAAAATGGGTAACTTTTCCAAAATACTGCCATGTTCAAGATATCCAAAAAGTATATGGGGCAGAGTAAAGTGGCTGGTCTTGTGCAAGTCATACTCTCTCAGCCACAGAAGTAGGCAAAGGCAAACCTCCTCTGAACAAATCTTGCCAAGAAAACCCCTGTGATATGTTTGCCTTGGGGCTGCCATAAGTCAGAAACAACTTGAAAGCACACAACACCACAACAAAAGGCAGTTGCCTCAGGCAGATGATGTTGGAAGGTGGCAGCAAGGTATGGAAACAGAGACCTCCAGAGAGTCTGCCTTCCATGTTCTAAGTCAGTACTTTCTAGGCTCTCTGATATCAGAGACTGGCACTAAATTTATGCCCAAAGGATATAACTGTGAACACATCCAGATGGATTAATAAGTCATAGATTTTGTTTCTGTTCTTTCTGATTTAATTGGTGTTGTTGTTTAAATGTTGTTGTTGTCATTGTCGTTGTGTGCCTTCAAGTTGTTTCTGATTTACGGTGACCCTAAGGCAAACCTATCACAGGGTTTTCCGGGGCTGAGAGTCTGTGACGCACCCAGTGGGTTTCCATGGCTGAGCAGGGAATTGAACTCTGGTCTCCAGGGTTGCAGTCCAATGGTCAAACCACTATACTATGCTGCTCTCTTACTGGGTTAAAATAAACTTACCTGGGTAGCTGGTATAAAAAGTCTCTCTTTGTACTGGAAGCCGACAGAAAATAGTCCAGGATAAGCAAAACGTGTATGGATCTCCAAGATAAAATCAGAAAGACGAGAAACAAAATCTGCGTCTTTCTGGTCTTTTTTAATGAGTCAGGATGTGCCCTGTTTCCTTCCTTCCTGGAAACCTGTCGAGGACTGGCTTCAGTCCAGGGACCACCACTTTGAGTAGCACTGTCCTAAGAGACCCTGTTTCCTTCAAAGATGGTGAAGATGTTATCCTGAGAGTGGAAAGAAGATTCAAGTGCCAGTCCCATAAAATATCTGCAGACACAAACAAAAGCTGGCCAGTTAGCTAAGTTACTATCCCAGATTCACCTATCTATTACAGGCTTATCATCATTTGTATAGGATTTTTATTAATAGAATGGTGCCAAGCTTACCTACAAGACAGCTCACTTCTCCTAGACTTTTTAACACTTAATTTTATCTCTGCTAGCTTTAACATACATCATCCTTTACTCTTGCTGTGGCTGAATTTGGGCTTGCTTTCTTTTGGAACAGGAAGTATATAAATTATCGTTATCATCATCATCATCATTCAAAAAACTTTGAAACAAAAATATCAGTCAGCTCAGACCACAACAAACTTTTCCTCTTTTAAAACATAGGTCATATGATTTCTACATCTTTAGCAAATTTTGTTATCATATTGTTATGATATCATTTGTTATCAAGTCCTGGGAATAAAGCAGGGAAAAAAATTTCTCCCCATTTTTCTAGAAAAAAACCAACAAGTTTTTTCCTGGGATTTTAGCAGAAAACAGTTTTTCAATTTTTCTATTTTTTTTCCCAGTCTAATTCACTCTTCTAGCAGTGAGGACTAGAAACACAGGCAAGCAGCCTATGTGACAGATAAAGCAGGTTGCTCCAGGAACTTCTGTTGCAGAGATTCAGGGACATGTCTTCCTTGACTGAGTCTATCCATCAGTAATGCAGTATTACTCTTTTCCTATTGCCTTATAGCAAGCATTATTGTCTTTTTTAGTGAGTCATGTGTTCTCATGATATGGCCAAAGTACAACAGCCTTAGTTTAGTCATCTTGGCTTCTAGGGAGAGTTCAGGCTTGATTTGCTCTAGGAACCATTCATTTGCCTTTATGGCAGGTCCATGGTATCCATAAAACTCTTCTCCAGCACCACATTACATTATAAGAAACAAGCCATTTTAAGAACAGACAAAATTCACAGCAAGGTGCAGCAAAGTAAGCAGAAGGTACACAGTCTCTTCAGTTCAATAGACTCCGTGTACTAGGACTGCCCAGATGGATTGTTTTCCAGTGGTTCTTTGCTGTACATCTGGATCCGCACCTCTTCCCTCCCTCTTTGACAACATTTATTTTTTACAGCCACCCTCCCCATACAAACACATACACCAAAAGGCAGTATGCAACCTTGTAAGAATATGGTCTGTGTTAAGTGATGATAAGAAGTATGCGGGGGGTGGAGGGGGGAAAAAACCACACAAGGCCATTTTCCACGCCGCCCATCTGCTCTGCCTCCGATAAAACACCTAAAAGCTACCATTCACGCAGACTTAAAGTGCTAATGGCTTGCTTGTTAACATGCTTCATAATGCTAATATTTTGTCTCTGATTCCAACAGTCCTCCTTCTACTTAACAGGAGCCTTTAATGTGCATTTGAAACTGAAAGGTTTAGAAGAACTCCAGTCTGTCGCTCTCTCTCTCTCTCTCTCTCTTTTTTTTTATGGTACCTTTTATGCCAGGCATCTCCTTACCTGTTATACTGCTTCAGTCAACTCTTCCTTTCTCCACTCACTCAACTCCAGACTGTTTCCTTTCTCACCTTCCAAAACACAAAATATATTCCAGACTACACCATACATTCAACAGAAGACCAACTTTCGCTGTTGTTATTCCAACAGCAGCAAAGGAATGACTTTCATTAAGCCCACAGTGGAAGAGTAGGCAGAGTTAAACCTGCCTCCCCACACACCATGGATCCAGTCCTATTGGAGGATCTGCTATTTAACAAAAACAAAAACAAACATGTTGAGGGTAATTGTGCATTTAATACATTGGATAAATGTGACCCTTGGCTTTAGTTGTAGTGCAGCCCAGCACCACAACTCCTAAAACTATACCTAGAACTGCATCTCCCAGATCCTCAGAATCTTACCTACTCACCCCCAGCATGGACAGTGGCCAAAGTGTCTGGGAAATTCTGAGAGCTGCAATCCAAAAAGTAACTTTTTCAAGTTCTAGCACCATCCTTCTTACAACAGGACAGCTGCATTGTTCCCATTGCCCAGATGGGAGCACAAGGTCTCAGACAGAATGGGGAAGACAGAACGCTTCCCTGATGCCGACTAGCAAGTTAATTGATGATTGATGCTGTACAATCCAATATGACTTAGAAGACATTTTTTCGGATTTTTTTTCTTGAAATGTATATGGAATCAAAGCTTGCTGCTTTGCAGAATAATAACTTGTGC
Source organism: Cyclura pinguis (assembly GCA_030412105.1). Lineage (NCBI taxonomy): Eukaryota > Metazoa > Chordata > Lepidosauria > Squamata > Iguanidae > Cyclura > Cyclura pinguis. The sequence goes on along the minus strand of CM059599.1, from coordinate 13,005,359 downwards.
ATTTTGGTTTTTGCGGAACAGATACTTTGACTCACAACCCCAAATATATAAATGTTGAGGTCTATATTGGAACTGCCAAGTGGCCGATTAACAGGTTAAACTCTCAGAGCATAAGCTAATGTACCTCTCCAGATACCTGAAGCACTAGTTTTACTGCTTTTCCAATGCCCAGCAATGCCCAGCTGAAGCAGCTACCTTTTACATGGAAGCCTTGTATGGAAGTTCTTCCACATTGTTCATTTCTTCTGTTTCTGCAGTGGCAGCTGGTGTCTTCTAAGGAAGCGGGACAGTGAAGCTACTCCAGGTTGTTGTTTATTTTCGCTGCAACATTAAAGGACTGAACCATATCCCCAAAACAGGTTCAGCACCTTAAATAGCCTTTGAAGTTTTTTTTAAAAAAGCTATTTAAAATTCAAAGTAAAGCCTAGTTTAGACTTGCCATTCCACTGACATTAGAGTCACTGTGCTTCTGTCTCACCTTATCCAAGAAAAGGAATGCAGAGATGTTGCAGCTAAGCATCAGGGTGAAATCTCTGTCTCGGAGCATATCAGCCGATTTGTACAACGCCTAGGCCACCTTCTCTGCTGTACACCACTAATCTAGACAGCCTCATTCCACTTCATTCATGCTTTGATCTTGTATGGGCATGCTGCTCCTCCATATCATCTATAACAGTGCTACTAAAGTGGTGGTTCACAGACCAATGCCAGTCTACAAGCCATTGGCTGCTGGTCTGTTGTGAGTTTCCAGGAAAGAAAGCAGCAGGAAGGGTCACTGGATCCAAGTATGGTACTAGTCTCTAGCACATAAGAGAGAAAAAAATTGTGATCCCCTACATCAGATAGCCTAAGAAGACTGATATAGAGCACTCAGCAAAGCCATGCTAGATATATGCTAGTTGTGGGAGTGGTTGCACATCAACAGCACAGGTGTACCCAAAATGCACATGAGGAAATATATAAGCTTCCTCTCCATAGGTTTAGCATTATATCCAGTATCTGAATACTATCATAATCACCATAACTGCTGCCACCACAACTACTTCAGTATCTTCAAGATATGTCATAATTTTCAAAACTGGGCAATAAGCAGAAAGGCCTCTGCTCCACAAAACTTAGGCCGTCTATACTGTTATAGTGCCATTATTCCGCTTTCAACATCCAGTGGAGTTATGCGGTTTGTAGTTTACTGAGGCCAAAGAGCATTCTGGATGAGAATTCTAAATGCCCCTCCCTAAATTGCAAACCCCAGGATTCCAGAGGGTATTGAAAGTGGAATAATAGCAATATAACAGTGTAGTGTGGTAATGGCTCTACACTGTAGTAAAGTCTCCTCACTTAAAAGTTTAAAGAGGTATTAAAAATGCTGGATAGATCACAATTTGGAAATGTTCCTTTTTAAAATGACAGCTCTCAGAATCCCACAACAGGTATGGCCAGTGGTTGCAGAACTCTGGAAGTCCAAAGGAGGAACTCTTAAAAGCCCTGGGACAGACATAGGAATCTATGAAAAATGCCAGATCAGACCATAAATGACCAACCAGGGGCCTCTCAAGAGTTAAAAGCAGAGCATGACAGTAACAGTTTCCCTTTTGTGTTGTTCTACCCTTCCAAAACAGTGGAGATGAAAAGAATATCTGAAAATATTCAGAAAATGATGAAAAATGTGTTTCTCAAGAATCAGGAAATCCAGAAAGGGGGGAATCCTGGATGAACAAGAAATCTTTGCAGTTCAGGACTTACTTGACACAAAATTCACACACAGTTGTTTTGTTTGGAAACTGCTGAGGAAACAAGATTTTCTTTGCACAAAATAATACTTCCGTGCAGAAATACCATTTTCTGCACAGAAAAGGCTGTTAAATGCCCAGAAAAGTGATGTTTTCTGTGGAAAACAACTACAGATGAATTTTCCATAGAGTAAGTCCTGACCTGCAAGCAGTCTTCAAAAACTGTATTTTTCAAAGTTTTTCTCACATTGGGAATTAAGCTGCTGAAATTACTTGCTATTAGCAAAGAACTACATCCCTAACCAACAGCATGTTTTATTCAGGGTGATACAGTGTCTCTGAACATGGATGTTCCTGAAATTCGTAGTATTTTTTGACAACTGACAAATCTATGCAAAGCACATGAAACAATCTTCCACTTTTTTATTTTAAATGGGTTACAGTACTAGGAGACCATTGCAGAGATTTCCTGTGGCATTGTTGACCTTGTTAAAAACTATTTTTTAAAAAGCTAAATAAACCATTTCGTACTATAATTGCGGAATGGAACAGCACATATCTTCATGGGGTTCTTTTAATTAAAATGCAGCTACACTATAAATAAAAAAGATGAAAAACCGATGCAGGCATGCTGGGTACTTTTGTTCTTTATCATGGTGACCACATAGGTTGGGATATTCTGGAAAATGTAATCCAAAAAATAGTTACCCCAAATTCTGTTCCCAACAATTTAGTGATATGACAGCCACACACACTCCACAAAGGCATCCTCAAAAGTAATCCATGAGAAATTAAAGTGCATATGATCAGGCACAAAATGGTATTCTGAATCCTTGGGAACTATGACAGTCACACCACAAAAAAAGCTAACTTGAAGAATGATGTCAGGGCAACATACAATGTGTGGAGAGCAGCCAGATAGACAGTTCCTAGCACTACTAATCCAAAGACACTTTGCAGCTATTTTGCCTTTCCTTCCTTAATGGGCTTTCTGTTACAAGAAACGAACACAGAGTAAGCAGTGGAGAAAATATGGGATGATTACAAGAGGAAGGCAATGTTATCGGGAAAGGAGGGCAGGCATGACACCAGCAGAATCCCTACTTTCTTCAGGCCAGCCCCCTTCAGACACAAACACTCAACCTCAGATTCTTGGGAGAGATTTTCAGTGTACTGGTGCCGTTAGAGGAAAAGTCCTGTCTAAGGAACCACCACCCATTCCAGAGTACTTCATGCTTTGTTATTTTCCTCATACTAATACACTCAAGTTGCCTCCACTTAAAACTGCTTAAACAGAATCTATGTCTGAAAATAAAGATCTGTGTAAATCAGAAAAAGTCCACCTTCAGGATTTTGAGCACTAGCTGCCCCCAAAAAAGAGGAAGAAGCTATCATTTTCTCTGTTAAGGGTTTTTCTATCTTCTTCTCTCTCTTTTTTCCGGTCCTGAATTACAGGAGTATTATAAGCTCCAACTGATAGGCCTAAGCTGCAGGATAATCTTTTTGAAGTGGTCACCTCCTTGCTTTCCTTAGACCTCTGTGTACTAACCAAGATAGGGATAGAGAGTCCTGGTTCTGAACACAAAAGATGCATTTTCTCTTGGAACACAAGGCAAGGTGGAGGTGGTGTCTGCTGATAAGGAAGGATTTCCCTGCTCAACTTTCAAAAGACTTATACCAAGAAAAAAAAAGGAAGAGAGTTGGGGGGGACAAAAATCCATTTAAACTCCTTGAATAACCAGCTACTGAGCCTGAAAAGCAAAAGCGGAGATGCACAGTCTCTTTCAAAACCCTGACCTTTCCAAGGTTTTGCAGTTACTGGGATAAAAGGTGTGGCTGAGGTGAAGATGGTGGCCTCAACTCAAACGTGGACAGGGCCATGTAAGCGACCTCAGCTTCAACTTGGGCAGCTGGCAAGCCTGAACTAAGCTCCTGTTTGCTGAAGTTTTTTAAAGTAATAACCACAGCAACTCATCATGTAAAAAAAAAAAGTACATGAGATTTAGAAAGGTTCACCAGAAAAAGAAACAGATGCAAAAGACCCAGCACATGTCAGCTACTCAGTGCAGGAACACAGCTTATTTATTTATGTATTTATTTTATTAAAATACTTACAGCTCACTCTATATGGTAGGATCCCAGTGCAATATACTTAGCCAATTCAAACAATTTTTTAAAAAGAACTTAAACCATTAGAAGCATATTAAACAATTTGGCAAGTGAAAACAAGGCAGTTACAGTAAGTTGAAAGAGCTTAAAACAATTTGAAACTATACTGAATGTGCAAATTTGGGTAACATAAACGGAGCCACAAAGGGTTTAATTAAAAGCCACACTTTTAACTGGCACCCAAATGACACCAGTATTGGCATCTGCTGGGCCTCTAAGGGAATGGCATTCCACAACTGGAGGTACCACGGCTGAGAAACCCCTCTTAGAGGTTGGTGCTCCAGGTGCTCGAAAAAGAAATGTGCCTACATGCTTTGCCTTCCCTTTGTAACCAAAGCCCCAAGAAGAATTGCCTCTCTTTAATGTCACTGCCCCCATCTCTACCCCAGAGACCACAAACACAGACACACACTTCTACACACTCTCTTCCACAGAAAAAGGAGAAAGGAAGGAGGAGGGGGATAGCAATTCTAATGGTGCCTCATGTGCTGCTGTGATCATAGAATCACAGAGTTGGAAGGGACTGCTAGCACCATCTAGTCCAATCTACTGCCATGTAGGAATAGAGAGCTAAAGCACTCCCAAAAGATGGAGGTCCAACCCTGTTTAAGGACGTCCAAAGAAGGAGACTCCACTATCACCGCACAGTCTATTCCAGCGTCAAACAGTCCTAACGCTCAATATTTACACATTACATTTAGGTGGAATCTCTGAATCCATGGACTCATGATCGGGTCCATGACTAAGATTATAGCTTCCAGATTACCCTAGTTAGAATGATCAGCAGTGATGGGCTACAGTCTGGAAAAGGAACTACAGTCAGCCCTCCACACTTGCTGGTTTCACTTTTGTGAATTTGATTATTTGAGAGTTTCTCCAACCTCTGCCCTCCATCCAAGTGCTTTTTCTTGGGTATGTTTAGTCTGCAGAAGAGAAAGTTAAGAGAGGACATGATAGTCATATTTAAATAATTGAAGGCATGTCATGTCGAGGAGAGAGAGGGCTTGTTTTCTGCTGTTCCAGAGGCTAGGACAAGGAGAAACGGATTCAAGTTGCAGGAAAGGAGATTCCACCTGAACCTCAGGAAGAATTTCCTGATGGTCAGAGCTGTTCAGCAATGGAATCTGCTGCCTCAAGAGTGTGGTAGAGTCTCCTTCTTTGGAGGTTTTTAAGCAGAGGCTGGATGGCCATCTGTTGAGAGTGCTTTGATGTGGGTTCCTGCATGGCAGGGGGTTGGACTGGATAGCCCCTGGGCTCTCTTCCAACTCTAAGATTCTATAATTCTCCAGGGGAATCTTCCCTCTCAGCAGCTCCAACTGGGTCACATAGCCCTTTTTAAAAACCCACACCTGGTCCTCCTCCTCCTCCTCCACCAGCTGCTGCCTAGCCAGCTAAGGAGGATTACAGTTTGATTTCTCAGCAACACAAACTTATTCCCAATCCCCCACACACATAAAGGCAACAGAGAAGAAATACAGGACCACCATGCCGACCCACGCCCTTTCCCTCTTCTTTCCCTGATCTGATTTGGACCCTGGGTGCCCACTCTCCCCATTGTGTCTCAGCCCCCTTCCCACAGACATACACACACATTTTTGATATTTGCAGTTTTTCCACTTTTGCAAGGGTCCTGTGCCTCTACCCCTAGTGAATGTGGAGGGCCAACTCTATTCCAAACTCCAGCCAAAAGAGAACATAGAAATGTGTAGGGTTCTTTTTAAAAAAAATCCTGCACTCTGACCCCGCACAAGACTGAACTTTTTAAAATAACTTAGCTTACAGCTTTACAGAATGTACATTGTCCCCAACTGTAAAAGTTGTTTCCCTCCCCAAAATCCCTGAGTAACGATGCACTGCCTTCAACAGGGAACTTTTACACTGGGGGCAAACTCTGACATGCCGACTTTTGACTCTGCAAGCAGTGTTTAGAACTCTCCCTGCTTTGGTGAAATATTTATTATTAATAATATGAAAGATTTATTATTTGTTTCCAGCAGAGTCCTGAAAGCATACAAAGTACTTTCCAGATATAAAAGATGGCATGGTCCCTTCTCCCAAAGGCAAGCCGACTGACAAAAGGAAAGGTGAACAGCATGAGATGCCCAATTTTCTTGCACAGGTAGGAGGGGAGATGCCAGGCCTTTGGAGCTGGTTTGCACCGGCACAAGAGGCTGAAACACCATTAACAAGGGGACTTCTTGTTTGCATTACTGGTAAAGCAAGTTGGCAGTCTGCAACAAGGGAACTAAGAGTTGCCGTATTACAACTCAACTCTGAGAAGCATGACTAGTGGTTGGCTAGGGAATTCTGGGAGTTGGGGTCGCAAAAAGTATCTGAACAGTTGTTGTGAGACAAGAACCCCCAACTTACTTCTTTCTTACTTCTAGACTCTTCACCTCCAATCTGAAGAAACAAACTCTATGACAAATTGCCATCTCTCTTTTACCAAAAAATAAAGGACAAACTCCCGTTTCTTCTGGTAGCCAGTCCCACCTGCCATGTGCACTCACCAACTGCCACTCTGTTGTGGTTGAACATATAATGAGTCAAGGATGGAGCAGCCATTTTATTCCATGCCTGCAGAATGAAAACAGAGCCCCACTAGTGGTAGGTACTCCAGGTTAACTCAAACAGGATTATGCATCTATTTTGGTTCCCAAGACCCATCCTCAAGTGGAGAAGATGATGCAACAGCTTCTGAGCCTTTAAATAGCCCCTGTTCTCCTGTTTAACCACTGATCCAACACAACAAGAAAATATGATTGTGAGTGTTCCACATCCCTGGTGTATCTACTGTGTGTAACTGCGTGTACTGGGTCCCAAGAGCGAGGTGAACCCGGAGGGATAATGGTGACACTAGTGAGGAGGAGGTGACCACAACAGAGAGTTTCAGCGCCAGTTCAGGTTTTCAGGGGCTTTGGAGCCCACGCTGCCCTGAGCCACAGGAAGTTGTCATGACAATCCTCCACTTCCATCCCTATGTTGAGTATCCAGGCGTAAAGAACATGAGGTATGAGGGGAGCAGCATCCAAAAAGAAGAAGAAAAAAACATAGCAACCTGTGGGATCATCCCTTCAGTGGCAAAACTTGCAGTAGTTAACCTTCTAGATTGTAGCCCATGCTGCTGGGGCGATTCTGGGAGCTGTAATTAAAAAAAAGAAAAAATAACTTCTCCAAATTCTGCTGCTGCTGGGCTTGTGGGAGTGTGGAACCAAAGTGCTGCAGGCCACCCCTGGAATTAATATTGTCTGCTGTAGGTTTCAAGGAGGGTGGGAGGAGAGGAAGGGGCTCTTTTAACATTTCCTGATTTATAAGGAGTCATGGCATACGTCAGAGAAGAAGGGGGCCCAGATGGAAAAGTGCAGCATCCCCTTCACAAACGGCCTCTCATTTGCAGCATTTCCAACTGGCTAATGTATTCTCTCACTTCATTCTGGCCATCCATCTCGTGCGTTTCTAATGGAGCTCCTAAACGCTGACACTTTGGAAAAGAGTCTAAAATCTGTAACCTCAAATGCTAGCCTGGGACGAGGGGATGGCCAAGGGTGAACACTCAGATCTTCACATAACAAGAAGAGGCTCATCAGTCTTCACTCCACACAGTACCAGAGATGGTCTCCTTTGTTTCAGAGAAGAAATAAAGCCAAAATGGAACAGCAAATACACCCAAGCTGTGTGGAGTGACAAAAAGGAAGCATTCCTTTTTGAAAAGGATTGGAAACCAGGAGCCTAGAAGCTAAGCCCGATGAGGAACAGTTTCAGGAAGTGGAGCCTGTTTAGTCTGGAGAAGAGACAACTGTGAGATAATATGACAACCATCTTTAAATATCTTGTGGGAGATGGAGTGAGTATGTTCTTTGCTGTTCCAAACCGTGGGGCCTAAACCAATGAATTCAAAGAGATTCTGACTAAACAGAAGAAAGAACTTCACGACAGTAAGAGCTGTTCAACAGTGGAAGAGACAGCCTCTCAAGGTCACCTCTTTTGTTGGAAGTTTCTAAACAGATTGCTCACTTACCAGGAAGACTTTAGCTGTGGATTCCTCCACTGACAAGAAGTTAAACTAGATGGCCTTTAGGGATTTTTTTTCCCCAAATCTGTGACTTCTTCATGTGAGCTTGTCACTTACTGGTGTCAGCGTGGACATATTCTGTGCAGAACCCACACCTGGTCTATAGTATTTTATAATATTAATAACATAATTTAATATAATAGTAATAAAATGCTGTTTTCTGCACACAAAGGACTCTGTCAATTTTCTACAGATTCCTAAACTGCAAAGATTCTCCTCATAGGAGTTCACTGACACTTGAGAAACATATTTTTTCAGCCATTTTTTAAATATTTTGAATGTTCTTTCAATCCCTAGCCAACCCCAAATGTCATGGTGGCACCTGTTATTTCACCCCATCAAGCTATTGTACTTCTGCCCCAATGTTAGAGGCAACATGCATCAAAGCTCTGCAAAGAACATGCCACATAAGCAAGGCATGGAAGCCAATTAAGTATTTCAATGCCCACTCACACCCAAAATTCTTACTGCTAGAAAGGTGTCATGTCAGGGAAAAGGATTCTAACACAGGCTTCTCATCTCTGTATTAGCCCTTGTCATCCCACTAGTGTGTAATGTATACACAAAGTTAACAGCTATTTGGTATTATTTTAACCGCCAAGGCACTATCCTACAGCACCCTGAGATCTGTAGTTTGGTGAGGTTCTTGGGTTTCCCTGCTAAAGAGCTCTAGTTCTGCAGTTCTGAGGAGTGGACCAGAGCTTCCTGGCAGATAATTACAAGTGCTTTACCCAATTACAGAACCCAAGATTCCACAAGGTGAAGACACCACAGCTAAAGTGACAACCAATAAATGTGCAGTATAGATGCACTCTTTGAGCTGGGTGAACATACAAAACTAGTAACATTCCACCCCAGCAATAACCAGTTATCTTCTCTAACTTGCTGGTCCTGACCTGTCATCCCCAGCACCTCATGGCTGCTGGTGGTAGGTGTCATGTTTCCTTGCAATATTCCATGTTGTCATACACCACCACCAAGATAACATAGTTAGAAAGATGTATATGCGTGCATTTGCATTTTCGCCCACTCCATGTAAAAAACTCAGGACTAATTAAAAAAATTAAAACAGCTTTCACAATTTTGCCCTTCAATTCAACAGTTCCTTTATGAAATCCTTAAATGATGCTAAGGATAACCCATCTGCTTAGGTCCAGTAAAGGACCCCAAGTTAAATTCACCTTCCTGATGCCCCCCTTAGTGGGAACATGACCTTTCAAGAACAAATTATTGCAATTAAAAGATAGGTCTCACCTTTAGGTAATAAATCCAGATCTTGGATTTATTGACAGGCACATCTGATACTTTAACCAATCTTCTAAACGCTGTTGACGGGAGGGGAGAAGGGCTTCTACAACGAATTAGAATTTGTAAATTATAAGTCTCAATGCTGAAGCTAAGGTCTTTTTTACACTACACAATTATAATGCTCGGATACGAATTAATCTGCCACAGCAACCTCCTACGGAATCCCAGGATTTGTAGTTTTGTGAGATATTTGTTTCATGATACTACAAATCCCAAGATTCAACAGGATGCAGCCACAGCAACTAAAGTAGTATCCAAGAGCTCTAATTGTGCAATGTGCAAAAGGCCTTATATGGTCTAAACCACTTATTAAGCCCCACTGAGAACAGATCTCTTAAAGCAATGAGATCTACCTACATTTTGAATCACCAACAGTTGATTCAATGGATCTACTCTGGTTGGGAGTAATGGGACTGGGGCTTGCACTTGCTGTAAACCATTTTTCTCTTTCCATGGAAACACAGGAGACACCGCAGCAGAATCCAGCTGCAATTCTGAAGCCAAATGCTACCCTGGCACTTCTCACCTTCCCTCTGTCACAAAATGGCTTGTTGGAACTTGCCTATGAGACATTCCACCCAATATATGATAGAAATAACCTGTGTGTTACAACGAAGCAGAGGTTAAGCAGGATTTCCAACTGTCTCCACCTGGTATTTGGTCCTGCTCTGTTACTATTAGAAGCAAAATTAAGTCATCCAATATACATATTTGCACAATTTTTATTCAGAATGTATTCAGGTTGTTTTTGTTGTATTTTCATCAAGTAGCGGAATTTTGATAATATATAAAGATTTATATCCCTATCCAAGTCCACTTCATACTCTCCCAGGACATTTTTCTGCATTACACAGACTTTCCTTTTTAAAAGTACAGAATTTATTTAATGTTTCATTTTATGTAACTCCATTTATATTCTACCATTCTTCACATTTGGTCCAGCAGGCGGCTTGCACTCCTAAAGTTTCTTAGAAATAAAACACGAAGGACCATTTTATGACCATTACAAATAATAAAACATAAAGCTGTATATGTTTCTACAGTACACGGAAGAACAGTAAGAAGGGCAGGGATTTGTTCCTCAGAGATGTGATAAAAATAAATGCGTCCTCTTTATTTGTTTTGTAGTGGCCAAGAAAGACCTAGCTCACAGGACTCAAACATTCCAGAGCCTGTCAACAATTGAGGTGCCATCACCAATAAGGTCTTCCTTCTGGCAGAATGACAGTTGCACCTCAAAAAAGAAGATTCTCAGAGAAGGGTCCCTTATGAAGAAAACAGAGTGGTTCATCCAGGAAGGGGAGATAGCTGACATACCACAGTACTACAAGTCTGGAGTTTTAAATAAAATCAAAGGGAACTGTAAGGAATCAGAGCATTTACACACATCCCTTTACTTAATATGATTCCACATGGTAAAAAAGTGAACTGTCTATATATCTAGCCTGTCAAATATTTCAAGCTCCTCATTGCCCATGTAATTTTACTATAGAACTTGGAAAAGTTAGTTTTTGGGCCAGTTAGTTTTCCCCAGCCCTGCTGACTGGCCAATTCTGGGAATTGTAGTCTCAAACAATAACTTCTCCTTGAAACTCTGAAGGCATCTCTGTCCCCTAAGGGCTCTTACCATCTTCCTTTGCCACATGAATGCAGCCTTTGTTGTTCTTCCTTGAACTTAAGGCGAGGTAGCTTGTGGATTTTCAGTGTTACAATAGATTAATTAGCAATTCATCTTTGCTGCACCTTTCCAGGATTAGCCTCCCACACCCCCACCCCATTAACAGCACAAGACACAATTTCCTGAATGGTTTTTGATGAAAGCAATTGGCTATCAGAATCACATAAAAAGAGAGAATCCCAAGTAGCTCCAGGACGGTGGGGAACGTGTTGGAACACACCTTTTGCAGAACCTTGCTGCAGAACAGCTGCTGAAAGACACCCTGGAGTCTAGTGAGTTTTAAACGGCACTGAAGTTTTAGGGGAGTGGGGTGGTTAATGCTTTTGAGTACAATTTCTTTCTTTCCTCTTGCCAGACATACTCAGCAATGGATTCTCTCCACCACAGGCACTCTAACAAGGCAACTAAAGTTCCAAAAAGACCTGGGACATCTGAGGGTAAGAGTGACCCCTGAATTCAAGGCCTTCTGTCATGGAATGCCTTGGACAAGTTCTAGAATTCCCCAGTTGGTTGGGAGATTTTGAGAGGTACACTCTAAAACCGGAAACTCTTCCAGATCATAACCCTCCACTGAACCACTGGATAAGAAAAATGCTAGTCAGCTTCTTGCAGTCTTCCTGTCTTCCAGTGCCTCTTCCTGGACATCTTTTCTGCTGGATTTTTTTCCTCCTCCTCTAAAGGAATAGTTGGGGTGAGAAGTGGGGGGGGCATATAAAAATACAGGAGAGAGGAGAGGCTTCTCCTGGATTCTCTGACTGCCAAGATCTCCTTTGTAAAAGGAGCACCACACCCATGCCTGCCTACTTACAGGTTAGAGAGGCAGACACATTTTTGGCACTACGCAAAGGAAGTGTTCCAACATGTTTAAACCAACAGCTTTCCTCCTGTCCCTCTCTATCTAATGCAGAGGTGTTTGCTGAAACCATTTTTTTTAAGGAAAGGTATGCAGAGATGATGTGAAAAGCTGCATTCATGAACTGTAGCCACTTTATAATTCTACTCCTGTTTACTACACCTCTTGCTACTATCACTACTACCAACATCACCATTAATTACCACGTCTGCAGAGTTTCGAAATTGTTACTTTCTTGGGCTACAGCTGGGAGTTGTAGCCCAATTATGGGAGTTGTGGTTTAAAAAAAAAAGTAATGTTTCCAAACTCTGTACTTCCATTATTACTTTCAAAATGGCCTCATCTGTACAGAATTACCAATGAGACATATTTCCTTGGTTCAACCATGAAAACTGCCTCCTGCAAGGAAACAAGCATTCGCTGCTACACAGCCAGTAAACATGAGTTTAGTTCTGGAAGGGCTCCACGCCACAAACTCCAAGGTTCTGCCAGTTTTTTCTCTCTTGTCTAACAACGTGATCCATTATATGTGGTAATGGTGCAGACCCTCTCAGACGCTCTTGAACTGCAATTCCCAACATTTCTAATAACATTCAGAAGTCCAGAGCCTTACGGAAAAGACAGTAACATTATCTTCTGGTTAGGGCTGCTGGCACACTTCTCCACTCTTGACTGGGGTTCTTCCTTGGTTCTGCCCACTTGACCTCCACGTTTTCTCCCTCTACCCTTTGACTCTGTCCCTCAATGTCCAGGTTCTGCCTGCTTCTCTCCCTGTCCGGCTGTTCTTGATATCAAAATCTGGCACAGAAACATTTGCACCATGGAAGCATAGCCATAAAAGTAGGCTGTAGTAAAGGGGTGTTACTGCACCCCAGTTGCTCACTGCTCTGCAAAGCTTGCTTTGCCAGCCTGTCTCCATATGCCACAAAGTGAAGTTATGATGAGGAGTTTCTTTGACACAGTTTGGCCAGAATAAGGATTCTGTCACAGAATAATTACAATATATAGGAACTCCTTAGTTTGCATACTGCAGCATGTTTTTTAAGAGGAGTGTAATTGTTTGAACACCAGCATTTATTTAAAAAAAAATGAAAATGACATCAGTGCCAAAACTTGCAGTCTTGCCATAAAGTAGTGGTGGTTCCAACAAGTAAAAGCCTTCCCACTTTCCCTTGGCTATGAAATGGCTGTGGTAATGTGTAAGGAGATACTGAATACCTTCTTCTGAAACAACTCAAAAAGTACATGTGCTCATGTAATGGCAGATTACACAAGTGTCTGTCATCAAGAGAATTCTAGTCTTGCCTGTATATGCTAAACCTCAGGTCTATCTTCAGAGTGTTACCTGACCAGAAAAACATTTCATAACCTAGCACACATCAGATGAATAGCCACGCTGCCAAGCAGTATTTTCAGGCTGTCAATTATGTGCCCAACTTCTGCATTTATGCAATGACATTATGGAATCTGTGCAATCTATTCTTGACATTATTTTACTTTATTTTAGAACTTTCCCCCAGTGCTCACACTATGCCACAAAAATATTCATCAGTTCTGCGATTCCTTATCTGAAAACATGAACACACTAAGGTACAAAATGATTTCTCTTCTTTCATTTTATGCTTATGTAGGGCAATCTCATCAAGCTCCCAGTCCTGATTTTAACTCCCAGAGCTAACTGTACAGGATTTAAAACATGTTAAAGGTTTTGTTAAACAGAATTGATTATCCATGGAAATGAGACCAAACACTACTATTCTGTGCTAAACAGATGAGCATTTTACAATGTCTGATGCCCAGAAAAAAATAAAGTAGCCTTCTCTAAGTTAGTGCCTCCCAGCTCAGTTTCCATTATCCCTGAGCAGCACGGCCATTGGCTATATTGCCTGCAGAATACAGCCATCTGCAGGATACCCAGACTTTAGAAAGGCGGTTTCCAGCAATGTCAAGAAACAGGCAACAGCCTGCTTCAACGGCTGCATTAATGGCTGAGATATCTAAATACGTGACAAGTGCTTGGAAGCAACCAGTTACAAATGTAGTTACTTGTAATTAATTCATTTTACAGTAACAAAGGCATAATTAAGTCACCGTAAAACTAACAAATTAATAAAGTATAACTTAATGAGCTACCACTTATCTCCTTTTGGAGCATAATGTAACATCTTCAGTTACATTATGAATGTCCTCACCAAATTTGACTTGGTCCAAAAACAGACTCACGCTTTGCTTTGTGCCATCATTCATGCTGTGCTCTGGTTGTTGAGGCAAAAACAAGGTCTATACAGAAGCATGTTCTACAGTACAAGCCAGCAGCTTGTACTATTCATTCTTTAAAAAAAATAACTAGAAAGCAATTGTTGTAGCTGGTTTTGAGCAACAGGAAAGTAAGGACTTGCTTTTTCAAAATTATAACAGTAATGACTTAGCCACAGAGGGAGAGATGCTTAGAACTCGTACTGCAGTTAGTAGCTTTGTAAACATAACTGCCCAAGCACAAAGAAAGCATACCATTCAATTGTCCCCATTTGGCAGAGCCAGTCCCAACTCAATATTTTGTTATCCCACTTTTTCAGCTGCTTTTAAAATGTCCCAACTTCTCTGTCCTCCTCTTATATCCCCCTTTGTTCTCAGCTTTCTTCAACTGCTGTAAACTGAGTTCAAAGAGCAACATTAGTTCACACTCAATTAACACAGTCAGAGGAGAGAAGAGATGGAGGTAGAGTCTTGCCTTTCTCAGTAGGCTCAGGGAAAGCAAACTGCTGCATCCGCTCTTAGCTTCTGTGTTCTTCCTCATTAATAACTCCTGCCATCTTGACCACACTCCAGAGTTGCTTGGTGACAGGTGTCCCGGTTTTCATCTTTGTAATGTTGGAGAGTATGAGAAAGATTCCCCAAGGGTGAGGCCCAGTCATGAAACACCTTCTGCATTTGGAAACATTCATTCCTGGGGAGAACATGTATTCAGATCACCTATGGCACATATTTTGGGTACACATTGAGTTGGAAGGTAACAACTACCAGTAAGATATATCTGAAGCCACCATCTGGAAGCCCCTAAGCAGAAGCCAACAACTTTAAGAATACGCATTGGCCCTCCACTTGCCAGTGGCAATACACTACAATACAATACAAGGCAATACAAGTGTGAACAAAACAGCGACTGTTGGAATGGATTGGGCAGGGCATAGAGATTACTTTAGTGGCAGGGTTTCAGCCTGAAGTGCAGGTCCACCACCTCTCACCTCACTCTCTATACAGCCATCTGTGAAAAGAAGTTCCTAACCAGGGACGTCAAAGGACCTTGACAGTCAGATAGGAATGCAAAATGTAACAATGATCAGAGCGTTAACAATAAATCCTAAGCCATGTTCAAGGTGCTAAACAAAAAAGCCGGAATCCTGCTGGTGCAATGAACTAGCAGCCACACTTTCACCAAGTTGGCAGCACCAATCTGACCTCACCAAGCAGCCTACTTTTATAACACCTGCCTGCCTACTGTCATGGCCACTACACTAAAGCCTTCCTCTTCTTCCTGCCATCACCTATGGAAACACAGTTATACCAGTGGAATACATCAACAGATTCCAGCCACAGAGAACACATATAGACTTGGTCTTCCCTGGCACAAAAGTTCCACTCTCCCTCTTCCCAAAATAGGAATGACCCATACCTTATTCATTTTGCCTCTGTCTGATCCCATCTACCTTTCCTGTATACCTATGCACCATATTTTATTACCTTAGTCACACAATGGACATGGCTAGAATCTTGTTGGTGCTCCCCTACGGAAGTGGCTAGAACCACCTAGTTTAAAGATAAAGAACCCTAAGAAAAGAGAGCAGGTTTTTGGAAGCACTCAGCACCTGAACTGGAAAATAAACAGACAGACAGGTCACCTGATGACAGTCCTCCTCACCTACAGTGAGATGTAGTGAGCTTTTATTTAAATTACTGTCATTATGTCTTAAATTTACATCTTTGCATACACATTACCATCTGCAAATTTTGTGCAAATGCAGTGCCCTTGGGTTCTCGTTGCTAATGACATGTTACCTCTCTCTTTTGGTGATACATTCTTTTCGGTGATACCTTACATGATCAAAGAATCACAGAGTTCAAAGGGATCCCAAAGGTCACCTAGTCCAGCCATCTGTTCAATACAAGCTCTGAAACACACAATGTAGCTACAGAATCCCTGACAGATGGCCTCTGGCTTCCAAAGAAGAACACACACAAACTTCCAGGGAAGAAAAACATACAAAAACCCAAGCCAGTCTATTCTGCTATAAAGCAACTCTCACATTAGGACATTTCTCCTAACATTTCACCCAAAATCTGGTTTCCTGCAATTTCCACCCACTCATTCTAGTTCTTGTTTCAGAAGCGAAAGAGAACAAGGCTGCTCCATCTTCTACTTTATCACAACCAATCTTACTTGGTTTGGGAAGCTAAATGGGGGTGAACCTGGTTAATAACAGGATGGGAGACCACCAGGGATTCCAGGAATCTTGATGTAAGACTGGGTATACTGTTTGGAATCCCAAAAAGCCAAAAAGCCTTAATCTTCTCCAAGCTAAACAAACCCAGTTCTATCCACTGTTCCTCACATGTCCATTAAAAAACAGGGCTTGGAGTTTAATCATCAGATAAGAAGGTAAACTGTCCATCCAGAAATCTGGGATATGTACACTTGAAGACATCACAGAATGAAGGGAAAGGTCATGGTGCCTCTCTCAGTTGTGACAAAATCCAAACTCTATAACTTATTCCAGAGCTTCAGATAATTAATTTTTGGACAACTCCCAGAATCCACCAGCCAATGTGGTCAGCAGCCATGGTAGCTGGAGGTTTATGGGAACTGTAGTCCAGGAAATAACCTGCCAAGCTCAGCATCTGACAGCCCAGCAAACTGAGCACTCGCACACATTTCTCCTCCTTCAGGAAGGTTGCATCTGCCTAATTAATTCTGTAGAGGGCTGCAAGAATATAATCTCATTTGCTTCATCTTCATCTGCGTAAATGCAAAGTGTCCAAAGAAGTGAGGGAAGGGGAAACTTCATGATATACTCTCACGAAGGCAGACTCAGCCCATCAGCACCATGAATATTTTGCTTCTAAGTTCAAATTTGCAGAATAGCTGCTTGGTTTCCTCCAGAACCTACGTAAGAGAGAAGATATGCTTCATCTTTCATAGAACCCTCTAAAACAGGAAAGGGCAATGGTGATTCTCCAAATATT
This sequence comes from Cyclura pinguis, assembly GCA_030412105.1. Taxonomy (NCBI): domain Eukaryota; kingdom Metazoa; phylum Chordata; class Lepidosauria; order Squamata; family Iguanidae; genus Cyclura; species Cyclura pinguis. Next base: position 12,988,308 of record CM059599.1, on the reverse strand, counting down.
GGTGAACTACAGGTCCCATAATCTTTCATCAGTGGCTAAGCCACCTAGTGCTGCTATGAGTTGCAATACAACATCATCTGGAAGGGCACCCTTTCTCATCCTTGCTCTAACTCCCTCTGGGCACTTTCACCTTCTGTAATCTGGTACTGTACGAAGTGGAACCTAGTCTCAATTCTAATAAAGCTCTGCTTGCCAAAGCTGGAAAACTAGACAGCTACGAGACTGAATTGTCAAGTCACCAGCAACAGCTAGATTTCTGCACTCCAGCCTCTAGAACATCTATCAGATGTTTGTCAAAAACTTCTCTGAAGCCCTCAAGAAAGCAAATAAGAAACAAATATTGGAGAAATTTACTATATATGATTTATGTTGTGAGAATAACCTTCACTCAGAGTGGAAAGATGCACATACCACTACACTTGGTGAGTGGATTTTGAAACTACAGTAGCCCCTCCACATATGTGAGGGTTAGGGGCACAGAACCCTCACAGAAGTGGAAAAATTGTGAATAACTCCCACCCCCATGATTCCCCTCCAGAGCCCCCACCCCCATTCTTTTGCCCCTGGCCTTGGGGAGGGCAGAGAAAAAAAGGCACAGTAAAGGGCTTACCAGTACTTTCCTCTTAAAAGGGAGAAGAGCACAGTTCTTCTTGAAAAGGCAGCCATCTTGAAAAGGGAGGGGTAGGAGCAAAGAGAGCACCTGACCAATCAGTAGCCATTACACAGCCATTAGCAGCCACATGTGAGAGAGGACACACCCCCAGCAGTGGGAGGGGGACTTTGTTCACCCAAAAGGAAAAAACATCCATTTTAAACACAAGCCTAGCAAGCCCGGGGTGAGGAATATAAGGAGAGAAATGGGGGGAGGGCAAGCACATGCCTTGCAAATAATCAAATTTATGAAGGTCAAACCTGAAAATATAGAGATAGAACTGTATACGAAATGGCAGAATTGGATAAGCTAACCATGCCATTAAATGATAAGCCGATACAACAATTTAGATACAAATAGAGAATTTTAACCGTTCTCTGGGAAATTAAATGGGAGAATTTATCCATAGCAGATTTTCAAGAGTAAGTCCAGAAACTTATTTGATAACTATTGTATATCTATACAGTGACTCAAGTAATTTCTGCTGTAGAGACTTTGATAAGCTCACTTGGGTTGTTTCAGGAGAAGATGCTTATAAGGGAGCACTTATCACAGTTTGAAAAAGGAGTCAGATTTTTGTCGTTGATATACTGTTTTTGTTTGTTTTTTTAATTATATAATTGTTTTTCTAGTTAATCTCTTTTCTGATTTGTCAATTTTTTATATTTTCTTTATTATTAAATTTGACGTAGACACTTATTTAGATATAAAGTTTCTTTTTCTTTCACATCTTTTTTCTATGTACAGATAATGTACGTTGATACACATGAAATGGATGCAATAGTATTATATTATTCAACATTTTTTAATAATAAAAGAAAAAAAACCTCAAGAAAGGTAAATCCGTAACTGCTCATACACAGTGTGTTCCCCATGCAGCCTTAGCAGATTGGGAAGATGTGCCTTCAAGTCATTTCTGACTTATGGCAACACTAAGGCAAATTAATCACAGGGTATTCTTGGCACGAATTGTTTGGAAGAAGGCTTGCCACTCCCTTCTTCTACGACTGAGAGAGTGTGACTTCCCCAAGATCACCCAGTGGGTTTCCACAGCTGAGCAATGATTCCAATCCTAGGCCCTCAAAATCCTTGTCCAACATTCAAACTACTACACTACATCGGCACCTCCCTGTATACTTAGAAAACCTCTGCATTTATTTGCCATTTTTCTCCCCAGAACCAGAAAAAAAAAATCAAAATGAATCCCAGACTGAAAACCAGCTGTCTCCAGGCAAGCTCACCACAAACCCTAGGGTCACATTAAGGAACACTCAAACACACTTGCCAGGTGTGTGTGTGTGTGTAGAATGGTGCTGGAAGGCAGTGACCAACACTCCCCACCATCAGGGTTCTCTTTTGCTCACTTCCAGAGGGCAAGATACCAATTCTCCCAAAACACAGTGCCACATAGCTAACAGAATATCCATAATGTATGTATCTTGACATTAATGGCCTCACCCCAACCCTTCCATTGTTGAGGACAAATTTCTTTGAGAAATTGGTCTTGGAATACGTCCAGCTGCATCTCAATCTAGCAAGCCATCTACGAGCCACCAATACACACACACACAGACACACACACACACAGACACACACAATCTTGCTTGTTTTTTTTAATATGTGGAAACACTAAGATGAATATTCTTTATGTCTCCTAAAAGTGAAAACCAGCAGTGATTCCTCCTTTCTTTCTTTCTTTTTTTCCCTACCTGAAATTGGTTTTCTCTGCAGCTGCAAATAGCTGAAAGGACCACCTCGACACTGTCCTCCACATCCAAACTACAGACCACCAATTACACAGAGGGCTGTGGCTACAAGGAAAGCAGTGCAGTGGCCAACCTGTCTGCAGTCACTGCTCCATTACAGGGAATTAATCTCAGTGCATTCCGTTGTGGTCGGATGCCTGCTCACTTCAGGATCTGATTTATGGACACAGGGCAGCCTCCCTGGGTCTAGCAGCTGCCTTATCTTTACATAAGCGATTGTAATATTGGAAGGAACTGGGCCTGCTCAGATTGTGACAAAGATCAACAGAGCTGTCAGAAGTCATCTCCAGAGCAGCCAGAAGAACCAAACGATGAGAGTTTTAATGGGGGCAGCCAGAGAGTAATGGTTCAGTTGCGTACAACAGGCCTCAATCTTTCCACCAGTCTAACTACAGTAGATGCAGTAAAGTTGTTGCTGTTATTGTTACATGCCTTCTAATTGACTCCAATTCATAATGACCCTATCACAGTGTTTTCTCAGAAAGCTGTCTTTGGGTGTTGGGGGTGGGATTGCCTCTGCCTTCCTTTGAAGCTAAGAGAGTGGAGATTGCTTGAGGTTACTCAGTGGGATTCTGTGGCTCAGCAGAACACAAAACTTGGTGTCCCAGAACTGTAGTGCAACTAGTCAAACCACAACACCATGCTGGCTCAAACTCATTGAATAAATACTTTTAATTTAATGGGTGCAATGAGTTGGCGTTCTGCTGCCAAACACATGGGTTTTGGGGCTCTCGTTAGCTCCATGGTCATATTAGTGACCTTGTTCGATATCCTTTTTTTTTTTTTTTAACATCAGCTTTTGCAGTTTGAGGCTCAGAAAAGATATGAAGGTGGAGAAAGGCCTGCGGGAGTGAATTTTTCTCTGTTGCTAACCTGCTTGCACAGTTCTTGTAGCAAATGTGGGGGGTAGATGGATCACCCCTGCACACTTTTATTTCCTTTGTGTGCTTTTGGACCATATAAGCCCTGGGAGTTGACATTCCATCCGGCTTACCCTGAAAAGAGTGCTCACCAGTTCAGAAGCCAGTTATGGGGAATTAATCTGAACACTAGCTGGGGATAATCTGGGTAAAATTCACAGTTTAGGTGCACAATTCTATACTGGCTGTGAGAGAGTGCTGCACCGCATCAACAAAAGGGCTAGAATGTATACCACCTGCTATATACCACCTGTGGCATCACTGACCAGCAATGAAGCTTATCTAACAGAAGCAACATGTGTTATTGTTACGGCACCAAAGGAACTCTTGGGGAGCGTGGAACTACAGCCAGTCCAGAAATAAGAAAACAATGTGGTTCAGACTACCAAGAAGATTAAGGCTAATGGCTCAGTTGAGTTCTCCAAGGTTGTCATCCAGAAAAACAAGGAATGATGCTAGATGCGACAAAGGCCTCTGACTTCTCTTTATCTGCAGAAACAACCTATGACATACAATGAGAACTGTGCAGCCTGTAGGCTGCGTGCAGCCTATGGCGGGACCAGTGCAACTCCTAAGACACCTACCTATTCTCCCAAGCCCTGCAGTGACCCCTTAAAAAACTGGCACCAGCTCAAGCCCTCGGTACCACAAACTGACCTCAAGATCCCTATCTGGGCTGCACATGCTAAGCACTGGGTCTAAATTCAGGTACCGTTCTGCAAAGCCTCACCACAGACCACAGGTTTATCAAGTTTCAACCAGGTCTCTTTTAGAAGGAAGTGCCTACATGTAGGATTTATCATACTGATTCCCCACTTCCCACAAGCAGCACAATATCCATGTACATCTCTCAGAGATCTGCTAGAAGTGCACCACAGCATACAGGGGAAGACAGAGCCCAGGGAAGATCCAAAGTAGTCCCAGGTAGTGCAGTCTATATTGGAAGGACGCCATCCAAGAAGAGGTATGTAACTCTGGAGGATCCATGATCCCCCAGGACTCTCTGCAGGCTGTCCTAGAACCAAAAACAAGCCCAAATATTTAAAAAGAAACAAACCCAGAAGAAGCCAAGTTTCCACTGTGGGGCTTTGGAGGGAGGGTGGGTGGGATGGCTGTAACCTGTTTTAAAGGGAAACCACCACTTCTAAAAGTTTCTGAGAAGAGATTAAACACTGTTTGGACAGATTTATTCATTTATTCTTGGCTTGGTGAACACTGGCTGCTGGTTAGGGAGGAAGCCAACAAAAGAGATCTCACAACTATTGCTCCCTACAAATTGATGAACTTTTGTTTCCAGGTACAGCTTACTAATCTGTGTTTAAGCACCAAGCTCGGCCAGAAGGCACCTCTTCTACCAGCATCTCCTCAAGCCTGAAGGAAGTGGCCTGAAGGAAGCCTCTGTGTTACTGGTGTCACTAGTGTTTGAATTGTTTTTAAAACAAACCACAACACAAATATGGGAGGTCAGAATCTATCGGAAGATCAAAGAAAGTCAGATCTTCATAATTAACAGCATCTCCCAAACATAGAGGCATGATGGGATGGAAAGAAAGACTCCACATCTCTAAGTCTCTGAATCTTATCTAAGCAAGGCAAAATGCTACTGTAGAAACTGAAAGGAAAGCTAGGTCTGTTTTGGTAAGCCAAGCATAATTTCTCAGAAGAGGGCCACATATTTCTAAAGTGTCTGGATGCACAAATACAAAACTTCCCAGTGGATCACTGAAATCATAACAGAATTTAAGAGAAAGGATGACCAAAACCCTTACAGAGTTCACTTGTAGATAATATTTTAATGGACTTTTTCATCTGCAATCCACTTAAGCAGATCAATATATATATTATCACACATATATAACACAAAAAGATACAATACAGCAATATATATTACCTATGCAGTGTATGCCAAGTGTTCGTCTACTACACTACACAAATCCACATGCTTAATCACAGAGTCACCAGAAATGTATATTCTCTAATTGGACCCAAACAAAGACTGTAGGAATGTTTTAAATCTGATTAGTCAACTACTGTATTTGCTGGCATATGAGACTCACTTTTTTTCCCAAAAAATACTGTTGGAGAATGGGGTGCGTCTTATACGCTGGTGTGTCTTATATGCCAGCAAATAGTATTTGCCATTGTATAAATAGGATGCATCTTATACACAGGTGCGTCCTTTATGCCGGCAAATACAGTACTTTGCATATATATCCTGCATTTTATTTTATTTTTTGACAATGTAGGCTTATGAACCTATTTAATATTTAATTTAAAAATTTAATATTTAAAGTTACTGGCCTTGGGGACAGAAGATCCTGAAGAAATTTTTTCCCCATTCAAATCATAAACAAAATCAGCAACACAAGCCTGGACAATGCTTGGTAAACTTCCTGGGTTCCTTTCACATTGCATAATTATAGCGCTATGATTCTACTTTAAGTGTCATGGCTGTAATCTATGGAATATCAGAATTTGCAATTTAGGGAGAAAGATTTCAAATTCTCAGCCAGAGCTCTGATGCTTCAACAAACTACAAACCCCAGGGGCCCTGTCACTCTACACGGTTATAGTAGTATGTTTCTGCTTTAGTGGCCACAGCAATATCCTATGGAATCCTGGGATTTGCAGTTTAGGGAGAGTTACTTAGAATTCTCTACCAGGGAACTCTTGTGCCTCAACAAACTACAAAACCCAGAATTCCACTGGATGTAGCCATGGCCATTAAAGCAGAATTACAATGTTAGAACTGTGTAATGTGAAAGATTCCACAGCAGTTAAACTGGAATCGTAGTGCTCTAACTATGTAGTATGAAAGGGACCCAGCACATAAAAAGAAAATAACAGTGAGTCCTCCACTTTTATAGGTTCAACACTTGTGGATTTCATTATATGTGGGTTATTTTATTTTATTTATTTTAAAAAATTCTTACTCTATTTGCCCCTGCTACAGAAAAAATATGTTCTCTCTAAAAATCTTTAGGTCCTCCCACATGATTCTATGAGTTGCACTGGAAGACCTGGAGATTCCTAGAGAGAGCACTTTTATAGGCATTGCTAGGTCCTCCAGCATGACTCTATAGCCCCTTTCCATAGGAAGTTGGCCACAGAATAGTGCTGGAGGACCTAGAGATTCTTAGAGAAGTGTTATCAGGTTTTTTAAAAAAAATGCATTCGTGATTTTTATTCATGTTTTTCCCACTTTCACAGGGTTCTTGCATCTGTAACCTCCACAAAAGTAGAGACTCACTGTAATGAATATAGAAGATTCAGCAGCCACTAAGCTTGATACGATGCCTCCCTTAACTTTTCTTTAAAAAACCGCTAATGTGTTTGGACCTTTTGGTGTCATTGAGAAGACAGAAAGAACTACTCTTTATCGGGTGGGGTAGTATGTCCAAGACCTGACTACAAACTGCTCAACCCTCTTAACCTTATCCTAAAACAGTATGGATGTAATATAGACAGTCTAGATAATGAAGAATAAAACTCTTGTCAAAACTAACTGAGAGTCATGAAGAAGACCAGAAGTCCAAACCTGAGAATTCGCTACTACACGTAATTCTTTCCTTTATTTTTCCAGGCAAATACAAACTTGCCTTGCTTGGTCTGCTGCCTCACCAAACTATGTATGATAAATTACGTGTGATTGGTGAGAGCATTCCTCCGTCAAGTGTTTCATTTGAAGGGGGGGATACATTTTAATGCCTTCAACGGGTGAAAGATTATCTGAGGAACTGTGTGACAAGTGGCCAGTTGCAGGGCTTGCTTGTCCTGCTTATTGGAAAAGCGGTTGTCAATGCATTCGCCTCTGAAGGAAACTGCTGATAGATTGGCCTCAGCTCACAACAGCAGGCGTATCTCACTTCAGTAAACTAAATAAATACAATACAAACACAAATCCTGTTACACAAATTACTGTGTATGATATGCTGCCCAAAATAACTTTGCTCCACCAATTATGGTTTGGGCAGCCTGTTACTGCCTATAGAAGGATTTATTCTAGAACAGGGATGGGCAATCTTTTTTTTCCCCATCAAGGGCAACATTTCTTCAGTGATCATTTTTGGTGGTGTAGTGGTTTGAGCGTTGAAACTATGGCCATTTCCGCACTGCACTGTTATAGTGCTATTATACCACTTTGAACCATCCTGTGGAGTTCTGGGGTTTGTAGTTTCCTGAGGCCAAAGACCTCTCTGGCTCAGAATCCTAAAGGTCCCTCCCTAAACTGCAAACCCCAGGATTCCACAGTATGTTGAAAGTGGAATAGAAGCACTATAAGAGAGTAGTGTGGAAATGACCTATGACCCTGGAGACTAAGGTTCGATTCCTCGCTCTGCCATGGAAACCCACTGGGCGCAATCACATACTCTCAGCCCCAGAATGCCCCATGACAGGTTTGCCTTAGGGTCACTATACATCAGAAACGACTTGGGGCCCTATCACACTAGACTATTATAGTGCTATTACTCCCCTTTAGCTGGCATGACAACACAGTTTGAAATCCTGGGATCTGCAAGTTAAGGAGGAGCATTTAGAATGCTCAGCCAGTGAGTTCTTGGGCCTCAGTAAACTACAAATCCCAGAATTCCACAGGATGTTGCCATGGCAGTGGAAGTGGAATAACAACACTATAACAGCATAGTTGAAGGCACACAACAACTTTCGGAAGCTATCTACTGGCAACAGGTGGCTCAGCACAACACATCTCTTGTCTCTCTCCTCCACCATCTACTTTTCTGTCCCCCAAAGAGAGTCTGTAGAAGATGGAGTGAGCTTGTTTACTGCTGCTTCAGAGACGAGAAGGTGAACCAATGGATTGAAATTACAAGAAAAGAGATTCTGCCTAAACATCTGGAAGAACTTTTTCACTGAAAGAGCTGTTTGATAGTGCAATAGAAGGCCTCTGAGGACAGCAGACGCCCCTTCTTTCAGAGTCTTTAAACAGGTTGGACAGCCATCTTTTGAGAGTCTTTTTTCTGCTGGGAGAGGGTTGATCTAGAAGGCCCTTGTGGTTCCATTCAACTCTAAGCTTCTATGATTCTGTGGCTCCTTCTCTCTTAATCTAGGGAGACAGCTGTTGCAGAATGCTATTGACATTAAGCTGAAAGCTGTGTGATTCAAGCTGAGAACAACATGTGGTCCTAAGACTGCAGGTTGCCCAACCCTGTTCAAGAATCACTATCTAAGGGCAGAATGTAGGATTCAAGAAGCATGTTTCTTGAATTTCAGCAGAGAACACTGAAATCACAGTTGTTGACGATGTGTGTCTCCAAGTCACTTCCAACTTACACCAACCCTTAGGAGAACCTATCACAGAGTTTTCTAGCAAGATCTATTCAGCCAGGGTTGCCACTGCCTTCTGCTTAGGCTGAGAATGCCTAAGACCACCTAGCAAATCACTTCACCAAACCCATCAGTGGGTTTCTGTGGCTGGGTAGAGATTCAATTCCAGAGTCCTAGTCCAATGCTTACCACTACATGATGCTAGCTCTTGAGTACAGGCATACCTCAGTTAATCAAGCCTCTGTCAAAGAAACTACTTTTCACACGTACCTTTTTACATCTGCCCAACCTCCCTTTCTTTTATATCCTCTGTCTAGCTAGATGGTTTTTAGCTGCATTGGCACTGGGAAGATGGTACAAGAGAGTTAGAGAAGCACAAACATTTAAGTGTTGGGTTGCAGCAGCATGCCTGCAGCAAACAATGCAATAAAGTTTGAGCTGTGGGGGGGAATGGAATTCTGCTTCAGCTCATCCTATTGTAGCTGTGTGTGCCTGTCTACAACAGAAAGACACACAGCAACTACATCCAGAATTCCTCACTGAGCATGCATGAGTAGCAAAAACAGATTAGCCAGACTCACCTACTTCCCGCAGCATGTTAAGAAAGCATAGCTCTATCAGTCTGGCCATCAAAATGGAACTCAAAACTGGAGGCTGCTGAAAGAAAAACATGCATCATCCCTTGATGCATGTTGGAAGAAGTTTTTGAGTGGCCTTTACAGGGTTCAAAACATTTTTGCTTACTTCTGAAAGGCTTACCTGACCTGGTGGTTTCATTTCACACATGCATATTGTCAGTTTTGAATGAAAAGTTTGCTGAAACATGTCAAACCATTGTTCTTTTTAGAGGTGCTTGAATCTCAATCCTTTCCATTTTATACCAAATTTTCTGTTAAAGAAGTAACACCCAGAAACACATCTACTTTATACACAAGAGCAGATCCCTGACACAAGGTCTCTCAATCTAAACTTCCAAGTGTGAGAAAGATGACAATGGACAAGAAAAGAAGTAACAAATAGCAAATAGGGAAAGGAATGGAGAAGCATGGCAAGAAAGGGATAAGAGTTCACAGGAAGAGCAAATTCTTTGCAAAGAGAAGGTCCTGAGTTCAATTCATGTCATCTGTAGATAGGGCTAGGAATGAAACCTGCCTGGGGAGATGCTGCCACACAGCATTGGCCAAACTGGATGACGTGTAGAACAGTGTTCTAACTCAGTATAAAACAATGACAATGCATAACAACAAAAACCACCAGATTTAGCCAGACCAACGGAAGGCATCAGGATAACACAGTTTCCTGTTATCCTAACACAAGTAAAGTGCATACAAACAACTAGAACCCACCTATTTGTGGTTGCCTGGATTGTAGCATATGTGCCCAGCTTAGATGCTGTTCAAGACATTGAAGTAGACCACAGCATTTCAGCACTGTTGAAGCCAATACCACCTGGACTCTTAGGATACATGCACACGTGCCAGTTCTAAACGGAGAAGGAAAATCTCCATCAGGTAAACTGCTAATTTCCAAAGAGTCACCTGCACTTCCAGAGAGGGGAAAAAGCAAGGGAACTGAAGAAATGAAGAACATTGATCAATACAACACCCTGGTCATCACGCATGCACATTCCTACCAAAGCAGCTATTTCCTTTGTCTTCTACCACTGGAGCCCTACCAGCCTAAAATTTGATTTACTCTTCTGTAAACTGTCACGGGTGCAGAGGCAGCAGCTAAAAGTGCTGTTCTCCTTTCCTCCAAGTCCTGACTGACACTTTCCTAATAACAGCCCTGTGCATTAAGAGATCAAAAGCAGACATTTTGTGTAACCAAAGGAGAGTAACCCATACATGGGAACTGAGAGTCAAGGCCAGTCCCAGTTTCTCAGGCTCAGACAGAGCATGTGCTGGCTGGCAGGCTGGAAGAAGCTCACCCGGGCTCTTTATGTGATTAGCTGTGCTAATACCTACCAATGACCTCCCTTTCAGGTTGGGAGGTGACAATGGGGGCCAGCCTTTGTTAGCCAGAGAACAAAATGCCACCTTTTACAGCCCTGCAATCATTGCTGCTTTCTCTCTTGTCCTTTTCCATCTTTCTCAAAGCCACTACGCCAGTCCTCCTTTCTTGCCAAGTAAGTTGCTTAACCCTTCATTAGACAGGCTTCCAGGTCTTCATCACTTCTTTTTTCTTTTTCAAAAGGGAAAGTTCTCCAAGGCCAATTGCAGCTTATAAAAAAACACAAGGGCTGATGGTGGCAGTGGAAGCTACCATGTCAACAATGGGATTATTGTGGGCGTATTTGCAATATGAAAGCCAGCATGGTGTAGTGGTTTGATCTTTGGACTACAACTCTGGAGCCCAGGGTTTGATTCCCCACTCAGCCATGGAAACCCAATGGGCGACCTTATGCACATCACACAGTCTCAGCCCTAGAAAAGCACGTAATAGGTTTACCTTGGGGTCACCATAAGCCAGAAACAACTTGAAGGCACACAACAACAACAGGAGCAATGTGCTGGGTAAGGAGGAAGAAGCCAAGGACAACAACAATTAACCACCATAAACAATTGTCTTGGAGGTAAAATGGCCCTAACTTTATTGTCATTACAACAGTATAGCTTGACCTGCCATGAGGTACAGATCCTGAGACCCAATCTAGAGATCAAATGACCCAAAGCATTCAACCCAGCTCATGCTCCTGACCTAAGGCAGGAGGTGGCCAAGGGAATGGCAACAGAAGAAGCCACTTGGGTATACTGCCACTGTCTGCTTCTCTCCCAGCCAGAGTGAGGTGAGTCATCCCCCCTATGCCTCCCCCGCCATGTCGGAAATGAAGGGTTCCAGTCCAACTCTTACCTGAATCTTGCTCCATGCCACACTGCCCAAAGCTGTAACAACGGATGTCACTGAAGGGACAAGACTGAATGCAAAACAACCAATTACTAACAAACTTAGTCCCATAGGGTCGGCAGGTGGGAGGGCAGCTCAAGGCAGAATGCCTTGTTCAGTGGAGCTCACTCAAAACTTACACTTCCCCTGTAGCTCTAACTGAAGCCTTTGGCTTCAAGGTTCGGTGCCTGGAAACATCACCAGTGTGGCCAAATTGGCTGCCTTCTCCCAGGTCTGAAAAACCTCACAAAGGGACCTGGAAAAAGACACTGCAAGGAAGAAAATGATGGCTCTGTTCTTGCTCAAAAACTGCTGTAACTTACAAATCTGCCTCAGGTTTGCCGCTTCTGTAAACAGAGCCAAATTGGCTAACGCACAAAGGATATAACAAAGAAGAGAAAGACAATCTGAGAGCAAGGACTTGCTGAAGTCCATTGATCTCTTTCCTATCTGGCCTCCCGGTCACAGGAATGCCATTTTAGAGTATCACAGCAGTACCCTGAACACACCCAATTTTTTCTGATTTCAGAAGCTAAGCAAGGTCTGGTTAGCACTTTGATGGGAAACCACTAGGGAATTTCAGGGGTTTCCAGGAATGGCTAAGAAAGAATCCTGCCTGGAACCTTGGAGAGTCATGACTGCCATTAGAGTTGGAATTACTGGACTTGATGAACTAGTGGTATGAGGCAGGTTCATAGGCACCCATGTGGAATACACCAAAGCCTGTAGAATTCAGGATTTTTTAGACTCTCAGAATCCTCCAGGTAAGATGTCCAAAACTGAGTGCTTCTACTCTTGCTAAATCATAAAGGGAGGGGTCCTCCATACAGCAGGTGAGTTTGGGATCCCATGTTAAAAGTTCAATGGTCTTATGTTCTCATTATTATACTTTTTACACTATTTACAGCAACCCCTTTCAATGCTGGTATTATAACAAGAGAACAGGGTTTAAAAATGATCTCATTAAACAGAAATGAAGTAGCCCCCTAAATAAAGTTTTATTTCCTTTCCAAAGTTAGGCCTCCCAAATTCAAGTTAGCTCTCCCAAATCCATGAAAATGACTGTGAGAGCAACCAAGGGAGGCAGTGAAATCAAAACACATCCAGAGAACAGATATAATATTGGATGGTTATGTTATGTCTGATATTATTGTACTTACTGAAAATGTTATTCTGTCGGGCTTCTGCAGGGCTTCTGCATGGACACTTTTAGTGGTGATGCATCTTTTTTTCTTCTTTTTTACCTGTTGACTCCAATTCTTACACAGTTCATATGACCACATCAGACCCCTTAGTTGACAGTTTCCCACTTCTACCATAAGAAGACAAAACTTTTAACCTAAGAACTCCTGAAGCAGTCCAGAAAGAAAGCCACTCTAACCTAGTGGGGAGAGTACTGTGAGACACGAGAGCAAATAACTCTCATGTTACAACAGCTCTGCTGGCTGTCAGTCTGGGCACAATGCAAAGTGCTAGTTATGCTCTATAAAGCCCTACATGGCTCAAATCCAGGCTATGTGAAGGACCGTATCTTCCCGTATGATGCTATCCCAGCTCTGAGAACTCCAAGTAGGCACTGCTCTTCATCCCACTACCTTCACAGGTGTGTTTAGTGGGAATGCAGCAGAAGGCCTTCTCTGTGGTTTCTCCCACACTGTGGAACTCCCTTCTCAGGAAAGTCAAGATGGCTCCTTCTTTGCTGTCCGCAGCAGGTGAAGATCTTTTTATTCCAGCAAACCTCCGGGGACTGACTGTTAAGAAGGGAAGGGTGTTTACAGTACTGTGCCGTTTTTAATCTCTGTTTTAGAATAATATGTGAAATCATTCTAACTCCACTGTTAGTTAAATAATATTTTAATCTCAGCTCTTCTGTGTTTTAACTATAGTGCTTTCATTTTAATTTTCTGTCTTACATAAACCACCCAGAGTCCCAGTCTGCCAGAAAGGTGGGATATAAATAAAGTGATGGATGGATGGACGGATGAGACTAAGAACAGTAAGACCAGCTCCCATATTTCAGACTTGAACTCCTAGAATCTCCTAACCAGCATGCTGGCTGGGGGATTTTGGGAGATGCAGTCCAAAGCAGGAGCTTTTCTAAGCTCTGAGTTAAAACTTAGATCTTTACATGAGCATCCTATCTCCTGCCAAGGATATTACCCAGGTTTCTCCCACCCCCCTCCCGGCCCCCTTTTCCCCAAGCTGGTCTTTTGCCTTCTAAGGACTTGTAAGTCAGTGTTGTGGTGAAGCTGGACAGAATCTGTCCTCCAAGCGTGTCTTGGATACACAGCTGACTGGATGTGTCAGTTATGTTCCAAATGGGCTTTTGCAGGTCAAGGTTCTGTCGGCTGCGAGAGCACACGCTATTTTTAGACAGGATAAGGTCACACAGCTTTTAGAGACAGTGAGGTCTACAATAAAACCTATTGATCAGACTGTGGAACTAGTGCTCCAGAGAGACATGTAGATTGAAACAGAAATTGCCTGGCCGTTTTCTCTACAGACTCTGTGGGTAAAAGCTTGTTGGACTTAACATCTTTCAGGACACACACACACACACACACACACACACACAAATATGAAAGAAGTAACCGCACACAGATACTTTAGTCCATTTAACCAGACGCAAGAAGGGGAAAAAAGAAAAAGAGGGCATTTGGCAATGGAGAAGAACAAGACAGAGAGATTAAATAATGCTGCAGTTGGGAGTGGAGTGCTGAAGTACGGCTATTCAACAGCAACAAGTAGAGTTGCAATTTATCCTCCAAGGCCAATGAACTCAAAACACTGCTCCAAAGAAAAGCAGGGGTTCACCGGCAGGCTACTAACTCTCTTCCTCACTCTCAGTTTGTCACTGCACAGTACCTTTGGACTAACCCACTGTCATTCGACAAGCAATCGAACAGAAGGTAAGAAATGTCACTCAAAAGTCCATCAAGCATAACAGCTTCCTTTTGATGGAGTGAGGCGGTGAGGAAAGAAGGCACGGAAAAGAAGGGGCACAGAACGATGAAGGCAGAGCTGCATGACACCTATCCACTGGCACCACGCTTCTCAAGAGAAACTGCCAAAGCTGCATCAAAAGCCGACTCCCTAAACTTGCAGCACTTTCCAAACAATCAGTATTAGTGCAAGAGGGACATTCGTCTTGGTTACTGCTGCCAAGCTTCTAGTTTATTTATTTTTTCCTCAAAGCGGTTATTCCACTGGTGGAAGAACAAGGTTGGAGAAAACCGACAGAGTTCTCACAAACTCCAGTTCCACCTTAACAACACACTGCCCGCCTCATCTGGACAACATTATCAGCAGAAGTAGCATCTTTATCTATACCCTGCCTTTTCCCCTCAATGTGGATTCAACATGGCCTACCTTATACTACAGCTAAAACCAATCAAAAGTCAACATTAAAACATAACAAAACTATTCAAAATATTAAAACAATTTAAAACGTAACACCTAAAAAGGGCAGAACACAGCTTCAAAAATCCAATAAATGATACAGCTCCCTCTAAACCTCGTAAAAAAAAACAACACTCCAATTCTAAAAGCCTGTTAGAAGAAAAGTTTTTCCTTGACAACGTCAGAACAGCAAGGAGGGGCCCATTCTGGTCTATGTGTCCCTGGTGGCTTCCATGTCCGAAAAGCAGCGACTCTACTGTGCGTTTTACTCTAAAAGAGCTACCTTAGGTTCTGAAACCTATCCCTCAAAATAGCTTTAGCAGCCTAGATAACTCCTTTAAAGTTCAGGCTAAAAACACAGAGTGGATTCACCACCCCACTGACTTGGAAATCAGCTGCCACTGATGCATGAACAGTTCTCCATTCTGCACAATGGAAAATGGCAACAAGACAAGCACAAGAAGGTATCTTCCATGGCACACTGGCAGCTCAAGGCTTCCTCATTCTTTAGATGGGAAGCCAGCAATTTGCTCTGCTTCCAAAAGCCTTTTTTCTTGAACCTAGGGCACCCAGGTTCAGGACAGAACTTGGAAAAAAAATTTAAAAAAATACTATAGCCCAGGGGATTTATGGGAGTTGTCCAAGCTATCATCCAGGGCCATATGCCATGGGATAGCAGTGCCCAAGAGCCAACAGCAAAAGAAGGGTTTGCATTCAAGCCCCATTTAGAGGTTTCCCAAAGAAATCTGATCAGTTGTTTGGAACGGAAAATTGAAATGGGTCTTTGGTCTCATCTGGCAAGCTCCTAGGAGTGGGAAGAAACCATAACTCCAGTAACACCTCATGGACCATGATTACTGGTCATGTTGATTTGGGGTTCTGTGGATTATGGCCCTAAAAAGAAACTTTTCCAAGGTCTGCATATAGTATGCTCCTCAACTCACCTAACCACCACAGAAAAAATTCATCTACAGCAAATCAATGCCATCCTTCATTTACATTCTCTGCAATTAATATGTACCATGAAGCAACCCTGAATAGGTGCTAGCTGATAAAGAAAAAAAGTTTCTACACATCCTCTTTGCCTGGGTCATGTAGCATCTGGAAACCGTGAGGAGCGGCTTAGGGAGCTGGGTATGTTTAGCCTGGAGAAGAGAAGGTTAACATGATAGCTATATGTTTAAATATCTGAAGGGATGTCATATGGAAGATGGAGTAAGCTTGTTTTCTGCTGCTCCAGAGACTAGGGCACGAAGCAATACACAGACCGTTATTACGCAACTCCAGGCAATTAGCAGTACATAACCAGAACATGAAGAAGTTATTTATTTAGGTACAGCTCCTAGAATCCACCAGTCAGTAGCTCCTGTGAGAAGGAACAGAATCATATACAGCATCCAGAACTCCTTGGAGGAAGAGTGTACATATGTGTATATTCATAAATATGTATGTACATCGTTATTGTGCGCCTTCAAGTCATTTCCAATTAAAGCAACCCTAAGGCAAACCGATCATGAGGTTTTCTTCACAAGATTCCTTCAGCAGGGGTTTGCCATTGCCTACCTCTTAGACTGAGAAAGTGTGATTTGCCCAAGGTCATGCAGGAGGTTTCCATGGCCAAGCAAAGATTCTTCTAGAATCTTAGTCCATCACTCAAAGCACTGTATCACACTGATGCTCTCACACACACTTTCTCTCCCTCTCAATCTCCCTGTGTGCATGTAGTATACAGTAGATACATATATACAATCAAAAATATTGCAAAAATAGTTGGCCTTAACATAAAAAATGTTTTGTGTAGCCCCCCCACCTTCTGCAAAGTCCTGCCCATACAATGCAACAGGTGATAATGAACAAAGGAAATAAAAATGTGTGCCCCCAAGGTGTTAAGGGACTACAGCTCCCATTATCCCTTATCACTGGCTATGCTGATGATGGCTATTAGGAGCTGCAGTCCAACAACATCATGGTTGGTTCCACTTCAACTGCCATGGCAACAACCTATGGAATCCTAGGACTGGGAGTTTCGTGAGGCACTAGAGTTCTCTGGCTGAGAATTCTAAATGCATGTGCCTTTAAGTTGCCTGTTGACTTTGCAACCCCATGAATCCTAAATATCCTTCACAAAACTGCAACTCCTGGGATCCATACGATGGAAGTTCAAGCGGAACCATAGTGCCATATCTGTATAGCGTGGAAGTACAATTGCATGAAAATGGTGCCATCTTGGCTGACCTTCTCATAATTCCCAGTGAAGACTCCCTACTGCCTTAGAATGCCTATTTTGCTGCCTTGGTAAAATATACAGCCCCATTCATATTTAAGTAGAATTGGAAGAGATGAGAGAGGACCAAAGTACTAGCAAAGGACCAAGTGTTAAGAACTTAGCTCAGGCCCTTTTTTACCTCCAATAGAGATCCTGAAAACAGGATGAAGGTAATCCCAATAACTGACAGAAAGTAGTAGAACATGCTTTACCTGCATAATATGAACCTACTTTCTTCTGTTTTGCTTGCAAAACAGAAGGATATAATATTGAGTTGAATTCTAGGTCATTCAGTGGTTTTGGCCCTTTTACACCATGCTTTGGGAGCTTATTTTGTTCTGGTTCTAATGCACCCAAAAAAACCTGCTCCAAAGACTGAAAGGGAGCTGGCGTGATAACATCACAGGCTCTAAAGAAACAGCACTGCCCACAGTTGTTTTCTTCCTTGCTTGACCCATCTTACCCTGCCAAACTGATCCAGGGAGACAAAAAGACAGATCTTAGGAAGCCCACTTTTTGGATTACAACTCCCAGCATCTCCCGATGGCTGCATACATAGCATGTCCAAGCTCTGGGCAAAGATAAGTTTGTGCTGAAGGCAGTAAGGGTGCTTCCACCAAAGCTCCACTGCTATACAAACGTGACTTCTGCTTTCCCCCAATTTATCTGGATCAAAGAAAAGCTTTGCACAAACTCCCGATGGCTTCAGTGTCGTTCATGGACCTTCAACTTTTAAGTTACTCACCTGCCTGTAGATACCTCTCCATTATGAGAATGCAATGGTGTTTGGGAGGAGACATTGTCGGGTGTGAGGTGGGGAGTAGGAAAGTGATGTGTATCTTTATTTATCGTCTCTACTCTGCTCTTGTACCATGGCTCACAAACCAAATATGCCACAGTAAACATAATCCATATATCACATAGTGACATGACTGACCCCATTAGCTACTCAAGGCTATCACAGTAAGAACGGTCGACTGTACGAGGACAATACAATGGTTCAGTCAGTAACAGAATAACACCAGAAAATATACTTATTATAATCATAATAACTTTTTGAAAAGGTAGGGAGGAGGCTACACAGGGTAAATGGCTAGATTTGTTTTTGTTCACATCATGTATTTCCGCCTCTCAATATTCTCGACAGACAAAGGATTTTATCTATGTTTTAAACCACGCACGTAATAACATGCTACGCACAAATTAGACTTTTCCGTTTATCTGACTGTCAGGACTATATGGAATGTTTAACTTTTTTCCAAAACAGGCACGATAAGATGCAAAAATCTGAAATGGGTTATTGTGTATACAAAAAAAAATAAATAAGTTGTGTCTGGAGGGACAACAAAGAACAAACGTGCATTTCAACTCAAAAGCAGCACAATAGAAGAAAATAAAAACAGCTCCATGTATTTAAAAAGATACATTCAGAATAGCTGAGAAGTATTCCTTTATTAAGAAGATATTTTTTTTCTTAAAAAAAACTTCCATATTCATTCCCATTTACAGATTCCTTTCTACGTTTCTGAACACCTAAACATCAATAAAATAATCAAATCTTAAATTCTTTCCTATTCTATTCTGCTCCCTTCTAAAACTCTTGATTTAATTTTTTAGCTTTTCAAAGAAGACTCGAACTTTCCTGTGGTTTATTTTAAGTAAAAAAAATAATGCAGGAAGCGGTTTCCTGAATGTTTGGATTCAGCATCTGTCTTCTTTGGAGTCAGAGAGAAAGATTCCACTCATGAAAGATACCTGCACACAATTTTTAGGTACATTCTCTCATCCCAATTCAATTCATGGAGCAAGATCTCTCTCTCTCTCTCTCTCTCTCTCTCTCTCACACACACACACACACACACACACACAAATACGTCCTTCCATTTAGCATTTTCAGGGGCTGCTGTGGGGAAGTGGCTACCACAAGTAAGAATGGGTACAAGAGTCCATTTTGGCAGAGTGACTTGCACACATCTAATTCCAAATCCATTCAGCATGCATGGTCCAAATCCCATCAATATGGACAACTGCATAAAAATGCAAGCTGTTTTTTCAAACATAACAATCATTAGACCTATGGAAAAGTAGGATAATAATCAATTCCAAAAGGTGCCAAAAATATTTATATTATAAAATTTATTTAGAATTATTCATTACTATTGATAAAATTAATCATTTAATTAAAACAAATGCTAGGGTTTTTTTAAAATTTAGTGATGTAGTGAGACTGTGTTTCTCCATAAATATGAAAGAAAATTGGAGAAATGCAGTAGATTTGTTGATAAATGGTAGGGATGAGCCAACCGAATCCTCGAATCCTCGGCAGGGATTTGAGATTCAGGAATCCGAATTCCTGTGCCAAAATAGGCAGACCAAATCTTTCGAATCCGCTATCCAAACAGTTTGTTGAAGACCGGGATGCCTGAAAAATTTGAGAGACCAGGACGCCTGAAAATTTGGGAGACTAGACACACAAGGGGAGATGGCAAGTAGTTGAATTTTTCCCTTGGACTAATAATGGCCTTTACTAACAATTTCACAAATTACATCTAGGGTTGTATTCTAAGATATTTAAATTGAACATTTCATATTGAAGTTCAGCACTTGACTGGAAGCTACAGGTTTGAGATTTCAAGGACAGCTGAAACATTCCTTTGCAGAGCTCCCCTGCAAAGCTCTTTCAGACACAATTCTGGGGTTTCTAGTTTTACAAGGTATCACAGCCTTCTCTGCCAAAGTGTGCTGGTACATCATCAAACTACAAACCCCAGGAAGCCAGAAGGAGCTATGCAAAGAAAAGCCAGTTTTGACCTGGATTATCTCTCTACTGTAGTATGTGGCCCTGTTTACACAGGCAGGAAAATGTAGGATTAAAAATGTGGACTAATCCCACATTTTCCTGCCTGTGTACAAAGGGCCTTCATGACATTTTCAGTCTGGGGAGATCCTGAGGCAAAACCATGACAATTGTCCTGGCCAGATTTCTTCAGAGGGAGGTTTGCCTTTGCCTAGGCTTTTGCTAAGGCTGAGAGAGCGTGTCTTGTCCAAGATTATCCTTCTTTCCCTTGCTTTTTAAACCCTTCTTTAAAAAAGGATTCGAAAGATTCAAGATTCGTGAGATTCGTGGATTCCCAGAACCTTCCAGGGATTTGGATCCAGACTCAGAAAATTCTGGATTCGTCCCATCCCTAATAAATGGGTAGGCTGGTCAAAAGCACACAAATCAGAGCTGTTAATAAAGCAACTCGATGATGATAGTGGTGGTGGTGTTTGTTTATGTCCCACCTTTTTCCCAGTGTGGGAGTCAAGATGAATTACAATACTGAAAAAAAAAAAACCAGGGTGTATCCATAATGATTTAAAAAGACCAGAAAGTCCCAGATTTTGTTCCTGTGCTTTCCAAATTTATTTGGGAAATCCATAAACATTTTGTTTATCTCAGAATATTTTCTCAAAACAATCAGACACTTTTTACCCCAGTTCCCTTCCCAGGCGAGTGTATTTTAACCCAATATAAAATCGGAACAGAAAAGGAACAAAATCTCAGACTTTTCAATCAGTCTGGATTAATAGCATTCAAAGGTTAAAAACGCAATTAAACCATCATAAAATTTGAAACCAGATCAAAATAACAGCAACAAACAAAAGTACATTTCCATACAGATCCCCTACTGCACATTTGCAAAATTGCTGAGGGAGCGCAGTGTCATAGCTCAGAGAGAGAACTCCTAACACAGGACGGTTCCACATTAAAGTCTTACTTCAACTCACAATAAAATCAATGAAGCCTGGAGGGCTGTGTTAAGAATTACTGAGGTAATGTTAAGACCTGAAGTATTCATGTAGTGTGAATACTTAGTAATCAAAACTGTTTTGTTTGCTGTAAAATTTATTATTTCCTTCCTTGGTAGTTTGTTAGCCCACTGAAAAACTTCAATAAAGCTGAAGAATGAGTTTTAATTTATAGATATGCACATAAAAATATGAGGGGATGAGAACAAGGGATCAGCTGTTATAGATGCGGGGGGGGTGAGTGAGTTTGTTTGTCTGTGTCAGGCGAAGACCTCATATGATTGGCTGCAGGTGAAGGCCTCATACGATTGGATGCCTGAGAACATCCTATGGAATCCTGGGGTTTGCAGTTTAGGGAGGGGCTTTTAGAATTCTCAGCCAGAGAGCTCTGAATAGGCCGGTTGCCATAGACACAGGTCCTAGCAACAAGGAGAAGGGTAGTGTATTCCTTCAGGAAACCAACTTCTATATGTTAATAACTCTGAATACAGACTGGATTGGGAAATGTGGGGAAAAGTCACAGGTACTGGACAAGACAGTTTGGGAAATTAGAGACACAGGATCTCAAATCTAACAAGTATTACCCATGAGAAAATAAAATCCCAGGCAATGTCAGGTATACATGCTAGTATTTTCTACTATGAAAATACAACTGTGAATAAAGTCTTAGCTGTCCAAATTCAGACTGGCAAGCATCTTATCCCCTGCATGTGGCCTCAATTGATTTTCTCTATATGTTCTTTTATAGAGAAAACGGCTCTTCACACAGGCTTTCATCTGCCACACAGAATGATCAAACAAGGAGGTAGAAGGTCAGCTGATCTGAGGCCCATTCAGACTACAGAATGATAGCACTATTATTCCACTTTAACTCCCACGGTTCCATCCTGTGGAATCCTTGGACTGGCACTTTAGGGAGAGGCATCTGGAATCCTCAGCCAGACTGCTCTATTTGCTCAACAGGCAAGGAGTCCCAAGATTCCACAGGATGCTGTCATGGCGGTTAGAGTGGAATAATAGCACTGTAACTCTGAGGTATGAATGGATTTCCAGTGGTCCTGTTGCTCTTCAGGATGAGGAACTATACATTATTACAATAATGTACATATGGGAGACGGCGTGATGTAGTATGGTGGTCTGAGGGCTGGACTAGCTATCTGGGAGACCAAGGTTCAAATTTCTAGTCAGCCACAGAAACCCACTGGGTAACCCTGGGCAAGGCCACACTCTCTCAGTTCAAGGGGAAGGCAATGATAAATAAAACTTGCCAAAAAAAACCTCTAAAAAAGGGTCACCATAAATCTGAGTTGACTTGAAGGCACATTACAACTAAATTTGCACATAATACAAACATCATATCTGTCCTATTCTATGACTGACACAGAAGGTCTGAGCCACGTAACAGCTCACTTGGGAAACTCACTTTGGGAGATTACAAATTGCATTGTTTGTGCCCATGCTGGCTAACTTTACAGCCTGGTTCTGAGCCCCAAATTTCCTGTTGGCAGCCTTGCCTCTACTCTCTCTGAGTTCCAGCATGAAGTTGTGAGGTGTTTATGTGGGAGCAGTTACCAAGGCAAGTTACTAAGGTTCAACTTGTTCAAAGCTTTTCGAAAAATTTCCAGCGGCACCATGGATTAACTCTCCAGTTTGGATTTTGTTCAGTTTCTAGAATAACATTCTACTTCTATGGGCCAGAACTGTACAGATTCTTTTCTTCTACATCATGCATATAAGCTCACTTTTACTATAAAGAGGACCTCTAGGCCTCAGGCCCTGCCAAGAGATTCACAACAAGTAAAGAACATTTTGCGGTATTGGGCGGAGTCATTTAGATTAATCAAAAATGCTCAAAAACGTTTCATTCCTTTGTGGTTAAATGCCTGAAAACACACTAGAGGAAACAGACTTCTGCCTCTTTTCTTTTTTTTTTTAAGTGTGGTATCTCTTGCCTTTGCAATATAAATATTTAATTACTTTATAGTCAGAAATTCTGTTTCAAGCCAGATTATACATTTTGGTCAGCAGCAGTCCTCTGGAAGTTGCTTGACTTTTACTGCAGATTGGTAAAATTCATGTTGCATGTGCTATGGCCAGCCACAACCAGTTCCTGCCTGTGCTGTTAACAAATTCACACAGAGAGAAAAGGACAAGAGAGCAAACAGTGGTTTCTGCCGTTTTTGTTGAAGCTTCACTTCAAAGAAACACAAGTCCTCCCTCTTTTATCACATTAAAGGGGCTCAAGTATATCAAAAGCCGTGTTCATATACCTTCCAGTCCCAAATTGGTAGGAACAGTCCAAATTAATCCTCAGCTATCCCACTCTTTTATTAACTGCTTTTAAAATGTCCCAGGTTCTCTCTCCTCTTCCCACTTTTGCCTTTTGTCCTCAGCTTACTTCAACCGGTGCAAACAAAGTTCAAAATACAAAAGGAGTTTTTCACAATCATTTACATCAGCAATGAATTGAACTTTGCCCTTCCCAGCAGACTCAGACAAAAGTAAACTGCCGCAGCCTTTCCTAGCTTCTGTGTTCTTTCTCATTAATAACTCCTGCCATGTTGAGCACACTCTCATGTTGCTTGGCCACGCATGTTCCCATTTTCATCTGTGACATGTTGGTGGGTAGTGACAATTGGTAACGAACATCTCTGTTCACAGGCAGGAGGAATTTTACAGCCACAGAAAAGCAAGTGGGAATAAATTTCACTATCCCGGTTGCTTGTTTGCCCACTGACAGAGACAGAACGCTGGCCAAGATAGACCTTTGTATCCAATAGAGGAGTAATTTTTAGCCCTGTACCATGACTGAGCCAAGTTGTACAGCCAAGGATTGACTCTTCAACCCCAGGACATACCACAGAACTCACAAATGACAAAAATTGAATGGGGGGTCGTTCAGATGTGACATTTGGTATCAATGGTGGTGACTTGGAGGCGCAAAACAAGATAGGAGGACTTTTTTAAAAAAAATCCTATGTTAATGAACTATTCCCATCAAACCTCACCACTGATCACATTAATTAGGGGTTTGGGTTTCCAGATTCAAAATTAGAGAGGGTACTTGTACTCCTTAATGGTTATGTAGAAGAAGGAATTTGAGATGTTGGTTGTCAGGCATTCAGGTAACAAGCAGTGCCTGCTGAAATTCCATCTTCTATACAACCATTAAAGGTACTGTACTGGAGCCCTCTGTGGTTTTCAATCTGGCAACCATAGGACAGGAACACAGTCCAAAAATGTACAGGAAAATACAGGCTCTCTAGTCTCATGCAAATATATTTGTGAAAGCGTAAATATTTCACAACAAAAAGGTAAGGGAAGGAGACATAATTTAGAAATGTTCCCCTTGCCATGTGAGATCTTCAGTTCTTTCTTCAGTAAATACAAGACACAACACTATAAGACTCTGACAGTCTTAGGCCATTTCTGCACTAGAGTGGAGGAGCATTTCAATGCGTTTTATAAGCGGTGTTTTTTACTCCAATGTCTTCCAGTTTCTATCGAAGAAAAGCAGAGAAAATCATTTGTAGCTTCCGCATGTCAATTCCCCTGGAACTCTTATTCCCCTCTCTCAGTCCACTCTGCCACCACCAATTTAATGCCCACCTCTGTGGTGTGAATCGATCTAGCGCTTCCACATGTAGGAAAAAACGCTGTGAACCATTCTGGCTGATTTGCTTCGTAGTTTTTCCATTTTTACATTACACCGGTTTCACAACGATGTGAACCGCTTTAAGAGCTAAACATGTGCGGAACGAACTACGACAGAATGACATCAAACCTGTTTGACATGCGGATGTATTCGAGACACAACAACACCACAGCGATGTACCTCCCTTGTGCGGAAAGGGCCTCATATTGGTTTTTTATAATGCATAACATTCTCTGTACTCCTTGGACTGTTGAATTTTCCCAACACTGGTCCTGGGAAGTCAACAACTTGAACCAATCAACCAAGTTGACATTTTGTAATGGAAAATGTTTCACAATAGTGGAACATGGCACTCTGATACAATGACATTACTATATATTACTCCCTAGAGAGTATGGCATATAAACATACAAAGCTACCATTGTTGTTGCTGTTAGTATTACTATTAATTCACTTTATTTCCCTGTTTTTCTCCAAGATTCAAACTCAGGCTGGCTTACACACTAAAATCATTACAATATGGTTAAAAACATTAAAAAGTCAGCATTAATATGGAATTAAACTATTAACAATATTAAAACAATTTCAAGCATACAGTTAAAATTATTAAAATCACTTAAAAATGGTAGGAGTTAAAACAATATAGCACCCTCCCCTTAAAAACTTTTTCTTAAAAACCTTCAGTTCTAAATGTCCATTAGGATTTAAAAAAAAAAGGCTTTGATGCTGATGGAAGGAAATCAAGAAGGGAGCTCTTCTATCACCCCTACGGAGGACGTTTAGAGCCTAGGGGCAGCTTCTGAAAAGGCCCTATCTAGACGACCCCATCAACTGTACCTGTAAAGTTTGTGAGACTGAAGGAAAGGCCTCCCCTAAGAATCTCAGAGTCTCAGCAGGCTCATCTCAGGAGATACAGACAATCTGGACCTAAGCTCTTGCTGCTGAGCCCAATTCTGTCACTTTTAACTGGTAAGATTCTCGTGGCCTTTCCAGTCAACTGGAGGGGTCAGTCTTTTGAAACATTTTGCTTAATTAAGAGGTTAGGAGAGCCTGCATTTATATTTATATTTTTCCCCTTATTTATATATGGTGGTTGGCACAACAAAGGAGCTACCCAACAAAGAGTTTGGAATCAATTTAAGAACCAGGTGATACAGGTCTTTGAGATCTTTACAGTGCTCAGTTAGTATAAATGTGTGAAAGCAATAAATCTGCTTACCAAAAGTCAGTTTCCCTGTTTGTGGGTGCAAGGCAAGAGGGTAGCTACTGATCTTGTTGCTGTGTGCCTTCAAGTCATTTCCAACATTTGGAAACCCTAAAGCAACCCTATTATGTGGTTTTCTGGGGCTGAGAGTGTGTGACTTGCCCAAGGTCACCCAGTGGATTTCCATGGTGGAGCGGGGAATCGATCCCTGGTATCCAGGGTGTTATAGTTCAAAGCCCAAACCACTACACCACACTGGTTCTCAGGAACCAGATGCTTTCTGAAAAAAATCAATTCAAGAAGGAAAATGTCAGTGAAATAAATATGCAGGTATATTTTTTCCCTCCCCTACAAATCAAACGGTAATCTTGATTTAAAATGTAATGAAATATTGTTGTTTCTGGAGCACCGGCCTCTAGCTAGCATTCCCCACTTTAGAAAATACACACTTACTGGTGTAAACTGCCTTTATAGCCACAGTATCCTCGAACTGTCTATAGAGCATCCACAGTATTCTCAAGATAGAGTGACTGAAGAGCATTCACTTAGAAAAAAAGTAAGGGGGTAATTAAATGCATATTTATAATTAGAACTTAATAATTTTCATCAGGGACAAACGAATCCTGATTCCAATCTGTAACGCATTTAGATTTGCCTGAAGATAACATAATTTGATGTTTCATAGTCCTTCTCTCCCTCAGATTAGGAAGTAATACAGTCATCTTTTTTAAAGCTATAGAACTTATCTGTGCGCAAGCGTGCGTGTGTGTGTGTGTGTGTGTGTGTGGAAACTGTTAAGGAGAAAATTGCAATGAAAATGTTTGACAACGCAAAAGCAACCATAAATTACATGACAACTGTGTAAAAGTCATGATGAAACAAATAAAGAGCTGACCTATAATGCATCTGATTCATTGTGGCATACAGAACTCTCCGGCTCTGATGTCTGTGCGGCAAACTCCTTCTCAGAAGCAGAACTACTTAGCACGGAGAGAACTGTAAATTATCACGAGTCAACAGCATTGATTTTTAGTCGACATTTCAATCAGTTTGAACTAGAAATACTACACCGCTCATCCGGCAGCCTCTTAAGCGAAGCTGCCTGCTCCTCTCTGGAGCCCTTTTCTTCACTTACAGCACTCTTTAAATCCACCCATTGTCTCCACACTACACTATTTATTGTGGAATCTCAAGGCCCAGGTACTTGACCTGAAGGTCACTGACTCATCTCATGGGACACTGCAACTTCGCTGGGCAGGAAATTCACCCAAATGCAGAAAGTACAAGGTCATGGGCACAGTTAGCCTGACAAGAACCCCTGCCCTAAAGGTGAGGGATGATAATCAATATCGTGGCTCAAGTTGGACTGAGGACCCTTCCACACTGCACAGTTACAGCAGTCTGATTCCACTTCAACTGTCATGGTTCCACCCTGTGGAACTCTGGGCTTTGTAGTTGAGGGAGGGACACCTTGAAATTCTCAGCCAGAAAGCTCTCAGGCCTCACCAGACTACAAATTCCAGGAATCCACAGAACAGAGCCAGGGCAGTTGAAGTGGAATCGTAACACTATAATCTTGAAATGTGAAAGGGCCCCTAGAGTTGGGAGTCCCAGCTTTAAAACCCCACCCATGAGTTTGACTGGGTGACCTTGGGGGAGTTGGTCCTTTTCTCAACCTGACCTACCTCTTTTTCTCAGCCTGACCTACCTCACAAGGTTGTTGCGGGGAAGAGGAGACCAGTTTAAACTACCTTGAGCTTATTTATGTATTAAAACAGTTATACCCTACTCTATATCAGAAAGATCTCAAGTCAGCTTACAAATAAAATCAAAGTGAACAGCATAAAACAGTTTTTTAAAATAATCCAAATAAACTAAAAAACATATTATATATAATGAATGAGTTAAAACAAAGTTTAAAAGTTTAAAACGATGTATATTAATATTTAAGAGTTAAAGAGGTTCAAAAGCAAATGAAGCATGAACTCTCCATAAAAGCCAAAATGGCTGAATTGAGATGATCAATCTTTGGACATATGATGAGAAGACATGACTATTAGAAAATGCTGGATAAGTTGGAAGACATTAGGAAAACAGGCTGGCCACATTACCAGTGGATAGACTTAGTCAAGGAAGCCACGGCCCTGAGTCTGCAAGACTTCAGCAGGGCTGTTGATAACAACGTGACCTGGAGGTCTCCCGTTCATAGGGTTGCCATAAATTGAAGTCAGCGTGACAACAGTTAACAGCAACATTTGAAAGAAATCAATGAGGCCCAAAGGCTTTGATGAACAGGCAGATTTTTGCTTCAGTGTTGGTGCCAACTGGGCCTCCAAAGAGAAGGTATTCCATAAGTGGGTTGCCATAGCTAAGAAGGCACTCCACCATATTCTATCTATTGACCTCATTGGTGGGGAACAGAGAAGGGCCCCCCCAGCAGACCTCCATCCTCAGGCAGACACATATAAGGAGACGCACCCCCTCAAGTATTGAAGTCCCAAGCTGTTTAAAGCTTTAAATGTTGTCAAAAGCACCTTGAATTCAGGTTGGAGGTGTACTGGCAGCCAGTGCAATCCTTTTAAGACTGATATTATTGTGCTGTCTATATGGCATTCCAGCCAGCAGCTGAGCTGCTACATTCTGCACTAGTTACAACTTCTGAGCCTTCCTCATTTGAGGAAAAACAGTGCTGAAATGTAACTGAAGAAGATGAGGAGGAGGACGTAGAAGTAGCAGTGGTAGCGACAGTAAGCCATAAGCCCGATTCACCACCACACTGGTCAGAGAAAGCGCAAAACTGATGCAGTCACATGGCACTGTTGTGGTCCGGGTCAGCCACCTTATTTTGATTTGTAACAAGTAAACCACATTGGTTAATCTAGTTCTCCTGAATCTTGTCTTCAACTAAGGCCCTTTCCGCATCCTACTTTTTCTCAGCGCTGGGGTGCGGTGATCACGCGAGCAACCTCTTGTGAGAGGCTCTCACTTCCCTGCTTCTTCAGCTCCACACGAGCTTCCTGCTCGCACAAGAGCCTCGCCTCTTCCTTTCACAGTGCAGCCTGGGACCTTCCCAGGCTGCACTGAGACAGGAAGCGCGACCGGTCTGGCTCCCGAGGCTCCGCATGCCAGGTAAGTGCATGCAGGGCCTGCAAGCAATGCGCGATTACGCAGCATTTTCGGCTGAAAGCCGAAAATGCAAAGGTGCGCGATCGTTGCCTGCCAGGCCCTGGAGCCTTGCACGATTGCGAGGGCGTCATGCAGACCGCTCCTCGCAATTGCGTGAGGCTCCAGGCCCTTTCACATGGCAGATGCCGTGCAAAAAGTGGTTAAGTCATGTAAGGGGAGGACAGAGGTAATGTTAAAACAAGTGTCTCAGCTGTTGAAAATGGCATCTATCTGCTAGACTTAAACTCAGCAGAGCATCTTTACAAGGCAAAATCCAATGTTAATCCTACTTAGTGTAATTAAAGTAGAGTTGACCCACTGTTAGACATCTCTAACTGTTACACATCATTAATTCCCATTCATGTCAGTAGGCTTCCTCTAAGTAAGTACAACAACAGATTTAACATACATTCTGCTCACTATCTGAACTTACAACTAAGGCCTAGATCCTCCAAATAAGAATCTGCAAGTCCCAGAGGTGTCCTTCATAACCCTTGGAAAACCCCACATGATTTTATTCTTTTGAACTTAACCACAAACATGTTGGTTATTTTTATGCTGGACTGCATTCTATTTTAAAACATTATTAATTGGCCGCTTTTGCTTGCTCGCTATTGCTGTAATTTGTGCTTTTATTTGTTGTTACACTGAAATGTATTTTAATTTTGTAAGCTGCCCCAAGAGAAAACACTGTCCTCTAGCACAGCCGAAAAACCTTTTATATAGACAAACAAAAACCACTGTAGTGCCTGTAAAATTTAACAAAGGAACACCTTCAGAATGCCTCAAGCTGCCCTATCCTTTCAGGAAATGAACGATTTTTAGAAATTGTCCCTTATGAGAGACCATTCCAGTTCCATTTTTAAAAATTGTCTTCAAGGTCTGATGCCAAAATTATGCAGATCTCTTGCAAACCTTCGTTTGCAAAGAAGGGAAAGAACGTCTGTGCCCTATTCTTGTGCAAATTTCCCCTTCCTTCAATTCTTTACCTTAACAAATCATTTGGAACAATAAAGAATCATTTGGCACCCAAGACTAACAAGTTTTATTTAGCATAAGCTTTCATGGACTACAGCCCACTACATAGATACATATAGAGTGTAGCACCAGTAGAGAGATCTATAAATAAAATGGGGATGAGAGGGTGGACCATGAAATGTAAACTAGCCTGGAGATGCTCAGAAGTAATCACAAATAGATCTGTGCACTGATAACCAGAACAACAGAGGGCTGTTTCAGAACAGCCTCTTGTCCAGACTAAGAGTGAGTTAAAAGAGGCTGTTAGATATATATTGGTCACTGAAGACTGATGTTAGAAAAGTTAAAAGAAATAGGATTACAAAAATTATCAGTTTAGAAAACAACCCTAACAATGAAAAAACTGAGTAAAAAAGGACATTATATGCACATAGAACCCAAGAGACAAAGATTTACAGGGAAATGCATTTAAGATCATGGTTACTGTTAAACAAGTTCTCTCATAAGCAGGATTCCAAACTTCTCCTCAAACCCTGATTTTTAATTCTTACAACCTTTGAGTAACACTAACTATGAGTAGTGTTGGGACACCTGTAACATTAATCTAGGGCTTTCCAAATGGTGTGCTGTGACATGTTAGCGTGTCACCTGAAGTGTGTAGGTGTGTCACCTACAATCTTGGAAATGTATGTTATTATTTATAAATCATAAATTTTTAAATATATATGAAAGGTTTTCATGAGATATGTTGTGTACCCATGCATTTTGTTATTACAATTTATGTATGTCTCTGTATCTCTTATTAGGGGTTAGTTTAACCTCCAGTTTGCTAGTAAAACCGAATTACTGTGTTGTGAAATGCTGCATGTCTAAAAAAGTGTGTCACCAACATAAAAAGTTTGGAAAGCTCTGCATTAACTCATGGTTAAGGCAAATACGGGAACGGAATGAAGGGCATGGAGGAGTGTTCCCAAGGATCATTCTCTCTATGATTTTCAGGGACATTTTATTAACACATGATTCTGATCAAAGAACTGTAGAATATTTTTACACAATGAACTCCTCCAAACTCTCAGCTGCTTCAACACTGAACCTTTTCACAGCATATTCAACCCTGAGCACAGCCTTGCTTGGGCACCTCCTTCTACCTGCCAAGAAGAAAGAACAAGAGTTTTCCCATCTTGGAGGGGAATGTGAAAACAAAGCAAGTAAATACTTATCAAGTTCTTGGCAGTCAAAAAGAAAAAAGACATACAGACTAGAACTTCCACACAAGCCGAATTACTGAAACGTCTGCATACCAAGTCACCCCAAGCCAATATTGGGCGGGCGTGGTCACTCACTTGAATGGAAAGTTCATGTCAAGACAGTGAACAGAACAGGCACTGGACAGGTAAAGATGATCACTCCAGATTATTGGAGAGTGTCCACCCACAACCTTCCACAGCCAAGCTACCTTCTTGGTATGTAACTGCAGCCAGCTAACAACATTCATTTAGGTCATGTGAAATACACCCCTTTTCCACACGCACGAGTTACTCAATGTAACAACACACATGGAAGCAAGGACTGAATTAGCAACTCAAGAGAAATGCAGCTCTGATTGTCCTGGTCTTCCAGTCCAAAGAACTATGGTTTTCATGTGTGAAACCTCCCATTTTCAAGCAAATTCACACACAGCAGGCACTGTGCATGAAAGAGCTTATGCTGTTGTCACTAATAAAGTGATTATGCTGCTTTAGAGTGCGCCCTCTCAGTCGCTTCTACCAGGAAGGCCATAAGCAGCAAGGTAACAAAATCTGCATCACTGTTAGAAACCAGAATACAATCCCGCACACACAAAGCTATTCTGGAACATCTAAGAATCTTGAAACTGTTTTACCGATTTAATTCGGAGAGGGAAATTTCTAGTCCTCATGAAAAGGCTGAAAAAGCTCAACTTGAAAAATACACTGGGAATGGATAGCTGGAATACAAACTGTATTGAGTAGAGTTTTGAAAGTCTGAATATCTTTCTGTTTTATTCGGCTCAGCTGTCAAAGTCCTTCTGTATCTCCCTGCAAACCTTTGTGTACTGGATTTTATATGCTGCTTTAGAATGCTGTGCAAATTGTATCTATGCTTTCTTTGAACTCACAAAATAAACAGTAAATACTAAAGTTCTGTCCATTCTTCCTTTCTAATTGCAAACTAATTTTCAATAAGAGACTACAAAATTCTACAGGAACTAGCTTAAAGCAAACTGTACAACCTAGTTAAGACACAAAACTATACACGCTGTCAGCTGCCCTAAGCTTTTACAATGAAGAACATGGACTGAATCACATAAATAAGCAAATAATATATAATTTTCATTTATATTATATATAATTTCCATTTATATAATTTCCAATGTATAATTTCCATTTATATAATTCTCTTTCTGTTTCAGAGCTTCTCCTTGCAGCCAACTGAGAGAGGAAGAAAAAGCAAACCTTTCAGACTTTTTTTGCTATGATCTATCTACCCTCAGACCACTAAAGAATACTTATGATATATGTATACAGTTGGCCTTCCATATTTGCAGGTTTAACTTTCACAGATTTGATTATGTGTGGGTTTCTCCCAATCCTGCTCCCCCTCCAACCTCAGGTGCTTCTTTACTGGGTGAATCTTCCCTCTCAACAGCTCTGATCAGACCACCGAGCCCTTTAAAAAACCTTTGGTCCTCATTCTCCTCTGCCGGCCACCGCCTGGCCAGCTAAGGACAGCTCGCAGCCCAGCTTCTCAGCACTGCAAACCCTCTCCCCACACCTAAAGAAGGAGATGATCAAGAGAGATAAGCAAGAGAGAGGAAATATAGGGCCACCATGCTGGTCCACTCCCTTTCCCTAATCTGCTTTGGACCCTGGCTGCCCATTCTCCGCACCACACCTCAGCTTTCTTCCCACAGATACACACACATTTTGATATCTGCAATTTTTCTACTTTTACAGAGTCTTGCACCCCCAACCCTAGCAAAGGTAGAAGGCCAACTGTAATATAAAAGACTCCTGCTTCACAGGCAGAAATTCAAAATATGTAGTTTTTGACATCACAGTCTGCCTACGTCTGTTTGCCATGAAAACACAGGGGCCATGACAGGAAAAAAAAAAAGAGATGTCAACCATATTTCTATCAGTGGCAATGCCATCCTGCAGTATCCATTGATTGGGTACAGTGCACTCATCAGTACAGCTCATCAAGTTCATCTTTTAGTCATGATGAGAGACAGATCTTAGTTCTCAGTCTGAATTTTCAAGATCCATAGAGTACAAGTTTCAGCAGAGGACGGGACAAACTAAGTGACAGTTCACCTCCTTCCCTTCAATGTGGTTATGGTGAGTAAAAGGGCAACTACAACCAAGAAGCAAAACTGAACTCTGAACGTTATTTCCACTAAATCACAAAGCTGCCTCATGACAAACATCCTGTGAAAGATCCACAGGTATATAACATCATTTTCTTCTAAAAGACTTCAAGAAGAAGCATGTACCTCTACAGATCTCCAGAACTGTTTTGACAACCGCGTCCCATTTCTAGTTATGCTTTACTGGAAGCATCCGCAAATGCACATCACCACAACTGCACAATCTGATATAATAAGAAAACAACACAGGAAGAACTACCATGAACACGCTGGGCAAGCTGTTGGAGGCACAGCAAACTTCTTCATTCTGGAAAGGTGTTTGACCGCAGTCTAAAATTGAATTTCCTAACAAGTTGCCTTCTCACAGGCAGCCACTGATACAGTGATCCAGAGATGTTACATAAGTAAGTATCTCTGCATCAGAATTTTTTGTTTGTTTTTCTTATAAGTGAAACTACAATAAAAAAGTATCCAATTTGACAGTATTGCTGAAGACAAGTAAAATGGATTCAAGGACAGTAACATTTCCTCCAACTGTCCCAATTTGGCAAGGACAGCCCTGAGTTGCCCCACTTTTTTCAGCGGCTTTTAAAATGTCCCAGTTTCTCTCTCCACCTCCCACTTTCCTCCTTTGTTCTGAACTTTCTTCAACTGCTTGAGTTCAAAATGAAGAAGTAGTTTGCAGTCAACTCATCGGGGAGAGAGAAGGGGGCAGAATCTTGCCCTTCCCAGTAGTCTCAAGCAAAAGCACACTGCTGCAGCCTCTTCTAGCTTGTCTGTGCCTCCTCATGAAGAATTTTTGCCATCTCGACCACACTCTGACATTGCTTGGTCACACATGTCCTGTTTTCATCTGTGAACCATTGAAAACTCTTGAGGTAACCTTTCATCAGGCCCTGGTTTAATGTACCACAAACTCCCATGGCAAGATCTATTTGATATACAAAATGAAACTTGCCATAATCCACAAGCTATTTAAATAGAATACATCTAAACTAAAGCTGTGAAGCCCCTCAGATTACCAAAGGAACACGCCTAAATGTTTTATGAACTGGTCTTTCAAGAGGCTGAGCCTACTGAATTCTTCTAGCTTTTGTATTTAATTTCAAGTCAAGCTCAAACAAGGCCTTGAAAATCTCCTTAACCCTTGAAAAAGTCTTATTTGACCAGAGTTCCTCCTTCTTTTAAAAAAGTTCTGAGTGATTACAGACTGTCACATGCCAGAGATGATTACCTATAAACTGGCCATAGAGAGCTTTGCCACCATGTGGGCAGTCCTCCACTTGTAAAGTCTTCCTACAAGCAGGGCAAATTGTATCATCATACTTGCATTGACACAAAATTTATTTCAGTGTTCAGAGAGCTTCATAAAAATTAGCAATTCCTGAGTCTCCATGGTAGAGCACGGTTATTTTCAATGCTTGGAGACAGTAAACTGCAACTGAGAGGTGTAGCACATTCACCAAAAGTACTACAAAAATAAATGACTCTGCTCATGCTTCAGCCACTATTTCACACAATGTGTCCTTCAAATTCATGTAGGTCCACAGCGCACACTACAATCAAGCCACTGGCCAAGCGGATGCAGCCATCCTGAACTGACTTCACAAGCCACTGCGAAGTAGCAAGAAGTCATCAGTCGTCATGAATCAAGAGTGATAAGTTGTTGAACAATTATTTTTAAAAGAATAATTTGATAAAGCGTGTCATCACTCCTCAGGAAACAGCTTAATCATAAAGCTAACTCATTTTCATGTTCTGAACCCCTGGCTCATATTAACTTTTTAAAAAAAAAAAATCCTCATTTTTCTGTGTCAAATATAACTTGGTAGAAAGTTGCAATACAATTCACAAAATTTCTCTGTCTTTAACCTAGAACACACACATACTCCTCAGACACAACACACACACACTCTCTTTTTAATTTGCCTCCTGGAAAAATATTAAAAACTCTTTTTGTCTTGGGCCTTCAGGTTACTGGCACTAAGACAATTCTTTTTTTTTTCCTTCTTTCTTTCTTTCTTTCTTTCTCGAAAGCAAGCCAAGAAAGATGATAGAAGTCGTCTGCGTGGCAAAAGACTGGTCTCAACTGGTTTGGGGGCAGGGGGCTGAGTTGAATTGGGCTGTCTCCATTTCTTCCCTCCACTCCCCCCACAATCCTCATTTTCCCCTTTAGCCAAAAGACCTGACAGCATTAGATGCACAGTCAAGTAAAGCATAATATATATAAATAAAATAAATAAATAAAAAAGCCTGACTGCCCTTGGGATGTGACACTCTCTCATCACACTCTGGACTTCAGCCAAGTTCACCCATTAATAGGCAGCCTGGACCACGGCCTAACCCACCCCCTTCCCTCTCTCTCTTTCACCACCCCCATCGTTCACCCCATGCTGGCCCTTTTCCCTGACCCTCTCAGTCCTAAAAAACTAGACATCGATTATGTCTGCGCTTTTCCCTCTCCATTCAAGATAAACATAACGCTTCAAGTCCAGGGCACACCCTGGGACCCTTCACAAAGCCATTTATCATTCTGTCTGCCAAACCAGTCTGGCCACACTAAGGCACAACAGAATAATGATCTCAATGTACAATTTTCCCTTTGTGCATTTGCCCTCTTACTACTAACCTCTTTGCCTCTACCACTTTCTCAGGAGCAGTTGCTATTGACCACAAAACCGTTCTGTCCCCCTTCTCTTGTTTAATAATGAAGGTCTCGTTTGTTTCACTAGAAATTTTGCATTCCCATCCTTCCTCAAATACTCAAGGTGGGTTAAAGCATTTTAAGGTGGGTACGCATGCATGGTTTTTTAAAAAATGCTTTACAGATTCATATAACTATTTTACATTTTTAATCCACCCCATTTCCTAACGCTGATGATGAACCACTGTTTAAAATGTCTCTTAAAGAACAGACTGCTTAGGCTACCCTAAATCAAAAACTGGCTGTAGCCAGAAACAAGCTTAAGTCAGGGGAAAAAAGCAAATGTCTAAATAAAAATTGTTTAATTTTTTTTTTATATACACACTTAACTTGAAGCAAAATTTTAAAAGGCATTTGCCAATTACCCCATCACAGCCTTGCATTTTTTGCTGCTAGATATACAAGAATAATTGTATGTCGATCAGAATCCCCTGTGAATATCAGCCGTTCTAATGCACCAACCTTGAGCACATCTACAGGGGAGCAAGTTCCATCAGATTCATACAAGAGATACTTCCCAGCACATGCCTGTGCTGTCAACAGGGGAAAATACAGTATATGTGAATGTGTGGGAAGAAATCAAATTGATAGTATTTAAAAATATCTGGTGCAATTAACTGATCTGATTCATTTGCAAACTGGCTTTTTTATAATTGGCTCCCGGTCGTCTTTTCTTCAGGGTTGCTGGCACTATTGTTAAACCATTTATGAGCATCACTTCATACAGCCAACGTGTTTTAAGATGATATTTTTCCAAACAACAAATGATTTGTCAGTACTATTTCAGTTAAGAAAAAACACTGCATGCCTTAAAACAGACCCTGCGTATCAGCTATGTGGCGATATTAAGTCACACTGCAGGGATGGGGGAGATGCTATGAAACATAGTGGTCAGATTTGATGTTAGTCTTCACCGTTTTGGAGTCTGCTTCTGTCATGACCCAGCTTTAGTTTGTAATCTTAAAAAAAAAAGCCAAATGCCTTTCTTCATCCACTATTTCTTTTCTGAATTGCACCATTCTAAGATTTAAAAAAGGAAGTTTTGGTAATAAATAAGGTGGAACACTTCTGATCATGGTCTATTCCTAGTAATAAAATCATGAGGGAGGGACAAACAAAGTGATGCCACCCCTCCAGAGAACAAGACCAGAAATCATTTGTATCTACACACAAACAAGCATGCACTTATACCAACTCACACAGAGAATAAAGTAGTCAGCACAGGACACAGTAGACAAACAGTCAATACCTGCAGAGCAAAATGAGAACACATGTTTTACACAGCATTCTACGGTATATAATGACCAAAGTGTTTGATCTGAACCCGGGAGACTGAATCATCCACCAGACCTTCCCAAAGAAATTTTTATTTGGCACAAATCTACACCACAGTCAGCAAGACTGAGTGCTGTGTCCTTCTTTTTCAACCACAAGGCCTTTCCACATACACACACACTTATCTGAGGGGGGAGAAGTCAAATACCATTTGGTTGAGCTGTTTCGAGAGCCAGATCATTTTTGAGATAGTTCAGCTTCCACATATTCTATAATGTATTCCTTTATTCTATACTTTGTAATTGACTTCATTTTTGAGCAAGTAATCTCCCACTTATGAATTCACTTCCCAACCACAAAACATATTCACGAGTAGCTGTGTTGGCCATGCAGCAAAATACTACAAAATACAAAATCCACAGAAGAGCAACACCTTTATTGGCCAACTGAAATGTACAAAACTAGGGATACTGAGCTTAGGAACTTAAGTGAATTCTCTTTTAAAAAAAATCTATGGAAGAAATGATAGGTAGTGGGACACACAAAATAAATTCTTAGTAAGAGTATGAACAGACAGTCAGCGTGGTGCAGTAATCCGAGCACTGGACTACAAGACTAAGGTTTGATTCCCCACTCAGCCACAGAAACCCCCTGGGTGACCTTGGGCATGTCACACCTTCAGCTCCCACTCCACGATAGGGTTGTCTTAGGTTCGCCATAAGTTGGAATCAACTTGAAGGCACCCAGCAAGAAGAGTTTAAGCTCCTTCCCATGGTCTGCCAAGCAGGGTAGAAGCACATAGTACCCAGCTTTATGCTCTCTGCAGTGGCCAACAGTCTGCTTCAATGCTAGGAGCTGGCCATTGCCTTCCGCAACTGGCAATGGTGCTACAGCCCCTGGATTCCTGTGCCAGATAGCACATACGTTTCCGGTGCTTTAATTCCCAGAGTCCAACCCCAACATCTCCAGACTTGAAAGCTTCAAGTCCACATGGACCACGTCTGGGAACCACATGTCCCTCTAGAAACTGTGGTACTGCAGCTCCCAGCATTCTTCACCATCAACTATGCTGGCCAAGGCTGATGGCAGTTGCAATTCACCAACATCCAAAGGGGCATGTGCCTCCAACCCTAAGAGAGACGACACTGAAGCAGGTGAAACAACAGCTTGATTCAGAATAAAGCAGAGTCCCATGTTACCATTCCTTCATAATAAGTTCTAGAAGAATTGTTAGCACCTCCATTTATTCTGTTCTGTCCCATGTACCTTGTATAGTATTGAATAGGCTGGCCAACACTTACCAATTACTCCTTGGAGATTCATTTCTCCCTACTTAATTAGAATCTACCTCCAGAGTAACTTCTGATGCTAAAGTTACAGAGACTCAAAATACATATGCTACATGATGAATACATGTTCATTATTTGCATAGAAAAACATATCCCATCCATACTAGTTTTCTAAATTTTGCAATTTTATTTTCCATATAAGAGGACAATTGTTTTTTTTAAAAAAAACAAATTATGTTTTCAGATTGTTTTGTCTATTTTGCTGGCTTAATGAGCCAGAGGCAGGTTCTGTCTGAAAACTGACAGAACAGCGTTCAGGATCTATGCAAAAAATGTGATGGCAGCTAATGATTCCACATTTGTAAGTAAGGCCCAGCTGCGTGCTTGCTTCCTATCCTTTCCAGACCCTTCTTACCCAATGTATGAATTGCTTTTCAGAATTTGCATCCTCTGCAATGTTTATTAACCAACATTTGGGATAAGGGGAAGGGATTCGGGTGGGTGGTTTTTTTCCCCCCTTGCTGGATCCTTTGTTTCGCCAGGACAGCTGCATGCCATCTCTACCCCCTCCCAACCATCCCCTCCTAAAGAAATAATTAAATCCAATTAGGACCGGAAAATAATTTACATTTTAGTTGAATGTAACAAGAAGCTGGGGGTGGGGTAGAATTATCAGACTCATTTTTATAAAAAAAAAATAGAGCTTTAAATTTTCATTTAGCCACTTTGTTCCACATTTGGAGCTACGTAAGGCAAGTTTTGCACTCAGAAAGCATACATGATGTTAAATCCTGTTTTCATAATAATAGTAATAGTTAATGCCATAAGAAGTGAGCCTATTAGAACTCATTCCTCCATTAATAGTTCTTTGAACAAGAGAATTCTGGTCTACGACTACGTATGCTACCATTTGGTTCTGTTCCCTCCATTATGGTTGATTTAAATGGATTCCATTGCAACAGATTAGTAAGTAACAGAATCTTGGTATGTGTATGGCCAAAAAAAAATTTCTTGGCATCGGCATATGTTTGCTGATCGAATTTCAGATCATGTGTCTTTCATTATTGTGGCTTTGCCTCAAAACTGTTTGCCGCGGTTATGTGGGCTGCCCTCAAACACTCCTTCCACCCCTGGGGAGAGCTTTGAAATCAAAAAATATTTTGTGAGAGGGGAACTAAGAAAAAAGTAAGGATTCAATTTTCTTTTCTTTGGAACCATCTCTTTGCTTCCATTTATACTTAAAATCAAACACTAAAACTTGCTAAGCCAAATTAAAAATATTGCTTTGGATGGAATACCAAGATGATATAACTGTGGCATCACTTCAACTTAGCAAAAGTATTGCACAGGAACAAAAATTAGACAAGATCACAAAAGTAATTTATGGAGATTGAGAGGAAGAAGTTACATGTGGAGGAACAGGAAAGAGAGAACATTTTAAAGTCTCTCCCCCCCCCCCTTTGGAAATATCTGTGTATTTGACATTTGAGCAGTTTTCTGCACTCCCTCAAACACAGCAGACTTTAAACGTGTGTGCAATTTACTCAGAAACAGAACAAAATCTGCTTACACTTACCAGTATGTTTCACTGACAGTGTTATAACGTTTTACAGCAGTTTGGTGAGGCCATGCGGCATCTTTTTTTCCTTTTTTTTTTTTAAGATAACTCGGAAGGAAAAAAAATATAAGCTTTTAAACTGGTTTGGGGGACTTTGGAATATTTTCATCCTTTCACATCAGGAAAGAACATAGGACGCTCACAAATAAAATGCACAAGAGGCTGCAAAAACAAAAATCTTTTCCCCTCTGTTCCACTGACATGGACTGGAGAGAGAATCCCTGGAACATCGCGAGGTTGGGTTGGCAGCCCTATCACAAAAAAAAGAGAAAGAAATGGGACCTATTTGTTTCGCAGAAAAGCTTGATTTATTTGGGTGCCTCCTTGTGTTGCTCCAACACATAGATGGAATGATTACTCCCAACCTCCTTTTGTTCCCAAATTTCATAATTAGCCACTTTATCCATTAGATTCATCTTCATATCTTACACAAAAGCAACTGCAACAAGAAAATGATCGCACGTATGGAATTAATTATACATACACTTGGATGCAGACCAAAGGCTAGGAAGTCGACAAGGGCAAAACCATTCCAGACCAACGCACAAGCACACAGAAAAGACCCTGGAACTCACAGATGGACCCCATCAGTTCATCTTACTGCCTAAAAAAGTTCACGCACTTAATAATTTATTTGTGCAATGGATACTGTTTCACAGCTGAATATTAACAACTTTGAACTGAAGCATACTTTTACCATGGGCTGGTTGGGAGTCACAGAAGGGCAGCACCCAAGTCCCCTCAAAGGCTGAAGTGGTAAACGTTGTCCTTTGCAAAATGACATTTCTCCTTGCAATTTTCTTTTCTTTCATTAAACATTCTCTCTAATGAAGATATCACATACCCACCAACATTTTGCAGATGAAAACCACGACACGTGTAAAGCCAAACAACATCACAATGTAGCCAAGATGGCAAAAGTTATTGATGGGGGGCAGAGAAAGCTAGGAGAAGCTGAAGCAGTCTGCTTCTTCCTGAGCCTACAGGGAAAGGCAAGATTCGGCCTCCTCTTCTCTTCCCCCTGCTGAGTGCAAGCTGCTTTTGCACTCTTTAACACAGTTTACAACAACTGAAGTAAGCTGATGACAAAAGACAAAAGTGGGAAGAGGAGAGGAAAACTGGAACATTTTAAAAGCAGTTGAAAACACAGGATAGCAGGTCTTTTGCCCTTCCCCATGGTGAGCAGAGATATAACAGACTTTGCCAAATAAGCAAGCAGGTTTTGTTTGCATACTGCTAACAGGTTTGCAAGATGCAACTTTTCTTGGCACAGAACTGATGTCATATAGGTAGAATATTCTGTTTCTGTTCTGTTTTGTTTTTTAAATCAGAAATGCAGGGTTAAACAGTCCTACTGGGAAGGATTTCAAAACACACTCAAATCAGCTGTGTAAAACTGCAGCAGAAAGTGGGGCTAGGACATGTAAGAAACCTAACTCATCAGGGCCAGATAAGCTTTTGTCTGGATTGGATGCAGACTGAAGAGCAAAGTCACACTGACACCTTGCACTGGTTAACTGCTGACACAAAGTGGAGACACACCTGCACCTCTAGAAAAAAAACTTTAGCACTAACAGAGCATTTCAGAGCATTCAAACCTCTGCATGCTTCTTACTTCATGAATCCTTACAACAACCTTATGAGAGAGATTTATACCATTATCCCCACACTAAGGGAAGTGGGGATTTAGGCTGCCTAAGGACACCTAGAAAGTCTGTGGCAGCAAGAGTGATTCAAGAGAGTTTGTTTTGTTTTTTGCCACTCTGCTACCCCTACTGTCAAAACCACATGTGCAAAAAGGCTCTAAAGATCACTCCATGTTTCAACAAAATTTTGCAAAGCATATAGTACCCAGAACATCTATGGTACATATTTCTCTGTGTCTCATAATACTCTGACTGAAAAAAAAGATTGGGAAGGTTAGCTGAAGTGCTTCAACTCAGGCCATTTCCGCACGGGCTAAAAGAAACGGTGCAGAGCGTCCTCCAGGGAAGACGTCTGCACCTGGGAGCGGACTGGGTCGGACCTACTTAGTGTAGTTCCGCACCTCAGCCTGCTCCAGAATGACCCGAAGTGGTTGTCCAGCGTGCTTTTGAAAGACCGCTTGAAACAGTGCGAGCCTGCGATCTGCCGGGGGCGGGCTTTAGGCTGGCGAGCTTCAGCGGTTGGTGGAGAGCCTCGACCAACCGGAAGCCGCCATTTTCGTCCCCGGAGCAGTGCGAAGCGGCAGCCACGCACTGCTCCAGACCAGTCGGGACCCAAGCATGGAGCCAAGAAGTCCGGTAAGTACCGGCACGGGGCGATTCCCTCGCCATGTGTGGAAATGGCCTCAGAGTGGGCAAACTGCAGCCTTCAAGATGCTGTTGGACTGCAGCTCCCATCAGCCTTCACTAGCAAAATGTTACCCCATTGAGGGATAAAAAGTGCAATATAAATTTAATAAGTAAATCAAGGATACTCAGAAGCTAGACTAGACTTTCCAGAAAATTTCTTGGATTCTGCAACACTGAAGCAAGCTTTGCCACTGAGCATACAAAAACTTGGAGAGAGAGCTGAAACTAATCACATTTCCCTGATCAGCAGCTTCCCTATGCTGTATCATTCCAGACACCCATTTGTGACATTCACATATTACACTTTTACGGGTGTGCCTGAAAATGACATACATCATTCATAAGGCGAAGCGAAGGCCTCACTGGATCAGTTCAAAGGTCCTTCTGTAATTCTGTTTTCCACAGCAGTCCCTTTCACACTACACAATACACACTACACTACACAATTATAGTGCTCTGATATCAGTTCAACTGCCATTGTACCATTCTACAGAATTCAATCCAACAGTGTTCTTGGAGTTGTATTCTAGCAACTGGTACAAAGAAGTTATATATAAACATTATAAACAGCTGATAAACTATACTGACAAACTTAACCTACAGCCACTGGGTGATCAAACTACTTCTTAAAGACACAACTAGCAACTCCAACTTGGAAGGGTTTTTTTTTTACCCTTATCTCCCAGAATCCCACCACCCAATATGGCCAGACCAACATGGGAATTCTGAGAGTTGTAGTCCAAAAACGCAACTTTTGCAAGCTCTGTTCATACCTGCATCATAATTCTTTACTCAGAAGTTCATTTGGAAATCCAGTCCAACCTTTGATTACCTGTTGCAGTCTGCCTGTAATGTGACAATTCAGATAAATGGTCTCATGCTTCAAATTTGCACTGCCAAAAAAAAATCATTAAAATAATATAATCTTTTTTTGGGAGGAGAGGTGGATTCCAGTTCCTGGTTCAGGTGAACAATCCAGGGTAGGACAATAGAAGCAAAAGAATAAAATTCCCCCCGTCCCTGTGCTCAAGTCCTATAGTGGCAGAATTCAAAGACATAACCATGTTAGTCTGGTTCAGTACGCAAAGAGATATTGTAGCACCTCTGATACTGAGAGAAAGAGGTTGGTACCATAAGCTTTTGTAGACTAAATTCACTTCATC
Source organism: Cyclura pinguis (assembly GCA_030412105.1). NCBI lineage: Eukaryota > Metazoa > Chordata > Lepidosauria > Squamata > Iguanidae > Cyclura > Cyclura pinguis. The sequence continues at coordinate 12,944,569 of CM059599.1, read as the reverse complement.
TGATGTAGTTGACTTAGTCTCCTAAAGCTTATATTACTAACTCCTTTCTCTCAGTCTCAGAAGCACACTAGTCCACATACAGTAACTTTTGAGTAATTTTTGCGGGGTTTTTTTTATCTTCTTTTTGTTTTTCTCAAACTGCCTACTCATCCATCTCACCAGGCAGCCAGTGAACAAAAATGAGTTTTTTAAAATATATTTCAACCATCTTCTTTCTTAAACCCATTAAGATAAGATGTTTTCATAGACCTGAATCTTACTTTCAGTCCCAAATAGAGCAGAGCTGTTCAATCAATGAGACTCATTCTTCAACAACTACTTCTATAGGTCTATTATACTTAGAACTAACCAATAGGGTTAAGGTCATTGTCTTCTGGAGAACTTGAGAAAATTACTTGTTATCACCACCTTCCAGCAGCTTTGTTGGTTGGGGGATTGTGGAAGCTATTGCCCCAAAAACTAGCTTTTCCAATCTCTGCCATTTTTAAATATGTTGTGGTTTATGTATTTTCAAGTCAATGCTGGCTTATCCTAGAGTTTTCTTGGCGAGATTCGTTCAGAGGGGGTATGCTACTGTCTTCCTCTGAGGCTGAGAGAATGTGACTTGCCCAAGCTCACCCAGGGGCTCCACAGCAGAGTCACAATTTGCACCTTGCTCTTCCAGAATCTTAGTCCAACTCTCAAACCACTATATCACAATGGCTTTCTCTCTGTCTCTCTTTTCTTTTTCTCTCTCTCATTAATGCCTACATCTCTAAAATTTTGGCAAGCGTGTGTGAAGATGAAAAAAAAAAATTGGGGACCAGAGGCCATACCAAGCACATTGTTGCATCCTGATGCATCTATCTACCACATTCAGTTCCAAGGGTCACTCTCTGCCTTCATCTCCTCCTTTTCCTGCTCGCCAGAATACCTCCTCCCACATCCTTAATTTTTTTTTTAAATTCCACTGTATAAATGATTTCAACACCTGAATCTTGCAAGTAGAATAAACTAGGCAAAAAGTATGCAATTACATGCAAATCTACTTAATTTCCATAATTTCGTCTCAGCATCTAATTTGGGCTTCCTTGATGTGGAATTTGTGTTTTGTTTCGTTTTTAAACCCGTACCCTCTCACACATGCCTTACAGCAAAGTCAGAGACTGATTGGGACATGAGGATGGAGAAGTGAGAGGGGGTGGTGAGAGCATCTCAAGCAAAAGGAATAATCAGGGTCCAGGGATGCTTTGCTATCGGGAGAGGTAGATTCTAATGACCACGAGATGCATTATTTCAAAGGGACTTCACAGGCCTCAGTTTAATATTAAATGTATTAACTTCATCTATGCAAGGACCGGGATCCATTGGGAACTAGAATTTCCACAATGTCAAGCCTTAAAAATAAGTTTACAGAAGTTATTAATGCACGAAAAACTTTTGTGGCTCGGTTGTCCATAGATATCTTTTGTTAGTCATTAGTTATGATGGGCTCAACAATAAATAAATAAATAAATGTTGCCAAAGCAGCGTCAATAAATAAAGGAGACAGCAGAGGGAGGGAGGGAGGGAGGGAGGAAGGAGTTTAAGCTATTTTGTCTGCCCTTAAAAAAATATTCTCCATCTACCTCTTCGTCAGAAACAGAACTAAAACTTACCAGCTGGCCTGTGAGTGATTCTAACACCCCACAGGCAACCAAGCAAGTAACTGTGTACCAGCCTGCCATGCCATTCATCCTTTCGGTTGCCTCCAGCATTACTTTTCCTCCTTGCAACCACTGGGACATCTAGAGAACCAACATCTTGTTTAACTACACAGTCAGGGCTGCAGCCCCAGAGAGGTTACAGGAACCGTGAAAACTTGGCTCCTAGTCATCTCAATCCATCCATGGGTGTTACAAAAAAGAAAAGACATTAAATCAATCTAAAAGAGTTCAGCAAGGTGGGCTGCAACTAACCTAGACTCTAGTCTGACTGCAAAACCAAATGACTCATTTTCTTTGACCCCTTCCTACCCTGGAACTCCTTCCCAAAACAATGAAGTGTCCCTCTGTTCCTTCCCAATCTCTTCTAAAACCACACTTCTCCATTAGGCCACCATAAAGACCTATACATATTGCCCCAAATTTAACCGCATTTGCTCACTATGTCTCCCAGAATATCCCAGCCAGCCTGGTCAGTGGACTGGTGAAGTTGAGGTCCCCAAAGTAATCTTTAAACCTCTGCTTTCATCCCTAACTATACTCATCTGTCCTATTCCATCTCACTATGTCCTTTAGAATGGAAGCTCTTTTGGGGCAGGGACCTAATTTTTTTTATTGCTTATAAAACTGCTTATGAAATTTTGTTAACTGTCACATAGGCAGTTTAGTGCAGTAGCACTAAAATGAATAATAAATAATCCAGAACGGACTCCACTCAGCTGCCTCAAGTAAAAGTAGCAAGCTGATGGAAGTTTGTACAAATCACTTCTACAGTGCAAACTCTCTTGGAGCTGGAGGCTGCCTGCGGTGGCAAACATGCTCAAATTGTGACAGTGCTGTGTGGGGCAAAGTCTGCAGCCTAGAACACTTCAAGCATGGGGGAAACTTCACATATAAAGAAATGAAGATAGCAAGACGGAGCCTGCTAAGATGAAAGGGGAAGAAACAATGTATGTATCATATCCTGAGTTGTGGTAACACAGTTTTTTCACTTCCAACCCTTAAGAATTGAAGGCGGTCAAACTAGTGGGTCAAAATTAGGGCATTGGCCCTGTCATAAGAATTTTGCTACATGTCATGTGAAATTTTCCTTTGGTTCCCCAAATTTCGACCACTGGAGTAACCAAACATTTCAGTTGAGCATTTACATACACAGTTTAGACATCCAAAGATATAGAAGAGAGCCAGCATTGTATAGTGGTTTGAGTGCTGAACTACAGCTCTAGGGACCAGACACTGAATCCCCACTTGGCCATGGAAACCCACTGGGTGACCTCCTTGGGCAAGTTACACACTCTCAGCCTCAGGAAAAAAAGTCAAAGGCAACACCTCACTGAACAAATCTTGCCATGAAAACCCTGTGATAGGTTTGCTTTAGGATCACCACACGTCAGAAACAACTTGAAGGCACATAACAACAAAACATTGCCAAGGAAATGCTAACAACACAGCAGACACCAGAGGTCTAGCTGTGAATGGTTTACAATGGCTCATTCACTACAATGCCGCAAATTTAGGGACTGAAGGAAAATTTCAAGCAGCAGCAGAATTCTTATTTTGGGGGCAACGCTCTCATTTTGCAGCTCCCTATAGGTATACTAAGAGCCAGAGCAGTGTAGTGGTTTGAGAACTTGACTATGATGCTGGAGATCAGGGTTTGATTCCCCACTTGGCCATGAAAACCCACCGGGTGACCCTGGACTCACCACACACTCTCAGCCCCAGGAAACTCTGTGATAGTTTCGCCTTAGGGTCACCATAAATCAGAATTAACCACAACGCACACAACAATAGCTACACTCCTGCCTTGCACCCACAAACTGGTAAGCAGATTTATTGCTTTCACACATCAACATTAACTGACCACTGTAAAGATCTAAAAGACCTGTACCACCTTCCAGTATCACGATTTACATCTTTCTGGATCCCTTTCCATTCCATTCGACTCCCACATCTCTGTAAATATGCTTTATACCTTTATACATCTATAATTCTGTACTACATCTGAAGAAGCAGATTTATATCCACGAAACCTCATGCAAAAAAAAAAATTAAAGACAGTAATCTTCAAGGTACTGCCACATTTCCTTTTCTTTTTTCTCCTTCCTTCCTTCTTTTTATGCTGCAAGAGACTAACACAGCTACTTCTTTGAAAACTACAGAGCTGTGCTCCCTAGCATTCTATCTTTCAGAAAACTTTTTCAGCAACTGCAGAGGATTCTGGGACATCTTGTGAGGTACAAATACACAATTCATGCAGGCTCTTGGGCTTCACCGTTGCTCTAATGAATTAACAACATGCCTGCCCCACCAGCTGGGAGAAAGGGTCCATGGCACAACAAACAGTGTGTATGCAAAACATCCCAGGTTCAATGCCCAGTAAAGCTGAAAAAGACCTCTGCTTGAAATCTTAGACAGCTGCTGTCAGCCAGAGTAGCCAACACTGAGCTAAATCCACACTGAATACGACTAAAGTCCTATGACCCAGTAGACCCTTCTACAGGTACACAACACTAAGGAAGATCCAGTAATGTTGTACATGAACATTTTAAAGCTCATTTATCTTTATTTATTTATCTATCTATATCCTGCCCTACATCAAAGGCACCAGATCCCATCTAATCACGGAAGCTAAGCAGGGTCAGCTCTGATTAGTACTTGGATGGGAAACCACCAAGAAATACCAGGTGCTGTACGCTACATTTCAGTGGAAAGAACTGACAAAACCACCTCTGAGTACTCCTTGACTAAGAAAACCCTATGAAATGTATGAGGTCGCCCTAACTCAACAGGCAACCTGAAGGCACACACACATATATGCACCCTACATCATAAGACCTCAGAGCAGCTGATCTTCACATCACCAACAGAAGTCCCAAGTAAGTGCCTTGGAGCTCCCACAACCATCATTTGAAAATTACCGCTCCACTGTGTTTGTGCCTGGTTTGACTTGAAACAAGAATGGGAGAGGCAGATAAGAAGGAACAGCTTTGTCCCATTTCTACAAAGGAAAGTAAGTAATTCTTTTTATTTCATAAGTTCCAAAGATAAATCCCTAATATTTCCAGGTAGGACTAGAAAAGATTCCTGACAGTAACCCTGTAGAGCCATCACTCGTCAGGGTGGACTATGAGGTACCTTTTTCAACCTTTTTACCCTGGAAGAACCCTTGAAACAATTCTCAGGTTTCAGAAAACCCCTGTATAAAATTATTACATCTACAGCTCAAAAGAGAATGTTTTATTTTTTTAGATACAACTTGTCATCGAACTCTAGGGTTCCAGGAAACGCTGGTTGAGAAACCCTGACTTAAGTCCTTTTCGCACGGCGTTTTTGAAGCGAAAGGGCCGCTTGAGTGTCGCGTAAATGTGAGGAGCAGTCTGCATGACACACTCACATTTACGCGACACTCAAGGGCCTGACGCGGACCGCGCACGCACCTTTTCATTTTCGGCTCAAAGCTGAAAATGCTGCGCGGTCGCGCATCGCTCCGGGGTCTCGTGTGCACTTATCTGCCGTGCGAAGCCTCCTGAGCCGCGCCGGTCGTGCTTCCTGCCCCAGCGCAGCCTCTAACTCCCAGGCTGCACTGCGGAAGGAAGGGGTGGGGTGGTCGCGCGACGAGGAAGGAGCTGCACAGCCGAAGCAGCAGGGACGCGGCAGCGTTCCTCCCAAGACTTCTCGCGCGAGAACCCCAACCCAGCAGTGCAAAAAGGTAAGGTGTGAAAAGGGCCGTAGAGTTTGCCACTGCTGGTGAGCTTGGAAAACATTTTCTCATGTTTTCGTATATACACATACACTCACCTTAAAACTCACTGTCTCCCTGGCACAGTGCTGAAATTTGGCAGTTTAAAAAAAAATCCCCAGTTTAAAATAAGGTGTTCGCTTTTTGGGTGCCACTGAACAGTGGTGAGATATCCAAGGGCCATATACAGGCTGTAGATTTCCAACCACCGGTGCAGAACAAGTCTGAGCCAGACAGATAAACGGCTGAAACTCTACAAGGCAAATTTCCAAACATGGCTACCCCCAGGATTCATAAAAGGCAGCACCCTCTATTTTTATCCTGCCCCCTACCATTTGGACAATGAATTTTAGACAGAAGAAGGAAGAGTGAGAAAGAATCCAAGGTAGAGCCCCCCACCTTCTTTTTAATAGAGGAATAAAATATTTCTATTTCTATGCCATCTCAGCCATCCAATGCTTCATCGTTAAAATCATCTAAGAAAGAGAAAGAGACCATATTACTATATTCTGTTTTACTATATTAAGGTCTCTCAGCAGGGCAAAATCCTGCTGCATTTCACCCAACCTGCCTTGTTTTGGGGGGGGGGGGGCGGGCAGCGGTTTGTTGGATATGTGATAGCTATAGACTAAGATATGGCTAAAATTTGTTAAAAGAAATGTCTCCCCCAAATGGGAGTAATTTAATTCTACACTTCCACAAACTGTACTTAACATTAAAAGAGAATGGATAAAACATATTTAATTACTCCAGGTTACACTTCTAATTCCTCAATTCACTAAAGGAAACTTGGCAAGAAAGGAGGCATCATTTTGCTGCTTTCGACTAGAGCATCCGAGGGAGAAGAGCTACTGAGGCAGCTAATACACAAAACATGATCAAAAGTGATTAACAACAGCTTCATATGCAAATTGCATTAATGAAGGAGTGCAAAGTCATCATGTAAATTAAATATGTCAAATCTCTTGGTGAACTTTCAATCTTGAGGAAGGGAGGGGGGTTGAAAACACACTGCTTTAATTTTTTTTTCTACATCATCAATTTTCCGAGATTGAAAAAAAAATCTAAGAATCTTAGCGCTATAAACAATTTTCACCTTCCCCCCCACCCTTCTCTCTCCTTCAGCAGCCTGACAGTTTGGCCTGATGTGTGCAGACTGCACATGTTAATAGGCCAATCAAAAATGCAAAACAATTCGCAATTACTGCAAGGACCTAATGGTCATTAGAATTTACAACTAGGTAATGAACTAAAGTCTGCCCACACCATGCATATTCATAAAGCAATTTAGCCTTTGAAGATTAAAGAAGTGCTTAAAATTCAAATGAGCTTTAGCAAATTATCAGGAAGATTCATCCAAAAAGCAAAAAGGGTTTTCTTCCTATGATTTCCTCCTCCTCCTCCTCTTCCTCCTCCTTTTTTTTAATGCAAAATTGTTCTATCTTCCAGACGGCAATTCAACTTCAACAGAGGCCTCCGAGTCAAGCCAAAGGCGCTGAAGACAAACAGAGGCCAAAAACAATGTAGAGGACTTTATGCAGAAACCTAAACCCTTCAGAGCCAAGCATATCTCTAAACATGGTAATTTATCAAAAGCAACACAAACTTGCTTATGGGTGATATTGTGAGCTGCTCTCTGAGAAGAGATTAACAAGATTTCTACTATCCTCCAAAAAGAAAAATGAAAGGCGGGGCCGGGGGGAGGAAAAGAAGAAGCTGCTGTTCTTGCTTCTGGACACATCATCCATGTAAACATCAAGTGTATTATAAAAACATTATTCTCATCGAAGTGCACTGGTATTAGTTTCCAAGAAGAAAAAAAGCAAAAGTTTGTTTGTTGGGGGAAAAAAAGGGTGGTGTCAGGAAAGCTAGAAGGAAAACGAAGGCAGACACTTTAGAGCGCAATGAAGTTGCTTGATTTCTCAGGATAATTAGAAAAGCCAAAGATCTGCCATTTTTAGAGGCTTGTTTCCTATGAATAAATGACAGTCAAAATTTTTGTTTGGTTTTACAGATTCAAAAGAATCATTGTGCCTAGATTTAAGAGTGGGTCTAAGTAGATATTCTGTGGAACGAATCCAAAGAATTCATTAGAGAGAGCACAGTTTCACAATATTAAAGAGTAACAAAGCTAAATCTCTGCACATGAACTTTTTCAATGCTGTTTTTTTTTAACCTATAGATAATTCTCTGGGGTTTTTTTTTAATAGTGCTTTCAACTATTCTATTTTCTTCAGTGTGTTAGAAAGTACATTTACCAAAATTTCATTTAATGTTATCAAAAAGAACAGCAACAATTTACACATTTCAAGCAAATTCTGCCAAAAGCGCTTGACAGTCCCCCTCTACATACAACAGGAACTGTGAGATTACTTGAACGAAAGCATCAGTAGGAGGTGCCTCACAACATCAGGTATTTTATTACTGTGACTAAAAATCTACCGCCCAAATCAAATATTATGCCAGAAGAAAAGGGGCACTTCTATGGAGTAGGAGCTCAAAGCTGCACTTTTTAACAATCAGTTTTCTACCTGGTTTGGCCAGCAGTTATCCAAGCCACCACAAACCATGGGAGGCTGAACATGGCAAAGCATGTACTTAACCACAATCCAGCCAACCTATCATGTGGGACATTGCTGCCATGGTATAAAGCTCCACAAAGAGGTGTTTTTTTCCAGTAGCAACTATAACAACCATACTCTGAAGTATTTATATGTCTGTTGTACTATACCAATCTATATGCTTTATGGTGGAGTCACCAACCTTGGTACATTGTCCAGTGGGACCAAAAAACAGTCTAATAAAGTTCTGGAATGAATCCATCAGCTACTATAGGTACCTCCCAAACAAGCACAAGACAGATGAAGTTGGGACTGCCATTACACAGCTTAGGCTGTCAAGCCAACTGTGTCCATTCAAGGTGAGTTCAGACCTGACCACTGTGAAATATGCATTAATTACATGTAGACTAGTTTGCTTAGCTATATCTAGACTGGACTAACATACTATTTTATGTATATTATAATTTAAATATTAATTCAATTTTTTCAAATCCTATCTTCTATGAAAATACATCTTTTATTCTATCTTCTATGCTGCAATTTGAAGTAATAGTAAATTATCAAAGCAAAACCGTCATCATCAACACAGGCAATGCTGAGAAAATTTCCTAGTGTCTAATAAAGTCCAAACCTTACAATCATTCCAAAACTAACACATGCTATTTTTATTGTAGCGGGTGTTTGGCAGCCCAGAGGTTCACAGGAAATTATTTTAGCAATTGTTTCTTTATGGTCGATATTTTGCCACATACACTGATTGAAGAGATTTTTAGTTGATTAAGTACCTACCTTTTACCTGATTAATCAGCTAATCAAATTTAAACAAATGTACACATTACCAAACGGTCAATATAAATGTCTCCTTGAGCTACTGCTCAAACCGTAAAATCACTTACAATTTAATAATCAAAAGCTCCCCTTCACTGTTAGGACATCTATACTGCTTTTCTCCTTAATTGCTTTTTACAGTCTCCCCAATATCAAACCAACCTCCACAAAATAAACTCTCAAGTCACCAATTAAAATTTACCTGAACTAAAATTTGCCCCTTATCACCTAAGCATTAGTCTATTAATATTGGGTTAATTTAATCCAAGATGGCAACTCTAAGATAAACAGATGAGAGTATTATATACACCAATACACATGTAAATATAGGTGTAAATAAGCATGTATGCTTTAAACATTTTTTAAAAAAATATGCTAAGTTTCCTGATCCTACATAAAGCAAATGTAAATACATCTTCACAATCTTTTTTCCTACGTATTTACAAGAGCACAAATATATTTTCAGAAGGAACCCTTTCTTACATTTCTGAGTTAAAGAGGAAAGGGCAAAAAGGTCTTTGGTTTGCCGAAATGTGCTCCCGATTAAGGAGATATCTCAACATCTGCCATGAACAGAATGGGCAATGTCAAGAAAAGGACCACACTGCTTTGCCATGAGGTAAATGTGACATTATGAAAGCAACTTGAGTGCTCAGGTTTAAGAGCCACACTTTCAAAAGGGGAAAGACATTTGCCTTCAAGGTGAACCGAACTGTCATTGACAAACTATGGGCAGAGACATATAATTCCCAATTCTCCCAACTCTTGTCCAGCACAGTCTCCCAAGAGCTCATACTTACCTACAGCCTACAAGAACAAAACAAATCCAGCCATTTCCACTCCTCTGGATATTTTTTTTTATGTCTCCTTTGCTAACTCATCACGTCTTAACGTTTATTAGAAAGACTGGGATTCAAGACTGCGTGAAAGGCGCCATCAACAGACATCTGTATCAGCTACAGGTTTCTAGTTTTGACCAATTCCTTTTGACACTAACATTACTTTACATGAGTCTGGCCGAAGGAGGGTGGATATGGAATGTGACAGAGTAAATCGAAATCGGATTAAAAACAAAAGTTTAGACACTATTGGGGAGATGCCTGGAGAATGCCTCTTGAAGGCAAAATTTCTCAAGCTGTCTTCACGTCACATCCCTTCTTTGAACACTTCTCTTCCCATGACTGGGCTGTTTCAAATACTGCACATTACATGTGTGTATAGCCATGGTAGTCAGTCTCCATCGGGGCATGTACATACCATAAGCTTTTTCTATTTTAAAAAACAAACAAAACTAAACAAAAAAAGAAACAGCAACAAGAAAAAAAGATAACTGCTTTGAGCTGTAACCTTATTTTGCATGGCTGTATATTGCATTTTTTAATAAAAGTTGTATAATTTATTTTTCTAGTCATGGAGAAGAGCCAGTTGAAATATTTAGGATAAAAAATATCCCCACCTTCAACCAGTAAAATGCACGAATGATTGGCCACATATTGGACTGCTAATGGTGGACCAATAACTGTGTGAATGGAGGCAGTGGTCTTTTAAGAAGGGAGAAAATAGTAATTGCAAGGAAGGAGGTACCGAGGCAAACTACACCCCTGTGGGAAGTTACCTGCTGAAATTCCAAACAGACACACATACACACCATACAATTTGCAATGGGGGTAAAACTCCCTTTGACAGCAGGAAGCTAAAGCTTTAACCTCAACCCCACCCTACCAGAGTTCTAAACTGAATGAGTCCCCCAACATCAACACCATCTGCTACCAACCTTTCAAAAAAAAACACTCCATCCAGTTGCTGACAGCATGAATGGTACAACATTCACCTTCCAATCATACATGACTAGTCGCATAAACGTGCAAAGAAAAGGTGAAAAGCAATATTGGTAGATAGATAGATAGATAGATAGATAGACAGACAGACAGACAGATATAGATATCTATATCTATCTATTTATCTATAGATATACTAATCTTGTACTCAGTATCACATTCTGCATTTTCTTCTGAGATTCTAGAGAAATACAGCAGATTATAGTTTGGTAGTAGGAGTTCCAGCTGAAAACCTGCAGCTTTCCAATGCAACAATGCACCCAGTTACATTTTCTCACTGCATGAATAAAATGTGTTACAAGCTCACCCCACCAACCCCAACCTGCCAGTTGAGGTGGGAAGCAGCCCCCTCTCCTTCCTGTGCCTTCCTGTGACTCCAAAAATGCCCATCCTCTGCATTACTTATCAAAAGGCAGAATGCAAATTTAACAATTAAACAAATACTCCAAATAATAAAGCAATTAATTTCTTGCCAACCATCAGTGAGGCATCACTGACAGAACAGCCCAAATGGAAAAGATCAAACTACACTTCCCGACCTTTGGACATCATGAGAAATGCAAAAGGAGTTTGCATGACAGCAGCTGGTGTCAGCCAGCAAATTATTTTCATACAGGATTTTTTTTTATCTCTATTGTACAAACAAGTATGTGCCTGTATTAACTTGTTAAGCCATCCACTTATATGCAGAATGTTTTCCTCCTTTTTCAGGTTTTTTTTTTTTTTGGTGCTTGCTACTAGTCACACAAGCTCCAAGATCAGAAGAAACACATCCCCTTTGAAGCTCCTCAAATGTTGCAGTTAAAAAGGACAGCAGTTGTTTTCAAAGATCCAAGAATATCTTTATCAGAATTTAATGTTTTCCTTATTGACCACCTCATTCCTCTCCACCTAACCCTCTCCCCCAACCCAGCCTCCCTATCCTACCAACAGTACAAAACGTATCAGCAAATGAATGATTTATAGTTTATTACAAAATAGTTGTGCTTCTTTGTAAGTCTATGTGAGGTAACGGATTCTCGTGACGCAAAAGACACTCTTATCTAATTATGTGCACAGAGGACAAAGAACCGTTTTATGGAGCCTCTTCAAGGCAAAAGAAAAACCTTAACAGCCATCATGATAAGAAGTCATAGGTAGAGTTTAGGCTACTGTAAGCACAATACAACTGAAAGCATTTCATTTTCATCTTTTGTTTGATCCTCTTTGAAAAGCTAGAACTCCCTCTCAGAATTCCTGTTTGGTCTGTTGTCACTTCTCTCAAAGAGCCAGCCTGGTATAGCGGTTTGAGCATTCGATTACAATCCTGGAGACTAGGGTTTGATTCCTCGCTCGGCCATGGAAACACACTGGGTGACCTTGGGCATCTCACACACTCTCAGCCCTAGAAAACCCTGTGATAAGGCCACCTTAGGGTCACCCTAAGTCAGAAATAACTTTAAGGCACACAACAACAGTTCTCTCACCACCTCCTTTGCATCCCTTCTCAAAATCTATCCTCTTCATGAGTCCCCCAGCCTCACACATCATCTCAAACTCAAATGAAGCGTCAATATATCTGTGCAACTGAAAGACCTCACGTTCTTTCCTAGCGTCTTTTGCTATCCACACCAGCAGAACTGCGGTCCAGTTTGTATACCAAGGAAGGAGAACCTCTCTCAGTCCGAGGACCAAATTCAATTTTGGAAAAGTTCGTGAGCGGACACATTCCAGTGGTAAGGGTAACCGAAGACAAAAGTGTGGCACCAAAAATCCTAGCACGTGTTAGCTTCTAGCTCTTATTGCAAGCAACTAAGCATTTCAACCTTTTAGAATGCAGTGAAACCCATAGAAAAGCTTAAAAAACATGAAATGATGGTCTTGAAGAAGGAGGAGTGACCATTTAGCTACATGATCAAATTGGAATCATAGGGTGGCCAGATTTGGCCTAGGCACCTTAACCCTGATGCTGTTAAGAGTCCTCATGTGATGTCTACCGCAAAGATAATGTCATATTTATTTTTTAAAAAAATGTTTATTTTATATCCTATCTTTTCTGCCAAAAAAAAATCTCTAAGCAGCTATATAGAGAATTTAAAACAAAACACTGAACAAAACATAGCATAAAAGCCAATCAATTCAGAACACAAATCAATTAATATGTGACTCAACTACACATAGAGGCCTAATTTGTAGCATTTCTTTCATTTTCAGGGAAGGAAGGAGGCACCACACAGATCTGACTGCTATGTGAAGAATCCACTGGATGCATGACGTAACATTTATCACAGCGAAAAAGAGATTTCAAAGAGTCTTGCTGGTCCTGTAAGAATACAAACTTAACATGACTATACATTTCCTAGGGCAGGGACTGGTGATTCTGTGTATACTACACTACAAAAGGTCATCACATGAACACTACTGTATTTATAAACATGTAAATAAATAAAACAATATTAAAACAAAGATACAGTATTTTAATGAATGAAAAAGAAAACCCCAAAAGAGAAACAAATTTGAAGGTCTCTCTCTGCATGTACATACAGAGAGAGAAAGTAAGCTGACTTTCATAGTTTATTTATCTGTTTCCAGAATCTCAATGTGTGTAATATTTACAGGGCAAGAATAACTATTCAGGATCTCTACTCTGCTTAACTTATAATTACCCCAAAGAAACTGATCCTATGTATGCACTTTCTTTAGGGGATGAGACCACAGCTCATCTATTCCACCATTCTCTGTAATAATTCTCAAACATAAAATGGACAGCGATCTAAACAACGGTTTGATAGATGAAATGCTCAATATGTGAAATATCAGTGGGCCAACAATCAGCATTTTAGGACAGAGCAAATGCAACTACCTTGTAATAAACATCCAGTTTAGGGGAGATAACCAATTAGATATGAAAACTGTCTGCCTATACCTTTTAAAAGAATCACCCTTTTAAAATCACTGTATTATTTTTACATTTACATATTGGAAAGGTGAAATCTACGAGAAATCTCTCAAAGGCATTATGGACTTTATCTTAGGTGTGGCATAACCTGTAATTTTAAAAAAATCCATAGAAGAAAGCTGATCCTATCATCTACCAAAGATAGATCTTATCTATCTTATCTATGTTTGCTCCTTACTGGAGTATAGGGTACATTTTGCATAGAGAATCAATCAGAACCAAAATGGATTCAAAAATTATCAAGTTTAAGGCCCATTAGCATTTGTTGTTGCTTTTGTAAAAACAATATTTCAGTGTAAGTAATGTTTATATAGGTCAAACTGCAACAGCTATTCCCATTAGTGCAAACACTATGAATCAATAGGATTTGTAAAAGTGAGCCTTACCATTTGGTAATTGATTCAATAGGTCTACTCTGGTTAGGATTAGCAACTGGACTGACCATAGGTCTTTCTGGTAAGAAGAAAGCTATAGAAGTTTCAAAGTAAAAGAAAAATAAATGGTCAAGATCAACTGATGGATCATGTAAGGAGGGGTGTCACCCTTTTATTGCAAGGTAAGGGGTCCCCACCCTGATCAAACCATAGGCCAGCCCTGCTATTGTCTAACCTGGGATACAAACAGGGAGGCAGGAAAGCGTCATTAAAGTTTCTCTTTTTTTAATTAAATGTGGTGTGGAATAGGCCAAGTTCTTCTGTCTAGCCCACAAGGAAACAGATGAAAAAATCCAGAAATTCTTCTCAGCTCAAACTGATTAACTGGAGGGAATTTTAACCTGCGATTAAAGCTTTCATTGATTAATTCCATTGATTCATCAATTAAATCTGGCAGTACTAATTGCATTTTACTTCCCTAATTAAACCCAGTTGAAGGTATCAACCCAAAATTTAAACTTTGAGGTGAACAATGGGTCTAGAATTTGTGTTTCTTAAAATACAGCCCAAAATGCTACTGAAGCCTTTATTTTTACTTTCCCTTGTTGTCAATTTTATTCTTTCAAAATAATTCCTGGCTGTGGAATAAAGGAGTTGTTTATATACAGCACAGTGTTTTCAGGATCAGGGCAGTGGATAGCCAAGTGCATTGGAGGTCTTTCATTTATAGAGCCATGATAAATCAAAACCCACTTGATGGCAACTAACAACAACAAATAGGAAAGAGTGTGTGTCTGCACATGTACACATGAATACATACATATGTCTGTGTCCACGCAGTCATTCTGAACTCCAAGATAAAATTGTCAGTGTAACTATTCAGCCATGGCATTAAAAGAGAGAGCAAGTAAACAAGAGCTAATTGTTTATAACTGACCAGTTCTCCCTGGGTATCCTTTCATCATCATCTCCAACGTTCAACAATTCCAGGGTGAATTCTAGGAGCGATGCCGATTTGCAGCAAAATAACACATTGACAATGCCTATCTCCAGAAGCGCCAGCATATACTTAAAGAAGATTCTCCTCATCAGTTATCGCATGGGAAGATTAAAATCCAATTGCTTTCTTGATGCCAAGGCCGCTATTTTGTTATGGTGGCTGACAAACGCTATTTGATCTGCATAGTCAAGGGATAAACATACACACATACACACACACACACACACCCCTATCCAACCATGAGTCATGAGGACTCATTCAATATGAGAAAGTGTATTTGTTTAAAGAGCAACCTATACAGGTAAAGCTGCCGACAGGATTGCATCAGATTTCCTAGTCTTGCTCTCTAGGGAAGGGAACAAGACATCTCTACATGCACAGTCTGAAAACTTCTAATTCAACATCTCACTGATACCTCATTTGTTTCCAGCATTAAGAAACGTATGTAATTGCTGAGAAATAGAAGAGAGCACAAGCATCTTCATCCCCTTCTTTGTACATTTTGCTCAGTATATTCCAACTGGTTCTGACAGCTGTTGATTCTCTACAACAAACGTAATTTTTTTTTTTTTACAGAGCAGGGGAGATTCACAGCAACCCCTCTAAAAGTGAAAAATTATGCACTTTAATGAAGCTTTCTTGAAAGTAAACAAAAAAAAAACTGCCCAGGACCCAAGTCTGAATGCTAGAGGGTTTTATGGAGGGGGGCAAAAGAAATTGCAGAACGTAACATATATTGATTGATTTTTCCTTTATTTCAGACAGAGAAAGGGGTTGTTACTTTTAAGAATTAATCTAAGGAAATTCTTTGGCACATGAAATATTTCACCAGGGAACAGGATGGTACTGCTCATCACTCCATCCTCGCATTATCTCTGTAAATCTCTACACCCATTTGTCATAACATGGGGCGGGGGGTGAAACAAAAAAAGGTCCCCAGTCCTATGTAAAATTATAGAGGCATTTTCATTTTAACTCAGATCACTAGATGAGGAGAAGAAAACAAGCCTGTGGAAAATTTGGCATGCTGAACATTTTTTTTCTTCACTGCTGTCATTCTCTCTAGGCTACCAAAGTCTTCTACAATTCCCCAGACTGCCTCCATATTAAGTGCACTGTGTACAGCTTTATTATAGTGTGGTGGTGGAGAGACATTAATATTCCTTGGGTTGCATCTGACAGGATATTTACATGCGCCCATCTGAGCTCATACCCGAAAGCCACTCTGAGGTGCTCCGATTGTAAAGGCAAATGAAGAACACATATTCCCTGCAGGGATCGGGACTAACCTCTTCGCCACACAAACAGACGCACACACGAAGGCGTGCATCGCTCCGTCTTTGCCCTCACCAACCCGAGTCAACATCACCTCAGAATGAAGAATGTGCTGAGGGGCTAGCAATGGGGTGGCTCACCCCACCAGGAGCAGCAAAACACACCTCCCTGAAATAAGTCTTTAAAATGCAGGAGGAGCGCAACAGCACAAGGCTAGCAAACTATGGCACACCTCATCAAGAACACGTTTGCATACTAAAAACGGCTGGGAAAAGATCCTAATCCAAAAAACATCAAGACAGGGCTGGCACAGAGAAAAGAGAGTTTATTTTTCCTCACCTAACATGGGTATTTTTGATGCAAAGATATCCCTTTGGCTTTGCCTAAGGTTTGACATTTCAGTCTTAGGGGTCTAGAGGGCCATTTCTGGTACATGGTCTACTACACTACACAACTGTAGCACTTTCATGCCACTTGTAACTTCATCAAATAATAAATCCTGAGATTTGGAGTCTGATGAGGTATTGACTATTCTTTACTAGAGAGTTCTACTACTTCCCCAAACAATAAATTTCAGGATTCTATAGCATGCAGCCATGATAGCTGATGTGGTACCAAACTGTTTTAATTGTGTAGTATAAAAGAGATCTTAGCTGTACATTTGCACCCAACAAGTGATAAAACATTGACACATGACTGGATGAAACTCCTAATCAAGATACTCAAGGTGCAAGGCTTCACCCAAAGGGATACTGGTCATCTAACGGTACCCGGTCAACCCCCAGTCCTAATACTACTGCAGCTTGGAAGTATGCAGAGAAGGACTGAAGGTCTGGACACAGATTTTGTCACTAGCATGTATATGTGACTTCAACTCACCTGTCAACATATGGCAACCCCATTAATTTCATAGAGTTTTCTCAGGCAAGGAAAATTCAGAGGTGGTTTTGCCAGTTTATCGCTCTGGAATGTACCCTACAGCACCTGGTATTGGTTGGCAGTCTCCCATCCAAGTACCAACCAGAACTGACCTTGCTTAACGTCCAAAATCAGATGAGAACTGGTTCCTGTAGGGTATTTAAACCTTTGTCACATTTAACACAGAGCTGTTAGAATGGGACAAACTCACCCCTTTGATTTCAATGAGCCTACTCTAAGCATGGCTGAATTTGGACACAGAACCCTGAGGGAAAATCTACAGCAAGATGCTGTTGATCACATTCATCATTAAATCACTTTGGGGGATTACAGAAACACAGTATATTTTACAAGCACTTGGGGTTGATTTGGAAAGAATCACATTTCAGCTTCAGGGATATGATCAACAAAAAGTCCATCTCCTTTACTCCTGAAACAAGGAGACTTGAACTTCTGTTCACAGAGAAAAAAAACATCTTGTTGTACAAAAACCACTGTTAGAATATCCACAAAAACAGCCACACTTCAGGAATATATACTATATAGCTAATGACCTCCTATCACAAGACTAGATCATCCACTGGACAGAGAAAACATTTGCCCCCCGGGCTCGATTTGCAGGGAATTTGTCCTGAGAAGGGTCAGGTGTAGTTTTCTGAAGAGGAAATGAATAATAAGGAAGTGTGGAAGGAGACAGGATGAGTACTGAGAGAAGAGAAGAGACAGAGGGGAAGACAATATAAAGTTTCAGACGAAGCAAGCGATCGTAAAATAGGATTTGGTAGGCTGGCCCCAACATTGGACAGTGATGAGCTGCACCCCCCTCAAGGCAGCACCCACTATCAAATTGCTCAGCCTTTGTAGAGGGAAAACATGAGGAGCCATCTTGCCATTTACTTCAGGCAACAAAATATGTTAGGGTCAGGTTTTGTCAGGCATACCCAGCAGCTTCATTATTATGAGCACAGCAACAGGTACCAGGAGCCTTTCTTAAATTTTGTGCTCAAGAAACTAAGCATTAATACTTCCAAGTTGTTAATTTTCATCAAGTCAACTTTAACTTAGGACAGCCTTATGAATGAAGAGACCTTCAGGTCACCTTGTTACCCACAGCCCTCCTCAAAACTTGCAAACCCACAATATTCTACACTCTCACATATCTCTCTCACTTCCACCCTGAAAAGCACAGTCAAAACTGGCTTTGAAAGGGGCAAAAAGGGAAGATATTTCCCATCCACAATCCATTCCTCACTTACAATATGTACGTACATAGAATTAAAAATGTCGTACACGGATAAGCCTACATTTTGCTTTCTTGAAAACCGAACAGCATATAACTTATACAAAAATATTGGATTACCTGGAAATTTTTGTTTTCTGGTCATAGGGAACAATAACAGGAAATAAAATCTGATAACTGGAGATGCTGCTCAAATCAACCTCCCCCCACAAGTCCTGCTTCCAAGGTTTCACCAAGAATATGCCAGTTTTATTTTTCTACAGCCTTAAGAGCCAGAAACTAGATATTTTATTTTATTCTATTTTCCTGTTAGAAAAATTAAAACCACCATTCTCAGGATGCCAAACTCCATGTTCAATACTTTTTTTTCTTTTTTTAGTAATTGGTTGGGACTGCCGAATTTACAAAGAAAAATACATTCCTGGTTTTGGTGGCTATTCCACTATGTTCCATCTATAAGCACAGAGTAATTAATGTGTAATTAGAGATGGCTCTCGTTTTATGATGCACCAACTGTCCTGGGCTCTCACCTAAAAAACCACGTAACAACGTTGGATTGGGTTAGTTGCTGACTATCCTATAAACTTTAGAACAGGCCCTGAGGGGAAAGCAGGACAAGGAAGATTTTACCAAAAGAGAAAAAAAAGAAGAGGAAGAATCAACAAAGTAAAGAATCGAGGGAAATTAAAAGTGGCTGAACTCAAGCTCCCTGATATTATGGAAGATATTCCAAATCTACAATGGCATGAACAAAGGGAAAAATGTAGTTTGATGGGTACGTTTCATACAATACAAATGCATTTTTTCAAAGAATAAATAACAAATCTAGTAAAGCTCTTAAAGAGCCTCTTCGAGAATTTTTTTTTCAACTGTACCCATAAAATTTTTCATACACCTAAAAATTTAACTACCAGCATAATGAGCAGCTATTTCAAAATGCATTAATATATATGTACACTAATCATGGAAATGACGGTTGCATACACAACAGCAAACCTGGGTTTATTTCTCTGCATTGCACGAAATGTAACACAGCCTCCACATTCCTGCATGAAAGTATATATACCCAGCTAACAGTCTTTAGCAAACTAAGGCTATCAGAAAAAATCACAAAGATTAAACCTTACACTTTATTTTTTTAAAAAAAAAAAAGCACATTGCCAGATTCTTATTTCATTTTTACCCTGATCGGCTTTGCACGGACTGAGTTTCTTTTTTCTTTCTTTTTTTTTACTGTACAATGCCATATAAAACTAAATGAGGTCTGTGAGTAAATTCTGTCCAAAGGTCTCCACATATTCTAAGTGACAAATGCATGCATATTTCACACACACTGTCTAAAATTATCATGTCTTCTTTTTTTTCTGAAAGATAACACACAACGAATGTGGTTTCTTAGTATTTTACACAGCTGAAATGCTTTCAGCCTGTTTAACAATTTTGAGGGGAACCTCCGCAAAAGAATGATTTCCTTCCTCTTCATTTTGATCCAAAATAATTTTATCTCTGGCACCCTATTCCTCCCCACCTCTTCCAAAACACAGACATACAACACATTCAACTTCCCCTCCTCTGATGTCCCTGCTGAGCCCCAATAAATCAATCTTTTTTATTGTCTAAGCAAGCCCAGCCACACAAGACCTGGCATTTATTAAATTATTTTCCAGCTTGCAATATGTCCCTGATCATTCCTGTTATTCAGTCAACCAAATACACAGACACACATACGTGAATACACAACATACATACATACATACACACACACAGAGAGACACACTTGCTTCCAGAGCCTTTTCAACTCAGGGGGTGTGCCTCACGAGAAGAAAGAAGGAAAAGGCAGACAGAAAGCATTCATAATCCCCTTTAACTAAATGATCTAGCTAGTAGAAGATAAGAAACTGGGTTAATTCAAAGGACTGTAGCCCAGGCAGTGTCTACTTTTGGAATATCATCCCCAGTGGGAAGAAAACTTCCCTGCATGGTCTTGTTTTCATTCCGCAGGGGTGGAGTGGTCATTTGTGTTTCAAGGAACAACTCCTTTTCATATCAATCATCTGGAACAGGGGAGCAGAGAAACTAGTTCAGTTCCTCCCGTGATTCAAACAGTGGACACTGTAGATATGGACATTATGGGCCTTCCTCCAAAATGGCAATGTGAAGACATGCACACACGTCAAATTGCATCTTGCATGCATCTCACCAGACCCACCCACAAAAAAACTTCTGGTACAATGCCAGAACATCAGAGTATTCTATTTGTAAACCGCCTGGGTATCCGCAAGAAAGAAAAGCGATTTTGTATTACTATTATTATTAAAAAATAAAAGCACAAAAACTTTGGGATTGCCCACAACACGGCACTCTTTCTCTTTGTTAGTGGTCCCAAGCACATTTCACATCCAAGCAGAAACCTCTCAGTTTAATTAAGCTTTCCAAAGTCTTCTGACAACAGTCCAGTAGCAGAAAGAAAGGCACTTCTGTAGTTCACTCGGCCAAGCGTTGTGACGGTTCTATTTACAATTTGTCTTGGAAAGCAGCGCTCTGACACTGTGCATTGACAAAAAAAATTTTAAAAAAGGCCAGCCTGCCAGTTTGCAAACTTTCCTGTATCTTATTTACAAATACAGCTCACATGGACGATCCAGGAAGTATTCCTCTTAAGGAGAAACCTCTGGGGGAATCCCTCCCAAATTTTCCGTTTTCTGAGAGTCTTACTACTCATCCCTGCCATGAACTTTGGCACTTCTCTGAATTAAATAAACTCAGTTAAGGTTTGGGGTCATCAGGACTGCCTTCCACTTCCCCATCCACACTGTTTTATTCCAAAATCTGTAATTTTAAATCCTGTACCATTGCAATATTTTTAAATAAAAATCTAAGGCTTTAAATTATGGAATTAGAAAAGCAATTGGGCTTGTTCTATCACAGTCTATTTATTATGCAGACAGGCAAAGAAAAGAAGGGGTGAAATCCTTATTTTCTATCAGTTTTAACTGCACATGGCTCACATCACACTGGGTTAATTTCTGAATATAATAAAGAATTTTTTATAACAAACTATGTTACAGGAAATTTCGGTTGTGATTTAAAGAGATTCCTTTCAATGGCTTACATAAGATGCATGCATATTTTCAACCTGTGTGTCTGTATGTGTATACACACACACATGCAAATATCTGTCACCATCTAAACTGTGGTACCACTACAGCATAGCAGAATCTAAAATTCCATATGCATATTTTACTATCCACCACATAACATGCAGCCGCTTAACTATTTATCCACTTCCTTCCCCATGTGTTTTGCCATACATCTACCTACCTATCTCACCTCTGTTTTATTCTACATCATCCTAATACGGAAAGATCCAACAACACGGTATCAGTTTTTGGTATTAACTGGATTATCCTATTTTTCAGGACAGTCAAAGCCAAAACTGCTTGTCACCCCTCTCTTAAACTGTTGGTCAGGGACTGGGAAGCATGGATTAAAAAGATGCTTTACAGGATAGACAGACAGACACACAGAGAGATGTTATTAATTCTTTTCAGACTGAATTTCACCACTACAACAGAGCAAAATCAACTAAAAATTCTGTGTCACTTCAGAGCCTATGGCCATCTTAGTCCATATGCTTAGATGTTAATGAACACAGATCTTTTGAGGGAGAGGAAGAAGGAGGATTTATTATTTCTGCAACATGGGCTCTCAAGAATTCCCATCAAATAACAGCTCTGACTTTTCTCTACCTACAGCAAGAGAGAGACAAACCAAAGAGTTAAAGATGTATCATCTAACCGTACACAAGTGACTCACCAGCTTGTTCCTTCTATTTCAAAGCAGTGAACCCTAAGCATTATTTATCCTAGGAAGATAGCCTTTTATTGTAATACACAAGCTTATTGACTAGAAAATGGCTCAATGAGTATCTTATTTAATATGAAACAGGACAATAAACGCCTTACTGCAAGCTTCTAAAGTGGACTCATTTTTACGTTATTACAGAGTATTTTTTTTCCCTTTAGACATGCCGCAGCTACTTAAAATACTGGGTGCCACCCAAAACATACACACAAACCACACACACACACCGGCACATCTTTTTTCTGCACATCCTTCTGAATGTCACAGTCAGCTGTTCTTTTCTCTTCTACACAGCTCCTCCATAGAGAAGCAAGCTTTTCATACAGACACACATATACACACACACACTTTTCCTGAACACCCCTCCCAGTTGCTGCAATTCTTAGTTTAGACTGTGAGACAGAATGCTAATTTCCCTTGCAATTCCAGAAGTAGAAATGATAAGTGATCTACAATTGTCACTCCAGTTATTCCAGCGGTGTGTCAAAAATTTGTCTTGGATGCAAGTGAAATTGCAGAGGCAAGGGAAAAAAAAACAAACCAGATAACAGACGTGAAGAGGAACCACTCAACTATCAGAGTAAAACCAATAACGACAACAACCTCACCAAATTTGGTGGATAAATTAAGAAACTGGGTCTCACTGCCACCACCAATTTGGTGGAGGAGGTTTATCTTGATTTCTTTGCATGCGGTCGCCTTCTCAGCCATTCTAGAAGAAACTGTGAAATGCCATCAGCCCTATGTTTAAGCCTTGAGATTATATCATAGAACACCCGGAACATTATACACATGTATTTTACGGCACATCCAGTGATTATGAGAACGGTAAAAATACTGACAGTGCCTCCCCCCGAGATTAAGGGACCTTTTCGTACTGCACAATTATAGTGCTTTAACTATATGATTCTACATCTTATTGATTCCTGGATTTACAGTTTAGAAAGGGTCATTTAGGATTCTACAATTCCATGATCTACAAGCCTGTTTCTACAGGACATAGCCATGGCAGTTAAAGTTGGAATCACAATGCTGTAATTGCATAGTGTGGACTCTGGTCCAGCATGCCTCCAAGAAGACGACAGGCAGGACATGAAAGCTACCAACCTCCTCTGTCACTGTGGTCCAGTGACTAATGTTCAATGCCATGTGGCTTCTGAACATGAGGCTACACACAGACACTATGACTCCTAGCCGCTGGGAAACCTCTCCCACATGGATGTGTCCACTCTCTGCTGAAAGCCACTGAAGCCCCTACCGCATTTTGTGGAAGTCAGTTCCACACAACACAGGACTTCGTTTTGTCTGTCCTAAATCTACATATTATCAGCTTTACTGAATAACTCTTGAGTCTTCTCGGCTGACTTTCTTCATACTGCATATAACTTCATAAGCCCCCATCAAGCCCTGCCACTTCAGCCATCTCTGTTGCATTTTTTTCCCTTTTTTCCTGAGCCAAAAATGCAAGCTGCTCTCTTCATTTCAAAAAAGGGAGCAGACACCAGTGTGTAGAGAAATTAACACAGTGATCAACTTTGTTCATTAAGTGAACAAGGAAAGAACTGCAAATGGGAGGGGAGAGAAAGAGACTGAGTACGAGCCCATATCCAAGCACAGCACAATTCATCAGGGCAAAGGTTTATTAATCAAACCACCACGGCAGTCATAAAATGTCCGCGTGGCTGGTGGCAGAGCTTAAGAGACCTGTATTCCAATCCTATCAGAGCAAAGACCCAACAGGAAGCCTTTAGTGAGATGTTATCTCAGTCTCCCATCTCCAAAAACAAGTACCACTAGGATTATGCAGAGGGAACCAAAATAAAATCATAGAGGGCATAAATCAAACAGTGTGTGAGCAACTTCCCCATATGAAATGGAAATTCCACTTACTCTCTGACCCACTACAATCCATTCATGTCCTGAAATCTGAATAATTTGGGGAGGGCACATGAAGGTACCTCTTGAAAGAGTATTAACTCGACAGGTAAAGTCACTTTTTTCAGAAGTTTCTATTATCAATGTGGTGGTGAATCTATTCTGCGTCAGAATTTTAAGGAAGCTATCAAAGGTATTTTTGTGACTTGGGTCAACACCCTGGACTGCTCTTTTAAAGTTCAAACTAAAGCCCAAAGCAGATTCACTACCTGATGCTTGACCCACCAATCACCACTGTCTAATGATAGCGGATCCACCAGTGGAACAGATTCTTTTTCCTTCCCAATAGATTCCCTTTCCCTCTAACCTCATGGAACAGATTTCTACTGATTATGGGAGCCACCTGCCACCACTACCTTCAAATTTCACTCAGAGCTCACTTTTGCACAACGCAATAGTTAAAAAATAAGCAGCATCAGCCTCCTTTACAACAAAGAGTTTGCCAGCCAAAGTCAGGATCCTGAAATTTCACCCATCTTCACCCAAAATGAAGCCAAGGCATGTGAGACTGCATTTGTTCCCATTTATCCTTTACACTACCATTAACACTTCTTTTTTCTCTTCAGCAGACTCATCACCAAAATTTGAACTGTTAAGCCTGTAAGACATCTTTTACAATGTTGGTCCTATATAAATAACCACAAATAAAATGCCAATTTACTGGGAGAAATATTTGACTGGTTATTAATTTGAATTAATTGATAGACTCTACACTGAAATATATTTCTATTTTGCCAAAATCACTATATAGAGATACCTTTTTTATCCTCTTTCTCCCTTCTTCATTTTTATTTTTTGGGAGTGACTGAAGGATAAGCAGGACAATTTCCATTCAAATTTATTTAGAAAAAATATTACCACCTCTTATTACAAAGAAAGCCATGTTTAATTTTGCCTCATGTCCTCTCTCACTATTTCTCTCATTACTGACTAGAGAACCAGAACTACCTGGGCCCTTAAGAAATAAAATAACCCCCACCCTCTTATGGTTCAGTCATAATTTGACTCCTTCATCTTCCAGTTAACTCTGCCTGGGCTTATAAGTACTAATGGCACGTACTTTTAACCAACTCACTGCATTCTCAGGTCAGAATTGCCAACATCACACAAGCTGCCACAAAACTTTTTATCACAATGTCAAACTGTGCAGCGGGCGCCAGCCATATTTTTATGGTCTTTGCTGTGTGCCCCACTCTATTCATCTATCTGCTGAGACAGCAGACAATCCCTTTCTCAGAGTCAAATCTTATTTATTTTTATTTATTAACTGAATTTATACCCCATCTTTCTCCCAGGATGGGATCCAAGGCACCTATCAGTGACCAACTGCTTTGGACCAGAAACAAAGACAGAGTATGCAGAAACTCTGAAAGCAATTCAGTTCTTCTTTCACAAAAGAAAAAAAAACTAAAGACGTATAAATATGAATCAATAGATTTAAAAAAAAAAGGTCAGGTTTAAAAATCAGTGAGAAGATATATTTTACCTGCAATGTTTCAGTGCATAGTTATGGGTGGAGATTAAAGAAATGGTAGTAATTCTGAATTAGCAGAGAGAGAGAGAGGATTTTGTGTTTAGAGCACTTGTGTTTTGATCCCCTTCGCCTTCAACCAAACCTCAGTCATACTTGCATAACTCTGTGCTTACCTTGAGGTATTACAAATTAGCTCTGCAAGCTCTTTTAAGAGAAGATGGCTGAAAGCATCTTACAATCTGAACATCTGAAAGCACTATACAAATGCAAAGGATGATTATGATCAACCTGGCACCAAGTTTTAAGCCCTGTTGACAGAACACTACAATTTAGGACGAACGGAACCTATATCAAATCCCTTTCTCAGGTGTCTCAGCTCTGAACTCACTTTTGTGATGCTGGACACGCCTCTGTCTGCCCCTCTTTAAAATGGGAATATCAGTCACCCTTCACCACTTTCTGTGAGACTACAGACAGAAACAGCACAAGGCATTTTGCTTGGTGGAAAGAGATACATCAACAACCAATGACACAAAATACAGCCCATCAGACCTTACACAGCAGAATAATCCTGGATGCTTTACATATGCAAGTTACTCACTGGCCTATTTTCCTGGGCCAGAATTTGTCCAGAGAAGCAGCAATGCACTTAACAAAAGCCGTCTCTTTCTTTCTTTCTCTCTCTCTCCTTGTAGTTCTGTAACATTTTGGACAAAGCAACCTATCTAGCACCCCTAAGCAGGGAGCAGGACTTTCTCGGAGGTCTCGTCCCCCATCCTTCTTAATTCTTGCCTGACAGACACTGCCTTTTGTCTTTTTAAACAAAGATGTCCAATATGTAAATAGTGTGTTACATCACAGAAGGGCTACTCCATATTTGGTGAGTTAGCACGGCTGCAGTAAGCAGAAAATCAGAAAATCCTTCCGGAAAAAGTGCCAACTTCTCTAACGTACCTCGCCCCCGTTCAGAACGTGGACAGCATGTGACTGAATGGGCAATGCCATACATCATGCAGCGGTGGCTTAACCTACATGCTACAGATAAGATAACCATGTGGCAGTCTTGCTTCTGCCACCCACACCATCCCCCTCCACACTGCCTGCACAATCTTTATCCTCGCTGTTTGGTTGTGTGTTTTTTTTTTTAATAAACACAAAAGCACTACCCTTATTTATCAGAGTGGCCGGGAGGATAAAGCAAAGCCTAAGATAATCAAAAGTTTGAATAAATGGGAGCATAGCTTATGCAGAGCAACTCTGACAAGGGGTTACGCAAGGGACACTCAGCAAATACATTCAATATAGAATACGGAATACAGATACAGATTGCTGAAGTTCAGATAAAGGGAGCTGAGCTGAATTCTACAACTAAATAAAGAAAAGTATGGGAACTGTGCAAGAAGAAATTATGGAGGTGGGGGTGCCAACTCTTTGGCTTTTACAACAGGTTACACAGACCCACAAACTGGCTCAAAATAGTTAAAAACTGCTGATAAATTGGCAGGATGATGGTCATGTGGAGAAGAGAGCTAACAGCACAAGTCCATTTAATTTCCAAGATGGTGGACAAGACCCTTCAAATTACACAGAATTCTTCTTCAAACATATAATCAAACATATAATCAAAGAAAAAATGAAATTCTGAACTAACACTTCCATCAACATGCCTGCGCATGCATAAATGCATATGCACACGCATACATTTTATCTGAACACCTACATTTGACGAAGAATCTTTCTTCTCCAAAAAGAAGGACATCACTTGAAAATTTGCCTCTGCTTGGCCCTGTAAATTTCTTTGCTTGTTCTAGGATTTTCTTTGTTCAGAAAGGCCAATCAAATTGACAGTCCATGAAAATGCTGCTTTCTTATGATGAAGACAGAAACCAGCCTGCAGCAGTTCACTTATGGAAGCCATATAGCATCAAAACAAAACACCGTCCAAATTCAAAATTCCAGGGAATTGCAAATTGCACTTTTGACCATTCAAAAGTTCTGAGCTCGGTAATTTTTTGAAGGGTTTCCTTCAATTTTTTTCTTTTGCATTACTTCATATATACACACACACATATAAACACACACAAAAAGACACACAACTCCTCCAAGATGAACAATGCCAGAATTCTGAAGTCATCTGCCCAAAACTACAAAATTTCAAAACATAATATTTCAAGAAGTTCAGCACATTTTGCAGCTAATTTATCTTGCAAGCCACTATACCTATAAATACAGAGGTATCTGTCATATACATACATGCAAAGCTGATTCAAATTACCACATTTTAAGGGGGAGGGAAAGAGACAGAATGGAGTACTCATCAGTTTCTTCAGCTAGCATGAAAAGTAAGCCATAGACCACTTATTCTGAAGCAAACCAACATTAATAGGGTGGTTCCAATTTAAATGGCCTATGAATTATTGCCTTATTCAGTTTATGTACGTATCTTAATGGGGGGGGTAATACATGTGACTTATAAACACAAAGCAACTCCTAATACCACAATATCCCTTAGGCGATTAAAACAATAGTGCAAGTGATAGTTTATGCTAACTCTTTCTGGCCTTCCCTTATGCTTATCAGATCTCTGTCAATTTTAGGGGCTGCATATTTTTAAAAGAACTACTGAAAGCTAAAAGAAAGCAGTCTTGTTTGCCATCTGGATTCTAATGACAATAACAGGCCCTATTAGCCCAGCAGAATTAACAGACCGCTTTGCGTCTGTCTTAACTTCAAACATCTCTTCACTTCAATTTGGTGTTTTGAATTTTTCTTTTACAGAAAAACCGCGGCGCACGCATAATGCTCCACGCAGATGCGTCTTGCCAGTCATTAAAATAATAATGATCATAATAATACTAACAACAACTACAAGGAATGGCATCCATTACTTTTATTTTGCTTCATCTTCCCTTAATTAACCATTGAGAGAGAGGTCTGTGCCGCTGTGCCCGAAAAGCCAATCCGCCTTGGACATTTGTATGGGTGACATGTGGGGATGTAAAGCCACAGAAGAAAATCAAGATACATCTGTCAAAACCGCATCAGAGACAAGAGACAGTACGGGGTGAACATTTATCATTTGGCTGAGGAGGCAAGAATTGCGGGAGAGCAGCCTCCCCCTCTGTCAAACCAACCTTTTGAAATTTCCAACATGCCCTTAAACTTTTCGAATAAGCCAGCCCTATGCGCCTCAGATAGTGCCCTCTCTCTCCTGGCCTGGGCAGTCGAAATGGCATCTTAAAGTCAAGGTCAGCTGTGTCACTTAGCTGAGAGGGCTGTCTTTAATTACAACCTATACAGTGACAACCAATATGGATCAGAACAGAGGGGGGAGAGGAAGAGATGTTAACCCTTTCTCCTCCTCCTCCTCCTCCTCCTCCTCCTCCTCCTCCTCCCCCACTCTGTGTTTACAAGAACTTATAATTAAAAAGGAAAAGACTGTGCAATCAGTTCCACAAGGCATGAATGAGTTCATCAGTTTAAAAAAAAAAAAACCAACAAATAAAGACTTCAGCTAACGTTGCATTTCAAGGGTTTTGGGTGCCCTATAAGAAATGGAGATCCATGCATCAGGCGGAGGTTTTAATCACCTATAAACATTTTGGAGGGTGGTTTTCCCCCATCCTTGCTCTGACAAGCTGGCACTAATGAAGCATAGGCCTGAGAGTGGGTACCAATCAGACAACCAGAGAAGCCTTAATTTCCCAGAAGTCTGTTGGACCCTGGAAAGGAAGCACAAGGAAAATTGTGGACTTCTGGATCCAAGGAACCATAAGAAAGGCAGAAGTGAGAGGCAGAGCTGATCAAAAAGTCACTTTATGCTTTGTGAAGGAATCATGTTTCCATGGCTTCACGGGGTTAAGCACATGTGGCTCAGATGGGCAAACACAAAACGCACACCAAGATTTACACATGTATCTAAACATGCTGGGGTACGTGCAAAGGAACACTAGCCAATCAAATCCCCTCCAGCACGTGTTTCTTGCATGCGTCAGAATATGCATCTGTTTAGACTATTTGCCAGATTTACTTGGAGGAAGACACTAGTGTAACACTAGTGTGGCCACACAAAATCACAGCAAAATCTGCTGTGCTGGCATTTTTAATCTTTTCAAAAATAGGAAAGGGAGCGCATGAGAACACAGATTTAAAGGAGAGGAAATGGGGGGAGGTAAGTCCTGCTGTACACGCTCCATGCTTCCACTGACTGCCCTTAGGCCAAGGAAAAATTAAAAGGAAATGTATGGAACATGGAAGACATGAAAAGAGAACAGGGTCTTACTCAGGGGTATGACACCAGTCCAGAAGCCTTGTGATTCTATACGTGTGTGTGTTTATCTGTACTTAAATATAAACAGAAAATGCTTCACACTTAATCCGTGCCCAGACAGAACAGTATTTCAGGAAAACAGGCCTCCTATCAAAACACCAACCTGCAATGGGAAGTCTCTACTCATGCCGTGGTTTTTTCTCCACTCCACCCAACAACCCCCCATCACTTTGATTTACCTGCTATATGTTCCTGTTTAGGGCAAATTCCTCTAGATGACGTTGACAAACAATCGTCATCTTCAGGTGTGACCTGGATGCCAACCTCCACAGGATTGGATGCTTTTCGTAGCTCGCTCGGTGAGGGTGATGGGGGCTTATCCACAGCCTTCTCTAGGCAAAGGGTGCCATTGCATTGCTTCCGTTTGTGCTCAATAAAAATAAGGATGTCCCCCAACGGGAAGTTCATCTGACACTGGCCACAGGTAAGGAGGTCGTGGTCCCCTTCTGGAGCTCCCAACGTACCATGATCTGGTTCCTCATCCGTAAGAATGGCTTCAATAGGTTCGGCTGCAATGAAGGGAAAGGAAAACAAAGACGACAACTGTCAGGAATTTTGGAGAACTCGACAAGGTAGCAACTGCAGAAAGGGGGTACCAGAGGTGACCTGCCCTAATTCTTACACATGACGAGGAGAGGGGGACAAACTTTTCTAAAAATCAGGGATATTGGCTAGTCTCACCTTTGGGTTAGGACAACGCTTTGAAAATATAAAGAAGGTGCCATTGGATTTTCACAGAGAGCAAGAAATGCCCCCTTAATAGCATTCAGACCTTACTCGTACAATACAAGGCATTAACGATATCTCCATTCTAAATTTCTCTCTTTTTTAAAAAATATCAGTATTTTTTTAAAGACAAACAAGATTAAGCCAGTCCAATTCCCACCTCAAGACAGCAGGAGAGCTTCCCTTTTTATAGCATGTTGTCATTTCAACAGGAAAATGAACTTATCAGCAATGGCATGCATTGCTTCCTATCTTAAGAAGAAAACCAG
This sequence comes from Cyclura pinguis, assembly GCA_030412105.1. Lineage (NCBI taxonomy): Eukaryota > Metazoa > Chordata > Lepidosauria > Squamata > Iguanidae > Cyclura > Cyclura pinguis. The sequence goes on along the minus strand of CM059599.1, from coordinate 12,913,575 downwards.
CTACAATATGAATAACTCAGAAGATACGAACCTCATATTCTCCCCCCACCTCTCTGTTTCTTTGCAAGGCCTAGACAAATCTATGTTGTTAAAAAAGTAAATGAAATAAAAGTACAGAGGAGATTATATTGTTCTTAATGCTGTCAGAAAGTGAAGCTAGGAAAATTGTCTCTTGGTTTTGCCACTGACTTTCTTAACACACACGCATACACGCACGCACGCACACACACAGCCTTCTGCCAGATCTGCATGTATGTTTATTTCATCCTTGTCACCGTCGTACATTTGGAATAGATGTGCTGCTTTATATTGCAGGTGTGTGCAAGCGAGCAGCATACAAAAATACAGGTAGTAATAATCATGAGATAAGGAAAACGGGTTTCTTCCAACCGTTAGTACACAGTACCTAAAGAACCCCACAGCTTTAAAAAGCAGGTATGTTTCTGTGCCATACGCATATTGGCATACACAAGAATTTCGCACAATGGTTCAAATGGAAAAAAATTGTGCTGTTTGTTTTGTTTAAAAAAGCACTGATTTTTCAGCAATGTTGCTCAGAAAACATAAACATATCCCTCCTATTTACTGTCAATTGCTGGTTACAGTTTTGGGGGAAATTAAAACGCTTGCAAAGATCTAAGAAAATCAGCCAATTAGCCTCAGGTGGGTCGCCTTTTCCCTCTCCGCTTCCCTAAGAAACAAATTCTCTAGTCATTCAGAATATACGATGATTGGTGGCCTTCACAAGGTAAAAGCCAATATAAAGATAACTAGCTTCTACCTTTCATAACTAGAGTGGTAAGCCCTTTCTTTAAATTTGAAGTACCTTTCCTAATGTTGTCAGAGATGATTAATTTCCTGTACGAGGTCCAGAAAACTCCATTAAGAGCCTGTTTCTGCACATACTGTTGCCAGTGGATAGTTTAACAAGGCACAGCCATATTAGTAAGGAAGGTTAGGGGAATGTTTTCTGCTGAATTGCATTGGCAAAAAGAACCATCTAGCATTCAGGATTCTAGCCTTCCAGAGACAGAAGGAGAGACGATGGTGAAAAATCAGCCTGGGGTGCAGTTTCCCTCATAGTACTCAATACTTAACAACTACACATGAACACGAAAATAGCATTCTTACAAAATATCAAGAGCAGCTCCTTAAGAAATGTATAGCAGGACGCAACACCCCAATAGTTAATCAGCATGACCTTCTTTAGCATGCGACCAATTTCACATTTAATGAACTTAAAGCCACAGAGAATCAAAAAATAGATTTTAATTTGACTGCACCAGATTGGAACAGATTTTGATAAAGCATATATATATATATATATATAAAAGCACACACAGGTTAAAATTATTTTGGTCCAATCTAGGCAGAATATTTAGAGGGTGAGGGATTAGAGCAATTCCCAAATGTACAAAATAACACAGTATTTTAAGAGCTCTGTAGCCTGATTCTAAACAGAACCATTTTATATTTCTATGTATTCTCTAATTTCTTGCTTCTGCAATTACTCTTGATTTAAGCTAAGGTATGTTCCTGAAAAAGGGAGATTATTTTTTGCATGGGGTGGTTCTCTAAGCATCTTTAGACAAAGATAACTCATTGACACTAACATGTATATTAGTGGTTAATAACCCAAAAGAGGAAAGATTAAGGATGTTTCTATAACATCTGCATTTTTTTCTCCAGTGGGGGTGACTGTTATACTTTGGGGAAAAAAAGATTCTCGGTTGTGCCAGCAGGTTCATCCCCAAAAGATATTTTAAACTTCAGTTCAGGCACAACCACCCACCCAAAACACACACACTTCCATGAAAACTTAGAAGCTTAGTCCAAGCACTAAAATATCAGAACAATTGACTATTTCTCCATAACAACAATTTCTACCTTGGAATTAGGCAAGTTGCAATATTTTAGGCCTGATATGTTTATGAAATCAGTAATATGATTTAGCTAAACAAGACAGAACCTTTTCCCACGCAGCTAAAAGTCATGTTCAACAATGGTCAAAAGGAAAGAGAGAAAGAGAAAGATTTCTTGGGAAGTCCTGTGAAACTGGGTTGGATTCTCATCAAAAACTAGCAAATCAAGTGGCAACTCCAAAGCGCTGTTGATTACACCTCCGCATTTCAGCCAATTAATTTTATAGGAGGCAAAGTTCTTGAAAATAACAAGGTATTCAAATGTACAGATATTTAAAAAAATGTGCCCTTCACATTTTTTCAGTGCTCTTAACGTAAATGATTGCTAATTACGAAGAATGCTAAGGCAGCATATAAAAGAGGATTGGCCCACTAAACTCATTAAAAACCATTTGGTTTCTTAGGGAAGAGACAGCAGGAGCAAAACAGTACTACTATTATTTAAAACCAGCTACACAATGCAACACCGATATCATTATTATTATTATTATTATTATTATTATTATTATTACCAGCAGCAGCAGCAGCAGCACCAACAGCAGCATCACTCCTGCTGCTTTACACATTACATTTTTTTTCTAATCAGAATATTTTGATCATTCTTCTCAAATCACTCACCCTCTTAAGAAAAAAGGATATTGTAACATAATCTTTCTATGGTCATCCTAAAATAATGGTTGGGATAGAGAGAGTTTAAATTCAAAAACACCTGGATATCACCACAAATTTAAATTTCTTTCCCAACAGCAAAGGGACAGAAGAAAGAATGGGAAGGGGGAACCAGGAGGCGGCTCTTTCCAGATTAGAAAACGCATCTTTCACATTTGCTAAGAACATGGATTTGCAAGGAACAAGCAACCAAGCCTCAGCTGCCAATGAGAGAGGCCAAACAAACACAGAGACATGAAATATTTTTTTGAATAAAAGTATTAAAAGGCCGGGAGAAGAGGAAATCTTCTACCACCCAGTTTCAAGTTTGCCTCCAAGGATATCCTAGGTTTAAATGAAAGAAACAAGAGGAGGCCATGCTGGAGACAGCAGAGGATGGATTCAAATAGAGAATGAGAAAAGAAAAGGAAGGAACAGGGTAGCAGTATTTAGGTGAATAGAGATCTGGAAGTGAACATGGGAAGAAGCTGAGAACACAATGGGGAGGGTGGAGGGTGGAACAGCTTGGGAAACCACATCTCTAAACACGTGCGAACCAAGTCGAGGGATTTTCTTGCCTTTTTAGGTTGATGCCAGCTGTTCTTTTTTATTTTTTAGATCTATTTTCTTTTCTTTTTTTAAAAAACAGGATTTTCAAAATCACAGTTGATGTCTGTGTGACAAGAGAAACACAGACGATGCCTACCAACCTACCCGAACAAAAGCTTGATGCTTTTCTAAGCAAATCGAAGAACCAAAGAACTAAGAAGAAAAGTCATCACAAGAAAGAAATTAATGTTCTGGCACCTCTGCAGTTTTAAAGATGCATGCCTGGAAAAGATAAGTCGTATATAGATACATCAGCTAATACTGGGGACAGGCGGAAGATTCCTATTTCACATTGCTTGCTTTGTATTTACATATTTTAGCTCTGCATTTTTTAAGAAAATGTCTTAAGACTGAACAAAATTAAGGGCCAAGTTGTTAGTCCTCCCCATCATGCCTTTTTAAAAAAGTTGTTTCTTTCCAACAAGGAGCTACTGCTCAAGAAAAAAGGGGGGCGGAGTTGGGGAGGAAATCAGAAGAATGAAAGCTTTAAGGGAGATATTCCACATGGAGAGCACACCTCCAGAAAGGTGTAACATGGATCCCTGAGTCATTTCCCCAACATTAATGCAACACAATATAAAATTAAGACCAAAGAAGGAGGAGGTTGAATTACTACATGACAGAACCAAAGAGAAGCAGCAAAAACTCTATATACAGGGGTGTGTTGCACATACACAACACCCTCTTCCAAACGGAAAAAAACGTAGAAAATTCAAAGATGTTAGTGAAACTGATCAGATTCAAGTTCACTGCGCTTTTTTTTGATCTCACTCTGCCTCCTAGTGGCTAAAAGTCGCATTTTTATTTTTTTTAAAAGAACCAAGAATGAAAATTGTTTTAACCCAAGTCTCTTACACAGACTTGCCTCCCCCCCCCAAAAAAAACTGCACACACATAAACACACATTTCTTCCCTTCTCCACTCCTGAGCCTGACATTCCCTAATTATGAACCCCTAAAGTTCAGAGTTAGGGAGGGGGGAGTAAAAGTGGGGGGGGATTTTAATGTATGGGCAGCAGTATAGATTCCTTAACACGCACCCAGCCGTCTTGTTAATAAAAAGAAAACTTCACGTTTGTGTATTTGTGTTTTGTTAGCTTAATTTACGACGAGGGTGAGGGGAAGATGGCATGGATTTGAGTCTGGAGGTGCTAATGCAAATCTTAAAGACTTGCTATTAAGGTATAAAAAGAAGAGGCTATACCCCCCCCAAAAAAACCCACACGATTTCAAGGATCTCCTTCCCCCCTCTCTCTCCCCCCCGTCTGTTTGAGATAAGAGTCAAACTCCGTTATCAGTTTGAAGGAAGCGAGGGCGAAGGATCTGGCAACGTGTTTGCAAGGAGATAACAGACCGTCCCAACAAAAAAAAGTGACGGTTTTATGTTGCAATACACAACATAACGTGTTCTTCTCTAATTCTAAAAATCAAGACCAAAAAAAACAACCCAGACAGAAAAGGCAGAGATCAGCCGCGAAGAGAATAACGCGGGAAGGCGGGGAAGAAGAAAATAACGCGGAGGGTTTGCTTTTAAAGCAACTTTAGCCTAAGCCAGAGTAGCAATGCTTTTATTAGTGACTTCAATTAATTGCATACACACCGCTCAAAAATGACTTTTCCTTGCATTGCAACGCAGGTAGGGATTATGAGAGGGGGAGCAGACTGTTGGAAAAAATTCAAAACAGAGTTTAAAAAAAAAAACTTTGCAAAAGCTGGAGGGGGGAAAGAGCCTTCATTTTGCAAATCGAGACGGCGATAGGTTCTCCAAAGAAAGAAGGTAAAGCATTTTTTCCCTCTTGCAAACAAACACTCGGATGCTTCGTTTCTTCCTCGTCCTCCTCTTCCAGCCCCCCCCCCCACGGCCACCCCTCACCCGCCGGCCCCCGACCCGCCACCGCGAGCCCAGAGCAGACTTCCCTTTTGTGTTTCCAAGCGAGCCCGGCGCGCGCAACGCTCGGAGGCGCGGAGAGAGCGCTTTTGTGCGAGGCTGGCTCGGGGAGGCGGAGAGAGGGGAGCCTTCCCCCCTGCCAAAATAAATAAATAAATAAATAAATAACAAATAGAGATGCGATTTTTAAAAAGTCTCAATCAAAAAAAAAGGAGTGAAATGAATGTGCTTTCGAGTTACTACGGCTGGAAGAAGGACTTCATTATTATTTTAGCCGGGTTGGGGGGGTGGTTTACAATTATTTCTTCCTTTTCTTCAGAGCCTCTAAGAATCGTGCCTGGCTCTCTTTATTTTAAGGGCGAAGAAATCTATAACTCGGGCACGTAGGCGCGCGCGTTAGACGTTGCTCTCTCTCTCTCTCTCTCTCCTTGCTGCGTTTATTCCCCCCCTTCCTCTCTCTCTCTCTCTCTCTCTCTCTCTTTTCCCCCCGCCCCGCCGTTTTCCCAACGCGTTTGTTCAGCCGCTCTGTTTTGCTGGCAGCGACTCCGCCGCACACGCGGCGCCCTTGTAAACACTCAGACACGAGATTTTTCCCAATCAAAATCCACTTCCACTTTTTTTTTTTGAAAATCTTCCAAAAAATAGTACGAGAGAAAGAAAGAGGAGGGGAATTCCTCTCTCCACAGACACACAAACGCACACACCCGCTCCGATCTCCCCCCGCCACGAGCGCGCGCGCGCACACACACACACAACACACTCGGATTGTTGTTTTGGTTTTGTTTTTTTTTCCCTCCCCCAGCTATGCGCGCAAGTTTCTGCAAAGCCGGAGTTCGGAGGCAGAGGAAGGGGGGATAAAATACGGCCGGGAGGACGAGGCGGCGGTTAGCGGCGGCTGGAGAAGGGGGGAAAAGAGGCGAGCAGGAGGCGCGATCCGAGGGGAAGAAAAGGAGGCAGCGCGATCGCCGGCCAAAGCCCCCGACCCCGCGTCTGCCCCCTCGCCCGGACGGAGTTGGGAAGCGGGGGAAGGGAGAAGGGGGCGGCAGGGAAGGGGTCGCGGTCTCCCACCGGCCCCGTCACCCCCGATCTCGCCGGAGGAGACAAAAGAAAAGGGGTCCCCGCTTGGCGAGGGTTTCCTTTTCCCTCCCGCCAGCAGAAGCAGAAGGGAGGGCTGCACGGCCGAGGGCAAGTCGGCTGGAGAAAAAAGAGGGTGTCTCCCCTTGGAGAGATCACCAATTCGATCTCTTTGGAAAGAGTCAGCATCGACTCCGGTTCATGTACAACCCCACATTTCATTCTCACTTCTCACCACCACCCCCCAACACACACTCCAGTTCTTCCTTTTCCATCAAACCGGCGGCAGGAATACACGCACACACACAAACGTGTCCCGCGATTCATCTGTAAGCGGGAGGCAGCTACGCACCCGCAGACCCACACTTGCACACACGCTCGCTCTTCCGGCAGAAAGAAAAAAATATATCTACAGCCGAATCAATGGGGCCGGCAGGGTGGGGGGGGGAGAGAGAGAGTTGGGGGAGGCAGACGGAAAGAGAAGAAAAATGAAGGCAACTTTTCAGCAGAGCGCGGGCGAGCCGAGGAAAGAAAGGTCTTCTTCGAAAAGTAAGCCAGCGATGCAAAAATTTAAAAAGAGCATTTTTTTAAAAAAAAGCGAGCGAGGGGATGGAGTTGGGAAGATGAATTGCTTGTGGGGGGCTCCTTTGGAAACTTGCATGCGCCCCTCGGTGCACAAAAAAACGGGGGGGGTTAAAATTGCAATGAATGAATCGAGCCCGGGTGGTTGAGGCTGGCGGCGGCGGCGGCGGCGGTCCGGGTTTTCTTTTCCGAAAAAGAAGAGAGGGGGGTGCTCCAGGTGAAAAGCAAAGGAGGCGAGGCAGGTACGGGGAGAAAGAACGAGGGGGTCATGTGTTTCGCTTTTCTCCGTCTTCTCTCCCCCTCCCCTGTGCCGACTTACGTGAAAATCCCCGTTTGCTTAAGTGCTGAGGTTTCCCTTGCTTGCGGCGAGACATCGCGGCGGGTCGGCGGCGGCGGCGGCGGCGGCTCGGGCGGGCGGGCGCGCGCGGAGGGCTCTTTCGCTCGGATCACATCGGGAAGCGCCGGGCGAGCGAGGCGGGCGACTCCCGAGCCAATATCTTCATCAATGTCTTTTGACATCCAAAATAAATTAGAAATAATACAAAGATGGCGCGGGGAAGATGAATTGTGGGAGAGCAGTCATGGCTTTTTTTTTCCTCCCCTCTCTCTCTCCCTCTCTCTCTCTCTCTCTCTCTCTTTCTCCCCCTCTCTCTTTCTCTCTCTTGCTCCTTTGGCTTCTTTTCTTTTTTTTCCCCCCCTCTCTCTCTTTTTTTCCCCTTTCCGTGCCAGAGGAAAAGAGAGAGAAGGAAGAAGGGGAGGGAAGGAAGGAAGGAAGGAAAAAGAGAAAGAGAGAGAGAAAGAGAAAGGAAGAGAGAGAGAGAGAGAAAGAGAGAGAGAGAGATGAAAAAAAATGGCAAAAGCCCCCCTGAGCTGCAAGTTCAAGTGCGGACGTGACGTTCCCGACGAACTTGAACGTCAAGCGGCTGGATGGACACAGACATACAAAACATGGGCAGGGCGAAGCGGGAGGAAAGGGGAGGAGGGAGCCAGCGCGCCACGCCAATGGACACTCATCGGGGGCTGGACATGATCGAGCGCAAGAGTGAGGCGGGCGGGCGGGCGGCACGGGGGGCTGGGTCGGCGGGCGGGGGGAGCCCGGCGCGGCAGGGCAAGCCAATGGCCAGGGATGGCGGCGGCGGCGGCGGCGGCGGGCGGTGCGGGGAGGGGAAGGGGGAGAGGGAGAGGAGGTTACCCTCCGAGGCATCAGGCACACGCGGCTGCTCTGGCTGCCTCCGCCGCCGCCGCCGCTTCTCCGGAGGGAGGAGGAGGAGGCTGAGGAGGGCGCGAAGACGCGCCGGGGAGGGAGAGCGCCCGGCCGCGGCGGCGGCGGCGGCGGCGGCGTGCGTAAAAGCGCGCAAGGGGTGAAAAAGAGTGACCGAGGAAAACGGGGGAGGAGGGCAAGGGGGGCTTTGGAGGCACGTGGAGGGAAAAGGGGGGGGCCTCGAGGCGGGGAAGGGGTGCGGAGGCTTTTTCGAGACCCTCACCCCCAATACGCGTGGGTTTTTAAAGTCTCCCCGCGAGCCCTGAGCTGAAGCGAGTGACCGAAGCCGGACGAAAGGCTTTGCCGTTCGCGTGAGGGGAGGCCAAACGAGGAGCGAAAGTCCGACGGGCTGTTCGGGGGCAGGAAACGCCAGAGACTTTAAGACCTATGTGTCTTGGGGGGGGGGTTGTCTTGAAAGTCCCAAAGGCTTCCCCGCCCTCTCTTCCCTTTGCCGTCTGGGTCTCTCCCCCCACCCCACCCCCGCCTTTGGCCTCTCCCCTCACGCCCCCCCCCCCCACCAGCGCGTTTTATTTCCCTCCCGCTCTTGGCGGGCTCCTTTCACCTCCGGTGCAGTCGGCGGGCCCCGAGTCGAAGCCGACTTGGCGGCCGGGAGTAATCGTGACAGCAGCCACATGAGGATAGGTTTAGGTGGTTCTCTGAAGGAAATTTTGAGGTTTGGGAGAAAGGGCCGGCAGAGAGCGTGAGAAACAAAAGGAGAGGTGTAATTTTTTTAAAAAAAAAAAAGAACACAAAAGTCTCTCCGCGCGCGCCCTGAGGCGCTTTTCCGGAAAGAAAGTGCGCGGGCTCCTCCTCCTCCTTCGCGGGCCAGGCCGGAATAAAGCCACTCCGAAGGCAAAACGTGGCCGTGGCGGCGCTTGAGGGGGGGGGGTTACTAATGTTCGTCTCCGCCCCCCCCCGCCCCCAGGTTTGAGAGTCACGGGAGGCCCATGTTTTGTGGCCGAATGGAGGTGGAACGCCGGCCCCGAAAGGGAGAGGCGCCTCGCTTTCCCCTTGGCGGAAAAGGTAGACTGCCGCTGAGTTGGGAGGTTTCTCTCGGCGGCCCCGGCGCCCGTGCCGAAAGCGGGATCCCGCCGGAGCCAAGCGGGCCACGTGTTTGGCTGGGGAACTCGGTGCCGAAGAGTCACCTCTGCGCCGGGGCGAGGGAGTCCGCGAGGACGAAACTGAAAAAACGGCGCCGGTTCTTCCCCGACTGTGGTCGGGGGCGAGTCCTCGCCCCGCCGGAGCGAAACGGGCACGTTTTCAAATGCGCGACCCGGGGAGCGAAAAAGGGTGTTTTGGAGGATGTAATCCCTGGGCACGCTTTATTGGGAAGTAAACCCCACAGAGTTCAGTTAGGTTTATTCGGAGGAAAAACATGCCTGTGAGAATCCGAATCGATCGCGTGATAACGAGACTGTTATAGCGCTATTATTCCACTTTCGACATCCTATGGAATCCTGGGGTTTGCAGTTTCGGGAGGGGCCGGCAGGCCCCTCCCGAAACTGCAAACCCCAGGATTCCATAGGATGTCGAAAGTGGAATAATAGCGCTATAACAGTCTCGTGCGGAAATGGCTTAGGAAGACCGATGACCGCGCACGCTAAAGATGAGGAGAAATGTGCCCAGGGTTTACTTCCAAGTAGACGTGGGGGAATCGCAGTGTTGGGGTCCTGCCTCCCATCCCGACCCCCTTGATTTGCCGGTTCTTCTAAGCCAAATCTGCCCCGCACCAAAAGGTTCCGGAGGGCGGGTGAGTTCGTGGATATGTGTGTGAAAATCTTCCTGAGGCGTCCCTTCAAGCGTAAATAATAATATTAAAAAAAAATCAGACTATCAAGGAAGTGAGATCAGGACAGCGCGGAGGCGACCTGTTGCAAAGCCGACTGGGCTTTGGTTCAGCGAAACCTCACTGAGGCTCAGAGGGCTACTCTAGAGTAAGGGGGCTGGCGGCCTTTAGACACTGGGAAGGAGGGAGCGAACCAAGACAAGCGGGATCCGTGGCGAAGATTTATGTAAGTAAGGAAGATAAATTCTGAAAGTCATTTTTAATTAATTTTCTTTTAATTATAATAAGAGATATAAAATAGACACACACTCACACACACACAAAAAGGAAGGGAAAGACCATATATGATTCTCTTAAAACCTACCTGGAGGGAGAAACGGAGTGAGTGAAAGGAGATCAGGAGACACAATAGATGAAAGAGAGAAGGAGGAGGTGAAAATGACAATGGGGAAGGTGGGGAGAAGCACCCGTTTCCCACCTTTTTAAATGGGTGGACGGACGGATGGAGAGAAAGAACAGGGGAGACGGGAAAAGGCGCACGGGAAGTCGAATAAAGCAGAGAGAGGGACCACGAAAATAACGCAAATAGATGTATATCTATATTATACCCTGCATTTGAAAAAAGAAAAGCGGGGAAAACAGACGAAGCCCCGTTTGGAGTGGAAAGAAGGGGGAAAGTTTAGACAAAGGTTCCCTCAAGTTTTCTCGAGAGGAGGTAAGGAAGGACTCCTTGGGATGGATTTTGCCGGGGGGGGTGCAAAATTTACGAGTGGATGCCTTGGTCGTTATTATGGTTTTGATTATTTATTTCACATTAGGAGCAGGAAGTACTTCCTTCTTGCTGAAGACGGAAAAGAAGCAAAAAAGGGCAGAGGGACGGCTGAAGGAAGGAGGTGGAGTACTTTGCCTTCCGCGTCCCCCTACCCCCCCCAAAAAATGCGTGGAGGCTGGAAATCTAAGGCAGGAACTTGGAGGATCCAGGGCTACGGTGGGTTGGGCTGGAGGGCAACCAGAAGCCAAGGGCGACCTAGCTCACCTCCAGGGTTAGGCAAGGGAAGGCGAAGCGACCCACCGCCCGCAGCCACGCGGGTTTTGGGCCAGGGGAGACGCCTGCCCGGCCACTTAAACAGGCACGCGCCCCTCAAGGACCTTTAAGTAGGTTGAGGGCAGTTTTCGAAGTAAGAAGGGCAGTTTTTGAAATAAGAAGTCCGCTTGAGCTCAGAGGACTATACTTCTCCCCACTTAAGAGCGCTGGCACACAGAGTGTTCGTGTGAAAGTGCAGACTTAAGGAACACGTGTTTAGCTCCCTCATTCCTATCCAATCCAAGGGACAGAATGGTGTGCTCTCATCCTAAGTCAGGTCGATTTGGGAGGGCACGCCGTGGGTTGTAAACTCAACAGGATCGCGCCACTACGGCCATTTCCGCACTACAGTAGTATAGCGCGATTATTCCACTTTCAGCATCTAATGAAATGGCCGGCCCCTCCCTAAACTGCAAACCCCAGGATTCCATACGATGTTGAAAGTGAAATAATCGCGCTATAAGAGTGTAGTGCGGAAATGGCCTATGTTTACACACCCATTGCAGGGCCTACTCGAAGTCAGACCCGTAGAACCTGCTGGAGGGAGACTGCCAAGTAAGTCTGCATAGGTTTGCTGCCACAAACATTCACTGATGCAGGCGCGCCACTGACTTCTTTCACACGACCGCACGCTTCTGTCCCACAGACACGCCGCTTCGGTCCGTACAAAGAGAAGCACACGCGGGACACACGTGCTATCCGCCTAAAGTCGATCCTGCAGGCGCGGAGGGACCCTGAGTCGTGCCTTTCCTCTTACCACACAAATCTGCCAGTTCCATGCGCACTTTCCCACCACCTATGTGACTCTCAACTACACTTTACTCCCGCCACAAAGGACACGCGTCGAGGAAACGTCCCACCCGCGAACTAGCCGTTCGTTGGCTTGAGCAGAAGCCCCGTTGAGGAGTGGACGGAGCGAGGGGAGGCGAGGGGCGCGCTGGTGTCTCGCAGGCGAAGGGGCTTCCGAGAGATCTGGTGAGGACTGAGATGGAAGGCTCGCCCCCGCAAATATTTTGGCATACCCTTTCTCTGTTACACGCGCGCACACGCAGGCTCACACCTTTGCCTCATTGAAGTCCCTTCTCACTCGGACACACAAACATAGATATCATTGTTTCCCTCTACAAATTCTTTTACATTCTTTTCCTGCTTCTTTCACAGACGCGCGCTCTCTTGCTTCTTTTAAATGCCGTTTCCCTTGCGCGCCCAGGCGGAGTTCTTCAAGCTCCTTCACACGTCTCCGTCGGTCTCTCTCTTCGCTCCGCACCTGGCGCCTTTTAACTTCGGTTTCCCACCCAGAGACCCGCACAAAGTTCTCTCTTCTGCAACCGTTCTTCCCTTGCGTCTCTCGCGCACCCCTTTCCCTTCCTTCGCACCGCTTTCTCGCTTGACGTCCCCGGAGGAGGGGCTCCAGCACCCTTTGCTCGCTCCCCCGCGCACAGAATCCTCTTGTCCCGCCACGTCTTGTGCATTCCCCTTCGCGTGCACGCGCGCGCGCGCTCTTTCCTTCCCTCCCTCCCCCTCTCCCCCTCGCGTGTGCAGGGGGAATTCTCTCTTCCAAAAACTTCCGCGTTCACTCTCGCATACAAACGCAGTGCCTCTCTCGCCTTCTTCACAGTCCTCTGCTTCTTTCTCTCTCTTTCCCGCAAACTATTTGCGCGCTTTCTCTCCCACACTCTCACCTGCACGTGGGGAAATGCTCTCTTCCCAAAACTCTTTTGCAATCGAGGACTGTCATAGCGCTATGATTCCACTTGCGACATCCTATGGAATCCTGGGGTTTGCAGTTTCGGGAGGGGCCTCCCGGCCCCTCCCGAAACTGCAAACCCCAGGATTCCATAGGATGTCGCAAGTGGAATCATAGCGCTATGACATCCTAGTGCGGAAATGGCCTCTCCAGCGCTCACACACACGCACACACTGCCCCCTTTACAGCCCATGTCTGACTCTCCGTCTCCGACAAACTCACCGGCACACAGTTTTCCATAAACTCTTTCGCGTGCTTGTCTCTCTCTCACGCGCAAACACGAGACACCCGCGCGCAAGCACGCCGACTCCTCGTGCCTCCTCTCTCTCTCCCCCCCACACTCTCACTGGATGACTTTCCCTTTCACAAACACCCCCCCGCGCTTTGCTCTCCTTCTCTCTCTCTCTCTCTCTCTCTCCGCGCACAGACAGGCGCGCTCGCCTTCTTTCTGTCTGTCCCCCCACGCCGCCGCCGCCGCCGCCGCCCGGTGGGGTTCTGGCAGCGGCGGAGGCGGCTTCGGTGGCTGCTCTCCGGCGGCGGCACGAACGACCGGGAAAAGGCAGGCGGCGGCGGCGGCGGCGATGGAGCGATTTGCCCGGGAACTGGGGGGGGGGGGGGAGACTGCTGTAAGCGGACGGTTATGGGAAGCAAAATTGTCTCGTGGATAGGGAGGAGTGGGGAAGGGGGGTCTGGGACTCGACCACCCCCCGGGCTTCCTTTCTCCTGTAGCGAATAAACAACTTCATAGGGATCGTGGAAGGGAGCGTTTGGGACGGGCGCCTTGCAACCCTCGCGTGTGAGATACACAATTTATTGTTATCATGATCATCGTTTCTCTTTCTCCCTCCTCTCTGTCTCCGATAACAGCAGCAGGCGCAGAAACCGACGCCAATGCAATTGCCCAGCCCGTTTCTTTCGAGGAGCGTTCCATGGCCTTGCTCCCAGGTAAAGGCGTCCAAGATCTGCGGCCTCGGGCTGCCCCGCTCTCCTTCCCGCCTCCGGAAGGTGGCCCTCCGGAGAAGCAAGCCTCGTGGAGCCAAACCGGGAGCAGGTACAGTTCTACCTGCCCCGACTTGGGAAAGGAAAAGCCACCTTCCGGATTGCCAGCGAGGCTGAATTCCCGGGTAAACACCTGGAGGGGGTCTGAGATCCGGCTGCGGGTTCTTCATGCGACTTTAACGGGGAGGAGGAGCGGGGAGAGGAAAATTGGACTGAATGCGGGGCGGGGGACATCGGTTGAATAGCCGCCAGCCTAAGGGAAGGGGGTTGCGCTGCACCAAGGAGTCCGCTTTAAAAAAAAAAAAATCCGGCTGCCCGTCCCGATTAATTGGGGAGAAGAGAAGGCGGCTTCCCGGCTGTAGCGGGAAGACAAAGGCTGCGTTTCAGCCACGGCTGCACTTGGCCGCGGCGTCTCTCTGGCCATTTCCGCACTAGCTGTTGTGGTGCGATTATTCCACTTTCAACATCCTATGGAATCCTGGGGTTTGCATTGCATCCCTAAACTGCAAGCCCCAGGATTCCATAGGATGTGGAAAGTGGAATAATCGCACTAGAACAGGCTAGTGCGGAAATGGCCTCTCTCTCCCTTGCGTCCAGCAAGGGCTCCCCCTAGGACGCGTCTCTCGGAGGCGGACGCCTCGCTTTTTCCCGCCGTGCGGCCCAGCCAGGCTCCGCGGGGAAAGAAAAGCCCAAGTTTTTTTTTACTTGGGGGAGGGTCTCTTCTCCCGGCCCTTCCCGGGTCCAGGAAAACAGGCTCGGCCGGAGCCCTGAGCAGAGCCCAACGCCTGGTCCGGGACAAAGGAACTGTCCCGGGAGGGCGAGACGCCGGCCAGGCCCCGATCCCAAGAGAGGATTCGACCGCGAGCCTTTCTCCCAGCTCGGCTTCTTCCGCCCCGCTTTGAGCTGCTTTGGCTTCAGCTCAGCCGGGGTGGGGGCGTTGGGTGGCTGGTGGGAACAAAGGACGCCCAGCTCCAACTGGGTTTTCTAGGCTTTGGACGGATGCGTGTCTGGAGGGAGAGGTATCTGGATCAGTTAAGAGTCCAAAAGGACGTTCCAAAGCGCAAGCTGGAGACATGATGGTAGGATTCTCGGAGAGGGAGGGACATCTGCACGAGAGAAAGCGTAAGGGGTCGGTAGCGGGTTGGATCTGCTGGGGAGGAAAAGGAGAAGAGGACCATTTACGCGATGCTCAAGGGGCCCTTTCGCTTAAGAAATGCCGTGCGAAAAGGGCCGAAGAAGGGGGAAGGATTCTATAGCGCAACTGGAGGGGGAAGACACGAAGGATGAAGGTTGTGGCGCAAAATATTAAATATAGGAGAGAGACAGAGAAAAGGGAAGCGGGCCTCAATCCTGGGAACGCTAGAGAGGTGCTTGTAGAGCAAAATCGGTGTCACAGAATCTCAACCAATGCATATTTAGTTAGAGAAGTCTCCTCTTTATCTTCCTCCCAGGGCGACTTCCTTCGAAGAAAAGAACGCTTTAGGGTGTAAAGTTTGCTACCTTGCATCCTCTTTACATGAGATAAAGGACCTGTTCTGGAATTCAAGAACCGTTACTTGGAGAGGGAAACCTTGCTTCGGATCGCGGGCAGAGCTGGCCATGAAAGGAGGGAGGGAGACGGAGGCCATTTCCGCACTACAGTGTTTATAGTGCTATTATTCCACTTTCATTGTCCTGTGGTATCCTGGGGTTTGCAGTTTACTGAGGCCAAAGAGCTCTCTGGCTGAGAATTCTAAATACCCCTCGCTAAACTGCAAAGCCCAGGGTTCCACAGGATGTTGAAAGCGGAATAATAGCGCTATAACAGGCTAGTGCGGAAATGGCCAGAAACAGAGAGAGAGATTATGAAGGAAGCCATCGACAGGCAGAAGAAAAATGACACGTCAAGGAAACTGGGGTCTCAAGTCTTCTTTCCTCTCAATCTGAGGGCTGAAAGTAAATGCTCCGTAATCAGTAATTTGAGAATTTTAGACCAGGACCCTTGGAGATCCAGGGTTGGAATCCCTCGCACGGCCTTGGGTGACCCTGGTCAAGTTACACTCTCTCAGCCTCCGAAAAAGGCAAAATGGCAAACTCACTGAATAAATCTCACCAAGAAAAACCGCGTGACGGGGTCGCCTTAAGTCGGAAATGAAGGCGCCTAACACACGCTCCATAGGTAATATCTCGCTGCGCGTGCATATATCATAGGAGGGGACTTTCTGCCTAACTGTCCTCCCCTCTCCAAAACGGGATCGCGCAGAAAAAGCAGACAGCGTGCAAGTTTTTCTCTCTCAATATAGGTTAGCTGGTACTGGCTATTTTGGACGACGGGGCGCTATGGACGCCTCGCCTCAGGCAACCACATGCCTTGGGCGGCCTCAGCGGGCAGACTCTTCACGCGGATGTGGCTGGATAGGGAGGTATGCTTGTCTGCCGGCCAGCCAGTGGCCGGCCGGCCGGTCTGTCCGTCCCGGCTCTTGTCTCGTTGCCAGCCTGGTTAAGGAAAGAAAGTTTTACGCGCCCTATAGCCTGCGCAGGATTACTGTGAAGCAAGCCCCACTAGCCTTACCCTCAGGGAAGTGGTCGTTGAAAGGAGAAAAGCCCTTGAAAAGCTTCAGGGCTTAGACTACAGTCACGCCTGCTTTCCCCTACTCCCCACTCCAAACACAGAGAGAAGGGCCATTTCCACACTAGACTGTTCTAGCGTTATTATTCCACTTTCAACATCCTATGGATTCCTGGGGTTTGCAGTTCAGGCCCCTCCCTAAACTGCAAACCCCAGCATTCCATAAGATGTTGAAAGTGGAATAATAACGCTTTAACAGTCTAGTGCGGAAATGGCCAAGAATAATCCACACCACTCCGCAGTCCTATTAATAAAGCGTTGCAGGATCTGAAACGCCCGCACGCCGTCACCCTGAATCCTTTCTCACACACGGGTCAGCTTTCTAGTTCATTCAAATCTACCGGTCAGCAAAGGGAACTTTTTCTTATTTTTCTTCCCACTCACCGGCCCCCGCCTTGTGCTTTGTTTAGGATTTAAGTTTGTAACGCCAAGGGAGCGGGGAGTTGATCCAGGCTTAGAGTAGGCCTATTGAAACTAATGGAAGTGTCTTAGATCGCCTTCATTTCCAAAATCTTACATGTTGCTTTGCAGGGCGTGTTAAAACAACAACAGCTGTGTGTGTATGAGAGAGAGAGAGACTTGGAAAAGTTTGTGCTTCTGAATTACACTTGGCTGAATCCAGCCCTCATGCCTCGCGCCTGAGGGATTCTAGGAATTGCCATCCAAAAAGTAACTTTCCCGAGTTGGCAGATGGAGTCCCTTTTGGGGCAGGATAGCTAAGGGCAATCCAGCTAGAGTTCGGCGCTTTTAAGACATGTTCGTTTCAATGGAAGGCCTCCAAAAGCCAGGCTTAACGACCGACTGAGTAGTTCTTACAGTGACGTCAGTCCCATTGAGATCTATGAGACAAGTATGTCCGGACTTCACGCGAATTCTTATTCTGAAATTCATTTGCGTTGAGCTCTATGAGTCTGGACTTCAGCTACATTTTTTCTGACTTCCATTGACCTCTATGAAACAAATATGTCGCCTGAATTATTATGCTGAATCTAGTCCCATTGAGCTCTATGGGGCAAGTATGTCTGGAGGTCAGCTAAATTCTTTTTATTCATACTCCATTCCCATTGGGCTCTATGGGACCTGCATGTCTGGCTTTCACCTGAATTCTTCTTATTATGAATTGGGTCCCATTGAGCTGTATGGGACAAGTATGTCTGGACTTCCCCCGAATCCTTATTGTGAATTCAGTCTCATTGAACGTTGTACGGTAAGTACCTCTGGACTTCAGCTAAATTTTTATTCTGACTCCATTCCCTTTGAGCTCTATGTGACAAATATGCCTGGATTTCACCTGTATTCTTCTTATTCTGAATTCAGTACCATTGAGCTCTATGGGGCAAGCATGTCTGGACGTCAGCAGAATTCTTTGTATTCAGACTCTATTGCCATTGAGTTCTATGGAACCTGTCTGGATTTCACCTGAATTCTTCTTAGCGTCAATTCAGTCCTATTGAGTTTTATGGGACAAGTATGTCTGGACTTCAGCCGGTCTTCCATCCTTCCCTCTCGCCCTGAAGGACGGAAGCGGTAACGTTACTGTCAACCGCTAGGAAAATAACTTGGCTAGCTGGTGCATGAAATAGGCAGCCCAGCATTCAGAGAATGCAGAGCGAGGCATGCTGTGAGGCGGCGGCGTCTTCGCCACCCCAGAACTTCTGCGGATCTTGTGTTCGAATCCAGTGGCCTGTTGGAAGAGTCCTTTGGAAATACCACTTTTCAGCAGAGGCCGTTTCCGTACTGGGCTGTTATAGCGCTGTTATTCCACTTTCAATATCCTATGGGTATACAGTTTAGGGAGGGGTAAACCCCAGGATTCCATAGGATGTTGAAAGTGGAATAAAAGCATTATAACAGTCTAGTGCGGAAATGGCCACAGATTCTGGTTGACTATCGCTCAAATGAGGCTGCCTCAGATACCCCAAAAAGAGGGTGAAGTGGGGGGGGGGCAAGGCCAAAGAAAGGCGCCGGTGAGCGCGAAGGACGGCCTTCGTCTTCCCAGCGATGTGGCGACGAGGCCAGGGTGGTTGGCGGAAAGAGCCACGAAAAGAGATTTTTCTTGGACGCTTTGGAGTGTGGGGCAAAATAAAGGGCTGCTGGATTTCACTTTTGGGCAGGTTTAATTCCAGCTTGTTCAAAGAAAGAAAGAGGGAATGAAAGAAAGAGGGGGCACACAATCTCCTAAAGGAGATTTTTAATTTCCTTTTTTTCCATTGTGAAATGGTTGCTTTAAAAAAACAACTCAAAAACTGCTTTCGACTTTAGAGCAGTTTGGGCTGTCACGCTTCCTTCCAAGAAAGTAATAATAATAACTACTACAACAACTGCCCTGGAGAAGGTAGATCTTCTTCTTTGGAAGTCTTTAAACAGAAGTTGGATGGAGTGTGTTAGTTGCGTATTCTTGTGTGGCCGAGGGTTAGACTAGATGGCCCTGGTGACAGCTTCCGACTCTTAAATGCTGTGAATCTTTGAACGACCCCTGAAACTGGTGATTTTAGTGGAGAGCATCCAGAAAAATTCTGTTAGAGATTCCCCCTTCCCGGCCCCACAGAATGGGGCTGAGCCCCACAAGCGAGTCCAAGACATCTCAGTTCATTTGGAGGAGGAATCAGGACACCGTCCTGCCTCACAAGGTCGTCGTAAAGGCGGTTGCTCCTGCACAGCAAAGGCTTTGAAGACGGGCACAGAATGGCAGTCTGGTAACGCTAGGCGGTGGAGTACAGTGGTTATACTTCAGACTCGGGAGACCCAGGTTCGAGGCCGCCCTCCTCCCCAAGGCATCACCCAGACGTGACGCTCAGATCACGGAAGAGAGACTTGAGGCCATTTCTGCACTAGACTGTTACTGTGCTATTATTCCACTTTAAACTTCCCATGGAATCCTGAGGTCTGCTGCAAACTGCAAACCCCAGGATTCCATAGGATGTTGAAAGTGGGATAATAGCGCTATAACAGTCTAGGTCGGAAATGGCCCCAGCGAGCCGAAATCGGAAAATGGGAGACCCCCAAACCTAGCCAATTCTCTCTTCTTCTACAAGCACGCGCGCGGGGGGGATCTATCCATTATTTCCCCCATCATGATGTTAATAGTGTGAGATCTTAATGCCCCAAGTCTGTCCGCATTGCTCACTGTAGATCACAGGATTATAAAGTTGGGAGGGATCTACAAAGGCCATCCAGTCGGACCTTCTGCCAGTCCAGGCACCCCCAAGAAGCGGCCATCTGACCCCTTGCTTTTAAAACTCCACGGAAGGACGGAGTCCACCCCTTCCTGAAGCAGTGTACTCCATGCTCGCGCAGCTTTCACTACCTAGTTCTTCCCAATCTTTACTCCCGTCTCGTCTTTGGAATCGCAAGGTTACCAGGGATGCTCGCTCCACCTTTTCTCCCCTGCGGTCCTTCAGATATTTGAAGATGGCTGTCGTGTTACCTCGCAATCTACTCTTCTCCAGGTTCGCTTCTCTCCACCATTCTTCATAGGACTCGTTTCCTAAGACCTTTTCGCCGCCTTGGTCGCCCTCCTCTGGACAGCTTCCAGTTTGTCAATATTTTCCTTAAAACTCAAAAGACAACTGAAATGCACGGCCGCAGCCCCTTGGCGCCTTCAAGACGAGCACGTTTTATTGGGCACGGGTCGAGGTGGACCGCAACCAACTTCACCCGCTGAAACGAACTACCAGTCTGCCCAAACTTACAGCCAAACGCAAACCTGATCGCCTTGAACTCTCCTTTGAGATTTCGGCGGCAACAGACTGCCATAGCTACGCGCCCCCATTCAAAATCCCAACTTTAAAAATGGATCTTGCCACCCATTTGGGGCAACGATCCTTCCAAACTCAAGCCCCTTTGTCTGCCTGTAAATTTAATCTGAATGCGGCGGAGGTTACTTTCGAAGGGAGGCGTCTAGCATTTGCTTTCTTTTGCAATCCTGTCGGTGGGCTTCTCTGGGAGAAAGACAACTGCCTTCCTCTCAGTGGAACTTGGTTTTTAATAGGATTGCGCTGTTCCTCGGGGGATAAGCGCCCTTTCTTATGGTCGGGCTTACTGCGGAGGAAAGATGCAACAGGGCGAACCTACACACACTCCACTACACTCCAATCCAGGATCCCAGTGGAATCCACCAGGCACACAGCCTCATCCTACTTTAGAACAGTATTTTTAACTCACAAGGCGACTCCTCCCTTTCAGTTCGAAGGGACTTACTCTCGAGGAAGCACACCTAGATTTACAGTCTCCTTTCAAAAAAAAAAAAAGCCTTGGAGCTTCCTTGGAGGGGACATACTCCCTACAATTCTGTGGGATTTTAGATTCTATTTTTCCTGAACCTCCCCTGGAGTGATAGAAGGCCATCACAGAGTATGGCGTTATGATTGTAATAGCACGGTATTATATTCTAGGTAGGTTAATTTATTTTAATCTTGTGGTTATTGTTATTTTCAGGGCCAGGTTATCAATGGTGCAATTAGTCCAGGCCCCTAACTAGGTAAGGGCCCAATACCAAAGGAGAAAAGGTGTTGCTGGTTTGTTTGCTCACCATCATTTCCTGAATCTTCCCTAGGTTTTGTTGTCTGCAACATTTTGTGTGTTAGCCAATAAGTGAAAACCAGTTCACCTAGGTAGATGTTTGCACTGCTGTCTATTGTAGGTTGGATCAGACATTTCATCTATCCATGTATTCATTTCATGGTGCCACCACTTTGAAAACAGTTCATGCACAGGTTCAAAGGGTCCTCTCTCCTTTGGAACTGCTGTAGGGCCCCAGCCACCTTAATGTTTATTTTTGATTTGATTTTTATTATGGCAAAAACAGCAGAAAGGAGGAGCAGGAGTGATGATGATGGGAGTGGTGGTGATTATCATCTTCCTGTTTTTAAAGCTTAGGGACAATCTGCTAACATTTGGAAAAAGGAGGAGAAAGTGGGAAAAGAGGATAAGGCTTAATTTTAATTATGAATTTTTTTATGTATTAATTTTTTTAAGAAAAAGTTGAGGAAAAGCAAAGACAACTGGACTCACTGATGATTTCATATCATGCTTTATGTGTGCTCCATGACTTCCACAGAAAGGGGCAATGGGTCTTATTTTAGCATATAAAATGGCCTTTCCAAGGTCTCGCTATTTTGTCCAGAGCCTGGAAAAACAATTTTCAGGCCTTCAACTACCAGAATCTTCCAGTTTACTCTCAATGGTAGCTGGTGACCATGCTGGCTGGGGAATTTTGGGAGTCACACTCCAAAAACACAGTAATTTTTTTTCCAGCCCTGGTTCTGTCTGTGGTTGAGGGGACTTATAGTCTATAGCAACCTACTGTGGAAGCCTAAGATATATTCTATGGAAAGGGAAAAGCTCAGTTGACTTCAGACCAGATAGTGAGAAGGGCAAAGGCTTAACCTCCACCCCTGCAAAAGCTCCCCTCTTCTCTCTCCTCTCCACTTTCCCATTTTTAAAAGATCTCTCTTCTAAAACTGCGGAAAAGCAATGTGTATGTGTGTATGTTTGCACTACCCAGGGGGAAACCATTTTGAAATCAGTTTCATAACTGCAACCTGCCAACCTTGAGAATTACAGCTGTGTGCGCTGAAGATGCTCAGATTACTTTCTTGCCCCTCTAAGGCAGAGAAAAGGTACCACTGTCCAGTTTACGAATAAGCCAAGTGAACAACTACTTAAGTCTTCATATTATAAAGTGTTTCAACAGTTATTTTTTGGGGAGGGATTGCTCAATTTCAAAACCTGCATCATTGTTAAAATTAAATAAAAGGCGTATTATTTTATTAGTAACGCTTTGGCTTTGGTAGTTCAGGGCAGGGTCAGGCAAAGAATGGCCCATGGACTGCATGTGGCCTCCGGGGGCCCTCAGTGGGTCCCCCAAACACCTCCAAAAGAACAGCAATAAAACTTCAGAAGGCCTCTTCTCACACCTTGGCGCCTCCACCAGGCTTAATCCAGGCCTCGAGTACCAGCATATCTACATGAGAAAAACCACTTTTGAAAATGGTTTAAGGATGGCAGCTTAAAGCAATCCACCTCTCTTGGTTCCCATGTCAGTGGGGTGGTGAATCCACACTGGATTTTATTCTGAACTTTAAAGGAGCTGTCCAAGTGCTGGGCCTATTTTGGAAGCCACCATCTGCCACTGTTTCCCATGTCCATTTTCTGGCCTAAGAGAATGGGAGTCATCATGCATTTGTTTTGGTGGGTGTCTAGGATCCATGGAAGATCCAAAAGCTCAGAGTAAGGCAATACTGTACTTTTAGAACCAACAGATTCCACAAGAATTGTGTAATCTTTAGAATTCTCCATCAGGCTGATGGAGGGCCTAGTAGAAGCATGGAAACCCAAAGACCTGGCCAGCTGTTTTTGTAGCCATGAGTTTTGCACTTAAATCAGAAATCGCAGAGCCTCTGGTAGATATGCAGGTATCAGAAGACACCTAGCAATGCCTGCGGGACAGAGGGGGTTTCATTTCTCAAAATCCAGGGCAGGCTGCAATCCAAAGGCAGCTCTTCTTTTGAGGCACAACACTGCTCTCTGGATTTGTGTATGTGCCTATGATTATGTGTCCGCATGCATGCATGTGTAAGATCTGGAAAGCTGGACAAGAGAGGGCTCATAGAGCCAGGTAACTGCTAGAGGCTCCTTGACGATTGGTGACAAAACAGCCAAGGCATTATTTGTCAGGCAAATTTTTGGCTGGAAGGTTCTTCTCAATAAAGTGGATCATCCTTAAGTCTTCTGAAAGGGACGTACCTTCGTCCTCCACCCATCCCTATGTCAAGGTAGCTATGTGTGGTTGACATAACCTAGGTGTGTGCAAAAAGGAGCTTTCCTAATTTGTAACGATAAGGGCCAGATCCTGTTGGTGTCACACACATGGTATCACTGTAGTAATATGTGCCTTTAAGTCACCTGATGTTGACATGTGGCAAGCTCATGAATTCCATATGGTGTCCTTAGGCAAGGAATAGACCAAGGCTGTTTGCCACTGCCTTCTCTAGGAATCCTTGACATTCCCCATCCAAGCACTAAATCAGGTCTGACAAGGCTTAACTTCCAAGATCAAGTAGAATTTGGTGCCTTCAGGATGTTTAGGCTTGTTAGTGTCATGTTCTTGTTGTTGTGATTGCTGTTGGGTGCCTTCAAGTCATTTCCAACTTACGGAGACCCTAAGGAAAACCTATCATGGGGTTTTCTGGGGCTGAGAGTGTGTGACCACCCAAGGTCACCCAGTGGGTTTCCATGGCCAAGCAGGCAACTGAACCCTGGTCTCCAGGGTCATAGTTCGATACTCAAACCGCTATACCATTCTGGCTCTCTTAGGTCATTTCCGCACTAGCCACCCGGCCCCTCCCGAAACTGCAAACCCCAGGATTCCAGAGGATGTTGAAAGTGGAATCATCACGCTATAACAAGAATAGTGAGGAAATGGCCTTAGTGTCATACACATGCGTACATTCTCTTACATAAGCAGTTGCACTTATTTTGTTGTTGCACAACACGAATATTTTGTTTTTGTGTTGGCAGGAATCCAGTCTTGAAAATGTCAAGAGGGAAGCTCCCAATTTTTTTTCTTATGAGTTAGGCTTATGAAATGGAGGCTAAGTGAGATAAATCTCATCCTTTAAGAGAAGCTTGTGGACTTCTTCCCCACCTGCTCTTAGCGAACTAAAAAGGAAGTTGAGAGAAAACAAATTACCTTATGGCAACAGATTGTGGGCAGTCAGCCTGTTGAATGGAGAGAATGTGGGTTGAGGTGGCTTTTCACACTAGCCCTCATGGCAAATTAGTCGCCAACCAACTGTTTCAGGAGACAGGAGCGTCCTCCTTTCTTTAATACAGAGGTTGGCAGCTGGGGATAGGCTGGAGATGGCCCCACTCCAGCTTTTCAGACCTCCTGTACCCAGACATTTTATTAAAGTGGAAGGGAAGGTATGAATTGAGAGCTAGTGTAGTGGGCTACACTGGGCTACAGCCCTCGAGACCAATGTTCGATTCCCCACTCTACCATGGAAACCCACTAGGTGACCTTGGACGTGTCTCAGCCCCAGAAAACTCCATGCTAGATTTAGGATCTCCATAAGTTGTAAACAAAGTGAAGGCACAGAACAGCAACCAGAATGAAGATATGAATTGTCATTACAGCCGCTCTTAAATGGACAGCAACACTGACCTTATTTTCTTAAGAAGATCCAACATGCTGGCTCTCACCTAAGGCCTATCTCATCCCACATTTTGTTCACATAGTGGCCAACCAGTTGCCTATGGAAAGCACACCAGCAAAATACGAGTGTAATGACACCCTTCATATTGTACTTCCCAGCAACTGACATATAGTATAATACACGGCTACTCCTCCTCCTTTCCTATTTGGTCTATTTCTCTGAAATAGGTTATATCCCTCTATTGCTGCATGAAACTCACCCCACGTGAAGGCACAAAATATCTACAAAGCTTTCAATTTGTTTCTAACTTATGGTAACGCTACGGTGAACCTCTCAGGGGCTTGTCTTAGCCAGATGTGTTCAAATGTTGCCTTCTCTAACGCTGAGTGCAACTTTCCCATTGGTAAAAAATATTCGATGATGACTTTGGGAGACCGGGGTTCAAATCTTCACTCAGCCATGGAAACCCAGTGGGTGATACTCTCTCAGCCTTAGAGGAAGGCAATGGCAAACCTCCTCTGAATAAATCTTGCCAAGAAACCCCTCCGATAGAGTTACTGTAAGTCAGAATTGACTTGAATAACAAGGTGAATAACTCGTGTCTTGAATCTGGCCTCAGCCATCAACTTTTATGGAATTTAATAAAGCTGAAACGCACCAGCCTCCCCTAACATGGTTATCTATCAGATGTGTTGGACTACAGCAGCCATGCTGACTGAGGATCATGGGAAGTATAGTCCAACAGATCTTAAGGGCACCAGTTTAGGAAGAAAGATATCATCACCATCAATTTATATCCCAATTATCAAATCTAAATGATGTCTCAGAGATGTTTAGAGTGACTTTTAGATGCCATTTCTTTTATTCTGGAATTCCAGTCTCTTTAAAGGCTATCCATTTACGAGATGTGATGGGCCTCATTATCTTCCATCAAACAATTCGTGTTTATTATATCATATATTAGGCAGAAGTCACACTCTCTGGGGGCCTCTGTCCATTGCAACTTTCAGCACATTATAAGACAAGATAGAAGGTCTTGCCCAGGGTTGGGGAAAGTATGAGGCCTGTTTAATAAATAAATTTCATGCCTTCCCCCTTTTTAACAAAGATCAACCATGTATCAGAGCTACTACTTTGGCATGATCCCTTTTCGTTTTACATTTTTCTCCCCCTTGTCTTTTCTTTTTAATAAAAAAAAAGAAGAGGATCTATATTTTTTCGGTTACCTTTCCTGACTGTAAAGCAATCAAAGGAAACTGCAGGAGGGCCCATAAATATGCAAATCGCTGAGAGATAACTGGTTTCAATGGTTCTGCCTTCAAGTAGAAGGAAAAGAGCCAGGCAAGTACCTCCATTCTGAGTAATTTATATGTCAGGGGTGCCCCCTGCTGCATTCACAAGCTGTCCACGGATGAGACAGCAAAAGCCATCTCCCCACTGACAAACAGAAACACCCTATGAAAATTCCCCTCTTTGCATATTAAAACTCTATCACTATTGCTATTATAAGACGTTCTTTTTTCAGAGGGCACAGAACATGAGTGTTAAAAAAAATTGCTCTAAGCTAAACTGGATAAATGAAAGCAGGGGAAAATTACTAGAAGTTCTCTCTGTCTCTCTGTATTACATAGGTATATATGTATGTGTATCAAGATGAAGGAGAGGTTATTTTCCTTGTTTTTCGACTGAAAGTCTTCGTTCAATCAATCTATCTTGCCGCGTTTATGATAACACAATTCCATATATGTGAAACTCTAATTTGTATGTTATTTTTGGGGGGGGGGGAGGATGCTTTGCTGTTATTAATTTTATATCTGTGCCAAGGAAAGGCCGGTTGTGTGACATGATCACTTTTAAATTACAGATCCAGACAATATATTCACATCTTAACCTAGTCACCTTTAAGGTTGTCCTTGCTGTCCATCCATACAGGAAATAGATCTTTCTTTCCCTCCGTCCCTCCCCATCTCTCGCTCCTTCTCTCGATAATGTACCTGCTCATAAAAATCTAGCTGTATTTGCCCATGGCGCCATAATCTCATTACTGCTAAAACAAATTAAAGGCTATATCTTTTTATTTTTATAGCCCGCCATTCGATTGGTTGATTTTGGTCATTTGCTCCTGTATTAGCGAGAAATTTAAATAACACTTCTGTTTGTTGTCCTAATGATGCACACATCAGAAAGTTGGAATATAAACGAGGGGTGGAAAAATCGAAGCCATTTTCTCTTCTCGCTTTCCTCTGGCATGCCATTCACACAGGGTTTGTTTGTCAAAGTAAAATTTTGCAGGTCATTAGTCCAAAAGATTTAAAGTGTATGTGTGTGGGAGGGGAATAAAACCCCTAACACATATAGCGATATTATCTAAGAGTAAAGGCTATAAGATGTGTAGTAACTTTATTAGCGGAGTTCTTTTCAACCCCCACAGCTTCCCCTGCATATAACAGAATAACATGATACAATTCAGATCCGTGACGGTCTATTGAAGACATAATATGCATTTTAAAAATTGCCTGGAAATGTATTCACATGACGGCCTCTAATGGATCGGGAAGGTCTCCCCCTCTTTATCAAATAATAAAAATTGTTATAGGCCAGTCTATCATGTCATCTTACACTTTCATCTAGAACTGTTTTATGTGCGTGTGTGTATTTTTTTTAAAACACTCCAACAAAGAGCAAAGCTGAGGAGGAGAGAGTGGAAGACAAAGACATTAAGCTGCCTAAATGATATTTAAAACCACATTGTTAACTTCCTAGCCACATGCATATGTGAGAAAATATTAGGCAAAGATAGAGTGTTTTGTTTACTTCGTTGCTTTTACCCTGGGAATGTATGAATATGTGGTAACATCTGATGCTTTTTAAGGTGACAGAGGGGCAGAAACAGAGTCCCTCTCTTCACAGTTTCAACTGCAGTTCTAAATTCCTTGGATTCTTCTTGACATCTGAATGATTACTTCTGTGCTTTTTCTTTTAGAGAGAGTTTGTTCTTTGTGAGTTGCAAGAGAGTGGTTATCACAGGGAAATCTGTTGGGGAGGAACGGGCCAGCCATCTTACCTTCTGGCAGTGAAAGAGCCAAGACTCTGGCAGTTACCTTATTTTCTCATTTTGTTTTGTTTGAGACATCAGCCCTGGCCATGATGACACATATTTCACATTTGGACTACTGTGACATGCACTGTGTAGGGCTGCTTTTAAAGAACGTTCAGAAACTTCAGCTGGTCCAAAAAGCTGCAGCCAGGTTGTCAACTGGGGCTGGTTACAGGGAGCACAAAAGTCCCTTGTTGCCAAAGCTCCATTCATTGTGTGTCTGTTTCCAGCTATAATTCAGAGTGCTGGCTATGACATATGATGCCCAAAGTAGCTCAAATCCAAGTTATTTGAAGAACTGTATCTCCCTGTATGAGCCTGCCTGTGTCTTGAGGTCTACTGGGGAGATCTCTCTGCCCCCCACCCCCAAAAGTACGTCGGGGGAACACAAGACTTCCAGACTCCGGAACTCTCTTCTCAGAGATGTTAAGACTGGTCCTCTCCTTGCTGTCTTCCCACAGGTAAGTAAAGACCATTCTGTTTTGGCAGGCCTTTGAAGGATAACTGTTCAAAGTATAGGAGTATTTAATATGCTGTGTTGATATTTGTTGTTCTTTTGTAGTAATTTGTATTTGATAGTTTATATTTTTGATAGTTTATATTGATAATTTATATTTTTAACATCTGTACAAGATTAGTTCTTTAGCTGTATCTGTTTTGACTCTTGTAAGCTACCTTGAGTCCCAGACTGGGAAAATGTGGGGCATCATTATCACCATCTGGAATGTGTCCAGAGGAGAGTGACCGAAATGGTGAAGGGTCTGGAAACCATGCCCTATGAGGAGCGGCTTAGGGAGCTGGGTATGTTTAGTCTGATGAAAAAGAGGTTAAGAGGTGACATGATAGCTATATTTACATATTTGAATGAATGTCATGTTGAAGATGGAGCAAGCTTGTTTTCTGCTGCTCCAGAAACTAGGACATGGAGCAATGGATTCAAACTACAGGAAAAGAGATTTCACCTAAACATCAGGAAGAACTTTCTAACAGTAAGAGTCATTCGACAGTGGAATATACTGCCTTGGAGTATGGTGGAGTCACTTTCTTTGGAGGTTTTTAAACAGAGGCTGGATGGCTATTTGCTGGGGGGACTTTGAGTATGTGTTCCTGCATGGCAGGGGATTGGATTCAATGGCCATTGTGGTCTCTTTCATCTGCATTATTCTATCTCTTGAATTAATCTCTCAACTTTCTCTCCAAACTGGGACTCAAAATGCCTCACACCAAGGTTAAAAAATTTTAAAAACCAAAAATAACACAATAATAAATAAAAATACAGTGTGCAGAATCATGCTGGTGTTTTATGCATACCTAAGCTTCCCTATGGAAGAAGTTGCACATTTTTCTCTGACATGCAAATCTGTATTCAGTTTCAGGTTGCAGAAGCAGAGTTGCACATGTGGGGTTACTGGGCATACAAACAATCATGCAGAGATTTATACTACTGTTGCCCTAAGAGTTGGGGGACATTGGGGTCCCCCACAATGTCAGCATCTCCTTAGAATTTGAGGAAATCATAGCTCAAAGGAAGCCTGCAAGAGGAGGGTAATGGCAGGACCTTTTCACCTATGTGTATCAGTACTAACTACAGAGAGGACAGTTAACAAAGTGTTTTATTTGAACTGACAAACACACAAGAAATCAGACACTCTTAAGAATCATACAAGGCTATTGGAAAGTGAGGGGAAAAAACCTGGATAGAGAGATTGGGTGGAAAGGTGATAGTTACCTGTCCTGAAGGTGAGGTCACAATAGAGTGGCTCAGACAGGGTCTGAGTGTAACACAGAGAAATGGCAATGTGGGGCACCAGGTACAATGTACTACATCTAATGTACTACAAATGGCTGGGCTCGACGCTTGGGTTTTTATACCCTATTTCACACCCCAAAGGGGTGTGCTGACAAAGCTGTAACAGGTTCCCACAGGATTACAAAGGGGTCCAAAATGGGCTGATTGCTTAACTCTAGAGTGACAAAACATTGATGGGACTCATGACAATCTCTTAATGTTTGGTCAGGTAGGGTGCATATGGAAGATCTCCAATGGGTAAGAGCGACGGATGGTCTCTGATTGCTCACCAATCTGGGCAGTTTGTCTTTCACTGTATTCAAAAATGCCAAGAGCCTAAAGTGCTGAAGGGATCAGCACAAAGCATTGGGATTTCCACATAATTCTATGTGAACTTTCATGACCTCAAGCATGTATCTGGCCAGTGTGGCCCTAACATGCTCTCTGGTCAGCATGGCCTCGATCCTGTTCTCTGGTCATTAATAAGCCCAATTTATGAAAATCGCATCTCTCATAGGAGGGGTGGTAGGGTATGGTAACATCACACAATCCCTACATAGGATCTCATTTAATGTTACAATTTGTAATCTGAAAGGCTTACAATTTTTCTCTGCCATTAGCTTTTCTGGACTGCAGACTGCTTCATCATATATAAATAAGCTTGCAGATGGAAATCCTAGTCATTAACTACCTTTCTAGAACTTTTTGATACTTAGGCCTTCAGCTAACAGTACAATAGTTTATAATCAATTAAATTTGCAAAATCACGTTTTTGAACAGCAGGGAGAGCAACAGTCCCAAACAAATGATTTATTAAATGGTTATACCCATATGTTATAGAGCAACTACTTCCAGAAATGAAAGGAAGCCTTGTAAACTGGGACATCATATGGTAGATAACTTCCTATGTAATATGATATAAACATTTACTGCTTACTTGGAATAATTGGTAAGCCATTGTGTTACTGGACCACCTCAGATTAGCTACTTCTGTGTGTACACACCATTAAACACCTATTGTTTTTGTTGTCATATGTACCTTCAAGTCAACTTCTAACTTATGGTGACCCTATCCTAACTTTTTCTAGGCAAGATTTCTTCAGAGATTTGCCATTGCTTCCCCTGAGGCTTAGAGAGTCTGATTAGTCTAGGGTGATTTCTACAATACACTATTATAAAGCTATTATTCCACTTTCAACATCCTATGGAATCCTGGGGTTTGCAGTTTAGGGAGGGGCATTTAGAATTCTCAGCCAGAGAGCTCTTTGGCCTCAGTAAACTACAAACCCCAGAATTCCACAGGACGTTGAAAGTGGAATAATACCACTATGACAGTGTAGTGCAGAAATGGCCCTAGGTCATAGCTGAGTGGAGATTTAAAACCAGGTCTCCCAGTGTCCTTGGCCAGCACTCAAATGCTGGCTCTCTTTCACCACCTGTAAAACTATTAATCTGCTAGAATAATTTGCTCGCTGTTGCCTGGGTTGATGGCAATAATTTCACTTATTGTCTGAATATAATAAAAAGTCTGACTACAGGTGACTACAGTACTTAAAATTTGTTTCGTTCAAAGTTCCTCACTAAAGTGGACCAAAGCCAGCAATGTTCCAAAGGAAAAAAAAACCCTGAAATTTTCTCACTGGTCATGAACTTGCACAAAATTTTTTAGGATTTCAGCCTAAGGATTTATCCCAAAAGGATAAAAAGGCCCTGGAAATATTGAGGCTTTCCAGCTCTCTTTGTTTTTATTTTAACCTGCATATTCATCATTTTGCATCCAAACTCTTTCTTGAAATAGCCTGGATCTCCATTTCTCCCTTGCGTTCTTCCTCCTCCCTCTCTCAATGATCATGTGCGCTATCTAGATTCAGGCAACTTTTCAGAAATTGCCTTTCACCAATTTCCACTGAGCCCTCTTTAATTATTATTCACAAGTTATGTTCAAAGTGTTAAATTGCTTTAGCAATATTATACCAGTTAAGCATTAGGACTGTTTTATTTTATTGCTAACATTCCTTTTTCCCTCACTTCATCTGTCTCAAACCTGGGTCCTGGAAAGAGTTGCCATGTTTCTTGGCAGCAACCATCGTAGCTAGTTCCAGTATAACACAAACAGTCATGGAGAGATACATTTCATTTTGGGAAACAGTGGGTTAATTTAAATAGACTTGGAAAATGAGAATAAAAAGTCCTGGTAATGCTGGGAGTTCCCTGGGAATACTTCAGGGAAAACATCATGGAGGTCTCCAAAATAGGATTGGTTTGTATAGGAACAAAAAACTGGGACGTTCAGAGACTTTTTTTTTCTTGAAGGAGAGGCTCTAAGTCTAAATAGCAAGTTTGGCCAAAATCAGTTCATAAATATGCATTACAGAGCAAAAATTGCCCAAATCCAAAGTGTCTGTTCTGGAGAAATCCAAAATAAGTGGTGGATCAGGACCAAAACATTACTACTGTATTCATGCCTTTTTTGTTCTGTTAGATAAAACATCAAGTTTGTTAACGTCACAAGCAAGCATGCTCATGATCAAATGTAAGGTAACAAATAGACAAACATTTCAAATCATGGTATAGGCTTAAAAGTATTTTAAAGCCCTTTTCCCCCTTCAAGGCTAAACCCTCCCAAAGGAATCTGCAAAAAAGAAGAGAAAGACAAGGCAACATTCCAAGGTGATCTGGTGAGAATAGTGCAGAATTACTTTGTGAGACTTCTCTGCTGATTTGTAAGCTCTTCTATCAATCAAAACACTGACTACAAGGGGAAAGGTGTATCTACTGGAAGGGAGCTCAAAGACTTGGTGAAGCCCCAGCGAAGGCTCTGCCTCTCAGTACCTCAACAGCAGAGACTCAAGAAAGACCCACCAAAGGAGGTCTTAGGATATGGGCAGGATTGTATGTGTGAAGAAGCACTGAAATTGATTTTACAAATGTCTCATCAGGTAGTTTTCTTTAAAGATGAGTTGCTGTTACTTTTAATATACCGCAGACAAAACACACAAACAAAAAAACTTAAACCATAAAACTTTTATCAGCTTCCTGTTAGCACCTGGCAGACTTGAACTAGATCAACATTACAGACGGTTAAAGAACATAATCATCCAAAAATAGGTGGAAAGGATATGGAAAAAAGCACTTACTGAGAAATTAATATCTAAGATAAAATCTATCACTGGCGAAAGACAATTTGACAACTTCAAAGACTTTTGGTACCTTTTTGTTACTTATGCCTACACTAAACAGTTTCCACATGACGTACCTAAAGACAATTATGGACTTTTGGTCTCCTTTTAAAAGACACTGACAACCAAACTGGTAGCCACTGAAAGACGCTGGACTATGTATGATGAGATATCGTATCTCCATCAGCCAAAACCTTTCTCGGACTTATGACAATCAATGTATCAACTAATGCATCATACCAGTTAGCCTTTACTTCTTGATTGTTTGTATTTTACTATAGACACCCAATCTATGTTCAGTGCCCTTATTCATTTGTATTCTGATTGAAGGAAGAAGGAAGGAAGGAAGGAAGGAAGGAAGGAAGGAAGGAAGGAAGGAAGGAAGGAAGGAAGGAAGGAAGGAAGGAGTAGTTCTTCAAATATGCCAGTCAGAGGTATTAAAGGAATTAAATGTTAAAACGAGTATTTTGAATTAGCTCCAGAAATGTATTAGTAAGTTAAATTGCAACAAGTCTGGAATCAAATACTCTAATTTTGCTGGGCCCCACCAGTATCTGGGCGATTCAGTTTTGTACCAATTTAGCTTTCACACCATCTTCAGGAGCAGCTCTGTATAAAGTGGATTGTAGTAGTGTAATTGCACTAAAAATAGTTGACTTTAAAAAGAAAATCAGGAATCCAATTCACTGAAAGATGTGTCAGTTAGTATAACCAGCAACTGGTACATCCCAAGACTTCCTTAGTGGCTGCTCCCAGGCTATGGAATTCCCGACTCATTGTCCTTCACCAGCAGGCAAAAAGTTTTGTATTTAGATTTCTGACAAAATACGGGCTGAGGAAGGGGCTTTCAATAGGTGATTGTAGTACTTAATTTACTGACGTGCTTTTAAATTGTTTTTAATTCAACTGTATTTAAATATTATAACTTATTCACCGTATTTGCTGGCATATAAGACGCATAGGTGTATAAGACGCACCCCATTTTCAAACAGTATTTTTCAGGGGGAAAAGTGAGTCTTGTACACCAGCAAATACTGTACATTGTGTTTAATGTAACTTTTTATTATTTTATTTTTATCTGCTTTTGTAATCTTCTTGTGAGCCACTTGAGTCCCAGAGTATATCTGTATTCTACCAAGATTACAGCAGTTTGATACCCATTTAACAACCATAACTTCATCCTGTGGGATCCTGGCATCTGTAGTTTAGTGATATATTTAAAATTCTCAGCTAGTACAGCAGTTCTCAACCTTTCAGCTTCCAGACATTTTGGACTTTTAACTCAGAGAAGCCCTAGCCAACATGGCCAATGGACAGAGATAATGGGAACTGAAGTCGCAAACATGCGCCTCCCATAAACTACCATACTACAACTCTCTAGCAGACAGAATTCTAAGTACCCCACCCCAAAGCATAGATCCCAGGATTTCCGCGTGAAGGAACCATGGCAGTTAAAGTAGCATCAAAATGAATAGTGCAGATGCGCTCTCAGTTACAGGAGACAAGTGAGATATAAATCAAACCATTTGATAAATAAATTAAAGGCTGTAGTCCTCATATCTACATACGGATAACACAGAAAGACAGGTGGGCACAAGAGATTCTCACCCCCCACTCTTTCTTCCCTCTCTCCACACTCACACCAGGCATGATTGCTGCAAAGGTTGATTGTCAGTGGGAAGAAGGGAGCAGCTGAGATTCTCCACCTGTCTCTACCCAAACCCTTGCCATCTACTGCCTGCTGTCACTCACCTTTCTGAGGTTCAGAGCAACCATTCAATCTACCGAATCAAGAGACTGTTTGATCTTACCTGCATCTGGGAGCCGACTGTCAGCCAGCGAAGGCTGCATATTAAATCATCTGTAGTGGCTCTATCAAGCTGGGATGATCATTTAATTCCAAATTTATTAACCCTTGGAGTGCAGTCCTCATGCTTAACCTAGTGTGGCCAGCAATTGATTTCCCAGGACTTCAGATTCCAGCTTTTAAAAATGCATTTGGGAGGGACCTTTAATGTTATCTTGCAAATGACATTCTTATTATAATTAGAAGAGGCAGGGCTGGATTTATGAACAAGCTAAGTAAGCGACAGTTTAGAGACTGAGATTATGAAGGGCCTTTAAATACGTTTTAAAAACTAAGTTTGTTTCTCAGTTAGAATAAAAGGAATTGTTGAAAATGCTGTTGTTGTTTTGTGCCTTCAAGATGTTTCCAACTTATGGCAACCCTAAAGAAAACCTATCAAGGAGGGTTTTTTTGGCAAAATTTGTTCAGGAGGAGTTTGCTATTGCTTTCCTCTGAGGCTGAGTGACCAGTGGGTTTCCATTGCTTAGTAGAGCTCTGGACCCTGATCTCTCAGAGACTACTACACCATGCTGGCTCTAGTCGACAACACTATATAACATCTTAAATTTTTACAGCCCTGAGAAAAGGGTATCTCTTTGATATCCAAATGTTTAGTCATTCCATACCTGTTTATGTTTGCATATGTTTCCATGTTGTTGAATGCAATTTGTGAAAACTTGCTTTAATACTCTTTAATACTTAATTCTACCTTGTTATCTGTGCATGTGAGAAATACACAAATGAGTTTGCATGCAGAAAATTTATTCAAGGAGAACGGCTGAGAAAAACAATATGCAATACTATTGTGTGATAGTAGTGGGTTAACCATGTTAGTCTGACATCCTAAACACCAACATGTTTTATCCAACCCAGGTTTTTAGGGACTGCAGTCTACTTCATCAAAGACATGGAGTGGCATAATTCATTCACAGGGATAACCTACATTGTGCATTGTTACTGGACAATAAAATTCAGGACTTCAACAATCAGAAGAAAGCAGATGTGTCTGTCACAGCAAGTCACTGCAGGTCCATCACATTTCTCATTTCTTTTTAGTTAACATTTTTAAGTTTGCAAATCAATAGTCAAAGCACACAGAACAAATAGTTCATAAAGTACATAAACTTCCCCAGAGTTTGAATTGTTTGTTAATTTAACCCTGTTAGTTAATTAAGCTGTAGCTGATTCTGCTAGTAAGGTGTAAGTAATTGACATTATCATGGACCTAAACCTTGAAAGCCAGTTGAGAATTGCAACTGTGTCTGTCCTACCAGGAAAAGATACCACAGTCATCTCATTAAGTTTCATAACTGATGAACTCTAGTTACAGCATTAAGTCAAAACCAGTTAAACATCTAGAAACAGGTAAAACACAAGAAGATAAATATTTTTTTAAAAAAAAAACACGTGCCGCCTTCCCAAAACTCTACAAGCCTGTGGGAATGTTGTGGCCCTCCAGACATCACTGGGATGCAGCCCCCAGAAGCCCTAGCCAGCATAGCCAATGGTAAGGAATGCTAGAAGTTGTAGTCCAACATCTGGAAGAGTGAAGGATTCTCACCCATTTTAACATCTCTTGTCTTCAGTCACCCTCCTGAAGCTGCAGAGATGTGTACAATAGCGTGTCTGTCAGACCAGATTTCATCATTTTTTGTTCCTTCCCAAAACTCCTAATTTTTGTACCATTATGCCTGAGGGAATGTCTTAAAAAAACACAAAAGCTGGTCCACCTGTGGGCCACTTCCGTGATATCCTAAGAAACAGTACTAGTCATCTTTTGTTTGTTTTTACTTATGACTTCTTGGGATTTTATTGCTCTTCCATGAGTCACAAAGAAAGAGGACCGAAGAATCAATGATTCAACCACAACAATTGCTTCATGCTCCTCCCATGCCAGGGGTCCAGTCCAGAAGGAAAAAGGTGTAGCTTATTTCATCTTCTCCACTCACTGAGCCATGAGTCCCTTAATACCCATCATCACTGACATATCAGCCAAGATCCTACATTGCTTCAACATAGCATAAATACCCACTAGTGGAATTGTGTTACACCAGCCCCTATACTGAATTTCAATGATGCACATTTATGTGGATCAGTGGTGAAAGACCATGGCTGATAACTCATTATGCAACTTCAGTGCATAGAGGTAGTGTGCATGTACACACTGTTCTGTGCCTAGCATCCTGTTAGTCCCAGCTAGAGTAGACCCAGTCAGTTGCTGAATGATGAATCAACATGTAGGTAAATCAAACTGATGCAATAGATCTATGCTGGTTAAGACTAACAACAGAATTTAGGCCTGTGTATGTTAATGCACTTAAGAGTCAGTGGGGTATATTCGTTTGAGAATTGGATTATGACCCTGGAAACCAGGGTTTGATTCCCTGCTCAGCCATGGAAACCCACTGAGTGACCTTGGGCGTGTCACATACTCTCAGCCCCAGAAAACCCCATGATGGGTTCACTTTAGGGTTGCTGTAAGTCGGAAATGGCTTGAAGGTACACAACAGCAAATATTAACGCATTACTGCACGTCCAGTAGTCCCAAATGTGCAACTCCACTTATGACACTGTCATCTGGGTATGACCATTGTATGTTCTCCAAAAGCACCCCTCCACATGCATAACAGAACTTACACCTGTGTGTGTCACTAACAGAATGTCAGCTTTTGTGTGTTGAGTCCCTGTACAAAAATGCATGGGAACAGGTTGTTCATCTCAGTAAAGTCACGAGACTGAAAGTGGGCTAGAAAACTGGAGATTATTATTATTTTTCTACTTTCTATTATATTTCATTTTGCACTTAGTACCTGTGCATTTGCTTAGTGGATTCTGTGCCTCCACTCTTAAAACACTTCACCCATGTGCAGAAGTCAACATTTGAAAAGGCAAAGAACCCCTTGCTGTTTAATGAGTTGAGAGGGATATTTTTAGTCAGTCATTTTTAATTTTAAAAGCCATCATGGTGTAGCAGTTTGGGTTATGGACTAGGACCCTGGGAGAGCAGGGTTCGAATCCCTGCTCAGCTCTGGAAACCTACTGGATGATCTTGGAGAAATCACATTTCCTTGGCCTTAAAGGCAGGCAGTGGCAAACTGTGTGAACAAACCTTGCCATGAAAAACCTGTGATAGGTTCGCCTTAGCATTTCTTCAAGTCACAAATGACTTGAAGGCACACAACAACATTTTTAATGGATTCATCTTCTACCCAATTTACCCAATGAAATCACAAACAGCCCTAATCCAAGACGATTAATATCATACTAGTGGTTGTTGCCAGTGTAGTGGTTAGAGTGTTGGACTAGAACACTGGGAAACTAGGGCTCAAATCATTACTCTGCCATGCAACCTCACTGAGTAGCCCTGGGTGAGAGAACCAGCATGTTCTAGCGGTTTGAGCATTGGGCTATGACCTTGGAGACCAGAATTCAATTCCCAGCTCAGCCATAGAAATCCACTGGGTGATCTTGGTCACAGCACACACTCTCAGCCCCTAGAAAACCTTGTGATAGGTGCGCCTTAGGGTTGCCACAGGTTGGAAAAGACTTGAGAGCACACAACAACAAAACCTGGGGTGCATCACATTCTCTCAGCCTCAGAGAAAGGCAATGGCAAAACTCAGAATCTTGCCAGGAAAACTCTAGGAGAGAGTTACCATTAAGTTGTTGGTTTGAAAGTACGTAACAACAAGAAACACAAAGCTTGCCATATTTTGTATGTTTCATGGCAAAAACAAGACTCAATGAGAAAGACCATAATCTTGGGAAAATGGAAGTCAATAGGAAAAGTGGAAGACCACCTAACAGCTGGATAGACTCAATCAAGGATGCCACGGCCCTGAGTCTGATCAAGGCTGTTGGTGAATGGGGCACTTGGAAGTTTCTCCGTCACAGGGTTGTCATAAGCTGAAGTCAGTTTGACAGCACAGAACAACTCAACAATCTGAATGCAAAATTCAGATCATCCTTACAAAACCAGAGCTATGAGATGTACATAGCTATTACCTGCATGATGTGTAGGAAGATGGAGGGAAAAATACTAACTGGTTAATTGCAGCACAGACTTTCATGGACTGCAATCCCATTCAATGGGTCCCATTCCCCAAATCTTTGAGAGCTCATCTATTATACATGGGGCACACTTCTGCACATGCGTTTTCCAGATCAGAAGCTAACAAAGAGAATATCTGATGCTTTACTTGTAGAATCATAGAACCCTAGAGTTGGAAGGCACACCAGGGGCCATCCAGTCCAACCCCCTGCTATGCAGGAACACACATCAAAGCACTCCCAACAGACGGCCATCCAGCCTCTGCTTAAAAACCTCCAAAGGAGATTCCACCACACTCCAAAGCAGTCTGTTTCACTGCCAAACAGCTCTGACCATCACGAAGTTCTTCCTGAGGTTCAGGTGGAATTTCCTTTCCTGCAGCTTGAATCCATTGCTCCTTGTCCTAGTCTTTGGAGCAACAGAAAACAAGCCTGCTCCCTCCTCAACATGACAACCCTCCAAATATTTAAACATGGCTATCATGTCCCTTCTCAACCTTCTCTTCTGCAGACTGAACATACCCAGCTCCCTAAACCGCTCTTCATAGGGCATGGCTTCCAAACCCTTCACCATTTTGGTTGCCCTCCTCTGGACATGCTCGAGCTTGTCAATATCCTTCTTGAATTGAGGTGCCCAGAAGTAAAGACTAATGAGTGGGAACACTTGTGTGAATATATAATTCATGAATTCTTCTCTAAATATACCACTTTCATTGTTTATTTCTTTTAGAATTCCTTTTCACTGGAACATACTGAGTGGACTCTTCCCAGTTGCGGACTCTGTCTCAATTGATTATTAAATTTCTTCAGCAACTTGTAGCTCAATCTGCTCAGTGTCTACTCAGCAGTAAGCCCTTTTTCATTCAGTGAAGTTATAGTCCATGAAAGCTTACGCTGAAATAAATGAGTATATCTTAAGGGTACCCCAAGATTCCTTCTACCTTTGCTCTTTAAAAAGAAATGCTGAGTTGTCTCTTTGAAAATTCCTCCATAAGGGTGCATTTCCTGTCCACATCTTGTATCTGATCCACATGCACCTAAGATGCCCACTCTTTATTATTCTTGCAAGTTGCTGGAGCAATCAACATATTCATTCTGTGTGTGAGAGGTGGGGGGGGGAGAGAGAGAGAGAGAGACTCCATTCTTTTTCCTCCCAGACACAAACTACTA
Source organism: Cyclura pinguis (assembly GCA_030412105.1). Taxonomy (NCBI): domain Eukaryota; kingdom Metazoa; phylum Chordata; class Lepidosauria; order Squamata; family Iguanidae; genus Cyclura; species Cyclura pinguis. Next base: position 12,874,078 of record CM059599.1, on the reverse strand, counting down.
GAGAAGCAAGGATGCGCCTGGTCCCTCTCCCCTCCCTCCCTGTCTTTAATGTAGCCAAATAACAATTTTAGCATTCAGATGAAGCGATTTCATTCTGCCACTGCCTTTTCTATTAGATTTGATTTTGAGAAACCCCAGTGGGTGCCTCCAAGGCAGACAGCTATCTTTGAGGCTGCAACCGATTCAATAGCAGCCTGGGCTAACCTTGACCCTTTGCCTCTCTAGACCCCTCTCTTCCATCTGGTGCAAGCCAGCTGAGGGGGGGGGGTGTTCCTCTCCCATCCTCCCTCCCCCATTGCCTCCCCTTCCTAGCTTCACAGTCAACACTGATCAAGGGTGAAACCAATGCCTCCCCCCAACACATACCTCCCTGTCTTATTCATCCTCTGTCTTCTTCCCCCTCCCTCCCTTTTTCCACCTTCCTCCTTTTCCCCCCAAGGGCTTGGGCGATGCGTGCAAAGGACACCACATTTCAATATATGGAAATAATCGTGCCTCTTATGCAACCATAAATCTATACAGACGGGTGTGGTGATTCCTCCTCTCTTTCCCTCTCTCTCTCACTGCCCCCCCCCAAGAGACTGTCTGGTCTCTCACAAGCCCCCCCCCCCCCAAGCACCGCCAGGTTTCCAGCAGGAATTTGGTCTCAGAGATTCAGGAAACACTGCCTAGCAAAACCCGCCCTCAACGTCTCCCGAACACCTGGAAAAGAAAATCAGACTGCATTGCCCTGGAGTTTCAATTCAGAATGTGCTGTGCTATTTATTTGCTGTGCTCTGTTTAATGCTCTTGCTTTCTAATGCAGTTAACTTTAATTACATTTTAATTTTTCCATGATAGAAATTTCAAAGCTGCATCTGTTTTAATCTTTGTAAGCCGCCTTGAATCCTAAACTGAAAAACAGGCAGGATATAAAGATAAAGATGATGATGATGATGATGATGATGACCTCCTCCCCTTCCTCCCCCCAAAAAACCTGTTTGGATTCTTTGCTGGCAACCCTCCCGGCCCCTCCCTCAGCTTACAAGGCTACCTAACTAGGACGCCTTAGAACCAGAAAATCATAAAGCAGGAAGGTTTCCTAAAGGTTATCTAGTTGAACCCCTGCCTGTGCAGCAAACTCGGAAATTAGTTTATTTGAAGAGTTTTCTAGGAACACAGATCTACACACCAATACTCAGAAGCAAGCAATGGAAGACTAGGCACAGAGCTGGAGCTGCAGTCCGGAGGACAGCCTAAATTTGCTTGCCTAAAATCCAGTTCCAGGTTGTCCCACTGAGTTCAGAAATTGAAATCCCCCCGAGTTGCTCCTCAGCCAACTTGCAAAGGCCTGGTTGGGTCCTCAGGCACCACTCATGCCTCATGCATTGCTTCCTCAGAAGTAAATCCCACTACTTGATGGGGCTTACTCACAAGGAAGCGTGTCCGCCATGACAGGTGGCCTGAAGGTGCGCTCCTAGCGGCGTCACTCAAAAGACTAATGAGTGGGATTTCCTCCCGGCTGACTGTAGTCTTAAAACACTTCATCCCAGAAGCCTGACCCAAGAAGATAAGCCAAAGGCCTTATTTTCTGGGTAGATATCCAGTGGGTTGAGCAGTCAATGAATGGCTACAGATCCTGAAACCAAGGTGGATCAAACTAGTGCAAGGGAGCTTGAAAAGAAAACACTTAAAAAGGAGACCTGTGCTACCAAAGAACACTTCATGATACATTCTTTTGTGCATCCCGACGTTCGTCAGAGATGCATAGCTGCTGATGTGCAAAATGCATGTGCAGGCATATGCTCCAGCCATAAATGCTATGCAGATAAGCTTTCAAAGATTGGAAAAGGTAAATGTTCACTTGGGAATACCTCCCCCCCGGCACACACACATGGAGGGCTTTACATGAAGACGCTAGGTTTGCATGTATTAATATTGCCCAAACAAACCTTTTTGAAAAGGTGGGATCCCGACCATTTTGTACATAGCCCACCAGCTCTTGCAGTTACAACCGTTCACAGGTAGGTGTGCATGGTTTACTCAAGAGTAACGCACGACAAAATCTATAGAACTGAGAACCCAAGCCACGACCATACGCCTGCACAGAGTTTAAGACTTACTTTGGAGAAAATGCCCGGAGGGAGGCAAACTGCACTCCTCCTCGTGTGTAAAGGTACAATCAAGTAGGTCCCACCACTAAGCCCTTGCTGGGGCTTACTCCTGAGTAAAAACCAGATACACAATTGGGAGGAAGCCGGAGGCATGAATCCCATCCACTTCCATGGAACTGATTTCTCATCAGTCAAGTACATAATGGGGTACCTTACACTTGAAGTCAAGCCTCTAAGGCCATTTCCACACTGACTGTTATAGCGCTATTATTCCACTTTCGACATCCCATAGAATCCTGAGGTTTGCAGTTGGGGGGGGGCTTCAAAGGCCAGGATTCCAGAGGATGTTAAAAGTGGAATAATAGTACTATGACAGACTAGTGCAGAAATGGCCTTCCCCTTTCTCAACCAAACACTTACCCTCGCGTAAGTCCCATGGACTTAACGGGTCTACTCTAGCCGAGGATTAGGAACTGCATCGAGCCCCTTTGGGAGGAAGAGGCAACTATTGGGGAAGGGGAGCAAAGGTGCCAAGTACCGGGAGAGAAAAGGGGGGAAGGAAAATTTAGAGGGGGGGCGTTTCTCCCCTTCCTCACCTGTCCCTCGCTCTCTCCTCCTCCCTCCCGACCCCCCGAGTCCCCTGTTCCCCTGCGGACTCCCCGAAAGGCTGCCCACCCCCTCCGCAGCCCCCTCTCCCCTCCCGCCCTCCCCCCCGCAAAGAGACATCGGTGGGAAAGCGGGGGGGGGCCCCGGCCAGGCTCGGCAGCCCCGCCCGCTCTTCAAAGGAAATTGCCTGCCTGGCCGCTTGGGCGCATTTCAATATATGGAAATGACCAGCGGCTTCGGCAATAAATCAACACTCAACACTTTTGTCATTTCCAGAGCCCCGCCACCACCTTGCCTCCGCTTCTCCTTCAATTTTCTTCTCTCTCTGGCCCGGTTTGCTGCCTCGCCTCCTTTCCTTTTCCACGTTGCAAAACCGAGATCCCAGGGTTTTTTGTTTTGTTTTGTTTTGCAATCCCGTCCGCCTTTCCTAAATAACCCCTAGAATTCGTTTTGAGATTATTAGCGGCAGCATTAGGACTAATAACGGCCCGCAATGAAACAGCCGCCGTTAGAATTCCACGTATGTAATATCGGCGTTGCCACTCTACTTCCTACCGCTATTATTACCACTAGTATTTTTGCTGTTACCAACTAGTACTGTTACTAAGATCCCACAACGAAGTAGCTGCATTTATACCTCCAAAGCCTCTGCTGCCACTATTACCATCCTTGGCCATTTCCGCGCTAGGCTGTTATAGTGCTATTATTCCACTTTCAACATCCTGCGGAAATGGTGCAGAAATGGCCCTTGCTACTACTACCAGGATCGACTAGCATTATTATTAACAACAACCCACAATTAGATTGTATCTGCAATCTTGTAGTGGCACTATTATTGTTGGTGTTGTTATTGATATTACCAATTGTTATCCATACTGCTAACAACTCATATTGTTGTGTTTACCCTTCCAAGTGTGTTGCCATTATTGCCAGTAGTAATAATATCCTGGAGAGAAATAGTTGCATAATAATAATATTATTACCTCCACCTATAGCAGTCCAAAATGTAATTGTAGCATCTACATCGCTCACCCTTTCTTGCTGTTGCAACATCCTATGGAATCCTGGGGTTTGCATGTGGCCCCTCCCGAAACTGGAAACCCCAAGATTCCATAGGATGTTGCAAGCGGAATAATAGCGCTATTACAGTCTAGTGCGGAAATAGCCTCAAAGCTGACTGAGGGCTTTTCCACACTACACTGCTATATTCCTATTATTCCACTTTCAACATCCTGTGGAATTCTGGGGTTTGTAGTTTAATGAGGCCAAAAAGCTCTCTGGCTAAGAATTCTAAAGGCACTTCCCTAAACTGCAAACCCCAGGATTCCACAGGAAGTTGAAAGTGGAATAATAGCACTATAACAGTGTAATGTGGAAATGGCCTTAATAGCACATAACAGCAACAGAAAAACAGCTAGGAGAAACAGGAAAGACCAAAGTGGTGCTTTAAGACTAACTGAATTATAGCACGAGATTTGTAGACAGCAGACCACTTCCCCAGTTGTAACGAACAGAATCTAAACTCATGGAATTATAGTACAGTGCACATGGTTGTCTGTCTAAATGTGCTCTGACTTTCATCTCAGCATCCTGTCTCCAGCCATTCTCTCTTCAAATCATCTGTCACCTGTTGTAATATAGGGAGTCTTTCTCTCTCTCTCTCTCTCTCTCTCTCTCTCTCTCTCTTTTTTTTTCATACGCACGCACACACAGACACACACACACAACTTCCTTCTGTTTAAGATTTACCCTTGGATGATTTTCATAACAACATGGTGCTATTCTTAAATTAGAAGTGCAAGAATTGCAGGGCGGAGGGGAGAGAAAAACACAAAACAAAAACCATGACATACTCTTATCAGTAAAATGCCTGTATGGTTCCTGCAGGCACAAGTAAACTTAGAGAATTTCTTAACTAGGGAAGGCATGTTTAAAAAAACTGGGTTTTTTCCCCTTCAAAATCTGACTTTCTTGGTCTCTTTCTATCCCCATTTTCCTTTTCAAGCTGCAAAATTCTCAAAAAGAATTAAGACTTTAAATAGTGTGTGTGTACAGAAGATATCTGTTAGTCTTAAAAGTAGCAGCCCTTTCATCACAATTCATGACAGCCTTATCCCTTTTGCCTCAGTGAAGACTTAAGTTTAGGTTTGTTGCCATATATGATTTCTAATGTCTTAGTAAAGGTACACACTGTGTTTCTCTCTGGCTATCTGTCTGTGTTAAGTATATATATGTGAGCCTGCTTGCAGTGGTAGATTCTGTTGCAAATAGAAGAGTTGTAGGTATAAATGATTTTCAATGTCCAACTTTCTGGAATGCTAGGAAAATTAGGGACAGAAGGAACATTTCATTGGGAGGCACAATTCTTATTTGGGGCAGGGCAGTGGCCTCATTTTGTGCCCTTCCCCATAGCTACGCTCCTGCCTTGGATTTCGGTCCACTTCTTCAGATACAGTTACAGAGTTCTGGAGCTGGAATCAGAATATAATGGAAAACAAATATGCAGATTGTGAATAAGGCTCCAAAGCCATAAACTTCCAAAGGACTGCGTAGCATGGCTATCTCTATGAAAATTACTTTTAGGTTATTCGCTTGCAATTTTAATGTATGGATTTTTTAACAAATGCAGAATTCACTAAATAAATCATATGTATATTTATTACTGATGATGCGGGATCTTTAGGCAGTTGTTGCAGATGAGTCAGGGTCAAACAAAGTTACTTTTGGGGCTACAGCTCCCAGAAACCTATAGCCAGTGGTTACACTGGCTGGGCTGTAGGTCTGTGGGAGCTATAGTTCAAAAATCAAACTTTTTCTCCAGTTCTGCAAGTAACATATAGTATGCCAGAGACAGAGAACATTTTTGCATAGGTGCAGAATGTGTAGCCCTCTAGATTATGTTGGACTCCAACTCCAACTCCAACTCCCATCAGCCATACCCACTGGTGAGGCATAATGGGAGTTGCAGTCTAATACCATCTGGGCAACCACAGGTTCCTCATCTCTGCCTTTTTACTCACACAACTCCTCTTGTCCATACAGGAAGACTTTTATAGGCCTTCCTGTTCAGGGGTGCATCTGTACTGCACAATTATAGCAATTTTAGATCACATTAATTGTCATGGTTCCATCCAAGGGAATTCTGGAATTTGTAGTTTGGTAAAATACTTATCATTCTCTGCTAGAGATACCTAGTGCAATTCCCTGAACTACAGTATTAGTATTCTCTGACAAAGAATTCTAAGTACAAAAACTACAAATTCCAGAATTCCCTAGGATGGAGCCATGTCAATTAAAGCAGTCTGTTTAAAGTAGTATATAAAGTAGTGTGAAGCACCTGAAGAAGGCCTAATGGCCATTCAGAATGAGTTGGTCTGTCTACACTTGGCAAAGAACTCTAATGCCAGGAAAATGTCCCAATTTGCAATTTGCTTTTCAGAACCAGCTTCTCACCTCTATAAGAGCTTGGCCAGCAACATCTGGAAATTTGTAATTTGCATCATCATTCAAAAAACAGAACTTCCCTATGCTCCCTTCCCAACTACTCATGATGTTCTGGTTATCTGAATTTTTTTCAGGAATTACACAGAACATACAACTCAGGACCCAGAAATAAGTAAGGAATGCAATTATGCAACTCTTATGAATTACACAACTCCTACGGCTCATTAGTAGTTATATTCTTATCTAATCTGCATTTTCTGGTCTCTGGAATCAGCTTAACAATATCTTATGCTGAATACTGTGATAGTTGAGATAAGCAGTTTTCTGTGATGTTAGTCTCATACTGAAATCTTATTGATTTTTTTAAAAAAGCATTTCTTTTCTTGAAATATTTCTAAGTTTGGACTACTCCAAATTACACAGCAAAACAACTGCAAATGTGTAGATTCAAGAGATTGTGTTTGCAACTGCTTGGACTGGCATGACAAAAGGTTTTCCAAAAAAGAAATGAATATTCCTTGCATTTTTTTTTTTATTAAAGTGCATAATGTGCTTTGGCATTTGAAAGAAGTAGAGAAATTCAGTGGTTCTATTTAAGGAACCATTTGTTGTCTTATGCTGAAAATTGTGAGTACTCTCACATCCGCTTCGGCAGTATTCTGGAAAAGCTGTTGTTACATTCATATTTTTAAAAAATAAGGAAAGTTTTATTTTACGATTGATACTTTTTTCCTTTTTTGTTCCCTATTTTTGCTGGCAAGCGCTGGCTAGATTCCCAAGCAACTCTTATGCTGTGCAAATACTTGTTTTCATTTTAAAAAATCAAAAAATAGTATATTTCTTTCTAATACCACAGAAACATGCATTTTAATACACAGACATATATGCACAGAGAGAGAATTAGTCACACTTTTTTCTGAAAAAAAAAGTATGTATTTTCATACCCCCCCCCTTTTAAAAAATATGTATGTCAAACTGCCTCATGTATGTAAGAACATGAAAACATGTATGTTGGATCAGACCAAAGACTTACCTTGTCTAGCACTCTGATACTTCAGTGACCAATTAGTTGCCTATAAGAAGCCTGCCAATATATGAAGACAACTGCACCTTTCATATTGTTTTCCCCAACAATGGATAACCAGAGACATAACGCCTCTGCACATTCTGGAGATGACATACACCCTATCCAACCACTAGCCATTGACCTATTGTTAAAACCATGCATTAGTCCTTATAAGAGAAGAGGAAGCCAACTAGGTGCCCTTGGGCAAGTAACATTCTCTCGGCCTCAGAGGAAGGCAAAGGCAAACCCCCTCTGAACAAATCTTGCCAAGAAAACCCTGTGATAAGTTCACCTTAAGGTTGCCGTAAGTCAGAAATTAAAACAACAAATATCCAAGGGCTTATGCCAACTAGAGTTGATTCAATGAATCAACGTGAACTTGGTAAGTCAACATTTATTAAAGTTTCACTGACTGAATGGGTTTCCTTTAGTCTTTAGTCTTTAGACTGAACAGTTGAATTTAGGTCATTGGCATTTACTAGATGCAGGGTTTAAGAAATAATTGTTATAGGAAGAAAAACACCAGTTGGCCTCAGGCGGCAAAGTATTTTGGGCAGGCCCTGTGCAGGGGTGGAGAGAAATGGGACATAGAGTTGAAATATTTCTGGAGCAGCTTAGTGTGTAGTTTGACCAAACAGTAAGTTCAAAAGCTCAATTCAAGCTCCCACTGTCAATATGAAAGAAACTGGCACACTTTCTCTACTCAGAGCAAAAACAAAATGGGTTCCACTTAACAGAATTTTCTCCTTCAGGGCAAAAAAAAAGCAAAAGCATGTTTTGAAGCAGCTTTTTTCAATATGGTAAATATTTTGGAGATGGCAAAAAGGCTCAATCCTCAACCAGTTCTCCCTTCACCTATTTATTCAGTTTCTAATAAGGCAGGTTCTTATTTTGAAATTTAAAGTCTAAATGAAAGGAGGGTTGTCACTGTTTTGAATGAGGTGAAAATTACTCATACACCAGCATGCTGCATATTTATATTGTCCCTGACAATTATTTTTAAAGAATTCTCTGCTTTACTTAACACCTCAAAAAAGAGATATTTCAAACCTTGCAATAAAGTGCACAGTAAGCTTCAGTTACCTCATTTGTTCTCATTTCAGAGGAAGCAAATGGGTATAAAACCTCCAGTTCTGGCAGTATGTTTTATGTTTTTCATTTCAGTACTGTGGATACCTAATGGTCATTGTACCCATTACATTTTTAGAGGTATAACTACTTTTTGAAAGTCCGAGGTACACCAGGGGAAGTATTCCCAGAGGAAAACTGTTATGCGTGCAGCCAAGTAACATCAGAACATGGGCAAGATGGCCAAAGTTATTAAAGAAGAAGGATGTACAACCTAGGGGATGCGGCAAGACTCCACCGACCTCTCTTTTCTCCCCTGCTGAATTAACTGAGTACAAGTATCTTTTGTCCTTTAAACTCAGTTTTCACTAATGGAGGTAAGGTGAGAACAAAGGAGGAAAGTAGGAGAGGAATGGGGGTATTTTAAAAGCAGCTGAAAAATTAGTCAACAGAGGCTTAATCAGGACTGTCCTTGCCAAGTCAGGACAGTTGAAGGGTAGCGTGGGGTGGTATTGTTGTTTGCGGGTTTCACTTTCATGGATTTGATTATTTGTGAGTTTTTCCACCACTACCCCACCTCAAGGGCTTCTTCTCTAGGGGAACCTGCCCTCTCTGCAGCTCTGATCAGGCCACACAGCCCTCTAAAAGCCTGCCTCTGGTCCTCCTTCTCCACCAGCCACCGCCTGGCCAGCTAAAAGTGGATAGCAGCCCAAATTCTCAGCACCAAAACCCTCTTCCACTGCCCTCCCCACATCCAAGCGAGGAGACAGACAAGAGAGAGGAAGTACAGGACCAGCATGCCAACCCACTCCCTTACCCTGTCCTTTCACTGACCTGTTTTGAACCTTGGATGCCGGTTCTCCCCACTGTTCCTCAGGTACACACACACATTTTGATATTTGTAATTTTTCCACTTTTGCAGGAGTCCTGAACCCATAACCCTACTGACGTGGAAGGCCAAGTGGATGATGATGATGATGATGATGATGATGATGATGATGATGATGATAATTACATTTTCCCCAATCTAGGCCTGATTGGGAAGGCAGGTTAAAGTTAAAACATATAGCTAAAGAAAAAATTACTTCATACAAGAGTTAAAAATATAAACTACCAATAAAATTAAAAACAGTTTTCCGAAAAGACCATTGAAACAAAGAACAACTACTATAAGTAGCATAGCACATGAAAGGCTCTTTCCTCCGGAGCACTCAGCCCTGAAAGGCCAGCCAAAAGAAAAAGATCTTTGCCTGCCTACAAAAGGACAGTGAGGAGTGAGCCAGGCTAACATCTCTCGGAAGGAAGTTTCAAAGCCTGGGAGCAGACACCAAGAAGGCCCTCTCCTATGTTCCCACCATACGTATCTGTGAGGATGCTGGATCAGAGAAATCTAGAAAAGAGAATAGTAGATCCCACCACCACCTATAATCTGTTGGGACTTCTTTCCATGAAGCTTCTGGAATGATGATTCTGCTTTAAAACATGGCACTCAGAATCACAGAATCTTAGAGTTGGAAAGTCCATTTAATCTGATCCCATGCCACACAGAAATACACAACTAAAGCACTTCTGAATGATGGCCATCTAACCTCTGCTTAAAGAGCTCCAAAGACGAAGAGTCAACCACCCTTTGAGGAGTTCACCCCACTGCTGAACAACTCTTACAGTCAAAGCAGCTCTTTCCAATGTTAAATAGAATCTCTTGGACTGTCATTTGAATCTACTGATTTGTGTCCTAGGCCATTTCCGCATGACATTGCTGCCCCACAATGGGGACACATTGCTGCCAGTCTGCGAGTTGTGCTTTTGCATGACACCATCAATGCTCCCGCTGCCAGTGTGTCCCCACCCATCACGATCATGGGATACTCCATTATCGGAAAAAATACAGTAATGGCCAGTGATTGCGCAATGCTGCCATCGCCGGCAGCCATGTGGAATGGGTAGAAGTGCAATCTAGGTGCTTCCTTCCCCGGTGCAGCATGGGAAAGAGGCCGGCTGCTAGGCGCGTGCTGCGTGTTTCCATCTGCAGGCAGCTGTCCAGGTGCAGAAGGGACCGTTGGGGACATGCTTCCATCCAGGCAAAGGTACTGCCAGGATGACACTGGGATGATGACAGAAAAGGGTAAGGTGTGGAAATGTCTCTGGAGCAACCTGTAAGGCCCCATTTTGGGGGTCCCCAATATCAATATGGTTTGGATGGGCACCATACCTAATTGGCATCATATGTAATTGGCAACACATTTTATTGGCTCTGATATCAAATCCAAGCCTGAGAGGTGACAGAGAGGTCAAACTGAGCGAGGGAAAGAATTTGACTGTAAATGTGAGAAGCATAGGTCAACTCCAAAATTCCTCCAGGTAAGACTGAGTCATCTGTCAGGCAAATACACATCACTCCTGTGGATAATAGGCTTAAACAGAAGCTGGAATTTTCCAGGGAATCCAACTGTGAGGAGCCCACCAGGGAACTGATTAACCTGGATTCTTTCCTCTTTCCTCACAGCACCCACAACAGACAGCTACTACAACACCCGTCATGTCTTTGTCAATCAAAGCACTAAGCCCATCAACGGGCGAAAGACTCATTGTCCACAACAGGTTCCCTTTGTCTTGCATCTGGAACCTTCACAGCCACAAGCCATTTTCAGGGTACAAATACCCCTGATTTGAGGATGCCCAGGGCAGTCTCTTGAAGATCTACCCATCACTCTGTCCGTCTGGCTCCTGAATGAGAACTGTCCTTAGGTCCTACCTAAGCCGAAATACATTCTGGCTCTTCACTACTCTTCTGGACTGGTAATTATAAATCCCCCCAAATCCCTCAGCCTCTCTATAATTTTTCCTCCCTTTCTTTTTCAGCTAGCTCTTGTGTGAATGTGTGATTGTGTGTATCTTGTGTGCATGCATGAGTGAATTTCCTTCAATAAAATCATTTTATTAGACAATTTTGCTTGGTTTTTGGCTTGGCCTGACCCCGTAAAAATTGGGTTTAAAGATCTTGCTAGGTTGCCCTGCATCTCCTATTGCTATTGCTTGTGCTCTGGCTAGTTTTCATTCCCCACTGATTGAAGCATATTGAGGTGTCTCCCAAGGGACCCCAGAAATCAGGGTAACAAACAGGGGAAAAAAAGCTTGCTCTATGTTCTAGATGTCATTCCCTCAGATATTTGAAGGTAGCTGTCACGTCGCCTCTCGGTCTTCTCTTCTCCAAGCTAAACATATGCAGCTCCCTAAGTTGTTCTTCAAAAGGCTTGATTTCCTAACGTTTCCTCATCTTGGTTGCCCTTCTTTGATCACATTGCCCTTGGTTGCCCTTCTTTGGTCCTTCTTCAACTGTCATGCCCAGAACTGAGCATAATATTCCAGGTGAGGCCTGACCAAAGCAGAACTGAGTGGCATTGCTACTTCCTTCGATATGGATACCATGCTCCGGTTCATGCAAACCTGAACTGCATTGGCTTTTTTGGCCACTGCATCACGTTGTTGATTCATGTTTAGCTTTTCACGTGTACTGCTTTCAAGCCAGATATCATCCCATCCTATATTTTTGCATTTCATTTTCCTGCCAAGATGTAGTACTTTATATTTATCCTTGTTGAAATTAATTATATTCATATTTATATTTATATTTATCTGTAGTTTGGGCCCAGCACTCTAGTTTGTCAAGGTCATTTTGAATTCTGATCCTGTCGTCTTCTCTGCACCTTGTTTTCAAATGAATTCCCCTCTCAGTTTTATTCCAAACTTCAAAGGAGCTATCTGAGGTGCTGAAGCCAAAGCAGCTCCTTTAAAGTTTGGATTAAAACTTAGCATGGATTCACTGCTCTGGCCACCAGCTACCACTGATGTAACATGTCTAAAGTTATTCAGCACATTTTTAAGTCCTAAAGAAGCACTAGTTTGGGAAATTATGTCGATTTTAATCTATATCCGTCTCTTCAAGGCAAAATCTGAGTAGGGCAGCTTACAACACAAAAACAGAGCTAAAACTACTGTGTGAGAAAAGGCAGGGAAACCAATTTGGAACAGATCAGAGGTTGGGTGTAACTAGCGACATGTAACAAATTAGTTATCACAGATTTCCTCTTTTTTATAATGAAGGTATAAATAAGCTGCATTTCAATGGTAACTTGATAAGAGATCACTTTATTTCTTTTTACCTGCTTTTAAAACTATGGGGATGTCTTGCTAAACGTTGGAGAAGGATAACATAGTTCAAGTGCTTCCCCCTCATGTGCTGTTTTGATGATGTGACTAGAAAGACAGAAGAAAAATGTGTTATGTACTAAATGCCAACAGTCAGATTAAAAAAAAACTAGTTACTTTTGAGAAATGGGAATGGAAAGTTACTTTTTAAAACGCAGCTGTACAAATAAGACTAATTCCTAGTTATTAACTAGCAATTACATCTGTCACTGTACAATGGGCCCCCCGTATATAGAATCATAAAATTATAGAGTTGGAAGAGACCAACGGGGTCATCCAGTCCAACCCCCTGGCATGCAGGAACCCACATCAAAGCACTCCCAACAGATGGCCATCCAGCTTCTGTTCAAAAACCTCCAAAGAAGGAGACTCCACCACACTCCGAGGCAGCATATTCCACTGCCGGACATCTCTGACCGTCAGGAAGTTCTTCCTGAGGTTCAGGTGGAATCTCCTTTCCTGCAGCTTGAATCCATTCTTCCTTGTCCTAGTCCCTGGAGCAGTGGAAAACAAGCCCACTCCCTCCAAGACATTATATCCCTTCAAATATTTAAACATGGCTATCAGGTCCCCTCTTAACCTTCTCTTCTGCAGACTAAATATTCCCAGCTCCCTAAGCTGCTCTTCATAGGGCATGGCTTCCAGACCCTTCACTATTTTGGTTGCCTCCTCTGGACACGTTCCAGCTTGTTGATGCCCTTCTTCAACTGAGGTGCCCAGAACTGGACACAGTATTTCAAATGAGTTCTAATGAAAGCAGAATAGAGTGGTACCATTGCCTCCCTTGATCTAGACACCATACTCCTATTGATGCAACCAAGAATCGCATTGGCTTTCTTGGCCACCGCATCACACTGCTGACTTATGTTCAGCTTGTGGTCCACCAAGGCTCCTAGATCCCTTTCACATGTACTGTTATCCAGCCACATGTCCCCCATCCTATATTTGTCCATTCCATTTTTTTCTGCCTAAGTGTAGGGCCTTACATTTCTCTCTGTTGAAATTCATTTTGGTAGCTTTGGCCCAGCCCTCCAATCTGTTCAAGGTCATTTTGAATTTTGATCCTGTCCTCTGGCGTATTAACAACCCCTCCCAATTTGGTGTTACCTGCAAATTTGTTCAGCATGCTCTCTATTCCTTCATCCAAGTCATTGATGAAGATGTGGAATAGCACCGGGCCCGGGACAGAATCCTGTGGCACCCCATTAGTCACTTCTCTCCAGGATGAAAAGCAGCTATTGGTGAGCACTCTTTGGGTTCAGTCAGTCAACCAAATACAAATCCACCTAACAGTAGCACTGTCCAGCCCGCATTTTACTAGCTTCTTTGCAAGAATGTCATGGGCAACTCTGTCAAAGGCCTTACTTAAATCAAGATATGCTACGTCCACAGCATTCCATTCATCTACCAAGCTTGTAACTCTATCCTAAAAAGAGATAAGATTAGTCTGGCATTATTTTTGAGAAATCCATGTTGACTTTTAGTGATTATGGCATTGCTTTCTAAGTAGTTACAAACTGACTGTTTAATGATCTGCTCTAGGATCTTTCCTGGTATTGATGTCAGGCTGACCAGGCGATAATTATTTGGGTCCTCTTTTTTTCCCTTTTTGAAGATGGGAACAACATTTGCCCTGGGACTTTAGTCTGCTGGGACTTCTCCTGTTCTCCAAGAGTTCTCAAAGATTATTGCGAGCAGTTCTGAAATGACTTCTGCCAGTTCTTTTAACATCCTTGAATGTAATTCATCGGGGCCTGGAGACTTGAATTCATCTAGTGTAGCCAGGTATTCCTGTACTACTTCTCTACTTATTCTGTGCAGCATTTCCCCCCGCTTCCCCACCTGCTCCCCATCCCCCAGGTTGAGCACTTCTATCCTTTTGGGAGAAAACTGAGGCAAAGAAGGGGTTGAGTGGTTTTCTCTCCCCCCTGTTAGTAATTGGCCATCTTCTCCACGCAGTGACCTTATCATTTCCTTGTTTTTCCTTTTGCTGCAGACAAACCATACCCTTTTTATTGTTTTTAATGTCTCTGGCAAGCCTGAGTTCATTCTGCACTTTAGTTTTTCTGACCTTCTCCCTACATCTCCTGGCTATTTGCTTGAATTCCTCTTTGGTGATTTCCTCATTCTTCCATTTCCTGTACATGTTTCTTTTAACACTTAGCTCAGCTGAAAGTTCTTTAGTCAACCATTCTGGTTTCTTTAGACACCTGCCATTTTTCCTCCTTATTGGCACATATGTGGGGGTTCCATTTCAGGAACCCCCTTAAATAGTGGAAATTGTGAATGCTTACGTCCCATTATATTCAATGGCTGTGACATGCTTCAGTGCGTTCAAGCATACATTGCCACCATTTTAGGTATAAGAAGCGACACTCCACGGTCACTCAGAATTGTTGCTCTGGAGGTCACAGGTAAGGAGAGCCCACTGTATTTACTTCTACAAAAAACTTTCCAAGTTCTGCAGTAATGCTTATTATTTGATATTATTTATGATCACTATAGCACCTTGAATGCACAGGGCATTTTAGAGGAGACAGGTGGCCAGACCTCTGCTCTCACAAGCTTATGAGCTAATATTCAACACAGGGCAGACAACAAAGGAATGTGGCTTTAGGATGGAGGAAAATGTAGGGCACGAGTAGACTGTTAGACTGAAGAAGGTTTGAGGAAGTTTCTGGTTTGAGGGCCAGAATTGGTGGATTTAACGATGAGTTTGTAAAGTTCAGTGAACCTTGTGATGTTAAGAAGTCACTGCACTTTTGTGATTCTGGGTTTGATACTGGAGTGTTTAGAGCTGGGGGAAGAAAAAGAGATGGCAACTTCCAGAGGCAGGTGATGGGAAAAGGTTAGTGCTGGGTTGGATAAGGTTCCCCTAGACATAAAGATTATTCCAATTTGTTTGCAGCCAGTCAAAAACACAGGGCTCCCTATTGAAAGTGTCTGGCTCCAGGAGCAGACAGATGGAGAGCACAGAGGTTAGGTCAGCTAGGCCTTTCCTTGACCTTTCCAGGGGGATTAAATCAGTTTGACCTTGTTGGTGAGGGCTAAATTATGTCCACAGAGTCCCCCCCTTCACTCCTTCCTCTGCCCTCAGCTCTCAAATAATGCATCTTTAATATGTCACAGACGCCTTCTTCTTCTTCTTCTTCTTTTTTTTAAGCGTCCTTTTTGTAACCTCAGGCATATTTTGTCCACTGCTTACCATTGTTCAGCAGCAGCTATTTAGTGTGAGGTTTATCTGCTCTCCTTTTGTGTATCTTCTATAAAACGGAGAGTGGAAGCAGGAAACAAACCACAGATCAGCAAAAAGTGCAACTTTTGCAAAAGACCCATTACAACAGAATAAAATAAGGAAAGCGATATGTAGTTGCTATAATGAAATGCCTAGAGCAGACCTGTGGGTTTTGCTAATGTGTTAACAAACAACCTCAAACGAAACTGACGGCTAGGCCTATGTACCTCAATGTAAACAGCTCCAAGTTTTAAGATTTTTCAGACCAGAAATACAATTTCTTCTATCTGATTAACCAAGGTACATAATACAGGAAGCTTAGAGCTATTGGCATTGTATTTTGTGCTGGAACTTTCCATGGAAATGTTGCTTTTTGGCCAAGTTTACAACTTGATGAAAAGATTGCATTGAGCCAATTGATTCTTATTGGGGATTTCTCAGGGTTTCTTGGCCTTAACGGCAATCAGGTGAAGAATATCTCACACTGCTTTGAAACCTGTGCGTGATCTCTCTGCCCTTCCGCACTTCCTTCCATGATAAGGTTCTGAATCCACATTTATCTCATGACATTGAAAATAATTAATCTAACCTGGATGGTGCAAAGTAATCTCATTTGCACATGCTGCTTGATTCACATTGCTTGGGGTGTTTCCAGACAGAGGATTCCAAGCTCTACAAATCAAAGAGTATTGTGAGTGACAGTTTGTGGCAGCTCGTTGCTTCCATGTCAGTGTGGTAGTAGATCCACTCTGGGTTTTAGTGCAAGCTTTGGAAGAGCTGTTTGAATGTGCTGAACGTTTTGGAGGGGGATTAAGGTAGTTGGGTTCCTTAAGCAGTCAAAAAAACCAGAAACATTGGGAGATTCAGGAAGTGAATAAGGAAGAAGATGAAGAAATCTACACATTCTTCTTTCAACACTGGGCCCTTTAGTCCATGATGTGCCTGGAGCCATCACACCAGTTGAACCACTGATAATCAGCCCTAAAGGTGGGATTCAGCACCTTGGATAGTTCTTTCAAAGTTCAGACTAAAACCCAGAGTGGAGGTGGAGAGGAAAGGCATTTTTCTGAAAAAATAGAAGTTCAGAATCTTCCTCCAAAAGTTACTTTTTTTGATTGCACAATTGTAACACTGTGTTTCCACTTTAACTGTCATGACAACGTCCTATGGAATCCTGGGATTCACAGTTTGGTGAGGCACTGGAGCTCTCAGCTGAGAATTCAAAATACCTCTACTAAAACTGCAAATTCACAAGATTCAGCTGTGGCAATTAAAGTGGAATTATTAGGACTATAAATGTATGGAATGAAAGGGCCTACACCTAGTTTCTGTGACACCAATGGCTTTTTTTGTTTGGTTGGTTGCTTTTTTGTCTCTCTCTTTTCCCTCCTCTAAATTCAGAGCTGCATAATCAATCTGAGTGCCAGATTCTGACATGTACATCAGTTTTACAGGCCCAGATCAGGTTTTGGAGTAGTCATTTAATGAGTGGCAAGCCTATGGATCTGAATGACTAGCCACAGTGAACATTTTCCACAGCATATTCTGAGTTGGTCCAATGTAACTTGTGGCAAATGGAAGGTAAACTCTTTGGTCAGCAGGTGGAGGACCAAATATATAGATCTTTAAGGCCAGGATTGTGAGAGACTGAAAGTGGTAGAAATGAGGTGAATGTTGTTTAACATTCCACATATGTGAGACTCGGGATAAAAGAACAAGAATTATTGTAAAATCCCTGCTAAACCATGCCTCGCTTTCTCCAGGCAATCTCAAGCTATAGTAGTTCAGAAAGATTCTCTGTCTGACAATTAATATTAATGGGTAGATTTTGCAATGTGGCATTATCACACTGTGAGATGGGTGGGCATACCGTCTCGGTTTTGGCAGGTATTAGATGTAATCAAAGGGATTACTTGGCTCAGGGAGAAAACAGAAAAATCTTGTGCTTGTTTAGTGCCCTCCCTTTCTTTCTCTCTTTGTGTTTAGATGCAAGCACAAGATGTGCTTAAGCATTTTGTGTTTATCCTTTTGTTTGGCATCTTTCTCTGAGCTTCCATGAATGAAGGGGCGCCAAAGATTGCAATCTATCAAACTGTCTTTTGATTTGGGGCTAGCTGCCAGTGTGGAGTAGTGGTCTGAGTACTGGAGTACAACTTCGGAGATCGGGGTTCAAATCCTTACTCAGCCATGGAAATTCATTGGGTGACCTTGGGCAAGTCACATTCTCTCAGTCTCAGAAGAAGGCAAAGGGCAAGCCCTGTCTGAACAAATCTAGCCAAGAGAACCCCATGATACGTTTGCCTCAGGGTCACCCTACGTGGGAAACAACTTGAAGGGACACAAGAACAAGAGGCTTTACTTGCACCTCTCTGACTTGTCTGATGCTATTTCAAGTCATAGGTCCTTTCCGCACCTTACCTTTTTCCGGTGCTGGGGTGCGGGGATCGAGCGAGCAGCCTCCAGCGAGAGGCTCTCGTGTCCCTACTGCTTCAGCTCCGCGCAAGCTGCCTGCTCGTGCAAGAGCCCCATCTCTTCCTTCCACAGTGTAGCCTGGGATTTTCCCAGGCTGCGCTGGGGCAGGAAGCGCGACCAGCGCGGCTCCGGAGGCTCTGCACGCCAGGTAAGTGCGTGCGGGGGCCAGGAGCAATGCACAATCATGCACCATTTTCGGCTTCTAGCCAAAAATGAAAAGGTGCACGAGCGGTGCCTGCCAGCCCCTGAAGCGTTGCGCAATTGTGAGTGCGTCATGCAGATCGCTCCTCACAATCGCGCGACACTCCAGGCACCCTTTCGCATGGAAAATGCCGTGCGAAAAGGGCTTTAGTTACATGTCCTTCCATGGGGGACACACACAAAACACTGTTGTATGACTGTCCTGTGCACAGATTATTATTTCCCTCTAAAAATCTCCCAGTGAGACTAGAGCTTCCTGGTTGAGAATTCTAAATATCCCTCCCTAATACACAAATCCTAGGATTCTACAGGACGGAAACCAGGGCTGTTAAAGTAGAATCACAGTGTTATAATAGCATAGTGTGAAAGGGCCCCTGGATATGTCCCATAGCTAGATGAGGACTGATGAAATCATCTGCTGAGACCTCTGGAGGACATCTCAGCAGATCATAGAATCATAGAGCTGGAAGAAACCACAAGGGCCATCGAGTCCAACCCCCTGCCATGCAGGAATACACAACCAAAGCACTCCTGACAGATGGGCATCCAACCTTTGTTTAAAAACCTCCAAAGCAGGAAACTCCACCCTGCTCCCAGGCAGTATATTCAAATGTTGAACTGCTCTTACTGTCAGGAAGTTCTTCCTAAAACACAACGATGTCATCATTCTGTGTCTAGCTATAGGGACATGGCCGGATGCTTCTCTGGTTCTCTGTACTCTCCACTTACCACTGAATGGTCTGGGGCAAGCTGCAGTGGATAAATGGTAAGGATGGAGCTGAGAGGAGAGATGTAGTGCTGTCTGAGGAACCATTACACTACACTGTACCATACAGGGATCTCAGTCACAGTAAATCCCAATACATATATTCCTCACAGGCAAATGGCTTTTAATAATGTGCTGCATTGTCTGTACATGTTGTTGCTTTTTAACTGATATGTTTTTAAAAATGCTTTTAATTCTACTAGCAGTTAATTATATCGTATTTTCTATTTTCATGTAATGAACTTTTATCTATGTTTTAACCTTTGGAAGCTGCCTTGGGGCCCAAGGCAGGGAAAAGTGCAGGAAGCAAACAAACAAATAATATTCTTCTATTGCTTTACTACCAAAAGAACAAGAAAGGGGTAGATAAGAATGACTTGTATTAAAATCTAAGCTGGAGAAAAACATCCCAATGGTCGTGACACTTGTCCTGTACTAGTTAAGTGTTACAAGCTTAATGGAATTGATTTTTAAGTTGTTCCTGGAGAATATATTGTTACCCCCAACCCTCCGCCATTTATCAAATGCAGTTACATCAGTAGTGGGCGAAGTGCTTATCTTCCAATATTTCACAGATGAAAAATGAGACACATGTGTCCAAGCTACACTGGAGTGTGGTCAAGATGGCAAAAGTTACTAATAAAGAACAATGCACAAGCTAGGAGAAGGTGCAGCAGTTTGTTTGGGCTGAGCCTACTGGGAAGGGCAAGATTCCACTTTCTTCTCCGCTGCTTCCTACAGAGCTAATTGAAGGCAAACTACTTTTGCACTTTGAACTTAGTCTGCAGCCACTGAAGTCATCTGATGACAAAGGGGGAAAGTTGGAGAAGGAAAGAGAAACTGGGACACTCTAAAAGCAACTGGAAAGTATGAGAGAGGATTAATTGGGACTGTTGTTACCTCACTGGTAAACTCTGTCCTGGGGTCTACAATTTTTATATTAAAATATTATTCAACATGCCTGAGAGGTCACCTGGATGAGCACGGAGGCAGCAATGGTTGAACGATCGAAAACCAGGTCAGGCCAGTACAATCCCCATCAGGTAGCCCCATCAGGTAGCCCCAGGAGACCTCAAGCTGTGCAAGCCCACAGTAGACAAAGGGTCCTCAGCCACTAAGGAGCCAACTTGAGGGGATTAGTGTGTTTTCCCCCAAGCTGAGCACTGATAGCAATAAAATCCTATCAGGCAAGGACCATTTACTTAAATTCACACCACAATCCAAAGTAACTGAAGATCCTGAGACTTTGGCAATACCTTCTAATCTCATCATGCAAAGAGAGTTGCCATTGCGGAGCTTCTTTTCCGTTACAACACCCATTGTTCTCCCCAGGAGAGGAATTGTCCTCAAGGTACTTTTTCCCCTACAGATAGTCTCAGTTTTTGAGCATTTCTTTGGATCACTCCCAGTCATACCAGCAGACCATTTCTCTGTCCGTCGAGTAATCCCCTCAGCCCTCTCTGTGCTGAGCTCCACTTCTTCACTATTTTTCCCAGACCAAGGACTTCAGGAAAAGATGCAGTATTACCCCAGCTACAATCCTTCAATATTTCCTCTATCCAGTTTCCTCTCTTTTGATTCTTAATAGGTCTTGAGTGACTGTGTGAGTGATTGCGTTGGTGCGTGAGACTTTCATTCAATAAAATCATTTATTAGACATCTTCATTTGGTTTTTGGCTTGGCCTGACCCCATAAAAAATGGGTAAAAAGACCCCACTAGGTTACCCTGCCTCTCGCATTGCTATTGCTTGTGCTCTGTTGAGTTCCCATTCCCTAACCCGTGGAGCATATTAAGGCGTCCCCCACGGGACCCCAGAAATCAGGGTAACACTGTCCTTGCCAAATCGCAACAGTTGGAGGGTATAAAAGTGTGGCTTTGAAGTCACATACGGTCCTTGAAAGACTCCAATCCTCCCCTAGACTGCCCTTTTTCTGGTAAAAGGGGATGAACTGCTTCTTTTAGAATCAGTCAGGAATGCTACTTCATGTTTAAAAACATGTTACAGCCTCCTTTCCATAACTTTTTTGAAAATCATTTTTGAAAACCAGAAGTGGACTTCTAGCCATTTTAGATTTGGGTTTTTGTCCTTTAAAAATTTCTGATAGTCTGTGAGGCCCCTAGAGGATCTCAGTGGCAGAAAAATGGCCTCCCACATCTGGCCAAGTTAACCACCCTGAGATTGAAGGGTGTAGAGACTTTTTCCTACCTCCTTCTGGATTTTCTTTAGAGATGGGTGAGAATTTTGTTTCAGTTCATTTTTGATGAATTCTTTCCAAAGTTGGCCAATTTCTTCATATTTGGGAGGGTCAGAAAAAATCTAAAATGGAAGAAAGTAATTAAACTAACAAACATCCATCCACCCAGGGCCAGGGCTTCAAGTTAAAAGACAGGTTTTAGACTGTAATCTACCATGTTAGTGTTAATTCAGGACTGCCATCTCTTTTTTATTTCTGAGAGGTTTTTCATCTTTCACACTCATATGGCCAGTGAATAAATGGGGCCCTCTGGATGCTGGGAATAGCCATACCTATTGCATTTCCTCCAAATGTCCAGATTCGGCAGGAACGAACCCAATTAATCCTTTCCTGGCCTGCTTTTTCGGGTACTTTTAAAATGTCCTCGTTTCTCTTTCCTCCTCCTTTTTCCCTCTTCATCGTTGGTTTACTTCACGTGGTGCAAAGAGTTCAAAATGTGAAAGCAGTTTGCACTGGATTAACTCAGCATGGAGAAAAGAGAGGAGGAGAAGAATCTTGCTCCTCCCTGTAGATTCAGCAAAAGCAAACTGCTGCAGCCCCTCCTGGTTTTTGTGCTCTTCCACATTAATAATGTTTGCCATCTTGATTGAACTAAGACATTACTTGGCCACATGTGTCCCATTTGTCATCTCTGAAACATTGGAAGATATGCCTGCCTTCTCCCCCCTACTGAGCTCATTGAATGCTGGTGCAAATTAGGGAAATTTTAATTTTTGAAAAAATTACTGATATTCGCTAATTTCTTCACATTCATAAACCAGGAGGGTAGGGCACAAGACCTTGAGATCTAAAAATTTCCTATGCTACAGGTTTTTATCTCTCTGCTTGTTTTCCCTAAATCCCTTTCTCCTCAGCCACCCTATGAAGATGGAGATGTGAGCTATGGACAGAAATGAGTACACCAGGCACATTCCTTTAAAACCTCTCTTTTGCTGCTGCATGCTTAGGGCATTCTTCGAGCTAATGTTATCAGATTTGGGCCTTTGATCATACAGCAGAGATACAGACCTAAATCCTTCAGGTCCTCAGGTATGGTTCTTGACCCTGGCAGAACTCAAAATCTTTTGCAACGGGGAGTCAAATTTAAGGTGGAAAAGGATCCCTGAAGTCTGAGAATCACCACAAGATAGAAATCATTCCTTCAACTGTGAGAAAGCTGAACAGAACCACACTTCATTCGCTCGTGTTCTTGTCTGCATTCTGATTGCAAAACTAACTAATCCTCATCTATCTGCAGCAAGTGCAGGCCCCTGTTTATAGCAGTAGCAGTTAAGTTGTTAATTTTACACTAAACGGTTGTTATGATGATGAATTAGCACCCTAGGCCATCACCCAGGGGACTTGAGTCGATGCAGCCAACCAAACATGGGTGTGTGAGTAAAAGGAAGAAGGTCAGAGAAGCTACTTTTAGAAGCCCCTCATGCAAAAGCCAACCGAACAGAAAAACACCAGTCACTGAACAAAGAAGGGAGGGAGAGAACAAGAAATAATAGTTGTCTCTCGGTTTTAAGTGCAATACCACTGATATCAATCTTTAGAAAGCATTTTTCCCCATTCCTTTTTAAAAGCATGTCCATCCCCAATCTCATTTGACCTAGTCAGTCATGGATTAAAATTATAATAATTTCCTGATCAATAGGGATGGAAAGAATATTTTAAAATATTCCAAAAAGTTGTCAAAAATAATATATTTCCAGTGTTGGGAACCTCTGAAAAGAAAGAACCTAGTCTGGTGATAACTTCGCAGTTTGAGACTTGATCTGCCCAAACTTCACACATTTTTGTGTGCAGAAAAGAGCATTTTGTGCAAAAATAGTATTTATTTTCTGTGAAGAAAACGCTGTTGATGGGGACTTCATCTGCACATAATTTGCACAGAAAACAGCATTTTGCTATTTTCTATTTGAAAATACCACATGGAATTCTGTACAGATTAAATCTTGAACTCCTGTGCAGATTTAGCAGGAAGATTGCCAAAACTACTGTTTGTGTCCTTGAAGAATTAAATTAGCAAAGAATTACATTTCTATTAAACAATGGCTCCCACCAAATTAATGCAACATGGACTTTCTACAAGCTAGCACCTTCAGTAAACGGTAGACATCAATCTATTCTCTGTTCATATATTTAGCAAAGAGGGCCACAAATTTGCTACAGAAATGGAAGTGATACTGCATTGTGACTGACTGACTGACAGAATGATTTGTATAGACACACCTCAGTTAACAAAACCTCCGTCAAAGAAGCTTCTTTTTATAAGGTCTTTCTTATGCTTGTCCAGTCCCTCTTTTCCTCCTTGGACTCTTTCTAAGCTAGAAGGTTTTTGCAGCATCGGCCTGGGAAGACGGTGAAGGACTGCTGGAGAAACACAAAATTTCGTGTTGGTTTCAAGCAATGTGCGTGCAATAAATCTTTAGCTGGGAAGGGGATTCTACTCGAGCCAATCCTGTTGTAGCTGTGGCCATTTTCTCACTAGACTGTTATAGTGCTATTATTCCACTTGCAACATCCTATGGAATCCTGGGGTTTGCAGTTTCGGGAGGGGCCAGCTGGCCCCTCCCGAAACTGCAAACCCCAGGATTCCATAGGATGTTGCAAGTGGAATAATAGCGCTATAACAATCTAGTGCGGAAATGGCATATGTATGCCTCCCTGCAAGAGCCAAAGTAAACAGCAACTGCCTCCAAACTCACTTAGCATGCATGGAGAAGAAAACAGAGAGAAGGGAAAAGCCAATAAGCATACCTTACCCACTACCCCAAGTTAAAAGATCTATAAGCTTGGCCACTAAAATGGAAATCATAAGAATAATGGAAGTTAGTGAAATTAGAAGCTATTTCTGGAATTATTTTGGAAGAAACTTTCAAGTGGGCTCTTGAAGGTTCAAAATATTTTTCTTTACATATGAAAACCTTACCTGACCTGATTGTCTAATTACGTGTGAGCATACCATGTAATTCCATTCCAATAAAATGTTTGCTGAAACAACCTTACCTCCTCTTCTTTTTTATGCTGTAGGAACCTATCCCTATTCTTTCCATATCTTTTTCTGCCTCTGATATCAGATTTTCTGTTAAGGAAGTACAGTCAGCCCTCTACATTTGCGAGTTGCACTTTCACAGATTTGATTATTTACTAATTTCTCCAACCCTTCTCCCCTGCCATGGCTCTGACAGGCCACTCAGCCCTTGTCCTCCTCTACCAACTGCTGCCCAGCACAGGACGGATCACAGCCCAGTTTCTCAGTACCACAAAACTTCTCCCATTACCCCTCACATATCTAAGGAAGGAGATGGACAAGAGAGGAAGTATGTGACCACCATGCCAACCCACTCCCTTTCCCTGACCTGATGGATCACAGCCCATTCTCTGCACCATGCCTCAGCCCCAGCCCCCCCCCAACACACACACATATTTTGATATTTGAATTTTTTTTCACTTTTGTGGGGGTTCTGCACCCCTAATCCTAGCAAATGTGGAGGGCCAACTGTGATGCGCAGGAACACGTCTAATTTGTTAACTGAAGTATACCTATGTTTACATCAACTGGTGTTCTCAAGGCAGCTTACTTTAATTTTAAAATATAACAAAACACAAGAGGGAAGGGCAAAGGTGCAGAACCTCAGGGCTTTTTGTTCTTGAAAGGAGCTTTCATTGGTGTTGAGCCTTCCTCACCTGTATGTCTTTGGCAGTTTTGCCCTGCTGGAAGATGCAAAAGGCATTGTGGGAGAAAGAAAAGGTACACACAAGCTTTCTCCAGTCCTCAGATATCCCAGGTCCAGGCCAGAGCAGGACACAAAGTATACAAGCTTCTCTTTGGGCAGGTATACTCTCTCTCTCTCTGTGCCATCCTACTTCACAGAATTGCTGTGAGGACAAAAGAGAAGTTATGCACAGCACCCTAAATTACTCAAGGGAAGTGGGTAGTCAGCAAAGAGCAGGTGCGTCTTATGTATTATATGTTCTTTTTTCGGACAGGGTGCAGGGGACTGTTCTCTATCCTTTTGCACTCTTTCCAAAACCTCCTTCCCCCAGCAGCTGTCAAACCTCAGTAGATAATTCAGATGATGAAGTTGTGGCTCATTAGGGCTCCAAGGGGAAGAAAAAGGGGGTGAACTCACCCTTGTTTATTTCCCTCTTCTGAACCAAAACCAGCTGTTTCTTCCCCATCTGAATTGACTTTTTCCTCTTTCCTCCTTCAATCAGTAAATAGCAGTGGCAGCATCTCCCAGGGCTTGACAGCTGCCAGTGTAGGGGAAGACATAGAACTACCAGGATTTTATTCTCTACCTGCTTGATGTAGGAAGTGCAATAACTTTAGCTTAGTCATTTTGGCTGCTAGGGAGAGTTCAGGCTTGACTTGCTTTCAGATCCATTTACTGGTCTTTTTGGCAGTCTGCAAGTATCAGTAAAATTCTCCCTCAGCACCACATTTTGAATGAGTTGATTTTCTTCCCTTTAGCTTTCTCCAATGACCAGCTGTCACAACCACACACAGAAACTGGAAATACTATGGCATAGATGATTCTGACTTGGGTATTTAATTATATATCTTTATACTTGACAATCTTACCTAGTTCCTTCATAGCTGCCCTTACAAATCCTAGTTGTAACATAGCCACCTGAATATGGTGGCTATGTTGATTAATGACTGAGTCAACTTAGAGAAAATCTTAAACTATTTCAATGTGTTCATTCATTTTAAAGTTTTTCATTATATTTATTTTATTATTTGATTTACCTCCTACTTTTTGTCCCTCAAATGGGAGCCAACATTCTTCATTCAGCTCACAAGATGAACTGGAAAAAAAGGTAGAGATCAAAATATTATAATATGTCATATTGAAACATAAGTAAACAAACAGTAATACCAAAGCACAACTTAAATGAAAGGGAGCCATATTTGAGTGCATCTGTAAAGTGGATTGACATGCACAAAAGTTCATGTGAAAATATATTGTTAGTCTCAAAGGTACTCCTGGATTCTTCCTTTCCCCTCCTCCTTTTCCATTTTAAACTGAAGTGAAAGAAATTTAAAAGCAACATCAGTAAAGTACAGTACTCATTAAAGTTCCTTCCTCAGTAATACGTCACTTGCCAAAACCCTGCCTTCATAAAAGGCTCTTTTCCTACAAAAAGGAGGACAGCAAATAAGAGCGCAGCCTAGCAACTTTTCAGGAGTTCCACTGCCTTGGAGAAACCACAGAGAAGGCCCTGCTGTTATGGTGCTGTTGTGTGCCTTCAAGTTATCTCTGACTTATGGAGACCCTAAGGTTGGGTATTCTTGGTAAGATTTGTTCAAAGGGGGATTGCCTTTGCCTTCCTCTGAAACTGAGTGAGTATACTGACCCAGTGGCTTTCCATGGCTGCATGGGGATTCAAGCCCTGTTCTCCAAAGTCTTAATCCAGTGCTCAAACCACTACACTATGCTGGCTATTAGACTACAGTAATGCTATCTACATGGGGCTGCCCTTGAAGAATGCTCAGAAGCTACAGCTACTAAATAACAGAAAGTTAACACTAGCTTTGCTGTCATTCCTCCTGCCCTCTCTCCTACCACATTTTCTATGGGAACTCAGAATGTAAGCTCTTTGGGGCAGGATCTGGGTCTGAGTTTTGTTTAACTCTGATTGCTTTGCAAGGTAGCACACCCAACAGTGGAGCTGCTACATTGAGGTAGGCAGGTTTGGTGGGTCCTGTGGCAGTTTCCTGCCCCTAGGGCCCTTTGGGGGCTTCATAGACCCCCACGCCAAATTAGAGAAAAAATGTTTTATGCCTTCAAGTCGTTTCTGACTTACGGCAACCGTAGGATGAACCTATCAGCCGGGAGGGGGGGGAGTCTGGGACTAAGAGTGTATGACGTGTCCAAGGTCACCCAATGGGTTTCCATGGCCGAGCATGGAACTGAATCCTGGTTTCCAGGGTCATAGTCATACTCAAACTGCTACACCACGCTGGATCTCAGAGAAAAAATATATCCCATCCAAAAATAATGGAAGTGGCTAGAAGTCTACTCTTGGTCTGCTTTTGAAAAACTGGCATTTGTTCAAAATTCCCAGTGGCCCTGAAATCTGTCTAAAATGCAAAGGCAATTCACCTTTTTGTGGCCACAAAAGGGCACTATGGAGCAGTTAACAGCCACAAAACAATGTTGTAGGCTGCACTTTGCTCGTCCTTTGTTTGTATAAATATATACAGTAATGCTATCAAATTTCAGCAAATGGCCCCTTGCATTTGCTCAATGTGTCTGAAAGATCATATTCTCAAATATAGAATCATAGAATCATAGAGTTGGAAGAGACCAGAGGGGCCATGCAGTCCAACCCCCTGCCATGCAGGAACACACATCAAAACATTCCCAACAGATGGCCATCCAGCCTCTGTTTAAAAACCTCCAAAGAAGGAGACTCCACCACACTCCAAGGCAGCATATTCCACTGCCGGATAGCTCTGACCATCAGGAAGTTCTTCCTGAGGTTCAAGTGGAATCTCCTTTCCTGCAGCTTGAATCCATTGCTCCTTGTCCTAGTCTCTGGAGCAGCAGAAAACAAGCCCACTCCCTCCTCGACATGACATGCCTTCAAGTATTTAAATATGGTTATCATGTCACCTCTTAACCTTCTCTTCTGCAGACTAAACATACGCAGCTCCCTAAGCTGCTCCTTATAGAGCAAGGCTTCCAGACCCTTCACCATTGAGCCTGGCCACGTTTTTGAGAGATTCCAGGGAGACCATTCTCTCTATCCCAGCATCCGCACAGGTATGTCTTTTGGGATGCCTGCTTTTAGGCTCTGGAACTCTCTTCCTAGAAAAGCTAGACTGCCACTCTCTGTGCTTTCCTTCCGTAGCCCGGTGCAGATGACTTTTTTTTTTTCAGCAAGCCTCTGATGGGCCTTTCATCAGGGCCGCCTTATCCATTAGGCCAGTGGTTCTCAAACTTTTTACCCTGTGACCTCCTTTAGATCTATACATGGATGTTGCCCCCTCTTGATATCACGCTCTCCCTTATCCTATCTTACGCCTATCTGTCCCTCCATCACAGGCCCCTGCTGCCAACACACACACTCTGTCTTCATACTGAGCTCTTGTGTTTTCCACCTCCTCTCTTCACTTCTCGCAACCACCACACGAGAACTGTCTTGTGGTCACTAAGGGGCATGCACTTGCCGCACCCATGGTGGAACATTTGGAGACCCTAAGTGGGAAAAGCATAAAAAAGGTTAAACTGATTTTCATTGCTTGGAGGAAGGTATAATGGGGGGAACAGACTTTGCATCACTCTTCTGCAGAGACCAGTCAGTCCTCAATGTTGCACGTGCGTGTACACACGCACACGGGCTTTTCCGCCTTTGTCACATCTGCTGTACTTTCAGACTGACTTTTCTTGCACCCCTCGCCTTTGGGTCCCACTCCACTGTTTGAGAACTGTTGCATTAGGTACTTTAGGCCCAGTGCCGAGCGGTACGAAACTTTTAGGGCCTACAAAAATAGGATTTTAGGGTCTACTAAAACATCCTTAGTGGTATGTTGAGGAGAGGTGGGGAGTCGCATACAAGAGTGCCTAGGGCCCGTGAAAACCTTAATGTGGCCCTGCCTTTCATAATGTCCTGTACAGTATTTGTTTTCATTTTTAATTGTAATACACTTGCCCTCCATATCCACACATTCTGTATCCATGAATTCAACCAACCGCAGCTTGAAAATACTCCAAATAATAATAATAGCAATAATAATAATAATCCAAAAAGCAAATTTTGATTTTGTCATACAGTCGCCCATCCATATCCGCAGATTCTGCATCCATGAATTCAACCAAACACACCTTGAAAATATTCCAAATAATAATAATAATAATAATAATAATAGGAATAATAATAATAATAATCCAAAAAGCAAACTTTGATTTTGTCATTTTATACAGGGAATGCCATTTCACTAGACCATTGTACTCAGTCTATTTTTAAGTAAACTTTTAATTGTAAATGCATTTTTAATTATATTTTAATTATGTGATTTGCATTTTAAGTAGTTTGTATTTTAATATATTTTAGTTACACTTTGTTTTTAGTTGTATCTGTGATGTAACCCACCTTAAGCCTCGGGGAGAGGTGGGTAAGAAATAAAAAATTATTATTTTTTATATTATATGCTTATAATGGGACTCGACATCCACGAATTTTGATATCGAGGGGGGTCCTGGAACCCAACCCTACCAGATACTGAGGGCTCAATGTACGCTTAACTGTTTTTACTTCCATAACTTAATTATATTTTTAACTCTTGCATGATGTATACTTTCATGATGTGTCTGTTTGAACGCTTAAGCTGCCTTTACTCCCAAACTCTGAAGAAGGCGAAGAAAAGACGTATTACTACAATCTGGTACACACCCTGTAATTCTTTCTTTTCCTTCTTCAATAAAAGGAAACATCTGAAGGGAAAAACTCAGACATTTGGATCAGTTCCTTTTTAATAGGGATACTGTACTGTTTAGAGGTTGCTTTTCGTTCCAAACAGCACAAAGGAATTTCTACTGAGCTTCCCCCTTCTTCCCCAGGGCTTGTCTCTCGGTCCCTTCGGGTTTTCCTCCTGTCCTGCGTGTGCAACAAGGCAAACTGTGCCAATGGGCTATAAAAACTCAGCTGTCCTCACAAGGCAGCCGGCCAGAGATGAAATAAATCCCTTTGTTTAATATATATGGCCGCTGTCCCGCTACTGAATTTCAGCAGGTAGTTGGCGCCATCTAGAGATCTACCGCCTGTACTGCAGGTGCTATCAAATATGTTAATAGGCCAGGTGAAGGCCCCTCTTTCACCTCTAGTGAAAACTGGGAGATTTATTTCTCCATGGGGGGAAGAAGGGTCCTCTAAGACCATTTCCGCACTAGACTGTTACAGCGCTATTATTCCACTTTCAGCATCCTATGGAATCCGGGGGTTTGCAGTTTCGGGAGGGGCCCGAAACCCCAGGATTCCATAGGATGCTGAAAGTGGAATAATAGCGCTATACAAGTCTGGTGTGGAAACGGCCGAAGACACCCTGACTTCATTTTTCGGAGTTGTAACCCTTCTGAAAACAGCAGACGTGGCTCCTTTTCACCCCCGTTAGAGCTAGTTCTGCTCAGTCTATTGCGGCGGTTGCAGATGAACTCCTCATGGTGGCTTTGCTGTTGTCTTTGTATATCTCCCACGTCAGTTTCAACTTACGGCTACCCCCAGGGGAACCTACCGCGGGATTTTCAGAGGCTGAGAGTGTGTGATGCACCCAAGGTCAGCCAGTGGGTTTCCATGGCTGAGCGGGGAATCGAACCCTGGGCCACTTCCGCACGAGACTATTATAGCGCTATTATTTCACTTTCGACACCCTATGGAATCCTGGGGTTTGCAGTTTCTGGAGGGGCCGGCCGGCCCCTCCCGAAACTGCAAACCCCAGGATTCCATAGGGTGTCGAAAGTGAAATAATAGCGCTATAACAGTCTCGTGCAGAAATCGCTCTGCTCTCCAGGGTCGTAGTCCAGTGTTCAAACCACTACACCATTCTGGCTCTCTCATGGGGACCACTATCTGTCATTTCCTTTCCTCTACCCACAGTACCTCTGGCATTATGCTACAGTCTGACTACAGCCGGCAGACTGAAAAATGAAAAGGGTTCTCACACCTTTAGCGATTGAGGCGGTCGTTGTTGTGTGCCTACAAGTCGTTCCTCCTTGGTTTTTCTCGGCAAGATTTGTTTGGGGGCAGGTTGCCTCTGCCTTTGTCTGAGGCCATTTCTGAGGCCTTTGAGGCCCCTCCCTAAACTGCAAACCCCAGGACTCCGTAGGATGTTGAAAATGGAATAATAGCGCTGTAACAGTCTACTGCGGAAATAGCATGAGAGCGTGACCTGCCCAAGCTCACCCACGGGGGTTTCCATGGCCAAATGGGGATTCAAACCCTGGGCTCCAGAGTTATTGTCAACACTCGAAGGGGAATTGTCGCGCAACCAGGTTAACAAGCGACACTTGCTGAAATTCTCCCTTCCACACAACCAATAAAGGTACAGTAGCCCTCTCCAGTTTTCCCTATGGCATTCCCATCATGACTTCTATGGGGCATCAGATTGATGGTGCCACACGAGGGAAGGCCATTTCTAGGGAAAGACAACATGAAGACAGCTGGCTCTCCTATGCCGGTAGTCTGCCAAGGCTTCTCAGCTGTACGTTCAAGTTGATAGCAGGAGCTAGCAAACACATTCGTTTTCTAAACAGTCCGGGTTCATAGCAAGCTTAGAGCATCCGAGTCCGAATTTACCAAGAATCCAGGGAATCTGTAGTCCAGGCAAAAGTCCAAGGTACATGAGCAAGGAATGCAGGGGTCAGCAAGGCTTTTACCACCAATGGAATCAGTAGGCTCCAGCAGCTTTCTGCCTCCCTGGCCTCTGGTTACATAGGCTCAGCATCCTACCTAGTTGTGGCCTAATTAACAAGCTCTTCCTATATAAACACTGCCAGAAACCTGGGCTCTGCTTTTTCCACCTGTACTGGCTGCCGTTAAGTATTGTCCCACTCATGTCTCTAGGACCTGGTTGTTGCATGTCATCATTCCAAGAGGCTAGATGTTTTTACACAAGACAGGGGCCAATTGGTAGCAGCACACTGATCACAGAATTCCCTCCCAAGCAAAATCAAATTGGCTGCATCGCTGTTGAACTTTCCAGAACGGCAGAGAAAAACTATATTAATCCAAGCAGTATGTCTGGTGTTTAAAACGAATTTTTGCAATTTGTTTTTAATCTGCTTTTCAATAACGTTTTATTGTATGTCACTTTAGGAGTGGGCAAAAAAATAAAAGATAAATATTTTTAAAAAATAAATAAAATGGCAGGCATCATCCTATTTCTGCCGCTATCACAGATGATTTCTTTTAAAAATGAATGAATGAAAGAAAGAAAGAAAGAAAGAAAGAAAGAAAGAAAGAAAGAACGAACGAACCTAGACAACCCCAGACAGCCAGGAGAAAGGAATGTTGAAATAGCCTGGAAAGGAATTTGAAAAAGGCAGTTGAAAAAGAGAGGTGGAGGACAGAAGAGGGAAAAGACAAGACAAGAAGTGGATTTCTTAAGAGAACATTTTGAACTATTGTCTAAACTGAGGCCATTTCTGCACTACACTGTTATAATGGTATTATTCCACTTTCAACATCCTATGGAATCCTGGGGTTTGCAGTGTGGGAAGGGCATTTAGAATTCTCAGCCCAAGAGCGCTTTGGTCTCAGGAAACTACAACCCCCAGAATTCCACAGGATGTTGAAAGTGGAATAACCACTATCCGCAGTGTAGGGCAGAAATGACCTGAGAGAAGAGACATGAAGGTGATCTCAACAGTGAAGAACAGCAGGAAAGAGCAGAGGGGAAAAAAAGCTGAGCTGGGGAAAGTTACTTTTTTGGAGAGGGGGACAACTCCCAGCTACCCATGATGGCTGGCAGATTTTGGGAGCTCCTGTCCAAAAAAGTAACTTACTCATTCTCTCCATCTGAAAAGGAAACAGTTGAAATGGGAAGAGTTAAAAGCCTTGTGTGTACATGCAACAAAGGGAAGTTAGGAACATCAAGAAAGGTAAAGCACTGATTAAACTGCTTGGGGGGGATTTTTATTTATGGGTGTTTACTGTTGTTTGAAACAACAAGGAGTATTTATTTAGATAGCACCATCAATGTACATGGCACTATACAAAAATAAATCAATAAAACAAAGACTCCTGCCAAAAGCATAATCTCTATATATGCACATATACATGCATACATACACACACATGGAGAAGGAACAGATTAATACAGACAGAAAAAACACAATACACACAGAAAGCAAGTTGTCCAAATATACATAATCTGAAAATCCAAATAAATGTTGATATACCCATGTATTCCTCTGAGTCCTTTAATTCCCCTCTCAAACCTTTTGTTTAAACCTAGGGTGGGTATTATGTGCCCTCAGGTATTCTTGAACTACAGCTCCCATTGGCCCTAACCAGTACAACCAATGGTGAAGGATGATGGGAGTTGCAGTCCAGCAGCACTTCTGTAAAATCATTGTTTGTTCCTAACTGGTTTAAAAGAACGCATGGCCCCTGCTACCATACCTTTCATTCCTTGGATAGTTTTCACTAAGTAATTTGTTCATTTTGTTGTTGTTGTGTGCCTTCAAGTTGTTTCCAACTTATGGCAGCCCTAATCCTATCATGGGGTTTTCTGGGGCTGAGGCATGGTAAGAGAATGGCATAAAACCCCTAAAAATTATCTTTTAAAAAAGTAACTTTTGAAAGTAACGAGAAAATGTTACCCGTTGAACCAATAAGCAAGCCTGTTGCTTTCAGGCGTGGCAGAGAATGCTCTATCATCATCCCCAGTGTTGAAGAAAAAATCAGTTTCAGTCCAGTTGGATTACAACTCCCAGAATCCTGCATCTGGGGATTCTGGGAGTTGTCGTCTCCCTAAGTCAGTTTCCCTGCTAAACTGTGTTAGTGGTCAACCGTACATTTGACTTCTAGCGATATCCTTCATGTTGGAGACATCTGGAAATGGCCTTCTTCATGCTGATGGACTTTAAAGTGAATTCAGCAGTGGCTATTTCATCTGCATGCTTCAAAGTACTCTCTTCTAAAATACTGCTTTGTATATCACATGGCTCAGTTCTGGCCTTGAAAGGGGTTCTCAGTACTAGCCTAGACTTCTGGCTACTAGACGGCTTTAACAAAAAAACAGGGCATCTCACTTCACACCAGGACTCAGGGATGACACCAAGGCTTCAGTCTTAGGCTGTTTAAATTAAAACTAGTTAGCAGGTCATCAGAGCTCAGGCAGAAGACCTTCCCATTGCCACTAAAATTACAGTTCAAATCCATGCATACTAGGTGGAAGGAGTCTCTGGAACCATTTTTTTCTATAAAGTTCACATTGGGAAGGATTAAACAAGTCCATGTAAGATCTATCAACAGGCATGGAAGTGAGATGAAACCTCCATGTGCAGATATAAGTCTGAATGCCAGATATTAGAGATATGCAATGAGGAATATTTATATTCTAATTTTCACATACTGCTTATGAACTTCCTGTTTTATCCAGGTAGCTCCTGTGTGAACAGAATGGTAGACTACTGGATGTACATTAGTCTGGTCCAACAATATAATTTTAAATTATAGAATAGACAGCCTTAGAGGGTGGTAAACTGTTTTCCTTGAGAATTTTTTAAGCACAGGTTGGATGGCTATTTCTCACAACTGTTTTAGTTGAGTATGGCAGGGGGTTGGACTGGATGGCTCTTGGGGCACCTTCTGTAATTCTAAGATTCTATTGTTGTTAGATAGAGTTGTTGGAGTTGGAGGAGACCCCAGGGGCCATTCAGTCTAACCCCCTGCCATGCAGGAACACACATCAAAGCATTCCCGACAGATGGCCATCCATCTTGTGCCTTCAAGTTGTTTCCGATTTATGGTGACCCTATCATGGGGTTTTCTTGACAAGATTTGTTCAGAGAGGGTTCGCCTTTGCCTTCTCTGAGGCTGAGAGAGTGTGACCTGTCCAGAGTCATCCAGTGAGTTCTCATGGCCAAGGAGGACTTGAACCCTGGTCTCAAACCATTACGCCATGCTGGCTCTATGCCTTGTATATATCTTTCATGCAGCCCTTCTAATTTGTAAGTTCATGTCTAGTCACTGTTACACTTGCACACACAACAGCCTTGCATTGTTGACCTCTAGTATCTGTATTTTATAGATGGCATGGGGACAGAGAAATGGCCAAGGTTACCTGAGGATCCTGATCTAGGAGGTTGCACACTTAGTGCTGTGTCTGTTAAGCCTGTCTCCCACCCTCACAGTTGGCCCAAGATATGGGTCATTTCTGTATCACACTGTTATAATGCTATTATTCCACTTTCAACATCCTGTGGGGTTTGCAGTTTAGGGAGGGGCCTTTACAATTCTCAGCCAGAGAGCTCTTTGGCCTCAGCAAACTACAAACCCCAGAATTCCACAGGATGCTGAAAGTGGAATAATAGCACTGTAACAGTGTAGTTCAAAAATGGGCATAATCTTCACTGTGATTGGCAGGCTGAGAAGCAGTGTCATATAACAGAGTACTGGATTTGAAGTGCAGAGCATCCACATTATCATTTTTAAAAATATTTATTTTAAGAAAATACACCTTACCAAATACCTGATAGCATTGAATACCAAAGTCAGGATTGTCCAGGTGATTCTATTTCTGATTTCTATATGTAGCTATGAGTGCAGGACAGTGAAGAAGCCTGCTGAGAAGAGAATCAAGTCATTTGAAATGTGGTGCTGGGGGAGAGTTTGATAGATACTATCGACTGCCAAAAAGACAAATGAATGGGTCTTAGTGCAAATCAAGACTGAATTCTCTCTAGCAACCAAGATGACTCAACTGAGCCTGTCGTACTTGGACATATCAAGATAAGGTATGAGGCTTGGCAAGGTAGAAATGAGCAAGAAAAACAGGGAGGTTGCCTTATAGGTGGATTGATTAAATGAAGGAAGCCACCATCCTTAAGCCATTTCTGCACTACACTGACATAGTGCTATTATTCCACTTTCAACATCCTATGGAACCCCGTAGTTTAGGGAGGGGCATTTAGAACTCTCAGCCAGGAGAGCTCTTTGGCATCAGTAAACTACAAACTCCAGAATTCCACAGGATGTTGAAAGTGGAATAATGGCACTATAACTGTGTAGTGCAGAAACAGCAGTCGTTTGCAAGACCTAAGAACAGCTGTTGATGATAGGGTGACTTGAAGTCAACAGCAGTTAACAACAGCAACAGCAGCATGCAAGTGATCTTTAGATACAAAAAAATCAAATGGACAGACATGAGCAATCAGGATTGCTTAACATATAATCATGATGACAAGTCTTTCCAAAAATCGAGGTGTGTTTCAAGAGGCGAAGATATTCTCTTATGGTTATTACCAGATAAAACCAAGTTGCCTAGAAGTCTGTGTGACTCTGATACCATTTCCGCACTAGCCTGTTATAGCGCGATGATTCCACTTTCAACATCCTCTGGAATCCTGGGGTTTGCAGTTTCGGGAGGGGCCTGCAGATGGTGCATTAGCTTTTCGAACAGAGCTAAGGACCTCAACCTGGATCTCCAGCTCCCTGCTGAAAGTTTGTCAACATCCTTCCAGTCTCCAATCTAGCTCAAAGAAACATAAAACTTACAAAAGACTTTAAAAGATTTTTAAAAAATTAAATGACAAGATCTAGTTTAGCATAGCCTTTGCTTTAGGGACGAACTACACAATAAGCAATGATCACAGTGTGAACTTTTCCCGAATAGTGTAGTGGTTTGAGTGCAGGGCTAGGACTCCAGAAGAGCAGGGTTCAAATCCCCTTTCAGCCATAGAAAACCCACTAGGTGGCCTAGGGGAAGTCACACTCTCTCAGCCTAAGGGGAAGACAGTGGCAAGCATCTTCTCAATAAATCTTGCCAAGAAAACATAGGATAGGGTTGGCATAAGTCAGACTTGACTTGAAGGCACAAAACAACAACAACAAAGCATTTCAGGGTATAGGTAGCGGAGCCAAAAGCAAACAAACCATTTTGTTTCATTTTTTTTTCTTTTCGCTGCACAGAAACAACCCTTCCACATACCAAAACAGACCTGTCTCCTATTTTTCAACAGAGCGTCGGCACAGAAATACAAACAGGGAAAGGCCAACATGGGGTGACCTTTGAGGTTATGCATAGAAGTCCCAACATACTTGGGAGCAATTTCCTTCTCACTTCACCATGCCTCTCTCTGCCTGAAATGGCAGGTAACCTGAGCAGAGAATGCAGTGTGCAAATTGATTTGGAAAACCGATCGATGGCTTGGAGTTTGGCTCTGGCCGGCCGCCGTGTCACTGATTGCCTGCAGATCGATCGGCGTGCCACTCCTGTTCAGCATGCCTGCCGTGTCAGACAGAAAAGGGGACAAAACCAGTGAGAAAGAAAATGGTGCATTCTGCAGACAGCTTTGTGTAGATAAACCCCCTTCCTAGTTCCACTCTCTCCCCTGCCATGTAAACTTCAGCAAACACAGAGAAAACTTAAAGCATCTTTCTCTGCAATGTTTAGACTTGCTCAGGGAGCAAACATAGATGTATATAAAATGTACATTTTTTCAAAGGATCACATACAGAAAAGTGTTCATTGAAAGATACCTTTTCATTCGGGCAGTTCTTATGTTTCATAGAATCATACAGTCATAGAGTTGGAATAATAGCATAATAGAATCATGGAGCTTCAAGAGACCTCAGGAGCTGTCTAGTTCAATCCCCTGACAGGGAGGAACACTCTTGAAAGATGGTATTTAAAGACGCTCAAAGAAGAGGAGTCTAGAGAGTCTACCACACTTCGTGAAAATCTGTTTCATTGGCCCTTTCCACACGAGGTGAGTGAATCGCTCCGTGCCGTTACTTACCGGTTCTTCTTGGGTCCGAAGCAACGCAGACTTTCCCTTGAGCCCTTCCGCAGGGCTCCTCCATTAGTGCAGGGCGAACCGGAGCAGTGTGAGGTCTGTAGATCTGCACCGCTCCGGCTCAAAATGGCGGCTTCCAGTGTCTTCGTGGGAGTGGACCAACCGCTGACGCTGGGCACCCCCACAGCTCGCCCTCCACTGATCGCAGGCTCACATTGATGCGAGCCTGCACGTCTGCACAGGTAAGTAGGAATGCAATGGCGCGTTCCAGAAGATGTAAAGACCTGATTCTTCTGGTCTTTACTTAGCACGGGGGAGGACCACTTGGGGGCGGACTGAGGTGCGGAACTAGGTTAAATAGTCCGCACCTAGTCCGATCCAAGGTGCGGACGACCTCTGTGCCAGGACACCTTGGCCCGTTTTAACTGCCCTGTGTGGAAAGGGCCACTGTTAAACAGCTCTTACATTCTTTCTGATGCTTAGATGGAGTCTCTTTTCTCGTTCAGTCCTCCGTCCACATTTGCAGGTTTGACCTTCACAAATTTGATTATTTGAGAGGTATGCACGTGTCTTCCTCCCCCACCAATTCTCCTCCTCCCTTTCCCTTGCGTTTTGCCAGGCACAGGGAAGGAAGGCAAATGCCCGGACAAAAGACAAGGGAATGGGGAGAGGCACATGTGAACCTTCCTTTTCCCTTCCAGGTTCCCATTCTCTTTCCTCTGGCCCTGACACTGAGAATTCACACCGAAGTAAAAGGCAAAGGAAAGAGGGGGACAACTCATGTGAGCCTTCTTTCTCCCCTCCGAGTTCCCTCCTCCCATTCCCTTGCCTCTGGCCCCAGTGCTGAGAACTCACGCCAAGCCAAAAGGCAAGGAAATGGGGGGAAATGCTTGTACATGTGTTCCTTCTCCCCTCCGGAGCTCCCCATCATTCCCTTACATTTGGCCCCTGCACAAAAGGCAAGGGATGGTGGGGAGCCCCAGAAGGGAATGGGAAAGGGTTCGCAGGGGGATTGGTTTTTCCACTTTTACAAGGGTTCCACACCCAACACTCGTGAAAGTGTAGGGGCCACTGTAATTCGAATCTCTTGGTTCATGTCCTCGTGTCTCCAGCAGCAAAAAACAAGCTTGCTCCAACTTCTACGTAATACCTCTTCCAGTGTTTAAAGAGGGCTATCACGTCATGCTCACTATGGGACTACATTTCCATGGTGGTGGGACTGTATGCTCTAGTGAGGCAAGAGGCTATTCTGACAGCAGCACTGGCTGCTTTTATTGTCTTCTATGTCAGACAGAGAGGCTGTAGTGTAGTGGTTTGAGCGTTGAACTGTGACTCTGTAGACCAGAGTTTGAATCCCTGCTCAGCCATGGAAACCCACTGGATGACCTTGGGCAAGTCATACTCTCTCAGCCTCAGGAGGGCAAAAGACCAACCCCCTCCGAACAAATCTTGCCAAGAAAACCCCGTGATAGGTTCACCTTAGAGTCACTGTGAATTGGAAACAACTTGAAGACACACAGCAAATGTCAGACAGGCTTTTGCTGAAGCAGCAGACCAAATGTGCCAAATAGTTACTGGACAATAGCAGAAGTTGAAGTCTACACTGGATCTTCCAGAGACAACCACAATGACACCATAGTACTGCTCAGAAGGAGGTACCAATAAACCACTTCCGAATGTCTTTTACCACAAAAAGCCTATGATGAGACAATCACATCACCCCTTTTCCAAGCTAATCATACCTAGCATTCCTCGTAGGGCTTGGTTTCTACATTTTTAACATGTTGGTTACCGTCCTCTGAACGTGTTCCAGCTTGTCCTTGTCTTTCTTAAACTGTGATGTTTGAAACTGTATTCCAGATGAGGTCTGACCAAAGCAGAATCATATCTAGGAAACAGCAGTAAAGTTCCTTTTACACAACTGTAGACAAATAGCCCTAGATTAGCCAAGAGAAAAATAATGAAAATATGATTCTCACAGAAAAAGTGAAAATAAAAGATAGAATTGTTTGTCTTCCCCTTTTTCAGATTTTAGCAACTATCTCCACTTAAGCTGATTGGCGGAAATAGATTCAAAACAGACTGATAAAAATATTAAAAATAATTATTAACAAGGAATTCACTAAGGCTAAACAAATTCATGAACGATTAATCTCTCAACAGCTGTTAAAGGATGACACCTTCATGACCAACCATTTGGTCATGGATGATCACGGTGATCATCTCCATAGTGAAGGCATCAGCTAACACAAAAAAAGTTAAGAGGAAAAGCTACTTTGGGGAATTATAGCTCCAGAATCCCCATAATGGTTGGTGGATTCCAGACATTGTTCTCCAAAAATGTAATGTTTTCAGGTTCTGGAAATAGCTCACTGTTCTAGAGCAAACAACCTGGCAAAATCAGGGTGTGCCATTCAAAATCCACAAAAAAGAGAAATAAAATCTTTGTTTGCAACCTGAAAATAGAATAATATCAGACTTTCCAACTGTCCTGATTTAGCAGGACAGTCCCTATTAATCCTCCGTCATCCCACTTTTTCAGCAGCTTTTAAAACATGCCAGTTTCTCTCTCTTCCTCGCGCTTTCCTCCTCTGTCCTTATCTTACCTCAGCTGCTGCAAACTGACTGCTTTACTGTTTTGAACTCAATCAATTCCACAGAGAGGAGAAGTGAGGAGGGAGCAGATTTTTGCCCTTCCCAGTTAGCTCTTGCAAGGCAAACTGCTGCCGCCCCTCCTGGTATATGCTTCTTGATTATCAACCTTTGCTATCTTGACCATTCTCTGATGTTGCTTGGCCACATGTGTCCTGGCATACTTCTATGAGATGTTGGAGAGTATGGAATATAAGAAGCTGCCTTACACTGAATTAGACCATTGGTCTGTCTAGCCCAGTACCGTCAATGCTGACCAGAAGTGGTACTTCCAGGTTTCGAGGCAGGATTCCTTCCTGGTCCTATCGGAAGCCTTGGAAACAAAGAGGCACCAGCACTTGCACAGATTAGTGAAGGGGAGTTTTAGAGTGACTGCCCTTTTATTTCAACTCTCTGTTTCTTTCTTTGATCTAGGTGCTCAAGCCTCTTTGCTTCCCGCCTGCCTGCAGAGGTCACTGCCTTCTTCTTTCTTTTGTCTCCCTTTGTCTGGGAAACGAGGATCCATGAGGATACTGCCTTACACATGACAGCCAGCTTTTAGGGGCCTTTCTACTGAAATTTAGGTAATCTTCTTTTGTCTGTCTTCTTTCCTATTCCAAGATGGATTCCCAAAACAATAAATGTAAGGCCATTTGCACACTACACTGTTATAGTGCTATTATTCCACTTTCAACATCCTATGGAATCCTGGTGTTTGCAGTTTAGGGAGGGGCATTTAGAATTCTCAGCCAAAGAGCTCTTTGGCTTCAGTAAACTACAAACCCCAAATTCCACAGGATGTTGAAAGTGGAAGAATAGCACTATAGCAGTGTAGTGCAAAAATGGCCTAAGTTTTTCCATTTTTACCTTACAAGAGCATTTTGAGCAGTGATGTAGACTCGAGTTGACTGACTCGGACTCAAGTCAGACTTAAGTCTGTTCAGTGACTCGACTCGGACTCAACTCGGCAGCAGAGATGCGCTGACTCGACTCAATTTGAGACTTGTATATTTTTTAGCGATTGACTTACCGCCCTTGGTTCAGTAACATAACACATTCATCCAGAAACGTGACTACTTTGAAAAATGCTTCCATCTCTTTTTATCTACTGACCACATGACAATCTGTCTCAAGCCCATAGTGTGGGCACATTTCTCAGAGGGGAACAACAAATAGGTTAGGCAATGAGCTTGAGGTGGGCCTGAGGTCTGCTCAGCAGCCTGTCCCCACCACATATTGGAGCAGCCTTCTAAAACTTTTCCTAAGAGCAGAAGGCAAGACTTGTCCCCAAAGCATAGGACGTGTTTCTCAGAGAACAGCAAGTGTTAGGCTTGAGGAGGAAGGATCCTTCCTTCTACAGCCTTTGAAGCTTCAGTAATGGAGAGTAAGAAGGATCCTAGTCCTTACTTCTGAAAAATCCTCCAGCTTCGGAAATGGGAAGTAAAAAGGATCCTATCCTCCACTTCCAAAGCTGTAGACTCTTTTATGCCCTTTGGCACAAAAGCCTCCAGCTTCAGGAAGCGGGTGGGTAAGTAGGATCCTATTCCTCACCTCTGAAGCTGCAGATGGCAAGGTTGCAAATGTGGAGGACCAACTCTGCCTTAAATTGTTAAAACTGACGTTATTCAACTCTGTCCAGAAATTCTGGAATAGTGGTTGGGGTATAAAGTTGGCTCCCAGACTTGAGACTTGACTTGACAGTATCTTCAAGGACTTGAGACTTGAAGGTAGAGACTTGAGCTTGACTTGAGACTTGAAGTGAAAGACTTAAATACATCACTGATTTTGAGTATTTTTCTCCTGTTTACCAAAAGCTCATACTGCACTGGCTACGCAGCATTCTGTTTGAGGTAGATACCAAATATTCCTACAAGAAGATCCCTGGACTTCTCTGGTAGTCTCTCATCCAAATACTGAGTGGGTCCAACCACATGTTTAGCTTCCCCAAATCAGCTAAGATCAGGTAGATGTGATATATAAACATTACACATTTCTTTTGCTTACAACCCAGAGCTTCTCTGGCTGTCTCATGTACAGGGGCTGGCAGGGGTTTTTGTTTGTTTGTTTGTTTTTTAATGTGCCAGAGATCAGTACCATTGGCTACAACCATTCCTTTCATTCCTGTAAATGTGTTTCAGACTTCATTCATTCATTTCCTTTATTACAGCAAACAGCCAGCAGAAGTTACAATTTAGAACAACAATAAGGTGCAGTGA
This sequence comes from Cyclura pinguis, assembly GCA_030412105.1. NCBI lineage: Eukaryota > Metazoa > Chordata > Lepidosauria > Squamata > Iguanidae > Cyclura > Cyclura pinguis. The sequence continues at coordinate 12,831,358 of CM059599.1, read as the reverse complement.
AAACAATAGTAGATTCCATTAAAAAGTTGTTAAAAGCATTGACCGTAAAATACAATCAACAACAAGTAAGTGGAGTTAGAATTGTAAAATTTAAGATTATAAGATTTAAAACTTAAAGATTACAAACCTATCTATGAGTTGTGTTAAAATTTATTAAAATACTGATAAAAGCTTCTATCATAAAATATAATTGACATTAGCAACAAATAGATAGAGCTAAAATTCAAATATTTTAAAAACAAACAAACATACAGCCACCATGGGAGAAGAACAGCAAACCCATCTGCAAAGAATATAAAAATATTAATCCATTAACTGTTTTCGGTGGTTAATGGTTGCTGCGCAAAAGCTTGCCACTGTAGTTGTGACCTTGGGATTCCAGTCCGACGGAAGATAGTCTAAATGAAGTTCCTCAGGTCTACCTGGAATCTTTTGTACGATTGGGGTGATATAAACAGATTTTAGATCTTGATAAAAATTGCAGTGAAGTAGGACGTGACCCACTGATTCTACTTCTCCCATCACACATGAGCAGTGTCTCAGACTAGTAACCAATTATTCCTGGCCCAGAAATAGTCCATGGCCCACCACTTTTCACCACAACTGGTTTATACTATTTACTTGCTCCTTCGTGACATGGTTCTCTGAACAGCTTACAAAATGAAACAAAAAAATTAAAATCCAACATTTCTCATAAAACAGCAAAACAAAATCTGTCAAAAATAAATAAATAAGCAAGCAGAAGAAAAATAAACTGGACAGCTTTATAAGGCTTTCACAAAAGTATGAGGCTTAGAGAACACTTGTGCATGTTTACTTAAAAACAAACCCCACACTATTCAATGACGCTATCTTCAGGTATATATGGAATGTATAAGAATTCCATGAAGGATGCAGGTCTGTGTACACGTATCTAGGAATAAATCCCACTGAACTCTATAGGAGTTTGGTTTTAGTAATAGTATTACTGTATTTAGGCTAAGATCATGCATCAGGATCATACAACATAAATTTCCACATGCGAAGTTACAAATCACTAACCCTTGCACTAAATGCTAATCTTGCACAATTGAACAAAGACACCAATGTGCAACCAAATATACAACAAAATGTGCAATGTGGATTGCTATGCAATGAAAGTACAACTCTGCCTCCACAGTCTTGAACTAAATGTGGACATTCCACAGCAGACAAAAACGTCCAGCCACTTCTGTAGAATATACGATGCTGGCAGGATTCAGTAGATTGTTAAAACCTGCTTTTAAAAGAACAGTTCTTTAAAAGCATAGCAAAACAAAAAGATGTTGACATCTTAAGACACGTAAGGAGGAGGAGGAGGACGAAAAATTAAATTGTAGACAAATGTTTTACAAGAACCTCAGTTAAAATGTGGTAAAAAAAGCCTGAATCTTGGTTTCTAATTTTTTCCCTTGTCCTTGTCTTTTGTATAATCATTCATTCTGCTGTCCTCCAGGATTGCCACACCTATAATTCAAACTTTCTTTTTCTGAACCACAGTTATGTCTCACTTACACACATACACATGCACACTCTCACTCACCATCATACACACATTCTAATTGTTTGTCAGTTTGAATTTTAACACCTGTGGTTAGTATCATTAGTTTCACAGCCTAACAGATACTGAACTAGATTTGGAACCATTAATGATTCAGATTTGATTCAAGATTCCAGGAATAGGTAAGGCATTGTCAGATAATGGGGCAGGTTCCAAGTTGTGTCATTTTTTAAATAGTGCTCTTGTGGTCCTTGCTGTTGTGTACTTTCAAGTTGTTTTTGACTTATGGCAACACTAAGGTGAACCTATCACAGGGTTTTCTTGGCAAAATTTGTTCAGAGAGGATTTGCTACTGCCTTCCTCTTGAGACGGAGAGAGTGTGACTTGCCCAGGGTCTCTCAATGGGTTTCCATGGCTATGAACAGGGATTTGAATCGCGGTCTCCAGAGTCATAGTCCAATACTCAAACTGCTACACCACCCTGACTCTGAACATTTCCGCACGACACTCTTATAGCGCGACGATTCCACTTTCAACCTCCTATGGAAACCTGGGGTTTGCAGTTCCGGGAGGGGCTGGCCGGCCCCTCCCGGAACTGCAAACCTCAGGATTCCATAGGAGGTTGAAAGTGGAATTGTTGCACTATAAGAGTGTTGTGCGGAAATGGCCTCTCTCTTGTGCCCTGTCTATAGCAATATCATTCAACTATTTTCTTAGTCTGTCCAGAACTGGACACCATCGTCATCATCATTATCATCATCATTATCATCATCATCATCACCATCATCATCATCATCATCATCATCATCAATTGTTGCTATTATTTCATTGTCAAAATGCTGGGAAATAAACATAGCCACCCTGTTGTAGTTGTAGAGATCTGTGTGACCTTTTCAGCTACAGACAAGATGAGTGCCTGCCTCGTTCACTCTCTCACCATTAACACTCCCAAGAAAAATATCACTAGTTAAACTCATACGTTTAATAGTTGCTCAGCTTCTGGAGGTGTCTTTTGGCTGTTGACAAACAGGGCATACCTCAAAGAGCATTAGTGTCACAACTGCAGCTATCAGGCTGACAAACGAGAGAGAGCAAGAGAGAGGGAGGGAGGGAGGGAGAAAGAGAGAGAGGAGAATCCCCGCGGGCTGTTTCTGTGGTCAGCACACTGCAACCACTAAAGACAAAGACAGGTGATGACTTATTTAAGTTGGAGAGTTGGGAGCTGCATTTATCTCTCACAAAAAGGTCCAGAGGTCCAGAAAAGAAAGCGGCGGCGGGTGGGGGGAGGTTTAATTTTTGCAGGATAAGGCATTTTAAAAGTCATCCCAGGTTTTAAAACCCTTGTGAGACGCACAGTCATTTAGGGCCAAAAATATTTATTTATGGAATTCTCTAGCCCAGCATCCAGCTGGTTGCCTCATTACATTTCTTCCCAAGATCCTGTGTGAGGTTTTTCTTTTTCTCCAGTGGCGGAGCTTGGAGCGTGTGGAGGGAGAGGGTGGGGCCACAGTATTCGGGGTATGGCCACTGTGTATGGGGCGTGATCATGGTGTGTAGGGACGTGGCCACAGTACATGGGGCATGGCCATGCTGTGAGGAGGTGTGGCTGTGGCACGCAGGGGCATAGCTACAAGGTGGGACGCCCCCCCAAAAATTGCCACCAGGGGCGAACCACTCCCATTGCCCCCCACTCCCTACACGACTGTTTTTCTCTCATGCTTCTTAGACCCTTCCTCCTGCCATTTTGATTCACTGGCCCTTTGTCAATTTCACCACCAGGATGTGTCTGCAACATTCTTTTATGTTTCTGGATTACAAATCCAGATTCCCACAACCTCCGAAATGGTGTGCCAATTGGTGACTGTGAAGAGCAACAGTTGAAAAAAGTAAGTTTTTCAAACCACTGTGATGGTACTTCGCAAGGTGACCTGAGGATGGTCCATACATTTGCAAACACAGACTGCGTGCATGCAGAATTCTTTCCTGCCCATCTCCTTGGAAGTTCTATATAAAGTAAAAACTGCTAGCCCTGACAAACACCCAAATGCAGCCCAGGAGATTCTTGCAAATGTTCAGGCTCACCACACTCTGGACAATTGCCTGCCCTCTGTTGTCCAGACTTCTAAGCCCCTTGTTTCTTGTTGTGAAAACTTTCGTTCTCCTTTGTCTTTCTACCAGGAAAGTAGCCTTTGTCATCCTCATAACATTTCCCTTGCTTGCCAATGGTATGGCTGGACTTTCACATTCACTGGTGGACTCTCCTGCTTTGGAGGTCGTCAAACAGACATTGGATGGGCATCTTTCAAGATTGCTGCAGCTATGTACGGCTGAATGGCAGGAGGTTGGACTAGATGGTCCTTTCCAAGATTCTGACTCCAGAACATCACAACTCAGCCAATGGCTGTTTGATTAAAATAAGGGATATTCTTGACAGAGTTTAGAAATGTTATTTTTGGCCTACAGCTCCCAGAATACCTTGGGCAGCATGGTGAGTCCAAACACCAAATCTTGGCTGGAGAACAGATGGATTTTTAAAATACTGTTTTGCTATTTAGAGACAAACTGAAAGCTAAAAAATCTTAGTATTGGGTTCTCCTCCTACTTGTACATGGCACAGGTGGTGAGATTACCAGTGATCATCAGGTAAAGAATGAGAGATGAATCTCAGAAATTTACATGAAAAATATTCTGTGCCTTCTGTGAAGATTTAGGGAGGGGAATTAGGAAGCCCCCAATGAAGATGAGGCCATGGGTTATGTTTACTTCAGGGGGAGTTGCTTAAATCTGAGCCAAGTTAGACTCAACATTCATCATGCTGTTTAGTTTGTAGAATAACAGAATTGTAGAGTTTGAAGGGTTTTCTGCTGCTCCAGAAGCTAAGACATGGAGCAGTGAATTCAGACTACAGGATAAGAGATTCCTTCTAAACATTAGGAAGAACTTTCTGATGGTAAGCGCCAGTTTGACAGTGCAATACGCTGCCTTGGAGTATGGTGGAGCCTTCTGTGGTAGTTTTCAAACAAGGGATGGATGGCCATCTGTTGGCAGTGTTTTGACTGTGTCTTCTTGCATGGAATAGGACTGAACTGTATGGCCCTTGTGGTCTCCTCCATCTCTTTTATCCTGTGATTTAGTCCAGCCTCCTGTCAATGGAGGAATCCCCTACTAAAATATCTCTGATAGGCTGCCATTCAATCTCAGTTTAAAAATCTCCAGTGCAAGAGAGTAGTTTTCTGTCTTCCAAGGTAGTTTGTTCCACTGTCAAAAAGCTTTTACCATCAGGAAGTTCTTCCTAATCTTTAGTTGAAATCTCCTTTCTTGTAATTTCCATCCATTAGTTGAAGGCTTACCCTTGCACAGTTTGTTCTCAAAAAAGAAAAAAAAGGCACTAAAGCAGGGGGATTCTGCTGGATTGGCAAAACGGAGTCCCAATCCATCTGGAGTAGGGATGCTCATGTCTTCTGTTTGCAATGGAAAGAATAATAATATTGGTTAGCTTCAGTTTTTAATAATCAATAGTTAAGAATTTTAAGCTGAACCAATATTCTCGTTTAAAGTTTCATCTGGTTGTATTTTAAATACTGAATGTGATAAATGTAACTATATTGTTTTTCTCCCACATATATATTATTTAGTATCTGATCGTCAAGAGCTACCGTAATGTGATTTCTATAAAGTAAATGAATGGCAATTATGATTGACTGGATTTAATTTCATTGCTAAAGGAACAAGTTCTTGATTAATTAAAAAAATGATAGAATAGCAAAGTAAAATGCCCACAAAGAACATGCACTAATAGATATTTAAAGCAGGGGTGTTCTTCTGCTTTGAAATGGATTAAGTACCATAGGCTTCCATTCTTAAATTGATTCTATTGGGGTGCACAAATCCATTACTCCATTAGACTCAGATATTGTAACATGGAAACATTTTAATGCAATACAAAGGTCTACAACCAGCTATCAACAATACCATCACCTTGGTGATATGCAGACCACTAATATTAAGGCAGGTTGTACATTTCTGTGTTGTCATTAATTACCTACTCTTTTAACTTTTTGTACCAGCAAGAATATATAATCGGAAATTCCGTTTTCTTAGGTCAGACAAAAAGCTGGTCATTTCTAGGGCCATTTCCGCACTAGGCTGTTATAGCGCTATTATTTCACTTTCAACATCCTATGGAATCCTGGGGTTTGCAGTTTAGGGAGGGGCCGGACGGCCCCTCCCTAAACTGCAAACCCCAGGATTCCATAGGATGTTGAAAGTGAAATAATAGCGCTATAACAGCCTAGTGCGGAAATGGCCTAGGTTTTTTATAGCCACTGGGTAAACAAGGATCTTCTTCAATGGGCGGTGATGGCTGGTCTCTGCTAGCTGATGACTTAATTCTACCTGCATGGACACAGGTAGGGAGCAACATGCTGGAGACTATTCAAGTATAGCTAGGAAATGAGAACTGATGCTCTGAGGGGTCTTCAGGGACTTAACTTGCATTGATTTTGTGAGAAGTTATGCAGTTTCGAAAATCAGCAGTGCCTACAAACCAGTGCTTAGTTTGGATATTTGTAAATGAACAGATATTACAAAACCCTGTAACATTTCCAGTATAATAAATGCTGTTCCTATAACCACCCTGAAACTCAATTTTACTTTGGGGAGCGGCACTGTGACATTGGATCTTCAATGTTCACATAATATAAATACGTTGTGTTTAGAACACAGACAAATATCAACATAAATAGATGCATTTGTGTTTTTTGGTTTTGCTATTTGCCCTACATGTACTTGGGAATTTAAAAATAATGATTTCATTTTTAGAAAACATTATTATATTCCTCTCCTCAACCACCTACCACAGCAATTTCAAGACAGGTGTATCTGTCACTTTACACAGCTTTAATTAAGATGGATCCATTGTGATTTCAGCATCGTTTTCATGCAAGCTTGATAAATTTATCACAGACAACCTTAACAATACATAACGAATTATATCTTCTCCAGCTTCCAGAGCATGCAATTAATTTCCTATTTGTGAAGGAGAGAAACAAAAAATGAAATATTATGGTATTTTTTTAACTCAAAAGCAGTCTTAATGAATAGCTTTGGGCAGGTATCTAAGGGCCTTTCTGCACTATACTGTTATAGTGCTATTATTCCACTTTCAACATCCTGTGGGGTTTGCAGTTTAGGGAGGCGCATTTAGAATTCTCAGCCAGAGAGCTCTTTGGCCTCAGTAAACTACAAACCCCAGAATTCCACTGGATGTTGAAAATGGAATAACAGCACTATAAGAGTGTAGTGCAGACAGGCCCTAAGGATGGCCATTTCTGCACTAGACTGTTATGGTGCTATTATTCCACTTTCAACCTCCTATGGAATCCTGGAGTTGCAGTTTAGGGAGGGGCCTGGCCAGGCCCCTCCCTAAACTGCAAACCCCAGGATTCCATAGGAGGTTGAAAGTGGAATAATAACATTATAACAATCTAGTGCGGCAATGGCCTATGTTAAACTGCCCATGGATGGATACATATAGTGTTGTCTTTTCCAGGCAATGGAAGGTTCAGCAATGGAGGATTTTTTCAAGTTTGGATTCCTTTAGGCTGCCACGATAATTAAGCCAGGGGAGAGGAAGCCTCCAGCCCTCCTGATGTTGTTGGACTGGAATTCCCAGCATCCCTAGATAGCATAGCCAGTCGTATGGAATGCTGGGCCCATACCCTTCAAATGCCTTGGTTTGGCAAGAACAGACCCAATTAATCTTCTGTTATCTCACTTTTTCGGCTTCTTTTAAAATATCCCAGTATCACTCTACCTTTTCCTGTTGTCATCAGTGTCTTTCAATTGCTGCAAACCTGAGTTCAAAGTGCACTCATTTAATTCAGCAGAGAGGAGAGAAGAGGGAGAGGCTGGAGTCTTGTCATTTTCGGTAGGCTCAGGCCAAAGCAAACTGCTGTATGCTCTTTTAGCTTTGTGTTCTTCCTCATTAATAATTTTTGCCATCTTAACCACACTTTGATGTTGCTTAGGCACATGTCTCCCAGTTTTCATCTGAAATGTTGGAGTATGTGGGACCTGCAGTCCAACATCTGGAGGACTCCATTATTCCCACTGTGAATTAGTCACAGTGGGATGATCACCTCAGGCAGCAGATGTGGGGGGAGTGGTAGCAGCCATCCACCCCACTTTCCTCCTGGATTTGTTTTTCCTTATTCCTCTCCTTTGGAGGACAGAGCAGAGCAGCAGGAATCAGTGGTTCTTCTGGTCCTTCTACATTTGCCTTCTGTTCCATGCTGGAACTGGGTGTAATTCCAGGTGAAGAGGAAAAGTAAAAAATTGATCATAAGGCTTAAGGCAGGCAGAGCTGTTACACCCCAAAGTAATCCTAAGAGTGGACCCCTAAATTTGGCTTAGCTCCCCCAAGTTGGATTTTGGCTAGCAAAGGTCGGTTTCAGGTAAAAATTGGTTTTGAATTAGACATTCTTAAAACCCATACTGCCCCTTGCTGCTGTAGGGGAACGCAGAGGACGACCTATTGTTCCGAGTCGCTTATCTCTGGGCAGCCACAATAGACTCTCTCCTTGATTAATAAAGTGAATCACTGACACCGTCACAGCCCCAAGCCACGTTGATGAACGGTGCGAAGATAGACAATCAAAGCCTAATCAATTTGGAGTTTTAAACCTATCACGCACCTGGACTTCCCCGTAAGAAACAATACCGAGGAGGGGTCATGATATTTGCCTAACATTATAGTCCGCAATCATCACCGATTAACGCCACTTTGCTAGCCGATACACAGCCTGAGGACAGAAATTGGCTATAAATATCCTCACTTTTGGAGACTCTTTGGAGAGCCTCCTAGACCGGACAGTAGGGCCCGTTTCGCTGCTATCGAAGCCTCCCACCCAAGCCTCTCAGACGCTGCTGAGAGCTAAACGCGACTCACATCCTCGATCCTCCGCAAGACCCTGCAGCAGCTAGCCATCCCACCCGGAATTCAGCCTCCCCTTGGTGCTATACACCGAGCCTGCGCTAATCTTCTCCTTCTCCTGGGACGTCTAGACTAAGGTCTGTATGCCCTCTATCCCAACTGGTCCCTTATTACCAGCTGGATTTCTGTAGCTCTTGTATGATTGGAGGAGTATTTGATAACGTGTGCCTGTGACCTTCTCTGTTAGATTTTAATAAAATCATTTTAGATTGTTCCTCTGACTCTTGCGTGGTTCTGACCCCGTAGACATAGGGTTGAAGATCCCTTGCCCTGACCTCTCGCAAGTTTTGCTGAGTAGCTCTGCTAATTCCCTTAATTGAAGCCTGGTTTGGGTGTCCTCAAGTTACCCCCCAATTTTCAGGGTAACAGAGCCATGTCAGAGAAAACAGTTTGTGTACACATTAAAAAAAAGTTATAAGGTCCTTGTGATTTCAAATTCAGTTAAACATGTACAAAACACTCTGAGCCATATTCCAAAACATCCTAATGTGTACAGCAGATACAACAGCTAGAATACCAGAATAAGATACAAAGAACAATGTGACGTAGATAGATTGGAAATAGTGCTCGTTCCCTAATGGTGAGTTTCTATGTCTATCATAGTGTTTATTGATAAATTGCTGCCACTGCATGTTTGTGTAAGAATTCTATATACAGTTGTTTTAATTGTTTGTCCAAGGCAGAACCCTGGGCTTCCAAGTCAGAACTCATCCCGCGCTGTGTTGTTAAATAACTGCTGAGTTCAACCTTCTATCAGACTCCATTCATGTTAAAAGAAATTTCCTTCACAGACTCCTCCAAAACTTCACTTTGTGCCAAATACTTTAAAGCTTTATTGGTGGCCAGTAACACAGCGGAAGGTACACAGAGAAGAAGCGTTGCAGCCATTTTGCTGATGGGATCTGGCATCACCTCATAGTCAATGGTAGAATCGGGCCCCTCACTAATTCTACCCAGACCATCCTTGGCTGGCAATTCAATTCTCCATGGCTAGCTCTGGGGCTCCTGGGCTAGGGTACACCTTCCCACAGCGAGGCCACTAGAAGAGGAATTCCTTTGGGTTAGGTAGTGTGGAAGCAAGCAAAGACAATCAAAGGGCAGAAGTGTGACCCATCCCACTCCCCACTCTGTTAGCTATGAGAATTGTCTAAGCAGGTGACCAACAAATTCACTCCCCAATCTTTTCTCCAAGAAAAATTCACTCTCCTAATTATGAGGATAAATGATTAGTAACTAGCAATAATTTTGGTATAATCTATAGGAATTAATAGTTAGGTGGAACTGCTTAAGTGATATGAGCTGTTTGCAGCAAGGGCAGGAACCAATTTTTAGTTGTTTGTAGTTTTTCCTTTTTTTGTTTTCTTTTGTTTTGTTTAACTTTGTTATGTATATTTAATTTCTATATTTGCTTTTTATTCTTATGTATTTTTAGTTAATTTTTTATTGCTTGTTAGAGTGTATTTTCTTTTGTTGCTTTTGTATGTTTTTTGTTTAATTAAAAAAAAATTAAAAAGTCACTACTCCAGTCTCTCCTCAGAGAAAAATTCACTCCCTAGTCCTTCATCAACCTTTGTATCTTTCTCCCAGCTTCAAGTTGCCAAGCTATTGCAAAATAGTAGTAGGAGTACTACTACTACTGCTACTACTACTAATAGTAATGTATTAAGCTGAGGGTGCTTCCAGAAGAGAATAAAAGTCTCTGGAAGTATTGAGACTTCCCAGTTATTTTTGTCTCGATTTTTCCTGTATTTTCTCTGGTCTGCATCCAAACTCTTGAATTATCCCAGATCTCCTTCACACACACACACACCCTTACGTTCTTCCTCCTGTGCCTCCCACTGATCAAAGGTCACGTCCAGGCTCAGACAACATTTCAGATATTGATTTTCAGCAATTTACATAGAGCTTTCTCTTTTATTATTCAGGAGTTATAGTCAAAGTGCTAAAGTTCTTTAGCAATATTATACTAGTTAAGCATTAGGATCATTTGATTTTAGTACTAGCATTCCTCTTTCCCTTGCTTGAACTCTGTTGAATCAGTGTCCTGGAAACAACAGTGTCACCATAAGAGATGGGGGACTTTGAGGTCCACCTCCAATTCTAGCATCTCCTTAGAATTTGGGGAATTATAGCTCAAAGGAGGCCTGCAAGAGGAGAGTAACCACGGGACCTTTTCACCTGTGTATACCAGTACTGACTGTAAGATACCAATTGATAATCAAAAGAATGTTTTTATTGGGATAATTCACAATCACACAAGCAACCAAGCATGAACCACACAAGGCTAGGAAAGGTGAAGGAGAGAACGGTTGGACAGTGAAAATTTTGGGGCGTAATGGGTGATAATTACCATTCCAGAAGCAGAAGATCTAAGCAAGATGGCTCAAACATGATAGTTTGAGGGTAGCCTAGGACATGAGAATCAGGGAGCTAACGGACAGAGTGACATCCTTACATGCATCCAAGGTACTATGAATTATCAGGTTTGGAGCCAAGGTTTAAATACCTTTTTTCCATCCTGGAGGGAAATGTGTTAATTGCTCTCTGGTAGAGTAAACAAAGGGGTCCAGAACAGCCTAAAGGTCTTGACAAAGCTCTGATGGGAGTCGTGATAGCTGCTTAATGTCTGGGCAGGTGAAGAAACAAAGGAGAGTTTCCACGGGAAGAGGGTACAGGTTGATGGCCATCAGTTGCTCCACTGAAGCAGTTTCATTTACTATTGTACTTGGAGGTTGGGTTGTTGAGGGGATTATCACAAGCCCATCAGTACTAGGGCTGTCCAACTCATCCTTTTGAACTTACAGTGTTGTCATGCTGAGGTCATCTATCTTAGCATGCAGCCGCCAGCTAGAGTCCTTTTTCCATCCGGTGCTCAGCCTGAAGTGTAAGATTTATATTTGTTTTATGCCAATTAAACAATATTTATTGCCACTTATACTGTTATCACGGATTAGGTGTGTACAGCATGGTAACAGAGGGAGACAGAGAAAATTCATGAGAAATCTTAGGAATTTTAGTATTTTGCATATCTGTTCCTAATACTATGTTGCTTTTCAGCAAGCTTTGGCATGCCATCTGTTTACTTTTTCAGAAGAATAGCTTCCATAGCAATGGGGGCTGCTGTTATAAGGCTGATTTGCTCACACAACTCCGTCAAACTCCCCTCCCCCAATGTTAAGTCCACTGAGGTCACTGCAGTGACATCAGCAGCAAATTTGGGGAAAATAAAAATGAAACCTCTGGTTCTGGAATAGAAGATGGCGGCCTGCCAAGGCAAAGCTTTCTTATGGTCTAAGCCCTGGTATGAAAAGCCCCTTATTAATTTTTCCATTTTAATAAAAGCTCTCTTCATATCAAGAGACCCCTTTCTGAACTGAATATTCCAACCACTTTCCACTCTAGCCCGCTGTCTGACATTAACATGGGCATAGAGACCAGCAAATTTCAGTGATAACTAATTTCCTCACTGTGTGAAAAACAACACACAGTACTGGGTACATGGGGGAAAATATGTCTTTTTGCAACAGCTGGAACAAGTAATGCCTTTCATATGCGGATGTCTGTTTCTTTTCTTATACATTTGCACCCTCATCCGACTATGATGGCTAGTGACTGCTAGCTAGTGGACCCGCCCATCTAACTTCTGACTGTGTGTCTGCATTGTAAATTGAGGTCTAGTTGGAGGTTTCTTTGGGAGATACAGTTCCACCAGCGAACAGTTATACTTATCCAGTTCCTTGTTTGGAAGCAGAAGTGGAATGAGCTCTTAAATTTAAATTATATAAATCTGTGATTTGCGCTTTCTATTTCTGTGGTTGTTTATTTGGGAAAGATGCATCAAATAGATATAAAACTGGTCTAGAGATGAGGCTGATTTTTGCGAAGTGCAATGCCATATCCAAGTTGCTTGAGAAAGTCAGCTCACTGCTAATGCAACAAGGGGTTCGTTTGTTTGTTTGTTTGTTTTTTGAGAAGAGCAAGTTAGCTTTCTATAATTCAAGCCATAAAGATTTAAACAGGTTTTAAAGAGTCTTGTGGTACAAAATCGTGATGGTATAAGCTCATTGTGAGAGTCTTTGTTGTCTTTGGAAAGAATCTGTTTGATGAATATTCCATCATATTTCACTGACTCTTTCCTGTGCCATGTGGGCTTTCTGAGGAAGTATCAATAAGGTAATATGCAAACTTCTATATGCACACAGTGGCCATTTCTGCACTATGGCCCCATGCTGGCATGGGGATGCTTTGAAGCCAAGCCGTGGCACATGCTATTGCACGGTGCCATCACAGTCCGACTCCTGTTGTGTCCCTAGCCATCATGGTCTAACATTATACTATTACCAGAAAAAATCCAGTAATAGGCCCCTTTTATGTGGTGATCATGTCCTCTGGGGCTGTGCAGAAAGGCTGGAAGTGTTGTCTAGGTACTTCTTTCCTCAATGCAACACAGGAAGAGGCTGGCTGCACTGCAGAAGGAAGGAGTGTGTCCCAACCATTACCATCCGCTGGCAGCCAACTGGGTGCAGAGGGGAGTGTTCAGTACACGCTCCCATCCTGCCAAAGGCACTGCCAGGATGATGCTGAGATATCACGGGATGCAGGTAAGGTGCAGAAAGGGCCTCTCTCTATCTTTGTTCATTTCTGGTACCCAGAACAGCATGGTATTCTCAGCAATACACTGCATAGGGTATTTGAAGACAAACAAGTTGTTATTATGGCTACTGTTATATTTACTTTATTTTGCCATTCCCCCAAAATTGGGACTCGAGAAAATGGAATTAAACTATTCAAAATATTAAAACAGTTTAAACCCACATTTAAAAGAATAAAATGCACTTAAAAAGATAAAAAGAAACTAGTTTATACTTAATTATAAAGCAAAAATGTTTATTGATGGAAGTTTTTAATGGCAGAAGAGGAGAATCCCTGATCCATTGACAGGAGCCTCTCAACTCAGGTCCCTAATCTAACCTGTGGAGGGACTCTAGTCACCGCTGCCCCAAAGGGAGAGAGTCTATAAAATCTTATAAGGGACCACAAGGGCCGTGCAGGAATACACAGCTAAAGCAGCCCTAGAAAATGCCCATCCAACCTGCAAAGATGGAGAGTCCACCACATTTCAAGACAGCCTGTTCCACTGTTGAACAGTCAAATTTTTCCTAATGTTTTGGTGGAATCTCTTTTCTTGTAATTTTAATTCATTGGTTCATGTTCTAGTCTCTGGAGCAGCAAGAACAAAAGCTAGCCGTTATCTTCTACACAACATCCTCCCGATATTTAAAGACAGCAATCATGTCACCTCTCAAAGAAATGTATTCAGGTTAGCCGTGTCAGCCATTCAGCAAAATGCATCAAAATCCAAAATCCACAAAAGAGGTATACCTTGTTGGCCAACTGAAATGCATAAAATACATCATGCAAGATTTCAAAGCTCCACTGGCTTCTTCTTTAGGCAAAAGATGTTTAAAAATCATATAGAAAGTGATGATGGTAGAGTCACAAGCCTACATTTAGTACCAGATGTTGCTTCTGTTGTAGTTCAGTTGTTCTGGAGGGATCTCAATGCAGGCAAAAACCCACTCCCCGTCTTGGCAATGTCAAGCCAGGGCCAAAGGGCAATAAAAGACAGGCAATATCATTTCAGCTAATGATGTATTTTGTGCATTTCAGCTGGCCAATAAAATATTTCTATTCTGCGGATTTTGGATTTTGTTGCTATGTCACCTCTCAGTCTTTTCTTCTTCAAGCTATACATACTCAGCTCCCTAAGTCATTTCTCACAAGGCTTGGTTCTCTGGATATGTTCCAGCTTGTCAATATCCTTCTTGAACTATGGTGTCCAGAACTGCACACAATATTCCAGGTGAAGTCTGACTAAAACAGAATAAAGTGGCACTACTAATTCCCTTGATCTGGAAACTGTGCTCCTGTTGATGCAGCCCAGAATTGCATTGGCTTTTTTGGCTGCTGTACAGAGTGGAAGAACAAGTAGAGGAAATATAGGACAGGTGCTGGGGGTTCAGCTACATCATTCCCATTCATCAGTTTAGGCAAGAGAAGAATATGGTTGAATCTGTTGACATTTATGGGCTGTCTGAGTTCAGAACCCACCTCATTAGATGCATGACAATGTAGAGCTAAGTGGATAAGATGGTGTGACCCTATGTCAGTGAATTTGATTGCAGGACCTGAACGCCAGATATCTTTGGTTGCCGTCTCTCAGTGTACAAGACAAAGGTGAGGCCCCAAAGACTTAACCAATGCATACCACCTCATTAGAAACACATGATCAACCTGCTTTGTATCAGGTTAGACTGTCTATCTCTCTGGCTCAGACACAGGGAATTATGCAGCCATCCAGATACTACTGGACTATAATTCCCAGCATTCCTCACCATTGGCTATCCCAATAAGAATAGACCCATGTAAAGGAATAGGATCTGTTAGTGACCAATTATGTAAGTCCCAAGTCTACTCTATTTGGGATTAATTAAGGTTGTGTGGCTTTAAGTCAGTTCTGATTTATGGTGACCCTAAGAAGAGCCAGCATGATGCAGTGGTCTGAACGATGGGCTGTGTCCCTGGAGACCAGGGTTCTGTTCCTTGCTTGGCCATGGAAATCCACTGGGTGACCTTGGGTGCATCACACACTCTCAGCTCCAGAAAACCTCGTGATAAGTTCTCTTTAGGATAGTTAGAAATGACTTGAAGGCATGCAACAACAATACCCCAAAGATGTGAGATCCTTTTTGATCTTGGACACAACTTGAAGCCACACAACAACAAGGCAAATCTATTGTGAGGTTTCCTTGGCAAAATTTGTTCAGAGCGGGTTTGCCATTGCCTTTCTCTGAGGCTGAGAGAGTGAGTGTGAGGTGACCAAGGTCATCTAGAGGGTTTTCATGGCAGAGCAGGGAACTGAATTCTGGTTTCCCAGAATTCTCATCCAACACTCAGACCACTACACCAGGCTGGCTGTCCCACATTAGATTTAGCTCTACATTATTACCAACAAGGGCTATAAATTAAACACAGTATCTCACAGAGATTTAAACTCAAGGTTGAACCTTGACTGCTTTTTCTAAGTTTAATTTGGAAACTGTGTATACCAGTTTAAATTAAGTGGAGGGGGGAATCATACGCCCAGCCCCCAAATGCTGTTGAACTTTTTCTCCCAGCATTCCTCACCATTGGCTAGCCTGGCCAGGGACTGTTGAGAACTGAAGTAAAACAGCAGTATTCCCACCCTTGGTCTATCCTAGTACTGGAGCATGGGGAAATGCTGGTTTGAGGACAGCACAATCTTTCAGCCAGTATGGCCACGGGCCTTGCCGTTTTGGGGGATTTGAGGAATTGTAGTCCAAAAAAAGTACCCTTCAAATCTCTTCCCAACACTCTCTGCTCCTAATAGTGGAGGTTCCTCAGGGTTTCACAAAACACTGATTCTCATCCCTGGCTCCTCAGTCTTTTAATTCAAGAATGGAGAAAGTGTGGCTCATGAGCCACATGTGGTCCCAAGCTATTTTTAGGTTGCCATGGCTTCCCAGCCCCAGCAAAGTCTTTGGGCAAAGAGACAACATGGTGTAGTGACTTAAGCATTGAACTAGGACTCTGAAGACCAAGGTCAAACCCCTGCTCAGTCATGGGAACCCACTGGGTTGTAGTAGCAAACTCCCCAACTTCAACCGTGGCAGCAACATTGGTGGCCGTGGTGGGTTTGTCAGCTGCAGTGGTGGTGGTGGTGGTGGAAGAGGAGGATATGGAGGTAGTGGAAATGGCTATAACGGGTTTGGCAACAATGACTATGGAGGTAGTGGTCCTGGATATTCTGGGGGAAACAGGAGATATGGCAGCAGCAGCAACTATGATGGCTATAACAGGGTGACTTTGGGCAACTCACAGTCTCTCAGCCTCAGAAAAATCCTACCAAGAAACCCCTTTGGTAGGTTCACCATATGTCAGAAACAACTTGAAGGCACACACCACCAACAACTACAACAACAAATTAAAAATGTGGCCTAAAGGCACGTGGGGAAATTTGGACCCCACACACACCATTGTAGACCCGGGGTGATCTTTTTGGGTCACTTCCTGTTTACTTCTGGGTTGGAAAGAAACTCCCTCCAAGGTCTATGGCTATCCCCTGAAAGGAGTATGTGGGAAATGTATCCCCAAATCAGGGGGAAAAACGGTTTTAAACTTCAGTTTCAATAGGGGACAGAAGAGTAGTGATGCAGTCTTTGGAGATCTCATGGAGGAGACCTGGACCATTGACCACCCATATAAACTAGAGACGCTCTGAGCAAAGTGAGGATGTGCCCAAGGGCAGGGCCACAGTCTTTTGCAATGTACTTTGTTCTTGTGCCCAGTGCTACAGAGAATCCATTCTGGCTTTTAGTTCAAATTTTAAAGGAACCATGTAAGGTGCCAAAGCTATTTTTGAAGCTACAGGCCATTTCCATACCGGGCTTCTGAAATGATGCAGAGCGACCTCCCACAGAGGTCTTCTACACCGTAGAGTGGACTGGTGTGGACTACTTTTTGTAGTTCCACACCAGAATCCACTCAGGAGCAGCCGGAACTAGCCGCACTGCGTGTTTTTTAAAAACCTCTTTTTGGAGGTTTTTAAAAAGCACGGAGCGCGCAGGCCCGCGCCGCTCCGTCGCCCGGCTCCGAAGTGGATTTGCAGGCGCGCGCAAGTGCGTGCCTGCGGATCTGCCGGGGGCGGGCTTCCGGCTGGTGAGCTTCTCCGGTTGGTGGAGAGCCTCCACCAACCGGAAGCCACCATTTGGGACGCCGGAGGACTGCGGAGCAGCGAGCTCGCGCTGCTCCGCGTAGCAACGGACTTACCTGGCTTCAGGTAAGCTCCGTTTTTGGGCGTTTTCGCCGTTCCCCCCCCCCCACATATTTAAAGGGCCACAGTTTCATAACCTTGGATGACTCCTTTAAAGTTTAGGCTAAAACATAGAGCAGATTCACACACACACACACACTGCCACCATCTGCATAAGGCACAGTAGAAAGTTTGAAACACCACCGTTTAAAAGAATACGGTGGCTGTACCTTATTTTGCTAGCAGAACAAGCATTTTAACCAGAGTGAGATAAAGAGAAAGCATGGAAATATTGCAAGACGACACCATCTGCACAATATAAAAGTAAGAATGCCTTCATTTTAAAGTTCTACTGTAACAATAGGCCCTGCTGGTTTTCTTACCTGCTCCCCAACCTCCCCCACCGCCGGAACACTTACAAAATTAATTTGGCAGAATCGGAATATACCTTACATAGATTAGTGATAAATCATGTATTTTTAATGAATATCAATAGGAGAAACCCCATGACATAGGCCTGCTATCTAATTTGATTAAACTGTGCTTAAGGCAAACCTACCTCTCTGGCTAGGGAATACCGCTGTAATGACTTTGTGAGGATTATTGCAGGCAGTTTTAATGATTTAATGAACTGCCTCTATATTTAGTTCAATAGCCTTAAAATGATTAGTGTTTCAGAAAAATTAGCTCACTTTGATTTTGATTCTGTTTGATAGTGAGTTTAAATAACCCACCCCCTCTTAGCACAGTGGAAAAAAGAGAGCGATACTAGAATCACTCCCTAGCAGTGGCAGAAAAATTGCTCTAGTAATTGTGAAGAACCATTGGTTTGTACAGTGCAGACACACCCATGGATACTGTAACAAGACGGCAATTTCTCCCCTGTTTTTTGGCACTTGTAGGAAGGAAGGAGGGGAGGGGAGGGGAGGGGAGGGGAGCGTGGGTGGGTTGGTCGGTTGATTGGTCAATCTATTCCTTGGGTCAGTTTCCCAAATCTGACACAAAGGCAGCCTGTTCTACACTGCAACTGCCATCGCCCCAAGCCAGCACGCAATCTGGCTGTCAACAATGAGAGTAGTGGTCCAACGTATGCAGAGGACACCAGATTGGGGAAGACTGCCTTCAGTGAACACAGAGAGATTTTGCAATGGGCTCTGCTTCCAAACCTGGCAAAACAGCCATGCAACTAACGAAAGAGCTAACAACAACAACAAGCTAATACAATTCTAGTCTGCATTAGCAGAAGCACTGAGAGCAGATAAAGCGAAGTAATTGTTTTAGAAGTGGGCGACCAAAATGATGAAGAATCTGGAAGCCATGCCCTATGAGGAGTGTCTCAGGGAGCTGGGTATGTTTAGTCTGCAGAAGAGAAGGTTAGGAGGGGACATGATAGCCACGTTTAAATATTTGAAAGAATGTCATGTCAAGGAGGGAGCGGGATTGTTTTCAACTGCTCCAGAGACTAGGACAAGGAGCAATGGATTCAAACCTCAGGAAAAGAGATTCCACCTGAACCTCAGGAAGAACTTTCTGATGGTCAGAGCTGTCTGGCAGTGGAATATGCTGCTTCAGAGTGTGGTGGAGTCTCCTTCTTTGGAGGTTTTTAAGCAGAGGCTGGACGGCCATCTGTTTAGAGTGCTTTGCTGTAGGTTCCCGCATGGCAGGGGGTTAGACTGGATGGCCCCTGTGGTCTTTTCCAACTCTATGATTCTATGATTCTGTGATTATATACTCAGTTTTGGTCAGACCTCATCTGAAGTGATGTCATTGCTGTTATTTGCCATCAAGTCAACTTTGCCCTACAACAACCAAATGAATGAGAGATATTCACAAGCCCCAACTGACCTCCTTAGATCTTTCAAAGTGAGAACCATGGCTTCCTTGATTGATTCAATTCCCCTGTAGCATGGTCTTTCTCTTCTCTTACTGCCTTCCACTTTCCCAAAAATTATTGTCTTTTCCAGTGAGACACATTGTCTCATGATATGTCCAAAGTATGACAGCCTCCATTTATCATCTTCGCTTCTAGTGAAGGTTCAGGCTTGATTTGCTCTAAGACCCATTCATTTGTCTTGCTAGCACTCTGTGGTATCCATAAAACCTTCTTCCAACACCACATTTCAAATGAGTTGATTTTCTTCCTGTCAGCTTTGGGGTTGTTGTTTTTTTCTGTTGAGCTTTCACAATCATACGTAGAAATACTAAGGTCTGGATGATTCTGACTTTGGTATTTAATTATATGTCTTTGCACTTGAGGATCTTATCTATTTCCTTGGTTGCCACCTTTTCAAGTCTCAGTCATCTTCTGATTTCTAGACTACAGTCTCTATTTTGATTAATCAGAATGAAAGTATAGGAGATTGTTAACTATTAATTGTCTTCATCACGCACTCTAAAGTTATATAAGTAATCTGTGCTTATTACTTTTATCTTCTTAATGTTCAACTGTAGTCTTGCTTTTGAACCTTCTTCCTCAAATTTCCTCAGTAGACAATCTAAGTCCTTGCTATTTTCTACAAGTGGAATGGCATCATCTGCATATCATACACCTGGAGCACTGAGATTATTTTTAGATAGCAACAGTTTGAGATAAATGTCAGCAAGGTGTGACAGAGGGCAACTAACACAATAGAAGTTCTGGAATCCAAAATCTGTGAGGAATGAAATTAGTATGTTTAGCCCATAGAAAAGAAGACTAAAAGATGATATAACCATCTTCAAATGTCCAAACAGCTGTCACATAGAAGATAGAACAGGATTGTTTTCTGCTGCTTCAAAGGACAGAACCCTGATGAATGGATGCAAATAAGGAGGTTTCATCTAAATATTAAAGGAGACTTCCTGATGGTAAGAGAAGTTTTGCACTGGAACAGACTACATTGGAAAGTAATGACTCTCCTTCCTTGGAAGGTTTTAAACAGAGGCTGGGTGACTCCAGATTCCTGCGTTGATAGAGGGTTGGGTTAGGTAACCCCCAGAGTCCCTTCCAGTTCTATAATTCCCTGTTTCTGTATCAGTCTTGACTTTCATGTGCCATCTCTTTTTCAGAGTCTTCTCCTCTTCAGTGCTTATGTAACAGAGCAGTACAACATGCTCCACACTGAATCTCGTTTTGATTTTACCTGCATATTTCCAGACCTGTATCCAAACTCTTTCTTGAAATGTCCCTGATTTCCTTCACTCCCCACTTGTGTTCTTCCCTCCCACTGATCATATGTCACATCTAAATTTATGCAACATTCATGCAACATTTCAGAAACTGATTTTCTTCAGCTTCCACTGAGGCTTTTTATTATTATTCAGGAATTATAGTGAAAGGGCTAAAGTGCTTTAGCAATATTATGCTAGTTATTAGCATCATTTTGTTTTGGTATAAACATTCCTTTTTCCCTCACTTGATCTAAGTTGAATCTGTGCCCTAGGAAAAATAGCTGTGTTTACTGGCAGCGGCCAATAAACAAACAGCCAGCCAGGTAGAGATGTATTTCATTTCAGAAAATACTAGGATAATTTAAATTGACTGAGGAAGCAGGAATGAAAAGTCCTTTGTAATGCTGGGAGTTCTCAGGAAATTCTTTAGGATGAAGAAAACATCATGTGGCTCTCCAAAATAAAACTGGTTTGTGCAGGAACAAAACCTGGGACTTTCAGAGACTTTTTTTCTCATCTGGAGGGGCTCTGTTTGGGCATTCAGCAGAAAAATGAATTTGTCTTTAACATGGAAATAAACTAATAAAATAAACTTTTATTTGGTAGTACCTAAAGAAAGAACACAAATCGATCACTCAGCCAGGGAGCTTTTCCTAGGATATACAGATCCCAGATGGAGAAAAGTGGCATGAACACAGCACTAAAAATTAATGTTAATTAGAGCTGACCAAGACATGTGCTGCCTAGGATGGAGTTGCAAATAGCATCCCCTTTTCCTTAAACCAAAAATTCTCATTCTGCCTCAGGGCAGGGTTACCCTGCCCTTAGTGCACCAGTGCTTTCCATTTTTACAGTACAGAAATACAATAGCTCTGTTATCTTTGTTTATGTGTATATCAGACAAGGCCTCTGTCACACAGCAAGAAATGGTGACTGGGGCATTTATAAATGCAGGGAAATGTGAACATGAATAATTCAGGTTGCCATGCTGCTATCATCACCCAGACATGAAGAATTATTTTCCTTTTTAATTATTTCTTACAATTAAAGGAGGGGGGGAGAACTTCTATGAAAAGAAAGATCTTCTAGGTCCTTTCATGGGATTTTCAGGGATTGTCATGAAATGGTTTCACATATAGAAAGAAATGACTTGGGTTGTAAAGAGAAAAGGGAACAAATAGAGAAAAGTTTATTCTCCCTGTGTTGACCTATTTTGTTCAGGTCTAACAGCTCAGATGCTCCCAATTCCTTGGAACATGGATTTTAAAGCTATAACACTCCTCAATTACTTCTTGTTGGCCAGACAAGCTAAACCTGTTATTTGACAATGCATCACGATCTAAGGCAGTAAACTTTATCTCACAGGGGTCATGAGAAAATGGCCACAGGTACCGCTTGGTAACCTTCGTGAGATAATTTTTCACAGTTATCATCCAAGCACTTTAAAAGCACGAAAAGATATGTTATCTGCACGCTCGGTTTATTATAAGGTGTGGGTGAGAATCCCCTATAAAGCCATTTAGAAGTAACTGTTGCGTGGTGTTCCTGTAGAAAGAGGCAATTCGGCAAAATGGCTTCTTGACAGTGTAAGTGCTAAGAATGAAAGGGCACGCTCCAGTCAAGGAGTTAACATATTTTCTATCCACCACCCCCACTTTTCTCTTTTCCCTGCTATCTATATTATTATCTGTGAAGAAACAGAATGACCTCTGCTCTGCTTTTTTTTCCTAGCGCTGCAACTTTCAAGCAATTAATCAATTCGATCAACACAACTCCTCATAATCAACTAAAAAAAATACACTGATTAATTGGACAATATTTTTAATGTTAGTTATTTTTAATATAATAACTGCAGACTGTGGGCATCATCTTACATGCAATACCCATCTTTGCTCTTCCAAAGCTAAGAATACCTCCTATGTGGATAAAGCTATATAGTTATTTCTGTGAAGGAGAACAATAATAGGCTCATATTCAGGTTATCTGAAGGACTGTATCTCCCTATCTGAGTCTGCCTGGCTCTCGAAGAAAGACTTTCTTCTGGAGAGATTCTTTCATAGATCTTCTGGGAAGGCCCTTCTCTCTGTCCTACCACCCTCACAAGTACATCTGGTAAGAACATAGCAGAAGGCCTTTTTTGGTGGCTGCTCCCAGGCTTTTCTTAGAGAGGTTAGACTGGTGTACTTCTTGCTTCCCTTTCATAGGCATGTGAAGACCTTTCTCATACTCTCCAACATTTCACTGATCAAAACCAGGATGCATGTGGCCAAGAAACATCCAGAGTGTGGTCATAAGATAACATAAAACAAACAAATCCACTGAAATGCTAGATGATGATGATGATGATCATGGTGATCATGATCATGATAAAGATGATTCTAGGAAGGATGATATACCCAAATCTTTATAGTAAACTTCAGAAAGGAGGAAACTTCTGTCTTGGTGAGAATCAATTTGGAGTGAGATTCATAGTTTTCTGGAAAATTCACCCTTTCAGAACAACCTACCCTTCAACAGTTCACAGATGAAAATCGGGACATATGTGGCCAAACAACATCACAGAGCAGTCAAAACAGCAAAAGTTAATAATGAGGAAGAATGCACAAGCTAGGAAAAGCTGCAGTTTTTGCCTGAGCCTACTGGGAAGGGCAAGATTCAGCCCAGTCCTCTCCTTTCACCCCCACTGAGTTAAGTGCAAAGTTACTTTTGCACTTTGAATTCAGTTTACAGCAACTGAAGTAAGCTGAGGGCAAAGGGGCAAAGCGGGAGGAAGACAGAGAATCTGAGACATTTTAAAAGTAGCTGAAAAAGTGGGAAGATGGCAGATTAATTGGGACTTTTCCCAGTGTTATGTTATACTGTTTATGTCTGTTCTTTTTAATGGTTATCCTTTTAACTGCTTTTAATTATACTGATAGTTTAATTATATTTTAAACTTTTGTATGATGTAATTTTTGTAATCCAGCTTGAGCTCTAAACTGGGAAAAAGGTGAAATGATGATTACAGTGATGATGGGTATGAATTGTATTCAGTTTGTACTGTTAGCACCAAAGCCGCTGTGTTGTATATGATAATATTCCAATTTATCAAAGTATGGTCTAAGCCTTAGTGCTCTGACTTAGCTGCAGAAACCCCCTGGAAGTAAATGTGTGTGTCTCTGTGTGTGTTACTCCTGTGCTATTTCCAAAGCATCAAAACATTATGCATATTTGTACCTCTACCACCTTGATGTCCTCTCTCTTACATATGTGTGTGTGTGTGTTTTGGGAATATGTTCATAATTCCTCAATCAGTTTCTGGCTCTTCAGCAAGAGCAGTCACTGTAGGGCACTGACCAGTCACTGCAGGTTTGCAGTGGGTATGTTATGTCCACAGCTTACAATGTTAAGTTTGAAAATCAATTTGACAATATAAACTGTCACAAACTGGAAATCAATACATGGCCACCAACTCTAATAAGTGAATTTGATTAATTAGTTGGATTACTGTTAGTTAATTCATTCTTTAATGCCTTGTTTTGAGCCAGATTATGGGATTTACAGAGATTGGTGTAGTGGTTGTCACCATTGTCTCTGGAGTCACATTTGATTACTGATGCTTTTAAACACTCTCTTCGCATTTTACATTTGCCCTCCTACAACCTGCGATTTTACACTAAGGTGGATTACAAACTCCGTAACATAATATTTCATAGAGATGACGGGACTCCAACATGTCTAGAAGCTGCCAGGTTAGGAAAGCTTTTTCTGAGTGATGAGATCTCATTGTACAACTCAGTTAAATTTTGTCGTTGTATCTCTCCTCTTTCTTCTATCCCCCCCCCCCACCCATATATACTGTTCAGCTACCCTTCCAAAACCTTCTTTATTAGAAGTAATAAGAAGTGATGTTAAAACAGGGGTAGAAATTATGCAGCCTTCCAGATGAGACTTACTTCTCAAAAGATTTTTTAAAAGAAAGAGATGAGGGAGCATGGGAGTGTATGAATTTAGCTATCCGTATCTCTTGGATCTTGTGTGTGTGATCCATTGAAGAAGGAGGTGAGTGAAAAGCAGAATAGGAGGGCGGGGAGACAGAAAGGCCAAGAAGGAAGAAAAGAAAAGAGCTGGTGAGGTTGAAGCTAATAGTTTGAAGACAACAGATTAATTTATCTAAACCTATGCCCCCTACTCAGACGTAGGTGAAAGTGATGAAAAATTTTCATTTAATTATCCATGTCTCCCAGCACTGTGTAAGCAATAATAAATACACTGAAGGACTACAAAGAAATTCAATGGGATTTACTTCTGTGTAGGGGTAGGGCATGAGTTTTGGTAAATGAATCATTTGGCACCAAATCAACTGTGCTGACCTCACCAAACAACTCAAAATGTGTGACCCGCTAAATCAGGAGATGGAGAAAAGAACAAGGGGAAGCCAAGAGAAGTCATTCTTCTTCAATTGCTTCCCAGCCATTTTTATTCTGAGTTCTGTACCTGTCAGCCCTGCCCTCAGTCTCCATAGGCCTTCTTGACATAACTGCATCTGCTAAAGGAGGAGTCACCCATCCTAATACTAATTTTCTTCTGTTGACTCACTAGCAAGTTAGGCTACATAGCTAGAAAGATTATACCAGATTAATAGCAGTGTAATAGACTAATTATTTCCAAGCTCTCCCATTCCAAACCCCCAGAGCCTTCTAAGCTGTATTTCTTCTTTCCTTGCATATTTAATCGCACTCTCAAAGCCAACCGCCAGTGACAAGATGGACCAGCATGTACCATTTCACCTTGGGCAGGTGTACAGATTGGACTGAGAGGGAAAGCACATGGGGATTCATCAGAGAGACGCTAGACTTACTCAAAGAGGAAGGGAACACTGAGGGTGTCTTGCCCAAGGGCTCCCCCAAACCTTAGAACTGGCATTGGTTATGGCAGACCCATCTTGGCCATCCTTCTAGAGCCTGAATGTCTTATTTTTTTATCTTTTGGCTGTGGATTCTGGAAGTTGTAAACTAAAAAGTTTCCCATACTCTGCCTTGATCTTAGTGTTCCCAGACAAACTAGTGCAGCATAGTCTGATGCTACTCCATGCCTGGGAACATGAAACATTTCATAAGATGTCTTCTTTCCCACAATGAACAAAGCCTAGTGCAGGCTCCCATGAGAAGGCTGGTGTTAGACAACCCAAGAAATCTGTGGCAAAGCTGAGACCTTGAATCTAAGTCTTCTAATTCTGTTGTAGCCAGTGGATCACCTATTTTTAAATCTCAGACCTGGAGCATACTATAGCTCACTGAAAGATACTTTTAGTATGTCCTTGTATTTATTCTTTTCAAAATGAAGTGAGACAGGTTGTCAATTTTCTGTGTCCACAGAAAATACCACTACTCCCTTTGGCAAGCATTCAGAGACGCAACCATGGCATCTGCAGTCTGCAGTAGCACAGTCCAGATATATCACCTCATTCCTTGTTTTTGTGTAGCCAAGGCTGTTATTCATCAAATAGATATAGCAGGTGCGTGGCAGTAGAGAATAATTCTTCTCATTTTCTTGTGCTCCAAGTATTTTATAGCTGGATCCTTGGCCAATGCAATACCGAAAACCACCCAAGATCTGGCCTTTAATCCATTGTTTTATTAGTTGCCCTCTCGTTACACCTTCCAACTTCCACCGGTTCTTATGCTAACCTCCCTCTCTGGTGCACCTAATCAAATTCTGAAATGTAAATAACAGAGGAGCCCAAATGCGGGATGCAGTGCCTCAGTCAGATTTTCCCATTATAGAAATTAAAAAGTGACTTCTGCAAGGAGTGCCTTGTTTTCATCCATTCCTGTTGAATGGATCCATTCCTCTTTCTTAGTAGGTTCTTCTTGTTTCCCAAAAAGGTATGCTGTTGTACCACTGCAAGGCATAATATCCGCAACTCAATTCTTCTGAATGTATGGCGTCATATTCCCTTAAACAAATGCTTTGAAAATTAGGTGCTTAAATTTAAGCAGAATCATTTAAATAAAGCTTTCAGTTTACTCTTTTGCAAGTAACAAGAACACCCTCCTTTGAAAAAAGAGTAGCAGGACCGGCCCAAGATATTTTGCTGCCTGAAGCAAAGGAGAAGATGGTACCCTCTCTTTAGTCCATATACAGAAGCTATTTTGAGCTGGTAATTTGTACCCCGCAACATTTCACAGATGAAAACTAGGGCCCTTTTCGCATGGCATTTTCCATGCGAAAGGGCACCTGGAGCGTCGTGCGATTGTGAGGAGCGAGCTGCACGACGCACTCACAATCGCGTGACACTCCAGGGACCAGCAGGCATTGCTCACACACCTTTTCATTTTTGGCTTGAAGCCAGAAATGGTGCGCAATCACGCATTGCTCCTGGGCCCCACGTGCACTTACCTGGCTTGCGAAGCCTCCGGAGCCACGCCAGTTGTGCTTCCTGCCCCAGCACAGCCTGGAAATGTCCCAGGCTGCTCTGTGGAAGGAAGAGGTGGGGCTCTTGCACAAGCAGGCAGCTCGTGCGGAGCCGAAGGACCCCAGACGCGAGAGCCTCTCTCCAGAGGCTGCTTGCGCGATCCCCACACCCCAGCGCCGGAAGCAGGTAAGATGCAGAAAGGGCCTAAGACACATATGGCCAGACAACATCAAAGCATGATTAAGATGACAGACATTCTCAGTGAGGAAGAACAGACAAATTAGGAGAGACTGCAACAATTTGCTTTAGATTGAACCTACTGGAAAAGGCAAAATTCCACCCTCTCCTCTATTCTCTCCTCTCAACTGCTGAGTTAATTTAGTACAAACTGCTTTTGTGTGTTGAGTTCAATTCGCAGCAACTGAAGTAAGGACCTTTCCACACTACACTGTTATAGTGCTATTATTCCACTTTCAACCTCCTGTGGAATTCTGGGGTTTGTAGTTTAGTGAGGCCAAAGAGCTCTCTGACTGATAATTCTAAATGCCCCTCCCTAAACTGCAAACCCCAGGATTCCATAGGATGTTGAAAGTGGAATAACAGTGTAGTGAGGAAAGGCCTTAAGGACAAAGCAGGAAAGTGGGAGGAGGAAATATTAACTAGGATATTTTAAAAACTGCTGGAAAAGCAGGACGGCAGAGGATTAATCAGGACAGTTGGAGCAAGCAGGTTTAGGCAGAAAAGATGATCGCCTTAAACTGTAAGGGTATTTAAATGGCCATGCTGGAACCGAGAGTGGTCTGTCTTGCTTAATGTTTATCTGAGGCGCTAATGTTAAATGTTATGAGAAATAGGTATTTACTACGATTTTCTTCCTTCAACAGGACTTCCTCAGAGATAACATGCCTCTTCAACTGGATTTGCAAATGAAGCCCATTTTTAGCTTTCCAAAGACCAATCACGAAACACAGCCTGCTAAGAAGATTTTTGTTATGTGTCTTCAAGTTGTTTCTGATTTATGGTGACCTTAAGGCATACATATCATGGGGTTTTCTGGGACTGAGAGTGTGTGATACACCCAAGGTCGCCCAGTGGGTTTCCATCTCCAAGTGGAGAATTGAATCCTGATGTCCAGAGTCCAATGCTCAGACCACTACACCATGCTGGCTCCAAATACAAGATTCATACTACTATTGAGCTATGACAAACAGATATCTTTTGCTACCTGAGGAAGCTCATCTGCAAAAAAATTAATAAATTTATTGTCTATTTCGACCTTCAGTTCTTCTGCATCTGGATATTCACTGAAGTCTTATGGCTCTGAAAAGTGGGCTCGGAGTGGTTTGTTAGTTTCTCTATCCTCTTGATTAGTATGGATGAAGATGTTTTATTTATTCATTTATTTCCATGGTTGACCTCTCTATGCTGTTCTGTTTCCAGCAAGCAAAGAGGGTTTTTTTTAAAAAACAAACAAACAAACAAACAAGCAAGCAAACAAACAGGCATTTAATCGTTAAGTGGCTGCAGGAAGTCCTTTTATGGTGTGTGTGCCCTGTATTTTTATTTTTAATGTTAAGTTCTTAAAAATGACTTTGCACTTTTCAAAATTAATGTTTTAATATGATATCTTGTTTAATTTTTTTTAACTTACTGGTCGTCAGACTTTTACCTTTGCCTTGTTTTAACCTTTTTCTAAATTGCTTTGAGTCCCATGTTGGGAGAAAGATGAGGTATATAAAAGTTAAATAAAATAATAAATAAAATAAATTTAAAGCATTTCTATATCAGATTTCATCACATAAGAACTCAGGGAGGTATATAATATACATGATCAGTTGTTTTAAAACCTAATATGAAAACTAATACTAAACAGCCATAGAAATAGCACCAAGAAAAAAAATCAATCAATAGCAGACAGGGAAGCTAAAACAAGTGTAGGAAACTTCTTCAGATCAGGGACTGTACTGGTTGTCCTACAATGCTCTGGAGGCCATGATCTTTCTCCACAGCTACAGAGTCTGCCACTACTGTGGTTGTGATTGAGATTCAGTGAGAAATGCACCATATGTGTTGGAGGCAGTTGCCAGAACAGCTTCTCACACTGTAAGGTTTCCCTTGTGAGACCACAGAGCATCTCACAGAATTCCAGTGCACTTTATACAAGAAGCCCCCACTTTTTGATGCCCTGTTATCTGACGACTTGCTCTTTCGAGGCTTCCAAATTAAAGACGAGTTCCATTAATTCAACTGGGGTTCCACTCTTTCATCAGCTGTTCTTGCCTAAACAGGTCACTTGGGGCTGCTCATGTGCACATGCTGCTTGCCAAGCTAGCTGATAGGGAGAGGCACCATGCCAGCTGAGAGACTTTGCAAGCAGCGCATGCTCAGTTGCTCACAAGTGAGTCTCTGTAAGCGGTTCATGCTCCCTACAGTACAGTACCTGGGTTTTGCTTTCCAACCAATTCCATTTTCTGACAGTGCTCCAGTCCCTAAGCTATCATATAACTGCGGGAAGCCTGTTGAGAGTTTAGGAACATTTTTTTAAATGCAGCTCGAGTCCAAACTATTGCAAAGAAAATCTCTACCAATATAAATGAGCCTGCCCAAGTTTTAAGATTCTCAAAGACGGCTTTCTCCCAGTCCCACCACCATCCCAAGCCCATTTTGCGAGGACACAGGAGAGAGCTTTCTGAGTGGTTCACCCAGGCTGAGGAACTCCCTGGTACAGCAGACTAGATTGGCCCCCTCTTTGACTTCTTTCCACCATCATGTTGTTACTGCCCTGGCTAGCCCGAGCTTTGGGGATATAAAAGATATCTTTTGATATCACCAATTCGGCTTCACATATCCCTTCCACGTGCTTGTGAGGTCCCCGGACAAGCACGCATACAGGCTCGGCTGATCATCGCCGTAATATTCCTAGACAATAGAGACAGGCCAGAAACAGCCGACTCGCCACTTTAGGAGACCTCAAGGCAAGTATCTCCATTAGGTATGCGAGCAGCTTTCAAAAGATCCTCTGCCCGCGCTGGCAGCTTGATGACTGGACTATACAACGCTCAACTACTCCGCGTTTGCATACTGGCTATCCTATTGACAATTTGGCTCTAACTCAGTCATTCAAATTCTGACCTCTCGGAGGCTTTGTCTCCAGCTCCAAATCTATTGTTTTCCCAAAGTCCGACCTAGCCTGCGGTCACCATTCTCCTTATAAAAACCCCTGATTTTGAGCGCTTCCTTGGATCGCTCCCGAGTTCCAGACCACCTTGCTGCCGCATCGCTTGGCGAGCTTCCCCTCATCTCCACGTGCTGAGATACATCGAACCCCAGCTTCGCTCTCCATTTTCTTCCGGACTTCAGGACAGTTTTCATATTACCCAAACCAACTATCCCTCTGAAAATCCGCTATCTTATTCACACCTTTATTTTCCTTAGTTATCTGTGTGCGTGTGTTGCTTACATTGTGTGCCTGTTTTAATAAAGATCATTCATTATTTTCAAACCGGTCTGCTTCTTGACTTGGCCTGACCCCATAGACACTGGGTTACAAGATCCTGCTAAGTTACCCTGCCTCTTGTAATGCTAAAGCAATGCTCAGAGCTAATCTTCCCCACCTATTTTTGAGCACATTTTGGTGTCCCTCACGGGACCCCCAATAAACAGGGTAACAATGTGAAGACCTTTCTGTTTAGAAAAGTGTTTGGCTGTTAAGTGTCCAATATTCTCTAGCCTTTCACAGATGAAAACTGGGGCATATGGCCAAGCAACACCAGAGTGTGGTCAAGATCACAAAAGTTACTAATCTGGAAGAACACACAAGCTAAGAGAAGCTGCAACAGTTTGATTTGCCTGAGCCTAGGAAGGATAAACCTGGGAAGAATATGGCCATTTCCATAATACACTACACTGTGATTATTCCACTTTCAACATCCTTTGGAATCCTGGGGCTTGCAGTTTAGAGAGGGGCATTTAGAATTCTCAGCCAGAAAGCTCTTTGACCTCACTAAACTAAAGACACCAGAATTCCACAGGATGTTGAAAGTGAAATAGTAGCACTATAACAGTGCAGGGCAGAAATGGCCTAAGATTTCACCCTTTCCTTTCCTCTTCCTCTTGATGACTGGAGTGCCAACTGCTTTTGCCCTTTGTGTCTCAGTTTGCAGGAAATGAAGTAAGCTGAGTTCAAAAGATGAAAACAGGAGGAGGAGAAAAAAAACCAGGACACTTCAAAAGGAGCTTGAAAAAGCGGGACAACAAAAAATGAATAGGAACTGTTTCTGCAAAATTGGGACAGTTGGTGTCCATCACAGAAAGTCTTTTAATTGGGTTGTAGTGGATTTTTATCATGACTATATTTTAACTTTCATTTTAAAATTAATGTTTTTAATTTGGTCAAAACCTTTTGTATTACCCATTGTTTTGGGTGCGTGTTTTAACTTACTTTGTGAGCCACCTTGGGTCTCATACTGTGAGAAGCGGGGGATATAAACAAATAAATGACTACTTTTGTCAGGGCCTTTATAGTTCATGTTTGAGACTCACTTTTGCCTTGTCTGCATTGTTCCACTCTTGACTGTTCTGGAATCAGACCAAACAATACATCTATTTGATGTGATGCAGGAGGGAATTGGCACAGTCTTTCAAGGTGGTAGAAAGGACCATGGAAGTACTTTCCATCATGACAAAAAGGAACACACAGGAACAACAAACAGTAGCTACACCTTTGATTGGCTGTTTCACCTTGTTATGCCAGGAGAGGGAGCAGTGATATCTTCAAAAGGCCTGTTTTTTTCCCATGCTTTTTGGAGTTTAGGCACATAATACAAAGAAAGAAATTTTGAGTGTGTAGCTGGGGGGAGGATGGCAAAATGAGAACACTGGTTGTCCCCAAATAAGAATTCTCCTACTCCGGTGAAATTTTCCTTCAGCTCTCAACTTTCTAGCTTTGCAATAATTTCAAACTTCAGCTGATAATTTAAAAGTACAGTTTAGGCATCCTAAGAAAAGGAGCAAGCAAGGGAATGAGTACACAGCCAATAGAAGAGCTCTAGATCTGAATTATCTTCAGTGTCTCACTCTCTAATGCTAGGTGCTAGGTGTTTGGGGAAAGAAAGAAAAGTACATGGGAGGCAGAGTTCTTACTGGGGGGGGGCAATGTCTTCACTTTACCCCCATGTAGCTACACCCCTGCAAACATGTACTAGCAACAGAGATTAGATTAAAAAGCAGGCTCTGAAACTGCTAAACAGATGCAGAGAAAGTGAGTTGCATTGAAGAATATTGCTTATAGTGTCATTAAGGGATTTGCTTACATCATAGATTGTTATACCAGTTACTGGATGGATTTCAGTTATGTTACTGCTGTTTCTAGCCCGAGCTTGTGGGATATTAAGATATCATTTGATATCAATAATTTGGCCTTCTGTACCCATTCCTCTCCACGTGCTTGCGAGGCCCCCGGACAAGCACGCGCACAGGCGCGGCCGACAATAGCCGAACCATTCACATCCCGATCTAGGCAGGCCAGTCATTGCCGAATGCAGCTTCAGGAGACCTCGAGGCAAGTACCACATTATGTATGCACGCTACTTACAAAAGATCCCCTGCCCCGAGCAGGCAGCTTGATGAGCGGACTATACAACTCTCAAGCAGTCCATGTTTGCATACTGGCTACTCTATTGACAATCTGGCTATAACTCAATCATCTAAAGTACTGACCTTTCGGAGGCCTTGTCTCCAGCCCAAAACTCATTGTTTTCCCCAAGTACGGACTAGCCTGCAGCCACAATTTTCCCTATAAGAACCCCTGACTTTGAGCGCTTCATCGGATCGCTCTTGGCTTCCATCGCCCCTTGCTGTCGCTTTGTCCAGCGAGCCTTCCCCTCAGCCTCCACATGCTGAGAATCCACGCTCCCCAGCTTCTTTGCTTTTAACCGGGCTTCAGGACAGGTATAGTATTTCCCATACCAAACCTACTCTCAAAATCCCTCTATTCCACTCCTACCTTTATTTCTATAGTTCCTTGTGTGAGTGTGTTGCATACATGTGTTTGATTGTATTTCAATAAAACAATTATTATTATTTCAACTTCTGCCTTCTCATTGACTCGGCCTGACCCCGTAGACATAGGGTTCAAGATCTCGCTACGTTACCCTGCCTCTCGCGTTGCAAACTTGTGCTCGGTGCTAATTCCCTCCCACTGTTTGAGCACACTTAGGTGTCCCTCCCGGGACCCCCAGAAATCAGGGTAACAGTTACTAGAGAACTATTGTTCCATGCATTCAAGTCATTTCCAGCTTATAGTGATCCTAACGCAAACTTATCACCAGATTTTACGGGGCTGAGAGTATGACATGCCCAAGGTCATTCCAAAGACAATATGGGAATTGGGATGGTGGTGTTTAGAACAGAACTAGAACTAGATACTTGGATGAAAGTGTACGGAGGGGATAATGCACAGCATGTTTTTAACTGTGGCTTAACAATATTGCTGCTGGGTCAGACCAGAAATCTACCATACAGCTTAGGCTCAAACTACTTGGAAGACTGTTTCTCCCATATGAACCTTCTTGTTGTATGCCTTCATGTCATTCCCAACTTATAGTGATGCTAAGGCAAATCTATCATGTGGTTTTCTTCAGAGAGGATTTGGCTTTCCCTTCCTCTGAGGCTGAGAGAGTGTGACTTGTCCAAGGTCACCCAGTGGGTTTCCATGGCTGAGTGAGGATTTGAATCCTGGTCTCCAGAGTCATTCTCCAATGTTCAAACCACTACACCATGCTGGCTGTCTTATATAAACCTACCTGAGTCTTAAGATCACTAGAGGATCACTTTCTCTCTGTCCCACAGCTATCACTCATCCATCTGGTGAGGACATGGGAGAGGGTCTTCTTGGTAGCTGCACTCAGGCTGTGAAATTCCCTTCTACTTGAGGCTAAGCTGTTTTCTCTACTGCCTTTATGTGGCAGGTGAAGCCTTTTTCATATAAGCAAGCATTTGATAACTAATTCGTTGCAGGGAGTCTTTTTTATGGGAGGAGTGTGTTTCTATCTTTAATGTTGTGTTTCTAAATGGTTACACTTTTAAAAATGAATGGTATATTAAAATTATAGCTTGTTTAATTATCATCAGGTTTTACCTGTGTCTTGTTTTAGCCTTGTTGTAACCCCCTTGGGTCCCATGTCAGGAGAAAGGCAGGAGAAAATGGAAATACATAAAAAATATGTGTAAACACTGTGTGAAATATCCGTCTCTGAAAATTAAACAAGCACCGACATGTTGAAAATATATGCTGTTGAAAACATATTGAAAACATATTAAAAACCATCTACTTGGTACAAATATTGTTTAGCCCAGGCTATCATTAATTTCATGGATTACATAAATACTACATTTGTTAATTTGTATATGGGGCAGTGTGTATGTTATATATTTGACTACAAGGCACCCCTTTGAAATGTTCTAATCTAAATGGTTTATACTTGTAAATAAATAAGCACATTTTGTGTTGCTGTTGTTATGTGCCTTCAAGTCAATGCTGGCTTATGGCAACCTTTTTAAAGAATTTTCTTATAGAGGTTTGCCATTGTCTTCTTCTTTAGGCTAAGAATGTCAGACGTTTCCATGGCGGAGTGTGGATTTGAACCCTGAGCTTCAAGAATTCTAGTCCAACACTCAAATCACTATACCATTAATGATTCTCAAATAAATACACAAATACTTGCAAATAAATAGATGAAATAAGTCCAGACAGCTCAGTATCCTGTTTCCAACAGAGGATAGCCAGTGCTTCTTAGAAGCTAATGTGCAGGTCATAGAAACAGCTAGAGTTCCTATATCATATCTGTCAGATACAGGAATTCTAGCTGAGGGAATGGGAGTCTTCTCTTTGCAATTGGTGTATATGTGAACTTGCACAAATGTAAATACTTACAGTAGGGGTGGACTTAGTACATCTATGCTTTTGTGGCACTCCAAGGTTCCAGATTCCTTGCACAATCATTTTTATTGCAAAAATTAAAATGCACTGCTTTTCCTGGAAGCTTGTATGTAATATATATTCACCTTCTTCAGTTTTTTTTTCTATATATAGCTGTTCATGTGGCTCTCAGAGAGTCCCAGGGCCAAAAAACAATGGTCCCCAGGCCCACAACATTTGCCTGTCCTGATATACAATTTGCATTCTTCTTGCAAATTCTATTTTTGAGACTGCCTTTAGAAATGCCAGCCACTCCTAGTTAGAGATGCTAAAGGATAACAGACTGCTTTTCTAACCCCCAGCATAGGAATGTACATTGAATAAATGTGGTTCAATCATATGATTGTCTCTTCTCTCCCTTTACATGTAAGTCTTGGCTTGCATTCTATTTGACAAGCCAGTGACTATGTGTCAAAACTAAAAAAAAAATGAATTTCAACAGGGATAAATGTCAGATACGACATTAAGGCAGGAAAAATGAAATACACAAATACAACATGGGTGACACCTGGCTTGAAAGCAATACTTAAGAAAAGGATCTGGGTGTTTTAGTAGACCATAAAGTAACAAAAGTCAATAGTGTGATGTGGTGACCAAAAAAACCCAATGGAATTTCAGGCTGCATCTACAGGAGCATAGTATCCAGATCAAGGGAAGTAGTAGTACCACTCTATTCTGCTATGGTCACATCACCTGGAATACTGTGTCCAGTTGTAGGTATGACAGTTCAAGAAGGATATTGACAGGCTGGAACATGTCCACAGGAGAGCAACCAAGATGACCAGAATCTTATGAAGAATGGCTTAGGAAGCTGGATATGTTTTGCCTGGAGAATGAGAGGTGACAAGATGGCCATATTCAAATATCTGCAGAAATGCTGCGTAGAAGATGGAGGAAGCTTGTTTTCTGCTACTTCAGACACTAGGGCCATTTCCACATGACAGGGCTGTCCTGCGATGGGGATGTAATGGCGGCAGTCCACAGGTCGTGCTTCTGCACGATGTCTTCACGGTCCCACTGCCATCTTGCCCCCACCCATCACGATCACAGGATATTCGTGTAACGCCTCAGAGACTGAAGGTTTTTAAACAGAGGTTGGATGAGCATCTTTCAGGAGTGCTTTAGCTGAGTATTCCTCCACGCCAGGGTGTTGAACTAGATGGTTCTTGCATTCTCTTCCAGAGCGATGATTCTATAATGAAAAGTGCTTTGTCATAAAATACCCCCATTTTCAACTTGTGCTGAAAATCCCTACACGCAATCTCTGCATGAATTCATTTTTCTTTGTTTTGCATGACTGAAAGGACCTGTAGCATCTGTGATACCTAAGTCCATCAGCAAGGGGCCTAAGCATATTCATAAGGTATGCAAGACAATGAGTGTTTCCCTTTCCGTGTATATTATTTATGTGTGTTTGCACATACAGACTTCTAGCTATTTGCACTGGTATTTCTGTTCCTTTTTATAATTTTCTTTTAAAAATTGTTATGGTCTTTCTTTTCACATATATTGGAAACATTAACTTAAATCATAAAACAGGGCTTCATTCAGCAGTGGAAATCAAGATAAATTTCTTTTTAAAAATTAATTTAAATCCTTTCAATGTATTCCTTGCTCTAGTGCAAGGTATCCACTACTATCCTTATCTGACCACTATTGTCATTATTAAGACACATAGAGATAGATTACTCTTTGACTCCAAATTTATAATATATCAGCAGCAAGTTCTCATTTTCTTTTTATAATCGGTATGTTCTCCATCGGCTGCCTATCAGCTTTGGGATTTATGGTAGACTGAGAAAAGTCTGCTCTCATTCTTAGTCAAAGATTAGAAGGGGATAGTTTTCCTACAAATACAAAGGGCTGGTGGCTAGAAATCCCTTTATCATGAACAAGAGTTACTTAGGCAAAATTAGATTTGGCTTATCATTATTTGAGCGTGGTTTTTTATTATTATTATTCTCAACCAACGACTATCAAAAAGATTCCTTCTTCAGTTCAATGACAGCTAACTAATTTCTCTCCAATAAAATATCAGTCTTATCTCTGGATTCATTGTCATTAATGTTGGGGAAGTAGAAATTTAAATTGTTGCATTTCTTGTTAATTAATTCATTATTTGAATCATTAATTTTAAAGAAGCAATAAAATTTAACCAGAATGGCAGGTCTGGCTGTCACCATTCCCCCCAAGTCATGCATTTTGTTACATCCCATAATTATCTGGGCCTCTGCCACCAGGCAGATGGGTTTCAGAGTCCTTGTTAGCATCAGGGCCAAACACTAGCAGCTATCCAGTGGCATGAAAGAGTTAACTTGTACGAGTGGCTTCATAGGATACTTTTTGCATTTGCTTTGCAGTTTGAGGCTGACAAAATACATGAAGACTGGGAATGGGTGGGGAAGTGAATTTTTCTCTATTGCCAACCAGCCTGCACGGTTCTCATTGCTGTTAGGGGAAGATGTGTCATGCTTGCACACTTTGATTTTCTATATTTCTGCACTCTATAATCCTTGAGAATCCAGTTCTGGAATTTAACACTTGCTCTTTCAGAAGTGTTATTTTTGTAGTTCTCTTCCACATCCTGGTACTTTCTGGATACAGTGAACTACAAATCCAAGGGTTCTTTTTCTTGTTATATTTTTTATTATTGCTCTTTATATCCTGCCTTTTTTCCAGTTCCCAATTCTAGGTAGAGTAACAAAAGTTGAAACAAATACAGCTAAAAATCTATATGATACAAAAGTTAAAAATGTAATTAAAGTATCAGTAAAAACAAAACCAATTTAAAACATTACCATAAAAAGGAAAACAAGTGAAATAGACAATACAGCACATTATGCAGTCTGTCAGTCTTCAAAGGCCTGCAAAACAAAAAAGTCTTCATCTGTGTATGGAAGGACAGCAAGGAAGGTGATGAAGGGGTTAAATTGTAGAAGTTGCTTGCTTGAGTAGAAAAATAGAGAAAAATAAGTCGGACAGCTGCGCTTCCTATCTTATCAGGGGTTTAGGTATGTGACTTGGCAATGTTTGGAATATAGGGAGTTTGGGAGCCAATGCGACCAAGGGCGAATACTCCCTGTACCGAGATGCTTCCTTTTTGAAACTGTAATACATCTTTTCAAACCTTGAACTATTGTAACCTGTACACTTTTCTTATATGGTAATCATTTCCTGTACTTGTTGTTTAGAAAGTATAAAAGTATGCTGGAACCTAAGATGGGGCTCTCAGTCTTTTTGGAAGTTGATTCCACTGAGATCCCTGCGCAGTAAAATAAATTCTTGTTTTCTGGACTGCTGGTCTCAATTCTCTGGCTCACCACAACATTTTCTGGTGCGTTGGCCGGGAAAACTGAGGGGCTTTTGCCCACTTTGGCGGACGCCGGGGTGTCGGGACCGTCGCCCCTTTCCTGATACAACCCGGGGTGCCCTCGACTTTCTTTTGTCGAAAGGATTGGTTCGGAGTGGGGCGGCGGCTCTGGCGATGGCGCTCCAGCCAAGGGACCCGAGGTCGGAGCAGAAAACAGGATCCTCCCATGACTGTTGGTGAGTGACCTCCCTGCAAACTCGGGGGGAAGAGGGGCCTGATCAACCCCTTTCAGCTTTGCCCTAGTATCCCACTGTTGTTGTGGGTGAAGCCGCAGAGCTTTTGGTTGTGGTATTGAAGGTGGGAGGTTGTGTGTTGGTGTGAATGTGTGCAAGGACGGTCGTGTGACGCCGCAGTTTCCAAGTCATACCGTTGAGTTTCCGGGTGCCTGGGTCGGCGTGATCGAGTGCAGTCTCTCCCCCTTTGTGTCGATCCGTGGGACCCCTTACCCACGGGTCAACTCCCCTTTTCCTTGTGTGTGTTTTCCGCTTTGGGAGGAAATGGGAAGGGGGCAGAGCCGACAAACCCCTTTAGGCTGTATGTTGAAAATTTTTACGAAAGGATTTAGTGGGGATTATGGAAATCCCCGAATGACACCTGAACGGTTGAGGACCTTATGTGAAGTGGAATGGCCATCCTTTAAGGTAAGGTGGCCCCCGGAGGGGAGCTTGGAACCCTCACGAATCAGGGCAGTGTACACAGTGGTGGTCGGCGAGCCTGGCCACCCTGATCAATATCCATACATAGATTCATGGGACACAGTGGTCACTCAAAACCCCCCTTGGTTGCGGAAACGTCAGGAGCAAATTGGTGGTGATGCAGGATCGAACCAGACGAAAGTTTGGAAAAGGACAGATATTGGCGGAATAGGTTCCGGAGGAACCTAGTGTTCCCCCTCCCCCATATGTGCCGCTGCAGCTGGCTTGGCAAACAGCTCCGCTGCTGCCGCAGCCAGCTCAGCAGCCACCAGCCATGCCCCCACAGCAGCCAGTTTCGCTCCCACCAGCCCTATCCTTGCAACTGGACCTCCCGGAGAAGGAGGGAGCCAGGGCCGGGGGATTGGCGGATCTTAGCCCAGTTGCCCAGGGGATGGTGGAATCTCCCGGAGCCTATGATCTTAGAACGGGGCTGAAAGAGAAAGCCAAGGTTAAGAAGTCCAAGCATCAGAAAGAGATAGATGAACCAGATGACACACATGAGGAAAGTGGGGACGTGGTCACACCATTACGACAAGTTACTCAGTTAGTGGCAGCCCCCAATGAAGAAGGAGGATATCGGCGAGTACAGAGTTACCAATACACCCCTTTCACCTCTTCAGATTTACTGAACTGGAAGACCCACTATGGATCTTATACAGAGAAGCCCCAGGAGATGGTAGGACTGTGTACCAACATTAAGGCTACCCACCTCCCCACCTGGCAGGATTGCCAACAGTTGCTGTTGACTTTATTTACTACCGAAGAAAGGAGGAGGATATTGGAGGAAGTGGAGAAGGTAGCAGTGGCAAGAGTAGGGCCAGAAGTGCAAGATGTAAATGCCTGGGTGCAGGAGCGAGTCCCCACTGTGGATCCACAGTGAGATCCTAATGATAACCGACAACGGGACAGATTAGCAGAATACCGAGCAATACTGTTGACTGGAATGAGGAGAGGCGTGAAGAAGTCTATCAATATGGCCAAAGTACAGGAAGTGACACAAGGACCTACTGAGGCCCCAGGGGAATATTTAGAAAGGCTGTTAAAAGCCTATCGGCAGCACACCCCCATAGATCCGGATGCTGCCGAGAACCTCCGAACGGTGACTGCGGCGTTTGTAACAGGAAGCTACCCTGATATTTGGAAGAAGTTACAAAAACAAGAAGGGTTTGAAGGAATGAATCTCAGTCAATTGGTGAGCATTGCCCAGAAGGTGTAAATAAATAGGGAGCAAGAAGAAAAGAGGGAGCGAGATAGGAGAATGCACAAGAAAGTGGAATTATTGGCCGCAGCACTAACGGCAAAGGACGGAAATCGGAAAGGTGGAAGAGGAAGGGGAAGAAGTGGATTTCCATTGGAACACAATGAATGTGCCCTCTGCCGTCAGGTGGAGCATTGGAAAAACGAATGCCCTAGACAGAGGGAATTAGTAAACAGAGGGAGAGGAATGGACCGAGGAAGAGGAAGAGGGGCAAAAAGAGGAAGAGGAAGAGTGATGAGTGGAAGATATGAGCCAGAGGTGGACGAAGGATTCGAAGAATTGATTGGGCTGGCTGGAATGGAACATTATGATTAGGATAGACCGGGCCCCCTTGCTCTCGGCCCCGGGGAGCCTATGGTCACAGCACAAATTGGGGGCCGGGCCATCCCAATGATGGCGGATACGGGCGCTGCCCGTTCCGTATTAAATTCAGCGGTAGCTCCAAAAACTGAAAATGTCATAAAAATTGTGGGAGCTACCGGAAGAATAGAGCAATACCCTCTTTTGGAAAAAAGAATTGTGGATGTAGGGAGACATTAAGTTACTCATCAGTTTCTATATTTACCGAATTGTCCTGTGCCTTTACTGGGTCGAGATCTGTTGGCTAAACTGAGAGCCCAGATTTCCATTGAAGAAGATGGGGTGATGGAAGTAAATTTTAGAGGACCAAAAAGCATCTCAGTAATTTACCCAATGGAAGAAGAGTGGCGAAGGTATCAGGTCATGGTTTGTCAAGAACAACCCATTACATTCGGACCCCCAGGGGTATGGGCCGAAGATAATCCACCTGGGCTAGCCCGATTTGTGGCCCCCATAGTAGTGGAATTGAAGCCAAATGCTGTTCCTATTCGTGTAAAGCAGTATGATTTACCCAGAGAAGCCCTGGAAGGGATTCAGAAACATTTAGATCGACTGAAGAAATACAACATAATTGGGGAATGCTGCTCTCCATGGAACACCCCGTTACTCCCTGTGTTGAAGCCTGGAACGAAAGAATATCGCCCAGTTCAAGATTTAAGGATGGTGAATGAGGCTACAGTCACTCTACACCCAGTGGTGCCAAACCCATATGTTCTAATGGGACTAGTTCCATCCACAGCTACTTACTTTACGGTGTTGGATCTTAAGGATGCCTTCTTCTGTATTTGGGTGGCCCCACAAAGTCAAGAAATATTTGCCTTCCAGATGGAAGATGTTGTTACAGGCCAGAAAACCCAGTATGCTTGGACTCGCTTGCTGCAGGGTTGGAAGAACTCGCCCACAAATTTTGGGACATCCCTAAGTCAAGACTTGAGAAGATTCAGATCCAAGCCTGAGAAACGAGTTTTGTTGCAATATGTAGATGATCTGCTGTTGGTAGCCAACAGTGAGGAGGAGTGTAAAGGAGCTACAGTAGAGTTGCTCCAGCTTTTGTGGGAAGCAGGCTACAAAGTATCTAGGAAAAAGGCCCAGTTATGCCAGACAGAGATGCAGTATTTGGGATTCCAAGTGACTCAGGGAAAGCGAGCGCTCGGCCGAGAAAGGAAGGAGGCGGTGTGCGCCCTACCTGAGCCCTGGAATCGGAAGATGGTATGAGAATTCTTAGGTGCTGCTGGGTTTTGTAGAATTTGGATTCCTAATTTTGCAGTAATGAGTAAACCCTTATATGAAGCTACCAAAGGCCCGGAGAATTCTGAATTTACGTGGGGAACAGAACAAAAGAGGGACTGGGAGCAGATAAAGAAGGCATTGACGGAAGCTCCAGCGCTGGGCCTGGCTGATGTGACAAAGACATTCACTCTAAATGTTGATGAAAAAGGAGGAATAGCAGTGGGAGTACTGATGCAGATGTTGGGATCTTGGCATCGCCCTGTGGCGTACCTTTCTAAACAGTTAGATCCTGTCGCCAGAGGATGGCCTGGGTGCTTAAGGGCAATAGCGGCAACCGCCTTGTTGGTAAAAGAAGCAGACAAATTAACCCGAGGCCAGAACTTGACAGTGAAAAAGTCCCACACTCTGTATTGGCCCTGATGGAGTACAAAGGCAATTATTGGTTCACAAATAGCCGAATGTCCAAGTATCAAGGAATGTTATATGAGAATCCTAGAGTAAAGTTGGAAACATGCACCACTTTGAATCCCACAACGTTGCTTCCTGTAGAATTTGAGGTTACACATCATGATTGTCTTCAAACCATGGATGAAGTGTACTCAAGCAGACCGGACTTACGGGACACCCCGTGGCCCCATCCTGATGTTACTTATTATACAGATGGAAGCAGTTTTGTACAAGAAGGAAAGCGAAAGGCCGGATATGCATTGGTCACAGCGGAGAAGATAATAGAGGCCAGAGCATTACCCGTTGGTACTTCGGCTCAGAAGGCGGAACTCATTGCCCTTATTAGAGCTTTGGAACTAGCTGAGGGACTCATCGTGAATATATACACAGATTCAAAGTATGCTTTTACTACCTTACATGCGCATTGGGCACTGTACAAAGAAAAAGGATTAATCAACTCTTCGGGACAAGAGATCAAGTACCGAAGAGAAATAGAGCATCTATTAGAAGCTGTGTGGGCTCCTCGTAAAGTCGCTGTAATCCACTGCAGAGGACACCAGAAAGGATATGACCCAGTGGTTCGGGGAAACTGAAAGGCAGCTGCAGCTGCAAAGGAGGCTGCAGAGAGGGAACTGGAAAATGAGATGGAAGATTTGCCCCAAGAATTGGTAACGCCACTCTTCCAAGTGTCATTGAGTGACCAGACCCCTAGGTACACCCAACAAGAAAACGAGAGGGCTGAAAAAGACCTGAGGGCTAAGTTGGACAATGATGGCTGGTGGGTTTTGCCGGATGGGAGGAAGTACATACCCCAATCTATGGGATGGTCAGTTGTGCAGAAAGCGCACGGAGCTACACATTTGGGAAAAACGACGCTAGCTCAGCTATTGGAGAAAGATGTGTTCATAGACAGAATGGGTCAGTACACCATGCTAGCTTCGTCGCGGTGTCAAATTTGTGCCCAGAATAATCCACGCCAAGGACCAAGATTGGAGGGGGGAGTACAACATCAAGGATCTACTCCTTTTGAATCCCTAGTGGTGGACTTTACAGAGATGCCACGGACGGGACAGTATCGATACATGGTGGTAATGGTATGTACTCACACTGGATGGGTTGAAGCATATCCTACCAGAACTGAGAAGGCAAAAGAGGTAGTACGAGCCTTGCTTCGGGACATCATACCGAGGTATGGACTGCCCCTCCACACTGGATCCGATAACCGCCCAGCTTTCGTGCATGGAGTAATCAAGAATCTTGCAGAGACTCTGGGAATCACTTGGAAGTTACATTGTGCATATAGACCCCAAAGTTCTGGAAAGGTGGAAAGAATGAACAGAACGTTGAAGACTCAGCTTGCGAAGTTATGCCAAGAAACGAAACTTAAGTGGTCAGATGTGCTCCCTATAGCACTCCTAAGGATAAGGTGCACCCTGCATCGGACAACTGGGCTAACTCCATTTGAAATGCTGTACGGAAGACCCCCGGCCATCCTAAAAGGGCTAAGAGGGGATATTCGGGATTTGGGAAGTCTGGTCCTTCAAGAAGAGGTGCAGGCACTGGGAAAGGCTCTAGAGAAGGTTAAAGCCCATGCTTTAGAGGTTAGACGAGTTCCGTTCCTCACGAAAGCACATTCCTTTCAACCTGGGGATGAGGTGTGGGT
Organism: Cyclura pinguis; assembly: GCA_030412105.1. Taxonomy (NCBI): domain Eukaryota; kingdom Metazoa; phylum Chordata; class Lepidosauria; order Squamata; family Iguanidae; genus Cyclura; species Cyclura pinguis. Next base: position 12,787,464 of record CM059599.1, on the reverse strand, counting down.
TAAAGATTGGAAAGGAGAGCCCCTATCACCAGGGTGGAGGGGGCCATACCAAGTGTTGTTAGTTACCCCCACAGCAGTAAAGGTAGCAGGACTGAAACCCTGGATACATTATAGTAGGGTGAAACGAGCATTTACTGATTGGACTGTGATCTCATCACAAGAAAACCCTCTGAAACTGAAATTGTCCCGGCGGAGAGAGGGCAAAGAAGATTCGGACTAGACTCTGCTGTGGTCATACCAGGGAATTGACCACTCTACGCAGTCAGATCCGCAACAGGTGAATGAAAAATCTAGGCTAGACCCTACTGCTGCCACACATTTGGAGGCTGGTAGCTCTACGTACAGTCAGACCTAGCAACAGCGGAGGAAGGAAGCTGGGACTAGGCCTTGCTATAGTCACCCCGGAAGCTGACTATTCTACGCACGGCCAGATCCCCTACGGAGGATGATGAGCAATGAGTGTTAGTGAAATAGTAACAATAGTAGTGTGTACACTCTTTGGAATTTTAGCTCTGGTGTATTTCCTGTACATGTATAGAAGGTACTGGTGTGGGATAAGTAGGTTTAGACCTCTGTTTGGCTCCAAGGATGAAGTGGATAATGGTGATAGGAGTGTGGGGCATGATGTGTGGAATGATTGAGGCTAACTGGTTTAAGCAACACGCCGCACATATGTTTCAACAACATGGACCCAATGTCACTCTGATTTATGAACATCCGCAGACCGTGGCAGATTTTGGTTTTATGCCCTCCCTTATTAATGAACCGGGAGTGGTTGTAGGAGCCCTGCAGTCAGCATTAAAGGGAAATCCCACTACGTTTGCCAAAGTTGATGGTAACCTAAACAAAATTCGGTTTAGGCGGCTGAAATTTTATACCTATTCTCCCAGAATGTGTTTTTATTGTTACCGTAGTGGAGATTGGAATCCTAAGTGGAAAGGATATATACAACACCCCTCATTCTATGCTAAATTGGGAAATTATTCAGCTTGTAGTGATAGATTTTATTTGTATGGCTCATATAACAAATCCTACCAACCCAAGACAGATTTAAATGAAACTAATTTTGGAGATTTGTATCCGGAATACCCTATGTTTACTCCTAATTATACAGAATCTGGCAGTATATGTTCTGGACTGATGGCTCGAGATCCAAATTTATGGTTCTATTTTAATGGATGGGCCACCAATTATCACCCAGGGACTTATCAGTGTGTGGGAATTGGGTATATGACTGTACCTGTTCAAGTTTTCCTTCCAGAATGACCAAAACGGGCTGTTAGAAGAAGAAGGAGCCTGGTGGGACCACTGGGTAGCCAATGTGAAGATCTGGCCATTGTAGGAAGGCAATTGGCTCAAACTGAGGCAGTAGAGTAGGAGGTGGACTAATAAGGGAGATCTTCACTTTGGGATCCTATCCAGGGATCATAGCTCAAGAAAATCGTAAAAGTATATTAGGATTGACTTGTAGATTGGAGAAAACTGTAAATGCTACTGGGAAGTTGATACGAGCCCTTCAACAAGAAATTGAAGAGCTCAATCAGTTAATGTTACAACATCGGATGGCCTTGGATTACCTATTAGCTAGAAAAGGGGGGTTTTGTTCTATAGTTAAAGGAGGATGCAAAGTCACCTTCCATGATTTGAACAAGACTATAGAGGATGAAATACAGCACCTACAAGGGCTAAATCAAAACAATGATAGTGGCATCGGTAATCCTTGGGATTGGTTAACTTCCTGGTTACCAGATTTTGGCTGGCTGAAAACTTTGTTTCTAGGTATTATAGTTTTGATTGTAGGAGGGTTTCTAATGATGATATGTATTTCCCGTGCTATGAAATGTGTAAGAGCCTCTCTCTCTGAAGCTATGGAGGGAAAGGCAGCTCATTTTGCTGTTATGGCTCAAAAGCAGGCTTAAGCAGATCTTGCTCAAATTGCAATAGAAATAGAATTTGGCAGAAAAGGGGGGAATGATGAAGGGGTTAAATTGTAGAAGTTGCTTGCTTGAGTAGAAAAATAGAGAAAAATACGTCAGACAGCTGCGCTTCCTATCTTATCAAGGATTTAGGTATGTGACTTGGCAATGCTTGGAATATAGGGAGTTTGGGAGCCAATGCGACCAAGGGCGAATACTCCCTGTACCGAGATGCTTCCTTTTTGAAACTGTAATACATCTTTTCAAACCTTGAACTATTGTAACCTGTACACTTTTCTTATATGGTAATCATTTCCTGTACTTGTTGTTTAGAAAGTATAAAAGTATGCTGGAACCTAAGATGGGGCTCTCAGTCTTTTTGGAAGTTGATTCCACTGAGATCCCTGCGCAGTAAAATAAATTCTTGTTTTCTGAACTGCTAGTCTCAATTCTCTGGCTCACCACAACAAAGGTACCAGTCTAACCTCCCGAGGATGGGAGGTCCAGAGATTAGGAGGCCCTCTCCTGTGTTCCCCCCAGGCACACGTGTAAGGGTGGTGGGACAGAGGGAAGGGCCTCCCCCAAAGATCTCCAAACACATGCAGGCTCATATGTGAGAGTTCAGTCCTTCAGGTAACTTGGACCTGAGCCCTATGGGATCATAACTAGCTCTTTGAATTGGGCCCAGAAGTGGACCAGCACTCAGTGAATCTGTTGCAACAAGAGTTGTGTGCTCCCTGTAGCCAGCCCCAGTTACAGTTGTAATTGGGCTTCCCCCTCTACTATCGCTTCCCTTAATTAAATCCTTCCATAGATGGAAGCTTAAAAAGGAAAAGGCCTCCATTAGTAACCTCTCTGATGGTATCCTGCCCAAGTATCTAATGGATGCTACTGCAGCTCTCCCTTTTACTGTGCTCATGAAAGAATGTGGGCAACCTCTATGTGTGTGTTATGCACCTTCAAGTCACCCGTGGAGTTATGGCTCATAGAGTTTTCTTAGGCAAAGAATATTCAGAGGTGATTTACCATTGCCTTCATTTCAAATATAGCCTACAGCAGATGGCATTCCTTGGTGGTCCCCTTTCCAGACAGTCAGCACTGACCCTGCTTAGCTTCCAAGATTGGACAGGATCTGACACCTTCAAGGTATAAAGGGATTCAAACCACCAGGGAGCCCAGGGATGCCCAGGGACCTGCAGTAGCAGTGTTGTTGCTAGCTTTGCCATTCAGGGTGGCAGATGAGGAGTATCATGGCATCCCTGTTCATGTTGTGTGTTCGGCAGAATATGCTGCATGTGTACCTTCATGTAGGGAATTAATAGACTCCCCATGAGGGTGATATATGAGTGTCACCAATGGCACAGCCTTTCCTATGATGTGCACTTTTTAGCCTCTCAATCCTTGTGTAAGGTAAGAGATCCCTAAAGGTAATGATTTTCCATAGCTGGGCAAATACTTTAATTTAGATGTAAATCCAGTTGTTAGTGCCCCAGCTAATACAGACTTAGGTTCTTTCCATGCAAGGCTGATACAATGCAGTAGCATCGTATTGTCACTTTTATATCTGCACGTTAAACTTGTTTGACGTGGTTCTGTCCTCCGTGGTTCCACATGAGTCGAGGTCTTAGCGCAGTTAACATCAACGTTAAACCGATGTAGAATGGAAAAACTCTGATGTAAACAACCCAAATCATTTCTGCTGCGTTTTTTCCTACGTGCAGAAGCACAATTCACACTCTTGCGCTAAAACGTAGCAACGGTTTCTACAACTTTTTTTTTTTAATTGACCAAATAGCAGCGGCAGGGTGGAGCGAGGGAGGGGAATAGGAGTCCCACGAGAATTGACGATGAGGAAGCTACAAATGATTTTCTCTGCTTTACTTCAATAGAAACCAAAGAGCATGCAGATAGGAATCGGGGTAAATCAGAGTAAAAAACACCACTCATGACGCACGGTGAAACGCTTCTCCATTCTAGTGTGGAAATGGTCTTATTCAATCAATGGAACTTATATAAGTGTTGAGTTACCAATCTCCCATTGATTCAGTGGGTCTACCGTAGTTGGGATTAAGAGTTACGTTTATGTCTTTGAATTCAGAATCTATATTAGGGTGATGCTTTGATGAAGACAACCAACATACTGTTGGATGGAAATTGCTGTGACATTTGCCCCATTAAAAATACTTTTGATGAGCATGTGGGGATATACCTGGGGAATGACTTGGCAAGTCTTGATGTAATCCCTAGGGGACAGTAAGGCTGAGTCATGGTAATATGAAATCAAGGGGTTGCATCAGCCATTGTCCCTAGCTGATGAGCTATCAGCAGGCGTGTATATAAGAGGTGAGCTCAGACAGGTTCTTTCTCTGACTGCTCACTGACTGACACCGGAACTCTGTTCAAGCAAACCTCTGCCTGATGCGATGTCTGATGTGATGCTGAACCTTGGACTGAGGATCTACGTATATATTGGAACTCAAAGAATAAAAGCCTCCAGGTATTTTTGGATGACAACACTGTGTGCTAGTGTTACTAATCAGTGGGTAGAGTGGGGTCAGTGCTGATGCTGTATGTTACACTCTGCCGCTGCTCAAGCTTGTTGCTGTTTTGATACTCTGCTGTATGTTTATTGCTTGCCTCTGAGCCACATTTTTGTTCAGAGCGCAGCGGTTCCAGGGAGGATTTTGTGCTAGGTGCTGTAAAATCCATCTCCTGGGACACATATGACAAGACAGAGTGTGAGCATCTGAGTTCTCTAGCCTTCTTCAACCATCAAAGTACCAAAGAAAGTAAAGTGGGTGATAGAGAAAATAGAGAGAAAATGCTGCTGAAATTCTTTGCACTTAGTCATAGTTTGTCCCATTTTTAATGCTGCTTTTGTGTGTTCTGTTGGTGTTCCTCTCTCAGGCTGAGGGCACAGAGGTTATTGAGAGGGAGTCATTCTGCTGACACAGTGGCTGTGTACTTCCCCATCCCAGCCTGCTGCAAAACTGAGGCTCATCCACTCTACACAATTCTGGCTCTATGATTCCACACTAATTGGCATGACAACATCCTGTGGAATCCTGGGATTTGCAGTTCATGGAGTAGTATTAGAATTCTCAACCAGAGAGCTCTAGTATTTCAAATCACAGGATTCTATAGGATGTAGCCAAGACAGTTGCAGTGGAATCATAATGCTATAACAGCATAATGTGACTAGGACTCTGATATATGTATTATTGCTCTTGTACAGTAATATTGGACACCCTTTTTAGTTTGAGAAGAAATGTGAGTTAAGGGTATATTTGCAAAGTCTAATTTTCATATAAGCTCTTCAACATAATTATTTGTTTTTGTAACGTGCTTGAAGAAAAATTCCCTGGGATCTTTGCGTATGTAGAATCTGAGACATATTTGGCAGGATTTTACAAATAAAGCCTTATAAATGCCAAGTTTGGGTAGCTGTCAGAAATATTTTTTAAAAGAACTTTTTATCTGGACAGGTACCTGGGATTATGACACTATTGGCTGAAGGTCTGTTGAATTCATTTATACCCTTTTAATTAGATGTATAACAATTGCTAGCTTACTGATATGATTTCATGCTTCTCAATTCTTCAAGCGATAGGAAATCCAAACGTGATTCTAGGTATAGCCAACCTTGGTGCCAACTCTGATGGGAACTGATTCTTCTGCTCTTTACCCATTGAGCCAATTCAGCCCAATTATGATAATATCTTATGCTTTATTCTGTACACTGATTTCTGTTATTGTGTAGACATGTTACCCTGTTTTCTGGGGGTCCCGGGAGGGACACCAAATTGCTATCAAAATTATACAAGTTGGGGAAATTAGTTCAGAGCACAAGTTGGCAAAACGAGAGGCAGGGTAACTTAGCAGGATCTTGCAACCCAGTGTCTACGGGGTCAGGCTGAGTCAAGAAGCAGACCGGTTTGAAAATAATGAATGATCTTTATTAAATATAGGCACACAATGTAAGCAACACACGCACACAGATAACTAAGGAAAATAAAGGTGTGAGTAAGATAGCGGGATTTTCAGAGGGATATTTGGTTCGGGTGATACGAAACCTGTCCTGAAGTCCGGAACAAAATGGAGAGCAAAGGTGGGGTTCGATGTATCTCAGCACGTGGAGCTGAGGGGAGCTCGCCAAGCGAAGCGGCAGCAAGGCGGTCTGGAACTCGGGAGCGATCCAAGGAAGCGCTCAAAGTCAGGGGTTTTTATAAGGAGAATGGTGACCGCAGGCTAGGTCGGACTTTGGGAAAACAATAGATCTGGAGTTGGAGACAAAGCCTCCGAAAGGTCAGAATTTGAATGATTGAATTAGAGCCGAATTTATCAATAGAGTAGCCGGTATGCAAACGCGGAGTTCTTGAGCGTTGTATAGCCCTCTACATGTTCCTTCATCGTCATATCTTCCTTGCTGTCTGATCGGAATTTATCCTTTGCTGAGCAACACATAGATTCACTTTGGTCACTGTCTTTGTTTTTTAAAACAATAGCAACAACTTCGTAACTTTTCTCAGGATATTTGATGAAGCCAGAAGAATGTAGAGAAACAAAATGCTAAACATAGACTTTTTGAACTTCTACCCATCCCATGCCTCACTGCCAACAATAAATAGATCCCCAAAGCTTACTCGGAGCAGGGCATAATTAAAAGCAACCTGGCACCAATTAATTAGTGCTGTTCTCTAAATAAGCAACAAAGAATGAAATATGCCTTCATAAAATAGTTCAGTGCTGAGCTGTTAGCAACTTGCCTTTGAAGAGTGAATGGAGATACCCCATGGGGGTTTAGCCTATCTAATTCTCATCGATTAAACAAGTCCTCCTCCAGGAAAACAGAATGCTTCAAAAGCGGAAAACCTTATCTGCAGACACATACCAGCGTTTTGGAGCGGATGAGGGGGTAGAGTTTATTGAGGAAAAAAAGAAGAGCAATTCATACTGTTTGAAAGCAAAGTGCATGAACTTAAATTGTAAACTGAACACTTACCCTTTGAGTGCACTATCGCAAGGAACAATTGTACTAAAGGGGACACTTTTGGCTATACAGTGGACTTGCATGGCTGAAATCATGGTGGGAATGATAGATGATCCTCCTCTCAAACAAAAGTCTGGGGCATTTAGCCTAGTAAGAAACAAAGGAAAAAAGAAATAGAAATTGATAATTACAGTTGATGCCAGCATGGTATACTGCAGTGGTCTGAGTGCTTGACTAGGATTCCAGGAGACCTGGGTTTGAATCCATGGATTGGACAAGTCACACTTTCTCCGACTTAAAGGAAAACAATACAAATTTCTTCCCAATAAAGTTACTAAGAAAACCCTACGACAGTGTTGCCGTAAGATGGTGCAAAAACAAAAGTGTACAACAACAACAGCAACAGCCTTTCTCAGTAGGACATTTCATAAATAGGGTGGCAAAACTGAAAAGGCTGTCTTTCTTGTCACCAACCTCTTACTTTCAGAAAACAAAAGAACATGGAGGAGAGACTCAGGTGACAAATACAACATTCAAGTAGGCTCATATTGTAGAAGGTGAATGTTAGATATCCAGGGCCAAAACCTTTGGTTACAGGTGAGATTTGCTTTGGGCCAACTGTATTTTTTAAATCATTATTCTACATAGGCCTTATGCCACAGAATGTAAAGTGGCTGATGAAATTTTATTCCCTTTCCTGAATTTTTACAGTGATTTTATTTTATCTTGCTGCTCTGATTTGTGTTTTTATTGCAATTTTATATCACTTCTTTTTTGGCAATTTTTAATCATTTGTTTGCATTTCTTTTTGGTGACTTCCCACTTTGCTTTGGACTCTTCATATACTACTTTTTGTGCTCAAACCCTGGATTGCATTCTGGTCTTATGGACCCTCCGCATTTGATCCTGTTCTGGCTTGATTTCTCCATGGCTTGTTCCCCTGAATCATACATACACTCTCCAAGGCACTCACAGTCCTGAAAGAGAATACCTTCCTATTTAGACCATGCGCTTAGGAGTGCTCATGCACAAGAAGGAAGGAAGGGAAGAAGAAAAGAAAGGATAAAGCAAGCCTCCAAGCAGCTGCTACTTCTGCTTCCGTTCACATCAGTGATTCAGTTCATCTCAACAGCAGTCCCTCCACCTTAAACAATTTGCTTAGTAGAGCTCATGCACCAAGAAAGAAAGAAAAGTGGAGGCAAAGGCACTCACAAGCATGTCTCCAAATAGTTCAGCCAGAACTCACAAGTCTGCCTCTTAAGTTATGGCCTTTCCACACTACACTGTTATAGTGCTATTATTCCACTTTCAATATCCTTTGGAATTCTGGGCTTTGTAGTTCACTGGGGCCAAAGAGCTCTCTGGCTGAGAATTCTAAATGCCCCTCCCTAAACTGCAAACCCCAGGAATTCCATAGGATGTTGAAAATAATAGCATCATAACAGTGGAGTGTGGAAAGCCCGTTAGTCTGCTGAACTCAAGTGCCCTAAGTCAGTGTGGCTTATTTATTTTATTTTATTTTTATGCTTTTATGCTGTATGCTTTTATTTTATTTTTATTTTTTCAACCAGATCACGACCCAAGGTGGCCTCCAGAGCAATTACAATAAAATTTTAAATAATTAAAATCAACCATATAAAACAGCATAAAATGATTATAGAATCATAGAATCATAGAAATGTAGAATTGGAAGAGACCACATAGGCCATCCAGTCCAACCCCTTACCATGCAGGAATACCCTCAAAGCACTCCTGACAGATGGCCATCCAGCCTCTGCTTAAAAACCTCCAAGGAAGGAGACTCCACCACACTCCGAGGCAGCATATTCCACTGCCGGACAGCCCTGACTGTCAGGAAGTTCTTCCTGAGGTTCAGGTGGAATCTCCTTTCCTGCAGCTTGAATCCATTGGTCCTTGTCCTGGTCTCTGTAGTGGCAGAAAACAAGCCCTCTCCCTCCTCTACATGGCATCCCTTCAAATATTTAAACATAGTTATCATGTCCCCTCTTAACCTTCTCTTCTGCAGACTGAACATACCCAGCTCTCTAAGTCTATCTTCATAGGGCTTGGCTTCCAGGCCCCTCACCATTTTGGTTGCCCTCCTCTGGACCTGCTCCAGCTTGACCATGTCCTTCTTGAATTGGGGTGCCCAGAACTGGACACAGTATTCAAGATGAGGTCTAACCAAAGCAAAGTAGAGTGGTACCAGTACCTCCCTCGATCTAGACACCATACTCCTATTGATGCAGCCGAGAATTGCATTGGCTTTCTTGGCTGCCGCATCATACTGCTGACTCATGTTCAGCTTGTGGTCTATTAAGACTCCTAGATCCCTTTCACACGTACTGCCATCCAGCCACACAATAGCACACAATAAATTATAAAAGCACACAATAGTTAAAAAAATAAATAGAACAACCTAATAAAAAATAAATAATAAGCTCCCCTGCTCATACATTAAAAGCCTGCTTGAAAAGAAATGTTTTTGCTTGCCAGCAAAAGAAAAGCAGAGAGGGGGCCAGCCTAGCTTCCTAGGGAAGTGAGTTTCACAGTGAGGGAGCAGCCACTGAGAAGGCTTTCTCTTGCGCCCTCACCAAGCAAACCTGGGACAGTAGTGAGACCAAGAAAAAGCCTTCCCCTGAAGATCTTAAAGCTCTGGCAGGTTTGTACAGGAAGATATAATCTTTCAAACAGTCTGGACATAAGCTGTATAGGACTTTACTGGTCATGACCAGCAGTTTGAATTGTGCACAGAAATGAACAAGTAGTCAGTAAAGCTGTTTTAACGAGGGAGTTGTGCGCTCCCTAAAATTGGCCCCAGTCAGCATTCTGGCTGCCACATTTTGGCTCTGGAGATTAGAGTCCCAATCCTCACTTGGCCATGGAAATCTATTGGGTGACTTTGGGCAAGTCAGACTCTCTCAGCCTCAAAGGAGGGCAATGGCAAACTCCCTCTGAACAAATCTTGCCCAGAAAACCCTGTGATAGGTTCACCTTAGAACTGTCACAAGTTAGAAATTACTTGAAGACATACAAGAACAACACGCTGAAGTGGCCTGGGCAATAAAACATCCTGAACTGGTCCTTAGTCCGGAAGATGCTTACACATAAATCAGAAGATGATTTAAATACTATTATACTTTATACCTTCTGATATATCTCACATAAGTGCATTCAAAACCACATTTATCTTTTTTTTATACCAAACAGCACAAGAGAGGCTCAAAAGTGCTTTAAGGGACATATGTGAAATCAATCTTGGACACCGTTTTACACCGTTAATCATAGTACAGAAGAGGGAATTTCAATAGATTCAGTATGTTATGCAGAAAAAGTGCACTCAAAAAAATTGTCTCTTCTGAACAATGAGTAAAGTTCCAGAGATCCTGTCTTCCTTTGAATGCGGTCAACTTAACTCTGAGCAATATGAAACAAGTTGGTCATCCCAGTGAATTAGTTCCCCTAGTTTGCTTTACACACACAGTTCAGGGGTGCTCTAGTAATTACCAGCTACTTCTGCCTTTAAAGTTTCTCCACAAGCGGCAATCAGAATTACAAGCAATCTCTGCATGGAGCTAATGAATTCATGACCAAGGCTACTCCTAAGCATGTTAACAAGATCCTTTATCAGGATATTACTGACCAGCTTTAATGCTGAACACCAGGCCCTTGGCCATGCCTGAACTATAATGGAACCAACAAGCTAGGATAAAGCTGCAAGGTTAGTAATAGTGTCACTCCAGTTGTGTCGAGACTCCCTTTGCTAAACATTTCTCATTATTTAAAAAATAAACATGATAGTTCCTTGTAACTAAAGTTGCAAAAATGTGTTTTTATCTTTAAGAACCCAAGTAAGCCAACTGTAATGTTTCTTTTTTAAGCAGCTGGATAGATACGATATTTACTGCTAAACCAGAAGCAACCACAGGCTGGAAATTACAGTAGGCCCTTCACATTCATGAGGGATATGGACAGAGAACCTTCACAAATGTCAAAAATATCACAAATAGGCCGGTGCCTTCCCTTCACACTCCTGCCCGCTGCAGGGAACAGGGGAGGCTCCAGGCCATGCAGAGAGGCTGCGATCCTGGCCCTGCACGATCCTGTGGGCCTCCTTCGGAGTGCGCGGGGCTGGAGCCTGCAGGAGATGGCAATTGTTGGCCCTGCAAGCCCCTGCGGGCCTGCTCTTGGGCACCTGCACGATTGTAGGCCCCAGGGTGTGCAAGGATGCACCAATCACTGGCCCTGCACAATCCTGCAGGCCTGCTCAGACCCCAGGCTTCCTGCACACACCTGCTGCACAGAGGGCCTGGAGTGTGGGGGGAGAATGGAGGCTCAGCGGGCCCTTCCACAAATAAACAAATCCGCAGAAGTGAAACCCACGAATGTGAAGGGAGAACTGTACTTTTAAAAGGGAGTTGTAACTATTACTCATCTATTTTCCCAATAGTTGTTATTGTTAGTTTTATACAGTTTATTTCGTTACCTCATAGCATTAGAACTACAGAGCTGGAAGGCATCTCAAGGGACTTAGTCCAATCCCCAGCCAGGGCAAGAATTCACTGCCTAAACACCAAGGGGTCACCATCTAACCTCTGCTTAAAAACATTCCAGCAAAAATTACCCATTATGTTATATTCTAGTCCCTTTTTCTGGAAAAATATCCATCCAAAAAGGAAGGAAGAAGAACAATCAGCCTTACCTGTGAGATGTTCATTTTCAGCAGTTGATGGTAGAACCTCCTACAGCGAATTGTTCTTCCCATTTGCTCTGACAGGCAGAAGGTATGTGGCAGTAGCCAGCAAGGGAGGAACCCACCTCCAACTCAGTTGATGTAACAGCCATAATAAATAAAATGACAGTTATAATACAGAAGAAAAGAAGGGAGGCACAGAGAAAAAGAAGAAAGGAAAGAACCTGCCACCAATCACTCTATGCCTCCTACCCCAATACCAAGAAGGCAACTCAGTTCTGGGCGGGGAGGAGATTTCCCCATCCACTGCTGAAAATGAACATCTCATATGAAAAAGCCAATGTTTTTTTTTTCCCAGCAGTGGAAGGGAAACATATAAAAGCTCCCAATCAAAAGCACAAGTGACTGCTCAGCAGATATCTACTAGGGGAGTATTCGTGGCCAGAGCAACAGACGCGGCAGCACTACACGTGGAATGAGTGACAACCACACCAAGCAGTGCAGCTCCAATGACAGAGTAGTCATGCAGGCCTTAATCCACCTAGCCAAGCTAGAAAATGACACTTTCTTGCCCACTGTTGCAGGTTGGAGACAGCCAAGTAGAGAGTCTGAGACTCTGGCCGTTTCCACAGCTTACCTGGCTCTGGGGTTGTCCCAGTGTCATCCATGATCTTTGGCACCACTGACTGGTGATGCCAGAATCTGTTGTTGAAAACATAGGTTGGGAGAACCTAGTATACTGTTATTTTGTTTTTGTTACCCATTCTGAAAACTGAAATGTTTCTGTATGAAGACAAAGATGGATCTAATGGCAAGTTAGTATCAGCAAATCTTCCAAGTCTACAGCTACTACTGAAGCAGATTATATTTTTTGTGACAATACCAATGATATATTTGAGCTGCAATAGAGTCAGCTCAAGATATTTTTCTGCCTGAGGCATAGATATTATTTATATATTATTTATACACACACACACACACACACACACACACACACTACAGGTGCATAAGTACACAAGGCCAGCCAAGTTGTTTTGGCATCTGAGGTAGAAATTTCACCAATTGCCTCTCCCCAACTTGCGACCCAAATAAAAATACAGTAGTAATAAATGAAATAACTAACCATTTACTTCCTTCAAGACATAAAAAATTAGCTACCTGACATGGGGCCTTTCCACACTACACTGTTATAGTGCTATTATTCCACTTTCAACATCCTGCAGAATTCTGGGGGTTGTAGTTTACTGAGGCCAAAGAGCTCTCTGGCTAAGAATTCTAAATGCCCCTCCTTAGACTGCAAACCCCAGGATTCCATAGGATGTTGAAAGTGGAATAATAGCACTATAACAGTGTAGTGTGGAAATGGCCACGGTTGCCTTACTCTTTCTAGTGAAAGGACTGGCCCTGGATTGCATTAATCTTGCTGCTGTCCTATGTGTGTTGCTTCTCTAAAGCAATGAAGCAACACACTGTCAATTAATTGTTCAGATATATTTCAAAACGTCAATAATTGTAAGTAGCTACTTCCTAATACATGTAATGGAAATGTAAGGCATACACTAAGAGATCTCAAGTGATCATGCTGTCTATTATCCACACTTTTCAAACATATGTTTTGGATCCCATCAGGCTTGCTTCTTGTCTAGTTGTAGACTTCCCTCCCCTCCCCTCCTCTTTCCTTCCTTCTTTCTTTCTTTCTTTCTTTCTTTCTTTTTTTCTTTCTTTCTTCAATGACTGGCTGAGATAATCAAAGTTGAAAACCAGGGGCGATGATACCACTGAGCGATCAGAACAGGCTTGGTTGTAAATTTAAACACAACTTTTATTCATTAATCTCCAACAGCTAAAGACAAACTAAAAGCAAAATTAACATGATTGCAATGGAAGCACTCTTGTACCCTGGGGCTGTTTTGGGGCCTGCTGAGAGAGAGTGAGCTGACCAAAGAAAGAGACTGCATCAAGGCTAGTGTGATTAGTGTGGCTTCACTGTGTTAATGGTTAGTTGCTTGTTCCTAAACTGTTTTGAGAGCTCGCCGGTATCACAATTAATCTGGGCTTCAATTTGGAGTGAAATGGTGTGATAGCCAGTTCAGTATAATGACAGTATTTCACTCTGGGAATTTAATGCAAGCAATCAAAACCAGAGCATAATTGATGGGTGCCCTGGGGTTGTAATCACTGGGGGGGCAGCTCTCAGGGTATAGTGTGCTCCCATTTACATTATATAGATGCACAGATACAAAAGAAAAGAACTCTATATTTTACATAATGTTAGCTAAATGTTTCCTAGGCCAGGCATTAGGAATAAGAAAGCAGTACATCCATAGCGGCTACCAGTAGTTCCAGGTTTTATGTATTATTCACGTTTTACCTATATTCTATAAAGAACATATGAAGTATACATATAGACACCCTTAAATACCATAAGTGTCAAGGAATGCCACATATACAAGGATGCTAAAGGGCACATGTTTGTCATTCTCTGTCTACATGTTTGCTGTAGGAATCACTTATGAGTAGATCAGTACTTCGTAGTTACTGAAGAGAGATTCAGTCATGGGCCCTTTCCACACCTTACCCTGATGGTGTGATGCTCTGTTCGGATCCCGGCATCACCAGTCATGGGACAGGAGCGGTTTTCCACTGCTCCCTCCTGCACGCGTCCCTCAGCAGCAGAGGAATAGCACCATTAACACTGCTGCTCCTTCCACATTAAGGCATTAATGGTGACGCCTTCTCCCTGCCCTTTCCCCATTCTGCAGCACCTGATTAGTTACCTTTTTCTAGGGCTTTTTTTCTGATTGGCTGGCATTAGGCACATCTGTGTGTCTGTGCGTTAGGCTCCCGGATTGACCATGGGAGCTGGCACAGTCAGGGAACCTCACACAAACAGGTAAGGGGACAGTTGTGCAATTGGGAGTCATTGACAGGTTTGCCCTACTATCACGCCAGCTGGTGATGTGAAAAGAACGGGATCATGACAGCATCTTGCAGAAGTGTCATTGCAGTCCCGTTCCTCTCATGTCCCCCTGCTGGGATGCAGGCCTCCTGAAGAAAGGGCCATAGTGACTGGCTCATGCAGGATGATGATATAAACAATTTTGTTAGACATGAGGGGATGTAGCTCATCATGGTGAACAAGGTTGGAAGTTGTTGGAGAACTGACAATCACAGATATGACAAAGCAGTTGATAACAACATCAGTAGCTCCACAGTAATCATGTCAACAGAGAATGGAAAATCTGTGCCCTTTGGCACCCTTGTATATACATGTATGCCATTTGCAACAAACTCAATCAACAAGAAAGGGATCCTTTCCAAGGCATTATGTTACCCCAAAACATGGGTGCCACAAGGGCCAACCTGCGATGCCAGTGCCTCCTTGCAAAAGTGGAGAATGAATTAGCTCAAAGTTTAGGAAGCTTGCGAGAGAGGGGTAACTTAACGAGACCTTTTCTATCAATGTTTACGGGCTCACGCAGGGAAAGAACCAGCCAGAGATTCAAAGGAAGCTAAAACTGTGTTTTTATTGAGGGGAATTCACTCATCCATGCACACAAAATACAAACAGTCAAACATTCATACAAGAGCTAACTGAAGGAGCAAGGGAGGAAAAAAGTATGTATAGAGAGGCTGAGGGGTTTGGGGGGATTTAGAATTACCAGTCGGGAAGGGTAGTGAAGAAGTTGAAATGTGACTTAGGCCCTTTTCGCATGGCATTTTCAATGCAAAAGAGGGCCTGGAGTGTCGCGCGATTGTGAGGAGCGATCTGCACAATGCACTCACAATCGTGCAACACTCCAGGGGCCAGCAGGCGCCGATCGCACACCTTTTCATTTTCGGCTAGAAGCCAAAAATGGTGCGCAATCGCGCATTGCTCCCCGGCCCTGCGCACACTTACCTGGTGTGCGGAGCCTGCGGAGCCGCGACAGTCACGCTTCCTGCCCCAGCGCAGCCTGGGAAACTCCCAGGCTGCACTGCGGAAGGAAGAGGCGGGGCTCTCATGCAAGCAGGCAGCTCGTGTGGAGCCGAAGGACCCTGGACGCAAGAGCCTCTCGCCGGAGGCTGCTCGCGCAACCCCAGCGCCGGAAGAAGGTAAGGTATGGAAAGGGCCTTAGACTTGTGTCTGAGGGTAGACCGATCAGGATTCAGAGCGACATAGTAGGGTCCAGCATTTCATCTAACTGCATCTGACTCCTCAAAACCAAGGGTTTATATACTCTGTTTCCCTCCCTGAAGGGGTGTGATTTGATTGTTCTCCCAGCCTAATGGATAATGGGAGTTGCAACACAGACAGTGGGGTCTGGATGGTGCTCATGGTTTCAATGTCTTGGTTGAGTTGGGGTTTCTGGGTCAGGCTGTGATAGGATATGCACACCACAGGGGTCCCTGCCTCTGCACCTGGGCACTTTATTGTTTTCTGAGGTTGGCAGTTGATAGGATTAGCTTAGAACTAGTAAGTCAAGCTTTCTTGTGAACTTTAGACCTGGCCATTCTGGAGTCATCTCTGACTTATTCCCAGTCAGTGTCCCTTTCCACATGGCCTTTCCAGCCATTTTATGCCAACACATCTGCCAATTAATATATTTTGCCAATTAGACCATATCAAAGCATGGAGGTGTACGGCCTGGTAACAATTGGGTTAAGGATTCTAGCCTCAAATTATGTTGTGTTTCACTACATGTCTATCCAGACAGTAAAATCCCATCCAACCATACTATGATAAACAAAATCTGAAGTTTATTGTGGAACTAAAAAAAGAGATAAAATAATGGTGAGACGAGTGGTCGGAACAGCAGAAGGGTACAGTGAAAAAGAGATGATGCAGTTACTGCAGAGCACCTAATGGAATCCTCAGGGGAAAAGGGGAAGAAATTTCTGTGACTAGATAGCATATCGGTATGTGTAGGCTTTATACAAAAACTGAAAATATATTATGCTGTTTTATGTAGATATTGTGATATAATTATATGTTCCCTTTTTTTATTTTTAATTTGACATTTCTATTTGATTTTGTTTTTATGCAGCTCCCAAAGAAGGCCACTGAAATATAATACATAGGCCAAAATGCATTGGGCTTGTTTCAAAATAAAAACATAAAAATCATCCACTGAGCACTTGGAGTCTTCTGACAGCATTAAAACTAAAATCGAGAACAGTCAGGGAGAGGAAATCTGTAAGGGACAACCAATAAAACATACACAGACAAGTAGTCAGGCCTGATCAGTTGATCTATATACAACACACTTGTATACCATATCCTCCAGCTATCCTAGTTTAAAATGTCCCAGTTTCTCTGTCTCTTCTTTTCACTTTCCCCTTTCATTCTCAGCTTACTTCAACTGCTGTAAATTGACCTCACAGTGCAAAAGCAATCTGCATTCAGTTAACGCAGCAGGAGGGAGAGGAGGGGACAGAATTCTGCCCTTCCTAAACTCAGTAGGGATTTATCTTCTTTAAACAGTAGTTTTGTGTGTTCTTCCTCATTAATAACTTTTGCCATCTTGTTGCCTGCCCTTTGACCAGTCTCATATGGCTCAGCCACACAAATCCTGGCTTTTATCTATTAAATGTTGGAGGGTATGGCATATAGATCTATACACAACACACTCATAAGTACAACTTAGGGCACTAGAACATGACAGAAATGCCCTGTAGGGGCAAAACATCAAATGCAAATGGAAAAAAAAGAAGTTTTAAAATCCCCATTCAGCTATGAAGTGCAAGGGTAGCCTTGGACAAATCACTGTGTCTGAACCTAGCATACTTTCCAGAATTCAGAGGCTCCAATGTACTGCTATTTACTCCTCAGAGAAATAGTGGGATACAAATGTTACAATGGAGCGATTAAATTCATGTTACTTGGATTACAGCCCATCTGCCTAGGCTGGAGGGATCAATTAACTTGCCCTGCTCCACCCCCTCCCTGAAGCAATATAACAAAAATTCATCTAGGACATATATAATGAAACTTGAGTGAAAAGTATCTCCTGTAAGGTAAAACAGATCAGTCATTAATTTTACTTTTAAAAAAAGTAGTGATAAATTTGGAAGAGTATATGCATGCTCAGTTCAAAATTCCTAGTGGGTGGGCGTGGTGTGTTCAGAAATAAGTCTTTTCTCTTGGTTTTTCTCATACTGCCATCTGCTATAGGAAGGCAGGGGACTTTCTGAGGAGAAAACTAGGTTTCATTTGTACTGCACATTCTAGAAATTCATTGTAAGGACAGAAAGATATTCTAAAATGTGTCAAAAGTTGATTGCTGCATTGTGCTGTATTCTGAGCCACTGAAAGGGAGAATAGTTCCCTTCACAAGCCTTACTCACATGTATGGGAAACTTCAGAAGATAGCTTTTGGGATGCAGGTTTCACTGAGTTTGCTGTCATGTTCAGGACATTTTCAGACGGAGGACTGGGCCTTCTATCCAAAGTGGTGACCCCTGGATCACTGCTGGTCCATGAGCGTTGGTTGCTAGGCCCTGGTGAGCTTCTAGGAAAGGGAAAAAAACAGTTGTAGTCAATGGCCATGAATACAGTATCGGCCCTTGGCACACTGGAAAAAAATGCTGGTCCTCCACATCAGATAGCCTGAGAAGCATTGCTCTAGCAGTGAGAAGGCACTGTGCAGTGCAGCTTTGTTGCTGTCGTGTGGCTTCAAGTTACCTCTAAGGTTTTCTTGACTAAAGTTATTCTGAAGAGGTTGGCCATTTACTTCCTCTTTAGGTTGAGAAGGTGTGGCTCATCCAAGGTCACCCAGTGGGCTTCCATGACTAAATAGGGATAGAAACCCAGAGACCTAGACCAACAATCCAAACACTCCACCATGCTGGCTCTTTTGTGCAGCTACTCCAACTTTTACCATAAATAACACTTTTCTGGGAAGAAAGAAGACAGAGGTCATTTCCACACTAAACTTGTTATAGTGCTATTATTCCACTTTCAACATCTGGGGTTTGCAGTTTAGGGAGGGGCATTTAGAATTCCCAGCCAGAGAGCTCTTTGGCCTCAGTAAACTACAAACCTCAGAATTCCACAGGACGTTGAAAGTGGAATAATAGCACTATAACAGTGTAGTGCAGAAATGAGCAGAGAAACAAGGGAGGGTTGCAAGCAGTGGATGGCACTGCCTGAAACCCATGTAAAATTCAGTGAACGAGGAACAGCATCATAAAAGCTTTGACTGAAATTGCTCTAACGCTAGGGGAGAAATGATTCAAATTAAAATGGCACGCAGCTTGGGTTTTGTTTGGTGTTGTAGTGTTTTGCTTCTGCATTGGTGTTGACTCTCTGGAGTTGCTTGAGGAGTCTCCAGGCTGACACCAGACTGAAGGGCTTTAGTGGTCTGTGGCTAACAATGCCACTAACCGGTGCAGTCAGCTTATATATGAGGACTGAGCCATATTTGTATGCAGACTTTGACTCAAGCAACAAAAAGACTGTCCCCCCCCCCAAAAAAAAAATCAGATGAGTTGATCTGATACTCTCCTAATCCCCATATATACTGAAATTTTGTGAAACAGGTTTCTAACAGGCAAAAATATCATCCTTACTGCATGATACTCTCCTAATCCGGATAAATACTAAAATTTTGTGAAAGAAGTTTCTAATAGACAAAAATATCATCCCTACTGCCATCTGGTGGTGTAAGTGTTAGGTATCTTCTAGCTACCCTTTTCCATAAACTCATTGTAACAGTGTTCTTTCTAACTCTAACTTGTATGCATTATTGAAGTTTACTAATCAAAATGAAGAGGTAAATCCCCACTGAGATGAATGTGACTACTTATGAATTAAATTATGCGGCTGTATTTTAAAAATGTATTAACTTTGGGGTCTTGTTCAAACGTGTATTTCCTAAATAATCATCGCTGCACAGGTTAGAGAGACCCTTACAGAAAGAATATAAAATTAGCCAAGAGGTTAATGGAGACTCCCACAATGTCATATGAGATGTTTCTGAGCCAATGTGGTTTAGCAATTATAGTAATGGCCTATGTTTAGAGTAGACTCCAAAGAGACCCATGTTAAATTCTCAATCAGTCATAAAGTTCTCTACGACTGCAGTCGCCTTGGCTTTTACTTGAGAGCCAAATTCACTGAACTCAGTGAGATTTACTTCTGAGTAGACATGCCCAGGTTTTCACTGTAGGTGACCTTGGACTAGAAACAGTCAGCTGAATTTACCACACTGGGTTGTTGTAAGGATAAAAAGAGAGGACAAAGCCATGCACAATGCCTAAAGTTCCTTGAGGAAAAGATACAGATGAAATAAATGCATGGATAGGGCTCTTTTTTTGTGGCTTAGAGCTAAATGATTTTATACCCTGCATTTTTTTTAAACGGCTTTATAGTTTTACAGGTCCTGTCTCTTTAGATAGCCATGTTGTATTACTTTAGTCGTGAAGCATGCAACTGGTATTTCATCTGCATAACCATGGCCACCTATCCTTTACAACTGTTCCTACATATCTGTAGGTACATTAGGATACAAACAAAAAGTCTGACAACCCTGATATTTAATAAAAAAAAAATCTTGAGCCTATGTAGTTTCATATTTTAAACTTCCTTATTTTTTCCTATATTCACTTCTAAATTCAAAAAAATGGGGTTTATTTCTGCTCTCTCTCTCTCTGCCTTCAAGTCAATGTATGGCAACCCCATTAATTTCACAGGGTTTTCTTAGGCAAGGAATACTCAGAGGGGTTTTTGCCAGTTCCTTATTTCTGGTACCCTAATGTAAAATACATTTACTTGGGAATAAGAACCATTTTAATGTAGGAAAGGATAATATATTTTTAACGTAGAAACAATAAATTAAATTAATAAATTAAGCATCTGGGGCAATGTGCATCCCTGGCTGGCTATCCTATACTGTACTAAAAAATGTATTTGAAAAACACAGGTACTGTGGTGAACAATATCGGTTGCAGTGAGCATCAGTGGGCCCATGTTGACCCAGAGGTCAATGCCAGGCCTGTTGGCCACTGCCCCCATCATATGATACCCTCTGGATGGTTATTTGGAAACCTCTGGAATTATGAAACACTAGCCTTTGGGCCTGTGGTCAAACCCCAGCTAGCTGCACCATGACTCTTTACATAAACACCCCCAAAAGTGAAATGAAACTTAGGCCATTTCCACACTACACTGTTACTGTGCTATTATTCCACTTTCAACATCCTGTGGAATTCTGGGGTTTGTAGTTTACTGAGGCCAAAGATTTCTCTGGCTGAGAATTCTAAATGCGCTCCCTAAACTGCAGATTCTAGAATTCCACAGGATGATGAAAGTGGAATGATAGCACTATAACAATGTAGTGCGGGAATGACTCACGAGAGACTCAGTTTGTTAGTAGAATACTATCATATTACACAGACAGTGTTAAATATCTTAAAAAGCAATGTGATGCAATGGCTAGACCAGGGACCCTTTCACACTACATAGTTATTGTAGTATGATTCCACTATAACTGCCATGGTCTCACCCTATGGAATCCTGGCGTTTGTAGTTTAGTGAGACACTAGAGCTCGCGGGCTGAGAATTCTAAATACCCCTCCTTAGACTGCAAATCCCAGGATTCCATAGGGTGTTGCCACAGCAATTAATGTGGAATCATAGAGCTATAATTGCATAGTGTGAATGGGTTCCAGAATTGAGGAATACAGTCAGTTGTACGCATGCAGTTCCTGACTTGCCACTTGCAGTCCCCCAAGCCAGCTCCAGAGCACTCAGACCTTTGGAAAGGGCAATTTTCCCAGTTCAAAAATCATCAAAATTGCCTGAAAACTGAGTAGTTTGCCTATTTCTCCACTCCGTCTCCCACAATACCTGTAAAGTTGGCTAAAAAGTAGCTAAAACTGAAACCAGAAATGACACGTCAGTCACCTCCTGGTCACTCAAATAAACAGGTGCAGCCCACTGAGGGAAAAATTTGCTCTTGTACCCCTGGGGCAGAGGGCTCGACAGTAGGCTGAGATTCTGTGTTCAAATACCCACTGGCCCTTGGAACTCAGTGGGCAGTCTTGGGCCGGTCACTCTGATTTATGTCACAAGGTTGTTGTCAGGATGGTAAAGCAGGGAAGAGAAGCACTTATTTTATCTGTCCAGTCATCCTTCCACATTTGCTAGGGTTAAGGGCACAGGACCCTCGCGAAAGTGGAAAAACCGTGAAGAACTCTAGGCCCCCCTGAACTATATTTAACACCCAAAAAAAGTATGATCATCATATTTAGCCCACCGTGGATTCCTGTGAGGCATCAGGGTTCCTTCCCAAGGCAGAAGTGGGTGGCTGGTGGGGCTTCCCGCCACCTCCACTGCTGCCCCACACCATTTTTAAAAGGGATTTATAAGCCTTGTTTGCAGTCTTGCAGTCCCTGTTAAAAATGACATAAAGAGGCAGCAGAAATGACAAACGAATCATCCGTGAACAATCAAATCCGCAGAAGTGAAACCTGGAAATGTGAAGGGCTGACTGTAGTTTACTTTGGGGAAGAGAAGATACAAATGCATTTACAAAAACAAAGCAAAACTGTCACAACCTAAGTCAACGCAGGCACATGTGGGGAATGTGGCAGTGTGGCGTTCCCATACAGATTTTGCAACATCAGTGTTACTGTAATTAGAAACATTTTTTCCCAGCAAAATAAAATAAATGCCAGCAATTCCTTTCTAAGCAAACCACATCCCTGAACTTGAAGGACATGAGGCAGTAAGTGTCTTGCAAATCTCTCATTTATAGGGTTGCATACACTCCACCTGTTCCAGTTTGACAGGGACGGTCCCAATTAGGACTGTGCTGTCCCACTTTTTCAGGTGCTTTTAAAATGTCCTGGTTTCTGGCTGCTCCTCCTCTTCCTCTCCCCCTTTGCCCTCAGGTTACTTCAATTGCTGAAAACTAAGGGCCTTTCCACACTATACTGTTACAGTGCTATTACTCCACTTTCAAATCCTATGGAATCCCAGGGTTTGCCGTTTAGGGAGGGGCCTTTAGAATTCTCAGCCAGAGAGCTCTTTGGCCTCAGGAAACTACAAACCCCAGAATTCCACAGGATGCTGAAAGTGGAATTATAGCACTATAAGAGTGTAGTGCGGAAAGGCCCTGAGTTCAAAGTACGAAAGCAGCTAGTACTCAACTAACTGGGGGGAAGAAGGGCACAAGCTCTTGTCCTTCCCTGCAGACTCTGGAAAAAACAAACTGTTGCAACCTCTCCTGGTTTGCATATTCTTCCTCGTTAATATCTTTAGCCTTGGCCACACATGTCTGGGTTTTTATCTGTGAAAAGTTCCATACTGGGAAAAAGTAGGATATAAATAAATATAATATACTGCATTATAGCGGTTTGAATGTTGGAATATAATTCTGGAGACCACTTGGCCATGAAGACCCAGTGGGTGACTTTGGCCATGCCACACACTCTCAGCCCCAGAAAATTCTGTGACAGGGTTGCCAAGAGTCAGAAAAGACTTGAAGGCACACAACAGTAAATAATAATAATAATGATGATAATGATGATGATGATGATGCTGCTGCTGTTGGAGCTTATGGGGGTCATAAATCAAAGCTAACTATGACCATTAACAGCAACAAATTGCTTTCTATTGCTTTGTTTAAGACCTTAATAAGACACCTTAATAATTTTTTTTTTAGCTAAGGAGGAGGAAAACAATGATGGAAGAGACACGAGCACGAGGGCACTCTTTTCTCCCCTGAGGGGAAAAAGGCGGGAAACACCGTTACAAAAGTTTCCTAACAGGACACGGCGGACACCTGCCCGCGCAGAGGCTGCTGGGAAAAGGAGCGAGGAAAAAAAAATCCTACTCAGCTTTGTAAGAAAGGTACCTGGGAAGCGGAACCGTTTACGTGAATGAATGAGCCGCGTAGCTCCCACGCTGGCCGGCAGAGGGCGTTGCCGCCGTCAGCTCCGCGCTCCCCTATATAGGAGATGGCGGGAAGGAGGCGGGGCTTAAAGGCAGGTCTTGCGGGCGCGTTGGAGACGGTGGATGCGAGCAGAGCTTATGCAGGCGGTGGTCATGAAGGAGACGCGTGGGTAAGAGAGGGCGGCGAGCCTCCAAAAGTTACTATTTACAGGAGCAGCATCCTCACGTTTGGACGGAAAAAAGGAGGGGAAGGAGCTGACTCTTTTCCCGCCCTTTGCTCCAGTTTTCCTCTTGCTTTGGTGAAGTAAATGTAGCTTCCGCAAGCTTGTGTTACTGCAGCAAAAATTCCAAAGAGCGCTGTGGAACTGTTAAAGGATAACCCGTTTATCAGGAGCCTTAAGGAGATAAAGCTGGTTCCCATCAGTTGCAATGAAGGGTTCTCCCTGTTCCACCAGGTGCACCTGTTCGCAGTTGATACACGTGTACTTGCACACGTGTGTGAATGGGAAAAGGGAAAATGTACTTGAGTTTAATTTCCTTTGCCTTTATTACTAATCGCCCTACACCTGTTTGTGTATATGTTTATTTGCACAAGTACCTATACATCTGCTAGTGGGAAATCGTACTTTGTGCATGTATCGATGCTGTGAATGTGAGTTCAGTGGTTTCAGGACTTGGGACCTGATAAATTGGATTCCAACTCTTGGAAACTTCAGGCAGCGTTGCCGAATGGTCGGAGATTCTGGGAGTTGTAGTCCAGTAACATCCCGGAACTCAAGATTGAGAGCCATAGTTTTAGCCCACAAAAACAAGTAGCATAGTGCATTTCCTAGCGTTAAGATCCTGCTTAGTACTGTTTTGGGTTTTTCTTAAAATAAGTAGAGTTTGGATATTCTCGGTGCTGCCTTAATCACAGGAAAATAAACTGGTTTCACCAAAGTGGCCTGTGAGTCTGGGAAGGGTAGAGTTTAGGTATTTTTTTCCCACACCTGTCCCTGTTCCCAGTTACTTTCCTATCAGTGGCTCAGGGCTGCATTGCTATATTTTTTTTCTTCTACAGTGAGTTGTGACTTTGTGTGCTTCTGGATGAGATTTGTATTGTGCAATTCTCTTGTATTGTTAAGAGCATCTTGTATCAGGAGGGCATCTACACTGCACAATTAGAGCACCTCAACTGATATTATTTTAGTTATCATGGATCCATCCTGTAGAGTCCTGGGGTCTGTAGTTTTGTGAGATGCTTAGAGTTTTGTAGGCCACACCCCTGAACTGTAGGGAATACTGGCAGAGAATTCTAAGTATGGTGTGAAAATATAAATTCCAGGATTCTGTAGGATAGAACTATGGCATTTAAAGTGGTATCATGGTGCAATATAATAATAATAGTAATTACTACTACTATTATTATTATTAATACCTGTCTCACCCCGTGGCTGTATAATTGAGTGTGGATATATCCCTTGTTGTAGTAGTCATTAATTACTGTGAGGTTAGCTTTGACTTAGGCTTCCTTCCAAGTCACCCTGTCATCGATAGTCGTACTCAAGTCTTGCAAACCCAGGACAGTGTTGGCTTCCCCAATAGATTCAATCCAACTGTAATATGGTTTTCTTTTTTCCCTACTACTTTTTACCTTGCCAAGCTTTATTGTCTTTTTCTAGTGAGTCATATCTTCTCATGACATGCCCAGAGTATCTCAGTTGAGTCATTTCTGCCTCTAGGGAAAGTTCAGCTTGCTTGATTTGCTCCTGGACCCATTCATTGGCCTTTTTGGCAGTGCAGGATATCTGCAGAACTCTCCTGTTACCCTGATTCCTGGGGGTCCCGGGGGGACACCTAAATGCGCTCTCAATTTTATAAGTTGGAGAAATTAGCCAAGAGCACAGCCTAGCAATACGAGAGGCAGGGTAAAGTAGCGAGATCTTGAACCCCATGTTTACGGGGTCAGACCGAGCCAAGGAGCACACAGAAGTTGAAACAATAAATGATGTTTTATTAAAACACTATCAAACAGTGTATGCAGCACACTTACACAGATAACTAAGGAAATAGAGGTTGGAGTGGGATAGAGGGATTTTTAGAGGAGTTGTTGGTTTGGGTGATACTTCACCTGTCCTGAAGCCTGGTTGGAAGCGGAGAAGCTGGGGAGCGTGGATCTCAGCACGTGGAGCTGAGGGGAAGGCTCGCTGGACAAAGCGACAGCAAGGCGGGATGGAAGCCAAGAGCGATCCAAGGAAGCGCTAAAAGTCAGGGGTTTTTATAAGGAGAATTGTGACCGCGGGCTAGTTCGGACTTGGGGAAAACAATGGATTTGGGGCTGGAGACAAAGCCTCCGAAAGGTCAGAATTTGAATGATTGAGTTATAGCCAAATTGTCAGTAGGGTAGCCGGTATGCAAACGCGGAGTACTTGAATGTTGTATAGTCAGATCATCAAGCTGCCAGCGCTGGGCAAAGAATCTTTTGAAAGTTGCTTGCATACCTAATGGAGGTACTTGCCTTGAGGTCTCCTAAAGCGGCGAGTCAGCTATTTCTGGCCTACCTGTATTGTTTTGGAATATTACGGCGATTATCGACCAAACCTGTATGTGTGCTTGTCCAGGGGCCTCGCAAGCACGTGGAGGGGAATGGGTATGTGAGGCCGAATTATTGATATCAAGAGATATCTTTTTATCCCACAAGCTCGGGCTAGCCAGGGCAGTAACACTCCCCCAGCACCACATTACGAATGAGTTCTCTTCCTATTAGCTTTCTTCACTGTCAAGCTCCGATATCTCCTGGACCAAATATAATTATCTTCTATTTGTAATTCCTAGGAGTTTTTTGTTTGGGGTAACCTTATTTATTACATTTATATCACATTCTTCGTTGTAGTACTTGCCCTTTATGGTTCTTAAGACCTGGGAATGGGGAACAAGAGTCTAGAAATTCAGTAGCGTCACCTGCTTTTAAAAAAAAATGTTACGTGCAAAGGGTTAGCTGTTCAGTTCTTCAGCTGCTTCCACTCCTATTGAGTGGTTACCTCCTTATTTGTTAGCTTTCAATCCTGCATGTACTCTGAGGGGGTTGTCACCTGGATTTTTCCTACCCTTCTGAAAACAAATGCTGGCTTACTACAGATACACTTGGAAAGTATAGAGTATTGCTGTTGGCTGAGGAAATAGCCTTCCAAATATGCAGTACCTTAAATCCAGCTTCATTAATGCCAGTAGAGGGAGACAAAGAACTTATTAATGACTGTAGGGTGATTCTGAAGACTGTATATTCTAGTCACTCTGATTTAAAAGAAGAACTCCTATGAAAAATGCAGACTTCGAATTCTTTTCAGAATCAGTTTCACTCTCCCCTCACTTTTATCATTAACAAGCCTGCAAAGTAGTTTAGGCTGAGTGGCACAAGATCCATCCAGTTATCCAAGAGGGAATTCAAACCACAACATCCCCAATCTTAATCTGTTAGCCTGAGTCAGGGGTGAGAAGCTATTGAAGACCAGAGGAAGGCAGAAGGTCTGCGAGACCGGAAAATTATTTCAAGGTTTCCTCTAGGGTAAAAAAAATTGAGATGCGCTGGATCTTCATTCAGATAGGGTTGTTCAGCTTGGACGTGATAGGGATTCAACCAGAACCTTTTGGATGCAAAGCAGCTGCTTTATCACTGAGTTGTGCCCATCTCCTCAGGAAATTAACACTCAATTTTTAAAAATTGTGAAAGTCAGTGCAAGACTAATGTTGCATTAATGTACATCAATGGTTCTCAGAGTTTTTTACCCCTGTGGCCTCCTTTTATATCTATATGAGGACACGGTGCCCTCTTGCTCCACGTCATGCCCTGTATCCTATCTTACACCTTTCAGTCACAGGCCCCGCATACTGCGCGTGCTCTCTGGCTTAACACTGAGTTCTTGCACTCTCTGCCTCCTTTCTTTGCTTCCCTGCCCCTGCTGAGAAACTGTGCCATGGCTGCTAAGGGGCATGTGCACACTGCACCACCCACAAAATGTTTACAGAGGCCGAGTAGGAAAAGTACTTTTAAAAGGGGAAGCTGATCTTTGCTATGTCTCAGTTGGATGAAGGCACAACCAGGGAATTGCTGGGGAGGAGCAGCTTAGGGAGCTGGGGATGTTTAATCTGCAGAAGAGAAGGTTAAGAGGAGACGTGATAGCCATGTTTAAATATTTGAAGGGATGTCATGTCGGGGAGGAAGCGGGCTTGTTTTCTGCTGCTCCAGAGACTAGGACAAGGAGCAATGGATTCAAACTGCAGGAAAGGAGATTCCACCTTGAACCTCAGGAAGAACCTCCTGATGGTCAGAGCTGTCTGGCAGTGGAATATGCTGCCTCAATGGAGTGTAGTGTGGAGTCTCCTTCTTTGGAGGTTTTTAAGCAGAGGCTGGATGGCCATCTGTTGGGAATGCTTTGATGTGTGTTCTTGCGTAATAGGGGGTTGGACTGGATGACCCCTGTGGTCTCTTCCCACTCTACAATTCTAGGATGTTTTGCCTTTTTTTGCAGAGACCAGTCAGTACTCAACAGTGCACAGAAACATGGGCTAGCCCTCCTTTTCCACATTTGCTGTACTTGCAGGCTGACTTTTCTTGTGTCCCCCATCCCTTGTGCCCCTCTGGTTTCTCTTCAGATAGTATAAATTTTT
Source organism: Cyclura pinguis (assembly GCA_030412105.1). Taxonomy (NCBI): domain Eukaryota; kingdom Metazoa; phylum Chordata; class Lepidosauria; order Squamata; family Iguanidae; genus Cyclura; species Cyclura pinguis. The sequence goes on along the minus strand of CM059599.1, from coordinate 12,759,340 downwards.
TGCCTTCTGCCCTCCTCAAAACTATTGTACGCCTTCTCAGGGTCCTGCCAGGTAGTTTGAGAACCACTGATGTATGTGGTCTTCCAGAGCAGTCCTTTTCAGGTGATCTGATGTTTGAGATTACTAGGGGTTTTTTTTCCTTTTAACGTGCCAGGGATCAGCACTATACTTCTTTCCATTTAGTACAATTGTGACTTTCTTTCCTGCAGATTCTCTATCGATGGCATTTGAGTAGCGCTGTAGCACAGCATAGCAAACAAAGCAAAACAGCTAACTGGGATGTCCAAATGTAACATCTTAATATTTTGACCCTGGAGTGCAATGTTAATAGAGTCTCCAAGTTACTACTTTTACTACTTATAGAGACGTGGCTCTGTATTGAACAAAAAGCTACAAATAAATGCCTGAGATGGCTTTATCTCTGCCACTGAAGCATAAGAATGTTTACTATATGTGACTGTTGATTCAGAACATAACCACTCAGAATTTTAAGTGAGATGTTTGCTGGTAAAGAGAAAACATTTCACCAACTGAAGAATGCACAAGTGAACTTACTGATAAAAATAACAATTCAAGCTAGCGAGCAAGGTTGTTATGTAAAGATTCCTATATGGCCTTTTAATACTGATCTCTGTATTCTGAGATCCTCAGAACATAGTTAAAAAGACCAGCATTTCCAAGTCTTCAGTTATCAGTTACAGCGGTTCTCAAAGTTCAGTCCTCCAGATGTTTGGGTCTTCAGCTCCCAGAATTCTTGCCCATGGCCATGTTGACTAGGACTTCTGGGAGTTGAAGTCCAAAATATTAAGTACCAAAAATGGAGATACACTGCTATAAGGAATTATACTGTTTACTGTTCTCTGACGTGATAAAATAGACTTCCTCGAAGCCTGAACTGATATTACTAGAGATCTTTAGTGCAACCTAAAGAGAACTGTGCAACGTTGCTTTTGCTATAGAATGTCACTTCAGATATAAAGCTATTTCTATTAATAGTTCCTGTTTTAGTAGATTTGGGTGGATTTTAAAGCAGTTAAGTGGTTTTCTTGGTACCCTGCCAAGGAGACTGTGGAGGGATGATAGAGAGAGAAAAAATTGTTTGTCCGTGTTTAATGTGATTTACCTGTGTAGAAATTATTTGGAGAACCAGCCACGAAAGCGCTACGGGATCACTTCTCCAATTAGCGTGGCACCTCCAAGGGAAATAGATTACATCTACACAGAGAAGCTGATTGAAGCCATGAAGCCTTTTGGTGTATTTGAAGATGAGGTGGAGCTGAATCGCAGGTAAGAATGAACTTGGAGAGTTAAAACATACAGCTTCTAACATTGTTTGGGTCATTCTGGGTTACAAAGGGCTGACATCTGCTACGCCTTGTACTTTGATTTTCTATACTTTGTATTTTAGCGATATTTCTCATAAATCTTTTTGTTTTAAAATCTTTCCCCATTTCAGGCTAGTTGTTCTTGACAAACTAAATAACTTAGTGAAGGAGTGGATTGCAGATGTTGGTAAAAATAAGGTAAGAGGATTGTCAGTGTTTTGCTCTTTAAAGTAGTCTTGTTTGAGTTTTCATAACCAGAATACTATAGTTTTAGCTGTGGGATTCTTACAGTGTTTAATGGAAAGCCTGCTTCTCTGATCTGTGTATTCTAAAGTACAGAGGAGGACTACAGATCCCCTCCTATACTCAAGGAACCCTCTGCTGCCCCTGTTTATCCTCCATTTCATCTCTTCAGCCCCAGTATACATTTGCTAGGGTTTGGGAGCACAGGAGCCCTGCTGTTACCCTGATTTCTGGGGTCCCCATGGGGGACACCTCAGTGTGCTCCAAATAATGGAGAATGGGAATTAGCTGGAGCACAAACTGTAGCACTACAAGAGGCAAGGTAACCTAGCAAGATCTTTTACCCAATGTTTACATGGTCAGACCGAGTCAAGATCACGACACAATAAAGTTCTAATTATTGTGTTTTTTATTTATAAAGTCACAACACACTTGTGTACTCACACACACAGACCTAAGAAGATAAAGGGAGGAAAGTAGATAGGGGATTTTAAGAGGGAGTTTTTGGGGAAATGCGACACCTGATCCTGTAGCCCGAGTGGTCTGAAGAAAGTCTGTAGGAGCGGAGGTTCTCAGCACGTGGAAGCTGAGGGGAAGGCTCGGCGAACGGAGCGGCAGCAAGGCGGTATGGAAGCCAAGAGCGATCTGAAGAAGCACTCAAAATCAGGGGTTCTTGTAGGGGAAAATGTGCCTGTAGGGTAGTCTGTTCCCGGGGAAAACTATGGGTTTTGGGTTGGAGACAAAGCCTCTGAAAGGTCAGTTCTTAGCATGATTGGATTTTGACGGCGCTGTCAATAGCGCAGACAGTATGCAAATGGAGAGTGCTTGACAGTTGAGTAGTCAGAAGCGCTAATCTCGTCAAGCTGCCTGTTCGGGGCAGAGAATCCTTTGTATGCCTCGTACATACTTAATATAGGTTTAAAGTGTACTTGCCTGGAGGTCTCCTGAAGCTGCGTGCCAGAAAATTACTGGCCTACCTGGATTTGTTTTGTATTTTTCAGCTTGTTCGGCCGTGTCCGTGTGCGTGCTTGTCCAGGGGCTTCGCAAGCACATGGCGGGGAGCAGGTTGGAATGGCCAGTTCTTTAATATAAAATCATATTTAGTAGACCTTGGGCTTGGACTATGCACCACAGTAACACTGCGAAAGTGGAAAAAACAGCAAATATAAAAATGTGTGCATCTGTGGGAGGGGGGCCAAAGCATGGTGAGGAGAGCAGGCGCCCAGCATCCAAACTGGGTGAAGGAAAGGAGAAGGAAGTGAGTCAACATGGTGGACCTCTCTTTTGCCCATCAACTTAGTTGAGTGGAGGGCATCAGGACAGGGCTTGTGATGCTGAGAAATCAGGGAGCGAGCTGTCCTTAGCTAGCCAGGCAGTGACTGGTAGAAGAAGAAAAGCCAGGTTTTTGAAGGGCTGTGTGGCCTGATTGGAGCAGCCAAGAATGAAGGTTACCCTGGAAAAAGCATGTCAGGTAGCGGTGCAGGGTTTGGAGAAATTTGTGAATAAATCCATGAAAGTCAACCCCTGCACTGTACTGTAGTCTTTAAAACTTCAGGGCCCAGAATGGCAAAGTGAGATGGCAGCTATAGGATTGTCGCCTGAACTTCATTTATGCAGTGACCTCAATTGAGTTGTGTGCCAGCACACAAGTGGGAATCACTACAGGGCCTGGCTACTGGAATGCTTCTACCCATCAAATATATGCATGCTGTTTGGATGAAGGTGTGGTTGAAATTGCCTTTGCTCTAAAGGGGCATGTATGTGTGTGGGGGAGCGAGTTGCAGAGGTGCCCAAGGCCGTTCATAGCTGAAGGCGTAGCAGCTTATTCTTTAAAGACGTGCTTCAAAAATATAAGGGCTCGGGATTGGAAGGGGAAACGAGCAATTCGCAAATAGCATGGCCACTGCAGAATAGAGGTCTGGCAATGGAGAAGCCAAAGAGCAGTTGCTCCTAACGCATAGTCTTGCAGCTTGCCCAGGCACAGCCAGATGTCCACAGTCCTTGGAAGGGGAGCAGTAAAACCATAGCTTGTAAAATTTCTTTGCTAAAACTTCCAGAGTCACCCGGCTAGAATGACCACAAGACTCTCATAGCAGTGGTCCAAAATCTTGAGTCCCATTTGGAAGAAAAGCAAGATATAAATTTAATAAATAAAATTTGAGCAAAACTGCCTTTTAACTGCCTTTCATCTCAGCCAGGTGCTGGAGAAATTGTAGTGAAATGGGTACCTTATTCCACATATAGTGGTTGTTGTCCCATGGTTGAAGAGTTTGAACTGAAGAAAATATCCAATCAAAGAATGATGGTGCAGTCTCAGTGGTTCTGTGCTCACTTTTTTGTAAATGAAAACAAAGATTGTATTTTAATCTTCCTTAAGTTTGACTATGAGAATGATTGCTTATAAGTGGGAGAGTTTGTATAACTTAAAATAAGACAGTTGGTGGAAGTGGGGGTGGAATTGATCCCTTGTACTTGTGAAGAAATTGACATGTCAGGTTAGAAACTCTAAAAATGAACTTGGATTTCATTTATTACATATGTCAATCAAAACAAATATACATTGGTGCCTCCACAATCCCTTGTTGGTTTTTGGAATGGCATTTTGAGGCATTGCTGTGAGATAAGGTGACATACAATATTTTGATACAGGGATGGTTTTTGTATATGTGCAGCATATTAATGAATTAATCATTAAATAATAATTTAAGATCTAATGGTGATTACTTTCTCCACCCTGACTTCAAATCCAAGCAACAAGGGAAATACTGATGTTAACACAGTACAGGTGCATCTCATGCATAGGAAGCTCCCTTATACTGAATCAGATCATTGGTTGTTCTAGACTGGTACTGTGGCTCTCCAGGGCTTCAGGCAAGACTTTTTTTTCCTAACCTTACCTGGAGATCCTAGTTATTCCCTGCTGCTTTCTTAGAAAACGCTAACCAAGCTGGCCTCAAGTGTGGCTGTATGCACAGTGTTCAGAGAATTGTGGAAGTTCCATGATGCCTGGATGTTCTGCATGCAAGCGCATCTCATGATCATCTTTGGAAAATAAATTTGGCTTAGTTTTTACAGGTGAAACTTTCCACTTTACTGCAGAATCTCCGACCTTCAATCTCAATGAGTTCTAGTGGCAAAATACTGACCTTTGGCTCCTACCATCTTGGAGTGCACACAAAAGGTATGGTTCTTATAATCAGTGTTGACTTATGAAATGGCTCATCTTATATCATCATCTCAGTGATATATTTAAGTCTTTTACTTCAAGTCTCAAATCCTTGAAGATACTTTCAAGTCAGGGAACCAACTTATACTCCCACCTATATTCCAGAATTTCTGGACAGAATTGAATAAAGTCAGTTTTAATGATTTAAGCAGAGTTGGCGCTCCACATTTGTGATTTTGCCATCTGCAGCTTTGGAAGTGAGGAATAGGATCCTTCTTACTTCCCATTTCTGAAGCTGGAGGATTTTTCAGAAGTGGGGAATAGGATCCTTCTTATACTTCATTGCTGAAGCTTCAAAAGCTTTAGAAGGAAAGATCTTTTCTCCTCAAGCCCACTGCTGAACAGACTTGCTGTTCCCTGAGAAACATGCCCTATGCTTTGGGGACAAGTCTTGCCTTCTGCTCTTAGGAAAAGTTTTAGAAGACTCCTCCAACACACAGCAGGGACAGGCTGCTGAGCAGACCTTGCTGAGCAGACCGCCTCAAGCCTATTGCCTAACCTGTTTGGTGTTTCCCTCTGAGAAATGCACCCACACTTTGGGCTTGAGACAAATTGTCATGTGACCAGTAGGCAAAAAGAGATGGAAATGTTCAAAGTCATAAGATTTCTAGATGAATGTGTTATGTTACTGAACCAAGGGCAGCAGGTCAGTCACTAAAAATATACAAGTCTCAAGTCAAGTCATGCATCATTTATTGCTGAGTCAAGTCCAAATTGAGTCACTAAAGCAACTTAAGTCCAACTTGAGTCCAAGTCAGTTGACTTGAGTCTACATCACTGCTACCAGCATCTGCTGATTGTCTTTTTCCCTTTGTAGGTGCTGACATAGATGCTCTCTGTATTGCCCCCAGACATGTGGAAAGATCAGACTTCTTCCAGACATTCTTTGAAAAGCTAAAACTTCAGGATGGCATCAGAAACTTAAGAGTAAGCTTCTTGTTTCGCTTTGACCAGCTTGTGTATGTACGTACCTTGATATGGTTATTGTTAGCTTCATGCTCCTTTGAGAAGCATTGTGATCCTCAAATTGTGATACAAGTGAGATATGAAGCTATCTTATACTGAACTGGAGTATTTGTCCTAGGTGGGTAACTATGTGGTGGCCAAAGGGCAATCTGTAGGAATGTTTTGAATCTACATTAAGCAGAGTGTGCAGCAGGACTAGTGCAATACAAGCTTGTAGTAGAAACAGAAGTAAATACTCTGGATGCTCTTGTAAGGTAGGAAATTATAAACTTATATTTATGGTCTCAGGAAATCCATTTTAGGATATGAAAGGAAATAGAAGAAAAACTGAGCTATACTTGGTTAGAAGAGCCCCTAAATGCTGGTACTCATGCGAGTATAAGCGAGCATCCATTTGCTGGGATAGGAGCCCTGTGGCTCCTTCCCAGACCAGGAGAACAAAGAGATTGACTAACTTCTTGCAGAATGGGAGGAATGACTTCTGCAGGTAAGAAGGAAACAAAGGTTTGTGTAGATAGAACATAGAAAAAAGAGAAACAAAAGCCGGGCATCGTCTATACTCCCCCATCTCTCATTGATCATGTTATACAAAGTGTCAATATCTCTTTGCTTCCAATATAATTTTCCCTCCTGGATCCTTTTGGGACATATCCCTTCCATACCAAGCCCAAATGCCCCCATTTTCTTCTGTGGCCACTCTCAAAACAGTGACAGGAAGAGACGTGCCTTCACTTCCTGCCAACATTTTGAGAAGTGTAGCAGAGAACAGTGAGGTCCTTCTTCTGCAGACCTTCTCAAAATGACAAAAGGAAATGATGGCATCTCTCTTCCTGTCACCGTTTTGAGAGTGGCTGCAGGAGAATTATGGGCTTCAGGGGTGGGCTAGGGGGTATTCTTGCATGTTTTCATGTGTTTGGAGGTTTTATGTATGATTTTAGGGCAAATCCTACACCTCTTTTAACTAGGAGTGTGGGGACTGTTGGGGCTACGAAGGTGGGGCCAGGGGCCACATGTGGCTTGTGGGCCACACTTTGCCCCCTCTGATCTAGCCTAATGTTCCCAACTCTGCAGGTGGTATCCTAAGTAGTGGGAATCTCAGAAGATGGCTGGAGAAGATAGAGAACCTCCATTCTTCTTCCTTTTTATCCTTGTCATCTTGAGGAAAATTTTCATAAGACAGATGCATTCATGCAATTGACAGGAAAAGTGTTGCCCAATTTTTAAGGACTCACATGTTGTGTGTGGCAATAGGAACACTATTCACAGTGTTAAAAGATCTCAACAAAGTCAGACCATTTTGGACTGGATTGCTAAAATAATGAGTTGGTATAAGGTGGCTTCCTGTACCTTTCAATTAATGCCACTGCAGTACAATAGGTTCCCCCCATAACCATATGACCAGTATCCATGGTTACACTTTCCTGCAATCTGCTCCAGGGGCCATGCCTGCCAGCAGCAGCCAAGATCCTTGCTCTGCACAGCCGGGCCAAGAGGGGTGCCTGGGAAGGCACAGCTGGGCTTTCTGTGCCTCTGTCAGCCAAGGAAGAAGATGGATGCTCATTCCTCGGCCAAGAAAGCCTGGCTCCAAGAAACCACCTGCCTCTCACAGCGGAGGAAGGAAATGAATATTCCTTCTTCAGCCAGGAGAGGCACACAAAGCCTGTCACAGCTACCTCTGCACTTCTCTCAGCTGAAGAAGGAGATGAACGTGCTTTCCTTGGCCAAGAGAGGCACACAGCTCCAAGCAGCCAGGGCTACCAACAGCTTTGGATCCTGGGGAGGAGGCTGCTTGCCAAGCTGTGCAAGGAAGGGAGGTGGAGTGTTCTGCCTCCCTGCCTTACATGGTCTGAAGGTCAAAATATAGCATTTAGTGGTATCTGCATTTTTCACCATCTGCATTAAGTCTTGGAATGTATTCCTTGCCGATATGGGTGGCCTACTACATATGACATTACAGCATTACTGAGGAAATGGCTGAGCTGCTGATGGTACTATTAATCTCCATTTTATTTAAGAGCCAGTTATTGCTTTTGAGTTATTTTGGACTCAGCTCCATTGATTGCTGCTTGCATACTTATGGGGGAAAAAGACCCTCATGAGTGTATTGGTTTACTTTTGTTCAGGTCATAGAACCAGCAGTTGCAACTGTTGTTAACACAAAAAGAACATTGTGCAGTTAAATCAGATGAACATAGTGTTTAAAATGAGTTCTGAATGCTCGAGTTTTTTCAGACCACCTGCTTTAATAGTATTTTAGAGTTAATGTCCAGTCTTAATTCTGGAATAGAGATGATTGAGAAGTGAGAAAGGCTGACTTGTAAAAGTATTGTGAGCATGTACTGCAGAATCTGTAGCAAGTTGGATCCTTGGAAAGTATAGTTCCTGTGATTTCCAGTTCCATATGAGCTTCTGCACATTCTTACATAATTCTCTGTAGATACTGAGAGTTATAAGAAGCATATGACCTATGGTCCCCAACCATTCTGTATGATAGTTGTGGCATATCTAGGCTCTGCCGCAGCAGCTGCAACAAACTCTTACCAATTCAAGTCCAAGAAGGGAGATAGTATCTCCTAGCCTGATTTGCAACTGAAACTGGATTTATTCTGTAGATTGTTTTACCATATAACTAGGGCACAGCTTTCCAGACTTTTTGTGTTAGTGACATACTTTTTAGGCATGCATTCTTTCGCAACACAGTAATTCAGTTTTACTAGCAACCAGAGGTTAACCTAACCTCTTACAATAGATAGAGACACATATATAAATTGTAATAACAAAAGGTATGGGGGCACAACATGTCTCATGAAAACCTTTCATATATTTTTAAAAACATATGATTTATAAATAAGAACATACATTTCCAAGATTGTAGGCAACACACCTATACACTTCAGGTGACACACAGTAACGTGTTGCAGCACACTGTTTGGAAAGCTCTGATATAGGGAATATCCAGCAAGACAATCTGGTTTCCAATTTACTTCAGTGCCTTTGACATCTTTTTAATGCTGATTAAATCCTTCTAAGTTTATTAGTGGATAAACTTTGGGTTTTACTGACATATACAGAAAAATTGTTTTCTTCAAGAGATGGATATATCCAGGTCCTGCATTTCTTAGTGGGGGGTATAGAAGTTGCCAAGGCCACAGTGTAATATCTACATATCTGTATTTCAGAATTTTATCAAAAAAAGAAAGGTAAAACTTCAAATGAAATTTTTTTTTTCCTTGTCTGCAGGCAGTAGAAGATGCGTATGTGCCAGTAATAAAATTTGAATTTGATGGCATTGAGGTAAATTCCTCAGTTTTGCTTCATTTTATGTCTGTATGAAGTGTGTGCTTAAGTTGGTATTAAGCACAAATTAGATAATGAATAAATTATGGCATAAAGTACCAGTCCAGAAAGAGACTGACTCATTCTTCCTTTATCAGGATCTCCTAGTAGGATTATAGATGATTTGCAGTGTATCTGTAAGTTTTTCTCACTTCTGGTCAAAAAATAGAAATCATGAAATTAGCAGCTGCAATCTTTAATGTGTCAAATACAGTGTATTTTTTCTGGTTATATATCATCTCAGGGTGGGGCTTCATGTTGGCCAGGGGATTCTGTGAGTGATAGCACCTAAAATAATTCTTCTGAACTGTGGCAGTTCCACAGCTACAGATTTATGTGTGGTTCCATTTAGTAAATTTTGGATTTTTGTTAAAAAAAAAAAAAAAGGAGAGAGAAAGAGAAAAATCCCATAACCTTGAAGAATACCATACTTGCTGTCATTAATATGAACAGCTGGAATTAGTTCTGTTGGTTTCATGCTGTTTCTGTGGGGCTGAATTAGCTACGCATAATATGAACCCGTAAGCATTGCCAGTGTTCATGAAAACATTTCTCTCCCCTTAGAACCAGTTGTATCAGCAAAGTGAGCATGCCTGATGCTGGGAAGCCATTGAAAAAGATCACTGCTGAGAAACTGCTTTTACTTCTTACCTTTTTTAGATCGATCTTGTGTTTGCAAGACTTGCACTACCAACCATTTCTGACAACCTGGATCTTCGAGATGATTCAAGTCTGAGAAGCCTTGATATAAGATGTATTCGGAGCTTAAATGGTAATTGCTTGCCTTCCAAAAATTCTGAGAATAGCTACTTGAATGCTACTTTTGACATAGCTGGAAATCAGATGCTGCTGCTAAAAGGCCTACAGTTCTCTAATTTTTTTTTGCATTAAAAGGGTGGCAATTTTTTTAAAGTAAAAGCATGTGTACCCCATTCTTCAACTGGAAAAACTCCCAGACCTTACCCAGAAATACACAATGGGATATAGCAAAAAGCTCATTGACACAAGTTCTTAATGTTACACAGCATTTATAATGACAGCAGTAATCAACATCTCCTCAGGGCTGAGTGAAATGGAAGCAAGTTCTAAGAGATGCTGCTCAGAATTATTGGTGTCTCAGCTGGGGAGGGAGCAGTACAAGGCTGTCTTCTTTTCCTCACATACAACCTGATGTAGTCACAACTCCATTGTGTTTAGCCAAAGGCCTTTGCAAAGCTTTCTTCTTTCTACTTATGTTACAAAGTAGTGAGTTACAAAATAGATGCTCCTCTGACTTGGTTATGAGTGTGAGTGAAAAGTGTACACAGATCAAAATCTTAAGAGGTGTTCTGCATGTGCTAGTATACGAAGTGATTTACTCTGAATTGTACGTCCATGTGTCATAAAAGTTTTTGTTTGTTCTCCTGTCTCTTCCTTCAAGACGTTCATAACAAAATAGCCGTTCCTTCTCAATGTTATTGCTGTGAAGTTATGTTGATTACAAAGGCTGATTGGCCTATGTTCAATGAGCTTTGTGGATGATATTTGTACCTGAATTTCCCGGTCACTGTATACAAGCGTGCAAAATTGTTTTGGGAATGTCTGTAGCTTCAGAAGGAGGTTACAGTCCAGAGGCATGAAGTCATTGCCCTGTTAACAAGCCAAAACAGTTGTGTGGGTTGTTAAATTCTGGTCATAACATTGGAAGCAAGTGAGGAATGCCTATTAGCTGACAGTGGATTCCAATCCACATGTCTCGGTCATATTTTTTTCTTCCTGAGAATTTCTGGTTGTAACTTGGGAAAACTCAGAGCTAAGAAACCATTTCCTAGAGTGGCACCTCCAAAGCTTCCTGCTGTTGCCAGAAAAGTTTAGCTTTTCCACTTGTAACATAGTCAACCCAAGCCATATTTTGCAGGACAACTTAAACAGAATTAACCTTGTTACATACCGTGTCTTTCTTTGTGATACATTCTTGCTGTTTCTTGGTAGCCTGGTTTGGTTTTGCCTAGTTTAATGTTAAAGGCTTAACATTTGCCGGCAGGTTTCAGAGTCACTGATGAGATACTTCATTTAGTACCGAACAAGGAGAACTTCAGGCTGACACTCAGAGCAATTAAACTGTGGGCGAAACGTAAGTATTTAATACATCGAATTTTTATCTATCAGCCTCTATGCTTAATAGTCCTTGGAATGACACTTTAGGCTAAGCCAAGTGAGCTTGTCACACATGCATGTGGCCTCAGAATCTGGATAATGGCAGTTATGCCTCAAATCCCAGGGATGCTTCTTGAAACTAATTTGTGTGTTCTCTAATGGTTGCAAAGAAATACCTGCAAACAGGTTTGCTTTTTCTGATGAATGGTTAGAACCAGACTGGGATACAGTGGCCAGGCAATGGGGCACTGTTATTTAACACATGATTCTCTTGGCCTCCTACCTTGCTCCATGCAGTATAAGAGTCTCATATGAGGACTCAGATTTTAGTCTGAGATGGTCTTGTCTTGGACTGCAGTTACTGAAGTCTCCATAAGGTGGAAGCAGTTGGCATTCTGAAATCGTCACATTGACAAATGACTGTGAACTTTCTGAAAAACACCTACTTGAAAAGTACATAGAAAAAGACACAAAATCAAAGTTCACTAAAGCAGCCCTTAAACATTTTTTAGTGTGTGGTGCTTAAGCTATCTGATGTGAAAGAGTGACATAGGTTCTCCTCATGTGCTTGGGCCTGGCACCATATTTGTGCCCATTGGTTACAACTATCTTCTTTCTTTCTTGGAAACTTGCCTATCACAGGAAGTTTTTGGACTGGCAGTGGTCCATGGACCACCACTCTGAGTGGTGAGGGACAGTGTGTTGAACCAATGCATATATTTGGGAAGAAAAAAAAACCAAGAAATGGTAAGACTTCACACTATTTAAAAACAAACAAACAGTGAAGTAACTGGGCACAGATCAGTTCAGGTGGAGTGGGAAGGTTCATGAAAGGATATTGTATAAATGTGTACATCCCTAGCAAATACTATAGTGCAAACATCCCAGTTGCCCAGTAAGTGCTGACATGTAAACATTTGGCCTGGGAGCTGATACCGTGGTTCCTATGCAGTACAAAAACAGATTGTCTTCTGATTTGGCTCCTGAAGAATTGTGATCTTAAATTTTATATCGCTAGCATAGGATTCTAGACTTCCCCTCTCAATAGTGGTAAGTAGAAAAGGATTTCTTCGTATTTCCCAGTCATACAGGAAATTGGTAACTTAACAATTAAATTTGTGGATAAGTCTATATGTGAATAATGGCAGCAGTAGTGTAATGGCATCTACATGGTTGAGATAGCATCTCTTTGAATGTCAGATCTGTTGCACCCTTATAGACAAGCAGAGTCACTTGGCTGATGGCTGTTGGAAGTAAAATGTTGTACTTGATAGTCTGAGCCATCTAGGCAATTGTTGTGTTCCAGCCTGGTGCCCAGAGCATGCTGGGCAAGGCTTCGTCGTAAGACTGGAGATTGACTTCTTGTGCTGTCCTTTACACAGTGTAGTGGCAACAAAGAGGGCTGATAACTTTGCACTAATATCATGCAGTCAGTATGAATAGCTGAGGACTAAAATTATATATACAGCTTTTGGAGGCTTGGCTTGTTTTCTAGTAAAAAAAAATCTGTATCCTGATTAATATTTGAATTGGAGACAACTAGTGAATACTAAGTGCTGTAGGCACTGGGAAAACCACCTCTGAATATTCCTTGCTTAAGAAAACTCTGTGAAGTTCATGGGGCCACCACAAGTTGATAGGCAACTTGGAAGGCACACTCACAAGTGTATTAGTCTCGAAGCTGGATCTTGGTTGTGTTTAAATGTAGAGAACTAGTCTGGTACAGTGGTCTGAGTTTTGGACCGGGACTGGGATACCAGGGTTCAAATCCCTTCTCAGTCATGGAAGCCCACTGGGTGACTTAGAGCACATCACACTCTCTCAGACTCAGAGAAGAGCCATGGCAAGCCCCCTCTGAAGAAATCTTGCCAAGCAACACCTTTGATAGATTTGTCTTGGGACACCATAAGTTAGAAACAAGTTGAAGAAACAAAACAACAAAGGCATTTTATCTTAACAGTAAGTGGAACAGTGTTCCAAATATCTTTATGATTGCCTGTTTTAAAAGAATGCTGCATGCAGTGTTCTTGAAGGGGTATTCCCAAGATGGAGCTGAAACAAGGATGCTCTGAGTTACCAGGTGCCTATCTCCAGAAGTCAGATACTTATTTCAGCTGCCAGAGTTTGCCCAGTATGAAAATCAGAGACCAACAGGCTGATCAAGGTTCAAAAGAAACTGCTGCATTATAAAGTCTATTTCCAATGTGAGAATCTATATGTAATTAAGTGCATGAAAGTACTAGCCAGAAATTATGTGAAGGTGCTAGTTTCACCTCCTTCAAGTACTTTGTGATTCTTCAGCTGTCATGGCTGCCCATCCATAAGGCAGATGTGCAGTGCAGAACCTATCTTGGTCTTATATTCTTAATGTAATGGACCTCTTCAGACCAGAGGTTGGGGCAGTTCATTTGGGGGGCCTACAACTCCTAGAATCCCCCAGTCAGTGAGTCCATTGGCCATGCTGGCTAGAGCATTCTTGGAATCATTGTTAAAAGAAAAATTCTGAGCTCTTTTTCATCCCTTCGCTTGATGAGCGGAAAGGGAAGCGAATTGAATGTAGTGTCCTGGCACATGGAAGTGGAAGAGGTATCACGAAAGGAGAGAGTTTGAAAAGCAAAGCTTATCTATTTGAATCTCATTCTGCATTAAATGTGAATCGCTGCAGTAGATGGGAAACTCTTAAGCAGTATTTCAGAGCACTCTAACATTGTGAGCTAGCCTAAAATTTGTGTTTGTGGGCTCTCCAAAGTCTTGACCTATGTGAAATGTGGGATATATGGGGTCAAATCTAAATTAGTTCAAACTAAATTAGTTGAAAAATAACCTGAAATGGGGCAAGGGGCCATTGGGGCAGTATTCCTGGATGAGGTTCTTCAATTATGTTTTTGTGTTCCTACTGTAAATCACTTTCCCTGTGCTGAAAACTGCGACTTGCTCCATCAAGTAAAACATTGATGTGCCACATCCTTGGTATGGATTTTTCTAACTTAGAATAGAAACATCTGAAAGATTTGATCTTAGGTAATTTGCCCTTCAGTCTTTCTCAAGATGAAAGGATGGGGAGAAAATGAGCTAATCCGAAACAGTCTGTAATACTGAATGACAAATATCTTGTCTTTAGGACGTGGCATTTATTCCAATATGCTGGGATTTCTTGGTGGTGTTTCTTGGGCCATGCTGGTGGCAAAGACATGCCAGTTGTATCCAAATGCTTTGGCATCAACACTGATTCATAAATTCTTTCTGATCTTTTCAAAGTGGTAAGTATCTGATAATACACCAACTATAGTGTGGGCAGAACATAGATTAGATCTCAGGCCATCAAAATGTTGCCACTGAATTATGACTGGCAAGGAAAGTATCCATGTAATTGTCCATTTCACAGTACAACACCCTTGGGATTATTCCAAAGGGCTGAAAGCTGGCTCCAGTAATAGTATCTCTCCCTGTGTCCAGACTGGTTCTCTGAAAAGATTTTTGTCTGGTCCAGCATACGTGGTGAGGGCTACTCTCCTGCTTCCTTTAAGAGGGTTTTCAGTACATGTGTATTGTATTCTGGGTTACTAATGTTGTATATTGGCTCATGTTTTCAGGCAGATAAATTGTGGAGGAGAAACAAGATAAGAAATGCGCTATTTTAAGTGTTACAAGAGCACTCAAAGCAGCAAACACTTCAGTGGACTTTATTCTAATAAGACAAGAGAATACTCAAGGAACAGGAGCGTTTGGCTCTTAACTGCTCACTCTTAGTCTTCCCTGAAAAGCCATAGGCTTGAGCTATGCTCCAGGCTAAATGTCTACCCTACATAGAGTGGGAAACCTGGTTAGAATTAATATTCCACAGGAAGAATAGTACTATTCCTGAATGTCATAGAGAAGATGGAGCAAGCTTGTTTTTTACCGATCCAGACATTAAAACACAAATCAGTCGATTCAAATGACAAGAAAAGGGATTCCATTTAAATGTTAGGAAAAACTTATTGACTGTAAGAGCACTTTGGCACAGACAGGCTCAAGAGGGTGGTAGACTCTCCTTTGGAGGTTTTTGACAAAGAGGTGATATGGCCATCTCTCAGGAGTGCTTTGGCTATATATTCTTGCATGGTGAGGGGTTGGACTAGATGGCCGTTACAGTCTCTTCCAACTCTATGGCTCCACACGTGTTTGTTTCTGCTTTGTCAGATTTCCAACATATGTGAGAATGCAGCCATTTTGTGTGTGTGAGAGAGAGAGAGAGAGAGAACGCATATAAATGTCTGCAGAGATAACACAGCTGCTGCAGTCTGTTGTTTTTGGTCTTTCTCTTGCAGGGAATGGCCTAACCCTGTCTTGTTGAAAGAACCTGAAGAGAGCAATCTCAACTTGCCTGTCTGGGACCCCAGGGTTTGTACAGTATACATAGATAACCTTGCCCCCCCTCTGGCTCAAATGATGCCGCCTTCCTTAACAGAAATAAAAGGAGAATCTAAAGCTTACATAATTTCCTTTCCTGAACAATTCCTAGCATTCCCTAGATAGCATGGCTTGCGCTGCTTAGGAGATTTTGAGAGTTGTTGTCCAAAAGAGTAGTGTGTTCTGAAATTTCCTAATAGATGTCTGGACAGGGAACTGGATATGCTTAACTTGGAAAAGATGCGATTGAGAGTTGATATGAGAGCCAGCATGATACAGTGGTTTGAGCTTTAGACTGCAACCTTTAAGTTCATGCCTGGATTCCTGGCTCAGCCACGGAAACCCACTGGGTGACCTTGGGATGTCACACACACTCAGCTCCATAACACCCTATGATAGCTTCACCTTTACTGTTGTTGTGTGCCTTCAAGTCATTTCCAGCTTATGGGAAATGTAACATGGGGTTTTCCAGTGCTGGAAGTGTGTGATGTGCACAAGGTCACCCAGTGAGCTTTTACACCGAGCAAGGAATCAAATCCTGGTTTCCAGGGCCATAGTCCAATGCTCAGACCATTATACCACACTGGTGTAAGGTTGCCATAAGGTGGGAATGACTTGGTGGCACACAACAACAACATAACAACATGATAGCAATGTTTGAATACAGAAGTAATATCATGTAGAAGATGGTGGAAGCTTGTTTTCTGCTGCGCTAAATGCCAGAATGCAAACCAGTAGATTCAAATTACAAGGAAAAGAGATTCCACCTACATAAATAATAATAAGAGTTGATCCATAGTACATCAGACTACCTTGAAGAGTGGTGGATTCTCCCCCTTTGGATAAACAGATAAATAGAGGTTGGATGCCTCTTCCTTTTTTTTTTTTTGTAACATTCCTTAGATGTATATTCCTGCATGGCAGGGTGTCAGACTACATGGCCCTTATGATTCTGAGATTCTGTGAACCATCCCTCTTTCCCAGGACATTTGTATCTTTTGATAGAGCCATTGACTTTCATGCAACACCATTCGTCTCACCCAGGACAAAGTTGTAGTGGAAGGCGACAAAATCTTTTGATGCTGATTGTTCTTGCTTCAACCAAGAAGGCAGCATAGTGAACGCAGTGTAGAGTTCACATAAAGACGACTCTGTCCCTTATCAGTATTTTACTACCTGGAATTTGGTGTGTTTGTTTTGGTACTGTTTGGAGGGGCAAAACAGAGCTTGGAAAACCAGTGACCCTACTGAGTAGGAGAATCTGATAGTTACAATTCAAAAAAGTAATTTTCCTAGGGGAAAAAAAGCAGACTGTAAACCCTATAGTAAACAGAGATACTTTCCTTTTATTTTTTATATTACTATCAAATGCTACTTAGGTAGCACTTTTCCAAAGCACTGAAAGCTTGCTTTGAGTGTTGTCCTTGGAATCTTTATTTTAATGTTAGTAAAGCTGGTCTGTATTATCCTGCAATTGCAAACAGTGGTAGTGGTTTAAGGAAGAATGTTGCTTGATCAAGGGCAGCCATTGCATTCATAGGTGAGAAAGGAATTTTTAAAAGGGGAATGTTTTTAATTCTCTTAACAACCATGCTAGAACAGCTTTCCTTTCTATGTCACAGGTAAATCCATCTGACCGGTATCATCTAATGCCCATTATCACCCCAGCCTATCCACAGCAGAATTCTACTTATAATGTATCTACTTCAACCAGAGCTATAATGGTAGAAGAATTCAAATATGGTAAGCC
Source organism: Cyclura pinguis (assembly GCA_030412105.1). NCBI lineage: Eukaryota > Metazoa > Chordata > Lepidosauria > Squamata > Iguanidae > Cyclura > Cyclura pinguis. Next base: position 12,741,966 of record CM059599.1, on the reverse strand, counting down.
AATCAGATCTTCCGCTACCCTTTTTCCCTAAGTAGAAGATTGTGTTTAAGATTTGGGGACATAAGCAATTTTCTTGCATCCTGGTCTTTCCATGCCCCTCTTTGAGAATCACTTACGTTTGTCATAAAAATTTGTGGATAGCTGTGTTGAGCATGAGAGAAATCCTAATCAATTTGCCAATCAAAATTTTCTATGAAAGCTTTTCAAACTATAGGTTTATTCATTAGGCAAAGCTGATTTTTTTTTAAAAAAAAATAGAATGTGGGGAAGAGGGGAGGTGGTGGTGCTAAAGTTACATAACTGCTATGTTATCATGCACTGGTGTGGAGGAATAGTCTGCAGGTATCATATTCCAGTGGCCCTAAGCTCATTGAGAACAATAAAGACAATACAAGAAGAGCAAGAGCAGTTGGGAATATGATTCCCTATGTAATTTCCCCTCAGGTTGCTTTTTAGCTGCCAAATTTTGGTGGGATTACAGCCCTGTTGGGAGTTCCCACTAACTTTGCCAGGAGTCTGTAGCAGCAGCCTTGAGCGACAATTGAATAAATTTGTGTGAGGGAATTTGCTTATGTTTGAAACTTAACAAAACTGAGGCCCCTTCATGCTACACAACTAGAGCAGTACAACATCCTACTGAAAGTGCTGCCTATTCAGTTTAAGGGAAGAGTACTTAGAACTCTTAGCCAGAGAGCACCAGTGCCTCACCAAACTAAAATGCCAAGATTCCATAGGATGTTGCTTACATAAGTTAAAGTGGAATCATAGCACTATAATTGTGTGATGTGAAAGGGCCCTAGGTTTCCAAATTCTCCATTTGAAGGGTGTTAAATTGTGGGAAGTCTTTTGTAAAGTATTACCTAAGAGGAGATATTTTGCAATAGTTTATTGAGTTAAGGCTATCCCCAACCAATGATGGTAACACTGGCACTTCTCCCTTTTTTTCCTCAAGGTCTATTTTTGTGCTATAAGTAGCAACACTGTTTGCAGTTTGGCTTTGTTCCCACCCACCCCCATTTTCTGGGATATTGCAGACTCAGGATCATTCCAGGAAATTTATAAAGGAAAAACTATAGATACTTCAAAAGGGACTGAGAATATTCTACAAGTCATTAAGAGGAGGAAGCAAAAGCAGACTCGAGGGAAAAATCTTTTCTGAGAAATATAGGTTAGAGGAGCATACAATAGATGGAAGCTGAGAAAGGGAAGTACTTAAATGGCACACAAAGCGGCTTCCCCATTCATATTAGTCTGCCTGCTTCTAATAATATTCAGATGAATACAACACATGACGTTAACCTCATTACTTCTTTGCATACTGTGTTTTCCAGCCGCTGCCTCTCATCAGTGGCTATTGGGCAGAGAGACATACACTGTTGTGAGCAGTTCTCAATGTAAACAGGAAGAATTGGGATGGTAGCCCTATGCCATTTGTAGTATCTGTTTCACCCAAAGAGGAAGTTGCAATTCAGGAAGGATCAGATTAGTGGTAAATGAAGGCGGAAAGAAATCAGTGTCTTAAGTGGGAATATTTGAGGCTGAGAGAAGTGTCTGTGGTTCTTAATGAGAGATGAGACTCTGAAAGTTGAGAACTCCTAGTTTCCATTCTCAATGCTCTGAGTTGCACCAAGTGATCTTTCTGTTCCTTTCTAAACTTGCAGTCCTCTGATTCTGAGAAAATACCCCAAAAATTCCCTACTAGAATATACATAAGTTTGTCATAAATTACTTATAGAATGATCATGTGTTTGAACAGGTCTCACGGTTGCAGATGAGATTTTTCAAGGAAAATCAGACTGGCCAAAACTACTTGAACCACCCAATTTTTTCCAAAAGTACAAGTATGTAAGAGTACCTAATATTTCAAAAATTTCTATTTAAACACCTTAATTTTAGCTGACAAGGCACCAAAAGTAGTTAATAGTTTATTCCAGTTCTATTATATTGAACACAATGAGGACTTCCTTTATGAAAACACATTTAACAAGAGTGGATTGAAATGCTAGATAGATTTTTTTTTAAAAGGTCTTTGCCATGTGATGGGGGGCTGGGGAAGAGGAGCCATTGAGGACCTTCTGGGCAGCCATGTTAGTCAGTTACAAGAAAATAGTTTCATTATTGAGATAAGGAACTACAGTCAGCTCTCCACATTTGCGGGTTTCACTTTTGCGGATTTGATTATTTGCTGTCAGCTCTGCTGTTGCCCTGGGCCATTTTTAATAGGGACTGCAAGCCTTGTGAGACTGAAACTGTGAACGAGGCTTGTAAGTCACTGTTAACGGTGTGAGGCAGCAGTGGAGGTGGCAGTCAGCCCCACCGGCCATCCACTTCTGCTTTGTGAAGAAACCCTGATGCCTGAAAGGAATCCATGGTGGGTTGAATATGATGATCGTACTTTTTTGTGTGTTAAATATGGTTTGAGAGGGCCTAGAGTTATTCACAGTTTTTCCACTTTCGCAGGGATCCTGTGTCCCTAACCCTAGTGAATGTGGAGGGGTGGCTGTAATTACAACTAGCATGTTGTCTGTAAATAGTTATGTTTACACCGTGAGAAGAAATAGGTGTTAAAAAAAGGGTTTAAGTAGAAATGAATATTGGCTTGCATTTTGCAAATGGCTTTTTATTGTAGTGCTTGAAATTGAACACTAGCAAACTATACTTCCAGACATTACATTGTACTGACTGCCAGTTCCTCCACTGAAGAGCACCATTTGGAATGGTAAGTCTTCAGAAATACAGATGTTAGCATTTCAGCTGTGTATTAAAGCTCTTAAAGCGGTCAGGGGTCAGAGGAGAGGCAAGAAATCTTGACTACTGTTTTCATGTTCAGGGCTCTTTTATTTGGAAAAGCAAAGTATGTACTGTCCACACTGATCTGCAACTTGCGTTCAGATGCTTAGCGTAATGAAATGGTTTTCTCGTAAGCGAGGCATAAAGAAGACAGCATGACTCTTCTTATTTTTGGTTATTCAGGTCCCTTAAATCATTGGAGATCTTATTGAGCCTTCTTGCAGTCCTCATGTTTCAAGACTGGGAAATTTTCAGGCAAAAATGCAAAAAAATTCTCAGAACAATGATCTTTTTTTTTTTTTTAGAAACCTGAATTTGTGTGCATTACCGTGTTCTGCCTTTTTTTCCCTGCATCTCCTTCACTAGAATTGTATAATATACATAGCTTTTAAGTATAACTGTTGCTCTTCCCTGCAGCTCCTACCTAAGATTTAGTCTATATCTGTATCCTATTGTCTTTGTCATCATTTTGAATATTTTGTGCAGTCTGTGTCTGCTCAACAAGGAAAATTAATTGTTTAATGTTTACAAAGAATTAAGGAGAATTTGCTGTCGTTGTTCTAGCAATATTGCTACTATCTTTGAGTTCAGCATTTGTCACTGGCAGGGATGCAAGACTTCACTAATTTTTTTCCCCCCAAAAGAAGAGACAAATAATCTAAACAATTTTTCTTCCCATGGTGAGAGTTTTCAAAACCTGCAATTTTCACTCCGCAGTTCTTGAAGAGGATTCACATTTCAGGACTTCTTAGTACAGAATTCACTTTTAGTTGTTTTGCACAACACTTTTGGTACAGGTAACAGCATTTTCTGTGCAAAACATCCATGAACAAATTTTGCGTAGAATAAGTATCAGACTGAAGATTCTCACCAATCCAGTATTCTTCTCATCAAGGTTCTTGGCACTTGAGAAACATGTTTTTAAATAATTTTTTTACTATATTCAGATATTCTTTCTATCTCCAATCACAACAGGTCTAGTCTTTGGTGATTTCATAATGTCCAGATTTTTGTCTGTGTGTTCATACCTGTTATCTATGCCAGGGCCAGCCATGTATTGCCCTGAGATCACATGTGCCCCTCAAGGCTATTTTTGGAATCCCAGACTCCTTTTTCTGGCTAAAATAAAATGATGAATTAGCTCTTGAAAGCTTCCAGGAGGAGTGATTCATGTTTTAAATAGACTGTAGGGTCACTGTTTTTAGAAAACCACCAATTTTTCAAAATCAGAAATAGGCTTCTAGCTACTTTGGAGCTCTGCACAACCCCTGCAGGGTTCCAGGGGACAATAAATTAGCCCCTGGAACTCCTGAAATTTACTACCCTGCAATGTACTAAACCAAACACTTGCTTTTAATTTGGTCTTAATAAGTACTAGCATATTTACCCAGTGTTGCCCGGGATTTTATTTTCTCATAAGTAATACTTGTTAGAAATACCTTAGCAATTACCTTACCTTAGAAATTAGATGTGATTGTCTTATACAGATTTGAGCTCCTATTTCTCTAATTCCCCCAACTGTGTTGTCCAGTGCCTATAACTTTTCCCCATATTCCCCAATCCAGTCTGCATTCAGAGTTGTTAACATACAGAGGTTCAGTTTCTGAGGAAATACACTGTTTTCCTCCTTGCTGCTAGGCCTCATCTCCATAGCAACCAGCCAGGCCCAAGAGCTCTTTGGCTGAGAATTTTAAAGGCCCCTCCCTGAACTGTCAACCCCAGGATTCCATAGAATCTTCTCAGGCAGCCAATCATATGAGGTCTTCTCGCCTGACACAGCTAATCATATGAGGTCTTTTCTGCCCAACACAGACAAACTCGCAAACTTTGACTTTTATATATTAGATTACTTTTTAAAAATACCCCTCCTTCAAGGGTGCCATCAATCTTATTCACACAGTGGAGTAACACCTTAAGTGAAGGCTGGATGGTACTTTTCCACTTTGTTCCTAATCCTGAATCCATCATCAGCAACTAGTGTTAGTTTGGGCTTCTAAAGCGCTAAGTGCCAAAGTGGGTTTTGAAACTGGTTGCCCAAAACAAGAAAGAGCTTTATTCATTTGGGTCTTTGGCAGGCTGTGTAGGTGGAAGAAGTATCTGTGAAGGTTGAAATGGGAATCTTAGCATAATATCCACATTCAGCTATATTCTGTTGGTAGAAATGTTGCTGGTTTTGTCTAACCCACTTCCATCTAGGTCAAGAATAGGTAGAAACCTTCTCCCTTAGCAGTTATGTTGCTTTCTGTGTCTATACCTCTAAAATAGCCTTTAGTTGTAGCTATCTCTGCTGTTTACCTCCTGTTAATACCTTCTTTTCCTAGATGTTGACCACAGAATCACACTTATTGAAAGATGCTTCTTGTGGGAAAAGAAACCCTTGTTAAATTCTTCAAACACTCAAACTTTTAAAAACCAGGATTGCTCCTACAATCCTGTCACTGTAATTAAAGATGAATATTGTTTCTCCCTTTTTTTTAATTGAAAATTAATGTTATATTTTTAGCATGTAGAACTTTGGGTTTAAAGTGTTCCTTTTTCTTGCTAGCTTTTAAAAGATCACGTTCTTCCGGAGGGGGGTGAGGGTTTGTTTTTGTTTTTTAGGAGGCTGTGATGGTCATTGTTTGATGTTTGCTGATACGGTTTTAATGTTACTATTTACTTACTGCTGTTAGTCTTTGTTTGTATGGTGGGCATATTTTTATGTCTAAAACAAATGAGAAAATTTTACCATGAAAAGAAGGGGGAAAGTACTGAACTAAAGAATACATGGAACATGCCTCTGTCAAGGTAGACTTGTGAATTACAGTATCCTTCTGTTCCTTGCTTTTCACCATTTGGCCACATGGTGTCACATTTCAACTAATGGTTGCAGTCACTCTGCAAGTCTTCAGCAAAGTTAGTAACTGGTTGGTTTTATCTAAACACAGGTACATGGTTTTAAATAGTTTTATGCTATTTTAACTTTTTTCAGTCAGTTGTTTTAGCTTGTTAAATGGCTAAATACATTTTTAGCCTTTTAAAACCATTTTTATTATTAACAATATTTTTAAATTTGTCAGGCTGGTCTTATTGTGTGTGCTGCCCTGAGATCTTTGGATAGAGGGTAGGGCATAAATGTGTTAATAAATATAATTAAGTAAGTAACTGAACCTTTTTTCTTGTTAGGGTTGGCCTGGTAGAATCTAAAATCCGTGTACTTGTTGGAAATTTGGAGCGGAATGAATTTATTACCATTGCACATGTAAATCCACAATCCTTTCCTGGGACTAAGTCACATTGCAAAGAGTGAGTTAATGATAAATTCTGATGCGTGAAAACATAGCATTATTTGGAATAACAGTTTTCAGAGAAGAAGCAGTGTTAATCTGTGTAGGAAATCAAGTTGCTTTATGCCCAAAAAAAGATATCAGTCTTTAAGGTGCCACTTCACTCTTTTTACTAATATTAGGGTGTAGTTACAGAATGGGAGAGGTAAAATGAGGATATTGCCTTCCTAAAAAAGAATTCTGCCTTACCCAGTGAAATTTTCCTCCAGTCTCCACATTTCTAGCATTGCAATGACTTAAAAACTCCAGTTGAGCATTTAGATGCATTACAAAGTTTAGGCATCCAAAGAGAATGGACAGACAAGCTTATCAACGGAATAGGAACAGAGCAAATAGGAGAGTTCTAGGTGCAAACAATGTTCAGTGTCTCGCTCTTTGCAGTGCTGGAAGTCTGTGGATAGAAGGAAATTTTCATTGAGAGATATAAAATTCTTGTTTGAGAGGACAACAACCTTAGTTTGCTCACGTTGTAGCTATACTTCTAATCGTGTAGCAGGCAAATTTTGTCCCCTGGAGGAGGTAAGTGCATAAGAAAGAACATTTGTAGGAAAGAGTCAGTAGATGGGAAGACTGCTTATACTTCAGGGACCTACAGATTTCCTTTCTTCCACATTTCACTGACTGTAGGCGGGCTTCATCTGGTCTCCATCTGAGTGGAAAAGGAAAGTGAACACCATCCAGGTGATGAGTTTACTAGTTAAGAGAAGTGGCAGTTGGTGAAAATTTAGGCACCATCCTTTCATTATAGTAACAAGGAAAAACATGAGCTGCAGTGTCCATAATTCCCTTACAGTATATATTTCTGCCCTGATCGCTGGTGTTCTTACTGAGTGAGAAGAAAATAATATGTATAAACAACACTGAAGCAAACTTGGGCATTAAGCTGGATACCTTTCTTGCAAGTGTGTTAACATCATCTAACCAGTGCTTTTAATTGATATATTCTCCTGGGATTCTCCCTTCAGGAGTGACTATGTGTCTTTGTGGTTTCTGGGAATAATTTTCAAGAAAGCAGAGAATGCAGAGAGTGTAAACATAGACTTAACCTATGATATCCAGTGCTTCACAGATACAGGTAAAGCCTTCTGTTCTTGAAATTATTGTTTTGAAAGGTCTTGGATAACTTATGTTTTTCTAAAGGGGTGCTTCATTTAAGTATCAAATTAATTTCTGTGCTAATACATCTGAAGCATCTCATCAGTTCTATCAATATTGTATATGCTGTTTTGCAGGCAGATGTGTTCACTGAAACTTTGGAATACCTGAGGATAATGGGAAATTCAGTGTACTTCAGAACTATTTCCTTAAATACACTGTACATGGGCTTGCATCTTTCTGTCTTCCATAACTGCACTGCCCCCATTTTCTAAGATAGCAGATGCAGTTGTTAGGGCTTCATAGGGTTCTTGTTATCTGCCATCAATTTAGCTTTGACTTACAACAGACTGTGTATGAGAAACCTTCAAGATGTCCTGTTGTTAATTGCCCCACTCGGGTCTTTAAAATTGAGAGCTATGGCTTTCTTTATTAAGTCAATCCATTTGTAATGTGTTTTTTTCTCTTTTCCTACTGTCTTTACATTTTCCTAGCATTATTATCTTTTCTGATGAGTAGCTTCATGTTTCCTCATGTGCTCAAAGTAACATAGCCTCAGTTTAATCATTTTGGATTTTAGTTGAGAGTTCACACTTGATTTGCTCTAGGGCCCTAGATTTCCATAGGATTCTGTGAGCACTCTTGTCTTTCTAACGAACTGGATAAGCTGCACTCCTTTGTTAAAATGGAATTTTTCTCTCTGACCCAAGATTTGTTCTACTGTTTGATGCCACTTTTATGTGCTTAACAGACTTAACATGTCTAAAGTGTCACAAGACTTTTTGACTGTGCAGTCACGTTAAAGAACTAAGGAAGTTTATTTCCCAACTCTCTTCATTAAAGCTAGTGAGACCCATATATTCATTAAAGGAAGCATAACTCTGAATAAAGTGGCATATGTTGCAGCCCAGCTGCCAGTTTGGTAGAGTGCTTAAAAACGGACTTAAAAGGTTCAGCTTCCAAAAAGAAAGAGGTTGTGCTTATCCCAGTACAACTGCAGCTTCTTCTTCGTGGTCTCTGTGCCTCACACACTAGGAGCTTTCGCGCATGCACAGTACCGTTCGGAAAATTCTAGAGCTTAGTAGCTTGGCGGGAACCCCTCCCCCTCTGCCTGCACTGAGCATGCTCAGCCCGCCGAGCAACGGTCTGTCCTCAGTTCTTTCTCGTCCACCGTTGCGTACGGAGGTTCTGAGCTTGGTTCTGTCTTGGCTTTCTTCGACGTGCTTCTTTGCTGGTTTTTGACTTGGATTTGGACTTTGGACACCCCCTTCGGATTTCGGACTTGATTTGGTGACTTGCTACCCGTTTTTTACGGGATTTTCACATTTTGCCCCCCCTTCGCCGTCTTCGTCTCCCTCGTCGTCATCTCAGCTCCTCCGCCATCTTGCTTTCTCCACTGTTTCTTCCCCGTCATCTTCTTCAATTTCTATGTCGGCTCTCTTCAAACCCTGCCGAGCGTGTGGTCGTAAGGTCGCCCTATCTGACGGTCACAGCGAGTGCCTTTTCTGTTTGGATGAGGCCCATAACACCAGGGCCTGCCCAATCTGTAGAGACTTCACCTCCCAGACCCTGAGGAATCGCCTGGCCCGCCTGAAATCCCACTGCTAGGAGCAGTCTCTACAGGCCCAGGACCGACCGTCAGTTGCTTCGGCGATGTCCAGGCCATCGGCATCGGGGCGACCTTCGACCATGCCCTCGTCGGTGTCGACGGCTGTCGACCCGACCGCGTCGGCGGTACCGGGCTCGGTACCGCCACCTCGGACGCCGATCTCCGCGTTGCCGAAGATTCCGAGGATCTCGGCATCGACCTCGGGGGAGTCTCCTGCGCCCTCGCAGGAACCGAGACCGACGAAGCCGTTGACCCTTGCTCAACGCAAGCGGCCTGCTCTTCCAGAAAAGGGGAGGGAGAAGGAAAGGAAGAAGAAGAGGAAGGAGAAGGAAAAGCGTGGTTCTCCAGCTAAGAGACCTGTGCCTCCCACGCCTCCTCTGACCCAACCTCTCCAAGAACCTGAGGAGGAATCGGAGCACCAGGAGATCCTGGAGGTTTCCGATGGGGAAGAGTCCGCTGGCTTTGTGGTGCCCCCGGGCCCGCCTCTCTTGACTGCTGCGGTGTCTCCGCCCAGACACCCTGAAATGGCGGCCCACCCGGAGCATACTCCAGCCTCACCCCAGGCCTCGCTTCATCGGAGGGGATCCTCCGGGAGGAGTACATCCCGGACGCTGGAGCGACGGGTCAGGCAGCGCTCTCCGCATCGCAGAGAGGCTTATCCGGAGTGGTCTAGGCCACCTTTTGACTCTCCGTACTCCTCGGCATTGCATATAGCCAGATACGGCAGAGAGGACACCTCGAGAGAGTACCCGGGGTCTTACCGCTCGTACTCTCCAGCATATTGGGATCGGTACCATCCTGACGTAAGGCGCTGGTTGCCGTACCGTCGATCCCGCTCTCCATCCCGTGGGGCCTATCACTCCCGATACCACAGATCGCCGCACTCTAGCTCCAGGTCACCAGCTCCCCGTCGCTCACACGAACGTTTGCCGCATTACCGCGCGGTCTCTCCTCCACCGTGGGTCACCTCCACGGCGACCTGTCCGTCGTCGGAGACCGCCCAGGCACCACTGTTGTCGGCTGCTGTGACCGTTACTCAGACCATCGAACGCCCGTGACCTGCAGTGGTCCCAATCACCAAAACTTCCCAGGCATCCGCGACTACATCCTCGTCTGCGAGGGCTCTCACCACCGCAGCTCCGACTGTGACATTGGCGGTGCCATCTCGCCAACCGTCACGGGAGAGGTCACCCGACAAGTCATCCTCCGAGTCTTCTCACACCTACGAGTCTGACTCGGACTCGAATGAGTCTACACCGGCATCCCACGAATCCCCCCCCCTTGGCGTTTGGAGACCCCACACCGGAGTCGGCGCCAGAGGACGTCAGGACTTTCTCGGCTATCCTCCTTCGGATGTCAGCAGCTCTGGGTCTCAAGATCGTGGAACCGGCCCCGGCTGTGCGGGATCCAGTTTTTCAATATGTGGACACCCGTCCTCCATGAACGGCCCCATTGCCATTCCTGCCAGCCTTGATGGAGGCCCTGAAGCAGCCATGGGCCCAGCCGGCTTCCACCCAGCCAATCCCACACCGGCTCGATCATCTTTATCGTACCCAGAAGGAGGACGCCAAGTTCCTCTTCAGTCATCCCTTGCCGAACTCCGTGGTGGTTGAGTCTGCCCAAACCAAGGGGGGCACAAGGGCGCACACCACCCCGCCGGACAGAGAAGGTCGGAGGCTTGACACCTTCGGGCGACGGTTCTATTCAGCCTCATCGCTCATAGCCAGGATGTCTAACACCCAAGCCTGCCTCGCGGCCTACCTGAGGAATCTGCTGAATAGGTTCCATCCGATTTTATCCAGCCTCCCAGAGGAGAACCGGGCGAATACTACCGACTTTTTCAACGAGGCGGTAGCACTCGCTAATCAGCAGATCATCTCTTCCAGGCATTCCGTCGAGGTGGCTGCATGGGTATTAGTGGGCTCTGTCACGCTGCGTCGATACGCGTGGCTCCGTTCCTCCGGTCTCCAGGAGGACACCAGGAGGAGGATTGAGGATCTCCCGTTCAATGGCATGGGACTCTTCAGCGCCAACACTGACGAGGCTATGGACCACATCGTAAAGGCTCGTCTAATAGCCAAAAAGATGGGGATCCACCAACCTCCGCAGCCACGCCGCAGCTTTGGCTTGCGACCCTCCTGGCGCAGGTCCTCCTCCTCCACTCTTCCATCGCGCTCCCCGTGCTCCGTACCATCACGTCCGTCGGCCTCGTCTTCTTCTCGGAGACCTCCTTGAAGACACCAATCTTCTTCGAGGAAGTCTTCGTGTGGGAGGAAGTCCCGTTTTTGATGTGACGTGCAGGTCGCCTCCACAACCACTCTTCCACCTGCCAGCAGCCCTAGAAGGTCATCCTGGGCTGGCCAGACATCTCGCCAATTGGCGCTACATCACCTCGGACTCTTGGGTTCTCTCCATCGTCCGTCTTGGTTACGCCATCGAGTTTGCAAGTATTCCACCACGGGGCGTCTACTATTCCACCCCGGCCAGCCCGGCCTTGCTGGAAGAGATCCAGTCCCTCCTGCAAAAAGGAGCAATTGAAAGGCTACCGTCCTCGGCCGCTACCACCGGCTTTTTCTCCCGATACTTCACGGTACCGAAGTCGGACGGTACCCTGCGGCCCATCTTGGACCTCAGAGGGGTGAACGAATACATCCTCCCCAGATGGTTCAAGATGGTCACCCTATCTTCAATCCTGCCTTTCCTTCACCGAGGGGACTGGTTCGCCTCCATCGATCTTCGGGATGTGTACTTCCACATCGCCATTCGCCCGCAGCACAGACGATACCTTCGGTTCGCGATCGACAGCACCTGTTACCAATACAGGGTGCTGCCTTTCAGACTGTCCACCGCTCCCAGGGTCTTCACCAAGTGCATGGCCCCGGTGGTATCGCACCTGCGGACGAAGGGCGTCTCCATCTACCCCTACCTCGACGACTGGCTGTTGGTAGCGTCCTGCAGACAGAAACTGTACAGGGACATTCACAGAACTTTGTCCCTCCTGACTCGTCTTGGCCTCCGGGTCAACCCAAAGAAGTCGCACCTCGAGCCGGCAAGAGTGCTCGATTTCATCGGGGCGACCCTGGACTCGGTCTCTGCCAGGGCCTGTCTGCCCTTGGAGCATGCATGTACCCTTCGTCGGGCGGCATTTGCCACCTTCAATGCGCCGACGGTATCAGCGAGGAGGATCCAACAGCTCCTCGGGTACATGGCCTCCACCACGGCAGTTACTTACCTCTCTCGACTTCACACGCGCCCGCTCCAGCACTGGTTCGTCAGGGTCTTCAGTCCGCTCCGAGACGACCAGAGACACTGCCTCCGGATCCCAATGCAAGTGCGCCACTCCCTGCTGTGGTGGCTTTTTTACCGCCACCTGCTCCCAGGGATGCCATTCCAGGAACCGACTCCTCGACTCACGGTAACGACGGATGCCTCCCTGTTCGGATGGGGAGCGCACTGTCGCAGTCTCAGAGTTCGGGGACGCTGGACTGACGACGAGGCCAGTCTTCATATCAACGCTCTCAAGCTGCTTGCCATCTGGAAGGCTCTGAGGGCATTTCGCAACCTGGTCACGGGACGCGCAGTCTTGCTCTTGATGGACAACATGATGGCCGTCTGTTATGTCAACAGGCAAGGGGGGACCCATTCGACCACGCTCCTAACCATTGCGCTCCAACTATGGGACTGGTGTGTGTCGCTTCAGGTCCACCCGATAGCCGTGCACCTGGCGGGCCAGGAGAACACCACAGCGGATGCCCTCAGCAGGGACACTTCCTCCCACCACGAGTGGTCCCTCTCGATGGAAGCGTTCCGAATGATTTGAGACCATTGGGGTGAGCCCATGATCGACCTCTTCGCCACCTAGGCGAACGCGAAGTACCGTTGGTACTGCTCGAGAGCCGGTCGGGGCCCGGCCTCTCTCGGCGACGCCTTCCAGTTCCAGTGGAGCGGCGGCCTCCTCTATGCGTTCCCTCCATTTCCCCTCCTAGGTCGTGTGGTCGCCAAGATCCTGGCGGACCGAGCGGACGTTGTCCTCGTCACCCCGTACTGGCCGAGACAACACTGGTTCGGCCCCCTGTTCGAGGCTGCTCAGGGTCGGCTCCTCAGGTTCCGCCCAACGCCAGACCTTCTGTCACACTCAGGCGGTCTCGTTCTCCATCCCGACCTGCCGCTCCTGGCCCTCCACGCCTGGCGGATAACGCCTTAGACGATCCGGTCATCCAGGGTGTTCTGACCGCAACCAGGAAGGAGTCGACGCGCCGTAACTACGGCTATAAGTGGCAGAGGTTCATCGCTTTTGCTGAGGCATGCGGTGAGCCGGTATCGCCTGTCGGCCAACATACTGTTCTCCACTTCCTACTCCACCTTCGGCAGCAGGGACTGGTGTTCTCGTCCCTGAAGGTCTACCTTGCCGCTATCGTGGCCCATCAACCTCGCGGCTCTCCATCGGCAGCGCTCTTCCGTGATGCTACCATGAAGCAGTTCATGAAGGGCTTACAACATCTCTACCCGCCGGTATCGCCACCGTTACCGCCCTGGCCGCTCTCCCTGGTGCTATCGCAGCTGACACGACCACCATTCGAGCCCATGGCCACAGCGGATGACAGTCTCTTGACCATCAAGACTGCTTTCCTGGTGGCTGTCACCTCAGCCAGGCGGGCCAGTGAGCTGACAGCGTTGCGAGCCAACAAGCCCTTCCTTGTTTTCCACAGGGACAAGGTAGTTCTCAGACCTGACATCTCTTTCCTGCCCAAGGTGGTGTCACACTTCCACCTCAACCAGTACATCATTTTGCCAACCTTCTATCCAAACCCGACGACACCTCTGCAGCGGTCCCTACACTCCCTTGATGTTCGCCGGGCCTTGGCATTCTATATTAACCGGACTGCGTCTTTTCGACAGACCCCGCACTTATTCGTGTGCTATGGTCAGCGCTGCAGAGGCCACAAGGTATCCACCCAGCGTTTTTCTAAATGGGTGGCCCAGACTATCCTGCTGGCCTATGAACTTGCAAAGCATCCTCCGCCAACCTTGCTCCGGCCTCATTCCACCAGAGCCGTGGCATCCTCTGCAGCCCTCCTGCGTGGTGTGGACCTGCAAGAACTGTGTCGAGTGGCGACCTGGTCCAGACCGTCAACCTTCGTGTGCCACTACCAACTAGACTGCTGGTCCCTTAGGGATGCCCATTTTGGACGAGCGGTGCTGGCCTCCGTACTCTAGGACCTGACCCACCGTCCTACTGGTAAGCTACGAAATCTCCTAGTGTGTGAGGCACAGAGACCACGAAGAAGAAGAACAGGTTGCTTACCTGTAACTGTGGTTCTTCGAGTGGTCATCTGTGCCCTCACACACACCCGCCCAGCCGTCCCCTCTTTCTCAGGTCCCTTATCGGCGGACTTTAGAACTGAGGAGAGACCGTTGCTCGGCGGGCTGAGCATGCTCAGTGCAGGCAGAGAGGGAGGGGTTCCCGCCAAGCTACTAAGCTCTAGAATTTTCCGAACGGTACCGTGCATGCGCGAAAGCTCCTAGTGTGTGAGGGCACAGATGACCACTCGAAGAACCACAGTTACAGGTAAGCAACCTGTTCTTACCTATGATTGTCCCCTAGTGCTTTCCTCAACCGTGGTACTTAAAACTAAAATAGAAGAATGTAACATCCTAAAAGCCTAGTTATGGTACACAAATTTCCTTTCTTTCCTTTCCCCAGGCAAAAGGGCCAGAGCTTTGCCCGCTTCTTTGGGGTGTTCCTTGCTTTAGCTTGATTACAACTTCTATAATACTTGATCATGAGCTATGCTAGCTAAAACTTAATTGAAGTTACATTTGAACAGCATTTGGAGATCCCCCTCTAATTGCCACAAAACAAGCAAATATTCATGCTGCTGTCCACCAGCTGAGAGCCTCCAGATATGATTACCACTCTCCAGCTAGTATCTCCACTGTTAGGTAGTAATGTTGGGTGTTGTAGTCCAGAACATGTGGAGGCCACCAGGATTAGAAAAGACTGCTTGAGTTGCATACCTTGCACTGCTTCCTTTTTGTCTTTGATCTCAGTTTATAGACAAGCCAATAATATCAACATGTTGAAAGAAGGCATGAAGATTGAAGCTACTCATGTGAAGAAGAAGCAACTCCACTATTACTTGCCTGCAGATTTTTTGCAGAAGAGGAAAAAAGTAATGTCTTTCTTATATTTAAAAGAATGGTTAATTCACTTTGTTAGCATGTCTGGACTTAAGCCAAATTTTTCTCAGCAGAGTGTGCCAGATGTTGGCCGCCACACTGGACTTGTGTTGAAAAGGACATCTTTGGACAATGGCTCCTTGGACACTTCTAGGGACACCGATGATGCAGCACAGTGCAAAGCTGTTCCTTCCTTCAGTGGTATAGCAAAACCCAGCAGTTGTTCTTTTTCAAAAGAAATAGAAAGGTAGGCATTCCTTAATTTGGGTGCTTGTGCCATTTGGGAAGCCTTGCTGCTGTTTTTAAGGTTTGTCTACTCCTTTATCTGACAATGACTGACATTCTGTTAGTGGCATATGTACATGCAAATTAACCATATACTTGCATATGTCTTGTTTTCAGTCCTGCAAATGTTGAGATTCTCTTCCTCCTCTACAAAGACCAGCCTCTGAACCTACTGTAGCCCCTCTGACAAGCCCCCTCCACAGCCATTCCATAGCTGGTGGGGAATGGGAATGATTGGAGAAGCGGGCTATGTTTCTGTAGCAAGATGTGGAATGATTTCATCAGTCTTGGTGACTTCCAGAGGACCGTGGCAGGTGATGTAATTGCTTTGCATCTGGCTACAGTGGCATAGTAAAATGATTCTGCAACCCCCCTACCTTCCCAACAGGCACAAAATAGCCATGGAGGGACATTAACAGGAATACAGTGGGTCCAGGGGTGGTAAATGGCTCAGCACAGCAGTAATTCTGCATACGGAACTATATTCTATGCTGGCCATGCAGAGTCATGACCAGCATCTGATTCTGAGCCCAGTGACTTTGAACTTTTCTCTCTTCCTGGGCATCTTGCTATAGGAGTGGCATGGCTTTCATGCTAGCATGACTCCATCCTACGTTGCTCCAGCAACATAAAGATCCAGAGGCAGGGGCAGAGAATCACAAGTACTGAGACAGTTACATGGTTCATGTTGTTTTGCTGCGGTGAATATTGGTGCTGAGCTCTTCTGCACGATCTCTGTAATTTACTTTTCCCCCACTGCTGTTTTCACCACCACTGTTATCAGAGTAGTGTATAGGAATAGGAGGTAACTTACTACTCTAGTTTATTTGTCTAAGGTAGGGATGAACAACATTTGGTTTAGGAGTTGCATATGCATTCCCTTTTGTGCAGCCCCTGGAACTTCTTCACCCCTGTTGATCAAAAACCTCTGAAAAACATACTCCAGGAAGCTCAGTTCTTGTCTAAACCAAGGTGCACAAGTCACATGTACTTTGGGTAAAATAAAGTTGTTGTTTTTTAAAAGTGGGTAAAGTAGAAAGTTTGTCCTTGAAGCTGCTGATGCTACTTACCTCTGGTTTACAGATTTGATTTCACGTAGGTGAGAATTCTAGGAGTTGAGGAGTTCTGTGTTGAGATTGAAGGCAAACTTGCTGTGGGTTTGGGAAGGGACCATAATTCAGTGGTACAGAATGTGTGTTACTTACATAAAGTTCCAGTTTCAGTCTTTGGTATCTCCAGTTAAAGAGAGATCTTGGATAGCAGTTGAAAGAAACCTAATGTCAGGATGCGTGGTTTCTGTCATATGGATGCTGAATGTACAGTCATCCCTCCACATTCGCTAGGGTTAGGGGCACAGGACCGCCATGAAAGTGAAGAACTCTAGGCCTCCCATGCCATATTTAACACGCACAAAAAGTATGATCACCATATTCAGCTCACCATGGATTCCTTTGAGACATCAGGGTTCCTTCATAAGGCAGAAGTGGGTGGCTGGTGGGGCTTCCTGCCACCTCCACTGTTGCCCCACACCGTTTTTAATATAGATTTACAAGCCTTGTTCGCAGTTTCTCAGTCTCACGAGGCTTGCAGTCCCTATTAAAAATGGCCTAGGGAGGCAGCAGAGGTGACAGCAAATCGTCCGTGAATAATCAGCCCACAAAAGGAAAACCCACAAATGTAGAGGGCTGACTTTATTGATATTTACAGTAGAATAGCTTTGCTAGATCAAATAGAGCTATAACTTGCTGTACTGCTATCATGTATCTGTTGCTAATTGTTACCTGCAACTTTGTATCCAGTTGGAACTCCTAAAGCATCCTGAGATTAAATGGTTAATTGCTGGAATATTCAGTGTCATGTCGTATCCAGGCAAGAGAGGAGATTAGAAAGGTGAATGTGGAGTAGTGGGGAGGTGTTATGGGAATGGGTAATGGATAGATGGAGAAAGGAACTTGTCCTAGATCCCACAATGAAAGATATGTAGCTAACCAAGGGGCCTAGGAAAATGCCTGTGCTGCTGGAATGATGTGACACCTATGACTTTCACCTGTCATTGGTGTGTGCACCTAAATTTGTATGACAAGGTATAAAATCTGCAAGGACGTCAAATGCGGTGGTTTTGGAAAAGTTGCTGTGTTGATTGTTTTTTTTTCCCAAACACTACTACTTAAACTTCCGCGTGAAATTTGTGAGAACAAGTTATCCAGGACATGATACCTCAGAACTCTTGTCTGTCAAAGTAGGCAACAAGCTAATGATCTCATTTTGAGCGTCATATGCAAGTAGTTAGAATAATTGGGGAAAGTGGAGGCCACATTTTCTCCGTGTCAGAATAACCAGCTGAGCACATTTGGAGCTATAATCAGAACATTCTGTGTACTTGAATCCACGTACTTCACAATCTTTCAGAACTGAGAAGACCCTTTGGCCTTCCGCTCTAATTTTTTTGTTTTTGTTGTGTTCTTTCTCTTTGTCAAAGAGAGCAAATGGTAAATTCCAGCTCATGTTTTAATTAAACATACAAATAGGTTGAAAACATAGGGTCATAGAGCTGGAAGAGATCGCAAGAGTCCAACTCCATTCTGCCATGCAGGAATACACAACCAAAGCATTCCTGACCAATGGCCATCTCGTCTCTGTTGCCAGAGTTCCTTCTGAATAGGAAGGCCTTTCCTTGCCTGCAGAAAGATAGCAGAGAGGGAGATAGCTTAGTCTCCTTCTGCAGGTAGCTTCAGAGCCTGGGAGCTTCCACTCTTATGCCACCATGCATGCCTTGGAGAGTTGTGGACTAGGAGTAACAAGCCTAACAGGATGACTTTATTATCTCTGTTCCACTAGTAAGAAGTGCTTTAGTTCTTTCTGTGAGACTGTTGTAATTTGAACACAGGATAATTCCTATGAAATATTTCTCACTCAGTGATGCTTTGCCCAGGCCAGCTGTCTTTCAGAGAACCACCTTCTTTGCAAGTAAGGAGAAACCACTGAATACCATTCAGCCTTCAGTGCCTGCACAGAGGCTTTCTGTTCCAGCTGCCATTTCACGTATGTATAATATTTGCAGCTGAGCATGAAATTCTCTCTTGCAAAATGTGAACCCCTACTACTACTCTTTTTTTTTCTTTGTCTTTTCTTTTTTTCAGAGTTGAATCCTACAGTTGGAGCAGACACAGCACCACTTCCAGGTGTCCGGAGCATTTCTCTGGGCATTGAGCAGAGCTCAGTTCCTGAGCCCATTTGTGTTGATTCCATGGAGTGCCAGGATGGCACAGATACTGCAAGCATTAAAAACAGCTCTGCACAGAAAAGAGTTCATTCACCTGCCTCAGGAGAGTGTCTGAAACGGCTGAAAGATACAGAAAAGGTGAGGGTCTCTCAGAACTCAAAAGTGTGAGGAGTACTTTGACAGGGATAGCAAAAGTTGCTTTTTTGCTTTTTTTGGACTACAACTCCTATCTGCGGTGGTTGTGCTGGCTAGGGGATTCTGGGAGTTGACATCCAAGAAGGTAAAATTTCAGAGTTCTGGCATGCAAACTCTGAAATAAAGATTGGTCAAACAAGCATAAAAGTTTTACGTGACAGGCAGTGTCAGATTGCATCCTTAGAATGGGTTGTACTTGTGAAGAAACATGCTAGCTCTGGAGACTTCTGCAGCAGGTTTAAGGAAATACCCATTTTGGCTAGGTACACTTCCATATAAACCAGTGTCCAGTTTAAAGATACATCTGTCTGTTCCACTGGGGAAGCCTCCAATGGTTAATCTATTGCTGTTCCCTTCAGAAATGCCTCATCTTTCTAGCAACTATGAGGCTGAAAGAAAAGAGGTGATAAGGTCAAATCGCAAAATGTCAGCTTGAGGGTTGTTACGTGGTAAGAAGT
Source organism: Cyclura pinguis (assembly GCA_030412105.1). Classification (NCBI taxonomy): domain Eukaryota; kingdom Metazoa; phylum Chordata; class Lepidosauria; order Squamata; family Iguanidae; genus Cyclura; species Cyclura pinguis. Next base: position 12,722,805 of record CM059599.1, on the reverse strand, counting down.
TCATAATAAGTCAGGGATGAGATGGTGAAGACTGATATGGCTGTGTTACCAAAAGAGTGATGAAAGCAATGAGGAGTATGTACAGTCATTATTGATCCTGTTTAAGGAGCAAAAACATCAACAGCTTGGAGAGACAAAGCAAAGGCTTTCTTACAGGATATGAATACTTCAGGATACTTCATACAGGATATGAAGGTCTAAGTTATGAAGGTTACTTTGCTAAACTAATTTAGCCTCTTTCTAGAAAAGAACTGAGAGAGAAACAGAAGAGTGGAAGAATATCCTAAGAATACTATTTCAGATCACAGGATAAACAGGAGGAGAGGGCAATTTGGGTTTCAAACTATTTAACTCTGTTACTGCTATCCTCTGAGGCATTCTTCACTCTTCAGTTATAAGTATGTGTTTGGTGAACCCAATTAGATTGCTAGTATGTATGTGGAGAACAGGGTTCAGATCCCCACTTGGGAACCCACTGGGTGGCCTTTGTCAAGTCACATTCTCTCAGTCTCAGAAAAAAGACAAAGGCAAAATCCCCTCTGAACAAATCTTGTCAAGAAGACTGTGTTAAGGGGTCACCCTAGGGTTGCCATAAGTTGGAAATGACTTGAAGGCAAACAACCACAAGGTAAAGATGTAGATCCTTGCCTGTTCCATCCTTGCATTCGAGGATGAATAATTTCTATAGTTTTCTACCCACTGTAGGAGAAAATGAATTATTTCTTGTGCAATATTCTCCTAATACGTGAACATGCTGAAGTGTTCCAGAGGATTATGCTGTGCAGAAGTGCACATGATTTTTCTGTGTGAACAAACTCATGCCTGTTTCTGTGCGGAAATATCCTGCTGAACAACTGGGGATATTCAAATGCCAGCAGCAAATGCCAGAAAGGTCTCCCTATTCTGTTACTCTTCCTGACAGGGTTTCTTAACTGTCAGGAAACAAATAGTACATACTCTTCTTTCTTTAACTAATATTAACATCAGAGTATATCCTAAAGGGGGCAAGCATGATGTTGTGGTTTGAGCATTGGATTACGACGTTGGAGACCTTGGTTCAATTCCCTGCGTGGCCATGGAAACCCACTGAGTGACCTTGGATGCAACACACACTCTCAGCGCCAGAAAACCCTATGATGGATTCGCCTTAGTGTCTCCATAAGTCAGAAATGACCTGAAGGCACACAACAACAATATCCTAAAGGCATCAGCTCCTTTTTGATCTTGGAAAGCTAAATTGGGTCAGCCCTGGTTAGTACTTCGGTAGAAGACCACCAGAGAATACTAATGTTGCAGAGTGCAGGGTCAGCAAGAGGCTATTCACAGTCAAACAGAGACACAGTCAGTACAACTTGCCTGCTCACAGTGGGAAGAAACATCATCCAGAAACAATCCAAAGGTCCAGAAATCCAGCAGGCAACATAATCAGATAGTTTGGGGTCAGAAAATCCAAGCAACATTGAACAGGAAATCTAGGGAACACAGGACAAGGTTGGCAACACGTGAGTTGTTTCTGACATTGAGCTACTGCCCTGTGCCTTCCTTGAGAAGGTTGGAGCCAGCTGGCTCTCATCCCAGCCTGGTTGGCTCCTGATGTACTTGCTTCTGTGCGTCCTCCTTTATGATAGAGTTACCAGCTTGATAGATGAAGGGAATGCTGTGGATGTAGCATATCTCGATTTCAGTAAGGCCTTTGACAAAGTTCCCCATGACATTCTTGCAAAGAAGCTAGTAAAATGTGGGCTGGACAGGGCTACTGTCAGCTGGATCTGTAACTGGTTGACTGACCGTTCCCAAAGGGTGCTCACCAATGGCTGCTTTTCATCCTGGAGAGAAGTGACTAGCGGGGTGCCACAGGGTTCTGTCCTGGGCCCAGTGCTGTTCAATATTTTCATCAACGACATGGTTGAAAGAATAGAGGGCATGCTCCTCAAATTTGCAGATGACACCAAATTGGGAGGGGTTGCTAATATGCCAGAGGACAGGATCAAAATTCAAAATGACCTGGATAGATTGGAGAGCTGGGCCAAAGCTAACAAAATGAAATTCAACAGAGAGAAGTGTAAGGTCCTACACTTAGGTAGAAAAAATGGAATGCAGAAATATAGGATGGGGGACACGTGGCTGGATGGCAGTACGTGTGAAAGGGATCTAGGAGTCCTAATAGACCACAAGCTGAACATGAGTCAGCAGTGTGATGCGGCAGCCAAGAAAGGCAACGCAATTCTCGGCTGCATCAATAGGAGTATGGTGTCTAGATCGAGGGAGGTACTGGTACCACTCTACTCTGCTTTGGTTAGACCTCATCTTGAATCCTGTGTCCAGTTCTGGGCACCCCAATTCAAGAAGGACATGGTCAAGCTGGAGCAGGTCCAGAGGAGGGCGACCAAAATGGTGAGAGGCCTGGAAGCCATGCCCTATGAGGATAGACTTAGAGAGCTGGGTATGTTCAGTCTGCAGAAGAGAAGGTTAAGAGGGGACATGATAGCCATGTTTAAATATTTGAAGGGATGCCATGTAGAGGAGGGAGAGGGCTTGTTTTCTGCCGCTCCAGAGACCAGGACAAGGAGCAATGGATTCAAGCTGCAGGAAAGGAGATTCCACCTGAACCTCAGGAAGAACTTCCTGACAGTCAGGGCTGTCCGGCAGTGGAATATGCTGCCTCGGAGTGTGGTAGAGTCTCCTTCTTTGGAGGTTTTTAAGCAGAGGCTGGATGGCCATCTGTCGGGAGTGCTTTGAGGGTGTTCCTGCATGGCAGGGGGTTGGACCGAATGGCCCGTGTGGTCTCTTCCAACTCTACATTTCTATGATTCTATGATTCCTTCGAGGCTACTGTTCACCTGGGGAGGCCAAGTCCTGGCCCATGACACCTAGGTGCTGTAGGCTATATTTCAGAGGAAGGAACTGGAAAAATCAGCTCTGAGTATTCCTTGCCTAAGAAAATCCTATGAAATTCATGGGGTCATTGTAAATTGACAGGTGACCTGAAGGCATATACACATACATGCATAGAATTGTGCTGTTAAAGTGTGACATTGGAGCCGGGGGATGTTGTCTTATTTTATGGCAGCATTCCTCAATCTGGAGCTCTACGGATGTGTTGGACTCCCACCAACCCCAGCCAGCATGGAGCTGTAATCCAACAGATTTGATGAGCAGGAAAAGCTGCTTTGTATAAGACCATATATTTCTGGCAGGAATCACCATTTCCTTATGCTACAGGCCAGAAGAATTTTAGTTGGCAACTCCTCAGCCTGTACACATATCACTAAATGTTTATATATCAGTAAATAAGGGCATGTAACCTGGTAAAACCTACAGATGATAGCATATACAGCCTAAGTTTCATCACAGTGTCTGCCCATTTTCTGTTTTGTAAGTAAGGAAGGGAAATACCTTTTTAGATTTCAAGTGTGTGATGAATGCCAGGTATTTCTTTAATTGAAGAATGTATTTCTTTGTATTTCTTACATTAAAGAATGTAAACAAAAACGGCAAAGAATGACCTCAAAGCATCTTGCGGGTTAGTACAGTAGGGGCACCTGACAATAGGTAGGGTGTATACTAAAATTAGGGTGTTCCCTAGACTCAAGTGTACCAAAGAAATAAGTAAGATGTAAACATCTGATTGGATAACCAAGGCACTGAGTGGGCATCAGAAGAGAATAAAAGAGCTAAGTTAGAGCCGTATAACTTGGTTGTTATTTGGCATGCCTCTACTGTGGGAAGAGAAAGCACTGTTGTAAACCTTCCTAAGAAAGTTCCTGTTAAGTGCTGACATGCCGCCCTTAAATTCTGATTCTGGTAAAGCTAGGAGATATATGCTTACATGTGATTAATGCAGTTAAAACTTGCTTCAGAAGTGCGTAAGGTTTAATCCTTGAATGCCCATATTACAGAGAAGTCTGATAGAGTTGTAAAATTCCTCAGATAGAATGGAATTGGCATGGACAATTGGTTAAGTGTAAAATACCTAAGAATGTGGTAAGAGACAAGATTGTGAATGCATGCACTATACAAACAATTCCTTTAGGACTTAGCTGGCACCACAGAGAACCTCATTAGAATGAGAATGTTACATGTTAATGGTTTAGAAGGCTGATGTTCTTACATGTATTATTGCCAAGCCTGTTGAGGAGCTGACTAGAGAGATAAAGTTCCTGTGAATATCTTGAGAAATATAATGTGGTGGCTGTGTGACAACATAAGATGCTTACATATAATATAATGGAATAACAATACCTTACATTTAATGTTGTGAAATATAACAAAGTAAACATGCCCACACAATGCTGTGTTTGTGATTCTTCTTGAAGGGAATAAATGTGTATGTATATTTCAGTGAATACTTATAATATATTAGCGTATATACCCAGCGTTGCCCAGGATTTTATTTTCTTATAGGTAATACCTGTTAGAAAGATTTGAGATCCTGTGTCTTTAATTCCCCAAACTGTCTTGTCCAGTACCTGTAACTTTTCCCCATATTCCCCAATCCAGTCTGTATTTAGATTTATTAACATACAGTGGTTGGGTTCCTGAGAAAATACGCTGCCCTTCTCCTTGCTGCTAGGCCTCATCTCCATAGCAACTGGCCTATTCAAGACAGAGACAGTTGACTGAGGCTCAAAAGCTCTCTGGCTGAGAATTCTAAAGGACCGTCCCTAAACTGCAAACCTCAGGATTCCATAGAATCTTCTTAGGCAGCCAATCATATGAGGTCTTCACCTGACACAGACAAACAAACTTTGACTTTGACATATTAGATTGCCTAAAATAGGACGAAATAGGATAGTCCTTTCTCTCGTAAGTATCCTAGAACTTTTAAGACTTGAAAATATTTAAGTCGAGTGTTGATGTTAATCTGACCTGTCTGGTTTAACAACCATCATAAACTGGGAACTTTGATGAACAGAAGTTGATAAAGGTGACTTCAGACAGAATCTAGAATTAGCTGACAAGTGGCAACAACCCTCAGTCTCTCTAAGAGACAGGGGTGGGAAAACATGCCTGTTTCATTTGTACTGCATTGCTAACTGGTATCTTGTATTATGTATTCTTTCAGCAAAGCCTTGGAAACACTATGCCTGTTCAAACAACTGACACACTAAGATCACAGGTACTATATGATCCCTTGCCCTTTTTTTTAAAAAAAAAAAAGCAAAATAGATACAGTTTTTAGTACTTAAAGTTCTTGTACTTGACTTTTTCCTCTTTTTTGAAGTGCCAGATATTACACTAAGTGAAATGCAAATATGCATATTAATATCCCATCTTTCAGCCCTTCTCCATTGGCTCTGTGAGTGGTTCACAGAAATCTCTTAGTATTGGAGCCCATGCCAGAGCTTAGAGTTGTATTCCCAATAGCGTGTGGTAATGTTTGAAAAGACAATAATGTTTGGTAAAGTAGAAGGCAGTAGGAAAAGAGGAATGCCACGTTGCAGGTGGATTGACTCATTCATAAAAGCTATGGTCTTGACTTGGCAGAACCTGAGCAAGGCTGTTAATAACAGGGTCCCTTGAACGTCTCTCAGTGTCTTAGGATCACTGTAGGTTGAAGCTGGCTTGACAGCACATAACAATACAGGAAATCCAAGATAGTGACTTTTCCTATCTTTGGACTGCAAAGTATCGATTCACAGTTTTTCTGATCTGCAGTCTCTTGCATGTTTGGCTGCAGAAGTTTGATTTCAATTTTCATTTTATAGCGGCTTCCTAGTAAAGAATTGCCAGACTCTTCTTCTCCAGTACCAGCAAGTAGCATTCGTGTTGTGAAAAACTCCATCAGACTGACTCTTAACCGATAGCAGTGTCTCTTCAGGTAGTGGTAAATGTTGTGTTTTTATGTCTCCCCAGTGTTTGTTTTCTTCTGGAAACATATATTTGTACCTATAATTATAGTTAACTTGCAAGGGACCAGCACTGATCCATGGACCACCATTTTGAGTAACACTGCTCCAATTGAGAGAGATTTCCTAACTGTTGTTGCTGTTTAGATCCCACCTTTTCCCCAGCCCTGGAACTCAGGGTGACTTACAAAAATTATGAAATGTATAAATAGAACTAAAAGCAGTGGAACAGTAGACCTATTAAAAAGCAACGAATATGGATAATATAGCACATTATTGAAAGCTCTGTCCCCATAAATAATCCCCAAAGGCCTGCTGGAGTGACGTTCTTTACCTGCTCATAGAAGAACACCATGGAAGAGGGCCAGTCTGACTTCTCTTGGAAGGGAACTCCAGAGTGTGGGAGCAGCCACCAAGAAGGCCCTCTTCTCTGTTCCCACCAATTAAACCAGTGAAGTGGTAAGAGAGGGAAGGGTATCCCTTGAGCCTGCCCTGTATAGGGGTTTATGCTGTAGTTTGTAACCAACACTTTGAGTTGTGCCCATGGACAGATAGATAGCCAGCAGAGCTGTTATATGATCCTATTACTAGCCCTGGTCAGTACTTGGATTATTGTACTTGCTGTGAGCTGGTATAGAGATTGTATTGGTCAGGAAGGATTATGGTTTGACATAATACATTGCACCCTTTTTATTTAAAATGGTTTAATCTGTAAACTTTACTCTGCAGGTACTGCACAGACTTGAATTGCTATAAAATGTTTCAAGCTGCCATTTCTAAAAACCGTGGCCTGTGGGCATACCTCTAATGTGTTCCCTTGGACAATGTCTACCTTTATTTTCACTGTGCAGATGCATAGCTTTATTTTAAGACTTGGTTTGAATTATTTTGTCTTGGGTGGGAAATTTTTTGTTATGAAAAATCAAAAAAAGTAAACTTGGGTATGATTTTTTTTTCCTTGGGTGGGAAAATTTTTGTTATGAAAAAATGTAAAAAGAAAAAAAAAGAAAAAAGTCATATTCATATACATATATGTATATATATATACTTTCCCCTAAGAGAGGTTGTATACAGACTGCATAGCCCTGGTGCAATTCCACTGTGAAGTCAGTGGAATTACAGCAGTGTAGGCAGTCTGAATTTCCCTCTTAAATGTACTCTTAATACAGGTGTTAGGAAATCAACAACCAGTGTTAGTGATGTGGAAGAGCTGGCTGTTCTGCTGAGCTGATTGATGTAGATGATTATATGATTCTTGTGGATTTGTCTGGAATAACGGTTGTACAGGCGTATCTCTGTGGCCAGAATCCTATATGGCTAAGCATAGCATGTTAGTTCCACATGTGGAACAAAGTTACAGCTGATCATTCAATATTCCCCTTGGACTTACCATTATTCTGCAACCCTCCCCACCACACTTATTCCATGGCAGGTAGGGTGTGGGGATGAAGGATCAGAGAAGTGTCTTGCTATACATCCTTTGCCATACACAAAATGATTACATTGTCTATTGGGGTGCCACTGTCCTCCGGAGGTATCAGTGGACAATGATGTGTGTAATAATTTTGTATCTGGCTACAGGAAGATAGCCAGAAACTTCTCCAGTTGTCCAGCTTGAGCCCAGCCACGGAGCAGCTGAGGGAGCTGCAGTAGCAGCTTAACAGTAAGTCCAGGGTGGTGGGGCTTTGGTTATGGAGGAATACCAACTTCTGCAATGATTAAAAAAAAAAGTCATTTTGCATGCATAGGTCACCTTAAACACCTGCATATGTTGCCAGCAGAATGCCAGATTATATATGTTTGTGACCAGAGCAGCTGCTTCCGCAAAGGCCACATTCCTATTTCAAAATGTTGCACCTATACCAATGCACTGTGTCAATGGCCTATAAAAACTGCCTCCCATGGAGGCTCACAAAATAAAAACCTAGGACACAATTGAGCCATAGTTTAAGCACATTAAAAATAACCAAAGATATTAATGAGAAGTGGGTGACATTCAGCTTTTTTTCCTTCACCTACCCACCCCTTTAAGATTGGAAATTAATGCGAGTCAAATGTGCTTAAATCTTTGCTGAATTGCACTCTGGGTTTATTTAAAAAAAATTGGAAAACTCAGTGTTAAATCTGCCACAATAATGAAATGCCAAGGATGATAGTTTCTGTATCACTTGAACTCTGGAACTGTTAAAATGGGTGGGGAATCATGTGCTTTTCAGAGGTTGCTGAACTGTGAGTCTCATCATTCCTTACCATTAGCTAGGGCTGCTGGGACTTTTAATCCAACAGTATCTGGAGGGCTGCATGATTCCCACTTGTGTTAAAGGCTTTGTTGTGTGGCCTTACCTCACAGTCTAAACTATACATTAACTGCTAAAAAGGTATCAAAATCATGTTCCATAGCTAGTCCTGAAGACATAAAATCTCTTGGACTACCTTGCTGGTCTACTACTATTCTTGTGTGAATTGTGGCAAGCAATGCTGAGTTTTTGTTTCTGTTTTTGAGAATGTTCTGTTCTGAATAACTTGATTAGAAGTAATATTACCCAATTTAAGGTCACTCAGGTCTACCAAAAACATGCTCCTTCCCCGCCAAAAAAGTGTCTCCAGCAGTGTCAAGAAGAAATCAAGTTTATAAATCTTAAATTATATATTGTCTTGTGTTTTTGTATGTAAAAAAAGAGAATGTATATTCAGAATATTTTTGTATGTACTGTACAATCATCTTTTCAAAGAAAAATTTAAAAACATCTCTTGTCTGACTCCTTGTTCATTTATGCTATATTAGGTATTAGGAAGTACTGAGTAAGCCATGAAAAAGCTTTGGACTGGAGTTGCAACCAAGTGACTTTGCTAAAAGACAGCTTTTTATTTTGAAGGGTTTGGCCCAACTGGTTTCTTGACTAAGTCTGGCATTGACTTGCCTTTAAGATAAGCTGGTATATATTGTATGCTGCTCAAAATGAGGACGAGCTGTAACTCATCATAGATAATAATTCTGATAAGCTTCCTGTTTAACACCTGTAAGTGTAACACCTCTGTGAGTATAACAATTTTTACTAACATAGGGTACTAGCAACTACCCACAAGGTTGGATAAAATGTGTTAAAATAATGATGCTTTTTATAGCACGTTACTTTTTGAGGTGATGAGGGGCTTGCAATGTCCCTTTTTAAAGTAATGTAATGTAGGTAACTACTTACTTTTTTCAGGCAACAGTTCAAATGCAGTTGTTGCTACTTAGGGGGGTGAAATTACATTTGAGCCCCCTCCCCCCAATTTCACACTGTTTTCTTGTTGCTCTTGATTCTTTAAAAAAAAAGTAATAGAAAGCAGTAGTAACAGAAAGCAACACTGTAATGTTAATTAAACATTATGAAGTGTAATAGCTATACAGTGGCCCCTCCACTTTTGTGGGGGTTCAGGGTGCAGAACCTCAGCGAAAGTGGAAAAAGCACAAATAACTCCCCCCTCCCATTCCCTTCCGGGACTCCCCCCTCTCATTCCCTTAACTTTTGTATGCCAGGGCCACAGGCAGGGGAATGGGAGAGGGGTTCCAGAGGGAAGAAAGAAGGCCCATACAAGCCGCCTCCCTCATTCCGTTCCCTTTTGCTTCAGCAAAAGTTCCTAGTGCTGAGGCCAGAGGCAAGAGAATAGGAAGCGGAAGCTCCAGAGTGGAGAAGGAAGGCTTGTGTGAACCTTCCCCACCATTTCCTTCCCTTTTGCCTTGGCATGGATTCACAGCACTGGGGCCTGGTGCAAGGGAATGGGAACAGAGTTCCAGAGAGGAGAAGGAAGGCATGTGTGTCCTCCCCCCCACTTCCTCCCCCTTTACCTCAGCATGGGTTCTCAGTGCTGGCACCAGGGTCAAGGGAATAAGAGGGGGAAGCTCCAGAGGGAAGAAGGAAGGCCTTATGCATCCCCCCCACCATTTCCATACCTGTTGTCCAGACTCTTGCCTTCCTTTTCCACAGCTGGAAAAACACAAGAGAATAGGAGGAGGGGAATGGGGGGGGTCAGGCATGCTCCTTGTGAATAATCAAATTCGCAAAGGTCAAGTTCATGAATGTGGAGGGAGGAGTGTATATTCCTTTTCAAACAGTATGATGAGTAATAGTCCAGACCAGAGGGTTTATTCCTAAGGATGATTCCAGACTTATGAGGATGAACAATATTAGGCAAGAGATTTGTCTTGATTCTCTCTCTAAACTCAGTTTAAGTGGTCCCAGAAAACTTAACAGGGTTGCTTCCACATGGTCCTTTCCAGCTGCCTCCAGCCCAAACCATGTGGTTGATTGCCTTGCTCAAAACTGGGAATCCTGCAGACTAGCTGGTAATTATTTAGCCCCGAGAAAGCTAGTGAGAACTTTTCAGCACAGATTGTACAATAGCCTTGTAATAATTGGTGTAGTGTCCTACTTCAGATTGGCTTTAGTCATTCCCAGAATGTGATAGGTTAGTCTCATGCAAACTGATTTCACAAACCAGAAAGGAAAGAGATTAAGCATGCACCTAATAGGCAACATACCAGCAAGAATTTTCTCTGCATCTTCAGGTGGCACAAACTGAAAGATGCTTGTACCTTCATGAATGTGACATGTAGGCAGCATTCAGTCCTGTAGCTGTGAGATTTTTCTCTAACCAAAGAGTTTAATAAACTTAACAGCAGGCTAGAGTTATGTTCCTTCGATTGTTTAAGATGATTGGGTAGAGTTATGGGTTGCATGCAGGTCCCCCAAGCTTGCTGAGACTGCCACAATTGAGACCCTCAAGTGATAAATTAGCATCCTTGGAAGCCTCCAGGAACAGGGGTATGTATACCTTTAAACATTCAGTTCTGAAAACACCCTGACAAACAGAAGTGACTGGAAATGACTTCCAGTTGCAGTCTTTAGCCAAAAACTGCCTAGAGTGGCCCTCCATGATGGTGAAGATCGGCCCATGCACTTGTTGAAATTGTCCACCCTGGTCTAAATGGTAGCTACTTGGAAACTTGACAGCAATATTGAGTCCAGGGAGGGTGCCTGAATCACATGGAAAAAGTCACTGTGCCAGATGCTTTTAACTCTTAATGGTAGCAGAAGGCTTGCCTCAACTGTATCAGGTTACCACTCAGGGACTTTCCTCTCTCTTGGCAGACACAAAGATAGAAGGCGTGCAGGCCTAGATAGAAGAAACCCAGTGTCCCCCAGACCTGGCAATACTGCTAAGCTATGCTGCTTTGTTTTGGAAAGCCTAACCTTCAGCTTACAAGGCACCCCCACCTTCCCTTCCTGTTCCAAAAGGCGGATGTTTTGAGTCACCTTTGTGGGGTTGTAGTGTAAAATCCCTTGGCCATTAGTGGTTCTTTTAAAGATGAGAGACGGCATGATAGCTTATGGGGAAAGCAGTCCCTTGTTCACAAATCAACCTTTTAAGAATACAGTTGGCGCTCCACATTAGCTGGAGTTAGCGGTGCAGGACCCCTGAAAAAGTGGGAAAATTGCAAATACTGAAATGAGTGTGCATGTCTGGGAAGAAGGATGAGGCAAGTTGGGAGGAACAGACGCCCAGCATCCAAACCAGGTCAGGGAAAGAGAGCGGGTCAGCATGGTGGCTCTGTCCTTTGTCTTTCTCTCCTATCTTCTTTGGGTGTGGGGAGGCATCAAGAGAGGATTTGTGCTGAGAAATCAGGCTGCAAGCCATCCTTAACTGGCCAAATAGTGGCTGGTGAAGGAAGAGGAGGAGGAGGACCAGAGACAGTTTTTTAAAGGGCTGTGCGGCCTGATCAGAGCTGCTGATAGGGAAGGTTCCTCCAGAAAAGGAGAGCCTGAGGTACAAGGGCAGGGGTTGAAGAAACTCACAAATAATCAAATCCGTGAAAAGTCAAGCCTGTAAATGTGGAGAGCCAACTACACTATTTTTCTACCACTTACCTGTAGTTAAGAGAAATCTAGGGAAACAGAGCTGTTAAAATCATCATCTCTGTATGCCTTCATTTTGTCTGTGGTTGCGGCCACTGTCATGCTTAGGCCCGTAGGGCCCAATGGTGTTGCATAATACTGACCTGGGTTGGAAAAGATGGGTGTGGCACCAGGTCTTCTTGGGTTGAGGTGTGATGATTATGCAGTCCAAGCAGATAGAACATCCTGCGTCAAGTTGGAAAGAGAGGAGATGTAGGAGAGGCAGCATGGAAAGTGTTGAGAAAAGTTGTGGTATGAGAAACAAGTTTAAACTTAGGCGCACACCCACAGAGCACAAATAGGCAGCACTGTGAGCTACGACAGCCAAAGCAACTGGCAGCTGTTACCGGTTGGGTGGAAGCAAGGTTCACACAGCATTGAAATCGCTCAATTATTCTTCATTTTTCAGAAAGAAGGTAAAGTGAAAGCCTTTTGATAGTAGAGGCATTCATAGAGCTGGAAGAGACCACAAGGGCCGTTGAATCCACTGTCAAACTGCTCTTACCATCAGGAAGTTCTTTCAAATGTTTAGATGGAATCGCTTTTCCTGAAGCTTGAAGCCATTGCTGTATGTCCTAGTCTCTGGAGCAGCAGGAAGCAGGCTTGTTCCATCTTCCACATGGTATCTCTTCAAATATTTAACATAACTGTCATGTCACTTCTTAGCTCTCTCTCCTCTGTGCTGTACCTACCCAGCTCCCGAAGCCATTCCTCATAGGGCATGTTTTCCAGGCTTACCATTTTGGTTGCACTCCTCTGGATATGTTCCAGCTTTACAATATCCTTCTTGAACTGTGGTGCCCAGAACTGGGCACAGTGTTCCAGGTGGGGTCTGACCAAAGCAGAAAAGAGTGATACTATTACTTCCCTTAACTTTAGACACTATACTCCTGTTGATGCAGCTCAGAATTGCATTCTTTTTTTAGCTGCCACATCACACTGCCAACTCACGTTCAGCTTGTGCTTTACTGTGATTCCTTGATTAACAGAGCAAAGTTCCTTTTTTGTGCCCAGCCATCTCTGCCCTTTTCCTCCTTGTACCTTGAGCTGGGAAAGAGTGGTATTCTCTTGTAGCTGATCCAATTGTAGCTGTGTGCGTCTGCCTACAATAGGCAAGGTAAAAAGCAGCTACCTCCAGAATCCTTTGCTGAGCGTGTGTGAACAGCAAAACAGAAAAAAGGTGAAGGGAGATAAACCTTTGCTTAAAAAAGCAAACAGGTCACAAACATGGAAATGGTAAGAAAGCTAGGTGTTGATGAAAGAAAAAAGTCATCCCTGGATGCATTGTGAAGAATCCTTTCTGTGGTCTAGAAGATTCAAAAAGTTTCACTTAGGAAAGTTTGCTTGACCTGGTTACTTCATTCCACATATACTTAATTGTTTTATAATAAAAAGTTTGCCTAAACATGTTGAACTGATCTTTTCTGTGATACAGTATTTATCCTTATTCCTTCCCTTTGATTTCTATTTTAGTACCAAATTTTCTGTGAAAGGAGTCATATCTGGGAATACATCTATTTTGTAAAGTGAGATATACCTATAGTCTTAAACCCCTCTGAGGATAAGATGGAGCATCTCAGACCAGAATCTTGTGATCAGTATCACTACTAGCTATTCAAAATCTTCAAAAAGCAACTTTTCCAATCTCTGGTTGCTTCTTAATGTTCAAAATTAGCATCCAGCCGCAATGTGGCTATGTGTCCACAGCTAAAAGGAACGCATTCTTCCTGCTGCATCATTAGAGGCACTTTGATAATAGGCCTTTGTCAGATTTGTGCTACCTTCTTTCAAATTTTTAAGATATGGCTTTAATGACAGAAAGTAACAAGCAATGCACCATGTAATGCACTGCAATGAGTAACAACAGATTACTTTTCAAATTCTGCTATGAGTTAAAAGGAAGAGATTACTATAGAAAAGTACTATAATGTTCCAAACACTGTTCAAGGGGAGACTTGAACTGAATATAGAAGTGGCATCATGAACCAAAATGAGATGTAAGCTGACATCAACTACAGTGGCATGCCTTCGATTTACACCATCACAGATCATATTTCTGGTAGTTGCAGAAGTTGGAATTCTGTTCTAATCACACAACAACACAAATCCCTTCCAAAACCTACCCTGTAAGCAGTACAGCTCCTATTTAACATGGCCATTTTCTTGCTGTTGGAGAGCGAGAGGGAGTAGTGGGGGTGCCAGAGCTGATTAAATGCAGTGATCTCAAGAGGTCTTCTAAGACTGCAGTAGAAATGCAACAAGCATACAGTAAGACCCCTATATCCGTGGATTCAGTTATCCACAGTTGGCTGGGATGAGCCAGGGTGGGCGGCAGGAAGTGGGAAAACAGCGGGGATTGTGCTCCTCGCTGTTTTCCCACCTCCTGCCTCCAGCCCCAGGCGTGATTGTGGCAATGGCCGGCGGGAAAACAGCCGGAATCGTGGGATCATGCTCCTCGCTGTTTTCCCACCTCCTGCCTCCAGTCCCTGGCCTGATTGCAGCAGTGGCCAGCGGGAAAACAGCTGGGATCGCGCTCCTCGCTGTTTTCCTGCCTCTGGCCACAGCATAAGTTCGCTGCACCAGGGCAAAATGCATACGAACAGCAGAGGGAGCTCCAGAGAGGGAAAGGAAGGTTTTGTCTTTGTGCAAGTTCTTTGCGCTGGGGCAAAACGCATGGGAATGGGAGGAGGAGAATGGGGGGAGGTATCTGCACTCACGAAGAATCATATTTGCACATGTCAAACTCATGAATGTGGAGGGAGAACTGTACAATGAAAGGCAAACCATCCATATTGGTGAACAATCAGAGACTATCCCTCAATCTTATCTTGCTGTTCCTTTAATAGTTGATTGATTGTTGTGTGTTTTAGGGGGTTGGTTTTAGGTGGATTGGTGGGTGGGGAGGATTGGGTATGTTTTTTAATGTTTTTAATGTATTAATGTATTTAATGTTGTTTGCCGCCTCGATCCATGTGGAGAGGCAGGATAGAAATAATAATTATCCTCCTCCTCCTCCTCCTCCTCCTCCTCCTCCTCTTCCTATGGAGATCTTCCCTGCGCAGTCTACCTGATCAAAAATTAAGGGATCATCATGAGTCCCATCAGTGTTTTGTCACTCTGGAGTTAAGTAGTCAGCCTGTTTTCAACCCCTTTGTCAATCCCATGGGAAAGCCAGTACAACTTTGTCAACACACCCTAGCTTTGACCCCAGCCATTTGTAATATGTTGGATGTAGTATGTTGTAAATGCTACCCTCAGATGCTGTCCAAGCCACTCTGTTATGACCCCTTCTTCAAGAATGGTAATTATCACCCTTTCCACCATTTTTTGATAGCCTGGTATGGTTCTTAAGAGTCTGATTTCTCGTGTGCTTGTCAATTCAGATAAAATACTTTGTTTACCTCTAACTGGAGTCCTTTCACAGTTAGTACTGGTATACACACATGAAAAGATCCTGTTGTTACCCTCCTCTCACAAGACTCTTTTGAGCTATAATTCCCCCAAATTGTAAGGAGACACTGGCATTGCGGGTGGACCTCAACGTCCCCCACCTCTTAGGGTAACATTTGGTTCTCTTTGGAAAGGGCTAGTCACACAACTAGGTAACAAGCTGCACATTCTCATATTCTCTCTTTTAAGTTGCTGTTAAAAGTACAGAAACCTTCCTCAATTTTCACTTTGGCATCCCTAAGTTAGAAGCTTTCTCATATGTACTTGATTTTTTAAGTAATGTCATAATGCCCTGCTGGTTGAGGCTTATGTAGCTCCAACACATCTGCAAAGCTGGTGGTTGTAGCAGCTTGTTTGGGTGAAGAGAAGTGTGGTCTCAGTACCCCAGCTACATAATTGCTAACAACCTTGGAAGGGACCTCTGGAATATTATACCCCAGAACACAACAGTTTCAACACTCCTTCACCCTATACTCTCTATTTATATGTAGATGTACAAAAATACAAAGCAGGCTACCCCATCAGAGGGAAAACTGAATCTCTTGCCTACAAGACACAAATCAATTTATCAAAAGTAGGTACCAATGGTAAGCTGGAAGCTGCTTTGAATTACAGAGTTGTTAGTCTAGCTAAGCCAACTTCTCCTGTACTGGAAGAATAAGTTTGTTTGCCTTACTTTTTCACTGATATTTTATGCCTGGTATCTTTCATCAGAATAGCTCCTATCTCTATGGGGCTGACCTTTGCCCACTCTTGCTATCAGCTGTACATTCCCCCGTCTGTAGTTCTGTGATGAATTTGATTTGTTACTGGAAATTATCTGAACTCTGGCTGGAGAGCAAGATGATGCCTGAAAGATGTTAGGATTTTTAAAATTATTTTTAGTTTTAATTTATTTTTTAACATCACCATCCCAATCAATCAATGAGAAATACCCATTCCATATTGTGGATGGTATAACTAAGGATGGCTTTATTGTTGAAGCATCTGATGAGAGTAGACTGAGTCTATGAAGCTTGTGCTACAAGCTTCCTTCTCTCAGCGCTACAAGATCCCTCTGTATACCAGTACAGACTAAAACAGCTATGCCTTTCAACAGTAGAAAACAGTAGGTAAATAAACATGTAAATGTTTACTGAACATCACTAAATGCCCCAAAGGTTCTAGATCTACTCTCATGTCAAAAGTTAAGGAGCACCAGACCTGGTTAGTACTTGAGAGAGAGGCTGCCAGGTCGAGTTTCACCTGTCAACTTTTGGGCGATCACATCAATTTCATAGAATTTTATTAGGCAAGAAATACACAGAGATGGTTTGTCATTGTCTTCCTCTGAAATATAGCCCTAGAGCACCTGTAATTCATTGGACCTAAAGACTCTAAAGGCACTAGGTCCTGTCTGATCTTGGAAGCTACGCAGAGTCAGCCTTGGTTAGTACTTGGATGGAAGACCAGCCATGGAAACCAGGTGCTATAAGTCATATTCTAAGTATTTTGTTTATATATACACACACACACATATACATATATATATATATTAACGAACTGGCAAAACCACCTCTGAGTATTCCTTGCCTAAGAAAATCCTGTGAAAGTTATGGAGTTTCCATAAGTTGACAGGCAACTTGAAGACACACACACACACACACACACACACAGTATTCCCTGAGGATGTCCCTACTATGTCCAACGTTGTTTAGCTTCCAAAATCAAACAGGATCTGGTAGCATCAAGGTATTAAGGCTCTTTGTAATATGTTATGAGAACTTAAAGATGCTATCATCTTGACTCCATGCCCCTAGTAGACAGCAGGATATAAATCTTTAAAATACATAATGATAAACTATTTTAACAATTATGCAAAGTAGATTAGTTTCTAGGGAAAGGATTTGAAACAAAGTGCAGCTCCTACCATAATTTTTCTTCTCTTTGCCGCAATCAAATGCTTTCCAGATTCCTAATTTAATATCAAAGTCACACTATGAGGAGCCCCTGAAATTTGCATCATCTGTCTGATTTTATATGGAGCAGAGACTGGGAGAAAGTATACTTTTTTGGATAAAATTTGTGCATATAGTCCTCCCTCCGTATTTGTAGGTTTGACCTTTGAGAATTTGATTGTTCATGAGACACATGCTTGCCTTCCCCCTCCCTCAGTCTCCTCTTCCCATTCCTTTGCATTCCTCATTCCAGGCTTGTGAGGCTTGTGTTTAAAATGGACATTTTTTCCTTTTGGGTGAGCAAAGCCCCCCCCCAACTGCTGGAGGTATGTCTTCTCTGCTATGTGCCTGCATATTCTGCTGTGTAATGGCCACTGATTGGTGAGGTGCTTTCTTTATTCCTACCCCTCTGCTCTGGGAGGAACCTTGTTTCTCAAGATGGCAGACGGAAGTATCTAGAATGCCAGATGTTAGCACTCTGCTTTTCTCTGTCCGAGGTGAAAGACCGGTATGCCCTTTATCTTGTCTTTTTTCTTTCCCCCAAGGCACCAGGGCCAGAGGCAAGGGAATGGGGGGAGTTCTGGAGGGGAATGGGAGGGGGATCGTGGGGGGAGTTATTTGTAGGTTTTGCACTTTTGTGGGTTCTGCACCCTGAACCCTCATGAATGTGGAGGTGCCACTGTATTGGATAAAAATTCTTGCAGCTGGCATTGTGATGTCATGGATTTCTATATAAAAATGTTGCTTAATTTATTGTGTAAGTATGAGGTAAGTAGCTGTTGGGAGTGGGAAGAGGATGGAGTGTTGAAGAGGATACTAACTGGTGGAATGTTTGAAGAGATTTGCATGGGACATTTGGTGAATGACAGCTAGAGAGTGAGTTTGAGTAAGTTAGTTGTTTAGCCTGGAGTTTAAGAAGAGTGCAGCAAGGAAAAGAGTTTGAGCAGGGTTTGAGTTAGAGTAGGGTTGGAGGGAGAAAGAAGAGTTTGAGTTGAGTGATTGGTAAGGGTTTGATTTAGCCTGAGAGGAGAAAATGTGTTCTAAATGCTATATATAAATAATATGCTATTTCATTCTTAACTTCTATAAATCAAGTTTTGTTTTTGTTCTTACACACTTTTTGGCCTCTGGAACAGCTATCATTCTGAGATCTTGTTTTCAGATAAGATGTCAGTGGTGGCAGCATTGAGGGTGGAAGGGTGGAGTTCGGTTGGGATAAAAGTAGTATAAATCCTTATAGAAATCTTCAGGGCATTTAGATTGATCCCACAGTTGGTGTCACACAAGGAGAACAGGAGGAAGTCTTTATGTGTGGTAGAGGTGGAGACCAGGGAAAGCCCCCACACTGAGCGCTTGAATGAACACCATGGAAGGCTTCGCATCTGGTGGGTTAACAGAAAAGACCCCCACATTTAGCCACAATGATGGGATTGCCTGAAAGAAATCCTCACAGTTATAAGCAGAGATCCCCACATTTGGTATTGGCAGTAGTGGGATAAAAGTAGAGAATCCCATGAGCAGGTTCACTGGCATTTTTAGTCAAGTGTACCTTTTCTAGGCTCTGATCTGGAGGCACCTTATTTGTTGCCATATAGGCCCTCACTCAAAGGGCGGAGGCAAGTAGGTGCATGAGAGAGACCACTGGAAGCTGGCGTGGTGATTGGACATTTCCCTTCACAAAGAGTCAACAGAGAAGCTTAGCCTTTAACTCTCAGCTTTTTGCTTTAACAATTGAGACGTCCTAAATCATTCAATAGACATTGGCACTATCTTAATGAGGGTTACATCACCAGTTGCTATTTAAAGCTCAGTTTTCGTTTTTCCCCAGCATATCTACTGTTTTAATGTCACAAGACCATTGCTGGCAAAAGGGAAATCCATCTAGGCTTGGCCCAAACATTCCACATTGAAACCTGTATTTAGAGCAAAATTTGCCATCAGCAACTTCCTTCTGCACTACCATCCTATTACACTGATCTGTGAGTAAGCCTCACTGAGAATTGGTGAACTTGCTTTTGAACAAAACATGCAAAGAACAGAGTGGTTGACCTTTCCTAATCTTTTACAAGCTCGTTCAGTTCTGGACATTGGGCTCAGCCAGATTGGTGTAAAGATGTATAGATTCTCAACGTATGACTTTTGGGGGTTTTGCTGAGTTTTACCAATTTCTGTGGTCTCTGCTCCCGCTCTTGCTATGATTTGGAGGGTACGATTTGTAGCAATTTCTTGGGTCTTCACTACAGATTTCCAAAGGGGTTTAAAAAAAACAAAAAACAAAACAAGGGCATTATTTGCAGAGGTAGTCCTATGGTTGAAAGAGAAATTTTTCTCCTCTCTGATTTTATATACATTAAGAGCTATGGTACATTTTACTATAGCACTATAATGTTACCCCAAAAGGTGGGGGACCTTGAGGTCCTCCAGCAGGACCAGCATCTCCTTGAAAGGTGGGAAATTATACCTGAAAGGAAGCCTGTGAGAAGGGGGTAACATGAGACCTTTTCACCTGTGTATACCAGTATTAACTGTAGGAAACCAGTTGGGGAAAAAAAAGAATATTTTTATTGGGGGAAATTCACAAACACACACAAGAAATCAAGCAGTCTCACAAACCATACAAGGTTGGAATAATAGAATCATAGAGTTGGAAGAGACCCCAGGGGCCATCCAGTCCAACCCCCTGCTATGCAGGAACACCCATCAAAGCATTCCCAACAGATGTCCATCCAGCCTCTGCTTAAAAACCTCAAAAGAAGGAGACTCCACCACACTCTGAGGCAGCATATTCCACTGCCGGACAGCTCTGACTGCCAGGCAGTTCTTCCTGAGATTTAGGTGGAATCTCCCTTCCTTCCTTCCTTCCTTCCTTCCTTCCTTCCTTCCTTCCTTCCTTCCTTCCTTCCTTCCTTCCTTCCTTCCTTCCTTCCTTTTTGATATGATTTTTATTAATTATTTAAACTACATAACAGTACATAACACGACAGAACGCACAACACAATACCTAATACCTAATAAACGTAAAACTTACAAACTGCTTATAGCATATATTCTTATACTTAACCTATTCTACAATTAAATCATAAGTGCTCCCCACCACCAGGACCATTAGAGATAGTTCCATTCCCCTTCTAAAATTGTAATGATTCTTCAGTTGGTTTACTTCCTTTCTCGTTTATTAACACATAATAAATTCGCCCCAAATATCTATAAAAATATCTCTTTTTAATTCCCCTTTCTTTATTTTGATGTTACAAGTCAATTTATCATTAATAGCTATATCCCAGACCTCTTCATACCATTCATTTACGTGAGTGTCTTGCTTTATTTCCATTCTTGGCTATCTTTAACCTTGCTGCAGTTAATAAAACAGAAATTAATTCTCTTGTTGGCCACTTACTTTGTTCTTTATTGTATATTGATAACAAGACTAACTTAGGATTTAACTTTATGTTTTAATTAGTTATTTCCTTTATTTCTGTAAAAACTAACTGCGAAAATTTCAGTACACTTTCACATTCCCACCACATGTGAAAGTAAGAGCCAATTTCTTGGCATCCCCTCCAGCACAGATTAGAATGATTAGCATTTATTTGACTCAATTTTAACAGATTTAGATACTATCTCCAAACTAACTTATAAAAATTTTCCTTAATTCTTACAGATATTCAATATTCTCATGTCCCATATTTTAACTCAATTCTCAATTACTTCTGGTGGAATCTCCTTTCCTGCAGTTTGAATCCATCACTCCTTATCCTAGTTTCTGGAGCAGTGGAAAACAAGCCCATTCCCTCTTCAATATGACGTCCTTTCAAATATTTAAATATGGCTATCATGTCCCCTTTTAACCTTCTCTTCCACAGACTAAACATCCCCAGCTCCCTAAGCTGCTCCTCAGAGGGCATGGCTTCCAGACCCTTCACCATTTTGGCTGCCCTTCTCTGGACACATTCCAGCTTGTCAATATCCCTCTTGAAATGAGGTGCCCAGAACTAGACACAGGAATCTGGAAGCCCTCATGCAGTGTGAAATGCCAACATGCTTCCAAAGTATTAGGAAACATCCAGGGTATGAACAAGGGTTTTAATACCCTTTTTCTGCCCTGAAGGGAAACATGTTAATGTCTCTCTGGGAGAGCTGACAAAAGGCATCTGGAAGGTTCTGATTAATGAAAGTGCTGGGAGCTGCGGGCTCGCAGCTAAAGATTTATGATTTAATAGCTTCCCAGCTGTCCAGTCTATATTCGGGTTGTATTTTCGTAGCCAATCAATTCCCAAAACTACTTGTAATTGCACTGCCTTAGGCACCAAAAATCGCATTTTACGTTTGTGGTCCCCTACCCTGAAAGAAAGGGGGATGGAGATTCGCCTGATGGCCCCCCCTGACATTGGGCTTCCATCCATTTGTGTCAGTTTAATGGGTTTTTCTAGCGGTTGATAATCCACATCACGTTCCATAGCCAAATCTGGGTGTATGAGGCTTCTGGAACAGCCAGAGTCAATCAAAGCTCTATGAATTCGAAGTTTTTTATCTTTTCCCGCCAAAGTCACAGTTGCAAACAAATGGGGGGTCTTACGGTTACTTACATATGTTGTTCCGGCAGTGTCCCAGTCCTCACATCCGCTTTCAGAGTCTTGGTCCGAAGGTGAAGAAGAAGAAGAAGGGTTCTCCTTCTGTTGAGGGCAATCTCCTGTGGCTGCTGCTACGTCTTTGATGTTGCGTTTAGTTGTTTGCTTGGGAGTAGCAGATTTATGAGGGGCGATTTTTCCTTTGGCAGTATTAGGTTGCAGTTCCTTGGAATTGCTGGAGGTTTTGTTTTCAGGGCAGTTGCTGGAGAGATGTCCCGGCTTTCCACAAGAAAAACAGATGCCTAGACAGAGGCGTCTGTTTCTTTCCTCACTGCTGATGAATGTGGATCGGCGTGGGGGTTTTCACGGTCCCATTTCTAGCGCTTGTTGTTGTCGAGTTAGCTGGATGGATTGAGTTATTCCTTCAACCTCCGCAGCTAGCTTAATCCACCCAAGCAGCGTTTGGGGGTCACCTTGAGTCAAATAGCCGTGCAGCACCGTAGGGTTCAATCCATCCTTGTATAATTCCTTCAGGACTTCGTCAGACCAGGGTACTTTTGCTGCCAAGTTTTGGAATTCCCTGGAGTATTCTCCCACATCGCTTCTGCCCTGTCTTAATTTTTTCAGCTGGTATCTAGCTTTTTCTTGCAGATGTGGGTCTTCGAAGCGCTCATGGAGATGGTTCATAAATAATTGCAAATTCTCAGTCTCTGGGGTGCGTGAATCATATAGATTAGCAACCCAATCAGCTGCCAAACCTTTCATCCGTTGACTGATATATCTGATTCTGGCTGCATCGTCTTGGAACAGATGCCCATAATCCAGCATATAATTGGAAGCCATGGTTAGGAAAAAGGAGAGTTTTTCTCCACTTCCATTAAATGAAGCTTTCAGCTCACCAATATTCCTTGGGACTGCAGGCGGTAATGCAGGGGCAGCTGGTGGCGCTGGCTGTCCGTCTGGCGGTGGAGCTGCTGCTGCTGGACCAGCTGCTGGAATTTGTGGCTCCCTGGCTGGGGTTCTTCCCAATTTTGGCCCCATGGTGCGCATTTCATGGATCAGAGCCTGGAGTTCCAATATCTCTTTATCTTTTCTCTCCATCTCTTCTTCTCTGTTCAGTAGTTCATCCATAAGGGCCAGTTCTCTCTCAGAAGTGTCTCATCTGGCTGCTCTTCTGCGCTGTCTCACCGTAGTTCTCGGCTTCTCTCCCCAGGCCCAAGCGTGACCGCTTGTAGGGGTGGTGGTCGGTAAGGACAGCCGTACCTTGGGTCTGGTGTCCGGAGGCAATTCACTGGCAGTAGCCCCGTCGGAATCAGCTAAATCCTGTTCCTCCTCCTCGGGGAGGTTTTCCACCTTTTCAGTAGTTTGATGCATGGTGGACTTCTGTCTTTTCTGTCAGGATCAGACTCGTACACAAGATCAATAAACTTGCATAGCGGATTTATTTGAGAAGATGTAGAGCAGTGAACACAGACATCAAAAGACAGAAGTGGCAAAATTTCCCAAAGTCTCTAAGCTTAAACAGTACAGCTTCACACGAGAGATAAGTGAGTGCATATTTTCTCTACTGCAGGTCAGGATGACCGCTAGGTCACCATAGCTACTATCTTTCTCCTCTAGCAAATGTTTTGAGAACTGCAACTTAGGAATGTACACCTGGTCTATGCTTACTACAAAGTCATTAGGAAAATTACTAACAGTAATGCATGCACAATCTACACACTAAACCATTATCCGCTACGTATGGAGGGCAAGCCCGACAGATACAGACTGCAATTATAGAACAAACTGTTAGAGAAAGCACTCTTGTTTGGCATGCAAAATTCAATCGTTGAGGCTTTTGCAATGACTTCTATAAATAAACATATTGACTTGACTTACTTAACTGAGAAGCAATCAAAGGCTGATTTAAGACTTTTTCTCAGTATCGTGTGACTGCAGCAGAGAATTGCTGTGATTGCAGACCAACTTAACATTATGCCAAAATATTGAAAAATACTTGAAAACTTTCATATTCTCAGCAAGCAGGAAGAAAACTTTTGAAATTCTTCTTTTTCTTCTGTGAGAACATGTTCCCCCAATAGGGACCAGCAGAGTACCTGGCAAAAATGTTTATACAGTCTTCCTTCCACGTTTGCAGGTTTGACCTTCACAAATTTGATTATTTGCAAGCACACGTCTTCCACGCCATTCTCCTCCTCTCATTCCCATGCATTTTGCCCCAGTGCAGAGAAGTCATGGTGAGTCAAAACAGAAGGGAGTGGAGGGTGGGAGAAGCCTTGTGCAATCCTTACTTTCCCCTTCTGGAGCTCCCCCCATTCCATTCCCATACAAAACAGAAGGGAATGGGGCGGGGGTAGGAGAAGGCTCATGCAAGTTCTCCCTGCTTGGGCCAAACGCAGAGGAATGGGAACGGGGGAACTCCAGAAGGGGAAAAGAAGGCTCATGTGAGGTTTACCCCACCCCACCCATTTTGCATGGGAATGGGAGGGGGAGCAGCGGGGAGTTATTTGCAGTTTTTCCACTTTCACGAGGGTTCTGCACCCTGAACCCTTTCAAAAGTGGAGGGGGAAGTGTATCTTCCTCTGAATGCTAAACTACAAAGACCTATACAGCTAGGGTCTGGGCTGTCCAAAGGTCCATATCTACTTACATGAGCCTGTTAGAGGTCTAAGATCCTTAAGAGACAATTTTGTTCTTGTCTCACAATGTTCTTGGGCTCGTTTCATGGGAACAAAGGAGATGGCCTCCTCAATGGCTGCTCCAAGGCTTTGGAATTCTCTCCCTAAAAAGGCTAAGGCAGTTCCCTCCTTGCTTTCTTTCGACCAGCAAGTAAAAATATTCTGTCAGAGTTTTAGAAACTAACTGTGGGTGCATCCAGACACTGAAAAGTACTATTACCCATTGAAAGGTTTCCCATTCTTTCTGATTTCATACTCTGTTGCAGTAAACCAAACCAGGGAACTGGTACAAAAAGTCTCTCTGATCATACCAGGAGCTGACAGAAAATATTCTGGGATAAACAAAGCGTGTATGGATCGCTAAATTAAAATCACAAAGAACAGGAGCAAAATTTGGGACATTCTGGCCAGGATGCACTCCCTGATGTGCTTTTAATGGTGTGCTGTGCTACCCTGTTGATTTTTTATATGGTCTTTTAAAGCATTTTAATGGCTCTAACTTTACAGATTATTTAATTGGTTTTAAAATGCCTTACAATTTTTGACTGATGTTTTTGTATGGTTTTAAAATATGTACTGTTTTTAAAAATTTGTAAACTGCCTTGAGTCCCATTATTGGGAAAAAGGCAGGATAAAAATGAATAGAAAATAAATAACCAACTTCTGGTGGAGAAACCAGTTCTGCCTTCACTATGGGCTTTATTACATGAGACAGAAAAATCACAATTACAGTAGGTTAGCAGTCTCTTTGGCTGGGACGTGCTTCATTCCTCTTCTGTTGTTCTCCCAGTAGGAGACCATTTGAGAAGTGTTTCTTCTGTGTGTGTGTTTTAAAAGCGTTTCTTTTGATAACAACAACAGAATGGCATGTGATAAATCTCAGCCAAAGATGCTATTATTCTCCTGTTAACTGCAATTTGCCTACCTCATGTGATAAAGTCCTGTCTGAGGATGTTTGTTCTCAGATGCCAGAAGAGTGGGGAATCAAAAGTTTTCTTTTTTGCTGGATGAGACTGAGTAATGGCACTTCCATTTTGCTGTATTTTAACTACCATGGCTACGGCTTATGGAATCCTGGGGTTAGTAGTTTGTTGAGGCCCTAGAGCTGTCTGGCAGAGAAATACCTCATGAAACCTCATGAAACTACAAATCCCAGGATTCTATAGGAAGGAGTCATGATATTTAAAGTGGCATGGAAGTGCTGTAAATCACTATAAATCAAATAATTAATAAATACTATGTAGCGTGAGTTTGAGCATTTTTCCCTCTCTCCTGTTTTTTTTAAATTGGGAACTTCTGTGCCAAAAAAACATTTTTGCTATTGCTGCTGATGGAAAAAATAACAAGTGAAAGTGTTTTCACTGTCCCCTGGGGACAAAATTGCCTGCAGTGGGTCCCCATCAAGCTTCATTATGTTGTTTACTGCCAACATGCTGCTGCAACCTGGTACCAAAGTGTGTGTTTCTCTGGCCCTCCTTTGCCATTTTCCCCATGGTTATGTTGCTAAAAACTTCCCAGCTAGACAGAGGATGAGGAGGAACACAGAGGAGTCAGGCAGGCATAAAGACACTTTGTCAAAAGGAGCTTCCTTGGCAGAGCCTGCTTAACCTCTTGGTTTTATCAGAGTTTTTTTTAACCTTTGGGGGGGGGGATTAAAAAAAAAACTTCAGACCTGGGAGACAAGGTAAGAGTGTCTATCTATGACCTCCCTCTTTTAGCTCTTATCCCTTTGCCTTTTGAGGCTGCTGGCTTAGCTAAATCTTCTGAACTGAGCCTGTGTGGATCCCACCCACTCACTCACCCACATCACAGCCAGCCAGCGTAGCAACAGTGATGATCTTTTGCAACAGTGTGGGGGTGGACAGTCCTAGGTGATAAAACGTCATTGTCAGAAATTTCAAAATGTCACTATGTTCAGATTTTTATCCAGGTTCAGCTCACTAGTGAACTCGGGACTGGCTATATCTGTATAATGGCTGCAGTAATTTATTTCATTTACCCCTTTGTTCTTCATCGGTGATTTAAAAGCATTTGTCTCTCCCAACTTCCTGTTGAAAAGCTTGAGGAGGTAAACAAAGGCTTACGAGACAGCGCTCTATTGTTTTAAATCGTGGTGCTTGAACTACTGTTTATCAAGTGTACCTTTTTATTGTTTTAACATTGTTAATAGTTTAGTTCTATTTTTAATGTTGACTTTTCTGTTTTTATGTATATTGTAATCATTTTAATTTGGAAACCACCTTAAATCCCAATTCTTATTGGGTATAAACAAAGTTGTTGTTGTTGAGCATCATCATCATCATCATCATCATCATCACCATCACAAAAACACAGTGTGAAGGAGTTGTAACCCCCTCCATGCAAGAATACACACAGAAAAAGCATTCCTGGACGATGCCCATCCAACCTCTGTTTAAAGCCCTCCAGAGATGGAGAGTCCAGTCAAGACGTTCTTCCTAATGTTTAGGTGGAATCTAATTTGAATCCATTGTTTGTGTTCTAGTCTCAAAACAAGCTCATTCCCTCTTCTGCATGACCTCCCTTCAGATAAAGTATTCTTCAGTTAACAAAGTCGATGTGTCCCTGGGCATTATTTCTTTAATAAATAGACACTTGTGAAATTAAAATATCAGGTTGTGTGAACCTTGCATTACTAAACGAAAACCATTTTGAACCTTCTAGAGACAACTTGTTGGCTGATAGAATCACAGAGTTGGAAGGGCCATTGATTCCAACCCCCTGCCATGCAGGAATATACCATCAAAACATTCCTGACACATGGCCATCCAGCCTGTGTTTAAAAACCTCCAAAGAAGAAGACTCCACCACACTCCCCAGGCAGCATATTCCACTATTGAACTGCTCTTACCATCAGGAAGTTCTTCCTAACGTTTGGATGGAATCTCTTTTCTTGAAGTTTGAAACCATTGCTCCATGTCCTAGTCTCTAGAGCAAGAGAAAACAGGCTTGCTCCATCCTCCATATGACATGCCTTCAAATATTCATGTCACCTGTTAACCTTCTCTTCTCCAAGCTAAACATACCCAGCTCCCTAAGCCATTTTTCATAGGGCATGGTTTCCAGGTCTAGCATTTTGGTTGCCCTCCACTGGACATGCTCCGGCTTATCAATATCCTTCCTGAACTGTGGTGTCCAGAACTGTACACAGTATTTCAGATGGGGTCTGATCAAAGCAGAATAGAGTGGTACTATCACTTCCCTTAACCTAGACACTATACTTCTATTGATGCAACCCAGAATCGCATTGGCTTTTTTGAGTTCTTCCAAAAGGCATCAAGAGATGTCTTTTTCTTTCACTACCTTCCACTTTTCTTATGATTTCAATTTTGTTGAATTTGCAGACCTAAATTTTTTTAACATGCTGGGGGCAGCTGCTGAGGCAGACCAACCTGTGTTCTCTTTTTCTCTCCCTTCTGCTGTTCACACCCCGTTGCTGTAAGAGATCCCAGAGACAGCTGCTGTTTGCCTTATCTGTTGCAGGCAAGCACACAGTAGGATTGGCTAAAGTAAAATCCTGCTCTTTCCCAGCTCTAGCTTTATTGCATTGTTTACTGCAGACATGCTGGTGCAACCCAATGCCAAAAATATATATTCCTCCTTCACCATCCTGTCAGTTCTGATGCCACTAAAAAAAACTTCTAGCTGGACAGAAGATAAGGAGGCAAGGGGAGCTCTGGGCAGGTATATAAAGGAGCAGCTCCTTCCTTCTCATGTTTATTTCCAGTCCCTGAAACGGTGTTCTGTGCTCCTGAACCCAGGTTTGCTGAAATATCATGCAGGCCAGAGGAGGCTTGAAGAAACAAACAGTAGCCTCAAAAGGCCCATCAGGTGGATGGGTGGGTGGGATTTATGAAAGAGAAATGGGAATACTTCCCCAGTAAGGTGGCTGCTTGTACACTGCCAAAGCAGAGGAAACGTAGCAGTGCCAAAGAAGCCAAAAAAAAGTGGTCCAAAGTTACACAAAAATGTATATGGTAATATATGTGTCTCAGTACAATTACAGGTATATCTCACTTAATGAAGTCAATATATTCCTGGGCTTTACTCCTTTAACAGAAAAACTGATACCAGAGGTAGATATAACATGGAAAAAATAGGGATACCCTATTTGCTGGCGCCCAAGACTCACTTTTTTCCCCCAAGAAATACCATTTGAAAACGGGTGTATCTTATACGCCAGTGCATCTTATATGCTGGCAAATAGTACTTGTTCGTATATGAACGGGGCATGTCTTATACACTAGTGTGTCTTGTATGCCGGCAAATATGGTAGGTCTTTACAACACACACAAAAAAGGAAGAGCGTTTGGAACATATTTCAACGAACTTTTTATTCTGAACTAACAGTATGTATGTACAAAATGAAACAAGCACATCAGGTAAGCCCTGACTAAAGGCCATTTCCACACTGTACTGTTGTAGTGCTATTGTTCCACTTTCAACATCCTATGGAATCCTGGGATTTGCAGTTTAGGGAGGGGCATTTAGAATTCTCAGCCAGAGAGCTCTTGGGCCTCAGTAAACTACAAACCCCAGAATTCCACAGGATGTTGAAAGTGGAATGATAGCACTATATCAGTGTAGGGTGGAAATGGCCTAAGTTACCAAAAAGAAGAGATGACCTGGAGAGTTCTCCCAAAATGCAGGCAAGGATGACTTTTTCTTTCATCAGTCCCCAATTTCATATGATTTCATATGATTTTCATGGCCAAATTCTTATATCTATGCTTTTTAAAACATGCTGAGTGTAGCTAGTGAGGCAGCTAATCTGTTCTCCCCTTTTCTGTGTTTCACTATTCCTACATGCTCACTAAGGAATTCTGGAGGCAGCTGCTGTTTACTTTGCTTGTTACGGGCAGGCACATGGGGCTACATTAGGATCAGCTAGAAACAGTGCCGCTGCTTCTCCACAAAGCTTCACTGCCATGTTTACGCCTGCTACAGACCAACACTGAAAGGCTGCAAATCTCTGATCCTATATTATCATCCTCTCAATTCTGAGGTTGCTGAAAAAAAAACAACTTCCAGCTAAAAAAGTGGTTGGGATGTAAGAAGACTTTGTGAAAAGGAGCTTTTTGTCAGACCATGAAGTATGCCTCTACTGTAATTTAAAAAGAAATATAGCAAGGAAGAAGTCACTTTATTAGAACAGGGACAAATGTAGACCAAGAATGAAGGCAGCTTCCTACATTTCTGTGAAAGAGGTTGGATATGTCATTTTTAGACTGCAGCTCCCAGTATCCCCAGACAGCATGGCCAGTGATAGTCTCCAGAATCCACTTCCAAGCTGAGTTCTGTGTTGAGAAGGGACTCCCAGCTGCAAGAAACTGGCAGATCTCACTGATTCATTCATGTGGAGTTCTGCTGCTTCTGTGCTATGAGGAACAAGGAAAAGGCCAGGATGACTTCAAGCCTTCCTGCTAACTGGGGTTCTCCCTTTTCCCCCAAAACCTGTTTTGCCATCCCTTCCTGTGCACCATCTCTCTTAATGAGGCATTGTATACCTCCTTTTTCCTGAACATTAGCAAGACTCTCATGTGTTTTTACAGACACCATATACAACAATCTAGCAGTTTTCAAAGAGACAGTTATGTTAGTTTGTCAGGGCAGAGAAAAAATCTAGCAAAACTCACTTGATTTATTTCACCATGAGCTTTTGTGTCTTTCAGTCCACTTCTTCACTGATCGTATTACTTTTAGCACCACAGATTACACAGTTGCAGGTGAGGGGATTGTGAAGTTGGCCATAAACCTTTGAAGAATTGTGTAAGATGATACAGATTTATCAAGCTGGTCTGTCTTTCTTGAGGTGTGAAAGCAATCCGTCTGCTTACCAATGATCTTGTAGAGGCTTATATAAACATTCAAACCTTGTATTCAGAGTCCAAGTCCAGCCCTCAAACCACTATACTACAGTGGCTCTGAATCATAACAAAACCACCACTTAAGACACTTACTGTGACTACTATTAAGAGTGTGATGGAACCTATCCAGGTTAACTCCTTAGTTCCAAACACCGGGCTGCTAACACTCATATTGCTGTTTTTCCCCTCAATATCCCTCCTTGGATCTGGTCTTCAGGATTCAAAGTGATCACTATTCTGGACAGAAGATGATCAATGGGTTCTCTCTGGTAAAACATGACTGTTGTAGGTGCTGGCTATCTGCTACCAAGCAACAGAGTGCAGGGCTAGCAGGAGACCATTCTCAGACAAACTGAGACAGCTTAGCAGTCAGTAGAGCTTGCTTGTTCAGGGTGGAGCAGAGTGTAGTCAAGAGTTAGTTTAAAAGTTCAGGAATCCAGCAGGCATCAAGGTCAGACAGTCCAGAGGTCAGAAAAGCCAGTCAGACAGCAAGCAGGGAATCTGTAACACCCAAGACAAGGGCCAACAAACACACAAGTTGTTTCTGGTGTGGGGCCACCGCCCTCTGCCTTCCTTAAAAAGGTTGAAGCCAGCTGGCTCCCATTCCAGCCTGACTAGGTTCTGGTGTGCTTGCATTTGCTTGTCCTCCTTTGAGGCTACTGTTCACCTGGAGAAGCTGACTCCTGCCCATGACAATGACAAATCCTCCTTGTTACTTATTATATTAAAACATCTAGGTAGAAACGTATAGGGAAAAATTATTATATAACAGCACAAATATCTATGCTACTAATACACACAGACTACACAGTTTCGAAGAAAGTCACACTTCTCCCTGAACTCTTTCCACACTCCCAAAAAGTCTCCCTCTTTTCACCTGACCTAACCACTATTTCTAACTGGCTCTATCTAGACAAGCCTCTAGTTTATATTCTTTTCCCCATAGGCCCACATTCACAATATCCCAAAGGGTATGAGTAGTTGGCTCTTCCCAGCCTTGTCTAGGTACTTGCTTTACAAAGACAAAGACAACATAATAACTGAAATGTTATAAAACTGTTTAAAGGATAAAAATTAATATATCATGGAAAGAGAAAAATGTATAAGATTTTACTAAACAAATGCCAGGATGGCTGTAAACTAGGACTAGGACAGAAGTATTGGTGATTTTGATATTTGATGCCTTATATTGGGGGAGGAGAGTTCAGCCCTCCACTTAGTCTTTGAGGGTTTCAAGCCCTCACCCCACCCCCATCCACATTCTAAAGTCCATGGCTTCCATGTCACTGGGGCAGTGAATCCATTCCAGGTTTTAGAAAACATGAAAGGAGATATTCAGGGTTCCTGAATTATCCTCAGAATGGGCTCAGCAGCTCAGATAACTCCCTTAAAGTTTGGATTAAAACTCAGAAAGGATTCATTGGTACCACTAGCCACCCGTGTAAGCCACAAAGTGGGAAAATACATTTGGTTCAGCCAGCAGAACAGACATAAGGAAATTAGAGTGACTTAATAGGGAGCATTTCTGGTTTGTATGGGTGCTCAGCTGCTCTGGCTGTCATCTTGCTTCTCAGGTTCGTCCTACCTAAGTCACTTGTGATGGGTGCGAGAAATTCTTCAGAAAGCCCCGCCTCCAGTGCCCCTGCTCTGAAAAGAAGAGCATGTCTGCTGATACTTTGTGGTGGCTGCAACATATGCTAGTGGCAGGAAAGAACAGTCCAACAGATCAAAGGGATGAGCGACAACTCTGTCAGGAAAGGTTACAACATGTGGGGCTACTTAGTTCATAAAGAAAGGTGAGTTATGGGAGGCATTTCTCCCTGTCTCAGTGCTAGAGTGAACCTAAATGCGGGGAGATTCAAGAGAGATTAAAAAAGTATTTTTTTCTCACTGGGCATTGTTAAACTGTGGAATTCACTGCCACAGGATATAGTTATGAGAGCCATAGTGACCTGGCTGTCTGCAATCAAGTCAATGGGCTTTGTAGTCCATATAATTTCATTTATTTAGGGCATTTATACCCAACCCTTCAGCCAAAAAGACTCCCAGAGCATAGAATCATAGAAATGTAGAGTTGGAAGAGACCACAAGGGCCATCCAGCCCAACCCCCTGCTATGCAGGAACACACATCAAAGCACTCCCAACAGATGGCCATCCAGCCTCTGCTTAAAAACCGCCAAAGAAGGAGACTCCACCACACTCCAAGGCAGCATATGCCACTGCTGGACAGCTCTGACTGTCAGGAGGTTCTTCCTGAGGTTCAGGTGGAATCTCCTTTCCCGCAGCTTGAACCCACTGCTCCTTGTCCTAGTCTCTGGAGCAGCAGAAAACAAGCCGGCTCCCTCCTCGACATGACATCCCTTCAAATATTTAAACATGGCTATCATGTCCCCTCTTAATCTTCTTTTCTGTAGACTAAACATACCCAGCTCCCTAAACCATTCCTCATAGGGCAGCTTGACAGTTTCCTATACCCAGGCTTACAATCTAAAGAGACACAACACACAAGGGAAAGGGGATTGCATTGGGGGAGAGGATTAAATCTAACAGATGCTGGCTCTGTTCTCTCCTTCAGAGGCGCAAACAGTAGCAGCTGGAACAGAGGAAGGGCCAGCTGCTGGCATCGAGGCATGATGGAGCTGTCCTTCCTTCCAGAAGCCACTGCAGCGGCAGTCGGTATGGAGCTGTGCCTGGCTGTTCTTCTCTCCCTCAGAGGCCACAGTAGTGGAGGTTGGGAGGCAGGGAGGGAGGGCCTCCCACCAGCTGCTGGATTAAGGAACAATGGAGCTGTTAGCATTGTTAGAATCATGGCCACGCATTAGCAGCTGTCCAGTATGAGCGGGTTAATTTGTATTGATGACATCATTTAATACTTATTGCATTGCATTGCATTGGTTTGGCAGTTGGACGCTGGGAAAAGATATATAGGAAGCCCCCACCTTTTGACACCCAGTTGCTGCTGTTGGAGTCTAGCAGCAGGGGTGCCAGTGTAAGGCCCCGCTTTGGGGGTCCCCAATGTCAGTATGGTTTGGATGGACACCATGCCTAATTGGCAACACATTTTATTGGCTCTGATATCAAATTCAAGCCCGAGAGGTAACAGAGAGGTCAAACTGAGCGAGGGAAAGAATTTGACTATAAATGTGAGAAGTATAGGTCAACTCCAAAATTCCTCCAGGTGAGACTGAGTCACTTGTCAGGCAAATACACATCATTCCTGTGGATAATAGGCTTAAATAGAAGCTGGACTTTTCCAGGGAATCTAACTGTGAGGAGCCCACCAGGACACTGATTGACAGGACACTGAATCCCTTGTACACCTGGACTCTTTCCTCTTCCCTCACAGCACCCACAATAGACAGCTATTACAACACCCATCATGTCTTTGTCAATCAAAGCACTAAGCCCATCAACGGGCGAAAGACTCATTGTCCACAACGGGTTCCCTTTGTCTTGCATCTGGAACCTTCACAGCCACAAGCCATTTTCAGGGTACAAATACCCCTGATTTGAGGATGCCCAGGGCAGTCTCTTGAAGATCTACCCGCCACTCTGTCCGTCTGGCTCCTGAATGAGAACTGTCCTTAGGTCCTACCTAAGCCAAAATACATTTCTGCTCTTTGCTACTCTTCTGGACTGGTAATTATAAATCCCCCCAAATCCCTCAGCCTCTCTATAATTTTTCCTCCCTTTCTCTTTCAGCTAGCTCTTGTGTGAATGTGCGATTGTGTGTATCTTGTGTGCATGCATGAGTGAATTCCCCTCTATAAAATCATTTATTAGACAGTTCTGCTTGGTTTTTGGCTTGGCCTGACCCTGTAAACATTGGGTAAAAAGATCTCGCTAGATTGCCCTGCCTCTTGTAGTGCTACAGCTTGTGCTCTGGCTAATTCCCATTCCCCATTATTTGGAGCACACTGAGGTGTCCCCCACGGGACCCCAGAAATCAGGGTAACACCAGGACCCCCAAGTTAAGAATCACTGCTCTATATCATCTCTAGTATCAGAGCCTATATGCTTCAGGATATCAGTTACTGAGGCACAAAAGAATAATGTTTTGCTAATGGATGTCCTGCTGGATGTCCAGTGTATAAACAGGATGTTGGACTAGATCAGGATGGGCAACTGAACACACAGTGAGGGCCAGTTTTCACCCTGTGACCTCCCTGGTGGGTTGCACCAATACGCTGGAAGTAGCATCACATTGCTTCTCAGGACCACTTTTGGACCATTTTTGGAAGTGTTGCATGAGGGAGACGAGCGGTTGGGAAGCTGACACCGGGAAATGTCTGGCCAAGCAACGTTGTAGTGTGACCAAGTTAGCTAAAATTATTAATGAGGAGGAATGCCCAAGCTGTGAGAGGCTGCAGCACTTTGCTTTTGTCTGATCCTATTGGGAAAGGCGAGATTCTATCCCCCTCTCCTCTTCCCCCCACTGAGTTGAGTGCAAGCTACTTTTGCATTTTGAACGTAGCTTGCAGCAGTTACAGAAAACTGAGGACAAAGGGGGAAAGTTGGAGGAGGGGAGAGAAACTGGCACATTTTAAAAACAGCTCAAAATGGGATGATAGAGGATTAATTGAGTCTGTCCCTTCCAAACTGAGACAGTTGGATGGTGTGCTAAAGTAAATAAGCATCAAAATGATTAAATATCACAACCACCAAAAGCACACTGACCATTTGTAATATGCAATCACAACAACTTGCATATGGAGGAGGAAAGCGACTAAAAAAAAAGAAAAATCAACCAATTTTATCAGTTAAGAATGTGTTAAATGGTATCAAAAATAAAATGAAAGATGAGGGGTTATAAATGAAACTACACAAAGAATATTTACTGTTGAAAACCGAACGCAACCAGATATCAAATAGTCAGTTAACTGAAAATAAAAATAATTGCTTCAATTGGGGGTAGGGGGCCTCCACACTGGGCAAGGAAGGATCTCGGCAGGGGTAGGGGAGTGGCAGCAAGCCAGGGAGGATGGGGGTGTTCGGCTTTTGAGCCCCTCCCAGGGCACGCACTCCAGTTGCCCCATCCTAGATACACCTCTGTGCAGGAACTTTCCCTCTCAGCTTTTCTGATCCCGCCACACAGCCTTTTGAAAACCTACCTCTGGTCCTCCTCCTCCACCAGCCACTGCCTGGCCAGCCAAGGATGGATCCCAGCCCAATTTCTCAGCACCACAAACCTTCTCTCGATGCCCCCCTCCACACACCCAAAGAAGCAGACGGAGAAGAGAGAGGAAATATAGGACCATCATGCAGATCCACCCCTTTTCTCTCTCCTTTTCCTGACCTAGGCCATTTCCGCACTAGGCTGTTATAGCGCGATGATTCCACTTTCAACATCCTCTGGAATCCTGGGGTTTGCAGTTTCGGGAGGGGCCAGCCGGCCCCTCCCGAAACTGCAAACCCCAGGATTCCAGAGGATGTTGAAAGTGGAATCATCGTGCTATAACAGCCTAGTGCGGAAATGGCCCTAGTTTGGACTCTGGGTTCCTGTTCTCCCCACTATGCCTCAGTCCTCTTTCCACACACACACACATACACATACACACACACACACATGTGATTTTTTTCCATTTTTGCAGGGGTCTTACACCCCTAACTCTAGCAAATGTGGAGGGCCAATTGTAATCTCATAGTGCTCAGCTGGACTGTAGTGACATAAGTTTCTTTGGGACTCCACGTGATATTGACATCATGTCTTTGACATTCATTTCTGTGCTTGCGGCCACACATATACAAAGAAGAATATCCCACGTGATTTGTTGTTTTTGAAAAAAAGCTTGTACTGCAGTAACATCACTTGTGACATTTAGCCTCTCAAAATGTGTCAGGTCTCACCTAACCTTCTTTTCTCTTCTTTTTTAAAAGGTCACTCACACTTCAAAGGATTGAGGTTTTGCTGTAAATTGGGAGCATGAAATTGCCAGCACCCTCCACAAACTGCTGCTCCTGTGCTTCTGTGCCAGCAGTTTGCATAATTCATAGTGCAAAGGGATGCTGATGTTGCTTCTCCTCCTCCTGTGCAAAACATTGCCAGCTGATTTCTGCAGATCACAATGCAATAGGGTTAAAGGCACAACAGCATCATGTCAGAGTCAACTGCTAGTCAGTTGGCAACCTTATCAATGGCATGAACCCTTTTAAAGTATGGGATCTAGATTTAGCAAACCCATTAAAATCTACAGAACTTAAGATAGTCTTGACAAATTCGTCCCGTGGTTTTCAAGGCATTTACTCAAAGCAAGACTAAGTCTACATCCCAAGCATAGACTTTGAATATGGATGTCACAAAAACTGCAGCAACAACCACACTTGATTTGAGCATAATTATTATTGCCTTTTGTCCTCAAGTTGGCAAATTATGGCAACCCTATGGATCAGAGACCTTCCAGAGACCCTGCTATTAACAGCCCTGGTCAGGTCCTGCAGTCTCAGAGTTGTGACTTCTATAAGTTAATCTGCGTTGTGATCTTCCTTTTTTCCTACTGCCTTCAAATTCACCTAGCGTTAGCCTCTTTTCTAACAAGCCATGTCATCTCAAGATGTGTCCAAAGTACAATAGCCTCAGCTTAGTAATTTTGGATTCAGTGCAAGGTCAGGCTTGATTTGCTCTAGGATCCATTTATTTGTCTTTTTGGCAAGCCATGATGTGCACAGAACACTTCTCCAGCACCACATTTGAAATGAAGTGGGTTTTTTTCCCCTAATCAGTTTTCTTCTCTGTCCAGCTTTTACACTCATACATGGAAATCAGAAATATGGCACGGTTGATCTTGACGTTGGTATTTAATGAAATGCCCCATGTTGACTGAGG
This sequence comes from Cyclura pinguis, assembly GCA_030412105.1. NCBI lineage: Eukaryota > Metazoa > Chordata > Lepidosauria > Squamata > Iguanidae > Cyclura > Cyclura pinguis. The sequence continues at coordinate 12,685,672 of CM059599.1, read as the reverse complement.
GATTCTGGGAGCTGTAGTGTGAGAAGGAAGCATATCCAAGCTCTGATGGAAATCTTAAATCAATAGAATTCTAATCTGTAAAGCTTTATGCTGATATCCCATATGAAAGGGATTGGTGAAAGTTCCTGGTCAATTCACTGGGTGACATTTCTGCCATAGTCTTTGATATTTAATATTTATTGAATTAATTTACATCCCATCTTTCTTCCAAGCACAGCTTTAAAAATAAAAAGATTAGTACATACTTTTTTTTTAAAAAAGGAAACAATTCTATTGAAAACAGAAAGTTAAAACACATTTAAAACACATTTAATAAGATAAAAGTAGATAAATACCCCTTCAAAAGCTCCTTCTGTCCCCAAAAGTTGAGAGCCAAAGGCCGGATGAATGAAAACTGTCTTTGCCTCCCAGTGGGAAGAGAGGTAAGGAGAGTGATCATGGCCTTGTGGCCAAAACTTAACAATTGTCCAGTGGCATGAAAGGGTTCCCCATTGGATACTTTTTTGCATTCACTTTGCTGTTTGAGGCTGGAAAAAGATATGAAGGTTGAAAATGGGTGGAGAAATGAACTTTTCTCTGTTGCTAACTTGCTTGCACAGTTCTCATAGCTATTAGGTAGACAGATGGGTCATCCAGTACACTTTGAATTTTTGTTTGCCTCTGCACTATAATCTTTGAGAATCCATTTTCAAATTGGGAAGAAGTGCATGCCAACCCAGGTGCCCTGTATGTCTAGCGATAGGGATTTGATTTGATTGTCAGCTGAAGGGTAAGTCTGGGTAGAATTTATGTGGGGCCTCAGTTCTATCCTTGGCTGTGTGGGGTGCTGGACCCCATCAGTGGAACGGCTGTAATGCTTCTCCATTGTATACCATCTGCAGCCGCACTGACCACCAATAAATGCTTATCTTATAGCAATAACATGTGTCAACGCCCACCACTGAAAGAATCTTTGGAGAGGCCTGGAAATACAATCAGTTCCAGATCAAGAGAGGGGGCCAGTCTAGTCTCCTGTGGCAGAGAGTTTCGTAGCCTAGGAATAGCTGCTGAAAAGGGGTTTCCCTTATCTCTCCACCAAACATGCCTGTGATGGGGGTGGGAATGAGAGAAACCCCTCCCCTAAAGATTTTAAAACTCAGGGAGGCTCATATAAGACCCTAAGACAGTGGCCGCATCCTCAGATACCATCAGGCCTGCAGAGGGCTGCGGATTGGGTATTTGCCCCCCCCCCCCAAGCTGAATACAGTCAGCCCTCCAGGTGTGCAACTTTAACTTTCACAGATTTATTTGCAAGTTTCTCCATCCCTGCCCCCTGCAACCTCAAGTGCTTCTTTTCCAGGGAAATCTTCTCTCTCACAAGCTCTGATCAGGCTGTGCAGCCCTTTAAAAACCCAGCTCTGGTCCTCCTCCTCCACCACCGGCCATTGCCTGGCCAGCTAAGGATGGATCACAGCCCAGTTTCTCAGCACCACAAACCTTCTCCCAATGGCTCCCACACACCCAAGGAAGGAGATGGAGGAAAGAGAGGAATTATAAGGTCCCCTTACTGACCCACTCCCTTTCCTTTCCCAGACTTGGTTTGGACCCTCGGTGCCCATTCTCCCCACTGTGCCTCAGTCCCCTTCCCAGAGACTTCCCACAGATTTTTGTGTTTTTTCCATTTTTGCAGGGGTCCTGCACTCCTAACCCTAGTGATTGTGGAGGGTCAACTGTATTAGTTGCCCATTCCTGGCACAGTGGCCAAGAGAGTGGGCTATGAATACGGTGGTTCCCAATGGGAGCTGCTGGACAGGTAGCCACTGATCAGCTGTTAAAAACTCCTGATATGAAGAGCACAGAAATCCAGTCTTGAAGGGACATAGCAACTCTATTTATTTTAAAACAATTATTTATTAAGTATTATTCAAATCAATTTTATTTATAATATCAATATTTATACCACATCCTATATCAAAATATTTCAGAATTCTGTAATTCAGATGCCTAAGGCTTTTGAAAAGAAGAAGCCACAATCTAGGCCTAAACAGAAAAGCTTATTTGTCATCTGAAGCCCTGCCTTCCATAATTCTAAAGGTGTTGTTCAAATACATAGTAAAACACATCCACACTCTGGACAAGCAAAGCAAAAAACAGCGAAGATCTCTGATTAAAAAATTAAAAGGCGGCCCTCAGAAATAACAGAAGTCTGCGGGAATGAGAAGAAACCTGTTCGTTATAAAAATCCTAAAGAATTGTGTTTGCAAACTAACAGGCAGCTGACTCAAGTCAAAAAATACTGGAGAAAGATGTTCCAACCCAACAACATTCTGACAGCATCTCTTTGCACCTTGCTGTGGTTTTCAACCCTTCTTCAAAGGGAATAGGTCCATAAAATGCCAGTCAGGCTAAAGTGATGGAAATATTGGCAATCTACTGTTCTCAGGAAATCCCTCTTTTTTATTACCACTGAAACTTGCTTCAGGTCACTGCATTATTTTCAACTAATAAGTGCCACTGAGAAGTAGTAAACGGCAGTTAAAGTCCGATGAAACGGCTAAAGATAAAGATTAATCAATTTATTGTGGTGGAATTTGGAAAGCCATGGTTCCACCAGTTTGGTAAGTTTTCTCTTGGAAGAAATTCTGGTGCCACCCAATTCCACATAAACATGCTTGCTTAGGGTATGTGAGCGGAGCTCAGTGTGTGATTAAAAAATACTTTGCATATGCTCAGGGGCACTTTTATTTGCCCTAAATAATTTCATGTGCTTTCCAAACTGAGACTTGAAGCTGAGCTTTTAACATTTGGTTTTATGCCAAACCGGTTTAAACACTGATGCTCTTACGTTTCACTGCTTCAGCTCCTTTTATTTCTGTCCTGATAAGTGGCTTTACTATTTTATCTAAACCATAGGTGGGAAAAGTGTGGACAGACTGTTGGACAGCCATTCCCATCAGCCCTGGCAGTGAGGAATTCTGGGAATCAGAGTTCAGCATCTAAAGGGCTTCTTTTAGCTCACTTCAAGTTAAATTGAGTGGTGGTTGGGAACTATGAAATCTTCCAGGTGTGTGAGACTGCAGTTCCCATCAAGCTTAGCCAGTACTGAGAAACGCTAGGAGCTGCAGTCCAACAACGTTTGGAGGGAGCACTTGCACATCCCCGATCTACCCATGAGCTGCTCCGAAATTTAATTTTTTTAAAAAGAGCTCCCCTTCCAACATAGCTTTTCACTCTCCTTTTTTTTTTTTGCTGGCCGACCTTTCTTCCAAATAAACGTGCCTCTGAGCTCGTGCAAAGTACACTCCTGCGAGCCTTGCTGGGGCCGAAAGGTTTGGGACTGCAGTCGGGTAAAAAGCAAACGTCCTGGGATGCTTAAAGCCGGCGAGGCAGGGGAGAGAGAAGGGGGGCGGGCGCCGGGGTGAGGGAAAGGTGGGCGAGGGTGTGGGGGGCTCCCCAAACCTGATCTTAACAGCCCAAAGGTTAGAAGCGCTCTCTGCGCGGGGAGGGCTTTGCGTCCGTGACCACTGTGACGGGCGGGGGGAGGGCGGTCGAGATTTCTCAGGCACGCCGGGGGTGGTGGTAGTACGAGGTAGGGGGAAGCAAGGCGAATTTTAAAAAAAGACGTCACCAAGAGTACGTCACTTCGTGGAAATTCCCCACGGAGCGGTGGCGGCGGCGGCGGCGGCGGCGGCGGCGGGGCGGAGAGGAAGGTAGTAGCAGTCGCCGCCCTCGAGCGAGGGCACCTCAGAACAGGAGCAGAAGCGGCCGGAGGCAGGAGCTCCGGGGCGAGCGTGGAGGATCGAGGGAAGGAAGGCGAGGGGGGAAGCGCAGCCCTGTCCAGAGAAAGGAGTGCCGCCTCGGGCAGAGACCGCTTTCCCTTCCCCGCCGAGCCGAGGGAGGACTCGTCACCATGGCCGGTAAGGAGCGCTCGTCCCTCGTCCTCCCCTTTATTTCGCGCTCAGGTGGCGGAAAGAGCGCCAAGGCGCGCTCAGGCGGCGCCAGGTCCGGCGCTGGGCGGCTGCGCTCTGGGGCTTTTGGCGGGTGTCGCCGCTCAGAGGGACGAAACCGGGAGCGAGAGCGCGAAGCTCTTCCGCAAGAGAGATTTCCCTCTTGGGGCCGAGAGGGAGAATTAACTGTGTTTTCTGGAGAAGGCGTTCAGGGCCACTAGCCAGAGGTTTAAAATATATATATATATATATATATGTATATGTATACGTATATATGTATATGTGTGTGTGTGTGTATGTACGTGTGTATGTATGTGTGCACACACACACACACACACACTCGTACGTACATATATATGTATGTGGAACAGGGCTTGCAGGCCTCGGAATTACTTTGCCCCTTTTACCTTCTCTCATCATATGTATATATAAAAATATATGTGTGTGTGTCTACACACACACACACACACACACACACACACACACACTCGTACGTACATGTATATGTATGTGGAACAGGGCTTGCAGGCCTCGGAATTACTTTGCCCCTTTTACCTTCTCTCATTATATGTATATATAAAAATATATGTGTGTGTGTCTACACACACACACACACACACACACACACTCGTACGTACATATATATGTATGTGGAACAGGGCTTGCAGACCTCGGAATTACTTTGCCCCTTTTACCTTCTCTCGTCATATGTATATATAAAAATATATGTGTGTGTGTCTACACACACACACTCTTACGTACACATATATGTATGTGGAACAGGGCTTGCAGGCCTCGGAATTACTTTGCCCCTTTTACCTTCTCTCATCATATGTATATATAAAAATGTGTGTGTGTGTGTCTACGTGTGTGTGTACACACACACACACACACACACACACACACACTCGTACATTCATATATATATGTATGTGGAACAGGGCTTGATGGCCTCAGAATTACTTTGCCCCTTTTACCTTCTCTCATCACATATATGTATAAATGTGTGTGTGTGCGTGTACACACACACACACACATACAGACGTGTGTGTGTGTGTATATATATAGGTATATATACATATATCCTATTTGCTGGCATATAAGACTCACTTTTTTCCCCAAGAAATACTATTTGAAAATGGGGTGCATCTTATACGCCAGTGCATTTTATATGCTGGCAAATAGTATTTGCCGGTGTATAAATGGGGCGTGTCTTATATGCCGGTGCGTCTTATATGCCGGCAAATATGATATATACACACACATATACATATATATGTGTGTGATGAGAAACAGTAAAAGGGGTAAAGTAATTCCGAGGCTGGCAAGCCGTGTTCCACCTTGCAGGCAATTTCAATTTAAAACTAAAGTAAAGGGGGCTGCAGGTAGAGAGGTTTGGGAATGCACTATCTAGACTGGATTTTTTTGCTGTCCTTGAGCTATTGAGGTGGTAATACAGGAATGTATTTGTATATATGAAAAGTGCATTTTCCTTCCAGACTGGAGTCCAGAAATGGAGGGCATGTTACCTGCCAGGGGAAGTTGTCTATCTGCCTGCCACAACTGGGCCCTCCCAACAACTCTGTTTTCATTGACTTTCCAAGATTGGAAACATGATTTTCTTTTCTTTTTTTCCCCCCCTTTTTTGGGCTGCAGCTCCCAAAGTTGCACGAGCTTTGGGATGTTTAAAATTGCAGTCTAAGAAAAGTTGCTTTTCCAGAACTTCAACTTCCGTGGCCTGCAGCCCACTTGCTCAGATTAGGGCCATTTCCACACTAGACTGTCATAGTGCTATTATTTCACTCTCAACATCCCATGAAATCCTGGGGTTTGCAGTTTAGGGAGGGGCCTTTAGAATTCTCAGCCCGAGAGCTCTTGGTTCTCAGTAAACTACAAACCCCAGAATTCCTCAGAATGTTGAAAGTGGAATAACAGTACTATAACAGTATAGGGCAGAAATGGCCTGAGATGCAAGGAAGGATGAACAATGTGTTCTGGAGTCCATGAGAGCTTTATGCCAAATAAAACTGGTTCACCTTTAAGATGCAACAAGACTTTTTGTTGGTTGCTGTTGTTTGCTGCCAGTCAGAGAGAGAGAGAGAAATGGTGTTGTAAACCACTGTAGATAATACTGAGCTAGCTTGTAAAGGCTGACACCAGGGATGACTCAAGAGCTTCATATATTCCATATTCTTTATGTTCACATGTCTTGCAATCACTTCAGCCTGAGTCGAGGGAGGGGCGCAGTTAAGAGGGAAAGTAATAAAACTAGTAGTAGCTGGAGGATGATGCATTTGAGCTGAAGCCAAAGCAGCTGTCACCTATGAAACATGGCAGTTTGGGGTTGCCACATTTTTTTTACTCAGTCAGCCGCTTTGCCTTTCACAAAGCAGAAGAATTTACCACCTGTAGCTCTGCTTGGTGTGGCACCAGTGTGTCTAGCTCTGTGAAGTGCCACATGTTAGTGTGTACAGGCATGAAGCAGCAGTTGTGAAATAGAAGCACACATTCTGCTACAAGTGGCACTCCTATGAATAAAGACTGGGGCTTGTGCTTGGCCAGGTTTAAACACTTGCCTGGTCAGCTTATGAAGACCTGTGAGTTGCCTTGAACAAGGCAATAGTTCTCGATATAGGTTCCCTGTCTGGGCTATTGTAAAAACGCAGCTCTCTGAGCTGCTTGGAAAAAACAGAAGGTACATATTTGCTGTTCTTGAGTGCTTTCCAGTCATTTTTAACTTATAGTGACCATAAGGCAACTCCATCACAGTTTTTTCTTGGCAGCCTTGTTCAGAGAGGGTTTCCTTTGCTTTCCTCTGAGGCTGAGAGAGTGTGACATGTCCAAGGTCACCCAGGGTCACCCATGGTCGAGCAAAGATTCAAACCCTGAGTCATAGTCCACTATGCCATACTGGCTCTGATGTTTTTGTTACACATCATAAAAATGAGTCCAAATTATGACAAGCCTCTCATAGGACTGGCAAAATTTATTTAGAAGAGGATTGCTGTGGCTTTTCTCTTAGGCTGAGAGAGTGTGAGTTGGCCAGGATCACCCAGGAGGTTTCCATGGCTGACAGGGGATCTGAACCCTGGTTTCTTAGAGTTTTTATCCAGCACTCAAAACCATTATGCCACACAGGTTCATGTGGTAAAAATAGAATGCCTTGATACCAGTATCATGGTGCTGCTTATGAAAGACCACCAAAACATTCTACAAGGCCAGTAGAGTCTCTGTGTTAGTTGTAGTAAAAACTCATTGCAAGCTGGAAGATTTTTAATGGGATAATCTATTATGGTCTACTTTGCCTGTATGGTTCCATAAGGCTGAGGTCAGGGTGAGTGATGTGTGATTTTCCTGACATTGTCAGACCATATCTTCTGTCAGCATAGCCAGTGGTGAAGGGTAATGGAAGTTGCAGTCCACTTTAACTTGTAGAATTAAATGCTACTTCAGAATGGGCAAACAATGGCCTACCAGACGTTGATGAGCTAGTACCTCCAGCATTTCTCACTATTGGATGTACTGACCAAGCTGGTGGAAATTGCAGTCCAATAACCTTGGGACAGCTACATCTTTGTTATCTGTGTTTTGGGTTACTTTTGCATACATCATATTGATAATCCTTACTATAAAAGAAGCTAGCATTGTCATAACTTTAGTCAGGTTTGGGAATCATACAGACTACCAATTGATGTTGGACAGCAACTCCCATCAGCCTTAGTAATCAATGGTAAGGAATTCTGGCAGTTGTACTGCAACAAAATCTGCATATCTTTCAATTGTCCTCTGCCATCCCACTTTCTCAGCTGCTTTTAAAATGTCCCAGATCTTTCTCCTCCCCCTTTGTTCTCAGCTTATTTCAATTGCTGCAAACTGAATGCAAAGCACAAAAATAGTTTTCAGTCATTTAACTCAGCAGGGAAAGAGGAGGTGGAATCTTGCTCTTACCAGTAGGCTGAGACACAAGCAAACTGATGGAGTTTCTCCTTGTTTGTCTTTTCTTCCTCATTAATACCATTTTGCCATTTTGACCATGTTTGGATGTTGCTTGGCCATCACACATGTCCCAGTTTTCATTTATGAAATGCTGGAGGTTTTGAATCTAGAGAGCTACTTAATACAACAAAATTCAAAGTGCACATCATAGTGGTAACCAAAAGGCACACCCTACCCTCCAAAATTTTTTGTCTTCATCAGACAAAAATCATACAAGAGAATAAAAAATGATGCCAGAGACATACGCCTGCATCTTCTTTGAGATGTTTGTTTCAGTAGGTGTTTAAAGTAGTCTCCGGGGGAGGGTTGGTGCCAGTGACATCCCACCTGTTCTTGGCCATGAGAGGGCTGAGGAGAAAGAACAGTAAATGCCAGGTAATAAAAATTTCAGTTCTTTTAATATTATTCTAGCCTCTGCCTTTAATACAGGTGAGAGGCTGAGTCTTATAGACCACCTATGAAACTGAAGCAGATGCCTCCTGTTCCTCAGCTCTACGTCCCAGTCTCTGTGCAAGCATTCCCAAAACCTGTGCCGTTCAGACATTTTTTTTTTACTACAATCACCATAAACCCTGTGACTGGCTGTGCTGACAGGTGCCATAGTCCAGACACCTGGAGGGTGCCAGTCTCTGTCGCTATAACAGAATATACTGTTACACACCTTCCAACATTTCACAGATGAAAACTGGGATACGTGGCCAAGCAACATCAGAATGTGGTCAAGATTATTGAAATTGTTAATAACAGAAAACTAGGAAAGGATGCAGCGGTTTGCTTTTGCCTAAGCCTACTGGGAAGGGCAAGATCCCATTCCTCCACTCCTCTCCCTCTGCTGAGTTAATTCAGCACACAATAGTTCAACAGTTTGTACTCAGTTTGTAGCAAGAACAAAAGGGGAATTGGGCTGAGGAGAGAGAAAATGGGACATTTTAGAAGTAGGTGAAAAAAGTGAGACAACAGCAGATTAATCAGGACTGTTTCTGCCAAACTGAGAAGTGGAAAGGCATGATATTGTATTGTTAGAAATGATGGTGATGGTTCTTTGAGACATTGGGGCCACAATTTACTAGCATGTCCCACCCACTAAGTGACAACTGTTATAAACAATCATATGCCTACATATTTTGTAATTTTCTAAAGAGGTGTGGGTAGAGAAATATACTGTCCTTTGCTAACAATACTAATAATGTATGTATAAGTGGGTGGGGGTTAACCAGTACAATAAAAGATTGTCAAACAGCCAAGAAGCCAGATTTAAACTTTGAACAATAGAACCTGCTGTTTTTAGCCTGTCTGATCTTCGCTCCTTTCTTTCCAAATAGTAGTGCATCACTTAGATCTCAAAATTTTGGCCATTTCTGCACTAGATGGTTATAGTGCTATTATTCCACTTTCAACATCCTATGAAATCCTGGGGTTTGCAGTTTAGGGAGCCCCCCCCCCCAAATTACAAACCCCAGGATTCCATAGGATGTTGAAAATGGAATAATAGCACTATAACCGTCTAGTGCGGAAATGACCTTTGAGTGGTGTATATCAATAAAACATAAAATATTCACAATACACAAATCAGCATACAGTCGCCTCTCTCTCATGCAACACAGTTATGGTAATTTGTTACTTTTCATCCTATGGAATCCTAAGATTGGTATATTTAGAGTCCTTCCTCCATATCTGTGGGCTTGACCTTCAAGAATTTAATTATTTGAGAGGCACTCATATACCTTCCTCCCCCATTCTCCTCCTCCCATTCCCTTGTGTTTTGCCAGGTGCGGGGAAGGAAGGCAAGAGCCCAGACAAAAGGCAAGGAAATGGTGAGGAGGCGTGCTTGAGCCTTCCTTCTCCCTTCCAGAGGTCCAACTCCCATTTCCCTGCCTCTGGCCCTGGTGCACAGAAGGCAAGGGAATGGGAGCGGGGAGCTCCAGAAAGGAATAGGAGGCGGTTGTGGGGGGGAATTATTTGCCGTTATTTTCCAATTTTGCAAGGATTCTGCACCCTGAACCCTCACAAAAGTGGAGAGACCACTGTAGAATTTTCTGTTGGAAGCTCATGTTCTGAAGCTCAGAGAAATGGAGTAGGGCTTTCTAGCTGAGAATTTTAAATACCTCGCCAAACTACAGATCCCACATTTCCATAGGCAGGCAGGTTATCAAAGTGTTATAACTGTGTAGTATGAAATACCTGGTATTGCAGCCCATGAAATAGTAGTTAGGTTGAGACTTTCACAAGTGTGTATAACTGTGTTTAACCTAAATCTGTAGAAATCCGAAACAGAGATCCAAACAGTAGTGAATTTCTGGGGTTACCCCTTGGTTTCCCTCAGAGGGTTACCCTCACCTCTTGCTATTCTAATCCCACAAAGAGAGAAAGATCATTTAAGGATTTCCCCTCATCGTGGTATGTGGAGAGAGAGGGGATTTCCCTCAGTTCTAAACACACATACTTAACAAAGTGCCATACATTTTAAGGGAGTATAGTTCCACATTCAGAAAGCTGAGATGTCAGCTGATTTGTTTATGTATCTGGTTGAAGATAAAGAGAAATCAGTCTGAAAGATTTCAGTCTGATCTATACATTTTCCTGTTGTTGTTTTTTTTAAAACTTGGGTTTTCAAAAAGTTACAGCAGTTAAACTTAAAACACATAAGCAGGGGCGAGAATCATCCACCCTTCAAAATGTTGTTGGACTACAAATCCCAGAAGTCCTAGTCACGATAGTGAGGAATACTGTTAGTTGCAGTCCCACAACATCTGGAGGGCAACACAGTTCCCATCTCTGATGTAGAGCCCATGATTTACCATAAGAGAGTAGCAGGGGAATTCTTGTCCCTCTGGCTGGTTTTGTTTGCAGTTCTTGTCAGTCACGGCCAGGTGTCCACTGGTAAGATATTGTGGGTCTGGAATCCAAAACATCTGGGAGGCCAGTAGATCTTACCCTCTTCTGGCATAAAGGTTCAATTTCATAATCTAAATCAGCAATTAGGAATCCAATTGTTTATATGCAACAAATCAGTCAGTCTTGCAACCAGACGTATTACTTTCTTAATTATCTGCTTGTAAGCACCTGTTTGACTTTGCACTCAAATGCTACCCTGAGCAATGATGACATCTGTACCGATATATATATATATATATTAGTTTTACAGCTGTAAAACTGTTGTGTTGCTATAATGCTCTGGCGATCCCCAGCACCCTTCTGTTGTGGAGAAAAAAACCCAGAAAGACCCTTTTTAATTTTGAAAATTGGTTTATGGTACATGATAGAGGGGGAGCTGTAGAGTTGCCAGACTTAAAAAATAAAAACTGCTCCTGTATTCTTAATGGTTATGTACAAGAAGGAATTTCAGCCGGTGATGCTTGTTATGCAATCAGCTAACAAGCAACACCTGCTGAGATTCCCTTTTTTTTACATTACTATTAAAGGTACTAGAGCTATGTCCAGTTTTCATTCTCACAACCTTGGCTGTGGATCAGGCATTTCATCATTGTAATGCGTGTTTTATTAGCCTAAAACCAAATGTTAGTCCCAGCTGGTTCACTGAATCAGTGAGAATGTGATAAAACAACAATGAAATAAAGTCAGTTCATCCAGTCAGTATATAGTAGTTGGAACTAGCAATTGCATTTAGCTTTATGATTTTAACTTCTTATTACCTACCCTGACCCTTTGGGAAGGAATATAAATGGAACATTTGTAGTAATGCTGTGTTAAAACTTTTTTAAAAAGATAAATTTAGGCTTTGAAGTGATTAAATATCACATATTCATATGACCAGACTGTGGGTAATATTAGCACATTTGGGCTTGTTTATGTCACGTAAACCCACTGTCTTAGGGCAACTACTGGAGAGTACTGTAGGTTTAAATACTGGAAGCAAAAAACATCATTTTGAATCGTAAGGGCATGGCTGATATTCTGGCGTCTGTGCAAGATGTAAATTCTCTTTCTCTTTCTGAAATTTCAAATCTATGGTTACTCACCAACAAAAGAAAACAATTAGAAGAGCAGGAAAGAACAACATCACTCAAAGTACAAACTCCCTCAGTGACTGGGAGGATTCTGGGAGTTGTATTTGTTTAAAAAAGTAACATTTCCTTGGCTAATAACAACACTACCAACAACAATAATAATCATCCCTGACAGGATACCCTTAAATGTTTCTCCTCTCTCCCACCATTAAGTAAATTGAGTCCAAATTACTTTTGCACTTTGAACGCAGTTTGCAACAGTTGAAGTGATCTGAGGACAAAGGAGGGAAGTGGAAGGAGGAGAAAGAAACCGGGACATCTTAAAAGTGGCTGGAAAAGTGGGAATCATAGAAATGTAGAGTTGGAAGAGACCACATGGGCCATCCAGTCCAGCAGGAATACCCTCAAAGCGCTCCTGACAGATGGCCATCCAGCCTCTGCTTAAAAACCTCCAAGGAAGGAGACTCCACTACACTCCCAGGCAGCATATTCCAAGGAGAAAGGAGAATATAATTGGGACTTTCCCTTACAAAACAGGACAGTGGGGATTACATGAATGCTCTGTGGCTATAAGAGGCTTAGCTGGTACAGTTTAGTTCATTTCTCTTGGATTATGGTACTACTCTGAGGAAGAGGTAGCAGCAGGGTTGGTCAAAACTGTAGCTCAAATTCTGTCCCCTTCCTCTCTGCCCCTGGTTCTGAACAAAACTGAGGATGTTGAGGCCTGTATTATAGACAAAGAGGTGAGGAAGTAACTGAGCCTCTGAGAGGAAGTAACGGTCTCAGAGCAAATGCAGAGGGCCTGCTTTAATTTTTTTTTTTTAAATATGCATTGGTGTGATTCCCCCTCCCCACAGATGGCTAAAGTGAACAGAAGGGTGTGGCGTTTCTCTTACTTCTACAGAATGAATGAGGCAAAGAGGCATCCAGGTTTAGCTTCAGGCAGGTTTGTTCAGATCTACCATTGAGTAATCTTAGCCCACTCCTACATATCCGGGAATACGGCCTTTGAAATCAGTGTGTGTAACTTCCGAGAAGCATGAGCTTGGGATTTTCAGGCTTCCCCAGAGCTTTAATCCTTGGGAATCTAAGCAGGTAAAGGAGAGAGGCTTTGGAGAACTTAGAGTACCCAGCAGGTTGGGGTTGAAGCTTGTTGTGGGCAGTGGTGAAGGCACTCGTGGTAGTAGCAGATAGCAGCCTGCATGAGTGGGTAATGGTGGAAACATTGGATGGTTCATGAGACGGAGGCTCAGGCAGGGAGACTGAAGAGTATGGTGGTGAATCCGAGTAGTAAAAGCATGGCATGGTTGCAGAGGGTGAGTGGAGCTGCACTTTGGCTGATAGCTTCGGCGTAGAGACCCAGCTAAACAGAGAACAGATGACTGACTGTTGGTAGTAGGTCCTCATCCCGAGATCTTTCACCATATGCCCTGCAAAGGAAGCTAATGGCCTAATGGCCTAAAATTCCAAGCTTGCATTAAGGTCTGATAAATTTACCTGGGCCACAGTAACCTGTCTACAGTTAGCCCTCTACATTTGCAGGTTTCACTTTTGTGGATTTGATTATTCACGGATTATTTGCTGTCACCTCTGCTGCCTCTTTATGTCATTTTTAATAGGGACTGCAAGCCTTGTGAGACTGAAAAACTGAGAAGGAGGCTTGTAAGTCTCTGTTAAAAATGGTGTGGGGAGCAGTGGAGGTGGCAGGAAGCCCCACCACCCACCCACTTCTGCCTTGTGAAGGAACCCTGATACCTCAAAGGAATCCATGGTGGGTTGAATATGATGATCATACTTGTGTGTGTGTTAAATATGATTTGGGAGGGCCTAGAGTTACTCAACGGTTTTTCCACTTTCATGGGGATCCTGTGCCCCTAACCCTAGCGAATGTGGAGGAATGACTGTATTTTTTTTTCAGTTTCTATTTTTTCACCAGAAATTTCATACAGAACCTGTTTTTGTTTTTGCTCCTGATTTCGGAGGCGGTTTTTTTTCCTTCTGGGCTTTCACGTCTGTAATCAACAGTGTCCAGCATAAAGAAACTGAATTTCCTTGCAGACCTATGTTGCAGAGCGCTTAATATAATCATTAATTATGGCCCTAAGCTTGAGCATTTGGCTCTGTTCATAAGGCTGTGTCACATTCCTTTTTGGATTTACTGGCATTAATTAGCATTCAATGGCAAAGGAAACTCAGATATGTAACCAAACACATATTGAGTTTGTTTAACAAACTGTTTCTGGCTGTGTGTTTAATTTGCTTACTCAAATGAAGAGCTCCCAGATTGTAGGCTTTACATGCGTGATTTAAAGCTCAGCAAGATCAACAATTGAGTGGGTGATTTAAAGCTTTCATGATCACCAGCTACAGACAATATATTTTTAGCTTGATAGCAAACCTGTGATAAGAAGTTTTTTCTCTCTCTCTCTTTGAAACAGCGGGGGAAGTTTCTACTTCCTAGTAAAGATGCATTCATATTTCTAGCTAATCAGCTCTCTGCAGTGGTCAGAATGAAAATGAGGAGGAAGTCTCTGAATATTTTTCTTCAAGGGCTGTATAGTACTCTAATTTGTTTGGATTTAATGAGAGTTCTTGTGTTGGAAAGAGTCATTTTTGACCAACCAGATCCTTTCCCAAAAAAGCCACTTTAATAAGCATGTTTTGGACTTCAGTTCCTCTCACTCCCAGCCAGTCCACTGGGGATAATAGGGTCTGTAACTCAAGACATCTGGTTTTGAGGAAACCTGGCTTAGCTCTGAAGCGTGGAGTTCTACTAAGTACACACACTTAGCATTAATGGACTGCAGTTGAATATAACTGAGGTCAGGTGTTGTCAACTTTTGGTTCTTCGGATACTTTGAGCTAAAGTTCCCTCACTCTCTTAACAGTTGACTGACTATATTGAGTGGGTCAGGTGCATACCCTCCAGCGTTTCACAGATTAAAACTGGAACACATGTGGCCAAGCAACAGCAGAGTGCTGTCGCAATGGCAAATGTTATTAATGAGGAAGAGCACACAAGCCAGGAAAAGCTGCAGCAGTTTGCTTTCATGGGAGTCTGAAGGGAAGGGTAAGATTGTGTCTCCTTCTCTTCGCTATATGGAGTACAAATTAGCTTTGCACTTTGAGTTCAGTTTGTAGCAACTGAAATCAGCTGAGGACAAAGGGGGGAAATGAGAGGAACAGAGAGAAACTGAGACATTTTAAAGGCAGCTGAAAAACTCAATGACAGAGGATTACTTGGGACTATCCCTGCCAAATCAGGAGAACTCTAGGATTTGAGTTCTTATATAGAATTTAACTTGGACAGAAAAATCAGAAATGGGCCTTTAGAGAATGTGTAGAAATAGAGAAATTCAATGTGCTGTTAAATTAAGCAATCTGTAGCTTGGGAAGAGAAGGAAAGAAAGAAGTTATGTAAAAAATAGGCGCCTTTGTATTATTGCTATTTTTTATTATGTATTAATGTATACAATTATTCAAACAAACAGTATGTCTTTTTTTACATTTCAATAAAAAAGTAACAAAAAACAAAAAAATTAAGAAACAGAACCAAACAAAGGGGGATATTTTTCTCTAGGCAGTGTCTTCATTCTGAGATTCCTTCCCCTTGAACTGGAAAAGCACCAGGCCCTAAAATGTGGGAACCACATTCTCCAATCTTAGCAAAGATGACAATATATCCATGTAGACCATATGGTTGTTTTATTGGTGACAGTGCCCTGAACAAGAAAAGAAACAGGCAGTTAAGAAACAAAGATATGAAAAATGAACATTATGTCTTTAGTCACTAAATGCTGCTTCCATTCCTACACATCCCAGCTGATTCATGAGCGCACATGCCTGTGGCAACATTCTGTTTCCAACCACAGATTTGAATTTACCTAACCAGGCTGATATATTTGACGTTATTGTACAGTGGCGGTGATGTGATCGGCCGGATGAGAAGCTAAATAACTTTCTCACTTTCTCACAAGCCACCTGGGGCAAAATAAGAGGTTACCGTTAAAAAGGAGAAACAGACAGCCAGAAAACAGATGGTGAAGGCAGTGTTCCAGGAATGTAGCTACGGGGGGCGGGGTGCAGTATGAAGGCATTGGCCTCCCACATAAGAATTCTGCCCCTAAATGAAATTCTCCTTCAGTCCCTACATTTCTAGCATTATGGTAACTTAAAACATCAGTTGAGAAGTAAGGGTGGAGGAAATCCTTATCATGTTTGCAGATGAAACAAAACAGAGAGGTGGCTAATCCGGTAAAAGATAGGAACAGAATTTGAAAGGACCTAGGTAAACCACAAAATTGGGCAGAAATTAATAAAATGAAATTCAACAGACACAAATGCAAAATTCTACATATAAGACACAAAAACCAAATGCATAGCTGTAGGATGGGGGAGCCATGGCTCAGCATACTACTTGCAAAAAGGACCATGGGATTATTATTGATCATAAATTGAACATAAGCTGGCAGTGTGATGCTGCAGCAAAGCAGATGAATGCTGTTATTGGCTGCATTAACAGAAATATAGTTTCCAAGTCAAAGGAGGTAACAGTCCCACTAAATTCTGCAATGGTCAAGCCTCATTTGAAGTACTGTCTTCATTCTGGGTGCCTCATTTTAAGAGGGATATAGGCAAGCTGGAGCAGGTACTGAGAAGGGCAACAAGGATGATAAGAGGTACAGAGAACAAAGCATATGAGGAGAGGTTGAAAAAGCTGGGCACGTTCAGCTTGGTGAAGAGAAGACTGAAGGGTGACATGATCATACTCTTTAAATACCTCAAGAACTGTCACAGAGTGCCTGTTTTCTGCTGCTCCAGAGGATAGGGCAAGGTCTAATGGTTTAAAGTTACAGGAGAGTATATTTTGACTGAACACTGTAAGAGCAGTTCAGCAGTGCTTAGAGAGGTGGTGGGGTCTCTTTCTTTGGAAGTTTTCAAAGAGAGGCTGGACAGCTACCTGCTGGAGGTGCTTTACCTAGAAATCCTGCACTGAGCTGGAAGATGGACTCAGTGGCCCATGAGGCCCTTCCAGTTCTAGGATTCTGTGCTGTATGGTTTAGGCATCCAAAGAAAAGGAGCAGGCAGGATTTCCAAGAGAATGCACAACTAGGTGTGAACAGTTTTCATTTGTCTTACTCCCTGCAATACTTGAAATTTAGGGAGCAAAGGGAACATTCATTTGAGAGGGCAAAATTCTTATTTGGAAGAGTAATGCTCTCTTTTTTGCTCCTCTCCCCATAGCCAAAATCTTGCAGCATTCTTAATTCAGACAATGTAAATTGAGCAATTAACTCTTCAGGTGGTGCTTTTTGGGTTTTTTTTTTGCTAGTTAAGTATTTTTTTTCCCTTATAGCAAACACACGCAAAATGAATGAGCAGTGGTTCACTTACAATATATATACGAGCCATTTTAGGCCCAGGAAAGGCCTTTTTTAAAATCAGAAGTAAACTAGAAGTGACTTCAGGTCACTTTCTATTTTGGAAAAAAAGTCCTCTCCTGGGCCTGAAATGTCCCAAGATGAGACCCAAATGTAGCAATAATCCCCCCACATCTCCTACAGGGTGGAGTATTTGGGAGCAAAAAGTTGATTTGTTTGTGATGGGTATGCACCCCCCCAAGTCTTCTAGGGCAGTGGTTCTTAACCTTTTTTCTTTACCGGCGACCCCTTGTAAATGTAATTTGTTACCAAGGATCCCCAAGGCTTAATTCAAGATTTAAGCTCAAGATTTAAATATTCAAGTGCTTATTTATTAAAGGCTTCTGGAGATTAGGGCCCTTTTTGCACCTTGCCTTGTCCCAGAGACATCCAATGTAGGTGCTGGGAGGGGAGCAAAATAGGAGCACTCTCCTCCGCACTGGTTGCCTCCGAGATCCAGGAAACATGATGTCGCCCTCTCTTCCTGCAGCAGTGCATCTGGCTACTGTCCCAGGTGCACTGGGGCAGGAAGTGCAGCCATTGCACTTCCAGGGCCTCTGCAGGGAAGGTAGGTGCGGGCACGCAGCAAGATGGTGGCGTGATTGCCGTCATTGATGGAGAAAACTTGTCAATTATTTGTGGCGCAGTTGCACCACCTGAGGGCAGGAGAAGGACGGGACTGTGTCGTCGCAGTCCTGTCCATCTCCTTTCCTTGTGGCAGGTTGGGAGGATGGAGCAGAAATGACCTAGGATTCAAAGCCCCACTCAGACAGTGGGTGACTTTGGGCAAGTCACATTCTGTCAGCCTCAGAGGAAGGCAAAGGTAAACCTCTCTTAAGAAGTTTTGTCAGATTTGAAGTGACTTGAAAGCACACAACAGCAAAGTGCAGCAGGCATGGGTGTGTGCCCAAACCACTCCCTCAGCACCTGCGCACATGCAGACGTCCTGCTGCTGTGTCCCTGTTGCTGATGTTGGTGTCCAGCAGCAGGGCTTTGTGGACCCCCAGGGGTCCCAAGGCCTCAGGTTAAGAACCACTGTTCTAGGGAGCTAATGTGGCCACCTAGCCTCCCACAATTGCCTTCCACTGATCTAGTCAAGGCAGCTAATCAATAAGTTCAAGACCCATCCTTCAAAGAGAAAAAAGGACAGATCAACTAAGACTGAATCACTACTAAGAGCTTACCTTGTTGCTACATCACTTCCACTTTTGTCTCATATGCTGTGACAGATTTTGTCGTGTTATGTTTGTTCTGTATGTGTCCCTTTTGGGTATTGACCGTAAGCAACATTGTATTGTACAATATTGAAGTATTATTGTACTTTAAACCTAATGCAATAAAAATTTTTAAAAATGCTTTCATATATTTCTGGTGTTCGCTTAGATTGTGCTTCAAAATGCAGTTTTCCTGTTAAAATGATATATAGGAGGCAGCAAAATCAGCTCAGAAATCAGAGACCAACAGAGCTATTTCGGGGTATTTCTACTGCATGAGGTAAAGAGCAAGAGGCCCTTGCTGCAAATCCATGTACAAATGCTCAACTGGACTTACAGTTGAATTTTACTTCATTGCTGGGAGTAAGATAACAGTTCTCCATGCCAGCTAAGGGTTGCAGCACACAATAGGCTGATCAGCATATGTACAAACATGCCTTTCGGTAATTTAGTGCCCTTTCACATTACACAGTTACAGCACTGTGATTCCACTTTAGCTTTAATTCCATAGGATTCGTGGCCAGATCCTATGGAATCCTGGGATTTGCAGTTTGGGGAGGTACAAGAGCGATCTGGTTGAGAATTCTAAATATCCTATCATAAACTGCAAATCCCAGGATTCCAGGAAATGTTGCCATGGCAGTTAATGTAGAACAAGATATAATTGTGTAAAATTACCTTCAGTAATGCAGAGACATAAACCAAGACAGAAGCTCTTTTTAATCTCTTTGTCATGGAGATTTTTGACTAAATTTGATCCTAATGGGAAATGTTCTTGTCCTTGTTCTAGCTAATTATTATAACTGAGATACTTTGACTCAAAAACGTTTTTGTTGTACTGACTTTTTTGACATTTTACTGTGGATATGTCAATATATTGGTATACTGTGCTGGCTACTAGCTGCAAGTATCCAAATAAAATAAATCTAGTAATTCAGGCGTGTTCCCAAAAAAAAAAAAAAGGAGTGTTTCTAAATTATACTTTTCTTTGTCTTGTCTGGCTTTTTGTTTCTGTCTGTGTTGTCTGCTCCTGTTGTGAATTCTTAATGGGAGGATTCCAGGAAAATCAGTTTTCTTAGGATTGCTTTGGTGCTCTTGTTTCTGTTTGAGTTCCAAGATCCACCAGTTAGACCTAGAAGAAAAAGAGGCATAAGGTATCTACATTGCATAGTTACAGTAGTTTGACACTACTTTAACTGTCATGGCTCCATCAGATTGATTTTGGGATTTGCAGTTTGGTGAGGAACTTAGAATTCTCTGAGAGAGAGGTCTAATGTTACCATAATCCAGTGAAGTTCACCCAAGTTCTGAAGCAAAGAATTCTAAATAAAAGATCTCATACTTCTGTGAAATGGAAATGTAACCCTTATGAGTATTAGTTTGGTCCAGTAGCTGGGGAAATCCTAAGGCAGGACTGTGCTTGCTAGTTGAGTTTGGAAGGAGGGGTAGAGAGAAGCTGCTGTTACCAAAGCTAAAGAGTAGATCCTTTTCACTTTGAAATGAGGTAGTGGTATTTGCAGTTGTGTGTTTAGGAGGGAACAAAAAGGTAAATTCTCTGTTGTGTAATTTCTCTGTTGGATTTTATTCTTTTTTTTTTTTTTTGCATTTTTATTTAGAGCTTTAAGATTTGCTTCCAAATGTTGTGATACAGCTGAGCAGCAAAGGCAGAAGAGTCTTGCAGTTAAATGCTACACTGGCATCTCATTGGATGCCTGGAACTTTTGGGACGGTGAATATCTGTCAAAATTAGTGTCTGGTTTGTAGGGTTGTACATGAGATACGGGGCTTGAATTATGATTATGTTTGTAGTGTTCCATTAGAGTTGGCCCCATAGAACCCAGAAAGAGCTATAGAAACATGACAGTAAAAAGGGTAGCAAACTGCTAGAATTGTGTAACATGGATACTTTCTTAGAATTAAAGAATGCTGAGCACATTCTGAATTTGGGAATTTGTTTTCATTTCAAGAACTGAAATGAGCTCATGATCCTTTAACAGGAAATTTCACTTCTGGTTACTCCAACCTTTCTGTTTTTCTGTAGCCTTTATTATATTGAAGAAGTTATGGCTGCTGTTACTAAACGTGTTGGAAACTGAAAACCACTCAGAGATCTACCAGTAATTCCCAGTCTCTGCCTGCTTCGTAATCCTGCCTTGGGGATTCGGAGTTATTTTTTTTTTTTTTTGGTCATATGCTACTGTTGTTTTTCAGCTCTAATCTTTTGGGATAGGCTAAGGGCTTGGGGTTTTTTTTAGTGCTGAGTTTCTTTTCTTCCTTCTAAAGGTGGTCATGAGCCATATATTGAAATATGCGAGCAACCAAGACAGAGAGGGATGCGCTTCCGATACAAATGTGAAGGGAGATCAGCAGGAAGCATCCCAGGAGAACACAGCACAGATATCAATCGGACTTTCCCATCTATACAGGTATTCCTGTTTATTTTCAATTAATTCATTTCTGTTATCCATGTACAAATATTCCTATTTATTTTAACTTGCTTTTGATTTCTACTTGTTGGACCTTGGGAATTTACCTTTTAAAAGTAGTAGTAGATAACTAGTAGGCCTAAATACTCTAAAGGCACCAAAATCTGCCTCATCTTGGAAGCTAAACAGGAGCAGACCTGGTTACTACTTGTTGAGAGACAGCCAATGAATGCAGGGTGCTTTAAGCTGTATTTCATAGAATCATAGAACAGGAAGAGACCACAAGGGTCATTGACTCCAACCTCCTGCCATGCAGGAACCTGCTATCAAAGCATTCCCTCTCAACACACAGCGATCCAGCCTCTGTTTAAAAACCTCCAAAGAAGGAGACTCCACTGCACTCTGAGGCAGCATATTTTACTGTGTGACTCTTGCTCTTACTGTCAGGAAGTTCTTCCTAATGTATAGATGGAATCTCTTTTCCTGAAGTTTGAAGCCATTGCTCTGTGTCCTATTCTCTGGAGCAGTAGAAAACAGGCTTGTTCCATCCTCCATATAACATTCCTTCAAATATTTAAACGTGACTATCACATCACCTCTTAATCTTTTCAGAGGAAGAAACTGACGAAACCACATCTGAGCATGCCTTCCTAAGAAAACCCTATGGCGTCTCCATAAGTTGACAGGCAGCTGGAAGCCACATCTACACGCACAGTTGCATATTTGTAGTTTATTAATGGTTAGACCATAAGCCATTCACATCCAAAACAAATAAGAACAATAAAAAGTACAACATGCAATAAAGAACATATAGATCTAGAATACTTTAAAAATTCAAGAAGATTAAAACACATTGAGTATAGATAACAATGCTATACTTAGGTAAGAGCATCCAACTACATCATCAGCGCAATTCTCAGCTGCATCAATAGGAGTATGGTGTCTAGATTGAGGGAGGTACTGGTACCACTCTACTCTGCTTTGGTTAGACCTCATCTTGAATACTGTGTCCAGTTCTGGGCACCCCAATTCAAGAAGGACATGGTCAGGCTGGAGCAGGTCCAGAGGAGGGCGACCAAAATGGTGAGAGGCCTGGAAGCCAAGCCCTATGAGGATAGACTTAGAGAGCTGGGTATGTTTAGTCTGCAGAAGAGAAGGTTAAGAGGGGACATGATAGCCATGTTTAAATATTTGAAGGGATGCCATGTGGAGGAAGGAGAGGGCTTGTTTTCTGCTGCTCCAGAGACCAGGACAAGGAGCAATGGATTCAAGCTGCAGGAAAGGAGATTCCACCTGAACCTCAGGAAGAACTTCCTGACAGTCAGGGCTGTCCGGCAGTGGAATGTGCTGCCTCGGAGTGTGGTGGAGTCTCCTTCTTTGGAGGTTTTTAAGCAGAGGCTGGATGGCCATCTGTCGGGAGTGCTTTGAGGGTGTTCCTGCATGGCAGGGGGTTGGACCGGATGGCCTGTGTGGTCTCTTCCAACTCTACATTTCTATGATTCTATGATTCTATGATCAATGATAAATCTTTCCCAGATTACTTTTTAAAAGTAATTCATTATCACTACCCATCTGTAGAAGTATTCCTATTTAATTTCATGATTGTTTGCATTCCACTTCTCAAACTTTGAGGAGAAGTAATTTTTAGAAAGTAATTTATTTCTGTTACCTATCTATACATGCTTGTTTGCTTGTTTGTTTCTTCTTTTCAGAGCCTGGGGAGTTATTTTTTAAAAACTAATGCATTTCTCTTACCTGTTTATACGTTCAGCCGTCCACTTTTGTAAGAATTAGGGATACAGAATGCTCGTGAAAGTGGAAAAATTGTGAATAAGATTTTGAAAGCCCATTCACTTCCTCAGATCAAGAGTGTGCTGGGCACAGTGGCAGCCAATCCAGTTCCTTGCCCCACTTCACCTTCTCTCCCTTCTCCTATCCTCCCACATTTCCTCCTCTGCCTCCTCTTACTGCCCACCCTATGATCCACCCTAAACCCCACTTCCAATCTGTTCCCCTTTCTCGTCCTCCACCAGCACATCTTCTGCCTTCTCTTACTTCTCACCTCACCTTCCACATGTAGGCCTCACTTCCCATCTTTTCCCCTTTCTCATACACCAATAGCACTTTCTCTGCCTTCTCTTACTTCTTATCCCACAATCTACCTCTGAACCCTTTCATCTTTTCCCATTTCCTCCTTCAGCAGTATCTTCTGTGCCTTCTCTTGCTTCCTACCCTATGACCCACCTCTAGGCCCCACTTCCCATCTTTTCCCCTTGCTCCCTTCCGCCAACAGCACCTCTACTGCTTTCTGTTGTTTCCCAATTGCAATCCACCTCTAAGCTCCACTTCTCTTTCCCCCTAACTTGTCCTCCATCAACACCTCTTCTGCCTTCTCTTACTTCGCACTCTGTGAGAGTGAGAGGAAGGAGAAGCTATAAACTCACCAATAATTTGCAAAAGGGAAACCCACAGAAGTGGAGGCCCAACTGTACAAATATTCCTATTTATTTTCATATTTGTTTGATGCCTACTTCTTAGAGCTTGGGCAGTTAGGTTTTTTAAAAAGTAACTAATTTTAGTTTACTTTTTGTAGTGTTACAGAAAAGTAACTCATTTCCATCACTCATTATAACATTAAAAAAATTAACCCATATGTTGTATGTTATGCTGCCTATTATTTTTCTACTACTTCCCATTGCTTTTTTAAGTGGAGAAAAAATAGGACTGATTGGAGAATGATGTAAAACTTGAAAGCTTTCTGACAAAATGCAACCACGGTGGCACAACTATATGGAGACCAAGATGGTATCATATCTCCTGCCACATTCTGTCATAATGTTTTACAAATGCCCTTTAATGCAAACCTGAAACATTACTCGTACATCAATCAAGCAACTTAACTCTACAGTGTGTATACAGTGTATTTACTCATGTATGAGTCAACCTCATGTGTAAGTCAAGGGCAGGTTTGAGTCCAAAATTATGGATTTTGGTATGACCCATGAATAAGTAGAGAGTCATACCACAGAAAGGGGGAAGCACCAGCACTTCTTAGGGGGCCAGCTACCAAAACCACCACCACCATTTTCCCAGCCAGACATTCAAAAAGGCCTTTTGCCACTCTGCTCAGGGAAGGAGATGGTTCTTTAGAGAAAAAAAAAGTTAAAGTAACAATATTAACTCTTAGCAAAAAAGGAACCTTCCTCTTCTCTGAGTAGAGTGGCTAAAGACAAGACCTTAGCCCATCCTCTGGGAATCTAAAAGAACCACTGACCACCTCTACTCTCTCGGGGCTCCTTGAGGGGACACACCAAAGAACCACCACCGCCATTTTCTTCCCCAGCATTCACAAAGGCCAGAAATGGCGCCATGGTGGAGAGGGTAGAAGGGATCGGTGCTTCTTTTTGGTTCTCCAGGTACAGACTAAGCTCTCCCCTTTTGTCACTCTGCTCAGAAAAGGGGATGGTTCCTTTTTTGGTAAGAGTTAAGGTATAGTACTTATTTTGACCAGTGGATAAATTGACCCAGGTTTTTTGGGTCAATTTTTTGACTAAAATTTCTAGACTTGTACATGAATATATACAGTATATTTGAGATGTGACTTGGTTATGCCCTCATTGCGCGAAAAATGCACCTTATTACAGGGAACTGTGTTGCTTTTAATTCATCATATACCACAACTACTGAACAGTGATCAGGATTTTGGTCAGAAGACAAAGACATGGTCTTAGTGAGCTTTAAATCCCCAAGTGGAGATGCCAGGGAGGGAAGCTAGAACTTTCTCCATGCAAACTGTATGCCTACAAAGTTATGGTGCTTCTTCTATTCATTTGTATTTGGAAGCAAGTTTCATGGAGCTCAGTGAGGCTTACTCATAGGTAAGTGCATATAGGATTGAAGCCTATAAGTACAATTCTGTATCCTAAGGGTTGGCGTATTCCGGAACCTGCTGGGTGTTTTGGTCTCCAGAGGCTCATGCAACTGTGATCACCATTTTAGAGTATTAGTGGTTCTTAATTGCTGAGGTCATTTCTAGGGTCATTTAGGAGAGTTCCGACTGTTTTGCTGGGGGTGGGGAGGCTCTCCTGAAATTTGAAATACTTTCTAAAGCATTTATCCACCTTTAGAGCACAGAAAAACTCTGCTAAAGAAAAAATAGTGGGGTACCAGAAGTTTTGGAGGAGTGTGAATAATCTTAAGGACTGCATTGGACATTTCCAGAGGGCCACACAGAGCCCATGGGCCAGGTGATTCCACTCCTCCTGTATCCACTTATCTGGGAGCAAGCCCCAATGAACAAAATGGGAATTATTTCTGAACATATGTAGCTTGGAAACAACATGTTACAAGTCATATGTTTATATGCAGTGAATGACTTTATATGTCATTCATTAGGTGGGAGTGCTGAATCCCTTCAGGGTGTTAGTCAGAAATTTTAATGTAGCTATAGGAGGTTCTGATCCTACTTGGGGGGGGGGGCAGGTAGGACTCAACACCTTGGTTAGCTCCTTTAAAGTCCAGACTGAAACCTTCATAGAATCCACTGTCCCACTGATATCAAAATTGTCAGCCACTGCTGGTCGGAATAATTGTTGAGAGCAAGGTTATTTCATCTGCTCGTGTAAGTTGAAGGTCCATTTTAGATCCAGGGGTAGTAGCAGGAAGCTGTTTCATATCAAGGCAAACCATTGGTCCATCTAGTTTAGTACTGACAGCACAGACTGGCAGCAGTTTTTCAGGGTTGCAGATTGGAGTCCGTTGCAGCTCTACGTGGAGATGTCATAGATTAGACCCGGGATATTTTGCATGCAAAGCATATGTTCTGCCACTGTCCCTGAAGTTTGATGACATAATTCATTTTTGAGGTGGGGACTACTGGTGGTGCTAACCCTCTCTGTCTTCCTCCTGCCACCCTTTACAGATTTTGAACTACGCGGGAAAAGTAAAAATCAGAATAACATTGGTAACCAAGAACGAGCCCTACAGGCCACATCCACACCGGCTGGTTGGAAAAGACTGTGAAAATGGTTACTACGAAGCTGAATTTGGTCCAGAACGCAGAGTAGTGATGTAAGTAGTAGATATCATTATGTACAGTTGAAGTCAGAAGTCACTGTGTGTGGCTGAAATAAAAGAGGGACTTGGGGGTTATCATGAATATTTCGGCTATGCTTCAGACTGGCCTCTTTGGCTTAAATAGATAGACGAACATATTGGTGAACTGAATTGACTTGACCCTTGATGTCTTGTCCATCCTTTCCTGCTGGAAAAGGAGGGGAGTTTCTCAATTTTTGTAAGATGTCTGAAGTCTCAGTTCTGGGGAAAATGTGAAAAATAAATAGGTGGATAGGTAAGTAGATGGTGGTGGCTATGGTGATAAGAATGCATCACAGAGTTGATAGGCCTTTTCTCCTGCCCTCTTCCACACATTAAGTCAATATGTGTGGAAGGAAGTAGCATGTGACCACAGGCTCCCTCCCTTAACTGTATGTGTCTACCAGTGTGGTATCCCCATATTGGGCAGATTAAGAAATTGTTCCTGGCCGCTGCTATTTCTCTTGTATTTAAGGATGCCAGGTCAGGGCTATCTCAGACTCTGGTATTTTGTGGTTAAAACCCAACATAGAGGGATGATCCTTTTAATGTCATGGGAGGCTGGCCTTGGTCATATTATAATGTGCTACTGCTGCTGATGTCCTTAAGCATGATACCTTAAGTATTAACCACGGCCACAAAGAATATGCCATTCAAATGAAATTCACCAGAGCTAACAAACAAGGAAAATATAAATTCATTACAGATTTTTCAAGGCAGTAGTCTTGCCCTGAGATTCCTCCCCCTGCACTGCAAACAAGAGAAGATTGTCCATGCCCTAAGACTCACAACTTTACATATGCTAGATTTTAGGCTGTACTCTCCTCAGGACAGGTAGATGCCTTCTTATTCTCTGTAAAATAGCATTCATACTGAAGGTGCAGTATAAATTAAATAAATGAATGGAACATGTATGTGGTTGGAAAACTCTAGTGAAATCATGATTCACTGTATTGATTATGGGCCCATAGTCTTGCCTAAGATTGATTGATTGATTCTTAGACTTGGGGAATATTTTTATGTGCCTTTTATGTGCAGTACCTGAAGACAGATTATGAGAAGAGCTCTCTTCTGAGGTTTCTATCACAGAAAATTAGACTTCTTTGACCTTACTCTTCAGAGATGCAGCAAAGGTCTTCCCTTATGTCAAAAGCTGATATGTACATTTTGGTTTCTTAGACGTTTTACCCAGTGATTTTAAAATATTGTACAAATAAGTCTTTATGTACAGTGCGTTCTCTGTATACACAGAGGTTCCATTCTAGGAACCCTTTTGTAAAACAAGTGCGAATGCTCTGTCCCAATATCATTAATGGACACAGCATGCCAGTGCTACTGCGAGCACATGCCTGGCACATCCATTGACAATAATTGGACACAAGGCTACAAGGGACCTCGCATTTGTGTGTGCAGAAGTTGCACTGTAATTTGTTGTTGCATGCCTTCAAGTTGTGTCCAACTTACAGTGACTCTAAGTTAAAACTATCATGGGTTTTTATGGCAAGATCTGTTGAAGGGCGTTTGCTGTTACCTTTTTCTGAGACTGAGAGAATGTGACTTGCCCAAGGTAGAGTGGGGATTTGAACCGTGATCTTCCAGAGCTGTAGTCTAACACTCAAAGCACTGTACCACATTGGCTCTTATTTTATGTATTATTGTTGCTGTGTGCCTTCACGTCATTTCTGACTTATGACAACTCTAAAGTGAATTCATCATGGGATTTTCTGGGGTGGAGAGTGTGTGACACACCCAAGGTCACACAGTAGGTTTCCAGGGTTGAGCGGCTTTTATTTTTGCTGGTTTTTATTTTTGTATATTAATTTCACTTATATCCTTCCTTTCTTCCAAGAAGTGCATTCCAATGTACATGTCTTGTCTTTTTCACTGCTTTATATTCGCACTTTATCCTGTGGCAAAAACAAGGCTGAGAAAGCATGACAGGCTCAATGCCATCAAGCAAGTTTCTGTGGCTCAGTGGGAACCTGAACCTTGATCTCTGAAATTCCAGTCTAACACTCTAAATTAGAGGTGAGCAATAGGGTTGCCAGGTCTGGATTATCCCAGGCCCTGAGGTTTGAAGGCCAAAACCAGAGAACTGGAGATGATCCTGTGTGATGTCATAGGTGGCAGTACCTAATGATGTTGCAAGTATAAGCATGATACATGAAGCAACAAACTCACAGACTATGCCATTAAAAAAAAGCTTGTCTAACAAAAGAGGAAATACACATGCAAACTTACTTTCCAAGTCAGTGCTTTTGCCCTGAGATTCTTCCCCTTTTCCCTGAGATCTGGAGAAGATGGTTTAGGCCCTGAGACTTATGTAGATCTCGGAACCCCAGGTGGACAACTTGCAGGAGCCAGTTTTGCTTTCTCCTGGGCCCCAAACGGCATACACACCAACAAGCCACCTCCAGCACTGTTTTTTTTCTCTTTTTTTAATAATGGCAGTGACAATCACTTGTCTAAAATAAAATCATAGCATTTCATGCCTGAAATGGACTCAGATGATGCTGAAATAACTTTAAGTAGCATATCTTACCCTATAAAGTTTCTGACAGCATAGTTTGCCATTTTTGGACCATGTGAGGGGCATGTTCTTTGACATTTCACAGGTCAAAATTGCAACATGCATGACTGAGCAACATCAGTGTGTAGGTTCAACAAGGCAGCAACAGTTATTAATTAGGAAGAAAACACAAAACTACTGTGTTGAGCAGATACCCCGGAGTTTATGTACTGAGTTTAGGAAAGCCTGGAAAAAGGAGGGATAAAACCCTAATGAGCCTGCTGGGAAGGCCAAAAAATTTTGCCCCCTTCCTCTTACTCCTGCTGAGTCAACTGGGCGCAAACTATTTTTGTACTTTGAATTCTGTTTATAGCAAATTAAGTAAGTGGAGCATGAAGGAGAAAAGTGGGAGGAAGAGAAAGGAAGTGGGATGTGTTAAAAGCAGTTGAGAAAGTGGGTTGGCAAAGGATTAATCAGGAAAGTTGAAAGGGGTCAGGTTGACACATTGGGCCCCCGAAAGATCCCTATAGCCTGCAGGCTGCATTTTGCCAACCCTTGTTTGCCTCAGTGCACCACCCTTGCTCCTCAAAAATTATTATTGTTGTCCTATATCTCAATATTCTCTGTGTTTATGGGAACAAGGCAGAACCATTTCCTCTCTCTTCTTCTTTGCAATTTAGCCCTTGAGTTGTCAGTAGATGACAGTTGGGCAACCTGCAGAACTTTGAGGAATTAGCATGTGGGTAAGAAGTATTTTGTACACATGTGATTTACATGCTCACCATCTCATTCTGAGGAAATAGTCCTCAGTGTTTTGAAACTCATCAGTCTGGTTGGCACATGACCTGGTTATATGATGAAGAGGTAAAAATCCAAAGTTCTAGAACACATCAAAATGAGATTTTGATAAAAGACCTTCTCTTTGGAAACTTGATTATATAACAGTTGCAGTGGCTGATTGCAAAAAAACCTTAGAATGCAATACACTGAAAACTCATTTTGATTTGTTTATTTGAAAAAAAAATCTAACAGTGAATATCAATAACATGGTAATCCCTAAACTTATCTCTGTGGGGCTCTGTTCCCTGTCAAAATAATAGTTAGGTCCTGCCCAAAATATATTTATTTGCTATGGGAATTACTTTTGTTAAGGATAATACTGAGAAAGTCAGCAACAGTTTTTGAAGGGGAATGTACTGAAAAAGCACAAAGCTTTTTTATTTAAAAATGTGCAGTTAGGACAAGAACCTGTATAAAGCTTATCAGTCATTAGATGGGTAGATCAGAGCAGCAGAGCTATGGCCAGGTGCTGTCCAGTAACTGTTGCTCTGTTAAGCAACCACTTCTGTAAGAAGGTATTAGATACCTCCTTATGCAACACTGGAAAAATGAGATCCTTTCACAAACTTCTTCAGGTACACCTCAAAGTGCACCCAATACATTAATTATAGATGGAAGGAAGGAAGGAAGGTATGTGTGTTTCAGGTTTCTTAATTGTAATCAAACATAACCTTTTCACGCTAATGCATCCAGCCAGGTCAGGTAAAGGAAATAAGATCTATTTCCTGGTAGTAAGGCAATTACTGTTGTGTTTCCAAAGATTGGGGGGGGGGGATGCATCACTTAAAAAAAGGCCAAAAATTGCCTTAAATTTCTGTGTCCTAATATATATATAATTATAGAGCTCTGATTCCACTTTAACTGCTATTTATTTATACATCCTGTAGAATTCTGGGGTTTTGTAGTGTGATGAGGCACCTGAGCTCTGTGGCTGAGAATTCTAAAATTCCTCTCTAAACCGTCAACCCCAGAATTCCATGGGACAGAATCATAGCACTATAATGGTATAGTATGAAAGGCCGCAGGTGTTCACTGGGGTTGGGCAATGTCATAGCCAGAGGCCAAGCTGGCTGAGGATCCTTGGAGTTATAGCCTTCAAAAGTAGTATTTCCAAGGTTTGATCAAGAGCCACAGTCTCAAACACCACTTCAGTGCCTCTAAAACTTCCTGGGGTGAGATTCATGCAGCCTCCAATTCTCATCATTAGCTATGCTGGCTGGGGCTGATGGGAAGTACAGTCCAGCAACTACTGGAGGGACATACTTTCCCCAAGCCTAGCTAAAAAACTAACAGGTTTTTTGTAGCATCAGTTTTTAAGATCTAGAGTTTTCTCTATCATGTTGCTACTGGGCCAAAGATCACAAAGGTAATAGAACACATGAAGTTCAAAGGGGGATTCCACTCTTTAATTGCCAATCTAAAATGGATCAATAAGTTTGGTTTAATTTATTTAAGGCATGGGTGCACAAAATGCAGACTGTTTCTCCTGCCCCATCACCCCCTCTTCTTGTTCTTCTTGTTGACATTCCCTCCATATTGAATTGTGTGGCCCGAAACCAATTAGTTAAGTTTTAAAAATGAAATTTATTTACATTTTTAAATATAGGGTATTATGTAGAAGATGGAATAAGGTTGTTTTCTGCTGCTCTAGAGAGCAGAACACAAACCAATGGATTCAAATTACAAGAAAAGAGATTCTACCTAACATAGGAAGAGCTTCTTAACTGTAGAAGCTCTTTGATAATGGAGTAGACTCCGTCAGAAATTAGATGGACATTTTTCAGGAATGCTTTTGCTGTGGATTCCTGCATGGTTAAGAGGGTTAAAACAGATGTCCTTTTCCCATTGTAAAATTTTACAGTTGATGGTTTTTAACCATTTTTAGCATATTTACTGTTTTGAGAAATTTTTATTGTTTTAAATTTTAAATTCTATAAACAAATAGAGGTGGGATGTAAGTATTTTATTAAATGCCATAAAAATATTTTAACAAATAAAATCTAAATGATCTGATTTCACCATTATTCATCCTGTAGGCCAGAGCTTTCCAAACAGTGTGCCGTGTGATACATTAGTGTGTTGCCTGAAGTTTGTAGATGTGTTGCCTGCAATCTTGGAAATGTATGTTATTGTTTATAAATCATATATTTTTAAAAATATATGAAAGGTTTTCATGAGATATGTTGTGTACCCACACATTTTGTTGTTGCAATTTATGTATGTGTCTGTATCTCTTATAAGGGGTTAGTTTAACCATCGGTTTGCTAATAAAACTGAATTACTGTGTCGCAAAATGATGCATGTCTAAAAAGTGGGTCACCAACATGAAAAGTTTGGAAAGCTGTGCTGTAGGCCTTGCTCGGTTCTTTGCATAAAACATTGTCGTGCCCTTTTCTTCTTTCAGCAGTGTTAATTCGTCTTTGGAGGTCTTTGAACATAGGATGGATGGGCATGTTTCAGTAGTCCTTTGGTTGTTTATTCCTGCATGGCAGAACATTGGACTCAGTGGCCCTTGCAGTGTCTCCCAACCCTAAAATTCTGTGTTGCTATGCTTGTGTTGTTGTTGTTGTTGTTGTTGTGTACCTTCATGTTGTTTTCAATTTATGGCGACCAAAAGGCAAACCTGTTAATGGGGTTTTCTGTGGCCTAAAAGTGTGCAATGTGGCAAGATCAACCAGTGGGTTTCCATGGCTGAGCATGGAATTGAATCCTGGTCTCAAGGATCATCATCTAATGCTCAGTCTGCTACACTATACTGGCTTTCTTTCTATACTTGCACATTGCCTATTTTCATTGGAAAACTTCCAATTTAATCGATGACTTATCTGCTTTTAACTAGCTAGTTTGTTACCTCTTTTGAGGGCTGAATGGAGGATGGATATTTATTTACTTATTTGCAAATTATCACTGAACATATTTAGTAGATATTAGAGTTTTGCACCGGAGTGCCAAGGGATAATACTGGCTGCCTTCTGTGGCCTTTTGGGTCTATGGGTCTTTTCCCATTCTGTATAGATGTAGAGGTATACCTCAGTTAACAAAGTAGATGTGTTCCTGGGCATTACTTCTTTAACAAAAAATGAATACCAGAGGCAGAAATAGCATGGAAAGAACAGGAATAGGTTCCCACCGCACAAAAAAGAACAGTTCAACAAGTTTCAGTAAACATTTTATTCAAAACTAACAATATGCATGTTTGAAATAAAACGGTCATGTCAAGCAAGCTTTACATAAGTAAACAAAAACATTTTGAATCTTATAGAGATAAAGGGTTCTTCAAAATGCATCCAGGGATGACTCTTTCTTTCCCCAGCTTCCACTTTCCTTATGATTTCCATTTTGGTAATCAAACTTGACAGACTCGTGCGTTTTAACTTGTTGGGGGTAGCTGGTGAGACAGGCGTATGTCTTTTATCTCTCTATTTTGCTGTTTTATGTTTGGTTACTCAGTAGGGGATTCCAGAGGCAGCTACTGATTCCTTTGGCTTTTGTAGGCAGGCATAGGATTGGCTAGAGTGGAATTCTGATCTTTTCCAGGTCACTCTTTGTTTGCTGCAGATACGCTGCTACAACCCAACACCAAAAGAGTCTGTGTTGCTCCAGCCCTACTTTGCCATCCTCTCAGTGCTGATGCTAGATAGAAAATGAACAGCAAAAGAGAGGCTGGTGACATTTAAAAAAATTTTTTTTTTAAAATGAGTTTCTGAGGTATGCCTGTATAGCTGTCAAGTGAGAATCACACTTTTTGTATCTGACGACATCAGAACTAAATCACGGCAGCAGGTGCAACAATAAGGCATCAGTCATAAGCATACTTACTACGGGAAAAGGCCTAATAATTACCATGGGATTTCTTTCTGAGTAAGCAAGCCAGAGTTATCTTTTAAGGACTAAACTGCTAGATTTCAGCCAGCTAGCAGAGCTCATGGGAATGCTTGCTGTAGGCATTCCAAGGGTTGTAATCCGCCGAAAAAGAGCTTTTTTACACTCTGAAAAGAGAGATTGAGTTGTATTGCATACCTGTTTAATCTTTAATTCGCTATTTTATTGTTTTGGTTCTTTAACTAGACTAGTCATTCTGGCACTTTTATAAATGATGCTACATTCATGGACTCTTTCTGCATTACATTGTTATAGTGCTATTTTTCACTTTCAACATCCTATGGAATTCTGGGGTTTGTAGTTTCCTGGGGCCAAAGAGCTCTTTGGCTGAGAATTCTAAATGCTCCTCCCTAAACTGCAAACCCCAGGATTCCACAGGATGTTGAAAGTGGAATAATAGCACTATAACAGAAATGCAGAACAGTAATGCAGAAAGAACTCTTGTGTTTGTCCGGCAGATAATCCCAGATCCCAGTTACACGTACTGACCACAGGGGTCCTTTCAGACTACACTGTTGCAGACTGCACTGTGATTCCACTTTAATTGCCATGAATATGTCCTATAGAAGTCTGGGATTTGGAGTTGAGGGAGGTGTATTTGGAATTCTCTGCCAAAGAGCTATAGTGCCTCTCTAAACTTCAAATCTCACAATTCCATAAGATGTAGCCGTGGTAGTGAAAGTGGAATCATAGTGCTATAATTGTGTGGTGTAAAAGGGCTCCTGGAAAGGAATTCTTAGGAATAGCAAAGCCTGAGTGAGTGACAGGACTCTTTCACAACATGCTCTACTTTCTCACATTGCAGAGCATTATCTGATATTCAACTTCCTATTTTGCATCCTCCCGTGGTGGGGGTGATGTCATGGGTTTTCCATGTGGGAAAGAATCAGGTTGCTGGAGGTGGGCGGGGAGAACCCCTTGTGACCTGATACCATCACATGCAAATCTGAAGTGGCAGCATGGTGTCGAATCTGAAGAATCTGATGAGATCTGGAAACTGCTGTATAAAAACAACCCTTTTTCATAGTTACTCCTTTTCATGGTAACCCTTATGGCCATGTGAACAATCCGCACCATTGTGTGTGTGTATAAATAAAAGTATATGCATTGGATTTGGGTTTTTTAGTGTGAAATCACACTATGCATGTCTAAAGGTTTTTTTTTCCCATTTGGGGACTATATACTACCCTTTTTTAGAACCCTGAAAACTGTCTTAGAATATATCGACACCACATAGTTGTGGCAGCTTGATACATCTTGCCATGATTTCATTCTACAGAATCTTGGAATTTGTAGTTCGGCAAGGTACTTAGGCTTCTTTCCTCACTTGCTGGCTTTAAGATAAGGGGACTCCATTAATTTAATATTTTTTGCAAATCAGACACCATTGCTGACCCGGTACATTGGCAGCCGCTGTTCATGTCAAGATAGATAGCACACACAGCCAACCAAGTTATGTTAATAAAGGGGGAAGAAACCCTGTAAAACATGTCTACTCATTTCTAGCATTAAAAATACAATAAAAACAGTTCAAATAATTAGGTGATTATGGTGGTGGTGGTTGCTATTATTTATTTATTTATTTATTTATCTGCCCTTTCATGACATGCAAAATCTTCAGTTTGAAGTAATGATCTCCCTCTGGCTAATGGTACATCCAGACCTTAGCACATTTTTACCTTTCTGGGTGATTTTTGTGGGCAAAATTACAAATTATTTGGAAACACCCTTAATGTTAACAGTTGCATCTTCTAAGCCAGGAATGGAGAACATGTGACCCTGATTATGTTGTTGGACTGCAACCCCCATTAGGTCTCACCAAGTAGCTATACTGGCAAGGGCTTATAGGAGACAAGTTGCCCACCTTGATTTCAAGGATAGTAGTGTTGACATGGTGCAGTTTGGAGCAAGCCTGTGTCAGAAGAACTCCTTAACTTTACTCTGAGTTTCCAGTAAAGTTACAGATTAAAATTTGTACCCCAAATGATGGAGTGGGTTTCTACAAATACTACCTATTTTTTAAGGATCTGAAAATCTGTCAGTCTGACCTTCTCTTTCTCTGTTTCCCACGTTCATTGTCATTCCATTCTCACTTCCAAATCATTTTGTGAAACTCTTCCTCCCCTTCATAATTTTCTGTAAATGTGTGCATTTCTTTAGTAGATATATATTTTTTGCATATTTTCCTAATGTAGCTCCTCCCCATCTCATATACTTCATTATATATTTATATGCATTTTTCAATTGCATTGTTTTGGGGAATTATGTTTTGAAACTGCAACTCGTAGAATTTCCCAGCCAGCATAGGATTCTGGGCGCTCTTTTTAAATAACATTCTCAAAATATGTCTTCTAGCCATGCATATTTTTACAGTGTGTGTGTGGAGGGTTTTGTGCTCATCCCCTACTCCTCACAGGCCTCACAAGTGTACAAAATTCTGAAGCATGGTGTGTTCTGTTGTGTTGACAGTCTTGAGAAGGGCAAGATGAGAATTTCTTTCCTATACCTGGAACTTGGAGTCAAAGGACACACATGTGCTTCCCTGGGAATGTGTGTCTGTGTTCTACTTAGGTTGAGGCTTTGAACCTTTCGGCACTACACAGTTATAATGCTATTATTCCACTTTGCACTTTAGGGAGAGGCATTTAGAATTCTCAGCCAGGGGGTTCTTTGGCCTTAGTAAACTACAAACTCCAGAATTCCAGAGGATGTTTAAAGTGGAATAAGAGCACTATAAGAGTATAGTGCGGAAACAGCTTTAGGGTGTAACACCACAGGTGAGCTATTATAGGAAGTGAGGTGGCCATGTTAGCCCCTCAAGAGACCTTGGAGGGCTGTACCTCCTCACCACAAACCCCACAGAAAAAATTAAAAAGTGTCTTCAAATGCGATCTGGGGGGAGTGGGAGGCATTTTTACCATGCTTTAAACCCACCATCAACAGCATTTTAGGCCCTGGTGAAGCCTTTTCGGCAACAGGAAGTTACTTTTCCTGTTCATTCCGCTTTTTAAAGAAGGCCTCTCCTGGGCTTAATATGATCCAGGGGAGGGGCAAAAATATAGTTAAAATGGCTCCAGACCATTTGGGAGCAAATTTTTGACCCCTGGACAGGCCCGAGGGCCCACTCGAGGCCCACGGGCTATACGTTGCCCATCCCTGAGCTATAATCTAAATACATTCTGCCTCTTTCAGGCCTGAGATGGGGTATTATGGCACAAAGTGTCAATGTAAATGTATTGTATGCTAGTTTACAGTAATGCAGTTTAGAAATATATGTATCAGGGTAAAGCAGGAGGGGTGTCCAGTGGCATATCCAGCCTAAACAGCGCCAAAGGCAAGCATGGAAGTTGTACCCCTGTCTTCTTATTCCCACCCCACTAATCCCTACATGCATGGCTTTTTTGCGACCCCTGGCCCTACTTGCCTCACCCTAGATATGCCTCTGGTGTGGGCTGAATTACTGCCAACCAGCTGAAAGGTAAACAAAAAGATAATGAGGCTATTTGGACAGACTTGGCACAGCTGGAAAAGTACATCTGGGAAGTCAAGAAAAAATTATGAAATAAGAAAACACAGGCAAATAGCCAGAATTTGAAAATTAGTACTGATCATTGATTCTTGCCTTCTAAGGCCACCACAATAATTGGACAAGATAAAATAAACATAGCCTTGGAAGGCTTATAAAGACAGAACAGATGGATTAAGGTACCAGGTTTGTTTTCTTGCAAACTGGTCTAACTTCTTTTTTGCTGCATGAGGCAATAGTTGAAAATCCCTGAACTCTTGAGTGGTAAGCAGTACTAATTTCTTGATGTTTTGATTAACTGCTAACCAAACACAAGCCACGTGTATAAACAGAATTAGATATACACTTTAGGAAGTTAGTTATAGCTTTATGTAACAGGTTCTTACACAAGGAGGAGACTGAACTATTTGTATGTGTTGCAATATCTTGAAATAAAGCTATGAAATATGCCTAGATGCTAGGTAAACTGTACCTCTGAGGAGACTTATAAGGAGAAAGAAATATTTGTTTAAAAGGTACAACCTATTCACCTGCAATAATTTCCAGATAATCCAATGCTTAACGGATAATTAAAAGGAATATTTTTTTATTATAATTTTTATTGAAAATGAAAAAACAAAGATATCAAACAAAACATAAAAAAAGGGGAAAAATGCTATCAAATCCGAATAGTGATATAATTAAAATATAATTAAAAGGAATATAGATGTTACTCTGATCACCAAATAAGACTGGTCTTTGTAAACTGCACATAGCAAAATCCAGGAAACCTGCCTACACACAGACTGACACCAGTGAAACAAAGCTTGAATCTTCTACGGGATGGAGAGCTAGATGAATCACACCTGTGTCAATTGGGAAGATAGATCACTGGTCTAGTAGAAGCCCTCTGGTTTTCATATCATTGAGGCACTGGATCTGCTCTGGGCTTAAGTCTCAATATCCAACATGCTGAACCTTATCTTCCCTTCCCAAATAGCAGCCAGGACCTTGAACACCTTTTAAAGGTCATACTAAAACCCATAATGGATTTGCTAGTTGTCTCCTTGCACTACTGACCTGGAAGCCATCAGCAACCCTGGCATCAAAAAGGCTTTTCACCACTCCATTAAGAGAAGGGAGTGGTTCTTCTTTTGATAAAAGTTAAGGGACGGTATTAATTCTTATCAAAAAAAGGACCCCCTTTACTCTCTTGGTGCTCCTTTGAGGGAAAATGTCGAAGAGCTACTGCTACTATTTTCTCACCCAAACATTTGGAAAGTCCAGGAACAGCACTGCAGCAGAGAGAGTAGAAGGAGTTGGCACTTCTGTTAGCTTCTCCCTGAATGGACTAAGCCTTTTGCCGCTTTACGCAGAAAAGGGGATGATTAATTTTTTTTTTAATAAGAGTTAAGATAACAGTACTTACATTGACCTGTGGATAAGTCAGCCTAGGTTTTTTGGTTGATTTTTTGACTAAAATTTCTAGATTTATACATGAGTATATACAGTAACTCTGCATAAATTAAAATCAATTAAAAAGTATAAATATTAAAAATGACAAATAAAAAAAAGACACAGTACAGCAGAATTCTGCAAAGACCAGATTCTTTGAACAGCCAGTCTTCAAATACCTGCTGAAATAAACCAAAAGAATCTTAACTTTCCCAGTAGTCCAAAGAATTTAACTTTACTAGGCTTTTATGAGGTCGTGGCTTTGGCCTCTCATCTTCACTAGTGGCAGCTGGTGGCTTCCATGTCAGTGTGGTGGTGAATCCGCTTTGCATTTTAGTCTGAACTTTAAAGGAGCTATCCAAAGTGCTGGACACTACCCCACTCATCAACTTTAGGTAACACATTCTAAGTTCAGAGTAAAAGAATGGATTCAGCATCCTATTGACATGGGAGTTAACAACTGCCCTCAATCATAAAGTCTTTTCTTTCATTTGAAGAGTAGATGCTGAGTCAGGCACAGCCGCTGCAGCTTCCATTTTAGCTTCTAGGTACTTTGCAAGAGCAAGCAAGGACAACCCCTTTGGTCTGTGAGTCACAGGAAGAACTGTGGAAGCTCCCCTACCCCAGACTTGTAGCTGTTACGCTGCAGCGTCAAGTAGATTCACCCAAATTGCTGTTGTTTTGTTTTGTTTTTTGCTTCTTTAACTGAGAGATGCAACCACTTTTTTCTTTCATCCTTCCATATCAACAGTTGGTCCTGAGAAGTATGGATCTTGGTGCTTATAGGGCAGAAGGAATGGAAGGAAAATATAGGCATACCTCAGTTAACAAACCCTCTGACACTGAAGCTCCCTTTTACAGAGGTTATCTATAGCCCCAGCTTCCCTTTTCCTGCTCATCCTCTGTCTAGCTGGAGGTTTGTTTGTTTGTTTGTTTGTTTGTTTGTTTGTTTGCTTTGATAGAATAGTGAAGGAGCGCTAGAGAAATCCAGACCCCTTTGCGGTCAGGTTTCAGCAGCATATCTGCAGTAAGCAATGCAATAAACAAAGACTGAACTGGGAAGGAGCAGGATTATACTAGTTGATCCTTCTGTAGCCCTCTGTACCTGCCTGCAGCAGGCAAAATAAACAGTAGCTACCCCCAGAATCCCTTATTGAGCAAGGATGAGCTGCAGAACAGAGAGAAAAAGAGATAGTAAGTGAGACAACCTTACAAAATAAGCCTATCTTGTTAAAGATGCATTGATCTGTATACCTGGCCACCAAAACGGAAATCATAAGAGAAGTGGAGACCAGTGAAAGAAAAGTAATCCCTAAATGCATTTTGGATGAAATCTTTGGATAAGTGAATGTTTTTACTTACCCAGGGCTTATGTTGTTTCATTTCACATGTGCATGTTCTTAGTTTTGAATTAAAAGTTTGCTGAAATCTGTCAAACTGCCCCTTTTTTTTTATGGCATAGGAACCGATCTCTATTTTTTCCATGTTATTTCTGCCTCCAGTACCAGTTTTTCTGTTAAAGAAATACTGTCCAGAAACACATCTGCATACAGTCCCCAGATATCTGCCTTTAATGTAGCAGTGGCTGCTATAATCATCACCATCACCATCAAAAGCAAAAAGCAGTTTCCAGAAGAAAAATATTTGTCCTTCCCAATGAAAATAGGAGAATTAAGGATAAACTGAATTTTTGTCTACAATACTGTAAGCAGCTACACAGAAGGTTACCCTTTTTACAGGGTAGGAAAAGGAAAAATGCTTGATGAAAATATTTAATATAATAGGTTACTTTCCTTTTCTTTCAAATTTACCATGTTGGATGTATTTGGTATTTTTATTATCTGTTTCTGACCTGCTGACTTCTTCAAGAAACTTTTTTTTACATCACTTTGCTAATTGTTGTTGTCATCATTATTAAATTTTTCCCTGACAGTAAGACTCAGGGAATCTCAAGTTGTGCATGTCCAAAGAATAGCAGGGGGGCTGCATTCTTTCCTAGATGTTGCCCTGAATTTACTGAAAGATAGCCATAATCTTCTCAAGAGAAGAAAGTGTTTCAGCCAAGCAGGGCTGTGCTGATGTCAGTCTACTATTTTATTTTAGCAGAATTAAGAATTTAGCCTCACCCACCACTATGGTTTACATTTACAAAATGAGAATGCATTAAAAATTCCATATTAAAAAAAAGTACCCTGAACACTTCAGCCACCAATGACCACTATCTCACAAAGTCTTCCTCATGTGACCCAATTGTGGCCCACAGATCTTGCCAACCAGAAAACATTGTGGGCTGACAATAGCCAGTCATACTCTATAGGGAGCATAACAGTGAATTCTGCTAGGGGAACAGGAGAAACCAGCAACAACGTAAGTTACAACTCTTTGCCATGACATGTATGGTCTTCTGGTCTAAGGCAGGGGTTGGCAAACTGTGGATGATGAGACATATGCAGCTTGCAAAGCTATCTTTAAGGCCCCCATATTTGCCACCAAAGAATAAATTGGAATAGAAATAGCATTTTCTCCTTTTGGATGTGTTCAGGTAGGTGGACATTTAGCCCCTGAATCCTCTGAAGTCACCCACCTCTGTTGCTTCAGCACCACAAGAAGGTGTGGCATTGCAGCAGCTTCAACATCTCTTTTTTTCTAAAGCTATAAGACTAGGGTTGCCACTTCAATAGTATCCCAGTACCTTAGGTTTCCAGGCCTAAACCTGAGACTTAAGCCATTTCCGCACTAGAGGCCCCTCTCTAAACTGCAGATCCCAGGATTCCAAGGTATGTTGAAAGTAGAATAATAGCACTGTAACCATCTAGTGTGGAAATGGCCTCAGGGACAGGGCCTAACCGTAGCTGCTCACAGCTTGTCATTCAAATACAACAGAGAGAGAGGGATGGAGAGGGAGAAAGAGAGAGAACACATATTCATTTTTGGAAATAAAGAGAGAAATGTTACCTAAAGGGACTGTTCCTAGATCAAGATGAAATTTGAGGATTACAATAAGTAAGTGCATAAAAGCTTCCTTGAGTCTTTATAAGTTGTGGCAAGAAATCAAATGAGCTTTCCAAACAGTAGCAAGCTGCTGCTCTACAGGTGAGATGAAGGTTTGCGTGTATCCCTTTCTCTTGCCTAAAGCTGAACCCACCAAAACTAGAAAATTTTTATCCTCCTCTCCTGCTGGAGATGACCCATGAAAACTGGAGACTCAGAGCCAGGCCCTAAGATCTGGCAACCCCAGATGAGACTCCCCATACTCTCAAGAGCTGACTGGTCACACCTGTTAGAGAAGCTGTTTTGAACAGCATGTCTGTCTTTCACTCTCTTCCCCTTTGCATCATAAGTCTGTCTGTTCAGAAATATGTTGCAAGCCAAAGATTTTTTTTTTTTGGGTGCTTGTGTGCAACAAAAGGGGAAGACAAATGTAGGAAGAAAATAAATACTAAAATAACCTTTGAGGTCCCTTCCAGCTCCATGATTCTTAATAAAAAGAGTCACGGAAGCCATCCTGTACGCCTGTAGTTCCCAGTCTTGGATCACTGGAAGTTATGGCATTACAGTTCCTAGCATCCAACATAGTTGATAGGGAAAGCTCCCCACACCAGATAAAAGCTGAATAGATACTGGACCCTGGCCACCTGTCTCCAACATTTTGGAAGTCATTCCAGCCCTGATGGATTTGTAGCATAGATGGAACCTGTGAATGACTGTTTCTGCAATGATCATG
This sequence comes from Cyclura pinguis, assembly GCA_030412105.1. NCBI lineage: Eukaryota > Metazoa > Chordata > Lepidosauria > Squamata > Iguanidae > Cyclura > Cyclura pinguis. The sequence continues at coordinate 12,643,713 of CM059599.1, read as the reverse complement.
CTGACTGGGGGACTTTGGGAGTTGTAGCTCAAAAGAATAAAGTTTTGATGGTCTGTTTTTCTGTATCAGGCCAGAGCTCAGAGTAACTTGAATATTCTGTCCATGATCTCATGCAATGAAATGGACATCCTCCATAGCTCTGGTTTTGTGATTGATTTAGTCTGGTTCCTGTTCTCCATTTTCTGAATATGCTGCCCCATCCTTACCTTCAGATTGCCTTCCTCAGATTTTAACTTAAAAAGTTATGATTGTGATTCATGAAGCTTATCTCATCTCTAGCTGTACTATGTACTGGATCCCAATGCTGATGATTTTAGAGTTGTACAACTTCCTTTTTAATGGCCTTGCTGTTATTGTTAGTTGCTTTCAAGTTAGCTTCAGCTTACAATAAGCCTATGAATGGCAAACCTCCAAGATGCCTGGTCATCAAAACCCTACTCAGGTCTTGAAAATTCAAGGCCATGGCTTTTTTGATTGAGTCAGTTCACCTATAATGCGGTCTCCATCTTTGCCTACTGCATTGCACTTTACCAAATGATAGTGTGCCCTCCATATATGTGGGGGTTCTGTTCCAGGAACCTCTCTGTAAAACAAAAAATGCAAGTGTCTAGCTATAACTGAAATGGGACACAACTCTTTGCACAACCTCACATTCATGCATGTGGAGGTTGCGGGGAGGAGCCACTGTGTTCTGTTTTCCAGTGAACCATGTCATCTCATGATACATCCAAAGTACAACAGGCTCACTTTAGTTATCTTGGTGGTTAGAGAGAGTTCAGGCATGATTTGCTTTATGGTCCATTCATTTCTCTTTCTAGAGGTTCATGATATCTGTAAAACTCTCTCCTCCAGTACCACATTTCAGATGAGCTGGTTTTCTTCCAGACACTTTTCTTCACTGTTCAGGTTTTGCAGTCCTACACAGATATCAGAAATATAATGGCATGGATAGCCTTGCCTTGGTATTCAATGATATATCTTTGTACTTGGGGATCTCAATTAGTTCCTTCACAGCTGCTCATCAGAGTTCTAGTGTTCTTCTGATTTCCTGACTATAAGAAATCTTGATTCATTTCTTGATTAATGACTGAGGCAAGGGAGATAAATTTTTAAAACTATTTCAATGTCTTTATTACCTGCTTTAAAGTTATATAAACCATCTGTGGTCTTTACAGTGGGCACTCAGTATCTGCTAGACTTTGGTTCCAGGATCTTCCATGGATACCAAAATCCATGGATGTTCAAGTCCCATTATATACAATGGTGTAGTAAAATGGTGTCACTTTTAGAAAATGGTGAACAACTCAAAGGTTTGCTCTTTGGAATTTTTGTGAAGATATTTGAGCTGTGGATGGTTGAATCTGTGGATACAGAATCTGTGGGTAAGGAGGACCAATTGTATTTTTGTTTTCTTAATAGGCTACATCTCCTACAATCCTTGAACCAGCATTGTCCACCCATTAGTAAGGCTGCTGTCATTAAACTGGTTTAACTGTAGTGGCTACTTCCTTTGTGAGGCTGCTAAGAATTCTTCATTAGAGAGTTCTGGCCTATTCATAGAACTATCCTTCCCAGTATTCCTAGAGGACAGTAGAAGTCATTATGGTAGAGTCAAGTTCCACCTGCAGTTTGATCTGCCATAAAAATTCTGTATTGGCTTTTCCTACTTGCCTTTAGTGACATCCAAGTAATACTTAATCATCATTTACCCATTTACCTTGGATTAAGTCCCGTCAAACTCAGTGAGTCTAATTTCTTAGTTGGCATGTATAGTGTTGCATTGTAAATAAGGTAATGTTAAATTACTAAGCAACTTTAATAATTCTTCTGTTATCTCTTAACCAACTCATCATTTAAATTTGAATCACTTTGCATATTATTGAAATCTACTGCCTTCGTGAGATACTGAAAAAAGTATTAAGAAACCTTAGTCAGTCAATGCTACTACTTCATGGAAAGAAATGTCATTTTCAATATTTCCTGTTTCACTTTCTATTTAGGGTAACAAATTAAAATAAAAATAATCTCAAATATTATGTTCATAATTTTCCCATCATCATGCATTTGCCTTCAGGGCTTAACTTATTTATTTATGAGATTTATAATTAAATTGGTTGTTTTGAGAAGCAAGGGAATAATAATGCTATAATAATGGGGTGTAAAAGGGCCCTGGAAATAGATTTCCTGTCACTTCCAGACCGTATTTTCAGTTGATTTTTGGCTGAAAAGGGAGCAGTGTGGCCTGTCACAAGTCTGCAAGATCACAGCAGTTTTCCACTTGTAGCCTACGTCTTCTGCTTGTGGGATTCTTTAAAAGAAGTGAATGCCAAGTCTATATGAGCCCTGGTTAAATAACACATAGACCATATTAGGAGAAATAAAGGAGATAAACTTTATTATAGGAGCTCCACTAAGCTGTGTGACAGAAGAGAACTAGAAATGGACTGGCTGACAGGGCAGGAAAGGAATGAAGTCACTCTACCAAATAGTGTGACAAAGGTGTTGTCCTCTTTGCTTTTCTATACTGTAGACCGATACTGAGGAATGACTCCTTAGAACAGTGTTTTTCAGCCTTTGGGCCTCCAGATATTTGGGACTTCAATTACCAGAATTACTGACTTATTGGCTGGGTGGGCTAGGACTTCTGGGAGTTGCAGTACAAAACGTTGAAAGACAATTGATTGAGAGCCACTGCCTTATGAGTATCTGTCTGCACCATAGACTTCGATTTTTTAAAATTATTATTAAAATTGTATTCTTCTTAAGCTTCAGGTTCCTGTTAAAGGGGCTTAATAGTTTCATTCATTCTGGGCATGTGCATGAAGTATAGTGTCCAGATTGGCGGAAGTAGTAATGCCAGTCTGTTCTGCTTTGGTCAGACCTTACCTGGAATAGGATGTCCAGTTCTGGACACAACAGTTCAAGAAGGATGTTGACAAGCTGCAGCGTGTCCAGAGAAGAGTGACCAGTATGACCAAAGGTGTAGAAACCAAGGCTTATCAGGAAGAACTTAGGGAGCTGGTTGTTAGATTGGAGAAGAGAAGACTAGGAGATGTCATGGTAGTTATCTTTAAATTTCTAAAGGGATGTCATATATTAGATGGAGTAGGCTTGTTTTCTGCTGTTACATCCCAAGAATAAAACACAAACTAATAGATTCAAATTACGAGAAAAGAGATTCCATCCTGACTGTAAGAGTTCTTTGACAATGGAATAAACTGCTTTCAGCATAGAGGATGGGAGTGGACTCTCTACCTTTGTTGCTATTGTTTCCAAAGCCATTTCTGCACTAGACTGTTATAGCACTATTATTCCACTTTCAACATCTTATGGAATCCTGGGGTTTGCAGTTTAGGGAGACCCCAGACATGTGGCCTCTTTTGACTCTTAAGGTTTTACAGTTCTGTGTTTTTAAACTGCTTTTGACATGTTTGATGTTTTTAGATATTTTTCTTTTAAATTTTAAGTTCTATAAACAGATAGAGGTGGAGTATAAATATTTTAATAAATAAAATAAAAACTATCTGACTCCATCACTACACATTCTGTTGGCTTGCTTGGTTCTTTGCACAAATCCATGTTGTGCGCTTTTCCTTTTTCAGCAGCGCTTCTCCATGCAGGTTCACAAAATTATCATTCTCCCCTAGGCCTTGATAACACTTTCTGGTCAATGGCATGGTGAGGACATCTGCAACAGTTTCTTCTGTAGAGCTGTACTGCAGTACAACAAGCTATTGTTCTTCCTTTTTGCTTGTGACCATTTATGTCAGAACCCTGATTCAGGACCTGATCTTCTTTATCATTCCAGCACATTCCAACATCATGAAGCTGTCTAGGGGTTTGGACTTCAAATTCCCAGGATCCCACAGACAACACTGTTATTGGCCTGGCTGCCCCAGGGATTTTGGGAGTTTGTTGTCTTAAAAATAGCGTTTTCAGGCTTTGATAGGATTAGAACTGTCAAAAACTGGGTAGGAACATGTACCTAGATCAAGGTTAGTGCCAGGTCCTGAAATTTCTGGTCCAAACCCTGAGATGTAGAGATGGATCCTTATGATGTCATTGAGCATTATGTGTTAAGTACCAATCACAGTGGTACATTTTATCCTTCAAAAACACACAGAGAACATATTTTCCCGGTTTGGAAATTAAGAAATAAATCTTAATTAAAGGGGCTGTTCCCACATCATTGTGAAATGAGCGGTTCATTTTCACTTACTTAAAGATAAAGAATGTATAATCTAGCCTACTTGCTTCTCGCGAGAAGGTGGGTGCAGAGCAGAGTGGAGCATGAGTCCTGGCATCATAACAACTGGGAGAGAAGAAGTGAATGAATACATAAACCTCCTAGAGAGGTTTGGAAATTGCAGCAACAAATTAATTAGGCCTTGCAAATTGCAATAAGCTCTTGCTTTACTAGCAAAACTGGGGATTTGCAGAGAGCCCTTTCCTCTTACCCAGAGCTGAGCCCACCAAAACTGAAGAATCTGCATCCTTATCTCCATCCCACCTGGAGATGACCCACAAAAGGTGGAAGCTTCATGACAAGCCCTGAGATCTGCCAACCATAACCTAAATAAGCATGCTTGTCAGTTTCTGCTAGGGTTACAGGTTGAGCAGAAGGCTGCTGTATCATCTCCGAACAACATTATGGATTAGATAGACCTAGACTGGGTTTCTATTTGGCAAAAACTGAACCATGCTCAGAGATGCTGTGGGCTGGGAGGAATGTTGGTGGACAGGGTATGGCACACCTTCTTGGCCTCATGTGCAATAGAGGATATTCTCCTCTCACCAGCACTGAGGTAAAAATTGGAAGCAAATCTGGTCAATCTCATTACAAGGAAAAAGAAAGACACCACCTTGTTTTTACCTGAAATGGAAAAATGTTATAAGCAACCTTGAAATTAGAGGTATGAAATATATAACCCTTGGTTCCCTTCCAGACCCCCACCTGAACACCCCTCTGCCAAAAATTGCAGAAAATTTTGCCATGAAATAAGGATCACTTCCCCCCAACTCCATCTTGTTTTGTCCCTGAAAGGGCTTTGTTTTCAAAATCGGAAGCAAACTTTTGGCCACGTCTGCCTGAATGGGTCTGCAGTCCTGTCCAATACTGTTCTTTTTGTATATACTACCTTAGGCTACTGATGTTACTCATGACTAGCATGGATCTTGTTGCTGACAGCTTTTCTTTTAAAAAAAAGTAATTGTGTTCTGTGTTTCAACAGTTTCAAAATGGACAACACAGCAAAATGAAACAGAGTCCTGTGGTGAACTTTCTCAATGTTATAAGACTTGGAATGATTCCCAATCAAATCTTCCTGTTGTGAATGCTTTGCATTAGTCAGAATTTCTATAGGAATTAAGTTTTGCACCGATTTCTGCTGCAGTTCTTTTGTTAAGCCTCTAACTGTGAACTATATATCCTCCAGTTTTCAGAACCTAGGCATTCAGTGTGTGAAGAAGAGGGAGCTCAAGGAATCCATCATCTCGCGAATTGCAAGGAAAATCAACCCTTTCAATGGTAAGTAATCACAGTCAATTAGTTGCTTCAAACAACTGGAATACTTCAATAACGTACACAGTCAAGTGTACACAATAGTAAGCAGGAACTGTGAGGAGACAGAATACTGAGCAAGCAAGTTAAAATACTGGCCCTGTTTCACTGAGGTGTTGAACCTGATGTGTCAAAGTCAGATCTTGTACATCTGACGCATTGTTAGGTATGGTATTAATCAGGCCCAATTTAGTTCAGCTTTCAAAACTGGACAAGAGTTGGTGTGTTCAGGGAAGTATGGTGGTATAAAACACATAATGAAGGAAGTAATTCTGCTATACACCTGTGCTCATCTGTTGAAGAGGACTGCATCCAAGCTGCAGAACAACTGGTTTGCATGCAGAAAGCTTGAAATATAATCCCTAAGATCTCTAGCTAAAAGGATCAGATGGTTTTTAAAGAGAAAGAAAAAAGAGTTGTCAGAGGCTTTGTTAACTAAGGTATGCCTATACATGGATGGGAGACCACTAGGTAATGCCAGTGATCTTCAGCTAAAGCTAGGGGAAAAGTCCTAGAGAACTTCTGCTGGTTGACCATATTGAGATTAGTGAACATTAGTTTGACTAAATACAATATAAGGCAGCTTTCTGTGTTTCAGTGTCATGGTTGCATAAAAAAAAAACCCCTATGCTCCTCATATTATGGGCACTTAGTTCATACACGTGACATCAGTGCTGCTAGGACAACACACCACCCACTTGCAGTGTGTTGAGTGGGTACGGTTTTAGGTCATGTCACTAGTCCTTTGCCACTGACTCACAGGAGCAATGACACATTTTCTTACTGCTGTGGCTAGGCATCTTAAATTCTTAACTGTTCTTTTGGCATAGAAAAGAAGCAACAAAGTAAAGTTTAGAGAAAGAGATAGGTGACTATTTAGATGAGGCTGTTGTGGTTAGGCTGTTGTGGCTGAGACTGAGCTTGTAAAAGTTACTTTGGACTACAGCTCCCAGAAATCTCAGCCAAGATGTCCACTGGCTATCCTGGCTAAGGGAGTCTGGGAATTGTAGTCCCAAAGTGTAGGCGTTTAGTTTTCCAGCTTTAATATCTTTGTATATGTTGCAAGTCCATGGAAACACAGAGGGAATGTGACATAGGATGTAGAATTCAGATTCCTAAGAAACACAGCATTCGTTTTTTGAAAAGCAAGTTTCTTGTCTTAATGGATGCGTAATGGTATGTGTGCTAGAAGATCTCAAGTGAATAATTGGAGGTCTAAAACAAGACATAAAAATGCAGAAGACTGAAAGAATTAAACTATACAGACTTCTTTTAACCTGTATTTGTGTTCAATGTATAATATTTTTCAAGGGAGAAAGGTCTTACATTTATTTCTACAAGTAACAATAACAATAATCCTTAGCATTTGTGTAGTATTTTTGAGTGTGCAAAGTATGATGAGGATCAAGTCCTGTGCTACTCTATGGCTCTTTTTTGTTATGGTGAGAAAATGGGCAGTCTGGGGTACATCATTGGCCATTTCCATGCCAAAAGTTTTGGTGAGTATGTATGAACGTAGTCTGTTGGGGAAGTCCTGGAGGAGAAAGACGACCAGTAAGGCTTCCTTCCTTCTCTCATGCAGCTTTCTGTACCTGTTGAAAATCTGGGTTTCTCAGTCATCTAGAGTGGATTTTGAGAGGGGGAGCTGCTATTGAGGGAAGAGGGAAATTGCCTCCTCCTAGCTACACTGCAGAATGACACTGTGGGATCCTGTTGTGATCTTTCTGACAACTCTGAAAGTTAGATTGTTATTGCTGTTGCCATATAGAACAGCAACAGAGTGTTGCAGTAAGGAATGCTTTTTCATACTTCAGCAAACTGAGAGCCAGTGTAGCGTAGTGGTTTGAGCGTTGGACTATGACTCTGGAAACCAGGGTTTGAATCCACGCCCAGCCATGGTAACCCACTGGGTGACCTTGGGCATGTCACACTCTCTCAACCTCACAGGAAGGCAAAGGCAAACCTTCTCTGAACAAATCTTACCAAGAAAATCTCATGATAGGTTTGCCTTAGGGTCACCATAACTCAAAAACGACTTGAAAGCATACAACAACAACAACATTTGAGGTGCCACTGAGTATGCTGAGTCCTTCCTCTTGCTGCCTACAGTGCTCTCAACACACATGAGCTGAGTACATTGTCAGAGAGGTTGTATTGCAGATACAGTGCTGAGAAGCTTGTCTAAGATTAATCAGTGAGGTTTCTTTTGACAAAGCTTCATAACCTCCAGTGTTTCACAGATTAAGACCAGGACATGTGTGGCCAAGTTACATCAGAATCTGGTCAAGATGGCAAGTTATTAATGAAGAACACACAACTTAGAAAAAGAAGAAGCAGTTTCCTTTTCCTGAGTCTATAGGGAAGGGCAAGATTCCATCTCATCCTCTCCTTTCCCTTTGCTGAGTTAATGAGATGCAAACTAGGGGAAGAGAAAAATTATGACATTTTAAATGCAGCTGAAAATATTGGTTTATCAAGACTCTCCCTTCCAAAATGGGACAGTTGGAGGATATGTCATTATATTGCTACAAATGATGACAATGATTCTTTGAGAGATCAGAGTAACAAGTGTGCTGACATGTCCCACCCATTGAGTGACAACTGTTATAAACAATTTAATGCCTACTTGAATAATTAAATGCCCAGATACTAAATACCTGCCTTCTATTTCCTGCTTAGTTAATTGACTTACAGTAATTCAGGCATGACATAACCAAAGCCTGGACAAGCAGATGGGCAGTCTCAGTAGTCAAGAACCTATGGGTCTTACAGGTGTTCCAGACACGGAAATTGCATGCTTTTGCTTCCCCCTGATAAAGAGGTGCAGGGGCAAATGGTCATCCAGCCAGACTCTCAGGCTCCTGCCAATTGAAACAGAAACCACTATAAACTACTGTAAACACAGTGGAGGGCATTGAAGAGGGGCTACTGGACAGTCAGGCTGAAACACCAAGACCTCTGTTTTTTCCATATTCAGCTTGAGAAGGTGGGTGGTCATCCTCAAAGAGATACTTGACAAACAGTCCATCATGGACTTCCACACAGAGACATCAATTGATTTAAAGCTCTGGGAAATCTGGATGTCATCTGTATAAATGTGATACTGAAAACCAAAATCTGAACTAAAAAAAATCAAAGAGGGAATGTATATCGTGAAAAAAGAAAAAAACTGATCCTCGTGGCTCCCCTACAAAAGAAAAAGATCTCCAAAATGAAGCAGAGTAGGAATAATCAAACAAAAAAAATTTAAGCCAGGACAAAGCGTTCCCCATTATTCCCAGTGATGTAACCATAATAATAAAATCTGATGATCCAAAGAGTCAAAGACTACAGAATGAATCCAACAGGATCAACACAGAGGTTTGACACTGAGCCTTAGCTGCTAGAATATAATCTACTACATGTTTCAGCGGAGTGTCTTACAGGAAACCCACATTGAAATGGGTCACAAAGTTCATGTACAGTTAGCCCTTCACATCTGCAGATTCTGTATGCATGGATTCAACCAACCACATGGCTTGAAAATATTTTTTTAAAAATCTGAAAAGCAAATTTTGATTTTGCCATTTTATATATGAGATGCCATTTTACTGTATGGTTGTACATAATGAGACTTGAGCATCCATGAATTTTGGTATCCATGGGTGGTCCTGGAACCAAACCCCAGCAGATATGGGTTGCTAGGATTAAGAAACACAGGATGATAATTTGCACAAAGAGAATGATCCAGAGGTTTCTTTAATAGAAGACACAAGGCAGCATGCTCAAAGCACCTGGGAAAATACTCTTTGAAAAAGAACAATTCACCAAATGGATTATATAAGGCAGAAGCAGAGACAAGAAGACTGGATAAAGAAAGGAAGGGAGAGGACCAGTAGAGCAGGGAGAAGACAGGAGAATCTGACCCATAACTGGCTCTGTAATAGGGGAAAAATGAAACTGTGGCCCATGGTGGCCTTGGCCAATGGCTGTGGTAAATCAACTGCTGTCAGTGGAGGTGAAGAACCATCCACCAAAATGAATTGAAATTACCTGCTGATCAAAGGAGGAAGCCAAGTCACTTGCAGAGAGATCCTGAACTAAAAGGCTATCAACACAGTTAGCCACTGGACTCAAAAATGTGATACAGGTGAGAAATAACTGACAAGGCATATGGGCTTGACCTTGAATCTTGTCAAGCTTTCTTCAGAATAGGTTTGCTCTTGCCTTCCTCCAAGACCTAGAGAATGTGATTTGGTCAAGATCACCGACTGGGTTTTCCTGGGTGACTAGGGATTTGAACTCTAGTTTCCCAGAATCCTAGTCCAACTTTCAAACTCCAACACCATGCTGGTTCTGTTTAAAGCCTAGTGGATCAAAAGAAAAAAGAATGTGTGCTTGTGCGTGCATTTTAAAGGTTGAGTGCTAAATATTACAGTTGCAACCATATCAGGATACCAGAAACCAGCCTCATCTCACTGTGAAAGTGGTACTTCTGTAATCCTTGCGCAGCATGATCGTTCCACTGAAACCAGCACGTCACGGGGAGGCTGTGCTTATGAGAAGGAAACTCTTTTCTCTGTGGGCTCGGCTATGGTTTATGACATCACTGGAGAAACAGAGGCTGACAATAGACAGGATATAGCTTTCAAAGGCAGAGATACCTCGGCAGACACATAACAGAAAATATAAATTTAGAAATTGAGGTAAAGAAAGTGTGCCCTTGAATGCCAGGTTTTTGTAAGCTTTCCCTATATAGTTCAACCTATTACTTTTCCCCACAAATGATGCCTGTTTTGTGTTTACTACTTTTTAAGAAATTGTTGTACAGCTCTTTGAAATCAAAACTAAGATTTGTAATGCTATAAAAATAGGCACATTGTTCTTGAGTGGATACAGGAAGGGAGCATGGTGAACACTGGTGATTTTTTGGGTCAGATAAGGGCACCTGGTAAACCATGGTCTTTCTAGAAGATATGCAGCGGTTCTCCACCCCTCATTTAGCCCAGTATTTTCTGTTGTAATTGGCGGTGGCCTTCTGGCGTCTTGAGCAAGTGGTCTTCCCTATCACCTGCTGCTTGATTTTTTCCACAGCATGGAAGAATTGCTTTTTTTGGATTATACTCCAAGAATCTTCTCCCAGAATTTTAGGAGTCATAGTCCCAAAAAGTAATGGTTCCATGCAGATTCTAAGGGATGGTAGGGATTGAGCCTGAGCGCTCAACTGAGCCATGATTGCGCCTGCATGTTAAGCAGGTACTCTATCACTTCTTCTTGCCCAGCGAATAGGTAGCAATGATATCAACGTCAAAAAGAACTGTTAACTCCTGTTTCTTTTGTGTTTTTTTTAAACTAGAACTTTATAAATATTTCTTGTTTATAACTTAACATTTATAGTGTGTCTTCATAACAGCTGGAGTTTTCCAAAATGAAATGAACCTGCAAGTATAAAAAGCCCATACCCTCCAACTGTCCTAATTTAGAAAGGACACTCCCAGTCCTCTGTCATCCCACTTTTCCAACTGCTTTTAAAATGTCCCAGTTCTTCTCACCTCCTCCCACTTTCCCTCTTTTTCCTCAGCTTACTTCAGTTGTTGCAAAACAAAAATAGTATGGTCTCAATTAACTTCAGGTGGGGAAAAAAGAGGAGAGTGTGGAATCTTGCCCTTTTCTTTAGGCTCAGGCAAAAACAAACTGCTACAGCCTCCTGTGCTTTTCTAAGAAATAACTTTTACCGTCTTGACCACACTCTAATGTTGCTTGGTCATACATGTCCCAGTTTTCATCTGTGAAATGTTGGAGGTTGTGAATAACAAAGCTTTAATCTGAATGCATCTTCCCCTTTAAGAGAGAAAATGTTTATAGTACCAAGAAGAGGAAGTTGTCTAACATACAGGAAATTTAAGAAAGACTAAAGTAAGCTTGAAAAGGACTCTACTTTTCTAGAACAGCACTGATGTGCAGATGAATTGGAGGGGGAAATGGTTCCGAAATACAATTCTTGTAAGCTGGTATGTAAAGTTGTACGCAAAGTAGTGTGTAAATAGCCCTTCATTTAGCATCACCAGATAGTTCTGTCAATGTTTTATTCTTTTTCCTCTAACAGATATCTAAATATCATAGGATTACTTATTTCTTGATTTAGAAACAAAGACTTGGCAGCAGTCCCAAGAACTAACTAGTCCAGCATTCTACCAATACAGGAAACCACAGCTAAAGCATTTATGAAGGCAGTAGTATTTTTACCACAGCATAGTAAAGTTCCCTTTTTTGGATTACAATTTCTCAAATCCCTGGGACAGCATGGCCTGGTGATTCTAGGAGTACAATCCAAAAAAAAACAACATTTCCATTCTTTGGTATTCACCAAGACAGGCTCAGAGATGTTTTTGTAAAAGAAAAGGGGTCTCGGGGTAATACTGACTTTTGAGAATGAAACCATGAGGTGCCGACATCTTTTTCCCTCAGCCCAGCCTTCCATGAATTCCAATGCCAAGTTATCAGTACTATGCAAAGTACCACTTTAACTATCATGACTCAGTCTTACAGACTCCTGGGATGTGTAGTTTGATTAGAATTCTGTGCTTTAAAATTCTCTGCTCCAGAGCTTGAGTGCTGCAATTTAGGAAAGTGCACTCGCGTTGTCTAGCAGAGAATTCTAAGTACCTCACACACTACAGATCCCAACCTTCTGTAGAATGGAGCCATTACAGTAAAATTGTTACTGGAGTGCTACAAATGTGTAATGCTGGTGCACTGTATGGCGTGATTTCATTCCTATAGGCCCTTCCAGACAGTAGGGAGTGCTTTGGTTGCTGAGGGAAGACCAGCCTCCCCTATTCTTCTACCAAAGTATGTCCTTCATTTTTGCATCTACTTTGAAATTATTCCAGTGTGAATCAAATACCACTTTTCAGACCCAGCAGCAACTGTGGGGCTTTCTATTTGGCAAGAATGAGCACAGACCACACTATGGTGGAATGGAAGAGGCTACAACTTTATTGGTTACAGCTGAAGAGGTTTGGCCCACAACATGAGTCTGGATCCAAGCATTCTTCAAAAATCAAACCAAAAAACGGTTAAATGGAGGGATTTGGGAACCACAGAAATGGATTCTGGATGTGCCTGTGGCCTGCAAGCTACACTTACTTAATGTCAGAATCATTCGCATGTCTTGTCAAAGCAAGGCAAAACAGTCCCTGGCCCCTCAAGCTTACAGAAAAGAAAAATTATACTTGATTCAAAAGAAAAGGAGATAAGGAGAACCCAGATTGGTTTGATTGTAACTTTGCAACTGTAACTCAATAGCATCAATGCATACGGGGCAGTGGGAGAGGAGAGAAAGAAGGGGGGAAATGTGGCCACAGAGGCCCAAACCAGCAAGGGGGAGTTAGGGTGTAGATAACCTCAATTTGTGAGTCATGGTGGGATGAGTGGGTGAGAGGTGGGATGCCGTGAGCATGTGGTTGTGGTGGGTGATGTGTTTGGGGAAGGAGCTGAGTCGACGTAGGTGGTGTGGAAAAGGGTTAAATGGATGTTTTGGGGCTGGCGTCTATGACTGTGTGTGAGTACGAGGTGGACCAAAGTGTGTGACGAGGAGGATGTTCCTTAGGTCACAGGACTGACTTTGACACCTGTCATAAGACTCAGTGGCTCGTCACTTTCAAAGTCTGGACTAGTGGTTTTATGGTTTTATTACTAATATCTAGGGTCTTTACGTTTAATCTTTTGTGCTGTAACTTTCACATTTTGCCATTAGTCACCCTGTGTGTCTTGTGACTGTCTTTCTAGTGGTGCTAAAAAATGTCACGGTCTATTTCTAATCAATTTTCAAACGGGATTGTAGTGAGCAGGATATACGTGTGTTCGAGTATGCCAGGTCCTTCATCTGTTAATACTACTGTTACCACTCATTCTTATCATTTCATAAATAAAGCACTCTTCCTCAATCCATCAGAATCCAGAACTTCACAAGTGCTGTATTTTTTCCTATGCCTGCTTATGAGAACGAGTAGCTCACAGCTAGTACAATATCATCTTTAAAACTAAGTTTTAAAAATTCTTTGATATAAGTTTTGTCTTGCTATCTGAGCCATTTAAAAAAGAGTGGGCAACTGCAGTTGGTCCCTAGGGCCGTCCAAGGGCCACACAGTCGGCCGGAAATGTTAACAAAATAAAACAAAAGCCAACTGATCTGAGCAGAAATCTGATTTTCAATTTTGAGAATCTGAATATCACTTCAGGGTTACTCTTTGCCCACATCTGCATTAAAATATTATTTTGCTTTTAAAAAGGGGGGCAGTTGGATTAACAGAATTAACTGTATGCTTACTTATTGCTTTACAAATGTGCATTTCTAATAAATGGAAAAAAAATGTTCCGCCAGTGGATACAAGATACGGAATATGGAGTATATAGTAAAATTGACTGATATAACTGGAAACTGACAAATTAGGAAATGGGACAATTGTTTTGGTCTTTGTTCATATGCTGCAGGAGTGATAAGAATTGAGATAAAATTGGTCCATCTAGGATTTTGAGTGTAATGTAAAGGATTTTAGCCTGGAGAAGAGACGGTTAAGAGGTGATACAATAACAGTGGTTAAAAATGTGCAGAGATTTATGCAGAATGGAGCAAGCCTGTTTTCTGCTGCTCCTGAGACTAGGATATGGAGCAGAGGCTTTAGAGTTCAGGAAAAGACATTCCATTTAAATATTAGAAAGAACTCCCTGAAAGTAAGAGCAGTTGGGCAGTGGAATGTGCTGTCTGGGAGTGTGGTGGAATCTCCTTCTTTGGAGGTTTTTAAACAGAGGCTGGCTAGCCATCTGTTGGGAATGCTTTGACTGTGTCTTCCTGCATGGCAGAAGGTGGACTCAATAGCCCTTTTGGTCTCTTTCAGCTCTGTGATTTTATGATTCAATAATTTGGCAATAAATTTTGTTTGCCTGAGTTGATGTGTATAAAGTTTGAAAATAATAACAATTAAAAGGATTTATTTTTAATTATTTGACAAGTTTACCAGGATACTTGCAGAAAGACTTAGTCAAGAGTAGTTAAAGTGACAGAAAATCTGCAGCCTTGTTTTATAGCACACTTGTGGTTGACTTTTTTTGTTTTGCTGCTGGAGTGGGTGAAGCCATTTACAAACGTAGAGTAAGAGGTTAATCAGAGAACTCTTTCATGCGGCTTCCTTTTCCTGCAAGCTTAAAGATTTGTACATGCCTGTTTTGTGCTGAGTATCTTGATGGCTGAGAAGACTGTTCAGTGGTCATTCACTGAAGTTGCATGATGGGAGGTTCACAGTACATTGCTAAGGACTTTGGAATGCACTGCCACATGATGTTGCGATGAGTGCCAACCTGGGTCGCTTTAAAAGGATACGTGATATGGGGGGAAGTTGCTCCATTTTTTAAGCTTCTTTGTTATTTCTCTTCAATGGTTTTATACTCTTCTAAATTATGGGTGTTGTAACCATGTAGTAAGCCACCTTGGGTCTCTAATTGGGAGAAAGACGGAATATAAATTGAAAAGATAAAATACAGGTATACCACAGTAAACAAAACCTCTCTGAAGGAAGCTCATTGTTACAAATGGTTTTTATTCCTGTCTTCTGTCTAGCTGGACTTCTTTAAGCAGCATTGGCATTCCGAGGATGGTAAAGGAGGGCTGGAAAAACACATGCTTTTGGTGCTGGGTTGCAGCAGTGTGTCTGAACAATACAATTAACAAAACTTGAGCTGGGAATGAGTGGGATTCTATTCTAGCTGATTCTACTGTAGCCTACAACAGGCAAGGTAAAAAGCAGCTTCCCCAAGAATCTCTTCTTGAACATGCATGAACAGCAAAACAGAGAGAAAGGGAGAAAGCAGATAACCTTGCCTTCCCAGCTCCCCCAGCATGATTTAGAAAACAAAAACAAAACAGAACACATTACAGATCTATATGTTTAGAAATCATAAAAAAAAAAACCTGGAGGCTTCTGCAAGAAGACATCATCCCTGATACATTTCAGAAGAAGCCGTCAAGTGGTAAATCATTATTTCCCGTGGAACTCCTGAGACCTCTGAAGCAATGTAAGGTTCCAGAAAACCTTGGTTGGGAAACAGTGCTCTAGAAGGTTGAAAATGTTTTTTGTACTTCTACAAGGGTTACCTGACCTGACTGTTTCCTTTCACATGTGCATATTCTTCGTTTTTGGTGGTAAAACATGTCGAACTAGTGCACACTTTAGGGTAGTGTAGAAACTGATCCCTATTCCTTCTGTGCTATGTCTGCTTCTCGTATCAATTTTTTTTGTTTTTTGTTTTTTGAAGAAGCAGTGCCCAGCAACACATCTACTTCTTTAACTGAGGTGTACTTGTAATACCAATTAATGGAGACTAGGACCATCAGCAGCCACTGGTCAGAATGGCTGTGTATTCCCTCCAGTATTAAAGGTAGTTATGTCTCGGTATATTATTTGCTGGGGAATGCAGCGTGGATGACAAAGCTGCACTCATATCCTGTTATTTGACTTTTCTTAGGCCAGTGCTTACGGAGCTATCTTATGTGGGGAACCAGTATTTTTTCTCGATTAGACAAGAACTGGTACCATATTTCTGCTTATTCTATCTTGCTTGGAAACTCACCAGAGATTGACATCCAGTGGCTCATGGACCGACGCTGACACATGGACCGCCACTTTGATTAGCACTGCCATAGACAACTGGTTGGCCATTTTGTGTGCAGAATGCTGGACTAGATAGGCTTTTGATCTGACCCAGCATGGCTTTTGTTATATTATTGTCAGTGCTTGTTGGCTATGATTGTGAGCCAGAGAGTCCTCTTGCTTGAATCTCTCTTCTTCCATGAATTAATTGAATAGTTATATAGCCTAGGAATTGTGCCATATGTTATATGTGTAACAGCTGTTTGCACGTCTGTTTCTCTCACTATTTACAGTAGCAACAAGAGGTGGGGGGGGTCAGGATTGGGACTGTGAGGATTAAAAATCATTCAGTGCAACAGTTTCAAGAACTAATCCACCACACACACACACACACACACACACACACACAGCACAATGCCAAATAGCAGTTTCCAGGGATAGGGCAATTCTTGAAAAGAACATTGTGCAGGGGAATTAAATTAACCCCTTTTCCCATAATCATAGTCCTTTTATCCTATGGGAGATATATATACAAGCTAGGCTGAAATATGTTGAGCTAATTACCAGAGTAACATCTCCCCCCCCCCAACCCTGAGATCTTGTCTCTTTTCTACATCCCTTCTTTTTTATCCACTATCCAGAGAAGATGTCTAATTTGCCCAGAGGCTGGGTTGGCTCCTCATAGCACAGGATAGAATCTTGTGATGATCATATATCAACAGCAGCGGTGTTAATAATGTTGATGATATATACAGTGGTGGAAAGGTGTGAGATGAAACTCCGGAAACACCTGTCTGAGATCTGCCCTTTGGAGAAACATCCTGTGAGCTCAAATACTGATGAGGAAGCACCTTTTTCAGGCAGGAAATGTGTAACTTTCACTCTTGAGGAAGATGATATGTTGAAATACTTTGGGTGGTACGGTGCAGCCTTCTGTTCCTTTTTAAACTCATTAGGCAGGCTTAGGCTTATTGCCATGCATACATATCACTGTTGGTAATATTAAGATTGTAAGGAGTCTGCCTTACAAAGTGCTTGGGTGGATTACACAGATAGTTCATGTGAAGCACTTATCTTGAATGGTACCATAGGGCTGGCAAAGGAAGAGATTAGTATTTACTAATCTCTGCTTTGTTCTTGTGATAGGAAGTGGAATTTAAAAATAGCTTGAGAGACTTGTTCTTCTTTTTGAGCTGTGCCTTTTTTTTTTTAATGGTTAACTGTTCTGAGAATGCAACCATCCACACTCTGGTGATATGTGGTGTAATATTACACCTCCATCTCATGCTTGTTAACATGTTCTTCATTCATTTCAATGGAAGATTAGAGTTCTGCAGACACTTCGCCTTCTGTGTGTAGAGCATTTTCTCTGTCTCTCTGTCTCTCTCTCTCTCTCTCCATCCATTAAACTGAATAAGCAATAGTGCCTCATGGCATTAAAATCAGCTTCCCATTGAACCACTACAACTGCAAGAGCATAGCTGGATCAGGGGACCAGTATTTTGCTGGAGCACAGTCCCTTTGAGAAGTTCTCTTGTGCATCAAAATGAATGGGTGTCTTACAAGGAGGGTTTGGGGACAAGCTGTCAGGGAATTCTTCTGAAATTCACATCCTCTGAAATGAATGACTCTCATTTTGATAGTTTTCAAATAGGTAGCCATATTAATCTGTTTCAAAAAAAATGGAGGGGGGACCGTGGTAGAGGAAGAAGGAATCCCAGCAGCACCATTGAGGTTAATGGCTGTATTTTAGCATGAGCTTTCATGAATATGTATCTACTTGTTTCAGTGGATTTGTGTAACTTCTACAACTGGTGCATCTATAACATAACCAGGGCTTGGGGAAGTGACTTTTTCGGACTACTTCTCCCAGCATCCCATAGTCATGCTGTCTGGGGGATTCTGGTAGCTAGTCTAGGTGGTCACTTTTCTTTCCCCTGGCATCATTTCCAATCCCATGTGGTAGGATAGTCATCCTTTGCCTTCCTCAGAAAAAGACCACTGCCACTAAGTGCAACAATTCTTTTGTCCTAGATATATGGGAAACCTAGCTTCAAACACCCATGGAAAGAACCAAGTGTATAGTGAACCAAGTCCAATTTAGTCCCCAATATAGAGCTGCAAAGGTTGAATATGGGATGGGGTTCCTGTTGGCTTATTATTGTTATTGCTGTTATATTTAGAGCCTAAATACCCAAAAGGCACCAGGTGCTGTCTGATTTTGGAAACCAATCAGGGTCAACCTTGGTTAGTACTTGGATGAGAGACCACCAGGTGCAGTAGGGTATATTTCCAAGCAAGGAACTAGCAAAACTGCCTCTGAGTATTCCTTGCATAAGAAAACTAAAACATGCATGGGTCCCCATAAATCAGCAGGTGATTTGGGACACATATATGCACAGGGAAGGACCACTGAATTATTGGGATTTATGTATGTGTTGATTTACTAAGTTCCCATTAATTCAGCAGGTCTTAGAGTTGCCAAGGCTGAATATGGGAGGGGGTTTCTGTTGCATTGTTGTTGCTGTTGCTGTTGTTATATTTATTCTATATTCAACATGGCAACCCTATAAGGTCTGCACTACTTGGGGCTAGCAATTGGGTTGAACCAAGTGTCTTTATCTTGGTAGCAGGGTTGCTAGGTGTCCCTTATTATAAAACATGTCCCCTATTTGAGGTTGGAAAGCTTTTCCTTTTCTATAAACTGAACAAGATGCAACCATAAATACAGAGATGTGTGCATTGTGTAATTTTTGAATATGGACAATGTGTAAATTTTACAGAGAAATGCATGGGTACATTAACATATGCATGCTTTCAGCTTGGTATTTGACTAGAACACAAAACCTGTTGGCTAATCTGGAAGTCGATCATGACAGGAGGCTCAAATGGAGCAAAGTTGATACCAAGTCAATTGCCAAGTTTCTGACCTCTGTGCAGAATATGCCAGAATATAGAACAATAATGTTAGGCAGTGTAGATAGAGATGAACCCCTTCTTGGTTTTACTAATCTCTGTTCACAATTAAGGAAGTTTCTAATTGATGAGTCTCCACACAGCAACCCCCAGATTACAAGATCTACCTGGTTCGATTATGACTGTGTTAGGACCAGGAAACGCTTAAGATCTGTCATGCGTCAGACCCAATACCACCCTTCTTTAGCTAATCACTCAAGGATGCTAGCTCTTAGACGCGACTATAAGAAGCTTCTGTCACAAAAGAAGGCTAATTATACAGTCAGGGTATGGGCGGATCTGGAATTATCTGCCATGGGACCGAATTCAGCCTTCTTTTGGAACACAGTAAACAGGCTATTGAAAGAATGAAGATTTTCTTCAGATGTCCCCATCCCAGCCTTAGTTTGGGAGGATTTTTTCTCAAGACTTTTCCAAGAGCCCAATCAAGGACTCACAGACAATCTAACAAATAATCACTTACTTTTAGCAGAGTTCCCCCAGTGGTCTCCAGTTACAGTGGCTGAAACTACAAATATTATACAGTCCCTGAAATCAAATAAAGCTCCAGGTGAAGATTTACTTCCTCCAGAAATGTGTAAGACATATGTGGATTGGTGGGCACCTATCCTGGCCGGTCTGTTCACCTTTATTGACAACACAGGCCATTTTCCATCTGGGTGGAAACTTTCCATCATTGTGCCCATATATAAAAAAGGTGACAAAGGAGACCCTACAAACTACAGACCTATAAGCCGTATTGGCATTGTGGCCAAAATGTATACAAAACATCTGTTAGGCAAAATTGAGGATTGGATTGTTGATAAAAACTTGTTAGTGGAAGAACAAGCAGGTTTTAGATCAGGAAGATCCACAATGGATAATTGTTTTATTTTACACCACCTTATTACAAAGTATATGTCTGAAGGAAAACAACTCTTCACAGCGTTTATAGATCTCAGAGCAGCGTTTGATACAATTAACAGGGATATTCTTTGGAGCAAATTGGCAGATTTGAATATGGAGCCAAGACTCCTTTATTTGCTCAAGGCCCTCCATACAGATACTTGTCTCAAAGTGCGTATTGGAGCCAATGGGGCGCTGACCAAGAAAGTTAATGTGCATAAAGGAGTTAGACAGGGATGTATTTTAGCTCCAACTTTATTTAACTTATATGTTAATGACATCGCAGATTTCCTTTCTTCAACAACGGCCCATACACCCAAGATAGGCAACACATTTCTCAATGTCCTCCTCTATGCCGATGACATGGTTCTGATCGCCCGTTCGCAGGTTGGTTTGAGACGCCTTTTACAGAACCTAGCTAATTACTGTTCCCATAATGACTTAGCCATTAACAAAGATAAATCTAAGGAGGTGGTATTTGGGAAAAGGTCCAAAAAATACAATTGGTTCCTGGAAGGAGTCCCAATTGAACAAGTCAGCTCCTATTTACGTCTAGGGTTGTCCTTTTCAAACATAGGGAAATAGACAAATCATTTTAGAAGAAACAAACAGAGAGCTATGGTCAACTCTAATATACTCTATAAATTGATAAACTATAACCACCCCTCCAGTATATCCCCTATTCTAAAAGTTTATAAGGCCAAAATCATGCCTATTCTGTCCTATGGGGCAGAATTGTGGGGTCAAATGAAAGTACCACTTTTGGAGCAGGCACAGAGCTGCTTCTTAAGGAGGATACTAGGAACAGGTAAGAACACTCCGGCTCAAGCAGTGAAAGCAGAATTAGGGGCACATTCTATTCAGTGCCAGGTTTTGATAAAAGTTTTTAACTCTGGCTAAAGATCCTCAAAATGGACCCAGGAAGACTCCCTAAACTTTGCTTAGATGAACAGTTGGATCTCCAGCGTTCAAATTCCTGGATATGCCAACTGTTCCAACTAATGCACCAGCTTGGCTTTTCCCCGTCTTATTTATTATCTTGTGGACACTCAGCACAGAAAATATTAAAACAAAGAATTTTGAACATCAGTGCTCAAACAGACATAGCTCTGCTGGCCGGTTCTAAGTCTCTAAATTGATTAGCCAAAAATAAAACTATATTTGGTCTAGAAAAGTATCTTAGGCTGAACCTAACACAGAGACAGAGAATAGCTTTCACCAGAGCTAGATCTGAACAACTTAATTCTATGGTAAGAATAGGACGGTTTCGAAAAATTCCATACCACGAAAGAACATGTATCTGTGACGCATCAGCCATAGAGGATATTGTGCACATCCTATTTGATTGCTGTATATATACCAAGGTGAGATCCCAATACTTACAACCACTTCTGGTTAGAATGACCAATTGGGATCCAACTGTTAAATTGCCCTATTTTCTTTCCGGAGAGAATTCACACTCAGTCCGCAGGATTGCAAAATTTATTACAAAAGCTGCCTACCTGAGAGATCTTTTTATCGCACAAAATGGGGTCCCCTGTCATGGTGATGAGCTTATTTAAATGTTATGACTGAATTTTTATACTCGTCATTTTATCTTTTTTGTTTATCATGTATTTTACTTCTTATATTAAACTCACTATTTATTAAGTTTAAGTTTTTATGTTTTAATTATTTTAGTAATTTTATATGGGTTGAGTCCACTTGTGTATGTAATTTCTGTCTTTGTATTTTTGTATTATGTATTATATTTTTATTGTTGATATGGTCAGTTGACTAATCAATAAATGATGATGATGATGATGATGATGACTAGAACACAGACTGGTTAATAGCTGCTTCTGAGTGTCAGCCCTACATGTTACGATCTTCAAATATACCTTAATGCTGTTTTGAAAACCTAGCAACACTAATTGGTAGTGTGTAGGGACTGCCTCTCTAGAAACCACTCTTAATGTACCATGAGCTATGCACACTTCTTATTTCCGAGATACGACCAACAAGTTTTCTTTCTCTCTTTGAAGATACATATGGACATGAATGATAATACAGGACTCCAGAGCCAATGTGAAAATAGGTGATCTTGACATACAAATTTCTTAGGGTGAGATTTGCAGACGGGCTTCTGTGCTTTTTGTATCAGAGCAGTATATAGAGACATTGGCCCCCTCCTCCCCCACTGACACAAATACACACAAATTCAGCAGAGTAAAATTTGCAGACTGTAGTGGGAGAAGCGTTACCTCCCACATACCATGTAGGTAGGTTCACAGTGTGACGAAAGCAATTTTCTCTTTGTTGGTATTATTTACGTCTTATCAGCACAATGTGGGTAGAGGTTACATTTGAAATTTCACTCCTGCCTGCTCTGGTAATAAAAGAAGAAATCTGAAGGCAGTGGTGTGGATTGAAAATTTGAGTTTTAATCTTCAGTTCTGTAGGTTAGTGACAAAGAAGTAGGATCCTCATAAGGAATCATTGGGTATGGGAAGAAGAGAATAGAAGGTTGAGTAATCCCTCTGGTGTCATGGCTCTGAATTTTTGAAACAGGATTAAAAGCTTCCATCTCACTTCAGCCCTGTATTTCAGTAGACAGACTCCATAGTGCACTTTTCTGGTAACACAATTGTTTTATAGCTCTAGTTTTTGGTGCTGAGCTAAGTGAGTTGTCTAGCCCAAAACCTGAGCAGTGTTTGCCTCAATGTGTCTACATTCTAGAGGAGAATTGGTGTCAGGTAGAAAGGGGGAGGAAAGAGATGCATGAGGAACACTCTGAAAAAATTACATTTTGGGGTTACAGCTCCCAGTAGCCATTTTGGCTATGAGATTCCAGAGGTTGTAGTCCAAAAAGGTAACTTCCCCAGGCTCTACTAAAAATGCATAATTTGAAAAATATACATAAATATACAAAGAGGTCATAAAAAGTGTTGGGGAATTGAGAGATTTTTGGTAATGAGACTCTCAATCGGCAGAGTATCTTAGTAATTGCACAAAAACGGAAGTTGAACAGATTAGCAGTCCCACTTCTATCACTCCACCCCCAAACACACTTAACCTAGCTCAAAATAAACACAAAAAACAATTTGGTTAAAAATATAAAAGAATTTACTAACAAAATCTTGTGCATAGTCTACACAGGTTCAATTCTTGAAGAAGGTAGGAAGAAAATTAAGCACTCACATGCTTGCTGAAAATAATCCGTGTTGGGAGATCTCAGGGCATGCTTTCAGGACAAAAGGCAAAGACAAAAGGAAGGAGTAAATGGCAAGAGAACCTTTTTAAGACCAAAGAATGTGTACGTGCTGGAGGAAGAGGTGTTGACCAAAACAAACAGGAAGTTTTCTCTAGGCTATCTCTCTATGCCTACAGTAAACATGCAAACAAACTAGCCAGTTAATTAAGCATGCAGAGGTTGCCACTCTCAACAAAAAGTGCATATATTTGAAAATTATGTATAATATACTTATTTTCTTTTTTAAAATTCACAC
This sequence comes from Cyclura pinguis, assembly GCA_030412105.1. NCBI lineage: Eukaryota > Metazoa > Chordata > Lepidosauria > Squamata > Iguanidae > Cyclura > Cyclura pinguis. The sequence goes on along the minus strand of CM059599.1, from coordinate 12,620,176 downwards.
ACATTTATGGGGAAGGGAAGAGTTTCTCACACTAATGCCAAAATGAGAATGCAATGAAAATAATGATGGACAATAGAGAAAGCAGTGAAAGTGAAGCTGAATGCATTGACAGGTGATATTTTTAGGGACCCTTGCCACTTTCACTGCCACTGGACCCTTTAGGGACCCTTGCCACTGGAGACCAAGGGAAAAAATTCTGGGAGCTATAGTCCAAAAGAATAACTTTTCCAAACTTGGTCAGTGAAAAAGCTCTGCTCCCTTTTCCAAGCTCTGACCATTTCCAAATTCATACCCACCAATTCTTCCAAGTTCTGCCTCAACTTTTCCCAAGCTCTGTCCATTGCCAGCCACACCAGGAGACAAAGTGTAATGTATGGGTCCCATGGCTGATGTTGTCTTGCAGCACTGGAGGACAGAACTGTCTGTACCCTGTGTGCCCTAACTTAACCTGCTGTCCTCAGGCTGCAAGGAAGATGCCGTCCGGTCCCCAAGGTTGACAGACCAGACAAAGCTGTCCATGAGACTGCGTTTGTATGTGTAACAAGAGAGGACACCATCTTGTCCTTCACCTGAAGTAACACAATGTTTTGGGATGACCCTGCACTGATCCCCACTATTGCTCCCCCATAACTGAAGTTGTCCCCTCTGCAGGCAAAAGAGACCTTGGGGAGATCAATCAGAAGAGTGCTGTTCCTGATCAGCCCTTCACCCAGGATTCTTTCAGCCTCAAAGGGAACAGAGCCTTTTAAAAATGGTTTATAGCATCTGAGACCATTGGCAGGTCATAGAGTACGAAGCATTCACTTCCCAAAGATGATTCTTTCCTGCTATACAGGAGAATTCCATAATGTGGCATCCAAAAATGTAGCATATGACCATCACCAGTCAGCCTAATTACTCTGCTGGCTGGGAATTATGTGGGTTGTTGTCCTGCAGATCCTCAGAGTGCCAAGCTGATACAATCTGAGGAAGGCTGATACAATCTGTCAGGTCTATGACAAGGTCAGTTTTCTCTCCTCCTTCCAGCTATTCATTGTTTATTTTAAAAACGTGTATTAAATGTTTTTATCCCACCCGATATCATGAGATCTCGATGCAGCATACACGTAAAATCAGTATCAAAAGATTAAAACAATTTAAAACAATAAAAAATAATTTGAATGGACTAAAAGCCTATTAAGCGTATTAACAAGTTAAAGTAGATTTAAAAGATTCAGTCAGATTGCAACCTTCTTGTGATAAAGTTCTGGGAGTGTGGCTATTTAAGTGCCAGTGCAGCCTGGAAGCAGGTTGCTAGGCAACCAGAATAGCACTTCAGGAGGGAAACCCAGCCCGGTAGTGTGTGGGAGGGGCTTGCGACTGAGACGGAAGTTATATAAAGCCAAGTACCTGTGGGTTATTTTGACTCCTTCAGTGAGAGTCTAGCGAGAAGCTAGGGGGTAAGAGTCCCTCTGTTTGCAGGAGAATGTGGCTGTTCTGGAAGGTTTAGTTCTTAGTGGAAGCCTAGTGAGAGGCGGAAGAGCAGTTGAACCTTAGTAGGATCTGGTTACAGTGTGACCTAGATTGGGGATTAAGCCTTTGGTGGGAGTTTAGCTGAAAGGCTATTGTATAATTGTGTCTTTTGTGAACGTCTAGAGATATAATTGAACTGCATATGAGCTCTAGTATACTACCTTGTTCTTACCGTTATCTTAATAACTGTTACACTTTATCTTTGTAAACACCGACTTGACTGAGTTGTATGCAGTGTATACAGTAACGCAGAAAACACACTACCATAAAATTATTAAGTGGTTCTAAATAAACATTGAATAGTCTTGCCCTTTAACACAAAGGTGGTAATTGTGGGAGGGAGGCAGAGCTGCATGGTAAAGACAAGGTGGTTTATCAGATTGGGAATCACCACACCAATCTGGGAGAAATACAGACCTGTCACATCTCTGTATAAGCATTTTAAAGTAAGTCAGGCTCAAAGGCTTTAGTAGGTAGTTGTATTTTTACTTAGTGTCTAAATAGCAGCCAAATGTTGCTGCTAATCAGGCCTCTGAGGGGAGGGCTATTCTGAAGCAAGGATGCCACGACTGAGAAGGCCCTTTCTTATGTCCTCACAGTTGTTGACCTTATCAACTGGACACAGAGGAGAGCATCTAGCGGAAATCAATCCTTGTGCAGGCATGTATAGAAAGAGGCACTTCTTCAGGTATCAAAGTCCCAAGATGTTTAGGGTTTTAATCTCCAGCACCTTTTATTCAGATTAGAGGGGAACTGGTAGAGAGAAACTACTGTTTCAGTCATGAAGCTCCTAAAGATCAAGGAATAGGGTGGAAAGAATATTCAATAATAATTGGAAAAAGGTACCAAAAGGTGTTTCTCAGCTGTCAGGAAACCCAGACAAAGAGTGTCATGGACTGATGAGAATCTTTGTGATTTGGAACTTATACTATGCAAAATTCTTACCTTTTTTTGCATAAAGCAGCATTTTCTGCAAAGGAAACAGTGTTTTCTGTATAGAAAATAATATTTCTGTGCAGAAACAATATTTCTGTGCCAAATTGCAAATAGCCTAGAAACTACCGTTTCCTAAGCCTTTCTCACAGTAGGAAGAGAATTGCTTAAATCACTTACTGCTTCCTTTGAGAATGAAATTGGCAATGAATTACATCCCCAGAGATGTGCATTCTTAGCTGTATTTCAGCCAATATTGAGATCCTCCTCTCTCACATCGTATTTTTCTTTTTAACTTTTCATTGCTCTTGTATTTTGTGTCCAAGAACAATTTACATATGAACACTGGTTGCTGATGAGTGTTGTGTCAATGGGATGGTTAACCAGCTGTATGTTCTGCTCTGAAGGAGCTATCTATGGGTGTTGAAGCTTTTTTGAGGCTAGGACTCAGTGCCTTGGATAGATCTTTTAAAAGTTCTGACCAGAACTCACAGCAAATTCACTAGCATGACTAACATGAAAGAAACAGCTGCTGGGATGCAGGTCTGACACAGAACTTGCTGTCCTAAGTTCTGTGTCAGGCCTGCATCTCAGAAGCCATTTCTGTTTAGTTACAAAGATTCATCAGATCACAGAATTAGAAGGGGCACCATGGGCCATCAGGTCCAACACTCTGCTCAGTGCATGATCTCCAGCTAGAGCATTTCCAGCAGGTAGCTGTCCAGCCTCTTTTTGAAGACATGTAGAGAAGGAGACCCTGCCACCTCTTTAGACAGTTGGTTTCATTACTGAACTGCTCCCACTGTCAAGCAGTTCCTTCTAATGTTCAGTAAAAATATACCCTCCTGTAACTTAAAACCATTAGGCCTTGTCCTACCCTCTAGAGCAGCAGAGAACAGGCATACCCTTTCCTCTCTGTGACAGCCCCAGAGGTATTTAAAGAGTATGATCATGTCATGTCACCCCTCAGTCTTCTCTTCTCCAAGGTGAACATCCATGTTTTGTTCTCCATACCTCTTATCATCCTTGTTGCCGTTCTTTGAACCTGCTCCAACTTATGTATATTCCTCTTAAAATGAGGCACTCAGAACTGATAATAGTACTCCAGCTGAGGCTTGATCAGTGCAGAATATTGTAGGACTGTTACTTGGTGTGGTGGTTTGAGTGTTAAACTTCAGCCCTGGAGACTAGAGTGTGATTCCCTGCTTGGCCAAGGAAACCCTCTGGGTGACTTTAGGTGTGTCACACACTCTTGGCCCTAGAAAATCCCACAATAGGTTCACCTTAGCATCGCCATAAGTCTAAAATGACTTGAAGGCACACAACAACAACACTTGCCTCAGCTTGGAAACTAATGCTTCTGCTAATGCAGGCTGAATAGCACTCACTTTCTTTGCCACAACGTCACACTGCTGGCTCACATTAAAATTATGATCAAAAATAATCCCAAGGTCCTTTTCACATGTAGTACTTCTGAGCCAAGTATCCCCTGTCCTATACCTGTACATTTGATTTGTCTGGTTTAAATGTAGAACTTTGCATTTGTCTCTGTTAAATTTCATTTTATTAACTTCAGCCCAGTTTTCTAGTTAATCAAGGTCCTTTTAAATTCTGTTCCTGAGTGACCAGTATGCAACCAATGTGACCCATCCTCTCATTACAAACATCTTTGTATTTCTACAGTATCTGAAGAGCAGATGCTGGCTGTCGATGAATATGACCTCAATGTGGTCCGGCTTTGCTTCCAAGCTTTCCTCTGTGATGAACATGGCCACTGCACGCTCCCTCTTCCTCCAGTCATCTCCAATCCTATTTATGACAACCGTAAGTGCCTATGAGTTAGGTTGTGGTAATTGATGTCAAAATTTCTACTGATGCCTTGGCCATGCTTATTCTGCCTAAGTGTTGTTTCTAGAGGTTCCTTGGTTCCTTTGGGTGCAACAACTTCTAGAAGCCCTCATCCACCATGGACACTGGGGTATGGTTGCTAAGTGTCGCATATTATTAGGGAAGTCCCTTGTTTGAGGCCAGAAAGCTTTTCTCTTATAGAACTGGCGGGTCTCTCTGTTATAAGGGATATCCCCTGTTAGTGGGTTGGAAACCCTTTCCTTTTATGTAGACTGAACGAGATGCCAAAAAATCCTGTATTTTAGGATTCTATTCTATGCATTTTGCCCCAGCAGACATTTGTAAATAGGTCATCATGTAATGGGTTTGGGTATTTTGTCTTTAAAGCAGAAGGATTAATCTTTTAGTGGATTTGATTAGATATATCCCACATAGCTGCACCTCCAAATGCATTCAGCAGAATTTGATGTCTGTGAGCATCCATCTCTGTTCATATTTACTAGATATGAGTTGCAGCTACCCTCAGAGCTCAGAAGCTTTCCTTTTGTGTTCACTACAGCTCTCAGAATTCCCAAGCCACTGTGGCCGTGGAATTTTTTCTAGGCTTCGCTCACTGGTATCACTACATCTCAGAGCTGAAGTGTACACTGTGTTAAATATGTAGCATATAACTGAGCTTCAGTTTTTTCTTGCTTAATAGTCAGTGCATGCAGGCCACATTAGGACCATGTTAGTGAGAAGAGGAGATTTAACTCTTCTCAAGCCCTTTTTTGATTCTTAAATCCTGTCCAAACACACAGAATGGCTGCAATTGCAGGTTTGTTTGGGGTTTTATTTGAGATATGAGGAGAAATTGAATTAAGGTTAAAAATGATTCCTAGTGTTTGTGTACTGGGTCTACCTTACCTGTGCATGGCACTTCCTCTCCATATGTGCTTGCTTTGAAATAAGAAATAAAATGTCTCTCAGACAATACACAACATATTTCATAGCCTGTCATTTAGCTGAGAGCTAGCTTCTGTGTCCTGAAAAAAGAAGTGTTCTGAACTTCGGTGCACACGAATAGAAAATATTTTTAAAGTCACCCCTTTCTGCTCCTCAAAAGCCATACTATGATTTAACAGGGCATATTTGGGTTTATTATGCTCTGTAGAAATACAAAAGCTGATAGCTAGTTTTGCAAACTGTATTGCAGCACATGTAGGGCAGAGATTGCACATAGTTAATTAATGTCTTGGAGACAACCAGCCGCTAAAGAAGTCTTGTAGAACTTCCTCTCCCTCCGTCACTCTATTCTATTTTTGAAAAAGAGTTACAGTAATAGCCTGCCCCTCCCTTTCCCTCTACCAATTGTTGTTTCCTTTTTCCATCTAGGTGCTCCCAATTCAGCAGAACTGAGAATCTGCCGGGTGAACAAGAATTGCGGAAGTGTGAAAGGTGGAGATGAAATTTTCCTCCTGTGTGACAAAGTTCAGAAAGGTAAATGGCCACCTCCAGATTTCCTCCTGCATCACTGGGAACTAAAACACCACATCTGCTGTCACTTACACTTACCCACACAAGAATCGATTAAAATCCATTAATAGCTCCATCAACACTGGAACAAAGCAGGCTGGGAGCCACACGAGGCACAAGTCTGTAGATGAGTTATGGAAAGGTGCTTTTGGTTAGATCTCTTGATTAGCATGTGATCTGACTAACAGTGGCAAGACCTCCTTTTGGAGGCTCAAGTGGAGAGTTATGGCAAGAGATGAAACTACAAAGAATCACCTGATCTTCCAGGCAGCTTCGCATATGCCCAGTTTCCTCCCCAATTGGTGACCAGCACAAGTAATCATTAACTACAGGAAGATAGCAAAGCCCCAACTCTCATAATGACCTACTGCTAGTCCCCAAATCTGATCCACCACCACTGAGCAGTATTTCCCCATCTCCGTAACCTGCCTTCCTCTCCTGGCAATAAGAATTGGGCTACATTGGAAGGGCTGTGTTCATTCTAGTGGAATATCCTACTTGGTACTACTCCCCTTGGAGGTGGCTTCTTCTCACTGTCTCATAAAGCTAGAAGGGAAGTGATGGCAGCAACAACTCTTTGCTGCCACTGATTTTTTGCCTGCTCATCTGCCTAAGCACCAATGTTAAGTGGATGGTGTATTTCCACAACTCTTTGTCTGTGTGAAGTGTCAGCAGCTGTCGCTCCTAACAAACTTGGTTATTTGCTGACCAATTTGTTTGGTGGATGGGAAGTGATTTTGGTAATGATGGCAGGAAACAGAAGTGGCCACTTGGGTGGAGGGCTCCCCAAGCCCTGCAAAAGGCTTTGTAGATAAAAAGGGAGGGAAACAGTATTATCTCTACATGACATGTCAACTATAATTTTTGACAGATGTATGCATGTCTGGGAAATGACAAGTAGCTGTGGATCTCCAGAACAAGTAAACACACTAAAACAAAGACATGCGTCATTGCCACACATAACAATATATCTAGTGCTAGCACTATCATCTTTTAGTGGATTGGCCTCTAGATAAGTCAGTGAAAAAATGTAATTGGTTAACTAGTGTGTGCCAAGTTTAATTAGTAGAACACTAAGTTAAGACCATACATAGTTATCTTTATCAGGTTGTCCTAGTTATGGAAGGGTGAGGAAATGGCAGCTTGAGGGTCACATTGGGCCTCCGCAGACTTCACCAGATGGCTCCAAGATCCTGAAAATGTGAGGTGTGTACACATTGCCCCCAAATTAGCAGATTGCCTCCAGCAGTGGCCGATAACCCCAACCTGCCCCCCAAACAAAAATGGCTGGGGATAAAACAAATATAGAAGACATAACATACTTCCATCTTCATTTCTGACTTAATTTCAAACTGTGTGGCCTGACTTGAGGGGGAGGTATAAAAATCATCCCTGTACCTGCCCATCCCTAAGTTATGGTGTGCTAGTGCAGAAAAGTAAAGCATAAAACAGTGTTAAAGATAGCATTTTACTTAATGAGTGGTATCACTTTGAGCCAGTAATTGCACATCTTCCCATCTCCTTCAGTATCTCAAATCAATGAGATCAGATATTGAGATTTGGTTAAATATATGGAGATTCAGTGGGAATTTGATAAATTCATGGAGAAAGTGGAACCTCCATGATCGAAGGCACTATACCTCTGAATACCATCTTATGGGAAGAAGCTATGGGAGAGGACTCTTGCTGACATGCCCTTATTATGGGCTTCCCTGAAAAATCTGTTCAGCTACTGTCCAAGGCAGTAGGGCTGTCCTTTGAAGATACAGAGACCTTGGAATAGTTAAGATTTTGGACTACAATTAGCAAAATTCCCTCCTTCCCAGCATCCCCAAACTTTCTCTGGGAGTTGTAGTGGAAAAAGTAGTTTTTCTAAGCTATGTGTCCCTTCTCCCCTGCAAAGCGTGTGGTTATGACATGCTTAGCAGAAAGCAGAACCGATCCTCAGTTTTTGGATTTCAGATGAACAATGGTAGGCTCTTTGCTTTTTATTTTCCATTTTTGTCTTCACTGCTGACATTTTGCTAACGTCAACTCTTTGTCTTTTCGGTGGCCAGATGATATAGAAGTGACATTTGTCATGAATGACTGGGAAGCCAAGGGAATTTTCTCTCAAGCTGATGTGCATCGCCAAGTTGCCATTGTCTTCAGGACCCCTCCATTTTACAAAGACATCTCAGAGCCTGTCACGGTGAAGATGCAGTTGCGAAGACCTTCAGATCAAGAAGTCAGTGACCCTATGGACTTTAGATACCTGCCAGAGGAAAAAGGTACACCAGCTGTCAAAGGAGATGTAAGCCCATGACCTTAGAAAAGTTACTGGACTGCAGCCCTCACCGATACACTAAGCTAGCTAGTGTTGGTGGGAGTTGTAGTCCAGAAACATCTCGAGGGGTGCAAAATACCCACCTCTGACCTGCAGGAAGATGTGTTCCTACATTGAAAATGGAAATGTTGGCTGGAATCCTTGCTTGTACACATGTACTTTTTTGGCCACTGTACAATGGGTGTTGTACTTTGGGCATATCAACATGACTCTTTGGAAAAGATGGTAACGCTTAGTAAAGTGTAAGGCAGTAGGAAAAGAGGAAGCCCATACTAAAGATTCAGTCAAAGAAGCTGTGGATTTGAGTTTACAAAACCTGAACAGTGAATTTGATGACTAGAGCTCTTGAAGATCTCTCATTCATAGTGTTGCCTTGAACCAAAGTTGACATGATGGCAAATTGTAACAGCAACAAGAATTGTATGCATGCCATCATGGTTACATAAGTGGAGTTCCAATGTAACCATTTCACATGGGCCTAAATCCTGCTGTTAGTCCCAACTAGAGTAGAGCCATTGAATCAGTTGGATTTACCTATGTGTTGATCCATCATCCAACAATTGGTTCTACTCTAGTTGAGTCTAACCACCAGGATTCCAGTCATGAAGTTGTGCATTCTTGGATGGTGCATGAGTATTCGTCAGTACCTTTGGTATACCTCTGGATAGATTGAGATCACAGAAGTAGCTACTGCACATTCCCCATTACACAACACAAGGACAAGCAGTTGCATTGGCAGTTGGTTGCACAGTGTCCATATCCAGCAGAAGGATGGTGTAGCACAGGTACCATCTGACTATGTCAGGGTTGGTTTACACTGCACATGCGTGATGTAAGATCTAAGTGAATACTTTTGTGAACTCTGATGCCAATTTCACTGGCTGTATTGGCTGGCAGACTGGCAGAGCCGTATTCCAAAAAAAGTACCTTTTCCAAGTTCTGAATTTCCTTTTGTCTTCTGACTCTCCTACCAATCAATATATCCCTCCCTGTGCTTACCTCAGGGATTCTCAGAACTGTAGTTGAAAAAAATAACGTTCCCAAGTTCTGGTTCAGGCAGATTGTGCGTGAGATTAGCTAGCACTGTTCAATGAAATCTCAGACTGATTTATACAGGAACTAAATAGGTCACTCAGCTTACGAGAATCTCATCTTGGAACCACTTCCTCATTCATGCCTACAAAGTTCTTATAGGCAGGAGCATGTCTTTAACCTTTGCTTTAGTCTTATTTAACCTTGTTTTTTTACTAGACAACTTCTTCTTCCACTGCTATAAACCTTTACTCTCTTCTAAAGGAGAAGATGATTCAGGAAAGAGTTTTCTATTATCAGATTGGCAAGCTTCTTTTAATTTGGAAAACCCCCAATTGTTGTGCCCAGTGCCAGCCAAGACTTTTTGGCCTGAGGTGGAGCAGAAAATGGCGTCATCCAAAGCCCACCAAGTTATTTTGGCATATGAGGCCAAAAAGTCCCAAAAGCACTTCTCCTTCTCTCTGATGGTAACACTACATGAAGAACAAATTAAATAATCATCAGTTCGCTGCCTTAAATCTGCTAGCCGAGGAGGTTGCCAATACCTTGTCATAATATTTCATGCTCATAGTTTAGAGAAGTTACATTTTGGGGGCTACAAACTCTCAAAAACCCCAAGAAAGCAGGGCCTGTGTAAAAAGCCTCCAGGAGAAGGGGGAAATGCAGCATGAGGGAGGGGTGTCTGGGTCTCCAGAACCATATGGTGTCTTCTCTTGCTGTATAAGATAACTTGCTATATTCCAATGCATAATGAAGCAAAACTCAAAATGTTTTTTTTCCTAGAACCATCTGTAAAATTATGTATCTATTTGTGTTTGTGGTTTCGTCGCTAACTGCAATGCTATCTTTCTTCTCCTTTTTAAGATCCTTATGGTCATAAGACAAAAAAACAGAGAATGCCAATGAGTTTACAGAAGCTCATCCAAGACTGTGGTAAGGATGCTCCTGCTTCGTTCTCATCTAATGTCCTTTACTTTGCTGCCTTCACAGTACCATCCTTATGGCAAGGAAATAATTCATTAGAATATAATTAGTTGCCTCTAAGTTTTTAACACTTTCTACACGCCATTTTAAAACAGGTGTTTTTATTGCTAAATGCCAATGGCATTTTGGAGATGAGGGGCAACTGTGTCATTTTTATTACTTTCGTTTGATCAGTTTTGGTCATTTCAAATGATGCTTTTCAATTTAACATGGGTGACAAATGAGTCTTGGAACATTTTACTCAGTATTTTAACATTTGTCAATCAGTTTCTTTCAGTAAGTTAATGCATTGGTGCTAACATTACCATTTTCATACACTGTCGATAACTTTGGCTGAATTCCTTCTTTGCACTTGTAGCTAAGTACAGTATTCCCCCCTTATCTGCAGGGGATAATAGATGCCTGAAACCGCAGATAGAACCAAACCCCATATATACTATGTTTTTCCCTATAGAGACTGACAGGGTAGCGTTTAGCTAGGATGATTCATGTTCTGGGTGGGACAGAGCAGCTTGCATGAGATTTCATCACTAAGAACAGTTTAAAACTTATGAATTATTTTATTTCTGGAATTTTCCGTTATATATTTTTGGACTCTGGCTGACCATGGGTAACTGAAATCATGGCAAGCAAAACTGCAGATAAGGTGAGGCTACTATAAACATACACATAGCTACAAATTACCAAAGGAAACAATTCCCAAAACCCATCTGAAACTCCAAAGAGGCTTTCTGCTCCTTGTTGCACCACAACTTGGGGACTGGCAGCAGCATCCTGAAGCACCCCACTCAAATGTCTTATGGACTCCCATCGCTCCAAATGGCTCTCTGGAGTTTAGGGTTGGTTTTGGGGGACATTTATGATCGTGGCAATCATGGATATTTTTAGCATAGCTGAAAACAAAGCAGTTACGGATCTGTAATGTTAGGTTACAAATCCATAACTGCAATGCAGGGATGACAACCTAAGAGTTTTAATTTTAGTTGTTGATTTAGTTTTTTTAAAAGATTCCACCTGAACCTCAGGAAGAACTTCCTGACTGTCAGAGCTGTCCGGCAGTGGAATATGCTGCCTCAGAGTGTGGTGGAATCTCCTTCTTTGGAGATTTTTAAGCAGAGGTGGATGGCCATCTGTTGGGAGTGCTTTGATGTGTGTTCCTGCATAGCAGGTGGTTAGACTGGATGGCCCCTGGGGTCTCTTCCAACTCTATGATTCTACGATTCTATGATTCTGTGATTCTTGTAAGCTGCCTAGGGTTCCATTTTAGCAGGCTAATGGGATGTAAATTAAATTAATAATAAATTTGGCATGCGTTTGGTAAAACTGGAATATGCTGATATGTTGTGGAGGTGCGATGGTACTCTAGAAGCTGGCTTTTACATGTCCTTCTAACAGGTACTTCTAACAGCTGCAAAAATAATGTGATTTGGTAGGATGAAGCTGCTTTATTGACACAATGAGTAACATTATCTTTTTTATTTTCAAAAGTATCTTTTTAGGTATTTGCAGAGGCATTTTTGAGAAGGAGTTAATCAAGTTTTTCTTAACAAGCCTAGGATTCTTTTTGGCAAATGAAAACTAACTAAAAGTAAAAAAAACAATGAGCAACACAATAAGTAACATAACTAGTTACTGTGTTGAACGTGTGTTGTAATGAATGAAGACGACAGGTTTTTTCTAGCACAGTAGTGAGTAACAGAAATGAATTATTTTTTAAAAAAGTAACTTTCCAAGCTCTGAGTCCAAGCTCTAGTCAGCCATTGCCAGTCCGCTATCCTTTCCAATTGCCCTATTTTCCTCATTTAGCCAAAACACTATGGCTTAAATCCAGTTGCTAGTCCAAACTAGAATAAACCCATTGAATCAATAAAATTTACACAAATATTGACTTACCATTCAGCAGTAAATATAACAGGCCTTCTCTATTTAGGAGTAGCAGATAGATTTTGACTTATATCCAGAATATACTCAATGTTCAATGGACTGTTTGCTATTTTGTGTGGAGAGTTGGCTCCTTAGAGCTATTTTTGTATTTTGGCAAAAGTTCGGAATCCACCAAAAACAGTGTTTCTTCAGAATGGAAGTTGCTATCAGAGGGAGTGATAAATTATTAACTTGTTTTGTTTTAGTATATCTAGGCTGACAACTTTTTTCTTCTGTTAGGTCCACAAGAGAGGCCTAAAGCTGTTTCCATGTTTCAGACTGCTACAAGTGAAGGAAAGATGATTAAGAAAGGTAGGTTCTCCTCACCTATTTTTTTATTTTAAATTTCCCTCCCCAATCTTGTCCCCTTCTAATCTCTGGCTCTCTTGTGGGCAACTTGCTACAGCCTGCCACAGTGTTTGAGAATCTCTGTAGTATGGCTAAATGTTCCTTTGGCTTTTCTAAGTGTTGTTAATTCTCTTTCACAGAAAGAAATATGCATCACCCCCAAATGGAACCAGTCACAATCCCAATGGAGAGAACATCCATGAACACTCTTCCAGTGCAGCCGTATTATCCTTCTCCGATAAGCAACCACTATCCCAATGGACGCCCTGCCCCAATGGGCGCCATCAAGCAGGATGGAGCTCTCCAACCATGCTGGCGTTCCTCTGCTCCCTCCTTCAATGGTTTCCCACATGATGGCAACTTCTCAGAGGATATGTTACCTCCTGGCTTGCACAATGGCAGCTCTCCATCGCTACAACAGGAACAGAGCCTGAACTGGGTGAATCCAAAGGACAAGAACATCTACAGAGGGTTCCCCAGCACAAGAAACGGCCAGGGGCCATCATTATCATCCCTGTCGTCATCATCATCTTCATCAGTATCTCAACATGACCTACTCAATGGCTCCAGCACTGTTGCCAGCCAGACTGCTCATCCTGTCAATGTCACCATGGCCAATGGCCTCAGCATGGAGATGGACGATGCCAGATGTTCGAGTGTAACCTTGGAAAAGGCCTCTTTTGCCCAAGTTTTAAATCCAAATGATCATGGGCAGCAAGTGCAACCCAGACCACATCCTTGTACGTTGGCAGAAGCAATCTGCAGTTCATCTTTGAATTCCATTTCCAACGCATATGAGTCATTGTCCTTCAGTTACCTGGATAGCCTCAGTGAAGTGAGACCGCCCAGCAACCCTGCTCTGCAGAACTCAGTCAGTATGTCCAGTAACCAGTACTTCACTGCATATGGAACCCAGAACGAAGAGTTCCTTAACTCCTTTGACAGCAATTTTGATGCCATGCTTTAAAAAATTCAGAAGGCGATTGTGGTGTTATATCATGACTTCCTTTAGTAGGAAAACTAGTTTTTCAAATGACTGCAGTGGGAGAGGTCATGTTACCTGCATGTAGCAGGTTTTAAACAATAAGGTGGTGATCTTCGTATTACTGATTGAGGGGTGATCAGATAGTGTCGGAAAGTTTTTGTATCTGCTTTGTAAAAAGCACTCCTACATTTGTATTCTTGTGCTGCCTGGAAAAGCTGGTGGAGAAGATTTATTTAATTTTTTAAATAACTTTTTTTTAACTGTGTCCAAATAACTTTTGCCTGAACATCCTATTGAGCTGAACCAGTGAGTTCAGCAGCTTGTTTTTCTTTTGTTTTGTTTTTATTCCCTTCTAGTGATGTTGTTGAGTGCCAAAATTAGACTAAATAGGGTTGGGGGTCAGGGAACCCACTGGTGCCCCATTCCATTTTTTTCATTTTTGACTGCTTTTTATTTTTGTATAACTTTTTGCCAAAATCTAGATCACAGTTATAATGCACAATTGCAATGTACCCTTCTCATTATAAAATGATAAATTTGCACATTTATCAAATGGCAGTTTCTCACATGCATACACCCTCTTTGTCAAACAGGATGCTAATATTGTACATTTTTCAGTAGATTTTAGAAGACAGTGAACAATTCTACAATACTGGCTACACAAGCTGAGGTTGCTAGTTTGCGAGTGAAGATGGACTCTTTCTATTATTTTTGTTTCAACTGTTCAGTGTGGTACTAGGGTAGATAGACCAGAGGACCAATGCTTCAGGTAGTCCCCTGGGTCACCTGGCCCTAAAATCAGTCTTGCTGTTGTTTGGGGGTGTGGGTAATTTTGGCAGGCCAGCTGCCACCTTCTATCCCTCTTCTCATTTCAGAACAAAGTTAGAAACCTTCTTTTTTGGACAAAAGTTCCCAAGATCTCCCACCAGTCATGGTTACTGACCATCGATCAATGGTAGTTCCATGTTAGTGGAGCAGTAAATCTGTTCTGGGTTTTAGTTGGACTTTAAAGAGACTTGTTAAAGACGTGGAACCCATTTGGAAGTTGGGATATGAGCAGCTTGTATATTTCCTTTAAAATTCAGACTACAACTCAGAGCAGGTTCACCACCATCCCACTGACACGGAAGCCACGAACCTCAACTATGGTCAGTCATGCTGGCTGAAGGATTTTTGGAACTGCAGTCTGAAAAAGGCAACCTTTCCAAGCATCATTTCAGGATCTACACCAGAAGTTTCTGTGTTAATCAAGTTAATGCGACAGCTCTCACCACGGACACTCTTTGCACAACAACCATAGCCAACCAGAAGAAGACATGTACGCCATCTCACAAACATATCTGCACCAAGGAGATTCTGAATGGACATGGAGATACTGGAAACTCATCCTAAAGTGCACTTGCCTCTGTTTCAGCTTGGCCAGAAGAAGCCCTGTTTTCTTCCTGAATTTCCTCATCCTCCCTTTGGCCTGTACACTCATATTGTAACAGAGTAGTCTCCTTACCTGCAGACATTTGACAAAACAGCCTTTGTCTTGCCCTTCTTGCTCTTCTTTGCAAGATCACTGATTTTTTTTTAATTGCAAGGTCAAGATTTTAAGGAAGAATGTTTGGAGTTATGACACTGGGTTTTCCCTAGTGCACCATTGAACTGAAATGGGAGGTACTTGCTATGTCTTGTGGAAAGGTGGCATTCCTGTAAAGAGTTCCTTCCTGTAAAGAGAATAGATACCTATCCTCTTTTGCAATGCCTTTCAAACATTACTGTGGAGATAATCTATTTGACTCAGCTATGTTGGCTTTATGGACAACTCCTTCATCTTACACCTTGTTGGTAAAAACAACAGAATACCTCCAGGCTGTGTTGGTCCTTCTGTGATCCAGCCATGACCAGTTCCATGGAGAAGAGGAACCAAACCCTGTGAGATGTGCTGGTTATGGCACCATATTATGTTCTTGGAAAACATGGTCTCCTTGCCAGTAGCATGGACCACAAGCAGCCTAAAATCTACATGGAAGAAACATAGTCAAGTTTATCAGCCATTGCATACAGCTCCTAGGACCTGCTAAAACTACTGGTTTTTTTCCCTCCCTCTCCTTTGCTGAGATCCTGTTTCCATCATGTGCATTAATCTTTGACCTTGGTATTCTTACACATAATTTAGCAACAGAGTGCATTTTTTTTTGTTCCCCAGTTGCAGATCACGGGGTTTTCAGTATCAAAGCTTAGAGGATATGGATAGGTGGAATGGGGGGAACAGCATTTTATTTTATTCTGAGGCCTTGGTGGGATGCCTTGTCCACCCAGCCTCCCTGACTCTGGCTCTCTCCAGATGTGTTGCATTACAAATCCCATCAACCACAGCCAGCATGACCAGTAGCGGGGATGCTCGGAATAGTAGTCTAGCCCTTCTGGAGAGTGCCGAAGAGGGGAGCAAGAAGGCTATACCAGACCCTGTCTTAAAACATCAGTGACTGGTCTCCAACCCAGAAGTGGATCTAGAGATGGGTTGAAGGATCTGCCTTCTGAGTTGGATGACTTAATCCCACATTTGCTGATTGGGATAATCAGTTCATTTGCACTGATTCTTTCAGCTAACCTATTCTTTAGCTCATTGCTTGTAAACCATATGATCTGTCAACCAGAGGCTTTTTGATACTGAACTTGTGATGTTTCTCTTGCTTTATTTACTATAACCCTTCAAATTAATAAACTAATGCTTGAAATAAGGATTCAGTAACCACTTTTGAAGTGGAAAAATTGGCAAGAGAGTATTTCCAACCAACCAACCCCCCCAAGAAACCACAGAATAACATGAGTTTGGGAAAGTGTTCCCTTTGTTGCAAGAAAGTAATTTAACATGTCCTGAAATACTCTTTCTTGTTAGTCTTTCTCTTTTTCTTTTAATCCATAGGTTCCTTTTGACGATATTATTATAAGGGGCTGTGCCATATGTACACATTTATTTGGGTATAAGTCCCACTGAATTTACAAGAGCTTCCTTGCAAATAGCCATGTATGGGTTTTCACTGCCAGTTGACTACTTAGATTAATTGAACAGTTTAAAATAGCACACACCCACCTATCTGTGACTGCAAGGATTGCAGGCTTGGTCACTCTTTCATGTTTTGTGAACTGTCTCTGATTTAAGATAGTTACGTGCATTTATCGAACATTACTTGACTGTGTTAGACCTTCTCCCCCTTCCTAAGAGTGATTTAAGCACCAGTGTACTGTCCATAATTATGTGTTGTTTTGTTTGCATTTAGGCAAATCTGCGTTAAGGTAATGATAATGACTGTGTCATTGTGAATTTTTGTTTTTTAAGGAAAAAACACAAGACATCTTTTAAAAATGTTGAAATAATTTTTAACTTTGAAATTTCCATTATTCTCACATTGAGGAGAAAATTATTTACCACAAAGACACATATGTCTTCTAACACAAATATGGGGAACTGTTTTTTTATTATTATTATTTTTTAATTAACACAGTCAGTACTTAAAAACATGCTGATGCAGAATCTCCACCTTCCCTGTTTTTCCTTGTCCTGTGAAGAAGTGTATTTTCCCCTTTCTGAAATAGTTTATGAGCTTGGATGAATATTGATGCCTCTCTCGACAAGTGTAACATATTTTCTGCAGTACTTAGTGATGCTTCTAAGGCAACTTCCATAGTCTGGCACCTTCCAAATATGTGGGACTACAGATCTCATTGCTGTTTACCAGCATGGACATGGAATTGGAGTTTAGCACATCTGCAGCTGCTACAGGCCAGTGACTATTTTGTTGCCAACTCCTCAGCCTGTTCATATAACTTTTAAGGACAGAATTTAACCTCGTAAAAACTAATACGGGCAGCTCTGTGTGACTGTGCATGTGTCAGCAGAAAACTGGCTACAGTACAGGTCAGTCTTGGAAGATTGTTAAGTGCTCTGGAATTTTAACAAAAAATATATGTACTTTAAGGCGTATAGGCACAGTAGATTCTGAAGGGTAAACCAGATAAACACCGTAAACCAGATAAACACAGTAGATTCTGAAGGGTAAACCATGATAAACCAGTTGAGACAGATACATTAGGTAGGTTATACCAACACTACTGATTTTTACAGTCATTGTGTAGGTCAGATTTAGTTCCAACCTACACAGTGATCACGATCTCCCTCAAGACTCACCTTGTAAGCAGTGTGCTTTCTGTGTTGTCAGAGAGCAAGGGGATCATTGAAGACATACCCAACTATTTTACTGTACTTGGACGTGGTGCAAGGATGTTATCTCCTGAGGATTGCCTTTGCTGATGCGTGTTGTAGTGTGCCCATCTACAGCAGGGGTAGGCAACTTTGGAAGGCTAGGGGACTCCATTCACCTCCTAGAAGACCTTGGGGTGGTGCGTCTGCTCCTGCCAAAATTGAAATTAAAATTTAAAAATGGCCCTCAAATGCCTCTGGGGGTATGGGAACATTTTTACAATGTTTTGAGTTTTGGAGAAGACTTCTCTTGGGCCTAAATTGGTGGAAATGCAAAATGCGGTGAAAGGTACCCCATGACCCCTAGTGGATGTTTTGGAGCATTTGTGACCAAAAGAATTTTTTTTTTTTTTTTTGGCGACATGCAATCATAAAAATTGATTTCCCCCTCTACAACCTCCAAAGTGCATTTGAAAGGATTCTGGACTTAAAAAAAATCTTATCCTGTATAGCATGGCGGTTTATTTCCCTCACTCTCCAGTTACACAGAAATGGCCATGTTACGTGCCTGTGCTGTTTGCATAGTGAAATTTGGTGGGGTACCTTTGACAGATGTAGCTATAAAGATGTACCTACACAACACGTATAACAGCCTCAGTGGCGCATCCCCTCAGCATAGTGTAAATGTCCACATGCAGACTTAAACTATGCTGAACCACATGCTCTCCCCACTGACCTGTTTATATAGCCCCTGAGGCTGCCTGCATGGCCATTTTGTGCTTCGCCGCAGGTAGATAAGGTTGGCGTGATTGTCTGTATCCCCACGGCCAGACACACATTGATGACAAAAGTGCTTCAGGAACCCCTCATGGATCTCAGCACTGATGCCATCGTTTCATGTCTGGCTCTGGGGATAGCCATGTTTAAATATTTGAAGGGATGCCATGTAGAGGAGGGAGTGGGCTTGTTTTTCTGCCACTCCAGAGACCAGGACAAGGAGCAATGGAGTCAAGCTACAGGAAAGGAGATTCCACCTGAACCTCAGGAAGAACTTCCTGACGGTCAGGGCTGTCCGGCAGTGGAATACGCTGCCTCGGAGTGTGGTGGAGTCTCCTTCCTTGGAGGTTTTTAAGCAGAGGCTGGATGGCCGTCTGTCGGGAGTGCTTTGAGGGTGTTCCTGCATGGCAGGGGGTTGGACTGGACGGCCCGTGTGGTCTCTTCCAGCTCTACATTTCTGTGATTCTGTGATGTAGCCAGGCATTTCTCTGAGCTTACTTGCTCACTGCAGAGCATGGAATGGCTATGTGGGGTGGCTTGATGGGCTTTGCAGTAAGTCACGAGGGAGTGGGGACTGCGGAGGGAAAGAAAATAACCTCCTCAACACTTGAAGAAGAACATCCACAAACGTTAGAGACAGTTATCCATGCATACGTCCCTACAAAAATTCTGGCCAGCATCTCCTGATACAAGATCTCCGCCAACGTTTAAGACAAGTTGTTCATATTTTAAAAAGGTTTTTGTTAACAGGCAGAACTTTATGTCAAACCGCATACATTTCACATCATTGCAAATACTGTTCATAATTTCCTTTTCTTGGTTCTTTTAGGGGAATGAGTGCTTTATGTCTGCTTCATGGAGGCCCAGGGGAAAGAAAACAATTACATTTTTTTATTGTTTATTATTTTTTATCTTTTCTGATTTTTTTATGCTTTATTTTTATTTCTTTATAGCTCCATTTGTAACAACAGGGTTTTAAAAATTAAGTTCAGTTTAAAACTTTTTTCTTCCACTGAAATGAACACAAATGACATTCAGTCTGTAAAAGGTGCTAATTTTTAAATTTATTATTTAAGTTTTTCTGGGGGAAAAAAAGAGAGAAAAAATTCCCCCATGGATTCAAAATTTCTGGAAATTTTACATCTCTGTGTACACCGAGGCTGCATTTCACCCACATTTGTACTTTTTCTCAGGTTTCAAAGCAGTGTGAAGGGAAGGCAGACAAAATCTGCCAAACCCAAGCAGTCTACTTCTCTCGTCTTTTACTCCTCCCATTCTCCTGCAGCCTTTTTCCTTCCTAGAACCATAGCTATGCCAGTGTAGCACACCAGAAAAATTCTGGCCCCAAAATATACATCCATTTTTGGTGGGGTATGTCATGTGTGTATTTTCTGCATGTATGAACATATCCAAGTTCAAAATCAAAGTGGGAGTGAATTGCCCAGTGGTTGAGTTTGTTTTGGTTTGAATAAACCCTTTTAGCACTTAAATGAATTATGGGCTTTGCTTAGAAGTTCTGGGAATTGTATCATCTACTGTGTAGTGATACACATCAGGGTAGTGGACTTCTGGGACAAAGCCAAGTAAACAACCTCTTTCCTTCTTCTGATACTGAGAAGAGACTGTGCAGACATGGTAGCATAGGGACGGAAGCACTTACGGGTCCTGCATTTCTGTGGATTGGGGGTGAGCAGTCTGTGGGGACATTGGTTGCTCTTATGAAAATCTGTAGCAAATTAGAATCTGAGGTTGGATGTAGAACAGAGCCTGAGAAAGTTCCTTGTTCAGACTTGGTTATGTACCAAATTGGCCTCAAGTTGTGGTGACCTTATCAATGAGACCCCCTCCAAGAAGTCCTGTTATTAACAGCCATGCTTAGGGCTTGCAAAGTTTGGACTGTGTCTCAGTCCACCTGCAGTGGGGTCTCCTTCTTTGCCTACTGCTTTCAACTTTACTGAGCATTATTGGCTTTCCCAGGGAGTCGTATTGTCTCATGATCTGTCCGGACTATAGTTCCCCCGTCAACATGGCCAGTGACCATGCTAGTCAAAGGATTTGGGGAGCTGTAGTTCACAGCCTAAATCCAATTGCTGGTCCCAATTAGATCAGAACCCATGAATCACTGGAATTTAAGTAAATCTCAATTTAACTGTTAAGTAAGTCTACTCGGGATCAGCAGTTGAATTTAGACCCAAATAAAGTAATCTTCCCAAGCTCTGGTTTAGATGCAATATGGGAAGGGTGAGTTATTTTTGCCCCCTTGCTGAAAAAATGGTGCTCTGGTAAGGACTTCAGCACTTGCTCAGATGTTCAGTGGATACTCCTTGCATTTGTTTAGCAAACATGAAACATGGGGGAAGTCCTTGGTGTTTATTTGAGTAACCCAAAATATGATCATTCCTGGCAGTTGAATCAGCGTTAAAACTATTTTCGTACTGTTCAAAAGTTCTCATGTTAATAGCTCGTTTGAATGTTTTCAGACATACAGCATTTTTGTTACAATTTTCTAGGGTTATTTCATTGTAAATAAATCTTTTTGGCACACATGTTTCAATTGACATTATCGTTATTATAATAATCGTTGCTATGATTAATATTATGGGTTGGAATCCTGTATCGGCTGCTGAGTAAACCTAGATAAATATTTTGTATTCATACTCACTTACTTGGTCAGGATTGTGACACTGTCACCACAGTCATAATTCCCCCTGCTGCAACCTACTTAGCCAGACCATCAACCGTATGGGGAGAAGGAGGTCCATTCTGGTGGCGATGAGCGCACGGGTGAATGACATTTCCATCAGGTTTGGTGGGAGCAGTTGGGCCAGGAGAAGTTACTTAGTTAAGTAGTTGCTGCTGTTTTGTGAGTGGAGTTTTGGATCATAGGATTATTTTATTTAATATCTTGCCTGTCCTCCCAGAACTCAGATTCAAGGTAGCTTACAAAATTCAGTAGCATACCAAAATACTATTTTTACATTTGAAACATCCATTTAAAAAAAAAAGATAAAAAAGGTATGACATCCTATTAGAAGCCCTTTCCTTTAAAAAGTGTCCTTTCTGGGTTTTGAAAAATCACTTTGTGTACTGGTGAAAGCACAACAGGGAAGCAGGTAGCCTAGCCTCCTTAGAAGGGGAGTTGTTGAGCATAGGAGCAGTCACCAAGAAGGCCATGTCTCAAATTATCAAATCTGATCTGATTTGCTTTCCTGATCTGCTTTGCAAATCTGCTTTCCACCTGTAGGCAAACCTTACAATCCCCTCCCCGCTCCACTTTTGGAGAACTGTGATGAGACCATCCAGATCAGGGAAAAGAGGAAATCTGTGACATTTGTATTCCCTTTATATTCACATAAAACCTTTAGATCAACGAACCGCCATTATTTGTGATTATTTTATATTTTTATTTACTCATTCCCCCATCTCCCATAGAAATGCACCCAATGCAAACATCCTGGCAGAGGGTAGTAGTACAAATGTAGCTTACAGAATGAAAAGTTTCATTACATACAGCAAAAATTTTAACTAAGTCAGAGCGAACATCCTGGCAGATGTTAGGGGCAATGTACTGTAAAGACAGATGTTTGTCTTTAAGTCATTTCCAATATATGGTGAGTCTAGGGTGAACCTTTCATGGAGTTTTCTCAGTAAGATTCAAAGGGAGGTTTGCCATTGTCTTCCTCTGAGGCTGAAAGTGTGTGACTTATCCAGTTAGTTTCTGTGGCAGATTAGGGATTCGAACGCTGGTCTCCAGAATCGTAGCCCCAACACCCAAACCATATTCAAACAGTTCCATTAGTAGTCATATGAAAACAGACTTAGAAAGAGCTTGGCGAAACTCACTCAGGAAGAACGTAACAGGGTTTTGGCACCCTCCTATTAGGTCATCGAATGCAAGGGTAGGGAAAATGTGCCCTCCACCAGGCTGCATTCAGCCCCTAAAACCTATTTGTGGTTCCAAGGAGTTGCTACTAACTGTTCCAAATAAAAAGGAAATTCAGAAGACAAAATAGGGAAAGAGAAATAGTCTTTTATATATTCTAGTTAAAAGATAAACATAGCATATGGGTTCTTAATATACAAAAGGTTAAAAGAGAACATGAGCAAGTTTGGCAAGTTAAAAATATAAATACAAAATATAATACCATACCACAATGAAGCAGGATATGATACAAACTGCAGGAACAGCACATCAGAGCAAATCAGGAACTGAAGTGTTCACTAAGAGGATGTTACTCTTATAGAGCCTTTACAACTGCTTCCAATAACAGTAGCAGGTGAAGGTCCTCTATAACACCAATAGACTAATTAACCCCATAATGACTAAAGTTGTAAGTCTTGTCAGTTCCAACACCAACTTCCCCTCCCAAAAGAACTGGAGAAAAATGGAATGTTTTTGCCCCCAAGAGGGCGTTTGGAAGGATTTGGAGGGCCAAAAATAAATTTGGGAAGCAGGAAGTAGATTTTCAAGCTTCCCCTGAGGGTTAATGTGCCCCCCAATATCCAACAATTGCTCACCCACCCACTAATCTAACACAGTTACCATGGACCCACCTATCTAATCCCAGGTTATTGGCTTAGTTGTTGTGTTTTGTGAGGAATTGATGGTTACTTTTTGGGCAGGGAGGAGTGGACAGTGGAGCCTCTGCTTGGACTTCAGCAAATGCTCAGCACTGACAATCCAGCACAGCTCCCTGTTTGACAGGCGATAATACAGTACTCAGACAAACTGTTTTATCACACTGCACCTAATTTCCATGACCAGAAGCTGTCAACCAGCTAACAGAAAAACAAAGCATTTGCTCAAGGATGCAATCCTAGGGTGACATCTGCAGCCCCTGCTTTCTCTTCTTCTGATGCAGGCTTAAACTAATCCTGCAGTGATATAACCTAAGGTTTAGAGCCAGCAAATATTCGGTTTGACTGGAAAAGGAGACATCGTTGACCTTCTGTAGGAAGAAAACCTGGCTGTGCAAAGAAAGGTCTAGGTCTAATATGGAAGGTAAGATATAGAGGGTCTTGTGAGTTTAGATGCTGGAAAGATTCCTCTTAGTCAACTTTCAGAAAATGTAATGGACCCCCAATTCAAGAAGAAACTATTTCAGAGTTCAGTCAAAGATCGCACTACTCTACAGCAAAATTAAAACCACGCATCTATGTTTGTGAAACACCACGAAGCAGAAAAGATGAGTCATATCAGAGACATCTATACCAGTTACAAGGTTGGGCATCATTGTGATACTATTATGAATGGCTATGAATGCACATGACAACAAAACCAGACAGCAAGTCTGCCCTCTCCATTACTTTATTAATTCATCACATGTCACCATTCAGTCAAAGCACATTGCTGTCCATAATCCATATTCTATGATCTGCAGCCATAGGTCAGACACAGATAAAAAGAAACACTGAAACACTAGAAAGGATTTTAAGAAGGGGATGTTTATTTTCTTCATTTTTTAAAAAAATCTCTTATCAAATCACAACATCCATTATAACAACTTCCGCATTTCACAAGATCTTTTTTTCTGGGTACATAACACTGGGCAAATATTACTGTGTGCAAACAGACATTATCCCTTCGGCTCATTGGCTTACCATTACAGCAGGGGTGGGCAAGGGGTAATCCTGGGGCCACATGTGCCCCCTTCCAGAAGATTTTTGTGGCCCTCAGTACCTCCAGTCTCCACATTGACCTTTTCTGGCTGAAAAGGGGGGTGAATTGCTGCTCCTGGAAGTCTCCAGGTGGAATCACAAACTACAGTCCTCCCTCCATATTCATGGATTTGACCTTCACAAATTTGATTATTTGCAAGGCATATGCTTGCCTCTTCCCTCCATTTTCCTCCTCCCATCCCTTGCATTCCTCACCCTAGGCTTATGAGACTTGTGTTTAAAATGGATGTGTTTTTTTTCTTTTTGGGTGAACAAAGCCCCTTCCTAATGAAGGCATGATCTCTCTGCCATGTGGCTGCATATTCTGCTGTGTGTTGCCAACTGATTGGTCAGGTACTTCTTAGTCAAGATGGCTGCTGGAAGTAATTAGAACTTCCCAACTCCCCTCTTCTCTTGTCTGTATTTAAATAGATTTCAAGTCATCTCTGCACCATTTAATATCAAAAATATTCAATTTTGAGAAACAGAAGCAGCCACATTGTTTTATTTTTTGGTAGTCCATGTGGCTCCTGAACTGCTGCAGTTGCCCATCTCTTGAATTACAGCATCTTCCCAAATGACAAGCACACCTCCCTCAACCTTTCAGGTGAGAGACGGTTATTTAGGGCTCTGTCACCAATGGCATACAGTTAGTCCTCCACATTTGCTAGGGTTAGGGACTCAGGACCCTTGGAAAAGTGGAAAAATCACAAATATCAAAATATGTTCCTGTGTCTGTGAGAAGGGGGCTGAGGTATGGTAGGGAAAGGGCACCCATGGTCCTAACCAAGTCACAGAAAGGAGCAATGAGTTGGCACCGTGGCCCTATATTTCCTCTCTAAGCCCTCTCTTTCTTTGGGTGGGGGGTATCAAGGAGGATTTGTGGTACTGAGAAATTGGGCTGTGAGCTGTCTTTAGCTGGCCAGGCAGCAGCTGGTGGAGGACGAACGTAGGTACAGCCTTATCAGAGCCACTAAGGGGGATGATTCCCCCAGAAAAGAAGCACTTGAGGTGGGGGGGGCAGGGGTCGAAAAACTTGCAAATCATCAAATCCATGACAGTCAAACCCACAAATGCAGAGGGCTAACTAAGAATGAAGTGCAATTCTGTGCCTACTAAATTTACAGTAGGGTGGTAGGGTCCTGTTGAACTATACAGGAGTTACTTCTGAATAAACATACATAGGACTGGGATAGTTTAACAGAGAGGACCAGCTGATTGAGTAATACCATGTGCAATTGCTTAGTGGCCTCAGTCATTGGTGGCCAGACTTGTAGTAATCATACTGTTGTTCCCTGCCCTAGATCTAGAGCTAACAGCATATGATCACCCTGTATTTATCTTGGTAATGTGGTTTGTACAACATTTCTAGGTGATGTTAAGCACCTTCTTTCTATCTCATATTGTGCTGGCAGTATCACAGGAAAGATGTCACTTAACTCCTCCTGTGACTGTTTAGCTCTATGATGCAAACAGCAAAAAAATCAGGAGTTCAAAAACCAACCCCAAAAGCCTCTGCCAGACTGGATGGAGGAGCGTTTTCTCCTTTTTCTGCCACACAGAACCAAGTAACTTTCAGGAGACTGCATCTAGTTCTCAGAATGCCCTTATCATTTCCAAATCAATTTCTGGACACCAAATCAGAGTCCCTTTGGTGAAAAAATCAAAGGAATTGCCTTACAAGAAGTGGTCCTCCCAACAGATGCAATTTGTTCCAGACAGGTATGCCTTCACATTATGCCTGGCAAAATACCAGGGCTTGGTCCCAGATTTAAGTGCATTAAACTGGGCTGATGGAAGAACACATCCCTGGTCCTTCTCCCTGCAATGGGGGCTTCAGCTTAACGGGTTGGAGATGAGATATAAGTGCAATCCCCCCCTCCCATTATGCAGATACACCTTCTGTGAGTGTCTTTCCACTCACAAAAGACAGATAGGTCCTGCTGTTTACAGCCCATTGTATTCAGAATTTCAAAATCCAATTAAGAACACACATTTTAATTACAAAACAAGCCTATGAACAGATCAACATGATCTAAAATGTTTAAGTAAAATCCAGAGTAGTCAGCTACTTTTCAAAATGCAGCCCATTCAGTTCTAACCCATCACTGGCAAGATGGTCTCTGTTGATGCCCCCATCTTCATAACCATCTTGAAACTTAAAACGGTTCATTAATTGTCCAGAGTTGGAGGCCAATCAACATCCACTGACTATAAAGGGAAAAAGATAATAAAAGAAATACTCATTATACAAAGACTAGGCTAAGATATTTGTTCTCAGTACAGCTGGATCATGACCTTTAAAATTTTTTTTTGAATACCTAGTATTGCCAAATCTACAACTGAACTTACTAAGTAGCAATATTGACTACTTGGGATCCATATTTAAGCCAACCTAGTTTTATTTCAGAGCAACAGTGTATTATATCAAGTAATAAAGTCCACGAGACCTAATCCTACCTGAAACTGGGAACCTGGAAAATAGTACTCAAAGAGCTTTTGAACATCTTTTCTCCAGAACTTGAAAAGTTACTTTTGGACCACAAGTCCCAGAATTCCTCAGCCAACATGGCCCATGGAAATTCCAACACCCACAATGAACCTGCAAGTGTCCTTTTCTGTCAGGCAGCCTAGTTTGGAATGATTTGGCTTGGTATTTAGATATACAGAACCAGGTTGCCTGGGGCTTGAAAGGAATGCTCCATGAAAATGGTTTTAATTTTATGTTCGGAAAAGACTAGGACCATTTTCTTCATCACGAAGATGTACAGCACAGAGTACTCACTTCAACATCCAGTTCCAAGATGTCAGCAGTGGTCGCTAAGAGGGAACCGATATTTGGCTTGGTTCTTCCAAAGTCTCCGTGCACGAATTCTTTAATGTAGCTACGTTGCCATTAAGGGAATGAGAAGGATCAGCTGTTGATGAGAGATCTGGGAACACATAACCCTCTTGCTTTCTCCCTCACATACAGCTAATAAGGGTATTGCATTGCTGTACCTGCAGTATTAGCAGGGCTGGGTAGGGGAAAGAAGACAGAGGAAACGCCTAATGAGAGTTGTGTGTAATCCATGGATTGGTTCCACATCTTCCCATATTAACCTGTCCATCTCCACAGATGCATTTGGTGGGAATGCAGCGGAGGGTTCTGTGGCCAGTCCCAGACTTTGGAGCTCTCATCCCAGAGAGGCTGAGCTGGCTTCCTCCTTGGTGTCCTTTCACTGGCAAGAGGAAACATTCCTACTCTAGCAGATATTTGGGAACTGTTTCATGCACAAAGGGCTTTCTGTCTCAGTAGGCTGTACTATTTCTATTCTGTGCTTTTTAAAAGAGTTTTAATTCTACAGGAAGTTCAGTATTATTTTAATCTAGAGATGCCAGGACGGCCTCATCCTTACTCTCCTTCTGACGGCAGGTGAAAACATTTTTGTGCCGTCAGGCTTTTGTAAAGTTTGAGCCTTTTAATGCTGTACAACTCTGTTTATAAGTTTGGCACTGTTTTTAATGTATTTTAATGTATTACTTTTTTTACATTTCATGTTTTTAACTCTATTAATTTTTTAATTGTTTTTTAAATTTTACATTTATAGCCTTATGTATATTTTAACTTGCACTGTTTTTAATGTCAGCTTTCTTGAGTCCCATTCTTGAGAGAAAGGTGAGATATAAATAAGTAATCGTTGTCGTCATTTTGATTTTTGGAATGTTTTTAGCTACACATGGTTTTACTTGCATTTTTTTTTTATCTCCAAGCTGCTTTGGAGATAAAAAGTTTTGTGAAAAAGGCAGAGTATAAATATATTGTTGTTGTTGTTGTTGCTATTGTTATTTTTAATTTATATCCTGCCTCTCTCCTAACAATGAGACTTAAGGTAGCTAACAACATCTTTAAAACAGTACAGATTAAAAACTGTTTAAAAACTCCAGAGTAAGTATAAATTCAAAGATAACTTTTTTAAAAAAATCAATCAATTGATAAAGTTAAAAACATTAAAATAAGAGTACAAACCATAACACAACGCAACACATTATAAGCCCACCCCATCTAATTTTTAAAAGCTTGTGGCACAAGAATGTTTTCATTGCCAAGGGAAAGAGATTAAGGAGGAGGGCACCCTAGCCTCCGTAAGGAGGGAGTTCCAAAGACTGGGAGCAGCCACCAAGAAGGCCCTCTCCCTTGTTTCCATCAAACAAGCCTGAGAAGGTGGTGAGGCATATAGAAGCGCCTCTCCAGAAGATCTTAGAGCTCTAATGGGCTCATAAATTAAATGACTGACTGATTTAATGATTGACTGGTCAATCCAGGATCTGCCTTCTATTAGTGAGAAGGTTTTGCTTGTGTTATTTACCTGATACTTAGGAATTTTTCTTTGCACTAAGGCTCACCCCATTCAGCAGGATCTCTTAGCAGGGACAAGTGAACACTTCATTTCATTCTTGCAAGAAATTACCAAAAATTCATATTTGAGGCAGAGGGGAGTTGAGATTAGTGGGCAAAAGCAAAACTGACAGATTCATCTAGGCAGGACTTAAGGGTGCTGAAATCATACTCGGCTATTTTTTTCCCTGATTGTTGGCCAAAATAAAGATTAATTCACTCTTACTCAACTAATTAGGGTTGCTGCCCATTTTTTCTGAGAGGCTCTTTTGTTTAACATCTTTACGGCAGGAGAAGAGCTCCACTCAATCATTTAGGCCAGTGCAAATGGGGAAGAATTTCAAATGAAATCATTTTTGGAGAATTTACCAAAAACAGGAATTTCTTTATCTCATGAGATCTTAACATTTTAATATGGTATAAAGTGGGAATTCCTGATTTTTAAAGATTGCCATAGAGAGAAGAGACAGGAAATCCACTTCTGTTGCTCTCAATCTGGATCCAATCCTATTGGATTTAATGAACAATTCTGAGCAAAGTAAGGGCAGGTGGCCTTCCAGAAAGAGTTCACTTCTGCAATGCACATCAATTACAAAAATCAACCAAAATTGACTAAAATATTTCCATTTCTTTTACTATACTGTTTTCCGGCCCCTCCTCCAAATGTGCCGTTATCTGGTTTGGGGGTATTTTGCCTTAAGAAGGATACGTTCCTGCCTGAGTTTTCAGATGGAGACGGAAGTGATGGTCATCTATGTACTCCGACTTCATGGTGTGGATGATGCGAACCCTGACCGCTAGGGGTCGCCGATGAAGGACCCGCAGTGGAGTCTTTTGATCAAGTTTTAACTCCTGGTGTATATGCAAGGAAAGATAAACAGGTCTGTGAAGGGATGGCCCAAGACAATGTTTGGGGTGGGCTGTGGGTACTGGAACAAAAAATCCAGATGTCAACCCAGCCATTTTCCCCACTACACGATTCACAGTGGTAAAAACAACCCCAATCAGTAAGCAGTTTGCTGTCCTTCTATGGTACCTCCTCTACTCTGCTGCCTAAGGTAGACTTCTGCACTCTGACAAATGATAAGACTCACAACTGGCTTTATAAATAAAGAGAAAGTTTTAAGAGCAAGCACCTTGCCCTCCATTTCCCAGTCTAAAAGCCAAATCAATGAAAGCAACATGCCTGTGTGCAAAAATTACCATTCTAAACAAACACCTCTGTGTACAGTAACAGTAAGTTGCCAAGATCCATAGATCTCTTGCTGAAATACTCATAAGTATAAAGGAAATAACCATAAGTATGAAGGATGACTCCAAATCTGTAAACTGGTACAGCCGAAGGGCTGCAGACTTGCACAGATGAGAATGACCATTAACAACCACAACAGAAACATTTTTTCACCTTTAAGCACTAGGATTTTTTTTTAAAAAAAACACCTTGCATTCTGTGTGCTATGGGTATTATCTGATAATTCAGATGTATTAAGGCATCAGGATCAGAGTTTACTGTCTCAGCGTTTAAACTATTTTAATTTTTTCACAGCTTTTAATCAGTCCAGTTTGGATTGTTAAATGGTTTAATCTGCTTTTGGCTTTTAAACTCGTTGTTTTAAATTATTTTTAATTGTTCAGATTGATTTTATTGTGTGCCACGCTCTCATTCTCTCCTGTACCGCACAATATAAATATTTAAATAAATAAATAAAGTACATTTCTTCTATTTCCTTGCCCCCATGAAAACGCAACTGTCCCCCTCCTGCAAAGAAATTTTAATTTAATTTAATTTAATAGATGCAATCTACTGAAAATCAAAATACAGCGATTCTGCTTTGCCACACTGTGGTTTGTCAATTCACAGCACAGAATATTTTTTGTGCCAATACTTTTTTTGTCCTAGCAAAATTATGTATTCTAATGGCAAAATGAAATATAGGTTGCCTCCACATTCGCTGGTTTCCCTTTCACAGACTTGATTATTCACAGTTTATTTAATAAAAAAAAACTTACTGTATTTGCCCCTGACAAAGAAAAAAATGTTTTCTTTAGGAATCTCTAGGTCCTCCAGAGTCACACTGGAGGACCTAGAAATTCCCAGAGAGAACACTTCTCTAGGAATTGCTAGGTCCTCCGGCATGACTTCTTGGTCCACTTTTGCCAGAAGTTGACCATGAAACTGCACTGTAGGACCTAGAAATTCCCAGAGGAGTATTCTCTGGTGAAAAAAAAAAGGCACTCATGATTTTTATTTTTATTCACAGTTTCTCCACTTTTATGGGGATCGTGTACCCCTAACCCCTGCAAAAAGTGGAGGGCTCACTGTACATTTGCATTTAGTTGTCCCAGATGGTTTTACATGGTGGGTTAAAAAAAAAGAAAGTGTGCCTTGGAAATGGCCAAAATTTAAAACTATGCCACAGAATGCCTAACGCTGTATGTCTGATTCTGTATGGACTTTGCAACAAAGTCTGACTTTGGAAGGCCAGAACATCCCATTCTAATGCTATCAAATCTGGACAAAATACACAAGGTTTGATGTAAAGTTAAAGGCTTTCATGGCTGGAATCCATAGGCTGTTGTGGGTTTTCTGCGCTTTGAGGTTGTGTTCTATTAGTATTTTCTCCTGACGTTTCGCCTGCATCTGTGGCTGGTATCTTCAGAGGATCTGGTGGCATGGAAGTGAGTCAGTCTGGACCATTCTGACAACTACTATGTCAGACTACACAGAGAGGCCACTGAAATCCATAAACACATGGACAATTTCAACAGGAAAGAAGAAACTCGGAAAGTAAACAAGATCTGACTACCAGTGCTGAAGAACACTAAAATCAAGACTCAAAAATATGCCAATGAACACCACCCAGACTCTGGAGGTCCCTCCCCAGGGAACAATACAATGGGTTGCTAATGTACTTAATGCACAGTTATGCATATCCCCTGACTAACAATACACCCTGGGGGATATCCCATTTAACAATAGGCCATCACACAGGCCAACTGTAATACATGCAAATTGCTCCCTCCCACCTGGGGACTACATAAGTATATATATTCTGACTCACTTCCATGCCACCAGATCCTCTGAAGATGCCAGCCACAGATGCAGGCGAAACCTCAGGAGAAAATACTAATAGAACACGGACTCAAAGCCCGGAAAACCCACAACAACCTACACAAGGTTTGTTCAGTACTCGACCAAACAGCCCTGAGAAAAACTCAGGGAAATTAGTCATTATATCACCTGTGGGATTGGATCATTGAAACATTACCTTCCCTATGTGGAAGCTTGACACAGAACAACAGCTCCTCCATTGTTCACATAAAGTTTAGGGCACAACCTTTTTAAAATCCACAGAATGGAATGCTTTCTTTGACAGAGCAAATGGACTACCTGCCCTGCTTCTATGACTCTCCATCAGAAAGGAACAACTTCACTCATCTTAAATCTGACAGACACAGCTTGAAAAGTTCTTGTGCACAGTCAGATCAACAAAGAAATGATAAATACCACCCCAGCCATGCAACCTTCATATTGTCTAGAAATGCAATGTCTTCACTCTGGATTGCTTTTTCTGTCCATATTAAGGCACTGTAGGTCTTGGTCTTCTCTTCCTCCCCTTCCTTCATGTGCCCAATGGCCTCCCTGAAACAAAAGAAATAGGATGGTGCAGCCATATAGTGGCTTCTACAGCATTTCTTTAAAGATTATTTATTACATTTCTGTTATACCTTTGCACTACATAAAACACTGCACCCAGTTCTCAGAATATCATTTAAAAAGACGGTAAGAACAAATTACTTAAATGCTGAAGAAACTATTATGAAATAAATACTTTTTCCGTATGTGGTGGCTATGCCCTTTAAGTTAAAACTATTTCTGCAAAAAAAGTCCTTACAGAAAGGGGAAAAATAAGAAATCAGAATATGGTGGCTATACCACCACTGAGATTATTGACATTGTAAAGAATAACAAAGATGTTTCACATTTTAAACAATCTAGTATTGTTCTTTGGTTTAGCAGCAAGGCTAGAAACTGCACTGCAATGGCTATCCATATATAACTTATCATTGGACTTTTGGAAAGAGAAAATGTAGTGCTTTGCCTTTATGGAGAAACTTATTGGTAAAATCAACAATACAAAGGTACCTTGCTTTTTTAACTGGTTGGTTTCCATTTATTATGTTAACCACAACAAAGATATATTAATGGTTCTGCAATTTCATATTGGCCTTTAGAATGAAGTTCTACCATAGACCTAATTACTGTATAGAGTTTTAGGTAACTAATTATCTTGTGGCATGAAAGTGCTGAAAATAAAAATACAAATGTAAAAGAACAACAAATGAAAATGATTGGTAGATGTTACAGAACACCCCATCAAATAGTATATATAAATGGCAATTTCTCACCAAATGTTGGCATGGATGCGGAGCTAAAGGTATTTATATACATATGTGGTGGGAGTGTCCATTTATTCAGGAGTTTTGGAAAGAGGTTAAGAAACAAATAATATAATAATAGGGAGAGAGGTTCAATTAAGTAAAGAAAATTGTTTAACCCTAACTTAGGTCTAAATAAAAATGAAAGTTATGTAACAAAACAACTTTTTAAAGTGGCTCATGCTGCTATTGCTTTAGGATGGAAAAAGAAATCAACGTGGAATGAGTTTTGCTTGATAAAATATATAAAAGAAGTTATATTATTTTACTTTTTTAGGGAAAGAAGGTTATTAAAGTATAGTGGACAATGTTGTAAAGAATTATGGAGTGATAACTGGAAAATAATGATTGAGAAAATAAAAGTAAAAGAAAAATCGGGGTATGAAGATGAATTTGATTAAGCTGTTTCGGGGCGTGGGGGGTTGGATAGGTTGAAAAGGAACTGCAGTTAAAAATTTTTTCCTTGTAATAACATTGTAATACAGTATATATTAATGTATATTTAGTACGTGATTCATAATAAAAGGGGGGAAAAAAGAACTAGTTATCTTGTGGGAGCCAGCATGGTATAGTGGTTTGAATGTTGGACTATGACTCTGGAGGCCAAGGTTTGAATTCCTATTCAGCCATGGAAACACCACTGGTGACCTTGGGCAAGTCACACTCTCTCAACCTCAAGGAGTAAACAAATCTTGCCCAAAAATACCAGCTTGGAGGCACCATAAGTCAGAAACAACTTGAAAGCACAACAGTAACAACAACAAAGTTATCTTGCAAAACGATCTTTCCACATTCTGTAATTTGAATCTCTGGTCAGCAGTTGTCTTGGTTTTACATTTGATTTTATATTTGTATGATGTGTTTTTACTATAATAATCCCTATTTTTTAAAAAAATTATTTTAATCATTAACAAAATTACAAAAAAAAAACAGAAGCAGAAAAATAAATTTTGAAGTTTGAGACTCCAGCTACATATGCTGGCACACAGGGAATAAACCAAATGTTGTGGATTGCTCCTTCATGCCATCCAGAGAATGGGGCTTCTGTCCTCAGGTTTTTAAGGTCATAAATACCTTGCTTCTCCAGGTTGCCTCTGGGTTAAAGGTAGGCCCCTCTTTGTGATTTTTAGTGTTGTGACTGTTTTGAACATTTCATGTGGTTTTACTTAGCTGCATTTTATTGCTTTAATTATCCTCTCTGTAAACTATCAGAGAGAGATATCACCCTGAAAAATTATTTGTCTCTTTAGATGATTTACAGACAACCTTACTCCCAAAAACTGGGACTTAGAGTGGCTTGTCACAAGATTAAAAATGAATTAAAGATTAAAAAAGGATTAAAATAGGTATAAATAACAATGCCATGCTATAACATTAAAATATAAGTTATATTAATTCTTCTCCCAAGTCCTGTACTACTGCATTAACAAGGATGCAACAAATATGTATGGATTCCCTAATCAGCTATCAAAAAGTAAGATTTTTAAACAGCTTTAACCAAAAACCTCAACACTGACCTGGTGACCAACTGTAAATCACGAACTTGGATTTTGTTTGATGAGCTATTGATTGTCTAAAAGCATTTTTTAAAAAAGGAAAGAAAAGAGAAATTAACAAAGCAGGTAAAAGGCTAAAAGGCAGTCTTTCTTCAAATTATGAGATGATAAATACTGACCTCTTTCTCAGAGAGGAAGAAATTGCTAGAAACAGCCCAACTGCAAAAGTGTTACGGTATTTTTAAAAACGAAATTCTACAAAAGCTCCAAGCCCAGTAGAAGCAGCAGATGCCACGAGTCCCCCAACATCCCAGGACTGTCCTCAACATCACAAGCATTCTTCATAGTATCTGCAAAAAGGTTCTCACAAAAATCTCTCCTAATGTCTAGTTAATACCAGTAATGTAGACTCGATCGACTCTCAAGTCAGACTTAAGTCGCTTCAGTGACTTGACTCAGACTCAACTCAGCAATAAATGATGCACTGACTTGTCTTGACTCGAGACTTGTATATTTTTAGTGATTGACTTGCTGCCCTTGGTTCAGTAACATAATATGTTCATCCAGAAATCTTACAACTTTGAACAATGATTCCATCTCTTTTTGCCTACTTGTCACATGACAGTCTTTCTCAAGCCCAAAGTGTGGGCGCATTTCTCAGAGGGGAACAACAAACGGGTTAGGCAATGGGCATGAGGCAGGCTGGTGGTCTGCTCAGCAGCCTGACCTTGCTGCATATCGGAGGAGCTTTCTAAAACATTTCCTAAGAGCAGAAGACAAGACTCGCCCCAGAGTGCAGGGTGTGTTTCTCAGAGAGGAACAGCAGATGTGTTAGGCAATGAGCTTGAGGAAGAAGGATCCTTCCTTCTAAAGCTTTTGAAGCTTCAGTAATGGGAAGTAAGAAAAATCTTATTCCCCACTTCTGAAAAAGCCTCCAGCTTTGAAAGTGGGAAGTAAGAAGACTCCTGTTCCCCATTTCCAAAGCTGCAGATTCTTTTATTCCCATTGGCACAAAAGTCTCCAGCTTTGGGAAAGGAGGGTAAAAAGGATCCTCTTCCCCACTTCTGAAGCTTCAGATGGCAAAATCACAAATGTGGAGGGCCAACTCTGCTTAAATTATTAAAACTGACTTTATTTCACTCCGTCCTGAAATTCTGGAATATAGGTTGGGGTATAAAGTTGGCTCCCAGACTTAAGACTTGACTTGAAAGTATCTTCAAGGACTTCAGACTTGAAGGTAGAGACTCGACTTGAGACTTGGAGTAAAAGACTTACAGAGGGCAGAAAAGGACAGACAAAAGAGGGGGTTTTGTTGTTGTTTTTGCGGCAGTGACCAAGAAGGATAAGTGACAATAGGGAAGAATAAACAAAGTCAATTATGTAAAAGTAGTGCACAGAAGTAAAGAGCAAAGAAAGAGGTCTAGACCCAGCCTACTCAGAGCAGAACAGAGGTAGGAACTAGACTGAGAGCACCGGGGTTGCTCCCCCTGGTGGTGACTCCCCGCCTACCAGAGTGAGACGCAGGAGAAACCCACTTCAGGATGTTTCCCCCTCCACCACTGGAAAAGGCTGCAATTTCGATCAGCCTTAGCCAGCATAGCTAATGGTGAAGGTTGCTGGCAGTGGCA
The DNA here is from genome assembly GCA_030412105.1 of Cyclura pinguis. Classification (NCBI taxonomy): domain Eukaryota; kingdom Metazoa; phylum Chordata; class Lepidosauria; order Squamata; family Iguanidae; genus Cyclura; species Cyclura pinguis. The sequence goes on along the minus strand of CM059599.1, from coordinate 12,584,204 downwards.
GCTGAACAATACCTGAAAGACTGCACTTTGCTACCCCTGGGGCAGAGGCTAGAGTCTTGCACTAGGACTAGGGAGATGGCTGGATTTAAATTCCCATCTGGCCATTTCAGGCATCACCTCTCATCCTAACCTACTTAACAGGTTTGTAGGGAAGATGTACTGTATATACTCATGTATTAATCGACTTCAATCTGTCTAAGTTGAGGGAAGGTTTGGGGGCCAAAATTACGGATTTTGATGTGGCCCGTCAGTAAGCCAAGGGCCATTCTGCAGGGAATGGGAAAGCACCAGCACCATCTTAGAAGGCCAGCTACCCCTGGCCACCACCACTGCCATTTTCCCACCCAGGCATTCCAAAAGGCCTTTCGCCACTCAGACAACGAGACAGTTCTTTCTTTGAGAAGACTTAATAATGTATCTTAATTTTTATCAAAAAAGAAACCATCCTTTTTTCTGAGTAGAGTGGCAAATGGCAAGAGCTTAGTCCATCTGGGAGAATCTGAAAGAAGCCCTGACCCCCTCTACTCTCTCAGTGCCCCTGTGGGGGCAAAGTACCATTTCCCACCCAGGCATTCATCAAGTCATCAACTCAAGTTTATTGCATTTTAGCAGCCAGCCACTGCACAAAAATAAAAATAAAATAAAATGAAATGAGAAAGGATAATCCAGCCAATTTACACGTAATATATAATCAACAATAGATAAATCACTTTCCATACTCCTCTTTGTTCTTTATAGCACGTAATTGTAAGGCCCTGACAAGAAATTTAGATGTTCTAAAAGACACATATTTCACAGTATCAGATAGCAGAAAACAAAGGAGGAATTTCCCTTAAAAGACTTCAATAAAGGAAAAATATACTTGCTCCTAAGATCATTATAAATAGGGCACTCAAGCAGAACATGAATTAAATCTTCTATTGAAACAGAGTTGCAAACACATACTCTGTCCTTCATAGGAACATTCTTGTACCTGCCCATCTGAACTGCCAGTGGGAGAACATTCAATCCAGCATGCAGAAAGGTTAACTTCATTTTAAAAGTTGGAAGATCAACCAGATAATGAGGAAGGAATGAGTTCAGCGGAGTGAAGGAAACAAAAAATGTATTAGATTGGCAGGACTTAATCTCACTCATCTGGGATTGCATCGCTATGTCCTTGAGTCTTTGAAGTATAAGTAATTTTGCTTTATCATACCCTTGAGTCAGGAAAAAAGGAACAGAGAACCCCCAGGCATTCAAAAAGACCAGAAGCGGTGCCACAGTGGAGAGAGTTGAGGGGATCAGTGCTTCCCAGAACAAACTAAGCTCTCACCTCTCACCAGTCTACTCAGAGAAGAGGATGGTTCCTTTTTTCGATAATGAGTTAAGGGTACGTTACTTACATTAACCTATGGATCAACCGACCCACATTTTTTGGATTAATCTATTGATTAAAATTTTTAGACTTATAAATAAGTATATACAGTAATTGGTGGGTTGGATATACCTCACACTTTGAGCATCCTTGAAAAATGGTGCAATGAAAAGTATTTTGTTGGGAAGTTACACCATTGTAAAACAGCTTATGATTGTGTAAAGTTGAATCCAACTTTTATGTGATGCTTGTATTTTTAGGAAGGTAGGGGACATACAGCAACGCCATCCAGACCACTGCACAAACGGAATCAGCAATGTGGTCGTTTCCTAACAGTCCTGTTCCACCATGGGTCCCCCTCCACAATGGGACACCATCTCTGGTGTAAAGTTATGCATCATAACCTTTCAGGATCTTGACCATTGCCCTAAATCCAATTGCCACTCCCAACTTCAAGCAGACTCAATTAATCAATATGAACAGTTCCGTAAACCTATTGATTCAAAGGGTCCAGTGTACTTCGGACTAGAAACTGGACTTTGGTATAATTTAAAAAAAGAAATCAACATGCTACAAGCTAATGAACAGCATGCGTAAATCAAATTACACAGCCTAAGTACCCAAGCAAAATATAAATTTTAGGAATCCAGGGCCCTATGATCTCTCATCCAAGGACTGTTAAGAGTCATTTAGGATAGGAGTAGCCAGAAAGTACATTTGTACCTACTGAGAGATCTCAGGATGGTTTTTGGTAGATCCACAACAGTTTCTGACACCAAGCTCTTAAAGAGCAACAGCAACAAAAAGGTCTTCCTATTCACTCTAAATTGTACTGCTGAAATGAAGACAGTGGGATAACCAGGAGTGAATCTTTGTGTGGAAGAATTGGGATCTCTGTTCAGTGCGTCTATGCCAAACAAATTTCTGGGTGCAGAATTATTTCATTTCCAAGTGTGCCTCTTCCATCAGACTCTGATTCATGTGTCTTGGAGTTCTAATAAAATCACTAAGACCTTCCAAACCTGAAGTCTACCCACCCTTGGTATGGGAATCAGTGCTCTGGACATCTTGTTCCCATGTCATTTAGAGCCTTCAGAGATAGGGCCCAACAGTCTGAGAAGAAGGTTCATCATCTTGTTGCACGATAATATTTTTGTGAATCCATCTGAGGAAAAGATCATATGCGCTTCACAAACTACTCACCTGCTGAAGTGCCTTCATTTCAGCTGCATCCAGGTAGACTCTCCGAGGATTCACCAACTCTATTGCAAATGGCCTCCCTGTTGACCAAGACCCAACCAGGGCAAAGAGGGAGGGAAGCAGACAGAAGTAAGGATACATGTTCATTAAACCAATTTTCAAATTTAGGAAATGAGTTAATTATTAGAAACAGCAGCTATGTACTCAGAATTAAACTTTTTTTCTAAAATCCTTGGACCTGGATACTTTAGTTTGTGTGGATGAGTGGTTTGCACAAAAATGTTTAACTTTTAAACATTAAATGTAATCACCAGAGAGGTTTTCAGTTCAAGATGTTGACTCTGTTCTGTTCCATTGATCACTTTTGCCTTGAAATCTCTAAAAGATTAGTTGGTCCCATTTTGGTTAATCAGAAGGTGGCATAGCAAGCTTACCATTGCCTAACGTTCTTACATCCACATCTTCTCTTCCAGAGGATGAAAAATTGAAACCTTAAAAAGGAAAGAGGAAATCATCAGCTTACTAATTAACTAAAATCAGTAAGAATTTCAGAAAGTCTACAGGGATCAACATGGTCTAATGTCCTACTTAATGGCGTACTTAGTTGCTCTCAGAACAATATTGACATCGAACTTTTCTGTGGTCTGAGCAAAACACAGCATACATGGGAACACTACAGATTCTGGCAATGTTTAGAAACCATTATGGCAAAAGTGATGAACTATTCAATTTACTGACCAAGACTGAAGCTTCACAGAATCTTGGAGTTGGAAAGGACTACAAATATTATTTAGTCCAACCCCCTGCCGTGCAAGAATATGAAAGTAGAACACCCAGGGAAGATGGGCATCTAACCTCTTTGATGGACTGTCTCTCAGTTTTATTTTCCTTTTTAAATAAAGCAATTTCCTAGCCCTCAAGGTCTTCGTAGGTTAAAAAAAAAACAGGCAATGCCAGGTGAAGTCTCAGAGGTAAAAGGCTGGATAGTATTTTCAATTTAAATGGGTAGCAAAAACAGAGAGGACTCTATATGAAAATTTATTTTACATAATTTAGGCAAAACACAACATTTTGTTTTTATACAGGCAAATTTTGGGTTACTTGGCTGCAAAATTTCCAAGTTTTAAAACACAATCCCTAGTTTACATGTATATGTGAGCGCATGTGTAACAAATGTAGTAAAAAAACACTCACCGTCAGCTTTGAAGGCAGCCATGAGATGCTCTGAGATCAATTCTTCCACAGAAGACTCCATCTTCCTCTCTCCGTCTATAATCCAAGGAGTCTGAGGTAACGTCCTTGAGTATTTGTTATATCTTCCTATTTTAAAACAAATGTAGAGCCAAGGTAATTTATTCCCTAAGTGTAGCAAAAGCAATAAAAAATATTTTTACCTGAATGCAGAAATGACTGGAATAGACCTATTAAATCAATGAAAATGTGCTAAGTCAGCATCTGAGTCCCAAACTGAAAAAAAAAGGCAGGGTGTAAATAAATATGAAGAGCCGGCATGATGCAGTGATTTGAGCACTGCACTAGGACTCTGGGAAACCCGGAGATCTAGAGACCTAGAATTCCTGATCGGCCATGAAAACTCACACCAGTCATGCTTTCTTAGCCTCAGAAGGCGGCAATGGCAAATCCTCTCGGAATCCCCTCAGAAAAGCTCATGATGATGGTGATATTATTACATGCATACATTCCCTTGATTCGATGTGTCTACTCTAGGCAACTAAAAATTAATTTGGGACAAGTGTTCCTCTAGCAGCTTCCTCCTTCACATGATACTTTACTCCCTGCACAATGCAGTGACTGTGAACCAAATTATATTTGGTTAGCAAAGGGTTTATTAACCACTTAGGGAATAGGGAACATTAAATCAGGAGAGATGTCCTTTGCCAGTTTGGCTTCATGTGAGTTACAGAGGTGTCAATACTTCTGAAAGGAAAGCAGTAAATCTCCTGTTTCTAGACTTCTGTCCCCAAAGGCTCCAGGTGGCCTGAAACCTCTCTAACTCACACAAAGCTTGCTGGTACCTCCTCTGATCTCTTCAGTGGTTAAATTAACCCTGTTTTAACTGTATGTAGCTTGATTCACAGTTGCTGGATCATGTGCAGAGAGGGCATAATGACATTTCCCTTGGCTGTATATAATCCTGTTTAATAAAAAAAAAAACCCACAGCAAACATATGGCCAGCCTAGGAGTTAGTGATGTAAATGTGCATATGAGCTGAGGAGCAGTGGCTATGGTGTCTTGCTTATGCTGGATACTATGTACAGCAGAGCTTTCCAAACTTTTCATGTTTGTGACACACTTTTTAGACAGGCATCATTTTATGACACAGTAATTCAGTTTTACTAGCAAACCGGAGGTTAAATTAACCCCTTATAAGAGATACAGACACATACATCAATTGTAACAACAAAATGTATGAGGACACACTATATCTCATGAAAACCTTTCATATATTTTTAAAAATATATGATTTATAAATAATAACAAACATTTCCAAGATTATAGGCGACACACCTACACACTTCAGGTGACACACTAACATGTCGCGGCACACCATTTGGAAAGCCCTGATGTACAGAATCCTGTTGGGAATTCTACAGCAGCAAAGGCAGTGGTGTTACAGGGAAAAGGCTGTGCATAGCAGCTATGAAAAAGTAAGGCAAAGGAGATGTAGTTGCTTGTTGCTGATAGATTTTGTCTGCCTTCCCTTGTCATCACAGTGCGGTCTCTGGCATAGGGCAAGGACAGGATTTTGGCAAGAAACTTCACCATTTCATGTCAACAGTGACAGGCTCCAACTGGTGCAACATTTGTCCTTCACTGAAAACATCTTCTGTCTGATAAGGGAAATAGGTTAACTGGGACAATACAGATGTTCCTTTCACCAGCTGCTTTCTGCATGTTGCAGCAAGAAGCTGAAAACTGCACATGTCCCTAGCTGGAAGCAAGCACACTCAAGATTTCCAAGTTGCTCTTCCAAAAGATTCCACCTGGTCTGCTGTCAGGTGAACAAGGCCCTGAAGCTGAACAAGGCTACCAAACAGAGGTGATATTTCAAGCTGACAGTCATCTTAAATTAGGATAGGACTGTGTTACGAAAAGCAAGTTCTCAGTATCTGACTAAGGCCATTTCTGCACTAGACTGTTATAGCACTATTATTCCACTTTCCACATCCTATGGAATCCTGGGGTTGGCAGTTTAGGCCATTTCCTCAAAGGCCCCTCCCTAAACTGCCAACCCCAGGATTCCATAGGATGTTGAAAGTGGAATAACAGCGCTATAACAGTCTAGGGTGGAGATGGCCTAAATGACTGCACATGCCCATCTCCTTCAACTCAGCTGAATTTCTGTGAAAAAAACAGAATTGGGTTTATGTAATACAGGGAAATTTTCTCTAACCTTGACTAGAAACACAGAATCTTAGAGTTGGAAGGGACTCCAAAGGCCATTCAGTCCAGTCAGCTGCCATGCAGGAATACACAAGTAAAGCAGATACCCATCCAACCTCTGTTTAAACATCTCCAATGAAAGAGAGCCCAAAAACATCTTTTCTTGTTATCTGCATTCACTGTGTCCAGCAAGTGCTCAATCAATACAAGAGACAACATGTAGCTACCAATATTTTTTAATTTTTTAAAAATTAAGACTTTGTTCATATGACTGCATGGGTTTCTGGCCCACAGACATCTACTGAGATGTACTGGACATGGGACAATATTCAAATATATAATCTCTACTTAAACTTCTACATTCAATGTCCCTTTAAAAGGAGCTGAAAAGATGGGGAGAGGACATTTCCAGAGGAGATGAAGAGAGACTAAGTATTTAGACAGAATGTATCATGTCACCATTAGGAAAGGCCTAAGGAAGAGTGAATTTCTTCCAACAAGGAAGAGAAATGACGGGATTTCTAAAAAGACAAGCAGACAACCCTCCCACATCCCCAGCCTGGCATACATATAAAAATGACTGCAGGAAAAATAGATGGATTACCAGCCACAAAGATGGCACCATTGGTACATTGAATGTCAACAGCTGTGCAAAGGGTCTTGGGCAAACTCGGTGAAGATCCAAAGTTCCTATTCAGAGAGGTACATAAAAATTAATTCACTAAAAAAAAACAACCGAGAATAGCTCTGGTAATGGAGTGCTGGTGGTGATTGTGGTGGTGGTGGTAATAATTGTATTCAGATGAAAGATAACTAAGAACAAACCTCAGTGTTCACCTAGACTTGTTCTTGGCACCCAGACAGATAAAACAGCAACACTCTTAAACAAGAAAAGTCATGTTCTAGGCCTGATTATGCATGGAGCAGAATGAGGCAGAATGGATTTTAATTGGCTTGTTTTAAAAAGGGATAATGGAAACAGAAAGGAGCACAGCAGAAAGGAAAACAGCCTGATCAATTGTGTCTCAGCTTACATAATTTTCAGATTAAATAACAAAAGAAAATTTGTAAGCATCTGTTTATGGGGTGGAGTACCTAAAAATGTAACAACTACACATCTAGTCGGGGGATTCTATCAGACTGCCTGGATTTAGAATTTTAATACCTCAGGATTGTATTACCAAAGTAGGCCATGATGTACTGAATACACACAAATGTCAACTGATTTTCTGCAGAAGGCACACACTATCTGATACTCATCAACCCCTATAAAGCTCATCCACTGTCTCTTCTGGGCCTGTCAAGTCCTTTATACAGACACTATTTTTAACTCCAGAAAGCTTACTGAATCCCAGAACATCGGGTCTGCTTCGTAAGTATTGTCAAGTACTTTATTCATTTGCTCAAAATATCTGTCAACTGCCTGTCAATTCACTGTTTCAAGGGGGCTTATAGTAACTTATGAAACTACAAGAAGCATAACGGTAAAGCAATACTACAAGAACAACTACCGGGAGACAAGGTTGGTGGAGCTGTTAGAAGGTAGGAAGACAAATCCTACCTGCCCATAATGCCTGGAAGTTATTAGTGCAGGTAATAGGCAAGCATTTCTTGGGAAAAATTTCCACAAGAAAGGCATACCACAGCCAAAAAAGAACGCCCTCACATCAGATGGCAAGACAAGTCACAGAGGCCTCTTAGGGAAGACACTGGTGATGCAGCACTTCTGCCATAGGTGTACCAGAGTAATGCATTCAAAGTACCAGCTCTTATGGACATACACAATACAAGAGATACACAGGACCTAGTGAAATCTCGAAAGATAGAAAAATGCTGACTTCTTCCTGCCCCCTAGGTTGATAAATGTTTAACACCTTTTCTTTGGGCAACCAATTGCAGTTTCAAAGACTTGAAAACTGTATTGCAAGCTAAAGGCTAAAGCCAACTTTCTTTTCCTCCCCTGCCCACTAGCAGCCTCTTGCATTGCATGAAAAGTAGATTTCCCAGCTTTTCAGAGGCAGTTTTTGGGAGTGACACAGAGAGTACAGTGTGGAAAGCAGCTCAGCCCCATCACATTTTGCTGTATTCTACTGTTCCAGTAATGAAAGTCTGCCTCTGGCATCTATCCTCTGTTTCTCCAAAGCTAAAAATTAACCATGTTCTGTATCTATTTCTTTATCATCATATGGCCACTGGCAGAAAGAAAGATTCCATTAAGAATTACAAAACTGAAAGGAGGAGTGATCAGCATGCCCAAATTCATAAAGAATCTTGCAACGTGGGGAGCTTTACACAAAGAACTTGCACTGTTGAGAAATGTCGCTGTCTGGTTTTCTTATTATTACTAGTTTCATAAATGTGTTTGCCTTTAACTCTACTCTTAAACTGTGTTGCAAAATTTCATACATTATGGCTAAAATAAGTTCAGATATTACTTACTTATGAAAATCTTCTTCACTTATCATATCCAAAGCCTTAACAACAGCCATTCTGGTGAAGACAGACTGTAGAATAAAACACAATCTATTAGACATTCTAAACTTATTCTTTTATTTCATTTAGTACAGCTAAGTGGTTGCAGGCATGCTTCTCACCAACAGTTTATCTGATATCTTAGATAATTCTATTTTGCTGTTGTTTTAATCAGTTGCACATTACCTTCAGTGTTTTATTACAGAATTTCCAAATTTATTTATACAATTATATTGTACCATTTTACAGATTCTGATTACAAGCTACTTCAGGAGCCAATTTTGGCTGAGAAGTGTATTCATGTTATTCCCTCACTCTCAAATATATGACTTTTATAAATAAGTACAAAATGTGTAGATATCAATTTAGAGTGCACATACAATGACATGAATAATATACATCAGGAAACAGTAATGCACACGTTGCTTCAGATACATACATTCCACTGTCAATCAAAGTTGAATAAATTGAGGAGATATTACCCCAAAACCACTTACCTGTTTGTTCTTTGTTGGCTTGAAGCAACCTGGACATGCTGATGCTCTAGGTATAAACAAAAGAAATCAATCAATCTGTACCTAATCTTTTAAAAAGATGCTTATATTTACTATATCAGTGCAGATAGTATCTTTTTCTATTAATATAGTTAAAACCAAATTGTTCAAGGCTATGGCAGCACAGGCAAAAATGTTTCATAAGTAGCATCCATGACAGTAACTTCTCTTTGAACAGCTTCCTTGTTTGTTTGTTTTTTGTTTGTTTTTTCAGACAGACTCTTTTCTACTTTGTTCCTCAGGAATGTAAGAAATGGCCACATAACAGACTAAGAGACAATCTCCACCTAGCTCAATGCTGTTTACACTGACTGGCAGCAGCTCTCCCAGCCCTACTTGGAGATGCTGGTGACTGAAGCTGAGATCACAGTGTGTGCAAACCATCTACTCTACCACCAAACCTTTCTCCATCTTCTTCAAACCTGCCATCAACTCCTCATATAACTGAACACTCTTCAAGAGTTTATTATGTGCATAACATACACATGGATAAGGGGGAATGGGATCAATCACTTTTCCATTCATGGTACCCATATTCTTTCCCTCTTGTCTACATACTAGCACTTGATTGTGCACACGAAGTACTTTACAGACTTTAGGACCAAAATGTGCCTGATTCCTATATTTGAAGCTTGGAAAAGTTACTTTTTTTTCAACTATAATTCCAAGAATCTCCCAGATAGAATGGCCCATGGCTATACAAGCAGGAGATACTGGAGATTTTAGTTCAAAAAGTAACTTTTCCAAGCTTTGAATGTGTGGGAATTAACAGTGGAGGACAGCACAGATGTGCTTTCAGAGGTGCGGCTGGTAGCATGGCACTATTCCTTCTTATTCATGCATAGGTTCCACATGTGACAGACTAATAAATCAGACCAGGGTGTTTTATTTTAGAGCTAAATAAACATGAAAGAAAGCAGTCCCTCAAAAACATAAGTAGGCAAGAACTGAAAGAGCTCCATACAGGTTTACAAAATCATGAATAATCAAACACTACTGATTAAACATATTCAAAACATGAAAACCACACATTTTGTGTAAATCTATATACAGACATTTAAAAATAAATCTAAATTTTTGGCCATATATTGTATTGCATAGGACCTCAGTCTGTGAGTTTATTTTTATTGATTGGTTGTGGCTATGTATACATTAATGAATTATGTAAATCTACATAATTCAACTGCCGTGAGTTCCAATTCTGGAGAAAAGGTGAAGGCAACAATAATAAAGATAACAACGTTACTTTTATGTTTTTAATATTTTCCACCATGATTATGTATTCTGAGCTCCCATTCTGTGGATGTGATGAAGTTCCAGGGATGTGGCTATCTGAAGTGCCAGTGCAGCCTAGAAGTAGGTTGCTAGACAACCAGAATAGCACCTCGGGAAAGAAACCCAGCCTACTAGTGTGTGGAAGGGGCTTGTGGCTGAGAGAAAAAGTTATATAGAGCCAAGTACCTGTGGCTATTCATGCCTTCAGTGAGAACCTAGCAAGGAGCTAGGGAGCAGTCCCCTAGTTAGCCAGAGAAAGGGACTGTGATGGGAGGTTTAATTTTCAATGGAAGCCTAGTAAGAGGCAGATGAGTAATTAAACCTTAGTAGTATCTGGTCAGAGAGTGTAACCTAGATTGTGGGTTAAGCCTTCGGTGGGAGTTCAGCAAAGAATTGTTACATGATACTTACGCTTACATGAAAGTCTAAAGATATAACTGAACTGTCTAAAAAGTGCACTGAAGGAATGTATCAACCTTGACCTGTATTTGAAATCAAACACACTATTTTATTCTTATTGTTGTCTTAATAAATGTTACAGTTTATTTTTGTAAACACTCACTTGGCTTGAGTTGTACACAGCATATAAGGCAATACAGAAAACATGCTACCATAAAATTATTAAGTAGTTCTATATAAACATTGAAAACCCTCACTCTTTTACACAAAAGTGGTGTTCAAAGAGGGGAAGCAGAGCTGTGGGGTAAAGACAGGGCACCTTATCAGACTGGGGAACTGCCATACCAATCTAGGAGAAGTAAAGGCCTGTCACAGTGGAGTTCAGGTCTCTTGGCTTTTTGGTGTTGTGTTTGTTTCCGAGCTTATGCTCATTTATAATTTTGGGCTGGCAGATATGAATGCTGCAGCAGGAAGTGCTTGAGTAGTGTCTAATAGTGCTGACACCCTCTGCGCCGATGTGCTTGCCTTATGCCCACTGGCCCTACCATCAGATTGAGGTCAATCCTCATCTCTGAGGTATGCATAGTAAGGGTAATATCAGCATCATTCTAGAGGCAGTATCTGTGGGGCATGGCACAGACATGCATTTGGAACTGACAACTAGTAAATGAGGGTGAACACGGTTCCACTAGAATGGTAGTGAAGATGGCATGCCCAAAGCCCACTCAAAGCTTACAGCCAAACCCAGGAATGTTTAATCCTGTTTGCTTCCGTTTGTGTGAATGCTCCCAAAAACACACTGCAACTTACAGAAAACGACAGTCTTCATCAGTTTCCGGATGGGCAAAGACCACACATACTTCAAACAAGCTCTGCATTGCAATAAATGGAGCAGATAAGTTATTCTTTTAAAAGTTGTCACTAGCAATTAACATCCTCCATTCTCTTCTATAGTTCTAAACCTATCTGAAACTATCCCACTCCAGAGCTGAATTAGTAGAAAACAAGAGTTTGTTTCACTGCCCCAATGAAGCCATTAATGCTTTCAATGCTGTATCACTGTTCTTTCTTCCCTATTGCCAATGCAAATGAAGAGCAACATTTCCTCCTTTTGCTTGACTACATGGCTGTGTTATTTCTATTTCTATTTCATTAAGACATTTAGAAACAGTAGATCCCACTCAAAATTGTTTCTTTATAGAACACCTTTCCATCAGCAGGGACTCCCAGCTCCTCCAAGAACAGTGGGTGGGTGATCCACTTGTATGCCTCTTTCAGCTGGACAAGATCTTCTTTTTCCACCACAAGGTCCTGATTTCTTAATCATGAAAGAAAGGGGGGAAAATGAGGAAATCAAGTAGTTCCCATCATGGCACCACCTTTCTGTGGTAGTACAGTTGTGTGCTCCTTTGATAAATACAGTGGCCTCTTGACTTTCATGAGGGTTCAGGGTACAGACCCCTTGCAAAAGTAAAAAAACTGCAAATAGCTCCTCCCATCTGAGTGAGCGCTTTCTCTCCCATTCCCTCCAGGGGCTTCCCCTTTCCATTCTCCTGCCTGTCGCCCATGCACCCTGCCTTCTTTCTGCACCTGTGGATCAGGTTATAAGAAAAACAGGAAGTCAGTATAAAAACCATAAGCATATCCATGGGACCAGCCAGATTACCCTCTTCCTTCTCTGTAATACAGATGGGAAAGAAAAAAAGTACGTGCCAGAAAGTACTCACTCTAATTCTTCTTTCACCAGCAGCCATGCTGCATGCTTCAGACAGGGACCCAAGAAGAAAGAGAAAGAAGAGACAAATGAAACAAAGTCTTTACAACTTTTGCTTCTGTAACCAGCTCAGAAAAGAACTTTCAGTTATTTTCATAAAAATCAAGGTAGCATGGGATGGACTAGATCAGAACATCAAATTTGATGGTCAAATCTGTTCTACCAGTCCCAATTCTAAAGCCAAGCTTCAAATTAGCCTGGCCAATATACACAAACAAACAAAATACCTGACAGCCCTTCTGTCAACCCAATCATTACTGGTTCTACATTGCCAGATGTCACAGATTATGACACTAGTGCTGATAAAGCAGACTTCCTAACATGCAAAAGTCAGGTAATTTTTAAGAGCATCTTTCCTTCCTTTCCTTGCTCTTTCCTTCCATGAAAGGTTTAGTTTAAGCATGACTGTGAACACCAGCAAATACTTACCTCCCTGACAGAGAGCTGAGGTGGGAAAGACACTGAAAACACAAAGCTGGAAAACTGATATTCGGAGGAATTAATCTTATGGCACACCTGAAAAACAAGGAACTAGATTTATTTAAGATATTTCCATAACACTTTTTAATAAGAACAGCAAAGTTCTCAGTGGTTTACTTAGCTATGTTTGAATAAATTGGTTCAAGGTCCCAGTAGGGACAAGCACTCATATGTTCATCAGTAAAATGAAATTACCTTACCATCTGATGTCTACTTAGTTCTGCTGGTCTTGGTCTTGGTGATAGGACAGAAACATCTCACCATTCCCCCCACAAATCCAGGAACAAAGCAAGTGACAAGAAGCAGGGGCTGTTAGAAAGTGCTGAACTAAGGCTGGGATATCTGTAGCTGGAAAATACTGTCAGGACTCCAAATCCCATTAGCCTTGGGCAGCATGGAAAATGTTAGGGAATGATGGGAGTTGTAGTACAGCAACTCTGAAGGGTCACAGATTCCCTTAGAGCAGAGGTGGGCAAAGTGCAATCTGCCCCAAATTACCATGAACTGCTGCTTCTTGAAGCCTCCTGGTGTAACAATTTACTTTTGAAATAGTTTTCAAGGTCTCCCTATAATGTTAAATGTATAAAAAAACTCCAATTCTTCAGAAGCAGAAGTGGTCTTCCAGTCCCTTTTGCACTTTGTTCCAGGACATGACCTGGGTTCCAGGATATAAAAGGGGACCTGCCACAGCTGCCCACCCCTAATGGGAATGCGAAGAGGAATGACCAGCCCTCCAGATGTTGTTGGATTTCAATTCCCATTAGACTTAGCTAGAATAGCTATGGTGAGGGATCACAGAAGTTGCACTCCACCACTGTGGGAGCAAATTCTCTCCATGCTTGTGCTAAAATCTGTAAAAGACACAGTGCTTGCTGAGAGAGTTTAGAAAGAGATAGTGACAGGTAGAAATTGGGAACTCATACACACCTAGTACAGCCATAGCAGAGCCAGGCTCCACAGTATGTGTATTTTCTAACCAATGGCCCTTAAGGCCTGTACTGTGAGCTAGACTGTTGCTTCGCTGGCCAAGACAAAGCACAAGACTACGCACAGAGTCCAGGGATGAGGAAGGTGCATCCATCCAGATGTTGCTGGACTCCAGCTGCCATCAATCCTTACTACTGACTATGCAAACTAGGGCTGATGGAATCTGTGGGCCAAAAACAGCTGGATGTCCCCATGTCCCCGACACTGTGCTAGTACTAGATTTTGCTACATTCAAGCCTTCAGCACCACCAAAAATGAAATACTACCAAGTTTTCCTTGAGAGCTGATGTTTTATACTTCCTTCGCCTTTGCATGAGAAAACAATCTGCATACCAGAATTCAACCCCTGGAACCATCACAACATTGACCATGAGCACCCTTGACTCTGACACTAAGGAGGAGCAGAAGGAAACATCTACATTCAGGAAGACTAGCAGATGCAAATGGCAAAAGTGCTGAACTCAGGCCCCAACAATGAGCCTGAGCGAACTTAAGTCTGCTAAACTGGGGACTGACACCTCCTGGGCCAGATTCCCTTGAAAAATCACCAAGGTCAATAGAATCTCTTGTGCCTCCTCAGCAGCACAGATGAAGCATCAGGCAGGAAATGACTGGGAGGCAACAGAGTGTAAAATTCCAAACTAAAGGACTACCCTTTAAGGCAATCAGCTCTTCAGGAAGGGAGCAGAGCCTGGGAAGTACAGCTCCAAGAGGCATAAAGTATTGCAAATGACCATGACTGGGTTGTCTGCTTGAAGCTATCCAAGGTCCTGCAACCCTAGGCCAAACCTCGCTGCCTAATCCTATGCTCACTTACTTTGTGAGTAAGTCCCACTGAATTCAACTGGGCTTACTCCCTGGTAAGTATATGCAAAAATACAGCCTAAGCTTAGTCCTTAGCAAAAGAAAATTTAGCATGACCACAAATTAAATGCAGATTCCATTTGATCTTGGAAGCTAAGCAGGGTCAGTCATGGTTACTATTGGACGAGAGAGCATCAAGGAATACCAGGTGCTTTTGGCTATATTTCAGCAGAAGGCAATGGCAAACCACCTCTGAGCACTCCTTGCCGGAGAAAATCCTATTCAATTCAAGAGGTCACCATAGGTCAACATATGTCTCGAAGGCACATATACCGTAGATACATACATTCTACGTAAGTGAAATGCTGCAGAGTTTTACCTGCTGATAAGGTGAAAAGTACAACTTACCATTTTGACAAAATCCACTTCGCAGAGCTCTTGCAGAATCCCCAAGCAAACTGTGCATACAGATGGCTTTATGTTCTCAGCAGCAGAAGTTACATTTACATCATTATCCACATGGGCTAGCTGATGGCTTCCATTTAGAGTCTGCTCTTCAGTTTCTTTGGTACTCTCCAGTTTGATTCTCTTACAGGGTGGGTTTGCTGTTTCACAAGATAATTCATTCTCATCTTTACTGGTCTGCAGGAACTCACACAATTCACTAAGCAACTCCTGAATAACATAAGAAAGTACAGTGAATCTTTGTAGGTATGGCTTTGCTTGCAAACTGCAGAGATCCCACAAGAGATCCCATGTGTGGGCTTGCTGTGTAAGAAAAGCCTCAAACCAATGTGGCATCCAAGACTGAGAGCTAAAGGGCCTGGCAAGCCCACATTAATATTTGAAAAGAGAGAGAAAGCAGATGGCTTTGTAAACTAAAGTGAGCAATCAGAAGAGGAAACACTCTCAAATGTTGCAGTTCTACACTTATTTAACAGGAACTTATTTCTGACTTATTTTTGAGTAAACAGCCACAGGACTGAGCTAAATACGATAATGCCAGTAACACCAGAAGTGATAACAAGAAGCACACTTGTTCTCACTTGCACAATGGAACAACCTGTGGCCTGAACTTTCTGATATGTGTAAAAATAATGGGAGAGATGAGAGGAAAAACAAGGGAACACACTGAACAAGGGAGAATGAAAAGGAGATAATGGGTTTCAAATAATGTTTTAGCTCAGCTGTAGAATACGTGCCTCTGCAGGAACAAGGACCAAGGTTCCATCTTTACTAAGATCTACCCATCCACATTTCAAAGGATCTCGAGTAGGAGAACTGGAAAAGCTCCTTACTGAGATTTTGAAAATCAGCCACTGTTTCTAGCAAAGAGCACAAGACTACACAGAACAGAGTTTTAACTTCATACAAGGAAAGTAAGTACATACTGATATCCTCAGTTCTGCTGGATAGGAATGGTAGCAGTAACGCTAGGTTCAGCTAAAACTGAACGCAACAAGTAGTTTGTGCTAGATAGGTGACTGAATAAAGAACTGTAGCCAGGGTAATGGCAAGGAGAGAAAAGAATGACAAACAGGAACACAGAAGATTTATGATGGCATCTGTGCCAAGGAGAACAAAATCTTACTCTCTCCATTAAAAATTGTAGGGACAGTAAAGGATGACAAGAACCAATTGTGGTAGGTGCATATTTGGATTATTTTCTCTCTTAAACTGAGGAAAATGTGGATTTCCTGATCTTGTACTTGGCCAGTTTTTCATGCTGCACCCTGGAAGGTGGAAGTATCCTAGGTCTACATTCCCTTGCACCCCATTCAATCCATTCAGATTCCCATCACATAACAATAAATTCTGCTGCTCATTTCTCTTCCATCACAGCTAATATCCCTTATGCCCCATGATCTCTCCCCAGTTTCATGCCCCAAACCTGTTCACTTCTCAAGATTGTTCTTGAAGTGGACCAGACAGGTACGAAAACACTGAAAAGTATCTCCCGTCATCATCACAGTCATGTACTTCAACTTAATCAAACCTTATGTGGCTGCCTGTATGAAGCCTGCAGTCCCACACGACAGAACCTGAGAACGCAGCGTGGGCACGCTCCAAAATTCAGTAACCTCTGAGCAACAGGTCTGTCCTTTTCTGTCAGTGCAATCATGATGGTGAAGCCTGTATTTAAAAAGAAAAGTGGTTTTCAGATTCATTGCCATAACTGGACAGGAATGAAGACGGAGGAAAATTTGAAGGAGGCCAGAACTGACTGGTTGACTAGGGCGTGTGTGTTAAAATATTCACGATTCCTCCCTGCTGTTGAAACATATTAAACCAGACGATTTGAATCAGTAAATTTTCCGAAGCTACACAAATTTATAATGGAGTAGGTTCCATTGAAACCAGTGAGATTTACTTCTGAGTAAGCCTAAACAGGCTGACTGCTTCAACCCTAAGCAGGATTCCCCTCTTCTGCCTCTTTGCACCATCCTGCTGAATAGGCTCTTACTAACAAAGCATCTTTGTTTATATTAGAAACAGCATTCCTGCACCAGCCTCGCTCCTTACTTTAAAAGCAATTAAGAAATCACTTTCCAACCCGCCTACCACCTTCACTCACCACTTAAAAAGAAAAGACTATGGGGGAACCTTTTACCTGAGGTACCCGAAGCGAGCACTAATAACTTCCGCCTTCACTTCCGGTAAGGTGAAGAAACCGCTTCCTACAGACAACTGTTCGGGATCCAGCATCCGGTGGAACTCAGAGGGCTGCGGCGCCTATGGAATTGCTATACGATTCCGGTTTCCATTGGCACGACATTCAGAACTCTCCAAGGCCATTTCTACACTGCACTGGTATAGTGCTATTATTCCGCTTCCAACATCCTATGGAATCCTGGCGTTTGCAGTTTAGGGAGGGGCCTTTAGACTTCTCAGCCAGAGAGCTCTTTGGCCTCAGTAAACTACAAACCCCAGGATTCCACAGGATATTGAAAGTGGAACAATAGCCCTAGGACAGTGTACTGTGGAAAAAACCCAAGTGAAAGTGATCAGGCCTTCTTTTCGTGACCCTACTTCGAAAAAAAAAAATTGCTTCTCTTATAATATAAAGAAATATTTATTTCCAAATCCTCAAAGTAGTTCTATCAGTTGTTGATATCTGCTCCTTCTTGGTCTCTTGAGCCAGAGCTGGGGAGAGTGGTTAAATAAATGGAAGTAATATTTTAAATAATGCATTAACATTTAAATATAACAATTTTTTAACAGAAAAAAAATGAGGGCATGGGAAAATACGGGAAACCAAGAAAGCACGGAAACTTGTTTTATTGTTTTCTAGTTCATCTCATCCATCTGAATGTTGCCAGTCGGCCCGAGACTTGAAAGGTGTCTTAAGCGATCATAATGGTGTTGTTAATTGCCATAATGTAGGCAATAGACTGTTATAGTGTTGTTATTCCACTTTCAACATCCTACGGAATCCTGGGGTTTGCACTTTAGGGAGGGGCCTTTGAGGCCCCTCCCTAAAGTGCAAACCCCAGGATTCCGTAGGATGTTGAAAGTGGAATAATAGCACTATAACAGTCTACTGCGGAAATGGCTGTAGACATCTGCTTCTCGAGACTCTATGGAAGCCACTCTGTCCTCAACCACCCTGTTCAGGTCTTACAGATTCAGGGATGTGTCTTCCTTGATTGAGTCTATCCATCTGAAATGCAGTCTTCCTCTTTTCCTCCTGCCTTCCACCTTCTCCAGCATTATTATCTTTTCTAGCTGAGTCATGTCTTCTCATGATATGGCCAAAGTGCAACAGCTTCAGTTTAGCCATCTTGGCTTCTAGGGCAAGCTCAGGCTTGATTTGCTCTAGCACCCATTCATTGATGTTTTTAGCAGTCCAGGGTATCCATACAACACTTCTCCAAGATTTCAAAGGAGTTGAATCATAGAAACATAGAGTTGAAAGAGACCACAATGCCCATTGAACCCAACCCCTTGCTGTGCAGGAATGAGCACTCAGAGAACACTCAAAGCAGCAAATGGCCATCCAGCCTCTGCTTAAAAACCTCCAAAGGAGGAGATGCCACCACACTCTGGGGCAGCATATTCCACTGTCAAACGGCTCTGGCTGTCAAGAAGTTCTTCCTGATGTTTAATTGAAATCTCTTTTCCTATAGTTTGAATCCATTGCTCTGCGTCCTGGTTTCTGGAGAAGCAGAAAACAAGCTTGCACCACCTTCAACATGACTTCCCTTCAAATATTTAAACAGGACTGTCATGTCACCTCTTAATCTTCTTTTTGCCAGGCTAAGCATACGCAGCTCCCTAAGCTTCTCCTCACAGGGCATGGTTTCCAGACCCTTCACCCTTTTGGTCGCCCTCCTCTGAACACCTCCCAGCTTGTCAATATCCTTCTTGAAGGGAGGTGCCCAGAACTGGGCACAGTATTCCAAGTGAGGTTTAACCAAAGCAGAATAAAGTGGTATTACTACTTCCCTTGGTCTCCACACTATATTCCTGTTGATGCAGCCTTTTTTAGGTGCTGCCTCCTTGCTATCAGCTCTCTTTACTGCTAATCGTTCACAACAGTACAGAACCACTGCTCACTTAATCAGGTGAGAAAGTAGAGAGTGCAGTTTGGAACCGGAAGTCATAGATGCTCCGCTCGGATTGTGTGTATCTCTTTGACCCAAGGCAGGAGGTTGGGCCTGACTAGCCGCAGCCAGATCTATGCGATCCGCGGCCTGGACGTGCGGCTGGAGGATGGAGGCGGCGGCTGTCTCGCGGGGCCGATAGCTCGGCGCTCTCCCTGGCAGGGGACGGCAGAGCTCCGCGGGGGCGCCGCCGAGAGCAGCCGCTGCGCGGGGATGGCCGCCAACCAACCGCCGCCCCCCAAGCCCTGGGAGAACCGGCGAATGTGAGTCCGGCGGCCGGTCGGCTCGTGGGTGGGCGCCTGGGAGGGACGTCGCCGTTGCCTCCTCAGAACTTAATCTCCTTAACTTCGAAAAATAGGTCCCCGGGCTCGCCCACGCCTTCTTGCCTGGAAATGGCTGCGGCGGTGGGGTTACAGCAGCTACTGAGGGGCGAAGGAAAGGCACTCCGCACGTGCTCTTGGCGCTCTCGTTCTAGGCTGCGGAGGGGGCTGAGGGCGGGGGGTGGCAGCTGTTTGCGGGCCTCCAGCTGTGGAGGGACTGCAGGTCCCAGCAGCCCCAGCCAGTGGTAAAGAGTGATGGGAGTTGTAGTCCAGGCGCATTTGGAGGGCCGCACAGGTCTCATTCCTGCCTTAGAGCAATGGGGTGGGTTCCTTTGGGCCTTCCAGGTGTTGTGGGACTCAAATTCCCCAAAGCCTCGGCCAGGATGGGGAGTGGGAGTGGATTATGGGGGTGTTTGGTGGGTTAGAGGATCCTTGGGCCCTGCTGGTGTGTCTATGAATCGGAAAGATGTTTTGCCCCAGTATCATGTGGGGGACTTTATAAAATTATTATTATCATCATCATTATTATTATTACAGTCAGCCTTCTACATTTGCGGGTTTCACTTTTGCGGATTTGATTGTTCACTGATTATTTGCTGTCACCTCTGCTGCCTCCCTATGCCATTTTTAGTAGGGACTGCAAGCCGCTTGAAACTGCAAATGAGGCTTGTAAGTCCCTATTAAAAATGGTTTGGGGCAGCAGTGGAGGTGGCTGTAAGCCCCACCAGCCCCCCACTTCTGCCTTCTGAAGGAATCCTGATGCCTCAGAGGAATCCACAGTGGGTTGAATATGGTGACCATACTTTTTTTTGTGTTGGGACAGCCTAGATTTATTCACGGTTTTTCCACTTTCACAAGGGTCCTGTGCCCCTAACCTTAGTGAATGTGGAGGGATTATTATTATTATTACTTTTAGGCAGAGCTGGCATCCTGTTGGTTAATCCCAACTGGAGTATACCCATTAAATCAGTTGTTGAACGGTGAGTCAATTCCTGGATAGATCTCACTGATTCAATGGATTTTCTCTAGTAAGGACAAAAAGTAGGATTTAGGCCATAATATGTTGTGTCATTGTAGGGAAACAGGTTGTGGGGCTCTCAGCACAGCACGGAAACAAAGAAGGACAGCCCTTTTCCTGGAGCCTTTCATTTTCATTCTCACCTTTTTCATTTACAAGTAGGATGGTGGGGGAACTCTTATGTCCTTCTCAGATGGAAATAAACCCCTTCTGTAAGCTTAACAGGGAGTAAAAAGCATAATGGGGAAGTCCACCTTCCCGTCCTCTGTCTTTAAATAAAAAGTATATTTGCAGGGAGTACTTACAGAGAGGAAATACTCTTTTTCAGTTGATAAGCTCTTTCCACTGCTTTAGGAGGAAGGTGGGTTTTTCGTTTTAAACATCAGCTTCATAAATTATAATATTTTATTTGTTTAAAAACCCTTCCCCTCCCCCACAAGTAATGGGCTCAAGATGTTTTAGGAAGTATTAAAAGCCAGTAAGAGATTAAAAACTCTATAAAACATAATAAAAATATGAAGTATTCAAGAGCAGTTGAACTATAGAATTAAAGCTATTTAAAACTCAGTAAAAGGCAATATTTAAGAAAGATTATGGGACCTCTTTTTCTTCTGCCCCGTTATTCACTATCAGGCTTGTCAAAGGGTCAGTCTTTTGCATAGCCGGTGTTCGTAACATCCACATACAGAGAAGGTCTTCTTTTATGGTATCTCAGTACTACAACACAGTGGAAGAGTAGATGTGCAAAGAACATCTTTTCCTAAAGAATTGGCCTCTCATACACTGGTGGTTTTATGAGCTATACAAACGTAACAGAATCATAAAGCTTTTTCATTTAGTTCCCCAGGTCTACCACCTGGAACTCTATCTGTATTGTGCATTTGTTCTATAAAAGTGTGTGTGTATGTGATAGTAGTATGTTATGACGGCTAAAATGCCACATGTCTGATCTTCAAACTTGGAGGCTTCGTTCTGGCAGTGTTTAAAAAACCCTATAGGACCTTATTCTGCTCTATGTTTAGTAAACTTGAACTACCCAGTATGTGTAATATTCTCCCACATCCATCCATGATGGACATTGTGACTTTTTTCTTTTTTTCAGTGGTTTTTAACAGCTCCATAGGTTCTTGTTATTCCCCTTGTCTCAAATTTTGTTCCTCCAAATGGCTTTTCTACTGAGAGTTTTCTGCAATGAAAGCAAGTTGTTGCTTGCCTACCATTGCAGTCTGTTATTAATCCTCCTGTTCCCTCTTTCCCCATCTAAATAGGTGTGGTGGGCAGGAGCTCCAGGGTGATGGTTATTGCTCCCTGTTTATGTTCTCTAGATAAACAAGATCGCATAACACACTTGTATACACAGTACCGCCTTGTCATCACCTTGCCTAGGAGAAAGCTGAATTCGGTAGGACTAAACATCTGAGTAATTTCATAAGATCAGGCTGTAAAAATACTTTGTGAGTACTTTGCTGGCCTGATTTAATTGCAGGAAATAAAAATCACACTTGACCTACCTGTAAACTTCTGTTTGACACTGAGACCCAAATCTGTCATGATTAACAGCACAGCACTCTTAACAACTGAATCTTTTGTCAGTCCTGCAGCTTCCATGAGATCAACAGCCTGATCCCATGCATCTAATCAGTTGTTCTAGCCGCACACAAAATACTGATGATAGCAAAAACAACCCATTGCAACAAGGAGGACAGAGAGCATACCTGCAACACTGAGTGTGTAAAGTGAGACAGGATTGAGACCTAACAGAAAAACAGTATTTATGAACACAGCAAACATATACTGAGAGAATTTCAAATCCAGTTCTTTGCATATTAACCAGAAATTATTACCTGGGTCACCTGTTTTGCATTATCCAAATCACCATTTACAAGTAAAACTAAGAAGGACCAATGTGGGAAACCACTCACCCTAAACTCATTGTAGGAGGAAATCCATTCTCCTGTTTCACAGGGAGAAAGCCAGTCACTCCAGGAAGAGACCCCATACTCATAAACACACCTTGCCACTCCATTCACACAGACACTCATCTCCTTCAGAAGGTACACACAGACCCACACAAATCCTACAGAAGAGATATACAAGCAAACTTTCTCCATCCAATTCAGTGTCTGCTGACCCTTCTTGTCACTCTTGATTCTCAATCTACTGGGGATATTGCTGCTGCTCTTGTACTCTGCAGGGCAGGCACTTGAGAGATAAATGGCCTGAGTCGATGCACTTTTTCAACTTTCTTTCTTTATTAAATCTCAAGTATTACATAGTTTTATATATAGAAACAATTTAACAAATCATAACAAACAACACTTAGCAAAGATGACCTTGAATTATAATTAACTATTTTGTGGTTCACATCTAGTTCGATGGAAAGGGAAGGCATCTTCTTTGTGGGCTCAATGGGAGTATCGTGTCAAAAGGACACTGCTGGGAGAGTTCTGTTCAGAAGACTCTCTGGCAAATATAACAAATGAATACTATATTTTAAGTCATCACCTTCGTCCTTCCATGAGATGCACTGTGTCAACAGAATTTCTGTGTAACACCCCCCCCCCCGCAAATAAATTCTGGATTTTGCAAAGCTGCAGAGGATCCTCATTGGAAACAGGAGGATCAGTCTTTCCCAACATGTTGCCTGTGCTACCTCTTCTGTATCTTGTCTTTGGCTGCCAAACAAGGGAGTGTTTAAAATATGCCATGCTCAGCAATCATCCAGCCAGGAAGAGAGAATGCTGTGAGCATACGCAGCTTTCAGGCATGTTGAACAGTACCCCAGCCAGCAATGGAGCACTTGGAAGATTCAGAAAGTGACTAGAAAAGAAGAGGAATCAACCTACACTGTTTTCCCTTTAGCACTGGGCCCCGAGTCTGTGAAAGGTCTGGGGCAGTTGCATTAACTGAACCGTTAATAATTTGCTCCTACCCTCAAAAGTCACCTAGTCCATCCACTTGCTGATGCAGGAAATTTGCAGCTGAATTATCCCTATCAATGGCTATTTCAAATCCAGTTTAAAATTTTCCAGCAAAGGAGCTTCAGGCCTCTTAACACCCCAGATGGCTGTGCTTCCTTCCTTTTGAACACCATTGATTTGATGGTTTCCCAGCTTTTATACAGCATCTGCCTCTCCCCCCGTACCCTTTCTGAAAGTTAGAAATGCCTCTTCTAAGGCTTAGTTACTATCAGTAAGAGCTTTAACCTAAAATATACCAGTATTTTTAGCCTCAGCTCTCTTTGGACCCACCCACAGGTGGAATTTGGCCTTCTAGACATCCCTGAAATTGAATTCAACTGTTAGACTGAAAAAAAAAACTTACCTCTGGCTATAGAAACTACAGCTAGTAGTATACCATGCATCACAGTGTTTCTTACTTAGCTGAACAGCCATCCTCTGAAGGTAATTCATTTTTTTTTTCAGATTTGTAAATAGCTGCCTACACAGATGCCTGTTGCAGTCACAAGTCAAGCCGGTTTTACAGATCTTTTCTTGTAGGCCACAGTTCACCAACATAATACTTCTGTCTTCTAAATTGTTTATTTACTATGGTTATAAATAGCCTTATAACCAGGCTTCTGTAGGCTGAGTACAGTACATTAAAATAGAAAAGTTAGCCAATAAAAATGAATTTTAGAGGTGACACATAATAAAAAAAATGAATTTTTAATTTTTTAAAGAGAAATACAAGAGTATATATAAAACTGAAGTAAAAGCAGCAGCCCAATGTGAGCACTACATGATAAAACAGCTCTCATATTGCCTAAGAGAATAAAAGGGTCTTCACCTGATGTTGGAAGGACCTTAATATAGGTATCAGGAACTCTATGGACTTGATAACATTGAAAAGGCAGTGAAAAAATCCTGTGCAGGTAAGATGGCTGTTGGCAGACAAGCAGTTTTAAAGGACTTGCATATTTACAGGCTTGCTGCATTCTTGTTTTCATAGTGAGAAATTGAAGTATAGTGATCGTGTTTTGCTTGAACCAGTGCACCTCTGTGTGACCTCACTTGTGAATCAAAAACTACATTTGGCAATCCAGTCATCCAGTCCCTGCTGATGTTACTTGTGCTTACTTTTGGCTCTTCTGGATAGCTTCACATTTCCAGCTTGGCTTTGTGTTTGCTTTCAGGCACAGGCTCTAATCAGGAGGCAGGTTGTTGCACAATTAACCTTTGATCTGAATCTGTCACATTAGTGTTTTTACTTGAAGTTGCCTTGCTGTGTAAAACCAGCTAAATCAACTGAAGTTGTACATACAGGGCCTTGTAGAAGCATTCAAATACAAACACCCTTTCCACGTTTTGTTGTGTTAACAACCTGGAATTAAAATGGATTTAACTGGCATTGTTGCCATTTGATGTATACAAGTTTCTCAGTATTGTGAATAAAAGAAAAAGAAACGTCTAAAGAAGCCACTGGGAAGTCTCTAATGAGTGCTAACTTCTTTTAAGTGTAGGAACTACCCAGACCTGTAACATTACTGTTAGGAAGGCTAAGATGCTGAAGTTTTATCCGCCAGTTCAGGATGACGCCAGCTCTGGTCCTCCACAGTTTATATGCTGAGTCTTTAGGGAATGGATGAGGAGCCTGTGGCCCTGCATATTTTGGTGGATTCCATCCCCACTAGCGCTAGCCAGCATGGCCAGTGGTTAGAGAGACAGGAACTGTAATTTAGCAACAGGTTTCCCTGATGTCCACTACAGTACCGTGAGAGTTTGCACTGCAGTATACCACACACAGCTACCTCAGTGGAATTGTTCTCTGTCTGCTAAGCATTCATAGGATTCCAGCCAAACCTGGTGAAACTCTGAAGTTTCTGATTTAAATTCTGGACCCAAGATTCAAGACAGTGAGGTTATCTTAAGAGGTGTGTCAGTGTCCTACAATAAATGCTGTGAACTCATAAAATTGAATGGCAACAGGCACCTCATGTCTGGAGGTTTAACCTAAACTTTCTAAGCTGATTAAATGTTTTAGGGTAAAAAGCTAACTAGATCAAAAGGCGTGCTTGTTTTGGAATGCTTGGTGCCATAACTAAAACTTCACCCCTATAAAACTCAGAGCTTCATCTGTGTGTAATAAACTGTTTTTTGCTTTTAAAGGCCTGAAAGACATTCAGAGTGTGTTAGACTTTGGCACTGAACGATATCCAGTTTGTTTTTGAGTTCACACAAGACCCAATTCTTAAGTGGAAGGAACGTCCAGAGAAGGCAACTTTGGCAGGCCCTTGGACCAAATTTTTGCCCCCTGCACCCACTGTATCCTCCACCAGGCCTAGAAACCAAGAAATTGGGTGAACAAACAAAAGCCAGGAGTGAATGGACATCCATTTCCATTTTGGAATTCTGACAGTGTGGGGGGGAAGAGGATGGTGAAAGGCACAGTGATGTGACTAGTGTTATTTGTCTTAATCTTGCCCTTTCAGACATGGGATTTATTTGGACTAGCTATTGGGAATATGATTACGTGACTTTTTGAGTCTCTTCGAAATCTACAGTTCTGTGATTATATACACATCAGTGGGAAATAGACTGGATTCATAATGACTGCAAGTTATTATCTAAGTCCACAGGAGCTCATGCATGTTCATCTGTTCAAAATTAACATGAGAATACTAAGCAAAAATCCAGAAGTAACTGTAGAATGATGCCTTGTTGGAACCAATGAATACACTTTGTTAAGTGGTGCTAATAAAGGTATTGCACCAGTATTATTTTTGAATCCTCCTACCAATGCAGAGGTGAGGAACATGTCTTCCAGATGTTGTTGGGCTGTAGCTCCAATTGGCACTAACCAGCATAGCCATAAAGGATTGTGGAAACTGCAATTGTACAACATTTGGAGTGCCGTCTGTTCCTTATCCCCACCCTACTGGTTCAACCTTTTTAGCTGTGATCTTATTAACATTCCTTTGGTGTCTCTACATTTTCTTCAATCAAGAATCGTTGGAGGAGAGCTGCTCAGTGGTTATTGAAAAACTATTAATGTTTATGTGATAGGAAGAGCTTTGCTTTATGTATACATTAGATAAATCAAACATTACTGGACTTATTAATACCTGTTGGTGCCATCTAGTGCTAACTGGTAGTAGTTAATATCTTTTACTGGTGGTTGAGTGCAGTACTTTGTTCCCTTGATTAACAAAGTAGATGTGTTCCTGCACATTATTTCTTTAATAGAAAATTGGTACCAGAGGCAGAAATAACACTGAAAGAATGATAACTTTCTGCATCCCAAAAAAGAAGAACAATTCAATATGTTTCAGCACTTTATCCAAAGCTGATCGTGTACACATGTGAAATGAAACAACTAGGTCTGATAAGCCTTACATAAGTAAACAAAAACATTTTGAACCTTCTAGAGGCTACCTGAATGCTTCTTCCAAAACGTATCCAGGGTAATTGTTTTCTTTCACCAGCTGTCATTTTTATTATGATTTCCACTTTGTTGGCCAGACTTAGAGATCTATGCTTTTGTAACATCTGAGGATAACTGCCAAAGCAGGCTGATCTGCTTTCCCCTTGTCTCTCTGTTTTACATTTCACACATACCCAATAAGGGATGCTGGAAGCAGCTGCTGTTTACCTTGTGGTGCTGTAGGCAAGCACACACAGTTACAGTAGGATTGGCTAGAAGAGACTCCTGTTCTTCTTCATCTGAAGATTTATTGCATTGTTTACGGCAGGTGCACTGGTATAACCCAACACTGGAATTCAGTGGTTTTTTTCCAGTCCTCCATCCTCCCAGTGCCAGTGCTGCTAAAGAACTTTCAACTAGCAGACAAGAAGGAGAAGCAGCGCATGTGTGGGCGGAGGGTTGGCAGGTGTAAAAAGGACTTTCTGTGTAAGAGGCTTTGTTAACTGCAGTGTGCCTGTCCTGACAATGAGAGCCAGTTTAAACAGGATATAAATAAGCATCATTTGTAGAAACATACAGAGCAGAGGGAAGCAAAAAGCAGGCGTAGCTGGATGCAGCCCTGTTGCATCATGTCAGAGCTGTCCAGTGGAACTACTTCGAGTGGTCAGGGATCTATTACAGTCTGGCCAGAAGGAGAATTTCAGCTGCTCAGTAGCCTGCTGTAAGGAATTTGCCCACCACTTCATAGATAAAATCACTCAGATTCATTCTGACTTGGATGCCAGAGTTGATACAGATCCAGTGGATGTATCCTTGGCCTCTGCTTGTCCAGTGTTGATGGATACTTTTCAGTTTGTGCAACCTGAGGATGTGGCCCGGATCCTCAGAGAGGTGAGAGCCACCACATGTGTACTAAATCCTTGCCCCTCCTGACTTATTAAACAGGCCAGAGGAGGACTGGCTCAGTGGGTAAGGGCAGTGATTAACGCCTCTTTACAACAAGGCAGGGTCACAATGCATCTGAAGGAGGCTCTTGTAAGACCTTTTCTGAAGAAAAGTCACTGAATCCTAGTATACTGGATAATTATAAGCCAGTCTCCAACATGCCGTTCTTAAGCAAGATACTGGAGCTTGTGGTGCCTTCTCAGCTCCAGGAGTTCCTGGATGAAGTGTATTATAGACTCATTTCAGTCTGGTTTCAGAATGGTTATGGAACAGAGACAGCTTTGGTCACCTTGGTGGACGATCTATGCCAGGAACTGGACAGAGTGTGTGTGTCACTGTTGATTCTGCTCGAACTCTCAGTAGCTTTTGATAACAGTGATTATGGTATCCTCCTGGATCATCTTTCTGAGATGGGGCTTAGATGCTGTCGGAGGGTGGTGTTGAGGGATTCAACTCCTTGGCCATTGGCCTGTGGAATTCTTTAGGGTTTTTGTTTTGTTTTGTTTTGTTTTGGGCCCTTATACTATTTAACATGTACGTGAAACTGCTGGGAGAGGTGGTCCAGAGTTTTGAGATAAGCTGTCGCTAATATGCTGATGATATTCAGCTCTATTATTCCTTTCCACCTAATTGAAAGGTGGAAAGGAATGTTTTTGCGTACATGTATGTGTGTGTGCTGGCAGCTGTGATGGACTGGATGAGGGCAAACACACTGAAGTTTAATCTAGAGAAGACAGAAGTGTTCTTGGTCAGTTGAAAGATCTGGGAACAGAGATTCAGCCTGTGTTAGATGAGATTACATTCCCTGTGAAAATGTAGGCTCACAGTTTGGGAGTACTGTAGGATTCAGCCCTGAGCCTGGAGGCCCAGGTCTCAGATGCAACCAGGAGTACATTTATATACTTAAAGTTAGTGTGCCAACTGCATGTGTTCCTGGAGATCTGGCTACATTAAAACATGCCTTGATTACATCCCATTTGGATTACTATACTGCACTCTGCATGAGACTGCCTTTGAAAACTGCCGGAAACTTTAGTTGGGTCAAACAGCAGCAGTCATATTGTTAACTGGGGCTGGCCACAGGAGGTACATCACTCTTTGTTGCAACAGTTCCACTGGCTTCCAGTCTGTTTCCAGACACAATTCAAACTGCTGGTAATGCTTCATATGGTTTGGGACTAAGCTATTTGGAGGATCATATTTCTCTTTATGAGCACACCAGAGGTCTAAGGTCTTCTGGAGAGGATCTTCTCTCTGTCGCAAAACCTTCTCAGGCTCATTTGTTGGGAACAGGGGAGAGAGCCTTCTTGGTGGCTGCTCCCAGATTTTGGAACTCCCTCCCTAGGGAGGCCAGCATTGCCCTATCCTTGCTTTCCTTCCAAATTAAAACATTTTTATACCATCACTCATTTAGAAACTGACTGATGGGCTTTTAGTTCTGTGTGATTCTGCTTCTAAGGTTTATATGTAGTCTTTTAATTAATTTCATGTTTTTAATGTTTAATGCCTTTAACTTTATAAATTACTTAGTTCTTTAAATGACTTTTATATTTATACGTCTATTGAATGTTTTACATAGTTTTAAAGTGTATTGTTTTAAATACAGTGCGTCCTCTTTACTCACGGTCTCTGGATGTGCAAATCTGAGCGTCTGTGACTCTGTCTTGTCCCGCACCTAAAATGATGGCCACACACGTGCTCTGAATCATTTGTATGCACGTTGCCACCATTGAATATAATAGGACCTGAGCATGTGTGAATTTTGCTATTCACGGGGGGCTTCCTGGAACAGAAGCACTGCATATCTGGAGGGCACATTGTGTGCTGTTAGTTGCCTTGAGTCTCATTATTGAGAGAAAGGTAGGATATAAATGATTAAAAACAACAACAATATATGCAAAAGATGCTCACCTTTGGTACAGATTGTAGGAGTGTGGGATGAGTTATCATTGTGAGTAGAAAATTGTCCAGCTACTAACACTGGACGTTACTTTTTTTTTTTTTAAGATCGGCTGATGTGGGGGCCAGCCCACTGACTAGACCTGGACAGCCCACGCTTACTCGAGTGCCCCCTCCGATTGTGCCAAGGCCCTCCCAGCAGACTGGGAACACAGCCCTGAATACCTTCCGGCCCGCTTATGGCAGCTCTTTCTCTTCCGGCTATGGCACATACGGGAGCAGCATGTATGGGAATTCCTTTTATGGAAGCTACAGCCCTTACAGTTATGGATACGGCGGCCTGGGCTACAACCGCTTTCGGATGGACGACATTCCTCCCAGCCGGTTTGTTCAGCAGGCTGAAGAAAGTAGCCGGGGTGCCTTTCAGTCCATTGAAAGCATCGTGCACGCCTTTGCCTCTGTCAGCATGATGATGGATGCTACCTTCTCAGCTGTCTACAACAGTTTCCGAGCTGTTCTGGATGTGGCCAATCATTTTTCCCGTCTCAAGATACACTTCACCAAGGTGTTTTCAGCTTTTGCATTAGTTAGAACTATAAGATACCTGTACAGGCGGCTGCAGAGGTTGATGGGTCTGAGAAAGAGCTCCGAGAATGATGATTTATGGGCAGAAAGCGAAGGAACTGTGGCCTGCGTTGGTCCTGAGGAAAGGGCAGCCAACTCTGCAAAATCATGGCCCATTTTCTTGTTCTTTGCTGTTGTTCTTGGGGGCCCCTACCTCATATGGAAGCTGCTGTCCAGCTACAGTGATGATGAAACAGGTAAAGGAGGTTTCTGTGGTCACAAGAATAGAGGCAATCTAACAAGTTCTCTGGTACAGAGCTGTGTGATAAATGCCAAAAAGTGGTAACACAAAATCAGGCCTGTATTCAATATGGTGTTTGGGGCTATGAAGTTGGTAAGTTAGAGTTTCTCTTAACTCCTTAGTCTGTTTCTGAATGCTGTTCACAAATAACTTTTTCTGCCTTCTGAGAAAAATGCAAGAGAAAATGACAAAGCAAAAAGTCTCTTCTTGAAAAACCAGTGTGTTAACGAGTGAGTGTATTTCCATTATGGAAAGGGAATCTGTTTGGGCTTTAAATTTCTTTGCTTTATCATTATCAAAGAAAACACTTCATGTTAACTGACTGGTCTGTCTCACTAGATCAGTCTAACAAATACAGATTGAATGCAAAAACCTTGCTTGGCCCTTTACTTTGTAATCACAGTATGCATGCCTAGAGCTTGGCAAGATAACTCTCTGAAGTACAGTTCCCTGGGTCCTGCAGCCAACGTTGCTATGGCCATATTAGTTGTGGAACCCAGGGGACTGATGCTCAAAAGAAAGGTACCATCATCATCAAGTTTATTTGTCTGTGGAACAACGTCCATTACAAAAAGGTACCTTTCTAAACTCTGTGCATGCCTCACACCTACTGCAAAAATAAGGTACTTTCAAATGACTGCCAAATTAATGCCTGATAAGACAGCTCAGTCCTACTGCTTTCTGCTGCTAACAGTGTTTTTGATATCTATATGTCAGTCTTGTAAGTCTAGAGTAGTTACTAGCAGCCTTGCAAATATCCACAGCCATTAGTACCAGGCTTAACCACAGTCATCTGTGGTAGATTGGCAGCCTGATTAAGACTTCCCTCTCCCCTCACTGAATGATCTCTAACTGGCTTTTGAGGGCCTTGCTTTGCCACAAGACTATGGGAACTTGCTATTTATGAACCTTATTACTAGCCCATAATGCATTTTTAGTCTGTATGACCATACACACTTTTGATAGTAAGCTTGAAGCCTGGAATTTTTCACTGAGTTGTTGCCCTGGCATCTGTTCTTACTTGCCACAGTTTATTAGGTGAACTACTGCTTAGAAAGATAGCTACAGATAAAACAGTGAGCTTTTGCAAAGTGGCAACCAGACTTGGGAATGCATGCTTTTTCCACCAAAAATCTACTTTCTCCTTCCCTGCACATTTCTTCCTGGAAAATGTACTTCCTCCTTCCCTAAACAGTCCCTTCTTGCATGAAATTCCTCCCCTGTCCCTTCCACTTTCAACCTTAATCATACTTCAGTGTTGCAACTGTGCCAAGACTAACAGCCTTTGTAATCTTGCCTCTAGCACTGTTTAAAATGGGAAATGCTGGTTAATAACAGTTATATCTGTGTACAGGCACAACTGTTTCTCTGTCTTTATGCATTTCTATAAGAAGCAGCAAATGTCCACTGATGGCCAGTAGTTTATAGAGATAAAATGACTTCAAAAACAAAAGTGGCCTGATTATAATCTCTGGGAGGAAAAAGGAAACTGAAGGGGACTCTGTGACTGTGATTTGGCTCCATAATTGCTGGTGTTGGAGCTTTTTTCGGCCTCATCCTCCAAGAAGCCGAATTGTTTTATCTTAAGAATGCAGTATAACACGACTGTCTTCCCTGTCCTTTTGTTGTCTGGAATGGAGTATATTGTCTTCACTACCTCTACCCTAAAAGCAAACCTCTTTCTCTTTCAACCAGAGTGCAAATAACAACCTTCACTGCTTCAGCAGGTTGCAAACAATTACACTACAACAATAACCCTGTGTGGTAGAAACTAAACAATGAAAGCATGAAGTAAAGAAGAATGCAAGCCTGAAGAACCTATTGTTTTTAAAATTTAGTGATGGTAGACAAGAAATTCAAAATATATTTTCTGTAACTAGCACATGATTTTTAAATCCTTGATGTAGATCAGAGATAGCCAACTTGTGTGAGTTCCAGGGGCCAGTTTTATCTCCGCCCTTCCATGAGTGATACCCTATGCCACTCCTGAATTTTGTTGGTCTCATTTAAAGAAGGTCTCTTGTTTGCTGTCCAATTTCAGTAGCAAACCAATACATTTAAAACAAATAAGAGGTCATCTTTAAATATACTGAAGTGGATTGCTGCTGAAATTGGACAGCAAACCCTTGTGTGTGTGTATGTGCCTTCAGGTTGCCTGTTGACTTATGGCAACCCCATAAATTTTATAGGGTTTTCTAAGGCAAGGAATGCTCAGGAGATGGTGTTGCCAGTTCTTTCCTTCAACACCTGGTATTCATTGGTGGTCTCCCATCCAAGTACTAACCATGGCTTACCCTGCTGAGTTCCACAATCAGACAGGATCTGGTGCCGTTGGAGTATTTAGGCCCTAGGAAACCTTTCAGATCAGAAAAAGCAAATGTACAGAGTTTATATTGTGGGTTTTCATCAGTCTGCCAAATTTTGATGGTGTGGTTTGTTGTTCAGAGCCAGCATGGTGCAGTGAGCATTGGAGTATGACCCTGGAGATCATGATTCTATTCTCTACTCAGCCATGGAAACCCACTGGGTGACCTTGGGTGTGTCACACACTCTCGGCCCCAGAAAACCCAATGACAGGTTCACCTTACAGTTGCCGTAAGTTGGAAATGACTTGAAGGTACACAACAACAACCAGATTGTTGTTGAAGTGCAATGATCAGTTTTTAGGGGAGCTGTAGCGGCCTGCTGAAACAGCTTTGATGGAATGTTACATGTAGCCTGTAGTCTGCGTGATCCCACTCTGATGTAAATGAACACAGCTAGTATATCCTCTTAATACTAGTGACATTTCTCATCATTGTATGAGGACTTCCTGAATTTTGATATTTCTGGAATCATCCTCAATAAATTCAACCCGATGTGATGATGGAAGTGACATTGCATTGTTCTTCCCTTGTCTGTGGCAAAGATTGGACTGGGCATGTGTAATTCAACTGCCCATTACTTTTGCAGCTAGCCAGGAATGTTAATCTCAGGTTTCCCACAGTCAGCTCAGTTTCAGTCTTCCACATTTAAACCCCAAAGTCTTTCTGTATTTTTGTGCTGGCTGTGACATATGACACCTGCCAATGGGAAAGAGAGGAGCCACTTTAGATCTTGTACTTCCCTAATCTCTGCTTTGCGGGGAGGCAGATGATGCTTGTACATACCAGTACAATAAAGCGGCAAGGGGATAAACAGAGCTATGGTTCAATGGCTTAAATCACAGACAAGCCACACACAGGCTGCCACTTGTTTTTCTAGCCTCTTGACTTTCTCAGATGCCCATTTTAGTGATTTTGCAGCGTAGTGATCTCATTGTTGGATTAGGACTCTGGGAGACCAGGGTTCAAGTCCCTCGCTTAGCCATGAAAACCCATTGGGTGATCTTAGGCAAATTACATTGTCTGAGCTTCAGATGAAGGCAATGGCAAATTCCCTCTGAATAACAAATCTTCTGAAGAAGACCCTCAGATAGGATCGCCATAAATTGGAGTCAGTTTGAAGGCACATTACAACACAGCATAAAGTGTGTTAGAAATAAAAGGCTGCTGGCAAAAGAAGTTGAACAAAGGCATAAATATTTCATATGTATCACAGGTCAGTTTTATTGAGGAAAAATATCAGTTTCGTCTGTGTTTTCTTCCGAGCAATTCGAAATCAGGTTTGGAAACAACTAATTTCTTGATCACCACTGGCAAATAAAAATTATTTCCATGCAGCCATTTAAAAAGTCTCCCTCCAACCCCCCCCCTCACTTCTCAAATGAGAAATGCAAGGTGTTCACAGCTTTACCCAACTTGGCTCCCTCTAATGTTAGACTACAGTTCCTATCATCTGCAGCCAAGATGGCCAGTGTTTGCTAAGCATGATGGAAGTTGAAGTCTAACACATCTAGAGAGCGTCAGATTGGGAAAAGCTGCTTGTTAGAGTTGGGCTAGTAGACATTATTTTTGCTACTAAAGGCTTTTGGATTCATTTGCAAGACTGAAGTGTTGCAGTGTCACAACCACAAAGTGAAAACATTTGGTCAAAGTGAGACTTGATCATTTGGGTCACAAGCAAACATTTAATCTGGGCTATCCATATCCAGTTCTAAAGCCTGTTTCCATTGCATTATACGTCCTCTCACATACTACTTTCTGAGCATAAGAGATTGACTTGACCCAGCAAGGTTATGCTGACTCGTTTCACCCTTGTTTTATGGCACAGTGTCCAGTAACTGGGCAAACGGAGAGGATGATCATGTTGTGGGGAGAGCGGAATATGACTTCAATACTGTTTCAGAGGAAGAAATTTCTTTCCGTGCTGGTGACATGCTAACACTGGCACCCAAAGGTAAGAAAATTCTGATTTACTGTGATTTTGCCCCCCTACATCGCTAACTGGCAGGGAAGTATGTGGAAACTGGAACAGACTAATTCCACCCAAGCTGCCCCACTAGCATGGTTCTGCAGTTATGCTAGTAACCTTAAGACTTGTTGCATGACTTGTACCAATACGCATTAACAGGGGAGGCCCACCGTTAAGGATTTGGCTGGGTCCCCCCTCCCCAACACACACACAAAAATCTTGATGCAGCCTTCACTCTTCATCTCCCTTTTCTCAGTTTTGTTCTCCTAGTTTCTCTCCTCTCTGATTTCACCCTCTGGCACCTGTCTTCATTTTCCCAGGACTCCTGTTCTGTGCTTTCTCACGAACTGTGTCTTCTTGCTCTTAATAGCTCAGTCCTATGGATCTAATCTATCCTAGGATTTGAGCAGGTCAGTTCAAAACAGAGCCAGCCTGGTGCATAGTGATTTCAGAGTTGGACTAAGACTCTGGAGATCAGGTTTGAATCCCCTCTTCGCCATGGAAACCCATTGGTGGCCTTGAGCAAGTCACACTCTCTCCGACTCAAGAGAATGAAGATAGTAAAGCCCCTCTGAACAAATCTTGCCAAGAAGATGCCATGTCCAGAAGGCCTGAGGGTCACCATAAGTTGGAACTAGCTTGAAGGCATGCAACAGCGATCCATCTTTGCTCTGAACTAGGTCAAACCGTGTTCAGTGGGGCTTATTCCTAGATAAGCAGACCTATGATGGCAGCTAGAATTTTTCAGCCAGTGTGTGTGTGTATCTGCCCTCAAGTCACCTGTTGATTTATAGCAACCCCATGAATTTCATAGGATTTTCTTAGGCAAGGAATACTCAGAGGCAGTTTTGCTGGTTCTTTCCTCTGAAATATAACCTCCAGCACCTGGCATTCATTAACAGTCTCCCATCCAAGTACTAACTGGGGCTGGCCCTGCTTTGCTTTCAAGAGCAGATAGGATTTAGGGTATTTAGGCCCTGCCAGTTCAACCTACCCTATCTCAAGCAAGATGAACTTGAACTCCTAGTACAACAAAATAAATACGATTTGATAGGCATCACTGAGACCTGGTGGGATGAGTCTCATGATTGGAATGTAGGAATAGAGGGGTATAGCCTTTGTAAAAATAGACCAAACAAGAAAGGAGGAAGAGTAGCCTTGTTTGTCAAGGATGTTTTCACCTGTGAAGAGATCCGTAACTTAAACCCAGAAAGCCAGGTCGAGAGCATCTGGGTAAGAATTAAGGGAGTGAGAAACAATAGGGATATTCTGGTGGGGGTTTACTACAGACCTCCAACCCAGACTGAGGACTTTGATGATGCCTTCCTCAACCAAATGACTGCACATTCAAAAAGGAGAGATACAGTAATAATAGGAGATTTCAATTACCCGGATATATGTTGGCAGTCAAACTCTGCCAAGACAGCAAGGTCCAGCAAGTTTCTTGCTTGTCTTGCAAACAATTTCATGGTCCAGAAGGTGGAAGAGGCCACAAGGGGATCAAATATTCTAGATCTGATCCTGACCAACAGGGATGATCTTGTTAATGAGGTAGAAGTAGTTGGATCTTTAGGGGCCGGTGACCATGCCCTACTGGAATTTGGCATTCAGTGAGAAGGAGAAGATAAGTGTAGCCAGACACTCATCTTAGATTTTAAACAAGCGGACTTCTGTAAACTTAGGGAGCTGCTGGCTGGAATTCAGTGGTCAAGAATAGTGAAAGGGAAAGGAGTTCAGGAGGCATGGGAGTTCCTTAAAAGGGAGATACTGAAGGCACAGTCTAAAACTGTGCCAATAAGGAGGAAAAATGGAAGGCATCTGAAGAAACCAGAATGGTTGACTAAAGAACTCTCAGTTGAGCTAAGTGTTAAGAGAAACATGTACAGGAAATGGAAGAGGGGGGAAACCACCAAAGAAGAATTTAAGCAAGTAGCTAGGAGATGTAGGGAGGAGGTCAGAAAGGCTAAAGCACAGAACGAACTTAGGCTGGCCAGAGACATCAAAAACAATAAAAAGGGCTTTTTTAAATATGTCCGTAGCAAAAGGAAAAAGAAGGAGACGATAGGGTCGCTGCACAGAGAAGGTGGCGAATTACTAACAGGGGAAAGAGAAAAGGCAGAACTACTTAACACCTTCTTTACCTCAGTTTTTTCCCAGAAGGATACAAGCACTCAACCTGGCGGTTGGGGAGCAGGTGAGGAAGCAGGGGAAATGAGGCACGTAATAGGTAGAGAGGTGGTGCAGGAATACCTGGCCACACTGGATGAATTCAGGTCTCCAGGGCCAGATGAATTGCATCCTAGGATATTAAAAGAACTGGCAGAGGTCATTTCGGAACCGCTTGCTATAATCTTTGAGAAATCTTGGAGGACAGGAGAAGTTCCAGCAGACTGGAAGAGGGCAAATGTTGTCCCCATCTTCAAGAAGGGCAAAAAAGAGGACCCAAATAATTATCGCCCAGTCAGCCTGACGTCAGTACCCGGAAAGATTCTGGAGCAGATCATTAAGCAGTCGGTTTCTAATCACTTAGAAAGCAACGCGGTAATCACGAGAAGTCAACGTGGATTTCTCAAAAATAAGTCATGCCAGACTAATCTTATCTCTTTTTATGATCGAGTTACTAGCTTGATAGATGAAGGGAATGCTGTGGATGTAGCATTTCTCGATTTCAGTAAGGCCTTTGACAAAGTTCCCCATGACATTCTTGCAAAGAAGCTAGTAAAATGCGGGCTGGACAGGGCTACCGTTAGTTGGATTTGTAATTGGTTGACCGACCGAACCCAAAGGGTGATCACGAATGGCTGCTTTTCATCCTGGAGAGAAGTGACTAGCGGGGTGCCACAGGGTTCTGTCCTGGGCCCAGTGCTGTTCAAGATCTTCATCAACGAGTTGGATGAAGGAATAGAGGGCATGCTCATCAAATTTGCAGATGACACCAAATTGGGAGGGGTTGCTAATACGCCAGAGGACAGGATCAAAATTCAAAATGACCTGGATAGATTGGAGAGCTGGGCCAAAGCTAACAAAATGAAATTCAACAGAGAGAAGTGTAAGGTCCTACACTTAGGTAGAAAAAATGGAATGCAGAAATATAGGATGGGGGACACGTGGCTGGATGGCAGTATGTGTGAAAGGGATCTAGGAGTTTTAATAGACCACAAGCTGAACATGAGTCAGCAGTGTGATGCGGCAGCCAAGAAAGCCAATGCAATTCTCGGCTGCATCAATAGGAGTATGGTGTCCAGATCGAGGGAGGTACTGGTACCACTCTACTCTGCTTTGGTTAGACCTCATCTTGAATCCTGTGTCCAGTTCTGGGCACTCCAATTCAAGAAGGACATGGTCAGGCTGGAGCAGGTCCAGAGGAGGGCAACCAAAATGGTGAGAGGCCTGGAAGCCATGCCCTATGAGGATAGACTTAGAGAGCTGGGTATGTTCAGTCTGCAGAAGAGAAGGTTAAGAGGGGACATGATAGCTATGTTTAAATATTTGAAGGGATGCCATGTAGAGGAAGAGGAGGGCTTGTTTTCTGCTGCTCCAGAGACCAGAACAAGGAGCAATGAATTCAAGCTGCAGGAAAGGAGATTCCAGCTGAACCTCAGAAAGAACTTCCTGACAGTCAGGGCTGTCTGGCAGTGGAATATGCTGCCTCAAGGGAGTGTGGTGGAGTCTCCTTCTTTGGAGGTTTTTAAGCAGAGGCTGGATGGCCATCTGTCGGGAGTGTTTTGAGGGTGTTCCTGCATGGCAGGGGGTTGGAGTGGATGGCCCGTGTGGTCTCTTCCAACTCTACATTTCTATGATTTCTATGATTTCTCATTTTAGGATCTGAGCAAATCAGTTTGAAATAGGCATAGTTCCCCCATCTTTTTCTCTCTATCCAGAGATCAAAAATTAATTGCCACTTCAGACTGCCTGTATCTAACTGGAGTTCCTTTTTTGTTTACTGTTTTGTTCACCTAAGCTCCCTGAGATTGTGAACAATTGTATTGTCCAGTAGGCAAGTTAATATCAATACTTGGCTTAAATATCTTTTAAGAATTGGGATTTCAGGATATTTTGGAAGAATATTTTGTGTGTATGTGCATGCATGCACCATTAAGGCTTGACTGATCTCTTCAAAAGAGTGATGCAAAGT
Source organism: Cyclura pinguis (assembly GCA_030412105.1). Lineage (NCBI taxonomy): Eukaryota > Metazoa > Chordata > Lepidosauria > Squamata > Iguanidae > Cyclura > Cyclura pinguis. The sequence continues at coordinate 12,545,015 of CM059599.1, read as the reverse complement.
GTCTTCCTCTGTTATGCTTTCCTCCAACTCAGACAAAGCAAAAAATTCGCTTCCTTTTTTGTTTTTATGCTTTTCACTCAGCTTCTCTTAATGTTCCATTGTTGGCACAGCAGGTACATACCCCTTAGCAACCATGGGGCAGTTTCAGGGTTGGGGGGGAGGAAAGTGAAGAGAAGAGGTGAAAGTATGAGAGAGGTATAGGATAAGACAGGGGGCATGATGTTGAGCGGAGGGATGAATCATCTATATGTAAATCTAAAGGTGGTTACAGGGGTAAAAAATTTGAGAACCGCTGCCTTAATCCTTATATCTGAGGTATTCTTCAGATTGGTTCCCACTCAAGTCTTAAAAAGCTCAAGAGGTTCATACAGAAGAATCTAACCCAACCGGTTGTTGCAAAGTTCTTCATAAACTATGGCAGCTCTTTGTAAGGTATGTGAGCATTTCTTGTTTCTAACTGGAAGTTTCTTTTTCTTTTTTCTCCTTACCAGAACAACAGCCCAAAATACGTGGCTGGCTTCTGGCCAGCCGTGATGGGCAGACAACAGGACTTGTACCAGCAAATTATATCCGAATTCTTGGTAAAAGGAAAGGGAGGAGGACCACAGAGCTGGAAAAGATTACAGAGCAACAGCCTACAGTTCTCAGTTCCACTTTGGTTACAGGAGCTACAGCTGCCGACACGTTGGAAGAGCAAGAAGCTGCCTTTGAGTCTGTCTTTGTGGAAAATAGTAAAGTTCCCGTCACATCTGGCTGTGCTGTGCTCAGTGGAGATAAACAGGACCTTTGACATGTTTGGAGATTTATGAAACTGGTCAGCACACTTGTCAGTAATGCTGTAGGGTAGCCATTCAGTAGTGATGTAGCAGAACACTGTTGTTGACTGTATCTGGGTATCTTGCTGATCATGCCTGGTAAAATCATAAGGAGGGATGTTATTGGCCCTAGTCCTGTGTTTGGTTCATTTAAAGTTGGATGGCTGAATTAAGCATGCCGCACAGGAGTCAGTCTTTCTGTGTCAGACATGGTGAGTTATAAGTAAAGAAAGTTTAGAATGTTACACCATTTGGTTGATGGAGCTTTTCTCAAAGGTACCTGAAATAGCTTTCTTTGTGGAAATCTCATTTGGGACTGAATTGTCTTCTCGTTATATCGTGGGTATTGTGAGAAAGTATGTTTTCAGAGTCTTTGAGAATACTGTGAGATTGGATTTTCCTCTCAAATTGTTTCTGTGTGATGGAGGAAGAATCTCTGAGTCATGGATTTGTCTGGTTATCCACCAGAAAAACTTCCACTTTCACTGTTCTAACAGTGAACAGTTCTCTGTGAACAGTGCTCTAGTTCCAGGATGATGCATTCAGCCAGATTACTAGGGCATCTTTTCATATGCAGACGTACTCTTTATGGCCTTTGAAAGATGCTCCTTTGTGTTGGTACCTATCGCAGCACTTGAAATGTTAGGTAATTCTTTGCATGAACTGGTAGTTAATTCCTCTTTAACCAGGAAATCTACATCACTTTGTCCTTCCAGTTCAAGTATATTGCACCTTTGCAATGCTTGCTTCTTGACATTTAAGAGGTTGAAAAGGCTACATTTTGGACTATAACTCCCAGAATGGACTATAATTCTCAGACAGAATGGCCATATGGGCTAGGATCTACTGGACGCAGAAATCCTTCATGTAACTTCAAGTCGTGCTGCAATTTGATCTGTTAGGTTAGATCATACTGGAGATCAAATTCAGTTTGTGATGTGCTAGATCTGCACAGTTTAAACCTGGATCTACCCCATCACTTGTCATTTGAACTTGAATGATAGGTAAAAATGACCTGTGATTCTTTTTCTTTAGCTAGTCTCATCGAATTGCAACTGTAAGCAGTCTACTCTAGAAAAATTCTGTTTAATAAACCTGAAGTATATGTTGTACTAAGCTTGGAATGTACTTCTCAAAAGAGGAACGTGATTTTATAAAACCAGACAGACATGAAAATAAACTTCCATTCACAGAAATTATGCTCACCACTGTATCAAGGCCAAATAGATAAAAATCCAGGTTTATTTTGAGGAGGTTTGATGAGTAATAAAAATAATTTCAGGGTGTAATTTAACTAGATAATTTAGTACCTCATAGTTCCAAGGTATGCAGTGTTCATTGCTAAGAACTAAATTAGCAGTTCTCCAGAATTTCATATTCATCTTCTCAGCCAATCTTAAAATAAATAGATTTCCAAAATTGGCAAGTATTGAGTCTATCATTGGTATCTTGGATATCTTAAATAAAAATCCTTCTATGGAATAAATACCTTGTCCACAGTCTCACAGTGAGGTAGTTAGCACCATTATAACTAACGGGATTTTTTTGCACTCATTTCTGAATGTTTTGGGGTTATCTGTCTTTGGGATCAGATAAACACTTTGAAATAACTTGGACTGTTTGCGAGCTTTCTTGGAGATTGTTTTCAAATCTATTAAGGTTCATTTATTATTCACTCTGTGACTGCTTACTGTGCTAAAGCCCAAGAGATATGAAAGATTTTGTTTCCCGTTTCTGTTTGATAATGAAGCTGTACAGTCACTTCTGGTGAAAATGTTGCACTTCTTGTTCAACAAGGTTTTGTACCAGTTGTGGGGTACATAAAACCAGTAGTTCAGCCCTGAACAAATAGAGACAAATTAAGTATTGATCACTTCTGCGTGAAAGCTCCTTACCACACAGTTTCCCCATTGTTCTTTTTGAAATGTATTTGAAAATTTAGATAGATGTCCTTTTTATGTCTGATATCTAATATCGTAAGAAATATTTCAACTTTCCAAGTATCTATGAAAAATTCAAAGTGAGATGGGGGGGAGATAAATGTTGCAAATTTTCATTAAACTTCAAATCGTTTCAGTTTGTAAGACCTAAATGTTATGGTTTAATTTTTTTCTGATAATCATAAATTATCAGTAGGCTGACAGATGTTTGCTTTAAAAAAATCACTGTTGACTGACTGACTGTTTCAACCTAATGCTAAAAGCATTACTCAACTACCACTGAATTTGATGGAGCTTGCTTCTAAGAAGTATAGTTCAGCTTTCAGTCTCTTTGAACTTGCTTGATTAAAAGTAACAGAGTATCATACTTATGCATATCACACTTCAACTAGATAAATGAGCATAATGAGCCTCGACTCTGGCATGCTGACTTTGTACCTGTTTCAGTGGAACGGGATTGAAAAAGGTTGTAATGACTAGATTTTATCATGCAGTTGGATTAACCTGTATAACTCTATTAAATTCTGTTGAAACTTGGGTAAAACTTTCTTTCTTTCTAACAAGTTTCTGTTTATATTGAAATCACAAGAAGGATCTGTCCGAAATGAAATTCATTTCTCTACTAGTATCAACTGTTATGTTCCAGCCATCTATTTATATTAGACAATATAAATTATTCTGCTAATAATTGTGTGTGTCTCAGAGAAAGCCAGCACAAAGAAGATTTAAAAAAAAAAAAGAGTGAACATCTTGGTGTAAGACTATTTAGCAGAATTATCCTCATATTTCTATAAAATTATAGCTCTCAAAGCTGGAGAAACAGTCAGATCTAGTTTTGGATTCATGGTTTTCTGTATATAGTTACTGTGAAAACATTTACTCAGAATAATGTGTCTTGATTTTTTTTTCAAAAGAATGTCCTATATTTAGGAGCTGGATACAAAAGACATATTGTGTGGGAGAGACTTCTTTGGAAAACAGTGTGAGATAATAATTACTGCTCTCTTCACAGTCCTATCCTCTGCACTTGTACTGAAAAGTAAATTCCACTAGCTCCAGTCAACAAAGATTATTTATTAATGTGTTTCAGGCTTTTAAGCTGACTGCAGTATATTCCGTTTTTAGGATGGTCTCTAAGAACCCTTCACAGGAGGCTCCACAGTTAATATGCTATAAAGCTACTCAGACTTAGAACCACTGAGTGTGAGCGGACTGTCAGGTGTCGGTGACAAAATCAGTTCTGTGCAATGTGGGGAAGTCAGTGAAGGTTTGCTCCATTTATATGTGATACAATCAGCTACTGCTTAAATGCCCTTAAAAGAAAGAACCTTTGCTCTCACACTTCAGGTACTGCAGCATTAGAAATACTTGTGGTTTAACTGGGGGTGGTTCTATGCATTTTTAAAGCTCAGTTTTAACAACTTTTGGCAGAAGATGCACTACTAATGTAAAATTCCACTGTGTGCTGCAACCACTCAAGGCACATAAAATTCAACATATTGTTGAATATATACAACATTGTTAACATATTACTGGTAGCAGGAACAATAACGTAAAAAAAAATCTGGTGAATGTTAACATTTGCTGACAAGTCAAAAGACTAGAGAAATGTCAGGAGACTGGCTATACATTTCTTTTTCTCTTCCATGACACACAAATCCATTTTCTTTCAGTACACCCAAGCACACAGATATGTGTCCTCTAACTTGGTCTGAATTAACTGCAATGTTTTAGATGAAAAAGGAGTCACTGTTTCCTGCTTGCTTTGTAGTCTAGTGAACTGAGGAACAGGGTGTTTTTGGTTTTGCATATGTTTGGGATTTTTGCCTTCCTAAACATTACATGTCCCACAGGAACACAGTGTATTTGGTCCTTTAGTAGATACAGATGTGTGAGTTTTGAGTTATGTTTGAGGACATGGTAGAACTGAAAAGGAACTGTTTACTATTGTGTCCAAGGCATTAGGATGTAGCTGTACTTAGAAATACAGGCATATTCCAGTTAACCAAGCCTCTGACAAGAAATCTCCTTTTCAAAGTCTTTTTATGCCCACATTCCCCTTTTCTTCCATCTAGCTGGAAGCTGTTAGCAGCACCAGCACTGGGAGAATGATGGCAGGCTGGAGAAAAAGAGGCTTTCAGTGTCAGATTGCAGCAGCATGTCTACAGAAAACAATGCAACAAAGCTTGAATTGGAAAAGAATGGGATTCAGCTGTAGCTGATTCTCTTGTAGCTGTGTGAGCCCCTCTACAACAGGGAAGATAAACAGCAGCTGTCTCCAGAATCCTTTAACTGGCATGCATGGACGACAAAATGGAGGAGGCAGAGTGGATTAGCTTGCTTCATCCCCTGTCCCCACCATGTTAAAAATGTACAGATTTAGTAGTCTGGCCACCAAAATGGAAATCATAAGAAAAGTGGAGGCTGAAGAAAGGAAAAATGATCCATGGATGCATTTTTAAAGAAGCTTTCAAGTGGCCTCTAGAAGTTTCAATATATTTTTGTTCACTTAGGCAAAGTTTAGCTTGGTTACTTTATTTCATGCATGCCTATGGTTAGTCTGAATAAAAAATTTGCTGAAACGTGTTGAACTGCTCCTCTTTTGTGGTATAGGAACCAATCCCTATTCTTTCCATGCTACTTCTGCCTGTGGAACCAAATTTTCTATTAAAGAATACAAAAGAACACATCAACTTGCCCAGGAACACATCAACTTCATAAACTGAAGTATACTTCTACTGAGGTAAGTGTTCAAAGGCCATTTATAGATGAAACCTTTTGCCACCCAAGGTAATAAGACAAAAAATTCTAAGAAATGTCTTCAGACTGAGGTTTACAGCATCCTTAAAATTTTGGAGTAGAAGTTATGTTTCCATTTTTATTCTTGATAGAGGCTAAAGGTGTATGACAGGTAGCAGTCTTTCATATTGGTGTCATAGTGTGTTGAGGATGCTTATCACAAACTCAGTTAAATTGTCATTGTATGATTAAATCACTGTCTGTTTCTTCAAGATAACTTCTTGTATTTGGTTTTCTGGAAGATTTAAAGCAACCCTGGTAGGAATCAGATGTAATATAGGCCTTCACCTATTTATATATGTCAAGCCTGTGTTTGATACTTTCTGTTCCAAATGATTGAAGTACTGTGAATCAGCCCATTTCAAATATCCTTCTAGATACCATTCAATTCCTGATCTCTTAAAATTCCTGTAAGAAAAGAAAATCAAGTGAGGAGGGGAGAAACAGAACTAGGTTATTGATTTGATTTCTGATTGAGCTTCCATCCCATCAATGTGAGTTGAGAGTGTGGTCTGTCAGTAACTAATGCCAGGAGAGCTAATTGTAAGACTACCCACATAGCAGTAGTATAACTGTGACTGAAGATTTGGTGGACGTTCCATTAAATAGGAATCGGGAACCTTCAGCCCCCAAGCCAAACATAACTGATGAGCTGCTTTTCAGGCTCTGCCCTTTTCCCTCCATAATTATGCTTCTGTGATTAGAGATAACCACTGCTGTTTTCCTGATCAGACACCTGACAAGATACAACTTTTTCATCACAGGCATGGAAACCATATTATCTCTGATAAGAGGGGATTTAAAGCCATATAAAATTCAAATACTTTACTCTTTTAAGTAGCTGGGCATTTAAAATTTCAATATCTTTGGAGTAGATATGCCTAGAGCTTTTGTTTTGCATCCCTGCATAATCCTATCTTTTTAGTTGCTGCTGGTTGTGGTGATAAGCAAGAGTCTGAGAAGTCAGAGGTTTCATTATCTGACCCTAGAAATGTTTCTTAAAGAATTCAAGTAGTGAAACTTGTCAAATTACTACTTATAAAAATATTTACTATCTTGGAGGATCTTGGAGGAGAGCGGTGGTCTTTTCATTCTCTGCTTTCCCCAGCCCAACAAATACAGTCTGCTTTCTTAAATTATTTTGCCATTTTTTGCAGAGTTTTCTTTCTGTCTGTTCTTCATGTACAGTGTGCAAGGTGTCTGCAGTACTCATCTGCAGAAGACACTACACTCTCTGGACCATGTTCACCAGTTTCCTTAGCAGAGTTTCAAAAAGTTACTTTTCCGACTTCAACACAGACAGTCCTACCTAGCATGACCAAATACTAATTTCCATGTTCAGCTCCCTAGTAGCAGTCCTGATCACTCTCAAAACCACCATATTAACAATTTTTTTTTCATTTATGCTATCAACAGTACAGTCTTAATGGATATCTGCTTGGAAGTGTGCCTCATTGTGTTCAATAGGGCTTACTCCCAAGTAAATGTTTTACCACTGAAGGCCCTTTTTTTCCAGCGTTACAACAGATCCCACCCCCAAAACATTTTCTCTTCGCACCTTTTTTTTAGCTGTCCTTTTCAGGTTTTAAGAATGTGTGATTTCTCAGTGATTTTATTTATTTCTCTCATCAGTTCATCGATCTGTTGTTGATGTTCACTGCAAGGGAAAAGAAATTCTGAGACACTGGTCTCTCATGGCAAAGACAGATAATCTGTTTAGCACTAACAACCTACATTGGGATGGTTATCATGATTTGGCAGTCCTCCTACAGTTAAATTACTTGCCCAGCACAGTAGTAGGTATCATTTCCATTGACTCAATTAAAGTCAGTTCTCTCCTAGTACTCAGGTTACACTGTTTGGTGTACTACATGGAAACAGTTAACCTCAAGTGCTCTTAATTTCTCCCAAACTAGGGAAGTGTGGGGAGATTCCTATGAAAGGAATATATGCCTTTGGGAATAATTCCTGCATTTTTAGTTTCTGCTCGCTTCAAGCAAATACCAATATTATACACTTACTGGAAAATAAACTAATCCGCTGGTAGCGTGCTTGGAAAGAAGGCTCCCTCTTGAAGTTACATGTTCGATTTAGCTATTATGGCTAACAGCCACCAGTAATCCTATCTACTATATATCAGACCTAAACAGCAGTTGTCATACATAGGTTTGCCTTTCTTGTGCATAACGTATGTGACTTAGGTTTTTGACATAATCACCGTGATTTAGGTAAATAAAAATCACCTACGGGGTTTAGGAAACTTACATTTAGACCTGGTCTCACTGATTCTGAGAGCCTGTGTAGTAAAGTGATTTGAGTGCTGGACTACGGCTAGAGATCTGTGTTTGAATCCTGCTTGGTCATGAAAACCCACTGGGTGACCTTGGACAAGTCAACATGCCTCAGCCTCAGAGGAAAACAAAGGCAAACTCCCTCTTAATAAATCTTGCCAAGAAAACTCCATGACACATTCACCTTAAGGTTGCCCCAAGTCAGAAACAAAGGCAAAGAACAAAAACTCACAGGTCTTGCTGCACAACTTCCTCACTAAACTCAAGTTGGAAGAAGCCTGCCTTCATTTTCTTTCCCTCTTCTCCTGTATAAAATGCCTCTATACTTCCTCTTGGCTCAGAGGCATTATTAAGAGGTGAAGACAGTATGTGGCTACAACCCAGGCACTTTGCTTTGTAACCAGGCTGCCTACTAAAAAGAAGAAGAACCCCTCAAAGCTCCTACCTGCCAGCCTTATAAGCTTTAGAGTAACCTGAAATGGACTGTTGGGGACTCTAGAGTGGCCTGGTAGGGAGAGCTGCATGGAAATTGCTGTGGGACGGGGAGAACTGAAAAATGGTGGAGGGCATGGAATAGATTGGAAAGGGGCTGAAGAAAAAAGATGGTGGTGGGGTTGTTCTGTATTATGAATATGATGTTGGTGGTTGGAACGCATGTAATAAAGGTTAGAAGTGATCCAGAGGAAGTTTGTGTTGTACTTTGCAGTTGGGTTGCATCCTAGCATAGCTATATTATGTGGATCTTCTGTGTTTGCAATATGAGATGGGTGGATGCTATGTGTTTATAGTATGAGCAAGAGAGAGACACTCTGGAAGTCTTAATCTTAACAGTGAAACAAAACAGTGACTACTAAAAGATAGTTGGGTGTGTTGGGGATCAGATGTTCCCTCTACCTTGTACTCGGGATCCTGGGTAAGTTACTTATCTGTTATCCTCACCAGTTCGTCTTTATTTGAAATTGATGTTTTGTTCTGATCTGCTGTGCCCACCACTATAATCTTTTGGTGAATGGGTGAAAGTGCTCAAGACACTCAAGACATCATCAGTAAAGAAAGAACACGGTGATGTGCCAGCAATCCTATGCCAGACCACAAACAAACTTAGCTTGCAGTCCTGTACAGAGTTAAACTGATTATATGCCATTGAGTTCAATGAGACTTACAGCACAATATTATACATAGTTACTCTGCCATAAATAACACTGTTTTAAAGGGCACTTCCAGGCCAGTGTGTAGGGGATTGCAGCATTAAGCAGTTTTTTTAGCAAGGACCGCAGCCTTAACTAAATGTTCATTTGACATTACATATACAAGGCTAGAATCACACGTACCATCTGGCAATCCCATTTTCAAGCTACAAACACAGACTGGAAAACTCTGAAAAGCATACCGGGATTTTTCTTGGAAGGTTTCAGAAATGTATTGCTTTAGCTTGGCAATCTTTTCTTCCCTGCACTTTATATCGGCCTCATTCTGCTTTTTCATTTCCGACACCAGCTCTGCATGCTGCACAAGGAAGCAATTACTAAATAGCAAGGAGCAGGTTTGAAAAAGTTTTATATTCTAGATTTTCATCTGCCTTAAGGGCCTCAGCTGAACTAAAATGTATATTAAAATGGAAAAATAAATATAAGCAAACTAGGAAAGGAAAATCATTTGGACTTTGACAAACCTGAGTGTGTTGTTCTTGAATTATTTTTGTATAATGTCTTATTGTTTCATCAAGCAGCTGGATCTGTTCCTTGATTAAATGCTCTGATTCCTCCAGTCGTCTTTCCGTCTCTTTCTGATGCTCTTTTTCCAGTGCAATTGCTGTATTATATTTAGTAACCTGTTAAAAGTTTTTTTTTCAGAGCAATTGTACCAATTTCAGATATGCTTATTCCAGTGCACAGTTGCTCAAACACAAATCCTTTAAAATCCTTCTCGAGATCTATCTTTTCCCTGAAAGTTTTGGCACAACACCCCAACTGCTGTACGCTATAGCCAGTAAGCCAGCGATGTGTAACCACAACAGCACATTTCTTCCCTGCTTCCCCTGCTTCTGCTTTCTTTCGCTTCTGCTTCTAATTTTTTCTGCTACTAATTAGAAGACAGTGACCTCTTGTCTTCTAATACTCTGTACAGCATTATGCATGTTGATGATTTGTTATAGAATCATAGAATCATAGAATCATAGAAATGTAGAGTTGGAAGGGACCACACGGGCCATCCAGTCCAACCCCCTGCCATGCAGGAACACCCTCAAAGCACTCCCGACAGATGGCCATCCAGCCTCTGCTTAAAAACCTCCAAAGAAGGAGACTCCACCACACTCCGAGGCAGCATATTCCACTGCCGGACAGCCCTGACTGTCAGGAAGTTCTTCCTGAGGTTCAGGTGGAATCTCCTTTCCTGCAGCTTGAATCCATTGCTCCTTGTCCTGGTCTCTGGAGCAGCAGAAATGGTTGTTCTGTGTTTTCGAGTTGACTCTGATTTATGGCAGCTGTACTATAGGGTTTTCTTGACAAAATTCAGAGGAAGTTTGCCATTGTTTTCCTCTTTAGGCTGAGAGGGTCCCCAGTGGATTACCATAGCTGAGCAGTGATTCAGATTCTGGTCTCCTAGAGTCCTAGTCCAATACTCAGGCCACAAAATCACACTTTTTGTGTCAATGGTATCACTGAGTAAACAGGACTGTAGCCTTAGATGAGCTGGCCCAGGAATCTTGTGGGGATGGAAATTCTAAATTACATGCAGAATTACTTGTTGCATAAAGACTTCTTTGCACATACAGATCTGCTCCCTGGAATTAAGTGGGGAATCCTGTGTCACAAATGTTCAGATGTGCAAAAGTGTGCATTTGGGGATCCAGGGTGAGAGAAATGAAATCTATTTTAGCTTCTGCACTGGGTATACAGTATTAATAACATGTATTAGAAGCATATATGCATATGCTTATATGTATAACACATATTTTAGATATATTTACACATATATTTCAATATATTTTATATTTGAGCTTCTGTAATACACTTAAGTCTAAGAAAACAGCTGTCTAAAATTGGCAGCTGAACAAAAGAGGGCCTCCAAGACCTTGGATCTTTAGGGTGGCTGGTATGTTTCAGACTTTGTAGATCACAACACACCAGACAGGACAAGGCTGTTTGTAAGGAGTAAACTGGTTGATAAGGAATATATGAAAAAAAGGTTGGCATTGTTTAGAAGTAGGGGCGGTTAGAAACTGTTAGGGTGATTACACCAAGGGGCATTATGAAACTGCTAATGAGAATTAAGGATACATGAGAGAAATGCATGATCAGTGCGTGATCACTCATACTGTAAATATGGGGAAGGGGAAATGTAACTTCTTAGGCGATCCTGATAGGCTGTAACCTTTGGGGTCCTATCCAATGGGATCCCAGGGGAGGGAAAACCTGCGACGGGGACAGGGGATAAAACATGAGATATACAATACTGGGGTGTGTCCTTCTCTCTGGGGAGCACCCGCTTCTGCAGAAACGTACTTTTAAATAAACATTAATGCTTCAGCCGATCCTGTGCTAAATTGTTTTATGAGTCTTTTCAGCTATTTCTCACATAGGGGCACACACATTTTAATGGCAACTGCATCAGTTTCAAGTCTAACAAGGTTTCATATCATCAACAAAATATTACTTAACAGATTTGCAGTCAAACCTTATGCATGCTTACAGAGAGGAAAGTCCCACTGAGACCACTAATAACTTCTTCCCAATATGTTTAGCAGTGGGCTGCTAGATCCCCTGAACATATTGGTATTTATATCCCACTGTTCAGAATAAAAACTCCACTCGAGGCAGCTTATAATAGAACAAACAATAAGAATTAGAGGAGATCTTGAGGCAGCGTTGCCATATTCTATTGCCTCAATTTCATGTATCAGATTTGCATATTATGTGAATTAATTTATGTGAGTGGTTGCATTTTTCTTCCATTATATTTCAACTTTCATGCCATTTTTAATAGTTAAAGCTGACCTGAGAGAATAATGATAATGTAATTTGTCAAAAGCGCTAGACTTAGAATGAGATCCAAGTTCGTATCTCTCCTTGGACACAGAATTAACCATGTGACTCTGGATCGCAACTGTCTCTCAGCCAACCCACCTTCCACAGTTGCTGCAGGGATTAATAGGGAGAGAGAAACCATGCAAAGTAGGCATGTACTTTCCTAGTCCAGTACAAATAAAAGAACAATAACATTAACATTTTAGTCATGCACAAACACTTTCAGTGGTATTCTCACCACATTTTTTCCTACCAGTTTTTTACTGCTGGGAAAAACATACAGATCCATCAAAATACCACAGGTGAAAGTGACTGCCATCTGATTCACAGGACAAAATGCAGAGAAAACTAAGGACAAACAGCAGTAATTGAAGTGGGAAAGTATGGTCTGATTTAAGAGGAACAGAATAAATATTTCATTGTAACTAGAAGACAGATTACTTTGTCTTTCACTTGTTTGATTTTTCATTACAGTGTAGATGCTAAATAGCTCACCAATCCTGGGATAGCGGTTCTGCCACCAACTTGTTTGTTAATGCCAGTAATGGTAATGTTAAATGTTAGTCATTGTTACATTCCCATTCCCTCTTAGCTCATCAATTACATCCTCCCACCTTCCATTTGCATACAAATATCTGTCAGCCAAGCAAAACTCTATGCCTCTGATGAAGTGGGTTGTAGCCTACAAAAGCTTATGCCTAATTAAATGTCTTTTCTTTAAGGACAGATACAGTTGGCTAAATAAGGGTAGATATTAGATCCTGTTGTCTTGCTGCAAAAGGCTAATGCAGATGTCCCCTTGAAAACTGTAAGAAGTATTCCTTGGTATATTAGAAAGCTATGCGATACTCACGAGAAGTCAACATGGATTTCTCAAAAATAAGTCATGCCAGACTAATCTTATCTCTTTCTATGATAGAGTTACTAGCTTGATAGATGAAGGGAATGCTGTGGATGTAGCATATCTCGATTTCAGTAAGGCCTTTGACAAAGTTCCCCATGACATTCTTGCAAAGAAGCTAGTAAAATGTGGGCTGGACAGAGCTACTGTCAGGTGGATCTGTAACTGGTTGACTGACCGTTCCCAAAGGGTGCTCACCAATGGCTGCTTTTCATCCTGGAGAGAAGTGACTAGCGGGGTGCCACAGGGTTCTCTCCTTGGCCCAGTGCTGTTCAATATTTTCATCAACGAGTTGGATGAAGGAATAGAGGGCATGCTCATCAAATTTGCAGAGGACACCAAATTGGGAGGAGTTGCTAATATGCCAGAGGACAGGATCAAAATTCAAAATGACCTGGATAGATTGGAGAGCTGGGCCAAGGCTAACAAAATGAAATTCAACAGAGAGAAGTGTAAGGTCCTACACTTAGGTAGAAAAAATGGAATGCAGAAATATAGGATGGGGGACACGTGGCTGGATGGCAGTACGTGTGAAAGGGATCTAGGAGTCCTAATAGACCACAAGCTGAACATGAGTCAGCAGTGTGATGCGGCAGCCAAGAAAGCCAATGCAATTCTCGGCTGCATCAATAGGAGTATGGTGTCTAGATCAAGGGAGGTACTGGTACCACTCTACTCTGCTTTGGTTAGACCTCATCTTGAATCCTGTGTCCAGTTCTGGGCACCCCAGTTCAAGAAGGACATGGTCAAGCTGGAGCACGTCCAGAGGAGGGCGACCAAAATGGTGAGGGGCCTGGAAGCCATGCCCTATGAGGACAGACTTAGAGAGCTGGGTATGTTCAGTCTGCAGAAGAGAAGGTTAAGAGGGGACATGATAGCCATGTTTAAATATTTGAAGGGATGCCATGTAGAGGAGGGAGAGGGCTTGTTTTCTGCCGCTCCAGAGACCAGGACAAGGAGCAACGGATTCAAGCTGCAGGAAAGGAGATTCCAGCTGAACCTCAGGAAGAACCTCCTGACAGTCAGGGCTGTCCAGCAGTGGAATATGCTGCCTCGGAGTGTAGTGGAGTCTCCTTCCTTGGAGGTTTTTAAGCAGAGGCTGGATGGCCATCTGTCGGGAGTGCTTTGAGGGTGTTCCTGCATGGCAGGGGGTTGGACTGGATGGCCCGTGTGGTCTCTTCCAACTCTACATTTCTATGATTCTATGATTCTATGATTCTATGATTCTATGATTCTATGATAAGGGGGAGCAATTCAAAATAAGTGCAATCCAGTGGGACAGAGGTGTTCCCTCTGCCTTAACATCATCCTTGTACTGATTCTCAACATAAACCTTGTCTACATTCTCATTCTCTGTAGCAGCTGTTTTGCTTCCCAGATAGAGTTTATATACATATGTGCAAATAAAGAGACCAAATAAATGTAGAGTTAGCCCATCACAAAATACTTTACTTTTTATTATCCATGCCTGGATCAGTTTCTCAAAATTTTGAAGATTCACATCAAGCGTTGGTCTTAATAAGCATCTGTCTATCCTCTCTTCTTGCCTTTTCCCAGTTTCTTATATCTGGAGATGTCCTCCTCCTGGAGGACATCTGGTGCTACTACCTTGTCTTCATGTCTGCTCCAAAATTATCCAATTGTCCAACCGCTTCTTCCCTCTCTCCCTGAACTCGCCTTGTGCCTCTGCCATGCTTTGTTGTGCTCTGCTGCTGCATTTCCTACCTCCTTCCCATCATCCTCACTTTCACCTTGCCCCTCATCATACCTACCTATATTCCTCATTGCACTGCACAGCTCACCCTCCCTTCCCTCCTTTACTCTCCCTCACTTCACTTTCTCTTCCCTCCCCATTCCTCCTCACAGTGTTCCTTAGCTACTTGATCTCTACCATTTGCAACACTTGCTCTTCCATCACTCCTACTCCCTCGCTTGCCTCACTTCACCCTCTCATAGCATGCCCCTCTCTTGCTTATTGCACTCTGTCTCTTACACTGCTCATTCTCTTCCCTGGCCTCCATGTTTTGCCTCATATCTCAGCTTCTACAGGGCTAGACTTACTTTTTTAAAAATGAAAAATTGGGATCTGGCCCAAATGATGGCCCAAATGGACACCAGGGTGGCATGCCTAGAAGCCAGGTAAAACCTAACTATGGAGGTATGGCAACTCTACCTAGAAGCCATATACTCTTACTTCCTTCCATATGCAAGAAATCCAGAGCTGGATATCTCAAACTCTTAGATGTCCAGCCTCTACCTGATATTCTTTCTCTCTGCTCTCTGCCCCACAGGAACAAGAAGCAGAGAAAAATAAACAATAACAATCATAGAATCATAGAACTGTAGAGTTGGAAGAGACCACACGGGCCATCCAGTCCAACCCCCTGCCATGCAGGAACACCCTCAAAGCACTCCCAACAGATGGCCATCCAGCCTCTGCTTAAAAACCTCCAAAGAAGGAGACTCCACCACACTCCCTTGAGGTAGCATATTCCACTGCCGGACAGCCCTGACTGTCAGGAAGTTCTTCCTGAGGTTCAGCTGGAATCTCCTTTCCTGCAGCTTGAATCCGTTGCTCCTTGTTCTGGTCTCTGGAGCAGCAGAAAACAAGCCCTCTCCTTCCTCTACATGGCATCCCTTCAAATATTTAAACATGGCTATCATGTCCCCTCTTAACCTTCTCTTCTGCAGACTGAACATACCCAGCTCTCTAAGTCTATCCTCATAGGGCATGGCTTCCAGGCCTCTCACCATTTTGGTTGCCCTCCTCTGGACCTGCTCCAGCCTGACCATGTCCTTCTTGATTTGGGGTGCCCAGAACTGGACACAGGATTCAAGATGAGGTCTAACCAAAGCAGAGTAGAGTGGTACCAGTACCTCCCTTGATCTAGACACCATACTCCTATTGATGCAGCCGAGAATTGCATTGGCTTTCTTGGCTGCCGCATCACACTGCTGACTCATGTTCAGCTTGTGGTCTATTAGGACTCCTAGATCCCTTTCACACGTACTGCCATCCAGCCACGTGTCCCCCATCCTACATTTCTGGATTCCATTTTTTCTACCTAAGTGTAGGACCTTACACTTCTCTCTGTTGAATTTCATTTTGTTAGCTTTGGCCCAGCTCTCCAATCTATCCAGGTCATTTTGAATTTTGATCCTGTCCTCTGGCGTATTAGCAACCCCTCCCAATTTGGTGTCCTCTGCAAATTTGATGAGCATGCCCTCTATTCCTTCATCCAACTCGTTGATGAAGATCTTGAACAGCACTGGGCCCAGGACAGAACCCTGTGGCACCCCGCTAGTCACTTCTCTCCAGGATGAAAAGCAGCCATTCGTGATCACCCTTTGGGTTCGGTCGGTCAACCAATTACAAATCCAACTAAACGGTAGCCCTGTCCAGCCCGCATTTTACTAGCTTCTTTGCAAGAATGTCATGGGGAACTTTGTCAAAGGCCTTACTGAAATCGAGAAATGCTGCATCCACAGCATTCCCTTCATCTATCAAGCTAGTAACTTGATCATAAAAAGAGATAAGATTAGTCTGGCATGACTTATTTTTGAGAAATCCACGTTGACTTCTCGTGATTACCGCGTTGCTTTCTAAGTGATTAGAAACTGACTGCTTAATGATCTGCTCCAGAATCTTTCCGGGTACTGACGTCAGGCTGACTGGGCGATAATTATTTGGATCCTCTTTTTTGCCCTTCTTGAAGATGGGGACAACATTTGCCCTCTTCCAGTCTGCTGGAACTTCTCCTGTCCTCCAAGATTTCTCAAAGATTATAGCAAGCGGTTCCGAAATGACCTCTGCCAGTTCTTTTAATATCCTAGGATGCAATATCTACCACAATGTGTCCAACAATAAAACAAGATGCAGTAACAAATGTATAAAGGCAGGTGTAAAACTAGACAGCCTGAAAAAGCCTTGCAAAATTTTATCTATTCTACTCCATTCAAGACTGGTAGGGAGGGGGTTAAGCAGAGCCCCTAGGGAAGTGAATTCTCAGTTGTGGGCCCATCACTGAGTAGCCTTATTTACAGATATATCTCTTTAGGGCAGGAGCCCCCCGCCAGCCTTTTTGTGTCCCTCAGATGCACCAATATTCTAACTAATATTTTTAAAACACATGAACCACAATTTGCTGCCCAAATCCAGCAACTAACACTAAACATACTATCAATGGAATAATCAGTATCATACTGTCATATCTCTTAGCCAATATCATAGTATCATATTGTTTAGTTAACACCACAGTATCATATTCCATATTCAATATCACATTCTCTAGTCTGTCAATTAATATAATATTAATCATATTAATTAAATAAGTGCAATCTTTAATTTTTAATCATCAGGGTCATCTTATGATTAGGGTGAATTTCCCTGCAGTTGGTTTCAATGAAAACGTAAGATACCAAGCATGACCTGGTAAAGCCATCCCCCAGCTTCTGCCCTGATTGGGATTTGGAAGTTATGGTGCTCCATTATTTTACCTCCCCACAGCAGCAACCCAGTTGGGATTGTTCTGTAACTTTCTGAGTTTACTGATGTTACATGGAATTCACAATACCTGCTCTTCAATTATTCTCATTAATCTTGTTATTATTGAGTCCTTCTCCTTTAGGGAACCTTTCAGTTGCAGATTTTCCTTTTGCAGGGTTCTAAATGTTCCCAGCAAATTGTTTTCTTCCCTTAAGGATGCCTGTTTGGTAACAAAGGCTTCAGTTTAGTACAAGTGCAGAAAGAACATGCTAGAATACAAAAGTACTGCAAAGAGTTAATCGGCCTATCAAAATGCACTTTAGAAAGCAATACTTTCCAAGCAATGCTTTGAAAGCAGTTTTAGAGCAAATCGGTATCCCTTTGTAATATCAAACATGGTTTTGCTTGGATTCTGCCGTTTGTTGTTCACAGGTTTTTTCTCTAAAATCTTGGGAAATGTGAATGTCACTACCCAACCTGGTAGCAGCTTTATCTCACAGATATATTGTGCCTCAAAATTACTGATATAGCTGGGGAAGCTCCTTAAAGAGTATATTTTAACTGCCTAGAAGATGAGACTACAGAAACAGTGGCTAATCAAGCATACACCCATGCATATTAAATATTTGAATCACACAAGGGAGCCTGGAAGAAAAAGCTTCCCACATAATGGTCTGTTGTGTTATACAGAGGGTGATTGAATTGAAATGGCCACATAAAGGGCAAACTTTGAAAAAGAACATGACATTCACCTATAACCTGCTTGGTCCTATTGATTTTAATTTAGCAGTGCCCATTAATTAAAGCTACCCTAGCAACATGACCAGAGGGGGGTGGGGGATGAATCAGCCAGGCATTTATCTGAACAAATATGGTAATGTACATATTGACCTCTCCTGCTTTAATTTCAAGGAGTCAGTTCAGCTTAGATAACATGATTCCAACAAGGATTCCTGACACAGCCAAACTAAAATTTCTGTGTTGCTAATCAACAAGGTCAAGGCTACATTTATCTGGGAATAATTCCCATGGAATTTAAGACTGACTTCTGAGTATACATGTAAAGGACTGATCTGTAAGCAGTTATTTACATAGACCTGCAAAGACTTATTGTTTAATTAAGTACTTGAAATGACCACTGTTTCTTTCTGATGAGCCTTAAAATGGAAATGCTCCTACAGACACTTTGAAGGTATGAGTTCTCTCACACCCACTCTCTCTATGAACAATTTGCCCAAAGCAATCTAATACATGCATACTCAGAGACGTCCCATTGATTTCGTGAGTAGAGAAAAAAGAGACAACATGACATAGGCTCATATTTAACACATAGACTGAAATCAGTGGAACTTATAAGTGCTTAACTTTATCTAGATTTTGGTGGGATTATGTGCACCTGTAAGGCAAGAGGATATAGTGATGGAAGCAACGCTTCTGACAGGGACTGCTTTATCAGACAGACTTTTCTTGAGGAGTCAGATTAAATGTGCCAAACAGCTCCTGGGTTGCAGTGTGTGTGTGAGTGAGAGAGAGAGACGCCGGTGAAGGATCTCTCAGAGACAATGGCAATAGCACCATAGCTAACACTTGATAGTACTGTGCCAAAGGAGGCATAGTAAACCCATTTTGAATGTCTTTAACCACAAAACCCCTATGATAAGAAAATCCAAAAAAAAAGAAACAAGAGATAGTGCCAGAAGATGAGACTCCCAGTTCAGAAGACACTTAGCAAGCTGCTGGGGTACAGCAGAGGATGACAGTGATTAGCACTGTGGCAAATGATGCAACTAAACTCAAGTCAAAAGGATGTTTAGCTGTTGACATGCTCGGAGGTAAAATGAAACCTGAAGCTGCACAACATATATTATAGGAATGTGGAATGTGAAAGCAAGAATCAAGGAAAGCTAGACATAGTAAAACAAGAAATGGAACATATAAATATTGCAATGCTTTGGGTGAGCAAGCTAATGTGAGCCAGAATGGGACATTTTGAATCAGATCATTACACAGTGTTTTATTCAGGAAATTAAAATCTAAAAAGAAATGGGGTGGCATTAATAGTGAAGAGAGATGTAGCAAAAGCCATCAAAGGACATAATGCAAAGTCTGACCAAATAATATCAGTTAGACTTCAGGAAAATTCCATCAATATAACCATAATTCAAGTTTGTGCCCCAATTACAGAAGAAGCAGAAGCAGAAGCAGAAGCAGAAGCAGAAGAAATTGAAAGAATCTGTGCTGGACTCCAGGAGGAAATTGATCACACACTAAAACAGGATGACTTGTTAATCATAGGCGATTAGAATGCAAAAGTAGCAAACAGAGCAGAATCAAAGACTGTAGGAAAATTTGCTCTAGGATCAAGAAATGAAGCAGGAGAATGACTGACAATTTTTTCAAGGCCAACTTTTTTTTTAAATCACAAACACATGCTTCAAGCAACCAAAGAAGCAAGAGTATATATTGGCATCACCTGATAGACAATATAGAAATCACCAATATAGAAGTCAAATAGGCTATATAATTGGTGGAGAAGGTGGAGAATCTCAATTCTCTTTACAAAATCAAGAACAGGAGCAGATTGTGGTACAAACCGTAAACTTTTAATATCAGGAATTAAAGCAAAGCCAAAGAAGAACAGTAAATTAACCATTATGAAAAAATGCAGCCTGCAGAACATCTCCATAGAATTTTAATGATAATGTATAAAAACAGATTTGCAGTCTGGAGCCTAATTGACAGAGAGCCAGAAGAATCTGGATCAAAGCTAAGGATATTGTCAGGGGAAAATGCAAAAAAACCCCTATCTGCATCCAAAAAGAAAAAGAAGTCTTGATAGATGACAGATTAAATTCTTCAAGCAGTTGAGGACAGACAAGAAGCAAACGTAAAAGGAGACAGAAATCAGATCAGAATTCTGAATGTAATCTTGCTAAAGGATTTTGAAATACTGACTTCTAAATACACTCTCAGGGTGTTCTGAAGAACATTTCCCTTACAGCTTTCTGTCCCTCATTGCAAAGAGATTCAGAATCCCTTCCAACTCTGTAACTTAGTTTTCTGAGATATCCCATAAGCAGAGCTATCAGTAAAAATCAGAGTGGGAATTGTGGAGCCTGTGGGCCGCATGTGGCCCTTGGCAAGGTTCTGTGAAACACTTCAACTCCTGCCTCCCATCAGTCTATACTGTAGATACATGAAGACCAACCTCTCAAAAAACTGACTAAACAGGATGGCCAGTAACATTCTCAAGAAATGTTTGAACGGGAACTGGGATGGGCAGGGTAAAGTGGAGATCACCCACCTGAAAAATGTGCTGTTCTCAAGTGAGAACAACAGAAGCAAGCTATTTTGTTCTGGAGGAATCATTCTGTTCTGGAAGTGGATTGTAAAAGAAGCCGAGACTGTGCTAACTTTGCCCTCTGCAGGCAACCCCACAGGGACTATGGTTGTACATGATGGAGGATTGGAGAGTTAAATGCTGTGAACCTACTTCTTTTTATCAGTCTTGTGGGAAAGTATAAATAAAGCTGACCTCCCAGAAGCACCATAAATCTCCAGGAAACTTCTTATAAGGAAATAATCCTGGTTATGTGCTAAGCCACTAAAACGTCTTGGTGCTTAAAAAGGGGGTGCATGCATGTGGTTGCACTTCTTGTTACATGTGCTTGGTATAAATCTTTAAGGTCTGTTTGATTCCCATGTCACACATGAAACTGTTTCCATCTTGTCTACTACAGCCAGTTTCAGTTTACTCAGGCAGTCACTATTCTGGAATGTGACCAGGCAACTGATCTCATCTGGTCCTTTGGTCCATAGTCTTTTCAGTCCAATGTAAGTGAGAAGTCTAGGGATTAATCTTCACTTTCTTGACCCCTAGTGTTTATATTCACAAGCTAACAAAAACGAGACTGCAATCCTATATCTAAGGGAGCTATGAATTTAACTTTTCAAGAGGCAACGTTCTTTCTTTTCCTTTGTTAGTTACAATCATAATGTGATGCATTTATACTATTATTATTAAAAGAAAAGGAATTGCTTGCAACTGACAGGTACTTAGAAGCTCTGTAACTGTGTTACAAGATACTCCCAGAACTAAATCCTACTGCTGAATAAATATTATAGAACTGGATTGCGAGACCACTTCCACAGTAGTCCATTTCTTTATAATTGCTCTCTTTTGCTTGCTCACATGTGTTTATATTTCCTATCTGTTTGTTTTTTTTACTTGATTTGAGGTGTGCAGGGCGAGCTGAGCAGTTATAAAAACAACTGCAGCTTTAACTTCTTCAGGCTAACAAACAAAACACGGTTGAAGCCGTAAAGTCAAAGGCTTTCACGGCCGGAATCCATAGGTTGTTGTGGGTTTTCCAGGCTTTGAGGCTGTGTTCTATTAGTATTTTCTCCTGATGTTTTGCCTGCATCTGTGGCTGGCATCTTCAGAGGATCTCAGAGGATCAGAGGATCCTCTGAAGATGCCAGCCACACACGCAGGTGAAACATCAGGAGAAAATACTAATAGAACATGGCCTCAAAAGCCCGGAAAACCCACAACAGACTATTGTTGAAGCTTTTCAGAACATTTATATACTTCCTCTTTGTGAGTTCATCCCATTTTATGCTTCCTATTTATGACCACTAACAATTGGCCTGCTTGTTATTATAGGGTTCTGTGTGTTTTTTTTTAAATGCAAACCTCCATTCAAAGACAGCTCACTCAGTATACTGAGTCCTTTAAGAACATGTGTTACTGCCCTGGCTAGCCCGAGGTCTGGGGGATATAAAAAGATATCTATTGATATCGATAATTCGGCTTCACATATCCCTTCCACATGCTTGCGAGGCCCCCGGACAAGCACGCATACAGGCTTGGCTGATAATCGCCGTAATATTCCAAAACAATACAGGCAGGCCAAAAACAGCCGACTCACCGCTTTAGGAGACCTCAAGGCAAGTACCTCCATTAGGTATGCAAGCAACTTTCAAAAGATCCTCTGCCCTGCGCTGGCAGCTTGATGATCGGACTATCCAACGCTTAAGTACTCCGCGTTTGCATACCCGCTATCCTATTGATAATTTGGCTGTAACTCAATCATTCAAATTCTGACCTTTCGGAGGCTTTGTCTCCAGCCTCATATCTATTGTTTTCCCAAAGTCCGACCTAGCCTGCGGTCACAATTCTCCTTATAAAAACCCCTGGCTTTGAGCGCTTCCTCGGATCGCTCCCGAGTTCCAGACTGCCTTGCTGCCGCATTGCTTGGCGAGCTTCCCCTCAGCTCCATGTGCTGAGATACATCGAACCCCAGCCTCGCTCTCCATCTTCTTCCGGACTTCAGGACAGGTTTCGTATCACCTGAATCAACTATCCCTCTGAAAATCCCGCTATCTTACTCACACCTTTATTTTCCTTAGTTATCTGTGTGCGTGTGTTGCCTACATTGTGTGCCTGTCTTTAATAAAGATCATTCATTGTTTTCAAACCGGTCTGCTTCTTGACTTGGCCTGACCCCGTAAACACTGGGTTACAAGATTCCGCTACGTTGCCCTGCCTCTCATTCTACCAACAAGTGCTCTTGACTAATTTCCCCAATCTGTGTAATTGCAAGGTTATTTAGGTGTCCCCCCCGGGACCCCCAGAATACAGGGTAACACATGCTTATCAGAGAATACCTCATTTCTCCTTTGCTAGAAAATTCAAACCAATAGTCACCATTTTCAAAATTTCACTTTGTGTTGACTTTATCTCAGGCACTTCTGTCAGTTTCCGAATCCACTGTCATTTGCCAATCTCATCTATCTTGTTTACAAATATGAATTTTATTTTCTTAATTAAATACTATGTAAGAAATGAAAAACTCTTCCCCAAAACAAATTACTTACACGTGTCTTTCCTTCTACCATAGGATCACTTGCAAATTTTGTGGATGATCTTGCTTCCTGAATTCCAGCTGCTACACCAACTACACAAGGTGGGACCCTTGACTTAACAGTGACATGCATACGGAATGAATCAGGACCACAGTGTTTCATTGGATCAGGAACATTAATGGGACATATACTCTTTCTTAGAGTTCGAGACTTTGCATGGGTCATTGTTGCTGCAGTCAAAAGCTCTGTCAATATGAAGGCCAACTGGGACTTCTTAAAATCTGAAAATGAGGTAATAAATGATGCAATAAATTTATAGATTAATATCAATAAATACATATCCAGAATTCCTGACTTTGTACTTTAGTATGCCCATGAAACAAAAGCAAGTGCGAGGAACAGGCTTTCTTGTCAGTAGGTTTACCATCTGTGTCCAAAGCACCATGTTTTTTCATTTGTTTCTATGTGGAAAAGTAAAGTGCTACAACTGAAAATTCTGTTGTAAATTCAAAATCTGATGTCTGCCCTGATGCTGGTTCATGCAGTTTCGTTGACAGGAATTTCACAAGGGGTGAGGTAGAATGGATTTCTGTTTACAAAAGTTTCCAAAAATCAGAGAACGTCAATCCAATACTGTTGGATCACTGAAGCATATATTAGTCCTAATAAAAAAAAAAAATCACCTATCTTTCATTCTTGTATTTAATTATGAACCACATGACTTCTTCCCCTGCAAGAGTCCACAAAGACTTGCTATGCACGCATATTGCCAGAACAATCTTTCTGCTTACTGTCATCTAGACAGACATCTTGCTAACTGAACTAAAAACACTGTAATTCATTCATGTTAACAGTATTTTTCTAATAATAATTTATATCCCACCTTTACCCCAATATTGGTGCTCAGTGTAGCTTGTGTGTATGAATGTGCCTTTGTGTCACCTGTTGACATTGCAACTGCATGAATTTCATCAAGTTTTCTTAGGTAATGAATACTCAAGAGCTGGTTTTGCCAGTTCCTTCCCTTGAAATATAGCCCACAGCACCTGATAGTCACTGGTGGTTTCCCATTTAAGTACTAACCAGGGCTGACCCTGCTTAGCTTCCAAAATCAGACAGGATCTCGTGCCTTTAGAATACTTCAGCAGTCGGATATTAAAACCAGAGCAGATTAAAAACATACAAAAAATCAGTAAAAATATATACAATTATTTTTAAAAACAATTAAACAATTGATAGAATTAAAATTCTTCAAATAGTCATTAAAAGACATAATAGAGGCTTCCCCCACTTGCCTAAGGACATTTCAACATCCTACAGAATCCTGGGATTTGCAGTTTAGGGAGGGGCATTTAGAATACTCAGCCAGAGAGCTCTTTGGTCTCAGTAAACTACAAATCCCAGAATTCCCTAGGATGTTGACGGTGGAATAATAGCACTGTAACAGTGTAGTGCAGAAGTGCCCTAACAGATTAGGGACCAGAGCATTGTCAGCAAGCAAAAATGGTAGAAAAGTGGAACCCATCTACTCTAGCGGACACGAAGAACTTATGGAGGCTTGCTTGGGAACAACTACACACACACATACACTGTATCTCAGTTGGTTTGGTGTCTTTTCTCCCTCTCTGAGCTCACTTTGCAAGCAGCAAATTCATGGTCCCAAGTGAGCCTCCACAAGCAAGAAGAACTGATGGAAGCCCATCAGTGCTTGTAATACAGACAAGTTCCATAAATTTGACCAGGATATTTGCTCTTTCTGTAGGCAAAATGGGACCCTGTGTGTGTTTGTGTGTATAGTCCCAAGCAAGCCTCCGTAGACAGAAAGAACTGATGAAAGAGTAGACCCCATGTTGAATTAATGGAATTTGTACTTAATTTTGAGGCACTGAAAGAATGATCAGATAACATGGCATGAAAAAGAAGAGGCTTCCTGTATTAAAAACAACAACAAAACACCACAACCATTTAAAGCCCTTGTAGTCCGTTCCTGAAAGCCTGCAGGAATAGGAGAGTTTTCACTTGTCAGTGGAAGGAGATAAAGGAGGGAGGTGTTACTGCCCTGGCTAGTCCGAGCTTTGGGGATATTAAAAGATATCCTCTTGATATCATGATTCGGCTGCACTTCTCTATTCCTTTCCATGTGCTTGCAAGGCCACCGGACAAGCACGTAAACAAGGTCGGCCGTTAATAGCCGTAACATTCGAACTACAATACAGGCAGGCCAGAAATAGCTGGCTTACTGCTTTAGGAGACCTCCAGGCAAGTGCTCTAAGTAAGTATGCACGCCACTTACAAAAGAGCCTCTGCCCCCCGATGGCAGCTTGATGGGTAACCTATACAATACCCAAGTACTCTGCGTTCGCATACTGGCCACTCTATTGAGAACTGCTGCAATAACTCAATCATTCAGATTCTGACCTTTCGGAGGCTTTGTCTCCAACTCCAAATCTATTGTTTTCCCCCAAGTACGGCATAGCCTGCTGTCACAATTCTCCTTATAAAACCCCTTGATTCCGAGACCTTCCTCGGATCGCTCCCGAGTTTCATCCCGCCTTGCTGCCGCTTTGCTTGGCAAGCCTCCCCTCAGCTCCACCTGCTGAGCTACATCGCACCCCAGCTTTGCTCTCTATTTTTCCGGGCTCCAGGACAGGTGAAGTATCACCCAAACCAGCAATCCCTCTAAGAATCCCTCTATACCACTCCAACCTTTATTTTCTTTAGTTATCTTGTGTGAATGTGTCGCATACACTGTTTTGCTCGTGTTTAATAAAACATCATTTATTGCTTCAACTTCTGTGTGCTACTTGAGTCAACCCGACCCCATAGACATAGGGTTCAAGATCTCGCTACGTTACCCTGCCTCTCGTAACGCTAAGCAGTGCTCTGAGCTAATTTTCCCCAACTTTAGTTGAGCACATTTTGGTGTCCCTCCCGGGATCCCCAGTTCACAGGGTAACAGAGGCTACAGAGAAGGTCCTCTCCTTTATACCTATCAAACATACCTGGGAAGGTGGTGAGATCGAAAGAAAAGTCTTCCCTGGAAGTCTGAAGAGCTCAGGCTTATAAATGGGGGGACACAGTTCTTCAGATATCCTGGACTTGAGCTCTTGCCAGGATAGACAATAGCAGTAAGCAATTGCCATTCCTTCCCAACCTGCATCTTGGGGCCTCCAACCCCTTATCTTGACCAAACAAAGTACAGTATTCAAAATTACATTAATATTATGCCATGAATAATTCAGTGTCTTGCAAGGGCAAGGTGGAGGATCTGGAGGCAGAAGGAAGTTGAATATAATTGTTCAAGCAGTTATAGGGGACGTTGGGTCATGCTCACTGCATGGTTCTGGAAGTTGTAGTCCCCCCAAAATTAACTTTTCCAAGCTCTAGTGATTGTGCTGCTTTTGTTGGAGAGAAGGGGAAGGGGAATCTGACTATCACACCTCTTTCAAAGGCATAAATTCGATTGTTAGCCCCAACCAGAGCAGACCCACCAAACCAACGTGAACTTGATAAATCAATATATACTTCCCTAAGTTCCATGATTTTGTTCTATTTATGGCTAACAACTGCCTTTTGGCCAATCTAACATCAGTGTAAGTGAAGCTAGCATTTAGTTTGTTTGGCTCTTAACTATTACTTGTATTTACTTCCCCCTTTGCTCCAACAAGCTCAAGCCAGTGTGCAAGCCTCTCCTCCTTCCTAGTTTCTCCTCACAACAACCCTGTAAGGTAGGTCAGACAGTGAGAGAGACCAAGAAGCCTGAATTTTAATTTTAAGAACCCAGGGAATTTTAAATGAGGACTTGAACCCTAATTTTTTCCCAACCATCTTGCAAATTCTGATTAAATTTTAAAGAAACTCCAAAGAACAACGCTTGCCCTTTGAGTAAGGTCATGCTGCAAAGACAAGGGCCCTTCCCTAAACTGCAAGCCCCACGATTCCATAGGATGTTGAAAGCGGAATAACAGCGCTGTAACACTCTAGTGCGGAAATGCCCAAGGAGGGTCGTGCCTGGGTGACTTCAGGACTACGTACACGTGGGTCTGTGTGTGTACGGCGCTCAGGCTTCATCCCCGGACACCCACCCAACCACCCGCCGTTTCCCAACTGGGCCTCCTGCCCACCCCTCCAGCCTTCCCCGCGTCCCCCTCCATCCCTCCTTCAGAGGGGAAGCTTCTCTCAGTGGTTCAGCGCTAGGCCCGAAGCCGCTCGTTGCTAGGCGACCAGACGCGGAAGGGAGGGGCTGAACGGGCGTCTGGTGTCGAGAAAGGCGGCTAGGCGCAGTTGGAGGGGCGGGGGGGGGCTGGCCGCTGCACTGCGACAAAGCGAAAAGGAGGACGCGCGCCTCAGCCCTGCCGCCCAACTATTGGCTCGTTTGGACCCCTTGTGGGAGGGGCTGAGGACTCCGCGCCTCGTGGATTGGCTGAGCAGTACATGAGTGACGGAGCGCCCCCGCCTCCCTCCTGGTTTACTCTCTTTCCTTTTTTTGATGAGAAAAGGGTAGAGGGAGGCTGATAGAAGCAGGTGGGTGGGCTGGCTTCAGACTACGGGAATGGTACCCCTTCTCCTCTATTTGTGTTTTTATTTTTTCACTATCAGTCGGCTTAGCAGCTTTCCCGAAAAGTAATTAATTAGATTTTTTTTAATTTACTAGTTTTATTCTCCCTGGGTGCGCAGTCTGTAGTGGGAAAATGGTTCAATATTTTACCTCATTTTAAGGTGTGATTTATTTTTACAAGAAAGGTAGCTGTAAGTTGCCTTGAGCACGGGGTTCTTGTTGAAACGCGACTGGTTAGCTGACACTACTGCTTTAAACGTTTGTTTCTTTTGGTTGGAATAGTTTTGTTAGAAGGGTTTGCAGCACTGAATTCCTCAGCTCTGTAGGTTGAGATGTTCAGTAAAATAAAGGGGGCTGGGTGGGGTTTCGTTTGCAGCCACCTTTCTATCCAGGTGAGTTTGAGATAAAGGGAGAAGTTATTTCGTATTGCAGTACACTTATTACTGGTTATTTTATTTCTATCCTTCCTTTTTTATTCCTGAAGGTGGTCAAGTCTCTTCCAAGGTGGTTGCAATGTCCAGGAACCAGGGATGCATGCCTGAAAAGAACAAAAATAAATTTATAGAGCTCTAATAGCCCTTAAGGAAGAGGAGTGTGCATTTGTATAAAAGTTCGATTTGCAGATAGAAAGGAAAAATATCTTCTAGCTTTGTCAGGAAGAATGAAGGTTGCAGTTCTTCGGTGTGTCTGGGATCATCCTGGAGTTTATCTAATGCTTTCTCTGCCTCCAGCTCACAGAGATGTGCAGTGGAGATGGGTGGATGGTGAGCTAGGAAGGAAAAAAAAATCCAGATTATGACAGGGTAGTTGAATGGGTGGTGCCACACTCAGTTTAGGATGCAGTGCTATTTCTTTTCTTCTTTTTCCTCTCTTTTTCCACAGGCAAAAGCTAAAGCAAACCTGGGTGGAGTGCGCCTTTCTCTGAGTCTGTGCCATGAAGCTGATGCTCTCTGGCTCTTTGTCTTCCCTCAGGATACATCTTTTTGGTCTTCATTCTCTCCTGTCTGCCGTCCTTTTTTCTTCTCAGGGTTGGAAGAGAAGGAGACAGTTTCACCACATTTTGAATCAGGGGTGACTGATCTATCCATCCTTTTGCCTTGGATGCTTGATTCTGTTAGAGCATACTTCAGGTAACCAGTGCCAGTTGTTTCTTCCTGTTTTCTTAATATTCTCCACCCCCTCTTTTGCAACAGGGAGTTTTGGTTGATTAAAAACTGATGGAGTTTCCAACAGAACTGATGTTTAGAAACCCCCTTGGTACTTCCCAAAGCTACTGCTTTTCTTCAGTTTGCATATTTTATGAACTGCGGTGTCTGCAATAAAGTGGTGATGTATGGTGGGACAGAGTACTCCTTATGGGTTGGTTCCGATAAATCGGTTCTGATAAATCCCTGTTTATTTTCAAGCATGCAATACTTCCATCAGTTTCAGTAGATATTATTAACTTATTTTTCAAGCAGATTTTTACAGTCTTGTCTACACAGCCACTTGACCTTAATTTTTGTGTTCACTGAAACGACTCATGTTTCCTCAGAGGCAACCTTTGGGAAGGAAATAATTTGTCTCCCTTTGGTACCTGGTGAGGTGCTTGCTTCTCTGTGTCTGATAATTGATTTTAGAGCAGTTTGAACCACTCATTCATTTGCTTTCACTTAAAGGTGAATGAATAACCAAATCTCCTGCTTTAGTCTCTTGTTACTTACTTCATTATGTCCCCACGTCTGGATTTTGGAATGTTAATTTTAAGACATTTAATTGTTATGTGTATCTTTGTTCCCTCCAGCACTTCTAAAACTGTATATACAATAACATGCTGGATGCTCTGGATGTAGGTTATGCTGCTAGTCCTTTGTTTCTGATCATTTGTTAAAAAATATTGTATTGCAGCTTAGAATTTCCTTTAATAAAAAATATGAAGGGTGAATGTCTGAATAAAAAGTGTCATTTAGATGTTGTTTTTCCTGAAGGATGTGTTGAAAATGGGCTTTTTTCAGGTTTTACTATTTCCTGAGAACCACATTTCATGCAGATCTGTGACTGCCAGGTATTATAGGTTCCTAATGCTAAGTATATTGCCATGTAGGTGTGTTAACCCTTGAATTAATTGTGTATTATTCTGTGATTTAAGTTTTTTTCTCTAAGGGATTTAGCTAAAGGATTTAATACGTCTTTGTTGTTGCTATTGTTGTTTTTATTGCTGCAACTTGCTTTCAGCTCAAATTAGACCCTCAAGAACTGGCATTATTATAGGAATGCACCTTGAAATTGGCGTTTGTTTGAGTGACATCTCTGTTGCTCAGAGATCCATTAGAGAGGTACTAGGTAAATTAATGGATAATTGTGTGAGCTATTAATTAATCAGTTGGAAAACGTTTTAGTTTTTTAATTTTTTTCTCTTGATAACTTCAAAGCCACACCCATCAGCCTCAGTTTCCATTGCCTTTTTATGCACTTGAGTTTTCATAAAACAAAGGAGCTACGCCTGATGGGAAATACTAGTTAAGATGTATGCTACTGACATGTTGAATTTAATATTTTTATTTGGGAATAAACCACACCAATCTGAATTGCTCTTATTTAGGATTACAACCAAAATCAACAAATCCAAGTACTTACATTTCGTTAAATCCCCATTTCAGTTATATTTCTGTAATCAGTTTCAGTGAAATTCTTAAGTTTGAGGTCATATGAACAATAAAAATGCTAGTGTTGCGTTGCATTTTTCATGATGATGTAGATGTTAACTTATTCATGTGCCTCCCAGTGAGCTGGTTCAAGTGAAATACTAAATTGTACTTTAGTATTTCAGCAAGAGATGGGCTCATATACTTCTCCTCTGACATGGAGGAGTTTGGAAATATGGAAGTTTTCCTGTCCATTTAAAAATTAATTTCTGCTTTTTGCGAATACAGGCAAACTGTGATTAATCTTAACTGAGATTAGTTGAAACAAGCCAACTTCTAATTAAGAGTTATAAATTCACTAGTTTTCATTTACCCTTGTTAAGATTAATCAGGGTCTCTAGTCTTTAGCCAGAGAGTCAGAGTGGTGTAGCAGAATGGTGTAGCTACGACTCTGGAAGACCAGGGTTCAAATCCCTTTCAGACATGAAAACACATTGGGTGACCTTAAAGAAGTCACACTACCTCAAAGGGAGGCAAAGACAAATCCCTCTTCTGAACAAATCTTGCCAAGAAAACCCCATGGTAGGTTCACTTTAGTGTCACCATAAGTTGGGAACAACTTGAAGTCACACACCAACAATAACTACCCTTTTTGTTCACTGGAAAAGTACTTGTTTTCTGCAGTTAACTCTTCCCCACCTCACCAAAATTAATCTTGCAGCATTTCTTTTTTTCTCTGCAGAAGTATAAGAAGGAATCATGCAGTTCTCAAACTGGGAGAAGGGAATTGAGACTCAACAACCTATGTAGCTTTTTGGAAGGGCACTATCTCTAGACCCAATTAAAAGAATTAGACAGTTGGGTAAAAAAGGTGTTCTTACTGCCTTTTATAGCCTAATCTTCCCTTATCTGTCTCATAACCTGCGAATCTGAAAAGCGATATAATTCATTTGCAGAAGCTTGAACAAAAATGATGATAAGCAGTCTTGCAGTATGTTTTCCAGCTATTGCAGCAAAACACACAATATTGTGACACTCTCAGGCAAACATCCTTGAGATGCATAAAATATTCTCTTGAGTTGTTGTTGATGTTATTATTATTTGCCATCAAATTGACTTTGACTTCTGGCATTTCTATGGATGAATGACTTCCAGGAGCCCTGCTCATCAACTGCCTTGCTCAGATCTTGCAGACACTGGGCTGTAACTTCTATGACTGAATCAATCCATCTGTAATGTGGTCTTCCTCTTTTCCTACTGCCTTCCACTTTATCCAGGGTTATTGTCTTTTTGTTTTTTGTTTTGGTTTTTTTAATTAAGATTTACATCAATTAAAATTACAATTTCTTCCATTTTTTTATATACATATTTCCGTTCTTCCTTTGCTCTTCCCCCCCAACATTCCATTTTAGATGTGCTTCCCCAAAGTTACACCTTAATCTTAGTATTTTCCATATCCATTTCCCAGAAATATTACTTTCTATTCACTATACTTATTAGTAATCATTACTGAAAATGGTTTTGTTTTACTATATATCATTATTTTGATTTCTTACATTGTCTTTGGTCTATATCATTTTTTTATTGCTTTGTCTATTTTGTCTCTTTTTCTGTGTTTTCTTTGTCCAGTGTAATATCGGTTTCCACTCTCTTTCAGTTTGCTGAATCATTTTATCCTTTAACAAACATGCTAATTTATCTGTTTCCATCATATCGATGATCTTAACTTTCCATTCCTCCATAAATAGAATTATTCCACCCTTCCAATGTTGTGCAATACACAGTCTTGCTGCTGTGATCATATATAACAGGATCTTTTTGTGTTTCTTTAGTTCTTTATGATCACCAATCATATTCAGTAAATATAGTTCAGGTGACATTTCAAATTTTATCTCTAATATTTCTTGAATATGATTATGTACCCTTCGCCAGAACATGTTTACTTGCTTACACGTCCACCACATGTGGTAGTATGTTCCTGTTTCATTATTACATTTCCAGCACTTTCCACTTCCCATATGCAATATCTTTTTCATTTTCAATGGTGTTATGTACGACCTATACAGCATTTTGAAATAATTTTCTCTGGAGTTCATACTGGGAGTGAATTTTATATCTTCCTTCCTTGTTTTGGTCCATTTCTCGATTTCTATCTGGTGTCCTATGTTTGCGCCCATTTTATTGTCATAATAAATGACAATATTAGTCATAATAGTGGTGAGAGAGGGCAGGCTTGTTGTACTCCTTTGGAAACATCAAATTGGTTAGTTTTTTCTCCATTTATAATCAACCGCGCTTTTTGTTCTTTATAAATTAAGTCTATCCATTGTTTAAAATTTCTTCCCATCTTGTATGCTTCCATCACATCTTTCATAAATTCCTAGGAAATATTATCGAATGCCTTTTCTGCATCAAGAAATACCAAGGCGAATTTCTTACCATTGTCTTTTTGAATAAGTCGTATTTTCTCATGATGCATTCAATGTATGATAGCCTCAATTCAGTCGTCTTGATTTCTAGTGAGACTTTAGGCCTCACTTGCTCTCTGTATGTATGTATATATGTCTTCAAGTTACTGTCAACTTCATGAATTTTTCGTAAGGAATGCTCAGAGGTGGTTTTGCCAGTTCCTTCCTCTGAAAAATTGCCTACAGCGCCTGGCATTTGTTGGCAATCTTCCATCCAAGTAGGGCCCATTATTTGTCTTTTTAGCAGTCCATGTTATGTTTAAAACTCGTCTCCAGCACTACATTTCTAATGAATTCATTTTCTTCCTGTCAGCTTTCTTCATTGTCCAGCTTTCACACCCATCCATAGAGACTAGA
Source organism: Cyclura pinguis (assembly GCA_030412105.1). Lineage (NCBI taxonomy): Eukaryota > Metazoa > Chordata > Lepidosauria > Squamata > Iguanidae > Cyclura > Cyclura pinguis. The sequence goes on along the minus strand of CM059599.1, from coordinate 12,511,880 downwards.
AATACTGTGGCACTGTATTGAGTAATAAGTATATAGACATACTTGTTATGAATGGGATTTTATTTCCCTCTGATCTTGCTGTTTAGGTGATGGTGGTATGGATTATAAACAATGAAGTTAGCTAATCTCACTGTTTAGGGGGTGGTGGTGGTGGTAGTGTGCATTATAAACAATGAAGTTAGTTGGAATTCTCCCTCCTCAAACATTTCTATGTATATCTGTAATTTAAGGCAGTACCTGCTGAAGTGGATTACAGTCCACAGAAGTTGCCACAATAATTGCTACAAAACTTGTTTTATTCCCTGTTAAGTGGTCTGTAAGTACAAATGTTGGCAGTGATTCCGGCAAAAATCCCAACTGTTAGTATTCATTATTTTAAGAATGCCTATAAGGGAGAATTTGAGTTGGCAAAACTTTTCTTTCCCTACTTATCAATATCACTTTATGGAGAGCTAAGTCTTGGCTGCTTTTTGCAGAGCATGCTGCTACTAGAAAGAGCTTCATGCCTGTCTGAAACTGTCATCATATGTTAGAGTACCTATCATTTTTTGCATAGCTAAGATGCCTTACAGTTGGAAAGGTGCTGAGATGCTGGATATGCTTTGTATTCTGTGATAATTCATGCTGGTTTATTTTTAATAGCTGTCTGTGGCAGTTCACAGAAGTTCACATTATTGTAATAAATATTGTATAGTGAAAAATTAAAGTGTTGGTAAAATGCATAAGGAAACCCAAGAATGAAGCATTTTATCTAGGGCTGGTTGTACCACTAGATACCGTGAAACACTTATTTTAGACAATGTAGTTAGGGACAGGATGGCAAACAGAAAAGAATTCTCGTTCCTTTTTGATTTGAAAAGTAGCAGGCTTTTGAATTATATCTGCTAGGAATCTGGGAAGAAGATACAATAGTGGATAAGAAGCAACATAAACTGGTACAACAAATGTTAGCAGCAAGACTAGTGTATGCAAAGTATTGGGAAAAAAATGGAGTTACCAACAGTGGATGAATGGCTAAGCAGACTGATGGGAATATCAAAATGGGTAAGTCAAAGGCTTTTATGGCCGGAATCCATAGGTTGTTTTGGGTTTTCCTGATTTTGAGGCCATGTTCTATTAGTATTTTCTCCCGACGTTTTGCCTGCATCTGTGGCTGGCATCTTCAGGATATATCCTCTGAAGATGCCAGCCACAGATGCAGGCAAAACTTCGGGAGAAAATACTAATAGAACATGGCCTCAAAACCCGGAAAACCCACAACAACCTATGAAATGGATAAGCTTTTGCACAGGCTAAAAGGTGGAACATAAAATGAAGTTTTGCCTGAATGGAGGTGGTTGGTTAATTTCTTAAAAAAGAATGAAGGCGATATAATGACAATAGGTTTTGATAATTAAAATTAATGTTATTAAATGAGAAGTATAAAAGTAGATTTAGAAGATGTATTCTGTTTTAAAATGTTTTCATGTAGACAATTGTTATTTTTAGATGAATGGTCATTAGTATAAAGTAATCTAGAATAAGTTAACAAGTAGTTATGAACTTGAGAAATTAAGTAAGGAATTAAAATGATAAGGGATAGGCAATAATTAATAATTATGGGATAAAATGTATGACTTAATAGTTAGGTGTAAATGTTTAAGTAATATGAACTGTTTACAACAAGGGCGAGAACCAATTTTAGTGATGTTTTATTAATATCTATTTTAGTTATGTGTAAACATGTGTATGTTTAGTTATGTGCCTGTTAATGTTTGTATGAATGTTTTTTTTTTGTGGTGGTTGTTTTGTATGTTTGGATTGTGCTTTTTTATTTAATAATTTTTTAAGAAATAAAGAGGTAGCAGGCTTTGCAATCTTTTATTCTTTACGTGAAACATCTAAATTGTCCATGTGTCTGATCCATAGAATAACCTTTTTACAAGTTTTTTACACCTGCCTAGCCCCCCCTCTTTTTCCTACTTGTCCGCTGCCTGGGTGAAAGTTTTGTTTCAGCAACATTGGCCTTATTAAAATGACGAAGGAAGGCTGGAGAAACACAGATTTTTGGTGTTTGGTTGCACCAATATGTTTGCCATCACTAGTGCAATAAAGCTTAAGGTCCTTTTCGCGTGGCATTTGCCATGCAAAAGGGCCCCTTGAGCGTCGCGCAAGTGTGAGGAGCGGTCCACACGACGAACTCACAATCACGGGATGCTCCAGCGGCTGGCAGGCGCCAACCATGCACTTTTTCATTTTCAGCTGAGACCCGAAAATGGTGCATGATTGCGCATTGCTCTGGCGCCCCACATGCACTTGCCATGTGTGTGAAGCTCTGGAGCTGCGACGCTCGCGCTTCCTGCCCCAGCGCAGCGTGGGAAACATGAGCAGGCGGCAGCTGCGGAACTGAAAGAACCGGGATGCAAGAGCCTCTCGCTAGAGGCTGCTCGCACGATCCCTGCACCCCTGCTCCGTGAAAAGGTGCATTGCGGAAAGAGCCCATGTTCAGAAAGAATAGGATTCCACGCTAGTCAGTCCTACTGGAGCTGTGTATGCTTACTTATAATAGGCAAGATAAGCAGCAACTGCCTCCAGAATCCCTTAGCATGCATGAACAGCAGAGGCAAAAGGGAGGAGCAGGTAGCTTTACTCACCAGCTCCTCTTACCATGTTAAAAAATCCTATATTTATAAGTCTGGCCATGAAAATGGAAATTGTAAGAAAAATGAAGGCTAGTGAGAGAATGTGTTTGGATGTATTTTTGTGTATAATTTCAGTGATCTCTTGAATTTTTTTTGGTTGTTTAGTTATACAAGGCTTAGCTGATTTGATCGTTCTGTTTCATGCCTATGTATTGTTAGTTTTCAATATAAAGTCTGCTGAGCTGCTCTTCTTTTTTGTGGTAGATGAACTATCCCTATTATTTCCATGTTAATTCTGCTTCTGGTACCAAATTTTCTGTTAAAATACTAATGTGCAGGAACACATCTACTTTGTTAACTGGGATCTACCTGCATTTTGGATTGCACCCAGTAAAGGGAGCAAATGTTGTTTAGATACTGTAAATTATCTGAATGTTTGGTTACTTTGAGAACAGGGAAGGACAAGCTCTAGAAAACCAGAGGTTCATTTTCTGTCCTTCTGTCCTGATATAGGCTGTACCAGTTCTTTAAAACAAATTCAGAAAAATGCAGGACTCCATTTTTGATACTGTACAATCACTTGGTACAGATGTAGGTTCAAAACAAGATGTGTAGCAGCCTATACTTTGTTTTAAAATGAGAATTGCAACTCCTGTAAGCTGTAAGGAGCAGCATTTTCCCCTTTTTCCAGTTGAAATAGCATGGGTGGGGACATCTGAGGAGGGTTTGAGCAGGTGGTGAAAATGGCCTATGGGCAGTGTGAGCTCCTTACCTGCTCTAAGGCAAGACGAATAGGTTTTATGGATAGGCTGACACAACCGTTAATCTAATAACTCATCAGAATTCACACCGATTCCTGCTTTCCTAGGTGAACAAATGATGTAACAGGTAACTTGCTAGGGTGGCTAACTGCATGGGAGCTACTTTTTCTTCTCCCTCCAACACCAACACATCTAAGCAAAAGGATCACCATTTCCAACTTAAGAAGACTTTGGAGAGGTTGAGATAAGGTAAAAGGCATGCTACGATGTCACTGTGGGCTTTGAGATGGTTTTCAGGAAAAAATTCTGATCCAAGGGACCAAATAAATGGGGTTGGGTGGCCACAGGCCAAGCTTTCCTGGGCTAGACCAATTAGACTTGTTTTGATGAGGAAATTAGAAAAAAAGCTTGCTTCCTTATTGAAGCTTTTTTCTTCCCTTTCTTGTATTAGCAGAAAACATTTAGAAAGAGGCTGAAAGGGAAACTGAACAAAATATGAATCAAATCACTATTGTGCTACTGAACTGCTGGTTATTTCCAGAGGAAATGTTCAGCTTCATGAAGAAGATGGGGCGGGGGGGATATACTCCTGGTGTTTTGTAAAGGAAAAGAAAATAGTACATTTCCTACCTCAGAGAGAAATTAGACCTGCACTCTCCATCAGAATCTTCTTTGAAGTAGAATGGATATGGGTGGAGTCTATTCCTCACAAAGAATGGAACCTGCAGTGCTGTTTCATTCTTTCATGGACTGTTAGTACTTTGCATATGCATGCCGTGTCTCTTGTGTCTCTTAGTGTGTAATTCACGTGGCTGTTAACTAACTTACTGTTGCTGTCGCCTGCCCCACTTGACTAGGGAGAGTTATGAAAGGATTAGACAGATTCACCAAGTCCCTTTCCTCATGATTTTTAGGCATGCTCTGAGTATCTTCCTGTTTTATTGTCTCATTTTATTGACTTCTTTTAAAAATGTGGTTGTTCTTTTTCCCTTTATTGTGTTGCATTTTCTGTATGATATTGAGCTTTTGTTTGAAATTTGTATTTGTAACAGTTTTAATGGTTTGCATCTTTTGGTGAAGACTTTGTTGTGAAAAGTGCAATATAAGCAATGGTGGCTGATGCTGTTCAAGATTGGAAAAGGCAGCTTGACAATTGAGGGTGAAGCCAAAGTCAACAGTAGGTGGAGCCAGCTAATTTTGATTTTGTCTCCTTCCTATTCCCTTGTAATGACATTGCAGCAGAAGTCCTTAACATTTAATGTCTAACTGAAACTCTTATGCTCTCATATTTTATTCTCTTAGCAGTTTGTGTATGTGTGTGTGCATGCGCACATGCTTTTTATTAAAGGGTAAGCAGGAGTAGGAAGGTTGGCAGTGGCTAGAACTAGTGTCCGGCTTTCCCTAGTGGAGAGCTGGCACTGAATGTAAGTACCTGAATAAATTATACATCAGAAGGCATTTTCATTCTCATAGGTGTCTATGAGAAAGATGGTGTACTGCTTCTTTTCATTGCACAGATCAAGCTTATTTATATCCATGTCTCTCTTTCTCCCCGCCCTGCTGGTCCATCTCTGTCTTTCTCCCCACCCTCTCCATCCTCCTCCCACTGCAGAAAGTGGGATGAGAGGAATCCAGGGTGTCCAGCAATGGAGAACATGGTGTACCCTTCTTCATGAGTCCTTGAGTAAATTCAGAGATATTTGTGTCTGCAAAGTACTTGATAATCTCTCTCTAGCTGGAGAAGGAAATGACAGGACCTATGCAGATGTACGGGGCAGCAGTTGCCCTTCTTGGTCAACAAACAAGGTTTCAGCTGGCCCTGATTATTTTCAGGGATCAAATAGTTAAGCAGTGAAATTTGCTGCCATAAAATGTGTTAGCACCAATGGGCTACAGATACAGCACCAATAATGGTCACCAACTTAGACAACCTTAGAAGAGTATTAAATAAAATTGTAAGCATAAACATATCAGTGGCTGCTAATCATAATGGCGGTGTATTGCCTTCAGTATCAGAGCCAGTATGACTCTGTGGACCACTTGTTCAGAAAGATGGATATTTGTTTTGATGGGTCTACAGAGTTGTGCCTTTGTGCCAGGGAGCTTATAGTTTACATTTCTTCATGAGAGATTCAAGAGGGAAAGGAGAGGCAGAAGTTAATAGAGAGAGAGTACCTTGTTTCAGTGGCATATGCTTAGGTTTAGTTACAGGCTGAGTCACAGCAGGGCATTTGCAAGCCAATCAACATTTTAAGTTCAGCCAGGTATAAATCATGGATAACAAGATCAATCTTTTGTTACTAGTTCCAGAATTAACTGATCTTCTCAAAGAGCTTGATATATTCTACTTGTTTGTCTATCTTGGTCCCAAATCTTTCATATTTGCAATTTCTATATGGCAAAGGTACCCTGAATAGTTGGCATATTCCACAAGTTAACTTCTCTAGTCATAATGTAACTGGCAGAGCCTGATGTTTTATGAAGACAAACATTTGGCACTAGTTGATACTTTGAACTACTTCCTTCTCCAAAATGATCATCCTTCCTTTTTTTGTTATGCCTTCAAGTCATTTCTGACTGATGATGACCCTAACAAGATTCTGTCGCAGGGTTTTTGTTTTTGGCAAGATGTTTTCAGAGGGGAGTTTGTCTTTGTCTTCCTCTGAGGCTGAAATTCACAGGAGGGAATGAAGTCTTGACTTAATTATAAATCAGTGATACATTTTGACAGTGATTATTGCTTCTAAAATATACCTCTGCCTTTCAAGTATATTTTAATAGTAATTAATCTCTTCCCCGCAACCCTTTTCCTTCCCCTGCTCTGTTTCTCTTTTTCTCCCCTTACTGAATCCTCACATGCTTGCTTTCTAATTTGATTCATTATTTCAGAGATGTATAAGTGCCTTCAAATTGCCTGTTGACTTACGGTGACCCCATGAATTTCATAGGGTTTTCTTAGGCAGGGAATGCTCAGAGGTGGTTTTGCCAGTTCCTTTCACTGTACTACATCTTATGGCACCTGGTATTCCTTGACAGTCTCCCATCTGAGTAGTATCCAGGGCTGACCCTGCTTAGCTTCTAAGTTCAGACAGAATCTGGTGACTTTAGAGAATTTAGGTCCTTCATAGGAGACTATAAATAGCAATGCATAGCAGTTTTTGACTGAGTGACAGTTTTCTCCCATACCACCTTACGTATCAAAATATTATAAGAATTGCAGTATATTTTGTGAAGGAAAATCTTACTTAGCAGTTCTAGAAATGATCCTCTTTTTAAAGGAAATAGCAAAAATTTGATATTTGTATGGCACAATGACTGTCAAATCTGTGTTGTGGAGACCCTTTGAGTTTTATCAGAAACATCTCAAGATTCTTAAGTCAAAAGGTGAATAATTGAAGACAAATGTCTTGTGGAAAACTTGATCAGCAACTATTAACCTGCTTGCATGAAGCTGTAGGGCAGAACTGTGCCAGATACATTTGAGTTACACTCTTTTCTTAGGGAGTGAGGTGTTACCCTGTTTTCTGGGGGTCCTGGGAGGGACACCAAATTGCTATCAGAATTACACGAGTTGGGGAAATTAGTTCAGAGCACAAGTTGGCAAAACGAGAGGCAGGGTAACTTCACAGGATCTTGCAACCCAGTGTCTACGGGGTCAGGCCGAGTCAAGAAGCAGACCGGTTTGAAAATAATGAATAGTCTTTATAAATACAGGCACACGATGTAAGCAACACAAACACACAGATAACTAAGGAAAATAAAGGTGTGAGTAAGATAGCGGGATTTTCAGAGGGATAGTTGATTCGGGTGATACGAAACCTGTCCTGAAGTCCAGAAGGAAATGGAGAGTGAAGCTGGGGTTCGATGTATCTCAGCACGTGGAGCTGAGGGGAAGCTCACCAAGCGATGCAGCAGCAAGGCGGTCTGGAACTCGGGAGCGATCCAAGGAAGCGCTCAAAGTCAGGGGTTTTTATAAGGAGAATGGTGACCGCAGGCTAGGTCGGACTTAGGGGAAAACAATAGATCTGGAGTTGGAGACAAAGCCTGTGAAAGGTCAGAATTTGAGTGATTGAATTAGAGCCGAATTTATCAATAGAGTAGCTGGTATGCAAACGCGGAGTTCTTCAGCGTTGTATAGTTCGATCATCAAGCTGCCGGTGCGAGGCAGAGGATCTTTTTGAGAGTTGCTCGCATACCTAATGGAGGTACTTGCCTTGAGGTCTCCTAAAGCGGTGAGTCGGCTGTTTCTGGCCTACCTGTATTGTCTAGGAATATTACGGCGATTATCGGCCGAGCCTGTATGCGTGCTTGTCCGGGGGCCTCGCAAGCACGTGGAAGGGATGTGTGAAGACGAATTATTGATATCAAAGATATCTTTTATATCCCCAAAGCTCGGGCTAGCCAGGGCAATAACAGAGGGTGTTATATTTCTCCTTACTGCTGTGAATTCCAAGATAGCTATGAAGGAGTTTCTCAGAAGACAAGTTGGTATGGAAAAGGTTCTGTTAATGCTGAACACCAGCAACACCACTCTACTATCTTTTTTTGTATATAAGTATAGTGAGCAAAACAAGTTATTTTAGATTTTCTTTTCTCTTGTCTTTTATTGGAATGTGGAGTTAAATATTGATGTCAACACAGAATCTTATTTTCCTGTTCAGTTACTTTCCAAAGCAAACCTTAATGGCCCAACAAACTAGATTCACTAAGTTACAGTATCAAGGCCAGCTAATTTGTATCCTCCTTTTTTGTTTCACTCACACTGCAGAATTTGGCCTGTTTTTTTAGCTTACCATGTAATATAGGCTGGTTCTTGTTCTGTTGGGCTAGTGCGGTCAGTGCCAAAAAGCATTGAGTAGATTGGGTACACAGCCAAGTGGAGCCGAGAAGGTCGAATTTGGGCAATAACCGTTTATGTGAAGTTTTTGTGAAGCAGAGTCACAGGAGGAGTTTTTGCTTGTTGCCAAGCCATCTGTAGTGGAGACACAGCTCAGCTTGTTGTTCTGTCTGCCTGAGGCAACTTCAGGACTGTGAATGAATCCACAGACTGTGAATGAGTCTATATATGGCTTTGCTTGTGGCAGTTCCCTTCTGGCAACAGGGAGTTAACATAAGGACTTTATTGTTTCTTAATGACTGTGAATGTTTTCCTGAATGGATAATTTAATTGTATAGGTGGGGTCTGAGACCTGTAGTGAGGGATACATGTGCAAATTTGTCACAGGAAGGGAGCAGATGGATTAGAAACTGAAAACAGTTTTGAGTTTAGAGAGAATTGTACAGGGAAGAACGTGTGTGAGTGCCATAAGCTAGCTAAAGCATCCTTGGAGTTTATGTGGTCTTTTTGACAGCCTGATCAACAGCCATAATATGTACTTTTAACACAGTATGTCTGCACTATAATCTGTTTGTACCTTTATTGGTCAGTAAAAGAAATGCTACATAAAAAAACAGGTTGCAGTGGCTCTGTTATATAAAAGAAATGTCAACTATAGTGCTGCTTCTAGAACTTTTTTCTGTTTAGGAAATATGTAGGCAATGTTAATTAATGGAAGCTAAAGGCACAGATCCTGTCTGATCTTGGAGGCTAAGAAGGGTCAGCTCTGGTTAGTACTTGGATGGGAGACCACCAATGAATACCAGATGCTGTGAGCTATATTTCAGAGAAGGGAACTAATAAAACCACCTCTGAATAATCCTTGCCTAAGAAAACCCTATTAAATTCATGGGTCCAGCATAAGTTGACAGCCAACTTGAAGATGTGCGTGCACGCGTATGCACACACCCACACGCCCACACAAAAACTGTCCAGCTGAGGCAAACCAAAGTTCTTTAAATGGCATGCAATTCATATTTCTCTTGTGTCTTTTCCTTTCTAGTGCCAAAAATGAGCCGTGGATATTCAGAAAACAATAACTTCCCATATGACAACAATCAGATGGTTTTGGATATGATCCTCTGCTCTTTACTTGGAGTCCCACAGCCTATCAACTGGGATAGTGTTGCAAGGCTCGTGCCAGGCTATTCATCCAAAGAGGTAAGTTTTTTTAATTCTGAGGACAGAAACTCTGGACTGCTAAACCGTGTGAGCTGGTGAGGTTGCCTATTAGCTGCCTTGAAACTACTTTTGAACCTTAAATTTATTGTGTATAAATAAACATTATGGTTATATCATAGAACCATGATTTTATCATGTTCAGGAGAAGAAGAGTCTGCTTGGATATAAAATGTGTTTCTTAAACACGTTTTGTTATGTTTACTAAATTATTTAGTGAATGGTCTACTAAATTTTATTGCATATTGCTGTGCAATAATTAACAATGTCAAAATCGAAGACTGAAGATGAGATAATTCCATTTTGATGTGTAGTGGAGATCAGTGCCCTCTCATTATTAAAGGGTAAAGCTTAAAAACGAAGCTGATTTTAAGGCTCTTGTGACTTTAAATGCTCTATAGGACATGGTGCTGGTAGTGATCATGATAATCATTATAGTATTAGACTTCCATTTATCCTTCTTTACATGGTTCCACACTTTCTCAGCTTCTGCCATGATTCTCAGAAAGAAAGATGAGAATGAAACAGATCCAGTCATCTACTGTGACTTCACTGGGTTGACCATCCCTCTTTTGAAGTATGTGTTTATGGAATGTGAAGAAGTCATGGTGCTATAGAAGATTGTTCTGAAAACAAACAGTTACTTGTTTACCTATGTGCCTGGCTACAGCAGCACTTGACAAAGGTGTGGAGAAGATTAGTTTTGCTGCTGTAGTCATACCCTTCTTGAAGGCAGAAAGCTAATAGACACCTTTGTTCTCTACCTGATAATCTGAGAATAACACCTAATGGGGGAGGTCTCACTTTAATTAGCTTCCACCATAGAATTAAGCCCTAAGCTTCCCTGTAGCTGCTGACCTGTCCCCTGCTCAACAATGAGAGACAAAAATATTTATGCTTCTTGAAGTGTTTGGGGCAAGAAGATTCTTTAATTTTGGTTCAGATTCTGGGAGACAAAACGGCAACATGTATTTGTGGATAGTGTACTGGGAAGGATAAGTGTGATGAAAGGATTTTTGCTTTGTGTGTACTTTAAAACAGGTCCTGAAATACAAAGCATATGGCTTTCCTAGTATCAAAGAAATACTGATGTACGGTGCCCCCTCCTTATTTGAGGGTCCACGTCACGTCCTATACCTAAAATGGCAGCAACACGCTTGCGCACATTGCTGCCATTGAATAAAATGGGATGTGTGCATTCACAAATTTTGTAATTTGCAAAACCCCCGTATATGCTGATGGTGCACTGTAGGTGTATGTTAGCAATCTCTTAATAAGATATCTGGCAATAGTACAGACTGTATTAGTTTCTTGGCAGAATGTAGTGTTTGAAATGCCCACCATGAGATTAGAGAGGAAAGAATATTTGATTTCCATGTGGAAGCTTGCAGTTTTAATCCCCAGGCCCCTTTTGTTAAAGAATTTCTGTTTGCAAGCCTCAGAGAGGAAAGAGCAACTGCTAGTCAGAGGAGACAGAATGGGCTACATGGACCACTGATTTAAAGTTTAAATAGACGTTTAAAAAAAGTCAGTCTTGCTGCAGGAAAGAAATAGTGCAAATATTTAGGACTGGGAAGACAAAATAGTCTTACACAATAGTGTTATAAAGACTTTCATATCCCTGGGCTTATATATAAAAATATTTGAAGCCAGGCTCAAATTCGTAGTCACAAACCCGTAACAAGGCAGTTCCCAAACAATACCAGCACAGTGTTTCAGGCATACCTGACATTTCTTTCAGTCTTGCTTTCAGCAAGAGCTATAACTGAAAACTCCTTTTGTTTTTTCCCCACACAGTGTGCTAAACGATTTGATGAACTGAAAAGCAGTGGAAATTCACCTGTTGATAACCAATACAGTCCTTTAATGGCAAGTGGTGGGAGCCCTGTGGAAACACTAGCTAGTTATATCAAATCATCACTTCTTGATGCTCAGGAAGAGTTACAAGAACTACCCAGTGAAAAAGATACAGTTTCTGGAAATGGTAGGCTTTCCCCTCATCCTCATGCTGCATTTACAACATCATGCATGTGACTTTTTGTATCAGTCTGTAAATATAGGGTTTTTCTCTCGCTGGTTGGCCTGTTTATTTTTAAAGTGTACATTTTGTGGGGGTGTTTTTAAAGAAGGTTATAGTTTTCATTTTGTTAAAAACCATACAGGTCACTCTTGTAAAGCTCTTCTTGCAGGACTGTAGCTTTTGAAATAAGCAAATCAATATCTATTCATGTCCTTAGGAGCAGCTAATATAAGTATCCTCCAAAAAATGTATCTAATATTAATATCTATCTATCTGTAAACAAAGCAGAGTCCTATGGAACCATAAGTGTGATTTATTAGAGCTAAGCATCAATGAAATCTGTCTGAAAAACGTAACTTATAAGTTAACTTATAAGATGGGGTGGGAAACATGCAGACTGCTGAATGTTGTTCAACTGTGACTCCCGGCATTCTCTATACTGGCTAAAACAACTGGGACTTGCCACCCAACAACATGTGGAGGGCTATGTGATCCTACCGCTGCTACAAGAAGCCAGCCTGCCAAAGTCTTCTCCCACCACCAGATATGTTGGGGGCACAACTGCATCATTCCCAGCAAACAAGTTGGGAAAAGCTGGCTATGAACCCATCATAGAACTCTGTTATTAAACTAATTCTGGGGTCCTTAACTCCATTCCTCTTCTAATAAATGGATCTCCAGTTGGGCAGGGAAACCTAGAACATGCCAATAACACCATACGAGTAGACAGTGCTAGATGGAAAGCACTATGCAAGGTACAAGAGGTCGGGTATAAAGTGTTGGTCATCTCTGCAAAGGATTTTCTTTTTAACTCCTAGAATCCTCCTACCAATGGTTGTGCTGTCTGGGAGATTGTGGGAGTTGCTGTCCAAAAAAAGTAATGTTTCCAAGCTCTAAACTGTGGTACTAACCTTGCCACATCATGTACACCAGCTTAAAAGGAGGAGAAAAGAGAGAGACAGAGAAATGATGACGAGAGAGACAGAATGGAGGTGATGTTAGAATAGTAAATTGGTGAAACATGACTGGCGCTGAAGATGAGAGAAGAGAAAGAGATGACTGATATCAGGAAGTTAAGGGACCTGCTGTTGAAATAAGCTGGGGTAAAAGTAGGGCTGTGTGCACTGGAAATTTACCAGCTGAAATGTTGACAGCAGGCTTCTGGTTAGGATATTAATGCCCTAGACAGCCTGAATATGCAATAAAATTCAGTACAGAGGAGGAGGAGTTACTTCCATATGCTCTGGATTTTGTTGGCTTTTTCTATACGCATACTTCGTTCAGAGTCAAGAGTTCTTGACTTCTGTCTCCGTTGACTGATGAAATCTAGCATTACTTATTTAGGGCCAAAATTATGTTAATAGGATGGGAAACCCAGGTGGATCCTCAAGAAAATGCCCACAACAAAGAGATTTATATCATCTGTCCTGATTTCTTTACTAAGAAACTGACATTGTGAGAAATAACAATGTGGGAAGGTGGCAGTAGCTGTTTAGTTGCTCAGAGTTTTACTTTATGTTTCTGTTGCCTGACTGGACATCTCAAGAAATGTATGTGTTTTCCAGTATCATGAAACACATTTTCCTGTGATGAAGAAGATGCATTAGAGAAAATGGAGTACATAGCTAGCAAGACAATTTTTTATAAAGCTATGATGGCTTTTCTTCCACGTGTATGTTTGTTTGTTTGTGTATGTTTAAATGTGTATAAGCCCTCTGTGACTGCAAGGATTTAGTCCCTTACTTCCTTGGTTTCCACCTGGACTGGGTTGATTAGTTGTTTTTTTTTTAAGTGCCCACCTTGTGTAGCCTTCCCTAACCCAGCACCTTTAAAATGTGTGGGACTACAACTCCCATCACTCTCAGCCAGCATGTCCGTTCTGCCTTGGAATGTTGTAACTATCAACATGTTCATTCTGTCTAGGAATGATTGGAGTTGGAATGAGAGGTTAATGAAGATTGTAGTAAGTAATTTCCTGTACCTCTGAATATGGGGCTACTACTTGCCAGATATGTGTGAAAAGATCATCTTAACCTTATGTTTTAATGCTTTTTTTCCCTGCTTGTATTTAAGGAAGGCCAAGTGTAGCTTCTTCAAGGAGTTGCTCTTCAGAAAGTGAGAAATGCCCTGCACATAAAGGTGGAGAAAATGCTGATGAAACACAAGGGTAGGAGGATGGCTGTTCTGTTTCAGGAAAGTTAGCTAAACCTAAGTTTGAGATCTGTTTGTTTTGTGTTTTATATCTAGCTTATGTCTCTGAATTTTGTGGGATTTTTGTTGTGGGAGGAAGGGTTATATATGGAGAGAGTTATGTTGGCCTTCTGGAAAATAGCAGTTGAGCACACACAGTCATTAATCAGATGCCCCTTTTTGGCCCTATAAAAGTTTATATTTGGGGTTAGAAGATCCCAGTGCATTAAAGTGTGCGACTCTTCCTCCCGAACTAGAACTGATTCCAGTTCCAGTATTCAAATTTTGAACTCCTCAAGCTTCCCAGAGTTTTTGTGACTTCAGTCATAACAATAGAAATGATTGTGCCAGCATCTTGGAGGTGGATGAACGGGTAAATGGTTAACCTTAGCTAGCTGGAGTAGGTACTTGGCTGTCACCTTGAAATGGATGGAGGGACATATGTTGGTATCCATTTTTCCAGATAAAGTCAGACTTTTAGTATCGCTGTCAGTGTGGGCAAATGCATAAAACTGTACCCACATTAATCTTTCTTCCCCTTACCCTCCCACAAGCTGGCAAACTTTTAATAAATGTAAGTTACAAAAAGGCATGAAAGTCAGTATAGTGTAGTGGTTTGAGGATTGGACTATGACTCTGGGTTCAAGGTACAAATCCTGACCTGGCCGTGGAAACTTGGGTAAGTCACATTCTCTCAGCCTCAGAGGAGGGTAAAGGCAAACCCCCTTGGAACAAATGTTGCCAAGAAAACTGCATGATAGGTTCATCTTAGGGGTCAGCATAAGTCAGAAATGACAGAAAGGGGTTGCTAATTTGAGAAACTTTTCCAAATACCAGCAACTCGTGTACTAACCATACTGGTTCTGCACACTGAGAGAGTTGTGGTGCATGTGCACTTACACATCACATAGCACCTTTCTGTGTGGAAATGCACACACACTCTCCCTATTCCTACCCTGGAATTAAAGAGATAGCTTGCATACAGGTGATTTTTGTGTATGGAACTTAATGTATGTGGAATCATCTATTTGGATTAATGAGCAAAATAGATTTACTTTAGGGTGACTGTTTATTGTAGCCCTTGAGATGGGAATGGAGAACCTCTGGATGTTTCTGTAACTCCAATTTAGGCTCAAGTTCCTCACCCTTGCCTTAAGAGACAGCATAAATGTCTTGTCCTTTTGTCTTAACTACAACTTTATAGAGAACCAGTGAGGTGGCTGCTGTAGAAGAGCTGGAAGAGCTATTGGACCAAAGCTCCCAGTATCCGCTGGCCAGCATAGTCCATGGGCAATAACTTTCTGGGGGTTCTGAGACCTATGGTGCAAAAAAAGCTCTATTTTTGTGGAATGTTGAGCTAGGACCATAGAAATTGAGGCTCAAATCCCCACTCAGCTGTGGTGCTCATTAGGTGAACTTGGTTTAGTCACTTTCTTTCAGCCTAAACTATTTGGTTGGAACATGATGAGGATAAAACAAAATGGGCTTGAAGAAGACCAGTATTCATTGTCATGAACTCCTTCCAAGGAGGGTACTAGGATATAAATGTAAGCCTAAATCCAATTTGCTATTTCTATCTTCCTTTGAATCAACTGATGAATCAACACATGACAGGAAGTAGCCAGTATAGTATCATGATTTGAGCATTGCAGTTTGACTTTGGAAGCCAGGATTCAAATACCAGCTCAACCGTGGAAACCGACTAGGTGACTTTTGAAAAGTCGCACTCTCTCAGCCTCAGAGGAAGGCAAAGGCACAACCCATCTGAACAAATCTTGGCAAGAAAACCTTGTGATAAGGTTGCCTTAGGGTAGCCATAGGTCAGAGATGACTTGAAGGTACATAACAACAACAACATTACAGGAAATGACATCCCAAAATACACACATGGTTTTATTATTTCTAATGCAGCTATAGTTTTATTCATAGTGCCTCCTTGGTCATCATTATTGTGAACATAAGACTTTGGAGTTGAGGTTAGGTAGTACACAAAATACTTGCGTTGTTTATATTGTGCAGGATATTTGTACATACAAAGCAAATAGTGTGGACTTGCCTCATCCCACTTCTGACAAATCAATTAAGCACATTTGCATAACTGTTCACTTTGCATATCTTGTCTTGGTTTTGTAGCTCTCAGTGGGTGGGCACGGAGATGGACAGAATATAAACCCTCCTCTGGAAGTCTTGTCTAGCAACCCCTTTGGTTTTGCAGGGCATAGCAGGCATTGCCCACATATTTTTTATTTTTAAGAATTATATCCTCCATGTGCATCTGCAGGAATCTTGCCAGTGGGTTTGGAAATGGTGGTGGAAATGTGTGTGCATGCAAGTGTCTGGTAGAACTAGTGACTGAGCAGCAAGTGCATGCACCAGGTTTACTGAGATGTGTAGGCCTGGCCTTTGGGAAACATGTACCAAACCTACTCCTTTGTTTCTCACTGTGCAGATCTGCTGTCCATCAGCAGGTTGGCCTCTTGTTCTGACAACATCATTCCAGTTCATGGCTAAACCCTCCAGTTACTTTCCTATCTCCCTTCACACACTCTGTCCCTTGACTGTTGCTGCAGTCTCTGCTGTTTCCTCTCTAGGCAGTGGGTATGTCAGTCATTGTCTGTGAATTCATTCGTTGGCTAAAAATGCTAAAAGGTGGAAGCAGGCTCATTTCTCATAAAACTCTTGGGCAGAGTAGTGCATACTGCATTTTGACTGAGAATTTGGGGATTAGGGCTAATTTTGGTTCTTCATCCCCACATTTTGGATGTCCATGAGTTGGCACTTCTGTTCAAACCTGCATTCTTCCAAAGCTCCCTTCAACCAAAACAAAACATTTAGGAGTCAGGTACACTTATCTAATTTCAACTTAACATTCTTTGGAAGCTGAATTCTACACCCACAGCCACATTTTGACTTTTTCTTCTTCCATCAATGTATTAGCCAAGTTAGCATATACACACCCTTAATCAGTACCGCTGCTATTGGTGCTACAATACCAATATTCAGCTTGCTTTTTAAAACGCTTTAATTTCCTTTGCACACTAAAACCTTAGTTTTAGCATAAACATTGGTATAACTACCTATTGAAAGCATGCTCCAAACTTGTGTTTGGGAAATTATATTTTTCGGAGCATAAAAAATGAACTTGAACTTAATTTTGAAGAGTAATCTCTTTTGTAAGTTATTTTAATTACTAGTTGATAAGCTGATCTAATCTTCTTTCCTTTGATTTTTTTTTCAAATAAAGGCCAAATATGGTGATCCATGTATGTGATGAAGCAAAAAATCTGAAGGAAGATTTTGTTTGCCCACGAGATCTGTTGATTTCTGAAATGAAGTACTTTGCTGAATATCTGTCAGTGGATGCCCAGCGCTGGGAAGAGGTGGACATTTCAGTTCATTGTGACGTTCACATCTTTAACTGGTTGATAAGATATGTTAAAAGGAACACTAAGGAGTATGAGATGCATGAAGTACCCTCTTTAGGTAAAAGAAAATCTACTCATTTTAGCCACAAATTCATTTTTCTTAGAATGACTTCAGACTTCAGATGAGAAGTCTGTATGCAAAAATTTTTGGAAGGTCATTTCCCTGCTCTGTTGTACTTTAGATGATAAAAGCCCAGTCTGAGATGCTAAAGCCAGCCACAGAGTTTAATGACAGGCATTGAATAGCTTTCAGGGAAGAGTAAATATAACACTGCTTCAGTGCTTTAAAAAGTTCCTTTTTTGGATTTAAATTTCCAAAATCTTCCAGCTTTCATGGCCAGTGATCATACCATCTATGGACATTGGGAACTATAGTCCGAAAAGTAACTTTTCCAAGGTCTTTACTGTGTGAACATGGTTAGGAGATTGGGGGCACTCTGTGGGTTCCCACATTACTTTTGCCTCTCAGGTATGAATCCCGCCCTTTTCCTTTGTAGAGATAATTGTGATTTACAGCTAACCATGGATTAGATCTATGCTTGGACCCAGATTACCTGTTAGTTAAGCTTAGTTTGGGAATGGATGCAGTGCAGGGAGTCACTGTTTAAAGGGAAGAAAGGAGAAAATAAAGACTCTGCAAGACTAGCACATTTTTGATCTCATAATGGAGCAGCTTGTCCATTGTGATGGAAGTCCCTAGGATCTGCTTTAACCTGCAAATCATAGAGAATTCAGAAAAGGGGTTAGAATTTGTAATAAAGAATAAAAAGTCTAGAAATGGGTCTATTTAGATGTAAGAGTATGGGATGCACAGTTGTCATTTGTCATTTAAAAATCCAGGAAAGACCAGTTATCTCAAAGTCTGTTAAACCTTCTTAAATTTTCTGTTTAAGTAAGTGCCTAAATAGGTTCATGTTTTGGAGGAGAGTAAATCATTTTTAAAACAATTCTTTTGAGTGCAATTCAGGAAAAATTAAGTTAATGCTCTTCTTTTCACTGCTGTGAAATCAGTGGGATTGACACATGTTGACTTCTTCTTAGTCATGTTTTCTGCAGTTATATCAGTTTTATTCCAGTTTAATTTTCATGGCTTCATCCTAAGGGATCCTGGGATTTCTAATTTGCTGAAGTGCCTAGAAGATACCTAGGTGCCATGAAAAGAGATGGATTGAGGTTTAAATTAGCTGAATTCATTAATCTAGATGAGCACTAGGGGTGTCTTGGGAGTTGAAGTTATCAAGTAGACCTCTTTTAAAAAACAAACAAGGTCTATTCCAATCTACTAATATATGAAAATCAAAGTTTATTTGTTTGTCTATGTCAGGCAGGCGAAGAACTCATAAGATTGGCTGCTTGTGAATATTCTGTGGAATCCTGGGGTTTGCAGTTTATGGATGGGCCTTTAAAATTACCAGCCAGAGAGCTCTTGGGCCTGGCCGGTTGCTATGGAGATGAGGCCTAGCAGCAAGAAGGAGGAGGGCAGTGTATTGCCCTCAAGAATCCAACCTCTGTATGTTAATCATGCTGAATACAGATTGGATTGGGAAATATGGGGAAAAATTACAGGTACTGGACGAGACAGTTTGGGGAATTAAGAGACCCAGGATCTCAGATTTCTAACAAGTATTACCTATGAGAAAATAAAATCCCAACCAATGTTGTTTGTATAGTGTCTAGTTCACAGTAGTCTGAAATTGAATGTGTCAGTTTGAATTTGATGTTTTTACTGAAAATACTTGAGTCTAGCTATATTGACAGATAATCTCAGTCAAGAAATGTCATTCAGTTTTCTCCTGTAGAAGGAACCAGACGAAATTCTCAAGCTTTCTCCCTTTCCTTGTTTATGGAATGTAATGCAAAGAATCTTTCATTTCATAGTGTTTCCTTTTACAAATGAAGCAAGATAAAGTTAACCTAATAATTTTTTTCACTTTGTTCTCTTATTTCTCTCTTTAGAACCAAGCAATGTCATTTCCATTCTCATTTCTTCTGAGTTCTTAAAGATGGATTCATTAGTGAGTATATGACAGAATGGGGATTCTCAGCACTTGGAGCTCTATATTGTACTGGAAGGAGAGCAGAGATTCCACAGAGCTGGTCTTTGTGGTTGTGGCTCTGATGTTTGTTTCATAGGTGACAGTGATCACAGAAACCTAATCCTTGTTAGCTTGATAGAAGAAACCCTAACATAGTTAGTCGAGCCGTCTTGGAGATGGCTTGGAAATGGTGAGGCAGAAAATCAGGTAAACAAATAGCTTACTTCATTTTTTTCCCCACCTTTAATCTAAGAGGATCACCAAGAGTGCTTATGTCAGTGCAGAAAGATTGGTTCTGTCATCATGCAGTAATGCTTGGGGTTAGCATATTCTTACCCTCTAAATTAGTACACATCGGGTTGTTGTGGCTGTTTCACTCTTATTCTCCCAGTTTTGTTGACAGTTGGGCATTCCATTGCTTGATTGCACCATCTTTCTTCTTCTCCTACTGGCACACTTTAGGTCTTTCCACAGTGAGCTTCAAAATAGAAGAAGTAGATTATTGCTAGCGAAAACAACGTTATAGTTAAGACAAATGTATGTGTAAGAACATTCCAAGGAAATATTCACTAGACCTGTTGTATAGGCAAACAAAGGAATTGTTCCACCTGCCTTACATTGTGGAAAACTTTGCTTCTTTCTGTGGATATACTCATGTCACTGTGCATGGCATCAGTATGCAATGTGAACAGAGTATGCAGTCCTTATCTAGTATGTAAAGTTCAAATTTTGTCTGTTTGTCTGTGTGAGGCAAAGACGTCATATGATTTGCTGTGTCAGGTGAAGATCTCATATGTTTGGCTGCTTAAGAAGATTCTGTGGAATCCTGGGGTTTGCAATTTAGGGAAGGGCCTTTAGATTTCTCAACCAGAGAGCTCTTGGACCTCAGTGAACTTTGCCTGTCTTAAATAGCCTGGTTTCTATGGAGATGAGGCCTAGCAGCAAGGAGGAAGGCAGTATATTCCCTCAGGAACCCAAACTGTGTATATGAATAACTCTGAATGCAGATTGGATTGGAGAATATGGGAAAAAGTTACAGGTACTGTACAAGACAGTTTGGGGAATTAGAGACACAGGATCTCAGATCTTTCTAACAAGTATTATCTATGAGAAAATAAAATCCTGGACAATGCCAGGTAGATGCGCTAGTCCCAAATAGTTCTTATTTGCCACCAATGACCAGAGGAGTACTTCTTTACAAGCATTCCCTTGTCGCACTGTCTATTCAGTATGCACCCTTTTACCAATGTGTAAATGAGTCCACTGAATAGCTGACACAATTATCTAGAAGTGATAGTTATCTTCTTCAACATGAAATCATCTACAATGGCTCTGTGGGTAGAATCCTCTTGAGGCATTAGCACTAGTGTAACCACTTGTTACGCTAGCGGTTGTACTATTTAGACATTGTGTAAGGAGGCATCCAAAACAATCTTATGTAAGCTGTTTTCCCAGTGGTCCATAGGACAACAGTGCTCAGGCCCATCTCTGCCCACACTCTGGGAAACAGAAAAACTGTCAAGAGTGTCCACCAAACATTCTTTGGAATAGTTGCAAAGTTACTGGCCGTGCTGCCTTGCCATCTGCTGTTGCTGCATCTTCCCATGTCAGTATGGTGGAGGAGCTTTGCACTCCACAGGCATTGAATGAGACCTTTGCTACTGCTTGCTCAAATTTGTTTATTTGTTCAAATATGTATGTCCTGCTGTATATCATGAAATATCCAGGCTTACAGTAAAATAAATTGAAACTGTTTTAAATGATTGAAAATTTGGAAAAATAAAAATAATTTAAACAAATTAAAATACATTAAACAATTTAATGAGTTTAAAAAGTTTGTGATGTGCTGAAACTGATGCCATCACTATTCAGACCTCTGAAGAACGGGCATTCCACATCTGGTGCACCCTAGCAGAAAAGGCTTTGTAAATGCTTTTTAAATAGGACTAGATATTGTCCAACTGTGTGAACAGTACCTAGCCAGGGTTGGTTAATGCAAAATACACTTGAGTTTTCTTTTTTTTTCCAAATTTTTTTTTATTAAATAAAATCTCAAAGTTAAAACACTTTATCTTTGTATTACATACATAATTATACATTCTTGCATATTATACATAGTTTTTTACCTATAATTCCATAGAACTTCACATCATTATTCTTTACTCATTTATACTATACCATTTATCATATGTATCTAACTTTTACATCCGACTTATAACAACTTATTCAAACAAACAAAATAAAATTTATATACCTACCTAATAACCTTCCCTTATTGCAACTTCTTATTTCGTAGTCAGTTATAACTTATCTATCCCATGACCAACAAATTTTCCATTTATTTGATACTTTAACATTTATCGTCTACCTCAAATCATATTTTCAATTTTATAAACAAGATTCTTACCTGAAAGTTTTCATCCCAACCTTTTCCATCTCTCAAATTACCTTGATTTGAGTGGTTCTCTTTTCAACTTATTTCATTCTATTATATTTAACCCACTCACGGTTGTTTTCCTCCATTTGGTTTCCCAAAGAGGGGAAATTAAGTTCCATTCCTCATTAAATTGTTTTTTAGGTTTTTCTGTCAGTATTGACGTCAATTTATCTACTTCCCATAATTCATATAATTTCCACAGCCAATCTTCAATGTCTGGAACTTCTTTTTGTTTCCACTTTTGTGCAAATACTAATCTGGCTGCTGTGACCATATAAATTACCATTTTTCGCAATGAGTTCTTTTCAAAATACTTAGTGTCTAACATATTCAACAAATATATTTCCGGATTCATTGGGAAGTTAATTTGAAGAGTTCTTATAATACAATCATGTATACCCTTCCAGTATTTCTTTGTTTTGTCACAAGTCCACCATATGTGGTACAAGGTACCTTTCTCTGAACACTTCCAACACGTAATTTTTATATTTTTACTTATTTTAGCTATTTGTGTTGGTGTATAATACCATCTAAAATATAAGATAACATGATAAAATGGGCGCAAAATGTTGGATGCCCAATATCATTAGAAAGTTGGGAAAATTCATGGAGGGATGTAAAAAAGTTATACACTTGAGTTTTCAAGTTCAGTTGAATAAACCATATATTGCTTTGACCAAATCCAAACCTTTCAGGAAGTACCAGAAAGCCCCCACAAAACCACCTGTCAGCGTATAACATATATGCTTAACAAGATACCTAAGTCATTTGGTAAATTGTGGTTGAGTCATTATTTTCTCCAAACAAACATTAAGTGCTGATACTTATCTGACTTCCAAACTTTCTTTTAAGCTTCATGATGATAGAGTGTGTGTGTGTAGTGGTTGGAGATCATGATTAAGGAGGAAAGATGCCAATGACTTGAAGAAGCAAACTAAAGGCTCCATTCTGGGATAGGAAAATTGCTCAGGGCGATGATCTAGTCTGTCTTCATTCTGTGGAAGAGCTGAGAAAGAACTAGCAGGAAGAGAAGCAGTGGAGAAAACATCCCTAAGAATATCAGTTTATATCACAGAGGGGTTAGCATTGGTAGACCAGAAGGGAGGACACTTTGGATCACTTGGACTATCTAACCTTATTACCATTGCCCTCTTTGTAGCATTCTTGATTTTTTAGTGTTAAGTGTTGTTGCACTTCTAACATATGAAACCTAGCAGTTTAATTTCAAATACAAAATTTTCTGTAGCTTAACTGTTCAGACTTTACTGTTCCTGAGCATAGGCATAGGCAAATAATGGCCATATATCTAGTTTCCAAAAGTCTGCTGCTTAATCTTTAGTGGGGTTAATGAACTTGTCATAGGAATGTCTGTAACTTTTATGAAGATCTCCCATAAGGAGCTCATTAGAGGAAAAGATTCTGACTATTATGACCCTTTCTACAGGATGTCGTTGTCCCACATTGGGAATGGGAGAAGGATGGGACCTGGACAACTGTTCTGCATGACATCATCCAGGTCCCATCCTTGCATCCCCAAGTGGCAAATCATTGACAGGTTCTCCCCATCAATGACCAGCAATCACACCACCCTCCTGCTGCCCACTGGCACTTACCTGAGCTGCAGAGGGTCACAAAGCACAATGGCTGTCTTTCCTGCCCCAGTGCAGCCTGGGATAGAACCCGGCTGCGCTGCAGAAGCAAGAGGCATGGCCATCGTACTTCCTACATTCCCACAGGCAGCTGTGCAGAGGGGAGTGCTCCAGTCATGCTCCCCTCCCAGGAGAACCTCTACTGAGATCCCTGCAGGATGCCACCAGGATGAGGTAGGGTACAGAAAAGGCCTATGTGTCCTTTTGTGGGGTCTGACACAACAATATGTTACAGAAATCTGTACTTTTTTTGTTGAATGCAGTAAGGTGCTGATAATTTTTTTTCCAATCAGAGTAAATTTGGGGAGTTGTATTGAAATTTATTATGGATATATGGATTTTATTTATGTAATTGAACTGTTTTTTCTGTCACATTTTATTTGTCTCAGTCTATTGTGATATCTGTTGCATGGATCACAAAAAAATCAACCCTACAGAGGGGGAGAGAGAGGGATGTCAGAAAATGAGAGAAAGTAGGGGTGGATTGCCTTGATACTAAAGAATGTTTCAATTTCCCAGCCATTACGTTATAAAGTTTAGATCAAGTTGAAGCTCTTTTCAAAAAATGGTATTCTAAACATAGTGCAGGACAAGTCTATGTGATTACTATGTAGATTGCATCCATATTTATCTGTGTTCCTAGGTGGAGAAATGTATTCATTACTGCCACAAGAATATGAGCGCAATTGTAGCCACACCATGCAATATGAACTGCATCAATGCTAATCTCCTAAGTCGCATAGCAGATCTTTTCACGCATAATGAACTGGAAGAGGTGAAGGACAAAAAGGATAAATTTAAGAGGTACTTTGAAGAGCAAACAGATTCTGTTCAGAATAACAGAACAATTGTTATCTGTCTTTTTGCCTCTCCGTAGCAGTGTCCAGATCAGAGCAGAGGTGATTGACTGATCAATCAGCATGAATTCAAAATGTAGGTTTTGAACCTGAATTTAAAAGAATTGGCTAATGATGGTTGCAATACCAGTGCAAAATTTTGGGAAATAACCCTCTGAGTTGTTGCAGCCAGAGGAGTGACAGAGGTGGGCTTGACAAAACATTGATCTGCTGATGTATGCATGTCTGTTCCCTTTATTTGCTAAAGGTAGGTTCTCATGGGATTCTTCCGATTGGAAGTGGTGTAGGTCTCCCTTCATCCTGTAGCCTCCATCCATCAGGAAAACTTGCTTTGGAGGGCTGAGAAAACCCTCCACAGCAACCTTTCAGACTATATAGAGTTACAGGAGTGAGGAAATCTTGTCACCAGCACCAAATTGGATTTATGCTTAAGAGCCCAGATACACTGAAATATAATCCAGCATACTTACTTAAATCCTCGTATTGTTGTAACAGTTTGATAGCTTCAGGCATTGTTTTTCATATGAAGGATATCATGGTCCAGAAGATGGAAGAGGCTACAAGGGGATCAAATATTCTAGATCTGATCCTGACCAACAGGGATGACCTTGTTAATGAGGTAGAAGTGGTTGGATCTTTAGGGGGCGGTGACCATGCCCTATTGGAATTTGGCATTCAGTGGGAAGGAGAAGATAAGTGTAGCCAGACACTCATCTTAGATGTTAAAAAAGTGGACTTCTGTAAACTTAGGGAGCTGCTGGCTGGAATTCAGTGGTCAAGAATAATGAAAGGGAAAGGAGTTCAGGAGGCATGGGAGTTCCTTAAAAGGGAGATACTGAAGGCACAGTCTAAAACTGTGCCAATAAGGAGGAAAAATGGAAGGCATCTGAAGAAACCAGAATGGTTGACTAAAGAACTCTCAGTTGAGCTAAATGTTAAGAGAAACGTGTACAGGAAATGGAAGAAGGGGGAAACCACCAAAGAAGAATTTAAGCAAGTAGCTAGGAGATGTAGGGAGGAGGTCAGAAAGGCTAAAGCACAGAACGAACTTAGGCTGGCCAGAGACATCAAAAACAATAAAAAGGGCTTTTTTAAATATGTCCGTAGCAAAAGGAAAAAGAAGGAGACGATAGGGTCGCTGCGCAGAGAAGATGGCGAATTACTAACGGGGAAGAGAAAAGGCAGAACTACTTAACACCTTCTTTACCTCAGTTTTTTCCCAGAAGGATACAAGCACTCAACCTGGCGGTTGGGGAGCAGGTGAGGAAGCAGGGGAAATGAGGCACATAATAGGTAGAGAGGTGGTACAGGAATACCTGGCCACACTGGATGAATTCAAGTCTCCAGGGCCAGATGAATTGCATCCTAGGATATTAAAAGAACTGGCAGGGGTCATTTCAGAACCGCTTGCTATAATCTTTGAGAAATCTTGGAGGACAGGAGAAGTTCCAGCAGACTGGAAGAGGGCAAATGTTGTCCCCATCTTCAAGAAGGGCAAAAAAGAGGACCCAAATAATTATCGCCCAGTCAGCCTGACGTCAGTACCCGGAAAGATTCTGGAGCAGATCATTAAGCAGTCAGTTTCTAATCACTTAGAAAGCAACGCGGTAATCACGAGAAGTCGACATGGATTTCTCAAAATAAGTCATGCCAGACTAATCTTATCTCTTTTTATGATCGAGTTACTAGCTTGATAGATGAAGGGAATGCTGTGGATGTAGCATATCTCGATTTCAGTAAGGCCTTTGACAAAGTTCCCCATGACATTCTTGCAAAGAAGCTAGTAAAATGCGGGCTGGACAGGGCTACCGTTAGTTGGATTTGTAATTGGTTGACCGACCGAACCCAAAGGGTGATCACGAATGGCTGCTTTTCATCCTGGAAAGAAGTGACTAGCGGGGTGCCACAGGGTTCTGTCCTGGGCCCAGTGCTGTTCAAGATCTTCGTCAACGAGTTGGATGAAGGAATAGAGGGCATGCTCCTCAAATTTGCAGATGACACCAAATTGGGAGGGGTTGCTAATACACCAGAGGACAGGATCAAAATTCAAAATGACCTGGATAGATTGGAGAACTGGGCCAAAGCTAACAAAATGAAATTCAACAGAGAGAAGTGTAAGGTCCTACACTTAGGTAGAAAAAATGGAATGCAGAAATATAGGATGGGGGACACGTGGCTGGATAGCGGTACGTGTGAAAGGGATCTAGGAGTTTTAATAGACCACAAGCTGAACGTGAGTCAGCAGTGTGATGCGGCAGCCAAGAAAGGCAACGCAATTCTCGGCTGCATCAATAGGAGTATGGTGTCTAGATCGAGGGAGGTCCTGGTACCACTCTACTCTGCCTTGGTTAGACCTCATCTTGAATCCTGTGTCCAGTTCTGGGCACCCCAATTCAAGAAGGACATGGTCAGGCTGGAGCAGGTCCAGAGGAGGGCAACCAAAATGGTGAGAGGCCTGGAAACCATGCCCTATGAAGATAGACTTAGAGAGCTGGGTATGTTCAGTCTGCAGAAGAGAAGGTTAAGAGGGGACATGATAGCCATGTTTAAATATTTGAAGGGATGCCATGTAGAGGAAGGAGAGGGCTTGTTTTCTGCTGCTCCAGAGACCAGAACAAGGAGCAATGGATTCAAGCTGCAGGAAAGGAGATTCCACCCGAACCTCAGGAAGAACTTCCTGACAGTCAGGGCTGTCCGGAGTGGAATGTACTGCCTCGGAGTGTAGTGGAGTCTCCTTCTTTGGAGGTTTTTAAACAGAGGGTGGATGGCCATCTGTCGGGAGTGCTTTGAGGGTGTTCCTGCATGGCAGGGGGTTGGACTGGATGGTCCCTGGGGTCTCTTCCAACTCTACATTTCTATGATTCTATGATTCTAAGGAAAGTAGATGGAGTTCTTTGCTATTGTTAGTGGATTATGTTAGGTTTTAAAACTTTTTTATGCCAGCTATTTTTTTAAAAAATAGCTGATATTCAAATTATTTCTGAATAACTAAATGGGTTCCATTTTATAAATATTAGCAAACCACATTTTATTGTAAAAAAAAACCCTTTCAAGTTCACCTTGTGAAGGGATCTTCTGGGTATGCCTTTCTCTTTCTTTTTTGTTTACCATTCAGCCAATAGGCGCACCCAGGGTATCTTCACCAGCACCCATATAACCACTAAGGCAAATAATTTGGTTCAGCAAGGCAGGATGAGACCTATAACCACTGAATTCACATAACCATCTGGTAAGAATTAGAGACCAAGCAACTGAAAGATCAGTCAACAAAACAAAGTATAGATTGGTTGTTGTGGGTTTTCCGGGCTTTGAGGTCATTGTTCTGTTAGTATTTTCTCCTGACGTTTCGCCTGCATCTGTGGCTGGCATATTCAGAGGATCCTCTGAAGATGCCAGCCACAGATGCAGGCGAAACGTCAGGAGAAAATACTAATAGAACATGACCTCAAAGCCCAGAAAACCCACAACAACCTATGGATTCCGGCTGTGAAGGGCTTCGACTTTACAAAGTATAGATTGTTAGTGATTTAGTTAGTTGCTTGTTTTTACATCTTTGTTTACTATTGACAGCAAACTTTTCTGTAAGAAGATAGAGCGATTATTTGATCCAGAATACCAGAACCCAGATTCTAAAGGAAGTGCTGCAACCCTGTACAGGTAAAGAACTAGACATTTACTTGCCTTGCCTACTCATCTGAGTACTTTCCATTTTGCATTTGTATGAGGGCAGTCTGAAGTTGTATTTTTTTTTTTGAACAGGTGCTGTTTATGTAAAAAACTTCTAATTAAGGACACTGAAAGAAGAATACCATGTGTTCCTGGAAAGATTAATGTAGATCAACATGGAAATATTATCTATGTCCACATAAGGTGCTTCATAAATTCATTTGTGACAAGTCTTCAGAATGTGGTTGTAGACTCCTTTTCATGTGTGCCGCAGTTGTTGTTATGTCCCTTCAAGTCATTTCTGACACATGGCAACCCCAAGGCAAACCCATCATAGGGTTTTCTTCCCAAGATTTGTTCAGAAGAGGTTTGCTTTGTCGGATGCTGAGAAAGTGTGACTTGCCCAAGGGCATCCAATGAGTTTCCATGACTGAGCAGGGATTTGAACCCTGTTCTCCAGTGCTGTAGTCCAGTGCTTCAAACTACCATGGTTTGCCTACCATGTGCCATGGTAGGCTTTTAAAATACAAACAGCTCCTGTTCATTGGTCTGGGTTTCAACCCAGGGCCCGCTAGGCATCACTGACCTTTTTAAAAGGTTGAGTGTCCTGAAGAGCTTAATTTATTTATTTATACCTTTCTCTCAATGAAGGGAGCCAAAGCATCTAAAATAAAATACAGCTAAAAAGCAATTATAATGAAAACTCACTAAAACAATTAAATAAGCTATCTTCTAAAAACCACACTTTGATCTGCCTGACTATTCGCTGATCTTTGCCTACAGAGATAAATCTTGGGATGTTCATGAGTACTTACTGAGTCTTTTTGAAGAATTAAAATCTTGGCGAGACGTATACTGGCGCCTTTGGGGAACAATCAATTGGTTGATGTGTTCACGATGTAATCAAGTGAGTGTTTGGGAGTCTTTTCTACCACTCTTGGCTGTCATATGGTTTATAAAGTCGTAGCTTTCAAATTTTGCACTTTCTTAGGACATTCTGGAAAGGGATGAGTGACAGATAAATCAACTTCTGCTGATTTAATATGGTGTACCATTCCAAGAATGCTCCCACAATAATTTCAACTTCAGCAATACTACATTCTTCAAGCTGTAAGAGTTTATTTATTTTATTCAATTTACAGTGCTCCCTCTTAGGGTGTGACCTTGGCACACACAAATCTGAGGTCATGCAAAGTGGCATGTCCCTTATCATTAATGGATGCAATGAGCATGCGTCCGTGTTGCCACAGGTGTGTGCACATTGCATCCTTGAAGATAATGGGACTTGAGCATTTACTTTTTTGTTTTACATGGGGATTCCTAGAATGGAGCCTCCACATATACAGAGGAAGCACTGTATGTCCTACTTTTTTCTGCCACAGGACCCACGGAGAAAGGCAATTTATGGTTTACATTATGGTAATCTATACATCATAGTGTTCAGACACTGGCAAGAAGACACATCTGTGGTTTGGCATACTGTAAACTTTTTTTTAATAA
This sequence comes from Cyclura pinguis, assembly GCA_030412105.1. Taxonomy (NCBI): domain Eukaryota; kingdom Metazoa; phylum Chordata; class Lepidosauria; order Squamata; family Iguanidae; genus Cyclura; species Cyclura pinguis. The sequence continues at coordinate 12,482,663 of CM059599.1, read as the reverse complement.
TCAAAGGTTGACTTTCCAATTGGTGGTGGCAGTCATGTTTTGTTTCATTTTCCTTGCAGACCTTCCTATGCACTGAATTCTCACATTGCCAATACCACCCTCAACCGGTGCTGTACCCTGGCATAGCAAGTTCTCTTGGTTCCACTGGAACTGGAGTGTATCCCTGCTGTAATCAAAAGGTTCTCAGATTTGATCCTGCACCCCTTCCGAAAGTATGTATATAGGATAAAATGTGGAAGTTTCACTGCTTCTTCTGCTCAGTGCTCAATGAAGTTTAAACCTAGTGAAATTGTGTGTGTCTTGCCAGATGAATAAGCTTAAATAGCTCCAAGCAGGATACACACTTAAGGCATTCCAGCTGGCTGCAGATGTAGCACTTCTTGGTTAAGCATTTAGTCCAAATACTGAAAAGTAAGATGGGCTACTGAGTAGAATCTGCAGCCATGGTTAGAAATGGCTTTGTAAATTTTGGTCTGTATTTAAGCACATTTTGTATCTTTGCCTACATTAGACAAGTACCTTGTTTAACCTGGTATCGCTCTCCTATTTTCCTTTTAAACGCAAAGGGATGTAAAGTAAGGGACCACATGATTGGTTTGCCTGCTGGTGGAGAAGGTGGAGATGCTGTGCCCTATCAGACTGCTAAAATACTGAATGATCTGATTCAGCACAGGAATGTCATTGTTGTGCCTTTTTCAAAAGATCCAAACAGGTAAGAATATACCATATTTGCCAGCATATTAGACACACCGGCATATAAAATGCATCCTATTTTCAGACTGTATTCTTTAGGAAAAAATATTTTAGTACCCCGTCCCCCATTCCTGTCGTTTCTGCCTGGGTGGGTGACCTCCCTGCCCAGACAGAAAGAACAGGAAAGGGTGTGTTTTGTGTGTGTGTAAAAAGCTCCTTTCTCTCTGTTCCTGTTGTCTCTGACTCATGAGGAGATCTTCCTGCCCAGGCAGAAAGAACAGGAAGTGGTGTGTGTGTGTGTATGTGTGTGTGTGTGTGTGTGTGGAAAAAAGCTTATTTCTTCCACATTCCTCCCCCCACTTCCTGTGGTCTCTGCCCGGGTAAGGAGAACTCCCCCACCAAGCAAAAAGGAATAGAAAAGTGCTTTTCCTTTCTTTTTGACTCAGGCTGGGACTTCTCCCCACCCAGGTACTTGCACAAGCACTCCTTACATCCCTCTCACTTTCCTGTGTCCCAGCAGGAGTTACTGTATTTGCCGGTGTATAAGACACACCCCATTTTCAGATGACATTTTGGGGGTGTGTGTGTCTTATACGCTGGCAAATACGGTAGATTTGTTCTTACATTTTTTCTGGGCAAAGTAATTCCCAGAGACTCTGTCACTTGTATTGGCTTCTCTGGAATCCAAACAGTTACAGTCCCTGATGTACCTAAATGTTTCTTTTTGCCAGTGATTCTGGAATTGGACTGAATGATGAGAAGGGTATTGAATGCGATGTGCTCTTGGAGCCAAATTCACCATGGGGTCCCAAAACAGGAGAGATCAATGCTGTGAGTTGTATTTCCTGCCTTTATTCTTGATTTCCATTTAGTTATGGATTGAAATAGTGTCTGGGAATAGCTCAGACATAATACTTTCTTTAGGAGGGGGTTTGGAAACCTGTGACCTGTCAGTTATGGATGATTTTCAGCTTCCATTATCTCCAGCCACCATCCCCAATGATAGAATGGTTGGGGTTGTAGTCAAACAACGTACAGAAAAGTCACATGTTCCCCATCCCTGCTGTAAGTTGTTGTTGTTATGTAGTATGTAGCTTCAAGTCATCTCCGACTTATGGCAACCCTATCCTGGTTTTTCTTGGCAAGATTTCTTCAGAGAGAGTTTTCCAGTGCCCTCCTCTGAGGCTGAGAGAGTGTGGCATGCCCAAAGTGGTAGTGGATTTCCTTGGTCTCCCAGAGTAGTAGTCCAGCACTCAAACTGTTGTGAAACACTGGCTTTCTCCCTACTGTAAGAGGTCTCGGAAGTACATCTGCAGGGAATCCCATATGTGTAAGAATTGATGCTGTCTTAATGGAAAATAATGAGCTAAAAGCTTCCATATACTGTGTATATGGGTTTCTAATTCTGATCACCTGTGTTTCTTCACTCAAACAAAAGTCAAAGATATTAAGAATGTCTTTTAATGAAAGTTTGATTTTGAAACACTTCCAGAGAAGGAAAAAAAAATCCAAGGCCTGAATCTTTCAGATATGCTAGTTTGGCTCCTGTATAACAACAAATTCTGACTTTGTGTTACTGTGCTAAGCCAACTGCTCTGTCTCTTTTCCTACTTCATTCACTCCTTGCTCAGAAGCCATTGTTTGCTGTCCTGGATGTAACGGCCAATAGTTGTTTCCATGCTAATGAAAGCAATTCATCCAAGTGGATTGTCTAAGGCAGTGGCTCCAAACCCATGGCTGTCTAGATGTTTGGATGTCAACTCCCAGAAGTCCCAACTAGCATAGCCAGTGGTCAAGGATTCTGGGAAAGAAGTCCAAAATATTTGGAGGACCAGTTGAGAAACATAGGTGTAAAAAGAGTGGCAAGGGAACACAGGGAAAGCGTGAGTGCAAGGCTTGTTTGTGTAATTACAAACCATGGTTTTAGCATTGCCCATGAACAGACTCTTTATGTATTGTAACAGCTCTAAGCTGGATCCTAATACTGGAAGTGTGATGAAATTATGGGCACATCAGTCCCTTGTGTATCCTGTATCCTGACCATTTTGTGATTTGTGTGCCACATGGCTAACTGTCAAAACAGTTAGTGGCAGATTATTTGTTTGACTTTTCTAATTAAATAGGAGGAAGCAGGGCAAAGGACAATAGCAGCACCTTTAAAACTAGCTAGTTTTTGTTTTAGCTTGAGCTTTCATGGATATAAACTCACTTCTTCAGATGCGGTACAGTGATATTGAAGCCTCAGATTATAAAGCAACTGTGGGAGTGGAGTGGAATGTAATATAATAGGATAGAGAAAGATGCAAGTCATGACCGTCACCCTGAATTTTCACGGGGCTACGTAGGGTGATACAGGACTTGCAGACCTTTACAATCTGCTTATCAAAATTCAGTTTCCTTGGGTTCAAAACCTTATATGAGATTATTCCTTTTGTTACATATGCAATAGTGAAGACTTTTGTATTAACATAGATAGTGTGTCATGAAGCCATTGTCTTTGTTCATGCCTATGTTAATGAACTGGAATTTGTGAATATAATTCATTTCATCTGTTTCTCTTTCATTCCATCCCTCTCCCACAACTGTTTAAGTATGCTTTATAACCTGTGACTTTAATATCACTCTGTAGTGCATGTGAAGAAGTGGGTTTATATCCCCTAAAATAAAAACCAGTTAGTTATAAAGATGCTGCTATATTCCACTTCTTTCTTTTGCCTCTCTTCCTCCTTTTTATGCTGCAAGAAACTGAAATGGCTACTTCTTTGAAAATGTGTAGTTAAAGAATAACTGAATATGTCAGTAGGGCCCAAAAATGCTTTTTTACATGTAAATTACTTTTCACACCTCCTTTTGTTGTACAGAAGGGTTATAATTGCCACGTTGGTTGCCACATCTCTAATGCTTTTGCTCCTGTCAGCTTTCTCTTTCTTGCTTTTTTTTTTCCAGTTCCTTTCTCTGAAGAACTGGACTCTTCAGCTGGTATGTTTATTCCGATTGCCCTGTGTCTTATACAGTGACATTTTATGCATTTCAAATATTCTCTGTGCTATTGAATCGCTTGCATTGCATTATTGGTGGTTCCTTGATGGTCATATTTGGCACAGCAGCTCACGCAGTCATATGTGTTTGGATCTCAAGGGTGTTATCTCAGATGTTGTAGGTGTTTTTGTGCACTTAGTGCAATGAAATAGTGTCAGGGATTCCAGGCAGGGAACCCTGGGAAAATGATCAACCCACTGCAAAGATGTTGCATCATGCCCCAGCTGTGGGTAATTGCAAGGTTACATAAGAAACTGGGGTCGTGTGCAGATGGTAGAGGGAGGTGTGCAAACCTCTACCTGTTTGGTTGTAGATACGTATATAACAAAGCAACGCCAGTATGTATTTGTCTGTTGACCAAACCTGGTGCCTGGTGCAAGCTTTTGTCCGTCTGTCCTATGTTTTGTATACAACGGAACTTGGCTGCAAGATAAAGTGCCTCCCGTTTTGGAAGAAACTCCTCTGTGTGTGAGTATCCTTACTGGGGAGTAAGGCTGCTGCTGTTGGCTTGCTGAACTTTGGCTTTTCTGCTGCGTTCCTGTGGGGCTGAAACTCCTATCATCCCCAACGGTGGTTATGGGCCCAGGCCCGGAGTGCACAGCATCCACAGCGCACCTGTAGTTGTTTTTCCCCTGGATACTGGGACTGTTTTTGACTGTTTGCCTGGCTCTCCTGTGCTTCGGGAGTCTGTGTTTTGGCAGAGAGACAGTTAATCTTCAGTCCGGAGCTCATCAAGGTCACTGAGGCCAGCTGCTTTGTTTGTTGAATTTTCCTTACAAAGGCAGCAGCATGGCTGAGGGAAGGTATCTGCATTTTGAAAAGTTGACCGAGGCTGATTATCAAAGCTGGCAAATTTATGTGAGAGCCGCTTTGACGAAGGAAAACTTGTGGCATGTTTTGGAAAATGAGGGACAGCCCCCAGAAAGAGCAACTGCTGCTCAAATAGCAGCGTTCAGGGTTGCTGACGAAAAAACCAAAGCAGTTATTTTGCTTACTTTAAGTCCTTCCCAGTTGATTCACGCTGCTGCTGCAGACACAGCATATCAGCTCTGGGAGGCTCTGAAGCATGTACATCAATCTTCCTCGTGTTTGTCCAAAATGCTATGGACGAAAAGACTATAACACAAAGTTATGTCCCAGAAGCTGTGTAAGAGAGCACCTCATGCTGATGAAACAGTTATTTCAAGAGACAGCCGACGGGGGGGGAATATACCAGAAATGCAGAAAAGTTTTATTCTACTGGGAAGCCTCACTAAGGAGTGGGACTTTTTGATGTACAGCCTCCAGGGTGTGCGTGAGGAAGAGCTGACTGTAGACTTGGTAGCCGGGAGGATTTTGGAGGAAGTCCAACGTAAGCAGTTCGATTCCGACTGGAGTCGGAGGGGAGAAAAACCAGTCGCCAGGAGGGAGAGGCAGCTCCGGAGGTGGCATCTGACCGGGAAGAAGGAGTGTGCAGCTATGCCAGACGCTGCTACAGATGTAAGAGAGTCGGCCATCTCCAGAAGGACTGCAGAATGCCAGTGCCGAGCAGAGGGAAGAAGACAGCCCAGAAGCGGAGGGACGTGTTGTCACAGGCTGAAGGCCATGTGTTTATGGCAAAAGAACAGTCTGAGAGTGGTGTGTGGTTGCTAGACAGTGGTGCAACTCACCACATGGTGAACAATTTAAAGCTGTTGAATGATGTTGCAAATGCAAATATAACAGCAATTTCCCTTGCAGATGGGGCACCAAGCAAGGTGCAGAAGATGGGTACTGCATATGTGCCATGTTTTGGGAAATCGTTTAATAATGTATTGTGCATGACAAATTTGCAGAACTATATTTTGAGTGTCTCCCAACTGGCCAATGAGGGTTACAAAGTGGTGTTTGAAGGGGAGAAATGTATAATTACTGTGAATGGTGTTTTTTGCGCAAAAGGGGTGAAAAAGCAGGGGTTGTACCACATGTTGCCCAAAGGAAAAGTGGCAAACGTTAACCCTTTGTGTAACAAACCTCTACATGAAAAGTGTGTACATTATCTCCACAGAGTGATGAGACATGCCAGCTACAAAAGTTTGCAAGAGTTGGCAAAGATATGCCCTGGGTTACAGGTCAGAAATTGCCCTAAGTTCCTAGAGTGCTCTGTGTGCAAAAAGGTTAAGGTAAAGGCTTACCCCATTGCCAAGAAAAGCAAGTGTGTCACCCAACAGCCTTTTGAGGTTGTACATGCAGATTTGGCTGGGCCATTCAAGCCAACTGAAGGGCAAAATAGGTATGTCCTGGTAACTGTAGACAGACACACCAGGTACTCCTATGTCTATCTACTGAAAGAGAAAAGTCAAGCAGCTGAAAAGTGCCAAGAGTGGGTGAATGCTGTTGAAAGGGAATTTCCTTATAAAGTGGCCAGTCTTGTATCAGATAGAGGGGGAGAATTCCTGTCTAATAGCCTGCAAGCCTGGATGCATAAAAAAGGCATAAGGCATAAAACCACCAACCCCGCATCTCCCGGGGAGGATGGTCTTGCAGAAAGAAGAATTGGAAATGAAGGACTGTATGATGGAGGATGCCCAAGCCCCAGCAGGACTTTGGGGAGAACCAATAGTGACAGCAAACTACCACTTAAACAGGATGTGGTGTTCACGTGTGACGCAAACTCCATATTACCTATTGTATGGTAGAGCGCCAGACCTGCAGCATCCACGTGTTTGGGGTCAGTTTGCTAGTGTGTATGTTCCCCCAAGTTTCAGAAAGTCTGGAGAGGAGAAATCTAGACGGTTACGCTTTGTGGGATATGAAGGTAACGAATATAGATTTCTACACCGTACTGGCAAAATAGTGTATTCTAGGAGTGCAAACTTTGAAATCCATTCAGGATGGGATAGACTGCACTGTAACCAAGAGGTTTTGATTCCCCTGGGTAAAAGTGTGAAAAGACTGCACTGTAATCAAGCGGTTTTGGTTCCCCTGGGTAAAAGAGACAAAAGTGTTCCTGAGAATGGAGGGGCAGTGATCTCTGAGGAGGAAAAGGACAGTGTCCCAGATACACTTGAAAGCTCTGAAGATGGAGGGGCGGTGATGGCTGATGATGAAGAAGAAAGTACTGAGGAAAGTACTGAAGAGGAGAAGCCAAAAATCTCACTCAACGTCACACCAGAGAGCTCAACACCGCCACCTGGTGCTGAACCTGCATTTACGGTCAAGAGAGAGCCTCGCACTGAGGTCAGCACTAGTTCCAGCAGTGGTTCCAGTGAAAGTGGGTCAGGAAGTACCCAACTTGCTGAGTCAGGAAGTAAAGTTATGCTTATCCCTAAAAGGTCAGGAGGACGGTATTTTGTTGTCCCGTGTGACTGAGGCAGAAGATTTGAGTGTAGGACTACATTAGGGTATAGTATCAAAATGTGAGGCAGATGGTCCAAGATGGGATTTTGTGCTTGCGGTATTGTCCATCTTCGGATCTGCTCACAAAGGCACTTCCAGTAGTAGGCCATGAGAAGTTGGCAGGTGAACTGGGCCTTGCCACCAGGGTGTAAGGTGGAAGATGAATTGTACCCTTGAATGTATGTACTGTATGTATTATGTAACATGTATTGTATGACATGTATGGATTGTGGAAATGTCCTACACAGTGGCCTGACCATTTTGGAGGGGATTGTCAGGGATTCCAGGCAGGGAACCCTGGGAAAATGATCAGCCCACTGCAAAGATGTTGCATCATGCCCCAGCTGTGGGTAATTGCAAGGTTGCATAAGAAACTGGGGTTGTGTGCAGATGGTAGAGGGAGGTGTGCAAACCTCTACCTGATTGGTTGTAGATATGTATATAACAAAGCAACGCCAGTATGTATTTGTCTGTTGACCAAACCTGGTGCCTGGCGCAAGCTTTTGTCCGTCTGTCCTGTTTTGTATATAACGGAACTTTGCTGCAAGATAAAGTGCCTCCCGTTTTGGAAGAAACTCCTCTGTGTGTGAGTATCCTTACTGGGGAATAAGGCTGCTGCTGTTGGCTCGCTGAACTTTGGCTTTTCCGCTGTGTTTCCGTGGGGCTGAAACTCCTATCATCCCCAACAAATAGCACTAGATAATAGCACATAGATAAGGATGTGCAGCCGGTCTTGAAAAAAACAGAAAAAAAAAAGATATTGTTGCAGAGCTTGAAAAGTTATTATAGTTGTAGGCACCAAAAGTAATTTTTCCAAAAGAAGTTCCAGACACAGCTCTTTTATTTGCTTTTGCCTGGAGATGCTTGGGGTCAAATTGCTGCCCTCCTCACCTCTGTGACCACAGGCTAATGGCCTTTTGTACTATGTGTGCATTTGGAGAGGGGTCTTTATTGAAAAGAGAGAGTAATTTTAGCACTTCTAGAGCTTTCCTCAAAATGCCTACTGTAAAAGGTGATTCTGGGTTTTCTGTATGCATGAAGGGAGGGGATGAGGAGAGAACAAAATGTGGATTTTTAAAGGGGAAAATGTTATTTCTTTTACTTTTTCCCACATAGAAACAACAGTTGCTGCTTTCAGAAGATGAGGAATACACTACTGGCTCTGAGGTCACAGAAGATGAAGTAGGCGATGAAGAGGAAGTGTACAAGAAGCCAGGTATAGCCTTTCTTCTCTGTGATGCTGTGGTTGCTCTCTATTAGTGGTTGGGAATCAGCTCAGTTGAAAATTATGGTCTGTCACAAGTTAGTTTAGGCCAAGAGTGGACAATGTGCAGAGCGTATGTGGCCCTAGGGCCATTTTCATGGCTTCCAGAGGTCATAGAATCATAGAAATGTAGAGTTGGAAGAGACCACACGGGCCATCCAGTCCAACCCCCTGCCGTGCAGGAACACCCTCAAAGCGCTCCCGACAGATGGCCATCCAGCCTCTGCTTAAAAACCTCCAAAGAAGGAGACTCCACCACACTTCGAGGCAGCATATTCCACTGCTGGACAGCCCTGACTGTCAGGAAGTTCTTCCTGAGGTTCAGCTGGAATCTCCTTTCCTGCAGCTTGAATCCATTGCTCCTTGTCCTGGTCTCTGGAGCGGCAGAAAACAAGCCCTCTCCCTCCACTACATGGCATCCCTTCAAATATTTAAACATAGCTATCATGTCCTCTCTTAACCTTCTCTTCTGCAGACTGAACATACCCAGCTCTCTAAGTCTATCCTCATAGGGCTTGGCTTCCAGGTCCTTCACCATTTTGGTCGCTCTCCTCTGGACCTGCTCCAACTTGACCATGTCCTTCTTGAATTGGGGTGCCCAGAACTGGACACAGGATTCAAGATGAGGTCTAACCAAAGCAGAGTAGAGCGGTGCCAGTACCTCCCTCGATCTAGACACCATACTCCTATTGATGCAGCCGAGAATTGCATTCGCTTTCTTTCACTTAAAGGTCACTTAAAAAGAAAAATGTCCCTAAATTCTCTCTGGGGGCATGGGGGCGTTTTCACCAAATTTTTGACCTCCTTGGGAGGCCTTCTTCTAAAAGAGGAAGTGACTGTTTTAGAGGACTGCTGAGTTCTCCAAAGTCTCCTGGCCCCCCCCAGCCTCCTACAGTTGCCCACCCCACATTTAGGTTCTAGGATTTTGATATGCCTGATGAGCAATATTGAATTAAGATATCAAGTGGAAGCACTTCTTACCCCCTATGGTTCTACTCATCCTGTAAGTTCCCATAAGTCTCCTGATTTACTCTGCATTGTGTTACTGAGAAGTTAGAAGGGAAAAAGAACAGCTTAAACATCCATTGAATGTTGTGTGTTTTGAGTGTGATGAACATGGGAAGGGGATTGTCCGAGATAAGACATTGTTGATGTGTGTGCATGCATGTGCCTTCAGGTTGCCTGTTAACCCCATGAATTTCATAGGATTTTCCTAGGCAAGAAATACTCAGATAGTTTTGCTAATTCCTTCCTGTGATATATAACTTGTAGCACCTGGTATTCCTTAATGGTGTCCCATTAAGCAGGCTGGCCCCACTTAGGTTCCAAGATCAGGCAGGATCTGACGCCTACATCTTAAGTCTTTCTAATTAGCAGGAAGAAAAGAAAGGCCAAAGAAATTTATCAAACATCCAAAGAAGCAAGTGTCTTCACCCAGTGTTCAAAAGAAGGATAAGACATTGGAGAAGGTAAGTCTAAGAAAGTGGTTGGGCAGTCCCAGTGCTGGACTGGAACATTCAAAGGTTGAAGGGATCTGACATTTCCTAAATCCTACTGGGCTCCAACTGGCAGGACAAGAAGTGAAGGAGAAAGGTAACTTAGACTAGCCCCAGTAGCAGTTTGCATGTGTGCCCTTGTTGGAGTGGAAAGCTGTGTATTTCAAACCTTCCTCAGTTCACCCACTGTTACTCCTTTGATGTGAGAGTAGTGAGGTCCACAATTTGCAGATGCAGGAAGGACCCATGATCAGATCTTTCCCTCCAATGTCAGAGCTCTGTCCCTGACCCAGGATTGTAGCCTTAATGAACTTAGGTAGGACAGAGCTTTGACTTCTTTCTTGGGCCTTTGTTACTTCAGTGATAAAATATAGGCATCAGTTTGGTTTTTCTGCCTAATCCTGAAAATTAGGTTGTATGAGATGAGAGCACAAGAGGATGTGCTTCAAACTTGGTTATGGTTATCTCTGATTTGAGTGAGGTAATGTATCCATAACTAATTAGGTCTGCTTCCAGTCCGATGTCTTACATGATTGCTGTTTTTGACAGGATGTTAAGTAAAACTTTGTAACCACTGAACAAACTACTCTGCTTTAATTTTTGCTCTGAATATTGGTGCCTCAAGAAGAATCCTTTGTAATTTGACAGTTTGCAGATTCTGATTGTCTAAAATTGGTCCAAGAAACCTCAGATTATAATTTTCTTCCTGTTGTGTGTTTCTATTTCATTTGACAGTCTAACTCTCGCGATGCCTCTCCTTTTGTGTGAGTATTTCTACTAAAGGCTTGAGAAAACACCATGAGGATGAGAGATGATGTGACTTTAAAACATTTTAGATAATGTAAGCAGTCAAGAAATACGTAGGGATAGATCTCTCAAGTTGCTGTTTTCCCTGATGGCTTTGTTGAAGCTATAAATGTTAGGTTTTTAAAATTCAAATTGCACCTCGGCCAAGATCTAGTAATAGTGTTTGGCAGAAAGCAAATCTCAACCAGTCTACTTGTGCTGTTGTTGAGGGTGGTTGCAGGGGGGCAAAATAGCTTTGTTTTCTTTTCTGGGTATACAAACCCAGCTGGAGGCTCCGGAGCACAGTTCCTGCCTCCCTCTGCCACTGAATTGCTGTGCATCCAGGCACTTCCCAGCCATCGTTACACACACAGTGGAGGAGATGAACTAGGTGTTGCTCTTTGAGAAGAGCAGAAACTGCTTTTCTTTGCTGGTTGCCAAAGCACAGCTGGATGGTACCTGTTCACGCGTGTGTGGCCAATCAGTGCTTGGGGAGGGGCAGAGCTCTGCCTGGTGCAAAAGTGCTGCCCAAAGAGGGACAGGATAAAAGTATTTATGATGGCATAACTAGGAGTTACATTAGTTTAAACCACCTGCAGGATTCTGGCTTTTCTCTTCTCCTGAAGACTACATGGAAATCCAGAGCAGTCACTGAAGCACTGACTAAAAGTTTCCTCCAGGGAGAATTCCTTCTTCCTTTCCTCTGGTCTGGTTCACACTTAGCCATCATTTTGCTGCTACAGAAATGAAACGTACACAGCCTCTTCCTTTTTCATTTGTTCAGTTTGTGTGTTCCTTGCTTAGCGGAACGCACAGTTAGCCAATTAACATCCGAACTAGCAAATTATAGCTTGCCTCTTTCCTTTCTGGGTAGGAGTGTGAGCCAGATTCAGACAGTGGTGGTGGTGACTAATTTCATGGTTTTCCAGTCTCCTGGGTGTTATCGACTAAATTTTATACCATCAGTGATTTGGAATCTATCCAAGAATCTAGGAGTCAGTGAGATATCATCAGACGATGTGGTACATGTTGGGGATGATAGGAGTTTCAGCCCCACGGAAACACAGCGGAAAAACCAGAGTTCAGCAAGCCAACAGCAGCAGCCTTGTTCCCCAGCAAGGATACTCACACACGAAGGAGTTTCTTCCAAAACAGGAGGCACTTTATCTTGCAGCAAAGTTCTGTTATACACAAAACAGGACAGACGGACAAAAGCTTGCGCCACGCAATAGGTTTGGTCAACAGACAAATACATACTGGCATTGCTTTGTTATATACATATCTACAACCAATCAGGTAGAGGTTTGCACACCTCCCTCTACCATCAGCACACGACCCCAGTTTCTTATGCAACCTTGCAATTACCCACAGCTGGAGCATGATGCAACATCTTTGCAGTGGGCTGGTCATTTTCCCAGGGTTCCCTGCCTGGACTCACTGACAGTACATTCCAAGAAGTGTCACTTTTTGTAACTGTATTATTTTGATCCTATATGTGGCAATTTCATTTAGGCATTTTGTCAGTTGCTTTGGAATTTCTTCCAGAGCACTTATTTCCACTGGAACCACTGTTACGGCTCTTATTGTTATTAACTTCATTTATATTTCACCTTTTCCCCCAAACCAGGACCGAAGGCAGCTAGTAATTAGTTTTCTTGGTTTGGATGGAGACCTGAAGCCTCATCTTGTTTTAAAAGCCGTGGAATACCAAACTGAGCATTGCAGGGATGGAGAGAGCAGAGTGCATGAAACAACACACTCTCTGAACTGAGTTGTTTCTACAGCTCAGCATTATCTATGCTGGCAAGAGCTGATGGAAACTTGCAGACTTGAGAAGACCAAAAAAATGCCCGTGCCTGCTGTATTGTGGCAGCTTACAACTGAGCCAAACTTTTGCCCAGATTCCAGAGATTCTTGTAGTCAGTGTGAAGGCAGCTTCAAGTGTGCGCAGCAGTCAGTTGTGCTCATGTGAATAGTGCATGACTTCCCATAGAGGAAGATAGCATTGATCACCTTCACTTGAGTGTTATTTATCATGGCTTCTTCGCTTTTTAATCAGTGTGAGTGCACAGCAGAGTAAGTGGGATGCTTCCAGATCGCTACGATTCAATCAAGACGCTCAACGAGAAGAAGGTAAGTTGCTCTCTTTAAAACATTTGCCTTGCTTGTGCAGTATTGTTGCACAGAATAAATAAATTTGTTTTCCACAACTCTTCACATGGTCAAATGTCCAGGATTCCATGGGACAAAAGACTAAATACGTTACTGTATTTCCCTCACTCCCTGTTCACATTTTAATTTGCTGCTTCTCTAACATGTCTGAATACTCCGAGGATACAAACTTGTCAAGGTAAATTGAACTGCTTGTTGTGCTCCTTGATGTGCACGCACACAGGCGCACACAAACACACACACACACACTTAATTCCATTGCAGGCAAATTGTTCTAGTTCATGTTGCTTCCCCATACCCTAAAAAGACCTTGTTAAGCAAGAAACTCTAAGGAGTTCATAGCATACTTTGTAATTCTCAGCCTGTTTTCAACAAAAAGGTAAGCTGTTTCACAGTTATTCCTTTTTTGATGAAAGGCTGTAATAAGGATATTGGGTGGAGGTGAGCCTGTCTGTTACAGAGTAATGAGTAGAACTCCCTCCCTTGCATTCCGAGAGTGACATTACAATAGTACAAAATGGTCTCTATTGCTATTCCATTCGTCGAAGGACTGAAGGGGCTTTCCGCAACATACATGTTTATCCCCACGTACCAGCAGCTCAAGGCAGGAGTCTGAAATTCTTTTCAGTTAGGAACATTAACTCTCCTCTCCTCCAGTTTTTAATTTAATGGGAAAGACTCCTACCTTGAGCTGTTGGTGCATGATTTTAAATCCATATTTTGTGGATTGCTTCTTGAGTTATCCAGGGATAACCATTCACAGTATGTCCATCCTCTCTCTCTCAATGCCTGTTTTTTTCAGATCAGCGGAGGATGGCTGAGATAACAGGACACTTAATCAAAATGAGACTGGGGGAACTTGATCGAACAAGATCGAAGGAAAACAAAGAAGTGAGCTTCATGGTTGTGCTACTGTTAATATAATGTCATGGATTTGGCTTGGCCACTGACCCCCTTCAGTTTATTCCTATAAGGAAGATGTGTTCACCTGTTCTAATCCACAGATCCTCAAACTGGGTTCCAGTAATATGCTCAAACACTGGATTGTTAGTTTTCTCTGTTTCTTCTTTCCCTTCAGCACCAAAGGATCTTCTTCCAGGAGACAAAGTCAGGCAGGTGCTGACAGCAGATCTCCTTGGAATCACACGCCCTTCGTAGTAAATTGGCAATGGCTAAGGGTGTGTTGAGAGGGTGTCTGTGCAGAGATGTTAACGACTCTAATCCTAACACTGTCATCTTTTGCATACCCAGTTAAAACATTTATCTGTTGCCAGCCTTTGATGGGATGGGATTGATCAATTTGAAAACATACACTGTAGACCAATTGACTAGCTCTATAATTCGTTCTTGTGAGGTGGAGGGCTTATTGCTTTGTATTATTCACACACACACACACACACACACACACATACATACACACACACACATACATACACATACATACATACTATATAAAAGTCAGAGTTTGTGAGTGATCTTGTCTGTTTGTCTGTGTCAAGCAGGCACTGACCTCATACGATTGGCTGGCTGTGAGGAGTCTATAGAATCCTGGGGTTGGCAGTTCAGGGAGGGGCCTTTAGAACTGTCAGCCAGAGAGCTCTGAATAGGCTCCATATTTGCTCTGGAGACGCCTAGCAGCAAGTCCCCTCACGAACCCAACCTCTGTATGTTAACAACTCTGAATAGAGACTGGATTGGGGAATATGAGCAAAAGTTACAGGTACTGGACAACATAGTTTGGGGAATTAGAGACACAGGATCTCAAATTTCAACCGGATCTAAACTCCTAAGGTAAGGTAAGGTAATTCCTAAGGTATTTCTAACAAGAGTTACCTATGAGAAAATAAAATCCTGGGCAACGCCTGGTATATACGCTAGTCTAATATATAAAAGTCAAAGTTTGTGTCAGGCAAAGACCTCATATGATTGGCTACCTAAGAGGATTCTATGGAATCTTGGGGGTTGCAGTTTAGGGAGGGGCCTTTAGAATTCTCAACCAGAGAGCTCTTGGACTTCAGTCAACTATACCTGTCTTAAATAGGCTGGTTGCTATGGCAATGAGGCCTAGCAGCAAGGAAGAGGGCAGTGCATTCCCTCAGGAACCCAACCTGTGTATGTTAATAACTCTGATTAGGGAATATGGGGAAAAGTTAGAGGTACTGGACAAGACATTTCAGGGAATTAGAGACACAGGATCTCAAATATTTCTAACAAGTATTACCTGTGAGAAAATAAAATCCTGGGCAACGCCAGGTATATACACAAGCATTCGTGTGTGTGTGTGTGTGTATGTGTGTGTGTCTTTTGTTTCTGTGTGACACCTAGATATTTTCTGTAAAAGAAAGGTACCCAAGAAATAGATTGGGCAATAATAATAATGCATAAATGACCCGTATCTTCCATTCTTTTTTGTGACTTGCAGTCTGCAGCTGGACTTTATGCCAGGCTTGAAGCTCAGATCAGAGCAGCAGCCCAAGTTAACACTCGGCAGAACAATTCAGAAAAAAATACAAGGTAAACTTGTCTTGTATTTCAGGGGAAGAGGGGAGAAACAAAACTTTTCTAATTTGTTTAGAGGTGGAATCCACAAAGTATGGGCTGCACTCTTTCATTGCCCAAAGAAAATTAGAGGAAGTTTGACTTGGTCACTTATTTTTTTAAAAATACAAACAAATAGAAGAAAATATCTTTTTTTTGCCTCTGTTCATTCAGAATCCTCTTTCTCTGATGGGCCCCAATAGTAAAAAAAATCAAAGGCAAGTTTTAAAAAAGATTTTTCTCAGCTCTCACAGGACAGCTGTTGGCTCTTCTCAGTAGCTCAGTCTTCCACAAAAAGAAAGCATGCATATATTGGTGCTATCAGAATAGTTACTACTTGCGAGAGTTTTTCAGGAATTTATACAACATTTTTTGTAGTTAGATAGCAATGAGAGGACTTGCATTCTGTCCAGTTCCTTGGATATCTGAACAAGTTTATAATCAGTCAGTCACTGGTTCCAGATAGAAACTGTTCATCATTCAAGCAGTGCTTCAAAAGAACAATTTTCTGGTCTCAATAGAAGCCTGTCCTCATGTGCTAATTGTCCTGAAATGCTGGAGAGGCCATCATTTCACTTGTGACCACAGCCTTTTTCAATTCAGTGCTCTGAACTGGTTCCTAGACTTTCTTCCATTGCCTGTCCTCCTTTATAAAGAGGCAGGGCTTCTGTTCTAAAGAACAACAAGGATGCTTCTGTCAGTCATGGCCCCTCATGTTCAGTGTGCGCAAAATGTGGAGCACACTTTCTCAATAGAAATCTCCATGTCTGTGTGACAAGATTCTTCATCCATGAGTTTTCCAACAGGTTCTTCATCACTTAAGTCACCTAGATGTCAGCATATCAGCCTTAGCAGCTAACCACAAATTCTCTTGTTTCTTCTCCATTGTGAGGTCTCAGCCAGGTTCTCAAGGCATGAAATCCCCCTCTGAATCCATAAAACTATTCTTCTGTAACTGTTATATAACATGGCTGTAGAGGCAATTGTGTCAGCAGGAAGAGTGTTGGAATCATGGAACATTTCAGGATCTGTGCATATTTCATAAAGACTGATCTCTCTTTTTGGATCTTTCCTTTATTTCTAAAGCCTTACTGCTTTTGACATTTCTCAAGGATTAATATTTCCTTCTGTCCAACACCTAACCACTGATCAGACATGTTTTGGCACTGGCAGAGCTCTCAAAGTGTTTATTCTCAGGTGGGCTGAACCACAACCGTCGAGATATTCCATTGCGTCAGCTGATCAAGGCAAGAAACCAAAATTTCAGATCTGTTTAAACCATTGCATGGAATCAACAGGAGAAACTCTAAAAGAATGAAAAATGTTGGTTTCAAATGAGGATGAGGAAGTTCTCCATGCCCAGTGGAATAAAATAAAAAGCTGCCAAACGAAGAGATTAGTACCAAAACTGCTGAATTAGCTGCAAGTGTGTAAGCTACAGAGCAGGATATTGTAAACAAAATTGGTTCAGCCATTCAGTTGGACGTTGAGTAGCATACCTCTAAATAGGCATCAGACTCTGACCTGAAGAAAATTTTTCTAACACCTAGTGAGAGCGATACACAAGGAGGGTCCCCTCATCAGCGCGTGGATTCAAAAGCCATGCAGTAAGACCAAAAATAATTACCTTGGAAAAGTCTTTAAAAGTTAAGAAAATAGGCAATATACTTGCCAGCATTGTCTCCCCAGAGGGAGAAAGGAATATTGGGTAATTTGAGTTCAGTTGCACTTTGTGATTGAATTGAATTCTAGGCAGAAGAGAGGGGCAGAAACTAAGTTTTCAGCCACCCAGAGAAGACTGCATCTTCTATTGTGCAGGTGCATGTTGTGAGTGACAGCCAGAGTACAGGCACTGAAGTGTCAGTGAATGCCAAAGCAAAAAAAAATTCTCTTTAAACTGAAGCCATGCAGTTGAGACTCAGGAAGAGTTTTGGAAATATCTGGCTATGATGGTCTTCCACACTTAGCCTCAGGTACAGGCTTGCAGTCCAGTTTATGCCTTGCCAGTAGACTTTAATGATGCAGATCAGCAACAACATCCTAATATCTCTGCAATAAAGAGCATAATTAAAGAATGAATTATGAATTCATTATTATGAATTTTGAAGAATGATTCAAAATACTTTCAGTGATTCAAATATATAAGCCACAATGATTAGTTTAGTGAATTTAGAACATGTGTGGGGAAGCAGGTGAAATATCTGATGGACAGGAAGTTTCTCATGAGCAACGGTTAAGAAAGAGGAGATGAGAAAAATGAAATTGGTAGATTTGATGTGTTTGATGAAAGCTCCTTTTGAGCCACTTTGTGAGGCATCCCTGAGGTTAATGACTTTCAAAGTGTCATTTCTTGTAGCAGTTACATCAGCAAGAAGGGTATTAGAAATGGCTTCTCTGTCAGCAAACTCTAACTTGTGCAGGCTTGAAAAAGACAAATTATCTTTGACAATTCATCCCTCGTTTCTTCCCAAGTGTGTGCTGCACACAAGTACGAGTCAGACATTAGAATTACCATATAGTTCTATTTATCTGTGCTGCAGTTACTCCTGCATTCTGAAAATACAGCATTAAAAAGGTCAGTGGCCACAACAACAGCATTAAGAGTAATATCTTCATTGAATGAAGTATGTAAAGCAGCTGGATGGAAGGGACCGTCAACATTTATTGTACATTACAAAGTGGACTAATTCAAGTCAGGGCAGCTAGCCCCTGGGCAAATGGTTATACAAGAAGAGGTTAATTAAACAGGCAGCCACTCCTTCACATAAAAGGTTCAGGTTGGTATATCCCAATGGTTGTGGATTTTTCCTTCAGCCCTTCAGAAAATGAGAGGCTGATATGTACCGTGAATGATCAGTCTAGGAATGCTGAAGGAGCAATCCACTCCCACCTTTGGCTGCAATAATTAATTAATATACACAAATACACTTTACCATGACTCTTTCTATGAATAACATTTAAGGATGAAAGCACGCAACGCTGTGTTCAAAACTGAAGGGAAGAGAGAAGCAGGCACTGGTTTAAATGGATTTGGAAATGGGTCTCCTGCCTTGATCAGCTGGCACAGGAGAATATCCCAGTGACTGTGGATTCAACCTTCTGAAAATAATCATTCACAGTAGGTATTGGCCTCTCATTCATGGCTTGTGGACTCCTTGGCCATTGCTGAGTGTAGCATGAACATTCTGCAGCTGTAGCTATAGTCCCCTTCTTATCACCTCCAAGACTCATAATTTTCTGCAATAGCGGTGCCTCCACAGCCATTCAGTGGCTGCTGAAGCCAGTCAGAGAATTATATGGCTGTGTCCACATAGTGGACACAGAACAGTGACATCACCCTGAGATCTGGCAGGTTTATCTGACAATACCTCTCTAATCCAAGGTCTATCACATTACCTTACAATACCTCACTGATTCCTAAATTCTCGGATAGATTCTGGACTAGTGGTGGTTCAAAACTCCAGTCAGTCATGCCTAGTAGTTTGTGAAACCAAGGAGGGGGAGATGATGATGTTATCATCATTGTCAGCATTTATCTCACTTTTTCCCCAAAGCCTCCTGGTTTTGGGACATCAGAGCAGAAATTCAAGATGGCTAGAATGAATCTTTAGATAGGAGCCCAGTATTTCGGTCTTGATCATTTTCTCTTCAAAATACCATTGTCTCACAAAGATTTGGTGGAGGAGCAAACTTTGTAGAACATCCCAAACCCCAGTACATGTCCCCTCTTAATAAGAGTCCAGGTTTTTGGTTTTATTGTGGAAAAGTTACTACCCATTCTTTGCACTAAATATGGATTGCTTGCTTGCTTTAATTGATCCTAAAAGTTAACTGCTAGCTGGTGGGGCAAAGCATGTTAGTTAGCTTGCTCAGTTCTATAGTGTTCCAGAGCAGACAATGAGAGAATCTCAGTTATTTTTATTAATCAGTCAATAATCAATCTGTTGCAGCAGTTTCAATGTACTACAGAAAATCCCTTTGATGCTCCCACAAGCTGACTTTTCTTCCACGTTGCTGGAAACAACAGGAGTTGTGATGGGGGCGGGGGGGGGGCTTGGACTCCTCTCTCTTTACATAAACAGCTACAAAATGCCAGTCTAACTGGTTAGAGTGGGGAATGCAGCTGCCCAGATATTGCTGGACCCTGACTCCTGCAATCCCTCACATGGTACTGTCCTGGCTGGGGAGTTGCAGCACAACAGCAGTGGAAGAGTCGTACATTTCCCACTTCTTACGCAGATTCAGTGATGGTAACATGGCAACTGTTCGTGAGAGTCTGTTTCCAAAATAAAGTTCTCCCACCGGAGCCACTAAGATAGAAAATGGTGTTCTATATTTAGAAGTTAACGACCACTAAATAGTACATGTCACTGTGAACGTCTTCTTAAATATGTTTCTGTGAATCCAGGACTAAAACCCGCCTTGGCCAAGGTCGCCCAACATAAAAATGAACGCACTGAAATCTTGCAAACAGAAGCCCGAGCACTTTTCTTCCTCCTGTGACAACGCTGGGCTCCAGAACCTCAGCACATTTCTTCCTAAAGCTTCTAAGTGACTTATTTATTACTGTTATGACTTGTAAGTTATTCTGTTTTATTAAGCAAATGCAGGACTTTTCTTCTATGTTTATGTTGTAAATACACCATTTCTTATTAAACTAAGTGCATTCTTTTCCTTACACAGTGGTCCATTTGTAAATATAAAACCCCTCATATTATTGAGGGGTTGGAAACAGTGGTGCTAACAGATTGGGGAATTTGATAGTCATGTGCTACTGGATGTAAAGATTAAGACTTGATCCCAACTCTTTCTATCGTCTGCCTGGTTTGGGCTGCATCTCATGCTGTCGTAGATGGCTTAGGACAGTTCTTGCTTGTGCGGGTTTTGCTGTGCATCTCGGTTTATGTTTACGCTTAATCGGACAGTGACTGTCTCCTTTCTTTTTTATCTGGAGGAGAGCATCTAGCTTAAGGATAAGCAACTTCACCTCATCATCCTGTTTTATGCTACAACTTCTGCAATGAGTGTTGCCTAAGGTACACACTACAATGATGGTGCCACATCCAGGCAAGTAAGAAGAGATTTATGTGCTTAAGAGGAGTTTAATCATTTTTTATTCTTTTGATGCTAAAGCAAGTAACAATTGCTGAAATAGTAATTAGTATGGAAAAACATGGCACCCTCTTTAGTTGTTACAAATAATACTGCAATTGTGTCCTAAACATCCTGTATGCACAGATGCACAGCATGAGACCAGATCTGGTTCATACTCCACCCAAGGGTCTAAGCACAACTTGTAAAAAATAGTCCAGGTAATGGCTATCTATGGCTGATTGGATTTTTGTCTCTGAGAAAGTGGGACTGAGATATAAGTAGAAAAAAAATATCAAAGAATTTTGCATAGTGCATCATAGGTTGCAAGAAGTTTCCTTGCAGGGTATTTACTTTTCTTTCATGGCCTCAGCTGTGTGGATACCAAATAGTCAAATGTCTTTCATTTTATTGGATGTAGAGTTAGTTCGTATTATAAGCATGATGCATTCATTATTCCCATTTTGTATCTCACTTGATGCTCAACAGATGAGATCCCTTTGATTACCTGCATTTTTGGAACAAGAGAGCTAATTGCTTAATTTTGCTGCTGTAATGGTTACATGCTCTCTGTATGTACCTTTTTTATCCAAGTATTTTTGCAGAGGCAGATGTGAATGGAGATGGCAGATTTTCAGTCTGTTCCAGAATCTGTCTTGATTAGTCCAACTTGTAACTGTGGTTCTTTATCTGTGCACTCACACAACTAGGATCGCACCTGCACAGAGACTCTGTTCAGAAATTTCTAGAGTTGAGCAGCATGCAGTAGGCCCTGCCCCTCCCAGTCACTCGGCATGTCACTGGCTGCAATGCCACCACCCTCAGTTTCGAAGTCCACTGTAGGTGCTCACAGGGACCTGACAGAAGGGAAGTAGGGTGGGTTTGTGTGAGAGGACAGATGACCACTCAGAAAACCATAGTTGCAGGTAAGCAACTGTTCTTCTTGGTCACTATGCCCCAGACAACTGGGGACGTGATAGCCCTGGTTAAATATTTGAAAGGATGTCATATCAAAGAGGGGTCAGGCTTGTTTTCCACTGCTTCAGAGACCAGGACAGGGAGCAATGGATTCAAACTACAGGAAGGGAGAACTGTGCAGTTTCATCTCCCAGGGGACCAGTGGCCCTGGATGGAGATGTCTCTACAGTGGGCTTCCCAGCCGGTGATGTATGCATCTGTTGTTACCATGTGGGTGGGGTCGTGTGGGTGAAAAGGTAGTGCTGAAAGAAGGTTGGATGGTCTGGTTCACCAGAGAAGGGATGGGAGGATGACTTGCTTAGGTTACTGGGAATCTCAGAGTGGGTTGAAGTGCCTCACAAACCATTGCTGACAAGGTCAAAATGGTAAGTGAGAGAGGTGGGAAATGGATGTCACTGCCATAAGCCCTAGAAGTCTTAGGATGCAGCAAGCTGAGCTGCAGGGTGTTGGATGGTATCTTTGGTTGCATTGATCAGGGTAGCTGCCTTGTGATGTGGCAGGTATGCATATCCTGTTGTGGAGTCCAGAGTTGTGGCAATGAAACTGATCATCTTCATTGGCTTTAGAGTGGATTTCTTCAGGTTGACTGTTAGTCCAATGTTTTAGAGCCGTGAGAGAGTCCCGATAAAGTATGCACCAGGCGGATGACACAAGAAACCAATTATCTAGGTACAGGAAGATTTTCATGTCTCATACTCTTACGTGTTAGGTCATAAACTTCATTAACACCCTCGCCGCTGTGGAGAGGCTGAAGGGCAGGGCCTTTTATGGGTAGAGGTCCTATCCCACTGCAAACTGTAGCAACTTGTGATGTTGGGGCCTGATGGAGATGCTGGAGTGAGCATTATGGAGGTTGCTGGATGTGATCCAGTCTCATTTGCATAGAAAAGAGGGGATGGAGTGTAGTGTGACTAATTTCCTTGGTTTGATGTATCTGTTGATGCTGTGGAGATTCAGAATTGGTCCAAGCCCCCCATCCCTCTTTGGGACTGTGAAGCAGCTGGAGAAGAAGCCATTCCATTTGTGGCAGGCTGGAGTCCTTTCTGTGGCATCCATTTTCAGCAGAAGAGGGCTTCTGATGAAGAGGTGCCACGAAAGATGCCAAATGGGTGGAATACTTGAGAACTCTATGGTATAACCCAGCCAGAATATGAGGGGTACCTACAATTCTGTGGTAATGTTCTGCCAGGTGGCATAGTGGCAGTCGAGGATGGGGGCTTGCAATTACACGGAAGTCCAAAGTGAGAAGAGTGGAACTGGTGTCATCCTGTGGCATAAATCTAAGGTGGAACCTAGAAGGATCTGCTTGTTTCTCGGTGGCAGGGTGCTGGTACTTTTGTTGTCTGTGGCCTTGTCTGTGCTGGTGTTGAAGAGCTGGGAAAGGTCAGATTGGGACGGCACTTGTAGGGCCTTTCCCAGGCAAAAGACCTTCAGTCAGGAGGCACGGTTCTTCAAAGTTTGTGTCAAGAATTCCTTGTAGATGGGGCACTTTTGGACAATGTGCCTCTCTCCAGAGCAATACAGACATTCATTATGGTCATCAGAGAGCAAGACCTTTCTTTCGCAAGAGGTGAGGTGTTTAAAGAGAAGGTCCACAGACTGTGGAGGAATGAGGAGGGAGAGCAGACGTGAAGTAAAGAGACACTTTTTTAGTAGACAGTAAGAGAAAGCAGTAGATTTAATGAGGATTAAGGGCTGCAGGAAGACAGAAGAGAAACACATGGGAGGTTAGTACTCAGTAGAAGATGGGCTGAACAGTGTCACTCTGTTGGCAGATGGGAAGAAATTGAGGATGGTAGTATGGCGGCTAGGGACATACACAGCGGCCTGGAGGGGCAGGGCCTACCATCATGCTAGTCAGTTCTAGAAGTTTCCAAATAGAGTCTCTGCAAAGGTGCGACACACAATTTTGTGAGGCACAGAGACCACAGAGAACAATATCCTTTACCTTTTGTAGAAATAGCTTCTTTTTAACCAGACATAAGTTGTGTACAAGACCAGGGTGTTCTAAAACTATAGTATGGATTATACTGTGATATAGACTAACAATTTTAGGCTGAAATTCTGTTGTTAGTCCAGATTAGAGTAGAGTCATTCAATCAGTGGGCTTTACCTATGTGTTGATTCACCATTCAGCAGTTGATTGAATCAGTCTTCTTTAGTTAGGACTAACCAACAGGATTTCAGTCTTTCAGTGGGGCATTTCTCTCTCCCTCTGAATACTGTCCACTGAAAAGGAGGCTATTGGAAAGTGTTTGCCCACAAGATCTCTAAAGAATGGGAGCAACATTTTCAAAATGAGAAGCCAAGATCTTCAAGTCACCTTTTCCACCCATATTAAACCTGGGCCATTAAAGGAGACACCAGATCCTCTCTGATCTTGGAAGCTAAGTGTATCAGTCCTGGTTAATACAGAGACTACCAGGGAGTGCAGGCCACACTTCCAAGGAAGACAATGGCAAACCGCCTTTGAGTAGTCTTTTCCTAATAAAACAATATGAAATTTGTGAGGTCATCATAAATCAACAGGTGACTTAAAGTCACATACACACACATGGAAGGAGGATACCATTTGAAACACAATACACTTCCTGGAATTTCTAATCTACAATTAGTTTCTCCTCGTGCCCCATCTTTTGAGCTAGGATATTTGACTTTATTTAGAGAGCACCTACAATAGTCTTTGCTAATGTGGTGCCCTTCAGATGTGTAGGTTTGTAACTCTCACTGTTTCCCACCCTGCGTAGTTAAATGGAGCATGATCAGAGTTGTAGTCAGGGCATCTGGGAGGCAACATATTGGTATGGCTGCCTTATAGTGTATTTGTAAAATTCAGAGTACAACAATAGAGCAAGTTATTCTCATAACCTTTTGAATCAAGACTAGCAGTTGCATTGCAAACTGCTCATTGAAGAGTAAAGCTTAAATCTGGTTTAGTCCCTATTAGTGCTCTTTCTCTGAATTATACCTTTACACAACCAGTTGTACAGAGTTTTGCACAACTGGTTGTGAAATAAAAACTAACAGAGGCCACCCTTGCACTGATTGAAAAAGCACAGATTCAGTAAGCCAAGACCTAGGTGAGTGAATAGTGAGTGAGTATAAGGATCAGTCAATCAATAGTGATCCGGTCACCATAAATTGGAAAGGACTTGAATGCACACAACAATGGCTTACAAGAACCAGCAAAATAAATCTTTTCTTTCTTGGCTTTTGAAACTGATGCCATCAGATTTTGCATTGAAGGAACTCTTGTGCCAAAGTAGATGTAGATTGGCTAAGTTTACAGAACTACCATCAATAGCACTGTAGTGGAATTAGAAAAGCTGGAGTAACTCCTATCTGGCCAGTTGATTTTATGAGGTAGCTGATTATGGATCCTGTGTTCTGAACCATTTTTTCTTCCTGTATCGCTACCCTGATCCTTTGAACCTATGTAGATTGGAGAGAGGTGCTACAAAAATGAGAATGGCTCAGTGATGGAGCACAAGGCATGCATAAATTGCAAGTTGAATCCCTGTCTGGGGGAGTTCACCTGAATCCCTGGAGTCTCAGTGCCAGCTATTACAGATAACAAAAGGGATGTACCACTTTACTGATCCAGTTGGGTGGTTTTTGCTGATGATCATGATGATGTTGTGTGCCTTCAAGTTGTTTCCAACTTATGGCAACCCTAAGGTGAACCTATCACGGCGTTTTCTGGGGCTGGGTGACCTGCCCAAAGTCGCCCTGTGGGTTTCCATGGCTGAATGGGGAACTGAACACTGGTCTCCAGGGTCAAATTCAGTGCTCATACAACTATACCATACTGACTCACCTAGTTGGGTACAAGAAACAGTTTAGTATACAACATATTGATGTGATATCATAAGGTGCTTGGAAGGCATCGCTCATAGATTTTTGTCTTACATTGCAAACTGCAAACTCTGCAACATGAGGCAAACTCTGAACACTGTTGATCAGTGTTCAATTTCTCACTCATAATCTGTCTGAAAGATTTGGTAAGAATCTATGTGTGGTACTACAGTTCTAGCATAACACCATGTCAGGCTGCAGGAAAAATCTTAGGACAAGCAAGAAAAAGTTGAATTCTTCTTTAATATGTATGTATGACATGTTTTGTACTGGGTATTTTAATGTGGCCCAGCAAAACGGAATCCAAACTGCATGTTTACATTTTACTACAAATCTTGAAACTTAAGTAAAAGCCCTATTGCATGATCCTAAACATTTTAAAAACAAATCTGGAACTCATCACAATATTTAATAGAAGTAAAAGTGCTATTTTGTTACATGCCAAAATTCATAATATTATTATTGTTCATGGTGTTTTATGTATACATCTTCATGTAGTGTACAGTCTTACTCAATTACATGTGTGGTGTCTTACACCTTTTCTTACGATCACTTTGAATTCTTGTTGCATTTAAATAAAGGATGTGTTATAAAAACCAGTGTGTTTATATCTGTACCAGCCACTCTCATACACTGTGATGATGCAGGGCTGGTGAATGCATGAAAATAGCTGGATAATTGGTTATGTGACTAAAAACACTTAGGAATTAGCAATAGCATTTTAGGTAGCTCCTGTACGAAGCTTTAGAGAACTTTTGATTTTTGATTTTTTTTTTTAGTTGCCAATATCAATTTGCTAAATCCTATTTTTTTTCCAGCCTTGGAGTGGTATAGTAAGAAAGGAGGGAACATACATAAGACTTTGAAGAGATTGCTATGTTATGTTAAGTAATACCATGAAGGTTCATTCAAGAGCTTAGGGAAGGAGACACCCAGGAATGGGTTAATTCCCATTGCAGGCAAGGGTCATGTGACCAAAAAAGTCGACTTAGCATACTGAACTCTGGTCTTCTCCACCAGCTTTGTCCATAACCGAGCACCAAGACCACAGGTTAGGCTGTACTCAAGAAGGGGAAAAACAGGAAAAGGAATACATTACCTATTAAATAAACAGATGCTAGATACGTAGAGTCAAGGGCCATTTCGACAGTAGACTGCTAGCTTGCCGCTATTCCACTTTCAACATCCTATGGAATCCTGGGGTTTGCGGTTTAGCACTATAACAGTCTGGTGGGGAAGTCTGGAAGAAGTAGACCAGAATATTATTCAGCCACTGCTTTCAGGCAGGGTAGGAGTGAATATCTCCTTGGGCCCTGTCACACTACAGAATTATAGCAGTTACGATTCCATTTTAACTACCATCCTGGTAGATTCCACTTAAACATTAGAAAGATTTTTTTTTAATTATTGTAAAAGTTGTTCAACAATGGAATAGACTGGATGGCAGGCTCTGCATCTTTGGAGGTCTTTCAACAATGGCTGAATGGGCATCTTTCAGGTGTGCTTCAGTTGTGTAGTCCTGATCCTTGTGGGCCCTTCCAGCTCTAAAACTCTAGGGCCCTCTCTGCAGCTTACCTCTGTCCCAGCAGCATCTGGTGGCAACGGGAGAGGAGCGTGACGGAGGGCTCCCCCGCACGGGCTGTCCGCGGGCACCTGGAAGCTTATTGGCCATGCCTCTTCCTTCTGCAGTGCAGTGAATGTGGAGCTGGGGGGGGCAACCTCCTCATGTAGAAGTAAACGGGACCACTGGGATAAAAAGTTTAAGAACCACTGATCTAAATTATACAGAGACCAAATTCAAAAATACTGCACTCTTGTCTTGGAAAACACTCAGCTTTTATTCATGGCCGCTGGTAGAGTGCTCCTTTCCATAAATTGCAAGTTCCACCTCACTGTCCTCCTCGTCATCAAGATCAATGGGCTGATGCTGATTGATGTCATTATTAGCAGGTGGGGGAGGGACAGTGCTTTTGCTCATCATCCAGTCACATTCTGCCATAATTAATGCGAACTGTGACACAAGATGTGGTGGGAGTCCTATGCGCACTTTGTTTATTACGTTGCCTGCCACGGAGAACAAACATGCTGGGGAAATACTTGTGGGAGGGCAGGATAATAACCAAATGGCAGTTTTGGCCAAAAATGGTTAAACCTGTTTTTGTTCCCAGTGAGAAACAGAGCCAGTGTCTGGGTTAATGAAATGGTCCGTGGAGAAAGACTTCAGTTAGGCATGCATCCAGCTCTTGCTAAACCACTTTGAAAGCCTCAGGGTCCGATATGTAAATATATTTCATCTGTTGTGTGATTCTCTTTGCTGTAGCAATCCTCTCAAGAACACAGTGTGCTTAAAATTTGGAAGTTTTGCTATTGTAAGGCCTTCTGCTCCGGTATAGCTGAATGCTTCAATTTGAAAATGCTGATAGTTGGAACACTTTTAAGGGCTGCCTCCTCTGCTAAAACTGAATTTTGAGGAAAGTCTACACTGACCACTGGGAGCTTTGTATCACTTCTATGAAAGTGATCTTTCTTGTAAAACTGTACACTCTGTTGCATAACGTACTTCTGTAAATCCCAAAACTAGCAATAGCAATAGCATGTGTATTTCTATACCGCTTATTAGCTAAGTGCTCTCTAAGAGGTTTACAATGTGTTAGCTAATTGCCCCCAAAAAGCTGGATACTCATTTTACCAACTGCAGAAGGATGGAAGGTTGAGTCAACCTGAAGCCCAGCAGGAGTGAACTCACAACCTTGTGGTTGCAGTACCGGCATTCAACCACTGCTCCACCAGGGCTCTGATTGGACTGATTGTTCCTGCTGCTGTCTTGACACTTCTCCATGGTGATATCTTTGTAAATCAGTCCCAGCAAGGTGGCTGCAATGTATTTTTTTCTCATAGTGGATGTTTTGTATGTGCCTATTGTCCTGAAATGATTCCTGAAGATGCCTGGCAAAGGCAACAGAAGGACTAAGAGTGGCAGCAAATGAGGGATTTTCTGTTTGTGCATTGTCCAGAAACTCTTGCAAGGAGTCCTCCATAATGTACAGTAATGGCAAAACCATGTCAATGGCTACACTCTCCATACTTTGAATGATTGTGCATTCAGAGAAAACAGAACGTCAATCAAGTGCTGTATAAAGTTCCACTGCTTGGGATGCAGGTATAGGTTGAGCATCTACCTTTCATGTAAATATTCAATTACTGGGTTTTTTTTTCTGTTCTAAAAGTCACTGCAGCTGAATGGAGTGCTATTCTAAAAAGTTGAAACATGAAAAAGAAAAATGTATATTCAAGATAGCCATGCTTTCTCTGGAGTACGCAAAATGCATCTGTAGCAGCACTTGAGTTCTGAAAAAGGCAGACCACACCCTGAACAAGAGCTTTCTTCACCTGTGCATTCTTCTCGTCTCTCAAAGCATTTAATTACAAGGTTGATGCAGTGAGCTATGCAGGGAACATGGCTCACAGACCTCTGCCACACATACTTTAGGCAGTTGGAACCATTATCTGTTGGCCACGCATCCCAACTCCACCTTTAATGGGAAGAGCCGGTCTGCTGCAACTGCCCCTACTTTTAGCATGAAGTATGTGAGACAGAAAAGGGGCTTAGAGAGAGAAGTGTTTCTTCTAAACAGGACGTTACTATCTGGGCAAGCTATCCAATGAATTGTAACACACATGTATGACTCTATCTAGCTGCTGATCCAGCAGTCACTAGTGAAGAGCAGTGCACCACTAACAGATTGCTTAAGTCTTTCATGATCTTAGCTTAGCTTTCTTTTTCTAGTAAGGGGAAGGCAACCTGGCAAAGTAGCACCTTCCAGATACCTGATACTGTGGGCTGGACACCTTGATAAGATTCTTAAATGACCTATTTTCTCCAAGTGAGAATGGTAACATACTTGTTGCAACGTACATAATAATATTCTAGCAACTGGGCTGGAAGGACTTAATGGCCATTTCCACACTACAGTCTTATAGTGTGATTATTCTGCTTTCAACATCCTATGGAGTCCTGGGGTTTGCAGTTTAGAGAGGGGCCTTGAGATTGTGGATCATCTTCTCTGCTTCTTTTTTTAGCTGATTGATCCTTTCCAGACTCCTGGAATGACTTTAGCATTGAAGTACTAAATAACTTTTTTCTTTGTTGGCACAGAGATATGTGGATGCCGAATATTCTATGTATTTTATCACTGACACTGTTCCTAGATGTTTACACTCTTCAACCTTTCCTAGCTTGACTTTAGCCCTGCAGTAATGGCATACTGTTATATGCGGTTTTCCTGGAGCATGTTCAAAATGCTGCCACACAACTGATATGCTCTTATTGTTGCTAAAGGGAGTTGGCTGATCAGTCTGGTTTGCTGATGATACCTGAGCAGAAGATAAGAGTAAAAGCTTGTATTTATTTGACTTCTTTGCAAAGCAATCACTCCTTCCTTCTGTGAAGGTTCATCTTCACACAGAACTTGGCAAGATCTAATCGGCATGTCCAGAGACCCAATATCTTCATCACTGGATTGATTTGACAAGTCACCTTCAACAGCTGCTGTCTCTACATGCTTTGAAGTGGTTAACGGATTGTGGATCATATCAGTGTGGCTGATCATTTTCAGACCCCTGTGGAACGCTGCTGGATAACTTTGGATGGGCAATAGCAGCAACAGCTCCTTTACATTCTTCAGTATCCACTTCTTCATTAATGGGTCTTAACACATTTTCTATTGCTCAAGATTTCCTCAGCTGGTGAATGATGGGTGGAATACTCTCACTGTGGGTTGCAATAATCTAATTCAGGTTCAGAATTAGTTGTTCCATGTCTGCAGTACACTGTCTTCTAGGTTCCCCCCCTGGGCTAAACTGGTCAGATCCTTCAACTGTGTAAATCACAGTGCCATCCATGCTTCTGTTTTTTGTCCTTAGTGAAGGATTTAGAGGAAGGTGTGTGTGTGTGTGTGTGTGTGTGTGTGTGTGCATTAAGACAGTTGAAAAGGGATAGGAAACAAACCTATATGTTTAAACTGAGTGTCAACAAATCCTTGATTTGGTAGTCAAGGTGAGTCAGCTGAGTCAAGGCAGGAGCTTCAGCAGCAGCGTTGAAGTTCCTGTAGGGTAAGAGAAAAACTTGGTTAAATTGAAAATTTAGATTTATGGAACTCATATTAATATGCAATATTACCATGCAATATAGGTTAACAATGTAACTCAAAGTAGTTAACAACTGTATTGCTACATTTATTTCATTATCCACTCCTATTTCATAAATTCTTTCCTTATTTCACAAAAGCACCCATGAGGCCAGGACTCCCATTTCTCCTCAAGAGAGGAGGAGGAGGAGGAGGAGAAGAAAAGAGGTGGCGATTAATTCCTCCTCCACTCCTCTCCCTTTCTTAATTTCATTAAGGCATTCAGGGGGCCAGATTCCCATAACTTCTCCTCAGAGGGGTGAAAAAGGACTGAAGATCCATCCCCCCAACTCTCCTTCTTAACTTCATTAAAGCATTTATGGGGCCAGACTCTGATCATTTCTCCTCAGAAGGAAAAAACCATGGAGATCTATTCCTCCCTCATCCTTTTCTTGATTTGAAGCATTCAAAGAATCAGGAGTAATTTCTCCTCTGAGGAACAAATGTATTTAGAAATGATTGGCACTAAATGGATTTCCCATCCACCCCTTTTTCTTCTGAGCAGAAATTATGGGAATCCTGGCCCCATGAATGCTGTGACGAAATTAAGAAAGGGTTGGGGAGGAATAGATCTTCCTTTTCTTTTTTTAATTCACCAATGCATTCATGAGGTGAGGACTCCCATTATTTTTCCTCAAGAGTGGAAAAAAGGGGGGGGTCATATCTGTTACCTCCTCCCAAACACTTTAATTTCATTAAAGTGTTCATGAAGCCAGGACTGCATAATTTCTCCTCAGAGGAAGAAAAAACATGGGGATTCCTCCTCAGAGATCCATTCAGTGGCTATCATTTCTATGTAAATTTGTTCTTCTGAGGAGAAATTATGGGAGTCATGGCCCATGAATGCTTTGGTGAAATAAAGGGCTTAATTTCATTAAAACACTCAAGGGACCAGGACTCTCAAAATGTTTCCTCAGCGGAACAAATTTATATAGAAATGATGGCCCCTGTGTGGATTTCCCACCATCATTTTTTTCTTCTGTAGGAAAATTAGGGGAGCCTGAGCCCCTTGAATGCTTTAATGAAACTAAGGGTTTGTGGATGGAAATGGATCTTTATTCATTCTGTATGTCAGCAAAACATTCGTGGGGACAGGATTCCGCTAATTTCTCCTCAGAGGAAGAAAAAGGAGGGGAGATGCACCTGTGGCAATCATTTCTATATAAATACATAGTACGTTGCATTATTACTTCTTAGTCTCCTTTTCCAAACCATAGTTTATTAAGAGTTTAGCATTTATACAATTCATACGACATCTCATGTAGAAAGTCTGTGTCCCTGGATCCATTTGAAAACTTATATCAAACTTACAACTGTGTTTAAAATTTGCTTGGAATGGTTAAAAATAATGCTTGAGAAAATGAAAAGAGTGTCCACTACAACAGTGAGGCCACTGCTTTCCCCATTTGCCTTTAATGGAAAAAGTTGCATGAAAAAATCAAAATAGGAACTAAATCTACGTACCCAATTCAGGGAGTCACAAGGTGATGATGAGAAGTTACCACAAAACTTTTTCTTATGTTAAATAGATGTCCTTCTGATGGTTACAGTCAGGTTAAATGCAAAGAAGACACAGAAAGAGCTATAGGTGTATGAACTACATGTCTCTGGTGGGATTGGGGAATTGAGGACCCATATGGCCTTTCCAGAAAGTTCATTATAGTCCTTTGGCCATTTATTAATTAATCTCAGAGGTTATCAGACAGACTTTTGAGATATTTCAGTAACATGTTGGCAAAATATCAAGGGTTTTTTCCCCCCCTCATTATTGTGATTTTTTCCCCCTTTTCTTAAGGCGCGTTATACACAATTATACACACTTAATATCAAGGGTTTTTTAAATCAAAATGTTCCTACATTTTTAGAACCTTTTTCTCCCCCAGTCTGGCCCTTTCACATGTATAACATTTGCTTCTTGAACATGCATAACAACTTTTTCAATAGTAAATTATGCAGCTTTTGTTTGCTGTGCAGGGGAATTTTCCTTCTTTTTCTATGCAAACAAACTACAAGAACAGAAACAAATTTCCTCTGCAGAAAACAAGTGTTTAGTGAACAAAATGTGTATGTAGCTACTAGTTGGAAAGTGGTATTTTACATTTTGTAGAAAATGGTATTTTACAGGAAATGTACTCATTGTTCATAGAATCATAGAGTTGGAAGAGACCAGAGGGGTCATCCAGTCCAACCCCCTGCCATGCAGGAACCCACATCAAAGCATTCCCAACAGATGGCCATCCAGCCTCTGCTTAAAAACCTCCAAAGAAGGAGACTCCACCACACTCCGAGGCAGCAGATTCCACTGCTGGACAGCTCTGACTGTCAGGAAGTTCTTCCTGAGGTCAGGCGGAATCTCCTTTCCTGCAGCTTGAATCCACTGCTCCTTGTCCTAGTCTCTGGAGCAGCGGAAAACAAGCCCACTACCTCCTCGACATGACATCCCTTCAACTATTTAAACATGGCTATCATGTCCCCTCTTAACCTTCTCTTCTGCAGACTAAACAGACCCAGCTCCCAAATGGAGAGTACCATTTTCTGAGTGGACTCCCTTGAAATGTGGTCTGTATTCTATGCAGAAAATACTATTTCTGTGCAAAAGGCCATGTTTGAGCAAAATAACTCCTGTACTGAAGCGTCACTCTGTGCAGAAAACCACTTTAGAAATATTTTCCCATGATTAATTTCCTTGACATTTGCCGATTATCCAATGCTTTAAAAGAAAAAAGAACAAAGAAATGTATTTGAAGCCTTAAGTCACCTAAGTGAGATTTAAAAGGAGTAAATCTTGAAATGTTAAGAGTTTGACGGCTTCACTAGCAATAATATTTTGTACAGTTTTTGGAGGAGGGGTGGGCAAAGTGCACTCCCAAGGCTGTTTTTGTGGTCCTCCAGGGGTTAAAAAAAGTCAATTTTTTCCAAAAACATTTTTTGCTCTGAAATGTCTTCTAGGTGTGGAGGACATTTCCACTACACCTGGAGGCCCACAGCAGTCAAATTTTTCTGCAAAATTTTCAACAATGCTTTTTGCCTACAAATGCCCTCTAGGAGCTGTGGGGGACCCTTGGGCTAAATGAGGCTCAGAACAGGCCATTTTTCAAAACAGGAAGTGACTTCTGGTCACTTCCTATTGTCAGAAAAGGCCTTTCCTGGTCGTAAAATGGTCCAAAAATACAGGGATCTACCCCCTTATCCATGGTCTTACTTTCCATGGTTTCGTTTACCCGTAGTCCAAAAATATTACACGGAAAATACTGGTACCCAGGTGACAGAACCCATGTGACGTGCTCTGGGTCCCGCCACCTGCCCTCTGTCTTCCTTCATCATCCGCGCATTAACTGCCCCTCCATCAACACTGCCACCGGAAATGGCTCTGTTATCACTGGAAGTAGCCCTGTAGGGTTTTGCACTATCCATGTTTTCAGGTATCCTCGGGGAGTCTTGGAACATGGATCTTATGTAGCTTTGGTACATTCTTTTTCAAAGCATGGATGAAAGGTCAGAAGTGCATGTGTCTCCTTACAAACCTTGTCTATGGCAGAAAAGAACTGGAACACTGAGGCAAGATATATAAAAACAAATGAAAAGTCATCACAATCAGTTTAATGAAGTGCACAGAATAGCAATCGGTCATGTCAATAAAAATAAAACAATTAATTTTACATCAAGTGTGCTTTATTTCTTCCACAGGTATTCTGTTAAATAAAGCACCATATATATATATATGTATATATATATATATATATATATTTATATATATACTGTCAGGCCACAGCTAAAGAGGATTCTTTACAGAATCAAATTTCTTGTGGTTGTTTAGTATACAAGTAAACTTAATTTTGATAATAAGAACCACAGCGATTGGAGGCAATTTGCCTCTATTGTAAGGTACAAAACTGGCACATAGGACACCATATTATACACAGTAAAAATGCCATAAGTTTAAATTACATCACACAGGGCAAGGAGACCCTGTTATCCCAGACAGCCATCTTAAATGAAAGCCACTACAGTGAACTTTGAAATTACATAAAACATAGTCATTATCTGATTGCCCTTTAAGAAAGTGTATGTTAGATGCTAAATCTTTTCTTTTTTAAATCTGGAGTTCTGCCTGACCAAGAATTAAGCATATGAATTTAATCTTGCCATTCAAGCAGAAAAGCACTGGACAAACTGAAGCACAAAACAGAAATAAGCGAAACTTATACAAACAGCATTTTGTGAAGAAAAAAAAATTTAAAAAGACTTTTAAAAGCAGACATGCTCCTTTATTGTCAAGAAGCAGCTTGGTTTCCTTTGCCTGATATCCTTGTGACCATGTGAATTGTTGACTCAATGGTCCGGCAGAGGATGTCTAAAATGTCCTGCTGCTGCTGCGTGTGACTCAAGAGTCCTCTGGAATGGCTGCAACTGAGTGATAAGCCAGACTCAGAGTCCTGCAAGGCTTGACCTTCACAGCTTTTCAAATCTGTGAGGTCAGACAGAACAGCTGAAATTGACGTGGTGGGGAATTCAGCGTCATCCTCAATAAGATTGGAATCCTTGGAGCTTGGTGGCTCTTTAAGATCTTTACATTCTTCAAATCTACCACCATCTGGCTGCTCCTCCCCATGCTGGGAACGAGTGGCGAGCATCACATCTTCAGAGAACGAAGATGGAACTTCCATCCGGTACTCTTTAACAGAACTATTTTCAGGAGAAGGCAGGTCCTGCTCAGTACCTGGGTCAATAATTGAGGAGTCTCTTGTCTCATTATCTGAGGTGCTTGTAGGAGTCAAGGCCTCCCGAGGTTCAGTTTTGAGATCACTGATGCAACTGTCTACTGTGTGCTCCTCATCACTGCTAACCCGTCTTCTTTTTACTGGCGTTGCTCCTTCATCATCTGTAAAGCCAAAATGGTGCATATTGAAATAACTGAATAATTGAAATAATTCAGATCACCTCATTTCAAGGATATCGATAAGCTGGAGCATGTCCAGAGGAGGGTGACCACAATGGTGAAGGATCTGGAAGCCATGCCCTATGAAGAATGGCTTAGGGAGCTGGGTATGCTTAGTCTGCAGAAGAGAAGGTTAAGAGGGGACATGACAGCCATGTTTAAGTATTTGAAGGGATGTCATGTCGAGGAGGGAGTGGGCTTGTTTTCTGCTGCTCCAGAGACTAGGACAAGGAAGAATGGATTCAAGCTGCAGGAAAGGAGATTCCACCTGAACGGTCAGAGCTGTCCAGCAGTGGAATATGCTGCCTCGGAGTGTGGTGGAGTCTCCTTCTTTGGAAGTTTTTAAGCAGAGGCTGGATGGCCATCTGTTGGGAATGCTTTGATGTGTGTTCTTGCATGGCAAGGGGTTGGACTGGATGGACCCTGTGGTCTCTTCCAACTCTATGATTATATGATTGCTCTACACTAGGAGTGGTTACTGTGGGAGGCTAGGTCACGTTCTCCCCCAAGGAGACCCTGTAGGGCTGCACCTGTAACTTCAAAGTCCCTCTAACACCCTCTAATAGCTGTGGAGGGCATTTTCACCATGTTTTAAGGCCCTCCCTGGCCCATTTTAGGCTCAGGAGATGCCTTTTTTCAAAACAGGAAGTGACAAGAAGTCACTTATGGTTTACTTCCAGTTTTAAAAAAAGCCTTTCTCAGGCTTCAAATGGTCCAGGGTATCCAAAACATGGTGAAATGCTTCCCAATCTCCTATAGTATTTTTTAACCCCTTAGTGGTCCTGAGAACCACAAACAATCCCCGGGCTGCATTTTGCCCACACCTGCTCTGCATGGTAACACACACACACACACACACAGAAGGTCTTGAAAAAGGGAAAGAGATCCTCCTTGGAAAAGTATGGAAAATGCAATAAGTACTGTATCCTGGTCTACAGTGAGCAATGGATTTATGTTTTCTGAGCAACAGTTAAGACCATGAGATGTACAATTAGTTGTGTGAGGCAGCTCTAATGCACCCATACATCCTCCCCCGGGAAGAAGACACTGGCTACAGGCTGGCATCTACTGGTCCTAGAGTAATGAATTCATCCAACATTTTAAATGTTTAAATGATGTAACCCACCCTGAGTACTTTAAAATAAAATTTAAAAAACCCTCAAACAACATACATGATGGCTTAATTTGGACACTGGCTCTTTTTAACTGCACTGATTTATGTTTCATATGAAGTCACTCTAGACAGTATTTCAAACACTAGAATATTTTGGAATGCAGCTGGAAGAACACCAGTAAGAAAACTGGATGAAGCTTCAGAACAAAGTGAGGTAGGGAGGGCAAGCTCATTCTGAATGTTTATTAAATAGAGCCAAACTGGCCACTAGAGACCAGAGCCTGGATTGGGGGGCAGTATGTGTGACAAAGATTACTGAAGAACAAACCTTTAGTTTTTCTTTCTTTGGCTTCCTGTTCCTGCAGTGAGTTCTTTTGTTGTTGACAAGTCCTGCATTTATTTAACAGTTCTTGCAACGTTGGAATGAGGGCAGCATTCAGCTGTTTGGGAGTGTGCACGGAAAGCAGCAAAGTGAGGGCTCGAAGGTCCTGCAAATCATCACCATCATCATCAAGATAAAATTGTTTCCATTTGTAATGAATCTTAATCAATAATGTGTGTCAGTGTCAATACACGGACCCCTCTTATGCTTCTTTTACAGCAAAACAGACTGCTAAATCATTTTTACACTATGACAACAAAAAGCCCATTTCCATTACCTCACTATTTTGCGTTTTTTCCAGTAAATTTGGCTTTAATCAGGAAGGAATCATGCGGGGAACATTGGCAATATGCAAACAGGAAGGTAAAACCAATGCAATGCCATGCAAGAAATGGGCTTACTGTGCATACATTTTTGCTCTTTAAGAAATTAAGTGGTTCACTGATTTATAAAAATTTCTGAATTACCTGGGAAACTATCATTACTCAACTGGATTTTTTGAAAAAAATTAAGTACTTAAAATTATGGATTACTTAAAATTATGGATGGCAAGTACCATCTTAAAAGACCCAGGAGACAATGTTTCTGGCAAGATGTGTGCTATGACACACACAGCATTATTCAGACCAAACACAAGCGTGCCATCTGTGCCAGAAGCAAGTCCACCTCTGTATGAAAGTGTGGCCCACAGGCAGTGCCAAAACCCTTTCCCTTTGAGAAAAAAAAGATCCTTTTTTAAATATTCAAAATGCCTGCTGTGACCTCCAGTATGTGCATGTATATGTATATGTATAAGTGGAGCGAGGCACTCTTGATATATATATCTATATATATTTAGGGTCAACCTGGGCTGTTTTAGGTCTGAGAGCTGTTCTCAGATCTGGAAGTAACTTCTTGTTTACTTCTTGATTTGGGGGAGAAAAAGGCCTCCCTGGGCCTAAAACAGCCTGGGTGAGGACATTAAAAAAAATGGCAAATTGTATTCAATTTCCCCAGAGAGTAAAAAAAAAAAAAACCTGATTTTTTCCCAAAACATTAAAAAAATAGACAGTGGGTTATGATAAAAGCAGCAGGTAGCCCCAAAAGGGACATACAGGGCCTCGAGGTTACTGGAGTCTACATGGTGTTCTGGCAAGAAACACATGTATGAGGTAATACTACATATATACCCTGACTCTGCTGGTAAAGTTACTGGCCTTGTGCAGAAATATCAATGTCAATTTACCTTGTGACCAGATCTTCTTTTCTCACCCCTCCCTCTGCATGCCCAGCTTCAATGGTTCTATTCCTGAGTTGGCACACCACAGTATTTCATAGGATTTGAATTAGGAAATTGATTTAAACCCTGGTTACAAACCAAGATATGAAACCAGGATCAACTCCTGGCACAACTGCATTATCTCAACTAGTTATGTATTAGAATAATTCAGTTACTGCAAACACTAAAGGTTTATGGTAACTCAAGAAAACTGCTGCCTTTTTTTCTATCACTAGGCACTAAGCATCCTGTAAAGAAATGAAGAGTTTGGCAAATGTCAATTCTGGCATAATTACTGTTCTTGTCAACCAGGGCCAGGCCTCTCCTCTGCGTCAGAGAAACCAGCAGAACCAGCTGCAATGTCAGAAAGAGCAAAAGAAGCACTTGCTCTGCAGATGGTGGATGTCATCTGGACCACCCAAGACTGCCTTGCTTAAGCAGGCAAGGATAGCTCTGTCACTCACTTCCTGGGAACAGTCTATCTGCTGCAGCTTCCTGCCCTGCCCTGGCAGGCTCCTGCTACCCTCGAGGGCTGCTCTTAACCTTCACAGCTCTTCAGAGCTGGGAATTACCTCCTGAGTGCATAATGGGAGCAGGAGTGTCTGAGGCAGAAACAAAGTGCTGCCTGTCTCATAGCATCTTTAGTGGCCCAATCTAACCCCCAAGAGGAAGAGATGAAGAGGCAGTACACAGTCACCAAAGGAAAAAAGGCATGCTTGCAGCTGTCTCCCCATTTATCCAGTGACCAGCTCCCTGCCTGTGTAACCACTAGCCTTCCAGTCTATGCAGAAACAGCTGCTGGAAGGGTGGCAGCCTATTCAGTTATCACTGTGTCCCTTCATCTGAGGGAGGCACTGCCATACCAGTTGCATCATCCTCATTTTCCTTCAAGTGAATGATTGTTTAGGTGAGCAACTAGCAGGTGACCAATTGGCAAGCCTGCTGCTGGCTAGGGCACAGTGACTCTGCATCTCCTCCTCATGGGAGGTGCTGTCACTGGGTACAATGGGCAGACTAGGATTTTGCTCCTGCCTCAGGTAGTGCAAGAACTTGCACAGCTCAGTTGGTGGAAGTGACAAGACACTAGCAAATTCCAGCATAGTGAGAGTGACTGGCTGCATTAGAGCTACTTCTAGGAAAGTGTGCGGGCTGAGCTATTCCTCAAAAGTTGATGAGGTCTTTTTTTGAACTCTGAGCAGTCAATGCGCCAGGTCCATCTGTACTAAGGATGGTGGTGATATCATCCTGTAGCTAACTAGTATCTGGGTTTGTTTTGTTTCCTCATTCTTCCTAGTGCCTCTTCCATCCATGCCAAGGGCTTAGGACAGAGACCATTTCACCTGCATGAATGATCCAGGCAAGCCACTGGGGGTGTGTGTGCCTTTTTAGAAGAAAAAGACCACGGGCAAATACTTCAAATAAACAAACAAATAAATGAAGAGAGATTGAAAAACTTACCCCATTTAAAGTGGAACTTGCTTTAAATATTTCAACTCGTTGATTGGCAAAATCTGATTCTAGATTCTGATACTGGTTGATCAGGTTTGTAACCAAATTATTGATTACTCCTGCACAATTTGCTTCAGAAAACACCTGCCCTTGTACCTATAAAAAAATTAAATGCTTTCAATATTTGGTTCAAGAGATAAAATTCATAGTCTCCAAGCAGCTAAAAAAAAGGCAGGTAGGCAAGCAGCCTCGAGGTGCCAGTAAAAATGGGATCCACCCCAGCTGACCAAGGATACAGCCCTAGTAATCTCACTTAGCAACCTCCAATTGGGATTTTGTTAGAGGCTTGTGTGCGCCTCCTTAAACTACAAAACAACTATATACGGTAATGGCTCTAACTAAAGAGTAACTGTAGATATGCAAGGAGACACACAAATGATCAGGGAGGGTATATGCCCCTCAAACCAAGACACAGTTTCAGATACCTTGAGAAGGAAATGTGTTAAGAAAGTATATACAACATTGTTGTTGAGAAAGGTCCTTTCGTCCATTAGAATGCATTTAATATATTCAGCAAACACAGGATCTTCACAGAGGAGTTTAATGCAGTTCTTTGACATGGCAGACTGAAATAAGAACAAGAACAGTATCAAAATGAGTAATAGGATTGTGCTGGCACAAACATCAGCAATCATTTCTGTACTGCTGCTGGCAATGCACATTTATTTTAACTGGGCTTCTGAAGAACTCCTGAAGAAGTCACTGCAGCACAAGGCTGTAGCAATTCCTCCCAAAGCCAACAGTGTGCTATTTCAAGCCCACAGTGCTTGCACAGTAAATAACAGACCATGTGTATTGCACGTTTTCACATGATACTCAAGTAATAACATGCTAAGTCAGAGTATGTCAATCCAGCACAGGAACTGTATATATAACTGGCAGCAGCACTTTAAAGGCAGGAGCAAGGGTCATACACAACCTGGGATATGTGTGTCTCTATTACGCTTGGCTTCTCAGATCCCCTCCACCACAATGTTTGGCTAAAAATGTCACTCCAGCCCCCCACTCCTACACACACAGCACAAAATTGTCTGAAAATCACCTGACTGTGAGTTCTAGCTCCTGCAGTGCCAACTATGGTTACCCAAAACAGCAGTGATACAGTTTGTGTGGGACCGTGTTTGCTCCTGGTCTGTTTTGATTGACTGATCAAGCAAAGGAATATACAACTGGTCATTTTAACTGAAGATGACAGGAATCAACACAGGGTGTTCCTACATACAAAGAAGGTGCTCTACCACTAAGTTATGATCCTGTTTATTTTTTTAAAGCATCTCAGATTGATTGCAGTGAATACAATAGCACCTTCTTTTTTCCTTTTTTAATCAAGATTTCTATTTGAAATACATTTAATTTTACCTGGGTTTGGCAAAGCTCAGTCCAAAGTTTGGGGAACAAAGCTAGATGAAGAGGCAAACCTTCATATGCAACAAGGACACCTACAGTTTTGAAAGACAACATATGACTATTTCTCCCGGCTAGAATGGCACATATGAGACAAAGATGGAAAAATAAAATTATTCTAGAAATAAAGGAACGGTTAGATACTGTGATAAATTATCAAAGACAAGGGATAAAATATTTAGGACAGCCAAATCTAAGAGGGAGATTCCTTGACCAGCTGGCAAGGCAGGAGCAGAAAATCTGAAGGAGTGAGGCTAGGTCAAATGACATTAACAGATTAGAACACCTGCCTCCTGCCTCATCCAGCTGGTGCGACGGAATAACCCAGAGTGTTGTGGATTTCTCCTGAAGCCTTTCTGAGAATTGCTGGAAAATAAAAGAATTATACTTGCCCAAATAATGTTGCTCTAAACTCCACATAAAAATCATGTTGGATATGATGATAAACTTCAGTACAATGCTATGCACATTTATTCAGAAGTAATTCTCACAGGCTTGAATACAATTAAATCTCTAACACAGCAGACCCAGTAAATAAATGGGAGCTTGGTAAATCAGCACTTATGTTTCACTGACTGAGTAACTCTATTCTAGTTGAGACTAATAACTGGATTAAGGTCATAATGTTGAGCCTACTCTCAGATAAATGCATAGGGATAAAAACCACATGGCCCTCCAGATACTGAATTACAACTCCCAACAACCCTAGTCCACATTGTTAAAGGTGAAGAATGATGGGAGATGGAATCCGACATCATCTGAAGAGCTATATACTTCTCACCCCAGCAGATGTGAAATGTTAGGATGATTTTATAGCTACACTATCAAAGTGTAGTGTGTTGTTGTGTGCCTTTAAGTCATTTCTGACTTGTGGTGACCCTAAGGTGAACCTATCACAGAGTTTTTTTGGGCAGAATTTGTTAAGAGGGGGTATTGCCTTTGCTATCCTCTGGGGTGAGAGAGCCTGACTTACCCAAGAATTTCCATGACTGAATCATAAATCTTAACCCTGGTTTTCCAGAGTACTAGTCCAACACTCAAAACCAGTACACCACACTGGCTCTAGAAACAGTAGATTACTCTAACAAAAGTCACCTTGCTCCCATACCCATTGCTACATTATTCACTAATTAGATGGTGTTGTAAAGCCATATGGATAACATACCAATTTTCTCATGCAAAATCCTGATGGACAAATGTCAATGCAAGAACCATCATCTCTGCAGCTGTAAATCAAGTTAGCTAC
This sequence comes from Cyclura pinguis, assembly GCA_030412105.1. Lineage (NCBI taxonomy): Eukaryota > Metazoa > Chordata > Lepidosauria > Squamata > Iguanidae > Cyclura > Cyclura pinguis. The sequence goes on along the minus strand of CM059599.1, from coordinate 12,440,356 downwards.
AGATAAACTAAGTATTACAGGAAATATTTAAAAAAAATTAAGTGAAAGCTGCTACTGGAATGTCTGTTCCCTCCACCGTCTCCTCCCTTCTCATGTTAGAATTGTTGAAAATAAGGATGTATGCTTCCTTTAAATAGGTCTCAAAGGGAAGTCCTTATCAGCAGGACTGGTGTCAGCACTCATTTTCTTTTACAAATGCACCATGTCTGCTCAAGGCTTTGAACACTGGAGAGTCATGAAGAGCCAACCTCAGAACTGTTAAAATGCTAAGATTCACTTGAAAATGAAATAAATGCAATGCATTATACTCAGACCTCAAGGGTACAATGATCTCTGTTAAAAAGACTTCATTTAGCAGATTTCACAGCGTCTTTATACTTACTCATCTTCACTAAGGTTTCTGTGAACTTCTCACAGTTGATGGCAACACGGCACAGAAGATGGATGAACTGATGATACGAAAAAAAATAATCTAGCAGCATACGATCATAAACTTCATCTTTGCCCTGAAGATTTAAAGGGATTTTTGTTTATAAAGAAAAATCAGGGGCAAAAAAAATCACCAGGCAGGACACTTCACAGGATCATAAAACAACAATTTCCAGCCTAATACACAGCCACCCCTTTTGGTACAAATCCTAGGTAGTGCTAACTTGCTACTAAAGTTTGATTTAGGACTTCATGGAACTTGATGTATGTAGCAAAATCTGAAGGCTTAAAAGAGAAGACGGTAGCTACAGGCTTCCTGCACTTATCTGACAGGTTAGGGACCAGAGCACTGTCAGAAAATGGAATTTGCTGAAAAGTGGAACACCTGAACCGTACTGTAGGAAGCACAAAGGACTTAACAGAGGCTCACTTGTGAATGACTGCATGTGTGCTGTTTGACAAGGTCCTCAGCTGGATTGATGCCTCCCCTTTTCAGCTCACTTTGCAAGCAGTGCGCACATGTGAGCGGTCCCAAGTGAGCCTCCAAAGGCAAGAGAAGAACTAATGAAAGAGCGGAACTCTCGCTTAATTAATGGACTTTGTCTTTAATTTGGAAACTTCAAAAAAGCGAGTCATCAGATAACGTGGTGCTTTAACAAAGAATGGTAAAAGAGATGGTGTGCATTTTCTCCACTCATCATTTCTCCAACTGAGTTCACTCCCTTATTCCATTCCCAAGGACCAAATGTGTTCACAACCCTATGTATTTGTTTGCCTGGGATAGAGGGAAAAACTTTGGAGCAGAGAAATGACAGGTAGGGAAAGTTCATCACCCCACACATTTGTTAGATAAACTTAATTTTGTTAGCTTCTTCCTATCAAAAGTGAGCTATGCCCCAAATAAATTAAAAAACAAAACAAAACAAAACACAGCTTTCTTCCCCAAAGGTCAAGGCACAACTCATTTAGAGTCTCATCCAACCCTAACAACAATCCTGAAGGTAAGTTCAAGCTGTCCTTCATCCCTTGGCAGATGTACCTTGTTGGCTTCAACCATCGTAGGCAAGAGGCACATGTTGAGCTCAGGACGAGGGGGGCGGATGTTACTTTTGCCTCCTATCAACTTCAAATTTTCACGGCATGGGAAATAAGGGCCAAGAGACACTGGGAATCAGAAGAAGAGAAACATTCATAAAAGGCAAGGAGTCTGGCAGATATGCAAGGCAACCATATGAAGGACAACTTCTGTTAAAAGAACAGGTTGCTTACCTGTAAGTGTGGTTTTTCGAGTGGTCATCTGTGCCCTCACATACTAGGAGCTTTTGCGCATGCGCGGTAGCGTTCGGAAGATTCTAGAGCTTAGCAGTTTGGCGGGAACCCCTCCCCCATGCCCGTACTGAGCATGCTCAGCCCGCCAAGCCAACGGTCTCTCCTCAGTTCTACAGTCCGCCAATAAGGGACCTGAAAGAGGGGACAGCTGGGCGAGTGTGTGTGAGGGCACAGATGACCACTCGAAGAACCACAGTTACAGGTAAGCAACCTGTTCTTCTTCTTCGTGGTCTCTGTGCCTTGTGAGGCACAGAGACCACGAAGAAGAAGAACAGGTTGCTTACCTGTAACTGTGGTTCTTCGAGTGGTCATCTGTGCCCTCACACAGTGTGTGCACTAGGAGACTTTGTAGCTTACCAGTTGGACAGTGGGTCAGGTCCTAGAGAACAGAAGACAGCACCGCACGTCCAAAACGGGCATCTCTCCGGGACCGGCAGTCCAGTCTGTAGTGGCACACGAAGGTCGAGGGATGAGACCAGGTCACCACACGGCACAGTTCTTGCAGGTCCACTCCTCGAAGGAGGGCTGCTGAAGAAGCTACTGCTCTGGTGGAATGAGCACGCAGCAAGGCTGGTGGAGGCTGCTTAGCCAGTTTGTACGCCAGCAGAATGGTCTGGGCCACCCATTTGGAAAACCTCTGGGTGGACACCTTGTGGCCTCCTCGATGCCCACTGTAGCACACGAACAGGTGGGGTGTCTGATATCTAGGATGGCTGGGTCCTCTAAAGCGTTATCTGCCAGGCATGCAGGGTCAGGAGTGCGACAGAAGATCCGATGTTATTGGAAGCTTGAGGAGTCGACTGCGAGGAGCCTCGAACAGGGGCCCGAACCAGTGTTGCCTCGGCCAATACGGGGCTACGAGGACGTCGGCTCGGTCCGCGAGGATCTTGGCGACCACTTGACCCAGGATAGCAAACAGCAGGAACGCGTAGAGGAGCCTGTCGGTCCACTCGAACTGGAAGGCATTGCCGAGAGAGTCCCAGCCGAGGCCGGCTCTCGAACAGTACCAATGACACTTCCCGTTCTGGTTGCTGGCAAATAGGTCAATTGTCGGCTCGCCTCACCGACCTCGTATCAACTGGAATGCCGCATCCGAGAGGAACCATTCGTGGTAGCACAAGGTGTCCCTGCTGAGGGCGTCTCCCATGGTGTTCTCTTGGCCTGCCAGGTGCACCGCGACCGGATGGACGCGAAGCGACACGCACCAGTCCCAAAGCTGAAGGGCAATGGTGAGGAGAGTGGTTGAATGAGTTCCCCCTTGTCTGTTGATGTAACATACGGTCGTTGTGTTGTCTGTCGGGATCAGCACCGTCCGGCCGACAACCTGGTTGCAAAATGCCCTGAGAGCTTTCCAGATGGCGAGCAGCTCAAGGGCGTTGATATGGAGGCCGGTCTCGTTGTTGATCCACCGTCCCTGGACTCTTGAGATCGCCGCAATGCGCTCCCCACCCGAACAGGGAGGCGTCTGTCGTTGCCGGGAGCCGAGGGGTCGGTTCCCGGAACGGCATCCCTGACAGTAGATGACGGTAGGATAGCCACCATAACAGGTAGCGATGCACCTGTCGAGGAATGCGTAGGAGGCTCCTCTGGTTGTCCAGGAGCGGATCGAAGACTCTGACGAACCAATGCTGAAGCGGACGTGCACGAAGCCGAGACAGGTAGGTGACTGACCTGGTCGAGGCCATGTACCCGAGAAGTTGCTGGATCCTTCTCGCTGATATCGTCGGGGTGTCGAGAACAGCGGATGCGGCCCGACGTGCACGCCCTGTGGGCAGATACGCCCTGGCAGACACGGAGTCCAGGGTCGCTCTGATGAAGTCGAGGACCCTCGCCGACTTCTTTGGATTGACCCGAAGGCCAAGACGGGCCCGAAGAGAAAGAGTCCGGTGGATGTCCCTGTAGAGTTTTTGCTTGCAGGATGCCACCAACAGCCAGTCGTCGAGACAAGGGTAGATCGAGACGCCCTTCGTCCGCAGGTACAAAACCACAGGGGCCATGCATTTGGTAAAGACTCTGGGAGCGGTGCAGAGTCCGAATGGTAGCACCCTGTACTGATAACAGGTACCGTCGACCGCAAACCGTAGGTACTGTCTGTGCTGTGGGTGAATGGTGATGTGGAAGTAAGCATCCCAAAGATCGATGGAGGCGAACCAGTCCCCTCGCCGAAGGAAGAGCAGAATCGAAGACAGAGTGACCATCTTGAACCTCTTGGGGCGGATGTACTCGTTTACCCCTCTGAGGTCCAGGATTGGTCGTAGGGTATTGTCCGATTTCGGTACCGTGAAGTACTGGGAGAAGAAGCCCGTGGTACTGGCCAAGGGCGGAAGTTCTTCGATCGCTCCTTTTTGCAGCAGGGACTGGATCTCTTCCAGCAGGGCTGAGCTGGCCGGGGTGGAATAGTAGATGCCTCGCGGAGGTATACTTCCAAACTCGATGGTGTAACCAAGATGGACGATGGAGAGAACCCAAGAGTCCATGGTGATGTGGCGCCATTCGGCGAGATGTTGGGCCAGGCTCGGTTGGTCTTCTAGGGCTGCTGGCAGGCTGACGAGTGGCTGTGGTGGCGACCCGCGAAGGCGGTCAAAACCGGGACTTCGTTGCAGATGAAGACTTCTTGGAGGCAGACCCGCGTCCTTGAAGAGGCCTCCTCAACGAGGACAAAGTCGACGGCCGCAACGGCGCCGAGCGAGGTCGGTATGTGGCCGACGAGGATCGGCACCACGACGAACAGGAGCCAAAGCTACGACGCGGTTGGATCGGCTGATGGATCCCCATCTTTTTCGCTGTTAAGCGGGCCTGAGCAGGTGATCCATCGCCTCATCAGTAGTGGCGTTGAATAATCCCTGGCCGTCAAATGGAAGATCTTCAATCCGCTTACGGCTGTCTTCCTGCAAGCCTGCCGACCTGAGCCACGCAAAACGTCGGAGGGCCACTGAGCCTACTGTTACTCGGGCAGCCACCTCCATCGAGTGCCTAGAGAACAAGATCTGTTGGTTCGCAAGCGCCACTGATTCATTAAAGAATTGCATGGCACTCGCACGGTGGTCTTCGGGAAGGTGTGCCAAGACAGGATAGAACCTGTTGAGGAGGTTCCTTTCGTAGGCTGCGAGGCAGGCTTGCGTGTCGGGACACCCTAGCAATGAGTGATCAGGCAGAGTAGAACTGCCTGCCGAAGGTGTCCAAACATCGGCCCTCTCAGTCCGGCAGGGTGGTGTGCAGTCTCCTACCACCCTTAGTCTGGGAGGACTCCACGACGATGGAGTTTGGCACCGGATGACTAAACAGATACTCGACATCCTTCCGCTGCGTGCGATAGAGGTGTTCCAAGCGATGCGGAATGGGCTGAGCTGATGCCGGCTGGGCCCAGGGGTGTTTCATGACTTCCTGCAACGCTGGTAAAAATGGCAACGGCGCTGTAGATGGTGGGCGGGTGTCAACGTAGGAGAACGCAGGGTCCTGGACCGGTGGAGGTGGGTCCGACACTTCCAGCCCAAGCGCGGTCGCCATCTGGAGGAGGATGTCGGAGAATTGTTTAATGTCTTCCGGTGCCGAATCCGGTGTTGGGTCCCCGAAGGCTAAGGGTGGAGACTCGTGAGAACCCAGTGTCGACTCCCCAGACTCTGATTCCGTCTCATATGATTAGACGATCTGGATGGAGACCTCTCTGCCGACAGCTGCTGAGGTGGCAATGTCATAATCACCGTTGACGCAGGTACTGTGGTCGGTACCGTGGTCGATGGAACAGCGGAAGATGGTACCGGTGGCGCGGTGGTCATTGGTACCGTGGGCGGTGGAACAACCGGAGGTGGTACTGGTGGAGCAGCCGGAAGGTGAGATGTCAGAGGCTCGACGATCGGAAGCACTGCAGGCAGCGGGTGTTGAATTGCCTGGGTGGAAGTCTCAGCAGGAGTAGAGGTCCTTGCTGAGAGGGTCCCCGAAACTGGACGGGAAACGGTCGCCGTAACCCTCGGAAGTGGTGACACAGCCCGGTAGCGCGGCGAACGCTCCCGGGACCTCCGGCAGTGCGGAGACCTCGAAGGCAAGCGCGACGGCGAACGTTGGTATCTCGCATGGTACCGGCCACTAGATGGAGATCGTGACGGGCAGTATGGCGACCAGGGCCTCATGTCCAGGTGATACCTATCCCTATACGCCGGAGAATAGGAATGGTACAAGCCCGGGTGCTCACGCCAGAGGTGTTCCCAGCTGTATCTCGCAATATACGAGGCCGAGTATGGTGAGTCTTCCGGGGCGAGAGACAAGGCCCGCTCATGATAGGCCTCTCGACGTCGCGGAGATCGACATCTCTCTCGGTGTTCTGGGGAGCGAGACTCGCTTGTCCTGGGAGTGGCTTGTTGACGGGATGAGGCCCAAGGTAAGGCCGAGAAAACCTCCGGGCGGTCCATCTCCTCTGGGCGACTGGGCGGAGATGCCGCGGCATCCGGCACAGGCAGGCCTGAAGGCGCATCCGAGCCAGCGGCCTGGTCCTCATCCGACACCTCAAGGATTGCAGGTGGTTTTATGTCCTCAACAACCTCCTCGGGTTGTTGGGTTGCCGGAGGTGTCGGGGGACAGGTCCTCTTAGAGGGCAAACCCCGCTTCTCCTTTTTTTTCTTTTTCTCTTTCTCCTTTGAAGAATCATGAGGGGGAGGCCCCTTGCGCTGAGCAGCTGTAAGCGGCTTGGAGGACTTGGATACCTGCGAGCCCACAGGGACCTCCTTGGAAATCGTCATGCCTGACAAGATCTTCTGTAAGATATCGCAAGGCCGATTCTGCAAGGCCGATATTGGGGGCCGAGACGATACCGAGCCTGGTACCGTCGCCGTCGGTATGGCAGCTGCTGGTACCGAGGGCGTTGTCGCAGGTCGAGTAGATGTAGACATGACGGATTCTCTGGCCCGTAGAGACTCTTCCCAACAGTGGGATTTTAGGCGGGATCAACGGTTCTGCAGAGTCTGGGCAGTGAAGTCTCAACAGACAGGGCAGGACTTGATGTTGTGGGCCTCACCAAGACAAAAGAGACACTCACTGTGTCCGTTGGACAACGCGACCTCGCGACCACAGGTTATACATGCCTTAAAAAGGGCAGACATAGAAGGTCGAAGGAGAAGGAAAAGTCTAAGAGGGGAAGACTCACAGAAGCGGCAGCAGGAGAACGAAGATCGAAGAATCAGGAAGGAGATCGAAGAAAGGAGGGATTTGAAGAAATCCAAAAGACTGAGTCCAAAGTCCGATAACCAGAAGCCAATGTCAAAAAACCGAAGACCAAGTCGAAAACCAGAAGAAAACGATCCGAATCACAAGCCAAGAAACGCTGCTAAGCAAGAACCTTCTGTTCGCTACGGCGGGCGAGAAAGAACTGAGACCGTTGGCTTGGTGGGCTGAGCATGCTCAGTATGGGCATGGGGGAGGGGTTCCCGCCAAGCTACTAAGTTCTAGAATCTTCCGAACGCTACCGCGCATGCGCAAAATCTCCTAGTGTGTGAGGCACAGAGACCACAAAGAAGAAGAAAAACTAATGCTGCAATTTACTAACTGTCTTAAGAACAACAAAAATCAATCAATCGTCTGTGTTTTAGCTACAGCACTGTAAAAGGACATACATAATAAATAGCTTTTCTTGTGTTCTATTAAAAAAAAGAGGCAGCATTAAAACATACCACATCAAAAGACTGATAAGAGGACAATCATTTGTCTACCACTTGCTTTTTCAGATTAGCACCTTTAAAACTCTTCACATATTTAGTTCCAGCTGATGTTACAGCTCCTTTCTGTCCTGGCATTTGAGTTCTGCCCAGATATGTTTGCTACTATAAATCTACTCAAGGACAACTGCTTCCAAAATCTGATTCATCATGTTCTCTTGGAATAACCATTCTGCCTGCCCATAAATCACCATGACCTTTGAATGTGTCATCTCTTTCTCTCAACATCCTAATTCTGCAGAAAATCTTCTTAAATGTATCCAACATTATCTTCAAACCTCAGTCTGCACCCATGTCTATCACTAACCGCAAGAATCTCCAACATCAGCATGTAATATTGCTACTCCTGTCTCTCAGATGGTCTACTATTTACTTAATGGTGACAATGTGAAGCTTTTGGAATGGGAAGATATCTGAAAATTGTGGCTATACATCACTTTTAGGCTATACATCACTTTCAGTACAGCAAGCACTTGGAGTAAGAAATCTACCTACTATCTCATCCTCATTGTTCCTCATGCAAAGCATGGTGAGGGCTGCTCCTCATCTTACTATCAAATTGTTATTTTCTTTCTTTACTGCAATTCTATGAAGTGCTGGCCAGCTATAAAAAAGCAGTAACAATTTCTGTCAAATGAAAATACATACTTGGGATGTTGCTGTGGTGGTATGTACAATGATTATGCTGAAGAAATGGAACCAGAGTATGCAGGAAATCATGAGGGCTTAAGAGAACCAGCTCTTTGAGGACATCTGCAAAAGAAATAACAGGCATTATATTTTGCCCACAACTGGCAAGGTTATACCGCACGTGTTCTCAAGAACAAAATAAGGTTTTGTACTTTGTAATATATCTTGCAAACTGAGAAAACGTGATAATTTATCCTCATCTACATAGTTCATCCTAAAATAATTATTTTACATACTGTAATTCCAGTTTTGCTAGCCAGCAAAAGGGTAGGAAGAGCATCTGAGCACTGAAGTTCAAATATGTTTTAAACTTTTGCAGTGTTACTGTTGCAGTCACAAAGATGAGGACTTCTTATAAACTACATTCTGCACTCAAAGCAACATTCCATTCCTTTTGTGACTCACAGGTTGGAAGTACTTAAAGTTTCACAATTTGTACTTGTGGCTGCAAGAAAAACTAAAAGCAGCAATTGGGAGTACTCTACCTCACCCTTATTGAGTAGCCAGCTGTGTAGGGAAGGGGCGGTGGCTATGACATCTCCCATGCAGATTTAGACTGCACTCTTAGCACTGATTTATCTTTAAGCACAGTATCATGCCCAGTTTTTGCAATGCTCTTTGGATTATACAAGTTATACTTTGGGGCTAGGAAAATTTCAGTCCTACATCTCAGCCCAACCATTCTCCCCTATTTTGCACAAATTATATTCAAAGTGGAGGGAGACCAAGTCCATTTGTCCCTGAAGTAACTGAACAGGAAAAAGAAAGATGAACTGGGCTCAAAGAAAGTGGCATGAGAGCAGCATGAACACACAGACCTTATTGGTTAGAATTTTTATTGTTTACTATATTCTTCTACTAGGACACTGGGCCTCTAGCACTTATTCTCTCTTGTGAACTTTTTCCTTCTGTATATTCCACATTTGCTCATGGACCAGCATGGACTTTAGAAAAAGATGAACTAACAGAAAGCTTTCTTAGATTTACATTTTACCAACCACAATGACTTTCATGCACCTTACCTATACAGGCATTTCGAAGTTCTGGAGGGCTGTATGAATTTAGCAAAGTTAAAAGCTTATGGGCAAATTCTATACGCTCTTGCCACTGGATAAGGGCTTGCTTCACATCTGCAAATACAACACAACACTAGGTAAAACACAGTTTATCATTTAAACCTTACAAAGTGTTGACTAAAGGTGACAGTGATGGTTAGAATACTGCTTGTGAACTACGCTAGCAGTTGCACTTTTTCCTAGACCCACACCACAAGACAAGGGAAAAGAGCTAAAACCAAACGGTTCTCAGCAGCATATTCTCCAATTCATTACTTTCTTAATGGCCAGTGTGCCTATCACCCTCTTCTCTTTTTTCCTCACCACCAGCACAATTGAGGTCAGTGTAGTACAAGAACAGAATTCTAGTCTATGCTTTGGTTTTATATGTACAGTTGGCTGTCCACATTCACTAGGGTTAGAGGACATGACGCCTGCAAAAAAATCAAACTGTGTGCCTGTAGGAAGGGGCCAAGGCATGGTTGGCAGAATGGTCACCCAGAGTCAAAACCAGATCAGACAAAGGAGCAGGAAAGGGGGTGGGTCAGCACGGTGACACTGTACTTTCTCTTTCTTGCCCATCTCCTTCCTTGGGTATGTGTGGGGCACTGGGAGGGGGTTTGTGGTGCTGAGAAACTGGGCTGCGATCTGTCCTTAGCTGGCCAGGCAGCAACTGAGGGAGGAGGAGGACCACAGGTGGGTTTTTAAAGGGCTACATGGCCAGATTATAGCCACCAAGAGGGAAGATTCCCCCGAAAAAGAAGCACTTGAGGTGGTGGGGGGGCATGGGTTGGAGAAACTTGCAAATAATCAAATCCATGAAAGCAAAACTCTCAAATGTGGAGGGCTGACTATATATATCTATAAAATATATATTAAATATATATATTAAAATATGTATGTAATAAATCTGATTAAATAAAGTTCAAACCTTTTCTTTGCAGATATGGCCGGGTGGATTTGAGAACAGAAAGGAATATGGACAGAAGCTCCACCAGATCTCCAGTTACGTGGCAAGCTGTGGCTTCATGGTACATCATGTGCAATGTGTTGAAGGACTGTCAAAATAATATTTTTTTCAAAAAAAACCCAACCAAACAAACAAAAAAACCCAACATGATAAAAGCACTGTAACATTTTAAAAAACTATTCCATACAGGTACTATGCTCCTATTTACTTTGAGACTTTTCTTAAATATTTTTTAAAAATATACTGCCCATGATATTCTTACCTCCGTCATCAGAATTAAGCCTCTGTTAAACACAACAAGAAGACGGTCCTCGTCAGTTTCTAATAATATTCGGAAGGCACTGGGGAGGCAAAAAAGGGAATAATCTTAAAGTCAAATTATGTCCTCAAGATGCTCATCGTTCTAATATCACAATATCCAAAGCACATTAAATTATACTGCATTTTACTTTTATCCTCCTCCTTCCCTAGCAATTCTGAAAACAACCACAAGGGCTGACCTAGTATACATTCTGAAAATATGGGACTGTATCCTCAATATAGTGCACTAAATTTCACTCACTATCCTAATTTTTGAAACAGATTTTGCACTAAAATTTGTTTTGTGTGAATGAAAGACGTGCTGGTACTCACCATGAATTCTTGGCTATGTAGAGCAACAATCCATAGTCCACTGCAATCATAAGGCAACACATTGTGGACTGTTCTTTTCCACATTCCAGAGAATGGGGGATTGTTTAAACAGAAAATTATGTCACACACACTTAGATAGGAAATACTGGTGTGATCTCTCAAATGATGGTTGTGGGTGTTTAATGTGGGAAATGAGGGGGAAAAAGTAGACAAATTATATTTGCTGTCTAAAAAATGTTGCGGTTATACAATGCTGGGATAAAGAGACACAAAAATAATTCAAAGGCGGCAAAGGACAATCTTCTCCATTTGTGTAGATGTGAAAAAAAAATACACACTTAAAATATTCACATTCATAGAATAATGCACCTAGGGAGTTGCCATAGACCAATACCTTATGTACTTGCAATAACCACACAATTATATTCCACACTGTGCACATTATTAAAATCGATGCATGAGTTGGGAGAAAAAACCGAATTCGAAAAAAATCCCCAAACACTGGAATGTTCAATTTATCAAAGGCACAAATTCTCCCCCAGTGAGTGTGCTGGTTTAAAAACAAATATAAAAGCCTACTGATACCTCTGTTAGAGCAGACACACTGAATTAATAAGATTTACTTATGTATTGACTCCCCTTTTCATTCAATGGCTCAATTCTAGTTGGGACTAACAGAGCTAAGTTCAAGAGGAAAATGGATACTGGTGCAATATGTCTCAGAGGCACTGATGGTTCCCCTAAGACAGGAAGTCTTAGGAGTTCTGTATGGAAAAATGATGACTTCCCCTGGTTTAAAGGATGATCAAGCCAAACTGTAATAGCGGCAGATCTAATAGCAATCCCAACCCTCCATGCTCAGTAAACATTTATTTCTGTCAGTGCAGTGTATTCCAAAAGTGCAACAATGCTCAGAAAAGCATAATATTTTCTGGTATTTCAAACTGTAAGAACCATAAAATTTATCATACATCAATATTTAAAAAAACGAAATACCTTATTAAAGTAGTCCAGCATGACCGTCCATCTAAGCAACGAAGGTAACAACTTATGGTGGTTTTCTTAAATTGCTTAATGTCTTCCAGTTCCTCCTCTCTCATATCTGGCCTCTGAGCTACAAACAGTTGCATGAGGTTAAACAGCTCTTCCACCGCCTAAACAAACAAAATATGGATGATGCTACAGTAAGTATCTCAGCCTATAACATCTACAGAGAAATTTTCTATAAAGGGAACATTTTCTGAAATAGGAAAAACACCCTCCAATAGGCAGTCACTATGAAATATCATATTAAAACTAGATGGTTTACAGTTTTCCCTGAACCATGCCCCAGTTCTCCACATATTTTACTCCTCTTCCCACCTTTGTAACATACATCTGTAAAAGAATTACAGACAGAAACAGTAAAATTGGATCAAACTGGGCAGATTACTGAAGACGGGGATTAAAAATAGCCACTTTGCAACCCAAGGGGCTTTTTGTTTCCTAGACATCTTTTAAATTAGGACTCAATAACTAGAGTTCTAAAGGCCAAAGGTAGTCCACTATGTATCTCTAGAAGTTAAGCAGCATCAACCTTCATTATTATATGGATGGGAAACAGCCAATGATACCAGGTGCTATAGGCTCAACTTCAGAGGAAGAACTAGCAAAAGCACTTTGGAGTAATCCTTCTCTAAGAAAACCCTATGAAATTCATGAGGTAATCATAAGTGAGCAGGCAGCTTGAAAACATGCACATGTACATACACACACGCACACACACAAGTATCGCCACCTAGCTTCTAGCTGCCAATGCAGAGGCAAGAATACAGTGTGCCCGCTGTATATGCAGGGGGTTCCATTTCCGGAACCCCCATGTAAAACAAAAAGTGTGAATGCTGCACACACCCATCATGTCCATTCACTATAATGGGACACAAGGTTTCATGTCACCTCACATTCATGTGTGCAGAGGTCTCACCAGAAGAGGGCACACTATACATTTGCTGGCACTTCCACTTGGAAAGAGTGAATTCTGATCCACTACTTTCCACCTTTTCTTCAAAATGACAGACCAATAAAACAGTGCTGGCCAGCCAAGAACTCTGAATTCTTTATCTGCTGGGACTTCCACTTGGAAAGGATGAATTCTGATCCACCAACTTCCACCTTTTCTTCAAAATGACAGACCAATAAAACAGTGCTGACCAGTCAAGAACTCTGAATTCTTCGTATGTTAGGTCCCATCCTCTTATACGCACAAAATGTAAATTCTGCTATTTCCCTCTTCTGTGTGAGTGGACTCACCCCAGGGTACTGGCTGGCATGTGGTGTGAGATTCTTGAAAGCCCACTGGATATTCTGATGAGAAGCCAGCTGCCTGGTGAATGCAGGAGACTGCTCACAACATAGCCGCAGAATGCCATAGTAGGCAGGCAGCATCCCGCGGTTAAAAAGCACCACATCCTGGTCGTCATGGTCTGCTAGGATGTAATTGAAGGCAATGTTCTTGGTCACCACGGGGTTCTGCACTATAAGGCGCACATTCTCAGGGCAGTCAACACAGACATTGTACCAGAAAGAAAGCAAGGCCTGCTTGTTGTGGTTGGTGGCAATGGCGGGCTCAGAAAGCTTAGGCTGGAAAAGGTTCCACAAGTCCATGAAGTAGGTAGAAAACATTAGTTTTTCAGTTTTGGAAATCAAACAGTAAGTCATAAAACTGAAATAGGGCACCAGCTTTGTAGTCCCATGAACAGCAGCATCAACATAGAGCTTTGCTCGTGAGAGCAGCCCAAGGAGTACATTATAGACCTGGTGAAGGACAACTGTTGTATCTGGACTAAGAGGAAGGTCTCGAGTGGGGATGTGCAATGAGCGAGTAGATCGGAACATCTGTCGGAATGAATTGCTTGGAATAAGGGAGACCAGAAGGTAGGCCGCAGCTGCAAAAGATAAACATGAGGATGAGTAAATTGGTGTGATGGTTCTGAATTGTGCACATTCTCTTTTAAAACAGGAACAGTGGTCTGTTGGAAAAGGGATACCTCTGACCTACAGCAAGTCTGAATCTGGCCAAAAGAGCTCCACCCCTAAATTCTGTCCCGGTAGGCCCACTTAGTGTTTCATTCCTGATCTCAAGTCTGAACTAACACCTGCAAGCCTGGCAGAGAGTCCTTTGCTCTCTTCCATAGGAGAAACTGAGGAGGAAGCCAAGTTCGAATCTTGATATCAAGGTGTGTGGCCACGCTCACTGACATCATCCAGCCTATGTGGGCCGTCAGGGAGGTGATCAATTAGCTCCAGCATGGCTCCTCACCCTTGCTTTACAGCTCAACTTTCATAAAACTGCACTCTCATTACAACACATATCCCAGCTAAGAAAACAGAAAACAGCCAATGTGTACAATATGATACAAAAAACTCAATGGCAGAAGTAGTTCTGGAGCTCCTGATCTCATATTTCCGAACAGTTCCACATAATGCTGACATGAGTATTTGCATATAATTTTACCTACTTTGGTCATTCAAATACTATCACTGAAATAAGGAAAGCAGTAGACTCCAGATTCTTCCTTGTATTTGCAATAAAACATTTACCAACATAAAAATATCTAGGTGTTCAAAACAAAACAGACAGTTTTTCTCTTAAACACTTACAAGTTCTCACTCTAGGGTAGTTATGAGCCAAAAGAAAACGTTCTACCCAGTTCTCCATATTCTGCAACACCCAACTGTGAGCAAGCTTATTTCGAGGTGTCTGCACTGCTAACCAATCCAGGCACTGAGATGGGTTGTATTCAATTACCTAGGCAAAAAAAAAGATGGGGGAGAAATGTTACCAAAAGACATGAAAAGCCACTACTAAGTGGCTTTCTATGTCCTGAAAACATGACCACAAATCAAAACATTGCAAATGGCATACAAGGCTTCAAACAGACACATTACATCCAGTATGTAAACATGTATTCAATACTGTACTTTTGCTAGATCAGCACACACATACGGCCAATGAATTCTCTGGATAGTCATGAATGTACTAAACAATCTGGAAGGCAAGAGTAGTCCTAATCAAAATAAACTATTTGAAGGATCTTTTTTTTGCTTGAACTGAAAGGCAAAGGGCTTATGGAATTAATTTTACTTTCATACTTAGCATTAAGCCAGATATACTGTGGGATCCAGATATAAAAGCTTTTATATCTTTTCAGCTTTAATCTCTGACACATCAAAGAGCAAGGACAGTAAGAGTAGTCTGACAATGAAATCAACTGCCTAGAAAGGTGGTAGAGTCTTCTTCTCTGGACATCTTCAAAGAGAGGATGGACAGCTACCTGTTTGGGATGCTTTAGCTGGAGATCCTGCACCCAGCAGGGGGTTGGACTCAATGGCTTATGTGACCTCTTCCAACTCTATGATTCTAAGACAAATACTCACAGAGCCAGAGGCTGCAGAAATCCTGTAACATGTGGTTCTGGGTGCACCACAGGTATACAAAGGGATGTGTAGTATCCATGGAACTCTATGTCTAGGCTTTGGAAATACCATGCCAAAAACTGCCTCCACAGCTTCAGCAATTAGGCAGTATAGAAATGTAGTAAATAAATCAATAAAATCTCATTTTGCACAATACTGTACTTTCCTCCACTATTTTGCATAATTTATCCCAAGTCTGTTGATCACTGGAGTAGGAGATCTATGCAGGACACTGAGACCTACTCTGACCATTGCAAACATTACTTGGATCCAACACTTTAAAAAAAACCTTTTCAACAGTTACAGCCAACACACACTTTCAAGCATCTATTTACAAAATGGACAATCTTAAGGCTGTAATTTTAAGGTCATGGGAACCAGAGGAAGGGGCCACATGAAGAAGATGTCTCCTAGGTCTTTTGATGACACTTGATGATGATCTGACCTTAGAGTGGAAGAACTGACACAGATCCTCCTCCTGGTTCTGCCCAAGCTCCTTTCAAACCTATGCCACTTTCTTGATATTAAGGATATCCATTCCTTGAGGTAAAATAATGCCTAGTGTATTGTCAGCAAGCGGCAAACACACTTCTTATTGATGTTATTCACAGTAATTTGCTTTTCCCCCTTTTCACAGTGAATCTCTTGGGCTATAATTCTTTCTCTTTCTTTCTGTCAGAGAATAGCATCAGGGTTGATGGACTAACATTTCTAAATGACTTTCAGTAACTGCTTTGGATGGAATGGTTAGATTGGAATGTGATATAAGCTCTATTTGCCACAAAGCCTGCTTATGTGGCGTCTGATCACAAATAAACTTTATCTGGCTTCAAACCTTTTCAAACTCTACAATGATGCTTCCAGGAGTGCTCAGAAGATTTCTGCTTTTTCTCCACAGAAAGGGAATACTGTCCTTACTAATGAGTGTGGGTAGAAAGCTGAAATCAATGGGGACTGAGTTAAGTTATCTGATTTCTAAGGAACACAAGTTCCATTAAATTACTCTGGATCCACACTGTATCTGTTACTTCCACATTTAAGTTGCTTTCTATTAGTTAACAACTATTCTGCATGGGGCAAGAGATACAAATCAATTCACTGTTCACTGGTTGAGATTGCATCGCAAGATGTTCAAACAAGATCAGAACTTCCCATGTGAACACTAATGTGGCACTTTCCCACAGGAAGATTCTACACTCTGTTTCATAGCAGTGGTATTTTTTTAGTCTAATGAAAAAAATTATCTTTTACATATCACTCAGCGTCCCAGAAAAAAAAAATCAACCATAGCACCAACAAGACAAACTCCTGTCTAGCCCTGTCTACTGTCTGCAAGAGGAAGGTTCCATCCAAAAGTACTGGACTATCTCTCAAAGACTAAAGTAACAATTTATCAAGTTTCATAAAGATTGAGGCAACTTAGCCATTAAAAGTCTATTCATGACGGCACTGTAGACATTTCCTTGAAGGGTATTACCTCTCAGTAGCTTTGTAGGGCAATATAAATAAGGGTAGAAAGATTCAATATCTGTTTAAGTTCTGCATACTTTACCTCCCATATCCTTTGGAGAATGTAAGAAGCAAAGGGTGGCATTCCAGGAGGACCGCCAGCAAATTCCATAAGCATGGTCAACAACTTGAAAAAATGATTGGCTGCCTGCAATGTGTTAAATAAAATAAATAAATGTTGTGTAAGTTGCCATAAATCGTGTAAGAAAATCACAAACCTTGACAGCTAACTTTTAATCAATGATCAATTTTACCATGTGAATGATCTATGTGCAACTCAGCACACAAATCTGTTCTGTAGCTAGTACGGAACACCTTGAGACCTACTGAAGGACATACACACTTCCGCAGCGATCCTTAGCCTAATCTCATAAACCAATCTGATTTGTCCTTCTTTAGTCAATAGCTGTACCACAGCTGCATAACCAATACAAGGCCAATTGATTGCAGCCAATCACGCAGCCAATCATCAAAACATGATGAAGGTAAGTGTGCACAAGACACTGGGTGGATGAAGGTAGAAATAAGAAGCACAGTGTCTCAAATTTCAGTCCCCTCCAGTGAAGGCTGAATTACTTATTACTGAGGCAGGGAGAACCCCTCCCCAAATGCTTTCCCCACAACTATATATTACATGGAATGAAGTGAGAAAGTGTAATCAGAAACACAAGCCCCAGTTTTGTATACAAGGATGGACAGCTTCCAAGTATGGTGCCTTTCCTTCAGTCTCAGAGGTCACAGTTGTCATTTTTTAAAAACTTCCAGTTAGAAAAAAGCTCCCCCATCCAAAACAGCTGAAATGAAAAATGACCTATCATGCCCATAGAGGTTTCTGGGGAGGAATGACCATCCAATTTTAGGGTTAAAACTAAGGGAGCCCACAGGCCATACTTTGTCTACATTGGTGTAATTCCATTCAACATTCCATTTCTTGACATGGCAAAACCTTGGGCCTGCTGTTGTTGCATGCCTTCAAGTCACCTCCAATTTATGGCAACCCCAAGGCAAAGATATCACAATGTTTTCTTGACAAGATTTGTTCAGAGGCGGTTTGCTTTTGCCTACCTCTGAGGCGGAGACAATGCTACTTGTCCAAGCTTACCCAGTCGGGGATCTAAACCCTGATCACCAGGGCAATAATCCAACAATCCAACCACTAGACCACACTGGTTCTTTGGGCCTACTACTTTGTATCAATATATTTTTCCCTCTAGACCACTGGTTCTCAAAGTATAGTCCTCCAAGTATTTTGGACTTCAACTCCCAGAGACCTCAGCCAGCTTTGCCAATGATCAGGAATTCTGGGAGCTGAAGTCCCAAAAAACTGAGAGACCAAAGGTTGAGAAGCACTGCTCTAGACCAATACTGTCTACATGGCTCTCCATGGCTTCAGGCAGAGAACGAGGTGCTGGTACTTACTGGAATAGTCATTCTTGGATATGCAGAGGGGCAAACTTCTATTTTTATCATTTTTATTTTTATATTCTGTGTAAATTTATTTAAAACTTTTATACATTTATAAATATATATATATTTAGGCACGTAATGTATTTTTATATTTCAATTCTTATAGTCTTCATGCTTTCTGAACTCATGCATGAGAAACTGACCCATGTGATTATAGACTGCACTTCTGCAGAAGACTAAGAAAGTTCTTTTATGCTAGTTGTTCTTTTGCCTGAAGACGCCAGGGCCATTAAGGGTTGAATAAACCAGAACACTGGACACTTACTGTGAGATTTCCTTTCTGGTATGGTGTGTCAGAGGCACCTGACAATGAGTTAACTCTCCCTGTAGCCCAGGAAGACAGTAGTGACCCAGATTTTTTTTTTGTCTCTAGCCCTAGTGCTGACAGAATTGTCTCAATATTGTCCCATGGCTGACCCTAAGAGAGTGCACAATCTGAGGAGTATGTAAGATATAGAGAGGGAGAAAAATCTTCTTGATTAGGCTTAGCAGTTTATTTCTTCTTGATTAGGTTTAGCAGAGACTGAAGTGCAGAAGAGAATCAATACGTATACCTATAGATCTTGAGTATGTCATACATGAATCAGCCTGTGATTGATCAGTTTATGGGATTTGGATGCTTCCAGCAGACTTTACATAATAGGTCTGATGACAAGTTCTTAGTCTGATATGTCAAAGTATTAAGCAACGGGATGTAAAAAAGCTAAGTTAAGGTCAAGAGAAGCTGGCAGTAACTGATACGATGGAGGAGAAGAAGCAATCTACAGCACTCCCGTCCTAAAGGCTAACTGTAGTTTATCTTTATAATAAGATTACAGCTAGTGCTGGGCTTTGTACAGTGTAACAATAAAAAAAAAAATCAAGTCATCTGGTTAAAGTAGAGCTAGATGTCATTTCTCAAGCAAGGTGAAAGGAAGCAAACTGGTGTGACTGAAGAATTTTGTACAATGGATATAGATAGCAGGTGGTCAACACACATCTAATTTGCTTCAGTTCTGCCGGGAGGACTCGAAGCAAAATAATGGTAGAAGTTGTTCCTGAGACCTGTGAAAGACAAGTGTTTACTCTGCTTCATGATAAAGCATTACCTTTCTCTATGGACCATATCTAAGTAGTCTCTGATAGATCCATTCTGATATCTATCTGGAAAATGTAATTGTCATGAGGAAGCTTACCGTATTTGCTGGCATATAAGACACACTTTCCCCCCTTAAAAATACCTTCTGAAAATGGGGTGTGTCTTATACACCAGCAAATATGGTAATGCTAAATACATAGGGAAAAGAGGAGGAGCAAAAGCAGTTCTTCCTGCCCAGGCAAAACAGGAAGGGAGGGGGTAGACAAAGCCTGGTGCTATACTCCTTACCTTCCTGTCCTCTCCTGTGCATTTTCATTCTGCTGGGAGTTCTTGCAAAACAGGAAGGGAGGAAGTGGGGGAAGCTTGGTGTAGCACTCTTTTCATTCCCCTCTACTCTTCTGCATTTTGCCTCACCAGAGAACTAAAAAAAAATCTGAAAAATACCCCTTGAAAGTGGGGTGCATCTTATATGCTGGTGCATCTAATTCGCCGGCAAATACAGTAATTCTGGCTTGTAATAAAAGCACATGGAGACCCTGTCCAGGTCAAGCAGCATCATGCTCTATCTCGGATAAGACTGAAGGCAGGCCAAAAGCTCCCTGCAAAGAGTGCTGGGCTTAAGTTCTGTTTGTGGCTCAGGTACAGAAAGTGGTATAGCTCTTTGATGTGCACTTGTAGCTCTGTGTTGTCCATTTGGCTTTGACTTATGGCAATTGTATAAATGAGTGACCTTCAAAACCCCTTATCTTATACTTCAGTTGTCACAGGCATGCACCACCAGAGAATAGTTTCCATATTCTCCTATCAGTATATATCATTTATTGTTTTCTGGAGGACAGCAGGGGCTACACTGTCTGTTGTGAGTACTGAGTTCCAGGAAGGTGTCCCTTGCCGATCAAGACAGATACCCATAGCCATATGGGAGTGAGACCCTAGGACAAAAGGCTTCTTACTATGGAGAAGAGCTATGGATCTCTGCTAAGAACTAGAGCCTGCACAGCCAAAAAAGGGGCTTCAAAGATGACATGATCTTCCAGAACACCCCAGATATTAGGAGGTGGGGATGAGAAGGAAGGCAGACAAAAGTCCCTTACGATAGAAGGGTTTTTAAAACTTCTACCCTTTCCATTGCTTCTCAGAAAATGGATGAAAAGGGAAAGGGGCAGGATTGTTCACTAAAGGTATAATGTTTAAGACCGGGTCAGAGTGGTGAATCTGTAAGGCAGGCTGACCTCATGAAGGGCTATCAATAATTCTGTGTTTGGTCTCTTGGTTGGACCAGCTACTGTGAATAATCTGACCTTGGAAATGGGCTCCCTCGCAGAACAGACTTGTTTCTGATCATGGAAGAAACCTACACAGGTGGCCCTCTATGAGATTTTACTATCTGTAAGTAGGAGGGCCTTGTCTGTGATGAGAGCCAATTTTTGATATCACTTGTGGGCAATCTTACATTGGCAAGTTAGACAGAGCCTCTGGGGAGAGCAAGAATGCAGGAAAGGCAATTGCAGCATGTCAGGGGAGGAAAATATCAGTTGTATTGTTGGACACTGGGTCTACTGGATTTTCCCAGCTCTGAGATCTGAGGGGGGTTTTCTGGTTGTGACTATCAGCTCCTGGCTATGGAGCAGGAAATTCTCAGTTTCTGTTTCTACAAACAACCACCAAGACAGTCAATTTTACTGGAAACAGATGCCAGACTACATTTAAGGGAACTGTATTGGCAGTGATTCTGTTGATAATGGAACCATAGGTACTTCTTGAGCTGAAGGGCTATGAGATGACATCTAAATAGGATTTAAGAGTAAAGGTATTCTCCTTGGTGTACATCTCCCTCATTGTTTTTTGAGGATCTCCATCTGAAACCTGTGGCACATCACAAACTATCTGTTCACATATGAACTATCTAAGTTTACTCACCAGATGAGTTTTTTACTTTGAGACAAGGAAAACTGAATAGGACCAGAAGAGTGACACAAGTAAGGGAACTACTATAGTTCTTATCTCTATTAGTTGAATTATGATTGGTCTATAAATGAAGTTAGTTGTAGATTTAAGGCAGTAATAGGTTTAAAAAACAAAAAACAAAAAAGCTAAAAATGATTTCTTTAATGCATAATAGGAAGGCAGAGCACCAGCCTAATTGAAGGAAAATTGTTTCACAAATCTTTGTTTAATCCCTGCCCTAAGTAGACCAATTCCCTGGAATTAACGATGGAAAGAGGTCAGGGTACCAGGTTCACTGAGAGAAAGTTAATCTTACAGTAGCAAAAACTTGACTGCTAAAGGTTTGGGAAGAACAGGAACACACTATTTTCAGCGGTCTGAGAAAAGTCAGTGCTTTCCTGAACAGTGTGCAGAGCCATTTGGTGGTCAGAGTAGTAATACTCTCAAGTACCTGCATCCCAAAATAAAATCTTGTCTGCACAGGAAAGAGAAGTCTGGGCTACACCATGAAAACTGCTTGCATCTCCATGGCCCAGCCGTGCTTCCACTTATTAACCTTTGAAGAGGAAGTTCTAGCTCCTTACTCAGCCCTCTATTGATACTCCAGTTCCAGGAAACTCTTGTGAGAGCAAGAGCTGGGCATCTTCAGGGGTCTGTAAGAGCTCTGTTGATGCTTTAGTGTAAGCTATGGTGTGGAAGGAGTCCAGAGGCCTGTCCTCTAACTATGCCTCCTTTGCAAGAACAAGCTCACTGTAGGTACTCTCAGAATGACTCCTTTTAGCGGCTAGAGCAGTTTTTAAAAAAATTTCTATAACAGTAGTCTCTCGATCTGCTACTGTCTGCATGTTTGAAATATCTGAAATCAGCTCATTTTAACATAGCCAGGGTAGAGTTAGTAAAGAGAAACCAAGATAAAGAGAAATTAGAGACTTTTTTTAAAAAAAATCCCCAAAGAACATGGAGATGTTACATATTTTAAGAGGGGGAACATAAATCAGGAGAAGGTAAGAGGAAAAACAACTAAGAGAGGGCATAAAACACAACAGCTGAGGAGCTGAAGAGCAGAGATTCTTCAAAGGGAAATGCAAGGAAGAAAAGGGTGAAGTTGGAACAGCATCAAATCAAGAAATAAAATCTCAGTCACACGATCTCTGACTTCCTGGGCAACAGGGAATAAACTCATTGTTGGGTGCCTCCTCATACCAAACCGAAAAAGTATCAATGTACCTCCAAGGATATGCTAGAGTTGTTCTTTTGAGCAGACCCATGCTGACTGACAAAAAAGCTTTTGAAACAAGAACTGCAAAAGCAACATGTGACATGGCGCGGAAGGCTTCTGCTCAATGAGGGGAAAGTACTGACACCCCAACAGATTAGTAAAAGCCCTTTGGCTAGTTTGAAGTAGCTCTCTGGATTTAATACTGACAAACATAGTGCAAAAAGAATAATTGAACAGTGGGTTTCTATGATAACCAACAAGCCCATAGAAAGATATCAAGTTCCAGTAACTCTCCTCTGGAACAGCTATATCCCAGCCTTGTAAACACCAGGTCAACAGCAGACAACAATAATACTGCAACTAAGACTGTTACTCAATAACGGTGGAATCAGCATTCCTGATGCTCTAGAAACTCTGACTGATAGAATTATATAGAGTGAGACCTTTAATGACCCCCACCCCCAATCTTTTCAAACAAAGTCTTCGTATGACAAGAACCTCATTTCAACAAGAACATGCTTAAAACAGATGCGACAGAATCAGAGATCAGGTCGAGTTTTGACACCAACACACGAACTATGACCTCATTGGAAACACACCAATTAACACACTATTTGTGCACTCAAAAGGTGAGATGTGAAAACACAATCATGTCTCTATGTGCAATAATGACATCATCTTTAACCATTTAAAAAACAGTAGCAAACATTTGGATAACTATCAATATATACCCTACATACCTCAGGAGTCAACTTGGCTATAGAAGTGAAAAGCATCGATACAATCTATAAGAAAGAAAGAAGAAATATTATTATATGAAATACTCATGCCACTCTTCTAGCTAATCTCCTAGAAGGAACAGAATCAATGGAAGCAGATACTTACATGTTCTGCAAGTCTGTTATTGTACCGACAAAGGCTGAAAATAAGATTGCACGTCTGCCTGATGTTGATTCCATCACGGATATGTTGAAACAAGAAAGGAAAACCCTACAACAAATCCAAAGGTGTTACTGTAGCAGATTTTTTTTTGAAAGTGTGCTTTAAAAATCAATCGTACTTCTTCACATCAAGATATACTACCTTGCCTCCCGTTAATGCTGCCATATCATTCTGGGATAAAGTCAAGTGCCTAAAACACACAAGCAAAATGGATGAATCACAAGCAAGGAGTGCTTGTCCTTGTCAATTCAGAATCCAAAGAATAGGCAACAAGGACGTTATGATGCTTTATAATGGGGAAGAAGAATAGCAGGGAGATAAGTAGTTATGATACACAGCTTGTTTACTTTCAGCTCAGCAACAGAGAGATGCATGGCATCCTGACCAGGATGCCTGTCTGGTAATACTAATACCTCCCTCCATGAGAAGAATAAGAAAAGAATGCATGTGGTAAACAGGAACCTAGGAATCTGCCTTGTCAAATAGTTGGCCCCTTGAGTTTAGTACTGGTGAGCCTGACTGGCAGCACTTTTTGAGTTTGCCACACCTCTCGGGTCAGCTAGTTCAATACTTAAGGAGTACCACATAAAGAAGATGAACTTTCATCCAGATTATGGTTGCCTACAGCACCAAGTATATCCACTGTACTTATATGGGTCACTAAAGAAAAACGAGAAGCTAGTCACTGCAGGTGTTGATAGCACTTACCTTTCTGAGCGAGACTGTTCAACCAGAAGAGCTATTAGAGCAATCATTTTCTCAAGTGCAGCAGGCCTGTATTTTTCTTCCGTTAAAGACAGAATGTCTTCCTCCTCCTCTTCCTCCTCTCCTTCTTCTTCTGATAATACTTCAACTTGTGGCTGAAGTACAAGCAGGTAAAGAAATACATAATTCTCAGTGCATACCTTTCCAGAGTGATTTCTATAGACACCAGAGTGTTTTTTTGTGATTTCTGAAAGGCTCAAATGCACACAAGCACACTAAACCACATAAATATACACACCAGAGGGATTTTGATAAGCCACTCTTTCCCGACTAAGCAGAAATATGAGGACAATAATATTGACCCACAAGGATAAACTGAGATAATTTGTGCCAAATGCTTTAAATGTTAGGAAAATACAGATGATCAATGCTAAGTGTTACAAGAATTTGTCAAATGAAGAGTTGGTACTTACGTGAACGGTCATTCTGAGATGACAGGAGGAACAATCCACTACATATGGGGTTTTGATCCTCGCACCAGCCAATGTAGGAGCTGTCTTCATTCGAAACCGTTTTTCTGTTAAGCCCTAGTCCCTCTCCGGTCTATTCCTTCTCAAGTGTTCATTACACTTCACATCATACAGCAACATCCTATTTCCTCTTTTAACATAGCGGTGAGTGTGGATTGTTCCTCCTGTCATCCCAGAATGACTGTACACGTAAGTACCAATTCTTCATTCTTGGGATGACAAGGGGATCAATCCACTACATATGGGACTTTCCCAGGCTGTACCATGGGCAGGTCACCATCTACACTATTGGCTGCAAAACAATGCAACCAAATGCCACCTGAGCAGATTTATATTTATCTTATAATGCCTAATAAAAGTTGTAGGTTCTTTCCAGCCTGCCGTGTTACAGACATCTTCTAACGAAGATGCTGAAGCATACGCCACACTGGTTGCCACTGAACTCGTGGAATGTGGCCAAACATTACTAGGTCTTGGTTTCTTCGCATAATCATAGCAGAGAAAAAAAATGCAGGCTTTTATCCATCTGGCAATTACTGTTTTGCTAGCCCTCTGGCTCTAAGTTTTTGGATGATAAGAAACCAACAAGGCCTCTGATCGCCTAAAACTTTTAGTTCTTTTAATATAAATCCTCACCACTCTTGGCACATCCATGGTGTGCTACCTACGTTCTAAATCATGAACTGGTCTTGGACAAAAGGTGGGCAGCAAGTGAATCTCCTCAACCTTTGTATTAGATGACGCACACTTTGGTAAAAACGTAGGGTCGAAACACAGAGTTAATTTATCTTGGTCAAACTTACTCATATTCTCATTAATAGACAATGATGCTAACTCTGAAATCCTGCTGGCCGAAGTTACAGCCAATAAAAATGCCGTTTTGAAAGATAACAACCTCAAGGATGCTTCTCTTAGAGGCTCGAATGGTGCCATTGTTAATGCGTTCAACACTAGGTTCAGGTCCCAAGAGGGAAACCTATGAACTGTGGCAAAGGAATTTAAAGTGTCTCCTTTCAGAAACCTTCTTACATGAGAGTGTTTTGAACATGTTCTTCTTCCACACTCAGCACTGCCAATAATGCCGCCACTTTTCTTTTCAAGGTATTAGGACACAAACCTTTATCCATATCATCTTGTAAGAAAAGCAAAATATGTGACACATTCACTTCCACAATAGCACGTCATTAGCACTGCACCATTTTAGAAAAGTTTTCCAAGTCCTATCATATATCTTCTGAGTGGACTCTCTGCAAGAAGCCAGTACAGTCTTGACCACCTTATCAGCATAGTCTTGTCCCACTAAAAATTTCCATTCAATTTCCATGCTGCCAGACTCAACCATTCCAGGTCTGGATGAAAAACTGGGCCTTGACTGAGTAAATCTGCCCTTATTGGTAATCTCCATGGTGGGGCTTGAGCCATCTGCAGTGACACTGGAAACCATGGCCTTCTCGGTCAATACGGTGCTATTAATATCACGGAAGCTCTCTCTACTTCAATTTTGACAAGTACTCTCTGGACAATTCGAACTGGAAGAAAAGCATAGTGCACTCCTGTCAGCCACCTCAAAGACAGCGCGTCGTGAGCTTCTGCATCTGTGCTTCCATCTATGGAAAAATACCTTTTTAACTTGGTATTTCCTCCAGAAGCAAATAAATCCACTTGTAAAGGTCCAAAAATCCTTTCCAAACCCTGGAACACTTCTCTGTAGAGGAACCAGTCTCCCGGATGCATTACATTCCTGCTCAAATAATCCGCCTGAATATTCAACTCTCCTTTTACAGCTGTTATCGACCTCACATTTCTCTCGGCCCATTTGAACAGTCTGGTCGATTCTGCCACCAAGGGCACTGAATGTAGACCACCCTGTTTGCAAAAGTATGCCTTGACTGTCATATAGTCTGTGAAAACTTTCACATGTTGATTCTTTATTAATTTCGCAAATCGAAAAAAGTGATAATGAATTAGATGTGTTGATGAAAGGGGATCTGAAAAAGAGAATCTCTAGATTTTACAAAATATTGTTGCAAAGAGAAATGGAACCAGAGATGATAAAAGACAATATGGTTAAATGGGCACAAAATATTGGACACTCAATTGAGTTGGATACATGGGTGAGGGTATGGAAAACAGATATAAAATTTACACTAAGTTTGAATTTAAGGGAAAATTTTTATAAAATGTTACATAGATGGTACATGACACCTGTAAGGTTGAAAAAAATAACAAAAAATGGGAATGGAAAATGTTGGAAGTGTGATGAAAAAGAGGGTTCCTTGTTTCATATGTGGTGGACTTGTAAGGTTGCAAAGAAATTTTGGAAGGAAATACATGATGAAATTCAGAGAATGTATAATTTAAACTTTGAAATGAAACCAAAATTTTATTTGTTGAATATGTTAGGGTAACAAAGAAAAATAAGATCTCACCAGAAAACATTGTTATACGTTATAACTGCAGCAAGAATGACATATGCGCAACATTGAAAGAAGGAAATTATATTGATATAAAAGAATGGAAATTAAAAGTTCTGGATATGGTAGAGAAAGAAAGGTCAGCTTTTTCACTTAAAAATAAACAAATCCAGAACTTTGAAAGAGAATGGCAAGAAGTTTTGAATTGGATAAAGGAATGAGGAAAAGTAATAAAGAAAGTGTGTTGGTAATGATGGAAATGAAAATTAAGGATGTTATAGAATAAGTATAAACTGAATGTGATAAGGTCAAAAGTAATAATGTAGAATAGAAAAAATGTATAAATGGGATGTAAACACAAACTCAACTGGAAAAATGAGGTTTAGAAGCGGGGGCGGGGTTATTTTGTGTAAAACTTCAATAAAAAAAAATTAATTTCACAAATCTTTGTAGAGCCAACCTTACAGCTTTCAACTCTAGGTAATTTATATTGAACCTCTTGTCTGATGTGGTCCAAACGCCTTGCACAGAGTAGCCCTCGCAATGAGCACCCAAACCACGTAGACTGGCATCTGTTGTTACATGGATCATGCTGTGTATTTGAATTGGAACTCCTGTAGCTACATTCTTTTCCTTCAACAACCAAGCTAATTCCTTTCTCACTTGGTCTGGAATCCTCACCTTGTAATGTCTCTTTGCAGAAATTGCAAACTGATGACTCAACAGTAGCTTTTGCAGAGGTCTTGCATGAAAACTCCCCCACTGAAATAACTGTATTGTTGAAATCAAAATAGCCATTACTTTTGCCAGTTGGATGAGACCCACTGATCTCTGGTCCAATATCTTGCTTGTTTCCTGCTTCAGTTTTACTAATCTGTCCTGTGATAGATATATCTTCCCCTCTAAGGTATCTATCTTTGCTCCTAAATGAGTTAAAGTTGTTGTAGGGTCCAAAAGACTCTTCTTGAAATTCAGAAGAAATCCATAATCTCTTCACATCTGAATCGTTAATTTTACATCCTTTCTCAAGTTCTCTTTCATCTTTGCTTTTAACAAGATATCATCTAAGTAAGGATATAAATGCACCCCTCTCACACACAGGCGTGCTATAAATGGAATCAGCATCTTCGTAAATACCCATGGTGCTGATGTCAGGTCGAAAGGCAAGGCTCTAAATTGGAAATGACAATCTTGATAATGAAACCTCAAGTACCTCCTGTCCTCTTCCATCATTGGGATATGTAAATATGCCTCCCTGAGATCTACAGATGCCATGTAATCTCCCACAGACAAATTCTCTCTTATTGTCTGTACAATTTCCATTTTGAATTTTTGATATTTCACAAACTTGTTGAGGTACTTTAGATTCAACACTTTAGATTTAGATTTGCCATTGCTCTTGGGTACTCCAAAGAATACTGAATAAACTCCCAAGTATTCCTGCTGCTTGGGAACCTTTTCTATCGCTCCTATCTGCAACAAATGAAGAATTTCTTGACGTACAATCTGTTGTTTGTTTTTGTCTTTCGACACTGGTGACAGAAGAAATCTGACTTTCAGCTTGGTGTGAAAACAAATTTTGTACCCCTGAGTTACTACAGTTAAAGCCCACCAGTCTGATGTTATTTGACACCGCCTGTTTCCGAAAGAGAGAAGTCTTCCTCCCACCAATTGTCATTGATGGTCAATACTGTGACTTTCTCTGCTTGGGATTATTCCCAAGCTTTCCCTTCCTTGTCTGGAATACTGAAATTGTTTGCTGAACTGTAGTCTCTGTCTATTCCACTGAAACTTATCTGCATGGTATTCAGACACTCTTCCAGTGTATCCGTTGGCTCTTTCCTCAAGAAAGGAGTAACTAGAGCTTCTATAACTCCTCCTATCCACTTTCTTTTTCTGTAAAGTGGGCATTACCTGTTTCTTCTCCTTAATCTCTACTAAGACCTTTTCTAGTGCCTGATTCCCAGACAACAATTCTCCCTTAAATGGTACAAAAGCCAAATTATTTCTAGATTTTTGGTCAGCCTCCCAGTGCTTCAACCATAATGATGTTTTAGCTATGGTCAACAAGTTCATACTCCTAGCAGCAAAAGCAGTTGAATCATAACCCGCATCAGCAATATACTTCAGAACTTTCTGGATTCTTTCTATAGCTTTGAATAATTCCTGCATACCTAAACCTTGTGAATCCAATATATCCTGTGTCCAGAGTACAGCAGCCCTAGCAAACAGAGAAGTCGCTACCGACGCTCTACTTGCTAAAGATGCTGCCTTATGTGCTTTCCTTAGAGACATCTCTGCCCTTCTTTCATCCACTTCTTTCAGTTGAGTGTTCCCCTCCCTAGGAACAATCGCCCCGACACCAAACCCGCAATCGGGGCATCCACTGGGGGCACTTTAAGAAATTCAACGTCTCTTTTAACAAATGAATATAACTTTTGACTATAAGCCAGAAGTTTCTTAGAATTCCATTGTGAGGACCACTTACTCATAATCACACCCTTAAAAAATTCTGGCATAGGAATTTCCCTGCCCCAAGTCTCCTTTTTTTCTAATTACTGAAGCTAATTTACTTTCCTTAGTACCATTCTCCACTTCCTGCTCTTTGTAACTATCCAAACCTAAAGTCTGCATAACCCTTCTTAAAAGACTACAGAAATTTTCTCCCTCAAACAATCTGTCAGACTCCATCTTATCATCCTCTTCATCTTCTGAAGACACAAACTCTTTAACCTCTTCCATACTAACGAAGCTATCTGGTGATTCATTTTCTTCCTCACTATCCTCTGTCTCATGTTGCAGTCTACCTCTAGAATGTCCACTCCTTTGCTCCATCCTGAAATCTGACTCTTTATTAGCCTTCTCTTTCTCGACTAAAATTCTCTTCTTATTTCTTAGGTCTTTTAGTTCACTTCCACCTGACCTTTCATCTTGATCCAACCTTCTTCTTTTAGCAGCTGGTAGTTCATTATCAATTTGATCAGACTCCAATTCGTTAATACTTGTATGTTGTTGTAAATTAATTTGATTAATTTGATTTGGCATATTGGAATTTTTTAATAAATTCATCATATTCCATATAGCCATTTGGGATTGAAAATCATTTACATTCAAATTCATTTGTGGTATCTGGGCATTTAATAATGTTTGGACCTGTGTCTGAGCCGTTTCCCTTATCAATTGATTTATATCTGCATGAATTTCCTCCTTGGATTGTCTACTTGGATAAGATGGTCTTATTATATTTCGAGAATTGGGTTGTGAATCAAATCTTGTTTCATTTAATTGTTCCTGTCTCTGACTTGGCACACTCGCAAACCAACTCTGTAAAAATGTTTTAAATTCAGAGGTCATCTCAATTTGATCCAAAGTTGGCTGGGGCAATTCGTCTGTGTGTGTCTCTAAATCAGAGCAAATTTTCAGACCTTCCTGCTTCTTTTTGCCCAGACATTACTGGACGAGCAAAGCTGCCCACGTGCACTGTTGCTCCACCCCTCACTCCCTCAGAGGCTTCAGGAAGCCGCTTAGACGCTATCGTTGCCATTTTAGAACTGCCGGTTTCAAGATGGCACCCGGGAGCCGCGATTGTAAGTTTCAGAGCCACCACTGTCTGTTTTGAGTGCTTTTTTCCGCCACCTCTTTCTGATTTTTCCCCCTTTCTTGCCTTTTTCTCTGAGGTCCCTTTACTTGCTTCTTTCGTTTTCTGACTGTCTGGGGTTCGCTGTTTGTGCCCCCTAACAATCTTTACCTCGTCTGCCTCACTTTCACTCGAACTCAAAAATATTCTTCTTAAATCTGCTCGATTTTCCTCATCCATGATACTCTCCAATTTGGTCTTACGGACAGAATCACCTCTGCCATCGTCCGTGACCTGCTGTGTTGCGGTTTTCTGGACAGGATGCAGTTTTTCATTGTCCAAGCCCAGCTGCACAGCGGTGCTCCGGATGGAATCGTTTTTTAATATTCCGTGGCTGATAACTATTTTCTCCACTATCTGGGATGATTTCCCCCTTCTTTTCTAGTATTCTTTCCCCTTTTCTCAGATTCCTGCTCCATATCTATCATACAAACTAAATACCAGGGAGGGACCAAAACACATCTAGCTGGACCACAGGAGAAATAAAAACTGACTGGAGGGGGACTAGAGCTTAATGGAAAAATGGTTTAGAATGAAGACAGGTCCTGTATCAGCTGACGTGAGGAACAAAACCCCATATGTAGTGGATTGCTCCTCCTGTCATCCCGAGAATGACTTTGCGTATCAGGACTGAATCACAATACTAATTCAATGAAAAGATACCTGAACAGAAAAGCACAAGTCATTCTTGCACTTTTCCAATAAGCAACATTCAACATTCAAATGATATTTAAAGCAGTAATTTTCATACTTATTAACCCTTAGGAAGATCTTTTTACATTAATATATCTCCTATGGAATCCTGATGTGTTTCGCACAGAACTTCCAGTGTTTGGGAACCAAGGTTTTGGGGCCATGTGGTAGAATGCACATTAATTTCTCATGAGATACTGTCCAGATCTCTTGGGTGCCACCTACTTTCCTACATGAATAGAGAGCAAACTTCATACCTCTGTTACTACCTTTATGAATAAATATTTCAGGATAAAAATCAGCACAGAGAGAGACAAAATGTCCTTCAGAAAGATTGTCTTTTCCTGTTCATAGAACTACTAACACTCCATCACCACCCTACCTCAGGGCAAATTTGTATTTTTAAGGTTTCAATCAGTGAGGCTATTTCAGTGATTTAAGAATAACATATGTGTCATAAACATGAGGAAGAAGAAAAGAAAATGTTGTCTGATCTGCAAGATAAAGGTCTATTTTTTGCACACAAGGTTATTATAGACTTACATTTTCAGGTCCTTTGGTTCCCATATAGAAATGGACCATTGTTGATATTGCTTGCAGTGAAAGCAAGAACTGGCTCTGGAAATAGTTGAAGATTAGAAAACTATAAGCAACACAGTTCATTCATTTCCCACCTTTCTCTCACAGGGCAGATTTAAAACAACAGAAAAATACCAAACAAACAAACAGATAAATAAATAAATGTTTTTAAAAATGCACAGAGTAAGAACAATGGCAAAAATCCAAATCAGCAGATGGCAGAGCATCCTAGTAGACAATGCTAAGCTCAAATAAAAGCTAAAGAAGCCATACAAAACTGAAACAACCCAAACTACACTCACCTCCTCTTCTCCCATTTTGGCAAATTCATAAAGAAAGGCAAAGTATTCTGTGAGATGTTTACTGTGAGGTTTTACACCATGTTCCATAATTGACAACAGCGTCTTCACAAAGCGAGTTACACATGAACGACTACCAATATCTTCCACAGGACCATCCATGTCATCCGAACTGAAAATACATTTCAATTTGCATCTTTCAGTATATTTTATGGCAACTGCAAACGCATTTCAAATTGCATCTTTCAGTATATATTATGGCAACTGCAAACACAATGTTCTAAGACCAATCTAAAGCAAGAATGTGCCATTTCTTGTTGGAAAGGGGCAACATTGCACATCTTCCATCTTACTAAAGACTGTTCTACTGTCTCTGGCACAAAAAATCAGTAGCTGCTTGCAAAATGGTGACCTCCACTATAGAGACCACAGTTAAAAAAAAATTCAGAGTCAACTACTTTGCTACTCTACGATGCTGGAGAATGCAAGAACATTCTCCTGCACCACAGAGTCCCAGAGGCAGTCAGGGCACAGCATCTCTTTTTCTTCTGGAAGAAATGGAAACTCAAAAATAAGTCATTTGTGCAATGCCGCCAAATGGTTACAGAGGTTTGTACTGGTATTGGTACAAATCTAGTCAGTGGTGGTAGACTGGATGGAGAGAGCACTCTTCAACTTAACAGACAGTTCTGCATACTGCACTACCCTTTTATTTTCATACTATTTGCAACAAAAATTATTGCAGTCCTGTGCATAATTAGCTTTGATTAAGTTCCACTGAACTCACCGGCACTTCATTTCAAGTAAAAATATAGAGAAGTTTATATGGAGAATAAATCTTTTGAAGTGGCACAGTGAAAAATTAAGAATTAACACTAACACTGTGCCAATTTTGACATCCAAAACATGATCCACACATGGAAACATGATCTATAATGTTCATTTAATATCTTTCAAAGAGAGCTGAGTATGTGAAACAAGCCTTTGAAATAGATGTCATTATTTGAAGTAAATGTATCAGGTACAAAATAACAAAAAACAAAAAATATATGCTTTCAAGTCTCTTTTTGACTTATGCTGACCCCATGAAAGAGCCCTGGTGGTGCAGTGGTAAATGCTGGTACTGCAGCCACAATGTTCTGAGTTTGATCTTGCAGGGCTCCAGGTTGACTCAGCCTTCCATCTTTCCGTAGGTCGGTAAAATGAGTACCCAGTTTGTTGGGGGCAATTAGCTTATAACATCGTAAACCACTTAGCGAGTGCTTTGCATTGATAAGTGGTATAGAAATGTAACTGCTATTGCTATGAATTTCATAGGGTTCTCTTAGGCAAAGAATACTCAGAGGTGTTTTTGTCAAATATTTTACCAGTCTTCTATTCCAGGCTGCAGGTAAAGATGAGCATGAACTGGTCTTAGCCGCTGGATCACATGAATACACAACCGTTGAAACATCTGTAAAGCAAACATACAGGAGACATACAGATACACTTTAACAGGACTTAACCAATGTTGTAGAACTACTTGGTCATACATTCAGTCATTATTAAAATACTGCTTCAATATTAGGTATCTGAGACATTCATACAATTCATTTTGTAGAGTCCGCCTAACACACACTCTTAAAACATGGAAAATATACACACAGCAAACATCTGTTTGGAAACATACATAAAAAATCAAAATCAAAAATTGAGTAACTGAGTTGGTTTATTATTGAAAAAAAAAAATTGAAACCCACAGTGTCTTTATTAGGACAAATAAAAACGTCACAAAACAGCAACCAGTCCTAAGAGTTTTCTGGGATTCTTCAGGTAGTTATTACACAGCACAGAAAAGGAGCGTGGTGGGAGGAAGGCACTGGAAAGCTAGGTCTACTTTTTAAAATTGTGATGATGCAGGGTGGCAAATAAAAAAGGGAGGCCATTATTTGGAAAACTAAGCATTTACTTACAAATTAACAGTTGCAACAAACATCTGTTGCAGCACGGTTCCCATACCCCAGTGTAAACAACCACCCAAGTGATTCAATTAACTATAACAAACCTTCTCTCACAACTCTCATCTGT
The DNA here is from genome assembly GCA_030412105.1 of Cyclura pinguis. Classification (NCBI taxonomy): domain Eukaryota; kingdom Metazoa; phylum Chordata; class Lepidosauria; order Squamata; family Iguanidae; genus Cyclura; species Cyclura pinguis. Next base: position 12,406,004 of record CM059599.1, on the reverse strand, counting down.
CACTAGTTTCACCACTCTGTTCAAACTGCTGAATTCTACTGCCAGCCAGTTCTCAAAGAGCAACTACCATTTTTCTGCCACTTTGTCCAGAATACCATCCATCCACCACCATCTGAGTGACCATTCTTGTTCATCAACTCAATAGTCTCATCAGCAAGCTACAGATCCTCTCGGTATTAACACCTACCCCTCCTTTTGTTGAATAGGGGCACTTCCAATAGTCCCTCTAAGCCAAGAAAGAGTGCTGAATGTCTGTAAACACATGCAGGTATCAAAAGGGCAGGGGAGGGAAAGCTGGCCCTGAAGCCATATTTTGCAGCACTCAAAGCCTTTCTGAAAGCTCCAGATCATTAAAAAAAAACAGGATTTTTCCCCCAAATAAGGCTCAAAATGCCACAATTTGAAGTGCTTTTGGCCCACAATTGCCTTCCCAAAACTTTCACAGTACTGTAACCCTTCCCCCAAGCATCCAAGAATAAAACTGGAAGCAACATGACATTACTTCCTGTTGCATCAGACAAGCTGCTGTAGCCTCCAGGGAGTATAGAGGTGAAAACCGACCCCACCCACTCTGTAGTTGTCTAATGCTGTTCTAGCTCCATAGAAAAATATTACATCATTATGTAGTTCTACTGCATGGATTTACTTTTTATTAACACTGACACATGTGCAAAAATCAACTGGGCAAATGAACAAGGCAGAACCATAATCTACAATTCAGAATTTAAACAGCTACATTAATTTAATAGCTTACAAGTAGATTGAGGGCACAGTACCTAAGTGTTTGGGTCACTGGAAACTAACAAGTAGAGAGAACAGAAACAGTGGCCACGTGCAAGAATATTAACTGTCAAATAACACCAAAGTACTACCTGCTGCATATCATGTTCTTTTTCTCTTACCTGTCTCACAATTTGATTGGGACATTTTATTAGAATCTGCATGGGCCACCAATCATCGTCAGCCATACGATCCAGAAACCACTGCAAAAAACAGACATTGTTCACACTTTAATCTGTATTCTTTATTAGTTGCAGGTGCCCTTTCAATGTTGCTCCATTTAAGGAAACCACTGTGTATGTTATTATCTCTAACTAACAAATCTTCAAAAGGCTAAAAGCTCTCCAGCAATTAATTATCCTTCTTGAAAGGACTAGGAAAAAGAATAATCATGTCAGATTTTATAGAAGAGGGAAAACAACTCAAGGCATGAATTTCCTAATGGCGTGAAGCTGGGCATAGATTTTCTGTCAGACACAGAACTTGTGCAGGTTCTTCATAGTAATATGCAATGAACAAATTTTTTTCTTGTGGAATTTTCTTGCTTTAAAAGTGTCATAGCCTCCCTGCATTCTAACATGCTGCAATCTAGATCCAACACTAGATACGTTTTGCAGGAACGTTTGTACAACAGGTTTTGTCTGCTGGTGCCTTCAGTTTATGATATAGTCTTGGCCACGTCAGGCAGAACAGCTGAAACCTGATGCAATGAAAATTTGGTTTTGGCTGAGAACAAAAGACTAACCACAGGAAATAAGGAAGACACTTTGATGAAATAATAGTGCTCTTAGATAAAAGTCACAGATACTACTAATGGGACAACATTCTATACGCATATGATTGCAACCTTCAAGTACTTCTCATGCAGATGCATCAACCATTAAGTCTTACAGATGATTTGCCCCATCAGTATGTTTATCAAAACCCACTGTCTTTTAGCCTGTTGTATCACAATTAAAGTATATGCCTCCAAAAAATGGAGGTCAACAAGCTCTGAAGGAGTGGGATATATATGTTTTAATTAAATTTATTAAGGTGTTTTCTCCCTTCCTGAATTTATCATATTTATTCCAGTGTGACTATCTACAATAAAGATAAAAGTTGAATATAAAGTAGGCTCTACCTACAAAAATAAAAACACAAAAGACCTTCTGTTTAACTAGCTAGCGCATATATTTTACACAGTTCAAGTAATCCTTCCCCTATTAATCTATAAATGTATCCTGTGATACTGACACACGCAGCCCAAAGCAGTTTATTTTTACATATTTTGTATCTTTGCAACAGTATCTTTTCTGTCTTACCTCACAAGCAGCTTGACTGTTGTTAAACTGTTTGGTTAACAATTCGATCCACTGAAGCATTGTGGGCTAAAGAGAGCAGAAAGTTCCAAGTGAAGCATAAAACTATTAGCATTTGAGTTAAAAAAAGAGATGATGCAAAAGCAACGACACAAAAATAGTACTCTTTCATTCTATCCCCAAATGGTTAGCAACCTACCTTTTGATTTAGTAAAATCGGTTCTCTTACATGCTGGAGTTTTCTGAGGTTTTCCAGCTTAGATAGCACTGAGTATTGCCTCACGTTTACTGACAGAATGGTATAGGTTGACTCTATATATATTAATTTATAGGAAGCTTAAAGTTTTACTCAGGGTACAGAAAGTGCATTTAATACATATGTTTGGCCACAGCAGTTCAAAGGGCTCTACAAAAAGCAAGTTCAGTAGATTCTCAATTTAGAGCATGAAATACACAGCGTGAGGTGGAAAGTGTGAAATGGGAGTTGAAATAGTGTTAAAAATTTAGAGAAAACAGATTTAAAATAATGAAAATCACCCCAGAACAACATACCTTTTCTTTTGAATGAATAAATGTTTCCAGGACGAAAGAAGTGCTTAACTGTAAGACAAAAACTGAAAGTCACAGTGTACCCAGAACACACACTGAAGTAACAATTATCTTAAAAAATGTTAATTTTATTTTACCTTGGCTGTCATTAGAGAAACTGCCTTTGGATCTGGTAATGTGCTGGGGATACTACTACACAGCTGCCACATGAACCTAGTGCCAGATACAGTTACACAGGATTATTTCTAAAATCTGGATAATGCCTTTTTTTTTAAATTGAACCTAAGGTTAAATAAAACCACTTACCCAAAATATGTATGCTCAAAAATATTCTTGTCCTGAAGAAACTGCATGTTATCATGCCATATCCACTGAAGAGAAAAACAAAAAATCAAATATAAAGGTCTTTACTCTTTTGGAGCCCTATAAAAAGATTGAATTGGGGCGGGGGACTAAAGCCATTGCTTTACATTAAGAAGTATCTGAAATTTATCAACTCATTCAAAGTTAACTGCTGTGTAGGTTGCTAGGACCAAGTCCTACATCACTTGTGAAGCGCATGTTAGGTTGATACTCTCAACTTAATCCAGGTGGTGGGGGCTCTTAGAGAAAAAGCAGAATTAAGAACGTCCTTTTAAAAAAAAAGAAAGAAGAACTTCAAATTAATGAATTTGTTTGCCAATTTTCTTCATACAAATCATATGCTGCGCCTAATTTGCTACTTGCATAAGACTGGTGAGCTGTCTGTTTCAAAAACAGAACTCACAGGCTTGGGTCCTAAGACACAGTCTGGCACCACTCCACCTCCGATGCGCGTCCTTCATTCTTCAGGAGGGGACCCAACCCTCTGGAAAAGGTTTTGGGACGGCACGGGGGGGGGTGTAATAGCAATGGAAGAAGGGACACAGTTTTTTTTTTCTTGCCACAGCTCACAAAGCTGTTTAACAAAATTGGTACAAATAAAGAATACAATTTGAACAAGAACCTTCACACTTCTATGTTCTTGTTAAAACTACCCCCATGCATACCTCTAACAATTCAGATGAAACATCAAATTTGTAGTCTCTGCCATTTTCTTCTTCTGGATCCATCCGTTTATAAAACAGCATGTATGCACTATGTGTCTAAGAGATAAACACAAACCAACAGCATTATTTTGAAACAGAGCAAGGAGCCAAATGAGAGCTATTTAGTTTTGATATTGAAGAATAAAATGAAGTACCTTTTCAAAGGAGAAATCCATGAATTTATCAGTGACAGAATCATATGTTTTTGTCTAGCAGAAAGAAAAAAAAGGATACACTGTTTTATACTGCTACTGCTCTAAGAAGCAATCCTATCTTATGCCTGCCCACTGGAACAGAAGTAATTTCATTCTTCATGCCAGGGTTATGCTTAATTTTGCAGCAGCAATACTTCTGATCACTTGTGTTGCAATTCAATATTACATGAGAACAACAACAACAAGCCCTAATCCTCCTCATGAAATTTTTGTTATGAGTTGTTAATAATAACAAAATGTAGAAATAAGTTATCTCTTTTATTAAAATAGTAATATACAAAATAATGATTCCAACCGGCAACTCCCTGGTTGAAGGATTCTGGGAGCTTTAGTCAAGAAACTAAGTTTTCTAATCTCTCATTATGTGTACCTACCATCTGAGTGAAAAATGAAGTGACTAATGAATCCAGGATAGGACAGGTATCTTATAAACTGTAAACTAATGCTGATACATAACACTGAAAATGATGTATTTATAGTTATCATGACAAAATGATGCCCTTTTAAGCATTATTACTAGGAAGATAAAGATTCAACTCACTGTCATTTCTCCACCAAAACACTCAGAAGCCAGCTGAGCAGAATCAAATGGTTTTACTTCAGCATCATTAAAAAGATACCTAGAGAACACAAAATATTACACAATTGATAAACTATAAATAGCCCAAATTTTTCACACTTCTGGAAATAAAGTGGACACTATCCAGCAAAGTCCTTGACTGTGCTGTGAAGTTAAAAAAAAAATGGACAATTTGAGCAAACCAAATAAATACCTGTCTCCTAGTTAAGATCATTTTAGCCAAAAATTATGAATGCCATGATAAATCAGGTAACAATCATACAAAACTTAGAGAACAAGCAACTAATTAAAAAAAATTAAGTAGGTTCATTTTGAAAACAGAAATTAAACCCATTGATTCTATAGTTGGATTAAAAAATGAACACCAAACTATTTATCATTCAGGAATCTTCACGCTTCTCTTTTTGGATATATGTTTCATCTTTCACTATACCCTTGCCAATAATAATCATCTGCTGAGATATCTGAATTAGAAAACTATGACTAACAGTGTTCAAAGATTAAAACCTCCTACTCACCACTTGTTGTTTTTGTAAGCATGAGGATTCACAATATCTCGGATAAAACTGTAGTAGTGCCCCCCATCTGCTGTTCCTGTGTGGACGGTTACACCAATCAAATCGTACTCATAACTCCTGGTTTCCTTTGAACCACTGCTATCATCCTTGAAGCCTTAAATAACGCATTACAACATTTAGCAACTCATTCTTTCAATTCTTAAAACAGTGCTGATCTACATCATATTTTGGAAGATGCAAGAAAGAAATATATTACTATCATGGTATGTTACTGAAGCACCGTACAAAAGCTCGAAACATCCCATCCTCAATCTGTGATATTAACCACATTTCAGTTCTTTGGATGGCTCTGGACTGAGCAAATTTTATTTGTTGGTGATGGAGAACTCCTGCATGCCCAAGAATGAGCACAGGATGATAAGAGGTTGATGCTATATTATACTGAAAACCTGTGAAAGCATTAGAGAAACACTTAGTATTTAATATCTGATATTACAGTTTTAATGTCCCAGGTGGTGAATTGAGAATTTTTACTTTTCATTATGAAACCGTTAGTTTAAAGAAGACTGAACCCAGGGCATTTTTAAATCACTTGAACCTTTCCTGTGCTCACTGGAGCCCCGCTAACCTGTTTTCTCAACATACAGTGACTCCCAAGAAAGTAGCTGGCAATCAGTTTCATCTTTCAAGGTTTTCTGAAAAAAGCTTGGCAACCTCTAAATAATACTCTGAATGTGTGACAAGAAACAATGGATTTTTCAGGGCAAGCATTATGGCATTCACTCAATCCTACTACAAACTATGTTACATATAAATATTTAAATACAATCAATAGGATTTTTACGTTCAAATTTTGACAAACCTTGTTCATATATTGAAATATTTACTGTTCCAGTAGGGTTGGCAGAAAACAGAGAAACTAAAATTAAATACCTTCTTTCCTGTCACTCTTTCCCATCAGAAAATCTTCAGTGTAAGGTGTCATGTCCAAACGCAAGGGAAATGAGAAGTGCGTGTTGACCTTCTCCTTCATCATAGTGACCATGTTAAAAGTATACCTCATTGTATTGAAACTTAAGATTCGAGGTAATTTTTTAAAACATGCCCTGAAAATGAAACAATGTAACAGATGCTTTTTTACAAGAGGAACAGTAGGGACAAACAGAAAACAGAAGAGGAAAATATTATTCATTTAGAGAACATTATTATGGTGTGGTATCCCATTTGTGGAATGCTGCTCCCTAGCAGAGGTCTGACTGGCACTGATGTCAGTTTCATTCTGACATCAAGTTTAAAACAATGCCTTTTAATCCAAAATGGAAACGTTCATGGTTTTAAACTGTTTTAACATTTTAACATGTTTTAACTCATTGCTTAATGTTATTTTAGTCTGTTTATATTATTTTATTGCAGCTCTGAGATCTCATGTTATGGAAAAGGACAGAAATATTTTAATAAAATAAAATAAATTAATAATTGTCATACAAACCATACCTTTTTTCAGCCCGTACTTTTTTCCCACAGTGAGAGCAAGTATACATGTTGTCACCTTCCAGAGTATCTTTAATAGTAACTTCATCAAGGGATTCCTATATATAGTATGAGAAAGAAAGCATTGCTTCAACATCTATTCGAGGTTCCAGTAAGAATACATACATTAACTTAGTTTACAAGGATAATAATTTTTAACTAAGAAATAAAAGATGTCTGTTAGAGTATTTAAGGCCAAAGAGCAGTATCTGTAATCTCCATGAGGCAAGAAAGTACACTGTAAGCAAAGCAGTAAGAATTCCTCCACTGAGATGTATGTGTAGCATGTGCAACTGCGGCTAGCAAATTAACACTGGAGTTCTATGTCATGCAAGAAACCATAAATACTGGGGAAAGATCCAGCCCGACCACAGCTGTACATGTTATCTGTCAGCAACCATGGCGGTGACAGCAACCAAGTAATATTAAGTGGATTATTTGCTGCAGAATCACCAGCGAAATATCTTCAGTACCTAAATGCAGAGAATTTCATGTTAGGTGAGATACAGACACTCTCTTAAAAGAACTACCAGCACTATGTTGAAGTCATTATGACTCCAGACAGTTCTCTTCCATACAGGCCTGGGGGCAGGGGAGCATTTTGAAAGAGTCCAGGCTGCTTGAGGGCTCTGGTCACCTGCTAAGCATTAAAAAAATCCCTTCTTCCCATCCTTATTCCCTATTAAAACTCACTTTCTTCTTTCCCAAACTTAGAGGTGTTCCTCTTCTCCATAAGCCCAACTATCTGACCAGTTTTCCAAAAAGTCCACTTTCTCTCATTCTCTTTTCCATGCTGTCTTCTCAAAGAAATCACCCAGATTAGTCTAACAAAGCCATGTGACACATTTCCTCCAATTTTAATAGGTCTTCTCCTGAGACAGCAGGCTTTCATGTTTTACTGAACATGACAAGAGAGGCACTCAATCTAACAAATTCTAACAATCCAACTCACTAAAGCATATTTTGAAATTTAGCACTAAATGAAATCCCTAGACAAAAAACTTAGAGAATTAATAGCTCAAGGAATTAATCAACAAATTGATTCCACACTCATATGTTTAACCAATCAAGAGATCCTATGGTGTTGCCATGAACTACTTACATAAATATTCTTCATGTCTGCTACCTGGCATCTCACTGTGTAGAATTCTTCAGCAGTCTGACTGACATGTTCACAGTCCTAAACAGCAGTTGCAAAAACAAAACAAAGAAAGAAGAAAAAGAAAAATTAACAGCAGCCAATGAGTTTATCTCACTACTATCAAAGAAACTGGCTAGCTTTGGAGGACTGAGGGGAAATGGGTGGGGAAAGTATTATCAACTCACCAAAGAAACAACATTGTTTGTGATAACACCTCCAAATAAGCTTTTCACTGTATTTTTCTGTGAATGAATGAATTTATTTTAATCAATATAGGAAAAAAAATATACAAAGTCTTTTTTAAAAAATACCTTTTACTGAAAGCTTACCAGCTCTGGAGACATTTCTTCAATTTTTGTTATTAAATCTGTAAAAAATTCTGTCATGTCTTTCTGTTCACCAGTATTAAGTGGCTGCTTATCCATGGTGTATGTTTTGCAGAATGGCCTCGGATTGTATGCTTTGCATTCACTTTCCTTTATATAAAGCACAGGCAGACAGACAAACAGAACCAGGTGAAAGAAGCAATTAATTTTTAAAATGTAAAATCAAGAACACAATAATTTTTACACACAGTGGCATCTGACACTACCATTTTTGTCAGTGTTATGCGTTTCAAGAGAGACAGTGTAGTGTAATGGTTGGAGTAATGGCTGGAGACTACGGTTTAAATCCCTGCTCAGCTTTGGAAACTCACAGGGTAACCTTGGGCAAACCACACACTTTCAGGCTCAGAGGGCAAGAACAACCCCCACCCTGAATAAATCTTGCCAAAAAAAAATTCTGTGACAGGTTTGCCTTAGGGTTGCTGTGAGCTGGAAACGACTCGAAGACACACACAAAGGCTTCAAAATGATCAGAAGAGCTTATGAGCTTCATTAGAACTAAAAGGAGTAACATGATTTCTCTAGCTCTATGGTGATGTTACCCTGCTGTGCTCTTCTGAGGAAAGGCAAAGTATAAATGAAATAAATAATGAAGGATTTATGTTTTAAGAAATAGAGCAACATGTCCCTTTTCTGTAATTTTGGTTTTTACATACAGGGGACAGAAAATACACAGCTTTGAAGATTCTTTGAGCTCCACTTAACAGTCTACAGTCTGCAAGCACTGACAAAGCTTAGCATATAATATTGCTTTTTTGTTACTTCTTTCTCTCCCTGGCCTGCAATCAGTAGACCACATAATGAATCCACTACCAGAGACAGGAGAAAGATATAGTCTGGCTACTCCTTGACTTTTTATCCTGGAATCTGCTACCCACTAAAAATGACAGTGGAGGTAGCAAAGGCCTTTTTTCACCCACACACACAACTCTTGGTTGTATAAGCAGATCCAATGCTACAGGAAATGACCTTATGTCACTTCTACTTTCCATGCTTCTATGTCTACAACTGAATGATAGCTATTAAGGTGCTAACACAGAATGAAGGTGTGCGTTTCCACAAGAACATTCCAACCTACCATTAAGTGTGTAAACATTTTCTGAAGTTCCAACAAGGTGGTCTTGTGCTTCATGTCCTCAGAATACTTTAGAAATGGAAGATGGAAATAGTATGAAAAGTAGGTTATTTCATTTTGTGACATCTGTATGTTGCATGTTAAATATACAATTGGGAAAATTCAGGATTATAGCACTTCACAATGTATCTAGATTAGATCATTTCCAGGTAAGTAAATTTAAAGTGTGGGATGAGAAAAAATAATCAGCCAAACAATTATCTTAAAATAGGGATAGAGAAACATTCAACTGAAAACTTTAAAATGGCAAATTGGGAATTTACTGTGAATGCCCATTCTTGTACAAAGAGAAAGACACATCTAAACATACATTAATTCATCCAAGCAAGGCAATGGTCATGTGATCAAAACCCCTGTTATACTGAAAGACTTAAGAATAATGAAAGGCTCATAAGCTGTATATATAAAGGCCTTTATCTAGACAGCTTAGACGGTAGTGTTAACCTTCTTATCCAATAACATGGAAAGGAAGAAGACAAATAAGGCCTCTGAATGTCTGAAAGACTAAGTCTGACAGAGAACTCCTGAGTTTCACCATAAAGTTATTGAGAAAGTAGCCAAGGTTCACTCTTACAATGTCCTGGTTCTCCTGGTGAAATGTTGGCAATCATATACAGTAACATCTTGAGAATGATGCGCAAATTCCTGGATGGAAAGTGGTGAACTACTAACGGACTGAGATGCTCCAATTTAAAAAGTACTTAACATGACAACAGGAAGAGAAAAGAGTTTGGAGGGAGTTAGAAAGCACTGACAAAGGGCAGACCTATGTTTCTCAAGAGTGTCTGGTCTCAGGACAATGCTCAAGTTGATTTTTTTACCAATACGTATTAAGAGGACTCTCTTTCACCCTAACCTTCTCATAACTCACAGGTTTCCTCCAACACCAATGAAAAAACATTTTCCATAAAATCTCATTGTGGAAGAACAATTGGAAGAGAAACAAATATTTATGAACTTGTTGAAAGAGCAAACACTCGGGTAAGTTTTCCACTCTGTCAAAGACAGAACTTACCTGGATCTGATTATACATCTCCATATTAACAGGTGTGAAAGATGACAGAAGCCAAGGATTTCCTACTGACTGATGGACAAATTTAGAGAACCACAGCCTCTAAGGGCAGTAGGGCCACATGAAATGGCCTGGTGGGCTGAATTTGGCCTGTGGGCCTTGTGTTTCACACATGTGCTCTAGACACAAAAGGGAAGTAAGTGGCATGGAACAGTTTCAAACAGTTCTTAGAAGATTCAGTAAGGGCAGCACAGATCTACTGTCAAGAGCTTTAACATGCCATATAGATGGTTTGTGAACGGTCTTATCAGGCACCCTATCAGATTTCACAGGTGTATCAAGGAATTAGAATTGAGACACAGATATAGAAAGTATGGAAATAAAAGGTTAAAAAGGGAGACAGCAATGGAAAGACACATATTTGAATATGACAAAGTGTACAGAAGATTCAGAATAGAAGATGGTCCTCCAGAGGTGGCTGGACTACAACTCCCAGGTAACCCTGGCCAGTATGGTCAGTAGTGAGGAATGCTGTGAACTACAATTTAACAAGAACTGGGAAGTTCAATTATTCCCACTTCTGGTCTATATTACATGAGAACTGAACATGTGCCATTTGCCTTGCCTGGATGGTGGCAAGAATTAATGCATGCTTGAATGTCTCTTTCATCAAAGACAATGCATGTTTTTCTTTTAACAGAAAGACATTTCACTCTTGTATTTGCACAAATCCTGCAGTGATCCAGCAACTTTCAACTTTCAAAAATATTGTTATTCTGACAAGTTAACACTGATGCCAGCACAATCCTTGCATTACTGCATTCAAATGGGAAGGTTCTGCAACAGAAATATGCTACATGAACATGTAAAGCTGCCTTATGTCAATACTTGGTTCACCTAACTCAGTAATGTCCAGCTCAACTGGCTCCAACTCTCCCCAAGATCTCAAGCAAAAAGAGATTTTTATTAACTCTGATGCCCTGAAATCCTTTCATAACCAAAAGGAACATTCACTATGGAAAGCATATGCTTGCTTAGGACCACTACCCACTAGAGCTGCTTCAACAAACAAACAAACAAACAAACAACCCCACACACTTACTTTACTGTTTAAAATTAGCACAACATGAAAACAGGAAGGTCTTACCTTTGCAGTAAAGATAGCTTGCCTGGCTTCTGGAATCATATACAATTGTTGAATAGTTGATGCCAAGTAACAAGTTGCTCCAAGATTGGTTAGACCCACAAACCTGCATTCAGCTCTGACATCATCATGAGGCCAATAATCCCACTTGTAAGGTGCATGGGAAGCTGAAAAATATGGCAAAAGTAATTTTATTTCCTAAGACAAGTTGCAACTAAGAATTTACTTGAACTTCTATGATGTCATTAAGAATAATTACAAGGGAAGCTCTTATTCTCCCCTTTCAGAAGGGAGAAAGGAACAAATCACCTATCCTGCATTTGCAATTGCATTCTACAACTTTCTGGTAGAACTCTCTCTCTCTCTCTCTCTCTCTCTGCCCACCCCACCTTCTAGGAATCAATGAAAGAAGAGCTCTCATGCACTGTTTCTGCAATCCAGATCTATTTTAAAACAGGAAAGACGGCTCTCTGAAGATAATGTATGATGGTTATGGCCTGCTTGTTTCCTAGAAATGAATTAAAATATTCCATAGATCTAGCACAATCTACTACGATTACTACACATGATGGTACAGATCAATCTTCTGGGAGAGAAACCTAGCTTTGGAAAACACAGAACCCTCCCATTTCCTGAAGCACAAAATATTGTTGAAATGGGAACCAAATGGATTCTGGTGCTGATCTACTCCTGTCAGTTTAAAATTCAGGATGATTAGAGCCCTCTAAGACATACAAAATCTTGTCAAGATACTTGATACTTCAGCTGAAAACAGGAACAAGAGGTTAACAAAAATTACAAATGTTTCATCAAAGTATGGGCAAAAAAGGGTTAAAGGTAAAGTCAGTCACCTAAATGTTACTCTGTGGTGAAGCACTATACCAATCTGCTTGTTAAGGTTAATCAAAAGTAGGAGTAACTTCTAGTGAGGTGATAAACAAAAGAGAACCATAATATTTTATTAACAATCTTTTCAAAATTCTGAGGAAAGCAAAGAAAGAAACTGAAAGCCATCAGTTCACTCACAAAATACTAAAAAAGCCAAATGAAATATTCTTACACTGCATATGTTGTGCCATAACCCAGTTGTGGAGCAGCCTGTAGTTCTCTACAGAACCCTTTACCATTTCAACCAACAAGTCATAAGCAGCAGCCCTTGAAGAATGTGACTTGCATTTTGGCTGTTGTCTGTCTTTTAGACTTGGCAACAAGAATAGAAGATTAAATATATCTCTCAGGAACTCCTATAAAACAAAGGAAATAGAACAGTTTCATACCAACATCAATGTCATGAGGTGCTCTACTATGAAAAGTATTTTTCCTAACGTTCCTCTGAAATCCAACGAACCTAAGTGGACAATCTTCCTTGAATAAGTCTGATTGTCTCAAGGTTGCACTTAAGGTTCCATAATTTAAATATGACAGTCAGTTTGGTACAGCAGTTTGAGTAACGGACTAAGACTCTGAGAGGTTAGGGTTCAAATCCCCGCTCAGACATTGCAATCTAATGGGGGACCTTGGACAAGTCACACTCTTTCAGCCCAACATAAAGGTAATAGCAAACCTCCTCTGAATAAATCTTGCCCAGAAAACCCTAGGATAGGGTTGCTGTAAGTCAGAGTTGACTTAAAGGCACATGAAAACAACAATTTACATACATAGTTGGTAAATATTTGGACCCTATGAAAATATTTTGTGTGATGCAGGCATGAGATCCTGGAAAACAGAAAAATATACCCCAAACAAAAGACTTAATATATATGCCAAATGATATATACATGATACATACAATATGTTTAGCTTTATACTTTTGCCCAAATTACTGAAAATCTTGCTCATAAGCAGCACCACAGTACATATGTGTACTTGAAGCTCAAGCTGCACCTTGCCATATATAGCACTTTCTCAAAAAAATGAATGTCTGAACATGAGACATTGTCCTTACTTATTTCACATTCTAAAAATATTGTTTCCCAATATTTAAGCTTACTTTACCTAAGTTTAAAGATGTTCAAAGCTGTCCCTTAACACACAAACATTAGGAGGATATATCTTTTATCCACAGACAGATATAGAGTCACACACATGTATTTCAAAAAGAAAAATGTGTATTCATATATACATCCCAAAGCAAAAGAACTGATACTCTGAGAAATTAAAATATGGAAGGCAATAAAACAGTCAAATTCTCTTTAGACCCATTAGATATTTACCTGTCCTTCTCTGGAAAATTTAAAAGGTGGTTTGTGTTTCACAACGCTTGTTGCTAGGCGCAAGAGACCTGTAAGACCGTCATCTTCTATATTACCATCCTGATGATCAAGGATTTCTCTGCTATAAAATACAAACAGATCATCTGTTGACTAAAGGCAAAAATACATCACGCAGGCATTCTAAGTGAATGAACACATCTGAAACTTACCTTCGAATACAATCAGCCAAATGTCTTGCTAAGGCATCTAAATCAAGCAATGTTGTCTAAGTTTAAAAAAAGAAAATATAAACATGAAACACTTATAAAGGGATTAGCTGTACTGGAATATATTAATACGGTACGAAAACAATATATAAGTATTTATAATCATAATGTATGTGTTCTATCAGTACGTACAACGTTGGTATCACTTCTACACACACAAGCAAGAATTCAGCCTGGGTTGGACAGGGTTATGCTTCCCTTGAAATCTCTGGTTTCCTGCTGAGGCATACTCTTGGACTTAGATCTGAGCCCAGATGCCCAGATTTCAGTGGTGGTCAGAAGTGTGTCTGAACTGTTAAAAATGTATGTACCAGCTGCATTCATTCCTTGAGAAGTTAGATGTGACTATGCTGGTCCATGCCTTGATAACTTCTCATTTGGATACCTGTAACACACCCTGCACTGGGCTGCTTTTAGAAACTGGAAATGTCAGCTGTTCCAAAACACTGCAGCCAGGCTGTCCCTACCATGTTTTGCTGACAGCAGCAGCCCTATTTGCAAAAAGACAGAATTGGATACCATGACCTTTCAACTTATATTAAGGCCACACACATTCCAAGCATTTTTGAAATTCTTCTCAGCTTAAAAAAAAAGTATGCCCTCCAAAAAAAACAGGAGGGCAGTTTTCAAGCAAAGCTCCTTTGACTCACAAAACTAGAGAGGCGTTTTCATCTGTACCACTTTCAGACACTTTACATTTGTGATTTTCCAGGGTGGCAATTGCATTACCCTGTTACAGCAAAAACAACAGAAGAATTTTCTGGCACCCTAAAGCCTAACATTTTCTACTTAGCACAAGCTTTCATGGTCTCCAGCCCAATGGAATCAATGTAATCTGAACTGACAAAACTTCTGAATCTTTAACATGCCAAACAGTCTTTGTTGCCAGCACAGCTGTGGATATTTTTGAAATTCTGTAGCAATTATATTTACTAAAATGTCCATATAGCTGACATTTTACAACATTCCTATCAGTGGTACACCCCTCTGATAAACTGCTTATGGTCTCATTTCCCATAAAAGATGTGTTTTTTGTTTGCTTCCTTAGAATGAAATGAATACTACATAAAACAGCTATTAAAATCATATTAATAGACATGAAAATCTTCCAAAATGCAAAACACTGTGTGCCACAACTAGCTAAAAGAAAGCAGTTAACTAAGCAGCGAGCATTTAGGAAAATCCAAAATTTTCACAAATTTCCATCTATTATCTCCTGTGTGATTTACTATTTGTTTTAATCTTTTAAATAGCTTTAATTTTATTGATAATTAATACTATTTTAATCACAACTTCATATGTTTTTAATCACATGTGATTTTAATCATGTTTTTCTATTTTGTAAGTCACTTCAAGTCACAGCTGGGGAAAATGTTGGCAATAAATAAAGTGATGGATGCATAGACGGATGTATGAGTGGAAGCAGACCCAACAACGCTTTTGAGCATGTCAATTCACTTAATAGTGATCAGTTCACCCAGTGCATTTCAATGTGATATTCTTATGACTACGCAGCTCAGTAGATTGAACAAACTTTGAAAAATGCAATTTGATTCTACTCTCCTTCACTATGTTTTCAGTGTGCTGCGATATTAAAAGTACAGCACAAATACAGTATCTCTCACTGGAATCTTGGAAAAAACATGGTGGTCTATCACATCACAGTAACCCCAGAAGCACTGCTGCAGACCAAAAAATCAACGAAGTAACAGCTCTTTGGAAAATGCACTAGAATATATGGCAAAAACTTACCCGCAGCCTTAAAAGCTTCCAAAATGAATGCTTAATCCACCATGAAAGGAAAGCCTTTGAAACTGACCTACCTCTATGCAACACTCAACAGATAACAAAAAAGAACAGAATTGACTTAAGGGCTAAGTGCAGTGAAAGAAAATCTTCAGTGTTCTCCTAACCTCTGGCCAATGCCACTTCCCATCTCTGGAATTCTAGAGATCTGGACACAGAGACAGGAATATAAGTTCCTGTTTATGGTGAAATTAGCAATTAACTTTTGCAGGATTCCCTCAAACCTGTACAGGAGACAGAAAGAACAGGTTGCTTACCTGTAACTGTGGTTCTTCGAGTGGTCATCTGTGCCCTCACACACTAGGAGCTTTCGCGCATGCGCGGTAGCGTTCGGAAGATTCTAGAGCTTAGCAGCTTGGCGGGAACCCCTCCCCCATGCCCGTACTGAGCATGCTCAGCCCGCCAAGCCAACGGTCTCTCCTCAGTTCTACAGTCCGCCAATAAGGGACCTGAAAGAGGGGACGGCTGGGCGGGTGTGTGTGAGGGCACAGATGACCACTCGAAGAACCACAGTTACAGGTAAGCAACCTGTTCTTCTTCTTCGTGGTCTCTGTGCCTCACACACTAGGAGACTTTGTAGCTTACCAGTTGGACGGTGGATCAGGTCCTAGAGAATGGAAGACAACACTGCACGTCCAAAACGGGCATCTCTCCGGGACCGGCAGTCCAGTCTGTAGTGGTACACGAAGGTAGAGGGTTGAGACCAGGTCGCCACACGGCACAGTTCTTGCAGGTCCACTCCTCGAAGGAGAGCTGCTCACGAAGCTACTGCTCTGGTGGAATGAGCACGCAGCAAGGCTGGTGGAGGCTGCTTAGCCAGTTCATACGCCAGCAGAACGGTCTGGGCCACCCATTTGGAAAACCTCTGAGTGGACACCTTGTGGCCTCTTCGATGCCCACCGTAGCACACGAACAGGTGGGGTGTCTGATGGAAGGGCGCAGTCCGGTGAGCGTAGAATGCCAAAGCCCGACGAACATCAAGGGAGTGGAGGGAGCGCTCCAGAGGTGTAGTCGGGTTCGAGTAAAAAGCAGGTAAGATGATGTCCTGGCTGAGGTGGAAGTGTGATACCACCTCGGGCAGGAAGGAAATGTCACGTCGGAGGACTACCTTGTCTCGGTGAAAGACGAGGAAGGGCTCGTCGGATCGCAGCGCTGTCAGCTCACTTGCCCGCCTGGTTGAGGTGACAGCCACCAGGAAATCAGTCTTGATGGTCAAGAGCCTGTCATCCGCAGTCGCCATGGGCTCGAAGGGCGGTCATGTCAACTGCGATAGTACCAAGGACAACGACCAAGGCGGTAGCGGCAGTGATATCGGTGGATAAAGGTGTTGCAGGCCCTTCATAAACTGCTTGAGGGTAGCGTCCTTGAAGAGCGCTGCTGATAGGCCACAATAGTGGTGAGGTACACCTTCAGGGATGGAAAAGCGAGCCCTTGTTGCCGAAGGTGGAGAAGAAAATGGAGCACGGTAGGCAGACTGACAAGTGATACCGGCTCCTGATGCGCCTCTGCGAAGAAGACAAATTTCTGCCACTTGTAGTGGTAGTTATGGCGTGTCGACTCCTTCCTGGCCGCGGTGAGGACATCTACGATGGCCGGGTCCTCTAAGGCGTTATCTGCGAAGCATGCAGGGCCAGGAGCGGCAGGTCTGGGTGGAGAATGAGACCGCCAGAGTGCGACAGGAGATCCAATGTTACTGGAAGCTTGAAGAGTTGACCGCGAGCAGCCTCGAGCAGGGGCCCGAACCAGTGTTGCCTCGGCCAATGCGGTGCTACGAGGACGACGTCGGCTCGGTCCGCGAGGATCTTGGCGACCACTTGACCAAGGAGAGGAAACAGAAGGAACGCATAGAGGAGCCCATCGGTCCACTTGAACTGGAAGGCATTGCCGGGAGAGTCCCGGCCGAGGCCGGCTCTTGAACAGTACTGGCAAATAGGTCGATCGTCAGCTTGCCCCAACGATCTAGTATCAACTGGAACGCCGCATCCAAGAGGGACCACTTGTCGTAGCACGAGGTGTCCCTGCTGAGGGCATCTGCCGTGGTGTTCTCTTGGCCTGCCAGGTGCACCGCGACCGGATGGACTCGAAGCGACACGCACCCATCTCAAAGCTGAAGGGTGATGGTGAGGAGAATGGTCAAGTGAGTTCCCCCTTGTCTGTTGACATAACAGACGGTCGTTGTGTTGTCTGTAAGGATCAGGACCGTCCGGCTGGTAACTTGGTTGCGAAATGCCCTGAGAGATTTCCAGATGGCGAGCAGCTCAAGGGCGTTGATATGGAGGCCGGTCTCGTCGATCCACCGTCCCTGGACTCTTGAGATCGCCGCAATGCGCTCCCCACCCGAACAGGGAGGCGGTTCCCGGAACGGCATCCCTGACAGTAGATGACGGTAGGATAGCCACCATAACAGGGAGCGATGCACCTGTCAAGGAACGCGTAGGAGGCGCCTCTGGTCGTCCAGGAGCGGATCGAAGACACTGACGAACCAGTGCTGAAGCGGATGTGCACGAAGCCGAGACAGGTAGGTGACTGACGTGGTCGAGGCCATGTACTTGAGAAGTTGCTAGATCCTTCTCGCTGATATCGTCGGGGTGTCGAGAATAGCGGATGCGGCCCGACAGAGGGTACGTGCACGCCCCGTGGGCAGATACGCCCTGGTAGACACGAAGTCCAGGGTCGCTCCGATGAAGTCAAGGACTCTCGCTGGCTCGAGGTGCGACTTCTTCTGATTGACCCGAAGGCCAAGACAGGTCCGAAGAGAAAGAGTCCGGTGGATGTCCCTGTAGAGTTTTTGCTTGCAGGACACCACCAACAGCCAGTCGTCGAGATAAGGGTAGATCGAGACGCCCTTCGTCCGCAGGTACGATACCACAGCGGCCATGCATTTGGTAAAGACCCTGGGAGCGGTGGAGAGTCCGAACAGTAGCACCCTGTATTGATAACAGGTACCGTCGACCGCGAACCGTAGGTACCATCTGTGCTGCGGGCGAATGGTGATGTGGAAGTAAGCATCCCAAAGATCGATGGAGGCGAACCAGTCCCCTTGCCAAAGGAAGGGCAGAATCGAAGACAGAGTGACCATCTTGAACCTCTTGGGGCGGATGTATTCGTTTACCCCTCTGAGGTCCAGGATTGGTCGTAGGGTATTGTCCGATTTCGGTACCGTGAAGTACCAGGAGAAGAAGCCGGTGGTACTGGCCGAGGGCGGAAGTTCTTCGATCGCTCTTTTTTGCAGTAGGGACTGGATCTCTTCCAGCAGAGCTGAGCTGGCCGAGGTGGAATAGTAGACGCCTCGCAGAGGTATACTTCCAAACTCGATGGCGTAACCAAGACGGACGATGGAGACAACCCAAGAGTCTGAGGTGATATGGCGCCATTTGGCGAGGTGTCGGGCCAGGCTTGGTTGGTCTTCTAGGGCTGCTGGCAGGCTGAAGAGTGGCTGTGGTGGCGACCCACGAAGGCGGTCAAAAGTGGGACTTCATCCCCGACGAAGACTTCTTCAAAGAAGGCTGGCATCTCCGAAGAGGTCTCCGAGCCCAGGACGAGGTCGACGGGCGGGATGGAGCTGAACGAGGCGAGCGAGGTTGATAGGTCAAAGAGGACAACATGCGCCAAGATGACCGGGAGCTGAAGCTACGGCGAGGCTGAGGGGGCTGATGTATGCTCATCTTCTTTGCCGTTAGGCGTGCCCTGACGAGATGGTCCATCGCCTCATCGGTTGTGGCGTTAAACAACCCCTGGCCATCGAAAGGAAGGTCTTCGATCCTTCTCCTGCTGTCTTGTTGCAGGCCAGACGATCACAGCCACGTGTAACGTCTCAGGGTAATAGAGCCCACCATCACCCGTGCCGCTACCTCCACTGAGTGCCTCGAGGAGATGATCTGTTGGTTGGTGAGTGCTACCGCCTCATTAAAGAACTGCATAGCACTCGCCCGATTCTCCTCAGGGAGGTTGGACAGAAGAGGACAATCTGTCCAGCAGGTTTCTCAGATAGGCCACGAGGCAAGCTTGAGTGTTGGACACCCTGGTAATTAGAGATGAAGCAGAATAAAACCTCCTGCCAAAGGTGTCCAGCCTGCGGCCCTCTTGATCCGGTGGGGTGGTGTGTGCCCGTCTACCGCCCTTGGTCTGGGCGGATTCAACCACAATCGAATTGGGCACCGGATGCGTGAAGAGAAATTCGGCCTCCTCCTTCTGGGTCTGGTAGAGGTGTTGGCTGGGCGGACGCCGGCTTGGCCCATGGATGTTTAAGGGCCTCCATCAAGGTTGGCAGGAACGGTATCGGAGCCGTGGACGGTGGGCGGGTATCCACGTAATGGAATACCGGGTCCTGCACGGCTGGAGCCGGGTCCGCGACCTTCAATCCCAACCCTGTCGCCATCCGAAGGAGGATGTTGGAAAACTGCTTCACGTCCTCCGGTGCTGATTCCAGTGCAGGTTCTCGGAAGACCAAGGGCGTGGACTCATGAGACGCGGGCGTGGACTCGTCGGACTCTGAGTCCGTCTCGTAGGACTGCGAAGACTGAGATGGGGACCTGTCTGGAGACCTTTCTCTTGATGATCGTTGGGGCGGTAGCACCAAGGTGACCGCCAGCACAGTCGCCGTCGCTACCGTCGATGGTACCGATGGAGTAACCGTCAGCTGGGGTGCCGGAGTTGTTGTGATCAGCACAGGAGGCCGCGGGCGCTGGACCGCCTGGGTGACGGTAACAACGGAGGTCATAGTCTGCGCTGGAACAGGCTCGGAGACCGGGCAAGAGACGGTCGCAGTGACTCTCTGTGGTGGAGAGATGGTCCGATAATGGGGCGAGCGCTCTCGGGACCTCTCGTAGCGCGGAGACCGCAAAAATGAGCGAGATGGTGACCGCCGATACCGCGGGTGGTACATGCCGCGTGATGGAGAGCGCGAGCATCTATAGGGCGACCAGTGCCTCACGTCCAGGTGATTCCGGTCTCTATATGCAGGCAAATAGGACCGGTAAGACCCCGGGTGCTCCCGCCAGGCGTGTTCTCGGCCGTATCTCGCTATGTATGATGCAGACGAGAACGGCGAGTCAAGCAAGGGCCTGGATGACCCTGTGTTCTGGGGAGCGCGACTCACTCCTGTCGGACGCTGCCTGATGACCTGGCAAGGGCCGAGGTGAGGCCGGAACATCCTCTGGGCAGTCCACCCTTTTTTGGGGCCAGGCGGAGATACCGCAGCAGTGAGCACAGGCGGGCCCGAAGGCACAGCCAAGCCAGCGGTCTGCTTCTCGTCAGACACTTCCAGAGTGTCCTGTGGTTCCGACTCTTCGCCTGGGTCCCCAGGCTGTTGGGTCAGAGGAGGTGTCAGAAGGCGGGGCCTCTTGGAGGGTGAACTCCGCTTCTCCTTTTTCTTCTTCTTTTTCTCTTTCTCCAAAGAGACTTCCTGAGCGGTAGGTTGCTTACGCTGTGCAGCAGTAAGGGGCCTAGTTGACTTAGCTGCCTGCTAGCCTGCAGGAGCCTCCCTCGAAGTTGCCGTGGCCTATGACAACTTCAGAATCCGTAGTAAGGCCGATATCAGAGGCCGAGATGGTACCGAGCCCGATACCGTCGATGTAGTCGGTGCGGCAGCCGCCAGTACCGAAGAAGGTGTGGCCGCAGGTCGGCTAGATGTCGAAGGCCGAGACATGATGGATTCCCCCGCTGGCTGATCCCTTGCCCAAAGAGACTCCTCCCAACAATGGGATTTCAAGTGGGATGAGCGGTTCCACAGAGTCTGAGCGGTAAAGTCACGGCAGATGGGACAGGCCTTGACGTTGTGAGTCTCCCCCAAACAGAAGAGGCACTCACTATGTCCGTTGGACAGAGCAACCTTGCGACCACAGGTGACGCAAGCCTTGAACAAGGCCGACATAGAAAGTAGGCGAAGATCGAAAGAAAGCCCAAGAGGGGGAACTCACGAGGACGGCGGACAAGACGGAGGCCGAAGAAGAAGAAGAAAAGTCGAAGGATGGGTTGAGAAGATCCAAAATACCAAAATCCAAGTCCGAGTACCAAATCCAAGCCAAAATATCCGAAGTCCGAAGTCAAATTACCAGAAAAAAACCGTCCAAAAAACAGCCAAGAGCTCTACTAAGCAGAGAACCTTCTGTTCGCAACGGTGGAGAAAGAACTGAGGAGAGACCGTTGGCTTGGCGGGCTGAGTATGCTCAGTATGGGCATGGGGGAGGGGTTCCCGCCAAGCTGCTAAGCTCTAGAATCTTCCGAACGCTACCGCGCACGTGCAAAAGCTCCTAGTGTGTGAGGCACAGAGACCACGAAGAAGAACAACTGAATACCATCCTGTACCGGGTGGGACAAAAATGCTAGCGATCTGTCATTTGATCTAGTTTACCAAGTACCATTCTTTGGACACCAGACTGGGAGAGGGATAAAGGCTCTTGTGAGGACTTCGAGGATGAAATCATGTATCACAAATGATAAACAAGGGTACCTGTGAGATAGGTGGACTGATTATTTACTTTACTCAACATCTGCAAAGCCAACACTACCAAATACACCTAGTATGGCCTATCAGTTGTAGTCTGGAATTTACTATGTTCAGAATATATATAATATAATCAAATGTGCCAATGAGTCTTGGCTGGCTGAATCATAAGGAATCTTCAGCACTAAGTTTCCTACCCAGGCTTTAATATGAAATTAAAAGACCCATAGTACAGTCTTACACTGAGACAGGAAAAAACCTCTTTAATATCAAATCAGTTGTACTTACCTGACTAGCATCTTTTACATGTATATTATCTATCAGTTTGCACAGCAACCAGAAATATTCCTTACAGCCAGGCTGTAAGATAGGTTCTTCTTCATAATCTTCAATCTGAAAAAAAAAGATTTATTTTACTTTTAATTTTCCATCTACAAATATGTTAACTAAAAAAACTTCAGTATTTTGAAGGAGCAAAGCAAGGGAGAGAGACTATGTAAGAATCAACAGTGAGATAAGAAAGAAGTCATCAAAGAATTACAGTGAGCCCTCTTGTGGTGCGACCTTGGCACACACAAATCCGAAGACAAGTGAAGCGTTGCATTCATTATCTTCAATGGACATGATGGACACATGCCTACACTGCCACATGCACGTGAATATTGTGTCCACTGAAGATAATGGACGTGATCATTTACTTTTTTCTATTTTATGTGGGGGTTCCTGGAACAGAACCCCTGCATATAGAGAGGGCGTACTGTACTACGTACATCAAATCAATAGATGCTACAAGGAGTGCTGGCTGAACATGTTATTAAGTTGTCTAGGATCATGAATGAATGCTGCAAAAGGTGGCAAGCAAGTCAAAGATGTAACCAATGAAGATGCACCAACCTCTGGGACTTGGAAAAATGTTCATGCTTTCTCTATTAATCACCATTAATTCTGCTTTATGAATCCAGCCTACCCAAAATTTATATTTGTGAACTGCGGATCACTGGCAATTTCACATTTTGATTTATTTACATCCTATGCAATACAACTGCTAAACAAATGAAGAAGGGAATCCATATTGTACCTTGATAGGCTTCAAAGCCTGGGCATCAGGAAGAAATTTAAGCAATGTTGAGGCAGCCAGAAGCAGGAAGGATCTGTTTATGGAATCTCCACCATCCAACCCTGATAATGATAATTTATAAAGACCATTGCAAGACTCATGGCGGACTGCAGTCTGAAATTAAAAAGAAGCAAGAGTAAAACAAAGCCACCAAAGCCCAGTAATTCTTCTTCTCTTTCCCTCTAGGGTATTTATAAAAGTGCTTTGCCCATTAATAATAATAACAGTAATAACAGTAATAATAATAATAATGGGATTATTATTATTATTATTATTATTATTACCACCACCACCACCACCACTACTACTACTACCACTACCAGGAATCAAAGCACCTGTGCAGATCTGAATACAGTTGGCCCTCCACTTTTATGGGTTCAGCATTTGCCGATTTGATTATTTCTGGGTTTATTTATTTATTTTTACTCTATTTTCTCCTGCCGTGGGGGGAAAAAAGATACCTCTAGGAATCTCTAGGTCCCCCAGAGTGATTCTATGGTCCACTTCTGCCAGAGGAACTAGAAATTCCTAGACAGAACATTTCCCTAGGTGCTACTAGATCATCCAGCGTGTCTCTATGTCCCACTTCTGCTGGAAGCAGACCACAGAATCATGCTGGAGGACCTAGAGATTCCTAGAGAAATATTCTCAGGTTAAAAAAATGTTCCTTTTTCTTTTTATTCACATTTTCCCACTTTTGCAAGGTTCTTCAGCCTCTAACACCTGTGAAAGTGGAGGGCTCACTGTAAATGCATTCAGAATATTATTATGCCTTCTGACAAGGTTTGTGGAGATAAAGTTAATAGTGAAGAGCAACTTAAAAGGGACGTCAATTTGCAATTTTCATTCTGAATGTTGGAGAAAACAACTATTTATACAATAGATGCTCAAAAAACATAAGATTTCAATCCTATACAGTTTAAGCGGTTTACAAAGTATTAGCTAATTGTCCCCAACAAGCTGGGTACTCATTTTACCAACCTGCAGAAGAATGGAAGGCTGAATCAACCTGGAGCCCAGCAGGATCAAACTCACAACCTTGTGGCTGCAGTATCAGCATTTAACCACTGTGCCACCAGGGTTCTTTTACAAGGACACAGGACCCCCACAAAAGTGGAAAAATTTCAAATATCCAAATGTCTGTGTGTGCAAGAAAGGCAGCTAAAGCATAGAAGGCAAAGTAGGCATCCAGGATCCAACCCAGGTCAGGGAAAGGATTAGGGAAAGAGGTGGGTCCGTGTGGTGGCCCTATACTTCCTCTCTCTTGTACATCTCCTTTAGGTGGGAGGGTGGGGCATCAGGAGAGGGTTTGTGGTACTGAGAAATCAGGGTGCAAGCTGTCTTTAGCTGGCCAGGAAATGGCTGGTAGTGGTGGTGGAGGAGGAGGAGGATCAGAGGCAGGCTTTTAAAGGGCTGAGTGCCCTCATTGTAATGGTGGAGAGGGAAGGCTGCCTAGAACAGGAGCACCCAGGTAGGGGGGTGGGAGGCGTTGGCTTAAAACCAGAGTATGGGCTGGAAAAACTTGTAAATAATCAAATTCATGACGAGCTGACTGTATATACTTACCACAGAACAAGATAGCTAAGGCTTTTAAACTGAACTAATATTTAAACTTGGTCCAAGACGATGTGATTATATAGATGTCTTTGTTTCCCCTTAAACTTACCTCAGGAATGAGAAGAGTAAGTTTCCTTAGCCAGTCTTGCAAATTGTCACTATCTGCTAGGCTGGATTTCACTAAAGAACAACAGTGAGCCCAACTCACTAAGAGCCACATTGAATAGTGAGTAACTAAGAAGAAGAAGCAAATACAGTAATTAGACAGCAGACATGCATACCATATGGTTTCACTCTTGATTAAAATCTAGTCAGCAAGACAGTCTGTTTCTACTATCTGCAGTGTAGATTATGATCCCTTATACAAAATGATACATTTGGATCCATACATACAGAAGACAAATAGATAGGAGCAGAGTTTTTCACCTTTTAATGAGATTACTATCTCAAACGGGCAAAAACTTTTTTTACTAGCTCTGCATTCACAGTATTTTGCGACAGTATGGAGAATCAAGTTAGAAGGGCAAACCAAAAATACTATATTAATTTTTGCACATCTATTATCACCACTGCCTCCATCATCATCTTCATCAGCATCCCACTTTTCCCAGTAGTGGGATGCCAGGCAGTTTAACCTGCACTCAAGGTAACAGAATGGAGGTTTCCTCAGACTTATTAGCAAAAGAATTGAGAACCATTACCGTGTTTATTGTTGAAATACAGAAGAAGAGAGTGTGGAAACCAATGCTTACATACAAAGTTAGTAATTATAGCAAGGTATGATAACCGAGAAATTATTTAGCACAGAGGAAGAACAGAATCCAGTAAAGAAGGAGGGTACAACCCCCCTTCTCTACTGCATAACCCAAAATCCCAAATCTTGTTCTGGAGTAATAAAAAACTGTTCAGAGCTGGTTTCCGGGCAGCTCAGAGTTCTGTAGGAAGGAAGTGAAGGAATCAAAGACCCTAGTGCTACTAAATGTATCATGTGGGATTCAGGCCTTCCAAAGGAATTAGTAAACCTTTATTTAACACTAGAATCGAGAAAAGACTAAAATGCTTGAAAATATGAACTAAATCAGATACAAATATGCATGATTATATATGAAGGTAAAGAAATGTGACAGAACACTTTATTTTATGCTGTACAATTATGAAATAGAGAACTGATTACAAATCATATTCTACGTATATGTATGTGGGGGTAGCTAGTAGTACTTGTACTAATCTTGTCTTGAAAAGTACTCTGAGCAGGAAACAAAACCACCTTCAGATACTCTCTTTTAAGGCACATTGCTTATCAATTCACTGGCTCATCCTTACATCAAACCCTACTGCAGGCAAAAAGAAATAAATACTGTATAAACAAGAAAATTTAGAGGTAACTTTGAAGTTTGAACATGCACCCATCTGAGGTGCAAATACCTCTGCAAAGCAGTTTCTTCCAATGAACTCCAAAAAATACATAATTTAGTAACCTTCGTGTCTTGATTTATCAACTAACCTTCATGTCTTGACCTATGATCAGCTTGAGCTTTCAATACCCTGTACAGGAATAAAAGTATGCCCATTAGATTGTGGTGCAAAATCTACAAATACTCCTCAAAAAACCAAACACTGACAATAAATAGTTTTACTAATTCCCAAAATAGATTCATTTGTTTTCAACAGATTATCAAAGCACTACAACATCAGCTAATGTAGAAGGATTTGTCCTCCTCCTAAAATTCCTTGGGAATACTTTGTAGAAAAAAATTGGTCAAGAGCAAACCAAAGGACAGTAGCTTTCGTAACAGTGAACTAAATAAGAAGAAAAAGAGCAGAATTTAATGCTAACATGGAGACAGAGTGCCACACATGGTACCCTGAACAAGACTGGCACAACTGCTAAGTCTATCCTTGTAGGTGTACCTTGTAGGTACAGAGCATGCAACAAAATCAACCACCTATGACTGGTACATCCCTTTTCTGGGATGTACATCCCTCTCCTGGCACTAATAATTGATTCTTCGTGTGCAGTTGACTGGTATAGAGAAGAAAATGTAGCCTGGCTACAGAACATTAATCTTGCTGCAGCCTAGTTGAGAGTGGAGTGCATGAGAACTATGAAGATCTCTTATGTGACCAATGGGTGACAAGAGGGGAGCGAAAAAACGAGCCCACAAGGACTCGAAACCAACACTGAATAGTTTCTGTGCTGTTGCTTAAGACAGAGCTACTCAAAATGGTGGTAACTGTACCAGTGCTGGGCCCTAAACCAGCCCCAACAAGTTACTGGGAAAGAAAGAAACAACTGTACCCAATGTTCCTGGCACATAAATGAAAAGTGCTGCCCCGCTCCATTAGATAGCCTTAGAGGAATTGGCTCAAATCATTCTGGTCTAGCCTACCAACCCTCTTTTAATTCTATAAAGTCTGTGGGCCATACACGGGCCCTCAGCTTTGAGCACTAAACAGCAAGAACTTCATGCATAGTTGTGCATTTTTCTTTCTACATTTAAGGATAGGGTTCCAAAAAATTATTTTATTCATTTAAATCCTGTCTCTTTCTCAGAGCCAGTATTCAAGGTGGTTTAGAGGGACTTAAACGACACTTAACAACAGCAATAACTCTAAATAATGTCTTTTATTTAAAAGGTTGTATTTTCCTGAGATTGCAAAATCATCAATTTCAGTATGATGCTATAAGACAAATATATATACTATAAATCTTACCAAAGATATTAAAAAAAGGTTATTGTACCTAGGCGCCAAGTTGTCATATGTATAAGCAACACACATAAGTCGCTGAATCAAACTGGTTCCCTGGACAAGTACAAGAAATACCTTTAAAAAAATTGAAGTCAAAAGAAAATAGTTAATGCAACTGCTATCTTAGAAGTTATACAGATTTTTTATGCTTTAAAAGAAATCAGAAAAACTGTTGTGTTCATTACATAAATCTCAGTGTTGGACAAACAAACAAACTACCCTGGACTTAAGCCAAATACACATGGATGTCCTAGTATTCCATTAAAACCTGCCAATACTGAAAATTTCTTGCCTATTGTGGTAACCATGGCACAATATATTTCACCAATTTGAGAACATTCCAGCTCTCTAAACCTCCTTGGCTGTATCCTGGAGCTATTTCATTCACTAACAGACACATATGATATGTATGCAGTTACCATGATTAAACCGCTTTGGCACTTGGGCTTGCATAATATGTCCGGGGTAGGGATAGGGGAGAAAGACAGGTTGTGTACCAGTAACTGATATTTTCTGAATGTTTATCCACTTATTCACACCTATGGGTCTACACTGCACAGATTAACCCTCTTTGAACTTTCACTTCCAATGTCAGTTCAAATAACTGGCTGACAGAGAGGCACCACTTAAAAAAACCAAATGTGCCACCAACTGGGGAGGGAAATGAGTGTGCAGATTCTGTAACACACAGATGACCTCTCAAAATACATCAATGATTGGAAAGCAACCTGCATTCTGTCACTGTGGTCCCTCTGGATCACACATGTGGGCAACAATTACCAAGTTTATCATGTTTTACACAAAGGTCCTGATGATATAGCAGATATAGTCTAGTGCAAACAGAATGTATATGATGCTTTCTTGATTTTACTCCATGCAACCAGTCGTCCACATATGAGCCTTAAATGTAGAAGTGCAACTACAGCCATTAATCTTTGTTAAAAAAAAAAGAGGTACAGTTGCCAACTCAAAAAGAATGTCCACAAACTGACAAAAAGTATTTTGAATTGCAAAATAGAGATTAGTTATGTTGGAAATAGATGTCTTTCAGTCTGATGATGGTAAAGAAAACAAGGGAAGGATAATGGGTAGCTTATCAATATGGAAATATGGATTAATATGCTGACAGCCTCAATATCTCGAACAGGATGTATGCCACAATCTGTTGGGAAACAGTGAAATTCCTTCAATAGAATCCAACTGTTTTTTCTGTCAGTGTAGCATCTCTATAGCTGTCTTAGAAAGAAGTTTATATCTGACACTGGAGCAGATGCTGAATGTAAAACTGGAGCCTGGTTGTTCTATTCTAGTGCATGGACTAGTGAATCCAAAGCAGATCTTACCAACATCAACATTGTGGTCATCTCCCAGACACAAAAGATGTTTATCACAGTCACTAGATAATAACATTTTACAGTGAAAGGTACTTTATTGTTTGAAAAAAAAAAACAACCCTGAGAGGCCACAGGCCTCCAGGCTGAAATTATTTCAAGAACAATGGATGATACTCAAACTGACACAGAATGACACAGGAGATTTAGAGTATAGCAACACTTGAAAAAGCAAGGAAAAATACACAGTCAGAAGCTAGCAGAATTCAAAAAGGTTCTACTGGAGATGTACAACGAAGATTTTTTGTTTGTCTCCGTTTTTAAGTATGCTGATACAATACGTACTTCCTAGACTTACATGTGGTTCAAAACACTTATCATTCAGAGTATACACTTCATCAATTTTTGTGATGCATTTCTCAACTCAGGCACAGTACACTGAATGCATAAATATTAGGAAAAGCCATGTAAAAAAATATTTGTATTTGGGAAAGATGTGAGCAAAACTGTACATGTTAAGGCGAAAGTGCATACAATGATGTATGGTAGAAGAAACTTTTAGAAAAGGTAAATATTCTTGTTTTTCTATAATTCACAGACTTAATTAGATGTATGGAACCTAAGAAAAATATGCGCAAAACCTCGTGAAATGTTTGTAGGCCTTCCTGACAATCATACAATTTACCTATGAGGCTGACAGCAGACTGTTAGACTGCATCTGCACGACTACTCCATCATAGCTCTCTATACACCATCCCTGGCATACTATCGTGAATACCTGTTTCACGTCTTCAAAGGAGAGCAGTCTGGAGAGACCCATGCTGCTATTTTCAAACCAGGAAGCTGTGACATTACTACTTTCACCAGAATCCAATGTGGGATTGCAACTGAGAGAACTGTTTCTATCAGCTGAATCAGCAGTGGGCAATCTCCCCTCCCCCACAAAGCATCCTGTGCCCCACAAAACCTGTTCTGAAGAGCTGGGAAATACTCTGGAGCCAGTTTTTGGCTAGCATGCAGGGCTAGAGGGCAGGAGAGAGAGAAAGTTCTTCTATACTGGCACTGCAGCACGTAACATTGAATCAAAGTCTTTGCATTCTTAGGTGTAAGCAACTTCTTTCATTTTAATTTTTAACCTTACTTTGTACTTTACTTTGTATTATAAGTCTTACTTTGGGGAAAGGAACAGAAAAATATAAAAATAAGGTATATATTAATTTAGATATCATATTCTAGGAAAAAATCAGTGTCTGATGTAGCGCCTGTATCTGGATTACCCTTAACAATATGACTTAAGAAGGGATTTTAAGTTCCACTTAATTTCTGGAGAATGCTGAAGTGGATTTAAATCTTTCTGCAACATATTTTGTTGTTGTTGTTTTATATTAAAAGCTTGTGATGACCCTATATGAGTGAACAAAGGTTGATTCAGCAGGTGCATATTCACAGATTTAGAATTCACAGAATTTTTTTTATAAATCAAATATTTTGTGTTACAATATATAGTTCTTTTTCAAAAACACAGGAACACATCTACACATCAGAAAGCATACCCTTAGTTTGAAAAACCTTCTAGTGAGGAGCTGGGAAATCATTACATGCAGCAACAAAAAGAACCCTCCCACCCAGTAGCAGGAAAGAACTCACTGACAAGTAAGAAAACGATGTGGCAATGACAACAACTGACAGTACCCAACAACAACAACAACAACAACAAGTATCTATGCTGCAGCAGCTCACACTTTTTTAGACTAGTTCAGAACATTACTTGTTTCTCACCTCTGTCAGACGGGGTATGTGAAGGCCTTTTGTGTGATCGCTTGTGGTTTTCCGTGACTTTCCTGGCCAAGTTCTTTTTCTGTGGTTCTCTGCCACTCCAGACCAGGCAAAGACATCATGATAAGCCAAATCCAAATCTGAAGGATCCACAGCAAACTGGCATATCAACTTCAGCAAACAAGCAAGACAATCTAGCAGCCACTGAATATTAAAAACAAACAAACATAAGCCATACAAAAAAATTAATAGCAAAGCAAATCTACCCAAACACTACATAAATTCCTGACAGATGGCAAGATGACTGCTCAATTCACTTCAGAAGAGGAAGCAGTTTGCACTTACATTCCTCTTTATGGGCAAAACTACAAGTGCAACTGAAATTGAGAGATCCCTGGAGCTCTAGAACCACATTTCCAAAACTGAAAATGATTAAAACAGGAAATAAGCTTTCAGCAACAAGACTGTGTAATTCAAACAATTGTATGAAGAAACATCAGGTGGGTTACAAACAAAAAAGTGTCACAATAATGAACTATCACATACCACAGTCCATGATTCCTGCTCTTTAGGTTCTAAAATCCCAGAGTTAAAGATTTCCAAAAGCTGCTGAAGCCCTCCGGAAGCAACAAACTGCAAACAAGGTATGAAAATGACAGTAAGTAAAGCAGCACAGAAACACAAAAACTTAATTACAGAATAAAAACCATCTCATTCTCACATTAAACAATTTTTTAACATATTTTTATTAAGGTTTAAAATGAAAGAAACACCTTTCCCCACTTCCAAGCTTTTTCCTTTTCTTCCAGCTGAGTCTACTTATTATTATTAAACAATTTTTAATTCAAGAATTCAAATCTGTTTTATACTACGATGCATTTAAAAATGAAATATTCTACTTCCTCTCTTTAGTGATACAGTCTAAGAACAACTATCTCACCTGACTGTACATAACTTGTAGAACATTGTTATCAGTTGGGTACCTCTCAGACTTTATTGTCATAGTATGTCCTAGCAATCTAGAAGACAATGTTAGACTCCCCCACCCCCACCCTGAGTTCTGGGTTCATTTACGCAAATTCCAAAATTTCCCACTGATTTCAATAAACATGCACTAATACTGTTACCAAGGAAGTAATAGCGAACCTTGCAGCTCCATGTGTTTTTACTGTTTTCTATTTGATCTTCACTTGAGTCATCAGAATCTGGATACAAATCACTGTAACTTCCCTAAAGTGATGTCAAAAACATAATTATTAAAAAAAATTAACACCTTTTCAGAAACACCACATGGTACACATAATGAACAAAAATTTGAAACAAAGGGACATTACCGTGGACTCTCGCCTTATTCTTCTGTTGGGTTTTCCTAGGGCTTCAATGATTTCAAGAGCATACAGAAGTTTATGGGCACTTTTGATTCTCAAGAGATCTTTCCAGTTGAAAACATCATTACTCTTTAAAAAGATGAAAAGAAAACAAACATAGCAAAAATACCAACATAGCAGGTGAAAGGATAGACAATACTTTAAAGCTGAATGTGTATTTTTATTTATTACAACAATGAATTCAAATTATAATTACACATGCCATTTTAAAGCACATTCCCACCAACTGGAGAAATCATTTCTCAGCTCTTCGTTGTCCTCTTGTCTTTCAAGCACTCTAAATCATGGGCATGAAAAGTCTGGCCTGAAAGCTGCATGCAGCCCTGATGCCCATTTCTGCTCCCCACTCAAGGCCTCCTAAACACTCCAATTTAAAGAAGCAGGAGTAGAGGCAATTTTTGGGATAATTTCTCACCCAAAGCACAGACTGGCTCTCCCTCAAAGCTCCTCAACTCCCTCTTTTTGGCCAAAAATCTAGTTGAAAATAGCAACTGGAAGTGACATCACTTCCAGTGTGCCATATGTTGGTGTAGCCCACGTGGAGGAGAATAACTGCTCTGCTGCCACATACAGTCAGCCAACCTTGCCCAAAATAATCCAGTGACAGCTTTGGCCACTTCACTACTAACCACTAATTCCAGAATATTTATTAACAGGTTAAGAGGCATTAGGTCAATACAGATCTTTGAAAAACCCTCTTATGTACTGACCAAAAGGTAAGAAAACATGGTACTTTGCAAGTCAGCTCAAGATGCATTTTGCAGGCTCAGATGACCCCATTTTTGTGAGTCATAGAGACCACAAAGAATAACCAATATAGGGAAATAAACAGTGCTGTATGTTGCTGCAACAAGTGAACTCGGGCAAATACACAAAATGGGAAACCTGACAGCACAGATTTATCAGCAAGAGCATTTAACAAAGGTTGTCTTTTTAATACAATTACTAATGCCTACAAAGTTCTAAATAGCTTCGAGCATTATGAATTTGAGTAATATCATTTCTGATGTTTCTGCCCAAGCTAGAATAACTGACAGAGGTATGAGTATGCAACCTGATGCCCTCCATGTATTTTGGACTGCAATCCTTGTTCGTCCCAGCCAGCATGGCCAATGATAAGGAGGGCGACACCTGTTTGCCCATGCTCAATAGCCTCTGAAACTCCTCAAAGTGCACCTGGCATCGCTGCTGTGTTTTAAGGCAAATAACTTCCTGCGGTATCCTTTATATGAAGTGAATAGATCCATACGTCCACCTGAATGCATTTTCACTTGATCTGATGCAGACATATTAAGAAACCAAGATATGCTCTTAATGCTTCCATGTCAAAACCATAATAAAGTACATTACCAGGTAAAAGACATGCCTATAGTCATGGGGTATTTGAACATCCAGCACTTAAATGATGGTGACAGGTTGAAAACCTGTCTTGTAACACTTCAAAACAGAATACGTAAAGACACCCTAAGGGTGTACTAGGCCCTGAGTCTGCAAGCCTTGAGTGCGGCTGTTGATGATAAGGTGACTCAGAGGTCCCCCATTCATAGGGTTGCCATAAGTTGAAATTGATTTGATGCCAGTTAACAACAAGGGACTACCAACTACCAACCACCTGTTGACAGATGCAGATATATATGGAGAGATTCTTCACTCACCTGTTCATCTGAAATATTCTGAAATGCCTGGAGCATATTGGGACACGTAGGTAGAAGCATTAACAACTCCCATACACGCCTTGACAGGTTTTCTGCATGAAGATGGAGTTCTTCACATTTTGCACTCTGAAAAGACACACAAAATGTATCATGCTGATTTAAGAAAAAGTAACTTAAGTGAAATATTTTATGATTTTCAATTTCCATCTACAAGCTCTGCAGGGTAATATAAGCCTCATTGAAATTACTTTCACGAAGCTGAAAAGGCAAGCAAAACATGCTACAGAAGCATGGCCATAAATACGCTCTTTAAAGAGAAAAATGCTGAAAAGTCACCATGTTTTACAAAAGCTGTGTGATGGCTGTTTGTGTGTTAGAGAGAGAGAGACAGAGAGCATGAGCAAGAAAGAAGGGTCATCCATTAGGTGCTGATGAAAGTTACCTCACTGTCTTCCATAGCCACTTCTGCTGGAGGAGGTTTAAATGATGCAAGCATCTCTAGCAAATCAAAGAGGGTGGTAAGATGAGGCTCTTGCAGAAGTAAAAGCATTGGAATGTTGTCTTTTTGAGGAGGTGGTAAGCAGGATGCAGGAAGCTGAACACCTTCTCCCTTTCGCTCCCTCCTTGGAGCACCCAAGGACACAAACACCATCTTGAAACAAAGAAGATCTTTTTTACTTTCACAGAAGCAAATAAATCAGTACTGGAATTATCATATTTAGAAGTTCACTCTTCAGGATATAAGGGTACCCCGAGAAGGGTAGAGGGGGCCTTCCCTTTTAATGCTCTTTTAATGCTCTTCCCCCTTTTAATCTAAGGAATCTTCCCAGCAATACCTGAGAGAGCCCTCTCCCATTTTCTTGCCCCTTATTAACCTCATA
This sequence comes from Cyclura pinguis, assembly GCA_030412105.1. Classification (NCBI taxonomy): domain Eukaryota; kingdom Metazoa; phylum Chordata; class Lepidosauria; order Squamata; family Iguanidae; genus Cyclura; species Cyclura pinguis. The sequence goes on along the minus strand of CM059599.1, from coordinate 12,371,460 downwards.
AATTTTAACAGCAGTAACACAGCCTTTTTCTGTTTTTCCACCTGAGGAACATTAGCACCAATGCCCCATTCTAGCCCAGTGGTTCTTAACCTGGGGTCCATAAAGCCCGGGGGGGTGGTGGAATCCACGTACAGTTGCCATTCATCTCAGAAAACAGGGAAAATCCCAGATTTTAAGGGAGTAGAAAATGTCCTGGCCAGCTGTGGCCAATTGGTGCAGCAAGTCTCAGATTCCTGAGAAGGGTACACTTGTAAGTATCATAACATTAACCTCCTGGTTACTCAGTTCTTTTTATGAGAATGAATGCATTATGTCTGTTTGACACTATGGAGAATGAAGAGTTGGTACTTATGTGAATGGTCACATGGGTTGTATCCCTCGTGCCAGCCGAAGCAGGAGCCGCCAACATTCCATTTCAAAACAACCGTTAACTGCTCCTTGTCCCCCTCCGTCAGTTCTGTTTCCTAGCGTACATATTTGATTGTTTGCCTCAGCCATATCTTCTATGCCATGGAAAATTGTTATATTTCCTTCCATATGTTCTCCACCCCAGACCTATACTCCATATATTAGGCCTATGGGTGGGCATGGATTGCTCCTCCTGTCATCCCAGAATGACCGTTCACATAAATACCAATTCATCATTCTCAGGCTGACAGGAGGAGCAATCCACAACTCATGGGACATTCCCAAGCTGTTCTCTGGGCGGGTACATTCTTAAAGCACAGCCTGCAGCACACGACGGACGAAAGCCGCTTGTGCGGACTTATACTTGTCCAGCTTGTAATGCCTAATGAAAGCGGAAGACTCTTTCCAGCCTGCTGCCCCGCACACATCCTCCAGAGAGCAGGAAGACGCATATGCCACTGATGTCGCCATCGATCTTGTAGAATGCGGCCACACATTTTGTGGTCGAGGCTGTTTAGCACAGTCATAACAAAGGTAAATGCAAGACTTAATCCGACCAGCAATCACTGACTTCCTGGCTCGCTGCCCCAAAGTCTTTGGCTCGAAAGACAATAACAAGGCATCCGAACGCCTGAAGCTTTTTGTTCTCTTAATGTAAGACTTTACCACTCTCCTTACATCCAACGTGTGCCACTTCTTTTCCAAAGTGTGCACTGGCTTTGGACAAAAAGTTGGCAAATGTATTTCCTCTGGTCGAGATGTTGATGACACACATTTTGGCAAGAAGGAAGGTTCGAACCCCAGCGCCAGCCTGCCCTGGTCAAACCTGCACAAATGCTCATTGACAGACAATGCTGCCAACCCTGATATCCTTCTGGCTGATGTCACCGCCAGCAGGAATGCAGTCTTAAAAGTCAGGAATCTCAAAGAGGCATCCTGTAGTGGTTCAAATGGCACTGATGTCAAGGCATTGAGCACAAGATTAAGGTAGGAAACTTGTGCACTGTTGGAAAAGAAATCAAGGTTGCACCTCTGAGAAATCTCTTTATATGGGGATGTTTAGAGAAGGACTCCCCATCTGCGGTCAGGAAAACTGACAATGCCGTCACCTGCCTTTTCAAGGTGTTCGGGCGCAAACCTTTCTCCAAGCCATCTTGGAGGAAACGTAAGCTGTGAAAGACCTGCACATGTTCTTCTGCCACCTGACCGGTTTTGCACTACTTTTGGAAAGACTGCCAAGTCCTATCACATATCCTCTGAGTGGACTCTCTTCTCTATCCCAACATGGTGCGAACCACACTGTCGGTATACCCCTGATGCATCAGAAACTTCCGTTCAATTTCCATGCTGCCAGACTCAACCATTTGGGGTCCGGATGGAACACTGGGCCCTGGGTGAGTAAGTCCTCCCTCAGTGGCAACCTCCACAGAGGCATCTGAGCCATTTGCAGCAGCATTAGAAACCATGGCCTTCTTGGCCAGTAAGGCGCTATCAGAACAACTGTCGCCTTTTCTTGACGGATCTTTGACAGAACCTTCTGCAAGATCCGTATTGGCGGAAATGCATAGAGCAGACCCGATGGCCACTTCACCGACAGAGCACCGTGTGCCTCTACACCTCTGCTTCCATCTATTGAAAAATATCTTTCTAGTTTGGCGTTCCCGGCAGAAGCGAACAAGTCCACCAGTTGCTGACCAAAAATAGTGGCTATGGTTTCGAAGACCTCTGAATTGAGAGAACATTCTCCAGGGTGCAGCCAATTCCTGCTCAGGTAATCCGCCTGTAGATTTGTCTTTTTCTTCATGTGCACTGCCGTGAGTGAGCTTGTTTTTTTCTCCACCCATCGGAACAGCCTGGTGGACTCTGCCACCAAAGGCACTGAATGTAAACCGCACTGTTTGCAAATGTCTGTGAATACTTTCACATGGCGGAGTCTCACTAGGTGCTGAAACCGCTGCAGTGCCAGGCAAATGCCTTTCAACTCTAGGTAGTTTATGTTGCGCCGCCTGTCTAAGTATGTGCAAATGCCTTGCACTGAATATCCTTCGCAGTATGCACTCCAGCCGCTGAGACTGGCATCCCTTGTCACATGGACCATGTTGCAAATCTGGATCGGAATCCCCGACGCCACTTTGTTCTCCTACAACCACCCAGTTCTTCCCGACCTGCTGTGTCAGAGCCACCTGATAATGTCTCTTTAGTGATATCGCTAACTGATGAGACATCAGAAGTCTTTGCAGAGATTTTACATGGTAAACTTCCCCACTGCACCAGCTGTGTGGCAGATACCAGTATTCCTAGCAGCCTTGCCAGCCTCATTAAACCTGCTGACCTGCACTTCAGTAACTCTGCAGTTTCCTGCCGTACCTTGATTAACCTCTCTTGGGAAAGGTAAACCCTCCCCTTCGAGGTGTCTATTCGTGCCCCCAAATGCGTGAGCATCCTGACCGGTGACAAGGAACTCTTCTCGAGATTGAGAAGGAACCCACAGTCCCTCAATGTGCGAATGGTTAACTGCACATCTTTCCTCAGCCTGACCTCTGAGGCTGCTTTTAACAATATGTCGTCTAAGTAAGGGTAAAGCTGAACCCCCTGAACTCAGAGGAACGCTATCAGTGGAACCAGCACCTTCGTGAACACCCGAGGTGCTGATGCCAAACCGAAAGGCAGAGCTTTGAATTGAAAAAGACTGGCCTGGTAATTGAATCTTAGGTACCTCTTGTCCCCTTCGCTCATTGGAACATGTAAGTAAGCCTCCTTGAGGTCTACTGAAGCCATATAATCCCCCAAGGACAGATTCTCTCTGATTGTCTGAAGAGTCTCCATTTTGAATTTCCTGTATTCCACGAAGGTATTGAGGTACCTTAAATTCAAAACCGGTCTGTATTTTCCATTTGTTTTGGGAACGACAAAAAATGTCGAGTACACCCCCAGAAACTCCTGTTCGTTTGGAACTCTCTCAATCACCCCTATTTGTAGGAGGTGAAGAATCTCTTGCAAAACTATACGCTGCTTTACATTGTCTCTCGCTACTGGTGAGCGAAGAAATCTGTCTTTCGGTCTCGTATGGAAACGTATTTTGTAACCCTGGGTCACTACCTGTAGAACCCAACGATCTGATGTTATCTGAGACCACTCATGACCGAAAGAGAGAAATCTTCCTCCCACTGCCTGATGCTGCGAGTCAGTATTGTGGTTTACCTCGCTTGGAATTACTTCCAAGCTTTCCTTGTCCTTGTCTTGATTACTGAAACTGTCTGTTATTCTGACTCGTCCGGTTATTCCATTGGAATATGTTAGACCTATAACCAGATCCTCTTGTCGAAAAACCATATCTGCCTCCACGAAAGGAGTACTTAGAGCCTCGAAAAAACCTTTTATCCACTTTTTTCTGTAAGCTGGGCATTACCTGTTTTTTTTCTCGCTCTTTAGTCTCAATCAAGACCTTCTCCAATGCCTTATCTCCAAACAGAAACTCGCCTTGAAAAGGGACAAAGGCCAGATTGTTGCGAGACTTTTGGTCTGCCTCCCAATGCCTTAGCCACAGAGAGCGTCTCGCAATTGTTAACAAATTTATATTCCCTGCTGCAAACGCAGTGGCATCATGTGCATCATCTGCCACATATTTTAATACACTCTGCACTCTGTCAACAGCCTTCATAAGGTCTTGCACACTCAAATCCTGATTATCCAGAATTTCCTGAGTCCAGAGAACCCTTGCTCTGGCAAACATGGAGGCGGCCACAGAAGCCTTTATAGTCAGAGACGACGCCTCATGCACCCTTTTGAGGGAGGTTTCCCTTGCCTCCTTCCTTTTAATTACTGGAGCTACCAGATTTTCTTTATTATTGTGCTCCCTACCTGTGTCTTTGACATTCTCTAACCCTAATGTTTGCAGCACTCTTTTTAGGGTGTTACGGAATACCTGCATCTCAAGCAACCTATCTGAATCCAACTGGTCATCCTCTTCCTCATCACTACCAACAAACTCTTTGTCCTCTAACTTTTCCTGTAGCTCATCATCTATGTCACTACCCATCATTTTCTGGTGCTCACTGTTTTCCTCCTTCCTATTCACTTTCCCAGCTTGAGGGTTTTATCTTTAATGTGGCCCACACTGCCATTCTCTGTGCATTGAATTCGCCTTTTCTTGAATGGTGGCTGCTCTAATTCATTAACAGCAGCCTCTTGTTCTGTTGGTTTGTTAGTCAAATTCACTGATGGTAGATAAGGTAACTGATTTTGTCCTTTCACATTTAACAAATTCATTAGGTGGCATATCATAACTTGATTTTGAAAATCACACAAAGCAGAATTCCTTGTATTCAAATTCATTTGATTATAATTCATTGGTGGCAACTGCGCTGAAACAGCCGACTGCACTTTATTTTTTGTACACACACCGCTTCGTTAATCATTTGCTGCATATTTAGTAAAAATTCATTATTTTGACGTGGCAGGGCGACATTATCTGGGCCCCACTGGGACTCATGTGCTGTGGCCTCCGTCTCTCTGGCCCGAGTGGGAGCCGCCTGCATCCACTCCGAAAGGAGGTTTCTTATTTCTGGCAGTAGGCCTTGCTCCTGGGCCGCAGCCCTCAGCTTGGCTTGCTGGCAGTCCGAAATGGCGGACACCTGCTCTCTCTCTGGTGCCATGTGTGAATCTCTGATTGGACAAGCTGAAAGGGCCCTCTGAGCCCACCGCTCTTTCCTCAGAGGCCTCTAAGGCCCTGCAGGAACTACACTGATTCACTGTGGAATACTGAAAATCAAGATGGTGGCCTGAACTGTCGCTGGTAAGTATCTGCGCAATCTCCGACATATTTGGGTCCTTCTTTTTACCTCCCACTTTGTCAGATTTCTTTCCCTTTTTTACCTTATCTAGTTTCGCCCTCACCACAGGCTTTTTAACGCTTGCAGCGCCAGACACCAACTTAATTTCCTCATGTTCACTCTTGCTAGAGCTTTAAAAAATCTTTCTCAAGTCCCCCACTTGGTCCTCATAAGCCAACTTTTGAGGCTTGACTCTGGCCACCTCGGTACCATCCTCGTCTGTGACCCCCACCATCGCGGTTTTCTGGACGGTATGTGAAGGCAGTTTAGGCTTGCCTTTGCCAGGAGAGGCGTTTTCATCGCCCGTGACCAGCGTATTTGCGGTTTTCTGGACGGTATGTGAAGGCTGTTTAGACTTGCCTTTGCCAGGAGAGGCATTTTCATCGTCCGTGATCCGCGTATTTGCGGTTTTCTGGAAAGTAAGTTGTTTTTCTTTAGGCAAAACCTCATCCGCGAAGCGCTGTACAGCAGTTTTCTGGACGGGTTGTATCTTTTCCTTGACCAAGCCCTGTGCTACTGCGCTGCTTCGGCTCAAGGGCACATTAGGCTTCTCATTGCCTGGCTTTGCTGCCACTGCAACCTCAAACCTGTTAGAAAAAACCTCAAAACCTGTAACATAAGTAATTGTTTCGGAGAGGGACGAAAAACGCTTCCTGCTGGGTCGCAGGAGAAAAAGGAACTGACAGAGGGGGACAAGGAGCAGTTAATGGTTGTTTTGAAATGGAATGTTGACGGTTCCTGCTTCGGCTGGCGCGAGGGATACAACCCATGTGTTGTGGATTGCTCCTCCGGTCATCCCAAGAATAAGTAGAGACCCAAAACGATAGAATGCTGATTGCTTCTTCTATTTTTATTGCGGGGATGGGGGTTGTCTGGATGGTGCTACATAAATATGAAACTGTTTTCACTACATAATAGAAACATCATAAAATGATCTCTTATATAAATTTGCCAATACCTGCATATCTTTAAACCCCAATTCATGAAGAGTTTTTTCATCATAGTCAGTTGTTAGTTCATGCCCAGAGGAGATCATTCTCACAGGTCCCATGAGACCCCCTAGAAACAAGATAGAAAACTTGTTTCATTCCTTGATGTTTTCAAAAAAATAGCAGGTATTTCAGTAACATTAAATGGGAGCAACTGATTCTCTTCTCAAATTAACCTATTTTACATTCATTGTTGCTGACCTGGAGTTAAAATACTCCTGGGCCCATACCTCAGCCCACTAGATTAGCAGATGGCCTGTCATACTCACTGTCAATAGTTTGCTGGCCACCCTCATGAGAAATTTTTAGCATTACAATGCCTAATGCCCTGCAATGTCCTTATCAGTCCATAATTCCCCTTTCTCTTTTTCAGAGTAAAGGGGGTTACCAAGGAACCATTCTCTTCTATAAATGAATGACTGTAGAGATGAAGAGCTCGTGCTAAACCTGCCTTAGGGGTGAGCGGAAACTTCTTTTTAATATGGCAGTCTTGTTATAAGTAGACTACTGCAGAGGTACTTCATGCCTAAAATGGCAGTGGTCCCTCCATGATCAGCTGCTCTGATGATCACAGAAAAAGGGTGAGATTGTGCAGTGGTGGGGGTTCTACCTTTACTTCTTCCATAACCCAGCAAATAGATGGTGAACCCCCATCTCAAGTGATTTGCCTCTTCTATCCAGCAAACTCTGGATGAAATTATTGTCCATTTGTGATGGAGGTGTGTGACAAAGTTGAGTTGCCACTGTTTGCTCAGTTCCTTGGCAGGTACCTCGTCTGCTGGCTTCCAATAAACAGTCTTGGATGGTGGGTGAGCAGGTGCTAGGGCCTGCCTTGCTCTGAGAGGACCTGTCCGGATGCATGCAGCTTCCCAATACTGTGACTCATCCTTCCAGCAGAAAATATACTTTGTGCCCTCTAAGAAAAGGAAGGCTAAATATACTGGAATAGGGAGTTACTCTTCAGAAAAAAGGAGGGCTGAGGAGAACAAGCAGTAGGATTGAGTAAGGAGGAAAAGTTGCTGACTGAAGGGGCAAGTGCTCAGAAGACAACGACCTACTTGGAGCAAAGGCAGGAAGCAGACTGGCTTCTTGAACGTCTTCTATACTACAAGTATTTTATGCAGATCTTATTGGTTAAATCACCTGCCTGTCAGAGTGAGTAGGGGGAGCAACTTATCTAACAGGTTAGGTTCCTACTGTCCCCCCACTACTACAAAAAAATTCTGTTATCTTTGCTCAGTGATGTAGAGGATGCGAGTGTACCTTGATGTCATCTGGCCCGGGGAGATCACACACACACAAAACACAAAAAGTAAGTAATTTCAGAACTTACCTGGAAAGTCTCCTTTCCGACTACTTTGACCAAACTCTTGCAGATGAGCCTGTTGGTTTAACTGTTCCTTCTGCAAGTTTTCATACCAATGAGTAACCTCAGCTCTTAGGTCTGCCACTTGATCACTTGGATACATTTCAATTGTCATCTGAAACATAACATATTGGTTTAATTGAGAATAAAATGCAAAATACCCACCAAAAAACTCATTTGGCAAAAGAACTACCTTGTCAGGAAGCCCAGCTGGTTGGCAAACTATTCGGAGAGGAAGTGACTGTTTGTCACTCAATGCTTTTAAATGACTGCTGATGCCAGTGCCTTCAATTTGCCATTGTCTTAGATGATAAGCAAACCTGAAAAGAAAATAATACAGAAAGAATACAGTTAGGAACTTGTAGCTCATATAAACTGAAGTGCCTACGTCTCTTTTTTAGAGACACTGCAGGTATCAGGTAGGATGAGCTAAGCTAGTACAAACCAAGGAATCCTATACATTCCTGAGTATTTTCAACCTGGTTGCTTTCATAAAAGAACCTTGATGGTAGTTTTGTTAGCCTAGGAAGGCTTCAGTCTTGCTTCTCTTCAACATATCAAATTGCCTTTGCTATGGAGAAGCAATTCAAAAACAGCTCAAGATAGGCCTGTGGAAAAGATGTCCAAAAGAAACAACAAGTTTAAGAATTCAATAGAGCTAGTGCAAGTACTCTAAAAGACCTTCAGTTGCTCTTCGGAGTCCAATCTTTATGTTTTCTGGGTCATGTGAAATAACCCATTCAAGCTTTGAGACACTGAATTAAAAAAAACAAACTACCCAGTAAATTTGATTTTAAAAACCTTTTTAATTTGTTCGTTCATTCGTTCTATTTATATCCCACCCTTCCCCTGTTAAGGGATGCAAATCAGCTTACGAAGTTTAAAATAAAAAATAAAAGCTAAAAAAATTTTTTTAGCTAAAAAGATGAACTATGCAAAAACTAAAAACAATGAAATGAATGGTTTTAAAAACCAGAGCATATCATTTTAAACAATACAAATCAAATACCTGTCTAAATAAAGTAAGTCTTATTGCTGTTGTGTGCCTTCATGTCATTTCAGGGTTTTCTGGGTCACCCAGTGAGTTTCTATGGCTGAAGAGGGAACAGAATTGGGGTCTCCAGGGTTATAGTCCAACACTCAAACCACAATACCACACTGGCTCTGAATCTATCAAAAAGCAATTAGGGAGGGGGCTAACCAGACCTAACATGGGAAGAAGTTCCACTGTCGAGGAGCAGCCACTGAGAAGCCTTTCTCTTGTGTCCTTACCAACTGCACCTGTAAAGGTATCGGGCCTGAGAGTAAGCCCACTCGCAAAGATCTTAGAACTTGGCTAGGCTTATAAGGGTAAATACAGTACTTTAGATAGTCTGGACCCAAGCCATGTAGGGCTTTAAAGGTCATAACCAATAATATGATAAAAACCATTTGCCTACTTTGGAATTCCCTCTTATCTATATAAGCTCCCTAGATTTAGTGTAAAACTCCATGTGACAGCAGAAAGATCACCTGCTTGCAGTGACCATCTTTCATCATCATTTCCCTTTGAACAATAAATTATTAAATTTACTGCTTGGTGTAGTGCTTTAAGTGTTGGACTACGACTCTGGAGACCAGGGTTTGAATCCCGGTTCAGATATAGAAACTCACTGGGTGACCTTGGGCAAATCACATTCTCTCAGCCTCAGAGAAACGAAAAGGCAAATTGCCCCAGACAAATCTTATCAAGAAAACTTGATAGGTTCTGCTTAAGCTTTCCGCAATTTGGAAATGACATGAAGGCACCCAACAATAACAAATGATATAGTTTACCTTCTCCGAAAAGCTTCTAAATGAGTTTTAAGCATCAGAAGTCCTCGCTCAATGACTGTCAGACTTGAATGCGAATCCTGCTCAAGGTTACTGGAGGCAATCATCAGGCTTTCCATGCACTTGCTAATAAATTCTTGTTCTTTCTCCAGACCTGTTTTTCCTGAAAGTAGATTCAGAAACAAATACTCTGTAAGAACATCTAAGTGAATTTTAATTCTATCAAGAAAAGAATGATGATGTAGAGTATATCCCTTGGACTAAACACAGAAGAGTATCTCGAACTGAATTCTCATACCATTAATATAATAGGAGTTAATATACTGTATAGCTGCACGGCTCACATCTCCAGACTGTGCTCTTAAAGCAATGCCCCAGAACTGGTCCATACCACACAACTGTAAAAAGAAATAAAAGAGTGATTATTTCATTTGTATGACTAAATATACAAAAACAATCATGTTCCATTTGTGTTTTTTCTACAAAACCAATGAACATGTTTGATTTCTTCCTGTATGCTATCCCTTTTAGAGGTCAAGTGGCCAGATGTAACATCTCACACTACAGAGTTTCCATTAATTTGCAGACAGACCAGATCATTAGAGCTACTACAGTGATAAAAGACATCAGCAGATATGGAAGAACTGTTGGGAGCTGATGTTCAAAAGCACCTGGATGAACACATATTCTACATTTCTATGCTAAACTATGAGATAGTTTTTTTTGTAAGTGATCTATTTGCATCCTCTTCTCTCACCTAATAGAGACTGAAGGTAAACTCAGGAAACCTTTTTGTCTGAAGTAATCACAATTTCGCATTATTTTCAAGCTGAGACAAGTTATACCTTAAGCTTAACTACGTCATATTGAAACAAATTATTTTCAAAACTTGGTTTATTTGATGGTTTGTTTCAATATCCTAATTCTACCACAGTTAAACTACAATTTAAACTGTGGGTAATTGACAATGTAGCCATCAGCAGGTGAGAACAGAGAAGGATTGCGTGAATCAAGATGTATCCAGATTTGTTATGTATACTAAACCAAAACGGAGCAAAACTGTGAGCCTTCAAATATTTTTGGCCTACAACTCCCACCAGCTCTAGCCAGCAGAGACAATGGAAGCTTCAATCCAAAACCACCTGGAGAAGCACAACTGCCCACCCCTGCATTCAATCACACAAACAGCATGCCATCTTATTGAGGGCAGTGGAGTAACTTCACTATAAAGGCACTCAAGAGCAGCCTTTTATACCACTAGTTCACTAAACATTGAAAGGTACATCTTAACAATAAAGGAAACAGTAACTCAAAACTCCTCCTTACCTCTGAGTTTGTACCACCATCATATGCACTAGTAGCTAACCGAGCCAAATTGCACAAATGTTGAAACAAGTTTAATCCAGTCATGCTAATTGTTTCCGGTTTTAGTTGAGGCATCTAAACAAAAGGAAAGCATATTTGCTTAGAACAAAGACAACAACCACCACCAAGTTTATTTTAAAAAAGAAAAGCTAATTGGTTATGTTTCAAAAGAGGTGATTTGTCTTCTACCTTTTCTAAAAAAAGATGCTTGTAGGTTTCCATTCCCATGGCATGCTGGTCTTTACTTCGTACTTGATTTAAGAACCAGTGAAGAGCATCATCATAGCACTCCGAATCTTCTACCAAACAATGCCATAGTATGTCTACTTGTTCCAAACTCAATCCTAGAGATTCAAAACAATACACAACAATGTGGTGAAAGACAGTTAACATGTCTCACCTCCCAACACACCCAGCTTACTCTGATCCAGTTATCAGTTCCTGTCTACTGACTTGGCCAGTATTAGTCTGGATTAGAATCACATCCTTAGTCTCCAAAATGACAGCTCCAAGAAGAGCACTTTAAGCTGCAAGTTTTAGTTTCTCAAAAATCCTTTAAAAAAGAAGCATGATGTTCCATTACAGTACCTTCCTCTCCCTCCCCACTCCCCAGATTTTGCTTATAAAATGCTGATATATATCCTATAAGCGTCATGAAACATCAACAAACAAAAATTTAATTGAAAGAATTAGAGAACTTACTAAAGTGATCTGGTGATCCCAGAGTTGAAAAGACACATGTTAAAAACTGAAGGCGCACCTGAACTTCTGCACTGTGGCTGTACCTGTCATTGCAATTACAGATTATTTTGGCATTTTTTCAATTAACACTATTTTTCTTCCCACTGTTTATCCTTTTAATAAATGATTCCAAAATATATTTAAACCTTTCTTCTACTTTTGCTGATTTAAAAAACCAAGCATTTAGCTTGGGCGTGACTGTTCTAACCTCCCAACACATTAGAAAAATATTTCAAGCTGTGGGTTTCATTAATGAAGAATTAGATCATGTTTAAACAAGAAGAACATGAAAAACAATACACTGGAATAACTGGGGATCTCTTATCTCTACAAGCTTTTATTAAACTACTTTTATATTCATGTAACAGCTGAAGATAAGGTAGTACTAACCACTTAATATTTTCAAAAGCAATTTATTTAGCTAAGTATTTTCATCCTTTTATAAAATGCAATGAAGGTATGCAATAATTGCACACAGAGATTTCTTAAAAGTTTGTTTTGAAATTATGGTCGTAAACACAATATTTATTGGCCAAATTTGTATTTATTTGATAGACGCATTTCACATTCATCAACCAGCGATCAACATACAAGAAAGCTCAACATTCACAGATGATATTAGCCAGTCATATTTGTGCTGCTGGAAAGAGGATGCTACTGGGGATGGTACTAGAAATGAAAGGATACTTAAGCTTTCAGTACAGATGCACTGCATCACAATATTTTCATTTAATAAAGTGCCATCTCAGAGCCAGAAAAACACGTCCTTTCTTTAGCATTAGGATACATCATAAGAAAAATCAGCAAGTGAATAAACATAAAAAAAAATAGGCTACAAAAATTCAGTTGAAAGCTAATTTTGATGAAAGGAGATTGGATTTTTTTTTTTAGGGCAAGACAGACAACAAGTTAAAAATATTTGAGTCTAAATCCAACTGCTAGAAGAGATCCACTAAACCAATGGAACTAAGATAAGTTTGATTTACCAAAGTCAGAATCCTCTTGGAACATTATGTAGCAGCTGCACTATTCAGACACTTGTATGAGGAAGTATCCAATAACCCCACTTATGCAGGCTCCTTCCCCATTCTTGCATGACCACAGCTCTGCCTGCCTACCACTCTCAGACTATAATATCCCTGGCATGGCTAGGAAGCTGTTAGCCACACAATCCCTTGCTAAAATCTTCATACTTCAAAATACACTGGTATTCTTGAACAGGATCTTGGTCCAAATTAGCAGAGTTTCAATGGATCTACTGTAGTTGGAACTAGCAGTTGGATTCAGATCCAAGTCATGAAATGGTAAAGACCTCTCCCTGAAACAACATACTTACAATGCATGTTTATGCCGTCCTTCCCTGACAGCTTGAATGTAGTGTACCAAATTATCAAAGAAAAGTTTCATCATATTGAGTTCTTTCTCAGCCCACCTGTTTCAATTTGAGACACACACACACATATCACTTCACATCAACTTGATAGAAAAAGCTAACAATGTTTATAAACTCCTAATTTTTTTCCAGTTAACTAAGGCATTCCAAGACTGCTCAAAACATTCTCAGCTCAAGCCTGCTAACACTTCTGGAGCATTAGTACGAACTACAGACAATAATTCCATTCATTAGAGCACAGAACATCAATGGAATGAGAGATTGAGCATGACATGGTTTCTTTGCCTGTCTTTTTTACAGCTTATGGTAAAGCCTACATTTACAGTTTTTAATACCTAAAAAAGTCTGAGTGATTAAATATAAAAAGACTCCCACAGAGTGAAATAAACATAAGTCATGATTAACAGCATGCTCACAGATACCTATATTCAAGAAACTGATTCCATATAGGAATCAATGGTTAAACATGATACCAATTCAAGAAATTGTTTAATAGATATTTTGGACCTGCCTTTCAAAGAGAAGAATACTGTAAAAACTTAATACTTTTTAAAATAATTGAAACACCTGTAGGAATGCAAACCACTTGACTGAAGAAAATCTTTTACTCTCAAAAATTTATTCTGTTCCACCCCTCCATAAACTCCTATCCAGCTTTTTCTGATGTATCAACGTGTGGGATTTAAAGAAACCATACTGTAAGTTTAACCTTCAGGTAACTTCTAATGTTATAATTGTGGTGTGAGACATACTACAATATGGCTCTTCATACTGCAAAGGTAATATCAGTAGTTCAAAGTCATGTGAGAAACGTCAGTGATATTATTCTTTCTCATGCTGAGTCACCAATCTGAAGTTCCTGACCCTGACTCTGCACTGCACGCAGAAGCAGTGATTTCCATGTTATAAAACTCAAAAGAGCCCTTAGACAACACTAATAGATGGTGGAGCAATGGAAACCCACCAGTAAATAGATGTAAACATCCAAACTTCCTGAAGAAAAAGGGGGGGGGGGCAGTGGCAACAAGCTTGCAACTTACTATAAAGGTCCATTTGTGTCTACAGAGAAGACATCCATAGATGGGTTAACAACTTCTGCACCCCAGGCAAGGGATTGCATGGCTTCCCTGTGGAAGATTACATCTCTAGCTCCACCCCTCAGTTCTTTTCCCAAAGCAGGGCCAAAAAGAAGTATGGAATAGATCTTCAAGGGACAAAAAGGAGAGGGGGAGACTCCACAGGTATGGATACTTCTGACAAGAAGAATGGGCTTTCACTTTAAGTCCAAAAACACAATTCTCAATCAGTGCAGAAAGAGATATCCATGGGTAGATTTATCTAAGTGGGAGGAGAACATGGGGTGAGACAATGATCAAAAGAGAACCACTTGCTGTAGGACACTTCTGCCAAAGACCATTCTGGCTGAGGCAAATTTGCCTAGCTTATAATGCCTGGAGAAGACTGAAGTAGACTAACTGGCTGCCCTGCAACTCTCATCCCAGGGGCATCAGCAGAGAAGGCCTTGGTTTCAGAAACAATAAAAAAGCACACTTTCAATAATCTAGCTAACCTAGACAGGGAAACCTTTATTTACATGATAGGTGGGAAGGAAGGAAACACTTCTGCCCTTCTAAAGGGTTTAGTTTTATACATATGAGTCCTTTGCACATAGTTTGTGCCACTGTTTTTCAAGTGGATCAGAAAGACTAAGCAAAAAAAAAAAAGAAGAATTATAAGCTGTGAAATGTGAGAGGATGAGTTCACCCCCAGCAGAAAACCCGGATCTAACCAAAGGGAAATGGAATCCCTATCAAATGTGCAGGGAGAAGGGTGAATTGAAAGAACTCCAGGCTTGGAAACTCTCCTCCCTGATGTTTCTCAATTGTTGTTAAGAAAAGGATTGATAGGAGGAGCTAGGGATCTAAGTCTTAAAGTCTTCAGCAAGAAAATAATGAGAACCTTTATCTGGTCTGGGAATCAGAAGGGGTTCATCCATCCACGGATAGCTTCTTCTCCACTGAAAGAGAATCATTGCATACGCTCTTTGCCTCAAGGACAGATTATTTTGGGTGCCATCTTGCAGTCTGTGATTCAGCCTGAGACTTAGGGAGGACTGGGAGAAACAACTAAATGTAAATTTATTGTCAGTTGCTACTTTATTGGCCATCACTGTTTCTACCCCTCTGAAGATATGTAAATAATCTGTAGTCATTACTTTTGTGTTCTTAGTATTGATTTCTATATTGGTCATCTGTGACACCCATGTATACAATCATCTCTTTGGCTGTGTGAAGAACATATTTGCAATGAACAACCCTGTTGGCCTCACAAAATTCAGCCAAGTCACTCTCTGGATTTGTTTCTTGATCCTAGGCCAAATTCTCGGAAAGTGTTTGGATCTGTTGTTTCCTACTTTTGCATTCCAATTGCCTATGATCATTGATATGTCCAGTTGCAGTATATGATCAATTTCTTCCTGACCACCTAAATAGAATCTTTTGATTTCTTCCTTAACTTCCTCCGTGGCGGGAGCATAAACTTGGATTATGGTTATGCTAATAGATTTCTCATGGACTCTAACTGATATTATTTTATTAAGAGTTTGCATTGTATCTTGACTGCTTTTGCTACATCTTGCCTCACTATTAAGGTCACCTGTTTCTTCTTTGATTTTCAGTTTGAGAGTAAAACACTCTATAATTATCTAAATGGAAATGTCCCAATTCTGTACACTCTAGTTTGCTCACACGAAATACGGCTATGTCTAGACCAAGGGTGAGCAAAATGCGGCCTAGAGGGCCATATCTGTGGCCCCTAAGGGGTCAATTTTTTAAAAAGAAGCTTTTTAAAAATGCCCTCTGTGGAGGCATGTTCACCATGTTTAGAGGCCCTTCCCCTCCCCCCCCGGAACAAACAAAACACGAGCAAAATTTTTGCAAACATTTTTCAAAAATATATTTTGCCCCGAAATGCCATGTAGGAAGTGTTGGGGGTATTTCCACCATGTTAAGAGCAAACAACAGAAGTCTTTTTAAAATCTTCTAGTTGTTTAAAAAAAAAAAAAAAGGTTTCTTCTGGGCCTAAAACAGCTCAGGAAGGCCACTTGTTCCCAGAGGGCATTTTGGGGCAAAAAAAGTATGGTTTTTTTTTTCTTTTTTTATTGGGTGTATCTATCTAATGGGGGTATGCAAGCTGTCCAATGTCTCCGAGAGGGCTAATGTGGATCTCTACATATCCACAACTGCCTTGACCTAGGTGTTTCATTTCTTGTTTTACAGTTTCCAGATTTCCTTGATTCATAGTTCTTCATATTTCATGTTCCTCCTACGTATATTGTGCAACTTTGGACATTCATCTCTCCACATTCAACACCCGAACACCTGAACATTCTTAGGCTTGAGTGCAGCTGGATCACTAGACACAGTGCTACTCGGGCTTGTCTTCTGCTCTTCCCCAGCGGCTCGTACAGTGTCTTCTGACCTTGAAGTCTCATTTTCCTGCACTTTCTCTTTTTCATTTTGGATTGTCTTGTCAAAGACAAGTAGATTTTCAAAGTAAAAAGCTTCACGAGTGGTTTACCTCCACCTTATTTTGCACACTACTATCTCCTCTGGAGTCAGCTATAACGCCATTACTGTTGTCTCTGAGAGATTTTGTGTCACCGTCATCCCCCACTTCTGCTGCTACCCAGTAGCTGGCTCAAACATTTAGTTTGGTTCCTCAGTGAAAGCCTGCCTGACGTGCGAGACCCTAACAGCAGCAGCGCTGCCATCAGCATAGTTTCTTGCCTCACATAAGCAGGTAATCTCACCATCACAGAAAAGTAATGCTAGAGAGGGTATACGTTTATCAACATAGAGGGATGTATGGACTTGGACAGCATGGATTGTCTGAGCTGTATACAGCTGGCTAATTGAAGAGATCAAAAGGAAAAGGGAAGTAAGATAATTGATTGGCATTGTTTTACTGCATTAAACTGCTAAGGGCTGGAAGAAAGAGCCAAAGAATATTAAATGTTACACAGCTTTGAAATACTAAGGTAGGATGAGGTTTAAATCATCTATGTTGTACCTTTATAACAGTAAACCTAGCTGCAAAAGAGTGGACATCAAAATTCCAATCCTAAAACAATCACCCACTTCTGATTTGTTGTGCATATTCTACTTACATTGTTATCCAATGTGTGTCATAACTGCTCCCAAATTGCTGAAATGTACCGAATAATTTTGGAAGAAGCCGAAGAGAAACTACAACTGATCTAAGAAAAGAAAGTATGATTTGATGTAAATTAGCTTCTTGAAGTGGAAAGTTTTCAAAAATTTGACCTGTAATTTAAGATTTACCATTAGCCATGTTTACAGCACAATTACCTTCACAGAATTTATGAACCAAGAAAAATTATTTCACTTCATGTTTCTGTGTATTTGACCATATGGCCGCCTGCAAAACCAGTCACTGACATATGGACATGCTGCAGACAACTCTCCAACTAGAACCTATAATCATAACTAGCTGAAGCAACTGTCAACCAGGCAGACAGTTCATTCTAGAAACTTCTACATGCCAAAATGTCTGAGAAAATTGAACAGATTCATATGCAATATGCCATTTCACACCCTACGATATTTATCCAGCCAGTTAGCCAGGCTTTTTTAAGGATTCAAAGGGGTTTTTGGAATGAAGAGATGTAGTAGACAGCAAAAAGGAAAAGAAGAAACTGAGAAATTAAAGGAGCTAAATCTAAAAGTTAAAACGAGTGAGACATGGTAGAGGGGACCTGTAAAGATGGAATCCTTTACCCCGTGAGAGAGCATTCTGAAGTGAATTTCTGGGGGAAGCTGGTTGTGCCTGAGGCAGTAACTGACTCTCACTTGTTGCTTTCGGCCTGGTTAGTTACATTACTCTGAGTAAATCCAGTATTCTTCTGAGCCTTCAAAAATGGCAAAGATTCCTTTAAATGGGCTGCACAAAATGCAGCACTAGCAGTTTGAGGGAGACAGGGTATACTTCAACTTCACAGAATCACAGAGCTGAAAGAGACCACAAGGGTCATCCAGTCCAACCCCTCATTCAGCTTGGCCTTTTCTGACACTCTGGATCTTTAGAGAGTTCCACCACTCTATGAAGAGGAAGACATGAATGGCAACAGACACTAACAGCAGATGAGGAGCATCTTGTCTTATAGGTCATACACATGCTTTCAGAAAAAGCAGGTGTTAAGTTGAAAAAAAAACATAAACTGAAATACTTAAGTTCAGCCGAAGACCATTTACCTGTTATTTGCTAAGTTTTCAAGACAGCCTTCAATGAACCTCATTCGAATTTGTCTATCAGTAAACCAACATACTAACGAACACAAAAGCTTCTCTGCTTCATTTATCAAACCTTCAGAAAGATGAATCTAGGAGAAGTAAGAGAAAAGTTATTGACAATTATTATTGCAATTTCTCTGGCAAATTTTCTTGTGTAATATCCAACTTACTGCATCTTCATCCTGGACCAGATCCCACAAAAGGGTATTGCCCTTCTTACAAACATTATCCAAGTTAATATCTGTCACTGCGTTGCTGTTGTACTGGTGCTTATGAACTGCTGGCCCTGAGCAAAAGACAGGTGTTATTAAAAAATATGGAACTTGTATCCTGATTTGAATGGACTTTTGTCCATGAACAGCTGTTAATAATTGCTCAACACACAATGCTACACATTGAAACAATTTACCTATGAAAAAGATTCAGGACATATGGGGGACCCAACACAAACATACACAAAAGTTAATACTATTTACTAAAGGAAGATGAGACAGTTGAAGATTCCTCAGCACTTAAAAAAAAAAAACTCTTTATCATTTACCAGTATGGTGTGAAAACCATATAAGATTTTTCATTTCTTTACTGGCATTATTCTTCGGTTTTTAATACAGCTCTTCCATATACAGCTTTTTTTTTTAATGGACCTCCCAACCCAACAAAAAGAATACCAAGACAGCGACAGTCAAATTCAATTTGTATTGGAAAACCTAATAACAAGTGCATATGTACTTCATATACGCTTTGCTTTTGAAGTTGTTAAGCTAGGAAGACAACCTGATTAAGATTTGAAACTGATTCATAGGTTTCACAAGATTCAAGCTGTTTATAGTTGCAAAAAAATGTAATACGGTAAAATTACTAAAAATTATCCTTTTTCAGATTTGGTGTCTGCAGTATTGAACCAAAACTTTGTCTTTGCTAGGTTTGCCTGTTTAAGAGTTCTGTACTTGCATTCCTATGTACATGCTCCAAGGTGGCAACTGTCACGTAAATGAATAAGGACCCCCGAACCCTGTGTTGGTGGCAGAGTTCTTTATGCACAGTGAGATTGTATGACTATAAGCCAAGGCATGGTTTCTTATCTAAATCTACATGATATACACGTGCCTGTAACCACAGACAGGAAGAAGCCTTGACTGTAAATGCAGACCTACTGCAGGACTATTAATGATGGAACGTATATATTTGGTTCAGGATCAAATGTGACACATATACAGTGAACTGGGAGGAGGCAGCAAAGGAGTCCTCTTACTTGAAGCAATCCTGAGCCTTAAAGGCAAGTTCTTAATTAACCTATTCCAGTGGGCTTCAACCAGAACAGACAATCTATTACAAATCCCTAAAACATTAGAAGGCCTGAACACAAAGGAACATAAAAATAATTTATTAACTGTGGAATCATAACCCTTAGTCACTAGATTGGACATTTAGACAGCTATATACATTTACTTTTAATAGTTCCCAAACACTGTGACCCTAAAGTTATTTTGCAGGACAGATATGCTCAGAATGCACTGTCCTGGGGCCATGGTGACAGTATTGTGGGTAGACCTATTCATTTCCGAAAGGCCTCAAAAGTGAAATAAATACTTAGGAGTCTTACTAAAGATGTTTCATAAAAAGCATCAAGAACTTATAGGAGCAGAATGTTTTCATCTATTCAAACATCCACAAAGAAATACTGCTTGGAGACCACAGCATTTGTTACAGTTCACAAAGCTGATAATCACAATTGACAGGGTAGAAAACGATCAGTGAACTCCTCCACAGGCCCAATGGTTTATTATGTGTCATATTTTTATTTTGAACACATTTTGATACTTTACTTCCTCCTTTTTACGAATTCAAAGGGATGTGCAATTATCATTACCAGAAAAAATCAAGCAGTCCACAAAATAAATTTTCCATATATTAAAAGTTCTGGATAAACAACATAGCTTTGCCTGGTGCCCAAACCTTACAGTTAGCACCAGGCAAGTTTTCTTAGCAAAAGCTATTCAATGGGTGAGGCACTAGCACTGAAAAAGCCCTCTCTTGCTACTGAATATTGTATTTCCATGGAGGCAGGTGTGAGAAATAAGGTTTGGACAAAATGACCCGAAAAGCGATAGACTGAAAATGCATAGTCCAGATAATTTTAAGCTTTATCATTCCAATCTGTTCTACAATATTCTATTCCAACAGGATTTTAAACATGCAGATTTTATGACAATAATAATAGTCAAGGAAGGCTGGTTTTTGCTTGCCTTACCTATTGTCCCTTTTACAGCACTTCTTTTCCTGAAATGATTATTAACCTACACACAGTTTAAACATTAAACTAAGTTACTCTCTATAGTTCCAACATATTTTAATGTTCCTGCCTGTGTATCCATCATAGCCTCGGCACATATAGACTGAGTAAATGAAAATTTCCTGATGTGGGTAGGAAAAACATTCTGCTTCTGTGTTAGAAGGCTGGATCTGTTGAACGCAGAATAGTGGGGTCCCTAAAAGAAATGAGAAAGCTAGCATACTCACAAGATCACAATTCAACTAAACCAGGGGCCACGTGGGGCGCCCCAAGGCCCCCACCCTTATTTTTTTTTATTTTACTAAAAATTTCACCCCACAGGTGTTTTTCAACCTGTTTCCCCCACCCCAGCTGTTTTATGCCCAAGAGCGTTTTTTCTTTTTCCCCAACTAGGAGGTAAAATGGAAGCTAAACACGTTACTAAACAGTAACGTGAATCTTACAATGTTGGCACTACACAGACCATTCTACTTGATCCTGTTTCGTTTCTCTATTACGTTGCTGGTGTTTACTAGCTCTTACCTTGGCTGAGATGTTCATGATAAATAGAAGCAAGGTTTGGAAGGTGCTGCTGAAGATGAGATGTCAGTTCAGCATGTGAATTAATCTGTACCAGTTCTTCTTCACAGCCAGATTCTTCCCCATCAAAGTCTGCCATATTTTTCTCTGATTTTGCACTAACTTGGGAACTGCTACAACTGACATCATCAGCACTTAACATGTCATCAACCATATGTCTGAAAGATAACATGTGAACAAAACACTGAGTCCACATGAAGCCAGTGGACTACAGAAAAGCAACATTTTACAGAATTCATATCGTCCAAAGAGGTGAGTTCTTTTCACGATAAGACGTAAGGTCAAAAGAAGCATATGAACACAATAAAATCAGTATGACATGTTCTTTGATTACTTTTTTTTTCAAAAAGCGGTTTGCATCCACAAATTAAGCATCCACAAGATTTCCATTCTCTAGAGCAAAGCAAGCTCTGGTTCACAGCTGGAGAGAATTTCCTAGAATTGTAATATCAGGGAGCCAACATCTTTGTTTAAGCTCCAAATACTGCTGATCACAGTGGAAATTTATATTCTATCTTACCCCCAAAACCAGGAATTTGGTTTACATGAAAACTGAATCATTCTACAAGAGTAGTGGCAACTGCCACTACTCAGAGAGGCGTAATCTTGATAAATCATACTTGAACATACAGATGTTAAAATATTAAACTAAACACATGTCATTTCCCTCTCACCAATGCTCATATTTAGGCAAGAGTTCCATATAAACAGAAGAAGTAACAGTCTGTGCATGACAGCAAATATAAAATGCATCTTTAAATAAAGCTGGGGAATACTGCTCAACTATCAAATATTTCTCGCTAACATTATGAAAAAAGGCCTCACAAGGATAGGTAACACAAAAAACTTCTCACTCCAGCCACATTTACCATCCTTTAAAATGGCCAAAGGTCAGGGCTGCATGAATTCAACTTCTTTTGTCTAGCACAGAAAATTTTTCAGCATCCCAAGAATCTCAGATTTTATTTATTAAAAATATTTCTAAGCTCTTACTGTCAATAATGTAAGACTGAAATGATGGTGAAAAACAAAAACCAAAAAAAACAAATTGAGGGAGGGATTGGTCTCAGTGTGATTTTGGGAGTTCAGACAAATTTCAGGGTTCAGTATGCTTCCTTGCCTGTTTTCCATGATCAGAATAGCCAGAAACAACAATTTAAAAGTAAAAAATGAGTACATACAATTGATTATTTTACCTATTTTACTCACATCAGAAACCCTGTTTCCTCAAGGAATCAAATTTGATTATCTTGAAACTTTTTTTCTTAACAAAATGTATATAGCGCATAAATAACTTACCCTTCATGATGGTGGTGGTGATGGTGGTGGTGGTGATGATGATGATGGTGATGATGCTGTGGCCCAATAAACTGTCGACAGTTAAATAACTCATTTCCAATTGCTTCCCCAAGAAAGTCCCCTGTATGTGTTATACAGGAATCTTGAGAGCCTTGAGATATGTGAGCTCCACTCATTTCTCCCGTCATATCATGGTCTGTGTCCTCCGCGTGTGAACAAGGGTCCAGCATTCTAATTCGGTTATCCACTGGCGGTAAAGAACCAGCATTAAAAACATGGTCATTTCCAGTTCCATTGCTTACACCGCTTCTTTCTGCTGATGCCTGAGAATCTCCCAAGCAAATGCCTGATTGAGATTCCATTTTTCGGCTTTGCAATTCTGCACTCCGACCATTTTTCTGGGAATTATGACTTCGCTCTTCCTCCTCTTCCTCCTCCTCCTCTTCCTTAAGAGCTTCAATATCTGCAATGTCTTCTGACTGCACCTCACTGCCTGGGCTCCCTGCAGACTGGCTCGCGTGGCTGGAGTTGGCCTCGTTGCTGGATCCATCACTGTGGCCACTGCTGCTGCCTGGCCCACTGCTGCCATCTTCACCACTATTTGCTGTCTCATCAGAACTTCCTTGCATTGACTCCTTTAAGAAAATATAAGAGGATACAAAAATTATTTATTTAGTTATTTATGAGACATACGTCCTGTCTTTCAGTGCCTACTGTTGTTCCCCGGTGGACCGGAATAAAAAACGAAGATATAAAAAACTACAACAATACAAACAATTATCTGAAACATGCCAACAACGAACTGCAGAACCTACTCCAACATAAGTAGTGCGGAAGCACATACAACAGTGTGCAGGGGTTAAAAATTCAAAAGCAACCATTAGGTTGATGTTGCTAGCCAGTTCTTGATTCTGAAAGAAAAATCACACAACTGAATGAAGTGTCATACTTGGCTGGTTGACATAACTGAGATTTCAGTTCACTATTTTCATACTTAATGTAATCTCGGTCAATCTAAAAAGCACTTTTGTGGGAAATATAGACATTTACTCCTTCTCTTTCAGAACACATAAAAGTAGACATCTGTTTTCACTGAAAGATAGGGAAGGCAGCCCATAGTCCAAATCAGCAAGATGGCAGTTTAAATGCTCATGAAACTATATCCTTTCAATGGCCACCTGTAATGTAACAACCAGCTGACAGAACTGTAAGCAGAGTTTTGTTATATATCAATGGCAATCTGTGGCAAGTCTACTCAGATTAACTGTGACTTTAAAGAAGGTCAGACTGTGACATCAAGAGGCACAGTCCAGAGGGAGATGGTAGAAGTGACAGGTCCTTCGTGTACCTTTGATCAGTCCAATGTGTCTGCTGAAGCCACCATCAGAAGGGGGGGGGGGCGGGGGGACAAAAAACAAAAGCAAAACTATTTTACCTCTGTATCTGAAAGCCGCTGCTGCACATGTTTATTTCTAGTAATCAGCTGCTCTTCCATTTCAATGTCACTTCCTCCACTCTGATGAGTATCACTGTTATCACTGCTTTGAGGACTTGCCGCAGGTGACCCTGTTTCAAGAAGAACATTCAATTTACTCTAGGTAAAAGCAATGTTACTATTTTTAACATAGAATCAGTGTGTCCTCTTCACAGCCAAATCCTAACTCCTTTTAATACAATTCATCTTGTCTCAACAAGGGAGCACTGATGCTGTTGCTTTTGCTACACCTTTGTTCACCCACACTCAATCCTCCTCTTTGACTTGACAGGAAACAGGTCTGATACTCAGTAAGCACCACAAGTGGAGCTGCAGGCTGAACCTGACCTCTTAAGATTAAACTTAATTTGTCTAAAATGTAATGGTTGAGCAAACTGGCCCATAAGCAGGGTTTATGCCAGTGGAGCAAAATGCACCATAAGCATAGGGGCATACAAAAAGAAGACAACTGTCTAGAAGAGAAGCCACCACTAGCATGCCAAAAATGGCTCAAGAGGTGGGGGTGGAGCTCTACTTAACCAGCCAGCAAAGCAGCTGGCCCTATGCTGCTGCCTGGCCTTTTCTCAACAGGCAAGAATAGCTTGTACAAGCAGATATGAGATGACATATGAGACGACATATGAGACACAGCTTTTTGCATTAGCAAAAAGAACAGAAAACTCTATTCACACAGCCAGAAGTAGCATGAATATTGTCCCGTAATGGAATCCTAACCAGTGCGTGTTATTGTAGATGATCGATCAGTAATTGCAGTGGGCTCAGAACCAACTTTGTCCTTGGAGCCACATGGACTGCTGCAAATGCCAAAGAGCAAAACACAAAAAATGAGAAGTGGCTGGATGTGCACTTCTGGCTTTGATGAAGGTATTTCTTGACATTAAACATTGCAGTGGACCCCTACAAGCTATTTAAAAGATCAATAACTGCTTCTAGTACAGGCAATTCACTCAGAAAAAAGACAGTCTGGAGGGGTCAAGGGCCACAAAAACAGGCTTGGAGAGCTCCAGCCATGCCTAGGGCTATACTTTGTCCAGCCCTACAGACACTTCAACTTGATACGTGCCTCAGAGTTAAACTTTGAGTACCTAAGGACATATTTCAACAATGCTGCAAAGTTTAACTTTTTTTTCAGCTTCTGCATAAAAAAATATTTAGATAAAATAAGAAACCATGGCACCAAGGTTATATTTAATATTAAAAAGTTCTTCTACAATAACTCACATGGTGATGGAGCTGCTCTTCGGAGGTCTTCTTCCTCTGAAGAAAAGAGATAAAAAGTAAGAACACTCTATGAATCACTTAGCTTATGAAACATATAGCCAACAGTAATATATGAGAATATTGGTCAAGAAATAATAGAAATAATAATATAAACAGCTTTTCTATACAATATGCTTCTAATATTGAAGCTCTGACAGGGTCTTCTGTAGGAATATATATAAAAATATTTACTGACTGAAAGGGAACTCAGACCTTCACCATAAGCAACTGAATGTTCCAACGTCACACGAATAGTATTAGGAAATGTGTGATTACCTAGAACTAAAACTAATTTTACCTAAGTAATTAAAGAGATATACACACAATGGTTTAGGCTGGACCTTAATCAGCTGAGATATGAGCAAATCTTTTGCTCTTCTAAGTAGCTTCTTCACCCGTCCCGCCACCATATGATGAAACGAAGAAGTTTCTAAATAAGAATAATTTCCTGTTCCATCGAAACAGGGAAACATCCATTGCTAGCTTCAGAACAAGCCAAGATATATTAATGGCTTTGAACTGGCTTAAGAAACTAGTTTGCTCCATAGCCAATAACCACAGTAACCTGATTCAGACATACTGAGAAACTATGGGTCATTAGAAACATTGTACTGCTGTAGTTCCATGTTGTTAAGGGAAGAATGAAGTGGTTGCTTACATGACAAAAGGCTCCTTTGGCTCCTTTGGTGTAGGTGTAACTTCAAACACAGCCAGTATGTTTGTTGGATTTTCTATTCAGAGTTGGGTGGGTGTGGGGGACAGGAGGAAATGGTAATTGCCTTTGACAAGGCAAGGGGTAGAGATGGGTTATAAAAATCTGAAGCCTCTTCCTTCACCTGGTCTTCCATTAAATTTAATACATTCCCATTAGGTCTGCACACTGTGTTTTTTTAATGGCAAGCAAGTGAAAAGAGAGTACGCTATAATTCAGGGTGGGCAACCGGGTGGGAGGCAGGGATCACATTATGGGTTTTGGAAGTGCTGAAGGGCCACACCTTTTTGTTTTTCAATTTAAAAAAATTAAAATGAATTGTATTTAATTCATTACGAATATGTAACAACTATTTTTTTTATCAGTTCATTATTGCAAACAAAACCCCTTTCTTACTGAAAATAGCCACTTAATTTTATTTTCAACTTAACTGATCACTTTGGATTTTATATTTAATGTAAAAAGAGCCTGCACTCTACAGTTGTTTCTTGGTGGACTGATAGTTCACCAACCACAGAGTATGGGAGCTGCCTGGCCAGGAAGTATGATTGATTCACTCAGGGCACCAGCCCAGCAGCTGGGCTCCTAACTTGAGTTGCGGGAGCCCCTCTCTACTAATCTCATTGCACTCTCTCTCTCTCTTTCTCTTTGCTTTCTCGTCTTTCTCCTTCCTGCCTGCCTTCTCTGTCTTATCTCATCCTTTTTTTTCTTGCACTCACACTATAGCAGTCTGGATCTTATTTAAATGAGATGCTGCAGATGAGGTGCCAGGTGTGCCACTACAGGGGGCAGGGTGGCAAAGTGGGTCTGAGATGAAGAGGAAAAAAAACAGAGGATTGCCAAAGATTAAGAAGCCACTCCTGAGGACTGGGAAGGGGGCAGACAGAAGAAGAAAGGGGGAATCAGAGAAAGAAAGAAAGAGGAGGGGGCAGGAAGACAACCTGAGAAGAGATGCAAACGGAATCTCGAAATGAGTCATAGAGAAAAAGAAATCTTCAGCATTTTTGTAGCAGTGGCAAGAGCATGTGTGCAGGGAGCGGGTGGGAGAGCAATCAGATGGGTTTTTGCAGCCATAGGAGGAGAGCACAAACAGAGAGAGTGAACGGGGAGGATGGAGACAAAGAAAAAGCAGGAGCATTTCTGTGGATGCAACAAATTACTTCTTGCATTCAGCAAGCTGCAACAAATGGTCTTGGACTCTGTCAACCTGGAAGGTTTTCTAGAGGCTTGGAGGGGAACACGAATGGGTCTGGAAGGGCTCATGTGCATTGTGCCTACCTCTGCTATAATTTAAGCTTTAATTCTGGAACTATGTGCTGACCTGACATGAATCACTGAGATCTGAGCAGATGATGGTGGGCAGTGTTTATCTGCAACAAATGTGCCTTCCAGGTTACTCAGCAGCACAAATCCAGGCAGGAGAGGTGCCACTCCTCAGACTCTACCATCATACTACTGCATTTTTGGGAACCTGGAACAGGACAGGGATTCTTGGAGTCTGGCAGTCATTTTTGGGGTGACACTGGAGTTTCCAGGACTTATGAACCCTGGTAATTCTATATTCATGCAGAAGCCACCCAGTTACTCATGGTTCATTACCACAGACGTGTCTAACTGGTTAGGATGCTGTTTCAATAACTCTATTATTGTTGTGTTTATTCATTTGAGTTCTCAAGACTGCTGTATGCAGCATGGTCAAAACCACGACTTCCCTTTTAGCAAAATATGTAAGACAAAATAACAATCAAGTCTAATAGAATATTTATAATTATTTAATGAAAATGTATTTACTCTACACAAAGAAAAGTCCAATTTTTTAAACAAGCCCAGTGCCTTTTCTCAAAAGTAGTTTTTAGTCATACTCTGTATAGTTATCTCTTATTAAAATGTGTAAGCAACCAACAAAAATCAAAATATTACTCACAAAAGAAAATCTAAGTAACAACTCCCCCAGATTAGAAATTGTTCTTCAATAATAATTTATGAAGTACATGAAACAAAGATGCACTTACCTTTTTTATTTCCCA
Source organism: Cyclura pinguis (assembly GCA_030412105.1). Taxonomy (NCBI): domain Eukaryota; kingdom Metazoa; phylum Chordata; class Lepidosauria; order Squamata; family Iguanidae; genus Cyclura; species Cyclura pinguis. Next base: position 12,343,577 of record CM059599.1, on the reverse strand, counting down.
TTGGTAAATTTGTACTAAGCAAAGAAGCAAATGAACTCTGTTTTGATAGCTGGGCTTTAGCTGCTAGTGCATTATTCCACAATGCTTTAATGAGCATGGATGCCAAATATAAAGTCTGTAAACAAAAAGAAATTGCAGTACTCCAGAAAAAAAGCTTACAACTTCTGGCATTTAATGTATGGCAATAAACCTCACAAAACTGCAATTTTTATACAAAACTATGCTCCTTTCTACACAGAAAATGAAAAATTCAAACTATTATGAGAGACATAAGCATAATGTTCTATAACAAGAAGGAAGTGAGTAAATGGGATAATGGATAAAATCCAATCTCATATTAGTTGGCTTCTGCTAATGCAACACTTCTGTTCACTTCAACAAGATAAAGACAGTGCCATTTTGCAATGGACTGTGCCACAGAAAAAAAGTGCTTTAAAAATCTTTGTTTTTACCTGTTCGGTATGTGCACTTGGATGCAGGGTTGAGACTAAATTAAGAAGATGTCTGAGCGGAACAGGGTCCAAATTCTTGATCAATGAAGGAAATAGGTCATGTATATAGCGACTACAATGCTTCAACTATAAAAAAAAGACACAAGATAAAACATACAGTATAGAAAAATGCATTAGGAGTTTTGTAAAATACAAACTTTGCTTGTTTTTCATATGTTCACCAGTGTGGCAATACTTCCTTTTAAAGTATTTTCACATGGCAAGGTAATGTACACAAAATGGGTCTAATTTAAAACATAAATACTTAGTAAAACAGAAGGTAGCAGGAAAAGAGGAAGAGCCCATTACAGATGGATTAATTTAATCAAAGAAGCCACATCCCTAGTTTGCAACATAATATTGGAGCCGCTGATGAACAGCAGTCATGGAAATCTTACATCCACAGGGTTGCCCATAAGTTGAAGCTGACTACATGGCAAATAACACCAACAACAATTAAAATGTGCGAAATCCAGATTGAAACCATGCTTAGAGAAGACCCAGTGGACTCAAAGGGACTTGTGTTAGTTACGGTTAATCAAAGTCTTACTGACTGCAATGAGCATGACTGAATCTGGATCTGTCTTATATAGAAGACAACACAGGGATCACAAACAGTAAAGAGACTGATCAAAAGAGAGGAACAGACAGTTTTTCACCCGTTACTGGATTGCAATTCTCTTAAGTCCTCCTAATGGAAAGAGGTTAATGGAAACCGAAGTCTAACAAATAGAAGTGCCACATTTCCCCTCCCTAAGCTACCTAATTTTAACATTTTGGGGGATCACTAATAAAGGGAAAGCAAGGCTAACCCAAACAAATTAGTTCTAATACAAGAGAAATTAAAGAAACTATTTGGGCATTTCTATTACCGTTCAGCATAATCTATTTTGGATTACACAGAAAGCCACATTTCTAAGGAGCTGCTGCAACACTGGGACATCACATTCTTTCTGCACCAAAGAGGAACAGGAAAAAACCCACACGAAATCAAATCTCTTTATGCTAAAATGTTTTCTTTGTGAATACATTACACAGCTCTAAAAAGACAGTTATTATGGGCTTTTAAATTTCTATTGAAGAACAAAACTTAAAATTACATGAATAGTTTTCTGTGGTCCCTCACTGAGCTGCAATAGCTGGTAGAAGAGTGAGCATTGCGTTTTAACTCAAACTACAACAAAACAAAATCTGAGTTCATGTACAAACTTTGGTATGCTTTTGGCATTCTTCACTTTAGTTTCTAACATAATTAGATATTTTATGAGCAGACTTCAAAAAAAGGGTTAGGAGCACTATCTATCTGGAAAATTTAGCCAGCATTCTAAGCACCTCTTTCTGACTCATCCCCATCAAGTATTTATTTAACATTTATTTAACTGTTTCTATGTGCCTTAAAGTTGTTTCTGACTTATGGAGAACCTAAGGTGACCCTTTAGCCAACATACTACAGTGGTACGAACGTTGGACTACAACCTTGGAAACCAGGGTTCGATTCCCTACTCAACCATGGAAACTCACTCTGTGACCTTGGGTGCATCACGCAGAAAACGCTGTGATGGGTTCACTTTAGGGTCACTGTAAGTCAGCAACTATTTGAAGGCACACCAATAACAAGGCAACTCTGTAACGACCTTTTCTTGCCAAGGTTTGTACAGAGAAGGTTTGCCATTTGCCCAATGCCACCCAGCTAGTTTCCAAGGCTGAGCAGGGATTCAAACCCTGGTCTCTAGGGTAATAGTCCAACACTCCAAGTGCTACACCACACTGGCTCTCTATTTAACATTTACATATAACAAATATAGTCAAGACAGAGTGGAGTGCATAACAAACTTATTATTTAAAATTTGTTTTAAAAATATAGTAATTTGGAGATGGAACTAACCTGCATAATGCAACAAAATACAGCATGTTGTTATATGCCACTCCATTTTGGGATGGCAAGAGTGTTCACAGGCATGCAAACTAATCTTCATGGAGTGCTTCTGTGTATTCAAAGGGCTCTTTTAGCCAGTGCATGAGGGCAGGCACACAGATCTGAACACTATGAACTCTAAAGAGGTGCACTATACTATTACTATCATTTGGACTGGTGTGGGCAACTAACTGTTAGATGTTAAAGCACTACACTGTCCCCCATCTACCCTCTGCAGGTTATTCCATGACACTCCTAGAAAAACAAAAATTTACAAAAGCAAATTTTTTGTGCATTGCAGACTTGGGGGACAATTTTGCCACATTTTGTTCCTCTCAAGGTGTTTCATCCTCTAATAGGATGTGACCTAGACCCAGAACTTGACTTTTCCAAGTAACTTCATGTTATAAAAAAGGGGATTCTCCTATGCCCAAAAACAGCCTGAAGGGGCCAAAACTGGATCCTACAAATTTGTATCCTACACCACTAAGGTAAGTGTGGAGGCATTTCTGGTTAATTTTTTTTTCAATAATGTACAGTCAGCCCTCCATGTCCATGGATTCAGCCAACCACAACTTGAAACTATTCCCCCTTCAAAAAAAATCCAAAAAGCAAACCTGGTTTCTGCCACTTTAAATAAAGGATGCCATTCTACTACACTGTACATAATGGGACTTGAGTATCCACAAATTTTGGTGTCCAGGGGGAGGAGGGTCTTAGAAACTAACCCCAATGGATACTGAGGGCCCACTGTATTTCTTTAAAAAAAATAATCATGGGATGCTGGAGGGCCTTGGGCCACAAAGAAACAACCTTAGGGTTACATAAAATCCTACTTTCCCTACCGCCAATCTAGAGAACCCAAAAGTAGTCATATTGTGAAAAATGTTTCAAGGCACGTTAGCAATTAACAATACTCACAGGATTTGTATCTAACCTAAGGTATTTCCAAGATGGAATGGCATCCACCAGCAGAATGGATTCTCCTACCCCACCCCACAGCCTCCTGCATCCCTAACATCTGCTCCAAACGGTCACAGGATCTGCCACAGCAGATTCTGTGTGAATGCAGGGGCCTACATAAAGCAGAGGAAATTAGTCTTGTGCCATAAACGGAAGTCCCCTTGCACAACACAGGATCATTCTGAACTATTTTATTGTCTAAAAAGACATACAAGTCTAGACATACATCGTCTAAAAAGACACACATTTACAATTACAGAATACTGACACCAAGTACTGCTTTTCAGTGCCTGTACTAAACAGAGATTAGACTCTTTCCACACACAAAACAACCTCAGATTACAATGAGTTTTCTTCATTTCAATGACAGTGACAATTGCTGTTAAATCATTTTGTTGCTGCTGTCAAATAATTTGGACTTAAAAAAAATTATCCTGATGTGCTGCAAATCTCTTCAGAGATTTTCTGCCATTCATGGCTTAGTACTACAAAAACAAGCTACAGTGAGTTTCAGGCTGGAGTGTTTCTCTACTCACCTGTTCTTCTCTTCTGAGAGAATGAGTTTGCCAGCTTCCAACTTTCAATTTGAATAAATGAGTTTCATCGTTACATTTAAACTCAATAAAATAGTTTCTCCTAACTGTGGTTATTTTAAAAATCGTGATTTCAGATCCTAGTTTATTAGTAATCACAGAAAAATAAACATCCATTTTTCATAATCTGGCAATAAAACAAATGCTAAGTAATAACTTAAGGAGACAGTCAATAAACTGGACATAACGGGAAACTGTAACTATTGGAAAGCTCTGAATCTCTACAAACTAGGGGAGAAGAATACGGCTCATTCTTGGGTTTTATTCCTATGCCTGAACCAGGCCATATTTCTTGGACCTTCTCTTTAAGTAAGGGTATACCTGTGCTGCAGCCCAAATGCAGTCTATATGTTGTGTACTAAGCCGTCCTTCAGCAGCAAGAAAATTAAGTATCACTTGGCACTGTTTAATGATCTGGAAAACATGAAAACAAAATTAATAGATTATGAAGTAAACTTTACAATAAAGAAAATCCTATTTTATTTTTAAACCTACCTCAATATGCAAATTTGGTCCAAAAATATGTTCTACGACATTGTTGTTGATCAGCCAGTCTGCAAGCTCTTTTGCAATGGAACTACATAAAGAAAATAAAAGCACAAATATCTTCATATATCCATATTGTGTTAAGTTTCTGAAACTGCTGGCACTTAAATTTTATATGAGCAACAGTAATTCCAGCTGGTATACTTTCAGGATTTCCCCAAAATTTCTTTATTAACACAAGACAGCTGACCATGTGAAAATGTCTGTTGGCACTGCTATAATAATAACTCTGAAAACAATTCATTTTCCAAGAGAATAAGAGCAAAAAAAAAAAAAAAAAGACAAGACAAGACAAGAAAAAAGAATAGGTAGTAATAAGGAGCTGTATTAACTACTATTTCATGGGAAGTGGTTTTGTTTCAGATCCTGCACAATCTTTTCCTCAGGAGTTTCTGTACTTCTAGTTTTTACTCAATATTTTAACAGTCATAACAAGAAATGCATTTAAAAGTTACAATTTGTGCAATTTAAATTTTACTATATTCAACAGTGAACCTTTGACCCTTGTTCTGTAGCTTTTGTGCAGGGGTACCTCCAAGTCACCTGTTTACTTATGATGATTCTATGAATTTGATAGGGTTTTCTTAAGTAAGAAATACTCAGAATTGTTGGGGATGATAGGAGTTTCAGCCCCACAGAAACACAGCAGAAAAACCAGAGTTCAGCGAGCCAACAGCTGCAGCCTTATTCCCCAGTAAGGATACTCACACACAGAGGAGTTTCTTCCAAAACAGGAGGTACTTTATCTTGCAGCAAAGTTCCGTTATATACAAAACATAGGACAGACGGACAAAAGCTTGCGCCAGGCACCAGGTTTGGTCAACAGACAAATACACACTGGCGTTGCTTTGTTATATACATATCTACAACCAATCAGGTAGAGGTTTGCACACCTCCCTCTACCATCTACACACGACCCCAGTTTCTTATGTAACCTTGCAATTACCCACAGCTGGGGCATGATGCAACATCTTTGCAGTGGGCTGATCATTTTCCCAGGGTTCCCTGCCTGGAATCCCTGACAAGAATTGCTTTTGCCAGTTCCTTCCTCTGAACTATAGACTACAGCACCTGGTATCCACTGGTGGTCTCCCATCTAAATACTACTACTAACTAATACTAACTAATACTAACTCAAGAACACATATGTCATGATGCCTAAGGATATTCAGGCCCTGTTCAGTACCTTGCCACTACTAAAACACCTGTAACTAATTGTTCATACCACCACCATCACCACCACCAACAGCCTAGCCGTGTCATTTAAAATACATTCTGCATCTGCACATAACAAAGCAAATAAAAAGAAAGTCAATAAATTATAAGCACTTCCAATAAATAACTTTGTTTGGCATAAATAGGTTGGCCTAAGCAAAGCCAACACTAGGTCTAGGTCTGCTCCTCATTTGTAAAATGGGACTGCAAATTGATTGTCTTTGATTTATTCTATGAGCAGCCAACTTAATGCATTTTTAGATTTGCAAGACTCCTTAAATTTGTAGTAAATCAGTATTAATTTTTTCTAGGATATACAGGCTCATTGCATAGAGTAGATGGATTATTATTGACCCCATCTCAGAAGCCACCATTTCTTAACAAACTGCCTCCTGATACACCATTTGGTGTCTGGTTTCACGATATTCCAATATGGAACTGCTTTGGGTATTCTGTTTTTAAAGATGGAACATATACTGGTATAATAAACAATAAAACAATACAATGATCACTGAGATCTGTTTTATAAAAGAAAGCTCTAACCTGCCTAAAATATGACCACCTCTGTTCTAAAGCCAATTGTACAGGGGATAAGTTTTACTACCATGGGAAAGACTGCCTGTCCTAAGCCAAAAATAGCTACATGAGTTAAAATTAGAAGGACCGTTATTTTAAATCTGTATCTTCTTTCTACTATTTTGACATTTTATTTTTTTAAATAATTTTATTAAGTTTCACAAATAAAAAAACATCATCTCAAATTGTACTTTTACAAAAACAAAAAACAAAAAAAAAACCCCCAAAAAACTATTTTGACATTTTACAGAGCCAGTACAAGTAGGAATTCAAGTGCATTTATACACATTACTGTAAAAATATAAAGCTGCTGCCATCCCTCAAGAGTAACAGAAGGAGATTTAAGCTAACCTTAAATAGACCTTTATGTTTTACAAGAGTAACAAATAATGGTAACTAGAATTCCAACTTTTTTTGAGAACATGGATCCAAGTGGCTGGAAGTGCCCAGTACTGGTGCTCTAGAAGCCCTATTCACATTAATTTAAAGCTATAACATTTTGCACATATCAGAAGAGGCAGTTGTTCTTTGTTCCATACCATGTCCTTTCCAGTCTTACCTAGTGCCACATGCAGGATATAGCACTGGAATAGGGCTGACATAGGTAAAATGTGATGCCTCAAAACTCAAGAGTAAAGAGGCACAGCTTCTTCCAGTGTTACCTCCAGTGATCGCAAATACACTTAATTAAAAGGAAGTAAATAAAGTTACAAAAATCTACTTACGTTTCTGTGTCTGAAACCAAAGATTCATTATTACAAACATCATTGAAGGTATGAAGTTGATTCTACAATTAGAGAAAAAGAAGCACAAATTGAGGCTCAGCTTTTAAAACCTAAAAGCAATTCCACTTAAATCAACATTTCATATTAGTAATCAGCTAACTGGTATAAATGCATCTTTAGAACAGTAATGTAACCGGTGTTCTTTGTTCAACACTATTCATTATTCACTGCTTTTGGTTAAATCCATTTTGATTTATTTTTCTCTAATGTTTAAGACAATCACAGATGTACAGATGTTTTGCAGAAATGTACAAGGCCTCTGAATGTGAATTTTCCAGCACAAAGGCCATACTGAGCTGCTATCTAGATATCTTATATATTAGCAACAGTTATCTATGTATCTATTCATCTCAACATACCCACACTTTAGACTTTGGCTTTAAAAAATTTAAAAGGGCAGAAGAAATTAACCCCATATTGACTGATTCTATAAAGGCAAAGTGTTGGCATGTTAATGAGAAAATGTAACAGAACATTATCTTCCATTCTTTTGCTCTCCTCATATGGTTCTTTTTAGCATTTTTAAACTCTCACTAAGCTTATATATAAAGAAAATTGCTGTATAGCAACCCACCCCCTCCAAAGCTTTAAGATAAGACTAGTTTAGGGACAGGTTTCCACGATTAAGATGATAACCACACTCAGCAACCAAACCACAAGGAGCCAGGGAGATGAACCCAGTTGCCACAGTTTTTACGGACCCATTGGTATTTTATAGGAACTTTACAAGTAGGCTTGTAAACACCATTTTTTAAAGAAGACACTAACAAAGTTTGGTACAAGAAATGGAGAGGTGTTATATAAGAACTGAAGCTGCAATGGAAAGAAGTTGAAGCCTAAGAGCTGCAAATGGAACGTCATTTTATTTATTTATTTAAATATATCAATTCCATCCTTGGAATTGAAAGCTCCCTGAAAGTTCTCAGGGTGGTATACGAGTAAACCATACAATGCAAACAAACAAAAAAATTCACATGCCCAAATTACCTGACGTCTTCAAATCGAGAAAGGATTTTTTCCCCTCATTCACACTGTGCATGTGTATGTGTGTGTGTTAAACTTATCTGTCCCTTTATTAAACCATGGCCATATCTTTTATGCTATGAGTAATACCTGGAAAGATTCACCCACAGCCTCTTTCACTTGGCGAACTTTTTTGGAGCATAAAGAAGATTGTCTCAGAACAGAACTGCATTACAATTACAGTGGGCCCTTGGTATCCACTAGAGTTTGATTCCAGGACCCTCACCCCCACCCATGGATCCAAAATTTGTGGAATCTCAAGTCCCATTATGTACAATGGTATAGCAAAATGGTATCTCTTACATAACATGTCAAAAATCAAATTTTGCTTTTGGGAATTTTATTTATTTTCAAGCCACGGTTGGATGAATCTATGGATACAGAATCTACGGGAGCTGACTGTAATCAGAGGATTCATTTAAAATATCTTGGTTCTCATATCAATTTGCATGAACTGCCCATGTGGAATTTGCATTATGAGGAATCAAGGAACAGCACTAACTTCTTATGAACAGCAAACACTGTACCAAACTACAATGAACTTTCCATAATCAGAACTATGAACATTACTGAATAATGATTCCAGCATTCATCTATTACTTATTTAATGTCACAGTCACATTCCTTGATCCTGTGTGTGTTGTGTTACCTAGTTTTCAAATGAAAGAATTTGTTACAGAACAAGGCTGGCATTCTGTGTACAAAAATTATTACTCTGAGAGGTCTTGTACTCTTTCGAAAGAGTTGCCATATAAAACACTCATACACTCTTTGCCAGAGGAAACGTGTGCCACAGCAATGCTGACTCTGCTCCCCACCCTCGCTGCAAGCAGTGAACTCTGTGTAGTGGAGCATTCATACATATCATGCAGCCTGAAACTGTACAGTTTGATTTCCCATCATAGAACTCTACCACCTCTTTTCCATCTCATTCTACAGTAGATGTAGATCAAATCTAAATTCACCTGTATGAAGTGTACACATCTCCTCAGACAAAAAACAGTTTTGCACACAATAAATGTTACTTTTTAAAAAAGAGTCTTACTGTTATTTGACTGAGTCCAGCCAATCTCATGGTTAAAGTTGGTGACATAAAGTACTTAAATGCAAGATCAAGACTCTCTTTATCAAAACACAAGGCTGTATCCAATGGCTCTTTAACTGTGCTCCACATTAAGTCTGCCATGTTACGTGCTGCACTCTGTCTTAACTCCTGGTCTGACAGCTTACATAAATACCTGTTAAAAAAAAGAAAGAAATGCAAATTAATGCCAACAATGCCAAATTAATTTTGCCAGATCATCATCATCATCATCCAAGACAACTGTAGTCAGTAGGGACAGCCCTACTCCTTCAGAAATAAAACTATAATGAACAGTAATTGCACTTGGAAGAGGGCAAGAAGTAAGATGTTTTGTATCAACCTATTACCTGGGATCAATTTTTCAAATATACTTCTACAGAAGAAGCATTTGGAGTTCAACCCTTACCATCCCTGGTTTCAAATCGAGTTTAACTAATAATATATACTGACTTATTAAAGAATGACTACAAAAGGTGTTACTTTGCTTGTTATTTCATTTCCTCATCCTCTATATACAGCAACAACTGGAACAAACACTGGCTGCAAGAGTTCCCCCTATCCTAGGAGATCCCACATTTAAAATGTACTTCCATACGATTTCTGTATTGTGGGTTGGCAAAGGAGAGATGAGAGAAAAAATGTGAGACTCACCTACTCCCAGACTCTTAAAACAAGTAGAAGATTTGGGGTTGAGGAAGACAAGGAGTGTTTGATTGGGTCACAAGTAAGAATGTTTGTAAGCATAGCTTGATAACCCTTTCAGGGTTTTTTTTTAAGTTTCATTATCACATTTGTATGCTGCCTCTGAAAAGTGTTCCAGACAGTATATATACAATCATTCCATTTTGTCTTTACAGCCATACTGTTGTATTATTCGGGTTCCTGGCTGAGTGGAAATTTGTATTCAAAGCTCCTCAAACAACCACACCTCCAAGTCCATACTTGCTTTCAAATATCATGTTTAGATTATATATGAATTGTATATTTCTCAGCAAGACTTCCTACTTTATACCTCTGGGACAAGACCACAAAGACGAGATTGTCTCTGAAGCAACATAGCAACACCACTGTTTTACTTGCCATTGAAAAGATTCTAATTTCTTCACAATTTGGCTCTGCAGAAGATTATATCTGCTTTGACTCTTCACTGGAGCCAGTTTACATTCCAATATTCATTGATTTGAGACATCAACAGCCATTTTATCTGAACATGTCTCTATAACATTGATCTCCATCAATACTTCTACATTTTTATCTATTGATCTCCACTGCTTCAATACACACAATTATTTATTAAAATACAACAACATTCAGCAACTGCCAACATTTTTCTAAATACTACAGGAGGAAAGAGCCTGATTCACTGTGTTCATCAACATTATTTTAAAAGTATCCATAAAAAATATTGTTGTTAGTACATACATATAGATTACAAATATATTTTATTTTTATAAAATTGTATTACCATCAGACCATACGGCACAAGACAGAAACACACACAGAAGGAACTGAACTCTAATCTGGACAAATCCATGGCTAGAAACTAAACATCAAATCATTTACTAATGTTGATGTCACTGATGCCACTCCTATCACAGCACTTAAATTACTGCAAGCAATACTGTTCACCTATTAGTTTTTGCTGACTGTCATACTAGGCAAGCTGTCTGAGTGATTTGCAGCTGTTAACACATTTTGAGAAAGCAGTCCTAAAAACTGCAAGTTACCTGAAAAACATACCTTATAACATAGGTCCTAAATGGTATTATGTGTTGCATGACAGCAGGGATGTGCAGCCATATTCTGATCTATAGAACAAATACAAAAATCACAAAGTAATATTTAAAACGCCACACAAGCTAATAAGTTATATACCAGTATTCTGCTAGGACACCACACTTCTGTCAAAACTCAACACACAAGTGGTTATGCTTTTCTCAGACATTGTGCAAGTGTACCCCCTTGTGCAGCCAATCATTCTGCGAGCACACAATGAAGTTCCTTCTAATACACTTGGTAGATAAGGAGCTAATCTGCCCTTGTGTAATGGCTGAATGCCACATTCTGGTTTATGCATTTGAATTCCACTGTAACTAGACTGGTGCATATCTATATAATGCTAAAAATGAGTAAGATCTCTAGCAAAGAATCTTATCCATACAGGATAATACCACCGCTATAAAATGAAATGGCCAGTGTTAACTCATCTAGCAATGCTAACAACTTAAAACATAATTTGTGCCAAAAACTGCAGAAGTTTTAATGAGGATCCTTCAAGAAAAAAAGAGGTACGACAGTATGTTTTTCTCCTGTGGTCACTGCCAGTTTTAATGCATACATTATAGGCATGATACGGGAAACTAGTAACTGAACTTGATGAAAAATAGTTGGGCTTTCCTAATACCTCTTATTTGGATTAAGTACCACTACGGAAATGTAAATAAAAAAATAAAAATAAAAATTTTTTTTTAAAAATCTGAACTTTTACTCTGAAATGGTTTCATTTTTACCCAGTAATTTCTAGTGAAACTACCTGGATCTTATTTCTTTTTACAAGGCTACTATTTGTGTTATATCAGGATATGCCTTAAATTACTGCGCTTGGCAGAAAATAAATATGCAATTATGATGCTGCTTACTGAAAGTTACTTTGGCTCATAGAGGTTTGAAGAATTTGGTTCCATGTTAAAGGGAAACAACATTATTTGATGTTAGCTTGAGGCAAATATTTTCCATTTAGTTTTTAAAAGACCAGTGTCACCAGTGTGCAATTTTATTAGCCTATTTAGAACAAAAACTGCTATTTCAGCACATTTCTAGAAGTACTGGTTGTTCTGGAAGAATTTGAAAGAAAATGAGCTCTTGTTCAAAATAAATAAACTGTGTTTAAAGGACTCTGAGAGGCTCGGGGGCAGAAAGTTTATATGAGGGCCCCCTCCCTCCTCCTTACTGCATTATATGTTTGTTCCATTTTTTCTTCAGTAAAAAAAAAAATGAACCTAATTAAAAAAATTTGTTTCAGAAATAAAACATTAAGATTTTATGGATTATAAGATTTTTTTTAAAAATTAATACATTGTTTGCAGTTGTGACGGAGTTGTGGGGTGTGTGGCTATCTTGAGTGCCAGAGCAACCTAGCAACAGGTTGCGCCAGGCAACCAGAATAGCTCTTCAGCAGAGAAACCCAACCCATCAGTGTGAAGGAAGGGCTGGTGGATGAGAAGAAAAAATATATAAAGGAAGGCACTGATTGTCATGGACAGTCTTATCTGAGAAAGACCTCTAAAGTCAGTTCTTCAGCCAGAGAGAGCTTTGGAATAAAGTCTCTCGGTCAGCCAGGGAGGTTTTGTGTGTGGGAAAGGGTTTAATTCTCAGAGAAACCTAGAGAGAGGCAGAAAAGTATTTAAATCACTACAGAATCTGGTCAGAAAGTGTGATCTAAATTGGGGGTTGAGCCTTTGGCGAGAGTGTAGTCAAAGAGCTGTTTATGTTACTTGTGTGTATATGAGAACTTAAAGATATAACAAAATTATCTGAAAGTACTCCGAAGAACTGTATTAATTTTGAGCTGTATACGAACTCATGTACTTTGTTCTGTATGCTATTTTAATAAATATTACAGCTTATATTCTTTTTATAAATACTGACCAGCTGAGTGCTATATAATACTTAGAGACATACAGAAAAGCTGCTACCATAAAACTAAAAGGGTTCTGAATAACCATCGAAAGGCCTCACCCTTCACACAAAGGTGGTACTATAAGGGGGAAGGTAGAGCTATGTGTCAAAGTGACATGGCGCCTTATCAGATTGAGGAGCTGCCATATGAGTCAGAGGAAGCAGGGCCTGGCAGAGCAGCATATAACAATTCAGTCTTTCTGAATATGGAATCCATTAAAAAAAAATTCTAACATCTACAGTTTACAGATAATAAAAAACTGAATTTAGATTAAGATTAAATTTAGATCTTCCCCAGTTTTCTTGGCAATAAATTCAGAAAAGATTAACAAAAAAAATTTACTCAGAAAATCCTATTTTATAGAGAACTACGATAATCTTGACCGTAATTTGGAGAATGCTCCTTGTCTTTTAATCATCTGGAACGGGGAGAGTTAAATAACAGAAAGCTACAGAAAGCCTTAAAACATTAAAAAGTATTAATCAATAGCCACATATGTTTCAACATCCTGAGGGGTACAATATTTTTACCAGGCTATCTATAATTAATGCCCATCATACACTCATACAGTGCACTAGTGTCTCTCAAAAGCAATCCTTCCTTGGGTTGCTGCTACAAAACTATTGGATAAATATGTCATTTAAATGCAACTCTATCTCTCCTATTGCCTGCTGGCAAGAGACAGCACATGGGAGAGGCACCCATTCATTCTTATAGATCTACCCACTATGCCGACCAGGGGTTAACCTACTGCTGATGTAAAGCCCTGAAACAGACCATTTCTATGGAAGGGAGAAGCTGGAACTGGGTGTGGTAGAACCAAAGCCACTATGTTTTCCCAAAATAGCAGTTATCCAGGACTATCAAACAGGCCAGCCTTGAGCTGGCATAGTTGGTTTCTCCCCCATTGTCTTCAATGTAGGCAAGTTTAAAATACACACATTTGCCAAGCCAAAACAAAAATAAAAAATAAAAAAGTAATGATACCCCCCTGGTCTCAGGCACCTTTTGACACACCCAAAACAAACAGGCAACTCTTGCGATGCAACCACTCCATTCCTCCAAAACTTCTGCTTAAGAATGACCAGTTATTCTCTACTTGGCTTATTTGAAATAATACACGAGTTTACCATTTTACAAATCCCTAGTACAAGGAATCTCTTGCTTTTTCACAAGCCGCCTGAGGACTGCTGGTTCTTAAAAGAGATGGGAGGCTTGAGACCACTCCATTTTTTATCAGTTGACCAACCAGCTTATCTTGGTGTAATTCATTATAGAACTACCTCTGCATTAGTTGGGCTGCAAGGAAGCCTATCAGCAGCTACAGTCATCCCTCCACATTCGCTAGGGTTAGGGGCACAGGACCCCCATGAAAGTGAAAAAACTGTGAATAACTCTAGGTCCTCCCAAACCATATTTAACACACACAAAAAGTATGATCACCATATTCAACCCACCGTGGATTTCTTTGAGACATTAGAGTTCCTTCATAAGGCAGAAGTGGGTGGCTGGTGGGCCCCACTGCTGCCCCACACCATTTTTAATAGGGACTTACTAACCTTATTCGCAGTTTCTCAGTCTCATGAGGCTTGCACTCCCTATTAAAAATGGCATAGGGTAACAACAGAGCTGATAGCAAATAATCCATGCAAAACCAAATCTGCAAAAGTGAATCCCACAAATATGGAGGGCTGACGGTATCTTCCAATTCTAAAACTCTCCTTTCCATCAAGGTCCGACACCATCAAAGGGTACAGGTCACACTTTTTACATAGCTGGAGAGCAGGCAGTCTGTTGCCATCCAGATGTTTTGGACTACAGTTTCTGTAACCTCCATCCTACATAACAAATAGCTGGGCATCATGGGGGCTGTAGTCCAATTGGAACACCTCAGCTTACCTACCCTTAACATATCAAACAGAAAAGACAAAAAAAAAAGCCCTTTAAGAATGCAATATATTATTTCAAGAAACTACAGCGGTATAGCAATGCAGTGGGGCCACAAGCTACTTTCTCAAGGGAAGATTTGAACTCCTTCTGCTGCCACTCCTGGGGACCATACGCTCTCTGTTAGTGTCAGTATGGGAAATACAGTGTCTACAAAATAGGACAGAAGTAATGTAAAAGCAAGGCTGCTGCCACTCTATCAGACCCATAAAGAAAGAGCAAGGCAAACACATTCCCACTTCCAAATACTGTTCTGCTGTTATCTAGGTTGAAATCAGAAAAGTAATGGGCCTCTTCAGATGCTCTTCAGATGCTCTGAAATTAAACAGGCAGAGACCATTGCTACATCTGACCAAAAAGAGACCAGTTTCAGTCTGTCAAAATCAACTGTTACCAGAGATGACTAGAAATTCTTTCCCCAAGACAATTTATCCAGTGTGGTCACCTGGCTCTTCACAATAATGGTAGAAAGGGAAAAGAAAAGCCTTAGTTCTTCTTCTGTTGAGGTGTGATCACTTCTGAAACATTAGTGATATACTAGTCATCATCTATAATTGGTTTCAAGGCATGTTACCAATTTACTGTAAAGCTTGTTTGAAATGGTCTTCCCCAGTAAGTTTATAGAATTCAATGTGGTAGAAACCAGACACAGCATGTTGTCAAAAATAAAGCAAAGGCTACCAGTGGTTATCTGGCCCCTCTATGTGTTTATCTCAGGCCAAACTTAGGAAGATACATACCTTTTTAAAAATGACAGAATGTGGAAGAAAGATATAAAGATTCTGTATCCAGAATTTTAACCAAGGGCTACATTGAGAGGCATAAAAACAGGTCCATTCTCAATTACAAAGGCAGTAATTTTATGGCTTCCAAGTAATATTAATATTACCAGAAATGAGAATTAGACCCTTACTACAGGCTACTGTTTCAGACTGTGGCTGCTAGAAATGGAACTCAAGTTAGCGTAGCAAAGCCTCTAGCCATAAGACAAGGTTTCATCTACATTTTCATGATTAAAGATACTACAGGAACTTTGCTGTATACTTACATTAGAGACCACAGTGATGAATGCATGTGCTATCAGAAACGGCAACGTTTCAGGGGTTCCATATTCAAAACAGTCCTTCATGAGGGAAAGGCCATTTTTTCCACAAAATAGGCAAACATAACGAAGCAAATGCAATGGTACTTCTACATCCTATGGAAATAATACATTTTTATAGAAAAATTTATAACGTTGTATTATCTCATTTATAACTCCTATAGACTATTCTGAAAGGCTCTGTGGGTATGACTCCAGTATTTCAGGGTCTTTATCAACCTCCTTTTGAATTCCAGGAAGAATACAAAGTGCTGACTCTGACTTACACTTCCGAAAGTTTGGACTCAATTTAGGTATTGGTGCAGCATGTGGAAAACCTGAGGAGGTTTGTTTTTCCTGTCTTATATGTATCCTTGAGTCACTATGTCATACTGTAGTAGGCTACAT
Source organism: Cyclura pinguis (assembly GCA_030412105.1). Classification (NCBI taxonomy): domain Eukaryota; kingdom Metazoa; phylum Chordata; class Lepidosauria; order Squamata; family Iguanidae; genus Cyclura; species Cyclura pinguis. Next base: position 12,327,271 of record CM059599.1, on the reverse strand, counting down.
AAACTGAGAAATCTACATGACTAGCTTTTTACTTTTAAAATTACTATCTACCCTTTGACCCACATACCATAGGCTATGTGAACTATGACATATCCAAGTGAATACCTCTGCTCAACTTTGTGCAGAAGACCATGGTCTTTTGTAGATGAGAAGAGATCCTAAGTACATTAAAGACTCAGATTCTACTTGCCCACCATTAATTCAACTAATATTCACACAATGGATACCACATTTGATAACTTCCACACGATACCAACCAAAAACAAAAACTGGAAAGCCCAGGGTAGGCATGGACAAACACAAAGCCAATGTGCAAAGGCTCCTTTCCGTTTATCCAGGGCCCTTGAGGAGTTGCAATAACATCTTGTTCTCACTGACTGCCACAGACTGTAAAAACAAGGTTGCCCAGCGTCTGGCCAGAAAAGATGTATCAATTTCTAATCCTATTATGAAGCATTTCTGCATTACATTGCTTCAACTAGTTCAGGGAAGTGAGCGTTTACCCACTGTGGTTTAATACAATAGCGGTAAACTGGAAAATATGGAAAGCCATCATACATACCGGGTTATAGTGGCAAAGGAATTCCAAGTACACAACAAGGAAAGGCAAAAGAAAAATAAATGTACTTGGATGATAGATTTGCATTACAGCCCACCAGCAAAGCAGCTATCACTACTAGATGGTAGTGAGCTAGATGACTACTGGTTTGATGCACTACAGAACAGCTTTCAGCATTCAATGATCCAGTTCAGTGTAAGGCAGTTAAGGACTTTCACTTGTGTTAATAGGCTCCTTTCTTTATAGCATATTTTGAATCATCACAATCCACTGGTGTGAGGATGACTTAATTAAGGAGATACAATTTATTAAAGTTGCACATATCTTATACATAAAATTATATAAACTTACATTCATATCACAGAATGCCCCTAATATATTGCTTTCTTGTGCAGAAATATCCTGTTGAAACAAAACAGAACTATTTAGTATGTGAAAGGTATCAGTACTTTACAAACAACTATGAAACTCATGATGCTTTTCATAAGTTTACACAAGATGTATGCTTTCTCTGAAGTTACTGGAAACATTAATCCAGTTAGGAAAAAAAAAAGTTAAAAAAACAATTTTGATTTTACTACTTTCTTAGATCAAACATTTTGTTTACTGGGGCATCAAGAAAAGTGATATAATCTTTGAACTTGCACAGCACACAGTATATATATAGTATACTACCTCAGCCCAACAAGCCATGATCAACAGATTCTGTGCAAGAGTTCTAGTTATAAGGTTGAATGGACAAATCCATTCCTTTCCACATTGGAACTACAGCCTAATCATAGTATTACTGTGCCATACAAGGGCAACTGTTCTGTTCTGACAGGAGATCACTTGTCAAATCTTATTATATAGGTTGTATCTGCTCAAAACATAGCACAGTAGTAAAGGGAGAGCTGCACCATGCGAGCTTTCTTTTTTTCTGCTGGTTTGGAGGCAGCATTGTTTAGGATCGAGCAGCACAATATTCTGCTCCTGCCATTGGGATTTCAGCCAGTGGCTGCGTTCAGACATGACAGTGAATCAGGGTGGGAACAGAAGCCAGCACAGCCAATGGTGAGAAATGCAGTCCAATAATACCTGGAGGATCACAACATTCCCACTTCTTCATGAAACTATGGTTTAGCATGATGTGAATAAGGTTAGCCTCCCACCAGGCTCATGGACACCCCCCTTTCTTTTCCTATATGGCTTCAAGAACTGCAGAAGCTTTCTGCTGTTACATTTGATTAACCACAGCTTGTCTTGTCAACCTGGCAAATTATGAATAATTTTAACAATATTTTAGTGCTCAAAAAGCTAGCTTTATATCATGTTTTATAATGCTGGCTTGTTTAAAACAACCATAATAAATATTAACCAGTTTCATGCTTGTATGGAACAGCAAACTGCAGTTAATCAAAAAGTACAACCTTCTGAACTCTTTCTCGCACTCATATGAGGAGGAGGAGGAGGAAAGCATGAGACCTCAGACCAGGACTAGGCTGGTTGCATCTTGCTGCAGAAGTTTAGGGTGATGGCCAAGCCACAAACCTAATCTGTCAGATCATGCTGTAAACAATGTTGAAGAAGACAGCACATTTTCAAAGGGAGTTATTCCTCAATAAAATAAGACATCAGGACCTGGGAAGTCTAACAATCAAGCAGAGAATAGTTTGGGTCTGAGTAAAAGAGAACTAGTCACTATACCAGCAAACAGTTGCATGCAATCCTGTCCTGAGCTTGACACTGATGCAGGATGAGACGTGTGGCCTTTCAAGGTCCAACTGGAGACCAGTGTGAGCCTCGAACCCAACAGCTGTCCCTACTTGCACTAGGCAGCTTCTCCAAGCTGACATGACATGCTTGCCTTCTTTTCCTCAGATATCTGTTCCCTCCTAAGCTGTAAGAACTGGACCCTGCCAGTACCTGGACCCTTGACAGAATTACAGGCAAGGATTGTGTGTGTCTGAACACCTAGTTACCACCTGCCAATGTACAGACATAGGAAAGAAATTATGCAGTAGTTGTAACATGCAAGCATTAGGAGTTTATAGTGTATCAACAGATTGCTATATTTGATTTGAAGTGGATTTTTGACCCATAAAAATGAATCAGAGGGATCTGTAGTGCGGGAACTGGGTACACAAGTTTAGCACAGTTTCTGGTTGCTGACAATCTTACCAAGCTGAATGAAGCTAAAATTTCCTAGCTTGAAGTGGTTCTGTAAGTATGACAAAGTCTTAATTCTTGAGCATGGTCTGTAACTATTCTGACCTGCTCACATTCAACTGGAATAGAGCCAATTATACCACTTTTATACATACTTGATTAGACTAGGTATTTCTATAACAAAGGCAGATTTTTATACTTATCACATTTCAAAGAATAAACTCAGAGTTGGCCTATATTAGTTTCACCACACCAGCCCCCTTTGGCATGTTTCCAGCCTAGGTCATGAAAAGAACCTACTCTGTAAGCGCAAGTCACTAATGTGAGGCTGTCATCAATGGGGACACTTGGTAGAGAAACTAAGCACATGCCAGCCCCTATACAGTGTGCTCTACTCTTAGATAAACTCTTAAGAAACGGAAGTTTCCCACAGTCACCTTGACTCCTGCGCTGGGAAAAAATTGTGATACAAATAAAACAGAAACAAATATATAGTAAGGATTTCAACCACTATGGTGATATGAACAAAAGGGCTGAACTTGGGTTACATATTACTTTAAAGCAACTTAATTTTGTGAACTTGATGAGTGCCTGGATGTACGCAGAGAATGTTACATTACACCACTTCTCAGGCTGTGATGGTAGATTACAACTAGTCTAATCTTCAGACCGGATGTTTAATTTCACCTAACTGATAATTACGTTCTCAATCGTAATGTACCACCAGAACCTTGCTGAAAAGAAGTCAGGTGACATTCATCAAGTTTAAAAAATCAAGTGACATTTATGTAACGTAACTTAAGTTTAGCCCCTTCACTCATGTTATAGCCTAAATCCTACTTCACTGCTGGAGTACTGTAAAGCTGTGCTAGATTATTTATACACCAAAAGTCCTGGTTGCTCCTTTTGCTAGCTGCACAACTGCAGCTGAGGGTACCCAGCAATTGCAGACAAGCAATGGCCAGGGGCAGAGCTGTACCTAGGCACCCTCTAGCTACTATTTCACAGCCAGAAAAATGAGCAGTCTTTATCATTATGAATTTCCAGCTAAAGGTCCAGGGTGTGTATGTAGAGGCCGCTCCTTTCACTTGGCTGGGCAGTAGCAAATGGAGAATGCCTACATGAAGCTTCAGATCCTGTTGCACAGCTTGGAAAATGGTGTTGCACAATTAGGTAGTGGTTCCCCCACTGTGCAATGCCCCACACTTCTTCCACTGGCATAATAGGGAGTTCACACTTCTTATACTGGTATAATAGGGAGTTATGCGAGCATAAGCGGCCAATGGGATTCCAGCCTATGTCTCCATCGTGGACTTCGTTGTGCCCCTCTGGTTGAAATAAACAACAGAAAAGAAAATCCCACATTCTGAAATAATTTCAAATAAAGGCTACTTGACCTAACATGGATATTTATTGCTAGAATTAATTCAGGATTCAAAACAGATTGCATACTCTGTTTTCTCAAAAGCATAAGAAATATATTTATTACTTATTAGTATCATATGTACCTCTATTGTGGGATGGGTATTATGTTTATAAGCAGTATACAGAGGGAACTGGATCTGAAAGATTTTCGCTACACAAAGCAAAAGTTTTTCCTTCTCCTCAGTGCTCCATATGCTAAAGGTATCAGCGCCCTTTGTGGATTCATCTTCTGTCAGGATACATGTTCGCCCAGGGTCTAACTTTTTCTCTATGGATTTGTGTCTTTCAACATTTTCTTCCTCTCCATGAGATTCTCTTTCTACATTCAGTGGCTCATCAGCTGGATTACTCTCATCTTGCCATGCCGAGTCTAAGTTGATAGTGCAATGTTTACACAGCTGGTCCCGAAGAGCCTGAACTTGGGCAATTACTAAATTTATAAGCGCACACACAACTTGGTTGAAGATCTCCAAATGCTTATACTCCTTGAAACAGCACAGACATTGCCTATTTAAAGAAAATGTTTAAAATTATAAATCAAGATAAGAAATCACAAAGTACTTTTTAAAAAGAATAATGATATTACTGCATGTACATAATCTGTGATTGCTAATTTAATGATCTAATGATTGAACAGGTTAATGATTATCCAGTCTTGCAAATATAATCTTATCTAAAAAAATAAACATAATTTCTGAGCTGCTGTAACAGTGATATTTCTGTCCCCAATTTTTTAAATCTATTTGTGAGATCTGGATCTTTAGAAATAAAATGATAATGCATACACATTTCCCATTCATTCATCTCCTCAGCAGCTTATCTTGACACCAATCCACTGCAGATACTTCCTCAATCCTCTCGAGCAGTTATGAAGGGCATGGCAGCAGAGAGAGGCAAGTGAAACGGAATTCATTCTGGTAAGTGATGCCTTTCTATTGGTGAATGGATATTACTGGATTCAATCCATCACTTTAAAAAAAACATGGATCAGCTTGCTTTGCTGTCTAAAATGTTCCCCAGTGCCAAGTGCAAACCAACAGCCACTATACACATAGTATGGGAGGCTGGAAATAGCAAGACATACACAGTGCTTCTGACTTCCTAGAATTCTGAGCAAGAAGTGAGACACTAATCCCACTGGTCCCCTGAGTACTCAATTTATGCCAGAGGACCTCAGGAGTATGGAGTTCATCTGTCTACCTGCCACAAAGTTCTCTGTGATGCACAAGAGACCAATGAGAGCAGGGAAATCACTTTACAGTAGATATCCAAAAGAACAGCTGGCAGTAGCATTAATATTCCAGGTTACCAATAGCAACCACCTTTGTGCATGCTGGTAGATAAACTGTATACAGTTTTTAAAAATCATATAGATTTATTTTGGTATTTAAAATATATGCAGTAGGGAAGTGAATGGCAGCCCAAAAAAAAAAGACATTTTCAGTGAAAGTGAAGTGACTGCCCGAGCTTTACAGTTATTGATGGTGAATTCTAGAAGATAACCCAATTCTCCCAAGACACTCAAAAGCAATGGCAACAATGATCCTTGTCCTCAAATACAGGAATGCTGAGTGGGGCATTTCCTCCTCAGAGATGCTTGTCTGATGCCTATGTTATAGTGTTTTTAGCACTACCAGCTTTTTTGAAGCCAGAATGGGGAACTTCAGGAGGTGCAAACTTTCACCCTCATGAACCTGCAGTGACCCATATACCACTCTATTTTCAGCCAAAAATCAAAGCCAACTCTTCTTGCTGTGATGTCCAAGTTTGTTGAGGTATTTTGAGGGTGGCACGGTTTAAAGCATACTTTAAATAAATCTACCCCTCCAGGAAGAGCAAGAAATGACCTTCTGAGAATGCTTTCCACCATCCAAAATTACAAGGTAAATGCTCTTTGAGGTTTGTAAGAAAGGAGTTTGGGCTGTCCTATTCCTGTCCTAATCATTTAAAGAAATGTTCTAAGTGCTTTGAGATCTAGCAGTGTAGGTGAAGCCCAGGGCCATGTAAGGTCCCCAAGGCAGTTTTTGAAGCTCTCAATCACATCCTACCCTCTCCAAGACCGCCTTTTTTTGGCCCTCTCAAAAAAAGATGAATTGCCTCTCAATACCTTCTTAAAAGATCTCAAGAGAACCTTTGCAATGTTTAACATTTTCTTTAAAAATTACTCATATTTCCAAACCAAAAATGGACTTCTGGCTATTTCTGTCTACATCTCTCTCAGCAGTCCATATGGCCCCTAGCATGTTCTAAATGCAGAAAATTGGCCCTTAGCATTTTCCTACACGGCTTCTGCTTTTACATCTGCATTATGTACTACATTCAGCCCTCCACATTTGTGGGGTTTAACTTTCACGGATTTGATTATTTGAGTGTTTCTCTAACCCCTCCCCTCACTCAAGCACTTCTTTTCCATGGGAACTTTCCCTCTCAGCAGTTCTGATCAGGCCAGGTAGCCCTTTAAAAACCTACCTCTGGTCCTCCTCCTCCTCCTCTACCAGTTGCTGTCTGACCAGCTAAGGATGGCTCGAGCCCTGATTTCTTAGGACCATGAATCATCTTCTGATGCACTCACACACCCAAGGAAGGAGGTATGTTAGAGAGAGAATGTACAGGGCCATCCTGCTGGTCCATCCCTTTCCCCTCTGCTTTCCCTGAGTAGTTTGGACCTGGGTGCCCACTCTCCCAACCACGCCTTGGTCTCTTCCCATAGACACACACACACTTTGATATTTGTATTTTTTCCACCCTTGCAGGGGTCCTGAGCTCCTAAACCCAGTGAATGTGGAGGGCTGGCTATATAGTGTTTACACTCTTTGCTCTGTGCCCCCTCACCTATTTTATCGTTGCTTATATTTTCATTTACTGAACGCTACTCAGAAAACTCTAGTATAACCTGCAATAAGTAAAACTGAAAAGAGCCAACTGGACCACCACAAAAGAGGTTGTTAGCAAAATGAGTCCCCCTTAGCAACACAGAAAATTTCACCGTACATACGCGAGATTTACTAGACATTAGCGAATAGAAGCATCTGCTTCTTTAAGATAAGTGGATAGACCATTAGTCAATCAGGCTGCAACCATTTTTACCTCAATCACAGACCTTTTTCAGAAACACTCGGAGTTGCAGAAAACTATCTGCACTTTCACCAAAGTATTAGTAGTCTTTTCCATAGCAATATCACTTTTTTGGTCAAACACAGTACACTGTATACAGTCACTGCAAATAATAAGGTTTCAGTATTCAAAACTGAACCGATTCTAACTGTAATAAACTGGTATCCGCTTTGACAATTCCAGGAAAAGGTACTTTCCAAACTGGTAAGATCAAATAACAAATTTTTAATATAAGATGCAATAATGATACACAGGTGACACTTAGCCTCTCTCCTACATTCTTCTATAAAACAACACTCTGTTTTTAAAACAAAGGATAGTAATAATATACTTCTGCCTCCTCATTTATCTGGGAGCTATATATTCTTCAGTCCCATTGTCTGAAACAACAAACAGGTAGAAAGGGAATAAATTTATCTTCATGACAATCTTTTCCATACTTGCTACTACAGTTTTTCCAAAGCATACTCATAGATAGGCATACACCTACACATTCAACTGCATGATGCATTGTGGTTGTTTTAAAAAAACTGAATTTACCTTTGTGTCCAAGAATTGATATAAGCAAACACCTTGAGCGCATGTTCCTTTCTGAGTTGCAATCCATCACCACCTTCGATGTCAGATACTAAAGAAAAACAAGCGAATCATCAGTGTCATGAAAGATGTTGAAATTTCATTTAAGCTCTGTGCTAAAGGAGAAATAAGTTGAATATCATATTTTCTAAATGCTTCAATGATGAGACAAGAAAAAGGGAAAGGATTATGGCAACCTACTGCAAAATCAGGGTTATTTAAGGTTAACTTTCAAATACATTTGATCGCACCCTTTTGGCAAGTCAAACCAAGTTATTCACAGCCCTCAACTGACAATATTGACAACAGCACAGGAAAAATATTAATGAAGAACCTCTTGGACAGTACGATAGTTCAACTGGAAAGGAAACTCAATTTGTGTACAGTTTAGTTGATGTGGCCCACAGAAAACTAATACGAAGAAGTGATGGAAACTGTAAAAGAAAAATTTTCTTTTACAATTGTAAGCAGCAAAAAGCAGGTGGAACTGACAGGTAAGAAGGCCCAGAAGCATTTATATACCACAGCAAGCCATTTATCTGTCTTATTAAGCCTAAATACCCTAAAGACACCAGATCTCATCTGATTTTGGAGGCTAAGAAGGGTCAGCTCTGGTTAGTACGTGGATGGGAGATCACCAATGAATACCAGGTGCTATCAGCTGTATTTCAGAGAAGGGGACTGGCAAAACTGCCTCACCTAAGAAAGCCGAATGAAATTCATGAAGTCGCCATAAATCAACAGGTGACAAAGACACAGGCGCACACACATACACACACAAAGCTAGAAGGGGCATGAGCAGTGTGCTGGTTCAAAGATCATCTCCTGCTTTGACCTCCCGCCTCTCTTGGCATAAAACAGTCAAGGAAAGCAGGAAACTATCTTTAAGCAGAGCTTCTTGTTACATCCTAACCAAGGACTATGAATAATCATCACCGAACAAGTAGAGTACCTTCCTCAACAAACCTTCCAGCTACTTAGCACAATCTTGGGTGGTGAGGTGAAATTTTGGCAGCAGGAGCTTTGGTACAAGCATTTACGGGAAGCAATACAGAAGATCTTGGAAGGCAGGGGTTGTCCACATATGAAAAAGACATGGAAAGGTTTCACAAGTTGATGCTTATGGGATCCATCAGGAGGCACCCAAGCCAATCATTTTAATCTACCTGGAAAGGTCATATCATAACTACCACTGAAGAGCAGTTGCAATCTTCACAGGTTGGCTCCCCAAAGAGCTCTGAACATAATGTTGGAAATACTACCCAATACTGCTAATATCAAGGAAAGCACACATATCCCTCTCTAAAACCATACTAAAAATCAATAAAGAAACTCTGTTTCATCCAGGAAAACTTGGAGTCAATCCGGAACCTATATACACCAATTACTTCTACCTGTAAAAAAGCCAGGATGAGCAGGAATTCGGTGAATAACTAGACCACTGAAAGCACCCTGTCTGCATCTTAAGCAACTGCAACTGAGAACTTTCTAAGCAAACAGAAAGACCTGTGAAGAAAAAGACGGGCATGGAAGTAGAAAAAACTGTATCAGGACCTGTGATATTTTCATTCTTTCAGTTTTGAAATAAAAGCAGAAAGCTACCACTCAACAGACTTTTAGAGCACATTATACTGTGTCTTATGCTCAGGCCAGGTAATTCAAGAGAATGCTTCCTACCTGCTGAAGAATAACATTGTTAAATGTATTACAGCAATTCTTATTCTCTAAAAGCCTCCTATTTTTTTGAGTCAAAACGATGGCTGAAATATTTTGAGAGCATGGATGAAATGATATAAAGTCAGAAAAATGGGGTGCATGCAAGTGGAGGACACATTTCTTAATCATTTATAGCTATTCTCAAACATCAATAGCTATTCTCTCCAAGAGTTCACGGATCTACAGATGAAAACACTTTCCCCAGCTTGGTATTATGGAATGTTTTATGCATGTTTTGCTGCCTCACCTTTCAATCCCATGTGGACTAGGAGCAGGCAAGCTGTTACGGAGGCAAGCTGAAAATGAAGAAGGTAGCACACAGGTGGCCAACTCTCTGACTAGGTCCGCAGCCTTCAGCCATTCAGCAATGTGTACGCATAGACTACTATGTTAGGATAAGTGGGAGACGAAATAGAAAACTACAGTTTTAGTTAAGTCTCTACTTCTAGCTAATAAAAAAATCAAGTATATTTTTACAATTCTAATTGTGTTGCCATATTGTTATTTTTAAAACTGTCTTCCCTAGTAAGGAAAGGACATAGTTCAGATCACATGCTCTACATTTAAAAAGTTCTTCAATACATGTGGATCAGTCTCCTGACTGAAACTCTGGAAAGCTGCTGCCAGTTAGTTAATCCTGACCGGGGTGGGAACTCTGCAGCCCCCCTCCAGCTGTTTTTGGATTGCAATTCTCAGCATTGCTTACCATTGGCTGTATTAGTTACGGCTGTGGGGAGTTGCAGTCCAACAATCCTATGTATATTTCTCACTACTGAGCAGGTTGGACCATCCGAGTGACATTTGGATAATAAGATCGTTTCCTAGGTTTCTACTACAGTTGTAAATATCAGGCAAGACTGTCTGCACGTGACTGCTTGATGTTAGGGCTTTCAAAACAATTTTTTTTAAATGAAAGCATCAAAATAAAAGATTAACCTTCCCTTTTCTTGACAATTAAGACAGCAGTTTATAGGGACTTACACACAGCTCTCATCAGCAATACACTTACTTGCTGCTTGTACTTTTGAGCCCAACTGTGGCAAGTGAGCTCAGTTCTGAGAACTGACGAAAAAGAAGGATAACAATGATATGTGGCTGGGTTGAAGAAGAAGGATGAACACAGAAGAGCAGGCAGGACAAAGAACTTGTGTACCTGTGAGACTCTACCTAGTCACGTTAAGATGGTCGTGCAGTTTTAGTCACGCACTGTTTTAGTTGTTTTAGCTTTGGAGCAGGAGAGGACAGAGAAGAACAACATGCATTAGAGATGGCAGAAGCGACTTGTGTATCTTGCACTGTAGTTAAAAACCCCAGAGATAAGAAAAACACCAACTGTCCGTCTCAGTCCCAAAGAGAATTAACCACCCTAAAGACAGGACCATCATCACACCATGTATTTTTGACACAGCAATAAAAAGGAGAAAGGGAGGGCATGAATTCAAGCAATAACAACAATTTCACTGGCTTTCTCCCAAAATTAGAACTCAAGGCTGTTTACAATTTAAGAACAATAAAAGTAAAAACATACAAAAAGTGAACATTACAATAGAATTAAATTAAGTATAATATTAAAACAAGTCAGATTTACACTTGTGTTCATCTTGTTCAGGCTCTATAATCACATAGATAAAATACAACTGGATCTACACTGGCTTGTTGTTATTAATAAAAGTAATCTGCAATCCAACTGTAAGACCAAAACATTTTTCAACAGAATTTTTCTTTTTCTACTATAGGCCCAGGAGCCACATGCACAAAGACTGAGACTATCAGAATCTAGTTTCATACTACTCAATTTTCCTAAATTTTTGTTAAAGACAACTTCTACTAAATCTGGACTCAGTCAGGGCTTTTCCTCATATATTCTACTGCAGCATAAAGTTATCTCTCTTAATGTATTAAATCAGCATAGCTGGAAAGAATAATTCTTGCTGCTGCTAAAAGCACAAAATTTCTGGAGATTCTGAAGTCAGTAAAGAACTCCATTTTCCTGCCTGGTTTCTAGGGAAAGAAAGAAATTTTCAGAAAGATTAATTTTGGACATAATTTTATCACATGGATCCACACTATTTGCTCTTTCCAGAAGGAACAGATTTTGATTAACAGGGATAAAACAATTTTTTTTTTGTTAGAAAAAAGGGACAAAACAGAGTTGTCCTCCCTCACCTTTACTTTTTATATTAACACTGGAAGTGCTTAATAGAGATACTAGGCAAGAAGCAAAGACTGCAGGAGGAGCCATAAGGGAGCAGGTGTTCCAATTGAAAGCATCTGCTGATGACTTAGTGACTTTTTTGCAGGAACCACTGGACTGTGCTGATTTTTTACTCAAGATATTAAAAGTTGATGGAGAACTGGCTGGATTTAAAGTAAACAAAGACAGGATAGTTATTTTGACCAAAAATATGACAAAAGAATAAAAGCTTCTGATGAAAAAAACTGGATTTAAACTTAAGAAAATGGAATATCGGGGTTATTTTTGAAAATCAAAATTCAAAATTGTTTCAGTATAATTAAGACAGGGAACAAGATCAAGCAAGATTTACAAGGATGGTCTAAACTGAAATTCTCATTACTAGACGGAATATCAACTATAAAAATCAATGTTACCAAAAATGTTTTTATTTCAGACAGTGCCCATTTTGAGTAATGACTTACAGTACCTTTTAAACAGTGGCAAAAAGATATTTCCAAATTTGTCCAGCAGGAAAAAAAACCAAGAGTAAGATCTAAGGTTCTACAAGATGCCAAACAAAGAGGTGGTTTTCCAGATTTGAAACTGTACTGTCTTGCCTCTTGTATGGTATGGCTGAAAGAAAGGATTACCCTGAAAAGGGAGAGACGTTTATAATTAGAGGGTTTTGATTTAAGGTTTGGATGCCATGCCTTTTTATGGTATAATAAGCATAAAGCAAATGTCAGTTATAACAATCATTATATAAGACAAGCCATACTAAGAGTTTGGAACAAACATAAATTAAGGTTATGTGTTAAAATGCCTTTATGGACTTCACCACATGAAGCCTTATTTAAAAGAGAAATAATTGTCAAAGGTAAATGGGTAACATACAGAGATTTGATACAGGTAGGGGAAAAAAAACAATTTTGTATGAGAACAAATGACAAGCTGATTCAAGAAGGATATGACATTAGTTTATGTATAGACAGTTAACCAAATATTTTGAAAAACGGATAAAAATTTGGCTTTGAAATCTCTAAATCAGAATTTGAGGAACAATTGCATAAGGATGATGAACACATGTTGGCTAAAATGTCTACATTATTGTTGAAAACAGACAAAGGATGAACAAGTAAAAGATTGTATAATTAAATGGGCAGAAAATGTGCATCATAACATTCAGATGGAATAATGGGAAAAGATGTGGACACAGGACTTTAAAATTATGTTATGATTTGAGAGAAAACTTTTATATATTTAAAACCAGAAGGACTGTCTAAAATGTATAATGGATCTTCAAATACTTGTTGAAAATATAAAAAGAAAGCAGGGACTTTTTTCACAAGTGTCAAAGTTTTAGGTGTTGATATATCAACTCACAGAAGATATCTTGAAGACAAAAAATGCAACTGAAACAAGAGCTCTTCTATTAGGATTGATATATGAGCAGACAGATCTTAGAAGAATTCTACAGTATGTGATTATAGCAGCCAGAATACTTTCTGTTCATAGATGGAAAAATTCAGTTATTTTATCTCAAGAAGACTGGGTGATGAAACTGCTCAACATGGCAGAGATGGATAAACTGATTATTCTGATCAAAGAAGAGATATTTAACAAATTTAAGAAAGACTGTGAGAAGGTTATAGAATATTTGGGACATTGTTGGGAAAGGTTTAAAGTTCGATATCATCGATGATATCCACCTCAATCTTTCATTTCCACCAAATTCCAAGGAAGCTGATTTGGTCTGGCATCAGTAACAGACTAGATGAAGGCAAATAACCTGAAGCTTAATCAAGGAAAGACAGAGGGACTCCTGGTCAACTAGGAAGCAGATAATGGAAAAGAGACTCAGCCTGTGCTAGACAGGATTACCAACTCCCCCTGAAGATACAGGCTTACAGGTAGGGATACACCTGTGTTCAAATAGGAGTCTGGAAACCAAAGTTTCTGCACTAGCCAAGAGTTTATCTTCACAGGCCAAACAAAAGTGACACCTGCACCCATTTCTGGCCATATTATCAAATCTGGCCACACTGACACATGCCTTAGTTTGATCCCGTTTGGATTACTATAACATGCTTCACATAGGACTGCCTTTGAAGAGCCTTCAGAAATCCCAGCTGTTCCTAAGATCTGCAGCAGACTAAATATTTTAACAATAACTTTTTGTACTTTTTAATGTATGACTTTGTGTGTATATTTATTGGTAGTTGCTTTGCTTTTGGTAAGCCCCTCCCACCAAGTCCCAGTTTTGAGGAAAAGGTGGGATAGAAATCAGAAACTAGAGCTTGTTATACAAGCTAATATAATTCCTTTCCTAGAGCAGCTTCACTGGCTACCAGTCTACAGGTATAAGTAAAAGTGTTGATTACGACCTATAAAGCTCTACACTCAGTTCCAGACCACTTTGAGGCAGAGTTTCCCCTCAGTTCTAACACTCCCACAGGCACATCTGTTGGGAATGTGAGAAGCTGCTTGCATACTCTTTCTAGAAAGGCTACCACTGCTCTCCCTTGCTATCCTTCCTTCAGCTGGGAAATACTTTTTTATTTAAACAAAATGTAACACTGAATCTTTGAAACACTGAACAGAATCTATATTGCCTCTGGTTTTCTTTGTGAGCTTCCTTGATTCCTGATTTTGTGGGGGAAAGACAGCATATAAAGGAAGCATCATCAGACTGCTGCATTATTGTTTCCTTTAGGTGGAATGAGAAAGGTATTAGAAGTTGCTATTAAAAATTAGGACCAGAATGAGAAAAGCAGTGCTGCAGAACAACTAGTAGAAGAGTATTAGAAGAAAGTGAATGAAGGGGGAAGAGAAATAGTGAGCTCCTGTGTAGAAATCAGTGATGAAACAGAAGGAAGGTAATTTGTCTAATTGGAAAAGAAAACCTCTGGCAGCTAGGGCTCCTTCAAAAAGTTAAACCCTTTAGGGCCGACAGTTTGTGTTTTTTTCTCTCTTCCTTTACTGACATGTATGAAAATAGTTGGTGTCCTTCTGGATGTCTGGGGGCACTGTGACCATCTTCAGCTCTCCTATGATTTTTATGGATTGCTTTTTCTGGTTTCTATTTCATATTATTGTTTCATGTGAGCTACAATGACTCCCATTTCACTCACCTTTAGTGTATTTACTGCTCACACAGCGCTCAGCACATGGATAAGTTAAAGATTTCCTACCCCCTTTATCTGCAGATATGGTAAGTTTGGCCTATTAGTTTCGTACCAAAAGATACTGCTACCTAAACATACACTGCCCCCCTCCAATCTTTACTTATTTTAAAAACCATGTCTGCTTAGCAGAAAATCCCACTGAGTTCAGCCAGGATTACTCTCAAGTGAATCTATTCCCTATAAGCCCATTTTCCTAGGTGACAAGGAAGTATCATGTTTTAAAGCTTACAAGAAGAGACAACTAAGCAGATGCTATGGACTACTTTTAACTATGATGTATTCACCAGAGGGTGCCAATTTAATTGTATTAGCCTTACAATGCAATGCTAGAATTAAAACAAACAAATATCAATGCAAAATGGCTGAAGTGAACATTGGTCTTGTAAAAGTATGCGATCTTTCCAGGTAGAGACGTTACTGATTGAATTTGAGATTCCTCCCTGGCTCTTCCACGAAAAGCATGTGCTCAAACACTAATCTTTGCAGATCAGACTTTCTGAGTGTGTGAGAAAGCAAAAAAGATGCAGTGTTTCACTTATGCTCAGAGACATTCAAAACATATCTGATCTGAAAAATCTCCACCCATGATTCCCTGACAATCTTTAATAGGTAGCCAGTTATGGCTGTGCTTGATGTGAACAGTGTCTTCTGAAAAAAACACATCGTTCCACATTAACCTTCAACATAATCCTTACTAATCTTTGACAAGCAAAGCATCTGAAAAATGGATGAACAGTGTACATGTTTGCTGGGGGTGGGTGCAGGTAGAGAGAAGAGAAATAAAGATCAGTGACAAAATATGACTGAACAGGGTGTTAAGATGAGATCTGATTCTTTAAGGTAGCCTTCCCCAACTTGCCAATGTCCAGGCATTAGAGTCCAACTATTTCCAGTCACTGGGAGAAAATAATTTTAAAATGTCAAGAAATAGTGCTTTTGAAGGAATTAGTAACAAAATCTACCTTTAGAAGTCAGTGGCAGCAACGCTCACACCACTCTTTAAATCCCACAATTTGTTTTGTAAACTTGCGTAATAAGTAACAAATCAATGCAAATTAACATTTTTTAACAAATCAATTAAAAATAACTGAATTCCTAGTGTTCAGTATTTATTTTTAACTGTTAACATTCTGACCCAGGAATAATGAACTACAAGGTGAGTGGAAGAACCCAGTAGCTCGTGCACAGTGCACCCTAGGCATTTCCATCTATTAAACACTTTTTGGTGTCATGATTTCAGTGGTAGCAGGGCAAAACACGGGGACCTCAAAAACAACCAGGGAACACACAGCTTGTGTTGTGCTCATCCCTGATCTATTTGTATAGCTATTGTACATTCTGACACGACCCCGTCACCAAGCAATTATTATCTACACATAACATCAAACCAGCACACGGCAGCCTAATATGCTCTTTCTTTTTATGCTTAAAAGCATTTTAACATAAAATTTATGGGAAAAATTAATGTAAAATTTAACCTGGGATTATAGTTTATAAACTGGACAGTGGCACATATATTCCCTGATGAAATCAAAATAAAATCTAGACTACACATGCACAACCAAGTAATAGAAGTAATAAGCACAACCAAGTAATAAATGCAGACCTGAACAGATAAGCAAAACTACAGGGTCCACTGAAAGTCACTCACATAACTGACTTACGTGCAAATTAAGGAGATGAACCTGGACGCTATTATTTACGTAGGACCATCTATCTACTTACCACCTTCTAAATAACAGGAACGGAAAGAGTATACAATTTTAGAAGGCAAACCCATTTTTCAAATGGGAAAAAATGGGTCAAAACTAGGTCTCTCAATGAAATCAGTGAAACCAACTTAAAAAAACAAATGGAGACAGATAACTTCAGGAGAATAAACAAAACCTGTGGTCCTTCATTTGTTGTGTGCCTTTAAGTCGCTTCCAACTTATGGTGACCCTAAGGTGTACTTATCACAGGGTTCTTTCGGCAAGATTTGCTCAGAAGGGGTCTGATGTTACCTTCACCCGAGGCTGAGAGAATGTGACTTGCTAAAGATCATCCAGTGGATTTTCATGGCTGAGCAGGGATTCTAATCTTGGTCTCCAGAGTCACATCAAACACCCAAGCCACTACACCACAATGGTCCTGTGGGTCTTCACACATGTACTCCATGACCAAGAAATTAAGGATGTCTGAAACACATTCCCATTCTACAGTTTATTGTTTCTTTAAAGTACTTATAAAGATTACACATTCATTCATTCATTTAAAACCATTTGAAGATGAACCGACAATTTTAGAAAGTAAAGTGGAAGTTAAACTCAGAGCATTTGAGAGAAACAGATCACCAGACACAGACGCCATACCAAGAGAAGAGATTCAAGCTACACAGACAGAATCTGTTCTAGTTCTAACTAAATCTGTCAGTATATATAGAGAACAAAACAATGATCCATAGATGGGAAGAACTAAGTATACATTCCAATACCAAAGTTGGGGGGCACCAAAGATTGCAGTAAACATAGGACCAATGCATTAATTTCCCATGAAACCGAAGCAATGCTCAGAATTCTACAACGATGACTTTGACCATATATGGAGCCAGAAATGCCAGATGTCCAAGTTGGGTTCAGAAAAGGAAGAGATCACTGGGAATCATATTGCAAACACATTAGATAATGGAGTGCACCAAAGAATTTCAGAAGAAAATCAGCCTGTGCTTTGTAGACTATAGCAAATCCTTTGTTTATGTAGATCATGAAAAACTGTGGACTGCTTTTAAAGAAATGGATGTGCCATATTTGATTGTCCTGATGAGTAAGCTGTACTCAGGACAAGAGACTATCATCAAGACAGAATACAGAGAAATGGAATGGTTTCCAATTGGCAAAAGGATCAGATAACGCTGCATTTTACTACTTTATCTGTTTAACTTGTACACTGAGCATATCATATATAAAGTAGGATTAGACCTGGGGGAAGGAGTCGTAAAAATTAGAGGAAGGAAGACCAAAAAGATATGCAGATAACATTCTATTACCTGAAAACAGCAAAGACTTGGACAATTACTGAGGAAAGGCAAGGAATAAAGTGAAAAGACAGGTTTACAGTTGAACATTAAGAAAACAAAAATAATAACCACAGATGATTTTACGTAACTTTATAGTAGATGAAGACACTGAAACACTTCAAGATTTTTCAGACATTAACTCAGTTGTTAATCAAAATGGAGACTGTAGACAAGAAATCAGAAGGCTAGGACTGGGAATGGCAGCTATGAAGGAGATAGACAAGACCGTGAAGTGTAAAAATGTATCATTAAATACTAGAATTGTCCATGACACTGTATTTCCAATTTTTGCATACAGTTGTGAAAGCTGGATAGTGAAGAACGCTGCTAGAAAGAAGATCAAATCATCTGAAATATGGTGCTGGAACAGAGTTCTATGGATACCATGGACTGCTAAAAAGACAAATAAATGGGTCCTAGAACAAATCAAACCTGAACTCTCCCTAGAAGCCAAGAGGATTAAACTGAGGCTGTCATACTTTGGCCAAATCATGAGAAAGACCAACTAACCAGAAAAGATGTTAATGCCTGGTAAGGCAGGAGTCAGTAGGAAAAGAGGACGACTGCCTTACAGATGGATAAGACTCAATCAAGGAAGAAATATCTCTGAGTCTGCAAGACCTGAGCAGGGCTGTTGATGAGAGGGTGACCTGGAAGCTTCTCGTTCACAGGGACACCGTAGGTTAAAGTCAACTTGATGGCAATGAACAGCAACAATTTATATGTTGCCCTTCAAGTACAAAGGTTCTCAGAGCAGCGTCATCAAGATCCAATGAACAGATATGTCCAAGAAAGCCAATAATTCTACAGCTATATGTAAGAATGAGCAGGCAGAGACAGCAAAAGAATATTAACTACAGAGATGGCATGAGGAACTTGAAAGAAGGTCTACTATTCACTAAATGCTGACCACAAAAGGATCCCTATTATTACTTCTCCCTCACACCACCTGTACCAATCCATTCACCTCTAGCTCTTCATGCAGCTGCCAATACCACACATTTTAAAAAGTGAAAGATTTTTAGGTTTACACTCCCTGGCTTACCTCACTGCATAGAATTAAAACAGGCAACAGTCACTTGAGCAAATTCTGGCTCATTTTCTTATAAAGAACTGAAGGAAAAAAGTGGTCATAAGATTTCTCACATGCAATGGCAAGAGGACAAAGGAATTATTAGATCTTGGCATGTACTTTTGAAACATGGAAAAGCTGAGCTGCTCTCACAAAAGGTTCTAAAGCAAAAGACATATGGCCTTCCAGATCTTGTTGGACTTCCAATTTCTCTTGCCCTGAACCATAAAATTTAATACTCAGGGAAGATGGTACTTGGAAGTTGTGCAACACCTGGAAGGCCAAAAATTCCCCTCCACCAACCTAATGGTGTTCTCTAGCTTCTCAACAGTTAGAAAAACATATTGGAATCAATAGTGCTACTTCCTCATAGGGTGGCAGTTTGTTCCACAGTACAATCTGGGTTACTGTTGATATACCAATGCCCTTTGCCTAGTCATCTGAAGAATTCTTACAGAGGTAGCAGGGAATAACTATGTACAAGCAAGTTAGATAAACTGGCATTTGCACAAAATGACACAAATACAATTTCACTCTGTATTTGAAAGTATCTGGACACCAATGTTCACAAACGCATTTCGCCCTACATTCATGTGCATACAGTTGCCAATTAAAGACAAGACTTCATAAACCTAACCAACCAGGATGGGCTACAGTCTATAGCAGGGATAGGCATACTTCAGGTCTGTCAGAGCTACTATGTATTTTTTTACAAAACCCTAAAACTGATCAACCAAACTGAGTTACAAAAGATACACACTCGAAATTAAAGGACAGGGTGTCTGAGCACATTATCAGGTTATAATTTTGTTTTTAATATCAACTTGAACAAAGGTCTTTGTCTTTTCATACACAAACCCCTTGTGGTACCTCAAGCTTTTAGCATTTTTGAAGTCTAATTTACATGAAGAAAAATATTTTATTGTAAATAAACAAACTGGTAACAATCTTGGTTGACCTCCTAATCCATCTGCAGAAGCTTATGCCATAATACATGCATCAGTCTTATAAGTTCCATGCAAATGTATTTTTACTTCTGAGTAACACTACATTATACATGTCTACCCAGAAATCCAACTGCTTACCCATGACAAGTAGGTATAAGATTACTACATAAGCATTTAAAAAGACAGTTTAAGTTTTCAAGCCAAAAATACTGGTTACAGCTTTTAGAGCCTTGAATGGTATAGTCTCAAGGATGCTTTTTCCTGTATCAGTGCTCTCATGTGTTGGAGCAATCAGATGTATCCTGCTTCAACTTTGGTTAAGGAACCACACACACACACACACACACACACACACACACACACTCTTCAGTAACAGAGACTTTTTTTGGAAGTCTCTGTGAAGAGACTAAGCCATTTCCGCACTAGACTGTATAGTGCTATTATTCCACTTTCAACATCCTATGGAATCCTGGGGTTTGCAGTTTAGGGAGGGGCTAGCCAGCCCCTCCCTAAACTAGCAAACCCCAGGATTCCATAGGATGTTGAAAGTGGAATAATAGCACTATAACAGTCTAGTGCAGAAATGCCTAAGCAGACTTGCTTACTTAAGACTTTCAGAAAACACACATTTTGTTTCAATGAACATTTGGGATTCAACTGCTGTCAAGATGTGATTGTTAGTGTAGCACGAAATCTGATGGTCCCGGATTTTCCTCTCATATCAGTTTGTTCATGATCTTTTTTTAAAATGAATTAGATTACCATTTTATTGTTTTTACATAAGATGCCTTGAGGGCTTTTGAAGCTCTGTTGACAAGAAACATGGTTCAAACATAAAACAAAATGTGCATTGTGAGAGGGAGAAGATTTAAGAAACTAGAGAACAAATTAACTATAGCAAACTAACAAAATAGAAGACACTTAGAATTCTGTATTTTCTTAGGAAATATCTGAGGACTAACTACCACAAATTGCAATTAAATATCCATAGACCTAAGTATCACTAGAAGAAAAGCATACTGAACCAAGATTGAAAACATTCACTGATAAACCTTAATTAACTCTGATGTCTATGCTGATTTGCAAGACAAACTGTGCAAGGCGAAAACAATGAACAGTTATTTTGAATCTCTAACATAATTCTGAGTTAAACATGAAGTTGTAGTAACAACTGAATGGGATGCAATTAGTTACTTGTGTGGGCTTTGTCAAAAAGTTACTGTTCCTCCAGGAAAGCAGGTAACAAGTGTCTTCTTCTGTCTGCGTGTGTCTTCAAGTCACCTGTCAGTTTATGCAGACTCCATGAATTTCACAGGATTTTCTTGGGCAAGGAATGCTCAACAGTAAATGCTCCTCTGCTAAGTCTCAGAGTAGAATCAAGACAAACCATTCATCTTCAGAAACACTGAGGTAGATACTGACAATATGCAACACACAGAATTTTTGCAACAGCACAAATAGTATCAAAAACCAATGCAACACTTCACCTATCAGTATATTTCCAGGCGTGATTTAAATGTAGACCATCACTTTAAAGCTCTAAATGGCTTAAGACTAGGAAAACTAAATGAGTTGTTTCTTCCAGTATGATCCTACCCATGATCTTAAATTATCTGAAGAGGCCTTATAATATGTACCACACCCCAGGCAAAAATACTGTTAGAGAGAACAAATGAAGGTCCTTTCTCTCTTGTGCTAACCATTCCAGGGACGTTCTGAGCTGATGCACACCTCTTCTCTCTTTGAGTGAATACTGCCACCTGCTGATTTTTTTTTTTCATGAAAGGCTTGGTATGTTAAGTTAGACCAGACCTGCACAACTTGGCAGTAGGTAAGTGCCGAAATTAAATGGACTAAACTTCTTCAGGCCGCAGATAGGTTTTTAGTGCCTCATTTTCCAAGTAAAGTTATAATAATGGTACAATAATGTTTCTATTTGCAAAATAAATTATAGCATAATTAACGATTAATCTATTTTGCAAATAAAATGAACCACATTATAAAAAAGGGAAATTAGGGAAGTTTTTCCTAATGTTTAGGTGGAACTTCTTTTTCTGAAGTTTGAACCTTCTTCTGTGTCCTATGGCCTTTCCACACTGTAATAGCGCTATTATTCCACTTTCAACATCCTGTGGAATTCTGGGGTTTGTAGTTCCCTGAGGTCAAAAAACTCTCTGGCTAAGAGTTCTAAATACCTCTCCCTAAACTGCAAATCCCAGGATTCCAAAAGATGATGAAAGCGGAATAATAGCACTATAACAGCATAGTGTGGAAAGGCCCCTAATCTCTTAAGCAGCAGCAAACAAGCTTGCTCCATCTTTTACATGACATCCTTTCAAATAAGGGTGTCACAAAAGTTCCTTTTGGCAAACTGCAACCTTCCAAAACCCCAGGTAGCATGATTACTGACTGGAGAATTCTGAGAGAATTCTTTTAAAACAATGCTTTCAAACTCTGAGTAAGCTTTTTATCTCACCAGAGTAGACTTGGTGAACTATTGCTGTTGTGTGCCTTTGAGTCATTTCCAACTTATGGCGACCCTAAGGCAAACCTATCACTGGATTTTCTGGGGCTGAGAGTGTGTGATCTACCCAAGGTCACCCAGTGGCTTTCCATGGCTGAAAAGTTCAAATCTTGCCTCTACTACAAACTCACCTGGCAATATTCGGGAAACCTCCTTCCTTAGATTTCATCAAACACCACCAATATACAGCACTGAAAATGACAACACTGGCCATTTCTGCCCTACATTATTATAGTGCTATTATTCTGCTTTCAGCATCTTATGGAATTCTGGGGTTTATAGTTTCCTGAGGCCAAAGAGCTCTCTGGCTGAGAATTCTAAATGCCCCTCCCTAAACTGCAAACCCCAGGATTCCATAGGATGTTGAAAGTGGAATAATAGATAATAGCACTGTAACAGTATAGGGCAGAAATGGCCACTGTCTTACCCTCCTGACCTGTTGTTAGGACGACTGAGATAATGCAGATGTGGCAAATTGTGATTACACAAAACCAGTAAATAGGATTATTGGAAAGACAAGAGAGCTATGCCTTAAGAAATGTAGCAGTGTGTAATTTGCAAAAGATCAAAGGGGGGGGAACAATTTGGGGTGGCAGAAAAAAAGTATTATTTATGAGGAAGGGAGAAGAAAACATCTGGAGAATAAACAAGGTGAATTCCAGATGGTGTGTGTGGGGGGGTAGAATTTATGAGGGTGCATGCCAGAATAATTTTTTCCAGTGCAATTTAGAAGGGATGGGGGTGAATGAGGACACTGACCTGTAATAAGCTGCTTCCCCGAGAGGGTCCCAGTTCACCGTGTTACACTCATGTTGGTTTCCTCAGGGAGGAAGAGACCACCTCCTTTCTTGCCCCCTTCAGCCCCAGCTGGTCTTCTCCTTTTCCCACTTTCTCCCTCACCGCCCATCCAAGGGAAACAGAAGGAGAAGAAGCAACTGCCACCATCTTGTGCAAGGGCAAAAGGTAGCATTAGCTTGGATCTCTGCTGCCCCCCGGAGGGAAGGGGGAGGGAACAGCCCAGCTAGGTTCATTCAAAACTATCATCAACCTAACTGCTGCAGTCTGTTTCAGCCCTTGCGCTCACAAGCGATGCAGGTCGCATTAAAACCTTTGGCAGGTCGCATGCGGCCCCCAGGCAGTATGTTGTGTAGGCCTGAGTTAGACCATTTTGTTTTCTGTTCTCTTTTCCAAGGATTTCAAGGACCAGGAAAAAAGAAAAAATATCCTCCTTGCAGCATTCACATATCAACTCTCTCCAACATTATATTGTTTGATTCATTGCAGTTGCTTTATGACCCATCTTCAGTAGTTCACGTTTTCAACTAGAAAGGCAGGATGTAAGTATTATTTGTTAAGTTCTTTAAAAAAAAATTCTCCCACAATAACTATTATTTCCAAATACATAACTGTCTTTCACCTACCTTAACGTCAACAGGCGTCTTTCCTAGTATAATTGATGGTTTGAGGCTGATCCAAACTAAATTTGTTCTGCAATTATCTAGTGTACGCTATTGTTATTACTTCTTCGACCAGAACTGCAGCATCCCATAACATGCCCCAGAAGTCTAGTTATGGACTCCAAAGCCACATAGGGTATGGGAAGCCCAAGGCTAAATCATAGCTTAACCCTGTGACCAAACAAAGTCATAATTGGAACTCATCCCACATAGAATCATAGAAATGTAGAGTTGGAAGAGACCACACGGGCCATCCAGTCCAACCCCCTGCCATGCAGGAACACTCTCAAAGCACTCCCGACAGATGGCCATCCAGCCTCTGCTTAAAAACCTCCAAAGAAGGAGACTCCACCACACTCCGAGGCAGCATATTCCACTGCCGGACAGCCCTGACTGTCAGGAAGTTCTTCCTGAGGTTCAGGTGGAATCTCTTTTCCTGCAGCTTGAATCCATTGCTCCTTGTCCTGGTCTCTGGAGCAGCAGAAAACAAGCCCTCTCCCTCCTCTACATGGCATCCCTTCAAACATGAAAGAGAAGCTCCTGCATGAAACTATAGGACTAGCATTTACCAACAACTTCAATTCTATTCAATTCAAATTTAATTGGGACTCCGGATCCCTTCCCTATACAACTGGGAAATTAACACTGTTTAAACAAAAAAGAATGATACATGCAAGACAAAGCAAACAAATAAGAGAAATCTCCTGTGCAGAAAAATGATTAAACATTAGTCATGCCACAGGTCTACTGTAATGAAAAGGTCTGCAGGAGGCACTGAAACACCACCTAGTGTAGAAAGCAAGTGCACCTTTCAGTGCTACAAATTCTATAACACTGGTGTTGTGACAGAAAAGGCCTTGTCACATCATCATCATCATTTGGGCTTCAAAGATTATAACCAGCACCTTGAACATGGCCTGAATTAGATCAAAGTCAGCAGAGCTGGTGTAAACAGCAGCATTAACAAAAACTGTCCCACTTAACATACCTGATACTGTCTCCTAAACACTTTTTAAAGGTAGTCACATACAAAGTATTACAATAATTCATGCAATCAGCATACGTCAGTCTTGTAGCGTCCTCAGCCAAACAATCTGAAAAGCTTCTCTGCTTCTTCTAGAGATTACTTGTTTACTCAGTAATCCAATAGGTATTATTCCCAAATAATTATGCATAAGATTGCATCTTTACTCAATGCAGGTAACCAAGCTTGTTCTACCAGGTATTATATTTACATGTTCTGATTCAACAACCAGCCATACATTCATATTGTGTCATTACTGATGCCATCCCACCGTATATATAAACTAAAAATTTTACTTGAACTCTAAGAGTTATATTCCTATTCCCTCCCCCCCCCCCAAATATAAAAAGAGCCATGCTGGAGCAGATTTGAGGTCTGTTGAGAACCACATTTTGTATTCAATATTCTCCTAGCACAGTGGGCAATCAGATGCCTATAGAAAACCCACCCGTAGGATATAAACACAAAAATATAGGAAGTGGTCTTTTTTTTTTACTATAAACAAATCAGCATACAAAAATGGCTCTTTTGGCCCTCCAGGAGTTTCCAAGAAAGCCAATTAAAGGAAGCAACATTCTATAGATATTAATTGAATAGAAACTCTGGCACTATTAAAAATACTACGTATGAGTCTCCTTCAGACATATGTGCAAACTCCATATTGAGAAATGCAGTCACAGGATTCATCCTTGGAGTATCTTAGTTCTGATCTCACATTTTCACAGCTTTTCAAACATGGTGTGGATCACAATGGTGCTCACACATTTTTAGCAAAGACCACAGAATAGCAGCCCCAGTGAAAGAAATGAACTCCCTACTGAAGATTTCCACATTTGCAGACTAAATCATTTTCAGCTAAACCTAGTAGAGGGAAAATAATCAGGATAATTTTTTAAAAAAATATACTCAACTTCCAATCTTGACAAGATAGAGACCTGACTGATCAGCAAGCAGTTAGATTGGGAATACAATCTGCTTTGGACAGGGCCAGAATCCCTCTGAAGGAACACGCTGGCAGTCTGAAAACTTGGTGCACCACCATTTGTACTACTACTAGTGAAGAAGGTTTTGAAAAGAGTAAATCACCTCTCACTTCAACTATTGTAAGACACTCTGGACTGTCTTTTTAGTGTTCGGAAGATTCAACTGGTGCAAAATGTTGCTGTACACTCAGGCCACAATGACTAGTCCTACACAACTCAAACTGGATACCAATTTGTTCCCAGGCTCAGTTCAAGCTGATGGTTCCTTACCTATAAAGCCATTAAGCAATTTGGTACTAGGAACCTAAATATGCTAAAGATAGCAGATCCCATCTGATTTTGGAAGTTAAGCAGGGTCAGTACTTGGATGGGAGATTGCCAACAAACACCAGGTGTTATAGGTTATACTTCAGATAAAGGAAGTAAAAAATCTACCTCTGAGAATTTATTACCTAAGAGAATCTTAAGAAATTCATGGGGTCACCATAAGTCGACAGGCAACTTGAAGGCACATACACACACAATTTGGAATGAGGATATCTTGAAGAATGCCTATTTCCACATGAACTTGTCACAAAATGGTGATAATCATCTAAGGTTTGTTTTATGTGGTACTACCAAGATGGGCCAAGTTGGGGTAACATTAAATAGGGGGTTTTCTGTGGAAAAAAGCTGACTATGATAAGCTCTCCCAAGGGAAGTCACACTAGCTCCTTCTTTCTCCACTTTTGGTACAGGAATTTTTTTTTTTTTTTGCTGTTATGCTTTCCTTTAGCTCAGCATTAAGTTTTTAAAGTGATACTCATGGCTGTCCTAACTTTTTAAGCTTTTGTTGCTTTTATGTTCATCTTATCATTACTATGAATTTTAGCTTTATTTTTTATATTATATACTGCCTTGTGGGAATGCTGATGAAAATTGGGTATAAACATTAAACATAAAAATATAGCACAGGAACAGCAGAACTTAAGCTCAGGAGATTCTTCAAGATATGCTATTACAGCATTAAAATGGTTATGAGAAAAGTGTGCCTCGGAGTCCTCTTTAAAAAAAAATCAGTATGAAAGCAGACAATTACACTCCAGTTTTCCATATGAAATTTAGTGGTATAGGGGGCTCAGGTCTTTTAAGGCCTGCAACAGAATTTTTAAAAGCTGAATGTAACTTCCTATATTCATTTCTTCCAATTTATTTTTTAAAAGGCCATTCTGGGTCTTAAAAATAGACATTGGGTCCAAAATAGCCTGTAAATGATTTATTGCATCCCCTCAGTTACTTCTAGGGCTACAACTGGTCACATTTATATTGAACAATTCAGAAAGGTAGAAAAGGGTCTAGGGAATAGTCCATCAAGGTCCAGAGAAGGGCACAAATGGTCCTGAAAATAGCAGAATAATTCACCCACTTTAAGGTGTAGAGATCTGTTTCTTCTGTATCCTACAAATCATTCCTCTGTATCACTCAAATGAACTACTTATGGTCATGTTCACAGGAACCATTTCAGTTCAGCAAACGGCACCTAAACACTTAAGTCTTGCATGATTTCTGCAAAGAAAAGGAAGTAAGGAGAGAAGCAGGGGGAAACCCCAACCAAGCCATTTTTAAAGACATGGAATACTTTCAGACTATGAGCTCCACAGAGAAGAGTCCTTCCTTTCTTCTGTTATTCTGGAAAGCATAATGCAGACTTATAATAACCACTGGGGGAGGTCATTCAGCGTTTTGGGGTTGGGTGCCATCAGTATGCTGATGACACTCAGCTGTACTTCTCCTTGTCATCTGAGCCAGCTGGGGCTGTGAAAATGCTAGAGCAGTGCCTGATGCTGTAAGGTGCTGAATAAGTGTCAATAACTGAAGCTGAATGCTGATAAGATGGAGGCTCTGTGGACTGGTTGTTCTTGGACCCAAAAACTGGGTATGCTACCTGCCCAGGATGGGGCTGCACTTCCCCAGAGGAGTACATGTGTAGCTAGTATTCCAAAATCCATCTTTATCACTAGAGGCCCAGATAGACTCTGTAGCTCAAGAGTGTTTGAGGTCAGCTTCAACTGGTCCACGAGCTATGGCCTTTCCTGGAAAGGAATAGCTTAGGCACAGTCATCCATGCACTTCCTGATTAGACTACTGCAATGCACTTTACATGGGGCTGTGGCACTCTATATGGGGCTGCCTTTGAAGACCTCAGAAACTGCAGCTTGTACAAAATGCAACAGCTAGGGTGCTCACTGGGATTCTACTAAGATACCATATAATACCAGTTCTGAAGGAATTGTATTGGCTGCCGATATATTTCCAGTCTGAATTCAACATGCTGGTGATAACATTTAAAGTCCTAAACAGATTGAAATCTCAAAAAATGAGGGAACATCTCTCTCTGTCTCTCTCTCTCTATATATATACACTCCTGCCTGAGAATTGAGATCTTATTGGAGGGATCCTCTTCTGTGTCCCACCAGTAGGGGAAATAAATTGTGGGAGGAAATGAAAGAGGACCTTCTTCATTGGCAACCCAGTTGTGGAATTACCTCCCCCTGGAGGCCCAAATGTAGCCAACATTTAGGATCTTTGGGATTATCCCTGTCTACGAGGAGACACTGCTTTTTATTAAAGCCTTTGGGCCTAAATGAATTTATCCAAAGTACATATGTGTTATGGCTGCACTATTTAAAACTGGTTTTAATTGTAAACTATTTAATGCATTTAAATCTTTTTAAACTGATATTATTTATTGTTTTAAACTGATTTTATTATAAGTAGCCCTGTGACCTCTGGATACAGAATGGGCCATATAAATATTTTAAATAAATAACAGTGATTCCTGTGTTGCCTGCAGTAGCCTCCCCCTAGCTGATGTCCTCTGCATGTGCTGACCTACAAGTCATACCATCTCAACCTGGAATCATGCAAATTGCAGTCCAACATGCAGAGAAAGCACCAAGTTGGGAAAGACTAATTTATAGGAATATAGCTTTCCTCTTCACAGAATTTCTCAAGTCCACTGCCCAATGTAATTATAGTAAACAAAAAGGCAAAGCGGTCTGGAATAAACCCACATAATGTTCCCTTACAACTGTGTGAACACAAAGCTGAAGGCATTCCCAAATATCTTACATGTAGTAGCTAGCACTACTATATATTCTTGTGAATGATTTTTTGAAGCAAGATCTACCAAGAAATGGGGCTACCTGCTTGATCTGGATTTCTTTTTCTGTCTTTCTCTAAATTGAGCTTCACATCAAATCATGGCAGAAAAACACAAGTTTCTTGGGGCAATTTGCCACCGTAGGTAGTATAAAACTGCCTACCACACCTTCCCCTTTCTGAATAATAAGAAAAAGCTGCAGCTATCGCCTTGGTCCCAGTTTGAGAGTCAAGGGGGCTTACAACAGTAAAAGAAACATAGTTAGAAATCACAGCACAGAAAGTTAAAAAGCAATTAAATCATAAAATTAAAACTAGTTAAAAAAATAACTCATAAAGAAACAAACATCAAGTAAAAGTCCAGCACATTATAGAGGGCTCACTGTGCCTGAAATAATCTATTGTGTATGCCATTCTTCTTTTCACTTAGTGGAGTGAAGAATAATTAACCAGCCAGCATGCATTAAGGGAAAGAGGAATGAGTTTTGGAAATGAATTTGGAGAGTAAGAAAGGTAGTTTTTTTAATTGTAAGTCTCTCTTAAGTGATCCCCTCAGCTGACTTTTATCCCACAACATTGAAACTCTATCATCTTGTCTTGTTTCCTCACTGTGCCAGTCACTGCATACAAAGTCGTTTCAGAAACATATGTAACCCTTTCTGTTTCATATACAAACATCTCAAAGATAAAACATGCAGCATTTTCTGTATTATGTTTGGTATATATTAAGACTTTTTAATAATGTTCACAATGGAAATTTAATTTAGTTCCTACATTTCTCTTAGGGTTCAGTTCCAGCCATTTCAATAAATGAAGAAGCAATCCTAATCATTCAGCAGGCCGGGCTGAAGACTGCTGGCAATCTGTAACTGAGAGAAGTTTCCATCATGATCTCACTCTTTACTAGTCTTCCCCGGTTGCTTTTTTAAAAAGACGAGTCTAAAATTGGTATTTCCATCAATAACATTATGCAGCAAAAAGTTTCTTGAATATTCTCAAAGAAACTAAAAAAATATAGACTATAAGCCAGAACGTCTCTGGAGATAGTGATTTCTTGCAACTGCTCTTCCCTCCCCCTTGTTGCTGTTGTTGTGTGCTTTCAAGTTGCTTCCAATTTATGGCAACCCCAGGGTGACCCTATCATGGGGTTTTCTGGGGGCTGTGTGATGTGTCCAAGGTGACCCAGTGGGTTTCCATGGTTAGGTGGGGAATCAAACCCTGGTCTCTAGAGCCATAGTCCAATACTCAATCCACTACACGACGCTGGCTCTCCACCCCCACTCTTGTTGTAGTTGTGTCCCTTTAAGTAATTTCTGACTTACAGTAATCCTAAAACAACCCTATCATGGGGTCTTCTGGGGCCAAGAGTGTGCGATGCACTCAAGGTCACCTAGTGGGTTTCCATGACAAGCACAGGAAAGATTTTTAACTTCTGTGCTATTTTAAATCTTCCTCTGCTACATTTTACATATTTCATGTGCTATATGCAGGGGATTGCCCTTATCATAATTTATTCCATTACTAGTGCATTTTTTAAAAATTACTGATATACTTAAAAGGCTGATTTCATTATCATTCTTAAAGGGGAAACTAACACCAGGAAATAAATTCTCAACCCAGGAAAATTTTGTCAGGACTCTCAGTTCTGAATACGCAGATTACAGGGTCATGCTCTAGGTGCACCAAAGTCAAACTGGGAGTGTGCATGCATATACATTTTTTTCTGTCAGTTCAGCCCAACTATTTGCCTATGCCTTACAAGCAGTAAGTACAAGAAATGAGTGCAAAGTTAGGTTATAAAAGTGAATCCAATAACTAGAGAATAAACTGAGCTTGACTGAATGGGACTTATTTCTGAGTAGACATGTGTAGGCCTTCATGGTTAGTGGGGGAAAGTTAATGAAAATCCAATGTAAATCCAGCCACTGAATATTGTAATTTGCACAGCTGACTTTCTTTTTTGAGTTCAACAACTAGAGTTATATTTCCCCTCTGAATCTCTTCAAAACGTGTGAAAACCACCTTAAAATAAGTGACCCATCTGAACACGAGACAAATGAAATGCCATTTGTCCTACTTCCCATTCCATTTTCAATAGCGTGGTCCAGGATACTCCTATTTTCAAAATAAGATCATGATAAGCTTAACTGATTGTGGAATTATTATCTACTACAGTCATTCAACAGCAATGACATCATACATCAGGCTCTGAACCATTACCAAATTTATACCTGTATCACTTAGATCAAAAATTATAATTGACTGGTAAAATTAATCAACTACAAGGCTTAGACACACAGAAGTAACTCGCTATGATCTAACTTAGACTTACTCATTAAAGAATACATGCTATTACCATCCTGATCTACATCTAAGTATCAAAAATGGACAAAATAAGGGCTATAGCAGACAAATCATTTGCTCTTAAATAGCATGCTTCAGTTACATGTAAACAATCAAATCAACTGGTAAAGCAACTAAGCAAGAAACTAGGAATGTGATGTTTTACTATTTTGTTCAATTTATTAATTTTTTCAGACCTTTCAGCTAACAAGAGGCCTATATTTCAAAAGCTAATTTCTGAAACAGTACAGTACAATCAGTATCACACTATGGTTCCTGAACCATTAAAAAAAAGACTAGGATTGAGAAAAACTTTTTTTTAATAATCTAGCTCAGTAACCTCTTAAACATTACAGTAGTTAAAAAGTAATAGACAATAGGTACACTGGAACCATTTTATGACTTGGAGCCCAAACTCTATGCATGTTTTACATGGAAGCAAATTTCAATCAGTTGCAGGGAATGTATAACTGAAAAAACCTACTTCAAAATGACTGGTTTAAATAAGAGGATCGATTACTTTGCACCCCATACAGTAATCAAAATTATAACATGGTCAGAAAAGAGAAGATCAGGGGAACCTGGACACTGCAACAAACTTAAAAGAAACGTGAATATGTGCAACATAGCAGAAGATAAGATTTTCTTTGATACATTAGTATTTCCATTATACCCCATACAATCCCATTACATCAGAAAATAATAACACTAGAGGCAGAGAGGAGTTAGAATTTATGACAAAAACAAAACCAGAAAAATAGCACTCCTACTGTCACCTCCTCCTCCACAATAACTCCAGCCTTCCAAAACAGAGGGGGGTCACTCCAGTTCAAGACCTCCTCATCATCACCGTGGTCCCCACTTAGCATCCCAGGGTTGTGAGTAAGGCGGGAAGAGAAGACTGCAACTACAGCTTTACTCCTTCCCTAATAGAAATACACACAAACGCAGCCCAATTGTAGCCCAGGCTGGTTTCTCCTCCCTCCCCGCCTGCCTGCTCCTAGCCCCAAAGCAAAGCGAGAACTAGGCCTCGGTTACCTTCGTGGGAGGGCACAATTCAGAGGAACACCCAAAGAAAAGAAATCAAGAGCCAGAGGTACTTCTTACTTCCACCCATCATCCCTCTTCCACAACCACCCTTTCTCGGAGGAGGTAGATGCCCACGTCACTACTAACGCCTGAATCCTAACCCCCACCCCTTCCCGCATTTTGGAGGGATGAGAAGGAAGTAATATGGAGGGGGGATAAAAGAGAAAAGAAAAATGGTTCTCATTTTCCACCGCTCCCGAAAACCACAACAACTGATAGTATGCACGCCTTCCTAGTCGGAAACAGATCCCAACTTGAGTCTGTTCCCTCCGCCGCCCCCACCCCCAAAAATAAGGCTTTCGCTCCCTACGGAAACTCTGCAGAAAGGGATGGCACAACCTTAATCCGGGAACTGGCCTTCCCTGTTTTCATTTTTTTTTTAATTGCATATTGTATGCCTCTCCTTCCAACAACGAAGGCGAGTAAAAAAAAGGGGGGATGGTGGGTTAGAAACGACGAGGTGCCCACAATCCCAATCCCCCCCCCCCGAATTTCCCGTCTTCGCTGCCGCCACCCCCCATTCCTCCATGCAAGGCTTCTCGTGCAAAATAATATATAAGATGGGGGGGGGGATCGGAGGCGGAAAATGTGTTAAGATTCTCCTCCTCAGCCGCGGAGGCCTCCGACTTACTCTCGTTCAACACCTCCAGCAGCTCGGCGCAGCTCTCACACATTGTTCATTAAACAGCAGCAGCCGCCGCCGCCTCCTCCTCCCGACCATTGATTGATCCGCTCCCGGTCGCCGCTGATTGATTGATGGGCAGGAGGCTGGGATGGGGGAGGGGAGGGGAGGGGAAGGGAGGCCGGGTGTGTGACAGAGAGAAAGAGAGAGGAAAAAAATTGGGAGAGGGAGGAGGGGAGAGAGGAGAAGGATGAGGAGGAGAAGGGATAACCGTGATATGGGGGGGGGTAGAGGAGGGAAGGAAAGGAGGGGAGAAGAAGGGGAGTGAAAGTGGTTTGTGGGGGGGGAGGGTAAAGCGGAGGAAGGCTGCCCGATGCAAATAAGCCCGGCGGCTGCTGAGGCACGGAGAAAAGAGGCGGAGGAGGAAGAAGAGAAGGCAAAGTCCCTCACTGGCTCCCAAGGCCTCCACGAACCGCCATTTTGCTGAGGGGGAAGAAGGAGGAGGAGGAAGAGCAGGAGGAGGGAGGGGATTGCACGCGGGAAGGAGGTGGGGCGGGAGGAGAGGAGGGAGAAAAAGGGAGCGTGAGAGACCTGGGAGTGAGGGCGCACGCAGGCACGCACAAGGTGTGCGTTCCGAAGGCGCCCGGCTCGGCTATTTCCGGAGAGGACGGCGGGGACGAAGGGAAGAGGAGGAGGAGGAGTGGGGGGGAAGGAGTTCGTTCCACCCGCCCTCGAACGGTGTGAGGGAGGCGGGGCGGAGGGAGCGCGAGCAGGGCCGGGAGAAGGCAGAGAAGAAGATTGAGAGGGCAAAATGGCGGCGACGTCGGCTCTCGCGCTCGGCGGGAAACGTGCGGCCTCGTGACGTCATCTCAACATTCACCGGTTATAGCTACCTGGAGGGAGGGCCTGAGAGGAAAATCCTCGCCAGGGAGTTTAGTACCATACTCCTTTTTTTAAAAAACGAGTAAATTGTGTGATAGAAGAATATAGGCACACGTACAAAAAATGAATGAATTCATTATGCTCAGGTGATATGGAATTAACGCTCCCTTCTCGCACGACATACTTCCTCACTCCTTCCCTCAGGTGATCCTGGTGGAGTCGTTGAAGCAGCAACTGACAAAATTTCCTTTTCTCGCGGTTGTTAAAGGAAGAACAGCCTTGTTATGGCCACGTTTAATCCAAATGCGAATTATGAGATCCACTTAGCAATTGTTTCACTACCATGTATATTATGTATTGTATCTGCACACAATTGGATATGATGGTGTGACTTATTAATAGCTGCTGGCCTATATTTTGCCTAGTTGGATGCAAACTGCCTCTACATTACTTGCATTTTGCTTATCTCTTTTTTTATTGGTGCTATAGGCTATGTTTCAGAGGAAGGAAGGAACTGATAAAACCACCTCTGAGTATTCCTTGCCTAAGAAAACCCTATGAAATTCATGGCATCGCCATAAGAACTGGTGATTTAAAGACAAATACAAATCCAGAATGTATAGAAGGATCACTTTAACTGGTACATTTTCAAGGAAAGCCTATAGCACGAATTCCCTGCTGTGAAAATTATGGGCTCTTCCAGGCCAGGGTCATTTTAGCCTAATCAATAATCTGACTTTGGCTAAAGTAGGCTCAGTCTCCAGTACCAAGAAAATATGAACCAAGCATGCAATCCCAAATACAGATTTTTGTAAAACTCTTCTTTAACTTTAACTTTTCTGCAGACTGTTAGTGGTGCATCAAACACTTCAAGAACTTTTGAGTTAAAAGAGGGTTGAGAGCATATTGCACGCCCCATGGTTCTTTTATTACAATTCCTATCATTTATGTGACTGACAAAAATATGGTAGAGGATCAGAGACTTTTTCTTTTAAGAGGGATATGTGGCCTGGTTGGAGCCATCAAGGGAAGTCTGAAAAGAAGCACGTGATGTAGGGGGAGAGGGGTTGAAGAAACTCACAAATAAATCTGTTAAACTCAAATATGAAGGGCAGACTGTAAGTTATTATGCTATGGTAGTGTTAGGGATTTCAGCAGATAGTGCTTGTCATACAACTGGGTAACAAGCGACACCTGCTGAAATTCCTTCTATACAAGCCCTATGAACTAGTCCAAACCAGAT
Organism: Cyclura pinguis; assembly: GCA_030412105.1. NCBI lineage: Eukaryota > Metazoa > Chordata > Lepidosauria > Squamata > Iguanidae > Cyclura > Cyclura pinguis. The sequence continues at coordinate 12,291,990 of CM059599.1, read as the reverse complement.
CAAGAATGGCAAAATATGTGGGCTTCTGGACATTGTTGGATCATACATCTTGCTAGATATAACTAATATAGCCAGCTGTGGGGGATGATGGGAGTTACAGTGCAACAACATCCGTGTTATGTTGATTCACTAAAAATCTAGGAGTGTAAGAAATTAACTGAAGACAGACCTCATGGCTGGATGCATTTTGGGCCATCGTAGTTGTTGAGAGATCGTAGTTGTTGAGAGCAGAGTGCCAACACTGTAATTCATGAGATTTCTGTTGCAGAAACTATAGTTACAATACAGCAGGGCCTGGAAGCTTTTTTTTTTTAAACTCTGTAGGCTGGTATTGTACCTCCTGAAAGCCTAGCAGCATGTCTTCCACCTCTACTGTTTTATCCTCTATCATCCCACTTTTTCAGCTGCTTTCAAAATGTCACAGTTTCTCTTACCACCTCCCATTTTCTCCCTCCTTATCTTCAGCTTTCTTCAATTGCTGCAAACCAAGTTCAGAATGCAAAAATAGTTTGCACTCAATAAACTTGGAAGGAGAAGAGAAGCAAAGGAGTCAGAACCTTAAATTTAGGCAGAAGCAATCTGCAAAATTTTTTGGCTTATGTGTTCTTCCTCATCAGTAACTTTTTCCATCCTGACCACACTCTGATGCAACTTGGCCACGCATGTCCTTTTTACCTGTGAAATGTTAAGGCTGTATGAGGCTTGCGGAAACTCACCACATGTCATGTGGTGTAGGTAACACTGTGAAGTGCAAACCCTAGTGGGAATGCCAGAAACCACTGCAGCCTCATGGCACCAAAAATTAATAATTTAATTTTTAAATTTAATTTAATGTTTAATTTTTTAATTTAATTTAATTAAATCATTTGGATTTTTCCTGGCTCTGGGTTGTCATTTTACCTAGTTAGTTGATTGGTTGGAGCTATTGACATGCTCAGAGGTAAAAGGAAAATCTGAAGCTGCATAACACATAAGAACATGGAACATGAGAAGCATGAATCAAAGGAAATTAGACATAGTAAAAAAAAAATGGTATATATAAACACTGCAATACTTGGGGTGAGCAAGCTAAAGTGGACAGGAATGGGGCATTTTGAGACATAATTACACAGTGTTCTACTGAAGAAATAAAAATCTAAAAAGAAATGGATGGCGTTAATAGTGCGGAGAAATGTAGAAAAAGCAGTGAAAGGATGTAATGTAAAGTCTGACTAAAAATATTAATAAGACTTCAGGGGAAAATTATTAGTATAACTATAATCCAAGTTTATGCTCCAACTACAGAGGCAGAAAAAGAAGAAATTGAAAGCTCCTGTGCTGGAGTCCAGGAGGAAATTGATCAGACACCAAAACAGGACATGTTAATCATAGGCGATTAGAATGCAAAAATAGGAAACATAGCAGAACCAAAACTTATCAGAAAATTTGGCCTAGGATCAAGAAATTAAGCAGGAGAACAACTGATTGAATTTTGCGAGGCAGTTTGTTCATCACAAATACATTTTTCAAGAAACCAAAGAGGCAATTGTTTACATTGACACCAGCTGAAGGCCAATACAAAAATCAAATAGACTACATAATCAGAAGCAGAAGTTAGAGAAGCTCCATTCTCTTTACAAAAACAAGACTAGGAGCAGATTGTGATACAGACCATGAACTGCTAATACCAAAAATTATGGTAAAACTAAAGAACACTAAACCAACCATCATGCCAAAATACAGCCTACAGAGCATCCCTGTAAAATTTAAAGTTATTGCTAAGTACAGATTTGCACTATTAAGCTGAATGGACTGAGAGCCAAAAAAACAAAACAAAACAAAAACTCTGGACTGAAGCCAGGGACATTGTTAGGAAAGAATGCAAAAAGACACTGTCTGCAACCAAAAAGAGAAACCTCAATGGGTGACAGATTAAACTCTTCAAACAGTTAAGGATGGACAAGAAGCAAAAGTTAAAGGTGACAGAAAAGAAGTCAGAATCCTGAATGCAACTATTCAGCAATTTGTGCATAGGGACAAAGAGAATAAGTGTAATAGTCAATGCAGAGAAATAGAAGATGACAGCAAAAAAGGCAAAACAAGGGACCTCTTCCATAAGATCTGAGAAATCGAAAGGAAATTTAAACCAAGAGTGGCGATGGTATATGTCCAGCAGGAAAACACATTGCACGACCAAGTACATATAAAAAGCTGAAGGAAACAATACACTGAACTATATAAAAGAGATGAAGAGATGACAGATTAATTCAGGGAACAACAATTTGAAGATGAATGCCCAGTTTTAAAAAGTGTGGTAGAAGCTGCACTCAGAGCACTTGGGAGAAATAAATCACCAGGAACAACTGACATATCAATGGAGCTGCTTCTAAACTGAGATTGTCATACTTGGTACACATCATGAGAAAGACAATAATGCTTGGTAAGAGGGAAGACTGTAGGAAAAGAGGAATACTGTATTACAGATGGATAGACTCAATCAAGGAAGCTATGGTCATGGGATTGCAAGACTCAAGCAGGACTGTTGATGACAGGATGACTTGGAGGTCTCCGATTAATAGGGTTGCCATCAGTCAAAGTTGACTTGAGAGCAATTAACAATAAGAAGTTGGTTTGTACCTGATTCTGGGGCCAATTATTTGGATTCCCCTTGTGCCCATTTCTACAACCAGCTGGTCTAGAAGCATATCCAGCATCCCAATCCACCTGTGTCTGTTCAGCCAATGAATTACATCACAAAGGCCCACCCCCTTGTCTCAAATTTTTGACCCTGAAATCTCAGACAATAGTGTGATGCTTCCCTGACAGTCCTACTAATTATCCATAGTGTGCACAAGATATGGCAAAAAAATAATAGAGGGCTCCTGTACTTTCAATAGTTGTGTGGAAGATGGAATTTCAGCAGGTGTATCTTTTTATGCAAGCTACCTTTGCTCAAACTCCTTCTGTATAATAATTAAAAGTACAAAAAGCCTATAATCTTTTTCATCTGGCCACTCAAGTACAAGATTGCAAGTGCCAATCTCTGATCAAATGGTATTGTCCCAGCCAAATTAAGTGCCATTGGCAAGTGAGCTACAGAACTCAGGTGCACTACTGCTTTTTTTCTTCTTTGCATAAGAAAAAGTAGTAAGTATTGTGCTTATGAATCAGGTTGGTGAAGACAGTATGTTCCAATCACAGATCACTTTGTGTAGACTCAACTCATTTTCAAAGCTGTGCTAAGGTTGTAGTGTGAGGCATGGGACCAGCATATATTTCCCTAGGTTGACAGATTTTCTTCCCACCACTCTAATTCTGCTTTAATGGTTTCCATGAGGAGAACTCACAATTTGCACCCTTAACATAAGAAAAGCCATGTTGGATTAGACCACAAGCTAATTGAGTCCAACATTCTTTTCTCAAAATTGCCTGTAAGATCCCCACCAGCTGGATATGAGGGCAGTCACCCCCTTATCTTGCATTCTTTGGCAACTCCCTGGTATATTGTTTCTCATACTGAAGATATATAGTCAATGATGTTTCCATCCTCCATGAATCTATCCAACCCCCTATTAAAACCATCTGAATTGGCAGCCATAAGTTCGTAATGTGGATGTAGTTCCATAGTTTAACTATATGCTGTGCCCACAAATACTTTCTTTTGTTTTTCTTTAATCTCCTTCCATTTAACTTCGGTGGATAACTCTGAATTTTAGTGTTATGAGAAAGAGAGAAAACTTACCCACTTTCTCCATAGTGTGCATAATGTTATATAGCTAATGTTATATACCTTTCTTCATGTCTTCCCTTACTTGCATTTCTTTTACACTACAAAGCTAAGCTATACTTATAACCTGTTCTTGTAGGAAAGTTGCTCCAGTCACTTTATTACAGGCTAAGCTCTCTTTTGGTGCATGTTTTGCAAAATTAAAGCCTCTGAGGCCTAAATATTAAGGGAAAGAAGCATCTGTGTACAGTAAAAAGCCACATTTCTGTGTAAGAAACATCTTATTATCTAGTTCTGGACATGAATACATTTAACGCAAAACAAAGGAGATAAGAGAGGAAGCCTGTACGGAGAAAATAATAAAAATTGACTAGACTCTGTATTGTAGTTACTAGAGAATAGAGAGGAAACTGAAAACACAGGTGGCATTGATACAGTTGGCCTTAAGTAGGTTGATCCAATCATCTGATGGTTGTGTTACCAGGCCATACATCCCCCAAGCGATGAAATTGTATAATTGGCAAATATCATTTAATTGGTATGAAATATAAATTATCCACTGACATCCACTGACATACTGGATAGCAGTACGTGTGAAAAGGATCTAGGAGTCTTGGTAGATCACAAGCTGAACATGAGTCAGCAGTGTGACGTGGCAGTCAAGAAAGCCAACGCAATTCTTGGTTGCATCCATAGGAGTATGGTGTCTAGATCGAGAGAGGTAATGGTACCACTCTATTCTGCATTGGTTAGGCCTCATTTGGAATACTGTGTCCAGTTCTGGGCATGTTACTGTAGTTTCTAGTCCGAACTTGAGGGATATTAGATATCATTTGATATCAAGAATTTGGTCTTCACTACCCATTCCTCTCCACGTGCTTGCGAGGACCCCGGACAAGCACGCACGCACGCACGCATGGCCGAAAATAGCTGAACTATTAAAAACAAAATCCAGGCAGGCCAGTAATTGTCAGACTGCAGCTTTAGGAGACCTCCAGGCAAGTACCCTCTTAATATCACATTATGTATGCACGCAGCTTACAAAAGATCCCCTGCCCTGAGCAGGCAGCTTGACGAGCGGAATATCCAACTCTCAAGCACTCCGCGTTTGCATACTGTCTACGCTATTGACAACGCTGTCATAATTCAATCATCTAAAGTACTGACCTTTCGTAGGCTTTGTCTCCAGCCCGAAACCCATTGTTTTCCCCAAGAATGGACTAGCCTACAGGCACATTTTCCCCTATAAGAACCCCTGAGTTTGAGCGTCTCATCGGATCGCTCGTGACTTGCCTCCCGATTTGCTGCCGCTCCGTTTGATGAGCCTCCCCTCAGCCTCCACGTGCTGAGAATCTAGGCTCCCAAGCTTCTTTCTGTCTACTGGGATACAGGATCAGGTGTAGTATTTCCCAAAAACATCCTCCTGAAAATCCCCTATCTATTTTCCTCTCTTTATTTTCTTAGGACTGTGTGCGTGACTGCGCAATTGTGCAGTATTTCTTAATTTCTAGTGAGTGAGTGCGTACGTTTGCTGTGACTTCATAAATAAAGGAACATAATTTGAGCTTTCTTGTATCTTGGTCCTGACTTGGCCTGACTCTGTAAACATTGGGTAAAAGATCTCGCTACGTTGCCCTGCCTCTTGCATTGCTAACTTGTGCTCTAGCTAATTCCCACTCCCCATTATTTTGAGCACATTGAGGTGTCCCTCACAGGACCCCTAGAAATCAGGGTAACAGGCACCTCAATTCAAGAAGATTGTTGACAAGCTGGAATGTGTCCAGAGGAGGGTGACCAAAATGGTGAAAGGTCTGGAAGCCATGCCCTATGAAGAACACCTTAGGTTAAGAGGGGACATGATAGCCATGTTTAAATATTTGAGGGGATGTCATGTTGAGGAGGGAGCAGGCTTGTTCTCTACCGCTCCAGAGACTAGGACAAGGAGCAATGGATTCAAGCTGCAGGAAAGGAGATTCCACTTGAACCTCAGGAAGAACTCCCTGACGGTCAGAGCTGTCCGGCAGTGGAATGTGCTGCCTCGAAGTGTGCTGGAGTCTCCTTCTTTGGAGGTTTTTAAGCAGAGACTGGAGGGCCATCTGTTGGGAATACTTTGATGGGTGTTCCTGCATAGCAGGGGGTTGGACTCGATGGCCCCTGGGGTCTCTTCCAACTCTATGATTCTATGATTCTATGATTACAAGAAAAAGAATCAACCAATTTGAAACATGGTGCTGGAGAAGATTTCTATGGCTACCACAAACACAAATAATAGGTCTCAGAGGAAATCACACCTGGACTTTCACTAGAAGATAACTAGATTGAGGCTGTCATACTTTGAATATAGCATGGCACAATATGTCTTACTGCAAAAGACAATAAGGCTTGATAAAGTGGAAGACAGTAGGGGAAAGGGGAGTCCACACTACAGGATAGTTGATGATTGGGGATCTCGAAGGTCCCTAATCCATAGTGTTACCATAAGTCAAAGTCAACTCGATGACAAATAGCAACTTGTGAGAAGAGGATTTCAAAGCCCCCATTCTTGCAATGCTGTCTTGCAGTCTAAGTATCTTGAAATCCTGACTTGTGCTACCTGTTTACAAGCTTGGTATAAGATGTACCTAATGCTTGATTTAAAATATGATGTTTTTTAAAAGTTTTAAAAGGTAGCCTGACTTCTTGGGATGGAGTGTACCACCAGTGAAATAGTCCTGGGGCACAGTAATGTTTTAATAATATTAACAGTAATCCCTGCTCATTATTTACTTGACCCTGTGTTGTGACTATTAATAAGCTGATAGAAGTATATCACTAAACCAAATTCTCAGCTGAATAATCTCCAAATCAATGATTGCTAGAAATGCTCATTAGACAGGAGGCCTGAGTTCCTCTTCCATCTCGAATACACAACAGTACTGTATGGTGTGGAAAGGACCTTTATTCTAAATGGCATTCTCTGATGTCTAAATTATCCTCCTTAAGAACATCAGCAAGCCCAGCCCTTTAAAATCACAAAGGGTTATCTCTAAGTGAATAATAGGGTTTGAAAGGGCCCTAGAGGCTATTAAGTCCAGCAGTTGGTTTCTTTGCTGAACCAATCTTATTGTCAGGAAGTTTATCTAGTTTTCAGTCAAAATCTACCTTCCTGTAACTTCAAACTTTAAAAAATCTGCTCCTACCCTTTGGAGCATCAGAGAACAGGCTCACACACTCCTCTCTGTGACAGCTCTTTATGTGTTTATAGAGTGCAACCATGTCACCCTATGTCTTCTCTTCAGCAGGCCGAACAATCCCAACTCCCTCAACCTTTCCTCATATTTTTGTTCTCCATACCTCTTAGCATGCCAGTTGTTCTTCTCTGAACCTGCTCCAACTTCTGTATATTCTCCTTAAAATGTGGCTCCCAGGTTGAATGCAGTACTTCAGATACAGCCCGACTAGTGCAGAATATAGTGGGACTGTTCAGTTGTGTAGGGATGTGGGGGCGGGGGGGGCAATTTGCCCTGGGGCGGCAATGTTTTTGGGGCGTCCCAGCCCATAGCCATGCCCCCACACACCCTGGCCACACCCCCATGTACCACAGTCACGCCCCCACAGACAGTGGCCACGCTGTAGCCTCACCCCTCCTGGCCCCGTCCACACACCCCAAGCTCCACCACTGGGACTGTTACTTCCTTTGACTTGGAAACAATGCTTCTATTAATGCAGACTAAAATGTTATTTGCCTTCTTTGCTGCAGCATCACATCACTGGGCCATGTTCAACTTATGGTCATGATAATGGACATACCATATAGTAAGAGGTGAGAACTAGACTGGTGAAAATCTTTCTTCATAAGAAACACATCCAGTGTAGTGAGCTGTGGTCCACTGAAAGCTTGTGCCCAGTAGGATTTGTTAGTCTTTAAGGTGCCACAAGCAAACATCCCTGCCCACACCTCCAAGAAATGTAATAAAAAGAAAATTCAAACAAAATGGTGTCCTTCAATGTGGATATCAATTTTTAAAATATTGTTTTAAACCAATATAAAAGAATCAACACAGATAGACGGAGAGAGATAATATCTCAAGCTTAAGTTTATCTCGTATTCAGTGAAAGAACAGGTTGCTTACCTGTAACTGTGGTTCTTCGAGTGGTCATCTATGCCCTCACACACTGGGAGTTTTCGCGCATGTGCTGTAACGTTCGGAAGATTCTAGAGCTTAGCAGCTTGGCGGGAACCCCTCCCCCATGCCCATACTGAGCATGCGCAGCCCGCCAAGCCAACGGTCTCTCCTTAGTTCTAGAGTCCGCCAGTGCAGGACCTGAAAGAGGGAACAGCTGGGCGGGTGTGTGTGAGGGCACAGATGACCACTCGAAGAACCACAGTTACAGGTAAGCAACCTGTTCTTCTTCTTCGTGGTCTCTGTGTCTCACACACTGGGAGATTTTGTGGCTTACCAGTTGGACGGTGGGTCAGGTCCTAGAGAACGGAAGGCAACACCGCACATCCAAAAAGGGCATCTCCCCGGGACTGGCAGTCCAGCCTGTAGTGGTGCACGAAGGTTGAGGGTTGAGACCAGGTCGCCACACGGCACAGTTCTTGCAGGTCCACTCCTCGAAGAAGAGCTGCTGAAGAAGCTACTGCTCTGGTGGAATGAGCACACAACAAAGCTGGCGGAGGCTGCTTGGCCAGTTCGTACGCCAGCAGAATGGTCTGGGCCACCCATTTGGAAAACCTCTGGGTGGACAACTTGTGGCCCTTTCGACGCCCACCGTAGCACACGAACAGGTGGGGTGTCTGACGGAAGGGCGCAGTCCGATGTGTGTAAAAAGCCAAAGCCTGATGAGCATCGAGGGAGTGAAGAGAGCGCTCCAGAGGCGTAGTCGGTTCTGGATAAAATGTAGGTAGGATAATGTCCTGGCCGAGGTGAAAGTGGGACACCACCTTGGGCAAGAAGGAGATGTCTGGCTGAAGGACTACTTTGTCTCTATGAAAGACGAGGAAGGGCTCATCCAAACGAAGTGCTGTCAGCTCACTCGCCCGCCTGGCTGAGGTGACAGCTACCAGGAAGGCAGTCTTGATGGTCAGGAGCCTGTTGTCAGCAGTCGCCATGGGCTCAAAGGGCGGTCGCGTCAGTTGTGATAGTACCAGGGACAACGACCAAGGCGGTAGCGGCGGCGACACCGGCAGATAAAGATGTTGCAGGCCCTTCATGAACTGTTTGAGGGTAGCGTCCCTGAAGAGAGCTGCCAAGGAGGACCCTTGTGGCTGATAAGCCACGATAGCGGCGAGGTAGACCTTCAATGACGGGAAGGTGAGCCCTTGTTGCCGAAGGTGGAGCAGGAAATGGAGTACGGTGGGCAGAGCGATGGGCGATACCGGCTCTTGACGTGCTTCTGCGAAGGCGACAAACTTCCGCCACTTGTAGTGGTAGTTGCGGTGTGTCGACTCCATCCTGGCCGCGGTGAGGACATCCTGGATGGTCAGATCCTCTAAGGCGTTATCCTCCACAAGTGGAGGGCCAGGAGCGGCAGGTCCGGGTGGAGAACGAGACCGTCGGAGTGCAACAGGAGATCTGGTGATGTCAGAAACTTGAGGAGCGGCTGCGAGCAGCCTCGAGCAGGGGCCCGAACCAGTGCTGCCTCAGCCAGTATGGGGCTACAAGGATGGCATTGGCTTGGTCTGCGAGGATCTTGGCGACTACTCAACCCAGGAGAGGGAGTGGCAGGAACGCATAGAGGAGCCCGTCAGTCCATTCGAACTGGAAGGCATTGCCGAGAGAGCCCTGACCGAGGCCGGCTCTCAAGCAGTACTGGCGACACTTCCTGTTCTCGCTGCTGGCGAAGAGATCGATTGTTGGCTTGCCCCATCGGTCTTGTATCGTCTGGAACGCTGCATCCGAAAGAGACCACTCATGGTAGCACGAGGTGTCCCTGCTGAGGGCGTCTGCCGTGGTATTTTCTTGGCCTGCCAGGTGCACCACGACTGGGTGAACTCGGAGCGACACGCACCAGTCCCAAAGCTGAAGGTGAGGAGGGTGGTCGAATGAGTCCCTCCTTGCCTGTTGACATAGCAGACGGCCATTGTGTTGTCCGACAGGATGTGCACCGTGCGGCTGATGACTAAGTTGCGGAAAGCCCTCAGAGCTTTCCAGATGGCGAGGAGCTTGAGGGCGTTGATGTGTAGGCTGGTCTCGTCGATCCAGCGTCCCTGAACTCTGAGATTGCCGCAGTGCGCTCCCCATCCGAAGAGGGAAGTGTCCGTCGTTACCGCAAGCCGAGGAGTCGGTTCTCGGAACGGCATCCCTGACAGCAGATGACGATAGGGTAGCCACCATAGCAGGGAGTGACACACCTGTCGAGGGATCTGCAGAAGGTGCCTCTGGTCGTCCAGGAACGGGTCGAAAACCCTGACAAACCAGTGCTGGAGTGGGCGGGCACAGAGATGAGATAGGTAAGTGACCGACGTGGTTCAGGCCATGTATCCGAGAAGTTGCTGAATCCTTCTTGCCGATATCACCGGGGCATCGAGAGCGGCTGATGCAGCCTGACGGAGGGTGCATGCCCGCTCTATAGGCAGATATGCTCTGGCAGATACCGAGTCCAAGGTCGCTCCAATGAAGTCGAGGGTCCTCGCTGGCTCGAGGTGTGACTTCTTTGGATTGACCCGGAGGCCAATGCGGAACAGGAAAGACAGAGTCCTATGAATGTTGTTGTACAGCTTTTGCCTGCAGGACGCCACCAACAGCCAGTCGTCCAAATAAAGAGTAGATCATGATGCCCTTCGTCCGCAGGTATGATACCACAGGGGCCATGCATTTGGTGAAGACTCTGGGAGCGGTGGAGAGTCCGAACGGTAACACCCTGTACTGGTAGCAGGTACCGTTGACCGCGAACCGTAGGTATTGTCTGTGCTGTGGGCGAATGGCAATGTGGAAATAAGCATCCCGAAGATCGATGGAGGCGAACCAGTCCCCTCGCCGAAGGAAGGGCAGAATCGAAGACAGAGTGACCATCTTGAACCTCTTGGGGTGGATGTACTCGTTTACCCCTCTGAGGTCCAGGATTGGCCGTAGGGTACCGTCCGATTTCGGTACCATGAAGTACCGGGAGAAGAAGCCAGTGGTACTGGCTAAGGATGGAAGTTCTTCTATGGCCCCTTTGTGCAAGAGAGACTGGATCTCTTCCAGCAGAGCTGAGCTGGCCGGGGTGGAATAGTAGACACCTCGTGGAGGCATACTTTGAAACTCGATGGCGTAACCAAGACGGACGATGGAGAGAACCCAAGAGTCCGTAGTGATGTGGCACCATTCGGCAAGATGTCGGGCCAGGCTCGGTTGATCTTCGAAGGCAGCAGGCAGCCACTCTTCAGCCTGTGGTGGCAACCTGCGAAGGCGGTCAAAACTGGGACTTTGTCCCAGACGAAGACTTCTTTGAAGAAGATTGGCATCTCTGGAGAGGTTTTCGTGCCGAAGACAACATCAACGGTCGAGACGGAGCCGAACGAGGAGAGCGAGGCTGGTAGGTTGATGAAGATGACCGGCGCCAGGATGAACGAGAGCTGAAACTACGGGGGGGCTGAGACGGCTGATGGATCCCCATCTTTTTCACTGTCAGGCGCGCTTTCACCAGGTGGTCCATCGCCTCGTCAGTCATGGCGTTGAACAACCCCTGACCATCGAAAGGGCGGTCTTCTATCCGCTTCCGGCTGTCTTCCTGTAGGCCCGCCGATCGTAGCCAGGCGAAGCGTCTCAGGGCGACAGAGCCGACCATCACCTGAGCCGCCACCTCCACTGAGTGTCTAGATGGCAGGATTTGTTGGTTGGCGAGTGCTACGGATTCATTAAAGAATTGCATAGCACTCGCCCAATGATCCTCAGGGAGGTGTGCCAGGAGAGGAAAGAATCTGTCCAGCAGGTTCCTCTGGTAGGCGGTGAGGCAAGCTTGGGTGTTGGATACCCTGGCAATGAGAGACAAGGCGGAATAGAATCTCCTGCCGAAGGTATTCAGATGGCGGCCTTCTCGATCTGGCGGGGTGGTGTGTGCCTCCTGCCACCCTTGGTCTGGGAGGACTCCACAACGATGGAGTTTGGCACCAGATGCGTAAACAGAAATTCGGCCTCCTCCTGTGTCCGGTAAAGGTGTTCCAACCGGTGCGGGATTGGTTGAGCTGACACCGGCTGGGCCCAAGGATGTTTGAGGGCTTCCATTAAAGTTGGCAAGAACGGTAGCGGTGCTGTGGACAGAGGACGGGTGTCCACATACTGGAACACCGGATCTTGCATGACTGGAGCCGGGTCCAAAACCTTCAATCCAAGTGCTGCCACCATCCGGAGGAGGATATTGGAAAACTGTTTGACGTCCCCAAAAGCCAAGGGTGGAGATTCATGTGATGCAGGCGTTGACTCCTCAGACTCTGAGTCCGTCTCGTAAGTCTGAGACGACTTGGATGGAAACCCCTCTGTCGATGGTGCAGTGTCAATGCCAAAGTGACCGTCGGCGCAGTCGTCGTTGTTGGTACCGTGGTTGGTACCTGTGGAGTGACCGGCAGCTGGGACGCTGTGGTCATGGCAATCGGCACAACTGTGGGCAGCGGGTGCTGAATAGTAGTGGGTAGTGGTCACAGCGGAGGTCGAGGTCTGTGCCGGGAGAGGCTCCGGGACCGGATAAGACACGGTCGCGGTAACCGGGACCGGATGAGACACGGTCGCGGTAACCCTAGGAGGCGGAGACACAGCCCGATATCGCGGTGAGCATTCTTGGGACCTCTCGTAACGTGGGGACCTCGAGCGTGAGATGGTGAGTGCTGATATCACGGGTGGTACCTGCTGCAAGATGGAGAGCGTGATCGTCGGTAGGGCGACCAGTACTTCATGTTAGGGTAGTACCGGTCTCTATATGCAGGAGAATAGGACTGGTACGAGCCTGGTTGCTCCCACCAGATGTGCTCACGGCCGTATCTTGCTACGTATGAGGCAGACGAGTACGGCGAGTCAAATGGGGGCCGAGACAAGGCCTGCCCCTGGTAGGCCTCCCGCCGGCGCGGGAATTGATGTCTCGGCGTTCTGGGGAGTGCGACTCACTTCTCCCAGAAGTTGCCCGATAACGGGGCGAGGCCCGAGGTGAAGTCGGAATATTCTCCGGGCGGTCCATCCCTTCTGGGTGACCGGGCGGAGATACTGCGGCAGCAAGCACAGGCGGGCCCAAAGGCACAGCCGAGCCAGCGGTCTGGTCTTCGTCAGAGACCTCTAGGATCTCTGGCGGTTCCAACTCCTCACCCAGATCGCCAGGCTGCTAGGTCGGAGGAGGTGTCAGAGGGCAGGTCTTCTTAGAGGGCGAACCCCGCTTCTCCTTCTTTTTCTTCTTCCCCCTCTCTTTGGACACATCATGTGGAGGGGGCCGCTTGCATTGGGCAGCAGTAAGCGGCCTGGTGGACTTGGCTGCCTGCAGGCCCACAGGAGCCTCCTTAGAGGTTGACGCGCCCGACGATCTCTTCGGGATCCGCGGCAAGGCCGATATTGGAGGCCAAGACGGTGGTACCAATTCCGGTACTGTCGATGTCGTCGGTACGGCAGCCGCTGGTACCAACGAGGGTGTGGTCGCTGGTTGGCTCGATGTAGAAGGTCGAGACATGACGGACTCTCCGGCTGCTTGATCCCGTGCCAGTAGAGACTCCTCCCAACAGTGGGGCTTTAGGCGGGATGAACGATTCTGCAGGATCTTGGCGGTGAAGTCACGACAAATGGAGCAGGCCTTCACGTTGTGAGTCTCCCCGAGACAGAAGAGACACTCACTGTGTCCGTCCGACAGAGCGACCTTGCGACCACAGCTGACGCAAAATTTAAACAGTGCAGACATAGAAAGTCAAAGGAGACGGGAAGAAATCCAAGAGGGGGAAACTCACTGAAGCGGCGGCGAAGATCGAGGGTCAAAGAAGAAGATCGAAGGAGGGGTTAGAAAGGTCCAAAATACCAAATCCAAATTCCGAATGCCAAAAGCCAGAGTCAAAAAACCAAATTCCGAGTCAAAATACCAATAAAAAACAGTCCGAAGAACAAGCCAAATAGCGCTGCTAAGGAAGAACCTTCTGTTCGCTAGGGCGGACGAGAAAGAACTGAGGAGAGACCGTTGGCTTGGCGGGCTGAGCATGCTCAGTGCGGGCATGGGGGAGGGGTTCCCACCAAGCTGCTAAGCTCTGGAATCTTCCGAACGTTACTGCGCATGCGCGAAAACTCCCAGTGTGTGAGGCACAGAGACCACGAAGAAGAACTCCTTTTGCTTTACAGAGATTGTAACATATGAGGAACTGTGTGATGTCACAGGAGACATTCAAATTCTTACAGTGTTTCCTGTTGACAGTTTCACTGGGTACTGCTTTACTTGGTTCCAAGTATCCTTCTCCACTGTGCAGTTATATCTGTTTGATTCTGCTTTCACTGTTATGGCTACATTCTGTGGAATCTTGGGATTTGTAACATGATGAGGGACTAAGAATTGTTTACTGTAGTTCGGGGGGTGGATTAAAGCTGTCAGAGAATCCTTAATCCCACACCAAATTTAGGATGGAACTTTGGGATGGAACCATGACAAGTAACATGGTATAAGACTGGGGCATTTTATAGTAGAGATGTATCCAAGGCGATTTCCGCACTGGACTGTTATAGCACTGTTATTCCACTTTCAACATCCTCATGGCCCCTCCCGAAACTAAAAACCCCAGGATTCCATAGGATGTTGAAAGTAGGAAGGAGGGGTATCAATTTATGTATTAAGAATTGTTGTTTACTGATGTGTGTGGTTGTATGTTTTGTTTTGAATTGTTGTGTTTTTATTGTGTGTTTTGTTTTGTTTTTCTGTATGTTTAATAAAGTATATTTTTAAAAATTAAAAAAAAATAATAATAAAAAAGAAAGTGGAATAATAGCACTATAAAAGTCTAGTGTGGAAATGGTCCAAGTTAGCTAAACTAGAGTATTCCAGAACACAGACACAAATGCAAACCACGCACAGTAGGAGTGGGGAGGGAGGAATGCATTTGCAAAGAGCCACACCTGCAAGTTAAAATACACTCTATTGAAATGGAATACTTTATATATATATTTTTAATCAAAGCATTTTAAAGCTACCCTTCCCTCCAGGCATTCCATTCCGGCAAATTATATCAGAACATTTTTAAAAATAAAACTGGTTAAAGGACCAGACGAGACGTGCTAGCTAATTGTTGCATACAATCCGTATAATGTGTTGGTTTAATTTTTTTTTAAACTTTCCTACCGTCCACTGTTTTCACTGTATGTTGTTTTGAACTTATATTGTGAGCCACCTTGGGTTACATATTGAGAGAGAGCTGGAACGTACCTACATAGAGAAATGCAAGCTGCAACTCTAAACAGATTTGAATAGGATTAAGCCCTAAATGTGTTTTATTTCCAAGTACACTTGGGATTGCACCATAAAATGACTGGTTTGTACAAAGGCAAACTGCATGTCAAGACATGCCTTTCCCTGTGGCGTGCTGAGGTTGTCAGGTATTTTATGTTAATCTAAACACACAAAGCTCTGCTGACAATTTGCCTTCTCCATAGTCTTAACAGTCAAGGTAGAAGCGAAACTGGAGAGAAAGAGAGAGAGATTGAAAAATATCTTCAAAGGTTATGTCTTCTCTCCTCACTTGCCAGACTGAGTTTCCACAGTAGGGTTGCCAGACAGAAAACTAGAGAGGGCTCCTCTACCTTTACAAGTTTAACATTATGAGGTTCTAGCACCATGATTCTACCTTAAGTGCTGTGGCTGCATCCAATGGAATTCTAGTATTTGTAGTCTGGTGAAGAACTAGAGCTCTCTGGCAGAGAATTCTACATTATTGTTGTGTGTCTGCAAATAATTACTGACCTATGGTGAACCTAAGGTGAACCTATAACGGGGGTTTTTCTTGGCAGAATTTGTTCAGAGTGGGTTTGCCCTTGCCTTTCTGTGAGGTTGAGAAAGTGTGACTTGCCCAAGGTCATCTAGTAGGTTTTCATGGCCAAGTGGGGATTTGAACCCTTGTCTTCCAGTATCCTGGTTCAACTCTCAAACGACTACACCACTCTGGATCCTAGTCTAAATTCCACTCCATGAACTGCAAAGATGGAACCACGCAAGTTAAGGTGGAATTGTAGTGCTATAACTGTGTAATGTGAAGAGGCCCCTCATGTACCTTGCCAAAAGTACAAGATGGTAGAATAATGTGCTGTGGTAGAATGGGCAGCAGTATTTCAGATTGTGGTCCCTGGTTTTCCCGGTGTTTCACTCTCCATGTAGCACAGCAGCCAGAAGCCCGGGGCGAGCTAGAATCTCTGGCCATTTCCACATTACACTGTTATAGTGCTATTATTCCACTTCCAGCCTCCTGTGGAATTCTGGGGTTTGTAGTTTACTGAAGCCAAAGAGCTCTCTGGCTGAGGATTCTCAATGCCCTTTCCTAAACTGCAAACCCCAGGATGCCATAGGAAGCTGAAAAGGGGATAATAGCACTAGTGTAGTGCAGAAATGGCCTATATTTATCTGCTTTTTAAAGTGTTATTTACAGATGTTCTAAGCATGGATGAGTATTCAAAAGTGGTGTCCCCCTACTCTTGGTCTGAAGTGGTATAAACCCATGTATGCATGTGCACGCGCGTGTCTGCAAGTCGCCTGATCAACTTGTGGTGACCCCATGAGTTTAATACAGTTTTCTTAGGCAAGGGATACTCAGAGGTGATTTTGCCAGTTCCTTCCTCTGTAATATAGGCCATTCCTGCACTGGACAGTTATAGCAATATTGAAAGTGGAATAGCAGCGCTATAACAGTCCAGTGTGAAAACAGCCATAGCCTACAGCACCTGATGTTCACTGGCTGCATCCCATTCAAGTAATAACCAGGGCTGATCCTGCTTAGCTTCCAAGATCAGATGGGATCTAATGTCTTTTTGGTATTTAGGCAAGACCCTCTGACATTTCACACACCAAAGCCAGACCCTTGTGGCCCAGCAACATCAGAATGTGGTCAAGCTGGCAAAAAGTATTGCAAGTGAGAGGGGAGCCATTTTGTGGAAGGCATCATGGAAGCCTGTAAAGGAAAACAGGAATTCCAAAGAAATGAAAGCTTTTTTCATCAGGGTTTCCCTTGCAAATTATATGCAGGAAAAATGAATGGACACAATTTGCGCAGCAGAGCTGGCTTGTTGAAAACCTTGACATTTCATTTTTAATTTCCCCACACAGGGTCTTTTTATTCTACACAGTTATAGTGCTATGTTACAGTACTTTATCTACCATGGTTACATCCTGGAATCCTTGGCTTCGTAGTTTGGGGAAGCACTACCAGCCCTTTGGCAGAGAATTCTAAACACTACATGAAACTACAAAATTCAGGATTTCATAGAACATACCATGGCAATTAAAATGGAACCAAAGTGCTATAACTGTGAAGTGTGTGAAAAGACCCCTAGTAATTATTTCCTCTCTTCATTTTTTCCTACCATCTGCTTCCATGTATCTCCTGCATGCACATCTTTCACTGCAAAGGAATACAGATGCTTAAAATGCATGAATAATAAGGGGAAATTAAAAAAAAAGATTTTGTTTCCTGTTGATGTTTTTCTTTGCCCTTTTATATTTTTTTCTGGGATGCAATTTTTTTTCAAGCTGCTTGTAGGAAAGGGTATCTACCATTTCAACCATGTTTTTCCCCCCCATTAAGCTGCCTAGGAACTGTGTTAATAAAGAAGACAAAGTATGAACTATTAAGAAGTAACTGATAAATTAAAAGGTAACATGCCAGTGGAGACAGATGGCATTCAGCAAATTTTACTTAAAGGAATTCAGGTGTGAAATGGTTGAACTATTAACAAAAATAGTCAAGTTATCATTCACTCAGCCTACTTTCCAGAAGACTACAGACAATTTAACATCAGGATTTTCTTTCTTTGTTTCTTTGGAATTAGGGTTAGTGAAGGATCCTGGCTATTCCAGTGTTGGTATCCTAATTTCAGTCTTAGACAAACTGGGATATATTGTACAAACTGTACAAATTAAAATAGATATACAGAAAAAAATGTTTTTACTGAGGCTTTACTGGAAAATAACCCAGACAGTTCCTTGAACTTTATTAGGCCATCATTGTATATGGAAGGTTACAGTGTGTAAGGAGACAGATCTCTGTCCCAAGGAACCTATGGCTATGGGGTGGCATTGCCCCTCCAAATGAGAACTCTGTCTCTTCCCACAAAATTTTCCCCCAGTCCCCAAATTTCTAGCATTGGAAAGACACTGAAAATTGTTCACACCTATAGCTCTTATATTTTCAGTGTTTGCATTCCTTTGATAACTGACTACCTCTTCTCTTTGGATGGTTAAACAGAGCATTTCTAAATGCTCAGCTGAAGGGTTGTTGTTGTGTGCCTTCAAGTCATTTCTTACTTGTGGCAACTCTCAGATGGACCTACCATGGGGTTTCCCTGGCAAGATTTGTTTGTTGGGGGGGTTGCTTTGCCTTCTGGGCTGAGAGAATCTGACTTGCCCAAGGTCATCCCATCGGTTTCCATGGCTGAACAGGGATTCGAACCCTGCTCTTCAGTCATAGTCCCATGCGCAAACCACTACACCAGAGCTTTCCAAACTGTGTGTTGCGACATGTGTCGTCTGCAATGTGTAGCCCAGTCGCGCAAAGGTAACGGGTGGAGGGGCTGCTTTTCCCATCGCTGCTGTGGGCCAGGCCCAGGTGAAGGGGCTGCCTCTGTCGTGGGCTGAGGAACACCCTGACGAGGGCAGTGGCAGGCCAGGCTTGAGTGGAGCGGCTGCCTCCACTTTCTGAATTACTGTGTCATGAAACGATGCACGTCTGAAAAATGTGTCACCAACATGAAAAGTTTGGAAAGCTCTGCACTATACCATGCTGTCTCAACTAATGTTTTATACATTACTGCAAAGCTAGATATTTGGGGACTGAAAGAAAAATTCATTTGGAGGGGATTATTACCATGCCTTACACCCTGATCACAATCCTTGCCAAGAAAGTCTTATGATAGCTTTGACTTAAGAGTAACCGTAAGTTGGAAACAACTTGAAGGCACACAATAGCAGCAACCACAACATAAATATTTAGATAAATAAATAGCCACCAGGATGGCCATTTATTGAATGATGTTTGAGAGATAAACCTTTAGCATCTGAGGACAAAGCACTTGTCAAATTAGCAGGATTTTTGTCTGGGTGTGGGGTGAATGTATACTGGAAGTGGATTGACAAGTAACCTCTGGTGCCAGCTGAAATAGAAAAGTTTCTTTTTCTTGTATGAAATATGGAGATCTCTAAGTGCCAGATGTTGGTCTTAAGGCTGGGTTTAGGCCCACCTGTAGGAGCTGATGAAATTCTTCACTTCCCACTATCTTATGATCTTGTGTCTGCGCTATCTGAAAAACACCTTCCATGTCTCATGAATATATAGCCAGCCTCCAAGACATGAATGACTGGCAAAATCCTTTTTCCTTTTGTGAGGTTGTCTGCTTTCACTCAGGACTTTCATATGGACTGATTGGGGGAGACAGCAATTAAGCAAGAAAAGTGGAGGAAAGAAATTTTTGTTCTCTCTACAGAGGAGTCTCCAAAGTTTGGACGAAAGGTGTGGCAGAAGAAGAGCACTGGGCAAGTAGTAAGTGGATAGCCAAACTTTGGAGACCAAAGAAGCCCATCTTTGGACAAATGCATGGAAGTGACTGGAAGGCAGAATCAAGGGATCCCAGTATATAAAGAACCCTCTTTTTCTGATCAGCACGAGGAGTTAATCCACACATTTGTGGTCCTTTATAGTTGCAGGGAACAGCTTGGAGTTGGAGGCTGCTGCATGGGCTGACATAAGAGGATCGAACCCATGAGTAGTGGATTGGTCCTCCTGCCATCCCGAGAATGGCTTGCTAGAAGACAAGAAGTACTGATCAGGTAATGAGCAAATTTGCAACAATTCACCATCAGCATATGGAAGATATACTGCTCTCTCACATGTTTTAGTCAGGGAGATCACAAAAAAAAAGATTAAAGATTTCATTTCAGTCTCTCTCTGGAGGACTGGGAATGTAATTTGGAGATGGCCTTGGATCCTTTCCTATCAAGTGGAAGACTGTAGGGCCACACTGGCCTGGAGTAGCCATTACCAGCTTCAGTGGTCTGCCAATAACCTTACCATTGGGTAAGCTCACAGTTACCCTAGCATAATGCACAAGTGTGGATCTGGTCCAGAAGCAACAGCTAGCACACAATGGTGCTGTGGCTTAGGTGTTAGTGGATCAGTAAGCTGTGCTGAAAGAACTGCACGTGCTCCTGACTGGATACCGAGTTGTCAAAGCTCTATGTGCCTTGGGACCAGCTTACTTTCCAGAGGCTTTCCTCCCTCCCTATGGCCAGGTTAATCTGGCACACTAGGAAAAATAATCATTATTGCCAGTCCCCTGGATCAGGCAACCTGAGAAACACTGCCATAGAGCACCCTAGCTATTCTGGGCAGGAGGAAAAGTACAAAGTAATCCTCTCAAGGTGCAGTTTCTTTAACTAGCCTGTGATTGGTGATGTCTGTCCCTTTTACCAACTTGGCTGCTTTCCCTCAGGACATTCTTGACAGGGAGAAGAAACTAAAAAGATGAGGGGTCTATGTTTCTTCTTCCCACAGCAGAAGACAGTAAAAGGAGATGAATTATGGCCATTTTATGATGACATGTTTCAGCTACCTTTTAAAAATTTAATTTTCTCTTTTCCCAACACGGAACCCAAGACTGCTCCAGCTATGATATGGAGCTTGAAGACAAGGTGTAATCTCTTTGTCTTGGAAGGAATTCCAAACAAGAAATTTGGCAGTCTTTTGGAATATCCAGAAGCTCACAGAAAAGGTCCCCCAGGTATTATAACAGGGTGAGCAAAGTACAGCTTTCCTAATCTTGCTGGATTGAAACTCACAGCATTCCTTACCACTGGCTAGGGTTGATGGAGGCTGCGGTCTAACAACGTCTGTGGAGTTGAACTTCATCCCCACACTGCATTAAGGGACAGCAGACATGTAGGCTAATCTGGTTCCAGATCAGGAGGGTTGACCAGGACCAAGGCCAGCATGCATAACCACCCATAACAGTTACTTAAGGCAGCCTGAGACAAGTCTTTTACAAATATGGTCTATCAACCCCAACCAGGATGCTCTGAGAATATGAGAGGCAAATATTAATGAAGATTAGACTGAATTTCCTTTAGGCAAGATGCTGGCCTCTTAATGGACAATGATTACAGTACAGTTCTCCCTCCACACTTGTGGGTTTCACTCTCGCGGTTTTGATTATTTGCGGTCACATGCCTCCCCCTATTCTCCCCCTCCCATTCCCTAGTGGGAAGGGTTGCGGGAGAGTGAAGGAGAGGAAAGATCTTTTCCTTCTGTTCACAATCTCCCAGCCCACAGCTCCCAGAGTGATCACCCCAGCAGCGGAGGAGGAAGACGGTGAGTGGGGAGGAAAAGGTCTTTTCCTCTCTGCTCTCCCAGAGAAACTGCCCCTGCGGCAGTGGTGGGGAGATGGCAAGAGGGGAGGAAAAGATTTTTCCTCCCACTCGCCATCTGCCTGACATCATCCCAGCAGCTGGGGGGTGGGGAGAGATAGCGAGCAGGGAGGAAAAGATCTCTTCCTCCTGTTCGCCATATGCCTGCCTGGAGCAATCGCCCCAGTAGTGGTAGGGGGAGATGCTGAGTTATTTGCGGTTATTTCACTTTCACAGGGGTTCTCTGCACCTATCCCCTGTGAATGTGGAGGGCCTACTGGACTGAAAAATCTGCAACAGAAGGTGAATCCCAATTTAATTATACTAAAGACAAAAAAAGCATTTCACTGGTCAAAACTCTTAGATGCATGCCTCTGTGTATGCTGCATAGACTCCCAAAAACTTGGTTTAAGACCTTGAGGCAGGATAGATCATCAGCCCTGAATAGTCTGGAATTAGGTTCCCAATTTCTTTTGTCAAATGTGTACCCTTAAACTGCAAATGATAAGGAGGATGAACAAACATATTAAGTTTCTCTTCTGAGGTTTTACCAGAAAAGGATCTAGCAGAGCTCTGCACTGGACAAAGGGAGCGAGAAAAAAAATGGGCACCGGCTAGTGCCTGAAACGCTACAAACCTGAATACTTCACAGATATGACCAACCAAAATTTCTGTACAATTTTCAGAATGCTGGTGAATATGCCCAGTGTCCTGTATGTTTATGGACATTCTGCACTATCTGACACAAACTGCAATAGTTATTCTTTATTTCTTACCACAATAATTTAATTTCTTCATTGGCATGCCTCTCTCTCTCATCCTCTGTCTGCTTCATACACCTACTTCCGTAGGCTGCACAAAAAGCTTTCACTGGAAATGACAGCTGACATAACTTTGTGATCTTAATCTAGAATTAGGAAATTTATATCTTGAGGTATTAATAGTACTTAAATTGAGTACGTTATTCTTCTTAGACAGGTATTGCATAAAGGATTTTCAGCTAAAATTCTGAGTGTGTAACAAAGGCACAATACAACTAATTAATTATGATGTTCAATTTTTATATAAAAAGATTAACACTAAGCATCTATCCGCATTTTGTTTAACAACGGCACATGAATGTTGCATTTTTCTTAAAAAAAAAAAATCAGTGTGATAGTCCAAGGACTGTAGGCAACATGAATGCCAACTGCCCCAGGAAAAAATAAAAAATAAGACAAACTAAATTGGAGTTTGATGTACAGAAGAGAAAATGCTGGAGAAATGCTAAGTGAACATTAATATCGACACTGCCAAATGTCATTCTGTTTCCTTGTTTTTGATCAAATCATCAACTGCTTAAGAGCTATAAAAAATCAGTTAAAAAAACCTCATGACAATGCTGGACAAGCCATACATGTGTGAAAACCTAAGTTTAAACAACAGATTTGCTGAGTAACTACTGCTACCTATGTTGCTTGCAGAAGTTTCACAGCCACTGTGGAAATACCTGCCAGATGTACATCGTGCATATCCTCACAGCCTTTTCCCCTTCTCCTACTCTACATTTTATACACTAAAATTTTAAGATCATCAGAGCATTCCAATAAAAAAAATAATGCCAAGGAAGGGAAAATAAATGTAAACCAAGTTTATTTTGCTTTTTAAGTAGTGTTCTTAAAGCACTACAGCATGGTAAACAATGTAAATTAGTAGAAGTCATCTCAAAAGCCAGAGTTCTTCTTTAATGAGCTTGTTAAAAAGATGCAGCCTAGTCTAACAGGATAAATATTTTAACCATTTCACTTCGAGTTAATGAAGGCTCACAAATGAGCAACACTCCTCATTGAGGAAAACAAAAAGCTGTTGTCGACAAAGCGACAGCACACACACAAAAACAAAAGAACTGTGTAAAAATAACTAACTGTACTGTGTTCCCATACTTTTTTCCAAGTTGCTTTACAATGGGATGATATGCACATGATCTTGCTGCAAACTTGTCATATGACTTTCAAATACTGCTTGCCTAGCTTAGCCGTTAGCCCAAAAGCTGCTCATATGTTATGACGCAGCACTTGTCCTCCTATCCCTAACAATTATCTGATGGATTTATGTATTACCCTTTAATTCTAGACTGCAGGGCAGCCTAGAAAGAAAGTGATCCCTAATTTAAAAAAATCTCTGTTCTAACTGGAAAAATGTATAATTCTGCAATAGACTTTACAAGTTATATGTTTTGCCTTTCTTACACTTAGCCACAAAATGGGCATGAAGTGTTTTCTTTTTAAAATGCCTTAATTTTCAACCTCATGCAAATCTAAATAAAGATGACCAAAACAAAAAGCTTAAACAATGGAAGGATATTTCACAGAAAATTTCTTATACAAAAACACATAAGAAAAAGGGCCACTAGGTGACATCTTAAATTTACAAATTGGCATCATTTTGGTCAAGAAATATCCAAGTCCTGTTTTCTTCTACAACAAAGCAGCTGCACAGAAAGAAAACAGCGTAACTGGTTATTTTTTTTAATCACACATTTCCTCAGGAATTTCATGTGGATTAAGGATGCCAGGGACAGACATCTGAAGTTTGTGTTTCTCCTCTTGGGCCTGTCGAAGAGCTGTCTCTCTCTCTTCCAGGAATAAGTCAGATGTATCTTCACCTGCAAATTCCTACAAAAATAAAGTCAAAAAAGTCATTACTTTTTAAAACATACAGTAAAGTGTTCCATCTAACTTGCCAAGTTCTGAAAATGAATCACAATAATTTATACAATACTAACAATAATCAATAACTTACATAACTTACATTGTTTTAAAAAGTAGGTCTGAATTAGTGCACTGCCTTTCTTTTCTGCCTTTGTACCCTGACTATAGCGTCCAGAGAACCCTACAAGATTTCCTTTCTCTGGTTGGTGCAAGGAAGACTCCACAGGATGGGCTACATCCGTGACAAGACAGACAGAGGCAAGGAATCACATGACTTACAGCTCTGCAAAAAAGTTGTCTCCTTTGGCTCGTCCTTTCAGATTCCTTCCCTGCCTCTGTCCAGGACAGAGCTAGCTATTAGAGTTCTCTTTCTATCTGCTGTCGTCTTATTCTGCTCAGCCTTTTCTGACCGTCTTTCTTAAAGTTTATTCTTTTTATCTCCTTTTTTCCCCCTACAGATTCTAGCTGTCTCAAACAATAACAGCAACAAAACACTCCCTTCTCTTTTCTGTTTTCTTACTTTCCTCTTTCCTACCAGGACTGGTAGGAAAAGTATTCTATGACCCAACACATCATTTTTCAGGTCCTTCTAAATCAAAGATTAAAAGTTAACGTATTTATGGCTGTTTTCACTACTTTCATCTTCTTATTGTGTCAAAGCTTAGACCATCCAGGCTTTGAGCCTTGAAGCACTGACTTGTCTTTCTGGTTCTAATGCAGTAAAAGAACAGGTTGCTTACCTTTAACTGTGGTTCTTCAAGTGGTCATCTGTGCCCTCACACAATGGGAATCTTCGTGCATGCGCAGTAGCTTTTTGGAAAGTTCCAGAGCTGAGCAGCTTGGCAGGAACCCTTCCCCCATCCAGTACTGAGCATGCTGAGTCCTGCCAAGCTAACGGTCTCTCCTCAATTTCGAAGTCTGCTGAAGCAAGGCCTGAAAGAGGGGAGGCTGGGCGGGTATGCCTCACACAATGGGAGACTGAGTAGCTTACCTCTGTGCAGCAGGTCAGGTCCTAGAGAATAGAAGACAGCACTGCATGACCGAAGCGAGCATCACACCAGGCCCTGCAGTCAAGGTGGTAGTGGTGGATGAGGTCGAAGGCCGCGACCACGTAGCCACACGACAAAGCTCCTGTAGGTCAACTCCCCTGAGAAGGACTGCTGAAGAGGCCATTGCCCTGGTAGAATGGGCACGAAACAGAGCCAGGGGAGGTTGCCTGGCAAGTTCATAGGCAAGGTGAATTGTCTGGGCAACCCATTTGGAAAACCACTGAGTGGAGAACTTGTGGCCTTTCCGGCGCCCACCGTAGCACATGAAAAGGTGGGGAGTCTGCTGGAAGGTCGAGGTCCGTTGAACGTAAAAGGCAAGGGTATGGCACACGTCAAATGAGTGAAAGGAGCGCTCAAGAGGCGATACAGGGTCTGGATACAAAGTAGGCAAAATCAAGTCCTGATTCATATGGAAATTGGAGACTACTTTGGGAAAAAAAAATAGGTCTGGACACAGGACCACTTTGTCCCGATGGAACACCAGGAACAGTTCATCAAAATGCAACGTAGCCAGCTCTCCTGCCTGTCTGGCTGAAGTGATAGCAACGAAGAATACTGTCTTCATAGTAAGGAGACAGTCATCAGATGTGGCCATCAGTTCAAAGAGGGATGGCGCATGAGCTGAGAAAGGACAAGTGATAACGACCATGGAGAAAGTGGTGGGGTGACAGGAGGATAGAAGTGTTGCAGGCCTTTAAGGAATTGCTTGACTAGAGCATTCCAGAAGAAGGCTGAGGAAGGAGAACCGCGTGACTGGTAGGCCACGATTGCAGAGAGATAAACTTTCAGAGAAGAAAAAGCGAGGCCTTGGTCCCGTAACATCAAGAGAAAGTGAAGCACTGTTGACAGGGAGGTTGGAGAAGTGGCCTCATCATGACAGGTGGCAAAGGCCACAAATTTCTCCCGCTTATATTTGTAGGATCTACCGCTAGATTCCTTCCTCGCGGCTGTGAGGACAGCTTGGACAGCAAGAGAGTCTAGAATATTATCCTCCAAGCGTGCAGGTGGAGAAGAGGGAGGTCCAGGTGCAGCACGCGACCATCCAAGTGAGAAAGGAGGTCCGGCATGTTCTGAAGTTTCATGCTGTGGCCCTGTGCAATGGTGAGAAGGGGACTGAACCAATGTTGCCTCAGCCAAAAAGGGGCGACGAGGATGGCATCTGCCCTGTCCACTGCGATCTTGACCACCACTTGACCCAAGAGAGGCAACAGTGGGAAGATGTAAAGAAAATCCCCGCTCCAAGGAAACTGGAACGCGTTGCTGAGAGAGCCAGGGCCCAGGCTGGCTCTTGAGCAATAACGGGGACGCAAAGAGATCGATGGTTGGAGTGCCCCACCGGGACACTATCTACTAGAAGGTGGTGTTGGAGAGGGACCATTCGTGGTGGCATGCTGTGTCCCTGCTCAGCGCGTCCGCTGTCATTGTCCCGCCCCGCCACGTGGACCGCAATGGGGTGTATTTGTAGTGGAATGCACCAGTCCCAGATGTGTAGAGCCAGATGAAGCAAGGTGGAAGAGTGAGTGCCTCCCTGCCGGGTCATGTAATAGACAGCTGTCGTGTTGTCTGACAGGATCTGAACAGTCCGTCCGACAACGAGGTTCCAAAAGGCCCGAAGGGCTTTGAAGATTGCCAAGAGCTCCAACGTGTTGATATGGAGATGTATCTCCAGGCCGGCCCAATGGCTCTGGACTGTGAAACCGTCCCCAGCTGAAGGGACATGTCGGTCATGATGGTAAGTGTCAGATGGGGCTCAACAAATGGCATTCCCCACAAGAGATGGTGCAGGGACAGCCACCAACAAAGGGAGTCCCGTACCGGACAAGGGAACCCAGCGTTGATCGTCGAGGAGAGGATCAAAGCGCGAGAGAAACCAGTGTTGCAGGGGGCAAGCCTGAAAGCAGGCTGAATAAGATGACTGCCATCGTGGCCACCATGTAGCCTAGAAGCTGTTGAATGCTGTGGGCAGAAATGGACAGATTTCGCAGGATGCGGCCCCATCCTGTCGCAGAGTCCGAGTGCACCTACCAGGTAGGAGGGCCCTGGCGCAAGTGGAATCCAGGGTGGCCCCAATGAAATCCAGGGTGTGTGACGGCTCCAGGTGGGATTTTTTGGGATTCACCTTGAGTCCGAGATCCGAAAGAAGGGAGAGGGCAACATGGATGTCCTCGTACAGTTTCTGCTTGCAGGACGCCACCAGAAACCAATCGTCCAGATAGGGGTACACCAAAACATTCTTCATGTGGCGGTAAGACACCACAGGGGCTAGGCACTTGGTAAAGACCCTGGGGGCAGTGGACAGGCCGAAGGGGAGAACCTTATATTGGTAACAGATGCCGTCAACTGCAAATCAGAGGTACCTCCTGTGGTGGGGGCGAACAGAAATGTGGAAGTAGGCGTCCTGTAGATCGATAGACATGAACCAATCCCAACGCCTCAAGAAAGGTAGGATGGACGACAGGGTGACAATCTTGAATTTCCGGGGCTAAATGAAAGAGTTCACCCCTCTGAGGTCTAGGATTGATTGGAGAGTGCCGTCAGATTTGGGAACTGTGAAGCACAGGGAAAAGAAGCCATGGATTTGGCTGAGGGTGGCAGCTGCTCTATGGCCCCTTTGAGGAGGAGGGTCTCAACCTCTTTGAGGAGGGCCGGACTGGCAGGGGTGGAGTAGAAGACGCCGAGAGCAAGAGTACTGCGAAACTCGATAGTGTAGCCAAGACGGACTATAATCAAATCCCATGAGTCCGAAGTGATGTTGCGCCAGGTGTTCAGGTGGTGAGCCAGCCCTGTGGTTCTGGACTGGTGGTTGGGTAGATGGAAGAGGGGCAGAGGTGGCGACCCACAAGGGGAGTCAAAAATGTGACTTAGCCGTCGAAGAGGATTTCTTGGAAGATGGTTGATGACGCCTAAAGGGGCTATGAGAAGAGGCCAGTAAGGACGATTGGAGAGACCAGCGGCGTGGAGAGTGCGACCTATAAGAGTAGGAAGGGTGCCTCCAGGAAGAACGGGACGAAGGTGGTCTTCTAGGGTGGGCCGTTGGATGAAGGTCCATCTTCTCAGCTGTCAGTCCAGCTTTTAGAAGTTGGTCCATACCATCATCTGTAGTGGCATGGAAGAGTCCTTGGCTGTCAAAGGGCAGGTCCTTGATCCTTTTTCTGCTATCCTCGGTTAATCCAATGGAGTAGAGCCAGGTGAATCGGTGAAGGGTGATCGCACCCACCATCATGTGTGCCGCACCCTCAACAGCATGTCGAGTCAACAAAATCTGTTGGTTCAAGAGAGTCACACACGCGTTAAAGTACTGAATGGCAGTGGCTCTGTGGTCATCCGGCAGATGGGAGAGGAGGGGAAGAAACCTATCCCAGATGTTGCGTTGATAGGCTGCCAGGCAAGCTTGGGTATTGGAAATCCTGGCGATCAACGAGGAGGCAGAGTAGAAGCAACAGCTGAGGACATTGAGATGATGACCCTTATGGTCAGGCAATCGTGTGGGCCCTCTTGCCCCCTTTTGTTTGGGATGACTCAATGACAATCGAATTAGGAGTCTGATAATTGAACAAGAAACCGACATCCTCCTTCTGGGTACGGTAAAGATGTTCTAGGTGGCGAGGAATTGGTTGAAATGATGCTGGCTGGGCCCAAGAGTGCTTCAAAACCTCCTGTAAGATGGGCAGACACGGACTTGGACCTGTCGACGTGGGCTGGTTATCGACATAGTGGAAAACTGGGTCCTGTACTGTAGGAGCAGGACCAGAAATACTGAGGCCCAAGGAGTTGGCCATTCTGACTAATATGTCGGAAAACTGTTTAACATCCTCAGGAGCTGAATCAGGAGACGGATCTCCACATGCTACAGGTGGGGAGGTATGAGACTGTAGTGCGGAGCCTGTGGAATCACTGTCAGAATGATAAGAACCAAAAGAAGGAGACGAAGAGCACCGATGTTGTGAGGTTCCCGATGCAGGAAGAACAGCCAGTGGGGTGGGATCAGAGACCAGTAAAGCAGCCGGAGTCTGTAAGGAAAACTGGGACTTACACCGGTACCGAGGTCAGAATACAAAGCGGTACCGAGGTCGATGCTGACAAAATAGGTAGGACAGTTGGGATTGGTGCAGCAACGGACTGCATCAACAACGAGGCTGACAGAGATGTTGGTAAAGTGGATGCACGGTGAATATCTGGCGGAGGCCGGGATACTGTCACTGTCACCCGAGGAGGAGGCGAAACTGCCCGATGATGAGGTGATGGGACCGAGATGGCAAACGTCGGTAGTAGGCTGACCGGGACCGAGAATGGGATCTGGAGTGACAATTCCAAGGGAAGCGTCGGTAATGAGATCCCGAAGGAGAACGCGATGGGGAGCGTGAATGTCGAGGGCAGTACAGAAACCAACGACGAACATGAATGGTAGGAGCCAGGTTGCTCGTGGCCATACCGGACGGTATAGGAGGCCGACAAGAAGGGTGAGTCAACCCTTGCTAATGAAGGCTCATAAGTGGAACGGTGGCTGTAGTCGTGACGACCTGGGGATCTACCCCTTTCACCGCATGCCAGAGAACGGGCCACACCAAGTCGAGGCTGGTCTCGGGAGATAGCCTGAGGAGCATCCGAAACAGGCGGATGGTCCAACTTGGGATGGCCAGGGTCAGTGGAGTCTGCAGACGCCCATCTCCGGAGTAGCCTGATGTAACAGGCGGAGAGGCCAGTGGAGAGGGTCTACGGTCCAAGTCAGATGTGAAATCTGCTGCAAGCGGGACCGATAGCACCGGGAGCTGGGCAGCCTCCTGCACCGGCGAAAGGACGGGAGCATCCTCCTGTTCAACAGTAGACGTTACAAGTTGCGTAGGAGGAGGTGCTGGTAAGGGACTGAGAAAGGAAGGTCGACTAGCTGATGGACAAGCAGTGGGGGAAGGAGAGTGATGTTTCTCCTTCTCCTTCTTCTCTTTCTTGGAGGAAGTGGAAGGGTGGTGTGATGAGGCCCGTTTACGCTCCGCCAAGGTAGGGACTGGTGAGCGGGAACCTGCTGTGAAGTTGAAGGAGCATCTCCAGTGGCAGAAGGAAGAGTACGCATCCTGGAGGGCTTTGGAATCTTTGGTAAAGATGACATCGACAGTAGGGCTGGTGAGGTCAAGGTTAATATTGGTACCGAAGCTGTCAATACCAAGGGACTGGTCGTTACCAATAGTTTCAGGACCGACGCAGAGGGCTTACTGGGAGCTGTCTATATCGCAAAGGTGGAGAGAGTGGTATTGGAAGACCCCTGTTCTTTAAGGCCAAGGGCTTGCTCCCAGCAGTAGGATTTCAACCGAGAAGCTCTATTCTTCACGACATAGGAAGGGGGAAGAGTTCTTACAGCTTTTATTGTAAAGAAATGAAAAACCAAACGAAAGAATGAAGAAAAACCAAGAATTAGAAGAACTGCTCAGTGAGGAAGCCTTCTGAGCTGCTAACAGGTTGGCAGACGAAAAGAAACTGAGGAGAGACCATTCGTTTGGTGGGAGTAAGCATGCTCAGTACTGGATGGGGGAGGGGTTCCCGCCAAGCTGCTCAGCTCTGGAACTTTCTGAAAAGCTACTGCGCATTTGCAAAGATTCCCATTGTGTGAGGCACACAGACCACGAAGAAAAAGAATTTAAAATTATTTGTACTGGCACTACATTCAGCTGAAAAATCAATCAAAATGTTCAAGGAAAGGGTACAGTAGTTTTCACAGGACTATACATTGTCAAGTTTATTCGAACAGAAACTGTCTGTGCCTCCCTGCAATTTGTAAGTTTCCCTGAAGGATGGAACCAAGAACTAAAACTAGCTCAGCAGTTTAGAAATTCATTGCAACAATCAATATAGCAACAATCAGAGTAATGATAAACAGTTTTGTTTTTGAAAATTATATGCCTGCCTACAACATGGAATACCACTCAAGGGAACAATGAAAGACTATTCTATAGATCATTTAACAGAACACTATGGCTGAAATTACATCAATGTACCTACACAGGAACTACTAGATCACACCCTTGCATCTCTAGTTGGAGTCAATCCAACTGTGTACCCACGAGATAAGTACTACAGCTATGGAACATCCTAGACAGTAGAACTGCTTGCACAATGGTTCACATCAGCATCATAAAGCTTCTACAACTCTGTATAGGACACTCTCTTGCACAACCTCTGAGAAAGTGCAACCACTACATAAATAATATTTATGCCAGGAGAAAGCTGCGAGAGTATCCAGTCTATGCTAGTCCAACATGCATTCAAAGAGGAAATTCCAAACATACCTTTATCTGCACTAGGAAGTCCCTAAGGTGTTCCTTGAAAGCAGGAATATCCTGATTTAAACTGAAGAGTCCTGTTACAAACAGTTTAACCTGTGCACTAAGATGCGGGGGAAAAAAACAAAAAGAAGAACCAGTCAATACCAACATAACTTACACAAAAATTCCCTTAAACTTTAGGAATCAACCACACTTACTCTTGCAGATGAGGAAATGCAGACTTAAGGAGATTAGCAACATACTCCTGAATAAACATCTGGTTGTTCACTGGATTTCCAGGATTTAGAGGAGTACTTATTTTTCCTTCTTCTACTAAGTTGAACATGTATGCAAGTATTGATGCATGCATTGTCAAACCTGGAATTAAGGTAAATAAAGGTGGATTTATTTAGAACCTGAACAGGGAGGCATCTCTCTGAACTCTCTGAAGCAAAGGTCCTCTAGCCCCACGCCCCTCATTCTGCAACTCTTACCAGCAGTGTGAGACGTGTCTGTTACAACAGAGAAAATGTGCTGAAGAATGTCGCAGAAGTATGTCTGATAAAAGCTCTGGGCAGCAGCTTCTTCTTGTGCAACATTTTGTAAGAGTGTATAAAGGATCTGAAGGCCTGGAAAAAAAGTAAAAGTGAAGCTACTTAAAATAGTGCCAGGAGAAATTAAACATACCACACAAACAAAATCAGGCTACCTAGTCTTGAGCTCTACTGTTTTTATTTTTGAGAAAGCATGGTCAAGAATTTTCATTTCTGGAGCACACTCTCCATGAGCCATGACCATGAGAACCAACCCTTCCTAACTCAATCATCTGACAAAATAATAATTCCCAAGGGAAGCTTAAAACTAAATTTCAATTAAGGTTAGGTAAGTATATAGAAAACCGATTCTGCTCTGCTGCAGATATGATTCCACAGGTCAATTTGTTCTGGTCAGAAGGGGGCATCTATAGCAAACTATGTTCTATAGTCAGACAGAAAGGGATGAAGTTTATTCACCTGTATCTGCAACGTTTCTCATTGTGTGCTTGAAAGCCCAAATGATAGAATCCAGTACTAATTTGAACTGTGCAGGTGGAATGGCCAGGAACGCTGGGAAGCAATGAGAGTTTACAGCTTGAAGTAGTAAGAAAAAGTTTGTTCTGTGTTCAGGGTACTCTTCAAAGTCCTAATAGCAAGAAAGTGAGAAAAAAAAACTCCTTTTTGTGCATGAATGGCAGAAAAAGTATAACAGTCTTTTTAAAAATCCAAATGGAAGAATCAAATCTGAAACGCCACAGCTATACTACAATAGACAAACACTTCTGTTTATAGGAGTCTTCAGTCCATTTTAAAAATAGCATCAACAAAATGCAAATCATGATTTGGTATACAACATACAATACGTTAACACTATAATCTAGACAGCTGAAGGGCAAAAGAAAGGACATGAGAGTTCCGCAGGATAGAGGAGTGGATAGAAAGCCAGAGAAAAATTTAGGATTGAGGTTACAGGGTCAGAATAATGAGAAGTGCAAATAATTTTAGAGCAGATGAGGCAGCAAGCCATATGTTCATCCCCCTCTGCAAAGAAGCCAACTAACAAAAAACAGGGGGACTGAGGGATGAAAAAAGGGACTCAGGGCTGTATTTTGCAGCATGTGTCATGGACTTGACTTTTTACCAGAACAGAGAGTAATCTGATTTTACACACACTCTGTAGAGCAATTCTCGGCATGTGGAAACAGAATCCACAGTCACCCCCTGGCAAGTCTTTTCATTAGGAGCAGCCATATAAAAAGCCTCACACATACATTTATGAGTAGTGTTACAGATAACCGCTCGAAGAACCACAGTTACAGGTAAGCAACCTGTTCTTATTCTCAATCTCACCTTCTGTGGTTTCAGCTGCTACAGAGTGAAAATACTAAACAGAAAATACTGGCATCTGAGTGATGGCACCCACATGATCTGTTCTGGGTCCTGCCACACACACTTTGCCTTCCTGCTCCACTTTAGCTGCCCTTCCGCCAACACCACAACAGGAAATAGTTCTGGCGCCACCAGAAGTAGCTCTATTCCTTATATACTATATGGTTCAGTACTGTCCTCAGTTTCAGGTATCCACAGGGAATCTTGGAACACATTCCCCGTGGGATAAGGGGAGATTACTGTAATTTTGAAGACAAACAACAAAATGTGGTTCACTCTGAAGAAACCGAAGGCACTGCTATGTTCCACTGAAGTGGATCTATGCAAACGTATTGGGTACTACAGTGTTACATTACCTTATTGATCATATTCAATGTGCATTCAAAGACAGCATCAAATATCTGAGGTATTTCAGCAGTAATGTGTCCCCCCAACTTATTTACTATAATGGCCATTGTACTAAGTACTTCAGGCTCCCTGGCAGCTGGAACATTTCTCTGGTAATCGATAAGAACTGCATCCAGCAAAGGAGGAACAAAATTTTCAGCTACCTGGAAAAAGAAACAGTCAGGTTTTAATGTAAGGTATGCTAAAAAATATTTGTATGTGTACCTGTAATTCATTGTGGCTGTTGCACTAAAAAAAATCACTTACCATTTGAGGGTCATTGGATCTGCTCACCCAGCCAGAAATTAGTTTCAATGTTTCCCTTTTTACTGTTCTCATACTTCTAATCAGAGGTTGCTTTGTAACCATTTCACCTGGAAAAGTTTGATGCCAGTTATAATCTAGGAATACAGACTTTGTAAAATAACAGCTATTTAAAATATTCTAATCCTCTAAATATCCACAGAGGTTCTAAAAAGACAGTTTCTGTTTCCAAAATGTAACCTTAAGGAAGTCACAACAACTTTGTAACATTAGGACAGAAGGTCATCATGGTGACCTCCTTGGAGAAAGAGTTCCAAAGCACAGGTATAGCTGCAGTCTCAACCAAGTATGTTTTCCATACTGGTAGCGCACAAAAGAGCCTACACTAATAATCTTTGTTAAAAAGGAAACCCTAATTAATGAATACGTAAATTCCACATTATAATTCCAGGTAGCCTAAACTTAATTATACAAATTATTAATGAATACATAAATTCCACATTATAATTCCAGGTATCCTAAACTTAATTATACAAATTATTGTAGAATTTAAGTTCAAAATCTGTTTTGGGAATTTCAACCTTAATCTTGTAACTACAGTGAAACACATCCATGCCTACTGTAAAGGTTTTTAATCAGCACTGACCTTTATCACAGCTAATTTACCCACAAGTCCAGATCATCAGTCTTCAAACCTTGAGTCATGATGGTTAGTATTAACCACGATTATCACTCAAGACAATAATTCTTACCATTTGCTTGAATGGCTGCAGAAATATTTTCACTTAGGCACTTGTAGACATTCAGCATATCCAGGTAGATTCTTCCCAGCTGAATCACAAAGGGATGCCCAACAGCTTTACATGCTCTCACGTTTGTTTTTAAGATGCTACCCAACTGCTTAACTGTTTCGGAGTCCTTTAGAATATCAACGTTCTGTTGAATACAAGTGAACCAAGTTTTACACATTTCTAGGCAAGCAAGGCAAACCTTCTAATAATTATGCATGAATATTAACGTAGTGATTGTTTCTTCACTTTAAGCAAACAAAGCTACAGAACTGTTATACATAGCAATTGCTAAAGATATTGCTTAACTCCAGAGAGGGCAATGGTCTACTAAGCTATAAACTGACGAAAAATACATGCCCTCTGTGTGAATGGAAAATAAATAATTAGCTAGTTAAGCACAGTTAATGAGCTATACATCAAAGGAGGAAAGTAAAGTTGGGATTCAGGCCTTCTGAAGGAGGTTTGTTCTGTCAAGCAGAAAAGAACCAAACGTGATGTTTAGTTCAGCTTGTACAAGACTGTGAGTATCTCCTGATGGAAAACTAATGTATTTTAATCTCTGAGTTATCTAGAAATTTCTGCTCTGCGGCCACTGCACTTCAAATGCAAGAGTATAAAGGAAACAACATTTGCTGCTGGCCAAGATCTTCTCAGAAGTCAGCCACAAGGCAAATCATGCTTAAATTGGAAATCATATTTTCTGAAACTACAGCCATGTTTCCAAGAACGATGTACTGTTTCCTTACTTTTGTAGCCTGCTGAATTATGCTGTCCCATACTTGATTAGGCAATAACATATACTTCTCTATCAAATGTTCTTGTACTGTCTGATCAGTCTGTGCCCCAATCATGTATCCAACTGCTTCATAGAAAGTGTGAACCTGTCATTGAACAAAAATGTAACAAAATAAGTATGTGGATATTTTGACAAGGAACAAGTTCACTAGTGTGCCAGGTTAGAAATGCATTTCAAAATTCCTTTTGTTTTTCCAAATAATGCTCTTCTTCCAGATTAACCCACTGACATTCAAATTTAAAGATTAAAGTAAGTAAATGCAAAGTTGGCCTTCACCATACATGTAAGATGTTCAAAATCCTTGTTATTACTGTAATATGTTTGGTTATGAAGCCATGATGTCTACACGATCACAAATAAATTAAGATGCATAAATCTCCCAAGGTGGTAAATTCTTCCTTCAAAGCATATTTGCATAAAAACTATCTAATCCACAATGCAGCAAATATGTGATTTATGTAGCTGGTGGACTTCAATGGCTATAGGACTATTTTGTGTGGAAGGGATTAGAAAGCAAAGCAGGACACCTGCAACATGCCACTGCTTTGTACTGTCTACATATATTCCACTTTCAAGATACTAGGGGAGATCTAAAGCTGCCCTTCTGAGAATGAAAGGGGTCTGTACAGTTAGGAGTAACATACCTGCTGTGGCTGAAGATCACAAATTATCGTATTAATATTGTTCAGAATCTCATCAATAAATGGCATGACCTCTCCCACTTGGACTTGAACAAAATGTCTGCGGCATTTCTGAGCTATTTTTATAAAAGTATCACAAGCCATATCCTGGACGCCATCATGGGTTTCTAAAGAGAAAGTAGGAACAAAACTTTAGATACAAGAATTTCATTGTGCATATTCAGCAGTCAATTCTCAGTTTGGGGAATATTAAATTCACAGAAAATTTATTCCTTCCTCCAGCTTAACAGCATGTAGAGCAAAAACTGTCTTCTATCTCTGTCCCCCTCTTTTTTTTTTCAAACATTTAAATGATACAGTAATAGGATCTTACCAAACTGAAACAATACACAGAAACTTAAGTTTCCTAAAGTTATTTATACTAAGATCTTTAACTATCGAACTATATGAAAATTTAGATTGTAAAAAATACTTATTTACTAAAGACCAAATGAAACTTGAAGTAAGTTACCATGCATAAATTCAAACAGTTTGTTGACAACAGTCTTCAGAAATTTCCAGTGGGCTCTCAAAAACCTTGGATATTGCCCTACTATGTACATTATATTCGATGCAATAATAGCTTTATTATCTTTCCCTCGCTTTTGCTCACAGAGTCCTAGAAGATCCTACAAAAGAGGAAAAAATACATATGAGCAGTACAGTTGAGAACTGTTCTTAGCTGTCATAAAAAAGGTTGGCAGTCAGAAATATTGATTTATTCACTAAGTTTGAGAAGGTACACAGCATTCAAATCTGCTTTCAAAGGTACATAAAATTTGGAGAATTATTTTGTGGCAATTTTGTGGTATTCTAGCTCCAATGGCAAGAAAGAAAGAAGTCTTTCCCTCAGGTAGCTCAGTATTCGGCATCTATCCTAATCGCAGCTGCACTAGATTGCCTGTATTTGAAAGAGTGAGGATGAAATTCTTTCTCAACCACATTCACAAAATTTTACAGAACCTCCATCACGTTTTCTAGGCTACCTTTCAATAAATAGTTGATACTACTTTTGAGGCTGTTCTCATTTCTCAACATGAAGGAAAGTACACACTACAGCCTTATCTATCAGCTAGAGGGCAAAGAGCTGCTGGGAAACTATAGCCCCCTCTTCCTTGGAAGACCATGGAAAGGGACAGACCAGATTTGCTCTTCTCCCAGCTTGATAAAGATGAGTTGAAGCAAGCTTTACCTCTCCCTCCAACAGAACACTGTGCTTCACCTGCTCTAGGACTACAGAACTGGGGGGGGGGAACGCACTGTCTGGCACCATCTGTGGACTATATGGATTTTGTGCTTTGTATGATTACAGAAGATTGTAAAGCCACCTGGACTACAAATCATCAAAATAAAATCAAGTTATTACAATCATGTATATTTCAACATGTTGATTTGGATTTCATTGGGGAGACAGCAATTAGACAGACAGTAGTTGTGTGAGTCCACCATGAAATCCACACCCTTTCCTAGAATCTACCCACAGATAAACGTGAAAAAACACTGACCCCCGTGATGTTGCAGCTGGCAAACCTGATTAGTACTCCCTGAGAAGTTGGCAACTTTTCTTTTATCATGACATACCTTTATTACTGTAACAAGAAACCTCTTTTCATCTTCTTCATGCATTGCTCCACTTATTGAGCCTATAGCCCAACAAAGAGTGTTTAGATTTTTCCAGGACCATTCAGTACCATTTACTTGATTGTGAAGCTTCTCTGTCATTATTCGTTCAGTATCTGCATAGTCCAGATGAGTAAGGTAAACTGGAAAAAAAAACAGTAAATTGAACATAAGGATCTGCATTTGTGGTATGGGGGAGGTAGAGGACATCATACATTACCTATTTTTTTGCCCCCTATATCAAAATCCTCGAAAGAGATTTTTGGGACATATTCTGGCTCCCTTGCAAGGTGAGACTCCCTACATAAAACTTTGCTGGTTGCTCTCAGATTGTGATTCACTGGTTACATATAAAATAGCTCTATTTGCCAAAGCTGCTAAAAGTATTCGTGCAAATTATTTGAAAGAGATTGCCACAGACTGTGCCGGGGACTCTTTGATTTAATATCTATATGGATGTATGTATATATACTGTTATATTGGTTTTATGGTTCTTAACTATATTTGTAATGGTTTTTAGTCAAATACAATAAATTATTACTGCTACTACTACTACTAGTAAATTGAACATACTGGTCACTGGATTCAGAAAGCCACCTCTGCTATACAAACAAAATAACCTGACAAAAAAAATATTTGAAAAGAAAAAGCTATAGTGAACTGGATGAGCTGTGACTATGAAAACACACAGCAGAATAATATAAATCAATATGAGATTGAAGACAGTTCTTCTGCGGTTCATGTTTGATTCAGTTCTATTTTACTCTGCATGTATATCATACAAATCAAGGTAACAAAGAATACCTTCCCCCTTACTAGGATCATCCCATGATGTCTCTGTCAAAGAATTCATATTCACTGTGAATCAACAGTCAGAATTTTGTAGAAGCTATTCGGCTTGCTATGCTTTTATAGGCATTTATAGTCCACTTTTACAAGCTGAGGTCAGCCAACAAAACACTCACATTCTTAGTCCCTAGTGAAGACTGCAATAGTACCTGCAACTGAAACTCCAGCTCCGAAAGCATGGTAGTGCAAATCTGCCTTAGGCTGCTTCTTTCCCAAGAGAAAGGAGGGTAGATATTATGCAGATATAAGATAACTTACCTAGTGTTTCCCTCATGTTCTTGTACAAATTGATAGAATCTGTATCTTTCATGAATTCTCGGACAACTTCTCCCTGGTCATTTTCCACAACAAGCACTTCTTCTGGCTTTGCCATGCGGCTAACCATCAACAATCGTACCTATATTTAAGAAAAATATACCACACTCTAGCAGGGACACAAAGTATTTTCAAGCACAGTATTTCCCAGTCTCTTTATATCATTGTTTAACAATACGACTGGGTGTACTTCCCATGAAGCATATAGGTACTTATAACATGGAATCATAGTAAACAAGATTGGGGACCCTACATCAAGTGAATTTATAGAGCATTAATACTGGCTTTATTATACATGCCATGGAAAATATATCTGAAAGTCTTTCACAATGCTGCTGATCAGATAAATTCATAACAGAACTTAGCCAAAACTTGCTGGTTGAAGGAGTACACTTCTACAGAATACCGAATTTCCCCTGCTGAATACAGCAACTCAAGAAACATCCTTTTAAAAAAAAGCTAATCACAATTATGGGCAGAATTAGAAAGAAGCTAAGGTCTTCCTTTACCTTAGACAGAACAGGTAGATAAAGTTGTCTCCTGGGTGGAACATCAAAATGCTGAGTTCCTGAAAGTAATGGAGATGCAGACGTCGAAAATGGACTCTCTCTGTATAGTTCAGCAGCAAGATGATTCCAATACTCCAGACAAATTTTAAAGATTTCAGTTTCTTCTACTTCAGACACCAACAGCATATAATGAAGAGCCTACAGTAAATTTACACAGGAGCTTTATCACCGAAAAAGCATCTGAAAGGCCTGAGAACCAACAAATAACAATGTGCCTAAAAAGCACATCTAAAAATTACACAATCTGGTCAGTTATTGGTGGAGCCAATTAATGATTTAGCCCTACTTTCTCAGGATGAGAATGACAAGTTTAACATCCCTAGAACTAATCACTGAATAAATACACTACGGTATTGTCATTCTGTCAACAGTGATTGGTGCTGGCAAAAGAGCAGCACATGTACAAGGAAGGTATGACTGACCAGATGGGGCAATTTATTATTCTACAGAATAGAGGGCTACGTGTTTTGTCAACTTCTGCCTTGACATACTCATCTTTGCAGCATTGCCCGTGTAATGTCTTATTTGCACTGCACAAAAGGAATAATGGTTTAGTTTGGGCCAATCATTCAGTTGACGAAAAGAACTATTATTTGAGACACAGATTTAGCAGCTCAATTATATGAATTGGTTAACTCTCACAGCTAAGTCAGTGTTCTCAACTTACTTTTTTCTATAAAACGCAGAAG
Organism: Cyclura pinguis; assembly: GCA_030412105.1. Taxonomy (NCBI): domain Eukaryota; kingdom Metazoa; phylum Chordata; class Lepidosauria; order Squamata; family Iguanidae; genus Cyclura; species Cyclura pinguis. Next base: position 12,251,892 of record CM059599.1, on the reverse strand, counting down.
TTAGGGAACATGGATCCAAAAATGCATACAAATATGGAAGTAGGAGGGGGCTACCTCAGACATTCAATACTGATTAAACAGTGCTGTTGCAAAACTTGTGGCATCAGAGGGATTTTTCAGATTTGTCCTAGAAAAACAGCAGCTGAAACAAAATCTACCAGTAAACTTACTTCCATTAATGTCTCTCTCAGATTTAAGCGTTTCTCTATAAGCTGACCATGTTCTTTTAGAAAGGTACAGAGAAACAAGCTGAGATTCTGAATGAAGTTCTGCTCATCATCTTTTCCATTGGAGTATGCAAGACGAATATTGGTGTTCAAGGGAAGCATCTAAGAATAAATGGGACGCAAATCAACATCTTGAACAGGAAGCCTCAGTAATACCACCAATATCTTTTCCAGGTTTTGCATATTTGCCATTATGAACATTGGCCACAAACAAATAAAGCCATTTTATGGTACTTATCTATCCTTAAACTTACAGTAAAACACTTGAAAGCAAAGTATGATGAAGTATCTTTCACACAATTTTACTGCAATAGTCTAACTAGATATATGACTGGAGCTTAGCATTACAATTGGGGTACAATCCGACAGCAAGTTACAGTTCAAATAAAATATCCCTGGCATGCAAAATACCAGTATTAGAACTACTGCAAGCACTACAAAGCAGTGACATTCAACATTCCACCCCCAAAAATAACACTAATATAAAAGCAAAGAAATAAATCCCAACTACATTTAGGCAGTTACCCTAGTATAAAGGTTCAGTTACATACTTTGGCTCGTTGTTCTCTGGATTGTAGCCATAAATAGTTCCACTGAGATCAATGGGATTTCAGCCCACATGCAAGTCCTACCAATTTCTGTGGAACTTGGCATACTATCCACAGATACATGATTAAACATCTGAAATGCAGTGAAGTTACATACAAGGTGAGAATACTCAGATACCACAAGGTTTACACTCTTTTAAGAAGCAAGCAAGCAAAATAAGACACGTTATCTTGCTTGCTGGAATCCAATTAAAGATCGCAACAGAAAATTCTGCATTACACTATTCCAACTGAGGGGCTGCATTCTTGACCAATGGGGGGGCCAGAAGTCCATCCCTCCTCAAAACATTTACACTGAAATTGAGTCCAAAGCTGGGTTTCCCTTGGTCAAGAGGAATCTTCTACTCTTTCTCCACAGAGGCACTGCCATTTTGCACAGTTGTGACAGAGACTTGCTCTCAGACTGTGCTAACTCACCATTTGGCTTTTAGTACTCTATTTAAGGAGAATGACATGCCTTTTTCCTCTGCTGCCTGGACACTCGCACATTTGAGATGAATCAACTAGTTCATACTAAAAGTCAAATTCACTGCCTACCTAGTCTTATCTAGTTTGGAAGGTGAATTTAAAGAACTGCTTCAGAAAAGACATGAGCAGTTTGTTCAGTGAGGGCAGCAGAAACAGAGAGGGAACTGAAACTTGATATCCAGTTGCAAATCAGAAGGCTGAACACTGTAGCAATCGAAAGTTACCTGTTTCAGCTGCATCATGGTCAAGGTAAAGAGTGTGACGAATTGTTCCTCATACTGACTTACACTGACACCAGCAATTTCTGTGAGGCACTTCAAGGAGACGTTTCGGAACATAGGGACATTTAAAAACTACATAGGGAGAAAAAAAGAGTTAGTTACAATATAAAAACCTCATACTTAGCTGCAGCCAAAATCTCATTTTTCCTTCTCGGCAGGTTACTTAGACAAATACTCACTTTGTATATTAGTGTGCTGATTAGTTTGGTCTCAAAAATATAGCCCAGTGGAATCCAGTTGAGGAATCGAAGCAAGGTTTCCAATGTAGCATGAACCAGTGGAGCATTCTGTGAGTTTTCCTGTTAAACAAATTATATGTAAGGCACTCTGGTATTTATAATTAAGTGATAACTTTTTAAATAATATTATACTGTGATCACACTTACCATCACAAATTGACACAACTGAAAGATCTGTGAGAACTCATTGCACATGCTAGGAAAAAAGAAAAAGAAAAAAAAGAAGAAATTCAGCCTCTACAACAATTCTCAGCACAGTCAGTCCTCCATGTTCACTAGTGTTAGAGATGCAGGACCGCCACAAAAGTGGACAAATTGCAAATATCAAAATGTGTGTGTCTCTGAGAAGGGGGAGGAGGCATGGTGGGGAAAATGGCTATCCAGAGTCCAAACCAGGGCACGTAAAGGAGAGGGAAAGAGGGTGGGTTGGCATGGAGGCCCTATACTTCCCTTCTTTCTCACATCTCCTTTCCTGGATGGGTGAGTGGGCATCAGAAGGTGGTCTGTGGTGCTAAGAAACTGGGCTGCAAACTGTCCTTAGCTGGCCAGGTAATGGCTGGTGGAGGAGGAAGAGGATCAGAGGCAGATTTTTAAAGGGCTGTGTGGCCTGATTGGAGTTGCTGAGAGAAGGTTCCCCTGGAAAAGAAGCACTTAAGGTGGGGAGAGGGGTTGGAGAAGCAGTCAGATCTGTGAAAGTCAAACCTGCAAATGTGGAGGGCTGACCATATCTCATGCTGTTACTAAGACTCCTTTATTCTTCTAAAGCAGGGTTGGAAAGCTCACAGACAAGTTGCAGTTGCTGTTAAATTCAATGCCAACACATTTTCACTTAAGAAAAAGGGTTTCAGGAAGCTAACACTACCTTGTAAAGGCAGCATTCTGCTCCTGGCAGCACAGTTCTTATGCCAAATAAGGCGTACACTTCCATGCTTTGTTTTTAAAGAAAACATTAGCTTCTTTTTGTTGGGACAGAAGTAGCCCCGATGGGCCCAGGGAAGAGACAACAGCCCACTCCTGCTCCAAGGACTTTTTAAAATAGTTCAAGCCAATAAATACTAACCACTAATTCAAACAAAACCATGAATATGTAAGATATATAGATTCACTGAACTGTTATTTTTAAAGTACAACTTCTTAAAATAGTTCTCTCTCTCTCTCTACATAAGAACAGGTTGCTTACCTGTAACTGTGGTTCTTCGAGTGGTCATCTGTGCCCTCACACACTAGGAGCTTTCGCGCATGCACGGTACCATTCGGAAAATTCCAGACCTTAGTAGCTTGGCAGGAACCCCTCCCCCTCTGCCTGCACTGAGCATGCTCAGCCCGCCGAGCAATGGTCTCTCCTCAGTTCTAAAGTCCGCTGAAAAAGGGACCTGAGAAAGAGGGGACGGTTGGGCGGGTGCGTGTGAGGGCACAGATGACCACTCGAAGAACCAGTTACAGGTAAGCAGCCTGTTCTTCTTCTTCGTGGTCTCTGTGCCTCACACACTAGGAGACTTTGTAGCTTACCGGTAGGACGGTGGGTCAGGTCCTAGAGCACGGAGGCCAGCACCGCTCGTCCAAAACGGGCAACTCTACGGGACCGGCAGTCCAGTCGGTAGTGGCACATGAAGGTCGATGGCCTGGACCAGGTCGCCACTCGACACAGTTCTTGCAGGTCCACACCTCGCAGGAGGGCTGCAGAGGATGCCACGGCTCTGGTGGAATGAGGCCGGAGCAAGGCTGGCGGAGGCCGTTTTGCAAGTTCGTAGACCAGCAGTATAGTCTGGGCCACCCACTTCGAAAAGCGCTGGGTGGATACCTTGTGCCCTCTGCGGCGCTGACCGTAGCACACGAACAAGTGCGGGGTCTGGCGAAAAGCCGCAGTCCGGATAGTGTAGAACGCCAAGGCCCGGCGAACATCAAGGGAGTGCAGGGACCCCTCCAGAGGTGTTGTTGGGCTTGGATGGAAGGTTGGCAGAATGATGTCCTGGTTGAGGTGGAAGTGAGACACCACCTTGGGCAGGAAAGAGATGTCAGGTCTGAGAACTACCTTGTCCCTGTGGAAAACAAGGAAGGGCTCGTCGGCTCGCAACGCTGTCAGCTCACTGGCTCGCCTGGCTGAGGTGACAGCCACCAGGAAAGCAGTCTTGATCATCAAGAGCCTGTCATCTGCCGTGGCCATGGGCTCGAACGGTGGTCGCGTCAGTTGCGACAGCACCAGGGAGAGCGACCAGGGCGGTAACGGTGGCGATACCGGCCGGTAGAGATGCTGTAGGCCCTTCATAAACTGCTTCATGGTAGCGTCACGGAAGAGTGCCGCCGATGGGGAGCCGTGAGGCTGATGCGCCACGATGGCCGCAAGGTAGACCTTTAGGGATGAGAATGCCAGTCCCTGCTGCCGAAGGTGGAGTAGGAAGTGGAGGACGGTACGTTGGCCGACAGGCGATATCGGCTCACCCCGTGCCTCAGCAAAAGCGACGAACCCCTGCCATTTATAGCCGTAGTTACGGCGCGTCGACTCCTTCCTGGCCGCGGTCAGGATGTTCTGGATGACCGGGTTGTCTAAGGCGTTATCCGCCAGGCGTGGAGGGCCAGGAGCGGCAGGTCGGGATGGAGAACGAGACCGCCTGAGTGTGACAGGAGGTCCGGAGCCGAGTGGAACTGGAGGAGTCGGCCCCGAGCAGCCTCGAAGAGGGGGCCGAACCAGTGCTGCCTCGGCCAGTACGGAGCCACAAGGACCACGTCCGCTCGGTCCGCCAGGATCTTGGCGACCACTCGACCGAGGAGGGGAAATGGAAGGAACGCATACAGAAGGCCGCCGCTCCACTGGAACTGGAAGGCGTCGCCGAGAGAGCTCGGGCCCCGACCGGCTCTCAAGCAGTACCGACGGCACTTCGCGTTCACCTCGGTGGCAAAGAGGTCGATCCTGGGTTCGCCCCATCGGTCTCGAATCAACTAGAACGCTTCTCTCGACAGGGACCACTCGTGGTGGGAGGAAGTGTCCCTGTTGAGGGCGTCCGCTGTGGTGTTGTCCTGGCCCACCAGATGCATGGCTATTGGGTGGACCCGGAGCGACACGCACCAGTCCCACAGTTGGAGCGCGATGGTCAGGAGCGTGGTCGAATGGGTCCCCCCTTGTCTGTTGACATAACAAACTGCCATCGTGTTGTCCGTCAGAAGAAGGACAGTGCGCCCTGCGACCAGATTGCGAAACGCCCTCAGAGCCTTCAAGATGGCAAGCAGTTCGAGAGCATTGATGAGAAGACCGGTCTCGTCGTCGGTCCAGTGCCCCCGTACCCTGAGACCGCGACAGTGCGCTCCCCACCCGAACAGGGAGGCGTCAGTCGTTACCGTAAGTCGAGGAGTAGGTTCCCGGAACGGCATCCCCGAGAGCAGGTGGCGGTAAGAAAGCCACCAGAGCAGGGAGCGGCGCACGTGCATCGGGATTCGGAGGCGGCGTCTCTAGTCGTCTCGGAGCGGATTGAAGACCCGGACGAACCAGTGTTGGAGCGGGTGCGCGTGAAGTCAGGAGAGGTAGGTAACTTCCGTGGTGGAGGCCATGTACCCGAGGAGCTGCTGGATCCTCCTCACTGACACCATCGGCGCATCGAAAGTGGCGCCTGCCACCTGGCGAAGGGTACGTGCACGCTCCAGCGGCAGGTAGGCTCTGGCAGAGACCGAGTCCAGGGTCACCCCGATGAAATCGAGCACTCTCGCCGGCTTGAGGTGCGACTTCTTTGGGTTGACCCGGAGGCCAAGTCGAGTCAGGAGGGACAGCGTTCTGTGGATGTCCCCGTACAGCCTGTGTCTGCAGGACGCGACCAACAGCCAGTCGTCGAGGTAAGGGTAAATGGAGACGCCCTTCGTCTGCAGGTGAGATGCCACCGGGGCCATGCATTTGGTGAAGACCCTGGGAGCGGTGGACAGCCCGAAAGGCAGCACCCTGTATTGGTAACAGGTGCCGTCGATCGCGAACCGAAGGTACCGTCTGTGCTGCGGGAGAATGGCGATGTGGAAGTATGCATCCCGAAGATTGATGGAGGCGAACCAGTCCCCTCGACGAAGGAAAGGCAGGATCGAGGATAGGGTGACCATCTTGAACTGTCTGGGGCGGATGTATTCGTTCACCCCTCTGAGGTCCAAGATGGGCCGCAGGGTACTGTCCGACTTCGGTACCGTGAAGTACCGGGAGAAGAAGCCGGTGGTAGTGGCCGAGGGCGGTAACCTTTCGATCGCTCCTTTCTGCAGGAGGGACTGGATCTCTTCCAGCAAGGCCGGGCTGGCCGGGGTGGAATAGTAGACGCCTCGTGGTGGAATATTTGCAAACTCGATGGCGTAACCAAGACGGACGATGGAGAGAACCCAAGAGTCCGAAGTGATGTAGCGCCAATCGGCGAGATGTCTGGCCAACCCGGGATGATCTTCTAGGGATGCTAGCAGGTGGAAGAGAGGCTGTGGAGGCGACCTGCGCATCACATCAAAAACGGGACTTCGTCCCCGACGAAGACTTCCTCGAAGAAGATTGGCATTTTCGGGGAGGTCTCCGGGACGAGGCCAAGGCCGACAGACAGGATGGTGCGGAGCGTGGAGAGCGCGATGGAAAGGTGGAGGAGGAGGACCTGCGCCAGGAAGGTCGCGAGCCAAAGCTGCGGCGCGGCTGTGGAGGTTGATGGATCCCCATCTTCTTGGCTGTTAGACGCGCCTTCACGATGTGGTCCATCGCCTCATCTGTATTGGCAGTGAAGAGTCCTGTGCCATCGAACGGGAGGTCTTCAATCCTCCTCCTGGTGTCCTCCTGAAGCCCGGAGGAGCGGAGCCACGCATACCGCCGGAGTGCGACCGAGCCCACTAGCACCCGTGCTGCCACCTCAACGGAGTGCCTGGAGGAGATGATCTGCTGATTAGCGAGTGCTACTGCTTTGTTGAAAAAGTCAGTAGCACTCGCCCGGGTCTCCTCCGGGAGGCTGGATAGGACCGGGTGGAACCTATCCAGCAGGTTCCTCAGGTAGGCCGTGAGGCAGGCCTGGGTGTTAGACACCCTCGCTATCAGCGAAGAGGCAGAATAGAAGCGTCGCCCGAACGTGTCAAGCCTCCGACCCTCTCTGTCCGGCGGGGTGGTGTGCGCCCTCGTGCCCCCCTTGGTTTGGGCAGACTCGACCACCACGGAGTTCGGCAGGGGATGGCTGAAGAGGAACTCGGTGTCCTCCTTCTGGGTCCTGTAGAGATGTTCAAGCCTGTGCGGAATAGGCTGGGCAGAAGCCGGCTGGGCCCACGGCTGTTTCAGGGCCTCCATCAAGGCTGGCAGGAATGGCAGTGGAGCTGTCGATGGAGGACAGGTGTCAACGTATTGGAAGACAGGATCCTGTACAGTCGGGGCCGGTTCCGCAATCTTCAGACCCAGAGCTGCAGACATCCGAAGGAGGATGGCCGAGAAACTCCTGACGTCCTCCGGCGCCGACTCCGAGGCGGGGTCTCCAAACGCCAAGGGGGGAGATTTGTGGGATGCCAGTGTCGACTCGTTTGAATCTGAGTCGGATTCGTAGGTTTGAGAGGAGGAGGACCTGGAGGGTGACTTGATGGGCGACCTCTCCCGTGACGGTTGGCCGGATGGCACGGCCAACGTCACTGTCGAAGTTAAGGCGGTGAGAGGCCTCGCAGAGGAAGAAGTGGTCACCGGTGCCTGAGAAGCTCTGGTGACCGGGACCACTGCAGGACATGGGCGGTCGATGGCTTGGGTCACAGTCACTGGAGCCGACGATGGTGGTGCCTGGGCAGCCTCCGACGACGGACGGGTCGCTGTGGAGGTGACCCGCAGCGGAGGAGAGACCGCGCGGTAGTGCGGCGAGCGGTCGCGTGAGTGACGGGGAGCCGGTGACCTGGAGCTGGAGCGCGGCGATCTGCAGTACCGAGAGTGACAGGCCCTGCGGGATGGAGAGCAGGACCGACGGTACGGCGACCAGCGTCTTACGTCGGGGTGGTACCGATCGCGATATGCCGGAGAGTACGAACGGTAAGACCCCGGGTACTCTCTCCAGGTGTGCTCTCTGCTGTATCTGGCGATATGTGATGCCAATGAGTATGGAGAATCAAGAGAAGGCCTGGACCACTCCGGGTAGGCCTCTCTATGGCGTGGAGAGCGCTGCCTGATCAGCCGCTCAGGTGTCCGGGATGCACTCCTTCCGGAGGATCCTCTCGGATGAAGTGAGGCCTGGGGTGAGGCCAGAGTATGCTCCAGGCGGGCCGCCATTTCAGGGCTTCTGGGCGGAGACACTACTGCAGTCAGGAGAGGCGGGCCCGGGGGCGTCGCAAAGCCAGCGGACTCCTCCACATCGGAGACCTCCAGGATCTCCTGGTGCTCCGGTTCTTCCCCAGATTCCTGCGGTTGGGTCGGAGGAGGTGTGGGAAGAGCAGGCCTCTTAGCTGGAGGGCCACGCTTTTCCTTCTCCTTCCTCTTCTTTTCCTTCTCGTTCTCCTTCCCCTTTTCAGGAAGGGCAGGCCGTTTGCGTTGGGCCAAGGTTAACGGCTTAGCCGGTCTCGGAGCCTGAGCCGGAGACTCCCCGGAGGATGATGTCGAGACCTTCGGTATCCTCAGCAAAGTAGAGATCGGCGTCCGAGGTGGCGGTACCGAGCCCGGTACCGCCGACGTGGTCGGGTTGACAGCCGTCAACGCCGACGAAGGCATGGTCGAAGGTCGCCCCGATGCCGATGACTTGGATATCGCCGAAGCAACTGACGGTCCTTCCTGTGCCTGTAGAGATTGCTCCCAACAGTGAGATTTCAGGCGAGCCAGGCGATTTCTCAGGGTCTGGGAGGTGAAGTCTCTACAGATTGGGCAGGCCCTGGTGTTATGGGCCTCACCCAGACAGAAAAGGCACTCGCTGTGACCATCAGTTAGGGCGACCTTACGACCACACGCTCTGCACGGTTTGAACAACGCTGACATAGAAGGACGAAGAAGACGACGGGGAGGAAGAGTTGGAGAAGGCAAGATGGCGGAGACGAAGAGGACGACGAAGGAGACGAAGACGGAGGGGGGGGGAGGTGAAAAATCCCGTAAAAACGGGTAGCCAAAGTCACCAAATCAAGTCCGAAATCCAAAAGGTGTAGTCCAAAGTCCAAGTCCAAGTCCAAAAGCCAGTAAAACACACGAAGAAGCAAGCCAAGGGTAGAACTAAACTCAGAACCTCCGTACGGAACGGCAGAGAAAGAACTGAGGAGAGACCATTGCTCGGCGGGCTGAGCATGCTCAGTGCAGGCAGAGGGGGAGGGGTTCCCGCCAAGCTACTAAGCTCTAGAATTTTCCGAACGGTACCGCGCATGCGCGAAAGCTCCTAGTGTGTGAGGCACAGAGACCACGAAGAAGAACAAAGATTCATATAAGCTCTGGATGAAACAAAGTGGCACACAAATAATCTTCAAATACATTATTTTTCTTTATTCCATTTTTTGATCCCCTTTTGTGTGGGAGTGAGACACCTGAGGCATCCTACAGATCAGACAAGTCTGGTCCCTGATATCAGTCTAGCGTCTGCTCTTTCCAAGTTGTCTTTCAAGGTAGCGTCATCATGCATAGTACATTATAGTAATCTAACCTATAAGTCACTAGAGAATAAAGCACTGAAGCTAGGCAAATGTATGCCAGACAAAATCAGTGATTAGAACTGAAAAACACAGAAGTCCACTTATATGTAGTTTATGAAAACATCACTTGCCTGTCTTTCAAGTGTTTGGCTTTCACTTGGGTTATCTGCCCACTCGAAAAGTCAAAAACTTCTTCACTTAGCAGTTTTAAGATTACCATGTTGTTCTGGCAAAGGCTCTCACTTGTCCTGCTGGCCCCAACAATGTCACTGATGAATGTTGGCCAATGTTTCGGCCATTCTTGTTTTAGTATCTGCAAGGCATGAAAACCACAATGTTGCAGCACAACATTAGCTTTCCTACGACTCAACTCTTGCACTGTATTGAAAGGCCAGGGATTTAACTTACTTGAACAAGAATCATGTTTAACTTCCCAATGTATACCTTCTCTTTCTGAAAGGAAAAAAAATGAGAGTTAAGCCCTGTTTTCAACTCATCACAAAAGAGCCCACTTCATATCCCCAGAAAAAGAAAAACCTCACTCACTTCAACACATGTTGGATCAGATGAAGTCTTGATAATTAAGCCAACAACATATTTTTTGATTCCTAGAAAACATTAAAAAATAGTTATCTATAAAAAATCTACAAATTGTCAATTAAAGACAGCAATTGTGGCAACATTCAGCTTATTAACAAAACAAGCATTATGTCTCATCACTCAACCTATACCCATGAAACTAAACAGAAACCCCCAAAACTTCAAGACTCGGTCATTAGTGTAAAGCATCAGGTAAGTGAACTTAAATAGCCTTGAACAGATCACAGAAATATTTGTTGCACATAATAATTAATGGTAATAGCAGTAGTGGTAGTAAGCAAATTCAAGAAGGATGCCTTAGGTCCTCCATAAGGAGAAGGGCAGGACATAAACTGAGTAAATAAGAAGATTCAAAGTAAAAATAATGCTGCAATTATTAAGAAAGGTAAGTTACTTTCTAACCAATAAGCATTAACACTGGAGAAGTGAGCAAGCCGAAGCTGCTGTGGCTTATCTCTTGCACTCAGTTGACCTGCACAACAAAGCTTCTACGATAAAAGGTAGATTCTTCTATACAAGTCTGTTACCTTTTAAGGTAAAAACTATAAATACAGCACAACAGATCTTGCACTGTATCATCATTAGACTGGCATATCACAACTGGTCTTTGGCTTGGAGCAACACTACCCTATGCCCACTGTGTCCATTAGATGGTATTTTATGCTTTACAGACATGCAGTCCTATAGCCATGAACCATTTTAATAATTTAGCAAGCATGAATCAAACTGTTCCCCATTTCATGTAAAAATATTTAAGGTGCCTTGTTTACCAGTCTTGGTTGTAAGAAAATTCTGGAAGATTACATCCTTAAGAAATTCATTGTGTTTTCTTGCCATTTCATTGTATGTGTGTGTGTTCAGAAAGCGAAGCACAAGAGTTTTTACCTCATCCACACTCAAATCCAGGTACTAAGATGTTCACAACCATTTCACAGGCTGCCTAGACTGGTGACAACAGTTGCTTTTCAGCCATGACTGTGTTATTAATCCTCTGTAAACCCTTGTTTAGGAAGCACATAAAACCTCCATGACCTTCCCCATCACTTTTCCATCAAATTATATTCTTCCTTAGATGACATTCTTCAATTCAATCCACTCCTTTGTTGCTCAGCAGCAATTCAAGCTTCCTCTCTAGTCCTGGCCTCCACAGTCCTTCAGTTTTGCATTCATAATCCTCAATTTCGCATTCTTCTTTTTCTTTCCTGTTTACTACATCCACTTCTCCCTACCACTGTCCCATTAGACCACAGCAACAATATTTACCCTGTTCCATACAACATTCCACTCATGGTAGTTTTGAATTTGTATTACATTTTTCAATTGTGGCTCTCATAATTCTGTAATCCCACACAATTTACTATGCTGGAAAGGGCCATGAACACAACATGCTGCTGCACAACTTAACAACTTGATCTTTGGATAATGACTGAACTCAGGAGACACACAACAAAGAAAGTGGTGCAGCAGTGGACAAATTTAGTTACCCTCACACAGGCTTCCATTAGTAAAAAAAGTAATTAAGACCAAGGCAGCAAACAACAGACTAAGATACAGCAGTAAACTGACACATAACAGTTAGAAAAATGAGCACCAATTAAAAAGACATCATCAGTTAATCATTTAAAATTCTTTTAAAAAGCACACATACATATAAAATTCATAATTAAAAACTTGCAATTTAAAAACCATCTGGATAGTCTTGCCAGAAGAGACTGCTGTTTTAAATTCATACAGCATATCCAGCTGACAGATCTCTTCTGGCAGGTCATTCCACAATTTGGGGGCAGTTAACAGCTGGTTAACAGTTGCCAGGCTGGTCTTGGCTGACTGGAGTAAATGCCCCGCAGAAGACCTGAATGTACGGGGAGGATTATACAGGAGAAGGCAATCCTGCACACAACCTGGACACAAACCATGTAGCACATTAAAGGTGACAACTAATAATTTGTACCTTGCCAAGACACTAACTGGCAACCACTAGAGTAATTTTAATACAGGTATAGTATTACTCCTAGATGCACTATAGTAACCAATCTGGCTACTATGTTTTGCACTAATTGAAGTTTCCAGACTTTGTCCAGATGGTATGAGCAGTCTGACAGTAGAATATACTGCTGCCTGGAAGTGGTGGAGCCCCCTTCTTTGGAGGTTTTTAAACAGAGGCTGGATGGCCATCTGGCAGGAAAGCTTTGATTCCTGAAAAGCAGGGGGGTTGGACCACCTGGCCCTTGTGGTCTCTTGGCAGCTCTATGATTCTAGGTAGCTCAAGGTATGGCACATTGCAGAAATCCAGCTTTTAGGTTAACAATGCATGCACTATCATCCTTAGGTCCTCTAGCTGTAGGAAGAGGTGCAGCTGGTGTATCATCTGAAGCTAATAAAAATAATGATATGATAATGATGAGCACTCCTGGCCATCATATCTATCTCAGCTGTCATTTCAAGCAATGGATCCAGAATGATCTTCAAACTGCAAACATAGTTTTTCAGTACTGGTTCACACACTTCCAATCCCAGGTGAGAACCTTTAGCAGGAAGCACCTGTGTCATGTCTGTACTCAGTTCCTGCTTGTTTTTCCTCACCTAGCCCGTTACCTCCTCCAGGCACTCATTCAGGAGACTATCCATAGCTTAAGCATAGTTTCCAAGCAGAGGGAAGTAACAGTCCTACTATATTCTGTCTCTTTTAGAGTACTGTGTCTAGTTATGGGTACTTAATTTTAAGAATATAGACAAGTTGGAGTGAGTTAAGAGGAGGGCAATGAAGATAAGGGGTATGGAGAACAAAACATATGAAGAAAGGTTGAAAGAGCTGGGTATATTCAGCTGGTGAAGAGAAGACCGAAGGTTAACATGATTGTACCTTTTAAAATACCTCAAAGGCTGCCACAAGGAGGAGAGTGCAGGCTTGTTCTCTGTTGCCTCAGAGGTTACAACTAAGTCTAATGGTTTGAAGTTACAGGACAGTAGAGTTCTTGACAGGCAGAGCGGTTAAGCAATGAAACCAACTGCCAAGAAAGGTGGTGGGGTCTCCTTCTCTTAAGATGTCTTTAAAAACAGGCCAGACAGCTATCTGCTGCGGATGCTCTAGCTGGAGATTTTGCACTGAGAGGGGGTTGGATCTGATGGGCCAAAGGACTCCTTCCAACTCTATTAATTTATTAGAGAACGAGAACGTGAGTACATGCAAGTGACCATGTCCGACCATATATGCATCATTAATTTCTATTATAAGGCTGTAGCTGCTTGTGATCAATTTAGTTTTAGCTACTTTTTATAGGAGAGCCACTAGAAATTAGTGCATAATTAATTGTTAAATCCACTTCCACAGGATGTAGTGATAGACACCAACCTGAATGTTGTTAAAAGGGGATTAGATACATTCATGGAGAATAAAGCTATCAATAACTACTAGGCGTGGCTGTGTAGAGCTTCTAGTGCTATACATTTTATACTGCAGGTTCTTGCCTACCATTACAACATTTCTGACAACCACAAATGTAGATCACTGTTTCATTCCCACATGCACTTCCTTCCTTTAGTCTATTATTGAGCGAATACAAAATGGTGCCCACTGCCCAGTCTCCAGACCAAATAAGTCTTGCTGAAAGAGCAGCAACACTAATACGTTAGAATTCTTCACCACAAGGGTGGGCAAAATGTGGCCCATGAACTACATGTGGCCGTACAATCGATCTAAAGTTCAACTTCTTCTCATTTTTTCCCTAAAGCGCAATGTCCTCTAGGTGATATGGAGGTAATTCTGCCACGTTTCTTCCCCCACACCATTTCAAGCCCAAGAGAAGACTTTTTAAAATGGGAAGTGGCTTAGGAGGACCAAAAATATGGCGTAAATGTCCCCTGCACACCCCCCCCCCGAATGTTCAAGAGCATTTGGGGCAAAAAATTGATTTTTGTGCAGGATTGTATGTAGGTTTCCAAGGTGGGGAGCAATGCAGCCCCTGACTCCAAAACAGCTGCCTGTCCTTGCTTTAGCAATATTTTAGCTTTCATGTTTTTGACAAAAGTCTCCCAAAGTTATCTGAGTAAACCTAACAGCCATTGGAGAGAGATACAGTTATCTAACGGGATGGTAAAACACGAAGCAGGGGGTGGAAGAACAAACGAACAATTCTTACAATGGAGGGAAGAAAGAAGTGGGGTCCATCAGAGCCTGCACTGGGATCAACACTTTTTAACTTGTTCATATATTGTATGTATTTAAGGATGAGCAGTGAAGTGAACAAGTTTGGCAGATAATCTGAAATTATTCAAACAGAAAACAAAATAGACATCTTTGATGAAAGAACCTCTCCAATCTGGTTGAATGATCAACAAAATGGCAAATGCAGTTTAGTACGAAGTGAGGTAAGGGATCCAGATGCCCATGCCCTGTGACAAAACCAATGATTTGGAGCTCTCTAGTTCAAAACTCTGAAAAATCGTTATCATCACTGGATAACAGCTATCCAGTTTGATACTCATGTTTGTTAATACAAGAAATGTTGCATTTTAATTACTTCTGCTCTGTCGTACAAGATTTGGAGTATTTATGTCTACCTGCTGAAGTTCAAGATGGCTTGCAATGTATATATAAAAGTCCAGTGGGGAATGTGTATAACCTCTCCCTGCAACTTTTCAGTAGTCACTTTACTTGTGAAGAAATAATCTTATCCTAGAAATGACTGTAGGATCACTCAATGTTAGCCCATCAGATAGTAGGTCTTATTGCTTAGGCCACCAATACTAGCAAGCCTCTCACAACTTCTGCTGGTAGATAAGGCAATGAGAGCACTGAAACAAAGGTGCTTTTAAACTTCTGCCCAAGTTCTAGCCTGGAATAATTACTATCAAGAATTTTCAAAGGAACAGTGGCTATTATGTCATTATGCACATAAGATTTTCTTTTTTGCATTACACACCAACTGATCTGTACAGCACATCCACAATTCACTGCAAGATAGGTAAGACAATCCTACCAATTTCTCTCTGATTGTGTCATATTCTCTAGCTCTCTTCCCACGGAAAGCCTTTGACCTTCCAAAAGTCTCAATTGTATCACAGTCATGTTCAGCTAGAATCCTGTTTACTCCTAACTACAAAAAAACTCCAGGAATTAAGTGTTGAATTGTGAGGGAACATGCAAACCCAACAAATTCAACAGCCTTGCTTTAACTGAGACTAACAACAGGACAGATAATTCCTGTTTTGCTTAAATAAAAGATTTCACACCATTTTGTCATGATGATTTCAAAATCTATTCAGATTATGCATCTGCGTGACTACACTTAAAAACCTAACAGATTTTAGAGGTGAACACATTACTCTTCCATAGAAAATGCAGAGTTCCTCACCCAAGTCTACTGATCACAAGACAGAAAGAACATAAAATCAGTTTTGCTGGATGCAATCAATGGTTTACCATTCTCGTTTACCATTTACAGCCCTAAAGAAACAAAATGCAAACTGTTTTTGTTGATGGAGAAGGAAGCCACAGGATGGAAAAAGGTAGTAAGCAGAAACACAAGCAACAGACGTTGATGAGTGTACTCCTTACAAACATCCCAATGTGGAAACATACCATTGATAAAAAAATCTATATTTATAGAATTTGCACGGTTTCACCTTGTACTATATCGATTGCGGCTTGTCACAGCAGGTTTGCCTTCAAACAAGGATCTCTAACAATGAGAACTGGATGCTTCCTATTTACAAAATGAAAACATTCTTTATAGGTCCATTAGTTAGTTTTTAAATTCTGCCACAAGCCATGTGAACATCCACGCAGGTATAAAACTCAGGAAACGTTCAGCCCAGCTTGTAAGTAAATTGCAGCTTTAAGGCACTGGAAATTTTAGGTAAGAATGCTAGAATACTAATGTAATTAGAATAAAACCAGAGAGCTTAATGTTTGCAGTTAAGCATGTTGGTGTATGATGCAAAGAAGAAATTCTAGGATCTCAAAAAGATCTTAAAAAAACCTTTTAAGAAAAAGTTATCACACCTCAATATCCAAGGAAAATTGGTCTTGTTTGCAGTAGATTTTTTTTTAAAAAAGTTGTCTCACCATGTACAATATCAGAGAGCAAGAGTGAGTGAATTCTAATGTACAAATGTCAAACAGAACAACGCATTTTAACCTGCACAGTAGTTAGTTTTCGGGAAATAACAAAATGAAAATTTAACTGTGATCTTCAAGTACTCACAGGGACAGTGACTAGCTGTGAGTCAACCGTGAGCAGTTAAAAAAAGCCAATGGGATTCTAGCCTGCAATCAATGGGAGTACAGTTTTTAAGTAAAGGGAAGTAACAGTACCACTCTATTCTACTTTGGTCAGACCTCACTTAGAATATTATATCTAGTTCTGGGCACCACAATTCAAGAAGGATGTTGACAAACTGGAACGTGTCCAGAGAAGAGTGACCAACGTGTTAAAAACCCATGCTCTATGAGAAGTGGCTTATGGAGCTGGGTATGTTTAGCTTAAACAAGAGAAGGTTTAGAGGTTACACGATAGCCATGTTCAAATATTTGAAAGGATGTCCTAGTGAAGATGGGTAAAGCTTGGTTTCTTTTGTTTTCATTTCTGCTCTTCCAGAGATGAGGACAGAGTGACTGGAAGACCAATGAGGGAAGAATTTAGAGGAACCCAACAGAAGTTTGGGAGACCCACTGGCCAGCAAGGAGAATTGGGAGAAATTATATCTCATCTAGAAAAGGGTCTGCACCAGTAGTCCATGACTTGCTCTGCTCAAACGCTGCTGTAATTGGCTTCAGCTAATTACACATGAGGAAGAAGACATACACATGGGGCAGAAACCAACTGTCAGCACCATCAGTTTAGTCTCATTTTTCCTATTCACTTACAGGGCTGCAACTCCTGGGTCTCTGGACCCTCATAAGGCATACCCTCAATATCTGAGTTTTGAGAACATCTGGATAAATTAAGTCATACAGCTAACGGAAAAACGAAAATGGATGGCTGGGACAATGGAACTTAATAAAACAACTTGTTTAAAAATGTTCTTTCTTTCGTGGAAACTCTGCCACTTTCCCAGCCTTACCTTCCATTTTCTCTGCTCTTTTAGAATCACATATTGCTTTTAAGTCATCAGTATTACTCTCACTTGATGAGAGGAAAGCCTTTCTTAACACTTCCATTTTGTCCTCCTCAAGAGGCATGCTGGGTGGCGGACATCTCGGGGGTTTTGCCTTTTCATATTTCGCTCTTATTTGATTCAGATCTGCACCGATCGGCTCGCATCTGAGATGGCAAACTTCGGGGGTTTTTTTTGGTGTTCTCCTCAGAGCCATGTTGAATGGGGGACATCCTTTGCCAAATAGGCGATTCTGTTCTGTACTACTTCTCCTTTCTTTATTTCTCTAAGGTTTCTAACACTGTCTGTCAGAGAAGAGCTAAAACCTGACCAGTTTGTTCAGCAGGATAGTAAGAACTGTCAGAGATGGGGAGGAGTCCTAACTGTTATAACGGAAAAGAATTCTGACTCCTGCCTGTCCTGGTTGGCATGTGGGATTAACCCAATTGTTGTGGATTACTCCTCTGTGCCATCCTGAGAATGATACGTGGGTCCTAGATGTAATCATATCTTTGTAGCTAGACAAACTTTTAAACTGCATTCTGAGAGTCTCAGAAAGATGAATTATTAGAAGTTTAATAAGCTAGGACATGTCCCGAGTAGCTGACCAGAATGGTAAGGAATCTAGAAACCAAGCCCAATGACAACTAGTTAAGGAAGGATGGGTATGCTTAGCCTGTGAAAGAGAAGACTGAGAGTTCGTACGACATCAGAGGACAGGACGTGTACAAATTGGTTAAAAGCCGTAGAAAGGAGATCTACCTCTGAAGGTAGTGGACTTCTCTTTATTGGGAGGCCTTTAAACATGCTAGGAGACTTCAAGAATGCTTTAGCTGTAGACTTCTTGCACTGGCCAGGAACCAGACAGATGGCTGTTAGCATCCCTTTTAATTCTATCACTTTAAGTACAAACATTGGAATTTGGGTAGTACAAAGGGAAAATTGGAATGCCCATAGCCCTGGTCAGGCACAGCAAGATAAACAAGATGGGTTGCCAACAACAGCAGAAAAAGGTTTTCCTGGCCTGAGAACGAAAGGGTGAATACCAGAGGGAACAGGAATCACTAGAACTTAATACTTTTCTGACAAAAAGCACAATCAAGAGAGCTTATTTTTGATTTCTCATGAAACTGGTTTTACATGTAGTGATAACAGTTTGTTCTGGAACATGTTCTACTTGGTACTGTAGTTCTTCATACTTATATTGAACAGTCTAGGAAACTGTACTCTGACATTACAAATACTTTCAAGGAAATTTACTGAGTAGTCAAATGTCAGAATGAATTTTGAAGATTTCAAGATCTGTACCTTACCTAACCCAACAGTCATTAAAACTGAAGAATAACTGCTTAAGGAAGTCAGTCTGCCTAACTGAACTTTTTGAGTCTATCAGTATAGGGGGAAAAAAAAAAGGAAGTAAGGGAAAAAAACTTTTACTAACTAAATACTGACATAATAAAAGCAAAAATACCTACTTAAAGATTTATGCAACCATTTTAATAAGTGAATACCAACTTGAAGCCTACTGAAGACTACAACTTAAACATGCCATTTGGATGTGAGGTGGTGCTGTAAAAATTATACACCTGTACCCTAATTTCAATACCTTGATTTTCATAAAGCTAAAATTATTTTGTACAATACAACTATGTAATCAGTTATTTTACAAGGTGAACTTTTACCACAAGCTTCAGGAGCCAAGCAGCTTCATTTGCCCAACTCGTCTTTTCTTTTTAAAAAGGCATGCAAAAATGACACTAGATTTATAGTGAAACTGGAAAAAAATGTTACCTTGTGAGTCAAAAGTCCTCCAACACAGCATGATAAAAACACGGAGGATACAGAAAATGTAAGAATGATTCAAACAGATTTTATATTTTGCATTTAAATATATAAACATCCCCAGATACCAAAATGATATGTTTTTTTTTGGGGGGGGGGCACTGTCACTTCACCACAATGAAGGTAGGCTTGATGTAGGTCATCAGTCAAATGACACAATAGAGCAACACTCTTCAGTTCCATTTTGATGTGATATAAAAACTTTGAAATTGGAATGTGAAGTTTATTATTAAATCTGAAAGTTCATTATTCTGCTTCATGTAGTTAATAAAGCAGAAAGCATCTATTTATCATTAACAGAGTACACAGTATGACACATGTATGTACCCTGTGGAGCTACTGGGTTATGCCAAGGTTTCATCACAGTCACTTGTCCCAACCCTGTGATACTGAGGAAACCATTACGGGCTCCATCAACATATTGCCAACACTGAATATATTTATCCTTTGTGTCAATCAGCCAGGGTTGTGCAGGTGGTGAGCCAGTGCCAGGGTCCTGTAATGGACTGGATGAGGGGCAATTAACTGAAATTAAATCCTGTTAAGATGAAAGCGGACCTGTGCTGCACGGGGCTGCGCTTCTCCTGCAGGAACACGCATGTAGCTCAGAAGTACTCTTGGATCCATACCCATCAGTGGAGGCTGTGGTTAACTCTGTTGTTTGGAGGGCCTTGGGCCAGCTTTGACTAGCCTGCCTGCTACTTCTTCTCCTAGACAGGAATAACTGGCCACAGTAGTTCATGTATATGTTACTTCCCAATTAGACTATTGCAATGTACTCCATGAAACACTGCCCTTGAAGATGATATGGAAACTGCACGTAGCATAAACCACAGCAGCTAGACTGCTGATTAGAACATCTTAGAGAAAATATATGATACCATCTCTAAAAGACTGGCTGCCAAATCATTTCCGATGTGAATATTAAAATTCTGATGACATTCAGAGCTGTACATGGTCATGAACTTCAATATTTGAAGGAGTACCTCTCCCTGTATACAATGGACTTAGGTTTCCTAAAGGGGCCCTCTTCTGTGTCCCACCAAGAGAAGAAATTTATTTTGCAAGCACACGCAAGATGACCTTCTTTGGTGTGGTATACTGGTTAAGGAATGCCCTCCCAAGAGGTTCTAATGGGTACTGATGAAAACTTCCCTCCAAAATTAAGTGAAAATATCCTTTTTTATCACAGACTTTCAGGTCTACCAATATTACCCAACGCAGTAATATGGTATTTTAAATTTGTCTTAATTTGTTCAACTGTTTCAAATTATCTCTAAAAACTTAAATATGTACTTATGTCACCCTGAGACCTTGCATGTATGGCTCTGGACCTTACAGACATTACCCGCTCCAGTTGTCTGGACTCTTCTCCCATTTCATGAAGCCAATAGGCACTCCCATCTTATCCGGTCAATAGTTTCCCTGGGTCAGTCCACCCTTCTCTCCAACAGATATCAGTCTCTCAACTCTTCCATCCAAGCAGTTCACTTACCACTTCTAGCCCATTTGTTACCATTTTGTTTTTAATCAGCCCCTCAGTAGATTTATCTCAATGCTACAGCTCTGAACAGCAGCAGTGTGTATGAACACTATGAAAAACTATCCTGCTTCTTTTAAAAAAAAATGATATTCAGAGTTATCTTTTAACAATAATGGGTACAGAATTTCAGATGTTACCCATTTTTTTCACTGCACTTATGCACCCAGGATATGGTGCTAGACTCATAAAGATCTCTGTACAAGATCTATGCTTTTTGCAGTCAGTGTCCAGAACTTTCAGAAATCATCTTAATCATCTTTTCAATTATCCTGATATTTGTTGGCAGTCAAATTCTGCAAAGACCACAAGGTCCAGCAGGTTCCTCGCTTGCCTTGCAGACAATTTCATGGTCCAGAAGGTGGAAGAGGCGACAAGGGGATTGGCTATTTTAGATCTGATCCTGACCAACAGGGATGACCTAGTTGACGAGGTGGAGGTGGTGGGATCCTTAGGAGGGAGTGACCATGCTCTTTTGGAGTTTGTCATCCAGTGGGAAGGAGAAGCCACGTGTAGCCAGATATGCATCCTAAACTTTAAGAAAGCTGACTTCTCTAAACTTAGGGAGTTACTTGCTGAAATCCCATGGTCAAGAATACTAAAGGCGAAAGGAGAACATGACGGATGGGAGTTTCTTAACAGTGAGATACTGAAGGCACAATTTAAAACTGTGCCAATAAGGAGGAAAAATGGCAGGTGTCTAAAGAAACCGGAATGGTTGACTGAAGAACTCTCAGCTGAGCTAAGTGTTAAAAGAAACATGTACAGGAAATGGAAGAATGATGAAACCACCAAAGGGGAATTAAAGCAAACAGCAAGGAGATGTAGGGAGAAAGTCAGAGAAGCTAAAGTCCAGAATGAACTCAGGCTTGCCAGCGGCATCAAAAACAATAAAAAGGGTTTTTTTAGATATGTCCCCAGCAAAAGGAAAAACAAGGAAATGATAGGATCACTGTGTGGAGAAGGCGACC
Organism: Cyclura pinguis; assembly: GCA_030412105.1. Taxonomy (NCBI): domain Eukaryota; kingdom Metazoa; phylum Chordata; class Lepidosauria; order Squamata; family Iguanidae; genus Cyclura; species Cyclura pinguis. The sequence continues at coordinate 12,230,455 of CM059599.1, read as the reverse complement.
AATTAATAACGGGGGGAAGTGAGAAGGAAGAACTACTTAATACCTTCTTTGTCTCAGTTTTCTCCCAAAAGGATAGAACTACCCAACGTGGGGAGCAGGTGAGGAAGTGAGGGAAATGCAGCACAGAATAAGTAGAGAAGTAGTACAGGAATATCTGGCTAAACTAGATGAATTCAAGTCCCCAGGGCCAAATGAATTACATCCAAGGATATTAAAAGAATTGGCAGAAGTAATTTCTGAACCATTTGCAATAATCTTTCAGAACTCTTGGAGAACAGGAGAAGTCCCAGCAGACTGGAAGAGGGCAAATATCATCCCCATCTTCAAGAAGGGGAAAAAAGAGGACCCTAATAATTATTGCCCGGTAAGCCTGACATCAATTCCAGGAAAGATCCTAGAGCAAATCATTAAACAGTCAGTTTGTAATTACTTAGAAAGCAATGCCATAATCACTAAAAGCCAGCATGGATTTCTCAGAAATAAGTCATGCCAGACTAATCTTATCTCTTTTTATGATAGGGTTCCAAGCTTGATAGACGACGGGAATGCTGTAGATGTAGCATATCTTGACCTCAGTAAGGCTTCTGACAAAGTTCCGCATGACATTCTTGCAAAGAAGCTGGTAAAATGCGGGCTGGACAGGGCTACTGTTAATTGGATTTGTAATTGGTTCACCGACCACACCCAAAGGGTGATCACCAATGGCTGCTTTTCGTCCTGGAGAGAAGTGACTAGTGGGGTGCCGCAGGGTTCTGTCCCGGGCCCCATGCTATTCAACATCTTCATCAATGACTTGGATGAGGGAGTGGAGGGGATGCTGATCAAATTTGCAGATGATACCAAACTGGGAGGGGTTGCTAACACACCAGAGGATAGGATCAAATTTTAGTATGACCTTGACAGATTGGAGAGCTGGGCCAAAGCTAACAAAATGAATTTCAGCAGAGAGAAATGTAGGGTCCTGCACTTGGGCAGAAAAAATGAACGTCACAAGTATAGGATGGGGGACGTGTGGCTGGATAGCAGTATGTGTGAAAAGGATCTAGGAGTCTTGGTAGATCACAAACTGAACATGAGTCAGCAGTGTGACGCGGTAGCCAAGAAACCAACGCGATTCTTGGTTGCATCAATAGAAGTATGGTGTCTAGATCGAGGGAGGTAATGGTACCACTCTATTCTGCATTGGTTAGGCCTCATTTGGAATACTGTGTCCAGTTCTGGGCACCTCAATTCAAGAAGGATGTCGACAAGCTGGAACATGTCCAGAGGAGGGTGACCAAAATGGTGAAGGGTCTGGAAGCCATGCCCTATGAAGAACGCCTTAGGGTGCTGGGTATGTTTAGTCTGCAGAAAAGAAGGTTAAGAGGGGACATGATAGCCATGTTTAAATATTTGAAGGGATGTCATGTTGAGGAGGGAGCAGGCTTATTCTCTACCACTCCAGAGACTAGAACAAGGAGCAATGGATTCAAGCGCATGTGAATCTCAGGAAGAACTTCCTTATGGTCAGACCTGTCCGGCAGTGGAATATGCTGCCTCAGAGTGTGGTAGAGTCTCCTTCTTTGGAGGTTTTTAAGCAGAGGCTGGATGGCCATCTGCTGGGAATGCTTTGATGTGTGTTCCTGCATGGCAGGGGGCTGGACTCGATGGCCCCTCGGATCTCTTCCAACTCTATATTCTATGATCTCTCATATCCTAACTCCCAGATTACAGTATCAAGCACTTCTGACAGCTCCGACCTAGCGTGGAATATGTACTCTTAACAATACAGTTCTCAAAGCATCAATGTAAATGTGCAGATAAAGTTTTTGAGACTTCCGGAGGTGAGTAACAACTGCCATGAGTTTATTTGTAGCTGCCCAAAGACTGCAAACACACACTCTAACAAAGACATGATGTCTTTCTAATCTATGGCTGTCAGCAGGTGCTACTCCTTCAAATGGCTACGTTTTCATCTAGCTTTGAGAGCGCTAAAGCAACAGATGTGCCAACCAACTGTCCTACCTACCTACCATCAGATTATAAAATGAAACTTCTTGGAGCATCTATTAACCAAATCAAACACTAAGTAGAGATGAAACAAGACCAGTTAGTGCTAGAATATCCTATCTTCCATCACCTTTGGAGAGTCAACATTCTCCCCATATAAGCAATGTTTCCAAAAGTCATGGATTATACTTAGTACTTTAAAACACAGGAGAATGCAACATTCCCAAATAAAACCACTGGTTCACTTACTAATATATTTACTATACTGATATCAATTCTGCAGGTTTTTAGATAGGAAACCCCGTCTCAACACAAAGTGGTAATGATCTGTGTGTAGGACCTATAACTGTAAGAAAGAAAAGATGCAAAGTCTGCATGTAAAAAACATCTTATTGCCTATTAATGATTTACCTATAGTATGCTAAGTGCACTGACTGTCTGACCTTTTCAATAAAAGAATAAGAGAAGCTGATAGGGCAGTAAACACAACAGCCTTACAAATAATTCTAACCGATGCTTCTCCTTAGGGATGTTGTTCTCTAGTCTTTCACCTCACCACTTTAGGATATATGTCTTTTTTTCCCTGCAAAAAAACTCCATAAAACTTTAAAACCTTCATTTCACTCGGCTCAGATTCTTTGTTAAAGGTAATACTAACTTTGGACAGAAATTAGTAATTTGTGGCCATAGTTTCACTCCTATCTCAAGAGAGAGGTGGCAGTGCCATATTCATTCACCCAGGACAGATATTTCAGGCATGCCTCTCCTACCTACTTGATTTAAATTGAAAGTAAAAAAGATGACGGTAACGACATGAAGTTTGAAAAGGCATATTCAAATCTGCAAAAACTGCCCTTTTATGCCCTGCTGTTCTTCTGTTCTCCCTAGTTTTCCAGGTGACAACTAACTTTTATGTACTGTGACATCAACTAAATAATGTCCACTTTGTCAGTTCTTGCACCTGCTTGCCAGAGCTGGTATCACAGTCTGCAACTACTACTTCTGCCAGCCAAAGTTTTTCTACTTGAAACTTCAATTAAACGACTATCAAGTTAAGTGCCAAAAGTTTACACTATGGACAATGAACCTTGCTTAGTACAGGAAAAACACCTCTTGAGGTAGAACAGAAGTCAGATCATTTCTCACACTCCCATTTTTTTGGTCAACAGAGAGCCTCTTATTTAGGAATAGTTTAGAAATGTGCAACCATCAACTCTATCAGCATTCTCACAGCAAAACTCCTCCTCACTCCAAAATAAGATGGTTTAGTCTCCAACTCTTCAAGAGTTGTGCATGGATCAACGATGACCCACAGCTTAGGTCTCCTGTGTTGTCAAACCATACAACTCTATTTTATTGAGGTTTGCTTTTATACATCAATACAATTCTCAAAGCATCAAATCTTAGTATCACCACTGTAAATTCCTCTGTGGACGTTGAACAGCTGTCCAAATGCAGTATGCTGTGGTAAAAACAATCCTGTTTGCTCACAACAAGGACAGAGGTGGGGGAGAGAAGAGGGAACTCATTATTACAGTTCAGTGGCCAAACACAGCTGCTTTAAGCATGGAGCTGAATCTTGACCATCATCACATCATCAGTACAAGTAGCAATAAATGAAGGAGGTGAAGTGGGGATACTGCTACATGAATTTTGTTAAGAGTGTGTCAGAATACTCATTTGAAATATAATCTGTTAATAACTGGAAATCAGATCAAACATTTCAATTAAAGGCTTGTAGCACTTGTTCCACGCGAAGTGACATTTAATACATTAGTAATATTGAATCTTCACAAATGGCAACTGTCCCAATGAGACAAAGAACACAACACAGTAGCATCAACGAATATAAAACAATCTTACTAAGAAGGCAATCTGAAACAAGTCTCTACCTTCACACTGGTTTCTTGGAAGAATTTTCCATCTTGTTTTTATCACATTTTCCAAGATCTGCAGGCCATAATACTGAAAATTGGAGAAATGAAATATGTGAGTATGCTCGATGACTAACAGCAGCATTCAGGATTCTCATTCGAGCTGACATCATTGACACTTAACATCTAAGATTAAGATGGTTAAACACAAAACTATTCACCCATTTACTGAGTTTCTCCCATGCATTTTTCTCATTTTATCCTTTGTTATTCTAAAAATCCTGCTGTTTGATCATGATCACACCAGAAGGGGAAAGAAAAATGTTTTGCAACCCCAAATGAATTTATCTGAAAGGGGAAAAATAGCAGTCAAATAAAAATGCACAACCTAAATGACTGCTCATAAGTTCTAGTATACAAATGAGTTTAGCAACTTGGATGTACATGGGCTTTCTGACTTTGGAATTGTTAGGATTGGTACTTAACATTACAACCACTAAAACTTTCTAAAAAATGGACAGCCTACACTTCATTGGTGTGTTATTTAAGGAACAGCAAGACCACTCAGGTTTATTTTAAGGTACAATAGTCTCTCCCCTAAAGCAGCTATATCTACTCTTTCAAGATTAACGTTTGTGTTCAGTCAAAAGTTCACCAAACCCATATATATCCTGAACTTGTTTTACCTTTCAGGTAAGCCTGCCAAGGCATGGTTCAAAACAAGACACTTTGTAGGAAATTAGAAACACTCTTCAACCCGTTTTATTCCATTAATCTGCTTAATTTAAAAGACGTCCAATTATGACTTCTATGACAGCATATAAAAAATTAAGGCCAAAATTAAAGCAAGACCACAGAAAGTGGAACAAAATGGGTAAGAATGTAGCATTCTCTTTAGTCAGAAACTGGCGGAGAGAACAGGGGAGGCTGTACCTGAAAGGCAAATCTGTGTTTGAGTGATGATTGGTCAAGATTTGCTTGAGAATGAAAGTTCTCCTTCAAGACTGTTAGTGTCTATACAGAGTACAGTATCTAGAATTTCAGCCAAAGGGATCATGTAGGCCTTATTTTGAATAAGCAGCACAATGCAGATTGTCCCAAACTACATTGTACTCTTTGAGATGCATTTCAGTCTTCTCCATACTGTCTTGCTACTTTCTCCTGAAATTTTAGTGGCTTTTGAATTTCTAGAACCTCACAGAAGTGTGTACATTCAAGAAGGCATCTCTGTTCTTCACAGGCTAGTCTATTATGCCCCCAAGATGAAAATTTCAGTCAGAAGTTATAACCTCAACAAGTTAGATGTGAAAGGTGAGAGAGACCATCATTTGCAGCTGTTTTTACTTCTGTTTGTTCAGCAGGTCTCTCACTGCTAAAGTAAAGAGCTATGCTTAAAACTGAACAGCAGGCGTTCTCCTCAGCAATGGGAACCAGTGCCAAAAAAACAGCAAGCAAAGCTCTGGCAGTGTGTAAGATTTTCTTCTCTCTTCCCCAACCCCCAAATGCACATAACTTCTTTGTTTTGTGGCCTAAATCTCAAGTGAACAAACATTTCTACTGAACACTGATGGCATTCATGAAGCTGCTCTGAATAGCTTCCCAAGTTGTTCAGCAGCAATCAAACCAGTGTGCACGCCACATCTGCACAACAGGATGCCCATGACAAGATTTCCTATCCAGAACTCTCAATAATCAATATTATGCAGTGATATAAAGTCGCTGCAAGAGCCCTCCTTGCCCTAACATTAGTTCTACTTGGGTCTAATCTGTCTTCTAGAATGAGTTTATGTCACTGGAAAGGACAACCATCAGCACGACCAGCACTTACAAGACCAACAATTTTTTTTCAGAGACAAAATGTCAGAGACATATCTGCACTCAAAGGGTTGAAAAGAGCTCAGAACTAAAACTATCTTATTCCCAATCTGCAGTTGGGCCTTAGGAAAACTAAACAGCAGGGCAGGTATGTATTCCTATTTTTTTTTCTGATTCTTACAAAAAAAGACAAGAGAAAGAAGAAAATCATGAGTGTTAAGTATGGTTTACCTTTTCTGGTAACATCCACTGACACAGATTAACTGATGCATTTTCTCTGCCTCATCTTTTTGGTGTACTATTTCTTATTCTATTCCTACCATATTATAATAGAGCAATATACTAAGAAAAATAACAAACATACAGAACTGCCATCAGTTCAGACCTAAGTACTTCTAGTTCAATATTATCTACGATGCTTGGCAAGAGTCCATAAGGACTTGGATATGTGGTTGTTTCAAAGCATGGTTATCAATATTGTTTTCAACTGGAGATATGAGAAAGCATGAAGTCCAGCACTGTACAAGCAAATTTGCTTGCACAATAGGGCTCCCCAATTTCTCTTCTTTCCTGCAATGCCTCTTTCTCCAACCCCAAAATTTCATCCAAGAGTTCCCAATCCTCTAGAGCAGATGTTGAAGGTGATATGAAGTGAAGTGGACAGGATGTTAGCCTTCTGCCTGTTGCACTGACAGACGCTATTCTGTCTGAAGGTGAAGTTAACCAGATAGCTTCCCAAACTTTGGCTTTTTGCTGGCAAAGTCATGTGTACTGACCTATAGCTCCTTTCCACCATTAACAGCCCACCATTAATCACATGAAACACTCTACACTTAACAAGTGTTCAGTGACATATGCAGTAACTTGTCTATCTTCTTTCTGTATGTGCAACATGAAGAGAAAGACTTTTCTTTTCTCTGAGGCGCATACACACACCCCTACAAAACATACATACAAACAACATAATCAAACGACACTGTGACCATTTTTTCCTGCTAGCTAGTATTTTAGAGAGTGTTCTTTTTCACTATTACCCTTTCTAAAATCAATATGCTTAAGCAGCAAAGATTCAAAGCCTACTAGTCTTGTGAAGAGATGTCAGGACATATTGGCAAAACTTTTGTGTAGATAAATGATCAAAGGCTCTACGTAGTATTGCCTTCCACCATAGATTTGGGCTTATCTCTAGTTCGCATTTTTTTTCAGGTCTCAAAAATTATACATATGATATAATCCATGCTGCAAAAGATGGGACAGAAACAGCCGATTAATGAAAAATGGTATACAATGATCCCTGTGGCAGAAATTATTATGGGACACTTATTCTATGAACCAAACCCATTCCCTCCCACCACCCAAGAAACCAAAACAAGGAAAAAAAGCAATTGATGAACAGAATTCAGTTAAAGGGAATCAAAAGGGTAGACCTTGTGGAGGCCTGCCGTCAAAGCCTAGCTGTGTCAGTTGCACAGGAAGACACCCCTTTTCTTCCTATTACAAGCAATCAACATAATGGAACATTATGATTAATATCATGTAGTGTTAACAGCTTTAAGAAAAAAAATGACTGCATAAAAGCCAAATGTCATAGTGCATAAATTTAGCACCAAATCATTTGCAATTTATGTAAATTGAAGAATTCTTTACCTGTTGCTTTCTTTCTGTTCCTCTAATCATCTCATTTTTCACAAGACAAATTTGAGTTTTAAAAAATACTGTTGATAAATCAACTTAAACATTAGTAATGTCTGTGAGTATAAAAAGCAAAGTTTACCAGGCAAGCAAACAGGCAAACATGGTTACTTAAATTTAGTACTTTGAGGAAGTTCTTAACTTTGTCCTAAATTTACAAAGGCTTCTTTTTTAAAAAAAATTAAGACTTTAATAACTGCCATCCAAATTCTGCAGAAACTCACTGGAGCATGGCTATATGTTATCTAGTTACAAGGTTTGCCAAAGTGTGTGTATGTTCAAAGAATGTGGCCATGCACAAATTTCAATGGTATGATAACCACTTTCACATGTTCTACAACTTGTAATTAAACCCTTAGAAGTTGCACAGCAAAAACATAACTGCTGAAGGCTGAATAATCTCTGCTTTACCTAATACCTAATTACAGGACTTTACTTAATGTACTGTACACAAGTACAGATTGTATCCACCTGAAGAAAGTGTTTGGGGTGCTTAGCCTGCTTTAAACTGTACAGAATAATACTGGTCTTTCAAAAATGCTGAGGAACATATTTTGTCCTCAGTCATGTGTACTGGCTCTCATCAACCTAAATGAAAGCCATACACTTTATCTAAAAACATGATATTGCTACAAGATTTTGTAATACTCAAATCTGTTCATATTACAATCAGAATTTTTATACAAATCCCAAGCGACCCACAGTTTTATAAGAAAAAGTGAAAACCTCACGGAAACACTGCGCGATAGTATAGGGTCAGACTAAAGTAGTCTGAAAATAAACAAAACAGTTAAACAAATGCTAAATTCTAGAAATGGAGATACCTTCCTCAAAGCCTGAGTGGAAGAAAGACAAAAATTAGTTTAAACATCATGCACTTACTTTGGTGTTCATGTTCTGTGAGAACTCCAAAATAGTATCAACTCTTGTCCACGCATCAGGGTGTTCCTTTAAGTGAGTCAAAACCTCCTGTGCCATCCTTTGCTAGATTAAGGGACACAAATAATTAACAGGTGTCAAGACAGCTTTTCCAAACGAGTTTACAATTTCCAGTTGCAGACAGCTGAGGCCCTTTTCCTGAAGCTAAAAAAAAAAAGATGCATACTTCCCTCCAACTTTCTCCCCTGCAAAAGTTTACTTTCATTGTGCATTAAAAACACCCTTTCTAAGATCACACAAATTTCACTGTTGGTTACCAATCTAGATGTGCTTGCTATTAGGAAAGGCATGTTTGAAGCGATGACTTAAGCAGAAGTAAACAAACAGAAAAAAACTTCTAAATGTGGATTAATTTTTCTGCTTATTTGCATCAGAAGTCGCTGAGTAAGTCCAGCTGCACTTGATGACAACTTGTAGCAAAAAGTACCCAACACAAAGAGTGCTGGCCAGAGCAACAAATTATGCAGGGACACAGTGGGCAGCCTGTACTGCAGATGGCATTTTGGGCTCACAAGAGACTTTAACTATTCAATGTTTCTCTCTTACATAGCAATAGCTATTCTCTCATAGTCCACTAGTGCACCCTGCCACACGGTTTGAGAATTACTGGTGTGGCATACACGTATATCTTTGATGGCAGGTGAAATTCAGGCATCAATTCTCCAGTTAGGATAGAAGCATGATCAATACACAATAGGGAGCCTGTCAATACTAGTCAATATTTTGAAATTTCAAGCCATAACATAACTTGTTTTTAAGATACAAAAAGTATGTACTTCATAGCCTTTTATTTGCCCCAGACAGTAACTAAAACCTGTATCAGAAAGCCACACACTTATTTCAAAACATTCTTTATAAGAAAAGAATATACCATGTATTATATGTTTAACATGAAAAAAATACACAACAGCATTAAATGCACCATACTAATGAAACCCTAGCTCTTTTGAAATCTCATAAGGTTTAAGATATAGAAACACCTGACAAATGCATACACTTGTATAAACTATTCAGGCTGCACTTGTTTAGAGACCCACTGAGAAAGAAAAACTATTATAAAATTAGACTGAAACAAAGATGCTGTATTCAAGAAATCTGATCAACTCCCAAAGTATGATGAAACTATGCAAGACCCCTGCTGTAGCAGACTGCTGCCTAACAATACACAAGGTATGTAACTGAAATGTGCAAGGGTGCAGAAATTGTGTGAATGTCCAAAACAGAAGGGAAGCAAATACTGATTGATATTGATTAGGTTTTTTTTGTAGCATGGATCATTCCCAAACATATATAATGGATACAAAGCCATCACACTTTTAAGTAACAGCTGATTTCTAACTGAATCCATTTGTAACTGTGTTTCTGTTAAAGAAAAAACTCCTTCCTACACACAATTATCGAAACCATTTTGCCACACAAGACAAAATGGGATAGAATAACTGGTCCCACCATCCCATTCAAATTAAATCGTTTAAATTTTCTTCTCTTTCCCCATCCTCTGTTTCATCAAACCAGACTGTAAATGAGGGCAGTGGAGAAAATGCAACAATGGCTAAGGTACAGCTCAGAGACAAAGAAACAAGAAAAAATAGCATGAAGACAAGGGTGTGTCAAGCAAAAGCATGGCTGTGTATGGAGACAGACAGGCAGAATGACTGGACTCTGGCAGTTTTGACAACTTTCTGTAGAAGAGTGCTTGTCGCATGATCAGAAAGCACCTGGACTGGAAGCTACTGGAATCAGACTGGACACAGTAGTCTTAATATCAAATGTTCAAGGTTTAAAAGTGTACAACTATAAAGAACTTGGAAAAGCCCACAGTATCTAAAAAACAAAAGAACTAAACATGTGCCTTCAATAAAGGAACAAATATAGAGGACCAGAAACCTAAGTAAGCTATTTGCCTTCCAGTTACAAGTATCATCATGAAATCAGTTCTGAAGGGGGATGCAGGGATAGCAGCAAACCACTTTATTCAAACATCCCAAATAAAGAACAAGCACTAAGTAAAATTTAGTCAAATTATTCTCTCTTTTATCTTTCTGCAGTTGGTATCAGATCGGAAATCAGTGAAATTTTTTAGAACAATTCTTGTATTTCTGTTTGGTTAGACAGACTCTTTAAGCACTGCTTCAAGGCAAGTGCAGCTTTACCAGTGTATACAGAAAGTCATTAACAGAACAAACCATTTCTTGTCTATAGCCAACTCTCTGGTACAGTCACATCACACATTTTCTGATTTCCAAATGAATACTCTACCTGAGCTCCTTCTCCATGATATAGGCAGTTCACTACATTATCCAAAAGATTTATATCCAATTTCTGGTTGAAATCCAGCAGCTGCCGCGCTGCATGGTCTGCTAACATTGTCATAATTGCTGGCATAGATCACTGAAATGTTAAACAGAAAAATAAAGTTTAAAAAATCATTTAAATATAAGATCTCAAATTCAAAATCCTTTCCAACTGGCTGCAGGACCATTTCAGCACTATCTTTTATAAATCCGTCATACCAAATTCTGTAAATACTACAAATGAATAATTTTATGCTTGGTTAGCTTCAATTTCCTTCACAAAGTAAAGTAAAAGATTGCTACTACTGAAGTCAGAAATTAATAGGTCACTACACATGCATGTCACAAATATAAAACCAAGTACTTCATAAAGTTTATCTACATCTTTAACATCTGTTAATAGTGGTGTCTGGTTTTAGTCCTCCCTCAGCCAATGTATCAGCAAATAATATCATCACCAACATGAATGGAAGGAAAAACCAAATTAAACTTTAAGTTACCTACAGATTTTGAGGGGTTTTTTTTCTTTTGGAGGGGGGGCACTGATATTTATCAACCTAGAAAAGTGGAATCTGTTACATTTTAAGTATGTCTGTTGTTCCTCCCTAATAGTGAAGTAAAAATACTACTCATATGAAATATTTAGTATTTCATCACTTCTGTGAACTTGACACATGAATTTTAGCATATAATTGTGAATGAAAATCTGGTTAATATGATAAACACATAAAATAATCCTGTATCCTAAGCAAGAAACTAAAAAAATCACAATGCACAACAGTCTATTAAGGCTATAGAATTTGCTAAACACTCCTCCCACTAAACCTTGCCAAGTTGATTAGCCAATGGCTGCTTTCTTATACTGCTGCAGCTTCCCTATCATTCCTCTTCACTAGCATAAAGGAGTGAACACTGCCCTACAATAAGCAGGCAATCACAATACTAACGCTGATACTGTGAAGTTTAATACACATTTTTAATATACTCTTCCATTCAGGATTATTAATACCTTCATGATGCCCCCATAATTCAACTGTGTAATGTTATGACAAGGGGCAGTGTACCGCTTGTGACCCCCTGGGTCTGCAACTGACAAAGCAGAACAACTACAACAGAAAGAAAACAAGGCACCAATGAACCCATTTCTGTTTTTGAAAGATTTGTTGAAACAGCGCAGAAGAACACTGTATTCTATTTAAAAGGTTAAGGGGCAGATCTGGAAGCTTACTGAAAGGCCAATACCCTTTTTTGCCAGAAGACAGCCAGTCTAGAGAGGCTGCTAGACCTAGAAGTAAATTGACAGGATTTATTCTCACATTAAATATATAAAATTGCAATATAGTGGCCCCCAAGATTTTATTGGAATGATTCTGCAGAAAACTTTCCACTTATCTTTATAATGCATAATTAGAATCAACCAAAAAAGAATAAAATTATCACTAAACAGGATTAACTGACCAGAACTGTTTTTATAGTGCTGAGGATGGCTCAAGGAATTGACCATAGTAGTAAACCAACGAAGCAATCTTATGTTTACCCATTTCAGAAAAGGCTCCACTGAATTCAATAAGGCTAACTTGGCACATGATTGTGATGTACATTCAGTGAGTTTTGTGGGAACAAACATTACACACCTACTATTATTAGGCATGAGTTAAATTTATTTCAATAAGTACATGCCCCCGTACAGAAGATGAAGCAGCTTTTGACACAACCCAAACAGCTGCATCCCCATGTTGTTGTTGTACATGCTCCCCCAACTGTCAATTTACATACTGATATTCAGAAAAGAACCATAAGGCCTGACAACATTTAGTTGTGTGCTTTCCTTCTCTTATAATCCACTAGCTCCAAGTATCAAATTACAACACTGCTTTCTATGTTTGGCCACACACACCTTTCTTCTACATCTAGTGTTTCTGAATGAACAGTTAAATACACAAGCTTTCAAGTATCATCCTCATGCAATTCTCACCAACAATTTCTCCTTAGAGAAAATCTTCCTCTTCGTGCAAATATTATTGCATCACAGCACTACCAGCTACTCTATCTCTTTAAAGTGGCCTAAAGTGCCAAAAAAAGAAAGGGGGGGGCGGTGTTCCAGAAGTTTAGCTGTGGCAATATGCACAATAATATTTAAACACCAATATTTTCTCTCTCATATAGTTGCATGGCTTGTTTAAAAAACATTTCAGCATAAAATGGAAAATGAGGGGAATTAAGTAAATTTAGCAGGACTTGGAGACTCATCTATCATAGCACAAACTTTCTGATGGATATCAACCCACTTCTTCAGATGGAGCTCCAAAGGTGCTGCTGGATTCCTTCCATCTCCATCCTCCATTTTATGCTAAAAAAGACCACATTTTGAAAACTGGAACAATCCAGTCTTAAATCTTCACAGGGCAGCCTTACCCAGCGTGTGGCATCTTCTATAGGTGTTGTACTACTACTCCCCATCCATACATGTTGTACTACTATTCCCCATCAACTCCACGCAGTAGGGTGAATTATCAGGAATATTGGAAGGTTTAGTGTAACACATCTGGAAGTTTACTACATTATGGAAAGCTGGCAGAGGAAAATTAAAACTTGAAAGAACTTGGGTGGTAACTTTATTAATAACCTCAGAACAACCCAAGTAAAAATCATTACACATGAATCCCGTTTAACCATCTGAACAGGAAACAATCCTCAGAACAAACAGCACATTTCCACATGTCATCAGGCTTACAACAAATATCATAAAGAAGTTCTTTGGCCCATCCACTTCCACTTTCATTTTCCCGCTAGCTCCATCACCACTAATTCATCACAAACGAAGCAACCACCCCACTGTTACCAACAGCAAACTGCCAAAGTTGCACTTCTGGTCACCCACATCAGGCTGCATGTAAAAACCTTTCCAGTAAAACTACACATGTAAAACACACAAACCAACAACCTTCAGAACGTGGGGGTACCGCAGTGTGCCCCTCCCCTCTCCTTAAGAGCTTCGGCAACGTTTCCTCGAAACAAGGCATTCACTTCCGATCAAAGAAAACACGAACGAATTAAAGCACCACGCCGAAATCAAGAAGGAATACATAACGTAAATAGGTGCAAGGCACACGCACATGGGGTACACATCCAAAAGCGATGGCTACACACCCACCCACTGGAAAGGCCTCGGCTGCCGCCCTTCGCCAAACAGCAGACACACTGCAGAACATGCAACATTCACGGCTACTACGAACGCACAATATCCGATCTTAGGGGTTTAAAAAAACCCCTAAGATATCGAATTATCTAACGCAGTAATGAGAACCCCCTCACGAGGTGGGGTGGGGGAGAAACAGGGACGGCAACGCTTTAAAGGAGATTTTGTTGCCTTTCCTCCCCAACAGCAGCAAAGAGAAGCTGGGCCACTGCAACCCCTCCCTCCTCTATCCCTGCTTTCTATACAGGGCCCCCCACGTGATCCAGGCGGACGTTTCAATACCGCTGTACGGAGAGAGAGAGAGAGAGCGAGACACAAGTATTTCTGGAAACTTCCACTCCTAATAATTCGAATATTATGCTGATTCTTTGCTCCACGAGGTTCCCAGCCTCCCGCCTTGTGCCCCCCGACCTGTAAGTGTAAACCTCTCTTCTAATCTCCCGCCAGGACGCTCTTCAGCTCCCCCGTTACATCCCCCCCCCCCGTTCAATGTCCTAATCGCGCACTTGCTGCTTCCCTCCATCCACCCCGCCATGCTCCCAAGGATAGCCTAGGTTGGCTGGAACCCGCGGGGCTTTCGTTTGCCTTCCCAGATTATTCCTTTTTTTTTGTCCGAAGGCCTCTATTTCCGTAGTTCCTCCCAGCAGCACATCGCTTTTTTCAAACTCAGGCAGGCGCCAAACCAAGGCCCCATAATAAAGGATCTCCCTTTCCAGGCCCCGTGGCCTTTCTGCGCTCACACCACCAGCACACACACCCCCTTTTCCCTTTCCTCTTCCTCCCAATCCTCCCTCTCCCCCCTCTCCCTTCCCCTTCTCCACGAGGCTCCCAGCACAAGTCTCCAGGCTGGACCGTGTCATGTCTATGCATTACGGAAAGGCCTCGGACTTTGTCCTCTGTCCGCATAAACACCCACCCACCCATCCCATTTTACTTTTTTTTAAAAAACCTAGGAAACAATAATGACCAGCTCTACACACACCACCTTATAACATTTAGGCCTCAGCAGCGACACGTAGAAAGACTTCCCACTATCAATCCTCAGGTTCCCCCTTGCTCAAAATACTGCAGCCTCCTCGCAGGCTTTCCACTCTCCCCCTAAAAGCTTCCGTGGGTTTCTTACCCCCGTAAGTCGTTCCTTTTGCCCACCAACTCCCAACTTTTCTGATCCAGCCCTCCCCTCCTCATCCAGTTCTGTTCCCTCATGCACATGTTTCTATTAACTGAAAACTCTTACTTACCTAATTGAGTATCACAGCTACTTCTTCTAGAGAGTTAGTAGGAGAGTCAATACAAAAAAAAAAAAGAGGGGTAGGTGGGTGGGAATCCAAGCAAAGCCAAGAAGCACGAGGAGGAGTGGGTGTGTGTGGAAAAGACCTGCCCAGCCTTCCTTCCCCGTCTCAACTCCCCAGCGCACAAACGCACACCAACACAAAAGAGATATTTCCTTCTGTTTTCACGTGCGGCCCAGAAATCTGGTTTCATTCAAAACCACCCGCCTCGTCACTCCCCTCTCCTCACTCACAAACACACACAAACTTGAAAGCCAAACAGCGACTTATTACCAAATAGCTTACCAAACAGGATGGGGAAAGAGAATACGGGAGTCACCAAAAACTAAAATAAGAGGAAAGAGAGGGTACTCGGGTGGAGGGAAACGCACAACGGGTCACTTTCTACCTCACAGGAAAGTTGCAAACACACCCACAAAGAGGACCAGGGCTTTGCCACTCATTCAAACAGAGGTACTCACGCCCCAATCCCGTTTCCCTCCCACCCCCCAAAAATACACAAGCAGAAAAAAGGGTGTGGGAATAATAAGAGTTAGGTCTGGCGGGAAGGGAGGCAAAGTCCTAAAAAAAAAAAAAAAAAAAGAGGGGGGGAGAGAAACTCTCTACCCGTCTCCCTCTCCCGCTCTTTTCTCAAAAGCTTCACTTGTACAGGGAGCGTTCCTGCAACACCCCCTTCTGTCTCTCTCACACACCCCCAAACGTGTGTGTATAAATATAGTATATAAAAAAAAACACGAATTCGAGGCGTCTCCACCCCTTCACCGAGCGGCCACGCTGACCACTGAAGTTGAGGGAGATCGCCAACCTTGGGAAAGGTTTAGGGGCCTTTGCGCACCCCACACGACCACACACACCCGTCTTATCCTCCCCCCCCCAAAAAAGGGTGGTGGGCACTCAACCCGCACAACACCCCTCAGAAGATGTTCACTTCAATGAGAGGAAAACCGACCCCAGCCAGAATTATTTTTCTTTCCTCCTCAGGGAGACGAATAATCCCAAACTCAAGGACTTTTCGCCACCCTCTCTCAAAGTCTGTTGGTCTGTTCTGTGGGTAACCTCGCCCCCTTTCCTCACATACACACCTCAAAGGCTGCTTTTTTCCCCCTCCCCTCCCCTCTCAGTTCGCCTCCATACCTGGCGGCGCACCCCCCTTTTTCCTTCTCTCTCTCTCACACATACACCTGGTCTTATTGTTGTTTTTAAAACCCCTCTCCTCCTGCCAAATCCACTCCTGCGCTTTAATTGAACCCCCGTTTCCCGTCGTTCGCACACACTCTCTCACACAGCCACACGCGCGGGCGCCCTCCCGCAGTTTCTCCTCGCACGGCCGGCCCCTCCCCACGCGGTGAAAGGCGGCAAAGGCACCGAGTGCGCGGGGCGGCTACGGCTGCCTCTTTTTTTTCTCCTTCCTCTCTCCTTCCTTCTTTCCCTCTCTTTCTTTTTCCCCCCTCCTCACACACACACACTCTCTCTCTGTCGTTGCCCCCCTCCCTTTTCCTCTCTTTTTTCGTGGCTCGGTGCTTCTCCTTCCGCTCTTCCCCCTCCTCCTCCTCTTCTAGTGCCACAGACTCGGAACCGGCTCAAACCGGTTCAGACTGGGAGATTCCATCTCGGTTTAGTTTTCAGCCCATGGCGCCTCGGAGCGTGCGGGAGGGGCGGAGGGAAAAGCCTCCGCCCCAAACCGCCCTGCCTCCCGATTGGCTCCGAGCGCTCACGGGGGGGGAGGAGGAGGAGAGAGGGGGGGAGCTCCGAGGAGGGAAGGAAACAACACCATATACACACCACCGAACACAGCGCGCAGGCAGAAAATGGATCTCGGCTCCTCATTGGTTGTCTGCGATGTCTGTCTTTTTTTTAACACTCCTCTCCTCAGAGCGCGCGGCGAATTTTTTTTGCTAGCCCCTCCCCTCTTTTCTGCTCTGGCTGGGAAGGAAAAGAAAGGCAGGCGAGCGAGTGTAAGAGAGAGAAGGGCTTCACCTGATTGGCTTGAAGCCGCCGTCTCTCTTACATTTTATCCCACCTACCTCCTTGTCGTCCTTCCCGTCTCCACCTCCTCCTTCTCATCTAAGTGCTTCAAATAGTAATCTCGCGGGCTACGGCTGCCCTCATGGCGGCTCTTCTGATTGGGTGGCCGCTTTAAATGACGTCAGGCAAAGGGGGCGCGCTCGCGCAGGAGGAGGAGGAGGAGGGGGAGAGATGGGGAAAAAAAGTGACCGTTTACGGGTGAGCTCGCGGCGTCGCCGCCGCAGTTAGATCATGAGCGCGAGGAGAGGGCGACGGGAAGGAAGGAGAGAAAGAAAGAGAGGGCGCTTCCATGGAGGCGGTGGCGGCGGGTAGTAGAGATGAGGAGGCAAAGGCGGTTGGGAGGGAGGGAAAGCGGGCGGTGAACCGGTGGGAGCCTTCACGGAAGGAGGTGGGGAAAGGAAAGAAAGCGATGTAGTTACGGGGAGGGCAGCAAAATGAAGGCTGTGTCCCCCTCCCCCAATAATACTGCTGGGGGGATTTGAATCTCCTAGGGAAACCTGTGAGTGCCTGAGGGTGACCCCCACTTCCTTATAGAAACAAAAGGGTTGAAAAAATCCCCCTTCATTACCCCCCCATCAACTTTTCCTTTCGTCTCCATATTTGTAGCATTGCAGAGAATGAGGCCATTTCTGCACTAGACTGTTGTACTGTTACTGTTCCAGTCTTCCTTGAACTGCAAACCCCAGGATTTCATAGGATGTTGAAAGTGGAATAATAGCACTGTAACAGTCTGGTGCGGAAATGGCCTGAGAAACTGAAAAACCTTCACACCTAGAACTTTTCTGGTTTGTGTGTTTGCATTCCCTTTGCCTGCCCCTTCGCTTTGGGTATTTAAACTGTATATCTAAATGGTCAACTTTTAAGTTCTTAGCAATGCTAGAAGCTTTGGGACTGAAAGAAAATTTAATGGGGGAAAATTCTTACTGGGGAGTCAGTGACTTTATTGCCCCCACCTGCTATATTCCTGGGGAGAATTTTCCCCTAGTAGAAGGGGAGATCTGTGGTGGTGGTGTATAGTCCTATGAGGATACAAAAGAACAAATATTTGAAAAAGGGAAGCAGGAGCAGTCCAAGCTATTTTACTGCCTGAGGTGGAGTAGGAAATAGCACCCCTTTATATCTGTTTATTTATTACATTAACTGACCGCCAGTGAGCTCAAGGTGATGGACATGTCTCTTCTCTGTCTTTCGTTAAGTTCTTTCAACAGCCTCCCTGTGAGGTAGATCCGCTGTCAGGGAGAGAAGTAGTAGTTGGTTTAAGGTCACTCAGCAAGTTTTCATGGCTCAAAGAGAATCTAACTGCACAGTCTCAGACCAAGATACTACTCAGCCCTCACTTTTTGAAGCCCTACAGCAGTTAAAATGCAGTGCCTAGAGTTACTTCAGAAATGGAAATAGGAACAGAGCTTGAAGAAATTGCACTGTAACTCCCAGTATCCCCCAGCCAGCAGGGTAGTCATTGACTGTGCTGGCTGGGGATTTGGAGAGTTTAGTATAAAAAAGGAATGTTTGCAGGCTATGGCAGAAGATTCAACAAGCACCAGTTCCTATTCCTTGCAAGAGAAAGACAGTGAGAATAGATTAAATAACGTTTTGCTGCCCTCTCATTGTCAACTTTAGTGGGAGTACTGTATTTGCTGGCATATAAGACACATCCCATTTATATGCTGACAAATACTGTTTGTCAACATACAAGACATACTGGCATTTATGCACCCCATTTTCAAACAGTATTTTTGAGGGAAAAAGTGAGTCTTATATACTAGCAAATACAATATGTGCCTTCAAGTTGTCTGTTGACTTGTGGTGGCCCCATTAACTTCATAGGTTTTTTGGGGGGAAGGGATACTCAGAGGTGGGTTTGCTGTACTTCCCTATGAAATGTAGCCTGGAGCGCCTGGTATTCCTTGGCAGTCTCCCATCCAAGTACGAATCACAGCTGCTTAGCTTCCAAGATCAGACAGGATTTGGTGCCTTTAAGGTATTTAAGTGCTCCCTTTTCCTTAGATCCACTTTTAAAGAATTAAAATTTAGGATTTCTAAATTTAGAATCAGTCTAAAATTAGCTTTTAATTTTGCTCATTTTTTTTCTATTGAGAACCTTAGTGGCATGTTAGATTAGACCACTGTAAGATCCTTGTAAAGACAGAAGAAAACTGCCATACAGGGTCACATCAAAAGCTCATGTACTCCTCTGTTCTGTTCACACAGTGACTGGCCAGATGCCCCAAGAGGAAGCTCACAAGCCAGACGTGAGTGCAATAGCACTTTCTCTCTTGTATTTCCTGTTATAGAGGATGCATACAGAAGCATACTGGATTTATCCAGTAGCATACTGGATTAATCCAGAAGCATACAGAATTAAAAGACAAGGCTATCAATGCTTACTAGACAAGAAGCCATCATGTTTAGTAAGCACTGATAGCTTTGTCTTCCTTCAGTCTCTATGAATAGCTTCCTTGAGTTCCTGTTTTGGAGAAAAGGTATAGTTTAAGTAAAGTTAATTATTAAGATGTTGTATATATATTTACTTATTTACTAGAGGAAGTACTAGTTTCCCCTGAAACTTAAGTTATCCCCATGCTTCTAATCTTTTTTGCCCCCTGCTTTTTATTATTTCTCTTATTAATCAGTGTTTTTATTTATTGTTGTTGTGTGCCCTCAGGTCATTTCTGACTTACAACAACTCTAAATTGAACCTATTTAAGGCTTTTCTGGGGCTGAGAGTGTGACGTGCCCATAGTCACCCAGTGGTTTCTGTGGCCAAGTGGGGATTGAACCTTGGTTTCTAGAGTTGTAGTCCAGTAATCAAACCTCTACACTATGCTGGCTCTCTCAATTTATTTATGTGGCACCATTGATGTACATCGAACTGTACAAAAATAAAACAGTAAAACATAAACAGCCTTGCCAGAGGTATGCAATCTAATAAAAATGGAATATAGGAGAAGGAAGGAACTAATACAGATTTAAAAACCCATTAAATTGCAACAAACATATATACAGGTTTACCTCTGTTAACAAGGTGGATGTGTTCCTGAGCATGACTTATTTAACAGAAAATTTAGTGCCAGAGGCAGAAACAACATGGAAAGAATTGTGATAGGTTCCTGTATCACAAAAAAGAAGACTAATTCAACATGTTTTAACCAACTTTTTGTCCAAAACTATGCATGTATGACATGAAACAACTCGGTTAGATAATCCTTGAATAAGCAACAAGAACATGTTGAACTTTTCGTATAGCTCTGCTGCACAGAAGCATGGAGTGTGTACAGCACTGTGATATGACATTGGCGTTGTTGCTGGTAGATGAACAGAACAGAATATGGTTAGTTATATTTAACAGTGACTTGGGTATGCAATTGTACGGTGTCTAATCTACTAAATTATTGTAAAGACTTAATGAAAATGGCTTGGAAGAAGGTACAGTGTCTCTTAAGTGTGTGATATTTTGTGGAAAATCAACTCATCCTGAAATTAAGAGCCTAAATCTAATGGTACAGTGCTACTTGTTTGCCAGTGCCATGGAACTTTCCCTCTTTCTCTCCAGCCTTTTGTGCTGTCTGAAAACCAGCTCCAGAGATGTGGAGAGATCTTTAAGCACTCTAGATTAAGTTTTGTGGCTGCAATGAAAGAGAAGAGCCGTCATATTGGCCCAAATGTATTTCATAGCTTTGGATGTAGAGCGGCAGTTGTAATCAAAGTGACAGAAGAGGCAGTCGGTGCATCTTGTCCTGGATAGAGAGTGACCCTTAAGCAGCGCCAAATCTTGATGTCTTTTTTGGTTATTAGTCTAATTTATTTAAAAGGGGCCAGATTTAGTAAAGTGCTAAACCTGTATTAGATTAATTTAATCAATTAATTAGAACTTTCAGTTCTAATTTAAAAGTTACCAAAACAAGTAAGAGCTTGGTTTCTCAATGTGTTTTACAGAAATACCTATTTTGCCTGGCAGTTTTGTGATAGCAGCATAATCTTAGTATACATTGTGGTAGCAGGAAAGCAGAGCTTGGGGGCAAACTACACATTTCAGCCAAATGTCTATAATGAAAAACTCTCCTTTTAAAGGGGAAAATTTCCTTGGAAGACTGGTAGTTTGAACATACCATTTCATCCAGAAATGAAGAACCAATTTCTTGCTAAAGCATATTTGCTAGCCATGTAAATTAGAACTTCTATCCAGTGTATGATGCATGCTAACTGGAGAATTACAAAGTATTTGGCTCTCTGGAACCTAGATAGCTAAACCTTTAAAAATAGAGGGTGGGACATAAGAGAGAAGATGGGATATAAGAGAGTTTGTTAGAATCAAAAATTTTCACAACATGTAAACAGTGCAAAAAAACCCAAACAGAAAATGATACCAGGAAAAGAATCACCCAAGAAGACTCCATTAAGGACAGAGTTCACATGAAGTACAAATTCTATCTTAAGCTCCTCAGATACAAAACGAAACATTTAAGCATATGCTTAACTTGTATACAGATATGTGGGATATGAAAGTGCTTAATTTTGATAAAACTATACCTATTTTAACAAATGCAAACCTGATCTTAGCCAGAATTAAAAAAAAACAACAACCAAAATCTTAAAACCCTATGAACAATGGCAGTCATTCACCTGTTTTCATTAAAATCAAGTACTGTATCAGCTGTTTTTCAGCCTAGATCTCAGAATAGCAGTAGCATAGCATGTGTATTTCTATACCGCTTATCAGCTAAGTGGTCTCTACATGGTTTACAATGTGTTAGCCAGTTGCCCCCAACAAGCTGGGTACTCATTTTACCGACCTGCAGAAGGATGGTAGGCTGGGTCAACCTGGAGCCTGGCAGGATCGAACTCACAACCTTATGGCTGCAGTACCAGCATTTAACCACTGTGCCACCAGGAAAATGGGTGAATAACTGCCATTGCTGATAGGGTTTTAAGGTTTTCTTTAAAAAAAAAAAAATCTGGCTACAATCAGGCTTGCATTTGTTAAAATAGGCATAGATAAAGCTGTTCTGATGACAGCTAAAACCGGCAGCTAAGACTTCCATGATCAAATAAGTGCAATAGTGAAAAACCTGGAAAAAGAAAAATATTCTTACTTGGAGTAGAAAAGAAAACATAGTATCTGGCTTTTATCACTATTGTTTTTCAAAAAATTAATGTTGGTATAAAATACAGAAAAACTATTCTCTCGGTTTCTTTTTCTTTCTTTCTTTCTTTTTTTTTGAGTTCGCTTGGTTGGCTTCTATTTCCCCCATTTTTTTTAAGTATCTAGATTTCCTCATTCAGAAATTTTCAGTTCACCCTCTACTCTGCTTAGTGCTTTGAATTAATATCTGGAAGGGCAATAGTTTTTAATTTTCCATTTACTTACTAAGCAACTGCATACCCTCCAACTGTCCCAATTTGGCCATGACAGTCCCAATTCTCTGCCCTCCCATTTTTCAGCTGCCTTTAAAATGTTCCAGATTCTCTCTCCCCCCCCACTTTCCCCTTTCTCCTCATCTCACTTCAGTTGGAGCAAATTGAATGCAAAGTGCAAAAATAGTTTTCACTCTGTTAATTCAGCTGGGGAGGAGAGGAGGGGCCAGAGTCTTGCCCTTCCCTGCAGCTTAAGGCAAAAGCAGACTTCTGCATCATCTCTACATTTTGTGTGTTCTTTCTTATTAAGACTGTTGACATCTTGACCACACTCTGATGTTGCTTGGCCACATGTGTCCTGGTTTTAATGTGAAATGTTGGAGCATATTTATTTATTTAATGTATTTCTGTATTGTTTCGCAGCCCACAAGGGTTCCTGAGGTGATGAACAAATAAAAACCAATTAAAGCAATACTGAGGTAAAAACATTTTAAAAAATAAATTAAAATACTCTAAAATATCCTTTAAAAAACTCTTAAAACAAACCTAGCAGTATGTAATTATTTATCTGAATTTATTTTTGTTCTCTATGAAATTTGAAAATTACTAAATTGGTTTGAAGATCTTACTTCCACTATGATCATGCGGTGCTGTTGGGGAAAAGAAATGACAGTATTTGTCTTGTGCACGGGAAGAGTTGTGTTTCTTATCATTATTAAAAATGCAGAGTACTGGGGTGAGTAATGTGATGTTCCTGTGACTACCCCAGTTCCCTACACAGTAATTTCAACACTAGTGTTTTTTTTAGTTGTTTTTATTAAACAAAACAGGAAAGAAAAAATATCGCATACAAAGAAACACAAATTTTCATATGATATCCAACACAGATCCACTTAATACACATAAGACATACAAAAGCAAAAACAATACACTATGTTGACATTTCATTAATATAGCAATAACACTAAAAATGAAAAACCCATGGCACTAACATAGCTTTAATATTACGCTGACATGAAACAATTACAAAATAACTAAACTGATATTCTCTAAGTGCGTTGGTCTTACTTATTTAGACAGATATATTTTAAAAGCCAACATGAACCTAGGAACATGCACAATATCAGACCCTAGACAATAAAGGACTTTCCCCTTTGCTGACAAAACAGCATATAGTTAAATTTCTTATCGAACCACCTCCAAACAAAAAATGAGACAAAAAATTACTTTAAATTCTCAGTTATCTCAAATAGATGAGGAAAAAAAAACTTCCTTTGAATGCAAGCTGACAATACACATTTAAGAGTACTGCATGTAGTCTTACTGGTAACAACCTTGTACGACACCAAATATAAAGCTTCTGCAATATAGTCACACATGGATCCCTAATGATATTCAATTTACAATCAATATATATACAGTTAATAAAATATACACAAGTCTCATAATTCCCAGTCTCATAATTACAGAATGCCCATTATCGTGGATAATGAAATATAACTACCTTTATCAACTCGCATTCTCTGTACTTCCCATGTATAGACTCTTATTGGTTAAATTCTCAATGAGATTTCCATCTTAGATTGTAATTGGTCCTAATTTTGGTATGTAAATATTCTAACAATGGTTGCCAAATCTTTAAAAATTTACTATATGGTTTATTTTCTATCAGACAAGTAAGCGTGTCCATTTTGGCAACTTCTGCCAATTTCTCCAACCATTCTGTCTCAGGTGATAACAGACTCTTTTTTCCAATATCTGGCTAGAGTTATTCTAACTGATCTGGCACATGGTGACAGCAATCTTCCTAGTTTCCCTTCAACTTCCTTATCCAAATGGAAAATGTCCAACGAAAGGAATTCTGGTTTTACATCAGTGTTAACATGCAATATTTTTGCATTTTGGAACATATCCTCCTCCAGAATTTTTTAACCAGCACTTGTGTTGACTGTTGGAAGTATCCCATTCTCCAGTTATGAAGCTTTGCCTTTTCAGTGCTAAGAAAATGTGTGATACCTATGGGAGAAGAGAAAAGCTGTGGGGAGCTCTACAGACTTTGAACAACAAGTTCACAATCATTGTACAATCAGCTTTTCCTATAGTGGGCCACTGTCAGTGAAGTTTCCCCTAAGTACATGTCTTTGTGCTGTATGTGACAAATGCATGGCAAACTTTTTTAGTGCTAGCATTCCTGAAGTACAGGGCAGTGAACATTGTGTCTCATTTACTCAGTCATTTAAGTCTAATGGATAACCTATTAGTAAGAATCTGCCTTCTTGTCCCCAGTTACTCTTGTCTACTTGTACCTCTTTATTGCTACATGTCTTCCCTTGAATACAGTAAATCCCTTCTTTGGCTTTCTTTTATCACACCTTATCACACCCCACCATTCCATTCTCAGAATTATTCAACACTCACAGTTTTGAAGTCATGACATGCCACTCCTCAGTGCCTTTGTTTGGCTCCCAAGACAAACTTCTTGTCCTTAACTTAGAAAAAAGTCTATGGACTGACCCCTCTCCATACCCCTGCCTATGATCTTCGCTTACCTAACCTTTTGCCATGTTCCTCACCAAAGTCTCTTTTAGTCTTAAATGACTTTCCCTATTTGTTGCCTTGTATGCCTGAAACACCTTCCTTGGACTGTACTGTTTTGCCTGTTTGTCTGTACATGTATACATATGCTGCTCTTCCCCTTTTGCCTGGATTAAGTTGTGGATCCTCTTAACAAAACTCTGAATCCTGTGTTACTTCCATCTTCCCATGTTCCACAGCTTTTTCCTGCACATGGTGGGGGGAAAAAATCCAACCAGTTCAAATTGTGTAATGGAGCTAAGATGGACACTTGTATGATTTTTAGACAAGAAGGTATACATGTTTGGACGCACTAAGGCCAGTGCAGACATGACTGCTTGGCTGCATTATGAAGCAAAACCTCATGCATGCATGGTGATCATCATAACAGTGGGATTTTCTGCTTATGATGCATTGTATTAATAGAAGTGGGGCAACTCAGGGACATATGAAACAGCGCTAGACTGAATTATGCCATTGGTTCATCTAACCTTTTATCAATTCTGGTAGCAATGGTTCAATTGAGTTTTAGGTAGGATTCATTGCTTTCCCTAGCTGGAGATCCCTGATATTTTCTGCTAATCTTCCACTGAAATACTACCTAGGCCTGACCCTGCTTAGCTTCTGAAATCATAGGAAAGCAGGTATTCAGAGCAGTAGGATGATAATTTGATGTTTGGCTGTATTATGGACATACCTCAAGTAAAGCCGTGGACAAAGAAGCTAATTTTTACCAAGTCTTTTTATGTCCATCCATTCCTAACTTTCATTCCTTATCTTCTGCTGAGCTGGAAGTTTCTTAACAACATCCACATTGAGAGGATGGTTAAGGGCTGGAGAAACAGACTTTCAATGTTAGGTTGCAGCATTGTGTCTGCAGTAAGCCATTCATTAGACAAAATCTGAGTTAGGAAAGAGTGGGATTCTGCTCTAGGTGTGTGTGCCTGCCTGCAGCAGGCAAGGTAAATAGTAGCTGTCTCCAGAATCTGATACTGAGCATGGGAAAACAGTAAAACAGAGAGAAAAGGGGAATGCAGGCAAGTCACCATGCTAGCTCTCCCTACCTTGCATGTTCAAGAAGCACAGATTTGTATTTTTCCCCCACTAAATTGGAAATCATAAGAAAAGTGAAGGCTAGTGAAAAAATGTATCCCTGCATTTTGGAAGAATCCTTGAGGTGGTATGCAAAACAAACCTAACCTAGTTGTTTTATTTCACTTGTTGATATTGTTTAGTTTTCATTGTAAATTTGCTGAACCCTTTTGAATGGCTCTCCTTTTTTGTGCTGTAGCAACTGATCCCTATTCTTTCCATTTTATTTCTGCCTCTGGTACCAAATTTTTTGTTAGGGATGTCATGCCCAGGAACACAATGACTTCATAATCTGAGATGTAGCTGTCCTTTGTTAATTGAGGTATACCTGTATATGTCAATCTAGTGTTTTCCCTGTAAGACTAGTATATGCAAGGAGGAAGACTTGGAGGAGAGTAATTTTCTTAACCATGGTCCACAATTAACGTTTAGTTGCCTGATGTCTTTCAAAGGAAGAATCAGGAGTTGTGGGAATGGATAGCTCTGTGCATTACTATTCTTGCTTCAGTACATGTTTTAGAAACGCGTCATGTAGTTTCTGTTTCTGCAGATGCCAGGATGGCAGCAAAGGTCTGTGGTATAGAAATATGATGGAAAAATCCAGAAATGTGAAACTTCTTTCCACATCTGGCCTGAACCTGTACATAAGTTGATAATTTACTGCTAAGCTTATTAATTAAAATGCAATTCTTTTTCAAATATCTTAGAAGTTTTAGTTTAATATTATTTCATTATCTTTTATATTTTGATTATCTATATATCTTACTTTTCCTTATTTATATTGTATTTTTAATATTATCTCTAGATAATCTGTTTTATAGCTATTGTCTAACTGTATATTTGCGTTACTCTGTCCTTCCGCTGTGCGTCCATGTTTGTATGCCTTTGGCAGGGCTGGCTGGTTTTTGTTATTGTATTACTTGCAAAGTGCCACACAGATTGATGGTGCTATATAAAAACAACAACAACAATTCCATCATGCCTAGGTCCAGAAATAGATGAAAGGACCTCCCTCCAACCCACTAGCCACTGCTGTGGCCTTGGAGGGAGAGATAAACAGGCAGGCACAGCTTCATTGTGCCTAGGCCCAGCAGCTGATGGAAGGGTTCTCTTTCCATCCCAGCTGCCATTGTCTTGGCATTGCAGGAAGAGAAGAAGCAGGCACAGCTCCATTGTGCCTAGGCTCAGAAGCAGAGGCAGTACATACTGGAAATAATCCACTCCCATACTGCCCTCCCCTTTTCCTTTTATGTCATGTCTTAATTAGATTGTAAGCCTGAGAGCAGGGAACTGTTTTGTTGTTCTTCTGAAGTGCCATGTACAGTGATAATGCTATATAAATAAATGATGATAACAAAAGTGGCATATAATAATCAGAACAAAATGGTAAACTTAACATTTCCTAACAACAACTGGATCAAAGCAAGCAGTACATTGGAACCCCTGGGATCATCTTCTTGAATGGATAATAACATGTACCTGAGCAGTATCGTTTATCTTCATGGATTGCCATGATGGTTCTGTTTCAATAACCTGGCTTGTCTTTCTTGCTAATATAGGAATTTGATCAGCTCATGAGCTAGCTGGTCTCTCCCCCAGCTGTGATAAGAACAGCTCCTGAACTCAAGAAAGCCTCCATTGTTTTTGTGCTCCCCAAGGTCTATTTCATGGCTTGCCTTTGATAAGGTCAGCTTATGCTTTCTCAAGAGTACTGTGAGCATCACTAAGACAAAAAAATACATGGCAGGTGCTTGCCCTTCTTCTTCGGCTTGAAATTTTCCCCTACACAAAATTCAGAAAGTCTGAGCTCATCCTGTGGGTGGGAAGAGAAATGGAGCAAAGTTTAGGGTTCCAAATTCATGAGATAACCATTCATCTGGCTAAGAGTCCCTAGATCAAATTCTCTCTGCCGTGAACTCACAAGGTAGCCGCTACAAGCTGTTCTTTCTCTTAACCTTTGCTCTCCATCTGGTGTAGCATTTGTTGTTTATACACATTTCACATACCTTATCTTGTGATAACCTTTCTAGCAACCCTGTAGGGTTGTCACTTTTGGTCTCCCTCTGCTGTAGTTGTGGGCTGCTGCAACTGAGCAACAGTAGCTTGTTTAAGGTCCTCTGGAGGGTTTATAGGAGAGAGAACAGACATGCCACAAACTTTCTCATTCATAGGCCACTCCATCAGGGGTTGGAATTGCAAGGTGTGTGAGCTGCATGTGGCCCTTGGAATACCCACACTCCTGACAAAAATTTGCTGAAGATTTTTTAGCTGAAAAAGCAGAACAGATTGGGGATGCTTCTAAGTGCTATCCCCAAACTCAGAAACAACAGAGTAACAACAACCCAACAACCTTAAAATGGCCGCAGATGGCATTTAATAATGATATAGCATCACTTCAGTTTTTCCAAATAGTTGTGATGGTATGGTGTTGCACTCGGGAGAGGCCAAAAATGTGGAGATGTGGCGCTCCAGAACATGGCCACCCTTACATTATCAACAACATCATGGAGACTGTATGTCAGGTTTCCAGAAGGATGTTAATCTGTTGTAGCAAAAACAAGTTTTGCTGCACCTTAGAGACTGCAAAAAATGTATTAGGGCATGAAGCAAGCTGGGTCCAATCTTATCCCATTATAAAATTGATATTCTTAAGGTACCGGAAGACTCTTGTTTTACCCAAGAAAGGCATTGCAAGAAAAGGGAAAGTCTGTCAACTGAAAATTCAGTTTTATGTATTTATATATATGTACACACACACACACACACACACTGAACACCATATTAGAAAAAAAATCTTCACAGCAAAATCACATGAATGGTTGTTGTCAGAAACAGAAGTAACATTGTTTCCATGTGGTGATAGTATCACTGATACAGAATCCTGCCCCTGTGTGTGTGTAGTCCTTCTTTAATCATTACCCTTTGCCATGTGTGATAATATTTTTAAATAGTATTTGGTGAGTATAAGAATATTGTGCTTGATGGTGTCCTTGAAGAACTTGTGCTTTTTTTTTAATACATGGGGCCAAATGAACAGTAATTTGGGAACCTGGCAAAATTTACTTATATTTTGTTTTCATTGCTTGTAAGTTGCCAGTTTTGTAGGAAGTAGCTCCTATAGATAGTTACTGAGGGATAAAATTTGCTCAGCCCTTCATTAAGGGTTGTTTCTTCTTGCTAGCTGTTGCTAGACCAGTGGTTCTCAACCTTCCTAATGCTGCGACCCTTTAATACAGTTTTGTGGTGACCCCCAACCATAAAATTATTTTCGTTGCTACTTCATAACTGTAATTTTGCTACTGTTATTAATTGTAATGTAAATATCTGAAATGCAGGATGTATTTTCATTGTTACAAATTGAACATAATTAAAGCATAGTGATTAATCACAAAAACAATATGTAATTATATATTGTGAAATATTTATTTCTAATTACAAATAAATGAAATTTTGTCTTGAAGAATGG
The DNA here is from genome assembly GCA_030412105.1 of Cyclura pinguis. Lineage (NCBI taxonomy): Eukaryota > Metazoa > Chordata > Lepidosauria > Squamata > Iguanidae > Cyclura > Cyclura pinguis. The sequence goes on along the minus strand of CM059599.1, from coordinate 12,200,849 downwards.
TGTAGCATGGGTAACAGTCTTAATATAACAACAGTAAACTATATTGCTACATTTTGCGACAGTATGCATAAAAAGCCAACGTCAGTGCGAAGATTGAGATTGCTTCTTTCTCACCAGATCAGAAATTCTCAGGGCAGTCTTTGCAAGAGCACAACGAAGATCATCTTCCACAACAAGTCTTGCAGTAGTTGATGATTTTACAGTACATGATTTTACATTTACCCAGTAATTATAATTCATGAAGTGTCGTTTTACCTCCAATACTGCTGCTTTCAACACAGTAGCTGCTTTTAACAGAGTAGCTGCTTTCAACACAGCAGCTGCTCTCTACACGTGTGACTGGTCCGCATAAGTACATTATGGTGCCAACCCTGTCACATACACCTGTACGGGGTGTATGTGATGGGGTTGGCGCGATGATGTCATCACGCCGGGTACTCGTATGTGGGCATATCTGCATGCGGGCGGACCTGCCTGGAGACAGATAGAGGAGCAGTGTCTCGGTTCCTAAGACCATCGGAAAACACATATTTCCGATGGTCTTAGGCGACCCCCGTGAAAGGGTTGTTCGACCCCCGAAGGGGTTGCGACCCACAGGTTGAGAACTGCTGTGCTAGACATTAGGCACCACCTCCTACTAAGGATCACTGAGGGAGTAAATGGTTTACCTTTGATAAGGTGAAGTACGCCACTACAGATGTTAGATTAAGATGAATCCTCCCAGATCATCCCAAATGCCAATCTAGTTCAGTGTCCTTTTTATCACAGTGGCAGATTAGATGCTATTGGAAACCCCACAAGCAAGATAGGAGAGGAGTTGCCTTCTTAGTCAGTGTGGTGTAATGGTCTGAGAGTTGGAGTAGAACTCCAGGAAACCAGGGCTCAAATCATTGCTTGACCATGGAAACTCACTGGGTAGACTTGGGCAACTCACATTCTTCCAGCCTCAGAGGAAGTCACTGGCAAGCCTGCTCTGAACAAATGTTGCTAAGAATACTTCATGATGGGATCTTCTTAGGTTCACTGTAAGTTAGAAAAAGGTATAGCCATCATGATGACTAGTCCTTGATAGCCTTATTTTCTATGAACTTAAAAGCCAGTGGTTGTCACATCACAACTTGAGATGGCAAACTCCACAGTTAAATCATGTGTGGAAGGATTTGGGTTTGTTTGTCCTGAACCTCCTGCCAATAGTTGGATGACCTTATTATTATCTGAGGGAGAAAAACTTCTACTTATTTTCTCTTTCCACATCATGCATAATTCTGTAAACTTCGATCATATCTCCTTTGACCCCCTCACCAACTAAAATGGTCCCAAACTTTTCTAGGTGGGGGAGGTAATCCAACCCTCTTGATCATTTTAGTTACCTTTTTCTCAGAGGTGTAGCAATGAGGAGGAAATGAGGGCCTTGACCCACCCCTGAACAAGAATTCTGCACCTCAGTGAAATTTTCCTTCAGCCCCAGATTTCTAGCATTGCAGAGAGTAAGGTTTTGAAATCACTGACACACAAAACTCTTATACTTGTTGTATTCACATTCCCTCGACAACTTTGCCTGCCTCTTCCTTTGGATTCCTAAATTCTATTTCTGTATGTTCAATGAAATATTACATTACTGCATTGCTAGAAATTTAGGACTGAAGGAAATTTTAATGGGGAATAATTCTAATGGAGGGCACTGCATTCAGACCTCACACTAGCTGTGCCCCTATCTTTTGCGTACTTTTTCCAGCTCTGCATTGTCCTTTTGAGGGATGGGGCAACAACAATTAAAACTCTGTATGGTACACAGAAACCACAGATTTGTATAAAGACATTGTGATGTTCAGTTTTATTTTTTACTAGTGTATTTACCCAGCATTACCCAGGATTTTATTTTCTCATAGGTAACACTTATTAGAAATTCCTTAGGAATTACCTTACCTTACTTTAGGAATTACATGTGGTTGAAATACATAGATTTAATATCCTGTGTCTCTAATTCCCCAGACTGTGTTGTCCAGTACCTGTAACTTTTCTTCATATTCCCCAATCCAGTTTGTATTCAGAGTTGTTAACATACAGAGATTTGGTTTCTGAGGGAATACACTGTCCTCTTCTTGCTGCTAGGCCTCATCTCCATAGCAACTGGCCAGGCCCAAGAGCTCTCTGGCTGACAATTCTAAAGGCCCCTCTCTAAACTGCAAACCCCAGGATTCCATAGAATATTCAAAGGCAGCCAGTCATATGAGGCCTTCTTGCTTGACACAGCCAACCGTATGAGTTCTTCGTCTGCCTGACACAAACATTGCCCGAGATTTTCTTTTCTCATAGGTAATACTTGTTAGAAATACGTTAGGAATTACCTTACCTTATCTTAAGAATTAGATGTGGTTGAAATACATAGATTTGAGATCCTGTGTGTCCAGTATGTGTAACTTTTCCTCATATTCCCCAATCCAATCTGTATTCAGATTTATTAACATACAGAGGTTGAGTTCCTGCAGGAATACATTGCCCTTCTAATTGCTGCTAGGCCTTGTACTCATAGCAACCAGCCTGAGTTCTCTGGCTGAGAATTCTAAAGGACCCTCCCTGAACTACCAACCCCACAATTCCATAGAATCTTCACAGCCAGCCAATCATATGAGGTCTTTGCTGCCTGACACAAACAAACAGACAAACTCACAGACAAACTTTGACTTTTATATAGTAGATTAATCTCCAAATGACCCATAACATGAATTTTTTCCTTTTTGTGGCTGCTGTACACTGGACTAATGTCTTGATTGATCATAATGATCTCCGTATCTCTTTTTTAGTCACCAATAGTTAAGACTCAGTCAGTGTGTCTGAAAAATTGGGATTCCTTGCCTCAAGGGACATTGCTTTGCACTTAGTTACATTTGTACAATATTTGCCATTTTGGTCGCCTATGAATCCAGTATAGATGCATTATTTCAGATTTTTGTGCTATTCATGTTTTAAATAGTCTGGACAATTTAGTATCATCAGCAAACCTACCCACCTTCTATTGAGTACTGCATATGCATATATGAATCTTCCATTTCTCATTATGAAATTTAAAAGCTCTTCCCATTCACTTTCTCAGTCCTCTCCAGTGTCTTCCAGCCATCTCAGGTGATGATTATCACAACCTCCAGTAATAATAGAATGATAAATGGAATGATAAATGCTTTTATCCCCTCTTGAACCTATTTCTAATCAGTTTCATTGGGTTTCCCCCAAAATACAACCGTTTGTGTTTCCTCTGTGGGTGTGTGGGTGGGTGGCGGGAGAAATTATTAGCTCAAAAGAGGCCTATGAGAAGAGGATAACAGCAAGATCTTTTCAGCTGTCTATACAAGTACTAGCTGCAGAGATGACTCCAGTTGAAACTTAAAAGGGATATTTTAGAGGAAATGAATAGACACGCACAAGAAATCAAGCAGTCTTTTGAACCATACAGGGCTGTTGAGGGAAAAGGCAAGAAAAGTTGGAGAGAGATTTTGGGTGGAAGGGGCAATATTTACCGGTCCTGAAGTGGAAGATCGAAGAGTCAGTATCAAAGAAGACTTTGAGAGCAGCATGGAGGAACAGGAGTCTGGGGTGCAGCGTGATGCCCAAAGTGCTAGCAAATTGCCAGGTTGGAGCTAGTGTGTAAGTACCCTTTTTCCTACTTTGAGGGGGTGAGTGTTAATGGCTGTCTCCAGAGTAAACAAAAAGGGGGTCCAGAAGGGACTGATTGTCTTGCTTTAGGTGACAAACATCTATGGGAGTCCTGACAGCCTTTTACTATCTTGGTTGCGTAAGGTGAATGATGAAGGTCTCTGTAGGAAATATGCACAGTAGGGGTTGCTTGCCTGCCATACCTATAGAGTTTTCATTTACTATTGTCTTTGTTGCTTGTACTATTGAAAAGATTATTGGAAGCCCATTAACACTGGGCTTTCGTGCCTAATTCTTCTTGACCTCATGATCTGGCCATGCGGAGGCCATCCTGACCTAGCCCATATGTACAGCCAGTGTACTGCTTCTGCATGCTTTTACAGTCATAAATGGCCACTTTTATAAAACAATATTTCTTGCTGGTGGTAACACTATTCAATGAACTAGAGGTGAGTTCCACTGAGCCTATGTGACCACTGAACATTCTCTGCATTACCATTGGGAGGATTCTGCTTTATTACTCTTGAGCCTGATGAAAGTCTACAGAGTCTAAGTCCAGTATTGTCCTTGTAAAGCATCTGTTTGCCAGGCCTAACACAATTGGCTCAGTCCTCCTGTTCAAGACAAGGCCCACATGAACCTTCAGCTGGTGACTGGTGCCACTTGATTAAGTTGCTTCATTGTGAATTTGAATAGAACCCATTGACTGATGGATTCCAATCTGCATAGGAGGTGTGGGGAAACTCAGACCATGGGGCTGAATCTGTCCCTCCCAATGTCCTCAGGTGGGCACTTCCCCTTCTGATGATTTTCCACTTTTTGTACTCCCCTCCCTTGTGACAGATTGGAAATGCCTTTCCTATGATTTAGCTTAGGAGTTGGGAAAGTGTGGCTTGTGGTCTGCCTGTGGTCTTCAGGGCTGTTTTTGTGGCCCCTGGGCTCCCAAGTAGTTAAAGGTTAAAGCACGCGTCTCCCATCTGGCCATTTTAGGGTCAGGGGAGGCCTTAAAAAAAAAGAAAGGGAAGAAAGAAAGAAAAGGAGGTAAACCAAAATGCTACTCCCAGAACATGATAAGAATACTGCCATGCGCTCTAGAGGACATTTGGGGGCTATCTATCTAATATATAAATAGATAATAAAAATAAAAAAATAAAAATAATAGTGAGGGGTGAGGACCAAGCATGTTCATGAGGGAAAATGTTATTAACGAGAAAGAACACTAGTTAAGAGAAACAGCAGTGGTTTCTTTTGCCTGAGCCTACCAGGGAGGGCAAGGTTCCACCCCTCCTCTTTCCCTGATGAGTTAACTGAGTGCAAACTATAGTCGGCCCTCCTATTTGCAGGTTTTACAGTCATCCCTCCACATTTGCTAGGGTTAGGGGGCGCAGGACCCCCATGAAAGTGGAAAAACTATAACTCTAAGCCTTCCCAAACCATATTTAATACAAAAAAGTATGATCACCATATTCAGCCCACCGTGGATTCCTTTGAGGTATCAGGGTTCCTTCACAAGGCAGAAGTGGGTGGCTGGTGGGGTTTACTGCCATTTCCACTGCTGCCCCACACCATTTTTAAAAGGGATTTATAAGCCTTGCTTGCAGTTTTGCAGTCCCTATTAAAAATGGCATAGGGCAGCAGCAGAGCTGATAGCAAATAATCCATGAATAATCAAATCTGCAAAAGTGAAACCTGCAAATGTGGAGGGCTGACTGTACTTTCATGGATTTGATTATCTCTGAGTTTCTCCAACTCCTGTCCCTCACTTTTGTAGGGAAGCCTCTCCTGTCAGCGGCTCCAGTCAAGCTGTGCAGCCCTTTAAAAACCTCCCACTCCACCAACCACTGACTGACAGCTAAGGATGGCTTGCACCCTGATTTCTCAGCGGTGCCTCACCCATACTCAAGGAAGGAAATGAGTGAGAGAGGAAGTTTAGGGCCACTATGCTGAACCACTCCTTTTCCCTCTCTTGACCTGGCTTGGAACCTGGATGCCTGCTCTGCCCACCATATCTTGTCCTTCCCATGGACACACATACTTTTTGATATTTGTGGGTTTTCCATTTTTGTGGGGGTCCTGAGCTCCTAACTGCAGCAAATGTGGAGGGCCAAGTATACTTTTGCACTTTGAACTCAATTTGTAGCAACTGAAGTAAGCTGAGGAGAAAGGGGAAAGTGAGAGGAGAATAGAATAACTGGGACATTTTAAAGGCAGCTGAAAAACTGGGATGACAGAGGATTAATCAGTAATGTCCCTGCCAAATTGGTACAGTTGTGAGGTACACATATAGTCCATGGGCCACACTTTCATCATCACTGGTACAAAGGTAGGGTTGTTTTGAGGGACTTTGACTGTTCCTAAAGATGTAAAGCTGGGTTTCAGTTTCTATCACACATCTAGGCCCCAAGCCAGCACCCATTACTCTCTCTAGTACTCTGGAATTTATTGTGACTGACTCACTGGTTCTATATTTTGAAAGCTGCAATCTTGGCGCAGTTGGAAATGAACTTAAAACAATCTGTCAGCCACACCCAAGGGTGATTGTGTGAATCAGCCCCTGGGACTCAGTGAGAAAATCAGTTCCAAGTATTATCCTTACTTACATTTTAGCCTTTACAGGGAGTGGAGCATGAGAGCTCTCTTCTGTTTCCCTTTTTGAATTAAAGCTGAATGCTTTTCATTTGGGTAGCTCTTTCCACAATATGGTCTTTGTAGTCTTTCTCATTTTATACATACTGTTTCAGCAGCATGCTTGGGATTTTAAAAGTCCACAAGGATAGGTCCTGGCTCTAAGGCAACTTATACTTTGAAATTCAAAAGAGGGGAGACTACGAGGGGAGACTACAAGAGAAGTGGAGGAAAACATCTCAGATGTCACCATCCCAACCCACCCCCTTTCCCTCTCCTTTCCCTGACCTGGTTTGGATCCTAGGCACCCACTATTCACACTATGCCCGGGCTCCCTTTCCACAGACACATTTTGATATTTGTGGGGTTTACCCACTTTTATGGGGGCCCTGCACCCCTAACCCTAGCGAATGTGGAGGGACAACTGTATTATGCATTGAGTACACAACATACTTGCCTACAGCTTGTCAGTCAAACACATGTACACAGAGAGAGTGTGTGTTCCTGTTTAGCAATTAAGACAGAAATTGGCTGCAAAGTGGAGCAGAGGGTAAACCCTGACACCTAACTGGGAGGGAAGGAGGAAGCTAACTAAGTGAATACATGGAGCCTCTTGAGAGTCTTTGCAAGCTGCAGCATCAAATCAACGAACCTTTGCAGACGGAGCAAGGTGCTGCTCTACAGATAAGCTGGGGATTTACACAGGGCCCTTTCCTGGAGTTGAGCCTACCAAAACAGGAGGATTTGTACCTTGTCTTCCACTTGGAGATAGCCCATGAAAACGAGTCAGAGGAAGACCCTGTCACCTGGCAACTCTAGGGGCTTGGCCCTGTTGATGTTACAAGTGTAAACCCCGATGATGTTGACTAAGCATGGTCTCTTAAATATCTCCCACAGTTGCTCAAAGCATCTGTTCGAATAAAAAAGCCCAAATCTAACAAATAAAAAAAATATATATACATAGACTTTTAAAGGTGCCATTGTCTTCTTGAGATTCTTCCTGCTCACCCTCTGAACTGGAGAACAGGGTTATGCCCTGAAATTTGACAACCCTACTAATTGGGAATCATGTCCTATAGATACTGAACTGCAGCTCCCAGCATTCCTCACACATCAGAACTATCCCAAGTCCTGAAATTTTAGGACTAAACCTGAGGCCTAGGGACAGTCTGTTGTGATATCACAAGAATGAGGCTCTTGTGATACTCCAAGGGTGGTGTTCTGGAAACACCAAGAAACAATCTCTGGTGATGTCATTAATCACAGTATATTCAACATCAACCACAGTTGCACATAGTAGACCATTAAAAAACAAAACACTAAATCCCCAGATAAGGAAACACACCCTCCCTTGCAAGCCAACAGTTTTGCCCTGAGGTTCCTTCTCCTTCTAAGGACTAGAGAAGAAGATCTGGGCCTTCAGACCTAGAGCCAGGACAGGGGATCTGGCAGTTCTTCTGGCTAGAGCTAATTCTACTGGCTAGAGCTAATAGGAGCTTGTAGTACAACTTCTGTCCACTCCTGTAGTTGAGGATGGGGGCTACACCAAAGCCTGAATGGAAATGGTAACAATATGAGGAGAGGTTAGAAGTAAGCTATTGTTGTTAGCCATAATGGTATCGGGCAGAGCTTTCCAAACTTTTTATGTTGGTGACACACTTTTTAGACATGCATCATTTCGCAACACAGTAGTTTCAGTTTTACCAGCACACCGAAGGTTAAACTAACCCCTTATAAGAGATGCAGACACATACATAAATTGTAATAACAAAATGTATGGGGACACAACATATCTCATGAAAACCTTTTATATATTTTTAAAAATATATGATTTATAAATAATAACATACATTTCCAAGATTGTAGGTGAGTCACCTACACACTTCAGGTGACACACTAACGTGTCACGGCACACCATTTGGAAAGCCCTGGTATGGGGTTTGAGCGTTGGACTACGACCCTGGAGAGCAGGGTTGAACTCCCTGCTTGGTCATGGAAACCCACTGGCTGATCTTGGGTGTGTCACACACTCTCAGCCCTCAGAAAACCCTGTGATAGGTTTGTGTTAGGGTTGCTGTAAGTTGGAAATGATTTAAAGGCAGACGACAATCACAATTGTCCTGCTTTTCTCTTTCCCCCCAAAATTGGGACTGAAGGTGGCTTACAATTTAAAACAAGAACAATATAGCTAAAGCCATACAAAAAGTGAACATAAAATGATATCAAGCTATTCACAATATTAAAACAATTTACACTTAACAAAATTAAAAAGCATTTAAAAGGACAGAAAGCAATTTAAAATAGTTCAGTTTAAAACAATGCAGTACCCTCTTAAATCTCTGCTTTAAAAACCTTGTGTTTTAGAAGCCTGTTCGAATAAAAAAGTATTTGCCTGTTGCCTGGGCTTCCTCAGAAGAAGGCCCTCTCTCGTATGCCCACCAACTGTGCCTGTGAGGGTGGTGGGACTGAAAGAAGGACCTCTTCTGAGGATCTCAGGTCCCAGGCAGGTCCATATGGGGAGATACAGTCTGCCAGATATCCTGGACCTAAACCATACAGAACTCTATAGGTTATAACCAGCACTTTGGATTGTGCACAGAAACAGACTGGCAGCCAGTAGAATTGTAACAGGGAAGCTGGATGGTCCCTGTAACCTGCCTCAGCTAACACTGTGGCTCTAGCTGTATGTACCAGTGGATTTTCTGAATGCTTTTAAAATATGGGCACATCCACAGTGATTGATAAATCTCAGAGTTTGTTCTGTTCTTTCTGATTTTATGCTGGGTTGAAATAAACCGACCTGGGCAGCTGGTATAAAAAATCTCTGATAGTGGGAGCCGACAGAAAATATTCTGGGATAAAAAAAAGAAAACACATATGGATCTCCAAAATAAAACAGGAAAGGACAGGAACAAAATCTGAGACTTTCTGGTCATCTTAATTAGTCTGGATGCTCCCAAAGGCAGCCCTGTATAGAGTGTCTTCAAGTGGTCCAAACAGAATGCAACTAAGCATATAAGAATATAAGAGCAATTAGTTTTCCATTCATTTGTGTATCCAGCCCAGATTCCTTGGCTATACCTCAGTAGCAACTCTTTACCATCTTGGGTCACCTCATCTTTCTCTAGCTCTCATCCTTCTCTGGCAGCTCCTGTCAGCCATAGCCAGCACAGTAAGGAATGCTGGGAGCTGCAGTCTTAACAAAATTGGGAGGATGCACATTGCCTACCTCTACCTCATACCTTTTTCCTTTCCCAGTGCAACCTGCAACACACCTTTCTCTGCAGTTTCTTGGCCTGTTTAAATTCTTCCATCCATTGTCCTTTGCTCCCTGACCTCTACTAGCTTCCTTCCCCCAGTCATCACTGTAGATGTGTGGTTGATAGCACACAAGGCAGTTTGAAAGTCTTTTGCCTGCAGCTCACAAAAACCTTAGCTGGCCTCAGTGTGATCTTACTATTAGCAAGCCTTGTTGTGAATTTCTTATCTTCAGCTCCTGGAGCGTTCTTAGCAGTTGTGATTTGTGAGCTTATTGTAGGAAATGTAATTCTCTCCCCCACTCTACATCTCCACGCCTTACTTGTTTGGCTTCTCATTAAAAGTCATTGGACCAGAAGAGAAATTGCACACCCATCCACATGTTTTGAAAGATTTCCATTTTCTGCCTGTACGGTTTGATTCTGTGAGCTGCAGTGCCAGCAGATAACCATTTAAGACAGTTGAACTGGAATGCCATTTCAGGCTTTTGCCAATATAAAGGGACCCAGGCTACTGCTGGTAGAAGCACGGTGGATTGGCATTACCTGCCACAGTGATGTTGACTTTTGCTACATGCGACAATGCAACTCATGCATGTGGCAGTGCAAGAGTGTGTTATGTAATAAATCCAGGGTGTGGGTTTTACCCTAAAGTTTAGACACTCTGAGCCTGCCTATGTGGTAGATTGCCTTTTTTGGTATGAATCTGTCTGGTTATTAAAGTCAGCATGGGAGGTCCTTTTGAACACACACACTCACACACAAACACATGCACACACACATACCTGCAGAGGCCTGCTTCTCAGACATATTCCTGAGTCATTTTCCATACTCTTGAATATACTCTGTTTGGATTTACAACTGATCCCCACTCTTCTGCATCCAGAGGCCTCTTTTTAACAACTAATTTTGAGTTACGGTTTTCACCAGTGACAGGTTCTGCAATCCATCATCTGGAAGACCACACCTGCACAACGGCTTAACAAGAGAAAAGTGGGCAGAGATCCATGAGGGGATCTCCAGTCTTTTTAAAATTTAGCAAAAATAGATACAGTGGTATTGATGGGCTAACCTCTCAACTGTTGTTTTCCTGATTAAATTAGCAGAATAATTCATTCTGATGATTTGGTTAAGTTTTCTTTCATCTCACCCATCACCTCCCTCTGACCAAAATATTGTCTCTGCTGTTATCTCCAGTCTTTGCTCCCTTCCTCTCTTTACCGCATGTAATGGACCACACCTCTTCCCTTCCAGGGCAGGTGGAGGAATTAATATTAAATAATGTCTGGGGCTGTCTCATCCCTTCAGGCAGTTCTGTTAGACATGCAAAAGCTTCTCTCTCCACACAACTGCCTTCCTTGAAACAAAACAGATAATGACAGAAGGGACTGTTTGGAAGCACGTGAAGCTGCTTTCATCTTGAGGTTGCTGACTCATTTAATTCATTATTTTCTCTTTCAAAATACACAAAAAAAGTCATGCTGGATTCAATCAGGGACCTGTCTGTTTCAGTATTCCATTCAGGCAATGCCCAACCAAATATCCCTGAGAAGCCCACAGACAAGACATGAGCACCGTAACACCCTGCTGCTCATGTTCCCCAGCAACTGATATATGGAGGCACATTGTCTTGAATGGACTATATAACCATCATGACTAATAGCCACGAATGATAGTCTTATCATCCAGAAATTTGTCCTATCCCCCTTTAAAGTTTTCCAAATCGGTGGCACAGCTGCAGGGCAGCAGCAATATAGTGGGAGGTGACACTGGCAGATGATCTCTTAGAACCAGCAGTGGTGCCATAGCTCACTCTGGAGGAGTTAGTTGTTCTGTGCCAGCAGCCAGCCAAGGTTTACAGCTCTCTAATTAGAGTCTTTTATCAGCAGCCACAAGCAAAGTTTATAACAGTTTGTTATCTAGTTACTGGTTTTGCAGTCTGACTCTGGAGTAAATTCAGAGTGACAGTGCAGTAGCGAAGTCTGTACACAAAAGTGAGGGTCAAAGTTTCCAGGAACACAGGCAAGGGGTCTGAACGTGAGGCATGCTGCTTTCACTGATAAGATCATTCACCTGCAATGGCTTCTGCCCATCCTGCTAACAGCCTCCCCCAGCTGTTTGCCTAATTGATGCGTCCTTACTATATAAACACTCTGAGTCTCATGGGCTCTCCCTTTTCCACCTATGCTGACTGCTGTAAGTACTGTCCTTTCATGTCTCTGTATTGTGTTGGGAAGGGTCCTGTCTGGGTCCTGGAGCATGACAGTAGTACTGTGCAAAATAAGGCAATGGTAAATTACTCCTGAAGCCTTGTACTTTGAAAATCCTGTGATTAGACAGTTCTAAAAGAAGTAAGTGATAGTGCCAGACAATGAGATTCCCAGATTGGAAGGCCCTCAACTAGCTACTGGGGAAGACCAGAGGACAAGTACAAGTAGTGCTGTATGATCCTTGGATTTTATTCCTGGAAAACCTTGACCCTTGCTTTGTGTGCTGACTGTGCTGCTGGATACTCCCTTGAACTGGCACTCTGAGTTTATTATGGACTTGGACTGCTGAAATAAAAATGGTGGCTGACTAATAAGCTTTTGTAAACTTTGTCTGTGGTTATTAATATAGACTCTATTAGAGGACTATGAATCATGACTGACTTTCCGGACAGGACAAACTGCTCACCTCTGATTCCAGATTGATTAAAAAAAAACTCTGAAAAGTGCCAGTTCCTATATAGATCCTTGGGGATCTTCACTATTTCTATCCTTTCATGGTGAGAATTGACCATTTAGCCCTGTTCTCAGCTTTCTCTTCTTTAATCATAAGAAAGCTTTTCCCCATTATCCTCTCATTGCTACATTTTATTAGGAATAAAACTTCTTGGAGACATACATAAAATCACCAGGAGAAGTTGTCCAGAAGATTGGGGTTTGATTCCACCTTAGCCTAAGAAAGCTCTTTCAGCTCTAAACTGGTGCTTATCATCAGCAATGGATGGAATGAGAGCAAACTAACTGAAGCTGAGAGTGGCGCTCCTAGTCAGTTGCAAGGCAGAACAGGGAATAGGGACTCAGCTTATGCTGGATGGGGTTACACTGCCCCTGAAGACACAGGCTTGCAGGTTTGCAATTTTGGTGGATTCCTGGATTCAGCCCTGAACCTGAATACCTATTTGACCAGGAATGCACTTGCAGATTTAAAACTGCTTATTCCTAAGGATGTCTGATTTGGTCATAGTGACATATTCCTTGAGTATATCGCTTGGAAAAGAGAAGATGATGTGATAGTCGTCTTTAAATATCTGAAGGGGTGTCATATAGAAAATGGAGCAAGCTTGTTTTTTGCTGCTCAAGACAGTAGAACGTGAACCAATGGAGTCAGATTACAAGAAAAGTGATTCCACCTAAGTGTTAGGAAGAACTTCTTGACTGTAAGCAGTTCAACAGTGGAATGGCTTGCCTTAGTAATTGGTAGACTCTCCTTCTCTGGACATCTTCAGACAATAGCTGGAAGGCCATCTCTCAGGAGTGCTTTAATTGTGTATTCCTGCATGGCAGGGGATTGGTCTAAATGGCCCTTGTGATCCGTTTGGCTCTAATATCCTACAATCTGTACTGTAACATTTAAAGTAGACAATTAAGACATTGAAATAGTTTAAGATTTTCTATACCTTGGCTCAGTCATTAATCAGAATGGAGACTGCAGTCAAGAAATCAGAAGACTAGGGCTTGGAAGGGCAGCTATGAAGGAAGTAGACAACAGCCTCAAAAGTAAAGATGTATCACTGAATATTAAAGCTAGGATTGTCCATGCCATCTTACTTCCAATTTCTGGTTGTGAAAGCAGGACATTGACGAAAGCTGACAGGAAGAAAATCACCTCATTTGAAATTTGGTGCTGGAGGAGACTTCTACGGATACTGTGGACTGCTAAAAAGACAAATAAATGGGTCCTTGAGCAAAGCAAGGCTGAACTCTCCCTAGAAGCCAAGATGACTAAACTGAGGCTGTCGTACTTGGCCATATCATGAGAAGACATGACTCACTAGAAAAGACAATAATGCTTGGGAAGGTAGAAGGCAGCAGGAAAAGACGAAGAATGTATTACAGATGGATAGACTCAATCAAGGAAGACACATCTCTCAATCTGCAAGACCTGAGCAGGGCAGTTGAAGGTAGGATGACTTGGAGATCTCTCATTTATAGGATCTCCATAGTTTGAAGTCAACTTGACTGCAGTTAACAACAAAACACACTCTGTGTGAGGCTGCCTTAGAAGAATGTTTGGAAACTTCATATGATCCAAAGAGAAGCAAGCAGATGGTTAACTGTGGATGGTTACAGGAAGTACATGACTCCTTTGTTACAACTGTTCCACTGGCTAACCACTGGTTTCCAGCCACAATTGAGAGGATGCTCATGACCTGTAAAGTCCAAGTCCAGGCTCTCTGAGGGATTCTGCCTTTCTGTATGAACCTACCCAAGCTGTTATGCCTTTGGAAGAGGTGTTCCTTCCAGTCCCATCACCCTCAGAGGCACTTTTAGTGGGAACACCAGAGAGATCGTTCTCTGTGGTTATTCCGTGGCCATTTCCACACTAGACTGTTATAGTGCTATTATTTCACTGTCAACATCCTATGGAATCCTGGGGTTTGGAGCCTCAAGACCTCTCTCTAAACTGCAAACCCCACAATTCCATAGGATATTGAAAGTGCAATAATAGCACTGTAACAGTCTAGTGTGGAAATGGCCCCAGACTCTGGAAGTGCAGGTCTGCTTTCTTCCTCACTATCTATTGGCTGGCAAGTGTAGACCTTTTTCTTTCAGCAGGCTTTTTGAGAACTGATTATTTTACTAAGCTTTACTTTGCATGCTATTCTATTTTCATTTGCTTTTAAATCAATGTTTTAACAGTATTAATTTTGCAAAGAGTTTAATACTATTTCAGTAATAATTTTTGTGTGTTTTAGCTACGTATGTTTTTGCGTCTTCTTTTTAAAAATATTTTAACCTCCTTTCCATGCAAAGTGTATAGAATCATAGAGCAGGAGAAGACCACAAAGGCCATCCTGTCCAACCCACTGCAGTGCAGAAGTATACATAGAATGGTGGAGAAATTTTCATTAGGGAACAGGCAACCAACACGATCAAGCCAGTGAAGCTCACTGAACAGGCATCAAAAGTGGTTCAGTCTCCAGGTTAAAATTAAAAATTCTTCAATTAAAAGAAATCTTCTGCATTTCAGCTGAAAAGCGTTCAGACAGTTTTTCTTAAGCATAGGAGGAAGAACACGAAGTGAAGCGTTCCACAGCAGTAGGTGGCGTTTAAATTTCAATTTGAACGTTTTAAGAATAATCCTCAATAGGATAAACCGAGAACGGAAGTCCAGCAGCACCGTTACCTCCAGGGCAGCCTTGTTAACAATGTGGCTGGCAAACGGAGATAAAGAATTTACGCCACCTACCGGTCCGTGTTGGAATGGCACTTTGGCTCAAAAGCTGCGAAGCATTCGGTGCGGTAGTTGTTTACATTGCAAGATTAAACATGTTTAACCGGGTTTACCTCCCCTCTCCAGGGAATCATGGGAAATGTAGTTTTGGAAGGCAACATTTCGTGAAAGGTCACCAAACTACATTACTCTAGATTCTTTGCTTAAAAAGCTACGACATTTAAACGGGCGTAATCTGATAAGTTGGAAGGATGTGAAGGCAGGGGATTCATTTGTAGCCAAGGAAAAAAATTAGCTTTGTAGCATCTTAAAGCTGAACGCGTTTATTATTAGCAAAGGCTTTGAGAGTAAATATGGCTCAGACGTTTAGCGGGATTTTTTTTTTTTTTTTACTGGGGAGGGCAGCGTTTGGGCATCAGTCCCTAGAGTTTTGTTTTTTTTTTTGTGGGAAAAAGTTTTCATTGGTATTAACAAAAATAACCTGCAATCAATGCATTTTAATTAGAAAGCATGCCGTGAAGCTTCCAAAAGAGTAGATCAGTTTAAAGCACAGTTTTTTCTTCATGCAAAATAGTGGCTAGGAAGTAAATGCATATTGTACAAGTCATGCTTCTATAATGATCTGAATAACTAATGAACTGAATCCACCAACATTTCACAGATGGACAGTGAGACACGCATAGCCAAGCAACATCAGAGTATGATTAAAATGGCAAAAATCTATTAAGGAGGAAGAACACGCAAGCTAGAAGTGGCAGTAGTCTGCTTTTGCTTGAGAGGATTCTGTCCTCTTTTCTGTCTGATGAATTAATTGAGTGCAAACTGCTTTTGCACGTTGAATTTCACAGCAAATGAAATAAGCTGAGGACAAAAGGGAAAAGTGGGAGGAGTAGAGAGAAACTGGGACATTTTAAACGCAGCTGAAAACATGGGACAACAGAGGTTTGATCAGGATTGTCCCTGCCGTATGAGGATAGTTGAAGAGTATGTAATAAGCTGTGGTTTCTGTATAAACTTGCAGAGAAACTCCAGCTGAAATTCCATCAAATATGTCAATTTATAAAGCTGAGATTGCTGAGTTTTTTTCCTCTGATGAAACATTGAATGCCTGCATAATGTCACCATGTGGGTAACACCCAGGAACACTCCTACTTCATTAACTGAGGTGTACCTGTAGAAATGAAGAAGGGAGAAGGCAGAGCAGAGAGATAAGGTGGCCAACAGTATGGAACCCAAGAAAGGAGTCAGAAGCAATAAAATAGCCAGAGTATGAGGCTTGATCTGTAGAAGAACAGTTTGGAGAGGAAAGCTTGGATGTAGGCAAATAAGTGCTTGCCTAGAACCTGAGAGGAAGACAACTGGAAAAGGTTAAGACTTGCATTTCTTAGGCACTATGATTATTTAGACTTAGAAGAATTGGTTGATTCTTTTTTTAAAAAATAATTTAAAATCTTCCATGTATATAAAATCACAGCAATGCATAGAACAAAAAGAAAAAGAAACAGAGAAAAGAAAGAGAATTAAAAGGTTGAAGAGGGGGGAGAAGAAAGAGATACAGGTAGAAAAAGAAAAAAGAAAATAAAAATGACTTCCAATCTTGTCTTCAGTGGTATATTAAACTAAAGCAGCAGTTCCTAACCTGGGGTCTGCAGACCTTCAAGGGGCTGCAATGTCCTCACAAGGGTCTGCAAGAGCTTGAAGAAATGCTATGAGCTTTTACAGTTAAAATAGGAAGGCAGGCAGGCAGGCAGGCGGACAAATGGATGTTATACATTGAGCAGGATTTTTTTTGCTGGTGACAGACCTTGTACAAAATTTCATTACAATATCTCAAGCCATTCGAAAGTTGTGAAACTGATCGCAAAAAATGTACTGGGCACTTGCTGCTTCTGCACACGTTAAGCGCGTGCAAAGGAATGACTCTGAATGGCTGAGTGAAAGCATGTGACATTGTAGTCCACTGCTTAAACAGCTCCACCACACTGGCTCTATTTGGTGGCTTACTAAAATAATATAATGGCTGTTTTGTGATTCCTCTCCTACTGCCATGCTCACGCTACTTAAATAGGTGTCTTTGGTTAATTCTTTTCTTTTTAACAATTCAAGGACTTTTCGGCAGGATGCCAGAAAATACTGCAACCCTGGAGACCAGGGTTCGATTCCCCACTCAGCCTAGAAATCCACTGGCTGACCTTGGGTACATCACATACTCTCAGCCTCAGAAAACCTTGTGATAGGCTCACCTTAGGAAAGAACTTGAAGGCACACCACCACCACCACAACACCTTAGTTAATAAAACAGGTATATTTCCAGATGTGACTTCTTTAACAGAAAATCTGGTACCAGAGGCAGAAAAAACATGGAAGGAATAGGGATAGATTCCTCTATTACAAAAGAGAAGAGCACTTCAACAATTTTCTGCAAACTTTTTATGCAGGGCCAGCACCTTGCACTCGTGGAATGAACTGAAACAACCAGGTCAGGTAAGCCTTGCATAAGTAAAAAGAAACATTTTGATTCTTCTGGAGATGGCGTGAAAGCATCTTCCAAGGGCGATTATTTTCTTTCACCAGCTTCCACTATTCTTACGATTTCCATTTTGGTGGCCAAACTCATTGGTCTATGCCTCTTAACATCTTGGGGGTGGCTGGTGAACCAGTCATTTCTGCTTTCCTCTTTTCTCTCTGACGCATGCTTAGCAAGGGATTCTGGAGGCAGCTGCTGTTTAGTTTGTCTGTTGCAGGCAAGCACACACAGTTGCAGTATGATCAACTGCAGCAGAATCCCATCTTTTCCCCCAGCTCAATCTATATTGCATTGTTTACTACAGATATGCTACTGCAATCAGATACCAGAAATCTATTTTTCTGGCCCTCCTTTGCCATAGTCCCAGTGCTGATTCTGCTAAATAAACTTCCAGATAAACAGAGGACGAGGAGGAAAAGTAGGGGTGGGTGGGGATAGAAAGACTTTGTTAAAAGGAGCCTCTTTGTCAGAGGCTATATTTCAAAATAATGAGTTACCTCCTGCATCACGCGAGCTGATTTCTGGAATAAATTGCTCCTTTTCCCCTCAATTGTTCGTAGATTTTGGGGCTTACAAGGGGAAGGAGCATCCATTCTGCTAGTATAGGCTTGGGGAACCTTTGGCTCTCCTGATGTTTTGGACTGTAGCTCCCATAATCCCTTACCTTGGGCCGTTCCAGTTGGGGCTTATGGGAACTAAAGATCCAGACCTCTGGAGTGCCAGAAATTCCACACTCTGGCAGTAAAGGATGGTTTTCCAATGTGTAATTGGATTTAATATAAAATTACTGAAATAAACAACCAGCTGCACTGGCCCTGATGCCCGAGGGATTCTGGATGCTGTAGTCTCGGAGATAAGCTTGTTTCAAGCCTTGGAACAAACAAACAAACAATCTGAGCCAATGCCCTTGGTCATGTGTCATGGTTTTGAATTCCGAGTCTGTTGTCTGGTGTTAATTTTGGTTTAGCTACTGGACAGTTGCCAGACCGTACAGCTTTAATTGCGTTTTTCTTTGATATTTTCGGACAGGCAAAAAAGTAAACAAATACCCTTTCTCTCTCCTTTATCTTTGGCACCTGTTTCTTCCTTGCTTTCTTTTTTTTAATCACACAAAGTCTCTTAATACATATTAATCATGGGGCTATTTTCATTCATCTAGGCCCAATTATTTACAAGCCATCTGGTTACCATAGTAGCAATTATGAACCCCTGAGTGATTTTGTCCCTGGACCTTTTGTTCTTCCACAAACATAGCACCTTCACTGCCTGGCCTAATCCTGCTGCTATAATGGCGATAATGAAACTGTTGGCAAAAGTAATTTCTTTCTCTGCACTATAAATTAGAGTTGTTGATTCATTAAGGATACTGGAGATTTTTGTTCAGAGAGAAATCAGAAAAGACAGTTGGAAAAGATCCAGACACATCTTTGAGTCTCCTGAAAATTTGTACAGATTCTTCTCTGTAATCACGTCCTGCATATCCATGCGGTTGACTGTCAAGACTTCTCCCGAACCGCATTTTGCTGTGCAGGTGGATGGAATAGTGTCACAAAGCTGAGAAGGAGAGGGAAGAGAAGACAATATATCTGAGGATGCCACCTTTCACTTTGAAGAGATCTTATCTGTGGTGCTTTCCAATGAACTCCAGGATTCACAGAGTCATAAAACTGAAGAGTTTGCAAAGCAGTCCGTTCCACTGTTGAACAGATCTTACTACTAGAGAACACTTCTTTAGGAATCTGTAGGTCCCCCACTGCAATTCAACTTGTGGCAAAAGTGGGCCACAGAGTCATGCTGGAGGACCCAACAACACATAAAGAAGTATTCCCTTTAGGAATCTCTAGGTCCTCCAGTGCAACTCTATCATCCACTTCTGGTGGAAGAGGCCCACAGAATCATGCTGCAGGACCTAAACATTCCTAAAGAGAGCACATTTTTTCCATTGCCAGGCAAATACGAAAAGATTTTTTTAAAAACAAACAAACAAACAAAATAACCTCCACAAGTGCTGAATCCACAAGTGCTGAATCTGCAAATATGGAAGGCCAACTGTATCCCTCTGTTACCCTAATTTCCCGGGGGTTCCCTCAGAGGACACCTAGTCTGACCCTGATTTTAAGGGGATTTCCAAGTTGCACCAAGCACGCACCCAGCACACACGAGAAGTAGGGTAACCTTGCAAGACCTTGTACCCAACTTTTACAGGGTCAGGCCGAGTCAAGACTCAGACAAAATTAATTTATAATTATTTTCTTTATTTAAAACCTAAGTCACTGCGCACTTATGCACTCACTCATGCAGACCTAAGAAAAATAGAGGAAACTGGATAGTGGATTTCAGGAGTATTGGGGGAATACTACACCTGATCCAGATGTCCGGGAAGCCGAAATAGAGCCAGAGATTTGAGAGCGGTGCTGCTCGGCACATGGGGGCTGAGGGGAAAGCTCAGCAAACGGAGCGGCAGCAAGGCAGGGAGGAAGCCGGGAGCGATCTGAGGAAGCGCTCGAAAACCGGGGTTAGTTATAGGGGGAAATGTACCTGGAGGGTAGACAGTTCCCAGGGAGAACAATAGGTTCTCAAGTGGAGACAAAGCCTCCGAAAGGTCAGTGCTTGACTTGTTGGGTTTTAGTCAGGGTTGTCAATAACCCTGACAGTATGCAAATAGGCCGTGCTTGACAGTTTGTGTAGTCAGGAGCGCTAATCCTGTCAAGCTGATGGTTCGGGGCTGAGAATCTTTTGTGTGCTTGGTGCATACTTAATTGTGTTTCAATGTGTACTTGCCTGGAGGTCTCCTGAAGCGGCGCGACGGAAAGTTACTGGCCTGGCCAGAATTTTTCTTTGTATTTTTCAGCCGTTTGGCTGTGCCCGTGTGCGTGCTTATCCGGGGTCCTCTCAAGCACGTGGAGGAGTATATTTTTAATATCCAATTTATATTAAATTGTAGACCCCAGGTTCAGGCTTATCCATCACAGTATCACCTCCCTAAACTACAAATCCCAGGATTCCTTTGGGTGGCTCCATGGCAATGGAATCACAGTGCAATGCATGTGTAGTATGAAAGGGCCCTAGGAGCTGAGTGAATGAATTTCCAATCACTGCTGAGCCATGAAACTCATTAGGTGATCTTGGGCCAATACCTGGTGATGGTTGCACCATATAATAAATCAGGGTATTAAGGGAACCCTGTGTTATTGTTTATGAGGCATGTTGGTACACACTGCCTACTATCTGTTTCTTTGTTATTGTTGTTGTTATTTTATTCTTTTATATCTTGCCTTTCTACTAATAATGGACCCAAGGCAGCTAATAACATATTCAACAAACACTACAGATTAAAAACTATGGAAAAACTTTGATGTAAATATAAATATTATTCAAAAAGCAATTAAGCAATTCATATTAAAACATCACACATTAAAAATATTAAAATGTTTTAATGTCCCTTTCTTAGGCAGAGAACACTGAATTTTTAAGTGCTGTGTAGGTAAAACTTGCCAACTGTAGTCTCATTTGGATTATAATGGGTAGGTTTTACCAATGCAGCACTTAGACGGTTTTCCAGATGTAACAGTACAAGGACTTTTTCAGAAATTCAGTGTTCTCTGCCTAAAAAAGAGGCATTTAGCTTCTCACAGGACAGGGATAGCCTGAATGTCTAGGGAAGTTACTTTTTTTTTGCTAATGGGGTTGAAATTTTATTGCTGGTTATTTACTGCCCTTTGTTCCTGGTCCCCACATGGCTCTGCTTCTGCTGGCATTGAGATCCTCCAGACCCTCTTAACTGGCAGCAGAACTAACATCTGAGATGAAATGTAGGCCCATGACTCTAGCATCATCACTTTTCTTCTCCTGTATGAGAGCCAGTGCGTTGCGGTGGTTTGAGCATTGGACAATGACCCTGGGGACCAAGATTTGATTCTTTGCTTGGCCATAGAAACCCACTGAGTGATCCTGGGCCCATCACAGACCCTTAGCCCCAGAAAACCCTATGATAGGGTTGCCTTAGGGTCTCCACAAGTCAGAAAAAACTTGAAGACACACAACAATGATTTTTAACCTCTTTGCCTGATGAAGAAGCCAGTGAGCTTCAAAGGCTTGCATGATATATTAGATGCATTTTGGTTGGCCAGTACAAGTATCACTGTTTTGTGAAGTTTGAATGTTGTTGTATCTTTGTTGTGAGGATATGTGGATGTTACAAGAACATGAAGAGGGAACTTGTTTTCTTTTGTGACTATGTGCCTCAGCCAGTGATGTATTTAAGTCTTTTACTACAAGTCTCAACTCTCTACCTTCAAGTCTCAAGTCCTTGAAGATACTTTCAAGTCAAGTCTCAAATCTGGAAGCCAACTTTATATCCCAAACTATATTCCAGAATTTTTGGTCAGAGTCCAATAAAGTCAGTTTTAACAGTTTAAGTGGAGTAGGCCTTCCACATTTGCAATTTTGCCATCTGTAGCTTCTGAAGGAAGAAGAGGATCCTGTTTACTCCCTCTTCTCAAAGCTGGAGGCTTTTGTGTCAATGGGCATAAAAGTGTTACCCTGATTTCTGGGGGCCCCACGAGGGACACCTAAATGTGCTCAAACAATGGGGAGGGAATTAGCACAGAGCACAAGTTTGCAATGCGAGAGGCAGGGTAACGTAGCGAGATCTTGAACCCTATGTCTACGGGGTCAGGCCGAGTCAATGATAAGGCAGATGTTGGAATAATAATAATTGTTTTATTGAAATACAATCAAACAAGTGTATGCAACACACTCACACAAGGAACTATAGAAATAAAGGTAGGAGTGGGATAGAGGGATTTTGAGAGGAGGTTTGGTATGGGAAATACTATACCTGTCCTGAAGCCCGGTTAAAAGCAAAGAAGCTGGGAAGCGTGGATTCTCAGCATGTGGAGGCTGAGGGGAGGGCTCGCCGGACAAAGCGACAGCAAGGGGCGATGGAAGCCAAGAGCGATCCGAGAAAGCGCTCAAAGTCAGAGGTTCTTATAGGGAAAATTGTGGCTGCAGGCTAGTCCGTACTTGGGGAAAACAATGAGTTTTGCGCTGGAGACAAAGCCTCCGAAAGGTCAGTACTTTAGATGATTGAATTATGACCAGATTGTCAATAGAGTAGCCAGTATGCAAACGCAGAGTGCTTGAGAGTTGTATAGTCCGCTCATCAAGCTGCCTGCTCGGGGCAGGGGATCTTTTGTAAGTAGCATGCATACATAATGTGGTACTTGCCTTGAGGTCTCCTAAAGCTGCATTCGGCAATGGCTGGCCTGCCTGGATTGGGACTTGAATGGTTCGGCTATTGTCGGCCGCGCCTGTGTGCGTGCTTGTCCGGGGGCCTCGCAAGAACGTGGAGAGGAATGGGTACAGAAGGCCAAATCATTGATATCAAATGATATCTAATATCCCACAAACTAGGGCTAGAAACAGCGATAGCAATAAATATCCTAACAGAATGACTCTTTAACATATCTGAGAAATTGTATTTCCTTCTTATGAGGGAAAAAAAAGTGGCTTTTTGTTTTTATCATGGGGAAGGCCCAGGTTCTTTAACAGTGTAACTGGTAGGATTCAAGATACAAAAGGCTGAGGCTGGTGATGTAACTTGAGTTGACTGACTCAGACTCAAGTCAGACTTAAATCACTTCAGTGACTCAATTTAGACTCAACTCTGCAATAAATGATGCACTGACTCGACTGGAGACTTGTATATTTTTAGTGACTGACTTGCTGCGCTTGGTTCAGTAACATAACACATTCATTCAGAACCATACGACTTGAAACGACACCTCCATCTCTTTTTGCCTACTGGTCACATGACAATCTTTCTCAAGCCCAAAGTGTGGGTGCATTTCTCAGAGGGGATCAACAAACAGGTTAGGCAATGAGCTTGAGGCAGGCTTGAGGTCTACTCAGCAGCCTGTCCCTGCTGCATATCAGAGGAGCCTTCTAAAACTTTTCCTAACAGCAGAAGACAAGACTTACTTCCAGAGTTCAGGATGCATTTCTCAGAGGGGAACAGCAAATGCATTAGGCAGCAGACTTGAGGAGGAAGGATCCTATTTTCCACTTCCAAAGCTGCAGGCTCTTTTATGCCCATTGGCACAAAAGCCTCCAGCTTTGGAAATGGGGATTAAGAAGGATCCTATTCCTCACTTCCAAAGCTGCAGATTCTTTTGTTACTGCTGTTTCTAGCCCGAGCTTGTGGGATATTAAGATATCATTTGATAGCAATAATTTGGCCTTCTGTACCCATTCCTCTCCATGTGCTTGCGAGGCCCCCGAACAAGCACGCACACAGGCGCGGCCGACAATAGCCGAACCATTCACATCCCGATCTAGGCAGGCCAGTCATTGCCGAATGCAGCTTCAGGAGACCTCCAGGCAAGTACCACATTATGTATGCACACTACTTACAAAAGATCCCCTGCCCCGAGCAGGCAGCTTGATGAGCGGACTATACAACTCTCAAGCACTCCGCGTTTGCATACTGGCTACTCTATTGACAATCTGGTCATAATTCAATCATCTAAAGTACTGACCTTTCGAAGGCTTTGTCTCCAGCCCGAAACTCATTGTTATCCCCAAGTACGGACTAGCCTGCGGCCACAATTTTCCCTGTAAGAACCCCTGACTTTGAGCGTCTCGTTGGATCGCTCCTGACTTGCCTCCTGACTTGCCGCTTCCCCGTTTGACGAGCCTCCCCTCAGCCCCACGTGCTGAGAACCTACGCTTCCCAGCTTCTTTGCTACTACCGGGCTTCAGGACAGGTGTAGTATTTCCCATACCAAATCTCCTCTCAAAATCCCTCTATCCACTTCCTACCTTTATTTCTATAGTTCTTCGTGTGAGTGTGTTGCATACACGTGTTTGACCTTATCTCAATAAAACAATTATTATTATTAACTTCTGCTTTATCATTGACTCAGCCTGACCCCGTAGACATAGGGTTCAAGATCTCGCTACGTTGCCCTGCCTCTGGGATTGCTAAGTAGTGCTCTTTGCTAATTTCCTCCCCATTGTTTGAGCACATTTAGGTGTCCCTCCCGGGACCCCCAGAAATCAGGGTAACATTTATCATTTAAAGTATGTTTTAAGGATCTCAGAATTTCAATAGTATGGTTTGGAGTAAATACAAGCAAATAAAAACAATGATTCTATGAATAGCTGAAAATCTAAATAGTTATGAAAGCACCTCATCCTGCCAAGACTGCTTCTGGATGCCACTAGTGGTACAATTGGTTGAAAACATCTGCTCTAGGACATGTCAGAGGCTATGAAATGCCAGCAGGGTGGAGCAAAATGCTTGTTGCTGTTAAATGTCTCTCTTTCTACATTTTGGCAGTTTAACTCCCTGCCTCTGTGGAATGCCGACAAGATGGTGGAATGCAAGTAAATACACAGCAGTGACTGACAGACTGGTGCCCTGCCCATGAAGGGTCACAGCAGGTTCTGCCAGCAGGTAATGCTGTAAACACCAAGGAGTGGAAATTTACGGGGGGGGGGGGGGAGAGGGGGTAGGGAAGAAGGGAATAGAGAATTAAAAAAAAAATGAGCTGAATAGCTTCAGTTTGCAGAACAGATCTTGCAAAGCAGCAAAATGTTAAACCATAAGCCACACCAGAGGTGAAGTACATGAGGGCATTGCACTCCCATAAGAATTCTGCCCCTCTGAATGAATTTTTCTTTTATTCTCCAAATTTCTAGCATTACAAAGTGCAAGATCTTGAAAATAATTTACACCTAGAACTCACATAGA
Source organism: Cyclura pinguis (assembly GCA_030412105.1). Lineage (NCBI taxonomy): Eukaryota > Metazoa > Chordata > Lepidosauria > Squamata > Iguanidae > Cyclura > Cyclura pinguis. The sequence continues at coordinate 12,175,591 of CM059599.1, read as the reverse complement.
CTGTGGTCACATTTCCTAATTCTCTCTGCCTGCTCCTTTTCTTTGGATGCCTAAACTTTGCTCAGTTAACTTTTGAGTTCCTGCCATTTTAGAAATTTGAGCATCTGAGAGAAAATTTCATTGTGGGGTGGCAGAATTCTTGTTGTGTGTAGGGGAATGCCCTTATTCTGGCCATTTCCACACTACACTATTACAGTGCTATTGTTCCACTTTCAACATCTTGTGGAATTCTGGGGTTTGTAGTTTTCCGAGGCCAAAGAGCTCTCTGGCTGAGAATTCTAAATGTCCATCCCTAAACTGCAAACCCCAGGATTTCTTAGGATATTAACAGTGTAGTGCGGAAATGGCCTCTGTACCCACTCACCCCTGCTGAACTTAATAATGTTTTTAAAATAATTGTTCTATGCCTTCAAGTAGCTTCCAACTTAGGGCGAACTCAGATGTAATGGATGTCAGATGTCATGGGGTTTTCTGGGGCCGAAGGCATTTAATGCATGCATTGGTCACCAGTGGGTTTAATTCTTTTTAAACTTTTGTAAATTAAAGTTTCAGCTTAATTTTTTTTTAAAAAAATATCATAAGGCTCCTTGAATCCCATCTAGAGAGAAAGACAGGATATAAATTCAATCAATAAATTCACCCCTGGCACAGAGAAGGAAAAAAGACTGGCAAGGTTAGATAAGGGTTAAACAAATCTCTTTACCCAGGAGTAAATCCTACAGCAGTGAATGGGTTTATCCCCTAGCTAGGATGCTTAGCATTGCAATATTAATGACTCTCAGGTTGCGGGAATTATAAACAGATTTAGAACAGATTTGTATTAATCAGGAAGTCAAGTGGCCAATTTGTCAATAATTCATTGATTTACCTAAGGCTGGGGATGAGGAATATTTTCCTGCCGAGCTTTGCATAGGATTCATTGTAGGGCTGAATTTGAAAATATTGTTGCTGTTATTTGTCATCAGGTAGGCTTCAATTTAATGGTAGTCCTAGGAATGAGATCCTCAAGATACCCAATCACAGCCCTGCTCAGGTTTTGCAAATTCAAGGCTTTAGTTTCCTTGGTTGAATTAATCCGTCTGCAATGTGGCCTTCCTCTTTTGCTCCTGCTTTCAGCTTTGCCAAGCCTTAACAAGTTTTTCAGTGAGTCATGTTATTTCATGGTATGACCAAAGTAGAATAGCCTCAGCTTAGTCATTTCAGCTTCTGGTGAGAGTTTGGGCTTTTTCACCTTAGTTGTTTCTCACGCAAGTATATTTACATTGCAATAGAATTTACAGTGGCCTGTTCACATTTGTAAGGGTTCAGGGTGCTGAACTATCATGAAAATGGAAAAACTCCCCCCTGCGATCTCCCTCCCATTCCCCTCCAGAACTCCTCCCTCCCATTCCCTTGCCTCTGGCCTGGTGCTCCTGCGGGGAAGAAAAGTGGTAAGGTAAAGGGCTTACAGGTACTTTCCCCTCAGATGGAGAAGAGCGAAATGCTGAGTTCTGGTGTTCTAGCTACTTCAAGTTGCTATCTTGAGAAAGGAGATTGCTCCTAGAGAGGAGGGGTAGGAGCAAAGAGACCACCTGACCAATCAGCGGCCATTACACAGCAGAATGCGCAGCCAGCTGGCAGAGAGGAAATACTTCCAGCAGTGGTGGTGGTGGGAGCTTTGCTCACCTGAAAGAAAAAAACATCCATTTTAAATACAAGCTTCACAAGTCTGGGATGAGGAATGCAAAGGAATGGGAGGAGAAGAATGGCAGGGGAAGCAAGCATATACCTTGTGAATAATCAGATTTGCAAAAGTCAAACCCGAAATGTGAAGGGAGAACAGGTAATTCTCTTGTTGAAGCAGCTTCATTGGCTACTGGTCTGTTTCCAGACAGAATTCAAAGAGTGCTCGTTTTGGACTTTAAAGCCCTACACAGCTTTGGTCTAGAATATCTGAAAGACTGTATCTCCTTATACAAACCAGTTGGAATTTTGAATTCTTCAGGGGAGGGCTTTCTTTCAGTCTCACCAAGTTTGTAGGTGCTTTTGGTAAGGACTTGGGAGACAGCCTTCTCAGTGGCTGCTCCCAGGCTGTGGAACTCCCTTCCACAGGAGGTCCAACTGGCTCCCTCCCTGCTATCTTTCTGCCAGCAGGTAAAGATGATGAAGTTACCAGTCTTGAAGAAGGAAGTTGCAGTGGAGGGGCTCAGATAGCATCTGAGGGTAGCGTGGGGGAATGGCAGCCTGGACATAACTACCTACTACAGTTGGCTGAGGTTGAAGCTAGAGTTTTTACACTCTATTTCACACCCTGAAGGGCTGTGTTAACAAAGCTGTAATGGCTTTCCTATGGGACTGACAAACGGGTCCAGAATGGGCGGGTTGCTTTAACTCTGGAGTGACAAAACATTGATGCAATTCATGACAATCTTTTAATGTTTGGTCAGGTAGAGTGTACAGGAAAGATCTCCATAGGGTAAGATCGAAGGACAGTCTCTGATTGCTTTATGTGGGCAGTTCGTCTTCCATTGTGTTTGAAAATGCAAAGAGCTGGAAGTGGTGAAGGGATTAGCACAAACTCATTAGTGTTGGGGTTTTCTGCATAATCCTATCTGGACTTTTCCCACCATCATGGCCCCAAACACATTTCCAGTCAGCATGACCCCAATCATGTTATCCGATCATTAATAAGCCCAATTTATGAAAATCACATATCCTGTAGGAGAGGTGGTAGAGTATGGTAACGCTCAATGTAGAAATTCACAGTCCTTCCACACAAAAATATACTCTCGGTGCCCTTTCTCACCATACAATTATAACACTATGATTTTGCTTTAAGTACTATGGCTGCATCCTATGGAATCCTGGGATCTGTAGTGTGGAGATGCACTAAAGCTCTCTGGTTGAGAATCTGAAATTCCCCTCCCCAGAGTTCAGATTCCAGTATTCCATGGGATGTTCCCCATGGCAGTTAAAGTGGAATCAAAGTGCTATAATTGTGTAGTGTGAAAGGTACCTGGGTTTTTCTTTACCACTGCACGTTCCTTTCTTTGTTGTTGTCTGCTTGTATATATCGAAATGTTGCTTTTGTTTCATGGTTTTCTTGCCTTTTTTTCCCTATCATTGTGTAAAAAAGTCATTATGAAATCCTGTAGCATCTTTAACTGAGAAGAATAAATTTCTAGGATAAGCTATCTTAGAGGCCATCCTTTTCATCAGCTGCATGACATTCCATGAAAGCTCACCTTAGAAATTTCTTTCTCTCAGTAATTCTCAAAGGTTCTACAGAATTCCTTTATGTCTCTTTATGCTAAAACTGACTAACACAGCTATGGCTTTGAATGTTGCCATGGTGTTTTTAGCCAGATGTAATTCACTGAAAGAAAGTGAGACAGAAGATTAAAAAAAAGCTTAAAAAGGAAATAAAATAGTCCCACCATGTTAAATCTGCTGGCCTCATGCTACAGCCTGTGTGTGTTTTCCTTCAAATTGCCTATTAACTTATGGAGACCCCATGAATTTCATAAAGCTTTCTTAAACAAGGAATACTCAGTGGTGCTTTGCCATTGCTTTAATCTGAAACAGAGCCTGCATCATAGTTTGATGGATTTTTGTGTCCTTCCTGACAGCGATCTGATTGTTTTAACTGCTGTTATCTTGATAGCCCCATTGGTTTAACTTAAAGAAAAATGGGACAGAAGATTTTTCTAATATAAAATAGAAGTTATTTAATGATCTTAATGCTAAAAGCATTTTGCTGACTTCTGAGTTGTTTCTGGATACTCTAATGGGTTTAGTTTTCTTTCCTTCTGGTTGTTGACAGGAGTTACCTACTGGTTAACTCCTGTCATTGAAAAATATCTCATCATTCAGTGAGACAGTCTATCAATGGCTAAGAAAAGATCTGGGTGAAGAGGCAGTTGGCTTTTCAGCCCTGCTGTGAAGCTGAGAGTTGCTCTAAATCAACGGCTCTGACTGTCACATGGAGATGATCATTTATGCTCATCTGAACACCAGACAGATAGAAAGCTGATCACACTGACTTTGCAAACTGAAAGAATGATGCTGAGCATGGAATGAGAAAATGAAGAGTGAATTTTTGTTTGTTTGTTTCACAAAATTCCAATGCTTTAGACAGCATTTTGTCCCTCCTATAATTAAAAGGAAGACTTGCTTAAAAGCTTAACTCATGGGATTTTCAGAATGGGCTTGTTGAGGCAGAGAGAGGTTGCCAACTTGGACAGTGGATTTTAGACATCATGAAAGGGCAGCAAGTATGTGTGTGCTTGCGTCTGCGTGTGTGCTTTCAAGTCACCTGTTGATTTATGGTGACTCCATGAATTCCATAGGGGTTGTTTCGGGAGGGAATACTTCATGGATAAAGATCAGGATACATGTGGCCAAGCAAGTTAATGGGGTGTAAAGTAGTTTGCACTCAATTAACTCAGCAGGAGGGAGAGGAGGGGGCAGAATCTTGCCCTTCCCAGTAGGCTCAGGCAAAAGCAAACTCCTGCAGCCTTTCCTATTTTGTGTGTTTCTTTTCATCCTAACTTTTCATGCCTAACTTTTGTCATCTTGACCACACACTGAGGTTGCATAGCTGTATGTGTTTCAGTTTTCATCTGTGGAATGTTGGAGGAATGACACTGCTCCCTTATACTGGCTGCAGGCTTGGAGATCATCCATATTCCCATTTATTGCTCATTCCAAAGATGGGCTTGAAGTGAGATAGGTGGGAAGGATGTTTTTAGTAATGACCCTGGACCATAGAAATACTGCGTTCTTCTAGTCTGAAAAATTAACTTGGCTAAGCTCTGGGGACACCCAGGAATCACACTCAATGTGTGTGGAAATTAGTAAATAAGGGTGACACCAACATATTTTCTTCTGAGGTCCAGTTAAGAGCTTTCTGATTGCTAAAGTTTTTAGCAGTTTTTGTGAGAGGTATTATTGCTATAGGGCAAGGGCTGACATTGCCTGAGGGAAAGGCATTTTTATCCTCACCTGAGTCTTGAACAGCTGACATCCTGGAAAAAGAAATCATTTATTGCAGCTATTTCTTACTCTTAGGATTTTTTTTAGAAATCAAGAACAAGAGTATGTCTTTTCTCCGGTTGGGGACTAAAGGCAGAAAAATTAAAAACCTGTTAAAAACATAAACTATTAGAGGGAAAAGAACTAATAGAAAATTCAGCACATTATGCAAGACCCTTTCTTCTTGAGCAATTAGTATTCATGGCCTGCAGAAACAAAAAAGGTTTTTTTTCCCTTTCTGCAGAAAGATATCAAGGAGGGTAACAGTTGGATCCCTCTGGGAAGAGAGTTTCATAGCCTGGGAGCAGCCACGGAGAATGCTCTTTCCCTATTACCGTTATATGTACTTTTGAGGGTGGTGGAATAGTCAGAAGAGCCTCTCCAGAAGATCTTAAAATGCAGGCAGGTTTGTACAGGAAAATATAGTCTTTCTAATTATGTGGACCTAAAGAAAGGTACTGATACCATTTTTATTTGATATCAATTTTAAAGCCTAAAGCAGACTTGTGGACCAGGAGGAATTATATTTACATGACATATTGCATGCTCAAGAGGTTTCTGGGGTACACAGTTTGCAGTTTGGGGGAAAATAAAATCAGGGTGTTGTTACCCTGTTTTCTGGGGGTCCTGGGAGGGACACCAAATTGCTATAAGTTGGGGAAATTGGTTCAGAGCACAAGTTAGCAAAACGAGAGGCAGGGTAACTTAACAGGATCTTGCAATCCAGTGTCTACGGGGTCAGGCCAAGTCAAGAAGCAAACCGTTTGGAAAATAATGAATAGTCTTTATTAAATACAGGCACACGATGTATGCAACACAAACACACAGATAACTAAGGAAAATAAAGGTGTGAGTAAGATAGTGGGATTTTTAGGGGGATAGTTGGTTCGGGTGATACGAAACCTGTCCTGAAGTCCGGGAGAAAATGGAGAGCGAAGCTGGGGTTCAGTGTATCTCAGCATGTGGAGCTGAGGGGAAGCTCGCCAAGCAAAGCGGCAGCAAGGCGGTCTGGAACTCGGGAGCGATCCAAGGAAGCGCTCAAAGTGAGGGGTTTTTATAAGGAGAATTGTGACCGCAGGCTAGGTCGGACTTTGGGAAAACAATAGATTTGGAGTGGAGACAAAGCCTCCGAAAGGTCAGAATTTGAATGATTGAATTAGAGCCGAATTTATCTATAGAGTAGCCGGTATGCAAACGTGGAATACTTGAGCGTTGTATAGCTCGATCATCAAGCTGCCAGCATGGGGCAGAGGATCTTTTGAGAGTTGCTCACATACCTAATGGAGGTACTTGCCTTGAGGTCTCCTAAAGCGGCGAGTCAGCTGTTTTCTGGCCTGCCTGTATTGTCCAGGAATATTACGGCGATAATCGGCTGAGCCTGTATGCGTGCTTGTCCGGGGGCCTCGCAAGCACGTAGAAGGGATATGTGAAGCCGAATTAGTGATATCAAATGATATCTTTTTATATCCCCAAAACTCAGGCTACCCAGGCCAGTAAGAATCCCCCCCCAAAATGGGCGATGTTGGGGACAATGTCGGACGTTTTCCAATTAAAAATCAAAAATCAATTTAGAGCCGAATAGGGGCTTGCAGGTAGGTTAGCCGTATCACTCCACAGGCAAGGGAATTTTGGGGAAAAGCAAAGGGTTCCTATCTTATAACAACAATCATAACTAAAACCTAAACCTAAGCACAAGCACACAAATGGCAATTAAAACAACAGTCAACAATTAAACAATAAGTAATGTCAAACTGTCCCGTCAATAGGGAACTGTCAAAAAATGAGCAATGGTAGTAAAATAGCTAATGCAATCAATGACTGGAATAATCAATGGAATACTGTAAGTCCAATGCATGGTCTGGCAATGAAGGCAATCCAATGAGCAAACAGTTCAATGTGGATGAAAGTTCGTAGTCCGGGGGAGGTGAGGTGCAAGCAAAAGTCTTGGCACCCCCCCCCCGCAACAGGAAAAGTCGTTTAGCTGGAGTGAGCAAACAAAGCATAAGTCCATCCAGGCAACGGAGCAGGAACAACAACAAAATGTCCAAGTTGGTGCAGCTTGGCTGGCTTGCTGCACTTTCTGGAACGGTGAGGCTTTGCAGAGTTGGAGCCTGGAACAGTCCATTGGGCTTCTCGGGTTAGCAAACAGTTGCAGGAATGGCAAAAGTCCGTTTTTGCAATTGGAAGGCTGCGTGGTCACCTTCCCTCATGGTCACAGGTGTCGTCGAGGAACCAGGAATCTCCTGTCAGGGATTCCAGGCAGGGAACCCTGGGAAAATGATCAGCCCACTGCAAAGATGTTGCATCATGCCACAGCTGTGGGTAATTGCAAGGTTGCATAAGAAACTGGGGTCGTGTGCAGATGGTAGAGGGAGGTGTGCAGACCTCTACCTGATTGGTTGTAAATATGTATATAAGAAAGCAATCCGCAGTATGTATTTTGTCTGTTGACCAAACCAGTGTCTGGCGCAAACCTTTGTCCATCTGTCCTATGTTTTGTACATAACAGAACTTTGCTGCAAGATAAAGTGCCTCCTGTTTGGAAGAAACTCCTCAGTGTGTGAGTATCCTTACTGGGGAATAAGGCTGCTGTTGTTGGCTCGCTGAACTCTGGCTTTTTCCGCTGCATTTCTGTGGGGCTGAAACTCCTATCATCCCCAACAGTGGTTATGGGCCCAGACCCAGAGTGCACAGCATCCACAGCGCACCTGTAGTTGTTTTCCCCTGGATGCTAAGACTGTTTTTGACTGTTTTGCCTGGCTCTCTGGTGCTTCGGGAGTCTGTGTTTTGGCAGAGAGACAGTTAATTTTTAGTCCGGTGCTGTTCAAGGACACTTTGGAGGAGGAAGCCGGCCAGCTGCGTTCCTGTGTTTTGTTTTTACAAAGGCAGCAAAATGACTGAAACAAGCTTTGTGCATTTTGAAAGACTAAATGACACAAATTATCAAAGCTGGCGGATTTATGTGAAAGCATCTCTGATAAAGGAGAACTTGTGGCACGTTTTGGAGAGTGAGAGTCAGCCGCCTGCCAGTGCGTCGGCTGCTGAGATAGCAGCGTATCGTGTTGCTGACGAAAAAGCCAAAGCAGTTATTTTGCTAACTTTAAGTCCTTCCCAGTTGATTCACGCTGCTGCTGTGGACACAGCATATCAGCTCTGGGAGGCTCTGAAGCGTGTGCATCAATCTTCCTCGTGTTTGTCCAAAATGCTATGGACGAAAAGACTGTATAACACAAAGTTATGTCCTAGAAGCTGTGTAAGAGACCACCTCATGCTGATGAAACAGTTATTACAAGAGGTAACCAATAGAGGGATAAATATTCCAGAAATGCATAAAAGTTTTATTCTGCTGGGAAGCCTCACTAAGGAGTGGGACTTTTTGATGTACAGCTTCCAGGGTGTGTGTGAGGAAGAGCTGACTGTAGACTTGGTAGCCGGAAGGATCCTGGAGGAAGTCCAACGTAAGCAGTTCGATTCCAGACTGCAGTCGGTCACTAGGAGGAGGAGGCATCTGACCTGGAAGAAGGAGTGTGCAGCTTTACCAGACGCTGCTACAGATGCAAGAGAGTCGGCCATCTCCAGAAGGACTTCAGAATGCCAGCGCCGAGCAGAGGGAAGAAGACAGCCCAGAAGCAGAGGGGCGTATCGTCACAGGCTGAAGGCCATGTGCTTGTGGCAAAAGAACAGTCTGAGAGTGGTGTGTGGTTGCTAGACAGTGGTGCAACTCACCACATGGTGAACAATTTAAAGCTGTTGAATGATGTTACAAATGCAAATATAACAGCAATTTCCCTTGCAGATGGGTCACCAAGCAAGGTGCAGAAGATGGGTACTGCGTATGTGCCATGTTTTGGGAAATCGTTTAGTAATGTATTGTGCGTGACAAATTTGCAGAACTGTATTTTGAGTGTCTCCCAACTGGCCAGTGAGGGTTACAAAGTGGTGTTTGAAGGGGAGAAATGTATAATTACTGCAAATGGTGTTTTTTGTGCAAAAGGGGTGAAAAAGCAGGGGTTGTACCACATGTTGCCCAAAGGAAAAGTGGCAAACGTTAACCCTTTGTGTAACAAACCCCTACATGAAAAGTGTGTACATTGCCTCCACAGAGTGATGGGTCATGCCAGCTACAAAGGTTTGCAAGAGTTGGCAAAGGTATGCCCTGGGTTGCAGGTCAGAAATTGTCCTAAGTTCCTAGAGTGCTCTGTGTGCAAAAAGGTTAGGGTAAAGGCTTACCCCATTGCCAAGAAAAGCAAGTGTGTCACCCAACGGCTTTTTGAGGTTGTACATGCAGATTTGGCTGGGCCATTCAAGCCAACTGAAGGGCAAAATAAGTTTTTCCTGGTAATTGTAGACAGACACGCCAGGTACTCCTATGTCTATCTGCTGAAAGAGAAAAGTCAAGCAGCTGAAAAGTTCCAAGAGTGGGTGAATGCTGTTGAGAGGGAATTTCCTTATAAAGTGGCCAGTCTTGTGTCAGACAGAGGGGGACAATTCCTGTCTAATAGCCTGCAAGCCTGGATGCGTAACAAAGGCATAAGGCATAAAATCACCAACCCCGCATCTCCCAGGGAGGATGGTCTTGCAGAAAGAAGAATTGGGCTGTTAAAACAAATGAAGGACTGTACGATGGAGGATGCCCAAGCCCCAGCAGGACTCTGGGGAGAAGCAATAGTGACAGGAAACTACCACTTAAACAGGATGTGGAGTTCAAGTGTGAAGCAAACTCCATATTACCTATTGTATGGTAGAGCGCCAAACCTGCAGCATCTACGTGTTTGGGGTCAGTTTGCTAGTGTGTATGTTCCCCCAAGTTTCAGAAAATCTGGAGAGGAGAGATCTAGATGGTTACGCTTTGTGGGATATGAAGGTAACAAATATAGATGTCTACACCATGCTGGCAAAATAGTGTATTCCAGGAGTGCAAACTTCGAAATCCATTCAGGATGGGATAGACTGCACTGTAACCAAGAGCTTTTAATTCCCCTGGGTAAAAGTGTTCCCGAAATTCCTGAAAATGGAGGGCCAGTGATGTCTGATGATGAAAAGGAGGAAAAGCCTGGAACCTCACACGACTCCTCACCACCACCTAGCTTCAAACCTGGGACTGCACTCAAAGAAAAGCCTCACACTGAGAGCAGCAGTAGCCCTAGCGAAACTGAGTCAGGAAGGACTAAGGTACTCATTCCTAGGAGATCCAAGAGGGAAAGAAAAGCCCCTGTCAGATTTGTTGTTCAAGGGGCCAAGCTGTTCAGTGTTGTGGCTAGTGAGCCTGAAAGTTATCAGGAACTGTTAGAGTATCCCAAGGAGGAACAGGAGAAGTGGAACACTGCCATGGACTCTGAGTTCCAGTCACTTGTCGAAAGAAAGGTCTTCCAGGTGGTAGACAGGCCCAAAGACCAGAAGGTAGTCGGTTGCAGGTGGGTGTTTAAATTAAAGGACATGCCTGATGGCACACAGAAGTATAAGGCACGCCTGGTTGCAAAGGGTTTCTCCCAGGAAAGGTTCACCAACTTTGACAAGACTTTTTCTCCCACAGCCAAACCAGAAAGTCTGAGGATGGTATTAGCTGTTGCTGCCAAGAGGAGAATGGTTGGTCAACATTTTGATTTTGAAACAGCATACCTGAACGCTGATCTAGAAGAAACAGTCTACATGGAGCAAGCACCAGGATATGATGGCGCAGAAGACAACAAAGTATACCTGTTGCGTAAAACTCTCTATGGTCTTCGCCAAAGCGCTTGCTGCTGGAACAAATGCATTGATCAGCAGTTGGTGGCACTTGGGTATACAAGAAGCATCGCAGATGCATGCGTATGTATCAAGGGGACAGGTGACAACTGTGTCATAATAGTGATATATGTTGACGATCTTTGTATTGCAGCCAGAAGTGCCAGTGATGTAAAGCGTGTGCAGATGGAGTTAAAGAAACGATTCAGGCTACAAGATCTAGGAAGTCTGAAGTGTTATTTAGGTGTTGAAGTGGAGAGAACCAATGATGGTGAGATTTTTCTGAGCCAAAAGAAAAAAATCGACAGTCTTGTTGCTAAATGTGGTCTGTGTGATGCAAAGACAGTCAGAACTCCCATGACAACAGACTTCGCAAATTTGGAAGCAAGTGAGCTGTTTGTGAACCCTCAGCTGTACCATTCTGTCATTGGAAGCCGGTTATTCATTGCTAACAACACGAGACCAGACATCAGTTTTGCTGTTGGACTGTTAAGCAGGAGAGCTTCCAAACCCAGACAGATAGATTGGGTGGCTGTAAAACAAGTCATCAGATACCTCAAAGGTACAAGAGATCTGTGTCTGAGAATGGTGGGAAGCCAAAAAACACTGGAATGCTATGTCGATAGCTCTTTTGCTGCTGACCCAGCAGACAGGAAGTCAGTGACTGGGTTGGTAGCCAGGTATGCGGAGAGTCCCATAGTATGGAGATCAAGAAAGCAGAGTTGTGTGGCGCTCAGTACAACAGAGGCGGAATTTGCAGCATTGACAGACTAGCGAAGTACAGTGGCTAAGACAAATGCTGACAGACATACAAGAGCCTTGTAGCATACCTCTGGAAATACATGAAGACTCGCAAGCTTGCATAGCAGTGGCTGAGGCAGAAAACTTAAAGTGTAGAACTAAATACATTGGGGTACGATACCAAAATGTGAGGCAAATGATCCAGGATGGGATTTTGTGCTTGCGGTATTGTCCATCTGAACACAATATTGCGGATTTGCTCACAAAGGCACTTCCAGTAGTAGGCCATGAGAAGTTGGCAGGTGAACTGGGCCTTGCCACCAAGGTGAAAGGTGGAAGATGAATTGTACCCTTGAATGTATGTAATGTATGTATTATATAACATGTATTGTATGACATGTATGGATTATGAAAATGTCCTACACAGTGGCCTGACCATTTTGGAGGGGATTGTCAGGGATTCCAGGCAGGGAACCCTGGGAAAATGATCAGCCCACTGCAAAGATGTTGCATCATGCCCCAGTTGTGGGTAATTGCAAGGTTGCATAAGAAACTGGGGTCGTGTGCAGATGGTAGAGGGAGGTGTGCAAACCTCTACCTGATTGGTTGTAAATATATATATAAGAAAGCAATCTGCAGTATGTATTTTGTCTGTTGACCAAACCGGTGTCTGGCGCAAGCCTTTGTCCGTCTGTCCTATGTTTTGTACATAACGGAACTTTGCTGCAAGATAAAGTGCCTCCTGTTTGGAAGAAACTCCTCAGTGTGTGAGTATCCTTACTGGGGAATAAGGCTGCTGCTGTTAGCTCGCTGAACTCTGGCTTTTTCCGCTGCATTTCTGTGGGGCTGAAACTCCTATCATCCCCCAACATCTCCAAGCATCAGCCATCAGATGGAGCAGCAACTTTCTTTGTCACCCCCCCTCGGCACTCGGGGGCGATGGTATGACCTCGGGATCTCCCCAGTCCTCCGGATCAATTACCCTATTAGATTTTTAACAGAAGAACTGACATGATTAGTAGCCAATATAAGCCATAAATTCAAATTGCCGGCTCAAAGCCTACTGGGATTTTGAATCATTTGGGTCATCGTGACTGAGAAGACTAAGAATCTGTGGGGACTCAAATAGTGACTGTGATTTAAGGCTGTATTGGCCGGAGTGGGGCCGTTGATCTGGGCAGTGAGATTGCTAGTTCGGGACCTGCATTGACTCACCGGCCTAGAGACGCCTATGTTAACATCCCAGTAGCACGAGAGGACCCCTGGCTATGAAGGTCCCATTCGCACTCCGGCCTGTATAACATGGACTTGCACACTCGCACCCTCCCTTCACTCAGACCGAAACCGAAGCTCCAAACCTGATGATGTAACCGATGGCTTGGGGCGGGCTCATCCATCTAGTGCCGTTGGTTTGATGCTGGCCCTGAGCAAGCAGCATCACTAGCCCACAGACACAAGCTGGAGTCCGAAGGGAGGCCTGAAAGATGGTCGCCTTCGGATAGGCTTTTTGAACCAAGGGGACAGTTTTCCTTTTAAAGACACAAAACACGTACAAAGAACTATTTACAAAACACACACCTCGGAGTTTCTCAGTAAAAGCGGCCAGCCTGAAGCTGGAAGACCTGTCTCTTAACCCGCAGTGCAAGGCCAATCAGACATAAGGCAAGTACGAGTTGTAACGTGACCAAGATGAGTAGAGGGTGGAGGGCAAAGTGAGCTACTGCTTGCCCTGTGGACAACCAGATGAAGGTGTCCCACCACGAATGTTTAGCGGCTGATTCCAAATCCTCAGAGGTACTGACGATTACCTTGGCGGAATGATTAACGGTCAAGGCAATCTGATGGAGGGAGTGCGAGACCTCCTTTACTCGTTGCCATAGACTGGTGAAATTCCTTAGCCATAAAGACGCAGGGATCTCGTTTTCTAGGTGGAATCCGACTAATTCGGATTCCATGGGTACGTATGCGCTCTCCAAGATGTAATCTCGTATCTCCTGCCGGAGATAGAAGTTATTACCAAAGCAGTCTTGGACCAGCTGTGAGCAAAAACAGGGGTTCCCAGTGGTGCGGTTCACTCTTACATTTGCGCCACTACGCAGTACTTTCACATTTGCGCAAGGAGTCCTTAAACAGAAGCACTCATGATTAATTTGGGCAATGACTGTGGTATTGACAGGTATCACCAAGTATTCGGAAGTGTCGTGGTGGCTGAAACTATTAAGGTTGTTGAAACACTGAATCCAATGGCGGTGGAATAGACAACTGGCCAAATCAAACATGTGTGTACCATTGGACCAAGGTACATCTGTGGGGGTAGCAAAGTGGCATTGGCGGCTATGAGGGGGAGTCCTAAATGGGATACTGGGTGTAGAATTATCGGGTCCAGAATCCGTTCATAGGCAACGTCCACCGTGAGAGTTAGGCTCTTCCACGTGGCGTGCCGTATCTGTGCCAAAGCGGCAGGGTGTTCCAGCGATTCCGGATATCACTCTCTGAGTAGGCTCAGGATCTCAGGGTGCATTAATCCCATGAGGCTGGCCTGGACCACCTGAGCGGCAAAGGTGATCATGGTGCTCTGCAGTTGCGTGCACTGTATTGCAACTGACAGATCATGGGTTGTGTTCTGTAGAACACAGCCAAGGTCAGATATTATGTCTCGCTCGATGCCAACCCACTGTGGAAGCAATTGACTTATCAAATCTACTCCTCTTGCTACGTTGGTTAGGCCAGCAGCGGAGGATATTCCAATGTCTCTAGTTTTGGTTCCAATTACGCCTAATTTCTTTGCCAGGACCTCGTTGTCCATGGCTTTAATGAATGCGCCGCCAGTTCCAATTCCGCCTAATGCGGTCCCTAGGACGTTTCGCTTAGGGCGAGTGTGTGGGTGGGAGAAAGACAGGCATCGTTTCTCCCAGTGTTCCCACTGCATCCATGCTAATTTTAGATACAGTTGGCAAGTTGGAATTACTCTAGAAATGTTGACAACCGTGAAATTTAGGATCATTTTGGTTGTTATGGGTTGGATGTTCGAGTAAGTGACCATTTCTGTGTCCTTTCAGACTATGGAACTACCCACATACATAGCCGGGTGACGTTCAGGAGGAGGAGGGGTGTGGATATCGGAGTCGGGGCACCACATCTTCCCGCAGGAGAACTTACAACTTGTCGGGATCAGGGTGACATTCCGGCAATGAAACATGTATGTCTTCCATACCCATGTAGGGCGACAATCGTCAAAAGTGAAGCTGAGCACAACTAGAGCTTCATGGAGGTGATCGCTCCGGACCACTCTGGCGGTCATGGGAGCGGCGGCTGTGGCCATGCTGGGGTTGAGTTTAACCTCTTTGCCGGCAACGGCCATCCTTAACCCTGCACTCAGTCTATTACTAGAGGGGATATGGAAATGCGTGGACAGCTTGAAGGGGTATCTTTTCTGGAACCAGGGGTACAACTGAGTCCCATTTAACAATTTAGCTACTTCGGGATATGGGTTCCAGTAGCACACTGCTTGTGCATTAAACTGCCAATCTGTGTACACCTGGCTGTATTCTGGTGAGGCTCCGAGGGCGTATCCAATCAAGGGAAACAAGACTGCAGTCCACATGAACGGTCCCATTCCGTCTCCCTGTAGGGAACACAGAGATGGGGCTCCGTTACTACAAAGGTTAGTATCCTAAGGGGTCTATTTACAAGGGAAACGGGGCGAAAGGGGAGCTGAAGTCACTCCCTCTTCACAGGGGTTGCCATCCCATGAAGGGAAGCAAAGTCCTTCTATTGCTAAGCTGTGCTAATGGAAGAGTTTTCCCATCAGGGGTTTTTCCTTTCCAGTCTTTCGTATGGGTCTCCGGAACTACCGGCAGGAGTGGTAACGCTCACTCCTGGTTTGAGACCCTCGCTTTCAATGCCGAGAGGAGGCTGGTCTTGGACCCACGTGCCTCTGGAAAAACTGTCTCTTCAGGTAGGATGGTGACCGAAATGGAGCTGTAAACTAGCTTGTCCCCGTTCATGATCACCATTGTCACAATCACAATGGTGCCGTGGCCCTTAAGGACAAGACGGCACCAGAATGTCTGTACGGAGGGATAGGCGGTAGCCAAAGCCTCCTCGGCATATTCATAAAAGGGTAGAATGGTTGCTAACGGGCCAGGGGCAGGAGTCTTAATGGTGGCACAACGGTGCATGGCCGAAATTTCTGCTGGTCCCTGATCTAACTGCCATAGAAACCTGTTCACGTAGTCCACTGTGAGCTTGTTTCCCCGGAGGAAGCCGATGCCCAAAAGGCCGTCGTCTGTGCCTCGGTTCTCGCAAGCCCACAACTGGAAACGGAACGGTTCTATGGACATCAGGATGTTAGTCCAAGCTCAGGCTCAGTGACCCACCCCGCCATATCCAGAAAGCTGGACATGCTCAGGCATAGGTTCACTGTGTTTCACAAGTTTGGGGTGCAGCACGCTTACTGCTGCACCCGAGTCCACAAGAAGGGTGGCAGGAGTCTTATCCCTCTCGGTCCCTATGCCTGCCTTCACCCAGAATCTTCCCCACTTGTCTGGCTTCAACCTAGCCACAACATTGCGGGGAAGCTTCCTGGACCAAGGGCACCCCTATGTTTGCAGATCCAGGTTAGGGTAGTATCCAGCCGGAGGAGGGCCGTTGGTCACGGTGCTGACCGGTTGGCTACCTCCCGCCTGGAGCTGTTTCTCCAGAACCTCAATTAATTCGGACGTGGGGCGTTTATCGAACTGGCTCATGTCCAGCCTGAACTTCCTGAGCACGCCCCAGATTCTTACTCTATCCAAGGAATACGTCTGGGCCATGGGGTCATACCCGCCAGACGTCTCCCTGGGAGAGCCTGAGTCAAAGGGCTGTTTGGGGGCAGTTGGCTGCTGTGGGGGACTTCCTGCTTTGCCAAGCTGGCTGCGGAAATCCCGTCCCTGCCACTGCCTGTTGTCCTGTCTGGGTGGCTGGTGCAAGTTCCAATTCCCTCGTGGAATGGAATTCGGAGCCTTTTTCCTGTGCTGGGAATGGGGCCCATAATTCGAGTAAGTTACCTCGGCTATGGGTTCCCAATTCCTGGGGTCCTTCCTGTTTATCTTAGTGGGAGGTTTGAGGGAACCTGCCTCGCACAGCAAGTCAGCGACCTGCCGGAGGTTATTCCCGAACTCTTCCCAGTTGGTGGTGGCTGGATCCACCAAACTGAGAGCCATCTTTGTCTCTTGATTAAGACCTCCGTAAAGAAGTGTCTTAAACTCGAGATGGTTGAAGTCATATCCACGGGGCGTCAAGGGGACCTTCTCAGCCAGAATGGCGAGGAGCTGCTTCTGTGCCACGTAAGCCTCAGGTTCTCATGAGGACCCTGCTGCTCCATGACATACAGCACACTCGCACTCTGTCCGGGCCACAAAATCCTTACTACCTCTTTCATCCAGTTGTGGGCCTTGAGCCTAACCAAGCCTCGAGCCACCATGGTTGATTCAAGAGTAGGAAGCTCGGAGGGGGACATACAAAGCCGGGCCAACTGGGTCAGGTCCTGACCATTGGCTGTTGGGTGAGAGTGTATCACCGCGTTTAGCCACATGATCCCGGTGTACTGATTCAATGGACCCAATTGGTCCGCAATAGCTTTGGCCTCAGTAGCTCGCCAGGGGACCCTAGTCTTGGTGACCTGTGTCTCCTGCGTCTCTGGCCTATCTGAACTGCCTTCGCCAAGGGGGCTGGTCCGTCTTGTCATGGACCGTGTCTCTACTGGGTTGACTGGGACCTTAGGATCACTCCAGTCGGGATTGTGGGGAACGGTTGCCTGAGCATCCTCCGGCAGCGTCTCCCCAGAAAAGTCCTCCGTAAACATTGGGAGCAGCTCCGGGCACACAGCCGAAATTAAGGCTTTGCGCGTTTGGAGCTGGCTCTCCAGCGCAGCAATCTGTTTCTGGCAAGCTACGTGACTAACAGCCTCCTGCTGTTCTCTCACTTGCCCCACCATGAACTTGGCCGCAGACCGAGCATGATCCAGCTCAGCCTCTAAGGCATGGTGAGCTTTCTCTTCCCAAGTTTGCACCATTAAAGTGATGTTGCTAAGTTTCTGGGTGGAGGCCTGCACTACAGACGCGAACATTACCTTGTCCGCTCGCAGTACCTCGATCTCGGCATGAAGCCGGGCATTTTCTTTCTCGATTTCTGCTAGCTTCCCTCAGGTCTCTACAAGGGCACTACTAGCGTCTCTGGCCATAAGCCAAAGTCCCCAAGCGGCCAAAGCGTCCTTAGATGGCCCGAATGGGTTCTTTGATTTCCGTGCCAGGGTGTATGCTTCACGGAGTGTGGCAAAGGGATTGGCCGTCTGGAAGATGGAGTCCTTCCAGGGGCATTTCCCCTTACTCAACACCCATCTCTCTAGTTTTCCTCGGACCTCTTCCTCCAACATGAGGTCCTTGATGGTGACCTTACTACTCTCAGCCATGCTACACAAACTACACCTATTCAACCAAATTCTCTAACACAAGAACGGGACCAGGACCTGGAGTGACGGGAAGGATCACCTAGACTCCTGGGGGAACTGAAGGGAAACGAACACAGCGGAACTACTTTAGGAAAGAGGGATGGGAACCTATCTCCAGCCTGCCCAAACAAAGTCACTTTAGTACACCCAAGCCCGGTTTTCCACCTTGACAGCATTGGGAACCAAAGGATGAGGAAACAGTTCAGGGACAGGGAGGTCACCTAGACCCAGGGAACCCTCAGGAGTACTCCGCCTGCCTGAAGGGGGGAAACGAACACTAAGGAACTTACTACGCTGCCTGGCCAAGCAGCGGGGAAAAAGGGCAAGGGACCAAAACGGAACCATCCCTAACTGGTTTTCTGGGTGAGGGGTACCTTCCTCTACCACGGGCCAAACCTCTAAACCCTAGGCTAGGTCGGGACTCACCACCCGCACCTAGTCGGCTAGCCACTCGGGACGCACCCGAAACTACACAGCAGGATGCACCCGCGCTTTTCACAACTACCAGCGGGACGCACCCGCACTCTAACTCCTAACAAAGACGAGATGCACCCGTATACTACTCTGGGGGGGGGATTTCTTCCATAAGTGCTATTTGTGCCTTACTGCTATGGTGTTGGATGGGTGTACACTGTTCCTACGGTGCTAACACCCTAAGACTCTGGAGCCCAGCGCATGATAGACCCCAGGTTAGGGATGTGATTCCCGGGTCAGCTTGTGCACACCCCTTGCTATCGGATGATGGTTCACCACCGAGAACTAGTGACCACGCCGGGGCAGCTGACATACACAAACGCAGCAAGAAAGGGGGATAGATTCCAACCCCGATAGAGTAGCTCCTAGAGCTCACACACACAGAATTCTCACACACACACGTATTCCTGCCTAACTGAATTCTAGCAACCTGACCGGCTGTTCCCTAAGTCAGTACCAGCCTGATTTGAGGAGGTTCGTGACTCCTTCTCAAATTAGGGGTACCAGGGTTGCCTGCGTTGCTCCACCACTCTGTTACCCTGTTTTCTGGGGGTTCCGGGAGGAATACCAAATTGCTATAAGTTGGGGAAATTGGTTCAGAGCGCAAGTTGGCAAAATGAGAGGCAGGGTAACTCAGCAGGATCTTGCAACCCAGTGTCTACGGGGTCAGGCCGAGTCAAGAAGCAAACCAGTTGGAAAATAATGGATAGTCTTTATTAAATACAGGCACACAATGTATGCAACACAAACACACAGATAACTAAGGAAAATAAAGGTGTGAGTAAGATAGCGGGATTTTTAGGGGGATAGTTGGTTCGGATGATATGAAACCTGTCCTGAAGTCTGGAAGAGAATAGAGAGCGAAGTGTCAGGGATTCCAGGCAGGGAACCTTGGGAAAATGATCAGCCGACTGCAAAGATGTTGCATCGTGCCCCAGCTGTGGGTAATTGCAAGGTTGCATAAGAAACTGGGGTCGTATGCAGATGGTAGAGGGAGGTGTGCAAACCTCTACCTGATTGGTTGTAGATATGCATATAACAAAGCAACGCCAGTATGTATTTGTCTGTTGACCAAACCTGGTGCCTGGCACAAGCTTTTGTCCGTCCGTCCTATGTTTTGTATATAAAGGAACTTTGCTGCAAGATAAAGTGCCTCCTGTTTTGGAAGAAACTCTTCTGTGTGTGAGTATCC
Organism: Cyclura pinguis; assembly: GCA_030412105.1. Lineage (NCBI taxonomy): Eukaryota > Metazoa > Chordata > Lepidosauria > Squamata > Iguanidae > Cyclura > Cyclura pinguis. The sequence continues at coordinate 12,155,957 of CM059599.1, read as the reverse complement.
TTACTGGGGAATAAGGCTGCTGCTGTTGGCTCGCCGAACTCTGGTTTTTCCGCTGCGTTTCCGTGAGGCTGAAACTCCTATCATCCCCAACAGTGGTTATGGGCCCAGGCCCAGAGTGCACAGCATCCACAGCGCACCTGTAGTTGTTTTTCCCCTGGATACTGGAACTGTTTTTGACTGTTTGCCTGGCTCTCCAGTGCTTTGGGAGTCTGTGTTTTGGCAGAGAGACAGTTAATTTTTAGTCCGGTGCTGTTCAAGGACACTTTGGAGGAGGAAGCCGGCCAGCTGCGTTCCTGTGTTTTGTTTTTACAAAGGCAGCAAAATGACTGAAACAAGCTTTGTGCATTTTGAAAGACTAAATGACACAAATTATCAAAGCTGGCGGATTTATGTGAAAGCATCTCTGATAAAGGAGAACTTGTGGCACGTTTTGGAGAGCGAGGGTCGGCTACCGGCCAGTGCGTCGGCTGCTGAGATAGCAGCGTATCGTGTTGCTGACGAAAAAGCCAAAGCAGTTATTTTGCTAACTTTAAGTCCTTCCCAGTTGATTCACGCTGTTGCTGTGGACACAGCATATCAGCTCTGGGAGGCTCTGAAGCATGTGCATCAATCTTCCTCGTGTTTGTCCAAAATGCTATGGACGAAAAGACTGTATAACACAAAGTTATGTCCCGGAAGCTCTGTAAGAGAGCACCTCATGCTGATGAAACAGTTATTACAAGAGGTAGCCAACAGAGGGATAAATATTCCAGAAATGCAGAAAAGTTTTATTCTGCTGGGAATATCCCACTAAGGAGTGGGACTTTTTGATGTACAGCCTCCAGGGTGTGCGTGAGGAAGAGCTGACTGTAGACTTGGTAGCCGGAAGGATCCTGGAGGAAGTCCAACGTAAGCAGTTCGATTCTAGACTGCAGTCGGAGGGGAGAACAGCCAGTCGCCAGGAGGGAGAGGCAGATCCCAAGGAGGCATTTGACCTGGAAGAAGGAGCAGTGTGCAGCTTTACCAGACGCTGCTACAGATGCAAGAGAGTCGGCCATCTCCAGAAGGACTTCAGAATGCTAGCGCCGAGCAGAGGGAAGAAGACAGCCCAGAAGCAGAGGGGCGTATCGTCACAGGCTGAAGGCCATGTGCTTGTGGCAAAAGAACAGTCTGAGAGTGGTGTGTGGTTGCTAGACAGTGGTGCAACTCACCACATGGTGAACAATTTAAAGCTGTTGAATGATGTTACAAATGCAAATATAACAGCAATTTCCCTTGCAGATAGGTCACCAAGCAAGGTGCAGAAGATGGGTACTACGTATGTGCCATGTTTTGGGAAATCGTTTAGTAACGTGCGTGACAAATTTGCAGAACTGTATTTTGAGTGTCTCCCAACTGGCCAGTGAGGGTTACAAAGTGGTGTTTGAAGGGGAGAAATGTATAATTACTGCAAATGGTGTTTTTTGTGCAAAAGGGGTGAAAAAGCAGGGGTTGTACCACATGTTGCCCAAAGGAAAAGTGGCAAACGTTAACCCTTTGTGTAACAAACCCCTACATGAAAAGTGTGTACATTGCCTCCACAGAGTGATGGGTCATGCCAGCTACAAAGGTTTGCAAGAGTTGGCAAAGGTATGCCCTGGGTTGCAGGTCAGAAATTGTCCTAAGTTCCTAGAGTGCTCTGTGTGCAAAAAGGTTAGGGTAAAGGCTTACCCCATTGCCAAGAAAAGCAAGTGTGTCACCCAACGGCTTTTTGAGGTTGTACATGCAGATTTGGCTGGGCCATTCAAGCCAACTGAAGGGCAAAATAAGTTTTTCCTGGTAATTGTAGACAGACACGCCAGGTACTCCTATGTCTATCTGCTGAAAGAGAAAAGTCAAGCAGCTGAAAAGTTCCAAGAGTGGGTGAATGCTGTTGAGAGGGAATTTCCTTATAAAGTGGCCAGTCTTGTGTCAGATCGAGGGGGACAATTCCTGTCTAATAGCCTGCAAGCCTGGATGCGTAACAAAGGCATAAGGCATAAAATCACCAACCCCGCATCTCCCAGGGAGGATGGTCTTGCAGAAAGAAGAATTGGGCTGTTAAAACAAATGAAGGACTGTATGATGGAGGATGCCCAAGCCCCAGCAGGACTCTGGGGAGAAGCAATAGTGACAGGAAACTACCACTTAAACAGGATGTGGAGTTCAAGTGTGAAGCAAACTCCATATTACCTATTGTATGGTAGAGCGCCAAACCTGCAGCATCTACGTGTTTGGGGTCAGTTTGCTAGTGTGTATGTTCCCCCAAGTTTCAGAAAGTCTGGAGAGGAGAAATCTAGACGGTTACGCTTTGTGGGATATGAAGGTAACAAATATAGATGTCTACACCATGCTGGCGAAATAGTGTATTCCAGGAGTGCAAACTTCGAAATCCATTCAGGATGGGATAGACTGCACTGTAATCAAGAGGTTTTGGTTCCCCTGGATAAAAGTGACAAAAGTGTTCCTGAGGATGGAGGGGCAGTGATGTCTGATGAGGAAAGGGACAGTGTCCCGGATACACTTGAAAGCTCTGAAGATGGAGGGGCGGTGATGGCTGATGATGAAGAAGAAAGTACTGAGGAAGAGAAGCCAAAAGTCTCACTCGACGTCACACCAAAGAGTTCAACACCGCCGCCTAGTGCTGAACCTGCATTTACGGTCAAGAAAGAGCCTCGCACTGAGGTCAGCACTAGTTCCAGTAGTGGTTCCAGTGAAAGTGGGTCAGGAAGTACCCAACTTGCTGAGTCAGGAAGTAAAGTTATGCTTATCCCTAAAAGGTCAGGAGGAGGGTATTTTGTTGTCCCGTGTGACTGAGGCAGAAAATTTGAGTGTAGGACTACATTAGGGTATGGTATCAAAATGTGAGGCAAATGGTCCAAGATGGGATTTTGTGCTTGCGGTATTGTCCATCTGCGGATCTGCTCACAAAGGCACTTCCAGTAGTAGGCCATGAGAAGTTGGCAGGTGAACTGGGCCTTGCCACCAGGGTGTAAGGTGGAAGATGAGTTGTACCCTTGAATGTATGTACTGTATGTATTATGTAACATGTATTGTATGATATGTATGGATTGTGAAAATGTCCTACACAATGGCCTGACCATTTTGGAGGGGATTGTCAGGGATTCCAGGCAGGGAACCCTGGGAAAATGATCAGCCCACTGCAAAGATGTTGCATCGTGCCCCAGCTGTGGGTAATTGCAAGGTTGCATAAGAAACTGGGGTCGTGTGCAGATGGTAGAGGGAGGTGTGCAAACCTCTACCTGATTGGTTGTAGATATGTATATAACAAAGCAACACCAGTATGTATTTGTTTGTTGACCAAACCTGGTGCAAGCTTTTGTCCGTCTGTCCTATGTTTTGTATGTAACGGAACTTTGCTGCAAGATAAAGTGCCTCCTGTTTTGGAAGAAACTCTTCTGTGTGTGAGTATCCTTACTGGGGAATAAGGCTGCTGCTGTTGGCTCGCCGAACTCTGGTTTTTCCGCTGCGTTTCCGTGAGGCTGAAACTCCTATCATCCCCAACACGAAGCTGGGATTCGATGTATCTCAGCACGTGGAGCTAAGGGGAAGCTCGCCAAGCAAAGCGGCAGCAAGGTGGTCTGGAACTCGGGAGAGATCCAAGGAAGTGCTCAAAGTGAGGGGTTTTTATAAGGAGAATTGTGACCACAGGCTAGGTCGGACTTTGGGAAAACAATAGATTTGGAGTTGGAGACAAAGCCTCCGAAAGGTCAGAATTTGAATGATTGAATTAGAGCCGAATTTATCAATAGAGTAGCCGGTATGCAAACGCGGAATACTCGAGCGTTGTATAGCTCGATCATCAAGCTGCCAGCACGGGGCAGAGGATCTTTTGAGAGTTGCTCGCATATCTAATGGAGGTACTTGCCTTGAGGTCTCCTAAAGCGGCGAGTCAGCTGTTTTCTGGCCTGCCTGTATTGTCCAGGAATATTACGGCGATAATCGGCAGAGCCTGTATGCGTGCTTGTCCGGGGGCCTCGCAAGCACGTAGAAGGGATATGTGAAGCCGAATTAGTGATATCAAATGATATCTTTTTATATCCCCAAAGCTCAGGCTAGCCAGGGCAGTAACAGTGTTTTGGGGGGGAATGTCAGAAGTCTTGGGGGTTTTGAGGGGGACATGATGTAGAGGCAAGTAGCCCATGTACCACACTTTGTCCACCCCATTGTAGGGTCTCCTTTGTTTTCATTTGGGCATCAGTTTTGATTTTATGCAGGATTTATTCATCTCAATTTTCACATCCTAAAGACCATTGTTTTCTTGCTTCTGTTTTCATTCTTTCATGAAGGTTTGCATTTGTCATTTGTATGCTGTTTTGGATATTATTTTTAATAAGAAACTATCTGGGCACTATTTGAGATGAATAAAATCACAACATCTGATCCAAATCAGATTGCATTGCAGTTTTCCAAGCTTTTGGTGTAGCATTTGTTCTTGGTTTCCTTTCCCACCAGAAAAAGCTTTTGTTGCTTTTCTTTTCCGGATCAAAGGCCTACATTCTGTTCTTAGTCCTGATGAGAACAAGGCCACTGAATCAATGGGATTTCTCTAAGTGTTGATTCACCTTTCAACAATTGATTCTATAGGACTGCTCTATCTAGGACTAACCAATAAGATATCAGCAAAATGTTAAGATTCTCATGATTTTAATGACAACTCCTGATTGCCACAGAAATGACTTGTGGTGTGGATTAGATCTGATGTCAATCACTCAAGGTGCAGCATTTACATAGAGGAAATAGACTGCATTTCAAGTGCAACTGTTACTCATTTCTGAGGAAATGCACATAACTTCATGCGAGATGGGCTTTGCACTTGGGTCATGGAGGTATGCCATGTGGAGATTGTGTGTCACTAAGATTTGAGGATGAAACTTGAAACTGCTGCTGCTATGAAACATTCAGCTTAGCTGGACACCTTGCTCAGCAAAGTTAACAAGTGAGGCCTCAGATCAGATTTCATCACTTTTTGGCATGACCTTGACCATGCTCCCTGGAGGCTTAAGAAGCAAACCTAGGAAGATTTCTTAAGGGTGATAGATGCCTTCACATTGCAGGGACTGAAATGCATTATGATGGAAGAAGTGTAATGCTACCTTTTGAGCCTCAAGAGGATAGATGAGATTCAAGTTACTAGGTATAACTTTCCACAGTTGGTTAGGGCAGCCTATAGCCAGCAAGCACAGATCTTCTGGTTGCTTAGACTAACAAACAAGGCTGACCCGGATGCTTCTGTAGTCAGGGAGTACCTGCCAAGCCCATACCCTTCAATATTTCACAGATGAAAACTGGGTTATGTGTGGTGAAGCAATGTCAAAGTGTGGTCAAGATGTCAAAAATTATTAATGAGGAAGGCCACACAAGCTAGGAGAAGCTGCGGGAGTTTGCTTTTTGCCTGAGTTTACTAGGGAGAGCAAGATTCTCTTCTCTTCTCTCCTTTTTGCTGAAATAATTGGATGCAAACTATTTTTGCACACTGAACTCAGTTTGCAGTGATTGAACTGAGCTGAGGACAAAGTGACAAAATGGGAAGAGGAAGGAGAAACTGGGACATTTTAAAAGCAGCTGAAAAAAATGGGTATGTACGTATATGGATGCATGTGCTTTCAAGTCACCCGTTGACTTACGGTGACCCCACAACTTTTGCAGGGTTTTCTTAGGTAAGTAATACTCAGGGGTGGTTTTGCCAGTTCCTTCCTCTGAAATATAGCCTACAACACCTGGCATTCATTCGTGATGTCCCAATCAGTCACTAATCACAGCTGACCCTGCTAGGCTTCCTAGACCAGACAGGATCAGGTGCCTTTAATTGGGACTGTCCTTGCCAAACTGGAACAGTTGGAGGGTATATTAGCTATCTTGGCTTATCGGTATGCACAGCACTCCTTGGTTGATATGGCTGTCCTCCATGTTGTTTCTTCTTTTGGCCATATCTGAGTAACAAAGCCCAGGTGGAACTCTCACCTGACATTTGTCAGTTACATCAGCTCAAGACCTCCTACCGTTCTGAGTCTTTGCCCATTCATTTCATTGATAATGATTTGTGCAATCTGTTAAGAAACCATTTACATTGTGTGTGTGCCTTCAAGTTGCCTGTTCACTTAAGGAGACCCTATGAATCTTGCAGGATTTTTATAGGCAAGGAGTACTCAGAGGTGGTTTTCCTAGTTCCTTCATTTAAAATATAGCCTATGGCACCTCGTATTCATTGCTGGTTCTCCTACCCAAGCATTCACCTGAGCTGACCCGGCTTAACTTCCAGAACCAGATGGGATCTGGTGCCTTTAGAGTATTTGGGCCAAGGGCTATTAGAGAGATACATTTGTGAGAATCAGGAGAATCAATGTAACATGGTGTACAGACAAGGGGTGGAGATCCTGTTGTTTTTCATTAATATATGTGGTGGAGGAGACACATACAGGTAATTCATTGTTTGGTTTTTTTTGCATTCTGATGTCCCCTTTTGCTGTACTAGATAACACCAGACTTGAGGACTTCCTTGCTGGCATGTAGGTATGGATAGTTAGCCGCACTCTCACACTTGGAGCTCCTGACTAGTCATTCAGTCATTCCTTTTGGACTTGTGGCTGCAGTTCTTGAGTTTTTTTAAAAATAAAACTAATAGCCAAGCAATGTTTTTGTTGTCCTGGACTATTTTCTGTTAATTTCCAGCACCAGCTGAAACATTTTATTCCCTTCCCAAGGGGGGTTGAGCTGATACAGTAGAACTTCTTTGGAGGTTTTTAAGCAGAGGCTAGATGGTCATCCGTCAGGAGTGCTTTGAGGGTGTTCCTGCATGGCAGGGGGTTGGACTGGATGGTCCGTGTGGTCTCTTCCAACTCTACATTTCTATGATTCTATGATTCTATGAACTTTCCGCCCCTTTTTTCTCTACGTTTCCCTCCCTCCAAATTAAAGTGCTATAGGCAGTGGCATACCAAGGGTGGACAGTGGGAGTGGCTCATCCCACGTACAGACAATAAGAGGGTGCATTGTCTCTGAGGACAAGTGGGAGCAGGGAAGAAACAAGCTGCACTCTGCCAGCAACGCATATGCAGACATTGCTCACTCCCTGAGAATTCTTCTTCACGGCAGTGGTAGCAGCAATGTCTGATGCTGATGAAGGCCATTTCCGCACTACACTGACATAGTGTTATTATTCCACTTTCAAAATCCTGTGGAATTCTGGGATTTGCAGTTTAGGGAGGGACATTTAGAATTCTCAGCCAGAGAGCTCTTGGGCCTCAGTAAACTACAAATCCTAGAATTCCACAGGATATTGTAAGTGGAATCATAACACTGTAACAGTGTAGTGCGGAAAGGCCTGAAGAGGAGACAGGTGTACAACTCCTCCAGCAGAAGATGAAGAGATGACATGTTTAGATATTTGAAAGGATGCCGTGTGAAAGATGGAACAAACCTGTTTTCTTTTTCTTTTCTGTTTTTCTTTCATTCTATGTTTCTGGTTTTATTTCAATTTTTATTTTATATATATAAAAAATCCTAGTACCACTGGCCACCAGAGGCCTGTGCCTTGGTGGGAGAAGTGGGAAGATGAAGTGCTGTCTTCCTTGGATCATGTCGTACCACCATCTGTCTATCTGTCTGTCTTGTATCTTTTCTAACCTCTCTCTGTTGTTTCCCACTGTGGACAATTTGATTGTAATCGCCTGTCTTTTTACTCATGATATACTATACATGACTTTGCTGTTGCCTCTTGTAATTATTATTATTGATGCTAATAATCATTCCACTTTCTCACCAAGTATGCAAGCAGGGCTGGTGTGAGGGTCAGGAGGCTGTTAACGGTGGACCCCCTACCCTTGACAGGCCTATTCAGTTCATGCCAGCAGTGACTGGAGGTGAATTTTTGGGAAACTGGATATCACTTTTCTGCATGATTTTTTTTCGTTTTTGCTGTTTCAGGACAAGATCCCCTGAAATAGTGCTTCCAAGGCAAAACACATACTGTAGAGTGGGAGTGTCAAACTCAATTTCATCATGGTCCGCATCAGCATTAGTGTTGCCCTCAAAGGGCTGATTGTATCTGTAAGACTATATAAATATATCTACTCTTATATCATATTAAATAATTGCCTCTGCATTCGATTATTACTGGTTTTAGTAATAACTAGCTATGAAACTAAAAGTCTAGGAAAAATAATGGCAAGCAGATATTCAAGTGTACAACTACTGTACAATATATTGAAAAATGAGTTTTGAAAAGAGGAAGTTTTTTTTTAATCATCAGACAAATATTACCAAGCACTGTTTATTACATTAACTTTGTTTAACTTTTTGGTGCCTCTTTCAGCCCTCCAGCCCCTCTTTGTGCCTCTTTCAACCCTCCAGACCCTCTCTGTGCCTCTTTCTGCCCCCAGACCCTCTCTGTGTCTCTTTCTGCTTCTCCCTGTGCCTCTTTCTGCTCTCCCCTCTCCTATGGCTCTTTCTGCCCCCTTGCACCTCTCTGTACCTGGTGAGCCCGATTCCCACATTGTGGCGCCCGGCTGCTGGTATTCTGAAGAGGGGCCCAGCAGCCAGCACTGGCGATCTACTTCTACGTTTGACTGCTCCTCTGTCCAACTCTTGCAAGCTGTGTGGAGCATTGCCATGGTAACCTGTGGCAATGCTCTGACTGCAAGACTTGGACAGAGGAGCAGTCAGAAGTAGAAGTAGGTTGTGAGTGCTAGCTGCTGGGCCCCTCTTCAGAATACCGGCAGCTGAGGGCCTGAAATGTGGGGATAGGGCTCACCAGGCGGGGGGAGTGCTGCAGTTGCAGGAGAAGTGTGAGGGTGACATGAAATGGCCTGGTGGGCCAGATTTGGCCCGTGGGCCTTGTGTTTGATACACGTGCCCTAAAGGCTATTCTGAGCTCCACAAATGTGTAACCCTCTACATGTGATGGGGGGAGATTTTTTTTTTCAGTTGGGGGTCATCTGGGGGACAAAGACCACAGTAAAGCTTGCTAAGGACTGCACATGGTCTGCGAGCTTCATGATTCCCAAACTGATCCAGAATACCATGTGTATCTTTTTCTCTGCCTCTGCCAATCAGCCCTAGATTCTAACATAAGTGCCATTAATTACATTAATCCAGGACTCCTTTCTCTCCCACTGCCGTGAATGTCACTTAGGTCTGGGCTTGAGTGTAGTAGCTAATAGATCATTTGCCAACTGACAGTATCTTTTACCGCCTCTACACTCTTGAAATCGGTTGGCACCAACTGTTACTCTCTGTAACTAAATTTACTTTTGAGATCTCCAAGGAGAGCTCTTGGGTTGTGTTCCTGTATCAGCTGTCATAATACACAATTTGAAAGAAGCCACTTAGAGCCCCCTATTGAGTTCTTGTAAATACTTGAGATGCAAGTCACTGCCTGGACACTTTACACAGTGGCATTCAGTATTTTGCAGAAGGTGGTTCACAGACTAGAGTGCCTCCCCCCCAAGGAGTGAAAGCAGATGACAATGATTATGATGAAAATAATCATCCCCATCAATTCATTTATATTTATCCTGAGGGTAAGAGCAGTTTGACAGTGGAATACACTGACTTGGAGTGTGGTGGAAGCTCCCTCTTTGGAGGTTTTTAAACAGAAGCTGGATGGCCATCTATTGGAAATGCTTTGATGAAATATTCCTGCATGGTGGGGGTTGGACTCAGTGGCCCTTGTGATCTCTTCCAACTATGATTTTTTGTTTCTGTGATTCTATATCTAAATTTTCCCCTAGTTTTGCGGTGGGGGTTGCTGTCTTGCAATATTGTTGCTGCAAGTTGAGCCTCCTTTATCAGAAATGCTTGGGAGGACAAGTGTTCACTAGTTTGATTTTTTTTTTTTTAATACAGTACCTTTTTGGAATAGTCCTCCATCTTGTTCATTCACTGCTTCTGTTATGTATAAGATGTGATGCTGGAGAGAGACTAAGGATCTGTGAAATGGCAGGAATCCAAACATAATGCTCAGTGCAAATCCATGCCTCCTACATTTCACAAGTCCCCAGTCTCTCTTCTTGCCACTAGCCACTTGCTTCAGCTTTTGAGATGGCAGTTCCAATGCTCCTCAGATCAGAGAGATGAATGAGCAGGAGTGCTGCAATTGCTTCAAAGGCAGAAGTGGGCAAGTGGTGGCAAAAAGTTTGTTTTTGGATTTCAGATTTCCAGATAAGGCAGGTGTGGCCTGTATTATTATTGGCTGTCTCCATCTTATAACGTTATAAATCCATAACTATGTTGCAGAAATGCAAAGAAACCCTGTCAGTGAATTGAGAAGATGTGCAACTGGGCACTGACAAGGGTGCTCCAATGTGCTTTGGGCACTCCTGTTGTGCTTGGGCACTTCCTAGTTAATTTCTGGGTGTGCTTAGGGGAACAGCACTATATTAAGAACTCCACCTTCCCCTTAGACACTAGGTAATATTCATAATTTGGCTTCAACTAGAAGTTTTTTCACGTGCACCACCTCCAGCTTTGTTGATTGCCATGCCGCCTGGTGCTTCTGCTCCAAAGTATGCTTAATGAATTGTTTACATACTTTGGGTTATGTACCCTCAACTGCTCATATCCATTTATACCCAGAATGGCAATGCTTTTGCCCCCTGTTGTAGATGCCAGCTGTCTGTTGCCAGGCAATGGAATACAGAGATATTCAGGAGACAAATGGAGACAACTAAGCTGTTCACTGGAGCTTGCCTGTTCAGGGTGAAGCAGAAACATAGTCAGGTGTCGGTCCAAGAGTTCAGGAATCCAGCGGGTAGCAAGGTCAGACAGTCTGAAGGTCAGAGAAAATAGGTAGATGGTGAGCAGGGAATCTGTACCACACAAAGGCTAGGGCTGGCAAACACATGAGTTGTTTCTGGCACTGGGCCACCACCCTCTGCCTTCCCTAAAAAGGCTGGAGTCAGCTGGCTCTCATCCCAGCCTGATTAGCTTCTGGTGCACTTGTGTTTGCTTGTCTTCCTTTGATACTGCTGTTCATCTGGAGAAGCTGACTCCTGGCCCATGACACCCCCCAGATGTTATAGGCTGCAACTCCAAGTCCCCTAGACAGTGTAGCTAATGGTGGGGAAGACTGGGATCTGCATTTGAACAACATCTGGCAGACCATGTGATTCTCACACTGATATGGATGGCAACTGATTCTACATAGCTTGAGGTGTAACTTGATAACACCACAGCTAAGGCTGACTGTTTAAGGCTACAGTCTCTATTTTGAGACTTAAATAAGTATGGCCCACGCTGCTATTCCATCAGACCAGAATAATTTTCAAAGTTTTCTGCTTCCCCTCTTCTAATCCCAGGTTTTGTAATATTCAGTCTGACAAAGGGTTCTGAAGGTCTCAAAACCTTGTCAATCATTGGCAACTTATGGGGTTGGGGAAGCTCCACCCACTGGGAAGTTGTATCCTTTTACCATTGTTTTGCTGAAATGTGGAGGTGTCACAGCAGTACTAAAACAAAACTATTTTTTGATTGGCATACAGGGTTTAGCAGGTGGTGGCTCACAAATACTGGATGCTATACTTTTTTTGTCAAATGATAGTCATTAGTAATAAGCAGAATTTTGAAAAGTGGAGTTTTGTAATACTTTTCTTGGGCCACCAAAATATCATAAAATAGGCAGGCTTTTAAGACCTTCAGAACTCTTCATCAGACTGGATATTGCCAAACATGGAATTGGAAGAGGGGAAGCAGAAGGGTTTGAAAATCATTCTAGCCTGATATCTCCATTTTAAAACAAAGTGCACAGGGAAGGTGTTACCCTGATTTCTGGGGGTCCTGAGAGGGACACCTAAATGCGCTATCTATTATATAAGTTGGAGAAATTAGCGAAGAGCACAGGCTAGCAATGCGAGAGGCAGGGTAACGTAGCGAGATCTTGAACCCTATGTTTACGGGGTCAGGCTGAGTCAAGGAGCACGCAGAAGTTGAAATAATAAATGTTGTTTTATTAAAATACAATCAAACAGTGTATGTAGCACACTCACTCAGATAACTAAAGAAATAAAGGTTGGAGTGGGATAGAGGGATTTTTAGAGGAGTTGTTGGTTTGGGTAATACTACACCCGTCCTGAAGCCCGGTTGGAAGCGGAGAAGCTGGGGAGCGTGGATCTCAGCATGTGGAGCTGAGGGGAAGGCTCGCTGGACAAAGCGACAGCAAGGCGAGATGGAAGCCAAGAATGATCCGAGGAAACGCTCAAAGTCAGGGGTTCTTATAGGGAAAATTGTGACCGCAGGCTAGGTCGTACTTGGGGAAAACAATGAGTTTGGGGCTAGAGACAAAAGCCTCCGAAAGGTCAGAATTTGAATGATTGAGTTATAGCCAAATTGTCAATAGAGTGGACAGTATGCAAACGCAGAGTGCTTGGCAGATGAGGATTCTTCTAATCAAGCTGCCTGCTCGGGGCAGGGAGTTCTTTGTAAGTTGCGTGCATACATAATAGAGTACTTGCCTTTGAGGTCTCCTGAAGCGGCAGGACGGCTATTTCTGGCCTGCCTGTATTGTGTTGGAATATTACGGCGATTATCGGCCGTGCCTGTCTGCGAACTTGTCCGGGGGACCTCGCAAGCACGTGGAGAGGAATGGGTATAGGAGGCTGAATTATTGATATCAAAAGATATCTTTAATATCCCACAAGCTCGGGCTAGCAATGGTGGTAACAAAGGTGTATCTTGTTTTGAAGCTGAGGAGCACTTTCTTGAGGATTCTGGCAACTGTAGTGGCAGCTGGAGGTTTATATGCCTGTGGGACACTACCAGGTTTTAGTCCTAATGTTAAAAGGACATAATCAAAGTGCTGAAACTTATCTCCTGAATAGGTTCAGAACCTCCAATGCCTGCTTTTTAAAATTCAGATAGAGGATCAGGGTGCCTCCCCCCCACTTACTGACCCAAAAAGGTGAGGATCACGGAAGTGCTGATGTAAAAAAGTTTGCTTTAGCACAAAACCTTTTCCCGAGTTGCTAAATGGAAAAAGAAATCTCCAGAGCTAAATATATACATTCTTATAGTTGTGATAGTCTTTCTGCAGATGGTGCATAGTGTGTGAGTCATCCTGGTCAGTAACATCCTGGAGGCCACAAACACACACATACCCCCTATACACACTCTGCAGTGTGGTTTGGACATCAATACATGGAATGTCCTGATATGAAGGTTAATGAAAATACAAAATAACTGCTGAAGAGAAGACTGGAAGTCATTTTTACTCTTTGTATTTCTTTTTTCCCCTTTATGTTTTTAGCTGTATCATTTCTTATCTTTATCTCATTTTTTTCCTGTTTTTCTTTCATTCTATGTTTGCAATTTTATTTCAGATTTTATTTTATACTAGCATATTTACCCAGTGTTGCCCAGGATTTTATTTTCTCATAGGTAATACTTGTTAGAAATACCTTAGGAATTACCTTCCTTTACTTAGGAATTAGATGTGGTTGAAATACACAGATTTGAGATCCTGTATCTCTAATTCCCAAACTGTCTTGTCCAGTAACTTTTCTCCATATTCCTCAATGCAGTCTGTATTCAGAGTTGTTAATATACAGAGGTTGGGTTCCTGAGGGAATACACTGTCCTCCTCCTTGCTGTTAGGCCTCGTCTCCTGAGCAATGGGCCAATTCCAGTACCTGTAGCTTATCACTATATTCCCCAGTCCAATCTGTATTCAGAGTTGTTAACAGAAGTTTGGTTTCTGCGCGAATACACTGCCCTTCTTTTTGTTGCTGGGCCTCATCTCCATAGCAACTGGCCTGAGGCCCAAGAGCTCTCCAGCTGAGTATTCTAAAGGCCCCTCTCTGAACTGCTAACCCCAGAATTCCATAGAATCTTCACAGCCAGCCAATTATATGAGGTCTTCTTGCCTCACACAGCCAATCATATGAGGTCTTGGCCTGCCTGATGCAGACAAACAGACAAACTCACGGATAAACATTGACTTTTATATAGTAGATATAAAAAAATCCCAATAAAAACTAAAAATTGAAAACTGGAGTAAGATTTACTGGCTACATACTTTGTTGTCTGCAACTTTCCTGATTTCAGCTGCTGCGTCTATCTGCCCCACCTGCAAGTCATTGTGTGTACAATTAGAATCTGCTTTGATCCTGGGAGTGTCGCCAAACTGTATTCTCATTCTCCCCCCCCGCGGGTTTAAATGGGAAACTGTGAACACTTGTGATTGGTATGCATAAGGTTTAATGCATAACGCTTAATGACTTCACCAGGGAATGTCCTTAGGCTTCAGGCTTTGGCCTGGAAACCTCAGTGCCCGTGATGATCCTGAACTGGCTGTCCTAGCTAAGAGGGGAGTTTGAGGCCATTTCCGCCCTACACTGTTGTAGTGCTATTATTCCACTTTCAGCATCCTGTGGAATTCTGGGGTTTGTAGTTTCCTGAGGCCAAAGAGCTCTCTGGCTGAGAATCCTAAAGGCCCCTCCCTAAACTGCAAATGCCAGGATTCCATAGGATGGTGAAAGAGGAATAATAGCACTATAACAGTGTAGTGTAGAAATGGCCTAAGAGACATGTTGACAAATTAATTTTCAAGTTTTTGTGCCACCTGTATCAATCTCAAGGGTTTTTCCCTCTCAAAAAAAAAGTATTGGGAAGCATAAGAAAAGCAACAAACTGTGCAACACATTAACATATTACCTTTCCCCGCATGGCAAAGCTTCATGGCAACAAGTTGTTTTTCAAATGGGAGTAAAAGTTAAGGAAAGGGCTTTTAAAAGGGCACCATATTATTTCAAATTGTATGATTTTAATTATTTTTATCCCTTATTACTGTTTTTATTACATTTATTTCAAAGCAGCTTACAACAATTAAAAACACATCATTAAGAAATCATAGGATACAAAAATTAAAGCAAGATTAAACAAGAAAAAAATTTAAAACCGGATTAAAACATATATCATTACATACACAGACAGAGACACGGACACCTGCAGAAGAATTAGCAGGATGCAGCACATTGTTTAGGTGAGATGGCCTTATACATCACTCATCAAATGCCTGATGAAACAGAAAAGTCTTTATTTGTCTGCAAAAAGAAATTAGGCAGGGTGCCAGACTAACTTCTTTGGGTAGAGAGTTCCAGAGCCGGGGGGGGGGGCAGGCACTGAGGAGGCCCTCTCCCATGTTTCCACCAGATGTACCTGTGAGGTTGATATTTTTAGTCCATGTTTTAAATGGTTTCAACATTGTAAAGGGCTTAACAATATGTTGGTCTTTAGCTCCTCCACATTCACAAGGGTTAGGGGCACAGAACCCTCGCGAAAGTAGAAAAACCAAAAATAACTCTTCCACCACAATTTCTCTCCCATTCCCCCCCTGGAGTTCCCCCCTCCCATTCCTTTGCCTCTGCCCTGGTGTTGAGACGGGGGGAGAAAAAGAAAGACAAACTAAAAGGTTTACTGATATTTTCCCCTCAGACAGAGAAGAAGGGAGTTCAGGAGTTCTAATTACTTCTGGTAGCCATCTTGAGAAAGGAGCACCTGACCAATCAGCAGCCGATACACAGCAGAATGTGGTAGAGAGGCCACGCTTTCAGCAGTGGGAGAGGGCTTTGTTCACTTAAAAGGAAAAAAAGTCCAATTTAAACACAAGCCTTGCAAGCCAGGGGTGAGGAATGCAAGAGAATGGGAGGAAGAAACTGCAGGTGGGGGAGGCAAGCATGTTCCTTGCAAATAATCAAATTTGTGAAGGTCAAACCTGTGAATCTGGAGGGAGGACTGTATGAGTTTGTATATTTTGTACATTTTTATCTATATTGTAATAACTTTATTTTGTAAACTATTTTGACTACTAGTTTTGGGGAAAAGGATTAATAATAATAATAATAATAATAATAATAATAATAATAATATATTAAATTTATATTCTGTTTTTCTCTCAGCGGGAATCCAAGATCACAAGAAAGTTAAAAACCAGATACACTTGAAAACCTGATGATACAAACGTTATAAAAATTAAACCAGCTAGCATGTTAAAGTACCCATAATTTACAACAGTGTAAAATAATTTAAAAGATATAACAATAAAGTTAATAATGTAACATCTTTCCATTAAACAATGTTTAAATAGGAAGGTATTTACCTGCTGGCAAAAGGTGAATAGAGGAAGTGAGCAGTCTAGCTTTATAGAATCACAGAATCATAGAACTAGAAGAGACCACAGGGACTGTCCAGTCCATCCCCATTCTGCCATGCAGGAATACAGTGTCAAAGCATTATCCACAGATGGCCATCTAGTGTCTGTTTAAAAATGTCCAGAGAATGAGACTCCACCACACTCTGAGACAACCTATTCCACTGTAACTGCTCTTACCATGAGGAAGTTCTTTCTAAAAGTTTAGGTGGAATCTCTTTTCCTGTAGTTTGAATCCATGGCCTTGTATCCTACTCCATTTCCACACAGTGACGCTCTCCAGTGTCGTCCTGTTGCAATCCCAGCAGCGCCTTTGCTGGGAAGAGAGCATGACAAGAATGCTGGCCTCTGCACTGGGCTGGCTGCTTGCGGAAGGGAGCATAAGGAACATGCTCCTTCCTTCTGCACTGCAGCTGGCCTTCTTCCCATGCTGCAGTGAGGAAGGAAGCGTGTGATTGCGCTTCCTGTCCTTCTGCGTGGCAGGTAAGTATGGGAGTGTTGTGAGATCATGGGCATTTAATGGATTTAACCCGTTAAGCAAATATCCCATGATGGTGACGCATGGGGACGGGATGGCAGCAGGACCATGACATTATGCGAAAGCATGACTTGCAGACCACTGACATCCTGTCCCTATAGCGGGACTGTCACGCCATACGGAAATGGCCCTAGTCTCTGGTGCAGCACAAAATAAGCATGTTCTACCTTCAACTTTGAAATATTTAAAAATGGCTACCATGGCACCTCTTAACCTTTTCTTCTTATGGTATGGCATTCCATGGCCCAGGAACAACCACTGAGAAGGCCCACTCATGTATCATCACCAAGGGGGCTGTGCCAATGGTGGGACCGTGAGATTTCAAAACTCAGGCAGGCTCATATAGGGAGATATGGTCTTTCAGATAGTCTGGACCTAAACCATATAAAGCCTCATAGGTTATAATCAGTTTGAATTGAACATTTATATCCTATGCTTCAGATGTGGTTTGTCACCAACTTCCGTTATCCCTCACTATGCCAGTTAGACCCAGTGGGAATTGCAATTCAACAGGATCTAGAAAGTTATATGTTCCCCTCAGTTAACCAAATGTGATAAGACGTGTGTATTTGGAAAAGCGTGAGGAGGGACACATCTGTGCTCATTCTCTGCTCCTGGGCAGCACTGTGGGCCCAGTCCTGATGGTTTACTGTACCCAACTGGTGGGCCCCAGTTTGCTCTGTCACTGGTTGTATAGACCTACCTTAGAATTACTGAACAGGAAATTCAGCTGGCAAGCCAACCTGGAAATGTTTCAAACGGCATAATGTTGCATTATGCAGCTTTTCCTTTGATGTGCCAGACATTCTGATGCTCAGTTCTGATTTGCAAGCAGAGTGGGAGGCATCGATTAATTCCAATAAAGGAAGGTACCAATGCTCACCCTTTGATCAATGAACCTTCTTCTGAAGCCAGATGCTTGGAAGTAGTCAGTGGGTGTGCAAAGCAATTCAGGAGAAGAAGGTGGACAGTCATGAACCAGCCATTGCGAAACAATAGATATCAGCAGATAGAAATCCAGCATGATCAAATGGTTTGTGTGCTGAACTATGACTCCAGGAGACCAAAGTTTGGATCCCAGCTGTTTCCTGCCCCAAACATGCAAATTTTTGCACAGAATAAGTCTTGAACTGTGAAGAATCTTATCAGTCCAGGTTTCTTCTCATCAGGGTTTCTCAACACTCAAAAAATTGTTTTTTGACATATTTAAAATACTTTCAAACAGTGTTTCCATCCCTTCTAGACATGAAACTAGGGCTATTTCTACACTACACTGTTATAGTGCTTTTACTCCACTTTCAACATCCTATGGAATCCTGGGATTTGCAGTTTAAGGAGGAGCATTTAGAATTCTCAGCCAGAGAGCGCTTTGGCCTCAATAAACTACAAACCCCTGAATTCCACAGGATGTTGAAAATGGAATCAGAGCACTATAAGAGTGTAGTGCAGAAATGGCCTAGGTTTGGAGATGAGCAAGGAGATTGCTGCAATGATGCTGATGTTGCAAAGATACAGACAGCTCCTGAAGGTGTGTGTGTGTGGGGAGCCTCAGCAACCTACAATTCCTAGTGTGGAATTACATGCTTTGGGAGAACTATTTTAAGATTTTAATTAAATTTCCTTTGTGAGGAAAAGGATCTGAAGGACATGCATTTCTTCTTCACCTTTAGGTAAAAACAGCTGTGTTGTGCTCAGGAATTTCCGTGAAAAGATGGCAGGAGCAGCAGTTCATAGTAAATCCCTCTTGTTCATGCTGATCTCCCACTGCAAATGGCAACCTGCCAATTCACTTCCCATTTGAATTCAAGGTGCTGGTGATGACATTTAAAGCCTTAAATGGCTTGGGACCTTGAGCCTTGCCTCTCCTTATATATACTTGTTTGGGAATTGAAGCCTGCAGGAGGGGCCCTTGTCTGTGTTACCCCAAAACCTGAGTGACTCAGGGTCCACCCACGATGACAATACCTCTGTACAAAGGTGGGGAATTATTAGCTGCATATTAGGAGGCCTATGGGGGGTGGTAACCTAATGAGATCTTTGACAGCAATGATTTTTGGGTCTGTGCAGTAAGAACCAGCCAGAGATCCAAAAGTGAACTAAATTGAGTTTTATTAGGGGAATTAATCACACACACTCAAGATCCAAACAGTTATGCAACCACACAAAACTGAAGGAGCTGCTCCCTGCAAGAAAAGTCTGTGCTGCAGGCGAATGAGGTGCTTCAGAATGATGTGGCTAGTTTTCTCTCACCACCAAACCATGGTATGATGAGGGGTGGTGGTGTAGGAGGGAGCTTGTCATGTTGCAGCTTCGGACCAGGAGGAAGCTAGCCATATTACAGTCATCCCTCCACATTTGCTAGGATTAGGGGCACAGGACCCCTGCGGAAAGTGAAAAAACTGCGAATAACTCTAGGCCTTCCCAAACCATATTTAACACACACAAAAAATATGATCATCATACTCAACCCACCATGGATTCCTTTGAGACATCAGGGTTCCTTCACAAGGCAGAAGTGGCTGGCTGGTGGGGCTTCCTGCCACCTCCACTGCTGCCCCACACCATTTTTAATAGGGACTTACTAGCCTCATTCACAGTTTCTCAGTCTCACGAGGCTTGCAGTCTCTATTAAAAATGGCATAGGGCAACAGCAGAACTGACAGCAAATAATCAATGAATAATCAAATCCACAAAAGTGAAACCCGCAAATGTGGAGGGCTGACTGTATTTGGAAGTGACCCGTTTGCCTACTTGCTGTAGACCAAAATTGCGTGTAGCAACCCCCTCTAGTTTAAGATGGGTTCCATGGGTTAATTCTTTAGGTCACACACAGCTGTGTTTACATAATTATGAATGCGATGTAAGATCTTGGCTTATATTTTTATCTTGTTTAAATCCTTCGTACTTTTAATCTGGAAGTCTTTTAAATAGTTTATTTTGCAGGCTGAGCTGAGTCCCTATCATAACGAGCAGGACAGAAGTGTTTCCATCATCATCATCATCATCGTCATCATCATCATCATCCCATTAGCAGCCTCGTTTCTTACCTCCACCCTCAGTAATAATGGAACTGAAAGGAGCACAGAGCTCCCCTGTTTAAAACTTGTGGATCCACAATATAATACTTACTAGTTAAGTTAATTGAAACAGAGGGATCTTGTGTTTGGCTTTGTTTTGTGAGAAAATTGTTTCACTGCTGGATGCTAGTCTCACGCCCCTGCCAAATTTCTCCTTAAGTGTTTTTTTCAAAGATTTTAAACTGGGACCTCCCTCTAAAGGTATTTCTTATAAACGTTTTGGAGTGCGCTAGATGGTTCTGGAGTTCTCAAAACCAGCCTTCCAGGGCCATATGGTGCCTGTGGGCTACCCTTTGCCATCTCCTGTTCTAAACTTACCTTCTGAGTCATAACTTGCTGGATAGTAGCCATTTCTTGGGCTGGCTAATGTGCTAAACCCTTGCAATGCAGCTGCTCCTATGTAACTCAACCCATGGGTGTAACAATCCGTGGATTGGGGCTGTAAATCCTATCTCGGCATTAGGTGAGGGATGGATCAGTGTATTTCTGGGTGCCTGTGAATTTTTCATGTGTTTGTTCATATGTCCATCACACCCTAGTTCTGCATTAATCTGGATTTTTTTTTAAAGAAAAACATGTGCACAATTCCAAATTTAAATAAGGATTTTGGACGTGTTTTCTTACAAAATGACAAACATTTTTTTCTCTCAGAGATGCAATTCTAAATGCATTTTACCCCCAAAGGTGCATTTTTGTGCCCATTTTGGTACGTGTACTGAACCAAGAATTGCATTGTGAAATTGGGAGAAGTGTGAAATTCAAAGGATCTCTGCCTTCCAATTGCACATGACTGAATCTGACATGGATCAGTTCACTTGTAATCATGAACAACAGAAAATCCTCAAGCAGCCCTAAGTGAGGTCTAGATCTAGAACAGACCCTCTCAAAGTGTCCAGAAGTTCCTCTATTTGTTGTTATTGTCAACTGCCTTCAAGTTGGCTTTGACTTATGACAACCCTATGAATGGGAGACCTCTAGGAAGCCTGTTCATCAACAGTCTTGCTCATGTCTTGCAAATGTAGGGCAGCCATGGCTTCCTGGACAGCCAATCCACCTGTAACGGGGTTTCCTCTTTTCCTACTGCCTTTGACTTTTCCCAGTGTTATTGTCTTATTTAATGTGTCATGTCATTTCATGCTGTGTACAAAATATAATTCCAGTTTAGTCATTTTGGCTTCTATTGAGAGTTCAGGGTTGATTTATTCTGGGACCCATTTATTTGTCATTTTAATAGTCCATGATATCTACATAATTCTCCTCTGAGATCACATTTCAAATGAGTTCATAGAATCATAGAGTTGGAAGAGACCATAAGGGCCATTGATTCTAATCCCACTCTGCCATTCAGGAATATACCATCAAAGAATTCCCAACAGATGCCCATCCAATCTCTGTTTAAGAACTTCCAAAGAAGGAGACTCCACCACACTCCAAGGCAGCATATTCCACTGTCTAACTGCTCTTACCATCCGGAAGTTTTTCCTAATGTTTAGGTGGAGTCTTTTTTCCTGAAGTTTGAAGCCATTGCTCCATGTCCTAGTCTCTGGAGCACCAGAAAACAAGCTTGCTGCATCTTCCATATGACATTCCTCCAAATATATAAACATAGCTATCATGTCACCTCTTAACCTTCTTTTCCCGAGGATAAACATACTAAGCTCCCTAAGCTGCCCCTCATAGGGTAGGGTTTCCAGGCTTTTTACCATTTTAGTTGCCCTCCTCTGGACACGTTCCAGCTTGTCAATATCCTTTTTGAATTATAGTGCCCACAACTGGAACAGTAGTCCAAGTGAGGTCTGACTAAAGCAGAAGAAAGTGGTA
Organism: Cyclura pinguis; assembly: GCA_030412105.1. Taxonomy (NCBI): domain Eukaryota; kingdom Metazoa; phylum Chordata; class Lepidosauria; order Squamata; family Iguanidae; genus Cyclura; species Cyclura pinguis. The sequence goes on along the minus strand of CM059599.1, from coordinate 12,134,362 downwards.
CAATTAGTTCCCTTGACCTAGACACTATGCTGCTACTGATACAGTCTAGAATCACATTGATATTTTTAGCTGCTGCATCACACTGCTGACTCATTTTCAGCTTGTGGTTTACTAAGGCCATTTCTGCATTACACCATTACAGTGCTATTATTTCTCTTTCAACATCCTGTGGAATTCTGGGTTTTGTAGTTTATTGAGGCCAAAGAGCTTTCTGGCTGAGAATTCTAAATGGCCCTCCCTAAACTCCAAACCCTAGGATTCCATAGGATGTTGAAAGTGGAATACTAGGACTACAACAGTATGGTGCAGAAATGGCTTAAGCCTCCTAGGCCCTTTTCGCACGAAGCGAGTGAATCGCTCCGTGCCGTTACTTACCGGTTCTTCTCTCTTCAAAGCAATGCGGACTTTCCCTTAAGCCCTTCTTCAGAGTTCCTCTATTAGTCCAGGGCGAATCGGAGCAGTGCCAGGTCCGTAGATCCGCACTGCTGAGGCTGAAAATGGCGGCTTCCTGTTCTTCGTGGGTCCGGACCAACCGCTGATGCTGACCATGCCCATGGCCCACCCTCTGCTGATCACAGGCTCGTGTTGGTGCGAGCCTGCGCATCTGCACAAGTGAGCAGGTGCGAAATGGCAAGCTCCAGAAGATTGAAAGACCGGATTTTTCCGGTCTTCACTTAGCGCGCTGGAGGACCACTTGCGGGCGTTTTGGACCGGACTAAGGTGCAGAACAAAGGTGTATAGTCTGAACCTAGTCTGATCCAAGGTGCAGATGACCTCCGTGACAGGACACCTTGGCCCGTTTTAACTTCTTTGTGCGGAAAGGGCCCTAGATCCCTAGAGCTGATTCTCTTCCTGTCAGCTTCACTGTCTACCTTTCACAACCATACAAAGAAATACTATGGCATGGGTGAATCTGACTTTGGTATTCAATGATATACACTTGAAGAGCTTATCTAGTTCTTTTATAGCTACTCTTCCAAGTCTGTTCTGATTTCTGAAGTACAGTCTGCATTTTGGTTAACGAATGAGTCAAGGTATAGAAAACTAACCATTTCAGCGTCTTCCCCAGCTACTTTAAAGTTATGTAAATAATCTAGTGGTATTATTTTTTTCTTAATATATGGCTGTAACCCTGCTTTTTCACTTTCTTCCTTAACTTTGATCAATTCTAAATCTTTGCAATCATCTGTTAGCAATGGTACAGTGCCCTCTGAATATCTGTAATTTCCATGGTTTGCACTCAAACTGTAGTGGCAATCTAAACCTTGTTTGGTGCAAGGAGCACATAAAAGTGCCTTAAAATGACTTCTCCAACTGTCTGGGAATTCTTGGAGTTGTATTAAAAAAACCTGTATTACCAAGCTCTGATCCACACACACATGCTATACATTCCTTTGGCTCTGTATTTTAAATGCTTCTGTGCTTTTCTCAGAATAACCAGTAGATGGCACCAGTCTTCCATAAATAGCATCCAAAAGAAGAAAAACTTGCAAATAATTCTGCTCCTCCCTTCTTCCTTCAGCTGGGGAAATATTGCAACCTTTGGGGAACTACAAGGAAATTGTACAGGGGACTTGAGCCTGCACCTCTTTAGATTGTATAATATAATAATTTTCTTCAGTCAGACCTCACCTGGAATACTATGTCCAGTTCTGCGTACCGGTCCAAGAATGCTATTGCCAAACTGAAGTATGTCTAGAGGAGGATGATCAAGATGGTCAAAGGACTGGAAAGTAAACCCTATGAGAAACCAATGGTTGTTCTTCATCCTGGAGAGGAGTGACTTGCAGGGTGCCTCAGGATTCTTCCCTGGGCCTTATGTTGTTTAGTACCTTCATAAATGACCTAGATGTGGAATAGAAGGCTTGCTCATAAAATTTGCAGATGGCACCAAATACCCCAGAGGGTAGGATTAGAATTCAAATCCCTGCGTCAACAAGAGTATAGTGTTCAGCTCAAGGGAAGTAGCAGTGCTACTCTATTCTGTTTTGATCTTCTTACCTGGAATATCATGGCCAGTTCTGGTCACGACAGTTCAAGAAAGATATTGACGAGGTGGAATGGTTTCAGAGGAGGTGACCCAGTGGGTCAAAGGTCTGGAAACCAAGTCTTATAAGGAATGACCACCTCTGTGTTTTTCCTTGCCTAAGAAAACCAAATGAAATTCAAGGGGTCACCATAAGTCAGCAGGCAGCTTGAAGGCACGCACACAGTCAAAATAACTTTCCCATGCTGTAGGTGAGCCTCCTTCATTTGTCCTTTCAAGTTGCTGATGTCTACATTGCCCCCCCAAAAGGTGAGCTCATCCTCCCACCCAGAAAATAGTTCAGTTTATTTTCAGAAAAATTTGAATTTCCCTGCAATCACTTCACCAACTTCACGTCTTTTGTTTTTTTATTGTGAATATGCATATGTAAATTTGGGATCCCTACCAACTCTAGGATTTTATGATTTGAAGTCTAGATGGATGGGCTAGGAAAACTTATCCGGGGCTAGTGGTGTTTGTGCCTTATTTGCAAAGCTGCCATCCTACAGAAACATGCCTATGTAATTCCAGGAAATGAAGCTGCTTTACGAACGCTACGGGAAGCAATGTTTTTCTTAAGCAAATTGTGCAGACTGATGTCTGCTATGTCGCTTTGAAATTTAAACAGGTTTGGAAATCTAAACAGGTAAATCGAGAAGATCAAGTCTGGCTCTTTGGATCATCTCTGGCCCAGTCCCAGTCACACCCTGATTTGCGGATCACTCCCTGATTTGATTTTTCTGCCATATCCTTAAACAAATTTTATCATCAGCAGCCCTTTGCAGTACCAAAGAAACAGATACCTGTGTAAAGGTTTATGGTTGGGGAGGTAATAGGACCACTAGACTCTTTCTGTTATTAGATAGTATACAGCTCCAGGGTCATGGCTTTGGCTCTTCTACCGCAAAGGCAAATAGAAGATTTGCTAAAAGATTATGTGAATAACCTGTTATCTTATGAGCATGGCCTAGACAAGCAGAGATCCAGAACATGGGTTTTTTTTTTAATACACCTCTGAGGAGCCCATAGCCAGCATTGCCACTCTTGAGATTTCTTGTTTGCCAAGTTTTAAACATTTCCCACCACACAGCCTGAGCTTGTCAGTAGTCTCAGGAGTTGGGAGCTGCATTGACAATAGCTGATGGTTTTATCGGTCTGACGTGTAATAACTTAAAAGTGAGGAATAAGAGTCATGGATCAGCACAAAGTTGTTGGGAAATGTGAGAAATAGTGATGTATCTCACAAACAAAGTAATTACCATTCCCCTGCAGGTGGTGAGCAGCAACCAGTCTCACACCACCACCCCATACACATAAGGTCTAGCAGAGAAATAGAGCAAGCTTAGTCTTCCTTGCTAAAAACATATGAACAGGTTTACAGCCATCCCTGCACATTTGTGGGTTTGACTTTCACAAATGTGATTATTTGCGAGCATGCATGTCTTCTCTCCCATTCTCCTCCTCTCATTCCTTGTGTTTTGCCAGGTGTGGAGAAGGAATGCAAGTGCACCCAGGAAAAAGGCAAGGGAATGGAGAGGGGGGCAGGCACAGTGTGCGTTCTCCCCTCTGGAGATTCCCCCTCCCTTTCCTATGCATTGGCCCCAGCGGGAGAATGTGTGCCAAAGCAAAATTCAAGGCATTGAGGGGGACGCCTGTGCATGCTACCTTTCCCCCTCTGGAGCTCCCCTTCCCGTTGCCATGCATTTTGCCCTGGTGAAGAGAACTTGCGCTGAGGCAAAATGCAAGAGAATGGGAGGGGGATGTTACTGTAGTTTCTAGTCCGAACTTGAGGTATATTAGATATCATTTGATATCAAGAATTTGGCCTTCACTACCCATTCCTCTCCATGTGCTTGCGAGGCCCCTGGACAAGCATGCACACAGGGGCGGCCGAAAATAGCTGAACTATTCAAAACAAAATCCAGGCAGGCCAGTAATTGCCAGACTGCAGCTTTAGGAGACCTCCAGGCAAGTACTCTCTTAATATCACATTATCGCAGCTTACAGAAGATCCCCTGCCCTGAGCAGGCAGCTTGACGAGCGGAATATCCAACTCTCAAGCACTCTGCGTTTGCATACTGTCTACACTATTGACAACGCTGTCATAATTCAATCATCTAAAGTACTGACCTTTCGGAGGCTTTGTCTCCAGCCCGAAACCCATTGTTTTCCCTGGGAACGGACTAGCCTACAGGCACATTTTCCCCTATAAGACCCCCTGATTTTGAGCATCTCATCGGATCGCTCGTAACTTGCTTCCTGACTTGCTGCTCCTCCGTTTGACGTGCCTCCCCTCAGCCTCCACGTGCTGAGAATCTAGGCTCCCAAGCTTCTTTCCGTCTACTGGGCTACAGGATCAGGTGTAGTATTTCCGCGAAAATCCTCCTGAAAATCCCCTACCTATTTTGCTCTCTTTATCTTTTTAGGACTGCGTGCACGACTGTGCAATTGTGCAGTATTTTTTAATTTCTAGTGAGTGAGTGCGTAAGTTTGCTGTGACTTCATAAATAAAAGAACATAATTTGAGCTTTCTTGTGTCTTGGTCCTGACTCGGCCTGACCCCGTAAACACTGGGTAAAAGATCTCGCTACGTTGCCCTGCCTCTCGCATTGCTAACTAGTGCTCTAGCTAATTGCCGTTCCCCATTATTTTGAGCACGTTGAGGTGTCCTTCACGGGACCCCAGAAATCAGGGTAACAGGGAGCTGGGGGGGGTAGTTATTCTGGTCTTTCGACTTTCATGAGCACACCAAATGAAAACGGAGGGGCCGCTGTACTTACAAATACAAAAGATTTCTTAACTTCTCAGGATGAGAGGCTCAGTAGCATGCGCTCTTAAAAGGATGAAGGAGAGAGGGTACTAACTAACTGCAAAATGGAGGACAAACAAGCTCATACTAACTGATACAGGAAGAGAGAGGGCATAACTACGACCACTGTAACAGGAAATAACATGACTGCACGGTATGCCTAGACATGCAAACTAGGAACTATGAAGTATAGGCGTGTTGAGATTTCTACTTATAACAAAAGATACCTCTGTCAGGGGCTGGGGGACTGCATTGGCTCCCAAGAGACCTTAGAAGGCTGCACCTACCAATATCCCCCATTTTTAACTTAAAAAAAAAACATTGAAAAGACTTCCATGACCCCTAGGGGCATTGGGGGCTATTTTTACCACTGGGAAGTAAACTGGTACTTCCTAGGAGATATTGGAAAACATTTTTGGTAATTTTGCAATTATGGATGCAAATGCCCTTGGATGCCCTGGGGGGTTCAAAATGGTCTTGGTAGTTGAAGTGGCCCATGAACCAATAAATAAATAAAAATCCTCACCCGTGATCCAAATGATCAGAGGAGTCTTAGTGGACCGCAAGCTGAATATGAGTCACCAGTGTGATGCCGCAGCTAAAACAGTCAATGTGATTCTGGGCTGCATCAACAGGAGTATAGTGTCAAGATCAAGGGAAGTAATAATATCACTTTATTCTGCTTTGATTAGACCTCACCTGGAATAGTGTGTCCAGTTCTAGGCACCACAGTTCAGGAAGCATATTGGCAAGCTGGAATGTGTCCGGAGGAGGGCAACTAAAATGGTAAAGGGACTGGAAGCCATGCCCTATGAGGAACAGCTTAGGGAGCTAGGTATGTTTAGCCTGGCAAGAAGAAGGTTAAGAGGAGACATGATAGTCATCTTTACATATTTGAAGGAATGTCATCTTGAAGATAGAGCAAACTTGTTTTCTGATGCTCCAGAAACTAGGACACAGAGCAATGGATTCAAACTACAGGAAAAAAAGGTTCCACCTAAACATCAGGAGGAACTTCCTGACAGTTCCTATTCAACAATGGAATATGTTGCCTCAGAGTGTGGTGGAGTTTCCTTCTTTGGAGGTTTTTAAACAGAGGCTGGATGGCCATTTGCTGGGGGTGCTGTGAGTGTTTATTCCTGCATGGCAGAGGGTTGAACTTGATGGCCATTGTGGTCTCTTTCAACTCTATGTTTCTATGATTCTGTGATTCTATAGATGACACTCTAATTCCCAAGCTTGCTGGATGGTTCTGAGAACTGTAGTCCAAAAGATTTAGTTTTCCAGAACCACTTCTTTTGTCTATATAAACGTGTGTGTACTCTTGGCACTTTTTGCTCTCTACAGTGGTACAGTTGCACGTAGCTGTAAAGTTATCATGTTCTGCCCTGCTCAAATTTACCTCAAAGCATTACACTCTACTTTTCAGGTTCTCCTAACTTTGTGTGTCTTGCCTTTCAGGCTAATATTTTGGAAGCCAAAAACCTACCAGCATGGTGTAGTGGTTTGAGCACTGGACTATGACCCTGGAGACCAGGGTTTCATTCGCTGCTTTGCCATGGAAATCCACTGGGTGACCTTGGATGTGTTACACACTCTCAGCCCCAGGATAGGTTTGCCTTAGGGTTGCCATAAGTCAGAAAAGACTTGAAGGCAAACAATAGCAACATGGAAAACAATGACCAATTTCTTTTCTAGAATTGGCTGCAGTTCTAGAATTGCAAAGATGAAGAGTGGGATACAAGACAGATAAATAACTGATTTATTTTAGGAGTCATTTTCATGGATTTCAGTCCAAAAGCTTGAGAATTGTGCTAAAACATCTGAAACAAGATAAATAGCAATTTATAGTGTAGCCACCAGGAGGCAGTGTAGCCACACCAAAACCAGACAACATCATCAATATTTCTTCTGCCAAACTGATTGTACAGAAAGAGAAAAGACTATTTTTCTGAGTGGTAATGCTACAGAATTAGTGATAGAAAATAGCAATCATTTATTGAGCCACTTAAAAATTCTCTTAAGTAATCTTAAAGATTAAGATTTTAATGTACAGCGCATCTACTATAGATATTTACAGCGGTGGTGTCAGAAATTGAGCAATTAACATGCAATCCAGATTGAAATTGCTTCTGAGCCGTAGAACTCACTGTATGATCTCTGAGCAAATTACTACCTCTCAATTTAAAAAACTTTGGAAAGCTGTTCTAAGAATGTTTAGCTAAGGCTATAAACAAGAGTAAACACTTGTAATTTAGGTTGCAAAAATATTGTTCAGTAAGTTTATTATATTTTCCAAGACAGTAAATGGTCCATAAACTACTACTAGAGAGACTCTACATCTGCCTATCTCTTTTTAGTTGGGAGAAACAGGAAGTAACTTCAAAGAAGGAGGAAGTAAAGTCTAAGCATAGCATTCTACACATCGATCTAAGAAATTTGTTGTTGTCTGCCTTCTAATCATTTTCTAATTATGGCAACCCTGAGGTGATCCTATCACAGAGTTTTCTTGGGAAGTTTTGTTCAGACATGGTTTGCTTTTGCCTTCCTATCAGGTTGAGAGAGTGGAACTTGCCCAGGGTCACCCAGTGAGTTTTCCATGGCTGAGCAGGAATTTGAACCCTGGCCTCCAGAGTCCAATGCTCAAACCACTACACCATTCTGGTTGTTTAATGGAATGCGTCAGGCAAAAGAATTGCACCTGAGAATTTTATTTTAATATGGGTTATGCCCAAATGTACTACAGTCCCACCACTGCCAATTTGTGTTGCATATAGAGTCATGCTGTCCCTGTGTCCTGCACAATTCATAGAATCATAGAACCATAGAGTTGGAAGAGACCCCAGGGGCCATCCAGTCCAACCCCCTGCCATGCAGGAACAGCCATCAAAGCACTCCCGACAGATGTCCATCCAGCCTCTGCTTAAAAACCCCCAGAGAAGGAGACTTCACCACACTCCGAGGCAGCATATTCCACTGCCGGACAGCTCTGACTGTCAGGAAGTTCTTCCTGAGGTTCAGGTGGAATCTCCTTTCCTGCAGTTAGAAACCATTGCTCCTTGTCCTAGTTGCTGGAGCAGCGGAAAACAAGCCTGTTCCCTTCTCAACATTACACCCCTTCAAATATTTAAACGTGGCTGTCATGCCTCCTCTTAATCTACCCAGCTCCCTAAGCTGTTCCTCATAGGGCATGGCTTCCAGACCCTTCATCATTTTGGTCGCTCTCTTCTGGACACGGTCCAGTTTGTCGATATCCTTCTTGAATTGAGGTGCCCAGAACTAGACACAGTATTCCAAATGAGGCCTAACCAATGTAGAATAGAGTGGTACCATTACCTCCCTTGATCTAGACACCATGCTCCTGTTGATACAACCGTGAATCGTGTTGGCTTTCTTGGTTGCTGCATCACACTGTTGACTCATGTTCAGCTTGTAATCTACCAAGACTTCTAGATTCCAAAACAGATGAAACATAAACCTGGCATGATCGGTCACTGTTTCAAACATTTGTTATTTATGTGCAACCATTTTCTGAAGAAAATGACTTTTTCAAAATTGTGCCATTTTGCTTCTCCAAATTTCCTATCTATATCTATATCTATCTATATCTATATCTATATCTATATCTATATCTATATCTATCATCTATATCTATATTTACAACGATCTTTAAATTTAAATTTAAAGCTCTTTAAATTCTGGATTGAACACCAAAGTGGATTCGCTGCCCACGAACATGAAAGCCATCAGATGTCACAGTAGGTACCCAAGTCAATTCTTCCCTCTGCGGATCTGCTGTTGGTCACATCCCTGCCAATTTTTTAAAAAGATTGTTTGAAAAGAAATGGAAGTAACAAGAAGTTCAAAAAAGTTTTTTTTAAAAAATACAGTAAGTCCAATCTTTTGCATTAGGAAAAAAAAAAAGAGCAGTCATTATCTGGGAAATAACAAGGGCAAGGATTCTATGTAAATATCCAAGAAGCAGCAGCGAAAGATGTCCTGACATGGTATCTTTCTCCTCTAAATGAGATGAACCAGAAATGGTAGAATAAGTTGAGCTGAGTTTGGTAGAATCATAGAATCATGGAGTTGGAAGAAACCACAAGGGCCATTGAGTCCAACCCTCTGCTATGGAGGAAAATACCATCAAAACATTTCCAGCAGAAGGCCATCCAGCATCTATTTAAAGAAACCAATGAAGGAGACTCCATCACACTCTGAAGCAGCATATTCCATTGTCAAACTGCTCTTCCCATCAGTTTAGATTCCCAATGTTTAGATTCAGTCTCTTTTCCTGAAGTTTGAAGCCATTGTTCTGTGTCGTGGTCTCTGGTACGTGCAGAACATTCTCTTCATCTACTGAAAGAGTGCACAACCTTGAGCTGAGTCTGTACACGCAGCCTTAAGTGTACAACTTTGCATTTTTGCCGTGTTTGCGTGCAGAACCTTGAGCTGAGTTGCAGAATATTATCTTTGTTTATTGAAAAAAAATGCACAATCTTTCCAAGAAACGCATCTGATATTGTGTTGAGGATGGAGGGTGTGTGTACATATATGCATGTGCAGTCATAGACATGCACATATATACACTCTACCTCCGTTCTTCTCACCACACACATTTCCTTCCATAGCTTTGAGAAGTTACTTTTTTAGTATTACCCTTCCTAGACTCCCCCAGCTGCCATGGGCTGCCTTTTAAAACTGTTTCAGATCTTTTCTTAAAGGCAGTTATAAAAACCTATTGCCTAGTGGGCAGAAAAAAATTTACAAACATAAAGAATGAACACAAATATCATCATATAATGCAATAATAACAAAAACGAAATTTCAAGAAATGTTTTGAAGAGAAAGTAAACCAGTTTGCTCCAATGCGTGCTTGCTGTAGGTATATGATGTATTTGAAGCATGGTTATCTAACTTGATATCTTTTCTGATTATGATCTTATCGCTAAGACCTTTGCAGAGAGAGCTGATATGAAGTTTTCAATAAGTTTTTCTAAATCTGATCCTCTCCCTCTTCCTGCATTTCTGATAAGACCCAGCAGGTGGCAATGTCCTTCTTTTCTAGAGACAATTGTTTGAAGCCAGGTCCCAAAGATATGCTGTGTGTTTTGTTCCTTCAAGTCATTTCTGAATTGTGGTAACCCTAAGGTGAATTTATCATGGGGTTTTATGCACAAGATTTGTTCAGAAGGAATTTGCCATTGCCTTCCTCTGAGGCTGAGAGAGTGTGACTTGCCCAAAGCCACTTAGTAGGTTTCCTTGGCTCAGTGAGAATTCGAACCCTGATTTGAAGTCCTAGTTCAATGCTCAACCCACTACACCATACTCGCTTTCCAAAGATCTGCTAGTTTGTTCAAATCAAGATGTGATATTCATCTCTATCACAGAAAGGCCGAAGCAGTGAATCAAAGCAGAGAAGGTGACTCTGTAGCTTGATTTGTTTCAGAATTTTTAAGCACTTAGAGTTGTCAAAGTGAAAACTGGAGGGGGCTCCTATACTTTTAATGGTTCTGTAGACGATTTTCAGCAGGTGCTGTTTATTATCTGGTTGCACTACAAGAAACACTTGCTGAAATTCCCTCTTTCACACAACTATTAGAAATACAGGAGCCCTCTCCAGTTTTCAATCTGGCAATCGTACTTAGGACGTATATTAACAGGGGTAATCCAGGGTGCAGAGTGAATTATGGGTTCAAATATGGAATGATGTTTCCTATTAGCTAAATGAGGCCTGGAAAATTCTTTCTACCTTCTACCTCCTGGGTAAAATATAGATTCAAGAGTTCTGTTCCATTAAAGCTATTGTTATCATACTTTACACGCCCATTCTGTGAGAAGTGCTGTTTTCATAATCTACTATATAAAAGTCAAAGCTTGTGACTGAGTTTGTGTTTGTCTTTGTCAGGTAGGTGAAGACCTCATATGGTTGGCCGTGTGAGGCAAAGACCTAATATGATTGGCTGGCTGTGAAGACTCTATGGAATCCTGGGGTTGGCAGTTCAGGGAGGGGCCTTTAGAATTCTCAGCCAGAGAGCTCAGGCTGGTTGCTATGGAGATGAAGCCTAGCAGCAAGAAGGAGGGCAGTGTATTCCCTCAGGAACCCAAACTCTGTATGTTAATATCTCTGAATACAGATTGGATTGCGGAATATGGGGAAAAGTTACAGATACTGGACAAGACAGTTTGGAGAATTAGAGACACAGGATCACAAATCTTTCTAACAAGTGTCACCTATGAGAAAATAAACTCCCAGACAATTCCGGGTATATATGCTAGTTGAACATATTTATGGCTAGAAAACATGTTTGAAAGCACTCGGACCAGAAGGCATGTTGCCAGGTCATGATGACATTAGACATGGTCAGGTCATAAGTTCAGAGAGGATTCGGCAGGAAAATGTGACATTAGCAGGTTTGTGATAATCCTTTCAACACCTTAGGCTCTGTGCACATCTAAATACAATAGAAGTCAAAACTGCCCAGGTGAAGCAATAAGGGATCGTCCTGTGATCCTCCCCTATGGAAATCCTTCCTAGACCCCCTGCTTGACTAGACATTAAGAGACTGTCATGACTCCTATCAATGTTTTGTCAAGAGTTAAGGCAATCAGCCCATTCTGGACTCCTTTGTCAGTTCATTGAGAAAGCTATTACTGCTTTGTCTATGTACTCCCTTCAGGGTAGGAAATAGGGCATATAAACCCTAGTTTCAGCCCCAGAAAATGCTAGTATGTTGGATGTAGTGCCCAGAGTGCAGTTCTTCTGTGCTAATCTCAGACGCTGTTTGAGCCATTCTGCTATGACCCCTTCTTCAGAACTGGTAACTATCACCTTTTCACCCCTAATCTCTCTATCCAACCTTTCTTGCCTCACTTTCCGATACCCTTGTATAGCTCTTGAGAGTGTATGATCTCTCATGTGTTTGTCAATTCAAATAAAATACTTTGTCAACTTTAACTGTAGTCTTCTCTACAGTTAGCACTGGTATGCACAGGTGAAAAGATCCTGCCATTACCCTTTTCTCACAGGCCTCCTTTGAGTTATAATTCCCCAAAATTCTAAGGAGATACTGGCATTGCGGATGGACCTCAAGGCCCCCCACCTCTTAGGGTAACACTGCGTAGCTGTGCCTGTGTGTTTTATCTGTCTTCATATTTATATAAAGTATGCTTTTGCCAAACCTTTAGTTTCACAAAGTCTTCCACCTGACAGTCCTTCAGATATTTAAATATGGCAGCCAGAATCCTTTTTTTGGGAGATACATCTCTGCAAGCAGACTTACGTATGCGGGCATTAGAATGGAGCAGGTTTGGAAATGTCTGTGTATCAAGTGGATATGTAAGCATGTAACTGCACAGAGGAGCTAACAAAGTGACTGATGCAAATCAGGACTGACGTGGGATGGTCCCCATTATGTTATGGTCACCCAGTGGGCATCCTGATGCATGATGGGAAACAGCGAGGGGAGTCTGATGTGCATCAGGCTCTACTGATACACACTGGGCACTCCTGCTGTTGTCCTGTTATGCTTCTTTGCAATTCAGTAACAAGATTTCTGAGCAGTTCTGCTACACAGTTAAGTACAGTTGACTCTTCACATTTGTGGGTTTCACTTTCACAGATTTGATTATTTTTCAAGTTTCTCCAACCTCCACCTCAAGCTCTTTATTTATGGGGGAACCTTCCCTCTTGGCAGGTCTGATCAGGCATACAGCCCTTTAAAAAGTCATCTCTGGTCCTCCTCCTCCTCTGCCGCCACCACCGCCAGCCACTCCATGACCAGCCAAGGATGGATCACAGTCTGATTTCTCAGCACCACAAACCCTCTCCTGATGCCCCCCACATATCCAAGGAAGGAGGTAGGCAAAAGAAAGGAAATATAAAGCCACCATGCTGACTCACCCCCTTCTCCTCTCCTTTCCCCGACCTGCGTTGGACTGAGGGTACCGCTGTCCTCACCATGTCTCAGCCTCCTTCCCAGCCACCCACCCACATTTTGATATTTGTGATTCTTCCACTTTTGTGGAAGTCCTGTGCCCCAACCCTAGTGAATATGAAGGACCAACTGTAGTGTGACGTTGGCTGAGAATCAGAAAGGAGATAGGATAAACTGGCCAAGAGAGCCCTCATGACGCTGTGGTATTAACTGTTGTTATAATATGTGCAGTGTGCCAGGAAACCATTGTCTTTGTTCAGCTTACTGTTGATGAACTGGAAATTGTGGATGTATTCTAATTCTGCTGTTTTTCTTTCCAATCTTCCTTTGTAGTATTTTTGTTCAAGGACTGCTGGTCTGATGTCCAAAATGGAACACCTAGGAAGATTGAAGTGTTGTGCGACTGTGTTTTTGTGTATTCCCATTCTTAATGTCTTTTATCCTCTCAACATAAAGCAGGCATTAGAAATGGGATCGCTCTTTTCTTCTCATGCAAGGATATACTAATACTTCAATATATCTTTTAAAGATTTTTAAACCTTGTGATTTTACGTCTTATTGTCTTGACTGATTGCTTTTTATTGATTTTTAAGCCATAATCTGTATTTATTTGTCAACACACACACATACACACACACACACATACACTTATTAGGACCCATATGAAATCAGTCAATTAGTGATAATCAAGGCTGGGGTTCTGCTTTCATCCAGAAAGCAGAATAATTCCATTTCTATAATGTAGAGTAAGGATCACACTTTGATAATAGAATTTGCATGTCATTGGATTTTACTGAAAGTGAAAAGCCATTTCTCATTGTATCAGAAAAGCAATATCGTAAGCTTGTGAGATGAGAAAATGCTCAATGAAGTGTCATTGATATTTGCAATGAACTAGAATCCATTGCGCATGGATGTGATGACTCATATCTGCATATCCAGAGAGCCAGGCTGCATCATCACTCAGTCCTGTGTTCTTCTTTGATGGCAGAAGTCATAGGTGGCAAATATTTCCCTCTGGTGAAAGATGGAAATAAAGAGATCATTTTAAAATGCAAACAGCTAAAAATGTACACCATTGGAAAAATATCTACTACTTTAGACAATGTGAAAAAATGAAGTAACATATATGAGGTAAAATATATAGATAAATGTTCATATTAGGAAAAATCCATACAAATTTGTACAAATTTGCATGTGAAACCCTCACATAATGTAAATCCTGATACAAAATAAGGATGAGAAGAAAATGCAGGTGCGGGTCAGAGATACACATTGAAATCTAGCCTACAAGAGGTTTTCCACACCCATAATGCTGATATATGAACATTGACACATGGGATGTGCTTAAACGTTGGCCATGAAGACTCTTCATACCATGAAAGCAACCTGCCTGGGCAAGATTTCTAGACATCAGTGAATGTATGCAGAAAAGATCCCCAAGACTCCTCCTGAAATTCACTTTCACCTTTTGCAACAGTGATGCCACGCAACATTGCATGTTCCAATGGAGCGCCAGGGACGTCGACACTGCTGATAGAGACACAGTCCCTTTTCTTGCTGACATTCAAGATCAGAGTGTGTTCTTTTAGCAGACCCTGCTCAAAAAACCACACAGTTCAGATTATTCTATTCATAAACAGAATTACAATTATTATCTTTTGTTTCATGGTGTATTGCATATTACTGACTGGAGTTTTCTATTAACTGTGGTTCAGATTCTATTCAAGAATCTAGGGTTCAGTGAGGTGTTGCCAGAAAATGTGGCATGTTCCAAGTTATGAAAAATCACACTAAAGCCTAGCAAAACAAACTGCTACATGGGCCATTTCCACACGAGAAAATTAAAACGGCGCAGTGCGTCCTGTCACGGAGGTCGTCTGCGCCTTGGAGCGGACTAGGTCCGGACTACTTACCTTAGATCTGCACCTCAGTCTGCTCCGAAATGCCCCCAACTGGTCCTCCAGCATGCTTTTTAAAGAACGGAAAAAACAGGTTTTTCATTTTTCCGGAGTGCGCCATTTCGTACCTGCTCCCTTGTGCAGATGCGCAGGCTTGCACCAATGCGAGCCTGCAATCTGCGGAGGGTGGGCTTTAGGCATGGTGAGCTTTGTGGTTGGTCGGGACCCAAGAACAACCGGAAGCCGCCATTTTGGAAGCCGGAGCAGTGCGGATCTAAGACCTCTCACTGCTCCAATTCACCCTGGACGAGACGAGGAGCCCTGTGGAAGGGCTTAAGGGACAGTCCTCATTGGTCCGTGCCCAGAAAGATCTGGCAAGTAGCGGCACGAAGCGATTCCCTCGCCTCATGTGGAAATGGCCAGGGTCAGTCCTTGAAAAGCATAGAAGGAAAAATTAAGATGTGTAACATCTGAAAACAGCTGTATAATGGGACACTGAAAAAAGAACTGAAGGACTTATATATGTGGCTCAAGAACAGTTACTTCAGACAGACAGCATCTAGGCAAACATTGAAAAAATATCTGCAGATGGCAAACATCTATTTGAAGAAGAGTATGAAACGTTTGACCATCTCATTAGTTCATTAAGTAGATTGAACAGACTTGGTGGGCAAAGAGCAACCTGTGGGCCAGGTATAGTGCCAGTCTCTTTTTACAGGCCCTCAGAACATGCCAAAGCCCTCAGACTCCTCTAATTTAAAAAAAAAAAATAAGAGGAAAAAATCACCTGAAAATTGCCCAAATTGCCACAAAGCTACACTAAAATATGACCTTTCAAACAACACACACATCAGAAAAAAAAAAAAAAGCCAAAATCAAAACAGGGAGTGACCTCCAGTCACCTCCAGGTTTGGGTGAACACTTTAGTTTGGCCTGCCAGGGTGAGCGCAGACAGAAATTGGACCTCATGTAAGGGACAGTTTCTCACCCCAGCTGTAGGGCAAGATTCATTTGCCATCCCAGCTGTGCTTAGATCATTCAATTCATTTTCCTAATAAAGAATGATTTGTTACGAGACGGTCAGATCAGTACCACACCCCTGTTGAGATGTACATGTGTATGCTCAAGAATGGAACCACTGTTGACTCTGTAGGAGAGCCAAGGGTTTGCTAGGAAAAGCCTCTCCTGGCCAAATCTCATGGCCAACGCTTCCACTGAACTCCACTGTTTACCAGCATCAAGTTTCCAGCTTAAGTTTCCTGATTAAAAAAATTGACATCCTGAATGCACCCCAGACAAAGTTCTTTTTCTCACTCACAGCATGTGGCAATGCATTATAGACATGCAATGACACTAATAGAATACGTCAGCCTTGGAGCAGGGATGATTGACTTAACGTTTCTGTAATATCTTTTCTAAGTAGGTGCTTTTCTTTTGCTAACCCAAGTACTAGGGGCTGTGCCTCAGAACTTCCAGGTAGAACACCCTTTTATTTGAAGAAGTCCCTTTGTTTTAGAGAAAATCTGATGCCACCCTCATCCTTCTCTGTGTGAGATGCTTTAAAAAGGATTCCCAATTCAGAACAATCCATTCTGGGATGAGGTTTACTGAAACAAGAACTTGAGCTGCCTGCCTCCTTCTGAAGGCCCCTTGCTGAAAATCACTGACCTAACTTAGGCTTTCACTGCCTGCCTAAGCTGAGCTTTATTCTGAGCTGAAATCGCTTTTACAGACTTCCAGAATCTGGGATTTTTGCCAGAGAATCTCATGAGTTTATTCTCTTTCTCACACTCCTAGCTCAGGCAAAGAGGATCTTCATTAAGTTGTCTTCTTTTCCTTGCACTGTTCTAGCCAGATGGGCATCCATCTTCTTTCAAGTGCAGTGGGGCTAAGGAGAGGTCATTTCTCAGACCATTTCCACCCTCCACTGTTATAGTGCTATTACTCCACTTTCAACATCCTGTGGAATTCTACGTTTTGTAGTTACTGAGGCCAAAGAGCTCTCTGGCTGAGAATTCTAAATGCCCTTCCTTAAGCTGCAAACCCCAGGATTCCACAGGATGTTGAAAGTGGAATAATAGCACTGTAACAGTGTAGTGTGGAAATGGCCTTAAGTCTCTAATATGTGAGAATCAGCATGGTGTCATGGTTTGAGCTTTGGACTACGATTCTGGAGAACAGGGTTCAAATCCTCACTTGGCCATGGAAACCCTCTGGGTGATCTTGGGCAAGCCTTACTCCCTCAGCCTCAGAGGAAGGCAAAAGGAACCCCCCTCTGAACAAATCTTGCCAGGAAAAATGAGTGATAGGTTCGCCTTAGGGTCACCATAAGTAGGAAACAACTTGAAGGTACACAACAGCAACCTAAATCTGTCTTTCGGGAAGTACTTTCTCTGCACATTGCAACTTCCACAAACAGCCCCTCTTTCTCTGGTGTGTGTGCATGTGTGGATTAGGGCAAGTACTGCCCCTACTTTTGAACCTCTTTCTTTTCTCTCTCCCTCCCCTTAGCAGCCCTTATAGCTTCAAACTGCTTTTAATTCTAAACCCCTTCAGTGTTGCATGTTTGCTACTGTATTTTTACCATTTGTGAAGCTCTACCATGATATCTGCTGTTCCCCAATGCAACTGTTATGTATATCTTGATTGCTGTATGCTCAATAAAATTATCTTTGTAGAGAGTTCTCTGTGAATGTGGATTTTTCAGTCCAATCTGCCTGGGGCACAATTTGCTAGAGTCACCAGATTCCTGAAAGACATGCATACTCAGAACAGATCTGAATTCTGAGTGCCTGCCTGGTAACAGATTAGCTGTTAGGTCCCTGTTTTACTTGTCTCTTACCTGGAGAAGCCAGAACAAGGATCAAGAGTGCAGAAAACAGAAGATGCAAGAGCTGCATAATGTCAAAACAGGATTTTCTGGGAAGGCAGCAGAGCAGCTAGAAGGGAGTGAGATGGTGCTGATATGGGATTCTTTCCCTCTTCCAAAGCAGTGGTGCAAGGAACAGACACTGTGGCACCCTCATCTGTTGAAAGCTTGTGATCACTGAACATGAGCTCTGAATGAGCTACTGCATGTTTGTTATTTGAGGAAGGAAGGATTTCAAAGCCAGGTTGTCCCTTTCCCTCTGAGCTCATAGGGAACAAGAGAGAAACCTCAACGGTTCTTTGCTTGGGCGTACGTTGGAGGGAAAGTGGTTATTTAGGTCTACATGAGTAAGCAAAAAGCTCACTGGCACAGATAGACTTGATCTTCCAGCTCCATGCCTCCTCCACTAAGGGCACTCAACTAGCACTACCTTCTCCTTTCCATCAAGGTAAACTTACACTGCATAGTAAAGAAAGACCTAGCAGTAGCTGGTTGCTGCTTTCACAGGCCTTACAGACGAGCTTAGGTTTGCTGGCATTCTAAGTAGGACTATGTAACTGATTCATCGACTCCATAATAAAAAAACAAATTGGGATGATTTAGACTGATTTGTACATGTTGTGGAATGGAACAGAACATTTCAATTCAGTTTTGGAGCAGAATGCCACAGTCTCAAAGCATTTTGGACTGATCCAGAGATGTGGACATTAAAAATAAGTGGGAAAAATGCCAGAGAGTGTGCCTCCAACTTGGCTAATGAAAACAGTGAGATAGTGTGATTCAGAGGGAGAGGAAGGGAGCTGGGCCTTGCTCTTTGTCAGTCCTAGCGTGTAACATGGGCAAGAATCTCATCAGCATATCCTAGTCACAGTGGTTATAATGAAGGATTATGTGAGATAATTGAAGTAATATTGCCTCCTTTATCTATTTATTTATTATCGCACCTTTCTCTCAACATTGTCTGTGTTTGTGCAGATTATGGAAGAAAGAACTGTGGTGAAGGGTGAGCAATTGTTTATCATCAGAGTTGATCTTGTTGTGCCTTTTTAAAAAAAATTCATTTGTCTTGTTGAATTTGTCATTGCTACATGCCTTCATTTCCAATTTATGGTGACCCTCTGATGGACCTATCACAGAGTTTTCTTGGCAAGATTTGTTCAGAGACTTCCTCTGAGGCTGAGACAGTGGACTTGTCTAAGGTCACCCGCTGGATGGCCCCTGTGGTCTCTTCCAGCTGTAGGATTCTATGACTGTATGACTCTGACTAGTTATGGTGTTGTTATTTAGGTGTTAGGTCAGGGTTGGGTATAGTGTGGCCTATTTTTGCCCCTGCTTTTGTGGTCCCTGAAGTCTCAGATCAATCTCCCAAGGCAACCTCCACTCCCAAAATGTTTTTAAGAAAGTTCTGGGCATGATTTTTTGGCAATTTGTGCCTCCAAACCATGCAGAAAGCCCCCCAAACATGTGAAAACATGATAATACCACAACCCTGGCCTTCACAAACACCCTCAAATCCCATATTTCCCCCATATGTTCATTTTTCTCTGCTTTCTCCCTAAAAATGGCAATAGGAAGTAAGGAAATGACACTTTTTGTTTCCACTTTGAGAGGGACTATGGAGGAATGTGCCTTACTGTGTGTGTTTGAATGTGGCCCATGGGAAGTTTGGGGGGTAAATTGGCTTGCTCCCATCCATGTGTTAGATGGATGGCAGGGCTTTCACAAAAAAGGCAGAGTATTATCTGGAATCATTTTGAGGTGGGAGTCGATCCCAGGATTGCTATCTGTCTTCATTGTTGGTTAAATTTTCCCTCCCTCCCTCCCTCTGTAACTGAATCTCACAGCCTGGTTTTTAAGAACCCCCCCCCTTTTTTTGAAAAACAACAAATTTTACAGGTGGCTTTCCTAAAAATATGTGTCTGAAATTGGCTTGCGTTTAACTCCTTCTTTAGGGTCTAACATAACTCCAGATTTAATTGAGAACTGTGAAAAAACAGAACAGAACAAAGGGTATAACAATTTTTCATTTCCCAATTGAAATCAATGATGGTCTGGATTCTCAGTCTGTATCAGAACAAATTGGAATTTGAGTGATATAGAATTGGGCTCCAATGTGATTTTGGGAGAGCTAGTTTTAAGTATAAAACAGCCCTAATTTTAAGTATAAAAGTAGAAGGTAATGGAAACATCTAGTAAACCAAATGTCAAATTGGCAGCTCTCATTTTAATGGGACACTGAGGGAATTCACTCCAGTTATTATTCTAGACTTTAAAGGGGGTCTTCAAGGTGCTAAACCCTATTCTTAAATATCTCCAGAACTTTGGCTGGCTCCTTTAAAGCTAGCCAAAACCTGGTATGGATTCACTGGTATGAGAGCTACCAGACACCACTGTGTGAAATACAGACTTAGGACTCTTCCAGATTGGTCCAAGGAAGTGTGAGTTCTTACAGTTCAGCTCCCTGAGTCTTGATGGTTGTTGTTGCCCCTGCATCCATTCTTTCCATTCTTTTTTGGGTGCTGTTTGTAGTAATTTCTTGAATTTGGATTAAGGTTTTTGAAAACGGGGGTATGATTTGGTGAGGTGATCCAGTGCTTGGAGGGCAAATTTCCTCTTTCTTTCTTCCTTTCTTCTTGCTTAGAAATACAGGGCTACAGAGCAAAAGTGCTATTGCACTGATCCGTGGATAGACTATAGCTCTTAGAAACTTATAACTCTAAGAAAAACTAATTTTTGAAAAAAAGGTAGAGAAGAAAAGGGGACTCTTGTGTTCAGACATGTCTTAGGATTAGAAAGAAATGTTGCAACTGGTGCTGGGAATAGTCCGAAAATAGTCCAGAACAACAGAAAAGATGTTTCGATATGTTTTGAAAAAAGGCACAAGAAGAGCAGCAACAAATTTTGCAGCCTCCTGACGCAATAGAAACTGCGCTGTATGTTTTAAAATGATATTCAGAACTGTATTTAGATTGTTTTAAAAAGTTTTAAAGGAAAAATTTGTTTTAAAAGTTTTTAAAGTCTCTGGATTTTTAATTTTTTAAAAATCTGTTGTACATCACTGGGGGGGGGCGGCTAGTGGGCTGGAAGTTGATAAATTAATACTTTAGACAAACAAACAAACAAACAAACAAACAGTCATACCACATCTAGAAGAACTCAGAATCTCTGGATGCATTGGAGAAAAGGATTTTATTCTACAAATTCATCCAGGGTGCAATTATGCGGTGTCCTTAAACCAAACTGAATATAGGAGAAGATACATTTTGCAGGGCTAAACATAACAAGAAGTTTGGACTGTTTAGATGACTCCTAAGCAACCAGAAAGGGCAGATTGCCACTTGCATGGAGAATAACAACACAAGGGCCTGAATCCTATTTTTTATTTCACTAGAGTAGTCAATGGGATTTGCCTATGTGTTGACTTACCATTCAGAATTGATTCAGTAGTCTACTCTAGTTGGGAATGGCCAACACGAATCCAACCGTAGGACAAACAACCATCACCACCACCACCACACAGAGCTACATTATGATGTCTACGTAGCCTAATTTTTTTGAATGTAAGAAGCATTTTTTTCCTGCATGCATCTGCCAAGCACGGTATATTTGCAAGCAAGGGGGAACTCGAAGTGAGGAGATGAGGCAAGGGCTGGAGAGGTATAATTCAGATTGGCACTGAAGAAATAACATCCAAGACTTGGATTCATTCTCCACATCTCTTGAGAAGAGCAGGAACATATCAGCCAATGAAACTGTGTTTTAAAAAAAAGAAAAATTATAATCATTCAATAAATATTAACCTCACTTCATTTTTTTAAAAAAATCATCACCACAAGAACAAGGAAAGCAGCCAGGTAGATACTGATCTATCTGCCAAAGCCAATAATATCCTCCGAACATCCTAATTTGGCAGAGACAGTCTTGATTAATCCTCCGTCCTTCCACTTTCTCACTTTCTCACTTGCTTGTAAAATTTTCCAGTTCTTTCTCTTCCTTCCCTCTCCCCCTTTGTCCTCAGTTTATTTCAATTGCTGCAAACTGAGGCCATTTCCACACTACACTGCTATAGTGCTATTATTCCCCTTTCAACATCCTGTGGAATTCTGGGGTTATAGTTTACTGAGGCCAAAGGGGAATCTGGCTGAGAAATCTAAATACCCCTCCCTAAACTGCAAACCCCAGGATTCCATAGAATGTTGAAAGTAAATGATAGCACTATAACATTGTAGGGCAGAAATGGCCTGAGTCTCCCATCCAAGTAATAACCAGAGCTAAGCTGGCTTAGCTTCTAAGATCAGATGGGATCTGGTGCCTTTAGGATGAGTAACTGTGTGTGTGTGTGTGTGTGTGTGTGTGTGTGTGTATGGGCCTTTCTGTTGCCTGTTGACATAGGGCAACCCCATAACTTTCATAGGATTTTCTTAGGGAAGGAATAGTCAGAGGTAGTTTTACCAGTTCCTTCCTCTGAAATATAGCCTACAGCATGTGAGTATTTATTGATGGTCTCCCATCAAGTACTAACCACAGTTGACCTGGCTGAGCTTCCAACATCAGATGGAATCTGGTACCTTTAGGATACTTAGGCTCTGTGGGTAACTGTAGTTAGCTTTCAATGCATAATGCTTAATGATATTACCAGGCTCCATCTCGCCAGAAATCTCAGAGCCTGGGTTGCTCCTGAACTGGCTGATAGCAAGGGGCACTTGCTATGGATCCCATCCACAGAATCACAGAATCATAAAGTGGCCGCTCCTGAAACTGCAAACCCCAGGATTCCATAGGATGTTGAAAGTGCAATCATAGCGCTACAAAGCCTCGTGCGGAAATGGCCTGGGAAAATCTATATCTCACTCCATGCACTAAGGATTGCAGCTAAGCTTAGAAGGTCCAAGGAAGTTGGAAGATGGTAATGCTGGCAAAAATAATGACCTCAGATAACTTACATAACTTTAAGTGGATAATGAAAACATAAAGATTTTCAGAACCACCAAAATTCTGGCTGTAGTCAAGAAATTAGAAGAGCAGGTATTGGAAGGGCAGGTATGAAGGAAGTAGATATGTTCCTCAAGTTTAAAGACATATCATCAAATACTAAAATCAAAATCATATAGGCCATAATTTTTCTTATTTCTATATGGGTGTAAAGGATGGACAATGAAGAAGCTGGCAGAAAGGAAATGAACTGCTTTGAAATATGGTGCTGGAGAAGAGTTCTATGAATACTGTGAACAGATGGAAGACAAATGAATTGCTCCTAAAACAAATCAAGTCTGAGCCTTCATTAGAAGTGAAGTTGAGTAAATTGAAGCTGTTCTACTTAGCAGACACATCATGAGATGAGGTAGCACTTTGGAAAAGATGATAAGACTTGGTAAATTTGAAGGCAGTAGGAAAAGAAGAAGATGGCAGCATAGGTGGATTGATGTGTCCAGTTCTGGGCACCTTATCTCAAGAAGGATATCAACAAGCTGGAGTGTGTCCAGAGGAGGGCAACCAAAATGGTGAAAGGTCTGGAAGCCATGCCCTATGAGGAGCGGCTTAGGGAGCTGGGTATGTTTAGTCTGCAAAAGAGAAGGTTAAGAGGGGACATGAGAGCCATGTTTAAATATCTGGGTTGTCATGTCGAGGAGGGAGTGGGCTTGTTTTCCACTGCTCCAGAAACTAGGACGAGGAACAATGGATTCAAGCTGCAGGAAAAGAGATTCCACTTGAACCTCAGGAAGAACTCCCTGATGGTCAGAGTCATCCAACTGTGGAATATGCTGCCTGGGAGCGTGGTAGAGTCTGCTTCTTTGGAGATTTCTAAGCAGAGGTTGGATGGCCATCTGCTGGGTGTGCTCTGATCTGCATGGCAGGGGGTTGGACTAGATGGCCCCTGTGGTCTCTTCCAGCTCTATTATTCAATGATTCTATGATTCTATGATTCAATCCAGGAAGCTACAGCCTTCAGACTGTGAGAGCTGAGCAAGGCAGTTGATGACTGGGGCTCTTTGAGGTCTCCCATGAATCCACTTGATGACAAATAACAACAACAACAAAGTGCTGGTAGAAGACCACCAGCTGCCAACTGCAAAATCCCAGCATTTTGACCTTGTCTCCACTATGCCACTGCTTGTCACCCAAGATTTAAATGGCTGGTGAGAGTCCTGCAAAATCTTACAGATGCTGCAGTGAAACACATTTCTAATGAGTGACCAGAAGTGACCAGCCCTCGAGGACATGTCCTTTTTTACTCTGCTTCTTAACACTGGGCACCAGCTGTGCAACTGTGCAAGATGGGTTTTCTTACCTGGGCTAATTAATAGGGCAAATGAGAAAACAGTCAACAGAAGGAGTATCTTCGTCATGTTGAAAAGGTAAGGATGTCAAAATTGCTGAAGAGATGGAGTAGTGAGTCTGAAAGGAGACAGGCGAGGCTCTGTATTTATAGAGTTCTGAGAATTGGGACATAGACTGAATTGTTGAAATAGGCATCCAGGAACATTCCTGTCATTGAAGCTTGATTTTTTTTTAAACACTCTTGCGGCAACACTCAGGCCATTTCCGCACTAGCCAACTGGCCCCTCCCGAAACTGCAAACCCCAGGATTCCAGAGGATGTTGAAAGTGGAATCATCGCGCTATAACAGGCTAGTGCAGAAATGGCCTCAGAATAGTGGGAGTACTTCTGAGATCCTCTAGTCTCTCTCTCTCTCACTTTTTCTTTCTCCCTTCCTACCTTCAAGGCTTTTTCCTATCATTGCCTTGGGCTGCAGCAGAATTTTTTTTTGGGAAAATAAAGCTGGCATTGACACACTAGACAGAAGTTGTTTAAGAATATTACCTGCTATTCACAGATTTGGGGATGGGACTGGAGTTTGAAGAAAGGATTAACCCTTTCTCACTGTGAATCTTCTCCTAAATCACCTTCTGGAAATTAGGGTTTAAAAATTAAGGGGGAAAAGGGGAGAAATTAAGGAAAAAATGGGGAAAATGAGGAAAGTAGGCTTTTAAAAACACCTTGCCTTGCAGTGATGGGACCCCAGATAAATTCCTTATTACTGTATGGGTAAGAGATTTCTTTTTTTGGCGGGGGAGTGGTTTACAGCACACAATGGGAAGGGTCCCTCCACAGTGGTGGTTCCCTCTCATTACATCCATGTTGTAATTAGGCTTTTTAAAAAAATATTAAGTTGGCATCAGAAGGAGTTCTCTTATGGATGGTCCACCATACCACACTGAAGACATCTGATCTTGCCTGATTTTGGAAGCAAAGCAGGGTTGTGATGGCTTAGTCCCTGCATGGAAGATGACTAGGGAATACCAGGGGTGTCCAGGTCAAGAAAGGAAACAATTCTCCCTGAAACATTGGAGAACCCTTGCTGCCAGCCAGAATTGACAGTCTGGTTGGTCCTCCACATGTGCAGGTTTGACTTTCATGGATTTGATTCTTTGCACGTTTTCCAACTCCTGCACTCTTTTCCAGGGGAGCCTTACCTCTTGGCAGCCGTGATCAGGTCGTGCAACCCTTTAAATATCACTTCTATTCCTCCTCCTCCTCTTCCTCCTCCTCCTCCAGCAACTGCCTGGGAAGCTAAGGTATGCTCGCAGCCCAATTTCTCAGCACCACAAACCCTCTCCCAATGCCCCGTGCATACCCAAGGAAGGAGATGGGCAGCAGAGAGGAAGTATATGGCCACCATACCAACCCACCCCCTTTCCCTCTCCTTTCCTCTGACCTGGTTTGGACCCTGGATGTCCATTCTCCCTGTCATACCTCATTCCCCTTCCCACAGGCACGCACATATATTTTGTTATTTGCACTTTTCCCACTTTTCCAGGGGTCCTGCACCCCAACCCTGGCGAATGTGGAGGGCAGACTGTATTTGGCTAGATGGACTCAGTGCTATGACTCATTATAAGGCAGTTTCCTATGTTCCTACTAAGTGATAACTTAAGAAAAATTAATGAATCTCGCACAACCTTAGGGTGAACTCCTAAAATGGTCTTATTAGGGACTTAGTCCTGTTGTATAGCACCTGATCTTGGGCAATTACAAACACATCTGGTTTTGTCAGATTTTGAAAGCTAAACAGGTTTCGGCCTGGTTAATCCTTGGATGGAAGACCACCAAGGAAAAAACAGGGATCTTGAAGCATTGACAAGACTAAGGCCATTTCTGCACTACCCTGTTACAATGCTAGTATTCCACTTTCAATATCCCATGAAATCCTGAGGTTTGCAGTTCAGGAAGAGGCCTTTAGAATTCTTAGCTAGAGGGCTCTTGGGCCTCAGTATACTACAAATCCCAGAATTTCAGAGGATGTTGAAAGTGGAATAATAGCACTATAAAAATGTAAGGCAGAAATGACCAAAGTTAGATAGACCTTCATATATGGCAGCTTCTAATGTCCATAAGTCTAACTGCTCCATGGCAGAGCTATTGTGTATTACAAATCCCAGAATCCCCCAGCCAACATGATCTCTGTAAAAAAAAAGTTTCCATTGTTGAAATGCAAGCTTTTGATAAGGTTACTTGTCTTCTTAGAAGTGATATTGAGGGTAGGTCATCTGTATGCTTCACCCCTCCCTTCCACATTCTTTGAGGAGTAGTTAGGCTTTTTTTTAAACAAATCAAGTGATGCTAATAGAATCTCTCCCCCCAAGGGCTATTGTTGAAGGGGGAGTATAGGGAGAGGAGGGAAAGGATGAAAAAGAGAATGAAGACAAGAGAAGACACAAGAATGTCACAGGAAAAAAAGCAACAGTATTGTGGGTGTTGCTGCTAAATTAATTACAAAAAAAATCTGGTTGTTGTTCATGACTTCTCCAAATTGTGGCAAGCCCATGCTAGGGTTTCCTGGGCAAGATTGAATCAGAGGAGGTTTGCTTTTGCTTTCCTCTGAGGCTGAGAGTGTGTGACTTGCCTGAGGTGGTGTTGCCAGGTTTTCATGAATAGCAATAAGGGCAGCTGAAATTCATGACCTGCAGGGTTGACAGTCAGGAAATAGTTATTCTCATATAATCATAAAATCACAGAATTGGAAGAGACCACAGGGGCCATCCAGTCCAACCTCTAACCATGCAGGAACCCACATCAAAGCACTCCCTACAGATGGCCGTCCAGTCTCTGCTGAAAAACCTCTAAAGAAGGAGACTCCACCACACTCCGAAGCAGCATATTCCACTGCTGGACAGCTCTGACCATCACGAAGTTCTTCCTGAGGTTCAGGTGGAATCTCCTTTCCTGCAGCTTGAATCTGTTGCTCCTTGCCCTAGTCTCTGGAGCAGCGGAAAACAAGCCTGCTCCCTCCTCGACATGACAACCTTCCAAATATTTAAACATGGCTATCATGTCCCTTCTTAACCTTCTTTTCTGCAGATTAAACATACTCAGCTCCCTAAGTCGCTCCTCATAGGGCATGGCTTCCAGACCTTTCACCATTTTGGTCGCCCTCCTCTGGACACGCTCCAGCTTGTCAATATCCTTCTTGAAATGAGGTGCCCAGTATATGATGATAAAGGATCTGGAAAGAAATAACAATGTAAGCCATTTCGTTGTAATTTTTTTTTTCACGTTTATGGTAATCACGTGGTGTTATGTTTTGTATGTTTTTTTCTTTAGAATTAGTAAAAATTTAAGAAAAAAAAAGAAATGAGGTGCCCAGAACTGAACACAGTATTCCAGATGAGGTCTAACCAAAGCAGAATAGAGTGGCAGCATTACCTCCCTTGATGTAGACACCATACTCCTATTGATACAGCCAAGAATTGTGTTGACTTCTTGGCTGCCGAATCACACTATTGACTCATGTTCAACTTGTGGTCCACCAAGACTCCTAGATCCCTTTCCCATGTACTGTTATCCAGCCATATGCCCCCCACACTATATTTGTGCATTCAATTCTTTTCTGCCTAAGTGTAGGACCTTACATTTCTCTCTGTTGAAACTCATTTTGTTAGCTTTGACTCAGCTCTCTAATCTGTTAAGTCCTTTTGAATTTCGATCCTATCCTCTGGAATATTAGCAACTCCTCCCAATTTGGTGTCATCTGCAAATTTGATCAGCATGCCCTCTACTCCTTCATCCAAGTAATTGATGAAGATGTTGAATAGCACTGGGCCCAGGACAGAACCCTGTGGCACCCCACTAGTCACTTCTCTCCAGGATGAAAAACAGCTGTTTCTCAGCATCCTTTGGGTTTGGTACGTCAACCAATTACAAATCCACCTAACAGTAGCACTGTTATTAACAAGTTTGCTTCCTGCCTAAATACCAAATGATAGTATATATTTCAGTTCACTTCTCCATCTGTTTCTCTGTAAAATGAGCATGTCCATAAGCCGCACGATACACACATTTGTTGTTCAGTCTATATAAAAGGAAAATCTTTCCAACTCTTAAACATGGGACATCACTTATAGTAAGAGTAAACTGTCAGTTCTATAACGACACAATTTTCTAACCCTGAAGTAAGGGACATTGCTCTTGATAGAGGATACTATTTTATTTATATTCAGGAAAATTAATGAAAGCAATGTTAAGATGAACAACAAGAAGAGAAAATATAGAACATAGAATATAGAAGATATGTTGGAAGGTATAATGAATTTAGATTTGTTCTAATATTTGTTTTATTTATATTTTGTGTTTAGTACACTGTGTAACATTACAATTCTTACTATGAATTAATTTCTGGATTTTTGCTCATAAAAATATTTTTTTTTAAAAAATAAGGGATACTTGGCAACCCTAGCCCAAGGTTACTGAGTGGGTTTCTATGGCTGAGCAGCAATTTGAACCATGAGCAACTAAGAGTCCTAGTCCAGAACTCAAACCCCAATATCGCACTGGTTCTTAGATTTATTTTTTTTTTAAATACTGTTTCACATTTGGCCAACCATAGAAATGGATCTGAAGTGCAAACTTTAACAGCTTGGTGTGTCCCAGTTCCATTAACCATATAAATATGGGGAGCTGTTTGCCTCCTTTCGGCTCTGGTGACCCACCGCTTTGACATTCCAACCTTTAGCCATGGTAAAGATGCTCCTTCTATTGACTGTCTTCTTACTTGTTTTCTGCTGCTCCAGAGACTAGGGCCCTTTCCGCATGTGGTGGTGGTGGGGAATGGCCGAAAACAGAGCTTACCGGCTTTGTTTTCTGGCCGGCCGAGTCCGTTGCCATGAGGAGCAGCATGAATTCGCTGCTCCGCAGTCCTCTGACATCCCAAATGGCGGCTTCTGGTTGGTGCAGGCTCTCCACCAACCGGAGAAGCTCGCCAGCCGGAAGCCTGCCCCCGGCAGATCTGCAGGGACACACTTGCGCGCGCCTGCAAATCTGCTCTGGAGCCGGGCGACGGAGTGGCACGGGTTTGCGCTCTCCGTGATTTTTAAAAATCTCTAAAAAGAGGTTTTTAAAAACACGCCGCGCGACCAGTTCCGGTCGCTCCGGAGTGGACTGAGGTATGGAACTACAGAAAGTAGTCCACCCCAGTCCACTCTACGGTGCAGAAGACCTCCGTTAGAGGTCGCTCTGCACCGTTTTACTAGCCCGGTGCGGAAATGGCCTAGGACAAGGAACAATGGATTCAAGCTGCAGGAAAGGAGATTCCACTTGAACCTCAGGAAGAACTTCCTGACAGTCAGAGCTGTCCGGCAGTGGAATCTGCTGCCTCGGAGTGTGGTGGAGTCTCCTTCTTGGGAGGTTTTTAAGCAGAGGCTGGACGGCCATCTGTTGGGAATACTTTGATGCGTGTTCCTGCATGGCAGGGGGTTGGACTTGATGGCCCTTGTGGGTCTCTTCCAATTCTGTGATTCTATGATTCTATGATTGCTGCAGGTAGAGCAAATTATCATAGGTCTGCAATGGCAACTGTAGCTTAAAGATGACTTACGGGAATCCCAGTATGACCAGAGATCACGGAATAGAAAAGGATACAAGTGCTGAGAAGATGTTAATCTCGGTTTGCTCATTTGAAATATGATTGACTTAAGTGTCCCAGTTTTAGGGAAAAAGTGGGAAATAAATAAAAACTGGCATTATGTATTGCAGTTATGACAGAGAAGCTTGGAAGCCTGAGAATGATAGGATTTAGAGTAGCACTGAATAGTATAGAAATCAGTTAACCAGGCCTCTGCAGGTTTCTACAGACCTTCCCCCTTTCTCACGACCTTTGAGTTCTCAGTGTGTTTTGTTATAGACAAATGGTGAAGGCTGGCACCTAGGAAGGGACAAACGGATGTGGAAAACATATGGACATTGTAAATGGAATGTTATCAATAGCAAAAAAAGGAGCCAGCAGTGCCAGCCCCTCTCCCGGTTGAGGAAGGTAAGCAGGCCCCACTTTGAATAAATAAACAGACAGCTGTTAGGTGGCTGATGTATTGGGGGGCGCTATGTAACAGGGCCGAAGCACAGGCTCTGAAATCTGAAGCTGGCCATTATGTAGAGCGGATGTAGCTTAGTATGCTAATTTTGTTTCTTGTGAAATGTATAAATGTGTTTGCCTTTCTTTGTTCTACACGTCTTGATTTGGGATTTCCCCTGGACGTCTCTTTGTCTCAGCCCAGGTTGAATAAATTTTTTCCCCCTTTTGAATCTCCTGCTGGTGTGTAACTTTTGACTGCACTGCGCTAACAGTTATGGATTCATAACCTAGACTTACAGATCTGTAATTGCTCCATATTCATTGATACTGCATAGTCACAATCATAGGACTATTGCAGTGACTGTAAGTGTCCTCCCAAGTCAGTTTTACTGGGCAGAAGCAGATGGAGTCTGCTCTGCTACTGAGGGGGAACAGGAGGATGATATTCTCCCCTACACTGTAACCCCAGATAGCATACCCAGTCCTGAGGAAGCGTAATATTTAATATCAAAAAGTTATTAAGCCAGAGGTTCACCGGACAGGAATGTACACCTGTCTCACACCTACTGACTTTTCCTTCTGCCTCCAGTCTGAAATCTTCATGTTTGGCTTCTCCTCAAAGATACCTATTTATTTTTTTAAAGTCTCTGTAGCCCTGGTGCTAAAACAGCAAGCTGAAATACTGAAGTTCTTTTGCTGGTGTCCCTCATCTTTATTCCTGGTTGTACAACTATGGTTGCGTTTTCCCCATGGGGGTCTTCATTTTTAAAAAATGAGTAATTCATTTTAACTAATGGCTGCAGGAGTCTCCTGTCTCTAAATTTCTGGAGAAATTCTATAACAATGACTCAACCTCACCTTCCTCCTTCCACACTGTCTTTTGCTTTACCTTGCTTGTTTTTCATCCCCTGGCCCACAGCCCATGGGCAGACTATGAGCTGGGGAGAAGGTTA
The DNA here is from genome assembly GCA_030412105.1 of Cyclura pinguis. Classification (NCBI taxonomy): domain Eukaryota; kingdom Metazoa; phylum Chordata; class Lepidosauria; order Squamata; family Iguanidae; genus Cyclura; species Cyclura pinguis. The sequence goes on along the minus strand of CM059599.1, from coordinate 12,103,521 downwards.
CACACAGAGCAGGCATTTCACCATCAGAAATGAAGAAATTAGTTCCTGTTCGTTATGGTAGCTGTGGGTTAACTGACATGCTTCCCTGTTTGCAAAAATGGAGAAGTAGAGAGATTTCAAACCTCGTGACTCTAATGCACAGGGAGAACTCATGCATGGATATATATACCTGTAGCTCCCAGCCTTCCTAACCATTGACTATCCCTGCTAGGGCTAATAATTGACATCTGGAGGGCCACATGATTCCCACCCCTACCCTATAATATTAGTCCCATTCTAATTCATATTTGCATTCATATGTATTTGCAGCCTTATATTTCAGGACTTGTTAGCACCTTATTATCTTTGTAGACTAGTCCTTATCCTAGTGGTCATCAACAACACACATTGTCGGAGTGTGGGAACTGACAAACATATGAGAAAACAGATACTCTTAAGAACTATACATGGCTATCAGAAAGTGAGGTGGAAAAGGTTGGATAGAGACAGATTAGGGGTGAAAAGGGTGATAGTTACCAGTCTTGAAGAAGGAAGTTGCAGCAGAGGGGCTCCAACAGCATTTGAGGGTAACATAGTGGAGCGTCAGTCTGGGCTACATTCTATGCACTACAATTGGCTGGGGTTGAAGCTAGGATTTTCATACCTTATTTAATATCTTGAAGGAGTGTGTTGACAAAGTTATAATGGCTTTCCCACGGGCCTGACAAAGGGGTCCAGAATGATCTGATTGCTTTAACTCCAGAGTGACAAAACATTGATGGGATTCATGACAATCTTTTAATGTTTGGTCAGGTAGGGTGTATAGGGAAGATCTCCATAGGGTAAGATTGACAGATGGTCTCTGATTGCTTTATCTGGGCAGTTCGTGTTCCATTGTGTGTGAAAATGCAAAGATCCTGAAGCAGTGGAGGGACTAGCACAAACTCATTGGCATTGGTGTTTTCCACACAATCCTATCTGGACTTTTCTCACCATCATGACCCCAAACAAGTCTCTGGCCCCTCTGCTGCCCCAATCATGTTCCATGGTCATTAATAAATCCAGTTTATGAAAATTGCATATCTTGTAGAAACGTTGGAAGGGTATGGTAACATGCTCAAATAAGCCTGTTAGTCTGAAAGGTGTTGCTGGATTTTTTCATCCCCCTCCCTTTTCTATTTTATGCTGAAACACACTAAGGCAGCTGTCTCTTGAAAACTATTGCATGTGGAAATGTCAAGGACTGAACCTAGGATCTTTGGAAATGCAAAGCACACTCTTTACCACTGAGGTGTGACTCATCCCCAGAAAGAAACCTAGGAACTTGTCTTATGTACAGACACTCCTATAGAGTGAGACTCATCCAGTTCAGTATTCTCTGCACTGACTAGTTGTGGATCACCAGTGGGTCAGATAGAGGTCTTTCTCAGCCCCATTTGGAATTGATGGGACTGAACCTGGAGCATTAGTCATCCAAAGCAAGTACCTCTAGTACTTTTCTGTCCAAGTGTCCTTCAGATATGGAAGTTCTTCCATTGCATGCAGTCAGCTCTGGTGGTTCAATAGTTAATAACACAATGTGAAGCAATGTTACTAAAAGGAACATGATTGATTACAGTAATATCCAGCAATGTGGTGTAATCCTTATGGCATTATAAAGGCAGAGATGTGGTCCACAGCAAGTGTGTTCTTGGGTTTGGAAAGAACTGAGAAATGAAGTTCCTTTACTTTCTCTTTGCTGTTTTGGTTGTTGGGCTCCTGCATGAACCAGGTAAGGAGCTGTTAAATAGAAAAAGATATTCATAAGTTGCCAGTTAAGGGAGATCAGACCTCAGCAGCAGGGTAATCTTTTCCCCAGATTTGCATCCCTATCACACACACAACAAGGATTTTTAAGTGGTTCTCCCACTTTATCTTGGGGGTTGCGTGCTATGCTGTGAGCTAGAATGAAATAAAATATCTACCAATCTTGACTGCCTTGAATTTTCATATGAAAAGGAATAGCTACCTGTTCTGCATTCTCTTTTTAGTTTCCTGCTCAGGATACAAGGGATGAGGTCCTCAACAATTTCACCCTCTCATGCATGGACCAATAATTAAAATAGATTTCTCCCATTTGTGAGGTGACAATGAATATATCTGTGCAACATTTTCCCCCTGGTCAAAGGAGAGAATTGAGAGTGGAGTAGACCACCTCAGGGACTGGTGGACTCTTCTTCTGGAGATTTTAAAATAGAGATTAAATGAGCATCTCTCAGGAATGCTTTACTTGTGCATTCCTGCATGTCAGTGGGCTAGACCAGAGGCTCCTTGTGGTCCTTTCCAGCTCTAAAGTTCTATGATTCTATGATCCCAAAGTGGAGATTTTTGTGCACAGAAAAGCACACATTTTGTTATGTACAAAAAAATATGTTTTCTACACAGAAAACACAATTTATTGCACAGGAAGCAGTGGAGAAAATATTCATCCCTGCCAAAGAAACATGCTTTCTGCACCAAAGATATCCCCTGCTAGAGAGATATGAAAGAATTCATATAATTAATAACTGCATGCTTTTTTTGGTGGTGGTGGGGAAAGAAAGTACACAGCAAGGGTGGAGAAGTGAGGAGTGTGCAGGCTATACTCTCAGTATAGATAGGAGACCTACACCTTTCCTCACTTCTGATGGGAATTTTCATTCTAATAAAAATAGCAGGCCTCAGGTGGACAAAGTTTGAGTTGCGCCAATAGGAAGGAGATAAACCTCTTTACTTAGAGAACATTTTTACATCTAGAGCTGTTTGACAGTGGAATGGGATGCCTTGGAAGTCTTTGGACAGAAGTTGGATGACCATCTGTTAGGAGTACTCCAGCTGTGTATTCTTGCATGACACGTGGCTGGACTAGATGGCCTTGCAGTCCCTTCCAACTCTATTACTTTATGAAGAGTCTGAAGCCTCCCTCTCTCCCACTGCATGTTTTTAATTTTTTAAAAAATCCGTATTTTTTTCCAAATTGGATGAACACTTTTGCAACTCCGATCAGACCACACAATGGTAACACATGGGGTAGGCCAATGCATCAGAAGGGAAGAGCTGCCACCGGTTTTGAAATACCTTCTTTTCCCAGTGACGTTTTTCCAAGGACGTGGTTCACAGGAATTCAGGGAGCACAGTACAAATAAAGGAAGGACACTTCTCCCATGTCAAAAGTTTCTCCACCTAAAGTTCCCCTTCGCAAACACACACAGACACACACTGCTTTCAAGTTGTGCAGCAAACCTAAATATAAGAGATTCTAGTGGTGTCTCATCTAGTTAGGTCTGAAACCCTGATGAGTATGATAAACTTTTGCTAGGGAATGTGAAAAAAGCAGGGGAAGCCAACCCAGCTTAAAGGTTCTTGGGCACTTCTTCCTGAGAATGGTCTAGCAGAGATAGGCAGGAGGTATATGAAGATCTACTAGTACATCTCCCAGTGATTTTCATTAGATCAGTAAAGGTAGATCAATAAAAATTACAGTCTATTCCAGAGAACGGCAATCAAGGTGATCAAACGTCTAGAAACCAGAGCTTATGGGAAATGACTTAGTGAGCTGGGTATGTTTAACTTGTAGAAGAGAAAACTGAGAGGTGATATGATAGCTAATCTTTAAATATCTGAAGGGATGTAATATAGGAGATGGATCAAGCTTCCTTTCTGCTGCCCCAGAGACTAGAACATAAACCAATGTATTCGAAGTACAAGAAAAAAGATTCCACCTAAACATTAGAAAGAACTTTTTTATTATAAAAGTTGTTCAACAGTGGAATATTGCCTCAGAGGGTGGTGAACTGTCCCAAGACATGGCCATCCATCCTCTGTTTAAAAACCGTCAGGCAGAAGGTGGATGGCTACCTCTCAGGAGGGCTTTTGTTGTGTATTCCTGCATGGCATGAGGTTGGGCTAGATGGCCCTTGCAGTCCTTTCCAATTCTATAATTTTATTGCATGTGACTGTTGTTGGCAGATCTTAGTAGAAACTTGTTAGATTCCATGTATTGAAGATGGTCCACCCCTGACTTCAGCTGATGGAAAGGAATAGATGGGGTGGTGGTGGGGTGGATTGTTTGGTTAAGATGCTGCATGCATCAAAGAAGAGGGGAGAGTTCTTGTATAGTCCTTTGGATCCCAGATCTCAAAATTCTGGGATACGTAGTCAACAAAAACATCTGTTCAGAGTGTGAACTCAAACCCTAAGCTTTCCATCTGATATTAGGTAAATAATCTGAGAAAGAAGGGCATTGTATATGTTTAGCCCAGGGGCTCCCTGGTTTCTCAACTCACTTGATACCCAGAGACATAGGCCCTTTCCGCACGAGGCGAGTGAATCGCTCCGTGCCGTTACTCACTGGTTCTTCTTGGGTCGAAGCAACGCGGACTCTCCCTTAAGCCCTTCTGCAGGGCTCCTCCTTTGGTCCGGGGTGAATCGGAGCAGTGCGAGGTCTGTAGATCCGCATTGCTCAGACTTACAAAATGGCGGCTTCCTGTTCTTCATGGGTCCGGACCAACTGCTGACGCTGGCCATGCCCACAGTCCACCCTCCGCTGACCGCAGGCTTGCATTGGTGCAAGCCTGCGCATCTACACAAGTGAGGAGGAACGCAATGGTGTGCTCCAGAAGATTGAAAGACCGGATTTTTCTGATCTTCACTTAGTGCGCTGGAGGACCATTGGGGGCGTCTTGGATCGGACTAAGATGCAGAACTAAGGTAAATAGTCCGAACCTAGTCCGATCCAAGCTGCGGACGACCTCTGTGACAGGATGCCTTGGCCTGTTTTAACTTCCTGGTGTGGAAAGGACCATAGTTAAAAATTAAACAGTGTCAGCTTTTGGAGTTTCTTTTTTTATGTCCTAGTGGAGCATCCCTTTTTGTTATCTGTATGGAGGTGCCACTTGCACTTTCATTGGTTTATACATGAACTAAGGAAACATAGTTATACTCCAGGTAAAACAGCTCTGGAGACTGAGGGAGTCTCTGGAGACCACACTGCTGGTACAGTTGCCAGCCAATCAGCACTACCTCCAGCAAGGTGTTCTACGTAGGAAGAAAGGCTTGAGCAAAAAGACGGGTAATGTCTGTAAGGCAGTGGCACCCTACAGATGTTATTTATCTCTTTGCACAAACTTTCCTTCATCCTGCTTTGCATCCCAACACTCAAAACTCTCACCTCATTTCTTCTTTCCACAGGAGTTACAGAAGTAGTAATGTCCCACCAAAACTGTTATGGGGCTGGTGTCTACTGCAACTACTTCTTCTGTCCTGCTGGCACTGTGACTATTGGAAATTGCAATGATGTGCAGAAATGTTGCAAAATGTAAGAAAAATATTGTTCAGGGGGGTAAAGCTATACAGAATAGACACAGTCAGAGTGGGCAATGTTTTATTATAACTCATTCCTTTGGCCAGAGTTTGGGAAAGTTACTTTTTGACTGCAAAATCCCAAATCCCCTATCCAAATTGGTAAAGAGTTTTGGGAGCTGTGCACCCTGATGAGCTAATGTGTTGTTAGATACACGTTTGGTTGCACAATGTCAGTATTCAGAAGAAGGGTGATATAGTGCAAACATTGTATAACTACATTAATTCTAATGTCTGGTTATGATACACCTGATGGGTTCTCACTCTGCCTCAAACCACCTGCTCCTTCTATTCATCTTTACAACTTCACTGAGGAACTTGGCTGTATAACTAAAGTGGTTATGAAGCTAAATAGTGTTTTTCAGCCCAGTACCCCCCAGTCCTCACTTACCAGGCAGCAGCAGTCTCTGCAAGAAACAGAGTTCTGTTCCCGTGTTGATGGGGAAGCAGCTGATTGACATTTCCATCCTCTCCTATAAGCGATCTCCCAGTCAGAAGCAGTGTTTCGATTGCAATTTCCTCTCACAGTGGAGATCACCTGTAGTTGAGTGGTGGTAGAAGTGTCAATCAACTGCTTCCAGATTGCCGGGGAAGAGATCCTTGTTGCTTGCTCAGTCTGTGAGGACTGGGAGACTTTCACAGTCGCTATATATTTCCTAAACTAGTGAATATATAGGGATTGTGAATACAATCCACTCATGAATACAAACCCGTCATGATTTGTAACTGCCCATTGTTTTCTTTTTCTTTTCTGTACATTTGTAGTTACTCCTCTAGATTGTCCGCATCTCTGAGGAGATGATGTTGGATCATGTGTAGAGAGAGGATCTGTAGTATAGTTGATGAACTGGGATCAGAGTCCCATAAAAATATCATTTGATGTTTCCTCTCTGTTCTGCTGGTTGTAGGAGGTTAATTTTTCTGCGAAGGCATTCCCCCAGAGCCCATCTAATCACCTCTTAATTGATAGAGCATCCACTGATTTCCATGAGTTTTATACCTCAGCATTTAGCATTATAGAAATTAACTGCTTATGTGCTAAATCCATATTACCTGCATCAAAGATTGACAGAATTAACAATGTTTCTCTAAACAAGAAAACTTACCTTATTGTTTGACTAATTCGGAAAAGAACATCATTCCAAAATTGGAGGGCCTTAGGAGAGCAAAGCAATGTATGTTCTAGCGATCCTTTTCCCTGAAGCCCCTCCAGCGTCTGTCAGATCAAACATTATTGATACGATGCAATTTAACATACTAGAGGTTCCACCTCTGTAGCAGTTTTTATAACACCTGCTGAGAAAGCTGTTGATCAGGTGACTAGTATCACATGGGGACTGTCCAAGGGGAGAGTGTCTCTCTGTTGCAACATCTTTCCCTCTCCCAGTCAAGCAACATGAGAACAGGCATATTGTCCCATCCTGCAAGACTGTTGTAAAGAAAATGCTGGTGATTTTTTAAAAAATGCCACTCCTTTTCCAAGGAGTTCAGAATAGTATAACATGAACATCATCTCAATGAATTAGCTCAGGAGTAAGCCTGTATTTCTCAACCTCTACTCTCTGCCTTCTTCCAATCAGAGATATTGGGATAAGAACACTGACCCTTTTTGCAAGACTGTTGTAAAGAAAATTCTATGCCCTCCCATAGATGTTAAATCTATGTTAAAATAGATTAAAATGTTAAAAATGTTATTTCCATTTTTAACCCTCTCTAAGGAATTCAGATTAGCATGCAAATTCAACAGTACCACCTAAGAAACTGGTGATGCATCTCAAGATGCTCAAAAGATTATTGTTTTATTAATAAAGAGCCCTGTTACTCCAAAACATGGGTGTCTCAGAGGTCCACCTATGATATCTGTTCCTCCATGCAAGGTGGGGAATATTAGCTCAAAGAGAAGGCCTGCAAGAGGGGGATAACCTTACGAGATCTTTTATACCAGAGCTTTCCAAACTTTTCATGATGGTGACACACTTTTTGGGCATGCATTATTTTGCAACATAGTAATTCAATAAGTAATTCAGTAAGTGGAGGCAGCCCTCCACCCAAGCCTAGCCTGCTACCACCACCCTTGTCAGCGTCTTCCTCAGCCTGAAGCAGTGGTGGTGGTGGCAGGAGACGCAGCCCCTCCACCTGGTCCTGGTCCACCGCTGCCTTTGCAGTGGTCTTCCTTGGCCTGGGGCTGCAGTGGAGGCAGAGGCAGCCCCTTCACCCAGGCCTGGCCCACCATGGTGGTGGGAGATGCAGCCCCTCCCCTTTTACATTCATGCTACACAGCTACACACTGCAGGTGATACACTAATGTGTCGTGACACAGTTTGGAAAGCTCTGTTTTACACCAATGTTTGCTGGTATTGGAGCAGGGATGAACCAGCCAGAGATCCAAAAGTAAGCTTAAAATGTGTTTTATTGGGGGAATCCAACCACACACTTAAGATTCAAGCAGTCATGCAATCACACAAGGCTAACTGAAGGAAAAGGGAGGAAAATTTCAATAGCGAACTTTCTAGGGTGAAGTTGGTGATATTTACCAATCCAGCAGAGAAGTGAAGAGCAATGTGGCTTAGATGCAGAGTCTTATAGCATTAGGTCACAAAAGGCTAATGGAAATCTTGATAGTTCTTGGTTGTGGGGCAGGTATAGGATAAGGGGGAAGTTCCAATGGTCAGAGGGAGAGGAAATAAGACAATCAACCATTCTGTGGGGACATTTTGGGCGCTATTGTCTCTAAAGGGTGAGTCATTGAAGGGTAACTGTTAGTCCATCTTTGTTGGAATTTCCTGACTATGACCTGGTCATGCCTTGGAGGGTTTGCCTGACCTAGTTTTTACAATGCACATGTTCAGCCAGTCCTTTCCTCTTAGCCAGTATGGCCATGTAGCCATAGCAGAGTATAATTTATGTGTTATGCCACTATCAATATATGCCAATTAAACCGTATCAAAGTGTGAATGATGCCCATCCAACCTTTCTTTTGTACGCCGAAAATTTTTATTTACAATCATAGAAGCTCAGAATTGGAAAGAGGCTGTAAGAGCCATCAATTCCATTCTCAAACAGCTCTTACAACCAAGAAGTTCTTCCTAATGTTTAGATGGACTCTTTCCCTTTGTAATTTGTGTTGGTTTGTGTTGTAGTCTCTTGTGCAGCAGAAAACAAGCTGGTTCCATCTTTTACATGACATTCCTTTAGATATTTTAACTGTTGTATAGTCTTAGAATCTTCTTCAGGGGCTATATAAAATCATAAAAAGGCAACATGTAAATACAGGGGATCATATTACTGTACATACAATCATAATAATGCTGATTCATTGCCTATGTTCAATTTGGAATCAAAGTCCCTAGACTATTTAGAATGTAAGGAATTTGAAACTAGGATGCACTGGCTACTGTCTGGCTCTGTTGCTCTGCACAATTTTTCACATAATGTCACTGAAATTCTTCAAACATTTGCAATACACTGTGTGCTTGGATGTCTAGTTACATCTATCTAAGTGGTGACCAAAATTCATTTTGTTGTGTTCCTATAGGATCTTTGGATAGTGATGGCACAACTAACACTAGAAAGTGAGGGCACCATTGCTCACCTCCTTTGAGATTTCAAGGAATCTGGCCTGTGGAACATATCTGATGCTGCAAACGCTTCATCTATTGGAATCACCATTCATCTGGATCAAGAAAAAAAATTCCATTAAAACTTGGTACAGTGTCTATATCAGCCTATATCAGCCTATACTTTATTATATGCACTCTAAATTAATCCAAAAGGAATATAATTTCAAAAGATAAATAAATGAATAAAATCATATATATATAAATCTGAAGATTATAGCTCAAATACTTCAAAGTAATTATTTCTCAAAATATATACACAAGAATTGTTTTTGGTACAAAAGCTTCCCTTTAAAAACAAGGCTTACTCCAGTTCACTCCAACTCCCCCCTCCCAATTCTTCTAGGCTGGCTTTTGAAGCTTGCTCTCAACTTAGTAAACAGCTAGCAAGACCTTGAATATACAATCCAACTGCTTCTCTGCGTGGGAGCGGGTGTTCCAGTAGCCTCTTATCTTCAGAAAAGTTCGATTTCACATGAACAGTCCAGCTCAGTATGTAATCCTGTAGCCAATATTCTGTAAATGTTAATGTCTTGTAGTATCCTAATTTCGTCCAATTCCAAGGTTCATGAAAAGTTCATAAAATTCTTAAGTTCTTAAATGTGAAAAATCTATAAAGTTCTAAAACACATGTTCATGAAAAGTCCCAAAACAAAAGTTCAGTTCTTTAGTTGCTTCTAACTTACGCCTTGTTAAATCCCATGGCATCAATAGGTCTATTCGTAGCAAAGAACCACTTACACATAGGTAAATCCCAAGGCATCCGTAAGTCTACTCATAGGTAAGAGCCACTTCCACCAAGGTAAATCCCAAGGCATCAGTGGGTCTACATGTAAGTAAGAATAACTAATACCTCTGTAAATCCCATGGCATTAGTGGGTCTACTATTAGATAACAGCCAGGTTACTTCTTTTAAAATCAGTTTCTATTTAATTCCATTGTCCACTAAGAAAAGGATCCAAAATCAAAATCCAGGTGCCAAAGACAACAATTAGCTTCAAAAATCCTTGATGAACTAAAAGAAACACGGAGATTCCTCTTCATCAAACCACCACACCAAAGTACATTTTCCAACAAAAAAACCAAGAAAACAATTCACAAATCCAAGTTAGTTCCCAAAAGAAGTATTAATCCAGAGGAATGTATTTATGACAGCATATAAATCCACAAGTCTCTCTGTTTTGCCAGGCAAAACTAAAAGGAAAAAAAAAGGTCTCTTTAAGCAAGAAAGCTGAATCAGTTACTTGAAATCTGTACCTTCCAATGTTAATCCCAGTCCAGTCCAGTCCAAAAAAGTCAACTCTTTAATTATTTGTAAAAGAAACCGTATTATATCCAAAGAAATAGCAAAAAAGAAAAGGAAAATTCCAGCCTCGCACTCACCAACCCGGTTACTGTAGCTTTAAATTGTCAGCCCTTTCAGTCCAACTCACAGCCTTCGGGGTCTCTTTCTAAAGCAGCTCACTTTCAGCGAATGCAGGTCTGTACTTCTTGCGATCTTAAATAATTGTAATCCAGATCGGGTTCCTAATTGTAGTCTCTGTGTGTCTTCTTGATTTAAAAGTCGACGGCGGCCCTTGTGCCACTAAAACGGCAAGCCTGGAGGTTCCGTCACGGTCCTACAATCCTTCACAGCGCCTCCGTTCTCTCCTTTCAGAGAGAGCTCAGCACCGGACTTCTGGATCCCCTTCGGACCTTTTCGACATCCCCCTTACCGAGGGGATTCTAGCTGGTTCAGATGGCTCTCGAACTGGCTGGAACCAGCAGGTGGAGGTTCGGAATTGCGCAGTGCTATTCCGAACGACCGCTCACACGCGCCATGTGACAGGAACTGATATAGACAATATTGCTTTGTATGTTTTTCTGTTTTATTATATATTTTTCTTAAGAGATTTAAGATGACTTTATAGAATTGACAAGTGCCAGGACAACAAAGATAAAGGTAAAGACTTTTGGAAGAAAAATTCTATTGTCAAGAAAGTACAAATGGAACCAAGAACAAGGAAGGGAACGGCGGCAGCAGCTGCAACAACAACTACCCAGCCAGTAAGGAGAACATCAACAGAGATACCCCAGAAAGATTTAATGTTGCAGATGATGGAGGAACTTAAGAACTTTAGAGAGGACATAAGACAGACAGAGAAAGACATCAGACAGGATTTAAAGGAGACAAGAAAAGAGATGAGAACAGATATGAAGCATGAAATCGATAAACTGGGGAAGAAATTTGAAACCTTAGCTAAGGATGTTACAAAAATAAAGACTGAGACCAAAGAAATAAAGGAACAAGTTACACAAGTACAGACAGAAATGACTGAAGTAAAGGGGAAGCAACAAGAAGTGGAATTCCAGATAACGTTGCAAGAGTTAGGATATCGAGAAAGATGTCTCAGATTTAGAGCCATTCATGAATCTAGCGGTGAAAATTAATATGAAAAAACGGTTCCGGCTTTGGCAGAATATCTAGACATTGATGAAGATAAGATGGAAACTTGTATTGACAGAATGTTCAGAGTATCCTCTAGAATACGGAGAATAGCGAGAGAAAGAAAATTACCAAGAGATATTATAATAACCTTCACTCGGACAGTTATCAGAGACAAAATATTACAGAGGAGCTATGAAGGAACATTTAAGATTGAAGATAAAGATGTAAGAATTTTTAAAGACATACCATATCAAATATTCAAGAAGAGACAAGATTATAAACCTCTGGCCAATCTTTTGATGAAGTTACAGATCAATTACAGATGGGAGAAGACTGAAGGCATTTCTTTTATGTATAAACAGAGAGATATAGGATTAATTCAGTTTTTAAAGCCAAAGAAATGATGGAAAGGTTGAAGAGAGATTTACAAAGACCTACAGCTGGAGAGAAAGATGAAGAACAGGAATCGTTGGAAGAAGAAAAAGGAAAAGAGGAAAAAGAACAGATACAGGAAGAAGAGGTGGAAGAAGAAACAGTACAAGAACAAGAATTGGGAGAGGAAGGAGAGTTGGCGGCAGAAAATATACAGGATTAATTAGAAAATTAGAATAAATAATTTTAATATAAAACTGATAAAATGGGGCTAAAAATATACTCTTGGAACATTAAAGGATTTAACTCTGAATATAAAAGAAGACAGATATTTCATCATTTGGAAAAACAAAAATTGGATATAATTTGTTTACAAGAGGTTCGAATAAGGACTCAAGATTTAAAATATGTCAGAAATCCAAAACTGGGTAGCTGCTTTGCAGCTACGATTGATCAGAAGAAAAGGGGGGTATTGATATTCGTCAATTCAAGATATGGTGCACAACAAAAATTTCAGGATAATAACGGGCGATATTTGGCAATAGAAGTAAATATGAAACAGGACAAGATATTAATAGTTGGAGTATATGCACCTAATGGAGCTAAAGGAGAATTCTTCCCCAAAATACACAATGAGATACAGAAATATGTACAAGAAACAGGAAACACAAAACTTATCGCTCTGGGGGACTTTAATGGAGTTATTAATCCATTAATTCTGGACAGAACAGTACAGAAGTTAGTCCCCCGAAATAACGGTAAACTGCCTAAGAGTTTTTTCCAAATGATGGATGATTTAGATCTTTATGATACATGGAGATATAAAAATGGACAATTAGATGGATATACTTTTTTCTCAGACAGACATAAATCAATGTCTAGGATTGATATGATTTTGACATCTAAGGATTTGATGTTGAAAACAGTGGGTATAGATATTCTTTCAAATTTATGTTCGGATCATAATCCATTGCAAATGAAACTTAAGATTATAGACAGAGAGAGGACATGGAGATTGAATGAAGAGATATTCAAGAGGGAGAAGTACATTAAACAAGCAAAAATAGAATTAAATAATTATTTTAAGGAGAACATGACATCGGCATTACCAATGAAAATAATCTGGGATGCAAGTAAAGCTGTGATGTGAGGAAACTTTATCAGATGGTCCGCGGAAATCAGGAAAGAGAGGAAACAGATTGAAGATTCAATTCTGGGGAAGATGAAAGAACTAGAGAAACAGATGAGGGAAAAACCGATGGACAACAAGATAAGACAACAGATGAAGGTTTGTCAAGCTGAATTAAATCAACTAAATTTGCAGGAAATAGAACAACAGATGCGAAGAGTGAGATATACTTTCTTTGAACAGGCAAATAAACCTTCTAAACTTTTAGCCAGTTTACTTCGTAAAAGAAGGGTTAGAAATATTATTACGGAGATTAGAGTCGGTGACGGGAAAACTACAAAACAGGAGGAGATAAAACAGGCTTTTTATAAATATTACATGAAGTTAATGAGTTTGATCTCCTCAATGAAAAAACAAAAAGAAATGGAAGAATATTTGGAAAAAATGAACAAAATGAGATTCACCGAGCAGCAGAAATTGATTCTGAACAAACCCATACCGATGATGGAGACAGTTGAAGCTATTAGGAATTTGAAGAATGACAAATCTCCTGGACCAGATGGCTTTACTGCAAAATATTACAAAATAATGGAACATGAAGTTTCGATACCTTTGCAGAATACAATGAATGAGATAAGAAAGGAGGGAATACCCGACACCTGGAAGGAAGCTAATGTGGCTCTAATACCAAAAGAAGGAAGAGACTTAACAGATGTCAAGAATTATAGACCAATTTCATTACTAAACACAGACTATAAAATTTTTGCTGCAATTCTGGCTGAAAGACTTAAAAAGGTTCTTCAAGAAAATATACATGAGGACCAGAATGGCTTCTTACCAAAGAGAATGATGCGAGACAATATTAGGACAGTGCTAAATATAATTGAGTATTATGAGAAACATAATGAAAGAAAATTGGCAGTGATATTTGTGGATGCAGAAAAGGCCTTTGATATGATTAATTGGTCATTCTTGAAGACGGTCATTAAACAGGCACAAGCTGGAGACGAATTTATCTCTTGGACTGAAGCAATATACAGTCAACAACAGGCACGATTGATTATTAATGGAGAGAGGACAAAACAGATTGAATTGCATAGGGGAACAAGACAAGGTTGTCCCCTATCTCCTCTGTTGTTTATTATGACATTGGAAATACTTAATAATGCCATAAGGGAAGATAAAGCAATAAGAGGACTTCAGATAAAGAAATATCAGTACAAACTTAAAGCATTTGCAGATGATTTGGTTTTGTTTCTAGATGATCCTCTTAGCAGTATTCAAAGGTTGATGGATATTGTTCAAGAATATGGAGAATTTTCTGGATTCAAGATAAACAAGGAAAAAACAGTACTTATAACAAAAAACATGAGGGAGAAAGAAGAGAAGGAACTTGAGCATTTAACAGGTTTTAATAAAGGTCAAAAAGCAAAATATCTGGGTGTCTGGATTACAAAAAGAAATAATGAACTATTTCAGAATAATTATGAAAAAAAATGGAAAGAGATAATCAAGGATTTGGAGAAATGGACTAGAATGCGACTATCTTTGATGGGAAGAGTGGCAGTCATAAAAATGAACATACTTCCAAAGATGAATTACCTTTTCCAAAATCTTCCTATTATTACAAATACTAAGCCTTTTATACAACGGAAGAGAGATTTAACTAAATTTATATGGCAAGAGAAAAAACCAAGAATAAAATGGAATATCATGACAGACTCAATAAGAAGAGGAGGGTTGGGTCTACCGGATTTACAGATATATTTCAAGGCAGCGGCATTTACATGGATAAAAGACTGGATGAATCTTCAAAATAGGAGGATGCTGACATTAGAGGGAGCTGATTTAAGGATGGGTTGGCATGCCTATATGTTCTATGGGAAAGCTGCAGTTGACAAAGACTTTGTTCATCATTTTGTAAGAAAATCACTACTTAAAATATGGACTGACTACAAGAATAAGAACATTAGGCGACTACCTACATGGGTCTCCCCTCAAGAAGCCTTCTTTGGAAGATGGTCTGATTCAGATAAGTGGCTGTGTTATGATGACATATTAGAAATGACAAATCTGAATCTTTTTAAGATGAAATCAAGAGAAAAATTGGAATCAGAAGGAATAAAGTTAAACTGGTTCCCTTACAGACAGTTAACTGAGAGATTCCAGATGGATGTGAAAACTTATGGAATAGAACAAAAAGAGCAAGGAAGAATGTTGAAGTTACTGCGGGAAAACCCGCCTCATTTACTATCACATGTATACCAGGAGATTTTAAACCAAGAAAGAGAAGATGAGACAGTCAAATCAGCAATGATACTGTGGGCTCAAAATCTCGGACATCCAATTCAATTAGAGCACTGGGAACAGAGCTGGCAACGGACACAAAAATTTACTGCAGCTCAGAACCTAAAAGAGAACTATTATAAACTTTTTCATAGATGGTACATGACACCAGAAAAATTAAAGAAGATGTATAATACGGGAACAGGTCAGTGTTGGAAGTGTCAGGAGAATGTTGGAACACTATTTCATACGTGGTAGTCATGTCCTAAGGCTAAAAAATATTGGAATGATATACATAATATGATATGTAAAATATTGAGGGTTCAAATTGATAAGAAACCTGAACTGTACTTATTAAATATGACACATGTGTTAGATGGAACTGTTGCAAAGAAATATTGGTGAATAATGCTGTATATGATTATGACAGCCCGTATTGAATATGCAAGGCTATGGAAAACTGAGCAGATACCTACAATAGAGCAATGGTGGGCAACTTTTATTGAAAATCGGAATGCAGATATAGTCTCTCAGAGATTAAAAGGAAAATCAGATGATGACATTAACAAAGAATGGCAAATTGTTCTGGAAATAGGTAGGGTGTTGACAGGTAATAATTCTTAATTCATGGTAGCATGAGTAGTTAGAAGTAAAAATCAGTGGAATATCATGGAACATGTAAAGTAGGGTCGAAGAGCAGGATCTATCTTTTATGTTAACAAATGCAATGCGATGCATAATGTTGATATGTCAGTGAAATAACACTATTGAAATCCAGAGAGGAGTGGAAGATAGCGGTAATAGTTCGGTAAAATGTACAATGAGAAATGTTGTTTTATACGATGTAATCACAATAAAATTAATTAAAAAAAAACTTGGTACAGTGTACATATGTGTTTTTTTTAAGAGACTAGGCTTTCTCTTCCTCTTGCTATTTCTGAATACAAATAAACTTGCAGTGAAACTCTTGTGTGCATTGTTTAGTGGGGAGAAGAGTCCTTGCAGTTTAACCGAAAATATTACTACCTGAAACATACCGACATCCACAATTTTTATGCTAACCTACTTTACACTTTCAGAGTCTCAGTCTCTCACACAACAAGCAACACAAATTAGGATTAACCTTACCATCTCTAAATAGATGCCGTGACCACCCAATGATAAAACATCACTGCAGTTCAATAGAACAAATTTCAACCTGTCCATCCTACCACACTGCTTGAAGAGTCAAACTTGCATGGTGATTAAAATGGTCTTCATCTCTGTCTAAAGAACAATAGTGCCCTTGATGCCACTGGGTGCCTCCTCAAAAAAAGCTTTGCATTTTCCCCATCACTGTAGTGATGGATCTGACAAGAGGGACTCAATAGAGGAGTTGTTACCCTGATTTCTGTGGTCCCTTGGGGAACACCTCAATGTGCTCCGCATGATGGGGAATGGAAACTAGCCAGAGCATGAGCAATAGCAATGCGAGAGGCAGGGTAACCTAGCGGGGTCTTTTTACCCAGTTTTTACAGGGTCAGGCCAAGCCAAAAACCAAACGAAGATGTCCAATAAAATGATTTTATTGAATGAAAGTCTCACTCACCAACGCACTCACTCACACACTCACTCAAGACCTATTAAGAAGCAAAAGAAAGGAAACTGGATAGGGGAATATTGAAGGGGTTGCAGGGTAATACTGCACCTTTTCCTGAAGTCCTTGGTCTGGGAAAAACAGCAAAAAAGTGGAGCTCAGCATGGAGAGGGCTGAGGGAATTACTCAACAGACGGAGAAATGGTCTGGTGGGATGACTGGGAGTGATCCAAAGAAGCTCTCAAAAACTGGGACTATTTGTAGGGGAAAAAGTACCTGGAGGGCTAATCCTTTCCTGGGGAGAAAAATGAGTGTCGCATCGAGAAAGAAGCTCCACAACGGTAACTTCCTTTGCATGATGAGATTACAAGGTGTTGCCAAAGTCTCAGGATCTTCGGCTGTGTCTGGTTGTGGTGTGACTTTCTGTAAATGATCCTTGCCTGATAGGATTTTATTGGTATCGGTGCTCAACTTGAGGCAAATACGCTAATCCCCTCAAATCGGCTTCTCAGGGGCTGAGGACCCTTTGTCTACTGTGGATTTACACAGCTTGAGGTCTCCTGGGGCTACGTGATTGGGGATTTTACTGGCCTGACCTGGTTTTTGATCGTTCAACCGTTGCTGCCTATGGGCGACCTCTCAGGCACATGGAATCATATTTTACTATCAAAATTGTAGACCCCAGGATAGGGTTTTCCAGTGGGGTAACAGAGTACCATGTTCCCTCATACAACAGGAAGTTGTCCACTGCTGTCCTAGAAGATGGTTTTGCTAGCCACTAATGAGCACACAAGCAAGCCTTCTGCCACCTCACAGAAACACACAAACAAGCAGCCTTACCCCAACAGATACGACAGCCTTAACCAAACAAACTCTCCCAAAAGAC
Organism: Cyclura pinguis; assembly: GCA_030412105.1. Classification (NCBI taxonomy): domain Eukaryota; kingdom Metazoa; phylum Chordata; class Lepidosauria; order Squamata; family Iguanidae; genus Cyclura; species Cyclura pinguis. Next base: position 12,085,869 of record CM059599.1, on the reverse strand, counting down.
TCTCCAGGAGCTGGGGATGTTTAACCCAACAGGCACAAGTTCATCTTATGCTATCTCTTTCACCATGTCCATGTAAAAAACCTGTTGGCCTTGCCCTGCTATGTCGAAGTCAACTCGATGGCAGTTAACAGCTGCAACACATAGACTGGTGGGGCTAAGAGCAGGTTTGGCTTTCATAGTTGTAGTCATGTTGCGGTCATCTCTGACCTTCTTCCAGCCAGAATCCCTTTTACATGGCCCTTTCAGCTGTTGTATATGATTTATATTTTATGCCAGTTAAACATATCTACCAATTGATATATATCAAATGGGAGACTGCAGAGCTTCCCTGGTTTGGGCTTTCTGTTCTCCCATGGGATGGCAGGCAAACCCTTGATGAAAGTCAAGGAGTACACTTGGGCACCTGGGTGGAGCTAGTGAGGAAAAGCTACTTTTTTGTGCTACTGCTTCCAGAGTTCCACATCCAGTATACTTAGACTTCCCCCAGCCAGTATAACCAGTCTGAAAAATGCAACTTCTCAAAGCTCTGCACCAACTAGCATACGCCTGGTTTCATTTGCAACACACACACACGTGTGTAAAATAAAAAAAAATAAAATAAAAAATTAAATCTCCTGCATTGGATTTAGAACTTCTGAAGTTATTTTTTGTTTTTGTTCTCTTCTAGTCATTTCTGACTGATGTTGACTCTAATTTGAACCTATCATGGGGTTTTATTGGCAGAATTTGTTCAGAGGGGGTTTGCTTTGGCCTTCCACTGGGGCTGAGAGAGTATGACTTGCCCAGTGTCACACAGTAGGATTCCATGGCTGAGTGGGGATTTGAACCCTGCTCTTAAACTACTCACCATGTTGGCTCTTAACTTTATATTTAGAAGTTCTCATATCAGGATTCAAGATGACCTTTGCAAATTGGAGAGCTGGTCCAAAACTAACAAAATAAATTTCAACAGAGATAAATGTACAGTTTTATGCAAATATAAGACAAGCTTAAGAGCAATATTTAGCTTAAGAGAAATATTTATGAAAAGTGTCTGGGATAGTTGGTAGACCACAAGCTTAACAGCAGTAAAAAATGTTATGTGGTAGAGAGAAAAGTTGAAACAATTCTCAGCTGCATCAACAGAACAATAATGTCTAGATCAAGGTAAGTCACAGTGAAACACTGTTTTCACCAGACCTGACATGGAATACTGTGTCCATTACTAGGCACCACCACATTTCAAGAAGTGTATTGACATGCTGTAACATATCCAGAGAAAAGTGACCAAGATGGTAAAAAGGCTGGAAACGAAGTCTTAGCAAGAGTAGTTGAAAGAAGTAGGTTAAAGTAGTTGAGAGAAGTAGGCCAAAGCCTGGAGAAAGGAAGATGGACAGACAACAAGATTGTTATTCGTAGGATCATAGAATCAAAGAATAATGGAGTTGGAAGAGACCACAAAGGCCATTGAGTCCAACCCCCTACCATGCAGAAATACACTATCAAAGCATTTCTGACAGACGGCCACCCAAATTCTGTTTAAAAACCTCCAAAGAAAGAGACTCCACCACACTCCCAGGCATATATTCCTTTGTTGATCTGTTCTTACCATCAGGAGGTTCTTCCTAATATTTAGGTGCAATCTCTTTTCCTGAAGTTTGAATCCATTGTTCTGTGTCCTAGTCTCTGGAGCAGCAGAAAACAAGCTTGTCCCTTCTTCAACATGACATCCTTTCAGATATATAAACATGGCTCTCATGTTACCTCTTTATTTTCTCTTTTCCAGGCTTAACTTACCCAACTCCTTAAGCCAATCCTTATAGGGCTTCATGGTTTCCAGGCCTTCTACCATTTTGGTCACCCTCCTTTGGACATGTTCCAGTTTGTCAATATCCTTCTTGAAGTGTGGTGCCCAGAACTGGGTACAGTTTTCCAGGTGGAATCTGAGCAAAGCAGAATAGAGTTGTTGTGTGACTTCAGATCATTTCAACTTATGGGAATCCAACAGTGAACTGTTATCCTGATTTCTGAGGTCCCATGGGGGACATCTCAATGTGCTCCAAATAATGGGGAATGGGAATTAGCCAGAGCACAAGCTGTAGCACTACAAGAGGCAGGGTAACCTAGCGAGATCTTTTACCCAATGTTTATGGGGTCAGGCCAAGTCAAGAGCACGACACAATAAAGTTCTAATTTAGTTCTTTTATTGGTAAAGTCACAGCGCATTTGCATTCTCACTCACACGGAACTAAGAAATATTGCGTACTTGCGTACTCACACACACAGACCTAAGAAAATAAAGGGAGGAAAGCAGACAGGGGATTTTAAGAGGGAGTTTTTGGGGAAATACCTCTGTTACCCTGTGTACTGGGGGTCCCGGGAGGGACACCAAAATGTGCTCAACTAAAGGTGGGGAAAATTAGCTCAGAGCACTGCTTAGCGTTACGAGAGGCAGGGTAACGTAGCGAGATCTTGAACCCTATGTCTACGGGGTTGGGTCGAGTCAAGGAGCACATTAAAGTTGAAATAATAAATGATGTTTTATTAAATACACAGAAAAACAGTGTATGCGACACATTCACACAAGATAACTAAGGAAAATAAAGGTTGGAGTGGTATAGAGGGATTTTTAGAGGGATTGCTGGTTTGAGTGATACTTCACCTGTCCTGAAGCCTGGAAAAATAGAGAGCCAAGCTGGGGTGCGATGTAGCTCAGCACATGGAGCTGAGGGGAGGCTCGCCAAGCAAAGCGGCAGCAAGGCGGGATGAAACTCGGGAGCGATCCGAGGAAGGTCTCGGAATCAAGGGTTTTTATAAGGAGAATTGTGACTGCGGGCTATGCCGTACTTGGGGGAAAACAATAGATTTGGAGTTGGAGACAAAGCCTCCGAAAGGTCAGAATCTGAATGATTGAGTTATCGTAGCGGTTCTCAACAGAGTAGCCAGTATGCAAACGCAGAGTACTTGGGTATTGTATAGATTACCCATCAAGCTGCCATCGTGGGGCAGAGGCTCTTTTGTAGGTTGCTTGCATACCTAATTAGAGTACTTGCCTGGAGGTCTCCTAAAGCAGTGAGTCAGCTATTTCTGGCCTGCCTGTATTGTAGTTTGAATATTACGGCAATTAATGGCCGAGCTTGTTTACATGCTTGTCCAGTGGCCTCGCAAGCACGTGTAGGGGAATAGAGAAGTGCAGCCGAATTGTGATATCAAAAGGATATCTTTTAATATCCCCAAAGCTCGGACTAGCCAGGGCAGTAACACGACACCTGATCCTGTAGCCTGGGTGGTCTGAAGAAAATTGGTTGAAATGGAGGTTCTCAGCACGTGGAAGCTGAGGGGAAGGCTCGGCGAACAGAGCGGCAGCAAGGCGGTATGGAAGCCAAGAGCGATCCGAAGAAGCGCTCAAAATCAGGGGTTCTTATAGGGGAAAATGTGCCTGTAGGGTAGTCCGTTCCCGGGGAAAACAGTGGGTTTCGGGTTGGAGACAAAGCGTCTGAAAGGTAAGTATTTAGCATGATTGGATTTTGACGGCGCTGTCAATAGCACAGACAGCATGCAAATGGAGAGTGCTTGACAGCTGAGTAGTCAGAAGCGCTAATCTCATCAAGCTGCCTGTTCAGGGCCGAGAATCTTTTGTGCATACTTAATGTAGGTTTAAAATGTACTTGCCTGGAGGTCTCCTGAAGCTGCGTGCCAGAAAATTACTGGCCTGCCTGGGTTGTTTTGTATTTTTCAGCTTGTTCGGCCCGTGTCCGTGTGTGTGCTTGTCCGGGGGCCTTGCAAGCACGTGGAGGGGAGCAGTTTGGAGTGGCCAATTCTTTGATATAAAATCATATTTAGTAGACCTCGGGTTTGGACTATGCACCACAGTAACAGAACCAATCATGGCGTTTTCTTGGCAAGATTTATTCAGAGATGGTTTGCCTTTGTCTTCCTCTGAGACTGAGAGTGTGTGACTTAAGGTCATCCAGTAGATTTCCATGGCCAAGTGGGAATTTGAAGCCTGGTTTCCAGAGCCATAGTCCAGCACTCAAATCACTACATTATGTTGGCTTTCCAGATGACAGGATAGCCATCTTTAAATAGCTGAAGAGCTGTCATATAGAAGGTGAAATGATCTTTTTTTCTGCTGTTCCAGAGGGTAGGACCTGAAATAGATTCAAATTGCAATAAAGGACAGCTTGCTTAAATACTAGGAAGAACTTCCTGATAGTAACAGCTGTTCAGCAGTGGGAATAGAAAGTGTTTCAGAATACATTGGACTCTCCTGTTACCCCTAAAGATGGGGGACTTTGAGGTCCTCCTGCAGTGTCAGCAGCTCTTTAGAAAAATGGGGAATTGAAGATAGAAGTTGAAATTTAGGAGGATTCTGCTGAATCACATTGTCCAACAGTGTGTTCTTTGACAGAGGGGGTTCCCTCTGTCAGATCAGGTGTTCCTACAAAACAGACCTAGGAAGCTGGTGGGACAGGGAGAAGGGTCTCTTCCAATGATCTTAGAGCTCTACTAGGCTCATAAAAGAAAATATGGTGTTACTGCCATTGCTAGCCCGAGCTTGTGGGATATTAAAGATATCTTTTGATATCAATAATTCGGCTTCCTAAACCCATTCCTCTCCACGTGCTTGCGAGGTCCCCCGGACAAGTTCGCAGACAGGCACGGCCAATAATTGCCGTAATATTCCAACACAATACCGGCAGGCCAGAAATAGCCGTCCCGCCGCTTCAGGAGACCTCAAAGGCAAGTACTCTATTCTGTATACACGCAACTTACAATGAACTCCCTGCCCCGAGCAGGCAGTTTGATTAGAAGAATCCTCATCTGTCAAGCACTCTGCATTTGCATACTGTCCACTCCATTGTCAATTCGGACATAACGCAATCATGCTAAATTCTGACCTTTCGGAGGTTTTGTCTCCAGCCCCAAACTCATTGTTTTCCCCAAGTACGACCTAGCCCGCGGTCACAATTTTCCCTATAAGAACCGTTGACTTTGAGCGCTTCCTCGGATCGCTCTTGGCTTCCATCCCGCCTTGCTGTCGCTTTGTCCAGCGAGCCTTCCCCTCAGCTCCACGTGCTGAGATCCACGCTCCCCAGCTTCTCCGCTTCTAACCGGGCTTCAGGACAGGTGTAGTATTACCCAAACCAACAACTCCTCTAAAAATCCCTCTATCCCACTCCAACCTTTATTTCTTTAGTTATCTGAGTGAGTGTGCTGCATACGCTGTTTGATTGTATTTTAATAAAACAACAATTATTATTTCACATCTGTCTGCTCCTTGACTCGGCCTGACCCCGTAGACATTGGGTACAAGATCTCACTACGTTACCCTGCCTCTCGCATTGCTAGCCTGTGCTCTTCGTTAATTTCCCCAACTTATATAATTGAGAGCGCATTTAGGTGTCCCTCTCGGGACCCCCAGAAATCAGGGTAACAATGGTCCTTCAGATAATCTGGACTGTTGCATTATGTCAAGTTTCCACTTGGCAGCTTGAACCCTCACTTTATCATGTCTATAAATAGATTTGAATTATTTTGTCTCTGCTTCATAGTAGAATAAATCTTTGGAATTATGTCAATGTGTAGTGATCCCCAGTGTAGTTCATCAGAAATGGTGGTACACATAGGCCAACACCCTATAAAGAGCAGAGTATAATGGTATGGCCATAAAGTTCTGTGTTATCCCTGCACCCCATCAAGTACAAAACCCCTGGAGGGGCGCCTCCTGCTGCTGTTTACCAGTGGGATGGAAAGCAGAAAGGCAATTCAGATGATGAAGAAGCAGTTGGACTCAGATGAAGGTAAAAAGAAAGGAAGTTGTGGTCACAGATGGAGTACAGTGCATCTCCTCCAACCCTTGGAGCCAAGAGCAGCCACATCTTCATTATCGGAATTGCTTCCCCCTTTCACCAGTAAGCAGGAGCACCTTGTAGGGCTTGACAGCTGTATGCAGGGAAAAGGGTTTGGATGGAGCGCAAAGGCTAGAGAATTGCTCCCTGGACTCCCTCTAAAAATTGTTGCTTTTATGCATGTATGTCACTAACAAGATGCTACTCCATGGAAGGGTAGGACTCACCAGAGGGACTGCTTTGCCTGTTGCTAACTCTTTATCCTCAGGAGTGAATGAGAGCCAGCAGCTGGACTCCGATAACATCTCTGCAGTGGGGAAGAATCAAAAGGGACAATAACAGATTTCTGTTGGTTCTGAAGGAAAGGACCTGGAATATTGAAGCTCTGAGATAGCAGAAGGACTCCAGGCTTCTGAGTTGCAAGGTAATGAGGGACTGTCATCTATGACTTGTGTGAAGCTTTCCCTGACTGCTGGAGTTGGGAGAATATACCCAAGGGAGCTGTAAGCACAGAGACTTCCAGGGATTTGCGAGATGCGTGCCTCTACAAAGAGGGAAAGCTAGGCAAAGAAGAGAGGCCTGGGGTGACTGATGTGAAGCACCCTTCTTGTCTTCTCAGTAGCATCTCTTCATTGTTTATTTGTATTTTGCTTGCTCCCTGGGGCTCTAAGGCCATTTCTGCCCTATACTGTTATAGTGCTATTATTCCACTTTCAACATCATATGGAATCCCGGGGTTTACACTATGTCCTGTGTTTATGCACCCCTCCTGAACTGAACATTAAATTTAGGGAGGGGTATTTAGAATTCTCAACCAGAGAGATCTTTGGCTTCAATAAACTACAGACCCCAGAATTCCACAGGATGTTGAAAGTGGAATAATAGTACTATAACAGTGTAGGGCGAAAATGGCCTAAATCTGCCAATCTATCCTAGTCTCCTTCTCTTGCAAATACCTACTAGTGTCTTACCAAGGTCCTTATCCTGAGATGACTTACCTGTCCAACCTAGAAGATCTTCACCCAGTTCCTTTTGCCAGTGCTCTGTCTACCTTCTTTCTAAGGATTTGGAAGTTAAATAAAGACTTCTCCTGACATGAATGGTATGAGGACTGGATTGAAAGGATATGAAAGCTGGTGGGTTTGATGTGCTCCTTCCCATGGAAACTATAGTCTCCTCAATAGTCTTGGTACGATTCATTATGATTCTTGTGTGTTTGTACTATTGTTTACTCTTTCTTAACAACAGAACTTTCAAACCTTTCTGTTTTGTTCTCCTCAGGAATAAAGCAACTGTGAAAGATAACATAACAGTGCACTTTGACTGCAAGGGGTTTGGCTGGCTAGAGTGTTTGCAATAATTATGGTAAAAATGTGTGACTTGGCCTTCTTGGTGCCTACTCCCAGGCTATGGGCCCTCCACCCATGTGCAAATCTGCTTTTGATGATGATGAGAATGACAGAAAGCCCTCCTCTGAGGATTTAAAAACTCAGATACATTCATATATGGAGGTATGGGCCCAAATTCTATTGTTACTCTTGAGTAGAGAAGATCCCTTGAATCCACTGGACAGTGGCATAGCTAGCGGGGGGTGGTGGAGGGGGTGTTCCGCCTCAGGTGGCATGTTGTTGGGGGTGCCACCAGGCTCCTCCCCCGCAAGCTGGCAGATGATCAGAGCCTAGATGGGCACTGGAACCTCCTGGAGAGGTCTGCTGGAGGGGGATATGCCACCCCGGGAAAGGGGGTCCCCCCCAGGGGGTCCCCCCTCCCCCCTCCCAATCTAGAGTCAAATCTGTTTCCAGCCAAAGCAGCGGCACTGACACTGGTGGACCTCTGGGTCAGGCAGAGAAAGAGGGAGGGAGAAAAGGAGGAGAGGAGAGGAGGAGCCCTGAGGAGGTGGGAAGAGGCGCCCACCTTCACCCCCACCTCCGAGACCAGGGATGAGCCCAGCCCAGCTGAGCCTCTGAGGAGGGAGGGAGAGGGAGGGGGAGAGAGGGCTCTTGCCACTGCAGGAATGCCAATGTACCTCTGAGCTTGTGCAGAGCACCCTCTCTGAGTGTGTGTGCCCAGAGCGCAATCACCCAATGCCAATGGAGCGATTTTTATTGGTATTTTGGATAGGTCCTCCCACCCCTGAGAGGGCCAATAAATTCAGGGACCGCCCCACGGTGACAAAAGCTCTGGCTATGCCACTGCCACTGGACTCAACATTTCACAGTTCTTCCCTGGGTTTATGCTAGTGGAGAAAAAAAGAATTCTGGCCATGTTCCTTCAGATATTTTGGACCCAAAACATGGACCCAAGATTGAGGTGAGTCACCCTTTTAGACTGGATGCTGGTTTAGAACCTGTTGGCTGGTATAACTATGCCAGTCTGGATGGGGTGAGGGACAGTGAAGGCAGTAGCATAGATGGTGGTGTAGAAGCAGGGGTAACATGGGCATGGAACCTATGATGATGTCAGGGATGGCAGCAGAAGCCATCTTTGTTAGGGCAGAAAGCTGCTCTGCTCACTTATATCTTCCCAGGAGCTGGAAAGGTAAGTTTGTCTGATGATCTAGACAGCTTTCTCTGCTGTCTCCCCAATGTCATAGTGCATGTTGCCATTTTACCCTTGCCCTTGCAATATTACCTATGCAAACAGTGGTTATAAAGGGGTGGCTGAGGAGAGTGTGGGCCCTGGGGCCGCATTTCATAGCCCCTGAAGGCTTCCAAAAGCCATCAAAATCCTCTAGACCACCTTCAAAATGTTTTTTTTGCCTCAATCTGCCAAAAGCAATTCACAAGCTCAAAAAATAAAAAATAAAAAAATGGCAGTTTTGTCTCCAGTGTACCCACAGTATAAACACTTAGAGACCCCTTCAAATCAGCCCCAACTCATAGAGGGAAGGGGTCACAGACATCATTGAGTCTGATCTCCCACTCAGTGCAGGAACTCCAGCTAGAACATGCCCAGCAGGCAGCTGTCCAGCTTCTTCTTGAAGACATCCAGAGAAAGAGACCTTATCACCTCTCTAGATGATTGGTTCCTTCATATAACCACTCTTACTATCAAGATGTTTCTTCAATTGTTCAGTCAAAATCTACCCTTCTGTAAATTCAAACCATTAGACTTGAACAACAAATTCCTGATGCATAAAATCAGCCAAAACCAAAATCAGAAGTGACTTGGTATCACTGCTGGTGGCATTGGACCTGCCACTGTGTCCTCCAGGTGTATGAGGATAGAAATTTTTCCCTGTTTCCCCACCATTGTCCATGACTGTTTTAAAACATGATTATCATAGTCTTCTGTATAGCTTGGATATGATTTCCAAGAAATTCTAGAATGTATAAGAGAAACTTGAGAACAAGCCTTGCACTTGCTGTACTTCCTCCTGTTACTCCACTGGAAAAACCCTATCCTGGGGTCTACAATTTTGATATTAAATATGATTCCGCGTGCCTGAGAGGTCGCCTGGATGGGCACGTAGGCAGCAACGGTCAAACGATCAAAAACCAGGTCAGGCCAGTAAAAATCCCCTGTCACGTAGCCCCAGGAGACCTCAAGCTGGGCAAACCCCCAATAAACAAAGGGTCCTCAGACCCTGCGAAGCCGACTTGAGCAGATTAGTGTGTTTGCCCCAAGTTGAGCAAATATCTTATCAAGCAAGGACCATTTACATGAAGTCACATCACAACCAGACGCAGCCGAAGATCCTGAGACTTTGGCAACACCTTGTAATCTCATCACGCAAAGAAAGTCACCTCTGTGGAGTTTCTTTCTCATTGCAACACCCATTGTTCTCCCCGGGAAAGGATTAGCCCTCCAGGTACTTTTTCCCCTACAAATAGTCCCAGTTTTTGAGAGTTTCTTTGGATCACTCCCGGTCATCCCAGCTGACCGTTTCTCTGTCCGTTGAGTAATCCCCTCAGCCCTCTCCGTGCTGAGCCCCACTTCTCTGCTGTTTTTCCCGGACCAGGGACTTCAGGAAAAGGTGCAGTATTACCCCAGATACAACCCCTTCAATATTCCCCTATGCAGTTTCCTCTCTTTTGCTTCTTAATAGGTCTTGAGTGAGTGTGTGAGTGAGTGCATTGATCCGTGAGGCTTTCATTCAATAAAATCATTTATTTGACATTTTCGTTTGGTTTTTGGCTTGGCCTGACCCCGTAAAAACTGGGTAAAAAGACCCCGCTAGGTTACCCTGCCTCTTGCATTGCTATTGCTCATGCTCTGGCTAGTTTCCATTCCCCATCACATGGATCACATTGAGGTGTCCCCCAAGGGACCCCAGAAATCAGGGTAACACTCCTATCAGTTGTAATAAGAAGAGAAAGCAAGTATAAAATTATCCTCTTGGTTTCTTGGAGGAAAGTTTCAATTAGCATGGCTGACCAGGCAAGGATTCATTTGCAAAGCTGAATTTGCAAATGAAGATTTCCTCAATTTCCTTCAGTTACTCTGATGATTGAAATGTGTTCTTCCTAAAAGAAAGCGTTCTAGGCATGTTCTATCCTGTGCACTACCTTTTGGAAAACTGTGCAGATAACCTCGCCCACATATATATCTTGCTTTGCCTGTTTTACCCGGTGCAGACAGAAGTATGAGGTAGGCGGTAAGAAAGCAGAAGAGGGCAGGGTTTTTTTTCATGCTTGGATTCAGATGGCTCATCCAGAGCCACTGAACACAAAGACACCCAACTGCTGATGAGAAGAGGTGACTATCTGCTGAAGTTTTAGGGCAACAAGGATTGCAACAGGCAATTTCTCTCTTGTTAGGAGAAATTATGGATGATTCATTCAGGAGAGAGGTGCAGTTTCATTTGAATGGCATTTTGTTTCAACACCCTTCTGAATTCCTAGTGGAAGTGTTGTTCTATGGCTGTTAACCAACCCAGAATGATGGTTTTCTGGATAGAGATGTAGCTACAGGGGTGTGTGTGTGTGAATGAAAGGAGAACCTTGCCCTCCAAATTAGAATTCTGCACCCTTGTGAAATTTTTCTTCAGTCCTCGAATTCCTAGCATTGCAGAGAATCATTCTGAAGGGGAACCTAAACTGGTTGTATATGTGCCAACTCAAAAATGTTGCATCTCTGTATATTGTGTATTCTCGTGGTGGGGAAATTCTTCCAAAACAAGAAGATGACACTGTGAAGGTTGCATAGCTTGTTTTGTTCCCCATGGCACCAAGAGAATAGCAAATAGGTTACATAGAAAGAACTGGGGAATGGTTATTTACCTGACAGGAGGCTGTACATGACCAACTGACACCTAAAAGTTTTGACTTCTATCAAATTCATTAGCTTCATGGAATTTTCTGAGCATGTGAGCATTGCAGTAGTGACTTGGCAACCGTGGCTAACTACATCGGAACGTAACTGCTTGTGGCTCAGAGCTCCCTTTCTGGCCATATTCTGCTCTGTAAGAATATTGAAAAGAAACACATTTCTTTTCCCGAATAAAGTTGGATCCTTGATTCACCAGGCCCGCTGTTATTACCGTTTGCTAGCACGACCTTGGGGGGTGTTAGATATCATTTTGATATCAATAATTCGGCCTTGTTTTACCACCCTACGCCAAGTGTTTGTGAGGCCCCTGGACGAGCACAGAACTAGGCACGGCCACTGATTGCTGAACATTCCATTCTCCACCCAGGCAGGCCAGAAATAGCCAGATCACAGCTTTAGGAGACCTCAAAGGCAAACACTATATTATGTATGCACACTGCTTACAAAGAACTCCCTGCTCCGAGCAGGTGACTTGACAAGCTGGATACTTAACTGTCAAGTACTCTGTGGTTGCATACCGGCTATCCCATTGTCGATTCAGACCTAACTCAATCATGCTAAATTCTGACCTTTTGGAGGCGTTGTCTCGAGCCCCAAACTCATTGTTCTTCCCCAAGTACAGACTAGCCTACGGTCATATTTTCCCTATAAAAATCCCTGGTTTTGAGAGCTTCCTTGGATCACTCTGCTTTATCCAGCGAGCTTTCCCCTCAATCTCACATACTGAGATTACGCACCTACGAACTTCTGCAGTGATCCACCCAGGCTTCAGGACAGGTGTAGTATCACCCAAACCAAAAATCTCCTCTTAAAATTCCCTCTATCCCACTCCAATCTCTATTTTTCTATAGTTATCTGTGTGAGTGTGCTGCATACACTGGTTGTCTGTATTTAATAAAGATCACAATTATTCTTAAACTCCAGTGTGCTTCTTGGCTTGGCCTGACCCTGTAGACATTGGGCAAAAGATTCCGCTGCGTTGCCCCGCCTCTCGCATTGCTAACTTGTGCTCTTGCTAATTTCCCCACCTTTTGATTTTGAGATTTTGAGAGCGCACATCGGTGTCCCTCACGGGACCCCCAGTAAACAGGGTAACACCGCTCTTCTAATTTCTCCTAGAGTTCTAGGGTAAAGCAAATTGCCTTAAATTCACACCTAGCATTCCTATACTTAAGGGTTTCCAAATGGTGTGTCGTGACACGTTAGTGTGTCTCTTGAACTCTGTAGGTGTGTCGCCTCCCCAGGCTGAGAAAGATGCCCCTGACCCAAGTTTTTCCTGCTGCTGCCACTGCAGCAGCGGCCAGGATCATGTAGAGGGGCTACCTTTCCTGCTGCTGCCACCCTTGCCAGGGTCTTGGTAAGGCCTTGGCGTTTTTGGGATTTTTCCTGGGCGAGGACGACGGCAGCAAGCCAGGGTCAGGAAGAGAGGCTGACTTGCCCACTACTGCTGCCCTCACTGGGGTCTTTCCTAGGTGAGGGCGACAGGAATGGGCCAGGATTAGGTTGGAGGACTGCCTTTCCCACTGCTGCCACCCTTGCCAAGATCCTTCTTTGGTGAGGGCAACAGAAGCGAGCCAGGATCAGGTGGGGGAGGGGAGCTGCCTTTCCTGCTATTTAACCTCTGGTTTTGCTTGTGAAACTGAATTACTGTGTTGCAATATGATGCATGTCCAAAAAGTGTGTCACCAACATGAAAAGTTTGGAAAGCTCTGCTATACTTCTACGTTTGAATCTCCTTAATATCTTTGCCTGCTTCTTTTCTTTAGGTCTTTAAACTGTACTTCTAAATGCTCAGCTGAGGTTTTAAGTTACTGCAATGCTAGATATTTGAGGACAGCAGGAAAATTTCATTGGGGGACAGAATTCTCATTTGGAAAAGGGTAATGCTGTCAGTTTGCCCTCTCTGTTGCTGCACACCTGGATCAAACTTTTGTTTGGTAACATTACAGATTCTATCACACAGCTAGCTCCAAGAGCTTCCACATCATTGCTCTTCCACTGTAAACTGCAAATGGAATTGCAAACAATTTCTTCATCTTCTGTACATGGGATATCCCATAATGCCGAGAGAGATTTGCTAGCCTTTTTTTAGATCATGTGCATATATAGCTGAGAGCCACAAGAGGTCCCCCTTCTCTGCAGAATCTACAATAATTATGTAAGAAAGTTGCACACTCCATGCTTAAAAATAAATGGAAACTATTATTTGCAAAGGCAGTTAGCATATTGCTTTGGCTGTTTTTTGTAGTTTATTGTTGGCATTATGTGTTGTACGGAGAAGCAGAAAGGCAGGGCACTTGAAGCTTTACCCTCCACCACTATGACCACTATGGTGTCACTGGGTGTTGTCCGCATGAGGAAAAGCAGATCCTGATCTCCAAGGGTTAGAAACTTTTTTCCTTCTGATTGTTTCAGAAAGCAGAATTTTGTGCCAACTATTCCTGTAGCAGAAAACCAACTGCCTTTCTATATCTACAACATCATGCTTTCAGTTTCCTTTTCCTTAAAGCCAATCTGAATTCTTTACTCAGACAAGGAGGAACACTTCCATGGCATTTCAATAAGAGGGAAAGATGCAATAGCTTTGTTAAGGGGATGATATTTTCTCATTCTCTGACTGAGCTCTTGCACTCACTTGGACCCAGATTGTATTCCGTCCCTCATGCACACTGCATCTCTCCCTGCAACCTGGGCACTTTGCATAACAATTTAGTGGCTGGGAAAGGGTGGTGGGGGGTGTGTGAGACAGCATCCATGTGTGTTCTTGCAACTGGATTCATGAAGATGATGTTCTTCTGGGCCTTCAGAATTCCTCTGGGAGGTTCAAGAGAATTCCTGGTTTTTCATGTGCCTGATGGCAGGAACATGGCTGGACAGGGTCTGCTACCTCCGCCCTCCACTTGCCCCCAAATGGCCACGGGGGACATCCAGTCAGCAGGGAAGTAGGTGTTTTGGGCAGGAAGTCATTGTGGATGGAGATGCTGGATCCCACTGGAGAAGCCAGACACCTCCAAGGTGGATGGAGATGGTGGATATGGCTGTCATAAAATAGGTTTTGATACTATGCTGAGTAGGTCACTGACTAGCTGCGGGCCTCTTACTACATGTAGCACCTCTGCCCCTGATAAGCTCTGCATGTTCGAATTTGACTTCTGCCATGAAGGCATTTCAGGAAGTAGCATGTTTCAGTGTTAGCATAATATTTATCCATGATGCTCAGAGCAAGATTGGTGAACCCCTCAAAAGTTTCTGCATTCCACAGCAGCATCCTCAATCCTCTACTTCAAGCTGAAGTTCCAAACAGTGGTTCACTATCCAGATGTCTCAAAATTTGACAAAATGCTTTGGTTGCCACCCAAGTTACAGGGCCCAGATTCAAATCAAAATCCCAAAAGGGGGTTCATAAAAGGAGGAAGGAAGGAAGGAAGGAAGGAAGGGAGGACATCACATTATTCATTGAGGCATAACGGAAGACCCTTCAAAATGTGACAGAGTGCTTTTGATTGACATCCAACATACAGTGTGTTGGGGAATTGAGAGACTTTTGGTAATGAGACTCTCAATCAGCAGAGTATCTTAGTAATTGCACAAAAACAGAAGTTGAACAGATTACGAGTCCCACTTCTATCACTCCACCCCAAACACACTTAACCTAGCTCAAAATAAACACAAAAAACAATTTGGTTAAAAATATAAAAGAATTTACTCACAAAATCTTGTGCATAGTCTACACAGGTTCAATTCTTGAAGAAGATAGGAAGAAAATTAAGCACTCACATGCTTGCTGAAAATAATCCCTGTTAGGAGATCTCAGGGCATGCTTTCAGGACAAAAGGCAAAGACAAAAGGAAGGAGTAAATGCCAAGAGAACCTTTTTAAGACCAAAGAATGTGTAGGTGCTGGAGGAAGAGGTGTTGACCAAAACAAACAGGAAGTTTTCTCTAGGCTATCTCTCTATGCCTACAATAAACATGCAAACAAACTAGCCAGTTAATTAAGCATGCAAAGGTTGCCACTCCCAACACAGTGGTCCATTTTAAGCCAGAATTCCAAATGAGGAGCTCCCCAGTAGCAAAAAACAGGGGCTGCAATAACAGTCTGGGATTTTTTAAAGGAGTAAAAAACAGTAGGGAGCTCTCTGAAGTATTGCTACTAAGATGCTTGAAGCAGGAAAAGACACGAGGCAGGAAAACAGAAAAGGTTAATATACAGCCAGTAAAAAAGGGCAGAAAACAAGAGGAGTGTCCTTTTTCATTACCGCTGCTAAGATTCCTGAGATAACACAAACACAGAAAAGGTGGTCACTTGAACCACTTTGGGGATATCATGTATGTACCTGGTCAGCTCTGGATATACTTCAGTAATGTTAAATATACCACAAGACTCTTCATTTCACTCTATTCTGCGTTGATTAGGCCTCATTTGGAATACTGTGTCCAGTTCTGGGCACCTCAGTTCAAGAAGGACGTCGACAAGCTGGAGCGCATCCAGAGGAGGGTGAGCAAAATGGTGAAGGGTCTGGAAGCCATGGCCGATGAAGAGCGGCTTAGGGAGCTGGCAATGTTTAGTCTGCAAAAGAGAAGGTTAAGAGGGGACGTTGTAGCCATGTTTAAATATTTGAAGGGATGCCATGTAGAGGAAGGAGAGGGCTTGTTTTCTGCTGCTCCAGAAACTAGGACAAGGAGCAATGGATTCAAGCTGCTGGAAAGGAGATTCCACCTGAACCTCAGGAAGAACTTCCTGATGGTCAGAGCTGTCCAGCAGTGGAATATGCTGCCTCAGAGTGTGATAGAGTCTCCTTCTTTGGAGGTTTTTAAGCAGAGGCTGGATGGACATCTGTTGGGAATGCTTTGATGTGGGTTCCTGCATGGCAGGGGGTTGGACTGGATGGCCCCTGTGGTCTCTTCCAACGCTATGATTCTATGATTTGGTCTGAGTGCCTGTAATGACTTTCTGGTTCCCAGGACAATCTGGAAGTGAGACATATAATGTCATGATTATCTTAGGCCATTTCCATACCGGGCTTCTGAAATGGTGCAGAGCGACCTCTCACGGAGGTCTTCTACACTGTAGAGTGGACTGGCGTGGACTACTTTTTGTAGTTCCACTCCAGAATCCACTCAGGAGGGGCTGGAACTAGCCGCGCTGCGTGTTTTTTAAAAACCTCTTTTTCGAGGTTTTTAAAACGCATGGAGCGTGCAGCCCCGCACCGCTCCGTCGCCCGGCTCCGAAGTCGATTTGCAGGCGCGCGCAAGTGCGTGTCTGCAGATCTGCTGGGGGCGGGCTTCCAGCTGGCGAGCTTCTCCGGTTGGTGGAGAGCCTGCACCAACCGGAAGCCACCATTTGGGACGCTGGAGGACTGCGGAGCAGCGAGTCGTGACGGACTTACCCGGCTGCGGGTAAGCTCCGTATTTGGGCGTTTTCGCCCATTCCCCCCCCCACATGTGGAAAGGGCCTTATTTATAATCATGGACTTTAGAATTCAGATTTCTCTCTGGGGTTGTTGTTGTAGTGTGCCTTCAAGCCACTTCCAACTTAGGACAACCCTGAGGCAGCCCTACTGTGGGTTGTCCTTAGCAAGACTTGTTCAGAGAGGATTTACTCTTGCTTTGCCTCCAACGACTTTTAATGTGATAGCCAGAAGCTGGATTCTTGTTAATATTCTTCCTGTCACTGGAAATCTCTGGTGGGATATAAATGTGGAAATGTCAGTACACTGTACTGCAATTGCTAGAAGGACAGACCTCCATTGTTCACAGTGGTTGCTGCCTGGTAAACCTGGACTGGAAGATTTTTATTTATTTTTTTTTGGAGGGGGGGTTAAAAAGTTTTCAGAGCATTTAATGTTTTATTTTCAAGTTCCTAAGCAATTCTAGATAAGCCATTCTGTCTTCTTGCCATAACTGTGTCAAAAGTCAATTAAGATAACTGATCAAGAACATGTATTTGTTCACAGAAAGAATGACGCCTATGTTAGAATGATCTGTTCTCTGTTCCTCTGTTTCATTTATGATAAGTGACTCTTGTGTGCATTTTCTCACTCTTTGGAAGCTCTGTAAAAATCCTTGTTTCAATAAGGCTTTTTTTCATTTTCTTCAGACCATTGCTTGAAGCCAGGCTGACACTAGAGGCTGACAGGATGCTCTCTCTTGGACAAGAATAATTCTGTGTGTGTGTGTGTGTGTGTGTGTGTGAGAGAGAGAGAGAGAGAAAAAAAGAGAGAATGAGAGAGAGAATGACTCTTTCCTGCCTGATTCAGGACCCAATTTCAGCTCCATGATACGACCGGGGAAACAAAGGTGGACTAGGATTTCAGTCACGTTCAACGTTATGATTTTGGCAATAAAGCCACAATCATGAATAAGTAAGAAGCTACAAAACAGTTATAGATGTGTTACTCTAGGTGACACATCTGTAACTGTGCAAGTGAATTCCAACCTATTTATTTGACAAAATACTGAAAAAGAGGGGGGGAGAGAGAGAGAGAGAGAGAAAGAGAAGGAGAAAGAGAGAACTTTCACTACTTCTTTGCTTTCTGGAAATAAACAATAATTCTTTTCTTATGGCTGCAACTACTTTGCTGGTCTTCATAGAAGAAAGTGTATACATTTTGTTAGAAAGAGAAACATGCTTGGCTCCCAAAGGCCAGACATAACCTCCAGGGGGAGCGCTTGGTCATTTGGACGCATTTTTGCCTTTTCCCCATGTTGGGTGGGGGTTTCAAAATATATAAAAATATTTAAAAATTCTATGGCTCCTTAGGGTTTATGCAAAGCTTGTTATCAACACAGGACCAGCCCTAACATTAGGCAGAGTGAGGCAACTGCCTCAGTCACCAACAGCTGGGGAGGACCCTCCCTAAACTGCAAACCCCAGGATTCCAGAGGATGTTGAAAGTGGAATAATAGTGTAATCTCAGTAGCGTAATCCATAAATGTGGTTCACCTGTAGGCATCTGCTGGTGCCATGTTTGATGTGGATATGTTTGACCTTCTCACACCTACTGGCTTTTCCTTCTGCCTCCAGTCAGAAATCTTCATCTTTGGCTTCTCCTCAAAGACGTCTATTTATTTATTTTTTTTAAAAAGTCTAAGACAGCAAACTGAAATATTGAAGTTCTTTTCCTTGTGTTCCCCATCTTTATTCCTGGTTATACAACTATGGTAGAGTTTCTCCCATGGAGTCTTCTTTTTTAAAAATTATTAATTCATTGTAATTAATGTTTGGAGGAATCCTCTGTCTCTAAATTTCTGGAGAAATTCCGTAACAATGACTCAACCTCATCTTCCTCTTTCTACACTGTCTTTTGCTGCACCTTGCTCATTTTTCAACCTTGGCCAACAACCCTTAGGCAGACTATGAGCTGTGGAGAAGGCTCCGCATAGAACAGGCATTTTACCCTCAGAAATGAAGAAATCAGTTCCTGTTCGGAGGAATCCCATCTCTAAATTTCTGGAGAAATTATATAACAATGACTCAACCTCGCGTTCCTCTTTCCACACTATCTTTTGCTTCACCTTGCTCGTTTTTCATCTCTGGCCGACCACCCATGGGTGGACTATGAGCTGTGGAGAAGACTACAGACAAAACAGGAATTTCACCCTCAGAAATAAAGATATCAGTTCCAATTCCAGTGGCTTTGGGTTAACTGACTTGCTTTCCTGATCCTGCTTGCAAATATGGAGAAGTGGAGATGTTTTAAAACTTCTGACTCCTAATGCACAGGGAGGAAATCATTCATGGATTTGTAAACCTGCAGCTCCCAGCTTTCTTAACCATTGGCTATCCCTGCTGAGGCTAATGAGACTTGCAATCCATTGACATCTGGAGGGCCACATGATTCCTACCACTACCCTATCATATTAGTCCCATTCTGATTCATATTTGCATTCATATGTGTTTGCAGCTTTATATTTCAGGACTTGTTAGCACCTTATTGTCTTTGTAGACTATTCCTTATTCTAGTGGCCATCAACAACACACATTGCTGGAGTGTGGGAACTGACAAACATATGAGAAAACAGATACTCTTAAGAACTATATATGGCTATCAGAAAGTTAGGTGGAAAAGGTTGGATAGAGACAGATTGGGGGTGAAAAGGGTGATAGTTACCAGTCTTGAAGAAGGAAGTTGCAGCAGAGGGGCTCCAACAGCATTTGAGGGTAACATAGTGGAGTGTCAGTCTGGGCTACATTCTATGCACTACAATTGGCTGGGGTTGAAGCTAGGATTTTCACCTTATTTCATATCTTGAAGGGGTGTATTGACAAAGTTGTAATGGCTTTCCCACGGGCCTGACAAAGGGGTCCGAAATGGTCTGATTGCTTTAACTGCAGAGTGACAAAACATTGACGGGATTCATGACAATCTCTTAATGTTTGGTCAGGTAGGGTGTATAGGGAAGATCTCCATAGGGTAAGATTGATAGATGGTCTCTGATTGCTTTATCTGGACGATTTGTGTTCCATTGTGTGTGAAAATGCAAAGATCCTGCAGCAATGGAGGGAATTAGCACAAACTCATCAGCATTGGGGTTTTCCACACAATCCTGTCTGGATTTTTCCCACCATCATCACCCCGAACACACCTCTGGCCAGTGTGACCCTGATCATGTTCTCTGGTCATTACTAAGTCCAATTTATGAAAATTGCATATCGTGCAGATGGAGTGGCAGAGTATGGTAACATGCTCAAATAAACCTGTTAGTCTGAAGGGTACTGCTGGATTTCTCCATTCCCCTCCCTTTTCCATTTTATGCTGAAACACACTAAGGCAGCTGTCTCTTGAAAACTATTGCATGTGGAAATATCAAGGACTGAACCCAGGATCTTTGGAAATGCAAAGCACACCCTGTACCACTAAGGCATGACTCATCCCCAGAAAAAAACTTATGAACCTGCCTTATATACAGATACTTCCTATATAATGAGACCCATCCAGCTCAGTATTCTCTGCATTGACTGGTTGTGGATCACCAGTGGGCCAGATAGAGGTCTTTCTCAGCTCCATTTGGAATTGACAGGACTAAACCTGGAGCATTAGTCATCCAAAGCAGGTACCTCTAGCACTTTTTCATCGAAGAGTCCTTCAGATATGGAAGTCCTTCCATTGCATGCAATCAGCTCTGGTACTTCAAGAGTTAATATCACAATGTGAAGCAATGTTACTAAAAGGAACATGATTGATTACAGTAATATCCAGCAATGTGGCGCAATACTTATGGCATTATAAAGGCAGAGATGTGGTCCTCAGCAGGCACACCACATCTCTGCTCTTGGGTTTGGAAAGAACTGAGAAATGAAGTTCCTTTACTTTCTCTTTGCTGTTTTGGTTGTTGGGCTCCTGCATGAACCAGGTAAGGAGATGTTAAATAGAAAAGGCTATTCATAAGTTTCCAGTTAAGGAGGATCAGACCTCAGCAGCAGGGTAATCTTCTCTCCAGATCTGCATCCCTATCACACACCCAGCAGGGATTTTTAATTGGTTTTCCCACTTTATCTTGGGGGTTGCGTGCTATGCTGTGAGCTAGAATAAAATATAATATCTGCCAATTCTGACTGCCTTGAGTTTGCATACGAAAAGGAATAGCTACCTGTTCTGCATTGTCTTCTTAGTTTTCTGCTCAGGATGCAAGGGATGAGGTCCTCAACAATTTCACCCTCTCATGCATGGACCAATAATTAAAATAGATTTCT
Source organism: Cyclura pinguis (assembly GCA_030412105.1). NCBI lineage: Eukaryota > Metazoa > Chordata > Lepidosauria > Squamata > Iguanidae > Cyclura > Cyclura pinguis. The sequence continues at coordinate 12,065,071 of CM059599.1, read as the reverse complement.
CCCTTTTGTGAGGTGACAATGAATATATCTGTGCAGTAGTCTCCCCCTGATCAAGGGAAAGAATTGAGAGTGGAGTAGACCGCCTCAGGGACTGGTGGACTCTTCTTCTGGAGATTTTTAAATAGAGATTGAATGAGCATCTCTCAGAAGTGTTTTACTTGTGCATCCCTGGATGTCAGTGGGTTGGACCAGAGGCCCCTTGCAGTTTTGTCCAACTCAAAGGTTCTCTGATTCTATGATCTCAAAATGTTCCATGGAGATTTTTGTGCATAGAAACACACACATTTTCTTATGTGCAAAAAACTTGTTTGCTATACAGAAAACACAATTTATTGCACAGGAAGCAGAGGAGAAAATACTCATCCATGCCAAAGAAACATGCTTTTTGCACTAAAGATATCTTTTCTGCAGACAAAAGCAGTGTATTTTTGTGCACAATAATCCCCTCAAACACTTTGAATACTGGGAGAATTCTGTGCAAAAATTTTACTAATCTGTAATTCTTTCTGATGGAATTTCCTGGCTGTTGGGAAACCCATTTTTTGATATGAAAAAAAAATAATGGAGAGTATGATCCCCAATCCTACATGATTCTCAACGTGCTAGAGATTTAGGAATTAATTAATATAATTAATAATTGGCTGCTTTTTTTTTTTGGAAAAAGAAAGTGCCGAGCAAAGGTGGAGGAGTGAGGAATGTGCAGGCTATACTCTCAATACAGATTGGAGACCTACACCAACATCTACACCTTTCCTAGCTTTTCGTCCTAATAAAAATAGCAGTCCTGACGTGGAGATAGTTTGGAATGGGCCAACAGGAAAAAGGAGATGATGCACAGGAATTTAGGAAAGGACACTACAAGTAAAGGAAGGGTTCAGCACCTCTCCTAGGCCAACAGTTTCTCCACCTAAAATTATCCTTTCCAAACACATCCACACCCACTGCTTTCAAGTTGTGCAGCAAACCTATACATAAGTGTAAGATTCTAGTGGTGTCCCATCTAATTAGGCCTTAAACGCTGATGGATATGATAAACTTTTGCTAGAGAACGTGAAAAAAGCAGTGGAAGCTGACCCAGCTTAATATATCCTTAGGCACTCCTTCATGAGCAAAGTATAGCAGAGGTACATGAGGATCTACTAGTACATCTACTAGTACATGATATTCAGTAGATCAGTAAAGGTGGATCAACAAGGGTTACAGTTTATTCCAGAGAAGGGCAACCAAGATGATCAAAGGTCTGGAAACCAGAGCTTATGGGAACTGACTTAGGGAGCTAGGTATGTTTACTTGGAGAAGAGAAGACTGAGAGGTGACATGATATGTAATCTTTGAATATCTGAAGGGATGTTACATAGAAGATGGAGTGTGCTTGTTTTCTGCAGCTCCAGAGACTAGAACATGAACCAAGGTAGTCAAAGTACAGGAAAAAAAGATCCCACCTAAACATTAGAAAGAACTATTTTATCATAAAAGTTGTTCAACAGTTGTTGAAAGGGTAGTGGACTATCCGAGGAGATGTCCATCCATCCTCTGTTTGAAAATCCCCAAACAAAAGATGGATAGCCACTTCTCAGGAGTGCTTTTGTTGTGCATTATTGTGTGTGTATTTGTTGTGTATTTTGTTGTGTATTGTCATGTATTGTGTATTTTGTTGTGTCATTGGGCAGGGTGAGGGTGAGGAAGGAGGGTATCCTTGGGGCAGGCCCACATAGTTATGCCTTCACTTTAGGGCTCAGTGGCAGGTGGGGGGTGATGTTGTGGGGCCCCCCTCCCAGATGGGGTCACTGAGCTAGCGACCTAGCATCATGGATTCCCTTGGGGACCTGGTGTCTTGCCCATGGGAAGATGGGGGAGGGGTCCTGGGTTGACCCATCGCCAATCAATGCTCAATCATTCACAGGCCCCCATGAAGTCAAATTCAAGTTCACAGTCATGTTCAATGTCAAGGAATAAAAGGAACTCCAAAAGCTGACACTGTTTAATTGCTGCCCATCTCTTGAAATGAAGAGAACACACAACAGGCCTTGGGATGAATATGGGCAATTTAATTAATTATTGCCTTGGTTTAATTAGGCAATAATTAATTAAATTGCCCATATTCATCCCAAGGCCTGTTGTGTGGTCTCTTCATTTCAAGGGATGGGCAGCAGTTAAGCAGTGTTGGCTTTTGGAATTCCTTTTGTTTATGTCTTAGTGGGGCAGCTCTTTTCATTATCTGTGTGGAGGTTCCACTTGCATTTTCATTGGTTTATACATGAACCAAGCAAACATAGTTATATCCCATGCAAAACATCTGTGGAGATTGATGGAACCCTCACGCTGCTAGCCAATCAGCACTACTTCCAGCAGGGTGATCTTCTCCAGGGTGAAGCTATATGGAAAGAAAAACATTCCTAGTTTTGTGCGTGTTTGTGTGTGTGCGTGTGTGCGTGTGTGCGTGCGTGCGCGTGTGTATGGAGAGTTGAGACAAAAGATGGTAACATCTATAGCACAGTGGTGCCCTACAAAACTTCCTTCATCCTGCTTTGCATCATGACACTCAAAACTCTCATTTCATTTCTTCTTTTCACAGGAGTTACAGAACCAGTCATGTCCCACAGCAGCTGTTTTGGAGCTGGTTTCTTCTGCGCCCCGTTAGTCTGTCCTGTCTTCACTGTGAGGGTTGGACTATGCGGTGTTCGATACAGATGTTGCAGACCGTAAGAAAAATACTGTTTCGGGGAGAGGCTATTCAGAATAGACACAGTCAGAGTTGGCAATGTTTCATTTTAACTCATTCTTTGGCCAGAGTTTGGGAAAGTTACCTTTTGACTGCAAAATCCCAAATCCCCCATCCAAATTGGTGAGGAATTTTGGGAGCTGTGCACCCTGGGACAACCGTGCTTTTAGATACAAAGTTGGTTGCCCAGTGTCAGTATTCAGCAGAAGAGTGATACAATGCAGCCACTGTGTAACTATGTGAATTCTAACATCTGGTTATGCTAGTCCCGATGGGTTCTTCTCAGTCTAGCTCAACCCACCTCTCCTTCTATTCATCTTTACAACTCCACTGAGATATTTGGCTTTATAGCTCTATAGTTGGCTCTGTAACTAAGGTATTTGTGTAGCTCTAAGTAGTGTCTTTCAGCCCAGTACCTCCCAGTCCTCACTTACCAGGCAGCAGCAGTCTCTGCAGGCAACAGAGTTCTGTTCCCGTGTCAATGGGAAAGCAGCTGATGGACATTTCCATCCTCTCCTGTGAATGATCTCCCAGTCAGAAGCAGTGTTTCTGTTGCGATTTGCTCTCACACTGGAGATCACTTGTAAGAGAGTGGTGGTAGAAATGTCAGTCAACTGCTTCTGGATTGCCAGGGGAAGAAAACCTTGTTGGTTGCAGTGGCTGCTGTCCAGTGCATGAGGACTGGTGGACTTTCATAGTCACTATATATTTCCTAAACTAGGTAATATATAGGGACTGTGAATACAACCCAGTCATGATTTGTAACTGCCTTAGCGAATTCTGTCCATTGTTTGTTTGTTTGTTTATTTTTGTATATTTGTAATTGCTTGCCTACATCCTCTCAATCTTTGTTGGACCTTGTGTAGAGAGAGGATCTGTAGTATAGTTGATGAACGGGGACCAGAGTCCCATAAAAATATCATTTGATGTTTCCTCTTTGTTCTGCTGGATACGGGAGGTTAATTTTTCTGCGAAGGCATTCCTTCAGAGCCCATCTAACCACCTCTTAACTAAGAGACCATCCGCTGATTTCCATGACTTTTATACCTCAGCACCTAGCATTACAGAAATTAATTGCTTATTTGGTGAATCCACATTAGCTGCATCAAAAATTGACAGAATTAATAATGTGTCTCTAAACAAGAGATCTTACCTTATTATTTGACTAATCAAGGAAAGAACATCATTCCCAAACTGGAGGGTCTTAGGGCAGCAAAGCCACATATGTTCTAGAGAGCCTTTTCCCTTAAGCCCCTCTAGCATCTGTCAGATCAAACATTATTGATACGATGCAATTTAATAGGATAGAAGTGCCACCTCTGTGCAGTTTTGACAACACCTACTGAGAAAGTTGTTGATCAGATGACTAGCATCACATATAGACTATCCAAAGAGCAAGTATCTCTCTGTTGCAACATCTTTCCCTCTCCCAGTCAAGCAACATGAGAACGGGCATATTGTCCCACCCTGCAAGATTGTTGTAAAGAAAATGCCGGTGATATATTTTTTTAAAAAATGCCACTCCTTTTCCAACGAGTTCAGAATAGTATAACATGAACAACATCTCAGTGAATTAGCTCAGGAGCAAGCCTGTATTTCTCAACCTTTACTCTCTTCCCTTTTCCATTCAGAGATATTGGGATGAGAACACTGACCTTTTTTGCAAGACTGTTGTAAAGAAAATTCTATGGCCGTTTCCCCTCCAGATTTTCAAACATTATTTCCATTTTTAACCCTGTCTAAGGAATTCAGATTAGCATACAAATTCAACAGCAGCACCTAACAAATTGGAGATGCATCTCAAAATGCTCACAAGATGATTATTTTAGTACTAAAGAACCCTGTTACCCCAAAATGTGGGTGACCCAGGGGTCCACTCGTGATACCAGTACCTTCACAAATGGCAGGGAATATTAGTTTAAAGAGGAGGCCTGCAAGAGAGCGGTAACGTTAACAGATCTTTTACACTAATGTCTACCTGTACTAGTCCAGGGAAGAACCAGCCAGAGATTCAAAAGTAAGCTTATTTGTTATATTGAGGGAATTGCAGTCACCCACACAAGATCCGGCAATCACACAAGGCTAACTTGAAGGAAAAGGGAGAAAAGTTTGGAAAGCAAGGCTTTTAGGGAGAAGCGGGTGATATTTACCAATCCAACAGAGAAGCTAAGAGTGATGTGGCTTAGATGCAGAGGCTGAGAACAGTCCACAACCAGGAACCAGAATGGTAGAGTGATGACCAGCAACCAGTGTACTACAAGTTGGCTAGTCAAAAACTGAGGTTTATATACTCTTTTTCTGCATGAGGGCAAAGGTGTTAACAACTCTCCAGCAGCATAAATAATGGGGTCCGCGATGTACTAATGGTCTTAACGTTAGGGGACAAAAGGCTAATGGAAATCTTGATAGCTCTTGATTGTGGGGCAGGCATAGGATAATGGGGAAGTTCCAGTGGTCAGAGGGAGAGGAAATAAGATAATCAACCATCCTGTGGGAACATTTCAGGTGCTCTTGTCTCTTGTGAGTCATTGAAGGCTAACTGTAAGTCCATCTTTGTTGGAATTTCCTGACTATGACCTGGTCATGGCTTGGAGGGTTTGTCTAACTAGTTTTTACAATGCATATGTGTCATACTGAGTTTACTTCCAGCCCCCCCCCCCCAAGCCTCACTTCTACCCTTGAAAAGGAGCAGGAAATTCCCCAGCATTCACTAATTTTGCATGCTGCCACCACCCACTGAATTCTGAATATACTTGTAACTGAACAGGACAGTGGGACCCTGTCAGTGAATTGCCAATCTCTATGCTTAAGGACCTTTCCTTTTCCTCCTCCTTCTGAGTGAGAGAAGTTCTATCTAAGCGTGTGCCGAAGAATGGCGTGGGAATGGAGAGGAAACAGAGGTTTTACAGAAAAGCATTTATTGTAAGGCATGCAAGTAAACAAGACAATAATACACATGAGAGACTCCCCTCTCCCAGGTACGCTTAAGTTACAAGTAGTTATAACAACAGATACATTCTTAAGATCAGCCAACCTCCAAAATAATAAAAAGCCCTAACGCGACTAACTACCTTATTCTAGTTACTCACATTTGGGTTCACAGGCTTAGATGGTCTAGGAGAGGAATGAGACCAGGACGTGAGGCCTAGGGCCTGCAGCCTACTACTGGCACAGGTCCCATCTCCAGGAGGTTCCTTTGTTGTCCCTCTGCCACATGGCCTCTCAAGGACTTTTTACAACTTCTCCTTCGAAGCATCTCGAAGCATCTCGAAGATGCTCACCTCTTTCCCCTTGATTGGGCAATTCTCCCCCCATGAGCAGTGAGGCTGACCCACAGTAAAAATGTAACCTAATCCCAACACCTCATTAACCCTTGGTTTACCTGAAGAGGGAAGCATCCCCCTTCAGCCAAGTCTAGATAATGGGAAGCCCCATTATCACAATATGTTCAGCCAGTCCTTTCCTCTTAGCCAGTATGGCCAGGCAGCCATAGCAGAGTATAATTTATATGTTATGCCACTATCAATATATGCCAATTAAACCATATCAAAGTGTGAAAGATGCCCGTCCAACCTTTCTTTTGTACGCCCAAAATTTTATATTAGAATCATAGAAGCTCAGAATTAGAAAGGGGCTGCAAGGGCCATCAATTCCACTGTCAAACAGCTCTTACAACCAAGAAGTTTTTACTAATGTTTAGACAGAATCTCCCCCGCCACCTGCCCTCATAATTTGAATCCATTGGTTTGTGTTGTAGTCTCTTGTGCAGCAGAAAACTAGCTGGTTCCATCTTCTACATGGCATCCTTTCAGATATTTTGGCCTATGTGTAGTCTTAAAAGCTTCTTCAGGGGCTATATAAAATCATAAAAAGGCAACATGTAAATGCAGGGGATCGCATTACATACAGTCATAATTATGTAGGTTCATTGCCTGTAGTCCATTTGAAATCAAACTCCCTAGACTGTTTAGAATGTAAGGAATTTGAAAGTAGGACACACTGGCTACTGTCTGGCTCTGTTGCTCTGCACAATTGTTCACATAAAGTCACTGAAATTCCTCGAACATTTGCAATACGCTGCGTGCCTGGATGTCTGGTTGCATCTGTTTAAGTGGTGACCCAAATTCATTTTGTTGTATTCCTACAGATTCCTTAGAAAGTGATGGCACAACTGTCACTAGAAAGTGAGGGCTCTTTTGCTGACCTCCTTTGAGATCTCAAGGAACCCAGCCAGCAGAACATCTCTGCTCCTGCAAACACTTCATCCTTTCTTTGATAACCATTGGAATCACCAATCATCTGGTTCTAGAAAAAGATTTCTCTTCCTCTTGCTATTTCTGAATACCAATAAACTTGCAGTGAAACTCTTGTGTGCATTGTTCAGATGGGAGAAGGGTCCTTTCAGTTTAACCAGGAATATTACTACTTGAAGCACACTTATTCATGCTAACTTTAAACTTTCAGAGGCATTGACTTCAGTTTCTCACACAGCAAGGAACACAAATTACAGTTAGCGTCACCATCTCTGAGTAGATGCCATCACTCAATGATAAAATACCACTGTAGTCCAACAGAACAACTTTCAACCTGTCCAACCCATCACATTGCTTGAACAGTCAAAGTTGTACGGTGATTAAAATGGCCTTCCCCTAAAGGACATTAGTGCCCTTGATGCCACTGGTTACCTCCCAAAAAAGTTTTATGTTTTTTTTCATCATTGCAGTGTCAAATCTGGCAACTGCAGGGACTCGATAAATGATTACCATGTTCCTCAGACTACAGTCAGTTGCCCACTGCTATCCTGGAAGATGCTAGCCACAAAACTGGTTTTGCTAGCCACTAACGAGCACACAAGCAAGCCTTTGCCTAGCTCACAGAAACACGCAAACAAGTATCCTTACCCCTACAGACACAAAAGCATTAACTCAACAAACTCTCCAAAAAGACTCTCTGGGGGTTATGGAGGTTTAACCCAACAGACACAAGGTCACTATATGCTGTCTCTTCCACCATGCCCATGCAAAGCACCTGTTAGCCTTGCCTTGTTACGTCGAAGTTGACTTGATAGCAGTTAACAGCTGAGATCCATAGACTGGTGAGTCTACGGATAGGTTTGGCTTTCATTGTTATAGTATATCCAGCACTGGACAAAGTTAACAGGTTTCTTTACTGCCTCATTTATATTATATTGTTATTTGGCACATAATTTCAATTTTGAACCATATTATTTCAACATATTTCTGCCAATGCAGTTATTAGTCTTTCCATTTATTCTTCCTCTAGCATGCAACTTAATATTTCCCTCAATTTGAATCCCACAGAAGAGATAAAATTTTCCATTCATCTTTAAATTGATTTATTGTCTTTTTTAAGAATAGCATTATTAGTTTATCTAGTTCTGCCATATCATGGAGTTTTAATAACCAGTCTTCTGTGGTGGGGATTGATACATGTTTCTATTCTGGTGTATATATTAACTTTCCAGCAGTAATCACGTACAACAAAATTTTCCTTTCGGCTCTGTTAGTTGGGCCGCTTTTATCATATTAAGTAAATATATTTCTGGAGTTATTGGAAATTTGATAAGTTGGAAACAGATTGAAGACACAGAACAACAACAACAACACAACATTGGCACAGATGTGATAGATAAGGAAGGGGGTCAGGAGTACCAAAGCAAGAGGCCCAGTTGGAAGTGGAGGAGGCTGGCATTCCTGGCATGACAGTGGCAGAAGTAGAGCCTGGTCGATCCTACTTAGCACCTGCAGTCACACTCTCTCAGCCATGTTGGAAAGCAAATGCAAACCCCTCTGAAAAATTCTTGCCAAGAAAACCCCATGATAAGCTCACCTTAGTCTTGCTATAACTTGGAAACGACTGGAAGGCACATGACAACAAATAAACAGCAGGCAAATGAAACTGGGTGAAGATCTTCTAGGTTAGCCATGTAAGTGGTCTCAGGATAAGGACCTTGGTAAGACACTAGGAGGTAGTTGGAAGAGAAGCAGCCCTGGAGGGGATAGACTGGGAGATTTAGACCATTTTGGCACTACACTGTTATAGGGCTGTTATTCCACTTTCAGTTACTGTGTTAACTGCGGTAGATAACCCTATCCCGGGGTCTACAATTCAATATTAAAAATATCTCCACGTGCTTGAGAGGTCCCCCGAACGAGCATGTAGTCAGGCGCAGTCGAACAGCTGAAATCAGGAAAAACCCGGTCAGGCCAGTAAACTCTTAGTCACATCGCCCCAGGAGACCTCCAGCCAGGTAAAAACTTAAAATACAAAAAGGATTCTCAGCCCCGAGAAGCCTGCTTGAAAGAATTAGCGCTTCTAACAAATAGCCCGTCAAGCAAGGACGATTTGCATACCGCTGAGGCTTTGACAACCCCGGCAATTCAATCATGCAAAGGACTTTGACATTTTGGAGCTTTGTTCTAGCTCCTCCATCTATTGTTCTCCCTGGGAAAGGATTAGCCCTCCAGGTACCGTTTCCCCCATAAATAGACCCGGTTTTTGAGCGGCTCTTTGGATTGCTCCGGATCGCTCTCGGCTTCCCATCACTCCGTCTGGTATTCCCTCAGCTCTCCACATGCCGAGCCTCATCTCTCTTGCTCCACACTGTCCCGGACCTCCAGACTTCAATACCAGGTGCAGTATACCCCAGCAACACCCCTCCAGAGCCCCCTATCTGATTTCCTCTCTTTTATTTCTAAATAGCTCTTGTGTGAGTGAGTGCATAAGTGTGAATGTGCGCAAGTCTTTATTTTTAAATAAAATCATTTAGTTAACAATTTGGTGTGGTTTTTGGCGCGGCCTGACCCCGTAAAAATTGGGTTAAAAGATCTCGCTAGGTTGCCCTGCCTCTCGTATTGCTGTTCCTTGTGCTCTGGCTAGTTTTCATTCCCCATTAATTGGAGCACATTGAGGTGTCCCCCAACCAGAAATCAGGGTAACAACTGTGATGACAGAAATATGTTTTTCCTAAAAGAAAGCGTTCTAGGCATTTTCCATCCTACACACTATCTCTTGAAGAACTCTGCAGATAAACTCCATATCTGTATTTTGCTTTGCCTATTTAACCTGATGCAGGCAGAAGTATGAGGAGGTAAGCAGTAAAAAAGCAGAAGAGGACAGTTTTTTTTTCATACTTTGATTCAGATGGGTCATCCAGAGTCACTGAACACAAAGGAACCCAACTGCTGATGAGAAGAGGTGAACATCTGCTGGGTTTTAGGGCAACAAGGATTGCAATAGGCTGAGCTGTTGATCTCTTGTTAGGAGAAATTATGGATGATTCATTTAGGAGAGAGGTGCAGTTTCATTTGAATGGTATTTTGTTTCAACACCCTTCTGAATTCCTTGTGGAAGTGTTGCTCTATGGCTGTTAGCCAACCCAAAGTGATGGTTCTCTGGATAGAGATATAGCTACAGGGATGTGTGTGCATGAAATGAGAACCTTGCTCTCCAAATTAGAATTCTGCACTCTCGTGAAATTTTTCTTCAGTCCTCGAATTCCTAGCATTGCAGAGAATCATTCTGAAGGGGAACCTAAACTGGCTGTATATGTGCCAACTCAAAAATGCTGCATCTCTGTATATTGTGTATTCTGGTGGTGGGGAAATTCTTCCAAAAGAACAAGCTGACACTGTGTCCCATGACACCGAGAGAATAGCAAATGAGTTATGTAGAAAGAACTGGGGAACGATTATTTACCTGACAAGAGGCTGTACGTGACCAACTCACACCTAAAAGTTTTGACTTCTATCAAATTCATTAGTGCCAGTGGATTTTCCCAGTACGTGAACATTGCAGTAGTACCTTGGCAACCTTGGCTAACTACATCAGAACGTAACTGCTTGTGGCTCAGAGCTCCCTTTCTGGCTATATCCTGCTCTGTAAGAATGTGGAAAAGAAATGCATTTCTTTTCCTAAATAAAGTTGGATCCTTGATTCACTAGGCCTGGTCTTCTAGTGCCTCCTAGAGTTATATGAGAAAGAAAATTGCCTTAAATTCACACCTAGCATTCTTATACGTGCCATGTTTGAATGTCCTTAACATCTTTGCCTGCCCCTTTTCTTTAGATCTCTGAATTGTACTTCTAAATATTCAGCTGAGGTTTTAAGTTACTGCAATGCTAGATATTTGAGGACAGCAGGAAAATTTCATTGGGGGACGGAATTCTCATTTGGAAAAGGGTAATGCTGTCATTTTGCCCTCTCTGTTGCTGCACACCTGGATCAAACTTTTGTTTGGTAACATTACAGATTCTATCACACAGCTAGCTCCAAGAGCTTCCACATCATTGCTCTTCCACTGTAAACTGCAAATGGAATTGCAAACAATTTCTTCATCTTCTGTACGTGGGATATCCCATAATACCTAGAGAGATTTGCTAGCCTTTTTTAGATCATGTGCATATATAGCTGAGAGCCACAAGAGGTCCCCCTTCTCTGCAGAATCTACAATAATTATGTAAGAAAGTTGCACACTCCATGCTTAAAAATAAATGGAAACTATTATTTGCAAAGGCAGTTAGCATATTGCTTTGGCTGTTTTTTGTAGTTTATTGTTGGCATTATGTGTTGTACGGAGAAGCAGAAAGGCAGGGCACCTGAAGCTTTACCCTCCACCACTATGACCACTATGGTGTCACTGGGTGTTGTCTGCATAAGGAAAAGCAGATCTTTATCATCAAGGGTTAGAATCTTTTTTCTTCCTGATTCTTTCAGAAAGCAGAATTCTGTGCCAAATATTCCTGTAGCAGAAGACCAACTGCCCTTCTCTATCTACAACATCATGCTTTCAGTTTCCTTTTCCTTACAGCCAATCTGAATTCTTTGCTCAGACAAGGAGGAACACTTCCATGGCATTTCAATAAGAGAGAAAGATGCAATAGCTTTGTTAAGGGGATGATATTTTCTCATTCTCTGACTGAGCTCTTGCACTCACTTGGACCCAGATTGTATTCCGTCCCCCATGCACACTGCATCTCTCCCTGCAACCTGGGCACTTTGCATAACAATTTAGTGGCTGGGAAAGGGTGGTGGGGGGGTGAGACAGCATCCATGTGTGTTCTTGCAGCTGGATTCATGAAGATGATGTTCTCCTTCTGGGCCTTCAGAATTCCTCTGGGAGGTTCAAGAGAATGCCTGTTTTTATATGTGTCTGATGGCAGGAACATGACTGGACAGGGTCTGCTACCTCCGCCCTCCACTTGCCCCCAAATGGCCACGGGGGACATCCAGTCAGCAGGGAAGTAGGTGTTTTGGGCAGGAAGTCATTGTGGATAGAGATGCTGGATCCCACTGGAGAAGCCGGACACCTCCAAGGTGGATGGAGATGGTGGATATGGCTGTCATAAAATATGTTTTGACATTGTATTGGATAGCTCACTGACTGGCTGCAGGTCTCTTACTACATGTAGCACCTCTCCTCTGATGAGCCCTGCATGTTCGAATTTGACTTCTGCCATGAAGGCATTTCAGGAAGTAGCCATGTTTCAGTGTTAGCATAATATTTATCCATGATGCTCAGAGCAAGATTGGTGAACCCCTCAAAAGTTTCTGCATTCCACAGCAGCATCCTCAATCCTCTACTTCAAGCTGAAGTTCCAAACAGTGGTTCACTATATGTTATGCCAGATGTCTCAAAGTTTGACAGAATGCTTTTGGTTGCCACCCAGCTTCAAGTCAAAGTCCCAAAAGAGATCTTCTGGAAGGAAGGAAGGAAGGAAGGAAGGAAGGAAGGAAGGAAGGAAGGAAGGAAGGAAGGAAGGAAGGAAGGACACCACATTATTCATTGAGGCATAACGGGAGACCCTTCAAAATGTGACAGAGTGCTTTTGATTGACATCCAACATACAGTGGTTCATTTTAAGCCAGAATTCCAAATGAGGAGCTCCCCAGTAGCAAAAAACAGGGCCTGCAATAACAGTTTGGGATTTTTTAAAGGATTAGAAAAGAGTAGGGAGCTCTCTGAAGTATTGCTACTAAGATGCTTGAAGCAGGAAATGAGAAGAGGTGGGAAAACAGAAAAGGGTAAGATAGAGTCTCTAAAATTCTTTTTGGTTAAAAAAGGGCAGAAAACAAGAGATGGGTGTTTAATGAACTGAGAGGAGGGGCTTGTCAACGAAGGCACCCTACCAACCCAGATGGTTCAAATTGATTGGCTGGTGCAAATGGAACCCCAGGCTAGCCAGAGGGAGGGGCTATATGGGGAGGAGTGAGCAACTGAAACTTAACTGAAAACAGAGGGTTGAGACTGAGAAGAGAATTGAAATTTGATGGAGAGAGTTGAGTGCGGATGCTGAGAAGAGGGTGTGTTGGGGTTGGAGACAGAGAGAAATGTTGTGCTGGTTTATGAATCCCTACTTACCAAATATCTATTACCTTGAAAGTGTGTTAGATAAAGATTTGTTTATATATTCTTTTATAAAGAGCTGTCCAATTCCTCTGTACTGGGTTACACACGCTGCCATCATTACCACAGTCATTGGAGAGACAAATCACTGCTGGTCCTTACATCTGAGAAGAGTGAGGATTTAAGGAAAGCAGTAGAGGAAGATAACCAGATAGGAGAAGCCAGTGGGGGACAAAGAGTGAGAAGGAACTGCATTCTCTAAGAAGGGAGAATAGGAGCAGACCTTAGTGTCATAGCCCTGGATTGATCCAGAGATCTTCCTGGCAGTTCAGACTGGGACATAAAGAGGTGTCAGGCTGGGCGACCCAAGTGTCTTCACAGGGTGTCCCTCTGGAGTACCACTGTTAAGATTCCTGAGGTAACACAAACACGGAAAAAGGTGGTTCCTTGAACCACTTTGGGGATATTATGTATGGACCTGGTCAGCTCTGGATATACTTCAGTAACGTTAAATATACCACAAGACTCTTCACTGTATTTAGCCTGAATGTCTGTAATGACTTGCTAGTTTCCAGGTCAAGCTGGAAATGAGACATACAGTGTCATGATTATCTTATTTATAATGATGGACTTTAGAATTCAGATATTTCTCTCTGGGGTTGTTGTTGTTGTTGTATGCCTTCAAGCCACTTCCAACTTATGACACTCTGAGGCAGCCCTACCATGAGGTATCCTTAGCAAGATTCGTTCAGAGGGATTTACCTTTGCTTTTCCTCAAGTGACTTTTGATGTGATAGTTAGAAGCTGAATTCCTGTTACAATTCTTCCTCTCACTGCAAATCTCTGGTGGCATGTATAAGTGAAAATGTCAGTACACTGTACCGCGATTGCTAGAAGGACAGACCTCCATTGTTCACAGTAGCTGCTGCCTGGTAAACTTGGACTGGAAGATTTTTTATTTTTTTTTTGGAGCAGGGGGGAAGTTTTCAGAGCATTTAATATTTTATTTTCGAGTTCCTAAGCAATTCTAAATGAGCCATTCTGTCTTCTTGCAATAACTGTGTCAAAGATCAATTAACATGACCGATCAAGAACATGTGTTTGTTCAGAGAAAGAATGATGCCTATGTTAGAATGATCTGTTCTCTGTTCCTCTATTTCATTTTTGATAAGCGACTCTTGTGTGCATTTTCTCACTCTTTGGAAGCTTTATAAAAATCCTTATGTTTCAATAAGGCTTTTTTTCATTTCCTTCAGACCACTGCTTGAAGCCAGGCTGACACTAGAGGCTGACAGGATGCTCCCTCTTGGACAAGAATAATTGTGTGTGTGTGTGTGTGTGTGTGTGTGTGACAAAAAGAGCGAATGAGAGAGAGAGGTTGAGAGAGAGAGAGAGAGAGAGATACTCCTTCCTGCCTGATTCAGGACCCAATTTCAGCTCCATGATATGACCTGGGAAACAAGGATGGACTAGTATTTCAGTCACGTTCAACATTATGATTTTTGCATAAAGCCACAATCATGAATAAGGAAGAACCTACAAAACAGTTATAGACATGTTACTCTAGGTGACACATCTGTAATTGTGAAAGCGAATTCCCACAAATGGTATTCATTTGGCAAAATACTGAAAAAAGAGAGAGAGAGAGAGAGAGAGAGAGAGAACTTTCACTCCTTCTTCGCTTTTTGGAAATAAACAACAATTCTCTTCATATGGGTACAACTACTTTGCTGGTCTTCATAGAAGAAAGTATAAACATTTTGCTAGAAAAAGAAGCATTTTTCATTTTGGAAGGGATGGGCACATAGTTGAACTGAACTGAGTGAGTCTCTGATGTCAGCCATGAAGAAGAGTGAGCAGTAAAGGAAGAGGTGGGGTTCATGCAGGTCCACGCATGCTCTTGAAATTTTTTCCAGGTGGGTAGATGAAAAATTCCATCCTAAGGGAGATACAAACAGGAGAGCAGTCCATTGAAACATGGAGGATGATGCCCCTACACCAGAGGTGGATAAAGTGTGGCCATGTGTGGTCTTGTGCCCCTTCTTGTAGCCATCTGTACCTGACAATAATTGGCTCCCGAAGGCCATACATAAGCTCCAGGGGGAACACTTGGCCATTTTGATGCATTTTTGCCCTCTCCCCATGTTGGGTGGGGTTTCAAAGTATATCAAAACATTTCAAAACATCTATGGCTCCCTAGGGTTTATGCAAAGCTTGTATCAACACAGGACCAGCCCTAACATTAGGCAGAGTAAGGCAACTGCCTCAGTCACCAACAGCTTCTGCTCACTGTACCATGACTCAGGGGTGAGAGGGGGCTAGCCACGCCATCCACATACCCATGCCACAGACCTCCATTCCTCAGAGCAGCTTCCTTGTCTGTCAGGTGGATGTCAAGCCATTTTTATGATAGTGGCAATGTTGGAATAATTATGAATA
Organism: Cyclura pinguis; assembly: GCA_030412105.1. Taxonomy (NCBI): domain Eukaryota; kingdom Metazoa; phylum Chordata; class Lepidosauria; order Squamata; family Iguanidae; genus Cyclura; species Cyclura pinguis. The sequence continues at coordinate 12,049,544 of CM059599.1, read as the reverse complement.
TAGAGCAATTGTAGGTACATAACTCTAGGTTACAAATTCATAACAAGAGTGCAATATATCTACCAAAAGTCAGTAAAACTTAGATGTTGGGGGGAGGAGAGGAGAAATGGCAGCTCTCCCAGCTCTTCTTCCTGAATCCCCAGCTATTAACCACAAAGATGTGTTTGTCTCACAGAATATTTTATACCCCTTCAGCCTGGCCTGTGCTGCTCTCATTGGCCCTTTCCGCATGGGGTGAGTGAATCGCTCTGTGCCGTTACTTACCGGCTCTTCTTGGGTCTGAAGTAACGCACACTGTCCCTTGAGCCCTTCCGCAGGGCTCCTCCATTGGTGCAGGGCGAACTGGAGCAGTGCGAGGTCTGCAGATCTGCACTGCTCCGGCTCAAAATGGCGGCTTCCTGTGGCTTCCGGCCCAAAATGGCAGCTTCCAGTGTCTTCGTGGGAGTGGACCAACCACTGACACTGGCCACGCCCACAGCCCGCCCTCCGCTGATCGCAGGCTCGCATTGGTGCGAGCCTGTGCATCTGCACAGGTAAGTGGGAATGCAATGACGCGTTCCAGAAAATGTAAAGACCTGATTTTTCCAGTCTTTACTTAGCGTTGGGGAGGCCCACTTGCGGGCGGGTTGGATCGGACTGAGGTGTGGAACTAAGTTAAATAGTCCGCACCTAGTCTGATCCAAGGTGCGGACGACCTCCGTGCCAGGACGCCTTGGCCTGTTTTAACTGCCTCGTGTGGAAAGGGCCATTGTTGCTTACATGGTGGGTTCAGCTGCCATTTCAGGTTTGTATGTGAATGTAAAAGTATGTGCAGTTTTGGCCTCAAGTGCTAAAACGGGGTGGCCCCATAGCATCATGTGACTATTTACCGTCTGGAGGGAACCAGCTTACCAAAAGCAACAGTACAACTTGCTACGATCATGAGGACAAGGCCCCCAGTGTCTTTCCTCTCTGTAACACCATCTCCGTCTGCACACGCCTTCAGGGCATCTTCCAAATAGGGCTGAGAGAAATCCTGTGAAGAAGTAAAAAAAAAAAGGGGGGGTGGGGTGGGGGTAAAATTAATGGAACTTTGGCTAAAGGAATTGAAGCTGAATGGAACACCTTTATGAAATATTTAAGGGAAAGATGGAGTACTGAAATAATAGATAGGAATTGACAATGAAACCTGACAGATTGAGCGATAAATTGCAACTAATAAATTAGGATTTTCAATTTTTGAATTTATTTTGTAGGAAAACATAATAGTAACAATAATAATAATAAAATAATAATAATAATAAAAAATTATCTCACCTAAACAGTGGAATAGCACACCCACGCACACACAAAAAGATATCAGTGGAGGCTTGAAAATCATCATGCATAGATACCCAAGAAATAGGTAGGAGGAGGAAGTTCTGAGAGAATATGTACAGATAAAACTGTAAACATCATATAAATATTAGGAATTGTGAATTTTTTTGACAATTATGTCTGCATAATAAAAAGTACATATATGTGATATATGACCTACTATTGTTAATAACTCACATATCCTCCTTTTTTTCTTTTTCTTTTTTTCCTTCCGTTTCTAATTTTGTTTTATTTATACCGAAACTCAATAAAGTTTTCTTTTTTAAAAGGACAATGTCCTATGTAAGAGCTGATCTTTCTAAGTGGAAATTAATTCCAACGTGAGGCATGCAGAGTTTGGGAAAGTTATGTTGTTTGGATGTTTCCCTGAGAAATTACTTTTTGGACTACAAGTTCTAGTGGCCATGCTCTCTGGGATGTTCTGGATGTTGTAGTCCAAAAAACCTTTTCTAACTGCCTCAAAAATCTAAAGGAATTCAAAGTAGGGAGGTAGGTCAACCACAATTTCACGTCTTCACAAAGGAAGATGAATAATTAGTGTTTCGTTTCATTCTACTGTAGAAAACAAATATTCCGTCTCAGTATTCTCCCCAAAAAGAACCAGCATGGTGTAGTGGCGTGAACATTCAACTACGGCTCTGGAGAACAGGGTTCAAATTCCTGCTTTGTCATGGTAACCCACTGGGTGACCTTGATCAAGTCACATTCTTTCAGCCTACAGGGAAGGACATGGCAAACCTCTTTGGAACAAATTCTGCCAAGATAATTCCATAATAAGTTTGCCGTGTTCAAAAACAACCTGAAGGCACACAACAACAAATGCCAGTATGGGGTAGCCAACCTAGTGTAGTGGTCTGAATGTTGGACTAAGGGGCTTTTCGCACCACACTTGTTATAGTGCTATTATTCCACTTTCAACATCCTATGGAATCCTGGGAGTTTGCAGTTTAGGGAAAGGCCTTTAGAATTCTCAGCCAGATTGCTCTTGGGCCTCAGTAAACTACAAACCCCAGAATTCCACAGGATGTTGAATGTGGAATAATAGTACCATAACAGTGTAGTGCGGAGAGGCCCAAAGGCTCTGGAAACCAGGGTTCAAATCCCTGCTCAGCCATGGAAATCCATAGAGTGACCTTGGACAAGTCACATTCTCTCAGCCTAAGGAGGAGGCCTTGATAATATCCCTTTGAAGAAATTTTGCCAAAAAACTCCTGATAATAGGGTTACCTTAGGGGCACTGCTACATGGGAAGAGAAGAGTTTGATAGAGGATGTTTGATAGAGGGATGAGCATATTTTGAGTAATACATCATGGTAGGATGTTGTTGCGTTGTTTGAAACATGCTCCTCTTTCATCCATTGATTTTCAAAGTCTTTAGAGGTTTTTTTGGTGTTTTTTTTTGTACCCTTGGCATTTGAGTTCAGATATGTCATACTTAATGCTGTTGTGGCTAAAATACCCTAAAGATACCAGATTTCCTCTGTTCTTGGAAGCTAAGTAAGGTCAGCCATGGCCACTTGAATGGGAGATCTCCAACAAATACCAGGCTCTGTAGGCCATATAGGAAGGAACTAGCAAAACTACCTCTGAATATTCCTTGTCTGAGAAAACCCTACGAAATTATGGGGTGACTGTAAGTTGACAGGTACATAAAGGCACACATACACAAATTGGAAATGACTTGAAGGTACATAACAATGAAATCTCCCTGTATTCAAACATCCTGAAATGGTAATGAAGGAATTATTCTGCTGAGAAAATCACTTTTAGCATTCAGAAGCCCTATTTTCAGTGCAGAAAACAGGTTTCTGGAATGGGAAACAGTGGTCTCTGTGAAGGAAAGCCATTTTTTGTAAAGAAAACAGGAGAGAGGTGGGTTTGCATAAACCCTCCATGTGTTTTTCTCTGTGGTTTAATTCGTGTGCAGCACTTCATCATGTTGAATACTTGGAGAAGATTGCATAAAGTTTTCACCAGTCTATTATTCTTTTAGATGGGTTTCCTGATTTTTTGAGTTGGCAATGAACAATTATGAATATTCTTTCCATCCTTGATTCAGAATACCCAAATCTTTTGGACTGTGGTTTTGAGATTATTTATTTATCCATTTATTTAATTTATATCTTGTTTCTCTCGTTTTACAGCATCCATGGCAGCTTATAATGCAGTTAAACATGGAGTACAGCTAAGTAAAATATTTGTACAAAAGCTGTATAAAAACTGTTAAACAACAGTTTGGTTAAAACCCTAACATTAAAACAGTATAAAATATTATTATAACATAGCACAACCCCGTTGAAAGTCTTATCTGCCACATGACTTATAAGTCAAAGTCATGCCTGAATACAAAGGTTTTTGCCTGCTGGTAGAAGGAATAGAGAAAGGAGGCAAACTGAACTTCCTAGGGAAGAAAATTCCACAAGCAGGGAGCAGCTACCAAGAAGGTTCTGTCCTGTATCCTCACCACACATGCTTGTGATAGTGGTGGAACTGAGAGAAAGCCTTTACCCAAAGATCTCAGAACTTGAGCGGGCTCATCCAGGGAGATAATGTTTTTTCAGATAGTGTGGATCAAGCTGTTTAGGGCTTTAAAAGTCATAGCCAGTACTTAGAATTCTGCCTGGAAATAGGGCAATAGCCAGTGAAGCTGTTCAACAAGGGGGACTATATGTTCCTTGTACCAGTCCCCAGTCAGCAACCTGGCTGCAGCATTTTGGACCCACTGAAGTTTCTGAACAGTTTCCAAAGGCACCTCATGTAGAAGCAGTCCAGTAATCCGACTGGGAGGTAATCAAGGCATGTATTACCAAGGCCATTAAAAAGGTGTAGAAACCTTTTGTTTTCTTGCTAAATGAGTTTGATGGCCTCGTCCTTCCTGCCTATAGGCTGAAGAAAAGGTGTTCACTCCCAATATCTTACCTGGCAATGTAAGGAAGAGAACAAGAAACAAACAGAATGAAATCTTCATGGCTAAATATCAGAGTGTCTGCAGTCTCTCTGAGGCTAGAAGATGGGGAATAGCAATAACTTGGAGGAGGAGGAAGAGAAATCTTGTGGGAGAAGAACAGCTTGTTCTTTGAGGGAATGTGTGTTGCCCGTTGGCAACTTCAAGATTGACATGCACACACATTTCTTCACTGAATACCAAAGTCAAGATCTTTTATGCCAAAGTATTTCTGATTTCAGTCTATGGATGCGAAAATTGGACGGCAAAGTAAGCTGACAGGGAAAAGAATCAACTCATTTGAAACGTGGTGCAGGAGAGTTCTACAGTTATCACAGTCAGCCAAAAAAAAAAGAAAAAAAAAGGCAAATGAATGGGTCTGAGAACAAATCACACCTGAATTCTCATTGGAAACCAAATTGACAAAACTGAGGCAGTCATACTTTGGACATATCATGACATGACATGACATGACTCACCAGAAACTGAAGGCACTAGGAAAAGAGGAAGACCACATTATAGGTGGATTTGCAGTTAAGGAGGCTACAATCCTGAGATGTAAGCATGGAGTTGATATCTGGGGCTCTTGGTCTCTCATTCACAGGGTTGCCATAAGTTGCCAGTTCTCCAAGGAGCTTGTTGAAGTCTTTCTCTCAATCTCTTTTGTTATAGTAGCAGAATGGAATCAAGTGGAGGACACAGAAAGAACACATTTCTCTTCTCTTAACCCACAGATACTGTCTTCTACTGCTATGTAGTTGCTGCCAATTGCCATCTGACCTTCAGTATCTTATGGCTAAGGAGCCAGAGGGATGATTCTGAGGAGTGAGCAAGGGAAAATCAGTCTTTCAGTGGTTCATAGACCCTCAAACTGAGGGAAACGTTCAGCAGTTTAAAAAATAATGGCCTGAATCCTATTGGCTGTTCCTAACTAGAGAAGCCGCATTAAAAACCAGATGTTAGTGGTGAGGTGAAGGGCCTTTCCGCACTATACTGTTATAGTGCTATTATTCCATTTTCAACATCCTGTGGCATTCTGAGGTTTGTAGTTTACTGAGGCCCAAGAGCTCTCTGGCTGAGAATTCTAAATGCCCCTCCCTAAACTCCAAACCTCAGATTCCATAGGATGTTGAAAGTGGAATAATAGCACTATAGCAGTGTAGTGTAGTGTGGAAAGGCCCCAAAAATATACGTACATCTTATTGAGTCAACAGGTTCATTCTAGTTGGGAGAAATGAAGGGAATTAGGCTGGAGTGTGTGTGTGTGTGTGCGTGTGAGCGCGCGTGTGTGCGCACACGCGTGTGTGCATGTGTTTTGGAAGGATAGCACAAGTCCTTTGCTGGCTCCTGCTTTGTTTCTGGGTAGAACTAAAAAGTGCAGGTTGGGGTTTGTAAAGGTCTATATGTCTTGGGTCCAGGTCATCTCAGGGCTTGTCCAAAAAGGGGAAAAAGAAGTCCCTGAAGTCTTGAGACTTTCTTTTTACTTTGATTTTACCTGTATATTCATGGTTTTACATCCAAATTCTTTGTCAAAATATTTTAGATTTCCTCCCTCCCTCCTTCATAGACTCATAGAAACATAGAGTTGGAAGAGACCACAATGGCCATCGAGTCCAACCGCCTGCCATGGAGGAACAAACACTCAAAGCACTCCCAGCAAATGGCCATCCAGCCTCTGTTTAAAAACCTTGAAAGAAGGAGACTCCACCACACTCTGGGGCAGCAGATTCCACTGTGGAACGGCTCTGACTTATCAGGAAGTTCTTTCTGATGTTTAGGTGAAATCTCTTTTCCTCTTTTCCTTCCTTGTATTCTTTCTCTTCCTCTCTTCCCCTCTTCCCCTAACCACATGTCACATCCAGACTCAGGCAACATTTCAGAAACTGTCTTTCACCAATTTCCACCGAGCCTTTTAAAATTCTTTTTCATGAATTAAAGTCAGAATATTAAAGTGTTTTAGCAACATTACCCTAGTTAAATGATCATTTTCTTTTATTGCCAGCATTTCCCTCCCTTGATCTTTGTTGAGTCTAAGTCCTTCCAAAAATTGCTATATTTCCTGGTGGTGGCCATCTTAACTAGTTCCAGTATAACACAAACAGATATCCATGGAGATGTGCATTTCATTTCCGGAAACAGTGGGTTTATTTAAACTGACCTGGGGAGAGGGAATGAAAAGTCCTTTGTAATGGAAATACTTTGGGATGGGAAAAAGGTTAAGTAGATCTTCAGGATAAGATTGATTTTTATGGGAGAACAACCTGACACTTTCAGAGACTTTTTTCTTGTCTGGCTAGGTTCTCAATTGACATGTTATTGGTCTGTATCTAAGCCTGACCAGATGCTGAGAACTTTGTTATTGATGTGTGCCTTCCAGTTGTTCCTGACTTATGGCAACCCTAAGTTGAACATAGTGCAGGGTTTTCTTGGAAAAATGTGTTCATGTTCAAATCACTACATGATGTTGGCTATCTGCTGAGAACTTTACAAGAGGCCTTCTTCTCTGACTTGCCCACTCTCACAGAGATGCTCGGTGAGGACACAACAGGGCCTTTTTGGTGGGTGCTCCTTCTAACAGAATCTAAGGCCCTTTCCGCATGACATCGCTGTTGCGTTTTTGCCACAGAATGGCAGCCGTCGGCAGGCCGCGCTTCCACATGACATCGTCGCTGTCCCACTGCCATCCTCTCATGTAGCGTCGCGCTTGTGCAGTTTTTGCAAAATGGAAAAAATCCCTTTCGCGCCTGTGATCGCACAGTGCTCCTGTCACTTCTGGCCATGCGGAAGATGCAGAAGTGCATTGGCGATGCTTCCTTCCATAGCGCAGCAATGGAAAAGCCTGGCTGTGCTGTGGAAGGAAGACGTGGCGCCATTGCGTTCTCTTCTGCATGGACTGAGCGGGTGCAGAGGGGAGTGTTGCTGATGCGCTCCTTTCTGGACCCGGGACTGCAGCGAGACAATGTGGAAGAGCTTCGTCGTGCGGAAATGGCCTAAGTTTGCCCCATCGCTGTTGATCTTCTGCTGGCAAGAAAAGACCTGTTTATTCAGATGGGCTGGTGATATCTGCCTGGCTACTGAGGAACAAGCTTCTAATGGTGGAGGTGGGGGGAATATTCTATTTCTTTTCCTTCTGAGGTGTTTTAAAATGAGTTTTGAATTACCGTTTTGAATTAGTAGCTTTTTTAACATGACAACATCTTTAATTGTGTTTTAATATCCTAAATTACTGTGTTTCTAGCTGTACAATTTTTTTAAATAATCATGTTGTGAGCTGCTTTGAGTCCCACTGTTGATAAAAAAGCAAGACATAAAATAGAGGAATAATAAATAGTAAAACATGAGAAGTCAGATATACAGTAGGCCCTTCACATTTGCGGGGGCTAGGTGCACAGAATCCCATGAAAGTAAAAAAAAAAAGAAGAAGCAAATAACCCTTCCCCCAGTGAGCATTCCCGCTTCTCTGGGTGCCTTGCCCAGAAGAGTATGGGTGACAAGACCCCCCCCACTTCATTTTCCCACTCGCCCCAAGTGGGATTTTGCCTGAAGTGATAGGAATGAGAGTGCGAGGGACAAGATTTCCCCCTCTTTGTTCTCCCACCTGCCCCAGGTGTGACCGCAGTGGTGGGGAACAAAGGGCAGCAGAAGAGATTGCCCTTCCACCTCCCTCTCCCACCCACCCTGGGTGTGATTGCACCTGCAGCAGTGGGGAAGGGAGTGCGGTGGAGATCGCTCCCATACTTTCCTCTCCCACCCGCCCCAGTGCAATTGTGTCTGCAGTGGTGGGCAGCAGAGGGCAACGGTGGAGATTGCCCCCCCACTTCCCTCTCCCACCTGCCCCAGGAGCGATCGTGTCTGCAGCAGTGGGGAGCAGAGGGCGGGGGAGGAAATCACCCCCCCACTTCCCTCTTCCGCCTACCCATGGTGCGATGGTGTCCACAGCAGCAGGGGGCAGAGTGTGGGGCTGAGATTGCCTCCCCTTCATTCTCCCTGGGTGCGATCGCACCCGCAGCGGTGGGGAGGGGAGTGCAGTGAAGGAGATCACTCCCCCCACTTCGTTCTCCCACCCACCACCCACACAATTGCCTCCGCAGCGGGGGAAGGAGAGCCCGGGAAGGACAAGACCTTCTCCCTGCACTAGGGAATGGGAGAGGGAGAATGGGGGAGGGGGCGAGGCAAGCCGCATCACGAATAATCAAATCCGCGAATGCCAAACCTGAAAATGTGAAAGGAGGACTGGAGGGACAACTGTATACTTGTACAGTGGATGTGCATTTAACGTGAGTTCGTTTTACATGGTTTCAGTTATACGCAAAGACACCCTCCAGCTTGTGATGCTCACACTACTCAGAATATCTCCTACTGCTTGCAGTATCTGCTGCCGGCCCCTAGTAGTGCTCGCTCTGTTTGTGGTATCTGGTGCTACTGGTCTTCCTGCTCAAGCTGTGGTTGCCGCTTGCAGTATCTGCTGCTGGCTCTTCATGCTGTTGACATTGCTCATGGTACTTGGTGCTGCTGGCTGGTGCTATCTCATGCTGCTTGTTCTACCTTGTGTTCAGCTGCTTGGTTGTAGCTGATGAAGTGGTTGTGCTGGTACAGTTATCTTGCTGTTGAATAATGATCCCAAAGCACAAGAGTGGTGATGCTGAGAATCTAGATACGCCCAAGGAAATCTGAAAAGTGCTTTCTTTAGTTGAGAAGGTGAAAGTTCTGTACCTGATATTGACATTGAACCATCTACATCCTGGCACTACCATCTTCTGATGAATTTCCTTCTGATGAAGTTTCCTCTTCTGGTGACATCTGTGTGTCAGAAGGTTAATACTGACAGTTTTTGGTGGCTGTAATACCTTCCCAATTCATTTTTGGTAAGAAAAAAGGGGGTTCCACATTATGTGTGAAGATCATATAATGTGAAGAGTCCTATAATGGATCCCTCATGTTATATGCAGGCCTACTATACTTCATCAAGTGGCAAAATGAATACAGGTAAGCTTAAATGTGTGGTGTGCGTGTCACAAACATTTGATGACTATATTCTGCAAAATGGGATAGAAATGTTTACAGGAGGGTAGAAAGCACATGTTGAATGTTCCCTTTTTAATATATTTATGTAAAGTGTTTTAAACCTGATACTTGCACAAAAAGCTTCCCAGAGCCACTTACACACAAACAACACAAAACAGTAGTTTCCTGCAAGTTCCAGATTATCAGTGGTTCATGTGGCACAGTTGCTCAGGCCTCTCTCCAGCTGAAGGAAAACGGAATAGATTGCTGCTTCTTCTTCCACAGTCATTTCCTAAATCTCTCAGTGCTCCTGTTTATTGGATGCATCTGGACTGATGGAAAAATCTCAGATTTTGTTCCTGTTCTTTTGAATTTTATGCAAGATTAAAACAAATTGACTCGGGGAGCTGGAATAAAAAGTCTGTGATCGTACTGAGAGGTGACAAAAAATATTCTGGGATAAAGAAAATGTATGTGGGTCTCCAAAATAAAATTAAAAAGAACAGGGACACAATCTGGGAGTTTCCGATCTTTCCAATCAATCTGGTTGCACCCATCATCAACTTATGTGTGTGACTTGAATAAAAATATATGCGATCAGGCTATTAGATCTCTTCCAGACTTCATAGTTGTAGCACTATGATTCCATTTTAACTGCCACGGCTACATTCCAGGGAATGTTGGGGTAGTTTGGCAAGGTACGAGTGCTCTCTAGTGGAGAACTCTAAGGAGCTCACAAAACTACACATTTTAGGATTCTAGAGAATGCATCCATGTCAGTTAAAGTTACAACAACATACCATCAAGGCGTTGTGAAAGAGACCTTATTAGTTGTACTGAAATTGCAGGATTGAAAATGGATTCACAAATGAAGCTTTTTGTCTTCTTGTTTTATTTATTATTTATTCGTTTTTCTATATCAACACTCCTAGATGGATTATATGTGTGCAGAAAGGGGATCTTAGGGCCGTTCCACCCTACACTGTTATGGTGTTATTATTACACTTTCAACATTCTGTGGAATTTTGGGGTTTATAGTTTACTGATGCCAAAGAGCTCTCTGGCTGAGAATTCTAAATGCCCCTCCCTGAACTGCAAACTCCAGGATTCCATAAGATATTGAAAGCGGCATAATATCACTTGTGTGGAAGGGCTCTTAGTTTGGGAACTGCTACGGGGCACTGACTATTTCAATATAGCCTTTGATTGATCCTTCTTGTCTGAAAATTTACAAGTCCGACTTCAAAGACTTGACTCGGACTCGACTCGTCAATAAATCATGGATCGACTGGACTAGACTTGAGACTCATCTTTTTCAGTGAAGAACTTGCTCTAGAGTAAAGGAGGCTTCGAATGCAGAGGGAGTGAAAGGCAGGAATCAATGGATCTGGAGGGGTTTAAAATCTGGCTGATGCAGTGGGGGAGTAAAGGAGGCTTGGAAGGCAGAGAAATGAAAGGTAGGAATCATTGGAGCTGGAAGGGTTTAAAATCTGGCTGAAGCAACAGGAGAGTAAAGGAGGCTTGGAAGGCAAAGAAGTGAAAGGCTGGAATCTATGGGTTTGGAGGTCTGAAGCATTTGCTGAGGCAAGGTGGGAAAGGGAATGACAGTATGGGGCTTTGATTTTCTAATTAGTGAAACTTAAACCCCACTCCCACCACCTCCTTTTTTCTGTTAAATTTTGCTCCCAGACTTGAGACTGGACTTGAATTATCTTGCAAGGACTTGATACTCTACTTGAGACTTGATGGTAGAAACTTGAGACTTAGGCCCTTTTCACATGTGGTGGGGGGGAACGGGCGAAAACACGCTAAAACGGAGCTTACCCGCAGCCGGGTAAGTCCGTCGCCATGCGGAGCAGCGCAAGCTTGCTGCTCCACACTCCTCCGGCGTCCCAGATGGCAGCTTCCGGTTGGTGGAGGCTCTCCACCAACCGGAGAAGCTTGCCAGCCGGAAGCCCACCCCCGGCAGATCTGCAGGCACGGACTTGTGCGCACCTGCAAATCCACTTTAGAGCCGGGCGACGGAGTGGCATGGGGCTGCGTGCTCCGCGCTTTTTAAAAACCTCGAAAAAGAGGTTTTTAAAAAACATGCAGCCCCGCTAGTTCTGGCCGCTCCTGAGTGGATTCTGGTGTGGAACTACGAAAAGTAGTCCACGCCAGTCCACTCTACGGTGTAGAAGACCTCCATTAGAGGTCGCTCTACACCGTTTTAGAAGCCCGGTATGGAAATGACCTTGGAGTAAAAGACTTAAATACATCACTGCCTCCACCTATCTCAATCTGGCAGGCACAGTGCTGGTGCTGTTGTCCCAGCTGCTTCTAAAATATCCCAGTTTCTCTCCACTCTTCCCCATTTCCAACTTTGTCCTCAGCTTTCTTCAGCTACTGCAAACGGAATTCAAATTGCAAACATAGGTTGCACTCAATTAAAACAACAGGGGGAAAGTATAGAGGAGTGGGATTAGAATCTTTCTCTTCCCAGTAGGCTCAGGCAAAAACAAACTGCGGCAGCCTAGCTTGTGTGTTCTTTCTCACTCATAACTTTTGCCATCTTGACCACACTCCGATCTTGCTTGACCATGTGTCTTACAGTTGACATTTGTGAAATGAGGTATGGAACAGCTGCCGATAGTGCATTATAAATGCATTATAAATAAGAATGTGTCGCTGGCCATGGGAGACTTCGAACTGGACTGCGAGAGAGCGCCAAATGGACGAGACTACCTGCCCAGATAAATGTCTCCCTTCAGAAAACATGACTTCTTAGCATCAAGACTCTTGTGAATTATAAAATAATACGACATGACAAAACATGAGGCTTTTCTACAAGCTGTACTTAATGGTGCCACTGATGAGTTCTTGCATTTCATCCAGCTTCACAAGGATGCAGCTGATCCATTTGACCTGAATGAGGTACTTCTAGAATTATCAAGGAAACAGAAAGAAGCATTATGGGAGAAGTTAAAGCAAATATTAGTCCAAGTTTTGATAGAAGATCCAGTAGAAGAATGGCAGAAACTTAGTGAAGATGGTGGCGCTGACATGGAAACTGAAAGGGCCTCTCAAAGGGAACAAACCAGAGCTGTAATTCAAGGTGTGACAACTCTAGTTACCTGGCATTATAAATAATGTTTTCACCACATTGCTTTCAATGGGATGGCCATGCCTTCTCAAAACATGGACTGGTATCACTCAGTGCGTTGCAGGAATCAGGCTGGTAGCTTATTCTCCATTTCTGCAGATTTCAAACAATGCCATTTTTCTGCAGTGAGGATCAGTGCCATCTGCTGGTCTGTGTAACGTTTTAGCTCCATCTGCTGATCCATAGGAGGTATGTATCTAAATATGCAAGTTTCCAGACATGTTAGAATCCTGGGCAGGTGGATTGGGCAATGGGGAAGGCGTGGGTTGAAGGCACACAAGAACAGCAACAATACAGGGTAACCCTATTAGAGAGTGAACACTAAAATACAAGCAAAAATGAAGGATAAGCAGATTCCTGATGTCATGTACCGAATGGAATCCTATCGGCGTCTTCTGAATGCCTGTCTCCTGCTGTGGAAGTGGTTGGACTGTTTTCTCCAATGCAGAATGTCTCTATTCAGAACAAGGTTGTGGAAATGAACTTCCACATGCTGTGCAAATGTGCATGCAGATGTACAAGCACATAGAGATATATATTTACATTTATTCAAACATTCAGGGGTGCATTCAGTGCTGCACTGTTCTCAATCAGTGCAAAGCAATCAAGGCATAAGTCTGCTTGCAGAGGTGTATACAACTCCAATGTAAGCTCTCAGCCACAGATTACAGCATTCTCTCATAACAAGAATTTGTTTAGTTCTTAAACCAAGCTCTATATTATTCTGTTTACGGTCAACCTTCCCCATTTGCAGGCTTGACTTTCACAGATTTGATTGTTTGTAAATTTCTCCAATACCTCTCCCCTCACCTCAGGGCTTTTTTCCCAGGGGACCCTTCCCTCTCAGCGGTTCCAATCAGGCCATACTGCCCTTTAAAAACCCACCTCTGGTCGTCTCCTCTTCCTTCACCAGTTTAGGGTGGCTTGCAGCCTGATTTCTTAGCACCACAAACCCTCTCATGATGCCCTCCCCATTACTCAAAGAAGGAGATGGGCAAGAGAGAGGATGCTAGGGCCATCGTGCCAACCAACCCCCTTTCCCTGACTTGGTTTGGACCTTTTGATGCCCATTTTCCCCACCATGCCTGGGCCCCCTTCCCCCTTTCCCTACATTTTGATACTTGTGTTTTCTCTGCTTTTGCAGGGGTCCTGTACCCTTAACCCTAGTGAATGTGGAGGGCCGATTGTCCTTACTTTTGCTCTTGTTGTGTGCTGTCTTTTCTGAATCATGGCAACCCAAAGGTGAATCTGTTGCAGGGTTTTCTTGGCAAGATTTGCTCAGAGGTGGTTTGCTTTTGCCTTCCTTCTGAGGCTGAGGAGTGTGACTTGTCCAAGGTCACCCAGTGGGTTTCTATGGCCAAGGGGGATTCAAATCCTGTTCTCCAGAGTCGTAGTCCAATGCTCAAACCACTACACTACACCGGCTCTCATTTACTTACTAATCATATGTGATTGTTTCGTTTTTTAAAAAATGTTACATTATCCATTGTTTTAACCATATTTTATTTTAACTCAAATTGGGAAAATGGTGGGAGAAACTTAAAATGAAATTTACTTGCTTATTTAATTTTATCCCACCTTTTTCCCAGTATGAGTTAAAACAATACAGTTAAAACAATGGATAATACCAAAGTTAAAAAAATTAAACAATTGTATTAAAAAATCAAGTTACAGCAGTTTTTAAAAGGTTATTAAGATACAGTGACAAAAATACAATCCAAAGTCTCTGAGCCAGAGGGAGTTAGCACTCAAAGGCCTAAATAAACAGAAACATTGTCACCATAACCTGGGAGCAGCCACCGGGAAGGCCTTCTCTTGTGTCCCTACCAAATGTAGTTCTAATGGTGGTAGGGCTGAGAGAAAGTTCTCTTTCAGGAGTTTTAGAGCTCCTATTTCTTGTAGCTCTTCCCATATTTTTTTTCTAACTTCCTTTACCTCTTACTGTATCTTTTCTGTTGTGAAACCATAAAAGCATATGACCAAAGTTGCTTTCCTACCAAACAGCTTCCACTATCATACCAAATACAGCAGCCCCTGTACCTGATGGGTTTATTTTATTATCTCATACTTTTTTCTGTACTGGGAGGTTGAAAAACAAACTGTGGATCTGGGACAAAATACAAACTAACAAACAGGTACAAAGAGCTGCTGAAGAAACCTGAGCTCATCCATGTGACCCAGAAGAGAACTCTCAGTAATTATTAACTTGGCCATGGAGGCAATTAGTTTGGTGGGGCCATTCTCAGTAGGCTGATAACTGCAAGATTTTGAAACTGTCTCATAACTTCTTGGAAATCATGCCCCCCATTCTTTGGACAGATTTCTGATCTTGATCTGTTTCCTTAATAACTATCTCTGCATGATTACACAGATTATCAGACATAGTGATCCTCCTTAGATGAGTTGTGCCACATTCTCTCCAATGTCTTCTCCAAATGAGTTATGTCCCTTCAGTTCAAGGAAAGAGATCACAAAAGTAGGGTGTCAGTCAACAACCAAAGCAACAAACAAGATGTCGTAAAAGCACATCTCTGCAAAAAACCCGACAAGGAGTAAATAGTTATAATTGCAAATCCACGATTACACAAAACCCAGGGACACAAGAACACTTGTTGCTGATGTGTGCCTTAGAGTTGTTTCCGACTTATGGTGATGCTAAGGAGACCCTATCACAGGGTTTTCTTGGCA
This sequence comes from Cyclura pinguis, assembly GCA_030412105.1. Classification (NCBI taxonomy): domain Eukaryota; kingdom Metazoa; phylum Chordata; class Lepidosauria; order Squamata; family Iguanidae; genus Cyclura; species Cyclura pinguis. The sequence goes on along the minus strand of CM059599.1, from coordinate 12,034,410 downwards.
AGATTTGTTCAGAGGAAGTTTGCCTTTGCACAAGTGTAAACATAAGAAACGAATGAACAACACAAAAATATATTCAATTTGGCTAAAGCAACATACTCCTTGTTGTGTAATTTCAAGTCATTTCTGACTTATGCCAACTCTAAGGTGATGGTGTTTTCTTGGCAGAATTTGTCTGGAGCGAATTGGCCTTTCTTGGAGAGAGTGTAACATGCCCAAGGTCATCCTTTAGTTTTCCATGGCTGAACGAGGATTTGAACTGTGGTCTCCCAGTGTCCTAATCCAAGAGTCAAACCACTGCACCATGCTGGTTCTTACTGCATACTACAAAATGCTAACCAAGAAAAAAAAAGTAACTAGGAATACTAATTTCAAAGTTTATACAATAAGATGTAGATGATGTAGATGAGGTAAACAGTACATCTAGATATTATCCTGTTTTGGAAATTCTTTTTTCGGTACTGATGCTCTTTAGAAGAAATTTTTTCTGCTGTTAATGATAGAAAACCCATTCAAGCTGCCTCAGAATGGAATGAACTAAGTCATAAACTTTGGAGCGCTAAATGTTTTGTAACCTTCAAACTGATCTCATGTTCAAATGCCTAGATCTGAATGTTTGGGTTAACAGAATGAGATACAAACCGGGATATATGGCGAAAAACCTCAGATTGGACTATGGCCACTGTTACCAAAATTTTTTGTAATTTCAGTTTTCCTATAAGTTGAAATACGTCTATGTTGGTATGAATCACAGAAATATAGATCCATAAAGTTGGAAGAGACCACAAGGGTCATTGAATCCAACCCCCTGCCATGCAGGAACACATACTCAAAGCACCCCCAGCAAATGGCCATCTAGCCTCTGTTTAAAAATCTCTGAAGAAGTGACTTGATCACATTCTGAGGCAGCATATTCCGCTGTCAAATGGCTTTTACCATCAGATAGTTTTTCTTGATGTTTAGTTGAAATGTCTTTTCCTGTAGTTTGAATCCATTACTCTGTGTCCTAGTTTCTGGAGTACCAGAAAACAAGCTCACTCCATTGTCAACATGACATCCCTTCAAGCATTTAAACATGGCTATCATGTCACCTCTTAACCTTCTTTTTGTCAGGCTAAACATGCCTAGCTTCCTAAGCTTCCATGTCCTCATAGGGCATGGTTTTCCTATGTAAATATTATATTTAGTAGTAGGAATGAAAGTCAAGATGAAACTCAAAAATTGTTTTTTTTTTTAAATTCTCCATGGATGTGTAGACAGGTTTAGAAGTAAATCCACTGGTGTCCCATGCATTGAGAAGAAAAGAAGAAAAAATTTCCTTAGATGGATGGGAATGTAACCTAGAATTACTAGATGAGCCTTCTCTAAGTTTCTCTAACATACATTCCAATCTGTAGATAAACAAGAACTGTGATATGATATGGACTGTGCTTGTATGTGAATGGCAGACATCCTTTTACATGACTAGAACACAGTTTCATCACTGGACATCATTGATGAACCACAAAACAAAAACAAAAACAAAAAACTCTCAATGAAATCAAGCATTATTTCTCTCCCTCCACAATGTATAGAGAGCTAGCATAGTGTAGTGGTTTGAGCGTTGGACTATGATCCTGGAACCAGGGTTCGATTCCCTGCAGAGCCATGGAAACCCTTTGGGTGACACTGGGTGCATCACACACTCTCAGCCTTCAGAAAACTCCATAATAGGCTCACCTTAGGGTTACCCTAAGTTGAAATAACTTGAAGGCACACAACAACAACACTATCTATCTATCTATCTGTCTGTCTGTCTGTCTGTCTGTCTGTCTGTCTATCTGTCTATCTGTCTATAATATATATAAATATATATAAATATATATATAAATGGTGTATGTGTAGACACATATATGCGTATGCTCCTCTCGAAAATTCTCCCTCCAGAACAATTGAATTTTGATGGAACCCTCTTCATTGTTTCTTGCTGGTCTAGCATCTGAGCTTACAGAGATGGCTTTGAAAAGCTGTGTGTTGCTTCCTTCAAAAAGGAAATTAAGGAATTACTAAATTGAGGAATTACAGGGATACAGTTCTTCACTAACTTTCATTTTGAAAGGAAACCCAACATAGTTTTCACAATTTTCTTCCCGGTGCTAGAAAGTTCTCAAAAACCATAAGGTTGTTGGACTCCATTCAAATTTTGGGATGTATTTTGTGCAAAATTTGCATGTAGTTGTTTTGTACAGAAAACAACATCTTCTTTGCAGAAGATGCCATTTTCTGCACAAAACAAACACGTATGAATTTTAGACAGAACATGTCCCAAGCTAAAAACAGTATTGTCAGTCCAGGATTCTCCTTTGAAGCTGCCACCACCCTCACTCCAGCCTCGTGATTCAGTATACAAGACTGGAAGCCTGAGAAGCTTTCCTGAATTGCCTAACACAGCAACTGAATGGACCTCTTGATCTTACTGCACTGATGGCAGGGTGCCAGTAGATAAAAAGTGAAGTATAAAACTGTGCTAGAAAACTGGGACACTTTTGAATCTTCCACAGCTGTACTTAGCAACATAGATAACCTAGTAAAAGAGACACACCTGTAATGAGTGAACTTTACAGCTTCATTTGCATCAATGAAAGGTGCATAGGTTTTTTGGCATCAACCTAATCCCTTGCCACACAGATGTGTTTTTCTTCAAAGTGTGTCTATAGTCGATTTCAATTTGGCTTCCTTGAAACATTTCCCTGGGCGTTAATTGCTGGATGCCTGATCTGTGATAGTGCAAATTTCACGTGGCCACTTAGTCACACCTAAAGTTGTTCAGATTCGTTTCCTTTTGTTGAAGTTGTCTTACAACTAAGTGCCTAAAACAGATTTTTAAATGATTATCCTCACCAACCTGGCTACATTTCCTCTTTGTGATTCCCGAATAGATTTCTGCTGGCAATAGTTTTCTCTGTCATTCTTATTTTGTCACAATGCACAGCTGTGGACCAGGTCCAGGTGATTGCCAGGTCCAGTTTTAAGGCCTCCAGTACTCCCCAACTTGGTACATTTTCAGTTTTTCCTTCAAAAAAATTTCGGACCATTTCCTCATGTGTTGAATCTCTTGGACTATTCCATTTCACTTCATTGATATATAAAAATTTTATTCTATGTCTAAAGTAACCCAGAGGGCTGCTCCTCCATAGCATGAAGAGTTGCTTGGATTTTTTTTTTTTCAAATTGGCATGGGGTAGAATGTGGGATGGTGACAGGCTTAGTCCTTTAAGGTCTCATGGAAACCTACGGTGTCCACCAGTACCTGGCAATGGCTCACCCTTGCTGTCCTGGCTCACTTCAGACTGTTACAAAATTGGGTTGTGCGTCTCCCTGAATTTCTTCTCACTAACTGCTTTGTTGCCAATTGTCATGAAGTTGAGTTTGAATGATGGTGATGCTATGAAGCAAAGGACTTCCGAAACAGCCCTTTCAAGTTCTTGCAGAATCAGGCCTGTAGCATTCTGGATTTAGTCTGTCTACTTGTAATGCAGTCTTCCTCTTTTTCCACTGCCTCTCACTTTACAAAGTATTTTCACCTTTTCTGACGAGTCATGTTGTATCGTTATACGGTCAAACTACAATAGTTTCAGTTTGGTCATTCTGGATTCCAGGGAGATTTCAGGTTTGATCAACTCTGGGACCCATTCATTTATCTTTCTGGTAGTTTCTGGTTTCCATAGAACTCTTCTCTACCACCACATTTCAAATGACACTAACAGCTACTTTATGAAAACTTAGCAAAAATGTTAAATAAATGCACAATGTGTTTTGCAATGAGTGTCTCTCTACCTCTCTATATTGAGCCCAGAAATTTGGCTGCAAAGATAGGAGAGAATACACCTTCATTTGCAGAAAAAATTATGACATGAAAGGATGGTTTAATAGAAGTATCCAGGTAGTGGAAGCTGTTGCTTCCTATGTCGATATTCACTTTTGGTTTCAAAGGAGTTGATATAACCTACAGCCCCTGGTATGGTTTGGTGGTCTCCCATCCAAGAACTAACTGGAATTAACACTGTTTAGCTTCTAAGAAAAGATGGAATCTGGTTCCTCTAGGGTATTTCGGCCTCCTCTCCCTCTTGCTGAGAGATAATTGAGTGCAAACTAATTTTGTACACTGAAATCAGTTTGTAGCAATTGAAGTAGAGTAGAACTTCTATTTCCCTCAGTCAGGACACGATACTTGTGTTGAGGCAGCCTAGACATGGATTGGCTTTTTTGGCTGCTTCATTACCCTGTTGCCATATGTTTAGCCTGTAGTCTGCTAAGACCCCTAGATTCTGCATTTGTACATTTCATTTTGTCTGCTTAGGAACATGTTCTTTAACAACGTTCCCCTTACGCCCCATTCACATGGCTACTCTGGATAATTCCCTGCCATTAATGGATATTTGATTTCGGCTACAGCTTCCTGACAACCTTTCCCCCATTGAATACCAATCTATTTGCATAGCAATTATAACTGGGCACAAACTGCAGCAAAATCACAAGCGACACTACAAGTAAATGTAACCTGTGACACAATCACCCAATTGTCCTATAAATACTAGGAGCTTTCAGTCATTTCTACTGCCCCTCAGAAAACCTCCTATTGGTTGTCTCTTCATCTTGGCATCTCCTTAGAAACAGCCCTGGTTTTCAGTCATGAAGGTCTTCAGCATCTTCTCAGCTTTTCTGTTCTTGGTGTTGATGACTGCTCCAGGTAAGGTGTCCTATAAACTTTGGGGTAAAGGAGAAATGTGAAGAAGAGTGGATCTAGTCTTTCTGTTCTAGCGGCTTAGGGAGCTGGGTGTGTTTAGCCTGCAGAAGAGAAGATTGAGAGGTGACACAATACCAACTTTAAACATCTGAAGCGATGTCATATAGAAGATGAAGCAAAGTTCTCTTCTGCTGCTTCATAGACAAGGGCACAAAAGAATGGACCCAAACTCCAAGAAAAGGGATTCCATCTAAACATTAGGATGAACTTCCTAAGAGTAAGTGGAATAGAGTTCCACAGAGTTTCTTTCTTGGAGGACTTTAAGGAAACTTTCCATGATTATCTCTCAGGAGTGCTTTAGCTGTGTATTGCTAGACGGCAGGGGATTGGATGAGATGGTCCTTGAGGTGCCCTCCAACTGTACGGTTCCATGGTGGTATTCTGTTTCTTGATAAAGAGCCTTTAATCTACTGAAGCCCTAACTCAGTTCTGAACCCTCGAATTCCTACAACCAAGTGTGCTTTCACTGTTTTGCTTCCAACATCTTTGCCTCTAACATCACCTCATTTTTGGCCCATATTGCTTAATGGTAGGTCTGAAGACCCACGCCGTTAACAAATGCATCTGTTAAGCAATATGAATAAAGCTATACTGTCCTAAGTTATCTGCTTTGAGATCCATTTGAAGAGAAAGATGGGCTAAAAAATATAATGAAAGAAGTACTTTTAAGTTCACCCCCACTGTTGAGATGGACGGCTAAGCCCTTGGTAGAGACATGCCCCTAAGTCCCAGATGGTGCTGCTGAATGGTATAAATCCATATACCAGGATCCTGTTGATGTAACTTCACTTACATACGCAGTTGTACTTTTTGGGGGCAGAATCTGTTTCCTAGTTGCATAAGTTGATTCCCCCCCCCTTGTTGAACAGCTGCCTGCTAAAGGAAGGAAGAGCTGAGACTAATATATAAATTACACCCACTTCATTTGTTTTTAAAGTCTAGAGAATTTGAAAATCACTCATGACGTCTGAGAGATGCTCCCTTATCTGTTTATATTGAGGTATAGTCCTAGAACCAAAAAATTGGTATTGCTATCCTGTGTCTTGGCCAAGGAGGCATCTGAGTCTCCTCAAGTGTCACCGCTGAGCTGTTGCCCAGTTAGCAAGAATACAATATGGTTTGGATCTTTGTGGTTATGGGAAGAAGCACATGGAAACCTGTTCACACTGTGTTGGATGTTGTCCCAGTGTTTTCATGGGTTAGTGAACTCACTGGCTATTTAAAGTTGATAGATTATATTATATCAGAGTAAACTATAAACATGGGGAATATTTCCGGTTTGTGATGGAAGTTCATTTTATTGGTCAGAGAAGTTATTTCAAATAACAAGGCTGATAACAATCTGTTTTTCTTCTTTTCCCTTTTATTTGAAACTAGCACCTATGCATTTAATTTTGATTCTCAGTTTGTAGATGTGGGTTAAAGAATTCCACTCTTAAAAATGACTGAATCTTACCGAATCTTTCTCTTTCTGCAGATAATACTATGGCATAGGGAACATGATGGAGCTCCTTGGTTTACCGTGCCAGCCTTCTTCCTGAACTGCTTCACACTTCAGCTTTCAAGACAATCAATTTGATGTATGTCGAATTCTGTTTATCTCACACTTATTAAATTCCATGTGTTCAGGCATCAGCCTTTGTGAAGTGTACCTCTGTTTTGGGGAGATGTTTTTGAGCTGATAGAGATCTTTGGGTGTGCTAACTATTTATACAACTTGGAATGGCCCCTTCATGCTGTACAGTATCACTGGGGAGAGGTAGTGGTAACCCGGCTCTTTCTGGGAGCTACTGGGAATGGGAAGGACGATCGCTCCAGTGACGGCAGGAGTCAGAATTGGGGAGACCAACGCGATAGCTCCATTTCCGGCAACAGCTGTCAGAGTCCCTGCCTGTGCCTCTCTGCCAGCAGGGGAAAGGAGGCAAGAGTACTTGCCCTAGAGGAGAAGGAGATGGGGAGTGTCCATTGCAAACAAACAAGTGGAAACGCTGAACCGAGCTAAGTCAAGGTCTAATCCAAAGGATCCAGAAAGCTGAAGTTCTGTCCAAAGGGGTTGAGGGAGCTGAAACAGAAGGGTCAAGAGAGCTTGCGTAGTGATTTGCTACAAGCAAACTGCAAGCCACACCGACAGATTTATATAGCTCACAAGAACAGATGTTCCTTATCACTGTTCTGTTTTCTTAATCTTGCCAAAACGGCTTCTCTTTGAACTTCTCGTTTCTGTCTCCTCCGTGCTTGGAAGCTTGGGGGCAAAGGTAAATCAAATCCCTCTAAATCATTGCTGGTGCCCTCTCCCTCTGGGGCTGGCTGCAACAACTCTGCTTGTCTTTCAACTGATGGAGGTGTTTGCAAACTCGTTTGGTCTATCACTGGCTCTGTTCCAGGCACAATCAATTGCTTTTCGACCTCTGAGCTGTCATCCATCACAAAGGCCGTGTCCAAGGCAGCACCTCTGGTGGAGAGCCCTGGTGGCACAGTGCTTCAATGCTGGTACCGCAGCCGCAACATTGTGAGTTTGATCCTGCAGGGCTCCAGGTTAACTCAGCCTTCCATCCTTTCATAGCTTTGCAAAATAAGTACCCATCTTGTTGGGGGCAATTAGCTGAATACATTGTGAACCACTTAGGGAGTGCTTAGCACTGAGAAGCAGTATAGAAATGTAACTGCTATTGCTATTGCTATTGGTTTTCAAACCCTGGGCAATGGCAAGGCCAGACCAACCTGGGTGCAGCTTATAGTTCTTGTCTACAATCAGAAGGCCAAGATCTTCAACAGCTGGTATCAGGTGAAGAACAAAGGCATGTATGGGAGCTGCTAACCAAAAGCAGGAACGAACGTGTCCCAGTTCCATCTGCATCCCACTGTTGAGATGAGCGGCACACTCTTGAAGTTGCAGAGTAGCCCTGCTATAGTGGCGCAGCCTGTGGACACCATTGCACTACCCAGAACTGACACGAACTGTATTTGCTAGGGTTGTGCACAGTCCAGAGAGCTTCCCCTGGAGCCTGACGTGTGGGGGTGGCTGATGATCAAGGCAGGCATCAGGACCGCATGAGCAGAAATGATCATCATGCTCCTGGTTGACACTGAAGCAACCCAGAACGTCCTGCACTCATATTTAGCTGCGTGTGACAAGGCTATCTCCAAAAACGTCAGAGTCTGTCAGAGTCTGGAGGAAACTTTCACCAGGCAAAGATCTGGGAAGATGATCCCATTACTGTAGGGAATGTCCATGATAGGATAAGGACATGTGAGAATAAGAGGGAGGATAACGGAATTTGGGAGTTCCTTTCCTAATCGGACACTGACCGATTATGGACGTGGCTAAAGGCTTGTTGTGGCAGCTTAGTGATGCTGCCTTCTTTAATTTTGGCTATATATATAGATGGGCTGTCCTTAGGACAGCATGTCCATTGTAAATGACTCCTAGTCATTGAAATTTCCAGAAGTCTGGATTAAGGACAAGGCAGAATGTGGTCTGGTAAAGAAGCCTGTGTCCTCACTGAAGGCAGAGATCCACCTCCAAAATGACAAATATCCATTTGAGGCTGAAGAAGGAATTGGCAAGACCAAAGAGAGTTTTCTGAAATGGGATGTCATCTCCCCGTGCAGTCCATCTGCAATGACCCCTATGGCCTGTCCTTAAGGTAGATGGGAAAACATGGGGCATGACAGTTGACTTGTGTGCCCTCAATGCCATGACTCCTCCAGTTGCCCCCACATAACATAATGAAATGTTATCAACCATTGTAGCGGGGGCCAAATATTGTAGTGTAGTGGACCTGGCTAATGCCTTCTGCTCGATAAAGCTACATGAGGCGTACCCGTTTGAATTCACATTCAAAACCAGCAGTATGTCTTCAAGTGTACCCTGCAACAATGCCATTTGAGCCCTAGAATTTGCCAAGCCAAGGTCAAGAGGTGGGAGAAATTGAGACCATGTTAAGGGCACATATCTGGTCTATGTGGATGACATTCTAGTGCACGCACCACCAGAAAAGGAGACTAGAGAGATAACCAGGGAAGTACTGAGTCTGATCAGGGGTACCAGGTTGATGGGGAACTAGGAGAAGGCTCAGCTGGTCATGAGTTGGACTCTTCCTGGGCACTGACGGAGGCACATGAGACACACAGCGTGTGAAGGTTATCTCTCAGCTTTCTGCATCCACTGATGTGCACACACTCAGGGCTCTGTTAGGCACCTTCCACTTTTGCAGAAACTTCATTGAATCCATTGTGGAGAGACTTGTCCCCTGTACATGCTCCTTAAAAGGATGCCGTTTGGGAATGGGGACCCACTTAGCAGAAGGTCTTTGCTGTGCTGAAGCACAGCCCAGCGCTTACCACTGTCCTTGCTCACCCAGACATGTCTAAGCTGTTTTACATCCAATTGGCTACATTGGAGCATAGCATAGGCACACCCTCACTCAGTAGCAGGCAAGCAAGTCATTGTGTATTTCTCTTACGGCCTGAAGCCTGCCAAACAAAAGGACAGCGCTTGTGAGAAAGTCTGTCTGACCGTGGTGTGGAGACTCACACATTGGAAATTCATTGTGGGAGGTGGGCGAGTCATTGTGCAGAATAGGCACACTCCTTTCAAGTAGGTTCTGTCAGGCAAGATCTAGAATGGAGAAGTCTCCAATGCACAGATCACAAAGTGGACACTTGTCCTATTAAACCTTGGGGTCATTGATGAGAAGGAGTGGAGCGAGACTCTTGCTCCTTATGGCCTTATAGTCACGGGAGAGCAGCATGAGGGTCTACTTCCACTGCTTATTAATGTGCAGTGGCTGGCAGAGTGGGGAGAGCCCTTTGCCAAGGCCCAACTGCAAGGCTTTGTGTGCTAGTTCTGCAACGGTTCATCCCTCTAAGTCCCAGCACACCTAAAACCATCTGGGTGGATGACTCCTTCACATTACAAGGCACAACATGACCTCACTCTAGTCAGGAGGTAGAAGCCCTTAAAGCCAGCCATCTTAGAATATGAGCGGCTTGATTGTCCCTTTTCCACCTACACAGACTCAGACTGGTCCGCCAAAGCTGCGATCCTTTGGCTTCCTATCTGGCTTGGTAACGAGGGCAAAACTTCAGACGGGAGAGACCACCGCACATTCAAACAAGTGACTCCTCGTGGTCATCAGAATACAGGGTAGGACAGCCCCAACTGGATAGCACATGTGAATGGCCATCAGAAAAATACTTCTGATGTGTGCATGTGGAACAACTGTGCTGATGCCCTTGCCAGGGAGGCAGCCTTTAAGGATGATGGCTATGCAGGCACCTCACCCATGTGCCCCATCAATGTCAATCCAAAGAAGATTGTTGCCACACCCCTCCTAGATTTAGCTAGCCTCTAGAATGAAGATTCCCAACTTAAAGAGTTAGTGGAGGCAGAGTAAGAGAGCCTTCTTCCCCAGTAAACATAGTAATGATTCAACAGATCTCCCTGAATTACAGGGAACTGCCACCAGTGAGAGACCTTCAAGGGATGGCAGCCACTCTGAGGAGACGCGCCCTTACAGTTGATGGTAGCAACCCAAGGCATATTGATTCATTCACACAGATCCACCCTTGGTTTGCTGAGCACCAATCCGTTGTGCCTTGTACAATATGATGCTTCAATGTGTGAGGCAACCGCTCATCCTGGAAAGCCCTGAATGTCAAGATTCAGGGCCTCAGCCAGCAAGGGAGGAGGGAGGTCAGGAATACTTGCAGGTAGAGTCCGAATACAGTGAACACCAGGAAAATGCAAGCCAAGGCAGGTCAAGGTCCAGTCCAAAGTTTCAGGAGGTAGAGATCTGTCCGGAGGGCTTCAGGGAGCAGGAGACATGAAGGTCATGAGGACTTGCTAGTAATTTGCTGCAAGCAAAGAGCAGCCACGCCGCCAGACTTAAATCGCCACTGTCAACAGGTGCTGCTTGTTATTTTTTCCTCAACCTAGTCCATGCAGCCTCCCTCTGAGCAGTCTGTTTCAGCCTTCTACGTGATCGAGGGCTGATGGGCACAGATGGCAGTAACTCCTCTGAATCACTGCTGGTTCCCTCTCTGTCATGAGCTGGCCGGGGCAACTCTTTCTCTGTTTGAACTTCCAGTGCGGGGGATGTTTGCAAGTTGAGTTGCTCACTGGCTTTGTTCTTGGCACACTCGGTTGCTCCTCGATCTCAGAGGCATCATCTATCACACTGAAAGCCAAAGGACGCAGCTATACCTGTCCTTGCTGCACCTCAATTGTTCTGGATACAGGGGTTTGTGTGTGGAACCCTCAATCCACTGTTACTGCCCTGGCTAGCCCGAGCTTTGGGGGATATAAAAGATATCTTTTGATATCACTAATTCAGCTTCACATATCCCTTCCACGTGCTTGCGAGGCACCCGGACAAGCACGCACACAGGCTCGGCTGATAATCGCCGTAATATTCCAAAACAATACAGGCAGGCCAGAAACAGCCGACTCGCCGCTTTAGGAGACCTCAAGGCAAGTACCTCCATTAGGTATGCAAGCAACTCTCAAAAGATCCTCTGCCTAAGTGCTGGCAGCTTGATGATCTGACTATACAACGCTCAAGTACTCTGCGTTTGCATACCGGCTATACTATTGACAATTTGGCTCTAACTCAATCATTCAAATTCTGACCTTTCGGAGGCTTTGTCTCCAGCTCCAAATCTATTGTTTTCCCAAAGTCCGACTTAACCTGCGGTCACCATTCTCCTTATAAAAACCCCTCACTTTGAGCGCTTCCTTGGATCGCTCCTGAGTTCCAGACCGCCTTGCTGCCACATCGCTTGGCGAGCTTCCCCTCAGCTCCATGTGCTGAGATACATCGAACCCCAGCTTCGCTCTCCATTTCCTTCTGGACTTCAGGACAGGTTTCATATCATCCAAACCAATTATCCCTCTGAAAATCCCGCTATCTTACTCACACCTTTATTTTCATTAGTTATCTGTGTGCTTGTGTTGCTTACATTGTGTGCCTGTATTTAATAAAGATCATTCATTATTTAAAACCAGTCTGCTTTTTGGCTTGGCCTGACCTCGTAAACACTGGGTTACAAGATTCTGCTGCGTTACCCTGCCTCTCTTTTTGCCAACTAGTGCTCTAGACTAATTTCCCCAATTTTTGTGTAATTGTAAGGTTATTTAGGTGTCCCTTCCGGGACCCCCAGAATACAGGGTAACACCACCTTTATGAATGTGCCAATGTACTGCTTTTCATGAAGTTTTTTCAGATTCTGGAGGAGAAGGAATCTCCTCTCCTCCTGATGCTTTAGAGTCTTTGAATTCAGAGCCATATGAAGTGTGCCATGAATTGCTTACGTTGGACTTTCCCCCATCGCTTCTATTGAAGAAGCAGTGCAGATTTCATTGCTTCCCTGAACTATTTGAATATTGTTGTATTTGAACTCCAGAGCTCCAACTGCTGGAACGATATTGCTGCTGTTGTTTGTATATGTGAGTGTTGTTGAAAGTTCTCTTCTTTTTATCTCTCCCTCTTTGTCTCTTTGAAGAAGTCACACATTTTTGTTAGATTGAGACACACACATTTTGCTAAATTGACCACATCATGAAGTGATTAACTGACAAAACTAATGGAAGTAAGATAGCTCTCACTCTAACCCTCCTTCCTATATGCTCAGTCCTCATTACCCCATACCTTATCCTTTGAAATTGAACAAATTGTAGGTGTATGGCACCTTCCTGGAAAAATGAAACCCCGTGCCTCCACCACTGAAGTTCCATTTTGGGTGGGGGGGTTGTTACCAGGCCATACACTCCTACACTTTGATAGGGTTCCATTGGCAAAATATGATTTAATTGGCAAAGTATATTAATTGGCTTTAATATAAAATGTGGCCTGCTACGACTGTATGGTCAAGCTGGCCAAGGGGGAAGAGACTGGCCGAACACAGGAACTGAGAATTAGTTGAGAAAACACCTCTAGGCATATCAAGATTATAGTCAGAAAATGACCAGGAAACTCCAGAGATAATAGGCTTGCAGTGAGCCTTAACAACTCTACCTTTTGGACTGGGAGATTCTCACCAGAGTGCTGATTGTCTTAATTCCTTTCCTTTAAACCAAGCAAATCCTTCCTTTGTCCCAAAACCTGTCTGACAATCACCAAGCTGTCAAGGCGACCATCAGCCCTTTGTCACCTATTGCTAAGACCATTAGCCCATTCCAGACCTCCTTGTCCACTCTGCAAACTCCATTGTTTCCTCAGCCACAGAGCCATTAACACCCTTGCCCTCCAGGCAGAAACTGGGTATATAAACCAGTAGTTTTGGCTAGTCAGCTCTCAGGACACTGATTACTGGTCGCTACTCTGCCACTCAATTTCTGATTGTGTCGTGTCCTTAGGCTTCTGTCTAAGCCATACTTCTGACATTTCCCTGCTCTTCTGGATTGGTAAATAGCACCCACTTCACCCTAGAATCTCACTATCCAAAACTTTTCTCCCTTTTCCTGCAGTTAGCCTTGTGTGATTGCTGGATCTTGTGTGGATGTTTGTGATTCCCCCAATAAAACCAATAAGCTTAGTTGGGGATCTCTGGCTGGTTCTTCCTTGCATGAGTACTGGAAGGCATTGGTTTAAAAGATCTTCTTAGGTTACTTCTCTCTTGCAGGCCTCTGCTTTGAGCTAATATTCCCCACCATTTCACAGAGGGACTGGCATCACCAGTAGACTCCTGAGTCTCCCACTTTTTGGGTGAAAAAGCTACTGATAGTGACCACCACTGAATTATAAATAATGTTTTCACCACATTGCTGTTATTGGGATGGCTATTGCTTCACAAAACATGGATTGATATCATTCAGTGATTTTTAGGAATCAGGTTGGTAACTTATTTTCCACTTCTGCAGATTTAAAACACAACTGCTGTTCTACAGTGAAGATCGGTGCCATCTACTGGTCCATGTAAAGTTTTAGCTCCATCTGCTGGCCCATAAAAGATATTATCTAAACATGCAAGTTTCCAGACATCTGGGAATCGTGGAGAGGTGGATTGGGCAACGGAGAGGCTTGGCTAGAAGGCACACAAGAACAGCAACAATACAGGGTGACCCTATTAGAGAGTGAACACCAAAACACAAATGAAAGTGAAGAATAAGCAAGCTGCTGCTGTCATGTACTGGCTGGAATTTTTTCCCTCTAGTATTGGAAGTTCTGCTTAGAATCATAAGAAACAAAGATCAATTACAAGGAGTTAAAATTGGCAAGGAAGAATATAAAGCCAAAGCATTTGCCAATGAAGTGGTAATTTTTCTGGAAGACTCAATGCCTAAAATTTATCCTGAATGGAATGCTAAACATATTTGGACAATTTGCTGGTTCTAAAATTAATAAATCTAAAACACAGACCATGACCAAGAATATAAATCTAAATAAATAAAAAAAAAACCCGCTGAAAAAGAAATCTGGATCATTATGTATAAATAACGTTAAATGCTTAGGTATTGAATTCATGGCTAACAATAATGATTTATTTCAAAATAATTATTTGAAAATGTGGAAGTCAATAGAAAAGAAGCTGAAACTTGGCATAGAATGAATTTATCTTTGTTAGTAAGATTTTTTTGTTATTAAAATGAATGTTTTGCCCAAAATTTTATCCCTGTTCCAGATGATCGCAAGTGTGATTAGAAAATCATGGTTTACGCAATGTAAAAAAAGACATAACTAGGTTTATTTGGACAGGGAAGAAAGCAAGAATAAGATAAACCACCCATAAAGCCATGATGGATATTAGAAGCAAAGGGGGTTATGCCGGTCTGGCTATGAACCTGCATTATGATGCTGTTTGTTTACTATGAGTGAGACCATGGATTTTGTTGAATAATCCTAAACTTCTCCTATTAGAAGGCCATGACCTGTGTTTTGGTTGGCATGCCTGCTTATGGTATAACGAAACTAAGGTCCAGAAATCATTTTCCAACTGAGTGGCTTGTAAGGCATTATGTAAGATCTGGGATAAACACAAATGGTTATTATATAACAAAATACCATCTTGGCTCTCTCCCTTGGTGGTGTTCTCTATAAAGTAATTGAGGAGATACAGAACTTGGAGAACTTATAGAGATCTCCTAGCACCACATGGAGATTCCTACCAATTAAAAGAGGGACAGCAAGTATTTGAAGAAGGAGTCAATATCCCATGGTTTCCATATCTCCAAGTAACAGCAAGGTTCCAGGCTGATATGAAAACTGGTGATGTGGGCTTACAAACAAAAGAATTTGAAGAATGCCGGCGTAAAGATGAGAAACGATTAAAGATTGTAGGATAAAATGGGCAAAAGTCCTGGAGCATAATATACTTTTGGAAGACTGGGAGAAAGTATGGAAATGTAATCTGTCATATAAGATACCATATGATCTACAGGAGAATTGGGAAAGGCAACAGCAAATTCTGTAAAGACTGGGAGCTGTTTAAAGAATTTTTAGAACTACTAACTGGGAAATTAACACTCAATAATTCGTTTTAAGGTTCTGGATATTTGGTCTGGATATACTTTAATCAATTATAATTTAGATGAAATGATGGGATGATACTTAACTGATATTAGTGGTATTCAACTGCGCTTCCATACATTATTCTATTCTATTCTATTCTATTCTATTCTATTCTATTCTATTCTATTCATCTGACTTCATTTTATTTGTAAATAGAGTTTTTTCCATAACTCTTTGTGATGTTTTGATATTTGTGTTTTTCCTACGTCTGTGGGGGTCCTGTGCCCATAACCTGAGTAATGTAGAGGGATGACTGTACTTAGTTACTTAGATATTGTTGTGTGCCCTTAAGTCTTGTCTGAATTTATGGCAACCCAAAGGTGAATCTATTGCAGTGTTTTCTTGGCAAGATTTGCTCAGAGGTGGTTTGCTTTTGCCTTCCTTCTGAGGCTGAGGAGTGTGACCTATCAAAGGTCACCCAGTGGGTTTCCATGGCCATGCTGGGATCGAATGCTGTTCTCCAAAGCTGTAGTCCAATGCTCAAACCACTACGCAACACTGACTTTCATTTACTTGCTAATCATATGTGGTTGTTTCATGTTTTAAGAATTTTATATTATCCCTTGTTTTAACTATATTTTGTTTTAATTCAAATTGGGAAAAATCTGGGAGAAAATTGAAATTAAATTTAATTACTTATTTAATTTTATCACACCGTTTCCCCAATATGAATGAAAAAATACAGTTAAAACAATGGTTTAATAGAAAAGTTAAAAAAATGAAACAATCATATTAAAACAGCAATTTAAAGCAGGTTTTAAAAGGCTTTTAAGAAACAATGATAAAAATAAAGTACAAAAGTCTCTGAGCCACAGGCAGTTAGGGCTCAAAGGCCTAAGTAAACAGAAGAATTCCAGCTGACAGGAGAATTCCATAACCTGGGAGCAGCCACCAAGAAGGCTTTCTCCTGTGTCCCTACCAAATGTGGCTCTGATGGTGGTGGGACTGAGACAAAGTTCTCATTCGAGAGTTTTAGAACTTCTATTTCTTGTAGCTCTTCCCATAATTTTCTAATTTCCTTTACCTCTTTTCAATTTTTTTTTGACAATCAGAAAAAGAGAATTTCAAAATTTTATAAATTACTGTTGAAAAGAGGAATGTGCTACCCTAATTTCGGGGGTCCCTCAGGGGACACCTCACTGTGCTCCACTTGATGGGGAATGGAAACTAGCCAGAGCACAGCCAATAGCACTGCAAGAGGCAGGGTAACCTAGCGGAGTCTTTTACCCAGTTTTTACGGGGTCAGGCCATGCCAAAAACCAAACCAAATGTCCATTAAATGATTTTATTAAAGGTAAGTCTCATGCACCAACGCACTCTCGCACACACACACCCAAGAGCTATTGAGAAGTAAAAGAAAGGAAATTGTACAGAGGGAGTATTGAAGGGGTGTTGTTGGGGTAATACTGCACCTTGTCCTTAAGTCCTGGGTCCGAGGAGGTGGCAAAGAAGTGGGGCTCAGCACGGAGAGGGCTGAGGGGATTGCTCAACAAACAGAGTGACGATCGGCTGGGGTGACCGGGAACGATCCGAAGAAACACTCAAAGGCTGGGACTATCTTTATGGGAAAAATGTACCTGGAGGACTAATCCTTTCCCAGGGAGAATGATGGGTGTTGCAGTGGGCACGAAGCCCCACATTGGTAATTTCCTTGGTGTGATGGGATTATTAGGTGTTGCCAAAGTCTCTGGAATTTTGAAGGTGTTGTGCTGTGAATTCTGGTCCCCGCCTGATGGGATATTTGCTCGACCTGAGGCACACACACGAATCCTCTCAAATCAGCGTCTTGGGGCTGAGGACCCTTTGTTTATTGTGTCTTTACACATCTTGAAGTTTCCTGGGGCTACGTGATGGGGATTTTACTGACCTGACCTGGTTGTTGGTCTTCCCACCATGTCTGCCTACATGCCCTTTTGGGGGACCTCTCTGGCATACGGAGCTATATATTAATATTAAAATTGTAGACCGCAGGATAGGATTTCTCCCTCAAAGTAACAAATGGAATCAGAGGTTGTTAAAGATACAATGGTTAGATGGGCACAAAATATTGGACACTCAATTGAATTAGAAGCTTGGGAGAGAGCATGGAAAACTTGTATAAAATTCACACTAAACCTAAATTTAGGAGAGGATTATTATAAAATGTTACATAGATGGTACATGACCCCAGAAAGATTACAAAAAATAACTAAAAATGGAAATGTAAGATGGTGGAAATGTGATGAAAAGGTGGGGTCTTTTTTTCATATGTGGTGGTCTTGTGGAATAGCAAAAAATTTTTGGAAAGAGATACATGATGAAATCCAAAGAATTTATAATTGGAATTCTGAAATGAAACCGGAATTTTATCTGTTAAACATTATAGGGCAACAAAGGGATATAAGATGTTATCAGAGGGTATTGCTGTATTTAATAACCACTGCTAGATTGACATATGAGCAACATTGGAAAGAAAAGAAACATATTGATATAAAAGAATGGAAAGTAAAAGTTCTGGATACGGTAAGGACAGGAAAAATAGCATTCTCTTTGAAAAATAAACCTATCCAGAACTTTGAAAGGGAGTGGAGAGAAATCTTCGACTGGATCAAGTCATAAAGGTATAAAGAATGAAAAAGAAAGAATGTAACCGCTTTTTTTGTTAAGCAGAAACTATATCTGTAATGTATGCAAACAGTGAAAATAAGCAGATTCAACTGGAAATGTAAGCTTGGAAGTGGGAAGGTTTTTTTTTTTAATGTAAACTGTTCAATAAAAAAAATATAATTAATTTTTTTATATTGATCATAAAGGAAAAAACGGAGCAAAAAAAGAAAAATACCATGTGATACACATAACAGTGGAAAAAGGAAATTTCAACAAAACAAGCTTACATTGTTATTTCTCTCCAATTCCATGACAATCATATACTTATTCAACATATTCTATATCATGCTGCTTAGATACTTTTGTTACCTATATCTAGATCTCATTCTCATTATACTCATCATCATCATGATCATCATCATCACTATTATTATTATTATTATTATTATTATTATTATTATTATTATTATTTCATTCTTAACTCTATACTTTTCAATTACATTTAATCTATTACTATTACTAAATATGATCTCATTTCTAACCATATCAAACTATTTCTAAAAGTGAACCCACCCCCCAGACCCAATTATGTTTCAACTTACTCCATCTTCCAGAATTGTAATTCTTCTTGTGGAGGTATGACACCTTCCTCTTTTATTAAAAGCTTTCCCACAAATATCTTCCATATTGCTTCAAAACCATTCTCCTTCGCTTCCGGTCACATAGCGGGCGCGAGTGGCAGCTCGGAATGAAGCTGCGCAATGGCCCAGCTCCGAGCAGCTACCCACTGGATTCCAGCCACTTCTTTTGTCACGCAGAAGTGGCTAAACACCCCTCCGGTACAAGGGGTGCGGAATGGGTCCGAAGGGGACCCCATAACTGGCGTTCGGCTCTACCTGGCTGGGAGAGTGGAAAGCGCCAGGGGGTCGAAGGACAATGACAGAGCCAGCGGGATCGTCGCTTGAGCAGCACAAGCTCCGCCGTCGACTTTTAATCAAGAAATCAAGAAACAAGTAAGGAATAAATAAGAAAACATGTAACCTGGTCTGGTCTTCATTTCGAAAATATCACAACAGAATTTGGCTTGCAACGGAGCGCAGGAGCAAAGGAATGGAGGGACCCAGAGGAAATGTGAGTGCGTCATGGCTGAGAGTTCATCTTAAAGGGGCAGCTGAATTTAAAGAAAGGGCTATGAGGCTTTTCTGCTTTCTCACGAGGACTGAAGTTATTATTGTTAAAAAGGCTTTTGATTCGTAATTTGGACTTACAGTTTGAAATGCCAAACAATTAAACAGTTGATATTGCCTTGAGGGAAAAGATTGGACTGTACAAGATTTAATAATCTCCATTTGGACATTGAATTCCTTATATTTCTGTATTTTGATCTTCTGGTTGATCTGAGATGATTGGATTTTTGGCTTCCTAACCCTGGATTTCGGACTTTAGAAGAATAACTGGTTTCTAACTCCTGTTGTGTGACTCTTGTTGTCTGACTTTTTTTTTGGACTCCGGATTGTTGAGACTGGTGAGACGGTGCTGGAAGGTCATTTAAGCAAAACATCCTCATTCCCATGGACGGAGCAGCTTGGAATTTAAGCGACTATGAGAATACATGGAATCTTCAGAAATAAACTCCAGGCAGCAAAGTCCAAGATGGGAGGGGGGAATAGAAGGTGAATATAGGCACAGGGCTCTAAATCTGACAAGTGGTAATGTACCTCAGCAATGTCAATTAAGCTCAAGTATTTGATTGATATATTTTCATTAATATAAACATTGTGATATTGTCAAAGTGTTGAAAGGGGTATTGAGACTGATAAGCTTATGATGGAAGCCATTCAAGTAAATACCCTCACTCCAATGGATGGAGCAGCTTGGAATTTAAGTGACTATGAGAACACAGAGAATCTTCAGAAACAAACTTCGGGCAGCAAAGTCCAAGATGGGAGGAGGGAATAGAAGATGGATATAGGTACAGGGCTCTAAATCTGACAAGTGGTAATATACCTTAGCAATGTCAATTAAGCTTATGTATTTGATTGATATATTTTCATCAATATAAACATTGTGATATTGAAAGGGGTAACGAGATTGGCAAGGCTATGATGGAAGTCGTTCAAGTAAATACCCTCACTCCCACGGACGGAGCAGCTTGGAATTTAAGCGACTATGAGAATACAGAGAATCTTCAGAAATAAACTCCGGGCAGCAAAGTCCAAGGTGAGAGGGGGGAATAGGAGGTGGATATAGACATAGGGCTCTGAACTCGATAAGCAGTAATATTTCAGCAATGTTAATTAAGCTTAAGTGTTTTATTGACATATTTCTATAAACATCAATATTGGGATTTCTTAATGAGGGTGCACCTGTGATGGAAATTGTTCAAGTAAAATACCCTCACTCTCAGGGATGGAGCAGCTTGGAATAGAAGCGACTAAGAGAATACAGAGAGCTATCAGAAATGCATTTCCGGGCTGCAAAGTGCCAGATGAGAGAGGGGAACGGGAGCTGGATTTAACCACAGGGCCCTGAATTATATAAGTAGATTTGTATTTTGGCAATGTCAATTAAGCCTACAATTGATTGATATATTGATGCATTGTTATGAATATGAACATTATGATATTGTTGAAGGGTTGAAGGGGGTCGAAAGGGACTCAGGAGTAGAAGTGAGAAATAAGACATCTTAATATAATGGAATCCAGGGTAAGAAGATGAGTGATTGTTGCAGTAATAATAGCTCAGACTCCCAGACATACATTGATAGACATATTTTAGAACTGTAAGACTTTAGGTGATAAGAAAACATATTGGAATATGACAGTTTGAGAAAAGCAGAATTGAGTGATAGCTGGGAACTGACAAGATAGAATGACTGTATTATGATTGTGTAGGAGAGGGAAATGCATGTCCAAACAGTTGAGACAATCATTGTACTGTGATACATAATTGTAATAAGTGGAGTGAATTGCGGGAAGTGAAGACCAGATCACAGTGGAAGATCAGAAACAATGCATGTAGAACTACAACTTAAAGAATTTTTCTTTTATTTGTGAAAATTTAATAAAATTAATAAAAAAAACCACCATTCCCCTTCATTATTCCTTTTTTGGCTTTAATTCAACATGTTAACTTATCACTCATCACAATTTTCCACACTTCTTTATACTAATCCTCTATTTGAAAATCTCCATGAATTTTCCATTTTCTTGATATAATTAACCTTGCTGCAGTTAATAAATTTGTAATTAAATCCTCCACTGCCTCAGTACAATTAACTCCTTTACCTCTTACTGTATCTTTTCTGTTGTGAAACCGTAAAGGCATATCACTAAAATTGCTTTCTTACCAAATAGCTCCCACTAACATACTCAGTGCAGCAGGCCCTGCATACGTGATGGGCTTATTTCATTATCTCCTCCTTTTTTTTTCTCAGTGAAGAGTTGAAAAACAAACATGTATATCTGGGACAAAATACAAACTAACCAACAGGTACAAAGAACTGCTGAAGAAGGCTGGGCTCATCCATGTGACCCAGAAGAGAACTCTCAGTAATTATTAACCGGATCATGGAGGCAATTCGTTTGGTGGGATCATTCTCAGTAGGCTGATAACTGGCAGCCTTTTGAAACTGTCTCATCACTTCTTGGAAATCATGCCGCCCATTCTTTGGAAAAATTTCTCATCTTTATCTGTTTCCTTAATAACTAACGCTGACTGATTAGCTAGATTATCAGACGTAGCGATCCTCCTTAGATGAGTTGTGCCACATTCTCTCCAATGTCTTCCCCAAATGAATTATGTCCCTTCAGTTCAAGGAAATAGATCACAAAAGGAGGGTGTGGTCAACAACCAAAGCAACAAACAAGATGTCGTAAAAGCACATAGCTGCAACCCCCCCCACAAAGAGTAAATTGTTATAATTGCAAATCCACGATTACACAAAACCTAGGGACACAAGAATGCTTGTTGTTGATGTGTGCCTTCAAGTTGTTTCCGACTTATGGTGACCCTAAGCAGACCCTATCACAGGGTTTTCTTGGCAAGATTTGTTCAGAGGGAGTTTGCCTTTGCCTTCGTCTGAGGATGAGAGTTTGTGACCTGCCCAGGTTTACCCAGTGAGTTTCTGTGGCAGTGCGGAGATTTGATCCTTACTCTTTCAGCACCCTAGTCCAACACTCAAACCACTACACTATGAACACACGATTGTATGCACAAGTGTAAACCTAAGGAATGAGTGAAGAAAGCAAAAATATATTCAATTTGGGTAAAGCAACATACTTGTTGTTGTGTGCTTTCAAGTCATTTCTGACTGATGGCAAGCCTCAGATCATGGGGTTTTCTTGGCAGAATTTGTGCAGAGGGCGTTGGCTTTTCTTTGAGACCGAGAGAGTGTGACTTGCCCAGCGTCACGCTTTAGCTTTCTGTGGCTGAGCGAGGATTTGAACCTTGGTCTCCCAGTGTCCTGTTCCAACCGTCAAACCACTACACTATGCTGATTCTTACTACATGCTACCAGAAAAAAAAGTAATTAGGAAAAGTAATTTCAAAGTTGGTACAATAAGATACAGGTGATGTAGATGAAGTAAAACAGGACATCTAGATATTCACCTCCTTTGGAAATTCTTAGTTTCGTTATGATGCTGTTTTGAAGAAATTTTTTCTGCTGTTAATGAGAGAAAACCCATTCAAGCTACCTCAGAATGGACTAAACTATGTCAGAAACTTTGGGGCACCAAAAGGTTTGTAACCTTCATGTTCAAATGCCTAGATCAGAATGTTTGGGTTAACAGAAGGAGATACAAACTTGGATATATGGTGAAAAACCTCAGATTGAACTATGGCCACTGTTACCAATGAAATTACTGTAATTTACGTTTTCCTCTAAGTTGAAATACATCTGTGTTGGTATGAATCACAGAATTATGGAACCATAAAGTTGGAAGAGACCACAACGGCCATGGAATCCAACCTACTGCCATGCAGGAACACAAACTCAAAGCACTCCCAGCAAATGACCAACCAGCCTCTGTTTATTTTTTTAAAAAATTTGTTAATAAATTTACTAGTTTTAAACAAACTAAACATAATCAAAACAACGAAAATACAATAATCAAGTGAAAGGAATGAATGATTACAGGGTTGTTAAATCATAACAATAAGGTAGAAACAAAAAGACTTTTAACTGAAAATCAACCCATAGCCTATAACATTTGTCTTCTTCAATATAGTAATGTTTCATACCTTATCAGTATTTCCTTTGCCTTTTCCTTTCACTGATCCCTCCTCAACCCCAATTTCAGAACCTCAAGAATAAAGTGCAAAGCTATCTATAACTAATCTTCTAACATAAAAAAGGATTGTTATAGCAATATGTCACTCATTCAATAATTAATCATCTTCTTCTATCATCAGAGTTGAATTTAAGACTATTGAATTGGATTTTTACTTAAAAATATCCTACACTAATTACTATTACTCAAATATCATTGTCAGTTTGCATGTCAGCTAACCTTTATCAATTCTATTTTATTGGCATGCAGAAAAATTTTCTGTTTATAGCCCGCTTCTGTTTTCCTTACCTATCCAAATTGTGATCACTTTCTCACCCCAATATGATTCCCATAATGGGAATACCAATCTCCAGTCTTCAATAAAATTCGTCTTTGTCTTATCCTTTAATGAATTCATAATTATGTCAGCTTCCGCTATATCATGTAGTTTTAAAAGCCAGTTCTCTATCCTGGGAGTTGATTTTTGTTTCCACATTTGAGCGAAACATATTCTGGCTGCTGTAATCAAAATTTGCCCATAATATTGAATGATCAACCACCTAGCCTCTGTTTAAAAACTTCTGATGAAGTGACTCCACCATGCTCTAAGGCAGCATATTCCACTGTTGAACGGTTCTTACCATCAGGAAGTTCTTCCTGGAGTAGCTGAAAAAAGAAAAGGAGAAAAAATTTCCTTAGATAGGCGAGAATATAACCTAGAATTACTAGATGAGCCTTCTCTAAGTTTCTATAACCTACATTCCAATCTGCAGATACACTAGAACAGTAATATGATATGATGATATGGACTGTGCTTGTGTGTGAATGGCAGACATTCTTTTTTGCACACTCAGAACACACCTTTATCACTGGACATCATTGGTGTAGATATTAGAAGCATAAAAAAAATGAACCCCAATGAGTTCAAACACTTTTTCTCTTCCTCCAGAATATATAGAGAGCTGGCGTAGTGTAGTGGTTTGACCATTGCACTATGATCCTGGGGACCAGAGTTCAATTCCCTGCTGAACCGTGGAAACCCACTGGGTGACTTGGGTGCATCACACACTCTCAGCCTTCAGAAAACCCCATGATAGGCTCACTTTAGGGTTGCCTTAAGTTGAAAACGACTTGAAGATACACAACAACAACAGCACAATGTATATAAATGGTGTACATGTACACACATATATGTGTATCCTTCTCTTGAAAATTCTCCCTCCAGAACAATTGAATTTTGTTGGAACGCTCTTCGTTTCCTGCTGGTCTAGCATCTGGGCATTTTTCCTGCCAAGAATTACAGGGATGACTTTGAAAAACTAATACAGAACACCTCCAGAACTAAAAATAGTATTGTCAGTCCAGGGTTTTTCTTGTCAGGGTTTCTTGATTCACTAAAACATGTCTTCCAACCCCTCTTTAAGATTTTCAAATCTTCCTTCCACGCCTAATTCTCAAAGAGGACAGGGCTAATGCACTGGAGTTCTTTTGGTAATCCCAACTATAGTAGATCCGTTGCACCAATTCTTGAATGGTGACCTTGGGAGGGTCACACACTCTCAGCCCCAGAAAACCCTACGACAGTTCATCTTAGTCACACCAAGTCAGAAACAACTTGAAGGCAGCATTAACAACAAATAAACATGAGTTGATTCAGTGGCTGTACTTTAGTTGGAACGAACAGTAAGATCTCAGACTGTATAAAATGGTTATCCTTATGGAACTCTGCTTAAACTTTTGTGAATTCAGTATGCTTATGTACAAAGGCCAAAAAAAAAAAAAAGTCCAACTGCTTTATTTATTTATTTCATAGAATTCATAGAATTCATAGAAATGTAGAGTTGGAAGAGACCACACGGGCCATCGAGTCCAACCCCCTACCATGCAGGAATACCCTCAAAGCACTCCCGACAGATGGCCATCCAGCCTCTGCTTAAAAACCTCCAAGGAAGGAGACTCCACTACACTCCGAGGCAGCATATTCCACTGCCGGACAGCCCTGACTGTCAGGAAGTTCTTCCTGAGGTTCAGGTGGAATCTCCTTTCCTGCAGCTTGAATCCATTGCTCCTTGTCCTGGTCTCTGGAGCGGCAGAAAACAAGCCCTCTCCCTCCTCTACATGGCATCCCTTCAAATATTTAAACATAGCTATCATGTCCCCTCTTAACCTTCTCTTCTGCAGACTGAACATACCCAGCTCTCTAAGTCTATCCTCATAGGGCTTGGCTTCCAGGCCCTTCACCATTTTGGTCACCCTCCTCTGGACCTGCTCCAGCTTGACCATGTCCTTCTTGAATTGGGGTGCCCAGAACTGGACACAGTATTCAAGATGAGGTCTAGCCAAAGCAGAGTAGAGTGGTACCAGTACCTCCCTTGATCTATATATTTAGATACTATTATATCTGTATGCCACCTTGTCTTTGAGAACGGGACCCAAGATGGTTTCTGTTACTGCCCTGGTTAGTCAGAGCTTTGGGGATATTAAAAAATATCCCTTGATATCACAATTCGGCTGCACTTCTCTATTCCCCTACACGTGCTTTGCAAGGCCACCGGACAAGCACATAAACAAGCTCGGCCGTTAATAGCCGTAATATTCAAACTACAATACAGGCAGGCCAGAAATAGCTGACTCACTGCTTTAGGAGACCTCCAGGCAAGTACTCTAATTAAGTATGCACGCCACTTACAAAAGAGCCTCTGCCCTGCGATGGCAGTTTGATGGGTAAACTATACAATACCCAAGTACTCTGCGTCTGCATACTGGCTACTCTATTGAGAATCGTTACGATAACTCAGTCATTCAGATTCTGACCTTTCGGAGGCTTTGTCTCCAACTCCAAATCTATTGTTTTCCCCCAAGTACGGCATAGCCCGCAGTCACAATTCTCTTATAAAAACCCTTGATTCCGAGACCTTCCTCGGATCGCTCCTGAGTTTCATCCCGCCTTGCTGCCGCTTTGCTTGGCCAGCCTCCCCTCAGCTCCACGTGCTGAGCTACACCGCACCCCAGCTTGGCTCTCTATTTTTCCAGGCTTCAGGACAGGTGAAGTATCACCCAAACCGACAATCCCTCTAAAAATCCCTCTATACCACTCCAACCTTTATTTTCCCTAGTTATCTTGTATGAGTGTGTCGCATACACTGTTTTGCTTGTATTTAATAAGCATCATTTATTATTTCAACTTCTGTGTGCTCCTTGGCTCGACCCGACCCCGTAGACATAGGGTTCAATATCTCACTACGTTACCCTGCCTCTCGTAACGCTAAGCAGTGCTCTGAGCTAATTTTCCCCACCTTTAGTTGAGCACATTTTGGTGTCCCTCCCGGGACCCCCAGTTCACAGGGTAACACTTCCAAAAAAAAAAAAAAAAAAAAGTTAAAATCATTAAAAAACATTTAAAAGAATGAAAAACATTAAAAACCTATAAAATTATACAAACTTAAAACAATGTACAAATTTAAGAGAAGTTAATAAATACACAAAGAGCTCCCAAGATCACATAAAAGTCTGCTTAAAGAGAAATGTTTTTGGCTGTCAGCGAAAGGAGAGCAGGGAGGGAGCCAGCCCAGCCTCCTGTAGTAGAGCGTTCCAGAGGGTAGGAGCAGCCACTGAA
The DNA here is from genome assembly GCA_030412105.1 of Cyclura pinguis. Lineage (NCBI taxonomy): Eukaryota > Metazoa > Chordata > Lepidosauria > Squamata > Iguanidae > Cyclura > Cyclura pinguis. Next base: position 12,007,641 of record CM059599.1, on the reverse strand, counting down.
AAAGGTCTCTCCCATGTCCTCACCAGGTGAGTTTGGGATGGTGGCAGGACCAAGAGAAAGCCTTCTTCCCCCTGAAGATTTTAGGGCCCTAGCAGGTCTATATAGGGAAATACGGTCTTTCAAATTGCCTGGACCTAAACAGTATAAGGCTACAAGAGAACTTACGCCTGTCCGTAATACCACCAAGGTTCTGGTCATTACCTTAAGAATACTATTTTAATCAGGAATAGGTGCTCCGTTTTGATTTCTGTCTGGTTCTAGTCTTTTCCTTCTAAAGTTGAATTTTTCCTGAATGTATTTTTGTGCATTTTCCCCAATACATATATTTTGAACTGAAGTTTGAATAATGTAAGTATTTTTGAAAGCATTTCTAGCATAAGGTATTTCTTTTCATTGATATAAATAGTCTTCTATGTCTTCTACTCTAGTACATGTATTTTGTACTTATTTTTTGGATTTGACGGTTTTCTTTTGGAAAATTTCAAAGGCTAAACAAGCTTCAGTTCAGTTTTCAGTATACCGTGATTAAAACTCTCTCTCTCTCTTTGTGTTTGCAAGTGACACCTGTATTGGCTGTAGTGGAGTAGGGAGAGCAACCTTCTACCCAACGTTAGAAAGTTTCTTTCAGGAAAAGGAAGCAACCTTTGAAGCTGCCACCACCCTCATTCCAGCCTTGTGATTCAGTATACAAGACTGGAAGCCTGAGAAGCTTTCCTGAATTGCCTAACACAGCAACTGAATGGACCTCTTGATCTTACTGCACTGATGGCAGGGTGCCAGTAGATAAAAAGTAAAGTATAAAACGGTGCTAGAAAACTGGGACACTTTTGAATCTTCCACAGCTGTGCTTAGCAAAACAGGTAACCTAGTAAAAGAGACACACCTGTAATAAGTGAACTTTACAGCTTCATTTGCATCAATGAAAGGTGCATAGGTTTTTTGGCATCAGCCTAATCCCTTGCCACACAGATGTGTTTTTCTTCAAAGTGTGTCTATAGTCGATTTCAATTTGGCTTCCTTGAAACATTTCCCTGGGCGTTAATTGCTGGATGCCTGATCTGTGATAGTGCAAATTTCACGTGGCCACTAGTCACACCTAAAGTTGTTCAGATTCGTTTCCTTTTGTTGAAGTTGTCTTACAACTAAGTGCCTAAAACAGATTTTTAAATGATTATCCTCACCAACCTGGCTACATTTCCTCTTTGTGATTCCCGAATAGATTTCTGCTGGCAATAGTTTTCTCTGTCATTCTTATTTTGTCACAATGCACAGCTGTGGACCAGGAGAAACGACCAGCAACATGTGATTGCCAGGTCCAGTTTTAAGGCCTCCAGTACTCCCCAACTTGGTACATTTTCAGTTTTTCCTTCAAAAAAATTTCAGGCCATTTCCTCATGTGTTGAGTCTCTTGGACTATTCCATTTCACGTCATTGATATATAAAAAATTTTATTCTATGTCTAAAGTAACCCAGAGGACTGCTCCTCCATAGCATGAAGAGTTGCTTGGATTTTTTTTTCAAATTGGCATGGGATAGAATGTGGGATGGTGACAGGTTTAGACCTCTAAGGTCCCATGGAAGCCTACGGTGTTCCCCAGTACCTGGCAATGGCTCACCCTTGCTGTCCTGGCTTACTGTTCAAACTGTTACAAAATTGGGTTGAATGTCTCCTTGAATTTCTTCTCACTAACTGCTTTGTCGCCAACTGTCATGAAGTTGAGTTTGAATGATGGTGATGCTATGAAGCAAAGGACTTCCAAAACAGCCCTTTCAAGTTCTTGCAGAATCAGGCCTGTAGCATTCTGGATTTAGTCTGTCTACTTGTAATGCGGTCTTCCTCTTTTTCCACTGCCTCCCACTTTACAAAGTATTTTCACCTTTTCTAACGAGTCATGTCGTATCGTTATACGGTCAAACTACAATAGTTCCAGTTTGGTCATTCTGGATTCCAGGGAGATTTCAGGTTTGATCAACTCTGGGACCCATTCATTTATCTTTTTGGCAGTCTTCTGGTTTCCATAGAACTCTTCTCTACCACCACATTTCAAATGACACTAACAGCTACTTTATGAAAACTTAGCAAAAATGTTAAATAAATGCACAATGTGTTTTGCAATGAGTGTCTCTCTGTATCTCTCTATATCCAGCCCAGAAATCTGGCTGGAAAGGTAGGAGAGAATACACCTTCATTTGCAGAAAAAATTATGACATGAAAGGATGGTTTAATAGAAGTATTCAGGTAGTGGAAGCTGTTGCTTTCCATGTCGATATTCACTTTAGGTTTCAATGTAAACTTGAAAGGAGTTAATATAGCCTACAGCCCCTGGTATGGTTTGGTGCTCTCCCATCCAAGAACTAACTGGAATTAACACTGTTTAGCTTCTAAGAAAAGATGGGATCTGGTTCCTCTAGGGTATTTCGGCCTCCTCTCCCTCTTGCTGAGAGACAATTGAGTGCAAACTAATTTTGCACACGGAAATCAGTTTGTAGCAATTGAAGTAGAGTAGAACTTCTATTTCGCTCAGTCAGGACACGATACTTGTGTTGAGGCAGCCTAGACATGGATTGGCTTTTTTGGCTGCTTCATTACCCTGTTGCCATATGTTTAGCCTGTAGTCTGCTAAGACCCCTAGATTCTGCATTTGCACATTTCATTTTGTCTGTTTAGAAACATGTTCTTTAACAATGTTCCCATTACGCCCCATTCGCATGGCTACTCTGGATAATTCCCTGCCATTAATGGATATTTGGTTTCGGCTACAGCTTCCTGACAACCTTTTTACCCCATTGAATAACAGTCTATTTGCATAGCAATTATAACTGGGCACGAATTGCAGCAAAATCACAAGCGACACCTACAAGTAAATGTAACCTGTGACACAATCACCCAATTGTCCTATAAATACTAGGAGCTTTCAGTCATTTCTACTGCTCCTCAGAAAACCTCCTATTGGTTGTCTCTTCATCTTGGCATCTCCTTAGAAACAGCCCTGGTTTTCAGTCATGAAGGTCTTCAGCATCTTCTCAGCTTTTCTGTTCTTGGTGTTGATGACTGCTCCAGGTAAGGTGTCCTATAAACTTTGGGTAAAGGAGAAATGTGAAGAAGAGTGGATCTAGTCTTTCTGTTCTAATGGCTTAGGGAGCTGGGTGTGTTTAGCCTGCAGAAGAGAAGACTGAGAGGTGACACAGTATCCAACTTTAAACATCTGAAGCGATGTCATATAGAAGATGAAGCAAAGTTCTCTTCTGCTGCTTCATAGACAAGGGCACAAAAGAATGGATCCGAACTCCAAGAAAAGGGATTCCATCTAAACATTAGGATGAACTTCCTGAGAGCAAGCGTAATAGACTTCCACAGAGTCTGGTAGTCTTTCTTTCTTGGAGGACTTTAAGGAAACATTCCATGATTATCTCTCAGGAGTGCTTTAGCTGTGTATTGCTACGCGGGACAGAATTGGGTGAGATGGTCCTTGAGGTGCCCTCCAACTGTACGGTTCCACGGTGGTATTCTGTTTCTTGATAAAGAGCCTTTAATCTACTGAAGCCCTAACTCAGTTCTGAACCCTCGAATTCCTACAACCAAGTGTGCTTTCATTGTTTTGCTTCCAACATCTTTGCCTCTAACATCACCTCATTTTTGGCCCATATTGCTTAATGGTAGGTCTGAAGACCCATGCTCTTAACAAATGCATCCGTTAAGCAACATGGATAAAGCTGTACTGTCCTAAGTTATCTGCTTTGAGACCCGTTTGAAGAGAAAGATGGGCTAAAAAATATAATGAAAGAAGTACTTTTAAGTTCACCCTCACTGTTGAGATGGACGACTAAGCCCTTGGCAGAGACATGCCCCTAAGTCCCAGGTGGTGCTGCTCAATGGTATAAATCCATATGCCAGGATCCTGTTGATGCTCTACACTTCACTTACATCTGCAGTTGTACTTTTTGGGGGCCATTATACAATGGACAGAATCTGTTTCCTAGTTGCAAAAGTGGAATTCCACAGGAATTACCGTTTCATGTTAGTCCTGAGTAAAGTCATTGTACTAATAGGATTTACTTCTATTTTGATTTTCTATTTAACAGTTCATTCATGGGGTTTGCTTGATTTGGGACTAACCGAGAGGATTCCAGCTTTACACTTGTGCATTCTTGGGTGGCACATTTCTCTTTGTCAGGGTCTCTAAGGTGCCAACTCATTCATTTGGACTGCAGAAACAGCCATAAAAATGCTCTACTGCTTTTGGAGGAGAACTGATATGTATAGAAGTTGACAACAGGCTTCTGATTATTATTTAATGTATTTTCATTTATTTATTCATTTGCAGGCTTCTCCCACTTATCTGATAAGTTAGGGAACGGAGTACTGTCAGAAAAGAGAACTGGTTGGAAAACGGGACTCATTTACTATACTTTAGGGAGCATGAGGGAAGTACAGACTCTAATGTGGGACCAAGCACACATGTGTTGCTTGCAAAGTCTCTCAGCCAGCTTAGCACTTCCTTCCTTCCAGCAGTCTTTACAAGCAGTGCACACATGTGAGCAGTTCCAGGCAAGCCTGTGTAGATGAGGAGAACTGATGGAAGAGTGAAACTTCCATCAACTTGTCCTTAATTTGTAAATGTCATCAGATAATGGGGAATCAAAAGGTGGAGCCTTCATATCTTTGAGTTCTGTTTTGCTTTTTTTCTAAGGTTGGGATGGAAGGTGATTTCCAAGAGTTTAAACATTTCATCTGAAAACACCAATAAATAACCTATCTTAAAATACAAGTGAAAGAAGTTATACTGTTAAGACAACTATTAATTTTTTTAAACGTCATCAATATCATCATGCAGTAAACTATTTAAAGAAGTCCACATAATTAGCTTAATCTCCATTCTGGGAGACTTTAGATACTAAAAAGTTAGTCAAAATGTGTTTTGCGAATATTGAGGATGCCCTCTCACTGATGAGATTCTTTGGAGTTGGGGACTAATTCTGCAGAATGTCCCATATATTTTTCCCCTGACAAGAAGGAGCATTTTCAGCACAGAAGATAATATTTCTGCACAGAAACTTCTGTTTTCTGCACAGAAAATGTTGTTTCCTGTATGGAAAGTGCTGTTTTTGTGTAAAAAAATGTGGAAGATTTGCACAGAGTAAGTTTTAAACTGTAAACGGTCTTCAGAAATTGCATAATTTTTGTAAATTTTCTTGCAGTGGGAACAAAATTGCTAAAATTACTGACTGCTTCTTTTGACAATGAAATTAATGAACAATTTCCTCTATCCTCCTGTATCTGTCCCAGACGAGCTTCTGAAAATGACTCAGTCAGCTCATAGAAAGAGCGATGATGCCAAGAGCAGTGACTTTTGTGTAATGAATATATCAGGCTGCTCTATCTTTTGTTCCAGCATTCTCCTGGATAACGAATCCTGTTCAATGTCGCCGTGCTGGTGGCTTTTGCCGTCGTGACCGTTGCCCCATCAACACTAGACCCATTGGCAGATGTGACAACTTTCGTACTCTGTGCTGCAAAAGGTGGTAAGTAAGAATTTCATAGAGAAATACTGTCTTACTGTTTGGCTTATTTTAGCTCTTTGTTCATTTTTTCAACCCAAAATGGGAACAGCCCTAAGAAGTATTGAAAGGGCACAATTAGAGCTTTTGGGTACCACTTGAACTACCTATGGTTGTATTCAATTTAATCCTGGAATCTGTAGTTTTGTGCATACAATGCTGTGCCAGCGAATTCTAAAGCTATAGTTGATGAGAGTCCACTTGAGAATTTGGAGTACTTAATTGTTATTCTTATTGTTATAAATCAACTTTGACTTATGGCAATGCTATCACAAAGTTTTCTGGAAAAATTCATTCAGAGGAGGTTAGCCATTGCCTTCTTCTAAGGATGAGAGAGTTTTACTTGTACAAGGTCATCCAACTGGGTTTCTTTGGTTGAGTGGAGATCTGAACACTGATACCCCATAATCTTGCTTCAAGATTCTAACCACTAAACCACTCTGATTTCTCTGAGTACTTCATGACACTAGAAAGTCATGGGATTCTACAGGCTGGTGTTATGGAAGTTAAAGTACTCTCTGGTGGCTGTAATTGTGCAGTATGGATACACTCCTGGGTCTAGCAAGAATTCATAACAGCTTTTGAAAGGTACATATACTGCCTAAAAGCAGGAGTTACACTGATATCTGTCATAAAGGAATCTAGTAAGAGCTTTGAGACTAACTGGGAAAAGAAATTCTAGTATAACGTTTCATGGACTCACTCCCACTCCATCCAATTCAGCTGGTGAATTTCCCCCTTTTCTTCTGAATCTCTGTCAAAATCTAGTAGGAAGTGATGTCATATGACTTCCTGTTCACATTTGAAGTGGGACTTCAATGAAAATGGCCAAATTGTGGGGCAAGTTCTGGGGATTGTGGTTTTGTGCCTATAGAATGCTTTCTGCATGTTGTTTATCTAAATATAATCTGCAAATTATCCCAAAGTTTTTAAAAATGTGGGTTCGTTCTGGTGGGTTGCTTTAGGGACAATTAAAGTAGAGTATAGGGCCTTTACCTCCCCTATCCTTGTTTAACAACTGCCTGCTAAATGGAGAATGAGCTGAGACTAATATACAAATTACACACATTTCATTTGTAGTCAGAGTCTACAGAGTTTGAATATCATTCATTGTGCCTGAGCGATGCTTCCTTATCTATTTATGTTGCACTGCAGTCCTAGAACCATAAAATTGGGAGATCTGTCCTGTGTTTTGGGCAAGTAGGGAACTGTGTCTCCTCAAGCGTCACTGCTGAGCTGTTGCCCAGTTAGCACGAATACAATATAGTTTGGATCTTTGTGGTTACAGGAAGAAACACATGGATATCTCTTCACACTGTGCTGGATGTTGTCCCAGTATTTTCATGAGTTAGTGACCTCACTGGCTATTTAAAGCTGATCGATTGTATTATATCAGGATGAAGTATAAATATTAGGAATATTTCAGATTTGTGAGGGAAGTATTCATTTTCAAGTCTGAGACGTTATTTCAAATGAAGAGGCTGATAACAACCTGCTTTTCTTCTTTTCCCTTTTATTCGAAACTAGGACCTATGCATTTAGTTTTGATCCTTCGTTTGTAGATGTGGGTTAAAGAATTCCACTTTTTAAAATGACTTAATCTAACAGGGTCTTTCTCTTTCTGCAGGTAATACTGCGGCACTGGGAACATGATGGATGTCCATGGCTTACCCTGCCAACCTTCTTCCTGAACTGCTTCACACTTGAGCTTTCAACACAATCAGTTTGAACTATGTCAAATTCTTTTATCTCATGCTAATTAAAATCCATGTGTTCAGGCATCAGCCTTTGTGAAGTGTACCTCTGTTTTGCGGAGATGTTTTTGAGCTGATCGAGAACTTTTTGGTGTACAAACTATTTAGACAATTTGGATCGGTGCCTTCATGGTGTAGCATCATTGGGGTGAGGTATGTGGTAGCCGTGGGGGATGAGAAGGACAATCACTCCAGTGACAGCAGTAGTCAGAATTGGAGAGACCAGCATGGTAACTCCATTCCCAGCAATGGCTGTGTCCAAGGTGGCACCTCTTTAAACCTTGGGCAAAGGCAGATGAACTTGGATGCAGCTTATAGCTCTTGCCAAAAATCAGGAGGCCAAGATCTTCAGCGGTCAGGATCAGGTGAAAATGAAGGCATGTATGGGAGCTGCTAAGAAAAGCAGGAGCAGACATGTCCCAGTTCCATCTGCATTCCACCCTCGAGCTGAGACACACTCTTGAAGTTGCAGAGTAACCCTGCTGTAGCAGTGGAGCCTGTGAACATCATTGCAGTACCCAACACCAACACAAACTCTACTTGCTAGGGCTGTGCACAGTCCAGAGAGCTTCTCCAAGGTGTCATGGCTTGCCAGGAGTCTGACACATGGGGGCAGGTGCTGGTCACAGCAGGCATCAGGACTGCATGGGCAGAAATCCTCCCCATGCTCCTGTAAAGAATGGAGCAGCTCAGAACGGTCTGCACTCAGATTTAGCTGTGCTTGGGAAGCCCATCTCCAAAACCATTGCTCTGTCAGGGTACAGAGGAGGCTCTCACCAGGTGAAGATCAGGGAGGATGTCCCCATTAATATAGGCAAATTCCACTGTAAGATCAGCACGTGTGACAACAGGAAGGAAGATGATGCCATTTTGGGAGTTTACGTCCTAACTGGACATGGGAAATGGCTTGTTTTGGCAACTTAGCAATGGTCCCCCTCTAATTTCAGCAATATATATAGATTCTTGACCCTTGAGGCACCTTGTCCATTATGGCCAATTGAGAAAGGCTCCTGGACATTGGAATTCTCAGAAATCTGGATTACGGAGAAGGCAGAATGTGATCTGGTAAAAGATGTCTGTGTCCTCATTCAAGGAAAGGATCCATCCCAGCAATGACAATACACGTACCCCCTTGAAGCCAAGGAAGGAATTGGCAAGATCATAGAGTATTCGCCGAAATGCAATGTACTCACCCCCATTCAGTCCATCTGCAATGCACCCCTATGAGTTTCCTTCAGGCAGATGGGAAAATATGGTGTATGATGGTTGTTTTCTGTGCCCTCGAAACCGCAACTCCCCCTGTTGCCCTCAAGGTAGCCAAGTATAATGAAATTTTGTCAGCCATTGCAGGGGGTTCCAAATGTTACAGTGTTGTGGATCTGGCTGACATCTTCCATTCAATCAAGATCCATGTGGCATGCTGGTATAAATCTACATTCAGGTTCCACAGACATAGCCCTCAAGGATTCCATTTGAGCCCCTGCATTTGCCATGACCACATGATCAAGATGTGGGAGAAATTGAGACCCTTTTCAAGGGCACATATCTTGTCCTACATGGATAAAATTTGAAACTGACAGAGGAGGAGATCAAAGAGATAACCAGGGAAGACCTAAGTCTGATCAGGGTTAGTGGGGTCAAGGCAAACCAGGAGAAGGCCCAATTGGTCACTACTGAGGTAAAGTGCCTGGGGCTCTCACTGGAGACTGACAGAAGCACACCAGACGCACAGTGTGTGGAGGTGATCTCCAAGCTTCCTGCACCCACAGATGTATATGCACTGAGGACACTGCTAGAAACATTCAGTTTCTCCAGGGACTTTGAGTCCTTTGCAGAGAAGGCTTGTTCCCTGTATGTGCTCCTCAACAAGCACACAGCTTGGGAATGGAGCCCTGCTCAGTAGAATGCCTTTGCCAAGCTGAAGTGCAGCCTAGCAAAATCCCATGCCCTTCCTCATCTGGATACATCTAAGTTGTTTTATATCCAATTGGCTGCATCAGAGTGTAGCATAGGCAGTATCCTCACTTAGCAGCAAGCAGGGAGTCATTGCATAAGCCTTTCATGGTCTGAAGCCTGCTGAGCAAAAGTACAGCCCTTGAGAGACGATTTGTCTGGCCCTGTTGTGGAGGCTCACACACCATGACTTCATTGTGAGAGGTGAGAGAGCCATCCTGCAGACTCTGCATACCCCTCTCAATTACATTCTGTCAGACAAGATCCAGAACGGACAAGTCTCCAACGAGCAGATCAGGAATGGAAGTATTGGCATTGTGGGTGGACCCCTGAATCACCAATGTTTTGGTGTAACAGGAACACACATGAATCAATTTCAGCTGTTCCTCCTGCTGGAAACTACCTATGTTAGAAGCAGCTTATTTACATATCAACTGCATTTCAGAGCATCTGACTTTGTTGATGTTGTGTGTCTTAAATTCATTTCCAACTAATGGAGACTCCATGGTTAACCTACCAGGGGGTTTTCTTGGCAAGATTTGTTCAGAGAGGTGGGCTGATATTGCCTTCTTTTGAGTTTAAGTGTAACTTACTCAAGGTCCCCCAATGAGTTTCTGTTCTGCTGGCATCCTAATTCAACATTCATATACTGTCATATACTGGATAACCTACAATCCACAAACTTCACTCTGAGATAGACAGTAGTTTTTTATTTGTAGAAAGTGCAAGCAATACAACACACTTTTTCTGAAGTTGCTGAGACTAAGACATAGGTGGAGCTCGCACTTTTATAGACACAAATCCAGATTTTAGGTGTGCAAAGCTGTGATTGGGAAGGATCATAAATCTAACATCATACCACTTCTTTAGACAGTTCCCAGATCTGCATTTGTTATCCACTTCTCATCCTTGGGGCAGGAACATATTTCTCACCTCTTATCTTTGACACTTTGAGTTCTCAAAACACTTTCGTTTACACTTTTGGTTTCACCTGTGTTACCCTGTTTACTGGGGGTCCCATGAGGGACACCAAAATGTGCTCAACAATAGGTGGGGAAGATTAGCTCTGAGCACTGCTTTAGCATTACGAGAGGCAGGGTAACTTAGCAGGATCTTGAGCCCTATGTCTACGGGGTCAGGCTGAGTCAAGGAGCACACAGAAGTTGAAATAATAAATGTGGTTTTATTAAAAACACAATCAAACAGTGTATGCGGCACACTCACACAAGATAACTAAAGAAATAAAGGTTGGAGTGGGATAGAGGAGTTGTTGGTTTGGGTAATACTTCACCTGTCCTGAAGCCCGGTTGGAAGTGGAGAAGCTGGGGAGTGTGGATCTCAGCACGTGGAGCTGAGGGGAAGGCTCGCTGGACAAAGCGACAGCAAGGCGGGATGGAAGCCAAGAGTGATCCAAGGAAGTGCTCAAAGTCAGGGGTTTTTATAAGGAGGATTGTGACCACAGGCTAGGTTGGACTTGGGGAAAACAATGGATTTGGAGCTGGAGACAAAGCCTCCGAAAGGTCAGAATTTGAATGATTGAGTTACAGGCAAATTGTCAATAGGATAGCCAGTATGCAAACGTGGAGTACTTGAGCGTTGTATAGTCAGATCATCAAGCTGCCAGCGTGGGGAAGAAGATCTTTTGAAAATTGCGTGCATACCTAATGAAGGTACTTGCCGTGAGGTCTCCTAAAGCTGTGAGTCGGCTATTTCTGACCTGCCTGTGTTGTTTCAGAATATTACGGCGATTATCGGCTGAGCCTGTATGCGTGCTTGTCCGGGGGCCTCGCAAGCACATGGAAGGGAACGGGTATGTGAGGCCGAATTAGTGATATCAAGAGATATCTTTTTATATCCCCAAAGCTCGGGCTAGCCAGAGCAGTAAGAGTTGCTCCAATCTTTTTCCCCTTACGAGATACATTGTAGTAACAGGCAATAAAGCAATTAACCAACTGATACTTTGTAATAATACAGGGAGGCTCCAAACAGATACATTGTTGCAATCCTCAATTAGCACTGGGTACTTTGTAGCACTACAGCTTAACTCAGTGGAGTTCTACAGCAGCATTTCTGCATTGACTACAATACATATCCAACAGACCAACATATGGCAGAGACTCTGCATCCTGACAAACCACTACATCACATGGGCTCAGGTTGAACAAATCATTGGCATCAGAGAATAAGTACCTATTCACCTGTATCACAGCCCATTAAAATGAGAGAGTTTGGAGGAGTGGATTTGCGAGTTCCACCCACATTTGCATCTGGGAAATTTGCAATGTCACCAAGGTGGACAGGGTAGGATCTTTGGGTTTCTGATCTCTCAGCAGGCACCTGATGCATTGGGATGGTGTACACTGCTGGCTGACAGTTTTTGAATTGGTAGACCGTGAGCAACATCCTTCTCAGGGGTGATACTTCTGCTTTCAGGGTGGAGTCATGGAGTTCCTGCATTTTTGGGAGGAGAGTAGAGAAAGAGGTTAGCCGTTGGACCCTGCCAGCTGATGCTGGGGGCTGAGTCATGCAGAGGCATTGGTGTCTTCTAGAAATTTTGGACAGTGAAGCCTCATGCGTATGGTACCTAGAGGAAGAAAACCAGTGTTTCGGGGCCAAAAATGTAAGAGACATGGGCAAGAAATAGTGGCACTTGAGTTTCCAGTACACCAGTAGACTGGAGCACTGGATCTGTGTTCGTTCACTGTGGTTTGAATTGAAGATGGAGGCAACAGGTCATGGAAGACCAGAGGTTAATTGCTAAGCTGGTATATACTAGCAAGGACAACTGAGGTTTGGCCAGTATTCCAGAGTCAGGAATGACCACCTGCCTAGCTATGATGCTGAGACAGCCATAGCACAGACACTTCCAGAAGGTTAGTAAAGACAACCTGTGAAGGAAAGTCTATGGCTGTTTTTACTGAGGTGCTGATGGTACCAGGCCTGACACACATGGGGAGCCTGCATTCTTGGTGAACCAAAGGGTCAGCCAGTCCCCTTGGTCCCGAGCTTGCACTGAGGCACCTTTCTTATCAGACATGTACTGAACTGGTTGCCGTTCCTGACTCTGGCCAGGGTGATCTTTTCCATCAAGAAAAGAATTGCTGCATAAGATTGACATTGCCTAGACTTAGGCATGGCCATTCCTAATGTTGACTGATGTGTTCAGAGACCCTTGGGGGCCATCGGTCTCCCTCCCCAGGTAGTTAAAGAATAGATTCAGCCTTGGTTGCCTTGGCCAATTCACCAAGGACTCTCAATTAGACACGCTGGCGGTGAACCCAATACACCATGCCAGCGAGACAGAACAATAGTATAATTTGAAAAGCCAAAATCACAAAAATCAGATGCAGCATTGCACTGAATATTCCTGTTGTCTCAGGGGGCCAACTAAGACATGACTCCCACCATGGGAGGTGACCAGCCACTGCTTTCTCCTTTGAGATGTTTGCTATGGCTTAGCCATTCTGAGACACAACCAGAGCGGCTTTGCCTCCATCAGCTTTTATTTCCATCAGTTGTTCTTTCAGGTTAGAGTGAGTGAGATATCTATGCAAAATATGTAAATTAAGGATGAAGAACATTGGGGCGATGGAACTGTACAGTGATGGGGCCATAGCCATTTTCTTGACAAGTCCAAATTGGTGTAGAATGATTGATGTCACAACTGCTGATGGTTGTAACATTGCAAAAACAGTGATTTAAAGTGGGCACCATGGGCTCTAACATGTATCCATTTAGTATGATGGTGTGGCAGGCAGTTCTCATGCACACACATCCTTTTCCAGTATAAACAATGGGTAAACTGGTGTCTTGGGTGACTTCATAGGCGCACTGGCCATTGTGGTGTTACCCTGTTTTCTGGGAGTCCTGGGAGGGACACCAAATTGCTGTAAGTTGGGGAAATTAGTTCAGAGCAGAAGCTGGCAAAACGAGAGGCAGGGTAACTTAACAGGATCTTGCAATCCAGTGTCTACGGGGTCAGGCCAAGTCAAGAAACAACTGGTTTGAAAATAATGAATGATCTTTATTAAATACAGGCACACAATGTAAGCAACACAAGCACACAGATAACTAATGAAAATAAAGGTGTGAGTAAGATAGCGGGATTTTCAGAGGGATAGTTGGTTCGGGTGATACGAAACCTGTCCTGAAGTCCGGAAGGAAATGGAGAGCGAAGCTGGGGTTCGATGTATCTCAGCACATGGAGCTGAGGGGAAGCTCGCCAAGCGAAGCGGCAGCAAGGCGGTCTGGAACTCGGGAGTGATCCAAGGAAGCGCTCAAAGATAGGGGTTTTTATAAGGAGAATTGTGACCGCAGGCTAGGTCGGACTTCGGAGAAAACAATAGATTTGGAGCTGGAGACAAAGCCTCCGAAAGGTCAGAATTTGAATGATTGAATTAGAGCCGAATTTATCAATAGAGTAGCCGGTATGCAAATGCGGAGTTCTTGAGCGCTGTATAGCTTGACCGTCAAGCTGCCAGCGTGAGGCAGAGGATCTTTTGAGAATTGCTTGCATACCTAATGGAGGTACTTGCCTTGAGGTCTCCTAAAGTGGCGAGTCGGCTGTTTCTGGCCTGCCTGTATTGTTTCGGAATATTATGGCGATTATCGACCGAGCCTGTACGCGTGCTTGTCCGGGTGCTTTGCAAGCACGTGGAAGGGATACGTGAAGCCGAATTATTGATATCAGTGGATATCTTTTTAAATCCCCAAAGCTCGGGCTAGCCAGGGCAGTAACAGTGGCCCTTAAGGAGTGTCAAACAAGGACGATGGTACTTCAAATTGTCATCTGAACAAATAAAGTCTAGGTTTTCTCTGTGACAGCACCCTTCTAAGCTAACAGTCTGCCATTTGGGCCCAAGCACTAGCCCAATGATTACAGTCTTTGGAATGCAGTTTGTCTCCTGAGACTGTCTGTATTCCAAGGGGAACAACTGGATGAGTGGGGAGGATGTGACAGTAACCATGAACAATTGCAGTTGATTCCATTGGGAGATATAGGTTGAATTTACAAGGATCAACTATGCCTCTAGTAGCACTTCCTCTTTTCTCAGTTTTGGCTGAATTAGTTCTCTAATTTCTTTTGGAATGTGTCCATCGTGGGCGTGCTGAATTAATTCCCTCATCATCATCATATTTATGGCGTACATCTACACGCAGGCTACAGCTTTTGATGTATTACAACAGCTAAAATGTGCTTCATTGTGAGAATCAGTGAATTCCTCTCCAATGCCAATTCCCAATTTAAGAGTAGAGAGGTGACTGAATGCTGGATGTCGGATAGAGTCTGGGCTGACTGCCTTATGGGCTTCCATGTTAGCCATGTTGGTAGTAATGTATTTGCTAAGGCCTCTACATTGACTGCATCTAACAGAGACATGCCTGCTCCTGTAGGTGCGATCCAGTCTGTCCATGCCTGTTTCACTCTAGTGGGACTTACAGGTCCAGACCACAACTTAAGCTATTCTGCTTAGCCAGTTTTGCTGGGGTGTAAATAGGGTACACACTCAGGCCACTGTGCAGAGGTATTCAACTTATGAAGACCCACTTGGATCTCTTTCAAGAAGACTGTTGGCTGTAACAGCATTAATTCTCAAATGTCTGATTGTAATATTGAGTACCCACGATGGGGGACTCTGCCTGCATCAGTGTGGCAGCATAGTTAATTAATGGATTGAACACAGTAGCAATCGGATGCTGATGACTGATTTGGAGGAGGTACCTGCCCTCCTCGTGAGTGAGTTTCAGGACAAGTGTCAGGGGGCTGAATGGTGTTGACAGGCTGCAAGGCGGCAGCAGGCCCAAGCACCCTCACAAGAGCGTCAATCAACTTGATGGATGCTCTCAGATGGAGCTGAGACATGTTTGCCTCTGCTTTTTTGAGCAGCTCCCATACATGTCTCCTCTCCTCATGCTTTCCCAATTGTGGAGGATCTTGCCTTCCCTGTTGCTGGAGAGAACCACTGGCCACTTCCTGATTTCCCGAATTCCTTGGCTGTCCTTGGGAAGTAGAAGAGCCGCTGCCATGGCACTGGCAACTGCTGGCAAGGGAGCCACTATGTTGGTCTTTCCAGTGCCAACCATCACCACTGGAGCATTCATCTCTCCCCTCTCCAGTTACCACAATGGGCCAGATTACCAGGACCACCTCGTATTGTTTGTGGCCCGTGGTTACTATAGTGTTATATCAATCAGAGGGGACAAGTGTTAGCTGAAGTGCCTATCCATTTATTTCCAACCTTGATTAGCACTTAGCATGGTATTGGGAATAAAAAGTTTTTGGCATTCTGTCTTGCTGCAAGAACGGTGTCAAATGTCAACAAGATAACTCACTGCTTCTGTTTATAGAGAAATGTTAAAACAATTTGTTCTCTATTTCCCTTGTTTATGTTATATTGTTATGAACTTACAGAAGCAGAGATATCCAAGCTCCAAGAGAGTCATATTTTGTCTAATTTCACCTCATAACTCCCTGGCTGGGGATAGCTCAAATACTTCCTTCCAAAGCATCTCAAAATTGGAGATATTCTTAGAGTAATATTCCTTGTTTCGCTTTGCTGTTGTTTTCATTGTAGCCTGCTAAATTCCACCTGGCTAATGTTCCCACTACTTGGAGTTCACTCCCTTCCTAGTGACATCAATGGGTTTTAGGGTGCCTGACCCCCTGAGGAGGTCTGAGACCTTGCAGTTCTGTTCTACTGAGTAGCCCCATGGTGAGATGTCCAGATCAATGGGGCCCATGTTACCCTGATTTCTGGGGGTCCCGGGAGGGACACCTAAAAGTGCTCAAACAATGGGGAGGGAATTAGTACAGAGCACAAGTTGGCAATGCGAGAGGCAGGGTAACGTAGCGAGATCTTGAACCCTATGTCTACAGGGTCAGGCCGAGTCAAGAATAAGGCAGATGTTGAATTAATAATAATTATTTTATTGAAACACAATCAAACAAGTGTATGCAGCACACTCACACAAGAGGCTATAGAAATAAAGGTAGGAGCAGATAGCGGGATTTTGAGAGGAGGTTTGGTATGGGAAATACTATACATGTCCTGAAGTCCGGTAAGAAGCAAAGAAGCTGGGGAGCATGGATTCTCAGCACGTGGAGCTGAGGGGAAGACTCGCTGGACAAAGCGACAGCAAGGCGGGATGGAAGCCAAGAGCAATCCGAGGAAGCGCTCAGGGGTTCTTATAGGGAAAATTGTGGCCACAGGCTAGTCCATACTTGGCAGAAACAATGAGTTTGGGGCTGGAGACAAAACCTCCGAAAGGTCAGTACTTTAGATGATTGAATTATAGCCAAATTGTCAATAGAGTAGCCAGTATGCAAACGCGGAGTGCTTGAGTGTTGTATAGTCTGCTCATCAAGCTGCCTGGAGCAGATCATTAAGCAGTCAGGACAAGGAGCAATGGATTCAAGCTACAGGAAAGGAGATTCCACCTGAACCTCAGGAAGAACTTCCTGACAGTCAGGGCTGTCCGGCAGTGGAATATGCTGCCTCGGAGTGTGGTGGAGTCTCCTTCTTTGGAGGTTTTTAAGCAGAGGTTGGATGGCCATCTGTCAGGAGTGCTTTGAGGGTGTTCCTGCATGGCAGGGGATTGGACTGGATGGCCCGCGTGGTCTCTTCCAACTCTACATTTCTATGATTCTATGATTCTATGCTCAGGGCGGGGGATCTTTTGTAAGTAGCATGCATACATAATATGGTACTTGCCTTGAGGTCTCCTGAAGCTGCATTAGGCAATGACTGGCCTGCCTAGATTGGGGTTTGAATGGTTCAGCTATTGTTGGCCGCGCCTGTGTGCTTGCTTGTCTGGGGGCCTCGCAAGCACGTGGAGAGGAATGGGTACGGAAAGCTGAATTATTGATATCAAAATGATATCTTAATATCCCACAAGCTTGGGCTAGCAATGGCGGTAACACCCACCACCATTTTGGTTTGCGAGTTCAGACCTCCGTAAAGGAGAATCTTAAAACTCATCTGTATTAAAGTCATAGTCGCCCAGATCTGTAGAGAACTGAACCTTCCATGCCAGGACAGCAAGCAGCTTCTTCCTGGCAAGGTAAGCCTTGGGATTCTCATTTGGAGCCTGATGCTCCATGACAAAGAGGGCATTGGCCATATGCTCTGGCTAAAGGATGTGGACAATTTCCCTTTTCCAAGGGTGCATGTCAGGTTTGACCAGTTCACGAGCAGCCACTGCTGATTCTAGTGCTGGCAGATCTGAAAGAGATAAACAGAGCCTTACCAATTCGGTCAGGTCCTGCCTGTTGGCTGTCAGATATGTGTTGGCAATTTAGCCATACAATGCCCATATCCTTATTGAGGGAGCCTAACTGTTTGGAGATAGCCTTTGCCTTGGTGGCTGTCCAGGGAATCCTTTCCTCCACTTCCTGGATTTCAGTTGCTCTATTTGCGTTTCCCCTCCTTGTGGTTATGGATTTGGACTTGATTGGGTTGAAAGGGGCTGGCTTGCCCCAGCTGGGGTTGAAAGGTGTCTGTGGGTATGCATTTTTTGGTAGCAGGTCTTCCAGGGTGCACACTGGGTATAGTAGGGAAATCTTGTGGCACACTATAGCAGTCACAGCTTCTTTGGTGGACAGCCACCAGCTCAATTCTGTGATTTTGCATTTGCAAGCCTTGTGGCTTATGTTTGCATGTTGGACCTTAGGCTGGTTGGCTAAATACTGGGCAGCTTTGAGTGCTCCTCTTTTAGGTTATCTACTTGGCTCCTGAGCACCTAGTTTTCCAATTGTGCTTTTTTCTAATTTAGCTTGGGCCTCTTGTGCAGCAAACGAGAAAGCCATTTTGTTTGTCAGCAATGTGTTGTTCTGGGCCCAAAGGAAATCCAATTCACTAGCCTGTTTTTCAGTCATTTTTATAACCTCTTGGATTGTATGGATGGCATCATCTAGAGCCATTCCCCCCCCAGCAGCCGTTGCCTCTTTGGACGGACCAAGGAGTAACCTAGAATCATAGAATCATAGAATCATAGAGTTGGAAGAGACTACAAGGGCCATCCAGTCCAATTCCCTGCTATGCTGGAATACACATCAAAGCACTCCCAATAGATGGTCATCCAGTTCCTGCTTAAATACCTCCAAAGAAGGAGACTCCACCACACTCTGAGGCAGCATATTCCACTGTCAGACAGCTCTGACCATCACAAAGTTCTTCCTGAGGTTCAGGTGGAATCTTCTTTCCTGCAGCTTGAATCTATTGCTCCTTGTCGTAGTCTCTGGAGCAGAGGAAAACAAGCCCACTCTTTCCTCGACATGACATCCCTTCAAATATTTAAACAAGGATATCATGTCCCCTCTTAACCTTCTCTTCTAAACATACAGACTAAACATACCCAGCTCCCTAAGCCATTCCTCACAGGGAACGGCTTCCAGATCCTTCATCATTTTGGTCGCCCTCCTCTGGACATGCTCCAGCTTGTTGATATCATTCTTGAATTGAGGTGCCCAGAACCAGACACGGTACTCCAGATGAGGTCTAACCAAAGCAGAATAGAGTGGTACCATTACCTCCCTCGATCTAGCCACAATACTCCTATTGATACCACCAGGAATTGCATTGGCTTTCTTGACTGCTGCATGACACTGCTGACTCATGTTCAGCTTGTGGTCCACCAAGACTCCTAGATCCCTTTCACATGTACTATTATCCAGCCACATGTCCCCCATCCTATATTTGTACATTCCATTTCTTCTGCCTAATTGTAGGACCTTACATTTCTCTCTGTTGAAATTCAGTTTGTTAGCTTTGGCCCAGCTCTCCAATCTGTCAAGGTCATTTTGAATGTTGATCCTGTCCTCTGGCATATTAGCAACTCCTCCCAATTTGGTGTCATCTGCAAATTTGATCAGCATGCACTGTACTCCTTCATCCAAGTGATTGATGAAGATGTTGAATAGCACTGGCCCAGGACAGAACCCTGTGGCACCCCACTAGTCACTTCGCTCCAGGATGAAAAGCAGCCATAGGAGCATCCTTTGGGTTTCGTTGGTCAACCAATTGCAAATCCACCTAACAGTAGCACTGTCCAGCCTGCATTTTACTAGCTTCTTTACAAGAATGTCATGGGGAACTTTGTTAAAGGCCTTACTGAAATCAAAATATGCTACGTCCACAGCATCCCCTTCATCTATGAAGCTAATAACTCTATTGTAAAAAGAGATAAGATTAGTCTGGCATGACTTATTTTTGATAAATCCATGTTGACTTTTAGTGATTACCACATTGCTTTCTAAGTAATTGCAAACTGACTGTTTAATGATCTGCTCTAGGATCTTTCTTGATATTGATATCAGGCTGACCGGGCAATAATTATTTGGGTCCTCTTTTTTCCCTTTTTGAAAATGGGAACAACATTTATCCTCCTCCTGTCTGCTGGGACTTCTCCTGTTCTCCAAAAGTTCCCAAAGATTATTGCAATTGGTTCTGAAATGAGTTCTGCCATTTTTAAAAAATATCTTTGGATGTAATTTATCTGGCCCTGGAGACTTGAATTCATCTAGTGAAGCCAGGTATTCCTTTACTACTTCTCTACTTATTCTGTGATGCATTTCCACCCCCTTCCCCACCTGCTCCCCAGCCCCCAGGTTGAGTACTTCTATCCTTTTGGGAGAAAACAGGTAAAGAAGGTGTTGAGTAGTTCTGCCTTTTTCTCTTTCCCCCTTTAGTAATTGGCCATCTTCTCTGCGCAGCGACCCTATCATTTCCTTGTTTTTCCTTTTGCTGCGGACATATCTAAAAAAGTATTTTTTATTGTTTTTAATCTCTCTGGCAAGCCTGAGTTCATTGTGTGCTTTAGCTTTTCTGACCTTCTCCCTACATATCCTGGCTATTTACTTGAATTCCTCATTGTTGATTTCACTATTCTTTCATTTCCTGTACATGTTTCTTTTAACACTTAGCTCAGCTGAGAGATCTTTAGTCAACCATTCTGGTTTCTTTAGACACCTGCCATTTTTCCTCCCTATTGGCATAGTTTTAAATTGTGCCTTCAGTATCTCACTTTTAAGAAACTCCCATCCGTCATGAGCTCCTATCTCTTTCAGTATTCTTGACCATGGAATTTCAGCAAGTAACTCGCTAAGTTCTCAGAAATCAGCTGTTTTGAAGTCTAGGATACGTGTCTGGCTACACCTGGCTTCTCTTACCCACTGAATGACAAATTCCAATAGAGCGTGGTCACTCCCCCCTAAGGATCCCACCACTTCCATCTCATTAACAAGGTCATCCCTGTTGGTCAGGATCAGATCTAAAATAGTTGATCCCCTTGTCACCTCTTCCACCTTCTGGACCATGAAATTGTCTGCAAGGCAAGCGAGGAACTTGTTGGACCTTGTGGTCTTGGCAGAGTTTGACTGTCAACAAATATCTGGATAGTTGAAATCTCCCTTTACTACTGCATCTCTCCTTTTTGACTGTGTGGTCATCTGCTCCAGGAAGGCATCATCCAAGTCTTCAGGCTGGCATGGAGGTCTGTTGTAAACTCCTACAATAACATCCCTATTGTTTCTTGCTCCCTTAATTCTTACCCATATGCTCTTGACCTGGCTTCCTGGATTGAAGTCACGGATCTCTTCACAGGTGAAAACATCCTTGGCCTATAAGGCTACTCCTCCTCCTTTCTTGTTTGGTCTATTTCTGCAAAATAGTTTATACCCCCCTATTACTACATTCCAATCATGAGACTCATCCCACCAGGTTTCAGTGATGCCTATTAAATCATATTTATTTTAGAGATGGGCCAACTGAATCCTCGAATCCTCAAATCCTTGAATCCTTGGCAAGGATTCGAGATTCGTGAATCCAAATCCCTGCGTCAAAATCAGCAAACTGAATCTTTTGAATCCACCAACCAAATAGTTTGTTGGAGACCAGGATGCCTGAAAACATGGGAGACCAGGACGCCTAAAAACCTGGGTGACTGGGATGCACAAGGGGAGATAGCAAGTAGGTGAGTGTTTCCCGTGGAGTAATAATGGCTTTTGCTAATAATTTTGGAAATTGCATCTCGGGTTGTATTGTAATATATTTGAATTGAACATTTAATATTTAAGTTCAGCACTATTTTCTGTCCTGAAAATCAATGGCATATATAAAATGCAGGGGTGAGTGGGTCTGACGCCTATCAGAAGTAGTGGCGTAGAGGGCAAGGTCACACAATCTTATCCAGTGATCACCACATGTAGGCCAGTGTACCTCCTTCCACAGGATAGTGCCTGGTTGTGAAACTATAGCTAGAATAGGATGAGAAGTGAAGTGTCTGTCATGGTTTCTCACGAGCTGCATGACAAACCACATGTAGCAGAAAGGAAAAATTATTTTTAGAAATTGGTGCCTCTGGAGCCCGCCAAAGGCCTGATTTGCCGGTGGGCCCTGGGCGCACAAAAATCACAGCATAAAACCGCGTGCATGCCAGAGGCTGCTTGTGCCTGGTGCTGCTGCTTGTGCTCACTCAGGCTGCCTGTTCTCCATTGGGCTGCCTTGTCTGTGCTTGCTTGCTCGTCCTGCCTGTGCCTGCTTGGCTGCCTGTGTCCTCTGGGGCTGCCTGCCTGTGCCTGCTCAGCTGCCTGTGTCCATTGGGGCTGCCTGCCTGCGTCCGCTCATGCTGCCTGTGCCTGCGGCTGCCTCTCTCTGCAAGGTAATATAATTATTCTTTATTCTTTTGACTTGATACTGGAGGGTAGGGATTGGGAATTAAATGAGACTGGATTAGAGACTTGACTTGAAAGTCCCTTGCAGAACTTGAGACTGGTCTTGAGGATAGAGAATTCAGACTGGACTAGAGGCTGGTGTTGTTTTTTTAAAGTGCCTTCCTTGTTGCAGGACTTGAGACTTGACTGGAAGGTACAGTCTTCTTGAGATTTCAAGGACAGCTGAAGAAGATTCCTTTGCATGGCTCCCTTGCAAAGCTCGTTCATACACAATCCTGGTGTTTGTAGTTTTACAAGGTGTCACAGCCTTCTCTGCCAAAGTCTGCTGGTGCATGATCAAACTACAAACCCCAAAATGCCAGAAGGAGCTATGCAAAGAAAAGCCAATTTTGACCTGGATTATCTCTCTACTTTGGTTTGTGGCCCTGTTTACACAGGTAGGAAAATGTGGGATTAATCCACATTTTCCTGCCTGTGTAGAAAAGGCCTTGATGTCATTTTCAGTCTGGAGAGATCCTGAGGCAAAACTATGACAATTGTCCTGGCCAGATTTCTTCAGAGGGAGGTTTGCCTTTCCCCAGGCTTTTGCTAAGGCTGAGAGAGTGTGTCTTACCCAAGATTATCCTTCTTTCCCTTGCTTTTTAAACTCTTTTTTAAAAAAAGGATTTGAAAGATTTGAGATTTGTGAGATTCATGGATTCCCAGAACCTTCCAGGGATTTGGATCTGGATTTGGATTCAGAAAATTCTGGATTCTTCCCATCCCTAATTTATTTTGTTGTATTAAGAGTATGAGTTCATCTTGCTTATTTCCCATGCTCTGTGGATTAGTATAGAGATACTTAAGATCATGTGCCCTACTCACAAGTCCTTTACTAAAGTTGCTTTTCCTCCCACTGTTGGTCTCTAGTACTACTTGGCCTGCCCTATCTATATCATTTGGGCTTTTTTGACTGGCATTCTCTGAATCCTTGCCGTGAATAATACTGTCACCCTCCCTGGCCAAACTCAGTTTAAAGACCTCCTCATTCGCTTTGCAAGATTGTTAGCAAAAAACATTCCTGCCAATGGTTGTGAGGTAGAGCCGATCCATTGCCAGAAGACCATCTTTGTGGAAATGCAGACCATGATCCCAAAGCCCAAATAATTTCAGGTGGCACCTGCCAGGGTTGGCAGGATTCAGCTCCTCTGAGCATGAGCAGAGTGCTATCTGTGAAGCAAGGCTTTGCCGCAGCAGAGAGTCCCAGTGAAGCAGAAAAAATTCCAGAGGCTCATTAGTTAGGCTTGGAGTACTGATTTATTGTTGCACTCTAAGATAAGACTTAGCAAAAACATGCTAGCATGCCAGCAATTAGATAAAGAGGAAAAATAGAAGATCGGGCAGCATCTCCCCTTACAAACAGTATACTGCCAATAGCATGGCAGGTCCAGCTAGGGCAGCTAACTGGCAGCTGGTCAAGGCAGATACCGGCCTTTTTATGCTACCTTGTCACCCTGGAACAAGTGGGGTGATCCAGTCAGTGCTCTGGCATGTGGCCTTCCCAAATACACAAGACATAGCCATAACAATCCTGCTGGCCTTGCACCTGGCTGTCTGGCCACACCACCTCTTCTCTCTGCCATTCACTCATAGGAAACCTTTGCCTGCCTGGCAACAACCTTGACCTTCTGAAGCCTTGACTTGTGGAGCCAGTTGTTCACCTCCACTATTCTTCTCTCTCTTTGTGGGCCATGTCCTTCAACAGGGAGGAGAGATGAAATGACAACCTGTACACCAAGGTCCTTCAGCTTCCTACCCATAGCCTTGTAATCCTTTGTGATGCACTGAAAGCTTGCCTTGCAGTGTTGTTCATTTCCACATGGACCAAAAGGAGGGGGTTACATTTAGTGGGCTTGACCAGTCTCATTGCTTCTCCATTATATCATTGATTTAGGTCCCAGGGAGACATCACTCCTCACAATTGATCCTGTCAAGGTTTCAAATCGTTGGTTCTGTTCCTCTCAGCAAGGAGTCCCCAACCACCGGAACTTGTTCCCTCTGAGGCTTTGTTACTGCCCTGGCTAGTCCGAGCTTTGGGGATGTTAAAAGATATCCTTTTGATATCACAATTCGGCTGCACTTCTTTATTCCCCTACACGTGCTTGCGAGGCCACTGGACAAGAACGTAAACAAGCTCGGCCGTTAATTGCCATAATATTCCTGGACAATACAGGCAGGCCAGAAATAGCTGACTCACTGCTTTAGGAGACCTCCAGGCAAGTACTCTAATCAGGTATGCAAGCAACCTACAAAAGAGCCTCTGCCCCGCGATGGCAGCTTGATGGGTAACCTATACAATACCCAAGTACTCTGCATTTGCATACTGGCTACTCTATTGAGAATTGTTACGATAACTCAATCATTCAGATTCTGACTTTTCGGAGGCTTTCTCTCCAACTCCAAATCTATTGTTTTCCCCAAGTATGGCATAGCCCGCAGTTACAATTCTCCTTATAAAAACCCTTGATTCCGAGACCTTCCTCGGATCGCTCCTGAGTTTCATCCCGCCTTGCTGCCGCTTTGCTTGGCGAGCCTCCCCTCAGCTCCACGTGCTGAGCTACATCACACGCCAGCTTCGCTCTCTATTTTTCCAGGCTTCAGGACAGGTGAAGTATCACCCAAACCAGCAACTCCTCTAAAAATCCCTCTATACCACTCCAACTTTTATTTTCCTTAGTTATCTTGTGTGAATGTGTCACATACACTGTTTTGCTGTGTATTTTATAAAACATAATTTATTATTTCAACTTTTGTGTGCTCCTTGACTCGACCCTACCCCGTAGACATAGGGTTCAAGATCTCACTACGTTACCCTGTCTCTCGTAACGCTAAGCAGTGCTCTGAGCTAATTTTCCCCACCTTTAGTTGAGCACATTTTGGTGTCCCTCCCAGGACCCCCAGTACACAAGGGTAACAGCTTGACCGGGGTTACTCAATGAGCAGATTCTTCCAGGGTCGCCTGGACATTCTGTTCAGGCTGTTGGTCTTGCTGCTGTTGGATTTTGTCCTGCTGCTGTTCGACTTCCTGTTGCTGATGTTGGATTTTCTCTTGGTGATGTTCTGCTACCTCCTCCATTCCATTACCTTTTCTTGCTGTTCCACTTCCTCATTAATAAGGTTGAGAACTTGGAAGCAATTCTGTAGCTCAAAAGTCTCTGTTTGGTTCCTGGTCCTTCTGCTCCTATGTGTCACATTCCTCCAAGCATCTATCTCCTGGTTGTGTGAACCAGCTTCCTCATCTGCTACCTCTTTCGTGTATTCAGTCATCAAGAAATTCCTCTCTGTCCTATCTAAGAACTCCTCATCCTCCCTAATACTCCAAAGATTAGAAATACAGGCCTCCAGCTGCCGGACCTTCTCTTCTAAGAGGGCCACCAGCTTGCACTTGCTGCAGGTGTACCCAATGACATCTTCAGGCAAGAAAAGAAACATGCTACAGCTGGTGCAGGTGACTGCAGCAGCTCCCTCACTTTCCATATTTGATGATCTAGAGTCTAGACAGTCAAATTAGAAAAAGTAAAACCGGGCTTCTACTTCAAACTCCCCTGGTAAAACCCATGTCAACCTCCCTGTCTCCCAAGCTCTAATTGTCAAATTTTCAGGACTGGGGCTGCAATTCTAGAGTGGTTCTAGTTACTCCCTGAAGCTGCCCTTCCTACCTGGATGTTGTGGCCAAGCAGAGTGTCTCAAGAGGGCTTCAACCGAAGAGGCAATGAACTCTTGCTAACTTTGTACAGCAAAATTGTACATGCCTTTGTTGTGCGCTGCTGGGAACACTTATAAATAGATAATAGCTGCTAGCTCTTCCTCTTAGCAAGTCAGGGAGAGCACATGGTCAGAACCAACAGACAGACAAACAAACAAACTCCCACAAGCCTCTGAAAACACCCAATCAAGGATGTCTTCTCAAACACAGCTCACCTTCCGCTCTTTTTCTCTCTTTACATTTAGTGTGGTAGACTTCCCACAGTGTAGCAAAGGGATCCTTGGTGCTAAAGGACTCTTCTTTCTATGAGTTATTTTCCATTTTAATAACCTATTTTTCAAATTTGTCTCTCTTGTCCTCCTCACAGAACATTTTTGCCAATTAAAAATACCAATGAAAAAGCTGCCAATCGAGAAAGGGAGGGAGGGTGCATTCTAGCACACTTGCGCACACACAAACATGAAATCAAAAATTCAAATGCTTTCAACTAACTCGGGAATGCCCGCATGCATTTTCCTCAAGCTCCAACAGCCAGGACACACCCTCGAAACCAGGGATGGAAGACCAGGCACTCAGGGATGGGAAGACTTCCTGAAGTCCTTGGGGGGAATCCCTAGTACCTACCATATACAGTGCTACCAAGGGGGGAAATGAATATTGCAGAATGTACACTGCTTGGCTGGGTAGTGGGCAGAGAGTGACTGGGGTCCAAATCTAAGCCCTGCCTTATTGCTTTTTTGGGTAGAGGGGTACCTACTTACTAACCCAGGGAAAAGCCTTAACCTAGGCTCAGTTACTGCCCCACAAGGTGTTGTGCATTACCCAACTATCAGTCGCCACCACACACAGTGCACAAACCACAAGTCTTGCAGGGAGCTACTGAACTATCCCACACACAAGAAGGATCAGGGCTTCCTATCTGCCCTAACAAAGGGACATGGGCCTAACTAATGTGGCTCACAGTCCACAGCAAACAGAGATGAGTTTCGCTAGTGTTTTGGTGTGTGTGTTCCTATATCTTTTCCCACCACTTTGACTACTAAAATTTATTTCATATCTTTCTGAGAATTCAGAAGAGATCTCAGCTTGCACTTCAGATCTTTATTGAGACAGTTCTTGTGTCTCCTCTTGCTGTGACCTCACAAAAACAATAGGACTCTGGATCTCCAATTCTTCAAATATATGAGTGGTCTTCTTCTGAGAAATTCTTTTGTGGACTTCTTGTAACTTCTCCAGTCTTGACTCCAGTAATAACTCCTTAGATTCTTCAAGCTCTAAAGTCAGGCTTAAATCCGTCCAAGTCCTCAAAAAATTCTTCAATAGTTTCTTCTTCACTTTAATCCTCTGTGATAGAGTTATCTGAGTCCACTTTCAGAAAATTTGTCAGCATTTCTATTTGCCCATATTGCTTCACAACTTTATGTTTATAATCCCTGAATTCCATCAAAAACTCCAAAAAATAAAATGGCACCTTCTCTTGGTCACATTCCAATTGTAAATCCATTTTGTTAAATAAGTCAGAGCAAAATTCCAGTCAAACAATTGTTAAAAATGTTTGTTTTTCAGGCCAGGATAACAGTAAATGAAAGGGTTCTTTTCTCATGGATAGTTGCAATTGTTCCCTGTAGATGGTGTATTCCACTAATTCACATAGTAAATGTCTAATTAGTTTCAAATTAAAGTCCCCAATCCAAATCCAAAATTATAATCATTCCAATTACAAAATTATTTATTTTTTTAAATCCACAGGTATCAAATAGCAGAAATCTTCAAAAAAATCTCCTTCCAAAAATTTACACTTTTAATTTGTCATAGACACGTATTTACTCTGGTGATCTTAGAAAAAAGGTACTTTCTCTTTAAAACTTTCCTTCTCACTGGAGAGCAATTTAGCCTTGGGGAAAATGTTACAGCTGTAGCAAACAAGGGTTCCTTGCTTAATTCACAGAATACTATTAAGAACAAAAGCTTTAGTTACAAGATGTCTGGAAGCAATTAATGTAATGTCCATAACAAAGGACTGTGAAACACTCACCTATAGGCTCCCTGAAGCATGGAATTACCTTCAGCAGCCTTAACCTGTGATGTCTGCTAAATTCCTGAGCAGATGACATGCGGGTACCAATCCCAGCTGCTCTGAAGATCTTTCTGACTCCCTGTCAGTCAGAGAGTCTTTTGCTTGATAGGAGAGAGCCCACCCCCATGCCAAGACGATGCCTCGGGTCCACGATCAGGTGGACTTTGCCTAATTTGCATCCTCCATTAAGGCAACTGGAAGCAGGAACCCACAACTGAAGCACTCTTGAGAGATTATCACCCAACGTTTGCTTAACATCCCCCAAGAAGGAGACTCTAACACACTCCGTGGAAGTCCATCACATTTACTCTCAGGAAGTTCTTCCTAATGTTGAGATGAGATCCCTTTTCTTGGAGTTTAGATCCATTGTTTTGTACCATTGTTTTTGGAGCAGTGGAAGAGAACTTTGCTCCATCTTCTATATGACATTGCTTCAGATATTTAAAGTGGGCTATTGAGTCAACTCTCATTTTTCTCTTCTGCAGGCTAAACACACTCAGCTCCCTAAGGCCACTACAAAAGACACCATAGCTCCACTCTTCTACAGATTTCTCATTTAGCCAAAGTTTACAGGATACTTTACCTGGAACAGTCATCAACACCAAGAACAGAAAAGCTGAAAAGATGTTGAAGATCTTCATGGCTCAAAAACAGGCCTGTTTTTATGGAGATGCCAAGATGAAGAGACGACCAATAGAAGGTTATCTGAGGAGCAGGAAAAATGACTGAAATCTCCTAGTATATATTGACAATTGTATGATTGTGTCACAGGCTATGGACGCTTGTAGGTGTCACTTGAGGTTTTGCTGCAACTTCTGCCCAGTAATAATTGCTATGCAAATTATTTGCTATTAAGATGGCAGTGATGTCAGGAAGCTATCGCTCAAACCAAATATCCTTATATGGCAGGGAATTATTCAGAATAGGCATGTGAATGGGGTGTAATAGGAACGTTGTTAGAGAACACATTCCCAAGCCAAAAAAAAAAAAAAAAGGATAAATACAGGATTTAGGGGTCTTAGCAGACTACAGGCTAAACATGAGTCAACAGGCTGATGCAGGAGCCAAAAATATCAATCCACTTCTGGGGAGCGTGGATCTCAGCATGTGGAGCTGAGGGGAAGGCTCGCTGGACAAAGTGACAGCAAGGTGGGATGGAAGCCAAGAGCGATCCAAGGAAGCGCTCAAAGATAGGGGTTTTTATAGGGAAAATTGTGACCACAGGTTAGTTCAGACTTGGGGAAAACAATGAGTTTGGGGCTGGAGACAAAGCCTCCGAAAGGTCAGAATTTGGATGATTGAATTATAGCCAAATTGTCAATAGAGTGGACAGTATGCAAACACAGAGTGCTTGGCAGATGAGGATTCTTCTAATCAAGTTGCCTGCTCGGGGCAGAGGATCTTTTGAAAGTTGCGTGCATACATAATAGAGTACTCGCCTTTGAGGTCTCCTGAAGCGGCGGGACGGCTATTTCTGTCCTGCCTGTATTGTGTTGGCATATTACGGCGATTATCGACCGAGCCTGTGTGCGTGCTTGTCCAGGGGCCTCGCAAGCAGGTGGAGAGGAATGGGTATGTGAGACCGAATTATTGATATCAAAAGATATCTTTATAGCCCACAAGCTCGGACTCGCCATGGTGGTAACACCCCCCCCCCCGAAAATGGGCGATGTTGGGGACAATATCGAACATTTTCCAATTAAAATCAAAAATAGTTTTGGAGTCAAATAGGGGTCCGCAGGTTTAGAGATAGTATTACTCCATAGGGAAAGGGAATTTCGGGGAAAAGCAAAGGGTTTCTATCTTATAAAAACATTACTAACTAAAACCTAAACCTAAACACATGCACACAAATGTCAATTAAACAACGGTCAATGTCAAACTGTCCCGTCAATAGAGAACTATCAATGAATGAGCAATGGTTGTGAATAGCAAATGCAAAACCTTTTGAAGCTGAAAGCAAAAGCGTGCCTTCCAATGAGGCACTGCAGGAGCAAGCAAAGCAAAGTAGTGAAAGTTACAAAGTATCCAATCTTGCAGACTAGCTAACAAGTGAAAGCTAACTATCCACTGCTTGCATCTTGCAGATCCTTGCAGGAGGAACAGTCCATTTTGCAAAAGTCCTTTGAATCAGAGTTTTTGGGCAAAAACAGTCTTTATCTCCATTGGAGGGTGGCTGGATCACCCCGCCCCCCGTGGTCCCACAGCTGCAGCGGAGAGATCGGGCATCTCCTCAGCTGGGGCTCCCGGTTGGAGCTGCGATATTTTCTCTTCACCCCCCCCGATATTCAGGGGTGATGGACAGGTCCGGGGGGTCGTCCCGGTTCTCCAGAGCGGTGGACCTGTAGCTATTTTGCAGAAGACTGACAAAGTTAGCAACCAATGTATAAAATAAATGCAAATTACCGGCTCAAAGCCTAATGGGAATTCGAGCTGAACTTTGACATTTTGTTCACTATGATCTGAGAGTGTCTGTGGGAACGAGGATTTAAATAGCTCCCAAGTATAAAACAGCATTAGCCTTAGGAAGGCCAAGACGGTAGCGAGACCTCTGATTTGGAGCCCGCATCTCCCCATCGATCTTAAGAGGCCGTTCTCCCGATGGGAGGCCATCCCAAACTGACCACGCCTGGTCTGTCGACACAGTCTCCCACCTGCACACTGATCCTGAGGCTAGTCTACCCCGGACAGCAGAGGACACTGAGTACCCCTCTCCCTCTCGCTCAGACTCAGAGCCGAGGCTCCAAGCCTGATGATGTAACCCCAAGGGCTTGGGGCTATTGCTGGTACAGGGCTGATGGCTAGGTGCTGGCTCTGAGTGAGCGGCATCTCCACCTCATAAAGCTGGACTCCGAGGCAGGCCTGAGAGATGGTCGCCTTCGGATAGGCTTTTGAAACCAATGGGGACACTCAATTTAAAACAATTCACCTTAACAATTAACTATTTACAAACAATGAGCCTCGGAGCTCTCAATAAAACCAGCCAGCTTGAAGCTGGAAGATCTGCTTCTTGACCCACAGTGTGAGGCCAATCAAGCATAAGGCTAATATGACTTGAAGTACAACTAGAATGATCAAAGGGTGCAGGGCAAAGTGAGCGATCGCCTGCCCCGTGGACGACCAAGTGAAGGTGTCCCACCAGGATTGTTGTGCTGCTGTTTCCAATTCTTCGGATGATTCAATGATCACCTTGGCTGAATGGTTAACTGTCAAGGCAATCTGGTAGAGGGAGTGCGAAACCTCCAATATTCTTTGGGCTAGGCGGGTGAGATTCCATAGCCATGTAGCCACGGGGATCTCATCCTTGATGTGGAACCCGACTAATTCGGATTCTGTGGGCGTGTATCCATTCTCCAGAATATAATCTCTGATCTCCCGCCGGCGATAAAAGTTGTTACCAAAACAATCCTGGACGTGCTGAGAACAAAAGCACGGGTTGCCAGCAGTGCGGTTGATGCTTACGGTCGCACCACTAGGCAGTACAGTCACATTTGAACATGGGGTTCTTAAACAAAAGCACTCACTGTTGATTTGGGCCATGACTGTATAATTAACTGGTACTACTATGTATTCAGAGACGTTACCATAACTAGAACTGTCAATATTCCGAAAGCACTGTATCCAATGTTGGTGAAATAAACAGCCAGATAAGTCAAATGAGTGTGTACCATTGGACCAGTGGTACATCTGTCGGGGTAGTAAGGTGGCATTGGTGGCTATTAAGGGTAGTCCGAGGTGGGACAATTGATGTAGAATTACTGGATCCAGAATTCTCTCATGCATGACTTCCACCTTGAGAGTTATGCTCTCCCAAGTGGCGTGCCCTATTTGCGCCAAAGCGGCAGGGTGTTCCAGGGACTCCAGGTAATGCTCTCTCAGCAGGCTCAGGATCTCCCGGTGTATTAATCCCATGAGGCTGGCCTGAATCACCTGAGCGGCAAAGGTGATTATGTTGCTCTGGTTTCAAAAGAGGAAGAGGCTCACAATCTACAACTACAACTATGACTAAAACAAACTATATACACAAAAAGGGGAAACTTTGCTGGAGTGTGTCTCTTCAAGGTGGCTGCCAGCCCATGAAGGGAAGTGAGGCAGTTGCCTCGCTCTTCTGCTGCATAAAGGAGGGGGTTGCCCAGTCTGGGGGCTTTCCCTTCCAGTCCTTGAATTGTGCTGCTTGGTGGATCTCTGAAATTACTTGCAAGAGCGGCAGTGCCCACTCATTGCTTGAGACCCTTTTGTCCAAATCAAAGGGGAGGCTGGTGTCTGACCCAAGTGCCTCCTGAAGTACTGCATTTCGTGGCAGGGTGGTGATCGAGATAGAGCCATGGACTGTCTTGGCCCGTCTCAAGATCACCAGAGTAAAAAGGTATTGGGTGCCACTGAATGTGAATATAAACTGGCACCAGTATACCTCTGTGGAGGGGAAGGCAGTAGCCACATCTACCTCCGTGTGGTATTTGGGACTTACAGTCGTGTTTGTTAGGGTCTCCCCTGATGGAATGAGGTTAAGGGGAGTATGTATGGTCATGTCAGGGTGTGCCAGTGTGAGTGCCTGTGCTAGTCCATGCTCTGGTTGGGCAGGAGCCTTTTGTTGCTCGAATCCCCAGTCCCACAGGAAATTCCCTTGAAAGAGGGCATGGAGAGGGTGGACTCTCTCTGCCAAGGTTTCAAGAAAATTCCAGGAGAAACTGCAGGTTTCTAACAGGGGGCTCAAAGCATGGACAATGGCGAGCTTTGGAAGTTTGGGGCTGACTTCCCCTGACTGTGTGTTCTCCTTTTCCTGCCTTTCACACATTCTGGCAGTGTCTTGTGCCTGGTCAAATTTTGTGGGGGCTTCCTCCTGAACCTTAGCCTGGTGCGATCCTTCTCGGTGCTCTGAAAGCACTATTGTCTCCGAGGTGGTTGGATTCGCACTCGGCGCTGAGTCAGGAGGAGGTGCAATCTGCCTGGCTCTGGTGTGCCTGGGGCGCTTGGGTTTTCTGATGGGCTTGGATTGGGTTCCCTCCCTGCCGTACCCGGTCAAATGGATAGCGTCGGGGTGAGCTCACCCTGTCTTCTCAGGTTAGGGAGTAGCACCTTTGGCGCTGCTCCGGAGTCTGCAAGAGGGGTGGCAGGAGTCTTATCCCTTTCGGTCCTAGTTCCTGCCTTCACCCTAGATCTATCCCATCTGTTGGGCTTCAGTCAAGTCCCAACTCTTTGGGGGAGATCCCGGGACCGAGGGCACCCTTATTCCTGCAAATCCAAGTTGGGATAGTATCCAGCCAGAGGAGGGCCGTTGGTCACGGCATTGACCGGCTGTTTACTTCCCGCCTGAAGTTGCTTGTCTAAAGCCTCCAAAAGCTCTGAGGTGGGCCTCTGGTCAAACTGGCTCATGTCCAGTCTGAACCTTCTAAGTATATTCCAGATTCGTACTCAGTCTGACTAGTACGTCTGGGCTGTGGGGTCATAACCACCAGACGTCTCCCTAGAAGCACCAGTGTCTGGGGTTTGCTTTGGGGCTACGGGCAGCTGAACGGAATTCCCAGTCCTGCTGAGCGGACCGCAGGAGTCCCTAGCCTTCCACTGCCTATTGTCCTGTCTGGGAGGAGGGCGAGAGTTCCAATTCCCCTTGGGAAAGGAATTCAGAGCCGTCTTCCTATGCTGGGAATGGGGTCCATAATTGGAGTAGGTAACCTCCTGTATGGGCTCCCAGTTCCCTCCGTCATGTCTATGAGGTTTGGATGGGGGTTTCAGGGAACCAGCCTCATGGAGCAGGTCGGAGACCTGCCGGAGGTTGTTCCCAAATTCCTCCCAGCCAGTTGTTGCAGGATCCACTAAGCCCAGGGCCATCATTGTCTCATGGTTAAGACCTCCGTAAAGGAGAGTCTTAAACTCGACATGATTGAAGTTGTACCCCCAGGGGCCAAGGGAACCTTCTTGGCCAGAATGGCAAGGAGCTGCTTCCATGCCATGTAAGCCTCAGGGTTCTCACGAGGACCCTGCTGCTCCATGACATAGAGCACGTTTGCACTCTGTCCAGACCACAAAATCCGGATGACCTCTCTCATCCAGTCGTGGGCCTCAAGCCTAACCAGGCCTCGAGCTGCCACGGCCGATTCGAGAGTCAGGAGCTCAGAGGGGGACTTACAAAGCCGAGCCAGCTGGGTCAGGTCCTGGCCGTTGGCTGTGGGGTGGGAATGTATGACTGCATTCAGCCACATTATTCCTGTGGACTTATTCAATGGACCCAGCTGGTCCGCTATCGCTTTTGCCTCAGTGGCTCACTAGGGGACCCTAGTCTCAGTGACCTGCGTCTCCTGGGTCTCTGCCCTTTCTGAACTGCCTTCACCAAGGGGGGTGGTCCGCCTAGTCATGGACCGTGTCTCTAAGGGATTGACTGGGACCTTAGGGTCACTCCAGTCGGGATTGTGGGGAAGGGTTGCCAGAGCATCCTCTGGCAGCGGTTCCCCAGAAAAGTCATCAGCGAATGTTGGGAGCAGTTCTGGGCACACAGCCGAAATTAGGGCTTTTCGCGTTTGGAACTGGCTCTCCAGCGCCACAATCAGCTGGTGGCAAGCTACATGGCTCACAGCCTCCTGCTGATCCTTCACTTGCCCTACCATAAATTTGGCTGCAGACCTGGTGTGGGCAAGCTCAGCTTCTAAGGCGTGGGATCGTTCTTCCCAAGTCTGAGCCAGCAAGGTGGCATCGTTTAGCTTTTGTGTGGAGGCCTGCGCAACGGACGCGAGCGTTACTTTGTCCACACGCAGTGCCTCCATCTCGACCTGAAGCCGGGCAACTTCCTTTTCTGACTCTCCTAGTTTTTCTCTGGTCTCAACCAGGGCTTTTTAAGCATCTCTGGCAGTCAGCCAAAGTCCCCAGGCTGCCAAAGCATCCTTGGATGGCCCGAACGGGTTCCTTGACTGGCGTACCTGTGCATACGCCTCCCTTAGCGTGGCGAAGGGATCTGTCATCTGGAAGCTAGACTCCTTCCAGGGACATTTCCCTTTGCCTAACACCCACTTTTCTAACTTCCCTCAGACTTCCCTCTCTAACATAAAGTCCTTAATGGCATCCTTGCTGCTCTCAGCCATTTCTAACTACTGAACTTCCTAACTGAAAAGCGGGACCAGGATCTGGAGTGACGGATAGGATCACCTAGACCCCTGGGGAATTATAGGGAGACGAACTCTGAGGAACTTCGCTAGGAAAGAGGGATGGGAACCTATCTCCAGCCTGCCGAAACAAAGTCACTTTTGTGCACCTAAGCCCGGCCTTCCACCTCGACAGCTTAGGGACAAAAGGACGAGGTAACGGTTTGGGGACAGGGAGCTCACCTAGACCCAAGGGGACCCTCAGGAGTACTCCACCTACCTGAAGGGGGGAAACGAACACGCTGGAACTTACTACGCCGCCTGGCCAAGCAGCGGGGGGAAACAGATGGGAACCTAGACCAAAACTGTTCCTAACAGTTCTTCGGGTGAGGGGGCCCTTCCTCCACCTCGGGACAAACTTCTTAAAACCCTAAGTAAGTCGGGACGCACCCGAAATTTAAACAGCCGGGACGCACCCGCGCTTTCAAAACTATCAACAGGACGCACCCGCACTCTAATTCACTCTAACGGACGGGATGCACCCGTGTTCTACTCTGAGGGGGGAATTTCTTCCCTAAGTGCTATTGCCTTGCCACTATGGTGTTGGATGTGTGTGGACTGTTTCTAACGTATCTCCAAAAGCTTCAGATCCCAGCCCACGACAGACCCCAAGTTAGGGAGGTACGTCCCGGGTCAGCTTGTGCACACCCCTTGCTATAGGAAAATGATTCACTGCCCAAGGGCCAGCAGTGACCACGCTGGGGTGGCTGACATACACAACCAAGCAAGAAAGGGGGGCAGATTTCCAACCCAGATAGAACAGCTCCTGGAGCTCAAGCACACAGATTTCACCCACACACACGTGTTCCTGCCTAACAGAAGCTCTAGCGACTTGATCGGCCTTCCCTAAGTCTGTACCAATCTGATTTGAGAAGGTTCACGACTCCTACTCAAATTAGGGGTAAAGGGGTTGCCCGCGTTACTCCACCACTCTGTTACCCTGATTTTTGGGGGCCCTGAGAGGGACACCTAAATGCGCTCTCTATTAAGTAAGTTGGGGAAATTAGCCAAGAGCACAGGCTAGCAACGCGAGAGGCAGGGTAACATAGCGAGATCTTGAACCCTATGTTTACGGGGTCAGGCCGAGTCAAGGAGCACGCAGAAGTTGAAATAATAAATGTGGTTTTATTAAAAATACAAACAAATAGTGTATGCAGCACACTCACACAGATACTAAAGAAATAAAGGTGGGAGTGGGATAGAGGGATTTTTAGAGAGTTGTTGATTTGGGTAATACTATACCCGTCCTGAAGCCCGGTTGGAAGCGGAGAAGCTGGGCAGCGTGGATCTCAGCACGTGGAGCTGAGGGGAAGGCTCGCTGGACAAAGCGACAGCAAGGTGGGATGGAAGCCAAGAGCGATCCGAGGAAGCGCTCAAAGTAAGGGGTTTTTATAGGGAAAATTGTGACCGCAGGCTAGTTCGTACTTGGGGAAAACAATGAGTTTGGGGCTGGAGACAAAGCCTCCAAAAGGTCAGAATTTGGATGATTGAATTATAGCCAAATTGTCAATAGAGTGGACAGTATGCAAACGCAGAGTGCTTGGCAGATGAGGATTCTTCTAATCAAGTTGCCTGCTCGGGGCAGAGGATCTTTTGAAAGTTGCGTGCATACATAATAGAGTACTCGCCTTTGAGGTCTCCTGAAGTGGCGAGTCGGCTATTTCTGTCCTGCCTGTATTGTGTTGGAATATTATGGCGATTATCGGCCGAGCCTGTGTGCGTGCTTGTCCAGGGGCCTCACAAGGAGGTCGAGAGAAATGGGTATGTGAGGCCAAATTGTTGATATCAAAAGATATCTTTATATCCCACAAGCTCGGGCTCGCCATGGCGGTAACAGCTGCCTCAACACAAACATCATGTCCTGACTGAGGGACTTAGAAGTTCTACTCTACTTAAATTGTTGCAAACTGATTTCCATGTGCAAAAGTAGTAGTACTGCAAAAGTAGCAGATGGAACTAAAACCTTGCACAGTCCAGCAGATGGCACTGATCTTCACTGTAGAAGGGCAATGTTGTTCGCAGAAATGAGGAATAAGCAACCAGCCTGATTCCTGAAATTCACTGAATGATTCCAATGATACCAATCTGTGTTTTGAAAAGGAATGGCCACCCCATTGAAAGCAATGCCTTGAAAACAATATTTATAATGCAGTGACGGTCACTATCAGCAGCTTTGTTACCCCAAAACGTGTGTGACTCATAGATCCACCCGCAATGCCAGTGCCTCTGTGAAATAGTGGGGAATATTAGTTCAAAGGGGAGGCCTGCGAGATGGGGATAACCTAATATGATCTTTTACACTAATGTCTACCACTACCAGTTCAAGGAAGAACCATCCAGAGATCAAACAGTAAGCTTACTAGTTTTATTGGGGGAATTGCAATCACACACACAAGTTCCAAGTGTGATTGCAGTCACGCAATCACACAAGGCTAACTGAAAGAAAGGGAAGGAAAGTCTTGGATAGCAAGATTCTAGGGTGAAGTGGGTGATATTTACCAATCCAGAAGAGCCGCGAAGAGGCAGCAATGTGGCTTAGACACAAGTCTAAGGACAGTAGGTGGTCAGAAATCAGAGCAGCAACATGGGATATAAGAAAGGGACCATGGCACTTCAATCTGACTGGTTTCCAGGGATGCCAGATTCATACAAGTCCACTGTGGACTGTAGTGTGCATGGGAGCATTGAAGAGTCTCTGAAAAAATTGAAGAAATCCAGTTGGGTTGAGCCAGTTCTCAAGAATTGGGAATGATGATCTCTCTATGGTTCATACATTTTTCCACTGTATACAGAAGACACTGACTAGGTTTCCGTATTTCCTCCTCAGGTACAGTCTGCCATTCTTGACTCTGGTGATACTGACGCAACCTGACTCAGGTCTTGACTGCCTTGGCCAATTCTCCAAGAGCTCTTAAATTTAGTATCTGATGGCACCCCAAGTATGCCAAACCAGTAAGACAGAAGACTAGCAAAATTGAAAGAGCCAGAATAACAATAATAGGATGTAACATGACATTAAAGAATCCCATTGTATTGGGGGACCAGCCAAGGGGGGACTCCCACCATGAGTGGATTCCAATGGAGGCAATCTCTTTAGAAAGGTTTGCAGTGGCTTCACCATTGGGAGACACCACCAGGCTAGCATTGTCTCCAGATGCTTTCTTCTTTAACAACTGTTCTTCTAGGTCAAGGTGAGTGAGGAGTTTATGCAAAACATGTAAACTCAGGCAAAGGAACACTAGGGTAACTGACTGGTATAATGATGGGAACATAGCCATTTCTTGTCAGCTCCAGATCAGGACTGAGTAGTCTATGTCACAACCACTGATGGTTGTAATGTTGCAAAAGAAGAAATTTAAGGTGGGCATCCATTGAAGGTGATGGAGTGGCCAGCTGTCCTTACACATACACATCCCTCTTCTGTTTAAACAATGGCCGAATTAGAGTTATGGGTCAGTTTGTAAGCACATTGACAGTCCTTGCACTTCAGGGGTGTGAAGCATGGATGATGGAGTTGCAGGACATCACCCTCACAAATATAACTCAGGTTTTCTCAGTGCAGACAGCCTTCTATGTCATCAGTTTGCCATTTGGGTCTGAGAATTGTAGCCCATTGATTGTGGTCTTTGAAATACAAGATGTCTCCTGAGACTGTTCGTATTCCAAGGGGGATGACCAGATAAATGAGGAGAATCCAGTGACAGTAGCAACGAAAAGCGGCAGTTGGTTCCATCAGGGGATTTTGGTGGCATTCACAAGAACACCAGCCTTCTTCTTGCACTTTCTCTTTCCTTAACTTTGGCCTAATCAATTCTCTAATCTCTTTTGGAATATGCCTATCATGGGCATGCCAAATTACTTCCCTAATAATCATCAAATTAATTGTGTGCATTTGAGTGCAAGCAAAAGCCAATAAAATATTCCTATTACCGAAATACATTTCTTCTGCAAGTATTAGTGAGTTCCTCTCCATAGCTATTTCCCAGTCAATAAACAGAGTGCGGAACATTGGACATGGTCTAGGGGGATAACCGTAAACACTCATCCATATTAGCCGTATTGGTCTTAATTTAGGACAATTTATTTGCTAAGACCTCCACGTTGTCTAATAAAGACATGCCAGCTCTGACAGGTGCAATCCAGTCCATCCATGCACTTTTTACTTTAGATGGACTTACTGGTCCAGTCCACAATTTTAACCATTCCACTCAGCCCACTTCACTGGTACATATTCCAGCCATTGTGCTGAGGTGTTTAATTTGTTCAGTCCTACTCAGATCTCTTTCAAGGAGATATTTTGTTGTATTAACATTAACTCACACACATCTGACCTTAAAACATGAGAGCCCACAATGGAGGATTCTGCCTGTATCAATGTGACAGCATCCCTAAACAATGTATCAAACGCTACAGTGATTGAGTACTGATGGCTGAAATGTTTAATGTACTTGCCTTTCCCATGAGTGAGTTTCAGGACAAGAATTCCCCTTCACTGGAACCAAATTGAATGCTGGCTTGAGTTACAAGCAGTTCAGTTCAGGGGGTGGAATGGAATCCTTGCAGGGTATGCTTGAAGACATGCTTCTGGCCACAAAATGTGAATGCAAATTAATCCCCTCATGTCCCGTGGAGCTTGACCGAGTGGAAGAGGTTAGCCAGATCTGCTATGCTATAGTATTTGGCACCCGCTGTGATGGCCAATAAAATTTCATTCTATGTGGCTACCATATGGGCAACCAGAGGAGGAGTGGCATTGAGAACCAGAAAGTCCACAGTCATGCTGCGTGTCCAATGTGCATCTGTCAGTCCCCTGTGAGAGTCCCAGATACTTTACCTCACCCGTGACCAACTGGGCCTTCTCCAGTTTCACTATGAACCTGGTGTCCCTGATCAGACTCAATACTCTCCTGGTTATCTCTCTAGTCTCTTCTTCTGTTTGTGTGTGTACTAGAATGTCATCCACACAGG
The DNA here is from genome assembly GCA_030412105.1 of Cyclura pinguis. NCBI lineage: Eukaryota > Metazoa > Chordata > Lepidosauria > Squamata > Iguanidae > Cyclura > Cyclura pinguis. The sequence goes on along the minus strand of CM059599.1, from coordinate 11,967,782 downwards.
ACAGGATATGTGGCCATGAACATGGTCTCAATATCTCCCACATCTTGACCATGTGGGCATGGCAATTTCTAGGGCTCAAATGAATCGCTGCAGGATATGCTTGAAGACATACTGCTGGCTATGGAATGTGAATGCAAATTTAAACCAATGCACCTCATGAAGCTTGATCGAATGGAAGATGTTAGCCAAGTCTACTACACTATAGTATTTGGTGCCCACTGCAATGACTGATAACATTTCATTATATCTGGCTACCATGGGGGGAACCAGAAGAGTTGTAACATTGAGGGCACGAAAGTTGACCATCATACCCCATGTTTTCCTGTCTGCCTTAAGGATAGGCCATAGCAGGGAGATACGGAGCGACTGCATGGGGGAATGACATCACATTTCAGAAAACCGTCTTTGGTCTTACAAATTCCTTCTTCAGCCTCAAATGGATATTTGTATTGTCATTGTGGACATAGTTCTCTGCATTAAATGAGGACACAGACTTCTTTTACCAGATCACATTCTGCTTTGTCCTTAATCCAGAATTCTGGAAATTCTAATGACCAAGAGCCATGGTAGCATATGTATATATTGCCAAAATTAAAGGAGGGGCCATGGCTAAGCTGCCACAACAAGCCATTAGCCATGTCCACAGTTGGTTCTTGTCCAATTAGGAAGGTAACACCCAAATTCCATCATCCTCCTTCCTGTTCTCACACACTCTTATTCTAGCATGGATTTTCCCTACAATAATGGAAAGGTCTTCCCATATCTTTGACTGGTGAGGGTCTCCTCTGTACCCTGACAGACCAATGGTTTCAGAGGTGGGCTTCCCACATGCAGCTAAATCTGGGTGCAGGACGTTCTGGGTTGCTCTGATGTCAACCAAGAGCACGGTGGGGATTTCTGTCTATGAGGTCCTAACGTCTGCCTTGACCATCAGCCATCCCCACATGTCAGGCTTCATAAAACCTTGTGAAAACTCTCTGGACTCTGTGCACCCCTAGCAAGTAGAGTTCATATTGGTGTTGGATGGTACAATAGTATCCACAGTCTTCCGTCACTACAGCAGGCCTACTCTGCAACTTTAAGACTGTGTCGATCAACTCAACAGTGGGATGTAAATGGAACGGGGTCGTGTCAGTTCCTGCATTTCTTAGCAGGTCCCATACATGCCTTAATTCTTAACCTGATCCCGGCCATTGAATATCTTGGATGCCCAACTGTTGGTATGGGGTGTAGTCTGAATCCACATTGGCCTGGCCATACCATTGCTCTGGGTTTGAAGAGGCATCGCCACTTGGCCATGGCCATTGCCATGAAGGAATTTACCACACTGATCTCTCCAATTCTGATTTTCACTGCCATCAGAGCAATCCTTCTTCCACACCCAGCTACTGTAAGGAGACAGGTTACCTGCACCTCCCCCCAGTAAGGTTGTGCAGCATAAAGGGGCCAATCCAAAAAATGCTGATGCCTGAACACATGGATTTTGATTAGTATGAGATAAAGAGAATTCAACATAGATCAAACAGATTGTGTTAAAAGCTCAAGTGTGAAGCAATTCAGGAAAAAGGCTGGCAGGATCAAGCCATGGAGATCCATCATGTTCCCAAAACCATAGTATTACCTGCAGAAAGAGAAAGACCCGGTAAGATTCCATCATTTTTAAAAGTGGAATTTTTTAATCCACATCTACAAACTGAGGATCAAATTAAATGGGTAGATGCTAGTTTCAAATAAAAGGTAAAAGAAGAAAAACAGATTGTTATCAGCCTTGTTATTTGAAATAACTTATCAGACCATTAAAGTAAATACTTCCATCACAAATCTGAAATATTCCCAATATTTATAGTTCACCCTGATATAGTACAATCTATTACCTTTCAATAGCCAGTGAGTTCACTAACTCATGAAAATACTTGGACAGATTCCAGCACAGTGTGAACAGACTTCCACGTGCTTCTTCCTTTAACGGCAAAGTTCCAAACCGCATTGTATTCCTGCTAACTGGGCAACAGCTCAGCAGTGACACTTCAGGAGATACAGTTGCCTACTTGTCCAAGAAACAGAATAGCTCTCCCAGTGCTATGATTCTAGGACTATAGCTCAACATAAATAGATAAGGAAGCATCGCTCAGGCAGAATGGGTAATTTTCAAACTCTCTATACTCTGACTACAAATGTGGTATGTGTAATTTGTATATCGGTCTCAGATCATCCTTCCTTTAGAAGGCAGCTGTTGAAGAAGGAGGGGGGAGGTAAGTGTCCTATACCCTACCTTAGTTGTCCCTAAAGCAACCCACCAACACCAACCCCCATTTTTTAAAAATTTGGCATAATTTGAAGATTATTTTTTGCTAAAAAAAATGCAGAAACCCTCCTATAGGCACAAAAACCCTCTAGAACCTCCCCCCTTAGGTCCATTTTGATTGAAATCTCACGTCTAATGTGAACAGGAAATTATGTGACATTACTTCCTGCTGAATTTTCACAGAAACTCAAAAGAAAAGGGGGAAATTCACTTGCTGAATTGGATGTAGTGGACTAGGTCCATGAAACCTTAAGCTAGAATTTCTTTTCCCAGTTAGCCTCAAAGCTCTTATTAGATTTATTTATGACACATATCAGTGTAACTCCTGGTTTTAGACAGTACGTGTAGCTTTCATAAGCTGTGAATTCTTGTTCGATCCAGTAGTGTATGCACACTGCACAATTATAGCAGCTGAAGGATACTTTAACCTCCACGGCACCAACCTATGGAATCCCAGGATTTTGTGGTGTCGTGAAGTACTCAGAGAGCTGAGAGTGGTGCAATGGTTTGAATCTTGAAGCAAAATTATGGGGGATCAGGGTTCAGCCATAGAAACAAAGTTGGATGACTTTGGGCAAGTGACACTCTTTCGGCCTTAGAGGAAGGCGACAGCAAATCTCCTCTGAATAAATTTTGGCAAAAAAACCTTATGATAGCATTGCCATAAGACAAAGTTGATTTACAAGAATAACAATTAAATACTTAAATTCTCAAGCAGACCCTCATCAACTATAGTGTTATAATTTGCTGGCATAGCATTGTATGTACAAAACTACATTCCAGGATTAAATAGGATGAAACCATAGGTAGTTAAAGTGGTATCAAAATGCAATAATTGTGTACTTTCAATACTCCTAAAGGCTTTTCTCATTTTGGATGGATGAAACGAACAAAGAGCTAAAATAAGCCAAACAAACAAGACAGTATTTCTCTATGAGATTCTTACTTAGCGCCTTCTGCAGCACACAACACCAAAACCACCACACGTGCCAATGGATACAAAGTTGGGGCGGCAATGGCGACGACTGCATATGCCACCAGCACGGCGACATTGAATAGGATTTGTTATCCAGGAGAATGCTGGAAATAAAGAAAGAGCTGTTTGATATTTTCATTACATGAAAGTCACTGCTCTTAGCATCACTGCTCTTTCTAACAGCAGACTGTCATTTTCAGAAGCTCATCTGGGGCATCTGTAGGAGCACCAGGATGTAATTCTTCATTACTCTCATTCTCAAAAAAAGCAATGAAAAATTTAGAATCATAGAATCATAGAGTTGGAAGAGACTATAGAGGCCATGCAGTTGAATTCCCTGCCATGCAGGAACACACATCAAAGCACTTTAGCAATTTTCTTCCCTGTGCAAGATAGCTTTCAAAAACTATGCCATGTTTGAAGACAACCTACAGATCAGGACTTAGTCTATGCAAATTTTGCACATTTTTTGACACAAAATCAGCAGGAAACAACATTTTCTGTGCAGAAAACAGCAATTTCTGTGCAGAAATATTATCTTCTGTGCAGAAAATGCTGCTCCTTGTGGAGAAAATAAGCACATGTGCCATTGTGCAGAATTAGTCCCCAACTGCAAAGATTCTCATCAGTGAGAGGGTCTCCTCAATACTCGGAAAACATGTTTTGACTATTTTTCCAACTATTTTCAAACATTTTTCCCATCCATACAAAAGAGGGCCTTCTTTATGGTGGCTAGTTAAGAGGACTTTTTAAATATTTTACTGCATGAAAATAATGAAAATGTTTAAAAAATTAATAGGTCCTTTAACAGGATAACTGATTTAATTAGTATTATAAGATGGAATATTTATTGATTTTTCAGTTGAAGTTTTAATCTTTCAGAAATCACCTTCCATCTCAACCTCAGAAAAAAGGCAGGATAGATCTCAAATACCAGGGCCTCAAAAGGTGGAAGTTTCCTGTATCTGAGGATTTACTCTCTTGCCTCTTCCAAATTAAGGACAAATTCTATTACTTTGATGGGATTTTCACTCTTTCATCAGTTCTTCTCATCTACAGAGGCTCACTTGGAATTGCTTGCACGTGTGCACTGCTTGCAAAGACTGCTGTGGGGAGTGCTTAACTGGTTGAGAGTATCTGCAAGCAGCACATGTGTGGTCAGTCCAAAATGAGCCTCTGTACATCTTTCATGCTCCCTAAAGTATGGTACATGGCTCCCACTTTTCAACCAGTTCTATTTCCTGACAGGGCTCTGGTTCCTAACATGTCAGATAAGTGGAAGAAGTCTGTAAATAATACTCTACTCAGGAATAACATGAAATGGTGATTATTGTGGAATTCCATTTATGCAACCAGGAAACAGTTTCTCTCTATTGTATAATGGCCCCCAAAAAGTACAGCTGCATGTCTAAGTGAACTTACACAAATGTAGAACACCAACAGGATCCTGGCACATGTATTTATACCACTGAGCAGAAAAATCTGAGACTTATGGGCATGTCTCTGCCAAGGGCTTAGTCGTCCATCTCAACAGTGATGGTGAACTTAACAGCACTTATTTCATTATTCTTTTTAGCTCATCTTTCTCCATAAATGAGTCTCAAAGCAGAAAACTTAGGACAGTATATATTTATCCATATTGATGAAAGGATGCATCTCTTAATAGTGTCATGGGCCTTCAGAGCTATCTTTAAGCAAGATGGCCCAAAAATGAAGTGATGTTAGCAGTAAAGATGTTGGGAGCAAAACCATGAAAGCACACTTGGTTCTAAGAATTCCAGGGTCCAGAAATGAGTTAGGACTTCCACGGATTAGAGGCTCCTTATCAATAAAAGGAATACAACCACAGAACCATACAGTTGGAAAGGACTTCAAGGGCCATCTCATCCAACACCTGCCATGCAACAATACATAGCTTAAGTACTTCTGAGAGGTGATCACCCAATGTTTGCGTAAGGTCCTCCAAGAAGGAGAGTCTACCACACTCCATGGAAGTCCATTACATTTACTCTCAGGAAGTTCTTCCTAATGATTAGACGGAATCCCTTTTCTTGGAGTTCGGATCCATTGTTTTGTGCCTTTGTCTGTGGAGCAGCAGAAGAGAACTTTACTCTATCTAACATATGGCATTGCTTCAGATATTTAAAGTTGGAGGTTGAGTCACCTCTCAGTCTTTTCTTCTGCAGGCTAAACACACCCAGCTCCCTAGCCAAAGTTTACAGGATACTTTACCTGGAAAAATCATCAACACCAAGAAGAGAAAAGCTGAAAAGATGCTGAAGACCTTCATGACTGAAAAACAGGGCTGCTTTGAAGGAGATGCCAAGATGAAGAGAAAACCAACAGAAGGTTATCGGAAGAGCTGGAGAAATGACTGTAAGCTCCTAGTATATATAGGACAATTGTATGATTGTGTCACAGGCTATGGACACTTGTAGGTGTTGACTGATGTTTCCTTGCAGTTTGTGCACAGTAATAATTGCTATGCAAAGAGATTGCTATTCAGTTGGGAAAGGATTGTCAGGAAGCTGTAGCCAAAACAAAATATCCATTAATGGCAGGAAACTATCCAGAGCAGGCATGTGAATGGAGTGTAATAGGAACATTGTTAAAGGACACATTCCTCAGTAGAAAAAAACGAAATGTGCAAATGAGAAATCCAGGGGTCTTAGCAGACTACAGGCTAAATATGAGTCAATAGGTTGATGCAGCAGCCAAAGAGCCAATCCCCTTCTGGGCTGCCTCAACACAAACATCATGTCCTGACTGAGGGTCCTGGAAGTTCTACTCTACTTAAATTGCTGCAAACTGATTTCCATGTGCAAAAGTAGTTTGCACTCAATTATCCCTCAGAAAGAGGGGGAGGAGGCCTAAATACCCTTGAGGCACCAGATCCCATCTTATCTTGGAAGCTAAACCAGGTCAACACTACTTAGTTCTTGGATGGGAGACCACCAACCAATATCAGGTGCTGTAGGCTATATTAACACCTTTCAAATTGACATTGAGTGAATTCACCATTACGTTGACATGGGGCATTTCTGCACTATACTGTTATAGTAATATTATTCCACTTTCAACATCCTGTGGAATTCTGGGGTTTGTAGTTTATTGAGGCCACTGTTAGCCATTTACACAAAGTTTGGATGCTGTGTTTAAGAGGGTGAGGGTTTTTTTGCCCATTTCCACACTACACTGTTGTAGCGCTATTATTCCACTTTCAGCAGCTAAGGAAATCCTGGGGTTTGAAGTTTAGAGAGGGTCCTTCAGGATTCTCACCCAGAGAGTTCTTTGGCCTCAGTAAATACAAACTCCTGAATTTCACAGGATGTTGAAAGGGGAACAATAGTACTATAACACTTTTACTCCAAGCAAGTCTCCATGCTATGGGAGAGCAGCTCTCTGGATTACTTTAGACCTAGAACAAACTTTTTTACATATAAATGAAGTGAAATGAAATAACCAAAGAGATCAAAAACATGGGGAAATGGCCCCAAATCTTTTTAAAGGAAAGAAAAATTGAAATTGTGTCAAGTTAGAGACCACTGGAGACCTTAAAATGGACTTGATAATCACATGTTGCCTGTGGATTCTCCTGTTCCACAGCTGTCCATTGTCGCAAAATAAGGACAACAGAAAAAACTGTAGCCAGTACAAATCTATTCACAAAAGGAAAACATAGCCAAGTTGACCAGAATAATTTCATTAAAAAATCTGTTTTATGCAATACATATGTTAGCCAAATTCAACAAAAGGAATGGCATCTGAACATCTTTTGGTGTGACTAGTAGCCACATGAAATTTGCATTATCACAAGTCAGGCACCCAGCAATTAATACCCAGGGAGATGTTTCAAGGAAGCCAAACTGAAATCAACTATAGACACATTCTGAAGACAAACACATCTGTGTTGCAAGGGGTTGGGCTGATGCCAAAGAAACCTGATAATCTGGTGCATTTATTGGCAGGAGTGCAAGCCCACAGAGATGCATAGCAGCTATGCACGTTTCAGTTGCTGAGCTAAGCAATTCAGAAATGCCTCTCAGGCTTCCTGTTACTGCCCTGGCTAGTCCGAGCTTTGGGGATATTAAAAGATATCCTTTTGATATCACAATTTGGCTGCACTTCTCTATTCCCCTACACGTGCTTGCGAGGCCACCGGACAAGCACGCAAACAAGCTCGGCCGATAATCGCCGTAATATTCCAACACAATACAGGCAGGCCAGAAATAGCTGACTCACTGCTTTAGGAGACCTCCAGGCAAGTACTCTAATCAGGTATGCGAGCAACCTACAAAAGAGCCTCTGCCCCGCGCTGGCAACTTGATGGGTTAACTATACAATGCCCAAGTACTCTGCGTTTGCATACTGGCTACTCTATTGAGAACCGCTACGATAACTCAATCATTCAGATTCTGACTTTTCAGAGGCTTGGTCTCCAACTCCAAATCTATTGTTTTCCCCAAGTACGGCATAGCCCGCAGTCACAATTCTCCTTGTAAAAACCCTTGATTCCGAGACCTTCCTCGGATCGCCCCCGAGTTTCATCCCGCCTTGCTGCTGCTTTGTTTGGCGAGCCTCCCCTCAGTTCCACGTGCTGAGCTACATCGCACGCCAGCTTCGCTCTCTATTTTTCCAGGCTTCAGGACAGATGAAGTATCACCTCTAAAAATCCCTCTATACCACTCCAACCTTTATTTCTTTAGTTATCTTGTGTGAATGTGTCGCATACACTGTTTTGCTTGTGTTTTTAATAAAACATCATTTATTGCTTCAACTTCTGTGTGCTCCTTGACTCGATCCAACCCCGTAGACATAGGGTTCAAGATCTCACTACGTTACCCTGCCTCTCGTAACGCTAAGCAGTGCTCTGAGCTAATTTTCCCCACCTTTAGTTGAGCACATTTTGGTGTCCCTCCTGGGACCCCCAGTACACAGGGTACCATTCCCATGTTGGATACTGTATGCAACGAGGGTGGTGGCAGCTTCAAAATTTGCCTGTTTTTCCTGAAAGTATCTTTGTAGTATTCAGTAGAAGGTTTCTCTCCCTCCTCCACTACAGCCAATACAGGTCTCTCTTACAAACACAAAGGCACACACACACACACACACACACACACATTGGTTGGTGAGAAATAAAAATGAGAGAGCTTTTAATCATGGTAAAACTAAACTAAAACTAAATCATGGCAAAACTAAAAAGTGAACTAAAGCTTGCTTACCCTTAGAAAGAAGAAAATTGTCCAGTCCAAAAAATTAATACAAAATATATGAATTAGGAAAGAATATGTACAAGTCTTTTTATATACCAGTTTGGCTTCCTTGAAACATCTCCCTGGGCATTAATTGCTGGGTGCCAGACTTGTGATAATGCAAATTTCATGTGGCTACTAGTCACACCAAAAGCTGCTCTCCCATAGCATGGAGACTTACTTGGAGTAACAGTGTTATAGTACTATTGTTCCCCTTTCAACATCCTGTGAAATTCAGGAGTTTGTATTTACTGAGGCCAAAGAACTCTCTGGGTGAGAATCCTGAAGGACCCTCTCTAAACTTCAAACCCCAGGATTTCCTTAGCTGCTGAAAGTGGAATAATAGCGCTACAACAGTGTAGTGTGGAAATGGGCAAAAAAACCCTCACCCTCTTAAACACAGCATCCAAACTTTGTGTAAATGGCTAACAGTGGCCTCAATAAACTACAAACCCCAGAATTCCACAGGATGTTGAAAGTGGAATAATATTACTATAACAGTATAGTGCAGAAATGCCCCATGTCAACGTAATGGTGAATTCACTCAATGTCAATTTGAAAGGTGTTAATATAGCCTACAGCACCTGATATTGGTTGGTGGTCTCCCATCCAAGAACTAAGTAGTGTTGACCTGGTTTAGCTTCCAAGATAAGATGGGATCTGGTGCCTCAAGGGTATTTAGGCCTCCTCCCCCTCTTTCTGAGGGATAATTGAGTGCAAACTACTTTTGCACATGGAAATCAGTTTGCAGCAATTTAAGTAGAGTAGAACTTCTAGGACCCTCAGTCAGGACATGATGTTTGTGTTGAGGCAGCTGTTACCGCCATGGTGAGCCCGAGCTTGTGGGATATAAAGATATCTTTTGATATCAACAATTCGGCCTCACATATCCATTTCTCTCGACCTGCTTGTGAGGCCCCTGGACAAGCATGCACACAGGCTCGGCCAATAATCGCCGTAATATTCCAACACAATACAGGCAGGACAGAAATAGCCGACTCGCCGCTTCAGGAGACCTCAAAGGCGAGTACTCTATTATGTATGCACGCAACTTTCAAAAGATCCTCTGCCCCGAGCAGGCAACTTGATTAGAAGAATCCTCATCTGCCAAGCACTCTGCGTTTGCATACTGTCCACTCTATTGACAATTTGGCTATAATTCAATCATCCAAATTCTGACCTTTTGGAGGCTTTGTCTCCAGCCCCAAACTCATTGTTTTCCCCAAGTACGAACTAGCCTGCGGTCACAATTTTCCCTATAAAAACCCCTTACTTTGAGCGCTTCCTCGGATCGCTCTTGGCTTCCATCCCACCTTGCTGTCGCTTTGTCCAGCGAGCCTTCCCCTCAGCTCCACGTGCTGAGATCCACGCTGCCCAGCTTCTCCGCTTCCAACCGGGCTTCAGGACGGGTATAGTATTACCCAAATCAACAACTCTCTAAAAATCCCTCTATCCCACTCCCACCTTTATTTCTTTAGTATCTGTGTGAGTGTGCTGCATACACTGTTTGATTGTATTTTTAATAAAACCACATTTATTATTTCAACTTCTGCGTGCTCCTTGACTTGGCCTGACTCCGTAAACATAGGGTTCAAGATCTCGCTATGTTACCCTGTCTCTCGTGTTGCTAGCCTGTGCTCTTGGCTAATTTCCCCAACTTACTTAATAGAGAGCGCATTTAGGTGTCCCTCTCAGGGCCCCCAGAAATCAGGATAACAGAGTGGTGGAGTAACGCGGGCAACCCCTTTACCCCTAATTTGAGTAGGAGTCGTGAACCTTCTCAAATCAGATTGGTACAGACTTAGGGAAGGCCGATCAAGTCGCTAGAGCTTCTGTTAGGCAGGAACACGTGTGTGTGGGTGAAATCTGTGTGCTTGAGCTCCAGGAGCTGTTCTATCTGGGTTGGAAATCTGCCCCCCTTTCTTGCTTGGTTGTGTATGTCAGCCACCCCAGCGTGGTCACTGCTGGCCCTTGGGCAGTGAATCATTGTCCTATAGCAAGGGGTGTGCACAAGCTGACCCGGGACGTACCTCCCTAACTTGGGGTCTGTCGTGGGCTGGGATCTGAAGCTTTTGGAGATACGTTAGAAACAGTCCACACACATCCAACACCATAGTGGCAAGGCAATAGCACTTAGGGAAGAAATTCCCCCCTCAGAGTAGAACACGGGTGCGTCCCGTCCGTCAGAGTGAATTAGAGTGCGGGTGCGTCCTGTTGATAGTTTTGAAAGCGCGGGTGCGTCCCGGCTGTTTAAATTTCGGGTGCGTCCCGACTTACTTAGGGTTTTAAGAAGTTTGTCCCGAGGTGGAGGAAGGGCCCCCTCACCCGAAGAACTGTTAGGAACAGTTTTGGTCTAGGTTCCTATCCGTTTCCCCCCGCTGCTTGGCCAGGCGGCGTAGTAAGTTCCAGCGTGTTCGTTTCCCCCCTTCAGGTAGGTGGAGTACTCCTGAGGGTCCCCTTGGGTCTAGGTGAGCTCCCTGTCCCCAAACCGTTACCTCGTCCTTTTGTCCCTAAGCTGTCGAGGTGGAAGGCCGGGCTTAGGTGCACAAAAGTGACTTTGGTGTTGGAAGTTGTGCTTAGAATAACAAGGAACAAAATTCAATTACAAGGAGTTAAACTTGGCAAGGAAGAATGTAGAACCAAAGCATTTGCCCATGTCGTGATAATTTTTCTAGAAGACCCAATGTCTAAAGTTGATATCCTGAATGGAATACTGAACAGATTCAGGCAATTTGCTGGCTTTAAAATTAAGAAATCTAAAACAGAGATCTTGACCAAGGATATTAAATCTAAAGAAAAAGAACAGCTTCAAAAAATTTCAGGAATATTTTGTTTAAATAAAGTTAAAAACTTAGGTATTAAATTGATGGCTAACAATAATTATGTATAATTTATAATTATTTATTTCAAAATAATTATTTGAAAGTATGTAAATCAATACAAAAGAAGCTTGAAATGTGGCAGACAATGAATTTATCTTTTTTAGGTAGAGTTTCAGTTATTAAAATGAATGATTTATGAAAATTTTTATACCTATTCCAGACTATCTTAATTGTGATAACAAAATTATGGTTTTGGGCAATGTATAAAAGATATAACTAGGCGAACAGCAAATTCTGGAAAGATTGGGAGCTGCTTAATGAATTTTTTTACAATGAGGAAATTAAGTGTTACTGGATTTGACCCTTGACCACTCTATAATTTGTTTTAAGATTTTGGATCTTTGGTCTGGATGTGCTTTAATGTATTATAATTTAGATTTAATGATGGAAGGATACTTAACTGATATTGCTGGTATTCAATTGCACTTCCATACATTATTCTATTCTATTTTGTCTTATTTTATTTCATTTGTAAACAGAGTTCTTTTAAAATAACTCTTTGTGATTTGTTAATGTTAGGGGAGGGATTATGCCTTTTGTTCACTAGGAGTTTCTGCAGTTGAGAATGATGATGATAAAACAGAATCAATAATTAGAGGATTGATTAATGATTTATGGATTTAAATAATAATATCTTTTAGTACCTCTTAATGATGATATTTAACATAAAATAGGTAAGTAGGAAATTTAGAATTCAAAATGGTCAATAAGTATAATGGGTTTACTGGATAAGATTTATTCACAGGGGGTCTCCCCTTGCCTTCCTCTGAGGATAAGAGCGTGTGACCTGCCTAAGATCACCCAGTGAGTTTTGGTGGCTGAATGGGGATTTGAACCCTAGGCTCCCAGAGCACTAGTTGAAAACTTGTATCACTACACTGTTGTAACACTAAATGAACTCAAGATTGTATGCACAAGTGCAAACATAAAGAATGAATGAACAAAGCAAAAATATATTCAATTTGGGCAAAGCAACATACTTGTTGTTGTGTGCTTTCATGTCATTTCTGATTTACGGCTACTTTAAAGTGAAACTATCACGGGGGTTATTGGCATAATTTGTTGAAAGGGGCTTGCTTTTCTCTGAGACTGAGAGACTGTGACTTACCCAAGGTCACCCAGAAGGTTTCCATGTCTCAGCATGGATTCAAACCCTGGTCTCCAGAGTCATAGTCCAACAAACCACTACAGCATGCTGGTTCTTACTACATACTACAAAATGCTAACCAAAAGACAAAGAAAGAGAGAGAGAGATAGAAGAGAAAAGAAAGCTGAAATAGGAACAAACAGTACTAATCCCAAAGTAGATACAGTATGATATAGATGAAGTAAACAGGACATCTAGATATTATCCTCTTTTAGAAATTTTTTTTTTTTCTGTACTGATGCTGTTTAGAAGAAATTCTTTCTGCTACTAATGAGAGAAAACTTTCTGCTATTAATGAGAGCTGTCTCAAAATGGAATGAACTGACTAACTCATAGACTTTGGAATGTCAAAAAGTTTGTAATCTTCAAACTGACCTCATGTTCAAATACATAAATCTGAATGTGTGGATTGACAGAAGGATGTATCAACTGGGATATATGGTTAAAAAACTCAGAGTGCACTATGGCCACTGTTACCAAAAAAATTCTGTAAATTCAGTTATCCTATTGTTATCCCAAAACAAGGGTTATTCAGGGGTCCATCCATGATGCCAGTACTTCCATGAAACAGTAGGGAATTATTAGCTCAAAATAGGAAGCTTGTGAGAAGGGAGTAAACTAACAAGATCTTTTACACATACGTTTACCAGTACCTCTGCAAGGAAGAACCAGCTGGAGATCCAAAAATAAGCTTAATTGTGTTTTCTTGGGGGAATTGCAATCACACACACAAGATACAAGCAGTTACACAATCACACAAGGCTAATTGAAGGAAAAGGGAGGAACGTTTTGGATAGTGAGATTCCACAGTGAAATGGGTGATATTTACCTATCCAGAAGAGCCGTGAAGAAGCAGTGAGGTGGTTTAGACATAAGTCTAAGGACAGTACGTGATTGGAAATAGGAGCGGCAGAATGGCAACCAGCAACCAGTGTGCGGCAAGTTAACTGGCCAAAACCTGAGGTTTATATACCCAATTTCTGCCTGGAGGGCAAAGGGTGTTACTGGGTCTCTGGTCAAGTAAATAATAGAGCTTGCAGAATGGACAATGAGGTCTGGAAAGGCCAATGGTCTTAGAGTTAGGTTACAAAGGGCTAATGGCCATCCTGATAGCTCAGTACTTGTTGGATAGGTTTGAGGACAAAGGAGAGGTTTACTTGGTCAGCAGGAAAAGGAGTTAAGAAAATCAGCAGTTTTGTGGGAATCTTTATCATCTAAAAGGTTGAGTTGTTAAGGCTAACCTCATGCCTATTATCTCTGGAGTTTCTTGGTGATTCCCTGACTGTGACTTGGCTATACCTGGAGATTTCTTTTGATTGAATTTGCAATGCATGTGTTCGGCTAGCCTTTTCCTCTTATCCAGCCTGGCCATACAACCATAGCAGGACCTGTTTTATATTTATACCAATTAGTATATTTTTCCAATTAAATAATATAAACCATGATATGAAGATGTGGACTATGCATTTATGTGAAAGGTACACATCCTTTTAAACACACAGAACACACATTCATTACTGAAAGTCATTGCTGTAGATATTAGAGGTGCAAAAAATAATCCCAATGAAGTCAAACACTGTTTCTCTCCCTTCATGATGTATAGAGAGCCAGCATAGTGTAGTGGTTTGAGCATTGGAGTATGACATTGGAAACCAGGGTTCAATTCCTCACTCACCCATGAAATCCACTGGGTGACCTTGGGTACATCACACACTCTCAGCTGCCAGAAAACCCCATGATAGACTCACTTTAGGGTTGCCCTAAATAAAAAATGACTTGAAGGCAAACAATGACAGAATGTATATAAATGGTATATGTGTACTCATATGCTTTTCTTGAAAATTTTCCCTCCACAACAATTGAATTTTGATGGAACCCTCTTCATTGTTTCCTGCTGGTCTAGCTTCCAGGCATTTCTCCTGCAAAGAATTACAGAGATGGCTTTGAAAAGCTACATATTGCTTCCTTCAAAAATAGAATTAATAAAGAATTAGAGGGATGAAGTTCTTTGCTAATTTTCTTTTTGAAGGAAGGATGACATAGTTTTTGCAATTTTCTTCCCACTGGTAGAAAGTCTTCAAAAACCATGCAGATTTTGAAGACTATTTACAATTTGTATTCTGTGCAAAATTTGCATATGGTTGTTTTGTGCAGAAAACAGCATTTTATGAATGGGAAACAGCCTTTCCTTTGAGGAAAATGCCATTTTCTGCAGGAAAGAAATATGTATGAATTTTATACAAAACATGGGAATCTTCTCATCAGGTTTTCTTGATTCGTTAAAACATGTCTTCCAACCACTTCTTAAGATTTTCAAATATTCTTTCCACCTTTAATTCAAGAGAGGACAGGGCTAATGCACTTTAGTTCTTTTTGTTACCCTGATTTCTGGTGTCCCTTGAGGGACACCTCAATGTGCTCCTTGTGATGGGGAATAGAAACTAGCCAGAGCACGAGCAATAGCAATACAAGAGGTAGGGTAACCTAGCAGGGTCTTTTTACCCAGTTTTTACGGGGTCAGGCCAAGCCAAAAACCAAACAAAGATGTCCAACAAAATGATTTTATTGAATGAAAGTCTCATGCACCAACGCAATCACTCACACACTCATTTAAGACCTATAAGAAGCAAAAGAGAGGAAACTGGATAGGGGGATATTGAAGGGGTTGTAGCTGGGGTAATACTGCACCTTTTCCTGAAGTTCTTGGTCTGGGAAAAACAGCAAAGAAGTGGAGCTCAGCACGGAGAGGGCTGAGGGGATTACTCAACGGATGGAGAAACGGTCTGTCGGGATGACCGGGAGTGATCCAAAGAACCGCTCAAAAACTGGGAGTATTTGTAGGGGAAAAAGTACCTGGAGGGCTAATCCTTTCCTGGGAAGAACAATGGGTGTTGCAACGAGAAAGGAGCTACACAGTTGTAACTTCCTTTGCGTGATGAGATTACAAGGTGTTGCCAAAGTCTCAGGATTTTCGGCTGCATTGGGTTTCTGGTGTGACTTTCTGTAAATGGTCCTTGCCTGATAGGATTTTGCTCAACTTGGGGCAAACACGCTAATCCACTCAAGTCGGCTTCTCAGGGTCTGAGAACCCTTTGTTTACTGTGGGTTTGCACAGCTTGAGGTCTCCTGGGGCTACGTGACAGGGGATTTTACTGACCTGACCTGGTTTTTGATTGTTCGACTGAGGTTGCCTACATGCCCATCCGGGTGATCTCTCAGGCACATTGAATCATATTTTACTATCAAAATTGTAGACCCCGGGACAGGGTTTACCAGTGAGATAACATTTTGGTAATTCCAACTATATTAGACCCATTAAACCAATTCTTGAATGGTGACCTTGGGAGCATCACACACTCTTAGCTCCAAAAACTCTGTGACAGGTTTGCTTTGGGGTAGCCGTAAGTCAAAAAAGACCTGAAGGCACACAACAACAACAAATAAACACTAGTTGATTCAGTGGCTGTACCCTGGTTGGAACTAACAATAAGACTGAGGCCTATGTAAAATGGTTACACTTAGGGAACTCTGCTTACAGTGTTGTGAATTGAATATGCTTATGCACAAAGGCCAAAAAATGAAATAAAATAAAATAACCAACCACCCCCCAACAAAACCGCAACTGCCTTTACAAGAGAACTTATGCATCTGCATAATACCACCAGAGTTCTGGTCATTACCTTAAGAAGACTATTTTAATTCAAAATAGTCAATCAGTTTTGCTTTCTTTCTGATTCTATTCTTTTCAGTGTTAGGTTGGGTTTGTTCTGAATTTATTTTTGTGCATTTTCCCCAATATACATATTTTTTAGCTCAAGTTTGCATAACATAAGCATTTTTGAAAGCACTTTAACCATAAGGCATTTCTGAATGCTCTTTTCATTGATATGAAAAATCTTCTATGCATTCTTCCCTAATTGTGTATTTTGTACTCCCTTTTTTTGAATTGGATAATTTTCTTTTGGAAAATTTCAAAGGCTAAGCAAGCTACAGTTCAGTTTTAATTTTTACCATGATCAATAGTTTTCCCATTTTTATTTCTTATCAACAAATTGTTCTCTCTCTCTCTCAATCTCTCTCTCTCTCTCTTTTTGGGTGTTTCTAAGAGACACTTGTATTTGCTATAGTCAAGAAGGGAGAGCAACTTTGTACTGAATACTAGAAGGATTCTTCCAGGAAAAACAGGTAAACTTTGAAGCTGCCACAGCTCTTGCTGCAGCCTCATGATACAGTATGCAAGTATGGAAGCCTGAGAAGCTTTCCTGAATTGCTTAGCTCAGCAATTGAATGAATCTCTTGACCTTACTGTACTTCCAGCAGAGTGCCAGAAAATAAAAAGTGAAGTATAAAACAGTGCTAGAAAAAGTGGGACATTTTGAAAGTCCCATAGCTGTGCTCTGCAACACAGGTAACCTAATAAAAGAGACACACATGTAATGAGTGAACTTTACAGATTCATTTGCATCAATGAGAGGTGCATATGTTCTTTGATATCAACCCAACCCTTTGCAACATAGATGTGTTTGTCTTCAAAGTGTGTCAACAGTCGATTTCAATTTGGCTTCCTTGAAACATTTCCCTGGGCACTAATTGCTAGATCAGTGATAATGCAAATTTCATGTGGCCACTAGTCACACCTAAAGGTGTTTCTCTGCCTTTCCTTTTGTTGAAATTGACTAACAACTGGATGCCTAATGCAAATGCAAAGTAATTATCCTGGCCAACCTGGCTACATTTCCCTTTGGTGAGTCCTGAATAGATTTTTGTGGCTATAATTTTCTCTGTTGTCCTTATTTTTCTACAATATGCAGCTGTGGAATAGGCAAACCCCCAGGCAGCATGTGATTGCCATGTCCATTTTCTGTAAACATCTTCTCTACCACCACATTTCAGTGACACGAACTGCTACTTTATGAAAATATTCTATGTTGCAAAAATGTTAGGTAAATGCACAATGTGTTTTGCAACAAGTGTCTCTCTGCCTCTCCATATCCAGCCAAAGATTTGGCTGGAAAAACATGAGAGAATACATCTTCATTTGCAGAAATAATTATGACATGAAAGGATGGTTTAATAGAAGTATCAAGGCCATTGACGCTGTTGTTTACCATGTCAATGTAATGATGAAGTCATTCTGGGTTTCAATGTCAACTTTAAAGGAGTTAATATAACCTACAGCAGCTGGTATTGAGTGGTGGTCTCCCATCCAAGAACTAATCGGGGCTGACCCTGTATAGCTTCCAAGATAAGATGGAATCTGGTGCCTCTAGGGTATTTTGGCCTCCTCTCCTTCTTCTGAGGGATAATTGAATGCAAACTACTTTTGCAAACTACTTTTGCACACTGAAATCAGATTGCAGCAATTGAAGTAGAGTAGAACTTGTAGTTCCTTCAGTTGGGGTACTTTACTTGTGTTGATATAGCCTAGAAGCAGATTGGCTTTCTTGCCTGCTTCATCACCCTGTTGACTCATGTTTAGCCTGTTGTCCACCAAGACCCCTAGATTCTGCATTTGCACATTTTATTTTTTCTGCTTAGGGATGTGTTACCCTGATTTCTGGGGGTCCCGGGAGGGACACCTAAATGTGCTCGAACAATGGGGAGGGAATTAGCACAGAGCACATGTTTGCAATGCGAGAGGCAGGGTAAGGTAGCGAGATCTTGAACCCTATGTCTACGGGTCCAGGCCGAGTCAAGGATGAGGCAGATGTTGAAATAATAATAATTGTTTTATTTAAGCACAATCAAACAAGTGTATGCGACACACTCACACAAGAAACTATAGAAATAAAGGTAGGAGTGGATAGTGGGATTTTGAGAGGAGGTTTGGTATGGAAAATACTTTACCTGTCCTGAAGCCTGGTTAAAATGGAGAAGCTGGGGAGTGTGGATCTCAGCACGTGGGGCTGAGAGGAAGGCTCGCTGGACAAAGCGACAGCAAGGCGGGATGGAAGCCAAGAGTGATCTGAGGAAGCGCTCAAAGTCAGGGGTTCTTATAGGGAAAATTGCGGCCACAGGCTAGTCCGTACTTGGGGAAAACAAGGAGTTTGGGGCTGGAGACAAAGCCTCCGAAAGGTCAATGCTTTGCATGATTGAGTTATAGCCAAATTGTCAATAGAGTAGCCAGTATGCAAACGCGGAGTGCTTGAGAGTTGTATAGTTCACTCATCAAGCTGCCTGTGCCGGGCAGGGGATCTTTTTGTAAGTTGTGTGCATACATAATGTGGTACTTGCCTTGAGGTCTCCTGAAGTGGCGAGTCGGCTATTTCTGGCCTGCCTGTATTTGTTCTGAATATTACAGCAATTATTGACCGAGCCTGTGTGCGTGCTTGTCCAGGGGCCTCGCAAGCACGTGGGGAGGAATGGGTACAGAAGGCCAAATTATTGATATCAAAATGATATCTTAATATCCCACAAGCTCAGGCTAGCAATGGCGGTAACAGATGTGTCCTTTAACAATGTTCCCGTTACACTTCATTCACATGCCTGCTCTGGATAGTTTCCTGCCATTAATGGATATTTTGTTTTGGCTACAGCTTCCTGGCAATCTTTTCTCAACTGAATAGCAATCCCTTTGCGTAGCAATTATTATTGTGCACAAATTGCAAGGAAACATCAACCAACACCTACAAGTGTCCATAGCCTGTGACACAATCATACAATTGTCCTATATATACTAGGAGCTTATAGTCATTTTTCCAGCTCTTCAGATAACCTTCTATTGGTTTTCTCTTCATCTTGGCATCTCCTTAAAAGCAGGTCTATTTTTCAGCCATGAAGATCTTCAGCATCTTTTCAGCTTTTCTGTTCTTGGTGTTGACGATTGTTCCAGGTAAGGTATCCTGTAAACTTTGGCTAAATGAGAAATCTGAAGAAGGGTGGATCTAGTTTTTCTGTTCTAATGGCTTAGGGAGCTGAGTGTGTTTCCCCTGAAGAAGAGAAGACTGAGAAGTGACTCAATAGCCCATTTAAAATATCTGAAGCAGTGTCTTATAAAAGATGGAGCAAAGTTCTCTTCTGCTGCTCCAGAGACAAGGGCACAAAACAATCATCCAAGCTCCAAAAAGAGGGGTTCCATCTAAACATTTGGAAGAACTTCCTGAGAGTAAATATTATGGACTACCATGGAGTGTGGTAGACTCTTGCTCTTGGAGGACTTTAAGCAAAGGTTGGGTGATCATCTCTCCAGAGTGCTTTAGTTTTATATTCCCTAATGGCAGGGGATTGGATGAGATGGTCCTTGAGGTCCCTTCAAACAGTATGATTCTGTGGTCATATTCCCTTTATTGATAAGGAGCCTCTAATGCACGAAGCCCTAACTCAGTTGTGGACACTAGAATTCTTACAATCAAATATGCTTTTACTGTTTTACTCCCAATATCTTTGCCCCTAACGTCACCTCATTTTTGGTCCATATTGCTTAGATGAAGGCCCACAACATTAACAAATGCATCCTATTTGTGGAGAAAGATGGGCTGAAAAAATAATGAAAGATGTATTTTCAAGTTCACCACCACTGTTGAGATGGATGACTAAACCCTTGCCAGAGACATACCCCTAAGTCCCAGATTTTTCTGCTCGATGGTATAAATACATTTGCCAGGATCCTGTTGGTGTTCTACACTTGTGTAAGTTTACTTACACATACAGTTGTACTTTTTGGGGCCCATTATGCAATGGATAGAATCTGTTTCCTGGTAGCATAAGTGGAATTACACAATAATCACCATTTCATGTTACTCCTGAGTAGAGTAAAGCCATTGAATCAACACAATTTACTTCTGTGTTGATTCTGCATTAAACAGTTCATTTATGGGGTTTGCTTTAGTTGGGACTAACCAACAGGATACCAGATTTACAGATGTGCATTCTTGAGTGGTAATTTCTCTTTGTTAGTGTCGTCTGTGTCTCAGCTGATTCATTGGGACTGCAGAAACAGTCACAAATGTGCTCAGCCTCTTTTGTAGGAGAACTTATCTACGTATAAGTCAACAACAGGACTCTGATTATTATTTGATATATTTTCGTTTGTTCATTTATTTACAGGTTTCGTATACTTATCTGACAGGTTAGGGACTGAAGCCCTATCAGAAAAGAGAACTGGTTGAAAAGTGACTCCCATGGATTATACTTTAGGGAGTGTGAAGGAAGTACAGAGGGTCACTTTGGACTGACCACATGTTTGCTGCTTGCAAAGGCCATTTCTGATTACCATTCTCTTCTGTGTTGTCACATTGCAATCTCGGGTCCAGAAGGGAGCACATCAGCAACGCTCCCCTCTGCACCTGCGCACTCCATTGCTGCTCTATGGAAGGAAGAGTTGCCATTGTGCTTCCACAACTTTCTGCACAGCCTGGAGCTCGGGAAGTGCCACGTAATTCCGTGTATGACACTGATTTTTTCCATTTTGCAAAAATTGCATGAGTGCAACATTTGGGGATGGGATGGCAGTGGGCTGGTGATGATGTCATGTGGAAGCATGACCTGCTGACCACTGCCATTCTGTCCCACAAGTGGCACAGCCTCATAGTGTGGAAGTGGCCAATGTCTCAGCAGCATAGCACTTCCCCCCTCAGCAGTCTTTGCAAGCAGTGCACATGTGCGAGAAGTTCCAAGTGAGCCTCGATAAGTGAGAAGAACTGATGACAGAGTGACCCACCACCAAAATAATACAACTTGTCCTTGATTTGGAAGAGTCAAGAGAGTGCGTCATCAGATAATAGGGCGTCAAGAAGTGGAGGCTTCCTATATTTGAGTTCTATCCTCCCTTTTTCTAAGTTTGGGATGGAAGGTGCATTCCAAGTGTTTAAAAACTTGATCTGAAAAAACAATAAATAATCCATCATAACTATGAATGAAATCAGTTATACTGTTAAAACCTCTTTTAATTTTTTAAATATCATCATGATCATGCAGTAAAATGTTTAAAAAGTCTATCTAATTAGCTTGATCTCCAATCTTGAAGCAGCCACCAAGAAGTCCCCCTTCTGTAGGGATGGGAAGAATGTTTGAAAATAGTTGAAAAATGGTCAAAAGGTGTTTTCCAAATATTGAGGAGACTCTCTCACTGATGAGAATATTTGCAGTTGGAGACTAACTCTGCACAATTTCACATGTGTGACAGCAGCATTTTCTGCCCTGTATTTTCTGTGCATTTTCATCACAGAAGATAATATTTCTGCACAGAAATTATTGTTTTCTGCAAAGAAAATGTTGTTTCTTGCATAGAAAGTGCTTTTTGTAAAAAAAAAAAAAGGAAAAAAAAAGAGGGGGAACAAGTCCTGAACTGTAAATGGTCTTCAAAAATTGCATAGTTTTTCAAAACTTTCTTGCACAAGGAAGAAAATTGCTAAAATTATTCATTGCTTCTTTTGAGAATGAGATTAATGAAGAATTACATTCCTGCACTCCTGTACCTGCCCCAGATGAGCTTCTGAAAATGATTCAGTCAGCTCTTAGAAAGAGAGATGATGCTAAGAGCAGTGACTTTTGTGTAATGGAAATATCAGGCAATTCTTTCTTTTGTTCCAGCATTCTCCTCACCACCAAGGGATACTGCTGGATGTCACCAACTTGGTGGTATATGCAGATATCACCATTGTCCCATCAGCTTTAAACCCTATGGCAGGTGTGACAATCCTGGTTCTGTGTGCTGCAGAAAGTGGTAAGTAAGAATCTTATAGAGAAATACTGTCTTACTGTTTGTTTTGGCTTATCTTAGCTCTTTGTTCATTTTATCCTCCCAAAATGAGAATAGCCCTAAGGATTATTGAAAGGACACAATTAGAGCATTTGGATACCACTTTAACAACCTATGGTTACATCCTATTTAATCCTGGAACCTGTAGTTTTGTACATACAATGCTGTGTCAGAGAATTCTAATGATATAGTTGATGGGGGTACAGTTGAGAATGTAGAGTACTTTATTGTTATTGTATAAATCAACTTCGGCCATTTCCACACGGGGTTTTTAAAACGGTGTGGAGAGTCCTCCAGGGAGGACGTCCGCACCTGGGAGTGGACTGAGTCGGACCTACTTAACATAGATCCGCACTCCAGCCCACTCCGGAATGACCCCAAGTGGTTGTCCAGTGTGCTTTTGAAAAACCTGTTTCTTGAGGTTTTTCAAAAGCACAGAGCGTGCCAATGCGAGCCTGCTCCCTTATGCAGATTTGCAGGCTTGCATTGGTGTGAGCCTGTGATCTGCTGGGGGCGGGCCTTAGGCTGGCGAGCTTCAGTGGTTGGTCGAGAGCCTCGACCAACTGGAAGCCGCCATTTTCGTCCCCAGAGTAGTGCGGAGTGGCGGGCATGCACTGCTCTGGGGCAGCATGGACTGGACTGGGGAGCCCAAAAGTCCGGTGAGTAGTGTCATGGGGCGATTCCCTCGCCCCGTGTGGAAATGGCCTTTGTCTTATGGCAAAGCTATCATAAAGTTTTCTTGGGAAAATCCTGGAATTCCATAGGTTGGTGCCATGGAAGTTAAAATACTCTCCAGGAGCTATAATTGTGCAGTGTGGATCCATTCCTGGATCTAGCAAGAATTCATGATAGCTTTTGAAAGATGCATGTACTGCCTAAAACCAGGAGTTCCACTGATATCTGTCATAAAGGAATCTAGTAAGAGCTTTAAGACTAACTGGGGAAAGAAATTCTAGCATAAGGTTTCATGGACTCTAGTCCACTCCATCTAATGCAGCTGGTGAATTCCCCCTTCGTCTTCTGAATCTCTGTCAAAATCCAGCAGGAAGAGATGTCACATAACTTCCTGTTCACATTCTAAGTGGGACTTCAATGAAAATGGTCCTATGGGGGGAAGTTCTGTTATTCCAAAATGTAGGTGTCAGAGGGGCCACCCACAATGCTAGTACCTCTATGCAAAAGTGGGGAATGAATTAGCTCAGGGTTTAGGAGGCTTGAGAGTAGGGGGCAACTTAGGGAAACCTTTCCTATCAATGTTTATGGGCTTATTCAGGAGAGAATCACCCAGTGAGTAAAATGTAAACTAAAAATGTGTTTTATTGAAATAAATTCACCCACACATGCAACAATTAAATTATGCACACAATCATGCAACAGCTAGATGAAGAGAAGGGAAGAAAGTGGGATAGAGATTGTGGGTGATAATTACCATGACTGGAGAGAAGCAGAGGAAAGTGGTGGCGTGGCTTAGGCTTAGGTAGGGAACCTAAGGACAGTCCTTGTTCAGGATTCAGATGGACAGAGTGGTGTTTAGATTAGCAAGAGTATTCTCGATGCAGGGACCTAATAAACTGAAAAAATAGCCTGTGGCAGTGGTTGATAAGTCCAGTTTGAGTTGCTGAATAATGGGAGTTGTGATACCTACAATGTATTATCCATCTGCTAATGTTTGTAAGTGCTTGGATGACAATGGCATAAGGGGAGGGGTTGTAATAACTGTCTATTGTGGGTTCTATAGGGAAAAGAGGAAGAATTCAAGTGCATGGGGATGGGTTTGAGTCAACTAGCATCCCAGTGGGCTTCTAGTGATTTTGTTCTCGGGGAAAACTCCAGCTTCTACTCAAGCTTATTCTCCACAGGAAAAGTATTTGTTTGCCTGACAAATGACCTAGTATTACCTGGAGATTGTCTTAGGTTGACCTGCCTTTCTTTCTCATGTTTACAGTCAGAATTCTCCCTCAGTCAGTTTGACCTCCCAGTCACCTTCAGGTTTGATTTTGATATCAGTGCTAATTAATATGTGTTGCCAATTAAACGTGATGCCAATTAGGTATGGTACCTGTCAAAACATGAAGATCTGGGTCAAGCGAGGGTTATGACAGATCAGGTCTACTTCTAATCTCCCTCTCTGGAGAAGCAGCACCCTTTTATATCTTTACCACCCCCGGTTCCCTCTCCACATTTATATATCTCCTCTGCTTTCCCTAAACTCACACACTTGTAGATACAGGGCAAATCATTGTTAGGTTTATCCCAATGAATGTATCACTGGTGATAGCATGAGTAACTGATCCAGATTAAGGAGACACTGTATGGAGATTGCTCTTTAAAAAAAGTATAATAAAATCTCTAGTAAGCAAACTGACAAGCGAAAATATATTTGGCAGCTAAAGGTTATCAAAAGCAAAACACTTTCAGCAATTAGCAGCAAACACTTCCCCAGCTCTCTCACTTTCTCAGTCTCTCTTCTGTCTCTCCAAACTCACAGATGGAATTCCTCTTTCAAATCCTGTTTCAGTTATTTTTCTGTTATGCTGACTTCCCCACTGAGCCCCTCCCTCTGGCTAACCTGGGTTCTATAGTCAGCAACCAACCAAATTAAATCCCTTTTGTTGTTAGGACGGCTCTGCAGACCATGCCCCCCTAGGGTTCTTAATAGTGCCCATCCAAACCATATCATTATCAGACCCAGATGCGGGGCCCTAACAGTTCTGGGGGCTGTGCTTTTGTGAATATAGGAGGCTTTCTTCATGTTTTTTAGCTAAAAATAATATGCAAACCATGCTAAATTTTAAAAATGGGGGTTAGGGCTGGTGGGTTGCTTTAGGGACAACTAAAGTAGGGTATAAGTCCTTTACCTCCCCCCTCCTTGTATAACAGCTGCCTGCTAAATGGAAGATTAGCTGAGATTGTTATACAAATTACACAACCTTCATTTATAATCAGAATCTACAGAGGCTGAAAATCACTCATCACACCTGAGTGGTGCCTCCTTATCTATTTATGTTGCACTGCAGTCCTAGAACCATAAAATTGGGAGAGGTGTCCTCTTCGCCAAGTAGGCAACTGCGTCTCCTCAAGTGTCACTGCTGAGCTGTTGCCCAGTTAGCAGGAATACAACATGGTTTGGATCTTTGTGGTTTCAGGAAGAAGCATGGGGAAATCTGTTTACACTGTGCTGGATGTTGTCCCAGTATTTTCATGAGTTAGTGAGCTCACTGCCTATTTAAACCTGATGGATTGTATTATATCAGAGTGAACTATAAACACTGGGAATATTTCAGGTTTGTGATGGAAGTATTCATTTTAATGATCAGAGAAGTTATTTCAAGTAACAAGGCTGATAACAATATGTTTTTCTTCTTCTCCTTTTTGTTTGAAACTAGCATCTACTCATTTAATTTTGATCTTCAGTTTGTAGATGTGGGTTACAGAATTTCACTTTTAAAAATGACTGAATCTTAACAGGGTCTTTATCTTTCTGCAGGTAATACTGTGGCATTCGGAACATGATGGATCTCCATGGTTTACCCTGCCCGCCTTTTTCCTGAATTGCATCACACTTGAGCTTTTAACACAATCAGTTTCATCTATGTCCAATTCTCTTTATCTCACACTAATTAAAATCCATGTATTCAGGCATCAGCATATGTGAAGTATATTTCCAGTTTGTGAGGATATTCTTGAGCTGATAGAGACCTTTTGGGTGTACTAACTACTTAGACAATTTGGATTCCCCCCTTCATACTATGCAGCCTTACTAGGGGGAGGTGCAGGTAACTTTGCTCCTTGTGGTAGCTGGAGGGGGGAAAGAATGATTGCTCCGGTGGCAGCGGGAGTCAGAATTGGAGAGACCAGTGTGGTAGATCCATTCATGGTAATGGCCATGGCCGAAGCAATGCCTCTTCCAACCCTGGGCAATGGCAAGGCCAGGCCAAGGTGGATTCAGCCTACATCCTCTCGCTAACAGTTGGGAGTCCAAAATCTTCAACGGCCAGGATCAGGTTAAGAACAAAGGCAGCTAAGGAAAACGGGAAGTGACAGGTCGCAGTTCCATCTGCATCTCACCATTGGGTTGAGCAATGTACTCTTGAATTTGCAGAGTAGCCCTGATGTAAGTGGTGCGGCTTGTGGGCACCATTGCAGTACCCAACACCGACACATATTCTACATGCTTGGCAGCCAATGGTCAAGGTGGGGATTGAGACTGCACAGGTAGAAATCTCTGCCACGCTCCTGCTTGACACTGGAATGTCCTGCATGCTGATTTATCCATGTGTAGGAAGCCCACCTCTGAAACTATTGCTCTCTAAGGGTATAGAGGAAGCTCTCTCCATGCAACGATCAGGGAGGATGTCCCTATTATGGTAAGGAAATTCCACACTAAGATAAGGATGTGTGAGAACAGAAGCAAGATGATGGCCTTTTGGGAGTACACTTCCTAATTGGACACAGTTTGACCATAGATATGGCAGATGACTTGTTTTGTCATCACTTGTTGGGGACTGATGGACAAATAACAGACACACAGCATGTGGAGGGGATCTCCAAACTTCCTGCACCCACTGAGTATACTCACTCAGGGCTCTGTTAGGCACATTCAACTTTTCCAGGGACTTCATCAAGTCCTTTGTGGAGAAGGCTCATCCTCTGTACATCCTCCTTGAGAAGGATGCTATTTGGGAATGGGGACCCACTCAGCAGAAAGCCTTTGCTGAGCTGAAGCACAGCCAGCCCTGCCCTTGCTCAACTGGACATGTCTTAGCTGTTTTACATCCGATTAGCTACATCAGAGCATAGCATAGGTGCTACCCTTACTCTGCTGCACACAGGCAAGCAAAGAGTCATCACATATGTCTCTCTTGGCTTGAAGCCTGCTGAGTAAAAGTATAGCCCTTGTGAGAAAGTCTGCTTGGCCCTGGTATGGAGCCTCACACACTGGGAATTCATTGTGAAAGATGGATGAGTCATCATGCAGGTTACATACACACGTCTCAAGCACATTCTATCAGGCAAGATCCAGAATAGACAAGTCTCCAATGCACAGATCACGAAGTGTACAGTTGCCCTAGTAAATTTTGGGGTTCATTATAAAAAGAAGCAAAGTGAGTCTCTTGCCACTTATGGCTTGATAGTTAATGGGAGAGCAGCATGAATACCCCCTTCTACCTTTCATTCACACGCAGTAGCCAGCAGAGTGAGGAGAGCCCTTTGTTGAGGCTCTACTGCTAGGCTTTGTGTGTTGGTTCTGTGATGGTTCATTTCTCCATGTCACAGCCACATATAAGACTGGCTACAGATCCATCTGGGTGGATGACTCTTTCACATTGCAGGGAACCACATGACCTCACTCCAGTCACGTGGCTGAGATAGAAGCCCTTACAGCATCTTAGAGTTCAGGCTGCTTGACAGCCCACTTGCTGTTTACACTGATTCCAACTGTTCTGCTAAGGCTGCAACCATTGGACTTCCCATCTGGCTTGCTGACAACTACAAGACCTCAAACGGGAAGACCACTGCCCATCTGAACAAGTAGCTCTGAACTGTCACTTCAGTCCAAGACTAGACAGCCCCAACATGGATATCACACATAAAGGGCCATCAGAAAAAATGCTTCCAATGTATGCATGTGGAGCAGTTGGGCCAGTGCACTTGCCAGGGAAGTAGCCCTTAAGGATGATGGCTCCACAGACACTGCGCCTGTGTGCCCTATTAACGTAAATCCTAAGGAGGTTGTCAAAACTCTCCTCTTAGATTTCACCAGCTTCCAGAAAAGACCTGTAGCTGAAAGAGTTGGTTGAGGCAGGGAAGGATTCAATAGGACAGTATAACTTTGAAGAGAACAAAGGCATCATTTGGGCCATGGATAAGAAGGGATGCCCTCACTGGGTTGTGCCCATGGAATTTTGGAGAGACCTGATCCAGTTTATAGCAACAGCAGTTACATTTCTATATGGCTTATCAGTGCTACGTGCTGCCTAAGCAGTTTACAATGTGTTTTAGCTAATTGCCTCTAACAAGCTGGGTACTCATTTTACTGACCTACAGAAATATGGAAGGCTGAGTCAACGTGGAGTCCTGCAGGATCTTACTCACAATGTTGTGGCTGCAGTACTGGCATTTAACCACTGTGCCACCAGAGTTGGAACACTAAGGAAAGCAGGCAACATTAGAATAAGTGTAGGAGATAGGTTGGTGGCCAACCATGCACCAGGAAGTTGAGTAGTGGGTAGACAATTGCCTGTCCTCTGTCAATGAAGATCAGTCCTACTGCAAGTTCCCAATCCAGCACCAAAAGATTGAAGGCCCAAGGGCCTGAATCCAAATGGATTTCATTAGTCCCTTGCTTTCCAAGGGAACAAGTACTACCTAACAGTCATCAATCCATTCAGCAAATAGGTTAAAGCATTCCCTTGCAAAAGCAACACTGTGGCTACTGCTGTGCACCTGTTGTTTAACAATGTTTGAAGTCACTGGGGATCACTAGGGAGTTGGACAGTGATATGGGTCCTCATTTTACCAGAGAAATCACCAAGGAGCTCTGCAAGACCCTTGAGATCTAGCACAGGTTCCACATAGCCTATTGCTCCCAGAGTTCAGGACATATCAAGCGGACCAACTGCACTCTGAAAAAAGGGATCCAAAAGGTAATGCATTCAACAGGGTGCCATTGGGGTGAAAATATGCCAATCATTCTGATGGTCCTCAGGGGAATGAAGGCAGTACATGGCTTGCTCCACACACTGTAATGACTGGGAGGAAGATATTGCTTCCAGAGGCCTTCTGGATCAACACTTACCTGGAGACTGTTGTCATTAACAGTGAATGGGTGTGAACACTCATGCAGGAAATTTCCCAAATTCCCAAACAAGTGGCCTTGCATTTGGCCAGAAATATGGACTAACAGCTTGGCTGCGTTTGCAAGCCCCACCAATGGGACAAAGGACAAGTGGTCATGTACTGGGAGTTCCCTTAAGACAAGCATACCTTGTGTGGCAAATAGATAGGCCCAGTTGAGATCACGAAATGAGTCTCATGCACTGTCTATCAGGTAGTGGTATCTCACAAGAAGGGGGATTGGTTGAAGTATTTCCACATAATTCAGCTTAAAGAATGGAAGGGTATGAAGCCTACACAAATTCACATTAGAAACAAAGAGGCACAGCAGCCTCCTGCCCCTGTGGGTACAGTAGCAGTCCGGCAGGTATCACTAAGTTAGAAAGAATGACCTACAGTGGATCTGTCCAAGACCTTTATGGGATGGCAGCCACCTTGAGGAGGCATGCTCTGGTGAGCTTCTCATTTTGTACATAGTTCCATAGATGTACTAGTTAGTTGTAGCTGTTGAATTGTTTCCTCCTTTTAGCAATGAAGTCACATGGCTCTGACTTCTGGAAACTTGGTAAGTATCATGTCTCTTTTTCTCCTTTTGTTATACTTCCCTCATTCCCCTCAAGCACAAACCCCCATAATGATATAATGGTATAATTATCATTCCAGAAGAGTAGTGAAGAAGCAGGCTTAGACTTGTATGTCTAGGGGCAGTACACAACCAAGAATCTGAGCAACATTATGGCCACCAGAAAGTGAAGTACTGCATCTGACTGCTCAAAACCAAGGCTTTATATACTCTATTTCCCTCCCTGAAGGGGTATGAATTAATTGTTTTTTGGCAGATTAAACAAAAGCAGTCTGGAATGGACTGATTGTTTCAATATCTTGGTTGGGTAATATGACTGGGTTTTCAGTAGAAAATACATACAGCATGGCTGCTTGCCTGCTGCATCAGGGCTTGATTATTGTTTTCATTGAGAGGATTAGCTTAGAGCCGTGAAGTCAGGTTTTCCTGGCTAATTCTCAGTCAATTCATGACCTGGCCATGCTGAAATTACTTTTGACCTGCTGTCCAGTCAGTGTCCCTACTCCACATGGCCTTTCAGCTATAGGTGTGTATTATTTATATTGTATGCCAATTAAACATATCTGCCAATTAATATTTTTTGCTAATTAAGTCACATCAAAGCATGGAGATGAATGGCCTGGTAACAACCTCTCTAGAAAGATTGTATCCACTTGACACCACTCATGGTGCAAATCTTTACTTGGCTAGTCCCCCAAGCAATGGGAGTCTTTAATGTCACTTTACATCCCATTGTTGTTCCGGGTTTTCAAATTTTGCTAGTCTTCTGTATTGCTGGTTTGGATATGGGGTATGCTACCAGATACTAAATTTGAGAGCCTTGGGGAATTGTCTAAGGCATCCAAGACTCAGTCTTTTCTTTAACCATATTGTTAGAGAGCCCTAAGGCTCTCATGGCTCCTTGCAGGGAGTTCTTAGTCAGGTTAAGTTGGTATCACCAGAGTCAAGAATGGCAGACTGTGCCCAAGGAGGAAATACAGAAGCCTAGTTACTGTCTTCTGTATGCAGTAAAGGAGACTGATCCAAGGCCAGCCATCCCAGTAGAGGGTCTTTTGGGGCAAGGAGTTGCTAAGTCTATGACTGTTCCTCTGGAGAAAAAGGTATGAATTTTGGGCAGACTATCATTCCAGACTCTGGAGAACCAGCCCACCACAACTGGATTTCTCCAGTTTTTTCAGAGACTCCCTAATGCCCTGATGCATACTTCAGACCACAGTGGACTTGTGTGAATCCAGCATCCATAAAACCAGTAAGCTGATATATCAAGTGCCACTTTCTCTTTCTCATATCCCCATGTCACTGCTCTGATTTCTGACTGTGTACTGACCTTAGACTTGTTTCTAAGCCACACCATTACCTCTTCACTGCTCTTCTGGATTGGTGAATATCACTTACTTCATCCTAGAATATTTCTATCCAAAACTCTCCTCCCTTTTCCTTCAGTTAGCTTTGTGTGATTACTGTTTCTTGTGTGGGTGATTGCAATTCCCCCAATAAAACAAATCAGTTTATTTTTGGATCTCTGGCTGGTTTTTCCCTGCACTAGCAGACACTGGCGTAAAAGGTTATCACCCTCTTGCAGGCCTCCTCTTTGAACTAATATTCCCCACCATTTTATGAAGGCACTGGCATCACGGTTGAACCCGTGACTCACCCATGTTTTGGGGTAACAAAGCTGCTGATAGTGACCAGCACTGCGTTATAAATAATGTTTTCACTACATTGCTTTCAATGGAATGACCATTTCTTCTCAAAACTTCTTGGTATCATTCAGTGAATTTCAGTAATCAGACTGGTTGCTTATTCCCCATTTGTGGGGATTTCAAACAACACTGTCCTTCTGCAGTGAAAATCAATGCCGTCTGCTGATCTGTTAAGATTTTAACTCCATCAGTTGGTCCATAGAAGGTATGTATCTAAACATGCAAGTTTCCAGACATGTGGGAATCCTGGACAGGTGGATTCAAGATCTCGCTACATTACCCTGCCTCTGGTAACTCTAAGCAGTGCTCTGAGCTAATTTTCCCCACCTTTAGTTGAGCACATTTTGGTGTCCCTCCTGGGACCCCCAGTTCACAGATTGGGCAAAGGGGAAGTCATGGCTTGAAGGCACACAAGATCAGTAACAATATAGGGTGACTCTATTAGAGAGAAAACAGTAAAATACAAGCAAAAGTGAAGGATAATCAGATTGCTGCCGTCAAGCACTGGCTGGATTCCTATTGGTGTTATCTGAATGTCTGTGTTCTGCTATGGAAATGATTGTTTTTTCCTGGTGTTGGAAGTTCTGCTTAGAATGATATGGAACAGAGATCAGTTACAAGGAGATAAAATTGGCAAGGAAGAAATATACAAAGCACCTATTGCTCAGTTAGCAGGAATGTAATATGGTTTGGATCTTTGTGATTATGGGAAGAAACACATGGATGTCTCTTCACACTGTACTGGATGTTGTCCCAGTATTTTCATGAGTTAGTGAACTCACTGGCTATTAAAAACTGATAGATTGCATTACATCAGGATATACTATAAACACGGGGATTACTTCAGTTTGTGATGGAAGTATTCATTTTAATTGTCAGAGACGTTATTTCAAATAACGAGGATGATAACAATTTGCTTTTCTTCTTTTCCCTTTTATTTGAAATTAGCATCTACACATTTAATTTTGATCTTCAGTTCGTACATGTGGGTTAAAGAATTTCACTTTCTTTTTTTAAAAACATTTTAATTAGTAAAAAGATACAAGCATAGAAGAAACATAAGAGAAAACATAAAGCAACAAAACCCAACAATCAACACAAACCATACTATAAAGGAAAAGAAAAACAAACAAAACCCAAAAAACTCAAAAAACTCTACGCAATATAAAGAGTACATAAAAAAGAATATATAACAAAACTACAAAAAAAATAAAAAATAACAATAAAAATTGGTGTCTGCCCTTGTTGCAAACAGCTCCTAGTAATCAATCAGTCAAACACCTAACGATCTGTCATCACCTTATATATCATAATAACTACATGTTGCTATTCCTATAGCATCACAAATATTTATCTAGCTATGTATATATTTAATTAATATCAAACAGTAGTATACTAACATATAGTCCTAAAATATGTGCTAATAGTAATAGCCAACAAGATCTATTAGTGATACTATTGTTAGTAATCTATATAATCTAAAATTGGATTAGATAAACTATATAACAATTAGACTTAAAAGAAATAATCAATTTAACTCATTTATCAGTTTATACTTCTCATATGAGTTTAAGATAAGAAAAAAAGAAAGAAAATAAAAACAAGAATCCAAGTTGAAGTTATAAAGCTTACCACCCTAATATCAGCTTCCTTCTTTTTTTTTTCACTTCTGTTAATTCAACAAAATTATGATAATTATTACATCTGTGGATAGACTATTATATCCCTTCTGTTTTAAACAATTTGAGAAACTTTATCAAATCATATCTAGTGTCCTCATCCACATCTTTACCACTTTATTCTTTAAAGAAAATCATATCCTTAACTCATTATCTATGCTACTATTCCAAATCAAGAAAAAAAACCCAGTAATACCTATAACTTTTTCCCTAAAAACAATTATTTTTATCCCACCCCTACTTTCATAAAACATTTCATGATCTCATCTTCAACAACCACTATCCCATCATTTTGCTCTGACATTCCATTCACTGTTTCCCGAAGCTGGACACAATCCTTTGTCTTTTCCCACCACTTTGACTGCTAAAGTCTATTTCATATCTTCCTGCAAGGTCAGAAGGGATCTCCTCCTGCACCTCAAATCTTAGTTGAAGCCATTCCTAAGACAGCTGTTGTAAGCCCTCTTGCTCCAATCCCCCCAAAATAGGAGGACTCTGAATCTCCAATTTTTTCAGCACATAGGTGATTTCCTCTTGAAGAATTCTTTTGTGGGTTTCTGGTGGTTTCTCCTGCACCTTCTTACATTCATCATAGTATAAGTCAAACTTAAATCCACCAAGATCTGCAAACATTTCTTCAGTATTTTCTTCTCCACCTAGGTCCTTTGTGACAGAGTTATTTGAGTCTGACAAATCTGTTAGCTTTCTTTCTATTTGTCCAAATTGCTTCACCACTTTATGTGTATAATCTTTAAATTCCGACAAAAACTCCATAAAGTAAGTTGGCACCTTCTCTTGGTCACAGTCAATTTGTAAGTTCATCTTGTTAAGCAAGTAAGAATGAAAGTCCAGTCAAAATAATTGTTGAAAATATTTATCTTTCAGGACATGATAACTGTAAATAAATTTTTCTTCTCATGGATAGTTAAAGTTATTCCCTGTAGATGATGTATTACAATGATTCATGTGGTAAATGACCCAATTCATTCCAATTACTTCCAGCTTAATATCCTCAATCCAAAATTGTAAACATTCCAATCACAAAATTATTTATTTTTTAAATCCACAGGTATCAAGAAGACAACATCTTCAAAAATCCCCTTCCAAAAATTTACACTTTTGATTCGTTGTAACCATATATTTACTTTGGCAGCCTTAGAAAAAGAGTACTGTCTCTTTAAAACTTTCCTTCTCACAAGAGAGCAATTTAGCTTTAGGGAAAGATTTACAGCTGTAGCAAACAAGGGCTCCTTGCATAATTCAAAGAATTCTATTGAAAACAAACCTTTGGTTGCAAGATGGCAGGCAGCAATTAATGTAGTGTCCTTGACAGGGGTTGTAAATCACCAACCCCATAGTGTCCCAAAATTGGCTGCAATTTATCTTCAGTAGTCTTGAGTCCTGCCACACCTGCTGAATTCCAGAGCAGAGGACAGCCCGGACCCAATTTCCAGTTGCATCTGAAGATCCTCGGACCCTCTGTCATTCAAGGGGTCTTTTTCTTGAGAGAAAGGAGCTTAGAAGCCCCCTCACTGCCAAGAATGGCCCCTTTGGTTCCACAATCAGGCAGACCACCTAAATCTTGTTGTCCATTAAGCCACTGGAACAGGAACCCCTTCATGAGTTAGTGAACTCACTGGCTATTTAAAGCTCATAGATTGTATTATATCAGGGTGAACTATAAACATCAGGAATATTTCAGGTTTTTGATGGAAATATTATTTTCATGTGGGTTAAAGAATTCCACTTTCAAAAATGATTGAATCTTACCGGGTCTTTCTCTTTCTGCAGATAATATTATGGCATTAGGAACATGATGGATCTCCATGGCTTATCTGCCAGCCTTCTTCCTGAACTGCTCCACACTTGAGCTTTTAACACAATCAGTTTGATCTATGTTGAATTCTCTTTATCTCAAACTAATTAAAATTCAACTATTCAGGTATCAGCATTTCTGAAGTGGACCTTTGTTTTGGAGAGATCTTTTTGAACTGGTAGAGACATTTTGGGTGTGCTAACTACTTAGACAACTTAGATTACCCTGTTCATGCTGAGCAGTCTTACTGGGGAGAGGTGCTGCTGGTAACCCAGCTATTTGCAGTAGCTGGGGAGATCGGAAAGACGACTGCTTTAGTGACAGCGGTAGTCAGAATTGGAGAGACCAGCAGGGTAGCTCCATTCCTGGCAATGGCTGTGGCCAAGGCAGCACCTTCTCAAACCCTGGGCAATGCCAAGTTCAGGCCAACCTGGGTCCAGCTTATAGATCTCACCAATAGTCAGGAGGCCAAGATCTTCAACAGCCAGGATCAAGTAAAGAATGGTGGAAAGTATGGGAGCTGCTAAGAAAAGCAGGAGCTGATGTTACCCCAAAACGTAGGTGCCACAAGGACCACCCTGCAATGCCAAATACCTCCTTGAAAAAGTGGGGAATTAATAAGCTCAAAATCAGGAGGCTGCGAGAGGTGGACAACTTAGCAAGATCTTTTCTACCAGTGTTTAAGGGCATACGCAGAAAAAGAACCAGCCAGAGATACAGAAGTAAGCTAAAAATGTGTTTTATTGAGGGGAATTCACACATGCATGCACACAAGATACACACAATTACACATTCACACAAGAGCTAACTGAAAGAGAAAGGGAGGAAAGATCATAGAGAGGCTGAGGGGTTTGAGGGGTTTATAATTATCAGGCCAGAAGAGTAGTGAAGAGCAGAAATGTGTTTTGGCTTAGGTATGATCTAAGGACAGGTTCTCATTCAGGGGCCAGATGGACAGAGTGATGGGTAGACCTTCAAGAGATTGCACTGGGCATCCTGAAATCAAGGGTATTTGTACCCTGAAAATGGCTTGTGGTTGTGAAGATTCTAGATGTAAGACAAATGGAACCTGTTGTGGACAATGGGTCTTTTGCCTGTTGATGGGCTTAGTGCTTTGATTGACAAAGACATGATGGGTGTTGTAATAGCTGTCTATTGTGGGTGCTGTGAGGGAAGAGGAAAGAGTCCAGGTGTACAAGGGATGGATATCTCTCAATCAGTGTTTTGGTGGGCTCTTCACAGTTGGGCTCCCTGGAAAATTCCAGCTTCTATTTAAGCCTATTATCCACAGCAATGGTATGTATTTGCCTGACAAATGAATCAGTCTTACCTGGAGGAAGTTTCGAGTTGACCTATCCTTCTCACATTTACAGTCAAATTCTCCCCTCACTCAGTTTGACTTCAGGCTTGAGTTTGATATCAAAGCCAATAAAATGTGTTGCCAATTATGTATGATGCCAATTAAGTATGGTGCCCATCCAAACCATACTGGTATTGGGGACCCCCATAGCGGGGCCTTATCGACCTCCCCCCCAAAATGGAACCTTCGCGGAGCTTGCAAGGTTTCATTTTTCTAAATGGGACCCGCTTTGCATAATTTGAAACTTTGGCAAATTTTGGAAGAGGGAGCAGGAAAGTTGGGGTAGGAGAAGAGGGTTAGGGTGTGCTATTTAACCTCCATCATGCTTGTCAGCCAAACATTTGGTTGGGTGGACAATTTAGTAAAAATGTTGCCAATTAAGTTTACAAAAACAGGGGAAAGAGAGAAAACAAAGAAAAGAGCATCTAATAACACACATATCATGATAAGATACAGTATACAGAATTCACTAGCAATTAGAACCTCAAATTCAAATACAGTACAGACACATAACAATGTCCAGGTGGAAATGCTTCATCAATAAAACACAGGGAAAAAGTTGAACTTAGCAAAGTCTGATGGCCCTGAGTTCAAATTCTACCACATTTCCACAAATCCTGTAAAGCTGGTATAAAACTACAAATTTGGACAATAATGAAAAAGGAAGAGAGAGAGAGAAGGAGAGAGAGAGAACGCGGCATCCTCTAAATACATGCGTACATTACACACACAGAGAGACTACACTTCAGCAATCGAAGCAGAAATTACTAAAATTACATATCACATACATATAGCAACAATTAAACGCAAATTCATCCACAATTAAAGGCAGTGATCTGGCTAACACGGTTTCAATGAAGGAAAAAGTCCATGTGGCAAGTTGCTAACGTTTGAATGGCAGCAGCTGCAAAATGAGAGTCCAGTTCATCAGGTATAGAGAGGAAATTCATTTCTAGAGTCCAGAACAGTTTACAGGCCTTATGTATGTTCAAAGTGGGAGGATGTTCTTAAGTTCCATGAAGAGTAGTCTTTTGCATATTTGGAGAGGTGGAGTGAGAGTTCCATCCCCCCTTGTATCTGGAGAAACTGGGGTACATAGGAGTGAATAGCATTCTTTGGCTTTTGAGGCCTTCCTGGATCAGTGGTCGCCTTGCATGTTGAATGAGTGTATGCCTGCAGCTGGCTGTCTCAGCATGGTTGGTAGACTGGACCAACATATTTTCAGTGGCTCAGGGCTCAAGATGAAGTCCTGTATTTTTCAGGGAGGAAGCTGAGAGAGAGGTTAGTAGTAGGGCCCCTCCAGCCTAAGGCTGGGGGCCATCATGCACACATGTGCTGACGTTTCAAGGAGATTGGTGTTGCTTTGCCTTATGGGTATGCAACACTGACAGAGAAGAAAACCAGTTTTGCAGACTAAAGAAAAGATTGAGCCTTGGCTGCCTTGGCCAATTCACTAGGTGCTCTCAATTTTAGGAGCTAGCAGCTCATCCAATATGCTAAACCAGCAAGACAGAAAGCTAATAAAATTTAAAACGCCAGAATGACACTGTCTTGTTCCATTTGGAACCATGTTGCCTTTGTTACAAAAGAGGAAGAAATTTAAAATCTACAGCTACAATTAACACAAACTATATACACAAAAAGGGGAAATGTTGCTTGAATGTGTCTCTTCAAGGTGGCTGCCAGCCCATGAAGGGAATTAAGGCAGTTGCCTCACTCCTCTGCTGCTCCACAAAAGGGGGGGGTCCCAATCTGGGGGCTTTCCTTTCCAGTCTTTCAGAGCTGACAGTTTGTGTATTTTTGAAATTGCCTGTATGAGTGGCTGTGCCCACTCAGTGTCTGTCTTAAAGTGGAGGCTGGTACTTATCCAAAATGCCTCCTGGAGTAATGTCTTTCCTCTTGGCATTATGATGACTGAGACAGAGCCGTGGACTGTCTTTGTTCCTAATGTATTGATAGCCACAAAACATGAATGCAACTTGGCACCAGTATAGCTCTGTGGAGGGGAAGGCAGTAGCCACATCCACCTCCGTGTGGTATTTGGGGTTCACAGTTTTGGTTGTTGAAATCTCCCCTGATGGAATGCAGTCAAAGGGAGCATGTAGTGTCAAGTCAGGGTGTGTCAGGGTGAGTGCCTTTGCTAACTTGTGCTCTGCTTGGACAGGAGCATTTTGCTGCTTGGATCCCCAGTCCCACAGGAAATTCCTTTGAAACAGGGCCTGGAGAGAATGGATTCTCTCTGCCAGGGATTCAAGGAAATCCTGGGAGAAACTGCAGGTATCTAACAGGGATCTCAAAGAGGGAATGATGTCAAGTTCTGGAAGCTTGGGATTAGCTTCCACTCACTGTGTATTCTCCTTGCCCTGGCTCTCACACATGCTGGCAGTGTTCTGTGCCTTGTCTGGTTCTATGGGGGTTTCTTCCTGAACCTTAGCCTTGCACAAGCTTTCTTTGTGCTCTGAAAGCATCATGATCTCAGAGGTGGTGGTTGGATTCACATTCATGGCTAGGTCAGGGTGAGGGACAATCTGCTTTGTTCCAATGTCCACTGGGAGCTTAGAGGGAGATTCTGCCCATGAGGTCTGGATGCCCACTCTAACCATCTGCTTTCCCGGGCTTTTGGGCTTTGTGTGAGCCACAACTCTTTGGGGAAGTGCTTTGGACCTCAGGCATCCCTAACGTGTCATGTCCATGTTCTGTGTATAGCTTAGTAGGACTGCATCCACCGACTGTGTGCTTCCAACAGAGCCATGCTGCAGCTTCAGGAGTGCATCTATCAACTCAGTGGTTGGCCTCATGTGGAACTGAGACATGTTGGCTCCTGCTGTCTTTAGCAGCTCCCATACATGTCTTCGTTCCTTACTGTAAACCAACTGCTGAGGATCACTGCTGCCTAGGGTTTGAGGTCTAGCTCAGGTTTCCTAGTCCTTGCAGTTGCATGGGGGCAGAAGAAACATTGCCTCGGCCATGGCTGTTGCCAGAAATAGAGTTACCATGCTGGTCTCTCCAGTTCTGACTACTGGCACTGCCACTGCCACCAGAGCATTTGTCTCTCTCGCCCCAGCTACCATGAGGAGCTGGGTTTCCTCGACTGCCGGCACTGTTGTACTGTGTGTGGGAGCCATGACTGCTGTATGTCACTGACTGAACAGGCTCCCAAGACCTGGTTTCTGTGTTCATGCGAGGGACCTTGGGACTCCTAATGTTGCCTGATGCTCTAAGGAGATCTGACACCCTACGTATTTGCTTTGATAAAGTGGCCCATGTGAGCTCATCAGCATTCAAGTGACCTAAAGCCATCTTGGTTTGTGAGTCAAACCCTCCATAAAGGAGAGTTTTAATCTCCTCAGTGTCAAAATTGAATGTGCCTAGCCTAGGAGAGAGAACAACCTTGCCTGCTAGGATAGCCAAGAGCTTCTTCCTAGCAACATAAGCCTCTGGGTTTTCTGCTGGAGCCTGTCTCTCAACAACAAATAGTGCATTTGCAGTCTGCCCTGGCCACAAGATCTGGATGATCTCTTTCATCCAGTCATGGTTGTCCAAAGCAACCAGCTCACGTGCTGCCACTGCAGACTCTAAGGTGGGCAGGTCTGCAGGAGACATACAAAGTCTGGCTAACTGGGTCAAGTCCTGACCATTAGCTGTGGGGTAGGAATGGGCAACGACATTCAGCCACATGATACCTGTATCCTTGTTTAAGGGGCCTAGCTGAACAGCAATGGCCTTGGCTCCAGTAGCTCTCCAGGGGACATGAACTATTGTCACTTCTTGGACCTCATTGCTATCATCAGAGGCTTCAGCCTTGCGCCTTGTCATGGACCTGGTCTCAACTGGGTAGAGCGGCATGGGGTCTTCCCAGTTGGGGTTGAAGGGAGTCTGGGGGTATGCATCCTCAGGAAGAGATTCTTCCAAAGCATGCACTGGGATGGGGGGAACTGCCTTGGGACACACTGCAGAGATCACAGCTTCCCTAGCAGCTAGTCTTTGGGTTACTTTTGAGAGCTTGCGCTCCCAAGACTCATGGCTAACCTTTTCTTGGTTTGTTTTTGCCTGGTTAGCTAGAAATTGAGCTACATACTGTGCCTTGGTGAGATCACTCTCTAGGATGGCAACTTTTGCCTTGAAAGTTTAATTTTCTACCATGGCTGTATCCAATTTTGCATGAGCCTCTTGGGCTGAGGCAGAAAAGGCTGATT
This sequence comes from Cyclura pinguis, assembly GCA_030412105.1. NCBI lineage: Eukaryota > Metazoa > Chordata > Lepidosauria > Squamata > Iguanidae > Cyclura > Cyclura pinguis. The sequence goes on along the minus strand of CM059599.1, from coordinate 11,927,346 downwards.
TATCTGCCATCAGCATCTGATTTTGGGCTTTTGCAGTGTCCAATTCTTTTGCCAGATTGTCAGCCATCCTATGGAGATCCTTTATTAAATGGCTGGCATCATTCATAGCCATCCAGAATCCTCATGCCGCCATGGCATCTTTAGATGGGCCAAAAAGTGATTTTTCTCTGTTTTTGGTGTGGTAAACTTCCTGCAGGGTTTGGAAGGGATCCTCGGTGTTAAAGGACCCTTCCTTCCATGGGTTATTGCCTATTTTAATAACCCACTTCTCTAATTTATCTTTTTTGTCCTCATGACGGAACATGATGCCAATTCAAAAATGTCAATTCAAAAACACCAAATCAAAAGTTGGCCAATTCAAATTGCCAATTAAAATAAGAAGCAAGGGTGAGTTCTAACATGCTTGTTAAACACAAAAGCAAACAAGAGTCAGATTAAAAAAATACCTTTAACTCAGGGGATGTCCACTCATGTTTCCTTTGAGCCCACCGGCGAGGACACACCCGTGGAACCAGCAGTAAACAGAGGACCAGGCATTCAGGGACAGGAAGGTCACGTGTGACCCTTTTGGGGAGATCCTTCGTGCTCATCACACACAGCGCTTGCCAAGGGGGAAAATGAACCCAGTAAAGGGAACCTAACACTGTTTGGCCGAACAGTGGGGGAAAAGGAATCAGGAATGAACTGAGCCCCAGCTATAGGCTTTTTCAAGGGAGGGATACCTTCCTACCACTCAGGATAAAGTCTTACCCTAGGGTCAGTGGTGGCCCCACATGGCATTGCACACTGCCCAACTATTGGTCACCACCACACACGGTGCACAGGCCACAATTTCTCTAGAGACTCACACAAGGGATAGGGGCTTCCTATCCACCCTAACAATTACAATGGCACACAGGCCTAACTTTACAAAGGCACACAGGCCTGATTTAAGTGGTGCACAGACCACACAAACAGAGACACTAGCAATTTTGAGGTGTGTGTGTTCCTAACATGTTTCTTAGCCCCAGCACTCTGGATCCCACACCAACAGACCCAAGTTAGGAAGTGATTCCCAGGACAGTTTGTGCACAGCCTTTGTGTTCTGACTGGATTCACTGCAAAGCTAGTGATCAAGCAGGGGCAGCTGCCATACACAAACCAAAACAGAAGGGGGAAAGATTCCCAACCCAACAGTAGCCCTTTGGCTCAAGCACACAGATTCGTATTCACACATGTTCCTAGCTGGCTGAGATTTCTATAGTTACCTACGTCTGCACTTCCTTTGCCAAGTGTGTCGACTTCACAGGGCAAGGGTGCAGGGTAGTGCTGTTACCCTGATTTCTGGGGGTCCCGGGAGGGATACCTAAATGCGCTCTCAATTAAACAAGTTGGGGAAATTAGCCAAGAGCACAAGCTAGCAATGCGAGAGGCAGGGCAACGCAGCAGAATCTTTTACCCAATGTCTACGGGGTCAGGCCAAGCCAAGGAGCACACCGGACTTTCAGAATAATTGTGATCTTTATAAAATACAGACAAACAGTGTATGCAACACACTCACACAGGTAACTATAGAAAATAAAGGTTGGAGTGGGACAGAGGGATTTTTAAGAGGAATTGTTGGTTTGGGCAATACTACGCCTGTCCTGAAGCCCAGGCAGTCTGAAGATTGAGTTCGTTGGTATGGAGTCTCAGTACGTGGGACTGAGGGGAAGGCTCGCCAAGCAGAGCGACGGCAAGGCGGGAGGAAAGTTGGGAGTGATCCGAAAAGCTCTCCAAGTCAGGGGTTTTTATAGGGAGAAATGGAGCCACAGGCTATTCCGTACTTGGGGGAAAACAATGAGTTTCGGGTTGGAGACAAAGCCTCCGAAAGGTCAAAATTTAACATGACCAAGTTAGGTCCGAATTGACAATGGTGTAGCCAGTATGCGGATACGCAGTGCTTGACATTTGAGTATTCAGCTTGTCAAGTTGCCTGCTCGGGGCAGGGAGTCCTTTGTAAGTAGCGTGCATACATAATAGAGTACTTGCCTTTGAGGTCTCCTAAAGCGGCGAGACGGCTATTTCTGGCTTGCCTGTATTGTGTGGAATATTGCAGCAATTATGGGCCAAGCCTGACTGTGGGGTTGTCCGGGGGACCTCGCAAACACGTGGAGAGGGATGGTGGAAGAGAGCCAAATTATTGATATCAAAATGATATCTGAGGTCATCCCAAATGCGGCTTAGGAACTGCAGTAACAGTGCCCACGTTACTCCACCAATCTTGTTATCCTAACATGTAGGTGCCACAAGGGCTACCCTGCAATGCCAAATACCTCCTTGAAAAAGTGGAGAATTAATTAGCTCAAAATCAGGAGGCTGCGAGAGGGGAGCAACTTAGCGAGACCTTTTCTACCAGGGCTTACAGGGACACGCAGGAAAAGAACCAGCCAGAGATTCAGAAGTAAGCTAAAAATGTGTTTTATTGAGGGGAATTCACTCATGCATGCACACAAGATACACACAATCACACATTCACACTGACATATCCCAGTTCCATCTGTGTCCCACTGTTGAGTTGATTGATGCACTCTTGAAGTTGCAGAGTATCCCTGCAGTACCCAACAGCAACACAAACTCTACTTGCTAGGGGTGCACACAGTCCAGATATCTTCCGCAAGGTGTTGTGGCTTGCCTGGAGCCTTACATGTGGGGGTGGCTGATGGTCAAGGCAGGCATCAGGACTGCATGGGCAAAAATCCCCCCCATGCTCCTGGTTGACACCGGAATAACCCAGAATGTTCTGCATCCAGATTTAGCTGCATGTAGGAAGCCCACCTCCAAAACCATTGCTCTTTCAGAGTATGGAGGAGGTGAAGATCCAGGAATATGTTCTCAATACTGTAGGGAAAATCCACAATAGGATAAGGGCATGTGAGAATAGGAAGGAGGATGATGGAATTTGGGAGTTCCCTTCCTAATTGGACAAGGACCGACTGTGAACATGGCTAATGGCTTGTTGTGGCAGCTTAGCGATGGCCCCTGCTTTAATTTCAACCATATATAGATGTTTGCCTTTAAGGTACAATGTCCATTGAGGCCACTGTGAATGGATTAAGAACAAGGCAGAATGTGGTCTGGTAATAGAATCCTGTGTCTTCATTGAAGGCAGAGATACACCTCCACAACAATAATACAAATATCCATTTGAGGCTGAGGAAGCACTTGGCGAGACCACAGAGGGTCTTTTGAAATATGATGTCATCATCCCTATGTAGTCTATCTGCAATGCATGCCTATGGCCTGTCCAAAGGGCAGATGGCAAAACATGGTGTATGATGGTCGACTTTTGTGCCCTCAATGCCACAATTCCTCTGGTTGCACCTATGGTAGCCAAATATAATAAAATCTTATTGGCTATCGCAGTGGGCGCCAAATACTATAGTGTAGTGGATCTGGCTAACGCCTTCCACTCAGTCAAGCTTCATGAGGTATGCTGCTTTAAATTCACAGTCACATTCTGGCACAAGCAGTGCATCTTTAAGCATACCCAGCAGTGATTCCATTTGACCTCCAGAATTTGCCGTGCCCATGTGGTCAAGATGTGGGAGAAATTGAGACCGTCGTCATAGCCACATGTCCTGTCCTGAGAGGAAGACATTCTAGTATATACACCAACAGAAGAGGAGACTAGAAAGATAACCAGAGAAGCACTGAGTCTGATCAGGGGCACCAGGTTCATGGTGAACTGAGAGAAGGCCTAGTTGGTCATGAGTGAGGTAAAATACCTGGGATTCTCACTAGGAACTAATGGACGCATATCAGACACCCAGTACATGGAAGTGATCTCCAAAGTTCCTGCTGCCACTGACGTGCATGCACTCAGGGCTCTGTTAGTCACATTCCACTTTTACAGGGACTTCACTGAACCCTTTGTGGAGAAGGCTGTCCCTTGTACACCCTCCTTAAGCAGGATGCCGTTTGGGAATGGGGACCTTCTCAGCAGAAGGCCTTTACTGAGCTGAAGCACGGCCTAGGGCTAGCTTCTGCCTTTGCTTTCCCGGACATGTCTAAGCCATTTTACATCTGATTGGATACATTGGAGCATAGCACAGGCACACCCTCACTCAGCAGCAGGCAAGCAAACAGAGAGTCATCATGTATTTCTCTTATGGTCTGAAGTCTGCTGAACAAAAGTACAGCCCTTGCAAGAAGGTCTGTCTGGCGTGAAGCCTTACACATTGGAAATTCATTGTGGGAAGTGGGCGAGTCATTGTGCAGACTAGGCACACTCCTTTTAAGTATGTTCTGTCAGGCAAGATCCAGAATGGACAAGTCTTTAATGTGCAGATCACAAATTGGACACTTTCTCTAGTAAACTGCTGGAGTGATTATAAGAGGGAGAGGAGCGAGGCCTTTGCTCCTTACAGCTTGATCATCACTGGAGAGCAGCACGAGAGTCCCCTTCTGCTGTTCATTAATGTGCAGTGGCTGGCAGAGTGGGGAGAGCCCTTTGGGAAGGCCCAATTGCAAGGCTTTGTGTGCTGGTTCTGTGACTATTTATCCCTCCATGTCCCAGCACACCTAAGACCATCTGGGTGCATGACTCCTTCATATTGCAAAGCACAACATGACCTTACTCTAGTCAGATGGCTGAGGTAGAAGCCTCTGGACCATCTTAGAATATGAGCCACTTGACTATCCACTTTCCATCTCCATGGGCTCAGACTGATCTGCCAAAGCTGCAACCATCTGGTTTCCTATCTGGCTTGGTAATGAGTGTAAAACTTCAGATGGGAAGACCACTGCACATTTAAACAAGTGGCTTCTCATGGTCATCAGAATACAGGATAGGACAGCCCCAACATGGATAGCACATGTGAATGGCCATCAGAATAATGCTTTTGATGTGTGCATGTGGAACAACTGTGCTGATGCCCTCACCAAGGAAGCAGAACTTAAGGATGATTGCTATGCAGGCACTGCACCTGAGTGCCCTATCAGTGTCAACCCAAATCCCTCCTAGATTTGGCCAGCCCCTAGAATCGAGATCCCCAACTTGAAGAGTTAGTGGAGGCAGGGCAAGAGATCCTCCTGCCCCATCAGATCTCCCTGATGTGAATGGATGTGAATGAGACCTTCAAGGGATGGCTACCACCCTGAGGAGACATGCTCCTGTAGTTGATTGTAGCAATCCAAGTCATATTGATTCATTCACACAGATCCAGTCTTGGTTCACGGAACACCAATCTGCTATCGTTTTTACAGTCGTTAAGTGCATGTACCCCAAAAATGGGAATGAGGAGATCTTTTGCTAGGAAGTTCAAAAGGCCAAAGTGCCTGACTTCATCACCCAGTGCAGTCCTGATACAACTGCCTTGGTGTACGATTGCTTGTACTCAGCCTGCCCTGCTCCATCCTGTGAGGTAGTGATAGTTACAGCAGCATCTTGGAATGTGGGTGACCCCTTTGTGTTTTCCATTCTCCTCAGTACTGCTGAAGAGCACACTTCTCCAATTAAAATGAATCTGGCTACACCATTGGGGAAACATCAATAATCCAGGTTGCAGATTGGCAGAAGTAATACTGTAGAATCCTGTGAGGAAGTCTCACTAAGCACGGCCCACCGAGTTGGTTCATTCCTCTGAATTGAACCACTTGTAATTAAAGCAGAATTTAATTTGGTTTCAGTCAAGAAGAATGCTTATCCTGCATCTCACTCACGAAGAAGGCAAGTACACCCTATAATTTGGCCATCAGCACTCCATTGCCACAGCATTCGATCCATTGATTAGGGATGGTGATAGACTGATGTAGGCAAAATCCCCTATTGTGGGCTCTCGTGTGTTAAAGTTGGACGTGTGTGAGTTAATGTTAATACAACTGACAGTCTCCTTGAAAGTGATCCGAAGAAGACTGAACAAGTTAAACATCTCAGCACAGTGGCCAGAATATGCACCCTGTTTATGTGCCAGTGAGGCAGGCTGGGTGGAATGGTTGAAACTGTGGTCTCAACCAGTATGTCCCTTTAAAGTTAAAAGGGCATGGAGGGACTGGCTTGCGCCTGTTGGAGCAGGCATATCTTTTTAGATGTGGCCAATGTGGAGGTCTTAGCAAATAAATTGTCCTACATTATGACTGATATGGCTAACATGGGTGAGCCTTTATGGTAATCCACACATACTATGTCCAATGTGCAGCACTCAGTGACATTTGATTGGGAAATAACTATGGAGAGGAACTCACTAAGACTTTCAAGCAAAATATGTTTTGGCAATAGGAATACTTCATCTGCTTTCACTTGCACACAAATAACACACAATTAATTTCATGTCTATTAGGGATCTAATTCAGCATGCCCATGATGGACACATTCCAAAAGAGATTAGAGATTCAATTAGGCCAAAGTTAAGGAAAGAGGAAGTACAAGAAGAAGGCTGGTGAATTCTCATAAATGCCACCTATATCTCCTGATGGAACCAACTGCAGTGTTTTGTTGCTACTGTCACTGCAAGAACCATTCTCCCTATTCATCCAGTCATCCCCCTTGGAATACAGACAGTCTCAAGAGAGACTCTGTATTCCAGAGACTGTAATCATTGGGCTACAGTGCTCAGACCCAGGCTTCTCATCAGGCTTTCTTGATTCACTAAAACATGTCTTCCAATCACTTCTTAAGATTTTCCAAATATTCTTTCCACCCCTAATTCAAGAGAGGACAGGGCTAATGCACCTGAGTTCCTTTGGTAATCCCAACTATAGTAGACCCATTGAACCAATTCTTGAATGGTGACCTTGGGAGCATCGCACACTCTCAGCTCCAGAAAACCCTGTGACAGGTTCACCTTAGGGTTGCCATAAGTCAGAAGTGACTTGAAGCCACACATCAACAACAAATAAGCACTTGTTGATTCAGTGGCTGTATTCTAGTTGGAACTATGAGTAAAATTTAGGCCTCTATAAAATGGTTATCCTCATGGAATTCTGCTTACTCTATTGTGAATTGAAGATGCTTATGTGCAAAAGCCAAAACAACAACAACAACAACAAAAAACCAAAAACCCCAACCTCCCCCCAAACACCCCTCCCACTGCATCTATTCATTCATTCATTCATTATTTATTTATTATATTTGTATACTGCCTTTTCTTCTAGAATGGGACCCAAGATGGCTTCCAAATATAAGTTAAAAACACTAAAAAACATTTAAAACAAGTAAAAACATTAAAAACATATAAAATCATACAAACTTAAAAGAATATACAAATTTAAAACAAGTTAATAAATAATCAAAAATCTCCCAGCTGACTTAAATGCCTGCTGAAAGAGAAATGTTTTTGTCTGCCGGTGAAAGGAGAGCAGGGAGGGGGTCAGCCTAGCTTCCCACAGAACAGTGTTCAACAGGGTGGGAGCAGCCACTGAGAAAGCTTCCTCCTGTATCCCCCCCAGGTGAATCTGGGATGGTGGTAGGACTGAGAGAAAGCCTTCTCCCCCTGCAGATCTTAGGGTTCTTACAGGTTTGTATAAGGCAATATGGTCTTTCAAATTACCCAGATCTAAGCCATATAGGGCTGCAAGAGAACTAACACATGGACATAATAGCAACAGAGTTCTGGTCATTACCTTAAGAATACTATTTTTATTAGGTATACACAGTCAATTTTGATCTCGATCTGTTTCTTTTCTTTTCAGTCTTAAGCTGGGTTTGTCCTGAATTTATTTTTGTGCATTTTCCCTAACACAAATACTTTTAATCTCAAGTTTGCATAATATAAGCATTTTTGTAAGCATTTCTAGGATAAGGCATTTCTGAATGTTCTTTTCACTGATATAAAGAGTCTTTTATGTATTCTTCCCTAATACATGTATTTTGTGTTCGTTTTTTGGATCGGAGAATTTTCTTTTGAAAAATTTTAAAATGAGTAAGCAAGCTACAGTTCAGTTTTTCATTTTACCATTTTTATTTCTTATCAATAAATGGTACCCCCCCCCCCGTGTGTGCATGTGTGTTTGTAAAAGAGTCCTGTATCGGCTGCAGTGGGGAAGGGAGAGCAACCTTCTACTGAACATTTGAAAGATTCTTTCAAGAAAAACAAGCAAGCTTTGAAGCTGTCACCACCCTTGCTGCAACCTTGTGATACAGTGTACAACACAGGAAGCCTGTGAAGCTTTCTTGAATTATCTTACTGCACTGCCAGCAGAGAGCTGGAAGATAAAAAGTGAAGTATAAAACAGTGCTAGAAAAACTGGGACACTTTTGAATATTCCACATCTGTGCTCTGGAACACAGGCAACCTAGGAAAAGAGACGAACATGTGATGAGTGGATTTTGCAGGTTCATTTGCATCAATGAAAGGTGCATAGCTGCTGTTCATCTCTCCTGGCTTGTGTACCTGCCAGTAAATGTCCCAAATTATCAGGTTTCTTTAGCATCAGCCCAAACCCTTGCAACACAAATGTGTTTGTCTTCAAAGTGTGTCAATAGCCAGTTTCAATTTGGCCTCCTTGAAACATTTACCTTGGCACCGATTCCTAGAAGCATGGGTGCCTAATCTGTAATAATGCAAATTTCATGTTGCCACTAGTCACACCTAAAGGTGTTCAAATGCCTTTCCTTTGTTGAATTTGACTAACAAATGCATTGCATAAGACAGATTTTTAAAGAATTATCCAGGTCAACCTGCTACATTTCCTTTTTGTGAGTTCTGAATAGATTTTTGCTGACTATAGTTTTCTCTGTTGTCCTTATTTTGCCACAATGCACAGCTGTGGAACAGCAGATCCCACCGGCAACATATGATTGCCAAGTCCAGTTTTAAGGCCTTCAGTGCTCCCCAACTTGCTACAATTTCAGTTTCTCCTTTTAAAAGATTTGGGGCTGTTTTCTTATGTTTTGGGTCTCAGGCTATTTCATTTCACACACGCACACACACACACACACACACACACTTGTTTGTATACATATATATATATACATACATATGTATACATTCTGTACATATATATTCATATATATACATACATATTTGTTTGTTCCAGGTCTAAAGGAACCCAGAGTCCTGCTCCCCCATAGTATAGAGAGTTGGTTAGAGCCAGAATCATAGAATCATAGAGCTGGACGAGACCATGGGACCATCGAGTCCAACTCCCTGCTATGCAGGAACACCCATCAAAGCATTCCCAACAGATGGCCATCGAGCCTCTGCTTAAAAACTTCCAGGCAGCATATTCCACTGCCAGACAGCTCTGACCATCAGGAATTTGTTCCTGAGGTTCAGGTAGAATCTTCTTTTCTGAATCCATTGCTCCTTGTCCTAGTCTCTTGAGCAACAGAAAACAAGTCTTCTCCCTCCTCAACATGACATCCCTTCAAATATTTAAGCATGGCTATCATGTCCCCTCTTAACCTTCTCTTCTGCAGACTAAACATCCCCAGCTCCCTGAGCTGTTTCTCATAGGGCATGGCTTCCAGACCCTTCACCATTTTGGTCATCCTCCTCTAGACACACCAGCTTGTCGATATCCTTCTTGAACTGAGGTGCCCAGAACTGGACACAGTATTTCAAATGAGGTATAACCAAAGCAGAATAGAGTGATCTTTGGATTTTTTTTTTTTAAAAATAATTGGCATGGGGTAGAATGCAGGATGGTGATAGGTTTATTCGTCTCCCACCGCCCGCGTGACCACAAGTGGCGTGGGGGGACACCTTTGCTGCCCTCCCACGAAGAGGAGACCACGCAATCACTGTGCGACAAGGGTCGCACAGTGGGATGGGGAGGGGGCGGGGTTTGCAGACCCCTTTTTAGGGCCGCACCGCCCCTTCCTCAGCCTCTTTGTTTGCTGGCGAGGCTGACGGCTGGGGTTGTTGCTGCTGGCCCTTAAGGCCAGCCACGTGGCGGCCTGAGAGGCCTTTGTTAGGGCAGCGGGGCGGTCGCTGTCTTGACGGCGGCGGCGGCGGTGACAGAATTGCCTCGTCAGTGGGGGGGGAGGCTGTTGCTTCCGTCCCCGACATGGCGGCCCTCGCCGTGCCCCCGTCCCGCTCGCCCGAACCTAGCCGGTGGCCTCCGCTGCATCGGCAGCAGTGGGCTTTCCCCTGGCCCCCCCTCTGTTTCGCTGGGAGGTTGACGGCTGGGGTTGTTGCTACTGGTCCTGAAGGCTGGCCATGTGGTTGCCCGAGAGGCCTTTGTTAGGGCAGCGGGGCGGTCGCTGTCGCGTCGTCGTCGTTGTCGACAGAATCGCCCCATCAGTGGGGGCGAGGCTGTTGCTCCCACCCCTGGTGCGGTGGCCGTAGCTGCGCCCCCATCCCGATCGCCCGAGCCAGGCCGGCAGCCTCCGCTGCATCGGCAGCAGCAGGCTTTCCCCTCGCCCCCCTCTTCCCTCTTTTTTTTTCCCCCTCTCTCCTTTCTTCCTCCTTTTCCCCACTCGTCTGCACCTCTTCTCCCCTCCCTGGGCTGATCTTTGGCAGCCACAGGGTTGCTGTGGGCCCCCTAGGCCCTGGGGAGGGCTGCGGTGCGGCGGCGGCAGAAGTTCGAAGCAGCCCATTTGGGGGCCCTGGGGCATTTGTGGGACCTATCTGGGGAGAGCAGTTGCTGTGGCCCTCCCTGCCCCCCCAACTCTCATTTATATATATTATATTATTATATTGGGGGGAAGGTGCTCTTTTGCAGGTTTGCCACATCTGGGCCGTGAGAGAGTGTCCAGTGGGCCTTGGTGGGCTGAGAGAGTGTGATCATATTGTTGTGGGTTTTGTTTTGTTTGGTTACGGGAGTTAGGGTTTATTAGGTCTGCCAGTGGTGGTGATGGCTCCCAAACGAGCTTCATCAGCATCCAAGGGCAAGCAGCCCACCAAGAAGGCCACGCCAACCAAAGGGGCCATGCTGGCCAAAGTGGCCACGCCAACCAAAAGGGCCACACCAGCCAAGGCCTCAGCTGCCCCAATGTCAGTGTCCTCATAGTTGGATGAGGATGGGGGAACAGATGTAGCGGCCGCCATTTTTGCTAAGCTTCGGGCCATTGAGAGTGGCCAGCGGCCTGTGGGGCAGAACAGGGGAAGGGAGGAGCAGAGGGTCTCCATACCGGTGAGTGTTATTAACCAGATTTTGGCTCGGCTAGACGCTATTGAGAAGGACAGAGCGGGTGAGAATCGGACAGAATCGCCTCCAGGGAGAGGGGAACAAGCATCCTCATCACAACATGTTAGTTGGGAGGCTGGGCCCTCGGGAGAGTCGGAAGCAGCAGGAGCAGCACTGGGTGAGTCTATTGGCCACGAGGAAGGTACTGCGTCCGTAGCATGGCCCTGGAGTTTCATTACACCACCGAGGAATATGGTATGGGCTCCGCCAGCAGGTTTCCCAGAGTTATCATTTTCTTCTTCACCTTCTTCCCCTGGGGAGCAAATGTCACCCTCTCAGCTGCCATCAAGGGTGACGCTGCATTCCCACGATGTATCGCGGGAGTCAGGCAAGGATGCAGGCCTTGAGGAGAATGCAGGTGGGCAGTCAGGGGTATTGGACGAGCACCTGACCTCAACCAGTATTGAAAAGATACTGAAGGGAGAATACGTGGACCTATTCTCCCTTTTGTATCGAGAGCTTGATAAGAAAGAGAAGGAGGATTTGGACTCGGGCGAGAGGGAGAAATTGAAAAAACGCAGGATTGACAGGAACTGGACTAATTGGTTTATAGGTTATCTCATTTACATGGACGTCATAGTTAAGGCCCAGCCCTCCAGGGCTCATTCCCTGGTGGTATATTTGAACACGATTTTCAGAGGTCATGCAGATTTTGCTGGGACTGGTTGGCTGCACTACGATGAGAAGTTTAGGATGAGGGCAGCGAAGCAGCCAAGCCTGCGATGGGACAGTATACACCCTGAATTGTGGATGCAGACGTTGACCCCGGCTCGCCCCATTTTCGGGGAGAGGTCCCACTCCGGTCATCTGGTGCAGTTCAATAAGTCTGTAGGGCCTCCCCGCACTCAGGGCTCACAGGAGCAGCAGCAAATACAGCTCTGTTGGGAATTTGGGATGCAAAGGTTTTGTGCCCGTCGCCCTTGCAAATACAAGCACCTATGTCGGATCTGCTGGGGTTCTCACTCCATTTGCAACTGCAACAAGGGGAGAGGGGGAGGGACAAGCCTCAGGGATGGAGGTGGCAAGCAGGGGCCAGGAAATCATCCACCACTTCACAAAGGGGCCCAGTCCAATTAATGTGGAGAGGCTGCTGGCTTGGCTCCGCTTTTACCCGGACCGGGATGCAGCTCTATATCTGGGGGAGGGATTTACTTGGGGGTTCAGGATCCCAAGTATGGGATCTTGGCAGTTTTTTATGGCCAATAACCTAAATCAGTAATAGGCAAAGAGCATGTAGTGAGGGAGAAAATTAGGAAGGAGGTTGCTGAAGGCGGTGTATTAGGTCCATTTGACCAGCCTCCCACTCCCAATGTTAGAATTTCCCCACTAGGAGTTGTCCCTAAGAAAGCTCCAGGTGAATTCAGGTTAATCCACCATTTGTCTTACCCCAGGGGCGAATCCTTTAATGATGCCATTCCGGCTGTGTTATGTTCGGTTAGGTATACTTTGTTCGATGCAGCTGTATGGGTGGTGCGCAGGCATGGTGTTGGGGCCGAGCTGGCCAAATCTGATATCAAGTCAACCTTCTGCCTGCTACCCGTTCATCCATCTGACTTTGAACTTTTGGGATTCGCCTTTGAGGGCAAATTCTATGTGGATCGCTCCCTCCCCATGGGATGTTCTGTGTCTTGCTCCACTTTTGAGACATTCAGCACCGTTTTAGAATGGACCATCAAAAGCAAATCAGGCCTTAAGGGCATTATACATTATTTGGATGATTTCTTATTCGTAGGATGCTGCGGTTCTGGGCAGAGCGCATTCCTCTTGGCAGAATTCACATCTCTTATGGGGGAGTTAGGCATGCCCTTGGCACATGAGAAAACCGAGGGCCCCACACAGCAGCTTACATTTCTGGGCATTGAATTGGATACAGTCAACCAAGCTTGTAAACTGCTGCTAGCTAAGGTTCAGGATCTCAGGTCAAGGGTGGCTTCCTTCATGGGTAGGCGTGAGGCTACCCTTAGGGAATTTCAGGAGATTGTGGGGCACCTGAATTTTGCCTGCCGGGTGGTGGCACCCGGCAGGGCGTTCCTTCGGCACCTGTGCGACGCCATGAAGGGCATCACCAAACCGCATCACAGAATTAGGATCACCAGAGGGATTAAATTGGACTTAGGAGTGTGGCAGGAGTTCCTGGCTGACTTCAGTGGTGTCTCTTTTTGGCGGGATGAAATCAAGGTCAGGGATGCACTGAAAATATCATCGGATGCAGCAGGATCCATCAGTTTTGGTGTCTTTTTCAGGGGCAGGTGGTGTGCACAGAGATGGCCCGAGAGTTGGGCAGAGGCAGGCCTCACAGCTGACCTTACATTTTTGGAATTTTTTCCAATAGTAGTGGCAGTTCACATCTGGGCACGTGACTTAGCAAATGCTTCAGTCCACTTGTGGTGTGACAACTTGGCCACAGTCAGCGATTAACTCTCTCTCCTCTAGGTCGCAACGCGTCATGCACTTGGTGCTGGCTTTCACGCTTCAATGTCTCCGTTTTAACATAGTCTTTACAGCTGTACACATTCCTGGTGTGGATAATTCCTTGGCTGATTCTCTCTCCCGTATGCAGATGAAACGTTTCAGAGAGCTGGCACCGGATGCTGCCGTCCTCCCAGAACCGATGCCTTTCGATCTGTGGAAGCTTGGCGGGGTGAGGTAGCACAGATCATCGGTATGTCAATTGCACCCAGCACCAGAAAGAGTTACAATAATGCCACTAAGGATTTCACTAGGTTGCGGAAATCTAAAGGGTTACATGACACATGGCCACTCCCGGTGGACCATATTTTGCAGTTCTGCTTGTCACTTAAGGAAGCAGGCCTCTCCCCTCAATCCATTAGATCCCGCATGTCCGCCTTGGCCTTTTGGTCCAAGGCAGGAGGCTTCCCTGATCCCACCAGTGATTTTAGGATAACCAAATTTATCGAAGGGTGGGTCAGGCAAAAAGGGATGGCCCGAGATGACAGGCAACCACTTTCTCCTGGCATTCTGAAGGGTTTGGGCGGCACATGGGAAGTCTTCTGCTCTTCTGCATACGAGGCTCTCTTCTTTCACTCGGCGGCTCTCACTGCATTTTTTGGTGCATTGAGGGTAAGTGAGTTGGTGGTTCAGAGTAAGGGGGACAGGTCTGGCAGGGCCCTAGAGTTTAAGGACCTGACCTGGGGCGAGCGGCATTTACGCCTTCACATAAGGGGATCGAAAACTGACCAGGCCAGCCAGGGCACTGTGGTTACTTTACAGGAATGTTCTGATGCCGCTTTATGCCCGGTCAGGGCGCTGAGGGCTTATATAGCCAGCCGGGGGACACATTCGGGGCCTCTGTTTTGTCATGCTGACACAGCCCCACTCACTAGGTATCAATTCTGGGCCATCACGAAAAAGGCTTTGACCTTTCTAGGCCTACAAGGCACCAAATTTGGTATGCATTCATTTCGCATAGGCACAGCTTCCACTGCAGCTTTGATGGGCATGAACGCTGACGACATCCAGAGGATCGGGAGATGGAAGTCCAGGGTGTACCGGCGCTATGTCAGGCCGATTCACCTGTTATAACGTTTCTGGTTTGTTTCAGATCGTCCTGTTCTGGTTGGGAGGAAGCGAGTGCTGATCTGTGGTCACAGTTTCATCTTTTGGGCAGAGCGGCAGGCTCATGATGGCCATTTTGGCCCGCATTTGGGATTGTGTGACCGAGCCTCGCTCCAATGGCTTGGCAAGAGAGGCCTTCGCTGGCATGGCTTGTTGTTTGCGCTGTTTGGGGAGTGCCGTGGGCCTCCGCCTGATGTGTTGGTCATTCACCTGGGTGGTAATGACCTTGGACTTTTAAAAGGAAAGGCCTTGATCGTACAGGCCATTCATGATATGCGGCTTATTCTCAATACTTGGCCTGGCACCTGCATTGCTTGGTCTGCAATGATTCAAAGAAAAGTGTGGGTTGGGGGAGGGGATCCTCGACCCTTGGAGTTCGCTCGTAGGTGAGCGAACAGAGAAATTCGCAATGCTTTGAGACAGGGTTTGGGTCACTATATTCCTCACTGTGACATTGTCTTTAATAAACCTGAGCTGTATAGGCCCGACGGGGTACACTTGTCATCCGAGGGCAATGAAATCTTTCTACGGGATTTGAAACGGGGGCTTGAAGCTATCCTGAGTGGGAGTTGGGGGGATAAGGACTAAGCAGAGGCTTGCCCTTATCCATGGCTGGTAGGGGGCGGTCTAAGGGTTTCGGTGAGTACCTATGGCACCCTTTGGTGTAGGATAAATGCTGTCCTTGAGGCGGGCCCGGGACTTACCCCTACCGTCGTGAGACGGGGGGGTTGAGGTTTGTGGGCTCGCCTTCCAGAAAAGGGCCGGCCAAAGTTTTAATCCACCCTCATGGGTTGGCTTTGGGGCCCGGTACCTCGCCCAAGGAGGGCTGGGGAAGAGGTCTGGAGCTGACCCTTGCCTTAGCCTACCCATGCTGTTGACCCCCCCTTCTCAGGTCATAAGTTCAAGTTCATGGTCAAGTTTAAATTCAAGCCCAAGTTCAAAGTCAAGTTCATTTCCAGCTTTATGTTAATTAGGCATACATTAATAAATTGCCCTAGTTCAACCCAAGCCCTGTGTGTGGTCTCTTCATTTCGTGGGTTGGGCGGCAAATCCTCTAACATACCATGAAGCCTACTGTGTTCCCGCTCCTTGGCAGTTGCCCACTCCTGCTGTAATGGCTCACTGTTCAAACGGTTACAAAATTGTGTTGTGCTTGTCCTCTGAAATTCTTCTCACTAACTGCTTTGTTGCCAATTGTAATCAAATTGACTTTGACTTATGGTGATGCTATGAACATAAGGACCTCCAAAACAGCCCTTTTCAGGATCTGGATTCTGGGTTCAGTCTGTCCACCTGTAATGCGGTCTTGCTCTTTTCCCACTGCCTCCCACTTTACAAAGCATTTTCAACCTTTCTAATGAGTCATGTCATCTTGTTATATGATCAAACTACTATCATTTCAGTTTGATCATTTTGATTTCTAGAGAGAGTTTAAGCTTGATCAACTCTAAGACCCATTCATTTATCTTTTTGGCAGTCTGTGCTTTCCGTAGAACTCTTCTCTATCCCCACATTTCAAATGACATTAACTGCTACTTTATGAAAACTTTCTACTTTTCAAAGACGTTAAGTAAATGCACAATGAGTTTTGCAATGAATGTCTCTGTGCCTTTCTGTCTCTAACCCAGAGATTTGGCTGGAAAGGTATGAGAGAATACACCTTCATTTGCAGAAATAACTTTGGAAAGAAAGGTATGGTTTAATGGAAGTATCCAGGCAGTGGAGGCGGTTGTTTGCCATGTCAATGTAATGATTAAGTCACTCTGGGTTTCAATGGCAACTTGAAAGGAACCTATAGTGCCTGCTATTGGTTGGTGGTCTCCCATCCAAGTACTAGCCAGGGTTGATTGGCACTGTTTAGCTTCCAAGATAAGATGGGATCTGGTGCCTGTAGGGTATTTAGGCCTTCTCTCCCTCCTTCTGAGGGATAATTGAGTGCAAACTACTTTTACACTTTGGAATTAGTTTGCAGCAATTGAAGTAAGCCAACAGCAAAGGGGGAAAGTGGAAGGAGGTAGGAAGGGCAAGATTCTGCCTTGGCTTCTTCTTCCTGCATCTAAGCCAATGGAGCGCAAACTACTTTTGCACTTTGAATTCAGTTTGCAGCAATGGAAGTAAGCTGAAAAGGAAGGAGAAAATGGGAGGAGAGAGAAATGGGAGCTCTGTAAAAGCAGCTGAAAAAGTGGGACAACAATCAATCAATCCCAATCAATCAGGAGAGTATGCAACCCATTTCTTCAGATGCTAAATGTAGAAAACATCTACCTATGTGCTGCTCTAAATCCTTAATTGTGTAAAATAAAGATTACATGGCTATAATATACTTTGTTTTTGTTACTGTGTTCTTCCAAGTCCTTTCTGACTTATGGTGACTCTACAGCAATCCTATCATGGGGTTTTCTGGGGCTGAGAGTGTGTGATGCACTGAAGATCACCCAGTGGGTCTCTGTGGCCGAAAGGATAATTGAACCTTAGTTTCCAGGGTCATAGTCTAATGCTCAAACCACTGCAATACACTAGCTATCATAATATTCTTTATCTACCCATTATTCAAATGTAAGTACAATTTTTGCTTTTAGTTGCTTTTTTTAAGGAAAAAGAAGGAATGAAAGAAGTAGTGCTGGCCTCATATTCTGCTGTCTGAGACAAAATATCAAATAGCAAAATAGCCAATGGCTCTTGCCACCAGGCAGATGGGTTCTTGAATTCTTGTCAGCAAATGACCACAAGTTAACAGTGGTCCAGTGGCATAGAATGAGTTATGTTGAGTTTAGCAAGCCCTGGTAGTTATTTTTGCTATAACCTGACAGTTTGATGCTGGGAACGGATCCACAAGTGAGAACAGACCAGGGAGGTAACGAGTTTCTTTCTCTTTTCTTTTTCTGCTGTTAGGGTGGGAGGTGGGCCCCATCTGTGTATTTCAATTTCCTTGGATTAGTATTGACTTTTATAACTTCAGGGAATAATCTTCCACTTGCCTCATTCTTTGGGAGAAGGAGTGTACTCCAGACCATGGGACTCATTGTCCAGGCACAGGGCTCAGGAACATTGGCTAGTTTGATCTCCTGCTGTGAGGAAATGCTTGAATGCATCAGCTAGAGGACAGGGATGCTTTTCTGTGCTATAGACAACCTGCTACTCTGTTTCCCACCAGTAATTTTTCTCACCACCAGTTTTCAGTGCCAAAAGAAACCTGGAGGAGGCTTGGAATTGCAACTGGTACTGGATTTGAACTGGTACCCACTCACACATACTGCTGCCCCAAGTGAAAGTGCATAGCATCCAAAGCCAACACTGTTATTTTAGCATGGGAACATAGGGATGTAAAGGATATTTTAAAATGTTCAAAAAAATTGGTTGAAACACTTGTTTTTCTAATGTTGAGAATGCTTACCTGGCCCCACGCATTGAATGGTGCTCAGGGAAGGGTGGCCTCCATGAGAGAAACCAGGATGCTTAGTGACTAGCACTTGGCAACAGATCATGATATGTGATGTGGTGCAGCTGTAGGTTATTTAAGCCTGACCGCACCTTCATGTACCCTCTTTGGATCATTGCAGCCCACAGAGCCATCCTACGGAGGTTGGACCACTTTCTTTCACACCCTAATATAGTTTTGAAATGGCCAGAGCTCTACCAGGAGGATGACATTCATTTTTTAGAAGAGAGGAATATGTCCTTTTTGGGGAATTTGCAGTGGAGGTGAGGGCTGTGTTGGCCAGTCTGGTAGGTGAAATGGACAAAGCAGACTCTTTTCTCTTGTCCATAACGGGGACTGAGGGGAGAATGTAAGGCTTCGGTATGCACTTTTGGCACTCTTTTGGGTAGGTTAGGGCTCTGGAACCCGCTCTTTAGGGTTCTGTGTCCCAAAACTGTGGAAGCAGGCTCCCGTTGAGATTAACCTGAGATTTGGCCTCTCATTGGTACAGTTCTGAGGCTTGGGTGGGAGTTCCCTGGGTTACCTTCTGATTATGGCTGGCCAGGAGCAACTCAAAGATTTGAGTTGCCTTTGGAACTGAGGTGTTTCACTCAAAGGAAGGCTGAGGAGATAATCATGTGATGACTTCTGGCCTCAGGTGGACCCACATCAGGTTTCTCTTCCCTCTTCTTCATTTCCAGTTCAAGGCAACTTAAGTAGATTAGGTCAAATAAAGTTGTCCTTATTTAGCCCAATTTTCTGTGTCTGGGCTCATTATTTCATGGTTCTTCATCAAATCCTGATGAGAAGAATTCTGGACTGATGAGACTCTTTGCTGTTCAGGATGTATTCTGTGCAAACTTCACATGCAGCTGTTTTGCATAGAAAACACCATTGTCTGCACATGAAACAGAATTTTCTGGGTGAAAAATAATATTTGAATGCAGAAATATTAATTTCTCTACAGAAAACGCTGTAATTGGGTATTTATTCTGCGTCAAATTCACACATGGTTGATTTCCATAGAAAATAGCATTTTTGTGCAGAAAACAGCTTTTTCTACACAGGAATTAATATTCCTATGTTCAAATACTATTTTCCATGCATGAAATGCTGTTTTCTGCTCAAAAATGCTGTTTTATATGCATGGTAGCCATGTGTGAATTTGACACAGAATGAATGAATAAATAAGTGTATTTAAATAGTTATCTCCAATTACAGCATTTTCTGCACAGGAATTAATATCTTTGTATCGAAATATTGTTTCCCCAGCAATATGTTTTCTGCATAAAACAACCCTGCATGAATCTTGAATGGAATAACAACAAAATAATATAATTTTGAACAGAATAACATTTTTTCCTGCTTAGGAATGTGTTCTGTAGTAATATTCCTATGATATAATAATATTCCTATGATGCCCGATTCCCAGGCCTACTCTGGATAATTCCCTGCCATATATGAATATTGTGGTTTTGGCTATCGCTTCCCCAAAACCTTTCCTAATTGTATAGCAATCTATTTGCATAGCAATTATTACTGTGCACAAATTGCAACAAAACCTCAACCAACACCTACAAGTGTCCATACCATGTGACACAATCACACAATTGTCCTATAAAGACTAGGAGCTTACAGTCATTTCTCCATCTCCCAAGACAACATCCTGTTGGTTGTCTCTTCATCCTCCTTAGAAACAGCCCTGGTTTTCAGCCATGAAGATCTTCAGCATCTTTTCAGTTTTTCTGTTTTTTGTGTTAATGACTGCTTCAGGTAAGGTGTCCTGTAAACTTTGGCTAAATGAGAAATCTGAAGAAGGGTGGAGCTAGTGTTTCTGTTCTAATGGCTTAGGGAGCTGAGTGTGTTTAGCCTGCAGAAGAGAAGACTGAGAGGTGACACAATGGCCAATTTTAAATACCTGAAGTGATGTCATATAGAAGATGGAGCAAAGTTCTCTTCTGCTGCTCCAGAGACAAAAGCACAAAACAATGGATCCAAACTCCAAGGAAAGAGATTCCATCTAAACATTAGGAAGAACTTCTTGAGAGTAAATATAATGGACTTCCATGGAGTGTGGAAGACTCTTGTTCTTGGAGGACTTGAGACAAATATTGGGTGATCATCTCTTAGGAGTGCCTTAGTTGTGTATTCCTGCATGGCAGGGTACTGGATGAGACGGTCCTTGAGGTCCTTTCCAAATGTAAGGTTCTATGGTGGTATTTGTTAGGGTGCCTAGATGAGCAACCCAGAGCATGTGCAGAGTGCAAAAATGGGAAGCAGTACTTGATCATTGCCAGTCACCCTGGGCTGGAAAAACAGCCATGCAAGAAGCATCTGGGCTAAGTTACACTTTATTGAAGCATAGCAGATTACATGATAAGCAAAGCACTTCAGACAGTTCTGTCTAGAAGCAGGTAAAAACAGGAAACAAAGGCAATGGTCAAGCAATAAGGAACAAAGGAAAGAAGCAAAGGAACCTTACAAAACATTATGTAAGATTTTAACCAGAGCTAGCCACTCCCAAACATACAACATTGGACCCATTACACACATGATTCCCATGCTTAGAGCTTTCCCATGGGATAGGAAACTTTAGGAGATTAGATAGACAAAACAAACTTTGCAGCTGTGCTTGCAAAGGGCAAAATGACCTCTTCTCTCCGTCCACCACCTTAGACACACCACACTAACATTCTGAATACCTGACAGTATTTCTTTTATTGATTAGGAGTCTCTAATCCACTGAAGTCCAAACTGAGTTCTGGACACTAGAATTCTTACAACCAAATGTGCTTTCACTGTTTTGCTCCCAACATCTTTGCCCCCAACATTACTTCACTTTTGGCCGATATTGCTTAAAGGTAGCTCTGAAGCACACATCATTGACAAATGCATCATTTAAACAATATGGACAAAGATTTAGTGGCCTACATTATCTGCTTTGAGACCCATTTGGGGAGAAATGTGGACTATCAAAAAATAATGAAATATGTAGTTTCATGTTCACCACCACTTTTGAGATGGATGACTAAGCCCTTGGAAGAGAGGTACACCTAAGTTCCAGGTTTTTTCTGCTCGATGTGCCAGGATCCTGTAGGTGCTCTACACTTGTCTAAGTTCACGTGCACACGTAGTTGTACTTTTGGGGGTCCATTATACAACGGACAGAATCCGTTTCCTGGTTGCATAAGTGGAATTCCACAAGAACCACCATTTCATGTTAGTCCTGAGTAGAGTAAAACCATTGAATCAATAGGATTTACTTCTAGTGTTGATTCTCCATTTAACAGTTCATTCATGGGGTTTGCTTTAGTTGGGATTAATCAACAGGATTCCAGCTTTACAGCTGTGCATTCTTGGTGACGCATTTCTCTTTGTCAGTGCCTCCAGGGTGCCAATTCATTCATTTGGAGTACAGAAACGGCCACAGAAATGCTCAGCTACTTTTATAGGAGAACTGATATGTGTATAAGTCAACACCAGGATTCTTCTTATTATTTAATGTAATTTATTTATTTACAGGCTTCCCCCACTTATCTGACAGGCCAGGAACAGGAGCACTGTCAGAAAACAGAACTGGTTGAAAAGTGGGACCCATGTACAATAGTTTAGGTAACATGAACGATGTACAGTGGCTCAGTCAGGACTGAGCACACAAGTGCTCCTTGCAAAGTCTCTCAGCCAGCTAAGCACTCCCCCCAGCAGTCTTTGCAAGCAGTGCACATGTACGAGCAGTTCCAAGTGAGTCTTCATAGGTGAGAAGAACTGATGAAAGAATTAAACCCCCATCAAATAAATACGACTTGTCTTTAATTTGGAGGAGTCAACAGAGTGAGTCATAAGATAACAATGCATTCAAAGGTGAAGTCTTCCTACCTTTGAGTTCTATCCTGCCTTTTCCTAAGGCTGGGATGGAAAGTGAATTCCAAGTGTTTAAAAAATTTAGCTGAAAAAAACACCCAATGAATAATCCACTGTAAAATACAAATGAAATCATTTATATTATTAAAACAACTATTAATTTTTTAAACATCTAATCATCATCATCATCATCATCATCATCATCATCATCATCATCTTGCAGTGAGATATTTAAAACGTTCACCAAACTAGCTTAATCTCCAATCTGGGAGATAAGTCAAAAAAGGTGTCCAAAAAATCTCAAAGTGCGTTTTGCAAGTATTGAGGATGCCCTCTCACTGATAAGAATTTTTGCAGCTGGGGACTAATTCTGCACAATGTCACATGCTGTGTTTTTCTCCCCACAGAAAGCAACAGTTTCTGCACAGAAGATAATATTTTTGCACTGAAATTTCTGTTTTCTGCACAGAAAATGTTTTTCCACAGGAAGTGCTGTTTTTGTAAAAAAAAAAGGTGCAAAATTTTTACAGAATAAGTTCTGGACTGTAAATGGTCTTCAAGAATTGCATAGTTTTTGAAAACTTTCTTGCATAGGGAAGAAAATTGCTAAAATTACTACTGAGAATTCTGTGTCTGCTTTAGTGTCTGCTTTAGATGAGCTTCTGAAACTGACTCAGTCTGTTCTTAGAAAGAGCGATGATGCTAAGAGCAATGACTTTTGTGTAACGAAAATATCAGGCAGCTCTTTCTTGTGTTCCAGCATTCTACTGGCCAACGAATCCTGTTGAATGTAAGCGTGCTGGTGGCATATGCAGGTCTCACCATTGCCCTGTCAAGTACATGCAGATTGGCAGGTGTGACTCCCGTGGTACTGTGTGCTGCAGACAGTGGTAAGTAAGAATCTCATAGAAAAATTCTGTCTTATTGTTTGGCTCTTTAAAGCTCCTTTTTCATTTTATCAACCCAAAATGAGAACAGCCCTAGGGAGTATTGAAAGGACACACTTTGGATATCACTTTATCTATTTATGTTTTCATCCTGTTCATCCTATTTAATCCTAGAGTCTGCAGTTTTGTATGTAGAGTGCTGTGCCAGTGAATTCCAATGCTATCGTTGATGGGAGTCCACTTGAGAATCTGGAGTACTTCATTGTTATTTTTATAAATCAACTTTGACTTATGGAAATGCTATTATAAAGATTTCTTGGCAAAATTTATTCAGAGGAGGTTACGCATTGCCTTCCTCTAAGGCTGAGAGAGTGTCACTTGCCCAAGGTCATCCAACTAGGTTTCTATGGCTGAATGGAGATTTGAACCTTGATTCCTGCATACTCTTATTTCAATATTCAAACCACTACACCACTCTGAGCTCTTTGAGTCCTTCATGACACTACAAAGTCCAGGGATTCCATAGGTTTGTGCCATGGAAGTTAAAGTAGTCTCCACCTGCTATAATGTTCCAGTGTGAATACACTCCTGATCTAGGAAGAATTCACAACAGTCTTTGAATGATACAGGTACTGCCTAAAAGCAGGAGTTCCACTGATATCTGTCATAAAGGAATCTAATAAGAGCTTTGAGACTAACTGGGAAAAGAAATTCAAGCATAAGGTTTCATGTACTCTGGTACAGTCCATCAAATGCAACTGTTGAATTCCCCCCCTTTTTTTCTGAATCTGTGTCAAAATTCAGCAGAAAGTAACTTCCTGTTGACATTTGAAGTGGGGCTTCAATAAAAATGGACCTATGGGGGAAAGTGATGTAGACTTGAGTCAACTGACTTGGACTTGAGTCAGAGTTAAGTTACTTCAATGACTCGACTTGGACTTAACTCAGCAATAAATGACGCACTGACTCGACTCAAGTCTTGTATGTTTTTAGTTACTGACTTGCTGCCCTTGGTTCAGTAACATAACACATTCATACAGAAGCCATACAACTTTGAACAATGCTTCCATCCCTTTTTTCTTACTGGTGACATGATGATCTGTCTCAAGTCCAAAGCGTGGGTGAATTTTTCAGAGAGGAACAGCAAATGGGTTAGGCAGTGGGTTTGAGGCAGGGTTCTGGTTTGCTCAGCAGCCTGTCCCCGCTGCATATCAGAAGAGCCTTCTAAAACTTCATATAATCATAGAATAATAGCATTGGAGGAGACCACAGGGGCCATCTAGTCCAACCCCCTGCTATGCTGGAACTCACATCAAAGCACTCCCAACAGATGGCCATCCAGCCTCCACTTATAGACCTCCAAAGGAGAAGACTCCACCACACTCTGAGGACAGCTCTGACAGTCAGGAAGTTCTTCCTGAGGTTCAAGTGGAATCTCTTTTCCACAGTTTGAATACATTCTTCCTTGTCCTAGTTTCTAGAGCAGTGGAAAACAACCCTGTTCTCCCTTCAATATGACATCCTTTCAAATATTTAAACATGGCTACCACATCTTTTCCTTTTCCTAAGAGCAGACAGCACAGAGCACAGGGCATGTTTCTTAGAGGGAAACAGCAAATCTGTTAGACAGTGGGTTTGAGGAGGAAGGATCCTTCCTTCTAAAGCCTTTGAAGCTTCAGTAATGGGGAGTAAGAAGGATCCTATTCCCCACTTCTAAAGCTACAGACTCTTTTATGCCCATTGACACAAAAGCCTCCAGCTTCAGGAAGAGAGAGTAAGAAGGATCTTAATTCCCCATTCCAAAGTGTCAGATGGCAAAATCACAAATGTGAGGAGCTGGCTCTACTTAAATTGTTAAAATTGACTTCGTTTGACTCTGTCCAGAAATTCTGGAGTATAGGTTGGGGTATAAAGTTGGCCCCTAGACTTGAAAGTATCTTGCAAGGACTTGAGACTTGACTTGAGACTTGAAGGTAGAGACTTGAGACTTGACTTGAGATTTGGAGTAAAAAAACTTAAATACGTCACTGATGGAGGGCAAGTTCTGGGAGTTGTGCTTTTGTGCCTATTGGAGGCCTTCTGCATGTTTTTTAGTTAAAAATAATCTGCAAATTATGGTAAAATTTTGAAAAATAGGGGTTGGGCTGGTGGGTTGCTTTAGGGACAATTAAAGTGGGGCATAGGGTCTTCAGCCCCCCCCCTTTTTAACAGATGCCTGCTAAAGGGAGGATGAACTGAGACTGATATACAAATTACACACACATCATTTGTAGACAGAGTCTAGAGAGCTTGAAAATAACTCATCAAGCCTGAGCAATGCTTCCTTATCTATTTATGTTGAGCTATAGTACTAGAACCATAAAATTGGGAGAGCTGTCCTGTTTCTTGGCCAAATAAGCAACTGTGTCTCCTCAAGTGTCACTGCTGAGTTGTTGCCAAGTTAGCAGGAATAGAATATGGTTTGGATCTTTGAGGCTACAGGAAGAAGCACATGGAAGTCTGTTCACACTGTGCTGGATGTTATCCCAGTATTTTCATGAGTTAGTGAACTCACTGTATATTCAAAGCTGATAGATTGTATTATATCAGGGTGAACTATAAACACTGGGAATATTTCAGGTTTGTGCAGGAAGTATTCATTTTAATGATCCGAGAGGTTATTTCAAATAACGAGGCTGATAACAATCTATTTTTCTTCTTTTATTTGAATCTAGCATCTACGCATTTAATTTTGATTCTCAGTTTGTAGATGTGGGTTAAAGAATTCCACTTTTGAAAATGACTGAATCTTACAGGGCATTTCTCTTTCTGCAGGTAGTACTGTGGCATTCGGAACATGATGGCTCTCCATGGTTTGACCCTGCCAGTCTTTTTCCTGAATTGCTTCACCCTTGAGCTTTTAACATTATCAGTTTGATCCATGTTGAATTCTCTTTATCTCATGCTAATTAAAGTCCATGTGTTCAGGCTTCAGCATTTGTGAAGTGTGCCTCTGTTTTGGAGAGATCTTTTTGACCTATAGAGACCTTTTGGATGTACTAACTACTTAGACAATTTGGACTGGCCCCTTCATGCTGTGCAGCATCACTGGAGGGGTGGGGAAGGTGAAGGTAATCTGGCTCCTTGCGGTAGCTGAGGGAATGGGAAGGAGGATTGCTCTGGTGACAGCCGTAGTCAGAATTGGAGAGACCAGCATGGTCGCTCTATGCCCAGCAACAGTAGTGGCCAAGGCGGCACCTCTTCAGATCTTGGGCAATGGCAAGGGCAGGGCAACCTGGGTCCTGCTTATAGATCTTGCCAACAGTTGGGAGGCCAAAATTTTCAATGGCCGTGATTAGGTGAAGAACAAAAGCATGTATATGAGCTGCTAAAAAAAAAAGAAAAAAGAAAAAAGCAGGAGCTGACATGTCCCACTTCCTTCTGTGTCCCACCATTGAGTTGATTGATGCACTCTTGAAGTTGCACAGAAGCCCTGCTGTAGTGGTGGAGTCTGGGGACACCATTGTACTTCCCAACACCTGCATGAACTTTTCTTGCTAGGGGTGTGCATGTTCCACTGAATTTCCCCAAGGTGTCATGGATCACCTGGAACCTGGCATATGGGGGTGGCCAATAGTCGAGGCAGGCATCAGTATCACATGGGCAGAAATCCCCACCATGCTCCTAGTTGACATTGGAGCAACCTAGAAGGTCCTGCACCCAGATTTAGCTGCATGTGGGAAGCCCACCACCGAAACCATTGTTCTGAAACCATATGGAGGAGGCTCTGACTAGGCGAAGATCTGGGAAGATGTTCCTATTACTGTAGGGATAATCCACACTAGGATAAAGGTATGTGAGTATGTTGGGGATGATAGGAGTTTCAGCCCCACGGAAACGCAGTGGAAAAGCCAGAGTTCAGCGAGCCAACAGCAGCAGCCTTGTTTCCCAGTAAGGATACTCACACACAGAGGAGTTTCTTCCAAAACGGGAGGCACTTTATCTTGCAGCCAAGTTCCGTTATATACAAAACATAGGACAGACGGACAAAAGCTTGCACCAGGCACCAGGTTTGGTCAACAGACAAATACATACTGGCGTTGCTTTGTTATATACGTATCTACAACCAATCAGGTAGAGGTTTGCACACCTCCCTCTACCATCTGCACACGACCACAGTTTCTTATGCAACCTTGCAATTACCCACAACTGGGGCATGATGCAACATCTTTGCAGTGGGCTGATCATTTTCCCAGGGTTCCCTGCCTGGAATCCCTGACAGAGTATAGGAAGGAGGATGATGGAATTTTGGGATGGAATTTGCCCAAGATCACCCAGTAGCTTTCCATGGCTGAGCGGATATTTGAGCCCCGGTCTCTCAGTATTCTAGTCCAACAGTCATACCACTAAACCATGTTGTTTCTTATGGGGTCCAAATGGCAATGATGGCGGCAGCTCTACTGGAGTCTCTACAGGCAGGGCAATGGAGCGAGATCTTTTACCCAATGTCTACGGGGTCAGGCTGAGCCAAGGAGCAAACCGAAGTATAAGAATAATTGTGATCTTTATTAAAATACAGACAAACAGTGTATGCAGCACACTCACACAGATAACTATAGAAATGGAAGTCGGGAGCGATCCAAAAAGCTCTCAAAGTCAGGGATTTTTATAGGGAGAAATGTGGCCACAATCTAGTCCGTACTTGGGGAAAACAAGGAGTTTTGGGCTGGAGACAAAGCCTCCGAAAGGTCAGAATTTAGCATGATTAAGTTAGGTCTGAATTGACAACGGCGTAGCCAGTATGCAAATGCAGAGTGCTTGACAGTTGAGTTTTCAGCTTGTCAAGTTGCCTGCTTGGGGCAGGGAGTCCTTTGTAAGTAGCGTGCATACATAATAGAGTGCTTGCCTTTGAGGTCTCCTGAAGCTGCAGGATGGCTATTTCTGGCCTGCCTGTATTGTGTGGAATATTACAGCGATTAGTGGCTGTGCCTGTCTGCGAGCTTGTCCAGGGGACCTCACAGCACGTGCAGAGGAATGGGTGAAGAAGGCCAAATTATTGATATCAAAGTGATATCTAATATCACCCCAAGTGCGGCTTAGGAACTGCAGTAACACTATGTTGCTCTATCAGCTTATTACTGTGCAATTACCACCAATTCAAAGGGTCCCACTTGGTTTGACAAGGAGTGTCAACTCGCGGAAAGGGTGTTAAGGGAGTCCTACATTTGTTATAGAAAATCTGGGTCAAGTCACTTGCCTTCAATCTCATAAGAAATGACAATATGAATGTAATACATGGTCTCTATTGCTGAATGCTTCACTGAATAATGATGTTAAAACCTTTTGGCAGCTTGTATCAGAAACCTTACACTCTTACTCCCAACCCCCTAGTTGTGCAATTCCAGCACAGGTGTTGGAGGATCATTTCAGGTCTATCTCTACTGATATTAACAGCTTTGAACCAGTTTTCGATAATGCTTATAATGTCATCATTTCTGCTACCCCTATTTGGAAACTGCTGTCTTGTTATGGCCCTGTACACCCCCCAACACTATGGTTTAATTGGCAACACATTTAATTGACAACTATATTAATTAGCACCAATTCAAATCAAACTTGAAGGTGACCAAGAGATCAAGCCAGAAAAAGGAAGGACTCTGACTGTAGATGTGAGATCACGGGCAGATCAGCCCAAAACACCCTCTAGGTATAGCCTAGGTCATTTATCAGGTAAATCACTGCTGTTCCAGATGATAAAAGTCTTAAGCAGAAGTCGGAATCTCTTCTGTGAATACAATGGTCAGAAGAGACATGCTTCCCTCCAGAGCACTGATTGCTTCAATCCTGTTCCCATACACCTGGATGTTTTCCCTATTGTCCTGTCCTACCCAAAATACAGAGCTATTACAACAGTCATTATCTCTTTGTCGTCTAAGTTCTGAAACCATTAGCATTATCTGGACGCCGTTGTCTGTGCTGCAACTCCCGTTGTTCCACATCTGAAACTGCACATATGTTCCACTGTCACAGGCTATTTTGTGCGTACAACTAGTCCTGTTTTCAGGATGCTCAGTACAGTCTCTCAGAGGTCTACCTGTCACTCTGTCTGTCCGGTTCCTGAACTAGATCTGTCCTTTGGTACTACCTAAGCCAAGCCACATTTCAGATTGTTCACTCCTCTTCTGGACTGGTAACTGTAACCGCAAACCTTCAGCCTCTCTATCTATAATTTTTCCTCCCTTTATCTTTCAGTTAGCTCTTCTGTGAATGTTTGACTGTTCGTTATCCTGTGTGAATGCATGAGTGAATTCTTCTTGATAAAACACATTTTTAGTTTATTTTTAAATCTCTGGCTGGCTTTTCTCCTGCATGAGCCTGTAAACATTGGTAGAAAGGTCTCACTAAGTTGTTCTCCTCTTGTTAGACTCCTGATTTTGAGCTAATTCATTCCCCACTTTTGCAAGGAGGTATTTGACATTGTGGGGTGGTCCTTGTGGCACCTATATTTTGGGGATAACTGTCTGTTGATGAAGTTTTTGACTTAATTCACCAGCTTAAGAATGGTAAGGCTCCAGGTATTCATTATGTTCCTGCTCAACATTAAAACAAATCAACATTGGCGGGCACCACTTTTAGCTGCCCTTTTTACCAAGATCAATAACTCCGCTGAAATTTTCTCTAGTTGGAAGCAAGCAATAGTGGTACCGATCTATAGGAAATGTCCACCAAGTGAACCAGAAAACTTTACACCTATCAGTTTGCTCTCAATAATGGGAAAACTATATACATGCTATTGGTGTAATAGATTGTCTTCCTTTTTGGGGTCAAATAGTACTATTAAGGAAGCACAAGCAGTATTTAGAAAATACTGTTCACCTACTGACTATTGTTTGCTTCTTTCTCACCTCGCTGAGAAACATCATAAATTTTTACAGAGTAAGTTGTTTGTGGTTGTTGTTGTTGTTATTATTATTATCATCATCATATTTATCTTTATCTTTATTTATACCCCACTTTTCTCCTCAAAAAGACCCAAAGCAGCTTACAATAGTTTAAAAACAAAACATAGATAAAACTATAAGATATAAAAGTTAAAACACATATTAACCAACAGTAGTAATTAATTGTTCCTTTCATGGATTTAAAACCAGCTTTTGATTCTATCTCCAGAACTGAATTATGGGAGAAATTGGATGAGGTGGTTGATAAAAGACTCTTATGCCTTATCAAGGCCTTGTATAGCGATAGCAAGCTACAGGTTAGATGTGGCAAGGAGGCGCAGCTTTCTAGAGAAATATCTGTGTCCAGACGAGTCAGATAACCAACCCTGTTCAATTTATTCATAAATGATCTCAAAGATACCCTGATGGACCCAATGGATACTTGCTCAAACTTGCTACTAGGAAAATCTACATAGTACTTTATGCTGCTGCTGATATTCTTTCGTGCTCTGAACTGAGCTTAAACAATTTACTAAGGAAGTCTAAATTGTTGCTCAGAAAATGATCTTAAAGTTAATTATGGGAAATCTAAAGTTTTGGTTTTTGAGCATAAATTTTCCCAATGTCAATGGACACTTGATGGGCATGTTTTAGAACGGATTAGAAGCTTCCAATATCTGGAGCTGACATTTCACCACACAATGTCTTGGCCTACTCAGAGATCTGTAATTCATCAGAAAGCACAAGCTAGTCAATCAGCCATTCTGCGCTTTTTTTTCCAGCAAAGGGGGCCTGTATACACTATCTGTTATCAAAGTATTTAATTTAAAGACAGCTGCTCAGCTGTTATATGCTTCCAATATCTGGATTGGCGGACTAACATCTGAGTTAGATAAGCAGCAGGCAATGTTTTTGGGAGCCCTCCTTCAAATCCCCAGCTGTGTTCCAAATGGTGTTCTGTTGCCAGAAACTGGGAAAACTCTTTATCGACAAGAGTATGGTGGACAGCCTTAAAATTCAGGCTCAATGTTAGTGTCTTCAGACTAGGCTCAGGTCTATTTTCATATCTATCCCAGGATGAGTTCCTAAGTAGCTGGTCTAAGCTCATCACTAAAAAAGCCACTTCATTTGGTCTCTCATCATCTTTTCTGTCTCACCTGGCTTTTGACATTGCTCTCAAGTCTATAAAACAAAGGTTGTGGGGCATTGCCTTTTGTGAATTGTGTGCCCATTCATCTGTATCTTGCTCTCCAAGTGCTGTGTATATACACTATGCTGGGCCTCTTCACATAGCTATATTACCTAAAGAATTTGACTATCATCAAATATTGTTGTCTATTTACTAAGGCAAGATGTAATGTATTTTCCTCTGAATTGCTTCGAGGTAGATTTGCCAGTGTCCTGTATACTGAAAGACTCTGCCCATGTAGTAACCTGGAAGTAGAATGCATGAAGCACATTCTTTTGTCTTGTAGTCTTTGCAAGCAGGTTCATCAACATACAATTAATCCATTATTGAGTAACATATCAGGAAAATCTGCTCAATTCTATGTGAAGTTCTTCTTAGTAGACAGGTTTTCCAGTGTGACTTTGGCTGTTGCCAAGTTTTTCTCTGAGGCAGTGAGGATTACAGAACAATTTGTGTTAGATAAAGATTTGGAAGAAGCCTCCTGTAATTTAAGTATTTGATGTATTTTTAATTGGTTTTAGACATTTCGTATATATTTTGTATATTTGTATGTTTATCTTATTGTTGAGTCTTTGAACCGTAATAAGGACTATTTACATACATATATATGGACTACAAAATGCTAACAAAACAAAGAGAAGGAGAAGGAGAAGGAGAAGGAGAAACTAGCAATACCAATTTCAAAGTTCATACACCAAGACGTAGATGAAGTATATGAACTAAGCAGGACATCTAAATATTATCCTGCTTTGGAAACTCACTTAAGCTGCCTTAGAATTGAATGAACTAACTCATGAACTTAGAGATAGCAAAAGGTTTGTAGCCTTCAAACTGACCTCATGTTCAAATGCATAGATCTGAAGGTATGGAGTAACAAAAGGAGATACAAACTGGGCCACCAAAAATTTCTGTAATTTCACTTTTCCTATAAGTTGAAACACATCCATGCTTGTATGAATCATAGAATCATAGAGTTGGGAGAGACCACAATGGCCACTGAGTCCAACCCCCTGGCATGCAGGAACAGACAAAGCACCCCTAGCAGATGGCCATCCTGGCTCTGTTTAAAAACCTCTGAAGAAGTGACTCCACCATCCTCCGAGGCAGCATATTCCACTGTCGAACATTTCCTACCATGTGGAAGTTGAGATGAAATCTCTTTTCCTGTAGTTTGAATCCATTGCTCCATGTCCTAGTCTCTGGAGTAGCAGAAAACAAGCTTGCCCCATCTTCAACATGACATCCCTTCAAGTATTTAAACATGGCTATCATTTCACCTCTTAACCTTCTTTTTGTCAGGCTAAACATATGTAGCTCCCTAAGCTGCTCCTCATAGGGCATGGTTTCCCTATGAAAATATTATATTTAGGAGTAGGAATGAAAGTCAAGATCAAGTTAAAACTTGGCTTTTCTTTATTTATCCATGGATGCATAGTTAGGTTCAGAAGAAAAATCCACTGTTGTCCCATGAGAAATGGAGAAAAAGTTCCCTTAGATGGATGAGAATGTAACCTGGAATTATTAGATGAACCTTCTCTAGTTTCACCGAATTTCCAATCTGTAGATGAACTAGAACAGTGAATCATTATTATAAAAATGCTATGAAGATATGCACTATGCATATATGTGAATGACACACATAAGCATACAGAACACACTTTCATTACTGGATGTCACTGCTATAGAGATCAGAGGAATGAAACAAACATATATGAATTTCATACAGAACATGTCCCAAACTAAAAATAGTATTGTCAGTCCAGGATTTTTCTCATCAGGGTTTCTTGGTTCACTAAAACATGTCTTCCAATCAGTTTTTAAGATTTTCAAATATTCCTTCTACCCTTAATTCAAAAGAGGACAGGGCTAATGCGTTTGAGTTCTTTTGGTAAGTCCAACTATAGTAGACCCATTGAATCAATTCTTAAATGGTGACCTTGGGAGCATCACACCTTCTCAGCCCCAGGAAACCCCATGGTAGGTTCACGTTAGGGTCTTCATAGGTGGGAAATGACTTGAAGGCACACAACAACAACAACAAATACACATTAGTTGATTCAGTGGCTGTCCTCTAGTCGGAACTAACAATAAGATCTAGGCCTACATAAAATGGTTACACTTATGGAACTCTGCTTAAACTATTGTGAATTGAATATACTTATGTACACAGGCCAACCCCCCAACCTAAAAACAAAACAAACACCCCCCCCTCAACTAATACCCAACTGCATCTATAAGAGAACTTACATGTACATAATACCACTAGGGTTCTGCTCATTACCTTAAGAATATTATTTGAATTAGCAACAGAGAGTCAATTTTGATTTCTCTCTGATTCTACTCTTTTCAGTCTTAAGCTGGGTTTGTCCTGAATTTATTTTTGCGCATTTCCCCCAATAAACATATTTTTGAGCTCAAGTTTGCATTTATAAACATTTTTGAAAGCATTTCTTGGATAAGGCATATCTAGCAAACAGTACTAGAAAAAATTGGACACTTTTGAATCTTTCACAGCTGTGCTCTGCAACACAGGCAACCTTGTAAAACAGACACCCCTGTAATGAGAGAAACTTTGCAGCTTCATTTGCATCAGTGAAAGCTGCATAGATGCTACTCATCTCTCTGAGCTTGAACACCTGCCAGTAAATACACCAGATTATCGGGTTTCTTTGGCATCAGCCCAATCAGTTGCAACACAGATGTGTCTGCCTTCAAAGTGTGTCAATGGTCGGTTTCAATTTGGCTTCCTTCGTACATTTCCTTGGCACTGATTGCTAGATGCGTGGGTGTCTGATCTGTGAAAGGTATGAGAGGCATGAGAAAATACACCTTCATTTGCAGAAATAATTATGACATGAAAGGACAGCTTGAAGGAATTATCCAGGCAATGGAGGCTGTTGCTTACCATGTCAATGTAATGCTGAATTCACTCTAGGTTTTAGTGTAAACTTGAAAGGAGTTAACACAGCCTACAGCCCCTAGTACTGGTTGGTGGTCTCCTATCCAAGACCTAACTGGGTTTGACCCTGTTTAGCTTCCAAGATTAGATGGGATCTCATGTCTACAGGGTATTTAGGCCTTCTCTCCTTCCTTCTGAGGGGTAATTAAGTGCAAACTACTTTTGCATACTGAAATCAATTTGCAGCAATTGATGTGGAACAGAACCTCTACTTCCTTCATTCAGAACACCATGCCTGTGTTGAGGCAGCCTAGAAGGAGATTGGCTTTTTTGGCCATTTCATCACCTTGTTCCCTCATGTTTAGTGTGTAGTCTGCTAACACCCCTAGATTCTGCATTTCCACATTTCATTTTTTCTGCACAGCAATGTGTTATTTAACAATGTTTCTATGACACCTAATTCACATGCCTACTCTGGATAATTCCTTGCCATATAATGATATTTGGTTTTGGCTACAGCTGTCTGACAACCTTTTCCCAATTGAATACCAATCTCTTTGCATAGCAATTATTATTGTGTATGAACTGCAGCAAAACCTCAACTGACATCTAAAAGTACCCATAGCCTGTGACACAATCACACAATTGTCCTATAAATACTAGGAGTTTCAGTCATTTCTCCAGCTCCTCAGATAATCTTGGTTGTCTATTCATCTTGGCATCTCCTTTAAAACAGCTCCCTCCCCTTTTTTTCCAGAACCTTCCAATAATTATCCAGAACCTTCTAATAATTACTAACACTAAATGTTTTCAGGTGTGGAAAAAAGAACTTTCAGATTTCATCTGGAGTGGAAAGAAACCTAGGATAAGATGGAAAACATTGATAGACAGGAAAGAAAATGGAGGCTACAGTGTACCGGACATGAAGCTTTACTATTATGCAAATGGTATGACATGGATAAAAGATTGGATTACGCTGGGTAATGGAAGAACACTAAATTTAGAAGGTGCAGATCTCTGGTTCGGATGGCATGGTTATTTGTGGTATAATAAGGAGAAAGTAGATAAAGAATTCCTAAATCATTACATAAGAAGACCCTTGTTAGAAATTTGGAAAGTATGGAAAAGAAAACTATATCTGAAAATACCGCTGTGGGTCTCATCTCATGAAGCTTTATACAGAAAATGGAAAGGAACAACAGATAGATGGATAACATATAAAGATTTATTGGTAAATGTGGGGAAAGAATCACAACGTGTAAAGACAAGAGAAGAATTGATAAGTGAAGGATGGAATTGCCAGTGGTTCCTGTATATCCAGCTCAAAGAAAGATTAAAGATGGACCAAAAATTAGAGGGATTGGAATCTAATATACATTTAAATGAGTTTGAAACAATAATATTTGAGAAGAAAGATCATTTGACATCACAATTATATAAATTTATGCTGGAGCGAGAGCTGGAAACTGAGACTATAAAAGGTACGATGGTAGTATGGGCGCGAAATATTGGTTATGAAATTAAGTTGGACCACTGGA
The DNA here is from genome assembly GCA_030412105.1 of Cyclura pinguis. NCBI lineage: Eukaryota > Metazoa > Chordata > Lepidosauria > Squamata > Iguanidae > Cyclura > Cyclura pinguis. The sequence continues at coordinate 11,891,967 of CM059599.1, read as the reverse complement.
AGAAAAGCTGGGAGAACACTCAGAAATTTACGTTGGCACAGAGTTTAAAAGAAAACCATCTTAAAATGTTACATAGATGGTATTTGGATTGTGTGAAATTAAGTAAGATGTACAAAATTAAAGACAAGAAATGTCGGAAGTGTGCAAAGGAATGTGGCACCTTTTACCACATGTGGTGGCAGTGTGAAAAAGCAAAGAAGTATTGGAACAAGATTCATGAAATAATCACGAAGTTTCTGCAAATAAAGATATCTCTGACACCAGAGATCTTTCTTTTGAACATGACTCATCAGGTGGATAAAGAATATCATAAGCATAAAAATAAGATACTCTATATGGTCACAGCAGCCAGAATAGTGTATGCTAAATACTGGAAAAGAAATGTCGCACCAGAATTGGAAGAATGGTTAAAGAAACTTCTAGAATATGTCTCCCTAGAAAGTTTATCATGCGCCATGAAAGAAGCAAGAAGGGGTGAAAAAGATAATGAAATGATGGAAGTGAAGAGAGTTATTGAGAATAATTGGACAAAGATTTGCCAGGAAGAATAATTAATATGAGAGGATAAGAGAAGATAATAACAATGCTTGTTAACGGAAGATAACAAATAGGTGGAATAAGTAATGTTGGTGGCCAGCCAACAATTTCATAAATGTATAGAGGTAACAGATAGAAAAGGGAGAAAGGACTAACCAAGTAAAAGAAAGAAGGAAGTGAAAGATAATGAGAGGGAAAAAAGGATCTAAATAGAGAAGATTCTTTTGAGTAAAATAATAGCAAAGATATAATAGTGATTGTATAACAAAACATGATAGATCACATAATATATATAATATACTATTGGAATGAAAATAGGTAAATAGAACATTAAGTATATAGATAATATTTATGCCTTTTTTATATATATACAATCAGAAAAATGAATATGACAATTGAAATATGTATGTTAATATTTGTTCCTGTTTTTAATAAAAAATAAAAATAAAAAAAATAAAACAGCCCCTTTTTTCAGCCATGAAGATCTTCACCATCTTTTCAGCTTTCCTATTCTTGGTGTTGATGACTGCTCAAGGTAAGGTGTCCTGTAAACTTTGGGTAAATGGGAAATGTGAAAAAGGGTGGAGCTAGGGTGTCTGTTCAAATGGCTTAGGGAGCTGCAGAAGAGAACACAGACTGAGAAGTGACTCAATAGCCACTTGTAAATATCTGAAGGGATGTCAATAGAAGACGCAGCAAAACTCTTTTCTGGTGCTCCAGAAACAAGGGCAGAAAACAATGGATCCAAACTCAAAGGAAAGAGATTCCATCTAAATATTAGGAAGAAATTCCTGAAAGTAAATTGTTACCCTGACTTCTGGGGGTCCTGGGAGGGACACATAAATGCGCTCTCAATTAAATAAGTTGGGGAAATTAGCCAAGAGCACAAGCTAGCAATGCGAGAGGCAGGACAAAGCAGTGCAATCTTTTACCCAATGTCTACAGGGTCAGGCCGAGCCAAAGAGCAAACCAGAATTTAAGAATAATTGTGATCTTTATTAAAATACAGACAAACAGTGTATGCAACACACTCACGCAGATAACTATAGAAAATAAAGGTTGGAGTGGGATAGAGGGATTTTTAAGAGGAACTGGTGGTTTGGGTAATACTCCACCTGTTCTGAAGCCTGGGAAGTCTCAAGATTGTGTTCGTAGGTATGAAGTCTCAGTACGTGGGACTGAGGGGAAGGCTCGCCAAGCAAAGCGGCAGCAAGGCAGGATGGAAATCGGGAGCAATCCGAGCAATCCAAAAAGCTCTCAAAGTCAGGGGTTTTTATTTGGAGAAATGTGGCCATAGGCTAGTCCGTACTTGGGGGAAAACAATGAGTTTCGGCCTGGAGACAAAGCCTCCAAAAGGTCAGAATTTAGCATGATTGAGTTAGGTCCGAATTGACAATAGAGTAGCCAGTATGCAAACGCAGAGTGCTTGACAGTTGAGTATTCGGCTTGTCAAGGTGCCTGCTTGGGGCAGGGAGTTCTTTGTAAGTAGCGTGCATACATAATAGAGTACTTGCCTTTGAGGTCTCCTGAAGCGGCGGGATGGCTATTTCTGGCCTGCCTGTATTGTGTTGGAATATTACAGCGATTAGGGGGCCGTGCCTGTCTGCGAGCTTGTCCGGGGGCCTCACAAGCATGTGGAGAGGAATAGGAAAAGGAAGCCAAATTATTGATATCAAAGTGATATCTAATATCCCACAAATCTGTGCTAGCAACTGCAGTAACAAAATGTAATGGACTCGCATGGAGGGTGGTAGACTCTTCTTTTTTGAGGACTTGAAACAATGTTGGGAGATCATCTCTCAGGAGTGTTTTAGCTGTGTATTGCTGCATGGCAGGGGATTGGATGAGATGGTCCTTGAGGTCCCTTCCAATTGTATGATTCCATAGTGGTATTCCCTCTATTGATAAGGATCCTTTAATCTACTGAAGCCCTCATTCACTAGAATTCTTACAACCAAGTGTGCTTTCACTGTTTTGCTCCCAACATCTTTGCCCCAACATCATTTTTGGCCCATATTGCTGAAAGATAGCTCTGAAGACCCACACCATTAACAGATGCATCATTTAAGCAATATGGATAAAGATATATTGCCCTACAGTATCTGCTTTAAGAGCCATTTGAGGGAAAAGATGGGCTAAAAAAAATGAAATATGTAGTTTTGAGTTCATCAGCACTTTTGAGATGGATGACTAAGCCCTTGGCAGAGACATGCATCTAAGTCCCAGATTTTTCTGCTCAATGGTATAAATATATGTGCTAGGATCCTGTTGGTGCTCTACACTTGTCTAAGTTCACTTACACATTCAGTTACACTTTTGGGAGCTCATTATACAATGGACAGAATCCATTTCCTGGTTGCATAAGTGAAATTCCACAAGAATCACCATTTCATGTTACTCATGAGTAGAATAAAGCCAATAGGATTTACTTCCAGTGTTGATTCTACATTTATCAGTTCATTCATGGTGTTTGCTTTAGTTTGGATGAATCAGCAGGATTCCAGCTTTACAGTTGTGCATTCTTGGGTGGCGCATCTCTTTGTCACTTCCTTCAGGGTGCCAATTGGTTCATTGTGACTGCAGAAACAGCCACAAAAATGCTCAGCTACTTTTGTAGGAGAACTGATATGTGCATAAGTCAACAACAGGATTCTGATTATTATTGAATTTATTTTCATTTATTCATTCATTTACAGACTTCCTCCACTTATCTGACAGGTTATGGATTGGAGCACTGTCAGAAAACAGAACTGGTTATAAGGCAGGAGCCATGAACCATACTTAAGGGGGCATGGAGGAAGTACAGAGACTCACTTGGGACTGACCACACATGTGCTGCTTGCAAAGTCTCTCAGCCACTTAGCACTCACCCCTCCAGTAGTCTTTGGAAGCAGTGCACATGTGCGAGCAGTTCCAGGTAAATAATCCACTTTAAAATACTTATTAAATCAGTTATACTGTTAAAATATCTATTAAGTTTTTAAACATCATTGTCATTATCATGCAGTAAAGTATTTAAAAAGTCCAGTTAACTAGCAGCCACCAAGAAGGCCTTCTTCTATATGGATGGGAAGAATGTTTGAAAAGAGTTGAAAAATGCTCAGAACGTGTTTTCCGAGTATTGAGGAGACCTTCTCACTGATGAGAAACTTTGCAGTCGGGGACTAATTCTGCACAATGTCACATGTAGTTTCTTTTCGCACAGGAAGCAGCATTTTCTGCACAGAAGATAATATTTCCGAACAGAAAGTGCTGGTTTTTTGCACAGAAGACGTTGTTGCCTGCCGATTTTGTGTCAAAAAAATGAGCAAAATTCGCACAGAATAAGTCCTGAATGGTCAATAGTATTCAAAAATGGCATAGTTTCTGCAATCTTTCTTGCACAGGGAAGAAAATAGCTAAAATTACTCATTGCTTCTTCTGAGAATGAAAGCAATGAAGAATTAGATCCCTGTTCTCCTGTATCTGCCCCAGATGAGCTTCTGAAAATGACTCAGGTTGCTTTTAGAAAGAGCAATGATGTCAAGAACAGTGACTTTTGTGTAATGAAAATATCTTCCCCCAGACTATACTGGGCCTAGATGGGAACATAGCTGGGAAAATATTTCTATAGATAGGGCTAATTCATTAATATTAAGACAAAAGAAAGGTAAAGCACCTGGTGAAGACGGCTTTCCATCAGACTTTTATATTGCATTTTCAGACTGGTGGGCTCCAATTTTTGCTTCATTATTTTCTTTAATTAATAATGTAGGAGTTACACCACCTAATTGGTCATCTGCTATTGTAGTTCCTATCTACAAAAAGGGTCCTAGAAATGATCCAGGAAATTATAGGCCCATTAGTCTCTTGGATGTTTCTGGGAAAATTTATGCCAGGTCTCTTTTAGATACATTGGAGGATTGGGTGGAAGAGCATGCATTGCTGGCCCCAGAACAGGCTGGCTTCCGTTTAGGCAGGTCAACTTTGGATAATTGTTTTATGTTGAAATATGTTATTGATAAATATCTGGCAGGAACTGTAAAGCATATTTTTGTAGCATTCATTGATTTGAAGGCTGCTTTCGACTCTATTTCACGGGAACGTCTTTGGGTTAAATTACAAACTATGGGTATTGATAAGAATCTTCTAAAATGTATAATATCCCTTTATTCAAATACATCCCTGAAAGTCAGAGTTGATGGTACACACCTGTCAGACTCGATACCTGTCTCTAAAGGAGTAAGACAAGGGTGTCTGCTTGCTCCCCTTCTTTTCAATTTATTTATAAACAATGTAGTTGAGTTCTTAAAAGGTGACCAATTTTTCCCAGTTAAAATTGGAAATCGGAAATATTCGATCCTATTGTATGCAGATGATGCTATCCTGATTTCCTATACTCAAGTAGGCCTGCATAGATTGTTGAATCAGTTTAGTTTATATTGTAAGAATGAACAACTTTCCATCAACTATCAAAAAACAAAAGTGATGGTATTCGGCAAATCCAAAAAAATTTATAATTGGCTACTTGATGGGAATAAATTGGAACAAGTCCCCTCTTTTAAATATCTTGGTGTGGTCTTTCACTGGACTGGTAATTGGTCTTCACAGGTTCAATCAAGTACCCTGTTAGCTGAAAGAACATTAAATGGATTATTAAGATTCTATCACACAAAAGGGGGCAATATGATTCAACCCGCTTTAGAACTCTATAGGCTCAGAGTCCTGCCTAAACTGCTATTTGGAGCACCACTGTGGGCTCTGACCAATTTAGATATATTAGAGAGAGCACAAAATAAATTTCTACTCAGACTTGTTGCAGTTCCCATTTCCATAAAATTAGCATTGCTCCGTGCAGAGTTAGGTATAATGCCAATTAAAACAGAGGCTCTTAGATTAGCCCTCCTTTTCTGGTTGAAAATTATTTTTAAGCAGGTATCTGAGCTCCTTTTGATGTCTTTCGAAGAGCCTGGTCCAAATTCATGGATGCATAAAATGCAATTGATTGTCATGAATTTGGGGTTCTCTGTTCCTTTTTTTCTGACTCAAGGGTATGATAAAGCAAAATTACTTATACTCCAAAGACTCAAGGATATAGCAATGCAATCCCAGATGACTGAGATTAAGTCCTGCCAATCTAATACATTTTTTGTTTCTTATATTCCGTTGAATTCACCCCTTCCTCATTATCTGGTTGATCTTCCAACTTTTAAAATGAAGTTAGCCTTTCTGCATGCTAGATTGAATGTTCTCCCACTGGCAATTTGGATGGGCAGATACAATAATGTTCCTATGAAGGACAGAGTATGTGCTTGCAACTCTGTTTCAATAGAAGATTTAATTCATGTTCTACTTGAGTGCCCTATTTATAATGATCTCAGGAGCAAGTATATTTTTCCTTTATTGAAGTCTTTTAAGGGAAATTCCTCCTTCGCGAAAGTTTGTTTTCTGTTATCTGATACTGTGAAATATGTGTCTTTCAGAACATCTAAATTTCTTGTTAGGGCCTTACAGTTACGTGCTATAAAGAACAAGGAGGGGTATGGAAAGTGATTCATTTATTGTTGATTATGTGTTACATGTAAATTGGCTGGATTAATCTTTCTCATTTTATCTTATTTTATTTTTTCATTTTTGTGCAATGGCTGGCTGCTAAAATGCAATAAACTTGAACTTGAACTTGAAAATATCAGACAGCCCTTTCTTTTATTGCAGCATTCTCCTCTCCACCAAGCACTCGTGCTCAATGTCACCATGCTGGTGGCACATGCCGGTATCTCCTTTGTCCCAACAAATACTTTGGCATTTGTGGAGGTTTTGGAATTGTGTGCTGCAAAAGGAAATAAGTAAGAATCTTATTGAGAAATACTGTCTTATTGTTTCCTTGGCTTACTTTAGCTCTTTGTTCATTTTATTCACCCAAAATGAGAAGAGCGCTAAGGAGTAGAAGCAGGAGTTACACTGATACCTGTCATAAATGACTCTAGTAAGAGCTTTGAGACTAACTGGGAAAAGAAATTCTAGCATAAGTTTTCACGCGCTCTGGTCAACTCCATTAAATGCAGCTGGTGAATTTTCCTCTTTTCTTCTAAATCTCTGTCAAAATTTAGCAGGAACTGATGTCACATAACTTCCTGTTCACCTTTGAAATGGAACTCCAAGGAAAATGGACCTATGGGGGGAGGTTCTAGAGGGTTGTGTTTTTGTTCCTACAGGAGTGCTTCTGCATTTTCTTTTTTAGCAAAAAATAATCTGCAAATCTGCCAATTTTTTAAAAAATGGGGAGTTGGGCTGGTCAGTTGCTTTAGGGCCAACCATAAAATTGGGAGAGCTGTCCTGTGTCTTAGATAATAGGCAACTGTATTTCTTCAAGTGTCACTGCTGAGCTATTGCCCCGTTAGCAGGAATACAATATGGTTCGGATCTTTGTGGTTACAAGAACAAGTAGGTGGAAGTCTGTTCACACTATGCTGGATGTTGTCCCAGTATTTTCATGAGTTAGTGAACTCATGAACATTAAAGCTGATATGTTGTATTATATCAGAGTGAACGATAAACATTGGGAATATTTCAGGTTTGTGAGGGACGTATTTATTTTAACGGTCCAAGAAGTTATTTCAAATAATGAGGCTGATAACAATCTGTTTTTCTCCTTTCCCTTTTATTTAAAACTAGCATCTATGCATTTAGTTTTGATCCTCAGTTTGTAGATGTAGGTTAAATAATTCCACTGTTAAAAATGACTGAATCTTACTGGGTCTTTCTCGTTCTGCAGGTAATACTGTGGCATTGGGAACATGATGGATCTCCATGGCTTACTCTGCCAGCCTTTTTCCTGAATTGCTCCACACTTAAGCTTTTAACAAAATCAGTTTGAAGTTTGTTGAATTGTTTTTATCTCACACTAATTAAAATCCATGTGTTCAGGTATCAGCATTTCTGAAGCGTATCTTTGTTTTCGGAAGGCATTCTTGAGCTGATAGGGGCTCTTTGGGTACGCTAACTACTTAGACAATTTGGATTCCCCCCTTCATGATGCACAGCCAGTAACCTGGCTCCTTTTGGTAGCTGGTGTGTGTAGGGGGGAAGAGCAGTTGCTCCGATGGCAACAGTAATTGGAATTGGAAAAAGCATATTACCTCCATTCCCGGCAACAGCTGTGGCCAAGATGGCACCTCTGCAAACCCTGGGAAACACCAAGGCCAGGCCAAGCTTTGTCCAGCCTACAGCTCTCGCCGACAGTTGGGAAACCAAGACCTTCAACAACCAGGATCACGTGAAGAATGAAGGCATGTATGGGAGCTACTAAGAAAAGCAGGAGCCGACATGTCCCAGTTCCATCTGCATCCCACCCTTGAGTTGATCGATGTACTATTGAAGTTGTAGAGAAGCCCTGCTATAATGTAAGAGCTTGTGGACACCTTTGCCCTACCCTACACCAACACAAACTCCACATGCTAGGGGTGTGCACAGTCCACTGAACTTTCCCAAGACATCATGGGTTGCCTGGAGGCTGACACATTGGGGCAGCTGATGGTTAAGGTTGGCGTCAGGACCACATGTGTAGAAATGGCCACCGCACTTCTGGTTGACACTGGAACAGCCCGGAACATACTGCCCTCAGATTCAGCTATGTGTTAAGGCCACCACCAAAACCATTGTTCTATCAGGGTACAGAAGAGATTCTCACCAGGGAAAGATCAGGGAGGATGTCTCTATTATGGTATGGAAATTCCACATTAAGATAAGAGCATGTGAGAATAGAAGGAAAATGATGGCATTTTGGGAGTACCTTTCCTAATTGGACACATTTGACTGTAGGTATGGCAAATGGCTTGTTGTGGTAACTTAGTGATAGCCCCTCTCTAATTTCTGCAGGATATAGGTGCCCGGCAACTTAAGGTAACATGTCCATTGTGGCCAATTGAGAATGACTCATGGACATTTGAATTCCTAGAAGTCAGTATTAAGGAGAAGGTAGAATGTGGTCTGGTAAAAGACACCTATGTCCTCATTGATGGAAAGGATCCACTTCTGCTAGAACAATACAAGTAATCCCTCAAAGCCAAGGAAGGAATTGGCAAGACCATAGATGGTTTGTCAAAATGGGATCTCATCACTCCCATGCAGTCCATAAGCAATGCACCCTATATCCTGTCCTTAAGATGGATGGGAAAACATGGCATATGACAGTTGACTTAAGTGTCCTCAATGCCACAATGTCCCAGGTTGCCCCCACAGTAGCTGAGTATAACAAAATTTTCTTGGCCATTGCTGCAGGTGCAAAATATTATAGTGTAGTGGCCTGGCTAAGGCCTTCTATTTGATCATGCTCCATGAGGCTTGCTGGTATAAATTCACATTCAAGTTCTATGGCTAGCAGTACATCTTTATGCATCTCCCTCAAGGCTTCCATTCAAACCCCAGCGTTTGCCACACCCACTTGGTCAAAATGTGGGAGAAATTGAGACTATCTTCAGAGCCACATTTCCTGTCCTACCTGGATGACATTTTAGTACATGCACTGACAAAGGAGGAGAGCAGAGAGAGCAGAGAGATAACCAGAGAAATCATAAGTCTGATCTGGAATACTGGGTTGAAAGTGAACCAGGAGAAAGCCCAGTTGGTCGTGACTAAGGTAAAGTACCTGGGACTCTCACTGGGGTCAGACGGCTGAATACCAGACACACAGTGTGTGGAGGTGATCTTCAAGCTCCTGTGTCCACAGTGGTACTTGCACTGATGGTACTAATAGGAGTACTCAATTTCTCTTTGAGTCCTTTGTAGAGAAGGCTTGTCCCTTGTATGTGCTCCTCAAGATCACCATTTGGGAATGGGGACTTGCTCAGCAGAATGCCTTTGCTAAGCTGAAGCACAGCCTAGTGAAAACCCCTGCCCTCACTCACCTGGACATTTCTAAGCTGTTTTTTAATGATTGGGTACATCGGAGTGTAGCATAGTCACTACCCTCACTCAGCTGCAAGCAGACAAGCACAGAGTTATGGCAAATGCCTCTCATTGCCTGAAGCCTGCTGAGCAAAAGTATAGCCCTTGTGAGAAGGTCTGCCTGGCCTCACGCACTGGGAATTCATTGAGGGAGTGGATGAGTCAATGTGCAGACTACACACACCCCCTCAAGTACATTCTGTCATGTAAGATGCAGAATGGACAAGTTTCTGATGTGCAGATCGTGAAGTGGACACTTGCTTTAGTAAACTGTGGTGGTGATTATAAAAGGAAGCAGAGCAAGGCTCTTGCTCCTTATGGCCTGATAGTCATGGGAGAGCAGCATGAGTGTCTTCTTCCACTGTTCATTCATGTACAGTGTCCGAGACAGTAGGAGAGCCCAACTGCAAAGCTTTGTGTGCTGGTTCTGTGAAAGTTCATCGTTCCATGTCTCAGCACACCTAAGACTGGCTATGGAGCCATCTGGGTAGATGCCTCCTTCACACTGCAAGGCACAACATGACCCCACTCAAGTCAGGAAGCCAAGATAGAAGCCCTTTAGAATATGAGCTGCTTGACTCTACAGAGACTCTGAATGGTCTGTATAAGCTGGTGCTTTGAGTAGTCTATGTCACAACTGTTTTATGGTTGTAATGTTGCAAAAGCAGGTGCTGATTGTCTTAACTCTTTTCCCCCCAACCAAGCAAACCCTACTTGAAAACATAGAAGCAAAATATCTCGTTAGGTTATTCCCCCCTCATGCCGGCCTCCTCTTGGAGTTAATAATTCCCCACCTTTTAATGGAGATAGTCGCATCATGGGCAGATCCCTGAGTCACCCAAGTTTTGGGTTAAGAAGAGAATTTGAACTGCTCCTCCCTTTGGAAACTACGCATATTAGAAGCAGCTTATTTACAAATCAATTCCTACATTTCAGAACATTTGACTTTGTTGGTGTTGTGTGTCTTACATTCATTTCCAATCAATGGAGACTCTGAGGTGAACCTATCAGGGCTTTTATTGGCAAGATTTGTTCAGAAGGGTGGGCTGCCATTGCCTTCTCTGAGTTTAAGTGTGAGTTGCTCAAGGTCCTTCAGTGGGTTTCCTGGGCCATTTCTGCACTACACTGTTATAGTGCTATTATTCCACTTTCAACATCCTGTGGAATTCTGGAGTTTGTAGTTTACTGAGGCCAAAGAGCTCTTTGGCTGACAATTCTAAATGTCTCTCCCTGACCTGCACACCCCAGGACTCCACAGGATATTGAAAGTGGAATAATAGACTTCTGGTTCAGGATGGAGCAGACAATGTTGGCTTGAACGAGGCTTCTCAAGCCCAAGCCGAGATGGTGACAGCTTCCAGCAGGCTGTCAACATCATCAGCCCACGGAAAGAGGTGCCCAGGACCTGGGGCACCGAAGGATCCTGGATTAGCTGTTTTGTGCCTTTGCCATCACCACTTGGACAGGAGCAATGTTCATGAGGGAGAGCAGCAGAAGAAGCAGAGTGAAGTTGTTGTGTTGGTAAGCGAGTGGAACTTTTCTGCTTGCACATAGACAAGCTGCCGAACCTCTTGAGGATTGCATGAAAAAATTTTTTGGAGACAATACAAAACTCAAGAAGTCCACTTCTGCAGTAAGAAATTTGCTCCTGAGCTGTGCAGTTCTCTTGTAGCTGTTTTTTGAATATGCATTTTTGCGTTCTTTTTTTCTCTTTCAGTAAGATCGTTCAGTGAAGGACTAAGTCTGTGCTATTTGGAGAAGGTGACCTGTGTGATCTGTGAAAGACTATTATTTCAAAGATTTAATATATTGATTCTGTATTGTCTTTGTGTTGAAAGAACTCCCTTGTTTGAGTTGAGTGGTTCTTCAGTTTCATTGCTATTTTTTTCCCCTTTACTGAGAGGAAAGTCTAAAATGGCCGCTGGCTAGTGATAGTTGAGGTAACCTTGAAAACGCTATCTTATCACCACAGACTTATTGTTATTAGCATTTGAGGATTTAGAGGATTAATTTGTGACAGTATTGCCAGACCTCCTTTTTCATTTCCTTTCATTGGTTTCCTTTTTTCTCTAAACTCTTTTGAAATAATAATAATAATAATAATAATAATAATAATAATAATAATGGATATTACTTTTGATATTTCTTGACTATTTGACTATTTTATATTTTTGATATTACTTAACATTCCATTTTTTTTACTGTCATATTTTTGAATTTTTTGAATTTTTGAATTTTGGGATTTTTTTTCTTTTTTGTTAATTTTTTATTTCCTTTTTTGATTTTTATTCTTTCCTTTTGGGAGATTTCTTTTTTTCTTTTTCTTTTTTGTAAGAAGAAGTTAACCACTTCATGACAGAAGGAAGAAGGAAGGAAGAAGGAGAATAAGAAAGGAAGGAAGAATTTGGAGGAGGAAGAAGAAGAAGGAAGCTAAAAGTGGAGAAGAAGAGGTAAAGGAAGTAAAGAGAGATTAAGAAAGAAGAGAGTTAAAGAAGGAAACGGAAAGTAGAGGAAAGTGTGTGGAAGTAAATTTGAAAGAAGGAAAGAAGATAAAATGGAAGGAAAGAGGAGGAAACAAGAGTAATGATGGCAGGAGGGAAGACGAGATCTCATCAGCCTTACCAGATGCAGCAGACCCAGCAGGCTCAACAAAAAAGAGGATAAATGGAAGAAGGTGTCCCCTACTATATGATGAAATTCATGGAAGAGATGAGAGACTTTAGAAAAGAGACAGGAACCTTTCTTGAGGATATGAATACTAAATTTAATGCTGTACAAGGCCTTGTATTACAAATGAAGAAAGACATGAAGGAAAATAAAGAAGAGATTCAAATATTAAAAAGGAAGGTACAAGAACTGAAGGAAGATATGGAAAGATAGTTAAACCAGATGGCTTTGGCAGAACAAAGGGAGAAAGAATCCTGGCTGAGGATAAGAGGTATTGTGGAGAAAACATAAGGACTAAGATTATAAAGGACTTGGCAACAAATTTAGAATGGGATGAAGACCTTTTATATAAACAACTTGACCGTGTATATAGGATTAATTCATCAATTGCCAAAAGAATGAAGCAACCGTGGGATGTAATAGTCCAGTGTACCTGAAAAATAATGAGGGATATGATTTTGGAAGCCTATTATAATACAAGAATCAAGATTGACGGTAAATTTGTATTGGTTTTGAAAGAAATCTCAACTCAAATTTTGAAGAAGAGAAAGGACTATGACTTTTTTGTGGACATTTTGAAGAGAACAGGAATTCCTTTTAGTTGGGACAAACTTGGAAGGGTGAACTTTACATTCCAAAGAGAGAGATACAGAATTAATACATTAGAGAAAGCTAAGGACTTCCTGAAGAGAATTAGAAGGGACCTGGGGAACGCAAGTAAGGACTTAGAAGAAGCCTCAGCAGAAGTGAAGGACAGTCCAGAACATCAAGAAGATACATATCAAGGGATACAGCAAAAGAAAGATAAGAAACAGAAGAAAGAATACAAGAAAGGAACTGAAAAAGACAAATCTCGTGAAGAAGTCAGTCTCCTGGATCTTGACATTTCTGATACAGAATAGAGAAGAGAAAAAAGACAAGGAGGAAAGAAAACTAGAGAGGAAGAGATGAAGAAGGTATAAGTGAAAAGGGACATAGGTAAACAGAGGGAGGGAGGGAATAGATTAGAGAGAAGGTAAGAAATATAAGAGGTTTAAGGACTGGGATATAAAGTTAATAGTAATTTAGAATTTGATTTAATTTAACAAATTGTCCTAAATTTAATTCAATAAGTTATTGTAAAATTTATTAATATTCGCTGTTTTGATTGAGAAGAATGTTGTGTTAGGATTATAGTGATGGATTGTCTCACGTGGAATGTGAAAGGTATAAAATTAGAAATAATCTGTCTCCAGGAAATAAAGATAGAAGAAAAATATGGTAACTTGTTGATACAAAAAAATTTGGGGAAAGAATTTATGTCAGTAGGAATAACTAAAAGGAATGGGGTGGTGTTATAAGTTAAAGAGAATTTAGAACCGAATTTAATATTGGTAGATAAGAAGGGAAGATATGTGGGGTGGAGATTAATTGGAATAACAATAAAGTATTGATTATTGGAATTTATGCATCAGTGAATGAGAAGAATACCTTTTATAAGGAACTGAAGGATAAGTTAACACAATTGAAATATGAGAGCTAGATCCTAATGGGAGACTTTAATGGAGTGGTAGAACCACAGATGGATAGGTGGTCTGAAGATAACAATATTAAAAAAACCCAGGGGAAACTAGCTAAAGAATTTTTTGAACTAGTAGAAGAACTTCAACTAGCAGATACCTGGAGACATAAGGAAGGGACTAGAAAGGACTTTACTTTCTTTTCAAATACACATAACTCCTTTTTGAGAATAGATATGATTTGGGTAACTGAAAATATGACAAATAGGATAGACACAATTGAGATTTTACCAAAAATAATTTCTGATCATAATCCAGTTAAATTGACTCTAAAAAGGGGAATTAAAAATTATAGATGGAGAATTAATGAGTCTTTACTATATAAAGAGGAGATCGTCAAGAAATGTACATATGATCACAGAATATTTTCAACTAAGCCAAGATAAAGGGACAGATGATAGAATAGTATGGGATACAGGTAAAGCAGTGATAAGAGGTATTTTTTATAAAATTGAATGCAGAGTGGAAAAAGAAAAAGCAAGAAAAGATAAATAAGGTTTTAAAAGAGATAAAGATAAAGGAATTAGATTTAGAAAAGGATACTAATAATGAAATTGCTAGTCAACTAAAAATGTTACAAAAGCAAACTACAATGTTAATGACAGAGAAGATTAAAAAGAAACTGGATTATGTAAAACAGAGGAATTTTGATCAAGCAAATAAACCCGGAAGATGGTTAATGTATAGATTAAGAAAGGAAAATACTAAAAGGAGAATTAATAAACTGTAAGTCAGGGACAGGATTATAACAAATGAAAAAGAATTAACCAAAGTATTTTATAATTATTTCCAGGCAATATATCAAAAACAACCAACACAAGTAGATCAAATAAATTCATATTTTAGTGATTTGGAGATACCAAAATTTACAGAATTACAAAAAGAATAATTAAATAAAGAAATATCACTTGAGGAAATTAGAGAAGCAATTAAGCAATTAAAAAGAGGGAAATCACCAGGTCCGGGTGGTTTAACGGCTTTGTATTACAAGGTCTTTAGCAGTGATTTAGGAATACCCCTTCAAAAAGTGATGAACAATATATTATGGACTAAGGAAATTCCGGAAAGTTGGAAAGAATCAAATATATACCAAAAGAAGATAGGGATCCATTATTAAGAATTACAGACCCATATCATTACTAAATGAAGATTACAATTTTTTTTATGACTATCCTAGCTAATAGATTAAAAATAATGTTACAAGAATATATTCATGAAGACTAAAATGGCTTTTTGCCAAAAAGATAAATTAGGAATAACATTAGAATGATATTCGATGTAAATGAGTATTTAACTTACCATAATGAAATTAAAGGAGCATTGATATTTTTGGACACGGAAAAAGTGTTTGATAATGTGAATTGGTTATTCTTATCAAAAACAATAGAAATAATGGATATGGGACAAAATTTTATAAACTGGATAAGAGCAATTTATTCCTCATAAAAGGCAAAAATAATAGTGAATGGAAATATTTCCGAATATTTAAATATTGAAAAAGGTACAAGACAAGGCTGCCCGCTATCACCATTGTTGTTTATTTTATTAATAGAATGTCTATGTAGAATAGTGAGAAATAATAAGGAAATTAAAGGCATAAACATTAGAAAAAAAGAATTTAAATTAAAAACATTTGTGGATGATGTTGTTTTTACATTAGAAGACCCATCGAATAGTATAGATCAATTGATGATAATCTTAAAAGAATCAGGTTTTAAAATGAATATTGATAAAATGATTGTAACTAAAAACATGAAGAAGGAGGAACAGGATAAGCTTTGTGAGAAAATGGGATTTGAAATAGTTCAGAAAACAAAATACCTGGGAATAATTATAACATCAAAAAATCAACAGCTATATGAAAATAGTTACATCAGAATATAGGAAAATATTAAAAAGGATCTTAATAAATGGTAAAAGGTGAATTTATCTTTGCTTGGGAGAATAGCAGTAATTAAAATGATGGTACTACCCAAAATGCTATATTTGTTTCAAACAATCCCAATAGTTTATTGAAATTCCCCTTTCAAGGTGTGGCATAAAGAGATTTCTAAATTTATATGGCAAAGGAAAAGACCTAGGATAAAATGGAAAGTATTAATAGATGTAAAAGAATGTGGAGGATTGGGGATACCAGATTTAAAAATATATTTTGAAGCATCTTTAGTATGGTTAAGAGAATGGATAGCATTAACGAATAAAAGAGTATTGGAATTAGAAGGCCACGAACTTAAATTTGGTTGGCATTCATACTTATGGTATGATAAAATAAAGGTTAATGGAGGATTCAGGAGTCATGTTATAAAAAGAAATTTATTTTAAGTGTAGGAAAAATACAAGAAAAGATTAACAAGGAGGATACCAGGATGGTTATCACTCCAAGAGGTGATACATAGAAGGGAATTGGGAAGGCTGAAGGTATGGATTCGATATAGAGATTTACTGAGGAAAGATAGTGAGGGGTGGGAAATCAAAGATATACAAAGTTTAGAACAGGAAGGGTTTAAAATGCAATGACTTACATATTATTAATTAAGGAAGAAATATAAGGAGGATAAGAAAAAATTTGGTTTTGAAATAGTCGAAATGGAATTAGAAAAATTGTTGCTGGAAGTGTTATCCTGTGTACTGGAGGTCCCGGGAGGGACACCAAATTGTGCTCAACTAAAAGAGGGGAAAATTAGCTCAGAGCACTGCTTAGCATTACAAGAGGCAGGGTAACGTAGCGAGATATTGAACCCTGTGTCTACGGGGTCGGGTTGAGTCAAGTAGCATGCAAAAGTTGAAACAATAAATGATGTTTATTAAACACAAGCAAAACAGTGTATGCGACACACTCATACAAGATAACGAAAGAAATAAAGGTTGGAGTGGTATAGAGGAATTTTTAGAGGGGTTGCTGGTTTGGGTGATACTTCACCTGTCCTGAAGCCCAGAAAAATAGAGAGCGAGGCTGGGGTGCGATGTAGCTCAGCACGTAGAGCTGAGGGGAGGCTCACCAAGCAAAGCAGTAGCAAGGCGGGATGAAACTGGGGAGCGATCCGAGGAAGGTCTCGGAATCAAGGGTTTTTATACGGAGAATTGTGAGTGCAGGCTATGCTGTACTTGGGGGAAAACAATAGATTTGGAGTTGGAGACAAAGCCTCCGAAAGGTCAGAATCTGAATGATTGAGTTATCGTAGCGGTTCTCAATAGAGTAGCCAGTATGCAAACACAGAGTACTTGGGCATTGTATAGGTTACTCAACAAGCTGCCATCGTGGGGCAGAGGCTCTTTTGTAGGTTGTTTGCATACCTAATTAGAGTACTTGCCTGGAGGTCTCCTAAAGCAGTGAGTCAGCTATTTCTGGCCTGCCTGTATTGTTGTTTGAATATTACAGCTATTAACGGCCGAGCTTGTTTACGTGCTTGTCCGGTGTCCTCGCAAGCACATGGAAGGGAATAGTGAAGTGAAGCCAAGTTATGACATCAAGAGGATATCTTTTAATATCCCCAAAGCTCGGACTAGCCAGGGCAGTAACAGAAGACTCTCATTTGATTGCTAATATGTATAAATTGCTATTAAGAAGATGAACAAATAAAGGAATCAATGATTTATTGGGCACAATGAATAAGGAAAAACATAGACTTGGAACAATGGGAAGATGCTTGGGGAAAGGGATTAAAATTTACTAATTGCAATGATTTGAAAGAGAATTTCTATAAAATGTTATATAAATGGTAGCTTACCCCTGAGAAATTAGCAAAGATGTCCAAAAATCTTAAAGATAAATGTTGGAAGTGTAGAAACCAGGTTGGAACTTATTATCACATATGGTGGAAATGTAAAAAAGCTAAAAAGTTTTGGCTAAGAATAGGAGACACTATGCAAAAGATATGAGAAGAAAAAATAATACTAAGACCTGAATTATGCTTACTAAATATAATAAATAGGAGTGATAAAGGAGAAAGAAAGCACAAGAATTTGATTAGATAACAGCAGCAAGAATTTTATATACAAAATATTGGAAAAACAGTAAGATACTGGAATTAAGTGAATGGATGATTAAGTTAATACATATGGCAGAAATGGATAAACTTACAACATTATTGAAAGGGGATACAATAGATTCATTTTCAAATACCTGGAAACCTTTCACAGATCACATGAGGAGTAAAAATGGGGACTTAGTGACCGTAGGATTTGATTTGTAAAACAGGATAGGAGTGGTATTAGTAGAGAACAAAGTAAGTAGTGGAGACTTGGAAGGAGATAGTGAAGTAGACTTAACTCTGGAACCGATAGCAGAAGAGGACGGGAAGTCATTTTAATATATTTGTATTAACTTGTATTAATGCTTCCTTATCCATAGTAATGTCTGTAGATGTGTCTGTAGTCATGTCTATAGTTGTTCTGTAGGATGTGGGATTAACTGTAATCTCCTTTTTCCTAATTCCTCCATACTAATTGTTTCTTTTCATTCTTTTTCTTTTTTCTCCTATTTCTCTTTTCTCTTTTCCCTTTTCTTTTTTTTTCTTTTCTTCCTTTCTTTTCTTTTCCTTTCTTTTCTTTCCTTTCCTTTTTTCTTTTTCCTAGGACACTGTTCGAGAGATACTGCTTTGTTACATTGTGTCCATATCATCATTTTTGTTTGTATATTTCTTTTTTTAAAAAACATTTATCAATAAAGATTATTTTTCTAAAAAAAGAAAGTGGAATAATAGCACTATAACAGTGTAGTGAGGAAATGATCCTGGTCTCCTGACATCCTGAACCAACACTCATGTACCGTCATGTACTGGATAAGCTGCAAGAATTGAATAATTGAGGTGGTAACATTGCAAAAACAAGGATTTAAAGGGGCATCATGGGCTGTAATATGTATCCATTGAGTGTGATGTTGTGGCACTCAGTTCTCCTGCACACAGATCCTTTTCCAGTATAAAGAATCGTTCCCTTGGGCCATCGTATAGGGGACAGTGCAATATATAGTGAACAAGATCGTCTGGCTCCAGGCAACCGTCCAGACATTAGTGCTTATCTGTTGTAATACTCCTGTGCCTCCCATCTCTATAGGCGGTATCCATCATATTTAATCTTAGCTCTGAAAAAGCTTTCCCCAATTGTAGAAATGTTAAGTTGTTAAAATAGTTTGGTTATTCACAGGCCTCTTTGGGCTTGTGATATAAAGGTGCACAAGGAGAATGAAGAACAGTGCTTAAGTCTGTTTGTGTGTCTACTTTCCTTATAGTACTCTTTATGATCTCTTTCTGTGCAAGTAGTTGAGATCCTTTAAGCTTGATTAGTGAAAGCCCATATTTGATGCTTAATTGGGCTTCATAATGTACCCAATTTTTAATTGATTAGACCATTAGATAATTCTATCACACATTTTTTTAGAAGCCTAGTGTTGTCCATCTCTTGTACCTTCAGCCAATAACATATTATTCTCTTATCTATTTGACTCTCTATACTTGACACACAGGTTTCTAATCTAATTGTAGCAGTTAGAACATCTAACAATACTCTCAGAAAGTAATTCTGAGAGGGTTCTAGTCCTGATACCTTAGATAACACCCTTCTCGGACTTTTGGCTAAGATCAAGTGTAGTATCTTTTCCTAATACATGTGACATGCTGTAGGATTAGTCTCCAACTGCAAAGATTCTCATCAGTGAGAGTGTCTCTTCAATACTTGCAAAACACGTTTTGACAATTTTTCAGCCATATTCAAACATTCTTCCCATCTCTACAGAAGAGGGCTTTTGTTACCCTGATTTCTGGGGGTCCCGTGAGGTACATCTAAGTGCACTCCAAATTACAAGGTGGGAATTAGTCAAAAGAGCACGAGCTAGCAATACGAGAGACAGGGCAACTGAGCAAGATCTTTTACCCAATGTCTATGGGGTCAGACCGAGTCAAGGAGCAAACAGAAGTAAATAGTAATTGTTGTTTTTATTAAAATACAGTCAAACAAGTGTATGCAACACACTCACACAGATAACTATAGAAATAAAGGTTGGAGTTGGATAGAGGGATTTTTAGAGGAGGTTTTTACTGCATAATGATGATGATCATGTTTAAAAAAATTAATAGGTGTTTGAACAGTATAACTTATATCTTATAACTTATTAAAGGCAAGAAGCTTCCACCTTTTGATGCCCTGCTATCTGATTATTCATTCTGTTGACTCTTCCAAATTAAGGACAAATTGATTTAATTTCATGAGGGTTTCACTCTTTCATCAGTTCTTCTCATCTACAGAGTCTCACTTGGAACTGCTCACACATGTGCACTGTTCGCAAAGACTGCTTGGGGGGGGGAGTGTTTAGCTGAATGAGAGACTTTTCAGGCAGCTCATGTGTGGTCAGTTCCAAGTGAGCCTCTGTGCTTCCTTCATGCTCCCTAAAGTATAGTACATGGCTCCTGTTTTTCAACTGGTTCTGTTTTCTGACAGGGCTGCAGTCCGGCCAGCCAGCGCTGTAAGTTCCACTGGGTTCGTGTCCCCCCTTCTGGCAGGCAGAGTACTCCTGAAGGTTTCCCCCGGAGTCTAGGTGACTCTCCCCATCCCTGAACCATTGCCTTGTCTTTTTGTCACTGAGCTGTTAAGGTGGAAAACCAGGCTCAGAAGTACAGAAGTGACTTTTGTTAGGCAGGCTGGAGATAGGTTCCATTCCCTCTTCCCGCACCAAATTCCACAGAGTTCGTTGCCCTCGAATCCCCCAGGGGTCTCTGTGATCCTACCCTTCACTCCAGATCCTGGTCCTTTGTTAGGTAGTTTATAGTGTTAGAATGGCTGAGAGTGGCAAAGTCATAGTGAAGGACCTCATGTTAGAGAAGGAGGTCAGAGGGAAGCTAGAGAAGTGGGTCCTCGGTAAGGGGAAATGTCCCTGGAAAGAGTCCAGCTTCCAGATGACAGATCCCTTTGCCGGGTTAAGGGAGGCATACACTCAGGCACGCCAGACAAAGAACCTTTTCGGGCTGTCAAAGGATGCTTTGGCAGCCTGGGGACTTTGGCTGACTGCCAGAGATGCCTCAAAAGCCCTGGTTGAGACCAGAGAGAAGCTAGGAGAATTAGAAAGGGAGAATGCCCAGCTTCATGACGAGATGGAGGCATTGCGTGCGGACAAGGTAACGTTCGCGTCTGTCACGCAGGCCACCTCACAGAAACTGAGTACTGCCACTCTGCAGGCTCAAATTTGGGAGGAGAAGGCTCATGCCTTAGAGGCTGAGCTGGATCATGCCAGGTCTGCAGCCAAGTTTATAGTGACCCAAGTGAGGGAACAGCAAGAGGCTGTCAGTCACGAGGCTTGCCATAAACAAATTGAGGCGCTGGAGAGTCAGCTCCACACCCGCAGAGCTTTGATCTCTGCGGTGTGCCCTGAACTTCTCCCCTTGTTTGCCCATGAGGAGCCACTGCCCGAGGATGCTTTTGCCACACTTCCTCACAACCCGGACTGGAACGACCACAGGGTCCCAGTTCAGCCAGTAGAGACCCGGTCCATGACCAAACGTGTAGCACCCGTAGGAGAAGGAGAGGTAGAGAGAGCAAAGGTGCGGGAGACCCAAGTAACTGAGACTAGGGTTCCCTGGAAAGCCACCGAAGCCAAAGCCATTGCGGACCAGCTCAGTCCATTAAACAAATCCACCGGGATCATGTGGTTAAACGCTGTGATCCACTCGCATCCGACTGCCAACGGCCAAGATTTGACCCAGCTGGCCAGGCTTTGTATGTCGCCTGCGGGACTCCCCACACTTGAATCAGCTGTGGCAGCTCGAGGCTTAGTGAGACTCGAGGCCCACGACTGGATGAGGGAGGTGATAAGGATTCTCTGGCCAGGACAGAGTGCCGGTGTATTGTACGTTATGGGGAAACAGAGGACCCTGAGGCTTACGTAGGGCGCAAACAGCTGTTGGCCATTTTAGCGGAGAAGATTCCCTTAGCCCTGGGTGTGTACAACTTTAATCATGTGGAGTTTAAGATGCTTCTTTATGGAGGTCTTAACCATGAGACAAAGATGGCCCTGGGACTAGTGGACCCCGCTACCACGAGTTGGGAGGAATTTAGAAACAAGCTCCTGCGGGTCGCTGACCTGCTCCGCGAGGCTGGTTCTCTGAAACCTCCCACTAAGCAGCATAGACGAGATGCAGGGAATTGGTAGCCCATACAGGAGGTGACATATTCCAACTATGGTCCAGATTCCCAGCACAGAAAATGGCTCCGAATTCCATTCCGAAGGGGAATTGGAATTCGCGCCCTCTTCCACGACAGAACTTCAGGCAGGGACCAGGTGGGGACTCCCGAAGTCAGCCTAGCAAGGCAGGGAATCACTCGCAGCCGCCCTCTGCCCCAAAACAGTCCTCAGACTCGAACTCTCCCAGGGAGACCTCTGGCTGGTATGATCCCACAGCCCAGACGTACTCCTCTGACAGAGTAAGAATCTGGGGCATGCTTTGGATGTTCGGGCTAGACATGTGCCAGTTCGACAAGAGGCCAACATCTGAGCTCCTGGAAGCTGTAGAGAAGCAGCTTCAGGCGGGAGGTAAACAGCCGGTCAGCGCCGTGACCGACTGCCTTCCTCTGACTGGATACTTGTTGGAAAATGCAGGGGGGTATGCTGTAGATCGCTAGCGTGACCCACAGTTTAACTGTCCTTAAAAGCAAGACAAAATATTTGTCCAGTCCCATAAAGCTGCCAGTGAATGAGGCCAGCCGGATTGGCTAAAAACTACTCAGTTTATTGAAGGAAGCGTGAGTACATGTTCAGTAGGTTTAAGTAAAATCCATGTCTGGACAGAGACATCAGTAGCAAAGAGAATACATAAAGAGAAATATACACACTGCCTGTTTTCAGGCTGCTCTTAAGTAGTAGCTTGTCAACAATTCTTCACACCATGGGATGAAAGAGGGACAGGGAACTTTGCTAGTCAAAACACTACCTTTGTTATGTGAAGTGAAGGCTGAAGAGACTCTCAGGGAAAACTCTTATCTATTTTGTGTACTGGGAACTGCTGGGCTTCTGCTAGCAGAGAGGACAGCGCAGTAAACAAGAACATAGTTAACCCTTAACATAGGAACATACAGAGCCATCTTGTGCTGTGAATGTCAACAATACTATCCCAGCCTGGATCTGCAAGACTAGGGGTGCCCTCGGTCCAGGAAGCTTCTCCGCAACGTTGTGGCTATGTTGAAGCCAGACAGATGAGGAAGGTTCTGGGTGAAGGTGGGCATTGGGACCGAGAGGGACAAGACTCCTGCCGCTTTGCTTGTAGACTCTGGTGCAGTCTTAAATGTGTTGCACCCAAAACTTGTGAGGCACGGTGAGCCTACCCCCGAGTCCGTTCAGTTGTCCGGATATGGTGGGGGGGAGGACACCTAGCTAGGACTTGGAAGGACATTCCAATGGCTATAGACACATTCCATTTTAAACTGTGGGCTTGTGAGAACCGTGGTGAAGACGAAGGTCTTTTAGGCATCGGATTCCTCCGGGGAAATAAGCTCACGGTAGATTATGCGAATGGGTTTTTATGGCAATTGGACCAAGGACCTTTAGAGATCTCTGCTGTCCACTGCTGTGCTGCCATCAAGGCCCCTGCCCCTGTTTAGTGTGTTGCTAGCGACCTGTGGGTGCAGGCTTTTCCTGAAGTATGGATTAGAGACAAAATTGAGTGTGGCAAGGTGAAAGGTGCTTGTGTGTTAATCGAGGACAAGGACCACCTTAAAAGCGGTACAAGTATCCTGCTGAGGCAGAGGAAGGTATAGGAAAGACAATTGAGGGTCTTGTCCAGTGGGACATTGTTGTTCCTATGCAATCCATCTGCAATGCGCCCTTGTGGCCAGTGCTGAAGGTCGACGGTAGAACGTGGCGCATGATGGTAGATTTCAGGGCTCTGAACTCCGTCACGCCCCCCGTTGCACCAGTCATGGCCAAATACAATGAGATCTTGTCTGCGATTGTGGCTGGGGCCAAATACTACAGCGTGATTGATTTGGCCAATGCATTCCATTCCATACCGCTGCACGAGGCGTGCTGGTACAAATTTGCCTTCACGTTTCGGGGCCAGCAGTATGTATTCAAACGCATGCCTCAAGGTTTCCACTCGAACCCTAGCATCTGCCACGCGCATGTGGTCAAAATGTGGACTAGGCTGCAGCCAGCCTCACAAGCCGACGTTTTGTCCTATGTGGATGACTTCCTCGTCCATTCCAATTCGGAAGCAAAAACTAGGGACACCACCCACAAAGTACTGGACATCCTTAGGGACACAGGTTTCAAGGCCAGTAGAGAGAAAGCACAGTTAGTGAGCACAGAGGTCAAATACCTAGGACTCTGCCTAGGCACGGAAGGGTGCACTCCGGAAGCCCAAAGGGTTGAGGTAATTTCCAAATTACGTGCCCCCACGGATGTGCATTCGCTACGCTCACTCTCGGGGACCTTCAATTTCTCCAGGGACTTTATCGAGTCTTTCACCCCCAAGGCAAAGCCTCCATATGCCCTGTTGAAAAAGAATGCCCAGTGGGAGTGGAGTGAAGCACAGCAGAAGGTGTTCGCCCAGCTTAAGGAGGACTTAATGAAAGCGCCAGCCCTGGCGCACCCGAACATGTCCAAACCGTTCCTCATACAACTAGCCACTTCGGATAGGAGTATAGGAGCAGTCTTATCGCAGCAACAGACTGGCACTCAGTGAGTTATAGCCTATGCCTCCTGTAATTTGAGCCCTCATGAGACCAAATTTACGCCCTGCGAGAAAACGTGCCTCGCATTAGTCTGGGCTCTAACACACTGGGAATTTATGATTGGAGGCACCCGTGTGATTGTCCAGACTCCCCACACTCCGCTTAAGTATATTTTGTCTGGAAAGGTCCAGAATGGCCAGGTGTCAAATGCCAGGATAGCCAAATGGACTGTTTCCTTGGTGTCACGTGGGGTGGATTTTCAAAAGCAGCCACAAGATCCTCCAGCTCCCTATGACCTAGTTGTGGTCGGAGCTACACTTGAGTGTCCTTTGCCACCAATGATTTAGACCAATTGGCCAGTCGAATGGGGTGCCTCTCTCGAAGAAGCACAATTGCAAGGCTTTGTGTGTTGGTTTTGTGATGGTTCTTCCATGTACTTGGACGGTAGCCCACGGACAGGCTATGGAGTGATCCGAGTCACAGATTCCTTCAACCTACAGGGGAAAGCCCGGCCCCATTCCAGCCAGGCGGCTGAAGTAGAAGCTCTAAAGGCTATCTTAGAGCACGAACTGCTTGACTGCTCATTAGCCATATACACTGACTCAGATTGGACTGCTAAAGCAGCCAGTGTGTGGCTTCCTATCTGGATCCAAAATGACTTGAAAACTGTAGATGTAAAACCCATCGCCCATCTGGATAAATGGGTTAGGATTTCTGCCCAAATTGAGGAAAGAACTGTCCCTATATCGGTTACTCATGTCCGAGACCACCAGAAAAAGGGCACAGCTTCTTGTATTTGGAACAACCAAGCTGACACTCTTGCTCGGGATGCCGCCTTGCTAGAAGATGGGGCGGCCATCGATGCCATCAACGTCAACCCAAAGCAGCTGTTGCTCCCTCCCATGTTTGATTTGGGCACCCTTCGGAAGGGTGACTCCGAAATTGCTGAGCTGGCCAGAAATGGCTCTGATGAGTCTTGCCGCTTCAAAGTAGAACAGGTAGATGGTGTTCTCTGGGCGATCGATGCCAGTGGCCAACGCCATTGGATCGTGCCCAAAGACTTGAGAGGAGACATAATCCAGTTCATCCATGAACATGGACATCGTGGACACGATGTTACATTAAACAGAGTAAAAGAAACCGGATGGTGGCCCCAGATGAAGCAAGATGTTAACCAGTGGGTTGACAACTGCTTATCTTGTGCCATGGTCAATGCTGACCCCACCGGACCAAAGCTCCCATCCAGCACCAGCGGATTGAGGGTCCTTGGACCCGAATCCAAATTGATTTCATAGGTCCTCTGCCTCCCACACCTTGAGGGAACAAGTACTGTTTGACAGTAATTGATCCCTTTAGCAAATGGGTTGAGGCATTTCCCTGCAGAGACAATACAGCTAGCACAGCTGCGTGGCTGCTGTTCAACAATGTCTGGGCTCGCTGGGGCTTGTCACGTGACCTGGTCTCTGATCTCGGACCACATTTTACCGGGGAGGTGACCCGAGAGCTGTGTAAGGCACTGGGCATACGCCAGCGATTCCACATTGTGCATCATCTGCAAAGCTCAGGACAGATTGAAAGGACCAACCGTTCCCTGAAGGAAGCACTCCGGAAGGTAGTGCGCTCCTCTGGGAGGAATTGGGACACCAAGCTGCCCATCATCTTGATGGCATTCAGGGGCACCATGGTATCACATGGTTTTATGCCACACATGGTTATGACAGGGCGTAAAATGATGTTGTCTGAGGCCTTCTGGATTGACAGCAGCCTCCTTTCAGATTTGGAACCCGTTTTCTTGAACAATGAGTGGGTGAAGAATCTGATTCAGCATATTGGCCGAGTGTGTAGGCAGGTAGCAGCCCAGTTGGGCAAGAACCTGCAGAAAATGGATAAGAGACTGGGATGGGTTCGTCATCCATGCCAGTGGGAAGAGGGACAGCTGGTCTTGTATAGAAACTTCTATCGAGACAAGCACTCTCTTGCTGCTAAATGGGTGGGTACCGTCCCCATTGTAAAGAGAATTTTTCCTGCAGTGTACCAAGTCCGCATACCTAGAGAGAAGGGAGACTGGCTTAAATTCTTTCATGTCTCCCAGCCAAAAGAATGGAAAGGTCAGCCGGTTGATCCCACCTCAGTGGCAATCCCGGAGCCGGAAGATCCCGGTGTCCAAAGATAACCAATGTGAGCCCTCTAATTTGCCAGACTTCCTTGAATTGCAAGAAGATGCCAGCCATTAATTTGTCTGAGACGTTTGTCTCGCTGTATGAGGCTTTTGACAATGGTTAAAAGGACATTGTCTGCACGGGACAGAGAGGAGTAGCGCACCCTCTGATTCCCCGCTTATATATATAATTCTGTGATTGCTAAGTATCCGTAGAACAAACGGTGACGGACTAATTGTATCTGTGTTCCCTACAGGGAGACGGAATGGGACCGTTCACTTGGATTGCGGTGTTATTTCCATTGATTGAGTGTACCCTCGGAGCCTCCCCAGAATACAGCTATGTATACACGGATTGGCAATATAGCGTACAGGCAGTGTGTCACTGGAATCCTTATCCAGAGGCAGAAACCTTGTTAAGCGGAATGCAGTTGTTCTCATGGTTTCAGAAACGGTATCCATTTGAGTTGTTTACCCACATTCGGACACGCCCTGGTAATAGACTGAGTGCTGGTCTAAGGATGGCAGTTGCCGGTAAAGAAGTAAAGCTCTATACTGAGATGACAACATCCGCCGCTCCTATGACCGTTAGAGTGGTCCGGAGTGATCACTGCAATGCCGCTTTAATAATTATTAGCTTCAACTTTGAGAAATGCCACCTTACATGGGTATGGAAGACCTTCCTATTCACATGCCAGAATGTAACTCGGACCCCGACAGGCTGTAGATTCTCCTGCAGTAAAATGTGGTGCCCTGACCCTTCTGTTCACACCCCTCCTCCTTCTGAAAGCCACCCAGCTATGTATGTAGGCAGCTCCGTAGTCCAAAAGGACATAGAAATGGTCGCTTACTCGAATGTCCAACCCTTAATGAAAACAATGATACTAAATTTCACAGTGGTTAATGTTTCAAGGGTCCTCCCGAATTGCCAGCCTTATCTGAAATTGGCTTGGACACAGTGGGAATACTGGGAGAAATGATGGCTGTCGTTCTCCCACCCACACACTCGCCCTAAGCGAAACGTCCTAGGGACCATATTAGGAGGAATTGGAACTGGTGGCGCAATCGTAAACACTATAGAGAATGAAGTACTGGCAAACAAATTAAGCGTGGTTGGCACAAAAACAAAAGACATTGGAGTGTCCTCTGCTGCTGGATTAACTAACCTAGTGAGAGGCATGGATTTGATTAGTCAATTGCTACCGCAATGGGTTGGTGTCGAGAGAGATGTAATATCAGACCTTGGTCGTGTGTTAACCAACACGACTCACGATCTGTCAGTTGCTATCCAATGCACGCAACTGCAGAGCAACATGATCACCTTTGCCGCACAGGTGATCCAGGCCAGTCTTATGGGATTAATGCACCCTGAGATTCTGAGCCTATTAAAAGAGCGCTACTCGGAATCTTTGGAACACCCTGCCGCTTTGGCACAAATTTGGCACGCTACCTGGAAGGGCCTAACCCTCACGGTAGACATCACGCACGAGAGGATTCTGGATCCCGTAATTTTACATCCATTATCCCATCTAGGACTACCCTTAATAGCCGCCAATGCCACCTTGTTACCCCAACAGATGTACCATTGGTCCAACGGTACGCATTCATTTGATTTATCGGGTTGTTTATTTCACCAATATTGGGCACAGTGCTTTCGCAATATTGACAGTTTTAGTCATGGCAGCATCTCTGAATACGTTGTAGTACCGGTTAATTATACAGTCATGGCTCAAATTAATAGTGAGTGCTTTTGCTTAAGAACCCCATGTGCAAATGTGACAGTACTGCCTAGTGGTGCAACTGTAAGAATCAACCACACCGCTGGCAACCCATGCTTTTGTTCCCAATACATTCAAGATTGCTTTGGTAAAGACTTCTGTCTCCAGCGGGAGATAAGAGATTATATACTCGAAACTGGATACGTGCCCACGGAGTCCTAATTAGTCAGATTCCATCTGGAAGACTAGATCCCCGTGTCTGCATGGCTAAGGAATCTCAGCAGCCTAGCAGACAGAGTAAAGGAGGTTTCACACTCCCTCCACCAGAATACCTTGACAGTTAACCATTCGGCCAAGGTGCTCGTTAAAATGTCAGAAGAATTGGAAACAGCCGCCCGACACTCCTGGTGGAATACCTTCACCTGGTCATCCACAGGGCAGGCAATCGCCCACCTCGCATTGCACCCTTTGATTATTTTAGTCACATTTCAGGTTATACTCGCCTTATGCTTAATTGGCCTTGCACTGTGGGTCAAGAAACAGATTTTCCAGCTTCAAGCTGGCCGGTTTTATTGAAAGCTCCGAGACGTATATTTTTATGTTTGTAAGTAATTTAAGTGTTAGTGTTAAGTGTTGTGTTTTGATGTCATGATTGGTTTCAAAAGCCTATCTGAGGGCAACCAATCTTTAGGTCTCCCCTCGGACTCTAGCTTATATTCGTGAGGTAGGGATACTGCTAACTCGGGGCCAGCATTGAACCATCGGAGCTGTATTGACGAACCAGCCCCAAGCCCTTGGTAATACATCATCAGGCTTGGAGTTTCGGCTCTGAGTCGGAGCAAGGGGGACTTGGGTGAGCGACTGCAGACGTGACTTTGGTTATTTGTCTGCTAATTGGAACCAGACCTAAGGGCCGGCATGTAGATGGGAACCACAGATCCCAATCTCGCGGGGAGAGGAGGTTAACATCGGTATATCAGACCAATGAGTCAATGCAGGCTCCAAACTAGCAATCTCGCTACCGTCTTGGCCTTCCTACGGCCAATACAGCCCTGTACTTGGGAGCTATTTAAATCCCCACTCCCTCAAGGTTTTCTTGGTTACAGTGAGAGAATTCGAACCCAACTCCCAGTAGGCTCTAAGCCAGTAATTTACATTTGGTATGTACATTGGCTACTAACAATGTCAGTCTTCTGCAAAATAGCTACTGGTCGGCAGCTTTGGAAAACCGGGATGACACCCCCCGGACCTGACCACCACCCCCGGGCACCGTGTGGGGGGGTGAAGTACGAAATATCACCACTCCAACCGGGAACACGTTCCAAGGAGATGGCCCGAGCTTTCTGCTTCAGCTGTTGGACCTATGGGGAGGGTGATCCAGCCACTCTCCGACGGCCTTAAAGACTGTTTTCACCAAATACCCTGGTGTCAAAGACTTTTGCCTTTGCGAAATGGACCATTCCTCTCACCAAAACTCTGCAAACTGCTAGCTGCAAGGAGCTAGCTCCCGGGCTAGCTGCTCTGCAGGACTGGAAACATTGTAACTTTCACTTTCTGCTTTCACTAACTCTGCAAGCCTCATTGGAAGGCGCGTGCCAGATTACCACCTCAAAGGTTTCGCATTGTGCTATCTACAGCCATTACCCAGTTTTTGACAGCTGTCTATTGAAGGGAGGATTTATTGTTGTTAGATAAGTGTTACTGTGTGATCTGAGCTAATGCCTTTGATTTATTGACCAATGCTTAATTGACATTTGTGTGAATGTTTAGGTTTAGGCTTTTAGACAGGAATGTTTTTACAAGTTAGAAGTCTTTCGTGCTCCCCGCAAAAATTCCCTTTGCCCCAGGAGCGATACTACCTCTGAGCCTGTAGACCCCTTTTCGGCCCTAAATTTGCATTAAAATACTTAAGTGGAAAATGATCGATATTGTTCCAAATCACCCATTTTCGGGGGGGGGGGGTGTTCCTTGGCCAAATTTGCAGTTCCTAGGCCAAATTGGAGATAACAGGAGATATCATTTTGATATCAATAATTTCGCTTTCTTCCACCACCCCTGTTACTGCCCTGGCTAGTCCGAGCTGTGGGGATATTAAAAGATATCCTCTTGATATCACAATTCGGCTGCACTTCTCTATTCCTCTCCACGTGCTTGCGAAACCGTCGCACAAGCACGTAAAACAAGCTCGACCGTTAATAGCCGTAATATTCAAACTACAATACAGGCAGGCCAGAAATAGCTGACTCACTGCTTTAGGAGACCTCCAGGCAAGTACTCTAACTAAGAATGCACGCCACTTACAAAAGAGCCTCTGCCCCGCACTGGTAGCTTGATGGATAACCTATACAATACCCAAGTACTCTGCGTCTGCATACTGACTACTCTATTGAGAACCGCTACGATAACTCAATCATTCAGATTCTGACCTTTCGGAGGCTTTGTCTCCAACTCCAAATCTATTGTTTTCCCCCAAGTACGGTATAGCCTGCACTCACAATTCTCCGTATAAAAACCCTTGATTCTGAGACCTTCCTCGGAACGCTCCCGAGTTTCAACCCGCCTTGCTGCCACTTTGCTTGGCGAGCCTCCCCTCAGCTCCACGTGCTGAGCTACATCACACCCCAGCTTTGCTCTCTATTTTTCTGGGCTTCAGGACAGGTGAAGTATCACCCAAACCAGCAATCCCTCTAAAAACCCCTCTATACCACTCCAACCTTTATTTTTTTTAGTTATCTTGCATGAGTGTGTCGCATACACTGTTTTGCTTGTATTTAATAAACATCATTTATTGTTTCAACTTTTGTGTGCTCCTTGACTCGAACCGACCCCGTAGACATAGGGTTCAATATCTCGCTACATTACCCTGCCTCTCGTAACGCTAAGCAGTGCTCTGAGCTAATTTTCCCCACCTTTAGTTGAGCACATTTTGTTGTCTCTCCCGGGACCCCCAGTACACAGGGTAACACCCCTCTCCATGTGTTTGTGGGCCCCCCGAACAAGCACAGAACTAGGCTCGGCTACTAATTGCTGCAATATTCCAACACAATACAGGCACACCAGAAATAACCAGATGGCCGCTTTAGGAGACCTCCCTGCAAACACTACATTATGTATGCACGATACTTACAAAGGACTCCCTGCTCCGAGCAGGCAACTTGACAAACTGAACACTCAACTGTCAAGCGTCGCACATCTGCATACTGGCTTCTCCATTGTCAATTTGGACCTAAAGCAATCATGCTAAATTTTGACCTTTCCAGAGCTTTGTCTCGTGCCCGAAATTTATTGTTTTCCCCAAGTACGGAATAGCCTGCAGTTACATTTCTCCCTATAAAAACCCCTGATTCTGAGACCTTCCTCGGATCACTCCTGAGTTCCATCCCGTCCTGCCGCCGTTCTGCTTGGCCAGTCTTCCCCTCAGTTCCGTTGGCTGAGACAGCTATACTTCGGACCTTCGCAGTGATCTATCCAGGCTTCAGGACAGGTGTCGTATCACCCAATTCAACAATCCCTCTAAAAATCCCTCTGTACCACTCCAACCTTTATTTTCTATAGTTATCTGAGTGCGTGTGTGTTGCATACACTGTTTGGCTGTATTTAATAAAGATCTCAATTATTCTTATAACTTGATGTGCTCCTTGGCTTGGCCTGACCCGGTAGACATTGGGTAAAAGATTCTGCTCCGTTGCTCTGCCTCTCGCATTGCTAGCTTGTGCTCTTAGCTAATTTCCCCAAATTGTTTTATTGTGAGCGCATTTAGGTGTCCCTCTCGGGACCCTCAGAAATCAGGGTAACATTGAGACTGACTGGCAAAAGAAATTATAGCCTAAGGTTTCATGGACTCTGGTCCATTCCATCAAATGCAGCTGGTGAATTCCCCTCTTTTCTTCTAAATCTCTGTCAAAATCCAGCAGGACATGATGTCATATTACTTCCTGTTCACATTTGAAGTGGGAGTTCAATCAAAATGCACCTCTGGGAGGAAGTTCTGCAGGTTGTGTTTTTGTGCGTATAGGAGGGTTTCTGCATGGTTTTTAGCTAAAAATAACCTGCAAGTCATGGAATTTTTCTTAAAAAAATTAGGGTTGGATTTGGTGGGTTGCTTTAGGGACAACTAAAGTAGGGTATAGGGCCTTTACCTACCTTACCAGAGTCTGCAGAGGCTGAAAATCACTCATCATGCCTGAGCGATGCTTCCCTATCTATTTATATTGAGCTATAGTGTTTTAACCATAAAATTGAGAGAGCTGTCCTGTTTCTTGGACAAGTAGCCCGCTGTGTCTCCTGAAGTGTCACTGCTGAGCTGTTGCCTAGTTAGCAGGAATACAATATGGTTTGGATCTTTGTGGTTACAGGAAGAAGCACGTGGAAGTCTGTTCACACCGTGCTGGATGTTGTCCCAGTATTTTTACGACTTAGTCAACTCACTGGCTATTTAAAGCTGATATATTGTATTATATCAGGGTGAACTATAAACATCGGGAATATTTAAGGTTTGTGAGAAAGCATTCATTTTAATAGTCCAAGATGTTATTTCAAATAACACACCTCCTGACAATATGTTTTTCTTCTTTTCCCTTTTATTTGAAACTAGCATCTACACATTTAATATTGAATCCTCTGTTTGTAGATGTGGGTTAAAGAATTCCACTCTTAAAAATGACTGAATTTTACCATATCTTTCTCTTTTTGCAGGTAATCCTGTGGCACTGGGAACATGCCAACCTTCTTCCTGAACTGTTCCAGATTTGAGCCCAAACTGTGACATACAGTAAACGTGGGCCACACACATAATACAATGAGATAGGTGTTCCTGGTAACCCAGCCCCTCATGGTAACTGGGGGGAGGGAGAAAAATTCTCCAGTGGCAATGGTCAGAACTGGACAGTCCAATGTGGAGGCTCATTTGCCAGTAGTGGCCATGGCCATGGCTCTTCCTCTCCCCCAGGGCAACCGAGGAATTCAGGAAATTAGGAAGAGGCCAGCAGTTCTTGCTAGCAACAGGGAGGGAACGATCCTCTACAATCGGGACATAGTGAGGAGAGGAGGCATGTATGAAATCTGCTCAAAAGAGCTCCGCCTGAAACCGACCATCAAGTTGATTGAAGCTTTTGTGAGGGTACGTGGGCCTGCTGCTGCCTCGCAGCCTGTCAACACCATTCAGCCCCCTGATACACATCCCTGACTCCACATATTAGGGATGCCCAAGATCCAAGGCCCTTTCCCAAAGAGTTGTGGCTTGCAGGAAGCCTGACAGCTGGGGAAGACAGATGGTCAAAGTGGGGATCCAGATCTCATGGGCAGAATGCTCCACTAAGCTCCCGGTGACACCGGAGCAACCCAAATTATCCCTCACTCTGACCTAGCCCCAAGTGCAAAGCCATCTCTGAGCCCATGGTGCTTCGAAGGCATGGAGAAGGCTTGCACCGGGGTGAGGTCCAGGAAGAAAGCTCCAACAACATAGACAAGGAAGAGAGCAGCACTAGTGTGTGAGAGCCAGGAAGAAGAGGACATTCAGTGAGTGGAAGGTACTCTCAAGTTTCCAGCACGTGCTGTGATTCCCACTAAGTGACCCCTGCTAGACACCCTCAGCTTCTCCCCAGACTTCCTCAAGTCCTTGGCAGAAAGATTCCACTCCTTCCATGCCCTCTTCAAAAGGAATGTCCCATGGAGCTGGGGATCTGGACAACATAATCTGGCAAGGGCATCTGCACTGGCACACCCTGACATGACCATACACACTCCCCACACATGCAGCAAATTGGGGGAGACTTCAACAGCCACACCTGCAGCAGCCAAATAGGATTTGGCTACTGTCTTCCCCTCCACAGAGCTGTACTGGTGCCAGATCACATTTACCTTCCAAGGCTAGCAATGCATTTTTCTCATGGTGATCTTCAGAGGAACCAAGGTATTTCACAGCTTCGTCTTGGTCACCATCCTGCCAAGGAAAAAGACACCACTTCCAGAGGCATCTGGGATAGATACCAGCTTCCCCTCTGATTTGGCAACAAAGGTCAGAAGCCATAAGTGGTCACTGCCACTCTTACAGGAGATTTCAGAGATCCACAGACAAGCACAAATGCAAAGGACTGCAAGGGAAAGCTCCCAGACTGGGCAACTCCTTTTCTTGTGGAGCAACCAAAGAGCGAGGCAACTGCTCCAACTCCCTTCATGGATTGGCAGCCACCCTGAGAAGACATGCCCCAGTGATCTTTTTCATTTTTCCACATAATTCTTAGTCTGTTAGATTTAGGTTTTATTAGGTGGTAGAATTTGATTTTTTCCCCTTCAGCACAACAGTGGCAATCATGGTTCCACTCTCGCCAGACACAGTAAAAGCTGTTCTCCTTTTCTTCCCCTGTTAGTTCTCCCTTGGCCCCTTCAGGCAGGAATCCCCAACAAGTGCTTCCCCTGGAACTGTACAATCATGGAACCGCAGAAACTTCCAGGTGAGGGCATGCTCTGTGAAATCTTCCCTGCAGTTGATGGTAGCAACCCTAAACATTTACTTGCAAATCCAACCATGGTTCGCAGAACACAAATCAGCTACAGCCTGTACAATTGCTAAACGTATATACATCCTCAAAATGGGAATGTGGAGGTCTTTTGTCAGGAAGGCCCAAAGGCAAAATCACCCAACTTTGTCACATAGTGCAAACCCAAAACAGCTGCCTCGGCATTCAACAGTTTGTATTTGGCAACCCCCGCTCCAGCCTGCCATGTGGCAATTGTTGCAGCTGCAGCTTGGAAAGATGGAGACCCCTTTGTGCTTTGCATCCTCCACAGAAGTGCTGAAGGGTGCAAAGCTTCTATTGATGTCAATTTGGTCTCAACATTGGTGAAATGAAAATTGTTGAGATTACAGATTGGCAGAAGCAGTACTGGAGTATGCAGCGAACCAATTTAGCTAAACACGCTCCACTGTCCTGATTCATCCCTCTGAATCAGACTGCTTGCAATTTGAGTGACAGATCAATTTGGTTTCAGTCAAGGGGAATACTTGTCCTGAACCTCACTCACGAGGAAGACAGGTAAACCCTCCAATTTGTCCATCGGCATCCAATTGCTACTGCATTCGATCCATTAATTATTTGTTTTTTTAAAAAATATTTTTATTGACATACTGAACATATACATATACATACATAAGCAGAGGCTGGATGGCCATCTGTCAGGAGTGCTTTGAGGGTGTTTGTTCATGGCAGGGGGTTGGACTGGATGGCCCCTGTGGTCTCTTCCAACTCTACATTTCTATGATTCTGTGAAAATGGAATAAGATAGCAACATTAAAAAGGATAAAAGACACTAAAGAATAAACACAAACCAAACAACAATATAACATATAAGCGTCAGAGTCCAACTCCCTGCCTGTGCCTCTCTGCCAGCAATAGAAGAGAGATGAGAGTATTTGCCCAAGAGGAGGCGGTGGAGAGTTTCCAGTGCAAACAAACAAGTGGAAATGCTGAGCCAAGCCAAGTCAAGGTCAATCCAAAGGGCTCAGAAAGCCGAAGGTCCGTCCAAAGGGGTTGAGGGAGCCGGAACACGAGAGTCAAGAAAGCTTGCATGGTGATTTGCTACAAGCAAACAGCAAGCCATGCTGACAGACTTAAATAGCTGATGAAAACAGGTAATACTTATCACTGTTCTGTTTTGTTAATCTTGCCAAAAAGGCTTCCCTCTGAGCTGCTCATTTCTGACTCCTCCATGATTGGAGGCTGGGGGGAAAAGGCGAATCTAATTCCTCTAAATCATTGCTGGTTCCTTCTCCCTCTGGGGCTGGCTGCAACAAATCTGCCTCTGCTTATCTTTCCCTGATGGGGGTGTTTGCAAGCTGGTTTAGTCTACCACTGGCTTTGTTCCTGGCACAATCAATTGCTTATTGACCTCTGAGCCGTCGTCTCTCACAATAAGGACTAAGGAAAAGGACATATACAATACTATTACAATTACTACAATTAATTATATCACTTCCAGTTTGGTCAAGAGCTGGGAGACATGATCTTCTGAGCTCTGAGGAGAAGATCACTGTTGCCGCTGATTACTAGGCAAGGAATGGTTCCCGATCTGGTTTGTTCTGTGCAGCAGTACGAAGAGGACAACCAGGGAAGATGAGTGACTTGGAGCCATGGCTGATCCCTCCATCCATGATCGGTTCGGATCGCGAAGGCTAGTCAGCCGGACTGGGTGTAGTTGCCATTAGATCTTCACCGGCAGCAGTATGGAGACTGAGGAGGAGAGTTCTCCTATTGTAATATTCCAGTTGCCAGATTTCTTCTGTTTTTTTGAAAAAATAACCTGTGCTCTTTGGATCCCGAGGGATGCGTATGTTTCAGAAGGCCCTGGGTGAGAACTGGAGTTTACCCTCCGAATAATTGACAATCAAATCATCTTCTTGTTACTTTCTAAATTTGTATAATTTCCTCCCCCTGGAGTGTGTGCTGGGACTTTCATTTTAATACACTGGGGAATCACTGAAAGTTTTAGATCTCTCATTAACGCACAGAATTTCAGTTATTAAAACGAGTATTCTTCACAAAATACTATTTTTGTTTCTGATGATCCCAGTGACAATTTCTGGAAAGTGGCTTCAGTGGTGTACAAAAGATCTTTCCAATTTCATTCGATCCATGAATTAAAGATGCCACCACATTGATGCAAGCAGAACCCCCATTGTGGGTTCCCATATATTAAAATCAGATTTTGGGAACTAATGCTATTACAGCTGACAATCACCTTGAAAGAGATCCAAGTAGGACTTCATAAGTTGAATATCACTGCACAGTGGCCTGAGAGTGCACCCTATTTACACCCCAGCGAAGCTGGCTGGGCAGAAGGGCTTAAGTTGTGATCTGGACCTGTAAATCGCACTAGAGTTAAATGGGCATGGACAGACTGGATCACACCTCTAGGAGAGGTGTGTCTCTGTTAGAAGTGGCCAACATTGACGTTGATGTTTTAGCAAATAAGTTGTCCTACATTACTACCAGCATGACTAATATGAGTGAGTCCTTGGAATACAAATAGTTTCAGGAAACATACTGTATTCCAAAGACCATAATCATTGGAATACAGTACTCGGACCCAAATATCCCATCATCTTTTAACGTAGAGTAACAGCACTGCATCCCATCTTCTTTTACCTCAGAAGGATGTCGACACAGAGAAAACCTGGGCTTTATTTGTTCAGATGATGATTTGAAGTCCCATCATCCCTGTTTGACAGCCCCTAAGGGCCATGATGGCCAGTACACCTATGAAGTCACCCAAGACACCAATTTGGCCATTGATTATGCTGGAAAAGGATGTGTGTGGATGAGAACTGTTCTGCCACAGCATCACACTAAATGGATATATGTTACAGCCCATGATGCCCACTTTAAATCTCTGTTTTTGCAATGTTACAACACCGATTATTCAATTATTGCAGCTTATCCAGTACATGACAGTACACGAGTGTTGCTTTAGCATACCAGGAGACCAAGAAACTCATTGGAGTACCTTGAGCAAGTCACAGTTAAACTCAGAGGAAGGCAATGTCAGCCCACTCCTCTGAACAAATCTTGATGATAAAACCCCCTGGTAGATTCACCTTGGAGTCTCCATTAGTTGGAAATGAATTTAAGACACACAACAACAAAAAGTCAGATGCTCTGAAAGGCAAGAGTTGGTTTATAAATAAGCTGTTCTAACATGGATAGTTTCCAAAGGGAGGAGCAGTTCGAATTGATTCATTTGTGCTCCTGTTAACCTAAAACTTGAGTGACTCAGGGGTCCACCATTGATGCCAGTACCTCCATTAAAAGGTGAGGAATTATTAGCTCCAAAAGGAGGCCTGCAAGATGGGGGTAACCTAAGGAGATCTTTTTCACCTATGTTTACAAGTAGGGTTTGCTTGGTTGGAGAAAAAGTAGTTAAGACAATCAGCATCTGCTTCTGCAATGTCAAAACCACCAACAGTTGTGACATAGAGTACTGAAAGCATCAGCTTTGGCAGACTATTCTGAGTCTGTGTAGACTCAAGTGGACAGTCAAGTTGCTCATATTCTAAAATGGCTTTAAGGGCTTCTACCTAGGCCACTTGACTTGAGTTAGGTCATGTTATAGAATCATAGAGTTGGAAGAGACCACAAGGGCCATCCAGTCCAACCCCCTGCTATGCTTGGTAGTGTGGAGGAGTCATTCACCTGGATGATTCTGTAGCCAGTCTAAGGTGTGCTGAGACATGGAGCGATGGACTTTCACAGAACTGGCACACAAAGCTTTGCAGTTGGGCTCTCCCACTCTGCCAGCCACTGCACATGAATGAAAGGTGGAAGGGGACACTTGTGCTGCTCTCCTGTGACTATCATGCTGTAAGGAGCAAGAGCCTTGCTCTGCTTCTTTTTATAATCAACACCACGTTGTACTAGGGCAAGTGTCCACTTTGCGATCTGTGCATTGTAGACCTGTCCTTTCCAGATCTTACCTGACAGAATGTACTTGAAAGGGGTGTGCATAGTGTGCACAATGACTTGCATACCTCCCTCAATCAGCTCCCAGTGTGTCAAGCTA
The DNA here is from genome assembly GCA_030412105.1 of Cyclura pinguis. Taxonomy (NCBI): domain Eukaryota; kingdom Metazoa; phylum Chordata; class Lepidosauria; order Squamata; family Iguanidae; genus Cyclura; species Cyclura pinguis. The sequence continues at coordinate 11,853,193 of CM059599.1, read as the reverse complement.
GGCAGACCTAACAAGGGCTGCACTTTTGCTCAGTAGGCTTCAGGCAGTTAGAAGCATATGCAATGATTCTGTGGTTGTCTGCGTGCAGCTGAGTCAAGGTAGCAACTATGCTAAACTCCGATGTACCCAATTGATAAAAAAAAGCTTAGAAATGTCCAGGTGAGCAAGGGCAGGGGCTTTCACTTGGCTGTGCTTCAGCTTAGCAAAGGCATTCTACTTAGCAAGTCCCCATTCCCAAACTGTTTCCTTCTTGAGGAGCACATGGAGGGAATAAGCCTTCTCCACAAAGGACTCGAAGTTCCTAGATGCGAAGTCCTTGAAATCCCTCAATGCAAGTACCTCTGTGGACATGGGAAGTTTGGAGATCACCTCCACGCACTGTGTGTCTGATGTTCGTCCATCTGACCCTAGTGAGAGTCCCAAGTACTTTAGCTCAGTCATGACCAATTGGGCTTTCTCCTGGTTTGCTTTGAACCCAGTATCCCAGATCAGACTTAGGATTTCCCTGGTTATCTCTCTGCTCTCCTCCTCTCTCAGTACATGTATTAAAATGTCATCCAGGTAGGACAGGAAGTGAGGCCATGAAGACGGTATCAATTTCTCCCACATTTTGAAGTAGTGGGCATGGCAAATGCTGGTGCTTGGATGGAAACCTTGAGGGGTATGCTTAAAGATGTACTGCTGGCCACAGAACTTGCATGTGAATTTATACCAGAAGGCCTCATGCAGCATGATCAAATGGAAGGCCTTAGCCACTACACTATAATATTCTACACAAGCGGCAATGGCTGACAAAATTTTGCTATACTTGCCCACAGTGGGGGGCACTGGGGGGGGATGTGGCATTGAGCGCACTGAAGTCAACTGTCATATGCCATGTTTTCCCATCCATCTTAAGGACAGGCCATAGAGGTGCATTGCAGATGGACTGCATGGAGATGATGACATCCCATTTCAGCAAACCCTCTATGGTCTTGCCAATTCCTTCCTCAACTTTGAGGGGTTACTTGCATAGTTGTAGCGGAGGAGGATCCTTTCCTTCAATGAAGACAGAGGTGTCTTTTACCAGACCACATTCTGCCTTGTCCTTAATCCAGATTTCTGGGAATTCCAATGTCCATGAGTCATTCTCATTTGGCCATAATGGACATGGTGCCTTAACTGCTGGGCAGTTATATACTGCAGAAATTAGAGGGTGTCAAAGATAAGTTACCACAAAAAGCCATTTGCCATGTCTACAGTCAAATGGTGTCCAATTAGGAAGGGTACTCCCAAAATACCATCATCTTCCTTCTGTTCTCACACACCCTTATCTTAGTGTGGAATTTCCCTACCATAATAAGGACATCCTCCCTGATCTTTGCCTACAGAGTCTCCTCTGTACCCAGATGGAGCAATATTTTTGGAGGTGGGCTTAACACACAGCTAAATCTGAGGACAGGATATTCTGGGCTGCTCCAGTGTCAACCAGGAGTGTGGTGGCCATTTCTACACATGTGGCCCTGACACCCACCTTAACCATTAGCTGCCTCCATGTGTCAGCCTCCAGGCAACCCACAACGTTTTGGGAAAGCTCTGTGGACTGTGCATACCCCAAGCGTGTGGAGTTTGTGTTGGTGTTGGGTAGGGCAATGATGTCCACAGGCTCTGTCGCTATAGCAAGGCTTCTCTGCAACTTCAATAGTGCATCGATCGACTAAAGGGTGGGATGGAAATAGAACTGGAACATGTCCGCTCCGCTCCTGCTTTTCTCAGGAGCTCCCATACATTCTTCATTCATCACCTGATCCTGACTGTTGAAGATCTTGGCTTCCCAACTGTTGGCGAGAGCTGTATGCGGCACACAGCTTGGCCTGGCCTTGCCATTTCCCAGGGTTTGAAGAGGTGCCATCTTGGCCAAGGCTGTTGCCAGGAATGGAGTTTACATGCTGCTTTCTCCAATTCCAACTACTCCTGCCACCACAGCAATAGTCCTTCCCCCGCAACCAACTACAGAAAGGAGCCGGATTACCAGCTGTGCATCATGAAGCGGGCAATCCAAATTGTCTAAGTAGTTGGCATACCCAAAAGATCTCTACCAGCTCAAGAATATCTTCCCAATATGGAGGTACATTTCACAAATGCTGATGCCTGAACACGTGGATTTTAATTTGCCTGAAATAACAAGAATTCAACACACATGCAACTGATTCTGTTAAAAGCTCAAGTGTGGAGCAATTCAGGAAAAAGATTGATAGAGGAAACCATGGAGATCCATCATGTTCTCAATGCCACAGTATTACCTGCAGAAAGAGAAAGACTCTGTTAAGACTCAGTCATTTTTAAAAGTGGAATTCTTTAAGCCACATCTACAAACTGAGAATCAAAATTAAAGGTGTAGATGCTAGTTCCAAATAAAAGGGAAAAGAAGAAAAACAGATTGTTATCAGCCTAGTTATTTGAAATAACATCTCGGAGTGCACAAGACTTCTTGAAACTTTACACTAGAATTTCTTTTCTCAGCCTCAGAGCTCTTACAGGATTTCTTTATAACAGGTATCAGTGTAACTCCTGCTTTTACTCCTCATAGCTGTTCTCATTTTGGGTGGATAGAATGAACAAAGAGCTAAAATAAGCCAAACAAACAATAAGACAGTATTTCTCTATAAGATTCTTACTTATTATCTTACTTATTTCTTTACTTACTTATTTCCTTTTGCAGCACACAACATGATTGCTACACTTGCCAATGGGCCTATAGCGAGGGGGACAACGGATAGGACTGCATATGCCACGAGCACGGCGACATTGAGCAGGAGTTGTTATCGCAGAGAATGCTGGAAGAAAAGAAAGAGTTACCTGATATTTTCATTACACAAAACTCACTGCACTTAGCATCATTGCCTTTTCTAACTGCAGACTTAGTCATTTTCAGAAGCTCATCAGGGGCAGATACAGGAGCAGAAAGATGTAGTTCTTCATTAATTTCATTCTCAAAGGAAGCAGTCAGTCATTTTAGCAATTTTTTCCCTGCCCAAGAAAGATTTCAAACACTATGCAAAGTTTGAAGTCCATTTACAGTTCAGGACTGTGAAAATTTTGCACACTTTTTTTACACAAAACTAGGAGGAAACAACATTTTCTGTGGAGAAAACAGCAATGTCTGTCCAGAAATATTATCTTCTGCACAGAAAATGCTGCTTTCTGTGGGAAAATAAAAACATATGTGACATTGTGCAGAATTAGACAATAATTGCAAAGTTTCTCATCAGTGAGACAGTCACCTCAATACTAGGAAAAAATGTTTTGACCATTTTTCATTTATTTTCAAACATTCCTCCCATCCCTACAGAAGAAGGCCTTCTTGGTGGCTGCTAGTTAACTGGACTTTTCAAATATTTTACTGCACAATAATGATGATGATGGTTAAAAAATTAATTGGTATTTTAACAGCATAACTGATTTCATTAGTATTTTAAGATGGATTATTTATTTATATTTTAGCTGAAGTTTTAAACTTTTGGAAATCACCTTCCATCCCAACCTTAGGAAAAGGCGGGATAGATCTCAAATACAGGAAGCTTCCACAATGCCCTGGTATCTGATTATTCACTCTCCTGACTCTTCCGAATTAAATTCTATTAATTTGATAAGGGATCCACTCCTTCATCAGTTCTTCTCATCTAGGGAGGCTCACTTGTAACTGCTCACGTGTGTGCACTGCTGGCAAAGACTGTTGCAGGGGGAATGTTTAGCTGAACGAGAAACTTTGCAAGCAGCATGTGTGTGGTTAGTTCCAAGTGAGCCTGTGTACTTCCTTCATGCTCCCTAAAGTATGGTACATGGCTCCTGTTTTTCAACCAGTTCTGTTTTCTGACAGGGCTGCAGTCCTTAACCTATCAGATAATTGGGAGAATCCTGCAAATAAATAAATAAATAAATAAATAAAGTAAGTAAGTAAGTAAGTAAGTAAGTTAAATAATAATCAGAATTGTGTTGTTGACTTATGCACACATCAGTTCTCCGACAAAAGTAGATGAGCATTCTTGTGGCCAGTTCAGCACTCCCAATGAATCAATTGGCACACTGTAGGCACACCTCCCAGGAATGCACAACTATAAAGCTGGAATCCTGTTGGTTAGTCCAAACTCAAGCAAACCCTGAGATTGAATTGTTAAATGGAGAATCAACACAGAAGTAAATCCTTTTGATTCAATGGCTTTACTCTTCTCAGGACTATCATGAAATGGTGGTGCTTGTGGAATTCTACTTATGTACCAGGAAACAGACTCTGTCCATTGTATAATGGGCCACAAAAGTGCAACTGCATATGTAAGTGAACTTAGACAAGTGTAGAACACCAACAGGATATAGGCACATGTAGTGATACCATTGAGCAGAAAAATCTGGGACTTGGGTGCATGCCTCTGCCAAGGGCTTAGTCATCCATCTCAAAAGTGGTCGTGAACTTTAAAGTACTTATTTCATTATTTTTTTAGCCCATCTTCCTTTACAAATGCGTCTCAAAGCAGATAACTTAGGACAATAAAGCTTTATACATATTGCTTATCAGATGCATCTGTTAATGGTGGGAGTCTTCAGAGCTATCTTTAAGCAACATGGGCCAAAAACGAGGTGATGTTGGGGCAAAGATGTTGGGAGCAAGAACAGCAAAAGCACACTTGGTTGTAAGAATTCCAGGGTCCAGAACTGAGTGAGGGCTTCAGTGGATTAGGGACTTCTGATCAATAAAGCAAATACCACCATGGAAACATACAATTGGAAGAGACATCAAGGACCATCTCATCCAATCCCTGCTAGCTAAAGCACTGATGAGAGTGTTACTACCATTGCTGGCCCGTGCTTGGAGATTACATTAGATATCATTTTGGTATCAATCATTTGGCTTCATTTTCCCATTCCACGCCACGTGTTTGTGAGGCCCCCGGACAAGCACAGAACTAGGTTTTGCTGCTAATTGCTGCAATATTCCAACACAATACAGGCATGCCAGAAATAGCCAGTTCGCCGCTTTAGGAGACCTCCCTGCAAACACTACATTATGTATGCACGATACTTACAAAGGACTCCCTGCCCCGAGCAGGCAACTTGACAAGCTGAACACTCAACGGTCAAGCTTCGCACATCTGCATACTGGCTACTTCATTGTCAATTTGGACCTAAAGCAATCATGCTAAATTTTGACCTTTCCGAGGCTTTGTCTCTCGCCCGAAACCCATTGTTTTCCCCCAGTACGGATTAGCCCGCGGTTACATTTCTCCCTATAAAAACCCCTGATTCCGAGACCTTCCTTGGATCGCTCCTGAGTTCCATCCTGTCCTGCCGCCGCTCTGCTTGGCGAGCCTTCCCCTCAGTTATATTGGCTGAGACTGCGGAACTTGGGACCTTCGCAGTGATCTATCCGGGCTTCAGGACAGGTGTCGTATCACCCAGTTCAACAATCCCTCTAAAAATCCCTCTATCCCACTCCAACCTTTATTTTCTATAGTTATCTGAGTGCGTGAGTTGCCTACACTGTTTCTCTGTATTTTAATAAAGATCTCAATTATTCTTATAACTTGGTGTGCTTCTGGACTTTGGTCTGACCCCGTAGACATTGGGTAAAAGATTCTGCTGCATTGCCCTGCCTCTCGCATAGCTAGCTCGTGCTCTTGGATAATTTCCCCAACTTTTTAATTGTGAGTGCATTTAGGTGTCCCTCCCGGGACCCCCAGAAATCAGGGTAACAAGAGATGATCACCCAACATTTCTTTCAAGTCTTCCAAGAATGAGAGTCTTCCACACTCCATGGAAGTCCATTACATTTACTCTTAGGATGACCTTTCCAATGTTTAGAAGGAATACCTTTCTTGGAGTTTGGATCCATTGTTTTGTTCAGCAGAAGAGAACTTTGCTCCATCTTCTATATGACATCGTTTCAGATATTTAAGGTGACTATTGAGTCTCTTCTGAGTCTTCTCTTCCACAGGATAAACACACCCAGCTCCCTAAGCCATTAGAACAGACACCCTAGCTACACCCTTCCTCACATTTCCCATTTAGCCAACGTTTACAAGACACCTTACCTGGAGCAGTCATCAACACCAAGAACAGGAAAGCTGAAAAGATGCTGAAGATCTTCATGGCTGAAAACCAGGACTGTTTCTAAGGAGGGGCTAAGATGAAGAGACAACCAACAGGAGGTTATCTGAGGAGCTGAAGAAATGACTGAAAGCTCATAATATTTATAGGACAATTGTGTGATTGTGTCACAGGCTCTGGACACTTTTAGGTGTCAGTTGACGTTTTGCTGCAATTCGTGCACAGTAATAATTGCTATGCAAATAGATTGCTATTCAATTGGGAAAAGATTGTTGGGAAGCTGTTGCCGAAACCGAATATCCATATATTGCAGGAAATTATCCCGAGTAGGCCTGTGAATGGGGCGTCATAGGAACATTGCTAAAGGACACATGCCTAAGCAGAAAAAATGAAATTTGCAAATGCAGAGTCTAACGGTCTCAGTAGACTACAGGCTAAACATGAGGCAACAGGGTGATGAAACACTCAAAAGGCCCATGCATTTCTGGGTTGCGTCAACACAATTATAGTGCTCCAACTGAAGGAAGTATAAGTTCTAATCTACTTCAATTACTACTAAGTGCTTTCAGTATGCAAAAGTAGTTTGCACTCAATTATCCCTCAGCAGGAGGGAGAGGAGGCCTAAACACCCTGGAGGCACCAGATCCCATCTTATCTTGGAAGCTAAACAGGCTGAACTCTGGTTAGTTCATGGATGGGAGACTACTATCCAATAGCAGGGACTGTAAGCTACATTAACTCCTTTCTAGTTAACATTGAAACCTTTCGTGAATTCGCCATTAGATTCACCTGGTAAACAACAGCCCCCACTACCTCGATACTTCTATTAAACTATACCTTTCATGTCAACGTTATTTCTGCAAATGAAGGTGATTTCTGCCATACCTTTCCAGCCTAATCCCTGGGCTGGAGACAGAGAGGCACAGAGACACTTGTTGCAAAACACATTGTGCATTTCCTTAACATTTTTGCACTGTACAAAGTTTTCATAAAGTAGCAGTTAATGTCATTTGAAATGTGATAGTATTGAAGACTTCTGTAGAAACCACAGACTGCCAAAATAATAAATGAATGGGTCCTAGAGTTGACCAAGCCTGAATGCTCCCTAGAAGCCAGAATGACCAAACTGAAATTATTGTAGTTTGACATGACTCATTAGAAAAGTTGATAATGCTTTATAAAGTGGAGGCAATGGAAAAAGAGGAAGACTGCATTACAGGTGGAGAGGCTCAACCTAGAAATCAACAGGGCTGAGTCTGCAAGCCCGTGAAAGGACTGTTTTGGAGTTCCTTTTGTTCATAGCGTCACCATAAGTCAAAGTCAACTTTATGACAATCGGCAACAAGGCATTCAGTTTTTACCGGGCAGGAATATGAAAGACAATGTAAGAAAGAAGAATTTCAGCAGGAAAAAAAAATTGTTATAATGTGAATGGTGAGCCGTTTCAGCAAGGGTGGGCAACAGCCAGGGACTTGGGACACAGTAGGCTTCCATGAGACCTTAGAGCACTAAACCTATCACCACCCTGCATTCTATTGCATACCAAATACTTTTTTAAAAAAATCCAGACTATACTTTTGAGTCCAAGCAACTTTCCATGCTCTGAGGGAGCAGCATCTGGGTTCCTTTAGACCTAGAACAAACTTTGCTATATATAAATGAAGTGAAATAAAATAGCCCAAGAAACCCAAACATAAGAAAATGGCCCCACATTGTTTCAAAGAAAACATTGGAATTGTAGCAAGTTGGGGAGGACTGGAGGTCTTAAAAATGGACTTGGCAGTCACCTGTTGCTGGTGGGATCTACTGTTCCACAGCTGTGCATTGTGGCAAAATAAGGACAACAGAGAAAACTATAGCCAGGAAACATCTATTCAGGACTCGCAAAAAGAAAATTGGAAGTATAATCAGAATAATCAATTCAAAAATCTGTTTTAGACACACATTTGTTAGCCAAATTCAACAAAAGGAAAGACCTTCAGGTGTGACAAGAGGCTACATGAAATTTGCATTATCACAAACCAGTCAGGAATCCAGGAATCAATGCCCAGGGAAATGTTTGAAGGAAGCCCAATTGAAACTGACTATCGACACACTTTGAAGACAAACACAATTGTGTTGCAAGAGGTTGGGCTGATGTCCAAGAAACCTGATAATTTGGTGTGTTTCATTGAATCATAGAATCATAGGGTTGGAAGAGACTACAGGGGCCATCCAGTCCAACCCCTTGCTATACAGAAACACACTTCAAAGCATTCCCAACATATGGCCATCCAACCTCTTCTTAAAAACTGCCAAAGAATTCTCCACCACACTCTGAGGCAGCATATTCCACTGTTGAACAACCCTGACTGTCAGGAAGTTCTGTCTGCAGTTTAAGTGGAATCTTGTTACCCTGTGTACTGGGGGTACCGGGAGGGACACCAAAATGTGCTCAACTAAAGGTGGGGAAAATTAGCTCAGAGCACTGCTTAGCATTACGAGAGGCAGGGTAAAGTAGCGAGATATTGAACCCTATGTCTACGGGGTCAGGTCGAGTCAAGGAGCACACAGAAGTTGAAACAATAAATGATGTTTTATTAAACACAAGCAAAACAGTGTATGCGACACACTCATGCAAGATAACTAAAAAAAATAAAGGTTGGAGTGGTATAGAGGGGTTTTTAGAGGGATTGTTGGTTTGGGTGATACTTCACCTGTCCTGAAGCCCAGAAAAATAGAGAGCGAGGCTGGGGTGCGATGTAGCTCAGCATGTGGAGCTGAGGGGAGGCTCGCCAAGCAAAGCAGCAGCAAGGTGGGATGAAACTCGGGGGCGTTCCGAGGAAGGTCTCAGAATCAAGGGTTGTTATAAGGAGAATTGTGAGTGCAGGCTATGCCGTATTTGGGGGAAAACAATAGATTTGGAGTTGGAGACAAAGCCTCCGAAAGGTCAGAATCTGAATGATTGAGTTATCGTAGCGGTTCTCAATAGAGTAGCCAGTATGCAAACACAGAGTACTTGGGCATTGTATAGTTTACCCATCAAGCTGCCAGCACGGGGCAGAGGCTTTTTTGTAAGTTGCGTGCATACCTAATTAGAGTACTTGCCTGGAGGTCTCCTAAAGCAGTGAGTCAGCTATTTCTGGCCTGCCTGTATTGTAGTTTGAATATTACGGCAACTAACGGCCGAGCTTGTTTACGTGCTTGTCCGGCGGCCTCGCAAGCATGTGTAGGGGAATAGAGAAGTGTAGCCGAATTGTGATATCAAGAGGATATCTTTTAATATCCCCAAAGCTCGGACTAGCCAAGGCAGTAACAATCCCCCTCCCGAAAATGGGCGATGTTGGGGACAATATCGAACATTTTCCAATCAAAAAGCAAAAATCAATTTAGAGCCCAATAGGGGCTTACAGGTTGGTAGCTGTATCACTCCTCAGGAAAGGGAGTTCCGGGAAGAGCAAAGGATTATTATGTTAAAGACATTCCTAACTAAAACCTAAACCTAAACACACACACACCAATGTAAACAATTAAACAATAAACAATGTCCAATGTCCCGTCAATAGGGAACTGTCGAAAAATGAGCAACGGCAGTAAATAGCAAATGCATTATGAAGCAATCAATGAAATAATCAATGGAATACTGTAAGTCCAATGCATGGTCTGGCAATGAAGGCAATCCAATGAGCAAATAGTTCAATGTGGAATGAAAGTTCGTAGTCTGGGGGAGGGGAGGTGCAAGCAAAAGTCTTGGCACCCCCCCCCTTGCAACAGGAAAACTCTTTTAGCTGGAGCGGGCAAGCAAAACATAAGTCCATCCAGGCAATGGAGCAGGAACAACAACAAAATGTCCAAGTCGGTGCAGCTTGGCTCATTGCAAGTTCAGGAGCAAAGATTCTTTGCAGAATTTGGAGCCTGGAATAGTCCATAGGTTTCCTCGGGTCAGCAACCGGTACTAGGAATGGCAAAGTCTGTTTTTGCACTTGGAAGGCTGCATGGTCACCTTCCCTCACAGTCACGGGTGTCGTTGAAGAACCAGGAATCTCCAAGTCTCGGCCATCAGATGGAGCAGCAACTTTCTTCGTCACCCCCCCCCACGGTACTCAGGGGCGATGGTACGACCTCAGGATCTTCCCAGTCTTCTGGATTAATTGACCTATTAAAGTTTTAACAGAAAAACTGACATGATCATTATCCAATGTATACCATAAATGCAAATGGCCTGCTCAAAGCCTACTGGGAATGTGAATTGAAACTGGGTCATCATGGCTGAAAAGACTAAGAGTCCATGGTGATATAAATAGCTATTGCGAGTAAAGCAGTATTGGCCTGAGGGGGGCCGTTAGTCAGGACAGTGAGGCTGCTGGTTCGGGTTCCGCACCGGCTCATGGGTCTAGAGACAGGCCAATGTTAACCTCCCAGCCGCACGAGAGGAACCTCCGGTTATGAAGGTCCCATTCGCACTCCAGTCTGTTTAACATGGACTTGCACGCTCGCACCCTCCTCGCTCAGACCGAAGAGGAAGCTCCAAGCCTGATGATGTTCCTGAGGGCTTGGGGCGGCTCAACAACCTAGTACCGATGGTTCGATGCTGGCCACAAATGAGCAGTGTGACCATCCACAGATATAGCTGAACTCCGAAGGCAGACCTGAAGACTGGTCGCCTTCGGATAGGCTTTTGCAACCAAACGGGACATTCAATTTCAAAAACAATTTATACCAAACATAACACCACTTCCCAATCACCCAAATATAACCAGGAACTATGTATATGAGCGGGAGGTCGGAGAGTTGGCCATCTCTCTCCGTCCCGTGCAGACAATGTCAATTTACCCATTGTCATACGCTTCATAAATTGAAGCAAACATCTCAGATAAGTTGATTTCTGGAATGTCCTTGTAATTTAGCGACACTTGAGGAGCAATTACATTTATGGGAGTTTTCCCAGTAGCTTCCTCAAGCGAGTCTGTATTGGCAATGCCTCTTGGATCGACTAGCTGACCCTTCCACTCTTTCAGATGAGAGGTGTGGAAGAACTTCAGACAGTCTCCCTTTTTCCTGGGAGTCCTTACCTGATATACAGCAGGGGAGATCCTCTTCACAATGGGGACAGGGCCAACCCACTTGGCAGCGAGGGAGTGCTTATCCTTATAGAAGTTTCTATATAGGACTAGCTGTCCCTCCTTCCACTGACAAGGGTGGTGAACCCATCCCAGTCTCTTGTCCATTTTCTGTAGGTTTTTGCCCAGCTGGGCAGCTACTTGCCTGTGTACTTGCCCTATATGCTGCACTAGGTTCCTCAGCCACTTGTTATTTAGAACCACCTGCTCTAAATCGGAGGGGAGGCTAGTGTTTATCCAAAAAGCCTTGGGCAGCATCATCTTCCGCCCAGTCATCACCATGTGTGGCGTGAAGCCATGAGAGGGTATCGTACCTCGGAAGGCCATCAAAATGATTGGCAACTTATTATCACAGTCCTTGCCGGAGGAACGCACCATCTTCCGAAGCGCTTCCTTCAGAGAGCAGTTCGTCCTCTCGATTTGACCTGAACTCTGAGGATGGTGGGCGATATGGAAGTGCTGGCGAATGCCCAGTGCCTTGCACAACTCCTGGGTAACTTCACCAGTGAAATGTACCCCTAAGTCTGAGTCAAGGTCATGTGACACTCTCCATCTCTCCCAGACATTGTTAAAGAGCAAGCGAACTGCCGTGCTTGCTGTGTTGTCTCTACACGGAAAGGCCTCGATCCACTTGCTAAAGGGATCGATGACAGTTAAACAGTATTTGTTCCCCCGCAGGGTTGTAGGTAACGGGCCTATAAAATCTATTTGAATGCGCGACCAGGGACCCTCTATGTGCTGGTACTGGATTGGCGCCTCGGGGCTGGAGGTGTCAGCGTTGACCATGGCACACGCCAAGCAGTTGTCGATCCACTGGTCTATATCCTGCCTGACCTGCGGCCACCACCCGGTTTCCCTTACCCTGTCCAGAGTCACATTTTGCCCTCGATGTCCCTGTTCATGCACAAACTGGATGATGTCACTTCAGAGGTCTTGGGGCACGATCCAGTGGCGTTGGCCACTGGCATCAATAGCCCAATACACTCCTTCTAGTTGGGAGATCTTGAACTGACCGGACTCATCTGAGCCCTTCTTGGCCAATTCCAAGATCTCAGGGTCTCCCTTTTGCAACACTTCCAGGTCGAACATGGGAGGTACCATGGGTTCCTTAGGACTGACAGTTATGGTGGCGATGGAGGGCCCATCATCCTGTAAAGCCGTATCCCGAGCTATGGCGTCTGCCCTGGTGTTCCAAATACATGTAGCCGTGTTCTTTTTCTGGTGTCCTCGGACATGAGCAACCCATGTGGGGGCAGTCTGTTCCTCAATCTGGGCAGCGATCCCGACCCATTTATCGAGATGGGCAAAGGGTTTCCCATCAGATGTTTTGAGGTCATTTTGGAGCCAGATTGGTAACCAAACACTGGTTGCTTTGGCAGTCCAATCGGAATCCGTATAGATGGCCAGGGGCCAGTCAAGCGGTTCATGCTCCAGGATAGCCCTAAGAGCTTCTACTTCTGCCACCTGGCTGGAATGTGGCTGGGCTTTTCCCTGTAGGGTGAAGGATTCTGCGACTCGGATCGCTCCATAGCCTGTCCGTGGGCTACTGTCCACGTGCATGGAAGACCCATCGCAGAACCAACAAACGAAGCCCTGTAACTGAGCTTCCTCAAGGGAGGCTCCCCATTCCACTGGTCATTGACTCGTAGTCATAGGTGGTAAAGGGCACTCATGCGTGGCTCCAGTCACAACTAGACCATAGGGAGCTGGTGGTTCCTGCAGTTGCTTCTGAAAATCCACCCCACGTGACACCAAGGAAACAGTTCATTTGGCAATCCGGGCATTAGATACCTGGCCATTCTGGACTTTTCCTAACAGGACGTACTTAAGCGGCGTGTGGGGGGTCTGGACAATCACACGGGTGCCTCCAATCATAAATTCCCAGTGCATTATAGCCCAGATCAGTGCGAGGCATGTTTTCTCACAGTGAGTAAATTTAGTCTCTTGTGGGTCCAAATTCCTGGAGGCGTATGCTATCACATGCTGAGTGCCGTTTTGTTGTTGTGACAGAACTGCTCCCATACTCCTATCCGAGGTGGCTAGTTGTATGAGGAACGGCTTAGCCATATTCGGGTGTGCAAGGGCAGGTGCTTTCATTAAGTCCTCCTTAAGTTGGGCAAATGTCTACTGTTGTGCTGGTCCCCATTCCCACTGGGCTTTCTTCTTTAATAGTGCATATAGAGGCTTGGTTTTGGCTGCGAAAGACTCTATAAAGTCCCTGGAAAAGTTGAAAGTCTCCTGAAGAGAACGCAAGGAGTGCACGTCTGTGGGGGCTGGTAACTTCGAGATCACTTCTACCCGCTGTGCATTGGGAATGTGACCTTCAGTGCCTAGACAAAGCCCTAGATATTTCACTTTGGTGGACACCAATTGGGCTTTTTCGCAGTTGGCTTTAAAGCTGGTGTCGTGGAGGATTCCTAACACCTCATGGGTGATCTCCCGGGTCTTTTCCTCCAAATTGGAATGAATAAGAATGTCGTCCACGTAAGACAAGACGTGAGACCTGGAAGCTGGCTGCAGCTTGTTCCACATCTTTTCCACGTGGACATGGCAAATGCTTGGGCTGGAATGGAAGCCCTGGGGCGTGCTTTTAAACACATACTGTTGCCCCCGGAACGTGAAGGCAAATTTATACCAATACGCCTCGTGCAAAGGAATGGAATGAAATGCATTCGCCAAGTCCAAGACACTGTAAAATTTGGCTCCTGCCGCAATGGCAGACAGATTTCATTATATTTAGCTACGACCGGTGCAACGGGCGGGGTGACGGAGTTCAACGCTCTAAAGTCTACCGTCATTTGCCATGTCTTGCCGTCTGATTTTAGCACAGGCCATAGGGGCGCGTTGCATATGGACTGCATTAGGGTGACTACATCCCACTTGATGAGTCCCTCAATTGTTTTCCCAATGCCTTCTTCTGCTTCGGCTGGGTATTTGTATTGATTCTGAGGTGGGGGGTCCTGGCCTTCTATCAAGACGCAGGCTCCCTTTATGATCCTACACTCTATTTTATCCTTTATCCATACCTCTTGGAAAGCTTTCACCCATGGGTTGCTGGTCACACAATGCATAGGGGCAGGAGCTTTAATGGTGGCACAACGGTGCACGGCCGAAATCTCTACTGGTCCCTGATCTAACTGCCATAGAAACCCGTTTGCGTAATCAACTGTGAACCTGTTTCCCTGGAGAAAACCGATGCCTAAAAGGCCATCGTCTTCTCACCGGTTCTCACATGCCCACAATTGAAAACCAAACGTCTCTATAGACATTGGGATGCCTGTCCATGCTCTAGCTTGGTGACCCCCCCCGCCATATCCAGAGAGCTGGACATGCTCGGGCATGGGTTCACCGTACCTCGCAAGTTTGGGGTGCAGCACGTTTACTGCCGCACCAGAGTCCACAAGAAGCGTGGCAGGAGTCTTATCCCTCTCAGTTCCTATGCCTCCCTTCACCCAGAACCTTCCTCACCTGTCTACCTTAAACCTAGCCACAACATTGCGGGGAAGCTTCCTGGACCGAGGGTACCCCTATGCTGGCAGATCCAGGTTAGGGTAGTATCCAGCCAGAGGCGGGCTGTCGGTCACGGCCTGGACCGGCTGTTTACTTCCCGCCTGAAGGTGCTTGTCTAGCACTTCCAAAAGCTCTGATGTTGGCCACTTGTCGAACTGGCTCATGTCCAGCCCGAACCTTCTGAGCATGCCCCAGACTCTTACTCTATCCAAGGAGTACGTCTGGGCCATGGGATCGTACCCACCAGACGCCTCCTGGGGAAAGCCCGAGTCAGAGGGCTGTTTGGGGGCAGTTGGCTGCTGTGGGGGAGTTCCTGCCTTGCCGGGCTGGCTGTGGAAATCTCTTCCCTGCCACTGCCTGTTGTCCTGTCTGGGTGGTGGTCACGAGTTCCAATTCCCTTGTGGAATGGAATTCAGAGCTGTTTTCCTGTGTTGGGAATGGGGCCCATATTTCGAGTAAGTGACCTCAGCTATGGGTTCCCAGTTCCCAGTGTCCTTCCTATGCTTCTTAGTGGGAGGTCTTAGGGATCCTGCGTCGTGGAGCAGGTTGGAGACCCGCCGGAGGTTATTCCTGAACTCTTTTTAGTTGGTGGTGGCTGGATCCACCAAACCTAAAACCATCTTGGTCTCCTGGTTAAGACCTCCGTACAAGAGCGTCTTAAATTCGAGATGGTCAAAGTTAGATCCACGGGGCGTCAAGGGGACCTTCTTGGCCAGAATGGCGAGGAGCTGCTTCCGTGCCACGTAAGCCTCAGGGTTCTCTCGAGGACCCTGTTGCTCCATGACATACAGCACACCTGCACTCTGTCCGGGCCACAAAATCCTCACTACCTCTCTCATCCAGTCGTGGGCCTCGAGCCTAACCAAGGCTCGAGCTGCCACGGCTGACTCAAGAGTAGGGAGCTCGGAGGGGGACATACAAAGCCGAGCCAGTTGGGTCAGGTCCTGACCATTGGCTGTCGGGTGAGAATGTATCACTACCTTTAGCCACATGATCCCGGTGGACCGATTAATAGGACCCAACTGGTCCACAATTGCTTTGACCTCAGTAGCACGCCAGGGGACCCTAATCTTGGTGACCTGCCTCTCCTGTGTCTCTTGCTTATCAGAACTGCCTTCTCCAAGGGGGGTGGTCCGTCTCGTCAGGGACCGTGTCTCTACCGGGTGGACTGGGACCTTAGGTTCGCTCCAGTCTGGATTGTGGGGAACGGTTCCCTGAGCATCCTTGGGCAGTGTCTCCCCAGAAAAGTCCTCTGCAAACATTGGGAGCAGCTCTGGGCACACAGTCGAAATTAAGGCTTTGCGCGTTTGGAGCTGGTTCTCCAGTGCAGCAATCTGTTTCTGGCAAGCTAGATGACTAACAGCCTCCTGCTGTTCTCTCACTTGCCCCACCATGAACTTGGTTGCAGACTGGGCATGATCCAGCTCAGCCTCTAGGGCGTGGGCTTTCTCCTCCCAAGTTTGCGCCACTACTGTGATGTTGTTTTTAGAGGGATTGTTGGTTTGGGTGATACTTCACCTGTCCTGAAGCCCGGAAAAATGGCTCTTTTGTAAGTTGCGTGCATACCTAATTAGAGTACTTGCCTGGAGGTCTCCTAAAGCAGTGAGTCAGCTATTTCTGGCCTGCCTGTATTGTAGTTTGAATATTACGGCTATTAACGGCCGAGCTTGTTTACGTGCTTGTCCGGCGGCCTCGCAAGCATGTGTAGGGGAATAGAGAAGTGTAGCCGAATTGTGATATCAAGAGGATATCTTTTAATATCCCCAAAGCTCAGACTAGCCAGGGCAGTAACAATCTCTTTTCCTACAGCTTGAATCCATTGCTCCTTGTCGTAGTTTCTGGAGAAGCAGAAAAGAAGCCTGCTCCCTCCTCGACAAGACATCCCTTCAAATATTTACATATGGCTATCATGTCCCCTCTTAACCTTTTCTTCTGTGGACTAAGCATCCCCCGCTCCCTAAACTGCTCCTCAAAGGGTGTGGCTTCCAGACGCTTCATCATTTTGGTTGCCCTCTTCTGGACAAGCTCCAGCTTGTCAATATCCTTCTTGAAATGATGTTCCCAGAACTGGATAGAGTATTCTAGATGAGATCTAACCAAAGCAGAATAGAGTGGTCCCATTACCTCCCTTGATCTAGATACCATACTCTTATTGATGCAACCAAGAACGGCATTGGCTTTCTTGGCTGCTGCATCACACTGCTGACTTGTGCTCAGCTTGTGGTCCACCAAGACTCCTAGATCCCTTTCAAACATACTCTTATGCAACCACATTGTATATTTGTGCATTCCATTTTTTCTGCCAAAAGAAGAAAAGGTAAAAGATTAAAGATATAAAAGAAGATAAAAAGTGGAAGTATAAAACAGTACTAGACAAACTGAGATACTTTTCAATATTCTATAGCTGTGCTTTGCAACACAGGCAAACTAGTAAAGGAGACACAGATGGAGTGAGTGAACTGTGTGGCTTCATTTGCATCAATGAAAGTTGCATAGCTGCTATCCACCACTCTGGGCTTAGACACCTACAGTAAATGGACCAGATTATCAGGTTTCTTTGGCAACACAGATATGTCCCTTGCAACATAGATGTGTTTGTCTTCAAAATGTGTCAATAGTCAATTTTAATTTGGCTTCCTTGAAACACTTCCCTGGGTATTGGTTGCTGGGTGCCTGAACTGTGATAATGCAAATTTCATGTGGCCACTAGTCACATCTAAAGGTGTTCTGATGCTTTTCCCTTTCTTGAATTGGACTAACAAACGCATTGCCTAAAACAGATTTTTAAATGATTATTCTGGCCAACCTGGTTACATTTCCCTGCCGTGAGTCCTGAATAGATTTTTGCTGGCTATAGTTTTCTCCGTTGTCCTTATTTTGCCACAATGCACAGCTGTGGAACAGCAGATCCCATCAGCAACAGGTGACTGCCAAATCCATTTTTAAGACCTCTAGTCCTCCCCAACTTGCTACAATTTCAATTTTTCCTTTGAAACAATATGGGACCATTTTTCTATGTTTTGGATCTCTTGGGCTATTTTATTTCACTTAAATTATATATTAAAAGTTTGTTCTAAGTCTAAAGGAATCCAGAGGCTGCTCCCTCAGAGCATGGAAAGTTGCTTGGACCCAAAAGTATAAATTGGATTTTTTTTAAAATAATTGGTATGCAGGAGAATGCAGGATGGTAATAGGGTTAGTCCTCTAAGGTCTCATGGAAGCCTACTGTGTCCCCAGCCCCTGGCTGTTTCCCGCCCCTGTTGTAATGGCTCACTGTTCAAACTACTACAAAATTTTGTTTTCCTTATCTGCTGAAATTCCTCTTTCTGACTGCCTTGTTGCCGATTGTCATGAAGTTGACTTTGACTTATGGTGATGCTATGAACAAAAGGACCTCCAAAACAGACATTTCAAGGTCTTTCAGATTCAGGGCTGTAGCTTTCTAGGTTGAGCCTGTCCACCTGTGATGCGGCTTTCTGGGTTGAGCCTGTCCACCTGTAATGGCAGAAATCACTTTCATTTGCAGAAATAACTATGACATGAAAGGTACAGTTTAATGGAAATGTCCAGGCAGTGGGGGCTGTTGTTTACTAGGTGAACATAATGGTGAATTCATTATGGTTTCAATGTTAACTAGAAAAGAGCTAATATAGCCTACAGCCCCTGCTATTGGTTGGTGGTCTCCCATCGATGAACTAACCAGGGTTGAGCCTGTTTAACTTCTAAGATACGATGGGATCTGGTGCCTCCAGGGTGTTTAGGCCTCCTCTCCCTCCTGCTGAGGGATAATTGAGTGCAAACTACTTTTGCATGCTGAAATCAGATTGCAGCAATTGAAGTAGATTAGAACTTACACTTCCTTCAGTTGGGACACTATAATTGTGTTGAGGCAGCCCAGAAGTGTATGGGTCTTTTGAGTGTTTCATCACCCTGTTGCCTCATGTTTAGCCTGTAGTCTGCTAAGACCCCTAGATTCTGCATTTGCTCATTTCATTTCTCCTGCTTAGGCATGTGTCCTTTAGCAATGTTCCTATGACGCCCCATTCACAGGCCTACTCGGGATAATTTCCTGCAATATATGGATATTCGGTTTCGGCAACAGCTTCCCAACAATCTTTTCCCAATTGAATAGCAATCTATTTGCATAGCAATTATTACTGTGCACGAATTGCAGCAAAACGTCAACTGACACCTAAAAGTGTCCAGAGCCTGTGACACAATCACACAATTGTCCTATAAATATTTTGAGCTTTCAGTCATTTCTCAGCTCCTCAGATTACCTCCTGTTGGTTGTCTCTTCATCTTAGCCCCTCCTTAGAAACAGTCCTGGTTTTCAGCCCTGAAGATCTTCACCATCTTTTCAGCTTTCCTGTTCTTGGTGTTGATGACTGCTCCAGGTAAGGTGTCTTGTAAACGTTGGCTAAATGGGAAATGTGAGGAAGGGTGTAGCTAGGGTGTCTGTTCTAATGGCTTAGGGAGCTGGGTGTGTTTATCCTGTGGAAGAGAAGACTGAGAAGTGACACAATAGTCACCTTAAATATCTGAAACGATGTCATATAGAAGATGGAGCAAAGTTCTCTTCTGCTGCTCGAGAGACAAGGGCACAAAACAATGGATCCAAACTCCAAGAAAGGTATTCCTTCTAAACATTGGAAAGGTCATCCTAAGAGTAAATGTAATGGACTTCCATGGAGTGTGGAAGACTCTCATTCTTGGAAGACTTGAAAGAAATGTTGGGTGATCATCTCCCAGGAGTGCTTTAGTTGTGTACCCCAGCATGGCAGAGGATTGGATGAGATGGTCCTTGAGGTCCCTCTCAATTGTATGTTTCCATGGTGGTATTTCCTTTATTGATCAGGAGTCCCTAATCCATTGAAGCTCTCACTCAGTTCTGTACCCTGGAATTCTAACCAAATTTGCTTTTGCTGTTCTTGCTCCCAACATCTTTGCCCCAACATCACCTCATTTTTGGCCTATGTAGCTTAAAGTTAGCTCTGAAGATTCACACTATTAATAGATGTATCTATTAAGCAATATGGATAAAGCTATTAATATCCTAAGTGATATGTTTAGAGACCCATTTGTGGAGGAAGATAGGATAAAAAAAATTGAAATAAGTACTTTTAAGTTCACGACCACTCTTAAGATGGATGACTAAGCCCTTGGCGAAGACATGCCCGTAAGTCCCAGATTTTTCTGCTAAATGGTATAAATACATGTGCCTATACCCTGTTGCTGTTCTACACTTGTGTAAGTTCACTTACATATGCAGTTCACTTTTGTGGCCCATTATACAATGGACAGAGTCTGTTTCCTGGTTACATAAGTGGAATTCCACAAGCACCACCATTTCATGATAGTCCTGAGAAGAGTAAAGCCATTGAATCAAAAGGATTTACTTCATTTGACAGTTCATTCACTGGGTTTGCTTGAGCTGGACATAACCAACAGGATTCCAGTTTTACAGTAGTGCATTCCTGGGAGGTGTGTAACTCTTTCTCAGTGCCTCCAGTGTGCCAACTGATTCACTGGGAGTGCTGAACTGGCCACAAAAATACTCAACTACTTTTGTAGGAGAACAGATGTGTGTGTAAGTCAAAAACAGGATTCTGGTTGCTATTGAATTTAGTTTGATTTACAGGCTGTCCTGCCCCATTTATCTGATAAACTATTTATTTGCAGGCTCCCCCACCCCATTTATCTGATAGGTTAGGGACTGGAACACCATCAGAAAACAGAACTGGTTGAAAAACAGGAGCCATGTACCATACTTTAGGGAGCATGAAAGAAGTACAGAGGCTCACTTGGAAATGACCACACATGAGCTGCTTGCCAAGTCTCTCATTCAGCTAAACACTCCCCCCCCAGCAGTCTTTGCGAGCAGTGCACATGTGTGAGCAGTTCCAAGTGAGACTCTGTAGATGAGAAGAACTGATGAAAGAGTGAAACCCTCATGAAATTGAAACAATTTGTCCTTAATTTGGAAGAGTCAAGAGAATGAATAAATAATCAGATAGCAGGGCATCAAAAGGTGGAAGCTTCTTGCCTTTGAGATCTAGCTTGCCTTTTTTCTAAGGTTGGGTTAGAAGGTGATTTCCAAAAGTTTAAAACTTCAACTGAAAAAAAAATCCATCTTAAAATACTAATGAAATTAGTTATCCTGTTAAAAAACCTTAATTTTTTAAACATTATCATCATTATCATGCAGCAAAATATTTAAAAAGTCCAGTTAACTAGCAGCCACCGAGAAGGCCTTCTTCTGTAGGGATGAAAAGAATGTTTGAAAATAGTTGAAAAAATGGTCAAAAAGGGTTTTCCAGCTATTGAACAGAAACTTTGCAATTGGGGATTAATTCTGCACAGTGTCACATGTTTTTTTCTCCCACATAGGAAGCAGCATTTTCTGCATAGAAGATAACATTTCTGCACTGAAATGGCTGTTTTCTACACAGAAAATGTTGTTTCCTCCTAGTTTTGTGTAAAAAAATTTGCAAAATTTTCACAGAATAAGTCCTGAACTGTAAATGGTCTTCAAACTTTGCACAGTGCTTGAAATCTTTTTTGGGCAAGGAAGAAAATAGTCAAAATTACGCATTGCTTCCTTTGAGAATGAAATTAATGAAGAATTACTGTTACTGCAGTTTCCAGCCTGAGCTTGTGGGATATTGCATATCATTTGATATCAATAATTTGGCCTCCTTTACTTATTCCTCCCCACGTGCTTGTGAGGCCCCCGGACAAGCAGGCATACAGGCTCGGCTGCAAACTGCTGAAATATTCCAAACTAATACAGGCAGGCCAGAAATAGCCCAACCACCGTTTCAGGAGACCTCAAGGCAAGTACCAGATTATGTATGCACCCTGCTTACAAAGGACTCCCTGCCCCGAGCAGGCAGCTTGATGAACCAAATACTCAACTGTCAAGCACTCTGCGTTTGCATACTGGCTACTCTATTGACAATTCAGTCTTAACTTAATCATGTAAATCACTGACCTTTTGGAGGCTTTGTCTCCAGCCCAAAACTCATTGTTGTCCCCGAGAACGGACTAGCCCATGGCCACATTTTCCCCTATAAGAACCCCTGACTTTGAGCGCTTCCTCGGATCGCTCCTGGCTTCCATCCTGCCTTGCTGTCACTTCGTTTGGTGAGCCTTCCCCTCAGCTCCATGTGCTGAGAAACTCCATTTCCATGAACTTCTTCTTCTGACTACCCGGGCTTCAGGACAGGTGTAGTATTTCCCATACCAAGCCTCCTCCTCCTCTTAAAAATCCCTCTATCCAACTCCAACCTTTATTTCTATAGTTCCCTGTGTGAGTGTGTTGCATACACTTGTTTGGTTGTATATTAATAAAAAGAACAATTATTATTTACTTCTGTTTGCTCCTTGACTTAGCCTGACCCTGTAGACATTGGGTAAAAGATCTCGCTACGTTGCCCTGCCTCTCGTATTGCTAGCTTGTGCTGTTTTGACTAATTCCCAACTTTGCAATTTGGAGCGCACTTAGATGTCCCTCACGGGACCCCCAGAAATCAGGGTAACATTACATCCCTCTGTCCCTGTGTCTGCCCCCAATGAGCTTCTGAAAATGACTAAGGTCATTTCCGCACTAGACTGTCATAGTGCTATTGTTCCACTTTCAACATCCTATGGAATCCTGGGGTTTGCAGTTTAGGGAGGGGCATTTAGAATTCTCAGCCAGAGAGCTCTTTGGCCTCAGTAAACTACAAACCCCAGAATTCTGCAGGAAGTTGAAAGTGGAATAATACCGCTACGACAGTGTAGTGCAGAAATGGCCTAAGTCTACTGTTAGAAAGAACAATGATGCCAAGAGCAGTGACTTTTGTGTAATGAAAATGTCAAGCAACTCTTTCTTTTCTTCCAGCATTCTCTGCTATAAAGACTCCTGCTCAATGTCGCCGTGCTGGTGGTGTATGCAGCTATCGCCATTGCAACCCCAACTTTACACTCATTGGCGGGTGTGGCAATCGTTTTGCCTGCTGTAAAAGGATATAAGTAAGAATCTTATAGAGAAATACTGTCTTATTGTTTGTTTGGCTTATTTTAGCTCTTTGTTCATTCTGTCCACCCAAAATGAGAACAGCTATAAGGAATAAAAGCAGGGGTTACACTCATATCTGTTATAAAGGAATCTCGTGAGAACTTTGAGACTAACTGGGAAAAGAAACTCTAGTGTAAAGTTTAATGAACTCTTTTGCACTGCGAGAAGTTATTTCAAATAATGAGGCTGATAACAATCTGTTTTTCTTTTTCCTTTTATTTTAAACTAACATCTACACCTTTAATTTTGATCCTCGGTTTGTAGATGTGGGCTAAAGAATTCCACTCTTAAAAATGACTGAATCTTAACAGGGTCTTTCTCTTTCTGCAGGTAGTACTGTGGCGTTGGGAACATGATGGATCTCCATGGCTTCCCCTGCCAGCCTTTTTTCCTGAATTGCTCCGCACTTGAGCTTTTAACACAATCAGTTGCATGTGTGTTGAATTCTCTTCATCTCACGCTAATTAAAATCTATGTGTTCAGGCATCAGCATTTGTGAAGTGTACCTCTGTAATGGGGAGATATATTTGAGCTGATAGAGACCTTTTGGGTACGCTAACTACTTAGACAATTTGGATTCCCCCCTTCATGATGAACAACCGGTAATCCGGCTCCTTTTGGTAGTTGGTTGCGGGCGAAGGACTATTGCTGTGGTGGCAGCAATAGTTGGAACTGGAGAAAGCAGCATGTAAACTTCATTCCTGGCAACAGCTGAGGGCAAGATGGCACCTCTTCAAGCCCTGGGAAATGGCAAAGCCAGTGTCAGGGACAAGAATCCACACACGATATAAAAATTGGCTCTCTAACAGAAATGTATGAGGGCAATCCATGCAATTTCCAAATGTAGGAAACGAACAGTTGAGACAGCTTTTCTGCTGTTGATACTTTTTTAAGTAGCATGAAATGAGCTTGCTTGGAAAAATGGTCAGTCACAACCCAAATGATGTGACACGTTTAGCTAGGAGGTAAACTGATGATGAAATCCCAGGAAATAGTGTCCGAAGGGATGGAGGACATTTGAAGAGGTTGTAGAAGTCCATGTAGTTTGAAGTTGGGAAGTTTGCAAGTATAACAAGTAGAACAATTTTTGATGTATTCACGGATATCTTTTTGAAGGGCAGGTCAGGAGAAAGAGCTCCTGATGTCATGTAAGGTCTTTAGAAATCCGGAGTGTCCTGCAGATTTTGAGGTTGTGGTGTCTGTGAAGCAATTCTTGCCTGCAAGGTGTATGAACATAGGGTTTAAGTCCAACGAATCAGAGTGGGATTTCAGCCAGTGATCTGAAGCGTGGGCCGATTTCAATGAATTGAGAAAGTGTCGAATGTTTGTGAAATAGTAGGTCTGAGTTTGGCACGTACACGTGTTGTTCCTCCCAGTCAAGTGATTCAGATGGAAGCAGAGATTGAAGTTTGGGTGAGTCCTTCGCATCAGCCTTGGCATGATGAAGGAGGCATGAAAGAGGGTCTGCAAGGGTATTAGACTGTGATAATGGGGCTTCCCATTATCTAGACTTAGCTGAAGGGGGATACTTCTCTCTTCAGGTAAACCAAGGGTTAATGGGGTGTTGGGGTTAGGTTACACTTTTTATTGTGAGTCAACCTCACAGGTCACGGGGAGAGAATTGCCCAATCAATGGGAAAAAGGTGAGCATCTTCGCGATGCTTCGATGGAGAAGTTATAAAAATCCTTGAGAGACCATATGGGAGAGAGACAACAAAGAAGCATCCTGGAGATGAAATCTGTGCCAGTAGTAGGCTGCAGGCCCTAGGCCTCACCTCCTGGCCTCACTCTTCTCTTAGACCATCTAAGCCTGTGAACCTGAATGTGAGTAGCTAGAATGTTAGGTAGTTAGTTGCTTTAGGGCTTTTATTATTTTGGAGGTTGGCTGAACTTAAGAATGTATCTGTTTTTTATAACTACTTGTAACTTAAGTGAACCTGTGTGTGGGTGTGGAGCCTCTCATGAGTATTATTGTCTTGTTTACTTGCATGCCTTAAAATAAATACTTTTCTGTAGAACCTCTGTTTCCTCTCCAGTCCCATGCCATTCTTCGGCACAAGTTTAGATAGGACTTCTCTCACTCAGAAGGGGGAGGTGAGGGATGGGAAAGGTCTTTAAGCATAGAGATTGTCAATCCACTGAGCAGAATCCCACCGTACTGTTCAGTTAATTCTGAATTCAGTGGGTTGTGGCAGTGTGAGAATTAATGAACGCTGGGGAATTTCCTGCTCCTTTTCAAGGATATAAGTCAGTCTTGGGAGTCTGGAAGTAAACCCAGTATGACATAGACTTGCCTGGTTTGAAAATGATGGTGAATCTGAAGCGGAGAAGACACTTAGCCCATCTTGCATGTTTGGGACTAAGCTTTCAAGGTGCTTTCAAAGTTTCAAGGTTGCTGTGATCTGTCCAAGCTTCAAAAGGTAATCTGGCTCCCTCAAGCAAGTGTCTCCATGTTGAGAGGGCATAGTGGATGGCAGCCACTTCTTTTTCCCATGTTGGCCAATTATGTTGTGTAGAGCAAAATTTTGTGAGCTGAATCCTCAAGGCATCAAATGGCCTTCCGTGTCATGTTATAGGAGAACAGCCCCCATTGCAAAGTCAGAGGCATCTGTTTGAACAATGAACTTTTTGTCTGTGCCAGGGAAAAGTAGTAATGGCTTTGAAGTGAACAGTGTCTTCAGTTCATCAAATGCCTTTTGGCATTCAGAGGTTCAATGCAGCCGAGGTGCGGTCCCTGACATTTGTGTGGAGTTCAGGATGGTGACGTTTTCAGTAAGTCTGTGATGGGCAGGGTGATGGAAGCAAAGTTCTCAATGAAGTTTCTATAGAAGTTAGCAAATCCCAAGAACTGTTGTAGTTGTTTCCACGTGTGAGGGACTGGTCATTTTAAGATAGCTTCAACTTTAGAAGAGTTCATGTTTAGAGTGTGATCAGAGATTCTGTATCCCAGGTAATTGAAAGTCTGAATGTGAAATTCACATTTTGACAATTTGACGAACAGTTCGTTGTCAATAAGTTTTTGTAGTACTTTACGTACAAGTTGAATGTGCTCAGAGAGTGTTTGTGAGTAGATCAGAATGTCATCTAAGTAAAGAATCACCCCTTTGTAAAGGAGGTCTTGCAGTACTGAGTTCAGGAACATTTGAAAAACAGTGGGCCCTGCTTGCAAGCCGAAAGGGAGGGCAGTCTATTCAAAATTCCCAAGGGGTATTGAGAAAGCAGTGAGCCATTCGCTGCCTGGCACAATGCTGATTCTATGAAAAGACCCTCTGAGGTCGTTTGGTAAAATAGGTCCCTTTTACTAGTTGAGACAAGATTGTCGAGGTGAGAGGGATAGGGTAGGCATAATGTATGACTGCCCAGTTAATTTCATTGAAATTGATGATGAGACAAGCTTCCCCCCCATCGCACCTTTGACGGAAAAACACTGGGCTAGCTGTGGGGGAAGAGGAGGGGTGGATAAATTCATGTTTTAAGTTCTTATTGAGGAACTCACACAGTGTAGCGAGTTCCTGCTTGGTCATAGGGTAAATTTTAGGTTTAGGGAGTTTGGCCGCTTCAATCACACTTAGTTCACAGTCACAGTTTTTGTGCAGGGGTAGTTTGTCAGCTTTGCAAACTTAGAAAACTTTTTACAGGTACCAGTACTCCTGGGGGATTTTTTGCAGTTCTTCTTCGGTCAGCCCCATTGCTCTCACATTGGGCTGTGAGGTTGGAGCAGGATTGTCCTGGGTCCTAATCCTCCCCCTCCTGGCTTTTACATTACATTTAATTGGGGATTGTGGCATTTGAGCCAATCAAAACCAAGCACCACATGGAATCCAACCTGCTTGGGTATCAGGAAATGTAGGTTGCCCTGGATCTCACCCACCTTAACATATGGATTTGGTTTGTGTTATAGGCTGCCCCTCTGCATGGGAAAAATCATCCATCTGAGTAAGATTAATAGCTTTCTTTGAGGGCTCTAGTTCAACTTACAGTTCTTTGGCCACCAGGGGATGTAAAAGTCTGGTAGTGCAACGAGAATCTACTAGAGCCTTGTAGGTTTTGAAATCTCCTTCCTGCCCTTGCAACTGCACTGTAACAAATACATGTTGTTTGTTCAAGGTACTTACATTGATGGAGTGCGGGTCCTCTCCTTCATCACTGTCTGTATCTGGGGTGGTGGTGGTGCTGTCATCTTCTTTGCAGGCATGGGCGAAAGCTCCATCCCCTGATCATCTGGCTTGCTGTTTTGGTGTCTTTCTGCTCTGTGGGGTGCAGATTTAGTGGAGGAAGCTTTCTTTGTGTCAGCAGGTTTACTTTTCCCAGAGCAATCAGAAACCAAATGGCCTCATTTCTTGCAGTTGAAACAAGCGCCCTCCCTCATTAATCGTCTCCTCTTCTTCCCATCTGGGGCAGTGGGTCCTCTGTTGCTTGAGGGCTTGCGAGCCAATTCTTGTGCTTGTCTCTGGCATGCGAGTTGCACACTTTTGAGCAAGTTTTCCACCTCTCCTGCAAGTCTCATCCACCCAAGACTAGTGAGGTTCCCTTGTGAAAGGCACCTATCCAAAATTGAGGGGTTCAGGCTGTCATGAAAAAATTGATTAAGGATTTCATCATTCCATTCAGGCACTTTAGCTGCAAGTCTCCTGAACTCTCGTGCATATTCAGCCACATTCTTTTTTCCCTGTCACAGTTTTTGTAATTGAAATCTGGCTTTGTCTCATAGGAAAGGGTCCTCGAATCTCTCTCTCAGGCTGTTCATGAATATTGCAGGTCTGCTGCTTCTTCAGCCCTGGCATTGAAAAGAGATGCCACCCATTCAGCAGCTTCCCCTTGTAAAAACTGAGGCAGGTAGTGAACTCGAGCGACATCATCTGCAAAACTATTCCCATATTCTGCTGTGTAGTTAGAGAGTACATTGAGGAAGTAATTGAGGGTCGATCATTCTCCATTATAGGTTGCTTTCATTTCTCTGAAAGTTCAAGGCAGCACTGGAAGGCGAGGATTTGTGAGCGGGTTGGGAGATGGTATCTGAGAAGCTTGCGCTGCCACTGCCTGGGAGTTGCCCGGTGCAGCTGGGGTTACTCTGGGGAACACTGCAGGGAGTGAGAGTCATCCCGAGCAGGGTTTTAGGCTACGCCAGTCAACCATCTCAGCTCTCAACCTGGTCATTTCCAGGTGAAGCTCCTCCACTTCTTCTTCCTTGGCCACCAGCTGTGCGAGCAGAGAGGCTTTGCCCGTTGAAGTGTCCCACCTGGTAGCACAATGACATTCTTGTTTCATAGTATCCATTCCATCACCCCAAGCCCAAGTCTGGCCAGCCATGGGTGAATCTCCTGGATTCACGGGGAGAACTTTGGCTCCGACATCAGGAGTGGTCGCAGGACTTTCTTTGGTGACTTCAGGTTTCTGAGCTCCTCCAGTGGCCCCTGCATCTGTTTGCTCTGGGTCTTAGGAGGAAGATTGAAACATTTTGTATTTTCAGTTGTTGAAGAAGAGCAGTTTCCTGCACTCTGTCAGGGACAGGAATCTACGCACGAAGAATAGTAACAAATTAACTGTTTTATTTTCATAATGTTATATATTGTAAAGACTTTAGTGCAGGAAACTAAAGAGAAGTGAAACTCTTATATCTGGAGAGTTCCCCCTCAAAACTCCTGCTCCTCCTGGAGCCGTGAGAACCAAGCATTCTTATTTCTACATTCCAACCATAGTACCAGCAAGAGTTGTTTACCTAACAGTTTTCAGTAGCATCCTACAGCAGCTGCATACTACCTGCTACAGATTACATATTCCGCTTATGTATTTATGGAGGCTATCTCGACAGCCAGGCCAACCTGTCTCCAGCCTCCAGCTCTCGCCAACAATTGGGAGGCCAAGATCTTCAACAGCCGGAATCAGGTGAAGAATGAAAGCATGAATGGGAGCTGCTGAAAAAAGCAGTAGCTGACATGTCCCAATTCCATCTGCACTCCACCCTTGAGTTGATCGATGCACTTTTGAAGTTGCAGAGAAGTCCTGCTATAGTGGCAGAGCCTGTGGACACCATTCCCCTATCCAACACCAACACAACTCCACATGCTAGAGGTTTACACGGTCAACAGAGCTTCCCCAAAATGTCGTGGGTTGCCTGGAGGCTGTCACATGAGGGCAGCTGATGGTTAAGGTGGGCGTCAGGACCACATGTGCAGAAATAGCCACCACACTCCTGGTTGACACTGGAACAGCCCAGAACATCCTGCCCTCAGATTTAGCTGTGTGTTAAGCCCACCTCCAAAACCATTGCTCTATCAGGATACAGAAGAGGCTTTCACCAGGCCAAGGTCAGGGAAGAGGCCCCTATTATGGAAGGGAAATTCCACACTAAGATAAGGGAGTGTGAGAAGTGGATGAAGATGATGGTATTTTGGGAGTACCCTTCCTAATTGGACACCATTTGACTGTAGACATGGCAAATGGCTTGTTGTGGTAACTTAGCTTTGGCCCTCTCTAATTTCTGCAGTATATAGGTGCCTGGCACTTAAGGCACAGTGTCCATTGTGGCCAACATGAGAACGACTCGTGGACATTGGAATTCCAGAAGTCTGGATTAAGGACAAGGCGGAATGTAGTCTGGTAAAAGACACTTACGTCCTTATTGAAGGGAAGGATCCTTCTCCTCTACAACTATGCAAGTAACCCCTCAAAGTCGAGGAAGGAATTGGCAAGACTATGAAGGGTTTGCTGAAATGGGATGTCATCATTCCCATGCAGTCCATCTGCATGGCCTGTCCTTAAGATGGATGGGAAAACATAGAATCATAGAATCATAGAAATGTAGAGTTGGAAGAGACCACACGGGCCATCCAGTCCAACCCCCTGCCATGCAGGAACACCCTCAAAGCACTCCCGACAGATGGCCATCCAGCTTCTGCTTAAAAACCTCCAAGGAAGGAGACTCCACCACACTCCATTGAGGCAGCAGATTCCACTGCCGGACAGCCCTGACTGTCAGGAAGTTCTTCCTGAGGTTCAAGTGGCATCTCCTTTCCTGCAGCTTGAATCCATTGCTCCTTGTCCTAGTCTCTGGAGCGGCAGAAAACAAGCCCTCTCCCTCCTCTACATGGCATCCCTTCAAATATTTAAACATAGCTATCATGTCCTCTCTTAACCTTCTCTTCTGCAGACTAAACATACCCAGCTCTCTAAGGCTATCCTCATAGGGTTTGGCTTCCAGGCCCTTCACCATTTTGGTCGCCCTCCTCTGGACTTGCTCCAGCTTGACCATGTCCTTCTTGAATTGGGGTGCCCAGAACTGGACACATTATTCAAGATGAGGTCTAACCAAAGCAGAGTAGAGTGGTACCAGTACCTCCCTCGATCTAGACATCATACTCCTATTGATGCAGCCGAGAATTGCATTGGCTTTCTTAGCTGCCGCATCACATTGCTGATTCATGTTCAGCTTGTGGTCTATTAAGACTCCTAGATCCCTTTCACACGTACTGCCATCCAGCCACGTGTCCCCCATCCTATATTTCTGTATTCCATTTTTTCTACCTAAGTGTAGGACCTTACACTTCTCTCTGTTGAATTTCATTTTGTTAGCCTTGGCCCAGCTCTCCAATCTGTCCAGGTCATTTTGAATTTTGATCCTGTCCTCTGGCGTATTAGCAACCCCTCCCAATTTGGTGTCATCTGCAAATTTGATGAGCATGCCCTCTATTCCCTCTTCCAAGTCACTGATCAAAAAATATTGAACAGCACTGGGCCCAGGACAGAACCCTGTGGCACCCCGCTAGTCACTTCTCTCCAGGATGAAAAGCAGCCATTGGTGAGCACCCTTTGGGAACGGTCAGTCAACCAGTTACAGATCCACCTGACCGTAGCTCTGTCCAGCCCGCATTCTACTAGCTTCTTTGCAAGAATGTCATGGGGAACTTTGTCAAAGGCCTTACTGAAATCGAGATATGCTACATCCACAGCATTCCCTTCATCTATCAAGCTAAAACTCTATCATAAAAAGAGATAAGATTAGTCTGGCATGACTTATTTTTGAGAAATCTATGTTGACTTCTTGTGATTACCGCATTGCTTTCTAAGTGATTAGAAACTGACTGCTTAATGATCTGTTACAGGATCTTTCCGGGTACTGATGTCAGGCTGACTGGACGATAATTATTTGGGTCCTCTTTTTTTCCCTTCTTGAAGATGGGGACAACATTTGCCCTCTTCCAGTCTGCCGGAACTTCTCCTGTCCTCCAAGATTTCTCAAAGATTATAGCAAGCGGTTCCGAAATGACCTCTGCCAGTTCTTTTAATATCCTAGGATGCAATTCATCTGGCCCTGGAGACTTGAATTCATCCAGTGTGGCCAGGTATTCTTGTACCACCTCTCTACCTATTATGTGCCGCATTTCCCCTGTTTCCTCACCTGCTCCCCAACCGCCAGGTTGAGTGCTTGTATCCTTCTGGGAAAAAACTGAGGCAAAGAAGGTGTTAAGCAGTTCTGCCTTTTCTCTTCCCCCTGTTAGTAATTCGCCATCTTCTCTGCGCGGCGACCCTATCGCCTCTTTCTTTTTCCTTTTGCTGCGGACATATTTAAAAAAGCCCTTTTTATTGTTTTTGATGTCTCTGGCCAGCCTAACTTCATTCTGTGCTTTAGCCTTTCTGACCTTCTCCCTACATCTCCTGGCTAGTTGCTTAAATTCTTCTTTGGTGGTTTCCCCCCTCTTCCATTTCCTGTACACGTTTCTCTTAACGCTTAGCTCAGCTGAGAGTTCTTTAGTCAACCATTCTGGTTTCTTCAAATGCCTTCCATTTTTCCTCCTTATTGGCACAGGTTTAGACTGTGCCTTCAGTATCTCCCTTTTAAGGAACTCCCATGCCTCCTGAACTCCCTTCTCTTTCACTATTCTTGACCACGGAATTTCAGCCAATAGCTCCTTAAGTTTACAGAAGTCCGCTTTTTTAAAATCTGAGACGAGTGTCTGGCTACACTTATCTTCTCCTTCCCACTGAATGCCAAATTCCAATAGGGCATAGTCACTCCCCCGTAAAGATCCAACCACTCCTACCTCATTAACAAGGTCATCCCTATTGGTCAGGATCAGATCTAGAATATTTGATCCCCTTGTGGCCTCTTCCACCTTCTGGACCATGAAATGGTCTGCAAGACAAGCAAGAAACTTGCTGGACCTTGCTGTCTTGGCAGAGTTTGACTGCCAACATATATCCGGGTAATTGAAATCTCCTATTATTACTGTATCTCTCCTTTTTGAATGCGCGGTCATTTGGTTGAGGAAGGCGTCATCAAGATCCTCAGTCTGGGCTGGAGGTCTGTAGTAAACCCCCACCAGAATATCCCTATTGTTTCTTGCTCCCTTGATTCTTACCCAAATGCTCTCAACCTGGCTTTCTGGGTTTAAGTCACGGATCTCTTCACAGGTGAAAACATCCTTGACATACAAGGCTACTCCTCCTCCTTTCTTGGAGCCATATGACATGGCATATGACAGTTGACTTCAGTGCGCTCAATGCCACATCTCCCCCCCTCAGTGCCCCCCACTGTGGCCAAGTATAGCAAAATGTTGTCAGCCATTGCCACCTGTGTGGAATATTATAGTTTAGTGGACCTGGCTAAGGTCTTCCATTTGATCATGCTGCATGAGGCCTTCTGGTATAAATTCACATGCAAGTTCTGTGGCCAGCAGTACATCTTTAAGCGTAGCTCTCAAGGTTTCCATCCAAGCCCCAGCATTTGCCATGCCCACTTCTTCAAAATGTGGAAGAAATTGATACCGTCTTCATGGCCACACTTCCTGTCCTACCCGGATGACATTTTAGTATATGCACTGAGAGAGGAGGAGAGCAGAGAGATAACCAGGGAAATCCTAAGTCTGATCTGCGATACTGGGTTCAAAACAAACTAGGAGAAAGCCCAGTTGGTCATGACTAAGCTAAAGTACTTTGGACTCTCACTGGGGTCAGACGGACGAACACCAGACACACAGTGCATGGAGGTGATCTCCAAGCTTCCCATGTCCACAGAGGTACTTGCACTGAGGGCATTACTAGGAATACTCAATTTTTTCAGGGACTTCAAGTCCTCTGGGGAGAAGGCTCATCCCCTGTATGTGCTCCTCAAGAAAGACACAGTTTGGGAATGGGGACTGGCTCAGCAGAATGCCTTTGCTAAGCTGAAACATAGTCTAATGGTTGCCTCGCTCCTTGGCTGCTCCACAAGAAAAGGGGTTGCCCAGTCTGGGAGCTTTTCCTTGCAGTCCTTTGCATGTGCTTATCTGTGGATCTCTGAAATCTTCTATAAGAGTGGGATTGCCAACTTATGGCTTGTGACCTTTGTTGCCAAATCAGAAGGGAAGCTGATGTCTATCCCAGATGCCTCCTGAAGTGGTGTCTTTTTCTTTGGCAGGATGGTCACTGAGATGAATCCGTGAGGTACCTTGGCTCTTCTTAGGATCACCAAGATAAAAATGCATTGTTGGCCATGGAAGGTAAATGTGATTTAGCACTCGTACAACTCTGCAGAGGGAAGGCAGCAGTCAAATCCACCTCACTGTGCCATTTGGCTCCTACAGGTGTGGCTGTTGAAGTCTCCCCTAATGTGGTGTATTTAAGGGGAGTGTGTATGGTCATATCAGGGTGTGCCAGTGCAGGTGCCCTTGCCGGATTCTGTTGTTCAGATCCCCAGCTCCATGGGACATTCCTTTTGAGGAGGGCATGGAAGGGATAGACTCTCTCTTCCAAGGACTTGAGGAAGTCTTGGGAGAAGCTGAGGGTGTCTAGGAGGAGTCTCTAAGTGGGAAGGAGAGTGAGTGCTGGAAACTTGGAGCAGCTTCCACTTGTTGTTTTTCCTCATGAAGGCATCTGGCTCTTGCATGTACTAGTGCTGCTCTCTTCCTTGTCTATGTTGTTGGGGGTTTCTTCCTGGATCTCAGCCTGGTGCAAGCCTTCTCCATGCCTAGGAAATACCATGGGCTCAGAAGTGGTTGGCCTTGCACTTGGGGCTAGGTTGGGGTGAGGGACAATTGGGTTGCTCTGGTGTCCACCGGGAGCTCAGTGCGGGATTCTGTCATGAGGTCTGGATGCCTGGTTTGACCATCTGTCTTTCTTGACTGTCAGGCTTCCTGTGAGCTGTAACTCTTTGGGGAAGCACCTTGGATCTCGGGCATCCCTGATATGTGGAGTCCATATGTGTGCCAGGTGGCTGAACAGTGTTGACAGGCTGTGAATCAGCAGCAGCTTTATCCAGCAGTCTTGTGAGAGCTTCGATCAACTCGACAGTTAGTTTCAGGTGGAGCTGAGACATGTTGACCCCTGATCTTTTTAGCAGCTCCCATGGACGCCTCTTCTCCTCGCTCTGTCCCGATGGTGGAGGATTGTGCCCTCCCTGTTGCTGGTGAGAACCGCTGACCTCTCCCTGATTTCCCAAATTCCATGGTTGTCCTGGAGAAGAGGAAGAACTGCTGCCATGGCAACAGCCCCTGCAGGCAAAGGAGCCACCATGTTGGTCTCTCCAGTTCTGAGCACTGCTGCCAGAGCATACGTCTCTCTCTCTCTCTCCCTCTCTCTCTCCCTCCCTCTCCAGTTACCATGAGGGCCAGATTACCAGGACTGCCTGTCTTATTGTATTGTATGTGTGGCTTATGGTTACTATAGGTCACTGTTTGGACTGGTTCCCATGACTTGGAGTTTGCTCCCTGCCTAGTAACCTTAATGGGTTTTAGGGCACCTGACTCCCTGAGGAGATCTAAGACCCTTTGGATCTGTTCTGCCAAGTAGCCCCATGGTGAGATGTCCTGATCAATGGGGCCCATCACCATTTTGGTTTGTGAGTTCAGACCTCCATAAAGGAGAGTCTTAAACTTGTCCGTATTAAAGTCATAGTCACCCAGGTCCGTAGAGAATCTAACCTTCAGTGCCAGGACAGCGAGCAGCTTCTTCTTGGCAATGTAAGCCTGGGGATTTGCATTTGGAGTCTGGTGCTCCATGACAAAAAGGGCATTCCTTCCTGCTGCAGTTCAAGTGTTCGTAGCCAAAACCATCTCTGGCCCTTTCCGCACAAGGCGAGTGAATCGCTCCGTGCCGTTACTTACCAGCTCTTCTTGGGTCCAAAGCAATGCACACTGTCCCTTGAGCCCTTCTGCAGGGCTCCTCCATTAGTGCAGGGTGAACCGGAGCTGTGCGAGGCCTGTAGATCCGCATTGCTCCAGCTCAAAATGGCAGCTTCCTGTGGCTTTCGGCTCAAAATGGTGGCTTCTGGTGTCTTCATGGGAGTCGACCAACCACTGACGCTGGCCACACCCACAGCCCACCCTCTGCTGATCACAGACTCGCATTGGTGCGAGCCTGTGCATCTGCACAGGTAAGTAGGAACGCAATGGCGCTTTCCAGAAAATGTAAAGACCTGTTTTTTCTGGTCTTTAGTTAGCACGCTGGAGGACCACTTCGGGGCGGGTTGGATCGGACGAAGGTGCGGAACTAAGTTAAATAGTCCACACCTGGTCCGATCTAAGGTGCGGACAACCTCCGTGCCAGGATGCCTTGGCCCGTTTTAACTGCCTCACGCGGAAAGGGCCTCTGTCTTATTATATGGTGACCAACTGTATACTTATAACAATTACCGTAGTGTTTGAAATAATTCAGACTAAATTTTTGAGAAAGATCTTCGCAGTCCCATGCTGTGTTTCTAATGCAGCCATATGACTTGAGGCAGGTCTAATTTCTATTGAGGCTTGGGTCTCGATTCTTATGTGCAATTATTAGCTGAAACTCATGTTTATTACTTGTGGGTTGGCCCCAATGACAATTGTAGATACTTTTCATTCTTCTTGGAAACAGACGATAAAAAAAAACTACTCTTATGTGGTCTTCCGCAGAATGCTTTATTACAAATGGGATACACAAGGGCCAAATCAGCCTTGAGCCAGTGTATTTAGGATATTGAATTGCAAAAACATCAAAGTTTAACTAGAAGTATCCTGGTTCTGTGTAGTATAGAGGTATCATTTGATTTCCCTACCTATTTCAGTAATCTAACAGTTCCCAAATTTAGAGCTGCATTTACTGTGGCATGTTTTAATGTGCTTCTAACAGCCGTTCTGGAAGGCAAGTATAAAAAGATTCCATATAAGAAGTGTACTTGCCCATGCTCAAATGAAGGATTAGAATATCTTAACCATGTTCTACTGTATTGTCCATTTTACCAAGGTACTCGTTCTATTTTAATATTTCCAATTTTACAAAAATTCCCAGGGAGAGCAGAAAGATTTTATTTATCTCTCCTGCTTGTAGATTCAAAGTCACAAATCACAGAGAAGGTGGCTAGGTTTTGTGCCTCTGCCATTATGACCAGTAGAGAAATAATACAGTGGCATATATAATTTAGTCACCTTTTGTTTTAATTTATAAAATTTTACCTATCTTAAATTTTACCTTTCTACTTTTGTTATAAATGTAATGCACTTAATGAACCTGTATCCAATCTAACTGTGTATGATGTGAATTTCACCACTAACTGTAATTGTTTATTACCTCATTCAATCTATTCATAAATGATCTTGAAAACAATAGATTTGGAGTTGGAGACAAAGCCTCCGAAAGGTCAGAATCTGAATGATTGAGTTATCATCGAGGTTCTCAATAGAGTAGCCAGTATGCAAACGCAGAGTACTTGGGTATTGTATAGTTAACCCATCAAGCTGCCA
The DNA here is from genome assembly GCA_030412105.1 of Cyclura pinguis. Lineage (NCBI taxonomy): Eukaryota > Metazoa > Chordata > Lepidosauria > Squamata > Iguanidae > Cyclura > Cyclura pinguis. Next base: position 11,816,750 of record CM059599.1, on the reverse strand, counting down.
TCGCGGGGCAGAGACTCTTTTGTAGGTTGCGTGCATACCTAATTGGGGTACTTGCCTGGAAGTCTCCTAAAGCAGCGAGTCAGCTATTTCTGGCCTGCCTGTGTTGTTGTTTGAATATTACAGCAGTTAACGGCTGAGCTTGTTTGCGTGCTTGTCCGGTGTCCTCGCAAGCACGTGGAAGGGAATAGAGAAGTGCAGCCGAATTGTGATATCAAGAGGATATCTTTTAATATCCCCAAAGCTTGGATTAGCCAGGGCAGTAACACTCTGATGGACCCCAACAGAAACTTACCCCAATTTGATTCCAGGAAAATCTCCATATTTCTTTATGCTGCTGCTGCTGCTGCTGCTGCTGCTGCTGCTGCTGCTGCTGCTGCTGCTGCTGCTGTTCTTCATGCTCTGGACTGGGCTTGAACAATTTACTAAGGAAGTTTCTAAATTATTCCTCAGAAAATGACCTTAAAGTCAATTATGGGAAATCTTAAGTTTTGGTTTTTGAGCATAAATATTCCCAATGTTCATCAACATTTGATGGGCATGTTTTAGAACAGATTAGAAGCTTCCAATATCTGGGGCTGACGTTTCACCACACAATGTCTTGGTCTACTCATAGATCTGCTATTCATCAGAAAGCACCAACCAGTTGATCAGCCATTCTGTGCTTTTTTTTTTCCCACCAAAGGGGGCCTGTATACACCATCTGCTATTAAAGTATTTAATGTCAAGACAGCTGCTCCACCGTTGTATGCTTCTAAAACTTGGACCGGTGGACTAACATCTGAGTTAGATAAGCAGCAGGCAATGTTTTTGAGGGCCCTCCTTCAAATCTCCAGCTGTGTTCCAGTTATGTTCTGTTGCTAGAAACTGGGAAAAGCTCTTTATCAACAAAGGCATGGTGGACAATCTTAAAATTCCTGTCAAGGTTAGTGTCTTCAGACTAGGGTCTACTTTTACATCTGTCCCAGGATGAGTACTTAAGTAGCTGGTCTAAGCTCATCGCTAAAAAAAACCACTTCATTTGGCCTCTATCTCACTTGGGATTTGACACTGCTTTCAAATCTATAAAACAAAGATAGTAGGACATTGCCTTTCATGAATTGTGTACCCATTTGTATATATCTTGCTCCCCAAGTACTCTGTATATACCCTACGTTGGACCTCTTCACATAGCTATATTACCTAAAGTATATGACCGTCGTCAAATATTGTAGACTGTTAACTAAAATAATTTTTTTCCTTTGAATTGCTTCAAGGAAGGTGTGCCGGTATCCTGTATACTGCAAGACCCTGCCCATGTAGTAACCAGGAAGTAGAATGTATGAAGCACATTCTTTTGTCTTTTAATCTCTTCAAGCAGGTTTGTCAATGTACAGTTAACGCATTATTGAGTAGAAGAGAGGTTTCCCAGTGTGACTTTGGCTGTTGCCAAGTTTTTCTCTGAAGCAGTGAGGATTACCAAACAATTTGTATTAGGAAAAGGTTTGAAATACACCTCCTATAATTTGTTTGATCTGTTTTTAATTGATTTTATATACTTTGCATGTATAATCTATCCAAGTATTCAATGTGCTTTTATTTGGTTTTAGACATTTTGTATGTTTGTATGTTTGCCATATTGTTGGGTCTCTGAACCACAATAAAGACTATATATATGCTGTTTCTTACTATGTACTACAAAACACGAACAACAACGACAACAGCAACAACAATGGAACTAGCAGTACTAATTTTGAAGTTCATATAATAAGATGTAGGTGAAGTACATGAAGTAAGTAGGTCACTTAGATATTATCCTGTTTTGGGAATCCTTTTTTTCAGTACTGATGCTGTTAAGAAATTCTTTCTGCTATTAATGAGAGAAAACTCACTCAAGCTGCCTCAGAATGGAATGTACTATGTCATAAACTTTGGGGCACCAAAAGGTTCGTAACCTTCAAACTGACCTCATGTGTCCAATGCATAAATCTGAATGTTTGGGTTAATAGGCAGATATACAAACTGGGGTATATGGTGAAAACCCTCAAATTGGACTATGACCATTGTTACCAAAAAAATTCTGTAATTCCAGTTTTCCCATAAGTTGAAATACATCTATGCTGGTATGAACCATAGAATCATAGAGTGGGAAGAGACCACAATGGCCACTGAGTCCAATACCCTGCCATGGAGCAACACACACTCAAAGCACCCCCAGCAAATGGTCATCCAGCCTCTGTTTAAAAACCTCTGAAGAAGTGACTCCACCACACTCTGGGGCAGCATATTCCACTGTCGAATGGCTCCTACCATGTGGAAGTTCTTCCTGGTGTTTAGATGAAATCTCTTTTCATATAGTTTGAATCTGTTGCTCTGGAGAATCATAGAAATGTAGAGTTGGAAGAGACCACAGGGGCCATCCAGTCCAACCCCCTGCCATGCAGGAACACCCTCAAAGCACGCCCAACAGAAGGCCATCCAGCCTCTGCTTAAAAGCCTCCAAAGAAGGAGACTCCACTATACTCCAAGGCAGCATATTCCACTGCCGGACAGCCCTGACTGTCAGGAAGTTCTTCCTCAGGTTCAGGTGGATTCTCCTTTCCTGCAGCTTGACTAAGACCGTGTCTTAGTCTCCAGAGTAGCAGAAAACAAGCTTGGTGAATGGCACACATACGCACACGGAACACACTTCATTACTGGACATCATTGCTATAGATACTGGGAGGCACAGAACAAATGTATGAATTTCATACAGAGCATGCCCCCAACTTTCCATCCTTCATTATTCTATTTTCTCTGTGTCAGCACCCTTCTACGGTAACAGAATACAGTACTGTTACTCTATGCTAACACATGATGGGATACAGTACTTCATTCAGCCATAGAAACCCAGTTGGATGACCTTGAGCAAGTGACACTCTCTCAGCCTTAGAGCAAGGCAATGGCAAACTTCCTTTGAATAAATTTTGCTTAAAAAACTTCATGAGAGCATTTCCAGAAGTCAAAGTTGATTTATAACAATAAGAATGCAGTACTCCTAATTCTCCAGTGACTCCCATCAACCATAACATTAGAATTCACTGGCACAGTGCTGTATGTACAAAATGTCCAGGATTAAATGGGATGAAGCTATAAGTAGTTAAAGTGGTATCCAAATGATCTAATTGTGTACTATCAATATTCCTTCGGGCTGTTCTCATTTTGGGTGGATAAAATAAAGAGCTAAAATAAGCCAAACTATAGGACAGTATTTCTCCAGGAGATTGTTACTTACCATTTTTTGCAGCACACAGAACCACGGTCATCACACCTACCAAGGGGTCTATAGGTGATGGGGCAATGGAGATGCCTGCATATGCCACTAGCACAGCATCATTCAGAAGAAGTCCTTGGTGGATGGCAGAATGCTGGAAGAAAAGAAAGATCTGCCTGATATTTTCATTACACAAAAGTCACTGCTCTTTGCACCATCCCTTTTCCTAAGAGCAGACTGAGTCATTTTCAGAAGCTCATCTGGGACAGATACAGGAGCGTAGGGATGTAATTCTTCATTAATTTCATTCTGAAAAGAAGCAATGAGTATTTTAGCAATTTTCTTCCCTGTGCAAGAAAGTTTTCAAAAACCATGCAATTTTTGAAGACCATTTACAGGACTTATTCTGTGAAAATTCTGCACATTTTTTTTTTACACAGAAGCAACATTTTCTACGCAAGAAACAACATTTTCTGTGCAGAAAACGGCAATTTCTGTGCAGAAATATTATCTTCAGTGCAGATAATGTTGCTTTCTGTTTCGGGAAAAACCACATGTGACATTGACTGAATGAGTAAATTTTATTGCTTTTGACCAATGGCCATTACGTAAGACAATACTACCATATCAGCAACAAGAAAAACAGAGAAAAATATAATACTTATTGTACACACATAATACATAGACATCATACCTCAAGCATGTAATTATCAAATATTTTGCAGAATTTGGTATAAAAAGTTCAATGTAATATGTACAAATAAAATGACTATAAATAATTACTAAATATAATTATCTCCTTTACAAAATTTGTGGCTATCTCTGCAAACTATCTCCAATTAGGGGTGTCACAAATAGTTCCCTTGGGCCATTGTATAGGAGACAGTAAAATATATAGTGAACAAGATTGTCTGGTTCCAGGTAACTGCCCAGACATTAGCGCGCATTTGTTGGAATACTCCTGTGCCTCCCATCTCTATAGGTGGTATCCATGATATTTCATCTTAGCTCTGGAAAAGCTTTCTGCAATTGTACAAATGTTAAGTTGTTAAAATAGTCTAGAGATTCACAGGCCTCTTTGGGATTGTGATATAAAGGTGCACAAGGGGAATGCAGAACAGTGCTGAAGTCTGTTTGTATGTCTATTTTCCTCATAGTCCTCTTAATGATCTTTTTTCTGTGCTGTTAATGATCTTTTTCTGTGTGAGTAGTTAAGAGTACTATAAGCTTGATTAGCGAAATCCCATTTTTGATGTTTAATTGGGCTGCATAATGTACCCAATTTTTAATTAGTAGACCATTCGATAATTCTATCAGATATTTCTTTGGAAGCTGTTACCTTAGTTTCTAGTTCTGACTTGTGGGATATTAGATATCATTTGATATCAATAATTTGGCCTTCTTTACCCCTTCTTCTCCACGTGCTTGCGAGCCCCCCGGACAAGCACGCACACAGGCACGGCCGCAAATCACCGAAACATTCCAAACAAATCCAGGCAGGCCAGAAATAGCCAGATTGCAGCTTTAGGAGACCTCAAGGCAAGTATCACATTATGTATGTACGCTACTAACAAAGGACTCTCTGACCCGAGCAGGCAGCTTGATGAGCTGAATACTCAACTGTCAAACACTCTGCGTTTGCATACTGTCTGAGCTATTGACAACTCTGTCATAACTCAATCATGTAAAACACTGACCTTTCGGAGGCTTTGTCTCCAGCCCAAAACTCATTGTTATCCCCAAGAACGGACTAGCCTGCGGCCACAATTTTCCCTATAAGACCCCGTGACTTTGAGTGCTTCCTTGGATCGCTCTTGGCTTCCATCCCGCCTTGCTGTCGCTCTGTTCAGTGAGCCTTCCCCTCAGCTCCACGTGCTGAGAAACTCCATTTCCATGGACTTTTCTTCAGACTACCCAGGCTTCAGGACAGGTGTAGTATTTCCCATACAAAACCTCCTCTTAAAATCCCTCTATCCAACTCCTACCTTTATTTCCATAGTTCTCTGTGTGAGTGTGTTGCATACACGTGTTTGACTGTATATCAATAAAACAATTATTATTTACTTCTGTTTGCTCCTTGACTCTGCTTGACCCCGTAGACATTGGGTAAAAGATCTCGCTACGTTGCCCTGCCTCTTGTAGTGCTAGCTTGTGCTCTTTGCTAATTCCCAACTTTGTAATATTTGGAGCGCACTTAGGTGTCCCTCACGGGACCCCCAGAAATCAGGGTAACAAAGCCTAGTGTTGTCCATATCTAGTACCTTAAGTCAATAACATATTATTATCTATTTGACTCTCTATACTTGACACACAGGTTTCTAATCTAATCATAGCATTTAAAACATCTTTAGGTAAGCCTAACCATACTCACAGAAAGTAATTTTCAGGTGGTTCTCATCCTGATACCTTAGCTAATCCCCTTCTTGGCCTTTTGGCTAAGATCAAGTGTAGTATCTGTTCTTAACAGATGTGACATTGTGCAGGATTAGTCCCCAATTGCAAAGATTCTCATCAGTGAGAGGGTCTCCTCAATATTTGCAAAACACATTTTGACAATTTTTCAACCATATTCAAACATTCTTCCCATCTCTACAGAAGAGGTCCTTCTTAGTGGTTGCTCCCAGAATGGAGATTGAGCAAGGTAGATAGACTTTTTAAACATTTTAGTGCATAAGGATGATGATGATGTTTAAAAAAATTAATAGGTGTTTGAACAGTATAACTGATTTCATTTGTATTTTAAGGGGGAATTATTTTCTCGCCCAAAGTTTATAGACTCTTGGAAATTACCTTCCATCCCAGTTGTAGAAAAAAGGCAAGATACAACTCAAATACAGGAAGGCTCCACTTTTTATGCTTTGTTATCTTCTGACTCACTCTCTTAAATCTCCCAAATTAAAGGACAAGTTGAATTGATTTGGTGGGGGTTTAATTTTTTCACCAGTTCTTCTCACCTATAGACGCTCACTTGGAACTGCTCACACGTGTGGCCTGCTTGCAAAGACTGCTGAGGGAGTGGGAAGTGCTAAGCTGGCTGAGAGACTTTGCAAACATAACATTTACAGTTGGTCGCACTGTATGTACTTCATTCTCTCTAAAGTATACTACATGAGTCCCACTTTTCAGCCAACTCTGTTTTCTGACAAGGCTCCAGTCCCTAACCTGTAAGAGAAATGAGGGTGAGGAGGTGTAAATGAATAAACAAACAAACAAACATTAAATAATGACCAGAATCTTAGTGTTCACCTACAAAAGTGGCTGAGCACTTTTGTGTCTGTTTCTGTACTCTCAATGAATCAGTTGGCACTCTGGAGGCAATGGTAATGAGATGCGCCACCCAAGAATGCCCAAGTGTAAAGCTGGAATCCTGTTAGTTAGTCCAAACTCAAGGAAACCCTGTGAATGAATTGTTAAATAGAGTTTTCTACACTTAGGTAGAAAAAATGGAATACAGAAATATAGGATAGGGGACACGTGGCTGGATAGCAGTACGTGTGAAAGGGATCTAGGAGTCTTAATAGACCACAAGCTGAACATGAGTCAGCAGTGTGATGCTGCAGCTAAGAAAGCCAATGCAATTCTCGGCTGCATCAATAGGAGTATGGTGTCTAGATCGAGGGAGGTACTGGTACCACTCTACTCTGCTTTGGTTAGACCTCATCTTGAATAATGTGTCCAGTTCTGGGCACCCCAATTCAAGAAGGACATGGTCAAGCTGGAGCAAGTCCAGAGGAGGGCGACCAAAATGGTGAAGGACCTGGAAGCCAAGCCCTATGAGGATAGCCTTAGAGAGCTGGGTATGTTTAGTCTGCAGAAGAGAAGGTTAAGAGAGGACATGATAGCTATGTTTAAATATTTGAAGGGATGCCATGTAGAGGAGGGAGAGGGCTTGTTTTCTGCCGCTCCAGAGACTAGGACAAGGAGCAATGGATTCAAGCTGCAGGAAAGGAGATGCCACTTGAACCTCAGGAAGAACTTCCTGACAGTCAGGGCAGTCCGGCAGTGGAATATGCTGCCTCGGAGTAGTGGAGTCTCCTTCTTTGGAAGTTTTTAAGCAGAGGCTGGATGGCCATCTGTCGGGCATGCTTTGAGGGTGTTCCTGCATGGCAGGGGGTTGGACTGGATGGCCCGTGTGGTCTCTTCCAACTCTACATTTCTATGATTCTATGATTCTATGAATCAACACAGAAGTAAATCCTATTGATTCAAAGGCTTTAATTTACTCAGGACTAACGTGAAATGGTGATTCTTGTGGAATCCCACTTATGCAACTGGGAAATGGATTCTGTCCATTGTATAAAGGGTCCCGAAAAGTACTACTGCATGTGCCAGTTAACTTATACAAGTGTAGAACACCATCAGGATCCTGGCATATGTAGTGATACCATTGAGCAGAAAAATCGGGGACTTAGGTGCATGTCTCTGTCAAGGGCTTAGTCAACCATCTCAAAAGTGGAGGTGAACTTGAAAGCACATATTTGTTAAGTTTTTAGCCTGTCTTTCTCCCCAAGCAGATAACTTAGGACAGTATATTTTTATCCATATTGCTTAATGGATGCATCTGTTAATGATGTGGGCCTTCAGAGCATCCTTTAAGCAGTATGGGCCAAAAATGAGGTGATGTTAGGGGCAAAGATATTGGAAGCAAAACAGTGAAAGCACACTTGGTTGTAAGAATTCCAGTGTCCAGAACTGAGTTAGGGCTTCAGTGGATCAGGGGTTCCTTATAAATAGATGGAATACTATACAGTTGGAAAGGACCTCAAGGACTGTCTCATCCAATCCCCTGCCATGCAGGAATACAAAGCTAAAGCACTCCTGAGAGATCTCCTGAGATCCCCCAACATTTGCTTAAACTCCTCCAAGAAGGTGATTTTACTAGATTCCGTGGAAGTCTACTACATTTACTCTAAGGATGGCCTAATGATTAGAAGGAATCCCTTTTCTTGGAGTTTGGATCCATTTTATTGTGGCCCTGTCTCTGGAACGGAAGAAGAGGACTGTGCTCCCTCTTCTATATGAGATTGCTTCAGATATTTACAGGTGGCTATTGTATCACCTCTCAGTCTTCTCTTCTGCAGGCTAAACACACCGAGCTCCCTAAGCCATTAGAACAGAAACTGTAGCTCCACCCTTCCTCATCTTTCCCTTTTAGTCAAAGTGTACAGGACACCTTACCTGGAGCAGTCATCAACATCAAGAACAGAAAAGATGGAAAGTGGGTGAAGATCTCCATGGTTGAAAAATGGGGCTGTTTTTAAGGAGATGCCAGGATGGAGACAACCAACAGGGGGTTATCTCCAAAGATGAAGAAATGGCTGAAATTTCCCACTATTTATACGACAATTGTGTGATTGTGTCATGTGCTATGGACACCTGTAGTTGCAGTTGAGGTTTTGCTGCAATTTTTGCATGGTAATAATTGCTATGCAATTAGATTGCTATTTGATTGGGAAAGGTTGTCAGGAAGCTGTAGCCCAAACCAAATATTCATATATGGCCTATTTAAAGGGATATACGTAAATAATTGAGCAAACTTGCTTTCTGCTGCTCTAAAGATGACAAGTTCTTTGTCCTCTCTTAAGAGCTGGCTCTATGATTAGATAGTGAAGTAGCTGCATCAGGTAGCAGACTTTAGGATGTCATGAAAGGGCAGTAAATTCTTAGTTTTAGTTTTTTAAACATGTGATTATTCTATTTTTCTTGCTAGAGACCAGGACATGTTTGTGACTTCCCGTAATTCTTCACTAACTTTCTTCTTGAAGGGTGTGACAAATAATTTCAACCATTTCCTCCCTGCTGCAAGAAAGTGTTTGGAAACCACTGGTATTCGATGGCATTATTCTGTTTGAGAGTCACACATTGTTGTCTTGTGCAGAGAAGACTCAGGCCCTTTCTGCATCCTGCCTTTTCTCGGTGCTGGGGTGCGGTGATTGTGCGAGCAGCCTCTTGTGAGAGGCCCTCGCACCCAGGTTTCTTCAGCTCCGCACAAGCTTCCTGCTCACGCGAGAGCCCTGCCTCTTCTTTTTGCAGTGCAGCCTGGGACCTTCCCAGGCTGCACTGAGACAGAAAACACTACCGACCAGGCACCCGAGGCTCCGGTGCGGGGCCTGGGAGCAATGCGTGATCGCTCAGCATTTTCAGCTTAAAGCCGAAAATGCAAAGGCGCGCTATCATTGCCTGCCGGCCCCTGGAGCCTTGTGGGATTGCGAGGGTATCATGCAGATCACTCCTCGCAATTGCGCAAGGCTCCAGGCCCTCTTTCGCATGGCAGATACTGTGCGAAAAGGGCCTCAGTTTTGTCCATTTCACTCACCAGACTGGCTTACACGGCTCCCACCCACTGTTGCAAATTCCCCAGAAAGAACATATTTCCCTCTTCCGATGAAATGAATGTCATCAGCCTGGTAGAGCTCTGGCCATTTCAAAACTATATTAGGATGTGAAAGAAAGTGGCCCAACCTTCCTAGGATGGCTTTGCCGGCTGTAATAATAATAATAATAATAATAACAACAACAACAACAGTAATAATAAAATTTATTTCTATCCCGCCTCTCCACATGGATCGAGGCAGCGAACAACATGAAATACATTAAATACACTAAAAGACATTAAAAACATACCCAATCCTCCCCACCCACCAACCCACCTAAACCAACCCATTGAAACACACAACAATTAACAGTCCATCAATTAACTATTAACAAAAGGGCAAGACAATTGATGGGAGGCGATGGAAATGCTAGTCTTGGAAGGCCTGTTGGAACAGATCAGTCTTGACTGTTTTTTAAAGCAGTCAAGACTGGTGATATGCCGGGTCTCCTCCGGCAGGCCATTCCATAGCTTGGGAGCGATAGAAGAAAAGGTCCTCTGGGTAACCGCAGCCTACCTAGTTCTGACTGGCTGCAGTAAATTTCTCCCAAAGGACCTTAATGTGCAGGGCGGATTATATGGGAGAAGGTGATCCCTCAGGTAAGCTGGCCCAAAGCCATGAAGGGCTTTAAAGGTAATAACCAACACCTTGTACTGTGCCTGGAAACTAATTGGCAGCCAATGAAGAGACTTTAAAATTGGTGTTATATGGTCAGTTTTAGGTCTACCGGTGACCAACCTGGCTGCCATATTCTGAACTAACTGAAGTTTCCGGACTAAGCACATGGGTAGCCCTATGTAGAGCGCATTGCAGAAGTCGAGCCGTGAAGTTACCAGCACATGCACCACTGTTTTTAGGTGTTCCAGCTCCAGAAAAGGGCGCAGCTGGTGTATCAGCCAAAGCTGATAACAGGCATTCCTGGCCGCCACATCTATTTCAGTTGTCATCTGAAATGGCGAGTCCAGGAGCACCCCCAAGCTGGGAACACAGTCTTTCAGGGGAAGCGTGACCCCATCTAGGACTGATTGACAGACCTCCATGTCTGGACTAGGGCCCCTAACAGCAATTACCTCCGTCTTATCTGGATTCAGCTTCAGTCTGTTTTTCCTTATCCAGTCCATTACTGCTTCAAGACATTCGTTCAGAGGAGAGATGCCACCCTTAGTTGATGCTATTATCCGAGGCATGGAGAGATACATCTGGGTGTCATCAGCGTACTGATAGCACCTTGCTCCATGTCTTCTGATGATTTCTCCCAGCGGTTTCATGTAGATGTTAAATAGCATTGGGGACAAGACAGCGCCCTGAAGGACGCCAGATTTAAGCTCCTTTTTCAAGAAGCAGCTGTCCCCAAGCATCACCATCTGGTATCCACCTGAGAGATAGGACCGGAACCACTGAAGTGCAGTGCCCCCGATCCCTAACCTTCTCAGGTGTTCCAGAAGGATACCATGGTCTATGGTATTGAAAGCCGCTGAGAGGTCCAAGAGTACCAGCAGGGTCACACTCACCCTGTCGATACCTAGGCGAAGATCATCCACTAAGGCGACCATGGCAGTCTCGACTCCATATCCTGCCCTGAAGCCAGTTTGAAATGGGTTTAGATAATCTGTTTCATCCAAGACAGCTTGGAGCTGAAGACCAACAGCCCTCTCGATCACCTTGCTTAAAAATGGGAGATGAGAGACTGGTCTATAATTATTCATATCCAGGGGGTCTATGGAGGGCTTTTTTAGAAGCGGCTGTATAGTCGCTTCTTTTAAACAAGCTGGAAAATTGACCTCCCGAAGGGATGCATTAATAATAGATCTTAAATGGGTCTTAATTGCAACTCCTCCCTGGACAACCAGCCATGAAGGACAGGGATCAAGAGGGTAATGAGCCAAAGAGGGCACATGAAGGAGTGGTCAGGTTTAAATAACCTACAGCTGCACCACATCACATGCCGTGATCGGGTGCCAAGTGCAAGTCATGGTGTCCGCCATGGAGGCCATCAGAAACTTACCCTTCCCTGCAGTGCCATTAAATGCAGTGCCACTCAGTGTATGGGGCCAGAAAACAACAGAGAAAACTATAGACAGCAAAAATCTATTCAGGTTTGACAAAAAGGAAATGTAGCTAGGTTGGCTAGGATAATCATTTAAAAATCACATTTGTTAGCCAAATTCAACAAAAGGAAAGGCATTGGATAGCTTTAGGTGTGACAAGTGGCCTTATGAAATTTGGATTATCACAGACTAGGCAGGAATCCAGGAATCAATGCCAAAGGAAATGTTTCAAGGAAGCCGAATTGAAACTGACTATTGACACACTTTGGAGACAAACACAATTGTGTTGCAAGAGGTTGGTTTGATGTCAACGAAACCTGATAATTTGGTGTGTTTACTGGCTGTTGTGCATACCCCCAGAGATACATTGCAGCTATACACTTGTCATTGATGCAAACGAAGCCACAAAGTTCACTTGTGCCATGTGTGTCTCTTTTACTAGGTTGCCTGTGTAACCTGTGGAAGATTGAAAAGTGTCTCAGTTTGTCCAGCATTGTTTTATGCTTCCACTTTTTATCTTCTGGCACTCTGCTGGTAGTGTAGTACGGTTACGAGGTTCATTCAGTTGCTGAGCCAGGCAATTCAGGAAAGCTTCTCCGGCTTCCCGTGTTGTATACAGTATTTCGAGGGTGCAGTGAGGGTGGTGGCAGCTTTAAAGGTTGCCTGTTGTAACTCAAAGAATCTTTCTTCTATTCAGTATAAGGGTGCTCTCTCCTCTCCACTGCAGCCAATACAGGTCTCTCTTGGAAACACACACACACACACACACACACGCAGAGAGAGATAAAGGATCATTTGTTGATAAGAAATAAAAATGGGGAAACTTCTGATCATGGTAAAATTGAAAACTGAACTGAAGCTTCCTTAGCCTTTGAAATTTTCCAAGACAAAATTATCCGATCCCAAAAAATGAGAATAAAATACACAGATTGGGAAAGAATGCATAGAAGACTTTTTGTATCGGTGTAAAGAGCATTTCAGAAACGCCTTATGCTAGAAATGGTTTCAAAAAATCTTATATTATGCGAACTTGAGCTCAAAAATATGTGTATTGGGGAAAAATGCAAAAGTAAATTCAGGGCAAACCCAACTTAAGACTGCAAAGAAATAAAGCAGACAGAAATCAAAACTCATACTGTCCATTTTGAATAAAAATAGTATTCTTAAGATAATGACCAGAACCTTGCTGGTATTAGGTACATGTGTATGATCTCTTGTAGATGCAGTGGGGTTTTTTTTTTTTTTAATTGCCTTTGTAAATAAGCATATTCAATTCACAATTATTCACAATTACGCAAGCAGAGTTCATAAGTGTAATCATTTTATATAGGCTCAGATCTTACTGTTAGTTCCAACTAGAGTACAGCCAAAGAATCAACTGTTTGTTTGTTTGTTGTTGTTGTGTGCCTTCAAGTTGTTTCTGACTTATGAAAACAAAACATCCTTTCGTAACTGGATGTCATTGCTGTAGCCGTTAGAGGCACAAAAGAAAAATAACAGCCCCAACGAAGTCAAGCACTGAGTCGTTATAAACAATGGCCCTTTCTACAACTCACCTTTTCTCAGCAATGGGGTGTGGTGCTCACGTGAGCAGCCTCTTGTGAGAGGCCCTTGTGTTCAGGTTTCTTCAGCTCTGCACTAGCTTCCTGCTTGCATGAGAGCCCCGCCTCTTCCTTTCACAGTGCAGCCTGGGACCTTCCCAGGCTGCACTAAGACAGGAAGCGTGACTGGCCCAGCTTCCGAGGCTCCACACGCAAGGTAAGTGTGCGCGGGGCCTGGGAGCAATGTGCGACTGTGCACCATTTTCAGCTTAAAGCTGAAAACAAAAAAGTGCGTGAGCGGTGCCTGACAGGCCCTGGAGCATCGTGCAAATGTGAATGTGTCGTGTTGACCGCTCCTCACATTTGCGCGATGCTTGAGGGGCCCTGTCACATGGAAAATGCCATGCAAAAAGGACCAATGACATGAAGATATGGCCTATGCATGTATTTGAAAGGCACAGATTCTTTTACTGACACAAAACACACCTTCATTACTGGATGTGATTGCTGTAGATATTAGAGGCAGAAAAAAAAAGTAAATCCAATGAAGTCTAGTACTATTTCTCTCCCTCCACAATGTATTGAGAATCAGCATGGTGCAGTAGTTTGAGCATTGAACGATGATCCAGGAGACCAGGGTTTGATTCCCCACTAAGCTTTGGAAGTCCGCTGGGTGGCTTCGGGAACATGACACACTCTCAGCCCTCAGAAAACCCTATGATAGGCTCATTTTAGGGTCACCCTAACTTGAACACATCCCAGACTAAAAAGGGTATTGTCAGTCCAGGATTCTCCTCCTCAGGCTTTCTTGATTCACTAAAACATGTCTTCCAACCACTTGTTAAGATTTTCAAATATTCTTTCCACCTGGGCTAATACACTTGGGCTCTTTTGGTAATTCCAGCTATATTAGACCCAATGAACCAATACTTGAATGGTGACCTTGGTGTTGAAAAAGAGGATTCAGAAGAGAAAAACAAATAGTGAAAATAATCTTTATTCTATGAAAAGATAACAAACAATAGAAATATATCAAAGCAATATTCAAAATGAATACAATCAAAGTATTAGACTGAACAAGAGCAATAAGGCAAGTGAATTAATACAAAGTAGCAAATATACCAACCAGTAAAAACAGACCACACTGAAACAAGGTCAAACAAAATGCAGTGTAAAAGAGAAAGCAGCTAAGCGCACAGTAAAAAGCTAGCCTTATAAATTCTCTACAGCTGATTTACAGAACTCAGAGAACTGAAGGCTGTTTCAATCTTATTAACGCACCATCAATCCTACAATGACCCAAATTCTAGATATTGGTCATGTTTCAACACGTGGGAGCATCACACACTCTTAGCCCCAGAAAACCCTGTGCTAGGTTCGCCTTAGAGTTGCCATAAGTCCGAAACTACTTAAATGTATACAACAATGGCAAATAAACATTAGTTGATGCAGTTGCTGAACTCTAGTTGCAACTAACAGTAAGATTTAGGCCTATTTAAAACGGCTACACCTGTGGAATGCTGAGAAGCTTTCCTGAATGGCTTAGGTCAGCAACTGAATGAATCCCTTGATCTTACTGCACTACCAGCAGAGTGCCAGAAGATAAAAAGTGGAAGTATAACACAGTGCTCAAAGAACTGGGACACTTTTCAATCTTCCACGGCTGTGCTCTGCAACACAGGCAACCTAGTAAAAGAGACACACATGGAATGAGTGAACTTTGCGGCTTCATTCGCATCAATGAAAGGTGCATAGCTGCTATTCATCTCTCTGGGCTTGAAGACCTGTAGTAAATGCATGAGATTATTAAGTTTCTTTGGCAACAGAGATGTGTCCTTTGCAACACAGATGTGTTTGTCTTCAAAGTGTGTCAATAGTTGATTTCAATTTGGCTTCCTTGAAACATTTCCTTTGGTATCAATTACTGGGTGCCTGAACTGTGAAAATACAAATTTCATGTGGCCACTAGTCACACCTAAAGGTGTTCAGATGCTTTTCCTTTTCTTGAATTGGATGAACAAATGCATTGCCTAAAACAGATTTTTAAATGATTATTCTGGCCAACCTGGTTACATTTCCTTTTTGTGAGTCCTGAATAGATTTCTGCTGGCTATAATTTTCTCCGTTGTCCTTATTTTGCCACAATGCACAGCTGTGGAACAGCAGATCCCACCACTGTGTGACAGCCAAGTCCATTTTTAAGGCCTCCAGTGCTCTCCAAGTTGCTACAACATCAATTTTTCCTTTAAAACAATTTGGGGGCATTTTCCTATGTTTTGGATCTCTTGGGCTATTTTATTTCACTTCATTTGTGTATAAAAAGTTTGTTCTAGGTCTAAAGGAACCCAGAGGGCTGCTCTCCTTAGCATGGAAAGTTGCTTGTAGCCAAAAGTATAATCTGATTTTTTAAAAAGATATCTGGATTTTTTAAATATATATAATCGGTATGCAGGAGAATGCAGGATGGTGATAGGAAGATGGAGCAAATTTCTCTCCTGCTATTCCAGAGACAGAGCAAGAAAACAGTGGTTCCAAACTCTAAAAAAAAGGATTCCTTCTAAACATTAGGAAGGTCATCCTAGGAGTAAATGTAATGGACTTCCATGGAGTGTTGAAGACTCTCCTTCCTGGAAGATCTCAAACAAATGTTGGGTGATCATCTCTCAGGAGTGCTTTAGCTGTGTATTCCTGCATGGCAGGGGATTGGATGAGATAGTTGTTGAGGTCTCTTGCAACTGTATTTTCTGTGGTGGAATTCTCTTTATTGATCAAGGAGCCCTAATCCACTGAAGGCTTAACTCCGTTCTGCTCACTAGAATTCTTACCACCTCGTTTTTGGCCCATGTTGCTTAAACGTCATTCTGAAGGCTCACACTGTTAACAGATGCATCTGTTGAGCAGTATGGTAAAGGTTTATTTTCCTAAGTTATCTGCTTTGAGACCCATTTGCGGAGGAAGATGGGCTAAAAAAATAATGAAATAAGTATTTTCAAGTTCACCACCACTTTTGAGATGGATGACTAAGCCCTTGACAGAAGCATGCCCATAAGTCCCAGATTTTTCTGCTCAGTGATATAGTTACATGTGCCAGGATCCTGTTGGTGCTCTACATTTGTCTAAGTTCACTTACACAAGCAGTTGTACTTTTGGGGCCCGTTATACAGTGGAAACAGAATCTGTTTCTATAAGTGGAATTCCACAAAAGTCACCTTTTCCTGTTAGTACCAAGAAGAGTAAATCCATTGAAACAAAAGGATTTACTTCTGTGTTTATTCCCCATTTAACAGTTCATTCTCAGAGTTTGCTTTAGTTTGGACTAACCAACAGGATTCCAGCTTTACAGTTGTACATTCCTGGGTGGTGTGTAACTCTTTCTCAGCGCCTCCAGTGTGCCAGTTGATTCACTGGGAGTGCTGAACTGGCCACAAAAATGCTCATCTACTTTTGTAGGAGAACTGATGTGTGTATAAGTCAACAACACAATTCTGATTATTATTTAATGTATTGTAGTTTGTTTATTTATTTACAGAATTCTCCCACTTATCTGACAGGTTAAGGACTGGAGCCCTGTCAGAAAACAGATCTGGATCAAAAGTGGAGGCCATGTACCATACTTTAGGGAGCATGAAGGATATACAGAGGCTTACTTGGGACTTACCACACATGTGCTGCTTTCAAACTCTCTCAGCCAACTAAGCACTTCTTTCTCCCAGCAGTATTTGGAAGCATTGCACACCCATGAGCAGTTCCATGTGAGCCTCCGTAGATGAGAAGAACTGATGAAAGAGTGACCCCCCCATCAAATTAACAGAATTTGTCCTTAATTTGGAAGAGTCAGGTGAGTGAATAATCAGATACCAGGGCATCCAAGAATGGAAGCTTCCTGTATTTGAGATCTATCCTGCCTTTTCCAAAGGTTGGGATGGAAGGTGATTTCCAAAAGTGAAATCAATTATACTGTTCAAACACCACCCCCTCCATCATTATCATGCAGTAAAATATTTAAAAAGTGCAGTTAACTAGCAACCACCAAGAAGACCTTCTTCTGTAGGGATAGGAATTATATCTGAAAATAGTTGAAAGATGGTCAAAAAGTGTTTTCCAAGTACTGAGGAGAAACTTTGCAATTGTTGTCTAATTCTGCACAAGGTTATATATTTTTCCCCCACAGGAAGCAGCATTTTCTGCATAGAAGAAAGTATTTCTGCACAGAAATGGTTGTTTTCTGAACAGAAAATCTTGTTTCCTGCTGAATAAGAAGAAGTCCTGAACTATAAATGTTCTTCCAAAATTGCACAGTTTTTGAGATCTTTCTTGGGCAGGGAAGAAAATTGCTCATTCCTTCTTTTGAGAATGAAAGTAATGAAGAATTAGATCTCTGCGCTCCTACAGCTGCCCCAGATGAGCTTCTGAAAATGACTCAGTCTGTCGTTCTAAAAGACGATGATGCTAAGAGCAGTGACTTTCGTGTAATGAAAATATCAAGTAGTTCTTTCTTTTATTCCAGCATTTTCTGCACCAGCAAAGACTGCTGCTCAATGTCACCGTGCTGGTGGCGTATGCAAGTATCACTGTTGCAATTTTTGCCATTTTTTTTCGAAACGGGGGTTTGGTCTGGTGGGTTGCTTTAGGGACAACTATAGTAGGGTATAGGGCCTTTACCTCCCCCCTCCTTCTTAAACAGCTGACTGCTAAAGGGAGGATGAGCTGAGACTGATATAAAAATCACACACACTTTTGTAGTCAGAGTCTACAGAGTTTGAAAATCACTCCTTGTGCCTGAGCGATGCTTCCTTACCTATTTATGTTGAACTATATTCCTAGAACCATAAAACTGGGAGAGCTGTCCTGTATCTTGGACAATAGGCAACTGTTTTTCCTCAAGTGTCACTGCTGAGCTGTTGTCCAGTTAGAACGAATACAATATGGTTTCAATCATCATGGAAAAAGGAAGAAGTACATGGAAGTCTGTTCACACTGTGCTGGATGTTATCCCAGTATTTTCATGAGTTAATGAACTCACTGGCTATTTAAAGCTGACATACTGTATTATATCTGGGTGAACTTTAAACTTTGAGAATATTTCAGGTTTGTGATGGAAGTATTCATTTTAATGGTCTGAGAAGTTATTGCAAATAAGGAGGCTGATAACAATCTGTTTTTCTTCTTTTCCATTTTATTATTTATTATGTATTTAATTTTGATCCTCAGTTTGTAGATGTGGGTTCAAGAATTTCGCTCTTAAAAATGACTGAATCTTACTACGTTTTTCTTTTGTTTCAGATAATCCTGTGGTATTGGGAACATGCCAACCTTCTTCCTGAATTGTTCTAGACTTGAGTCCAAACTGTGACCTATAGTAAACATGGTGTTACCCTGATTTCTGGGGGTCCCAGGAGGGACACCTAAATACGCTCACAATTAAACAAGTTGGGGAAAATTAGCCATGAGCACAAACTAGCAATGCGAGAGGCAGGGCAACGGAGCAGAATCTTTTACTCAATGTCTACGGGGTCAGGCCAAGCCAAGAAGCACACCAAGTTATAAGAATAATTGAGATCTTTATTAAAATACAGACAAACAGCGTATGCAACTCACCACTCAGATAACTATAGAAAATAAAGGTTGGAGTGGGATAGAGGGATTTTTAGAGGGATTGTTGAATTGGGTGATACGACACCTGTCCTGAAGCCTGGATAGATCACTGCGAAGGTCCGAAGTTGCGCAGTCTCAGCCAATGGAACTGAGGGGAAGGCTCGCCAAGCAGAGCGGCGGCAGGACAGGATGGAACTCAGGAGCAATCCGAGGAAGGTCTCGGAATCAGGGGTTTTTATAGGGAGAAATGTAACTGCAGGCTATTCCGTACTTGGGGAAAACAATAAGTTTCAGGCGCGAGACAAAGCTTCAGAAAGGTCAAAATTTAGCATGATTGCTTTAGGTCTGAATTGACAACCGAGAAACCAGTATGCAGATGTGCGACGCTTGACCGTTGAGTGTTCAGCTTGTCAAGTTGCCCGCTCGGGGCAGGGAGTCCTTTGTAAGTATGGTGCATACATAATGTAGTGTTTGCAGGGAGGTCTCCTAAAGCGGCCATCTGGCTATTTCTGGCGTACCTGTATTGTGTTGGAATATTGCAGCAATTAGTGGTGTGGAATGGGAAAATGAAGCCAAATTATTGATATCAAAATGATATCTAATGTTATCTCCAGTTTGGCCTAGGAACTGCAGTAACAATGGGCCACACACACAATAGAATGAGCTTGGTGGTCCTGGTAATCCAGCCTCTCGAGGTAACTGAGGGGAGGGAGAAAAATGCTCCAGTGGCAGTGGTCGGAACTGGACAGTCCAACATGGTGGCCGAAGGGCAAACAGCTCTATTGATGTCAATTTGGTCTCACCATTGGTGAAATGCAAAATTGTCCAGGTTACAGATTGGCAGAAGCAATACTGGAGTGTGCAGCGAACCGATTTAGTTAAACACACTCCATTGTCCTGATTCATCCCTCTGAATCAGACTGCTTGGAATTTGGGTGACAGATCAATTTGGTTTCAGTCAAGGAGAATACTTGCTTGTCCTGAACCTCACTAATGAGAAAGGCAGGTACACCTTCCAATTTGTCCCTCAGCATGCAATTGCTACTGCATTTGATTCATTAATTATTTGTTTTTTTAAAAAATATTTTTATTGACATATTGAACATATACATATACATAACATGGAACAAGATAGCGACATTAAAAAGGACAAAAGACATTAAAGAATAAACACAAACCAAACAACAACGTAACATATAAGCGTCAGAGTCCAGCTCCCTGCCTGTGTCTCTCTGCCAGCAAGATAAGAGAGGTGAGAGTACCTGCCCAAGTGGAGGAGGCAGTGGGGAGCGTCCAATGCAAACAAACAAGTGGAAATGCTGAGACAAGCCAAGTCAAAGTCAATCGAAAGGGTCCAGAAAGCAGAAGGTCCGTCCAAAGGGGTTGAGGGAGCCAGAACACAAGGGTTAAGAGAGCTTGCATAGTGATTTGCTACAAGCAAACAGCAAGCCATGCTGACAGACTTAAATAGCTGATGAAAACAGATATTACTTATCACTGTTCTGTTTTGTTAATCTTGCCAAAAAGGCTTCCCTCTGAGCTGCTCATTTCTGACTCCTCCATGATTGGAGGCTGGGGGGAAAAGGTGAATCTAATTCCTCTAAATCATTACTGGTTCCTTCTCCCTCTGGGGCTGGCTGCAACAACTCTGCCTCCACTTATCTTTCCCTGATGGGGGTGTTTGCAAGCTAGTTTAGTCTATCCCTGGCTCTGTTCTTGGCACAATCAATTGCTCATTGACTTGTGAGCCATCATCTATCACAATAAGGACTAAGGAAAAGGACTTATACAATACTATTACAATTACTACAATTGGTTATATCATTTCCAGTTTGATCGAGAGCTGGGAGACATGATTTTCTGGGCTGTGAGAAGAAGATCACTAATGCTGCTGCTTACTGGACAAAGAATGGTTCTGGATCTGGTTTATTCTGTACCGTAATAAGAAGAGGACAGCCAGAGAAGATGAGAGACTTGGAGCCAAGGCTGATCCCTCCATCCATGATCAGTTTGGATTGTGAAGGTGAGTTAGCCAGACTGGCTGTCACCGCCATGAGATCTTCACCAGCAGCAGTATAGAGACTGAGGAGGAGAGTTCCCCCCTTCTAATATTCCAGCCGCCAGATTTCTTCTGTTTTTTGAAAACATAACCTGTACTCTTTGGATCCTGAAGGATTACATATGTTTCAGAAGGCCTTGGGTGAGAACTGGAGTTTACCGTCCGAATAATTGACAATCACATTATCTTCTTGTTACTTTCTGAATTCGTATAATTTCCTTCCCCTGGAGTGTGTGCTGGGACTTTTGTTTTAATACACTGGGGGATCATGGAAAGCATTAGATCTCTCATCAACGGGCGGAATTTCAGTTATTAAAATGAATATTCTTCACAAAATACTATTTTTGTTTCTGATGATCATAGTGACAACTCCCAGAAAGTGGCTTCAGTGGTGTACAAAAGACCTTTCCAATCTCATTCAATCCATGAATTAAAGGTGCTGCCACACTGATGCAAGAAGAGTCCTACGTTGTGGGTTCCCACATATTAAAATCAGATGTTTGGGAACTAATGCTTTTACAGCTGACGATCTCCTTGAAAGAGATCCAAGTAAGACTTCATGAGTTGAATATCGCTGCACAGTGGCCTGAGAGTGCACCCTATTTACACCCCAGCAAAGCTGGCTAGGCAGAATGGCTTAAGTTGTGGCCTGGACGTGTAAGTCCTACTAGAATTAAATGGGCATGGACAGACTGGATCACACCTCTAGGAGCAGGCGTGTCTCTGTTAGAATCAGCCAACATTGATGTTTAAGATTTAGCAAATAAGTTGTCTACATTACTACCAACATGACTAATATGGGTGACCCCTTAGAAAACCGATAGTCTCAGGAGACATACTGTATTCCAAACACTGCAATCATTGGGATAGAGTACTAGGACCCAAATAGTCCATCATCTCTTAGCGTAGAGTAACTGTACTGCATCCCATCTTCTTTTACTGTAGAAGGGTGTTGCCACAGAGAAAACCTGGGTTTTATTTGTTGAAATGATTATTTGAAGTCCCATCATCCCTGTTTGACACCCTTAAGAGCCATGATGGCCAGTATACCTATGAAGTCACCCAAGACACCAATTTGGCCGTTGGTTATAGTGGAAAAGGATGTGTGTGGATGAGAACTGTTCTGCGACACCATCACACTAAATGGATGTATGTCACAGCCTATGATGCCCACTTTTGTTACCGCGGTAGATTAACCCTCTCCCGGGGTCTACAATTTAATATTTAATATTAAAAATATCTCCACACATCTGAGAGGGTCCCCCAAATAAACACATAGGCAGACATGGCCGAACGGCCAAAATCAGGAAAAAACTGGTCAGGTCAGTAACTTAATTTGTCACGTAGCCCCAGGAGCCCTCCAGACATGAAAACCATCAAACACACAAAGGGTCCTCTTCCCCGAGAAGCCAGCTTGACAGGATTAATGCTTCTGACAAACAGCCCATCAAGCAAGGACGATTTACGTACTGCTGAGGTTTGCAACCCCAGCAAAATCTAATCAAACAGGGGAAGTTGACCTTTTGGAGCTTTGTTTTAGCTGTTCCACCTATTGTTTTCCCTGGGAAAGGATTAGCCCTCCAGGTACTTCCCCCCCCCATAAATAGACCTGATTTTTGAGCGGTTCCTTGGATCGCTCCCAGTTTCCCCCACTTGCCGTCACTCCGTCCGTTCAGCTATCCCCTCAGCCCTCCACATGCTGAGTCCTGTCTTCTCTCTCTCTGCTGCCGTCTTGGACCTCCAGACTTCAGGACTAGGGGCAGTATCTCCCCACTATAACCCTTTAAAAATCCCCTATCAATTTTCTCTCTTTTATTTCTAAATAGCTCTTGTGTGAGTGAGTACGTAAGTGCGAACATGCACAAGGACTTATTTTTAATAAAAATAAAAATAATTTATTTAGCAATTTGGTGTGGTTTTTGGGTTGGCCTGACCCTGTAAAAAATTGGTTTAAAGATCTCACTAGGTTACCCTGCCTCTCATTTAATGCGTTGCGTGTGCTCTAGCTAATTCCCATTCCCCATTGTATCGAGCACATTGAGGTGTCCTCTACAGGACCCCAGCAATCAGTGTAACACTTTAAACTCTGTGTTTGCAATATTACTACATCAATTTTTCAATTATTGCAGTTTATCCAGTGCAGGATGGTACATGAGTGTTGCCTTAGCATGCTAGGAAACCAAGAAGCCCATTGGAGGATTTTGAGCAAGTCACAGTTAAACTCAGAGGAAGGCATTGTCAGCCCACCCCTCTGAACAAATCTTGACTCTAAAACCCCCTGCTAGGTTCATCTCGGAGTCTCCATTAGTTGGAAATGAATTTAAGACACACAACAACAACAACAACAACAAAGTCAGATGCTCTGAATTGCAAGAGTTGATTTGTAAATAAGCTGTTTCTAACATGGGTAGTTTCCAAAGGGAGGAGCAGTTTGAATTGATTCATTTGTGCTCCTGTTAACCTAAAACTTGAGTGACTCAGGGGTCCACCGCTTGATGCCAGTACCTCCATTAAAAGGTGAGGAATTATTAGCTCCAAGAGGAGGCCTGCAAGAGGGGGGTAACCTAAGGAGATCTTTTACACCTATGTTTACAAGTAGAGTTTGCTTGGTTGGAGAAAAAGTAGTTAAGACAATCAGCATCTGCTTCTGCAATGTCAAAACCACCAACAGTTGTGACATAGAGTACTGAAAGCATCAGCTTTGGCAGACTATTCTGAGTCTGTGTAGGTTCAAGTGGACAGTCAAGTGGCTCATATTCTAAGATGGCTTTAAGGGCTTCTACCTTGGCCACCTGAGTTGAGTGAATTCATGTTTTAGAATCATAGAATCATAGAGTTGGAAGAGACCACAACAGCCAACCAGTCCAACCCCTTGCTATGCTTGGTAGTGTGTAGGAGTCATCCACCCGGATGATTCCGTAGCCAATCAAAGGTGTGCTAAGACATGGAGTGATGAACTTTCACAGAACCGGTGCACAAAGCTTTGCAGTTGGGCTCTCCCACTCTGCCAGCCACTGCGCATGAATGAAAGGTGGAAGGGGACTGTTACCCTGATTTCTGGGGGTCCTGGGAGGGACACCTAAATGCTCTCTCAATAAAACAATTTGGGGAAAATTAGCCAAGAGCACAAGCTAGCAATGCGAGAGACAGGGCAATGCAGCGGAATCTTTAACCCAATGTCTACGGGGTCAGGCCAAGCCAAGGAGCACATCAAATTATAAGAATAATTGCGATCTTTATAAAATACAGACAAACAGTGTATGCAACACACTCACACAGATAACTATAGAAAATAAAGGTTGGAGTGGGATAGAGGTATTTTCAAGAGGGATTGTTGGTTTGGGCAATACTACACCTGTCCTGGAGCCCGGGTAGTCTGCAGATTGAGTTCGTTGATATGGAGTCTCAGTAAATGGAACTGAGGGGAAGGCTCGCCAAGCAAAGCGGCTGCAGGATGGGATGGAAGTCAGGAGCAATCTGAGAAAGCTCTCGAAGTCAGGGGTTTTTATAGGGAGGAATGGAGCCACAGGCTATTCCGTACTTGGGGAGAAACAAAGAGTTTAGGGCTGGAGACAAAGCCTCCGAAAGGTCAGAATTTAGCATGATCGTTTTACTTCCGAATTGACAATGGAATCGCCAGTATGCAGATGTGCAGTGCTTGACAGTTGAGTGTTCAGCTTGTCAAGTTGCCTGCTCGGGGCAGGGAGTTCTTTGTAAGCAGCGTGCATACATAATGAGGGTACTTGCCTTTGAGGTCTCCTAAAGCGGCAAGACAGCTATTTCCGGTTTGCCTGTATTGTTTTGAATATTGCAGCACTTAAGGGGCCGAGTCTGACTGCGGGCTTCCTCCGTGAACCTTGCAAACACATGGAGAGGGATGGTGGAAGAGAGCCGAATTATTGATATCAAAATGATATCTATGTCCCCCCAAGCGCGGCTTAGGAACTGCAGTAACAGGACACTGGTGCTGCTCTCACATTACTAGCATGCTGTAAGGAGCAAGAACCTTGTTCTGCTCCTTTTTATAATCAATACTAGGGTGTACTAGGGCAAGTGTCCACTTTGTGATCTGTGCATTGAAGACCTGTCCTTTCCGGATCTTGCCTGACAGAATGTGCTTCAGAGGGGTGTGCATAGTCTGCACAATGACTCGTCCACCTCCCTCAATGTGTTCCCAGTGTGTAAGGCCAGACAGACCTTCTTTCAAGGGCTATACTTTTGCTCAGCAGTCTTTAGGCAGTTAGAAGCATACGCAATGACTGTGCTTGTCTGCATGTAGCTGAGTGAGGGTAGCAACTATGTTACATTCCGATCTACACAATTGATAAAAAAACAGCTTAGAAATGTCGAGGTGAGCAAGGACAGGGGCTTTCACTAGGCTGTGCTTCAGCTTAGCAAAGGCATTCTGCTGAGCAAGTCCTCATTCCCAAACTGTGTCCTTCTTGAGGAGCAAATGGAGGGGACAAGCCTTCTCCACAAAGGACTTGACGTCCCTAGATGCGAAGTCCCTCAAGTCCCCCAGTGCAAGTACATCTGTGGACATGGGAAGCTTGGAGATACCTCCACGCACTGTGTGTTTGGTGTTCTTCCGTCTGACCCCAGTGAGAGTCCCAGGTACTTTAGCTCAGTCATGACCAACCAGGCTTTCTCCTGGGTTTGCTTTGAACCCAGTATCACAGATCAGACTTAGGATTTCCCTGGTTATCTCTCTACTCTCCTCCTCTCTCAGCGCATGTACTAAAATGTCATCCAGTTAGGACAGGAAGTGTGGCCGTGAAGACGGTCTAAATTTCTTCCACATTTTGAAGAAGTGGGCATAACAAATGCTGGGGCTTGAATTGAATCCTTGACGGGTATGCTTAAAGATATACTGCTGGTCACAGAACTTGCATGTGAATTTATACCAGAAGGCCTCATGCAGCACAATCAAATGGAAAGTCTTAGCCAGATCCACTACACTATAATATTCCACACACGCGGCAATGGCTGACAAAATTTTGCTATACTTGGCCACAGTGGGGACCACCAGGGGAGTTGTGGCATTGAGCGCACTGAAGTCATATGCCATATTTTCCCATCCATCTTAAGGACAGGCCATAGGGGTGCATTGCAGATGGACTGCATGGGCATGATGACATCCCATTTTGGCAAACCCTCTATTGTCTTGCCAATTCCTTCTTCAACTTGCATAGTTGTAGCAGTGGAGGATCCTTTCCTTCAGTGAGGACAGAAGTGTCTTTTACCAGACCGCATTCCACCTTGTCCTTAATCCAGACTTCTGGGAATTCCAATGTCCATGAGTCATTCTCATTTGGCCACAATGGTCACTGTGCCTTAAGTGCCAGGCACCTATATACTGCAGAAATTAGAGAGGGCCAAAGCTAAGTTACCACAACAAGCAATTTGCCATGTCTACAGTCAAACGGTGTCCAGTTAGGAAGGGTACTCCCAAAATGCCATCATCTCTCTCCACTTCTCACACAACCTTATCTTAGTGTAGAATTTCCCTACCATAATAGGAACATCCTCCCTGATCTCTGCCTAGAGAGCCTCCTCTGTACTCTGATAGAGCAATATTTGTGGAGGTGGCCTTAACACACAGCTATATCTGAGGGCAGGATGTTCTGGGCTGCTCCGGTGTCAACCAGAAGTTTGGTGGCCATTTCTGCACATGTGGTCCTGATGCCAAACTTAACTACTAGCTGCCCCCATGTTTCAGCCTCCAGGCAACCCATGACGTCTTGGGAAAACTCTGTGGACTGTGCACACCCCTAGCATGTGGAGTTTGTGTTGGTGTAGCATAGGGTAAAGGTATCCACAGGCTCTACCACTATAGCAGGACTTCTCTGCAACTTCAATAGTGCATCAATCAACTGAAGGGTGGGATGCAGATGGAACTGGGAGATGTCAGTTCCCTCTTTTCTTAGGAGCTCCCATACATGCCTTCATTCTTCAACTGATCCTGGCTGTTGAAGATCTTGACCTCCCAATTGTCACCGAGAGCTGTAGGCTGGACACAGCTTGGCCTGGCCTTGGCGTTTCCCAGGATTTGAAGAGGTGCCATCTTGCCCTCAGCTGTTCCCAGGAATGGAGTTTACGTGCTGCTTTCTCCAATTCCAACTGCTGCTGCCACCAGAGCAATAGTCCTTCCCCCTCCCATCCACTACCGAAAGGAGTCAGATTGCCAGCTGTGCATCATGAAGGGGGGAATCCCAATTGTCTAAGTGCTTAGTATACCCAAAAGATCTCTATCAGCTCAAGAATATCTCCCCAATATAGAGGTACAATTCAAAAACGCTGTTGACTGAACACACAGATTTTAATTTGGTGAAATAAAGAGAATGCAACACACATCAAACTGATCATGTTAAAAGCTCAAGTGTGGAGCAATTCAGGAAAAAGGCTGGCAGGGGAAACCGTGGAGATCCATCATGTTCCCTAGGCCACAGTATTACCTGCAGAAAGAGAAAGACTCTGTTAAGACTCAGTCATTTTTAAAAGTGGACTTCTTTAAGCCACATCTACAAACTGAGTATCAAAATTAAACGTGTAGATGCTAGTTTTAAATAAAAGGGAAAAGAAGAAAAACAGATTGTTATCAGCCTCATTATTTGAAATAACTTCTTGGAGTGCACAAGAGTTCATGAAACCTTACACTGGAATTTCTTTTCACAGTTAGTCTCAAACCTCTTACAAGATTCCTTTATGACAGATATTAATATAACTCTTGCTTTTACTCCTCACAACTGTTCTCATTTTGGGTGGATAGAATGAACAAAGAGCTAAAATAAGCGAAAGAAACAATAAGACAGTATTTCTCTATAAGATTCTTACTTATTATCTTACTTATTTCCTTACTTACTTATCTCCTGCAGCACACAAAACGTTTGCTACACTTGCCAATGGGCCTATATCCGGGGGGACAACGGATAGGACTGCATATGCCACGAGCACGGTGACATTGAGCAGGATTCGTTATCGTGGAGAATGCTGGAAGAAAAGAAAGAGTTGCCTGATATCTTCATTACACAAAAGTCACTGCTCTTAGCATCATTGCCTTTTCTAACTGCAGACTTAGTCATTTTCAGAAGCTCATCAGGGGCAGATACAGAAGCAGAAGGATGTAGTTTTTCATTAATTTCATTCTCAAAAGAAGCATTCAGTAATTTTAGCAATTTTCTTCCCTGCCCAAGAAAGATTTCAAACACTATGCAAAGTTTGAAGACCATTTACAGTTCAGGACTTATTCCGTGAAAATTTTGCACATTTTTTTTACACAAAACCAGGAGGAAACAACATTTTCTGTGGAGAAAACGGCAATGTCTGTGTAGAAATATTATCTTCTACACAGAAAATGCTGCTTCCTGTGGGAAAATAACAATTGCAATGTTTCTCACCCAGGAGAGGGTCACCTCAATACTAGGAAAAGATGTTTTGATGATTTTTCAGCTATTTTCAAACATTCTTCTCATCCCTACAGAAGAAGGCCTTCTTGGTGGCTGCTAGTTAACTGGACTTTTCAAATATTTTACTGCATAATAATGATAATGATGTTTAAAAAATTGATTGGTGTTTTAACAGTATAACTGATTTTGTTAGTATTTTAAGATGGATTATTTATTGTTTTTTTCAGCTGAAGTTTTAAACTTTTGGAAATCAGCTTCCATCCCAACCTTAGAAAAAGTTAGGAAAGATCTCAAACACCTGAAGCTTCTACCTCTTAATGCCCTGCTATCTGATTATTCACTCTCCTGACTCTTCCAAATTGAGGACAAATTCTATTAATTTGATGGGGGATCCACTCCTTCATCAGTTTTTCTCGTCTAGGGAGGCTCATTTGGAACTGCTCATATGTCTGCACTGCTGGGGTCTGTGTGTGAGTATTCAGCTGGCTGAGAGATTTTGCAAGCAGCACATGTGTGGTAAGTCCCAAGTAAACCTCTATATATCCTTCATGTTCCCTAAAGTATGGTACATGGCTCCTGCTTTTTAACCAGTTCTGTTTTCTGACAGGGCTCAAGTCCTTACCCTATCAGATAATTGGGAGAATCCTGCAAATAAATAAATACATACATACATACATACATACATAAATTCATTAAATAATAATCAGAATTGTGTTGTTGACTTATAGACTTTATACACACATCAGTTCTCCTACAAAAGTAGATGAGCATTTTTGTGGCCAGTTCAGCACTCTCAATGAATCAATTGGCACACTGGAGGCACTGAGAAAGAGTTACACACCACCCAGGAATGCACAACTGTAAAGCTGGAATTCTGTTGGTTAGTCCAAACTCAAGCAAACCCTGAGAATGAACTGTTAAATGGAGAATCAACACAGAGGTAAATCCTTTTGATTCAATGGATTTACTCTTCTCAGGACTCATGAAATGGTGATGCTTGTGGAATTCCACTTATGTAACCAGGAAACAGACTCTGTCCATTGTATAATGGGCCCCCAAAATGCAACTGCATATGTAAGTGAACTTAGACAAGCGTAGAGCACCAACAGGATCCTGGCACATGTAGCTATACCATTGAGCAGAAAAATCTGTGACTTATGAGCATGTCTCTGCCAAGGGCTTAGTCATCCATCTCAAAAGTGGTGGTGAACTTAAAAGTACTTCTTTCAAGATTTTTTTTAAGTCTATCTTCCTCCACAAATGGGTCTCAAAGCAGATAACTTAGGATATTAATAGCTTTATCTATATTGCTTATCACATGCGTCTGTTAATGGTGTGAGTATTCAGAGCTAACTTTAAGTAATATGGGCCAAAATGAGGTGAAGTTGGGAGAAAGATGTTGGGAGCAAAACAGCAAAAACACACTTGGTTGCAAGAATTCCAGGGTCCAGAACTGAGTGAGGGCTTCAGTGGATTAGGGGCTCCTGATCAATAAAGGGAATACCACCATGAAACCATACAGATGAAAGGGACCTCAAGGACCGTCACATCCAATCTCCTGCCACTCAGGAGTACACAACCAAAGCACTCCTGAGAGATGATCACCCAACATTTGTTTCAAGTCCTCTA
Source organism: Cyclura pinguis (assembly GCA_030412105.1). Classification (NCBI taxonomy): domain Eukaryota; kingdom Metazoa; phylum Chordata; class Lepidosauria; order Squamata; family Iguanidae; genus Cyclura; species Cyclura pinguis. The sequence goes on along the minus strand of CM059599.1, from coordinate 11,786,869 downwards.
AGAACAAGAGTTTTCCACACTCCGTGGAAATCCATTACATTTACTACATTACTGGATGACCTTTCTAATGTTTAGAAGGAATCTCTTTTTTTGGAATTTGGATCCATTGTTTTTGGCCTTGTCTCTTAAGCAGCAGAAGGAATATTTGCTCCATCTTCTATATGAGATCATTTCAGATATTTAAGGTGACCATTGAGTCACCTCTCAGTCTTCTCTTCTGCAGGATAAACACACCCAGCTCCATAAACCATTAGAACAGACATCCTAACTGCACCCTTCCTCACATTTCCCATTTAGCCAACGTCTACAAGACACCTTACCTGGAGCAGTCATCAACACCAAGAACAGGAAAGCTGAAAAGATGGTGAAGATCTTCATGGCTGAAAAATAGGGCTGTTATTGAGGAAGCACCGATGAAGAGATAACCAACAGGAGGTTATCTGAGGAGCTCAAGAAATGTCTGAAAGCTCTCAGTATTTATAGGAGAATTGTGTGATTGTGTCACAGGCTCTGGACACTTGTAGGTGTCGGTTGAGGTTTTGCTGCAATTTGTGCACAGTAATAATTGCTATGCAAATAGATTGCTATTCAATTGGGAAAAGTTTGTCGGGAAGCTGTTGCCGAAAACAAATATCCATATATTGCAGGAAATTATCCCGAGTAGGCCTGTGAATGGGGCGTCATAGGAACATTGCTAAAGGACAGATGCCTAAGCAGAAAAAATGAAATTTGCAAATGCAGAGTCTAGCGGTCATAGCAGACTACAGGCTAAACACGAGGCAACAGGGTGATGAAACACTCAAAAGACCCATGCATTTCTGGGTTGCATCAACACAATTATAGTGTTCCAACTGAAGGAAGTAACAGTTCTAATCTACTTCAATTGTTACAAAGTGATTTCAGTGTGCAAAAGTAGGTTGCATGCAATTATCTCTCAGCAGGGGGGAAAGGAGGCCTAAATACCTTGGAGGCACCAGATCCCATCTTATCTTGGAAGCTGAATAGGTTCAACATTGGTTAGGTCATGGATGAGAGACCACCAACCAATAGCAGGGGTTGTAGGCTACATTAACTCCTTTCTACTTAACATTGGAACCTAGAATGAATTCACCATTATGTTCACATGGGAAACCACAGCCCCTGCTGCCTGGATACTTCCATTAAACCATACCTTTCATGTCATAGTTATTTCTGCATATGAAGGTGTATTCTCTCAAACTTTTCCTGCCAAATCCCTGGGTTGGTGACAGAGAGGCACAGAGACACTAGTTGGAAAACAAATTGTGCATTTTCTTGACATTTTTACACGGTACAAAGTTTTCATAAAGTTGCAGTTAATGTCATTTAAAATGTGGTGGTAGAGAAGAGTTCTGTGGAAACCGCAGACTGCCAAAAACATAAATGAATGGGTACCAGAGTTGATCAAGCCTGAATGCTCCCTTGAAACCAGGATGACCAAACTGAAAGTATCGTAATTTGACATAACTCATTAGAAAAGTTGATAATGTTTTGTGAAGTGGGAGACAATGGAAAAAGAGGAAGACGGCATTACAGGTGGACAGGCTCAACCCAGAAAGCTACAGTGCTGAGTCTGCAAGACCGTGAAAGGGCTCTTTAGGAGGTCTTTTTGTTCATAGCGTCATCAAAGTTAAAGTCAACTTGATGACAATCGACAACAAGGAAGGCAGAAAGAAGAGTTTCAGGGGGCTAGCACAACAAAATTTTGTAGTAGCTTGAACAGTGAGCCATTACAGCAAGGGTGGGCAACAGCCAGGGACTGGGGACATGGTAGGCTTCCATGGGACCTTATAGAACTAACCCTATCACCATCCTGCATTCTACTGCATGCCAATTATTTTTTTAAAAAATCAGATTATACTTTAGGTGACAAGCAACTTTCCATGCTATGGGGGAGCAGCCCTCTGGGTTCCTTCAGACCTAGAACAAGTTTTTGTATATGAATGAAATGAAATAAAATAACCCATGAGACCCAAAACATAGGAAAGTGGTCCCACGTTCTTTCAAAGGAAAAATTGAAATTATAGCAAGTTGGGGAGTACTGAAGGCCTTAAAAATGGACTTGGCCGTCACCAGTTGCTGGTGGGATCTCCTGTTCCACAATTGTGCATTGTGACAAAATAAGGACAACAGAGAAAACTATAGCCAGCAGAAATCTATTTAGGACTCACAAAAAGGAAATGCAACCAGGTTGGCCAGAATAATCCTTTAAAAATCTGTTTTAGACACACATTTGTTAGCCAAATTCAACAAAAGGAAAGGCCTTCAGGTGACAAAAGGCCACATGAAATTTGCATTATCACAAATCAGGCAAGAATCCAGGAATCAATGCCCAGGGAAATGTTTGAAGGAAACCCAATTGAAACTGACTATTGACACACTTTGAAGACAAACACAATTGTGTTGCAAGAGGTAGGGCTGATGCCCAAGACATCTGATAATTGGATGTGTTTTTTATTGAATTATAGAATCGTAGAGTTGGAAGAGACCCCAGGGGCCATCCAGTCCAATCCTCTGTTATGCAGGAATACACCTCAAAGCACTCTCAACATATGGCCATCCAGACTCTGCTTAAAAACCTCCAAAGAATTCTCCACCACAGTCCATTGAGGCAGCATATTCCACTGTTGAACAGCTCTGGCCATCAGGAAGTTCTACCTGCGGTTTAAGTGGAATCTCTTTTCCTGCAGTTTGAATCCATTACTCCTAGTCGTAGTCTATGGAGAAGCCAGTCAGTCAGTCAGTCAGTCAGTCTGGCCTTTATTGAAGTCAACAAACCATAAGGCAAAACACCTGTTACATACAATGTATAACTTCTATATACGTTATATACATTCTGCGTGGGGATAAAAACATAGAAATATAATATATTTATAATAAAATAAGACACAATATGTAATTAATTAGATGTAATGCATTTTAAGAACAGCTTAATAAGTTAAGTTTAAGATTAGTTAGGAAACTATAAAATTTAAAACATATCATCTGTAAAAATTTCTATTGAAGCTCTTACAACCTTTTTTCCTCGTATGGAATTCTTGGTAGCCCTACAGTTCTTAGAGATATAGTCCCATCTCAGGTGATTACTACAGAGGAGATTATTCAAATGTTAAGACTTGTGTACCATAGACCTTCGAGTTTTAATAGCACTGGAGAGAAACTTTGCTACCTCCTCAGTTACTCTTTTTTCAGTGTCCCCTAATAGATGCATTAAATACCATCCCAAGGATCTTCCAGGGAACTTGCTTAGGAGAGGCACTATTAACCTTAGCCTATCATCATTATAGAAGGTGCAATAAAAGAGTACATGAGATAAGGATTCTACTAGTCTCTCCCCACAGGGGCATACACGATCCCTGTACTCAATTTGCTGAAAACATCTCTCTAACACAGTAGATGGAATAACGTTAAATCTAGCTTTACTAAACGCCATCCGGTATTTGGGGACTGTTAAATTTTCGAGACAGTTTGCACCCCTGATTGAATTAAACCTCAAACCCAAACAAATGGGAGAGCAAGTTGTGCGTGTGATGGACATAGAATACTGAGTATCAATATCCTTGATTTGTTGTGCAAGGATCAACTTGGCCCTAGGCCAGTCAAGTGTGAGAAGGAATGTGTCTGAGAGGCCTAATCGTTGCAATTTTTCTTTCACGGATTTAGTCAGACGAGTTATATATGTATCTCTTTGTGTCAGGTAAACATACCCAGCCTCTGGTCCTGCAAAGAGAATCCTCAGCCAGTATGCTAAGGCCCACTTCCATGCTGTACATTCAATTGAGGTACAACCAGCCTCCAGATGGAGAACTACTGATGGGACACAATTTGGGACTGCAAATAGTTTTCTGAGGAGTGTTGAGAGTACTCGTTCCATTGTTAATGAAAAACCCAGAATCCATACTGGGATACGAAACAGTAGTTGGGGAGGAACCTTGGCCTGGAATACCCTAAGTGCAGCTGGAATCAATTGTCCCCCCTTAGTATAAAAAAATTGGACAATTGCTCTGCTATTGCAAGTTGCATTCTGTATAGCGGTTGCCCGCTGCAATGCCCAGGCACCAGATGCGTGGAAAATAACCCCCAAGTATTTAAAATTTCTCGCTTGTTCTATTTTATGACCAGCTATAACCCAATTAAGTATGAAGTATTTTCTGGAAAAAAACAAAATTTTAGATTTGTTGTAGTTGATAGTTAGGTGGTTATTTTCACAATACTCCATCAAAGCTCTTATTATTCATCTCAAACCAATCTTGCTAAAGGAGAGGAGAACAGCATTGTCTGCATATAGGAGTAAGGGAATACTCACTGAAGCCAGTTTAGGAGGGTGAAAAGTCTCCGAAGAGACAAAAAGAGCAAGATCATTGAAATACAGATTAAATAATGTGGGCACAAGGATACATCCTTGTCGAACACCTCTTTTTACCGGGATGGATTTAGTAAGATTACCCTCTACTCCACATCTTACTTGTATTGTGGTGTTGCTATATAGCTTCATCATTAGCCTAAGTAATCTTTTATCAATAGACGTAGTGAGGAGTTTAGCCCACAATCTATCTCTGGGTAATAAATCAAATGCCAATTTCAAATCCATGAAGGCAGCATATAGCCTATTGCTATATGCTTTGAATATTTTTCAGCCAGATGATTTAAAACTACACAATGATCTGTGGTTGATTTGCCCTTCCTAAAACCAGCTTGTTCTTCCCCCAATATTTTTTCTGACTCTATCCAATCTGTCAGGCGATTGTTAGGAAGGCGATCATATAATTTGCCCGCTACAGATAATAAGCTAATGGGGCAATAGTTGGTAGGGTCATTTTTGTCTCCTCTTTTGTATATAGGAATGATAATGGCCTGAGACCAGCTCTCAGGTAATTGGGCTGTCCGGTTCATATGGGTAAATAGGTTTGCCAATAAAGGTGCCCACCATGAGATATTTGCTTTTAAGAGGTCGGGCATGCTTAAATCTGGCCCTGGAGCTTTGCCAGATCTCATTGTGGAGATCAAATTTACAACTTCATGCTGGGTCACTGGGGACCAGTGTGGAATGACCAGATTTTCCACAGGGCCAATACATTTTCCTTCCAACGGCCCCGCTTTGAGCTCTTCACAGTCCTTGAACAAAGTAGAGAAATAAGCTTCCCATACATGTGCTGGAATATTACATTGGGGTGCACCCTCCAGGTTGCCTAGCATACCTGTGACAATGGTCCAGAACTGTCTGGTATTCCTTTGTAGAGAGGAAGCTAGCAATGCTGACCATTGCCTGTATCTGGTTTTCTTTTTCTTCTTAGCGATCAATGTTTTATAGTATTTTTTTATAGTATAGTAGCTCTTTGGCAAAGAGTGGGAGATGTCTTCTCTGTACTTAAGATACACTTTCCTCAGGAGGTCCCTTGCCTCCAAGCATTCTAAGTCTAATCCTGTGCTTATCCTCTTATGTTTAACAATGAAAGAGCTTGTTTCCATGCTCCTTATTGTCTTAGCCAACAGCGCAGTGAGCAGTGAATAGTTTTCCAGGGCAACTTGTATATTCTGTGACTCTATAATGGAGTTCTTAAGCTCCCTATACCTTGGTGAATTTAGTAATGTTGAGATCTTACCGCTTACATTATCAGACCATCTTAGTCTTTTCTGGGTTATAGCCACTGCTGAGTTGACCAGTTGTTTTTGAGGGCTTAAACGAGTATCAAAAAAGGTTCCCAAATTCAGAGAGAGGGGTAAATGATCGCTCTCAGTTCTAGCTGCCACAGAAAACTGCAGTATATGTTTATAGATAGAATTAGAAACTAATACATAGTCTATTGTGCTACTCCCTCTTCCTGATATATATGTGTATTCTCCAGTTTGTTCAAACTTTGGGTCCCCATTGATGATTCTTATTGCAAGGCGCCCCACCATCTGTACAAGACATATGCCGGCATAGTTAATCCCTGTGTCCTTTGGGTGTCTGTTGATGTTAAGTACATGATCCTCCAAATTGTTAAAGTGCCAGGAATGGGAGGAAAAGAGGCTCTTGTTGTCTGGCCCAATTCTAGCGTTAAAGTCCCCTATCACGATTATGTGTGATTTAGGAAACTGCACTTCCAACTTGACTATGTATTCTTCTAATGTCTCCCATTGTCAGGTGATATCTTCCCTGTTCGTCATTGGGGGGGATATACACATTTAATAATAAGCACATGAATCCAAACTCAAGTACGCATGCCATAGCAATCTGTCCACATGGAGCTAGGCATACGTTAGAAACATGTAGGGAGGTACACCACAAAATGGCGAGTCTGGCTTTTGGTCTTCCCTTTCCAATTGGAGCTATAGCAGGTTGCTCCAAAACAACGTAGCCATTAATATCCAGTTTTGTTGTAGACCACGTCTCCTGGAGCAAAATTATGTCAAATTCCTGTAGGAAATCAGAAACCTCGTGATCCTTAGATTTAGAAATCCATCCCGCTACATTCCAGGACAAAAATTTAACCTGATGTTTTGCCAAAGGAGATGATTTTACGTCATAGGGTACTGAGGAAACACAATAAGGTACAGGCTGTTTAGTAGATTTAGTTTCCTCCACACTGTCCTCTAATTGTCACTTCATTTTTTGAACCTGGGCCAGATGTCCACTGTCATCATGGAATATGGCTCCGTTAGTCCTCCGATGTCCTCTCTTTGAAGCATGATGCTCATCCCTAACAATGTGGTCCATGTTTACCACCTGGTTGTGTCTACCAGCGACGAATGCCTCCGATTCTTTGCTGCAGTTCATTATGCCCAGATGTTCAGTGTTGTGTGTTGTTTTCTGCCCCAAGGAGGATCTTTCACATATTTCGTTATTCTCTAGATTGGCTGCTGCTGGAACCAGCTGCATATCACTCGGTTTTAACTTCCTCAAGACCCCGCTTCCATGCAATTTATGTAAAGTAGTTGTTAAAGAAGTTAATCCATCTATGATATCAGTTTGTAGTGGAGGAGGCAGAGTCTGAAAGGTTTTTAATAAAGAATCCTCCTCCTTTATAGTCATATCATTAAATGTATTTACAAAAAGTTGTTTATCTTGAGGGCACTGAGTTGGACATTGTGCAGGGTCTGAAAAATCAATAAGATTAGTTGTTATGCTGTTACTGTTCTTATTTTTGGGGCATATGCTAGGCATACCGTTAGTTAATGAAATAGGAGGGGCCCTATTTTCAAAGAAGCGGGAAGTAACTATATCCTTGTTTAAAAGTTTAGACCTAAAGGAGTATACTTTCTCTGCAGTTTGATCTTTTACAAAAGTCACAACTGCACCGGCATGAGTATAATTATAGAACAAGTACTCCACGTGGGAAATTTCCAAGGGGGTAAGTCTCAAATGAACTGCAGATTCCAATGTACATACGAAATGGGCTCTACGTGCAGGTTGAGATAGCATACCTTGGGTTTTAGAGTAGTTACTAATGACCAGTTTGTTTTTGGCTAAAATTAAGTTCCAGGACTTACTTTTCCAATTGTCCTGAGAGCCAGGAATTTGGAGATCCTCACCTTGAAGAGATATCTTCTTCTTGTTAGGCAAGTCATTTCTCAGTGCCTTTTCCCAAGGATCTTGAATAACTGGTTCCTCACTGCTAAAGCAGGAGGAATTTTGTAAGGGAAAGATAGGGTCGTTATAATTTCCGTAAGAGGGCCTCTGGTTGTTCTGTTTGGGGCTTGGTGCTTTTTTATTTGGCTTCTCTTGTTTACTTGTTTTTTTTGGGGTTCTCTAGTGTGTTTGGCTTCATGTCCAAGACATTAAACAATTTTTGGAAGTTCATTTTTCCTCTCTTAAGTTGTGATCGATGACCTTTCCCTGACCTCTTGGTATTTTGATTCTTCTTTAACTTGTTAGGGTCACTATGTGAATGCTTTTGTTTTCTGTTGGAGTTTTTCCGCTTAGTTTCCTTCCTTCCATTGCTATGTTGAGATGTATTACCCTCACAGCCCAACAACTTGGTTTCAGGTTGGGATTCCATCCTTACCAGCACTTCAGTAATAGCTGTTAGTAGGCCATTACATTCGGAGAGGTGGGATTTAGTTGATTGTAGATCCTTGGTCATGACTACGGCATGTCCCATTAATTCTGTCAGTGTTTCTAGATTCTTCATCTCACCTGGTGTTATTTCTTGGTTTAGAATGCTCTCCGTTTGGTTAACAATAGCATTGTCTTTGGAAGATTCAGTTATGGTTCCATATCTCCAGTCCCATGGTGGGGTAGCATTTTGATTGCTTTCAGCAAAGGCAAATTCCTCTGCCAAATTAATGCCATCCTTGATATATGGATCAAATAAGATCTGTCTATTACTTAGGGTCCAATCAAGCTCTGCATCTGTAAATAAATCAGGCCCTGGATTCTTTATTTTGACCACTGGAGAAAAGTATGCAGGAATTTCTGTCTGTTTTGCTTGTTTTATTTGCCCCTCCTTATTAATTGTGGAAGATTCCATGTGAGTTGGTAAAACACCTAAATTTCTGTATCCCTGTCTTGTAAGAACCACCATCGCTCTTAATGAAGCTGCCACTCCTGTTCTTCTACTTTTGAGTAAACTTCTTTACTTTACTTTACTTTACTTTACTTTACTTCTGTGTTAGTTTGGTTGCTTTTCTGGTTTTATTTAAAAGAGTAAATTTCAGGAAGAAGAGGACCCTGATAGTCCTGATAATCTTTTCTCTTCTTAAACTTGTGTTGGAACAGACATATCAATGTTGACACCAACTAAAAATGAGTAATGTCAACAGCTGAGAGATAGATCAACAAGTGAGTAGAAAGACAAAGTTTGGTTTCACTTTGATTACTCACAGTTGATCCCGATTTCACGTGAGTAGGTGGAAAATCTTGGTTTAGCTTAGGTGTTTTGATCCTTTGCTTTTTCTTCAATATATTTTTGTGTTCTACTCCCTGATAAATTTGTAGAAATTTGTAGAAAGTAAATTTGAAGTAAGATTGAATATACTTAGTATACTTAGTAGAGAAGACAAGATAGCAGCCTGAATACTCCTCCTGCTCACTGCCAAACTCCACCAAAGTCCAGCTTCAAAATAGTGAAAATAGTTGCTGTGAGGCTTCTAAAACAATTGGGAAGAGTGCTACACACCAATTTTCGTGTTATCCTCTGATAATCTTCTTAGAATTCCTTGGCTGAGAAGGAAGAAGCAGAGGAGGACGAAGTCTGCATTTGGCTGCCCTATGGAGAAGCAGAAAAAAAGCCCGCTCCCTCCTCAACATGACATCCCTTCAAATATTTAAACATGGGTATTATGTCCTCTCTTAACCCTGTCTTCTGTAGACTAAGCATCCCCAGCTCCCTAAACCACACCTCATAGGGCATGGCTTCCAGACCCTTTACCATTTTGGTTGCCCTCTTCTGGACACACTCCAGCTTTTCTATATCCTTCTTGAAATGAGGTGCCCAGAACCAAAGCAGAATAGAGTGGTACCATTACCTCCCTTGATATAGATACCATACTCCTATTGATGCAACCAAGAATACCGTTGGCTTTCTTGGCTGCCGCATTACACTGCTGACTAGCTCGTGGTACACTAAGACTGCTAGATCCCTTTCACATGTCCTGTTATCCAGCCATGTGTCCCCCGTTGTATATTTGTGCATTCCATTTTTTCTGCTGGAAGAAGAAAAGAGAAAGATGAAAGATAAAAAGAAGATAAAAAGTGAAGTATAAAACAGTGCTGGACAAACTGAGATACTTTTCAATATTCTACAGCTGTGCTTTAGACAATCTAGTAAAGGAGTCACAGATGGAGTGAGTGAACTTTGTGGCTTCATTTGCACCAATGAAAGTTCTTTAGCTGCTATTCATCACTCTGGGCTTGAACACCTACAGTAAATGCACCAGATTATCAGGTTTCTTTGGCAACAGAGAGGTGTCCCTTTTAACACAGATGTGTTCATCTTCAAAGTGTGTCAATAGTCGATTTCAATTTGGCTTCCTTGAAACACTTCCCTGGGTATTGGTTGCTAGGTGCCTGAACTGTGATAATGCAAATTTCATGTGGCCACTTGTCACACCTAAAGGTGTTCTGATGCTTTCCCCTTCCTTGAATTGGACTAACAAATGTATTACCTAAAACAGATTTTTAAACAGTTATTCTGGCCAACCTGGTTACATTTCCTTTTTGTGAGTCCTGAATAGATTTTTGCTGGCTACAGTTTTCTCCGTTGTCCTTATTTTGCCCCAATGCGCAACTGTGAAATAGCAGATCCCGCCAGCAACAGGTGACTGCCAAGTTCATTTTTAAGGCCTCTAGTCCTCCCCAACTTGCTACAATTTCAATTTTTCTTTTGACACAATGGGGGGCCATTTTCCTGTTTTGGGTCTCTTGGGCTATTTTATTTCATTTCATTTATATACATAAAAAATTGTTCTAGGTCTAAAGGAAAGCAGAGGGCTGCTCCCTCAAAGCATGGAAAGTTGCTTGTAGTCAAAAGTATAATCTGATTTTTTTAAAAATAATTGGTATGCAGTAGAATGCAGGATGGTGATAGGGTTAGTCCTCTAAGGTCCCGTGGAAGCCTACTGTGTCCCCAGTCCCTGGCTGTTGCCCGCCCCTGCTGTAATGGCTCACTGTTCAAACTACTACAAAATTTTGTTGTGCTTGCCCCCTGAAACTCTTCTTTCTGCCTTCCTTCTTGTCTATTGTCATCAACTTGTCTTTGACTTACGGTGATGCTGTGAACGAAAGCTCCTCTCCCCCCTGCTGAGGGATAATTGAGTGCAACCTGCTTTTACACACTGAAATCACTTTGTAGCAATTGAGGTAGATTAGACCCTGTACTTCCTTCAGTTGGGACACTATAATTATGTTGAGGCAGCCCAGAAGTGCATGGGCCTTTTGGGTGCTTCATCACCACGTTGCTACACGTTTAGCCTGTAATCCGCTAAGACCACTAGACTCTGCATTTACACATTTCATTTTTTCTGCTTAGGCATGTGTCCTTTAGCAATGTTCCTATGATGCCCCATTCACAGGTCTACTCTGGATAATTTCCTGTGATATAGGGATGTTTGTTTTCGGCAACAGCTTCCCGACAATCTTTTCCCAATTGAATAGCAATCTATTTGCATAGCAATTATTCCTGGGCACAAATTGCAGCAAAACCTCAACCGACACCTACAAGTGTCCAGAGCCTGTGACACAATCACACAATTCTCCTATAAATATTATGAGCTATGGATTAGCTTTCTTGGTTGCTTCATCACCATGTTGTCACATGTTTAGCGTGTAGTCTGCTAAGACCCATAGATTCTTCCTTTGCACATTCCATTTTTTTCTGTATAGGATGTGTTCTTTTAACAATATTCCTATGATGCTCCATTGACATGCCTACTCTGGATAATTTCCTGCAATACACGGATATTTGATTTCAGCTACAGCTTCCCAAAAACCTTTTCCCAATCAAATAGCAATCTATTTGCGTAGCAATTATTAGTGGGCACAAATTGCAGCATGACATCAACCAACACCTACAAGTGTCCATAGCCTGTCACCCAATTGTCCTATAAATATTAGGAGCTTTGAGTCGTTTCTCCAGCTCCTCAGATAACCTCCTGTTGGTTGTCTCTTCATCTTAGCCCCTCCTTAGAAACAGTCCTGGTTTTCAGCCATGAAGATCTTCAGCATCTTTTCAGCTTTCCTGTTCTTGGTGTTGATGACTGCTCCAGGTAAGGTGTCTTGTAGACGTTGGCTAAATGACAAATGTGAGGAAGGGTGCAGCTAGGGTGTCTGTTCTAATGGCTTATGGAGCTGGGTGTGTTTATCCTGCAGAAGAGAAGACTGAGAAGTGACTCAATAGTCACCTTAAATATCTGAAATGATCTCGTATAGAAGATGGAGCAAATATTTCTTCTGCTGCTTGAGAGACAAGGCCAAAAACAATGGATCCAAACTCCAAGAAAAGAGATTCCTTCTAAACATTAGAAAGGTCATCCTGAGAGTAAATGTGGAAGACTCTTGTTCTTAGAGGACTTGAAACAAATATTTCTGGTTTTGTGTAAAAAAAAAATGTGCAAAATTTTCACAGAATAAGTCCTGAACTGTAAATGGTCTTCAAACTTTGCATAGTGTTTGAAATCTTTCTTGGGCAGGGAAGAAAATTGTCAAAAATTGTCAAAATTACACACTGCTTCCTTTGAGAATGAAATTAATGAAGAACTACATCTCTCTGCTCTGCAGCCTACAACTCCCAGGCTGCATGAGGGAAGGAAGGGGTGGGGCAGAGGCGGGGTGCTCGCATAACCAGGAAGGACCTGTGGAGTCCAGGTAGCAGGGAAGCAGCAGGGAAATGTCAGCATTCCTTCCGAGGCTTCTTGCGTGAGAACCCCCGCCCAGCAGCGCGAACGGGTAACATGCAAAAAGGGCCAAAGTCGGCTGTTATGAAGAGAGATGATGCTAAGAGGAGTGATTTTGTGTAATGAAAATATCAGGCAACTCTTTTTTTCCTTCCAGCATTCGCCAAGATAACAAATCGTGCTCAATGTCACCGTGCTCGTGGTATATGCCGTTATCACATTTGCCATCCCCTCTTTAGACCCATTGGCAGGTGTGGCGGACATTTTGTGTGCTGCAAAAGGAAATAAGTAAGAATCTTATAGAGAAATACTGTCTTATTGCTTGTTTGGCTTACTTTAGTTCTTTGTTCATTCTATCCATCCAAAATGAGAATAGCCGTATGGAATAAAAGTAGGAGTTACACTGATATCTCTTTTTAAAGGAATCTTGTGAGGGCTTTGAGACTAACTGGGAAAAGAAATTCTAGTGTAAAGTTTCATGAACTCTTGTGTACTCCGAGAAGTTATTTCAGATAACGAGGCTGATAACAACCTGTTTTTTCTTCTTTTCTCTTTTATTTAAAACTAGCATCTACACCTTTAATTTTGATCCTCAGTTTGAAGATGTGGGTTAAAGAATTCCACTTTTAAAAATGACTGAGTCTTAACAGAGTCTTTCTCTTTCTGCAGGTAATACTGTGGCCTAGGGAACATGATGGATCTCCATGGCTTCCCCTACCAGCCTTTTTTCCTGAATTGCTCCACACTTGAGCTTTTAACACGATCAGTTTGATGTGTGTTGCATTCTCTTTATTTCACACAAATAAAAATCTGTGTGTTCAGACATCAGTGTTTGTGAAATGTACCTCTGTATGGGGGAGATGTTCTTAAGCTGATAGCGATCTTTTGGGTATGCTAACCATGTAGACAATTTGGATTCTCTGCTTCATGATGCACAGCTGGTAATCAGGGTCTTTTCGGTAGTTGGTTGCAGGGGAAGGACAATTGCTCTGGTGGCAGCAGCAGTTGGAATTGGAGAAAGCAGCATGTAAACTCCATTCCCGGAAACAGCTGAGGGCAAAATGGTGTCTCTTCAAACCCTGGGAAATGGCAAGGCCAGGCCAAGCTGTGTCCAGCCTCCAACTCTGACCAACAGTTGGGAGGCCAAGTTCTTCAACAGCCAGGATCAGATGAAGAATGAAGGCATGTATGGGAGCTCCTGAAAGAGCAGGAGCCAACATATTCCAATTCCATCAGCACCCACCCTTGAGTTGATCGATGCACTATTGAAGTTGCAGAGAATCCCTGCTATAGTGGCAGAGCTTGTGGACACCATTGCCCTATGCAACACCAACACAAACTCCACATGCTAGGGGTGTGCAGAGTCCACAGAGCTTTCCCTAGATGTTGTGGGTTGCCTAGAGGCTGAAACGTGGGGGCAGCTAATGGTTAAGGTGGGCATCACGACCACATGTGTACAAACAGCCACCACACTCCTGGTTGACACTGGAACAGCCCAGAACATCCTGCCCTCAGATATAGCTGTGTGTTAAGCTCACCTCCAAAAATATTGCTCTAACAGGGAACAGAAGAGGCTCGCACCAGGCCAAGATCAGGGAGGATGTCCCTATTATGGTAGGGAAATTCCACACTAAGATAAGGGTGTGTGAGAAGTGGCGAGAGATGAAGGTATTTTGGGAGTACCATTCCTAATTGGACACCACTTGATTGTAGACATGGCAAATGGCTTGTTGTGGTAACTTAGTTTTGACCCCCTCTAATTTCTGCAGTATATAGGTGCCTGGCACTTAAGGCGCCATGTCCATTGCAGCCAATTGAGAATGACTCCTAGATATTGGAATTCCCAGAATTCAGGATTAAGGACAAGGCAGAATGTGGTCTGGTAAAAGAAACCTATGTACTCATTGAAGGAAAGGATCCTTCTCTGCTACAAATATGCAAATAACCCCTCAAAGCCGAGAAAGCAATTGGCAAGACCATAGATGGTTTGCTGAAGTGGGATGTCATCACCCCCATGCAGTCCATCTGCAATGCATCCCTAGGGCCTGTCCTTAAGATGGATGGGAAAACGTGGCATATGATAGTTGACTTCAGTGCGCTCAATGCCACAACTCCCCCGGAGGCCCCCACTGTGGCAAGTATAGCAAAATTTTGTCAGCCATTGCCACTTGTGCGGAATATTATAATGTAGTGGCTAAGATCTTCCATTTGATCATGCTCCATGAGACCTGCTAGTATAAAGTCACATTCAAGTTCTGTGGTTAGCAGTACATCTTTAAGCCTACCCCTCAAGGCTTCCATTCAAGCCCCAGCATTTGCCATGCCCACTTGGTCAAGACATGGTAGAAATTGAGACCGTCTTCACAGGCACACTTCCTGTCCTATCTGGATGACATTTTAGTACATGCGCTGAGAGAGGAGGAGAGCAGAGAAATAACCAGGGAAATCCTAAGTCTGATCTTGGATACTAGGTTCAAAGCAAACCAGGAGAAAGCCCAATTGGTCATGACTGAGGTAAAGTACCCAGGACTCTCACTGGGGTCAGATGGACAAACACCGGACACACAGTACATGGAGGTGATCTCGAAGCTTCCCATGCCCACAGAGGTACTTGCATTGTGAGCACTACTAGGAATATTCAATTCTTCCAGGGACTTTGAGTCCTCTGTGGAAAAGGCTCATCCCCTGTGTGTGCTACTGAAGTAGCACACCATTTGGGAATGGGGACTTGCTTAGTAGAATGCCTTTGCTAAACTGAAACATAGCCTAGTGAAAGCCCCTGCTCTCACTCACCTAGACATTTCGAAGCTGTTTTGTATTGATTGGGTACATCAGAGTGTAGCATAGTTTCTACCCTGACTCAGCTGCAATGCAGACAAAGACAGAGTCATTGTGTATGCAGAGGCATACACTGCCTGAAGCCTGCTGAGCAAAACTATAGCCCTTGCAGGAAGGTTTGCCTGACCTCACAAACTGGGAATTCACTGAGGGAGTGGGTGAGTCTTTGTGCAGACTATGCACACCCTTCTCAAGTACATTTTGTCAGACAAGATCCAGAACAGACAAGTCTTCAATCTGCAGACCATCAAGTGTACTCTTGCCCAATAAACCATGCTGTTGATTATAAAAAGGAGCTAAGTGAGGCTCTTGCTCCTTACAGCCTGATAATCATGGGAGAGCACAAGTGAGAACCCCTTCCACCTTTCATTCATGTGTAGTGGCCAGCAGAATGGGGTAGGCCTTGCTGAGGTCCAGCCACAAGGCTTTGTGTGCTACTTCTTTCAAAGTTCATTGCTTCTGCCATAAGCACACCTAAGACTGGCTATAGAGTCATCCAGTTGGATGACTTCTTCACATTGCAAGGCACAACATGACCTCACTCAAGCCAGGTACCTTAGAATATGAGCCACTTGACTGTCTACTTGAGTCTACACAGACTCCGAATGGTCTGCCAAAGCTGGTGCTTTGAGTAGTCTGTGTCACAATCGTTGATGGTAGTGATGTTTCAAAAGCAGATGCTAACTCCTTTTCTTCCAACCAAGCAAACCCTACTTCTAAACATAGGTGTAAAAGATCGTCTTAGGTTACCTCCCTCTTGCTGGCCTCCTTGTTACCCTGATTTCTGGGGTCCCTTGGGGGACACCTCAATGTGCTCCAATTAATGGGGAATGAAAATTAGCCAGAGCACAAGCAATAGCAATATGAGAGGCAGGGCAACCTAGCGAGATCTTTTAACCCAATTTTTATGGGGTCAGACCGAGACAAAAACCACACCAAATGATTTTATTTAAAAATAAAGACTTGTGCACATTCGCACTTATGCACTCACTCACACAAGAGCTATTCAGAAATATAAGAGATGAAATCGGATAGGGGCTTTGGAGGGGTGTTGCTGGGGTATACTGCACCTGGTCTTGAAGTCTGGAGGTCCAGAACAGTGGCGGAGAGGGAGAGATGAAACTCAGCATGTGGAGGGCTGAGGGGATAGGCGGACAGAGTGACAGCAGGTCTAGAGCGATCTGGAGCTATCCGAGGAAACGCTCGAAAACCGGTTCTATTTATGGGGGAAAATGTACCTGGAGGGCTAATCCTATTCCAGGGAGAATAATTGGTGGAGGAGCTAGAACAAAGCCCCAAACTGTCCACGTCCTTTGCATGATTGGGAGAACAAAGCTCCAATATGTCAAAGTTCCTTGTATGATTGGATTTTGCTGGGGCTGTCAAAAGCCACGGCAGTATGCAAATCATCCTCGCTTGACGGGCTGTTTGTTAGAAGTGTGAATCCCTTCAAGCAGGCTTCCCGGGGGTGAGGACTCTTTTTGTATTTTAAGTTTTACCTGGCTGAAGGTCTCCTGGGGCAACATGACTGAGAGTTTACTGGCCTGATCGGGTTTTTCCTGCTTTTGGCCGTTTGACTGTGCCTGCCTACGTGCTCTTTTGGGGGACCTCTCAAGCATGTGGAACTATTTTTAATATTAAATTGTAGACCCCGGGATAGGTTTTATCTACCGCAGTAATATCGTCTTGGAGCTAATAATTCCCAGCCTTTTAATGGAGGTACTGGCATCACATGTGCACCCCTGAGTCACCGAAGTTTTGGGTAAACAGGAGCTCAGATGAATCAATTTGAACTGCTCCTCCCTTTGGAAAATACTCATGTTAGAAGCAGCTTATTTATAAATCAACTCTTGGGCTGACATTGCCTTCCTTTGAGTTTAACTGTGACTTGCTCGCGGTCCTCCAATGGGTTTCCTGGTCTCCTGGCATCCTAAGCCAACACTCATGTACCGTCATGTACTGGATAAACTGCAACAATTGAATAATTGATGTTGTATCATTGCAAAAACAGAGATTTAAAGTGGTCATCATGGGCTGCAACATATATCCATTTAGTGTGATACTGTGGCAGATAGTTTTCATGCACACACATCCTTTTCCAAGATAAACAATGGCAGAATTGGTGTTTTGGGTGACTACATAGGTGCGCTGGCCATCATGATCCTTAAGGGGTGTCAAACAGGGATTATGGGACTTTAAATAATCTTCTGAACAAATAAAGCCCAGGTTTTCTCTGTGTCAGCACCCTTCTCTGGGAATAGAATAAAGTACTGTTACTCTATGCTAACACATGATGGGATACAGTACTTCATTCAGCCATAGAAACCCAGTTGGATGACCTTGAGTAAGTGACACTCTGTCAGCTTTAGAGCAAGGCAATGGCAAACTTCCTCTCAATAAATGTTGCTTAGAAAACTTCATGAGAGCATTTCCAGAAGTCAAAATTGGTTTATAACAATAACAATGAAGTACTCCTAATCCTACAGTGACTCCCATCAACTGTAACGTTAGAATTCACTGGCACAGTGCCGTATGTACGAAACGTCCAGGATATTCCAGGATTAAATAGGATGAAGCAATAAGTAGTTAAAGTGGTATCCAAATGATCTAACTGTGTACTATCAATACTCCTTCGGGCTGTTCTCATTTTGGGTGGATAAAATAAAGAAAGAGCTAAAATAAGCCGTACAATAAGACAGTATTTCTCCAGGAGATTGTTACTTACCACTTTTTGCAGCACACAGAACCACGGACATCACACCCGCAATGGGTGTAGAGGTGATGGTGCAATGGAGACGCCTGCATATGCCACCAGCATGGCATCATTCAAAAGAAGTCCTTGGTGGATGGCAGAATGCTGGAAGAAAAGAAAGAACTGCCTGATATTTTCATTACACAAAAGTCACTGCTCTTTGTATCATCCCTATTCCTAAGACTAGACTAAGCCATTTTGAGAAGCTCATCTGGGACAGATACAGGAGTGTAGGGATGTAATTCTTCATTAATTTCATTCTGAAAAGAAGCAAAGAGTATTTTAGCAATTTTCTTCCCTGTGCAAGAAAGTTTTCAAAAACCATGCAATTTTTGAAGACCATTTACAGTTCAGGACTTATTCTGTGAAAATTCTGCACATTTTTTTTTTACACAGAAGCAGCATTTTCTACTCAAGAAACAACATTTTCCATACAGAAAACTGCAATTTCTGTGCAGAAATATTATCTTCTGTGCAGATAATGTTGCTTTCTGTGTGGGGAAAAACCACATGTGACATTGAATTGTTACCCTGATTTCTGGGGGTCACGGGAGGGATACCTAAATACGCTCACAATTAAACAAGTTGGGGAAAGTTAGCCACGAGCACATGTTAGCAATGCGAGAGGTAGGGCAGCGGAGAGGAATCTTTTACCCAAAATCTTTTATCTACGGGGTCAGGCCAAGCCAAGGAGCACACCAAGTTATAAGAATAATTGAGATCTTTATTAAAATACAGACAAACAGCGTATGCAACTCACCACTCAGATAACTATAGAAAATAAACGTTGGAGTGGGATAGAGGGATTTTTAGAGGGATTGTTGAATTGGGTGATACGACACCTGTCCTGAAGCCCGGATAGATCACTGCGAAGGTCTGAAGTTGCGCTGTCTCAGCCAATGGAACTGAGGGGAAGGCTCGCCAAGCAGAGCAGCGGCAGGATGGGATGGAACTCAGGAGCAATCTGAGGAATGTCTCAGAATCAGGGGTTTTTATAGGGAGAAATGTAACTGCAGGCTATTCCGTACTTGGGGAAAACAATAAGTTTCCGGCATGAGACAAAGCTTCGGAAAGGTAAAAATTTAGCATGATTGCTTTAGGTCTGAATTGGCAATGGAGAAGCCAGTATGCAGATGTGCGACGCTTGACCGTTGAGTGTTCAGCTTGTCAAGTTGCCTGCTCGGAGCAGGGAGTCCTTTGTAAGTATGGTGCATACATAATGTAGTGTTTGCAGGGAGGTCTCCTAAAGCGGCCATCTGGCTATTTCTGGCGTGCCTGTATTGTGTTGGAATATTGCAGCAATTAGTGGCCGAGCCTAGTTCTGTGCTTGTTCGGGGGCCTCACAAACACGTGGAATGGGAAAATGAAGCCAAATTATTGATATCAAAATGATATCTCCTGTTATCTCCAATTCAGCTTAGGAACTGCAGTAACAGAATGAATAAGTAAATTTTATTGCTTTTGGCCAATGGCCGTTACGCAAGACAATACTACCATATCAGAGAGAAGAAAAACAGAGAAAAATATAATACTTATTGTACACACATAATACATAGACATCATACCTCAAGCATGTAATTATGAAATATTTTGCAGAATGTGGTATAAAAAGTTCAATGTAATATGTACAAATAAAATGACTATAAACAATTACTAGATATAATTATCTCCTTTACAATTTATGGCTATCTCTGCTAAATATTTCTTTCTAATCTTTTTAGCAGCTGTGACAAACAAAGCTAGTCGCCAAGTAACATCTTGTGTGTCCATTTGTGTCCTCACTTCCTGAGGGCTCTGATAAAAACTATTTCCAATTAGGGGAGTCACAAATCTATCCCTTAGGCCATTGTAAGGAGACAGTAAAATATATCGTGAACAAGATTGTCTGGTTCCAGGTAACTGCCCAGACATTAGCGCTCATTTGTTGGAATACTCCTGTACCTCCCATCTCTATAGGTGGTATCCATGATATTTCATCTTAGCTCTGGAAAAGCTTTCTGCAATTGTACAAATGTTAAGTTGTTGAAATAGTCTAGAGATTCACAGGCCTCTTTGGGATTATGATATAAAGCTGCACAAGGGGAATGCAGAACAGTGCTTAAGTCTGTTTGTGTGTCTATTTTCCGCATAGTCCTCTTGATGATCTTTTTTCTGTGCTGTTAATGATCTTTTTCTGTGCAAGTAGTTGAGAGTACTATAAGCTTGATTAGTGAAAGCCCATATTTGATGTTTAATTGGGCTGCATAATGTACCCAATTTTTACTTGGTAGACCATTCAATAATTCTATCAGACATCTTTTTGGAAGCCTAGTGTTGCCCATTTCTTGTACCTTAAGCCAATAACATATTATTGTCTATACTTGACACACAGGTTTCTAATCTAATCATAGCAGTTAAAACATCTTTAGGTAAGCTTAACAATACTCTCAGAAAGTAATTCTCAGGGGGTTCTTGTCCTGATACCTTAGCTAACCCCCTTCTCGGCCTTTTGGCTAAGATCAAGTGTAGTATCTATTCTTAACAGATGTGACATTGTGCAGGATTAGTCCCCAGTTGCAAAGATTCTCATCAGTGAGAAGGTCTCCTCAATATTTGCAAAACACATTTTGACAATTTTTCAACCATATTCAAAATTCTTCCCATCTCTGTAGAAGAGGGCCTTCTTGGTGGCTGCTCCCAGATTGGAGATTGAGCAAGGTAGATGGACTTTTTAAACATTTTGCTGTATAATGATTATGATGATGTTTGAAAAAATTAATAGGTGTTTGAACAGTATAACTGATTTCATTTGTATTTTAAGGGGGAATTGTTTTCTCGCCTAAAGCTTATAGACTCTTGGAAATTACCTTCCATCCCAACCGTAGAAAAAAGGCAAGATACAACTCAAATACAGCAAGGCTCTACCTTTTGATGTGTTATCTCATGGGTAAACCCTGTACTGGGGTCTACAATTTTGATATTAAAATATTATTCCATGTACCCGAGAGGTCACCTGGATGGGCATGTAGGCAGCCACAGTTGAACGATCAAAAACCGGGTCAGGCCAGTAAAATCCCCAGTCATGTAGCCCCAGGAGACCTCAAGCTGTGCAAACCCACAGTAAACAAATGGTCCTCAGCCACTGAGGAGCCAACTTGAGGGGATTAGCATGTTTGCCCCAAATTGAGCAAAATCCTATCAGGCAAGGACCATTTACATGAAGTCACACCACAACCCAATGCAGCTGAAGATCCTGAGACTTTGGCAACACCTTGTAATCTCATCATGCAAAAGGAGTTGCCATCATGGAGATTCTTTTCCTTTGCCACACCCATTGTTCTCCCCGGGAAAGGATTAGCCCTCCAGGTACTTTTCCCCCTACAAATAGTCCATTTCTCTGTCTGTTGAGTAATCCCCTCAGCCCTCTCCATGCTGAGCTCCACTTCTCCGCTGTTTTCATGGACCAAGGACATCAGGAAAAGGTGCAGTATTACCCCAGCTGCAACCCCTTCAATATTTCCCTATCTAGTTTCCTCTCTTTTGCTTCTTAATAGGTCTTGAGTGAGTGTGTGAGTGATTGCGTTGGTGTGTGAGACTTTCATTCAATAAAATCATTTATTGGACATTTTTTGTTTGGCTTTTGGCTTGGCCTGACCCTGTAAAAACTGGGTAAAAAGACCTCGCTAGGCTACCCTGCCTCTCGCATTGCTATTGCTTGTGCTCTGGCTAGTTTCCATTTCCCATCACGTGGAGCACATCGATGTTTCCTCCAAGGAACCCCAGAAATCAGGGTAACAGTGTAACATGACATTAAAGACTCCCCTTGCTTTTGTGGACCAACTTAGGAAGGACATGCACCATGAGTGGTGTATGGTGGTTGTCATCTCTCCAGAGGGGTTTGTAATGTGAGACACCAACAGGGCAGCATTGTCTGTGGCTGCCTTGTTCTTCAAAAACTGTTTTTAGATCAGGATGAGTGAGGAATTTATGCAAAACATGTAAATTGAGGCAAAAGAGAATTAGAGTAACTGATTGGTAAAATGATGAGGACATGGTCATTTCTTCTTGGGTCCAGATCGGAACTGAGTGCTCTATGTAACAACTGCTGATGGTTGTGATGTTGCAAGAGCAGCAATTTAAGGTGGGCATCCATTTCTGGTGATCCCTTTCCTGTATAAACAATGTCTGAATTAGAGTTATGGGTCAGTTTGTAAGCACACTGACCGTCCTTGCCCTTAATGGGTGTCAAGCATGGATGATGGGGTTGCAGGGCGTCACCCTCACAAATAAAACCCAGGTTTTCTCAGTGGGGACACCGTTTTACCATATCAGTTTGCCATTTGGGTACAAGCACTTTAGCCCCATGGTTGCAGTCTTTGGAATACACAGAGTCTCCTGAGACTGTCAGTATTCCCAGGGGGGTGATCGGATGAATGGAGAGAATGGTTCTTGTAGTGACAGTAGCAATGAAAAGCTGCAGGCGGATCCATTGGGTGATATAGGTGGCATTCACAAGAGTCTACCACCAGTCTTCTAGTTTCACTTCCTTTTTTCTTAATTTTGGCCTAATCAATTCTCTAATCTCTTTCAGAAGGTGTCTGTTGTGGTTGTCCTGAATTACTTCTTTAATAATCATCCCATTAATTGTATGCATTTGAGTGCAAGAAAAAGCCAGTGAAGTAGTCCTGTTGCCAAAATACATTTCGCTTGCAAGTATGAGTGAGTTCCTCTCTGTAGTTATTTCCTAATCAATAAAGAGAGAGGTCACTGAGTGCTGCATGCGGTCTGGGCAGATTGCCATAAAGGTTCACCAATGTAGCCATATTGGTCATAATGTAGGACAGTTTATTTGCTAAGACCTCCACATTGGCCACATCTCACAAAGATATGCCTGCTGTGACGGCGCAATCCAGTCTGTCTCTGCCCTTTCTACTCTAGAGGAACTTGTTGGTCCAGACTGCAGTTTTAACCATTCCACTGGGCCCACTTCACTGGGATGTAAATAGAGTGCATATTCTGACCATTGCACTGAGGTGTTTAACTTGTTCAGTCCTACTCAGATCTTTTTCAAGGAGATCGTCAGGTATATTAATATTAACTCATGCCCTTTCGACTTTAATACATGAGGGCCCACAATGGGAGGCTTCCTCACAGGATACTCCAGTATTGCTTCTACCAATCTGCAATTTTAATTGGAGAGGTGTGCCCTTCAGTGTGAGAGAATGAAAAGCACCAAGGGTCAACAATGTTTCAACCTGCTGCCCTAACTATCGCTACATCACAGGAAGGAAAGGAGGATGTTGAGTACAAGTTATTGTACACCAAGGCAGTTGTGTCAGGACTGTACTGGGTGATTAAGTCAGGCACTTTGGCCTTTGGACCTTCATGACAAAAGATTTCCTCATTCCAGTTTTCAGGGTACATACTCCTAGTGACTGTACAAGCTGTGGCAGATTAGTGCTCAGCGAACCAAGTCTGGATCTGTGTGAATGAATCAATATGCCTTGGGTTGCTACTATCAACTGTGGGGATGCGTCTCCTCAGGGTGGCTGGCATCCTTTGAAGGTCTCGGACACATCTAACACTGGCAGTTCCTTGTAATTCAGGGAGATCTGTCAAATTGTTACCGTGTAACAGTACAGAAGTCTGTTCCAGGAGGCTGTAACCTGGGGCTGTAACCTGGGGCAGGAGGCTCTCTTTCCCTACCTCCACTAACTCTTTAAGATGGGGGTCTGCTTTCTGGAGACTGGCCAAATCTAGGAGGGGTGTGGTAACAATCTTCTTTGTGTTGACATTGATGGGGCACAAGGGTGTCATGTCTGTAGAGCCACCAGCCTTAAGGGCTGCTTCCAAGCATCAACATGGTTGTTCCACGTGTACATATCAGAATTATTTTTCTGATAGTCTTTTACATGTGCTATCCATGTCAGGGCTGTCCTATTCTGTATTCTGGTGGCCATGAGGAACCACTTCTTTCAATGTGCAATTGTCATGTCTGTGGCAGTGCAGGCAGTTACTCAGAAACAGCACAGCTCCTAAGCACGAGGTGAGAGTCAAAGAATGTCCCAACAGAGAGACAGCTGAGAGCAAAGAAATCCAAAGGGGCAAAACCAAACTGTAGTCCAAACAGGCAGAGTTCCAAGACAACCAGATCCAAGAGCACAGTACAGGGTTTCAGGGCCAAAGAGACCAGTTGTTGACCCTGGGAGGAAAGGCCAGCTGGAACCCTCTTTTATCTATGGCTGTTGCTGCCACAGGTATTCCCTCATTAGGGCCTGTTTACTATTTAAACAGGTCGAGAGACACAAGCCCTCCCTTTCATGGCATCTCTGTTGCAAGGTAGGTGTGTCAGCTATGTCTCCCTCTGTTTGTTCTCCTGGCTCAGGCCCTTGTTGTTGTTGTGTATTAACTCCCTCTGGACCAGCTTCTGGGGACACTTCAGCCTGTGGGAAGCCTCTGCCTCGGAGTCAGAATCCTCCTCCTTGCTGCCACAGTCCCCAAGGCAGGACATGACAGCAATGGTCTTCCTGTCTGAAGTTTTGCACTCTTTGGCAAGCCAGATAGGAAGCCAAATGGCTTTGGCTTTGGCGGACCAGTCTGAGACTGTGTAGATGGAAAGTGGACTGTAAGGCAGCTCATATTCTATGATGGCTCTAAGGGCTTGCTTTATTGCATAATGATGTTAAAACCGTTTGGCAGCTTGTATCGGGAACCTTACACTCTTACTCCCAAGCCCCTAGTTGTGTAATTCCAGCACAGGTGTGGGAGGATCATTTCAGGTCTATCTTTACTGATATCAACAGCTGTGAACCAGTTTTCAGTAATGCTTATGATGCCATCATTTCTGCTACCCTTATTTGGAACCCAGTGTCTGTTGATGAAGTTATTGACTTAATTTACCAGCTTGAGAATGGTAAGGCTCCAGGCATTGATTATATTGCTGCTGAACTTATTAAACGAAATCAACATTGGTGGGTACCACTTTTAGCTGCCCTTTTTACTGAGAACAATAAATCAAGTAAAATTCCCTCTAGTTGGAAACAAGCAATAGTTGTACCAATCTATAAGAAAGGTCCACCAAGTGAACCAGGGGACTTCAGACCTATCAATTTGCTCTCAATAATGGGAAAATATATGTGTGCGATTTGTGTAATACATTGTCTTCCTTTTTGGGGTCAAATAGTAGTGTTAAGGTGGCACAAGCAGCATTCAGAAAGAACTATTGAACTACTGACCATCGTTTGCTTCTTTCTCACTATGCTGAGAAATATCATACATTTTTAAAGGGTAAGTTGTCTGTTGCCTTTATGGATTTCAAATCAGCTTTTGATTCCATCTCCAGAACTAAATTATGGGGGAAATTGGATATGGTGGTCAATGAAAGACTCTTATGCCTTGTCAAGGCCTTATATAGTGATAGCAAGCGACAGGTAGATGTGGCAACCACGGGCAGCTTCCTAGAGAAATATCTGTGTCCAGAGGAGTCAGACAAGGCTGTGTCCTTGTACCAGCCCTATTCATTCTATTTATAAATGATCTTGAAGATACCCTGATGGACCCCAATGGACACTTGAACAATTTTTAAAGGAAGTTTCTAAATTATTGCTCAGAAAATGACTTTAAAATCAATTATGGGAAATCTAAAGTTTTGGTTTTTGAGAATAAATTTTTCCAGTGTTGATGGACACTTGATGGGCATATTTTAGAATAGATTAGAAGCTTCCAATATGTGGGACCAACACTTCACCACACAGTGTCTTGGTCTACTCATAGATCTGTTATTCCTCAGAAAGCACAAGCTAGTCAATCAGCCATTCTGCACTTTTTTTTCATCAAAGGGGGCCTATATACACCATCTGCTATTAAAATATTTAATGTCAAGACAGCTGCTCAACTGTTGTATGCTTCCAATATTTGGACTGGTGGACTAACATCCGAATTAGATATGCAGCAGGCAATGTTTTTGGGAGCCCTCCTTCAAATCCCCAGCTGTGTTCCAAATTGCGTTCTGTTGCTAGAAACTGGAGAAAGCTCTTTATCGACAAGGGCATGATGGACGGCCTAAAAATTCCGGCTCAATGTTAGCGTCTTCAGACTAGGCTTAGGTCTACTTTCACATCTATCACAGGATGGGTACTTAAGTAGCTGGTCTAAACTCATTGCTAAAAAAGCTGCTTCAACTGGTCTCTTATTGTTTTTTCTGTCTCACCTGGCTTTTGACAGCACTCTCAAGCCTGTAAAACAAAGGTTGTGGGACATTGCCTTTTATGAATTGTGTACCCATTCATATGTATCTTGTTCCCCATGTACTATGTATATACACCATGCTGGGCCTTTTCACATAGCTGTATTACCTAAAGAATCTGACTATCATCAAATATTGCTGTCTATTTACTAAGGCAAGATGTAATGTGTTTTCCTCCGAATTGCTTCGAGATAGATTTACCAGTGTCCTGTATACTGAAAAACTCTGCCCATGTAGTAACCAGAAAGTATAATGTATGTAGAAAAGTAGAATTCTTTTGTCTTGTAGTCTTTGCGAGCAGGTTCATCAACATGCAATTAACCCATTATTGAGTAACCTGTCAGGAAAATCTGCCCAATTCTATGTCAAGTTCATCTTAGAAGACAGGTCTTTCAATGTGACTTTGGCTGTTGCCAAGTTTTTCTCTGAGGCAATGAGGATTACAGAACAATTTGCATTAGATAAAAGTTTGAAATAAGCCTCCTGTAATTTGTTTAAGTATTTGATGTATTTTTAATTGGTTTTACACATTTTGTATATATTTTGTATATTTGTATGTTTATCTTATTGTTGAGTCTTTGAACTGTAATAAGGACTATTTATATATATATATATATATATGGACTACAAAATGCTAACAAAACAAAGAGAAGGAGAAGGAGAAGGAGGAACTAGCAATACCAGTTTCAAAGTTCATACACCAAGATGTAGATGAAGTTTACGAACTAAGCAGGACATCTAAGTATTATCCTGCTTTGGAAACTCACTCAAGCTGCCTTAGAATTGAATGAACTAGCTCATGAACTTGGAGATACCAAAAGGTTTGTAACCTTCAAATTGACCTCATGTTCAAATGCATAGATCTGAAGGTATGGATTAACAAAAGGAGATATAAACTGGGCCACCAAAAAATTTCTGTAATTTCACTTTTCCTATAAGTTGAAACACATCCATGCTTGTATGAATCATAGATTCATAGAGTTGGGAGAGACCACAATGGCCATTGAGTCCAACCCCTGGCATACAGGAACAGACAAAGCACCCCCAGCAGATGGCCGTCCAGGGTCTGTTTAAAAACCTCTGAAGAAGTGACTCCACCATCCTCTGAGGCAGCATATTCCACTGTTGAACGTTTCCTACCATGTGGAAGTTGAGATGAAATCTCTTTTCCTGTAGTTTGAATCCATTGCTCCATGTCCTAGTCTCTGGAGTAGCAGAAAACAAGCTTGCCCCATCTTCAACATGACATCCCTTCAAGTATTTAAACATGGCTATCATGTCACCTCTTAACCTTCTTTTTGTCAGGCTAAACATACGTAGCTCCCTAAGCTGCTCCTCATAGGGCATGGTTTCCCTATGAAAATATTATATTTAGGAGTAGAAATGAAAGTCAAGATCAAGTTAAAATTTGGCTTTTCTTTATTTATCCATGGATGTGTAGTTAGGTTCAGAAGAAAAATCCACTGTTGTCCCATGAGAAATGGAGAAAGAGTTCCCTTAGATGGATGGGAATGTAACTTAGAATTATGAGACGAGCCTTCTCTAGTTTCACCGAATTTCCAATCTGTAGATGAACTAGAACAGTGAATCATTATTATAAACAATGTCATGAAGATATGGACTGTGCATATATGTGAATGGTACACGTACGCATACAGAACACGCTTTCATTACTGGATATTGTTGCTATAGAGATTAGAGGCACAAAACAACATATATGAATTTCATACAGAACATGTCCCAAACTAAAAATAGTATTGTCAGTCCAGGATTTTTCTCATCAGGGTTTCTTGGTTCACTAAAGCATGTCTTCCAATCAGTTCTTAAGATTTTCAAATATTCTTTCCACTCTTAATTCAAAAGAGGACAGAATATTAAGAATATTATTTGAATTAGGAATAGAGAGTCAATTTTGATTTCTCTCTGATTCTGTTCTTTTCAGTCTTAAGCTGGGTTTGTCCTGAATTTATTTTTGCGCATTTTCCCCAATAAACATACTTTTGAGCTCAGGTTTGCATATTATAAACATTTTTGAAAGCATTTCTAGGATAAGGCATACCTGATTGTTCTTTTCACTGATATAAAGAGTCTTTTATGTATTCTTCCCTAAATACACGTATTTTGTGTTCATTTTTTTGGATTGGAGAATTCTCTTTTGGAAAACTTTGAAGAGTAAGCAAGCTTCAGTTCAGTTTTTAGTTTTACCGTGATTGAAAGCTCTCCCATTTTTATTTCTTATCAACAAATAATTCTCTCTCTCTTTCTCTCTCTCTGTCTCTCTCTCTCTTTTTCTGTTTTTGTAAGAGATGTGTATCAGTTGGGGAGAGCAACCTTCTACTGAACATTAGAAAGATTCTTTCAGGAAAAGGAAGCAACCTTTGAAGCTGTCCCCACCCTTGCTGCAGCCTCGCATACAGTATACAATGCGGGAAGCCCTGAGAAGCTTTCCTGAATTGCTTAGCTCAGCAACTGAATGAACCTCTTGACTTCGCTGCACTGCCAGCAGAGTGCCAGAAGATAGAAAGTGAAGTATGAAACAGTGCTAGAAAAAGTTGAAGACTTCTGAATCTTTGGCAGCTGTGCTCTGCAACACAGGTAACCTCGTAAAAGAGACACACCTGTAATGAGTGAACTTTGCAGCTTCATTTACATCAGTGAAAGCTGCATAACTACTACTCATCTCTCTGGGCTTGAATACTTGCCAGTGAATACGCCAGATTATCAGGTTTCTTTGGCATCAGCCCAACCGGTTGCAACACAGAGGTGTTTGTCTTCAAAGTGTGTCAATGGTCATTTTCAATTTGGCTTCCTTCATACATTTCCCTTGGCATTGATTCCTAGAAGCGTGGGTGTCTGATCTGTGAAAGCTATGAGAGGTATGAGAAAATGCACCTTCATTTGTAGAAATAATTATGACATGAAAGGACAGCTTGAAGGAATTATCTAGGCAATGGAGGCTGTTGCTTACCATGTCAATGTAATGCTGAATTCACTCTAGGTTTTAGTGCAAACTTGAAAGGAGTTAATATAGCCTACAGCCCCTGGTACTGGTTGGTGGTCTCCCATCCAAGACTTAACTGGGTTTGACCCTGTTTAGCTTCCAAGATTAGATGGGATCTCATGTCTCTAGTGTATTCAAACATCCTCTCTACTCTGCTGAGGGATAATTAAGTGCAAACTACTTTTGCGCACTGAAATCAATTTGCAGCAATTGAAATGGAGCAGAACTTCTACTTCCCTCATTCAAGACACTATGCTTGTGTTAAGGCAGCCCAGAAGGAGATTGGCTTTTTTGGCTGTTTAATCACCCTATTCCCTCATGTTTAGCATGTAGTCTGCTAAGACCCCTAGATTTTGCATTTCCACATTTCATTTTTTTCTGGATAGGGATGTGTTCTTTAACAATGTTCCTATAACACCTTATTCACATGCCTACTTTGAATAGTTCCCTGGCATTAATGGATATTTGGTTTTGGACTTGCACAGAGTGTGGTAGACTCTTCTTCTTCAGGGACTTGTAACAAAGTTGGGAGATCATCTCTCAGAAGTGCTTTATTCTGTATTCCTGCATGGCAGGGGATTGGATGAGATGTTCCTTGAGGTCCCTTCAACTGTATGGTTCCACGGTGGTATTCCCTCTATTGATAAGGAAACCTTAATCCGTTGAAACCCTAACTCAGTTCTGGACACTGGAATTCTTACCACCAAGTGTGCTTTCACTGTTTTGCTCCTAACGTCTTTGCCCCCAATGTCACCATACCCATATTGCTTAAAGGTAGCTCTGAAGCACACATTATTGACAAACGCATCATTTCAGCTTATCGACAAAGATATACCGTCCTAGATTATCTGGTTTGAGACCCATTTGGGGAGAAAGATGGACTAAAAAAAATAATGAAATATGTAATTTCAAGTTTACCACCACTTTAGAAATGGACGACTAAGCCCTTGGCGGAGGCATGCCCTTAACTCCCAGGTTTTTCTGCTCAATGGTATAAGTCCATGTGTCAGGATCCTGTTGGTGCTCTACACTTGTGTGAGTTCACTTACACATGCAGTTGTACTTTTGGGGGCCCATTATACAATGGACAGGATCTATTTCCTGGTTGCATAAGTGGAATTCCACAAGAATCACCGTCTCATGTTACTCCTGACTACAGTAAAGCCATTGAATCAATAGGATTTACTTCTAATGTTGATTCTCCATTTATCAGTTCATTCATGAGGTTTGCTTTAGTTGAGATCAACCAACAAGAATCCAGCTTTACAGTTGTGTTACCCTGATTTCTGGGGGTCACAGGAGGGACACCTAAATGCGCTCTCAATAACACAATTTGGGGGAAAATTAGCCAAGAGCACAAGCTAGCAATGCGAGAGGCAGGGCAACACAGTGGAATCTTTTACCCAATGTCTATGGGGTCAGACCAAGCCAAGGAGCACACCAGGTTTAAGAATAATTGAGATCTTTATTAAAATACAGACACACAGTGTAAAACACACGCACTCAGATAACTATAGAATATAAAGGTTGGAGTGGTATAGAGGGATTTTTAGAGGGATTGTTGAATTGGGTGATACGACACCTGTCCTGAAGCCCAGAGAGGTCTGAAGATTGAGTTTGTTGGTATGGAGTCTCAGTACTTGGGACTGAGGGGACAGCTCGCCAAGCAGAGCAGCAGCAGGACGGGATGAAACTCAGGAGCGGTCCAAGGAAGGTCTCGGAATCAGGGGTTTTTATAGGGAGAAATGTAACTGCAGGCTATTCCGTACTTGAGGAAAACAATAAGTTTCGGGCGCAAGACAAAGCTTCGGAAAGGTCAAAATTTAGCATGATTGCTCTGGGTCCAAATTGACAAAGGAGAAGCCAGTATGCAGATGTGCGATGCTTGACAGTTGAGTGTTCAGCTTGTCAAGTTGCCTGCTCGGAGCAGGAAATCCTTTGTAAGTATCTGCATACATGATGTAGTGTTTGCAGGGAGGTCTCCTAAAGTGGCGATCTGGCTATTTCTGGCATGCGTGTATTGTGTTGGAATATTGCAGCAATTAGTGGCCGAGCCTAGCTCTGTGTTTGTTCGGGGGCCTCACAAACACGTGGAGAGGGGTGGTGAAAGAAGGCCAAATTATTGATATCAAAATGATATTTAATATAATCTCCAAGCACAGGCCAGCAATGGTAGTAACAGTTGTGCATTTTTCGGTGGTGCATTTCTCTTTGTCAGTGCCTCCAGGGTGACAACTCATTCATTTGGACTGCAGAAACAGCCACAAAAATGCTCAGCAACTTTTATAGGAGAACTGGTGTGTGTATAAGTCAACACCAGGATTCTGATTATTACTGAATGTATTTTCATTTATTCATTTATTTACACACTTCCCCCACTTATCAGACAGGTTAGGGACTGGAACACTGTTAGTAAACAACTGGTTGAAAAGCAGAAGCCATGAGCAATGCTTTAGGGGGCATGGAGGAAATATAGAAGCTCACTTGGGACCAACCACACATGTGCTGCTTGCGAAGTCTCCCAGCCAGCTTTGCACTCTTCTTTCCCTCTACTGCCCATAGTCTTTACAGGTGTGAGGAGTTCCAAGTGAACCTTCATAGGTGAGAAGAACTGATGAAGGAGTGAAACCTCCATCAAATTAAGACAACTTGTCCTTAATTTGGAAGAGTCAAGAGAGTGAGTCATCAGATAATAGGGCACTAAAAGGTGGAAGCTTCCTGCATTTGAGATCTAGCTTGCATTGTTTCTAAGGTTGGGATGGAAGGTGATTTCCAAAAGTTTAAAACTTCAGCTGAAAAATAAATAAACAAATAAATAATCCGCCTTAAAATACTTACTAAATCAGTTATACAGTTAAAATATCTATTAATTTTTTAAACATCCTCGTCATTATCATGCAAAGTTCACTTAACTAGCAGCCGCTAAGAAGTCTGTCTTCTGTAAGGATGGGGAAAATGTTTGAAAATAGTTGAAAAATGGTTAAAACGTGTTTCCGAGTATTGAGGAGACCCTCTCACTGATGAGCAACTTTGCAGTTGGGGACTAATTCTGCACAATGTCACATGTTGGGTTTTTTGCACAGGAAGCAGCATTTTCTGTGCAGAAGATAATATTTCTGCCCAGAAAATGTTGTTTCTTGCCAATTTTGTGTCAAAAAATGTGCAAAATGTGCAGCAGAAGTCCTGAACTGTAAATATGCTAAAAATTGCATAGTTTTTGTAATCTTTCTTGCACAGGGAAGAAAATAGCTAAAATTACTCATTGCTTCTTTTGAGAATGAAAGCAATGAAGAATGCGATGCCTGTGCTCCTGTATCTACCCCAGCTGAGCTTCTGAAAGTGACTCAGTCTGCTGTCAGAAAGAGCAATGATGCCAAGAGAATCATAGAATCATAGAATCATAGAAATGTAGAGTTGGAAGAGACCACACGGGCCATCCAGTCCAACCCCCTGCCATGCAGGAACACCCTCAAAGCACTCCCGACAGATGGCCATCCAGCCTCTGCTTAAAAACTTCCAAAGAAGGAGACTCCACCACACTCCATTGAGGCAGCAGATTCCACTGCCGGACAGCCCTGACTGTCAGGAAGTTCTTCCTGAGGTTCAGGTGGAATCTCCTTTCCTGCAGCTTGAATCCATTGCTCCTTGTCCTGGTCTCTGGAGCGGCAGAAAACAAGCCCTCTCCCTCCTCTACATGGCATCCCTTCAAATATTTAAACAGAGCTATCATGTCCCCTCTTAACCTTCTCTTCTGCAGACTGAACATACCCAGCTCTCTAAGTCTATCCTCATAGGGCTTGGCTTCCAGGCCCTTCACCATTTTGGTCGCCCTCCTCTGGACCTGCTCCAGCTTGACCATGTCCTTCTTGAATTGGGGTGCCCAGAACTGAACACAGTATTCAAGATGTGGTCTAACCAAAGCAGAGTAGAGTGGTACCAGTACCTCCCTCCATCTAGACACCATACTCCTATTGATGCAGCCGAGAATTGCATTGGCTTTCTTGGCTGCCGCATCACATTGCTGATTCATGTTCAGCTTGTGGTCTATTAAGACTCCTAGATCCCTTTCACACGTACTGCCATCCAGCCACGTGTCCCCCATCCTATATTTCAGCATTCCATTTTTTCTACCTAAGTGTAGGACCTTATACTTCTCTCTGTTGAATTTCATTTTGTTAGCCTTGGCCCAGCTCTCCAATCTGTTCAGGTCATTTTGAATTTTGATCCTGTCCTCTGGCGTATTAGCAACCCCTCCCAATTTGGTGTCATCTGCAAATTTGATGAGCATGCCCTCTATTCCTTCTTCCAAGTCACTGATGAAAATATTGAACAGCACTGGGCCCAGGACAGAACCCTGTGGCACCCCGCTAGTCACTTCTCTCCAGGATGAAAAGCAGCCATTGGTGAGCACCCTTTGGGAACGGTCAGTCAACCAGTTACAGATCCACCTGACAGTAGCCCTGTCCAGCCCGCATTCTACTAGCTTCTTTGCAAGAATGTCATGGGGAACTTTGTCAAAGGCCTTACTGAAATCGAGATATGCTACATCCACAGCATTCCCTTCATTTATCAAGCTAATAACTCTATCATAAAAAGAGATAAGATTAGTCTGGCATGACTTATTTTTGAGAAATCCATGTTGACTTCTCGTGATTACCGCATTGCTTTCTAAGTGATTAGAAACTGACTGCTTAATGATCTGTTCCAGGATGTTTCCGGGTACTGACGTCAGGCTGACTGGGCGATAATTATTTGGATCCTCTTTTTTTCCCTTCTTGAAGATGGGGACAACATTTGCCCTCTTCCAGTCTACCGGAACTTCTCCTGTCCTCCAAGATTTCTCAAAGATTATAGCAAGCGGTTCCGAAATGACCTCTGCCAGTTCTTTTAATATCCTAGGATGCAATTCATCTGGCCCTGGAGACTTGAATTCATCCAGTGTGGCCAGGTATTCTTGTACCACCTCTCTACCTATTATGTGCCGCATTTCCCCTGCTTCCTCACCTGCTCCCCAACCACCAGGTTGAGTGCTTGTATCCTTCTGGGAAAAAACTGAGGCAAAGAAGGTGTTAAGTAGTTCTGCCTTTTCTCTTCCCCCTGTTAGTAATTTGCCATCTTCTCTGTGCAGTGACCCTATAGCCTCTTTCTTTTTCCTTTTGCTGCAGACATATTTAAAAAAGCCCTTTTTATTGTGTTTAATGTCTCTGGCCAGCCTAAGTTTGTTCTGTGCTTTAGCCTTTCTGACCTTCTCCCTACATTTCCTGGCTACTTGCTTAAATTCTTCTTTGGTGGTTTCCCCCCTCTTCCATTTCCTGTACAGGTTTCTCTTAACGCTTAGCTCAGCTGAGAGTTCTTTAGTCAACCATTCTGGTTTCTTCAGATACCTTCCATTTTTCCTCCTTATTGGCACAGGTTTAGACTGTGCCTTCAGTATCTCCCTTTTAAGGAACTCCCATGCCTCCTGAACTCCTTTCTCTTTCACTATTCCTGACCACGGAATTTCAGCCAGCAGCTCCTTAAGTTTACAGAAGTCTCCTTTTTTAAAATCTAAGATGAGTGTCTGGCTACACTTATCTTCTCCTTCCCACTGAATGCCAAATTCCAATAGGGCATGGTCACTCCCCCCTAAAGATCCAACCACTCCTACCTCATTAACAAGGTCATCCCTATTGGTCAGGATCAGATCTAGAATATTTGATCCCCTTGTGGCCTCTTCCACCTTCTGGACCATGAAATGGTCTGCAAGACAAGCAAGAAACTTGCTGGACCTTGCTGTCTTGGCAGAGTTTGACTGCCAACATATATCCGGGTAATTGAAATCTCCTATTATTACTGTATCTCTCCTTTTTGAATGTGCAGTCATTTGGTTGAGGAAGGCGTCATCAAGGTCCTCAGTCTGGGCTGGAGGTCTGTAGTAAACCCCCACCAGAATATCCCTATTGTTTCTCGCTCCCTTAATTTTTACCCAGATGCTCTCGACCTGGCTTTCTGGGTTTAAGTCATGGATCTCTTCACAGGTGAAAACATCCTTGACATACAAGGCTACTCCTCCTCCTTTCTTGTTTGGTCTATTTCTACAAAATAGGCTATACCCCTCTATTCCTACATTCCAATCCTGAGACTCATCCCACCAGGTCTCAGTGATGCCTATCAAATTGTATTTATTTTGTTATACTAGGAGTTCAAGTTCACCTTGCTTGTTTCCCATACTCTGCTCGTTAGTGTAGAGACACTTAAATCCCCGGGCCCTTCCTGCAAGTCCTGTACTATAGTTTCTACTCCTCCCACCATTGGAAGCTTGTACTACTTGGTCAATATAATTTGGGCCTTTCCCCCCTGCACTCGCCATGTCTTTGCCCTGAATAATATTGTCTCCCTCCCCAGCAGAACTTAGTTTAAAGACCTCTTAATCCTTAAAAAGCAGTGACTTTTGTGTAGTGAAAATATCTGGCAGCCCTTTCTTTTACTGCAGCGTTCTCCTCTCCACCAAGGACTCATGCTCAATGTCACTGTGCTGGTGGCATATGCCGGTATCTCCTTTATCCAATAACGTTGGAAACCATGGCATTTGTGGCAGTTTTGGAATTGTGTGCTGCAAAAGGAAATAAGTAAGAATCTTATAGAGAAATACAATCTTATTGTTTGTTTGGCTTATTTTAGCTCTTTCTTCATTTTATCCAGCCAAATGAGAATAGCCCTAAGGAGTAAAAGGAGGACTCACACTGATATCTGTCATAAAGGAATCTAGTAGGAGCTTTGAGACTGACTGGGAAAAGA
Organism: Cyclura pinguis; assembly: GCA_030412105.1. Lineage (NCBI taxonomy): Eukaryota > Metazoa > Chordata > Lepidosauria > Squamata > Iguanidae > Cyclura > Cyclura pinguis. The sequence continues at coordinate 11,750,944 of CM059599.1, read as the reverse complement.
AATTCTAGTCTAAGGTTTTGTTACCCTGTGTACTGGGGGTCCTGGGAGGGACACCAAAATGTGTTCAACTAAGGTTGGGGAAAATTAGCTCAGAGTACTACTTAGCGTTACGAGAGGCAGGGTAACGTAGCGAGATCTTGAACTCTATGTCTACGGGGTCGGGTCGAGTCAAGGAGCACACAAAAATTGAAATAATAAATGATGTTTTATTAAATACACAGCAAAACAGTGTATGCAACACACTCATACAAGATAACTAAAGAAAATAAAGGTTGGAGTGGTATAGAGGGATTTTTAGAGGGATTGATGGTTTGGGTGATACTTCACCAGTCCTGAAGCCCGGAAAAATAGAGAGCGAGGCTGCGGTGCAATGTATCTCAGCACGTGGAGCTGAGGGGAGGCTCACCAAGCAAAGCAGCAGCAAGGCGGGATGAAACTCGGGAACGTTCCAAGGAAGGTCTCAGAATCAAGGGTTTTTATAAGAGAATTGTGACTGCAGGCTATGGCATACTTGGGGGAAAACAATAGATTTGGAGTTGGAGACAAAGCCTCCGAAAGGTCAGAATCTGAATGATTGAGTTATCGTAGCGGTTCTCAATAGAGTAGCCAGTATGCAAATGCAGAGTACTTGGGTATTGTATAGTTAACCCATCAAACTGCCATCGCGGGACGGAGGCTCTTTTGTAAGTGGCTTGCATACTTAATTAGAGTACTTGCCTGGAGGTCTCCTAAAGCAGTGAGTCAGCTATTTCTGGCCTGCCTGTATTGTAGTTTGAATATCATGGCTATTAACGGCCGAGCTTGTTTACGTGCTTGTCCGGCGGCCTCGGAAGCATGTGGAGAGGAATAGAGAAGTGAAACCGAATTATGATATCAAGGGATATCTATAATATCCCCAAAGCTCGGACTAGCCAGGGCAGTAACAGTTTCATGGACTCTGATCTATTCTGTCAAATGCAGCTGGTGAATTCCCCTCTTTTCTTCTAAATCTCTGTCAAAATCCAGCAGGACATGATGTCATATAACTTCCTGTTCACATTTGAAGTGGGAGTTCAATGAAAATGCACCTCTGGGAGGAAGTTCTACAGGTCGTGTTTTTGTGCGTATAGGAGGGTTTCTGCATGGTTTTTAGCTAAAAATAACCTGCAAGTCATGGCATTTTTCTTAAAAAAATGAGGGTTGGATTTGGTGGGTTGCTTTAGGGACAACTAAAGCAGGGTATAGGGCCTTTACCTACCTTACCAGAGTCTGCAGAGGCTGAAAATCACTCATCATGCCCGAGCAATGCTTCCCTATCTATTTATGTTGAACTATAGTCCTTTAACCATAAAATTGAGAGAGCTGTCCTGTTTCTTGGACAAGTAGCCCGCTGTGTCTCCTGAAGTGTCACTGCTGAGCTGTTGCCTAGTTAGCAGGAATACAATATGGTTTGGATCTTTGTGGTTACAGGAAGAAGCACGTGGAAGTCTGTTCACACTGTGCTGGATGTTGTCCCAGTATTTTTATGATTTAGTGAACTCACTGTATATTCAAAGCTGATAGATTATATCATATCAGGGTGAACTTTAAATATTGGGAATATTTCAGGTTTGTGTTACTGCGATTGTCTAGCCTGAGCCCAAGGTCTACAATTTCATATTTTTTATGGTTAATATTTCCACGTGGCACTCCATAAGATGAACTCCACGTGTCTGAAAGGGTCACGGAGAGCTTGTGTAGGCAGGCACGGCTGCATGGCCTTAATTACCCAAGCTAGGTCTAGGCCAGTAAACAACTTTTGTCACATAGTCAGTAGTGCCCTCCAGACACTGCTGATCATTAAGCCAAAGAAAGGGGCTTCAGTCCTGAACCGACGGCTTGACGGGATTAGCGCGTCCATCTATACAGCCTCTAAGTACTCCCTCATTTACATACTGTTCCAACAATTGGCCAGGCTGGCTAAAGCCCATCAATTCTGATTTTGACCTTTTGGAGGCTTTTTCTGCACTCCAGCTCTCCTCGTTCTCTGGAGAAGGCTAGCCTCCAGGTACAATCTTCCCTATAAAAACCCCAAGTTTGAGCTCCTTGACGGAACGCTCGTGCCTTGCATCCCGAACTGCTGCCGCTCTGTTGGGCGAGCCTCCCCTCAGCCTCCATGTGCTGAGCTACTACGAACCCCAGCATCGCTCTCTATCTCTCTATTCCTGGACTGCAGGATCAGGTGGAGTATCACCCCAGAAATCCTCTCGAAACCCCTATCAATTTTCCTCACTTTTTGCTTCCATAGTTCTTGGATGAGTGCATGAGTGCGTGTGTCATTGTTTGCTTAATTAAGGAAAGTTTAACAAAATCTTCAAATTGAACAACTTGCCTAGTTCTTGGCACGGCCCGACCCCGTATACGTAGGGTTCCAAGATCCTGCTCAGTTACCCTGCCTTTAGCATTACCAACCAGTGCTCTGAGCTAATTCCTAATTCCCCATATTTTGAGCACATTGAGGTGTCCCTCCCGGGACTCCCAGAAATCAGGGTAACATTTGTGAGGAAAGCATTCATTTTAATGGTCCAAGAAGTTATTTCAAATAACACACCTCCTGACAATATGTTTTTCTTCTTTTTCCTATTGTTTGAAACTAGCATCTACGCATTTAATTTTGATCCTCAGTTTGTAGATATGGGTTAAAAAATTCCACTCTTAAAAATGACTGAACCTTACCATATCTTTCTCTTTTTGCAGGTAATCCCGTGGCATTGGGAACATGCCAGCCTTCTTCCTGAACTGTTCCAGGCTTGAGTCCAAACTGTGACCTATGGTAAACATGGGCCACACACACAATACAATGAGACAGGCGGTCCTGGTAATCCAGCCCCTCATGGCAACTGGGGGGCGGGAGACAAACTCTCCAGTGGCAATGGTCAGAACTGGAAAATCCAACGTGGAAGCTCATTTGTCAGTAGTGGCCATGGCCATGGTTCTTCCGCTCCCCCAGGACAACCGAGGAATTCAGGAAATTAGGAAGAGGCCAGCAGTTCTTGCTAGCAACAGGAGGGGCATGATCCTCTACAATCGGGACATAGTGAGGAGAGGAGGCATGTATGGGAGCTGCTTAAAAGAGCTCCACCTGAAACCGACTATCAAGTTGATTGACACTCTTGTGAGGGTACCTGAGCCTGCTGCTGCCTCGCAGCCTGTCAAAACCATTCAGCCCCCTGATACACATCCCTGATACACACATGGACTCCACATATTAGGCATGCCCAAGATCCAAGGCGCTTCCTCAAAGAGTTGTGGCTCACAGGAAGCCCAACAGCCAGGGAAGACAGATGGTCAAAGTGGGCATCCAGATCTCATGGGCAGAATGCTCCGCTAAGCTCCTGGTGACACCGGAGAAACCCAAATTGTCCTTCACTCCGACCTAGGCCCAAGTTCAAAGCCAACCACCTCTGAGCCCATGGTGCTTCGAAGGCATGGAGAAGGCTTGCACCGGGGTGAGGTCCAGGAAGAAAGCTCCAACAACATGGACAAGGAAGAGAGCAGCACTAGTGTGTGAGAGCCAGGAAGAAGAGGACATTCAGTGAGTGGATGCTACTCCCAAGTTTCCAGCACATGCTGTGATTCCCACTAAGTGACCCCTGCTAGACACCCTCAGCTTCTCCCCAGACTTCCTCAAGTCCTTGGCAGAAAGATTCCACCCCTTCCATGCCCTCTTCAAAAGGAATGTCCCATGGAGCTGGGGATCTGGACAACAGAATCTGGCAAGGGCACCTGCACTGGCACATCCTGACATGACCATACAGACTCCCTGCACATGCAGCACATTGGGGGAGACTTCAACAGCCACACCTGCAGGAGCCAAATGGCACAGCGAGGTGGATTTGACTGCTGCCTTCCCTCTGCAGAGTTGTACTGGTGCCAGATCACATTTATCTTCCGTGGCCAACAATGCATTTTTCTCATGGTGATCCTGAGAGGAGCCAAGATACCTCATGTCCTGCCAAAGAAAAAGACACCACTTCAGGAGGCATCTGGGATAGACACCAGCTTCCTCTCTGATTTGGCAACAAGGTCAGAAATCATAAGTGGTCCTACAGGAGATTTCAGAGATCCACAGACAAGCACATCCAAGGGACTGCAAGAGAAAGCTCCCAGACTGGGCAACCCCTTTTCTTGTGGAGCAGCCAAAGAGCGAGGCAACTGCTCAAACTCCCTTCATGGATTGGCAGCCACCCTGAGAAGACATGCCCCAGTGGTCTTCTTTATTTTTCTATATAGTTCTTAGTCTGTTAGATTTAAATTTTAGTAGATGGTAGATTTTGATTTTCTTCCCTTCAGCACAACGGTGGCAATCATGGCTCCACTCTTGTCAGACACAGTAAGAGCTGTTCTCCTTTCCTTCCTCTGTTAGTTCTCACTTGGCCCCTTCAGGCAGGAATCCCCAACAAGTGCTTCCCCTGGAACTGTACAATCATGGAACTGCAGCAACTCCCAGACGAAGGCATGCTCTGTAGAATCTTCCCTGCAGTTAATGGTAGCAACCCTAAACACGCTTACTTGCAAATCCAACCATGTTTTGTAGAATACAAATCAGCTACAGTGTGTACAATTGTTAAATGTATGTACGCCCCTAAAACGGGAATGTGGAGGTCTTTTGTCAGGAAGGCCCAAAGGCAGAATCACCCACCTTCGTCTCCCAGTGCAAACCCAACACGGCTGTCTCGGAGTTCTATATTTGGTAACCCCCGCTCCAGCCTGCCATGTGGCAATTGTTGCAGCCACAGCTTGGAAAGTTAGAGATCACTTTATGCTTTCCATCCTCCTCAGAAGTGCTGAAGGGCACACAGCTCCTATTGAAGTCAATTTGGTCTCACCATTGGTGAAATGCAAAATTGTCCAGGTTACAGATTGGCAGAAGCAATACTGGAGTATGCATCGAACTAATTTAGCCACACATGCTCCACTGTCCTGATTCATTCCTCTGAATCAGACTGCTTGCAATTTGAGTTACAGATCAATTTGGTTTCAGTCAAGGGGAATACTTTCCTGAACATCACTCATGAGGAAGGCAGGTATACTCTCCAATTTATCCATCGGCATCCAATTGCTACTGCGTTTGATGCATTAATTATTTGTTTTTTTTAAATGTTTTTGTTGACATACTGAACATATAAATACCCATAACATGGAGTAAGATAGCAACATTAAAAAGGACAAAAGACATTAAAGAATAAACACAAACCAAACAACAACATAACATATAAGCGTCAGAGTCCAACTCCCTGCCTGTGCCTCTCTGCCAGCAAGGGAAGAGAGGTGAGAGTATTTGCCCAAGAGAAGGAGGCTGTGGGGAGTGTCCTATGCAAACAAACAAGCTGAAATGCTGAGCCAAGCTAAGTCAAGGTGAAACCAAAGGGTCCAGAAAGCCAAAGGTCCATCCAAAGGGACTGAGGGAGCCGGAACACAAGGGTCAAGAGAGCTTGCATAGTGATTTGCTACAAGCAAACAGCAAGCCGTGCTGACAGACTTAAATAGCTGATGAAAACAGGTGTTACTTATCACTGTTCTGTTTTCTTAATCTTGCTGAAACGGCTTCCCTCTGAGCTGCTCATTTCGGTTTTTTTTTTTATAATCATTTTATTCACATTTCAAATATAAAACAAATAATTATAAGTGTAGTTTACATGAAATATTTTTGATCTTCCACACTGATATGGATTTCATTTTCAATATCTCTTAACATGCTTATATTATTGTACCACAATTTACTGCTAATATTACATGTTGGTTCTTGCATTTCCATCTCCACTTCCAGCTTCATGATATATATCCAATAGCCATCTCATTAATTAACTTAAACCATGAATTATCCATTTCCATCTGTCAGTACCCAGCAGTTACCCATTACAGTTTGCCATTCTTTTTGAATCTCATTGTCTGATTTCCCTTTTAATCTCTGAGAAACCATATCTGCATTTCTATTTTCAATAAGTGTCCCCCACCATTGTTCTGTTGTAGGTATTTGCTGAGTTTTCCACAACTTTGCATACTCAATACGAGCTGTTGTTATCATGTACAATATTATTCTCCAATACTTCTTTATACCAGTACCTTCTAATACATCTGTCATATTTAATAAGTACAATTTCGGTATCTTAGCAAACTGAACTTGCATTACTGCGCATATTTTGTTATATATTTCATTCCAATATTTCCTTGCCTTAGGACATGTCCACCACATATGGTATATCGTACTAACCTCTTGTTGACATTTCCAACAAAGTCCACTACCTGTATTGTAAATCTTTTTTAATTTGTCTGGTGTCATGTACCATCTGTGAAACAGCTTATAATAGTTCTCTTTCAGATTCTGGGCTACTGTAAACTTTTGAGTTTTCTTCCAACTCTGTTCGCAAGAATCTTATTGAATTGAATGTCCGATATTCTGAGCCCATAAGATCATTGCTGCCTTGACTGTTTCTTCTTGCCTCTCCTGCTGTAATATTTCTTGATATATACGAGCTAGTAGATGAGGCGGGTTTTCAAATAACCATTTAATTATTCCAGTTTTCTCTTTTACATCAATTCCATATGTTTTTAAGTCCATCTGAAATCTTTCAGTTAACTGTCTGTAAGGGAACCAACTTAATGTTATTCCTTCTTGTTGCAGCTTTTCTCTTGTTTTAATCTTGGGATTGTTAGAAATTAACATCTCTATTATATCTTTGTATCGCAGCCATTTATTTGTTTCAGTCCATCTTCCAAAAAATGCTTCTTACGGGGAGACCCATGTGGGGAGCTGCCGCATGTTTTCAGATTTATAGTCATACCAAATTTTCAAAAGCGATTTTCTGATATAGTGATGTGTAAAGTCTTTATCTATTTTTGCTTTATCATAAAACATATATGCATGCCACCCCATCCTCAGGTCTGCACCCTCCAATGCCAGCATTCTCATATCTTGTAGATCAACCCAATCTTTTATCCACATAAAGGTTGCTGCTTTATAATATATTTGAAAGTCTGGTAGTACCATTCCGCCTCTAGTTTTCTGATCTGTCATAATACTCCATTTTATCCTGGGTTTTTTTCCTTGCCATATAAATTTAGTTAGTTCTCTCTTCCAATGTAAAAAAGGTCTCATATTCGTTGTGATGGGAAGATTTTGGAACAAAAAGTTCATTTGTGGAAGAACATTCATTTTTATTGCAGCTATCCTCCCCATCACTGACAGACGCATAGAAGTCCAGCTTTCCAAATCTTTTGTTATTTCTTTCCATTTTTTTCATAGTTATTTTGAAATAACTCGTTGTTTCTTTTTGCTATCCGGATACCTAGATATTTTGCTTTCTGTCCTCTATTAAATCCTGTTATTTGTGCTAATTCCTTCTCTTCTCTCTCAGTCACGTTTTTGGTTAAAAAGACCGTTTTTTCCTTATTAACTTTAACTCCAGAGAATTCTCCATATTCTTGAACTATTTTCATCAAATCTTCAATGCTACTCCCTGGATCATCCAAAAATAAAACCAAATCATCGGTGAAGGCTTTTAGCTTATATTGATATTTCTTAATTTGGACTCCTTTTATGTCTTTGTCTTCTCTTATAGTATTGTTAAGTATTTCCATTGTCATAATAAACAGCAGAGGAGACAAAGGGCACCCTTGTCTTGTCCCTCTGTGTAATTCTATCAATCGTGTTCTTTCACCATTTATAACCAGTCGAGCTTGCTGTTGACTATAGATTGCCTCAACCCATGAAGCGAACTTTCTCCAGCCTGCTTCTGTTTAACCACCGTCTTCATAAATGGCCAACTGATCATATCAAAAGCTTTCTCCACATCTACAAAAATCATAGCCATTTTCTGTTCATTATGCTTTTCATAATGTTCGATTATGTTTAAGACTGTTCTGATGTTGTTTCTCAAAGATCTTTTCGTTAAAAAACCATTCTGGTCCTCATCAGTGACCTCTAGAAGCGTTTTTTTGAATCTCGTTGCTAGGATTGAAGCAAAAGTCTTATAGTCTGTATTCAGAAGTGATATTGGTCTGTAGTTCTTTACATCAGTCAGATCGCTTCCTTCTTTTGGAATCAGCACCATATTAGCTTCTTTCCAGGTGTCTGGTAATCCTTCTTTTAATATTTCATTTATTGTACTTTGTAAAGGTATTGAAATCTCATGTTCCATAGTCTTGCAATATTTTGCAGTAAAACCGTCCGGTCCTGGAGCTTTGTCATTCTTCAAATTTCTGGTAGCCTCAACTACTTCCATCATAGAAATAGATTTATTCAGAATCAATCTTTGATCTTCATTAAATCTCATTTTATTTGTTTTTTCCAAGTACTCTTCCAATTGCTGTTTTTTTGACTTTGGGATCTTACTCATCAGCTTCATGTAGTAGCTGTAAAAGGCTTGTTTTATTCTCTCCTGTTTTGTAATTCTGTCTTCTCCTGTTCTAATCTCAGATATGATATTTCTGGCCCTTCTTCTATGCAACAAACTGGCCAAAAGCTTTGAAGGTTTGTTAGCTTGTTCAAAAAAGTTATATTTCATTCTCCGTATCTGCTGCTCTATCTCATTCAAATTAAGTTGATTTAATTCAGCTTGGTGTATCTTCATCTGTAATCTAATCTTTTTATCCGACGGATTTTGCCTCATCTGTTTCTCAATTTCTTTAATCTTTTCCAATATTTGCTGCTCAGTGTTTCTCTTTTCATTTCTAATCTCTGCAGTTCATCTGATAAAATTACCATGCATCACAGCTTTACTTGCATCCCAAATAGTTTTCATTGGCAGCTCCGATGTCATATTTTCATTAAAGTAGTTAGTTATCTCTCTCTTTGCTTTCTCTGTATACCTCTCCTTTTTTCCAAATCTCATCATTTAGTCTCCATGTTCTTTCTCTATCCTTGATCTTTATCTTTAGTTGTATCGGATTATGGTCAGAGCACAGGTTAGGAAGAATATCCATATCTGTAGTTTTCAGCAGTAGTTGTTTGGATACCAACATCATATCTATCCTTGACATTGATTTATGCTGATCAGAATAAAACGTATATCCATCCAATTGCCCATTCTTGTATCTCCAAGTGTCATATAAATTTAAATTGTCCATCGTATTGAAAAAACTCTTGGGGAGTTTACCGTTGTTTTGGGGGATTAACTTCTGCATTGTCCTATCAACTTGAGGATTGATAACTCCGTTAAAATCCCTCATAACAACAATGTTTGAGTTTCCTGTTTCATGGAGATATCTCATTATCTCTTCCTGTATTGTAGGGAAAAATTCACCTTTGGCTCCGTTTGGTGCATATATTCCAACTATCAGTATTTTATCCTGCTTCGAAGTAACTTCAACTACTATATAACGACCATTACTTTCCTGAAAGATTTGCTGTGCACCATATTTTGAATTTACATATATCGAAACTCCCCTTTTCTTTTTGTCAATTGTAGCTGCAAAACAGCTACCTAGTTTCAAGTTTTGGACATATCTCAAATCTTGAGCTCTAATTCTGACTTCTTGGAGACATATTATATCCAAATTCTGTTTCTCTAAATGATGAAAAATTTGTTGTCTTTTGTATTCGGAGTTAAACCCTTTTATATTCCAAGAATATATCTGCAAATCCATTTTGATGAATTATATTAATATCTTATTTCTAGTATTTACCTTTAATCCTTCAACGTATCTCCTTCTAGCTCACCTTCTTCTTGTTCCTGAACTCCTTGTATTACTTCTGTTTCTACCTCTTCTTCTCCTCCGTCTTCTTCCTCTTGGAGTTGTTCTCTTTCCTCCTCTGGAGATTCCTGTTCCTGATCTTTTTCCCCTCCGGGGATAGCTTTCTGTAAGTCCTTCTTCAATCTATCCATCATTTCTTTTGCTTTATGTACAGAATTGATCCTGTATCTCTGCTGTTTATATGTAAAAGACATACCTTCAATTTTTTCCCATCGATAACTGATCTGACACTTTGCCAGAAGGTTTGCCAACGGTTTGTACTCTTGCCTCTTCTTTAGGATTTGATAAGGTGTATCTTTAAAAATTCTGACATCTTTATCTTCAATCTTCAATAGTCCATCATAGCTTCGTTGTAGTATCTTATCTCTTACCATTGTCCATGTAAAAGTTACTATAATGTCTCTTGGTAGTTTCCTCTCTCTTGCTACTCTGAAGGAATCTCTGAACATTCTGTCAATATATGTTTCCATCTTTCCCTCTTCTATATCAATGAATTCTGCCAAAGCCGGTACAATTTTCTCATACAAATTCTCCACTGAAGACTCTGGAACACTTCTGAAACGAAGACATCTTTCACGATATCGAAGCTCCTGCAGAGTAATTTGAGATTCTTCCTCTTGTTGCTTCCCCTTCACCTCCGTCATCTCCTTTTCAACTTGCTTAACTTGTTGTTTTATCTCCTTGGTATCTGTTTTTAACTTTGTCACGTCCTTTGTTATATTTTCCATTTTCTTCCCCCATTTATCTATTTCTTGTTTGATGTCAGCTCTCATCTCTTTTCTTGTTTCTTTTATATCATGATGTATATCTTCTCTCATGCTTTTGAACTCTTCCATTATTTGTGACATGAAATCTTGAGGTTTCTGGGGTATGTCTGCTGATGTCCGCCTGGTTGTCTGGGGAGTTGTTACAGCTGCCGCTGCAGCCACGCCTTTCCTTGTTCTCTGATCCATATTTATCTAACTCAATATGAATAATCTTATTCTATTAATATCAATATCCAAACTCACTACAGTATTTTAAAAATTCTATAAACTTAATCCTCAGATATTTTATGATACCTGATGCTTACTTATACTTTATCAATATGGAATGTAAAATTCAATTCATTATATATACAATTATTTCACTTATCACATAAGAATATTTGATATATATAACTGTTACCCTGTGTACTGGGGGTCCCGGGAGGGACACCAAAATGTGCTCAACTAAAGGTGGGGAAAATTAGCTCAGAGCACTGCTTAGCATTAGGAGAGGCAGGGTAACGTAGCGAGATTTTGAACCCTATGTCTACGGGGTCGGGTCGAGTCAAGTAGCACACAGAAGTTGAAGCAATAAATGATGTTTTATTACAAACACAAGCAAAACAGTGTATGCGACACACTCATACAAGATAACTAAAGGTTTGAGTGGTATAGAGGGATTTTTAGAGGGATTGTTGGTTTGGGTGATACTTCACCTGTCCTGAAGCCCGGAAAAATAGAGAGCGAGGCTTGGGTGCGATGTATCTCAGCACGTGGAGCTGAGGGGAGGCTCGCCAAGCAAAGCAGCAGCAAGGCGGGATGAAACTTGGGAGCGATCCGAGGAAGGTCTCGGAATCAAGGGTTTTTATAAGGATAATGTGACTGCAGGCTATGCCGTACTTGGGGGAAAACAATAGATTTGGAGTTGGAGAGAAAGCCTCCGAAAGGTCAGAATCTGAATGATTGAGTTATTGTAGAGGTTCTCAATAGAGTAGCCAGTATGCAAATGCAGAGTACTTGGGTATTGCATAGTTTACCCATCAAGCTGCCAGAGCGGGGCACAGGCTCTTTTGTAGTTTGTGTGCATACCTAATTAGAGTACTTGCCTGGAGGTCTCCTAAAGCAGTGAGTCTGCTATTTTCTGGCCTGCCTGTATTGTCTAGGAATATTATGGCGATTAACGGACGAGCTTGTTTGCATGCTTGTCCGGTGGCCTCGCAAGCACGTGGAAGGGAATAGAGAAGTGAAGCTGAATTATGATATTAAAAGGATATCTTTTAATATCCCCAAAGCTCGGACTAGCCAGGGCAGTAACATAACAATATAAAATTCAAATTGTTACAAAATTCAAATCATAATATCTGCAATCTTCACATAGCACTTGAACTCATTCCATGTAAAACACACTCACATATATCCCCAATTTAAACTGATTTGCGTTGAATTAAAATTAGCACAGTACAATCACTATTTAAAAGGAAATGTAAAATTATGTATATATGTAAGTGAGTTGATGTGAGGTCATGTTTTAGAATCATAGAATCATAGAGTTGGAAGAAACCACAAGGGCCATCCTGTCCAATCCCCTGCTATGCTTGGCAGTGTGAAGGAATCATCCACCTGGATGATTCCGTGGCCAGTCAAAGGTGTGCTGAGACATGGAGCGATGAACTTTCACAAAACCAGCACATAAATATTTGCAGTTGGGCTCTCCCACTCTGCCAGCCACTGCACATGAATGAAAGCTAGAAGGGGACACTTGTGCTGCACTCTCGTGACTATCGTGCTGTAAGGAGCAAGAGTCTTACTCTGTTCCTTTTTATAATCAGTACTAGGGTGTACTAGGGCAAGTGTCCACTTTGTGATCTGTGCTTGGGAGACCTGTCCTTTCTGGATCTTGCCTGACAGAATGTGCTTGAGAGGGGTGTGCATAGTCTGCACAATGACTCGCCCACCTCCCTGAATGAGTTCCCAGTCTGTAAGGCCAGACAGACCTTCTTTCAAGGGCTATACTTTTGCTCAGCAGCCTTCAGGCAGTTAGAAGCATACGCAATGACTGTGCTTGTCTGCATGTAGCTGAGTGAGGGTAGCAACTATGTTACATTCCGATCTACACAATTGATAAAAAAACAGCTTAGAAATGTCGAGGTGAGCAAGGACAGGGGCTTTCACTAGGCTGTGCTTCAGCTTAGCAAAGGCATTCTGCTGAGCAAGTCCTCATTCCCAAACTGTGTCCTTCTTGAGGAGCAAATGGAGGGGACAAGCCTTCTCCACAAAGGACTTGACGTCCCTAGATGCGAAGTCCCTCAAGTCCCCCAGTGCAAGTACATCTGTGGACATGGGAAGCTTGGAGATACCTCCACGCACTGTGTGTTTGGTGTTCTTCCGTCTGACCCCAGTGAGAGTCCCAGGTACTTTAGCTCAGTCATGACCAACCAGGCTTTCTCCTGGGTTTGCTTTGAACCCAGTATCACAGATCAGACTTAGGATTTCCCTGGTTATCTCTCTGCTCTCCTCCTCTCTCAGCACATGTACTAAAATGTCATCCAGTTAGGACAGGAAGTGTGCCTGTGAAGACAGTCTCAATTTCTACCATGTCTTGGCCAAGTGAGCATGGTAAAGGCTGGGGCTTGAAGGGAAGCCTTGAGGGGTAGGCTTAAAGATGTACTTCTGGCCTCAGAACTTGAGTGTGAATTTATACCAGCAGCCCTCATGGAGCACGATCAAATGGAAGACCTTAGCCAGGTCCACTGCACTATAATATTCCACACATACAGAAATGTCTGACAAAATTTTGCTCTACTTGGCCAGAGTGGGGGCCACTGGGGGAGTTGTGGCATTGAGCACACTGAAGTCAACTGTCATATGCCATGTTTTTCCATCCATCTTAAGGACAGGCCATAGGGATGCATTGCAGATGGGCTGCATGGGGGTGATGACATCCTATTTTGGCAGACCTGTTGGGGATGATAGGAGATTCAGCCCCAAGGAAACGCAGAGGAAAAACCAGAGTTCAGCGAGCCAACAGCAGCAGCCTTGTTCCCCAGTAAGGATACTCACACACGGAGGAGTTTCTTCCAAAACAGGAGGCACTTTATCTTGCAGCAAAGTTCCGTTATATACAAAACATAGGACAGACGGACAAAAGCTTGTGCCAGGCACCAGGTTTGGTCAACAGACAAATACATACTGGTGCGTTGCTTTGTTATATACATATCTACAACCATTCAGGTAGAGGTTTGCACACCTCCCTCTACCATCTGCACACGACCACAGTTTCTTATGCAACCTTGCAATTACCCACAGCTGGGGCATGATGCAACATCTTTGCAGTGAGCTGATCATTTTCCCAATGTTGGAATCCCTGACAACATTGCTAAAGGACGCATGCCTAAGCAGAAAAAATGAAATTTGCAAATGCAGAGTCTAGCGGTCTCAGCAGACTACAGGCTAAACATGAGGCAACAGGATGATGAATCACTCAAAAGGCCCATGCATTTCTGGGTTGCGTCAACACAATTATAGTGTTCCAACTGAAGGAAGTAGAAGTTCTAATCTACTTCAATTGCTACTAAGTGCTTTCAGTGTGCAAAAGTAGTTTGCACTCAATTATCCCTCAGCAGGAGGAAGAGGAGGCCTAAATACCCTGGAGGCACCAGATCCCATCTTATCTTGGAAGTTAAACAGGCTGAACTCTGGTTAGTTCATGGATGAGAGACTACTATCCAATAGCAGGGACTGTAAGTTATATTAACTTCTTTCTAGCTAACATTGAAACCTTTCGTGAATCCACCATTAGATTCACCTGGTAAACAACAGCCCCCACTGCCTGGATACTTCTATTAAACTATACCTTTCATGTCAACGTTATTTCTGCAAATGAAGGTGATTTCTGCCATACCTTTCCAGCCTAATCCCTGGGCTGGAGACAGAGAGGCACAGAGACACTTGTTGCAAAACACATTGTGCATTTCCTTAACATTTTTGCACTGTACAAAGTTTTCATAAAGTAGCAGTTAATGTCATTTGAAATGTGGTGGTATAGAAGACTTCTGTAGAAACCACAGACTGCCAAAAAAATAAATGAATGGGTCCTAGAGTTGACCAAGCCTGAATGCTCCCTAGAAACCAGAATGACCAAACTGAAATTATTGTAGTTTGACATGACTCTTTAGAAAAGTTGATAATGCTTTATAAAGTGGAGGCAATGGAAAAAGAGGAAGACTGCATTACAGGTGGAGAGGTTCAACCTAGAAAGCTACAGTGCTGAGTCTGCAAGACCGTGAAAGGACTGTTTTGGAGTTCCTTTTGTTCATAGCGTCACCATAAGTCAAAGTCAACTTCATGACAATCAGCAACAAGGCATTCGGTTTTTACCGGGCAGGAATATGAAAGACAATGTAAGAAAGAAGAATTTCAGCAGGAAAAAAAAATTGTTATAATGTGAATGGTGAGCCATTTCAGCAAGGGTGGGCAACAACCAGGGACTTGGGACACAGTAGGCTTCCATGAGACCTTAGAGCATTTTGAGTCCAATCAACTTTCCATGCTCTGAGGGAGCAGCATCTGGGTTCCTTTAGATCTAGAACAAACTTTGCTATATATAAATGAAGTGAAATAAAATAGCCCAAGAAACCCAAACATAAGAAAATGGCCCCACATTGTTTCAAAGAAAACATTGAAATTGTAGCAAGTTGGAGAGGACTGGAGGTCTTAAAAATGGACTTGGCAGTCAACTGTTGCTGTTGGGATCTGCTGTTCCACAGCTGTGCATTGTGGCAAAATAAGGACAACAGAGAAAACTATAGCCAGGAAACATCTATTCAGGACTCGCAAAAAGAAAATTGGAAGTATAATCAGAATAATCAATTCAAAAATCTGTTTTAGAGACACATTTGTTAGCCAAATTCAACACAAGGAAAGACCTTCAGGTGTGACAAGAGGCTACAAGAAATTTGCATTATCACAAACCAGTCAGGAATCCAGGAATCAATGCCCAGGGAAATGTTTGAAGGAAGCCCAATTGAAACTGACTATCGACACACTTTGAAGACAAACACAATTGTGTTGCAAGAGGTTGGGCTGATGTCCAAGAAACCTGATAATTTGGTGTGTTTCATTGAATCATAGAGTTGGAAGAGACTACAGGGGCCATCCAGTCCTACCCCCTGCTATACAGAAACACACTTCAAAGTATTCCCAACATATGGCCATCCAGCCTCTTCCTGTAGGAATGTTCCTATGACGCCCCATTCACAGGCCTACTCTGAATAATTTCCTGTAATACATGGATATTTGTTTTCGGCAACAGCTTCCCGACAACCTTTTCCCAATCGACTAGCAATCTATTTGCATAGCAGTTATTCCTGGGCACAAATTGCAGCAAAACCTCAACCGACACCTACAAGTGTCCAGAGCCCGTGACACAATCACACAATTCTCCTATAAATACTGAGAGCTTTCAGTCATTTCTTGAGCTCCTCAGATAACCTCCTGTTGGTTGTGTCTTCATCTTGGTGCTTCCTAAACAACAGCCCTATTTTTCAACCATGAAGGTCTTCACCATCTTGTCAGCTTTCCTGTTCTTGGTGTTGATGACTGCTCCAGGTAAGGCGTCTTGTAGACGTTGGCTAATGGGAAATGTGGGGAAGGGTGCAGCTAGGGTGTCCGTTCTAATGACTTAGGGAGCTGGGTGTGTTTAGCCTGCAGAAGAGAAGATTGAAAGGTGACTCAGTAGTCACCTTAAATATCTAAAACGATCTCATATAGAAGATGGAGCAAATATTTCTTCTGCTGCTTGAGAGACAAGGGCACAAAATAATGGATCCGAACTCCAAGCGAAAAGATTCCTTCTAAACATTAGAAAGGTCATCCAAAGAGTAAACGTAATGGACTTCCACGGAGTGTGGAAGACTCTTGTTCTTGGAGGACTTGAAACAAATGTTGGGTGACCATCTCTCAGGAGTGCCTTAGTTATGTACTCCTGCATGGCAAGGGATTGGATGAGACAGCCCTGGAGGTCCCTTCCAGGTGTATGGTTCCACTGTGGTATTCCCTTTATTGATCAGGAGCCCCTAATCCACTGAAGCCCTCACTCAGTTCTGGACCCTGGAATTCTTACAACCCAAGTGTGTTTTTGCTGTTTTGCTCCCAACATCTTTGCCCCAACATCACCTCATTTTTGGCCCACATTGCTTAAAGTTAGCTCTGAAGGCTCACATCATTAACAGATGCATCTGATAAGCTATATGGATAAAGCTTTATTGTCCTAAGTTATCTGCTTTGAGATCCAGTTGGAAAAGAAGTTGGGCTAAAAAAATAATGAAATAATTACTTTCAAGTTCACCACCACTTTTGAGATGGATGACTAAGCCCTTGGCAGAGACATGCCAATGAGTCCCAGATTTTTCTGCTCAATGGTTTGAATACATGTGCCCATACCCTGTTGGTGTTCTACACTTCTGGAAGTTCACTTACATATGCAGTTGCACTTTTGTGGTCCATTATACAATGGACAGAGTTTGTTTCCTGGTTACATAAGTGGAATTCCACAAGCATCACCATTTCATGATAGTCCTGAGAAGAGTAAAGCCATTGAATCAAAAGGATTTACTTCTGTGTTGAATCTCCATTTAACAGTTCAATCACTGGGTTTGCTTGAGCTGGGCATAACCAACAGGACTCCAGCTTTACAGTTGTGCATTCCTGGGAGGCGTGTAACTCTTTCTCAGTGCCTCTAGTGTGCATTGGAAGTGCTGAACTGGCCACAAAAAAGCTCATCTACTTTTGTAAGAGAACAGATGTGTGTGTAAGTCAACAACACAATTCTGATTATTATTTAATGTTTGTTTGTTTGTTTGCAGGATTCTCCCAATTATCTGATAGGTTAAGGACTGGAGCCCTGTCAGAAAACAGAACTGATTGAAAAGCAGGAGTCACGTACCATACTTTAGGGAGCATGATGGATGTACAGAGGCTCACTTGGAACTGACCACACATGTACTGCTTGCAAAGTCTCTCATTCAGCTAAACATTCCACCCCACAGCAGTCTTTGCTAGCAGTGCATATATGAACAGTTCCAAGTGAGCCTCCGTAGATGAGAACTGATGAAAGAGCAAAACCCCCATGAAATCAATACAATTTGTTCTTAATCTGGAAGAGGCAAGGGAATGAATAATCAGATAGCAGGGCATCAAAAGGTGGAAGCTTCTTGTATTTGTGATCTAGCTTGCCTTTTTTCTAAGGTTGGGATGGAAGCTGATTTCCCAAAGTTTAAAACTTCAGCTGAAAAAAACAATAAATAATCCATCTTAAAATACTAATGAAATCAGTGACACTGTTAAAACACCAATTAATTTTTTAAACATCATCATCATTATCATGCAGTAAAATATTTTAAAAGTCTAGTTAACTAGCAGCCACCAAGAAGGTCTTCTTCTGTGGGGATGAGAAGATTATTTGAAAATAGTGGGAAAATGATCAAAAAGGGTTTTCCAAGTATTCAGGAGAAACGTCGCAGTTGAGGATGAATTCTGCACAATGTCACATGTCCTCCCCCCCCCACCACAGGAAGCAGCATTTTCTGTGCAGAAGATAATATTTCTACACAGAAATTGCTGTTTTCTCCACAGAAAATGTTGTTTCCTCCTGGTTTTGTGTAAAAAAAATGTGCAAAATTTTCACAGAATAAGTCCTGAACTGTAAATGGTCTTCAAACTTTGCATAGTTTTTGAAATCTTTCTTGGGGGGGGGGGGATTGCTAAAATTACTGACGGCTTCCTATGAGAATGAAATTAATGAAGAACTACATCCCTCTGCCCCTGTATCTGCCCTTGATAAGCTTCCGAAAATTTCTATGTCTGCTGTTATAAAAGGCAATGATGCTAAGAGGAGTGACTTTTGTGTAATGAAAATATCAGGCAAATCTTTCTTTTCTTCCAGCATTCTCCGCGATAACGAATCCTGCTCAATGTCACCGTGCTCGTGGTATATGCAGCCCTCTCCTTTGCCCCCCCCGCCATAGGCCCATTGGCACGTGTGGCCATCGTATCATCTGCTGCAAAAAGTAAATAAGAATTTCGTAGAGAAATACTGTCTTATTGTTTCTTTTGCTTATTTTAGCTCTTTGTTCATTCTATCCACCCAAAATGAGACCAGCCGTGAGGAGTAAAAGCAGGAGTTACACTGGATCTCTTATAAAGGAATCTTGTAAGATCTTTGAGACTAAGTGAGAAAAGAAATTCTAGTGTAAAGTTTCATGAACTCTTGTGCACTCCGCGAAGTTATTCCAGATAAGAAGGCTGATAGCAATCTGTTCTTCTTCTTTCCCCTTTTATTTGAAACTAGCATCTAAACCTTTAATTTTGATCCTTAGTTTGAAGATGTGGGTTAAAGAATTCCGCTTTTAAAAATGATTGAGTCTTAACAGAGTCTTTCTCTTTCTGCAGGTAATACTGTGGCATTGGGAACATGATGGATCTCCATGGCTTCCCCTTCCAGCCTTTTTTCCTGAATTGCTGCACACTTGAGGTTTTAACACAATCAGTTTGACGTGTGTTTAATTCTCTTTATTTCATCCTAATTAAAAGCTATGTGTTCAGGCATCAGTATTTGTGAAGTGTACCTCTGTATTGGGGAGATATTCTTGAGCTGATAGAGATCTTTTGGGTATGCTAACTATGTAGACAATTTGGATTCCCCCCTTCATGATGCACAGCTGGTAATCTGGCTTCTCTCAGTTGTTGGTTGTGGTGGGAGGAGGGACAATTGCAGCAGGTTAACTCCATTCCGGAGAACAGCCTTCACCAAGACGGTATCTCTTTAAATCCTGGGAAATGGCAAAGGCAGGCCAAGCTCTGTCAAGTCTTTTGCTCTCGCCAACAATTGGGATGCTGAGATCTTCAACAGCCAGGATCAGGTGAAGAAGGAAGGCATGTATGGGAACTCTTGAAAAAAGCAGGAGCCAACATGTTCCCATTTCATCTGCATCCAACCTTGAGTTGATCGATGCACTACTGAAGTTGCAGAGAAGCCCTGCTATAGCGGCAGAGCCTGTGGACACCATTGCCTTACCCAATACCAACACCAATTCTACATGCTAGGGGTGCGCAGAGTCCACAGAGCTTCCCCAAGTCGTCGTGGGTTGCCTGGAGGCTGACACGTGGGGGCACCCAATGGTTAAGGTGGTTGTCAGGACCGTATGAGTAGAAATGGCCACCACACTCCTGGTTGACACTGGAGCAGCCCAGAACATCTTGCCCTCAGATTTATCTCTGTGTTAAGCCCACCTCCAAAAATATTGCTCTATCAGGGTACAGAAGAGGCTCCCACCAGGCCAAGGTCAGGGAGGATGTCCCTATTATGGCAGGGAAATTCCACACTAAGATAAGGGTGTGTGAGAAGAGGAGGAAGATGATGGCATTTTGAGAGTACCCTTTCTGATTGGACACCATTTGACTGTAGACATGGCAAATGACTTGTTGTGGTAACTTAGCCCCTCTAATTTCTGCCGTATATAGGTGCCTGGCCCTCAAGGCACCATTTCCATTGTGGCCAATTGAGAATGACTCCTAGACATTGGAATTCTGCAATGGATGGGAAAACATGGCATATGACAGTTGACTTCAGTGCGCTCATTCTCACAACTCTGCCGGTGGCCCCCACTGTGGCCAAGTATAGGAAAATTTTGTCAGCCATTGCCACGTGTGTGGAATATTATAGTGTAGTGGACTTGGCTAAGGTCTTCCATTTGATCATGCTCTGTGAGACATGCTAGTATAAAGTCACATTCAAGTTCTGTGGCCAGCAGTACATCTTTAAGCATACTTCTCAAGGCTTCCATTCAAGCCCCAGCATTTGCCATGCTCACTTGGTTAAGACATGGTAGAAATTGAGACCGTCTTCACAGGCACACTTCCTGTCCTACCTGGATGACATTTTAGTACATGCGTTTGGGGAAGAGGAGAGCAGAGAGATAACCAGGGAAATCCTGAGTCTGATCTGGGATACTGGGTTCAGAACAAAGCAGGAGAAAACCTGGTTTGTCATGACTGAGGTAAAGTACCTGGGACTCTCACTGTGGTCAGATGGACGAACATCAGACATACAGTGCGTGGAGGTGATGTCCAAGCTTCCCATGTCCACAGAGGTACTTGCACTGAGGGCATTATTAGGAATTTTCAATTTTTCCAGGGACTTCAAGTCCTCTGTGGAGAAGGCTCATCCCCTGTATGTGCTCCTCAGGAAGGACACAGTTTGGGAATGGGGACTTGTTTAGTAGAATGCCTTTGCTAAGCTGAAACATAGCCTAGTGAAAGCCCCTGTGCTCACTCACCTAGACATTTCTAAGCTGCTTTGTACCAATTGGGTACCTCAGAGTTTAGCATGGTTGCTACCCTCACTTAGCTGCAAGCAGACAAGCACAGAGTCATTGCGTATGCCTCTCACTGCCTGAACCCTGCTGAGGAAAAGTACAACCCTTGCAAGAAGGTTTGCCTGGCCTCACAAAGTGGGAATTCATTGAGGTAGTGGGTGAGTCATTTTGCACACTACGCATTTCCCTCTCAAGTACATTCGGTCAGACAAGATTCAGAACAGACAAGTCTCCAATGCGCATACCAGAAAGTGGACACTTTCCCAATAAACCGTGCTGTTGATTATAAAAAGGAGCCGAGAGAGGCTCTTGCTCCTTACAGCCTGATAGTCATGGCAGAGCAGAAATGAGAGTCCCCTTCCACCTTTCGTTCATGTGTAGCGGCCAGCAGAGTGGGGCAGGTCTTGCTGAGGCCTAACCGCAAGGCTTTGCATGCTGGTTCTGTCAAAGTTCATCGCTTCATGTCATAAGCACACCTAAGACTGGCTATAGAGTCATTCGGTTGGATGACTTCTTTACATTGCAAGGCACAACATGACCTCACTCAAGCCAGGCACCTCAGAATATGAGCCACTTGACTGTCTACTCGAGTCTACACAGATTCCGAATGATCTGCCAAAGCTGGTTCTTTCAGCAGTCCATGTCACAATCGTTGATGGTAGTGATATTTCAAAAGCAGGCACTGATTCTCCTAACTCCTTTTCCTCCAACCAAGCAAACCCTACTTCTAAACATAAGTGTAAAAAATCTCCTTAGGTTACCTCCCTCTCACTAGCCTCCTCTTGGAGCTAATAATTTCCAGACTTTTAATGGAGGTACTGGCATCACAGGTGGACCCCTGAGTCACCCAAGTTTTGGGTGAACGGGAGCACAAATGAATCAATTCAAACTGCTCCTCCCTCTGGAAACTACCCATATTAGAAGCAGCTTATTTATAAACCAACTCTTGCCTTTCAGAGCATCTGACTTTGTTGTTGTGGTGTGTCTTAAATTCATTTCCAACTAATGGAGACTCTAAGGTGAATCTACCAGGGGGTTTTATTGTCAAGATAGGTTCAGGGGGTGGGCTGACATTGCCTTACTCTGAGTTTAACTGTGACTTGTTTCGCGGTCCTCCAATGTGTTTCTTGGTCTCCTGGCATGCTAAGCCAACACTCATGTACCATCATGTACTGGATAAACTGCAACAATTGAATAACTGATGTTGTATCATTGCAAAAACAGAGATTTAAAGTGGTCATCATGGGCTGAAACATATATCCATTTAGCGTGATACTGTGGCAGATAGTTCTCAGGCACACACATCCCTTTCCAGGATAAACAATGGCTGAACTGGTGTTTTAGGTGACTTCATAGGTGCGCTGGCCATCATAGCCTTAAAGGGGTGTCGAACAGAGATTACGGGACTTCAAATCATCTTCTGAACAAGTAAAGCCCAGATTTTCTCTGTGTCAGCATCCTTCTATGGGAACAGAATATAGTACTGTTACTCTGTGCTAACACATGATGGGATACGGACTTCATTCAGCCATAGAAACCCAGCTGGATGACCTTGAGCAAGTGACACTCTCTCAGCCTTAGCGCAAGGCAATGGCAAACTTCCTCTGAATAAATTTTGCTAAGAAAACTTCATGAGAGCATTTTCAGAAGTCAAAGTTGATTTATAACAATAGCAATGAAGTATTCCTAATTCTCCAGAGATTCCCATCAACCGTAACAATAGAATTCACTGGCACAGTGCTATATGTACAAAACGTCCAGGATATTCCAGGAATAAATGGGATGAAGTGATCACTAGTTAAAGCGGTATCCAAATGATCCAATTGTGTACTATTAATACTCCTTTGGGCAGAAAAACAGAGAAAAATATAATAGTTATTGTACTTGCATAATACATAGACATCATACCTCAAGCATGTACTTATGAAACATTTTGCAGAATTTGGTATAAAAAGTTCAATGTAATATGTACAAATAAAATGACTATAAACAATTACTAGATATAATTATCTCCTTTACAATTTATGGCTATCTCTGCTAAATATTTCTTTCTAATCTTTTTAGCAGCTGTGACAAACAAAGCTAGTCGCCAAGTAACGTCTTGTGTGTCCATGTGTGTCCTCACTTCCTGAGGGCTCTGACAAAAACTATTTCCAATTAGGGGAGTCACAAATCGTTCCCTTGGGCCATTGTAAGGAGACAGTAAAATATATCGTGAACAAGATTGTCTGGTTCCAGGCAACCACCCAGACATTAGCGCTCATTTGTTGGAATACTCCTGTGCCTCCCATCTCTATAGGCGGTATCCATGATATTTCATCTTAGCTCTGGAAAAGCTTTCTGCAATTGTACAAATGTTAAGTTGTTGAAATAGTCTAGAGATTCACAGGCCTCTTTGGGATTGTGATATAAAGGTGCACAAGGGGAATGCAGAACAGTCCTTAAGTCTGTTTGTGTGTCTGTTTTCCTCATAGTACTCTTAATGATTTTTTTCTGTGCTGTTAATGATCTTTTTCTGTGCAAGTAGTTGAGAGTACTATAAGCTTGATTAGTGAAAGCCCATATTTGATGTTTAATTGGGCTTCATAATGTACCCAATTTTTAATTAGCAGACCATTCGATAATTCTGTCAGACATTTTTTTGGAAGCTTAGTGTTGTCCATCTCTAGTACCCTAAGTCAATAACATATTATTATCTATTTGACTCTCTATACTTAACACACAGGTTTCTAATCTAATCATAGCAGTTAAAACATCTTTAGGTAAGTGTTACCCTGTGAACTGGGGGTCCCGGGGAGGGACACCAAAATGTGCTCAACTATAGGTGGGGAAAATTAGCTCAGAGCACTGCTTAGCGTTACGAGAGGCAGGGTAACTTAGCGAGATCTTGAACCCTATGTCTACGGGGTCGGGTCGAGTCAAGTAGCACACAAAAGTTGAAATAATAAATGATGTTTATTAAATACAAGCAAAACAGTGTATGCGACACACTCATACAAGATAACCAAAGAAAATAAAGGTTGGAGTGGTATAGAGGGATTTTTAGAGGGATTGCTGGTTTGGGTGATGCTTCACCTGTCCTGAAGCCCAGAAAAATAGAGAGCGAAGCTGGGGTGCGATGTATCTCAGCACGTGGAGCTGAAGGGAGGCTCGCCAAGCAAAGCGGCAGCAAGGCGGGATGAAACTCGGGGGCGTTCCGAGGAAAGTCTCGGAATCAAGGGTTTTTATAAGGAGAATTGTGAGTGCAGGCTATGCCGTACTTGGGGGAAAACAATAGATTTGGAGTTGGAGACAAAGCCTCCGAAAGGTCAGAATCTGAATGATTGAGTTATCGTAGCGGTTCTCAATAGAGTAGCCAGTATGCAAATGCAGAATACTTGGGTATTGTATAGGTTACCCATAAAGCTGCCATTGCGGGGCAGAGGCTCTTTTGTAAGTATCATGCATACTTAATTAGAGTACTCTCCTGGAGGTCTCCTAAAGCAGTGAGTCAGCTATTTCTGGCCTGCCTGTATTATCCAGGAATATTGCGGCAATTAACAACCGAGCTTGTTTACGTGCCTGTCCGGTGGCCTCACAAGCACTTGGAGAGGAATAGAGAAGTGAAGCCGAATTATGATATCAAGAGGATATCTTTAATATCCCCAAAGCTCAGACTAGCCAGGGCAGTAACATAAGCCTAACAATACTCTCAGAAAGTAATTCTCAGGAGGTTCTCATCCTGATACCTTAGCTAACCCCCTTCTCGGCCTTTTGGCTAAGTGTAGTATCTGTTCTTAACAGATGTGACATTGTACAGGATTAGTCCCCAGTTGCAAAGATTCTCATCAGTGAGAGGGTCTCCTCAATATTTGCAAAACACATTTTGACAATTTTTCAACCATATTCAAATTTCTTCCCATCTCTACAGAAGAGGGCCTTCTTGGTGGCTGCTCCCAGATTGGAGATTGAGCAAGGTAGATAGACTTTTTAAACATTTTACTGCATAAGGATGATGATGATGTTTAAAAAAATTAATAGGTGTTTGAACAGTATAACTGATTTCATTTATATTTTAAGGGGGAATATTTTCTCTCCTAAACTTTATAGACTCTTGGAAATTACCTTCCATCCCAGTTGTAGAAAAAAGGCAAGATACAACTCAAATACAGGAAAGTTCCACCTTTTGATGCCTTGTTATCTTATGACTCACTCTCTTGACTCCTCCAAATTAACGGACAAGTTGAATTAATTTGATGGGGGTTTCACTCTTTCATCAGCTCTTCTCACCTATGGAGGCTCACTTGGAACTGCTCACACGTGTGGTCTGCTTGGAAAGACTGCTGAGGGAGTGGGGAAGTGCTAAGTTGGCTGAGAGACTTTGCAAACAGCACATTTGCGATCGGTCCCGCTGTACGTACTTCATTCTCTCTAAAATATACCACATGGGTCCCACTTTTCAGCCAACTTTGCTTTCTGAAAGGGCTCCAGTGCCTAACCTGTAAGATAAATGGGGGTGAGGAGGTGTAAATAAATAAATGAATTAATAAACAAACATTAAATAATGACCAGAATCTTGGTGTTCACCTAAAGAAGTGGCTGGGCACTTTTGTGGCTGTTTCTGTACTCTCAATGAATCACTTGGCACACTGGAGGCACTAACAAAGAGATGCGCCACCCATGAATGCCCAAGTGTAAAGCTGGAATCCTGTTGGCTAGTCCAGACTCATGCAAACACAGTGAATAAACTGTTAAATGGGGAACCAACACAGAAGTAAATCCTATTGATTCAATGGCTTTACTCTTCTGAGGCCTGATTTGAAATGGTGATTCTTGTGGAATTCCACTTACACAACCAGGAAATGGATTCTGTCATTGTGTAATGGCCCCCCAAAAGTACTACTGCATGTGCCAGTTAACGTACACAAGTGTAGCACACCATCAGGATCCTGGCATATGTAGAGATACCATTGAGCAGAAAAATCTGGGACTTAGGTGTATATCTCTGCCAAGGGCTTAGTCAACCATCTCAAAAGTGGTGAACTTGAAAAGTCGTTTTTTGTTATTTCTTATGATTCTAAGCAAAACTTCCAAGACCAAGAAAAAAAAAGTCCAACCACTTCCATTGCAAAACAAAGGCATTCGGACGATGCTGATAGGATTCCAGCCAATGGATGAGAGCAGTGTTACCCTGATTTCTGGGGGTCCTGGGAGGGACATCTAATTGCTCTCTCAATAAAACAATTTGGGGAAATTAGCCAAGAGCACAGGCTAGCAATGCGAGAGGCAGGGCAACACAGCGGAATCTTTTACCCAATGTCTACGGGGTCAGGCTAAGCCAAGGAGCACACCAAGGTATAGGAATAATTGTGATCTTTATTAAAATACAGACAAACAGTGTATGCAACACACTCACACAGATAACTATAGGAAAATAAAGGTTGGAGTGGGACAGAGGGATTTTCAAGAGGAATTGTTGGTCTGGGCAATACTACACCTGTCCTGAAGCCCAGGCAGTCTGAAGATTGAGTTCGTAGATATGGAGGCTCAGTACTCGGAACTGAAGGGAAGGCTCGCCAAGCAAAGCAGCAGCAAGACGGGATGGAAATCAGGAGCGATTCAAACATTCCAAAGAAGTGCTCAAAGTCAGGGGTTTTTATAAGGAGAAATGGAGCCACAGGCTATTCCGTACTTGGGGAGAAACAACGAGTTTCAGGCGGGAGACAAAGCCTCCAAAAGGTCAGAATTTAGCATGATCGCGTTATGTCCGAATTGACAATAGAATAACCAGTATGCAGATGCGCAGTGCTTGACAATTGAGTGTTCAGCTTATCAAGTTATCTGCTAGGGGCAGGGAGTTCTTTGTAAGCAACGTGCATACATAATAAGGTACTTGCCTTTGAGGTCTCCTAAAGTGGCGAGACGGCTATTTCTGGCTTGCCTGTATTTTTTTTTATATATGTAATTTTATTATAATTCCTCTGTATAAAACATACATTTCTCACTGTACATTTACCAAATTGTTACAGTTGTCTTCCACTCCTCTCCAGATTACATAAAATGTTGTATCACTGACATATTATCCTTGTGCATCGCACTAAATTTGTTATAGTACCAAGATAGTTCCTGCATTTCAACCCAACTTTACATGTTCTGTGATATTTCTCTGATTTCTACTTCTAATATACATGCTACCATGAATGTGGCTTGCCTGTACTGTGTGGAATATTGCAGCAATTAGGGGCCGAGCCTGACTGCGGGCTTGTCCGGGGGACCTCGCAAACACGTGGAGAGGGATGGTGGAAGAGAGCCAAATTATTGATATCAAAATGATATCTATATGTCACCCCAAGCAAGGCTTAGGAACTGCAGTAACAGCAGCAATCTGCTCATTCTTAATTTCACTTGTATTTTAGTATTTGTCTTCTAATATGGCCACCTTGTATCTGTTCTTGTGTGCCTTCAAGCTGTGCCTTCCCCATTGCCCAATGCAGCTCTCCACGATTCCCACATGTCTGGAAACTTGCATGTTTAGATATGTACCTTGTATGGATCAACAGATGGAGCTAAACCTTAATGAACCAGCAGATGATGCTGATCTTCACTGCAGAAGGACAGTGTTGTTTGAAATCTGCAGAAATGGGAAATAAATGACCATCCTGATTTCAGAAATTCGCTAAATGATACCAGTCCATGTTTTGAGAAGCAATGGCTATTCCATTGAATGCAACATGGTGAAAATTTTATTTATAAAGCAGTGTTGGTCACTATCAGCTGCTTTGTTAGCCCAAAATGGTGTGATTCAGGGGTCCACTCATGATGCCAGTGCTTCTGTGAAATGGTGGGAAAGAGGAGGCCTGTGAGAGGAGGGCAACCTTACGAGATCTTTTTCACCAATGTCTACCAGTACTAGTGAAGGGAAGAACCAGCCAGAGATCCAAACGTAGGCATATTTCTGCTTGGAGGGAAAGGGTGTGAATGGCTCTCTGGTTGAGGAAACAATGGAGTTTGCAGAGTGGACAATGAGGTAAGGAATAGGTTAACGCTCTTAGCATAAGGTGAAAAAGGGCTAAAGGTCGCCTTGATTGCTCACTGCTTGTCACAGAGGTTTTGGGACAGATGAAGCATTTGCTTGGTTGAAGGAAAAGGAGTTAAAACAATTAGCAGTCTGGTGGGTATCTCCCGGTCACTGTGGTCCAAAAGGCAGAGTTGTTAAGGCTAACTGCAAGCCTATTATCTCTGGAATTTCCTGACTATGATCTGGCTACACCTAGAGGTGTTTTCTGACTTAAATCTCAGCTTATGTGCTCAGCCAGTCCCTTCCTTCTTGCCCAGCTTAGCCGTACAGCCATGGCAGGGCATGTTTTATTATCAAAACCAATTAATAGAATCATAGAATCATAGAGTTGGAAGAGACCACAAGGGCCATCCAACCCAATCCCCTGCTATGCAGGAACACACATCAAAGCACTCCTAACAGATGGCCATCCAGCCTATTCTTAAAAACTTCCAAAGAATGAGACTCCACCACACTCTGAGGCAGCATATTCCACTGTCAGACAGCTCTGACCATCAAGAAGTTCTTCTTGAGGTTCAGGTGGAATCTCCTTTCCTGCAACTTGAATCTATTGCTCCTTTTCCTAGTCTCTGGAGTGGCTGAAAACAAGCCCACTCACTCCTCAACATGACATCCCTTCAAATATTTAAATGTGGCTAACATTTCCTCCCTTAACTGTCTCTTCTGCAGACTAAACATACCCAGCTCCCTAAGTCACTCCTCATAGGGCATGGCTTCCAGATCATTCACCATTTTGGTTGCCCTCCTCTGAACACATTCCAGCATGTCAATATCCTTCTTGAAATGAGTTGCCAAGAACTGGACATGGGATTCCAGATGAGGCCTGACCAAAGCAAAATAGAGTGGTACTATTACTTTCCTCTGTCTACACACCATACTCCTATTGATGCAACCAACAATTGTAAAGAATATAGTGGTATCCTTACCTCCCTTGATCTAGACACCATATTCCTATTGATGCAACCAAGAATTGCATTGGGTTTCTTGGTTGCCACATCACACTGCTGACTCATGTTCAGCTTGTGATCTACCAAGACTCCTAGATCTCTTTCACACATATTGCTAGCCAGTCACGTGTCCCCCGTTCTATATTTGTGCATTCCATTTTTTTCTGCCTAAGTGTAAGACCTTACATTTCTCTCTGTTGAAAGTCATTTTGTTAGCTTTGGCCCAGCTCTCCAATCTGTCAAGGTCATTTTGAAATTTGATCCTGTCCTCTCGGGTATGAGCAACCCGTCCCAATTTGGTGTTATCTGCAAATTTGATCAGCGTGCCCTCTACTCCTTCATCCAAGTCATCGATGAAGATGTTGAATAGCACTGGGCCCAAGACAGAACCCTGTGGCACACCACTAGTAACTTCTATCCAGGTTGAAAAGCAGCCATTGGGGAGCACCCTTTAGGTTCGGTCGGTCAACCAATTACAAATTCACCTAACAGTAGCTCTTCCCAGCCTGCACTTTACTAGTTTCTTTGCAAGAATGTCATGGGGAACATTGTCAAAGGCCTTACTGAAATCAAGATATGCTATGTCTACAACATTCTTTTTATCTGTCAAGCTTGTAACTCTATTGTAAAAAGAGATAAGATTAGTCTGGCATGACTTATTTCAGAGAAATCCATGTTGACTTTTAGTGAGTACAGCATTGCTTTCTAAGTAATTACAAACTGAATGTTTAATGATCTGCTCTAGGATCTTTCTTGGTATTGATGTCAGGCTGACCGGGTGATAATTATTTGGGTCCTCTTTTTTTCCCTTTTTGAAGATGGGGATAACATTTGCCCTCCTCCAGTCTGCTGGGACTTCTCCTGTTCTTCAAGAGTTCTCAAAGACTATTGTGGGTGGATCAGAAATGACTTCTGCCAGTTCTTTTAATATCCTTGGATGTAATTCATCTGGCATTGGAGACTTGAATTCATCTAGTTAGACAGATATTCCTGTACTATTTCTATACCAATCTGTGCTGCATTTTCCCCTGTTCCTCACCAGGTTGAGTATTTCTATCCTTTTGGGAGAAAACTGAGGCAAAGAATGTGTTGAGTAGTTCTCCCTTCTCTCTTCTCTCTGTTAGTAATTGGTCATCTTCTCCATGCAGTGACCCTATCATTTCCTTCTTTTTCCTTTTGCTGAGGACATACCAAAAAAAAAAAAAAGAAGAAGCCCTTTTTATTTTTTTAAATGTCTCTGGGAAGCTTGAGTTCATTCTGCACTTTAGCTTTTCTGACCTTCTCCCTACATCTCCTGGCTATTTGCTTGAATTCCTCTTTGGTGGTTTTCCCATTCTTCCATTTCCTGTACGTGTTTCTTTTAACACTTAGCTCAGCTGACAGTTATTTTGTCAACCATTCCAGTTTCTTTAGACATCTGCCATTTTTCCTCCTTATTGGCACAGTTTTAAATTGTGCCTTCAGTATCTCACTTTTAGGAAACTCCCATTCATCATGAACTCCTTTCTCTTTCAGTATTCTTGACCATGGGATTTCGGCAAGTAATTCCCTAAGTTTACAGAAATCAGCTTTTTTAAAATCTAGGATGCATGTCTGGCTACTCCTGGCTTCTCCTTCTCACTGAATGACAAATTCCAAAAGAGCATGGTCACTCCCCCCTAAGGATCCCACCACCTCCACCTCATCAACAAGGTCATCCCTGTTGGTCAAGATTAGATCTAAAATAGTCAATCCCCTTGTCACCTCTTCCACCTTCTGGACAATGAAATATACTTTGACAAAAATTATATTTTGCCATATCAAAGTGTGGGGGTGTATGGCCCGGTAACAATCCCCCAGCCAAAAAATGGAACTTCAGTGGTGGTGACACAGAGCTTCATTTTTCCAGGAAGGTGCTGCAAACCTACAATTTGTTGGAATTTGAAGGATAGGGTAGGAGGTGATGAGGAATGAACATATAGGGTTAGGGTGAAAACTATCTTACTTCCATTAGTTTTGTCAGTTAATCACTTGATGGTGTGGTCAATTTAGCAAAATGTGTGTCCAAATTTAACAAAAATATATGTTGTCTCTAAAGGAACAAAGGGCAAAGAGGGAGAAATAGAATGAAAAGAACATTCAAAAACACTCATGCATATATACAACAGCAGCAAAATTGCTCCAGCAATTGGAGCTCTGGAGTTCAAACACAAGAGTGTTCAAATCGTTCAGGAAAGCAATTAAATCCACAATGCCCCTACAATAGAAGCAAATGAGAAAAAGTCCAATGTAGGCAATTCATGGCACAGTTTATATGGCCCTAATTCAAATAGTCCAAGGCATTTAGTGGAGAGGAGATTCCTTCTTCCCTCCTGAGTCCAAAGAAAGTTCATGAAAAGCAGTCCTTTTGCACATTCAGAGAGGTGGATTGTGGGTTTGACCCCCCCACTTTGTATGCAGAAGAGTTGAGGTGCAGCCAGGATGGGTATAGCAGCATCCTTTGGCTTTTGGGACTTTCCTGGATCAGCAGGCATCTCACATGTTGAAGCAGCATACGCCAGAGGCTTACTGTTCTGGTTTGGATGGAGAACCGGGCTGACACATTTTGGGTGGTTTTGTAGTCCAAGTGAAGTTGATGGGACTCCTGTATTTTCATGAAGAAAGCTGAGAGAGAAGTTAGCAATTGGCCCTTCCAACCGAAGCTCGGGGCCGTGCCACACTGAAGTACTGACACTTTATGGAAATTCAGGTTGTGGTACTTTATGAGTTTGCAACCCTGTGTGAGAAAATCAATGTTTGGGGACCGAAAACACAAGGGACATGAGAAAGAGACAGTGGCATTTGTTATACAAGCTTACAAGTTTCTTGGGATGTCAGATTCACAGAAGTCCACTGTGGCCTATAGTGTGCATGGGAGCATCAGAAAGTCTCTGAAAAAGTTCGAGAAATGCAGTTGGGGCAGGCCGATTCCCCAGAGTCTAGAATGAGGGTCTGCCCGAGGTTCATACTTTTTTTTCCAAAGGAGTAGTCATAGGCTTGGCAATCCTTTCCCCAAAAGACCGTGGACCAGGATGGCTGACCTGGGGTTTACTGCGTACAGAAGACAATGCCTAGGCTTTGGTATTTCCTCCTTTGCCACAGTCTGCCGTTCTTGACTCTGGCGATACCTACTCAACCCAACTAAGGGCTCCTTAAGGGTAATCTTGGGGGCCTTAGGGTTAAAGAAAAGATTGAGTCTTGGCTATCTTGGCCAATTCTCCAAGAGTTCTCAAATTTAGTATCTGGTGGCACACCCAATATACCAAACCAGCAAGACAGAAGACTAGCAAAATTTGAAAAGCCAGAACAACAATGGGGTGTAACATGACATTAAAGACTCCTCTTGCTTTTGGGGACCAACTTAGGAAGGACTCCCACCATGAGTGGTGTCTGGTGGATGCCATCTCTCTAGAGGGGTTTGTAATGGCTTCACCATTGTGAGATACCACCAGGGCAGCATTGTCTCTGGCTGCCTTGATCTTGAAAAACTGTTTTTAGGTCAGGGTGAGTGAGGAATGTCAGAGAGATGGTGGATGATAGCAATTCCTCAGTAGCACTTCCCTCCAGCACTGAGCCCTGGTAGAAACAGCTTGCCAGAGTCAAGTGCTTAAAAATCACCATATAACAGAGTCTGTTAACATAGCTTAAAAGGTGCCCAGCAGAGTATAAACATTAGCAGCAAAGCCTTGAAGCCAGGAAAAATACTACCACGCAATGTTATCTTCCAACAGGAGGTTTTTACTCTTGAGTTATGATACATACATATATACAATGCTCCAACGGAGTTTCAGCATTCCATAGCATGCTAAGTTATGTATCCAACATAGCCTCTGGCGGCTCCATCAGACATCAAGAGGAGGACGACACAGTTGGCTAGAACACACTCCCTTATATACAGACATTTCCGATGCAACTCTGGCCAACCTTGCTAGATGTATGATGTAACCTTTCTACCTGGTTACACAACTCAATGACTCAGCAGGTATTACATGGGATTGCATCATCCACTGTCATTCCCAGGTGCAAAACTTAATGTACATCATTTATATTTTATTTGGACTTTAGGTTCTGTCCAACCTTTCCTCACAGTCCCCTCCAAAATATCATGATGTTCATTGCAATACTTAATTCATACCACCATACTTCTCCAGCCTCAACGCCCGCACCATCTGCTCATGCTTGGTCGCTGGTAATGGTTTTGTGAGGATGTCTACTGTGTTGTGTGCTAACTCACAATACTGCAGCCTAATTAGCCCTTCCTGAACTAATCGCCTCATATTCTGGTATCTCACCACTAGGTATTTGCTCTTGTTTCTGAGATTCTCCATCTCTGCCAAGGCAATGCACTCCTGTGAATCCTTGTTGACAGTTATTGGGGTCTTACAGGCTTCCCCAATATCTTGCACAGTTGTCTTACCCATTGTAGCTCTCCAGCTACCTCAGACAATGCAGCAAATTCAGCCTCTGTGGTGCTGAGAGCTACACAAGTTTTCTTCTTAGCTCTCCAAGCAATCAGACTATCTGTATACTTGATGACTAGACCAGTGTTACTGTAGTTTCTAGTCTGATCTTGTGGCATATTAGATATCATTTGATATCAAGGATTTGGCCTTCATCACCCATTCCTCTTCACGTGCTTGCGAGGCCCCTGGACAAGCATGCACACAGGCACGGTCGAAAATAGCTGAACCATTCAAAACAGATCCAGGCAGGCCAGTAATAGCCGGACTGCAGCTTTAGGAGACCTCCAGGCAAGTACTCTTGGATCACATTATGTATGCAAGCTGTTTACAAAGGACTCCCTGCCCCGAGCAGGCAGCTTGATGAGCCGAATACTCAACTGTCAAGCACTCCGTGTTTGCATGCTGTCTGCTCTATCGACAATGCTGTCATAACTCAATCATGCAAAATACTGACCTTTCGAAGGCTTTGTCTCCAGCCCGAAACCCATTGTATTCCCCGGGAATGGACTAGCCTACCAGCACATTTTCCCCAATAAGACCCCCTGATTTTGAGCATTTCATTGGATTTCTCCGACTTCCATACTTTTTTTTTTAAAATCATTTTATTCAAAATTCTCATTATAAAAAAAACATACATATTCAATTGTCAGCTTCAATAGAAATATATCTGATCTTCCACATTGATCTAGATTCCATTTTCCAGATTTCTAAAGACTTAAGGTACTGTACAACATTCTACTGTTAATTCATCTGATAGTTCTTACATTTCATTCATCATATTTCCGCTTCATGATATATACCTGTCACCCACGCGTATTATAACTTTAATCATGAATTACGTATTTCCAGCTGTTAAAACCCAGCAATTACCCATTACAATTTGCCATTCTTTCTGTATCTCATCGTCTGATTTCCCCTTTAATCTCTGGGAGACCATGTCAGCATTTTTATTTTTGATAAGTGTAGCCCACCATTGTTCTATTGTAGGTATTTGCTGGGTTTTCCATAGCTTTGCATATTCAATACGAGCTGTTGTTGTCATATACAGTAATATTCTCTAATGCTTCTTTATACCAACATCCTCTATAATATCAGTCATATTTAACAAATACAATTCAGGTGTCTTAGCAAACTGATCTTTCAATAATGTACAAATCACATTATGTACTTCATTCCAATATTTCTTAGCTTTTAGGCATGTCCACCACATATGATATATCGTACCAACCTCTTTTTGACATTTCCAACACTGTCCAGTGCCTGTATTATAAATCCTTCTCAGTTTGTCTGGTGTCATATACCATCTGTGAAATAGTTTGTAATAGTTCTCTCTCAAATTCTGGGCTACTGTAAACTTCTGCGTTTTTTTCCAACTCTGTTCCCAAGACTCTAATTGAACTGAATGACCAATATTTTGAGCCCATAAAATCATTGTTTCCTTTATTGTTTCTTCTTGTCTCTCCTGCTGTAATATCTCTTGATGGATTTGAGCAAGAAGGTGAGGTGGATTCTCAAAAATCCATTTAACTACTCCAACTTTTTCTTTTTGTTCAGTTCCATAAGTTTTTATGTCCATATGAAACCTTTCGGTTAATTGTCTATAAGGGAACCAGCTCAGTCTTATTCCCTCTTGTTCTAGTTTTTCCCTTGTTTTCATCTTAAATTTATTAGACGCTGATCTCTCAATTATATCATCATAGCACAGCCATTTATCTGTATCAGTCCATCTACCTAAAAAAGCCTCTTGCGGTGAGACCCACGTGGGGAGCTGCCTCATGTTTTTGACTTTAAAATCATCCCAAATTTTCAAAAGCGATTTTCTGATATCGTGATGAGAGAAATCTTTATCTATTCTTGCTTTATCATAAAACATATAGTCATGCCACCCCATCCTCAAGTCTACACCTTCCAATGCCAGTGTTTTCATATCTTGAAGGTCTATCCAGTCTTTTATCCACATAAAAGCCGCTGCTCTGTAATATAATTGCAAATCTGGTAGTCCCATTCCTCCTCTACTTTTTATGTCTGTCATAATGTTCCATTTTATCCTAGGCTTCTTCCCCTGCCATACAAATTTAGTTAACTCTCTCTTCCATTGTAAGAAAGGTTTCATATTTGTTATTTTAGGCAGGTGTTGGAATAAAAAGTTCATTTTTGGCAAAACATTCATCTTAACTGCTGCAATTCTCCCCATCAGCGAAAGCCGCAAAAAAGACCAATTTTGTAGATCTTTTGTTATTTCCTTCCATTTTTTTCTCGTAATTATTTTGAAATAACTCATTATTTCTTTTAGCTATCCAAATTCCTAGATATTTTACCTTTAGTCCTGTTTTAAATCCTGTTAGTTGTACTAGTTCCCTCTCTTCTCTTTCAGACATGTTTTAAGTTAAAAGAACTGTTTTATCCTTATTGATTTTAAAGCCTGAGAACTGTCCATATTCTTGCATTATAACGTTCAGTTTTTCTATAGATTTGCATGGATCATCCAAAAATAGGACCAGGTCATCCGCGAAAGCTTTCAATTTATAATGATATTTCTTAATTTGAACTCCTATTATTTCTTTGTCATTTCTTATAGCATTGTTAAGTATTTCCATTGTCAAAATGAACAGCAAAGGTGACAAGGGACATCCTTGTCTCGTCCCTCTATGGAGTTCTATCTCTTGTGTTCTTTCGCCGTTAATAACCAATTGACCTTGTTGTTGTCTATATATTTCTTCAATTCATGCAACATCCTTGATTATTTCATTTATGGTACTTTGCAAGGGCATTGAAATTTCATGTTCCAAAATCTTATAGTATCTTGCAGTAAACCCATCAGGTCCAGGAGTTTTATCATTCTTCAAGTTTCTGATAGCCTCAACTACTTCCATCATAGTAATAGAATTATTCAAAATTAGTCTTTGGTCCTCATTAAAGCTCATTCTGTTCATCTTCTTCAAATATTCTTCCATTTCTTGCTGATTCTTCTCTTTTGGGATCTTACTCATCAGTTTCACGTAGTATTTATAAAATACTTGTTTTAATCTCTCTTGTTTTGTAATTTTTTCTTCTCCTATTCTAATCTCAGTTATAACATTCCGAGCCCTTCTTTTACGCAACATTCCTGCCAATAGTTTGGACGGTTTGTTAGCTAGCTCAAAAAAATTATATTTCATTCTCCTTATTTGTTGTTCTATTTCTTCCGAGTTAAGTTGATTTAACTGTGCTTGCAGTATCTTCATCTGTAATCTAATCTGTTTGTCTGACGGTTTTTGTCTCAGCTGGCGTTCAATTTCTTTCATCTTTTCCAAAGTTTGCTGCTCAGTGTTTCTCTTTTCTTTTCTGATTTCCGTCATCCATCTGATAAAGTTACCGCGCATGACAGCTTTACTTGCATCCCAGATAGTTTTCATCGAAAGTTCCATCGTTAAATTCTCTTTAAAGTAGTTAGTTATCTCTGTTTTTGCTTTTATTATATATTCCTCCTTATTCCAAATCACATCATTCAATCTCCATGTTCTTTATCTGTCGTTAATCTTTATCCTTAGTTGTATTGGATTATGATCAGAACATGGATTAGGAAGTATATCCATATCTGTAGTCTTCATCAGAAGTAGTTTAGATACCAACATCATGTCTATCCTTGACATAGACCTATGTCGATCCGAATAGAATGTATATCCATCCAACTGTCCATTCTTGTATCTCCAAGTGTCATATAAATTTAAAGTGTCCATCATATTAAAGAAGCTCTTAGGTAGTTTGCCATTGTTTCGGGGAGATCACTTTTGCATTGTCCTATCAACCTGAGGATTAATAACGCCATTAAAATCCCCAAGAACAATCATATTAGGATTTCCAGT
The DNA here is from genome assembly GCA_030412105.1 of Cyclura pinguis. NCBI lineage: Eukaryota > Metazoa > Chordata > Lepidosauria > Squamata > Iguanidae > Cyclura > Cyclura pinguis. Next base: position 11,713,781 of record CM059599.1, on the reverse strand, counting down.
TTCATTAAGATATTTCAATATCTCTTCCTGTAATGTAGGGAAAAATTCACCTTTGGCTCCATTTGGTGCATATATCCCGATGATTAATATTTTGTCTTGTTTCAGAGTAACTTCTACTCCTATTTAGTGACCATTTATGGCCTGAAATATTTGCTTTGTACCAAATTTTGAATTAACATATATCAATACTCTCCTCTTCTTTTTATCAATCGTAGCTGCAAAACAGCTACCTAATTTCGGGTTCCTGACATATTTCAAGTCTTGAGTCCGAATTCGAGCTTCTTGCAGACATATTATATCAATGTTCTGTTTCTCTAAATGATGAAATATTTGTCTTCTTTTGTATTCAGAGTTAAATCCCTTAATGTTCCAAGAGCAAATCTTCAAATCCATTTTGCAAATTATAAGTTTTTATTAATGTTATTTATCTTATTTCAACAATTCTTCATCTACCTCCCCTTCTTCTTGTTCCCCAGTTGCTTCCTCTTGTTCACCATCTTCTTCTTCTCCCTGTAATTGTCCTCTTTCCTCCTCTTGAAGCAACTGTTCTTGTTCTTTCTCCGCTTCTGAGATATCCTTCTGTAAGTCCTTCTTCAGTCTCTCCATCATTTCTTTAGCTTTATGTATCGAATTAATTCTGTATCTCTGCTGTCTATAGATGAAAGACAGAACTTCAATCCTTTCCCATCGATAATTAATCTGACATTTCAACAAAAGATTGGCCAATGGTTTATATTCTTGTCTTTTCTTTAGGATTTGATAAGGTATGTCTTTAAAAATTGTCACGTCTTTGCCTTCAATCTTCAATAGTCCATCGTAGCTTCTCTGTAATATTTTGTCTGTAATCATAGTCCTCGTAAATGTTATAATAATGTCTCTTGGTAATTTCTGCTCTCTCGCAACTCTGGAGGAAACTCTGAACATTCTATCAATATATATCTCCATCTTTTCTTCTTCCATGTCTGCAAATTCTGCCAAGGCCGGTAGCATTTTTTCATAAAGATTCTCTGATGAAGACTCTGGAACACCTCGAAATCGAAGGCATCTTTCCCGATATCGTAACTCCTGCTGTGTGATTTGAAGTTCCTCTTCCTGTTGTTTCCCCTTCACCTCATCCATCTCCTTTTCAACTTGTTTGACTTGTTGCTTTATCTCCTTAGTTTCAGTCTTTAAATTGGTCACTTCCTTTGATATATTTTCCTATTTCTTCCCCAATTTATCAATTTCTTGTTTCATATCAGCCCGCATCTCTTTCCTTGTTTCTTTTATGTCACTTCTTATCTCTTCTTTCATACTTTTGAACTCTTCCATCATCTGTAACATGAAATCTTGTGATTTCTGTGGCATATCCACAGATGTGCGTCTAACTGCCTGAGATGCTGTAGTTGTGGCATCTGCTGCCGCTCCTTTTCTTGTCCTTTGATCCATTTCTGATTTGTCTTCTTCTTTCTCTTCTGAGTGTTGGAGTTGCTTTGCTAATTATTTAAATCACTGTCAAATATATTTACCAATGTAATCAAAAAACACTTGCTATTTATATATTATCAGTTCATGAAATTCATATTATTATTTCAATTCAGTACATATACAAATCATTTAAATCAGTCCCAGTCATCATTTCAACAATATAAAAATGAAAATAATAATAATTACTATATTTTTTAGTTATGAAAGTTCCTTATATACTATATATATAAAGTTAAAAAAATAAACTTATATGTATATACAAATCCACTAATTCGTTCTATGAAAAATATCTATAAAAAGCCTTATCATATAAAATAACTTAAAAATGTAAATAATGTACTTATTTCATTCATTAAATTGAACAGTAATATCATGCAATAAACTCATTCAAAATCCTCAGCTAGCTGTGCGTAGGCCCAATTTCTCCACTTCCCCCTCCCAGCAGATACCAAATCTTCTCTCTCCTTTGGAACTGTTCCCAGACCTTGACTGTGAGAACTTCTTCACCTTGCGATGCTGATATTAAGAGTCTGGATAGTCCTCTGCGTGGGGGCAAGTCTCTCTATCTTCTGTCCTTCCAGCACAGCCACAACAAAAAAAACTTGTAAGCAATTTTATTTCCAGGGAAATGTCTCTGTAGCAAAGCAAAATCCTCTTCCAAATATTAAATGTTTAGTTCATGAAACAGAAGAAAAAGAAGAAAAGAAAAAAAATAATCTCCACTCTAAAAAAAGTCTCTTCTCGTTGCCAAACAGTACAGTACACCACAGTTGCCAAAAGCCGCGTCTATCCCAGAAACACAATCCAAAATATAACAGTCTTCCAAAGATCAGATCCCTTCCATCCGTTTAGAAACTTCAAGAGCCCGATACTATAAAGTTATCTTCTTCTCCAACACTCCCAAAGTTATAAAGTCCCAAATCACCAATCGTAGATTTCCAGCAAGATTGCAAAACTCAGTCCATTTAAAAGTCACAACCAGACAGAAAAATTAGAACCAATTTGCCTGTCCATTGTCAGTCTTGTCTTTAGAAGCAAAAACAGAAGAGGCAAGAAAAACAAATAGAAAAAAAGAACAAAGCTGGACTCAAATCACGTCTCTAAATACTCCACTCTTGCTCAGGAATCAAATCAAATAGAGAAATCCAACACGTCTGACAGATCTTTCAAGTCTGTCAAATCTGTCAAACCATCTGTCAAATCCGTCAATTCTGTCAAAACAACTGTCAAGTTTGTCAAATTATTTCAGTCCCTCTTAATCAATCAAAGCCTTATAAAAAACTACCCTCCACCTTCATTTAAACACGTTCAGCTGGAGGGCAAAAAAAGGAGAAAAAGAAGTCCCCCAGGTTATTTACTCACGTTCGGCTGGGTCGCATTGTATGTCCATTCCAATTCACTGCTGTAAGTACGTTATTGTTGCTGTATTTATAAAATGGAAAACTAGATCAACTGCTTACTGTTGATGTTAAAATTGAGTCTACTTTAAAAGTCGGCGGCTGCGCTTCTGCCTCAGAAGCGGTGTCCCAGCTGAGTCCGTGTTAAGCTCTTCGGCTCCCCTGAAACCTCTCGTTCCCTCTTGACAGAAGAAGCTCGGCTTCAGTTCCGGGGCCCCCTTCAAGCTCCTCCGCACCCCCTTTACCGGGGGGGTGTCAAGCCGCTAATCGGATGTGAAAAAAGCGGCTGGAATCCAGCGGGAGGTAGCACGGAGTTTGCGGATTCACTCCGTGCGACCACTCATGCGCGCCATGTGACCGGAAGTGGCTCCGGCTTCCATACTGTCTTGCTGTCGCTCCGTTCGATGAGCCTTCCCCTCCGCCCCACATGAGAAGAATCACCACTTCTATGGACTTTTCTTCAGACTACCCAAGTTTCAGGACAGGTGTAGTATTTCCCATGCAAAAATCCCTCTCAAAAACCCTCTATCCAACTCCTACCTTTCTTTCACTAGGTCTATGTGAGTGTGTTTGCATACATACGTTGTGATTGTGTTTCAAAATAAAGAAAACAATTATTATTTACTTCTGTCTGCCCATTGACTTGGTCTGACCCCATAGACATTGGGTTCAAGATCTCGCTAGGTTGCCCTGCCTCTTGCATTGCTAGCTTGTGCTCTGCTAATTCCCATTCCCCATTGGGAGCACATTGAGGTGTCCCTCCCAGGACCCCAGAAATCAGGGTAACACCAGTTACAGACTTCCTGTCTGTCTCTGAAGCAAAAGAGCTGTCCATGTGACACTCCATTCCTGCTTCACTGCCTGTCACCTTCAGGTACAAATCCCTGGTCCCCTTCAAGTACCTTGCAACTCTCTTGAGTGCTATCCTGTCTACCACTCTAGGCTTTGCAACTCTCCTGCTCAGCAAACTTATGGCATAGCTGATGTCAGGCCTTGTGTGATTGGCCACATACATCAAGCTACCAACAACAGAATGGTAGAGATCAGGCCTATCAAATAGTTGTTCAGACTCCTGTTTTGGAAAGTCTACAGTTATGGGCGTACTGGTTGTTTTGGCACATTCAAGACCACACTTTTGCACAACTAGGTCTATCTTTCTTTTCTGGCTAAGATACACTGTTCTATCCTGTGCTTTTTCCACCTCAACACCTATGTACTGCTTGAGATAACCTAGGGCTTTTAGCTTAAACTTTCTCTCAAGTTGCCTCTGCACACACCCTATCATCTCCTGGTTCCTTGCAGCCACACATAAGTCATCTACATAAATTATCGGTATCACACACTCTTCCCCAGTGCCTCTGGTGTATACACAAGCATCTGCCACACTCCTGTGAAATTCTAACCCACACAACTCCTCGTGCACACACTGGTTCCAACATCTGGCTGATTGCTTCAACCGGTAGATAGCTTTCCTTAACCTATACACTTTATCTCCTTTTGTACTCAAATACCCAGGAGCTTGTTCCATAAACACAACTTCTTCTAGTTTGGCATTTAAATAGCCAGTCTCGGACTCAAAACGCCTCATGTCCAGGCCACGTTACACTGCCAAAGCCAACACCAATCACAGGCTTTCAGGTTCAGCTGTGAGTGAAAAGGTTTTGTCAAAATTTTCAAACCTCTGCTGCGCAAATCCCCTTGCAACTAATCTGGCCTTGTACTTCATACTGCCATCTGGCAAGGACTTCCTTTGGTACACCCAGCAGCAACCAACCACCTTTTGGTCCCTGGGTCTCTCCACCAGCTCAAAAACTTGTTTCTCAATCTTGGATCCGAACTCGGCATCCATGGCCTCATTCCAGAGCTCTTGCTCTTCCTCTGAGCATGGCCTCAAAGCTCTCTCCTCCTCTCCAACTATCATGCAAACTCTGGCTTCCTGAATCACAAACCTCTCAGGAGCTTTCTTCACTCTCCTGATCCTTCTAGGACTGATGCCCTCAGACCTAGACAGATCATCATTGCTAGAACCTCCAGCTGCCCCCCCACTTCTGTCTCCAACTTTACCTGAAACCTTGGGGAGGGAATGTCATGAGTCCTGAAAGCATCAGGTGCTGGTGTAGCTTTGGGTGTATGTGAAGTGGTATCTGGTAGTCCCACCCATCCATTCCTGCAGCTTTCACCTTGCTCTGTCCTCAGTGGTTGCACAAAATCTCTTTATTACAGTGTAAATCCTCCCAACCACTGTGCATCTCGAAGTTGGCACTCCTCGAGAACAGCAATCTGCCATGTCCCAGATGAAATCTGTACTTATTCTCCAGATAGCCAATGAACCGCGGCCTCCTCCACTTTGGCTGCCCTTTGCGCCTCAGCTGACTAGGAATAAGTACATTGGCAAATTGTCCAAAAACTCTCAGATGTTTCAAAATAGGTGGACATCCATACAACCTATAAAATGGTGTCTGCCGAAAACTGACACACCACATCCTGTTGAGCACATGGTTTACAGCAAGAACTGCTTCTGCCCACAAACCAGGTGGCGATTTCTAGTCCAACAGCATGCAATCTTTCATCTGCTGTAGAACTCCAATTCACCTTTCCACCAGCCCATTCTCCGCTGGCATGTAAGGATTGGTTGTTTTATGTTGCATGCCCCTCCTTCTGAGCCAGTTTTGGAACTTGGAGCTACAGAATTCACCACCCCAGTCCATGTTGAGGCAAGCAACTTTGTGGGGGAGTTCCCTCTCCACCATGTTGACCCCATTCTTGAATTTATCAAATGCCTCACCTTCCGATCTTAACAAGAACACATATCTGTACCTCATATGTCAGTCAACAAGCACAAATATATATCTGGACCGTCCTTCACTCTCAGGGAAAGGACCTGCCAAGTCCACATATACCACTTGGAAGGGCCTCTGGGTGGCAATCTTGCTCCTTTTCAGAACAGGGAAGATTTTACTTTGACCCTCTCACAGACTGAACAGTCAAGAAATCTGGTGCATTTGTTGACTTTCTGCTCTGGACAGACCTTTGCCAATTGTTCCAACCCACCAAAATTTGCATGACCCATCACTCTGTGCGAAAAATGGCAACAACTGTCATATAGGGGCACATTTGTCATGACATTGGACACTTGAGAACCTTTTGCATTTGGTAACACATGATACAGTCTGTCTTTCTTTACACCCCTGGCACAGACTTTCCCACCAATGCTTAACGTGCAATCATTAACCCTGAATACTATTTCATACCCTTCATCAGTTAGGCATGAGACTCTTAGTACACAGTGTTCCAGATTCTCTGCACATAATACATTCTCAAAACTTTTCCCCAGGCAGGGAAAAAAAGCAGATCCCATGAGGCTGACTGAGCAGTGCTCCCCATCTGCCATGCTCATACAATGCACAGGAACACTTCTGGTATTCTGCAACAGGTGTTGACTATCCACAATATGATGTGTCGCTCCACTATCCAGGAGCCAATTGCAGCAAACAGCTCCCTCTGCAGCCGCAACGACAACACAAGTCCCGGCCTTTTCCTCCCGGACTCTCTGCTTCCTGTTGTCCTTATCTGCAGACACTGTGGCTTTGCAGTCCTTCCTGAAATGACAAGGCTTGCCACACTTGTAACAGCGCTTTGCACAGGCACACTCTGCAGTTTCCTCCCCCTCACGTGAAGGCTTCTCCCAGCACTTATCAGTCTTGTCTCCAGAACCATGCTGCAAATCACAGCTGGCTTCAAAGGCTCGTCTGTCACGTTCCTCAAGCACCCGTGACGTGGCCATATCCAGAATTAACTCTCTCTCTCAAATTCTGGAGGCTGTACAGCATAAAGTCCCAGTCTTTGCTCAAGGTACCCAGGAGTATATAATATTTCTGGGGCTCATCAAAAATCATACCTGTTTTCCAGCTCCAGGAACAGAGACTTCGTGACATCCAGATGAGCTTTCACATCTCCCCCTTCCTGCAGGTTTGTGTTGTAGAGTATCTTAGTCCACAACATCTTAGAGAGACAGGAATCACCCTGATAAATCCTTCTGAGTGTGTCCCACACCTCAGCTGTGGTGGGTTTGTCACGAACATGGACAAGCTGGCTGGGATCCAGGCTCAGGATAATGGTGGCCCTCGCTCGCTGATCTGCTGCTCGACCAGCCGCACCTTCTGGTGGGTGCTCCACAACAGTCCACAAATTCTCTCTGACCAACAAACTTTGGGTCATGAGACTCCATGTTTGATAATTGCTGTCGTTCAGCTTATCAAACCCCAGGGCTGTCGCAACTGTAGTAGGTGCCCTTCTGGCTCAATCAAAACAAAAGCAAAAACAAACTTCAGCAGCAATGTCTGATTTCAAGAACTTGGAAGACCTTGCGTGTAAAACAAAACACTGGCCAGGCAAAACAGCTGCTTCACTCTGCTGAGGTAAAATCCTCCCATGCTGCTTTAACTCCCAAAACACCAGAGCTTCTCCAGCCAGAGACTCTGGACCGTCTCTCAGGCTGTCTGCCACGAAATCAACAGGGCTAACTGGTCCAAACTGGTTAAGGCTGGTCAGAACTGGGCAAGGCTGGGCCCTTAATCCCTGTCAGAGGAATAGTGGATGATGAGAGCTACACAACAACCTTGGTAGCACTTCCCTCCAGCACTGAGCCCTGGCAAAAACAGCTTACCAGACTCAAGTGTTTTAAAATCACCACATAACAGAGTCTGTTCACACAGCTTAGAAGATGCCCAGCAGAGTATAAACATTAGCAGCAAAGCCCTGAAGCCAGAAAAAATACTCCCACGCAATATTATCTTCCAACAGGAGGCTTTTACTCTTGAGTTACGATACATACATATATACAATGCTCAGTAGGTATTACATGGGATTGCATCATCCACTGTCATTCCTAGGTGCAAACCTTGATGCACATCATCTATATTTTATTTGGACTTTAGGTTCTGTCCAACCTTTCCTCACAAGGAATTTATGCAAAACATGTAAACTGAGGCAAAAGAAGACTAGGGTAACTGATTGGTATAATGATGAGGACATGGCCATTTCTTCTTGGGTCCAGATCGGGACTGAGTACTCTATGTAACAACTGCTGATGGTTGTGATGTTGCAAGAGCAGCAATTTAAGGTGGGCATCCATTTATGGTGATAGTATGGCAGGCTGTTCTTACACACACACACCCCTTTCCTGAATAAACAATGTCTGAATTAGAGTTATGGGTCAGTTTGTAAGCACACTGACTGTCCTTCCCCTTATTGGGTATCAAGCATGGATGATGGGGTTGCAGGGCGTCACCCTCGCAAATAAAACCCAGGTTTTCTCAGTGGAGACACTGTTTTACCTTATCAGTTTGCCATTTGGGTCCAAGCACTTTAGCCCCATGGTTGCAGTCTTTGGAATACATGGAGTCTCCTGAGACTGTTAGTATTCCTAGGGGGGTGATCGAATGAATGGGGAGAATGGTTCTTGTAGTGACAGTAGCAATGAAAAGCTGCAGGCGGATCCATTGGGAGATATAGGTGGCATTCACAAGAGTCCACCATCAGGCTTCTAGTTTCACTTCCTCTTTTATTAACTTTGGCCTAATCAATTCTCTAATCTCTTTTGGAAAGTGTCCATTGTGGTTGTCCTGAATTACTTCTCTAATAGTCATCCAATTAATTGTGTGTATTTGGGTGCAAGCAAAAGCCAGTGAAGTAGTCCTATTGCCAAAATACATTTCGCTTGCAAGTATGAGTGAGTTCCTCTCTGTAGTTATTTCCTAATCAATAAAGAGAGAGTTCACTGAGTGCTGCATGTGTTCTGGGCAGATTGCCATAAAGGTTCACCAATGTAGTCATATTGGTCATAACGTAGGACAATTTATTTGCTAAGACCTCCACATTGGCCACATCTCATAAAGATATGCCTGCTGTGTCAGCGCAATCCAGTCCGTCCCTTTCTTTTTTTACTCTAGAGGGACTTATTGGTCCAGACCACAATTTTAACCATTCCACTGAGCCCATTTCACTGGGATGTAAATAAAGTGCATATTCTGGCCATTGTCCTGAGGTGTTTAACTTGGTCAGTCTTAATCAGATCTCTTTCAAGGAGATCGTCAGGTATATTAACATTAACTCATGCCCTTGTTATCTCACTGGTAAACCCTGTCCCGGGGTCTACAATTTTGATATTAAAATATTATTCAATGTACCTGACAGGTCACCTGAATGGGCACGTAGGCAGCAATGGTCAAACGATCAAAAACCATGTCAGGCCAGTAAAATCCCCTGTCACATAGCCCCAGGAGACCTCAAGCTGTGCAAACCCACAATGAACAAAGGGTCCTCAGCCCCTGAGAAGCTGACTTGAGAGGATTAGCATGTTTGCCCCAAGTTGAGCAAATATCCTATCAGACGAGGACCATTTACATGAAGTCACACCACAACCCAATGCAGCCGAAAATCCTGAGACTTTGGCAACACCTTGTAAACTTATCACGCAAAGGAAGTTACCATTGTGGAGCTTCTTTCTTGTTGCAACACCCCATTGTTCTCCCCGGGAAACGATAAGCCCTGCAGGTACTTTCTCCCCTACAAATAGTCCCGGTTTTTGAGTGGTTCTTTGGATCACTCCCAGTCATCCCAGCAGACCATTTCTCCCTCTGTTGAGTAATCCCCTCAGCCCTCTCCGTGGTGAACTCCACTTCTTCGCTGTTTTTCCTGGAGCAAAGACTTCAGAAAAAGATGCAGTATTACCCCAGCTACAACCCCTTCAATATTCCCCTATCCAGTTTCCTCTCTTTTGCTTCTTAATAGGTCTTGAGTGAGTGAGTGTGTGAATGAGTGATTGCATTGCTGCATGAGACTTTCCTTCAATAAAATCATTTTGGACATTTTTGTTTGGTTTTTGGCTTGGCCTGACCCTGTAAAAAGTGGGTAAAAAGATCCTGCTAGGTTACCCTGCCTCTCTCATTGCTATTGCTTGTGCTCTGGATAGTTTCTATTCCCCATCATGTGGAGCACATTGAGGTGTCCCCCAAGGGACCCCAGAAATCAGGGTAACACCCTTTCGACTTTAACACATGGAGGCCCATAATGAGGGGCTTCCTCACAGGATATTCCAGCATTGCTTCTGCCAGTCTGCAATTTTAATTGGAGAGGTGTGCCCTTCAGTGGTACTGTGAGAATGAAAAGCACCAAGGATCAACAATGTTTCAACCTGCTGCTGTAACTATTGCTACATCACAGGAAGGAAAGGAGGATGTTGAGTACAAGTTATTGTACACCAAGGCAGTTGTGTCAGGACTGTACTGGGTGATGAAGTCAGGCACTTTGGCCTTTGGACCTTCATGACAAAAGATTTCCTCATTCCAGTTTTCAGAGTACTTACTCTTAGTAACTGTACAAGCCGTGGCAGATTGGTGCTCAGCAAACCAAGTCTGGATCTGTGTGAATGAATCAATATGCCTTGGGTTGCTGCCATCAACTGTGGGGGTGCATCTCCTCAGGGTAGCTGGCATCCTTTGAAGGTCTCAGACACATCTATCAATGGCAGTTCCTTATAATTCAGGGAGATCTGTCAAATTGTTACTGTGTAATAGTACAGGAGTCTGTTCCAGAAGGCTGTAACCTGGGGCAGGAGGCTCTCTTTCCCTACCTCCACTAACTCTTTAAGATGCGGAACTCCATTCTGGAGGCTGGCCAAATCTAGGAGGGGTGTGGTAACAATCTTCTTTGTGTTGACAGTGATGGGGCACAAGGGTGTGGTACCTGCAGACCCACCAACCTTAAGGTCTACTTTCCAGCATCAACATGGTTGTTCCACATGTACATATCAGAATTATTTTTCTGATGGTCTTTTACATGTGCTATCCATGTCAGGGCTGTCCTATCCTGTATTCTGGTGGCCATGAGGAACCACTTCTTTCAATGTGCAATTATCATGTCTGTGGCAGTGCAGGCAGTTACTCAGAAACAGCACAGCTCCTACACAAGAGGTGAGAGTCAAAGAATGTCCAAACAGAAAGGCAGCTGAGAGCAAACAAATCCAAAAGGGCAAATCCAAACCATAATCAAAACAGGCAGAGTTCCAAGACAACCAGATCCAAGAGTGCAGGGTTTCAGGGCCAAAGGGACTAATTGCTGACCCTGGGAGGAAAGGCCAGCTGGAGCCCTCTTTTATCTATGGCTGCTGCCACCACAGGTGTTCCCTCATTAGGGCCTGTTTACTATTTAAACGGGCTGAGAGACACAAGCCTTCCTTTTGAAGGTGTCTCTGCTGCAAGGTAGGTGTGTCAGCTATGTCTTCCTCTGTTTGTTCCCCTGGCTCAGGTCCTTGTTGTTATTGTGTATTAACTCCCTCTGGACCAGCTTCTGGGGACACTTCAGCCTGTGGGGAGCCTCTGCCTCGGAGTCAGAATCCTCCTCCTTGCTGCCACAGTCCCCAAGGCAGGGCATGACAGCAATGGTCTTCCTGTCTGAAGTTTTGCACTCTTTGGCAAGCCAGATAGGAAACCAAATGGTTTTGGCTTTGGCGGACCAGTCTGAGACTGTGTAGATGGAAAGTGGACTGTAAGGCAGCTCTTATTTTGTAATGGCTTGCTTTATTGAATAATGATGTTAAAACCTTTTGGTAGCTTGTATCAGGAACCTTACACTCTTACTCCCAAGCCCCTAGTTGTGTAATTCCAGCACAGGTGTGGGAGGATCATTTCAGGTCTACCTTTACTGATATCAACAGCTTTGAACCAGTTTCCAATAATGCTTATGATGCCATCATTTCTGCTACCCTATTTGGAACCCAGTGTCTGTTGATGAAGTTATTGACTTAATTTACCAGCTTGAGAATGGTAAGGCTCCAGGCATTGATTATATTGCTGCTGAACTTATTAAACGAAATCAACATTGGTGGGCACCACTTTCAGCTGCCCTTTTTATTGAGAACAATAAATCGAGTAAAATTCCCTCTAGTTGGAAACAAGCAATAGTTGTACCAATCTATAAGAAAGGTCCACCAAGTGAACCAGGGAACTTCAGACTCATCAATTTGCTCTCAATAATGGGATAATATATGCGCAAGATTTGTCTTCCTTTTTGGGGTCAAATAGTAGTATTAAGGTGGCACAAGCAGCATTCAGAAAGAACTATTGAACTACTGACCATTGTTTGCTTCTTTCTCACTTTGCTGCGAAATATCATACATTTTTAAAGGGTAAGTTGTCCGTTGGCTTCATGGATTTCAAATCAGCTTTTGATTCCATCTCCAGAACTAAATTATGGGGGAAATTGAATAAGGTGGCCGATGAAAGAATTGAATCTTTATTATTACGGTCATAGACCAGCATCATCGATGAAAGACTCTTATGCCTTATCAAGGCCTTATATAGCAATAGCAAATGACAGGTTAGACATGGCAACCAGGGGCAGCTTCCTAGAGAAATATCTGTGGCCAGAGGAGTCAGAAAAGGCTGTGTCCTTGTACCAACCCTGTTCATTCTATTTATAAATGTTCTTGAAGATATCCTGATGGACCTCAATGAACACTTGACCATATTTGATGCCACGAAAATTCCCATATCAATTTATGCGGCTGCTGCTGCTATTCTTTTGCACTATGGACTAGGCTTAAACAATTTTTAAAGGAAGTTTCTAAGTTATTGCTCACAAAATGATCTTAAAATCAATTGTGGAAAATCTAAAGTTTTGGTTTTTGAGAATAAATTTTCCCAGTGTCAATGGACACTTGACGGGCATGTTTTAGAACAGATTAGAAGCTTCCAATATGTGGGACTGACATTTCACCACACAGTGTCTTGGTCTACTCATAGATTTGTTATTCCTCAGAAAGCACAAGCTAGTCGATCAGCCATTCTGCACTTTTTTTTCCAGCAAAGGGGGCCTGTATACACCATCTGCTATTAAAGTATTTAATTTAAAAACAGCTGCTCAGCTGTTGTATGCTTCCAATATCTGGATTAGTGGACTAATATCCGAGTTAGATACGCAGCAGGCAATGTTTTTGGGAGCCCTCCTTCAAAACTGGAGAAAGCCCTTTATTGACAAGGGCATGATCGATGGCCTTAAAATCCAGGCTCAATATTAGTGTCTTCAGACTAGGCTCAGGTCTGCTTTCATATCTATCACATGATGAATACTTAAGTAGCTGGTCTAAAATCATTGCTAAAAAAGCTACTTCAATTGGCCTCTCATCATCTTTTCTGTCCCACCTTGTTACCCTGATTTCTGAGGGTCCCGGGAGGGACACCTAAATGCGCTCTCAATAGCACAGTTTGGGGGAAAAATAGCCAAGAGCACAAGCTAACAATGCGAGAGATAGGGCAACGCAGCAGAATCTTTTACCCAATGTCTATGGGGTCAGGCCAAGCCAAGGAGCACACCAAGTTTAAGAATAATTGAAATCTTTATTAAATACAGACACACAGTGTATGCAAAACACACGCACTCAGATAACTATAGAAAATAAAGGTTGGAGTGGGACAGAGGAATTTTTAGAGGGATTGTTGAATTGGGTGATACGACACCTGTCCTGAAACCCGGAGAGGTCTGAAGATTGAGTTCTTTGGTATGGAGTCTCAGTACTTGGGACTGAGGGGACAGCTCACCAAGCAGAGCAGCAGCAGGATGGGATGAAACTCAGGAGCGGTCCGAGGAAGGTCTCGGAATCAGGGGTTTTTATAGGGAGAAATGTAACTGCAGGCTATTCCGTACTTGGGGAAAACAATAAGTTTCGGGCGCGAGACAAAGCTTCGGAAAGGTAAAAATTTAGCATGATTGCTTTAGGTCCAAATTAACAATGCAGAAGACAGTATGCAGATGTGCGACGCTTGACAGTTGAGTGTTCAGCTGGTCAAGTTGCCTGCTTGGGGTAGGGAGTATATTGTAAGTAGCATGCATACATAATTGAGTGTTTGCAGGGAGGTCTCCTAAAGCGACGATCTGGCTATTTCTGGTGTGCCTGTATTGTGTTGGAATATTGCAGCAATTAGTGGCCGAGCCTAGTTCTGTGCTTGTTCGGGGGCCTCACAAACACATGGAGAGGAATGGGAAAATGAAACCAAATCATTGATATCAAAATGATATCTCCTGTTATCTCCAATTCGGCCTAGGAACTGCAGTAACAACCTGGCTTTCGACAGTGCTCTCAAGTCTGTAAAACAAATGTTGTGGGATCTGGCCTTTTGTGAATTGTGTACCCATTCATATGTATCTTGCTCTCCAAGTGCTGTGTATATACACTATGCTGGGCTTCTTCACATAGCTATATTACCTAAAGAATCTGACTGTCATCAAATATTGTCTATTTACTAAGGCAAGATGTAATGTGTTTACCTCTGATTTGCTTCAAGATAGATTTTCTAGTGTCCTATATACTGAAGGACTCTGCCCATATAGTAACCAGGAAGTAGAATGTAAGAAGCACATTCTTTTGTCTTGTAGTCTTTGCGAGCAGGTTCATCAACATACAATTAACCCATTATTGAGTAACCTATCAGGAAAATCTGCCCCATTCTATGTGAAGTTCTTCTTAGAAGACAGGTTTTCGAGTGTGACTTTGGCTGTTGCCCAGTTTTTCTCTGAGGCAGTGAGAATTGCAGAACAATTTGCATTAGATAAAGGTTTGAAATAAACCTGCTGTAATTTGTTTAAGTATTTAATGTATTTTTAAATTGTTTTAGACATTTCGTATGTATTTTTTATATTTATTTGTTTATCTTATTGTTGAGTCTTTGAACCATAATAAGCACAATATATGCTGGATCTTCCTATGTACTACAAAATGCTATCCAAAAAAAGAAGAGGAAGAGGAGGAGGCGGAGGAGGAGGAGAAGGGGAAGGAGAAGGAGGAAGAGGAAGAAGAAGAAGAAGAAGGAACTAGCAATACTAAGTTCAAAGTTCATACACTAAGATGTACATGAAGTACATGAACTAAGCAGGACATCTAAATATTATCCTGCTTTGGAAACTCACTCAGGCTTCCTTAGAATGGAATGAACTAATTCATTAACTTGGAGATACCAAAAGGTTTGTAACCTTCAAACTGACCTCCTGTTCAAATGCATAGATCTGAAGTTGTGGATTAACAGAAGGAGATACAAACTGGGCCACCAAAAAATTTCTGTAATTTCACTTTTCCTATAAGTTGAAACACATCCATGCTTGTACGAATCGTGTACTCATAGAGTTGGAAGAGACCACAATGGCCATTGAGTCCAACCCCCTGGCATGCAGGAACAGACAAAGCACCCCTAGCAGATGGCCATCTAGCCTCTGTTTAAAAACCTCTGAAGAAGTGACTCCACTACCTTCCGAGGCAGCATATTCCACTGTTGAATGTTTCCTACCATGTGGAAGTTGAGATGAAATCTCTTTTCCTGTAGTTTGAATCCATTGCTCCATGTCCTAGACTCTGGAGTAGCAGAAAAGAAGCTTGCCCCATCTTCAACATGACATCCCTTCAAGTATTTAAACATGGCTATCATGTCACCTCTTAACCTTCTTTTTGTCAGGCTAAACATATGTAGCTCCCTAAGCTGCTCCTCATAGGGCATGGTTTCCCTATGAAAATATTATATTTAGGAGTAGGAATGAAAGTCAAGATCAAATTAAAATTTGGCTTTTCAATCTGTAGATGAACTAGAACAGTGAATCATTATTATAAAAATGCTATGAAGATATGACTATGAATACATGTGAATGTCACACATATGCATACGGAACACACTTTCATTACTGGATGTCATTGCTATAGAAATCAGAGGCACGAAACAAACATATATGAATTTCATACAGAACATGTCACAAACTGAAAATAGTATTTTCAATCCAGGATTTTTCTCATCAGGGTTTCTTGGTTCACTAAAGCATGTCTTCCAATCAGTTTTTAAGATTTTCAAATATTTCTTTCCACTGTTAATTCAAAAGAGGACAGAATATTAAGAATGTTTTTGAATTAAGAATAGAGAGTCAGTTTTGATTTCTCTCTGATTCTGTTCTTTTCAGTCTTAAGTTGGCTTTGTCCTGAATTTATTTTTGTGCATTTTCCGCAATAAACATACTTTTGAGCTCAAGTTTGCCTATTATAAACATTTTTGAAAGCATTTCTTGGATAAGGCATACCTGATTGTTCTTTTCACTGATATAAAGAGTCTTTTATGTATTCTTCCCTAAATACATGTATTTTGTGTTCATTTTTTTGGGATTGGAGAATTCTCTTTTGGAAAACTTTGAAGAGTAAGCAAGCTTCAGTTCTGTTTTTAGTTTTACCATTATTAAAAGTTCTCCCATTTTTATTTCTTATCAACAAATAATTCTCTCTCTCTCTTTTTCTGTTTTTGTAAGAGAGATGTGAATTGGTTGGGGGGAGCAACTTTCTACTGAACATTGGAAAGATTCTATCAAGAAAAGGAAGCAACCTTTGAAGCTGTCCCCACTCTTGCTGCGGCCTCGCATACAGTATACAATGTGGGAAGCCTGAGAAGCTTTCTTGAATTGCTTAGCTCCTCTTGACCTTACTGCACTGCCAGCAGAGTGCCAGAAGATAAAAAGTGAAGTATGAAACAGTGCTAGAAAAAGTTGAAGACTTTTGAATCTTTGACAGCTGTGCTCTGCAACACAGGTAACCTCGTAAAAGAGATGCACCTGTAATGAGTGAATTTTGCAGCTTCATTTGCATCAGTGAAAGCTGCATAACTGCTACTCACCTCTCTGGGCTTGAATACCTGCCAGTAAAAACATCAGATTATCAGGTTTCTTTGGCATCAGCCCAACGAGTTGCAACACAGAGGTGTTTGCCTTCAAAGTATGTCAATGGTTCTTTTCAATTTGGCTTCCTTCATCCATTTCCCTTGGCACTGATTCCTAGATGCATGGGTGTCTGATCTGTGAAAAGTATGAGAGGTATGTGGTTGATGGTCTCCATCCAGGACCTAACTGGGTTTGACCCTGTTTAGCTTCCAAGATAAGATGGGATCTCATGTCTCTAGTGTATTTAGACCTCCTCTCTGCTCTGCTGAGGGATAATTAAGTGCAAATTACTTTTTCGCACTGAAATCAATTTGCAGCAATTGAAATGGAGCAGAACTTCTACTTCCCTCATTCAAGACATTATGCTTGTGTTGAGGTAGCCCAGAAGGAGATTGGCTTTTTTGGCCGCTTAATCACCTTGTTCCCTCATGTTTAGCGTGTAGTCTGCTAAGACCTCTAGATTCTGCGTTTCAGCATTTCATTTTTTCTGCATAGGAATGCTCTTTAACAATGTTCCTATAACACCTTATTCACATGTCTGCTTTGAATAGTTCCCTGGCATGATTGGACATTTGGTTTTGGACTTGCATGGAGTGTGGTAGACTCTTCTTCTTCAGGGACTTGTAACAAAGTTGGGAGATCATCTCTCAGAAGTGCTTTATTTTGTATTCCTGCATGGTAGGGGATTGGATGAGATGTTCCTTGAGGTCCCTTCAACTGTATGGTTCCACGGTGGTATTCCCTCTATTGATAAGGAAACCTTAATCCATTGAAACCCTAACTCAGTTCTGGACACTGGAATTCTTACCACCAAGTGTGCTTTCACTGTTTTGCTTCCAATGTCTTTGCCCCCAACATCACTTCACCCATATTGCTTAAAGGTAGCTCTGAAGCACACACCATTGACAAATGTATCATGTAAGTGTATTGATAAAGATATACTGCCCTAGGTTATCTGGTTTGAGACCCATTTGGGGAGAAAGATGGGCTAAAAAAAATAATAAAATATGTAATTTTCAAGTTTACCACCACTTTAGAGATGGATGACTAAGCCCTTGGCAGAGGCATGCCCATAAGTCCCAGATTTTTCTGCTCAATGGTATAAATCCATGTGTCAGGATTCTGTTGGTGCTCTACACAAGTGAGTTCACTTACACATGCAGTTGTACCTTTGGGGGCCCATTATACAATGGACAGAATCTATTTCCTGGTTGCATAAGTGGAATTCCACAAGAATCACCATTTCATGTTACGCCTGACTACAGTAAAGCCATTGAATCAATAGGATTTACTTCTAATGTTGATTCTCCATTTATCAGTTCATTCATGAGGTTTGGTTTAGTTGAGATCAACCAACAGGACTCCAGCTTTACAGTTGTGCATTTTTGGGTGGTGCATTTCTCTTAGTCAGTGCCTCTAGGGTACCAACTCATTCATTTGGACTGCAGAAACAGCCACAAAAATGCTCAGCTACTTTTATAAGAGAACTGAGATGTGTATAAATCAACACCAGGATTCTGATTATTACTGAATGTATTTTCATTTATTCATTTATTTACAGGCTTCTCCCACTTATCAGACAGGTTAGGTATTACTCTGATTTCTGGGGGTCCCGTGAGGGACACCTAAGTGCGCTCCAATTTACAAGGTTGGGAATTAGTCAAAAGAGCACAAGCTAGCAATACGAGAGGCTGGGTAACGGAGCGAGATCTTTTACCCAATGTCTACGGGGTCAGGCTGAGTCAAGGAGCAAACAAAAGTAGAATAATAATTGTTGTTTTTATTAAAATACAGCCAAACAAGTGTATGCAACACACTCACACAGGGAACTATAGAAATAAAGGTTGGAGTTGGATAGAGGAATTTTTAAAGGAGATTTTGGTATGGGAAATACTACACCTGTCCTGAAGCCTGGGTAGTCAGAAGAAGAAGTTCGTGGAAATGGAGTTTCTCAGCACATGGAGCTGAGGGGAAGGCTCATCGAACGAAGCGACAGCAAGGCGGGATAGAAGCCAAGAGCGATCCGAGGAAGCGCTCGAAGTCAGGGGTTCTTATAGGGAAAAATGTGGCTGTAGGCTAGTCCATTCTCTGGGATAACAATGAGTTTCAGGTTGGAGACAAAGCCTCCGAAAGGTCAGTATTTTACATGATTAAGTTAAGACCGAATTGTCAATAGAGTAGCCAGTATGCAAATGCGGAGTGCTTGACAGTTGAGTATTCGGCTCGTCAAGCTGCCTGGTCGGGGCAGGGAGTTCTTTGTAAGTAGCGTGCATACATAATCTGGTACTTGCCTTGAGGTCTCCTGAAGTGGCAGTTTGTCTATTTCTGGCCTGCCTGTATTTGTTTGGAATATTTCATCTATTAGCGGCCGTACCTGTATGTGAGCTTGTCCGGGGGCCTTGCAAGCACATGGAGGGAGGAGGGGTATAGAAAGCCAAATTATTGTTATCAAAGTGATATCTAATAAACCACAAGTCCGGGCTAGAAACTGCAGTAACATAGGGACTGGAACACTGTTAGTAAACAGAACTGATACAGTACAGAGTACAGAGGCTCACTTGGGACTGACCACACATGCGCTGCTTGCAAAGTCTGTCAGCCAGTTTTGCACTCTTCCTCCCTTCTACTGCCCATAGTCTTTACGGGTGTTAGGAGTTCCAAGTGAGCCTTCATAGGTGAGAGGAACTGATGAAGGAGTGAAACCTCCACCAAATTAAGACAACTGGTCCTTAATTTGGAAGAGTCGAGAGAGTGAATCATCAATTAACAGGGCACTAAAAGGTGGAAGCTTCCTGCATTTGAGATCTAGCTTGCATTTTTTCTAAGGTTGGGATGGAAGGTGATTTCCAGAAGTTTAAAAATTCAGCCGAAAAAAAAAAAAAAAACCAATAGATAATCTACCTTAAAATACTTATTAAATCAGGTATACTGTTACAATATCTATTAATTTTTTCATTGTCATTATCATACAGTAAAATATTTAAAAAGTCCACTTAACTAGCAGCCACCAAGAAGGCCCTCTTCTGTAAGGATGGGAAAAATGTTTGAAAATAGTTGAAAAATGGTCAACACGAGTTTCTGAATATTGAGGAGACCCTGTCACTGATGAGAAACTTTGCAGTTGGGGACTAATTCTGCACAATGTCACATGTAGCTTTTTTTTTGCTCAGGAAGCAGAATTTTCTGTGCAGAAGATAATATTTCTGCATAGAAATTGCTGTTTTCTGCACAGAAAATGATGTTTCCTGCCAATTTTGTGTCAAAAAAAGGTGCAAAATGTGCAGCAGAAGTCCTGAACTGTAAATGTGCTAGAAAATTGCATAGTTTCTGAAATCTTTCTTGCACAGGGAAGAAAATAGCTAAAATTACTCATTGCTTCTTTTGAGAATGAAAGCAATGAAGAATGAGATGCCTGTGCTCCTGTATCTGCCCCAGCTGAGCTTCTTAAAGTGACTTAGTCTGCTGTCAGACAGAGCAGTGATGCCAAGAGCAGTGACTTTTGTGTAATGAAAATATCTGGCAGCCTTTTCTTTTATTGCAGCATTCTCCTCTCCACCAAGGACTCATGGTCAATGTCACCGTGCTAGTGGCGTATGCCGGTATCTCCTTTTTCTGACAATTTTGGAGACTATGGCATTTGTGGCAGTTTTGGAATTGTGTGCTGTAAAAGGAAATAAGTAAGAATCTTATAGAGAAATACAATCTTATTGTTTGTTTGGCTTATTTTAGCTCTTTCTTCATTTTATCCAGCCAAAATGAGAATAGCCCTAAGGAGTAACTCACATTGATATCTGTCATAAAGGAATCTAGTAGGAGCTTTGAGACTAACTGGGGAAAGAAATTCCAGCCTAAGGTTTCATGGACTCTGGTCCCTTCTGTCAAATGCAGCTGGTGAATTCCCCTCTTCTCTTCTCTGTCAAAATCCAGCAGGACATGATGTCATATAACTTCCTGTTCACCTTTGAAGTGGGAGTTCAGGTTGTGTTTTTGTGCCTAAAGGAGGGTTTCTCCATGGTTTTTAGCAAAAAATAACCTGCAAGTCATGGCAATTTTTTAAAAAAATGAGTGTTGGGGTTGGTGGGTTGCTTTACAGACGACTAAAGTAGGGTATAGGGCATTTACTTCCTTGCTCCTTGTTTAACAGCTGCCTACTAAATGGAGGGAGAAATTGTTATACAAGCTACACACACTTCATTTGTTATCACAGTCTACAGAGGTTGAAAATCATTCCTCATGTCTGAGTGATGCTTCCTCATCTATTTATGTTGAACTATAGTCCTAGAACCATAAAATTGAGAGAGAGCTGTCCTGTGTTTTGAACAAGTAGGCAGCTGTGTGTCCTCAAATGTCACTACTGAGCTGTTCCCCAGTTAGCAGGAGTACAATATGGTTTGGATCTTTGTGGTTACAGGAAGAAGCATGTGGACGTCTGTTCACACTGTGCTGGATGTTGTCCCAGTATTTTTATGACTTAGTCAACTCATTGGCTATTTAAAGCTGATATATTGTATTATATCAGGGTGAACGATAAACATCGGGAATATTTAAGGTTTGTGAGGAAAGCATTCATTTTAGTGGTTGAAGAAATTATTTCTAATAACATACTTCCTGACAATATGTTTTTCTTCTTTTCCCCTTTATTTGAAAGTAGCATCTACACATTTAATTTTGATCCTCAGTTTGTAGATGTGGGTTAAAGAATTCCACTCTTAAAAATGACTGAATTTTACCGCATCTTTCTCTTTTTGCAGGTAATCCTGTGGCATTGGGAACATGTCGGCCTTCTTCCTGAATTGTTCCAGACTTGAGTCCAAACTGTGACCTATAGTAAACATGGGCCACACACACAATACAATGAGACAGGCGGTCCTGGTAATCCAGCCCCTCATGGCAACTGGGGGGAGGGAGACAAACTCTCCAGTGGCAATGGTCAAAACTGGACAATCCAACGTGGAGGCTCATTTGCCAGTAGTGGCCATGGCCATGGCTCTTCCACTCCCGCAGGATAACCGAGGAATTCAGGAAATTAGGAAGAGGCCAGCAGTTCTTGCTAGCAACAGGGAGGGCACAATCCTCTACAATCGGGACATAGTGAGGAGAGGAGGCATGTATGGGAGCTGCTTAAAAGAGCTCCACCTGAAACCGACTATCAAGTTGATTGACACTCTTGTGAGGGTACCTGAGCCTGCTGCTGCCTCGCAGCCTGTCAACACCATTCAGCCCCCTGATACACATCCCTGATACACACATGGACTCCACATATTAGGCATGCCCGAGATCCAAGGCGCTTCCTCAAAGAGTTGTGGCTCACAGGAAGCCCAACAGCCAGGGAAGACAGATGGTCAAAGTGGGCATCCAGATCTCATGGGCAGAATGCTCCGCTAAGCTCCTGGTGACACCGGAGAAACCCAAATTGTCCTTCACTCCGACCTAGGCCCAAGTTCAAAGCCAACCACCTCTGAGCCCATGGTGCTTCGAAGGCATGGAGAAGGCTTGCACCGGGGTGAGGTCCAGGAAGAAACCCCCAACAATACAGACAAGGAAGAGAGTAGCACTAGTGCATGTGAGAGCCAGGAAGAGGAGGACATTCAGTGAGTGGATGCTACTCCCAAGTTTCCAGCACATGCTGTGATTCCCACTAAGTGACCCCTGCTAGACACCCTCAGCTTCTTTCCAGACTTCCTCAAGTCCTTGGCAGAGAGAGTCCACCCCTTCCATGCCCTCTTCAAAATGTCCCATGGAGCTGGGGATCTGGACAACAGAATCTGGCAAGGGCACCTGCACTTGCACACCCTGACATGATCATACACACTCCATGCACATGCAGCACATTGGGAGAGACTTCAACAGTCACACCTGCAGCAGCCAAATAGCACAGGGAGGTGGATTTGGCTATTGCCTTCCCCTCCGCAGAGCTGTACTGGTGCCAGATCACATTTACCTTCCATGGCCAGCAATGCATTTTTCTCATGGTGATCCTGAGAGGAGCCAAGGTATCTCATGGCTTCATCTTGGTCACCATTCAGCCAGGGAAAACAGAGGCATCTGGGATAGACACCAGCTTCCCCTCTGATTTGGCAACAAAGGTCACAAGCCATAAGTGGTCACTGCCACTATTACAGGAGATTTCAGAGATCCATGAACAAGCATATCCAAAGGACTACAAGGGAAAGCTCCCAGACTGGGCAACCCTTTTTCTTGTGGAGCAGTCAAAGAGTGAGGCAACTGCTCCAACTCCCTTCATGGATGGGCAGCCACCCTGAGAAGACATGCTCCAGTGATCTTCTTCATTTTTCCACATAATTTTTGGTCTTGTTACCCTGATTTCTGGGGTCCTGGGAGGGACACCTCAATGTGCTCACAATGGGGAAGGGAATTAGCAGAGCACAAGCTAGCAATACGAGAGGCAGGGCAACCTAGCGAGATCTTGAACCCAATGTCTACGGGGTCAGGCCGAGTCAAGGAGCAAACAGAAGTAAATAATAATAATTGTTTTTATTGATGTACAGCACAGTCAAACACGTGTATGCAAACACACTCACACAGAGAGCTATTGAAATAAAGGTAGGAGTTCGATAGAGGGTTTTTAAGAGGAAGTTTTGTATGGGAAATACTACACCTGTCCTGAAACTCGAGTAGTCTGAAGAGAAAGTCCATTGAAGTGGAGGTTCTCAGCACGAGGAGCTGAGGGGAAGGCTCATCGAACGAAGCGACAGCAAGGTGGGATGGAAGCCAGGAGCGATCCGAGGAAGCACTCAAAGTCAAGGGTTCTTATAGGGGAAAATGTGCCCGTAGGCTAGTCCGTTCTCAGGGAAAACAATGAGTTTCAGGCTGGAGACAAAGTCTCTGAAAGGTCAGTATTTTACATGATTGAGTTGTGACAGAGTTGTCAATAGAGTAGCCAGTATGCAAATGCGGGGTTCTTGACAGTTGAGTATTCGGCTCGTCAAGCTGCCTGCTTGGGGCAGGGAGTCCTTTGTAAGTAGCATGCATACATAATGTGGTACTTGCCTTGAGGTCTTCTGAAGCGGCAGTCTGGCTATTTCTGGCCTGTCTGGATTTGTTTGGAAAGTTTCAGCTATTGTCAGCCGTGCCTGTATGCGTGCTTGTCCGGGGGCCTCGCAAGCACGTGGAGAGGAAGGGGTAAAGAAGGCCAAATTATTGATATCAAATGATATCTAATATACCAGAAGCCCAGACTAGAAACTATGGTAACAACCTGTTAGATTTAGGTTTTAGTAGATGGTAGATTCTGATTTTTTTCCCTTCAGAATGATGGTGGCAATCATGGTTCCACTCTTGCCAGACATGGTAAGAGCTGTTCTACTTTTTTTTCCATGTTATTTCTTCCTTGACCCCTTCAGGCAGGAATCCCCAACAAGTGCTTCCCCTGGAACTGTACAATCATGGAACCGCAGAACCTCCCAGATGAGGGCATGGTCTGTAGAATCTTCCCTGCAGTTGATGGTAGCAACCCTAAACATTTACTTGCAAATCCAACCATGGTTCGCAGAACACAAATCAGCTACAGCCTGTACAATTGCTAAACGTATATACACCCTGAAAACAGGAATGTGGAGGTCTTTTGTCAGGAGGGCTCAAAGCAAAACCACACACCTTCGTCTCCCAGTGCAAACACAACATGGCTGTCTCGGCGTTCAACAGTTCTGTATTTGGTAACCCCTGCTCCAGCCTGCCATATGGTGATTGTTGCAGCTGCAGCTTTCAAAGTTAGAGACCACTTTGTGCTTTCCACCCTCCTCAGAAGTGCTGAAGGGCACAGAGCTCCTATTGATGTCAGTTTGGTCTCACCATTGACGAAATGCAAAATTGTCGAGACTACAGATTGACAGAAGCAATACTGGAGTATGTAGCGAACCGATTTAGCTAAACACACTCCACTGTTCTGATTCATCCCTGTGAATCAGACTGCTTGGAATTTGAGTGAAAGATTAGTTTGGTTTCAGTCAAGGGGAATACTTGTCCTGAACCTCACTTATGAGGAAGGTAGGTACACCCTCCAATTCATCCATTGGCATCTAATTGCTACTGCATTCGATCCACTAATTATTTTTTTTAAAATATTTTTATTAACGTATTGAACATATACATATACATAACATGGAATAAGATAGCGACATTAAAAAGGACAAAAGACATTAAAGAATAAACACAAACCAAACAACAACATAACATATAAGTGTCAGAGTCCAACTCCCTGCCTGTGTCTCTCTGCCAGCAAGGGAAGAGAGGCAAGAGTACTTGCCCAAGAGGAGGAGGCGGTGGGGAGCGTCCAATGCAAACAAACAAGCTGAAATGCTGAGCCAAGCTAAGTCAAGGTGAAACCAAAGGGTCCAGAAAGCCGAAGGTCCGTCCAAAGGGGTTGAGGGAGCTGGAACACAAGGGTTAAGAGAGCTTGCATAGTGATTTGCTACAAGAAAACAGCAAGCCATGCTGACAGAGTTAAACAGCTGATGAAAACAGGTGTTACTTATCACTGTTCTGTTTTGTTAATCTTGCCAAAAAGGCTTCCCTCTGAGCTGCTCATTTCTGACTCCTCCATGATTGGGGGCTGGGGGGAAAAGGTGAATCTAATTCCTCTAAATCATTACTGGTTCCTTCTCCCTCTGGGGCTGGCTGCAACAACTCTGCCTCCGCTTATCTTTCCCTGATGGGGGTGTTTGCAAGCTAGTTTAGTCTATCCCTGGCTCTGTTCTTGGCACAATCAATTGCTCATTGACTTCTGAGCCGACGTCTTTCACAATAAGGACTAAGGAAAAGGACTTATACAATACTATTACAATTATTACAATTGGTTATATCACTTCCAGTTTGATCGAGAGCTGGGAGACATGATTATCTGAGCTCTGAGAAGAAGATCACCAATGCTGCTGCTTACTGGACAAAGAATGGTTCCCGATCTTGTTCATTGTCTGCTGCAGTAAGAAGAGGACAGCCAGGGAAGATGAGTGACTTGGAGCCAAGGTTGATCCCTCCATCCACGATCAGTTTGGATTGTGAAGGCGAGTCAACCAGACTGGCTGTCGCTGCCATTAGATCTTCACCAGCAGCTGTATGGCGATAGAGGGGGAGAGTTCCCCCCTTGTAATATTCCAGTTGCCAGATTTCTTCTCTACTCTTTGGATCCCGAAGGATTGCATATGTTTCAGAAGGCCTTGGGTGAGAACTGGAGTTTACCGTCCGAATAATTGACAATCACATCATCTTCTTGTTACTTTCTGAATTCGTATAATTTCCTTCCCCTGGAGTGTGTGCTGGGACTTTTATTTTAATACCCTGGGGAATCATGGAAAGCGTGCACCTTATTTACACCCCAGCGAAGCTAGCTGGGCAGAATGGCATAAGTTGTGGTCTGGGCGTGTAAGTCCCACTAGAGTTAAATAGGCATGGACAGACTGGATCACACCTCTAGGAGCAGGCATTAGAAGGGGTCAATATTGACGGTGAAGATTTAGCAAATAAGTTGTCCTACATTACTACCAACATGACTAATAGGGGTGACCCCTTGGAAAACAGATAGTCTCAGGAAACATACTGTATTCCAAAGACCGTATTCATTGGGATACTGTACTCAGACCCAAATATCCCATAATCTCTTAGCGTAGAGTAACAGTACTGCATACCATCTTCTTTTACCTTAGAAGGATGTTGACACAGAGAAAACCTGGGCTTTATTTGTTCAGATGATGATTTGAAATCCTTAAGGGCTGTGATGGCCAGCACACTTACGAAGTCACCCAAGACACCAGTTTGGCCATTGGTTATGCTGGAAAAGGAAGTGTGTGGATGAGAACTGTTCTGCCACAGCATCACACTAAATGGATGTATGTTACAGCCCATGATGCCCACTTTAAACTCTGTGTTTGCAATATTACAACATCAATTATTCAATTATTGCAGTTTATCCAGTGCAGGATGGTACATGAGTGTTGCCTTAGTGTGCCAGGAGACCAAGAAACCCACTGGAGAAGCTTGAGCAAGTCACAGTTAAACTCAGGGGAAGGTAATGGCAGCCCACCCCTTTGAACAAATCTTGACAATAAAACCCCTGGTAGGTCCATCATGGAGTCTCCATTCATTGGAAATGAATTTAAGACACACAACAACAACAGCAACAAAGTTAGATGCTCTGAAATGCATGAGTTGATTTGTAATAAGTTGCTTCTAACATGGATAGTTTCCAAAGGGAGGAGCAGTTCAAATTGATTCATTTGTGCTCCTGTTAACCTAAAACTTGAGTGACTCAGGGGTCCACCCTTGATACCAGTACCTCCATTAAAAGGTGAGGAATTATTAGCTCCAAGAGGAGGCCTGCAAGAGGGGGGTGACCTAAGATCTTTTACACCTATGTTTACAAGTAGGGTTTGCTTGGTTGGAGAAAAAGTAGTTAAGACAATCAGCATCTGCTTTTGCAATGTCAAAACCACCAACAGTTGTGACATAGAGTACTGAAAGCATCAGCTTTGGCAGACTATTCTGAGTCTGTGTAGACTCAAGTGGACAGTCAAGTTGCTCATATTCTAAGATGGTTTTAAGGGCTTCTACCTTGGCCACCTGACTTGAGTGCGATCATGTTTTAGAATCATAGAATCATAGAGTTGGAAGAGAGCACAAGGGCCATCCAGTCCAACCCCCTGCTATGCTTGGCAGTGTGAAGTCATCCAGCCGAATGATTCCATAGCCCGTCGAAGGTGTGCTGAGACATGGAGAGACGACCTTTCACAGAACCAGCACACAAAGCTTTGCAGTTGGGCTATCCCACTCTGCCAGCCACTGCACATGAATGAAAGGTGGAAGGGGACACTGGTACTGCTCTCCCATTACTATCATGCTGTAAGGAGCAAGAGCCTTGCTCTTTTTTTAATCAACACCACAGAGTACTAGGGCAAGTGTCCACTTTGTGATCTGTGCATTGGAGACCTGTTCTTTCCGGATCTTGCCTGACAGAATTTACTTGAGAGGGGTGTGCATAGTCTGCACAATGACTCGCCCACCTCCCTCAATGAGTTCCCAGTGTGTCAGGCCAAACAGACCTTCTTTCAAAGGCAGTTAGAAGCATACACAATGACACTGTGCTTGTCTGCATACAGCTGAGTGAGGGTAGCAACTATGCTACATTGCGATCTACCCTAGCATGTGGAGTTTGTGTTGGTGTTGGGTAGGGCAATGGTGTTCAGAGGCTCTGTCACTATAGGAGGGCTTCTCTGCAACTTTAATAGTGCATCGATTAATTCAAGGGTGGGATGCAGATGGAACTGGGAAATGTCTGCTTCTGCTTTTCCTAGGAGCTCCCATACATGCCTTCATTCTTCACCTGATCCTTGCTGTTGATGATCTTGGCTTCCCAACTGTCAGCGAGAGCTGGAGGGTGGACACAGCTTGGCCTGGCCTGACCTTGCCATTTCGCAGGGTTTGAAGAGGTGCCATCTTGGCCAAGGCTGTTGCCAGGAATGGAGTTTACATGCTGCTTTCTCCAATTCCAACTACTCCTGCCACCACAGCAATTGTCCTTCCCAGCAACCAACTATCAAAAGGAGCTGGATAACCAACTGTGCATCATGAAACGGGGAATCCCAATTGTCTAAGTAGTTAGCATACCCAAAAGATCTCTATCAGCTCAAGAATATCTCCCCAACACAGAGGTACACTTCACAAATGCTGATGCCTGAACACATAGATTTTAATTAGCATGAGATGAAAAGAATTCAACACACATCAAACTGATTGTGTTAAAACTGCAAGTGTGGAGCAATTCAGGAAAAAGGCTGGTAGGGGAAACCATGGAAATCCATCATGTTCCCAATGCCACAGTATTACCTGCAGAAAGAGAAAGACCCTGTTAAGACTCAGTCATTTTTAAAAGTGGAATTCTTTAACTCACATCTACAAACTGAGGATCAAAAGTAAAGGTTTAGATGCTAGTTTCAAATAAAAGGGAAACAAAGAAAAACAGATTATCAGCCTCGTTATTTGAAATAACTTCTTGTAGTGCACAAGAGTTCATAAAACTTTACACCAGAATTTCTTTTCCCAGTTAGTTTCAAAGCTTTTACAAGATTCCTTTATGACAGATATTAGTGTAACTTCTGCTTTTATTCCTTATGGCTGTTCTCATTTTGGGTGGATAAAATGAACAAAGAGCTAAAATAAGCCAAAGAAACAATAAGACAGTATTTCTCTATAAGATTCTTACTTATTATCTTACTTATTTCCTTCCTTACTTATCTCCTTTTGCAGCACACAAAATGTTTGCTACACTTGCCAATGGGCCTATAGCAGGGGGGACAATGGATAGGACTGCATATACCATGAGCACGGCCACACTGAGCTGGATTCGTTATCGCAGAGAACGCTGGAAGAAAAGAAAGAGTTGCCTGATATTTTCATTACACAAAAGTCACTGCTCTTAGCATCATTGCCTTTTCTAACTGCAGACTTAGTCATTTTCAGAAGCTTATCAGGGGCAGATACAGGAGCAGAAGGATGTAGTTCTTCATTAATTTCATTCTCGAAGGAAACATTCATTAATTTCAGCAATTTTCTTCCTTGCCTGCTCAAGAAAGTTTTCAAAAACTATGCAAAGTTCGAAGATCATTTACAGTTCAGGACTTAGTCTGTGAAAATTATACACATTTTTTTTTACCCAAAACCAGAAGGAAACAACAATTTCTGTGGAGAAAACAGTAATGACTGTGCAGAATTATTACCTTCTGCACAGAAAATGCTGCTTCCTGTGGGAAAATAACAGCATATGTAACATTGTGCAGAATTAGACAACAATTGCAAAGTTGCTCATCAGTGAGAGGATCACCTCAATACTAGGAAAAGACGTTTTGACCATTTTTCAACTATTTTCAAACATTCTTTTCATCCCTACAGAAGAAGGCCTTCTTGGTGGCTGCTAGTTAACTGGACATTCTAAAATTTTACTGCATGATAATTATGACGATGTTTAAAAAATTAATTGGTGTTTTAACAGTAAAACTGATTTTGTTAGTATTTCAAGATGGATTATTTATTGTTTTTTTTCAGCTTTGTTGTTTTTTTCAGTTTAAGCTTTTGGAAATCAGCTTCCATCCCAATCTTGGAAAAAGTTGTGAAAGATGTGAAATACAGGAAGCTTCCATCTTTTAATGCCCTGGTATCTGATTATTCACTCTCTTGACCCTTCTAAATTAAGGAAAAATTCCATTAATTTGATAGGGGATCCACTCCTTCATCAGTTTTTCTCATCTAGGGAGGCTCACTTGGAACTGCTCACACGTGTGCACTGCTGGGGTGTGTGTGTGAGTGTTTAGCTGGCTGAGAGACTTTGTAAGCAGTACATGCGTGGTCAATTCCAAGTGAGCTGTTGTACTTCCTTCATGCTCCCTAAAGTTCTGTTTTCTGACAGGGCTCCAGTCCCAATTGTTACCCTGATTTCTGGGGGTCCTGTGAGGGACACCTAAGTGAGCTCCAAATTATACAATTTGGGGAAAGTAGTCAAAGAACACAAGCCAGCGATACGAGATGCAGGGCAACGGAGCGAGATCTTTTACCCAACGGGGTCAGGTCGAGTCAAGGAGCAAACCGATGTGAAATAATAATTGCTGTTTTATTAAAATACAAGCAAACAGTGTATGCAGCACACTCATGCAGATAACTATAGAAATAAAGGTTGGAGTGGGACAGAGGGATTTTTAGAGGAGATTGTTGGTTTTGGGTAACACTACACCTGTCCTGAAGCCCGGGTAGTCAAGCAGAAGTTCTTAGAGATGCAGTTTCTCAGTACGTGGGACTGAGCGGAAGGCTAGTCAAGCAAAGCGGCAGCAAGGCGAGATGGAAGTAGAGAGCGATCCGAGAAAGCTCTTAAAGCCAGGGTTCTTATAGGGGAAAATGTGGCTGTAGGCTAGTCCATACTTGGGGAAAACAATGAGTTTCGGATTGGAGACAAAGCCTCCGAAAGGTCAGAATTTAGCATGATTGAGTTAAGTCCGAATTGTCAGTAGAGTAGCCAGTATGCAGATGCGGAATGCTTGACATTTGAGTATTTGTCTAATCAAGCTGTCTGCTCGGGGCAGGGAGTTCTTTGTAAGCAGCGTGCACACATAATAGAGTACTTGCCTTGAGGTCTCCTGAAGCGTCGGGATGGCTATTTCTGGCCTGCCTGTATTTGTGTGGAATATTACAGTGATTAGCGGCCGTGCCTGTATGCAAGCTTGTCTGGGGGCCTCGCAGCACATGGAGAGGAATAGGTAAAGAAGGTCAAATTATTGATATCAAAGTGATATCTAATATCCCACAAGTCCAACCTAGAAACTGTGGTAACACAATGAATCAATTGGCACACTGGAGGCACTGAGAAAGAGTTACAGATCACCTGGGAATGCACAACTGTAAAGCTGGAATCCTGTTGGTTAGTCCAAACTCAAGAAAACCCTATGAATGAACTGCTAAATGGGGAGTAAACACAGAAGTAAATCCTTTTGATTCAAAGACTTTACTCTTCTCAGGACTAGCATGAAATGGTGATGCTTGTGGAATTCCACTTATATAACCAGGAAACAGACTCTGTCCATTGTACAATGGGCCACAAAAGTGCAACTGCATATGTAAGTGAACTTACACAAGTGTAGAACACCAACAGGATATAGGTGCATGTATATATACCATTGAAAAATCTGGGACTTATGGACATGTCTCTGCCAAGGGCTTAGTCATCCATCTCAAAAGTGGTGGTGAACTTAAAAGTATTTATTTCATTATTTTTTTCGCCCATCTTCCTTTACAAATGGATCTCAAAGAAGATAACTTAGGATATTAGTAGTTTTATCCATATTGCTTACCACATGCATCTGTTAATCGTGTGAGCTTTCAGAGCTACCTTTAAGCAATGTGGGCCAAATATGAGGTGATGTTGGGGCAAAGATGTTGGGAGCAAAACAGCAATTACACACTTGGTAGTAAGAATTCCAGGGTCCAGAACTGAGTGAGGGCTTCAGTGGATTAGGGGCTCCTGATCAATAAAGGGAATACCACCATGGAAGCATACAGTTGGAAGGGACCTCAAGGACCGTCACATCCAATCCCCTGTCATGCAGGAGTACACAGCTAAAGCGCTCCTGAGAGATGATTACCCAACATTTGTTTCAAGTCCTGTAAGAACGAGAGTCTTCCCCAGTCCGTGGAAATCCATTACATTTACTGTCAGGATGACTTTTCTAATGTTTAGAAGGAATCTCTTTTCTTGGAGTTTGGATCCATTGTTTTTGGTCTTGTCTCTTAAGCAGCAGAAGAAAACTTTGCTCCAACTTCCATATGACATCGTTTCAGATATTTAAGGTGACTATTGAGTCACCTCTCAGACTTCTCTTCTGCAGGCTAAACTCATCCAGCTCCCTAAGCCATTAGAATGGACACCCTAGCTGCACCCTTCCTCACATTTCCCATTTAGCCAATGTCTACAAGACACCTTACCTGGAGCAGTCATCAACACCAAGAACAGGAAAGCTGAAAAGATGGTGAAGATCTTCACGGCTGAAAAATAGGGCTGTTGTTGAGGAAGCACCTATGAAGAGACAACCAACAGGAGGTTATCTGAGGAGCTCAAGAAATGTCTGAAAGCTCTCAGTATTTATAGGACAATTGGGTGATTGTGTCAGAGGCTCTGGACACTTGTAGGTGTTGGTTGAGGTTTTGCTGCAATTTGTGCCAAGGTATAATTTCTATGCAAATAGATTGCTTTTCGACTGGGAAAAGGTTGTCAGGAAGCTGTTGCTGAAACCAAATATCCATATATTGCAGGTAATTATCCAGAGTAGGCCTGTGGATGGGGCGTCATAGGAGCATTGGTAGAGGACACATGCCTATGCAGAAAAAATGAAATGTGTAAATGCAGAGTCTAGCGATCTTAGCAGTCTACAGGCTAAACATGTTACAACATGCAGACTCATGCACTTCTGGGCTGCCTCAACATTATTATAGTGTCCCAACTGAAGGAAGTATAAGTTCTAATCTACTTGAATTGCTACAAAGTGATTTCAGTGTCGAAAAGTAGGTTGCACTCAAGTATCCTCAGCAGGGGGGAGAGAAGGCCTAAATACCCTGGAGGCACCAGGTTTTGGGTCTCTTGGGCTATTTTATTTCATTTCATTTATATATTGAAAAAATTGTTCTAGGTCTAAAGGAACCCAGAGGGTTGCTCCCTCAGAGCATGGAAAGTTGCTTGGACCCCAAAGTATAATCTGGATTTTTTTTTTAAAAAATAATTGGTGTGCAGTAGAATGTAGGATGGTGATAGGGTTAGTCCTCTAAGGTCGCATGGAAGCCTACTGTGTCCTCAGTCACTGGCTGTTGTGCACCCCTGCTGTAATGGCTCACTGTTCAAATTACTACAAACTTTTGTTGTGCTTGCCCCCTGAAATTCTTCTTTCTGCCTGCCTTGTTGCCAATTGTCATCAAGTTGACTTTGACTTTGGTGATGCTGTGAACAAAAGGACCTCCAAAACAGCCCTTTCACGGTCTTGCAGACTCAGCGGTGTAGCTTTCTGGGTTGAATCTGTCCACTTGTAATGCTGTCTTCCTCTTTTTCCACTGTCTCCCACTTCACAAAGCATTATCCATTTTTCTAATGAGTCATGTCAAACTACAATACTTTCAGTTTGGTCATCCTGGTTTCTAGGGAGCGTTCAGGCTTGATCAACTCTGGGACCCATTCATTTATGTTTTTGGCAGTCTGTGGTTTCCACAGAACCCTTGTCTACCACCACATTTCAAATGACATTAACTGCTACTTTATGAAAACTTATTACTTTGAAAAAGTTTAGTTCAAGTTCAAGTTCAAGAAACGTTCAAGAAAAAGTTCAAGAAAAAGCTGAAAAATGGAAAATTGAGAAGAACTTGAATGGTTTCCAAATTGAAAGTACGGAATTTGATCAGATAATGTTTGATGATAAATTGAAACTGATTTCTAAAATATATAAACTACTTCTTAAGTGGGAGACAGAGGAGAAAATGATCAAAGAATCTATGATTCAGTGGGCATGAAATATAGGCCACCCAATCGAATATGGAAAATGAGAAAAAATTCGGAAAAAGAGCATAGGATACACCGCTAACCAAAATATAAAAGAAAATGTTTATAAAATGTATTTAAGATGGTATTTACCCCTTGATAGATTGGCAAGAATGTATAAAAATACCGATAATAAATGTTGGAAATGTAAAGATGAAAAAGGAACGTTCTACCATATGTGGTAGAACTTTTCCAAAGCTAGAAGATATTGGAAAACAATTCATTTGCTGACAGAGAAAATTCTGGGTATAAAACTACAAATGGAATCAGAATCATATCCGTTGGGTATGATGGATAAGAAAATAGAAAGAAAATATGGGAAATTGTTATTTTATATAACCACTGCAGCCAGAATTATACATGCTAAGAATTGGAAACAATCCGATATACCTAATGAAGAAGTTAATCAAATTGCTAGATATGGCTGTAACTGATAAGTTAAGTGGGAATACTGTATAGACATATTTATTAAGAGATTCGAGTAAATATTAGAATGATTTGGTATACTTGAGCATTTATGGAACTAAGGGAAGATATCTATTTACGGACAAGGATCAGACTAATTTATGGATGAGATATATAAGAAACAAGAACCTGTCAAGTAAATTATTAACTGTTTTGTTAGTTTAGTCATTTGGGTATCCTATTTGTCTTGTCATATATCAATTTGTGTACTTTTTTTTCTTTCTCTTTTTTCCCCTTGTTCTCAACGTATAACTTTGCTACAGTCTATTTATTTTATTTAAAACAAATCTTTTGAATAATAACAATAATAATAACAAAAAGAAAAAAAGAAAAAGTTTAAGTAGATGCACAATGTATTTTGCAACGAGTGTCTCCATGCCTCTCTGTCTCCAGCCCAGGGATTTGGCTGGAAAGGTATGTGAGAATACACTTTCATTTGCAGAAATAACTATGACATGACATGAAACTATGACATGAAAGGTACGTTTTAATGGAAGTATCCAGGCAGTGGCAGCTGTTTACCATGTGCATGTAATGGTGAATTCACTCTAGGTTTCAATGTTATGTAAAAAGAAGTTAATATAGCCTACAGCCGCTGCTATTGGTTGGTGGTCTCCTATCCATGAACTAACCAATGTTGAGCCTGTTTAGCTTCCAAGATAAGTTGGGATCTGGTGCCTCCAGGGTATTTGGGCCTCCTCTCCCTGCTACTGAGGGATAATTGAGTGCAACCTACTCAATTGTAGCAATTGAAGTAGATTAGAACTTGTACTTCCTTCAGTTGGAACACTGTAATTATGTTGAGACAGCCCAGAAGTGCATGAGCTTTTTGGTTGCTTCATCACCATGTTGCCACATGTTTAGCGTGTAGTCTGCTAAGACTGCTAGATTCTGCAGTTGCAAATTTCATTTTTCCTACTTAGGCATGTGTCCTTTACCAATGTTCCTATGATGCCCCATTCGCATGCCTACTCTGGGTAATTTCCTGCAATATGGATATTTGTTTTCGGTAACAGCTTCCCAACAACCTTTTCCCAATCGAATAGCAACCTATCTGCATAGCAATTATTCCTGGGCACAAATTGCAGCAAAACCTCAACCGACACCTACAAGTGTCCACGACAGGTGACACAATCACCCAATTGTCCTATAAATACTGAGAGCTTTCAGTCATTTCTCCAGCCCTTCAGATAACCTCCTGTTGGTTGTTTCTTCATCTTGGCATCTTCTTAGAAACAGCCCTACTTTTCAGTCATGAAGGTCTTCAACATTTTTTCAGTTTTTCTCTTCTTGGTGTTGATGACTGTTCCAGGTAAGGTGTCTTGTAAACTTTGGCTAAATGGGAAATGTGAGGAAGGATGGACCTAATATTTCTCTTCTAATGGCTTAGGGAGCTGGGTGTGTTTAGCCTGCAGAAGAGAAAACTCAGAAGTGACTCAATAGCCACCTTTAAAAATCTGAAGCCATGACATGTAAAAGATGGAGTAAAGTTCTCTTCTGCTGCTCAAGAGATAAGGACAGAAAACAATGAATCCAAACTCCAAGAAAAGATTCCTTCTAAACATCAGAAAGGTCGTCCTAAGAGTAAATGTAATAGAGAATAGACTTCCACGGAGTGTGGAAGACTCTCGTTCTTGCAGGACTTGAAACAAATGTTGGGTAATGATCTCTCAGGAGTGCTTTAGCTGTGTACTCCTGCATGACAGGGGATTGGATGTGACGGTCCTTGAGGTCCCTTCCAACTGTATGGTTCCATGGTAGTGTTCCCTTTATTGATCAGGAGCCCCTAATCCACTGAAGCTCTCACTTGGAATTCTTATAACCAAATGTGCTTTTGCTGTTTTGCTCTCAACATCTTTGCTCCAACATCACCTCATTTTTGGGCCATATTATTTAATGATAGCTCTGAAGACTCACACTATTAACAGAAGCATGTGACAAACAATATGGATAAAGCTATTAATATCCTAAGTTATCTGTTTTGAGACCCATTTGTGGAGGAAGATAGGCTAAAAAAAAAAACCTTGAAAGAAGAACTTTCAAGTTCATCACCACTTTTGAGATGGATGACTAAGCCCTTGGCATAGACATGCACCAAGTCCCAGATCTTTGTGCTCCAGGGTAGAAATACATGTGCCAGGATACTGTTGGTGTTCTACACTTGTCTAAGGCCTTTTCCGCACTATGTTTTTAGAGCAGTGCAGAGCGTCCTCCAGCGAGGACGTTTGCACTTGGGAGAGGACTGGGTCCGGACTGTCAGAGATGGTTTGACCAAACCTCTAGAAAATACTTTGTGAAGTATGTGTAAAGGTCATGATGCCTTAATTGCTTTAACTGTTAAGTGCACCTGGGGAAAGGAATGTGACTCAACCTGAGTTTGTGTTGAGTCAGGCTGATGAGCACCAGGTGCAGACAATACAAGGGTTGGCCAGGATTGGCTAGGTGTCTGTATAAAGGAAGCACAATCCCAGCCAACAATGCACACATTGGCTGAAGTGTGTCTGCTGGGGGCTCTGCCAGAAAGAGCAAGCTAGATATGCTGGATTGCCATCTGGACTTTGTAAATATTGTATATATGTTGTAACAAAGAATAAAGAGCCTCCATATTGGAAGATTACAACTTGGAGTGAGTGAGTGGCTTAGTGTATGTGCTGCTAATGGTGTTCTCTGCTGCTAGGCATGCTTCCATAGCTGTGTGTAGCTATCTCTGCTTATTTATAAGGAGTTTTTCCTTGACTGGCTATTTTTGCCCCCCCCCGTTTTGTTTTTAGGAACAAGGACTACTTTGTATAGTTCTGGACTTCAGCCTGCTCTGGAATGACCAAAAGTGGTTGTTCGCCGTGCTATTGAAAGACCACTTAAAACAGGTCTTTCAACAGCACGGAGCGCGCCACTCCGTGGCTGTGCTTTGGTGCAGATTTGCAGGCTCACACCAGTGCGAGCCTGCCGATCTTCTGGGGGCGGACTTTAGGTTGGCGAGCTTCAATGGTTGGTGGAGAGCCTCCACCAACTGGAAACCACCATTTTCGTCCCCGGAGCAGTGTGTAGTGCGGCAACACACTGCTCCGGAGCAGCTTGGATCTGCCGAGGGAGCACTCCAGTCTGGTGAGTACCAGAATTGGGCGATTACTTTGCCAAGTGGGAAAAAGGCCTAAGTTCACTTACACATGCAGTTGTACTTTTGTTGCCCATTATACAGTGGACAGAGTCTGTTTCCTGGTTACATAAGTGGAATTCCACAAGCATCACCAATTCATGTTAGTCCTGAGAAGAGTAAAGCCATTGAATCAAAAAGATTTACTTCTGTGTTGATTCTCCATTTAACAGTTCATTCACTGGGTTTGCTTGAGTTTGGACTAACCAACAGGATTCCAGCTTTACAGTTGTGCATTCCTGCATGCTGCATAACTCTCTGCAGTGGCTCCAGTATGCCAATTGATTCATTAGGAGTGTGGAATTGGCTATAAAAATGCTCATCTACTTTTGTAGGAGAAATGATGTGTGTGTAAATCAACAATAGGATTCTGGTTGCTACTGAATTCATTTTCATCTATTTATTTACAGGCTCCCCCCCTACTTATCTGATAGGTTAGGGACTGGAGCCCTGTCAGAAAACAGAACTGGTTGAAAAGAGGGATCCATATACCATACACTAGGGAGCATGAAGGAAGTACAGAGGCTCACTTGGAACTGACCACACCTGTGCTGCTTGCAAAGTCTCTCATTCAGCTAAACAGTCTTCTCCCCTCCAGCAGTCTTTGCTAGCATTGCATATACAAACAGTTCCAAGTGAGCCTCTGTAGATGAGAAGAACTGATGAAAGAGTGAAACCCCCATGAAATCAATACAATTGGTCTTTAACTGGGAAGAATCAAGAGAATGAATAATCAGATAGCAGGGCATCAAACGTTGGAAACTTCATGCATTTGAGATCCAGCTTGCCTTTTTTCTAAGGCTGGGATGGAAACTGATTTCCAAAAGTTTAAAACGTCAGCTGAAATAAATAAATGAATAAACAAACTAATAAATAATCCATCTTAGAATACTAATGAAATCAGTTACACTGTTATACACCAATTAATTTTTTAAACATCATCATCATCATCCTCATGCAGTAAGATATTTTAAAAGTCCAGTTAACTAGCAGCCACCAAGAAGGCTTTCTTCTGTAGGGATGAGAAAAATGTTTTAAAATAGTTGAAAAATGGTCAAAAAGGGTTTTCCAACTATTGAAGAGAAACTCTGTTGTTTGAGATTAATTCTGCACAATGTCACATGTTTTCTTTTTCCCACACAGGAGGCAACATTTTCTGCATAGAAGATAATATTTCTGCACAGAAATTGCTGTTTTCTGCACAGAAAATGTTGTTTCCTTCTGGTTTTATGTAAAAAAATGTGCAAAATTTTCACGGAATAAGTCCTGAACTGTAAATGGTCTTCAAACTTTGCATAGTTTTTGAAATCTTTCTTGGGCAAGGAAGAATATTGTCAAAATTACACACCACTTCCAACTACAAGAATAAGAACATTCGGCAACTACCTACATGGGTCTCCCCTCAAGAAGCCTTCTTTGGAAGATGGTCTGATTCAGATAAGTGGTTGTGTTATGATGACTTATTAGAAATGACAAATCTGAATCTTTTTAAGATGAAATCAAGAGAAAAATTGGAATCAGAAGGAATAAAGTTAAACTGCTTCCCTTACAGACAGTTAAATGAGAGATTCCAGGTGGATGTGAAAACTTATGGAATAGAACAAAAAGAGCCAGGAAGAATGTTGAAGTTACTGCGGGAAAACCCGCCTCATTTACTATCACATGTGTACCAGGAGATTTTAAATCAAGAAAGAGAAGATGAGACAGTCAAATCAGCAATGATATTGTGGGCTCAAAATCTCGGACACCCAATTCAATTAGAGCACTGGGAACAGAGCTGGCAACGGACACAAAAATTTACTGCAGCTCAGAACCTAAAAGAGAACTATTATAAGCTTGTTCATAGATGGTACATGACACCAGAAAAATGAAAGAAGATGTATAATATGGGAACAGGTCAGTGTTGGAAGTGTCAGGAGAATGTTGGAACACTATTTCATACATGGTGGTCATGTCCTAAGTCTAAAAAATATTGGAATGATATACATAATATGATATGTAAAATATTGAGGGTTCAAATTGATAAGAAACCTGAACTGTACTTATTAAATATGACACATGTGTTAGATGGAACTGTTGCAAAGAAATATTGGCGAATAATGCTGTATATGATTACGACAGCCCGTATTGAATATGCAAGGCTATGGAAAACTGAGCAGATACCTACAATAGAGCAATGGTGGGCAACTTTTATTGAAAATCAGAATGCAGATATAGTCTCTCAGAGATTAAAAGGAAAATCAGATGATGACATTAACAAAGAATGGCAAATTGTTCTGGAAGTGGGTTGGGTGTTGACAGGTAATAATTAGTAATTCATGGTAGCATGAGTAGTTAGAAGTAAAAATCAGTGGAATATCATGGAACATGTAAAGTAGGGTCGAAGAGCAGGATCTATCTTGTATGTTAACAAATGCAATGAGATGCATAATGTTGATATGTCAATGAAATAACACTATTGAAATCCAGAGAGGAGTGGAAGATAGCGGTAATAGTTCGGTAAAATGTACAATGAGAAATGTTGTTTTATACGATGTAATCACAATAAAATTAATTAAAAAAAATTACACACTGCTTCCTTTGAGAATGAAATTAATGAAGAAGTACATCCCTCTCCTCCTGTATCTGCCCCCGATGAGCTTCGAAAAATGACTAAGTCTGCTGTTATAAAGAGGGATGATGCTAAGAGGAGTGACTTTTATGTAATGAAAATATCAGGCAGCTCTTTCTTTTCTTCCAGCATTCTCTGCGATAACGACTCCTGCTCAATGTCACCGTGCTGGTGGTGTATGCCGTTATCGTCTTTGCCAGCCTCTCTTTAGACCCATTGGCAGGTGTGGTGGATCTCTTGTGTGCTGCAAAAGGATATAAGTAAGAATCTTATAAAGAAATACTGTTTTATTGTTTGTTTGGTTTATTTTAGCTCTATATTCATTCTATCCACCCAAAATGAGAACAGCTGTGAGGAGAAAAAGCAAGAGTTACACTGATATCTGTCATAAAGGAATCTTGTAAGAGCTTCGAGACTAACTGGGAAAAGAAATTCTAGTGTAAAGTTTCATGAACTCTTGTGCACTCCAAGAAGTTATTTCAAATAATGAGGCTGATAATAACCTGTTTTTCTTTTTTCCCCTTTTATTTGAAACAAGCATCTCCACCTTTAATTTGATCCTCAGTTTGTAGATGTGGGTTAAAGAAATCCACTTTTAAAAATGACTGAGTCTTAACAGGGTCTTTCTCTTTCTGCAGGTAATACTGTGGCATTGGGAACATAATGGATC
Source organism: Cyclura pinguis (assembly GCA_030412105.1). Classification (NCBI taxonomy): domain Eukaryota; kingdom Metazoa; phylum Chordata; class Lepidosauria; order Squamata; family Iguanidae; genus Cyclura; species Cyclura pinguis. The sequence continues at coordinate 11,673,203 of CM059599.1, read as the reverse complement.
TCCATGGCTTCCCCTACCAGCCTTTTCCCCGAATTGTTCCACACTTGAGCTTTTAACACAATCAGTTTGATGTGTATTGAATTCTCTTTACTTCACGCAAATTAAAATCTATGTGTTCAGGCATCAGCGTTTGTGAAGTGTACCTCTATATTGGGGAGATATTCTTGAGCTGATAGAGACCTTTTGGGTATGCTAACTACTTGGACAATTTGGATTCTCCTCTTCATGATGCAGAGTCAGTAATCCAGCTCCTCTCGGTAGTTGGTTGTGGGGGAAGGACAATTGCTGTGGTGGCAGGAGTAGTTGGAATTGGAGAAAGCAGCATGTAAATTCCACTCCTGGCAACAGCTGAGGGCAGGATGGCACCTCTTCAAACTCTGGGAAATGGCAAGGCCAGCCCAAGCTGTGTCCAGCCTCCAACTCTGACCAACAGTTGGGAGGCTGAGATCTTCAACAGCCAGGATCAGGTGAAGAATGAAGGCATGTATAGGAGCTCCTGAAAAAAGCAGGAGCCAACATGTTCCAATTCCATCTGCAGCCACCCTTTAGTTGATCGATGCATAATTGAAGTTGTAGAGAAGCCCTGCTGTAGCAGCAGAGCCAATGGACACCATTGCCATAGCCTACACCATCACGAATTATACATGCTAGGGGTGCACAGAGTCCATAGAGCTTCCCCAAGTCGTTGTGGGTTGCCTGGAGGCTGACACGTGGGGGCACCCAATGGTTAAGGTGGGTGTCAGGACTGCATGTGTAGAAATGGCCACCACACTCCTGGTTGACACTGGAGCAGCCCAGAAAATCCTGTCCTCAGATTTAGCTGTGTGTTGAGCCCACCTTCAAAAATATTGCTTCATCAGGGTACAGAAGAGGCTCTCACCAGGCCAAGGTCAGGGAGGATGTCCCTATTATGGCAGGGAAATTCCACACTAAGATAAGGGTGTGTGAGAAGAGGAGGAAGATGATGGCATTTTGGGAGTACTCTTCCTAATTGGACACGATTTGACTGTAGACATGGAAAATGACTTGCTGTAGTAAATTAGCCCCTCTAATTTCTGCAGTATGTAGGTGCCTGGCCCTTAAGGCACCATGTCCATTGTGGCCAATTGAGAATGACTCATGGACATTGGAATTCCCAGAAGTCAGGATTAAGGACAAGGCAGAATATGGTCTGGTAAAAGACTCCTATGTCCTCATTGAAGGAAAGGATCCACCTCTGCTACAACAATACAAGTAACTCCTCAAAGTCGAGGAAGGAATTGGCAAGACCATAGAGGGTTTGCCAAAATGGGATGTCATCACCCCCATGCAGTCCATCTGCCATGCACCCCTATGACCTGTCCTTAAAATGGATGGGAAAACATGGCATATGACAGTTGACTTCAGTGCGCTCAATGCCATAACTCCCCCGATGGCCCCCACTGTGACCAAGTATAGCAAAATTTTGTCAGCCATTGCCGTGTTTGGGGAATATTATACTGTAGTGGACCTGGCTAAGGTCTTCCATTTGATCATGCTCTATGAGACCTGCTGGTATAAATTCACATTCAAGTTCTGTGGCCAGCAGTACATCTTTAAGCATACCCCTCAAGGTTTCCATTCAAACCCCAGCGTTTGCCATGCCTACTCAAGACATGGGAGAAATTGAGATCATCTTCACAGCCACACTTCCTGTCCTACCTGGATGACATTTTAGTACGTGCGCTGATAAAGGAGGAGAGCAGAGAGATAACTAGGCAATCCTAAGTCTGATCTGGGATACTGGGTTCAAAGCAAACCCAGGAGAAAGCCTGGTTGGTCACGACTGAGATAAAGTACCTGGGCCTGTCACTGGGGTCAGACGGATGAACACCAGACACACAGTGCATGGAGATGATCTTCAAGCTTCCCATGTCCACAGAGGTACTTGCATTAAGGGCACTGCTAGGAATATTCAATTTCTCCTGGGACTTCGAGTCCTCTGTGGAGAAAGGTGTTACCGCAGTAGATTAACCCTCTCCTGGGGTCTACAATTTAATATCAAAAATATTAAGAATAGCTCCACGTGCCTGAGAGTGTCCCCTGAATGAGCATGTAGGCAGGCACTGCTGTACGGCCAAAATCAGAAAAAACCCGGTCAGGCCAGTAACTTAAGTTGTCACGTAGCCCCAGGAGCCCTCCAGACATGCAAACCATCAAGCAAACAAAGGGTCCTCTGCCCCGAGATGCCAGCTTGACAGGATTAGTGAAACTGATGATCAGCCCATCAAACGAGGATGATTTACATAGCCAAGGCTTTTGTCAACCCCGGCAAAGTTAATCACACAGGAGATGGTAGCATTTTAGAGCTTTGTTTTAGCTCTTCCACTATTGGTCTCCCCGGGAAAGGATTAGCGCTCCAGGTACGTTTTCCCCTATAAAAAGACCTGATTTTCGAGTGGTTCCTCGGATCGCTCCTGGTTTCCCCTGCTTGACGTCACTCCGTCTGCCGAGCTATACCCTCAGCCCTCCAAGTGCTGAGTCCCATCTTCTCTCTCTCTGCTGCTGTCTTGGACCTCCGGACTTCACGACTATCACCCCTATCAATTTGCTTTCTTTTATTTCTAAATAACTCTTGAGTGAGTGAGTGCATAAGTGTGAATGTGCACAAAGAAATCATTTATTTAGCAATTTGGTGTGGTTTTTGGCTTGGCCTGACCCCCTAAAAATTGGGTTTAAAGATCTCGCTACATTACCCTGCCTCTCGTTTGGTGTGTAGCGTGTGCTCTGGCTAATTCCCATTCCCCATTATATTGAGCACAGTGAGTGTCCTCCAAGGGACCCCTAGAAATCAGGGTAACAAAGGTCATCCCCTGTATGTGCTACTGAAAAAGCATACCGTTTGAGAATGGGGACTCACTCAGCAGAATGCCTTTGCTAAGATGAAACATAGCCTAGTGAAAACCCCTGTGCTCACTCACCTAGACACTTCTGAGCTGTTTTGTATCAATTGTTGTATCAATAGTTGCTACCCTCATTCAGCTGCACGCAGACAAGGACAGGGTCATTGAGTGTGCCTCTCACTTCTGAAGCCTGTTGAGCAAAAGTACAACCTTTGCAAGAAGGTCTGTCTGGCCTCACAAACTGGGAATTCATTGAGGGAGTGGTGAGTCATTTTGCAGCCTACGCACTCCCCTCTGAAGTACATTCTGTCAGGCAAGATCCAGAACAGACAAGTCTCCAATGCACAGCCTGATAGGCACTGGAGAGCAGAAACGAGCATCCCCTTCCACCTTTCATTCATGTGTAGTGGCCAGCAGAATGGGGCAGGCCTTGCTGAGGCCCAACCACAAGGCTTTGTGTGCTGGTTCTGTCAAAGTTCATCGTTTCTGTCATAAGCACACCTAAGACTGGCGATAGAGTCATACAGTTGGATGACTTCTTCACATTGCAAGGCACAACATGTCCCCACTCACGCCAGGCACCTGAGGTAGAAGCCCTTAGAGTCATCTTAGAATATGAACCACTTGACTGTCTGCTTGAGTCTACACAGATTCCGAATGGTCTGCCAAAGCCAGTGCTTTGAGTAGTCTGTGTCACAATCACTGATGGTAGTGATGTTTCAAAAGCAGGTGCTGATTTTCCTAACTCCTTTTCTTCCAACCAAGCAAACCCTACTTCTAAACATAGGTGTAAAAGATCTTCTTAGGTTACCTCCCTCTTGCTGGCCTCCTCTAGGAACTAATAATTCCCAGCCTTTTAATGGAGGTACTGGCATCACAAGTGGACCCCTGAGTCTCCCAAGTTTTCGTTTATCAGGAGCACAGATAAATCAATTCAAACTGCTCCTCCCTTTGGAAACCACCCAGGTCAGAAGCAGCTTATTTATAAACCGACTCTTGCCCTTCAGAACATCTGACTTTGTTGTTGTAGTGTGTCTTAAATTCATTTCCAACTAATGGAGACTCCAAGGTGAATCTACCAGGGGGTTTTATTGTCAAGATTTGTTCAGTGGGTGGGCTGACATTGCCTTTGAGTTTGACTGTGACTTGCTCAAGGTCCTCCAATGGGCTTTCTGGTCTCCTGGCATCCTCAGCTGACACACACGTACTGTCATGTTACTGGATAAACTACAATAATTGAATAATTGATGTTGTATAATTGCAAAAAATGGAGATTTAAAGTGGTCATCATGGGCTGTATCATGTATCCATTTAGTGAGATGCTGTGGCAGAGAGTTCTCATGCACATACATCCTTTTCCAGGATAAACAATGGCTGAATTGATGTGTTGGGTGATTTCATAGGTGTACTGGCCGTCATGGCCCTTAAGGGGCGTCAAACAGGGATTAAGGGACTTCAAATCATCTTCTGAACAAATAAAGCCCAGGTTTTCTCTGTGTCAGCACCCTTCTATGGGAACAGAATACAGTACTATTACTCTCCGCTAACACATGATGGGATACAGTACTTCATTAAGCCATAGAAACCAAGTTGGATGACCTTGAGCAAGTGATACTCTCTCAGCCTTAGAGCAAGGCAATGGCAAACTTCCTCTGAATAAATTTTGCTTAAAAAACTTCATGAGAGCATTTCCAGAAGTCAATGTTCATTGATAACAATAACAAAGAAGTACTCCTCATTCCCCAGTGACTCCCATCAACCATAGCATTAGAATTCACTGGCACAGTTCTGTATGTACAAAACTTCCAGGATATTCCAGGATTGAATGGGATGAAGCGATAAGTAGTTAAAGTGGTATCCAAATGATCTAATTGTGTACTATCAATACTCCTTCGGGCTGTTCTCATTTTGGGTGGATAAAATAAAGAAAGAGCTAAAATAAGTCAAACTATAGGACAGTATTTCTCCAGGAGATTCTTACTTACCACTTTTTGCAGCACACAGAACCACGGTCATCACACCTGTCAAAGGGTCTATAGGTGATGGGGCAATGGAGATGCCTGCATATGCCACTAGCACGGCTGGAAGAAAAGAAAGATCTGCCTGAAATTTTCATTACACAAAAGTCACTGCTTTTTGCATCATGCCTCTTCCTAAGAGCAGACTGAGTCATTCTGAGAAGCTCATCCGGGACAGATACAGGAGCGTAGGGATGTAATTCTTCATTAATTTTATTCTGAAAAGAAGCAATGAGTATTTTAGCAATTTTCTTCCCTATGCAAGAAAGTTTTCAAAAACCATGCAACTTTTGAAGACCACTTACAGTTCAAGACTAATTCTGTGAACATTCTGCACATTTTTTTTTACACAGAAGAAGCATTTTTTACACAAGAAACAACATTTTCTGTGCAGAAAACTGCAATTTCTTCTGTGCAGAAAATGTTGCTTCCTGTGTGGGGAAAAACCACACGTGACCTTGACTGAATGAGTAAATTTTATTGCTTTTGACCAATGGCCATTATGTAAGACAATACTAACATATCAGCAAGAAGAAAAACAGAGAAAAATATAATACACACACATACACACACATTGTACACACATAATACATAGACATCATACCTCAAGCATGTGATTATGAAATATTTTGCAGAACTTGGTATAAAAAGTTCAATGTAATATGTACAAATAAAATGACTATAAACAATTACTAGATATAATTAACTCCTGTTACTGCCCTGGCTAGACTGAGCTTTGGGGATATTAAAAGATATCCTCTTGATATCACAATTAGGCTGCACTTCTCTATTCCTCTCCACGTGCTTGTGAGGTCGCTGGACTAACACGTAAACAAGCTCGGCAGTTAATAACCGTAAGATTCGAACTACAATAGAGGCAGGCCAGAAATAGCTGACTCGCTGCTTTAGGAGACCTCCAGGGAAGTACTCTAATTAAGTATGCACGCCACTTACAAAAGAGTCTCTGCCCCGCACTGGCAGCTTGATGGGTAAACTATGCAATATCCAAGTACTCTGCGTTTGCATACTGGCTACTCTATTGAGAGCCGCTACGATAACTCAATCATTCAGACTCTGACCTTTCAGAGGCTTTGTCTTCAACTCCAAATCTATTGTTTTCCCCCAAGTACGGCATAGCCTGCACTCACAATTCTCTTATAAAAACCCTTGATTCCGAGACCTTCCTCGGATCGCTCCTGAGTTTCATCCCGCCTTGCTGCCGCTTTGCTTGGCGAGCCTCCCCTCAGCTCCACGTGCTGAGCTACATCGCACCCCAGCTTCGTTCTCTATTTTTCCGGGCTTCAGGACAGGTGAAGTATCACCCAAACCAACAATTCCTCTAAAAATCTCTCTATACCACTCCAACCTTTATTTCCTTTGGTTATCTTGTATGAGTGTGTTGCATACACTGTTTTGCTTGTATTTAATAAACATCATTTATTATTTCAACTTTTGTGTGCTGCTTGACTCAACCTGATCCCGTAGACATAGGGTTCAATATCTTGCTACGTTACCCTGCCTCTCGTAACGCTAAGCAGTGCTCTGAGCTAATTTTCCCCACCTTTAGTTGAGCACATTTTGGTGTCCCTCCCTGGACCCCCAGTACACAGAGTAACAGAGTGGTGGAGAATGCGGGCAACCCCGGTACCCCTAATTTGAGAAGGAGTCGTGAACCTCCTCAAATAAGGCTGATACTGACTTAGGTGATGGTCGGTCAAGTTGTTAGAGCGCTGTTAGGCAGGAACACGTGTGTGTGGAGTCTGTGTGTATGAGCTCTGGAGCTATTCTATCTGGGCGGAAATCTGTTCCCCTTTCTTGCTTGGTTTGTGTATGTCAGCTGACCCGGCGTGGTCACCAGCACTAAGTGGTGAACCATCGTCCGATAGCAAGGGGTGTGCACAAGCTGTCCTGGGAATCACATCCCTAACTTGGGGTCTATCATGGGCTGGGATCCAAAGTGTTAGAGTGTTAGAACGGTAGGAACAGTCTACACTCATCCAACACCATAGCAGGAAGGCAAAAATAGCACTTAGGGAAGAAATTTCGCACCTTAGAGTTGTATATGGGTGCATCCCATCAGTTGTCCTTGTTAGGAGTTAGAGAATGCTGGTGCGTCCCGCTAGTAGTTGTGAAAGGAGCAGGTGTGTCCCGCTGTGTAATTTCGGGTGCGTCCCGATTGGCTAGCCAACTAGGTATGGGTGGTGATTCCCAACCTAGCCTACAGTTTAGAGATTTTGCCCGGGGTAGAGGAAGGTACCCCTCACCCAGAAAACCAGTGAGGGACGGTTCAGTTCTGGTTCCTTTCCTCTTTTTCCCCACTGCTTTGTCAGGTGGTGCTGTAAGTTCCACTGGGTTCGTTTCCCCCCTTCAGGTAGGTGGAGTACTCCTGAGGGTTCCCTGGGTCTAGGTGACCTCCCTGTCCCTGAACCGTTTCCTCGTCCTTTGGTCCCCAGTGCTGTCGAGGTGGAAAACCGGGCTTGGGAGTACCAAAGTGACTTTGTTTGGGCAGGCTGGAGATAGGTTCCCGTCCCTCTTTCCTAGAGAAGTTCCGCAGAGTTCGTTTCCCTTCAGTCCCCCAGGGGTCTAGGTGATCCTTCCCGTCACTCCAGTTCCTGGTCCCGTTTGTAGTTTGCAGTTTGTAGTTTGTGTTAGAGAAGGTTGTGGTTTGTGTGGAAAAATGGCAGAGAGTAGTAAGGTCACCATCAAGGACCTCATGTTGGAGGAAGAGGTCCGAGGTAAACTAGAAAGATGGGTGTTGAGTAAGGGGAAATGCTCCTGGAAGGACACCATCTTCCAGATGGCTGATCCCTTTACCACACTCTGGGAAGCGTATACCCTGGCACTTAAATCAAAGAACCCATTCGGGCCGTCTAAGGACGCTTTGGCTGCTTGGGGACTTTGGCTTATGGCCAGAGATGCTAGTAGTGCCCTGGTAGAGACCAGAGAGAAGTTAGCTAGTGTAGAAAGAGAGAATGCCCGGCTTCAGGCCGAGACCAAGACGCCGCATGCGGACAAAGTAACTTTTGCATCCGTAGCGCAGGCGTCAGCACAGAAGCTGAATGACATCACAGTAGTGGCACAAACATGGGAGGAGAAAGCACACACCTTAGAGGCTGAGCTGGATCATGCCTGGTCTAAGGCCAAGTTTATGGTGGGGCAAGTGAGAGAACAGCAGGAGGCTGTTAGCCATGTAGCTTGCCAGAAACAGATGGTTGCGCTGGAGAGCCAGCTCCAAATGCGCAAAGCCTTAATTTCAGCTGTGTGCCCGGAGCTGCTCTCAACGTTTGCAGAGGACTTTTCCAGGGAGGCACTGCCAGAGGATGCTCAGGCAACCCTTCCCCACAATCCATACTGGAGTGACCCTAAGGTCCCAGTCCACCTGGTAGAGACACGGTCCATGATGAGACGGACCACCCCCCTTAGAGAAGGCAGTTCTGAGAGGCAAGAGACACAGGAGAAGAAGGTCACCGAGACTAGGGTCCCCTGGCGTGCTACTGAAACCAAGGCAATTGCGGACCAATTGGATCCATTAAATTGGTTCACTGGCATCATGTAGCTAAACGCGGTGATACATTGTCACCCGACAGCAAATGGTCAGGACCTGACCCAACTGGCCCGGCTTTGCATGTACCCCTCCGAGCTCCCAACTCTTGAATCAGCCGTGGCGGCTCGAGGCCTGGTTAGGCTCGAGGCCCACGACTGGATGAGAGACGTAGTAAGGATTTTGGTGCCTGGACAGAGTGCAGATGTGCTCTATGTCATGGAGCAACAGGGTCCTCACGAGAACCCTGAGGCTTACGTGGCACGGAAGCAGCTTCTCACCATTCTGGCTGAGAAGGTCCCCTTGACGCCCCTTGGATATGACTTTAACGGCCTCGAGTTTAAGACGCTCATGTACAGAGGTCTTAACCATGAGACCAAGATGGCTCTAGGTTTGGTGGATCCAGCCACCACCCACTGGGAAGAGTTCGGGAACAACCTCTGACGGGTCTCCGACCTGCTACGCGAGGCAAGTTCCCTCAAACCCCCCAAGACGCAGAGGACGGAACCTGGGAATTGGGAACCCATATCTGAGGTCACGTACTTGAATTATGGGCCCCATTCCCAACACCAGAAAACTGCGCCAAATTCGGTTCCCCGAGGGAACTGGAATCCGCAACCAGCTCCCAGACAGGACAACAGGCAGTGGCAGGGAAGAGATTTCCGCAGCCAGCTTGGCAAGGCAGGAAGTCCCCCACAGCAGCCCACTGCCCCCGAACAGCTCTCTGACTCGGGCTCTCCTCGGGAGATGTCTGGTCGGTATGATCCCACGGCCCAGACATACTCCTCGGACAGAGTAAGAGTCTGGGGCATGCTCAGAAGGTTCGGGCTGGACATGAGCCAGTTTGATAAGCGGCCAACATCGGAGCTTTTGGAAGCTCTAGATAAGCAACTTCAGGTGGGAAGTAAACAGCCGGTCCAGGCCTTGACCAATGGCCCACCTCCAGCTGGATGCTACTCTAACCTGGAACTGCAAGCATAGGGGTGCCCTTGGTCCAGGAAGCTTCCCTGCAATGTTGTGGCTAGGTTGAAACCAGACAGGTGGGGAAGGTTCTGGGTGAAGGCAGGCATAGCGACCGAGAGGGATAAGACTCCTGCCACCCTTCTTGTGGACTCTGGTGCAGCAGTCAATGTGCTGCACCCCAAACTTGCAAGGTACGGTGAACCCACACCCGAGCATGTCCAGCTCTCTGGATATGGCGGGGGGGGGGTCACCAAGCTAGGGTATGGACAGGCATCCCAATGTCTATAGAGATGTTTCATTTTCAACTGTGGGCGTGCAAGAACTGGGGAGAAGACGACTGCCTTTTGGGCATCGGTTTTCTCCGGGGAAACAGGCTCACGGTTGATTACGCAAACAGGTTTCTATGGCAGTTAGATCAGGGACCAGTAGAGATTTCAGCCGTGCATCGCTGTGCCGCCATTAAAGCTCCTGCCCCTATTCCAGTAACGATTGAGCAACAGGTATGTTCACACCTGGAGGTGCATCTGGCTACCGCCTCACCCGCCGTGCAGATGCTTTGGTGCCGCCTTGTCCTCAAGGGCCATAGCACCGTCTTGATTGTGATGCTGGTAATTGTAAAAGGGGCCACGGCTAGTTACGGTTCCATTTCGATTACCATTGCGCCTGGAGAGAAAGGTTCCCCGGAGGCACGTCGGTCCAAGACCAGCCTCCATACCGAATTGAGAGTGTGGGTCCCAAACCAGAAGCAGGCATTGCTGCTCTTGCCGGTAGTTACGGAGACCCAAAAGAAGGATTGAAAAGGGAAACCCCCAGATGGGGACGTCCTTTTGTTAGCACGACAGCGTGGTGGATGGGCTTTGCTTCCCTTCATGGGATGGCAACCCCCATGAAGAGGTGGTTGCTCCAGCTCCCCTCTCCTTCCCCCTTCCCTTGTAAATAGACCCTTTTTGTTGTAGTAACGGAGCCCCCATCTCTGTGTTCCCAACAGGGAGACGGAATGGGACCGCTCCTGAGGATGGCAGTTTTGTTTTGCATGAGTAGATACACCCTTGGAACCTCGCCCGAATCTAGCCATGTTTATACAGACTGGTAGTTTAATGTACAGGCAGTGTGTTATTGGAACCCATATCCGGAGGTAGAAGCCTTGTTGACGGGGACGCCACTGCTCCCCTGGTTCAAGAAAAGGTACCCTTTTGAGTTATCCACAAGTTTCCATATACACGCTAGGAAAAGATTGAGTACAGTATTAAGAATGGCTGTTGCTGGCGAAGAGGTTAAACTCAATCCCAGCATAGCCACAGCAGCCGCTCCCATGACCACCAGGATAGTCCGGGGTGACCACAGCTATGCATCTTTACTAGTGCTTAGCTTCACTTTTGACAACTGCTGCCCTACATGGGTATGGAAAACCTACATGTTCCACTGCCAGAATGCCACCCTGACCCTGACAGGTTGTAAGTTCTCCTGAGGGAAGATGTGGTGTCCCGATTCCGATACTCACACTCCTCCACCTCCAGAATGTCACCCGGCTATGTATGTGGGTAGTTCCGTAGTTTGCAAAGACATAGAAATGGTCGCTTACTTGAACGTCCAACCCATAGTAACTGAAATGATACTAAATTTGACGGTTGTCAACATCTCGAGAGTAATTCTAACTTGCCAACCGTACCTAAGACTTGCATGGACACAGTGGGAACACTGGGGGAAACGATGGCTGTCTTTCTCCCACCCACACACTCGCCAGAAGTGAAGTGTCTTAGGAACCGCCTTAGGCGGAATTGGAACTGGAGGCGCGTTCATCAATGTTATAGATAATGAGGTTTTAGCAAACAAATTAGGCGTAATTGGCACCAAAACCAGAGACATTGGAATATCCTCCGCTGCTGGCCTAACCAACACAGCGAGAGGAGTAGATTTAATCAGTCAATTGCTCCCCCAGTGGGTTGGCGTCGAGCGAGACATAATATCCTACCTTGGCCGTGTTCTACAGATCACGACCCATAATCTGTCAATAGTGATACAGTGCACGCAACTGGAGAGCACCGTGATCACCTTTGCCACTCAGGTGATCCAGGCCAGCCTCATGGGGTTAATGCACCCTGAGATCCTGAGCCTACTCCGAGCGTGATACCCAGAAAAGCTGGAACACCCTGTCGCTTTGGCGCAAATACGGCACAGCAAGCCACGTGGAAGAGCCTAACTCTCACGGTGGACATTGCCCATGAACGGATTCTGGATCCGGTAATTCTACATTCAGTATCCCATTTAGGACTCCCCCTCATAGCCGCTAATGCCACTTTGCTGCCCCCACGGATGTACCATTGGTCCAATGGTATACACTCTTTTGATTTAGCTGGCTGCCTATTTAACCACCATTGGATTCAGTGTTTCCATGACCTTCATGGTCTAAGCCTCAGTGATACCTCTGAATATTTGGTAGTACCAGTAAACAACACAGTCATGGTCCAGATTATCCGTGAGTGCTTCTGTTTAAGGACTCCTTGTACCAACTTGATAGTATTGCCTAGTGGTGCGAATGTAAGAGTAAAGCGCACCACGGGGAACTAGAGAAATAGTACTAGACTTCATTGGATTTACTTTTTTTTCCTGCCTCTAATATCTGCAGCAATCACATCCAGTAATGAAGGTGTGTTTTGTGTCAGTAAAAGAATGTGTGCCTTTCACATACATACATAGTCTATATCTTCATGTCATTGTTTATAACAATGATTCAGTGCTTGACTTCATTGGAGTTATTTTTTTTTCTTTCGTGCCTCTAATGGCTACAGCAACGACGTCCAGTTACGAAAGTGTGTCCTGTGCGTGTAAAAGGATGTTTTGTCTTCGTAAGTTGGAAACAACTTGAAGGCACACAACAACAACAACAAAAACAAACAAACAACAGTTGATTCTTTGGCTGTGTTCTAGTTGAAACTAACGTTAAGATCTGGGCCTATATAAAATGATTACACTTATGGAACTCTGCTTACAGAATTGTGAATTGAATATGCTTATGTACAAAGGCAAAAATAAATAAATAAATAAACCATCAAAAACTCCTCTGTATCTACAAGAGAACGTACACATGTACCTAATACCGGTAGGGTTCTGGTCATTATCTTAAGAATACTATTTTTATTCAAAATGGACAGTATGAGTTTTGATTTCTCTCTGATTTATTTCTTTTCAGTCTTAAGTTGGGTTTGTCCTGAATTTACTTTTGCATTTTTTCCCCCAATATACATATTTTTGAGCTCAAGTTTGCATAATATAAACCTTTCCAAAACCATTTCTAGCATAAGGCATTTTTGAAATGCTCTTCACACTGATATAAGAAGTCTTCTATGCATTCTTTCCCAATGTGTGTATTTTGTACTCATTTTTTGGGATCGGATATTTTTGTCTTGGAAAATTTCAAAGCCTAAGCAAGCTTCAGTTCAGTTTTCCATTTTACCATGATCAGAAGTTTCCCCACTTTTATTTCTTATCAACAAATGGTACTCTGTGTGTGTGTGTGTGTGTGTGTGTGTGTGTGTGTGTTTCCGAGACAGACCTGTATTGGCTGCAGTGGAGAAGAGAGAGCACCCTTATACTGAACATTAGAAAGATTCTTTCAGGAAGAACAAGCAAACTTTGAAACTGCCATCACCCTTCTGCAGCCTCGTGATACAGTTTACAACATGGGACGCTGAAAAGCTTTCCTGAATTGCTTAGGTCAGCAACTGAATGAATCCCTTGATCTTACTGCACTATCAGCAGAGTGCCAGAGGATAAAAAATGGAAGTATAAAACAGTGCTCAAAAAACTGGGACACGTTTCAATCTTCCACAGCTGTGCTCTGCAACATAGGCAACCTTGTAAAAGAGACACACATGGAATGAGCGAACTTTGTGGCTTCATTTGCATCAATGAAAGTTCTTTAGCTGCTATTCATCTCTCTGGACTTGAAGACCTGCAGTAAATGCACAAGATTATTGCGTTTCTTTGACAACACAAGTGTGTCCCTAGCAACACAGATGTGTTGGTCTTCAAAGTGTGTCAATAGTCGATTTCAATTTGGCTTCCTTGAAACACTTCCCTGGGTATTGACTGCTGGGTGCCTGAACTGTGATAATGCAAATTTCATGTGGTCACTAGTCACACCTAAAGGTGTTCAGACGCTTTTTCTTTTCTTGAATTTGACTAACGTTTGACTAATTTTAGGTATTGCCTAAAAAAGATTTTTAAATGATTATTCTGACCAACCTAGTTACATTTCCTTTTTGTGAGTCCTGAATAGATTTTTGCTGGCTATAGTTTTCTCTGTTGTCCTTATTTTGCCAGAATGCACAGCTGTGGAACAGCAGATCCCACCAGCAACTGGTGACTGCCAAGTCTGTTTTTAAGGCCTCCAGTGCTCCCCAACTTGCTAAAACATCAATTTTTCCTTTAAAACAATTTGGGGCCATTTTCCTATGTTTTGGGCTTCTTGGGCTATTTTATTTCACTTCATTTATATATAATAAAGTTTGTTCTAGGTCTAAAGGAACCCAGAGGGCTGCTCCCCCATAGCATGGAAAGTGGCTTGGAATCAAAAGTACTATTTGGATTTTTTTAACATTATTGGTATGCAGTAGAATGAAGGTTGGTGATAGGGTTAGTCCTCTAAGGTCCCATGGAAACCTACTGTGTCCCCAGTCCCTGGCTGTTGCCCACTCCTGCTGTAATGGCTCAGTGTTCAACTACTACAAACTTTTGTTGTGCTTGCCCCCTAAAATTCTTCTTTCTGCCTGCCTTGTTGCCTATTGTCATCAAGTTGACTTTGACTTATGGTGATGCTGTGGATGAAACGATTTCCAAAACAAACCTTTCAGGATCCTGAAGAGTTAGGGGCGTAGTTTTTCGATAGTCTGTGCACTTGTAATGCAGTCTTCCTCTTTTTCCTCTGCCTCCCACTTTACAAAGTTTTATCAATATTTCTAATGAGTTATGTCATCTTGCTATATAGTCCAACTATCATAGTTTCATTTTGGTCATTCTGGTTTCTAGAGAGAGTTCAGGCTTGATAAACTCTGAGACCCATTCATTTATCTTTTTGGCAGTCTGCAGTTTCCACAGAACTCTTCCCTACCACCACGTTTCACATGACATTAACTGCTACTTTATGAAAACATTCTGCTTAGCAAAATGTTAAGTAAATGCACACTGTGTTTTGCAAGTTGTGTCTCTGGGCCTCGTCTCCAGTCCAGGGATTTGGCTGGAAAAGTATGAGAGAATATGCCTTCATTTGCAGGAATAACTATGACATAAAAGGTATGGTTTAATGGAAGCATCTAGGCAGTGGAGGCTGTTGTTTACCATGTCAATATAATGGTGAATTCATTCTAGGTTTCAGTGTAAACTAGAAAGGAGTTAATATAGCCTACAGCCCCTGGTATTGGTTGGTGGTCTCCCATCTAAGAACCAACCATGGATGACCCTGTTTAGCTTCCAAGATAAGATTGGATTTTAGGTCTCTAGTGTATCTAGGCCTCTTCTCTTTGCTGAGTGATATTAGAATGCAAACTGCTTTTGCACACTGAAAACAGTTTGCAGCAATTAAAGTAGATTAGAACTTGCCCTTCCTTCCCTTGGGACACAGTAATTGTGTTGAGGCAGCCCAGAGGTGGATTAGCTTTCTTGGTTGCTTCATCACCATGTTGTCACATGTTTAGCGTGTAGTCTGCTAAGACCCATAGATTCTTCCTTTGCACATTCCATTTTTTTCTGTATAGGATGTGTTCTTTTAACAATATTCCTATGATGCTCCATTGACATGCCTACTCTGGATAATTTCCTGCAATACATGGATATTTGATTTCAGCTACAGCTTCCCAAAAACCTTTTCCCAATCAAATAGCAATCTATTTGCGTAGCAATTATTAGTGGGTACAAACTGCAGCATGACATCAACCAACACCTGCAAGTGTCCATAGCCTGTCACCCAATTGTCCTATAAATATTAGGAGCTTTGAGTCGTTTCTCCAGCTCCTCAGATAACCTCCTGTTGGTTGTCTCTTCATCTTGGCACCCCTCTAACAACACGACTGTTTTTCAGCCATGAAGATCTTCAGCATCTTTTCAGCTTTCCTGTTCTTGGTGTTGATGGCTGCTCCAGGTAAGGTGTCTTGTAAATGCTGGCTAAGTGGGAAATGTGAGGAAGGGTGGAGCTAGTGTTTCTGTTCTAATGGCTTAGGGAGCTGGGTGTGTTTAGCCTGCAGAAGAGAAGACTGAGAGGTAACTTCATAGCCACCTTTAAATATATGAAGTGAAGTCATATAGAAGAAGGAGCAAATTTCTCTTCTGCTGTTCCAGAGACAGGACAACAAAACAGTGGATCCAAACTCCAAGAAGAGGGATTCCTTCCAAATGTTGGGAAGGTCATCCTAGGAGTAAATGTAATGGACTTCCATGGAGTGTGGAGGACTCTTCTTCTTGGAGGTCTTGACACAAATGTTGGGTGATCATCTCTCAGGAGTGCTTTAGCTGTGCACCCCTGCATAGCAGGGAATTGGATGATATAGTTGTTGAGGTTTCTTCTAACTGTATGGTTCTGTGGTGATATTCTCTTTATTGATCAGGAAACCCTAATCCACTGAAGGCTTAACTCAGCTCTGCACACTAGAATTCTTATCACCAAGTGTGCTTTCACTGTTTTGCTTCCAACATCTTTGCCCCTAACATCACCGCATTTTTGGCCCATATTGCTTAAAGGTAGCTCTGAAAGCTCACATCATTAACAGATGCATGTGATAAACAGTGTGGATAAATCTATTAATATCCTAAGTTATCTGCTTTGAGACTCATTTGTGGAGGAAGATAGGCTTAAAAAATAATGAAGTAAGTACTTTCAAGTTCACCACCAGTTTTGAAATGGATGATTAAGCCCTTGGCAGGGACATGGCCTCAAGTCCCAGATTTTTCTGCTCCATGGGATAGCTACACGTGCCAGGATCCTGTTGGTGCTCTACACTTGTGTAAGTTCACTTACACATACAGTTGTACTTTTGGGGCCCGTTATACAATGGACAGAATCTGTTTCCATAAGTGGATTTCTATGAAAATCACCCTTTCCTGTTAGTCCCGAGGTGAGTAAAGCCATTGAATCAAAAGGATTTACTTCTGTGTTTATTCCCCATTTAACAGTTCATTCACAGGATTTGCTTGAATTTGGACTAACCAATAGGATTCCAGCTTTACAGTTGTGCATTCCTCAGTGGTTCATTTCTCTTTGTCAGAGCCTCCAGTGTGCCAACTGATTCATTGAGAGTGCAGAAACAGCCACGAAAATGCTCATCTACCTTTGTAGGAGAACTGATGTGTATATGTCAATGACATGATTCTGATTATTATTTAATGTATATTTGTTTATTTGCAGACCTCCCCCACATATCTGACAGGTTAAGGACTGGAGCCCTGTCAGAAAACAGAACTGGTTGAAAAGAGGGATCCATATACCATACACTAGGGAGCATGAAGGAAGTACAGGGGCTCACTTGGGACCGACCACACATGTGCTGCTTGAAAAGTCTTTCAGCAAGCTAAGCACTTCTTTCTCCCAGCAGTCTTTGCAAGCAATGCACAGCTGTGAGTGGTTCCATGTGTGCCTCTATAGATGAAAAGAACTGTAGAAGAACTGTAGAAGAACTGATGAAAGAGTGAACCCCCCCATCAAATTAGTAGAATTTGTCCTTCATTTGGAAGAATCAGGAGAGGGAATAATCAGATACCAGGGCATTGAAAAGTGGAAGCTTCCTGTATGTGAGATCTATCCTGCCTTTTTCTAAGGTTGGGATGGAAGGTGATTTCCAAAAGTTTAAAACTTCAGCTGAAAAAAACAATAAATGATCCACCTTTAAATACTAATGAAATCAGTTATACTGTTAAAACCCCAATTAATTTTTGAAACATCATCATCATCATTATGCAGTAAAATATTTTTTTTATTAATAATAAAGATGCATAAGTATACAGAAATATCTCTATATATACAACAATAAACATTATACAAATAAGATACAAAGTACTATATAATAGTATTTATATATACAATATTTTTTTGTAATATTTATATCCATATAAACATTGTACTTTTAAAGAAAAATCAACTCATATCTGTCTATTTTTTTTTACCTTATTTCATATTATGTATACTTTACATTCCACTTCCTAACTTCCCTAGAGTTAATTCTTAATAGTCCTGTAATTGTTACTCTTTCAATACCCCTGTCCCAACTTTACGTGCCTTCTCACAATTCTGTCATTCCAAATCTATGTTTACCCTTTAAAGTCTGAACCTTAAAACATTGTTTTCTTACATATTTCTTATGTTGAGAAGAAAAACTTCTCTACTTGTCTCCATTCCATATCATTTAGTTCTTGATTTTTCCCTTGTATCATCCAGGTTAATTTATCCATTTCCCTGTATTCCAAAACCTTTATTTTCCAATCTTCTATTTGTGGAACCTGATCATTTTTCCACTTTCGCGCATATTCTATTCTTGCGGCTGTAATCACATAGAGAATTATTCTCCAAAATTTCTTCCTGTACTCTTTTTGTATTTTCTCAGTCATATTTAATAGAAATAGTTCAGGTATCAAAGGAATATTAAACTGTAATATATCTGAAATTATTTCTTGTATTCTTTTCCAATATATTTTAGCTTTATCACAGGTCCACCATACATGATAGTAAGTCCCATTTTCTCGACCGCATTTCCAGCACTTATTCTCCCTTGTTTTATATATCTTATTAATTTTCACTGGATCGAGGTGCCATCTATACAGCATCTTTAAATAATTCTCCTTCAAACTTTGGGCTGCTGTAAATTTTTGTGTTTCTAGCCATGACTTCTCCCAGTACTCTAATTGAATCTCATGGCCCATGTTCTGTGCCCATAGAATCATCGAGGGTTTTATTTGTTCTGCCTCTAATTCTCTCGCAATTTGGAATTTGTACAATTTAGAAGTCACTTGGTTCTGTGATTTAAATAATATATCTTCGAACTGTTTATTATTTTTGTCTATTTGAAAACCTTCTAATTTCTTATCCATGTTATATCTTTCTTTAAGTTGTCTGTAGAGAAACCATGAGCACTTGAACCCTTCATATTCCAATTCTTCTCTAATTTTTAGTCTTGTTTCTTGATTTTCGACAATTATCATATCCTGATATTTTATCAATTTTTCCTGTGGTTCCCGCCATCTACTGTAAAAGGCCTCATGTGGGGAGATCCATAATGGTATTTTTCTGTAATATTTTTTCTTAAACTTTTGCCAGTTTATTAAAAGAGCCTTCCTTAGATAATGATTCTGAAATTCTTTATCAATTTTGTATTTATTATACCATACATATGCGTGCCACCCCATTCTTAATCCACTTCCCTCCAAAGTTAGTATTTTTTCATTTTGTAATGTTAACCATTCTTTTATCCAAGTCAAGGAGTTTGCTTGATAATACAATTTCAAATCGGGAAGCCCAAAACCTCCTTTTTCCTTCTTCTCCGTCAAATACTTCCATTTTATTCTTGGCCTTTTCTTATCCCAGATGTATTTAGAAATTTCTCTATGCCATTCTTTAAATGGTTTTTCATTTGTAATAACAGGTAAATTTTGAAAAAGAAAATTTAATTTTGGTAGCACATTCATTTTAATCGCTGCTACCCTTCCAAGCAACGAAAGTTGAAGTCTGTTCCAATTATTTAATGATTCCTTAATTCCTTTCGATGTATCTTTATAATTATTATCATATAGTTCATTGTTTCTTTTTGCGATCCAAATTCCCAAATATTTAACTTTCTTTTCTAATTTAAAACCTGTTCTTTGAGCCAATATGTTTTCTTCTTCCACTCGCAGATTTTTAGTCAGGATTTTTGTTTTATCCTTATTGACTCTAAATCCTGCCAATTCACCAAATTGATTCAGCTTTACCAGAAGATTATCTATTCCTGAGTTCGGGTCTTCTAATATGATCACTAAGTCATCGGCATATGCCTTTAACTTATATTCATGGTTCTTCACTTTGCATCCTTTCAACGCGGAGTCTTCTTTTATCATCCTTATTAATATTTCAAATGTTAATATAAAGAGTAAAGGTGATAGAGGACATCCTTGTCTTGTACCCTTCTTAATTTTAAAATTATCCGTTTTTTCCCCGTTTATAATCAAAGCAGCAACTTGATCTTTATATATTTCTTTGATCCATTTTATATAAGTATTTCCAAAATTCATTTTAGTCAATACCAAAAACATGAAGTCCCATTTCAAGTTATCAAATGCCTTCTCGGCATCGATAAAAATCAAGGCAAGCTTTCTCTCATTGTGCTTCTCGTAATACTCGATGACATTTAAAATTGTTCTTATGTTATTTCTTAATTGTCTATTTGGCAGAAATCCATTTTGTTCTTCCTCTATAATTTCTTGTAATACTTTTTTTGTTCTTTCCGCCAAGATGCTCATAAAGATCTTATAATCAATATTCAACAACGAAATTGGCCTGTAATTACCAGGTTCTTTTAAATCTTTCCCTTCCTTCGGTATTAACGTGATACAGGCCTCACCCCAGGAATTTGGTCGTCCTTCTACCAAAATTTCGTTGAATAAATCCAGCATATACGGCACCAGTTCTTCCTGCAATGTTTTGTAGTACATTGCCGAAAACCCATCCGGGCCCGGTGCCTTTGCCGAGTTAAGTTTCTTGATTGCTTGCGTTATCTCTATTGTTGTTATTTTAGTATTAAGTATTCTCTGCTGATCCTCTGTTAGTTCTGGTATTCTTTGTTTCTCCAAAAAGTCCAAAATCTCCTTTTGTATCTTTCTGTCTTTTGCATTATATAAGTCACTATAATATCTAAGGAATGTTCGTTTAATAATATCTTGATCTGTTGTCATCTTTCCCCCTACATTTATTTCTGTAATCAATCTTTTTTCTCTTTCCTTCCTCAATTTATATGCCAGCCATTTGCCTGGCTTATTAGCCTGTTCGAAGAATCTTTGTTTCATTCTTTTTAAGTTCTTATTAATTTCCCATTGGTGTTCTGATTTCAACTGTTCTTGAAGCACCTTCAATTCTGTTCTTGTTTTAATGTCCGTGGGGTGTAACTTCAACTGTTCTTCCTGTTGTTTTATTTTAACCATTACTTCTTGTTGTTTTGCTTGTCTTTTTTTCTTCATCTCAGTTCCCCACTGAATGAAATAACCCCGCATAACTGCCTTACTGGCGTCCCAAGTAGTTTTCAATTTTATATCTCCAGAAACATTTTCTTTAAAGTAATTTCTCAAAGTTTCTCTAATCCTTTCCAAGTAGCTCGAATTTTGAAAAATATAATCATTTAATCTCCATCTTCTGATTCTTTTTTGTGTTTTAAGCTCTAATTGAATTGGATTATGATCCGAATATATTCTAGGAAAAATTTCCATTTTATCTACTTGCTTTTGTATAACTTTTGAGATTAAAAACATATCGATTCTTGACATTGACTTATAAGTTTCAGAATAAAAGGTAAATCCTTTAGAATGACCATATTTCAATCTCCATACATCTTGTAACGCCATAAATTCCATCAATTTGAAAAAGGATTTAGGAAGTTTCCCTTGTTGTTTATGTTCCAATTTACCACTTGTTCTATCTTCTTTGGGGTCTAATACTCCATTAAAGTCTCCACAAAGTAAAAAATTAGCTTGATTTGTTTCTTCAGAGTAGTTTAAAAGTTGTTGTAATAGTTTTTGATAAAAGTTACTCTTGTCTTCTGTTGGGGAGTATACTCCTACTATCAAAACCTTGGTCTCTTGAAGTTGCACCTCCACTCCAACGAAATGTCCCAATGTATCTTGAAATTTCAATTCTGATGGAAGGTTACGGTTAACATAGAGTACAACTCCCTTTTTCTTCTTTTGCGAGGCAGATATATAGCAAGTTCCAAGTTTCGGGTTTCGTAAAAATTTAGTGTCCTTATCTCTAATTTTAGTCTCCTGTAAGCAGATTACATCCGCTTTCGCCTTTTCCACATAATGAAAAATTTGTCTTCTTTTGTAATTCGAATTAATTCCTTTTATATTCCAAGATAAGATTTTGATGGTTATTTTTCCCTTATTAGAAAACTTTGCTTCTTTTTTTTTTTATACCTCCTCTTCTTCCGCGTAAAGATCTTCTAATTCTAATTCTGATTCTTTTGGTTCCTTTCCTTCTGATTTTGAGTCTGAGTCTTCACTACCAAATTCTGCTTCTTGTTCTTCCACGTCCTCTTTATAGTTATTATCTTGATTTCTTTGTTCTTGATATTGTTCTTGTTTTTTTCCATCATCATCGTATTCTCTTCGATCACTATTTCTCCCATTCCTTGATTCTAGCTCTCTTTTAAGTTTATCAAGTAGTTCTTTAGCACGTATTATATTGGTTATTTTATATCTTCTTTGTTTATATGTAAAAGATATCCCTTCTATCCTCTCCCATTTGTACATAATTTTGTGCCTTTGCAGAAATGTTGTTAGGGGTTTATAATCCTGTCTTCTTTTCAAAATATCATAAGGAATGTCTTTAAATATTTTGATGATTTTATCTCCCATTTTTAATTGTTTGTCATAGTTATTCTGAATTATTTGGTCTCTTATCTTTGTTCTAACAAAGCAAACCACTATGTCTCTAGGCCATCCTTTTCCTCTTGCAAGATTCGAGTTTGCTCTGAAAATCCTGTCAATTTCTTGTTCCATTCTTTCTATGTCCATATCAATAAATGTTGCTAAAATTGGCGTTATCTTTTCATATAAATTTTCTCCAGATGACTCCTCTATCCCCCTTAGCTTCACACATCCATCACGATAGCGCAACTCTTGTTGAGATACCGCGAGTTCTTCTTGCTTTTGTTTTCTTATCAATGTATCTTTTTCTGTTTCTAGTAAATTTGTTTTAACCTGAAGATCATGAATGTCTCCTTTCATGATTTTAATATCTTTACTAATCAATTCCATTCTTTTCCCAATTGTTTCTATCTCTTTCTTTAAGTC
The DNA here is from genome assembly GCA_030412105.1 of Cyclura pinguis. Taxonomy (NCBI): domain Eukaryota; kingdom Metazoa; phylum Chordata; class Lepidosauria; order Squamata; family Iguanidae; genus Cyclura; species Cyclura pinguis. The sequence goes on along the minus strand of CM059599.1, from coordinate 11,650,800 downwards.
TGCTTTTATTTCAGACCTTGTCTCTTTCAATTCCTGTCTCATTTCTTGTTTAAGTCCTTTTACTTCTTTTAAAATTTCAGCTAACTGCTGGCCCATATCCATAGATTGTCTTCTACCTAGTTCTGTTGGTTGTAGTTGTAATTGTGTCTGTGTCTTTGCTCCTTTCCTTGTTCCCGTCGCCATTTTTTTCTTCTTCTCCCTCTTCTCTATATCATTAAATAAAAATGGGCTACTTTGAATTTATAAATCTTCGTTAATAATTTAGTTATGAAACGTCTCTCCACTAGCCCAGTATTAATAGTTATCAATTCTGTTAATTCATTGTAACATACATGTAAATCTTTAACAATCAAATTCCATACCATCAATCCATAAATTTCTTTTTTTTCCTAATTCAATTCATTAAATTAAAATTCTACAGTCCATTAAGTCACAACAAGAAATATAAAAATTCTTAAGTTCTTAAATTCCTAAGTTCTGTTAAATTAATTAATAACTTAATTCGATTCACAATTCTATAAATTCTATTGAATTATTTAATAACTTAAACAGTTTCCCTGCAAGCTCCAGCCACAACCTCCTTCCTTGTATTTTACCCTTAACTTCAAAGTCCGTGTCTTATTCGATGCAGGGCGAGCTCAAGCAGTTTCTCTGCGAACTCCAGCCCTTACCACCTTCCTTCTGTTTTATCTTTAACTCCAGAGTTCGTGTCTTGTTCAGTGCAGGTCGAGCTCTAGCAATGTCTCTGCAAACTCTTCAAACTTCAAATCTATTCCGTCTTCTATTACTCTCCCACGTTCTTTATCTTTCCAGTTTAAGCCTCTGTTTCCTTCTTTTCAGAGTCCTTATCTTCTTTAATGCAGGGCGAGCTCAAGCAATTTCTTTGCGAGCTTAAGCCACTACCTCCTTCCTTATGTTTTCTCCTTAACTTCAAAGTCCGTGTCTTGTTCAATGCAGGGCTAGCTCAAGCAGTTTCACTGCGAACTCCAGCCACTACCGTCTCCCTTATAATTTATCTTTAACTTCAAAGTCTGTGTCTTGTTCAATGCAGGGTGAGCTCAAGCAGTCTCTCTGCGAACTCCAACCACTGCCGCCTTCTTTATGTTATGTCCCTCCCGTGTTCTTTATCTTTCCAATCCAAACCTCTGTTTCCTTCTTTTTCAAAGTCCGTGTCTTGTGCAATGCAGGGTGAGCTCAGGCAAATTCTCAGCAAGCTCAAACCTCTATAACTTTTCAGAAGTGAGTTCAAGCGTTTTCCTCCTTTACTTTTTGTTTTTTAAAGCGAACTCCAACTTACTGTGCATGAACTTTCAATCAAAAAATCTCGACACTTTCCTCTCCCGTTCTCTCCCTTGCCATTCGTCACCATATACTTTCAGAACACAGGCGATTTTATTTTTAAAGTACATAGCCTCTCAAACTATATCCACTAATCGCTATAACCAGTACTTGTTTCAAATAGTTAAATGTAATATATATATGATTCCATCTTCTTTTTTCTTTTCCTTGAAATGTCTTAATGTCCTAGTTTTTCGTCTCTCAATATTAGAGCTGTAAACTCCCAACAACAGTATTATCAGACGAACGCTTACCTCCTTCTTCTGTCTGCCATTTTATTGTCTCAGTTCTTCTCCTTGAACTGTCCCGTCCAACAGACCAGCACGATCTTTAAATCTTCGAGACTTTAAAAGTTGATTTCCTCTAGATTTAGTTCTTCAATTTTTCCTTATTGTCCTTTAACTTAGATTTATTAAAATAAAGTTTCAGGCGGCGCTATGCTGCTCAAACAGGCAGCGACTTTCCACGTGGCTGTTCTGCTCTTCGGTCCCCTCGCCTTTACTCGGTTTAAGAGCCACAATACCGACGCTCCTATACCTAAAAGGCGGCAATGGACCCCCAGCGAGCTCCTCCGAACCCCCTTTACCGGGGGGGGGGTATTTGCAGGCTGTTAATCTACTGGCTAAACCACGGGGAGTGTCAGAGTCAGCGGGAGCTTTCTCGCTGCTCTGGCGATCGCGCCGTCATCGAAACCGGAAGTCACCTCCACTAACTCTTTAAGATGGGGATCTCTGTTCTGGGGGCTGGCCAAATCTAGGAGAGGTGTGGTAACAATCTTCTTTGTGTTGACATTGATGGGGCACAAGAGTGTGGTGTCTGCAGAGCCACCAACCTTAAGGGCTGCTTCCCAGAAACAACATGGTTGTTCCACATGTACATATCAGAATTATTTTTCTGATGGTCTTTTACATGTGCTATCCATGTCAGGGCTGTCCTATCCTGTATTCTGGTGGCTATGAGGAGCTACTTCTTTCAATGTGCAATTGTCATGTCTGTGGCAGTGCAGGCAGTTACTCAGAAACAGCACAGCTCCTACGCACAAGGTGAGAGTCAAAGAATATCCAAACAGAAAGGCAGCCGAGAGCAAACAAATCTGAAGGGGCAAATCCAAACCATAGTCCAAACAGGTAGAGTTCCAAGACAACCAGATCCAAGAGCACAGCACAGGGTTTCAGGGCCAAAGGAACCAGTTGCTGACCCTGGGAGGAAAGGCCAGCTGGAACCCTCTTTTATCTATGGTTGTTGCTTCCACAGATATTCCTTCATTAGGGCTCGTTTCCTATTTAAACAGGCCGAGCGAAGCAAGCCCTCCCTTTCACAGCGTCTCTGCTACAAGATAGGTGTGTCAGCTATGTCTTCCTCTGTTTGTTCTCCTGGCTCAGGCCCTTGTTCTTGTTGTCTATTAACTCCCTCTGGACTAGCTTCTGGGGACACTTCAGCCTGTGGGGAAGCCTCTGCCTTGGAGTCAGAATCCTCCTCCTTGCTCCTCCCCAAGGCAGGGCATGACAGCAATGGTCTTTCTGTCTGAAGTTTTGTACTCTTTAGCAAGCCAGATAGGAAGCCAAATGGTTGTGGCTTTGGCACACCAGTCTGAGACTGTGTAGATGGAAAGTGGACTGTAAGGCAGCTCATATTCTATGATGGCTCTAAGGGCTTCTTCCTTGGCCGCCTGACTAGAGTGAGGTCATGTTGTACCTCACAATGTGAAGGAATCATCCTCCCGGATGTGTCCATAGCTAGTGTTAGGTGTGCTGGGACATGGTATGAAGAACCATCACAGAACCAACACACAAACCCTTGCAGTTGGGCCTCAGAAAGGGGCTCTCCCCACTCTGCTGGCCACTGCACATGAATGAAGAGTGGAAGGGGAAACTCGTGCAGCATTCCTATGACTTTCAGGCTGTAAGGAGCAAGAGTCTCACTCAACTCCTTCTTATAATCAACCCCACAGTTTACTAGGGCAAATGTCCACTTTGTGATCTGGGGGGCAGGGTGAATGGCAGGGATGGGGCAAGTGGAGGTGGGAGAGGGATGAGCAGTGGCAGAGGGGCATGGTGAGCAGTAGCGGCAGTGAGAGGGTGGGCAGAGTGAGCGGCAGTGGGTGGCAGGGTGAGGTGAGTGGTGGTGGGTGGAGGTGGGTTGAGCGGCGGGGGGTGAGCTGGGGTTGGAGTGAGCAGTGGTGGGTCAAGTGGCAGTGAAGGGCGGTGCAAGTGGAGGTGGGGGGGTGAGACAAGCAGCAGAGGTGAGCAGGGTGGGGTGGGGTGAGCAGTGGCAGGGTGTGGGGCAGCAAATGTGGGTCCCAGAAGGGAGGTTCCTCTTTTTTTGGGCCCCTGGCATTGGTGCCGGTGCACGTGCCCCAGCCGCTCCACCCTAAATATGCCTTTGCTTCTGAGGATAGTAGAGATGAATTCCCTTTCCTGAACCTTTTTAGTTCTGGTATAGCATATTATGGCCTGTTTTCTAGAAATGCTTTTCAGTTAGTCCATTATTTTTGCATTGGTACCAGAACTGATAGTGACCACCAGCCTTTAATTTTACCGTATTTGTCCCAGGATCTAAATTTCGGCTCACCCAAAGTCACTTAACAAATGCTGCCACTAGGGGCTCACACAAGAGAGGAGCCAAGTGATCAGATGACATAGATAGTCTCGTGGAGGCAAGATTGAAGTGAGAGCCAGTAACCCTGTTAAGATCAGTAATATTAGGTGAGCATCCAGCAGCATCTATTATTAAGGCCTATGAAGATCTAATGCATCTTTTCCAGGAAGACCTAACCTTTGTTGCTAAGCCAGTTTATTCTTGGGCAATTATCACCAATTCAATCGGTCCCACGTGGTTTGACAAACGGTGTCAACTGAAGAAGAGGTTGTTAAAAGAGACTCCTACAGTTGTTATAGAAAATCAGGGTCGAGTCATCTGCCTCCAATTTACTTTCAGTTAAAAAAAGAATATAAGATCTTATCAGCTCCTAAGAAACAACAATATGATCATAATACATGGCCTCTATTGTTGAATGCTTTATTGAACAATGATGTTAAAAACTTTTGGCAGCTTGTATCAGGAACCTTACACTCTTACTCCCAAGCCCCTAGTTGTGTAATTCCAGCACAGGTGTGGGAGGATAATTACAGATCTATCTTTACTGATATCAACAGCTTTGAACCGGTTTCCAATAATGCTTATGATGCCATCATTTTTGCTACCTCTATTTGGAACCCAGTGTCTGTTGATGAAGTTATTGACTTAATTCACCAGCTTAAGAACAGTAAGGCTCCAGGCATTGATTATGTTGCTGCTGAACTTATTAAAAGAAATCAACATTGGTGGGCACCACTTTTAGCTACCCTTTTTACTGAGATCAATAACTCAGCTAAAATTCCCTCTAGTTGGAAGCAAGTAACAGTGGTATTGATCTATAAGAAAGGTCCACCAAGTGAACCAGGGAACTTTAGACCTATCAGTTTGCTCTCAATAATGGGAAAACTATATGCGTGCTATTTGTGCAATAGATTGTCCTCCTTTTTGGGGTCAAATAGTACTATTAAGGAGGCACAAGAAGCATTTAGAAAGAACTATTCAACTACTGACCATTGTTTGCTTCTGTCTCACCTTGCTGAGAAATTTCATACATTTTTACAGGGTAAATTGTTTGCTGCCTTCAGGGATTTCAAATCAGCTTTTGATTCCATCTCCAGAACTAAATTATGGGAGAAATTGGATAAGGTTGTTTTACAAAAGACTCTTATGCCTTATCAAGGCCTTATATAGCGATAGCAAGCTACAGGTTAGATGTGGCAACCAGGGGTAGCTTCCTAGAGAAATATCCGTGTCCAGAGGAGTCAGACAAGGCTGTATCCTTGCACCAGCCCTGTTCATTCTGTTCATAAATGATCTTGAAGATACTCTGATGGACCCCAATGGACACTTGCCCCAATTTAATACCAGGAAAATCCCCGTATTACTTTATGCTGCTGCTGCTGCTGCTGCTATTCTTTCATGCTCTGGGCTGGGCTTGAACGATTTACTAAGGAAGTTCCTAAATTGTTCCTCAGAAAATGACTTTAAAGTCAATTATGGGAAATCTTAAGTTCTGGTTTTTGAGCAAAAATATTCCCAATGTCAATGGACACTTGATGGGCATGTTTTAGAACAGGTTAGAAGCCTCCAATATATGGGGCTGACATTTCACCGCACAATGTCTTGGTCTACTCATAGATCTGCTATTCGTCAGAAAGCACAAGCCAGTCGATTAGCCATTCTGTGCTTTTTTTTCCCCACCAAAGGTGGCCTGTATACACCATCTGCTATTAAAATATTTAATACCGAGACAGCTGCTCCACTGTTGCATGCTTCTAATATTTGGACTGGTGGACTAACATCTGAGTTGGATAAGCAGCAGGCAACATTTTTGAGGGGCCTCCTTCAAATCCCCCGCTGTGTTCCAATTGTGTTCTGTTGCTAGAAACTGGAAAAAGCTCTTTACTGACAAGGGCATGGTGAACAGTCTTAAAATTCTGCTCAAGGTTAGTATCTTCAGACTAGGCTCAGGTCTGCTTTCACATCTGTCCCAGGATGAGTACTTAAGTAGCTGGTCTAAGCTCATTGCTAAAAAAGCTACCTCATTTGACCTCTACCTCACCTGGAGTTTGAAACTACTCTCAAATCTATAAAACAAAGATACTGGGACATTGCCTTTTGTGAATTGTGTACCCATTCATATGTGTCTTGCTCCCCAAGTATTGTGTATATACACTATGGGCCTTTCCGCACTACACTGTTATAGTGCTATTATTCCACTTTCAACATTCTGTGGAATTCTGGGGTTTGTAGTTTACTGAGGCCAAAGAGCTCTCTGGCTGAGAATTCTAAATGCTGCTACCCCAGTGGCAGACCCCATCCTGGAGGGATATAAAATTGATATCAAATATGCCCACCATTCCAGAGAGGTTGCTCAGGTGGGTGCGTAGACAAATAGGTCGAACGACTGAAACTAGGTCAACGCCAGGAAAATCCCTAGTCACGTTTCCCCTAGGAGACGTCAGGCTAAACACGTCCAGATGAACAAAGGGTCCTTAGTCACAAATAGTCCACTTGAGGTAATTACTGAGTTTTCCCCAGGTAGAGCAACTCCAACTTTGGAAAATCCTACTAGGCAAGATCCATCTGCATGAACCAATCATGCAAGCTATCAAGTTGCTATTGTGCAGCATTTTTCCCTTTATTTTGGCCATTGTTCTTCCTGGGAGAGTACCTGCCCTCGAGGTATGTTCTGCCCTATAAGTAGTCCTAGTTTTAGAGGGTCTCTTTGTAGAACTCCCCATCACTCTAGCAGACCGGTACTCTATTTGTCAAGTGATCCTCTCAGCTGGCCCTCTTTGCCGAGCTCCGTCCTTCTCACTGCTTCCTGGACTGAAGACTTCAGGATAGGTGCAGTATCACCACCTTTACACCCTCTGCGCTATATCCCCTATCTGCGCTATATCCCCTATCAATTTATATCTCTTTCCCTTCTCAATAGACCTTGTGTGCATGAGTGAGTGAGCGAGTTGGTGCGTGAGAACACATTTATTAATAAAATCTAATTATTGGTACTTTTGTCTGGCTTTTTGCTTGGCCTGGCCCTGTAAACATTGGGTAAAAGAAAAAGGTTACCCTGCCCCTCGTTTTTCTATTGCCAGTTCTCTGCTAATTTCCCCAACCTTCGCATTTCAGAGTGAATCAAGGTGTCCCCCATGGAACCCCAAGAAGCCAGAGTAACAATGCCCCTCCATAAATTGCAAACCCTGTCAACATCTTATGGAATCCTGGGGTTTGCAGTTTAGGGAGGGGCATTTTGAATGCTCAGCCAGAGAGGTCTTTGGCCTCAGTAAACTACAAATCCCAGAATTCCACAGAATGTTGAAAGCGAATAATAGCACTATAATGGTGTAGTGCAGAAATGGTCTATTGTCAGGCCTCTGCACATAGCTAATTATCTAAAGAATCTGACTGTTGTCAAATATTGTAGACTATTAACTAAGACAAGATGTAACATGTTTTCCTCCGAATTACTCTGAGGAAGGTTTGCCGGTGTCCTGTATACTGCAAGACTCTGCCCATGTAATAACCGGGAAGCAGAATGTGTGAAGCACATTCTTTTGTCTGCAGTCTACAAGCAGGTTCATCAACATACAATTAACTCATTGCTGAGTAACCTATCAGGAAAATCTGCTCAATTCTATGTCAAGTTCTTATTAGAAGACAGGTTTTCCAGTGTGACTTTGGTTGTTGTCAAGTTTTTCTCTGAGGCAGTGAGAACTGCAGGACAATTTGCATTAGATAAAGGTTTGAAATAAGCCTCCTGTAATTAGTTGAAGTATTTGATGTGTTTTTAATTGGTTTTATACATTTTGCATGTATAATCTGTCAAAGTATTTGATGTGCTTTTATTTGGTTTTAGACATCAGGTATGTATTTTGTATGTTTGCATTTTGTCTTATTGTTGGGTTTTTGAACTATATAAAAAAACAAAACCTAGCAATACTAATTTTGATATTCATGCAATAAGATGTAGATGAAGTACATGAAGTAAGCAGGATATCTAGATATTATCCTGTTTTGGAAATTCATTTTTTCAATACTGGTGATGTTCAGAAATTCTTTCAGTGTGATGAGGAAGCCAAGAAAGCCAACGCCATTCTTGATTGCATCAATAGGAGTATGGTATCTAGATCAAGGGAGGTAATGCTACCACCCTATTCTGCATTGGTTAGACCTCATTTGGAATACTGTATCCAGTTCTGAGCACCTCAGTTCAAGAAGGATATCAACAAGCTGGAGCGTATCCAGAGGCGGTAGACCAAACTGGTGGAGGGTCTGAAAGCCATGCTCTATGAGGAACGGCTTAGGGACCTGGGTATGTTTAGTCTGTAGAAGAGAAGGTTAAGAGGGGATATGATAACCATGTTTAAATATTTGAAGGGGTGTCATATCAAGGAAGGAGCGGGCTTGTTTTCCGCTGCTCCAGAGACTAGGACAAGGAGCAATGGATTCAAGCTGCAGGAAAGAAGATTCCACCTGAACCTCAGAAAGAACTTCCTGACAGTCAAAGCTGTCTGGTAGTGGAATATGCTGCCTTGGAGTGTGGTTGGGTCTACTTCTTTGGAGGTTTTTAAGCAGAGCCTGGATGGTCATCTGTTGGGAATGTTTTGAAGTGTGTTCCTGCATAGCAGGGGGTTAGACTGGACTGGTTGGACTCTGATTCTATCTTACTGCACTGCCAGCAGAGTGCCAGAAGATAAAAAGTGAATTATAAAACAGTGCTAGAAGAACTGGGACACTTCTCAGTCTTCCACAGCTGTGCTCTGTAATACAGGTAACCTGGTAATGGAAATGCACATGTAATAAGCAAACTTTGTGGCTTCATTTGCATCAATGAAAGGTACATAGCTACTATACATCTTTGTGGGTTTGAACACCTGCCAGTGAATGCACCAGATGATCAGGTTTCTTTGGCATCAGCCCAAGCCCTTTGAACAAGGATGTGTTTGTCTTCAAACTGTGTCAATAGTTGGTTTCAGTTTGGCTTCCTTGAAACATTTCCCTTAGCATTGATTTCTCCTAGAAACAAGTGTGTCTGATCTATGACAATGCAAATCTCATGTGGCCACTAGTCACACTGCAAGGTATACAGATGCCTTTCCTTTGTGGAATTTGACCATCAAATAGAGAAAAAAGGGGACGACTGCATTACAGGTGGACAGGTTCAATCCAGAAAGCTACAGCCCTGACTTTGCAAGGTCTCTAGGGAATTTAGGCCTCCTCTCCCACCTGCTGCAGGATAGTTGAGTGCAAACTTCTTTTGCACGCTGAAATCTGTTTACAGCAATTGAAGTAGATTAGAATTTGTACTTCTTTCAGTGTGGACACTATACTTGTGTTGAGGCAGCCCAGAAGTAGATTGGCCTTTTGGATGCTTCATCACCTTGTTGCCTCACATTGAACCTGTAGTCTGCTAAGACCCCTGGATTCTGGATTTGCACATCTCATTTTTAATGCTTAGAAATGTGTTCTTTAACAATATTGACTTTATGCCCCATTCACATGCGTACTGTGGATAATTTCCTGCCATATGTGGATATTTGGTTTCAGCTACAGCTTCCCAAAAACCTTTTCACAATCGATCAGCAATCTATTTGCATAGAAATTATTACTTGGCACAAATTGCAGCAAAAGCTCAACTGACACCTACTAGTGTACATAGCCTGTGACACAATCACCCAATTGTCCTATAAAGACTAGGAGCTTTCAGTCATTTCTCCACATCCTCAGGAAACCTCCTGTAGGTTGTCTCTTTATCTTGGCATCTCTTTAATAAGAGTCCCGTTTTTGAGCCATGAAGATCTTCACCCTCCTTTCATCCTTTTTGTTCTTGGTGTTGATGACTGCTCCAGGTAAGGTGTCTTGTAAACTTTGGCTAAATGGGAAATATGAGGAAGGATGGAGCTAGTGTTTGTGTTCTAATGGCTTAGAGAGCTGGGTGTGTTTAGCCTGCAGAAGAGAAGACTGAGAGGTGGCTCAATAGCCAACTTTAAATATCTGAAGTGATGTCATATAGAAGATGGAGCAAAGTTCTCTTCTGCTGTTCCAGAGACAAGAGCACAAAACAATGGATCCAAACTCCAAGAAGAGGGATTCCATCTAAACATTAGGAAGGTCGTCCTGAGAGTTAATGCAATGGACTTCCACAGAGTGTGGTAGACTCTCTTTCTTTGAGGACTTTAAACAAACGTTGGGTGATCATCTCTCAGAAGTGCTTCAGTTGTGTATTCCTGCATGGCAGGGGATTGGATGACATGGTCCTTGATGTCCTTTTCAACTGTATGGTTCTATGGTGGTATTCCCTCTATTGACTCCCTCTATGGTTCTATGGTGGTATTGACTCTATTGACTTCCGGTGGCAGCGATGGGACAATCAGCTGGATTTCATGGAGCTCCTGAAATTCAGCAGCCTAGCGAGGTCGGGTGCCTGAGAAACTCTATTTAGAACAGAGAACAGAGTCCCCCTGGTAAAGGGGACTTGTAGGGGCTCATCAGGGACCCAAAATTGGCATCCAGCGCTCAGGAGGTGGGGAAAGGAGAGACTTGATCGTGAATGGTGCCGAGGAGTCGCAGAGCCACCATTACCTCGCTGAGGTGCCAATAATGGTAAAGTCCTGCCACCACTTTTTAAATTAGTGTTGAAGGGAAAAGAATTCTAAAATTGATTCCTTGATTGTTGGGGAGAGAGAAATTCTGACAGTTTTTCCTTCCCAAGAGTAAAACTTTCCAACTGGGACATTCTGATCAATATCTGCCATGAGGTTGGAAAGTAGTTGGTGATAAAGACCCTGGTAATATCCGGACGAACAGAGACCAATGAAAGTGAGGGGTTAGTGGTTTCGAGAAAGAAGTTAGACTATTCCTGAAAGTGGAGATTGGTAAAAAAGACAGAACTTAACCCGAGCAGAACAGTATGAACTCTCAATCTATAAGCCCTCCTGACTATTTAGACATTTAACATACTAAAAGAGAGACATTCGTTTATGAAAGGGGAGAGAGAAGAGTAGAAAAAAGGAAAAAGGAAAGAGAAGGAAGAAAGGAGAGACGGAAACGTGGAGGCAGAGAGGGGGAGAGAATGGGGAACAGAGAGAGAAAAGACCGGAGAAGAAGACAGAGATTGGAGAGATCGGAGAGACTGGAGATCGGTGAGTTTGGAGAGTTTGGAGAGACCGGAGAAATGTAAACTAGTTCAGAATATGGCAGCCAGGATGGTCACCGGAAGACCTAAAACTGACCATATAACACCAATTCTAAAGTCTTTCCATTGGCTGCCTATTAGTTTCCGGGCACAGTAGAAGGTGTTGGTTATTACCTTTAAAGCCCTACATGGCTTGGGGCCAGCCTACCTGCGGGATAGCCTTCTCCCATACAATCCGCCCCGCACACTAAGGTCCTCTGGGAGGAAGCCAGTCAGCAGCCAGTCAGAACTAGGTTGGCCGCGGTTACCCAGAGGACCATCTCTTCTATCGCTCCCAAGTTATGGAATGGCCTGCCGGAGGAGACCCAGCACATTACCATTCTTGACTGCTTTAAAAGAGCAGTCAAGACTGATCTCTTCTGACGGGCCTTCCAAGACTAGCATTTCCATCGCCTCCCATCAATTGTCTTGCTGTTCTTTTAATAGTTGATTGATTGTTGTGTGTTTTAGGGGGCTGGTTTTAGGTGGATTGGTGGGTGGAGAGGATTGGGTATGGTTTTTAATGTTTTTAATGTATTAGTGTATTTGGTTTTATTCGCCGCCTCAATCCGTGTCGAGAGGCGGGATGGAAATAATAATAATAATAATAATAATAATAATAAATAATAATAATTGTTATTATTAAATGGAGAGAAACAAAAACTTTGAAATATAAACTGTGATTTTGAGAATGGAATCCTGGTAATAAAACTGAATAAAGGTTGGTGAGAGCAACTCCAAACATAAGGGTCACAAAACTCTAAGGAAAGACACCTGAACATCCCACTCAACACCCACGCTATTTACCATTAGCATATTTTGTCCAGGGCTTAGTGCACATTTAGATCCACCTACCTTATTGTTTATCTGTATACGCATATAGTGGATGGTGATATACTAGCAATATACTTAAGAAGATTAATATGTGTATAAGTATTTACTGACATTTTAAATCTTAATTCAATTCTTGTCTAATTCTTGTCATAATCGTTGCATATTTTGTTCATTAACTTGTCATTTGGATATTGAAATATCAGGCTTGAAAGGTGGGAAAACAGACTAAAACTTTTGACCAGTAAAATTAAAATAGAGCTTAACGGGTTTGGAATATATCTAGCACAGCAAAAGAGATATTGTGAAAACAACTTTAATAGTAGTATTGAAGCTGGTGACGTCTGCTTGTTTCAAGGTCGTGCTATAGTTCTCCCTACTCCCCTTTTAGATAACGGGGGGGGGGTGGAGAAGCGGCAGACCTCGAAACGAACAAGTAAGAATAACAAACCGCTTAACCTCTAAACTTTAACTGGTAAAGTTTACTTTGTGACTTTACAGTTCGTGAGAAGCCAAGAAGGTCGAGAGGTCCATCTGCTGGTCTATTTAATGAATTGAATATGATGAACTTGAAGTAAATATAAATAAGTTCTATATAGATATATAAAGTACCAACAGACATTGCTGATTTCTGATTGTTGCTAGCTGATAAATTTAACGGATTTAAAAGCCGAATATTTAATAAGTGGCTTTCTAGATTCCCCCAAGTGGTTTCAAGGGGAAACAACTCAGAGTGTGAATGAATTGATATATTGATTGAACTGAACACTGCTCATTGATTGTTTATTTTTCTTGGACTATACATTACACAAATTGAACGGTGATTCTAATCAATTAACTACATTTTAATATAAATGGATTAATTATTCTAGTTAATTATCTCAATCACCCCAATTTGATTATTTCATCTAACTAAAATCCTCTATTGATAAAGAATCCCTAATGCATTTAAGCCCTAACTCAGTTCTGGACACTGGAATTCTTACAACCAAGTGTGCTTTCACGGTTTTGCTCCCGACATCTTTGCCCCTAACATCACCTCATTTTTGGTCCATATTGCTTAAAGGTAGCTTTGAAGGCCCACACTATTAACAGATGCATCCTTTCAGCAATATGGATAAAGCTATACTGTCCTAAGTTATCTGCTTTGAGTCCCATTTTGGGTGAAAGATGGACTAAAAAATAATGAGATAGGTACTTCCAAGCTTACTACCACTTTTGAGATGGATCACTAAGCTCTTGGCAGAGACATGCACCTAAGTCCCAATTTTTCTGCTCAATGGTATAAATACATGTGCCAGGATCCTGTGGGTGTTCTACACTTGTGTAAATACACATGCAGTTGTACTTTTGGGGCACATTACACAATGGACAGAATCTGTTTCCTGGTTGCATAGGTGAAATTCCACAAAATTAAATATTTCATGTTAGTCCAGAGCAGAGTAAAGCCACTGAATAACTAGGATGTATTTCTGTGTTGATTCTCTATTTAACAGTTCATTCAATGTGTTTGCTTGAGTTGGGAATAGCCAACAGAATTCCAGCCTTACAGTTGTGCATTCTTGGGTGGTACATAACTGTTTGTCAGTGCCTCCAGTGTGCCAACTGATTCATTAGGTCTGCAGAAACAGCCACAAAAATGCTCAGCTAGTTTTGTAGGGAAACTGATGTGTGTTTGAGTCAACAACAGGATTCTGGTTATTATTGCATTTATTTTCATTCATTCATTCATTCATTCATTCATTCATTCATTCATTTATTTACAGGCTCTCCCCAGTTATCTGACAGGTTAGGGACTGGAACGCTCTCAGAAAACAGAACTGATCAAAAAGCGGGAACCATGTGCCATACTTTATGGAGCATGAAGGAAGTACAGAAGCTCACTTGGGACTGACTACACATGTGCTGCTTGCAAAGTCTCTCAGCCAGCTTAGCACTTCTCCTGCCCCCATTACTCTTTGGAAGCAGTGCACATGTGCAAGCAGTTCCAGGTGAGCTTTCATAGGTGAGAACAGCAGATGAAAGAGTGAAACCTCCAATAAACTAAGACAACTTGTCCTTAATTTGGAAGAGTCAACAGATTGAGTTATCAGATAACAGGGCATCAAAAGGTGGAAGGTTCCTGCATTTGAGATCGAGTTTTCCTTTTTTCTGAGGTTGGGATAGAAGGTGATTTCCAAAAGTTTAAAACCTTAGCTGAAAAGAACCAACAAATATTCCACCTTAAAACACTAATGAAATCAGTTATACTGTTAAAATACCAATTAATTTTTTAAACATCATCATCATTATCATGCAGCAAAATATTTAAAAAGTCCAGTTAACTAGCAGCCACCAAGATGGCCCTCCTTTGTAGGGATAGGAAGAATGTTTGAAAATAGCTGAAAAATGGTCAAAATGTGTTTTCTGAGTATTGGGGAGACCCTCTGACTAAGGAGAAATCTTCGCAGTTGGGGACTAATTCTGCACAATGTCACGTGTTTTTTTTCCTCCACAGGAAGCAGCATTTTCTACGCAGAAGATAATATTTCTGCACAGAAATTGGTGTTTTCTGCACAGAAAATCTTGTTTCCTGTTGATTTTGTGTAAAAAAAGTGCAAAATTTTCACAGAATAACTCTTGAACTGTTAATGATCTTCAAAAATTGCATAATCTTTTTTGGGCAGGGAAGAAAATTGCTAAAATTAATCATTGCTTCTTTTGAGAATGAAAGTAGTGGAGAATTACATCCCTGCACTTCTGCATCTGCCCCAGATTAACTTCTGAAAATGACTCAGTCTGCTCTTCAAAAGAATGATGATGCTCGGAGCAGTGACTTGTAATAAAAATTTCTGACAGCTCTTTCTTTTATTCCAGCATTCTCCTCACGACCAAAGACTCGTGCTCAATGTCGCCATGCTGGTGGTGTATGCAAATTTCGCCATTGTTCCTCCAACTTTACATCCATTGGCAAGTGTGGCCTTGGTTTTGCGTGCTGCAAAAAGAAACAGGTAAGAATAATAGAGAAATACTACCTAATTGTGTGTTTAGCTTATTTCAGATCTTTGTTCATTTTCTCCTTGCAAAATGATAACAGGTCTAAGGAATAAAAGCAGGAGTTAGAACTGATATCTGTCATAAATGAATCTAGTAAGAGTTTGAGACTGACTGGGAAAAGAAATTCTAGCAGAAGGTTTCATGGACTCTGGTCCACTCCATCCAATGCAGCTGGTGAATTCTCCCCTTTTCTTCTGAATCTCTGTCAAAATCCAACAGGAAGTGATGTCACATAACTTCCTGTTCAGCTTTGAAGTGGAACTTCAGTGAAAATGGACCTATGGGGGGAGGTTGTAGGGAGTTGTGTTTTTGTTCCTATAGGAGAGCTTCTGCATTTTGTTTTAGCAAAAAATTACTTGCAAATTATGCCAATTTTTTAAAAAATGGGGGTTGGGGCTGGTGGATTGCTTTAGGGCCAGGTAAAGTAGAGTATAGGGCCTTTACCTCACCCTTCCCTTTATCAGCTGTCTGCTAAAGGGAGTATGAGTTGAGACTGGCTCATACTGGCTACTCAAAACAGATTGAGACTGAGACAAATTTCATGCACTTCATTTGTAGTCAGGGTCTAGAGAGTTTGAAAATCACTCATCACACCTGAGCGATGCTTCCTTACCTATTTATGGTGAGCTATAGTCCTAGAACCTTAAAATTGGGAGAGCTGTCCTGTGTCTTGGACAATATGCAACTGTATTTCCTCAAGTATCACTGCTTTGCTGTTGTCCAGTGAGCAGAAGTACATTATGGTTTGGATCATTGTGGTTAAAGGAAGAAGCACGGGGAAGTCTATTCACACTGTGTTGGATGCTGTCCCAATGTTTTCATGAGTTAGTGAACTCACTGGCTGTTCAAAACTGATATATTGTATTATATCAGGGTGAACTATAAACATTGGGAATATTTCAGGTTTGCGAGGGAAGTATTCATTTTAATCATCTGAGAAGTTATTTCAAATAACGAGGCTGATAACAACCCATTTTTCTTCCTTTCCTTTTTATTTGAAACTACCATCTAGGCATTTAATTTTGATTCTCAGTGTGTAGATGTGGGTTAAAGAATTCCACTTTTAAACGTGACTGAATCTTACAGGGTCTTTCTCTTTCTGCAGGTAGTACTGAGGCATTGGGAACATGATGGATCTCCATAGCTTACCTGGTCAGCCTTTTTCCTGAATTGCTCCCCACCTGAGCTTTTAACTCAATCAGTTTGAAGTTTGTTGAATTTTCTTTATTTCACGCTAATTAAAATCCATGCATTCAGGCATCAGCATTCATAAAGTGTACCTTTGTTTTCAGGAGATATTCTTCAGCTGATAGAGACCTTTTGGCTGTGCCAACCACTGAGACAATTTGGATTCCCCCCTTCATGATGCACAGCTGGTAATCTGGCTCCTGTTAGTAGTTGGTGGTGGGGGAAGGACAGTTGCTCTGGTGGCAGTAGTAGCTGGAATTGGAGATAGCAAAATGTTAACTCCATTCCTGGCAACAGTGGTGGCCAAGACGGCACTTCTTCAAACCCTGGGAAATGGCAAGGCAAGGCAAGGCCAAACTGTATCCAGTCTATAGCAGTCACCAACAGTTGGGAGCCCAAGACATTCAACAGTCGGGATCATGTGAAAAATGAAGGTATGTATGGGAGCTCCTGAGCAAAGCAGGAGCTGGCATGTCCCAGTTTCATGTGCATCCCACCCTTGAGTCAGTCAATGCACTATTGCAGTTGCAGAAAAGCCCTGCTATAGTGGCAGAGCCTGTGGACACGATTGCACCACCCAACACAAATTCTACATGCTAGAGGTGTGAAAAGTCCACAGAGCTTGTGCATGTGCATGTGCTTCTGCGCGTGTAGAAATGGCAACCATACTCCTGGTTACACTGGAGCAGCCTAGAACATCCTGCCCTCAGATTTAGCTGGGTATTAAGCCCACCTCCAAAAATATTGCTCTATCAGGGTTCAGAAGAGGCTCTCACCAGGGAAAGATCAGGGAGGATGTCCCTATTATGGTAGGGAAATTCCACCCTAAGATAAGGGTGTGTGAGAACAGAAGGAAGATGATGGCACTTTGGGAGTACTCTTCCTAATTTGACACTATTTGACTGTAGATATGGCAAATGGCTTATTAGGGTAACTTAGCAATGGTCTCGCTCTACTTTCTGCAGTATATAGGTGCCCGGCCCTCAAAGAACCATGTCCATTGTGGCTAACTGAGAATAACCCTTGGATGCTGGAATTCCCAGAAGTCAGGATCAAGGGGAAGGCAGAAGGTAATCTGGTAAAAGACACCTATGTCCTCGTTGAAGGAAAGGATCTACCACCGCTGGAACAATACAAGTAACCCCTCAGAGCCAAGAAAGGAATTGGCAAGACCATAGATGGTTTGCCGAAATGGGATATCATCATGCCCATGCAGTCCATCTGCCATGCAACCCTATTGCCTGTCCTTAAGATGGATGGGAAAGCATGGCATATGACAGTTGACTTCAGTGTGCTCAATGCCACATCTCCCCCAGTGGCCCCCATTGTGGCCAAATATAGCAAAATGTTGTCAGCCATTGCTGCGTGTGTGGAATATTGTAGTGGATCTGGCTAAGGCCTTCCATTTGATCATGCTCCATGAGAGCTGCTGGTATAAATTCACATTCAAGTTTTGTGGCCAGCAGTACATCTTTAAGCGTACCCCTCAAGGTTTCCATCCAAGCCTCAGCATTTGCCATGCCTGCTTCTTCAAAATGTGGGAGAAATTGAGACCGTCTTCACGGCCACACTTCCTGTCCTACCTGGATGACATTTTAGTACATGCGCTGACAGAGGAGGAGAGCAAAGAGATAACCAGGGAAATCCTAAGTCTGATCTGGGATACTGAGTTCAGAGCAAACCAGGAGAAAGCCTGGTTGGTCATGACTGAGGTAAAGTACCCAGGACTCTCATTGGGGTCAGATGGACAAACACCAGACACACAGTGTGTGGAGGTGATCTCTAAGCTTCCCATGTCCTTAGAGCTGCTTGCACTGATGGCACTAATAGGAATATTCAATTTCTCTTCGAGTCCTTTGTGGAGAAGACTCGTCCCTTGAATGTGCTCCTCAAGGACACAGTTGGGAATGGGGACTAGCTCAGCAGAATGCCTTTGCTAAGCTGAAGCACAGCCTACTGAAAGCCCCTGCCCTTGCTCACCTTGACATTTCTAATCTGTTTTGTATCAACTGGGTAAATTGGAATGTAGCATAGCTGTTACCCCCACTCAGCTGCACACTGACAAGCACAGAGTCATTGCATATGCCTCTCACTGCCTGAAGCCTGCCGAGCAAAAGTACAGCGCTTGCAAGAAGGTCTGCCTGGCCTTTCACACTGGCAATTCATTGAGGGAAGTGGGTGAGTCATTGTGCAGACTACAGACACCCCTCTCAAGTACATTCTGTCAGGCAAGATCTAGAACAGACAAGTCTCCGATGAGGAGATCACATAGTGGACACTTGCCCTAGTAAACCGTGATTTTGAGTATAAAAAGAAGCAGAGCAAGGTTCTTTCTCTTCATGGCCTGGTAGAAACAGGAGAGCAGGACGAGTGTCTCCTTCTACGTTTCATTCATGTGCAGTGGCCAGCAGAGTGGGAGAGCCCAACTGTAGGGCTTTGTGTGCTGGTTCTGTGACAGTTCATTTCTCCATGTCTCAGCACACCTAAGACTGGCTACAGAGCAATCTGGGTGGATGACTCCTTCACACTGCAAGGCACAACATGACCTCGCTCAAGTCAGGTGGCCAAGGTAGAAGCCCTAAGAGCCATCTTAGAATATGAGCTGTTTGACTGTCCACTTGAGTCTATGCAGACCCAGAATGGTCTGCCAGAGCTGGTGCTTTGAGTAGTTTATGTCACAACCTTTGATTGTTTGACGTTGCAAAAGCAGGTGCTGATTGTCTCTACTTTTTCCTCCAACCAAGCGAACCCTACTTGTAAACATAGGTGTAAAATATCTCCTCAGGAAACCCCCCCCCTTGCAGGCCTCCTCTTTGAGCTAATATTCCCCCCCTTTTAATAGAGGTACTGGCATCACAGGTGGACCTCTGAGTCACCCAAGTTTTGGGTTAACAGGAGCACACATAAATCAATTTGATCTGCTTCTCCCTTTGGAAACTACCCATGTTAGAAGCAACTTATTTACAAATCAACTTCTTCATTTCAGAGCATCTGACTTTGTTGCTGTTGTGTGTCTTAAATTCTTTTGCAACTAATAGAGACTCCAAGATTTGTTCAGTGGTGTTGGCTACCATTGCCTTCCTCTGAGTTCAAAGGTGACTTTCTGAACATCCTCCAGCGGGCTTCCTGGTTTTCTGGCATCCTAAGCCAACACTCATGTACTGGATGAACTGCAATAATTCATGTTGTAAGATTGCAAAAACAGAGATTTAAAGTGGGCACCATGGGCTGTAACTTGTATCCATTTAGTGTGATGTTGTGGCAGACAGTTCTCATGCACACACATCCTTTTCCAGTAAAAACAATGGCTGAATAGGTGTCATGGATGACTTCATAGGTGCACTGGCCATCATAGCTGTTAAGGGGTGTCAAACAGGGATGGTGGGACTTCAAATCATCATCTGAACAAATAATGCCAAGGTTTGCTCTGTGTCGGTACCCTTCTACGCTAACAGTCTGCCATTTGGGTCTGGATACTGTATCCCGATGATTACGGTTTTTGGAATACAGTATGTTTCCTGAGACTATCTGTATTCCAAGGGCTCATCCACATTAGCCATTCTGGTAGTAATGTAGGACAACATTTGCTAAAACATCAGTGTTGGCTGCATCTAAGAGAGACATGCCTGCTCCTAACAGATGTAATCCGATCTGTCCATGCCCATTTAACTCTAGTGGGACTTACAGATCCAGACGACAACTTAAGCCATTCTGCCCAGCCGGCTTCACTGGGGTGTAAATAGGGTGCACACTCAGGCCACTGTGTGGTGATATTCAATTCATGAAGTCCTACTTGGATCTCTTTCAAGGAGATCATCAGCTGTAATAGTATTAGTTTGCAAATATCTCATTTTAATACTTGTGAACCCATGATGGGAGACTCTGTCTGCATCAGTGTGGCAGCGTCCTTAAGTAATGGATTGAATGCAGTAGTGATCGCATGCCAATGGATGAACTGGAGGGTGTACCTGCCTCCCTCGTGAATGAGGTTCAGGACAAGTATTCCCTTTGACTGAAACCAAATTGATTTGTCACTCGAATTGCAAGCAGTCTGGTTCAGAGAGGTGAATCAGGACAGTGGACTGTTTTTAGCTAAATCGGTTCACAGCATACTCCAGTATTGCTTCTGCCAATCTGTAACCTGGACAATTTTGCATTTCCCCGACAGTGAGACAAAATTGATTTCAATAGAAGCTGTGTGCCCTTCAGCAGTTCCAAGGAGGATGGAAAGCACAAAGGGATCTCCAGTGTTCCAAGTTGCAACTGTAACAATCACCATGTGTTAAGCTGGAGTGGGGGGGCTGCCGAATAGAGACTGTTGAATGCCAAGGCAGCTGTGTTGGATTTGCACTTGGTGATGAAGTAGGGTGATTTTGCCTTTGGGCCTTCCTGGCTAAAGACCTCCTCATTCCTGTTTTCAGGGTGTATACTTTTAACAATCGTACACGATGCAGCCGATTTGTGGGGTCAAGAGACAACTAACAGGGGGAAGAACTAACTAATAGGGGGAAGAAAAGGAGAATGGTTCTTACTGTAGGTTGTTGTGGGTTTTCCAGGCTTTGAAGCTGTGTTCTATTAGTATTTTAGGATGCCAGCCACAGATGCCGGTGAAACGTCAGGGGAAAATACTAATAGAACATGGCTTCAAAGCCCGGAAAACCCACAACAACCTATGGATTCCGGCCACGAAAACCTTCGACTTTAGTTCTTACTATGTTTGGCAAGAGTGGAGCCATGATTGCCACTGATGTGCTGAAAGGAAGAAAGTCAAAATCTACCATCTACTAAAAGCTAAATCTAACATACTAAGAACTATGTGCCAAAATGAAAATGATCACTGGCCACTTGCTTTTTTTTTTTACCATTTTTAATTAATAAAAACAAACAAGCATAGAAAAAACATAAAACAAAACATAAACCTGCCAAGGCCAACAATTAACACAAACCATAGTACAAAGAAAAGAACACTACAGAATATAAAGAATACATAAGAAAAGAATATATAACAAAACTACAAAAAGAAAAATTAAAAATTGGTTACACCCTTGCTGCAAACAGCAACTAGTAATTAATCAAACACCCAACCATCTGTCACTTTAGATATCATAATAACGACATGTTGCTGTTCCTATAACATCATATATATTTATCTAACTACGTATATATTTAGTTAATATCAAACATTAATATACTAACATATAGTCCTAAAATATAAAGTAATAGCCAACAAGATCTATTGGTAATATTATTGTTAGTAATCCATATTGGATTAGATAAACTATATAAGAATTAGACTTTCAAAGCAACAATCAGTTTAATTCATTTATCAGTTTATACTTTTCATGTGAGTTTAAGAAAAGAAAGAAACAACAAAACAAAACAAAAACAATACACCAAGTTGAAGTTATAAAGCTTGCCCTCTTAATATCAGCTTCCTTCTTTTTTCCCCATTTCTATCAATTCAACAAAATTATGATAATTATTACATCTGAGGATAGATTATTATATATCTTCTTTTTTAGAGACTTTCAGAATCATAAAGCTGCTTTATCAAATCATATCCAATATCCTCATCCTCAACTTTACCACTTTATTCTTTAAAGAAGATCATATCCTTACCTCATATTATCCATGCAGCTATGCCAAATCAAGGGGAAAAAACCCCAGTAACAACTATAACTTTATCATTTTCCCCCTAGAAATAATTATTTTTATCCCACTCCCATTTTCATAAAACATTTCATAATCTCATCTTCAACAACCATTTTCCCATCAATTTGCTCTGACCTTACATTCCATTGTTTCCCAAAGCTGGATGCAATCCTGTGTCTTTTCCCACCACTTTGACTGCTAAAGTTTATTTCATATCTTCGTGCAGGTTCAGAACAGATCTTCTCCTGCACCTCAAATCTTTGTTGAAGCAGTTCCTGAGACAGCTCTTATAATCTCTCTTGCTCCAACCCCCCCAAAACAGGAGGACTTTGAACCTTCAATTCTTTCAACACATAGGCCATCTCCTTTTGAAAAATTCTTTTGTGGACTTCTTGTGATCTCTCCTGCTGCAATTCCTGTAGTACATCAATACATTCTTCAGAGTATAAGTCAAACTTAAATCTGCCAAAATACACAAACATTACTTCAGTATTTTCTTCTCCACCTAGGTCCTCTATGGCAGAATTATTTGAGTCCAACAAATCTGTTAGCTTTCTTTCTATTTCTCCAAATTGCCTCACCGCTTTATGTGTGCAGTCTCTAAATTCCATCAAGAACTCCATGAAGTAAGTTGGCACTTTCTCTTGGTCACAGTCAATGTGTAAATCCATCTTGTTAAGCAAGTCAGAACAAAAGTCCAGTCAAAACAATTATTGAAAATATTTATCTTTAAGGCCAGGATAACCCTAAATAAATTTTTTGCCCTCATGGATAGTTACAGTTTTTCCCTGTAGATGGCGTATTACAATGATTCATGGGGTAAATGTTCCAATTAGTTCCAATTACTTCCAGCTTAATTTCCTCAATCCAAAATTATAATCATTCTAAATACAAAATTATGTATTTTTTTTAAATCCACAGGCATCAAGAAGACAACATCTTCCTAAATCCCCTTCCAAAAATTTACACTTTTGATTAGTTGTAACCATATATTTACTTTGGCAGCCTTAGAAAAAGAGTACTGTCTCTTTAAAACTGTCCTTCTTGCGAGAGAGCAATTTAGCTTTAGGGAAAGATTTACAGTTGTAGCAGACCAGGGCTCCTTGCATAATCCAAAGAATTCCATTGAAAACAAACCTTTAGTTGCAAGATGCCAGGCAGCAATTAATATAATGTCCTTAAGAGGGGTTGTAGACCACCAACCCCTTAGTCTCCCAGAAACAGTCATGATTTACCTTCAGCAGCCTTGAGTCCTGCTGTGCCTGTTGAATTCCAGAGCAGACAACAGCCTGGACCCAATTTCCAGCTGCATCTGAAGATCCTTCAGACTCCCTGTCCTTCAAGGTGGTCTTTTGCTTGACAAGAGGGAGCTTAACAGCCTCCCGCACTGCCAAGAACAGCCCCTCTGGTTCCACAATCAGGTAGACCACCTAAATTGTGTCATCCATTAAGGCGCTGGAACAGGAACCACTGGTCCCTGCTCTTTTGAGCAGTTCCCATATATACCTCCTCTCCTTGCCCTGTCCTGGAGGGTCATGCCCTCCCTATTGCTGGTGAGAACTGCTGGCCTCTTCCTGTTTTCCCAAATTCCTCAGTTGTCCTGGCCATGACCACTGCCGGCAAAGGAGCCACTATGTTGCTCTCTTCAGTTTCAACCATCGCCACCACCGGAGCATATGTCTCTCCCCAGTTACCACAAAGGGCCAGATTACCAGGACTGCCTGTCTTATTGTATTCTATGTGTGACTTGTGGTTACCATAGGTCAGTGTTTAGACTGGTTCCCACAACTTGGAGTCTTCTCCCTTCCTAGTGACTTTAATGGGCACCTGACTCCCTCAGGAGGTGTAAGAGCCTGTGGATCTATTCTGCCAAGTAGCCTCATGGTGAGATGTCCAGATCAATGGGGCCCATTGCTATTTTGGTTTGTGAGTTCAGATTTCCATAAAGGAGATTCTTAAACTTGTCCCTATGAAAGTCATAGTCGCCCAGGTCTGTAGAGAATCTAACCTTCCATGTCAGGATAGCTAGCAGCTTCTTCCTGGCAATGTAAGCCTCAGGACTGTTGTTCAGAGCCTGATGTTCCTTGACAAAGAGGGTATTGGCTGTTTGCCCTGGCCAAGGGATGTGGACAGTTTCCCTCATCCAAGGGTGCATGTCCAGTTTGACCAGTTCATGAGCAGCCGTCACTGATTCTAGTGCTGGCAGACTTGAGAGGGACAAATAAAGCCTCGCTAATTGGGTCAGGTCCTGCCCATTGGCTGTTGGATACGTGTGGGCAATGGCATTTCACCATATAATGCCTCTATCCTTATTGAGGGGGCCTAACTGTTCAGAGATGGCCTTTGCCTTGATGGCAGTCCATGGAACCATTTCCTCCACTTCCTGGGTTTCAGCTGCCCTATTTGTGCTTCCCCTCCTTGTGGTGACAGATTTGGTCTTGATTGAGTTGAGCAGGGCTAGCTGATCCCAATTGAGACTGAAGGGTGTCTGTGGGTATGCACTGTCCAGTAGGGGGTGTTCCAGGGTGTGCACTGGGTATACTGGAGAAATCTCGGGGCACACCATGGCAATCACATTTCTTTAGTGGATAGCTGCTGCTTCAAGTCCACGATCTTGCATTCACAAGCCTTATGGTTTACGTTTGCATGTTGGACCTTAGGCTGGTTGGCTAAATACTGGGCAGCTTGCTTCACCTTTGAGTGCTCCTCTGTTAGTGTGTCTGTTTGGTTCCTAAGCACCTGATTTTCCAATTGTGCCTTTTCTAATTTAGCTCAGGCCTCTTGTGCAGCAGATGAAAAAGCCATTTTGTCTGCCAGTAACATATTATTCTGGGCCTTCAGGAAATCCAGTTCATTGGCCTGTATTTTGGTCATTTTTCTAAGCTCTTGGATAGGACTGGTGGCATCACTTAGAGCCATCTAGAACACCCAAGAAGCCATTGCATTTTTTGATGGACCAAACAGTGACCTCTCTTTAGATTTAGTGTGGCAGACTTCCTGCAGCATAGCAAATGAATCAGTGTTAAAGGACCCTTCTTTCCATGGGTTATTTCCCATTTTAATAACCTATTCCTCCAATTTTGTCTCTTTTGTCCTCCTCATGGAACATTTTTGCCAATTCAAAACACCAATCAAAAAGCTGCCAATCAAGAAAGAGAGTGAGGGAGCATTATATCATGCTCTCTCATACACAAATATGAAATCAAATTCGAAAACTTTCAACTAACTCAAAGATGTTGAGCTCCATTTGTTGTGGCTCACCAAGAACTGAGACCACCAGATTAGAAAGTAAAACAAGTTTATTTAACTGCGCAGGGATCTCAGTGGAATGAATTTCCAAAAGACTGAGAACCACGAGTTAGGTACCAGCTTTCCTTTTATACACTCTTGTATGCAAGTACAGGAAATGATTAAAATATGACCATATATGAACAGTTTACAGGTTATGGACAGGTTACAGAGACCTAGGTTACAGCTTTCAAAATGATGTATTTTGGTACGAAGGGAGTACTCTCTCTGGGTTGCACAGACCTAAAACTCCCCAAGTTCCCTGCATAGCTAAGTGCATACCTAAGCCTTCTGATAAGATAAAGGATACATCTGTTCGCCTTATTTTTCTCTAATTTTCTACTTAAGCAACTGCAGTTCTAAAGTTTTTAACCCTTTCACATTGGCCAGGACACATTCTTGGAACTGAGGATAAAGGACCAGGACTCAGGGACGGGAAGACTTCCTGAAGTCCTGGTGCTACCAGGGGGGAAAATGAGCCTTGCAGAATGTACACTGCTTGGCTGGACAGTGGGGAGAGAAGGATGGGGGGGGGACAAATCTGAGCCCTGCCTTATTTATTTTTCAGCTAGAGGGGTAACTACCTACAAATCCAAGGAAAAGCCTTAATCTAGAGTCAATCACTGCCCCACACAGTGTTGTGCACCGCCCAATTATCAATAGGCACCACACAGTGCACAGACCGCAAGTCTTGCAGGGAGCTCCAATTGTTGAGCTATCACACACAGAAGAGGGATCGGGGCTTCCTACTCACCCTAACAAAGGAACATGAGTCTAACTGACGTGGTGCACAGCCCACACAAAACAGAAATGTGTTTTGCTACAGTTTGAAGAGATATTGCCTTCGCCACAGATGTTGCTCAGAATGGATCTATTTGCTAGTCTCTCCAGTTCCAACTACCACTGCTGCTGGAACATTTATCCTTCCATCTCCAGCTACCGTGGGAAGCTGGGTTACCTGCACCTCCCGCAAGTAACGGTATGCAGCATGAAAGGGGGAATCTGTTACCCTGACTTCTGGGGGTCCCCTGGGGGACACCTCGATTCACTCCAAAATACAAAGGTTGAGGAAATTAGCAAAGCACTGGCAATAGCAAAACAAGGGGCAGGGTAACCCAGCAGAATCTTTTACCCAATTTTTACGGGGCCCAACGAAGCGAAAAGCCAGACTAATGTACCAATAACTGGATTTTATTAACAAATGCATTCTCATGCATCAACGCACTCACTCACACACAAGCATACACAAGGCCTATTGAGCAAGGAAAGAGGTGAAAATTAATAGGGGATTCAGTGGAGAGGGTGTAAAGGCAGCGATACTGCACCTATCCTGAAGTCTTCAGTCCAGGAAGTGGTGAGAAGAATGGGGCTCAGCAAAGAGAAGCAGCTGAGGGGATCACTCGTCTAACAGAGCGCCGGTCTGCTAGCATGGCAGGGAGTTCTCTGAAGAGATCCTCAAAAACTAGGACTACTTATAGGGCAGAACGTACCTCAAGGGCAGGCTCTCTTCCGGGAAGAACAATGTCCAAAACAAAGGGAGAAATGCCACACAATGGCAACTTGGTAGTCTGCACGATTGGCTTATGCAGATGGACCTTGCAGTGTAGGACTTTTCTAAAGTTGGAGTTGCTCAACCTGGGGAAAACCCAATAATCCACTCAGGTTGGCTGAAAGCCTTTTGTCTGTGCAGACGTGTTTAGCCTGAGGTCCCCTAGGGGAACGTGCCTGGGGTTTTCCCTTGCCTGACCTATTTTCGGTCGTTCAACCTCTTTGTCTATGTACCCATTCCAGAAACCTCTTTTGCATGGTGGGAATATTTGATATCAAATTTATAGTCCCTGGGATAGAGTATGCCAGTGTGGTAACAAATCCAAATTGTCTAAATAGTTAGCACACCCAAAAGGTCTCTACCAGCTCAAAAAGATCTCCCCAAAACAGAGGTACACTTCACAAATGATGATGCCTGAACACACGGATTTTAATTAACATACATCAAACTGATTGTGTTAAAACCTCAAGTGTGGAGCAGTTCAGAAACAAGGCTGTCAGGGTAAGCCTTGGAGATCTATCATGTTCCCAATGCCACAGTATTACCTGCAGAAAGAGAAAGGTGCGGTAAGATTCAGTCATTGTTAGAAGTGGAATACTTTAACCCACATCTACAAATTGAGGATGAAAATTAAATATGTGGATGCTAGTTTCAAATAAAAGGGGAAAAAAGAAAAACATATTGTTATCAGCTTTGTTATTTGAAATGACTTCTCAGACCATTAAAATGAATACTTCCATTGCAAATCTGAAATATTCCCAATGTTTATAGTTCACCCTGATATAATACAATCTATCAGCTTTAAATAGCCCATGAGTTCAGTAACTCATGAAAATACTGGGACAACATCCAGCACAATGTGAACAGACTTCCACCTGCTTCTTCCTTTAACCACAATGATGCAAACCATATTGTATTCGTGCTAACTGGGTGACAGCTCAGCAGTGACACTTGAGGAGACACAGTTCTCTAGTTGTCCAAAACACAGGACAGCTCTCCCAATTTTATGGTTCTAGGACTCCAGCGCAACATAAATAGATAAGGAAGCATCGCTCAGGCTTGATGAGTGACTTTCAAATTCTGTAGACTCTGAATACAAACAAAGTATGTGTAATTTGTATAACAATCTCAGCTCCTCCTCCACTTAGCAGGCAGCTGTTAAACAAGGAGCAAGGAGGTAAAGGCCCTGTATCCAACCTCCATTTTTTTTAAAAATGGCATGATCTGCATGTTATTTTTAACTAAAAAAGATGAAGAAACCCTCTGATAGGAACAAAAATACAGTCCTCTAGAACCTCCCCCCATAGGTCCATTTTCATTGAAGTCCCACCTCAAATGTGAACAGGAAGTTTTGTGACATCACTTCCTGTTGAATTTTGACAGAGATTCGAAAGAAAAGGGGGAAATTCACCAGCTGAATTGGATGGAATGGACCAGAGTCCATGAGACCTTCTTGTAGAATTTCTTTTCTCAGTTAGTCTCAAAGCTCTTATGAGATTCCTTTATGACAGATATCAGTGGAACTCCTGCTTTTAGGCAGTACCTGTATCTTTCAAAAGCTGTCATGAATTCTTGCTAGATCCAGGAATGGATCCACACTGCACAATTATAACAGCTGGAGAATACTTTAACTTCCATGGCCCCAACCTATGGAATCCCAGGATTTTGTAGTGTCATGAAATACTCAGAGAGATCAGAGTGGCACAGTGGTTTGAATGTTGAAACAAGATTATGGGGGAATCAGGGTTCAGATTTCCACTCAGCCATCGAAACCCAGTTGGATGACCTTGGGCAAGTGACACTCTCACACCTTGGAGGAAGGCAGTGGCAAACCTCCTCTGAATAAATTTTGCCCATGAAACTTTGTGATAACATTGCCATAAGTCAAACTTGATTTATAACAAAAACAAGGAGTATTGCAATTTCTTAAGTAGATCCCTATCAACTATAGTGTTAGAATTCACTGGCACAGCATTGTATGTATAAAACTACAGATTCCAGGATTAAATAGGATGAAACCACAGGTAGTTAAAGTGGTATCCAAATGCTCTAATTGTGCACTATCAATACTCCTTAGGGCTGTTCTCATTTTAGGTGGATAAATGAACAAAGAGTTAAAATAAGCCAAACAAACAATAAGACAGTATTTTTCTGTGAAATTTCTTACTCACCATTTTTTGCAGCACACAGAACCACGTTCACCACACCTACCAATGGGTCTATACATGATGGGGCAATGGAGATGCCTGCATATACCACCAGCACGGTGACATTCTAAAGTCCTGGGTGGCGAGGAGAGTGCTGGAACAAAAGAAAGAGCTGCCTTATATTTTCATTACACAAAAGTCACTGTTCTTTGCATCATCTCTCTTTCTAAGAGCAGACTCAGTCATTTTTAGAAGCTCATCTGGGGCAGATACAGTAGCTCAGGGATGTAATACTTCATTACTTTCATTCTCAAAAGAAGCAATGAGTAATTTTAGCAATTTTCTTCCCTGTGCAAGAAAATTTTCCAAAAATATGCAATTTTTGAAGATCATTAACAGTTCAGGACTTATTCTGAGCAAATTTTGCACATATTTTACACAGAAAAAACCATTTCTATGCAGTAAACATTTTCTGTGCAGAAAACAGCAATTTCTGTGCTGAAATATTGTCTTCTGTGCCGAAAATGTTGCTTCCTGTGAGGGGAAAAAACACATGTGACACTCTTAATAATTAGTTCCCAACTTCAAAGATCCTCCTCAGTGAGAGGGTCTCTTCAATCCTCACAAAACACTTTCTGGCTATTTTTCAACTATATTCAAACATTCTTCCCATCCCTACAGAAGAGGGCTTTCTTGGTGGCCCTCCCAGATTGGAGACTGAGCAAGTTAGGTAGACTTTTAAAATAATTTACTGCATGATGAGGACGGTGTTTAAAAAATTAATAGGTGTTTTAACAGTATAACTGATTTCATTAGTATTTTAAGGGGGGTTATTTTTTGTTTTTATCAGCTAAAGTTTTTAAACTCTTGGAAACCACCTTCCATCCCAACCTTAGAAAAAGGGCAGGATAGAACTCAAATACAGGAAGGCTCCACTTTTTGATGCCTTGTTATCTTATGATTCACTCTCTTGACTGTTCCCAATTAAATGACAAATTGTATTACTTTGATGGGGGTTTAAGTCTTTCCTCAGTTCTTCTCAACTACGGAGGCTCACTTCAAACTACTCACACATGTGGCCTGTTTGCAAAGCCTGTTGAGGGATAGTGGAAGTGCTAAGCTCACTGAGAGCCTTTGCAAGCAGCACATGTATGGTCGGTCCCAAGTGAGCCTCCGTACATCCTTCATGCTCCCTGATGTATGGTACATGGATCTTGCTTTTCAACTGATTCTGTTTTCTGACAGGGCTCCAGTCCCTAACCTGTCAGATAAGTGGGGGAAGCCTGTAAACAAACAAACAAACAAACAAACAGACAAACAAACAAACTAACACACATTAAATAATAACCAAAATCTTGTTGTTTGCCTACAAAAGTAGCTGAGCACTTTTGTGGCTGTTTCTGCACTCCCAATGAATCAGTTGGCCCACTTGAGTCACTGACAAAAAGAAATGTGCCACCCAAGAATGTACAACTGGAAAGCTGGAATCTTGTGGGTTAGTCCCAACTCAAGTGAATGAACTGCTAAATGGAGAATCAATACAGTAGTAAATCTTATTGATTCAATGGCTTTACTCTTCTTAGGACTAACACGAAATGGTGATGCTTGTGGAATTCCACTTATGCAACCAGGAAATGGGTTGTGCCCATTCTATAGTGGGCCCCCAAAAGTACAGCTGCATGTGTAAATGAACTTACAGAAGTGTAGAGCACCAAGAGGATTCTGGCACATGTATTTATACCATTGAGCAGAAAAATGTGGGACTTCGCTGCATGTCTCTACCGAGCGCTTAGTCATCCATCTCAAAAGTGATGATGAATTTGAAACTACATATTTCATTCTTTTTTTAGCACATCTTTCTCCTCAAATGATTCTTAAAGCAGATAACATAGGGCAGTATATCTTTATCCACATTGCTTAAAGGATGCATCTGTTACTCGTGTGGGCCTTCAGAGCTATCTTTAAGCAATATGGGCCAAAAATGATGTTAGGGCAAAGATGTTGGGAGCAAAACAGTGAAAGTACACTTGGTTGTAAGAATTCTAGCATCCAGAACTGAGTAAGGCCTTCAGTAGATTAAGGGTTGCTTATCAATAGAGGGAATACCACCATGGAATCATACAATTGGAAGGGAACTCAAGGACCATCTCCTTCAATCCCCTGCCATGTAACAATACATAGCTAAAGCACTCCTGGGAGATGATCCCCCAACATTTGTTTGAAGTCCTCCAAGAAGAGGAGTCTACCATGCTCTGTGCAAGTCCATTACATTTACTCTCAGGAAGTTTTTCCTAATGTTTAGCTGGAATCTCTGTTCTTGGGGTTTGGATCCATTGTTTTATGCCCTTGTCTCTGGATCAGCAGAAGAGAACTTTGTTCCATCTTCTATATGACATCACTTCAGATATGTAAAGTTGGCCATTGCATCACCTCTCAGTTTTCTCTTCTGAAAGCTTAACACGCTCAGTTTCCTAAGCCATTAGAATGGAAATCCTAGCTCCACCCTTCTTCAGATTTCCTATTCATCCGCAGTTTACAGGACATGTTACCTGTAGCAGTCATCAACACCAGGAACAGAAAAGATGAAAAGATTGTGAAGATCTTCATGACTGAAGAATGGGGGCAGTTGTTAAGGAGATGCCAAGATAAAGAGACAACCAACAGGAGGTTATATGAGAGGCTGGAGAATGACTGAAAGCTCCTAGTATTTATAGGAGAATTGGGTGATTGTGTCACATGCTATGGACACTTGTAGGTGTCGGTTGAGGTTTTGCTGCAATTTGTCCACAGTAATAATTGTTATGCAAATAGATTGCTATTCAATTGGGAAGAAGTTGTTGGGAACCTGTAGCCCAAACCAAATATTCATATATGGCATTTTTGATGGGATGCATAGAAATGATTGAGCAAGCTTATTTACTGTAAGAACTCTTTGACAGTGAGATAAACTGCCTTGGAATGTGGGGAACTCTTTGTCGTTAGAGGTCTTTAAAAAGAGGATGGAAGGACATCTTTCAGGAATGCTTTAATTTTGTACTCTTACATTCCAAAGGGTTAAACTAGATGGTCCCTTTCAGCTCTAAGATTCTATGATCCTATGAACTAGGGATGGGACAAATCCAGAATTTTCCGGATTCGAATCTGGATCCGAATCCCTGGAAGGTTCTGGGAATCCACAAATCTCACGAATCTCGAATCTTTCAAATCCTTTTTTAAGAAAGGGCTTAAAAAGCAAGGGAAAGAAGGATTATCTTGGGCAAGACACACTCACTCAGCCTTAGCAAAAGCCTAGGCAAAGGCAAATTTCCCTCTGAAGAAATTTGGCCAAGACAATTGTCCTAGTTTTGCCTCAGGATCTCCCCAGATTGAAAATGACATGAAGGCCCTTTCTACACAGGCAGGAAAATGTGGATTAATCCCATCTTTTCCTGCCTGTGTAAACAGGGCCACATACTACAGTAGAGAGATAATCCAGGTCAAAACTGGCTTTTCTTTGCAGAGCTTCTTCTGGCATCCTGGGGTTTGTAGTTTCATGATGCACCAGCACATTTTGTCAGAGAAGGCTGTGATACCTTGTAAAACTCCAAACCCCAGAATTGCGTCTGAAAGAGGTTTGCAAGGAGCTCTGCAAAGGAATGTTTCAGTTGTCCTTGAAATCTCAAGCCTGTAGCTTCCAGTCAAGTACTGAACTTAAATATGAAATGTTCAACTTAAATATCTTAGAATACAAGCCCAGCTGTATTTTCTGAAATTGTTAGCAAAGGTCATTATTACTCTAAGGGAAAACCTCACCTACTTACTATCTTCCCTTGTTTGTATAGCCTCCCAAGTTTTCAGGTGTCCCAGTCTTCCTGGTTTTCAGGCGTCCCAGTCTCCCTGGTTTTCAGGCATCCCAGTCTTCTACAATCTATTTAGTTGGTGGATTCAAAAGATTTGGTTTGCCTATTTTGGCACAGGGATTCGGATTCGGGAATCTTGAATCCTTACCCAGGATTCAAGGATTCGGTTGGCCCATCCCTACTATGAACATATGAACGAACCTTCTACTGAAGTGGATTGTTACTCTGGAGTTTGGCAGGAAGATAGTAGCTATGACAAACGGTGGCAGAGAATGATTCAATATATGTAACTGGCAGCAAAATTGCTCTATGCAAAATATTGGAAGAAAACAGAAACTCCAACAATGAACAAATGGCTCGGTAGATTGATGACAATAGCAGAAAAGAATAGACTGACAGATAGATTAAATGGTCTGTCAGAAAAGGATTTTAAAAAGAATTGGCAATTATTAATTGAATATTTAAAGAAAATGAGGGTGATATTGTGATTTTGGGGTTCTGAACTTGTTACTATTTTGTTTTGCTTTGAAGAGTTGGATTTATAATTTGATGTCATTCAAAAGGGGTTAAGAAAATTATAGATGATATTACTTTACTGCTATATTTTAATATTTTTCTTTATGTATGTCATCGATATTATATTAGATATCAAAATATTTTAAGGTGACTAACTTGTTTAGCTGTGTGGTAAAGATATTAATTAACTGAGAATTATCTTGAATTCAAATATTGATTCAAATGTTTTATGTTATAGAATCATAGATATAAGATTAAGCAGCAACGTTAACTTTAATTGGTTGGAGTAGAGTTATTATATTAGTGTTTAGATAGAAGACTATGGGCAGTTGATAGCCGGGGCAGGAACCACCTTTTATTTTGTGTGTTAAATATTTGTTCTTTTAGTTATTTGTATTTATTAGTTTAAATTTATTCATTGTTATTGTTTAATTTTTCAATTAGTTAATATCTTAATTGTTTGATTAGTGTAAATAATTTAGTTTAGTATCTTAGCTTTTTTTTTGGTTTATTGTTAATATTTGTAGATACCTATTTGTATATTGTATGATATAGAATCAGAGAATGTAGGCATATACATAATACCAGCAGGGTTCTAGTCTTTATCTTAAGAATACTTTTTAAATTTGGAATTGACAGTCAATTTTGACTTCTCTCTGATTCTGTTCTTTTCAGTCTTAAGTTGGGTTTGTCCTGAATTGATTTTTGTGGGTTTTCCCCAATATAGATATTTTTGAACTCCCATTCCATAATAAAAGCATTTTTGAAAGCATATCTACTATAAGGCATTTCTAAATGCCCTTTTCACTGATATAAAGAGTCTTCTATGTATTCTTCCCTACTAAGTGTATTTTGCACTCATTTTTTTGGACTGAAGAATTTTCTTTTGGAAAAAATTCAAAGGGTAAGCAAGCTTCAGTTTTTAGTTTTACCATGATTGAAAGCTCTCCAATTTTTATTTCTTATCGACAAATGGTACTTCCCACCCTCTCTCACCCTTTGTATGTATGTATGTGTGTGTGTTTGTAAAAGAGACCTGTATTGGCTATAGTGGAGAAGGGATAGCAACCTTCTGTTATTTGAATATTATATTAGAATATTATTATTCTATTCTATTATTCTATTATATATTATTAGAATATTAGAAAGATTGTTTCAGGAAAAACAAACAGACTTTGAAGCTGCCACCACCCTCTCTTCAGTCTCAGGATACAGTATACGACATAGAAAGCCTGAGAAGTTTTTCTGAATTGCTTAGCTCAGCAGCTGAATGAATCTCTTGATTTACTGCACTGCCAGCAGAGTGCCAGAAGATAAAAAGTGAAGTATAAAACAGTGATAGAAAAACTGGGACACTTTTCAATCTTCCACATCTGTGCTCGGTAACACAGATAAGCTAGTAAATGAGATGCATCTGTAATGAGCAAACTTTGCAGTTTCATTTGCATCAATGAAAGGTGCAAAGCTGCTATTCATTTCTGCCAGTTTGAGCACCTGCCAGTAAATGCACCGGATTATCAGGTTTCTTTGGCATCAGCCCAAGCCCTTGCAACACAGATGTATTTCTCTTCAAAGTTTGTCAATAGTTGGTTTCAACTTGGCTTCCTTGAAACAATTGCCTTGGCACTGATTCCTGGAAGGATGGGTGCCTGATTTTTGATAATGCAAATTTCATGTTGCCACTAGTCACACCTAAAGGTGTTCAGATTCCTTTCCTTTTGCTGAAGTTGACTAACAAATGAATTCCCTAAAACAGATTTTTAAATGATTACCCTGGCCAACCTGGCTACATTTCCTTTTTGTGAGCCCTGAATAGATTTCTGCTGGCTATAGTTTTCTTTGTTGTCCTTATTTTGCTATAATACACAACTGTGGAACAGGAAAAACCACAGGCAACATGTGACTCCCCTGCCCATTTTTAAGGCCTCCAGTGCTCTCCAACTTGCTACAATTTCAATTTTTCCTTTAAAAAAATTGGGGCCATTTCCCTATGTTTTGGGTCTCCGGCTATTTCATTTCACTTCATTTATATCTTAAAAAGTTGGTTCCAGGTCTAAAGTAATCTAGAGGGCTACTCCTCTATAGTGTTGAAAGTTGCTTGGAGCCAAAAGTATTATTTGGATTTTTTAAAAAAATAATTGGCATGGTGATACTATGGACAAAAGGACCTCCAAAATAGCCCTTCCAGGATCTTGTAGAGTCAGGCCTGTAGCATTCTGGATTGAGTCTGTCCACCTGTAATGCAGTCTTCCTCTTTTTTCACTGTCTCTCAGTTTACAAAGCATCATCCCGTCTTCTAAGGAGTCATGTCATCTTGTTATATGGTCAAACTATGATAGTTTCAGTTTGGTCCTTTGGGTTTCTGGGGAGAGTTCAGGTTTGATCAACTCTGGGACCCATTCATTTACCTTTTTGGCAGTCTGTGGTTTCCATAGAATTCTCTTCTACAAGCTTATTTCAAATAACACTAACTGCTACTTTATGAAAACTTTCTACTTTGCAAAAATGTAAAGTAAATGTACAATGCGTTTTGCAGTGAGTATCTCTATGCCTCTCTGTCTCCAACCCAGAGATTCGGATGGAAAGGTATGAGAGAATACATGCTCATTTGTAGAAGTAACTATGACATGAAAGGATGTTTTAATGGAAGTATCCAGGCCGTGGAGGCTCTTGTTTATCATATCAACGTAATGTTGAATTTACTCTAGGTTTCAATGTAAACTTTAAAGGAGCTATTATAGCCTACAGCGCCTGGTATTGGTTGGTGGTCTCCCATCGAAGACCTAACCAAGGTTGAGCCTGTTTAGCTTCCAAGATAAGACGGGATCTGGTGCCTCTAGGATATTTAGGCTTCCTCTCCCCCCTACTGAGAGGAATGATTCAGTGCAAACTACTACAGTTGGCAGCAATGGAAGTAAGCTGAAAATGAAGGGAAAAGTGGGAGCAGAGAGAAAAAAGAACACTGTAAAAGCAGCTGAAAAAGTGGAACAACCAAGGATCGATCGGGAGGGCATGAAAACCATTTGTGCAGGTGCTAAATGTGGAAAACATTGACTTGTATGTGCTACTCTAAACCCTTAATTGTGTAAAATAAAGACTACATGGCTGTAACATACTTTGGTTTTTGCTGTTGTGTGCCTTCAAGTCATTTCTGACTTCTGGCAGCTCTAAGGTAACTCTATCATGGGTTTTTTTGGTGCTGAGTATGTGATGCATCCAGGGTCACCAAGTGGTCTTCTGCTGCTGAAAGGGGAATTGAACCCTGGTCTCCATGGTCATAGTCCAGTGGTCAAACCACTGCATCACACTGGCTCTCATAATATTCTTTACCTGCCTGTTATTCAAAAGTAAGTACAATTGTTGCTTTTCGTTGTTTATTTTTTAAAGGAAAAAGAAAGAGTGAAAGAAGTAGTGGTGGCCTCAGATATTTTGCTGCCTGAGATGAAATGTCAAATAGTAAAATAGCAAATGGTTTCTGCAACTAAGCTGATGGGTTCTTGAGTTCTTATCAGCATAATGGTCAAAGGTTAACAGTTGTCCAGTGGCATAGAATGAGTTATGTTGAGTTTAGCAACCTCCCCCACCCCACCAGTTATTTCACTTCTAATCTGACAGTTCAGTGCTAGGAAGAGATCCACGACTGGGAACAGACCAGGGAGATAACTTTTTTACTCTGTTCTTTTTCTGCTATTGGGGTGGGAGGTGGGTCCCATCTGTGCATTTCAATTCCGTCAATCTAATGATAGAGCCAGCCCTTAAAAAAGGAGAAAGAACTTGTGTGTGTCAGGATGCTTGTACGTATGTATGCGTGAGTACGAAGTTAGCAGAGAATTGCATCCTAGAAACCTGCATCTGAAACCCCAGAGGACCACTGCTACTCAAAAGTGGATGGTACCTGAGCAAGAAGGAATAACAATCCACTTCAGTAGAAGATTCATTCATATGTTCATAGAATCATAGAATCTTAATGCTGAAAGGGACCATCTAGTCTAACCCTCTGGAATTTAAGAGTATAGAACTAAAGCACTCCTGAAAGATGTCCATCCATCCTCTTTTGAAAGACCTCCAAAGATAAAGAGTTCCCTCCACATTCCATGGCACTTTATCTCACTGTCAGAGAGTTCTTACAGTAAATAAGTTCTTCCTAATATTTAGGTGGTACCTCCTTTATTGAAATTTGAATAAGATTTTTCAAACTGTCGTCTCTAGAGCAGCAGAAAGCAAGTTTGCTCAAGCATCTACATGTATTCCTTCAAATATTTTAAGATAGCTATCATATCACCTTTCTATCTTCTTTTTCCAAGCTAATAATATCCAGCCACCTAAGTCATTCCTTACAAGCTTTGATTTCTAGACCTCCATTCATCTTGGCCATTCTTTTCTGGACATGTTCCAGCTTGGTAATATCCTTCTTGAAATGTGGTATCCAGAACTGGACACATTATTCTAGCTGAGGTCTGACCAAATCAGAATAGAGTAGAACTTCTACTTCCCTCAATTGGATCAGTATAGTTGTGTACATACAGTCCAGAATTGGATTGGCTTTTTTGGATGCTTCATTACCCCATTGCCTCATGGATAGCCTGTAGTCTGCTAAGACCCCTAGATTCTGTCTTTGCACATTGCATTTTTCATGCTTAGGAATGTCTCCTTTAATGATGTTCCTATAATGCCCCATTCACATGCCTACTCTGGATAATTGCCTGCTGTATATGGATATTTGGTTGGGCTACAGCTTCCCAGCAACTTTTTCCCAATCAAATAGCAATCTATTTGCATAGCAATTATTACTGGGCACAAACTGGAGCACAACATCAACCAACACCTACAAGTGTCCATAGCCTGTGACACAATCACACAATTGTCTCATAAATACTAGAAGCTTTCAGTCATTTCTTCAGCTTCTGAGATAACCTCCTGTTGGTTGTCTCTCCATCTTGACATCTCCTTTATAAAGAGTCCCACTTCTTCAGCCATGAGGATCTTCACCATCCTTTCAGCTTTTCTGTTCTTGGTGTTGATGACTGCTCCAGGTAGGAGGTCATGTAAACTTTGACTAAATGGGAAATGTGAAGAAAGGCAGAGCTAGGGTTTCCATTCCAGTGGCTTAGGGAGCTGGGTGTGTTTAGCCTGCAGAAGAGAAGGCTTGAGAGGTGACACAATAGCTACCTTGAAATAACTGAAGCGATGTGAAATCAATTATACTTTTAAAACACCTATTACTTTTTAATCATCATAACCATCGTCGTCATCATCATCATGATGCAGTAAAATGACTAGCTTAATTTCTAATCTGGGAGCAGCCACCAAGAAGACCCTCTTTTGTAGGGATGCAAGAATGTATGAAAATAGTTGAAAAATTGTCAAAATGTGTTTCCAAAGTATTGAGGAGACCCTCTTCACTGCCTCAGATGAGATTCTGAAAATGTCTCAGGCCCTTTTCACATGGTATTTTCCATGCGAAAGGGCCCCTCGAGCGGTCCACACGACAAACTCACATTTGTGTGACACTGCAGGGTCTGGCAGGCACCGCTTACACACTTTTTCATTTTCGGCTCTAAGCCGAAAATGGAGCACGGTTGTGCATCGCTCCCAGGCCCCGGGAACACTTACCTTGTGTGTGGAAACTCGGGAGCCGAGCCGGTCATGCTTCCTATCTCAGTGCTGCTTGGGAAGGTCCCCGGCTGCACTGTGAAAGGAAGAGGTGGGGCTCTCGCACGAGCAGGAAGCTAGTGCAGAGCTGAAGAAACCCGGACGTGAGGGCATCTCAGAAGAGGCTGCTTGTGTGAGCACTGCACCCCGGTGCCGAGAAAAGGTGAGTTGTGGAAAGGATCTCAGTCTGCTATTAGAAAGAGTGATGATACTAAAAACAGTGACTTTTGTGTAATGAAAGTATCAGACAGTTCTTTCTTTTGTTCCAGCATTCTCTGCACCACCAAAGCCCAAAACGCCGAAGACTTTTGCTGAATGTGACCGTGCGGGTGGCATATGCAGGTTTCTCCGTTGCCCCAAAAAATATAGACCCATTGGCAAATGTGACAGACGTGGTGCTGTTTGCTGCAAAAAGCGATAGGTAGGAATCTTATAGAGAAATACTGTCTTATTGTTTGGTTTATTTTAGCTCCTTGTTCGTTTATTCCACTCAAAATGAGAACAGCTCTAAGGAGTATTGAAAGGACACAATTAGAGCAT
Source organism: Cyclura pinguis (assembly GCA_030412105.1). Lineage (NCBI taxonomy): Eukaryota > Metazoa > Chordata > Lepidosauria > Squamata > Iguanidae > Cyclura > Cyclura pinguis. Next base: position 11,611,467 of record CM059599.1, on the reverse strand, counting down.
TTGGACACCACTTTAACTACATATGGCTATAGTAGTTGGGAGTCCCATTGAGAATTTGCAATACTTCATTGTTATTGTTAGAAATCAACTTAAGACATATGGAAAAATTTTTCTTGGCAAAATTTATTCAGAGGAGGTTTGCTGTTGCCTGCCTCTAAGGCTGAGAGTGTCACTTGCCCAAGGTCATCCAACTGGGTTTCTACGGCTGAATGGAGATCTGAACCCTGATCCCCTGTAATCTTGTTTCAACATTCAAACCACTGTGCCACTCTGAGCTCTCTGAGTATGTCATGACACTAAAAAATCCAGGGATTCCATAGGTTGGGGCCATTGAAGTTAAAGTATTCTCCAGAAGCTATAATTGTGCAGTGTGGATATACTCCTGATCTAGGAAGAATTCATGACAGCTTTTGAAAGATACATGTACTGCCTAAAAGCAGGAGTTCCACTGATATCTGTCATAAAGGAGTCTAGTAAGAGCTTTGAGACTAACTGGGAAAAGAAATTCTAGCATAAGGTTTCATGGACTGTGGTTCACTCCAACTAAAGTAGGGAATAGGGCCTTTATCTTCCCCTTCCTTGTTTAACAGCTGCCTGCTAAACGGAGGATGAGCTAAGACTGATATACAAATCACACACACTTCATTTGTAGTTGGAGTATACAGAGTCTGATGATCACTTATCACACCTGAGTGATGCTCCCTTATCAGTTTATCTTGAGCTAATGTCCTAGAACCATAAAATTGGGAGAGCTGTCCTGTGTTTTGGCCAAGTTGGCAACTAAGTGTCCTCAAGTGTCACTCCTGAGCTGTTGCCCAGTTAGCATGGATATAATATGGTTTATATCTTTGAGGTTACTGGAAAAAGCAGGTGGAAGTCTGTTCACACTGCGCTAGATGTTATTCCAGTATTTTCATGAGTTACAGAACTCACTGGCTATTTAAAGCTAATAGATTGCTTTTTATCGGGGTGAAACATAAACATTGGGAGTATTTCAGGTTTGCAATGGAAGTATTCATTCTAATGGTCAGAGAAGTTATTTCAAGTAATGAGTCTAACAACAATCTGTTTTTCCTCTTTTTCCTTTTATTTGAAACAAGCATCTACACATTTAATTTTGATGCTCAGTTTGTAGATGAGGGTTAAATAATTCCACTTTTAAAAATGACTGAATCTTACTGGGTCTTTCTCTTTCTGCAGGTAATACTGTGGCATTGGGAGCATGATGGATCTCCATGAATTACCCTGCCAGCCTTATTCCTGAATTGCTCCACACTTGAGCTTTTAAGACAGTCAATTTGATCTATGTTGAATGTCTTTATCTCATGCTAATTAAAATCCATGTGTTCAGGCATCAACATTTGTGAAGTGTACTTGTGTTTGTGAGAGATCTTTTTGAGCTGATAGAGACTTTTTTGGGTTCTTCCCTTCATGCTGCACAGTGTCACTGGGGGAGGTGCATTTGCTGTCCTACCACGAAGACAGGCCAGTAAATGTATGTTCTGGTGCCGAGTGCCAGGATGCAGCGTGCCAGGTGGAGTCAGAGCTGATAAAATCTCATGCCCTAGTTTGCCTCTCTTTGCCTTCCAATCTTGACCAGAGCAGTTGCAAAGTGAGTTGCTCCTGTCTTCCAGGATCACCACCGGCATTGACAGCAGAACTTTGCAAGGAGTGATAGGAGCCTTGCCCATGGATTCTCACTCAGCATCGTTATCAGCATGGACACTACTGGATTTCTTTTGTTTCATGAGTTTTAATTAAACTTCTTTAGGCTGCTGGGTCCAGTAGCATGACAGCTTGTGTATGTGACACCATTGAACTACTGGGAGCACCATCTGGGTTTTCTATTGTGGCTGTGGGGTTGTGGGTTAAAGCAGACTGTTACCCTGTTTACTGGGGGTCCCGTGAGGGACACGAAAATGTGCTCAACAATAGGTGGGGAAGATTAGCTCTGAGCACTGCTTTAGCGTTATGAGAGGCAGGGTAACTTAGCAGGATCTTGAGCCCTATGTCTACGGGGTCAGGCCGAGTCAAGGAGCACACAGAAGTTGAAATAATAAATGATGTTTTATTAAAAACACAATCAAAACAGTGTATGCGGCACACTCACACAAGATAACTAAAGAAATAAAGGTTGGAGTGGGATAGAGGGGTTTTTAGATGAGTTGCTGGTTTGGGTAATACTTCGCCTGTCCTGAAGCCCGGTTGGAAGCGGAGGAGATAGAGAGTGTGGATCTCAGCACGTGGAGCTGAGGGGAAGGCTCGCTGGACAAAGCGACAGCAAGGCGGGATGGAAGCCAAGAGCGATCCAAGGAAGCCCTCAAAGTCAGGGGTTATTATAAGGAGAATTGTGACCACAGGCTAGGTCGGACTTGGGGAAAACAATAGATTTGGGGCTGGAGACAAAGCCTCCGAAAGGTCAGAATTTGAATGATTGAGTTACAGCCAAATTGTCAATAGGATAGCCGGTATGCAAATGCGGAGTACTTGAGCGTTGTATCGTCAGATCATCAAGCTGCCAGTGCGGGGCAGAGGATCTTTTGAGAGCTGCGTACATACCTAATGAAGGTACTTGCCTTGAGGTCTCCTAAAGCAGCGAGTCGGCTATTTCTGGCCTGCCTGTATTGTTTCGGAATATTACGGAGATTATCGGCCGAACCTGTATGCGTGCTTGTCCGGGGGCCTCGCAAGCACGTGGAAGGGATATGTGAGGCCGAATTATTGATATCAACAGATATCTTTTATATCCCCCAAAGCTCGGGCTAGCCAGGGCAGTAACAATCCTATTCCAAGGTAAACACCACCCATTCATGGCCTGGAATTTAAAATGCATGGTTGGATTAGAACACATATTTAGGAGAAAGAGGGGGGCAGAAGGTGGAGTCATTGGGCCATATCCATTTTCCTGATTCCCTATTTAAGGATTTCTCTTTGAGAGTCGTCCCCAAGAAGTTCCTGGATGAATATAGGTTTATTCATAATTTATAATACCCTAAAGGGATTTCAGTTAATGACACTATTCCAATGGCTTTATGTACAGTTAGATACACTTCTTTTGATGCAGTGGTTATGGAGGTACATAGACCCGGGGTTGGAGTTGAGCTTGTAGCTTGTAACATTAAGTCAGCATTTTGACTTCTGCCAGTTCATCCTGATGACTTTGAGCTGTTTGATTTCTCATTTGATGGCATATTTTACATGAACCAGGCTTGACCTATCAGTTGATCAGTATTATATGCAGCATTCAGGATGCTCAGCACAGCCAGTGTGTATGTGAGGAGGAACCAAGGGTAGTTATCTCTATCTTACTCTTTTTATGAATTTTCCTGGTGGAATTGGCTGGCCACTGTTGGTGACCAAGAGCTAGATAAGAGAAATAATTGGTATAATCTGGATGGGAAATTTCAATTGTTTTTTAAAAAGACTATTTCTGCCTGACAGCCAGTGTGGTGTAGTGATGTGGGTGTACAGACCAGTTATGGACTTTTAACTGTAGACTACAAATCCATAATCTCAATACACAATGCCAGCCATGAGTAGTACCAGTAGTAGTCCAATATTTCATAGTACTACTGTAACAATTATAATAATAATAATTAATAGTAGAAACACAATAATAGTTATTATTAATAGTAGTTCAACAATTATGATTAGAAGGAGTAGTTAGGAGTAAGGAGTAGTCCCAATGAAAAACGGGACAATGTGTGGCCAAGCAACATCTGAGTATGGTCAAGATGGCAAAAGTTATGAATGAGGAAGAACACACAAATCAGAAGAGAGCAGCAGTTTGCTTTTGCCTGAGTCTGCCAGGGAGGGCAGGACTCCATCCTCTCCTGTCCTTGTGTCCCTGCTGAGATAATTGTGTTCAAACTACTTTTGCACTTTGAACTCAATTTGTACCAACTGGAGTAAGCTAAGGATAAAGGAGGACAGTGTGAGGAGGAAAAAGAAACTGGGAAATTGAAAAAGTGGGACAAAAGACAATTAATAGGGACCGTCCCTGCCAAACTGAGACTGTGGGAGGACATGCAACTCAGGACAATTGGAAGGTATGGTAATTTGGAACACCCTTCATTAACAGTGGCCTAGCAAGCATCAACACTACAGCTTGATTGGAGCCAGATAAAGTGTTTCCTTTACCCTGGCATTTTAGTTTGCTGCAAAAACCACAGAGTGCTGTAGTCCTCTCATGTTTAGAGCTAACAAACAGATAAACAGGTGTGACAAGGCCTGCTTTTCCACCTCACTTTGTAGCACTGCACTGCACTGCAACCTAACTCAATAGAGTTCTACAGCAGCACTTCTACATTGACTACATGTCATGGTGCAGAATATTGTTGACACAATATTGGTGACAGAAGCGTACTCACCTTCCTCAGTATGACCTCTAGGCAGAATGCTAAGGTTGACAGAATCCACCTGATCATTTCATTGAGTTAGAATACCTTGTCCACAGTGCCAAGCGCTCAGGTTTGTTGCAGTATTGCAGACATCGGGATATACCCATGACTCAATGTCTTTTTTATTTGGGATATATAGGATCTATGTAAAGGTACGTTTAGGACGGTCCCATCTCTTGCTGATATTCCTTCTCTTCTTTCCACCTCTCCTCTGTCACACAGTTTGTATTTTAAATCAGACTGTCCCCCAAAAAATCTCCTCCAAACTTGGTGTAAATGCTTCTGAGAAAATTTGTGGATGTCCCACCAGACTCCCCAAAATTGAATTTTGGCTACACCACATTTGTTGTTATGTACCTTCAGGTCATTTCCAATTTACAGTGACCCTGAGGTGACCCTATCATAGATTTTTCTTGGCATCATTTTTTCAGAAGGGGTTTGCTCTTGCCTAACTTTGTGGCTAAGAGACTGTGACTTGCCCATGGTTACCCAGTGGGTTTCCATGGCTGAGAAGGAATATAGTGAACACTAGGACTATCTGTGGACCTTCCAGACACCTCAGGTTCCCAGAATGGATGGACCCTTGTGTTACTGCTAAGTTATCCTGCCTCTCGTTTTGCCAACGTGTGTTCTGAACTAATTTCCCCAACGTGTATAATTTTGATAGCAATTTCGTTTCCCTCCCGGGACCCCCAGAAAACAGGGTAACAGAGTGGTGGAGCAACGCGGGCAGCCCCGGTACCCCTAATTTGAGAAGGAGTCGCGAACCTCCTCAAATCAGGCTGTTACTGACTTAGGGAAAGGCCAGTCGGGTCGCAAGAGATTCAGTCAGGCAGGAACACACGTGTGTGTGAGAATTCTGGGTGTGTGAGCTCTAGGAGCTACTCTATCGGGGTTGGAATCTATCCCCCTTTCTTGCTGGGTTTGTGTATGTCAGCCATCCCGGCGTGGCCACTAGCTCTCGGTGGTGAACCATCGTCCGATAGCAAGGGGTGTGCACAAGCTGACCCGGGAATCACATCCCTAACTTGGGGTCTATCGTGGGCTGGGATCCAGAGTCTTAGGGTGTTAGCACCGTAGGAACAGTCTACACCCATCCAACACCATAGCAGTAAGGCCCAAATAGCACTTAGGGAAGAAATTCCTCCCCCAGAGTAGTATACGGGTGTGTCTCATCCTTGTTACGAGTTAGAGTGTGGGTGCATCCCGCTGGTAGTTGTGAAAAGCCCAAACTTGTAAAACGCGGTGAACCTACGCCCAAGCATGTCCAGATTTCTGGATATGGGGGGGGGTCACTAAGCCCTAGCTTGGACTAACATCCCCATGTCCATAGAAACGTTCTGTTTCCAGTTGTGGGCTTGCGAGAACAGAGGCGAAGACGACGGGCTTTTGGGCATCGGCTTCCTCCAGGGCAACAAGCTCAAGGTGGACTACGCGAACGGGTTTCTATGGCAGTTAGATCAGGGACCAGCAGAAATTTCGGCCGTGCATCGTTGCGCCGCCATTAAAGCTCCTGCCCCTGTGCATTGCGTGACTAGCGACCCATGGGTGAAGGCTTTCCCAGAGGTCTGGATAAAAGACAAAGTAGAGTGTGGGACTGTAAAGGGAGCCTGCGTCTTGATAGAAGGCCAGGACCCCCCACCTCAGAAACAATACAAATACCCGGCTGAAGCAGAGGAAGGCATAGGAAAAACAATTGAGGGACTCGTCAAGTGGGACGTAGTCACCCCTATGCAGTCCATCTGCAATGCGCCCTTATGGCCGGTACTAAAATCCGACGGCAAAACGTGGAGGATGACTGTAGATTTTAGAGATATGAACTCTGTCACCCCTCCTGTTGCGCCAGTTGTGGCTAAATATAACGAAATCCTGTCCGCCATCGCAGCAGGAGCCAAATATTATAGCATTTTTGATTTGGCTAATGCGTTTCATTCGATTCCATTACATGAGTCGTGTTGGTATAAATTTGCCTTCACGTTCCGGGGGCAACAGTATGTGTTAAAACGCATGCTCCAGGGCTTCCATTCCAGTCTGAACATTTCCCATGCCCACATGGTCAAGATGTGGAACAAGCTGCAACCAGCTTCAAAGTCCCATGTCTTGTCCTATGTGGACGATATTTTAATACATTCCAATTCCGAGGAGAAGACCAGGGAAATCACCCATGAGGTGTTAAAGATGCTCCGTGACACCGGATTTAAAGCTAACAGGGAAAAAGCCCAATTGGTGTCCACCGAGGTCAAGTACCTAGGGCTTTGTCTAGGCACTGAAGGTCGCACTCCCGATGCGCAGTGGGTAGAAGTGATTTCCAAGCTACCAGCCCCCACAGACGTGCACTCCCTGCGCTCCCTTCTTGGAACATTCAACTTTTCTAGGGATTTTGTAGAGTCGTTCGCCGCCAAGGCAAAGCCTCTGTATGCCCTACTAAAGAAGAATGCCCAATGGGACTGGGGACAAGCACAGCAGCAGGCATTTGCCCAACTCAGAGGATTTAATGAAGGCGCCAGCTCTTGCACACCCGAATATGGCCAAGCCGTTCCTTATACAACTAGCCACCTCAGACAGGAGTATAGCGGCAGTTTTGTCTCAACAACAAAATGGCACTCCGTGTGTGATAACCTACGCCTCCAGGAATCTGGACCCACATGAGACCAAATTTACTCCCTGAGAGAAAATCTGCCTCACATTAGTCTGGGTTATAACACATTGGGAATTCATGATTGGAGGCACCCGTGTGATTGTCCAGCCCACCCACACACCACTTAAATACATCCTTTCGGGAAAGGTTCAGAATGGCCAGGTGTCCAACGCCAGGATTGCCAAATGGACCGTTTCCTTGGTGTCGCATGGGGTGGATTTTCAGAAGCAACCACAGGACCCACCAGCTCCCTATGGTCTAGTTGTGACCAGAGCCACGCATAAGTGCTCTTTACCACCTTTGAATATTAGTCAATGGCCAGTGGAATGGGGAGCCTCCCTTGAGGAAGCTCAGTTACAGGGCTTTGTTTGCTAGTTCTGTGACGGATCCTCCATGCACGTGGACGGTAGCCCATGGACAGGCTTTGGAGCGATCCGAGTCACAGACTCCTTCACCCTACAGGGGAAAGCCCGACCACACTCTAGCCAGGTGGCGGAAGTAGAAGCTCTAAAGGCTATGTTGGAGCACGAACCGCTTGACTGCCCCCTGGCCATCTACACCGAATCTGACTGGACTGCTAAGGCTGACAGCGTCTGGTTACCTATCTGGCTCAAAAATGACCTAAAAATATCCTATGGGAAGCCCATACCCTATCTAGAGAAATGGGTCTGAATCGCAGCCCAGATTGAAGAACGGACGGCCCCTATGTGGGTTGCTCATGTCCGAGGACACCAGAAAAAGAACATGGCTACCTGTATTTGTAACACCAGGGCAGATGCCATAGCTCGGGATGCTGCTTTACAGGATGATGGGGCCCCCATCGCCGCTATTAATGTGAACCCAAAGGAACCGTTAGTCCCTCCCACGTTCGACCTGGGAGTGTTGCAAAAAGGTGACTCCGAGATCCTGGAATTGGCCAAGAAGGGCTCGGACGAGTCTGGCCAATTCCAGATCTCCCAGCTAGAAGGAGTGTATTGGGCTATTGATGCCAGTGGCCAGCGCCACTGGATCGTACCCAAGGACCTCCGCGGTGACATCATTCAGTTTGTGCACGAGCAGGGGCACCGAGGGTGAAGTGTGACTCTGGACAGGGTTTGGGAAACCGGGTGGTGGCCGCAAATCAGACAGGATGTAGACCAGTGGGTCGACAACTGCTTGGCTTGCGCCATGGTCAACGCTGACACCTCCGGCCCCAAGGCACCCATCCAGCACCAACGCATCGAGGGTCCCTGGTCGCGCATTCAAATAGACTTTATAGGCCCCCTGCCTACCACCCCGCGTGGGAATAAATATTGTCTAACAGCCATTGATCCATTCAGCAAATGGATTGAGGCTTTCCCTTGTAGAGACAACACAGTAAGCACGGCAGCGCGCTTGCTCTTTAACAATGTCTGGGTGCGGTGGGGAGTGTCAAGTGACCTTGATTTGGACTTAGGGGTACACTTCACTGGTGAAGTTACCCAGGAGTTGTGCAAGGCACTGGGCATTCACCAACGCTTTCACATCGCCCACCATCCTCAGAGTTCAGGACAGATCGAGAGGACGAACCGCTCTTTGAAGGAAGCCCTTCGAAAAGTGGTGCGCTCTTCTGGCAAAGATTGGGACACGAAGCTGCCGATCATTTTGATGGCCTTTAGAGGCACGGTGGTGTCCCACGGCTTCACGCCGCACATGGTGATGACTGGGCGGAAGATGATGCTGCCCGAGGCATTTTGGATAAACACCAGCCTCCCCTCCGATTTGGAACCGGTGGTTCTAAATAACAAGTGGGTGAGGAGCCTTATTCAGCACGTAGGGCAAGTTCACCACCAAGTGGCCACCCAGTTGGGGAAGAACTTGCAAAAGATGGATAGGAGACTGGGATGGGTGCATCACCCTTGCCAGTGGGAGGAGGGGCAATTGGTCCTGTATAGAAATTTCTAGAAGGACAAGCACTCCCTCGCTGCCAAGTGGGTTGGCCCCGTCCTCATTGTGAAACGGATCTACCCCGCTGTTTACCAGGTGAGAATTCCTAGAAGGACGGGAAACTGGCTGAAGTTCTTCCACGTCTCTCAGCTGAAAGAGTGGGAGGGCCAGCCAATCGACCCAAAGGGTATTGCTGATCCTGACCCGCTTGAGGAGACTGGCGGGAAGGCTCCCGTGCAAGTAATTGCTCCTCAAGTATCTTTAAATTACACTAACTTACCGGAAATTGACTTGTCGGAGACGTTTGTCTCCATCTACGAGGCATTCGACAATGGGTGAATGGCGCATGTCTGAAGGGAATAGAGGTGGAGTGGCAACCCCTCTGCACTCCCAGTTACTGTAAATAGTTTCGCCATGTAAATAGTTTTGTTAGTTTTGGTATGGTTTAAGTAATTAGTTCTTTCTTTGCACAGTTTTTGGGGAAGACCTACGGGATGGCTGTCCCGAGGTCCTCCTGAGGTAGATCGGGCCTCCAGAGTCAGCCCGGGTACCCTGAGGAAGGGACACGAGTCAGACCAGAATGCTGACATTCTCTCACTCTGAGGGATTGCCTTGTGCAATGGCGTTCTGGGACGATAGGGCGAGACAGGGGGTCTCACGACCCTCTCAGCAGAACCAGGTCTGACTCTGCAACCCAGGTCTACTGCCCAGAATAACCCCCGCCTTTCGGAGATCTCTCTCCTCGTTCCCTGAGCGAGCCCTGATTGTTAGGGTGAGAATAATCTGCGCCGCTACCTCACTTGTTATTCAATTCAATATTGAATTCACAAATTTAGACCTACTTTCCGACGCCCCATAAGGGACGGAGACCCACACAATTGGCTCGACGCTCGGCCCTGGTGCATTGTGTCTAATTTGCATATGTTGATAGAACATTTGCATATGTACGCCCAACCATCCTGACCAAACACCAAGAGAGTCAGTGTCCGCTCTGGCAATGAGCAGGCGTACACTCGCTTGTCTCTGATTTGTTTTATTCTGTCTTTTTTCACCAGTTTGGGAGCCCCCGCCGACCAGGCAGAAAGCAGAAGACCAGAGCCCAACCTAGTTCAGTCTGAGCAAGGGTGTACCACTGCCATTGCAAACGGTGCTTCAGCAGGAGCAACTTCTGTGTGGCTGTTTGAAAGAAAGCTCCCTGCTCGGTTGGTCCATCTGACCCCTGAACTTTGCAGGCCCGATCTAACTCAGTGGTATAACCCGAACGGAGGGCCAACATCTCCTGGCGTCTGTTCAGACCAACCAACACCTTAGGGCGATCACGGTCTGTAGCAGTCACCCCTGCACCCTCCTATGATAGAAACTCTGCCCTGGCACTTTCGGCTGTAAACAGCTTGCTCCCACCAAGCAAAATTTCTAGTTTCAGCTCAAAATCCCAGTAAGCTTTGAGCTGGCAATTTGAATTTATGGCTTACATTGGCTACTAATCATGTCAGTTCTTCTGTTAAAAATCCAATAGGTTAATTGATCCAGAGGACCGGGAAGATCCCGAGGTCATACCATCGCCCCCGAGTACCATGGGGGGGGGGTGACGAAGAAAGTCGCCGCTCCATCTGATGGCTGGTGCTTGGAGATTCCTGGTTCTTTGACGACACCTGAGACTGTGAGGGAAGGTGACCACGCAGCCTTCCGATTGTGACAATGAACTTTTGCTGTTCCTGCTACCATTTACTCACCTGAGAAAACCCAATGGACTGTTCCAGGCTCCCAACTCTGCAAAGCCTCACTGTTCCTGAAAGTGCAGCAAGCCAGCCAAGCTGCACAGACTTAGACATTTTGTTGTTGTTCCTGCTCCGTTGCCTGGATGGACTTATGCTTTGCTCACTTGCTCCAGCTAAAAGACTTTTCCTGTTGCAAGGGGGGGGGGTTGCCAAGACTTTTTGATTGCACCTCCCTTCCCCCGGACTAGGAACTCTCATTCCATCATCCACATTGAACTGATTGCTCATTGGATTGTCTTCATTGCCAGACCATGCATTGGATTTCATTGATTATTTCATTAATTGCATTTACATTTCACTGCCATTGCTCATTTTTCGACAGTTCCCTATTGACGGGACAGTTTGACATTGCTTATTGCTTATTTGTTAATTGACATTTGTGTGTATGTGTTTAGGTTTAGGTTCTAGTTAGGAATGTTGTTATAAGATAGAAACCCTTTGCTTTTCCCCAAAATTCCCTTTCCTGTGGAGCGATATGGCTACCTAACCTGCAAGTCCCTATTCGGTTCTAAAATGATTTTTGTTTTTAATTGGAAAATGTCCAATATTGTCCCCAACATCGCCCATTTTCGGGGGGGGGATTGTTACTGCCCTGGCTAGCCTGAGCTTTGGGGATATAAAATATATCATTTGATATCACTAATTCGGCTTCACATATCCCTTCCACGTGCTTGCGAGGCCCCCGGAGAAGCACGCATACAGGCTTGGCCGATTATCACTGTAATATTCCTAGACAATACAGGCAGGCCAGAAACAGCCGACTCACCGCTTTAGGAGACCACTCAAATCTATTGTTTTCCCCAAGTCCGACCTAGCCTGCGGTCACAATTCTCCTTATAAAAACCCCTGACTTTGAGCGCTTCCTTGGATAGCTATCGAGTTCCAGACCGCCTTGCTGATGACTGAGCTATGCAAATGCGGAGTACTTGAGCGTTGTATCGTCAGATCATCAAGCTGCCAGTGTGGGGCAGAGGATCTTTTGAGAGTTGCTTGCATACCTAATGGAGTACTTGCCTTGAGGTCTCCTAAAGCAGTCTGGAACTCGATAGCGATCCAAGGAAGCTCTCAAAGTCAGGGGTTTTTATAAGGAGAATTGTGAACGCAGGCTAGGTTGGACTTTGGGAAAACAATAGATTTGGAGTTGGAGATAAAGCCTCCAAAAGGTCAGAATTTGAATGATTGAATTAGAGCCGAATTTATCAATAGAGTAGCCGGTATGCAAACACAGAATACTCCCGGGACCTCCAGAAAACAGGGTAACACTTCCCAGAAAATCTGATTTTGGGGTTACAGGGCATTGCTGGAGAACAGAGAACTGCCATTTTCTCTCCTCTTATGAAAATCACCTTCCTAGAGGTCCATGCACTTTTTCTGCGCTTTGAAGCTCCTAAACAATCAAGTGGTTGGCTGGCCTGTAGGGAGATGGGTAATTTTCCCAGTGAATTTGAAGGTTTCACTCAGGTTTGTCTGGTGGGTGGATAGAAAGAGCTCTATTGTTGCTCCTCTTTACTGATTGATTGAATTAATATCCTGCCTTTTTCCCCAAGATAGAATTCAAGGTGGCTTACAATTATTTAAAAAGATCTAGCTAGAACATTAATTCACAAAAGTTGAAAACAAAATTAAACCACCATATTATTTAAAAAACATGCTTCAAAACAGTTAAAAACACTTAAAATATATCTACCAGTCTAACTCTCGGTGCCTAACTGCGTATCCATGCATCCAAATATAGTAATTTATTTATGAATGATGATAACAACCATAATGGCTGTAATATGTTTGTAGTTTGATCTGTGTTCTCATGTCGCAACTTTGGCAGTGTGATGTGGAGTCAGATACAGTTTTGGGGTCTCTCCACTCCTCCTCCCTTTCTTTGGTTTCACTGGGGTTTAAACATGAATGATTTTCACTGGATCATGGTTAAAGGGTATGAATAATTGGTTAAGTTGGTGGACTAACTGAGCACCTTCCGTTACTAGTAAGAATTCTCATTCGTAAGGAACTTGTTACTGCCCTGGCTAGTCCAAGCTTTGGGGATATTAAAAGATATCCCTTGATATCACAATTCAGCTTCACTTCTCTATTCCCCTCCACGTGCTTGCGAGTCCACCGGACAAGCACATAAACAAGCTCAGACGTTAACTGCTGTAATATTCCTGGACAATACAGGAAGGCCAGAAATAGCTGACTCACTGCTTTAGGAGACCTCCAGGCAAGTACTCTAATTAGGTATGCACGCAACTTACAAAAGAGCCTCTGCCCCGTGATGGCAGCTTGATGGGTAACCTATACAATGCCCAAGTACTCTGCGTTTGCATACTGGCTACTCTATTGAGAACCGCTACGATAACTCAATCATTCAGATTCTGACCTTTCGGAGGCTTTGTCTCCAACTCCAAATCTATTGTTTTCCCCCAAGTACGGCATAGCCTGCACTCACAATTCTCCTTATAAAAACCCTTGATTCCGAGACCTTCCTTGGATCGCTCCCGAGTTTCATCCCGCCTTGCTGCCACTTTGCTTGGCGAGCCTCCCCTCAGCTCCATGTGCTGAGCTAGATTGCACCCCAGCCTCGCTCTCTATTTTTCCGGGCTTCAGGACAGGTGAAGTATCACCCAAACCAGCAATCCCTCTAAAAATCCCTTTATACCACTCCAACCTTTATTTTCTTTAGTTATCTGGTATGAGTGTGTCGCATACACTGTTTTGCTGTGTATTTAATAAAACATCATTTATTATTTCAACTTTTGTGTGCTCCTTGACTTGACCCAACCCCTGTAGACATAGGGTTCAAGATCTCGCTACGTTACCCTGCCTTTCGTAACGCTAAGCAGTGCTCTGAGCCAATTTTCGCCACCTTTAATTGAGCACATTTTGGTGTCCCTCCCGGGACCCCCACTACACAGGATAACAAACTGTTAGAGCATTTCTCCGTTTACTTAGGAAATATTCAGTGAAACTGGTTGCCTCTCAGTTTTGCTGCCTAAAAATAGTGGAATAATTGCATGTAGCAGCAACAGCATTTCCAGATATATTGATTTCCATCTCTTTCCTGTTTCTTTTCCTTTATCAGTGTCTAGGTCATGAACTCATCCTAATGGACATTTTCTCCTGCCATTCTGTGGCCGTTTATATGCCACTGCAGTGGTGAAGTGGCAGGACCTCTTCCAGATAGAAAAGAAAAGATTACTTGGTGCTGTGTTTGACCTGCTACAACTCAGTGAAAAGCAATATACCACACACATATTTCAGCAACCCAGTTTATTAAAAAGGATAGCCTTTGGTATGGAAGATGCAGGCTATGATTCTTTTTTGGTAAGATTTTTTGAAAGTCAAGTGAAGTGGTTGAGGCTTGTTATCTGGCAGATTGCTCATCAAGAAGATCCTTTCCTTAGATTGCAAAAGCTCTGAAACAAAGAAATAGGTAGTGTGGGGAAATATTTAATCTCAAATTGAAAGATAGAAGAGATGTTTTTCCATTCTACGGTAGATCTGAATGCCATATTTAGTATCTCCTTTATACTTCAGCTTCTCAAACAACAGGCACATAATAGGTGACTTGCTTTTTTTTTTAAAATCTCTGTCTCATAAATTTTACTGAGTCTTTCCCCTTATGACTTTTTCTCATCAAATTAGTTATTTCTGCTTCTCCGTTTAGTATATACTGTTTTTAGTCTGCTCCAGTATATAAGATAATGCTGATTCAGTGTTTCAAATCCAGCTTCTAGTCCTATCTAAAACAGACCCATTCAATTAGTGGCTGAATGATAAGTCAATATCAATTTGAATTCTATTCCTTCAGTGGGTCTACTTCAGTTGGGATTCACAGTTGGCTATATGCTGACATATCCAACCTTTCTTCTTCCTCCTCTTCCTCCTCATCACCACTGCTATGACTGCAAATCCCTGATTATTTTGTTCTTGGATGCAAGGACGAATGATTATTACAGTTTTCTCTATGCTACTGGCTAATACTTTGGTGTAGTGTTCTCTCTGTACTTGTGTATCCTATGCAGGGTTTTTTTCTGTGCAGAATAGTATGAAGTTTGGTAGGAAAAAAACCACATTCCCTACACATAAGGAACTATTTCATGCTCAGCAAACACACTTTCTGCATAAATAAATTTGTTCCTCCCCCCACCAAAGAAAAAAGACAGAGCCACTTGTTGTGCACAAAATACTCTGGAACATTTCAGGGAGTTCCAGCATTGGGAGAAAATGGCACAAAAATTTTACTCCTTTGTTTGTCTTCTTGACAATGTTTCTCAACTGTTAAAAGTACCCATTTTTCAACTGGGACCCTTTTCGCACCTTACCTGGTGCTGCTGGCGTCATGAGGGGATCACACGAGAAGCCTCTTGCAAGAGGCACTTGTGTCCGCTCTGCTTCCCCTCCACACCAGCTCTGTGCTGGCCAGAAGGAAGCATGAGTGCTCCACCCCTTCCTTCTGCAGCGCAGCCGGGTACTTTTCCAGGCTGCACTGGGGGAGGAAGGGCGATGGCCGTGTGTCTGGAGCCTCTGCATGCAAGGTAAGTGCATGTGGGGTAAGTGTGCAAGGTAAGTACGTGTGGTGTGGGGCCTGGGAGGGACGAGCAATCGTGCATCATTTTCCGCAGCAAGCCGAAAATGATATAATGTGTGATAGCCACCTACTGGCCTTGGGAGCGTCGCACAATTGCGAGGACATCACGTGAAACAGTCCTCGCAATCACGAGAAGCACCTGAGGCCATTTCACACAGGACTGGCATGCGAAAAGGGCCTGGGACATGAATAACAGAATGTTCTTTCAAGCTTTACTGCCACCACCACCACTCCTGCTGCAAGATGTGCAACATGGAATGGTCTATACATTTTTAAGACAAAGGAAACTAAGGACATTTCTGCACTACACTGTTATAGTGCTATTATTGCACTTTCAACATTTTATGGTATCCAGTGGTTTGCAGTTTAGGGCATTTCCTCAAGACCCCTCCTTAAACTGCAAACCCCAGGATTCCATAGGTTGTTGCAAGTGGAATAATAGCACTGCAACAGTCTAGTACAGAAATGGCCTAAAATAATCAGACTGTTGATTTGCTCCTCTGGGCACAACCTCTGAGGGCCATTCAATAAGACAGCATCTCTGCATATTTTGCTCCCATGAAGGTCCACCAGCCAACCCAGACTGTAGCACAACCTATTTCTCTTAGGCAAGGGAACCTTTTTCATCAGCATATAAGGCTATGCGTATAGCCCACTGAGAACTTTTCAAAGCTATAAACCTGATTATCCTGGAGAATTTTGACTTACTTTTGACAGCAAACCTCAGGGCAGTGACACACTCCAATTTTTCGCATGACAACCCCGGTACATTTTTCAGGCGTTACACATTTTCCTCCATTCCACCTACATTGGAATGGTGTTTCTATTTTACAAAGCCCTGCAGAAAGCAAGAAAGGATGGAAGTTCACGTTTGTCAATAAAAGCAAACAAAATGAAAAGCCAGATATCGTTGGACTGCAACTGATGGTGGCCCTGTCACAGGGTTTTCTGTAAAAGACTCATCTAGAGGAGACTAAGGTTGTGAGAGTGTGACTTTCCCAAGGTCACTTAGTGAGTTTCCATGGGTGAACACGGATTCCTACCCTGGTGTCTTGGCATCCCAATCCAGCCCTTAAACGATGATGCCACACAGGCTGTCTAAGCATCACTACACTGCTCTAAATTCCAGAGACCATAAGCAAGAGATCATGGGTCTAGGTTGCAACAAAAGAAAAGCAACCATTTAGTGGAGGAAGATGAGACAAGGTTAGTAAGGCGTGGAGGGTAGGGATGGAAAGAATGCTCAAAGACACAGGAGGAAAAACAGACAAGGAGCTTCTAAACTTCTGACAAGAAGAATCCTCCTGGACCACCTTTTTTGGTTTTATTTTCCCCCTGAGTCTTCAAGTAGACTTGGAGGTCCGTTATTGTCACCCAGCCCAATGTCACCTTTCTCCTGCCTCCGATACAGCCATGTAGTGACCGGGGGAAGCCAAAAGATGGTGAGGATTGTTCTAGCTATGATTTGATAGCTGGCACTCTATGATGATGCCATCCTCCAGGAGCTGAGGAACATCTGCAGAAAAACCCAGGTGATGTCTGCATCATTGCACATTGGCTATCAGAACATAGCCAGTGATAATCTTCAATTGAATTTCATTCTTCCTTCTGGCCACCCGCATAGTTTTGTTGGGGAGAAAGGGGGCAGCAAAGGATGGTCACTAGCTGTGCTCTGATAGCCAGTGCATGATGATGCAGGCATTTTTTGGGAGGTCCTGAAGCATGACATCATTATTGTGCACCAGGTATCAGGACACAACTTGTTTTTCCTTCTTCCCACAAAACATCTTCAAAAACTGTTCAGTTCTCAAAGATTTTCCTCCAGTGGGGATAAAATTCCCTGAGTTACCAATTCTTCCTTCTGGGAATAAGTAATTTAAATAAGCACAACCCTAATGGAGGGGAAATTTCAACTGTGCCATCCCAAGATTCCCTAACAACCTAACTTCCTAAAACTTCAAGTCTACCATTGTCTTGACTACACATG
The DNA here is from genome assembly GCA_030412105.1 of Cyclura pinguis. NCBI lineage: Eukaryota > Metazoa > Chordata > Lepidosauria > Squamata > Iguanidae > Cyclura > Cyclura pinguis. The sequence goes on along the minus strand of CM059599.1, from coordinate 11,594,174 downwards.
GAACCACATGAACCTAGACCAGCACTGGCTCAGTTTTTTTCCCCATGTCTGCTTATTTCTGTGACTTCCTTTCCACTTGTCCTCATCCATGGTGCTTTCATCTGATTTGGGACACAGAGCAGAGCATTTCCATTTGATGTTAGGGCACAAGGAATCTGGTATGGTAGAAGATAGGAATTTTTGTCTTACCTGGAGTAGCCAGGAAAACCCAGGTAAGAAGACCAGGAAAGAGGACCCAAGTGATCTTCATGGTTATTTTACTCCTTTTTTTTTTAAAAAAAACTTTTGGGGATGATTCCACCAGGGCAGCAAACTTGACTTTCACTTCCCAGCCAAGCAGGTGAAGTAGTAGAAATTCTCAAAAGAAGCAAAATAAGCAGCTGAAATTTATTCCAAACAATGCAAAAGAGCCAAACCTCACTAAGGAGTCTGACTCCTCCCCCAAATGATCACACAGGTATTCCATCCATGCGCTAGAATCATTGTAGAGCAAGGTGATAACTTCCTATATGAACACTGTTTTGATGCTCCAGGACTACCTGCAGCAACTGACCAACCAACCCATTGTAATATAAAGTGGGTGGCACAAAGGCAAGTCACTGTCATCACCATCAGTCATCACAGGTATCTTGGGAATTAAAAGCAACTGCTAACAGGTGGTGAAGCAAAGCCACTAAAGTCACACACACAAAACACACTGCTGTTGCTACCTCTTTGCAGGTGAAAATTCCATTTCATCTGGTCTTTGGCTATTGTATTTAAAATCCTAGCCTGAACCTTTGGGCTTTCAGATCAAGCTGTGAAATTATGGTGGCATCTTTGGCCATTCCTAAAGAAGGTTTTTTGTTCCATGAAGAAGTAACCTCTCTATGGTAACCTCCTAAGGTAAAACAGTGGATTAAGATGCCCTCACAGACTTTCCCAAGGATAATGTATAATTCAGCTTCCATGACAATGAACGGAATATGGATGTTCCTCATCAGTTGAAAATGTTCAACCTTTTCTGTAGGGGAAGCTAAGCATGCGTAAGGCACCAGCAGGATTCCATCTGCTATGCATTAAAGCCAGAGTAGAAGGCATGAAATTATCACAAAGCAAACAGGGTAAATCATAAATGACTGCTTTGAAAGGACATGAGGTTCTATGAGTGCATTATTCTGAAAGCAATGGGTACAATGTGCAAAGTCCATGGCAAAGAGATAAGAGACAGAAACAGAGGTTGCCAATGGGTGGCAGTGGTTTCTATATAGTATTGGAAGCAGAATACTCCTTTCGTGGACAAAAGAGTCCCTTCTGCTAGCAGGAGGGCTGTAACCACGTCCTTTGTTCTGCTGGCTGAACAACAGAGGAGCCAATTTTCACAGATACCAGCCCTGCATCAGGCTTTAGTGAATTACTTTTTTGGGATCACAACTTCCCAAATCCCTCAGCCGGTATGGGCAGTCACCATTCTGGCTGGTGGTTTCTGTGAGTTGTAATCCAAAAAATCAGTAACATATTTGAGCGCTATCCTGTAGCTGGGATGTAATGTTTGAGAATGCAGAGGAATGGGAAATTGGCAATGTAATCCCTTTTTCTGTTGGTGCAAGTATCAAGAACGGAGCTCAGCTCAAGGGATGCTTTTGCCAGCAGAATCAAAGTTGGCCCTAATCTTGTATCCTTTACTTTAAGAATTGTTTGTCTTTATTAGTTAACTTGCATTTGAAAGGGATGCTTTGTTAGGCAGTGTAACCCCACTATCCTGACAGTCTTACTAGCAATATATATATAGTGGTACAGATGTTTAATTGGCATAAGATGGAAATCATATACAATGACTGGATAAGGCCATGTGGAAGAGGACTGACTGAAAAATGGGTCAGAGATGATCTCAGAGCATGGCTGAGTTCAGCTTAATGGCTCTTGCAAGGAGAACAAAAGGCATCTCCTGAGAGGAGAGCAAAAACCCCTGTGGGTTGCATATCCTCTGGAAAACCAAGTCATAAAAACTGCCAACCACTTAATTTGACTCCCAGTTGCTGGAAACTTCAAAGAAAGAGTTTTGGTTGGTTTCCTGAACTTTGGTTCAGGAAAACAGGAAGATTTCAAGCAAACCCATAATTGCATCATCCTCACACCTATCCTTTTCCTGATCCCTGATTACACTGCCATAAAAATCTTTTACATCGTCTGCCTGATTTGGCCATTTGTCCTTTCCCAGCAAAAGGGTCTGCTCCCCCCAGGCATGCTTGCAATATATTTGCATTCCCTTTTGAGGCTTTAGCTAGCTTTTCTCTCTCTGACTCTCTCAAGCTTTTCTCTCTCTTTTTCTCTCGCTGGCTAGCCAGCTCGCTAGCTCTCTCTCTGACTTTTTCAGGAGAATTTCCATCTTAGACTAGCATCTACTAGTTTAAAGGCTCCTGTCAGTCTTTTTCTTTGTCTGCTGATCTGTCCCCACGTTTTCCCAAAACAGCAGCCTTCAGGATCAGGTGCAGTGTATTTGCTTTGTCCCTTTAAGTCTTCCTTCTCCTAAGAACTTCAACTCAATAGTCCTTGTCTGCTTGTGTGAGTGAATGCGTTGTGTGTGTGTGTGTGTGTGTGTGTGTGAATAAACTTTGCCAATTCTACCAAATAAAAGATCATTTAAAGGATACTTGACTTCTCTCTTTCTCATGCAGTCTGACCCCATAAACATAGGATAGAAGATTTTGCTGCATTGCCCTGCCCTCCATTTTGCCAAGTTGTTTCTGCTAATTTCCCCAACCTTTGTAAAATTCAGGTATTCCCCCAGGAAACCCCAGAAGCCAGGGTAACAGCAGACTCATTAATGAACATCTGAGTATATGAAACTTTCTCATACCAAGTCAAACCATTTGTCCATCTAGATCAGTGGCCAGCTGTGGAGGAAGATGAACCAAAGCCCCAGATCCCATCACAAAATAATTAAATTCTGGGTGATTCCCCTCCTTGCACCCATGAACCCAAAATGGCTCAAAATCATAGCAGAATGCATCATTTTTCCTTCCCAGGCTCTCCACATTCTAGAAATCTCCCACAATGCCCTCTCAATTAGCCCTAAAGTGGCCAAAATTGAAATAGAAAAAGAGCAACATCACGTCCAGTTTCAATTTTGGTTGACTTCCAGCCAGTTTGATGGGTTCTGGCAAATTTCTAGGGTACGTGGAGGGTTTGGGGGAAATGTTTTCCTGGCATTTTGGAGTAGTTTTGAGCCATTAGAAAGTGGCTGAAAAATTGCCTAGATGACTTTTTTTTAGGAGTCTAGGGGCTTTCAGGTCACACGTTAATGTCCCAGGGATGACACTTTGCATACCTCTGATCTAAATCATTGTTGTCTACACTGACTGATAGTGATTCCCCAGTCTTTCAGATGGGAGACTTTTTTAGCCCAACACTGTAGACTGAACCTGGACATCTGTCTTCAATTCACCTTTATGAAGATGCCATGAATGAAAGAAAGACCTCAAAGAGCCCTGATCATGAGCTGCCCTGCTCAGATCCTGCAAACTCAGGTCTGTGACTTCCTTGATGGAATCAATCTACCTGAAGTGTAGTCTCCCTCTTTTCCTACTGTCTTCCATTGCACCATACATTATCATCTTGTCTAATGAATCATATCATCTCACGATATGTCCAAAGCATGACAGGCTCAATTTAGTCACCTTCACTTCCCATCAGAGTTCAGGCTTAACTGACTCTAAGAGCCATTCATATGATTTTTTTTAAAAAAGCTGCTCATGGTATCTGTAGAACTCTTCTCCAGCACAATATTTCAAATGAATTGAGTTTCTTCACTGTTCAGCTTTCACACCCATATAAAGAAAGGAGAAATACGATGGCCTGGACAATTCAGTTTCCATTTGGTTGATCTAATTTGCTTTGAACACTGATATTTTTTGGGAAGACATTTCTTTAAGCTTTGATTAATGTCCAGGGCCTGGACTCAAACCTAAGAACATGTGCCAGGGAGAACCATGGGACATATCTCTGCTAAATCTGCGTGCTCACCCCTTTCTTTTTACTTCCAAACGTCTTTGGAAGAAAATTATCCAAGTGAATAATCAGTTGTAACCTTTATTGATCTCACAATGTGTCCATCATTAAGTCCTGCCGTGTCTGTACCACTGCAATGCCTATTTCAGTGCCAAAAAGTGCCCCAAGCAGTTTCCGCAGACCTGTTCATATCCTAATGATACAATCAGCCTGCACATGTTAGTGGCAGAAGTTCAATTTGAGGATTTCTGCTCAATAAGGAAGATGGCAAACATCTAGGATTCACACTTGGTCAGTTTCAGTTCAACTAATAACCAATAGCCATGTAGATTTTTTTTAAACAGAACCTTATAAGTATTTAGATTCTGGGATACAACATTTCACAAATATCCATCTTACTCCTCTGATACAGTTCCCAACAAAACAGCCATGAAGGTCTTTGGGCTTGTCTTTTCTCTTTTTTTGTGGCCACTACTACCCCGTTTGGGTAAGATAAAATGAATTGGGTTGATCTGTTGAAGTGGGGAGGATAGTGGACAATGTTGAGAACTGGATGAGCTTTATGAATTGTGTAGCAAGACCGTTCTTCAGAGGTACTGAGCAAGGTAGATAATGAACACTTAGTTAATAGCCTTTGCCATCAGTCAGTAAGTAATCTTTGTAAGTAACTTGCTAGCTAGCACACTGCTCCCCAACCTTACAAGACAGGGAAGCAAGTCCAAGTGAATAGGAGTGTTTTTGCCTGCTGGTGGAAGGAGAACAGGAAGGGTGGTGTTACTGTGGTAGTTAGCTCTTTCCCGGGGTCTACAATTTATTAAAATCAATATTAATATATATCCATGTGCTTGAGAGGGTTCCCTGGACGAGCACGCAGGCCTCGATCTGGAAAAACCGTTTGGCCAATAAACAATCTGTCACATAGCCCCAGGAGTCCTCCAGACATGCACACATTAGAACTTACAAAGAGTTCTCTGCCCCGAGAAGCCAGCTTGACAGGATTAGCGATCCTGACAAACAGCCCATCAAGCGAGAGCAATTTGCATACTGCCGCAGCTTTTGACAAGCCTGGCTAAAACCAATCAAACTAAGAACTTTGACATTTTGGGGCTTTGTCCTCTTAATCATGCATGTTTCAGAGCTTTGTTTTAGCTCACCAACCCATTGTTCTCCCTGGGAAAGGATTAGCCCTCCAGGTACATTTTCCCCTATAAAAAGACCCGATTTTTGAACGGTCCCTCGGATCGCTCCGATTTCTTCTTGGCTCGACGCAACTCTGTCTGGCTATCGCCTCAGCCATCCATGTGCTGAGACACTTCTCTTGCTCCACTGCTGTCTCGGACTTCGGACCAGGTGCAGTATACCCCAAAAATACCTCTTCAAAATCCCCTATCAATTTTCCTCTCTTTCATTTTTTGCTAGGGTCTGTGTGAATGAGTGCATAAGTGCAAACATGTTCAAGGACTGATTTTTAAATAAAAATAATTAAATTAGCAATTTGGTGTGGTTTTTGGCTCGGCCTGACCACATAAACATTGGGTTGAAAAGATCTCGCTAGGTTACCCTGCCTCTTGTGGTTCCACAGCTTCTGCTTTACCTAATTCCTATTCCTTTTTGATTGTGGCATATTAAGGTGTCCCCCTCGGGACCCCCAGAAATCAGGATAACAGGGGTCAGCCTGGTCTTGCATGGAAGGGAGTGCCACATCCTAGGAATGGCCACCAAGGAAGTCTTCTTGTCTTGTCTCTTGATTAAAGTGTCTGTGGGGACACTTGGTACTGCGAGAATAGCCTTCTCTAAAGATGCCAGAGTCTGAGCAAGACTATATGAGAGTTTCTTCAAACAGTCTGGACTCAGCCTGTATTAGTCACTATTTCTTATTTGGATTGGGGAAAAAAAACCCCTTCAGATTAAGAGAATTCATATTTAACTGAAGTTGACAGGTTTGTCCATCTAAGCCCAGAGCAAAAGATGCAGCAGTTTTTAAAAGTCTAGGTTGTGAATGAGGAATTGGTCTGCAGAAAGCTTCAACTTGTAACTTTATGTCTCCTTTCCAGCTTGTTAGGATTCCAGAGCTCTTCATAAAGTCAACCTAGCAGAGCCATTGTGGTGTGCATGTGTTCTGGACCTTAAGAGGAAGAACTACTAAATAAAGAAATAAATGCTGACCACTTATTTTATTTGTACTTTACCACAGAAACAACCTTCCTTCAATGTTACTTTCCTTTCTTTCTTTAGTACTCAGCTTTCCTGATTATGATCTTCACTTCTCTGAATGTACATTTATTTATCAAGGTTATTGCAGACCTGGGAGCACTTGCCCACCTTATAATATCAGACCTACAATCTGTAACCCAGGTGGGAGTTGTTGCAAAAGGTAGGCAAAATCTCTGCATATAATTCTTGTAGAATTAGAAAGTATAGGTTTGGAGGGACCTTAAAAAATTCATGGGTTAAGACCCAGTGATGCTTTTGGGTATCCTTCATCTCCCACATGAAAAAATATGTACTGATTGTGCTATGCAATCTTGTGTTGAACGGCAATGTCATGCAATTGAAAGAAATATGCTATTTTCATAAATTAGAGTTATGAGTGACTGGAGAACATGATAGGGGTCACGCTGCCTAGAAACATGTTTGGGGTCATGATGATAGAATTATGTAGAAAACCTCAACATTGATGCGTTTGTGCTAATCCCTTCACCTCTTTAGGTTCTTTGTATTTTTGAGCAGAATGGGAGATGATGTGCTCAGATAAAGCAATCAGAGACCACCCCTTGATCTTACCCTGTGGAGATCTTCCCTGTACATCCCAGCTAACTGAACATTAAGAGATTGTCATAAATCCCATCACTGTTTTGTCACTCGGAGTTAAAGCAATCAGCCCATTCTGGACCTTTCAGTCAGTCCTGTGAGAACGCCATTATAACCTTGTCAACATTCCCCTTCAGGATATGAAATATGGTATAGAAATCCTAGCTTTGACTCCAGCCAACTGTAGTATGTAGTATGTAGTATGTGGCATGTAGTGCCCTAGACTGCTGTTCCTCCGTGCTATCCTCAGAGGCTGTCTGAGCCCCTCTGGTATGACCATCTTCTTCATGACTGGTAACCATGACCCTCTCCATTCCTAAGGTCTATCCAACTTTTTCCCATCTCACATTCTGATAGCTGCATATTGTTCTTAAGAGTATCTGATTTCTCATTTGATGTATGGGGCATTAATTTCTTTTTTTTAAAAAATTACTTTCTTCAGTCAAATAGAAGGTGATGCTATATGTAGATTTCTTCAAGGCCAATGTGCAGATCGGCGTTTTTGTCCTCCCCATTTAGTTCAAAACGGAGTGTGCAGCAGTGGCAACCCTTGTTGTCGGGATGAATGAACTAGCCTGCATTTTTCCCAAAGTAAGTCTTGGAAAGGTTTGCCTCTATCTCTCAAAAATGTCCAGTTAATGCTCTCTGTATTTCCCTCCCCCTCATATACTGTTGCTTCAAACTAAAGGCTTAACCATTATAGAGGGTCTTCCTCATCCCAAGACACACAATTAATGGATAATTCAGCCATTCTCTTATATTCTCAGATAGAAACAATGTGTTATGAGCACGTGCAGAGTGTTTTTTCTGTGACAGGAATGCTCCCTCTTTGGGTATGGAATGCATGTTTGGAAATACTCAAAAAGCAGCCAAAACTGGATTTCTTAAGTGACAGGAAAACTTGATAAAAAGAATCCTAGGCAGATGAGAATCTTTGCAGTTCAGGAATTATTCTGCATGAAAAGCACACTCTTTTGGGGGAAAAAAAGTGGTTATTCTGCTGAAAATAACTTCCTCTGCAGAAAACAAATTTCTTGCAGAAAAAACAGTGATTCCTGCACAAAATCTAACATTTATGAACAGAAAATTTTGTATTCAGAAATGTTGTTTCCTGTGTAGAACATGTTGGCATAGTAATGCTATGTATCCACAATCATGGCACTATTGCCACAATCACAAATGCTGCTGCCAGCTGCACCAAAAGATGCAAATCTGTTCCTCTGGTTATCAGAGTGTAGCAGAATGACATTTCCAGCATCCTCCCACTAGTGAATAAGGCTACAATGAAGAATTGTGATAGGATCCTGCTTTTGATTGTTGCAACCTTACTTGCTGGAAGTAGAGTGCTGGAAATGTCATCCTCCTTGCACCACGATCACAAGCAATACAAATCTCTGTTGCTCAGAGGATCTGCTGGCTGTTAATGGAAGTTTGGCAAGGGGCTGGGACAGAAGGTGTTACTTAATTACACATTTGACACTTAGCAAGGAATGTAGGATCTCAGCTACTTTTTCTGTGTAGGAAACTTGTGCCATTTTGGACAATTTTCCCGCAGCAAGGAGAAGAATGGTAAAATTACTCATTCTTGCCTAGAGGACTGAAATCTATGAAAATCTACATCCCTACCTATTATCTATCCATAGCTGCTTATCCTAATATAGATACTGAGACCTAGATCCTATACACTTTTAGTATAGTGTAGTTATGTAGAATCCCACAGTTGCACAACCAAATCTTCCAAAGGAGGCAGGACTTTGAGCTGCACATCTGTCTGTGGGCAGCATTCATGCAGTTGCCTAATCCGCCATTTTTCAAAAGTGAGACAGAAGGGTTGTGGGTGTGCTTATGGAGCAATTGGCTACACAGTTGAGAACTTAGCCTGCTAGATCTGACTTTTTGTTCCCGATGCACTTTCAGGAAGAATAGAAGGCAGTATGTGAATTATAACTGGTCGAGGTCCCACATCAGGGGACATTTTGTAAAGTTCCTCTTTGGTAGAACTATGAAACATCTCCCTAATCCCCTCCTGCAGGACTCACCATCTTTGTGATCCTCTCCCATGGCCATGTAAAGGCCAGTGGTGAGTAGAGGATAGTTCTGAAAGAACTGGGTATGACAGTATAGTCAGAGGCATTGATATCATATTTTCCAGGAACTCAAGGTTATGTGCCCATCGTGGAGCACCTACAGGCCAGAGAATGTACTCTGTTGTCAACTTCTTGGCTGTTCCAATAACTTTAAAGGATTGAATTTAACCTCATAGGGGCTAACACAAGCAGCTCTGTTTGTGTGAGTAAGTGTGTCAGTGGAAAACTGGCTATAGTACAGGTTAGTCTGGGAAGAACACCGAATGCTTTGGAATGTAAACAAGAGAAGAAACACCTACACAAGTGTACACTAGCCACTAAACATCAGATGATGCTAGAGAGAAATGCTAACACTGGGTGCTGTCACTATACTAGATGCTACTAGCTGACATGATGAATCACAAGATAAAGAGTTTTGGAGATTGGTTAACTGATCAGGTGAGTGGGCATAGGAGGAAAATTAAAACAAGTTGAGAAACAAATCTAATCAGGTTGTTCCACAGCCTCCAATGCAGAAGAAGTTGTTTTGCTTAAACACTGACAATCATTCGTGATAGCCTGATATGCTGCTCTAAAATGCTGATTTATGGTAAGGTTATAATAAGAATAGACACACACAGATAATTATTACTGCTGTTAAGGTATAACAAGGAGAATAGCTCATGTATATCTATGTAGTTACAGAAGCCTGTTAGAGCTGTGTCACTCCTCAGATGAGAAAGTGAACCCGAATGGATTATAGCCTGAGCTGTATGGTTAATAGGAGTATGAATATGGTATAAGGGTCAGAATTCTGTATAAGTAAAATCTTTCATGAAATGTTGGTACGATGCTGTAACAGACATTGTGAAATTCCTACATGGGTTAATTATTACCAGATCTGTTAAAGACATGCGGAGAGATCAAGGTTCAGTTCTTCTGAAAAGTCCCTATGTTTCTCTTCAAGGGGAAGGTATATGTTTATATATCTAGGAATACTTACATTAAGTAGCCTAAAAGTACCAAAGAGCCTGCTCTTTTCCCACATAAGTGTCCTGAAATTCCCATACTTAAGAATGATTAGGTAGGATATTCAAATTGATTCTGACTTTCTGGTTTAACCACCACCATTTAGGTGACCAACAGTTGAAGGAGGCGACTCCAGAGAGAATCCAGAATTAGCTCACAAGTGGCAAGGACCCTCTGTCCCCCAGTATAAGAGATGACTGTGCAGAACCACATCTGCTTCAATAGTCTGACACCTTAGCTCCATCGGCTGCTACAGGATGTGTATGTGATGGCCCAGGAAGATGATGGGTTGTCAGTGGGTAGGTTGTTGTTCAAGGGATGAAGAAAAAATTTCTAACCTCCACAATGACACCACCACCCAAAAACAGACACAGACATAAGTTGGACTGACACCTGTTTATGTCTCTAACAGCATGTCAGACTATTATCTTGTTCTTTTCAGCTTAGAGTGAAAGCTAAATCTCCAAATCCTCCATATTTTACCTGCAAAACCTGAGTTAAATGCAAACGCAAATTAAGCCATTTAGCTATGTGTGCTCTTCTAAAAATCTCATTTCTTCTTTCAGCTCCTAGGAAACCTGGGATTCATTGTAGACTTTATTTAGAATCTTTGTTCCAATGTGATGATGAAGCAGTTCACCTGGGATTCCAAAGAAAGCTTACCAGCAGAAATTCCTTTTTTTACATTACTAATCGTAAGAGGGTTGGGATGCGACCCTCTAAATAAATCCATGATGGCTTGAAACTGCCTTGTAGAGATGTGTGTGTCTTTGGGTGCCTATTTGATACAGTGGGAAATTGTTTTCTGATGACCCCTTACTGAGTTTTTTAGTGACATGGTAGGGATGTAATTATTCACTAATTTTATTTTCAAAGGAAACTATGAGTAATTTCAACAATCTTCTTCCAGTTGCAAGAAAGTCTTTGGAATTTTCACAGACCATTTATAAAGTGGTGCTTATTCTGCTCAAAATTCACATGTGGTATTTTTGCCCAGAATACAAATGTTTCTGTGTAGGGAACAGCTTTTTGTACACAGAATATAAATATTGCTTTCTGCACAGAAAAGTTGTTTCTCAGTCAGAAAATGGTGTTTTCTGCACCAAAACACCATGAATGAGTTTTGTGCAGAATAAGTCCTGAATTATAAAGATCACTGTCAGCCCAAGTTTAGCTTCCTTCCAGGACACAGGTTTTAAGCCATTTTTGGAATATTTTCAAGCATTCTTTCCATCCTTATTCCCCAGCACTGTCTATACAAGTTTGATATTATGTACCCAACACTTTCCAAGCATTCAGCCTTAATTTTCCTAATAGGAGATGTATCTGGCATGCTTGGTTCTCTGACCATTAAGGAAGTCATCCTTCTGGACTTCTAAACATCTCCAGTCCAAACCTAGTTTTCTCCCTTTGTTTTCTTCCTGTTGTTATGTGTCATCAAATCAGTTTGACTTATAGAAACCCTATCAGTGAAAGACCTCAAAGATACCTTTTTTTTATCAACAGCCATGTTTAGATCTTCCAAACTCAGGCCTGCAGTTTCCTTAACTAAGTAAATCTATTTGTGATGTAGTCTTCCTCTTTTCCAACTCCTTCCCACATTCACAAGCATTGTGGTCTTTTCCAGTATGATTGCCTCAGTTTGATAATCTTGGCTTTCTAGAGTTCAGACCTGATTTGCTCACAGATCCAATTATGAGAAGCATCTTAAAAAAAAAAGTTAACCTGTACAAGATCATTTTATGAGCTTCTTAAGTTAAGCAGAAAGGTCTACAAGGGCATGTTAAGGGTATTTCGCTGAGGATTCTTTATCAGATGCAAGCTGTATTGTACCTCTTCACACTGGGTGGTTTCACACAGTGAGTTAAAGTGTGAGACCTAGCAACTCCTGACACTACCTTTTGTGCTTTATGACAGCTGTCAGTGAGACAATGCACCCACAACAGGTTTTAGTCCAGAGTCTAAAGGATCTATCCAAGAGCTGAACCTGTTTTGAGGATAGAATTCAGAACCTTGGACAGCTCTGTCAAATTTCAGGGTGAAATGTGGAGTGGATTTGCTGATGTGGAAACCACCCCTTTACTGTTCATGATTTTAATCCTACTTCCTCTTCAGGTAAGGCAACGGATTTGGTTGTTTCTTGGACAGTTCCTAAGTGTACAGTGTAATCCACAGTACTTTGTGAAAGAATAGCTCAAGACAACAGGTAGCCTGAGGAAATCAATAGATGGTAGCCAGTATATCGAAGTGCATCATTCCCAAATCCATCTTTGTTATTTTGATCCATATGAAAGATAATCTTTCATTGTGCTCTGTTCAACCTCTGAATATCCAGTGATGAAAGTTATCTGATGGAACAACCAGTGCTCTTCATTATTACCATGGTGTGCCCATCAGTCACTCCTTTCCACTAGGTACCATTAAAAAATCCTTCTTGAAGAGCAACCTCTCCTCCAAATAAAATTTCATATACTTCTCATATTCTAATGAGCCCTTTTAAAACCAACCCCATTTATTTCCTTTTGAGTGTTCTCCAAAAGGTTACAGATCAGAAATGTTTATTACAGTCCAGTTTGCTACAATTTCTGAATCCTCAACTAAATAACTATGAAAGCCCTTGGATTTCTCAGTTTTATTTGTTCATGGATCCATCTGATTGTTCCACGTAAGATGTACGTGTTGTGTTTGTGGGGTGGTGGTGGTGAAGGTTAGGTAATGAATATTCAATAGGCTCCTCTATGTTACAGGTGCTGGCTATCCATTGCCAGGCAACAGAGTGCAGGGTCAGCAGGAGGCCATTCAATGGACAAACAGAGACAGATAACAGTTCAGAAGCACTTGTCTGTTCAGGGTGAAGCAAAAGTCAGAGTTCCAAGAGTTCAGGAATCTGGCAGACAGCAGGGTCAGACAGTTCAGAGGTCAGAGAGGCAGGCAGACTGTGAGCAGGGAGGCAGGGCTGACAAACACATGTGTTGTTTCTGGCATTAGACCACTGCCCTCTGCCTTCCATGAAAAGGCTGGAGCTGGCTGGCTGTCATCCCAGCCTGATTAGCTCCTGGTGTGCTTACGTCTGCTTGTCCTCCTTTGAGGATGCTGTTCACCTGGAGAAACTGATTCTTGGCCCACAATACTATAACTGAAATAAGTATAAAAACCTGTAAACCAACTGTACTATTCAAATCTTGGATTTAAATTGCAGGAAAAGAGATTTGACATGGGCATTAGGAAGAACTTCTTTTTTAAACTTTTAAGAGCTGTTCAACAGTTGAACAGACTGTCTCAGCAGATGATGGGTTCTCTATCTTTTAGGAGTTCTGTAACTGTGTAATTCTGCATTGCAATGGGTTGGACTATGTGGCCCTTGCATTCCCTCCAACTCTAAGATTCTATGATTCTAGTATGACAGGTGATGGATAGTTCATTAGCTTAGCAGTTATCTAGCCTAAGTTAAGAATCCCCCTGATCATAAGCTAGCCTGGTTATGGTCAGGGCTGAGGTCAGAAGGTAACATCACTGGGCATCTCTCTAGGTCAACAATCCAGCAGAAAGCAGACTAGGAATCTTGGAAACTTCTAGCCCTGTTGCTGCTGCTCCTCCTCCTCTTCTTCACGGTTGCTACCTCGTGATCTCTCTAAGTGAGCAAACAAAGAGAAAAGTGAAGAGGATCATAGAGAAGAAAGCACGTTATTTCTTCTTTATTTAATTATATTTTTATATTCCACACTCTAGCTAAAGATCCCAGGGAAGCACGCCAAAAAATCAGCATGACCAACTTCGAATAATGTAAACAATAAAATTGTTTTGAAAGGCTACAATGTGTCTAAGAATTTAATAAATTAAATGCAGATGGATTTAAAATAGTTTAAAACTGTGTACATGACAGATCTGTAAGAAAGCAAAGACTGTGGGTTCCAAAACCATTAGTGGGCAATCACCTTCTCACTTAGCACTGTTATGACAGCAGTGTTGCCATCAATCATATCTAAAGGGGAGGGTATTTCATAACTGGCATGCCACACCAGAGAAGACCCGCTCCCACATCCTTCTCTGTCCGGTGGGACACAGAGGAAAGTCTCTCCAGCAGCTCTCAGACCATAGTCAAGTGTATGTAGGAAGAAATATTTCTTCGCATATCAAGTTACCAAGCCATTTCAGACTTTAAATATCATTACCAGAAGCTTGAATTCAGACCAAAAATGTATTGGCAGCCAGAACAGTTCCTTTGAAATTGAACTTTGAAATTCAACCAGGTCATGCATTTGGCACTGAATGCAACCCCTGAGTCAACTTCAAGGGTGTTTTACCCTGATTTCTGGGGGTCCCGGAAGGGACACCTTAATGTGCTCAAAATAATGGGGGAATGGGAATTAGCTTAGAGCACCAGTTAGCAATGCGAGAGGCAGGGCAACATAGTGAGATCTTGAACCCAATGTCTATGGGGTCAGGCTGAGTCAATAATCAAACAGAAGTTAAGAATAACTGTGTTTCTTTATTAATAAATCGCAGCAAACGTACGCACTCACTCAGACAATTAAGAGATACTGCACAATTGCGCAGCCACGTACACAGTCCTTAAGAAATAAAGAGAGGAAAATGGGTAGGGGATTTTCAGAAGGAATTTGTGGGGAAATACTACACCTAGTCCTATAGCCCGGTAAAAGGAAAGAAGCTGGGGAGCGTAGGTTCTCAGCACGTGGAGGCTGAGGGGAGGCTCATCAAACGGAGAGGCAGCAAGTTGGAAGGCAAGTCATGAGTGAGCCAACGAGATGCTCAAAGTCAGGGGTTCTTATAGGGGTAAATGTCCCCGCAGGCTAGTCCATTCCTGGGTAAAACAATGGATTTTGGGCTGGAGAGAAAGCCTCCCAAAGGTCAGTACTTTAGATGATTGAATTATGACAGCGTTGTCAATACTGTAGCCAGTATGCAAACCCGGAGTGCTTGAGAGTTGGATAGTCTGCTCATCAAGCTGCCTGCTTGGGGCAGGGGATCTTTTGTAAACAGCGTGCATACATAATGTGATCTTAAAAGGTACTTGCCTGGAGGTCTCCTAAAGCTGCATTTGGCAATTATTGGCCTGCCTGGATTGTGATTTGAATGGTTCAGCTATTTTCGGCAGCGCTTGTGTGCATGCTTGTCCAGGGGCCTTGCAAGCACATGGAGAGGAATGGGTAGTGAAGGCCAAATTCTTGATATCAAACGATATCTAATATTAAAGATATTAAAGGGATGTCTAATATCTCTTTAATAATATTATTAAAGGGTACAGGGCGAAGTGAGCTATCGCTTGCCCGGTGGAGGACCAACTGAAGGTGTCCCGCCATGACTGTTGGGAGGTTGATTCCAAATCTTTGGAGGATTCAACAATTACCTTGGTGGAATGGTTGACTGTCAAGGCAATCTGGTGAAGGGTGTGTGATACCCCCTTATTCTCTTTGCTAGGTGGGTGAGATTCCGTAGCCATGTAGACACAGGGATCTCATCCTTGATGTGGAACCTGACTAGTTCAGATTCCGGGGGCACATATCCAGTCTCTTAAGACATAATCTTTTATCTCCCACCTGAGATAAAAGTTCTGCCCAAAACAATCCTGAACATGCTGTGCACAGAAGCAAGGGTTGCCAGTAGTGTGGTTAATTACTACTGTCGCACCACTAGGCAATGCTGTAACGTGTGGACACGGAGTCCTCAAACAAAAGTACTCATTATTAATCTGAACCATTACTGTGCTATAGTGTTCTCCCAATGGAAACTGTCTATGTTTTGAAAGCACTGTATCCAATGCTGGTGGAATAAACAACCAGATAAATCAAATGAATGGGAACCATTAGACCAGTGGGTCATCTGTCGGGGTAGTAAGGTGGCATTAGCGGCTATCAGGGGTAGTCCAAGGTGGGACAATGGATGTAAAATTACTGGGTCCAGAATCCTTTCATGTACGACTTCCACCTTGAGAATCAAGTTTTCCCAAGTGGCATGCCGTATTTGTGCCAAAGCGGCGGGGTGTTCTAGCGATTCCAAATACCGTTGTCTCAGCAGGCTTAGGATCTCCGGTTGCATCAAACCCATGAGGCTAGCCTGGATCACTTGAGCTGCAAATGTGATTATATTGCTCTGCAGTTGCGTGCACTGGATTGCAACTGACAGATTGTGAGGTGTGGTTTTTAAAGAGTGACCAAGGTCAGACACTATATCTCTCTCTGCGCCAACCCACTGTGGTAACAATTGACTGATCAAATCCTTTCCTCTTGCCAGGTTAGTTAAACCCATGGCGGAAGATCCTCCAATTTCTTTTGTCTTAGAGCCAATCTTTCCTAATTTATTTGCCAATATTTTGTTATCCATTGCGTTAATTATTGCGCCGCCATTTCCTATTCCTCCTAAGACTGTTCCTAGGACACTTCGCTTAGGGTGAACTTGTGGGTGGGAAAACGATAGCCACCGCTTTTCCCAGTGCTCCCACTGTGTCCATGCTAGTATCAAATAATGTTGGCAGGCAGGGGTGACCTTTGAAATATTTACAACTGTAAAATTTAGAATCATGGTGGTCACATTGTGTTGGGGGTACCCTCCATATGTAGGGGATGATGGTATAGTGAGTGACTTTTGGTAGTATTAATATTAGTTCTTTCTCTAATGGGCATCTAGCAAGTATGTACCAGGTGCACATTCCATAGCCTCTGGTTCTCAAAACATTCTCCAGCGAAGGAGATAGCAGCTATTTCATCTTGACCTGTGGTGGGGAAAGAGTGTAACCCTTATCTCCCTGTGTGAAGCTGTGCTGCTTAATATTACAGACTGTGTGAATTTTTGGCCACTTCTCTCCTTTGACCTTGTGTTTCACTGTTCTGATCATTTTCAATAAATCTGTTATGCAGTTTTATTGATCTGTGCACGAGTCTGACCCTGACACATTGGGTTGCGAGTTCAAGTACTCGACTACCTTTATATCCTTACGTATTATGGTGCTCCTCACATACATGGCTGGGGAACTATTGGAAGGAGGGGCATAGTCAGGGGAACTTGGGCAACACATTTTGCCACATGAGAATTTGCAACCTGTCAGGGTACGGGTGAGGTTACGGCACATGAACAGAAAGGTTTTCCGCTCCCATGCCGGGTAACAATTATTATAAGTGAACCTAATCACAATCAGGGAGGCATTATGGTGCCGACTCCGGACCATTTTAATGGTCAATGGAGACGGTGCTATCGCCATTTCGGTATATACCTTAGCTTCGCTGCCAGCCACAGACATTCTTAACTCTGAGCTAAGTCTGCCTTTAGGGCGTACCTGTATCTGGGAGAATAACTCAAAAGGATAACGCTTTTGAAACCATGGTAACAGATACGTATTGCGTAGCAGGCCTTCTGCCTCCTGCTAATGATTCCAATGGCAGATCACCTGCACGTTGTATTGCCAGTTGGTTGTGAACTGGGTCATGTATTCGGGAGAGATTCCGAGGGTAAAGTCAAACAATTCAAACAACACCAAAATCCACGTGAACGGTCCCATTCCGTCTCCCTGTAGGGAACACAGACACGAGAGTCTGTCACTACCTCACACTAACCTACACACACACACACACACACACACACACATATATATACAGGGGCTATCTACAGAAGTGAGGGAGTCAGAGGGGTCTCCACTCCTCTCTGTCCTGTTCCAACAACGATCGTTTACCCGTTGTTGAATGCTTTGTATATTGAGACAAACGTCTTGGACAAATTAGTGGCTGGCATTTCCTTATGACTCAAAGAAGTCTGAGAAGGTATTGGGCATACAGTACTTGGCTGCTGCACAAAAGAGGGGGTTGCCCAGTCTGGGGACTTTCCCTTCCAGTCCTTCGATTGTGCTGGCTGATGGATCTCTGAAATTACTTGCAAGAGTGGCAGAACCCACTCATGGCTTGAGACCCTTTTGGCCAAATCAAAGTGGAGGCTGGTATCTGACTCGCGTGCCTCCTGAAGTAATGTCTTTTCTGTTGGCATCATGGTGACTGAGACAAAGCCATGGACTGTCTTGGTCCCTCTCGAGATCACCAGAGTAAAAAGGTATTGGGTGCCACTGAATGTGAATGTAAGCTGGCACCAGTATAGCTCTGTGGATGGGAAGGCAGTAGCCACATCTACCTCCGTGTGGTATTTGGGACTCCCAGTTATAGTTGTTGAAGTCTCCCCATATGGAATGCAGTTAGGGGGAGTATGTAGTGTCACGTCAGGGTGTGCCAGGGTGAATGCCTTTGCTAACCTGTGCTCTGGCTGGGCAGGAGCATTTTGCTGCTTGAATCCCCAGCCCCACAGGAAATTCTCTTGAAAGAGGGCATGGAGAGGGTGGACTCTCTCTGCCAAGTTTTCAAGAAAATCCTGGGGGAAACTGCAGCTTTCTAAAGGGTACTCAGAGAGGGAACAATGGCAAGTTTTGGAAGCTTGGGGTTAGCTCCCACTTGCTGTGTGTTCTCCTTTTCCTGGCTCTCACACATGCTGGCAATGTTCTGTTCCTTGTTAAATTTGGTGGGGGCTTCCTCCTGAACCTTAGCCTGGTGTGATCCTTCTCAGTGCTCAGAAAACACCACTGTCTCAGATGTGGTTGGATTCGCACTCGGGGCTATGTCAGGAGGAGGGGCAATCTGTCTTATTTTAGTGCGCACTGAGCGCTCATGTCCTCTGAAGGACTTAGGTTCGGTCCCCCCCCCCCGCCGTACCCGGTCATCCGGATAGCATCTGGGGTGGGCTGACCCTGTCTTATCAAGTTGGGGTACAGCACTTTCAGCGCTGCGCTGGAGTCTACAGGAGGGGTGGCAGGAGTCTTTTCCCTATTGGTCCTGATGTCTGCCTTCACCCTAGATCTACCCCATTTGCCGGGCTTCAGTCAAGCCACAACCCTTTCGGGGAGATCCCGGGACCAAGGGCACCCCTATCCTTGCAAATCCAGGTTGGGATAGTACCCAGCCGGAGGAGGACCATTGATCACGGCATTGACTGGCTGTTTACTTCCCGACAGGTTGCTTGTCTAAAGCCTCCAAAAGCTCTGAGGTGGGCCTTTTGTCGAACTGGCTCATGTCCAGTCCGAGCCTTCTTAACACGCCCCACAGTCTCACTCGGTCTGCCGAGTAGGTCTGGGCAGTTGAATCATGGCCGCTGGACGTCTCCCAAGGAGCACCATTATCCATAGCCTGTTTTGGAGCTGAAGGTGGAGGAGCGGAATTCCCTGCCTTACTAGGCTGACTGCAGGAGTCCCTACCCTGCCAATGCTCCTGTCTCTGTCTGTGATCCTGTCTGGAAGGGGGACGTGAATTCCAGTTCCCCTTCGGGACCGAATTCAGAGCCGTCTTTCTATGCTGGGAATGGGGTCCATAGTTGGAGTAGGTGACCTCCTGTATGGGCTCCCAATTCCCTGCATCTCACCTGTGCTGCTTAGGAGGGGGCTTCAGGGATCCTGCCTCGCGGAGCAGGTCAGCGACCCGCCGGAGGTTGTTCCCAAATTCCTCCCAATCTGTGGTTGTGGGGTCCACCAATCCTAGGGCCATCTTTGTCTCGTGGTTCAGACCTCCATAAAGGAGAGTCTTAAACTCAACATGATTAAAGTTGTACCCTCCAGGAGTTAAGGGGACCTTTTCTGCTAAGATGGCCAGAAGCTGCTTCCGGGCCACGTATGCATCCGGGTTTTCCTTGGGACGCTGCTGTTCCATTACATACAGAACGCTAGCCCCTGGGGTCTCTTCTAACTCTATGATTCTATGATTCTATGATTCATGTCTGAGCAGAGATTCTAATGCTGCTCTCCAGAATTGTAGTCCAAATTTCAAACCAATACACCACACTGGATCTCATAGACGTACAGATGGATGGACAGACAGATGGCTAGACAATTTTCTTGTTTACAGTTGTTAAATTGAGAGTTGGAAGTCTTTCTGTCTGCACTGCAAATAACCCAGAAATAGACCATCTTCTCTTCAGAAATTTTTTAAAACTGTCATTCAACTTTTAACTTGGCAAGTCATTTAATGCAATAGAAAGTTTCTGATTTGGTGGCAAAGTAAACTGAAAGAGATTGAGAGCCCTCTAACTAATTTTTTAAAATGAATTAAGCAGGTGGTTGAACTAACTTTGTAGGCTGTGATGAGCTAGTCTATGCAGTAAGCTAAACTGGTTATGCCCCTGTTTGTTGTTCTTAACTGCCGTCAAGTCACATTTGACTTATTGTGGCCCTGTGAATAAGAAACTTGCAAGACCTGAGCAGGTCTCAGGACTGTGGCTTCCTTGATTGCATCTTTCCATCTGGAATGTGGTCTTCCTCTTTTCCTGCTGCTTTCTACCTTACTAAGCATTACCATACCAAGTCTTTTCTAGCAAGTCATGTCTTCACATGATATGGCCAAAGTACGGCAGCATCATTTTAGTTATTTTGACTTTTAGGGAAAGTTCAGGTGTGATTTGCTCTAGAAACCATTTCTTTCTCTTTTTTCCAGCCCATGGTATCTGCAGAACTCTTCTCCAGTCCCACATTTTAAAGGAGTTGATTCTCTTCCTATCAGCTTTCTTCACAGTCCAGCTTCACACTTTACATAGGAATTAGATATATGATTGCATGGGCAATCCTAATTTTAGTACTCAACAATGTGTTTTTACACTTCAGGATTTGATTTAGTTTTTTCATAGCTGCCCTTCCAAGTCCTAGTCTTCTTCTTCTGATTTGTTGATAGCATTGACTGTTTTGATTAATGACTGAGTCAAGCAATGAAGAATATTGAACTATTTCAATGTCTTCATCATCTAATTTAAAGTTTTGTAAATTACCTGTGGTTATTACTTTCGTTTTGTTAACGTTCAATTGTAAACCTGCCTCTTGGGCTTTCTCCTTTGACTTTCTTCAGCAATCGTTCCAAGTCTTTGCTGTTTTGTGCTAGTAATATGGTGTCATCTGCATATCTTAAATTGTTGATGTTCCTTTTTCCAGTTTTCGCACCTCCTGCCTCCGTGTCTAATTCTACTTTCTGTATATGTTTGGCATAGAAGTTGAACCAGATAAAATGTATTCTTGCCTGACAACTCTTGCAAATTGGAAACCATTGTGTTTCTTTGTATTCTGCCCTGACAGTAGTCTCTTGTCCTGAGTACAGGTTATGCATCAGGACAATTTAATGTTTTGTCACCCATTTCTTAAAGAGTGATCCAAAGTTTTCATGATCTACATAACTGAAGGCTTTGATATATTGTATACAGTATGTATACAGTCACTTCTTTGATTGCTTGAAGAATATGTTTGAGATGAACAAACTGTTGGCCTTGCTAAATTGAATCAGTTCCTCTCCTGATTCATTTCTTGATCCCAGGCCAAATTTTGTAACAGTCTTGGATTCTGCTCTGTTTCCTACTTTTCCTTTCCAATTGCCTGTGATTAACAAGAAAGTCCTGTTTTGGTTTGTGATCCATTTCTTCCCGAACTCTAGCATAGACACTTTCAGTTTCTTCTTCATCTGCCTGTGTAGTTGAAGCATAACCTTGGCCTGTCGTTATATTGAGGAGTTTTTCCTGAATTCTTATTATTTGGTAAGACTTAGGATTATATCCTTTGACTGCTTTTGCTTCATCTCTCCTCACTATTGCTGCCACCCCATTTCTTCTTAGATTTTCATTTCCTGAGTAAAACACTGTGCAATGATCTGAATCAAAATGTCCCACTCCTGTTCACTTTCGCTTGGTCGCTCACCCCAAGAATTGCAATGTTTACACATTCCATTTCTTGTATTACTATGTCGAGTTTCCTCTGATCCATGCTTCTCACATCCCATGTTCCCATATGTATTGGGCAGCACTGAGCTTTCTTTCACCTCTGAGCGTGGCAACAGCTGAACATCCTTTCAGCTTGTGTCCAGAGTGCTCCTTGTAATGGTCCTCTGCTTACCCCATTAGCTTCTTGAGTGCTACTTCTGACCTGGAATATTCTGATATTCTGGCAATATCTCTTCTTTCATTTTTAATTGTCTCATCATAGGGTTTTCATAGTAAACAACATTCAAAAGAGGTTTATCATGCCTCTTTCTGTGCAGTACTAACAAGGGTTAGCTCTGCTGCCAGTGCTATTGTCTCTGAGAGATCCTCCAACAGTGTCATGCCCCACTAGTGCAGTTGTGCTGTGGCTGTATTCCACATTTCATCCCTGTTTACAAGCTGATTAAAAAGTATTCTCTATCTTTCTGCAGGGCTCTGTCAACCACGATCCGTATTTTGGATTTGAGGTAATAGAATGTTGGACTTCTAATGGCTTCTGCACTCCTGTCAAATGCCCTCTCTTTATGGGCAGGAGTGGACAGTGTGGTAATCATGAAATTTACTGCACAAGAAGGCTAAATCTGAAAATATCATTTCACTACATCCATCTAACAGTTGGTGTGTCCTGAGTGCTTCTGAAAATGTCTTGCATGTCCATTCCTCATTTGTTTTCCATGTGTTGAGCCAGGATTTCCAATACAGCCACACTTATCTCCGCATCCTCAGAAATTAAATCTCATCCATCAGTGTAGGAGCAGAAAGGATTCTAAATTTTATTTTATTTTATTTTACTATCCAGCCTTTCTTCCAATATGGGGTGAAAGCTGCTTACAGGATAAATTAAAACAGAACACAGTTAAGTCAAAGCATAATATAATGTTTAAAAACAATGATAAGGAACTGTTTTAAAAATAATTTACAACAATTCAGAAAGCGGTTCAGGCATAATAATGGTCATAAAAAATATAGCACACTTCTATTAAAAGTTCTTCTGAAATAGCCTGTTAAAAATCAAAGGTCTGGCAGGGTGTTTTTGTGTTAATTTTGCCGGTTAGCAGAGAAACACTAGAGAAGGGGCCAACCTAGCCTGACAGGAGAAAAAATTCTTCAGCATGGGAGGAACCTCCAAGAAGGCCCTGGGTCTGTGATATTGATGGGACTGGAGAAAAATCCACTGATGATTTGGAAACTTAAGACTTAGGAGGAAAAGTCTGAACACTGTGCCTACTATGTCTGTTTCATCTGGTGTCACTACCTGTGGCATTCTTTTACCTTCGTCAGTGGGTACTAAGGATGGAAAGAATATTTGAACATATTCAAAACACAGTTGAAAAACTTGTTTTTAAAATGTTGACAAATGCTGAAGAGAAGAACCCTGGACTGATAAGAATCTTCACAGTTTAGGACTAATTGTGCACAGAATTTGTATGTGGTGTTTTGCACTGAAAGCAGCATTTTCTTTGCAGAAAATAATATTTCTACATGGAAATGTTATTCCTGCGACAGAAAATGCTGTTTCCTGCACAGAAAATGCTGCGACAGGGAACTTCTTTGGAAAACTTGTACATAGTTAATTTGCATAATATTTGAAGGCTATTTGCAATTTGGGATGCAATTTATTCTATGCATAATTGGATGTGGCAATTTCACAAAGAAAACAACATTTTTCTGCAAAGGGAATGGCATTTTCTGTGCAAAAATAATTTTTTTGTGTAACTAGTATTTTCCAAGCAAATAATGCTGTTTCCTGTACACAGAATCATAGAGTTGGAAGAGTCCAAGGGGCCATCCAGTCCAACCCCTCGCTAGGGAGGAACACACATCAAAGCACTTCCAACAGATGATCATCCAGACTTTGCTTAAAAACCTGCAAAGAAGGAGACTCTACCACATTCTGAGGCAGCATATTCCACTGCTGGACAGCTCTGTCAGGAAGTTTTTCCTGAGGGTTGGGTGGAATCTTCTTTCCTGCAGCTTGAATCCATTGCTCCTTGTCTTAGTTTCTGGAGCAATGGAAAACAAGTGCACTCCCTCCTTGACGTGACATCCAAATATTTAAACACGGCTATCATGTCCCCTCTTAACCTGCTCTCCTGCAGACTAAACATACCCAGCTCCCTAAGCCACATGTCACAGGGCATGGCTTCCAGACCCTCCTCCATTTTGGTCACCCTCCTCTGGACATGTTCCAGTTTATCAATATCCTTCTTGAAATGAGCTGCCCAGAATTGGACACAGTATTCCAGATGAGGTCTGACCAAAGCAGAAAAGAGTGGTACTATTACTTTCCTCCATCTAGTCACCATACTCCTATTGATGCAACCAAGAATTGTGTTGGCTTTCTTATGGCTGTCTGCCACATCACACTGCTGACTCATGATCAGTTTGTGGTCTACTAAAACTCCTAGATCCCTTTCACATATACCGTTGTCCAGTCAGGTGTCTTCCATCCTATATTTGTGCATTTCATTTTTTCTGCCTAGGTGTAGGACTTTACATTTCTCTCTGTTGAAATTCATTTTGTTAGCCTTGCTCAGCTATACGATCTGTCAAGTTTATTTTGAATTTTGATACTGTCCCCTGGCATATTAGCAACCCCTTTCAGTTTGGTATCATCTGCAGATTTGATCAGCTTGCTCTCTATTCCTTCATCCAAGTCATTAATAAAGATATTCAATAGCACTGGGCCCAGGACAGAACCCTGTGGCACTCTACTAATGACTTCTCTTTAGGATGAAAAGCAGCCATTGGTGAGCACCCATTGGATTTGGTCAGTCAACCCATTACAAATCCACTGTGCAGAAACTGGGGGTTTTTTTTTTGTATGAAACAACCACATGCAATTTTTCACAGAATAAGTCCCAAATTGCGAATAGTCTTGAAAAACTGTATGATTTTCCATGAATTTCTTATTGTCAGAAGAAAATTGCTAAAGTTATCCATTGCTTCCTTCAAGAAAAGAAAAAGTTAGGGAAGAGTTATTTCTCTAGTGGATACTAAATTACAGTTCACCTTACCTTAAGCAACATGAGCACCCTTACATTTACACTGCTGCCTGGATTTCTGGAGGATCCGCCTGTCAAGACTGACAATGTTTTTGACTGGAGTGGACACCAGCTCAGTGAGGGCTTACACTGGCTCCCCATAGGACTTTGGACGGCCACTCACCCACCTCCCACCTCACCCCATCCTACTTTTTTTTCCCCTTTAACTTTAAAAGGTTGAACTCAAAATCCCTTACATGCTCTAGAGGGCATTTTGCCATGCTGCTGATCTCTGTTTTTTTTTTTTTGGCCATGTGCTGCTTCTTTTACTGCTCACTGTGTAGATATGAAAAACACAGAGACACAAAGCAAAGGTATCAACCAGACCGAGCCAGTGTCTTATATGGTGCTGCTCAGGAAAACATACCTAGGAAGGTGGTAAAGAGTACAGTCCTACCTGGCCCAGGCAGATGAGGGCCAATTAAATCAAGAGAAGATCAGTTGAAACTGCACTGAAACCAAACCTTTTATAGCCTAGGGATGTTGGAGATTATGTAAGACTACCCTTATCCTGGTCTAAATATATGCCACCACTGTGAATGTGTTGATGGCAACAGTTGATCTGGATCTGGTGTATTTCAGGTGCTATTTCATCCTGCCCCTTCATAGAATCACAGAGTTGGTAGGGCCTATATGGGCCATACAGTCCAATATGTCCCTGATATGCAAGAATACACAACTAAAGTGCTCCTGAAAGATGCCCTTCCAACCTTTGTTCAAAGACCAGTCCACAACCCTCTGACACAGTCTGTTCTACTGTCAAACATTCCTACAGTTCTTAGAGTGAATAAAATAATCACACCTCCACTGTATCCCCAGGTGGAACACGGAGCTGATATGAACCCCCAAACACAAGGTGGGAAGGTAGAAAAGAGAGATAGACCACACACACACACTCTCACACTCTCACACAAACACACACAGACAGAAGTACTTTGATCAAAGGATCCCAGGTAGAGATGGTTTACTGTTTTAGGTTTCCCTTCTTATACTATTTTTATGTTTATATTAAAGAATGCTTACAGGAAGAAAAGATTCATGAATCAGAGTCAGTAAAGTTACAGCTCATACATATGGTACATTCTATCTGACCCTGAACATTACTTCCAGGGTCTAAATGTCCCAGTCAACATCTGAGTTTATTTCCACCAGGTCATCTTCAGAGATATCAGTGAAACAAAAACAGCATAGGGTACAAGTTAACTATAAACAAGAGCCAAGCATAATAAGCAAGGTAAAGGCAAAGGTCATTTGATGAGCAATAAGTGTCTAAAATGCCAATCAATGTGACAGTTAATGATTGTCAGTTATTAATTCTAAAGCAAGTTAGAAAAACCAAATTTCAAGCCTAACACAGTAAGGAAATTCTTCCTAAGGTTTTGGTAGAATCACTCTCTTTTTTTGGGGGGGGGGTGTCATTTGAATCTACTGGTTTGCATAGTTTTGGAAAAGCAGAGCATAAGCTTGCTTATCTTCTATATGGCATCTGTTCAGATACATGGCTATATATCATCTCTCAGTCTTCTCTTCTCCAAGCTAAGTACCCAGCACCCTCAATCATTTACCATAAGGGTTGTTTTTCTGACCTTTGCCTTTCTCTGAACACATATCAGTTTCTTTAATATCTTTCTAGAACTGTTTTTTTTTCTCTTCTGCCAGTAGATCACCACTGGCAGAAAAGTTTTCATAGCAGTTTGTACTATCAGCAGATCTCTGCTACTATCAGTCTGCAGAAGAAAGGTCCACAAGGAGAAGACTATTTCTATTAGTAGAAGTGTAATTCTGCTGGCAGAAGAGGTTTGTGCTTAGGGCTACCCACCTGTACTGGGTTTGTGCTCAGGGCTACCCACCTGTACTCGGCACATCTTTGAATTAGAACTGTACTGAAAGTTAAGAGATGGTGTATGAAGAATCTAAGCTCACATTTTACAGTCAGCCCTCCACATTTGTGGTTTCAATTTTGCAGATTTGATTATTCTGGGATTATTTGCTGTTACCTCTGCTGCCTCCTTGTCCCATTTTTAATAGGGACTGCAAGCCTCATGAGAGTGAGAAACTGCAAATGAGGCTTGTAGGTCTCTATTAAAAACTGACTGTTCTAAGCCACTGATATTAAGGCCATTTCTGCACTAGCCTATTATCGTTCTATTATTCAACTTTCAACATCCTATGGAATCTTGTGCTAGTGTGGAAATGGCCCAAGTTGGGAATGGTCTTCCATTGTACCATGCATTATCATCTTGTCTAATGAGTCATATCATCTCACGATATGTTCAAAGCATGACAGGTTCAATTTAGTCACCTTCACTTCTCATCAGAGTTCAGGTTTAATTGGCTTTAAGAGCCATTCATTTAATTTTTTTTTAAAAAAAGCTGTTCATGGTATCTGTAGAACTCTTCTCCAGCACAATATTTCAAATGAATTGAGTTTCTTCACTGTTCAGCTTTTACACCCATATACAGAAAGAGGAAATACGGTGGCCTGGACAATTCAGTTTCCATTTGGTTGATCTAATTTGCATTGAACATTGAT
Organism: Cyclura pinguis; assembly: GCA_030412105.1. Lineage (NCBI taxonomy): Eukaryota > Metazoa > Chordata > Lepidosauria > Squamata > Iguanidae > Cyclura > Cyclura pinguis. The sequence goes on along the minus strand of CM059599.1, from coordinate 11,566,926 downwards.
ATTTTTTGGGAAGACATTTCTTTAAGCTTTGATTAATGTCCAGGGCCTGGACTCAAACCTAAGAACATGAGTCAGGGAGAACCATGCGACATACCTCTGCTAAACCTGCATGCTCACCCCTTTCTTTTCACTTCCAAACATCTCTGGAAGAAAATTATACAAGTGAATAATCAGTTGTAACATTTATTGATCTCACAATGTGTCCATCATTAAGTCCTGCCATGTCTGTACCACTGCAATGCCTATTTCAACATCAAAAAAGTGCCCCAAGCAGTTTCCGCAGACCTGTTCATATCCTAATGATACAATCAGCCTGCACATGTTAGTGGCAGAAGTTCAATTTGAGGATTTCTGCTCAATAAGGAAGATGGCAAACATCTAGGATTCACACTTGGTCAGTTTCAGTTCAACTAATAACCAATAGCCATGTAGATTTTTTTTAAACAGAACCTTATAAGTATTTAGATTCTGGGATACAACATTTCACAAATATCCATCTTACTCCTCTGATACAGTTCCCAACAAAACAGCCATGAAGGTCTTTGGGCTTGTCTTTTCTCTTTTTTTGTGGCCACTACTACCCCGTTTGGGTAAGATAAAATGAATTGGGTTGATCTGTTGAAGTGGGGAGGATAGTGGACAATGTTGAGAACTGGATGAGCTTTATGAATTGTGTAGCAAGACCGTTCTTCAGAGGTACTGAGCAAGGCAGATAATGAACACTTAGTTAATAGCCTTTGCAAGCAAGGTATCTCTGTAAGTAACTTGCTAGCTAGCACACTGCTCCCCAACCTTACAAGACAGGAAAGTAAGTCCAACTGAATAAGAGTTTCTTTACCTGCTGGTGGAAGGAGACTAGGGAGGGGGGTCAGCCTGGTCTTGCATGGAAAGGGAGTCCCACATCCTAGGATTGGCCACCAAGGAAGTCATCTTGTCTTGTCTCTTGATTAAAGTATCTGTGGGGACACCTCGTACTGGTGAGCCTTCTCATAAGAGCCTTCTCCAAAGATGCCAGAGCCTCAGCAAGACTGTATGAGAGTTCCTTCAGACAGTCTGGACTCAGCCTGCATTTGTCACTATTTCTTATTTGGATTGGGCAAAAATCCCTTCAGATTAAGAGAATTCATATTTAACTGAAGCTGACAGGTTTGTCCATCTAAGCCCAGAGCAAAAGATGCAGCAGTTTTTAAAAGTCTAGGTTGTAAATGAGGAATTGGTCTGCAGAAAGCTTCAACTTGTAACTTATTGTCTCCTTTCCAGCTTGTTAGGATACCAGAGCTCTTCATAAAGGCAACCTGGCAGAGCCATTGTGGTGTGCACATGTCCTGGTCCTTAAGGGGATGAACTGCTAAATAAAGAAATAAATGCTGACCACTTATTTTATTTGTACTTTACCACAGAAACAACCTTCCTTCAATGTTACCTTCCTTTCTTTCTTTAGTGCTCAGCTTTCCTGATTATGATCTTCACTTCTCTGAATGTACATTTATTTATCAAGGTTATTGCAGACCTGGGAGCACCTGTCCACCCTATAATATCAGACCTACAATCCCAGGTGGGAGTTGTTGCAAAAGGTAGGCAAAATCTCTGCATATAATTCTTGTAGAATTAGAAAGTATAGGTTTGGAGGGACCTTAAAAAAATTCATGGGTTAAGACCCAGTGATGCTTTTGGGTATCCTTCATCTCCACATGAAAAAGTATGTACTGATTGTGCTATGCAATCTTGCATTGAACCGCAACATCATGTAATTGAAAGAGATATGCTATTTTCATAAATTAGAGTTATGAATGACCAGAGATAGGGGTCACGCTGCCTAGAAACATGTTTGGGGTCATGATGATAGAATTATGTAGAAAACCTCAACATTGACGGGTCTGTGCTAATCCCTTCACCTCTTCAGGCTCTTTGCATTTTTGAGCAGAATGGGAGATGAAGTGTTCAGAAAAAGCAAACAGAGACCACCCCTTGATCTTACCCTGTGGAGAACTTCCCTGTACATCCCAGCTAACTGAACATTAAGAGATTGTCATAAATCCCATCACTGTTTTGTCACTTGGAGTTAAAGCAATCAGCCCATTCTGGCCCCCTTAGTCAGTCCTGTGAGAACGCCATTATAACCTTGTCAACATTCCCCTTCAGGATATGAATTATGGTATAGAAATCCTAGCTTTGACTCCAGCCAACTGTAGTATGAAGTACCTGGTATGTAGTACTCCAGACTGCTGTTCCTCCGTGCTACCCTCAGACATTGTCTGAGCCCCTCTGGTGTGACTGCCTTCTTCAAGACTGGTAACTATGACCCTCTCCACAACTAATCTCTTTCTGTCTAGCCTTTTCCCATCTCACATTCTGATAGCTGCATATGGTTCTTAAGAGTACCTGATTTCTCCTAAGTTTGTGAATTCAAATAAAATACTCTAAATTTAACTGGAATCATCTCTACAGTTAGTCCTGGTATACAAAAGTGAAAAGACCCTGCTGTTACCCTCCTTTTGCAGGCATCTCTTGACCTATAATTCCAAGAAGACACTGGCATTGTTGGTGGACCCCAATGTCCCATACCTCTTAGGGTAACAACTTCTTCCTCTGTGCTTGCTGGACTTTGGATAGCTCCTTTTTAAAAATAAGAGATAAAAACTTAGCATGGGTTCCCAGTTCTGCTAACATGGAAGCCACCAGCCACTGTGGTAGGAAATGATGTATTTTTATTTCTCATTTGATCTATGGAGTGTGAATTTCTTTTTTTTAAATTTTCTTTCTTCAGTCAAATAGAAGATGATGCTAGATGTACAAGTGTTGAAGGCCAATATGCAGATGGACCTTTTTGTCCTCCCCATTTAGTTCAAAACGGAGTGTGCAGCAATGGCAATCCTTGTTGTCGGGATGAATGAACTAGCCTGCATTTTTCCCAAAGTAAGTCTTGGAGAGGTTTGCCTCTATCTTCCATCTCTCAAAAATTTCCAGTTAACACTCTCTGTATTTCCCTCCCCCCCATATAATGTTGCTTCAAACTAAAGGCTTGCCCATTATAGAGGGTCTTCCTCACCCCAAGACACACAATTAGTGGATAATTCAGTGATTCTCCTATATTCTCAGATAGAGACAATGTGTTATGAGCATGTGCAGAATGTTTTTTCTGTGACAGGAATGCTCCCTCTTTGGGTATGGAATGCATGTTTGGAAATACTCAAAAAGCAGCCACAACTGGATTTCTTAAGTGACAGGAAAACTTGATAAAAAGAATCCTAGGCAGATGAGAATCTTTGCAGTTCAGGAATTATTCTGCATGAAAAGCACACTCTTTTGGCTGGAAAAAAAGCCACTAGACATCAGATGATGCTAGAGAGAAATGCTAACACTGGGTGCTGTCACTATACTAGGTGCTACTATCTGACGTGATGAATCACAAGATAAAGAGCTTTGGAGATTGGTGAACTGATCAGGTAAGTGGGCATAGGAGGAGAATAAAAACAAATTGAGAAACAAATCTAATCAGGCTGTTCCACAGCCTCCAATGCAGAAGAAATTGTTTTGGTTAAACATTGACAATTTCTTGTGATAGCCTGATATGCTGCCTTAAATGCTGATTTATGGTAAGGTTATGATAAGAATAGGCACACATAGATGATTATTAATGCTGTTAGGATATAACAAGGGGAATAGCTCGTTTATATCTATGTAGTCACAAAAGCCTGTCAGAGCTGTGTCACTCCTCTATATTTTACCCGCAAACCCTGAATTAAATGCAAACACAAATTAAGCCATTTAGCTATGTGTGGTCTTCTAAAAATCTCATTTCTTCTTTCAGCTCCTAGGAAACCTGAGGTTCATTGTAGACTTCATCTAGAATCTCTTGCTCCAATGTGATGATGAAGCAGTTCACCTGGGATTCCAAAGAAAGCTTACCAGCAGAAATTCCTATCTTAAATTACTAATCATAAGGGAGTGGCATATCACCCTCTAAATAAATCCATGATGATTTGAAACTGCCTTGTGGAGATATGTGTGTCTTTGGGTGCCTATTTGATATGATGGGAAATTGTTTTCTGATGACCCCTTATTGAGTTTTTTAGTGACATGGTAGGGATGTAATTATTCACTAATTTCATTTTCAAAGGAAACTATGAGTAATTTTAACAATTTTCTTCTAGTTGCAAGCAAGTCTTCAGAATTTTCACAGACCATTTGCAATGTGGGGCTTACTCTCCTCAAAATTCACATGTGGCATTTTTGCCCAGAATACAAATGTTTCTGTGTAGGGAACAGCTTTTTGTACACAGAATATAAATATTGCTTTCTGCACAGAAAAGTTGTTTCTTAGACAGAGAATGGTGTTTTCTGCACCAAAACACAGTGAGTGAGTTTTGTGTAGGATAAGGCTTGAATTATAAAGATCACTGTCAGCCCAAGTTTAGCTTCCTTGCAGGACACAGGTTTTAAGCCATTTTTGGAATATTTTCAAGCATTCTTTCCATCCCTACTCCCTGGTACTGTCAATACAAGTTCAATATTATGTACCTAATATATTCCAAGCATTCAGCTTTAATCTTCCTAATAGGAAATGTATCTGGCATGCTTGGTTCTCTGAAAATTATGGAAGTCATCCTTTGGACTTCTAACCATCTGTAGTCCAAACTTAGTTTTTTCCCTTTGTTTTCTTCCTGTCGTCATCAAATCAGCTTTGATTTATGGAAACTCTGTCAGTGAAAGACTGAAAGACTGTATCAGTGAAAGACCTCAAAGATGTCCTTTTGATCAACAGCCATTTTTAGATTTTGCAAACTCAGGTCTGCAGTTTCCTTAACTAAGTAAATCTATTTGTGATGTAGTCTTCCTCTTTTCCAACTCCTTCCCACATTCACAAGCATTGTGGTCTTTTCTGGTTTGATTGCCTCAGTTTGGCTTTCAATCTTGACTTTCAAGAGTTCAGACCTGATTTACTCACAGACTCAGTTATGAGAAGCATCTTTAAAAAAGAATGAAAGAAAACCTGGATAGGGTCATTTATGACCTTCTTAAGTTAAGCAGTGTTACTCCACTGGAAAAACCCTATCCCGGGGTCTACAATGTTGATATTAAATATGATTTCGTGTGCCTGAGAGGTTGCCTGAATGAGCACGCAGGCAGTCACATTCGAACGAGTGAAAACCAGGTCAGGCCAGTAACATCCCCAGTCACATAGCCCCAGGAGACCTCAAGATGTGCAAACCAATAATAAACAAAGGGTCCTCAGTCCCTGAGAAGCCGACTTGAGGGGATTAGCATGTTTGCCCCAAGTTGAGCAAATATCCTATCAAGCGAGGACCATTTACAGGAAGTCACACCACAAACAAATGCAGCCGAAGATCCTGAGACTTTGGCGACACTTTGTAATCTCATCATGCAAAGGAAGTTACCATTATGGAGCTTTATTCTCTTTGCAACACCCATTGTTCTCCCCAGGAAAGGATTAGTTCTCTGGGTACTTTTTCCCCTGAAAATAATCCTAGTTTTTGAGCAGTTCTTTGGATCACTCCCTGTCATCCTAGCAGACCATTTCTCTGTCTGTTGAATAATCCCCTAAGCTTTCTCCGTGCTGAGCCCCACTTCTCTGCTGTTTTTCCCGGACCAAGGACTTCAGGAAAAGGTGCAGTATTACCCCAGCTGCAACCCCTTCAATACTCCCCTATCCAGTTTCCTCTCTTTTACTTCTTAATAGGTCTTGAGTGAGTGTGTCAGTGATTGCGTTGGTGCATGAGACTTTCATTCAATAAATCATTTATTAGACAATTTTTGTTTGGTTTTTGGCTTGGTCTGACCCCGTAAAAACTGGGTAAAAAGACCCTGCTAGGTTACCTTGCCTCTCGCATTTCTATTGCTTGTGCTCTGGCTAGTTTCCATTCCCCATCACATGGAGCACATTGAGGTGTCCCCCAAGGGACCCCAGAAATTAGGATGACAGCAGAAAGGTCTACAAGGGCATATAAGGGCATTTGGCTGAGGATTCTTTATCAGATGCAAGCTGTATCGTACCTCTTCACACAGGTGGTTTCACACAGTGAGTTAAAGTGTGAGACCTAGCAACTCCTGGCACTACTTTTTGTGCTCTGTGATAGCTGTCAGTGAGACAGTGCATCCGCAACAGGTTTTAGTCAGAACTTTAAAGGATCTATCCAAGAGCTGAACCTGTTTTGAGGGTAGAATTCAGAACCTTGGATAGCTCAGTCAAATTTCAGGGTGAAATGTGGAGTGGATTTGCTGATGTGGAAACCACCCCTTTACTGTTCATGATTTTAATCCTACTTTCTCTTCAGGTAAGGCGCCGGATTTGGTTGTTTCTTGGACAGTTCCTAAGTGTACAGTGTAATCTACAGTACTTTGTGAAAGAATAGCTCAAGACAACGGGTAGCCTGAGGTAAATCAATAGATGGCAGCCAGTATGTCAAAGTGCATCATTCCCAAATCCATCCTTGTTATTTTGATCCATATGAAAGATAATCTTTAAGGAGCTCTTCCTGGAGATAATACAGAAGTAAGTTAAATCTTTTCACTGTGTTCTGTTCAATTTCTGAATATCCAGTGATGAAAGTTATCTGATGGAACAACCAGTGCTCTTCATTATTACCATGGTGTGCCCACTCAGTTCCACTTGGTACCATTAAAAAATCCTTCTTGAAAACCAATCTCTCCTCTACATGAAATTTCATATACTTCTCATATTCTAATGAGCCCTTTTAAAATCAGCCCCATTTATTTTCTTTTGAGTGTTCTCCAAAAGGTTATAGATAAAAAATGATTATTACATTCCGGGTTGCTACAGTTTCTGAATCCTCAGCTAAATAACTATGAAAGCCCTTGGATTTCTCAGTTTTATTTGTTCATGGATCCATCTGATTGTTCCACATAAGATGTATGTGTTGTGTTTGTGGGGTGGTGGTGGTAAAGGTTAAGTAATGAATATTCAATAGGCTCCTCTATGTTACAGGTGCTGGCTATCCATTGCCAGGCAACAGAGTGCAGGGTCAGCAGGAGGCCATTCAATGGACAAACAGAGACAGATAACAGTTCAGAAACACTTGTCTGTTCACGGGTGAGGCAGAAGTGAAGTCATTCCAAGAGTTCAGAATCTGGCAGACAGCAGGGTCAGACAGTTCAGAGGTCAGAGAGGCAGGCAGACTGTGAGCAGGGAGTCTTTATCACACAAAGGCAAGGGCTGACAAACACATGAGTTGTTTCTGCCATTAGGCCACTGTCTTCTGCCTTCCTTAAAAAGGCTGGAGCTGGCTGGCTCTCATCCCAGCCTGATTAGCTCCTGGTGTGCTTAAGTCTGCTTGTCCTCCTTTGAGGATGCTGTTCACCTGGAGAAACTGATTCTTGGCCCACAATACTATTGTCAGGGATTACAGGCAGGGAACCCTGGGAAAATGATCAGCCCACTGCAAAGATGTTGCATCATGCCGCAGCTGTGGGTAATTGCAAGGTTGCATAAGAAACTGGGGTCGTGTGCAGATGGTAGAGGGAGGTGTGTAAACTTCTACCTGATTGGTTGTAGACATGTATATAACAAAGCAACACCAGTCTGTAATTGTCTGTTGACCAAAACCAGTGTCTGGTGCAAGCTTTTGTCCTTCTGTCCTATGTTTTGTATAGAACGGAACTTTGCTGCAAGATAAAGTGCCTCCTGTTTTGGAAGAAACTCCTCTGTGTGTGAGTATCCTTACTGGGGAACAAGACTGCTGCTGTTGGCTCGCTGAACTCTGGCTTTTCCGCTGCATTTCCATGGGGCTGAAACTCCTATCATCCCCCAACAAATAATCAGTTTGCTAACTCTTTCTGGCAATGCTTTCTAATGTTTTCTTCACTTGAGTATCCCTTGGTAGCCTATTTCCATATATTTTATCTTCCCTCTGTTACCCCAACACATGGGTGACTCATGGGTCTACTCATGATGCCAGTTCCTCCACTTGACAATGGGCATTAATTAGCTCAAATTAGGAGGCCTGCTGGGGGGTAATATAAGGAAATCTTCCACCAATGTTTACAGGGTCCTCTCAGGAAAGAACCAGTCAGAGATTCAAAAGTAATCTAAAAATGTGTTTTATTGAGGGGAATTCACTCATGCGTTCACACAAGATACAGACAGTCATACATTCACACAAGGGATAAAGGGAGGAAAAATTATGGATAGTGAGGCTGAGGTTTTGGGTTATAATTACCAATCCAGAAGAGTAGTGAAGAAGCAGTGGAGTGACTTAGACTTGTGTCTCAGGATAGATCAACATGGAATTCAGAGCGGCATAGTGGTGCCCAACATTTCAGGTGCTGTATCTGACTGCTCAAAACTGAAGGCTTATATACCCCAAATGTGCCTGGGAGGCATGGGTGTGAAAAGGCTGTCCTGGCCAAGTAGACAGTGGAAGTTGCAACATGGACAAAAGGGGTCTGGACAGAGTTAGTGGTCTTATTGCTGAGTGGCAAGGAGTTAATGGCTCTCTGCAATTGTGAAGAGGTTTTTGGGGACAATGCAGGGAAATGTCCAGCTGTGAAGAAACAGGGTTGAATCAATCAGTGTTTTGGTGGGAACGTCCCTTGGCCATTGTGTGCTCAGACATATTCCAGCTTCAGTTTAAGCCTATTATCTCTGGAGCTGCCTGGTAATCTTCCTGACAATGACTTTGGCTATGCCTAGATGAGATCAGCTGACCTGCTTTGGATTCACATGTGTTCAGTTAGTAATTTTCCTCTGCTTAACTTGACCTTCCAGTCACCTCAGATTCCATTTTATATCAATGTCAATTAATGTATTTGTCAATTAAATCATATTTTGCCAATTAAACTATAACAAAACTGGGGTGTGTGTGGGCCTGTAACACCTCTGCTGCCATATCCTTTCTTTGAGGGGGAAAAAAAAAAGCCCCACCAGAAAGCCTTGTGAATTCTGAGGAGATGGCCCCACACTCACAGAACGAAAAGCAGGGTGTCAGGCCAGGCACCCTACCCAGGCTTTTTCCATCTCATCGTGCCCCTTTCCCCATGTAGATGCATGGAGAGGAGTGATTGGTGCTACATGTCTCTCCCTCAGACAGATTCATGGCAGAACTGGATGTCTCAATTGGGTGCACTTTCTCTTTGTGGAAAGGGACTGTTACCCTGTGTACTGGGGGTCCCGGGAGGGACACCAAATTGTGCTCAACTAAAGGTGGGGAAAATTAGCTCAGAGCACTGCTTAACGTTATGAGAGGCAGGGTAACTTAGCGAGATCTTGAACCCTATGTCTACGGGGTCGGGTCGAGTCAAGGAGAACACGGAAGTTGAAATCATAAATGATGTTTATTAAATACACAGCAAAACAGCGTATGCGACACACTCATACAAGATAACTAAAGAAAATAAAGGTTGGAGTGGTATAGAGGGATTTTTAGATGGCTTGCTGGTTTGGGTGATACTTCACCTGTCCTGAAGCCCAGAAAAATAGAGAGCGAAGCTGGGGTGCGATGTAGCTCAGCACGTGGAGCTGAGGGGAGGCTCGCCAAGCAAAGCGGCAGCAAGGCGAGATGAAACTTGGGAGCGATCCAAGGAAGGTCTCGGAATCAAGAGTTTTTAAAAGGAGAATTGTGAGTGCAGGCTATGCCGTACTTGGGGGAAAATTGTATTGTAAATTATTGTATTTTGAATATTACTGCTATTAACGGCCGAGCTTGTTTACGTGCTTGTCTGGTGGCCTCGCAAGCACGTGGAAAGGAATAGAGAAGTGCAGCCGAAGTGTGATATCAAGGGATATCTTTTAATATCCCCAAAGCTCGGACTAGCCAGGGCAGTAACAGGACACAAGGTAGAGGGAGAGGAAAGCACATTCACACAAGACACAAGAAGCCAACTAGTGTGGGCAGGGCTAGGGCTTCAGCAACTTGACTAGAAGGATGTTTGCATGTGAGAAAGGCTCTTTTTTTAAAAAAAGTCTGTGGGCCAACAGCAGCTGAAAAATCAGGCTGCATTTTTTTCTTTATTTCTGTGGTTTCCATGTTACCCCACCCCTTAAGGTTTCAGGTCAGGAACATCAACATTCTAGGCAGTCAAGAAGCACATTGAATTGTGACATCCTTCAAGAATGGCTTATACTTTATACTTTTTTTTTGCCATTATTCAATTTGTTTTGAATATTCAATTTATTTTCACATATCCCAAAATGCCTTCAGGCTGAGAATCACTGACTTATTAGATTGTTTTTCAGTGTGAGTAATTCAGAAGACTTTCTGGTGAATGCTGGATTTAATCCTATGCTTTAATAAACAAAGAAGTCTCACCTGTAATTTTATGCTTTTTATTGTTCCTGTTTACCAAAAATATTGACAGACTGACCCCTGAAGCGATGTGCTTGTTATCTTTATTCTTGGCTTCCAGGCCATGCATCCATCCCTCATGGACATGCGCATGACTTCTTTCAACTCCACAGGTTCAAACCTACATTTCATAAGTTGTAATGTCTAGCCTTTACCTTCTGTTGATTTACCTCCTATCATAGGACTCTTTCATGCTGCCATGTTGTGTATAAGGCATGGAATGGTGTTTAATAGATCAGATAGCATCAAATAGACATATATATGTGGCTTCAACATCTACTGAAAAGAATATTCAAAAAGGAAGGCAAACCTCACTTGAAATACTGTGCCCAGTTCTGGACACCACAGTTTAAGAAGGGACCCTTTTACATTTTACATTTACATTACATTACAATTGTAGCACTGGGATTCTAGTAGCTGGTTCTACGGAATCCTTTATAGTTTGGGGAGGCACTTAGACTCTCTGCTGAGAATTGTAAAGATTTCTCCATAAATTGCATATCCAAGGATTCATTAATGTGTAGTATAAACAAGTCCGGGAACATGCTCAGGAGGAATCTCTTTTCTTATAATTTGAATCTCTTTTCTTGTAATGCTTCTCCAGTGACTAGAATACAAAACAATTCATTCAAATGGCAAGAAAATGGCAGGTTGAGCTCTTTTTTACTGTAAGAGCTGTTCAATGTTGGATTAGATGGCTTCAGAGGATAAGGGACTCTCTATCTGGAGATTTTAACCAGAGGTTGGATGGGAATCATTTAGGAGTGTTGTAACTGTGTATTAGCAAGGGGTTGGACTTGGTGGCCCGTGTGGTCATTTCCAGCTTTAAGATACTATGATTCTAGGAACTTCGTTTCATAAAAGAGTTTTAGGCAAACAACTTACGTTCACTATGTTCAACAGCAAATGGTACAAATCATATCCTGTACAACTTCTGAATGCCCCGTGATTAAAGTTTTCCTGGAGAATAACTAGTGCCCTTTATTCCAAATGACCATAAATAATTTCTACAGTGTACCAAATTCTGTTTGAAGTTCTCTAAAGGTAATTCCACAAATTTCCTCCTGCCCACGCTACAGAGGACTAAACCTGAAGAAACAACAAATTAAAGATGCATATCACTGTCACTAAGCTGTGCCCATGGGTCCTGCTTTAGAAGAAAGATGGCAAACATTTCTGATTTCCTATTTCTCAGATTCAGAAAATAACCAGAGTTTAATGGGTAAATATTTCATAGGACTCTATACATTTTTGGATCTTGGCATTCTATACAATCCTAACAACAACCCAGCTTGTCACACGATTTGAGTTCTCTATCAAAAGAAGGATGAAAGTTTTTTGCCTTCTCTTTTCTGTGTTTTCATGGGTACTACTGGCTTTCCAAGGTGAGTTATATATTTGAAATTAAGGAGCCTTACCTGCTCTAATGAATTAGGTTTATCTGTCAAAACTTTGCATTGTGCCTTGTTTTAACTGTATCTTGTTTTAACTTGTACTGTATTATTTATTTAGAGTATTTCTGTCTTGCTCATCAGCCCGCAAGGGCTCCTGAGGCGATAAACAAATAGAAACCAATTAAAACAAGATAGAAATAAAAAAATAAAATAGAAAATACATTAAGATATTTATTAAAACTCCTTTAAAAAGTCTAAAAACAGTCCTAGAATCCACTCTTAAAACTGTTAAAAGAGCGGTTTCAAACCCTGAATGCCATGTGGAACAGCACTGTTTTGGTTACCCGCCAGAAGTCTGAAAGAGTTGGCGCCAGCCTGCCTACCTTCCTTGGGTAGAGAGTACCACAGTCGAGGTGCTGCTACAGAGAAAGCCTTGTTATGTGTACCTACTAACTTAACTTTACAAGGTATTGAGACATGCAACAGGACCTCCCTTGAAGATCTCAAATTTCCAGTAGGCTCATATGGGAGGAGGTGGTCTTTCACATATCCTGGCCCCAAATCATTTAGGGCTTTGTAGGTCAACACTGGCACCTTGAGTTGAACTCAGAAGCAAATTAGAAGTCAGTTCAGTTCTTGCAAGCCCAGTGTTATGTAGTCTCTAAAATACACAATCTTGACACCAGTCTGGTTGCATTTTGCACTAGTTGCAACTTCTGAACACTGTTTTGAGGGCAGCCCTACATATATTGCATTACAGTAGGCTAATCAGGAAGCAACTACTGTGGTCTTATCAGTCTTCCTCTAGAAAGGGCACTGCTGACACACCAGCCAAAGCTGGGCAAAGCTCTCCTGGCCTCATAGCAACCTAGCTTTCTATTGGAAATAAACCCACTTCATCAGATGCAGTACCAAATAGTACACCTGAGGAAGTAGGTTTATATCCATGGAAGCTTATGAGAAAATAAAAAGCGGTTAGTCTTAAAGGTGCTACCACATTTGTCTTTCCCTCCCCTTAATTCCTTTTCTGCCCTAGTGGCACAATGGTTGAAGGCCGGTACTGCATACACAATGTTGTGAGTTCGATCCTGCAGGGCTTCAGGTTGACTCATCCTTGCATCCTTCTGTAGGTCAGTAAAATGAGTACCCAACTTGTTTGGGGCAATTAGCTAAACACATTGTAAACCACTTAGGGAGTGCTTTGCACTGATAAGCGGTGTAGAAATGTCACTGCTATTGTTATACCTTCTACCTTTTTATGTTGCAACAGACTAACATGGTGCTTCTTTCAATGGTATGCCAACCAGGGACTTCAGCTTTGAAAAAACTCCAGATGCTCTGTCATCTTCCATGAAGTTTCTGAGGCATCAGAGACCTGCAAGAAGTTAAATTTGTAATTAGCTAGAGTTGGGTAACAAGTAATGTCCCCACCTAGGCTGAACCTAGAGTCATTGTGTCCACGCTATTTCAAAAAACGGTGGCTCAATATTTAACAAGCCATAAATATGAGGTTTTTTTTCTCTTTCCAGGGATCTGTATTAACCTTGACCTTTATAAGGTGACATGTTTATATGTCAAAGAAGCTTATTGCAAAGCTGGGCCATGCCCTCACAATTCTATCCCGCTTGGAAATTGTGGTGCCTCCATGATTTGCTGTAAAAGGTATGCAGAACTCCTTCAAGGCAGGCCAGTTTTAAATATTTGCCACAAATTTTTCCAGATCCCAAAATTTCCAAATTAATTATACCACTGAACTGTTGCATTGGACTAGGCGCCTCTGACCAGTGGAGAGATGCACCTCCCATAGTACAATCAAGAGCCTATCCTTAATTGCTCAAGAAAATGCAATGAGCACATTCACAGTGCCTATGTTGCATCGTTGTCGTCATCATCATCATCATCATCATCATCATCATTGTTTGTTTATATAGGGTCATCTATGTACATGGCACTTTACAAGTAAACCAGCCAGAAACAGTGGCATCTGCCAAAGGTGTACAATCTAAAAATGTATTTACACAAATAAACACAAAGGGAAGGAATACAAATACAATCAAATATATACAAAAAATCAAATATATGGAAAACAAAGTGACAAATATAATGTAAAACAAAGTAATTCTTCTCATGTGTGTGTGTATATGCCTTCACATCACTTGTTGACTCATGGCAACCTCATGAATTGCATAGGCTTTTTTTAGGCAAGGAATACTCAGAGGTAGTTTTGCCAATTCCTTCCTCTGAAATATAACGAACAGCACCTGGTATTCTGTGAGTGTCTCATTCAAATACTAGCCAGAGCTGACTCTGCTTAACTTCCAAGATTAGACAGGATCTTGTGCTTTTAAGGTATTCAAGACCAGCTGAACACTGCTGGACAGTGAATAAAATTTGCAAGTCCTAAATGGAAAATGCCAAAATCTCAGCTCTGATTTTATTATGTTTTGACATCAATTTTCTTCTTTCTTTAGTACCATAACAGGTACTTTGAGATGTCTAACAGCTGGAGGTGCATGCTCGGTGTGGCAATGTCCTCCCCCTATGATCAAAAATGGGAGATGTAGCACAAGTTCTGTATGCTGCTTTAGGTAAGTCTTCCCCAATGACAGCCAAGCATATGAGCAGGGGTACCTTATCCTGGTGTTGTAACCATTGCCAAAGTTTATAATTACCTGTTATGAACAGGAATCCTATTGCTGACATGCAGAAATGTAATTGCAAGTTATGCCTGCATATGTCCTTTGTCAGTCATAAAATCATGGAATCGTAGAACTGGAAGGAACTATAACCATCTAGCCCAAACTTCTACCATGTTGGAATATACACCAAAAGGACTCCAGAAAGATGCCCATCCAAATTCTGTTTAAAGCCCACCAAAGAAGGAACGTACACCTCCTCAAGGCAAACCATGTAGCTCTTACAATAAAAAGTTCTTCCTAATGTTGGTAGGAATCTCCTTTCTTGTAATTTGAATCCATTGGTTCATGTCTTAGACTCTGGAGCAGCAGAAAACAATCTGGCTTCTACATGACATCCTTTCCTGTATTTGAAGATGGTTATCATGTCATCTCTCCTTCTTCTCTTCTCCAAGCTAAGCATACCCAGCTCCCTAAATCATTCCTCCTAAAACGTACTTTCCAGACCTTTTAGCATCTTTGCCACCCTTCCGTAATTACTCCTACTGATCTTTAGTTACCATTCCTCAGTGAGGGAACTCCCACTCACCCATGGCCATTTGGTGGTGAGCGAGGGACAGAAGTTACCTAGGCATCAACCAGCTGTGTTTCTGTTGCTGGATGCACAATGAATCAGGCACCCTCCTGAACCTCATAGAATCCTCAGAGGACCTCCTGGGAGGTCCAGGAAGATGATGTCATATTTGTGCATCCTGCTGCAGGAACACAGCTGATGCTACCTGGTTGCTGCCTGGCTGCTGCCTGTCCTCCCCTGGCCACTAAATGGTCATGGATGAACACCCTCTGGCTGTAGAATGGTAAGCATAAAATATAGGCGAGCTAGGAAAGAAGTACTTATACCTGTCTTGATTCTCTGCCAGTGCTGTCTACAGTATTGCCCATGAGACACACATGTTGGGCTTGAAGATTTCCAATGTGCTAAACCAGATTTACAAAAAGTTTTTCTCTGAAAATATTTTCAGCTGTATGAAACAAAGAAGATTAATCCCATGGGCTTATGGGGGCAGCCACCTATTCTTTCTCCATACCATATTACTGCACCAGGATGATACAGTAATGATACTCCCAGAGCAATGTTCTAAAGTGACCTTTAGGTGGTGTGCAATTGCATATCAGCCTGGATAGAAACATAAATTAATTACACATCCTCCTGTTCCATGATCAAGAGAGTTAGACTGTTGTTTAAGCTACTGGAAGCACACAACTCCTCTTTTACAAGAACATCTGTGGACACTAGTCTGTTTCTAGGTGCAGTTCAAAGTGCTGGTTACACATTATAAAACTGTATATGGCCCAGATCCAGGTTGAAGAAATGCATGAAATGCAATACAGCCTGGGTTTTGAGATCTTCAAGGGAGGCCCTTCTCTTTATACCACCACTTTCACAGATCCATATGGTGCGAATATAGGAGACAGACTTCTTCATGGCTGCTCCCAGATTCTAGAATTATCTTCCTAGAGAGGCCAGATTGGCCTCCTCTATGATTTCCTGCTAGTTGCAAGTTTTTTGTTTGTTTGTTTTGACAGGCCTGCTTATAGGAACAATACAATTGCCTGTATTGTCATATTTTTTGCTTTGTAATTTTTTTTAACAAATGCTTTTGATTAATTATATTTTAACGTGTGTGTGTGTGTGTGTGTGTGTGTATGCACACACACAAACACCCATGCTAACTTCTAACAGTGTCTGTTCTAAATGTTGTAAGCCACCTTGAGTCCCAGGACTGTGGCGAAAGGAGGGATATAATTAAATGAAGGAACCATACTTCAAGTGAAACTATGTCATTTCAGTGTTTCAGTTACTATGGATTAATTTTTGGATTTTTGCTTATAAAAATAAAGTTTAAAATCTTAATGTGAATGCCCATGTTTCTCCCAAGCAGTGGCAATATACTGACAATCACAGTATGTTGCATTTGCATCAGGAAGAACAGCACACAACTTTTCCCCACCACTTATATATTACACAGAGTGGGAAATAAAGTTAACTGGTAGCAAAAATCAATAATTTGGAGTTCCTGATTTATTTTAAAACAAGCAATCAAACTGTAAATGGCAAGGAGCCGAATTTTTCCATCTGTTCAAGTGAAAATACCACAGAACTTGTAAGTATAGCTCTGTGTATGATATAGAGAAGAATTTGGGGAAAATGATGCATAGGAATTATACATGTGAACCTGTAGCATCCTCTTGTCCTTTGCATTCAAATAATATATTTGCATCATATGTAGGTCTAAATATCTCTTCATTTTGCAGTGCTGGAAAACTTCATTCTTCTGCTCTCAGTGTACAGTTTTTATCATTGCAAGGATGAATCAATGGCATCCAAAGGAACATACCCAGAAGAAGTTCATTTCTGAAATTTATACCATGAAACGTATACAGTTTGTAGATGATCTTTTAAAGAAAAACACTTGAAGATTTGGTACTGCTCTATTGGAATGTGTATGCATCTATTTTATTGTTCAGAGAATGGTTATAAAAAGTATCGATGAAAAAGAGAAAAAAGATGAATACTGAGGAAAAGAAAAAAATGAATAAAATATTTGTGAGATCCACATGAACACTATTACAATGTGACTTTGTGTGTGTGTGTGTGTGTGTGTGTGTACCTTCATGTCACTTGTTGACTCATGGCAATTCCATGAATTTCTCAGGGTTTTCTTAGTCAAGGGATACTCAGACGTGGTTTTGCTACTTCCTTCCTCTGAAATATAGTCTACGGCATTTGTCGGTTGTCTCCCTTCCAAGTATTAACCAGGGGTGACTCTGCTTAGCTTCCAACATCAGACTAGACCTGGTACGTTTAGGGTGTTTAGGCTCTAACCTTCTCATATGCTCAGATTTTTATATGCACTGAAATAATACAGTTTCAAAAGAAAAAGAAATGAGTTTATTACAGGAGCCAGATCCTTTTATAGACATGCAAACTTCTTCTTCTCAAGACAGATGAGGTTCATCAGATGATGTGACATGCTTGAATGTCCACAAAACAGATTACCTCTTCAGAATTCCAGATATAAGAACAGCTGAAGAAATAAGAGAGAATCTGGGATCAGCATGGAAGCAAAAAAAAAATAAAAAAAAATTGAGACTGTTAATTGTACTAACATCAAATGCTTGAGAAGAACAAGATGGAAAATGACACAAGGTACAAAACAAAACAGCAACACCAAAAAGAGGCAGCCAACAGTATGTGGATCAGTTTGTGCTTCTCCTGCCCCTTGAAAGCAACTTTAAAACTCCTGGAAACTGCCCAGAAGAAGGGAGGGGAAGGTAACTAGGCAACACTCACGGGGCAAGAGGACTGAAGTTGTTCTTCCAGATCGCCATGGATTCACTTGGCTGCAATCCTAGACTTAACCTTGGCTGAAATCCTAGATGGCAGACCAGAATGTAGGTGCTCTGTGTACATGGCTCCATGCCTGCCCACCCAAATGAGCTAAGCTTCTTAGAGGTTTAAGCATTTTCATACTTAAATAGCCATGGAAGCGAGGGAAGCAACTTCCTATCATTATCTGTATTTTTTTTTTTGGGGGGGGAGGGCAGAATAATTATGATATTTGTATTTCTTTTCCTGTACCTCTCACATACAAATTGCAGAGAGATGTTATCTCTCTCAGGCTATCCTCACTGCCCACTCACCTCTCTCCCCACCTCCAACAATCCTGTAGCAGTTGTCAAGAAGGGCTTGGCTCCTGCTTCTCATTTTTTTGGATGGATCACAATTGGTTAGAGAATAGACTCTTGTTCCTCATTCAGAGAAGGATTTATATGAGAGGAAATGTTGCAAATGTCACTAAGAGGACGTTGGCTTTCATCTCTCTTCTTCTAGCTGCAGTTCTGTAGTCAGAAAGGGTGTTGCCTTCATGCCTCCCCCATCTAGTTTATGGCCATGGCAGCACCCCTTAGCTTCCTTAAATATAGAGCCATCTCAGAATATCACTTCTTAAAAAGCAACTTATTATGTTATATAACTTATTATGAAATCCTCCAAAGTCATATTCTGGTAATTCATGTTCTAGATTTTTTTTTTAAGTAAATGAAAAATCAATCTAAATAGTTGGCCTAAGACTTGAAAAAGTATCCCTTCAAATTGTCCCTCAAATTATTTCACCCCTCAAAAACTAGCAAGAAAAAGTAGTGACTGGATGGTACCCCTTATGTGAACAGAAGTAATAGTTATACTTGTTGCTGTTTGCAAAACAAACACGACTCTGCCCATGTGCTCCTAAAAGTAATGGCCTAAATCCTATTTGCCCAAACATGAATAGAACTATTGAATTGATCAGTTTTATCTATGAATTGACTCACTATTCAACTATTGATTCAAGAGGTCTACACTAGTTGGGACTAACCACTACTTGTATTGAGCTATTTTGAAGTTCTGTCAAACAGGAGCCAATTTTGTTCATGGTTAAGGTGAGAAAACGGATAAATTTGAGTCCTGTAGCAAAGTACCACATAAGTAGTCTCTGAAAACATTGGAAATGTCTCTCCGCCACCTTAAATCTTGCCTTACCCTTTAAACAACATTGCTTGTATGGACTGCACTCCCCAATTTTTGTTTCACCCGGTGGGCACGAGAACAAGGCTGTGCAGGTGCCAAACATGGCTGAACACTGAATGTTGTTTATCACTCCGCAGTATACTGGGGAGAAAAGAAAGAACATGGCTTGCATGAACAGTCAAAGCAAGACTGTACTGTGTCGAGAGAAAAGCAGGATTGTGATTTATTCAAAGCATTTTTTTATTGGCCCTTTTCGCACAGCATTTTCCATGCAAAAGGGTGCCTGGAGTGTTGCATGATTGTGAGGAGCGATCTGTACAACACACTCACAATCGCGCCATGCTCCAGGGTAGGGCAGGTGCCGATCGTGCAGCTTTTCATTTTTGGCTAGAAGCTGAAAATGGTGCGCAATTGCGCATTGCTCCTGGGTCCTGCACACACTTACCTGGTGTGGGGACCCTCTGGAGCCACACTGGTCATGCTTCCTGCCCCAGCGCAGCCTGGGAAACTCCCAGGCTGTGCTGCAGAAGGAAGAGGTGGAGCTGTCATGCGAGCAGGCAGCTTGTGTGCAGCTGAAGGACCCTGGATGCGAGAGCCTCTCGCTGGAGGCAGCTTGCATGATCCCCCCACCCCAGCGCCTGAAGAAGGTAAGGGGTGGAAAGGGCCATCGTTTCTCAGCCAGCCAGGGCCCCTAATTAATTTTATTGTATTTATTTGTTGGGATCCAAGGCAGCTCACCGTAAAATAAGATTAGATTAAAATCTTATTTTACAAAAGTTTAAAAAAGCATTAAATAATGATATTGTTAAAAAACCATGGTTAAAATGATCAAAACACATTTAGAATTATTATGTCATAAAAGTTAAATACAGCATACCACTTCACACATAGGCCCTTTCTGCACCTTACCTTCTTCCGGTGCTGGGGTGTGGGGATTGCGCAAGCAGCCTCCAGCGAGAGGCTCTCATGTCCAGGGTCCTTTGGCTCCGCATGAGCTGCCTGCTCATGTGATAGCCCTGCCTCTTCCTTCCACAGTGCAGCCTGGGAGTTTCCCAGGCCGCGCTGGGGCAGGAGCTGCGACTGGCACGGCTCCAGAGGCTCTGCACGCCAGGTAAGTGTGTGTGGGACCTGGGAGCAATGCGTGATCGTGCACCATTATCGGCTTTTAGCTGAAAATGAAAAGGTGCATGATTGGTGCCTGCCCTACCCTGGAGCATCGCATGATTGTGAATGTGTCATGCAGATCGCTCCTCACAATCGTGCAACACTCCAGGTGCCCTTTCACATGGCAAATGCTGTGCGTTTTTGTTGTAAAGTCATTTCTGCAACGCTAAGGAGTTTTCTTGGCAAAATTTATTCAAAGGTGGTTTGCCTTCGCCTTCTTCTGAGGCTAAGAGACAGTGATTATATATAGAGATTAGTTATATAGAGAGTGTAATTCATAAAGTTCATAAAATTAATTATGAATTCTAAACTGATGTGTCTTAAGTGGTGTTATGTGTTTTACTATATTTTAATCTACAATGTGTTTTTAACTGTAATTTAGCTTATATTATACTCCACCTCAACCCCTAGGGAGAGGTGGGTAGGAAATAAAAATTCGTGATGATGATGATGACGACGACGACTTGCCCAAGCTCACAAAATGGAATTCCATGACCAAGCTGGGATTCAAATCCTGCTGTCCAGAGTCATAGTGCAATGCTCAATCCATTACACCACACCATGCTGGCTCTTAACTCGCAGTACTGCTACATAATTTAAATCTCAAAGTTCTGCTGGAAGAGAAAGATCTTTACCTGCTGGTGGAAAGAGAGCAGGGAATGGGACCAAGAGGAGATCCTGTGGAAACCAGCTCCAGAGCCTGGGAGCAGTGACAGAACAGGCTCTCTCTCTCCTGTCCTTACCAAATGTGCCTGTGAAGTTGATGGGACCGAGAGAAAACCCTCCTCTGTACTTCTTCAAACTCAAGCTGGTATGTATAGGGGGATACAGTCCTTCAGATAGTCTGGGCCCAAGCCATGTAGGGATTTAAAAGTAAAAAAAATGTGTACCAGATCAATGCACAAATAAAGACATTTCACAATAACTAAGGCAGCTCCTTAAAGTTGTTCAAAAACAATAAAGAATTAAAAACAACTAAGGTGGCCACCCCTGGCTTAAAGACTGAAAGATGTGAGATGTTGACACAGTTTTGGCTGCCATCAAAAAACTCAAAATGATGGAACCAGCTCGGGCCAGTTCCACACTACACTGTTATAGAGCTATTATTCCACTTTCAACATCCTATGAAATCCAGGGCTCTGTAGTTTAGGGAGGGGCATTTAGAATGATCAGCCAGAGAGCTCTTTGGCCTCTGTAAACTACAAATCCCAGAATTCCACAGGATGTTGAAAGTGGAATAATAGTACTATAACAGTATAGGGCGGAAATGGCCTCAGTTTCCCTGGGAGGGAATTCCACAGTCCTGGTATTATTACAGAAGAAGCTCTGGCATGTGTACTCACCAAAGTAGCCAAATGGTGGGACATGGAACAGGGCTTCTTCTGATGATCTCAACTTCCAGACAGGCCGGTATGGGAATATATAGTGTAAATAAACCTATCATTTGTTATTATTTGCTGTGGAGCCCGCTTTGACCTATGACAGCCCTATGAATGAGAGACCTCCATGAGCCCCAGACATCAACAGTCTTGCTTAGGTCTTGCTAATGCAAAATATAAAAAAGTATATACAGCTTATAAAATATAATAAACAGCACGATCCATCCATACAAATGTACATAAAGTGGAAGCTGAGATGTTATCTCCAACGGATAGACTAATCAGCCAAGACTAGACATTCTGTTACAGTTTAGAATGGGACACAGCAGCATCTATCATCAGCCAGTGGTGGCTTCCAAGCCAGTGGGGGCAGTGGCTGAATCTGTTCTGAGTTTTAGTCTGAATTTTAAAGAAACTACCCCTTGTGCTGAGCCTTCTTGGGGTATAAGGTCCAGCACCTGGGACAGCTCCATTAAAGTTCAGATTAAAGCTCAGAGTGCATTTACTGACCTATTGATCCAGAGGAGGGTGACCAAAATGGTGAAGTGTCTGGTAGCTATGCCTTATGAGGAGTGTCTTAGGGAGCTGGATATGTTTAGTCTGCAGAAAAGAAGGTTAAGAGAGGACATGATAGCCATGTTTAAATAATGTCATATCGAAGAGGGAATAAGCTTGCTTTCCACTACTTCAGAGACTAGGACAAGGAACAATGGATTCAAACTACAGGGAAAGAGATTCCACCTGAACCTCAGGAAGAACTTTCTGATGGTCAGAGCTGTCTGGCAGTAGAATATGCTGCCTTGGAGTGTGGTTGAGTCTCCTTCTTTGGAGGTTTTTAAGCAGAGGCTGGACAGTCATCTGTTGAGAGTGCTTTGATGTGTGTTCCTGCATTGCAGGGGGTTGGACTGGATGGCCTCTGTAGTCTCCTCCAGAGTTATTATTCTATGATTCTATGCCCTTGAGTTTCACATTTAGAAACAAGTTGTTAATGGCCGTAAAGGTAGGGTTGTAATTAATTATTAGTTATTTAATTTTAAAGATTTATTCTTTAGCGTTAACCATTAATGGTCATTAGTAATTACTATTAATGTTGTTAGAAGGGTACTGAATCAGTGGTGACCACAGTAAACCTTTTCTTTTTTGCTATCACTTGTGGACATTTATTCCTTTGGGTGCTCTGCATGTGAAAGGGCCAGAAAATTCCCAGGCTGGGAGAAATGTGTGCAAGTATATTAGGCAGAGGAAAGATAAGAGACAAAGCACCAGAGGAAATGTTTTCAGGGAGCTATGCCTGTTCACAGACTTTGCTTGGAGGTGTTGGTGCTGCATTTGTGCCCACTGACCATTAACAACAACCCTACTCCATAAGCCAGTAGGGGAACACTGAAAGAAAGCACAGCATATGCTGGATTATAACAACTGGAATTCTCCACCAATCTCTATTCTCCACAACATGTGAATTTAGCAAATTTAGAGAAAAGGGCTAGTGGAGACAATCAGGTAGCCAAGGCTGGTAGATGGTAACAAAGTGTTGGAAGAGACATCTTTGCATCCCATACAGAAGCCTGTTACCTTTGGGTGCAGAGAGAACCCCAGCTGATGGCCAGTGTCAAATGGAAGGGTGAACTCCTGGTCCAAAAAGTATTTTAACACAGAACGGGTGTGTGTGTCATCTTGTTCTTCAACTTAGTTAACAAAATGCGCGCTGGCTTCTAGATTGCCAGTTGTTAAATCTTGTCTTATTATATATCACCCTCTCCCCCCATATTTATTGCTATCACTTACCTGGAGGAACCAGAAGCAGCCAGGAGACAACAGGACAAAGAAACCATAGGTTCTTCATGGAAGATTTTCAGCTGAGGAATCCAGCAGTATTGCTACAGGTGGTGTCTGAGTTTTGCAGGAAGTGAATGACACATTTTATAGGGGACACTGAGATATGAATATGGAAGTTGGAAGGTCTGCAGGATCTGATACCAAAATGCATAACACATGTCATTAGGCTTCCCTTTCTTCAATGGTACCTTTATATTACAGCAGCAGTCATTTCTCTCAGTACAGCTTGCACTGTGGCCTTTGCTTATGGGGATATCATGAGAATGCAGACAGCATTTGACTACAACTTATGTAAAGTATACCTTCAATTCTGGGCTCACTGAACAAGGATCTTCCCTGCTTTGACCATTTTGCTGGCCTCTATATATATTCAAAGTGGCTTTTTGCATCTTAGAATTATAGAATCATAGAGTTGGAAGAGACCACAGGGGCCATGCAGTCCAACTCCCTGTCATGAAGGAACTCACATCAAAGCACTTCCAACAGATGGCCATTCAGCCTCTGCTTAAAACACTCCAAAGAAGGAGACTCCACACCAGAAGATATTATTGTATTTAATAACTGCGGCAAGGTTAACATATGAGCAACACTGGAAAGAAAAGAAATATATTGATATTGAGGAGTGGAAGTTAAAAGTTCTGGATATGATAGAGATGGAAAAATTATCCAGAATTTTGAAAAAGAATGGAAAGAAATACTGGATTGGGCAAAGATATAAATGTATGAGAAATTAAGAAGAAATAAAGTAATCGTTCTCTGTAAAATAGAAATTATGTTTGCATGTAATGGAAATAAGCAATTGCAACTGGAAGATTTAAGCCTGGAAGTGTGTGGGGTTTTTTTTATTTTATTTTCCAGATTAAATCTTAATAAAAATTATTACAAAAAAAGAAAAAGAAAAAAAAGAAAACAAAAAAAAAGAGAAGGAGACTCAAACACACTCTGAGGCATCATATTCCACTTTTTAATAAGAGGAAAGAGGCAGCTGTTTTTCTTCATTGGAGGTTAGTTGGAAGTGTTTTGCGCCAAAGTAGTGAGTGAATTCACACTGCTGTGTATACTCTGGTAGACAAAATATGTGGTTGCTTTAGCAAGGGGCTTGTAGTGGTTGCTTTAACATGATTCAAAACTTTAAATGGGGCTTATGGTGATTTCTCTAATTGAAGGATGAGCCAAGGGATGACCAAAAGACAGAACTCATGATACCAACACACCTAGGAGTCCTAACAAGCCTTCATTATGGGTGGGTGGCAGAGGCATATCTAGGGAGGGTCAATTGGGACACGTGCCCTGGGTGCTAATTCCATGGGGGTGCAAAAAAGCCGAATCCCCCATGCTCTTGCCCAGGCCTGGACTGCTGCTGCACCTGCCCTCTCTGGTGTCCTTCCTGGCCTGGTGCAAGGGTGGCGGCAGCAGCAGACCCCCCCATCCACTGCCAACCCCTCCAAAGATCTGCAAACCTTGACAGATGCCATATCCTGGAGGGCCAGTTAGAGTCCACTGAAGTCCTACCCAAACTAAGTGGATGGGTAAAACAGTCACTGATGGGATAGCTTTATTGGTTCTTAGCAGATGGGAAATAATGCAGTGAAAGCAATACAAGCCAGAGACACGAGATCAAAACCAAAACAAAGGCCATTTCCACACTACACTGTCAAAGTGCTATTTTTCCACTTTCAACATCCTGTGGAATCCTGGGGCTTGCAGTTTAGAGAAGGACATTTACAATTCTCAGCCAGAGAGCTCTTTGGTCTCAGTAAACTACAAACCCCAGAATGCCACAGGATGTTGAAAGTGGAATAATAGCACTACAGTAGTGTAGGGTGGACATGGCCAAAGTGTCACATCGTTGAGGTCTATGCCCCTTAAGATTACATAGAATTAGGAATGATCCATCAGACAAATCTTAAAGAGGCTCTGGTACTGTTGGAATGTTAGAACACATGTGGGTCTGCTGTCCCAAGATAGTGCTCTTTTGGTTAGAAATTCTTGCTTGAATTAACAAAATAACTAATCAGAATATACAATTTCAAATTTCCTTATTGAGTCTATCAGTCTATGACCATGCAAATGAAAATGCCCCACATAAAGCTCCTGGATGGCGTCTTGTGAGGCAGTTATGGTGGTGCCTAAGCTAGACTTACAACTTTATAATTGTTTCGTTTTCACATTTGATGAACAACCATGGAATAATGAGACCTGACACAGAAAGCTGGATTAAATAAGGACCACTTCATTTGACCTACCCAATTTAAGTCACATATGCCTGGAAATGGATCAAGAGGGACGAGCAACCTGATGCAGGCCCAGCTGAAGCTAGGTGTCACTCCATTACCTCCTCAGCCTTCCCTTGGGTGATATAGCTGAGTCCCAAGGGTGATCTAGAAGCTGTCTCCCCAGCTGTCCATAATTGGTAGGCAACCTGGGGACTCACACCCAAGCCTCAGAACTCTACAAGTGAGAGCCCAAAAATCCCAGGTTAACTTCAAAGGTAACCTTCTTCCTCACTCCCCAAGCCACAGAACCCCCAAAAAGGAAGTTCCAGAACACTGCCATACACCAAAAGGGTGCCAAAGGTGTACTCTGAAGTTTTATATTCTCTCCCTGCCACCTGTAAATTGAAAACTTATTTAAAGACACCACCGAAAACCAATTGTCCAAGTCCCCCAAATATAGTATGGGGTAAGAAAATAAAAAACAGGTAAAAGGGAAACAAATTCCACCTGGCCTAGAAGCAACCAGCAAGGCTTACACTGTAATGGGTGGGTTGAGTGAAGGTGATCAAAGAAGCACATGAAGAGGGGGAGGCAATTTATAACCTAGCACCCCACCCCTCTCTCATCCTGTGCTCTGGCACCAAATGCCAGCCACAGAGAACCCTGGTCCCTGCCACTGAGCCATCAAAGCAGTACCCTCTCCTGTAGCATCTGTGTGAGTCCAGGCATGTATTATTATCATGCCACCACTGCCATAACTACAGTGCTCCTAGAACCTATCTTAAACCCAGGCAACCATACTGAGTGAAAGAGTTCTGTGGGTGCTAGTGAGCAGGTCATTGACTGATGGTGCACCCAGCCCCCTCCCACCAGCCAGCTGTTGTGCAAATAGGAGTTGTGATAAGACCCTATAGGAGTTCCTGCTTCTGGGTGTTGCATGGTGGTTCACTGGTAGGAAAGGCCTGGATGTGTCATCCTACAGCACCTCACTTTCCAGCATTTCAGAACTCTGCTCAGTACAGCTGCTTAGGTTTTAAGGTGGGTTTTAAGATAGCTGTAACAAAGTAGCCTCATGTCCTATGCATAATCTCAGCCCTTATATTGATAATGTTGTATGCAACAAGGCTAGAGATAAGTTTATCTATCCACCAATAACTGGACAGAGTTTGGAGCCTTATGCTATCGGAGAAACTGATTCCCTCCCTCCCTCCCTCCCTCCCTCCCTTTCTTCCTTCCTTCCTTCCTTCCTTCCTTCCTTCCTTCCTTCCTTCCTTCCTTCCTTCCTTCCTTCCTTCCTTCCTTCCTTCCTTCCTTTCTTTCTTTCTTTCTTTCTTTCTTTCTTTCATATGTTACTATTCTCCCAATAGGGGATACAAGGCAGTTTACAATATTAAATTAAAACTTGGCCTTTCTTGAAGAGAAACAACTGAAAATGTTTTTGAGACCACATGGTACCCATTTGTAACATATAAAACTCTATCAAAATATGTGATATTTTGGACGCTATCATGGTGAGCACTTTTGGATACAGACTGGTCTGTTTTTCTTGTCTGTTTCTTCTTGTGATTGTATGAACTTATTTTGAATTCATAAAATGTTGTTTGGAGGTGAGGGGGGCACATAGGGTTCCAGGGCTGGACTTTGTCTCCCCCCACTAACAAGTAGAAAACAAAGTCATTTTCTTTCGGGACAGCTGCTATGCATGTGCCGGCATGAACGAGTGTGAACGCACACAGAGAAAAACACACTTTAATAATGCCTCATCTGTTTATTTGTCTCATTACACGTTTTCTTAGAAATGCACTGCTGAATTAATGACTCAATCATTGGTGCGGGAATTCTGTTCCACCGTTAACATCTTCAGTATGTTCAGATGACAGTGAGGTGATTTTGCATTGAAGACAGTAATTCTTACTGAACTTTTCCTTCACTTCAGTAGTTGCTGTAGAAAGGTAACAGATATGTTGTCATAGTTTTTCACCCTATATTCAAGAAGGGTATTTTGCACAGAGTATAGATGTCCATAATAGACATATTAAGAGATAAGGGGGCTATGAATTTACTCCAGTTTACTTCTAGGGATGAGAATAGGAATCAACTCTGGACCTTACTAGCTTTACTTCCAACATAAATAGTTGGTTTTCTTTTTAAGAAGCTATTATTTATCCTTTGGTGGCCGGAGAATATCTCTATAAGACCTCTGTTAATTTCATTACAATCCTTTTTAAACCAGACAGCAATTTTTCAATGCACTCCCTTGTGTATAAATAAAATTAACAGTGGCATGAAAATGGGAATGCATGTGTCATTTGGGTGCTTCCTTTTGCTAGAAGGAGATATCTTACCCTGAGCAGCAATAAAGCGCTACTTCTCCACATGTTCCAACCTCCATGGGGCCAATTTGGCATGGCTCATCCCTACACCAACCTTCAGCTGCTTCACATTCCTCAGGAGAATCTATGAAAGTCTGAGCATTACCTCAGAGAGAGAAAGAGAAGAGAGTGTGTATCTCATCCCTGAAAGGAAATTATTTCTACTGAAGGATAATGCATGATACTAAAACTCAGATAACCCAACAATCAATCTGGGAACAGTAAATGAGCCAAGTTTTCACTGTAGAAGTAGCAAAAATATTCTACAGTCTCAAATCTTGTGTGCATTTGCAACTTAGTTTCACAAATCCATGCTTTGCCTTTTTTTTTTTTGGTGGTAGTCATCTTCCTCTGCACTAAATTGCTAGCAGTAATAAAACAAGAATCAAAGTTCTTTTGGCTCGTTTGGAGGAAGAATTATTGTTGCGAAGTTGTTTTGGAGGTTAGCTATTTGGAAGGCCAGTCCAACTTGTGGATGGGTTGCTACGCAACAGGAATAGCACCTCGAAAATGAAACCCAGCACAGTGGAGTGTGTGGAAGGGGCTTATGACTTCTGTTACCCCAAAAGTTGGGTGACTCACAGGTCTACCCACAGTGCCAATATCTCCTTGAACCAGTGGAGAATATTGGCTCAAAAGGGGGGCCTGAGAGAGAGAGAGGTAATCTAGCAGGATCTTTTACATTTAATGGGCTAATGGCATTAGGTGACAAAGAACTGATGGGAATTTTGAAAGCTTCTTAGTGTCTGGGAAGGTAAGGAAACAAAGGAGAAATTTGTGGGGAAGTGGGACTGGGTTGAAGATAATCGGGGGGGCAGTCTCGAGTGCTATTGTTTCTAAACATTGAATTGTTGAGAGACATTTGCAAATTCATTATTGCTGGAGCTTCTCTGACTGTGACCTGGCCATGCCCTGAGGTCCCATCTGACCTATTTTCAAATCACATATGTTCAGTCAGTCCTCTTTGCCAGTATAGCTTTACAGTCATGTCAATGTATAATTTCTATTTCATGCCAATTAATTAATATTTGCCAATTATAACATATCATGGAGTGGGGGGTGCATAGCCTGGCAACACTTTGTGTGTAATTTGAGCTTTCAGAGGGTGGCTTGGGAGACACAGAGAACTGGTGTCTAAACCAGAGATTCATTGTCAAAGTGTCAGATGTTTAAATTGTTAATGTATCAACACTGAATTGTAATTGAATTCCAACAAGGTACTGTATTTCCATTGTTACTATAATAAATGTTACCCTTTGTTTTAAAACTACTGAGTTGGCCTGAGTGATCTAAAGCTACCGGCAATTAAGAGAACATGCTACCTTAAATAAAGAATTTGGTTGTGAGTGAACACTTATGAAGTTATCTCTGTTACACAAAGGTTTTGGTAAAAGGGTGGAGCTAGGCGCCTTATTGCCAAACCAATCTGAAAGATAATAAAGGCCTGTCACGATTGTCATGATTTTTCTAAAATGAAACCAGTTAAAAACTCCATCCTAGGTAGATTCTCTGTGTCAAGTTTCCTGCAGTCAGGGGAAATCATCTCAGTTTTACAATAAAGGGAGCTTTCAGATCTTGAAATGGAAGGACCTTGAACAATCCTTTACTTCACCTATTCATGTAGTTCTGAGACTGTAAAATCAGAATCATATCAGTGTATATTATAAATATTCTGTATTCTGAATATTTTTAGTGTTGAGCCGTCATGTCCTGTGGTTTGAGTGGGGATGCAAAGAGGACTCACTGAGAATTAGTGTCTTGATTCATCAACATGTCCTATCAAGAAAATGGTCAACTGTCACAAGATTTTTTGAAAGTAAAAAATATTTCCACAAAATCATAGAATCATAGAGTTGGAAAAGATCATAGGGGCCATCCAGTCCAACCGCCTGCCATGCAGGAACCCACATCAAAGCATCACCAACAGATGGCCATCCAGCTTTTGCTTAAAAACCTCCAAAGATGGAGATTCCACCACACCCCTAGGCAACACATACCCCACTCCCTAAGCCACTTTTCTAAAGGTGTGGCTTCTAGACCCTTCACCATTTGGGTTGCCCTCCTCTGTACTTGTTCCAGGTTGTCAATATCCTTCTGGAAATGAGGTGCTCAGAACTGGACACAGTACTCCAAATGAGGTTTCCTGTTTCCTGTTAGTGATATACAATGGTGTAATTGATACCATGGGGGGGAAGGGGAGAAGGCCATTATCTACCCAATAAGAATCCTGCTTCCTTATATATAGTTTGCTTTCAGTCCCAAATTTTCTAGTGTCATAGGCATTAAGATAATTTTTACTTGCTGTGTTCACTTTCCCCGGTAACTTTGCCTACTTCTTTTCTTTGGATGTGTACATTACATTTCTAAATGCTCAATTGAAGTTTTAGGTTACCGCAATGCTAGAAATTCTGTGAATAGAAAATACCATAGATGGTGCAGAAATCTTAATTTGGGTGAGGAGTGCATCCATTTTGCTCCCTCCTGCAATAGGTAGACACCTGAATGTATACCTGCACATATACTTTTTTGATCATTGTGATGGAGGAATTCAGCATCTCCACCTGCTATGCTACCATACCCTGCCATGCCTCCTACAAGATATGAGGTTTCCATAAATTGAACTTGTTGATGGCCAGAGAACGCAGTCGGGGTCACACTGACCAGAAAAGTATTTGGAGTCATGAAATCCACAATGCTTATGCGTTTGTGCTAATCCCTTCATCACTTCAGGCTCTTGGCATTTTTGAATACAATGAAAGATGAACTGCCTAGATTGGTGAGCAATCGAGACCATCTCTCAATCTTACCCTACGAAGATTTTCCCTATGCACCCTACCTGACTGAACATTAAGTGATTGTCATGAGTCTCATCAATGTTTTGTCACTCCAGAGTTAAGCAGTCAGACCATTCTGGACCCCTTTGTCAGTCCTGTGGGAAAGCCATTATGGCTTTGTTAATGCACTCCTTCAGGGTGTGAAATAGGGTATAAAAACACTAGCTTTGACCACAGCCAGTTGTAGTACGTAGTGCCCCAGACTGTCATTCCTCTGTACTACCCTCAGTGCTTTCTGAGCCCCTCCGCTGCAACCTCCTTCTTCAGGATTGATAACTATCATCTTTTCCACCTCTAATCTCTTCCACAGGAAATAAAGTGCCACCCAGAGGAAGAAAAAGGTCTTATTCTGTATCTCGGGTATTCCTTCAGAAGCCCAAGATGATAGCATTGTGTTCCTGCTGCTAGCTACAAAAAATAGAACAAGGTATTTGCCTGGCTGCCCCTCATTTTCCCCATCCTCCCCTGGCCTTTGAGTGGCTGTGGAGGGGAGTGTCCAGCCGGAAAACAGATGGGTCAAGCGAGCAGGGAAAGGGGATGTGATGTATCTACTCCTGGAAGAACTTTATGATCCACCAGTGTAGTATAGGATCTTGCTCCTGTTTTTCTTCAGGAAACAGTCTTACATTGAAAATAGTGCATTTTGTGTAAAATACACTTTTTCCTGTGTAAAATTTTTGCAAGAAAAAGTAAGTTTTTTGTAGAAATATTTCTTTTTCACAAGAAGTTCCAAAGAGCTAAAAATAATCAATAAATATTTAGATGCTCTTTTACTCTCTCTTAGTGGGGAGAAAACACTTGAAACTATTCATCTTACATGCAAGAATGAAATAAGTGAGATTTTACATCTAAACAGAAGAACAGGTGCATCACTCACCATGGTATATGTGAAGCTTTGCTTTCTTGGGCCATGGTCTATTAACGGGATTGATAAATGACCTACCTGGAAAAATCAAGACCATCCATGGAATGACAGCAATGAAGAGGCAGGAGATCTGCATGGTTGAAGCTTGACTCAAGTTTCAATGAGGAGACCAAGAATAGGAGACTGAGTCACTAACCTTGTAAGCCAAAGTTCTGTGTCATCTAACGGTCAAATGCCCACCTGTCGATAGGGCTCTGTGATGTACTTATCCTGAAGCACTATGCATTAATGTTCTTGATCCAAAGTGCGTGATGTGAGGAACTCTTGGTGCATAACAAAAGAAGACACAACAAGTTATAAGTACAATATAGTACAGTAACTACAGAATTTATCTGATGTGTAGCGTTTGTGGTCCATAGCTAATAGCACATAAAAAGAAATGAGCTAAAAAGTATATTCAAGTCAGTACAGCAAGGACTTCAACAATCATTGAAATATGGTTGTATTATTCTCCTCTTGTAAAGAGATCATAGAATAATAAATCTTGGAGCTGGAGGGACAACAAAGGCCATCTAGTCCAACCTGCTACCACGCACGAACTTAGAAATAAAGTACTCCTGAAAGATGTCCATCCAACATCTGCTTAAAGATGGAGAAGCAATTTATTCTACTGTCTTACAATATAAAAAAAGTTCTTTCTAATGTTTAGCTGGAATCTCTTTTCTTGTAATTTGAATCCGTCAGATCTCAAAGATGGACAGCAAACTTTAATAAATGTCACAATTGTTGAAATCCTAATAGATATTTCAATATTTTGGTGAACTTTCTGGATTATAGTTGGAATCCTTCACATCATTACTTGGTCTTAGCACAGTAAGACTTGATTCTGTGGCAGATAACAGGGTTATTTTCTGTATTAACCTGTTTCGTGAGTCAATGGAGCTAGATCACTTCTTCATCATCTTTAGAGATTTTCATTATCACATGACAGGAACTCCTGATGAACATTGACTGCACTTTGGTATACAGAATTCACTTGCAAGGTTGACACAATGCCTGCCAGGTAGCATCTCTGGATAACCAGAGTTCAGTCAGCACCCCCACCCCCCATTTCTGTAAATAGAAGGAACAAGGAGAATTTCTTCAAGAGCAAGTCAATAAAGAGAGGCACTATAGCTACATACACTGCCTCCAACTGTTTTTGTTTTCTCTGTAGTTCTCTCACACTCCCTGAAATCACCCCTTTTCCAGAAAAAAAAAAGGATTACCTCTTCTGGGCCTTCAACAGTGGGATTCTTCCTTTAGGCAAATCTTGTCTTGATCCTCCACAATACAAAGAAATGTCCATTTTCCAAAACCAGAAGTGGACTTATAGCCCATTCTCAGTTTTTGTTACTTTTTGCTGACCAAAATTGACAACCCCAGGCCTAGAATGAGAGGGGAGGAAAAGTCAGATTTGATTATGAGCATAGCCTAGAACTTATTTTGGAACATTCTTCATATCAATAGGGCAGAAACATCACCTTTATGACATTCATACAACATCACCCAACCAAATACCGGTTTAGGAATATCTCCTAGAGCAGTGCTTCTGAGGCTTTTTCATGTCAAGGACCATCAGTTACTTTTTCCTCAATGTGCCACAGACTGGTACTAAATTATGCTCTTTGAGGATGGACAAATATTCAAAAATATTTGGAAAATGGGGAAAAACGTGTTTTTCTAGTGTTGAGAAACCCTGATGTGAAGAATCCTATACTGTTGTGAATCTTCATACTTATTCTCCCTAAACTTGCACATGGTTGTTTTGTGAAGAAAACAATATTTTCTGCACCAGGAATTATCTTCCTATGCAGAAGCACTATGTTCTGCACAGACAATGTTATTTCTTTTGCAGAAGACACTCTAACTGGAGATTTATTCTGTGCAAAGTTTGCACAGGGTTTGTATAACATTGGAAATCACATTTTTCTGTTCAGAAAACATCATTTTCTGTGAGAAATAATACTTATGCATAGACACATTATTTTCTATGCAGAAAATACTGTTTTTTATGCAAAACAACTAAGTGTGGTTTTTAGAGACTTTTTCACAGTGGGAAGACAATTTTAATAAAACTTGTTGCTTCCTTCAAGAAGAAATATAGTGAAGAATTACATTCCAAGTGCCCCTTGGGTACAGTTGTTTCTTTCTTTCCTGGAATTTTTTTCAGGGACCAGCAACCAGTGGCTTAGAGACTGGCACAAGTCCAGAGACCACCACTTTGAGTATTCTGTTGGAGACTAGATTTGAGTTTTCTATGGCTTGTTGCAATGTACTTCAAATAAGTTTGCAAGTAACATTGTTCATTTTGTGTGAGAGATAGCCAAACATGAGCATTTGCAATTTCAGTGGCTCTGCTTTCTCTTCATGCTCAGTATGGAAAATAAAAGGTGGTAAGACTCGATGATTCATCTGTGAGAAGAAAGCGAAATAATGTAGACTTTGGGAAACAGAGTGAGTGAAATAATTTTTAAGGAAAAGAATGAGAAAGGAAATCTGAGGCCAAGGTTCTACAAGATAACCAGCAGTTCATTTTTTTGTGAGCAACATGAATTATAAATAGGAAAGGGGGATTAATTGTGGTTCAAATTTGTGGTTACAAACTGTGGCCATTCATGCTCACGTATCGGGTATATACACTCAGCTGGCTTCCCCTATCTACTGGATGGCTAGTTATTGGGCCTTTCTACACTATGATGTTATAGTGCTCTTAATCCACTTTCAACTTCCTGTGAAATTCTGGGGTTTGTAGCTCTCTGGCTGAGCATTCTAAATGCCTCTCCCTAAACTGCAAACCCAGGGATTTCATAGGAGGTTGAAAGTGGAATAATAGCACTATAAGAGGGTAGTGCAGAAATGGCCATTATGAGATCCTTGGCCAATGTGTGAAAAGAATGCTAAATTAGCTAGTCCTTGAGGCAGTTCCAACATGGCTGTATCAACCAGGAGTACAGTCACATTACTGACATTGGCCATTTCCGCACAGTGCGAGGGAATTGCCCCGTGCCACTACTTACCGGCTCTTATGGCTCCTCGGTCCAGTCCAGGCTGCTCTGGAGCAGTGTGTGCTTGTTGCTCCATCGCGTCGAAAATGGTGGTTTCCGGTTGGTTGAGGGTCTCGACCAACCGCTGAAGCTCACCAGCCTAAAGCCCGCCCCTGACAGATCGCAGGCTCGCATTGGTGCGAGCCTGCAAATCTGCACAAGGGAGCAAGCTCGCACTGGAGTGCTCCGTGCTTTTGAAAGACTGAAAGAAACAGGTTTTTCAAAAGCACGCTGGACGACCACTTGGGGTCATTCTGGAGCGGGCTGAGGTGCGGATCTATGTTAAATAGTCCGGACCCAGTCTGCTCCCAGGTGCAGATGTCCTCCCTGGAGGACGGACTGCACTGTTTCAAATACCCCGGGCGGAAATGGCCATAGTTTGATACAATTAGAAGTAGAGCTTGGATCACAATTGTAGGGAGGGATGGGAATCTTAGAAGTCATACAAATGATCTTATAAACTGCATATAGCTCACAGGATGAACTTTCCCACCCTGCTTCAGAAGAATGAATGGGAAGCAGAGGCTGTTGCAAATACTATACAATTTTCTTTTGAGCATCTTTCACAATGAAGTTAACATCTATAAGTTTCAAAGTGGCTTGCATGGCAGGAGTGGGCAAAAGTGTAGCCTACAGGCCACATGCCACTCCAGGGACATTTTTCTCCCGTGCTGAGATACGAGGTCAAAAATGAAAAAAAAAAAACGAAACAAAACTTTTGTCTCCAAATGCTCTCTAGAGATGATTTTAGACTTTAGGTCCAGGGGTGGCTTTTTACAGAAGTAGGAAGTAACTTCTGATCACTTCCTGTTTTAAAAGAAAGCTTCACCTGGGTCTGAAATGGCCCATCGGGGCCCTGAAACACAGCAAAAATGCTCCCATACCCACCTGAGGGCATTTTGGAGAAAATAAAATTTGGTATTTTGCTGTGGGATGTGACCAGGGATTTAGCTCTCCAAGGTCTTTTGGTGGTTAATTTATCCCTCTAGTCTTTCACAGTTGCTCACCCCTGATCTAGGGCTAAAAGGACATAGGATCCCCCCCCCCTTTTTTGGTTGACTTTCTTATCAAAACCAGCACTACTGGGTGGTTCTACTCCTTTGGATCATTTCATTATATCCAAAGGTATAGTGAAAGAGTTCTTGGCTCAGTCATTAATCAAAATGGGGACTGAAGTCAAGAAATCAGAAGAATACTAGGACTTGGGAGGGTGTCTTTAAAGAACTAGAAAAAATCAGGATATTCTATGCCATTGTATTTCTAATTTCTGTGTGTGGTTGTGAAAACTGGACAGTGAAGAAAGCTTATAGGAATAAAATCAAATCATTTGTAATATGCTGCTGGAGGAGAATTTTGCAGATACCAGGGGCTGCTAAAAAGACAAATCACTGGATCCAAGAACAAAGTCTGAACTCTTCCTAGGAGGCCAAGATGATTAAACTGAGACTGCTGTACTTTTGACATTTCGTGAGATGACATGACTCTCTAGGAAAGATGATAATTCTTGGGACAGTAGGAAATGAGGAAGACCACATTACAGGTAGATAGATTCAATCATGGAATCCACAGCTGCTCTGCCTTTGCAAGATCTCGGCACAGCTGTTGATGACAGAGTGACTTGGAGCTCATAGTAAGTTGAAGTTGACTTGATGGCAATTAACAACAGTAACTACTACTACTTTGCCACTCATAAATCAGGATGAACTCAATTTCATCTTGAGCTGCATCAGCATTATGGTTGCCTTCGAAGGGCCGGATGTATCTAGAAGGCTATCTATCTATCTATCTATCTATCTATCTATCTATCTATCTATCTATCTATCTATCATCTATCTATCTGTGTGTGTGTGTGTGTGTGTTTATGTATATACTCGTTTATCAAATTAACATATGATTGTTACTGGTCTTTAAATTTCCTTCCTTCTGCATCAGCTTTTCTTTTTTTGGACATTTTGAGGCTATTTGATTGTAGTTTATGGTCCCTATATCTCTGTAAAGTGACATAGAACTGGTCAGTATATCCAAAGTGTGCCACTTCCTGCTTGCCAGGTGCTCTCTCTGCCACTTTCTCTCCACCTAGACCCTCTCTGTGTCTTTTTCTGCCTCCCAGACCCTCTCTGTGCCTCCTTCTGCCTCCTTGCCCCTTTCTGTACCTGATAAGCCTGATCCTCACATTGAGGGCTCCTGGTTGCCGGTATTTCAACACTTGCGAGCCTCACGGAGCATTGCCATGGTAACCCCATGACAATGCTTTGACGGTGAGACTTGGACAGTGAGCAGTCAGAAGTGGATCGTGAGTGCTGGCTGCTGGGCCCCTCTTCCGAATACTGGCAGC
Source organism: Cyclura pinguis (assembly GCA_030412105.1). Classification (NCBI taxonomy): domain Eukaryota; kingdom Metazoa; phylum Chordata; class Lepidosauria; order Squamata; family Iguanidae; genus Cyclura; species Cyclura pinguis. Next base: position 11,529,917 of record CM059599.1, on the reverse strand, counting down.
CGAGGGTCCTCAATGTGGCTATCGGGCTCACCAGGCGGGTGGAGTGCTGCAGCTGCAGGAGAGGTACAAGGGCCACATAAAATGGCCTGTTGGGCCAGATTCAGCTCACAGGCCTTGTGTTTGACACATATGGCATAAATGGTGGGGGCGAATAGCTGTATTGGATCTGAAAGATGCTTCTAACAGCACCTCAAATTCAATGCCCAGAGGAAGCATAAATGATGGGAACAATAAAAATACCCAATGATTTCTCCAGTTTTGGACATGGAAAAGAAAAATATTTTCCCCCTAGTGCAATAGATAGACTTCACATATGTGAAGAAACCTTTCTGGAATACATCATCTGTTTATTTGACACATTGTGCATATTTTGAATGGCATAGAGTAAATCATACAAACAGCAATGCATAATTTCCATTCCATGGCATCATTTTCTTAAGATGCACAGGATCAGTCTTTGGTGGGAAGTTAATTGTTGCTGAGTGATTGTTCCTTTCCAAAGTACTAACTCATTGGTCCAGTGTTTCTGCAGAAAAATAATTTTTTATTTAGAAATATTTTTTATTATACTTCTACAAACAAGGACAATATTCTACATACGTAGCTCTTCAGTATGAATGTCAATGCATGATAATGTGGTGTGGATCACTATTAGCTTAGATATGTAGCTTAGGAAAAATATGACATGAGAATACACTGGGAGAAATGAATCATAGAATCTTAAAGTTGGAAGAATCCACAAGGGCCTTCGAGTCCAAACCCCTGCCATGCAGGAATACAGCATCAAAGCATTCCCAACATATGGTCATCCAACCTCTGTTTAAAAACCTTCAAAGAAGGAGATCCACTACACTCTGAGACAGCACATTCCACTGTCAAACTGCTCTTACTATCAGGAAGTTCTTCCTAATGTTTAGATGGAATGTCTTTTCCTGAAGTCTGAAGCCATTGCCCCATGACTCTGGAATAGCAGAAAACAGGCTAGCTCCATCCTTCACGTGATACCTCTTCAAATATTTAAACATAGATGTGCCATTGTGCATGTAGAAACCATCACACCTGAACAAGCATTGCACATGGGTGCCTCTGTGTGCTTCATTGTACACTGTTTGCACATTGGTGCCTTGCTTCAGTAGGACAATGTTGCCATTTAGCATAAAGGTTGTATACACAACAGCATAATGCAAACCCTAATGTTACCCTGATTTCTAGGGTCCCGGGAGGGACACCTCAATGTGCTCAAAATAATGGGGAATGGGAATTAGCTAGAGCACTAGTTAGCAATGCGAGAGGCAGGGTAATGTAGCGAGATCTTGGACCCAATGTCTACGGGGTCAGGCCGAGTCAATAATCAAACAGAAGTTAAGAATAATTGTTTTCTTTATTTATAAAATCACAGCAAATGTACGCACTCACTCAGAAAATTAAGAAATACTGCACAATTGCGCAGCCATGCACACAGTCCTAAAGAAATAAAGAGAGGAAAATAGATAGGCGATTTTCAGGAGGAGTTTTTGGGGAAATACTACACCTAGTCCTGTAGCCCGGTAAAGGAAAGAAGCTGAGGAGCGTAGGTTCTCAGCACGTGGAGGCTGAGGGGAGGCTCATCAAACGGAGAGGCAGCAAGTCGGGAGGCAAGTCACGAGCGATCCGATGAGACGATCAAACTCAGGGGGTCTTATAGGGGAAAATGTCCCCACAGGCTAGTCCGTTCCCGGGTAAAACAATGGATTTTGGGCTGGAGACAAAGCCTCCCAAAGGTCAGTACTTTAGATGATTGAATTATGACAGCGTTGTCAATACCGTAGCCAGTATGCAAACCCAGAGTGCTTGAGAGTTGGATAGTCTGCTCATCAAGCTGCCTGCTCGGGGCAGCGGATCTTTTGTAAACAGCGTGCATACATAATGTGATCTTAAGAAGGCACTTGCCTTGAGGTCTCTTAAAGCTGCCATCGGCAATTACTGGCCTGCCTGGATTGTGATTTGAATGGTTCAGCTATTTTTGGCCATGCCTGTGTGCATGCTTGTCCGGGGGCCTTGCAAGCACATGGAGAAGAATGGGTAGTGAAGGCGAAATTTTTGATATCAAATGATATCTAATATCCCTCAAGTTCGGACTAGAAACTACAGTAACACTAAGGTAAGATCTTGGTCTCTCCCTCTGCTTCTGTATGTAAGTTATTGGGGAACATGAATAGGAAGCTGCTGTCACACTATTGTCTTTCTTTTGAGCTTTCCATAGTAACTGGTTACCTAGTTATTTATAACTGCTTGGCCATTGTGTGGATTTTCATCAACGCTCTCCAGGTTTTTTGGTTTTTTTTGAGTATTGAGAAACCCTGATGAGAAGAAGTCTGAACTGATGAGAAACTTCACAGCTCAGGACTTTTGCTGTGCAAAATTCCACACATTTCCTGTCTGGAAAATAATATTTCAATACAAAACTATTAATTACTGAACAGAAAGTGCTACGTTCTATGCAGGAAACAAAATATTCTGCATGGAAAATAATATTTCAATGCAGATCTATTAATTCCTGCACAGAAAGTCATGTTTTCTTTACAGAAAATGCTGTAATTTGGGATTCATTCTGTATAAAATTTGCATATCGTTGATTTATATAGAAAACAGTATTTTCTGCACAGAAAATAGCATTTTCTGTGCAGGAATTAATAGTTCTGCATAGAAATATTATTTTACACACAGGAAAAACTGCCTGAGGTGCAGAAAACGATATTTTCTATGCAAAACAACTATGTATGAATTTTGCGTAGAACAAGTCCCAAATTTTGTGCAGAATAAGTCCCAAACTTCAAAACTTGTGTGGTTTTCAGAGGCTTTCCCACAACAGGAAGAAAACTGCTGAAATTACTTGCTGTTAATTTTGAGAGGAGTGTTACTGCCCTGGCTAGCCTGAGCCTGGGGCATATGAAAAAGATATCTCTTGATATCACTAATTCTGCTTCACATATCCATTCCCCTCCACGTGCTTGCGAGGCTCCCGGACAAGCACTCATACAGGCTTGGCCGATAATCGCCACAATATTACAACACAATACAGGCAGGCCAGAAATAGGCTACTAGCCACTTTAGGACACCTCAAAGGCAAGTACTCAATTATGTATGCACGCAACTTTCAAAAGATCCTCTGCCCCATGCTGGCAGCTTGATGATCTGACTACACAACGCTCAAGTACTCCGCATTTGCATACCGGCTATCATATTGACAATTTGGCTATAATTCAATCATCCAAATTCTGATCTTTCAGAGGCTTTGTCTCCAGCCCCAAATCCATTGTTTTCCCCAAGTCCAAACTAGCCTGCGGTCACAATTCTCCTTATAAAAACCCCTGATTTTGAGAGCTTCTTCGGATTGCTCTTGGCTTCCATTCCGCCTTGCTGTCGCTTTGTCCAGTGAGCCTTCCCCTCAGCTCCACGTGCTGAGATCCACGCTCCCCAGCTTCTCCGTTTCTGACCGGGCTTCAGGACAGGTGTAGTATTACCCAAACCAACAACTCCTCTAAAAATCACTCTATCCCACTCCAACCTTTATTCCTATAGTTTCTCTGTGTGTTTGTGTTGCATACACCGATTGATTGTATTTTTAATAAAATTCACATTTGTTATTTCACTCCGGTGTGCTCCTTGACTCAGCCTGACCCCGTAGATATTGGGTTCAAGATCTCGCTATGTTACCCTGCCTCTCATAGTGTTAACTTGTGCTCTTTGACTAATTTCCCCAACTTGTATAACTTTGAGAGCAATTTGGTGTCCCTCCCGGGACCCCCATAAAACAGGGTAACAGGAGACTTAGTGAAGAATTACATCACTATAGGTCTTGAATCTGATCCAAGACAGCTGTATCAAGCTGCAGGTTATAGTTCTTTTACTGATGCAGATTGATCTAGTTGCAAGCACAGACTTTTCCAAATGAAGGAATGATTCTGTAGAATACTTTCTTGAATTAAAACACTAAAAGTATTGATGCTGAGTACATCTTTTGATTCTGTTAAAGAAAGAGAAAGAACTTACATTTACAAACAGCAAAAAGTGCCTGCGCCACAAGTTCCAATCTGCATAGGCCCAATTTCACACAGTTGTGGCATGCACCAAGCTTGAGCTTTTTCACATTCTGCCGCAGAATCTATGGTACCACTGATTCCTGCAATGAGCAAGGGACATGTTAATTGAATGTAAAGCGTTCCTCCATGTTCACTCTCCTGGGATAATGATAACTTTGAAAAATAATTATGATGTCAGCTGTAAATTAAATGATATAAAAACGGATTTGAAATTAAGACAATATATACTGTTCAACACTTCACAGATGAAAATCGGGATATGTGTGGACTAACAACAAGATGGCAAAACGTACTAAGGAGAAAGCTAGAAGAGTCTGCATCAGTTTGTTTTTGCGGGGCCCCATTGGGAAGGCTGGAATTACATCCCATTCTCTTCCCTCTCTCCTGCTGAGTTAAATGAGTGCAAACTGTTTTTGTACTTTTGCACTTTGAACTCAGTTTGCAGCAGTTGAAGTGAACTGAGGACAAAGGAGGAAATTGGGAGGAGGAGGAGAAAGAAACTGGGACATTTTAAAAGCAGCTGTAAAATTAGAATGACAGAAGATTGTTTGTGACTGTCTTTGCCAAATAGGGAAAGTTGAGGGTATGGTGAAATTCTGGGGGTGTGGCTATCTGAAGTTCCAAAGCTGTCCAGAAGCAGGTTGCTAGGCAACCAGAATAGCACCTCAGGAGAGAAACCCATCCCAGTAGTGTGTGGGAGGGCTTGTGGTTGAAAGTCAAGTACCTGTGGGCATTTCAATTCTCTCAGTGAGAGCCTAGCAAGAAGCTAGAGAGTAGAGTCCCTTAGACAGTGTGATTGTTTTGGGAGGGTTAGTTCTCAGTGGAAGCCTAGAGACAGGCAGAACAGTGATTAAACCCTAGTAGATCTGATCAGAAAGTGTGATCTAGATTGGGGGAGGTTAAGATTCTGGTGGGAGTTCAGCCAAAGGGCTGTTGCATGATACTGGTGCCTTATATGAAAGTCTAGATATAATTGAACAGCTTCTGAGCACGGAGTTACCTGTTGTATTGTCTGAAAAGTACACAAAGGTAATGTATCATCCTTGACCTACATAATAACTCTTAACACACTACTTTATTCTTATCACTATCTTAATAAATGTTACTGTTTATCTTTGTAAACACTGGCTCAGCTTGAATCGTATACAGTATACAAAGTAGAACAGAAAATATGCTACCATAAAATTATTAAGTGGTTCTAACCTTGAGAACCCTTCACCCTTTTACACATAGGTGGTCTTATAAGGGCGGAGGCAGAGCTATGCGGTAAAGACAGTGTGCCTTATCAGATTGGGAACTGCCACAACTATCTGGGAGAAGTAAGGGCCTGTCACAGAGGATATGATGCTATAAGATTCATTCAAGCACCTAAAACCAAAACAAAAACCCACATAGGAACAGGGAGGTAAATGATAGATGCAGAAGGAAAGTAAACGTTGACTTATTTGGTATGTCAAGATAGTCTTTTTTGTCACAGACAAGAATATTACTGTCTGCTCATTTTATTTAGGTATATGCCATTGTGTCAACTCAGACTTATTGTAACCTTATCATTGGGTTTTCCTGGCAAGATTTATTTAAAGGAAATTTGCCATGGACCTTCTCTAAGGCCATTTCTGCACAATACTGTTATGGGCTATGATTCCATTTTCAACATCCTGTGGAGTTTTGGGCTCACCCAGAGCTCTCTGGATGAGGATTCTAAATGCCCCCCCTTTAACTGCAAACCCCAGGATTCCATAGGATGTTGAAAGTGGAATAATAGCACTATAACAGCGTAGTGTGGAAATGGCCTATGATTGAGATATGTGACTTGTCCTAGTTCACTCAGTGAGGTTCCATGGCTGATTCAAACACTGGTCTCTCAGAGCGCTAGTCCAACATTTGAACTACTTTACATTCCTGACATATAGCTGAGCAAATAAAAGTCTACTGACCAAGAACATAAATTACGATGGTGCTTGAAGTCCTGAAATTCTCTAAGGTTTTGAATGTTCTTCTAGAGAATATTCAAATTCGCCTGATTCCCTTCATAAAGCACTACACTATGTCCAATGGAGACCAAAACCAAAACAGTACTTATGGTACAGGACAGGGTAGATGGTGATGACAGCAGCTTCTTCAAAGACTAAAAAGGATGCTCCTTCATACCCCTTGAAGTGACGACTTTCAACTGAAGGACATGCAGATTTTTCAGGACATAAACACATTTGACTTTTTTTAAAAAAATTGATGTATGCCTTACCTGGAGAAAGCAGGAGCATCCAGGAAAGGAAAGCAAGGAAGGGACTGAATTTCTCCATGGTTCAAGTGTGATACGGATTTCAACTAGTAACCAGCAAGAGAAGAAGCCTCAGGTAGTGCTATAAAGGTTGTATGTCATCTGAAAGACTGAACAACTTATTATTTATAAGGCTCCCTAATAAGGAAATTTTGTGGCCTAATGTTCCTGATGAAATGTGTAATGGTAGAAACTCCTGATAGGTTATTCTTCAAGAACACATGGAGTGCCAGCCAGAGAAGGTACAATGGGGTACGTTACATTCTTTTCAGATATATTCAGGAGTTGATGTATTATAATATTGTTTATTGTTTTAAAGGCTATTACAGCTTGTATTTTCTGTCCAGGGTTTAACCTTTATGGGAAAACTATAAAACCATGGCTAAAATGAACAGAATGGTCAGAGCTGACCAGTAAACTAATAGGACATGTGAATAGTTCTCTTAGATAACCAAAGGCATATCTAGTGCAGCAGCATCTTACCCACAATTGTGAAGCAGATGCCTATCAGAAGCCAGCCCGTGTTGCTCATGTTCTTTATGCATAGCAATGACACAATGTTCTAGGACCCCTGGAGATCTTGGGGGATCTCTGTCACTATAAGCCCAGCTAAAGAACACATAGGAAGAGTGACACTTGGCTTGAAGGCAGTGCATGTAAAAAGGATCAAGGGGTCTTAGTAGACTACAAACTAAAAATAAGCCAACAGTGTGATGTGGAGAGTTACAAAGTGAATACCATTCTTTGCTGTCTCAACAGAAGTATGGGGTCCAGATAAAGGAAGTTAGCAGTGTCACTCTGTTCTGCCTTGGTCACACTTCACCTGGAATATTGTATCCAGTTCTGGATGTCACAGTTCAAATAAGCATTTGGTATGCTGGAGTGTGTCCAGCGAAACATGATCAAGATGATCAAAGATCTGGAAACCAAGCCTTATGAAGGACAATTTCACAGGGACTTGGGTCTGTTTAGACTGAAGAAGCCTGAGAGATGACCTGATAGCCAGCTTTAAATATCTGACACGATGTTATGTAGAAGATGAAGCCTGCTTGTTTTCTGCTGCTCCAGAGACTAGAACACAAACCAATGGATTCAAATTACAAGAACAGAGATTCCACCTAAACATTAGGAAGAACTTTTTTTTTCTAAAAGAGCTGTTTGACAGTGGAATGGAATACCTTGGTGGAAGGTGGAATCATCTGTATAGAGGTCTTTAAACAGATCTTGGATGGGCATTTTTCAAGAGTGCTTTAGTAATGTATTCCTGCATGGTAGGGGACTGGACTAGATGGACTAAGATTCTATGATTCTATGTTGCCCTCCCATCAATCAGTCAATGGCTATGTTGTGTGTATGGGTAGTGGCTATAGAAGTTTAAAAGATGGGTTTAGAGGAGTGAGGGTGAGATCCGTGTTACCCTAAGAGAAGGCAGGCGTTAAGGTCCACCCACAGTGCCAGTGTCTCTTTGGAATTTGAGGAAATTATGGCTTAAAGGATGCCTATGAGAGGAGGGTAATTGCAGGTTCTTTTCATCCGTATATATTAGTACTAATTGCAGAGAGACTGCAGCTTAAAAATAGACAAAAATATTTCATTGAGAATGACAAACACACAGAAGAAAACACACAGTCTCAAAAACCATACAAGGCTACTGGAAAATAAGGCACGGAAGTTTGGATAGAGAGGAATTGGGGATGAAAAGGGTGATAGTTACCAGTCCTGAAAAAAGGGGGTGCAATGGAGAGACTCAGACAGAGTCTAAGAGTAGTATGGACTAACAGTCTGAGTACCACATATTATGTCCAAAATATTACAATTTTCTGGGACAAAAGTCAGAGTTGAAATACCCTTTTCCATGCCCTGAAAAGCATCAACTTTCTCATGGGACTGACCAAAGGTTTCCAAAATAGGTGATTGCTTTAACACAAGAGTGACAAAACTTATAGGAGTCATGATAACTTCTTGAAGTTTGGATCAGTAGGGAGTGTTGAAAATGTATGTGGGTGAGATCAAAAGGGATGGTTGCTGATTGTCTTATCCGGGCCTGTTTTTGAAATGCAAAGATCTGAGATTGGAGATTGGTTTGAACCCCTTTTATGCCAGAGTTTTCCACTTAAACTCATTTGAACTTTATGGCCTGGCCATGTCTCAGGTCTGACCTGGTGACAGTTCTCTGCTTAGCGTTGGGATGTCTCAGATCAGTTTGGCTTTGGTCTTGTATTTCCCAGCCATAAATATGTCCAATGTATATAAAAATGATATTCCCCACCAATCTCGCTGTCCCACAGGATGGGGGTGTAAGGTATGGTAACACCTACTATAATTCCACCTGCACAGAACTTTATGATATGTCTCTGTTTCAGTTTCCTAATAATGGCTAGCATAGATTATGCTAATAATAGCAAAATTTTTCATAGTACAAACATATTTCGCTGACATTTTCAATGCAAGTCAGAGATTGCACAGAATATTATGGTATTACTAACGTATATATCTGGCGTTGCCCAGCATTTTATTTTCTCATGGGTAATATTTGTTAGAAATACCTTAGGAATTACCTTACTTTACCTTAGGAATTAGATGCAGTTGAAATATTCAGATTCGATATCCTGTGTCTCTAATTCCCCAAGCTGCCTTCTCCAGTACCTCTAATTTTCCCCCATATTCCCCAATCCAATCTGTATTCAGAGTTGTTAACATACAGAGGTTTGGTTTCTGAGGGAATACACTGGCCTTCTCCTTGCTGCTAGGCCTCATCTCCATAGCAACCAGCCTGAGGCCCAAGAGCTCTCTGGCTGAGAATTCTAAAGGCCTCTCCCTAAGCTGCAAACCCCAAGATTCCATAGAATCTTCACAGGCAGCCAATCAAATGAGGTCTTGCCTGACACAGCCAATCGTATGAGGTCTTTGCCTGCCTGACACAGGTAAACTCACAAACTGCCTTTTATATATTAGATCAGCAAGCTTGATGAGGTTTGATAATGTCTATTCACCATGACATTTTTTACTACTTTCCCTATAATGTGAGGATGATCAATAGATGTTCTTACAAACCTGAATATATCTTGGGCCTCCTTAAGTATGGATTCATTGTACATTGCACTTTTTATTTAGACAGACCTTTGGCTCTTAACTGGTTGTTGCACAAGGGGACTTTAATAAGAGTGTTTTATTGTTGTCTTATTCTGTTTTTTATTTTTTGAAGTGTTTTAAATAGGATAGCTTATCTAATTTTTTTAAAGAAATTTTATAGTGCAAATTAGTTTAGTGGCATTTTGTTTTTAATCTTTGTTGTAGGCTGCCTTGGGTCACAGAAAGAAAGAAAGAAAGAAAGAAAGAAAGAAAGAAAGAAAGAAAGAAAGAAAGAAAGATTTTGAAATCATATCTTTTGATATGTCACATACTGCCATGCAATAGCATGAACCTTTCTATGTAATTCACTAGAAATTCAGAGAGCCCATCTGCATACAGGACAGTTCATGGATTCTTAGGGAATCAGCATCGATGTCACATGTGCAGAAAAGTGTGACCAAGATCTATAGACTAAACCTTATGAGGAATGACTTAGGGAGCTAGTATGCTTAGCTTGGAGAAGAGAACAGTGAGTCTTGGCATTACAGCTATTTTTAAATATATGAAGGGATGTTGTGTAGGAGATGAAGGCTATTTCTGCACTAGATTGTTATAGTGCTATTATTCCACTTTCAACAGACTATGGAATCCTGGGGTTTGCAGTTTAGGGAGGTGCATTTAGAATTCTCAGCCAGAGAGCTCTTTGGCCTCAGTAAACTACAATCCCAGAATTCCTCAGGATGTTGAAAGTGGAATAATAGCAGTCTAGTGCGGAAAGGGCCAAAGTAAGCTTGTTTTCTGCTGCCTAAGAAAACAGAATGTGAATCAATCAATTCAAATTGATAGAAAAGAGATTCACCTAAACATTAGGAGGATTTTTTTTTAAACTGTAGGAGCTGTTTGACCCTGACTGTCTCATAGTGTGGTGAAAAGGAAGTCTTTAAACAGAGGTTGGATGGTCACCTTTTAAGCATGCTATGGTTGGGTATGCCTGGCAGTCGGTTGGACAAGGTAGCCATAGTTGTCTCTTCCAACTCTAGAATTCTGTGATCCTATGATACTTGACAGGTCAAAGAAATGTGAAAAGATTATTCCAAGGTCCTAATTTATAGCACTACTGAGTTAACCAATTTAAACTGTCTTAGAAATAATGATCTACTCTTTGACGCCCTATCATAGGCATTGTTTTAGATTCAAGGGCAAACATTCAGTTCCAGGGAGGTAAATCCAGTTATGAAGTATATATGCTTCTTAACCTTTCTGATGTGGGGAACCAGCGGAGTTTTCCCCACAGTTTGCCAGGGACAGGCACCATATTCATATCCATTGGCCACAACTGCTGCTTTCCTGAAAATTTGCTGCAGCCCAACACCTTGTAGACCAGTAGCAATCCAGAGACCAATGCTTTGATTAGCATTGTTCTGGAACAATGCTTCTCAGGCTATCTTATGTCAAGGACTGAGAATTATTATTTTTTACTTTATGACAATGCTATGGTTTCACTCAGTGATAGCTCTCTTTGTGTTATAGCAATGGGAAGACATTAGAAACATCAGCCAGTGGAAAGAAATGAGTTCGGTTAAATAGCCAAGTGGACAGAATATTCTACTTGGATTTTGCATTAATCATGAATCATGAAATGGAAGAAGGGGGAAACCACCAAAGAAGAATTTAAGCAAGTAGCCAGGAGATGTAGGGAGAAGGTCCCAAAGGCTAAAGCACAGAACGAACTTAGGCTGGCCAGAGACATTAAACACAATAAAAAGGGCTTTTTTAAAATATGTCCGCAGCAAAAGGAAAAAGAAGGAGGTGATAGGGTCGCTGCGCAGAGAAGATGGCTACTTACTAACGGGGGAAGAGAAAAGGCAGAACTACTTGACACCTTCTTTACCCCAGTTTTTTCCCAGAAGGATACAAGCACTCAACCTGGCGGTTGGAGAGCAGGTGAGGAAGCAGGGGAAATGCGGCACATAATAGGTAGAGAGGTGGTACAGGAATACCTGGCCACACTGGATGAATTCAAGTCTCCAGGGCCAGATGAATTGCATCCTAGGATATTAAAAGAACTGGCAGAGGTCATTTCAGAACCGCTTGCTATAATCTTTGAGAAATCTTGGAGGACAAGAGAAGTTCCAGCAGACTGGAAGAGGGCAAATGTTGTCCCCATCTTCAAGAAGGGAAAAAAAGAAGACCCAAATAATTATCGCCCAGTCAGCCTGACGTCAGTACCCGGAAAGATCCTGGAACAGATCATTAAGCAGTCAGTTTGTAATCACTTAGAAAGCAATGCGGTAATCACGAGAAGTCAACATGGATTTCTCAAAAATAAGTCATGCCAGACTAATCTTATCTCTTTTTATGATAGAGTTACTAGCTTGATAGATGAAGGGAATGCTGTGGATGTAGCATTTCTAGATTTCAGTAAGGCCTTTGACAAAGTTCCACATGACATTCTTGCAAAGAAGGTAGTAAAATGCGGGCTGGACAGGGCTACTGTTAGTTGGATTTGTAATTGGTTGACCGACCGAACTCAAAGGGTGATCACGAATGGCTGCTTTTCATCCTGGAGAGAAGTGACTAGCGGGGTGCCACAGGGTTCTGTCCTGGGCCCAGTGCTGTTCAATATCTTCATCAACGACTTGGATGAAGGAATAGAGGACATGCTCATCAAATTTACAGATGACACCAAATTGGGACAGGTTGCTAATTCGCCAGAGGATGGGATCAAAATTCAAAATGACCTGGATAGATTGGAGAGCTGGGCCAAAGCTAACAAAATGAAATTCAACAGAGAGAAGTGTAAGGTCCTATACTTAGGTAGAAAAAGTGGAATACAGAAATATAGGATGGGGGACACGTGGCTGGATAGTAGTACGTGTGAAAGGGATCTAGGAGTCTTAATAGACCACAAGCTGAACATGAGTCAGCAATGTGATGCGGCAGCCAAGAAAGCCAACACAATTCTCAGCTGCATCAAGAGGAGTATGGTGTCTAGGTTGAGGGAGGTACTGGTACCACTCTACTCTGCTTTGGTTAGACCTCATCTTGAATACTGTGTCCAGTTCTGGGCACCCCAATTCAAGAAGGACATGGTCAGGCTGGAGCAGGTCCAGAGGAGGGCAACCAAAATGGTGAGAGGCCTGGAAGCGATGCCCTATGAGGATAGACTTAGAGAGCTGGGTATGTTTAGTCTGCGGAAGAGAAGGTTAAGAGGGGACATGATAGCCATGTTTAAATATTTGAAGGGATGCCATGTAGAGGAGGGAGAGGGCTTGTTTTCTGCTGCTCCAGAGACCAGGACAAGGAGCAATGGATTCAAGCTGCAGGAAAGGAGATTCCACCTGAACCTCAGGAAGAACTTCCTGACAGTCAGGGCTGTCCGGCAGTGGAATCTGCTGCCTCGGAGTGTGGTGGAGTCTCCTTCCTTGGAGGTTTTTAAGCAGAGGCTGGATGGCCATCTGTCGGGAGTGCTTTGAGGGTGTTCCTGCATGGCAGGGGGTTGGAGTGGATGGCCTGTGTGGTCTCTTCCAACTCTACGTTTCTATGATTCTATGATTCTATGAACCTGGATACTGAGGAAAATCTAAACCTGGCCCTCACTGTGTGGATTTAGGTTATAAAATCCTTCTTTTGGAGCTGAGAGAGTTCTGCAGATGGCAAACATCCTCATCCTGAATAGAATATAGTACGAGACCACATGAACTGAAGCATTCCTGTGATTGCTTAGGCTTATTTATACCATAGGTCAATGATAGAGGACATCATTTCCTCACCAATCATCCCACATTCCATTTTTGGAAACACCATAAGAAGATCAAATAGTGGCTTATGAGAAAGACCCTTCTCTGCAAGAGAACTCACAGAGTTGCTGTCAGAGTAAATACTATTCGGCTAGGTGAACAAATAATCTGATATGAAGACATGTAAGATGGATCTGCTTATTGGGCATCCTCTAATCATGGGACTGACTGATTTAGAAATAAAATCTTAGCCCAATTTGGCTTTTAATCTGGTCCATCATGAATGCTTTTATGCTTATGGAAGTCTCATTTCATATAAAAGGCCACATGTACCTAAAAATGTATAACCTAAAATGTAGAGACTCCATGGAAACTAGGTATAATGTGGAAATCTGATTTCTTTAACTTTGGAAACAGAAAAGGGTCAAGATCCTAGATCATCTCCTGGCCCCTCTCTCTAATCTTGCTTTACTGGGCAGAAGCCACTGAGAGTGATAGTGGTCTGTTCTCCAGACTGATTTTTCCACCTTCCTTCATCCAGAGATCTCTGGTGTAATAATCAGAAACAATATCCCTTTTGCAATTCCTCATTGCACCAAAGATTGTGTTACTTCTAGGGAGAAAGTCTATCCTGGGGTCTACAATTTTAATATTAAAATATAGCTCTGTGTGCCAGAAAGGTCCCTCGAAAGGGCACGTAGGCATGCATGGTCGAAAGACTGACAACCAGGTCAGGCCAGAAATATCCTCGTCAAGTAGCCCCAGGAAACCTCAAGGCATGTGAAACCACAATAAACAAAGGGTCCTCAGCCCCAAGACGCTGACTTGAGAGGATTAGCGTGTGTGCCTCAGGTTAAGCAAATATCAGGCGGGGATCAGAAATCACACCACAACACCTCTGAAAATCTGGAGACTTTGGCAACACCTAATAATCCCATCACACCAAGGAAATTACCAATGTGGGGATCCATGCTCACTGCAACACCCATTATTCTCTCCGGGAAAGGATTAGCCCTCCAGGTACTTTTTCCCCTACAAATAGTCCCAGTTTTTGAGCAGTTCTTTGGATCACTCCCAGTCATCCCAGCAGACCGTTTTTCTGTCCGTTGAGTGATCCCCTCGGACTTCTTCATGCTGAGCCCTACTTCTTTGCTGCCTTTTCGGACCCGGGACTTCAGGACAAGGTACAGTATTACCCCAACAACACCCCTTCAATACTTCCTCTGTCCAATTTCCTCTCTTTTGCTTCTTAATAGCTCTTGGGTGCGTGTGTGTGAGAGTGCGTTGGTGCATGAGACTTAACATTTAATGAAATCATTTATTGGGCATTTGGTTTGGTTTGTGGCTTGGCCTGACCCCGTAAAACCTAGGTAAAAGACCCTGCTAGGTTACCCTGCCTCTTGCAGTGCTATTGCTTGTACTCTGGCTAGTTTCCATTCCCCATCAAGTGGAGTACAATGAGGTGTCCCCCGAGGGATCCCCAAAATTAGGGTAACAATTGCAGGAGAGAGGGGGTAGAAACATGAGTATGTTGCACCTTGAGACCAGACCTCCTTTGCTCACAGTGGCTGCTGCCTAGTAAAGCACGACTGGGGAACTTTCATGATTGTGGTGATATTGCCACAATTGTGAATAGGTCAGGACCATGAATATGAATCAGTTATGGATGTGTAACTGTAGATTATTTAACTGTAGTGGTGAATTCCAGCCCATATTATTAATTTCTCCAGAGCAGTAGCTGTGTTTCAGACACACATACGCACAAATAGTCTTTAGCTACAGATTATGTGTTTATTTAAAACATACATTTTTAAAGAAAATAGAAGATCCGGTAATTCATGGTGTAAGATTTCCTGGAGCTCAGGTGGCTTAGGACCAACCTTGAGCTGGAGATAATCATTCTTTCTGAAATAAAGGAGAAGCTAACACTGTATTTTCCAAAGCTATAGAAAGAAAATAGGCTACCTTTATTATGCTGATTTTAGAAGGATCATAATAATAAAATGAACATGTAATAAAACAAGGTAGGGCGAAATAAGCACAGCATCTATACAAAATTCTATTTATCAAAATCTGTATGCATATTAGTCATTAACAATTAACATTCATAAAACTGTATTTATGGGTTATAGCTATGGAAGGCTTAGGGTCTTTCCACACTACACAGTTATAGTGCTATTATTCCACTTTCAACATCCTGTGGAATGCTGGAGTTTACTGAGGCCAAATAGCAATCTGGCTAAGAAAGCCCCTCTCTAAACTGCAAACCCCAAGATTCTGTAGGATGTTGAAAGTGGAATAATAGCACTATGGCCATTTCCGCACTAGCCTGTTATAGTGCTATTATTCTATAGTGAAAAACTGATTCAGTATGTTAATTGTAGCTGTGAATAACTAGCAGGATTCAAGCCTTAGTTATGAAATTGTGGTGTTTTGGAAGTAGGATTCATTCTTTGTCCGTTTTTGCACTAGACTGTTATAGTGCTATCATTCCACTTTCAACATCCTATGGAATCCTGGGCTTTGCAGTTCAGGGAGGGGCCGGTTGGTACAGGTAAGAATTCTGCTCCAACTGTTTGACGACCAGCCCTGCCCAACCCATCTTTTCAGCATGGCTGCCTGCCCCAATACGATAATTTCAGTGTCAGTGGAGAACATGGGGAGTAACAGAGACATGTCCAACTCTTTTACTTTAGCTAGATGTGCAATACTAAGGACATCCTCAGGGACCTTCCAAGGATTCAAGGGAGGTCCCTGAGGTTGCCTGTCACATCCTCTGGAAACTAGCTGGATGCATATCTGCTGCTCTCTACCAACATGGAAAGAGCTGTTTTGAGGAGATATCAACACTGAAAAGGTGGGCTGGGGATACACTGGGAGATATAATGTAAGCTAGAGATATGTCTCCCAGTGCTGGATCTTGGTTACACTCTGAAGTTTGAAACAAAATGGAACAACTCAAAAGTAAAATAAGTTTATAGTCTGGTTTCTCTCCAGCCCATAAAATTTATTCGCCTTTAATTAAGGGTCTGTTACTGCCCTGGTTAGCCCAAGCTTTGGGGGATATAAAAAGATATCTCTTGATATCAATAATTCGGCCTCACATACCCATTCCCTTCCACGTGCTTGCAAGGCTCCCGAACAAGCACGCATACAGGCTCGGCCGACAATTGCCATAATATTCCAACACAATACACGCAGGCCAGAAATAGCTGACTCGCAGCTTTAGGAGACCTCAAGGCAAGTACCTTCATTAAGTATGCACGCAGCTTTCAAAAGATCCTCTACCCCACGCTGGCAGCTTGATGATCGGACTATACAATGCTCAAGTACTCTGCGTTTGCATACCGGCTATCCTATTGACAATTTGGCTATAACTCAATCATTCAAATTCCGACCTTTAGGAGGCTTTATCTCCAGCCCCAAATCTATTGTTTTCCCCAAATCCGACCTAGCCTGCGGTCACAATTCTCCTTAAAAATACCCCTGACTTTGAGGGCTTCCTTGGATTGCTCTTGGCTTCCATCCCGCCTTGCTGTCGCTTTGTCCAGCAAGCCTTCCCCTCAGCTCCACATGCTGAGATCCACGATCCCCAGCTTCTCCACTTCCAACCGGGCTTCAGGACAGGTGAAGTATCACCCAAACCAACAACTCCTCTAAAAACCCCTCTATCCCACTCCAACCTTTATTTCTTTAGTTATCTTGTGTGAGTGTGCCGCATACACTGTTTGACTGTGTTTTTAATAAAACCACGTTTATTATTTCAACTTCTGTGTGCTCCTTGACTCGGCCTGACCCCGTAGACATAGGGTTCAAGATCCTGCTAAGTTACCCTGCCTCTCGTAATGCTAAAGCAGTGCTCAGAGCTAATCTTCCCCACCTATTGTTGAGCACATTTTGGTGTCCCTCACGGGACCCCCAGTAAACAGGGTAACAGAGTGGTGGAGCAATGCGGGCAACCCCTGTACCACTAATTTGAGTAGGAGTCGCGAATCTTCTCAAATCAGGCTGGTACTGACTTAGGGAACAGCCAGTCAAATCGCTAGAGATTCTGTAAGGCAGGAACACATGTGTTTGTGTGTGAAATCTGTGTGCTTGAGCTCCAGGAGCTGTTCTATCTGGGTGGAAAACTGCTCCCCTTTCTTGCTTGGTTTGTGTATGTCAGCCGCTCCGGCACTGCCGATAGCAAGGGGTGTGCACAAGCTGCCTGGGAATTACATCCCTAACTTGGGGTCTATCGTGGGCTGGGATCCGAAGTGTTAGAGTGTTAGCACGTTAGGAACAGTCCACATACATCCAACACCTCAGCAGCAAGGCAGACAAAAGCACTTAGGAAAGGATTCTCTCCTCCTTTCTCTCCCCCTCCGAGTTGAAATGCGGGTGCGTCCTGCCCCCTTGTAGTAGTTGTTGTGGTATAGTGAAAGTGTGGGTGCATCCCAGCTGTGTAATTCTCGGGTGCGTCCCGATTGCCAGCAAACTAGATGTGGGTGGTGATTCCTGACCTAGCATAGGGTTTCATAAGGTTTAGCCCGAGGTGTAGGAAGGGCCCCCTCACCCGAAAAACTGTTAGGAACAGTTCAGTTTGGTTCCTTGCCCTTTTGCCCCCCTGCTTGGCCAGGCGGCGCTGTAAGTTCCACTGGGTTCGTTTCCCCCCTTCAGGCAGGCGGAGTACTCCTGAGGGTCCCCTGGGTCTAGGTGACCTCCCTGTCCCTGAACCATTTCCTCGTCCTTTTGTCCTTAGCGCTGTCGAGGTGGAAAACCGGGCTTAGGTGTACAAAAGTGACTTTGTTTGGGCAGGCTGGAGAGAGGTTCCCATCCCTCTTACCTAGCAGAGTTCCTGAGTGTTTGTTGCCCTAAATCCCCCAGGGGTCTCTGTGATCCTACCCGTCACTCCAGGTCCTGGTCCCGTGTTTGTTGGGAAGTTTTGGTGGTTGTAGAAATGGCCCAGAAGAGCCAAGTCACTGTTAAGGACCTCATGCTAGAGGAGGAGGTCAAAGGGAAGTTAGAGAGATGAGTGTTAAGTAAAGGGAAATGCCCCTAGAAGGACTCTAGCTTCCAGACGGCGACCCCTTTGCTACCCTCCGTGAAGCATACACCCTGGCGAGTAAGACAAAGAACCCATTCGGGCCGTCTAAGGATGCTTTGGCCGCCTGGAGACTTTGGCTTATGGCCAGAGATGCTAGTGCTGCCCTGGTAGAGACCAGAGAGAAATTAGTGAGTGTAGAAAAGGAGAATGCCTGGCTTCAGGCTGAGATGGAGGCATTGTACGCAGACAAGGTAACGTTTGCGTCTGTCGTGCAGACCTCCACACAGAAGCTAAATGATGCCACCTTGCTGGCCCAGTCTTGGGAGGAACGAGCACATGCCTTAGAGGCTGAGCTCACCCACGCCAGGTCTGCAGCCAAGTTCATGGTTGGGCAAGTGAAGGAGCAGCAGGAGACTGTGAGCCATTCAACTTGCCACCAACAAATTGAGGCGCTGGAGAGCCAGTTCCAAACACGCAGAGCCCTAATTTCGGCTGTGTGCCCGGAGCTGCTCCCAATGTTCGCTGAGGAATTTTCTGGGGAGCTGCTGCTGGAAGATGCTCGGGCAACCCTTCCCCACAATCCCAACTGGAGTGTCCCTAAGGTCCCAGTCCACCCAGTAGAGACACGGTCCATGACCAGACGGATCACCCCCATTGGTGAAGGCAATGCAGATAGGCCAGAGATACAGGAGACGCAGGTCACCGAGACCAGGGTCCCCTGGTGAGCTACTGAGGCCAAGGCAATAACGGACCAGCTGAGTCCATTGAATAAGTCCACGGGAATCATGTGGCTGAATGCAGTCATACATTCCCATCCCACGGCCAATGGCCAAGACCTGACCCAGCTGGCTCGGCTTTGTATGTCCCCCTCCGAGCTCCCGACTCTCGAATCGGCCGTGGTAGCTCAAGGCTTGGTTAGGTTGGAGGCCCACGACTGGATGAGAGAGGTAGTTAGGATTTTTAATAAAAAACCACATTTAGTATTTCAACTTCTGTGTGCTCCTTGACTCGGCCTGACCCCGTAGACATAGGGTTCAAGATCCTGCTAAGTTACCCTGCCTCTCGTAACGCTAAAGCAGTGCTCAGAGCTAATCTTCCCCACCTATTGTTGAGTACATTTTGGTATCACTCATGGGACCCCCAGTAAACAGGGTAACAGGTCTTTTGCAGAAAGAAACATCTAAAATGATTTAAAAGTAAAATAAGTTGAAAACCCAACATGCAACATGTGCAAACCTCATTTGTATGCATACTTCTGTTTCTTAGCCCAGTTCGAAGTGCTTTAAAACTTTATAGCCCTCGCCACCTTTAGACCAGGTTACCTGGAAGATCACCTCCCCTCATTCTTTTCTACCTAAATCTTCCCATACAGATCTACTGGCTTTCTCTGTTACTTGAACCATCGTACCTCTGCCCATTATTGCGGTCATTGTTATTCTGCCATTTCTGATTACTGAGATCATTGTTGTTCCACCTGTTTCCATTATCAGGGCCATTGCTGTTTTGTCTGTTTCTGTTATTGGGGCCCTTGTCCTGTCAACTTTGATTCTTGCAACTGTTGTTATTCCACCTGCTTCCATTATCAGGGCCATTGTTGTTCTGTCTGTTTCTGCTGTTGGGACCATTTTTGTTCTGTCTGTTTCTGTTATTTGGGCCATTGTTATTCTGTCTGTTTCTGTTGTCAGGATCATTGCTGTTCTGTCTGTTTCTGTTGTTGGGACCATTGTTGTTCTGACTGTTTCTGTTATTGGGGCCATTGTTGTTCTGCCTGGTTCCATCATTGGGACCATAGTCTTTCTGTCTATTTTAGTTGTTGGGGCCATTGTTGTTCTACCTATTTTTCTTAATGTTGTAATTGTCCTTTTCACCATTTCTGTTAACAGAATCATCATTCCATTGTCAAGGGAAGTAACAACTGTTGTGTTTAACCAACTACCTTTAAATTAGAATTGTTTCTCTTTCCATTCAGGGATTCTGCTTTTTCTGCAGTGATTTTCATATGTTCTGTGGTGTGAGGGATATGCTGAACTAACTCCTTTATGATGTCTCATACCGCAGTTCACATCTTGTTAATATGGGATGGAAAGAAGCTGCAACTAAAAAAGACTTAAAAAGTTCATTCCCTATAAATATTATTGGTTGAAGAAAGAGATGGCATTAGTTTGGATTTCCAGTCAAAATTCCTCTCTTAAAAAAAGCACTCTTTAGGTTACAGCAAAGCCTTTGACATGCATGCAATTCTATTGCATTTTTAAAAAAGAATGTAAACATTACAAATAAATAATATATTCCACATTTATCACCACAGGTATATCTCAGTTAACAAGTAGATGTATGCTTGGATGTTACTTCTTTAACAAAAAAAATTTGGTATTTAAAGCAAGAATTAGTTGGATAGAATAGGGGTAGGTTCTTGCACCACAACAAAGAAAAGCAGTTCACCAATTTTCAGCAAACTTGTAATTCAAAACTGAGAATGTGCACATGTGAAATGAAACAAAACAGTTCAGGCAAGCCTTTCACAAATAAACACAAACATTTTGAACTTTCCAGAGACCACTAGAAGACTTCTTCCAAAATGCACACGTAGATGACTTTTTCTTCCACTAGCTTTCCTTTTTTCTTATAACTTCTACTTTAGTGGAGAACTTCTAGATGTACGCCTTTTTAAACATAACAGGAGGAGCTAGTGAGACCGGCTTTCTGCCTTCCCTTTTTCTCTCTGTTTTGTTCTTCATGCATGTTCAGTAAGGGAATCTGGAGGTAGCTGCTGTATACATTACCTGCTGCAGGCTACAGTAGAATTGCTAGAATAGAATCTCAGTCCTTCTAGGAGGATCCATTCCTGGAGGACCCCTTCCTGGAGAAAAAGGGATCAAGCTTATTTGTTGTATTGTTTGCTGTGGACATGCTGTTGCAGCCCAAAATCTACATATCTCCAGCCCTCCTTCACCATCTTCTGAAAGCTGATACTGCTAAAAACCTTCCAGTTAAAGAGAAGATGAGGAAGAAAAGGCAGCTGAATTGATGTAAAAAGGCTTTGGAAAAATGAACTTCTCTGTCAGAGGTTTTGTTAACTTAGATATGCATGTACTCTACTTTATGTGAAAAATATGATTTATTGTATTTGTTTATTTATTTATAGAGTTTCTCTCTTGGCTGTTACCCTTTGTTTCTGGAATGACACTCTAAAGGTCAATCACAGTAAATGTTGATGGCCCACATCATATTGTTGGTCCCAACTAGAGTATACCTATTGGAATAAGTTGAAATTACCTATGTGTTGACTCATCACCTAACAGTCAATGCAATGGACTTACTATAGTTGCTAGTAACCAACAAGATTCTGACCAAAATCTTTCAATCTCTACTGTTTTGTACCTGCTAAAAATTGTTGGTCAGTTTTCTGAAGAAAAAGATTTATCTTACTGATTAATAAACTAAATATTATACATATGAGGCTGTAATTCTACACACATTTAGAAATGTGTAAGCCCCACTGTTTTGAGACCCAGCATTGGACAATCTAGAGACCAGGGTTCAAATCCCCTCTTGGCCATGGAAACACACTGTGTGGCCTTGGACAAGGCTCACTTTCTCAGCCTCAGAGAAAGGCAAAGGCAACCCCCCACCCCGAGAACAAATCTTGCCAAGAAAACCCCATGATAAGTTCGCCTTAGGGTGGGGAATAACTTGAAGGCACATAACAACAAGAAGCTCCACTGTTTATTTGAAGATATACTTATTTCTAAATGTGTCTAAGATCGCCTTTAATAATTAAAATCTTTCTCATTTAGTAGGGAGCAATTACTTGGGGGAAGTCATTCAGGAGACTTCTTCAATTATGATACCCCCAAATGATTCATTAACATCTGAATGTCTATTTGGTTTGTTTGGTTATTTTGTAGAATCATAAAAATGGAAAGGAGACCAAGTACCTTTCTGCAGGTTACTGGATCCTTGTGGCATCCCATGGGGATCCTAGTAGAACCTCTTCTGAGAGGGAAGTGCCATAGGAGCTCTCCCCTCCACATTGGCTGCCTGTGGGAATGGAGGAGGCATGATGGCCATACCTCTTCTTTCCACAGCACAGATAGGCACTGTCCCAGGCTGCACTGGGGCAGGAAGCATGGCTGTTGTGCCTCCTGACCCTCTGCAGCTTAGGTAAGTGTGGGAAAGTAGCAGGAGGGCTGCGCAATTGCCAGTCATTGACTGGTAAAACCCGTCAATGATTTGTGGTGCAATCACACTGCCTGGGGACAGAAAAATGATGGGACACGGACGATGTCATGTATAAGCGTAATCCGGGTCCTGTCCTTCTCCTGTCCTCAATGTGGGACGACAATGTCCTGCAGAAAGGGCCTAAGGGCCATCTAATTCAATCTCCTGTACTTGCTAGAATCCACTGCTAAAACATCCCAAAGAGGTAACCATCTAACCTCTGTTGATACCACCACCACCCAGCTGCCAAGTTAATCTGTTTCACTGATGCATAGCTCTTACAGTCTTATAGGTTTGAAAAAAGAGGGAGATCTTACCCTGATTCACACTTTTTTCTACAGCAAAATGTGTTCCCACCACATGATCCCATCTCCTGAGATTTGTCCTTGCATGGGCTATTGCTGCAGTAGCCCTCATGGCCAATGCACACTTCTGGATTGTCATCTATGCATCCATGAATTGAAAAAGGGCAAATGGGATTATTTAACCAACACCGTGCCTTTGTTTGAGAACATCTGGCACCATTGTCATTCTTCATCTGTGTTCGGCAATACTATGGTGGAAATTGGAAAAGTTGTTTTAAAACTGTTCTGACCATAACTATATTTGGCATCTAGCACAAATATTCAAGAAATTGGAAATCTCACCTTTTTTTAACAACAATTCTTGGAATATCCAGACAGTATGTCTAATCTAGTTATGGGATTCTGGGAATTGTCCAAAAAAAAAAAAAGGAAAGAAAGAAAGAAAGAAAGAAAAAGTTACACATTGTGTTTATTTAGTATAAATCTACACTGGCATTAGTATGCAGTAATTGTACTATACCACCCTTCTTCTGCCAACATACCTGTTTATTGTCCCACTGTGGAATCAAGAATGCATTATGGCTGTTTCTGCAATCTCAATGAATGAAACAGTATGCTGGAGATACTGACAAATAGGCATCATCCAAGAATTTGCAACTGCACATGTAATGGTTATACTCGTGCACTTATGCAATCAGGAACTGAATATGTCAATTGTGCAATGACCAAAATAGTAGAACTGCTTGTGAATACCAACAGTCATTCTTATCATCCTATTTGTGCAGTTGTGAGAAAAGCTGCCCTTGAAGCTCTAGAAGACTTTCAGGTTTTGTTTCTTAGTAGACAGAGATATATCAACTGGAGAGATGCAAAAATCATGCAGTTTGGACTAAAGAATTCTTGGCACAGGAATGTTGAATATCAGCAAGTGATCAAAGCAACCACAAAATCTACATCATTTCATAGCAAGCTTTCATTTTTGTAAAATCTTCAAAGAGGACTAGTTATTGCATCTGTTAAAAACAGAGAGTCAGAAATTTGTGTTGGTCCATTACAATTCTCTGAGAGCTCTACTGGTTTGTACAGATCTACCTTTTCCTTACTTGTAGGTCAGTGGATTCAATGCAATGATCCTCTTCTTTGAATTTACCTGTCCAAAATTAGTAGCTGGACACATGATGTTGGCCACTGTATGAAACAGGATGCTGTAACAGACATAACCATGCTCTGCTTCATCAGTAATCTTTGCAGACCTGGTGAATCATTTCAAATTCCTAGCAAGAGAGTATGTTTGAGGGTGGAGTGGGGTGGTGGACTGCAAACTGAGCATGAGTCAGCAGTGTGATGTGGCAGCCAAGAAAGTCAACATGATTTTTGGTTGCATCAATAAGGGTATGGTGTTCAGATCAAGGGAAGTAATAGTACCACTCTATTCTGCTTTGGTTAAACCTCATCTGGAATACTGTGTCCAGTTGTGAGCACCACATTTCAAGAAGGATATTTACAAGCTGAAAAATGTCCAGAGGAAGGTGACCAAAATGGTGAAGGGTCTGGAAGCCATGCTCTGTGAGGAGCTGCTTAGGGAGCTGGATATGTTCAATCTGCAGAAGAGAAGGTTAAGAGGGGACATGATAGCTGTGTTTAAATATTTGAAGGGATGTCATGTTGAGGAAGGAGAGGCCTTGTTTTCCACTGCTCCAAAGACTAGGACAAGGAGTAATGGATTCAAACTGTAGGAAAAGAGATTCTGTCAGAACCTCAGAAAGAACCTCCTGACAGTCAGAGCTGTCCGGCAGTGGAATATGCTGCCTGGGAGTGTGGCGGTGTCTCCTTCTTTGGAGGTTTTTAAGGAGAAGCTGGATGGCCATCTGTCGGGAGTGCTTTGATGTGGGTTCTTGCATGGCAGGGGGTTGGACTGGATGGTCCCTGTGGTTTCTTCCAACTCTATGATTCTATGACTCTATGACTTTATGACTTTAAGTTCCTATGTGGAAGTGGTTTGATATAACTATTGGATGTGGAATGACTATATTAAGTTCAAGGCTGCTGGAATGGGGTTCTGTAAGTGATGTCACGGCACTTGGTTACATGATGATCCATTTGTGATTGCACATTAAGGCCCACTACAGTGTGCCGTTCAGCAATGAGGTAGCACTGTGCAGCATTATTCCATGAACATAAAGATGCACTCTGTTATGTTGATGTAGGATATTAGCCATTTTTTAACCACATCCTGATTTTTTTTTCTTTTTGACAACTGCAAGAGAACAAGAAGACAGCATTTGGAATGACAAATCAAACCTGTAGACAACAAAGTGACATTCTGATTCTAGACAGCAACATCCATCCAGTGCTAACATTCTCTATTTCTACAACTTTTGCTCGGATGTTTTAAATTCGAGTACATAACTTACCTGGGGAAACAAGGAGAATCCAGGAAAGGGCAACAATGAATGGGTGGCAGAATTGCATGCTGATGACAGGAATCTCAAGGAAGACAGCAAGAGAGGAAGACAGTGTGAGCTAGTGTCTTATTTTAGATATGTCATCTAAAAATTGGAATACTCACATATTTATATGGTTTTGTAATGTGCTCGCATATGGACATTATGCTCCTTGATGGAAGAAAATCTTGCTGTATTCTTTAAAGAATACATGGTGTACCAGGAAGAGGAACTGAAATATAATATATTAATTTAACAATATACTTAGGGCTCACTGGTTTAGAAATATTCTTTTTTAAATTGCATCAAATCTCTTTAAATTATATATTTTTTGTTTGGGCAGTTATGGTTCATGGTTGAAACAAAAAGAACTAACTGAACAGCCATATGATTTTGGAGTCAAGTGTTAGAGCACTGGGCAGGAGTAATAGATTTCTGCCACTCTTTCAGTTTTTTCTGAAATCATTTCAATCCAATCATTTCAAATTCCTAGCAAGAGGGATGCTTTTCCTGAAACAGTCAACCTGGGGAAATCATAAAGCTCCATCATGCATAGTTCTCCTCTGTCTTTCATTCCCACATGTGCCACCTACCTCCCTGCCTGGGGAGGTTGGGAGGCAGGTAGTAGCTACCTGTGGTTCTGTATCTGGATATCATTCTTCTGGGCCTCCAGGGGACAGCTAGGAGGTTCAGAAGGATGACTGGTTCTTCATAAATAGCTGGATATGCCTGGACACCCATCCTGTGGCCAACAATGGCTATGGGGAGGTAACCAGGCAGCAAGGAGATAGGTGGTGTGGGCAGTTGGTTTGCACTGAAAAAGATGCTGGATAGTCTCCATCTCAATAACAATAAAACACATAATATGGATGCATAACCCAACATTGTTGTGTGCCTTCAAGTCTTTTCTGTCTTATGGTGACACTCAAGCAAACCTATCCTGGTGGTTCTTTTGTGGCAAGATATGTTCTGAGGGGGTTTGCCTATGTCTTCCTCTGAGGCTGAGAGAGTTTGACCTGCCCAAGGTCACCTAGTGGGTTTCCATGGCTGAGTAGGGATTAAAACCCTGGTCTTCTAGAGTTGTAGTCCAACATTCAAACCACTATACCACTCTGGCTCTATATTTGACTTTACAATTGTCTTTATCACCAACATGAATCCAGCTGTCATATTCTCACGAGCTGTCAATGTAGTAATGCTGGCAACTACTGAACAATACAATCATGCCTTCAAAATTGTTTTTATGTGTATTTAGGAGTGAGGAACATGTCAGACCCTCTCCAATTTTAGCATTGATCTTTACAACTTAATTAACATTGGTCTTTAGAAGCTCACCAAAAGTCTTCTATGACCCATTTTCCCCATTTCCTACTGTTTATCCATTATCATGATTTATTTCAAACTAGTTTCAAGAATGATTTTATCATAGAAACTGTCTTGGGCATTCTGATCTAAAGAGAGGAATTGGGTCATGTGACCCATTTTATTATTCTGGACTTCTCAGTTGCATTCTATCATCAACAGCAATATCTTCTTAATAAGCTTTAATGGATGAAGGTAGTGAGGCACTGGTACTCTTGCTCCCTGGAGATTAATTTCAGGAGACTTTCAAGCCATGGGCTCCCATATTGCCTTTTTTTTCTTTTTTGTTTTTTAAAGTTTTATTTTATTAAATTCTCTCTCTTGATTTACATTACAGAAAATAGTCATTTCCATTTAACAATACAGTGGGCCCTTTGTATCCACTGGGGTTTGGTTCCAGGATCTTCCATGGATATCAAAGTCTATGGATGCTCAGGTCCTATTATATACAATGGTGCAGTAAAATGGTGTTTCTTTTATAAAAAGGTGAACAACTGAAAGGTTTGCTTTTTTCAATTTTTTAAAAAATAATTTCAGGCCACGGTTGGAATTCATGGATGCAGAATCTGTGGATATGGAGGGGTAATGGCAGAATCTCAATGAAACCAACAAAGAAAAATGGTCAGCATCACCTGATCATATGTTACAGTACAATATTCCCATTCAAAAAAGATTTCACCAAAATCTTATACAAGAGGGTGAGGGACTCCACAGAGAGGCTTCCTTGTTGGCCTATACAATAAAATTAAACCATATTTGTTCACAATTGTCTTTCGCCTCCAATTTGTTGGCTTGCTTTGAATTTTGGGTGAGCTTATTGGTGAGCAAAGTTGATGAGTCTGCGTCCACACAGAAACACATGAACAAGTTATTTAGCAACTTCCAGTAATGGGACACTTCCATGTGTACCACCAAGAGCAGAAAGGATATTAACTCCTTCTGGTACAATTTTGCATTTTTAACCCCGGAGGATGGATTAGAGGAATAAAGGACAGCACCCCTGAACATTTTGAGTTGTGACATTGATAATAAATAATTGCAGGATCTCGCTCCCAAATATGTTAATTTTAGGACACTCAGCTCTGTTTCTTTTTCTTTTTTCTTATTAAAAAACCAAGAAACATTATTCGCTACATTGTCTTAGTATTATGTAAAAAAGAGTATCAATATCTTCACAAACCAAGTATGTAGACGTCATATTAGGGTAGCTTACTTAATAGTAAAGAATTAATCATTAAGTATAAATTTGAATAAATAGAATAGTCACTGCATAAGTTAGAGTACTAAAATTTAAACCTCCTTTCTTCCCCAGTTGGATATTATATATTGAATATGTACAAATGTATTTCTTACCTAAGTTCTTCTACACTGTAAGATGTGCAGTTACGGCTATTCCTGACCTTTTACAAAATATCTTGCAAAAAAGATATTCCAGACCTGGAGCACTGGCTGCACAACCTATTTGAAATGAAAAATATGGACATTCTAATGCACAGAATCAAAGGAAAAGATGAACTAAAAATTCAGAAAGAATGGGCCCTTATAATGGAGAGACTCGCTAGTATAGCCTCTTTAATGGTTCAAATGATGAATAAGTGTTGAGAAATTGAAACAGAATGATATAAACTTCCAGAAAGTTTAGAATGTAAATGATTTAAAACCTGGCTTATCAATTAATAAAAATAAGGACACTCAGCAACATTTTTGTGAGATGTTGTTGTAGCCGCATGTTGGAAATTACTCTACAACTGGGAGAAGGATGGATGTGTCATGACCTCCACTCTCCAAAGTCTCTGAAATTCCTTGGTTGGAGGGAGAATTGCATGGCTTAAAGTTAGGATATTTTTGTGGCTTGAGGCATCAGGAGATTTCCTAGTTAGGACTAGATTCTGCACAAAGTTCACACATATCCTGGATTTGGTTTTGAAAATACTTGAAAAATGAAATACTTTTTTTCAGGTGTTAGGAAACCCTGATCAGGATAATCCTAGATGGCTGGGAACTGTTGCTGTTTGAGACTTATTCTATATTAAAAAACACATAGTTTTCTTTGTGTGCAGAATAGAAAACAGCAATCTTTGAGCAGAAAAGTTTTCTGCAGAGAAAACAATATCTGATGAGCCACCCGCTCAATACTTTTGCATAGAAAACAAGTTTCTCACATTGAAAACAGCATTTTCGGCACAGAAAATTACATTTTATGTTATGTTTTCTGTTCAGTAAATTTCTATGCATGAACTTGTTTGC
This sequence comes from Cyclura pinguis, assembly GCA_030412105.1. Classification (NCBI taxonomy): domain Eukaryota; kingdom Metazoa; phylum Chordata; class Lepidosauria; order Squamata; family Iguanidae; genus Cyclura; species Cyclura pinguis. Next base: position 11,501,137 of record CM059599.1, on the reverse strand, counting down.
TGCGAGGGAAAAAGTTAATACTTTTTTTTGCAGAAAAACTATGGAGATTTTTTTTTTTTTACACAAAAGCAGTCTCAAACTGTGGGTAGTCTTGGAAAACTGTGCAATTTTTGATGACTTTTTCACAGTGAGGACAGAAATGGTAACCTTATTCATTCTTGCCTTTGAAAACAAACTTTAAGAACATTTATATCCCTAGGGTGTGTGGATTTGACACACACCTTTTCTTACGAGGAATGAAGAGGGAAATGGTAGACAATGGAGTGACACAGGGGAATTGCTGAGAAAGAGCCAGAATGGTGGCCTGTTGAGCAGAGTTGTTGTTGAGTGTCTTCAAGTCATTTCTGACTTATGACCACCCAAGGTATACCTATCATGGGGTTTTCTGGTGGCTGAGAGTGTGTGATGTACCCAAAGTCACCCAATCAGTTTGTGTGTCCAAGTGCAGAACTGAACCCTGGTCTCTGGGGTTTTTGTCGAAAACTCAAACCAATCAATGGCTCCATTGAACAGAAAACCAACCTCTTATTAAATTTCCAGGAGGCCCCTGCTACACTGTGAAATTATTGACAGTTTAGTTAATGCTTGATGGAGATCCTTGGCAGAATTAAATTAAATGGTGACTCTCTAAACTCATTTAATGCCTCATGTGTTCATTCTGGGGCCTCAAAGTTTAGCCCTTCTCCCTGGCTTACACCGAAGTGTGGCCATATATTTCCAAAACAACTAAATAAATCTATGTGTTGGTTTTGTTTTCAGACGTGAGGGATTTTTAGATTTTAGCTTGCATGCATATTTGCAAGCCTGTTGAATGGATGAGGTAAGGGCTACAGAGACAGTAGACTGCAATGTCGTGTAATCAAATTAACATTGGATTGGACTCTTGGGGAGTCTTGTCAGAAAATTAGGTAGTGGTTCAATGTAGAGAACAACAATGGCGTGTGCATCTCTTTCTGATATTTCAAAGGGAGAAGCAAATCCATTTTTACACAACAGCGGAGTCACGTGGATATAAATGTATAGTTCAACAACATATATTGTGTTTATTCAAATTAATAAGAAGTTTTTTAAAACACACACACACACACACAAAATAAAGACTAGCTAAGATCAGTAGAGCATAATTTCCATCCTATGGGAATATTGACTGGAATCCTGTAGGAGGTTTTTATGTCTTTGTAAGTGGACTTGCAGGAATTGGGCACTTCCATAATGTCTGTATCCAACAGAGGGTCGCTGTTATGGTATTGCATAGTACAACCAGAAAACTAATGCATGTGTAATGGGATAATGATGATGGCTGATGGACTACGGGACCAATGAACAAAGGGATATGCATGTTATCAGTCCAGATGTACATTGCATCAGTCACAATGCATATTGGGCACCAACACACATTGGTGTTGCTGTGACCTGTTAGTTACATCTTTTCAATTCAGTAAAGCAGTTTCTTCATGCCTCTGCTGTTTAGCTAGGTATAAGTAATGTTACTTAATGTAACAGGTCATACAGGATTCCACCAGCTCTCTGGAAACCAAATGGTGGTGAAACATGTCCAGAGGCTGAGATGATCACTGCTGCTGAAACAGAAGGTCTTCATTTCCAGATCCATCACTTTACTCTGCTGTCCGCCAAACCTGCAGAAAGATTGTTCTTGTTATGCTAAGGTTGTGATTTTGTTTTTCTTCTTTGTTAATATTAAGACAAGTGATGCCTAACACACATTAGAGGAGTGGAGAGATTTTATGTTATGGTTGGAAAGGTGAAGGTCTTCTAATGTTGCTTAATTGTTCAGCTTCAACTCCTATCATTTATCACCAGCTAGGGCTGCTAAAGGTGAAGTCCAGCAAAACTTGAAGAACTGAACAATTCTTGTCTTAAATAAGCAGCTCAGTTGTTTTGTTTAACAAAAACCATTTGAACTGTAATTAATTAACATTGGAATTAAGAACTACTAATTAAGAACTACTAATTATCTCACCATTCAAAGGGAAAACTTAATAGTAAGTAAATGTAGTTGTCAGAGCATCTGACTGTGGCAAAATAATATCATCGAATAACAAAATACATCATTAAACAAACAAAGTAGAAGGTTTTTAAGCCCTGGAAAAATTAATTGCCTTTTAATCACTTCCTAAGAACTGTAATTTAATTATCATTAAACAATCCCTAAGAACTGTAATTAATTAATTACAGCTAATTAATTAATTATAGGTCAGCATTCAAAGGAAAAAAATGGTAATAAAAATGGTGAATAAATAAGTAAATGCATTTGTCAAATATAAACCAACAGAAACATGAGGGTTTTTTTTTTTTTAGACTTGGGAAAATGAATAATCTTCATTTAGTGCTGAGACGAGTGCTGAGCCATAGTAGTATGGTTCTGTGGTATCTAATGGGATGGAAAGAATATTTATAGATATTGAGTTCCAGATCAAAAAATGGAATTCCTGACAGTTGGGAACCCCACTCAGAAGAATAATATACCAGAGAGAATCTTGCATCATTTTCTTTTAGTATTCAAAAGTTCTGGCTATTGTAAAGGAATTATTATGTAGAAAACAAGTGTTTTTAATGCAAAAAACCTGTTTTCTGTGTAGAAAACTGTTTTCTGTGCAGGAAACTGTTTTACTGTGCAAATACACACATGCACACATGTTGACGTTTTTCTCTGCAGAATACTTCCCCCATGACATGTCAGGAAATTTGAAGAATGTTCATTTTCTCCTGTAGCGGTGAGAAAAATAATATCATTATTCATCCTGGTATGAATGGATGAAATAGTCAAGGATTTGCACCCCTAGCATGGAGCATAAAGTAAAGCAGAGGAAAGGAGAGAGCCAGAGAGAAGAATGGAGTGGAAGAAAGAGAAGAAGAGAAGAGAAAGCAAAGTAAAACAAAGTGGGAAGTAGTTATTGTGTGTGCATATGTGTGGTGAATAATATTTCAACATGGAAATATTATTTCTTGTGCAGAAAATGCTGTTTTCTGCATAGAAAATACTGTAATCAAGGATTTGCTCTGTTTAAGATTCACACATGGTTGATTTGCATAGGAAACAGCATTTTCTGCACAGAAATTAATGTTACAGGTAGATTTTGCCTAGAATAAGTTACATATTGTGAATAGTCTTCAAAAGCTGTGTAGTGTTTGAAGGCTTTCTTGCAATGGGCAGAAAATTGCTGAAATGACTTGTTGCTACCTTCTAGAAGAAATTAAGTGAAGAATTACATGAGATCTGGTGCCTTTGGGGGTATTTAAACCTTAAGTGGTTATTTTATTGAATATCAAATGAGTTTCCAGGCTGGCTCTTCTACTAAAGGAAAATAGAGACGGAGGATTACAGAGGAAGAGCAAAAGGCAAATGAAGCTTGGAAACAGGTTTAAAGTTTTAATACAGAAACTGAAGTAACTTGGCTTCTCAGCAGTGCTGATAATCAGGGTCTTGATGGTGGCCACTGTGAGATGCAGTATGGGGTACATTGGAAGAGCAAGAACAGATAAATAGAACCACCTAATGAAACATTTTTTAAAATCAAGATGCTTACCTAGTCTGTACAGACCCCTTGGCTTCTTTTGACAGGGGACTAAATAAGTGGTGGGGTCTTTTTCTATGAACCTGTCTTTGAAAAATGCTGGAAGTTCGGACAATCTAAAAGAGAAAGAAATGTTTGATAACAAAACTTTTGAGATGAGTCCTTCTTTCAGGAAACAGATCAGAATTATCCATCAATGGCTAATTGGCAATGGAGAAGCTCATAAAAGAGTAGCCAGAATCCTGTTGGCATCTTACAACTGTATTAGCTCACCTTTGGAAGTGACTGGGACATTTTAGTCCAGCCTGGTATATCTTTATTCAATCTAAGGTTGCCAGAAGCAGAGTTGCCCATTTGGTGCCACTGTATGAGCAGATGTGTAGTTGTGCATTCACTTGGACATTAAAGTGTGCATTCAAATGTGGAATGTTGCAGTTGAACGCAAGGATTGTATAGCACAATCAATGCATTACTCCCAGGGTCATGACATACACTACATAGCACCAATAATAGCCAGCGTGATGTAGTAGTTGAATGTTGGGCTATGGACCCTGGAGACCAGAGTACTCAGCCATGGAAGTCGACTTCCATGCATACTCTCAGCCCCAAAGAATTCTAGCTTTTTTTTTTTTTTTTGCCTTAGGTTCACCATAAATCAGAAATGACTTGAAGGGATACAACAACAACAATACAGTGCCAGTGAAGGATCTTGGCCCATATTTATCAGAGTGCAATTTCTTACAGTGCTGTTATGTTTACTATTGATTTTACTTCTTCCAAGTTTAGCTGTTGTTAGCCATATGTATTTTGAGAGTCACTGGCCTTAATCCTATTGTTAGTTCTGATTAGAGTAGACCCACTAAGCCAATGGGATTTCCTACATGTTGACTCACCATTGTATAATTGATTCATTGAGTCAACTCTAATTGGGGCTAAACAATATATGTTCATTTGCTGTTTTTCTTACACTGTTGCCTTGTTGTGTCTCTTTTATCCCCTTTCTCTTTCATAAAATAAACCAGGTTCAAAACACTTCTGGTTTTAGCCTTCAAATCCCTAAATAGTTTCAGGTCATGTCACTCTGAAGATCACCTCATCCCACTTACATCTACTTGGACCTTAAAGCTGACATCCTATTTGATAGTTGGTACAGTGCAAAGGTTAGTCAATGTATTTATGATGAAGGTCAGACATTGACACCAGGGAACTCTTCCAATGCACCCTGGACCAATCAGTGACTGTGAAAGTCAGGCTTCAGAGCTGTACATGGGTACTGTCCAGCTGCCATTGTCCAACCTGCTAAAAACCATTGCACAAGAAAGTTCTGAATACCTCATAGAATCAAAGACTTGGAAGAGACCACAAGGGCCATCAAGTCCAACCCCCTACCATGCAGGAATACACCATCAAAGCATTCCAGATAGATGACTATCCAGCCTCTGTTTAAAAACCTCCAAAGAAGGAGACTCCTCCCACACTTTGAGATAGTTTATCCCACTGGATTTCCTTGTAAAACATCCAAAAAAGTACTTATACTGGTGTAACCCCTGTTTACACAATTGTTAAGTCCCAGCCTGGGATGTAAATAAAGATGTTGTTGATGATGATGATGATGATGATGATGATGATGATGATGATGATGTTGATGATGATATCACCAAGATGATTCGAGCCGAACCCTCAAACTAAGGAACCCACCAGATGAGATACAGTGAGTGGCTATGAGAGAAAAGGGACTTTTTAGTGGGGCTGCTACCATTTCATCCCCAGGTTTAAACTCTTCTTCCTGTAACAACTAACCTTTAGTGATTCCACATATTTTGGAAATTAAAATTGGCAAGGTTTCTGATATTCTGTTTTCTTGTTTTAAGGTCCCCTTAATAGGTAATAGTAATAGTAATAGCAATAGAATGTTTTTGGCTGGAATCCCAGTTAGAGTAGACCTTGCGAATCAATTGTTGATTGTAGAGTCAACACTTAGGCCATTGCCACACTACACTGCTATAGTGCTATTAATCCACTTTCAACATCCTGTGAAGTTCTGGGGTTTGTAGTTTACTGAGGCCAAAGAGCTCTCTGGCTGAGAATTCTAAAGGCCCCTCCCTAAACTGCAAATACCAGGATTCCATAGGATGTTGAAAGTGGAATAATAGCACTATAACAGTGTAGTGTGGAAATGATTTTAGAGAAATCCAGTTAATTTAAATGTCCTATTCTAGTAGGGATCAACAATAGGATTTAGGCCTTTGTGTTTACATGGCTTGTAAAATATTCTAAAATAAATATATTTGCAGTTTGCAATGTAAAAAGGGGACAATCTTATGGTAAATTTTGAAAGATGAGGGGTGTATATCTCTTGTAACTTATCACTTTATTAGCTCATTACTTTAGTAAATACACCAGAATCTTTCTATGACGGACTTTTCATTCCAGAAAGAAAAGTATGCCTTCTACTAGGAGCCAATATTAAACTGCTAAGCTAAAGTGATAAATACACTTTAAAATTTGTTGTTATGATATGCCTTCAAGTTGACTCTAATATAAGGTGACCTGCTCCTATGGTTTTCTTGGTGAGGTTTATTCAGACAACATTTTCCACTGCCTTCCTCTAATGTTGAAATGGTGACTTTCCCAGGGTAACCCAGTGGATTTCCATGGCTGATCAGGGTTCTAACTTTTGTCTCCTGGACCCCTAGTCTATTGCTAAAACCACTACACTACACTAGAATTAAAAACAGTATTTTCTTGGCGAGATCTCTTTGAAAGAGATTTTCAAATGCCTCCCTCTTAGATTGAGAAAATTCACCTAGTGAATTTTCATGACTGAGTGGGAATTTGAAACTTGTTCTCCAAGAATAATGCTTCAGCACTCAAACCACTATGGGTATTTTTGCACTACGGCCCCATCCCAGCATGGAGAAGCATTGAAGCTGTGCCACGACATGTGCTACCCCATGACATCATCACAGCTCTGCTCCTATCATGCCCCCAGCCGTTGTGATCACTCATTGTACTATTACTGGAAAAAATCCAGTAAGACCCTTTTTGCGTGATGGGGCTGTGTGGAAAGGGTGGAAGTGCTTTTGAGGCATTTTCTTCCTCAGTATAGCACAGGAAGAGGCTGGCTGCACTGCAGAAGGAAGGAAGGAAGGAAGGAAGGAAGGAAGGAAGGAAGGAAGGAAGGAAGGAAGGAAGGAAGGAAGGGGCATGTCCCAACTGCTACCATTCACCAGCAGCCAGCAGGGTGTGGAGGGAAGCGTTTGGGACATGTTCCCATCCCAGGAAAGGCACTGCCGGGATTCTGTGTATATCTAGCCTGCTATGTGTTGATTTTATGCACTTTGTAGGTTTTTTCTTAACTCCGCCACCCACTTTCAATAAAAACAAACAAACAAACAAAAAGGAAAGCAACTGGTCATTGGAAGGTAGACAATCAGCTTTCCATTTTCATGGATTTGATTATTCGTGAGTTTTTCCAGTCCCTGCCCCCACACCTGAAGTGCTTCTTTTCTGGAGGAACCTTCCCTCTTGGTGGCTCTGATCAGGCCATTCAGCTCTTTAAAATCCTGCCTGGATCCTCTTTCTCCTCCACCAGCCACTGCCTGGCCAGCTAAGGATGGCTCACAGCCCAATTTCTCAGCACCACAAGCTCTCTCCTGATGCCCCCTCACACACATCCAAGGAAGGAGGTGGGCAAGAGAGAGCAAATATAGGGCCACCATGCTGACCCACCTCCTTTTCTTGCCCTATTCTTGAGCTAGTTTGGACTCTAGCTGCCTGCTCTCCCGACTATGCCTCAGATCCCTTCCCACAGGCATGTATATACATTTTGATATTTGCAGTTTTTCCACATTTGCGAGGGTCCTATGCCAGTAAAACTAGAGCAGATGAAGGACCAATTATATTTTGGTTTAATTTACAGGTCAGATTGCTGAGGCACATAAGTCTGAGGAAATCCTATCGTGGGAAGGGAAATAGGTCAAGTCCTATTGTGAGAAGGAAAGTATGTTAAATCCTATTGTAGGAGGCGAAATTTGTCACAGGAGTAGCACTTCTATTTGCAGCTAGCTTGATTCTGACTCTCTGGGATACATACAATGTGGATGACAGATATGAAAGGCATCAAAACCACAAACCTTATGGTCGTGACAGTCTTCCTGCTTCCTTTTGCCTCATTTTTCAAGTGAAAGCCTTCTATGTTGTCAAAAATATCAGTCCCGACATATTTTCTGCAACATGGAACGCAATTCCTTTCTATGAATTTGTTCCTGGAAAGTTCAATTTTTGGGCATCCTCTGTTCTTGGAGCCATCTTTCTTTTTGCCATCTTTGTTAGTGAAGTAATATATCCATGAGTATCCCCTGTTCTTGGAGCCATCCTTCTTTTTGCCATCTTTGTTAGTGAAGTCATAAATCCATGAGCAGTTTCTGTTCTTGGACCCATCGTTCTCTTTGCCGTCTTTAGTAGTGGGTTCATAAATCCATGACCCTTCTTGGTTCTTGGAGCCATCTTTCTCTTTACCATCTTTACTAGTGGGTTTATCAATCCAAATGCCTCCTTGGTTTTGGGAGCCATCAATCTCTTTGCCATCTTTATCAGCGATTTTATGAATCCATGTCCCTTCCTGGTTCTTGGACCCATCTTTCTCTTTACCATCTTTACTAGTGGGTTTATAAATCCACATACCTCCTTGGTTCTTGGAGCCATCGATCTCTTTTCCATCTTTATCAATGATTTTATAAATCCATGTGCCTCCTTGGTTCTTGGAGCCATCTTTCTCTTTACCATCTTTACTGATGGGTTTATAAATCCACATGCCTCCTTGGTTCTTGGAGCCATTGATCTCTTTGCCATCTTTATCAGTGATTTTATAAATCCATGTGCCTCCTTGGTTCTTGGAGCCATCTTTCTCTTTACCATCTTTGCTGATGGGTTTATAAATCCATGTGCCTCCTTGGATCTTGGAGCCATCAATCTCTTTGCCATCTTTATTAATTATTTTATGAATCCATGTCTCTTCCTGGTTCTTGGAGCCATCTTTCTCTTTACCATCTCTACCAGTGGGTTTATAAATCCATAGGCCTCCTTGGTTCTTGGCGCCATCAATCTCTTTTTCATCTTTATTAGTGATTTTATGAATCCATGTCCCTTCTTGGTTCTTGGAGCCATCTTTCTCTTTACCATCTTTAATAACGGGTTTATAAATCCATGTGCCTCCTTGGTTTTTGGAGCCATCAATCTCTTTGTCATCTTTATTAGTGATTTTATAAATCCATGTCCCTTGGTTCTTGGAGCCATCTTTCTCTTTACCATCTTTACTAGTGGGTTTATAAATCCACATGCCTCCTTGGTTCTTGGAGCCATTGATCTCTTTGCCATCTTTATCAATGATTTTATAAATCCATGTCCCTTCCTGGTTCTTGGAGCCATCTTTCTCTTTACCATCTTTACTGATGGGTTTATAAATCCACGTGCCTCCTTGGTTCTTGGAGCCATCGATCTCTTTGCCATCTTTATCAATGATTTTATAAATCCATGTCCCTTGGTTCTTGGAGCCATCTTTCTCTTTACCATCTTTACTAGTGGGTTTATAAATCCACATACCTCCTTGGTTCTTGGAGCCATTGATCTCTTTGCCATCTTTATCAATGATTTTATAAATCCTTGTGCCTCCTTGGTTCTTGGAGCCATCTTTCTCTTTACCATCTTTACTGATGGGTTTATAAATCCATAGGCTTCCTTGGTTCTTGGAGCCATTGATCTCTTTGCCATCTTTATCAATGATTTTATAAATCCATGTGCCTCCTTCGTTCTTGGAGCGATCTTTCTCTTTACCGTCTTTACTGATGGGTTTATAAATCCACGTGCCTCCTTGGTTCTTGGAGCCATCGATCTCTTTGCCATCTTTATCAATGATTTTATAAATCCATGTCCCTTGGTTCTTGGAGCCATCTTTCTCTTTACCATCTTTACTAGTGGGTTTATAAATCCACATACCTCCTTGGTTCTTGGAGCCATTGATCTCTTTGCCATCTTTATCAATGATTTTATAAATCCTTGTGCCTCCTTGGTTCTTGGAGCCATCTTTCTCTTTACCATCTTTACTGATGGGTTTATAAATCCATAGGCTTCCTTGGTTCTTGGAGCCATTGATCTCTTTGCCATCTTTATCAATGATTTTATAAATCCATGTGCCTCCTTGGTTCTTGAAGCCATCAATCTCTTTTTCATCTTTATTAGTGATTTTATGAATCCATGTCCCTTCTTGGTTCTTGGACCCATCTTTCTCTTTACCATCTTTACTGATGGGTTTATAAATCCATAGGCCTCCTTGGTTCTTGGAGCCATCTTTCTCTTTACCATCTTTACCAGTGGGTTTATAAATCCACATGCCTCCTTGGTTCTTGGAGCCATTGATCTCTTTGCCATCTTTATCAATGATTTTATAAATCCATGTCCCTTCTTGGTTCTTGGAGCCATCTTTCTCTTTACCATCTTTACTGATGGGTTTATAAATCCACATGCCTCCTTGGTTCTTGGAGCCATTGATCTCTTTGCCATCTTTATCAGTGATTTTATAAATCCACATGCCTCCTTGGTTCTTGGAGCCATCTTTCTCTTTACCATCTTTACTGATGGGTTTATAAATCCACATGCCCCTTTGGTTCTTGGAGCCATTGATCTCTTTGCCATCTTTATCAGTGATTTTATAAATCCATGTGCCTCCTTGGTTCTTGGAGCCACCTTTCTCTTTACCATCTTTACTAGTGGGTCTATAAATCCATGTGCCTCCTTGGTTCTTGGAGCCATCGATCTCTTTGCCATCTTTATCAATGATTTTATAAATCCATGTCCCTTGGTTCTTGGAGCCATCTTTCTCTTTACCATCTTTACTAGTGGGTTTATAAATCCACATGCCCCTTTGGTTCTTGGAGCCATTGATCTCTTTGCCATCTTTATCAGTGATTTTATAAATCCATGTACCTCCTTGGTTCTTGGAGCCACCTTTCTCTTTACCATCTTTACTAGTGGGTCTATAAATCCATGTGCCTCCTTGGTTCTTGGAACCATTGAACTCTTTGCCATCTTTATCAAAGATTTTATAAATCCATGTGCCTCCTTTGTTCTTGGAGCCATCGATCTCTTTGCCATCTTTATCAGTGATTTTATAAATCCATGTCCCTCCTTGGTTCTTGGAGCCATCGATCTCTTTGCCATCTTTGCTAGTGGGTCTATAAATCCATGTACCTCCTTGGTTCTTGGAACCATCGATCTCTTTGCCATCTTTATCAATGATTTTATAAATCCATGTCCCTTCTTGGTTCTTGGAGCCCTCTTTCTCTTTACCATCTTTACTAGTGGGTCTATAAATCCATGTGCCTCCTTGGTTCTCGGAACCATTGAACTCTTTGCCATCTTTATCAATGATTTTATAAATCCATGTCCCTCCTTGGTTCTTGGAGCCATCGACATCTTTGCCATCTTTATCAGTGATTTTATAAATCCATGTCCCTCCTTGGTTCTTGGAGCCATCTTTCTCTTTACCATCTTTACTAGTGGGTTTATAAATCCATAGGCCTCCTTGGTTCTTGGAGCCATCGATCTCTTTGCCATCTTTATCAGTGATTTTATAAATCCATGTCCCTCCTTGGTTCTTGGAGCCATCGATCTCTTTGCCATCTTTGCTAGTGGGTCTATAAATCCATGTGCCTCCTTGGTTCTTGGAACCATCGATCTCTTTGCCATCTTTATCAATGATTTTATAAATCCATGTCCCTTCTTGGTTCTTGGAGCCCTCTTTCTCTTTACCATCTTTACCAGTGGGTTTATAAATCCATAGGCCTCCTTGGTTCTTGGAGCCATCGATCTCTTTGCCATCTTTATCAGTGATTTTATAAATCCATGTCCCTCCTTTGTTCTTGGAGCCATCGATCTCTTTACCATCTTTATCAATGATTTTATAAACCCATGTCCCTTCTTGGTTTTTGGAGCTATTTGTCTCTTTATCATATTTATTAGTGGGTTTATAAACCCATATGCCCCCTTGGTTCTTGGAGCCATCTTTCTCTTTACCATCTTTCTGTGTACAGTTATGAATCCATGACCCTTCCATGTTTTTGCCTTCATCTTCTTTTTTGCCATCTTCATTAGTGGTATGATCATTCCATGGTTCTCCTTTGTTTTTCAAACCATCTTCTTTTTTGTCATCTTCATTAATTGAGTAATCATTCCATGGGCCTCCTCTGTTAAGGGAAACAGTGATCTTATATTTAGATGAAATGGTCTACAATCAAAATGCCCCCCACAACCCACTCAGGTTTTCCTTCTTTTGAGTCGCAAGTTGCAGGTGCTCATAAAATACAGCTGCTGTGGTCTACACTGACCCTCTACATGTCATTAACATACAACTCTCATTGGCATTAGTCAGCATTGTCAATGATGAGGGATTATAGGAGTTGTAGTGTAAAAACATTAGCTGTTTTTCCATTGCCCTCCATTATAATAAGGGATCAGAGACCTACATCCAGCTTCTGGAGTACTGCAAGGTATTGTATTTAAATATTACTGGTTAGATACATTGCTGGAACTGGTATGGATACATATAACTGGATATATATATAAAATTTACATCTCAGCTTTCTTTTGGTTTGAGACACAAGGTGGCTTACTAACACAGATTAAAACAAAATGCAGCTAAAAATTGAATAATAAAAATGTATTTTTTTAAATAAAACAATTCAATAAGCAACTCTATTAAAAGTACTACTTTACTGTAAACAGTTTCAAACACACATAAAAACTAATAAAGAGGATAGAAGGAAAATTGCCCCCCTTTTTAAAAAAAATCTTGAATCACAACTTTCAAGCCTTTCAAAATGGTGTTATATTCCTTCTCCCTCTGTCTTTTTATGCTAAAATGGACTAACATGGATATCACCTTGAAAACAGATGATTAAAATTATTCTCATTCCAGATGGAGGAATAACTGAGGAGACCACCCTCAGCTGCAATTATAAACCAAGAGAAAGAAGTACTCACGTCTGAACAGATGTTTCATTTGGGGTGTCATTTATTTCAGAAAGAAAGAAAGAGATTGGTGGTGGGGGGGAGAGAGGTCTTACAATTGGCTACAGCAATGGAGGCCTGAACCACATGATCCAAGTTCATCAGACTGCTTCTTGCAGGGCTCCCGGCTACAATAACCTTTACGAGCTATGCATGTTTCTGGTGTAGCTTCACTACAGCTGTAAACTGGTAAGAGAAAATGGATTAAGTTGGACCACACCTTCATTCTTGCATCATCTGTTTTTATCTTTCTTTTGAATACTGTAATTTGAAATAGAAGGACTTTAACATAACTTCTAATGGGGAAGAGTGATGATTCCCTTGCTTTGGGGTCATGAATCCATGTGGGGTTTTACAAGAGCAATCTAATCCATCCTAGTGCTTTGGCACCCTGGACAGATTTTAAAAAAGCCACAGTAGCTCCCATAAATTCCAGCTTGGATTCACCGGTCCAAAGCAATAGAGCCACTAACTACCTCTTGCAAATAACAATACCAATACTTAATGATGATTAATAGACACTTTTGAATGTCTGAATATTCAAATTTATTTTGTTCTCAACCTTATTACAACCAAGATTCAGGTGGTTTGTCATCTAGTGGTGGCTGGTGGCTTCTATGTCAGTGGGGGGAATCTTCTCCTTGTTTTAGTGTGAAATTGAAAGAGGCTGTCCAAAATGATGAGCTATTTCTCCGAAATAAGTTCAGCATCTTGAATAGCACCTTGAAAGCTTGGATTAAGAGCCAGGGCAGATTCAGCAGCCCACTGATATGGATGCTACCACCTATCATTGTTACTATCATCCAAGAGAGTTTTTTCTAGGATATAGACTGAGTGCAGAAGTGAATTTAGTCCAGATGCCTCCCCAACTGGTTCATGGGTTGCTCACTAAACCACTTTACTACCTAAGTGTGTGCATGGATTCCTGATGCATCTCGCATCCTGTCTCTTATAAAACAATAGATAGATGTTCTATACTCTAAGCCACTGTTATCCATAGAGTATTTTGTGGATTTGAAGTATATTTTCTTACATAAAGTTAACTTGGCATAAATGGTCCAGCCCAACACTTAAGTTGGTATAAGTAATTTTTGGTTACAGTGCTTGATTTCAATGAAGACATTGGCCATTTCCACACAACGTCGCTGTTCCACAATGGGGACATGTTGCTGCTAGTCCACAGGTCTTGCTTTTGCACAGTGTTGCCATGATCTTACTGCCAATGTGTTCCCACCCATTGCAATTGCAGGATATTTCATTACCGGAAAAAATCCGATAGTGGCCACCAATTGTGTGACGCCCCTGCTGCCGGTGGCCATGCAGGAATGGTGGAAGTGCAATCTATGAGTTTCCTTCCCCAGTGTAGCATGAAAAGTGGCCAGCTGACCTGCAGAAGGTAGGAGTAAGTTGCTCACTCTACTCTTCTGCAGGCAGCTGACCAGGTGTGGAAGGGAGCATTCAGGCTGCGCTCACATCCTGACAGCGGCACTGCTGGCATCACAATGGGACAGTGACAGAAAATGATAAGGTACGGAAAGAGCCATTAAAGATAATGAAAATCTTTACCAGTTTTCTTCTTGAAAGAAGCAGCAAGTAATTTTAACACTCCCCTTCCTGCTGCAAGAGGACCTTTGAAAACTACACAGTTTTTGAAACCTATTCACTGTTCTCGACTTATTCCATGCACAATTCACACAGTTATTTTGCACAGAAAACAGGTTTTTTTAAGTGCAAGAGACAGCATTTTCGTCATAGAAAATAATATTCAGCATTCAGAAAATAGTATTCAGTAACAATGTTTTCAGCACATAAAATGCTGTTTCCTCTGCAGGAAATGCTTTTTTTTCCCGTGTAAATCAACCATATGCAAAATTTTGAAAAGAATAAGCCTCCGATTAAATCATTTCCTGGTCAGAGAACAGCATTTTCTTCATGAAATATAATTTTTCTGCACAGAAACATTGTTTTCTGCACAGAAAATGTTGCCTCCTGTCAAGATTCTTATTAGTCCATAATTCTTCTTGTCACGCTTTCCAACACTCAAAAAACATTTTTTGAATATTTTTAATATATTCGAATAGTTGAATATTTCAATAGTGAATATTGAATATTTGAATAGTTTTTTTTCCTGCCTTAGTTCAGATCCATGGACATGTCTTTATAATATCAAATGAGAAATGTTCCATCAGTTTAGGAATTGTACTAGTCATAGACTAAAAACATGTTCAGCTCAATTCTCAATTGGCTGAGTAACTCACATTTTCAGTCAAAGAATAACTTTGGGAGGTCAGATTAGACAGGCGAAGAAAGTATATTATATGGCTGGGTATATCTTGGTTCATCTACCTCAACATACGGAATGATATACTTGAATTTTAACAGCTGGACAAAGCTACAGGCAGATGATTATGAACCTTGGTGACACAGTTACTTTTTAAGCAGTACTTTATTAATATTTTTTCTTGGTGTTGAAGAACACAAACAAATGTTTGGAAGGCCAAATTTGGTTGGTAGACTACAAGTTGAATGATCCATCCCCATTTCAGCACAACCATTCTACAGTTCTGTAACTAAAGTTTGTGTGTCCGAGTGTTTTTAATTTTAGTAAGTACCTTACCTTGTGAAGCCATGAGTATCCATGAAAGGGCAGTAATGATAGGGCAGAAAATGTACATGCTAGAGCCTGGATGAGATCTCAAAAGGCCAGGAATAAAAAATTGTTTGCTATGAGGATTCCATGTCCCTTGGAAAGCCAAATACTTACTTATTTATAGGGTTCTGTGATATATTTGCATGGGGACATTAATCATCAGGATAGACTGTGGATGAGTGCCAATGCTCATGGAGCATCACTTCTCAAGGAACCATAGTGTCCCAGGAAGAGGAACTGACCAACAGTACATTAACCAAAGAATATTATCTGCATTCACTGATTTAGAAATGATGGCAGCCATACTTTTAGATAGGTCATTGTAAACTTATGATTGTGTAAAGATGAATTGCAGTTTTCTGCAATTCTAAGAAAGGTAACGGAGAAGTAGCTATGTTGTGCAAACTGAGCCAGGTGTGTGGCTGTTGTGTGCAACTGTCCCAATGCACAGCGTGTCCTGATGCACAATGTCTTACTGCCCCTTTTTTACCCCAAAAAGTGGGTGACTCAGGGGTCCACCCACAATGCCAGTGCTTCCATGAAATGGTTGGGAACATTAGCTCAAAGAGGAGGCTTGTGAGAGGGGGTAACCTTATGAAATCTTTTACACCTATGTCTACCAGTACTAATGCAAGGAAGAACCAGATGGAGATCCAAAAAGTAAGCTTATTTGTTTTATTGGGGGAATTAACAATCACACACACACACAAGATCCATGCAGTCTCATAATCACATAAGGAAAACTGAAGGGAAAGGGACGAAAAGTTTGGATAACAAGAGTTCAAGGCAATACACAAGTGAAGAGCAATGTGGCTTAGACTAGGAGCCCAAGGACAGTACACAAATGGGAATTGAAGCAGCAGAGTGACAACCAGCAACCAGTGTTCTGTGAGTTGGCTAGCCCATAACTGAGGTTTAAATACTCTTTTTCTGCCTGGAGGGTGAAGATACTAATGGCTCTCTGGAACAGTAAACAATGGAGTCCAGAGAGTGGACAACCGGGTCTGGAATGGTTTAGCATTAGGTGACAATGGGTTCATGAGAATCTTTTTAAATCCTTGATTGCCAGGCAGGTTTGGGGACAAAAGACAACTTTGTTGGTAAGAGGAAGATGGACTAAGACAGTTGTTTTGTGGGAACGTCACAGATCCTATTGTGTCTAAAAGTTTAATTGTTGAAGGCTAACTGTAAATTCATTATTGCTGGAGTTTCCCGGTGGTTTTCTGACTATGAGCTGGCTATGCCTTGAGGTTTTTCCTGACCTGATTTTGCAATGCCTGTGTTTGGCCAGCTTTCCTCTTGGCCACACAGCCATAGCAGAATATATGGCATATAAGAAGCACCTCATTTCTTGGGGGGAAAAGTGTGTCTTATACACCAGCAAATAGAGTAATTTATTTTATGCAGATTAAATCATATTTGCCAATTAAATCATATCAAAATGTAAAGGTGTATAGCCTACTAACACCTATAACTTTATTTTGTATATGTTCATTCTTACAGTAAGTTTAGTAGCACTAGAAATGGTGTTGGAAATTCTTTGATATATTTTATATTTTAATGTCATTGTTTCACATTTGTATAACCTCACATTTTCACATTGTCATGACCTATGGTTACAAGCAATTAAAACTTGAACTGAACTGAATCACCTTTCCGCTCTTGAAGAATAAACAGCATCTACCCTTTACAATCTACTGTCTCTCACAAAGAATTTCTCTAATACTGAGATTATCACAGATTAGACATGTATGAATCAATCTATAATCTGGATGAGTTTTACCTATATGAAGTCCTAAATCCATTTCATCCAATTTCTATCATTCAAACCCATGCACCCACCGACCCACTCAGGTGTCCGTATATTTGAGTACAATGTTTCCAAATACACATTTTGGCTGGAATTCTGTTATCATCTCCTCCTCCTCCTCCTCCTCCTCCTCCTCCTCCTCCTCCTCCTCCTCCTCCTCCTCCTCCTCCTCCTCCTCCTCCTCCTCCTCCTCCTCCTCCTCCTCCTCTGTTTCACATTCTATCAGGTGTTACTGCCTGGAATTTTAGTCCACCAATAATTTGCATTCTGTCCAAGAATCTATTTGCTTATTTAATTTATATCCTGCTTTTCTCCAAGCACAGGATTCAAGACAGCTTACAAACTGTTGAAACAACTACAGCTAAAAAATTGTTAATACAATTTTTTTTAAAAAAATCAGTTAAACCACATTTTTAAAAAGACAACAGAAGTTAAAAACAATTTTAAAAGCATGTTTAAAACTTATTAGGCTGCAGACACAACACATCCTGTTAAGAGCTCCATCTGCTGCAATAAGTTAAGGTAGCATCGGTATACATAGGTGAAATGGTCCCGTTGTTACCCTGCTCTTGGAGGCCTCCTTTTGAGCTATAATTCCCCACCTTTTTAAGGAGATGCTGGCACTGCTGGTGGACCTCAAGATCTCCCATATTTGGGGATAACAGACAGTAAGCACTTTGTGACTCCCTAGACTGTACATGGAAGCCATTTCATCAAGCCAAGGCTTGTAAGCATTCCTTTTGGCTTTCTTTGGACTAATTACATTTCCCTCACCTTTGTTCCTCTCTGCCTCACAACAGCCAGTAGTTTGCATCTTCCTACGTTGTCAGAAAGTTTGTCACATCTGTAGCAATTTTCCAAAAGCTATGTGAGGATTCTTCAGGTATTGATACACAACCTATTTCTCTTCTATCACTGATGTTCCCAAATATCTGTGTTTTGGGGGATCTTCTTTAAAAATTGTTATTTTTGAAAGAACCTCTTTTAATAAATTCTTTAGTGGTTTTGCTAAGCCATTTGTTTTCAGGTTGTTTTTGGAACTGTCTACATGAGCTCTGGTTTGTATATTTACTGCTAGGATTGTCTGTTCACATGGAGTTCTATGATCTTCTATCCTTTGTTTCATCCATCTCTTTAACTTGTTTCAGGCTGCCATTTGTCCGCTATGCACTGTTGCATTCAAGGGAACCCTCTCCACTGAGGAAATTAATTGTGGTTGTGCAAACTATGTCAGATCTCCTGATTCTAGCTGATCATCTTTGTCCATTTCCAGGCTGGTTGCTACAGCCATTTCTGCACTATAGTGTTAAAGTGCTGCTATTCTACTTCCAACCTCTTACGGAATCCTGGGGTTTGCAGTTTAGGGAGGGGCATCTTTGGTCTCAGTAAACTGCAAACTCCAGAATTCCATAGGGTGTTGAAAGTGGAATGATAGCACTATAACAATGTAGTGTGGAAATGGCCTTAGTTGCGCAGTTCTCAGCCACTTGCTGGAACAAGTAATTCCCAAATGAAAGGGTACTATGATGTCTGAGACCTGGTGGCACAGTGGTTAAATGCTGGTACTGCAGCCACAAGGTTGTGAGTTCAATCCTACCTGGCTCCAGGACTCAGCCTTCTATCTTTCTGCAGGTTGGTAAAATGAGTACCCAGCTTGTTGGGGGCATTTAGCTAACACACATTGTAAACTGCTTAGAGAGCACTTAGCTGATAAGCAGTATAGAAATACGCATGCTATTGCTACACATAATTGCTACACATAAGTGCTACACATAGTCGCTATTGCTATTAACGGACAGCTAGGCCTGTCCTTATACTTGATGCTATTGGCACTATTAAAACTGGTCCTCTTGTTATATTGTTCTGTGCCTTCAAGTTGTTTCTGACTTGCGGCAACCCTAAGGCAAACTATCACAGGGTTTGTGGGTTGCTGAGAGTGTGGGATGTGCCCAAGGTAACCAGTGGGTTTATATGGCTGAGTGTGGAATGCAACTCTGGTCTCCAGGGTCATAGACCAATGTTCAAACACTATACCATGCTGGCATGTTTGCCATTGCCTTTCTCTGAGGCTGAGAGAATGTGGCATACCCATGGTTATCTGGTGGGTTTCCATGGCCATGCTGGATTTAAACTCTGATCCCCAGAGTCAGGGTTCAAATTCCTGCTCAGCCATGAAAACCCACTGGGTGATCTTGGGGAAAGTCCTACTTTCTCAGCTCTAATGGAAGATAATGGCAAGCCTCTCTGAACACGCCAAGAAAACTCCATGATAGATTTATATTAGGGCTGGCATAAGTCAGAAACCACTCAAGTTACAGAACAACAAGTACAGAGTCCTAGTCCAACACTCTAACCACCACACTATGTTACCTCTCTAAACTGGTCCTCCTAGACCCATAATCAGAATCTTTTTGCCTGATTTCTGGGGTCCCTTGTGGGACACCTCTCCGTGCTCCACATGATGGGGAATGGAAACTAGCCAGAGCATGAGCAATAGCAATGCGAGAGGCAGGGTAACCTAGCGGGGTCTTTTTACCCAGTTTTTACGGGGTCAGGCCAAGCCAAAAACCAAACAGAAATGTCTAATAAATGATTTTATTGAATGAAAGTCTCACGCACCAACACACTCACTCACACACTCACTCAAGATCTAGTAAGAAGCAAAAGAGAGGAAACTGCATAGGGGAATATTGAAGGGGTATAGCTGGGGTAATACTGCACCTTTTCCTGAAGTCCATGGTCCGGGAAAACAGCGGAGAGATGGGACTCAGTATGAAGAGGACTGAGGAGATCACTCAACAGACAGAGCAACGGTCTGCTGGGAAGACCAGGAGTGATCCAAAGAAACGCTCAAAAACTAGGACTATTTGTAGGGGAAAAAGTACCTGGAGGACTAATCCTTTCCCGGGGAGAACAATGGGTGTTGCAGTGGGCACAAAGCTCCACAATGGTAACTTCCCTTGTGTGATGGGATTACAAGGCTTTGCCAAAGTCTCAAGATCTTCGTCTGCATTTTGTGGTGTGATTTCTTGTAAATGGTCCTCGCCTGATAGGATATTTGCTCAACTTGGGGCAGACACGCTAATTCCCTCAAGTCGGCTTCTTGGGGCTGTGGATCCTTTGTTTATCGGGGGTTTACATATCTTGAGGTCTCCTGGGGGTATGTGACTGGGGATTTTACTGGCCTGACCTGGTTTTTGGTTGTTCGACCATACCTGCCTACGTGCTCCTCTGGGCGACCTCTCTGGCACACAGAGTTATATTTAATATCAAAATTGTAGACCCTGGGATAGGTTTTTTCCAGTGGAGTAACAATCTGCCTCCTTTTCAAAATATTTCCAGTGTTTATAAGGTGGTGTTTGACTATGTAGAACTCAAATCTGGAATCTCTCACAGCTTCTACATTCTTACTGTTTAGTGATACTTTCTCTTTAAAAGCAGAATTATTCTTGGAAGCTGAGGTGACTAAGGCCATTTCCGCATTAGACTGTTACAGTGCTATTATTCCATTTTCAACATAGGATGTTCAAAGTGGAGTAATAGCACTATAACAGTCCAGTGCAGAAATGGCCTGATACAGAGTGCTGTAAATTTGCTGAGTTTACTGTGTCATCTGTTTTTTTGGAAGCCTCTGTTTGCTAGATTAGATTCCAACCTGCCAATAGAAGACATCGTTAACTTTTTACTGGATGCCTCAGTTTTTTTTATTTCAGAGGTAGATCTGGGATTTGGGCTGACTTTAAAGGTCTCTTCATGCCATAACCTTTTCTATTGGGTGCCCTAGTACTACTAAGCTGTCAGTTTCTGTGGACTCTTTTCTGAGAAGTTCCCAATTCAGTCTGAGAGAGTTACCTCTTACCAATACTAGAAATTTCTGCTGCTTTTGCTGCTGGATTTGATAGCTTGCCCTTCACTAGCCACTTGGAACCTTGAGATGAGATGTTATAGAATTGTTCTAGGTAGGGATGGGATGAATCCAGAATTTTCTGAATCCAAATCAGGATCCGAATCCCTGGAAGGTTCTGGGAATCCACAAATCTCATGAATCTTGAATCTTTCAAATCCTTTTTTTAAAAAAAGGTTTAAAAAGCAACTTTTTGTAAAAAAATTAAACTTTTAAAAACATTTTTTAAACAGAACTTTTTTAAAATAAAATCCTTATTTTTTGGTCGGTGGATTTGAAAAATTCGGTTTGCCTATTTTTGCACAGGGATTCAGATTCACAAATCTTGAAACCTTACTGAGGACTCAGTTGGCCCATCCCTAGTTCTAGGCCTACAAAATTTATTACAGCCTCCTTAGTTTCAGTCTTGAACTCATCATTCTGATTTCTAGTAATCATAAGAATTCTAATAATGGTCTTTCTGTCTGCATTTTTATCTGTATTAGTAGTAAGCTTTTATAAGCCACCCTTAATCCCAAAATTGAGGGAGATGTGGGAAATAAAAGAATTGTACTGGTTGTAATGTTGTGTAAGATGTCTTGAAACCCAGGATTGGAGAAAAGACTGGATAGGTTTGTATGTAAGTATGTATGAATAATAAAGAGTGGCTTGTTGTGGGCTGCTAATAAATTAACAGTAAATGTATATTATGAGAACACATTGGCAGAAAACTCTCTTATAATTAACTAATAATATATTGTGAGTGGTGATGTTTTCTTCCGTCAAGCCAATTTCAATATATGGCAACCCTATGAATGAGAGATCTCTAACAGTCCTTGGTCATGAACTCTTCTCTTTAGATTTTGTAGACTCAAGACCATGGTTTCCTTGATGGAACCAATCCTTCTATAATGCAGTCTCCTTTTTTCTCTGCTGTTTTCCACATTTCCAAGCCTTATTGTCTTTCCAATGAGTCATGTTATGACATCTGTACAAAGTATAGACAGCTTCAATTTTAGTCTTCTTGGTTTCTAGTGAGAAATCAGGCCTGATTTGCTTTAAGACCCATTCCTATTATGGTTTTCTACATGTATACTATATAACAATGATAGATTTAAGTCTTTCACTCCAAGTCTCAAATCAAATCTCAAGTCTGTACCTTCATGTCTCAAGCTAAGTCTCAGGCCATTTCTGCACTGGACTGTTATAGTGCTATTATTTCATTTTCAACATCCTATGGATTCCTGGGAATGGTAGTTTAGGGAGGGGCCTTTGAGGCACCTCTCTAAACTTTAAACCCCAGGATTCCATAGGATGTTGTGTTACCCTGATTTCTGGGGGTCCCGGGAGGGACACCTCAATGTGCTCAAAATAATGGGGAATGGGAATTAGCTAGAGCACTAGTTAGCAATGCGAGAGGCAGGGCAACGTAGCGAGATCTTTTACCCAGTGTCTACAGGGTCAGGCCGAGTCAATAATCAAACAGAAGTTAATAATAATTGTTTATCTTTATTTATAAAATCACAGCAAACATACACACTCACTCACTTAAAGAATTGAGAAATACTACACAATTGCGCAGCCACGCACACAGTCCTAAGGAAATAAAGAGAGGAAAATAGATAGGGGATTTTCAGGAGGATTTTGTGGGGAAATACTGCACCTGATCCTGTAGCCCAGTAAAAGAACAGAAGCTGGGGAGAGTAGGTTCTCAGCACGTGGAGGCTGAGGGGAGGTTCGTCAAACGGAGAGGCAGCAAGTCGGGAGGCAAGTCACGAGCAATCCAATGAGATGCTCAAAGTCAGGGGTTCTTATAGGGGAAAATGTTCCCGCGTGCTAGTCCGTTCCCAGGGTAAACAAGGGGTTTTGGGCTGGAGACAAAGCCTCTGAAAGGTCAGTACTTTAGATGATTGAATTATGACAGCATTGTCAATGGTGTAGACACCAAACACGGAGTGCTTGAGAGTTGGATAGTCCGCTCATCAAGCTGCCTGCTCGAGGCAGGGGATCTTTTGTAAACAGCGTGCATACATAATGTGATCTTAAGAAGGTACTTGCCTTGAGTTCTCCTAAAGCTGCAATCAGCAATTACTGGCCTGCCTGGATTGTGATTTGAATGGTTCAGCTATTTTCGGCCGCGCCTGTGTGCGTGCTTGTCTGGGGGCCTTGCAAGCACGTGGGGACAAATGGGTAGTGAAGGCCAAATTCTTGATATCAAATGATATCTAATATCCCTCAAGTTCGGACTATAAGTGCAGTAACAATCCCCCCCCACCCCGAAAATGGGCGATTTGGGGACAATATCGAACATCTTCCAATTAAAAACAAAAATGGTTTTAGAGCCAAATAGGGGTTTTTAGGTACAGCGGTAGTATTTCTCCATAGAGAAGGGGGAAATCTGGGGAAAAACAAAGTATATTCTAACTTCAAAATACATTCCTAACTATACCTAAACACATTCTCACAAAATGTACATTAGCAATAAGCAACGAGAGAAACTGGCAACAGCGGCTGTTGATAATGCATCAACAGACGGAGTAAAAGGAAAAGCACACCTTCCAATGAGGCACTGCAAATCTTGAGCAAGGAGAAAGTGACAGTTGTTACAATGTATCGAAGTTCACAAACTAGCTAACAATTGCGAGCTGACTATTAGCTGCTTGCATCTTGCAAATCTTGTAGCAAGGAATAGTCCATATAGAGCTTCTTTGGTGATCAAGATAGCAACAATCCTTTAAAATAGTTTTTTGGGTCAAAAGTCTTTTGTCTCTGTCGGGAGGTGTTCGGGTCACCCCTCCATGGTCCCACAGCTGCTGCAGAGGAATCGGGCATCTTCTTGGACCGGCTCCTGATTGGAGCTGCGATTTTGTTCTTCACTCCTCCCCCCCACGATACCCAGGGGAGATGGTCAGGTCCGAGGGAGTCTTCCCGGCTCTCCAGAGCTGTCAACCTATAGTCTATTTTTGCAACAGAACTGACAACAAGGTTATCCAATGCATAGATAAAATGCAAATTATCAGCTCAACACCTGATGGGAGTTCAAGTGGAAACAGTCTTTGCTAGCTGTGATTGGAAAGTTTGTGGGGGAGCGAGGGTTTAAATAGCTCCTAAGATTAGAGCAGTATTGGCCTTCCCAGGGCCGATCCAGGCAGTGAGGTTGTGGATTCAGAACCCACATCAATCCACCGGCCCCGAGGCCAGGCTAGCCAAAGTCATCCCAGAACAAGGCTGGGTTCCAGTTAGCAGACAAATAGCCAAAGTCATCCCATAACAGGATGGGATTCCACTTGGCAGATGTCTCATCGAGGTCCCCCCCCCATCGCTCAGGCCCAGAGCCTTGCTCCAAGCCTGATGATGTATACTGAGGGCTTGGGGATCTTCAGGTACCGTGCTGGTGGCTAGATGTAGGTTCTGAGTGCACAGCTTCACTACCTCAAGAAAGCTGGACTCCGGAGCAGGCCTGAAAGATGGTCGCCCGGATAGGCTTTTGCAATTGGACAAAACATTACAATTGAAACTATTTAAACTAACAATAAACTATGTACAAATTACAAGCCTCGAATCTCTCAATTCTCAGCAAAACCGGCCAGCTTGTAGCTCGGAAATTTGTTTCTTGACCCACAGTGCGAGGCCACTTAAGCATAGGGCTAGTATGACTTGAAAGACTACCAGAATTATTAAAGGGTGCAAGGCTAAGTGGGCTATCGCTTGTCTGGTGGAGGACCAGCTGAAGGTATCCCACCATGACTGTTGGGAGTCCGCTTCCAAATCCTCGGATGATTCAAAAATCACCTTGGCGGAATGGTTAACTGTCAAGGCAATCTGATGGAGGGAGTGTGATACCTCCTGTATTCTATTTGCTAGGCGGGTGAGATTCCGTAGCCATGTAGACACGGGGATCTCATCCTCGATGTGGAACCCGACTAGTTCGGATTCCGTGGGCACGTATCCAGTCTCTAGGACATAATCTTTTATCTCCTGCCTGAGATAAAAGTTCTGCCCAAAACAATCCTGAACATGCTGCGCACAGAAGCAAGGGTTGCCAGCAGTGCAGTTAATCACTACTGTCGCACCACTAGGCAATACTGTGATGTGTGGACAAGGAGTCCTTAAACAAAAGCACTCATTATTGATCTGAGCCATTACTGTGCTATTGACTGGAACTACAATATACTCAGAAGTATTCTCATAACAGAAACTGTCTATATTTCGAAAGCAGTGTACCCAATGCTGGTAGAACAAACAACCGGATAAAACAAATTAATGGGAGCCATTAGACCAGTGGGGCATCTGTTGGGGTAGTAAGGTGGCATTAGCGGCTATCAGGGGTAGTCCCAGACGGGACAATGGATGTAAAATTACTGGGTCCAGAATCCTTTCATGTACGACTTCCACCTTGAGAGTTAAGTTTTCCCAAGTGGCATGCTGTATCTGTGCCAAAGCGGTGGGGTGTTCTAGCGACTCCTGATACCGTTCTCTCAGCAGGCTAAGGATCTCCGGGTCCATTAAACCCATGAGACTAGCCTGGATCCCTTCAGCTGCAAATGTGATTATATTGCTCTGCAGTTGTGTGCACTGGATTGCAACTGACAGATTGTGAGGCGTGGTTTTTAAAGAGTGACCAAGGTCAGATACTATATCTCTCTCTGCACCAACCCACTGCGGTAACAATTGACTGATCAAATTCATTCCTCTTGCCAGGTTAGTTAAACCCATGGCTGAGGATACTCCAATTTCTTTTGTCTTAGAGCCAATCATTCCTAATTTATTTGCCAATACTTCATTATCCATTGCATTAATAATTGCACCGCCAGTTCCTATTCCTCCTAAGACTGTTCCTAGGACACTTCGCTTAGGGTGAACTTGTGGGTGGGAAAACGATAGCCACCACTTTTCCCAGTGCTCCCACTGTGTTCATGCTAGTATCAAATAAGATTGGCAGGCAGGGGTGACCTTTGAAATATTTACAACTGTAAAATTTAGAACCATGTTGGTCACAATGGGTTGTGAGTTCGAGTACGTGACTA
This sequence comes from Cyclura pinguis, assembly GCA_030412105.1. NCBI lineage: Eukaryota > Metazoa > Chordata > Lepidosauria > Squamata > Iguanidae > Cyclura > Cyclura pinguis. The sequence continues at coordinate 11,475,165 of CM059599.1, read as the reverse complement.
CCTCTAGATCCTTGCTTATTACGGTGCTCCCCACATACGTGGCTGGGGAACTACTGGAAGGAGGGGTATAAACAGGGGAATCTGGGTACCACATTTTGCCACATGAGAATTTGCAACCTGTCGGGGTGCGAGTGAGGTTACGGAAAGTGAACAGAAAGGTTTTCCACTCCCATGCCGGGTAACAATCATCATACGAGAACCTAATCACAAACAAGGAAGCATTACGGTGCCGACTCCGGACCATCTTGACGGTCAATGGAGACAGTGCTATCGCCATTTCAGTGTATACCTTAGCTTTGCTGCCAGCCACAGACATTCTTAACTCTGAGCTAAGTCTACCTTTAGGGCGTACCTGTATCTGGGAGAATAGCTCAAAAGGATAACGCTTTTGAAACCATGGTAACAGATGCGTATTGCGTAGCAGGGCTTCTGCCTCCTGGTAAGGATTCCAATGGCAGATCGCCTGCACGTTGTATAGCCAATTGGTTGTGAACTGGGTCGTGTATTCAGGAGAGATTCCGAGGGTAAATTCAAACAATTGAAACAACACCAAAATCCACGTGAACGGTCCCATTCCGTCTCCCTGTAGGGAACACAGGCACAGGAGTCCGTCACTACCTTATACTAACCTATACATATACACAGGGGCTATCTACAGAAGCGGGGAAATCAGAGGGGTCACCACTCCTCTCTGTCCTGTTCCAACAACGATCGTTTACCCATTGTCAAACGCTTCACATATTGAGACAAACGTCTTGGACAAATTAATGGCTGGCATTTCCTTATTATTCAAAGAAGTCTGCGTAATTATTGAGCATACAGTAGGCTTGTGGGAGCCTGGATCCTCGGAGTCTGGGATCACCACAGAGGCGGGATCGACAGGCTGACCTTTCCACTCCTTCAGTTGGGAAACGTGGAAGAACTTAAGCCAGTCTCCCTTTTTCTTAGGAATGCAGACCTGGTAGACCTCAGGGGAAACCCCTTTCACAGTGGAGATGGGACCCACCCATTTGGCAGCAAGAGAGTGCTTGTCCTTATAGAAGTTCCTATACAAGACCAGCTTCCCTCTTCCCACTGGCAAGGGTGATGTACCCATCCTAGTCTCTTGTCCATCCTTTGTAAGTTCTTGTCTAATTGCATTGCTACCTGCCGATGTATCTGGCCTATGTGCTGTATCAGACTCTTCACCCACTCATTTTCAAAACAATGGGTTCCAAGTCTGAAGGGATGCTGGTGTCGATCCAAAAGGCTTATGGCAACATCATCTTATGCCCAGTCACGACCATGTGTGGCGTAAAACCATGTGATGCCACTGTGTCTCTAAAGGTCATCAAGATGACAGGCAGTATGGTGTCCCAATCCTTCCCTGAGGAGCACACAACCTTTCGGAGTGCCTCCTTCAAAGAACAGTTGGTACGTTCTATCTGTCATGAGCTTTGCGGGTGATGCACTATGTGGAATCATTGGTGTATGTCCAGTGCCTTGTACAACTCCCGGGTCACCTCTCCAGTGAAGTGAACTCCAAGATCTGAGTCAAGGTCACGTGACACACCCCAGTGAGCCCACACATTATTAAACAGCAGCCATGCAGCTGTGCAAGCTGTATTGTCTCTGCAGGGAAAAGCCTCGACCCATTTGCTAAAGGGATCAATCACTGTCAAACAGTACTTGTTCCCTCTAGGTGTGGTGGGCAAAGGACCTATAAAATCAATTTGAATTCGGGTCCAGGGACCCTCAATCCATTAGTGCTGAATGGGAGGTTTGGGTCCGGAGGGATCAGCATTGACTATGGCACAAGACAAGCAATTGTCAACCCATTGGTTCACATCTTGCTTCATCTGGGACCACCAATCGGTTTCCCTAACTCTATCCAATGTGGCCACTCGTCCACGATGTCCCTGTTCATGAATGAACTGAATCACATCGCCTCTAAGATCTCTGGGTACTATCCAATGGTGCTGGCCACTGGCATCTACTGCCCAGAACACACCGTCCATCTGTTCTATTTTAAAGCGGCCAGACTCGTCGGTACCATTCCTGGCTAGCTCAGAAATCTCTGGGTCTCCCTTCTGAAGGGTGCCTAGGTCAAAAGTAAGGGGAAGCATCAGCTGTTTGGGGTTGACATTAATGGCGGCGATGGGAGCCCCATCGTCCTGCAAGACAGTGTCCTTGGCAAGGCCATCTGCCCGGTTGTTCCAAATACAAGCAGCCATGCCTTTCCTTTGATGCCCTTGGACATAAGCAACCCATGTAGGGGCAGTTCTCTCTTCAATTTGGGCAGCGATGTTGACCCATTTATCCAGATGGGCTATGGGTTTCCCATCTGCAGTTTTCAAATCATTTTTGAGCCAAATTGGGAGCCATACACTGGCTGCTTTAGCAGTCCAATCAGAGTCAGTGTAGATGGCTAGGGGACAGTCAAGCGGTTCATGCTCTAAGATAGCCTTTAGAGCTTCTACTTCAGTCGCTTGGCTAGAGTGGGGCCTGGCTTTCCCCGGAAGGGTGAAGGAATCTGTGACTCGGATCGCTCCAAAGCCTGTCCTAGGGCTACCTTCCACTTGCATGGAGGAACCATCACAGAACCAACATGTGAAGCCCTGCAGTTGAGCCTCTTCAAGAGAAGCTCCCCACTCGACCGGCCAATTGGTCTTAGACATAGGTGGTAAAGGGTACTCATCCGTGGCTCCGGTCACAACTAGACCATAGGGAGCCAGTGGATCTTGAGGTTGTTTTTGGAAATCCACCTCAAGTGACACCAGGGAAACAGTCCATTTGGCTATCCTTACGTTGGATACCTGACCGTTCTGGACTTTTCCAGACAAAATATACTTAAGCGGTGTGTGGGGGTTCTGGACTACCACATGGGCACCTCCAATCATAAATTCCCAGTGTGTTAATGCCCAGACTAGCGTGAGGCATGTTTTCTCACAGGGGTGAATTTGGTCTCATGGGAGTTCAAATTGCGGGAGGAGTAGGCTATAACCAGCTGAGTGCCATGTAATTGCTGCGATAGAACTGCTCCTATTCTCCTATCCGAGGTGGCTAGTTGTATGAGGAATAGTTTGGACATGTTCGGATGGGCAAGCGCTGATACTTTCATAAGGTCCTCTTTTAGTTGGGCAAATGACTGCTGCTGTGCAGGTCCCCATTCCCACTGGTCATTCTTTTTCAACAGGGCATATAGAGGCTTTGTCTTGGCGGTGAAAGACTCAATAAAATCCCTGGAGAAACTGAAAGTTCCCAGGAGCGAGCGGAGAGAGTGTATGTCTGTGGGGGCAGGTAATTTGGCAATTACCTCGACCCTTTGCGCATCAGGAGTGCGTCCTTCAGCTCCTAAACAAAGTCCTAGATATTTGACCTCCATGGCCACCAACTGTGCCTTTTCCCTACTGGCTTTAAATCCAGTGTCTCTAAGGATAGCCAGTACTTCATGGGTAATGTCCCTAGTTTTGTCTTCCAAATCTGAATGGACGCGAATGTCATCCACGTAAGACAAGACATGGGCTCGTGAGGCTGGCTGCAGCCTAGTCCACGTCTTGACCACATGGGCACGGTAGATGCTAGGGCTTGAGTGGAAACCTTGAGGCGTTCTTTTGAAGACATACTGTTGCCCTCGGAACGTGAAGGCGAACTTGTACCAGCATGCTTCGTGCAGAGGTAGTGTATGAAAGGCATTAGCCAAACCCAATACGCTGGAATACTTGGCTCCCGCAGCAATAGCAGACAAGATCTCATTGTATTTGGCCACGACTGGTGCCACAGGGTGAGTGACGGAGTTCAAAGCTCGAAAATCCACTGTCATTTGCCACGTTTTACTGTCGACCTTGAGCACAGGCCACAAGGGGGCATTACAGATGGACTGCATAGGAGTGATTACGTCCCACAAGTTTTCAATCGTCTTTCCTATGCCTTCCTCTGCCTCGGCAGGATATTTGTACTGCTTCTGTGGCGGGGGATCCTTGCCTTCGATTAACACGCAAGCACCCTTCACCTTGCCACACTCAATTTTGTCTCTAATCCAAACCTCAGGGAACACTTGCACCCACGGATCACTAGCAACACACTGCACGGGGGTAGGGGCTTTAATAGCAGCACAGTGGTGTACTGTGGAGATCTCTAAGGGTCCTTGGTCTAACTGCCACAAAAACCCATTAGCATAGTCCACTGTAAGCTTATTTCCTCAGAGGAATCCGATGCCCAAAAGGCCTTCGTCCTCCCCACGGTTCTCACAAGCCCACAGTTTAAAATGGAACGTGTTAATGGACATGGGGATGTTTGTCTACGCTTTAGCTTGGTGTCCCCCCCCACCATATCCAGTCAATAGGACAGTCTCGGGGGTAGGCTCACCGTGTCTCACCAATTTGGGGTGCAGCACATTCAGCGCTGCACCAGAATCCACAAGAAGGGTGGCAGGAGTTTTGTCCCTCTCGGTCCCAGTGCCTGCCTTCACCCAGAATCTTCCCCACTTGTTTTGTTTTAGACGAGCCATGACATTGTGAGGAAGCTTCCTGGACTGGGGGCACCCCTATTCTTGCAAATCCAGATTGGGATAGTATCCAGCCGGAGGAGGGCTGTTGGTCACGGCATTGACCAGCTGTTTACTTCCCGCCTGAAGTTGCTTGTCTAAAGCCTCCAAAAGCTCTGAAGTGGGCCTCTTGTCGAACTGGCTCATGTCCAGTCCGAGCCTTCTTAACATGCCCCACAGTCTCACTTGGTCTGCCGAGTAGGTCTGGGCAGTTGGATCATAGCCACTGGACATCTCCCTAGGAGCACCATTGTCCGTAGCCTGTTTTGGAGCTGAAGGCAGAGGAGCGGAATTCCCTGCCTTACTAGGCTGACTGAGGGAGTCCCTACCTTGCCAATGCTCCTGTCTCTATCTGTGATCTTGTCTGGGAGGGGGACGCGAATTCCAGTTCCCCTTCGGGACCAAATTCAGAGCCATCTTCCTATGCTGGGAATGGGGTCCATAATTGCAGTACGTTACCTCCTGTATGGGCTCCCAATTCCCTGTGTCTCGTCTGTGTGTTTGGGAGGGGGCTTCAGGGATCCTGCCTCGCGAAGCAGGTCAGCGACCGGCCAGAGGTTGTTCCCAAATTCCTCCCAGCCTGTAGTTGTGGGATCCACCAATCCTAGGGTCATCTTTGTCTCATGGTTCAGACCTCCGTAAAGAAGAGTCTTAAACTCTACATGATTAAAGTTGTACCCTCCTGGAATCAAGGGGACCTTCTCTGCTAAGATGGCCAGAAGCTGCTTCCAGGCCACATATGCCTCTGGGTTTTCCTTGGGACCCTGCTGTTCCATGACATACTGAACGCTAGCACTCTGCTCTGGCCACAGGATCCCAATAATCTCCCTCATCCAGTTGTGGGCCTCGAGTCTCACTAAGCCTCGAGCCGCTACAGCAGATTCCAAAGTGGGGAGCTTGGCAGGGAACATACACAACTGGGCCAGCTGGGTTAAATCTTGGCCGTTGGCTGTAGGGTGTGAGTGGATCACAGCTTTAAGCCACATGATCCCTGTGGACTTATTCAAAGGACCAAGCTGGTCCGCAATAGCTTTGGCTTCAGTGGCTCTCCAGGGGACCCAGGTCTCTATTTCTTGGGTCTCCTGCACCTCTGCCCTTTCTGAACCTCCTTCTCCAGAAGAAGCAATCCTCTTTGTCATGGACCATGTCTCTACAGGTTGGACTAGGACCCTATGGTCACTCCAGTCTGGGTTGTGGGGAAGGGTGGCCAGAGCGTCTTCTGGCAGTGGCTCCCTGGGGGCATCAAGGGAAACGAGGGGAGAAGCTCTGGGCAGACTGCTGAAATTAAAGCTCTGCATGTATGGAGCTGGTTTTCCAGATCCTCTATCTGCTTCTGGCAAATCGCGTGGCTGACAGCCTCCTGCTATTCCTTGACTTGCCCAACCATGAATCTGGCTGCAGACCTGGTGTGGGCTAGCTCAGCTTCTAAATCATGAGCCCTTTCCTCCCAAGTCTGCACCTGAAGGGTGGCAGCACTAAGTTTTTGTGAGGTGGTCTGCGCAATGGACGCGAACGTTACTTTGTCCACCCGCAGGACCTCCATCTCGGCATGAAGCCAGGTATTTTCCTTTTCAATCTCAGCTAGCTTATCTCTGGTCTCTACCAGGGCATGGGACACATCTCTGGCCATAAGCCAAAGTCCCCATGTGGCCAACACATCCTTGGATGGTCTGAACGGGTTCTTGGACTTACGCGCCTTCGTGTATACTTCACGTAGGGTGGCAAAGGGGTCTGCCGCCTGGAAGTTCGTGTCCTTCCAGGGGCATTGTCCTTTACTCAACACCCATTTTTCTAACTTCCCTTTGGACTCCTTTTCTAACATGAAGTCCTTCACTTCCATTTCTAAGCTCAAAATGGGACCAGGATGTGGAGGGAGGGGAAGGATCACCTAGATAACTTTGGGGGGTATCAGGGCGACGAACCCAACAGAACTTAATTAGGAAACAGGTTGGGGAACCTAACTCCAGCCTGCCCAGAAAATGTCACTTTTGCCTGTCTAAGCCCAGCCTTCCACCTCGACAGCTTAGGGGCAAAAGGATGAGGATATGGTTCAGGGACAGAGGGAATCACCTAGATTCTGGGGGAACCTTCACTGGGACTCCGTCAAACAATGAAGGGGGAAAACGAACTCTCAGAAACTTACTATGCTGCCTGGCCAAGCAGCAGGGACAAAGGGAAAGGAACCAAACTGAACCATCCCTAACAGTTTTTTGGATGAGGGGGCTTTTCTTCTACCTCGGGCAAACCCTCTAAAACCCTTACCTAGGTCGGGACTCACCACCCGCACCTAATTCACTATAAATCGGGATGCACCCGAGTTCCAAATTCTGACAGGACGCACCCAGACTCTATGCTCTAAATGGGACGCACCCGTGCCTTAATTCTCTGAATGGGATGCACCCATATTTTTACTCTGAACGGGACGCACCCGTATTTCAACTCTCGGGGGGGGGGATTCTTCCCTAAGTGCTGTTTTGCCTTGCCGTGTGTGTATTGTGTGTATGGACTGTTCCTAACGCCATAGTGCTTTGGATCCCAGCCCACGATAGTACCCAAGTTAGGGATGTGATTCCCAGGACAGTTTGTGCATAACCCTTGCTATCGGACTATGATTCACTGCCCGAAAGCTAGTGACCAAGCCCGGGCGGCTGCCACACACAAACCAAGTAAGAAAGGGGTGCAGATTTCCCACCCAGATAGAATCGCTCCTGGACCTCAAGCACACAGAGTTCGTCACACATGTTCCTATCACCTTAAGATGACTACGGCTGTTGCCTACATCTGTACCAGCCTGATTTCGGTAGGTTCGTGACTCCCACTCAAATTAGGGGTACAGGGGCTGCCTGCGTTACCCCACCACTCTGTTACCCTGATTTCTGGGGTCCCAGGAGGGACACCTCAATGTGCTCAAAATAATGGGGAATGGGAATTAGCTAGAGCACTAGTTAGCAATGCGAGAGGCAGGGCAACGTAGCGAGATCTTTTACCCAGTGTCTACAGGGTCAGGCCGAGTCAATAATCAAACAGAAGTTAATAATAATTGTTTATCTTTATTTATAAAATCACAGCAAACGTACACACTCACTCACTTAAAGAATTAAGAAATACTACACAATTGCGCAGCCACGCACACAGTCCTAAGGAAATAAAGAGAGGAAAATAGATAGGGGATTTTCAGGAAGATTTTGTGGGGAAATACTACACCTGATCCTGTAGCCCGGTAAAAGAACAGAAGCTGGGGAGCGTAGATTCTCAGCACGTGGAGGCTGAGGGGAGGCTCGTCAAATGGAGAGGCAGCAAGTCGGGAGGCAAGTCACGAGCAATCCAATGAGATGCTCAAAGTCAGGGGTTCTCATAGGGGAAAATGTTCCCGCGTGCTAGTCCGTTCCCAGGGTAAACAAGGGGTTTTGGGCTGGAGACAAAGCCTCTGAAAGGTCAGTACTTTAGATGATTGAATTATGACAGCATTGTCAATGGTGTAGACACCAAACACGGAGTGCTTGAGAGTTGGATAGTCCGCTCATCAAGCTGCCTGCTCGAGGCAGGGGATCTTTTGTAAACAGCGTGCATACATAATGTGATCTTAAGAAGGTACTTGCCTTGAGTTCTCCTAAAGCTGCAATCAGCAATTACTGGCCTGCCTGGATTGTGATTTGAATGGTTCAGCTATTTTCGGCCGCGCCTGTGTGCGTGCTTGTCCAGAGGCCTCGCAAGCACGTGGGGACAAATGGGTAGTGAAGGCCAAATTCTTGATACCAAATGATATCTAATATCCCTCAAGTTCAGACCATAACTGCAGTAATGGTTGGAAATGGAATAATAACACTATAACAGTCTAGTGTGGAAATGGCCTCAAGTCCTTGTAAGCTACTTTCAAGTTAAGTCTGAAGTCTGGGGGCCAACTTTAACGGAAAAAAAGGAGGTGGTGGTACGAATGTGTGTGTGTTTGTGAAGTTTCAGTAACTAGAAAATCAAGAAGGTGTGCACAAAATTAGGTAAAAAAATGATCATAGGCAAGTTCAACAAGGCTTCATTTAAACAAAGGTATGCTGTTAATCAAACATTTTAAGACTGTGTTTTAGAAAAAGTATTTTCCCCCACAAAGTTGGCCCCCAACCGGCTGCAGTGAGGTCTCATAATGATGCCACCTTCACTAAACATCTGCTCAACTTTTGCTGAACTGTCTGGAACCATAAACACACTCAGAGCAGTCATGCTTAGTAATGCCAGCTCTTTGCAATGTTTTCCCCAACACATTAATTAACACATTAATTGGACCACACTCAGTACTTTGAGTTGCAAGGCTACTATAAAAATGCATCTCAGCATCAAAATCAAATTGGCTAGAGTTATTTTCATTATTTGGTTTAGAATAAGCACAAAGAAAAGAAACAAGGGTTTTCTTGCAAGGAGGTACTTTGCATTTAGTTCCTGGTTGAAGTCTTGAACTTAAGGTCAGCAAGTTGATCAGTAAAAATATGCAAATCATGTGCCAAGTCACTGCTTCATTTATTTCCAAGTTGAGTCCAAGCTGAGTCACTGAAGTGATTTGAATCTGACTTGAGTCTGAGTCAATCGACTCAAGTCTACATCACTGCTATATACTGGTATACATTTTGAAAACCATAACAGATCACCTAAATGAAGATGGAAAAGGAGACAAATTCTTCTGCTGCAATGGAGATACAGAAAAACGAATACTCACACACATTTCAACAACACAAACGATGCATTTATTCAGATTATTATGTGCTTTTCATTTAAAGTATATCTACTATATAAAAGTCAATGTTTGTTTGTGAGTTTGTCTCTTTGTCTGTGTCAGACAGGTAAGACCTGAGGCGAGAAGACCTCATATGATTGGCTGGCTGTGAAGAGTCTGTGGAATCCTGGGGTTGGCAGTTTAGGGAAGGACTTTTAGAATTCTCAGCTGAGAACTCTTTGGCCTTTGGCCAATTGCTATGGAGATGAGGCCTACCATCAGTAAGGATGCCAGAAAACATTTGGGAGAAAAATTAAAGTGACATACACACCATAGTTACAAGATCTTCTTGCCTCACACAGTAGATTGTATGAGTTCCATATGTAAGGAAACTTAAAGTTGAAATTCAAAACAAAAAATGTGTCCAGAAAAATGTAAAGCCATTGCACAAATTCAACAGAAAGCAAAAAAATCAAGAACCAGTACGTCAATGTTGCCAGACAACACAGATTGGATTGGGGACTATGGGGAAAAGTTATAGGTACTGGAATAGGCTGGTTGCTATGGAGATGAGGCCTAGCAGCAAGGAGGGGGACAGTGTATTCCCTCAGGAACCCAACCTCTGTATGTTAACAACTCTGAACACAGATTGCACTGGAAAATATGGGGAAAAATTACAGTCACTGGAGAAGACAGTTTGGTGAGTTCTTAAGAGGAAAATAAAATCCTGAGCAACGCTGGGTAAATACGCTAGCATACGATAAGGGCTGTCTCTGTCCTTGAAGGAGACTTTCCATGTCAAGGTAAATTTTGTTGAGGAAACAGTATTACTGTGGAGGAGAAGGGATGGTGGATCAGTGGTTGAAGAGTTGATAAAACAGAGGATATTTCTCTCCCAAGAAGATCACTTTCCACCAAATCTGTAGAAACATAATGTATTTCCTGTTGAAATTCCAAGGTCTCTGGTACTAACACAAGGGAATATATATTATGACTGGGAAGGGGAAAATCATATCTAATTAGTTCAGTACTTATAAAACACTGGCTTAACAAGAATTTATGTGATTATTATTTAACTGATTACTTCTTTAGCTTCCCTCCATAATGAACACAAGCAAAGCTGCCTCCTCTGAAACTTGTAAAGAGATCTTGGCCTATATTTTCAAACAAAACCCAAATCTAAAAATATCTTCACTTCAATGAACTGAGTCAGGTTTACCTCAGAACAGAAGGACACTGCAGTGCAGGGTTGGGCAAAGTGGGGCCCATGGGCCACATGGAATCCCCCAGACCCACTTCTTCACCCCAAAGCCTCTTGGGTCCCCTCAACAAGAAGCACTCACATCCCAACCCAAGTAGCCCTGCTACCATCAAACACAGCTTGCCTCAGTAATTTCATGGTAAGAAACTGACCCACAAACCTTCTCTCTCCCAGCCTCTGTCTATGTCTTCTCCATTTGTCCTTCTGTTCTTTTTTGCTCCTTCTCAGGCTTTCCCTCCCTCTGTGCCATTTCTTTTCCCTCTCCTCCATCCCCAGTCCTGACTGTTTTGCAGTGTAAATCAATGCCCGTTGTATGAGGTTGATTTGTCCAAATGAGAGTAGTTCCATTGAACCAATTGTTGAATGGTAGTCAATACATTCCAGTGAATATTATCTAGTTACAAGTAGCAAGAAGATTTAGGCCCAAAAATAAACACTTTATTTTCCTTCCCCTCTCACCCTCAAAAATAAATATATACAATTTGAAAGACCGGACATAAAATACTTTCCTACCCTAGCATGAAGGACCACTTCTAGAAAGGTAAAACTTGGAGACATGAAAAGTGTGAATGTATGGTCATTTCCACACTAGACTGTTATAGTGCTATTATTCCACTTTCAACATCCTGTGGAATCCTGGGGTTTGTAGTTAAGGGGGGTGGGTGGGCTCAACTGCATATCCCAGGATTCCATAGGATGTTGAAGATAGAATAATAGCACTATAATAGTCTAGTGTGGAAATGGCCTGTGTTTCATATGGCTTCCACAGATATTAAGAAAACACTAGAAATCTTACGGTAAACAACATAAGGTGCCTGTACCACATGTCCCATGGGAAGGGTAAGGTGTATTGCAATTAAGTTCAGAAGTACAAAATCCACCAATTTTACGGCACTCAGCTTCAGTATGTGAAACCCTGCCAAGACAGGCATCACCTAGAGAGAGAGAAGATGATTGAGTTAGGATCTGTGTTCCTCCATGCAAGTGTTACTCCAAGAGTAACTCTTGCATGTTACTCTTGCAGGACTCCATTCATGAAATGGCAAACTGAATACATTCTTGTATGATGACAAAACAAAACAAAACAAAACAAAACAAAACAAAACAAAACAAAAGCTCGACTGCAGGTATAAGGAGCTTCCATGGACATATGATAAGCGCAGGATTCCAGCTGCGTTTTTTAGAAATCTTCCAACAGTCCTGTAAGGGAGGTGTCTATTATTATCTCCATGATGAACATGGAAGATGTCATGAAAAGTGATGAATGCTCAATGCCCATCAGTGGTACATGTCACAGGTGGAGCTGGATGGATTTCTTTACCTCCATCCCGTGTCTCTTCAGCCTTTAAACTCTATTACACCCTTTCCTCTTCTGTATGTCTCTTTCAGCAATTTCTCTCATCAATAATGATACATTTCCCACATTGTTCTTTAGGTGGTACAAATTCATGTCTGAAACATGACAAGTATGTATTTTTGTAATATTATTCTCCATTTTTACCAAGTGTAGGCCCAAATCCTGTTGGTACACTCAAGTAGAGAAAACCCATGGAATTAATGGGGTTTAAGAAAGTGCTAACTCATCATTTGCCAATTGACCTAATGAGTCTACTCACATTGAGACTACCAATAGGATTCAGACTGAAAAGCCATATTGTGATGGTCTGGAAGAGAAGAAAAGTTACTTTGGAGCCTATATATGACCAGGAGGCCACTTTGGCAATATTCTCAAATCTGGATGACCTCTGGATACTTGTCATGGTTACCATTCTAGGAGTTTTTCTTAAATATTCTCTTTTTGATTTTAGTGTATGCCTTACCTGGAGAAGCCAACAACATCAATACAAGGAGAGCAATGGGAAGGTTTCCAGGCTGCATGACTTGACTGGGATGTCAGGTCAAAGGCAGAGACCAAGTCCAGGACAGAGTGCTATGAAGTTCCTCTGTCATCCACCAATCTGGGTGCGTACGTATTTATAAGGCTCTTAATGGCCAGCCCTGTGCATTAATGTTCCTGAAGTCAAACACATAATGGCAGAATCCCCTGGTGCATTGCTCCTCAACAATCTCTGGTGTTCCAGGAAAGAAGTCAAGTGCTGTTAGTTGATATAAAGATATTCAAAGTTCACTGGATTGGAAAGATTTTTTTTAATTGTTCTAATGTCTTTTCCTTTTATTGGCCATATCAGTTCTAGTCTGTGGGTCATTGCTTTGTTTGTCATACTTGTTGATAGATTTAGTTATAATTTGAGTGGATTCTATCTCTGCTGTTTGAAAGAGCTTTATTGATATGCCATCTCTTCCTCGTGATTTATTTCCCTCAAATGCCTTTGGAACCTCTGCTAATAGTGGAAGGGAAATATTCAGTACCTGCCGAAAGCGGGAGTGAGATCTTTATTACCTGCTGACAGACCCGTCTCGGGGAAGAGAATTCTTTATTACATATATATTTATTAAGTCAGAGGTTCAAATAGACAGAAACATAGACATCTGGGTCTAAGGGCTGAAACTCCCCTAGCAAAGGTTAGATCAACTATCCCACAGTCACGTACCCAAGAGGAAAACCTCGGGAGGCACATATGCACACATCAAATGGGCCAGCCACAACTTTGACACCTTGAGAAACTAAGTGTCTCCGGGATAATGTTAGTGATTGCAATCGCGTGAACTACAAAGATGAGGTCCATCTGCATAACTAATTTTTGGTTCTTTTCTGGGAAAGGACCTGCTCCCCAGGCATACTTTGTACTATAATTGCCCCCCCTTTTGGAACTTTTTTTTGGAGAACTCCCACCTCTGACTAGCATTTGTCATGCTGTTAGTTTGAGGTTCCTCACTGCTTTCTTCACTTGCTTCTTCCTGAGCTGCAGTCTCCAAGATCAGGTGCAGTATAACCGCTTTCTTTCCTTCCACTTTTCCCGCTCTTAAGTCTTTCAGACTCAGTAGTCCTTGTGCATTTGTGTGAGTGATTGCTTTGTGTGTGTATGTGTGGAAATTCTGCCAATTCTGATAAATAAAATACTGTTAATTGAATACTTGACTTGTCTCTCATGTAGTCTGACTTTGTAGACATAGGGTTAAAGATCTCGCAGTATTGCCCTGCCCTCTGCTGGTTAAGGAGTGCTACACTAATTTCCCCTAATGTTTGTATTTTTGGAAGAAATCCGGGTGTCCCCCAGGGACCCCCAGAAGTCAGGGTAACACCTTGAGTACAGTTTCTACTTCACATTTTAAACTTGTAGGCTCATCTTCAATTGCTTCTTCCTTGTATGAATCTGTCATCCTTTCATCTCTTTCATATAGTTCTTCAGTGTATTATTTCCATTGCCTTTTTATTTCTACTTGGTCACGTAATGTATTCTCCTGGAGGTTGTAGAGCTTTTCCCACTCCCTTGTTTAAATTTTCCTTTGATTTCTCAGATGTTGTGGAAGTGAAGTCTTGCTCTACTTTTTCATTGTGTTCTATTTCTATTTCTCCACATTGACTTTTATTACATAGCTCTCAACCTTCTCTTCTCCAGGCTAGAAATACCCACCTCCCTAAGCAGTTCCACAAAGAGCAGGTTTTCCAGGCCTTTTACCATTATGGTTGCCCTCCTCTAGACACATTTCAGCTTGTCAGTATCTGTCTTGAATTATGGCACTCTCTGAAAGAAGCACTTATAAGACCTTTCTTGAAAAAAATTTCAGTGGACACCAGCTCCCTAGGTAAATATTGTCCAGTCTTTAATTTCCCTTTTCTAAGTAGAGCAAGTGGGGACAACACAACTCCAGGCTTTCTTGAAAGCAGGGGATTATCTGGACACATTCCTATCTGTGTTCAGGCCTGGTTATGGGACAGAAACAGTTTTGATTGCCTTGGTGCATGGTCTACACTAGGAGTTGGATAGGGCAGTGAGTCCCTCTTGGTCCTTCTGGATCTTTCAGTGGCATTTGACAGTATTGCCCATGGCATCCTTTTGGGTCATCTGACTGATAAGCGACTTGCAGGCATTGATTGGAAGTGGTCCTGGTCGTTCTTGCCTGGACATTCCCAGAGGGTGGTGCTGGGGGACTGTTGTTCAGCCTTTGGGCCATTAGCCTGTGAAGTTCCACAGGAGTCAGTACTATTCCCTATGCTTTTAACATCTACATGAAGCCAGTATGAGAGGGCATCTGGAGCTTTGGGACTGGATATCATCAATATGCTGATGATACCCAACTCTAACTCTTCTTCAAAAGTGATGTCAAAGAGGCTATGGTATTATGACTTACTGTCTGGATGCAGCAAAGGCCTGGATGCAGGTGAACAGACTGAGGTTTAATCCAGAGAAGACAAAGTATGGCTAGTGAATAAGATAACCAATCTGGGATTAGGATCATAGCCTGTTCTAGATGGGATTGCTCTCCTTCATGTTCATAGTTTGGGGTGGTCTTTGTCTGAGCACTGCACCCAGAATGCCGGGTTGCTGAGGTTTCCAGGAGTGCTTTTGCCCAATGTCAGCTGTTGCATCAGCTTGTTAAACTGATTTCTGGGGTCCCGAGAGGGACACCTAAATGCACTCTCAATTATATAAGTTGGGGAAATTAGCTAAGAGCACAGGCTAGCACTACAAGAGGCAGGGTAACATAGCTAGATCTTGAAGCCTATGTTTGTGGGGTCAGGCCGAGTCAAGGAGCACACGGAAGTTGAAGTAATAAATGTTGCTTTATTAAAAACACAATCAAACAGTGTATGCAGCACACTCACACAGATAACTAAAGAAATATAGGTTGGAGCGGGATAGAGGGATTTTTAGAGGAGTTGTTGGTTTGTGTAATACTTCACCTGTCCTGAAGCCCGGTTAGAAGTGGAGAAGCTGGGGAATGTGGATCTCAGCACGTGGACCTGAAGGGAAGGCTCTCTGGACAAAGCGACAGCAAGGCGGGATGGAAGCCAAGAGCGATCTGAAGAAGCGCTCAAAGTCAGGGGTTTTTATAAGGAGAATTGTGACCGCAGGCTAGTTCATACTTGGGGAAAACAATGGGTTTGGGGCTGGAGACAAAGCCTCCGAAAGGCCAGAATTTGAATGATTGAATTATAGCCAAATTGTCAATAGGGTAGCCAGTATGAAAACGCGGAGTGCTTGAGCGCTGTGTAGTCTGATGATCAAGCTGCCAGCATGGGGCAGAGGATCTTTTGAAAGTTGTATGCATACATAATTGAGGTACTTGCCTTGAGGTCTCCTGAAGCTGCGAATCAACTATTTCTGGCCTGCCTGTATTGTGTTGGAATATTACGGCGATTATCGGCCATGCCTGTCTGCGAGCTTGTCCAGGGGACCTCGCAAGCAGGTGGAGAGGAATGACTAAAGGAGGCTGAATTATTGATATAAAAAGATATCTTTATACCCCACAAGCTCGGGCCAGCCAGGGCAGTAACAAGCTGTAGCCTTTCTTGGGGAAGGCAGATCTGGCCACAGTGGCTCATTCCTTATTTAGCTCTTGATTAGACTAGTGTAATGTGGGGGTGTACTTGAAAAATGTTTGGAAGCTGCAGCTAGTGCAAGATGTAGCTACTAGAGTGAGGGTCAGGTGTATATTTTAGAGGCCATGTAACACCAGTCCTGCAAGAACTACTGTAGCTTCCAGTTTGCTTCTGAGCTCAATTGAAGGTGCTGGTATTGACCCACAAAGCCCTAAATGATTTGGGGCCAAGATATCTGAAAGACTGATTCCTCCCATATGAGCTTGCCAGAAATTTGAGATCTTTAGAGAATGTTGTGCTTGAGCTTGTTTGGAGGTTCTAGCAGGGGGGCGTAGCTATCGTATACCCTTGACCGAAGAATGGTACACTCCTTCTATCTGGGATGGTCTTCCTCTTCGACCGAGCGCGCAGCTTTGGGAGGGACGCACATGGAGCAGTGAGGGAGGAAGGGGGCACCCACCTAGCCAGCCCGATCAACCGAATCAAACCTGGTGATCAATGGGGTGACAGATGTCACAGCCAGATCACCCTCACATGAGTAAGAAGATGGATCAGATGGCAAAGGAAATCTCTACTTTAAAAACAGATATGACATCCCTGAAGGAAAGAACAAAACTAGTGGAAGAGAAGACACAACAGATAAAAGAAAAGCAAGCAATAGAAGAATTAAGAGTAAACAGACTGGACATGAGATACAGGGAACGCTGTTTGAAACTAAGGGGTGTAAAGGAGCAGGATCAGGAACAGATTTATGAAAAAATACTACAAGTACTGATGGACTATACCCATTTGCCAGAGGAAAGACTACACGCTAGTATTGAAAGGATCTTTAGAGTCAACTCAAGAATAGCTGAAGAATGAAACCAACCAAGGGATATAGCAATAAGCTTTACAAACTTGAGAACAAAGGAAATCATACTCCAAAAAAGTTACCAGGAAAAACTCTATATAGATTCTCAAGAAATAAAAATTTTTAAGGACATATCAGCTCAAATTCTAAAGAAGAGTCAAGAATACAGATTTCTAACACAACTACTCCTAAAGAATAACATAAACTATACATGGAGCCGAACAGAAGGGGTATATTTCAACCATAACCAAAAGAGATATAGAATTAACAGTATAGAAAAGGCAAGAGAAATAGCGGAGGTGCTGAAAAGAGATCTGGAAAAAACGGAAAGAAGACACAGGAAAAGGAACAGACAATATCCAGAGGAGAGAAAAGACCAGGAAGAAATGCTGGGAGCAGAAGGAGGAGAACAAAGAGTGAGAGAAAGTGACTCTTCAGAAGAACTAGAAGAACAGGACAGAAGTTTGGAAAGATAAGAAGGTGATTGCCAACTGGAGAGTGAAGCTGAGTACACAGAAGAAAATCGTTAAATTGAAAATATGGCAAATAGAGATCTAAAAATAACATCTTGGAATATTAAAGGAATTAACTCACAATACAAAAGACGACAGGTTTTTCATCAGTTGGAAAAAATAAATTCGGATATAATCTGCCTACAGGAGATGCGTATAGCTCAAAAGGACATGAAATACTTGAAAAACTTGAAATTGGGACAATGTTTTACTGCTTCCTACCATAAGAAAAAGAGAGGTGTGGTGATGTATATTAATAACAATTATGCGGCACAAGAACTTTTCATGGATCCTGCAGGACACTATTTAATTATAGAAGCTAACTTGGCAGGATTGACACTTTTACTGGTAGAAATATACTCTCCACAGGACAACAAGGAGAAATTTTATGCTAAATTAAGGAAGCAAGTTGCTGAATTCATTAATGAAAGCCAACATGATAATGTACTAATTTTAGGAGACATGAATGGGGTATTAAATCCAACAGAAGACAGAGCTATGGGAAGACTAATAAGAAAAAGTCAAGGAAAACTACCACAGACCTTTTTTCAAAGGATTGATGAACTGACCTTAATAGATGTCTGGAGCTTTAAACACGGATCAGAAAAAGGTTATACCTTTTACTCAGAGAGACATAACTCTATGTCTAGAATAGATTTGTTTTTACTATCTAATTCATTACACACCTATATACAAGACATGGAGATTTTACCAAAACTGACCTAGACCATAACCCAATTCTTCTACCACTTAAAGTTAAGCAAAAGAATGAATACAATTGGAGGCTAAACGATACCGTGCTTAAAGATAATGAACAAGTTAAAAACTTAAAAGTTATTATTAAAAAATATTTTGAAGAAAACACATGTTCGGATGTGTCAATGAATACTATCTGGGATGCAGGGAAAGCAGTCATTAGGGGGCATTTGATACAAATTGGCACCCAGAAAAAGAAAAAGAAAGAACAACAGGTACAGGAATTATGGAAAACATTACAGAAGAAAGAAAATGACTTGCAAAAAGATGTTATTAATCACAAATTAAGGATGGAAAAAAAAGGTTTACAGGACCAAGTTGCAGTAAAAAATATGGCAGAAATTGAAAGAAAACTAAAATACTGTTGCCTAAACTACTTTGAATACTCCAACAAACCTGGCAAATGGTTAGCCTACAAGCTTAGAAAAGAAAGAGAAAAAAAGAAGAATATATAAACTGAAGAATGGACAAAAAGAAACCACAGAACAAGGAGAAATCAAAAAAATTTTCCAAGACTCTACAACTCTATACCAAAAAGATCTGCCGCAAGATGTAGAAAACAAGAAAACAAAGAAATATCTCGACAAGGAAAAAATTTCAAAAATCTCTGAAGAAAAAAAGAAACTGTTAAATGCTGACATTACAATGGCAGAAGCGTCAGAAGCAATCAAAAAGTTGAAACTATCAAGAGCCCCCAGGCCAGATGGCTATACAGCAAGCTTCTACAAAACATTTCAATCAGAGATATTACAACCTTTGACTAACACTTTAAATGAAATTAGAAAAGAAGGGATACCAGCTACATGGAAGTATGCTAATATAGTACTAATTCCAAAGGAGGGGAAAGATCATCAACAACCGGAAAATTATTGACCGATATCTCTACTAAACACAGATTATAAAATTTTCACAATTATTCTGGCGGAAAGATTTAAAAAGATCCTTCAAAATGTTATACACCCAGATCAAAATGGTTTCTTGCCATTTTGACAGTTGAGAAATAATACAAGAACTCTTTTAAATGTGATTGAACACTTTGACAAGAGAAATGAAAAAAAAGTGGCTATTCTTTTCCTTGATGTGGAAAAAGCATTTGATAAACTCAAATGGACACCTATGATAGAAGTACTAAAAAAAATGGACTGAGGGGAGAACTTCATCAGATGGATAGAACAGATCTACAAAGAACAAGAGCTAAACTCATAATAAATGGTGAGTCATCAGAAAAGATAAAGATCTGTAAAGAAACAAGACAGGGTTGCCCGATTTCTCCACTTCTCTTTATAGCCACACTGGAAATATTAAACAACAATATACGATCAAAGTCTGAAATAAAAGGCATTAAGATCAAAGGCCAAGAACACAAACTCAGAGCATATGCAGACGACTTAGTATTTTTTATAGAAGAGCCAATGACAGGGATTAAAGAGTTAATTAAGGAATTAAGAAGATTTGGAGAAGCAGCTGGTTTAAAAATAAATAAAAACAAA
Source organism: Cyclura pinguis (assembly GCA_030412105.1). Taxonomy (NCBI): domain Eukaryota; kingdom Metazoa; phylum Chordata; class Lepidosauria; order Squamata; family Iguanidae; genus Cyclura; species Cyclura pinguis. The sequence continues at coordinate 11,455,623 of CM059599.1, read as the reverse complement.
TCTTATATAATGACAAAGAACATGAGACAAATGGAAAAAGAAGAAATTATTAAAATGACAGGAATTAGGATAGAGAAAAAAATAAAATACTTGGGAATATACTTCACAGAAAGTAACAAAGACTTATTTGATAATAATTATAGTAAAGTATGGAAAGAAATATCGGAAGAAATAAAAAGATGGACAAATCTAAACTTATCGCTACTGGGGCGAATTGCAGAGATAAAAATGAACATTTTATCCAAATTAAATTTCTTATTCCAAAATTTTCCAATTATTACAAATGATGAACCTATTCAAAAATGGGAAAAAGAATTATCCAAATTTATTTGATTGGGTAAAACTCCAAGAATTAAGTGGAAATTGCTAATTGAACAGAAGGAGAGAGGTGGATGTGGTTTGCTGGACCTAAACTTATATTATCATGCAAATGCATTGACCTGGATACAGGAGTGGATTACCCTCAAAGATAAAAGACTTTTAACATTAGAAGGATCAAATATGAGATTTGGTTTTCACGCCTACTTATGGTATGGCAAAGAAAAAATAGATAAAGATTTTTCAAATCATTATATAAGAAGATCACTAATTAGGATTTGGAAGAATGTAAAGAAATCTACTTATAATAAAATACCCCTTTGGTTATCACCTCAAGAAGCTTTATACAGGAAACGGTCTGACCAAGAACAGGAATGGATAAGATACAAAGATCTAATAATTCAAGACAAGCAAGAAGTAATAAGGATGCGAACCCAGGAAAAGCTTGCTGCACACGGTTTTAATCTCAGTTGGTTCCCATATCTCCAATTGAAAGAACGCCATATGATGGACCTAAAGTTGGAGGGCATATCCACACAAAAAACATATAATGAGCTGGAGAACATAATATTTCTTAAAACAAAACAAAAAACTTCGCAATTTTATAAATATTTTCTAACTCAGAAACTAGAGGATGAAACAGTAAAAGAAGTAATGATAAAATGGGTGCCAAACCTCCAACATGAAATCCCAATTGACCATTGGGAAACAGCATGGAAAAATACGAACGAGTTCACCAGTTCTTAAGATTTAAAAGAAAACTTTGTTAAAATGATGTATAGGTGTTATCTGACACCTGAAAGGATTGAGAAAATATACCACATAGGAAATAATAAATGTTGAAAATGTAAGGACAACATAGGCACATTTTATCATATTTGGTGGACATGCCCAAAAACAAAGCAATATTGGATAAAGATACATGAAATATTGAAGGAAATATCCAAGGTTTCGTTTCCTATGTTACCTGAATTATATTTATTAAACATGACGCACATGTCGGACAGATCTGGGGCAACAAAACAAATGGATAATACTATATTTAATAACTTTGGCTAGAATGATATTTGCTCAAGTTTGGAAAATGCCCTATGTTCCTGATGTAGGACAATGGTTGACAAAAATAGTAGACATGAAACAGTTCGATATACTGTCTCATTATTTAAAAGGAAAAAAAACCTGATTTGCTGGAAAAGCAATGGCGATTGGTAATGACATATGTAAGTGAACAAGGTGTGAATAGTACTCAAATGTGAGTTTGGATGTGAAGAAATGGAAGGTATATAAAAGAGGAAAGGAACGTATATGATTTATGGAATAGAGAGAAATATCTTGATAATAACAAATATAGATAATCTTTACACTTTAGTAAATTAAGTATTGTTAACATATATGTTTGGTAAAGATATTAAAGGAAATGTGTAATCAAACAGTAAAAAAGGAGAAGATAAACTAAGATAAGGGAATTACATAAGTTAAGAAGAAATAACGTAAATATATTTACGTTGTGTAGACGGCAAAGGAAGTCAAGGTGAACTTAATGAAATTTCCTATATAAACTTATAAGAAACAGATGATAAGTTGTACAAATGTATATATGTACTTGAAAATATTGAAAAGGAACAGTATGTAAAGTCACCATTTATTTTAACCATGTGATTGTATTTTATATAAAAATAAAATTAAAAAAAAAAAGAGAACGTTGTGCTGAGTGTCCCAACACCTCATGAAATTAGGTTGGTGGGCACACGTCATAGGGCTTTCTCTCTGTGGAACTCCTACCAAAAAAAACCAGGGTGGCCCCACCTCTTTTGAACTTCCAGTGGGTAGCCAAAACAGTGCTGTTCTGCATGGCATTCAGTGTTTGAAATTCCTGTTTTAACTATTCCAAAACTGGATCCAAGAAGGATATTGACAAGCTGAAAAATGTCCAGAGAAGGGAGACTGAAATGGTGAAGGGTCTGGAAACCATGTCCTATGAGGAGCAGCTAAGGGAGCTAGGTATGTTTAGTATGATGAAAAGAAGATTAAGAGATGGCATGATAGCCATGTTTAAATATTGGATGGGATATCATGTTGAAAATGGACCAAGCTTGTTTTCTGCTGCTCTAGAAACTAGGACATGGAGTAATGGATTTAAGCTACAGGAAAAGAGATTTCACCTAAACATCAGGAAGAACTTCCTGTTACAGCCATTTGACAATGGAATATGCTGTCTTAGAGTGTGGTGGAATCACCGTCTTTGGAAGTTTTTAAACAGAAGCTGGATGGCCATTTGCTGGGGTGCTTTGAGTGTGTGTTTGTGTGTGGCAGGGTGTTGGACTTGGTAGCTATTGTAGTCTCTTCCAGCTCTATAATTCTATGGCCATTTCCTCAGTTCACAGTTGTAGTGCTATTATTCCACTTTCAACATCCTGTGGAATTCTGGGGTTTGTTGTTTACTGAGACCCTCAAAATGTCCCTCCTTAAAGTGTGAACATCAGGATTGCATAGGATGTTGAAAGCAGAATAATAGCACTGTAATAGTGAAGTGTGGAAGTGACTTATGATTTTATGGATTCTAGGATATTTTGTTGTATCTTTGAGGAGGTTTTAAAGAATATTTTAATGTGTTTTAACATGTTCTTATCTTGATATCACTTTAATTGGTTTTTATTTGTTCATCACTTTGGCCTGGGAGGTGATACAGATATCCTTTGAATACATAAAATAATTAAATTTCAGCAATATATATATGTTTATTAAATTTTTTATACAGTTGTATATTTCAAGCATAAACACAATAAAGTCTCTTTGTATCTTTGAAGTAGAATCTCTATGTTATGATAATGTGTTTTGGAAAAGAAGTAACAGTGGATCAGTCTTGAAGGTGACACGGTTATTGTTGTTGGAAATGGGATTTCCTCAAGTGGGTCACTTTTCATAAAATCTGAAGAAAGATAGTGGATTTTCTGTTGTAACTCCAAAGTCTCTTGTACTAAAATAAAGAAATATATTTCTTAACTGGGAGAGAGGTCACAGATAATGATCTTGGCACTTACGAAATATTGCCTTAATAAACAGTTATATGACTTTTAATTCATTGATGATTTCTTTAGCCACCATCCACCATTAAAAGAATCAAAAGCTGTGCCCTCTACAGTTTCAAAAAGGATCTTGGCCTAGTTTCTCAAGCAAAATCCATACATTCAATGGTCCTCACTGCTTGAGGAAGTGAGAGAAACACAATGATGGCAATGATGCCTTCAGGTTGGCTATCACCTGGGGAAATAGTCAAAACAATGAGAATTCTACAATTTCCCAATCAATGAAATTGTTCCTATGTCTTCTCTACATTTATGGCTCAGTCACTCAAGTGGTTGACCAAAAGAGATTAAAGTGATTAATGAAAGTAAAGCTGCAGTCTTATGGACCTTTACCTCGGTGGAAGAGACACTAAACTCAATGTGGTTTACCTCAGAGCAGAAGGACATTTCAAATGAGGGGTTGGCTGCATGGAACTCCCATACCTATTTGTGAGGCCCCTGAAACCTTTTTGGTACTCTCACCACCAAAGAACATTCACCTCCAAATCCATGGAGCCCTAATTCCATTCATTGCAGTTTGCCACAGTAATTTGGTTGTAAGCCACAGCACCACAAATGTTCTTACTTTCTATCTCCCGGGCTCTGTCTGCCTGGGTCTTCTCTTTTCTTTCTATTCCCTTTCCTTTCTCTTTTGCAGGCCATTTCTGCACTACACTGTTAAAATGCTGTTATTCCACTTTCAGCATCCTATGGAATCTTGGGATTTGCAGTTTAGGGAAGGGCATGTAGAATTCTAAGCCAGAGAGCTCTTTGGCGTCAGTAAACTACAAACCCCAGAATTCCATAGGATGTTGAAAGTGAAATAATAGCACTGTAACAGAGTAGTGTGGAAATGGTCTCAGACTTTCTTTCCCCTTCATTATTTATCTTTGTTTCCAGTCCTGAATGATTTTCAGTGGAAAGAAAATTTTTATATCCTATTGGTTACTCTGAGCTAAAATAGACCCATTGATCAATTGTCAAATAATGAGTAAACACACGGGTAAATCCAACTGACATATATACACAGGGTTAGGTCCATAATTAAACTTTCCATGTATTTCCCTTTCTTTCTCTACAGGAAAAAAGGAAAATAGCAAGAAAACCAACTAGGTCATCTTAAAGGCATGTTCATTCATCTTAAGAAGTATGGTTATAGTTCATTTTTTTTCCTACCAAAAATGAAAATATGAAGTTTGAAAGACAAGTCATCAGGCACCTTCCCACCTAAGCATAAGGGATAATTTTTAGACACAAAAGAAATGGAGATGTGAAAACATAAATGTGTGTTTTATTTGTATTCCGTAGATATTAAGGAAAAAAACCCTGAATTCTTATGGTGTACAACATATGACACCTTCGTCACATATTCCAATGGTGGGATGATGGAAATCTTCAAAGCATTTAGTTCCAAAACTACAAGATCCATGGTGCCTCATGCAATCATTTTCATTATGTATATATAATACATAGGCATGTCCTAGAGAAAATGCTTGAATTATAATTTTCTTTCATTCTAGTCTATAGGACCCCATACTCAAGGTTTTTCCTTGCATCCTATATGAAATGGAATGCCAATTACTTTCTAACCAATAATAACAGCACTCAGAGAGAGCACTGTCAATACGTTTAAAATATGATGGCCTGAATCCTATTGGTCAGTCACAACCAGAGTAGACCCATTGTATCCATTATTGAATGGTGAGTCAGCACATGGCTTTTCTAACCTAGGTATTAGGGTTCTAGCCAATATAAACAACCTGCACTCATGTAGTTAAGTGGTGTTTAGTCTACACCACTCTTCCTCTGAAAGGTAACATTGTGCAAGTGATTATCTGACAGTATGCCTAATTATTTTCCTATTGTGCAATGGGGTGTGTGCAGTGGCACCTTCTGAAAACTCAGCAAACAACGTGGTATCTTGAATCATAGAATCATAGAATCATAGAGTTGGAAGAGACACCAGACGCCTTCCAGTCCAACCCGCTGCTATGCAGGAACACCCATCAAAGCATTCCCAACAGATGGCCATCCAGCCTCTGCTTAAAAACTTCCAAAGAAGGAGACTCAACCACACTCCGAGGAAGCATATTCCACTGTCGGACAGCTCTGACCGTCAGGAAGTTCTTCCTGAGGTTCAAGTGGAATCTTCTTTCCTCCAGCTTCAATCCATTGTTCCTTGTCCTAGTCTCTGGAGCAGCAGAAAACAAACCCACTCCCTCCTCGACACGACATCCCTTCAAATGTTTAAACATGGCTATCATGTCCCCTCTTAACCTTCTCTTCTGCAGATTAAACATACCCAGCTCCGTAAACCGTTCTTCATAGGGCATGGCTTCCACACCCTTCACCATTTTGGTCACCTTCCTCTGGACACATTCCAGGTTGTTGATATAGTTCTTGAATCGGGGTGCCCAGAACTGGACACAGTATTCCAAATGAGGCCTAACCGATGCAGAATAGAGTGGTACCATTACCTCCCTCGATCTAAACACCATACTCCTATTGATGCAACCAAGAATTGCCTTGGCTTTCTTGGCTTAAGATCCTCACAAAGTCATGCACATCCATGAAAGCCCAGCTGGATCAGAAATCTTTACACTTAGAGAAATCCACTTGTATTCTTTTCATAATGGCAAAAAACAAGTGCAATTTCAGGTGTAAGGGAACTTACATGGACAAATAATGCCAACAGGATTCCAATCATGTTTTTATAACTCTTACAACAAGCATGTAGGGAGGGTGTCGATGATCATCTCCATGCTGAAGATGGGAGATGACGTTGAAAAATAATAGATGCTCGAAGGACCCGCCAGTAGTACATGCCACTGGTGGAGCTGGATGGATTCCTCTATTTCTATTCATGTCTCTTTGGCCTTTGAACTGTATTATATCCTTTCTTCTTCTGTCTTCTGCCTGTTTAAGTAATTGCTCTAATAAACATTTATAGTTGCTCCACTCTGTTCTTTGTGTGGTACCAATATATGCACCAAACTTGGAAATTATGTACTTTTGTCATACCATTTGTTACCCTGTGTACTGGGGGTCCCGGGAGGGACACCAAAATGTGCTCAACAACCTGGAGGTCTCCTAAAGCAGCAATTCAGCTATTCCTGGCCTGCCTGTATTGTACGGCAATTAACAGCCAAGCTTGTTTACGTGCTTGTCTGGTGGCCTCGGAAGCACATGGAAGGAAGTAGAGAAGTGAAGCTGAATTGTGATATCAAAAGGATATCTTTTAATATCCCCAAAGCTCAGACTAGCCAGGGCAGTAACAACCCCCCCCCGAAAATGGGCGATGTTGGGGACAATATGGGACATTTTCCAATCAAAAATCAAAAATCAATTTAGAGTCGAATAGGAGCTTGCAGGTTGGTAGCTGTATCACTCCTTAGGAAAGGGAATTTCAGGAAGAGCAAAGGATTACTATCTTATAAAGACAGTCCTAACTAAAAACCTAAACCTAAACACACACAAATGGCAATAACGCAATAGTAAACAATTAAACAATAAACAATGTCCAATGTCCCCTCAATAGGGAACTGTCGAAAAATGAGCAGTGATAGTACATAGCAAATGCAATTCAATGAAATATGGTAAATCCAATGCATGGTCTCGCAATGAAAGCAATCCAATGAGCAAACAGTTCAATTGTGGAATGAAAGTTCATAGTCCGGGAAAGGTGAGGTGCAGGCAAAAGTCTTGGCATCCCCCCTCGCAACAGGAAAAGTCTTTTAGCTGGAGTGAAGGAGCAAAACATTAGTCCATCCAGGCAACAGAGCAGGAACAAGAACAAAATGTCCAAGTCGGTGCAGCCTGGCTTGCTGCAAGTTCAAGAGCAAAGAGTCTTGGCAGAGTTTGGAGCCTGGAATAGTCCATAGGTTTCCTCGGGTCAGCAGCTGGTAGTAGGAATGGCAAAAAGTCCGTCGTGGCACACAGAAGGCTGCATGGTCACCTTCCCTCACAGTCACGAGTGTCGTCCAAGAACCAGGAATCTCCAAGTCTCGACCATCAGATGGAGCGGCAACTTTCTTCATCACCCCCCCCACGGTACTCGAGGGCGATGGTACTACCTCGGGATCTTCCTAGTCTTCTGGATCAATTGACTTATTAGAGTTTCAGCAGAAGAACTGACATAATCATATACCATAAATGCAAATGGCCAGCTCAAATCCTACTGGGAATTCAATATGAAACTGGGTCATCATGACTGAGAAGACTAAGAGCCCACAGGGACATAAATAGCTATTGTGAGTAAAGCAGTATTGGCCTGAGGGGGGCTGTTGGTCAGGACAGTGAGGCTGCTGGTTCGGGTCCCGCATCAGCTCATGGGTCTAGAGACAGGCCAATGTTAACCTCCCAGCCACACGAGAGGAACCCCCGGTTATGAAGGTCCCATTCACACTCCGGTCTGTATAACATGGACCTGCACGCTCGCACCCTCCTTGCTCAGACCGAAGCCAAAGGTCCAAGCCTGATGATGTTAACGAGGGCTTGGGGCGGCTCAACAACCTAGTACTGATAGTTTGATGCTGCCTCCGAACAAGCAGTACCACCATCCACAGATATAGCTGAACTCCGAAGGCAGACCTGAAGACTGGTCACCTTCGGATAGGCTTTTGCAACCAAACGGGACATTCAATTTAAGACAATCTGTACCAACAACAACACCACTTCCCAATCACCCAAACATAAACAGGAACTATGTACATGAGTGGTAGGTCAGAGAGTTGGCCATCTCTCTCCGTCCCGTACAGACAATGTCAATTTATCCATTGTCATACACCTCATAAATTGAAGCAAACGTCTCGGATAAGTTAATTTCTGGAATGTCCTTGTAATTTAGTGATACTTGAGGAGCGATTACATTAATGGAAGTCTTCCCAGTAACTTCCTCAAGCGAGTCTGTATCGGCAATGCCTTTCAGATGGACTAGACGACCCTTCCACTCTTTCAGTTGAGAGACGTGGAAGAACTTCAGACAGTCTCCCTTTTTCCTGGGAATCCTTACCTGATATACAGCAGGGGAGATCCTCTTCACAATGGGGACAGGGCCAACCCACTTGGCAGCGAGGGAGTGCTTATCCTTATAGAAGTTTCTATATAGGACTAGCTGTCCCTCCTTCCACTGGCAAGGGTGATGAAGCCATCCCAGTGTCTTGTCCATTTTCTGTAGGTTTTTGCCCAGCTGGGCAGCTACTTGCCTGTGTACTTGCCCTATATGCTGCACTAGGTTCCGCATCCACTCGTTATTTAGAACCACCGGCTCTAAATCGGAGGGGAGACTAGTGTCTATCCAAAAAGCCTCAGGCAGCATCGTCTTCCGCCGAGTCATCACCATGCGTGGCGTGAAGCCATGAGAAGCTACCGTGCCTCGGAAGGCCATCAAAATAATTGGCAACTTATTATTCCAATCCTTGCCGGAGGAACGCACCATCTTCCGAAGTGCTTCCTTCAGATAGTGGTTCGTTCTCTCGATTTGACCTGAACTCTGAGGATGGTGGGCGATATGGAAGCACTGGCGAATGCCCAGTGCCTTGCACAACTCCTGGGTAACTTCACTCGTGAAGTGTACCCCTAAGTCCAAATCAAGGTCATGTGACACTCCCCACCTCACCCAAACAGTATTAAAGAGAAAGCGTGCCACCGTGCTTGCTGTGTTGTCTCTACAAGGAAAAACCTTGATCCATTTGCTGAAGGGATCAATGACAGTTAAACAATATTTGTTCCCCCGTGGGGTTGTAGGTAATGGGCCTATGAAATCTATTTGAATGCGCTACCAGGGACCCTCAATGCGTTGGTGCTGGATGGGTGCCTTGGGGCCAGAGGTGTCAGCATTGACCATGGCGCACACCAAGCAGTTGTCGACACACTGGTCTATGTCCTGCTTGATCTGCGGCCACCACCCAGTTTCCCTTACCCTGTCCAGAGTCACACTTCACCCTCGATGCCCCTGCTCATGCACAAACCGGATGATTTCACTGCGGAGGTCTTGGGGCATGATCCAGTGGCATTGGCCACTGGCATCGATAGACCAATACCCTCCTTCTAGTTGGGAGATCTTGAACTAACCGGACTCATCTGAGCCCTTCTTGGCCAATTCCAAGATCTCAGAATCTCCCTTTTGCAACACTCCCAGATCGAACATGGGAGGTATCACGCATTCCTTAGGATTGACATTTATGGCGGTGATGGGGGCCCCATCGTACTGTAAAGCGTCATCCCAAGCTATGGCGTCTGCCCTGGTGTTCCAAATACATGTAGCCATGTTCTTCTTCTGGTGTCCTTGGACGTAAGCAACCCATGCAGGGGCAGTCCGTTCCTCAATCCGGGCAGCGATCGTGACCCATTTATCGAGATGGGCAATGGGCTTCCCATTGGATGTTTTGAGGTCATTTTGGAGCCAGATCGGTAACCAAACACTGGCTGCTTTGGCAGTCCAATCAGAGTCTGTATAGATGGTCAGGGGGCAGTCAAGCGGTTCATGCTCCAGGATAGCCCTTAGAGCTTCTACTTCCGCCACCTGGCTGGAGTGTGGCCGGGCTTTTCCCTGTAGGGTGAAGGTGTCTGTGACTCGGATCGCTCCACAGCCTACAGTCCACGTGCATGCATGACCCATCACAGAACCAAGAAATGAAGCCCTGTAACTGAGCTTCCTCCAGGGAGGCTCCCCATTCCACTGGCCATTGACTAGTGTTTAAAGGTGGTAAAGGACACCCATGCGTGGCTCCGGTCACGACTAGACCATAGGGAGCTGGTGGTTCTTGCAGTTGCTTCTGAAAATCCACCCCAAGTAACACCAGGGAAACAGTCCATTTGGCAATCCTGGCGTTGGACACCTGGCCATTCTGGACTTTTCGTGACAGGATGTACTTAAGCGGTGTGTGTGGGGTCTGGACAATCACAGGGGCGCCTCCAATCATAAACTCCCAGTGCGTTATAGCCCAGATCAGTGAGAGGCATGTTTTCTCGCATGGAGTAAATTTACTCTCGTGTGGGTCCAAATTCCTGGAGGCATAGGCTATCACACGCTGAGTGCTGTTTTGTAGTTGTGACAGAACTGCTCCCATACTCCTGTCCAAGATGGTTAGTTGTATGAGGAACGGCTTAGCCATATTCGGGTGCGCAAGGGCAGGTGCTCTCATCAAGTCCTCCTTAAGTTGGGCAAATGCCTGCAGTTGTGCCGGTCCCCACTCCCACTGGGCATTCTTCTTTAATAGGGCATATAGAGGCTTTGTCTTGGCTGTGAAAGACTCTGTAAAGTCCCTGGAAAAGTTGAATGTCCCCAGAAGAGAACGCAAGGAGTGCACCTCTGTGGGGGCTGGTAACTTCGAGATCATGTCTACCCACTGTGCATCAGTAGTGCGACCTTTGGTGCCTAGACAAAACCCTAGATATTTTACTTTGGTGGATACCAATTGGGCCTTTTTATGGTTGGCCTTAAAGCCGGTGTCGCAGAGGATTCCTAACACCTCGTAGGTGATCTCCCGGGTCTTGAAATGAATGGAATGAATAAGAATGTCGTCCATGTAAGACAAGACGTGAGACCTGGAAGCTGGCTGCAGCTTGTTTGACATCTTTACTATGTGGGTATGGCAAATGCTTGGGCTGGAATGGAAGCCCTGGGGCATGCGTTTAAACACATACTGTTGCCTCCGGAACGTGAAGGCAAATTTATACCAACACGCCTCGAGTAATGAAATTGAATGGAACACATTTGCCAAGTCCAAGACACTGTAAAATTTGGCTCCTGCCCCAATAGCGGACAGGATTTCATTATACTTAGCCACGACGGGCGCAACGGGAGGGGTGACGGAGTTCAATGCTCTAAAATCTACCATCATTCGCCATGTTTTGCCATCTGATTTCAGCATTGGCCATAAGGGCGCATTGCAGATGGACTGCATAGGGGTGACTACATCCTACTTCATGAGTCCCTCAGTTGTTTTCCCAATGCCTTCCTCTGCTTCAGCTGGATATTTGTATTGTTTCTGAGGTGGGGGGTCCTGGCCTTCTATCAAGACGCAGGCTCCCTTTACAGTCCAATACTCTATTTTATCCTTTATCAACACCTCTGGGAAGGCCTTCACTCATGGGTCGCTGGTCACACAATGCACAGGGGCAGGAGCTTTAATGGCGGCACAACGGTGCACGGCAGAAATCTCTATTGGTCCCTGATCTAGCTGCCATAGAAACCAGTTTGCGTAATCATCTCTGAGCCTGTTTCCCCAGAGAAAACCAATGCCTAAAAGGTCATTGTCTTCTCCCCTGTTCTCGGAAGCCCACAACTGAAAATGAAATGTCTCTATAGACATTGGGATGCCTGTCCATGCCCTAGCTTGGTGACCCCCCCCCGCCATATCCAGAGAGCTGGACATGCTCAGGTGTGGGTTCACCATACCTCACAAGTTTGGAGTGCAGCACGTTTACTGCTGCACTAGAATCTACAAGAAGGGTGGTAGGAGTCTTATCCCTCTTGGTCCCTATGCCTGTCTTCACCCAGAACCTTCTCCACCTCTCTGGTTTTAACCTAGCCACAACGTTGCGGGGAAGCTTCCTGGACCGAGGGCACGCCTATGCTTGCAGATCCAGGTTAGGGTAGTATCCAGCCGGAGGTGGGCCGTCGGTCACGGCCTGGACCGGTTGTTTACTTCCCGCCTGAAACTGCTTATCTAGAGCTTCCAAAAGCTTTGATGTTGGCTGCTTATCGAACTGGCTAATGTCCAGCCCTAACCTTCTGAGTATGCCCCAGACCCTTACTCTGTCTGAGGAATACGTCTGGGCCATGAGATCATACCCGCCAGACGTCTCCCAGGGAGAGCCCGAGTCAGAGGGCTGTTTGGGGGCAGTGGGCTGCTGTGGGGGACTTCCTGCCTTGCCTGGCTGGCTGCAGAAATCCCGTCCCTGCCACTGCCTTTTGTCCTGTCTGGGTGGCGGTCGCGAGTTTCAAGTCCCTCGCGGAATGGAATTTGGAGCCGTTTTCCTATGCTGGGAATGGGGCCCATAGTTCGAGTAAGTAACCTCGGCTATATGTTCCCAATTCCCGGGTTCCTTCCTATGCATCTTGAGGGGAGGTCTTAGAGATCCTGCCTCGCGGAGCAGGTGACAGACCCGTCGGAGGTTCTTCCCGAACTCTTCCCCGTGGGTGTGGCTGGATCCACCAAACCTAAAACCATCTTGGTCTCGTGATTAAGACCTCCGTATAAGAGCGTCTTAAATTTGAGGCCGTTCAAGTCGTAACCACGGGGTGTCAAGGGGACCTTCTCTGCCAGAATGGTGAGGAGCTGCTTTTGTGCCACGTAAGCCTCAGGGTTCTCACGAGGACCCTGTTGCTCCATGACATAGAGCACACCTGCACTCTGTCTGGGCCACAAAATCCTAACTACCTCTCTCATCTAGTCATGGGCCTCGAGCCTCATCAGGCCTCGAGCCACCACGGCTGACTCAAGAGTAGGGAGCTCGGAGGGGGACATACAAAGCCGAGCCAGTTGGGTCAGGTCCTGACCATTGGCTGTCGGGTGAGAATGTATCACCGCATTTAGCCACATAATCCCGGTGGACCGATTTGAAGGACCCAACTGGTCTGCAATTGCTTTGGCCTCAGTAGCATGCCAGGGGACCCTAGTCTCGATGACCTGTGTCTCCTGCGTCTCTTTTCTATCAGAACTGCCTTCTGCAAGGGGAGTGGTACGTCTCGTCATGGACCGTGTCTCTACAGGGTTGACTGGGACCTTAGGGTCACTCCAGTCTGGATTGTGGGGAACAGTTACCTGAGCATCCTCCGGCAGTGCCTCCCCAGAAAAATCCTCTGCAAATGTTGGGAGTAGCTCTGGGCACACAGCCGAAATTAAGGCTTTGCGCATTTGGAGCTGGCTTTCCAGTGCAGTAATCTGTTTCTGGCAAGCTACATGGCTAACAGCCTCCTGCTGTTCTCTCACTTGCCCCACCATGAACTTGGTGGCAGACCGGGCATGATCCAGCTCTGTATCTAAGGCGTGGGCTTTCTTTTCCCACATTTGCGCCACTATCGTGATGTTGCTCAGCTTCTTTGCTGAAGCCTGTGCTACAGAGGCAAAAGTTACCTTGTCCACGTGCAGCGTTTTGACCTCGGCCTGAAGCCTGGAATTCTCCCTTTCTACACTTGCTAATTTCTCTCTGGTCTCTACCAGGGCACTACTAGCATCTCTGGCCACAAGCCAAAGTCCCCAAGTGGCCAAAGCGTCCTTAGACGGCCCGAATGGGTTCTTTGATTTATGTGCCAGGGTGTATGCTTCATGGAGTGAGGTAAAGGGATCGGCCATCTGGAAGATGGAGTCCTTCCAGGGTCATTTCCCCTTACTCAACATCCATCTCTCTAGTTTATCTCTGACCTCTTCCCCCAACATGAGGTCCTTGATGGTGACCTTACTACTCTCTGCCATTTTCCACACAAACCACAACTATCTCTAACACTACCTACAAGCTACAAACTACAAACCATAAACTACAAACGGGACCAGAAACTGGAGTGACGGGAAGGATCACCTACACCCCTGGGGGACTGAAGGGAAACGAACTCTGTGGAACTTCTCTAGGAAAGAGGGACGGGAACCTATCTCCAGCCTACCCAAACAAAATCACTTTGGTACTCCCAAGCCTGGTTTTCAACCTCGACAGCATTGGGGACCAAAGGACGAGGTAACGGTTCAGGGACAGGGAGGTCACCTAGACCCAGGGAACCCTCAGCAGCACTCAGCCTACCTGAAGGGGGGAAACAAATGCTCTGGAACTTACTACGCTGCCTGGTCAAGCAGCGGGGAAAAAGGGATGGCAACCTAAACCAAAACTGTTCCTAACAATTTTTCGCGTGAGGGGCGCCTACTTCTACCTCGGGACAAACTTCTTAAAACCCTACACAAGTCAGGACACACCCGAAATTCCAACAGCCGGGATGCACCTACGCTTTTCACAACTATCAGTGGGACGCACCTGCACTCTCAAAGCTACACAATAACAACAACTGATGGGATGCACCCGTACTCTCTGGGGGGGGGGGATTTCTTCCCTAAGTGCTATTTTGCCTTGCCACTATGGTGTTGGATGAGTGTAGACTGTTCCTACCATGCTAACACTCTAACACTTTGGATCCCAGCCCATGATAGACCCCAAGTTAGGGAGGTACTTCCTGGTTCAGCCACTTGCACGGTCTTGTCATCTACAATGAGTCACTGCCAAAGTGAGTGACCACGTAGGTATGGCCACTGTACACGGCCAAGAATGAAAAGGAGCAGAACCACTCAACAAAGATAGCTCTAGAGCTCAAGCACACAGACTCCACACACACGTGTTCCTGCCTAACAGTGCTCTAACGACTTGATCGACTGTCACCTAAGTCAGTACAAGCCTGATTTGAGGAGGTTCACGACTCCTTCTCAAATTAGGGGTACCGGGGTTGCCCGCATTCTCCACCACTCTTTTGCCCTGTGTACTGGGGGTCCCGGGAGGGACACCAAAATGTGCTCAACTAAAGATGGGTAAAATTAGCTCAGAGCACTGCTTAGCGTTACAAGAGGCAGGGTAACGTAGCGAGATCTTGAACCCTGTGTCTACGGGGTCAGGCCAAGTCAAGGAGAGCACCAAAGTTGAAACAATAAATGATGTTTTATTAAACACAATCAAAACAGTGTATGTGACACATTCACACAAGATAACTAAAGGAAATAAAGGTTGGAGTGGTATAGAGGGATTTTTAGAGGGATTGCTGGTTTGGGTGATACTTCACCTGTCCTGAAACCCAGAAAAATGGAGAGCAAGGCTGGGGTGTGATGTAGCTCAGCACGTGGAGCTGAGGGGAGGCTCGCCAAGCAAAACGGCAGCAAAGTCGGATGAAACTCGGGAAAGATCTGAGGAAGGTCTCGGAATCAAGGGTTTTTATAAGAGAATTGTGAGTGCAGGCTATGCAGTACTTGGGGGAAAACAATAGATTTGGAGTTGGAGACAAAGCCTCCGAAAGGTCAGAATCTGAATGATTGAGTTATCGTAGAGGTTCTCAATAAAGTAGCCAGTATGCAAATGCAGAGTACTTGGGTATTGCATAGTTAACCCATCAAGCTGCCATCGCGGGGCAGAGGCTCTTTTGTAAGTTGTGTGCATACCTAATTAGAGTACTTGCCTGGAGGTCTCCTAAAGCAGTGAGTCAGCTATTCCTGGCCTGCCTGTATTGTATGGCAATTAACAACCGAGCTTGTTTACGTGCTTGTCTGGTTGCCTCGCAACCATGTGGAAGGAAGTAGAGAAGTGAAGCCGAATTGTTATATCAAGAGGATATCTTTTAATATCTCCAAAGCTCGGACTAGCCAGGGCAGTAACAATTTATTAATTTTTAGCACATGCTTGCCCAAATCTCACTGGAAGTCTCAACTAGTGTAAACCATGGAATCAATTGTATCTATAGAAATATCAATTCATTACTTAACAATGGTTGCATGTGTCTAGTTTCATAGAGACTACTAATAGGATTCAGGTGCTGAAGTCATAATTTGGAAGGTTGGAATAGGAGGAAAAAAGGTTACTTTGGAAGCTAGATATGACTTGGAGGTCACTTTGATAGCCTTCTCAATTTTTTTTAATGACATCCAGGCCTCTATTGCTGTTATCACTCTATGATTGTTTCTTTAATATTCTGTTTTTAATTTTGGTATATACCTTACCTGGAGAAACCAACAGCAATACAAGGAGACCAATGGGAAGGTTTCCATCTTGTATGATTCAGGTTTGACAAGGATATCAAACAGAAGCCTGAGACCAAGACCAAGAGAAAAGGCTATCAAGGTCCTGCGTCATCCACAAGTCAGGATGTGTATTTATTTACATACCCCTTAAAGGGCAGCCCTGTGTACTAATGTTCCCAAAATCATGACCATAATGGCAGAAAGACCTGGTCCATTGCTGCTCAACAAATCTATGGTGTTCCAGGAAAGAAGAAATCAAGCACCATAGGTTGATGTGAAGATATTCAGGGTTCACTGGATTGGAAAGAATTCTTTTTAATTGTTCTAGGATATTCTGCTCTTATTCATTATATTATGAATTCTGTTTTCCTCTGTGACAGTACCTGGGTAAAATAAATGAAATACACCTGAACTGAAGAATACATCTAAATTGGTGCATGAAAGTCATCAGGAGCCAAATAACTGTAGCTATGCCTTCTTGTCCTGGGCCCCTTTGACACTGCACAATTACAGTACTATGATTCCACTTTCAATGCCATGATTTCATCCTATGGTATCCAAGCACTGGCAATTTAGAAGGGGATAATAGAGTATTTTAAGCCAGAAAGTATTAGTGTCTCACCAAACTACAAACCTCAGGATTCCATACTATTCTATCTTGGCAGCTAAAGTGGAGTCTTTGTGTTAGAACTGTCTAGTATGAAAAAGCCCATGTAGATGAAGTAGCAACATATGTCTTCTATGTTGGTGAGTTGAGGAATCCACTTAGAGTTTTATTCTGCATCTGAAGGAAGCTATCCAAGGTTCTAAAAGTACTGAGTGGGTAGGATCCACCACTTATGATAGCTCATTCAACATCTGGACAAAAAAGAGAGCATATTCACTACCATCCCACTATCCACCAGTTGCCACAGCTGTACAAAAATGTTATAAAGACATTACTGAAAGTATAGTTTTAAGAAAATGATTTTTTAAAAAATCCACATCACCGAAATCTTAGGAATACATCCACTGTTGTGAAATATCTGGATCCTTTGGGTCTGGATGATTTCCTGGAAGGCCCCAGAGAATTCTTTTCTGACATGGCTGGTGTTGCTTTTGAAATTCTATGTGGACTGATCTAACAGTTTTGTTCTGACCTTAATTTGGTGATGGAGAAAATGGTGTAATTTGACTCAGATTCATTCAGAGGTAGCCTGATTTTGATGTTAGTTTTGAACCTGCAGAAATCAAAAAGTTTGACTATTGCTTGGTAAAACAGGTCATTCTAGTCCTCGATATGTGGCATGGTTTTACCATAATAGCCAACATTTACACACAGACACACTGAACCCTCCCTAGTAGCTGGGTCAGACAAAGAGAGTAGCCATAAACCTTGCAGTAGAGAGATGACACCAGCCAAGAAGCTGAGGCTATGAAGTTCTTACGTCATCCACAAATCTGGTTGCATACCTGTTTATAGATCCCTTAATGGCCAGCCGTATACATTAATGCCTCTAACAACATACAAATAATGGCAGAAAGGCCTGGTTCATTGTAACTCAACAATCTATAGAGTTCCAGGAAAGAAGTCAAGCACCATCAGTTGATGTGACGATATTCAGGATTCACTGGATTGGAAAGATTTAATTTTTTAAATTGTTCTAATATCTTTTCATCTTATTCATGATATTATGGCTTCTGGTCACTTATGTGACAGGGTCTGGTAAAAAAAAAACAATAGAAATGAACTGAAGAATACATCTAGAGTAGTACGTGAAGGACATCAATAGCTACTGGTATGGTGTTTTGCCTTCTTGTCCTGGGCCCCTTTCACATTATACAGCTACAGCTCTATGATGCCACATTCATTGTCAGTTTTAGATTGGAATTTTTTTTTTGGAATTTGGGACTTTTAGTGAGAAGCCCTAGTGAGTCACTGAACTACAAACTTCAAGGTTCCATAGAATGTGGCTGTGACAGTTGAAGTGGAATCATAGTGTTATAACTGTGTTACCCTGACTTCTGGGAGTCCCCTGGGGGACACCTTGATTCCCTCCAAAAATGGAAAGACTGGGAGAATAGCACAGCACTGGCTATGGCAGAATGAAGAGCAGGGTAACTCAGTGAGACCTTCAACCCAGTTTTTACAGGGTGAGACCACACAAAGACCAGCCAAAGATTAAAAAGTAAGCTAAAAATGTGTTTTTATTAGGGGAGTTCACTCATGCATGCACACAAGATACATACAGTCAAGCATTTATCTGTTACCCTGATTTCTGGGGTCCCTTGGGGGACACCTCTCCATGCTCCACATGATGGGGAATGGAAACTAGCCAGAGCACAAGCAATAGCAATGCGAGAGGCAGGGTAACCTAGTGGGGTCTTTTACCCAGTTTTTACCGGGTCAGGCCAAGCCAAAAACCAAACGAAGATGTCCAATAAATGATTTATTGAAGGAAAGTCTCATGCACCAACGCAATCACTCACACACTCACTCAAGACCTATTAAGAAGCAAAAGAGAGGAAACTGGATAGGGGAATATTGAAGGGGTTGTAGCAGGGGCAATACTGCACCTTTTCCTGAAGTCCTTGGCCCAGGAAAAACAGTGGAGAAGTGGAGCTCAGCACAGAGAGGGCTGAGGGGATTACTCAATGGATGGAGCAACTGTCAGCTGGGATGACCAGGAGTGATCCAAAGAAACGCTCAAAAACTGGGACTATTTGTAGGGGGAAAAGTACCCAGAGGGCTAATCCTTTCCTTGGGAGAACAATGAGTGTTGCAATGAGAAAGAAGCTCCACAATGGTAACTTCTTTTGTGTGATGAGGTTACAAGGTGTTGCCAAAGTCTCAGGATCTTTGGCTGCATTTGGTTGTGGTGTGACTTCATGTAAATGGTCCTCGCCTGATAGGATATTTGCTCAACTTGGGGCAAACATGCTAATCCGCTCAAGTAGGCTTCTCAGGGTCTGAGGACCCTTTGTTTATTGTGGGTTTGCACAGCTTGAGGTCTTCCTGGGGCTACTCGACGGGGGATTTTACTGGCCTGACCTGGTTTTCGATCGTTTGACCGTTGCTGCCTCTGTTCTCATCTGGGCGACCTCTCAGGCTCATGGAATCATATTTTAATATCAAAATTGTAGACCCCGAGATAGGGTTTTTCCAGTGGAGTAACAATTTGCACAAGAGCTAACTGAAGGAGAAAGGGAGAAAAAAAATTATGGATAGAGAGGTTGAGAGTTTTTGGAGTTATATAGTTACCATTCCAGAAGAGTAGTAAAGAGCTTGAAATGTGACTTAGACTTCTGTCTTAAAGGCAGACAGATCAGGATTCAGAGCGAAAGAGTGGAGTCCAGCATTTCATCTGACTGCAACTGACTTCTCAAAACCAAGGGTTTATATATTCTCTTTTCCTCCCAGAAGGGGTGTGAGTTGATTGCTCTCCCAGACTAGTGAACAGTGGGAGCTGCAACACAGACAATGGGGTCTGGAATGGACTGATTGGTTTCAACGTCTTGGTTGAGAGGGGGTTTCTGGGCTATTTGCAGTAGGATATGCACACAGCAGGAGTCCTGGACACCTTCTTGTTTTCTGATGTTGGCAGTTGATAGGATTAGCTCAGAACCATTAAATCAGGCTTTCTTGGCTAATTTCAGAGAACTTTTGACCTGTCCATGCTGGGGTCATGTCTGACCTATTCCCAGCCAGTGTCCCTTTCTTCCGCATGGCTTTGCCAGCCATAAATATAGTTTATATTTTATGCCAATTGAATATATCTTCCAATTAATATATTTTGCCAATTAGACCATATGAAAATGTGGGGGTGTACAGCCTGGTAACAACTGTGTCGTATGAAAAGCCCTCTGCAGATGCAGTGACAATTTGTGTCTTTCATGTCAGTAGGGTAGTGAATCTACACTGGGTTTTAGCCTTCATCATTCAGGAAATTTCTAAAGTTCTAAAGCTGTTCAGGATATAGGCCTCACCAATTTGCATAGCTCCTTTAATGTCAGGATGAAATCTGGGACAGTCATGTATCTGCTGGCACAGAATCCAACAGTGATGTGCTTAAATCCTTTACTCCAAGTGTCAAGTCAAGTCTCAAATCTCTACCTCCAAGTCTCAAGTCAAGTCCTTGAAGGTACTTTCGAGTCAAGTCTCAAGCCAAGTCTCCAGTCTGGGAGCCACCTTTATACCCCAACCTATATTCCAGAATTTCTGGACAGAATTGAATAAAATCAATTTTAATAATTTAAGCACAGCTGGTCCTCCACATTTGCAATTTTGCTATCTTCAGCTTCAGAAGTGGGGAATAGGATTCTTCTTGCTCCCCTTCCCAAAGCTGGAGGCTTTTGTGCCAATGGGCATAAAAGAGTCTGCAGCTTCAGTAGTTGGGAATAGGATCCTTCTTACTTCCCATTACTGAAGCTTCAAAAACTTTAGAAGGAATGTCTTTCCTCCTCAAGCCTGTTGCCTAACACATTTGCTGTTCCCCTCTGAGAAATGCACCCTGCACTCTGGGAATGAGTCTTGTCTTCTGCTCTGAGGAAAAGTTTTAGAAGGATCTTCCGATATACACCAGGGACAGGCTACTAAGCAGACCTCAAGCCTGCCCCAAGCCCATTGCCTAACCTGTTTGCTGTTCCCCTCTGAGAAATGTGCCTGTATTTTGGGTTGAGATGGATCATCATGTGACTGCTAAGCAAAAAGAGATGGAAATGCTGTTCTGGATGAATATATAATGTTATTGAACCAAGAGGCAGCAAGTCAGTCACTAAAAATATACAAGTCTCAAGTCGAGTCAAGACAGTGCCTCATTTATTGCCAAGTTCAAGTTGAGGTAGTGAAATAACATAGGTCCAACTTGAGTCTGAATCAGTTGACTCGAGTCTACATCACTGGAATCCACCAGTTGCCACATCAAGTTGAAAAAATAAGTTTATTTTGTTTGTTGGTGTCAAAATATTTCTTCCAAAACCAACCTTGAATGTTTTCAAAATTCCAGCATTATTATCTAGTTGTTAACTGCTGCCATGTTGGCTTTGATTTATGGTAATCCTAGGAACAAGGGATGTCCATGTCACCCTATTAACTTGCTCAGTTTTTGCAAACTTAGGGCTGTGGCTTCCTTGGTTGAGTCTATCCACCTATAATGAGGTCTGCCTCTTTTCCTGGTGCCTTCTACTTTCCCAATCTTATTGTTTTTTCTAATGTCCCATGCATTTTCATGGTGTGCCCCAAGTATGACAGTCTCAGCTTACTCACAACAGCTTGTAGGAAGAAAATCCAAATCATAATAAGATTATGTTTTTATTTCTTCCCTTTAGTACTTTGGAGTTTTTTTTTTTTCAAATTAGGTAAAACATCCAGTTGAATCTTTCCAGAAACAAATAATGACCAAAGTGGCAGCTAGTAATAATACTAATAAAATTAGGGGTGGATGGGATACCTTTGCGTTGTCTCCTTGAATCAAGGATGGCAATTTTCAATTTTTTCCCATCCTGTTGTGCGTCAGGAAAAATCCACCCATTTTATTTCCTGTGCTGTCAGGTGTGGGGATTTTTTTTTTTACATGACAAGAAGCTGTGCAACTTTCATTGAAACATACACAGCTTTCCCAGATGACATTTACTGAGTACTGTTTTTTCTGCAACTTTACCATATGGTGGGATATTGCCTTAGGTTATGAGATGATTCTGTTTCATGCTGCGGCTTTGATGACATTATTTCCAGCCTTATGAATCAGCCAATTGGTAGCTTCATCTAAGGGAACATTTCTGATAGAGCACTGGAACTAAGAGATTCAGGATTTTCAGGGCACCAACCAGTACTGTGCATCTGGACTTCCAAAATGGATCAGAAGGAAGTTGGGGTGAAATTTACACTGGGGAGGTGTTTTGGTATGGCAGATAGTGTCATGCTCTGCTTTCAGGGTCTAGACATAGACTCTGATTCAGAGATTGAAACAGTGGAAACAGTACCACCCACCCCAAAGACAGAACAGGGGGCAGTGTCAGCTCCAGCAGAGAGCCCTGCCCCTTCTGACACAGAAGATAATTGACTTATACCCATCTTTGCTGAGCGTAGACACCAAAAGAAAAGTGTATGCAGATCTCAACAAATTTATAACAGACAGCAGTTATATCGATTCCGATTTTACTGCCGGAATCCATAGGTTGTTATGGGTTTTCTGAGTTTTGAGCCTGTGTTCTATTAGTATTTTCTCCTGACATTTTGCCTGCATCTGTGGCTGGCATCTTCAGAGAATATGCTGGCATGGAAGTGAAACAGAGTATATATATTTGTGTAGTCTCCTGGGTGGGAGGGAGCAATTTGTATGTGTTACAGTTGGCCTATTATTAAATGGGATATCCCCCAGGGTTGTATTGCTAGTCAGGGGATATGCATAATAGTGCATTAAGTACATTAGCGCTGCATTGTTTTGTTTCCTGTTAGAGGGACCTCCAGGGTCTGGGTGGTGTTCTTTGGCATGTTTTTGAGTCTTAATTTTAGTGTTCTTCAATACTGGTAGCCTAATTTTGTTTACTTTCCAAGTTTCTTCTTTCCTGTTGAAATTGTCCATGTGTTTATGGATTTCAATGGCCTCTCTGTGCAATCTGACATGGTAGTTGTCAGAATGATCCAGAATTTCTGTGCTTTCGAAAAGCATTCTGTGTCCAGGTTGGTTTATAACACATTCTGCTGCCACTGATATTTCTGACTGGATCAGTCTGCAGTGTCTTTCCTGTTCTTTAGTATTCCAAAAATGAATCGAAGAACAGGAAAGACACTGTATCCACTATATCCTCTGAAGATGCCAGCCACAGATGCAGGTGAAATGTCAGGAGAAAATACTAATAGAACACAGGCTCAAAACTCAGAAAACCCACAACAACCTATAGACAGCAGTTAGTTAGGCACCACCTGCGCTGATCTGTGAACCTATAAAAGCTTGGCCATTCCCCTTCAGAACTTGTTGGTGATTAACTGACCATTTCTCTTGCTGTGTCTCTGACCTCTGAATTAGGATTGTATTGTATTCACTATGCTTAGATTTATGAATATTGCTCGGACTGTTGGTATGCTTCATATTTGTTTTGAGTCTGTCTTTCTACTAGATTAAAATGAGGAATCACATTGTGGAACTGTTACTGCCCTGGCTAGTCCGAGCTTTGGGGATATTAAAGATATCCTCTTGACATCATAACGCGGCTTCACTTCTCTATTCCTCTCCACGTGCTTGCGAGGCCACCAGACAAGCAAGTAAACAAGCTCGGCCGTTAACAGCAGTAATATTCAAATTACAATACAGGCAGGCCAGAAATAGCTGACTTACTGCTTTCGGAGACCTCCAGGCAAGTTCTTTAATTAGGTATGCAAGCAACCTACAAAAGAGCCTCTGCCCCGCGATGGCAGCTTGATGGGTTAACTATACAATACTCAAGTACTCTGCTAATTTTCCCCACCTTTAGTTGAGCACATTTTGGTGTCCCTCCCGGGACCCCCAGTACACAGGGTAACAGAATGGTGGAGTAACGTGGGCAACCCCACTACCCCTAATTTGAGAAGGAGTCGCGAACCTCCTCAAATAAGGCTGTTACTGACTTAGGTGACGGTCGGTCAAGTCGTTAGAGAGCTGTTAGGCAGGAACACGTGTGTGTGGAGTCTGCGCATGTGAGTTCTAGAGCTATTCTATCTGGGTGGAAATCTGTTCCCCTTTCTCGCTTGGTTTGTGTATGTCAGCCGCCCCGGCGTGGTCACTAGCACTAGGCAGTGAACCATCATCCGATAGCAAAGGGTGTGCACAAGCTGTCCTGGGAATCACATCCCTAACTTGGGGTCTATCATGGGCTGGGATCCAAAGTGTTAGAGTGTTAGCACGGTAGGAACAGTCTACACTCATCCAACACCATAGTGGCAAGGCAAAATAGCACTTAGGAAAGAAATTCCCCCCTTAGGGTTGTATACGGGTGCGTCCCGTCCTTGTTAGGAGTTAGAGTGTGGGTGCGTCCCATCAGTTGTTGTTGTTGTGTAGCTTTGAAAGTGCGGATGCGACCCACTTTGTAATTTCGGGTGCGTCCTGAGTGGCTAGCTGACTAGGTGCGGGTGGTGAGTCCTGGCCTAGCCTAGGGTTTAGAGGTTTTGCCCGAGGTAGAGGTAGGCACCCCTCTCCCAGAAAACCAGTTAGGGATGGTTCGGTTTTGGCTCCTTGCTCCTTTTTCCCTGCTGCTTGGCCAGGCGGCGAAGTAAGTTCCAATGGGTTCGTTTCCCCCGTTCAGGCAGGCAGAGTACTCCTGAGGGTTCCCTGGGTCTAGGTGACCTCCCTGTCCCTGAACCGTTACCTCGTCCTTTGGTCCCCAACGCTGTCAAGGTAGAAAACCAGGCTTGGGAGTACCAAAGTGATTTTGTTTGGGCAGGCTGGAGATAGGTTCCCATCACTCTTTCCTAGAGAAGTTCCACAGAGTTCGTTTCCCTTTAGTCCCCCAGGGGTCTAGGTGATCCTTCCCGTCACTCCAGTTTCTGGTCCCATTTGTAGTTTGTGGTTTGTAGTTTGTGGTACAGATAGTTGTGGTTTGTGTGGAAAATGGCAGAGAGTAGTAAGGTCACCATCAAGGACCTCATGTTGGAGGAAGAGGTCAGAGGTAAACTAGAGAGATGGGTGTTGAGTAAGGGGAAATGACCCTGGAAGGACTCCATCTTCCAGATGGCCGATCCCTTTACCACACTCTGGGAAGCGTATGCCCTGGCGAGTAAATCAAAGAACCCATTCGGGCCGTCTAAGGACGCTTTGGCCGCTTGGGGACTTTGGCTTACAGCCAGAGATGCTAGTAGTGCCCTGGTAGAGACCAGAGAGAAGTTAAAGGGTGTAGAAAGAGAGAATGCCCCGCTTCAGGCGGGGGTCGAGACGCTATGTGCAGACAAAATAACTTATGTGTCCTTAGCGCGGGCGTCAGCACAGAAGCTGAATAACATCACAGTAGTGGCACAAACATGAGAAGAGAAAGCACACGCCTTAGAGGCTGAACTGGATCATGCCCGGTCTGCGGCCAAGTTCATGGTGGGGCAAGTGAGGGAACAGCAGGAGGCTGTTAGCCGTGTAGCTTGCCAGAAACAGATTGCTGCACTGGAGAGCCAGCTCCAAATGCTAAAAGCCTTAATTTCGGCTGTGTGCCCGGAGCTGCTCCCAACGTTTGCGGAGGACTTCTCCAGGGAGGCACTGCTCAAGGATGCTCAGGCAACCGTTCCTCACAATCCAGACTGGAGCCACCCTAAGGTCCCAGTTCACCCTTCCTCTGAGACTGAGAGAGTGTGACTTGACCATTGGGAAAGCAACAACTATTTCTGCCCAGAAATTTTGCAGTCACAAACATTGTTGCTAATGGGCTTTTCTGGCTGTGCTGTACTGCTTGATTTTGATCTTTGTCCTTGTTACTGCCCTGGCTAGCCTGAGCTTGGGGGATATAAAAAGATATCGCTTGATATCAATAATTCGGCTTCACATACCCATTCCCCTCCATGTGCTTGCAAGGCCCCCGGACAAGCACACATACAGGCTTGGCCGATAATTGCCATAATATTCCAAAACAATACATGCAGGCCAGAAATAGCTGACTCGCAGCTTTAGGAGACCTCAAAGGCAAGTACCTTGATTAAGTATGCACGCAGCTTTCAAAAGATCCTCTGCCCCGCACCGGCAGCTTGATGATCGGACTATACAATGCTCAAGTACTCCGCATTTGCATACTGGCTATCCTATTGATAATTCAGCTATAATTCAAATTCTGACCTTTCGGAGGCTTTGTCTCCAGCCCCAAATCCATTGTTTTCCCCAAGTCCAAACTAGCCTGCGGTCACAATTCTCCTTATAAAAACCCCTGACTTTGAGTGCTTCTTCAGATCGCTCTTGGCTTCCATCCCGCCTTGCTGTTGTTTTGTCCAGCGAGCCTTCCCCTCAGCCCCATGTGCTGAGATCCACGCTCCCCAGCTTCTCCGCTTCCAACCGGGCTTCTGGACAGGTGAAGTATCACCCAAACCAACAACTCCTCTAAAAATCCCTCTATCCCACTCCAACCTTTATTTCTATAGTTTCTCTGTATGTTTGTGTTGCATATACTGATTGATTGTATTTTTAATAAAAATCACATTTGTTATTTCGTTCCGGTTTGCTCCTTGACTCGGCCTGACCCAGTAGACATTGGGTTCAAGATCTCGCTATGTTATCCTGCCTCTCGCAGTGCTAACTTGTGCTCTTTGACTAATTTCCCCAACTTGTATAATTTTAAGAGCAATTTGGTGTCCCTCCCGGGACCCCCAGAAATCAGGGTAACATCCTTTCAATGGATTTTTAAGCATTTTAATTCTATAGAAGGGTTAACTTAGACAAAATAGTTTCTACGGATGTTTCTGTATCTCCTTTAATCTGTACTGGTTGAAAGATTTTAGCTGTCTGGACTTCCAGTCTTGAGGAATAGACTGGATATGTATGAATTAAGGAAAGATAAGTGGCTTAATAGTGAATTTATATTGTGGGAAGCAACTGGTAGAAAACTCTCTTCTAATTCAACCATCATATTCTGGTATCCATGTAGAAAACCCTACTGGATCACAGAACAGAACAAGGTAGGTTCTTCCATAGCAAAGGAGACAAAGAAATCAGGTCCCCACACATATTTTACATAGATGATGAATTTGTTTAGATTATTAAGCACTTTTATTATTAAAGCATAGAAATAATAGAAGCTCTCTCCATGTCATTGTAACATTCTGGCCAGAAGAATGGAAAATGAACTAATCTAGTAGCTGATGACATTGTTGTAGCTGAGAGTTTCTGCAAGAAGTTCAGCCACCCAAAATTCTGCAGAAAAATAATGCATTTCCATTATTGAAATTTTAAGGTCTTGTGTAATAACATAAGAAAATGTAATAAATATGTAGCAGAAGGGAGAGTGTCAGCTATAATTATTTCAGAACTTCTAAAATGTTGGATTAATCAGACATTGTAGGACTGTTAATTAAAGGATCAGTTCTGTTACTGATGGTAAAGAAATTAGGAAGATATTGTAGAACTTTTTCCAGAATCTATACTCCAAGCAGAATCAAGTGAATGACCAAAACCTAGAAGAATATATAAGTTCTAGAGCCCTCCCTGAAATTAACTCAGAACATAGGGAAGTACTAAATAAGCCAATTGCACTCATGGAAATAAGCGAAGTGATTGATCTATTGAAAGATGGGAAACTCCAGGGCCCGACAGTTTTACGGCCTGTTTTTTTAAAACATTTGAAGAACAGTTTATGAAACCAATGCACAAGATGTTTAATATGATAGTTTCAAATGGGCATATCCCTACAAGTTGAAAAGAGGCAGATATTGCCTTTATTCCAAAGGTGGAATCAGAAATAACAACTTGTAAAGATTTCAGGCCAATATCACTTTTGAATGTTGATTACAAGATCTTTGCAATGGTACTGGCTAATCGTCTCAAGAAGATTCTTCCAAATTATATAGATCCTGAACAATCTGGTTTTCTACCAGGGCACCTGATGAAAGAGAATATGCGGGTGATATTGAACATACTAGAATACCTTAATGATCATAATGAGAAGAAAGGTGCATTGATTTTTTTAGATGCTGAAAAAGCTTTTGACAACATCAGATGGGCTTTCATGATAAAGGTACTAGAAAGAATGAATTTTGGATCAACCTTCATAACATGGATTAAGTCTATATATTCAGAGCAAGGAGCGTCCCTACAAATTAATTTTGAAAAGACAGAGAAAACACTTATACAAAAAGGAATGAGACAGGGATGCCCACTTTCTCTGCTGCTGTTTATAACTGTTCTGGAGGTACTTCTAAGAGAAATCAGAAACCAGCAAGATATCTGAGGAACTACAATAGGGAAAGATGTTTATAAAGTCAGGGCTTTTGCTGATGATGTTGTGTTATTTATGGAAGATCCTTTACCGCAGATTACAAAGTTAAATAATATCCTAAATACATATGGTCAAATGGCTGGATTTAGAGTTAATAAGGCTAAAACTAAAATTCTTATGAAAAATATTAAGGCTCAAGAGAAGAAGCGACTTGAAATAGCTTATGGACTCCAATGCACAGACAAAGTCAAATATCTAGGTATTCAAATTGCAAGTAATAACAATCAGTTATTTCAAAACAATTACGTACCTATATGGAAACTTTGAATAAGTTTGAAAATTGGAAAAGATTAGACTTGTATTTATTGGGTAAAGTGTCCCTGATTAAAATGAGTGTTCTTCCTAGATTATTATTTTTATATCAGATGATTCTACCTGTGATTTCAAACAAGTAGTTTGAAAGTTGTAAGAAGTCCCTTCAAAAAATTTTATAGAGTGGGAAGATACCAAGAGTGAGGTTTAGAGTAATGACAGATTCTAGAGACAGAGGAGGGTTTGCAATACCTGATCTGAAGATTTATCATGCAGCATGTTATTCTTTCTAGTACCTTTATCATGAAAGCCCATCTGATGTTGTCAAAAGCTTTTTCAGTGTCTAAAAAATTAATGCACCTTTCTTCTCATTATGAACATTAAGATATTCTAGTATGTTCAGTATCACCCTCATATTCTCTTTTCTTTCTTATTAAAAAATAATAATTAAAAACAATTTACTGGATCAGTTCTTTAGCTTCCTTCCATGGGGAAATGGAGATGTGAAAAACTGAATGCATGTTTCCTTTGGATTCCATAAATATTTTTTGGGAAAAAAATGAAATCTTACACTTGACAACATTGCTTGTCATCACCACATGTTCCTAGGATCACTGCAAAGTCCGAGCATTTTCCTTTGGCACGACAGTAACCACCAGCTCTACTGCACTCAGCTTCCGTACGTGGATCTCCACAAATATGTCCTAGAGAGAGAAAATGGTTCAATCAGATTTTCCTTTCTTCTGGCCCATAGGACACCATGCACCTGGGTTGTTTCTTGTGTAACAACCCACAGCTGCAAAGAGAGGTTTTGCATGCCACAAGGTTCAAACTACAATGACCTGAATCTTACTGGTCACTCACAATTAGAGTAGACCTTTGAATTAATTGTTGAATGGTGAGTCAACCTGTAGCAAAATCCCATGGATCCCATTAGTCTGGTCTAATGCAGATACTAGGGTTCTAACCAATATCAACCAAGATCCTATTTCATGCTTGCATAATGTAATATGTACTCATATAGTTAAGAGGTGGTTACTCAACATTGTGCAAGTGTCTGTGTTTTTGATGGTGTGCCTGAATACTTTCTCATTGTGCAATGCAGTGGGTTCAGTACCTCTTTCTGAAAACCTAGCAAATGAAGTGGTGGTACCTTGAAGACACTGATAAAGTTAAACACAATCCATGAATGTACAACAGTGTGTGAAGGCAATAATCTTGTAGAACTCCATCCATGCAATGGAAGACTGAATAAAGAAAAGAAAAAAAAGGTGCAACTGCAAATGTAAGGAGCTTCTATGAACATATGATGAATTTTCCAACAGTCCTGTAAGGGAGGACTCTATTGCCACCTATTTATTTACTGAAGAAGGGAAATGGCAAAGCAATAGATTGACATATGACACACAGGAAGTACATGCCACTAGTGAAGTTGGAAGAATTCCTCTACTTCCATTCAATGTGTCCTTAGTCTTTGGATTGTATTACACCCTTTACTCTTCTGTATTCTCTCTGTTTCAGCAATTTCTTCCATAAATATTGATGCATGTACAACAGTGTATGTATGTGGTACCAATTCATGCACCAAATTTGGCATTTATGTACTTTTGTCATTTCATTCTTTATCTTTACAACATGTAGATCTGTGTCCTATTGGTAGTCTTATCTGGAAGAATCTCATGGAACCAAGAGTATTTACATAAAGTTCTGACTCATCATTGAACAGTTTTTTCAATAAGTTTACTCTCACTGGGACTACCAAGAGCAGTCAGGCCTTGGAGTCAAATTGTGTTGAGCTGGAGGAGGAGAAGAAACGTTACTTTGAAGGCTGGATATCACCTGGGGGGCTACTTTACAATCCTCCCAATTTTGTCTGACCTCCTATTCCTTGTTGTTACTACCATTTTTGGAATTTTTCTTTAACATTCTGTTTTTAATTTGCATGCAAGCCTTACCTGGAGGGGCCACCAGCATAATTGCAAGGAGAGCAAGGGGAAGCATTCCAAGCTGCATGACTCAGGTTTGATGGAAAGAACAAGTAAAAGCCAGAGATCAAGACCAAGACAGAAGGCTATGGAGTTCCTGCTTCCACCAACTATCTGGAGAAATACCTCTTTATAGGGCCCTTGAAGGTCAGCCCTCTGTGTAAATCCTCCTGAAATCATGCAGATAATGGGGGAAAGACCTGCCTCATTTCTGCTCAATAATCTATGGTGTTCCATGAAAGAAATCAAGCACCACCAGCTGATATGAAGATATTCAGGGTTCACTGGATTGGAAAGGGTGTTTTTTTCTTTTTGTTAATGTTCTAATGTCATCTTCTCTTAGTCACCATATTATGGCCTTTGCTTTTTTCTGTGACACTGCACAGTTAAACCATTTCTGATAAAGCTGATCTGAAGAAGAGATATCGATTGGTACATGAAGGACATCGACAGCCACAGGAATGTCATTCTGCCTTCTTGTCCTGGACTTCTTTCTTATTACACAGTTATAGTGCTATGATTCCACATTCATTGTCACAGTTCCATCTATGGAATCCTGGGATGGGCAGTTCATGTGGTGGCGGGGGATTTTGGGATTCTGAACAAAATTCTAGTTCCTCACCAGACTACAAACCTTAGGATTTCATAGCATACAGCCATGGCAACTAACATGGAATCCTAGTGTTATAACTGTGGAGTATGAAATGTCCCCTATAGAAACAGTGGCAATTTGTGTCTTCCATGTCAGTAAGGTGGTGTTCCCAATCAGAGTTTTACTCTTCATATTATAAGCTTTTGAAACTGCTGGAAGCACCGGCTTCACCACTTTGAATAGTTCCCTTCACCATCCAGATGAAAAGTGGGACAGATTCCCACAGGTGCCATCATGGAATCCACCAAAGGAGGAGGAAATTGAGGATGAACTAGTCAAAAACCCTGAAATCCTAAAAATGCTTTGGTTCGTATGAAATTCTTTTGAGCTTTGGATCAGGGCAGTTTCTTGCAAGATCCCAGAGAGTTACTGTTTGACATGGCTTGTGACCTTCTTGAAGTTCTAAGTGTACTGATCAAAAGATTTTGTTAGAACTTCCTGACTGTCAGACTATCTGGCAGTGGAATATGCTGACTTGGAGTGTGGTGGAGCCTCCTTCTTTGGAGGTTTTTAAGCAGAGGCTGGGTGGCCATCTGTTGGGAATGCTTTGATAAGTGTTCCTGCAAAGCAGGGTTTGGACTGGATGGCCCCTGTGGTCTCTTCCAACTCTATGATTCTATGATTCTGACTTTGATTTGGTGCTTGAGAAAATGGTGCTATTTGGGTGAGACCATTCAGAGGAAGCCTGGTTTGATTTTAGATCTGAACCTGATTTGAGCTTTAAACACTTTTCTATTACTCAGAAAAAGCAGATTATTCTAGTCATAGTGATGACTATAATATCTTTGCCCATCTTGACTGCACTGTGATGTTGCTTCAAGACACCAGGCCCAATGTTCATCTGTGTAATGTTGGAAAGTGTGGACAGGTTGGGAAAGGGAGAAGATTAATAATGTAAATTTTGCAGACACTGAAAACTTGACTGATAGCCTGTATTCTTTCTTTGCCTGTTTTTTTTGTATTTATTTCTGTTTTCTCTTTTGTATTTTTTAAAATTGATTTTGTGTTATAAACTCACCCTCAAAAAGAAAGGGACACATGAACATAGGCCATTTCTGCACTAGAGTGTTCTAGTGCTATTATTCCACTTTCAACATCTTACGAAAACCTGGGATTTGTAGTTTAGGGAGGGGCCTCAAAGATCCCATTCCTGCCCACATTAGCTTGCTCAGTTCAACTATTGCGATATTAGCATGTTCTGCTTCTTCTTTTATTATACCTAGCTTCCTCTGATTCAGTCTTCTCACATTCCACATTTCTATCATAGGTATTGTTTAGTGCTGGACTGTTCTTTCAACTCTGAGCACATCAACAGCTGAATAGCCTTTTGGCTTGAATCCAGTGGCATCAATAGCTGCAGTGTTACTTGGAGTTGTCCTCTGCTGTATCCCAGTAGTTTTGTTGAATGCCTTCCAATCTGGGAGTATCATCTTCTACCACGATCATTTCTTTCATTTTGGATTAAATCATCATAGGGTTTTCATGGTAAAAAGCATTGAACAGGGGGTCTACTGTGTCTCCTTCTGCACAGTGCTAACATGTGTTAGCTACAGTGTCACTGCTATTGTCCACCACCACCATAGGAATGGAGATCGGCCATTGTTTCAGCATTTGACCTGAGATCCTGAAGACAAGGCAAGAGTTTTTTGCTCCTGTCCAATGGACTATAATTGGAAAACAAATGATTCTATACCTGTATCTACATATATACCTATGTATCTATCCATGTTTGTCATCCATCTAGATATTTTTTTCACCATTATTGGATCAGGTTTTGTTCCAATGCCTAATGTTTGCACCCTAAGGGGCTGATTAAATATTCTAATTTGCATGGAAATAACTGTAGCAAAAAATGGCCAATTATTGTACATATTTGAGAAATGATCAGAAAATGTGTTTCTTGAGTGTCCAAAACACATGATGAGATTCTCTGTAGTTTGGGCATTTTTGAAATTGTGGTTGTTGTTGTTGTGTGCCTTCAAATCATTTCTGGCTGATGGTGACTGTAAGGCAAACCTGTCATGCTGTTTTCTTGGCAAGATTTGTTCAGGGGCTGTTTTCCTTTGCCTTTCTCTAAGGCTGGAAGAGTGTGACTTGCCCATTGGAACAGTGAAGAATATTTCCGCACAGAATGTTTGCAGTCACAAACAATGGCTCAAATGGGCTTTGCAGTCTTTCTTGACTTTGGTTTTTAAAGTATTTTACTTCTTTATAGATGTGTTAACTGAATTTAGAAAAAATAGTTTTTAGTCATGTTTTTCTATATCCTTTAATTTGTATTGGTTTAAGATTTTGGAAGCAGTCTTGAGTGCCAGATTTGGAGAATAGACTGTATGTGTATAAATGAAAGAATGATAAGAAGTGGCTTAACAATGAATCTGTATTGTGGGAAGCCATTTGCAGAAAACTTTCATGTAATTCAACCATCCTATGCTAGTATCTATGTAGAAAACCCTACTGGACAGCAAAACAGAAGAAGGAAAGTTCTTCCGAAAAATGGAGACCAAGAATACAGATCCCCACATATATTTCACATAGATTACGTGTTTATTCACATTATTAACCACTTTAATTATTAAAGCGTAGAAATCATAGGCCCTTTCCACATGAGGTGAAGGAATCGCTCTGTGCCATTACTCACCGCTTCTTCTGCGGTCTGAAGCAACGTGGACTGTCCCTGAAGCCCTTCTGCAGGGCTCCTCCTTGGTCCAGGGCAAATCGGAGGAGTGCGAGGTCTGTAGATTTGCACTGCTCCGGCTTCCAAAATGGCTGCTTCCAGCTTGCAAAATGGCGGCTTCTGGTTGGCCGTGGGTCCTGACCAACCGCTGAAGCTTGCCACGCCTAAGGCCCGCCCTCCACAGATGGCAGGCTCGCATTGGTGCGAGCCTACAAATCTGCACAAGAGAGCAGGAATGCAATGGCGTGTTCCAGGAAAATAAAGGCCTGTTTTTTCCGGTCTTTCAAAAACACGCTGAAAGACCACTTCGGGTTGTCCTGGAGCAGACTGAGGTGCAGATCTCTGGTAAGTAGTCCGCTCCTAGTCCACTCCAAGGTGTAGATGACCTCCGTGCGAGGACGCACTGCCCTGTTCTAATTGCCTGGTGTGGAAAGGGCCATAGAGGCTGTTTCCATGTTATAGTAAAATTCAGTCTAGGAGAGTGGAAAGTGAATTAATCTAGAAGCTGATGGGATCATTGTTGCTGATCTTTTCTCCAAGAAGGTCAGCCTCCTATAATTCTGCAGAAAAATAATGCATTTCCATTATTGAAATGTTAAAGTCTTATATAATAACATAAGAAAATTTAATAAATATGTAAGAGGAGGAAGGTTGTCAGCTCTAATGATCTCAGCACTTCTAAAATGTTGGATTAATCAGAAATTATATGACTAATAATTAATGGATCAGTTCTTTAACTTCTTTAAATGGGAAAGTGGAGATGTGAAAAACTGAACGCATATTTCCTTTGCATTCCATAGGTATTAATGGGAAAAAAAGAAGAAATCTTACAGTTGACAACATTTTAGAGCATCACCACATGTTCCTAGTACCATGCTGATGATCAAGCAAAGTCCTTTGGAACGACAATAACCACTAGCTCTACAGCACTCATCTTCTGTACCTGGATCCCCACAAATATGTTTTAGAGAGAGAAAGCGGTGGAATCACGTTTTCCTTCATTCTGGTCCATAGATCACCGTACACATGGGTTATTTCTTGTGTAACAACGTTCAGCTACCAGGAGAGCTTTTGCATGTCACAAGGCTCAAAATACATTGACCTGACTCCTATTGGTCACTCACAACTAGAGTGGACCATTGAATGAATTGTTGAATGGTGAGTCAATATGTAGCAAAATCCCACTGTTTCCATTGGGCTGCTCTAGTGCAGGTACTAGGGTTCTGACCAATATCAACCAAGATCCTACTTTGCGTTTTTATATTGCAATGTGTACTCCTGTAGTTTAGAGGTAGTTCCTAAACATTGAGCAAGTTTCTGGGTTTCTGATGGTGTGCCTGAGCATTTTCTCATTGTACAATGCAGTGGGTTGAGTGGCTCTTCCTGAAAACCCAGCAAATAAAGTGGTGGTACCCTGGGGATACTGAGGAAGTTAAACACAATCCATGAATGTACAGTAGCGTGTGAAGGCAATAATCTTGCAGAACTCCATCCATGCAATGGAAGACTGAATACATTCCTTTTATAATGACAAAAAAAACAGGTGCAATTGCAGATGTATGGAGCTATGAGGAGTACAGGATTCCAGATATTATTTTATAAATCTTCCAACAGTCCTGTAAGGAGGAATCTATTATCACCTCTGTGCTGAAAAAGGGAAATGAGGATTCAAGATGAAACCAACATGATAGAAAGTGTTTCAATGAGCTCTGATATTTTTTCTTATTTCCCTTTGGTCCTGTTTTTCTCCAAGCTGGCTATTGCACTTTAATGCTGTTCAGTATTTTCTCCTTTCCTTTTTATTGCTTTGGAAACCTCAGCTTGCTTATTAGCATTATTTTTTTTCCTGGATTTATCAACGGCCATTCTGCCAGCAACTCTCCTAGACTGAAAATGGAAGCTAAGAACCGTAAATCTTTGGGAATACATCACTTCACAGCCTTGAACTCTTTTTCTCCCTTTCTCTCCTCACCTGGGTCAATTAGTAATAATTCCTAAATGGGGAATAAAAAACATGCCAGAACAAGCCGAGGAACAGCTAGGCACAATAAGGCATCCAAACAGCTAAAGATAGATGACCTGCTTATCTGAGGAGAAACTGTGAGTATCCCAAACTCAAACCCAGTGTTTGCAATTCCTATTGATGATAGTTTTGTGGCTTTGGACACAGAAAATAAGCCTCTGTCTGATACCTTGGAAAATTCTGACAATAGCTTCTTTAATATTCTGTTTTTTGTTTGGATGTATGCCTTACCTGGAGGAGATACCAGTATCAAGACAAGGAGAACTATGGAAAGGATTCCAGGTATCAGGTTTGATGGAAATAACAAGTAAAAGGCAGAGAGAAAGACCAAGGCGGAAGGCTATTGAGTTTCTGTTTCTACCACCCATCTGGAGGCATATCTATTTACAGGATCTTTAAGGCCAGCCCTCTGTGTTAATGTTCCTGAAATCATGTGCATAATGGCAGAAGGACCTGGCTTATTTCTGATCAACAATGTATGGTGTTCTAGGAAAGAAGTCAAGCACACCAACTGATATGAAGATATTCAGAGTTCACTGGATTGGGAAAGGTATTTATTTATTATTGTTCTAATGTCATTTCCTCTTAGTCATCATATTATGGCCTCTGCTTTCTTCTGTGGCACCCCACAGTTAAACAATTTCTGATAAAACTGATCTGAAGTATAGACTGCTACATGAAGGACATCAGCAGCCACAGGAATTTCATTCTGCCTTCTTCTCCTGGGCGTCTTTACCATTACATGGTTCGGTGCTATGATTCTGCATTCACTGTTACAGTTCCATCTATGGAATCTTGGGATTGGCAGTTCATGCAGTGGTGGGGCCATTTGGGATTCTAAGAAAAGTTCTAATGCCTCACCAAACTGCAAATCTTAGGATTTCATGACAATCAGCCCTATTCATTAAGATGGAATCATAGTGTTATAACTGTGGATGGAGTATGAAAAGTCTCCTGCGGAGACAGCGGCATCTTGTGTCTTCCAAGTCAATACGATGGTATGCCCAATCAGGATTTTTATCTTCATTTTATAAGGTTCTGAACCTGCTGGAAGCACAGGCTTCTCCATTTTGGATTGTTCACTTTACCATCCAGATAAAAAGTGGGACAGATTCCCATACTAGTCAGCATGGAATTCACCAGAGGAGGGGAAAATGGAGAATAAACCAGTCAAACCCCCTGAAATCCTAAATATGTTTTTGTTCATATGAAATTATTTGGAACGATGGATCAGGGCAGTTTCTTGCAAGATCCCAGAGTGTTACTGTCGGACATGGTTGGGATCCCTTTTGAAATTCTATGTGTACTGATCAAAATATTTTGTTTTTACTGTGATTTGGTGCTTGAGAAAATGGTGTGATTTGGCTGAGACCATTCACAGACTGCCTGGCTTGATTTTATTTATTTTAAGTAGCTTTATTCAATTTCTACACAAAGGTGCACAACAATTTTGAAAAATTGTATAGAAATCGTCAATCAATTTCACATACAAAAAAGAAAAAATAGATAGAGATGCCAAAAAAGAAAAAAAGATATCCTTAAAAGAAAATAAGGAAGAGAGAAAAGAAAAGAAAAAAGAGAAGAAAGAAAGAAAAGAAGAGAAAGGGAAGAGAAGAGAAAAGGAAAAAGAAAGAAGAATAAAAAAAAGAAGAAGAAGAAAGGGAAAGAGAAAAAAGAACCCCCCAAAATCCCCTGGGCAAGAAGAAACAAGAACAAATAGTTAAAAAATTGGAAATTACTAATTATAGATAAGAGAGGAGAGGTAATAGAAAGATTAGCTACTTGCCCCTGAATTCCCCTCCCTGTGACTTCCTGTACTCAGTGGTTGTTTAACATGATCAAACTAAATCCCCTCACTTTAAAAAAAGGAATTTCCTTTATTTCTTTTTTATTTCTTTTTATTACTCTGAAAGTCAGAGTTAATTATCCACTAAATATCAAAACCTAGTTGAATCTTTTCACCAAATCTATCCTTCATATATAGTATATAAGGACCCCAAGTTTTTAAATATGTTCGCATGGAGTTTCCATTCAACTGGCATGATATTTTGTCTATTCTAGCCAATTCCATTAGTTTTTCTAACCATTCTTATGCTCCAGGAGTGGTTTTCTGTTGCTAATATCTTGCAAACACTACCCTGGCTGCTGTAACCATATAACATAATAATACCTTATTTTCCTTTTCTACGTTTTCTTCATAATCTATCATGTTTAAAAGAGTTAATTCTGGCCTGAACACAATCTTTGATTTTACCATCTTTTGCATCTCCTCATTTATACTTATTTGTACATATCCAAAATCTTTTAGTTTTCCTACATAACGACCATGAGTGATAAAAAATCCTTCTTGTAGTTTACATTTCCAGCATTTACTGCTAATATTTTCGTGCATTTTTGCTAACTTGACTGGAGTCAGATACCACCTGTGCATCATTTTAAAAAAGTTTTCCTTATAGTCATAACAGTTTGTAAAATTTAGGCCAGATTTCCAAATTTTTTCCCATTGTTCTAATAATGTAGGATGTCCTACATTCATCACCCATTTTATCATACAACTTTTAACTTATTCATCTTCTGTAATATAATATAGTATTAATTTATATAATTTTGCTTTTAAATGATTTTTTCTCTAATTAATAACTTTCCTAAGTCAGATTCATTTTTTTTCAAAATTATACTTATTTTTATCCTCTGTAAATCTTTCTCATAGTTGAAAGTAAGAAAACCACTGCGTTCTGAAACCTTCTTCTGATTTCTGAAAATCCTTTAATTTTCAAATTCCTTGTTCAATTTCCAATCAATCTACGTATCTAATGCATTTCCTTAATGGCCCTAACTCTCTTCTCTAAAAAGCTTCTTGTGGAGATAACCACCCTGGAATTCTAATAGCAAAATTGTCTTTATATTTTCCCCAAATCCTCATCAAAGATCTTATTATATGGTTTTTGAACTGTGAACTCTGTTTCGTCTTCCCATACCGCAAATATCTGTGCCACCTGAATCTTAACTCATGGCTGTCCAATTCTAATAGTCTTCTGTTATCCAATGTTATCCATTCTTTTATCCATTCTAAACCTGCTGCTTCAAAATATAACTGTAATTCTAGTAGACCCAATTGTCCTCTTTCTTTTAAATCCAACAACAATATTCTTTTTATTCTTGGTTTCTTACCCAGCCAAATAAATTTGCTATATCCTTTCTCCAGTTTTTATATGGCATATCTGACAAAATAATTGGGATGGTTTGAAATAAATATATTAGTTCTGGTAATACATTCATTTTAATTAATGAAATTCTTCCCAACAGATAACTTTAGGTCTCTCCATTTCTCTAAATTCCTTTTTTATCTCATCTCATTTTTCAGCATAAGCATTTTCAAATAATTGCTGATTATTCATAGTCAAATTTATATCCAAATATTTTACTTTTTTTTTACTACTTAAAAATTAGTTTTTGTTTTCAAATCTCTTTGTTCCTGAATTGACATTTTTTTAACCACAATTTTTTATTTGTCTGGATTCACTTTCAAACCGGTGTATTTACCATACTCTCATATCACTTTTAACAAATTTACTACACTTGTCTGAGGGTCCTCTATTGCAAAAACTACATCATCGGCAAAAACTTGCATTTTAAACTCCTCCTTCCTGGTTCTTATTCCCCTAATCCTTGTGTCTTGTCTTCTCCACACAAAATTTCCAGTGCTAGAATAAACAACAGGGAAGAGAGTGGACAACCCTGTCTTGTACCTTTTTCTATTTTTATATATTTAGATTCACTATCATTTATTTTCGACTTAGCTCTCTGAATCTTATATATTGCCTTTATCTCACTATAAAAAGTTTCTCCAACTTCCAATTTCCTCAGAAGCTTTAGAAGGAACATCCAATTTAAATTGTCAAATGCTTTTTCTGCATCTATAAATAATAGAGCCCTTTAACATTATTATGAAAGTTCAAATACTGTATTACATTCTTAACACTCCAGCATTATTTTTAATATGTCTACCAGGGAGGAAACCTTTTTAATCCTCACGGATAAATTCTTGGAGATAAATTTTGAATCTATTTGCTAGAATCCCTGCAAATATTTTAGAGTCCTCATTCAATAACAAAATCAGTCTATAATTTTTTATCATCTTCGAGTCACGATCTTCTTTCAGTATCAAAATTATATTTGCCTCTTGCCAAGTCTCTGGAATTCTATTACCTAATAATATATCATTCATAACTTTATGTAAGGGCTGAATTAATTCATCAACAAAGGTTTTATAGAAAAAAGCCATTAACCCATCTGTTCCCAATGCCTTCTCTCTTTTTAATCTATGAATAGCCTCCTTAATTTCTTCTAAAGAAGTCAACTTATTTAATATATTTGTTACCTTTTCCCCAATTTTAGGAACCTCTCTATCTTGTAAATATTTCTCTATTAATTCTTCTGGCACCTCTGGTCTTTTATACAATGCACTAAAATAATTATAGAACAAGTCCCTAATTTCCTTTTCTCTTGTCACCACCCTTTCTCCTACTTTCAATTCTATTATCCTTCTTGTAGCCTTTTCCTTTCTCACTCTTTAAGCTAGCCACTTTCCTAGCTTGTTAGCATATTCAAAATTTCTCTGCTTTATATATTCCAATTTTTCCCTAACTTCATCCAATAACAACATATTAATTTGCTCTCACAACATATGTAATTGTTTCCTAATTTTGACATTTGAAGGGGTTTTAATCAACTCTAATTCTTTTAATTTTATTTCATCATGAATCCTGTCCATTTCCTCCTTTTTTTCCTTTTCCATTCCACATTTTTTTTGTATAAAAAGTCCTCTACTGACTGTCAGAGTCAGAGACCTGGGCGGTGAAACAGCCCGGAGAAGGGAGTGAGAGAGCTACCAGAGTCCTGCTGGGAGGAGTCAAGGAAGCACTTACTCAAGGGAAGTCCATTTACCTAAGCCAGAGCAACAAGCAAAACCCATAGTCAGAGTTCCAAAAGCCAGGGGTATGTAGCCAAGAGATCAATCCAAGGTATCAGGAGCCAGGTGTTGGAAGCAAGGAACAGACAAGGAATGAGCTTGTAGAAAGTTTGCCACAAGCAGAGGAAAGCTTCCAGGCAGGCAGTTATATAGCCCAAGACACGTGTGGTTAGTCACTGCTTCTTGAACTTAATCAAGGAAGCCTCCATTTGCTCAGCTCTCTTGAGTCTCCGCCTTGTTTGTGGGCTGATTGACACAGGCTCCAAAGTTTCTTCAGAATTGGATCCCTGTTGCCCTAAAGGAGCAGGCAAAGGAATGTCCAAGCCTGCTTGGTCCATGGCAGCAGGGGGAGCTCTTGAGCTGCAGGACTCTTCTCCAGCCAGAGCCACAGAGACCAACAGCTGCTGTTCATCATCTCGATCCTGAGC
Source organism: Cyclura pinguis (assembly GCA_030412105.1). Lineage (NCBI taxonomy): Eukaryota > Metazoa > Chordata > Lepidosauria > Squamata > Iguanidae > Cyclura > Cyclura pinguis. Next base: position 11,414,625 of record CM059599.1, on the reverse strand, counting down.
AACAGGGACCAATAGCTGCTGCTCATCATCAGCAGCTCTGACAGGGGCTTCAGTTATCACAGTAATATCTTTGCCCATCATGACTGCTCTATGATGTTGCTTCAAGACACAAAGCCCAGTGTTCATCTGTGTAATGTTGGAAAGTGCGGACATGTTGGAAAAGGGAGAAGATTAATGATGTAAATTTTGTGGATGCTGAGAACTTGACTGATAGCCTGTAATTTTTCTTTATCTGTGTTTTTTGTATTTATTTCTGTTTTCTCTTTTGTATTTTTTTGAAATTCATTTTGTATTATAAACCCACTCTGAAAAAGAAAGGGATACAGGAACTTTGGCCATTTCCATTTCTGCACTAGAGTGCTATAGTGCTATTATTCCACTTTCAACTTCATACAGAATGCTGGAGTTTGCAGTTTAGGGAGGGGCCTCAAAGATCCCATTCCTGCCCACTTTGGCTTGATCTGCTCAAGTATTCCAATATTTTCATGTTCTGCTTCTTGTATTACTATACCCAGCTTCCTCTGATTCACTCTTCTCACATTCCACACTCCTATCAAAGGTGTTGTGAGTGCTGGGCTTTTCTTTCACCTGTGAGCACATCAACAGCTGAATGTCCTTTTGGCTTGAATCCAGTGGCATCAATAGCTGCAGTACTACCTGGAGTTGTCCTCTGCTGTATACCCCGGTAGCCTTGTTGAATGCCTTCCAATCTGGGAGCATCATCTTCTACCATAATAATTTCTTTCATTTTGGATTGTATCATCATAGGGTTTTTATGTTAAAAGGCATTAAACAGGGTCTACTGTTATCCTGTGTACTGGGGGTCCCAGGAGGGACACCAAAATGTGCTCAACCAAAGGTGGGGAAAATTAGCTCAGAGCACTGCTTAGCGTTACGAGAGGCAGGGTAACGTAGCGAGAGCTTGAAACCTATGTCTACAGGGTCGGGTCGAGTCAAGGAGCACACAGAAGTTGAAACAATAAATGATGTTTATTAAATACAAGCAAAACAGTGTATGCAACACACTCATGCAAGATAACTAAAGAAAATAAAGGTTGGAGTGGTATAGAGGGATTTTGAGAAGGATTGCTGGTTTGGGTGATACTTCACCTGTCCTGAAGCCCAGAAAAATAGAGAGCGAAGCTGGGGTGCGATGTAGCTCAGCACCTGGAGCTGAGGGGAGGCTCGCCAAGCAAAGCGGCAGCAAGGCGGGATGAAACTCGGGAGCGATCAGAGGAAGGTCTTGGAATCAAGGGTTTTTATAAGAAGAATTGTGACTGCAAGCTATGCTGTACTTGGGGAAAAACAATAGATTTGGAGTTGGAGACAAAGCCTCTGAAAGGTCAGAATCTGAATGATTGAGTTATCGTAGCGGTTCTCAATAGAGTAGCCAATATGCAAATGCAGAGTACTTGAGTATTGTATAGTTAACCCATCAAGCTGCCATCGCGGGGCAGAGGCTGTTTTGTAAGTTGTGTGCATACCTAATTAGAGTACTTGCCTTGAGGTCTCCTAAAGCAGTGAGTCAGCTATTTTCTGGCCTGCCTGTATTGTAGTTTGAATATTACGGCTATTAACAGCTGAGCTTGTTTACATGCTTGTCCGGTGGCCTCGCAAGCACGTGGAGAGGAATAGAGAAGTGAAGCCCCATTATGAAATCAAGAGGATATCTTTTAATATCCCCAAAGCTCGGACTAGCCAGTGCAGTAACAATCCTCCCCCGAAAATGGGCCATGTTGGGGACAATATCGGACATTTTCCAATTAAAAAGCAAAAATCAATTTAGAGCCAAATAGGGGCTTGCAGATAGGTAGCCGTATCACTCCTCAGGAAAGGGAATTCCGGGAAGAGCAAAAGATTACTATCTTATAAGACATTCCTAACTAAAAATCTAAACCTAAACACACACACACACCAATGTCAATAAAACAATTAAAAAATAACCAATGTCCAACGTCCCTTCAATAGAAAACTGTAAAAAAATGAGAAAATGGCAATAAATAGCAAATGCAAAATGAAACAATCAATGAAATACGGTACATCCAATGCATGGTCTGCTAATGAAGGCAATCCAAGGAGCCAACAGTTCAATGTGGAATGAAAGTTGGTAATCCGGGGGAGGTGAGGTGCAAGCAAAAGTCTTGGCACCCCCCACTCGCAACAGGAGAAGTCTTTGTAGCTGAAGCAGACGAACAAAGCATAAGTCCATCCAGGCAACGGAGCAGGAACGACAACAAAATGTCCAAGTCGGTGAAGCCTGGCTCGCTGCAAGTTCAGGAGCAAAGAGTCTTTGCAGAATTTGGAACCTGGAATAGTCCATAGGTTTCCTCGGGTCAGCAAAAGGTAGCAGGAATGGCAAAAAGTTCGTGGCACACGGAAGGCTGCATGATCACCTTCCCTCATAGTCACAGGTGTCGATGAAGAACCAGGAATCTCCAAGTCTCGGCCATCAGATGGAGAGGCAACTTTCTTCATCACCCCCCCCACAGTACTCGGGGGTGATTGTACGACCTCGGGATCTTCCCAATCTTCTGGATCAATTGACCTGTTATAGCTTTAACAGAAGAACTGACATGGTTATTATCCAATGTATACCATAAATGCAAATGGCCGGCTCAAAGCCTACTGGGAATTCGAATTGAAACTGGGTCATCATGACTGAAAAGACTAAGAGTCCACGGGGATATAAATAGCTATTGTGAGTAGAGCAGTATTGGCCTGAGGGGGGCTGTTGGTCAGGACAGTGAGGCTGCTGGTCCGGGTCCCGCATCAGTTCATGGGTCTAGAGACACCCATGTCAACCTCCCAGCAGCACGAAATGAACCTCCAGTTATGAAGGTCCCATTCGCACCCCGGTCCGTATAACATGGACTTGAACGCTCGCACCCTCCTTGCTCAGACCGAAGCCGAAGGTCCAAGCCTGATGATGTTAACGAGGGCTTGGGGTGGCTAACAACCTAGTACTGATGGTTTGACGCTGGCCCTGAAAGAGCAGCACCACCATCCACAGATATAGCTGAACTCCAAAGGCAGACCTGAAGACTGGTCGCCTTCGGATTAGGCTTTTGCAACCAGATGGGACATTTAAGTTCTGCAAAAAATATAAATACTAAAAATAACACCACTTCGCAATCACCCAAATATAACCAAGAACTATGTACATGAGTGGGAGGTCGGAGAGTTGGCCATCTCTCTCCGTCCCATTCAGACAATATCAATTTAACCATTATCATACTCTTCATAAATCGAAGCAAACATCTCAGATAAGTTAATTTCTGGAATGTCCTTGTAATTTAGCGATACTTGAGGAGCAATTACATTAATGGGAGTCTTCCCAGTAGCTTCCTCAAGCGAGTCTGTTTCGGTAATGCCTTTCGGATTGACTAGCTGACCCTTCCACTCCTTCAGTTGAGAGACGTGGAAGAACTTCAGCCAGTCTCCCTTCTTCCTGGGAATCCTTACCTGATACACAGCAGGAGAGATCCTCTTCACAATGGGGACAGGGCCAACCCACTTGGCAGCGAGGGAGTGCTTATCCTTATAGAAGTTTCTATATAGGACTAGCTGTCCCTCCTTCCACTTGCAAGGGTGATGAACCCATCCTAGTCTCTTGTCCATTTTCTGTAGGTTTTTGCCCAGCTGGGCAGCTACTTGCCTGTGTACTTGCCCTATATGCTGCACTAGGTTCCTCACCCACTCGTTATCTAGAAACACCGGCTCTAAATCGGAGGGGAGGTTAGTGTTATGGGTTCCTAATTCCCGGGTTCCATTCTATGTGTCTTAGTGGGAGGTTTTAGGGATCCTGCCTCGCAAAGCAGGTCAGAGACCCACCGGAGTTTGTTCCCAAACTCTTCTCAGTGGGTGGTGGCTGGATCCACCAAGCCTAAAACCATCTTGGTCTTGTGGTTAAGACCTCCGTATAAGAGCGTCTGAAATTCTAGGCCGTTAAAGTCGTATCCACTGGCCGTCAAGGGGACCTTCTTGGCCAGAATGGCGAGGAGCTACTTCCATGCCACGTAAGCCTCAGGGTTCTCTCGAAGACCCTGTTGCTCCATGACATAGAGCACACCTGCAATCTGTCCGGGCAACAAAATCCTCACTACCTCTCTCATCTAGTCGTGGGCCTTGACCCTAACCAAACCTCGAGCTGCCACGGCTGACTCAAGGGTAGGGAGTTCGGAGGGGGACATGCAAAGTCGGGCCAGTTGGGTCAGGTCCTGACCATTGGCTGTTGGGTGAGAATTGATCACCGCGTTTAGCCACATGACGCCGGTAGACCGATTTAAAGGAACCAATTGGTCTGCAATACCTTTGGCCTCAGTAGCACGCCAGGGGACCCTAGTCTTGGTGACCTGCCTCTCCTTCATCTCTTGCCTATCAGAACTGCCTTCTCCAAGGGGGGTGGTCCATCTCGTCATGGACCATGTCTCTACCGGGTGGACTGGGACCTTAGGGTCACTCCAGTCTGGATTGTGGGGAACGGTTGCCTGAGCATCCTCTGGCAGTGTCTCCCCGAAAAAGTCCTCTGGAAACGTTGGGAGCAGCTCCGGGCACACAGCCGAAATTAAGGCTTTGCGCATTTGGAGCTGGCTTTCCAGTGCAGTAATCTGTTTCTGGCAAGCTACATGGCTAACAGCCTCCTGCTGTTCCCTCACTTGCCTCATCATAAACTTGGCTGCAGACTGGGCATGATCCAGCTCAGCCTCTAAGGCATAGGCTTTCTCTTCCCATGTTTGCGCCACTACCTGAATGTTGTTAAGCTTCTGTGCTGACGCCTGTGCTACGGACGCAAAAGTTACTTTGTCCACATGCAGCGTCTCGACCTCGGTCTGAAGCCTGGCATTCTCCTTCTATACGCTGGCTAATTTCTCTCTGGTTTCTACCAGGGCACTACTGGCATCTCTGGCAGTAAGCCAAAGTCCCCAAGCGGCCAAAGCGTCCTTAGATGGCCCGAATGGGTTCTTCATCTTCCATGCCAGGGTGTACACTTCTTGGAGTGTGGTAAAGGGATCTGCTGTCTGGAAGATGGTGTCTTTCCAGGGGCATTTCCCATTACTCAACACCCATCTCTCTAGTTTTCCTCTGACCTCTTCCTCCAACATGAGGTCTTTAATGGTGACTTTACTACTCTCCGCCATTTTTACACACAAACCACAACTTTCTCTGACACAAACTACAAACTACAACTTACAAACGGGACCAGGAACAGGAGTGAAGGGGATTGTAGGGAAACGAACTCTGCGAAACTTCTCTAGGAAAGAGTGACGGGAACCTATCTCCAGTCTGCCCAAACAAAGTCATTTGGTACTCCCAGGCCCAGTTTTCCACCTCGACAGCACTGGGGACCAAAGGATGAGGAAACGGTTCAGGGACAGGGAGGTCACCTAGACCCAGGGAACCCTCAGGAGTACTCTGCCTGCCTGAAGGGGGGAAACAACACTAAGGAACTTAATACACCGCCTGGCCAAGCACGGGTGAAAAGGGCAAGAAGCCAAAACCGAACCATCCCTAGCTGGTTTTCTGGGTGAGGGGTACCTTCCTCTACCACAGGCCAAACCTCTAAACCTAAGCCCAGAAAAATAGAGAGCGAAGCTGGGGTGCGATGTAGCTCAGCACGTGGAGCTGAGGGGAAGCTCACCAAGCAAAGCGGCAGCAAGGCGGGATGAAACTCAGGAGCGTTCCAAGGAAGGTCTCGGAATTAAGGGTTTTTATAAGAGAATTGTGAGTGCAGGCTATGCCGTACTTGGGGAAAAACAAACAAAGCCTCCTCAAGAAAAATATTCTCCACCACCCAAAAACACTCACCCAAGTAGACATAAATTACCAATCCCCCCTTTTCCCTCCCCCCTTCTGAAAACTCAGGGATATCCTATTACCCTATCTATTCCTCCTTCTTTTACCTTCTTTTATCTATCTATCTCTAATTTCCCAAACCTTTTCTTTTTCTTATCTCCAGTTCAATTCCTTATTCCTTATTCCTTATTCCTTCTCAAACTTCTTAATTTAAAAATAATACCGCTCTTTCTCCCCAACATTTTTGCCATATAGGGAGTACTGCTTCCCATTCTTCAAGAGTTTTCTTTTTCTGATTTTCTTTTAATGACTCAATAACAATATCTGCTTCCGCCATAACACATAACTTAAACAACCACTCTTTCAATGTTGGAATAATTTTCTGTTTCCAGACTTTAGCATAACATATTCTTGCTACAGTTATCATGTATAGTGTTATTTTCTTTTGTGACTTATTAATACCTAATTCATCAATCATATTAAGCAAATAAATTTGAGGTGACAAATCAAATCTTTTTCTTAATACTTCTTGTACTATATTATGTATCATCTCCCAAAATCTTTTCGCTCTTCTACATTTCCACCATACATGATAAAATGTACCACGTTCTTCACACTTCCAACACATGTCCTTCACATTCTTTTGCATCTTTGCCAATTGTACTGGAGTTATATACCATTTATAAAGCATTTTATAATAATTCTCCCTTAAGCTAACCGGTATCAATAACTTCCAGGTTGTATTCCATGCCTTTTCCCACTTCTCCATAGTTATTATACTTCTTACATCTTGTGCCCACTTTACCATTGTTATTTTCACTAATTCTTGTTCGTTTTGTCTTGCAAGTAAAATCTTATAAATCTGACTTATCCTATGTTTGATTCCATATTCTAATATTTTATCAAATTCTTTCCCTTTGGATTCAAAACCTTCTCCATCCCTATCTCTTTTATATCTCTCCCACAACTGTCTGATTAGCAACCAATGAGTATTCCAGCCGTCTAACTGAAGTTCACTTTGTGTTTTAAACTTTATTTCTTCCCCTTGTATCTTCAAAATATCCCTATATGTTATCCATTTCCTTCCTCTTAATTTTTCTTTATTGTAAAAAGCCTCATGAACTGAGACCCATAATGGTATTCTTAGACATAATTGCCTTTTATATTTTGTCCATGTTGTTATTAAAGCATTTCTTAAGATATTATTTTTAAAATTTTTATCTATTGATGCTTTTCCATACCAAATATATGCATGCCAACCAAAACTTAAACCTTCTCCCTCTAGATATAATATCCTATTATTCCTCAATGTAATCCATTCTATTATCCATTCCAGATTATTTGCATGATAATATAATTTTATGTTTGGTAAGCCCATTCCTCCTCTCTCTTTACTGTCCTCCAAAATTTTCATCTTAATTCTAGATCTTTTTCCTTTCCATATGAAGTTCCTTGTATCTTTATTCCAATCTTTGAAGGGTTTTTCATTCTTAATTATAGGAAGGTTTTGGAATAGATAATTCAGTTTAGGTAATATATACATTTTAACCACTGCTATCCTTCCTAATAGTGACAAATCTAATTTTTCCCATTTTTTAAGATCTACCCTTATTCCTTTCCATACTTTATTATAATTATTTTCATATAGATCTACATTATTTTTTGTAATTATAATTCCTAGATATTTCACTGTCTTCGCTATATTAAATCCAGTTACTCTACTCAACTCCTCCTCATCTTTCCTGCATAAATTTTTCGTAATTATATTTGTTTTTCCTTTATTTATCTTATATCTTGATAACCCCAAATTTTTCCAAAATATCTAATAAAATTCTTATACCACTTAAAGGGTCTTCTATTATGATTGCCAAATCATCTGCAAATGCACTTATTTTATATTCCTGATTCTTTATTTTGATTCCCTGTATTCTCTTTTCTCTCCTAACTTTATTATTCAATAGTTCTAGAATCAATATAAAAAGTAATGGTGACAGCAGGCATCCTTGCCTTACACCTCTTTTAATCTCCGTTACACCTGTCTTCTCACCGTTTATAATAATTTGAGCTTTTTCTTCTGAATATATTGCTTTTATCCAATTTACGAAAGGTTCCCCTAAATTCAGTAATCTTATTGTTTCTTCTAGAAATTTCCAATTAACCCTGTCGAATGCTTTTTCTGCATCTAGGAAAAGTAACGCTACTTTCTTTTCATTGTGATTATGATAATACTCTATAGCATTTAATATTGTTCTTATATTCCCTTTTATAGCCCTTCCGGGTAAGAACTCATTTTGGTCTATATGTATAATCTCTTGTAATACTTTTTTTAATCTTTCTGCTAATATAGTTGTAAATATTTTATAATCCACATTCAGAAGCGCAATTGGTCTATAATTCCCTACCTCCAAACCATCTTTTCCTTCTTTTGGGATCATCGTCAAATTTGCATGCCCCCATGAAGATGGCCGTATCTCTTTATTCAATTCATTCATTAATTTATATAGTGGGTCTACCAATTGTTCACTAAATGTTTTATAATATAACGCGGAGAAACCATCAGGTCCCGGAGTTTTACCGGGTTTTTGCTTCCTGATCGATTGTAGAATTTCTTCTCTAGTTATTTCTTTATTTAATTCCTCTTTCTGAGCTTCATTTATTATTAAATTCCCATCTTTTATATATTGTTCAATATTTTCTTTTTCCCATTGTTCTAAATTTTGTTCATCAAATAAATTAGCATAGTATCTTTCAAAAGCCAATTTTATTTCGTCTTGTTTTACTAAAACCTTCTCCTGTTCTTTTATTTGTGTCACAATTCTTTTCTCTCTCTCTTTTCTAACTCTATATGTTAACCATTTATTTGTTTTATTCGCAAAAAAAAAAAAAATTCTTCTGTTTTACCAATTTCAATTTTTTCTCTATTTCATCAGTATCTTGTAAGGAGATCTGTTTTTGTAACACTTTAATCTCTTCCTCAGTCCTATTATTCACAGGGGAGATTTTTAATTTATTCTCTAAACCTTCTATTTCTTTTAATATTTTTTGCTCTTTATTTCTTTTCTCCTTTTTAATTTTTATTTCTTGTCGCATTAGATAACCCCTCATAACAGCCTTTCCTGCATCCCATACTGTTCCTATATTCACTCCTTTATCCAAATTTTCCCTGAAATACCATTCTAAAATTTCTCTACCTTTTTCTACTATTTTTTCCTCTTTTAATAAATTCTCATTTACTCTCCAATTAAACTCTCTTTTCCTACTCTCCAATGTTAGTACCATAGGATTATGATCAGATATATTTTTTGGTAGTATTTCCATTTTTTTTACATATGTATCTATTGTTTTAGAGTGCCAAATCATGTCTATCCTCGACCATGTTTTATACATTTCTGAAAAATACGTATATTCTTTCTGTTTACCATATAAACTTCTCCACGTATCTATTAATGTTAACTCTTCCTTCATATTAAATACTATTTTTGGTAGCTTCCCTTTGTGTTTTGTTTGCTTTTTCCCTTTGGTTCTATCTAACTCTGGATGTACTACCCCATTCCAATCCCCCATAATTATTAATTCTTTAAATTCCTTATTTTCGATATCTCTAATCTTATCCCATAATTTCTTATAAAATTTTTCTTTATTTTCCAATGGGCCATATATCCCTATCACTAATACCTTTGTATCCAATATATTAACCACCACTCCTAAATATCTCCCTTGCTCATCATTTATTACTTCTACCGTCTCATATTTTGGATTCACATATATCGCTACTCCCCTCTTTTTTTTCTGTATACCGGATACAAATACTTTCCCTAATTTGGAGTTTTGGAGAAATTTTCCTTCATTTTTCCTTATATGTGTTTCTTGGATACAGTATATATCACATTTCTGCTTTTCCAAATAATAAAAGATTTTTTTCTTTTTGATTACCGAATTCATTCCTCGTATATTCCATGATAACATTTTTATTCTCATTTTGTTTTTATTTTTATAATTAAATTTATTTATTTATTTATTTTTTATTCTAAAACTTTCTCTCTTTTACTTTCTTGTTCTTTCTTGTCTTATACCGTCTCTTCTTCCAATAGGCTCTCTTCCTCAATCTCTTCTTGTTCTTCTAACTCTTCTTGCTCTTGTACTAGTTCTTGCTCTCTTTACTCTTCTTCTTGTCTTTTGTCTACTTGTTATCTTTCCTTTTTCTGTTCCTTTATCCCACTCATATTATCCTGTTTCCCATCTTTCCTTATCTCTCTCCTTTCTTCTTCCTCTCTTCCCTTTTCCATATTTTGTCTCTTTCCTTGTCTCTTCTCTTCTTTCAATCTTTTCAAGAAATCTTCCGCTTTATTAATTGTATTTATTACATATCTTCTTTTATTATATGTCAAAATCACTCCTTCTATCTTTGCCCATCTATATGTTATTTGTTGACTCTTAAGTTCTTGTACTAAGAAATGGTAATCTTTTCTTTTCTTCAATACTTGAGACGGAACATCCTTGAAAATTTTTAATTCCTTCCCGTCAACGATCAATTTGTTTGTGTAGCTCTGAGATATGATCAACTCCTTTACTCTTTCCCAGACAAAGTACACCACAATGTCCCTTGGAACTTTTCTCTTACGTGCTATTAACGAGTTGATCCTGAAAATCTGATCTATTTCCACGTCCATTTGTCCATTCCAAAAATTTTGCCAATGCCGGGATTACTTTATTATAGATATCCTCCTCCTCCTCTTCCTCTAGTCCTCTTATCTTAATATATTTCTCACGATATTTCCATTCCACCAATGTAGTCTTGCCTTCCACTTGTTCTGCTGTATCTTCTAATTCTACTGTTTTATTCTCCAAACTTTTTGTTTTTTCTTGAATTTCTTCCACCCTTTTATTCACATCTTTCACATCTCTTGTAACCTTTTCTAACTTCTGTATAAATTGCTCCATTTCTCTCTTCATTTCTCTTACTTCTTTCTTAACCTCTGCTGATAAATCTTTCATTTCCATCCACATGTCTGTCCTGATCGTCTTCACCTCTTCCAATAATACCTTATATGGATCCATTTCTCCAGAGTCTCTTCTCTGTGTTAGTGTTTGGATTTGTGTTTGAACAATTTTCCTTCTTCCTGCCACCATCTTTTTCAAATTCCCTTTCTCTTTTACCCCTTCCTTGTAATTTGTATTTTATTTACCCTTTAATCTTCAATCCTAAATGTTAATTCCTACCTTTAATGTTCTTATATTCTTATCACTATATTAACTTTATTAACTATATTTATTCTTAATTTTTATTTTTAATATTCCTGTAAAACTTTATTTTTTAATTTTAATTTAAATTAATTAATTAATTTATTTAATCTATTTTATTTAATTTATCTTCTTTCTACTACAACACTTTATTTATATATTTTCTTACCTATTAATTCTATCTTATGTGTATCAACTATTATATATATATCTACCAATATAATTATATTACTGCAGTACTATTTATTTAACACTGGGTGGCAGGGTTTACCCAGTTTCTCCTTTCTCCAATTTCTTACCTGCCCTTAATAGGTTAACTTATTGTTATTATTCCACTGCGTACCTATTAAGGTCAGCTCCTACAACTATCCTCCGACCTTAAATATTATACAACAAATTCTATAATCTTTCAATTAACTTTAATGTTCTTTCTCACTACCTGGCAATATTTCCTTTCTAAAGTAAATACCCTGTTGAGATTCTCTATATTCTTATCACTATATTAACTGTTAATAACTATTTCCCTACAGCACTATATTTATATATTTTTTTCCTATTTCTCTCTCTATATGTATATTTTATATATTATGTTTATATACTTATGTTCTCTTTACCTAATTTATCTCAGTTATCTTATATATCCTATGTATCTTATTATATATATCTACCAATATAATTATAACACTGCAGTTCTATTTATTTACCACTAGATGTCAGAGTTTACCAAGGTTTACCTAGCTTCTCCTTTTCCCAATTCTTAACTTACCCTTAATAGGTTAACGTATTATTATTCTTACACTTTGTGCCTGTCAAGGTCAGCTCCAATAATTATCTTCTAACCTTGAATGTTATCTTTCTCACCACCTGGCAATATTTTCCTTTCTAAAGTGAATGTCCTGCTAGGATTCTACAACCTACTATTTAACAATACTTAGCATACAGAACAATACAATTTTATATCAAAATCAAAAGATTTCCCACCAATACCCGTTCTTATAATATACTACAAATGAACAAAAGGTATTAAAGAAAAGCAAAAAAGCAAATACAAATACAATATCCCAATTTCCCTTCTTTCTTCCCTTATCAGACACACCACGTTCTACACTTTCTTCCTCTCTTCTTCTCTTTCCTTTCTTCTTCTTTCGTCTCCTTCCCCCTTTCGTCCCCGTCGATCTCCGTCTGTCTTCCTCTCACCAATTCCCCTGCTATTATGTTCCACCTTCAATTTCGCTTATTTCAGTTCGGTTCAGTCAGTCTTACCTTTTCCCTTCAAATTCCGTCATCTAAATGTTATTCCTACGCTTCACCTCTTACTCCTCCAAATCTCCGCTTCTCATCTCTAATTTCGTCTTTTACTGTCCTTTTACTACCTTTTATCGTCCTTTGTTAGTATTTATTCTCTCCTCTCTCCTTCTGTTTTCCACTTCAACCCCCTCCTCTTCACGTCCTTTCTTCCTTCCACAATCCACCTTCCACATGCTACTTTCTCTATTTCTTCTAAGCCCGTCCGTCCTCCATTTTCCGGTCTTTCTTTCTTTCCCTTATTTTCCTATCTTTCTCCAGCGGGTCCATTTCCCAATGTCCCTCTTGGAGCTCTGGAAATCCAAATCCTTTAATTGTGAGTCTTTTGTATTCCTTTATAAGTTTCTTGGTCCAATGCCGCTTTCTTATCTTTCTGTATCATAATGTTTACCGGTTGTTTTAAAAAATATTTTTATTAATTAGTCCTTTTAAATCCTGATATTTTCCTTTCCTTGCTGAGTCTTATATTAAGTCCACCTTTCTCAATCTTATTTCTTATGTCCAAATGTCCTTTTGTTAATCATATATTCAAAGTGTGTTCCCCCCCCTTCTTCTCTTCTCCTCCCTCTGCCACTTAGCTGTTTTTCGGAACTCTCCAATACTTCTTCCTTCAATCAACTCCTCTTAATGTCCAAGGTTTTTTCTTTTCGCAAAGGATCTTCCTTTACCCCTGAGATTCAGATCAATATTTTTTACTTGTCATCTTAACTTACATGTTGTTGTCTGCAGCGTAGCCTTCCCCGTTCTCGGCAGATGCATAAGGCATGGTGGCTCTACGACCTTCCATTCCGGCGTCCGTTCCCTTTTAACACAAGGTTTCTCAGGGAACTATCCTCCTTCTTCGGTCTTTATTGAGCCCCTCCTAATCCCCTCACCTGAGGAGAAAAGTTGCCCCATTTCTTTTCAGTCAAAACGGGCATAAAACCTGATGCACTGATCGATCTCCTCGCAGCTGTGCGAGTGAACGACCTGTCAGCTATGCCATCTTTCTCCATCCTCAAATGGGCTTTACAGGGTGTGCTGTCTTTCTTGACTTTGATTTTTAAAGTATTTCACTTTTTTATAGATGTGTTATCTTAATTTAGAAAAAATAGTTTTCAGTCATGTTTTTCTATATCCTTTGATCTGTATTGATTGTAAGATTCTGAAAGCTGTCTTGAGCTCCAGAATTGGGGAATAGACTGTATGTGTATAAATGAAAGAATGATAAGAAGTGGCTTAACAAGGAGTCTCTGTTGTCGGAAGCCATCGGCAGAAAACCATCTTATAATTCAACCATCCTATATTGGTATCCATGTAGAAAACCCTAGTGGACTGCAAAAGAGAAGAAAGAAAGTTCTTCCAGAACAATGGAGACGAAGAATACAGATCCCCACATATTTTTCACGTAGATGATGTATTTATTCAGATTATGAACCACTTTTATTGTTAAAACATAAAAATCATAGAGGCTTTCTCCATGTTATAGTAACATTCTGTCTAGGAGAATGAAAAGTGATTTAATCTAGAAGCTGATGGGATCATTGTTGCTGATTTTTTCTCCAAGAAGGTCAGCCTCCCAAAATTCTGCAGAAATGGATCTCCATTATTGAAATTTTAAGGTCTTGTGTAATGATATAAGAAAATGTAATCAATATGTAAGAGGAGGGAGGGAGTCAGCTCTAATGATCTCAGTGCCTCTAAAATGTTGGATTAATCAGAAATTATATGACTGTTAATTTGGATCAGTTCTTTAGCTCCGTTCCAGGAGAAAGCGGAGATGTGAAAAACTGAATGCATGTTTCCTTTGCATTCCATAGATATTAAGGGGAAAAAATGCAATCTTAAAGTTGACAACATTTTAGGGCATCACCACATGTTCCTAGTACTGTTCCAACAATCGAGCATAATCCTTTGGGACGACAATAACCACCAGCTCTGTGGCACTCAGCTTCTGTACGTGGATCCCTAGAGGGAGAAAATGGTGGAATCAGGTTGTCCTTCCTTCTGGCCCATAGGACATCATACACATGGATTGCTTCTTGTGTAAAAACACCCAGCTACAAGGAGAGCTTTTGCAAGTCACAAGGTTCAAAATAGAATGACCTGACTCCTACTGGTCACTCCCTCCTCCTCACCCCCCCCCAAAAAAATACAACTGAAGATGCTTTCTTTTTTATCACATGTTGATCCATGTCCTTTTGGTAGTCTTATCAAGAAGAAACTTATGCAAACAATGGTATTTACACAAATTCTGACTCATCATTGAACAGTTTCTTTCAATAAGTCTATTCTCACTGGGACTACTAAGAGGAGTCAGGCCTTGGACTCAAATTGTGGTGAGCTGGAAGAGGAGAAGAAAAGTTACCTTGAAGGCTGGATGTGATCTGGGGGGGGTACTTTACAACCTTCTCCATTTTATATGACCTCCAATCCCTTGTCGTTGCTACCATTCTAGGAATTTTTCTTTAATATTTTGTTTTTATTTTTGGATGTATGCCTTATCTGGAGTAGCCACTAGCATGAACAGAAAGAGGACAGTGGAAATGATTCCAGGCTGCATAACTCAAGTTTGATGGAAATAATAAGTAAAAGCCAGAGACCAAGACCAAGGCAGAAGGCTATTGAGTTCCTGTTTCCACCACCCATCTGGAGGCATACCTCTTTATGGGGGCCTTGAAGGCCAGCCCTGTGTGTTAACGTTCCCGAAATATGCACATAATGGAAGAAAGTCCCGGCTTATTTCCGCTCAACAATCTATTCTGTTCCATGGAAGAAGTCAAGCACCATCTGGTGACAGAAGATATTCAGGGTTCATTGGAATGGGAGGGATATTCTTTTTTTTTTTTTTGGTTATTGTTCTAATGTCATTTGCTCTTGGTCACCATATTATGGACTCTGCTTTCTTCTGTGACACCGCACAGTTAAACCATTTCTGATAAATCTGATCTGAAGAAGAGATATCAACTTCTACATGAAGAATATCAACAGTCAGAGAAATGTTATTCTGCCTTCTTATCTTGGGCTTCCTTGTCATTACACAGTTACAGTGCTATGATTTGACATTCACTGGCTCAGGTCCATCTATGGAATCCTGGGATTTGCAGTTTTAATGTTCATCTTACAAGAGATAGCCAAGGCTCTGAACCTGCTGGGAAACCAAGCTTTACCACTTTGGATAGCTCCCTTTACCATCAAAATGAAACATGGAACAGATCTCCATACCCAGCAATATGGAATCCAGCAGTGGAGGCGAAAGATAGAGGATCAAAGAGTTTAACATAAGAAAATGTAGTCAATATGTAACAAGAGGAAGGGAGTCAGCTCTAATGATCTCAGTACTTCTAAAATGTTGGATTAATCAGAAATTATGTGATTGTTAATTCATGGGTCAGTTCTTTAGCTTCATTCCATGGGAAAGCGGAGATGTGAAAAACTGAATGCATGTTTCCTTTACATTCCATAAATATTAAGAGGGAAAAAATGCAATCTTACAGTTGACAACATTTTAGGGCATCACCACATGTTCCGAGTACCACTCCGACAATTGGGCAAAGTCCTTTGGGACGACAATAACCACCAGCTCTATGGCACTGAGCTTCTGTATGTGGATCCCTAGAGGGAGAAAATGGTGGAATCAGGTTTTCCTTCCTTTTGGCCCATAGGACACCATACATATGTGTTGGTTCTTGTTTAAAAAAACACCTAGATACAAAGAGAGCTTTTGCAAGTCAAAAGGTTCAAAATAGAATGACCTGACTCCTACTGATCACTCCCAATTAGAGCAGACCATTCTATTAATTATTGAATGGTGAGTCAAGATGTAACAAAATCCTACTGATTCCATTGGTCCACCTAATGCATTTACTAGGATTCTGACCAATGTCAACCAAGATCCTACTTTGTGCTTGCAGAGTGTAATGTGTGCTCATGTAGTTAAGAGGTGGTTACTCAATGCTGTGCAAGTGTCTGATTTTCTGATGGTGTGCATGAGTACTTTCTCATTGTGCAATGCTGTGGGTTCAGTCGGTCTTCCTAAAAATGCAGGAAATAAAGTTTTGGTATCTTGAAGATACTGACAAAGTTAAACACAATTCACAAATGGCTGAGACTTTTCAGATGCAGTGTGGTTTGATTTTAATTCTGATTGTGATTTGAGGTTCAAACACTTTTCTATTATTCAGAAAAAGCAGATTATTCTAGTCATAGTGATAACTGGAATGTCTGTGCCAATCTTGACTGCACCGTGGTGTTACTTGAAGACACCAGGCCATCTGCGTAATGTTGGAAAGTGTGGATAGATTGGAAAAAGGAAAATATTCATGAATTCAAATTTTATGGACACTGAGAACTTGACTGATAGCCTGTATTTTTTCTTTGTCTGTCTTTTTTGTCTTTATTTCTGTTCTGTCTTATGTCTTTTTTTAAATTGCTTTTGTATTATAAAGCCACCCTGAATTAAAAAAAGCAGTACAGGAACGTGGGCCATTTCCTCACTAGAGTGTTCTAGTTCTATTATTTCACTTTCAACATCTTATGGAGTACTGGGGTCTGCAGTTTAGGGAGGCACCTAAACTGAGCAAAAAAACAGTGGTGATACCTTGAAGATACTGACAAAGTTAAACACAATCCACAAATGTACAACAGCGTGTAAAGGCAATAATCTTGCAGGGCTCCATCCATTCAATGGCAGACTGAATACTTTCCTTGAATAATGACCAAAAAACAAAAGAGTACAATTGCGGATGTAAGGAGCTTCTACGGACATATGATGACCATAGGATTCCAGTCATCTTTTCCTAAATCTGCCAGCAGTCCTGTCAGGGAGGAACCTGTTATCACCTTTGTGCTGAAGAAGAGAAATGGCAAAGTAATAGATAGACATATCACACACAGGCAGTGCATGCCACTGGCCAAACTGGAAGAATTCCTCTACGTTCATGCAATGTTTCTTTAGTCTTTGGATTCCACTACACCCTTTCCTCTTCTTGCTCTGTTTCAGCAGTTTCTTTCATAAATATTGATACATGCACAACAGTGTTCTCTATGTTGTACCAATTCATGTACCAAATTTGGCAATTATGTGCTTTTGTCATGTTGTTCTTCATTTTTATCACATGTTGACCCATGTCCTATTGGTAGAAACTCTAGAAGAAACTCATGGAACAAAGGATATGTACACAAAGTTCTGACCTTTAATGGAACAGTTTCTTTCAGTAAGTCTATTCTCACTGTGACTACTAAGAGGAATCAGACCTTGCAGTCAAGTTGTGGTGGGAAAAGAAGGAAAGTTACCTTCAAGGCTGGATGTAGCCCGGCGGAGGGGGGCGGGTTTACTTTTCAACCTTCTCAGTTTTATATGAATTCCAATCCCTTGTTGTTGCTATCATTCTAGGAATTTTTCTTTAATATTTTGTTTTTAATTGAGATGTATCCCTTATCCAGAGTAGAAACCCGCATTCAACAGAAAGAGACCTGTTACTGCCCTGGCTAGCCCGAGCTTTGGGGATATAAAAGATATCATTTGATATCACTAATTCGGCTTCACATATCCCTTCCATGTGCTTGCGAGGCCCCCGACAAGCACGCATACAGGCTCGGCCGATAATCGCCGTAATATTCCTAGACAATACAGGCAGGCCAGAAACAGCCGACTCGCCGCTTTAGGAGACCTCAAGGCAAGTACCTCCATTAGGTACGTGAGCAACTCCCAAAAGATCCTCTGCCTCGCGCTGGCAGCTTGATGATCTAACTATACAACGCTCAAGAACTCCGTGTTTGCATACCGGCTACTCTATTGATAAATTGAGCTCTAATTCAATCATTCAAATTCTGACCTTTGGGAGGCTTTGTCTCCAACTCCAAATCTATTGTTTTCCCAAAGTCCGACCTAGCCTGCAGTCACAATTCTCCTTATAAAAACCCCTGACTTTGAGCGTTTCCTTGGATCGGTCTCGAGTTCCTGACCGCCTTGCTGCCGCTTTGCTTGGCAGGCTTCCCCTCAGCTCCACGTGCTGAGATACATCGAACCCCAGCTTCGCTCTCCATTTTCTCCCAGACTTCAGGACAGGTTTCGTATCACCCGAACCAACTATCCCTCTAAAAATCCTGCTATCTTACTCACACCTCTATTTTCCTTAGTTATCTGTATGTTTGTGTTGCTTACATCGTGTGCCTGTATTTAGTAAAGACTATTAATTATTTTCCAACCGGTTTGCTTCTTGACTCAGCCTGACCCCGTAGACACTGGGTTGCAAGATCCTGCTAAGTTACCCTGCCTCTCGTTTTGCCAACTTGTGCTCTGAACTAATTTCCCCAACTTGTATAATTTTGATAGCAATTTGGTGTCCCTCCTGGGACCCCCAGAAAACAGGGTAACAGAACAACGGAAAGGATTCCAGGCTGCATGACTCACGTTTGATGGAAATAACAAGTAAAAGCCAAAGATCAAGACCATGGTAGAAAGCTATTGAGTTCCTGTTTCCACCACCCATATGGAGGCATACCTTTTTATACGGACCTTGAAGGCCAGCCCTGCGTGTTAATGTTCCTGAAATCATGCACATAATGGCAGAAAGTCCTTACTTATTTCTGCTCAACAATCTATTGTGTTACATGGAAGAAATCAAGCACCACTAGGTGACAGAAGATACTCAGAATTCATTGGAATGGGAGGCGTATTCTTTCTTTCTTTCTCTTTTTTTTTCTTTCTTTCTTTCTTTCTTTCTTTCTTTCTTTTTTCTTTTTTCTTTTTTCTTTTTTCTTTTTTGGTTGTTGTTCTAAGGTCATTTGCTCTTAGTCACCATATTATGGCCTCTGCTTTCTTCTGTGACACCACACAGTTAAAACATTTCTGATAAATCTGATCTGAAGAAGAGATATAGACTGCTACATGAAGGACATCAACAGCCACAAGAATGTCATTCTACCTTCTTGTCTTGGGCTTCTGTAAGCCCCCTAACGCACCTAAAAACTATGTCCTAAGGGTCCTAATTATTTAATATCAAACATAATGAGCCGTAGAGATATACTGGATGGACACATAGGCAGTAGAACTATGGAGATAGATCAAAAGAGTAGCCTGTTTTCTGTCACACATCCTACATGAATCTTGCAAATGGCTCACAGACCATAGGAATGGATTTTCAGCAGTGATCAGGAGGCAATAAGTCTCTGAGAACAAATAAACAATGCAAACAGCCTGGAATGTGACACCTTCACGTATGCATCCCCGGATGAGATACTCATCTTGCAGGAAACTACAAGGATGTTTGACTGTATTTCCTTTGAACTACAAAGCTGAAATCCGTCTTCATAAAAACACAGCCATCTGTTCCCCAGGTCATGAGTCAGCTCTATAACTAGGCCCTTTTTCTCATTCTTTTTCGGAGTTCTCCGAGATCCGCAAACCATGAAGCTGGTAAGCTCCCCTCAGCCTCAAAAGGCGTGACTGAGATCATTTTCTCCCAGCTGAAGACTTCTGGATTGGTACAGTATTAATCTAAAACCCTTCTCTCTCTCTCTCTCTCTTAATTTTCACCTCTTTCTTTTATGCTTGTTGGAGCGAGTGCAGCTGAGTGATTGTATGGATTTTACCATCTATGCTAATAAAATACTTAAATTTCAACAGTTTGTGTGATTTCTGACTGGGCCTGACCCTGTAAACATTGAGTCAAAAGATCCTTAATTATCCTGCCCTCTTTACATTGCTAAAGCAGTGCTCAGAGCTAATTTTCCCCACAAGAGACGATTTTGACAGCCTTTGGGACCCTCCCCTAAGGGAGTCCCAAGCAAGCAGGGTAACACTTCTTTGTCATTACACAGTTACCATGCTATGATTCAACATTCACTGGCTCAAGTCCATCTGCAGAATCCTAGGATTGGCAGTTTCAATATTCATCTTACAAGATATAGCAAAGGCTCTGAAACTGCTTAGAGCATAGGCTTCACCACTTTGGATAGCTCCCTTTACCATCAAGATGAAAAGTGGGCCAGATCTCCATATGCAGCAGCATGGAATCCAGCAGCGGAAATGAAAGATGGAGGATCAAAGAGTTAAACATAAGAAAATGTAATCAATATGTAACAGGAGGGAGAGAGTCAGCTGTAATGATCTCAGTACTTCTAAAATGTTGGATTAATCAGAAATTATGTGACTGTTAATTAATGGATCAGTTCTTTAGCTTCCTTCCATGGGAAAGTGGAGACTTGAAAAACTGAATGCATGTTTCCTTTGCATTCCATAGATATTAAGGGGGGGGGGTGAAATCTTACAGTTGACAACATTTTAGGGCATCATCACATGTTCCTAGTACTGTTCCAATGATCGAGCATAATCCTTTGGGACGACAATAACCACCAGCTCTTTGGCATTCAGCTTCTGTATGTGGATCCCCACAAATATGACCTAGACAGAGAAAACGGTGGAATCAGATTTTCCTTTCTTCTGGTCCATAGGCCACCATACGCATGGGCTGTTTCTTGCGTAATAATGCCCAGCTACAAAGACAGCATTTGCATGTCACAAGGCTCAAACGACAATGACCTGAATCCTATTGGTCACTCACAATTAGATTGGACCCTTGAATTAATTGTTGAATGGTGAGTTTACATGTAGCAAATAACATTGATTCCATTTGGCCACCAGCACAGGTACTAGGGTTCTGACCAATATCAGTCAAGTTCCTACTTCATGCTTGCAAAGTATAATGTGTATTCATGTAGTTATGAAGTTATTACTCAACATTGTGCATGTGTTTGGGTTTCTGATGGTGTGCCTGTGGTGGGTTCAGTGGCTCTTTCTGAAAACCCAGCAAAGAAAGTGATGGTACCTTGAAGGTACTGATAAAGTTATACACAATCCATGAATGTACAACACCATGTGAAGGCAATCTTCTTGCGGGACTCCATCCATGCAATGGCAGACTGAATACATTCCTTTTATAATGAGGAAAAAAAAGAAAAAAAAGGTGTATTTGCTGATATAAGAAGCTTCTCTGGACATATGAAGACCACAGGATTCCAGTCATCATTTTCTAAATCTTCTAACAGTCCTGTCAGGGAAGAGTCTGTTGTCACCTTTGTGCTGAATAAAGGAAATAAGGATTCAAGATGGCACCGACATGATAGAGAGTGTTTTAACAAGCTCTGAAATTTTGTTTTTTGTTTTTTTCTTTTCCTTTGGTCCTGTTTTCTCCCAAGCTGGTTATTGCACTTTAATGCTGACCAGCATTGTCTTCTTTCCCTTTTTATCGTTTTGGAAACCTCGTACTGCTTGTTCACATTATTTATTTTTCCTGGACTTATCAATGGCAATTCTGCCAGCAACTCTCCTAGACTGAAAACAGAAGCTAAGAACTGCAAACGTTTGGCAATATATCACTTCATAGCTTTGAATGTTTTTTCCCTTTCTCTCCTCACCTGGGTCAATTAGTAATAATTCCTAAATGGAGAATAAAAAATGTGCCAGAACAAGCCCAGGAACAGCTAGGAACAATAAGGCCTTCAAACAGCTTGAGATAGATGACCTGCTTGTCTGTGGGGAAACTGTGAGTATCCCAAACTCAAACCCAGTGTTTGCAATTCCTATTGCTGATAGTTTTGTGGCTTTGGACACAGAAAATGAGCCTCTGTCTGATACCTTAGAAAATTCTGACAACAGTTTGGCTTCTTATCAGGAAGGAATGTCATTGGGATCTAACCAGGCAGATAAGCCTAGTTGTTGAGAATTTTCTTAGTACCGAAAAGGAAAAACACATTAAGGAACAATCCTACCCCGCCCCCCCGAGTTTGTGAACAAACAGTGCCTCTTAACAGCTCATACTGGTATTTCAATTTATGAACTCTTAGAAAAAATGGTTAAAGATCTTAAGCTGCTCAAGTTCTCCTTTGGCACTTTTATGCAGAAACATGTAGCTCTAGAAGAGAGTTCAGCTCAAGCTAATAGTAGAAGATCCAAAACGGAGAAAAATCTAAGGAGTAATAAAAATACCATAAAGGATTCCAGGGGTGGTTCATTAGTAACTCTAAAGAAGCTGGAGAAAGGAAGCTACCACAGGATTCTTCAAATCAAAGAGGTTTAACAATATATCTTCTCCGCTTGAGGTGTCTCACAAGCAGAAAGCCCCTGTTCAAACAGAATCGTTGGCTACCTGTGATGACATAGACCTGATCACACCAGTTTGACAATTACAGTTACTTTCCTGGAATATTATGGGCTGGGCAAACAAATTCCATGACACAGATTTTGTGATCTATTTACAAAATTTTAAAATTCTTTGTTTGCAAACAAACATGAAACTAATCTACCATTGCTCCACGGATTTCAATTGTTTTCTGTCCCAGATATCTAAATGCGTACTGGAGGCCATGGTAGTGGTGGCCTTACCGTGTTTCTTTCAGTGGATTTGAAAGTTGAAATTCAACCATGGGTTAGTTTTTGTCTGCAATATATACAGGTCCTCTTCATCAAGAGCAAGTATTGTGGGTCTCTTATTTGTATAAATGTTAACTTTCCCCTAGCTTATCAAAAAACATAAGTCCCAATAGCATCTGGAATAGGTTATCTGAAACTCTTACTGCCTTGGAGTGTCAAGATCCCTCCACAAGGCTCCTTCTGTGTGGAGATTTTAACGCTAGAATTGGGGCTGGTTTGAAAGAAGTGAAAGGTACTAATTTTGGACAAGACTCTCAAATTACACCTGTCGATAGGGTCTCCCAAGAGATATGTTTAAATAAGCCAGGTCTGAGGCTTTTCGAGGTCTTCTCTTTGCACCACTTGCAATGCCTTAATGGAACCCACCGTGACACAACGCTGGGTGCCTACGCCAATATTGTAAGCAGGGGAGCTAGTACAGTAGATTATATGGCAGTTTCAGCCAAACTGCTTCCTGACATTTGTAGATTTCAAGTTAACGACAGAGTTGAAAGTGATCATTTCCCCCTCTCGTTGCTATTTCACTTCGAAACACTCTATTCTTTTTGTCCTTCCCAAAATTTAAATATAAATGAAATCCATGTGGGAGAACAGAGAATACGGTGGTCAATCAACCTTGGGGTCTCTTTCTATCATATATTTGAGAGTTCTATCCCTAAATCTCTTTGTCAAGTCATCTTAGACCGTGATTCAGATAGCTTATATGCTTATCACACCATTATTCAGAATCTTATACCTAATTTGGTCTGTAACAAATAATTTAATCCTTATAGAGTAGTATGCGATAGATGGTTTGATTGAGAATGCAGAGATGTCTGAAAAGCATCAATGGTGCATTCTTGGCAGGCACTCAGAAATGAGGATATTGTTTCTTCCAACACTCTAGTTTCCATGAGGAAATCTTACAGGGCACTCTTAAAACCAAAAAAAGGAGGTATACATCAGAACACAATGGAATCAATTAGCCCAAGTCATGATGGAAAAGAAAGAGAAGCAGTTTTGGGATGTCATTTCTATTGGTATGCTCATAGTCAGACCGGTAATTGTTGGACAAATTCCATTACATCAGTGGTTTAATCATTACAGCAGGCTTTATGGAGCTACACCTTCAGAGAACCATTTTTCTATCATTTCCAAAATAAATGGTTTAGCTTATTGGCCTCCTGTGTCAGCATTTGAGATAAAGAAGCAAATGGCAACTCTTGCCCTGAGTAAGGTCCCTGGAGAAAACATGATGCCTCCAGAAATATTTAAATACTTCCCTGAGTGGTGGGCACCGATATTAGCTACAGTATTCACTCAAATTAATAACGCAGGTATGATTCCAGAGGGTTCGACACAGAGTGTAGTTGTCCCTATTTATAAGAAGGGTGATAAGTAAGATCCCAGTAATTATCGGCCTATTAGTCTTTTAGATATTGACTCTAAGTTATATACTAAACTTCTGCTAAACAAATTGGAGGGCTGGGAATCCACTAATCATATTATTCACCCTGAAAAGGCTGGGTTTAGGAAAGGGCAAAGTACTGTTGACCATTGCTTGACTCTTTAATTTTTAGCCAAATAAGAAAAAGAAAGTGTCCTTAAAGTGTAGTCACCAACTATAAATAGCAGTAAGTGTGATAAGGTATCATATTAACTACAATATAATCAATATAATACAGAACAGTATAACCGCAAAATGTAGAACACAAAATGAAGTCCATTGAGTAATGAAAGCTGGAAAAATCCAAAAGAGTAGTTGAAGGAATACCAAGTAAAAATGTACCACTGGAATATCAGGAGCAAATGACAAGTTGGTAAGTTTTCTAATGTCATCACAGCAGGCACAGGTCAAACTTCATTTTGTGTTCTACATGTTGCATTTATACTGTTCTGTATTATATTGATTATATTGTAGTTAATATGATACCTTATCACTCTTACTGCTATTTATAGTTGGTGACTACACTTTAAGGACACTTTCTTCTTCTTATTTGGCTGCTTGTACTCAAGAGTGTACACTGGTGAGTTTGTTGTGTCTTTACTTTTTAGACCAAAAAGGAATTGTAGAGTTCTGCCAAACCCTTATTTGTAGCCTTTGTTGATTTAGCAGCAGCTTTTGATTCAATCAATAGAAACTTGTTGTGGCATAAACCGGTCAACACTAATATAGATAATAGGTTGTTTTTTCTAATCAAGGAACTTTATTCCAGTACGACTGCTAGAATAAGGGTTGGTATTTCTGGCTCATTATCTGATCTGATCCCCACCGATAAGGGAGTCAAACTGGGATGTTTGCCGGCACCAGCACTTTTTAATCTATACTTGAATGACCTAATTCCAGCATTATCTGGCCCAGAATTTTTTCCTCCTTCACTTGGGTGAAAGAAGATCTCTATTCTCCTTTATGCTGATGATACGATTTTAATTTCACTGACTTGTATAGGTTTGAAAAGGCTGCTTTCTAAGCTCAGCATGTTTTGCTCTAAAGAAATGCTGAACATGAATTATACTAAAACAAAGGTGATGGTATTTGGCAAAAGACACTCACACTTCTGATGGTCTATCAATGGTCATCAGATTGAACAATGCCGGGCATTTAAGTACCTTGGAATCTATTTTACAGAAAATCTGTCCTGAAAGTCCCATATTGAAACTATAAGAGCAATACCCCTGAGATCTCTTGGAGCTATCCTTAGATTTTACAGTACTGCAGGGGGCCAACAGGTTGTTCCAGCCCTGAAAAAAGTTCAGAGTAAAGTCATTGCCCAGATTCTGTATGGAGCTGTTGTCTGGGGATGGGATGGCTCTCTGTTCGTTAAACTGGAAGCCCTTCAAAATACATTTCTCAAGAAATAATTAAGACTTCCACATGGCAGTCTGGCAGCTTTGGTTCAAGCTGAGGTTGGTTTGCCTACCATTAAATCTCATCTTCATTTTATTTTATTTAACTACTGGAGAATTGTAAAATATTCCTCAGTCAGAGTTTTCCCCAAGTTATGTTTTGAGCAGATATCAAACTGCAAAGTTTGGAGTTCAAGATATTATATGGTGTTAAAATTGTATCCTACTTTAAGTGACCATTTAACTATTTTGAATTCAAAAGAGAAACTTTGTGAATATTTTTTTGACTATGGTGTCTGAGTGGATAGACGGGCTATTAACTATTCCATATTTTCCAAATGGTATAGATTGTACAAATGCGAGGACCAAAGGGATGTTTACTTGAGAAAGCTTACATACTTAAAACTTAGGCAAGCTTTTACAGGCCTTTGTTTCCAAACTGTACCTACAGCCATGATTCATGGCAGATATTTTCATATCCCGTTGGTCCTTCGTTTACGTATCTGTGGGGCACGAGAATTTGCTGCACTTCTTGTGGCCCAAGCGTTAATAAACTATTAAGAATAAGGGAAATGGCAAAGTAGTAGATGGACATAGGACACACAGGAAGTACCTGCCACTAGCCAAGTTGGAAGAATTCTACTTTCATGCTGTGTCTCTTTAGGCTTTGGAATCTATTACATGCTTTCCTTTTCTGTATTCCGTCTGTTTCAGCAGTTTCTCTCATAAATATCGATAAATGTATAGCAGCATTCTTTACATGGTATTAATTCATGCATCAAATTTGGCAATTATGTACTTTTGTCATGTCATTGTTCATTTTTATCACATATTGATCTATGTCCTATTAGTAGTCTTATCTAGAAGAAACTAATGAACCAAGGGTATTTACACAAAGTTCTGATGCATCGTTGAACACTTTTTTTCCAATAAGTCTGCTCTCACTAAGACTACTAAGGCCTTGGAGTTAAATTATGGTGGCCTGCAGGAAGAGAAGAAAGGTTACTTTGAAGGCTGGATGTGACCTGGTGGCTACTTTACAACCTTCCGAATTTTGTATGACCTCCAATCTCTTGTCATTGCTACCATTCTGGGAACATTTCTTTGATATTCTGTTTTTAATTAGGATGCATGCCTTACCTGGTGGAGCCACCAGCATCAACACAAGGAGAACAATGGAAAGGATTCCAGGCTGCATCACTCAGATTTGATGGAAATAACAAGTAAAAGCCAGAGACCAAGACCAAGGCAGAAGGCTATTGAGTTCCTGTTTCCACCACCCATCTGGAGACATACCTCTTTATAGGGCCTTTGAGGGCCACCCCTCTGTGTTAATGTTCCTGAAATTATGCACATAATGGCAGAAGGACCTGGCTCATTTCTGCTCAACAATCTATGTTGTTCCATGAAAGAAATCAAGCACGACCAGCTGATATGAAGATATTCAGGGTTCACTGGATTGGGAATGGAGTTTTTTTCCCCCTTTGGTTATTGTTCTAATGTTATTTTCCCTTAGTCATCATATTATGGTCTCTGCTTTCTTCTGTGATACTACATAGTTAAACCATTTCCGATAAAACTGTTGAAGAACTTATATCCATAGAATGTAACATGAAGGACATCAACAGCCACAGGAATGCCATTTTGTCTTCTTGTCCTGGGCTCCTTTGTCATTACACAGTTATAGTGCTATGATTCAACATTCATTATCACAGTTCCATCTACGGAATCCAGGGATGGGGAGTTCATGTGGTGGTGGGGGCATTTGGTATTCTGAGCAAAGTTCTAGTCCTCACCAGACTGCAAACCTTAGGATTTCATGGCATGCAGTCCCAGTAATTAAAGTGGAATCATAGTTTTATAACTGTTGAATATGAAAAGTCCCCTGTAGAGACAGTGGCAACTTGTGTCTTTCATGTCAGTAGGGTAGTATACCTGCTCACGGTCTTAATCTTCATCTGACAAGGTTCTGAACAAGCTAGAAACACAGGCTTCTCCATTTTGGGTAGTTCTCTTTACTATCCAGATAAAAAGTGTGACAGATTCCCATACTAGTCAGCATGGATTTCACCAGAGGAGGGGAAAATGGAGGATAAAGCAGTCAAAAACCCCTGAAATCCTAAATATGCTTTTGTTCATATGAAATTCCTTGGAGTGATAAATAGGGGCAGTTTCTTGCAAGATCCCAGAGAGTTACTGTCTGGCATGGCTGGTGCTCCTCTTGAAATTCCACATGTACTGATCAAAAGATTTTGTTCTGTCTTTGATTTGGTGCTTGAGAAAATGGTGCGATTTGGCTGAGACCATTCAGAGGCAGCCTGGTTTGATTTCAGATCTGAATCTGATTTGAGCTTTAAACACTTTTCTAATGCTTAGAAAAAGTAGAAGCCTAGAATTAAATGGAAGATACTAACAGATCGAAAAGAAAGAGGAGGATGTGGATTACCGGGTCTGAAATTGTACTACTTGGCAAGTGGCTTAGCCTAGTTAAAGGAATGGATTACTCTAAAAAATGAAAAAATACTCAAATCGGAGGGTCCAGAGCTGAGATTTGGATGGCATGGGTACCTATGGTATAATAAAGCCAAAGTGGACAAAGATTTCCTTAAGCATTACCTATTGGAAATTTGGAAGACTCTCAAAAATAAGATGTATAATAGAATTCCATTATGAATATCACCACACGAAGGCCTATTAGGCAGATGGAGAGACTTGAAAGAAAGATGGTTAAGATATGAAGACATTATAGTGAAAGAAGGGAAAACAAATATAAGGATGAAAACAAGGGAAGAGCTAGAGAAAGAAGGTTATCAGTGTCAATGGTTTCTCCATCTTCAACTTAAAGAAAGATTCAAAATGGATTCAAAACTTGAAGGCTTTGAAATAAATAACCAGTCAAATGAATTTGAGAAAGCTATTTGGGGGAAGAGGGATCACTTAATGGTGCAATTATACAAAATTTTACTAAATAGAGAACTGCAAACAGAGACGATTAAAGAATCCGTGATCTTATGGACACGTAATATAGGGCATGAAATTGAACAAGAACACTGGGAAAAGAGTTGGAAGAATACGCACAAATTCACACTGGCTCAGAATTTGAAAGAAAACCATCTTAAGATGTTTCATAGATGGTACCTAGATCTGGCAAAGTTAAGTAAAATATACAAGATATCAAATAAATGCTGGAAATGTCAGGAAGAAGGTACACTCTTCCATATGTGGTGGTCTTGCCCCAAAGCAAAAAAATACTGGAAAAACATTCACAAGAAAATTACGGAAATATTGCAAATCAATATTCCATTATCCCCAGAGATTTTTCTATTCAATATGCTGAATGAAATAGATAAAGAATTCTTGAAATATTGGAGAGTAATATTATATATGGTATCAATGGCAAGGATAATCTAAGCCAAATATTGGAAGAATAAGTCCATTCCAGAGATAGATGAATGGGTGGTTAAACTGATAGAAATGATAACATTGGATTTCAAAAAGATATCTTTTAATATCCCCAAAGCTCAGACTAGCAAGGGCAGTAACAATCCCCCCCCCCCTAAAATGGGCCATGTTGGGGACAATATCAGACATTTTCCAAGCAAAAAGCAAAAATCAATTTAGAGTCAAATAGGGGCTTGCAGGTTGGTAGCCGTATCACTCCTCAGGAAAGGGAAGTTCCAGGAAGAGCAAAGGATTACTATCTTATAAAGGCATTCCTAACTAAAACCTAAACCTAAACACACACACACCAATGTCAATAACGCAATAATAAACAATTAAACAATAAACACTGTACAATGTCCCGTCAATAGGGAACTGTTGAAAAATGAGCAAATGGCAGTAAATAGCAAATGCAATATGAAGCAATCAATGAAATAATCAATGGAATACTGTAAGTCCAATGCATGGTCTGGCAATGAAGGCAATCCAATGAGCAAACAGTTCAATGTGGACTGATAGTTCATAGTCCGAGGAAATGAGAGGCAAAAAGTCTTGGCAGCCCCCCCTCGCAACAAGAAAAGTCTCTTAGCTGGAGCGGGTGAGCAAAACATAAGTCCATCCAGGCAACGGAGCAGGAACAACAACAAAATGTCCAAGTTGGTGCAGCTTGGCTTGCTGCAAGTTCAGGAGCAAAGAGTCTTTGCAGAATTTGGAACCTGGAATAGTCCATAGGTTTCCTCGGGTCAGTAAATGGTAGCAGAAATGGCAAAAAGTCCATCTTTGCAATCGGAAGGCTGCGTGGTCACCTTTCCTCACAGTTACGGGTGTCATCAAAGAACCAGGGATCTCCAAGCCTTGGCCATCAGATGGAGTGGCAACTTTTCTTCG
Organism: Cyclura pinguis; assembly: GCA_030412105.1. Classification (NCBI taxonomy): domain Eukaryota; kingdom Metazoa; phylum Chordata; class Lepidosauria; order Squamata; family Iguanidae; genus Cyclura; species Cyclura pinguis. Next base: position 11,384,717 of record CM059599.1, on the reverse strand, counting down.
TCATCCCCCCCACAGTACTCGGGGGCGATGGTACAACCTAGGGATCTTCCCAGTCTCCTGGATTAATTGACTTATTAGAGATTCAACAGAAGAACTGACATGATTATTATCCAGTGTATACCATAAATGCAAATGGTCGGCTCAAAGCCTACTGGGAATGAGATCTGTTTGAAGATGGAGCTGCTGGGGGCAACTGGTGGGCGCAGGATGGGACCAGATCTTAAAACCATACCAGGAGAGGCGACGTTAAGGCCACTGCAGATCATGGTCACACTAGGCTGGTGACAAGTCTGCCAGAGCTTGGGGAGTTGAGTTTCCAAATGTAGTTCACTCTGAGTAAGACTGGGCCTGCAGCAAATATCATGATGTGATATGAGAAGAAGACCCGCTGCCCGCTCAGACTGAACCAGGCCAGGCTCTGATCCCCCCTTTTTTTTTGCTCTGCCTGGCGGCGGGACCCCCAAACTGGTGAAAAAGACAGAATGAACCAAATCAGAGACAAGCAAGTGTAAGCTTGCTCGTTGCCAGAGTGGACGCTGACTCCCTCGGTGATTGGTCAGGATGGTTGGACATACGTATGCAAATGTCCTACTAACATATGCAAATGAGGCACAATGCACCGGGACCAGGCGTCAGGTCAATTGTGTGGGTCTCCGGCCCTTATGGGGCGTCGAAGAGTAGTTCTAAATTGGTGAAATCAAAATTGAATGGAGTGATAAGCAAAATAGCAGCGCCAATTGTTCTTACCCTAACAATCCAAGCACACTAGAGAAGTGGGAAGGAGGCCCTCGATGTGATGAGGAGCATGCCTGGGCAGTAGACCGGGAGTCCAGAGTCAGACCTGGTTCTCGCTCTAACCTCACCAGAACGCCCTTGCACAAGGCAATCCCTCCGAGTGAGAGAATGCCGGCATTCGGAGTGAGAGAAGGTTGGTACTCTGGTCCGACTCATTTCCTTTCCTCAGAGTATCAGGGCTGACTCTGTAGGCCTGATCTACCTCAGAGGACAAGAGGGTCTTGGGACAGCCATCCTAAGAATCCGTCTCCTCCAGAAACAAAAACCATCCCTTAAAAGATAAAAGGACAGACTCAAACACACTATACTAACTATATTCTACAACAAACAACTATTTACAAACGGGGGAACCTCTTCCCTTAATAAAAATGGAAGGCTTGCAACATGAGGATCTGTTTCTTAATCCAAAATACCAAACCAACAAGACTGACTACCAAAATGATCTGAAACACTACCAAGACAACCAAAGGGTGGAGGGCGAAATGTGCTATAGCCTGACCCATGGAGGACCAACTAAAGACATCCCACCAGGATTGTTTAGAGTCAGATTTCAAATCCTTTGAAGTGCTGACTATTATCTGAGCAGTATGATTAACAGTCAGGGCAATCTGATGGAGGGAGTGCGAGACCTCCTTTACTTGTTGTGACAAACTGGTGAGATTCCTGAGCCATAAAGACGTAGGGATCTCGGTTTCAAGGTGGAATCTGACTAACTCGAATTCGGTCGGTGCATAGGCAGTTTCAAACACATGATCTCTTATCTCCCGCTGGAGATAGAAGTTCTGGCCAAAACACTCTTGGACCATCTGTGAACAAAAACAGGGGTTCCCAGCGGTGCGGTTTACTCTTACAGTCGCACTACTAGGCAGTACTATCAAATTGGTACAAGGGGTTCTTAAACAGAAGCACTCACGGTTAATCTGGGCCAAGACTGTGGTATTTATCGGTATTACCAAATATTCGGAGATATCGCTGTGGCTGAGACCATTAAGGTTGTGGAAACACTGAATCAATCTATTCCTAGAGTGTCTATGGAAAGTCATGGATAACTCGAAGGGGTACCTTTTCTTGAACCAGGGGGGCAACTGCGTCCCCGTCAACAAGGCTTCTACTTCTGGATAGGGTTTCCAATAGCACACTGCCTGTACATTGAACTGCCAATCTGTGTAAACTTGGCTGAATTTGGGCGAGGTTCCAAGGGCATATCCAATCACAGAAAACAAAACTAATCCTCATGAACGGTCCCATTCCGTCTCCCTGTAGGGAACACAGAGATGGGGGTTCCGTTACTACAAAGCTATTATCCAAAGGGCTATATACAAAGGAAAGGGGAAGGAGAGGGGAGCTGGAGCAACCACCTCTTCATGGGGGTTGCCATCCCATGAAGGGAAGCAAAGCCCATCGGCCAAGCTGTCGTGCTAACATAAGGGCGTCCCCATTTGGGGGTTTCCCTTTCCAATCCTTGTTTCGGGTCTCCGGAACTACCGGCAAGAGTGGCAACGGCTGCTCCTGGTTTGGGACCCACACTCTCAGTTTATTATGGAGGCTGGTCTTGGACCCATGGGCCTCCAAAGGACCTTTATCGCTAGTCACAATGGTAAATGAAATGGAGCCGTAGCTAACCGTGGCCCCTTTTACAATTACCAGCATCACAATTAAGATGGTGCCATGGCCCTTAAGGACAAGGCAGCACCAGAGTGTCTGCACGGAGGGTGAGGCGGTAGCCAAATTCACCTCCAGGGAGGAACATACCTGTCTCTCATTTGTTACTGTGATAGGGGCAGGAGTTTTAATGGCTGCACAGCGGTGCACGGCCGAAATGTCTACTGGTCCCTGGTCTAGCTGCCATAGAAACCCGTTTGCGTAATCAACTGTGAGCCTGTTTCCCTGGAGAAAACCGACGCCCAAAAGGCCGTCGTCTTCTCCCCGGTTCTCACATGCCCACAATTGAAAACAAAACGTCTCTATAGACATTGGGATGCCTGTCCATGCCCTAGCTTGGTGACCCCCCAGCATATCCAGAAAGCTGGACATGCTCGGGGGTGGGTTCACCATACCTCACAAGTTTGGGGTGCAGCATGTTTACATTTACTACATGTTTACTGCTGCACCAGAGTCCACAAGAAGGGTGGCAGGAGTCTTATCCCTCTCGGTCCCTATGCCTGCCTTAACCCAGAACCTTCCCACTTGTCTGGCTTCAACCTAGCCACCACTTTGAGGGGAAGCTTCCTGGACCGAGGGCACGCCTATGCTTGCAGATCCAGGTTAGGGTAGTATCCAGCCGGAGGTGGGCCGTCGGTCATGGCCTGGACCAGCTGTTTACTTGCCGCCTGAAGCTGCTTATCTAGAGCCTCCAAAAGCTCCTATATTGGCCGCTTATCGAACTAGCTCACGTTCAGCCCGAACCTTCTGAGCATACCCCAGATCCTTACTCTGTCTGAGGAGTATGTCTGGGCCATGGGATCATACCCACCAGACGTCTCCCGGGGAGAGCCCGAGTCAGAGAGCTGTTTGGGGGCAGTGGGTTGCTGTGGGGGATTTCCTGCCTTGCCGGGCTGGCTGTGCAAATCCCATCCCTGCCACTGCCTGTTGTACTCCCTGGGTGGCAGTCGAGAGTTCCAATTCCCTCTTGGAATGGAATTCGGAGCCATTTTCCTATGCTGGGAATGGGGCCCATAGTTCAAGTAGGTAACCTCAGCTATAGGTTCCCAATTCCTGATGTCCTTCCTATGCGTCTTGGTAGGAGGTTTGAGGGATCCTGCCTCGAACAGCAGGTCGGAGACCCACCGGAGGTTGTTCCCGAATTCTTCCCAGTTAGTGGTGGCCAGATCCACCAAACCTAGAGCCATCTTGGTCTTGTGGTTAAGACCTCCGTACAAGAGTAAAGTCGAGATGGTCGAAGTTATATCCACGGGGCATCAAAGAGACCTTCTCGGCCAGAATGGCGAGGAGCTGCTTCCATGCCACGTAAGCCTCAGCGTTCTCATGAGGACCCTGTTGCTCCATGACATAGAGCACACCTGCACTCTGTCCGGGCTGCAAAATCCTCTCTACCTCTCTCATCCAGTTGTGGGCCTCAAGCCTAACCAGACCTCGAGCCACCACGGTTGATTCAAGAGTCGGGAGCTCGGAGGGGGACATACAAAGCCAGACCAGTTGGGTCAGGTCCTGACCATTGGCTGTCGGGTGAGAATGGATCGCCACGTTTAACCACATGATCCTGTTGGACCGATTTAAAGGACCCAACTGATCCGCAATTGCTTTGGCCTCAGTAGCATGCCTGGGGACCCTAGTCTCGATGACCTGTGTCTCCTGTGTCTCTTCTCTATCAGAACTGCCTTCTCCGAGGGGGGTGGTCTGTCTGGTCATGGACTGTGTCTCTACTGGGTGGAATGGGACCTTAGGGTCACTCCGGTCTGGATTGTGGGGAACGGTTGCCTTAGCATCTGAGCGTCTCCCCGGAAAATTCCTCCTCAAACTTTGAGAGCAGCTCCGGGCACACAGCCGAAATTAAGGCTTTGCGCGTTTGGAGCTGGCTTTCCAGCGCAGCAATCTGTTTCTGGCAAGCTACATGGAGAACAGCCTCCTGCTGTTCTCTCACTTGCCCCACCATGAACTTGGCCGCAGACCGGGCATGATCCAGCTCAGCCTCTAAGGCGTGGGCTTTCTCTTCCCATGTTTGCACCACTACTGTGATGTTGTTAAGTTTCTGTGTGGATGCTTGCACTACGGACGCAAAAGTTACCTTGTCCGCAAGCAGCGTTTCGACCTCGTCCTGAAGCTGGGCATTCTCTTTTTCTACTCTCACTAATTTCTCTCTGGTCTCTACCAGGGCACTACTAGCATCTCTGGCCGTAAGCCAAAGTCCCCAAGGGGCCAAAGCGTCCTTAGATGGCCCGAATGGGTTCTTTGATTTCCATGCCAGGGTATACGCTTCTCGGAGTGTGGTAAAGGGCTCGGCCGTCTGGAAGATGGTGTCCTTCCAGGGGTATTTCCCCTTACTCAACACCCATCTCCCTAGTTTGCCTCTGACCTCTTCCTCCAACATGAGGTCTTTGATGGTGACTTTACCACTCTCTGCCATTTTACACACAACTCTCTCTAACACTAGCTACAAGCTACAGACCACAAACTACAAACTAGAAATGGGATCAGGAACTGGAGTGACGGGAAGGATCACCTAGACCCCTGGGGGACTGAAGGGAAACGAACTCTGCGGAACTTCTCTAGGAAAGAGTGATGGGAACCTATCTCCAGCCTGCCCAAACAAAGTCACTTTGGTACTCCCACGCCCGGTTTTCTACCTCGACAGCGTTGGGGACCAAAGGACGAGGTAACGGTTCAGGGACAGGGAGGTCACCTAGACCCAGGGAACCCTCAGGAGTACTCTGCCTGCCTGAAGGGGGGAAACGAACACTAAAGAACTTAATACGCCGCCTAGCCAAGCAGCGGGGAAAAAGGGAAAGGAACCAAAACCGAACCATCCCTAACTGGTTTTCTGGGTGAGGGGTACCTTCCTCTACCATGGGCAAAACCTCTAAATCCTAGGCTAGGTCGGGACTCACCACCCGCACCTAGTCAGCTAGCCACTTGGGACGCACCCGAAATTACACAGTGGGACACACCCACACTCTCAAAGCTACCCAACAACAACAACTGACGGGACGCACCCGTACACTAATGTAAGGGGGGGAATTTCTCCCCTAAGTGCTATTTTGCCTTGCCACTATGGTTTTGAATGAGTGTAGACTGTTCCTACCGTGCTAACACTCTAACACTTCAGATCCCATCCCACGATAGACCCCAAGTTAGGGATGTGATTCCCAGGACAGCTTGTGCACACCCCTTACTATCGGACAATGGTTCAACCCCGAGGGCCAGTGACCACACCAGGGCAGCTGACATACACAAACCAAGCAAGAAAGGGGAACAGATTTCCACCCAGATAGAATAGCTCTAGAACTCAAACACACAGACTCCACACACACGTATTCCTGCCTAATATTGCTCTAACAACTTTACCGACCATCACCTGAGTCAGTACCAGCCCGATTACAGGAGGTTCACGACTCCTTCTCATATTAGGGTTACCTGGGCTGCCCACATTCTCCACCACTCTCTTACCTTGTGTATTGGGGGTCCTGGGAGGGACACCAAATTGTGCTCAACAAAAGGTGGGGAAAATTAGCTCAAAGCACTGCTTAGCATTACGAGAGGCAGGGTAACGTAGTGAGATCTTGAACCCTATGTCTACCGGGTCGGGTCGAGTCAAGGAGCACACAGAAGTTGAAGCAATAAATGATGTTTTATTAAATACACAGCAAAACAGTGTATGTGACACACTCATACAAGATAACTAAAGGAAATAAAGTTTGGAGTTGTATAGAGGGATTTTGAGAGGGATTGCTGGTTTGGGTGATACTTCACCTGTCCTGAAGCCTGGAAAAATGGAGAGCGAGGCTGGGGTGCGATGTAACTTAGCACATGGAGCTGAGGGGAGGCTCACCAAGCAAAGCGGCAGCAAGGCGGGATGAAACTGGGGAGCGATCCGAGGAAGGTCTGGGAATCAAGGGTTTTTATAAGGAGAATTGTGAGTGCAGGCTATGCCGTACTTGGGGGAAAACAATAGATTTGGAGTTGGAGACAAAACCTCCGAAAGATCAGAATCTGAATGATTGAGTTATCGTAGCGGTTCTCAATAGAGTCGCCAGTATGCAAACGCAGAGTACTTGGGTACTGTACAGTTTACCTATCAAGCTGCCATCGCGGGGCAGAGGCTTTTTTGTAAGTTGTGTGCATACTTAATTAGAGTCCTTGCCTGGAGGTCTCCTAAAGCAGTGAGTCAGTTATTTCTGGCCTGCCTGTATTGTATTTTGAATATTACAGCTATTAACAGCTGAGCTTGTTTACGTGCTTGTCTGGCGGCCTCGCAAGCACATGAGAGGGAATAGAGAAGTGAAGCCGAATTGTGATATCAAAAGGATATCTTTTAATATCCCCAAAGCTCGGACTAGCCAGGGCAGTAACAGGACACTGAGAGCTTGACTGATAATCTATAATTTCTATTTGAGCTTTTTTTTTGTGTTTGTTTCTGTTTTCCCTTTTATATTTTTCATTGATTTTGTTTTATAAACTCACTTCCCTGAAGAGAAAGGGACACCCAAACTTGCATTTCATATTAAAGTATAAGACCATAATACATTATGGAAAGATGTCAAAATTATGGCCAGTTCCACACTAGACTGTTATAGTGCTATTATTCCACTTTCAACACGCTATGGAATCCTGGGGTTTGCAGTTTAGGTAGGGACCTTTGAGGCATTAGAGATGCTTGGGAATTGCAGATGCTTGGAAGCAGACAACAGCTGGATTTCTCCACACTACAAACCCTGTCCTGATGTCACCCAATACCCAAGGAAGGGGATGGGTGTGAGAGTATAGGACCACATGCGAACCTAACTTTTTTTCTTGAACCTCTAACTCGAATGATTGTGGAGGGCCAAAGCTGTGAAAAGACAGCCAATTTCCTCCTCCCCCAAAGAATTGTAGAGTTGGAAGAGAGACAAGGGCCACTGAGTCCAACCACTTGACATGAAGAAATACATAATCAAAGCGTTCCTGACATATGTTCACCCAACTTCTGTTTAAAAACCTCCAAAGAAGGAGACTCCACCACACTCCAAGGCAGCATATTCCACTGTGGACCTTCTCTTACCATCATCAGACAGTTGCAATGTGTTTTCCAAGCCTCCTCCCGCAGCTGCTTTGACAGCTGGAGTATCTTTCACATCCACAACTTCTCCCAGCTTTTGAAGAAATCCCAACTAAAGACACTGAAAATATTTTTCAGCTGTCAAACTAGTGTGTGTGTGTGTAGGGGGGAGGGAGACAATTGAAATCCTCTCCAAAGCCTCTAGTTGGGATTGGGACTTAAGGGAAGCTGCGGGAAAAACAGAAACTAGACCATCGGCTGCCAAACACATGTAACTTTTACCTGTATGCAACTTTTCCTTTGCCCCAGTCTTTTACAGAAATCCTGGCTAGAGTCTGCAGCCCTCAAACAAGAACTGTCAATTTTCTCACAACTTACCGTCTCCACCCAGCCTCACAGCTGTAACATCTTTTCACAACTGATGATCTCTGTTTCAGTGTATGTGCTGATGAAGCTTTGGATATACAATATCTATGAATCAGTGGGGAAGATTATGGACAAAAGAAATAAAAAACAGACTCTGCTATGACTTACAAGACTATTATTATAAAATGATGTTACGCTGGTATCTTACACCAGAAAGAGTTTCCAAAATGCAAAAAGAGATGAATAATAGTTGTTGGAAGTATTTGGATCATGGTGGATCTTTATACGATATGTGGTGGACTTGTGAAAAGGCTAAACAGTTTTGGAAGATGGTGTAATATAAATAATATAATATAAATGTAATATAAAAAAATTGGAAATGACAGATCATTAAGTAACCCAGAATTGTTTTTATTGGGAATTTGGTAGGAAGATGCCAGCTATGATAACGACAGAGAATGATTCAATATATGTTAACAATGTTATATGTTTGGGTTATGCAAAATATTGGAAGAAAATAGAAATCCCAACAATGAGTGAATGGCTCAGTAGATTGCTGACAACAATGGAAACGGATGGATTGTCTGACAGGTTAAAAGGTCTTCTAGAACAAGATTTGGTAAGAAATTGGAAATTGTTGATTGAATACTTGAGAGAAAATGAGGGTGAAAGGATGATTTTGGGGTACTGAACTTGCTGTTTCTATTTGGTTTGAATAGAGGAATCTATAACTTGAAAGCATGAAAATAAATTAAAATTCTAGGTGATTCTAATTTCCTGTTATAATACTCCTTTCCTTTCTTTTACAAATACCTATCTGTCCGTCCATCTGTCTATCTATCTAATATGTTGAACTAGGTATAGTATTATTAGTGAAAATACTAAGTAAATATTGGTAAATGCATATATATTAACTTATTATTTTAAATATTTATTATCATAAAATTAAGATTGTGCAACAAATATAAAAGTAGTTACTTTTTTTAGGTTACTATATTAATGCTTATATTGAATATTATGGGTAGTTGATAAGTCGGGGTGAGAACCACCTTTTAATTGCATGTGATTATTTGTTTTGTTTAGATTTTTTAGATTAGATAGAGTTGTTAATTAGTATAAATAGTTTAGTAGGCTTCTATGTTTATTCTTATTTCTTTAATTTTTTGAGGCTTACTTGTTTTGTATGCTGTGTTTTTTATATGTATTCAATAAAATAATCATGTAAAACCCCCCCTAATGATTTCTGTACAGTGTTTGGGCTGGGAGGGCAAAAAAGCACAAGAAGTTATGGAAAAAAACAATACCTAATATGTTCCAGCTAGAAAAGCTGAGCACTTTTCATTGTGCTGCTTTGGACTAGGAAGAAAAAGAAAAGTTTAAGCAAAGCTGTGGGGAACTTCATTTTTTTTTCTTTTTTTTCTTCCCCACACCAATCACTGGAAGAGTCAGGAACTCCAGTTTCAACCCTATTTGGGAAACTGTTGAATTCCCAGCCCATCCTTAGTTCATAATATAATTTATTTCACAGAATGAACTCCTCACCACTGTCTCCACTGTTTTCCTGCCAGGGCTCTACCAATCTCTCCTGGCTACTAAATGACCATGTTCAGAAGGCTGTGCAGCAGAACAGTAAGTGCCGTGGGCAGGGAAAAGGAAGAGGGCAAGGAGTGCCTCTTGGGAGAACTTTATGCTCCAACTTCTTGATGCAGGATCTCAACAGTAATATTGTATCGTTTCCCCCTTTCATTATCAAAACACTCCTTTTCAAGGGGGAGGTGGGAAAAAGTGTGTTGAATTAAAATATATACCCCACATTAAATTTTATATGAGAGAAATCAAAGCAAGGCATTGACTGAAACTCAGTTTTACCTCTCTTTGTTGGAGTTGCCTTGTGCTGGACCAGTATTTGGATGCTGTAATGTTACAAGGACGTATACCCCCACACTTTGATATGGTTTAATTGGCAAAATATGTTAACTGGTATAAATATAAAATATACCCTGCTATGGCCACCTGGCAAAAAGGAAGAAGCTGGCTGAACATGTGTGTTATGAAAACTAGGTTAGAAGAGCCATCCAAAGCATAGTCAGGAAACCACCAGGAACCTTGCAGTTAGTCTTAAGGACTCAACATTTTAGACAATAGCCTCTGGAAGATTCCCACAAGATGACTGATTGTCTTAACTCCTTCTCCTCTGTCCAAGCAAACCTCTTCTTTGTCTTCAAATCCGTTTGACAAGTACCGAGCTATCACGACGGCCATTTGCCCTTTGTCACCTAACGCTAAGATTATTAACCCATTCTGGACCTCACTGTCCATTCTGCAAACTCCATGGTTGACTCAGTCACAGAGCCATTAACAACCCTGCCCTCCAGGCAGAAATCAGGTATTAAAACCTCTAGTTTTGGCCAGTCAACTCGCAGTACACCAATTGCTGGTCACCACTGTACTGTTCCAATTTCTGATTGTGCACTGTCTGCAGATGCAAATCAAAGCCACTTCACTGCTTCTTCGTTGCTCTTCTGGATTGGTAACTATCACCCACTTGGCCCTGGACTCTTGCTATCCAACTCTTTCCTCCCTTTTCCTTTAGTTAGCCTTGTGTGAATGTGTGATTAGATCTTGTGTGTGTGATTGCAGTTCCCTCAATAAAACACAGCTGATCTTACTTTTGGGTCTCTGGCTGGTTCTTCTCTGCAAAGGTACTGGTAGAAATTGGTGTAAAAGATCTTGTTCTTACTCCATTTCACAGGTGTCTTGTTTTGAACTAGTTAATTCCCCACCATTTTATGGAGGTATTGGCATCACAGGTGGACCCTTGAGTCACCCTCATTTTGGGTTAACAGGAATGGCCTAGAGAAGGGGTAATAAACTGAAGCTGAATCCTGATGGCACAAGAGAATCTAGTCAAACTTTTTGCTTGCTTAGCCACTGACAACATAAGTTACATCAACTGGGATCCCTACATTCCAAAGGTAATGTCTAATAAAAGGAGATGGTAAGTATTTCAAGATTAAAAAACAATGTGAGGACTGTTCTGTTGTACAGTATTTTCTTTGCCAACATCAAACGTACCTTTTATGCCTCAGGAAGGCTTACCAGCAGATATGATGGAGATTTTTTTAAAATTCCCTTGTTGACTCTGAAAATAGCCATTGTCTTTTTTTGGCTGTCATGGCAGTAGCCACTGATATGACCCTGTTTTGTTTGGCTTACTATGAAGAGCCATTTTTATTCTGTGACCATAGTAACTGAAGATGTTATCCCCCACTTTAATATCTTCTGTACTCCACCATTTCCATTAAAGTATGATAATTGAAACTAAAATTATTGACCCTTAAATTTTATTTTTTTATACAATTTTTATTGAAAGTTTGTCTAGAAAATAACCCCCACACACACTTCCATGCTTAAATCTTCCAGATGAAATTGCTTATTTCCATTCCATTACGAACATAATTTCCATCTTACAGAGAGAAGAACAGTTACATTATTTCTTCTTTGATTTCTTATACATTTATATCCTTACCCAATCCAATACTCTTTTCCATTCTTTCTCAAAGTTCTGGATAGATTTATTCTTCAAATAAAATGATAATTTTCCCATCTCTATCATATCCAGAACTTTTAACTTCCATTCTTCTATATCAACAGGTTTCTTTTCTTTTGAGTGCTGTGCGTATGTCAACCTTGCCGCAGTTATTAGATATAATAATATCTTCTGATGACTTCTTATTTCCCTTTGTTGCCTTAGCATATTTAACAAATAAAGCTCCGGTTTCATTTCAAAATTCAGCATACAGATTCATTGGATTTCATCATGTACCCCCTTCCAAATTTTTTTTGAAAATCTCACATGTCCACCACATATGGAAAAAAGACCCTGTCTTTTTATCACACTTCCAACAATTTGAATACCCATTTTTCATTATTTTTTGTGATCTTTCTGGGGTCATGTACCATCTGTAAAACATTTTATAAAAATTTTCTCTTAAATTTAAGTTTGGTGTAAATTTTATATCTATTTTCCACACTCTTTCCTGAGTTTCTAATTCAATTGAATGTCCCAAATTATGTGCCCATCTAACCATTGTATCTTTGACTACTTCTGATTCCATTTCTCTTTTCAGCAATAATTTATAAAATTTAGAAATTCTTTTCTTTTGGTTATCTTTCATCAGTACATCTAATTCATTCCCTTTTCTCTCAAATCTGTATAGTTTTTGGTCCATTCTAAATCTTTCTCTGAGTTGTCTCCATGGAAACCAATTTAGTTCATGCTCTTCAGCCTTTAATTCTTCTTCTGTAAACATTCTTGGTTTGTCACCCTCCCACTTCAATAACTCTTGATATGTCAGTAAATTTCCTTGTTTTGTTGGAGTGATTTTATCAGCTTCTTGTGGTGAGGTCCATACTGGTAGTTTTGCAAAAAATTTTTGCTTTATTTGTGACCAAACCTTCAACAATGTATTTCAGATGCAATGTTTTTTAAACTCTTTATTCACTGTAAATCTGTCATAACATAGATATCCATGCCATCCAAATCTATTGTTTATTTCTTCTAACTCTTTAGTGGCTGTGTTTTCTAGTTGAATCCAGTCTTTGATCCAATCTAAACAACATGCGTGGTAATAGATTTTTAATGATGGTAAGTCAAGTCCTCCTCTCTCTTTTGCATCTTTGAGTGTTTTAAATCTAATTCTTGGTTTTTTCCCTTGCCAAATAAATTTTTGTAGGGCCTTTTCCCATTCCTTAAATATCTTCTCTTTCTCTATTATTGGTAAGTTTTGAAAGAGTAACATAAGCTTTGGTAGTAAAGACATTTTAAAAGCATTTATCCTACACAAGAAGGATAAATTTAGATTTTTCCATTTTTCCACATCACATTTAATTTCTTTCCCTGTTCTTGAATAATTGTTTTCAAATAGTTCTTGATTCTTTTTTGTCATAGTTATTCCCAGATATTTTGACCCTTAAATTTTAAATCACCATCACGGCTGTCAACTTCAACTTCAAGTCAACTTCAACTTAACGGCGGACCTCTAAAGGAGAGACTTCCAAGTCACCCCATTATCAAGAGCACTGCTCAGGTCTTGCAAGTTTCGGGCTGTGAGTTCTTTGATTGAGTCTTGTTACCCCAAAACATAGGTGCTACAAGGGCCACCCTGTGATGCCAGTATCTCTATGCAAAAGTGGGGAATGAATTAGCTCAAAGAGGAGGCTTGCTGGGGGTGGGGGGTAACTTAATGAGACTTTTCCTACCAACTTTTACAGACTCACATAGGAAAAGAAAAGCAAAGAAAAAAAAGGGAACTAATTCCTAACTAATAGCAAAACCCAACAAACTTGAGAGTTAGGAAGTATAACTTATAACTTATAAGAAGATAAGTTTATATCTAAAAGTATTTATCTAAGATACATTTTATACAGTCACTGTTCACTTGGTGAACTATAAATAAATAATCAATCATTAAATATTTAAATATTTAAAACCAAAATAGACATACAAAAATTACATAGAGATAAACCTTATGATTTCTACAGGCAGGGCTGATGCAATGTCATTACATAGCAGCTTCCAATGGGATGAAGAACAATGTTGGCTACTAAGGGTTTGTAGTCCATAGAATCATAGAATCATAGAGTTGGAAGAGACCATAGGGCCCATCCAGTCCAATCCCCTGCTATGTAGGAATACCCATCAAAGCATTCCCAACAGATGGCCATCAAGCCTCTGCTTAAAAAACCCCAAAGAAGGAGACTCTACCACACTCCGAGGAAGCATATTCTACTGTTGGACAGCTCAGACCATCAGGAAGTTCTTCCTGAGGTTCAAGTGGAATCTCCTTTCCTGCAGCTTCAATCCATTGCTCCTTGTCTTAGTCTCTGGAGCAGCAGAAAACAAGCCTGCTCCCTCCTCAACATGGCATCCCTTCAAATATTTAAACATGGCTATCATGTCCCCTCTTAACCTTCTCTTCTGCAGACTGAACATACCCAGCTCCCTAAGCCGTTCCTCATAGGCCGTGGCTTCCAGACCCTTCACCATTTTGGTCACCCTCCTGTGGACACGTTCCAGCTTTTCGATATCCTTCTTGAATTGAGGTGCTCAGAACTGGACACAGTATTCCAAATGAGGCCTAACCGATGCAGAATAGAGTAGTACCATTACCTCCCTCGATCTAGACACCATACTCCTATTGATACAACCAAGAATCGTGTTGGCTTTCTAGGCTGCCTCATCACATTGCTGACTCATGTTCAGCTTGTGATCTACCAAGACTCCAGGATCCCTTTCACACGTACTGCTATCCAGCCATGTGTCCCTCATCCTATGTTTGTGCATTCCACTTTTTGTGCCTAAATGTAGGACTTTACATTTCTCTCTGTTGAATTTCATTTTGTTAGCTTTGGCCCAGCTCTCCAATCTGTCCAGGTCATTTTGAATTTTGATCCTGTCCTCTGGCGTATTAGCAACCCCTCCCAATTTGGTGTCATCTGCAAATTGGATCAGCATCCCCTCCACTCCTTCATCCAAGTCATTGATAAAGATGTTGAATAGCACTAGGCCCAGGACAGAACCCTGTGGCACCCCACTAATCACTTCTCTCCAGGATGAAAAGCAGCAATTGGCGAGCATCCTTTGAGTTTGGTTGGTCAATCAATTACAAATCCACCTAACAGTCGCCCTGTCCAACCCGCGTTTTACTAGCTTCTTTGCAAGAATGTCATGAGGAACTTTGTCAAAGGCCTTACTGAGGTCAAGATATGCTATGTCTACAACATTCCTTTCATCTATCAAGGTTGTAACCTTATCATAAAAAGAGATAAGATTAGTCTGGCATGACTTATTTCTGAGAAATCCATGTTGACTTTTAGTGCTTTCGGCATTGTTTTCTAAGTAATTACAAACTGATTGTTTAATGATCTACTCCAGGATCTTTCCTGGTATTGACGTCAGGCTACTGGGCTATAATTATTTGGGTCCTCTTTTTTCCCCTTCTTGAAGATGGGGATGATGTTTTCCCTCCTCCAGTCTGCTGGGACTTCTCCTGTTCTCCAAGAGTTCTGAAAAATTATTGCAAGTGGTTCAGAAATTACTTCTGCCAGTTCTTTTAATATCCTTGGATGTAATTCATCTGGCCCTGTGGACTTGAATTCATCTAGTTTAGCCAAAATATTCCTGTACTACTTCTCTATTTATTCTGTGCTGCATTTCCCCCCTTCCTCACCTGCTCCCCATCCCCCAGGTTGAGTACTTCTATTGTTTTGGGAGAAAACTGAGGCAAAGAAGGTGCTGAGTAGTTCTGCCTTCTCTCTTTCTCCCCCCCCCGTTATTAATTGGCCATCTTCTCCATGCAGCAACCCTATCATTTCCTTGTTTTACCTTTTACTGCAGACATATCTAAAAAAGCCCTTTTTATTGTTTTTAATGTCTCTGGTAAGCCTAAGTTCATTCTGTGCTTTAGCTTTTCTGACCTTCTCTCTACATCTCCTGGCTATTTGCTTGAATTCCTCTTTGGTGGTTTCACCATTCTTCCATTTCCTGTACATGTTTCTTTTCACACTTAGCTCAGCTGAGAGTTCTTCAGTCAACCATTCTGGTTTCTTTAGACACCTGCCATTTTTCCTCCTTATTGGCACAGTTTTCAGTTGTGCCTTCAGTATCTCACTTTTAAGAAATTCCCATCCGTCATGAATTCCTTTCTCTTTTAGTATTCTTGACCGTGGGATTTCAGAAATCAGCTTTCTTAAAGTATAGGATGCGTGTCTGGATACACTTGGCTTCTCCTTCTCACTGAATGACAAACTCCAAAAGAGCACGGTCACTCCCCCTTAAGGACCCAACCACCTCCACCTCATCAACTAGGTCATCCCTGTTGGTGAGGATCAGATCTAAAATAGCAGATCCCTTTGTTGCCTCTTCTACCTTCTGTACCATGAAATTGTCTGCAAGGCAAGCGAGGAACTGGTTGGACCTTGCAGTCTTGGCAGAGTTTAACTGTCAACAAATATCAGGATAATTGAAATCTCCCATTAATACTGCATCATTCCTTTTTGAATGTGTGGTCATCTACTCCATGAAGACCTCATCCAAGTCCTCAGGCTGGTTTGGAGGCCTGTAGCAAACCCCCACAATCATGTCCCTATTGTTTCTTGCTCCCTTAATTCTTACTCAGGTGCTCTCCACTTGAATTCCCAGATTTAAGTCATGGATCTCTTCACAGCTGAAAACATTCCTGACATATAAGGCTACTTCTCCTCCATTCTTATTCGGTCTATTTCTGCAAAATAGGTTATACCCCCCCCCCCATTCCTACATTCCATTCATGAGATTCTTCCCACCAGGTTTCAGTTGTGCCTGTTAAATCATATTTATTTTGCTTTACTAAGAGTTGGAGTTCATCTTGCTTATTTCCCATGCTCTGTGCATTAGTGAAGAGACACCTGAGACCATGTACCCTTCCTGGAAATCCTGTACTAAAGTTACTTTCCCTCCTCTGTTGTCTCTAGTTCTACTTGGCCTGCCCTATCTATATCATTTGGGCTATTTTTTGCAGCACCCAGTGAATCCTTGCCCAGAATAATACTGTTCCCCTCCCCAGTCAAACTCAGTTTAAAGTCCTCCTGATCCGACTTCTGGCAAGATGTTGGCACGGTAGGTAACCTGAACAGCTGGATCAGGCTGCCACTGCAAATCTGCTGGGGAAACATCCCCAGAGGACCTAGGGTCCCTGTGAAAAAGTACCCCCTTAGCAGGTAGGGGGGAACAGAGACTGTTCACAGAGTCCAGGACTGTCCCAGCACTGGCAGAGGAGGAGAGAAGGAGCTGACATGAATGGGACAAGAGGACGGAGCTAAGCCACGGTTTTGCAGACGGGAAACCGAAAAGTACCAGCGAGTGACCTCTTTTAAAAATAAAGAGAGAGAGTTAAAAGTAAGAAAAAGACCCAATTAAATCTGCAGGGAAAATAGAAGAGGCTTCAAAATATAGAGACAAAGAAGGAATTTTGACTTGGAATGAGAGAAAGTAGGAAAAATAATGAAGTGCGCAACTGTGAAGGAGCGAAAGAATGAAGGAACAAAGGTCCGGAGGAGTGAACAGCAAGACTTGTAAATATTGGTAAGCAGCAATTATCCCCTTCTCCTCTTACTTTGAACAATTAGAGAAAAATATTAATAGATTTTTAAATACTGATGAAAATAAAAGAACATAAAAATTAACTGAACGAGATAAAGGAGGGGAGGAGGGAAAAAGTGCAAGGACACTTGTGAGAGATAGACTAAATAGAAGATAAAGGGAAAACATAATAGAGACAAACAGTGACTGGGAAAACAGAGTAGTCCTGTGGATTTATAACCTTTTTTTTTTGTAAATTAATTGGATTAATTGGATTAGCCTCTAGAAGATAGGTGAAGAAAGACTTTATTTTAAAAAATCTGATGTGGATTTACCTCAGGAAGTGAGGTGAAGACATTAGAACTCTGGGCACCGAAAGTGGATTAGCCTCAGGAAGAGAGGTGAAGTAAATAAAAAAGGAACTGGGAGAATTTGGGTACAGAGACTTCATATTGTGGACATGTTGGGGTATTCCAGGGGACACGCTGTATGCCAACATGACCCACAGAATGCCTGTGCTTCAAAACAGGCAGAAGCAAAAACCAGCATAGGACTAAAAACAGACAGAGGCCAGAGTTGAGGCTATTATTCCCATACGCTCAAGCATTTGTGTGTGTTTCACAGCAGAAAGAGCTTCGGTAAAAGCATCAGCAATATTTTCATCAGAAGTACAATATGTTACTTGAATACCCTTGTTTTGAACAGACTGTTTTACATTTTGATACTTGTTAGTTGAATAGCCTTGTTTTGAACAGACTGCTTTACATTTTGATACTTAATGTCCACATGTTTGGTTCTAGATTTTGTTAGTGTTACGCTGCCAGATCCCTACCTAAAGGGTTAAGTGTCTTGTTCCTCTGCTGCACTCATAGTCATGGTAACGGGTGTGATAAGAAGTGTCTGGTATGTCTCACAGTTCCTGTGGGAAACTAACAGGTTGTTTGGAAAACAAACCTGCTGCCTGGACTTTCCCACAGTTTGCTTACTCTCACTTAGAATAGTTTAGTTTATTTTTAGCCTCAACTCTGGTATTTTAAACCTGTGCTGATTTTTATTTGCCTGTTTTGAGGCACTGGCGTTCTGTGGGTCATGCTGGTGTTCAGCATGCCCCCTGGTGTCCCCCAACAGATTTAACTCTTTCACTTACAGTCATTTGAATACAAGCTTGGGAGTCACAGAACATATTGATAGGCATCTCAATTGGCACATTTACATCCTTTATGAGCTGTGTCAACCAGATCAATTCATTGCACAAGAATGACAAGCTTGCAAATTCTGCTTCAGCAGTAGAAGTGGCCAGGGTACTCTGCTTTTTAACTTTCCAATAAATCAGAGCACCACTGTACTTCACAACACAGCCAGTTGTGCTTTTGCGGTCTGACATATCTTCTGCAAAGTCACTATCAGAATAGCAGACAATTTCTGGTGTTTGAACAGGAGTAATACACAAACAATAATCCATGGTACCCTTTAAGTATCTTAACACCCTTTTCACTCCTTGTCAGTGGTAGAGTTGGCTGAGAGCTGGCCCTTCCCAAAATGTTTACAGTCAGGGCGATATCAGGATGACAGTTCTCAGCTAGATAGAGCAGTGATCCAATCACAGATTGGTACAGTCTTTTGTCAGGAAACAGGTTATCTCCAATGTTTTTGTTAAACCCTTGGACCATTGGCATTTTTACACTTTTACAATCAGTCATGTTACATTTCTCCAACAGTTTCACAATTTTCTGTTTCTGATCCAGCAAATAACCACCCTTGGTTTTCTGTATGGCTGTCCCATGGTAATTTTGAATTGGCCCCAGATTTTAATCTGAAATTTCTTGCCTAGATCATGGGCAAACTCCTGCACCCGCTTTTGTGTGTCACAAATCAAACACAGATCATCAACAATGCCAAGAGGATCTCTTGTTTTTTCCCTGTACCTCTGACATATATACAGGGATCAGCTTTGCTCTGTTTAAAGCCATATCCATGCAAAGCTTTGTCTAAACACATATTCCAGCAGTGAGCAGACTGTTTCAATCCATACAGTGATTTTTCAAGTTTCCATACCATTTTCTCTCCTCCTACATGGAAACCGGGAGGTTGTAGCAAGTAGATATCCTCTGGCAAATCAGCATTGAGATAGGCAGTTGTGATATCAAAGCGTGTGACCAAGGCATTTCTCTGAGCAGCAATTGCCAACACCAAATGTATGGACTGCATTTTAACTGTGGGAGCAAAGATCTCATCATAAGACTGCTCATCTTGGGCAAAACCTCATGCTACCAGAGGAGTCTTGTGCTTAACTTGCCTATCTGCAGTGGTGTTCAACTTATAGACCCAGTGGCAATCAACAGGAGTTACATTTTTTGGGATTTGACACAACGTGTACACTTTGTGTTGTGTAATGGAATTAATCTCCTCCTGCATAGACATTTGCTCTACTTCATCAAAACTATTTGGCTCACAGTTTATTGAATAAGCACACACAGTGTGTGAGATGGGAGTGTAATGCTGCGGAGGCTTCCCCTTCGTTCTTCTCTCTGACCTCCTGGGAATTTGTGCAGGCTGACCTCTCTGACTCGCTTTGTCATCTGAACTGCTCGACCTTTTCAGAGCTCTTTCTCTCACCTCCGTGCTAGGAGCTAATTCACCCCCCCCCCACAGCCCCCTGCTTCTGTGCTGGCTCTGGCTCAGACTCAGATTTAACCCTCAAGGGACCGGGAGCTGAGGAGGTGGGTTGCATTGGCTGAATGCTAGGCTCACAGGAGACAGGAAGGAGGACTTCAGAACCAGCATGAACAAGCGGCCAGTTTGCGTGTTCCTCAAAAGTTGCATTCCTAGACACCACACAGTAGCCTCCTCCTGCGTAAAACCTGTACCCTTTACAGTATGGTTCGTATCCTAAGAATCTCAGGAGGTGAGCTTTTGGCTCTCCCTTTCTCCTTTGATTGTTTGGAATATGAACCCAGGCAAAACTGCCAAAGACCTTCATGTGAGAAATGGAAGGCTTCTTGCCAAACAAACGCTCATATGGGGTGGTCTGAAAGACAGAACTCCAAAGCCTGTTGTGGGTGTAACTGGCAGTCAGAATTGCCTCTCCCCAAAACTTCAGAGGCAGATCTGCATCAGTAAGCAAAGAGTACATGAGGACCTGCAATACACCAGCAGTCCTCTCTGCAATCCCATTTTGGAAACTGGAATGGGAAGCGGTTGTCCTTTGGACAATGCCCTTGCTCTTGAACCACTGTTGCAGACTCTCGGCCAGAAACTCTCCACCTTGATCTGTTTGGAAAGCTTTGACCTGGCAATCAAATTGTCTCTCAACATACGCACACCAGTTCTTAATTATTTGGCATACTTCAGACTTTTGCTTCAGCAAATAACAGAATGTGTACCTGCTATAGTCATCCACCAGCAACAGAAAAAAACTCACTCCCCCAATACTGGGCTGAGACATGGGCCCAACCACATCACAATGAACAAGTTGAAAAGGAGCACCTGGAACTCGAGAACTGGACCTGGGTACAGGGAGCTGCATGGATTTTGACTGTTTGCAAATAGCACAATCAAGAAAAGTACCACAGGATTTCAGAGAACATCGCTTGCAACTGTCTGCTAACTTTTTCAACACAGGAAAGCTAGCATGTCCCATCCTTCTATGCAACAAATGTATGCATTCATCATGTTGTGGCTTGTTATCAAACACATTGCAAGCACTGAATCTGCGCTTGAGTTTGTACAGTTTCTCACTCAACTCTGCCACAGCACAAACAGCCCCACCTTTCAGAACCTTGCCCTCACGCTTTGTGAATAAAACCTCAAAACCACTTTGAGTTAACTCTGAAACAGAGAGCAGACAGAAATCAAGTGAAGGCACATATAACACATTATCAAGATACATATTCAAAGCAGGAACATACGCAGACCCCGCTCCCTTGACTTTTGCTTTAGTCCCATCA
Source organism: Cyclura pinguis (assembly GCA_030412105.1). Lineage (NCBI taxonomy): Eukaryota > Metazoa > Chordata > Lepidosauria > Squamata > Iguanidae > Cyclura > Cyclura pinguis. The sequence goes on along the minus strand of CM059599.1, from coordinate 11,363,776 downwards.
GCCAGGGCAACAGTAGCAACACTGGCTTGGTTCAGACTTGAACAGACCTTTACAATTTGCAAGATGCTGAGAGCAGCCACTGTCCAGCAGCCAAAGGGCTTCATTAGTGTCCTGGCAACTCTCAGAGACCACACAGTCTGTTGCAAAGGCAATGTGTGGACGACTCTCCCTACCATCTTTGGAGCCTCTGCCTCAGGCACCTCTCACTCCTTGCTTGTCCAGCAGACAGTCCTTTCTCAGGTGAGAAGTGAACCCACATCTATAGCATCTCCTGGCAGTGTTGGCTCACTAGCCCCTCCAGCTTGGACTCACCAGCCTTGGCAGGTTTCTTCCCAGCTCCTGGCTAGACAGCAGCAGCCTCCAGGGGACCTCTCTGGGCACACTGCTCCTCCTCCACCAGCAAGAGAGAGGAGACAGAGGACTCATTCAGGGTCTGCTCTGGAACAGTCTCCATGGTGGCAACTATGACATCCCAACTTGGGTCGAGGGAACACAGGATGCAATAGACCTTATCAATTTCTGGCAGAACTTTCCCCCTCTCACTCAGAGCAACAAAAATATTGACCATGGTCTGCAAATGCTCCTCAATCGACACGCCTGGCCTTAGCTTCATTTCAAAAAACCTCTTCACGAGTGAGAGCTTGCTCCCTGTGGTTGTACGGACATACCCGGCACACAGGGCATCCCAGCAAGCATGGGGAGTAGTCAAATCTCTGAAGTAAACCAGCTGGTTGTCATCCACAGCTGGAAAAATACAAGACATGGCATTCTCCCACATCCTGGCAGCTACAGCCACCTCGGTAGGGAGGGCTGGCAGAACAGAAACCGCTCCCCAGACGCCTTTCCCCTGGAGATACAGCTCCATCTTGGCAGCCCAAGTGAGATAATTGCGGCCATTCAGCTTGGTCAAAGGCAAACCGCCCTCTGACCTGGTTTCCATAATTGCTCTGCCCCTGACTCCAGTCATCACACACTCCCCAGAAGCCTCGGGGATCACCAGCAGACGGAACACAGCAGCAGACAGGCATCATCTGACGAACTTGGCCTCAGGACCACTCTAGCACAGCGGGGTGGTGCAGTGGAAGCGTGCTGGGCCCATAACCTGTTGGGGGATTCCAGGGGACACGTTGTATGCCAACATGACCCACAGAATGCCTGTGCTTCAAAACAGGCAGAGGCAAAAACCAGCATAGGACTAAAAACAGATGGAGGCCAGAGTTGAGGCCAACTAAACTAGTCTTTATTATAAAACAGCTTAAGTAACATAAAGAAGTCAAAAGCTAGGTAAAATCCATTGTGCTTCTCTCTCCTTTTACAGCATGACAGAGAGAGCTGTGCTAAAATGCTAAACAGCAAGCAAAGGGGGAGTTAATCAAGGAGAGGAAGAGCGCTGTGAGGAATTCCTTACAGCAGTTATAGCTACTGTGGGATTCTTTTCCAAATACCCCTTCGGGTTCCCACAGGAACTTAGGGACAAACCAGACACCTCTTATCACACTGGCTGGGTCACGGCGGCCTGCTCGTTACAATGACCATGAGCTCAGCAGAAGAACAAGACTCACTTAACCCTTTAGGCAGGGATCTGGAAGTCTAATACTTAACAGGACTTTTATTCTTTTCTCAATAAATTGGATTAGCCTCTAGAAGAGAGGTGAAGGAAAACTTATAATAAAAACTTGATATGGATTAACCTTGGAAAGTGAGGTGTAAGTAGTCAAATTTTGGACATTGCAGTGGAATAGCCTTGTGAAAAGAGGTGAAGTAAAAGAAGAAAGAACTGTGACTGTGGGGGGGGGGAGTCTCAGAATTAAAAGTATTTAAAAAAGAAGGTTTTGTTAGTCTGGATTAAGAGACTTTGAGAAAGACGGACATCTGATTTGTCTTTATTGAATCTTGATTATAAAATGAACTAAAGGTGGTTATAATATAAATATTACATAATAGCATTTAAATAGTAAATAGGTATAATTTTTTTTCCTTTTTTTAACTTGGATAAGATAAATATCAATTGATTTGCTGACTTTAAATAAGTAGAAATGTTAGCTTTGGTGTATTTTACACAAATAACAAACTAGTAATTGATGTAAATCCCTTTTTTATTCTTTTTTATAACTTAATAATTTGGAAAAGATAAGAAAGATAAGATAAGATAGTATATATTGTGATTATTATAATATATTGCAAGTGTTTCTTTTTATGTAACATAAGGTATTCTACTAAAAATTAAGATTGGGAAGGGGGTATAGAGAATATTCAGGATAAAGAAGGGAAGGAATGGCAACAGGACAGAAGAAGACAACACAGACACAAATCCAACCACAAGTACTGGAAAGAAGAGGTACTACTGGATCCAAAACAATGGAGATGAATAAATTGTTGGAAGAGTTTCAAAAAATGAGAAGTGAAATGATGGAGGAAAGAAAAGCAAATAGAAGGGAAATAAAAGCAACTAGAACAGAAATAAAACAAGATTTAAAAAAAGAAGTAGAAAACCTGAATCAGAGCCTGCAGAAACTTACAACAGATTTATCAACAATTGATAATTAGGTGGATGATATTCAAGAAAAAAGCCAAAAATTGGAAAACCAGTTGGAACAGATGAAAAAGGAGCAGCAAAAAGATAAAGAAACTATAATGTGACTGGAAATAAGACAACGGAGTAGAAGTTTGAAACTGAGAGGACTCCCGGAACAGAAAGAGGAAAATTTAATTCAAAGACTAACAGATATTTTGGTACCGTATATAGGCCTGAGAAGAACAAGATTTGAACATGAGATAGACAAGGCTTCCAGAATTGAATTGGTGGTGGTTAAACGGCGTGGTCTCCCACGGGATATAGTGGCATATCTTACCAAAGAAAAAACACAAGATATGATTCTGGAGCAAAATTACAAAGAAAAATTAATAGTGGATGAGACAGAAATAAAAAATTTTAAGGACATACCACCAAGTGTAATGAGAAGCAGAAGAGAATATTCGTTTTTGGTAAGAGAACTACAAGCAAGACAGATAAGGTACAGATGGGAGATACCAGAAGGTCTTTCCTTTTTCTATGAAGAGGGAAGAAGGAAGATAAACTCTGTTCAGCAAGCAATTGAATTTCAAGAGAATTATCTAAAATCAGGATCTGCGGAAGCAAAGAAACTTGATACGATAACGGAGAAAACCGAAAAGGATATGGCAATGACAGAGGATATGAGCCCTACGTCTGAAGATGAGTTGGAACTGGCAGAATCAGAATTGAAAAAGAAGAGAGGAAAGCAAAGACAGTAAAACAAATATGAAGATAATAACTTGGAATGTTAGAGGAATAAATTCACAAGCCAAAAGAAGGCAGATTTTTCATCATCTAGAAAGACTGAGACCCCAAATAACAATATTATTGGAAACTCATATGAAGAAAAACCAAGACAAGTACTTATGCAATTCTAAATTAGGTCAATGTTTTACTTCATCATATGGAAACAAGAAATGTGGAGTGGCAATATATGTTGACAAGAACATATTAGCAAAAAAAAAAAGTAGAAGATGAGGAAGGAAGAATATTGGGAGTAGAATTTGAAAAAAATGGTAAAAAAACAGTATTAATTGGAGTGTATGGTCCAAATGAAAATAAAAGGAAATTTTACAAAGAATTGTGAGAAAAGATATTGGAATATGAATATGAAGATTGGAATTAGCAGGAGATTGGAATGGAGTAATGGATGCAAAAATGGATAAAAAACCCCTCTCGAAACAAACAAGATAAAGAAAAGACAGGTAAACTTCCGAGAACCTTTTTTGAGATGTGTGATGAAATAGCAGTTTCAGACGTATGGAGGACATTAAATCCAAATGAAAAGGATTTTACATATTTTTCCGAAGTACATCAATCCTAGTCACAAATAGATATGATTTTTGCCTCTAAACAAATAATAACAGAGACAAAAAAGATAGAAATACTGCCCAAGATCACCTCAGACCATCATCGCATGATGGTGTATATACAGGAAATTGCAAAACAATTTCAATGGCGATTAAACGACAGTTTACTGAATGATGAAGAAGTAGTACAACAGGCAAAAGAAGTAACTATTTTAAAGAAAATGTAAAAGAGGATATGAAGATGAAGACAGTCTGGGATGCATCTAAAGCAGTAATGAGAGTTTTTTTTATACAAAAAAGACAAATCCAGAATAAGAAGAAGTGAGAGAAACATCAAGAATTGATGACTAAACTTCAAGAGAAAGAAAAAGAATTTAGAGAAAATCCAATGAAGAAAGTTTTACAAGTAGAAATAAAGAAAATACAAAAAGAGATAATGATGAACGCATTAGAGGAAATAGAGAAGAAAATGAAACAGTTGAAATTGACTCAATTTGAACAGGCAAATAAGATTGGGAAATGGTTAGCATATAAGCTTAAGAAGAAGAGAGAGAGAAATATAATAGTTGAATTGAATAATGGGAAGAAGAAGATTACACAACATGAAAAAATAAAACAAAAATTTAAAGAATATTTTGAAAAACTATTCCAGGAAAAAAAATTGCAATCTCAAAATGAAAAAAAATGGAGAGAGTTTTAAGATTCCAAAAATATCAATGGAGAAGAAGGAAAAATTAAATAAACCAATAACATTAATCGAGATAGAAGAGGCAATAAAAGAGCTGAAAATGGATAAGGCACCGGGACCAGATGGATTTACTGCATTGTATTATAAAAGATTTGTAAAAGAATTAACTCATCCATATCAGGCAACCTTGCAAGAAGTAGAGACGTATAGTAAACCACAATCATGGGGAGAAGCAAATATAGTGGTAATACCTAAGGAAGATAAGGATAAAAGAGAAGTAAAGAACTATAGACCAATCTCTCTTCTGAATACAGATTATAAAATCTTGGCAACAATATTGGCAAAACGATTAAGGAATGCAATACAGGATAAGACTGATGAAGGACAGACAGGTTTTCTCCCCCGTAGACAAATGAAAAATAATACTAGAACATTATTAAATGTGATTGAATATTATGATAAAAACCCAGGGAAGAAGATATCAATTATATCAGTGGATGCAGAAAAAGCCTTTGATAACGTCACCTGCGATTTTATGCATACAACATTAAAAGAATACGACCTGGGAGAAACCTTTTGTATGTGGATAGAGAGGATTTATCAAGACCAATCAGTGAAGCTAATAATAAATGGTGATAAAATGCCAAGCTTTAATATTAATAAGGGGGTATGGCAAGGGTGCCCATTATCACCATTATTATTTAGAGCTGTATTGGAGGTACTACTAATTGCAATAAATGAGGATCCACAGATATGAGGTTTAAAAATAAAGAAGAAGGAGATAAAATATAAAGCCTTTGCTGATGATATAATTATATTTTTGGAAGAACCACAAGAATCAATTCAGATGTTGATGGATATATTACAAAAATATGTACAAATGGCAGGTTATAAGATAAATAGAGACAAGACAATGATGATGATACTAAATATAATGAAAAAAGAACAAGCGGAGTTGGAAAAAAGATCAGGATATCAAATAACAAAGAAAATAAAATATTTAGGAATAATAATAACAAAAAAAAATCCAGAGTTATTTGATAATAATTACTCAAAGACTTGGAAAGAGATTCAAAGTAAAATGGAAAAATGGACACATCTGAATTTATCTGTCTTAGGAAGGATAAATGCCTTTAAAATGTCCTTACTACCTAAGCCAATGTTTCTTTTTCAGAATCTACCAATAATAGGAAAGGAGAATATATTTAAGGACTGGGAAAAAGAGCTACGAACATTTATTTGGTAAGGAAAAAAAACCAAGAATAAGATTTAAAATATTACAAGATGCAAAGGAAAGAGGAGAATTTGAGGTGCCATCATTGAAAATTTATTATCAAGCATGCTGTTTAGATATAATTAAAGACTGGATTCAAGTGGAAAATATAACAACAGAAGAGGTGGAAGGAATAAATAATAGATTTGGCTGGCATGGATACTTATGACAAAACAATGGTAAATAAAGAGTTTAGTAACCATTGTATTTGAAAGACGTTATTGAAAGTATGGCTACAAATAAAGTAAAAATTTTACAGAAGACTTCCAGTGTGGACTTCAGCCCAAGAAGCTTATAAAATTGCACCAACAAAACAAGGGAACCAATTGACTTATAAGAATTGTTGAAATGGGAAGGAGATAAAGTAAGAATATATACAGAAGAAGAATTAAGAGCGTTAGGACATGAATTTTATTGGTTCCCATGAAGACAACTAAAAGAGAGAATTAAGATGGATCAAAAATTATATGGATTTGAAAATAAAGAAAATGAATTAGATGTATTGATGAAAGGAGACCAGAAAAAGAGAATTTCTAAATTTTATAAATTATTATTGCAAAGAGAAATGGAATCGGAGACGGTAAAAGAAAATATGATAAGATGGGCACAAAATATTGGTTATTCTATAGGGTATGACACACGGGTGAAGGCATGGAAAACAGATATAAAATTTACACCAAATTTAAAATTGAGAGAAAATTTTCATAAAATGTTATGTATATGGTATATGACACCTGAAAGACTGCAAAAAATATCTAAAAATGGGAATGTAAAATGTTGGAAATGTGACGAGAAGGTGGATCCTTTTTTCATATGTGGTGGACCTGTAAGATAGCAAAGAAATTTTCGAAGAAAATTCATGATGAAATCCAAAGAATTTATAGTTTTACGTTTGAAATGAAGCCAGAGTTTTATTTGTTAAATATGTTAGGGCAGTGTGGAGAAATAAGATGTCATCAAAAGATATTATTGTATTTAATAACTGTGGCAAGGATAACATATGTGCAACACTGGAAAGAAAAGAAATATGTTGATATTGAGGAGTGGAAGCTAAAAGTTTTGGATATGATAGAGATGGAAAAATTAGCATTTTTTTTGAAGAATAAATCTAACCAGAAGTTTGAAATAGAATGGAAAGAGTATTGGATTGGGTGAGGATATAAATGTATAAGAAACCAAGAAGAAATAATGTAATTGTTCTTTTCTCTGTAAAATGGAAATTATGTTTGTATGTAATGGAAATAAGCAATTGTAACTTGAAGATTTAAGCCTGGAAGTGTGGGTTTTTTTTTTTCTCGAGATTAAACCTTAATAAAAATTATTACCAAAAAAAAAAAAAAAAAAAAGAAAGAAAGAAAAAAAAGAAAAGGGACATTGTGAACAAAAGAACTAAATTGTCTATGTAATAGTTAACCAATCAATCTCATCATTAAGGCCTATTGGAGATAGGTTATTGAGTTCATACATCCAAAAGGTTTCCCTTTCTTTTAATCTCTTTGAACCCTTCCTTGGATAGGGACCTGTTCAACACACCAAAATTTGATGTCTTTAATATAGACTTTTTTCTATTGCTTCCACTTCTCCTCTCTGTCCAATTGTAGACTTTGTTGTCCTCATAGTCCCTAAGGTCTCTTTGGAATTTGTGAAATTTCAGTTCTTTAAGTTCTTCAAACTGTTGCATGCACACGAAATACAAATAGTCAAACATTCATGCAAGAGCTAACTGAAGGATAAAAGGGAGGAAAAAAATCATGTATAGAGAGGCTAATGGGTTTGGGGAGGTTTATAATTACCAGTCCAGAAGAGTAGTGAAGAGGAGAAATGTGTTCTGGTTTAGGTAGGACCTAAGGACAGTTCTCATTCAGGAGCCAGACGGACAGAGTGACGGATAGACCTTTGAGAGACTGCACTGGGCATCCTGAAATCAGGAGTATTTGTACCCAAAAAATAGCCTGTGGCCTTGGAGGATATGTGCAGTTCCAGATGTGGAACAATGGGAGTTGCAGTGCAGACAATGGACTATCAACCTACTAATGGATGGGGGACACGTGGCTGGATGGCAGTACGTGTGAAAGGGATCTAGGAGTCTTAATAGACCACAAGCTGAACATGAGTCAGCAATGTGATGCTGCAGCCAAGAAAGCCAATGCAATTCTCGGCTGCATCAATAGGAGTATGGTGTCTAGATCGAGGGAGGTACTGGTACCACTCTACTCTGCTTTGGTTAGACCTCATCTTGAATACTGTGTCCAGTTCTGGGCACCCCAATTCAAGAAGGACATGGTTAAGCTGGAGCAGGTCCAGAGGAGGGCGACCAAAATGGTGAAGGGCCTGGAAGCGATGCCCTATGAGGATAGACTTAGAGAGCTGGGTATGTTCAGTCTGCAGAAGAGAAGGTTAAGAGGGGACATGATAGCTATGTTTAAATATTTGAAGGGGTGCCATGTAGAGGAAGGAGAGGGCTTGTTTTCTGCTGCTCCAGAGACCAGAACAAGGAGCAATGGATTCAAGCTGCGGGAAAGGAGATTCCACCTGAACCTCAGGAAGAACTTCCTGACGGTCAGGGCTGTCCGGCAGTGGAATATGCTGCCTCGGAGTGTGGTGGAATCTCCTTCTTTGGAGGTTTTTAAGCAGAGGCTGGATGGCCATCTGTCGGGAGTGCTTTGAGGGTGTTCCTGCGTGGCAGGGGTTGGACTGGATGGCCCGTGTGGTCTCTTCCAACTCTACATTTCTGTGATTCTGTGATTCTGTGATTCTGTAATGTTCACAGTGTTTGGATGACAAAGACATGATGATTGTTGCAATAACTCTGTATTGTGGGTTCTATGAGGCAAGAGGAAGGAGTCCAGGTGCACAGGGGATGGGTATCTGTCAATCAGTGCCCTGATGGGCTTCTCACAATAGGCTTCTACTTAAGCCTATTTTCCACAGGAACAGCGATCATTTGCCTGACAAATGACTCAGTCTTACCTGAAGGGTGTTTCAGGTTGACCTGCCTTCCACAGTCAGAATTTTTCCCTTGTCGGTTTGACCTCTCCATCACCTCTCAGGTTTGATTTTGATATTAGAGGCAATTGAACATGTGTTGCCAATCCAATATAGTGCCAATTGAGTATGGTGCTCATCCAAACCATACTAATATTGGGGACCCCCAAAGTGGGGCCTTACAGTCTATCTATCTGTAATGCAACCTTCTTCTTTTCCTACTGTCTTCTCTCTCACAACTGATATCATATCATCATGGTATTTACTGTCTTTTGCATTATGTTCCAAAAGTTTGACAGATAGGACTCCTGAAGAGATGGGCAATCTCCAGTGTCTCCTGAAGAGTGACAGGGACGGGGAGGAAAATGATCTCATGGAGAGGGAAACTTAGAAAAAAAAATAATTTCGGGGACTTCAACTCCCAGAATACCCCATCCAGCTTCAACAGTAGCTCTGGGAACAGATAAAGAAAGAAGTTCTTTCTCTCTGCCCTGCCCCATTTCCTTCTGCAAATATGTGTGGGTTTCTACTTGTAGTTACATAACCTATAATGACCACCAGCATCTCTTTTTCTCACAGTCTGTCCTAAATAATTTCTGTAGACCCTGAGCCTCGAGGCATTTCATGCCCTAATTAATTATAATGTTTTGTGCTGGAATGCCATTAGCTATCGCCAAGCTTCTCAGGGAACCTGCTAATTCTGGGAAAGAGAACATGAGCTTTAGTAGCTGCTGCTGAGAGTAACGTTTTGTTTAGCAGTACTTTGAAAGTATAATTGGTGAAATGGCGTTCTTTAATTTCTTCAGTATATTTATGTAGACCTGTTACTGAACTGGGGGTCCCGGGAGGGACACAAAATGTGATCCACTGAAGTTGGGGAAAATTAGCTCAGAGCACTGCTTAACGTTACGAGAGGCAGGGTAACTTAGCTAGATCTTGAACCCTATGTCTATGGGGTCGGGTTGAGTCAAGGAGAACACAAAAGTTGAAATAACAAATGATGTTTATTAAATACAAGCAAAACAGTGTATGCGACGCACTCATACAAGATAACTAAAGAAAATAAAGGTTGGAGTGGTATAGAGGGATTTTTAGAGGGATTGTTGGTTTAGGTGATACTTCACCTGTCCTGAAGCCCAGAAAAATAGAGAGCGAAGCTGGGGTGTGATGTAGCTCAGCACCTGGAGCTGAGGGGAGGCTCGCCAAACAAAGCGGCAGCAAGGCGGGATGAAACTCGGGAGCGATCAGAGGAAGGTCTCGGAATCAAGGGTTTTTATAAGAAGAATTGTGAGTGCAGGCTATGCCGTACTTGGGGAAAAACAATAGATTTGGAGTTGGAGACAAAGCCTCTGAAAGGTCAGAATCTGAATGATTGAGTTATCGTAGTGGTTCTGAATAGAGTAGCCAGTATGCAAACGCAGAGTACTTGGGTATTGCATAGTTTACCCATCAAGCTGCCATCGCAGGGCAGAGGCTCTTTTGTAAGTGGCGTGCATACTTAATTAGAGTACTTGCCTGGAGGTCTCCTAAAGCAGTGAGTCAGCTATTTCTGGCCTGCCTGTATTGTAGTTTGAATATTACGGCTACTAACGGCCGAGTTTGTTTACATGCTTGTCTGGTGGCCTCTCAAGCACCTGGAAGGGAATAGAGAAGTGCAGCCGAATTGCGATATCAAGGGATATCTTTAATATCCCCAAAGCTCGGACTAGCCATCGCAGTAACAGACTTTTTCCAGATGCTGGTGGGGACCATACACTTTTCCACACGTTATCTTATCGCGGAGGTGGGGGGTGCCATTCGCGGAAGCAGGCTCTTGCACGAGGCGCTCTCTTTGCTGCTCCTTCATCCCACAGCTGGCTTCCTGGTCGCGCGACCGTCGCTCAAGCGCCCCACCCCTTCCTTCCGCAGTGCAGCCTGGGAGCCGTAGGCTGCGCTGGGGGAGGAAGCGTGACCGGAGTGCCTGGGATGACGTACCGCAGGGCAGGTAAGTGTATGCGGGCCCCGGGAGCCTTGCGCGACTACGCAGCATTTCCGGCTTGAAGCCGAAAATAAGAAAATGCATGCGTGGTTCGCGTTAGGCTCATGAGCATCGCGTAAATGGGAGTGCATCGTACGGACCACCACTCCCATTTACGTGATGCTCAAGGGGCCCTCTCGCAAAAGAAACTGCAGGTGTCTAATAATAATAAGTTTTGAACTATTAGTAGAGTTGCAGACCTGCTGTGGAAAGGTAACATGTATATATTGAAGGCAATTTCCAAATGGCCCAGTCATGCAGTTTGTAGAGGAGTTGAAAAGTTATAGAGCAGTTCATCACCCATCTGAAAATGTTCCAGGAGTTCTATTCCAAAAGAACCAGGCTAGCCAGCTACAAGCCTTTCCATACTTCACTGTTATAGTGTAACAGTGTAACAGTTTCTAAAAAGACTTTCCAGCCCTGCAACACACAATGTGGATCCTGAACCATGTGGCAGAAGGTGCTATGGGGAAGTGGCCACCTTTTGATTCTATAAGATTTGTCTGACAAAGCCAATGTCTGCAGCCAATCTATGGATAACTGGGCAGTGGGCCAGGCTGGGAAAAGAGGCCTTTGTTGGCATGCTTTGATGCCTCCGTTATTCAAGGGATGCAAAGGACCTCTTCCTCATGTTTTGGTCTATCATCTAGGTAGGAATGACTTGGGTCAGTTAAAGGGCAAGGCCCTTGTCTTTCAGGCTCTGAATGATCTCCAGGTCATATAAACTACATGACCAGTAATAACCTTGATGTGGTCAGTTATTTTGCCTTGCCAAATTTGGCAGGGTCAAGGAAATTCCTGACATATTTATTTACCTGTAGAAGGGTCAATAGGGAGCTTTGAAATGCATGAAAAGGGATTGGACCACTTTCTTCCTCATCCACAGATAGTCCTTCACAGGCCAGAGATCTACAGAGTAGACAGTGAGCATTTGTCTGAGGATGGCAATATGTTGTTCCTGGAGGATCTGGAAGAGGGAGTGATGGCTCTTTTGGACAGCCTGGTCAGGGAAAGGGACTAAGCAGATGCTTGTCCCTTGTCCATGGCACATGGTGGGCAGAGTTAAAATGAGAGTTACAGTGAACACCTTGGCAGCCTTATGGTGAAGGGGAGGGCTCTGTAACTGCCTCTTTAGATCCAGCAACCCAGAGTGGGGTGGGGTGGGGTGGGGTGGGATGGATCTGGGCCTCTGCCTTCACTTTAAGTCCTGTGACTTGGAGGAAGTACCTTGGGTCTACCTTTCAGTAGATGGTTAGAAGGGGAGCAAACTGGATGTTGGATTTCCCTCAGGGTTCACCCAGGGAAATGCTGAGGAGGTAATCAAGCATGACACCTGCCACAGTTGATCCAGCACTACATGGCTCCCCCCTCTTGCTCCTTTCCAGGTTCAACACAGTTTAAATAGGTTCAAATTTAGTAAAGTGGCCCTTGTTCTGCCCAATTCTCTGTGTCTGATCTCACTATTTCATGGTTGGTCAATCAATAGCAAGGCGGTTTGAGAAACGATGTCACAGACACTGCAAAATGTAAAATCGATAAGGTAGTAAGAGCCACATCAGTTTTGGGAGATGCTGGCTGATTTTGTTTGTTATAAAACAATACTTTTCTCCTTCACATATATCATCTACCTAACAGCACTGTTATGCTCCTCTGGCTCATACCAGCTCTAGGAATCTTCAGTGTTAGTTCAGTTACACAATGTAAATATTCAACACAAAGGTTGTGTAATACAATTACTGTGCAGCTCCACTTGTAGGGGTTTACCTAAAGCAACCCTGAGGTAGAATTTCAACCACTGTGTTTGTTTGAGACATGCACCAAATAGATTAAGATTGCAGTTCAAATACTAACTGTGGTCTCCATATATACTGTTGCATATGACATGAGAGACAGACAAATGAAGAGCTTAGTTAAGATTGGAAATGAAGCCTACAAGTATTTTGGAACTATCAGTCCTTCACAACTGTCTATCTTTTACAACAATGAACACTTTTAAGGTCCAGTCAGCTTATTAAAACCTGAATGATGCCTTGTTGAAAATGCTGAATGTACTTGCAAATTACACAGACAAGTTCCATTAATTCAAGGAAGTCTCCACTCTTTCTGTAAGCAAGTGTTAAAATCATGTGCATGCAAGATATCCCAAGCAAGCCACATAGTCAAGAAGAACTGATGAAAGAGCAGAGCCCTTGTTGAATTAATAGACCTTGTCTGCATTTTGCAAGTGTTGAAAAAGTGAGTAGTAGTTGAAAAATGAGGCATCCAAAGACTAGGGTTGCCTGTATTCACTGTTTTATAATCATGCATTACTTTTACTATCTAAAATATTAAATTTGCTTTATGTTTGAGCATGGTACTGGTTTAAAGATCATTCTCCTTTGGAGCTTATGTCTAGAGTGGAATAGAAAAAAACAACCCAGAACAAGAGATAGACAAGGCCTTCAGAACTGAATCGGCGGTGGCTAAATAGCGAGGTCTCCCACGGGATACAGTGGTATACCTTACTAAAGAAAGAACACGTGACATGATTTTGGAGCAAAATTATAAAGAAAAACTAACAGTGGATGAAACAAATAAAAATTTTTAAGGATGTACCACCAAGTGTAATGAGAAGCAGAAAAGAATATGCTTTTCTGGTAAAAGAATTACAAGCAAGAGAGATAAGATACAGATGGGAGATTCCAGAAGGTCCTTCCTTTTTCTATGAAGGGAGAAGAAGGAAGATAAGTTCTGTACAACAAGCAATTGAATTCCAAGAGAATTATCTAAAATCGGGAGCAGCAGAAGTAAAGAAACCAGATGCAATAACAGAGAAAACTAAAAGGGATATGGCAATGCCAGAAGATACTAGTCCTACATCTGAGGATGAGGTTGAACAGGTAGAACCAGAACTGAAAAAGAAGAAAGAAAAACAAAGACATTAAAACAAACATGAAGATAATAACTTGGAATGTTCGAGGAATAAATGCACAAGCAAAAAGAAGGCAATTTTTTCATCACCTAGAAAGATTGAGACCCCAAATAACAATATTATTGGAAACTCGTATAAAGAAATACCAGGAAAAATATTTGTATAATTCTAAATAAGGCCAATGTTTTACTTCATCATATAGAAAGAAGAAACATGGAGTGGTAATATATATTGACAAGAATATTCCAGCAAAAAAAAAAAAAAAAAGTAGAAGATGAAGAAGGCAGAATATTGCTAGTTGAATTTGAAAAGAATGGTAAAAAAACAGTATTAATTGGAGTATATGCCCCAAATGGAAAGAAAAGGGAATTTTACAAAGAACTGTGGGAAAAGATATCAGAATATGAATATGAAGATTAGATATTAGCAGGAGACTGGAATGGAGTAATGGATGTAAAAATGGATAAAAAGACCTTTCCTAATAAACAAGATCAAGGGAAGACTGGTAAACTTCCAGGAGCCTTTTATGAGATGTGTGATGAAATAGCAGTATTGGATGTATGGAGGACTCTGTACCCAAATGAAAAGGACTTTACATACTTCTCTGAAGTACACCAATCCTGGTCATGAATAGATATGATTTTTGCCTCTAAACAGTTAATAACAGAGATGAAGAAGATAGAAATACTGCCTAAGATCATCTCAGACCATCACTCAGTGATGATACTTATACAGGAAAATACAAAGCAATTTCAATGGACATTGAATGATAGTCTATTAAATGATGAAGAAGTTGTACAACAGGCAAAAGAAGTTTTAAAAAACTATTTCAAAGAAAATGTAAAAGAGGATATGAAGATGAAGATAGTCTGGGATGCATCTAAAGCGGTAAGGAGAGGGTTTTTTATACAAAAAAGACAAATTCAGAATAAAAGGAAGCAAGAGAAATATCAAGAATTGATGATCCAACTTCAAGAGAAAGAAAAAGAACTCAAAGAAAATCCAATGAAGAAATCACTGCAATTAGAAATAAAGAAAATACAAAAAGAGATAATGATGAATTCATTAGAGGAAATAGAGAAGAAAATGAAACAGCTGAAAGTGACTCAATTTGAACAAGCGAATAAGACTGGAAAATGGTTATTGTTTAAGCTTAAGAAAAAGAGAGAGAGGAATATAATAGTGGAATTGAATAATGGGAAGAAGATTATACAACATGAAAAAACAAAGCAAAAATTTAAAGAATATTTTGAAAAATTATTTCAGGAAAAAAAATTCCAATTTCGAAATGAAAAAAATGGAGAGTTTTTTTGAAAACATTAAAATTCCTAAAATATCAATGGAGGAGAAAGAAAAATTAAATAAACCAATAACAATAACTGAAATAGAAGAGGCAATAAAAGAGTTGAAAACAGATAAGGCACCAGGACCGGATGGATTTACTGCATTATAAAAGATTTTTAAAAGAATTAATTTACCCATACCAAGTAATGCTGAAGGAAATAAAGAAGTATGGCAAACCGCAATCATGGGGAGAAGCAAATATCATGCTAATACCAAAAGAGAACAAGGACAAAAGGGAAGTAAAAAACTACAGACCAATCTCTCTTCTGAATACAGATTATAAAACTTTGGCGACAATACTGGCAAAAAATTAAGAAATGCTATACAGGAGAAGATACATGAAGGACAGACAGGTTTTCTCCCAGGTAGACATATGAAAAATAATACTCAAACATTATTAAATGTGATTGAATATTATGATAAAAATCCAGGGAAGAAGATAGCAATTATACCATTGGATGCAGAAAAAGCTTTTGATAACGTTACCTGGGGTTTTTTGCATAGAACATTGAAAGAATATGACCTGGGAGAAACCTTTTGTGCATGGATCAAGAGGATTTATCAGGATCAATCAGTGAAATTAATAATAAATGGAGATAAAACATCAAGTTTTAACATCAATAAAGGGGTATGGCAAGGGTGCCCACTATCACCTTTCATAGTTGTATTAGAGGTATTATTGATTGTGATAAAAGAAGATCCACAGATAAGAGGGTTAAAAATAAAGAAGAAGAAAATAAAATACAAAGCATTTGCGGATGATGTAATTATATTTTTGGAAGAATCACAAGAATCAATTCAGATATTGATGGACATTTTACAAAAATATGGACAAATGGCTGGATATAAGATAAATAGAGAAAAGACAATAATGATGACATTAAATATAACAAAAAAAAGAAGAAGAAGAATTGGAAAAAAGATCTGGATATCAAATAACAAAAAAAAATATTTGGGAATAATAATATCAAATAAAAATCAAGAGTTATTTGACAATAATTATTTGAAGATCTGGAAAGAGATTCAAAGTAAAATGGAAAAATGGACACATTTAAACTTATCTCTTCTAGGGAGAATAAATGTTTTTTAAATGTCCTTATTACCAAAGCTATTGTTTCTCTTCCAGAATCTCCCTATAATAGGAAGGGGAAAGATATTTAAAGACTGGGAAAAAGAGCTGTGGAAATTTATTTGGCAAGGAAAAAACAAAAACAAGAATAAGATTCAAAATACTAAAAGATTCAAAAGAGAGAGGAGGATTTGAGGTGCCATAGTTGAAAACTTATTTTCAAGCATGTTGCTTAGATATAATTAAAGATTGGATTCTAGTAGAAGATGCAACAACAAAAGAGGTGGAAGGAATAAATAATAGATTTGGTTGGCATGGATACTTGTGTTATGATGAAACACCCGTATCAAAAGGGTAGTCAAGATGCTTTGGGGTACAAAAAGCGGTGCCGTAAGTTCAGTAGTAAGTGTCTGGATCAGTTGGCTGTCAGTCTCAACGTATAGAATAATCAGCTATCACCAGAGAGTTGAATAGATCAGGATACCTGCATCAAAAAGGAAACTCAAGAGAAAGGTTAATAGAAAATCCCACCACGCAAGGCTGGGGGGCCCATGCCATGCATCAGGGCTGGCAGCTTTAGTAGGTTGTTGGTAGGTCCCTGCTAAGGAAAAAGAAGAAAAACAAAACAAAAAAAAAACAACGGTGGGGGTGTGATTTAGAAACTGGTATATTGGGGCAGAATTGTTTATTGGTTGGGCAACAAATAACAACTGGCCAGCCTAGGTACATGATGGAGATAACATCAAGTAGCAGTACCTGACAGAGTGCTTCTGCACCATCCCTGCAATGTAGACCACTGGCACAATTTGGACTGATAAAATTAAAATCAGATGAGAGAGAAGGATTGATCACATGAGAAGCTATTGCCATCTTTTGTACTGATTTGCAAAAAAATGGTGTTGCAGGCTGAAACAAAAGTTCTTAACTCTTGGGTTTTTTTTTCTCAGAATGGAAAAAGAAAAGAAAAAAAAACTTCCTCAGAATCTCATGTGTTGGAACAGACTTTCTCAATTGGCTGGCAGTTTTCATGTCAAAAGAAATTTCTATATTTTGGGTGAAATTTAAAAAGAGGCTTGTCTCAAGACCCCCCTCTTCAAACCAAAAGATATCAAGTGAACTGTTGAAGGGTCATTGCCTTGCCTCATAGTTATGCAAATATTCAGGAACTGGGGAGAGAGAAAAAAACCTCATCTTAACAGCAAGAAAGAGATTTGTAGCAAGAGGGAACAGCTTTTAAAAATCTGAATGTTTCCTCAGCTCAGACTTTCTGTAGCTGTTTTAAAACATTTCTTTAGAAGTCAAAGAAAAGAAAATGCAGAATCAAAAAAGAGAAGCCATGTCATGCTATGTTGTTTACGTGTTTGCTTGTTTTTTGAAAAAGGAAATCCTATTCTGCATATGCAAAGCAAAACAAAAACTGTTCATTCATGGAGGTTTCCAATTAGACTTTAATTTCTTCACAGAAAAGGGAGCTGGCTCATTTTTTTCAAAAGGATTTTGCCCCAAATCCACACTTCCTTTATTTTCCCTTGAGAGAGACCACAGAGAGGAAAGGCTCTCTTTGCTAATGAAATCCTGGGAGGGCTGAGGCTGTCTAGCTGGGCCCTCTGAGAGGGAACAACTTCAAGGACTAGACACTTGGAGGTAACTTTTTAAAAGGACAGTTTCCTTTTCCTGTAATCTTTGTGTTAGTTCTGCAATTTTCTTATCACAATCCTCATGGCTAACATGTTGTTTTGTCTGGCTAGCATGTTGTGTTTTGGCATGTTCTTCCTCTCGAGTGGCTAGTGTTACTGCCCTGGCTAGCCCGAGCTTTGGGGGATATAAAAAGATATCTCTTGATATCAATAATTCGGCTTCACATACCCATTCCCTTCCATGTGCTTGCGAGGCCCCCGGACAAGCACGCGCACAGGCTCGGCGGATAATCGCCGTAATATTCCAACACAATACATGCATGCCAGAAACAGCTGAATCGTAGCTTTAGGAGACCTCAAGGCAAGTACCTTCATTAAGTATGCACGCAGCTCTCAAAAGATCCTCTGCCCCGTGCTGGCAGCTTGATGATCTGACTATACAATGCTCAAGTACTCCGTGTTTGCATACCGGCTATCCTATTGACAATTTGGCTGTAACTCAATCATTCAAATTCTGACCTTTCGGAGGCTGTATCTCCAGCCCCAAATCTATTGTTTTCCCCAAGTCCGACCTAGCCTGCGGTCACAATTCTCCTTATAAAAACCCCTGACTTTGAGCGCTTCCTTGGATCGCTCTTGGCTTCCCTCTCACCTTGCTGTCGCTTTGTCCAGCAAGCCTTCCCCTCAGCTCCACATGCTGAGATCCACGCTCCCCAGCTTCTCCGCTTCCAACCGGGTTTCAGGACAGGTGAAGTATCACCCAAACCAACAACTCCTCTAAAAACCCCTCTATCCCACTCCAACCTTTATTTCTTTAGTTATCTTGTGTGAGTGTGCCGCATACACTGTTTGATTGTGTTTTTAATAAAACCACATTTATTATTTCAACTTCTGTGTGCTCCTTGACTCGGCCTGACCCCGTAGACATAGGGTTCAAGATCCTGCTAAGTTACCCTGCCTCTCGTAACGCTAAAGCAGTGCTCAGAGCTAATCTTCCCCACCTATTGTTGAGCACATTTTGGTGTCCCTCACGGGACCCCCAGTAAACAGGTATTTTACTCTGTTTACTATATCTACTCTGACGTATTTGGATTTCAACTGAGGCTTTCTCAAATTTGGCATGGGCTTCCTGTACAGCAGATGAAAGAGCCAATTTTTCTGCTTGTAGGGTGCTGTTTTGTGCCCTCAATTGCTCCAATTCTTGGGCCTACCTCTCAGCCTTTTGGGTGAGCTCCTGCATGTTTAGGGGTTCTCTAGAGTCAACTAAAAGAGTGGCCATGGTTGCATCCTTGGGCAGCTTTTCTCTGAGGGAGGCAATGTGAAGGGAAGGAGGAAACTCAGGGTGAACAGCAGAAATGACTACCTGCTGGCTCTGGAGCTCCCTCTCAAGGTCTTCTGTCTTTTTGTGACATGCTGCATGACTAACTAGCTCTTGGTGTTCTCTAAATTGTTTTGCCATGAATTTGGCAGCAGTTTTGGATTGGGCCAGCTCTTCCTCTAAGGATTCGGCCCATTCTCTCCATGTTTGGGCTCGGATGGTCATGTCATTCAGTTTCTGGCTAGTGGTTTGTGCGACAAATGCAAAAGTTACTTTATCCACTCACAAGATTTCATTCTCAGCTTGAAGCTAGGCAATTTCTATGTCCAACTCTACATTCCGGGCTCTAGATGCTACCAGGGCACTTGATGCATCCCTTGCAGCCAGCCACAGCCCCCACGCTTCCAGGGCATCCTTGGAAGGCCCAAAAGGGGTCTTCGACGTCCTAGCTTTGAAACAAGCCTCCCTCAAGGATGAGAAAGGGTCAGAAATTTGGAAGCTTGAGTCCTTCCAGGGACATTTTCCTTTACAGATGACACAATGCTCCAACTTTCCTGTAACTTTCTCCTCCTGCAGGAGATTTTTCACCTCCATTTCTATTCTCCACACTCTCACTAACACACTCAAATGGGACCAGATCTGTAGTGACTGGAAGGATCACCGAGACCCCTGGGGGGATGCTAGGGTGAGGAACTCTGCGGAACTTGCTTCAGGGAAGAGGGTCAGGAACTACAGCCTACCCAAAAATGTGTCTTTTGCTGGTCTAAGCCTGGCCTTCCACCTTGACAGCTTAGGGCAAAAGGACAAGGATACGATTCAGGGACTAGGGGGATCGCCTTGATCCTGGGGAAACCTCCACCGAGACTCTGCCTAGCAATGAAGGGGGAAGACGAACTGAATGGAACTTACAGCGCCAGCTGGTCAAGCGGCAGGGGAAGAGGGAGAGGAACCAAACTGAATCATCCCTTAACTAGTTTTTTGGGTGAGGGGTGCCTTTCTCTACCTCAGGGAAACTGCTTAAACCCTGATCTAGGTCAGGAATCAACACCCGCACCTAGCTTTACTGCAGTCTGGGATTTACCTGCACTCTTGCTAAATGGGATTCACTACCCGCTTCACTTTGGGGGATCCCCCCGGTGGTAACGTGTGCCTACACTACCATGCGTGTGTGTGAGCTGAACTTGGCCAGCACCTAACGCTCAGGATTCCAACCCACGATAGTCCCCAAGTTAGGGATGTGATTCTTGGGACAGCCACATGTACAGCCCTTGTGATTTGCCGTGATTCACTGCTCCACTAGTAGCCACATAGGTGCAGCTGCCATACATGGACCAAGATAGAAAGGGGGAGAGATTCCCACCCCGATAGCAATGCTCTAAGTCTCAGACACACAGATTCCCATGCACTTGTGTTCCTAACAGTCCAGGAGTTTGGTTGGCCATTGCATACGTCAGCACCGACCTGATCTGAGTGGGTCTCGACATCCACTCAAATTAGGGGTGCAGGGGTTGCCCGCAATCTCCATCAATCTGTTACCCTGATTTCTGGGGTCCCTTGGGGGACACCTCAATGTGCTCCACTTGATGAGGAATGGAAACTAGCCAGAGCACGAGCTATAGCAATGCAAGAAGCAGAGTAACCTAGCGGGGTCTTTTTACCCAGTTTTTACGGGGTCAGGCCAAGCCAAAAACCAAACAAGAATGTCCAATAAATGATTTTACTGAATGCAGTTCTCATGCACCAATGCAATCACGCACACATACACCCAAGAGCTATTAAGAAATAAAAGAGAGGAAATTGGATAGGGGAGTATTGGAGGGGTACAGTTGGAGTAATACTGCGCCTTTTCCTGAAGTCCTGGGTCCGGGAAGGCAGCGGAGAAGTGGGGCTCAGCACGGAGAGGGCTGAGGGGATCACTCAACAGATGGAGTAACGGTCTGCTGGGATGACCGGGAGTGATCCAAGGAACCGCTCAAAAACTTGTATTTGTAGGGGAAAAAGTACCTGGAGGACTAATCCTTTCCCAGGGAGAACAATGGGTGTTGTAGTGATAACGAAGCTCCACTAAGGTAATTTCCTTAGTGTGATGGGATTGCAAGGTGTTGCCAAAGTCTCAGGATCTTTGGCTGTGTTAGTTTGTGGTGTGACATCATGTAAATGGTCCTCGCCTGATGGAATATTTGCTCAACTTGGGGCAAACATGTTAATCCCCTCAAGTTGGCACCTCAGGGCTGAGGACCCATTGTTTATTGTGGGTTTGCACAGCTTGAGGTCTCCTGGGGCTACGTGACTGGAGATTTTACTGATCTGACCTGGTTTTTGATCTTTGACCATTGCTGCCTACGTGCCCATCCGGGTGACCTCTTAAGCACATTGAATCATATTTTAATGTCAAAATTGTAGACCCCGGGATAGGGTTTTTCCAGTGAGAAAGCAACTTGATCTGGACTGATCAATTTACCCAAAGTATAAATGAGTAACGTAACATGTAATGTAAAAAAATCCTTTTTTTATTTTATTATATTTTATTTATTTATTTATTTATTTTTTTAATGTAAGAACTGCAAGTAACATACTAAGAAATGATCATTGCCCTAAATTATTGGGAGAGGGGTGGCAAAGAGTTACATGAACAGTTTCCCTTAAATAGGAACTTTTCATTTTTTTGCTCTGTAGATATGAAAAGCAAGACATTTTATGTTAAACAGCGTAATACCCTATTGCCACATGTTTCCTGTGGGGGTAAAGATGAAGGCCATTCATCTCCAAATGAACAAGCCCCAACTTCAGTGCAATCATATGGAGTCAGTATAACCTTGAAAATACAGGCATATCCTAGAGACAAAAAGTGTGTTTAAGAGAAGTATTCTGACATTTTGGCCTACTTGGCAGTATGCCCAATGTTTTTTCATTCTTTCCTTTTCCAGGAGAAAAATATCCTGAACACTGCTGGCACTTCTACCTACAGTAGACTCACTGAATCAATGGGACAGAAGTGTTGACTTCCCTTTCAGTAATTGGTTCAGTGGGTTTATTTAAGTCTGGATCTCTAGTAGGATTTAGGCCATAATTTTCAACAGAGAACTTTTTTATCATTGCAATGGTGACTCTAAGACTCTGAGACCTCCGAGAGATTCTGAAGATATTCAAGGTCTTCTCTTCAGGAATTATGAATATCTCGATCTAGATGTAGCTTTAGATATATAGATACGTTTGCTTTTAACTTTTCTATTTTTGTTTGTTGTCAGCATCATTTAATGAAAGAAATGAACTGAATTGAAGAGGATGTTCAAAGGACCACAGTACACACTTCCACAGCTGTAGGAATGAGATTGCGTGGGCTTTTACATCCTGTACAGAGATACTTATGTTACAATGCAAAAATAACCCATCTTGGCTGTTCTTTGCATGGGAGTGGTTCTTTTGGAAGCAAGAAGAAGAACAAGGAAGTAGGAGATTTAAGAAATGATAGTGCCTTACAGGGGGACATTAGAACTGCTCAATTCTTATTTCATCTCAATTTTCTCCTGTAAGGGAAACTCTGCAACATGAGAGCTCCTTGGTAGGGCACATGTAGCACAGAAACACCTAACTTCTATAAATTATTCAAGGATTCTAGAACAGACCACAAAGCAGTTATTCCAAGAACTTCCGTAGGGGAGGTGGGAATTGCTCTGATCACAATGAACAAATAGGGTTTTTCAATAATATATCATGCCAGATGAACTTTGGGTTGAATTCAAGAGCCTCTGGTGGTAGAAGACTTTGGTCAGAGGAAACGGTTGTTTTCCGCTAACCAAATTTGCGGAGAGTTGATGGGTTTTACATAGCAGAAGGAGCACTGTAAAGGGGAGAAGATGAAGCTTCCACTGTGTGTGTTGAATTCTACCCACACAGCATTGAATTTAGTGTAATTCCCTTTTGCCTGTCTCTTGATAACATGATCAGTCTAGAAAATCAAGGGACTGTTGTGATTAAGTAGTCTTATGGTTGGTTCATAGACCATCCCAAAGCATGGTGGCACATCAGCTCCAGGAGGCTATAAATGAGATGAACTGTGTTGATCCATTTCAATTTGGCTTCAGGTCCTACTTTGGGACACAGAGTCCTGTGGTGTCTTTGGTAGATGACTTATGGTGGACAAAATGGTTTTTTAAAAAAGGAACATCAATGAGCTACAGTTTGAAGAGCACAAACTAAAGAACCTTCAGTGACTGCAAAAAAGAGATACAGGATGGAGAAAGCGTGCCCGCTTCATACAGAAAGGAACAATGAAGATGGGGGTTCTGAATATAAAGCTCTGACGATAAGGAAATTAGAACCCAGAATCACTCAATGAAACTGGAATGTTGGCAGGGAGGTCTCCCATTCAGTGATAATTGGCCACTACCTTCTAAAGAGTTTTTATCTACTTCATTTTATTTATGCAAATATTTATATCTCACATCACGGAAGCAATTTTAAAACAATGGAAAATGTAAAACAATAGAAAAATAATTGAAAGTTACTCAAAGCATTCTACATAGTTAAGAAGCCAGAAGTGTCAGGGTTAGCAGGAACTGGTTCCTCTGAGCATATGGAGAGTTCAGACAGTGAAGCAAAGCTTCGCCATGGCAGGAATCTTCAGTGAAGCAGGAAAAAATTCCAGAGTTTCATTATGTTAAGCTTAGAGGCAGATTTATTGCTGCACACTAAGATAAGGCTTTCACAAACATTCCAGGAAGCAATTAAGAAAGAAAAACATCAGGAGATAAATGGACAGCATCTCCCTTTACAAAGCATAAATTGTTAGCAGCAAGACATGACCAACTAGGGAAACCTAACTGGTGACTTGTGAAGGCAAATCCCAGCCTTTTTAAGTCTAACTGTCACCCTGAGTAGGTGGGGTGACCCAATCAGCTTTCTGGGTGTGGACTCCCCAGTACACAAGTCATAATCATAACAATCCTGATAACCTTGCACCTGCTTGTCTGACCACATCACCTCTTTCTCTGCCGTCCACTTAGAGGAAACCATGCCTGACTCAGCATAAATCTTTGACAAAAAGAAGTGGAGAGACGTTTCCAGGCATGCACAGGCACAGATTTGGAGCCAGCCAGTTAGTCTCCAAAGGCCTTAATTAACAACCATGTTTTCACTTGGTGCTGGAATGGGTCTATACTTTTGTTGTAGGAAAGGCCAGAAAGCGTCACTTAAACAGAAAGAGAAGTAGAGTCTCTCTGTGTCAAGTGACGTACTGCTCAGAAGTGAGCTTTTTAGCGAGGGACAACGCAGAGTTGATAGGGGCAGGGGAGGTTCCCCGCACCACTCAACTGGGGTGTGATAACAATGTCCTTGGGGTCCGTGAGGGACTTCAGCTTGAAGTTCTGGAGGATGGTGGTGAGGAACAAGAAGAGCTCCATGCGGGCCAGGCCTTCTCCAGCACAGATCCGCTTGCCTGCAAGGAGACCCACAAGAGGTGTTACAAAGGGAAGTGAGAAATTTCTTCGGGTGGCATATCACTGAGAGGTGGACAAAAATACTGCATGTTTGTCCTTTCTATTGTACATATCTGTAATGTTCTGCAGTCTGTCTCTAGTTTTTCTTGCTCTTAATAAAACAAGGGAGGACAGGCAGAGAAGGGGAGTTTCCTTATGACTCCTCTTCTGAGGATTTAAGGGAAGTATCAGAAGACAAGGAGGACACACTCTGCATAGAGGATTAGGTTGTGCACCGCCTTGGGTCCCTGGCTTGAAGAGAGGCAGAATAGAAACAAAAGATAGAAAGAGTAAATCAGTTGTTTGTTTAAGGAGATACAGGACATTTATACAGACCTTGGAGGAAGGTAAGAGAAAGAAAGAAAGAAAGGAAGGAAGGAAGGAAGGAAGGAAGGAAGGAAGGAAGGAAGGAAGGAAGGAAGGAAGGAAGGAAGGAAGCAAGCCTGACACTTAACCTACAAGAATTTCACCAAAATGTTCTTCAACTTCAAATTCTTTTTCCAATGCATTGGGAATGCAAAAGAAGTTGGGGTAGGGTGGGGGGAGAGAAGCAGCAGCAACAACAACTGATTTGGCATAGAATCAGTTCAACATCCTGAGCTGCCATGGGCAAAGGAACTTACATGCTTTAGCTCTGGTATTCTTTACTGCCTTCACATTTCATGTATAAAGCCTGTAAAACATATATAGTGCCCCTCCGTATATGCAGGCATTCTATTCCAGGAACCCTGACATAAAACAAAAAAATGTGAATGCTTCATACAATTATCATCAATGGATGCAATATGTGTACACCTGCAACAGTGTGCACTCCACATATCCATTGATGATAATTGGGAACGAGTCTCAGCGTGACCTTGCATTCATGCGTACTGAGGCCACATCAGTAGAGGGTGCTCTGTAATACCATGATTTCACTTTGATACCATTTTAACTGCCATGGTTGTGTCTTATGAAATCCAGGATTGTAGTGTTGTGAGGGACTGAGAATTCCCTCCCAGAGGACTCCTCTAGTCTGGCAGTTCTGGGCAGTGTGCAAGCAATCTAGATTGGATTGCACACTATGTCCCCATGCTACCCATTCCAGGATCCTAAGGGATGGACCCATAGCAATTAGAGCGGCATCACACTGCTTTAACTGTGCAATACAGATTCACCCATTAATTTCTCAATGACAGGGACACTCTCCTGATTGTGATTTTATAGAATTGAATGAGGGTGGTGGTAAAAGACCCACACAGCCAATTCAAATGTGGTGTTGGAGAATTGGTGGATAACGTCAGAAACACAAGGCTACCAGACCAGGAACTGGTGGGCAACGTCAGAAACACAAGGCTACCAGACCTGGACCAAGCTTTGGTTAACTTGGATGCACTAAATTCTGTTCATGGGTCAGATGGGAAATGAGAAGGAACTCCTTTTGCTCTGAAGTGCTTTGCAGATCATTGTCCAGTGTAGCCTAGAGGTGACACTTTACTTCATTTGCCAAACAATGGAAGATTAAGGAGACCCAAAAAAGCTGTCCAGTGCATAGGGGATCACTTTACCTGCTGAAAAAGGCATGAAGTAGTCACTCTTCCTGAAGGTCCCATCTTCATGCAAGAAATGATGTGGGTTAAACTCTGTGGGATTAGGAAATTCCTTGCTGTCATGCAGCACAGAGGTCAGAACAGGATATATTGTGGTCCCCTGCAGGGAATAAAGGATCCGGGAAATATTCTGTCATCAGAAGTATGACGTCAGATACCCTGAGAAAGAGCAAACCCCTCAGTGATCCTTGGAAGACACGCAAGGTTAAGAGAAATAGCTCTAGCATTTGTTGGGCATGGGAACCACTTGAAATGGAAGCAAAGAACCTACCTTGGGGATGAGAAATTGTCTGAATGGTGTGTCTTTGATTACAGCATGGGGGAGACTCAATGGGACAAGAGAGATGAACCTCTGGATCTCATGGATGACAGCATCTGTGTAAGGCATCTGTCCACGGTCAGCCATGCAAGGCCTCCTCGAGCGGCCAACCACTCGGTCAATCTCTTCCTGCACTTTCCCTGAGGTGAGACAGATG
This sequence comes from Cyclura pinguis, assembly GCA_030412105.1. Lineage (NCBI taxonomy): Eukaryota > Metazoa > Chordata > Lepidosauria > Squamata > Iguanidae > Cyclura > Cyclura pinguis. Next base: position 11,337,128 of record CM059599.1, on the reverse strand, counting down.
AAGTTCAATGCCAATCCACAAAAATCCAGGAAACATCAGAGGAGTCATGCAAACTTTGCAGGAGGTTTGACCTATGTGACTCATTGCAAGATAACATTTAAGTGGTTTGAGAGTGTTTGGATCCTACCTCAGTGATTTTTTTTCCTGTTAGACCAACATCTTTATGTCCTGTGAACTACCAAAACTGAGAGGCTACATTATCAGAAATAACACTAACTATACGACCATTAGTTCCCATTTTTTTGTCCTGATGTTCTAAACAAATTCCAGCCCAAAGCCATTCTTCAGGGATCAATATATATATATTTAGCTACCAATGGTGTTTGCATGCTAAAGCTGCTGCATTTGAAATACTGAAGTATGCCTCTTTGAGGTTTCTGCATATATTTGTGAGTCATACATCTAGACAAATACTATCTCTGATGAAGGGTGCTTGAATTAAATGCACTGATCTCTTAATCGACAACCATCAGCTCTCTTTGTTTGGTCAGTGTGACAGATGATTTCTGGATTTCCTTGCATTTGGTCCTTTTCTATTGTCACCACTGTCACACAGCTAGAATTGAGCATGCGGCGCCATTGTATCATAGCAGATCGAGATGTAGAATGTGCTTTGAGCACTGCACATCCAGGTGTGCAATGCATATTGCCATCACACTTTTCACATTTGATTGCATATTCGGTTGTGTAGTGCTGCAATTCACTAACACCTAATTGTCACGTACCTCGGAAAGCTTTTTCAATGATGTCTGTTTGGGCAGAAGTCAATGACTTCTGAACAAAACACATTTTTATGAAAAAATAAATTTCTTCATGGAAAAATTAGGGGTCCTTTCACATTTCCCCGTGAAATACAAAAAGAACATCAGTATTATGTGTAAACCCTCCTGTTTTTGCTAAGCAGGAAAAAAGTGGCTGAAATTATTAGTTCCTGCTTGCAGGAATGCAAAGATTTGCATCCTTAGTGGAGGCCAGCTAAACAGTCATTCAGCATAGTGCAACTTATAAAAGCTGAAAGGTGGTAACTGAATATAAGTGGAAGTGCTGATGTACAGTTGTTTTACCTTCTATCTCTGGGTATTTCTGGAGAATCAGGAGCCCATATCTGAGAGTGGTACTAGTTGTTTCTGTTCCTGCATCAAACAAGTCAAGTGTGGAGAGAACCATGTTCTCAACGCTGAATTCAGATGCCCTGTTATGTTTTTCCTGAAGAAAAACGTATCAGAAACAGTGGAGTCAATTTAACTTGGTACAGTGAAATAAAATGACAGAAGAATGTAACAAATGCCAAAGATCAAAGGTGGTGGAAACTTTGCCTTTCTTCTTCCATAATCTTTGCAGAATTGCAAACAATTCCTATGAGGAGGAAAAGTGGCAGGTGTCAACAACACTAGAATTGTTACTGCCCTGGCTAGTCCGAGGTTTGGGGATATTAAAAGATATCCTTTTGATATCATAATTCGGCTTCACTTCTCTATTCCCTTTCACGTTCTTGCCAGGCCACCGGACAAGCACGTAAACAAGCTCGGCCGTTAATTGCTATAATATTCAAACAACAATACAGGCAGGTCAGAAATAGCTGACTCACTGCTTTAGGAGACCTCCAGACAAGTACTTTAATTAGGTATGCACGCAACCTACAAAAGAGACTCTGCCCCGCTTCCGGTTGCATGGCCGGCGCGAGTGGCAGCTCGGATTGAAGCTGCGCAATGGGGCAGCTCCGAGTAGCCACCCGCTGGACTCCAGCCACCTCTTTTGCCACCACAGAGGCGGCAGAACACCCCTCCGGTATGAGGGGTGCGGAATGGGTCCGACGGGGACCCCAAAACCGGCGGTTGCTCTGCCTGGCTGGGAGAGCGGAAAGCGCCCGGGGGGTCGAAGGACCAAGACGGAGCCAGCGGGATCGCCGCCTGAGCGGCACAAGCGCCGCCATCAACTTTTAAAAGAAGACATCAAACAACATGTAAGAATTTAATAAGAGTCATTTAACCTGTTCTGGTCGCGATTCTGTCAATATCGCAGCAGTTCTGGCATGCAACGGTGGGCAGAAGCGAAAGAATGGAGGGGACCCTGAGCCTGAGTGAGTTCGTTATGGCTGGGAGTTTTTCTTAAAGGGGTGGCTGCAATTTTAGGAAAAGGCTAGCTGGGAGTGCTGCTTACTCACGAGGATTGAAGTTGATATTTTTTAAAGTATAAAGAAAGACTTAAGAATCACAATTGGGACTTATAGTATAAGATGGCATATAATTGATCATTTGGACTAATGGATTACAAATGAGTTATAATCTCCATTTGGACACTAAATTTTCTACAGTATAATACTTCAAGATTTTGGCTGGACTGAGAAGATCTGGAACTTGATTTATGGATTAGGCATTTGGATTTTGGATTTTGGAGGAATATTTTGGGATTGAAAGCTATTGAGTTGCATGTCACCTTTTTTTTTTTTATTCCTCTGGAGTGACTCTTGTTTCTTGATTCTCTTGGATTGTTGAGACTATGAGACTGTGCTGAAGGTCATCTAATTCAAAACATCCTCATTCCCACGGATGGAGCAGTCTGGAACTTAAGTGACAATGAAAACACAACGAATCTTTTGAAATGAACTCCAGGCAGCTTCACGAGGGGAGAAGGGAATATAAAGCGGATAAAGGCACAGGGTTCTGGATTTGAGAAGGGGCAATGTATTTCAGCAATGTCAAACAAGTTTACTATAAGTGATATATTGTCAGTAATATAAACAATGTAATGTCAAGGGTTGAGACTGTGAAACCTGTGGTGGAAGAGACTTGATTGGAAGATCCTTCCTCCCATGGACTGAGCTGCTTGGAATTTAAGCGACAATGAAATTACAGATAATCTTTAGAAATGAATTTTGGGTGGTGAAGTCCAAGATGGGAGGGGGGAACGGGGAGATTGTGATGGAAGTTAGTCAAGTAAAGACCCTCACTCTCCTGGACGGAGCGGCTCGGAACTTAAGCGACTAGGAGCATACAGTAAAAATTCAGAAATAGACTCCGGATCGCAAAGTCCAGGAAGGGAGGAGGGGAAAGGAAAAGGAGCGGATAAAGTCACAGGATTCTATACCCTCTCTCTTGGGTGCAGTGTAGCTTGGAATATAAGCGACTTTAAGAGTACAGAGAATTTGCAAATGAATACCCGGGCAGCAGGGCACCAGATGAGATAGAGGAACGGGAAGATGATGATTGATGGATTTTTATTTTGACATTGTTAATTCAGTTTGCAATTGATGATATATCGATATATTTCATGAATATGAACACTGTGATATTGCTGAATGGGAGAAGGGGTTTAAAAAGTACTTAAGGAGAAACAAGACATTTTAGTATAATGGAATTCAGGGTGAGAAGATGGGGGATTGTTGCAGTAATAATTGCTTAGACTGCCAGATATACAATGACAGAAATAATTAAAAATTTTAAGATTTTGGGCCGTAGGTAATGGAGAGTTAAATGAAATATATATATATATATATATATATATATATATATATATATGGAGAAAACAGAAGTTTCAAGAGAGTGATATGGAAATATTTTGGAACAGGACGATTTGAGTTAAGCAGAAGAGAGTGATGGTTGGGAACTGTCTAGCCAGAACGACTACATTATGATTGTTAGGAGAAGGAAATGTGTGTTTGAACAGATGAGATAATCAATTTATTGTGATGCACTAATGTCACAAGTGGACTAAGCTGTGGGAAATGTTGACCAGAACAGCATGGAAGAACAGAAGAAAATTCATGTAACAAGTACAAGTCAAATAATCCTTTTTTTATATTTGTGAAATTTAATAAAATTATATAAAAAAACAAAAACAAAAGAGACTCTGCCCCGCCCTGGCAGTTTGATGAGTTAACTATACAATACCCAAGTACTCTGCGTTTGCATACTGGCTACTCTATTGAGAACCTCTGTGATAACTCAATCATTCAGATTCTGACCTTTCGGAGGCTTTGTCTCCAACTCCAAATCTATTGTTTTCCCCCAAGTATGGCATAGCCTGCACTCACAATTCTCCTTATAAAAACCCTTGATTCCGAGACCTTCCTCGGAACGCTCCCGAGTTTCATCCCGCCTTGCTGCCGCTTTGCTTGGCGAGCCTCCCCTCAGCTCCACGTGCTGAGCTACATCGCACCCCAGCTTCGCTCTCTATTTTTCTGGGCTTCAGGTCAGGTGAAGTATCACCCAAACCAACAATCTCACTAAAAATCCCTCTATACCACTCCAACCTTTATTTTCTTTAGTTATCTTGTATGAGTGTGTCACATACATTGTTTTGCTTGTATTTAATAAACATCATTTATTATTTCAACTTCTGTGTCCTCCTTGACTCGACCCGACCCCGTAGACATAGGGTTTAAGATCTCGCTACGTTACCCTGCCTCTCGTAACGCTAAGCAGTGCTCTGAGCTAATTTTCCCCACCTTTAGTTGAGCACATTTTGGTGTCCCTCCCTGGACCCCCAGTACACAGGGTAACAGAATGACCTCCAAATTAGTGAAGAAGAATGCTGACAATTTAATTAAATTGTAATGATCGACTTTAGTGTAAACTGCTTGGGGAAACAGAGAAGTTTAGGGGAACAAGAGGGGGGTTAAGAGTGTCAACCTAGAAGGTTTCATGCCCTGCCTTGGAGACCCTGGCAGTGAAGAGGAGATTTCTGAATCCGAGGTAGAAGTTTCCCCAGAGGCTGGAATTTCCCTAGAAGCTTGCTTAAGAAAAGATAACAAGCAACAGCAGGGACCTGAGCAAGGGGAACAAATTTCAGGGGATGAGACCACATAGATGCTTACCACACAAGGGAGACGACATCAGAGAGAGGGGCTGCACTGCTCAACGTGTTTAAGTAACAAAGAGCCCTAATGAAAGAACACCTGTGGTGACAGCATCAGGCTTTCAGCTGGCCCTTTCCTTTCAGGGTCAGCAATTGATCTTTACAGTCGTGGAAGCCCTGTGCCATGTTCTTTTGTATCTGGACTACCTTGAACCTCTGCCTGTTTGACTATGACTTGAATTTGTCCTTTGGTTTTGTTTGCTTTGGAAGCTAAATTCTTTTTGGACATTTTCCCCTTCTTGCCTTGTGAGTAAACCCTCCTCTGCCATTTGGTGATTAATTGTCTGCTCTGCCCAGGACATGACAGAAGGAGACAATTCAATTAAATTGTAGTGATTGACTTTGGTGTACACTTTTTGAGGAAGCAGAGAAATTTAGGGGAGCAAGGGGGTGGTTGAGAGGGTCACTCTAGAAGGAGACACATCCACCTGGACAATCCAGAGGCACAAGATCTCCTCCTACATTGAGGAGTGCATGGTTTTGTCTTACCTGTTCCATTTTAATATAGAAGCAGTCAATGAAATCTCGAGGTGAGCTGGGGTCCAGGGTAGACTTGTGCTCCTTCATTTCCTCTAAAACAAATTCTTTAGCTTTTTCTATGTTTGGTCCCACTCTGTGATGAGGCCCAGGGATGAAATCCATGAAGAAAGGAAAAATGTTGGAGAGCTAAAGGGGAAATCAGAGCAAATGTCACTGTGAGACCAACTGGAAAATCATTTCATTTTCCAATGATGTCTGGGTATTCTGAAAGAGTTAAGGAGCCAATTCTAGCACATGAAAACGAGTAGGATGGGGAAGAAGTTCTATAGATACTGTGCTTTGTCTCTGGTACTGTTGCTCATCTCTCCAGTCAGATGATGATAGAAATGTCAATAGACGTGAAGGAAGAATTTCTGCAATACTGTCCCCACTACAGGGGCAGCAAGTGTTCTACAGAATTTTCAACTGCCATTTGTGCTTTGTTAGTGGCCTGTCTATACAGAAATATGTTTTTTTCCTATAAAGAAATACATGCAATCCTCCTATGTTAAGAATATGTTTCCTAATACCCCAAAGACTTGTGCTTCCAACTGCAAAACCTCTGTGATCATCATTCTGTTTTCTTCCCTTTGACATCCACAGGTGTGCCAAAGGAGGGATGACATATTTTTAGTATAGTAATAGCATATGTATTTCTATACTGCTTATCAGCTAAGTGCTCTCTAAGTGGTTTACAATGTGTTAGCTAATTGCGTCCAACAAGCTGCATACTCATTTTACCAACTTGCAGAAGGTTGGAAGGCTGAGTCAACCTGGAGCCCAGCAGGATCGAACTCGAAAGCTTGTGGCTGCAGTACCGGTATTTAACCATTGTGCCACCAGGGCTATATTTTTTACGGGATGATGAAGGACCTACCTGGCCCGAAGGAGAGCTCAAAATTTCAAAGTTGTCATTGAGTACACCCGTGATTTCTAGAAAATGCTTATCATCATAGTCGTAGTGCTTTCCAAAGACAATGGAACAGATGACATTGGAAGTAGCAGAGCTAAGGAGGAAGGTGGGGTCAAAGGGCTGCCCTGGAAGGAAAAAAAAAAAGAAGGAGCTGTAAGTGAATGCAACTTTGGTCCTCCTAGAATTCTTATTCGATAGTGGAAACTAATGCACATCACTGCTATAAGGTCAACTTTCTTTGTGGTAAATCAATGTGATAGGTTCTCTACATTAGAGGAAAAGCATCATAGCTGGTAGAATTCCAGCATCTCCTGAGAGCTGGTAGCAGAATCTCATCCAGATAACACCAGGGCTACACTGTAGATCCTCATGGTGCACCCTCCTGTCATGCCCTGCTTCGAGAGCATGGACTCTAACTAAAGTCTGAGACAGGGGGCATACCAGAGGTTGAAGCGGGGTGCATGCCAGGACCTGCTGTACAGGAAGAGGTTACAGTGCCACATGCAGAACAGAGGGCTGTGCCAGCATTTACCTGTGCCTAGCTTTGCTGAGCAGAGACAGCAAAGAGAGACCTGGCATTGCTGTCTCAGAATTTATAACCGGCAACAATTAAGCCTCAGCTGCTGTAGGCTTCAGACCTATCAATCTGACATCCTTCTACTCCAGTAGTTGTCAGAGCTTATCTGACTTTCTACCCTGCTGGATACCTTGATGAATAGTTGAACTGATCTTGGACACTCCCTTGCCTTGGACTTTATTTATTACTCTGTGCTTACTACCAGGAAGTAAGTAACGAGCTGGGAGTTATTTCGTTTGTTTTGTTTGTTTTATCAACTGTGCCAGAAATGAGATAGGACACCTCCCTCCAAGTTGAGTCCGGCAGAAGATTGACCTCTCAACTTAGAGAGAACAGGAACAAAGGAAACTGAACTACGCAACAGCAACTCTTCTCCCATCCCAATAACTATGAGAACAAAAGAGGTAAGTTGTCAAGAGGAGGATTTACTTATTCTGCTCTTCCCAGCTTCCTCTGCATCCTTCAGTTGTCTGGCTAAAACATGAACTTTGCAGCACCACTTACTGAACAGATTCTAGAATCTGTCTCCCTGGTGCTAAAGACCCACCACCCCTCCATTCATATTACTTCAGTCCAGGTTTTAGTGAATCACAGCCTAGACTAGAAATGTTGAATCATAGGCTCATAAAGGTGGAAGAGAACACAAGGGCCATTCAGTCCAACCCCCTGCCGTGCAGGAATACCCCATCAAAGCATTCCCCACAGATGGCCAACCAGCCCCTGTTTAAAAACCTGCATAAAAGGAGTCTCCACCACACTCTAAGAGTATTCCATGGTTGAACTGCTTTTATCATCAGGACGTTCTTCCTAATGTTTAGATGGAATTTCTTTTCCTGTTGTTTGAAGTCATTGCTCCATAGTTTCCTAATCTCTGGAACCACAGTAAACAAGCTTGCTCCTTCCTCCACATGACATCCCTCCAAATATTTAAACACAGCTATCATGTCACCTTGTAACCTTCTCTAGGTTAAAAATACCCAGCTCACTGAGCTATGTCTAATAGGGCATGATTTTCAGGACTTTTGCCATTTTGTCGCCCTCTTCTGCACATATTCCAGTTTGTCAATATCCTATATTGCACTGAAAGCCACTATTACTCTTCCAAGCTGTGTCCCGAAATGGACACAGGATTCCAGGTGAAGTCTGACCAAAGCAGAATCATGTGGCAGTGCTACTTCCCTCAGTGTCTGTGTGTGCATGTGTGTGCATGTTCAGTGGGGGACCTCAGCTTCTTTCCTTTCACTTTCAGTACTGAGGTGTACCCTCTTGCTATGGCCAGCAAGTATACTAATAAGTATGCAGTAGTAAGTGCTCCTGAAGAATGGTAACCCATGAAGTTTGATTCTAACTAAAGAAATTGATGTAGGAGAGGTGCACTTTCTTGGGCCATCTTCAGCTGTGTGAGAGGGGCCCTTGGTGTAGAACATCTGAAGTCCCAAAGGTTCCCAATCATATCATTCCATAGACCCTTCCACCTCCTGGTGATATATTCCAGGACTCTGGCTGCATCATCTGAATAGGAGGCAGGACACTCATCCTCATGAACAGTCAACAGAGTACTGCAAATAGTTCCAAGACTAAGTCACATAAAAGAGTTTGGAGCTTTATGCCAGATTGTTGGGAGACAGGAAGGATGAGAAGAATCTCCAGGAAAGTCATGTGGAGATAACAATGGGAACTGTGGTGTTGGACAGAAATTACATACCCTTAGTGGCATGTAACTTTTCCAGGAGATATTCAGCTTCTTCTTGGATCCTCTCCTCAATGCTTTTCTTCCCCATCCCAAAGTTCCGGAGGGTGGTCAAGGTAAAACGCCGGAGCTGTTTCCATCTCTCCCCATTGCTAAATATGATCCCTAGAAAGGGAAGAGAGTGGGGGGAGAGGGAAAGAGAGGGAAAACAATAGTGGTGGAATCATTATTTCCAAATAACCTGTTTAGAAGCAGAAGACTATGATAGTTTAGTTAGCTTCAAAGTGAAAAGATTATAAGCCAACAACTAGTAAGTCCAGCTTGGATGGGTGATCATGGTTTATTTTGCAATATAGATCATCTTCCTTTGATCTGTGTCAGACTCTGCTTGCAGATTCATCATCTGTCCCAGGAAACTCAGTTACAGTATTCTTATCCCTGGGATTTTCCTGGGATATTTTTTCTTCAAGTTACTGAGCAGTGTATGATAGTTCATTTGAATCCAAAGTGAAAGGATTGTAAGGCAACAAGAAGTAAGGAAAGCTTAGAAGGGAAATGTGATCTGCTTTGCAAGACTTTGTTCTGTGCTGGACATTGAAGGACTCCTCATGTATTCAAAGAAACTGAATTTCAGTGTTCTTATGCCTGGGATAAGGCTGAGCATGAATTTTCCCACCACCACATATAAAATAAGAGTCACTAGGAGCAGAACTAATAATTCCTCTTCTACTCACATCTGACGAAGCTGCACCATGAAGACACCATGATGAAAGGCAACTGAGAAGTCAGGAAGACCAACAGGATAACATTCTTCCTGTTTTCCACCAGATGTAGATCCTCAGCAACAGAGATCAAAGTACTCCTAGTGTGGGTATTGTATTTCCCCCAAATCACAGGTTTCTTCATGAGGAAAGTGGCATTGGAGAGATTGGAAGGCTTGGCCTTCATACACAAGTGTATATGATGGTCAGTCTTTCCAATCTCTCCACTCAGATTTTGTGTTGCACCAATTATTCAGGTGGACAAAAATGGGACAACCCCACCCCACCAACCTCAGTCATTCAAGACTGCAATTCATCACCATTTTCTACTAACTTTCTTATCTTTATCTCTGTGGTCTTGATTCTCATTGCAGTTTATAGACAAAATACAAATCCCATCAGTCTCCACTAGCAAAGCGGACAACACTCCAAAATACCTTCTGCTTTGATGAATTTATCAAACAGGGGCATTTTCCCTCTTCCTGAAAATTCCTCTGCATGGTCAATCAGGGCTTCTTTGACTGCATCATAGCCATACAGCACCACAACAGGCTCAGTTCCAAAATACATTGTGAAGATGGGGCCATACTTTTCACTGAGCTGAAGAAAGAAAAAGAAAGAGGCACATTAATGAGTAGTCACTGAGACATTCTCCCAAAGTTGGGGATGCCTGACTTTTTAGTAATAATTCTGCATTCTCCAAATATTTCTTTAGGGCTAACTTTGTAGCTCGTATGGCCACATACCATAATCAATCCTATGTAGTTGTTGTGTGACTATAACTCTTTTCTACTCATGGCACCCTTAAGGTAATCCTATCTTGGTTTTTTCTTGATAATTTTTATTTGAAAGAGGTTTTCGTTTACTTTTTGGATGAGCTTGCGTTACCCAAGGCCACCCTGGGAGTTTCTATGGCTTGGCAGAAAGGATTTAATTCCTGATTTGCTGGAGTCTTAGTCTATCTCTCAAACCACTACACCATGTTGGCTTTCTTTGTATGTATCATAGAAAACATCCTAAGTAGTTACCAGAGAAATAGAAAAACATAGTATACAATCTTAAGCATATATCATGAAACTAACTACACACTTACTCTACAGCTCATTGCCTAAGTCTCTCTTCCTTCCTCTGCTCTCTCCCCTTTGTTGACTGCCAGAATCTGCTTGGGACAAGGAACTATCTGCTTTGGCTCTCCAAATGGTTGAACACTTTATTGGCACCTCGTACAAATAAACAAACCAAAGGAGGTTTTCTCTGATCAAGACAGTCAAATGCAAGTCAACTAGCAGTCCTGCAATGAAATATCAGTTTGCACATATCCTCTTTGTTGTTGTTGTGTGCCTTCAGGTCATTTCTGACTTTTGGCAATCCTATCATGCTTTTTTCTGGGGCTGAGACTATGTGATGCTCCCAAGGTCACCTAGTTGGTTTCTATGGCTGAGTGTGGAACTGAACTCTAGTCTTCAGGGTTGCAGTCCAATGCTCAATCCACTACACCACACTGGCTCTCTACCCTCTACCCTCTTATGAAGGTCTGTCGAGGAGTTGGTGGCTTTCATTCTTCCACTGACCTTACAGAGAATCTGATCCAAGTGGTTAGTCTTCAGCTGCAGAGCATTCCCAATGATGGGCAGAGGAGGAGGTCCAGGGGGCAGTTTCCCTTTCCTTTGAGTCTTGTTTTTCCAGATAGCAGAGAGAGCAAGGCAGGAGATACAGATGATCATGAAAACGGTGGCCGTTCCCAGAGGCTCCATCCCAGCAACCTGAAGTGAATGTCAGGATTGTTTCCAGATTCTAGGACTGTGAAGACAAGTTGTTCTGCTCCACTTCCTGAACTTTATATTCAGCAAAGTCATGCGACCTTCAGATTTATCTGAACAAATTGTGTTAATCATTAATTAATTAATCCAGCATGTCTGTTATCATCTGGAAATGAACTTTTCTGAACTTGACTCTGTGCTCTCTTTTGTATTGATTTTTTTTGTTCATTGCATAAGTATAATGTACACACTTCGGCGCTTCTTTCCAATGAAGGTAGACAAGGGCCACCATGGTACTTAGTTAAATTTGTGATGGGAAGGCCATTGATCAGATGTATGGAATATTATCTGTACATTCATCTATACACGTATCCACAAAGACTGGACTGGAAAAGGTGAGTCAACATTGGCTGGCTATGCTTGCCTTGTTTGGTCAGGGAATAGGCTTGTTCTTGTAAACCTTGTAGACAACTGAGGAAAATAGGCCTATTCTCTGTGGGTGGCCTCAGCAAGAGAATGGTGGTGTTGGACAGAAATTACATGAGAATCTTCTTAGATTCTCTCCTTGGAGTGAAGACAATGAATTAAGGGTATGCTTGTTTCAATTATTTGTTTCCCCACAGGAGAATGATTAGTTCATTCAGTTTTTTCCTCGCTACATGAATATCTTTGAAATCTGTGCAGCTGTCTTGGGGTAGGGGGAGTAGTCTCCTATTGGTTGGCAGAGGAAACTCCTCTGCATTTGGCCTTTCACCTCGTGTTCACTGCCTCTACTTCAGAGAGTGTATTTTGTAATGTCACACATGCAAATGCAATGTAACCCAGACCTTGACTGTTCCTCTACCTCACAGCAAACACATCCACTTCCAGAACAATGTGCACTATATGGAGATAATGGGGGATAATGGGAACAGTAGCCCAAAACACCCAGAGGGCCCCTGGTTTGGGAGGGCTGTACCACCTTTTCTTTTTCAATAGAAGTGTCTCAGAGAGTTGTGGACTTCCCTTCCCTGGAGGCCCTTGAAGCAGGAGTTGGATGGCCACCTGTCAGTGAGACTCTAGCTGTGGATTCCTCCTTGGACTTGATGGTCCCTTCCAGCATTATGATTCTACAACTTTATGCATTGATTCAGATGTTCTAGGAGGGAAAAACTAACATGGGAATTGGGAATCAACCACTTCATCAACCACTTACAGTTATCCAATAACACTCATGGTCTCATCCAAGCTAAACATAATGCTGCATGATAAATCTTCAAATCAGGCACTGTAAACCCTCCTCTTTCTCTTGAATCTGTCATAACTCTAAGGCCATTTTCACACCTTACCTTTTCACTGTGCTGGGGTGCAGAGATCATGAGAGCAGCCTCTTGCGAGAGGCTCTCGCATCCCCACTGCTTCAGCTCTGCAGCTGCTGCCTGCTAGCTAGCAGGCAGTGTTAGGGCTCCTCCTTTTCCTTCCGCAGCGCAGCCTGGGATTTTCCCAGGCTGTGCTGGGGCAGGAAGGGCGAGCGCTGCGGTTCCAGAGGGTCCACATGCACAGAAAGTGCATTACCGCATGCAAGGTAAGTGCTATGTGCCGAAAATGAAATAGTGCGTGATCTTCACCTGCCGGCCCCAGCAGCGTCATGCGATTGTGAGGATGTCATGTGGACTGCTCCTTGCAATTGCACAATGCTCCAGAGGCCCTTTTGCATGGTGAATACCATGCGAAAAGGGCCTAAATCTCACTCTTGGTCTTTTTCCACTCCTTAGAAATTTTTGAAGAGGTTTCTTACAATTCTCAAACCATTTATTTGGAGTTAGAATTGGAATCATTTGATATAAAAAAAGTAATCTAGGAAGGACATTCATTTTGATCAGAGACACTTTACCCAGTAAAGACAAGTCTAATCTTTTCCAGTTTTCAAGCTTGTTCTGAATCTGTTTCCATGAAGATGCATAATTGTTTTGAGACAACTGATTGTTATTACCTGTAAATTGAATACCTAAGTATTTAACTTTGTCTACATACTGGAGTCCTGAAACAGCCTCAAGTCACCTCTTCTCTTGATCTTTAATATTTTTTTGGTAAAATTTTAGTTTTGGCTCTATTGATTCTAAATCCAACCATTTGACCCTATATATTAAACATTTTGCTCAGCTTGGCTATTAAAGGTAAGGGGTCTTCCATTATTAGTACCATGCCATTGGCAAAAGCCCTTACTTTGTAAACATCTTTACCCATTGTAATTCCTCGAATATCTTTCGGATTTCTGACTTCTCTTAGAAGTACTTCCAGAACAAGTATAAAGAGAAGTGGGGAGAGTGGGCACCCTTGCCTCGTTCCTTTTTGGATAGATATTTTCTCTGTCTTTTCAGAGTTGATTTGGAGTGACACCTTTTGCTCGTTTACTCCACTTATGTGAAAGTAGCTGAACTTTGTTGAACTGGGTTGGCTTTTGTTGCTGCATTCAAAGCTCTGGAGGTGAGAAGCCAGGGATTGCTGAACCTGTATGAAATGTGGGGTTTTTAAATCTCTCCATGGGATGGTTTGTTTAACAATTTCTGCCCTCCTTCTGTATCTAAAGATCTCAGGATAGCACATTTAACCAACTTACAACAGCAGAAAAAAGAAGATAGAGGTGGATTAAATAATTTGAGAAATGACAAACCTACAGTTGAAAACCAGTTAAAACAGATCTGGATGAAAGATCTAGATGACATAAGTTAGGTTGTTACCACCATTGCTAGCCTGAGCTTGTGGGATATTAAGATACCATTTTGATATCAATAATTCGGTCTTTTATACCCATTCCTCTCCATGTGCTTGCGAGGCCCCTGGACAAACACATACACAGGTGTGGCCGACAATAGCCGAACCATTCATATCCCACTCTAGGCAGGCCAGTCATTGCCAAATGTGGCTTCAGGAGACCTCAAGGCAAGGACCACATTATGTATGCACGCAACTTACAAAAGATCCCCTGCCCCACGCAGGCAGCTTGATGAGCGGACTATACAACTCTTAAGCACTCCACATTTGCATACTGGCTACTCTATTGACAATTTGGCTATAACTCAATCATTCAAAATACTGACCTTTCGGAGGCTTTGTCTCCAGCCCCAAACTCATTGTTTTCCCCAAGTACGAACTAGCCTGTGGCCACAATTTTCCCTATAAGAACTCCTGACTTCGAGCGCTTCCTTGGACTGCTCTTGGCTTCCATCTTGCCTTGCTGTTGCTTTGTCCAGCGAGCCTTCCCCTCAGCTCCATGTGCTGAGAATCCACACTCTCCAGCTTCTCTGCTTCTAACTGGGCTTCAGGACAGGTGTAGTATTTCCCAAAGCAAACCTCCTCTAAAAATCCCACTATCTGCTCCTACCTTTATTTCTATAGTTTCTTGTGTGAGTGTGTTGCATACATTTGTTTGATTGTGTTTAAATAAAACAATTGTTAATTTCACCATCTGCCTCATCCTTGACTCGGCCTGACCCTGTATATGTAGGGTTCAAGATCTCGCTACGTTACCCTGCCTCTCGTATTGTCAACTTGTGCTCTGTGCTATTTCCCTCCCCATTGTTTGAGCATATTTAGGTGTCCCTCCCAGGACACCCAGAAATCAGGGTAACAAGGTCTCATAGAAAGCAGATAAAACATAAACACAATTTCTGGAGAAGCTAAAAAAATTGCATAACAAATATCTTGAGCAGAAAACTGAAGATATGAGAAATATTTCATATGATTGGGTGTATGTGGAGGCAGAGGTGACTTCATAGGCCAGCTGCTCACGGACACTTGATGGTCCCCAGAGTCCAAAGCAAAAATTTAAGAAGAATTTCTCTGAGAAGAATATTTTCTTGTTCCCCACATATACCCAGAAGCACTCTAGGGGAGGTATGGGGTGCAGTTGTGCCATTTGCTCCATCCTAGGCCATTTTCTTCTAATACTCCCAGGCCCAAAACAGCCAAGAGCTCAGCAGGAGGTAGTCAGGCATGTGTGACTGTACCCTGATCTGATATCTCCAGGATGTCAGGATTCACCCAAACCTCTGCACAGCGACTATGTCATCTTTCTGCAATGGTTATTACAAATGTGCAGGGCTTGGGGCTATGTCCAGCAGGGGTTTAATGATCCTTCCCCTTTCCCTTTGCATGAGCTAGCATCTCTCCAACTAACATATTTGATTTTGTGGTACAATGTATCTCTTCATACCCAACCTCTTTTTACTATAGCTGTAGACTATTCAACAGTTGAGCTTTCTGTGTTTGTCAGATCTCACCTATTAGCTCTTGGTCCTATTTGTGAAACCATAAATCTAATCCCTACTGTTTTTAGAGTCTTATCCAGGTGTGAGCTTGCTTTATACTAACCATCACAACAAGGTGTTACACATAATGGGTGATTTCTGTATTCATTTCCCCTTTCTTCACCTTTTCAAATGACAAAATGTCAGATATTCATGTTTAAGCAACATGGGGCTGCAGCAGCTTCACCTCTTTCTTCACTTCACTGCTTTTCATGTCCTGGATAAATTGCTTGGAAGAATTTTGCTCAGAGTTTCAAAACAGAAGAATTTATTTCAGAGAAGTATAATTCTGGACTGGTGAGAATTGTCACAGTTTTGGACTTATCCTGTGCACAATTTGCACTTGGCTGTTTGGGGCAGAAAATAACTTTGTTAAAAAAGAACATTTTCTATATAGAAATTTTGACACAGAAATATTATTTCTACAAAACAACCACATGCAACTTTTGTGCAGGATAATCCCAAATGGCGAATAGTCTTTGAAAACGATGTGTTTTTTCACAGTGGGAACAACATTCTTAAAATGATCCATTGCTTCCTCTGAGGAGAACCTAAGTGAAGAACTGCATCCCTCACTGAAAGTCCATGCCTTCTCCCAATGGGATCCTTCTGCACCCCACACGGTTTCTCATGAACTGTCCCATAGATAAGTTGATCATTATAAAGAGTTCCATGGGTGAAAGGATCACCTGTCTTTTCTGAAGCATTGCCCTTTCTTTTTTCCCCTTTGGACTCAAGCAGCTTCAGTCTTTGGTGTTCAGTCACCCCCCTTACTCTTTCCTTTCAGCCATTTAAGAGCCATAGTAGCACAGTGATCAGAGGGCTAGTGCATAGTCCCTTGCACAGCATTCAAAAGAAGGCATATGAGCACGTGACCTGAACTATGTGCATGTTTCTCAGCATCAGGATTCCAGCCTTTACATTGCTGACTCAAAAGTTATCTGAACTACAGTGAATACACCTAGCTAATCTGGCAACAAGCTAACTTCGCCTTATGTAAACTGATCTTTGTTGAACTGGGCTGGCTTTTGCAGGGGGAGTAGCAGCTATGGTGCTGATAGGCTGGGGAATGCTGAACTTCCGTGAACTGCTAAACTTGCATGAACTGTAACTTGCCTTGGTAGATGCAGATAAAGTAGCAAAAAAAAAATTTTTTTTTTTTGCTTCTTAGTAGGGTAGAGCTTAAAGAGGAAACCCACAAATCAAGCCAGAGAGAAGTATGTGTAAAGATGTGTTCACTGAATTCACCTGAGCTGAAGCCAAACACTTTGGACGTTATCTGACAGGACACTAATTTAAAATGGTTCATGGATAACATGATTATTTATTTGTCTACCAATCTATTTATTTCAATACTTCTACCTCCTCCTCCATTTAAAGATTTCAGGGTGGTGTACAATAAAATCAATTTAACTCTTTTAAAACAATTGTGGACGATTATGGCGATGGCTTCAAACTTCAGGAAAGAGATTCTATCTAAAAATTAAGAAAAATGTCCTGATGGTAAGAGCAGTTCGACAGTGGCATGTACTTGGAGTGTGGTGGAATCTCCTTCTTTGGAGGTTTTTAAACATGGGCCAGATGGTTGTTTGTCAGGAATGGTTTGATGGTGCATTCTTGCATGGCAGAATGGGGTTGGACTGGTTGGCCTTGTGGTAATTTCCAGCTCTGTGATTCTGTGATTCGAAGATAAAAGAATAAATGGACTTAAATTGGGTCTCCAAAGTGACAATGTTCTCAAAAGGGCAATAAACAAAATTAATAGGTCAGTGGGGGATACATTGGTCTCCAAGAACACTCCAGGGATGCTGACACTTTACACTGTACACATATTTGTGTACAATGAATGGAAAATAGCTATTATGCTATAGTGATGTGCTCTATGCTGGATCTGAGCTGTAATTTTGAACATGCAAATCTCAAGAAGGATTCTCATATCCCTGCTCTACACCACTGGTGAGCAACTACAACAGGGCAGCAGGGGGGATTACTGTCTAGAAGTCCTGTCCCCATGTTTTAGTTGAAAATAGGTTGAAGAAGCCACCAGGAGTCCACTTCTGTTTTTAACAGGCAAAGGATTCAGCCAGTTTTCAGCCTGTGTGAGATACTGGGTAGGATTCCAGTGGTGCTTTCTTTTCATTTTAAAAATATTTATTATTTTACTTGAAGAATTATGATAATGTACAATGACAAAGATAAATATACTACCATATGACTGAAATATTATATTTTAAATGAAAACAAAGATATGATTAATTCTGCTTTCCCTTCTTTTGCCCCAAATAATCCTGAAACTCCACTTCACGATATCTTTCCAACATTTATTTAAGAAATCTTGCCAATATTTATGCTGGAATGCTGGTGTTGTTGGGATACCAGATGCGTTGTTTGCAAAACTCAGAAAACATGTCTGTGTTAGTTTCCCCTCTGAGAAATAGATTTAGCTGTTAATTCTCCACATAATGCCAGATCTCCCAGCCTCCACCTTCATATGAGAAAATCAACTTCCCCAGCATATTCCCATCCTTTATCTATGGCCATTCTGGTCTAGATAATAAGATAAATACAACCCATTCATTTATATATATATATATAGAGAGAGAGAGAGTACTCATAGACAAACATTACTCATTGGTTTTGAACATTTGAGGGTTTTCAATAGAGATATAAAGAATATTTAACATTTTCCCAATTCTCTTCCTCTCAACAGGTAAGCCATCCACCAATAGGTGTGACTTGTCCAAGGTCAGCTAGTAGATTTCCATGGCCTAGCAGAGCTTCAAACTCTGGTCTTCAGAGTCATAGTCCAATGCCCAAACCACCACACTGGGTCCCTAAAACAGCTTATTGCTTCCTTCCAAAAGAACATTAGTGAAGAATTACATCCCTATGGAGTACTCACAACCACAGTCATAATCCAATCACATTAAGATATGGACAGAAGCAGAACCATGCTGAATTGGATCAGATCAAAGGCCTGTTTAGTCCAGTGCTGTGAACTGACAGTAGACAACCAGTTGCCCCAAAGGGAATCTCCCCATCAGGACCCAAGCATTTGGAAGCTACAGCTAAGATCAAATGCAGCAGCCAGACTGATGTCAGGCACACATGTTAGGGGTCATATATCATTAGTCCCATAGGAACTGCACTGGCTTCCTATTAGCTTCCAATGTGGTGATTTTGATCTGCAAAGTCCTAAATGGCTTGGGACCAAGATATCTGATTCCATCTACGTGTGATAGCCCAACAGTGGAGATTATCTCTTTCTCTTTCTTTTTATATTCCTCCCTCCACCTTGCCTTTCCCCTGCCATTTTCCTCTTCCCATTCCCTCGCATTCCTTACCCCAGGCTGATGAGGCTTGTGTTTAAAATGGACATTTCTTCCTTTTGGATGAGCAAAGCCTCCCCACCACGGCTGGAAGTGTGTCTTCTCTGCCATTTGGTTGCACATTCTGCTGCGTAATGGCTGGTGATTGGTCAGGTGCTGTCTTTGCCCTAACCTCTCCGTTCTCAAGACAGCAACAAAAAATAGTTAGAACTCCAGAATTCCACTCTTCTCTGTCTGAGGGGAAAGTACTGGTCAGCCTTTTACCTTGTCTCCTCCCTCAGTCTTTGGGGAAATAACATATTCATCTCTCTTCCTTTCCACAGGTAAGCCATCCACCAATATTTGTTTAGAAAATTCAACTCTTATCAGGGAGCTTTGGTAGCCTGAATCAATTCCCATGCATTTATTCATCAACTCTTCAATCAGACTAGGAAGGTGTCACTGCCCTGGCTAGTCCAAGCTTTGGGGATGTTAAAGATATCCTCTTGATATCACAATTCGGTTTCACTTTTCTATTCCTCTCCACGTGCTTGTGAGGCCACCGGACAAGCACATAAACAAGCTCGGCCGTTAATAGCTGTAATATTCAAACTACAATACAGGCAGGCCAGAAATAGCTGACTCACTGCTTTAGGAGACCTCCAGGGAAGTACTCTAAATAAGTATGCACGCTACTTAAAAAAGAGCCTCTGTCCCGCAATGGCAGCTTGATGGGTAAACTGTACAATACCCAAGTACTCTGTGTTTGCATACTGGCTACTCTATTGAGAACCGCTACGATAACTCAATCATTCAGATTCTGACCTTTCGGAGGCTTTCTCTCCAACTCCAAATCTATTGTTTTCCCCCAAGTACGGCATAGCCTGCACTCACAATTCTTCTTATAAAAACCCTTGATTCTGAGACCTTCCTCGGAACGCTCCCGAGTTTCATCCCGTCTTGCTGCCGCTTTGCTTGGCGAGCCTCCCCTCAGCTCCACGTGCTGAGTTACATAGCATCCCAGCCTCGCTCTCTATTTTTCTGGGCTTCAGGACAGGTGAAGTATCACCCAAACCAGTGATCCCTCTAAAAATCCCTCTATACCACTCCAACCTTTATTTTCTTTAGTTATCTTGTATGAGTGTGTCACATACACTGTTTTGCCTGTATTTAATAAAACACCATTTATCATTTCAATTTCTGTGTTCTGCTCGACTCGACCCGACCCCGTAGACATAGGGTTCAAGATCTCTCTACGTTACCCTGCCTCTCGTAACGCTAAGCAGTGCTCTGAGCTAATTTTCCCCAACTTTAGTTGAGCACATTTTGGTGTCCCTCTCGGGACCCCGGTACACAGGGTAACAAAAAGAACTAACAAGGAAAAGGTATTGGGCAAATCAATATCTTCCAACAGCAAAAAACTTCCAGATGTTCACAGGCAGAAACTCCCCTAGGTTAACAAGCCTTTGGTTTCCCCGCCCCCCCTTCTGTATTTGTCTTTAACTTTTCTATTTTTCTATTTTTATTTCTGGTCAGTAGCTATAGTAAATCATTTAATCAAAGAAATGAACAGAACTGAAGAGGATGTTCATAGAAGCACAATGCACACTTCAACAGTTGTAGGAATATGATTGTGTGGGCTTTTAAGTCTTGTACAGGAATATTTATGTTAAGATGTAAAAATAAGCAGTCTTGGGTGTTCTTTGCATCGGGTGATTCTGTTGCAAGCAAGAGGATGAACAAGAAAGTGGAAGGTTTACAAAATGATAATGCCCTACAGTGGGAAGATAGAACTACTCAGATCTAATTTTGTCTCAGTTTTCTCCTTTAAAGGAAACTGTGCAACATTAGAGCTCCTAGGTAGTGCATGTGTAGCATGAGAGACCTACATCCTACAAATGATTTCAGATCACAAAGCAGTCAGTCCAAGAGCATTGTAGGAGAGGTGGCAATTCCTCTGATCACAAAGAGACAATATGGGTTTTTCAAGAATATGTCATGCCAAATTAATCTCGGGTTGAATTCAAGAGCCTTTGCCAGTATAAGGCTTTGGTCAGAGGAAATGGGAAGGCTGATTTCCTATACAGGTTATTCTCCACTAACCACATTTGCAGAAAGTTGGTGGGTTTTACAAAGCAGAAGGAGAGCTGTAGAGGGCAGAAGATGAAAGTTCCATTGTGTGTGCCAAATTCCTCTCACACAGCTTTGGATTTAGTGTAATTCCCTTTTGCTCTTCTTTTAATAACTTGATCACTCTAGAAGATCAGTGGACTGCTTTGGACATAGTATTACTTGATTAAGTGAAATCATAGTTGGTTGGTGATCATTCCAGAACATGGTAGCTTGTCAGCTCCAGGAAACTATGTGGAAAGGACAATGTAGATCCATTCCAATTTGGCTTTAGGTCCCTTGGTAGATGACTTATGGTGGACAAAACAGCAAAATAAATGAAAGGATAAATAAATCAGGCAAATTCTAAGGGAACATAAACTAGATATAGTTTGAAAAGCACAAAGTAAAGAACCTTCAGCCCCTCTATAGAGTGATATGGAGAAACCATACCCATTTCATAAGGAAAAGAGCAATAAGGAGACATTGGTGAGGACTCTGAATATAAAGATAAAAGGACTAGAACCCAGAATCATCCAAATAAACTGCATTGTGGGAAGTTTGAGACAAATAAAAGGGAGGCCTCCCATTCATTGACAGGTTTTATTTCCTTCATTTTATTTATCAAAATATGTGTATCTCACATCATAGGATCAATTTAAAACAATGTAAAATGTAAAGCAACAGAAAAATAATGGAAAGTTACTGAAAGCATCCTACACAAGTCAAAGCAAGCACAAAGAAGTCAAAACAAGCACAAAGTGTTTTCCAACCATGCACAGGTACAGATTTGGACTCAGCCAATTAGTTCCCAAAGGCTTTAATGAACAACTATGTTTTCATTTGGTGATGGAATGAATTATACCTTTGCTGCAGGGAGGGCCAGAAAATGTCTCTAAAAACAGAAGGAAAAGCAGAATTTCTTTGGCCATTGCCACCTATGACAGGTGACTTATTGCCCTAAGATAAGCTTTTCAGCGGGAGACAACACAGAGTTGATAAGGTGAAGGGAGGTTGCCCATACCGCTCAAATGGGGTATGAGATCAATGTCCTTAGGGTCCATGACAGGCTTCAGCTTGAAGTTCTGGAGGATGGTGGTAAGGAACAAGAAGAGCTCCATGTGGGCCAAACTTTCTCTGCTTGCCTGCAAGGAGATCCTAGAGAAAATGGAAGAGAAGAGAAGAAAAGAGAAGAGAAAAGAAGAGAAGAGAAGGGAAGAGAAGAGAAGAGAAGGAGTGTTACACAGGAGGTGAGGAATTTCTTTCAATTGTTCCCCTGACTTCTGGGGGTCCCGTTGGGGACACCTTGATTCGCTCAATGTAAATGTAAAGGTTGGGAAAATTAGCAGAGCACTGGCAATAGCGAAAGGAGAGGCAGGGTAACCCAGCAGAATGTTTTACCCAATGTTTATGGGGTCAGGCCAAGCAAAAACCCAGACAGACATACCAATAAATGAATTTTATTAATAAATATGTCCTCACACACCAACACACTCACTCACTCATGCACATAAGGCCTATTGAGAAAGGAAAGAGATGAAAATTGATAGGGGATATTACCCTGATTTCTGGGGGTCCCGGGAGGGACACCTAAATGTGCTCACAACAATGGGGAGGGAATTAGCCAAGAGCACTAGTTTGCAATGAGAGAGGCAGGGTAACGTAGCGAGATCTTGAACCCTATGTCTACAGGGTCAGGCCGAGTCAATGATAAGGCAGAAGTTGAAAACAATAATAATTGTTTTATTGAAATACAGTCAAACACGTGTATGCAACACACTCTCACAAGAACTATAGAAATAAAAGGTAGGAGTTGGATAGAAGGATTTTGAGAGGAGGTTTGTTATGGGAAATACTATACCTGTCCTGAAGCCCTGTAAAAGCAAAGAAGCTGGGGAGCGTGGATTCTCAGCACGTGGGGCTGAGGGGACGCTCGTCAAATGGAGAGACGGCAATTCGGGAGGCAAGTCACTAGTGATCCAATGAGACACTCAAAGTCAGGGGTTCTTATAGGGAAAATAGTGGCCGCAGGCTAGTCCATACTTGGGGAAAACGATGAGTTTGGGGCTGGAGACAAAGCCTCTGAAAGGTCAGTACTTTAGATGATTGAGTTATAGCCAGACTGTCAATAGAGTAGCCAGTATGCAAACGTGGAGTGCTTGAGTGTCGTATAGTCCGCTCATCAAGCTGCCTGCGTGGGGCAGGGGATCTTTTGTAAGTCGCGTGCATACATAATGTGGTACTTGTCTTGAGGTCTCCTGAAGCTGCATTCGGCAACGACTGGCCTGCCTGGATTGGGATTTGAATGCTTCGGCTATTTTCTGCTGCTCCTGTGTGCGTGCTTTGTTACTGCCCTGGCTAGCCTGAGCTTGTGGGATAAAAAGCTATCTCTTGATATCAATAATTCGGTTTGTTTGTTTGAATTGAATGTTTATTCAATGTGAATTGAATAAAGTGATTAAAAAAAATAAATAATTCGGCCTCACATACCCATCACCCTCCATGTGCTTGCGAGGCCCCCGGACAAACACGCATACAGGCTTGGCCGATAGACTACCAGACCTGGACCAAACTTTGGTTAACTTGGATGCACTAAATTCTGTTCATGGGTCAGATGGGAAATGAAAAGGAACTCCTTTTGCTCTGAAGTGCTTTGCAGACCACAGTCAAGGTGACTGTCCAGCGTAGCTTGGAGATGACACTTTACTTCATTTGCCAAACAATGGAAGATTAAGTGTTACTGCCCTGGCTAGCCTGAGCTTGTGGGATATAAAGATATCTTTTGATATCAATAATTCAGCCTCACATACTCATTCCCCTCCACGTGCTGGCGAGGCCCCCGGACAAGCACGCACACCGGCTTGGCCGATAATTGCCGTAATTTTCCAACACAATACATGCAGGCCAGAAATAGCCGACTCACAGCTTCAGGAGACCTCAAAGGCAAGTACTCAGTTATGTTTGCACGCAACTTTCAAAAGATCCTCTGCCCTGTGCTGGCAGCTTGACGATTGAGCTATACAACGATTGAGCTATACAATTCAGGAGACCTCAAGGCAAGGCTCAAGCACTCTGCGTTGGCATACTGGCTATCCTATTGACAATTTGGCTATAACTCAATCATTCAAATTCTGACCTTTCGGAGGCTTTGTCTCCAGCCCCAAATCTATTGTTTTCCCCAAGTACGAACTAGCCTGGGGTCACAATTCTCCTTATAAAAACCCCTGACTTTGAGCACTTCCTCGTATCGCTCTTGGCTTCCACCCCGTCTTGCTGTTGCTTTGTCCAGCGAGCCTTCCTCTCAGCCCCACGTGCTGAGATCCACGCTCCCCAGCTTCTCCGCTTCCAACCGGGGTTCAGGACAGGTGAAGTATTACCCAAACCAACAACTCCTCTAAAAATCCCTCTATCCCACTCCAACCTTCATTTCCTTAGTTATCTGTGTGAGTGTGCTGCATACACTGTTTGATTGTATTTTTAATAAAACCATATTTATTATTTCAACTTCTGTGTGCTCCTTGAATCGGCCTGACCCAGTAAACATAGGGTTCAAGATCTCACTACGTTACCCTGCCTTTCACATCGCTAGGCTCTGCTCTTGGCTAATTTCCCCAACTCATATAATTGAGAGCGCATTTAGGTGTCCCTCTCGGGACCTCCAGAGATCAGAGTAACAGCTTGTCCGGGGGCCTTGCAAGCACGTGGAGAGGAATGGGTACAGAAGGCCAAATTATTGAGACGAAAAGATATCTTAATATCCCACAAGCACGGGCTAGAAACAGCGGTAACAGGGATATAACGGAAAGCATGTAAAGGCAGTGATATTGCACCTATTCTGAAGTCTTCAGTCCGAGAAGTGACGAGAAGGATGGAGCTCAGCGAAGAAAGGTGGCTGAGGGGATTAATCAACTAACAGAGTGCCGGCCTGCTAGTGTGGTGAGGAGTTCTCTGAAAAGGCCCTCCGAAACAGGGACAGAACGTACCTCGAGGGCAGGCCCTCTTCTGGGAAGAACAATGGCCAAAATAGAAGGAAAAATACCCCACAATATCAGCTTGATAGCTTGCATGATTGGATCATATAAATGGACCTTGCCCTTGTAGGATTTTCCAAAGTCAGAGTTTCTCAACTTGGGGAAAACCCAGTAACCCCCTCAAGTTGGCTATTCGTGGCTGAGGACCTTTTGTTTGTGCGGAAGTGTATAGCCTGAGGTCTCTTTGGGAAATGTAACCAGGGATTTTTCTGGCCTTGACGTAGTTTTGGTCATTTGATCTATTCATCTACGTGCCCACCCGGGCAACTTCTTCGGCACAGCGGGCATATTTGATATCAATTTTATATCTCCCTGGGACTGGATATGCCAGTGGTAACAGGATGGCATATCACTGATAGGCGGACAAAGATACTGCATGTTTGTCCTTTCTATTGCACACCTCTGTAGTGTTCCACGGTTTGTCTCTCCAGTTTTAATTACTCTTAATAAAACAAGGGACAACAGGCAGATGAGGGGAGATTTGTTATGACTCCTCCTCTGTGGATTTAATGGAAGTGTGAGAGGACACACACTGCAGAGAGGATTAGTTTGTGCATTGCCCTGGATCCCAGATTGGAATACAGTTCAAGGATATGCATGACATTCATACTGACCTTAGAGAAACATAGGAAGGCGGGGAGAGAGAGAGAGAAGGAAAGAAAGAAGGAAAGAAAGAAAGAGAGGGAGGGAGGGAGGGAGGGAGGGAGGGAGGGAGGAGAACCTGATGCTTAACCTACAAGAATTTCACTAAAATGTTATTCAACTTCAAATTCCTTTTCCATCCAATTGGGAATGGAAAAGAAATGGGAGGGAGGGAGGGTCAGCAAAAGCAGAAGAGGCAACTACAGCAGCAACAACAAGAACTGATTTGGCACAGAACCAGTTCAAGCTCCTGAACTGATTTGGTTCTGTCCCTCATTCCTGCCATGAACAAGAAAACTTCAGTGCTTCAGCTGTGATGTGCTTTACAGCCTTCACATTTCATGCATCAAGACTGGAACTCATATATAGAGCCCCTCCATATATACACAGAATCCATTCCAAGAACCTTCACATCAAAAAAAAATAAAAAAATAAAAATAAAAAATAAAAATAAGAATGCTCCGTTCCATAATCCTCTCTGGATGCAACTTGTGTGCACCTGTGCTGGCACGCATCCCACATCTCAATTGATGACAATTAGATGTGAGTTTTAGTGGGACCTTGCACTCATCAGTGCAGAGATCACCTCAGTAGAGAACTCACTGTAATGCCATGATTTCGTCTCATAGCCACTTCCGTGGCTGTGTCCTGTGAAACCACAGAAGCTTGGAATTCCCTCCTAGAGAAATCCTCTAGTTTGGCCATTCTGGGGAGTGTGTGTTAGAGCAATCTAGCAAGATTGCACAGTACTTCCCCAGACTACCCCTTCCAGGATCCTAAGGGATGAACCCATGGCAATTAGAGTGGCATCACACTGCTGTAACTATGTAATACAGATTCACCCATGACTTTCTGCATGACAGGGACACCCTCCTGGCTGTAATTATATAGTGTGCAAATGCTGCTGGTGGTGAAAGACCCAGACAGCCAATCGAAATGTGCTGTTGGGCAAATGGAGGACAACATCAGAAACACAATGCTACCAAAGCTGCACTGGTTAACTTGGATACACTGAATTTTGAGGATGGATCTGCATACCACAGTGAGGATGACTGTCCAGTGTAGCCTGGAGATGATGCTTCCCTTAATTTCCCCAACAATGGACGATTAAGGACCCAAAAGTGCTGCCCAGTGGGAGAGGGATCATTTTACCTGCTGAAAAGGGCATGAAGTAGTCACTCTTCTTGAAGGTCCCATCTTCATGCAAGAAATGCTGTGGGTCAAACTCTGTGGAGGTGGGAAATTCCTTGCTGTCATGCAGCGCAGAGGATGAAACAGGATATATTGGGGTCCCCTGTAGGAAATAAAGGATCTGTGGAGATATTCTATCATCAGAAGCATGAAGTCAGATACCTTGAGAAAGACCAAACCCCTCAGTGATCCTTGCAAGCCAAGCAAGGTTAAGGGATATAACTCTAATACTTGTTGGGACAGAAGCCACTTGAAATGGAAGCAAAGAACCTACCTTGGGGATGAGAAATTGTCTAAACTGTGTGTCTTTGATTACAGCATGAGGATGACTCAATGGGACAAGAGAGATGAACCTTTGGATCTCATGAACTATTGCATCTGTGTAAGGCATCTGTCCACGGTCAGCCATGCAAGGCCTCTTTGAGTGGCCCACCACACTGTCAATCTCTTCCTGCACTCTTCCTGTTGTGAGACAGATGTTCAATTCAAAGCCACAAAAATCCAGGAAACATCAGAGGAGACACGCAAACTTTGCTGAAAGTTTGATCTGTGTGTCTCATTGCAAGACAACATTTGTTTGAGGGTGTTTGGATCCTAACTCAGTGATTACTTTCTTTGTTGCTGTTTTTAGGCTAACAGTACACCTCTCTGAGGTCTCTGCAAATATTTGTGAGTCATATACCCAAATACATAATGTCTCTGAAGAAGGCTGCTTGCATGAAATGCATTGATCTGTTAATCAACGACCATCAACTTCAGGAGCACTGGCTCTCTTTGGTTGGTGGATGATTTCTGGACTTCCTTGCATTTGATCATTTTCTATTTTCACCAATCTCACAGAGGTCGAATTGAGCATGCAGCACCACTGCAATATAGCAGAGGCAGATGCACAATGTGCTTTGAGCACTGAAAATCCAGCTGTTTAATGCATATTGCCATCACACTGTTACCCTGTGAACTCGGGGTCCCGGGAGGGACATCAAAATGTGCTCAACTAAAGGAGGGGAAAATTAGCTCAGAGCACTGCTTAGCGTTACGAGAGGCAGGGTAACGTAGCGAGATCTTGAAACCTGTGTCTACGGGGTCGGGTCGAGTCAAGGAGAACAACGAAGTTGAAATAATAAATGATGTTTATTAAATACAAGCAAAACAGTGTATGTGACACACTCATACAAGATAAATAAAGAAAATAAAGGTTGGAGTGGTATAGAGGGATTTTTAGAGGGATTGCTGGTTTGAGTGATACTTCACCTGTCCTGAAGCCCAGAAAGATAGAGAGTGAAGCTGGGGTGTGGTGTAGCTCAGCACGTGGAGCTGAGGGGAGGCTCGCCAAGCAAGGTGGCAGCAAGGCGGGATGAAACTCGGGAGTGTTCTGAGGAAGGTCTCGGAATCAAGGGTTTTTATAAGAAGAATTGTGAGTGCAGGTTATGCCATACTTGGGGGAAAACAACAGATTTGGAGTTGGAGAGAAAGCCTCCGAAAGGTCAGAATCTGAATGATTGAGTTATCGTAGCGGTTCTCAATAGAGTAGCCAGTATGCAAATGCAGAGTACTTGGGTATTGCATAATTTAACCATCAAGCTGCCATCGCAGGGCAGAGGTTCTTTTGTAAGTGGCGTGCATACTTAATTAGAGTACTAGCCGGGGCAGTAACAACACATTTCACATTTGATTGCATGTTCACTTGTGCAGCTCTGAAATTCACTAAAAACTTAATTGTCACATAACTCTGTGAGCTGTCTCACAGCTTGGGTACAAGTTAGTGATTTTTGAACAAAAAACATTTTTATGCCAAAGAATGGGAAACTTTTCTTCACAGGAAAATCAGGTGTCCTCTTACAGAAATGAATTTTCCCCATGAAGTACAAAAAGGCTTTAAATGTTGTGTGTAAACTCTCCAAATCTTGCAAACAGGGAGGAAGTGGCAGGAATGCAAAGATTTACACCATTGGATATAAGGTAGCTGTTACTGCCCTGGCTAGTCCAAGCTTTGGGGATATTAAAAGATATCCCTTAATATCACAATTTGGCTACACTTCTCTATTCCTTTCCACGTGCTTGCGAGGCCACCGGACAAGCACGTAAACAAGCTCGGCCGTTAATAGCTGTAATATTGAAACTACAATACAGGCAGGCCAGAAATAGCTGACTCACTGCTTTAAGAGACCTCCAGGCAAGTACTCTAATTAAGTATGCAGGCAACCTACAAAAGAGCCTCTGCCCCACGATGGCAGCTTGATGGGTAACCTATACAATACCCAAGTACTCTGCGTTTCCATACTGGCTTCTCTATTGAGAAGCGCTATGATAACTCAATCATTCAGATTCTGACCTTTCGGAGGCTTTCTCTCCAACTCCAAATCTATTGTTTTCCCCCAAGTATGGCATAGCCTGCACTCACAATTCTTCTTATAAAAACCCTTGATTCCGAGACCTTCCTGGGATGGCTCCCGAGTTTCATCCCGCCTTGCTGCCGCTTTGCTTGGTGAGCCTCCCCTCAGCTCCACGTGCTGAGCTACATCGCACCCCAGCATCGCTCTCTATTTTTCTGGGCTTCAGGACAGGTGAAGTATCACCCAAACCAGCAATCCCTCTAAAAATCCCTCCATACTGCTCCAACCTTTATATTCTTTAGTTATCTTGTATGAATGTATCGCATACACTGTTTTGCTTGTCTTTAATAAACATCATTTATTATTTCAACTTCTGTGTCCTCCTTGACTCGACCCGACCCCGTAGACATAGGGTTTAAGATCTCGCTACGTTACCCTGCCTCTCGTAATGCTAAACAGTGCTTTAAGCTAATTTTCTCCAACTTTAGTTGAGCACATTTTGGTGTCCCTCCCGGGATCTCCAGTTCATAGGGTAGCATAGCTAAACAGACATTCAGCATGGTCCAACCTACGGAAGTTGAAAGCTGGGGACCAAATGCAAGTGAAAGTTTTGATGAGTATTTTTTTTACCTTCTATCTCTGGGTATTTCTGAAGAATCAGGAGCCCATATCTGAGAGTAGTACTGGTTGTTTCTGTTCCTGCACCAAACAAGTTACGTGCGGACATAACCAGGTTCTCAACGTTCAATTCAGATGTCCCATTATGTTTTTCCTGCAGAAATATGTGTCAGAAATAGTGGAGTCAATTTAACTTTGCTGAGTCAAAGAAAATAATGGAAGAGTATAACAAATGTCAAAGATTAAAGGTGGTGGAAACTTTTGCCTGTCATCTGCCAAAAACTTTGCAGAATTCCTATGAAAATGAAAAGTGGCAGCTGTCTAAAAAAACTAGAATGACCTCCAAATTATTGAAGAAGAAAAATGACAATTAAATTAAATTGTAGTGATTGATTTTGGTGTACACTTTTTGGGGAAACAGAGAAATTTAGGGGAGCAAGGGAGTGGTTGAGAGGGTCACTCTAGAAGGAGACACATCCACCTGGACAATCCAGAGGCACAAGATCTCCTCCCACATTGAGGAGTGCATGGTTTTGTCTTACCTGTTCCATTTTAATATAGAAGCAGTCAATGAAGTCTCAAGATGAGCTGGGGTCCAAGGTAGACTTGTGCTCCTTCATTTCCTCTAAAACAAATTCTTTGACTTTTTTGAAGTTTGACTCCACTCTGTGATGAGGCCCAGGGATGAAATCCATGAAGGAAGGAAAAGTGTTGGTGAGCTAAACGGGAAGTCAGAAGAAATGAACTGAGTGTCAGTGACAGAGCAACTGGAAAATGATTTCCTCTCCTAATGACATCAAGGGAGCCAATACTAGAACATGACAACCAATGGAATGGAGAAGAAGTTCTGTAGAACTTCTTAGAACTTCTGCCTTGCTCATCTCTCCAATAAGATGACAATGGAACTGTCAATAGATGAGAATGAAGAATTCCCACAGTACTCTCTCTGCTGTGTGGGAGAGTGTGGGAGCACCAAGCATTCTCCAGAGTTTCCATCTTCTATTTATGCTTTTTAAGGGATCTGCCTATGGAGAAATATGGGGCTTTTGTTTCTGTAAAGAAATACATGTGATCCGCAAAGACTTATTGTGTCTCCAGCTCCCAGACCTTTGTGGCCATCATTCTGTTCTCCTCCCTCTGACATCCATGTGTCTTCTGAAAAGAGACTACATATTTCTCACTGGATGGTGAAGGACCTACCTGACTCCAAGGAGAACTGAGAATTTCAAAGTCATCTTTGAATAAACCCATGACTTCTAGAAACTGCTTGTCATCATAGTTGTAGTGCTTTCCAAAGACAATGTAACAGATGACTTTGGCAGTAGCAGAATTAAGGAGGAAGGTGGGGTCGAAGGGCTGCCCTGGAAGGAAAAAAAAAAAGAAGAAGGAGCTGGAAGTGAGTGCAAGACTAGGCCTCTCAGAATTATTATTTGGTAATGAAAACTAACCTACATCACTGCTATAAGATCTGCTTTCTTAGTGGTGAATCAATGTGGTGTTCTCTACAGCAGAGGAAAAGTATCATAGCTGGTGGAGTTCCCTCATCCCTTGAGAGCAAGTGGCAAAATCTCATCCATATCACACCAGGGCTAACACTGCAGATTCCTTTGATGTACCCACCCTCCAAGTGAGTCCAGCAGAAGATTGATCCTTCAACTTAGAGAGAGGAGGAACAACCAAAGGAAATGGAACTGCATAAGAGTGACTTCTTCTCCCAAACCAATCACTATGAGAACAATAGAAGTTAAGTTGCTAAGAGAAGGATTTACTTGCCCTGCTCGTTTCCAGCTTTTTCTACATCCTTCAGTTGTCAGGCTAAAACAATAACTTTGTAGCAAAGCTTACTGAACAGATTGTAGAATCTGTTCCCCTGGTGCTAAAGGGTCACAGTCACTACAGTCATATTGCCTCAGTTCACGGTTGATAGAAATATTGAGTCATAGAATCATAGAGTTGGAAGAGACCACAAGGGCCAGTGATTCCAAACCCTTGTCATGCAGGAATACACCATCAAAGCATTCCCATCCATCCATGGCCATCTGGCCTCTGCCAAAAAAATAAAAATAAAAAAAATGTAGAATTCATTACATTCTTGAGCAGCAGAAAACAAGCTTGCTCTGTGTTCAGTATGAAACCCAATCATGTCACCTCTTAACCTTCTGTTCTCCAGGCCTCATAAGGCATGGTTCCCAGGTCATGTTCCAGTTTGTTAATATCCTATATTGCAAAGTAAACCACCATCACCCTTCCAAGGTGTGTACCAAACCGGAAACAGGATTCCAGGTGACATTCAACCAAGGCAGAATAGAGTGGCACTGCTACTTCCCTCAATGTGTGTGTGTGTGTGTGTGTGTGTGTGTGTGTGTGTTCAGTGGGAGACCTCACGTTTTTCCCCATGAACTCAATCTTTCAATACTGAAGTGTACTCTCTTGCTACGGCCAGCAAGTATACCAGTAAGCATACCATAGTAAATGCCCCTAAAGTGTAAGGATCCGCTTTGGGGGTCCCTGATGTCAGTATGGTTTGGATGGGCATCATATCTAACTGGCATCATATTTAATTGGCAACACACTTTAATTGGCACTGATATCAAAACCCAACCTGAAGGTGACTGAGAAGTCAAATCGAGTGAGGGAAGAAACCTGATTATAAGCATGAGGCCACAGGCAGGTGGCAATTTTCTTCGTTACGCCCCCACGGTACTCTGGGGCGATGGTACGGCCTCGGGATCTTCCAAAACTTCTGGATTAATTGACCTATTAGAGTTTTAACAGAAGAGCTGACATGATTATTATCCAATGTATAGCATTAATGCAAATGGCCGGCTCAAAGCCTACCGGGAATGAGATGTTGGAAGATGGGGATCTACTGGGAGCAGCTGGTGGGCACAGGATGGGACCAGATCTTAAAGCTATACCAGGAGAGGCTATGTTAAGGCCACTGCAGATCATGGTCACCCTAGGCTGGTGACACGTCTCCCAGGGCTTGGAGAGTCGAGTTCCCAACTGTAGTTCACTCTGAGTAAGACTGGGCCTGCAGCAAATATGATGATGTGATATGAGAAGAGTACCCGCTGCCCACTCAGACTGGACCAGGTTAGGCTCTGACTCCCTTTTTTTTTTTTCCCTCTGCCTGGTGGTGGGGCCCCCAAACTGGTAAAAAAGATAGAATAACCCAAATCGGAGACAAGCGAGTGTGCACTTGCTCGTTGCCAGAGTGGATGCTGACTCCCTCAGTGATTGGTCCGGATGGTTGGACGTACGTATGCAAATGTCCTAATAACATATGCAAATGAGGCACAATGCACTGGGGCTGGGCGTCAGGCCAATTGTGTGGGTCTCCGGCTCTTATAGGGCATTGGAGAGTGGTTCTAACTTGGTGAAATCAAAATTGAATGGAGTAACAACCAAAATAGCCGTGCCAATTGTTCTCACCCTAACAATCCAAGCACAAGAAAGAAGAGGGGAGGAGGTCCTCGATGTGATGAGGGGCATGCCTGGGCAGTAGACCGGGAGTCCAGAGTCAGACCTGGTTCTCCTGAAAGGGTTGTGAGGCCCCCTTCGTCTCGCCTTAATCCCACCAGAACGCCATTGCACAAGGCAATCCCTCCGAGTGAGAGAATGCCGGCGTTCGGAGTGAGAGACGGTTGGCACTCCGGTCCGACTCATTCCTCTTCCTCAGAGTATCAGGGCTGACTCTGTAGGCCCGATCTACCTCAGAGGATAAGAGGACCTTGGGACAGCCATCCCATGGATCCGTCTCCTCCAAAAACAAAAACCCTCCTCCCTTAAAGAGGTCAAAAGACAGACTTAAACCTACTAACTATATTATCAACAAACAACTATTTACAAATGGTGGAACCTCTTCCCTTAATAAAAATGGAAGGCTTGCAACATGAGGATCTGTTTCTTAATCCTAAATACCAAACCAACAAGGCTGACTACCAAAATGATCTGAAACACCACTAAGATGATTAAAGGATGGCGGGCGAAATGTGCTATAGCCTGGCCCATGTAGGAACAACTAAAGACATCCCACCAGGATTGTGTAGCATCGGATTTCAAATCTTCTGAGGTGCTGACTATTGTCTGAGCAATGTGGTTAACAGTTAAGGCAATTTGATGGAGGGAGTGCGATACCTCCTTTACTAGTTGAGACAAACTGGTGAGATTCCTAAGCCATAAAGACGCGGGGATCTCGTTCTCAAGGTGGAATCCGACTAACTCGAATTTGGTGGGTGCATAGGCATTTTCAAACACATAACCTCGTATCTCCCGCTGGAGATAGAAGTTCTGGCCAAAACAGTCTTGGACCATCTGTGAAGAAAAACAGGGGTTCCCAGCGGTGCGGTTTACTCTTATAGTTACACCACTAGGCAATACTATCAAGTTGGTACAAGGAGTCCTTAAACAGAAGCACTCACGGTTAATCTGGGCCATGACTGCGTTATTTACAGGTAATACTAACTATTCGGAGGTATCACTGAGGCTGAGACCATTAAGGTTGTGGAAACACTGAATCCAATGGCGGTTGAATAGGCAGCCAGCTAAATCAAAAGAGTGTGTACCATTGGACCAATGGTACATCCGTGGGGGCAGTAAAGTGGCATTAGCGGCTATGAGGGGGAGTCCTAAATGGGATACTGGATGTAGAATTACCGGATCTAGAATCCGTTCATGGGCAACGTCCACTGTGAGAGTTAGGCTCTTCCACGTGGCGTGCTGTATTTGCACCAAAGCGGCAGGGTGTTCCAGCGATTCTGGGTATCGCTTTCGGAGTAGGCTCAGGATCTCAGGGTGCATTAACCGCATGAGGCTGGCCTGGATCACCTGAGCAGCAAAGGTGATCACGGTGCTCTGCAGTTGCGTACACTGTATCGCTATTGACAAATCATGGGTCATGTTCTGTAGAACACGGTGACGGTGGATATTATGTCTCGCTTAACGCCAACCCACTGTGGGAGCAATTGACTAATTAGATCTACTCCTCTCGGTACGTTGGTTGAACCAGCAGTGGAGGATATTCCAATGTCTCTAGTTTTTGTGCCAATTATGCCTAATTTGTTTGCCAGGACCTCATTGTCTATAGCGTTGATGAATGCACCGCCAGTTCCAATTCCACCTAAAGCAGTTCCTAAGACACTTCGCTTAGGCCGAGTGTGTGGGTGGGAGAAAGACAGCCATCGTTTCTCCC
This sequence comes from Cyclura pinguis, assembly GCA_030412105.1. Lineage (NCBI taxonomy): Eukaryota > Metazoa > Chordata > Lepidosauria > Squamata > Iguanidae > Cyclura > Cyclura pinguis. The sequence continues at coordinate 11,302,336 of CM059599.1, read as the reverse complement.
AGTGTTCCCACTGTGTCCATGCAAGTTTTAGGTACGGTTGGCAAGTTGGAATTACTCTCGAGATGTTGACAACTGTAAAATTCAATATCATTTTAGTTACTATGGGTTGGACGTTCGAGTAAGCGACCATTTCTATGTCTTTGCGAACTACGAAACTACCCACATACATAGCCGGGTGACGTTCTGGTGGAGGAGGGGTGTGAGTATCAGAATCGGGGCACCACATCTTTCCTGTTGGGTTCACGGTGGCATTCTGGCAGTGGAACATGTAGGTTTTCCATACCCATGTAGGGCGGCAGTTGTCAAAAGTGAAGCTAAGCACTAGTAAAGATGCATAGTTGTGGTCGCCCCGGACTATCCTGGCTGTCGTGGGAGCGGCTGCTGTGGCCATGCTGGGGTTGATTTTAACCTCTTCACTGGCAATAGCCATTCTTAATACTGCACTCAATCTTTTCCTAGTGTGTATATGGAAACTTGTGGATAACTTGAAAGGGTACCTTTTCTTGAACCAGGGGAGCAGCGGCATCCCCGTCAACAAGGCTTCTACCTCTGGATATAGGTTCCAATAACACACTGCCTGTACATTAAACTGCCAATCTGTATACATGGCTAGATTCGGGTGAGGTTCCAAGGGTGTATCTATTCACGCACAACAAAACTGCAATCCTCAGGAGCGGTCCCATTCTGTCTTTCTGTAGGGAACACAGAGATGCGGGCTCTGTTACTACAAAGCTACTATCCTAAAGGGACTATTTACAAGGGAAGGGGTAAGGAGAGGGGAGCTGGAGCAACCACCTCTTCATGGGGGTTGTCATCCCATGAAGGGAAGCAAAGCCCGTCTATCATACTGTCGTGCTAACAAAAGGGCGTCCCCATCTGGGGGTTTCCCTTTCCAATCCTTGTTTTGGGTCTCCGGAACTACCGGCAAGAGAGGCAACACCTGCTCCTGGTTTGGGACCCATACCCTCAATTTAGTATGGAGGCTGGTCCTGGACCCACGTGCCTCCTGAGAACCTTTCTCTCCAGTCACAATGGTGATTAGGATGGAGCCGTAACTATCCATGGCTCCTTTTACCATTACTAGCTTCACAATTAAGATGGTGCCATGGCCCTTGAGGACAAGGCAGCACCAGAGGATCTGCACAGAGGGTGAGGTGGTAGCCAAATTCACCTCCGGGTGGGAACATACATGTTGCTCATTTGCTGTCTGGACAGGGACAGGAGCTTTAATGGCGGCACAACGGCGCACGGCCGAAATCTCTACTGGTCCCTGATCTAGCTGCCATAGAAACCCGTTTGCGTAATCAACTGTGAGCCTGTTTCCCCGAAGAAAACCGATGCCTAAAAGGCCGTCGTCTTCTCCCCGGTTCTGAAACTGAAACTGAAATGTCTCTATAGACATTGGGATGCCTGTCCATGCCCTAGCTTGGTGACCCCACCACCATATCCAGAGAGGTGGACATGCTCGGGCGTGGGTTCACTGTACCTCACAAGTTTGGGGTGCAGCAAGAGTCCACAAGAAGGGTGGCAGGAGTCTTATCCCTCTCGGTCCCTATGCCTGCCTTCACCCAGAATCTTCCCTACCTGTCTGGCTTCAACCTAGCCACAACGTTGCGGGGAAGCTTCCTGGACCAAAGGCACTCGTATGATTGCAGGTCCAGGTTAGGGTAGTATCCAGCTGGAGGTGGGCTGTCGGTCACGGCCTGGACCGGCTGTTTTCTTTCCACCTGATTCTGCTTATCTAGAGCTTCCAAAAGCTCCGATGTTGGCTGCTTATCGAACTGGCTCATGTCCAGCCCGAACCTTCTGAACATGCCCCAGACTCTTACTCTGTCCAAGGAATACGTCTGGGCTGTGGGATCGTACCCACCAGACGTCTCCCGGGGAGAGCCCGAGTCAGAGAGCTGTTTGGGGGCAGTTGGCTGCTGTGGGGGATTTCCTGCCTTCCCGGGCTGACTGCGGAAATCTCTTCCCTGTTACTGCCTGTTGTCCTGCCTGGGAGCTGGGCACGGAGTCCAGTTCCCTCGAGGAACCGAATTTGGCACAGTTTTCCGGTGTTGGGAATGGGGCCCATAATTCGAGTACATGACCTCGGATATGGGTTCCCAATTCCCGGGTTCCTTTCTATGTATCTTGGGGCGTTTGAGGGATCCTGTCTCGCACAGCAGGTCGGAGACCCATCGGAGGTTGTTCCCGAACTCCTCCCAGTTAGTGGTGGCTGGATCCACCAAACCTAAAACCATCTTGGTCTCAAGGTTCAAACCTCTGTACAACAGAGTCTTGAATTCCACATGATCAAAGCTGTACCCATGGGGCGTCAAGGGAACCTTCTTGGCCAGAATGGAAAGGAGCTGCTTCCGTGCCACGTAAGCCTCAGGCTTCTCACAAGGACCCTGTTGCTCCATGACATAGAGCACACCTGCACTCTGTCCAGGCCACAAAATCTCAATTACCTCCCGCATCCAGGTGTGGGCCTTGAGCCTAACCAAGTGTCGAGCTGCCATGGCTGACTCAAGAGTAGGGAGTTCGGAAGGGGACATGCAAAGTCGGGCCAGCTGGGTCAGGACCTGACCATTGGCTGTCGGGTGAGAATGTATCACCGCATTCAACCACATGATCCCGGTGGACCGGTTTAAAGGACCCAACTGCTCTGCAATAGCTTTGTCCTCAGTAGCATGCCAGGGGACCCTAGTCTCGGTGACCTGCGTCTCCGGCGTCTCTTACCTATCAGAACTGCCTTCTGCAAGGGGAGTGTTCCGTCTAGTCATGGACCTGGTCTCTACAGGGTGAACTGGGACCTTAGGGTCACTCCAGTCTGGATGGTGGGGAACGGTTGCCTGAGCATCCTCCGGCAGTGCCTCCCCAGAAAAGTCCTCCGCAAACGTTGGGAGCAGCTCCGGGCACACAGCCGAAATTAGGGCTTTCTGCGTTTGGAGCTGGCTCTCCAGGGCAGCAATCTGTTTCTGGCAAGCTACATGGCTAACAGCCTCCTGCTGCTCCCTCACTTGCCCCACCATGAACTTGGCTGCAGACCGGGCATGATCCAGCTCAGCCTCTAAGGCGTGGGCTTTCTCCTCCCACGTTTGCGCCACTACCTGGATGTTGTTAAGCTTCTGTGCTGACGCCTGCGCTATGGACACAAAAGTTACTTTGTCCGCACGCAGCGTCTCGACTTCGGCTTGAAGCCAGGCATTCTCTTTCTCCCCACTAGCTAACTTCTCTCTGGTCTCTATCAGGGCACTACTAGCATCTCTGGCCGTAAGCCAAAGTCCCCAAGTGGCCAAAGAGTCCTTAGATGGCCCGAATGGGTTCTTTGATTTATGCGCCAGGGCGTATGTTTCTCAGAGTGTGGTAAAGGGATCGAACGTCTGGAAGATGGAGTCCTTCCAGGGGCATTTCCCCTTACTCAACATCCACCTTTCTGGTCTACCTCTGACCTCTTCCTCCAACATGACGTCCTTGATGGTGACCTTGCTACTCTCTGCCATTTTCTGCACAAACCACAACTTCCTAACACTACCAAGAACTCACAAACTACAAACTGCAAATGGGACCAGGAACTGGAGTGATGGGAAGGATCACCTAGATCCCTGGGGGACTGAAGGGAAGCGAACTCAGCGAAACTATTCCAGGAAAGAGGGATGGGAACCTATCTCCAGCCTGCTCAAACAAAGTCACTTTGGTACTCCCAAGCCCGGTTTTCCACCTTGACAGCGTTGGGGACCAAATGACGAGGAAACGGTTCAGGGACAGGGAGGTCACCTAGACCCGGGGAACCCTCAGGAGTACTCCGCCTACCTGAAGGGGGAAATGAACCCAGTGCAACTTACTACGCCACCTGGCTAAGCAGCGGGGGAGAAGGGCAAGGAACCAAAACCGAACCATCCCTAACTGGTTTTCTGGGTGAGGAGTACCTTCCTCTACCAGGGGCAAAACCTCTAAACCCTAGTCTAGGTCGGGAATCACCACCCATACCTAGTTGGCTAGCCACTCGGGACGCACCCGAAATTACACAGCGGGATGCACCCGTACTCTCAAAGCTACCCAACAACAACAACTGACGGGACGCACCCGTATACAACTCTAAGGGGGGAATTTCTTTCCTAAGTGCTATTTTTGCCTTACTGCTATGGTGTTGGATGAGTGTAGACTGTTCCTATCATGCTAACACTCTAACACTTCAGATCCCAGCCCACGATAGACCCCAAGTTAGGGATGTGATTCCCAGGACAGCTTGTGCACATCCCTTGGTATTGGACAATGGTTCACTGCCTAGTGCTAGTGACCACCCCGGGGTGGTTGACATACACAAACCAAGCAAGAAAGGGGAACAGATTTCCACCCAGATAGAATAGCTCTAGAGGTCAAACACACAGACTCGACACACACGTATTCCTGCCTGACTGCACTCTAACAACTTGACCAACCATTACCTAAGTCAGTACCAGCCTGATTTGAGGAGGTTCACGACTCCTTCTCAAATTAGGGGTACCGGGGTTGCCCGCATTGCTCCACCACTCTGTTACCCTGTGTACTGGGGATCCCGGGAGGGACACCAAAATGTGCTCAACTAAAGTTGGGGAAAATTAGCTCAGAGCACTGCTTAGCGTTACGAGAGGCAGGGTAACGTAGCGAGATCTTAAACCCTATGTTTACAGGGTCGGGTGGAGTCAAGGAGAACACAGAAGTTGAAATAATAAATAATGTTTATTAAATACAAGCAAAACAGTGTATGCGACACACTCATACAAGATAACTAAAGAAAATAAAGGTTGGAGTGGTATAGAGGGATTTTTAGAGGGATTGTTGGTTTAGGTGATACTTCACTTGTCCTGAAGCCCAGAAAAACAGAGAGCAAAGCTGGGGTGCGATGTAGCTCAGCAAGTGGAGCTGAAGGGAGGCTCACCAGGCAAAGCGGCAGCATGGTGGGATGAAACTCGGGAGCGTTCTGAGGAAGGTCTCGGAATCAAGGGTTTTTATAAGAAGAATTGTGAGTGCAGGCTATGCCGTACTAGGGGGAAAACAATAGGTTTGGAGTTGGAGACAAAAGCTTCCGAAAGGTCAGAATCTGAATGATTGAGTTATTGTGGCAGTTCTCAATAGAGTAGCCAGTATGCAAAACGCAGAGTACTTGGGTATTGCATGGTTTACCCATCAAGCTGCCATCGCAGGGCAGAGGCTCTTTTGTAATTGGCGTGCATACTTAATTAGAGTACTTGCCTGGAGGTCTCTTAAAGCAGCGAGTCAGCTATTTCTGGCCTGCCTGTATTGTAGTTTGAATATTATGGCTATTAACGGCCGAGCTTGTTTACGTGCTTGTCCGGTGGCCTCGCAAGCACGTGGAAAGGAATAGAAAAGTGCAGCCCAATTGTGATATCAAGGGATATCTTTAATATTCCCAAAGCTCAGACTAGCCAGGGCAGTAACAGTGCATTTGTTTAAATTATTGGACAACACTTACTTTCTTAAAAAATCAGATCACAAAAGTTGTTTGAAAAATCAGAAAAGAGAGAAAAACAAGGCAAAAGAGAGTGTGCATAACAATACTGTTAATTCATTGCAGTCAGTTGATGCAGGCAGCTGTTCAGGGACTTCTCTGGATCAACTATCAGATAAGGTCTCCATGGCAGGAGAGTTGTTGGACCTGTTGGAAGAAGTCCTTTGCTCTAACTGGAGGTCTAATACAGACAACGCTCAATTCCTGGTGGTGAAACTGGATTCATATACAAAAGTTCCCCAGAACGATGCAGCGACAAGACATAAAGTCATGGACTTTGGCTGGAATTTGGTCTTGATTCCTCTAAAGCTTTTTTTTTTAAATTACCCTAAGCCATTTGGTTTTCTTACATTACAGAATCGTAGTTTTCATTTTTTTTAGATGTTAATAATGAAGTTTTACCAGGTGTTTTGAAATTTAAGGGTGTAGTTTTAGTGGAATATTTTTACTATGATGGTTTTAAAGCTCATGCTGCAATTACATTTAGAAATAGTACCATTGCCAATGCAATATATAAGGCTAAGGATGCTTTTCTAAACTTGGGTATCAATATTGTAAGATTTTTTGAAAACCAAGCCCCGCCCATCACCCTTAATCTATCATTCTGATAATATGAGGTTGTGTAAGGATACTATATCTGCTCATAATACTGTTAATTTGATTGGTTTGAATGAGACTCAGGTGGATCTTCATAATGATAGCCACTTAGTTTCTAGGAGTTTGGATTCCTGTGCTAATGCATTTTGCCAAGCTAAGCCTGTTATTTGTCAGACTCTTTATGAAAGGATGGAGCCATTTAATCTAGAGGAGAAAGCTCTCATAAATTCATTTTGGTCTTGGCCATCCCCTGTTCAAAAAGAGATTTTGGACAGACTAGATCTGTTGAGAAATTGTTTACAGCATAAACCATCTTTCTCCTCAAAGATGTCAGTTGTCCCTAAAGAGAGCCAAGTTACTTGTTTGCAGCAGATAGATGCCAGTATAGAAAGTGATGTCCAGGAGATCTGTCAGATAGTAATCGAGCCGGGGGGTGTAGCATGTATGGATACAGGAAAAAATGGGAGAACTCAGGTTGTCTCAGTAGAGATAAATCACAGGGCACCTTCACTGCCCATGAATCAAGTAGAGGGAGAAGTTTCTGTTCTACCTAAAGTTATAGCCAACAGTCAACAGAACAACAATAATTGGGTTAAAATGAGGTACCTGGATGATGATGAGTTGAGAAGAGTACCAGGTTCATGTGGGGCAAAACCCTCTGACTCAGTTGTTATTCACCCAACAAGGTCCAGTGTCAGCAAACTGAATCCTTTGAAAGATGAGCTTATTCACCTTAACTGTGAAGAGGTACAGCCCCTTATTCAGTTAGCCAGGTCAGTTAAAACTGACTGACCAAATGCAGATTATCAGGTTCAGTCTCAGGTGTCAGGAACTGCTGGACAAAACCTGGAGTCCAAAGAAAATACTTTGTGATGTAAATGTAAATGTAAATGTCATGTTGCTTTAATTGTTAAGTGCACCTGTGGAAAAGAATGTGACTCTAATTGAGTAATGCTAAGTCATGCTGATGAGCATCAGGTGCAGACAATGAAAGGGTTGGCCAGGATTGGCTAGATGCTTGAATAAAGGTAGCTCAGTCCCAGTCAACAAGTGTATATGTTGCTTGAAGTGTGTCTGCTGGAGGATCTTGCCAGAAAGAGCATGCTAAAAGAATGCTAGAATGCCATCTGGACTTTGTAAATATTGTATACATTGTGACCAAGATTAAATGCCTCCTTGATGGAAGATAACAAAGTGGTGTAGGTGAGTTTTACTGGTACAGTGCATTGCTGCTAAGGTATTCTCTGCTGAGCATGCTTCCATAGCTGTGCAAGGTATTTCTGCTATATTTTGGGCTTTTGTACACTTGACTCTGGTCCAGCCTTTTTGGCCAGAGCTCAGTGGCTTTGGGATAGAAGTGCTACTTTGGTTTTTGGTAGCTCCCAGGATCCCCATCCCTCCAACAGGTGGGTGACAGTTGGTTATGGGCCAAACCTTGCCCAGTTCTGGTCAGCTTTAACCAGTTTGGACCAGTTAACCCTGTTGGTTTTGTGGCAGACAGCCTGGGAGACAGTCAGAGTCTTGGTTGGAAGAGCTCTGGTGTGTTAAGGAGTTAAAAACCATGAAGGAAGATTTTTTTTTTCTGCAGCAGAGTAAAGCAGCTGTTTTTGCCTGGCCAGTGTTTTTGTTTTGTCTTCCAAGACAAGGTCTTCCAAGAATTTACATTCAGGCAGAGCTGTGAAAGTTTTGTTTTGTTTTTGTTTTGAGTAAGCGGAATGGCAGCAATGATGTCAACAGCACTATGGTTTGATAAGTTTATTGAGAGCAATTATCAAATGTGGAGTTTAATGATCCAGAGTTTGCTGGTCAGAGACAATTTATGAGCTGTGGTGCAGCAACCACCAAAAGATGCAGCTGAAAGAGCAGCAGATCAGCATGCGAGGTCAACAATTATCCTGAGCTTGGAGCCAAACCAGCTCATCCATGTTTGTGACAAGCCAACTGCAGCTGAGGTGTGGGATGCACTGAGGAGAATTTATCAGCATGACTCTTGTCTCTCCAGGATGTTGTGGATGAAGAAGCTCTACAACATGAAGCTGGAAGAAGGGGGAGATGTGAAAGCCCATCTGGATGTTATGAAGTCTTTATTCCTCGAGTTGGCTGACAGAGGTATGAACTTTGATGAGGCTCCAAGCTGGGGACAGGAATGTACTGTCTGGGTACAAAACCTGGTATGAACCTGCATGGAAAATTAAAAATAAGGGTAGAGCTTTTGGAGGACTATTAATTGCAGTCAAAGAAGAGTTATGCTGGAAGGGAGAGTTGGTTTCTTTCTCTATCTTACCGCAAAACTGCTTAATAGTCAAGTTGAGTTCTCCTAGTACAATCATCATCCTGGTCAACATCTATATCCTTCCAGTAAATTCCCCTTATTACTCTAAGGAAGTGTGGGCTCTCCTGGGGCAACTGCTGGATGAGTTAAGTAAGGGATTCTTGACTGCTTTAATAATTTTGACGGGAGGCTTTAATGCCCGAATAGGTACATCACCCCAAAAATTTATGGATTTGAGAGGCCTCCAGGAGGAAGTGCAAGATGTGTTTTGTTGGTTTTCTAGTGATAAAAAGTCAAATCAAGCTGGGCAAAAATTTCTATGACTTTTGCTTTCATTCAATCTTCCTTGGCCCTAGTGATTACAGAGCATCTTATCCAGTTACTTATTTTACCCACAAGACTGGTAGCACTATTGATTATATGTGTGTCTCAAAACATAAGAGAGATCTTTTCTCAGGTATTTCTGTAAATATCTGAGAGAATAGCTATCACCAACCAATATCCACTTGGACAATGCTAGAATCTGATTTAAGAAAATCAACACAGGTAGACAGGTAGGTGACTCAGGGCCTTGACATTGTGCAAGAAAAATGACTAAGATGGCAGCAAGTGGATGTGAAGAAACTTAGCTCTTTTTATAAGTCGGAAGTGGGTGGTGTCCTTGGTAGTATGATTTGCTGTCCGGAGGCAAATGTTACTCATGTCCTGGCTGTATATCATGCCATTCATGCTCAGATCAAACCTCTATTATTGTCCCAATTAACAGTAAAAGGCTGCAGGAATAAAAAGCATCCTTGGTTTGATGCCGAATGTCATAGATTGAGGACACGCTTGAGGAAACAAATAAGAAAGGTTCAAAACTCCCCTAACAGCAGTGCATATTTTTCTATGCTTATTACTAAGAGAAAATATAAAAAACTGATTGCAGTAAAAAAAAAGCAAAACAAAACCCTATATTGCCAGATGTTGGGCAAATTTGGAAGTAGTGGCCATTAATAAAAATTCAGCTCAGTTCTGGCAGTTAGTAACCAGAAAATTGGGTGACTACTGTTATGATCTTGGGACCCCCATTTCTGCTTCAACTTGAGAAGCCTTTTACTCTGACCTGTAAAAGGAGCCCTTAACAACGGATAGCTCCTTGATGGTTGAAGAGACTTTTGGGAACACAAATGACTTCTCAAAATGGCCCGCAGTTACCATGCAGGCAGTCAAAGCCCTCATTCAGTCTCTGAAGAACAGTAAAGCCCCAGGAGAGGAATTCATGCCACCTGAATTGTTTAAGAGCAATATAGATTGGTGGGCTGCCCTTTTGGCTGGCTTATTCACTCATATAAATGACATGGGATGTATGCCCAATGAATGGAAGCTTGGCATAGTTATTCCTCTTTATAAAAAGGGGGATCGAAGGCACCTTAAAAATTATAGACCGATCAGTTTAATAGATATTGCAGCCAAAATCTATGCTAAGTCCATTTTGCAGAAACTAGAGGACTGGGCTGAACAAAATTCCATCCTAGCAGAAGAACAGGTAGGTTTTAGACAGGGAAGAAGTGCCATCGATAATTGCTTCACCCTTCTGCATCTGATTTCAAAATATACGATTGGGGTGGACAACTTTATACTGCATTTATGGATCTAAGTGCAGCCTTTAACTCAATTAACAGGATGCTCCTTTGGAACAAAATTCATGAAGACAAACATTGGTAGGAGACTTCTTCATCTAATAATGGCTCTCCACAGGGATACAAGTTTACAGATTAGAGCAGGTGTAAACCAAGCCTTAACAAATTTCCACATTCAAAGGAGTATGTCAAGGCTGCATCTTGGCCCCATTCCTTTTTAATTTTTATATTAATGATGCAGTTTCTGCTATATACAACTCTGATTTCCATATGCCCAAGGTTCTGGACAGACCAGTTAATGTGCTCCTGTACGCAGATGACATGATTCTACTTTCTACAACTTTGGTAGGCCTGCGAAGACAGTTGGGAAAATTTAGTGTTTACTGTCAGCAAAATGATTTGGTAATTAATAACAGTAAATCTAAAAATGTAATTTTTGGCAAAAGGAGGACCTGTCCTAAATGGTTTAGTGATTCTAAAGAAGTAGAACAGATAAGAGCCTATAATTATTTAGGTATTGTCTTTTCAGCCTCAGGTTCCTGGTCTCCCCAGATAAAGAGGAATGCATTAAAAGACTCAACCAGTGTCCATACATTGAATCAATTATTTAATTATAAATACCCTGGTTCACTTCTCCCAATTATAAAAGTGTACAAGTCTAAGGTGTTGCCAGTGTTAATCTTTGGAGCAGAAATTTGGGGATTTGCTTCAATCAAGAATATCGAGAGAATCCAGAATAAATTTTTAAGACTGATACCGGGAGTGCTAAGAACTTCTCCAGCCCAGGCAGTCAGAGCTGAATTGGGTATGGCAGCCATTTCATATCTATGTCTTCTTAGCTTATTTAATTTCTGGATTAAACTACCCCAAATGGATGATGACAGATTACCCAAGATTTGTTTAAACGAACAAGCACTTAAGCCTATAAGTAACTCCTGGCTTTCCAATTTTTCAAAAATGCTTTCAAAGCAGGGTTTGAGCATTAAGTTTGTGCAAGTCCAATACCAGAAACATGTTTAAACAAAGAGTGACAGACATTAGAATACAGTTAGATCTAGCTGCGCTGTCTTCCTTAAGATCCATGAAATGGTTAGCAAAGGCCAAATCTCTTTTTCAGGAAGAAAAATATTTGTCCTTTGCAAGGAAAAGGGACTTGCGCACGGCCTTTATATATCTCCAATTTGAGCAAATGGAAACTAGGATGTTGCAAGGTCATTATCAGGGTATTCCTGTTCAAGATAGAATTTGCATATGTGGGGCATTTGCCATTGAAGATCTTGCCCACTACTTATTGCACTATCAGCTATGTGTTAACATTAGAGTCCACTACTTCAACCCATTTCTAGTTAGTTAGAGGGAGTGGGATGACGAGTTCAAGCTGACTTTCCTTTTGGAAGGGGTTAATCCTTTTGTGACTCAAAGAGTGGCCCTCTTTGCATATTATGCAGCTAAATTGAGGAAGCAAGTAGTAGATAAAGAGTTGTGGGTAATCTCTTTTTTAATTACTTGAGGGGTGTTCTAATGATTCAGAGGGGTTGGTCTTTTTAATCTTTTTTAATCTGAAAAATTGTTATATTATCTGTATATATTGTTTTCTATTTTCTATTTTTACTACTTGTTGATGTGTTTCCTTGCTGATGATGCTGTTTTTGTTCTCTCTTCCACGCTTCAGGTTTTGTTCCCTTTTCTTAATTGTTCGACATAGTCTGTAGACTGATTCAATAAAGATTTGTATGCTCTTATCCTGTAGTGAAGAGATGAAGCGATGTGACTCAAACTAAATTTCTAAGGGTAGTACAGGAACAAGATTCAAAGCAGTAGAAGATTGCCTATCTCCAGACTATTGTTTCCACCATGGAAAGGAAAGTATTCATATCTCTCTGCCAGAGTAAAGAGTGGGGTCCAGAATGAGCTAAAGGCCTTAGCATTAGGTGACAGATAGGAATCATGATAACTCCCTAATATCTGGGCAGGTGAGGAAACAAAGGAGAAATTCAGCAGGAAGAGGAAGTGGGTGACAGATAATCAGTTGCTCTGTGGAGGCAGTTTCAGGTGCTATTGTTTCTAAAGGTTGATAGTTGAGGGACATTTGCAAGTTCGTTATCATTCTTCGCTGACTATGACCTGGCCATGTCCTGAGGTCTCATCTGACCTACCTATCACATGTGTTCAGCCAGTGCTGTTCACCAGCATAGCTTTTCAGCCATAACAGTGTATAATTTATATTTTATGCCAATTATATGATATATACCAATCATACAAGATCATAGACTGGGGGTGTACAGACTAGCAACAAAGACAGATATCTTTTTTGAGTGTTGCAAACAATCCATCTGGTATCCTGAGAACAACAGCATTCCTGTATAAATATTGGAAAGATTTCTTATATAAATGTTGGAAAGATTTTGCAAAGCAGAGTTTCCGTATTGTTTGCTGCAAAAGGTGGAATGAAAAATTAATCATATCTTGGGTTTTTTAAAAATATATTTTGGTCATATGGTAATATATTTATGTTTATAATTGCACATTGCCATAGTTCCTTTAAGTGAAATAATAAATATTTTATAAATGAAAAGAAAGCGCTGCTCAGACCCCTTGGACTATCTCATACCAGCTGAATATTGGCTGAATCTTCTGGCTGTTAAAAACAGAAGTAGACTCCTGGTAGCTTCTTGGACCTATTTTGAACTGAAAGCATGGGGACAGGGTTTCAGGGTGTTAATGCCCCTTGCCCTATTGCAGCTACTCACCAGTGCTGTGCAGCAGGGATATGAGAATTATCTTTAAGATTCGGATTTTCTACAAATATTACAACCCAGATCCTGCATGGGGCACACCACTACAATGTCATACCTATACTCCATTCACTGTATATGAACGTGTGCACACTGTAAGGTATGATCACTCTTAAGGTGTCCTGGGAAACCAATGTATCCCCCAATGTATTTTATTTATTACCCTTTTGAGAACATTACCATTTTAGAGATCTAATTTCTGTCCATTCAGTCTTTTATCATAGAATCATAGAGCTGAGAGAGAAACCAAGGGCCATCCGGTCGAACCCCTGCTGTTACCCCAAAAGGTGGGTGAATCAGAAGTCCACCCAAAATGCCAATGCCTCTGTGAAACAGTGGGGAATATTAGATCGAAGAAGAGGCCTGTGAGAGTGGGATAACCTAGCAGGAACTTTTACAGCTGTGTATACTGGTAATAATGCAGGAACACCAGTCGGAGACCTAAAGAATATTTGTTTTATTGGCAGAATTAACAATCTCACACACACATAAGATCCAAACAGTCTCACAATCACTCAAGGCTAATTGAAGGAAAAGGGAGGAAAAATTGGATAGTGAGAAGTTAGGCCAAAGTAGGTGATATTTCCCTATCCGGCAGAGAAGAGATGAAGTGATGTGGCTTAGACTAAGGGTCTGAGAGTAGTACAAGGACAGGAATTGAAGCAGCAGAGTGATAGCCTCTGCCCAGAGAACTACAAGTTATCAGGCTCAGAGCCAGGGCTTGAATACCCTGTTTCTGCCCTGAGGGAGTGGGTGATAATGACACTCTAGGAAAGTAGATAATGGGGTCCAGAATGAGCTAATGGATTTAGCAGTAGGTGACAAAGGACTGATGAGAATTGTGATAGCTCCCTAATGGCTGGACAGAAAAAAAAGAGAAATTTTGGCAGGAAGAGGGAGTGGCTTGAAAACCATCAGGGGCAGTTTCAGGTGTTCTTTTTTTCCAAAAGTTGAGCCATTGAGGGACATTTGCAAGTCCATTATCACTGGAGCTTCACTGATTATGACCTGGTCATTTCTTGAGCTCTGACCTACTTTCACATCACACATGTTCAACCAGTCCTCTTTCACTAGCATAGCTTTCCAGCCATATCAGTGTACAATTTATATTTTATGCTGATTAGATTTTATTTGCCAATTATAAAATATCATGGAGTGGGTGGTGTATGGCCTGGTACTACTGCCATGCAGAAACACACAATCAAAGCATATCCCACAGATGGCTATCCAACCTGTTTAATAATCCCCAAAGAAGGTGTGATAGAGCCTGGGGTTGTGATCAGTCTGAGTGACAGGGCAGCCCTAGCAACAGGTTACCAAGTAACCCAAGTGGGTAAGAGAGAAACCCAGCCCATTGGTGTGTGGGAGGGTTTGAGCTTTATGAGGAGGAGGTCTATATAAGGGAATGACTTGTAGTTTTTGGAGCTTCCTTCAGAGAGATTTCCAGAGAGAGTTTTGAGCGTGAGCTTTTCAGTCAGCCAAGGGAGGTTGTCTGAATAAGTTGGATTATCTAATCAGAGGTCTAGTGAGAGACAGAGAAGAAACCAATCTACTTTGAGTTGGGTCAGAAGCAGTGACCTAAACTTGAGGATTTAGCCTTTGAGCAGAAAAGGAAGCCAAAGACCTGGGTGTGCAGGAAAGCTCTGAAACTGAATACTATGGCCCTTTCTGCACCTTAACTTTTTCTGGCACTGGGGTGTGGGGATCGTGCAAGCAGCCTCTGGTGAGAGGGTCTCGCATCCCTGCTGCTTCGGCTCTGCACAAGTTGCCTGCTCATGTGAGAGCCCCGCCTCTTTCTTCTGCAGTGCAGCCTGGGAGTTTCCGAGGCTGCGCTGGGGCAGGAAGCGCGACTGGCACACCTCCGGAGGCTCCACAGACCAGGTAAGTGCACACGGGGCCCTGGAGCAAAATGAAAAGGTGCGCAATTGGCACCTGCCAGCCCCTGGAGCATCGCATGGTAGTGAGCGCATCGTGCAGATCACTCCTCACAATTGCGTGACGCTCCAGGTGCACTTTCACCTGGCAGATGCCGTGCACAAAGGGCCTTTGTTGAGCTGAAGAAACTGGTTAAACACTTTTGGAAGTTCTATTTTGCCTAAATATACTAGTAGCACCGAATACCTTTTCCCTGTTTGTTATTTTCATACTTTTTCATTAGTTTTAATTTTACAGAAATACACTAACAAAGCTTATTAAAGTTTCCACTCGGCGGAAGCAATGGATAATTTGAACAATTTTGTTCCAACAGCAAAAACCACATTGTTTTCAAAGACTATTCCCAGCTTGGGATTATTCTGCACGAAATCTAAATGTAGTTGTTTTGTAGAAATAATATTTCTGTGTCAAAACTTCTGTGCAGAAAATGTTATTTCATACACAGGAAATGCTATTTTCTGCCCCAGACAGCAAAGAACAAATTGTGCACAGAATAAGTCCCAAACTGGGAGGATTCTCATCAGGTCAGGATTTTTCTAACCAGGATTTCTGCACCCTTGATAACCCTTTGGGAGAAGAGGTGAACGTTTCATGAACATCTTTGAACAGTCTTTCCATCCCTAATTTCAGCAGAGGTAACATTTCAGGAAATTTTGATTCATGAAGGCCAAAAGTGTTTTTATCTCTCTCTGTTTTAGAAAATTAAATAATTTGAATACATTATTGTTGTGAGTTTTTAAGTATTTTCTTACTTATGATAACCCTAAGGCAAACTTATCATGGGGTTTTCTGGAACTGAAAGTATATGAAACACTCAGGGATAGCCTATGGATTTCCATGGCCAAGCAAGGAATCAGATCTTGGTTTCCAGGGTCATAGTAAAATACTCAAACCACTACACCATGCTGCCTCTCATTCAGATATATATACAACAGATTTTCGTAGGAAACTTAAACTTGTTTCCCTCCTTTAGTAACACACAAACAAAAAATCATTTATAACTTAGTTGGGATATAACATTTTTCTGTTTTATGAAACTGTAACAATAAAGAAGACTGAGTTTTGTAGAAGCAAAAGGGAAATGTGGCAGTGTCAGGATGCTTTGATTCTATCCTGCTTTGAACCTGTGTTATGTGTCAGCAATACATATAACAGCAGTTGCAACGGCAGTTCCTACAGCAAAGCTTGCTAGTGCTAATATGTATCCACTTTCAGGTAGCTCTTTGAACAGTGTAGCTACTTTTAACATTTATAATATCAATAGGATCCAAATGGCTCATAAGCTCTGTATTCAATGTTATTTTGCAGCAGGCATTTGGAAGGAAAGATCAAAGCTGGAGGGATGAATAAGAATGCAAGAAAAAAGAAGCTTTCTAGGAACATTTAGATAGGAGTCAGAAACATATCCCAGTTCTCATGGTGAAAAGTATGTAAATAATTGTACGCCTGTATTGTATGCAAACCAATCTTTGACATGTGTACCAAATTTCAAATAGAAAGGTATAAAACATGTACCAAACTCAAAAGATGTAGTCTCAGACACATTTTGGTAATGTTGCTGTGTTGCTTGATTCTCTGCAATAAATGCTTCTTTTTCAAAACTCTGAGTGAAATTCTTCAGGGCAAGTTAGCTGGGACATGACAGGCAGTGAAGTGAAGAAAGACGTAAAGCTGCTATACACCATGTTCCCTAAGCACAAATATCTGATATTTTCTCATCTTTTTGTCATATTTTGTCACCTTGAGCAGTTGGCTTATGAAGCCACCTCTGCCTCCATATACCCCCAAAGTTACCTTTTAGCATCTCCGGAAATTGTGTGTATCTTTACATGCTTTCCATTTAATTCAACTCTTAGGGACCTGATTGAGTTCATCCAGATCTGTTTTAACTGGTTTTTAACTGTCTTGCTTTAACTTGTCAAATTGTTTAATCTGCTCCTACTCTGTTCTCTTTTCAACTGTTTTGAATTCGTTAAATATGCTAAATTGAGATCTTTAGTTACAGAGGTGGGGCAGGGGTAGAAATAGTTAAATAAACAAACTTCAACTTATAGGGAAATTTTTAAATAGCTTTTTAATTTGGGGCCACATGTGATGATACCCAAGTTCTTTCAGCTTTCAGTTTGGGTAAATCTGATGAACAAGACCTCGCAGATGTTTTCCTCTTTCCCTGCTTGGACTTGTGGGTTTCCTCTTAATCTTCTTTATTTTCAGGACACTAAAAAAATAATTGTGCTGCTCCATACATTTCAGTCAATGCAGTCACATTTCACAAGGGTTCAGCGGTCCCTGGCTTCTCATCTCCAGAGCTTCTGATGCATCAGCAAAAGCAAACCCAAACTGCAGGACAAATAGATGGCTGCCTCCTTCCTCGTGAAACTGTGCATGAGAAGAAGTGGTTGATATATGGGGTGCATATGGGGTGCATGAATATCCCATTGAAGTAAGGCAAATTCTCACATATAATATTCACTTGGTGCTGGAATGATCTATACGTTTATTGCAGAAAAGACCAGAAAATGTCTCTCAAAACAAAAGGAGAAGTAGAGTTTCTCTGTGCCAGGTGCCTTACTGCCCAGAGCTTTGATTTTCAGCGAGGGACAACACAGAGTTGATAGGGCCAGGGGAGGTTGCCTATACCGCTCATCTGGGATGTGATAACAATGTCCTTGGGGTCTTTGAGGGGCTTCAGCTTGAAGTTCTGGAGGATGGTGGTGAAGAACAAGAAGAGCTCCATGCGGGCCAGACCTTCTCCAGCACAGATCCGCTTCCCTGCAAGGAGACGCCAGAGAGAGTAGAAGAGAAGAGAAGAGAAGGGATATTACAGAGGGAAGTGAGGAATTTCTCTGGGAGGCATATCACTGAGAAGTGGACAAAAGTATTGCATGTTTTTTCTTTTTCTTGTACATCTCTGTAGTGTTCTGTAGTGTGTCTCTAGTTTGTCCTACTCTTAATAAAACAAGGGCAGACAGGCAGACGAGGAGAGTTTTTTTATGACTCCTCCTGTATGGATTTA
This sequence comes from Cyclura pinguis, assembly GCA_030412105.1. Classification (NCBI taxonomy): domain Eukaryota; kingdom Metazoa; phylum Chordata; class Lepidosauria; order Squamata; family Iguanidae; genus Cyclura; species Cyclura pinguis. The sequence goes on along the minus strand of CM059599.1, from coordinate 11,284,602 downwards.
AGGGAAGTGTGAGAAGACAAAGAGGACCCACTCTGTAGAGAAGACGAGGTTGTGCACTTGCCTCAGTCCCTGATTGGAAGAAAGGCAGAATAGAAATAAGAAAGAATAAATGAGATGCTTGTTCAAGGATATGCAGGACATTCATACAGACCTGGAAGGGTGGAAGGGTGGAAGGGTGGAAGGGAGGGAGGGAGGGAGGGTGGAAGGGTGGAAGGGTGGAAGGGTGGAAGGGTGGAAGGAAGGAAGGAAGGAAGAGAACCTGAAGCTTAACTGACAAGAATTTCACTAAAATGTTCTTCAACTTCAAATTCCTTTTCCATTGCACTGGGAATGGAAAAGAAGTTGTTGGGGTGGGGCAGCAGCAGCAGCAGCAATAACAGCAGCAACTGATTTGGCACAGAATCAATTCAAGGTCCTGAGCTGCCATGGAGAAGGGAAGATCAGTGCTTTATGTCTGATGTTCTTTACAGACTTCAGATCTCATGCATCGAGACTGTAAAACATGTGTAAATCCCCTCCATATATGCAGGGGTTCCATTCCAGGAATCCTCACATTAAAAAAAAATGTGAATACTCCATTCAGTTATCCTCAGTGGATGCAACATGTGTGCACCTGCAACAGCGTGCATCTCACAGGTCCTTTGACAACTCATGTGTGCTGAGACTGTGTCAGCTGAGGAGGCTCTGTAATATCATGATTTCACACTGATACTACAGCCGTGGCTGTGTCTTATGAAATCTCAGGATTGTAGTATTGTGAGGGACTCAGAATTCCCTCCCAGAGGACTCCTTTAGTTTGGCAGTTCTTGGGACTGTGCATTAGAGCAATCTAGAATGAATTGCATAGTACCTCCCCATGCTACCCATTCCAGGATCCTAAAAGGATGGACCCATGGTAGGTAAGTCGCATCACACCACTGTAACTATGCAATGCAGATTCACCCATGAGTTTCTTCATAACAAGGACACATTCCTGATTGTGATTTTATAGAATGTGAATAAGACTGGTGGTGAAAGACCCAGACAACAAATTCAAAAGTGGTGTTGGAGAACCTGTGGACAACGTCAGAAACACAAGGCTACCAGACCTGGACCTAACTCTGGTTAACTTGGATGCACTGAATTCTGATCATGGGTCTGATAGGAAACAAGAAGGAACTCTTTTTGGTCTAAAGTGCTTTGCAGACCACAGTCAGTATGATTATTCAGTGTATGCTGGAGATGACACTTCCCTTCACTCCCCCAACAATGGAAGATTAAGGAGATCCAAAAAAAAAAAAAAAAAAAAGAAAAAGAAAAAAGAAAAAAGAAAAAAAAAGATGCTGCCCAATGAGGGAGGGATCATTTTACCTGCTGAAAAGGGCATGAAGTAATCACTCTTCCTGAAAGTCCCATCTTCATGCAAGAAATGCTGTGGGTCAAACTCTGTGGGGTTGGGAAATTCCTTGCTGTCGTGCAGCACCGAGGTCAGAACAGGATATATTGTGGTCCCCTGCAGGGAATAAAGGATCCAGGGAGATACTCTATCATCAGAAGTATGAGGTCAGATACCTTAGAAAAAAGAGCAATCCCCTCAATGATCCTTGGAAACCAAGCAAGGTTAAGGGAAACAACTCTAAATACTCTTGGGACAGGAACCACTTGAACTGGGAGCAAAGAACCTACCTTGGGGATGACAAATTGTCTGAATGGTGTGTCTTTGATTACAGTATGGGGGAGACTCAAAGGGACGAGAGAGATGAACCTCTGGATCTCATGGATGACAGCATCTGTGTAAGGCATCTGTCCACGATCAGCCATGCAAGGCCTCCTTGAGTGGCCAACCACTCGGTCAATCTCTTCCTGCACTCTCGCTGTTGTGAGAGAGGTGAAGTTCAATGCCAAGCCACAAAAATCCAGGAAACATCAGAGGAGTCATGCAAACTTCCCTGGAGTTTTGACCTGTGTAGCTCATTGCAAGGCAATATTTAAGTGGTTTGAGAATATTTGGATCCTATTTTAGTGATTATTTTTTTTCCTGTTAGGCTATCATCTTTATATCCTAAGAACTACCCAAAGAGAGAGGTAACATCATCACAAATAACACAAATCATAACGACCACTAGTTCCCATTGTTTTGTCCTGATGGTCTAAATAAATTCCAGCCCAAAGGCAGGGATCAAAATATATGGCTACCAATGGTATTTGCTTTCTAAAGCTGCTGCATTTGTGTCACCGAAGTACAGGTCTCTAAGGTCCTTGTAAGTATATGTGAGTCATAAATCCAGATATATACTGTCTCTGAAGAAGGATGCTTGAATGAAAGGCACTGATCTCTTAATGAACAACCATAAGTTTCTGGGATATTGGCTCTCTTTGTTTTGTCAGTGTGGTGGATAATTTCTGGATTTCCCTGCATTTGGTCCTTTTCTATTGTCACCAGTGTCACACAATTAGAATTGAGCGTTCAGTATCACTGCAGCATAGCAGACACAGATGCACAATGTGCTTTGAGCAACGCACATTCAGGTGTGCAATGCATTTTACCGTCACACATGTCACGTTTGATTTCATATTGGATTGTGCAACACTGCAGTTCACTAACACCTACTTGTCACATACCTCCGAGAGCTGTCTCAATGACGTCTCTTTGTGTAGAAGTCAATGACTTTTGAACAAAAGACATGTTTATGAAAAAATCAATTTCCTCATGTGAAAATTAGGTATCCTTTCCAAGAAACTAATTTTCCCCATGAAGTACAAAAAGGGAATCAATGTTGTGTGTAAACCCTCCTATTCCTGACAAACAAGAAAAAACTGGCTGAAGTTATTAGTCCCTGCTTGTAGGAATGCACGGATTGGCACCCTTAGTGGAGACCAAGTAAACCGTCATTCAATATGGTGCAACCTAAAGGAGCTGAAAGGTGGTAACCAAATACAAGTGAGAGTGTTGATGTGTAGTTGTTTTACCTTCTATCTCTGGGTATTTCTGGAGAATCAGAAGCCCATATCTGAGAGTGGTACTGGTTGTTTCTGTTCCTGCACCAAACAAGTCAAGTGTGGAGAAAACCATGTTCTCAATGGTGAATTCAGATGCCCCATTATCTTTTTCCTGCAGAAATATGCATCAGATGCAGTGGAGTCAATTTTACTCTGCTCAGTCAAATAAAATAACAGACGACTATAACAAATGACAAAGATTAAAGCTGATGGAAACTTTGCCTGTACTCTACCATAATCTTTGCAGAATTGCAAACAATTCCTAGAAGGATGAAAAGTGGCAGCTGTCAACAAAACCAGGTTGAGCTCCAAATTACTGAGGAAGAATGCTGACAATTTAATTAAACTGTAATAATTGACTTTGGTGTAAATTGCTTAGAGAATCATAGAAATTTATGGGAAAAAGAAGATGGTTACGAGTACCAACCTGGAAGGAGACACATCCTCCTGGACAATCCAGAAGCACAAGATCATCTCCTACCTTGAGCAGTGCATGATTTTGTCTCACCTGGTCCATTTTAATACAGAAGCAGTCAATGAAGTCCCGAGGCGAACTGGGGTCCAGGGTAGACTGGTGCTCCTTCGTTTCCTCTAAAACAAATTCCATTACTTTATTGAAGTTTGACTCCACTCTGTGATGAGGCCCAGGGATGAAGTCCATGAAGGAAGGAAAAATGTTGCAGAGCTAAATGGGAAATCAGAATAAATGAACTGAGCGTCACTGTCAGACCAGCTGGAAAATGATTTCATCTTCCAATGACATCTGGGTACCCTGAAAGAGCAAGCGAGCTAATTCCAGAACATGAAAACCAGCAGGATGGGGAAAAAGTTCTATAGACACTGTGCCTTGTCTCTGGTGCTGTTGCTTATCTCTCTAATTAGTGACAATAGAAATGTCAATAGATATGAATGAAGAATTTCCACAGTACTCTCTCTGCTGTGTGGAAGAGTGCAAGGGTATTAAGTGTCCTGCACAATTTCCAGCTGCTATTTGTACTTTGTTAGTGGCCTGCCTGTATAGAAATAAGATTTTTTTTCCGTATAAAGAAAGAAATCTGATCCTCCTATGTTGAAAACATGTTTCCTAGCTCCCCAAAGACTCATTGTGTCTCCAACTGCAAAACTTCTGTGGCCATCATTCTGTTTTCCTACCTCTGACGTCCGTGTGTGTATGCAGGAGAGACTCTGTATTTTTGACTGGGATGGTTAAGGACTTACCTGACTCCAAGGAGAGCTGAGAATTTCAAAGTTGTCACTGAATAAGCTCATTATTGTGAGAAACTGCTTGTCATCATAGTCGTAATGCTTTCCAAAGACAATGGAACAGATGACATTGGAAGTAGCACAATTGAGGAGGAAGGTGGGGTCGAAGGGCCGCTCTGGAGAAACATAAAAAGAAAGAGCTGGAAGTGAGTGCAACTCTGGGTCTCCCAGAATTGTTATTTGATAGTGGAAAATAGTGTATATTACTGATATAAGATCAGCTTTCTCAGTGGTAAATCAATGCAGTTCATTCTCTACATTAGAGAAAAAGCGTCATAGCTGGTGGAATTCCAATCCCCTGACAGCAGAATCTCATCCAGATCACACTAGGGCTAACACTGTAGATCCCCATGGTGCACCCTGCCTCCAAGTAAGATGGACAGGAGATTGATCTTTCAACTTAGAGAAAGCAGGAACAAACAAATGAAATTGAACTGTACAAGAGTGAGTCATTTTCCATCCCAATAACTATGAGAACAAACGAGGTAAGTTGCTAAGAGGAGGATTTACTTCCCCTGCCTCTTCCCAGCTTCCACTACATCCTTCAGTTGTCTTGCTTAAACATCAACCTTATAGCAAAGCTTACTGAACAGATTATAGATTCTGTCCACCTCGGACTAAAGGGCCACAACTGCTACATTCATATTACATCAGTCCAGGTTTTAGCAAATCACAACCTAGATTTAGAGACCACGAGGGCCATTGAGTCCAACCCCCTGCCATGAAGGAATACAACATCAAAGTGTTCGCTGCAGATGGCCATCCAGCCTCTGTTTAAAACCCTTCATAGAAGGAGATTCCACCACACTCCAAGAGCATTCCACTGTCAAACTGCAAATGTTTAGATATAATCTCTTTTCCTGATGTTTGAAACCATTGCTCCATAGTATCCTAAACTCTGGAACAGCAATGAGCAAGCTTGCCCCTTCCTCCATATGACATCTGTTCAAATATTTAAACATATCTCTCATATCACCCTGTAACCTTCTCTTCTCTAGGCTAAAATACCCAGCTCACTAAGCCACACCCCAAAGGGCACGGTTGCCAGGACTTTCACCATTTTCTTCACCCTCTACTGGACATGTTCCATTTTGTTGATATCCTATGTTGCAAAGTAAACCACCATCACCCTTCCAAACTATGTCCCAAACTGAACACAGGATTCCAGGTGATGTCTGACCAAAGCAGAATCAGGTGTTACTTCTACTTCCCTCAGGGCATGTATGTGTGTGTGGATGTTTGAGGGAGACCACAGCTTCTTTCCTGTGGAGTCAGTCTTTCAATACCTGAGGTGTACCCTCTTGTGATTGCCTACAAATACTAGGAACTAAGTATACAATAGTAATTACCCACAAAGAATGGAAACCCATGAACTTTGATTCTAACTAAAGAGCTTGAAGTACAGGAGAGATACATTTTCTTGGGCCATCTCCAATTGTGTGAGAGGGGCCTTTTGCATAGAACATTTGAAGTCCCAAAGCTTCCTGATCATATCAATCCGTAGACCCTTCTACCTCCTGGTGATAAATTCCAGGACTCTAGCTGCGTCCTCTGAACTGTAGGCAGGATCTTCACTTTCATGAACAGTCAACAAAGTACTAAAATAGTCCCAAGACTAAGACACATTAAAAAAGTTTTGAGTTTGGAGCTTTATGCCAGAGTGGTTGGCAGACAGGGATGAACAGAATAATCTCCTGTAAAGTCCTGTGGAGATACCAATGGGAGCTGTGGTGTTGGACAGAAATTACATACCCTTAGTGGCATGTAACTGTTCCAGGAGATACTGGGCTTCTTCTTGGATCCTCTCCTCAATGCTTTTCTTCCCCATCCCAAAGTTGCGGAGGGTGGTCAAGGCAAAACGCCGGAGCTGCTTCCATCTCTCCCCATTGCTTAATATAAGTCCTAGAAAGGGAAGAGACAAAGAGAAGAAGAGAGAGGAAAGAGAGAAAAGGAAAGAGAGGGGAGACAGAGAGATGGAATCATTTCCAAATAACCTGTTTAAAAGCAGAACAGTATGATAGTTTAGTTAACTTTAAAGTGAAAAGATTGTAAGCCAACAACTAGTAAGTTCAGCTAGGATTGGTGATAGTGGTTTACTTTCCAATATAGGTTATCCTCTTTTGTTCTGAGTCAGACATTACCTACAGATTCACCATCTCTCCCAGGAAACTCAGTTATAGTATTCTTATCCCTGGGATTTTCCTGGGATATCTCTTCTTCAAGTTTGTTAGCAGTGTATGATAGCTCATTTAAATCCAAAGTGAAAAGATTGTAATTCAACAAATACCAATTACAACTTGAAAGAGCAAAAGTGGTCCACTTTCCAAGACTTTGTTCTGTGCTGGACATTGAATGACTCCTCATCTATTCAAAGAAACTGAATTTCAGTGTTCTTATCCTGGGACTTTTGAAGGGAAGAAAAGGGAAAACAAAGGTGGGTTTAATGGGGAGGGTGAGAAAAGGGATTTTCAAACATTTGTACAGCTTTTTCCTTTTCTCTAAAGCTCCAAATCTCCAAGCAGGGACAAGAGGGGATGTGGTCAAAGTATAGTCCGCCCTCCACATTTGTGAGCTTGATTTCATGAATTTGATTATTCATAAGGTGCCCGTGCCTCCCCATCCTCTTAGCTTTTGCTTTGGTGCAAGTTCTCAGCGCTGGGGCCAGAGGCAAGGGGAAGCTCTGGAGAACAGAAGAAAACCATGTGCTGCCTTCCCCCAGCCCCTCATCCCCTTATCTATTGTCTCAGTGTGAGTTCCTTCTATCCTCTGGAGCTCTTCCCTCTTGTTCCCTTGCCTCTGACCACAGCACAGAGAAGGAAGGTTCGCATGCAAAGGAAGGCTCACTTGCGAAGACAATAGGTAATTTAATGGAAGGGTAGAACCCCAGAAGGGAATGGGCAGGGGATCATGAGGGAATCATGGGAAAGGGAGTTATTAGCAATTTTTCCACTTTAGTGAGGGTTCTGTGCCCCAAATTCTTGTGAATGTGGAGGGACCATTGTATAGGTGGCATTTTTAACTTCATTCTGCTAAGGAAAAGTAAAATAAGAAAAAACTTAATAGTTAAACTCCCTTGAATTGAAATGGAATTGAATCAAGATTTTTAGCTTTAATCTCTTTGGTTGTTTCAATATTTCTATCCTGCCCTATATCATATGATCTGAGGGTGGCATAAACAAAATTAGTCAAAGCTATATAAAATATGAACACTCACTGATCATTTTAATTTCTTCAGAGTATGTTAAACAAATTGCCATTAAAATATGGTAATTAAAACCACACTAGAAAGTCATGTTTTAAATTGGAACTCATATTACCCCAGGATTGGTGCCAAACGGACCTCCAGTGGGAGGGTATTCCACAACTGACGTAGCATGGCAGACAAGCCCCTGACCCAATGGCCTATCATAGTGTATTGCTCTGCCCCCCACCCAGACAAATATTTTAAAAAAAGGCTCTTTCAAGTATTAAGGTTCCAAGCTGTTGAGATCATTGGATTTAAGCCCATTTCCAAACAGTGAGAGGCAAGGATGCTACTTCGGCCTTGCATGGCAGGGTGAAATGGGGAGTAGTTTCCAAGCTGCATGCCTGCTCCTTCCACTGCAGGTCACTTACCCACCTGCAAAACCTCAGATGACTCCAATCACAAGGAGAAAGAGAGCTAGGTGTCTTCAACATACTAATAAGCGGCCCACCATAATGCCAAGGGGTGACTGGGTGATTCAGGATATCTTTCCCAGAAGAGGTTTAAAACCTCCAAGTGTAAATGACCCATGAGGCTGGATTGGATTACTTGGGCAGAGAAGGTAATAACATAACTTTGCAGCTGTGTGCACCGTATAGCTATGGATAGATTATGCGTGTGTTGTGTGAGGGATTTTACAATATCTGCGATGATATCTTTTTCTCCCTGACCCATTGGGGCATTGGTTGGATGATTAGGTCTACGCCTTGAGCCAAGTGAGTTAAACCCATGGTTGATGAAATTTCTATATCTTTGGTCTTGGTCCCAATAATTCCTAACTTGTTTGCTAGGATTTCTGTGTCTATAGCATTTATTACTGCTCCACCAGTCCCAATGCCTCCTACCATAGTGCTTACAATGTTGCATTTGTTTCGTGCATGTGGGTGAGAGAAAGAGAGGCAGTGCAATGATCCCACTGGGTCCACGGCGGCGTAAGGAAGGGTCAGCATACTGGCAGAACCTTGGAAATATTTACTACCGTGAGGTTGAGCTGAATAGAGGTGCTAACCGACTGAGTCCGGGAATAGGCAAAGACCTCTACGTCTTTCTTGTTCACTGTGCTGCCTAAATACATAGAAAGGGAGTTTGACAGACAGGGTTTTGTGAACAGGATGAAGGGACATTTGATTTGGCCACAAGAGACCTTGCAACCAGCAGGAGTTCAAGTTATATTTGGACATATGAGGAGAAAGGTTTTCCATTCCCATGATGAGTGACAGCCCTCAAATGTGAAATCCCGAAGGCGGGATTCTTATGGGCCATCCTTGAATATTACTGGTAGTTACCGGCTGGGGGAAAGCGATGAATAGCTGTCTGGACCTGGTCCCTGTAGCCAAGCACACTCATGTTTAGGTCAGAACTAATTCCACTATGGAGGTGAATATGGATCCTGGTATATATCTCTACCGGGTGGCAATGATCATACGAACTCTTCATACCTACTTCCTCCAGTTCCCACTCTGTCCCTTTGTACACATTCCAGTGGCATGTGGCTTGAATATTATACTGACAATCTTTCTTAAAGTGGGTGTTATACTCTCTAGTACATGGGGTTCCTGTGACAAAAACCAACAACAGCCAGGACAACGGAAAAGAGCCCATTCTGTCTCCCTGTAGGGAACAACAGAACGCAGGGCTTGAGCATCAATACTGCAAAGGTCTTCTACAGGAGAGGGGAAAGAGGGGGAGGGAGGGAGACTCGTGTCTCCCTAAATCCTCTCTAGTGCGTACCCATTGTCAAATGCAGAGTAAGTAGATGCAAACATCTCAGAGAGGTCTATCTAGGGCAACTCCCAATAATTTAACAATGTCTGAGGTATCAGAGCATCCACCATGGGGCTCCCTGCTAGCTCCTCTGGGTGCTCAGGGAGATCTACCTTCCTGGGGTCAACAGTTCTTCCCTTCCACTCCTTATGTTGGAAGACATGGAAAAACTTGAGCCAGTCTCCCTTCTTGTGCGGGATCTGCACTTGGTTTACCGCTGGAGAAATTCTCTTTTCAATGGGGATGGGTCCTACCCATTTCGCTGCCAGGAAATGCTTGTCCTTCCTTTCATTGGCAGGGGTGATGTACAAACCCTAATCTTCTGTCCATTTTCTGCAAGTTCTTCCCCAGTTGGGCAGTATCTTGCCGGTGGATCTGACCTATATTCTAAATCAGACTCCTCACCCACTCGTTGTTTAAGACAACAGGCTCTAAGTTGGAGAGGAGGCTAGTGTTGATCCAGAATGCTTCTGGTAGTAACATTTTCCACCCAGTCATCACCATATGTGGTGTGAACACCATAGGATACCACGGTGCCCCTAAATGCCATCAAGATGATGGGCAGCTTAGTGTCCCAGTCTTTTCTGGAAGCACAAACCACCTTATGGAGTGCTTCCTTTAATGATCTATTGGTTCTCTCTATTTGTCCGGAGCTCTGGGGATGATGGGCAATAGGAAATCTCTGCCTTATCTCAAGGGCCTTGCAAAGTTCCTAAGTGACCTCCCTGGTGAAATGGGGCCCCATATTGCAGTCAAGCTCACGTGATATACCCCAGCATGGCCAAACGTTGTTAAACAATAAGTGCATCACAGTGGCGACCATGTTATTGTAGCATGGAAAAGCCTCAATCCACTTGCTGAAGGGATCAAGCACTGTCAGACAGTATTTGTTTCCCCTTGGCATTGACAGGAGCGGTCCAATGACATCTATCTGAATGCGGGACCAGGGACTCTTGATTCTTTGGTGCTGAGTCGGGGCCTTGGGCCCAGAGGGGTCTGTGTTAACCATGACGCAAGCCAAGCAGTTGACTACCCACTGGTTGACATCATGCTTGAGCTGGGGCCACCAACCTGTCTCTTGGACTCTCGATAACATGATCTCTTGTCCACGATGTCCTTGTTCATGTACAAATTAGATCATTTCACCATGGAGGTCTATTGGAACAATCCAGTGAAACTGGCCGTCTGCATCTACAGCCCAAAACACTCCTTCCCACTCCTCTATTCTGAACTGGCTAGAATCGTTGGTTCCCTTCCTAGCCAACTCAGCTATCTCAGAATCTCCCTCCTGCAGCGTGGGAAGAACAAGGGGCTGTTTGGGCTTTACATTAATAGGAGCTATGGGGATTCCATCATCCTGCAGAGCTGTTTATCTGGACAGAGCATCTACTCTGTTGTTCCAGAAGCATGTGGTTGAAGCGCTCATTTGGTGTCTCTTGACATGAGCAACCCATGTCGGAGCAGTCCTGTCCTGAATTTTGGCAGCAATTCAGACCCACTTTTCCAGATGGGCGATTGACTTCCCATCAGAAGTTTTTAGATCATTTTGGAGGCAGATTGAGAGCCAGACACTTGAAGCCTTGGCTGTCCAGAACAATGGCTAGGGGATAGTCAGAGCAGCTCATGCTGTGGTATAGCACATAGAGCTTCTACCTTGGCTGCTTGGCTGGAGTGGGACCTGGCTTTCCCTTGAAGGGAGAAGGAGTCAGTCACGTGGACTACTCCAAAGCCAATCCTAGGGCTCCCGTCTACATGCATGGAGGATCCATCGCAAAACCAGCAGACGAACCCTTGTAACTGTGCCTCTTCAAGAGAGGCTCCCCACTCAACTGGCCAATCTATAGTCTTGATGGGTGGCAAAGGACACTCATGCATGGCTCTGGCAATGATTAGGCCATATGGAGCCTACAGTTCTTGGAGCTGTTTTTGGAAGTCCACCCCACACAACACCAGGGAACGGGTGCATTTGTCTATCCAGGCGTTGGGTACTTGGCCGTTCTGGACTTTCCCAGATGGAATGTATTTAAGCAACGTGTCGGGTGTCTGGATGATCACACGGGTGCCTCCAATAATAAATTCTCAGTGCATCAAGGCCCAGCTCAGTGCAAAGCACATTTTCTCATACGGACTAAATTTCGTCCCACGTGGAGTCAAATTCCTGGAGGCGTATGCAATAATACACTGAGTGCCATTCAAAGGCTGGAAAAGAACTGCCCCGATGCATCTGTCAGAAGTAGCTAACTGGAGGAGGAATGGTTTAGTCATGTTTGGGTGAGCTAAGGCGGGTGTCTTCATTAAATCCTCCTTCAACTGTGCAAATGCCTGTTGCTGTGCAGGACCCCATTCCCACTGGGTGGTCTTTTCCAGGAGAACATACAGAGGTCTCAGCTTGGCAGCAAAGGACCTTATGAAGTCTCGAGAAAAATTAAATATACTCAGGAGGGAACATTGGGAATGCACGCCGGTGGATGCTGGTAACTTGGAAATCACCTCTACTTGCTGGGAGTCTGGGTTGTTACCTTCAACTCCCAAGCACAGTCCTAGGTGTTTAACTTCAGTGGAGACTAGCTGTGCTTTCTCCCAGTTAGCCTTGAAACCTATGTCTCGCAAGAGTCCCAAGACCTTTTGGGTAATGTTCCTAGTCTTCTCCTCTGAGTCTGAGTGTACCAGTATAGCATCCACGTAGGACAGGACATGAGATCACGAGGTTGGTTACAGCCTATCCCATATCCTGACCACGTGAGCATGGCAGATGCTGGGACTCAAGTGGAATCCCTGGGGGGTTCTCTTGAAAACATACTGTTGACCTCTAAACATGAAGGCAAATTTGCAACGGCATGCTTCATACAACAGTATGGAGTGGAACGCGTTGGCCAAACACATTATGCTGTAAAACTTGTCTCCAGCAGCAATGGCAGCCAAGATTTCATGATATTTCGCCACTACCATGGCCACTGGAGGAGTGGTGGCATTCAGAGCCCTTAAATCCACTGTCATCCTCCATGTCTTCCCATCTGTTTTCAGGACAGGCCATAGGGGAGCTTTGCAGATCGACTGCATGGGCATGATTACATTCCACTTAAGAAGTACCTCTATGGTCATTCCAATTCCTTCCTTGGCTTCTGTAGGATACCTATACTGTTTTGGGGGTGGAGGATCCCTGCCCTCAATCAGGACACAGGTGTCCTTTAGCTTTCCACACTCTATTTTATCCTGGATCCAGATCTCTGGGAAATCCTGCACCCTGGGGTCGCTGGTCACGTTTTGTATGGGGGCTGGCACCTTGATGGCCGCATAGTGGTGAACAACCAAGATTTCAGGGGGACCTTGATCTAACTTCCATAGGAGACGGTTCACATAGTCCACCATGAGCTTGTTACCTTGGAGGAAGCTGATGCCCAGAAGGCCTTTGTCCTCTCCCCAATTCACACAAGCCTGCACGTTGGACTGGAATGTCCCAATGGAAAGGGGAATTTCCTTCCATACCTTGGCATGGCGTCCCCCCCTCTGTACATAGTCAGACAGATGGAATCTGGAGTGGGTTTGCCATGCCTCACCAATTTGGGATGCAGCACATTCAGTGCTGCTGCAGTGTGAACTAACAAAGTGGCAGGAGTCTTGTCCCTATCGGTCCCTATGCCTGCCTTCACCCAGAATCTTGCCCATTTGTTGGGCCTCAGCATAGCCACGACATCCTTGGGGAGACTCCTGGATTGAGGGCACCCCTATTTAAGAGCCTCCAAGCTAAGATAGTGCCCAGTGTGTGGAGGCCCATGCCTTATGGCATCCACAGACTATGCACCTCCCAGCTGAGGGTGCTTAATCAGGGCATCAAGGAGCTCTGACATCTGCCATTGGTCAAACTGGCTCAAGTCAAGCCCTAGTTTGTGCAAGGGCATCCAGAGCTTCGCTCTCTCCCCCAAGTAAGTGCTACAAGTTGGGTCATGCCCTCCAGATTGTGCTTGGAGAGGATCGCTGTCCAGGGTAGACTGGGGTGCCTGAGCTAGAGGAACATAATTTCCTGGTTTGCTAGGTGGACCTCATGAGTCACTGACTCACCACGTGTCTTGCCTAGCCTTGGGATCCTGCTTTGGTGGGAGACGGGATTTCCAATTTCTTGGAAATGGAAGCTGCAGCAGGGACTGATTTTCAGTGCTGGGAGTGGGGCCCATAGTTGGAGTACGTCACCTCCTGTATCGGTTCCCAATTCCCATGCTCCTTCTTGAGGGACCGCTGAGTGGTCTTAAGGGCTCCAGTCTTGTGGAGAAATTCTGAGACCTTATGGAGCTTGGCATCAAAGTCAGCCCATGGCGTGGTCTCAGGACTTTTGAGACGCAGGGCCATCTCAGTCTAGTGGTTCAAGCCTATGTAAAGAGGGTCTTGAACTCCACGTTATCAAAATCCCATGGTCCCTGTGCTAACTGAACCTTGTCAGCCAGCATAGCCAGAAGTCGCTTCCTGGCTACATAAACCTTAGGGTTCTCTCTAGGGCCCTGCTGTTCTAACATGTACAGGACTCCTGTGGTCTGACCTGGCCACAGGATTCCTGATGATCTCCCTCATCCACGCATGGGCATCTAACAGCACCAACCCTCAGGCAGCAATAGCAGATTCCAAGGTGGGGAGCTCAGAGGGGGACATGCACAGTGTCATGCCCTGCCTTGGGGACTTTAGCAGCAAGGAGGAGGATTCTGACTCCAAGCCAGAGGCTTCCCCACAGGCTGAAGTATCCCCAGAAGCTGGTCCAGAGGGAGTTAATACACAACAACAACAAGAGACTGAGCCAGGGGAAGAAATAGAGGAAGACATAGCTGACACATCTACCTTGCAGCAGAGATGCTGTGAAAGGGAGGGCTTTCATCACTCGGCCTGTTTAAATAGTAAATGAGCCCTAATGAGGGGACACCTATGGCAGCAGCAGCCATAGATAAAAGAGGGCTCCAGCTAGCCTTTCCTCCCAGGGTCAGCAACTGGTCTCTTTGGCCCTGAAACCCCGTGCTCTGCTCTTGGAGCTCTGCCTGTTTGGACTACGATTTGGATTTGCCCCTTCGGATTTGTTTGCTCTTGGCTGCCTTTCTGTTTGGACATTGTCTGACTCTCACCTTGTGTGTAGGAGCTGTGCTGTTTGTTAGTAACTGCTTGCACTGCTGCAGACACGACACACAGCCAGGCCAGTTGGGTTAGGTCCTGCCCGTTAGCTGTGGGGTGTCAATGGATCACAGTGTTCAGCCACATGATTCCAGTCGACTTGTTAAGGGGGTGAAGCTGATTGGCTATCGCCTTGGCCTCAGTGGCTTTCCATGGGACCCTAGTCTCTATTTCCTGGGTCTCCTCCTCATCTTCCCTGGCCATTACCTTTCTATGGGTCATTGATCTAGTCTTGACCAGGTGAACAGGAGCAGTGCTCTCCACCCAGTTGGGATCGTATGAGTGTTTCATGTTCTCAGGCATCAGTTCTCTGAGGATGGCAATGAGGAGAGAAGGAAGAAACTCCGGGCAGACAGCCAAAATGACTGCCTGCAGGGTTTGCAGTTCCTTCTTCAATTCTTCTACCCTATGATGGCAAGTTGTGTGGCTGACCATCTCCTGCTGTTCCTTGAACTGCTTTGCCATGAATTTGGTGGCAGTCTTAGATTGGGCCAGGTCTTCTTCTAAAAATTTGGCCCCTTCCTTCCAAGTCTGGGCTTGGAGGATCACCTCACTAAACTTTTGGCTTGTGGTCTGTGCAATGGACACAAAAGTTAACTAATCCACTCACACAGCCTTGTTCTTGGCTTGAAGCCAGGCAATTTCCTTAATCATATCCTCAATTTGGGCTTTGGTGGCCATGATGGTACTCCAGTCATCTCACACAGCAAGCCAAAGTCCCAAGCCACAAGGGCATCTTTGGAAGACCCAAAAGGGGTCTTCTCCATGCAGGCCTTCATGTATACCTCCTGAAGGTTGGAAAAGGAATCAGTAGTCTAGAAGCTAGACTCCTTCCACGGTATTTGCCCTTGCAGTAGACCCATCATTCACACTTGCCTGCCACCTTCTCCTCCTGCTTCAGATTCTTTACTTCCACTTTCTTCCTTCCAATTACACAAGGGACCAGGCTTGAAGAGACGGAAAGGATCACCTAGACTCCTGGTTTTTTTTATGGAGACAAACACTAAGGAACTTGATTAGGAAAAGAGGGATGAGAAACCTAACTCCGAGCCACCCAAAAGTTCCCTTTTGCATCTCTAAACCCGGACTTCCACCTCTATGGCTTAGTGCAAAAGGGGGTAGGGATCAGATTCAGGGATTGGGAGGACCACCTTGATCCTTTCTTAGGGGACCTTCATCTAGACCCTGCCTATACGTGAAGGAGGAAAACAAACCTTAAGGAACTTACTGTGTCATCCAGCCGAACAACACGGAGAGAGGGAAAGGAACCACACTGAACTTGCCCTGCAGTTTTTCAGGTGAGGAGAGCCATCTTCTACCTTGGGATGAACTTCTAAAAACCTACTCAGAACAGGACTCACCATCCATGCCTTCAAAGTCTACAGGGCTCACCACCTGTGCTTTCAACTTCTACGGGGGTCACCATCCATATTGCCTAAGATTATGAGGATCACCACCCATGTCTCCTACTCCGCTGGGACTCACCACTCTGCTGGGACTCACTCACCAGTTACGGGAATCACCACCTGTGTTTTCTACAACCTACAATTGTGATTCCCAAGACTACACCAGACAATGTGGGTGCTATAGGCTATCCTGATCTACCACCTAACACTCAGGTTCCCACACCACGATAGACCCAAGTTAGGGAGAGATTCCCAGGACAGCTTGTGTACAGCTCTTGCAATCTGCCATGATTCACTGCTATGCTAGTAACCACGTAGGAAGGACTGCCATAGAAAAACCAAGCTAGAAAGGGGGAGAGATTTGCAACCCCAACAGTAGCCCTGTAGCTCACTCACTCCAACATCGCACACACATGTGTTTCCTAACACTCTAGGCTTTTGGTTGGCCATTCCCTATGTTAGCACCAACCTGCTCTGTGTGGGTCATGACTTCCACTCAGATTAGGGGTGCCAGGGTTGCCCATGTTACACCACCACTCTGTTATCCTGGCTTCTGGGGGTCCAGTGGGGAACACCTTGATTCACTCCAACTTATAAAGGTTGGGGAAAACAGTGGAGCACTGGCACTAGCAAAATGAGGGGCAGGGTAACCCAGCAGGATCTTCTACTCAATTTTTACAGGGTCAGACCAAGCAAAAGCCAGACAATCATACTAATAAATGGATTTTATTAACAAATATGTTCACATGCACCAAAGCAATCACTCATTCACTCATGCACACAAGGCCTGTTGAGAAGAGGAAGAGGTGAAAATTGATAGGGGATAAGTGTAAATGCTGTGATACTGCACCTGTCCAGAAGTCTTCAGTCCAGGAAGCGGCGAGAAGGACAGAGCTCAGTGAAGAGAAGCAGCTGAGGGGAGCACTCAACTAACAGAGAGCCAGTCTGCCAGTGTGGCGGAGAGTTCTCCAAAGAAACTCTCAAAAAAGGGAACTACTTATAGGGCAGAACATACCTTGAGGTAAGGCCCTCTCCCAGGAAGAACAATGGCCAAAATAAAGGGGAAAATGTTGCACAATGGTAACTTGATGGTTTGCATGATTGGTTCATGTAAATGGACCCCGCCCTTGTAGGATTCTCCAAAGTCGAAGTTGCTCAACCTGGGAAAAACCCAGTAATCCCCTCAAGTTGGCTATCTGTGGCTGAGGACCCTTTGTTCGTGCAGACGTGTCTAGCCTGAGGTCTCAGTGGGGAAACGTGACTGGAGATTTTCCTGGCCTTAACCTAGGTTCAGTCGTTCAACCTATTTGTCTACACCCCCACCCAGGCAACCTCTATGGCATGGCAGGCATATTTGATATCAATTTTATATTCCTCCCAGGATGGGTTTTTCGGTGGAGTAACAGTCTGACCAAGTTGCTCCACAAAGACACCACAATAAAAGGTAACTGAGATATCAGGAAGACCAACAAGATAGCATTCTTCCTGTTTTCCACCAGGCGTACACCCTCAGCCACAGAAATCAAAGTACTCTTAGCATGGGTATGGAATTTCCCCCAAATCACAGGTTTCCTCATGAGGAAAGTGAATTGGAAAGATTGAAAGGATTGGCCATCATACACAAGCAGATACGATGGCCAGTCCTTCCAATCTCTCCAATCAGATTTGGTGTTGCACCAAATATCTAGGTGGACAAAAATGAGACAACTCCACTCCACCAAGCTCATTCAAGACTCTGTAATTCATCACCATTTTCTATTAACTTTCTTATCACTGTCTCAGTGGTCCTGATTCCTACTGTAGTATATAGAGAAAATACAACCTGGCTCCCACCAGTCCCCACCTGCAAACCAGACAACATTCCAAAATACCTTTCCCTTTGATGAATTTATCAATCAGGGGCATTTTCCCTCTGCCTGAAAATTCCTCGGAATGGTCGATCAAGGCTTCTTTGACCGCATCATACCCGTACAGCACCACAACAGGCTCTGTTCCAAAATGCATTGTGAAGATGGGGCCATACTTCTCACTGAGCTAAAAAAAGGGGGGGGGGGAAGAGGCACATTAACAGGTGGTCACTGAGACGTTTGTGCCAAAGTTGTGGTTGCCTGAATTTTTAATGATAATTCTGTATTCTTCAAATGTCTCTTTATGGCTAACGTCATAGATCCTATGACTGCATATCATAATCAAGTCTAGGTAGTTGTTGTGTGCCTACAATAATTTTCTACCCATGGCACCCTGAAGGCAAACTTATCATGGATTTTTCTTGGCAATATTTATTTAGAGGTGGTTTTCCTTGACTTCCTCTTTAGCTGAGTGAACCTGCATTGCCCAAAGCCACTGAGGAGGTTTCCATGGCTGAGCAGAGAGGATTTAACCTCTGATTTCCCAAAGTCCTAGTTTACTTCTCAAACCACTACATCATATCAGAGAAATAGGAAAGCATAATAAACAATCCTAAATATACCTAATAGAACCAACTGCACACTTTCTCTACAGCCCATTGCCCATCTCTCTCTTCCCTTCCTCTGCTCTCTCCCCTGTCTTGACTGCATTGGGCCAAGCATGTGTCTGTTTTGGCTCTCCAAATTGTTGAACACCATATTGGCATCCTCTAGAAATAAACAAACCAAAGGAGGTTCTCTCTGTTCAAGACAGTCAAATGCAAGACAACTAGCAGTCCTGCAATGAAATATCTGTTACTTTCTCATACCCTCTTTGGTGTTGTTGCATGCCTTCAAGTCATTTCCACCTTACGGCAATCCTAGTATGGGTTTTCTTGGGCTGAGAGTATGTGATGCACCCAAGGTCACCTTGTTCGTTTCCATGACTGAGTGGGGAACTCTACTCTACTCTCCAGGGTTGCAATCCAATGATCACTTCACTACAGCACACTGGCTCTCTACCCTCTCATGAATGTCTGTTGAGGAGTTGGTAGCCTTCTTTCATCCACTGACCTTACAGAGAGTCTGATCCAAATGGTTGATCTTCAGCTGCAGAGCATTCCCAATGATGGGCATAGGAGAAGGGCCAAGGGGCAGCTTTCCTTTTCTCTGAGTCCTACTCTTCCAGACAGCAGAGAGAACAAGACAGGAGATACAGATGATCAGAAAAATGGTGGCCGTTCCCAGAGGCTCCATCCCAGCAAGACGAAGTAAATGTCACGATTCTTTCCGGATTCTAGGACTGGGAAAATGAGTTGTTGTGCTCCATTCCCTGAACTTTATATAGAGCAAAATTGTGCCACCTTCAGATTTATCTGAACAAATTGTATTAATCATCAATGAATCCAGCATGTCTGTTATCATCTGGAAATGAACTTTTCTGAACTTGGCTGTTATCTCTTTTATTTTGATTTATTGTATAAGTATAATTTACACAATCATGTGCTCATTTCCAATGAGGGTAGAATAGGAGTAGGTATGCTACCTTGTTAGATTTCTGAGGACAAGGTCATTGATCAGATGTATGGAATATTAACTGTACATTGATCTGTACATGTATCGCAAAGACTAGGCTGGAAACACTGAATCAGCATGAGCTGGCTGTGTTTGACTTGTTTAGGAAGGGAATAGGCTTGTCCTTTCTAGTCTTTCCAGACAAGTGGGGAAAATAGGTGCATTCCCTGTGGGAGGCATCAGTTTCTTCCATGTGGAGTCCACCATTTGATTCTTGAAACATATCTTGTCACTATATTCCAAATCTATAAGAAAGTGCCCTGAGGGGATGGACACCTTCTTTCTTTAGAACTATCTCTTATTCTGTTTAAAGACATTGGTGCAGGGAAGCCAGACTTTCCCAGTTGCTTGCAGCTGTATGAGAGGGGCCCTTGGCAGAGAACACCTAAAGCACTAAAGCACTCAGATAACATCATGCTATAGATCGTTCTACCTCCCTGTGGGAAATTCTAGGACACTACCTGAGTCCTCAGTGAACAGTCCCACTGAACAGTCAACAGGGTACTCCAAAGCTCCAGTTCTTAACCTTTTCTTTACCATGGAACCCCTTTAAATATCTTTTGTTACTGCAAACCACTAAGCCAAAAATGAAGATTTAAAACTCTAAAGTGTATCGAATATTTATTTAAAGTTATCATAGAATCATAGAAATGTAGAGTTGGAAGAGACCACACGGGCCATCCAGTCCAACCCCCTGCCATGCAGAAATACCCTCAAAGCACTCCCGACAGATGGTCATCCAGCCTCTGCTTAAAAACCTCCAAAGAAGAAGACTCCACCACACTCCGAGGCAACATATTCCACTGCCGGACAGCCCTGACTGTCAGGAAGTTCTTCCTGAGGTTCAGGTGGAATCTCCCTTCCTGCAGCTTGAATCCATTGCTCCTTGTTCTGGTCTCTGAAGCGGCAGAAAACAAGCCCTCTCCTTCCTCTACATGGCATCCCTTCAAATATTTGAACATAGCTATCATGTCCCCTCTTAACCTTCTCTTCTGCAGACTGAACATACCCAGCTCTCTAAGTCTATCCTCATAGGGCTTGGCTTCCAGGCCCTTCACCATTTTGATCGCCCTCCTCTGGACCTGCTCCAGCTTGACCATGTTCTTCTTGAACTGAGGTGCCCAGAACTGGACACAGTATTCAAGATGAGGTCTAACCAAAGCAGAGTAGAGTGGTACCAGTATGAACGGTCTTCAAAGTTGTCAAGGGTCTTCAAATCTGAGAGACGTTTAAAGTTTAAATTCAACATTATCAAGGGTCTTCAGAGATGGAGAGAAGGGAGAAATAAGTAAATGCCCAAACTCCTAATATATTTTTATTGGAACTATTCCATTCAAAAGTATCTGTCCATCTTTCCTTCTTTCCTTCTTTCCTTCTTTCCTTCCTTCCTTCCTTCTTTCTTTCCTTCTTTCTTTCTTTCTTTCTTTCTTTCTTTCTTTCTTTCTTTCTTTCTTTCTTTCTTTTTTTCTTTCTTTCTTTCTTTCTTTCTTTCTTTCTTTCTTTCTTTCTTTCTTTCTTTCCTCCCTCCCTCCCTCCCTCCCTCCCTCCCTCCCTCTCTGTTTAAACCGTAAAAGCTCATAATGTTTTTCCAAGTTTTTTTCCATTTTTTTGTATTAATATCAATTTTATATTCAATTACTTATACAAAATAAAGGTACATCATCTTTGATCTTGACTTACATACTGCATTTCTTACAAAATTCTATTTTCCATACATTACATACACAATACTGTTTTCCATTATTTTCAATAATTTCTTTTTATCTTGTTATATTATTATAATTATGTGTGTGTGTGTATGTATGTGTGTGTGTGTAATATCATTAAAAAAAACTAAACAAAACAAAATAAAACAAAAAAATATATATAATTGATTCCTCTAGTTTGGACTCACACAACTGATTAACCAATATTTGAATATTCGTATTTCTTTTATTTACACTTCCCCTCCATCTCTTCATGTTTCCATTTTTTTTCCTCTGTTGTCTTTGTTATCGTTCATCTTTTTTTTTTGTTTGTTCTTAGTGTAAATGTTCTCCTACTTCTCCTACATTTTGATATTAATCCTTTGGAATTCTACCATTACCATTAATTATTACCATTTTCCCATTACTTATGTATTATTATACAATCCTACATGTTCCTTCAGTCACATTGCGAAACGTAATACATACATACCTACTTAATACATAATAGATAATACGTAGTACATATTTGTAATATATAACACATAACACCTTATGTGAACTTACATTTGGACGTTTTGGTCTTCCTCTATACACACATCTTTGTAGATTTAATGTTTCTTCCAGAAATATATTACCCCATCTGTTGCAGAGGAACTTTATTACTGGGTACCATTCTTTCATAATTTCATCAGATTTCTCTTTTATACTTAAGGTCAATCGGTCATTTTCTTTTACTTCTAATATTTTTAACATCCAGTGCTCAATGCTTAGACTTTCTTTGTTTTTCCAGCTGTTTGCAATTATAATTCTGTCTGTGGTTATTAAATAAAGTAAAATTTCTCCAATATTTTTTTGAAATTTTTGAGTCTATAATTTGAATCATGTTTAGGAAATATATTTCTGGTCTTAATGGTATTTGGGTTTTAAATATTTCCATCAGTATTTTATTTATCTCTTTCCAGAATTTGTTTACCTTTGGACAGTTCCAGCACATGTGCATAAAAGTACCTGTTTTTTCCTGACATTTCCAGCAGTTATCCTGATGTGTATTGTACATTCTTTTAATTTTTTTCTGGTGCTATATACCATTTATAAAACATCTTTATGTAATTTTCTTTTAGATCTTACGACAGCGTAAATCTTTGTATTAGTTTCCAGGATGTTTCCCATTGATCTAATTCGAGTGAGTGACCTATTATATTCGCCCAGGTTGTCATAGTATCTTTCACTGTTTGATCTTCTAAGTCATATTGTAATAGATGTTTATAGAACTTTGCTATAACATGATTTGATTGTCCAAATATAATCTTCTCTAATTCGTTGAATGTCAATCTCATATTGAATCCCTCTAATTTTAAGTCTATTTTGTATCTTTCATATAATTGCCTGTATGGGAACCAGTCCAGATTAAAACCTGTTTGCTCTAATTGTTCTCTTGTCTTAATCTGTGGTGTTTTGTTTTCTGCTGTTTCTAACAGATCCTTATATGTCAACCATTTTCTTGTCCTTCCACCCATCTCCCAAAGAAGGTTTCCTGTGAGGATATCCACATTGGCATTCTATTGTAAAAATGTTTCTTTATTTTTCCCCATATTTTGAATAAGGAACCTCTAATGAAATGATTTGAAAAGTCTTTGTCTATCCTAGCTTTGTTATACCACAGGTAGGCATGCCAGCCCATCCTGTTGTCAGTTCCTTCTAGTATTAATGTTCTTTTATTTTGCAGTGTTACTCAGTCTTTAATCCATGATAATCCAGATGCATAAAAATATAATCTTAAACCTGGTAGACTGCATCCTCCTCTTTCTTTTTGATCTATCAAATTTTTCCAACCAGTCCTCGTTTTTTTTTCCCTTCCCATATAAATCTTGTAAGTTCTTTTTGCCATTGTTTAAATGGTTTTTCATTTTTTATTATTGGAATATTTTGAAACAAAAGGATCATTTTGGGAAGGATATTCATTTTTATTGCCGCTATTCTTCCAAGTAAGGAAAGATGCAATTTACTCCATTTCTCTAGATCTTTCTCTATTTCAGCCCAAATTTTTTTGTAGTTATTGTTGTATAAATCTGTATTTTGTTTTGTAAGCCAAATACCTACGTATTTGATTTTCTTTTGTAACTGGAAGTTAGTCTTTTTAATAAGTTGTTCTTTTTTCTTATTGTGCATATTTTTTGTTATTATTCCTGTTTTTTCTTTGTTTATTTTAAAGCCGGCTTTTTCGCCAAATTCATGGATCACCTTTGTTAACTTGTCTATGCTTTCTAATGATTCTTGCAGAAATATTACTAGGTCATCTGCATATGCTTGCAGTTTATGTGTCTGCTTCTTAATTTTGACTCCTTTTATGTTTGGGTCCGATCTGATCTTGTTATTCCATATTTCCAATGTTAGAATAAATAAAAGAGGTGATAGAGGGCATCCCTGTCTGGTTCCTTTTTCGATTTTTAAATCTCTTGTTCTTTCTCCATTTACAATCACTTTTGCTGTTTGTTGTGAATATATTTCCTTTATCCATTTTACAAAACTATTGCCCATGTTCATTTTCTCCAACGTAGCTAACATGAAGTTCCATCTCACTTTATCAAAGGCTTTTTCGGCATCCAGGAAGATCAATGCCAGCTCCTTTTCGTTGTGTCTTTCAAAATGCTCTATGATGTTCAATACCGTTCTTACGTTGTTTTTCATTAACCTCTTTGGTAAAAAGCCGTTTTGATCTTCATGTATAAATAATGTCATAACCTTCTTCATTCTTTCTGCCAATATACTAGTAACTATCTTATAATCTGTGTTTAATAATGAAATTGGTTTGTAGCTACTCGGTGATATTGAGTGTTTTCCTTCTTTTGGAACTAAGGCAATATTCATTTCTGTCCATGTTTTTGGTATTCCCTCCCTTATAATTTGATTTAACATGTTATGTAAAGGTTGTATCATCTCTTCTTCAAAGACTTTATAATATTTCGCTGTAAAGCTGTCGGGTCCAGGGGCTTTTGAAGCTTTTAAATTTCTAATTGACTTGGAAATTTCTTCTTTTGTGATTTTGTTGTTTAGCATCTCTTTCTGATCTTGTGAAATTTCCATCACTTCTTGACAGTTCAGACAGGCGTATATCCGTTCCTCATCCTCTTGTTGTTCTATATTTTCTTTGTATAAATCTGTAAAGTACCTATGAAATATTTCTTTAATTGAATCTTGATCTGTATACGTTTTATCTGCTATTTTTAGTTGAAGAATTTGTTTCTTGTCTTTATGTTTTCTTAACTTGTATGCCAGCCATCTATCTGGTTTGTCGGAGTTTTCAAAATGATTCAATTTACAGTTCTTGATTTCTTTTCAGTTTCTTGAGAATGTATTAATTTTAGTTGTTCCTGTAGTATTTTGATTTCAGCTTTCAGCTTTTTATTTGTTGTATCTTTTTCTAGTTCCTTTTCTTTTAATGTAACTTCATTATAAATTCTTATAGAATTTATACAGAATTATACAGAAACAAATTCTGTTGTTTTCTTTCTATTTATATGTCCTATTTTAATCAGATGACCCCGCATTACAGCTTTACTGGCATCCCAGATGGTTTTTGCAGCCAGTTCCACATTTTTATTTTCCTCAAAGTACATCTTCAGAGTTTTTCTTAATTCCTCCACATTTTGAGTATTTGTCAATTATGAATCATTCAGTTTCCAAGAATATTCCCTTTTCCTTGTTCTTAACTCTAATTTTATCAAACTGTGATCTGAATAAGTTTTAGGTTGGACCTCCATGTTTTGTATTTCTGTATGTAAACTGTTGGATATTAGAAATAGATCGATTCTAGATAACGAATTATGCCTTTCTGAGTAAAATGTGTAACTTCTCTCGCCTGGATATTTGAGTTTCCATACATCCATTAAAGAGAGTTCTTCCATTAATGTGAAAAAACTTTTGGGGAGTTTCCCTTGATTTTTCTTTATTTGTTTCTCTGACTTATGGTCTTCTATGGGGTTTATTACCGCATTGAAATCTCCCATAATTAATATATTTTCATGATTTCCTTCAGAAAGATAGGTGTTTATTTTCCTTTGCAATTCTCAGAAAAATTTTTCCTTGTTTTCTTGTGGTGCGTATACACCTACTGTCAGCAGTTTATATTTCAGGAGAGTGATCTCCAAACCTAAATAATATCCATCTGGATCGGAAAATATTTTCTCCACATTATAAGTTGATCTTACATATATAACCACCCCTCTCTTCTTTTTTGAATATGCTGCATAGAAGCAGTTCCCCAGCTTAGGGTTTTTTAAATGTTTCATATCCTTCTCTCATATTCTTGTCTCTTTTAGGGCTACTATGTCTGCTTTAGTTTTTTCCAAATAGTGGAAGACCTGTCTTCATTTGTATTCTGAATTAAGTCCTTTTGCGTTCCACGATATTGTTTTTAATGCCATTTTTCCCTCCTTATTTATACCATCATTATTTTAGTCTTCTTCACTCTGTATATCTTCTATATCTTCTTCTTCCTCCTCTTGCTCTTTTTCTTCCTCTTTATCTGTGTCGTCACTTATTTCTTTTTCTTCTTGTCCCTTTTCTTCTTCTTCCTTATCTACCTCTTGATCTGTCTTTGTTTTTACTTCTTCAGGATTCTCTTGTTGAGTAATCTTTTTTGTATCACACTTTTGATTATGGTCTTGTAAATTTTCTTCTGATTGTCTATAGCTTATCTCACTTTGCTGATATGTTTCTGTGTCTCGATCTTTTTTGATCTTATCATATATTTGTCTCTCTTTGTTTACCGTAGTTATCTTAAATCTCTTCTGTTTGTAAGTAAATGATAGTCCCTCTAATCTGTTCCATGTGTAACTTATGTGCATTTTGAATAAAAGCTGCGACAAAAAATTATATTCTTGTCCTCTCTGAAGTATTTCCCCAGGTATATCTTTAAAGATTTTTATTTCTCTGTCCTCTATAATCAGTTTCTTTTCTAGTTTTGTTGGAGAATTAACTCTTTTGTTTTTGTTCTTGTAAAATTGATAACTACATCCCTTGGTAATCTTTTTTCTCTAGCAATCCTGGAGTTTATACGGAAAATTTGATCGATGTCTTGTTCTAAGACGTCCTGGTCTATATCCGTATACGTTGCAAGTATCATTATCATTTTATCATATGTATTCTCCTCTCTTTCCTCTGAGATCCCGCGTAATTTTAAGCATTTATCCCTTTATCTTAATTCCAATTGGGTGATTGCACTTGCTCCCCGGTCCTGTGTCTTGATTATTTGTTGGGTGACTGTTTCTGTCTCCTCCACCCTTTTTTGGAGGGTACCTTTGTTGGTTTTTATTGTAGTAATGTCATTTGAAATTTTTTCTAATTTTTCTCCAAAGGAATTTAATTCTCTTTTAATTTCCGATCTAATTTCTGTTCTTGCTTCTTTTAATTCTTTTCTCATTTCTGTTTTAAAATTCCTAAATTCTTTCAACATCTCATTTATTTGTATTGAAACACCAGCTATAGAGGCTGAGAGTTCTGGTTGTGATTCCTTGCCTTTTAGTACTTGTAGTTGCGGTGTTTCTGTTAGATTTGTTGTTAACTCAATCGATGGTCTCCTTCCTTTTGTTGTTTGAGTTTGAGTCAGTGACATCATTGCTTTCTTTGCAGTCATTCTGCTTGGTTTCATAATCTCTTTCTCTCTCTCTCTCTCTCTTTTTTTCTCTCTATTTGCTTTTTATGTCCTTATCTGTTTTGTAGTTGTTTGTGATTACAATTATCACAATCACATTAATTACAATTAATGAAATAATAGAGTATTACAATTCCCAGTCATAGTATTTCAATCAATTTTGCAGTATTTTCTATGTACCTATGTACCTTATATATCCCATATATATATGTACCTTATATGCCTTATCTATACCATATAGCATGTAACCTTCAGTCCACTATTATATATTCCCCCCACAACAAAACACAACTTATATCTACTTTCTTCAGTCTATCATAATCCCCCCCTTTTTTCCCCAAGTTTTTATATTACAGATTAAGGTAAAATGAGAAAATTTGTATATTCACCTTTTTCTTAACCCCCTTATGTATTTTCTTCTATTTCAGTCTGCTTTCCGAATCCTCAGAACTCTTTACCACTTCCCTCCTCCTTCTTAGGCTCTTCTTTTCTAGCCGTCCCGGTTCTCTTCTCTTCTTTTTCTCTGTCGAGACGTTAATTACTTTTAATTTGTCTATTTTATATTTTACACTCTAATCTTTCCTTCTTCTTCTTTTTTTCTTTTTGCACGTCACATTTGCCAATCTGTTTCTTCTATCTTCCGCCTTCGATCTTCTTTCTCCTGTTCTCCTAAACCGCGATGCCAAATGCTCCTTTCTTTACCATTCGACTATCTTGAGAAGTCGAACTTCAGCCTTTTGTCTTTTAATCTTTTAAATTTCCCACTCTTCAGAGTCTTTACTTACTGTCATATTTTCGATTTTACGACTATCCGGGTCTTTTCCTCTTCTGTCTTTATGACGTTTTTCTGTTTTACTCCTTAGAAGAAATCTATCTTCCAGTCTGTTTGCTGTCGCTTTTTACAAAGTTGTACTTGTGAAGCCTCAGGTTTGGTCACAGCTATGTGAGCCCTTTCTTTTTTAATTAAATGTATTAGCTCTTCTTTCTTCTTTCTTGAAAACAAAAAAAAAGAAAAAAGTTTTTAAAAGTTTGTTCCGTGGCGTCGCAGTAGCTATCTATGTACAGTAGTGGTCAACATACGGCTGTGGTGACTCTTTGACCCTTTCTTCACCACTTCAACCCTTGTCACAGAGGAAGAGGCTAGGTGGGTTAACTTAGGGTCCCCTCTGAGCCCCCTCGCGACCTCTTCTTCCGAAGAGGTAACCTTGGCCAATTTTGGGTTTAAGAGTATTAAAATACACCCTTGGGAAAGCCGTCTGTGACAGCAGCTCAGCGGAGCTCCTCCACTAAGCAACCGGTAGCGATGCCATAGGAAACAGAAGCCATAATGTTTTTCCAAGTTTTTGTGGACCCTGTGTGAGGATATTGTGGTCCCCTTGGTGGTCCTTGGACCTCAGGTTAAGAACCACTGCTCCAAACAGTTCCAAGACTAAGATGTGTGCAAGAGTTTGTGCTTTGAGCCTTATGTCATGGTGGGTAGGAAGACAGGGAAGAATTTTCTAGAAAGTCAATAAGGGAATAGTGGTATTGAAAGAAATTACATACTTTTAACGGCATGTAACTCTTCTAGGAGGTCCTGGGCTTCTTCTTGGATTCTCTTCTTAGAGAGAAGATAATGAATTAAGGGTGTGCTTGTTTCAATTATTTGCTCCCATAGAGAAGAATGAACAGTTCAATCCATTTCATCCCAGCTGCATGAATATCTCTGAAATCTGTGCAGATATTCGAGTGGGGGCATTGATAGTGGTTGGTGGGAAGTAGGCAGAGGTGGCAGTCAAGCATGAAGGCTCAGCCGTTGCTGGTTATTAAAGCTGGAGATCCTCCTGGCTTGGATCCCCTCTCAGGATTTTTTAGCAGAAGCACTGAGGGTTGTCACCCAATCCACATACCTTTGCATGAAGGGATCTGAACAGCTAATAGTCATCCATAAAATGAAACACACTCCATGGAAGCTTGCCACAAAGATTTGCTGTTCTGCATTTGGCCTCTCACCTCTGTGGTTGGTGCCTTCACTTCAGAGAGTGTTTTGTAATGTCACACATGAAAATGCAATGTAGTCTAGAACCTGACTGATCCTCAGCAAACACACCTGTTTCCAGAACATTGTGCACTGTATGGCGATAATGGGAACAGTAGCCCACCTGGAGGCCCCTGGATGAGGAAGGCTGTACCACCTGTTCCCTTTCATTTGAAGAATCTCAGAGAGTGATGGACTTCCATTCCAACCACCTCTCAATAGGTCTCTAGCTACAGCTTCCTCCTTGGACTAGATGGCCCTTGTAGTCCCTTCCAGCAGTGATGCAGACTCAAGTTGGTAGACTCAGACTCGAGTCGGACTTAATTCACTTCAGTGACTCGACTCAGCCATAAATGATGCACTGACTCGACTTGACTCAAGACTTGTATATTTTTAATGACTGATTTGCTGCCCTTGGTTCAGTCACATAACACATTCATCCAGAAACCTTATGACTTTGAACAATACTTCCATCTCTTTTTGCCTACTGGTCACATGACAATCTGTCTCAAGGTCAGGCAATGGGGTTGAGGCAGGCGTCAGGTCTGCTAAGCAGCCCTTCCTCACGGCATATCAGAGGAGATATCTAAAATGTTTCCTAAGGGCAGAAAAGACTTGCCCCCACAGTGCAGGGCACAATTTCTCAGAGGGGAACAGTAAATGTGTTAGGCAACAGGCTTGAGGAGGAAGGATCCTTCCTTCTAAAGCTTTTGAAGCTTCAGTAATGGGGAGTAAGAAGGATCTTATTCCTCACTTCTGAAAAATCCTCCAGCCTTGGAAATAGGAAGTAAGAAGGATCCTATTCCCCACTTCCAAAGCTTCAGATGGCATACTTGCAATTGTGGAGGACTAAATCTGCTTAAATTGTTAAAACAGACTTTATTTGGCTCTGTCTAGAAATTCTGGCATACAGATTGGGGTATAAAATTGGCTCCAAGATTCGAGACTTGACTTGAGACTTGACTTGAAAGTATCTTCAAGGACTTGAGACTTGACTTGAGACTTGACTTGAGACATGGAGTAAAAGACTTAAGTACATCACTGCTTTCCAGCACTATGATTCTATGACTTCAGGCATTGATTCAGATGTTCTAGGAGAGAAAAATTAACACTTTCGCTGCAACCATGCACACCTACCACATACATGATGGTGTTTGATCGGCCAGTATTAGTAAATTAGTAGATCATGGGCATTGGTTTTGGAGACAGTTGCATACCTTTGGGTTCCATCCCTCACCTCCACACATTCACCACCACTGTCACACAGGGAGTATGTTAGCTCTTTTCTTTTTTTTTGTCATCTCAGTTTTTTTGACAACTATGTGGCATCTCGGGGTGAGCCAGGAGTCATAGAATGCCTAAAGTCATTGAATCATAGTGCTGAAAGGGACTACAAGGGCTATCTCATCCAAGGAGGAATCCACAGCTACAGCTCCACTGAGAGGTGGCCATCCAACCCCTGTCAAATCATACACATTTTCTACCAGTCCACCACCAAACAAATATATGCTCTGTCTGTTTATATGTATATATGTATCCACAAATAAACACATGCACGGGAATTTACATATAGTATTCCATGTATCTGATCAATGGCCTTGTGCTGTCACAAATCTAACCTCTGTTTTCCCCTCTTTGGAAATGAGCACCAGGGTGTGTATATTATACTTACACAATAACCTAAACATTAACACTAAAGAGAACACACAGTACAGTTCAGAAAAGTTCATTTCCCAGCGATAATAGACATGCTGAATTAATTAATGATTAACACAATTTCTTCAAATAAACCTGAAGATGGCATACCTTGCTGTGTATAAAGGTCAGGCAGTGGAGCACAACTCCTCTTCCCAGTCCTAGAATCTAGAAACAATTTTGACATTCACTTCAGGTTGCTGGGATGGAGACAGCCACCATTTTACTGATCATCTGGATCTCATGCCTTGTTCTCTCTGCTGTCTGGAAGAGCCAGACTCATCAGAAAGGGAAACTGCCCCCTGGCCCTCCTCCTCTGCCCATCATTGGGAATGCTCTGCGGCTAAAGACCAACCGCTTGGATCAGACTCTCTGTAAGGTCAGTGGAAGAAGGAAGGCCATCAGCTCCTCAATGGACTTTCAAGAGACGGTAGACAGCCAGTGTGGTATGGTGGTCTTAGTATTAGACAGCAACCCTGGGGGCCAGAGTTCAATTCCCCACTCAGTCATGGAAACCTACTAGGTGATCATGGGTGCATCACACACCTTCAGCCCCAGAAAACTCCATCATAGCGACATGGCCTGAAGGCACACAACAATAACAACAACAACAAAGAGAATATGAGAAGATAACAGATTATTCATTGCAGGACTGCCAGTTGACTTGGTCTTGACTGTCTTGACCAGAGAGAACCTCCTTTAGTTTCTTTATTTATAGAGGATGCCAATAAGATCTGGGAGAATGGAGAACTTAAGCAGATACATCCTCGTCCCCAGGAACCTACAGTGAAGAGAAAAGAAAAAGGGAACAGAAAAATGTTCAATGAGCTTTAGAGAAAATGTGCAGTTGGTTCCATGATGTATACTTAGTATAGTTTATCATGCTTTTTTTATTTCTATGACATCTACTTAGGGTTATTTCTACGATACATTCAAAGAAAGCCAAAATGGTGTAGTGGTTTCAGAGGTAGACCAGGAATCCAGGAAATTATGGGTTAAATCTCTCTGCTCAGCCATGGAAATCTACTCTAGACGAATATCGCCAAGAAAAATCCATGGTAGTTTTGCCTTAAGGCTGCCATGAGTAAAAAAGAGTTGTAGGCACACAACAACTACATAGGATTGATTACAGCTTATGGTCGTATGACCTGCCAAGTTAGACCTAAAGAAAGATTTGAAGAGTACAGAATTATCACAAAAAATTCAGGCATCCCCAACTTTGGTGCAATGTCTCAGTTTCCACCAGTTAATGCACCGCATTCTTTTTCTTTCCTCAGCTCAGTGAGAAGTATGACCCCATCTTCACACAGCATTTTGGAAAATAGGCCATTGTGCTGCTGTATGGCTAAGATGCAGTCAAAGAAGCCCTGATTGACCATGCTCAGGAATTTTCAGGCAGAGGGAAAGCACTCATCTTTGATAAAATCATCAGGGGGAGACATATTTTGCACTGTTTGCTGATTTTGAGGTGGGGAAATATGGGAGCAGGTTGCATTTTCCCTACAATTTGAAATGGGAATCAGGACCACTGAGATAAAGATGTTGAAGGGGGGGGGAAGAGGTAAGAAAGTGGAAAATGGTGAAGAATTACAGAGTCTTGAATGAATGAGCTTTGTTACTGCCCTGGCTAGCCCGAGGTTGGGGGATATAAAAAGATATCTCTTGATATCACTAATTCAGCTTCACATACTCATTCCCCTCCACGTGCTTGCGAGGCCCCCGGACAAGCACGCATACAGATTTGGCCGATAATCGACAGCACAATACAGGCAGGCCAGAAATAGCCGACTCGCAGCTTTAGGAGACCTCAAAGGCAAGTACCTTTATTAAGTATGCAAGCAACTTTCAAAAGATCCTCTGCCCTGCGCTGGCAGCCTGACGATTGGACTATACACTGCTCAAGTACTCCGTGTTTGCATACTGGCTACTCTATTGACAGTTCAGCTATAATTCAATCATTCAAATTCTGACCTTTCGGAGGCTTTGTCTCCAGCCCCAAACTCATTGTTTTCCCCAAGTACGAACTAGCCTGCAGTCACAATTCTCCTTATAAAAATCCCTGACTTTGAGCGCTTCCTTGGATCGCTCTTGGCTTCCATCCCGCCCTGCTGTCGCTTTGTCCAGTGAGCCTTCCCCTCAGCCCCACGTGCTGAGATCCATGCTCCCCAGCTTCTCCGCTTCCAACCGGGCTTCAGGACAGGTGAAGTATCACCCAAACCAGCAACTCCTCTAAAAATCCCTCTATCCCACTCCAACCTTTATTTCTTTAGTTATCTTGTGTGAGTGTGCCGCATACACTGTTTGACTGTGTTTTTAATAAAACCACATTTATTATTTCAACTTCTGTGTGCTCCTTGACTCAGCCTGACCCCATAAACATCGGGTTCAAGATCTCACTTCATTACCCTGCCTCTCGTATTGCTAGGCAGTGATCTTGACTAATTTCCCCAACTTATAAATTGAGAGCGCATTTAGGTGTCCCTCCCGGGACCCCCAGGAATCAGGGTAACAGCTTGGTGAAGTAGAGTTGTCTCACTTTTGTCCACCTAGATATTTGGTGCAACACCAAATCTGATGGGAAAGATTGGAAGGATTGGCCGTTGTATATTAGCATTCCACCTTCCTCATGAGGAAACCTATCATTTGTGGGAAATTCAGTACCCATGTTTGGACTCCCTTGATCTCAGTGGCTGATAGCTAGCTCTAGTGAAAAATAGGAAGAATGTTATCCTGTTGGTCTTGCTGATTTGTAAGTTACCTTTCATCATGGTGTCTTCCTGGAGCAGCTTCTTCAGATGGGTGTAAAAGAGGGACTGTTAGTTCTCTTCCTAGTGACTTGTATTTTATGAATGGTGGTGGGGAAATTCATATTCAGCCTTAAAGATATGACACTATCGGGTCCCCAGGGGGGTTCATCCTGTCCCACATCTTGATTCATGTCTACCTGAAACAATTAGGAATTTTATAGTTGGTTGCTCATTTGTATGTTGAAGACGCCTACCTCTCTTTTTTCGTGTGATTGGAGTCCACTGGGGTTGTGCAGCTGAGTATGTGACCTGAGACTGAAGGAGCAGGTGTGTAGCTTGGAAAATAATCCCCATTTCACCCTGTCGTGGAAGGACCTGGTGGAATCCATGGTCTTCATTGTTTGGAAGCAGCCCTAGATCCAAAGCTCTGAACGATTTGAACGTTGATACTTGAATGAGGTTTTTTTTCTAAATATAGGTCTGCTAAGAGGATCCTTCTCTATTCCCCAGTAGGGGAGAAGAAAAACACTGAGTTGCTGAGACCAGGGGCTTGTCTGCCATGGCACTTCAGTTGTACAATGCCCTCCCATTGGAGCCATTGGTATAATCTGGGTGGCAATTCAAAACATGGCTTTCTGTTGTTGTTGTTGTTTTAAAATGTTTTAACCAATTTTAATTGTCCTATTTTAATGAGAAGTGGTATAATGTGCATTTAGTAAATGAAAGTTATTGCTGACTGTTCATATTTTAAATAGCTTGAATTGATTTTGTTGACTGCCACTCTCAGATCATATGATATAGGGAAACATTGAAGCAGACAATCAAGCTAACAAATTAAAGCTAAGAATCTTGATTCATTTGCATTTCAACATTTTTTTCAATGATTTGGATGAGGTAGTGGAGGCTATTATCAAATTTGCAAATAACACCAAATTAGGAGGAGTAGCTAACACTGCAGGGGACAAGATCAAAATTCAAAATGACCTCAACAAATTAGAGAGCTGGGCCAAAACTAACAAATTGAATGTCAACATGAAGAAGTGTAAGGCACTACTACACTTGGACAGAAAAACTGAAATGTAGAGATATGACATATCTGACACTTGGCCTGACCACAGTATGTGTGAAAGGGATCTATGACCCTTTGTAGACCACAAGCTGAACATTGTGTGTGATGTGGCAGCTAAGAAAGCCAATGCAATTCTAGACTGCATCAATAGTAGTATAGTGTTTAGGTCAAAAGAAGTAATGGTACAACTCTATTCTGCATTGGACAGACCCCACTTGGAATACTGTCTATTCCTGGGCACCACAGTTCAGGAAAGATATTGACAAAAAGAAACATGTGTAGAAGAGGGCAACTAAAATGGTAAAAGGCCTGGCAACCATGCCCTGTGAGGCATGGTTTACTGAGCTGGGTAATTTTAGCCTGGAGAAGAGAAGGCTAAGAGGGGATATGACAGCTATGTTTCAATATTTTCAGCTGCTCCAGGAACAAGGACATGGAGCAATGGTTTCAAACTTCAGGAAAAAAGATTCCATCTAAATATTAGGAAGAACTTCCTAAAGGGAAAAGCAGTTTGGCAGTAGAATATGTTACTTGGAAATGTGATGGAGTCTCCTTCCTTGGAACTTTTTCAACAGAGGCTGTGTGACCTTCTGTTGGGAATGCTTTGATGATGTGTTCCTGTAAGGCTCGGGATTGAACTGGATGGCTCTTGCGGTCCCTTCCAGGTCAATGATTCTATGACCCACTATTTCTAATCTAGGCTTTGGTTGGCTTAAACCAGGACTGAAGCAATATATATGTACTGTCTGTGGCCCTTTAGCACAAGGGTGACAGAATCTAGAACCTGTTGGGTAAGCTTTGCTACGAAAATGATGTTTTAGCCAGACAAATGATGAATGTAAAAGAAGCTGGGAAGAGGCAGGGCAAGTACATCCTCCTCTTAGCAACTTAGGCCCTTTCCACAACATACCTCATTAGCCCATTCTTCCGTTAGAATTCCGGCATTGCCATTTGTGTGATGGTGGCAGGTCAGAAATGCTCTCTTCTGCACCCATCCAGCTTAAGTGGATGAGTAGCAGGGTTGCCACCAGTGTTTCTTTCACACTAGAGCATCTTTGGTCGTTCTCTTTCCCTGCCTTTACTCTGCCCCACTGCTCTGATTGGTCGAGGGTTTTTTTAAGCCATACTAGAGCAGCAATGATTGTAATGTTTGTACAGACAGATAAACTATTCCATTTTTGCACTGTAATGCTAAAAAATCTATTAAAAAAATAAAAAAAAATTGTATCCCAAAGGAGATATTTAAATTAAACATGGAGAGGTGATAGATTTCAAGATTACCACAGTATAGGAGTCTCTGAGCAGGCCCCCCACCCCAGATACTTGACAATAAGAAGCGCTATCAAGTGCTATTGTGGTACTGCTCTGAGTCAGCTGATGGGACCGAAGCACTAAACGTGGATCTTTTCTGGAAATAGTATAAGGCAGTCTTGCAAGACTTGGGAATGGGATAGCAGCTAGATATAGGTGACATCATTTGGTAGCACAACTCTTGCACTGGAAAAACCCACTGCTGTTGCAAGATAGCAACATCCTATGGAAATGGTGCCTCTTATTTTATTCTTATAGTTTTTGGGATGGGGAAGTGTGGGGAAGGCTCTTGTGGTCTCTTCCAGCATTTTAATCCTATGATTCAGTAATCTAGGCTATACTTGGTTAAAACCTGGACTGAAGCAATATGAATGTAGTGGCTACGCAGACAGATTCTAGAATCTGTTTAGTAAGCTTTGCTATGGAGTTGATGTTTTAGGCAGACAATTGAAGGATTTAGAGGAAGTTGGGAAGAGGGAGGGCAGATAAATCCTCCTCTTAGCAACTTATGTCTTTTGTTCTCATAGTTATTGGGATGGGAGAGGAGTCACTCTTGTGCAATTCAGTTTCCTTTCTTTGTCCCTGCTTTCTATAAGTTAGAATCTAAGAAACTTAAAGTTGGAAGAGTAGACAATGGGCGTTGAATCCAAACCCCTGCCATGCAGAACAAACACTCAAAGCAACCCTAGCAAATGGCCGTCCAGCCCCTGCTCAAAAAGCTTCAAAGAAGGTGACTCCACAACACTCCAAGGCAGCATGTTCTGCTGTTGAATGGTTCTGACTGTCAGGAAGTTCTTCCTGATGTTTAAGTGAAATCTCTTTTCCTGTAGTTTGAATCCATTGCTCCTTGTCCTAATTTCTGGAGCAGCAGAAAACAAGCTAGTTCCATCTTCAAGATGACATCCCTTCAAATATTTAAACACGGCTAACATGTCTCCCCTTAACCATCTTTTTGTCAGGCTAAACATACCCAGCTCCTTAATACACTCCTCATAGGGAATGGCTTCCAGAAGCTTTCCCATTTTGGTGGCCTTCTCCCTTTGGACATGTTCCAGCCTGAGAGATCAATCTTCTGCTGGACTCACTTGAAGGGGGGAGAGCACAATGGGGATCTGCAATGCTGGCCCTCGTGTGATCTGAACAAGATTCTGCCACCTGCTTTCAAGGGATGCTGGAATTCCACCAGCTGTCAGGAATCTCTCCCTACCGGACTGCAGCCAGCAAGGGAGGAGAGAGGTCAGGAACACTTGGGGAGTCCGAATATACCAAATACCAGGAAAACACAAGCCGAGCCAGGTCGAGGTCTAGTCCAATGGTTCAGGAGGCAGAGATTGGTCCGCAGGGTTTCAGGGAGCAGGAGACACAAAGGTTGTGAGGGCTTGCTGGTAATTTGCTGCAAGCAAGGAGCAGCCACGCTGGCAGACTTAAATAGCCCCTGTGAGCAGGTGCTGCTCATTATTGTTTCCTCAGCTTAGTCCAAGCAACCTCCCTTTCAGCAGCCTGTTTCAGCCTTCCGCGTGATTTAGGGCTGATGGGCACAGCTGGCTGCAACTCCTCTGCATCACTGCCGGTTCCCTCTCCGTCATGAGCTGGCCGGGACAACTCAGTCTCTGTTTAACCTTCCAGTGCAGGGGATGTTTGCAGGTTGACTTGCTCACTCACTGGCTTGGCCTTCTGCACAATCAGTTGCTCCTCAATCACAGCATCATCATCTATTACACCAGCTATGATGTTTTTCCTTTGTTCTGATTTACCACAAAGAAAGCTGATCGTGATGTGCACTAATTTCCACTACCAAATAATCATTCCGGGAGGCCCAGAGTTGCAGTTGCTTCTATGCTGCTTCCAATGTCATCTGTTCCATTGTCTTTGGAATTCACAGCGACTATGATGACAAGCAGTTTCTAGAAGTCATGGGCTTACTCAATGAAAATTTAAAATTCTCATCTCTCCTTGGGGTCGGGTAGGTCCTTCACCATCCTGTGAAAAATGTGTAGCCCCTCCCTGCACACACACATGGATCTCAGAAGGAGAAGAAAAGAATGATGCCCACACAGATTTTGGAGCCGGAGACACAATGAGTCTTTGGGAAACTGGGAAACATGTTTTCAACATAGGAGGATTACATGTGTTTCTTTATTGGGAAAAAAAATATTACTTCACAGACAAATCACTAAAAAAGCACAAAGAGCGGCAGGAAATTGTGCAGAATGCTTGTTGCTCCCATACGCTCCCCCACACAGCAGTGAGAGTACTGTGGGATTTCTTGTTTCACATCTATTGACATGTCTATTGTCATCTTATTGGAGAGATAAGCAATAGTACCAAAGACAAGGCACAGAATCTATAGAACTTTTTCTCCATCCCTCTGGTTTCCGTGTTCTAGAGTTGGCTCCCTTGATGTCATTGGGAGATGAAATCATTTTCCAGTTGCTCTGATGCTGACACACAGTTCCTTTCTTCTGACTTCCCCTCTAGCTCACCAACACCTTTCCTGTCTTCATGGATTTCATCCCTGGGCCCCATCAGAGAGTGGGGTCAAACTTCAAAAAAAGTAATGGAATTTGTTTTAGAGGAAACGAAAGAGCACAAGTCTACCCTGGACCCCAGCTCACCTTGAGGCTTCATTGGCTGCTTCTATATTAAAATGGACCAGGTAAGACAAAATCATGCACTCCTCAAGACAGGAGGAGATCTTGTGCCTTTGGATTATCCAGGGGGTTTACTTCTTAACCATCCCCTTGTTCCCCTAAACACCTCTCATACCCCAAGCAATTTACACCAAAGTCCACAATTACAATTTAATTAAATTGACAGCATTCTTCTTCAGCAGTTAGACACCTGCCACTATTCATCTTTACTGGAATTCCTTTAGCAGTTCTGGAAGGTTTTCGGTAGAGGGCAAGCAAAGTTTTCACCACCTTTAAGCTTTGAGATTTATTATTCTTTCTTCATTATTCTTTTGTTATTTTCTTTGACTGGACAGAGTTAAACTGACTCCACTGTTTCTGATGCATATTTCTGCAGGAAAAAGACAACAGGACTTCTGAAATCACCATAGAGAACATGGTTATCTCCACACTTAACTTGTTTGCTGCAGGAACAGAAACAACTAGTACCACTCCAGATCAGGGCTCCTGATTCTCCAGAATTTGTCTCCCACCGCCCGCGTGACCAGAAGTGGCGGGGGGGGGGACACTTTTGCTGCCCTCCCACGAAGAGGAGACCACACAATCACCGTGCAACAAGGATCGCACAGTGGAATGGGGAGGGGACAGGGTCTGCAGACCCCTTTTTAGGGCCGCTCGGCCCCTTCCTCAGCATCTTTGTTTGCTGGCAAGGCTGACGGCGGGGGTTGATGCTGCTGGCCCTGAGGGCCAGCCACGTGGCTGCCTGAGAGGCCATTGTTTGGGGCAGCAGAGGGAGGCAGCTGACGGTCACTTCTGCGGCTGTCCAGGTTCGGGGAGTGTCTCCCCCTTTCTTGAGGCCGACCCTCGTCAGGGGAGGGGGTTCCTGTGGTCCCCCCAGGCTCTGAGGGCGGTTGCTGTCGTGGCTGCAGCAGCGGCGGCAGAGATAGAATCCCCTCGTCAGTGAGGGGGAGGCTGTTGTTACTGCACCGGCAGCAGCAGGCTTTCCCCTTGCCCCCTCTCTCCTTTTTTTTCCCCTCTCTCCTTTCTTCCTCCTTTCCCCCTCTCATCTGCACCTCTTCCCCCCTCCCTGGGCTGATCTTTGGCAGCAGCAGGGTTGACGTGGGCCCCCTAGGCCCTGGGGAGGGCCGCTAGTGCGGCGGTGGAGGCAGCAGAAGTTGGAAGCAGCCCATTCGGAGGCCCTTGGGCATTTGGGGGACCTATCTGAGGAGAGCAGTTGTTGTGGCTTTCCCTGCCCCCCTAACTTTTATTTATTTATTTTACACACACACACACACACACACACACACACACATACATACATACATACATATAATTATTATTATATTATTATTTTTCTTTCTTCTTCTCTTTTCTTCTCTTTCTTTCTTTTCCTTTTCTCCTTCCCCCCCTTCCCTTCCTTCCTCCTCCCCTCCCCTCTCTTAGGGCATGTCAGGCTGAGAGAGCGTGCATGTCAGGCTGAGAGAGTGTGCCTTTTCACTTCCTTTTCTTTTCCACCCCTTCTCTCTGTTGCTCTCGCTTTTACACCTCTCTCCTGGGGGGAAGGTGCTCTTTTGCAGGTTTTGCCACATCTGGGCTGTGAGAGAGTGTCCAGTGGGCCTTGGTGGCTGAGAGAGTGTGATCATTTTGTTGTGGGTTTTGTTTTGTTTGGTTAAGGGAGTTAGGGTTTATTAGGTCTGCCAGTGGTGCTGATGGCTCCCAAACGAGCTTCATCAGCATCCAAGGGCAAGCAGCCCACCAAGGAGGCCACGCCAACCAAAGGGGCCATGCCGGCCAAAGTGGCCACGCCAGCCAAAAGGGCCACACCAGCCAAGGCCTTAGCTGCCCCAATGTCAGTGTCCTCATCGTTGGATGAGGATGGGGGAGCAGATATGGCAGCCACCATTTTTGCTAAGCTTTGGACCATTAAGAGTGGCCAGCGGCCTGTGGGGCAGAACAGAGGAAGGGAGGAGCAGAGGGTCTCCATGCCAGTGAGTGTTATTAACCAGATTTTGGCTCGGCTAGACGCTATTGAAAAGGACAGAGCGGGTGAGAAGCGGACAGAATCGCCTCCAGGGAGGTGGGAACAAGCATCCTCATCACAACATGTCAGTTGGGAGGCCGGGCCCTCGGGAGAGGCGGGAGCAGCAGGAGCAGCACTGGGTGAGTCTATTGGCCACGAGGAAGGTACTGCGTCCGTAGCATGGCCCTGGAGTTTCATTACACCACCGAGGAATATGGTATGGGCTCCGCCAGCAGGTTTCCCAGAGTTATCATTTTCTTCTTCACCTTCTTCCCCTGGCGAGCAAATGTAACCCTCTCAGCTGCCATCAGGGGTGACGCTGCATTCCCACGATGTATCGCGGGAGTCAAGCAAGGATGCAGGCCTTGAGGAGAATGCAGGTGGGCAGTCAGGGGTATTGGACGAGCACCTGACCTCAACCACTATTGAAAAGATACTGAAGGGAGAATACGTGGACCTATTCTCCCTTTTGTATCAGGAGCTTGATAAGAAAGAGAAGGAGGATTTGGACGCAGGCGAGAGGGAAAAATTGAAAAAACGCAGGATTGACAGGAACTGGACTAATTGGTTTATAGGTTATCTCATTTACATGGACGTGATAGTTAAGGCCCAGCCCTCCAGGGCTCACTCCCTGGTGGTATATTTGAACAAGATTTTCAGGGCTCATGCAGATTTTGCTGGGACTGGTTGGCTGCACTACGATGAGAAGTTTGGGATGAGGGCAGCGAAGCAGCCAAGCCTGCGATGGGACAGTA
This sequence comes from Cyclura pinguis, assembly GCA_030412105.1. Classification (NCBI taxonomy): domain Eukaryota; kingdom Metazoa; phylum Chordata; class Lepidosauria; order Squamata; family Iguanidae; genus Cyclura; species Cyclura pinguis. Next base: position 11,243,752 of record CM059599.1, on the reverse strand, counting down.
TACACCCTGAATTGTGGATGCAGACGTTGACCCCGGCTCACTCCATTTTCGGTGAGAGGTCCCACTCCGGTCATCTGGTGCAGTTCAATGAGTCCGGAGGGCCTCCCCGCACTCAGGGCTCACAGGAGCAGCAGCAAATACAGCTCTGTTGGGAATTTGGGATGCAAGGGTTTTGTGCCCGTCACCCTTGCAAATACAAGCACCTATGTGGGATCTGCTGGGGCTCTCACTCCATTCGCAACTGCAACAAGGGGAAAGGGGGAGGGACAAGCCTCAGGGATGGAGGTGGCAAGCGGGGACCAGGAAATCAGCCACCACTTCACAAAGGGGCCCAGTCTAATTAATGTGGAGAGGCTGCTGGCTTGGCTCCATTTTTACCCGGACCGGGCCACAGCTCTATATCTGGGGGAGGGATTTACTCGGGGGTTCAGGATCCCAAGTGTGGGATCTGGGCAGTTTTTTATGGCCAATAACCTAAATCAGTAATAGGCAAAGAGCATGTAGTGAGGGAGAAAATTAGGAAGCAGGTTGCTGAAGGCAGGGTATTAGGTCCATTTGACCTAATTCCACTCCCAATGTTAGAATTTCCCCACTAGGAGTTGTCCCTAAGAAAGCTCCAGGTGAATTCAGGTTAATCCACCATTTGTCTTACCCCAGGGGCGAATCCGTTAATGATGCCATTCCGGTTGAGTTATGTTCGGTTAGGTATACTTCGTTTGATGCAGCTGTACGGGTGGTGCGCAGGCATGGTGTTGGGCCGAGCTGGCCAAATCTGATATCAAGTCAGCCTTCCGCCTGCTGCCCGTTCATCCATCTGACTTTGAACTTTTGGGATTCGCCTTTGAGGGCAAATTCTGTGTGGATCGCTCCCTCCCCATGGGATGTTCTGTGTCTTGCTCTGCTTTTGAGACGTTCAGCACCTTTTTAGAATGGGCCATCAAAAGTAAATAAGGCCTTAAGGGCATTATACATTATTTGGATGATTTCTTATTCGTAGGACACTGCGGTTCTGGGCAGTGCGCATTCCTCTTGGCAGAATTCACATCTCTTATGGGGGAATTAGGCGTGCCCTTGGCACATGAGAAAACCGAGGGCCCCACACAGCAGCTTACATTTCTGGGCATTGAATTGGATACAGTCAACCAAGCTTGTAAACTGCCACCAGCTAAGGTTCAGGATCTCAGGTCAAGGGTGGTTTCCTTCATGGGTAGGCGCAAGGCTACCCTTAGGGAATTTCAGGAGATCGTTGGGCACCTGAATTTTGCCTGCCGGGTGGTGTCAACCGGCAGGGCGTTCCTTCGGCGCCTGTGCGACGCCATGAAGGGCATCACCAAACCACGTCACAGAATTAGGATCACCAGAGGGATTAAACTGGACTTAGGAGTGTGGCAGGAGTTCCTGGCTGACTTCAGTGGTGTCTCTTTTTGGCGGGATGAAATCAAGGTCAGGGATGCACTGAAAATATCATCGGATGCAGCAGGATCCATCGGTTTTGGTGTCTTTTTCAGGGGCAGGTGGTGTGCACAGAGATGGCCCGAGAGTTGGGCAGAGGCAGGCCTCACAGCTGACCTTACATTTTTGGAATTTTTTCCAATAGTAGTGGCAGTTCACATCTGGGCACGTGACTTAGCAAACGCTTCAGTCCACTTTTGGTGTGACAACTTGGCCACAGAGTGATTAACTCTCTCTCCTCTAGGTCGCAGCGCATCATGCGCTTGGTGCGGGCTTTCATGCTTCAATGTCTCCATTTTAACATAGTCTTTACAGCTGTACATGTTCCTGGTGTGGATAATTCCTTGGCTGATTCTCTCTCCCTTATGCAGATGAAACGTTTCAGAGAGCTGGCACCAGATGCTGCCGTCCTCCCAGAACCGATGCCCTTCGATCTGTGGAAGCTTGGCGGGGTGAGGTAGCACAGATCATCGGTATGTCAATTGCGCCCAGCACCAGAAAGAGTTACAATAAGGCCACTAAGGATTTCACTAGCTTTCGGAAATCTAAAGGGTTACATGACACATGACCACTCCCGGTGGACCATATTTTGCAGTTCTGCTTGTCCCTTAAGGAAGCAGGCCTCTCCTCTCAATCCATTAGATCCCGCATGTCCGCCTTGGCCTATTGGTCCAAGGCAGGAGGCTTCCCTGATCCCACCAGCGATTTTAGGATACGCAAATTTATCGAAGGGTGGGTCAGGCAAAAAGGGATGGCCCGAGATGACAGGCAACCACTTTCTCCTGGCATTCTGAAGGGTTTGGGCGGCACATGGGAAGTCTTGTGCTCTTCTGCATACGAGGCTCTCTTGTTTCACTCGGCGGCTCTCACTGCATTTTTTGGCGCATTGAGGGTAAGTGAGTTGGTGGTTCAGAGTAAGGGAGACAGGTCTGGCAGGGCCCTAGAGTTTAAGGACCTGACCTGGGGCGAGCGGCATTTACGCCTTCACATAAGGGGATCGAAAACTGACCAGGCCAGGCGGGGCACTGTGGTTACTTTACAGAAATGTTCTGATGCCTCTTTATGCCCGGTCAGGGCGCTGAGGGCTTATATAGCCAGCCGGGGGACACATTCGGGGCCTCTGTTTTGTCATGCTGACACAACCCCGCTCACTAGGTATCAATTCTGGGCCATCACGAAAAAGGCTTTGACCTTTCTAGGCCTACAAGGCACCAAATTCGGTAGGCATTCATTTCGCATAGGCGCAGCTTCCACTGCAGCTTTGATGGGCATGAACGCTGACGACATCCAGAGGATTGTGAGATGGAAGTCCAGGGCGTACCGGCGCTATGTCAGGCCGATTCACCTGTTATAACGTTTCTGGTTCGTTTCAGATCGTCCTGTTCTGGCTGGGAGGAAGTGAGTGCTGATCTGTGGTCACAGTTTCATCTTTTGGGCAGAGCCGCAGGCTCGTGATGGCCATTTTGGCCCGCATTTGGGATTGTGTGACCGAGCCTCGCTCCAATGGCTTGGCAAGAGAGGCCTTCGCTGGCATGGCTTGTTGCCTGCGCTGTTTGGGGAGTGCGGTGGGCCTCCGCCTGATGTGTTGGTCATTCACCTGGGTGGTAATGACCTTGGACTTTTAAAAGGAAAGGCCTTGATCGTACAGGCCATTCATGATATGCGGCTTATTCTCAATACTTGGCTTGGCACCTGCATTGCTTGGTCTGCAATGATTCAAAGAAAAGTATGGGGTGGGGGAGGGGATCCTCGACCCTTGGAGTTCACTCGTAGGCGAGCGAACAGAGAAATTCGCAATGCTTTGAGACAGGGCTTGGGTCACTATATTCCTCACTGTGACATTGTCTTTAATAAACCTGAGCTGTATAGGCCCGACGGGGTACACTTGTCACCCGAGGGCAATGACATCTTTCTACAGGATTTGAAACGGGGGCTTGAAGCTATCCTGAGTGGGAGTTGGGGGGATAAGGACTAAGCAGAGGCTTGCCCTTATCCATGGCTGGTAGGGGGCGGTCTAAGGGTTTTGGTGAGTACCTATGGCACCCTTTGGTGTAGGATAAATGCTGTCCTTGAGGCAGGCCCAGGACTTGCCCTACCGTCATGAGACGGGGGGGGGGTTGCGGTTTGTGGGCTCGCCTTCCAGAAAAGGGCCAACCAAAGTTTTAATCCAGCCTCATGGGTTGGCTTTGGGGCCCGGTACCTCGCCCAAGGAGGGCTGGGGAAGAGGTCTGGAGCTGACCCTTGCCTCAGCCTACCCATGCTGTTGACCCCCCCTTCTCAGGTCATAAGTTCAAGTTCATGGTCAAGTTTAAATTCAAGCCCAAGTTCAAGGTCAAGTTCATTTCCAGCTTTATGTTAATTAGGCATACATTAATAAATTGCCCTAGTTCAACCCAAGCCCTGTGTGTGGTCTCTTCATTTCGTGGGTTGGGCGGCAAATACCCAGATATAGAAAGTAAAACAAGTACGCATCCAAACATTCCCTAGTGGTCTGGTCCCACCTTTCAGCTTGTCTAGGTTACACCATGGTGAATGTCTCTTTAGCTGCCTTATACTAATGGTGCAAATCTTTGCATTCTGTAAAGCAAGAACTAATAATTTCATCCACTTTTTCCTTGCTTGGCAAGAATAGGAGGGTTGACACACAACACTGAAGCCCTTTTTGTAACTTCACAGGGAAAATTCTCTTCTGTGAAAGGCCATCTGAATTTCCTATCAATATTTTACCCCCACAGGTCAAACCTCCAGTGCAGTTTGCATGACTTCTCTGATGTTACCTGGATGTTTGTGGCTTGCACTTGAACTTCACCTGTCTCACCTCAGGAAGAGTACAGGAAGAGATTGAGTGAGTGGCTGGCCACTCAGGGAGACCTTGCATGGCTGACCACGGACAGATGCCTTACACGGATGCAGTCACCCATGAGATCCAGAGGTTCATCTCTCTGATCCTATTGAGTCTCCCTCCTCCTGCAATCAAATTTACACCATTCAGACAATTTCTCATCCCCCAGGTAAGTTCTTTACTTCCATTTCAAGTGGTTCCTGTCCCAACAAGTGCTAGAGTTCTTTCATTTAACCTTGTTTGGCTTCCAAGAATCACAGAGGGGATTGGTCTTTCTCAGGGTATTTGACCTCATAGTTCTGATAATAGAATATCTCCCCGGATCGTTTATTCACTACAGGGGACCACTATAGATCCTATCTGACCTCAGTGCTACACAATAGCAAGGAATTTCCCTGTCAGGGCCCTGGAACTCCAGGACACAAGCTCTGAGTCTGAGCCAGAGGCCCTGGAACCTGCTTCACCCTCACAGCCCATCCCAGAGGCTGCCCCAGACACAGAGCCCTTGGCCCCAGTAGCCCCAGCAACAGAGCCAGGGGTTGCCTCAGACCCAGCCAAGCCAGAAGAGTCAGATAGTGAGGTGCAAGAGCAGGTACCTACTTACCAGCAGCATCGGGAGCAAAAGAGTGCTCTCAGGAGGTCATAGCGTTTAAATAGGAAACGCCAGGCAATCAGGGTCCAGCTGAGAAAACACCTGGAGGAGTGATCTGGCTATGAAAGCACGCACTCAGCCTTGGGTCTTTGTTGGGTCACAACCGTCCCGTTTGGGGGGAGTTACTTGTTGGATATCTCGAATCCCTGTCTTGCCTCCTGGAACGCTGCCCGACCCGCTGGAACTTCGCCTCCTTTGGATCTTGGACCGGCCCCGGTAACTTCTCTTGCTTGAGCTAACTCAGGCTGTTCACTGAAACGCTGGCTGTGATGTAACAACCAGGAAGTCTCCTTGCTGCTAGAAGCTCTTTATTTTACGTCTGCCTTATCTTTTCATTTGTCGTTCGCCGGGAAGGCTCTTTGATTTATAGCCTCATTAGCAAGAGACTTGTTAACCGGCTCTTGGGTTGCCTGCCAAGCCTAGGAGCGGACATTCCCAACCCCACAGAGTTTGACCCACAGCATTTCTTGAATGAAAATGGGACTTCAGGAAGAGCCCTTTTCAGCAGGTAAAATGATCCCTCCCTAGCTGGGCAGCATTCTTGGGTCTCCATAATCTTCCATTGTTGGAGGAGTGAAAGGAAGTGTCATCTCCAGGCTACACTGGAAAGTCACCCTGATTGTGGTTTGCAAAGCACTCCAGAGTAAAAGGAATTCCTTCTCATTTCCCATCAGACCCATGATCAGAATTCAGTGCATCCAAGTTAACCAGAGTTTAGTCCAGGCATGATAGCTGTGTGTTCTCTACCAATTGTCCAATGGCACATTTTAATTGGCTGTCTGGGTCTTTCATCGCCAGTAGCATTCACATCCTATATAATCACTTCCAGGAGCAGTCCTCTGGGAGGGAATTCTAAGGCCTTCAGAAGACTACAGTCCTGGGATTTCATAGGATACAGTCTTGACAGTTAACATGGTATCAGAAGGAAATCATGGAATTACAGGGCACCCTCTGCTGACATGGCCTCAGTACTCATGAATGCAAAGTCATGCTAAACGCTTGTCTCCAGTGGACATGTGGAACACACGTCAGCACAGATGCACACATGTTACATCCATAGAGGAATATGGAATGGAGCATTCACATATTTTGTTTTTTGTGAACTTAAGCTGATTACATGTCAAATAAGTTGTTACCCTGATTTCTGGGGGTCCCGGGAGGGACACCAAATTGCTCTCAAAATTATACAAGTTGGGGAAATTAGTCAAGAGCACTGCCCAGTAATACGAGAGGCAGGGTAACGTAGCGAGATCTTGAACCCTATGTTTACGGGGTCAGACCTAGTCAAGGAGCACACAGGAGTTTAAACAATAGATGATGTTTTATTAAAAACACAATCAAACAGTGTATGCAGCGCACTCACAAAGATAACAAAAGAAATAAAGGTTGGAGTGAGATAGAGGGATTTTAGAGGAGTTGTTGGTTTGGTAATACTCCACCTGTCCTGAAGCCCGGTTGAAAGCGGAGAAGCTGGGGAGTGTGGATCTCAGCACGTGGAGCTGAGGGGAAGACTCACTGGACAAAGTGACAGCAAAGTGGGATGGAAACCAAGAGCGATCCGAAGAAGCGCTCAAAGTCAGGGGTTTTTATGAGGAGAATTGTGACTGCAGGCTAAGTTGGACTTGGGGAAAACAATGGATTTGGGGCTGGAGACAAAACCTCCGAAAGGTCAGAATTTGAATGATTGAATTATACCAAATTGTCAATAGGATAGCCAGTATCCAAATGCGGAGTGCTTGAGCGTTCTATAGCTCAATCGTCAAGCTGCCAGCGCGGGGCAGAGGATCTTTTGAAAGTTGTGTGCATACTTAATGAAGGTACTTGCCTTTGAGGTCTCCTAAAGCTGCAAGATGACTATTTCTGACCTGCTTGTATTGTGTTGTAATATTACGGCAATTGTCAGCCGAGCCTATATGCGTGCTTGTCCGGGGGCCTCGCAAGCACGTGGAAGAGAATGTGTATGTGAAGCCGAATTAGTGATATCAGGAGATATCTTTTTATATCCCCCAACCTCGGGCTAGCCAGGGCAGTAACAAAGTTGTTGCCGCTGCTGCTGCTATTGTTATTCTCTCCTCCTCCTCCTCCTCCTCATCTCCCTCCCCATCATTTATTTTCTATCCCAGTGCAATGGAAAAGGAATTTGAAATAGAATGTTACAGTGAAATTCTTGTATGTTAAGTGTCAGGTTCTACTCCCTTTCTTTCTTTCTTTCTTTTTTTCTTTCTTTCTTTCTTTCTCTCTCTCTCTCTCTTTTTTTATCCTCCCTTTCTCCAAAGTCAGAGTGAATGTCCTGTATATCCTTGAACAAACATCTCATTTATTCTTTCTGTATTTTATTTTGATTCTGCCTTTCCTCAATCAGGGACCCAGAGCAGGGCACATCCTAAATCTTCTCTGTGCATGTGTCCTCCTTGTCTTCTCACACTTCCTTTATATTCACAGAGGAGTCATCATGAGGAAACTCCCCTTGTCTACCTGTCCTCCCTTATTTTATTAAGAGCAAGAAAAACTAGAGACAGATTGCAGTACACTACAGAGGTGTAAAATAGAAAGAACAAACATGCAGTACTTCTGTCTGCCTCTCAGTGATACGTCACCCAGAGAAATTCCTCATGTTCCTATTATTACTGCAGTGAACGGGCTCTCTCCTGGGGTCTACCATTTATTAATTCCAATATTTTATAAGCTCTCCATGTGTCTGGTATTAAAAATCACTCCACGTGTCTGACAGGATCCCCCGGACGAGCAAGTAGGCAGGCGCGGCCGTACAGCCGATACTTGGAAAAACCCAGTCTGGCCAGTGACTTCATCTGTCACATAGCCCCAGGAGCCCTCCAGACATGCAGATAGTTAAAACACACAAAAGATCCTCTGCCCCGAGATGATAGCTTGACAGGATTACATTACGTCTGTCAAGCGAGAGCAATTTCCATACTGCCGAGGCTTTTGATAAACCCCAGAAGATCCAATCAAACTAAGCATTCTGACATTTTGGAGCATTGTGCTCCAAATCAGACACATTTTGGAGCTTTGTCTTAGCTCCTCAAACTATTGTTCTTCCTAGGAAAGGATTAGCCCCCAAGGCACATTTTCACCTATAAAACCCCCTGATTTTGAGTGGTTCCTCGGATCGCTCCCAGTTTTCTCCCTGCTTGCCGTCACTCCATTTGCCGAGCGTTCCCCTCAGCCCTCCATGTGCTGAGACCTGTTTCCTCACTCTACGTTGCCATCTCAGACTCCCGGACTTCAGGACCAGGTGCAGTATCTCCCAAATCCAACCCTCTATAAACCCCCTATCAATTTTCTTGCTTTCATTTCTTTTTAGCTCTTGAGTGAGTGAGTGAGAAAGTGTGAATGTGCACAGTGACTTATTTTTAATTAAAATAAAAATAAAAATAATTTCGTTCACAATTTGGTGTGGTTTTTGGTTTGGCCTTGTTAACCTGATTTCTGGGGGTCCCGGGAGGGACACCTTAATCTGCTCAAGCAATGGGGAGGGAATTAGCAAAGAGCACTAGTTAGCAATGCGAGAGGCAGGGTAACGTAGTGAGATCTTGAACCCTATGTCTACGGGGTCACGCCGAGTCGATGATAAGGCAGAAGTTAATGATAATGGATGTTTTATAGAGACACAACCAAACACGTGTATGCAACACACTCACATGCAGAACTATAGAAATAAAAGGTAGGAGTTGGATAGAGGGATTTTGAGAGGAGGTTTGGTATGGGAAATACTATACCTGTCCTGAAGCCCGGTAATAGCAAAGAAGCTGGGGAGTGTGGGTTCTCAGCACATGGGGCTGAGGGGAGGCTCATCAAATGGAGCAGCAGGAAGTTGGGAGGCAAGTCACGAGCGATCCAACGAGACACTCAAAGTCAAGGGTTCTTATAGGGGAAAATGTGGTCTCAGGCTAGTCCGTTCTTGGGGATAACAATGAGTTTCAGGCTGGAGACAAAGCCTTCGAATGGTCAGTACTTTGCATGATGGAATTATGACAGAATTGTCAATAGGGTAGCCAGTATGCAAACGTGAAGTGCTTGAGAGTTGTATAGTCCGCTCATCAAGCTGCCTGCATGGGGCAGGCTATCTTTTGTAAGTAGCGTGCATACATAATGTGGTACTTGTCTTGAGGTCTCCTGAAGCTGCATTTGGCAATGACTGGCCTGCCTAGATTGGGATTTTAATAGTTCGATTATTTTAAGCTGCGCCTGTGTGCGTGCTTGTCCGGGGACCTCGTGAGCATGCGGAGAGGAATGGGTGAAGAGGGCCAAATTATTGATATCAAATGATATCTTAATATCCCAGAAGCTTGGGCTAGAAACAGTGGTAACGGCCTGCCCCGTAAAAATTGGGCTTTAAGATCTCTTTAAGTTACCCTGCCTCTCATCTGCTATAGCTAGTGCTCAGGTTAATTTTAATTCCCCATTGATCTAAGTATATTAAGGTGTCCCTCCTGGGACCCCCAAAAATCAGGTTAACACTATGTAACACTTCTTCTCTTCTCTTCTCTTCTCTTCTCTTCTCTTCTCTTCTCTTCTCTTCTCTTCTCTTCTCTTCTCTTCTCTTCTCTTCCACTGTTTTTTGGGTCTCCTGACAGGTTAGCATATCTGTGCTGGAGAAGGTCTGGCCCACACGGAGCTCTTCTTGTTTCTCACCACCATCCTCTGGAACTTCAAACTGAAGCCCCTCATGGACCCCAAGGACATTGATATCAAACCTTAGATGAGTGGTATAGGCAACCTCCCCAGTTCCTACCAACTCTGTGTTGTTCCTCACTGAAAAGCTCACTGCTGGGCAGCAAGTCACCTGGTAGGAAGAAACTCTGCTGTTATCCATACAATTGTGGTGAAGTTGGAGTTTCTTTATTTGGAGATGAATGTCTACCATCTTTACCCCCGCAGGGAACACGTGGCGAGAGGATATTATGTTGTTTAACAGGGGATTCCTTACCTTTTCATATCTATGGACCAAAAGATTGAAAAGTTACTATTTAAGGAAAACTGTTCATCTAACTCTTTGCCACACATCTCCCAATAATTTAGAATAATGATCTTCTCATGTTCTGCTACTTGTACTTCTTTCGTTATAGAATAAAATAACGTTTTTACATTACATGTGATATTACTCATTTACACTTTGAATACATTCTTTCAGTCCAGACCAAATGTGCTTGATATTTTCAGGACCACAACGCACTGCTATACTGGAAGCATTAATTACAGAGGAATTGAACCCCCCAAGGTATTGTCTATCAACATTTACTGGAATGTACAAAATTTTTTATTACTTGAGTTCAAATTGGGTTGAATGCATTTATGCCTTAATTCATTATATTTCTAGCCCACACTTCACTCCGAATTCCCACAAAGTCATAGCAGTTTGCAAATTGTTAATTTGACAGTTCCCTACCCTCAAGATTGTAGTCTAGATAAGACATGACAGCCAAGGAAAAGGGAATGGAAGAGGAAGCAAGGATGAAGTTCAGTGGAAGCTCTCTACTCTTCAAGAATTCAAGAGTCTTTTGTTTTATTGGGGGAATTAAAATCACACCCACACAAGTTCCAAGAAGTCTCACATGACATAAGGCTAACTGAAGGAAAAAGGAGGAAAAATTGGATAATGAGAAGTTAGGGAGAAGTGAATGATATTTTCTTGTTCTGCAGAGAAGAGATGAAGTGATGTGGCTCAGACTAAGGACCTGAGGGTAGTACAAGAATGGGAATCAGAGTATCAGAGTAACTCCCTGTCTCCAGAATACTATGAGCTATCTAGCTCAGAACCAGGGTTTAAATACTCTGTTCTCACCCTGAGGGAGAAGGTGTTAATATCCTTCTGGCTGAGTAAACAATGGGATCCAGAACAAGCTAATGGTCTTAGCATTAGGTGACAAAGGACTGTTGGGAATAGTGATAGCTCCTTAATGGCTGGACTGAAGAGGAAATAAAGGAGAAATTCAGGAGGGAGAGGAAGTTGGTGGAAAATAAACTGTTGCTCTGTGGAGGCAGTTTCAGGAGCTATGGTTTCTAAAGGTGGATTTGTTGGGGTACATTTGCAAGCTCGTTATTGCTGCAGCTTCCCTGACTATGACCTGGGCATGCCCTGAGGTCCCATCTGACCTACTTTTACATCACACGTCCTCTTCACCAGCTTAGCTTTTCAGTGTATAAGTTATATTTTATGCCAATTAAATGATATATGCCAATTATATCACATCATGGATTGGGGGTGTACAGCCTGGTAACAAAGACAGACCTTTTTTTCTTAATTTTTGCAAACCATGCATCTTGTATCCCAAGAGACCCTGGGATAGGGTTTCTCCATCAGAGTAACACTCACAAAACTTCAAAATCAAGAGTGGAGCTCATGATCCCTTCCAAATATAGTTAGAAGGCATCTTCCAACAGTCCTACAGCCAGTATGGCCCATACTGACAGCCAGCATGGCACATACTGATAGAGGTTGGGAGTTGCAGTTCAACAACACTGGAAGGCTGTATGAGTTGCACCCTGGCTGAAAAGTAACATCAAAGTGTCCAGAGGCCTACAGGCCAAGAACGATGGGCAGACACACCTGGTTTTGATGTCAGTACCCTGGGCACTGGAACGTTCTGCCTGACAGATCTGCTTCCTCCATGTTACCTCCTTGAACACGATGCATATGTAATGCATGCATGCATTACATGTAAGGAATTGGAAGAAGTCATCAAAGATTTGAAAGTAGACAAAGCTCCAGGACCAGATGGATTTACAGAATTATATTATAAGATATAAGAGACTTTCAAAAGCATTGATAAAACCATTACAAGATTCAATAGCAAGGTTAATGGAAGAGGGAAAACCAGAAACATGGGGAGCATCAAACATAGTAGTGATATCCAAAGAAGGAAAAGATAAAAGAAAGAAGAAGAATTACAGACCAATTTCTTTATTGAATATGGATTATAAAATCTTTGCAACAGTGCTGACAAGATGGTTAAAAAAGTTATTGCAAGAAAAAATTCAAGAAGAGCAGGCCGGATTTATACTAGGCAGAAATATGAAAGACAATGTGAGAATACTGTTAGATGCAATAGAATATTATGATAAAAGTCCAGGGGAAAAAATCAGCAATGATTTTCTTGGATGCAGAGAAAGCATTTGATAACATATCATGGAAATTTTTACAACGGATTTTAAGAGAAAGCAATTTTGGAGATGTGTTTTGTAAATGGATGGAAAAGATATACCAAGACCAATCAGCAAGATTGGTGATTAACGGAGGCACAACAGGAAAATTTGATATAACAAAAGCAGTAAGACATGGATGTCCATTATCACCATTACTATTTGTTGTGGCTTTGGATGTTCTGATTATGAAGATAAAAGAAAAACAGGAGATAAAAGGCCTGAAGATAAAATAAAAGAAATAAAATCGAGAGCTTTCACAGAAGATGTAATTATTTTTTTGGAACAACCAAGAGAATCAATGCAGAAATTGCAAGAGTGCCTCACAGAATTTGGAAAGGTAGCAGGATATAGAATAAATAAAGAGAAGACAATGATGTTGACCATGAATGTGTTGAAAAAGGAACAAATTGAATTAGAGGAAATATCAAGTTTCCAATCCTCTAATAAGATAAAATACTTAGGAATTCATGTAACAAAGAAGAATCAAGAATTGTTTCAAAGTAATTATGAAATGGCCTGGAAAGAATTTAAAAAGTAGTGGAGAAATGGAGCAAATTGAACCTATCTTTCTTGGGAAGGATAAATGCTTTTAAAATGACATTATTACTGAAAATGATGTTTCTGTTTCAAAATCTGCCAAGAATTGGAAATGGAAAAATATTTAAAGAGTGGGAAAAGGAAATATCAAAATTTATATGGCTAGGTAAAAGGCCAAGAATCAGATTCAAAACATTACAGGACACTAAAGAAAGAGGGGGATTGGATTTACCATCCTTGAATATGTATTACTAAGTATGTTGCTTAAAATGGATTCAAAATTGGAAATCACTACAAAAATCGTCAATACAAGACTTAGAAGAACATGAGAATAGATTCAGATGGCATGATAACTTGTTATAATAAACGAGTGGTTAACAAAGAATTTAATAGCCGTTGCATCCAGAAGACTTTATTAAAAGTATGGCAACAATTATACTCAAGATTTTATTCCAGCCTCCCGACTTGGACATCACCACAAGAAGCCTTTAAAATTTCCCCAACAAAAGAAGGCAAAATGTTGACATATCAGGGCATACTTATTTGGGATGGAAATAAACCAAGAATGAAAATGCTGGAAGAAATTAAGCAGGCTGGACATGAAATGAATTGGTTTCCATGGAGACAACTGACAGAAAGGTACAAAATGGACCTAAAATTTTTTGGATTTGAGAAGAAGGAAAACAAACTGGATGGACTCATGAACGAAAATCAAAAGAAAAGAATATCCAAACTTTATAAATTGTTATTACAAAGAGAAGTGGAACAGGGAGAAATTGAAGAAATGATGGTGAGATGGTCACAAAATTTTGGACACTCAATAGATATTGAGAGTTGGAGAATGGTATGGAAAACAGATTTAAGATTTACATTAAACTTAAGTTTAAGAGAAAACTATTATAAAATGTTGCATAGATGGTATATGTTGCCAGAGAGATTACAAAAAATGACAAAGAATGGACATTCGAAATGCTGGAAGTGCGGAGAAAAAGAGGGAACATTTTATCATACGTGGTAGACTTGTAAAAAGGCGAAGAAATTTTGGAAAGAAATACATGACTAAATTCAAAAAAAATTATCAAAATGAATTTTGAAATGATACCTGAATTATATCTATTGAATATAATAAAATCAAAGGCAGAAATTAGAAAGCATAAAAAATAACGTCATATTTAGTTACAGCAGCTAGATTAACTTATGCTCAACATTGGAAACAAGATATTTAACATAAACTTAAATGAATGGAAATTAAAGGTTGTGGATATGATGGAGATGGAGAACTTGACAAATGCATTAAAGAACAAATCATTTTTTTTTCTTACAGAAGAAAGATTTAGCAACAAGCAGCAGCAGCACCAGAAAGCCAGTGTATTGTAGCAGCTTAAGGGTTGGGCTATGGTCCTGAAGACCAGGGTTTGATTCCCCGCTCTGACATGAAAATCTACTGGGTGACTTCGGACTCATGACATACTCTCAGCATCAGAAAACCCTGTGACAGGTTGGCTTTAGAGTCACTATAACTTGGAAGCAACTTGAAGGCATGCGCCCACAACAGCAGCAGCAACAGCATCACCACAAACACACTGCAAACTAAACAGGGCATTTGTCACAAGCCACCTGTGGACAGACAGGACACTGGATCTGCTTTTTTCAGGGAATGCAATTTGCAGATACACATTGGGAAATTAAATTACTTAAATTATTGTCAACAATTGTTTTAAAAGGGTTAAATTGATTTCATTGTACACCATCCTGAAATCTTTAGGTGGATGGAATAGAAGTATTGAAATAAATAAATTCTTAAACAAACAAACAAACAAAGAAACAATCATGTTATGCATGAACCATTTTAAATTAGGGTCCTGCCTGATAATGTCCAAAGTTCTTGGCTTCAGCTCAGGTGAATTCACTGGACACATCTTTACACATACTTCTCCCTGGCTGGATTTGCCGGTTTCATCTTAAACCTCTGTCCTTCCAGGAAGCAAAAAACTGTTTTGCTCCTTTATTTGCTTCTGCCAATGCAAGTCAGAGTTCATGAAATTCAGCAGTTCATGGAAGTTCAGCAGTTGCCAGCTGCCATAGCTGCTACTCCGCCCACAAAGGCCAGACCAGTTCAAGAAAATACAGTTTGCATGAGGCCAGGATGTTGCCATGTTGTCCTGATTTCTGGGGTCCCTTGGGGGACACCTCAATGTGCTCCACGTGATGGGGAAAGAAAACTAGCCAAAGCACAAGCAATAGCAATGCAAGAGGTAGGGTAACCTAACGAGGTCTTTTACCTAGTTTTTATGGGGTCAGGCCAAGCCAAAAACCAAACGAAGATGTCCAATAAAATGATTTTATTGAATGGAAGTCTCATGCAGCAATGCAATCCACTCACACACGCACTCAAAACCTATTAAGAAGCAAAAGAGAGGAAACTGCATAGGGGAATATTGAAGGGGTGTAGCTGAGGTGACACTGTACCTTTGTCCTGAAGTCCTTGGTCCAGGAAAAACAGCAGAGAAGTGGGGCTCAGCACAGAGAGGGCTGAGGGGATCACTCAACAGATGGAGCAATGGTCTGCTGGGATGACTGGGGATGATCCAAAGAACTGCTCAAAAACTGGGACTATTTGTAGGGGAAAAAGTACCTGGAGGACTAATCCTTTCCAGGGGAGAACAATGGGTATTGGAGCGATAACAAAGCTCCTGAATGGTAATTTCCTTTGTGTGATGGGATTGCAAGGTGTTGCCAAAGTCTCAGGATCTTCAGCTGTGTTAATTTGTGGTGTGACTTCATGTAAATGGTCCTTGCCTGATGGAATATTTGCTCAACTTGGGACAGACATGCTAATCCCCTCAAGTCAGCGTCTCGGGGCCGAGGACCCTTTGTTTATTGTGGGTTTACACATCTTGAGGTCTCCTGCGCCTACGTGACTTGGGATTTTACTGGCCTGACCTGGTTTTCGATCTTTGACCGTTGCTGCCTGCCTACATGCGCCTTCGGGGTGACCTCTGAGGCACATGGAATCATATTTTAATATCAAAATTGTAGACCCCGGGATAGGGTTTCTCTAGTGGAGTAAGAGACAGACTAGCTTGATCAGATCACTCCAGTCAGATTATTTTTGAATGAACAAGGTAAAGGCTGGACTCCCATTGCTGACAAACATGAACATAATTCAGGCCATGTGCTCATATACCTTCTTTTGAATGCTGTACAGGGGAATATGTGCTAGCCCTTTGCTTATTGTGCTACAATGGCTGTTAAATGGCTGAAGACAAAAAGTGAGAGAGGTAACTGAGCATCAAAGACTGAGGCCGCTTGAGCCCAAAGAGGAAAAAAACAAGGGCCATGCTGCATATGGATAAAAGACAGGTGATCTGTTTGCCCATGGAACTCCTCATGATAGTCACCTTGTCCATGGGACAGTTCATACGAAGCCATGTGGGGTGCAGAAGGATCCCAATGGGAAAAGGCATGGGTTTTCAGTGAGGGATGCCTTTCTTTACGAAGATTCTGCTCAGAGGAAGAATGGATAATTTTAACAATTTTGTTCCCATTCCCAAAACCACAGTGTTTTTGAAGCCTATTCACAATTTGAGATTAGTCTGCACAAAATTTGCATGTGATTGTTTTGTAGAAATGTTATTTCTGAGTCAAAATTTCCTTGCAGAAAATGCTCTTTCATATGCAGAAAATATTTTCTTCCCCAAACAACCCAGTGCAAAATATGAAGATTCTCATCAGTCTAGGATTCTTCTTCTCTGAAATAAACACTTCTGTTTGGAAACTGAGTAAAATTTTTCTGAGCAAGTTAGCCAGGACACGACAGGAAGCAATTTGAAGAAAGAGTTGAAGCTGCTGCACTCCATGTTTCTCAAACACAAATATCTGACATTTTGTCATCTGAAAACATGGGCGGGGGGGATGAATACAGAAATCACCCATTATGTCTAATACCTTGTGACGGTTACTATAAAGGGGACTCACATCCAGATAAGACTAAAAATAGTAGAAGTAAGATTTATTTTTTCCCAGATAGGAGCAAGAGCCATCATAGATGAGATCTGAAGAGCACAGGAAGCTTAACCCATTGAATACTCTGCAGCTGTAGTAAAAGGAGCTTGGGTATGAGGAGGTATTATACCACAAAAGGAATAAGTAAATTCAAGTATGTTTTTTGGAGAGACGTGAGCTCACGCAAAGGGAAAGTGGAAGGATCATGAACCCCTGCTTCTTCCCCAACTTCCACACGTTCATTCTTACCATTGCAGAAAGATGACACAGTCACTGTGCAGAGATTGGGATGAATCCTGACATCCTGGAGATATCAGATCAGGCTACAGTCACACATGCCTGATTATCCCCTACTGAATTTTGAGCTAATTTAGGCCTGGGAGAATTAGAAGAAAATGGCCTAGGATGGAGGAAATGGCACAACTGCACCCCATACCTCCCCCAGAAGGTTTGTGGGGACATATGGAGAACAAGAAAATGTCCTTCTCAGAGAAGTTCTTCTTAATTTTTTTCTTTGGACTCTGGAAACCTCTGAGGCCACCAAATGTCTTTGAGCAGTTGGCTTATAAAGGCCCACTGCCTCCACATAACCTCAAAGTCAACTTTCAGCCTCTCCAGAAATTGCACGTATCTTTAAGACGGTTTCCGTTGCATTAAACATTTAGGGACCTAACTAATTTCATCCAGACCTCTCATCTAGATCCTTTTTAACTGGTTTTCAACTGTCTTGTTTTAACTTGTCAGATTGTTTAATCTATCACTACTCTGTTCTCTTTCCTACTGTTTTAAATTGGTTAAATATGCTAACCAATATGGAGGGGGCAGGGGTAGAAATAGTTAAATAAACAAATTTCATCCTATGGGGAAACCAGTTCAACAAAGTTCAGCTTTCATAAGAGCAGAGTAATGTCAGTTTGCTGGCTGAGCTGATAAGTTCAGGGAAGTTCAAATGATTATCAGATCAATAGGATTACATCATCTCAGCAGAGTTCCCCATGACATTCTTGCAAAGAAGCTAGTAAAATGCGGGCTGGACAATGCTACTGTTAGGTGGATTAATAATTGGTTGACTGACAGAAGCCAAAGGGTGCTCAACAATGGCTGCTTTTCATCCTGGAGAGAAGTGATTAGTGGGGTGCCAGAGGATTCTGTCCTGGGCCCGGTGCTATTCAACATCTTCATCAATGACTTGGATGAAGGAGTAGAGAGCATGCTGATCAAATTTGCAGATGACGCCAAACTGGGAGGGGTGGCTAATACACCAGAGGACAGGATCAAAATTGAAAATGACCTTCATAGATTGGAGAGCTGGACCAAGGGTAAAAGAAAAATAAATTTCAACAGAGAGAAATGTAAGGTCCTCCACCTAGGCAGAAAGAATGGAATGCACAAATATAGGATGGGGGACACCTGGCTCCTAACAGTACTTGTGAAAGAGATCTAGGAGTCTTGGTAGATTACAAGCTGAACATGAGTCAGCAGTGTGATGCAGCAGCCAAGAAAGCCAATGTGATTCTTGGTTGTATCAATAGGAGTATGTTATCTAGATCAAGGGAGATAATGGTACCACTCTATTCTGCATTGGTTAGACCTCATTTGGAATACTGTGTCCAGTTCTGGGCACCTCCATTCAAGAAGCATATCCACAAGATGGAGCATGTCCAGAAGAGGGTGACCAAAATGGTGAAGGGTCTGGAAGCCATGCCCTATAAGGAGCAGCTTAGGGAGCTGGGTATGTTTAGTCTGCAGAAGAGAGGGTTAAGAGGGGACATGACAGCCATGTTTAAATATTTGAAGGGATGTCACGTCAAGGAGGGCTTGTTTTCCACTGCTCCAGAGACTAGAACAAGGAGCAATGGATTCAAACTGCAGGAAAAGAGATTTCATTTAAACTGCAAGAAGAACTTCCTGATGGTCAGAGCTGTCCAGCAGTGGAATATGCTGCTTCGGAGTGTGGTGAAGTCTTCTTCTTTGGAGGTTTTTAAGCAAAGTCTGAATAACCATCTATTGGGAGTGCTTTGATGTGTGTTCCTGCATGACAGGGGGTTGGATTGATTGGGCCCTGTGTTCTCTTCCAACTCTGTGATTCTATTATCAGTTTCCAGGATTCACAGTGGCAGGGGCACCAATCCACATGACAAATAGACAGCTGCCTCCTTCCTAGTGCAACTGTGCCTGAGAAGTTGTGGCCAATATACAAATATAAGGTGCATGAATATCCCATTGCAATAAGGCAAGAGCTCACAGAGATGCAACACTTCAGGACCCCAATGGGGAAATACATTTCCTCTTTCTTTCACACAAATTTTGGTTGAAATTGAAACACTTGTTAATATTTTCTTTGTAGCAAATATTTCTCACGTTAGCTTTTTTCCTTGTACTAGTTAGCTATTACATATTATTTTTTTCATAATCAGATTATTTTATATAACAATTACCTGAGTTAATTAGTATATAAAATTGTATTCTTTGGCATATTTACAAAATTTTAAAATAGAAAGATTGAGGTTTCTATAAACAAAATTATGAACATGGAAATAAGGTGGTGTAAAAAGGTGTAGCTGTTGCTCCCTATGTTGGTTTAGCATGTGCATGTTAGGGTTTTTCATCCTAGAAGTATGTGTTGTGGGTGTGAACAAAAAGAAAAATTGCAAATCTTACAGTTAAGAAGTGCCATGTTTATTAAGAAACAGTCTCATACAACAGGAGAGGAGCAGGACTGTGACTCCTGGCTCACCCCGAGATGCCACATAGTTGTTCAAAAAAACGAAAGAAAGTTGGCATACACCCTGTTAGGCAGTAGAGGTGAATATGTGGAGGTGAGTGACCGAACCCAAGGGCATTCAACCCTCTCCAAAACCAATGCCCATGATCTACTAAATTTGGCTTATCAAACACCATCGTGTATGTGGTAGTTCTGCATGGTTGTGATGAAGTAGTTGATTCCCAACTCCCATCTTAGTTTTATCAGAACATCTGAATCAATGCATAAAGTCATGGAATCATAGTGCTGGGAGGGACTACAAGGGCCATTGAGCCCAAGGAGGAATACACAGCTAGAATCCCACTGGGAGGTGGCTGTCCAACCTCTCAGGCCTCCAGGGAATGGAAGTCCGTCACTTTCTGAGACACTTTGATTGAAAGGGAACAGGCAGTACAGCCTTCCTCAACCAGGAGTTTTGGGCTATTGTTCCCATTATCCCCATACAGTGCACACTATTCTGGGAACAGGGGTATCTGCTGAGAGGTAGAGGATCAGTCAGGTTCTGGACTACATTGCATTTGCATGTGAAGGCAGCAAACACAGAGGTGAGAGGCCAAATGCAGAGCAGCAAATCTTTGTGGCATGCATCCAGTGAGGATTCTTAGTTTTATGGTTTATGTGGCATGCTTCCAGAGAGGGTGCTTAGTTTTATGAATTACTATTGGTGCATAGCTCCTAACTCAGGAGGCATACAAAGGATGCCTTCATTCAAAGGTATGTGGATTGAATGACAACACTCAGTGCTTCCACCAAATAATCCTGAGAAGGGATTCAAACCGAGAGGAATTCCAGCGTTAGTAGCCAGCAATGGGTGAGCCTTCATGCTTGACTGCCACCTCTGCCCACATCCTGCCAACCACTATGAGACTACTACCCGCCGCCATACCTGTACAGATTTCAAAGATATTCATTCAGCAGGGAGAGAATTGATTGAACTGTTCATTCTCCTCTGTGGGAACAAATAATTGAAACAAGCACACCTTTAATTCATTGCCTTCTCTTTAAGGAGAGAATCCAAGAAGAAGCCCAGGACCTCATGGAACAGTTACATGCCACTAAGAGTATGTCATTTCAGTCCAATACCACCATCCTCTTGCTGACTTTCTAGAAGATTGTTCCCTATCTTCCCACCCACCATGGTATAAGGTTCAAACCTCAAATTCTTGCATGCAGCTTTGTCTTGGAAAACTTTTGAGCAGTGGTTCTTAACCTGTGGTCCAAGGACCACCAAGGAGGCCACAATATCCTCACAGGGGGTCCACAGAAGCTTCAAAAAATGCTATCAGCTTTTACAGTTCGAGGAAGGAGGGAGGGAAGGAAGGAGGGAGGGAGAAACAGAGGAAGGAAGGAAGGAAGGAAGGAGGGAAGGAAGGAAGGAAGGAGGAAAGACAAATCTGAATGGAATGGTTCCAATAAAAATTTTGTAATAGGAGTTTGTGCATCTACTTATTTCTCCCTTCTCTCCAAATCTGAAGACCCTGGAAAACCTCAAATTTAAATTTTAAACTTCTCTCTTTCTAATAACTTTGAAGACCACTGATAACTTTAAATAAATAAATGATGCACTTCAGGGTTTTAAAAGTCTTGAGTTTTGGCCTGGTGGTTTGCAGTAACAAAAGATTTTTAAAGGGGATCCATGGTTAAGAATCACTGCTTTGGAGTACCTTGTTGAATGTTCATGGGGATCAGGATGCTCTCTCCTCTTTGAGGACTCAGCCAGCGTCCAAGAATTTCTCACCAAGAGCTGGAAGGATCTATGGCATGATGTTATCTGAGTTCTTTGGGGCTTCAGGTGTTCTCTGCCAAGGACCCTTGTCATAGATCTGAAGGCAGTTGGGGAAGTCTGGCATCCCTCCACCAATGTCTTTAAAAAGAATAATTCTAAAGAAAAAGAGTTTGCATCCTCTAGAGGCACTTTCTTCTGGAGCCGAAATATAGTGACAGGGTATGTTTCAAGAATCAAATGGTGGAGTCCACATGGAAGAGTCTGAGGCCTTAAATAGAGAACGGGACTATTTTGCCCAGTTGTCTGGAAGGTCTAGAAGGACAAACCTATTCCCTGTCCAAACAAGGCGAACACAGCCAGCTGATGCTGACTCAAGGTTTCTAGCCTAGTCTTTGTGGATACATGTACAGATGAATGTACAGATAATATTCCATGATATGATCAATGGCCTTGCCATCATAAATCTAACCAACCAGCATGGCTGCCCCTGTTCAACCCTCATTGGAAATGAGCACGAGTGTGCATATTATGCTTATACAATAAACTAAAAATCAGTACAATAGAAAACACAGAGTCAAGTTCAGAAAAGTTCATTTCCAGATGGTAACAGACATGCTGGATTAATTAATAATTAACACAATTTGTTCAGGTAAATCTGAAGGTGGCACAACTTTAATGAATATAAAGTTCAGGCAGTGGAACACAACCACTCGTCTTCAAAGTCCTAGAATCTGGAAACAATCCTGACATTCACTTCAGGTTGCTGGGATGGAGCCTCTGGGGACAGCCATCATTTTCCTAATCATCAGTATCTCCTGCCGTGTTCTTTCTACTATCTGGAAGAGTAGGACTCAGAGGAAAGGGAAACTGCCCCCTGGACCTCCACCTCTGCCCACCATTGGGAAGGCTCTGCGGCTGAAGACCAATCACTTGGATCAGACTCTCTGTAAGGTCAGTGGAAGAAGAAAGGCCACCAGCTCCCTAACAGACCTTTGTGAGAGTGTGGAGGGTAGAGAGCCAGTGTGGCGTAGTGGATTGAGCATTGGACTGCAACCCTGGAGACTAAAGTTCAGTTCCCCACTCAGCCATGGAAACCAACTAGGTGACCTTGGGAGCATCACATACTCTCAGCCCCAGAAAAAAACATTATAGGGTTGCCAAAAGTCAGAAATGGCTTGAAGGCACACAACAAAAGCAACAACAACCACAGCAACTACAACCACCACCACCACCACCACCGCAACAACAACAACAACAAAAGAGGGTATGCGAAAGTAACAGATATTTCATTGCAGGACTGCTAGTTGACTTGCATTTGACTGTCTTGACCAGGGTGTACCTCCTTCAGTTTGTTTATTTACAAAGCATGCCAATAAGGTGTTTGGAGAGAATTTGGAGAGCCAAAGCAGACACACCCTTGTCCAAAGGAGCTTATAGCAGTCAACAGAGGAGAGAGAGCAAAGGAAGGGGAGAGAGACATAAGCAATGGGCCGTAGAGAAAGTGTGCAGTTGGTTCTACGATGTATACTTAAGACTGTTTACGATGTCTTTCTATTTCTCTGATATCTACTTTGGATTTTTCTATGATACATACGAGGAAAAACAACATGGTGTAGTGGTTTGAGAAGTAGACTAATAGTCAGGGAATCTGCCTTGCTCAGCCATGGAAACCTGCAGGATGGCCATGAGCAATGCACAGTCATTCAGCATCAGAGGAAGTAAGGAAAAACCTCCTTTAGATAAATATTGCCAAGAAAAACCAATGATAGGTCTGCCTTCAGGTTAACATGAGTAGAAAAGAGTTATAGACACACAACAACTACATAGGATGGATTACGGTATGTGGCCATACGACCTACAAGGTTAGCCCTAAGGAGAGATTTGCAGAATGCAGAATTCTCACTAAAAATTCAGGCATCCCCAACTTCGGTACAACATCTCAGTGACCACCTGTTAATGTGCCTCTTTCTTTTTCTTTCTTCAGCTCAGTGAAAAGTATGGCCCCATCTTCACAATGCATTTTGGAACAGAGCCTGTTGTGGTCCCATCAAAGAAGCCCTGATTGACCATGCTGAGGAAATATATGGCAGAGTGAGAATGCCTGTGATTGATAAATTCATGAAAGAAAGAAGATATTTTGGAATGTTGTCTGGTTTTCAGGTAGGGACTGACAGGAGCCAGGTTGTATTTTCTGTATAAACTGCAATGGGAATCAGGATCATTGAGATAAAGATAAAATAGAGATAAAAACAGATATAAGAAAGTTAGTAGAAAAAATAGAGATAAGAAAGTTAGTAGAAAATGGTGATCTATTGAAGAGTCTTGAATGAATGAGCTTGGTAGACTGGGGTTGTCTCATTTTTGCCCACCTGGGTATTTGGTGCAACACCAAATCTAATTGGAGAGACTAGAAGGACTGGCCACCATACACCCTTTCAGTGCTCCCATTTCTACTGTCCTTATGAGGAAACCTGTGATTTGAGGGAAAATTCAATATCCATACTAGGAGCACTTTGATCTCTGTGGCTGAGGACAGACCCTTGGTGGAAAACAGGAAGAATGACATCCTGCTGGTCTTCCTGATTTCTCTGTTACCTTTCATAATGGTGTCTTTATGGAGCAGCTTGGTCAGATGGGAACAGAGGACTCATAGTTCTGCTGCTAGTGATTCTTACTTGATGTGTGGTGGTGGGGAAATTCATACTCAGCCTCAAAGATATGACACTATAGGGTCCCAAGGGGGTTTCACCCCATCCCCTATCTTCTTTCATGTCTACCTGAAGGTGCTTGGTGAGATAATTAGGAGTTTTATGGTGGCTTGTTCATTAGTATGCTGAAGACATCTAGCTCTCCTTCTTCTTGTCATCGGAGTCCACTGGGGTTCTACAGGTGGGTAAATGTCCTGCAGTGGAAGGAGCAGGCGTGCAGCTTAGAAATTACTCCCAGTTTCACCCTGCCATAGAAGACCCAACTGGAATCCATTTCTCTCACTGTTTGGAAATAGCCCTAAATCCAACTATCTCAACCGCTTGGAACTTTTATACTTGAACAATCCTTTGCCTAAGTATTTGCCTGAGCAGAGGGGCGGGGGGAATACACAGTGATAGGCCATGGGATCAGGGGCTTGTTACCCTGTGAGCCAGGGGTCCCGGGAGGGACACCAAAATGTGCTCAACTAAAGGTGGGGAAAATTAGCTCAGAGCACTGCTTAACGTTACGAGAGGCAGGGCAACGTAGCGAGATCTTGAACCCTATGTCTACGGGGTTGGGTCGAGTCAAGGAGAACACTGAATTTGAAATAATAAATGATGTTTATTAAATACAAGCAAAACAGTGTATGCGACACACGCATACAAGATAACTAAAGAAAATAAAGGTTGGAGTGGTACAGAGGGATTTTTAGAGGGATTGCTGGTTTGGGTGCCCAGAAAAATAGAGAGTGAAGCTGGGGTGCGATGTATCTCAGCGCGTGGAGCTGAGGGGAGGCTCGCCAAGCAAAGCGGCAGCAAGGCGGGATGAAACTCGGGAGCGATCTGAGGAAGGTCTTGGAATCAAGGGTTTTTATAAGGAGAATTGTGAGTGCAGGCTATGCCATACTTGGGGGAAAACCATAGATTTGGAGTTGGAGACAAAGCCTCGAAAAGGTCAGCATCTGAATGATTGAGTTATCTTAGCGATTCTCAGTAGAGTAGCCAGTATGCAAAAGCAGAGTACTTGGGTATTGCATAGTTTACCCATCAAGCTGCCATCGCAGGGCAGAGGCTCTTCTGTAAGTAGCGTGCACACTTAATTAGAGTGCTCGCCTGGAGGTCTCCTAAAGCAGGGAGTCATAGAATCATAGAAATCATAGAAATGTAGAGTTGGAAGAGACCACACAGGCCATCCAGTCCAACCCCCTGCCATGCAGAAACACCCTCAAAGCACTCCCGACAGATGGCCATCTAGCCTCTGCTTAAAAACTTCCAAAGAAGGAGACTCCACCACACTCTGAGGCAGCATATTCCACTGCCGGACAGCCCTGACTGTCAGGAAGTTCTTCCTGAGGTTCAGGTGGAATCTCCTTTCCTGCAGCTTGAATCCATTGCTCCTTGTCCTGGTCTCTGGAGCGGCAGAAAACAAGCCCTCTCCCTCCTCTACATGGCATCCCTTCAAATATTTAAATATGGCTATCATGTCCCCTCTTAACCTTCTCTTCTGCAGACTGAACATACCCAGCTCTCTAAGGCTATCCTCATAGGGCATCGCTTCCAGGCCCTTCACCATTTTGGTTGCCCTCCTCTGGACCTGCTCCAGCTTGACCATGTCCTTCTTGAATTGGGGTGCCCAGAACTGGACACAGTATTCAAGATGAGGTCTAACCAAAGCAGAGTACAGTGGTACCAGTACCTCCCTCGATCTAGACACCATACTCCTATTGATGCAGCCGAGAATTGCATTGGCTTTCTTGGCTGCCGCATCACACTACTGACTCATGTTCAGCTTGTGGTCTATTAGGACTCCTAGATCCCTTTCACACGTACTGCCATTCAGCCACGTGTCCCCCATCCTATATTTCTGCATTCCATTTTTTCTACCTAAGTGTAGGACCTTACACTTCTCTCTGTTGAATTTCATTTTGTTAGCCTTGGCCCAGCTCTCCAATCTATCCAGGTCATTTTGAATTTTGATCCTGTCCTCTGGCGTATTAGCAACCCCTCCCAATTTGGTGTCATCTGCAAATTTGATGAGCATGCCCTCTATCCCTTCATCCAAGTCATTGATGAAAATATTGAACAGCACTGGGCCCAGGACAGAACCCTGTGGCACCCCGCTAGTCACTTCTCTCCAGGATGAAAAGCAGCCATTGGTGAGCACCTTTTGGGAACGGTCAGTCAACCAGTTACAGATCCACCTGACAGTAGCCCTGTCCAGCCCGCATTTTACTAGCTTCTTTGCAAGAATGTCATGGGGAACTTTGTCAAAGGCCTTACTGAAATCGAGATATGCTACATCCACAGCATTCCCTTCATCTATCAAGCTAGTAACTCTATCATAAAAAGAGATAAGATTAGTCTGGCATGACTTATTTTTGAGAAATCCATGTTGACTTCTCGTGATTACCGTGTTGCTTTCTAAGTGACCAGAAACTGACTGCTTAATGATCTGCTCCAGAATCTTTCCGGGTACCGATGTCAGGCTGACTGGGCAATAATTATTTGGGTCCTCTTTTTTGCCCTTCTTGAAGATGGGGACAACATTTGCCCTCTTCCAGTCTGCTGGAACTTCTCCTGTCCTCCAAGATTTCTCAAAGATTATAGCAAGCGGTTCCGAAATGACCTCTGCCAGTTCTTTTAATATCCTAGGATGCAATTCATCTGGCCCTGGAGACTTGAATTCATCCAGTGTGGCCAGGTATTCCTGTACCACCTCTCTACCTATTATGTGCCTCATTTCCCCTGCTTCCTCACCTGCTCCCCAACCGCCAGGTTGAGTGCTTGTATCCTTCTGGGAAAAAACTGAGGCAAAGAAGGTGTTAAGTAGTTCTGCCTTTTCTCTCCCCCCTGTTAGTAATTCACCATCTTCTCAGCTATTTCTGGCCTGCCTGTATTGTATTTTGAATATTACGGCTATTAACGGCCTAGCTTGTTTACATGCTTGTCCGGTGGCCTCGCAAGCACATGGAAAGGAATAGAGAAGTGCAGCCGAATTGTGATATCAAGGGATATCTTATAATATCCCCAATGCTCGGACTAGCCAGGGCAGTAACAGGCTTGTCTGCCATGCCACCTCAGTTGCGGAATGCCTTCCCGCTGGAGGCCCATTTGGCACCAACCCTGAGTAATTTGGTTGTCAATTTAAAACATGGCTTTCGTTGTTACTTTAATTGCCATATTTGAATGGCAATTTGTTTAACATACTTTGAGTAAATTAAAATGATAACTGAGTGTTCATATTTTCAATAACTTAAATTGACTTTGTGGATGCCATCCGCAGATCATATGATATTGGGCAGCATAGAAATACTGAAACACACAAAGAGATTAAAGCTAAAAATCTTGAATCAATTGCATTTCAATTTAAGGAAATGTAACTATCAAGTTAAATTACCACTTTTAGTTAACCAACTACATTAAATTCCTTGCCAGAATGAAGTTTAAAAATGCCACCTATAGTACAGTGGTCCCTCCACATTCACAAGCTTTTGGGGTGCAGAACCCTCACTAAAGTGGAAAAATTGCTAATAACTCCTCTCTGCTCCCTTTTGGGGTTCTATCCTTCCATTCTCTTATATTTTGTCCTTGCATGTGAACCTTCCTTCTGCGTGCTGGGGTCAGAGGCAAGGGAATGAGAGGGTGGAATTCCAGAGGACAGAAGGAACTCACACTGAGGCAAAAGGTAAGGGGATGGGGAGGTACAGGCACTTTGTGAATAATGAAATTCGCAAGGTCAAACTCGCAAATGTGGAGGAAGGACTGGACTTTGACTATATCCTGTTACTGCCCTGGCTAGTCAGAGCTTTGGGGATATTAAAAGATATCCCTTGATATCACAATTCGGCTGCACTTCTCTATTCCTTTCCACGTGCTTGTGAGGCCACCGGACAAGCACGTAAACAAGCTCGGCCGTTAATTGCCGTAATATTCCTAGATAGTTCAGGCAGGCCAGAAATAGCTGACTCACTGCTTTAGGAGACCTCCAGGCAAGTACTCTAATTAAGTATGCATGCAACTTACAAAAGTCCCCTCCTTGGGGACTAGGAAATAAATAAGGTAGAAAATTTTTGTAGAGATAGATTGATATAAAATTGAAATTGAAATATAAAATTGAGAGATAAAAAAATAATAATAATAGAAATAAAATAGAAATAAAATAAAATAAAATAACAACAGATTGTTTAGTTCGAGCTAAAATAGTAACATCTTAAATACAATTTAAGAAAGATACAATTTAAGAAGGAAATATAGGAGTAACGTTTAACAACTAATAATTTTAAAAATTTTGGGAGAAATACTTAGGACTTAGGTAGAAGTAGGATTGGAATCAATATTTGAATTAAGTAAATTTTTAAGTAAAAGGAGCTGATTTAAAAATATAAGTTAAGTTATAATAAAGAGTATCTTCAAATAATACATAATTTATTAAATATAAAAGATATTTATTGGTGAAGAGAATCAAGTGGAAGCGGAAGAAGAGTAGAAGTGAAAAGATGGCAGCGGGAAGAAGAAAATTGGTCCAAACTCAAATTCGGACGTTGAGAAGAAGCTCGGGAGAAGTGGATCCATACCGGATGTTACTGGAAGAAGTCAGGAAGATACGGACAGATATGTGCGAGGAAATAAAAGATCTTTCTGCAGAAGTGAAGAAAGAAGTAAGAGAAATAAAAAAGGAATGGAACAATTTACGCAGAGGTTAGAAAATGTACCAAAGGATGTGAAAGACATGGGTAGGACAGTGGAAGAAGTTCAGGAAAAAACAAGAAATTTGGAAAAAAGAACGGGAGAACTGGAAGGAATGGGGGAACAAACAGAAACAAAAAGCTCTCTCTGAATGGAAATATCGAGAAAAATGTATAAAAATAAGAGGATTAGAAGAATTGGAGGAGGAGGATCTTTACAGTAGAGTAATTCCAGCACTGGCGAGATTTTTGGATTGGCCGTCAGAACAGATGGATATTGAAATGGATCGGATCTTTCAGATCAATTCATTAATCGCGGGGAAAAGGAAAGTCTCAAGAGATATAGTGGTTTATTTCATTCGGGAGAGAGTGAAAGAGATGATTATCCACCAAAGCTCTACGAACAAGTTGATTATTGACGGAATGGAGTTAAAGATTTTTAAAGACGTGCCACCCCAAGTATTAAAGAAAAGAAAAGATTATTCCTTCCTAATAAAAGAACTCAAGAAAAGGGAAATATCATATAGATGGGTGAAATTGGAGGGTGTAATACTGACATTTAATCAAAGAAGATATGTAATAAATACGACAACTAAGGCGGAAGATTTTTTGAAAAGACTTAAAGATTAAAGTAGGAAGAGATAAGAAAAAGAACATAAGATAGACGAGAGGAGAGAAGAAGGGAAAGAAGAAAGGACAAACAAAAAATCAAAAAAAGAAAACGGAAAGCAATATGAGAAGAAAAAGAAAGAAGTACAAGAACAAGTGAAAGAAGAAGAACAAGTGGATATACAAGAAGAACAGGAATCAGAAGAACACGAGCAAGAACACGAGGAGACAGAACAGGAATTAGAAGAGACAGGAGAGGATATCTTATTGGAAGAAGAAATAAGAATAAGGAAATCATAAAAAAGAAAAAGTTGAGAATTTAGAATGAGGATAAAAATTCTATCCTGGAATATAAGGGGAATAAATTCAGTAATCAAAAAGAAAAGAATTTTTCATTTTCTAGGAAACAAAAATGTGATATATATTGCATTCAAGAGGCACATATAATAAAGTAAGGGAACAAGTTTTTTGGAAAATTCTGAATTAGGAAAGGTATTTACATCTGGCATAGAAAAGAAAAAAAGAGGTGTGACAATATATGTGAACCCAAAATATGAAGCTATAGAAATTTTAAACAATGAAGAAGGAAGATACATAGGGGGAGAAGTAAAAATATTAAACACAAAAATATTATTATTAGGAATATACGGCCCCTTGGATAATAAAGAAAAATTTTATGGCACATTATGGGAAAAAATTAGAAATACAGAACATAAAGAAATAAAAATAATAGGAGATTGGAATAGGGTCATACAGCCAGAAATAGGTAGATCTAAAGTAAAAAGGCAAATTAAAAATAAAGGGAAACTCCCAAAAAATGTCATGGAAAAGGCAGAAGATTTAATGTTGGTAGATGTTGTTGGAAAATGCAGGGGGGTATGTTGTAGATCTTTAGCATGACCCACAGTTGAACTGTCCTTAAAAACATGATAAAATATTTGTTCAGTCCCATAAAGCTGCCACTGAATGAGGCCAGCCGGTTTTACTAAAAACTACTCAGTTTATTTAAGAAAGCGTGTGTAGCAAAGAGAATACATGAAGAGAAAAAATGCAGATTACACACTGCCTGTTTTCTGGCTGCTCTTCAGTAGAATCATGTCAACAGTTTTTTCACACCATGGTGTTAGTCTAAACACAACTTTGTTATGAGAAGCGAAGCTGCAGAGGCTCTCAGGAAAATCCTTATCTACTTTGTGAGCTGGGAACAGCTGGACCTAGCAGGGAGAGGATAGCGCAGTAAACAAGAACACAATTAACCCTTAACACAGACAGAACCATCTTGGCCTGCAAATGCCAACAGATGTACGGTGAAACCTATATGGACCACAAAACGAATATACATATTTCTCTGAAGTTTTTAAATCATGGTCAAGAATAGATATGATTTGGATTACTAAAACAATAAGTAAATGTGTAAAAAAGATGGAAACATTGCCCAGAGGGATATCAGACCATAGCTCTCTAATATTAACTTTGGAGGATAGGAAGAAAGAGTTTAGTTGGAAATTAAATGAGAATTTATTGAAGAAAGAAGCAATATTGGAAAAAGGTAAAGAAATTCTGGAGAGGTATTTTGTAGAAAATTTAAATAAAGGGGTCCCTATAGGAATAGTCTGGGAAGCGGGTAAGGCGGTTATGAGGGGTTTCCTAATACAACAAGAGATAAAATTGAAAAAGGAAAAAAGATTTAAAGAACAAAAGATATTAAATGAAATAAGACAGCTAGAGAATAAACTGAAAAGTTCCCCGCAGGATAATAAGATTGAGGAAAAGATTAAAGTGTTGCAAAAACAAATTGCATTACAACATACACAAGAAATAGAAAGGAATTTAAAATTGACAAAACAAAAAAAATTTTTCTACGGGAATAAGATGAATAAACGGTTAGCATATAAAATCAGGAAGGAGAAAGAGAAACTTATAGTAACGGAAATAAATGAAAATAGGAAACTTCTGCAAAAACAAGAGGACATAAAGAAGGCCTTTGTAAGGTATTATGCTAACCTATTTGCAGAACAGGATTTTAATCAATGGAAGAATGAGAAGATAAAAGAATATTTAAAAGATAAAGGAAATATAACAATTACGGAAGTACATAGAGAAGAATTAAATAAGGAAATAACAAAAGAGGAAATTTTAGAAGCTATTAAGAAACAAAAAACAGGGAAAATGCCAGGCCCAGATGGTTTTTCATCGTTATATTATAAAGTATATACTGAACAATTGATAGACCCATTACATAAGGTAATGAATAATATAAATAAAGGGATACGGCCACCTTCATGGGGACAAGCTAATATTACAGTGATCCCAAAAGAAGGGAAGGACCCTCAAGAAATAGGGAATTATAGACCCATCGCGTTATTAAATGTGGATTACAAAATATTTACTACGATACTGGCAGAAAGATTAAAGAAAGTATTGCAGGGTATAATACATACTGATCAAAGTGGATTTCTACCAGGAAGGGCATTAAAGAATAATATAAGAACACTGTTAAATATAATAGATTATTACCATAAGCATAATGAAAGGAAAACGGCTCTTTGCTTTTTAGACGCAGAAAAAGCTTTTGATAGGATGAATTGGAAATTCCTAGAGGAGGTAATAAAAGCAATAAATTTAGGACCAAATTTTTTAGATTGGATAAGAGCTATTTATAAAGAGCAAAAAGCCCAAATTATAATAAATGGAGAAAAGACACAAAAAATAGAAATAAAAAGGGGAGTCAGACAAGGATGTTATTTATTTTAATTCTGGAAATAGTAAATAACAAAAGTAGAATGGAGAAGGGAATACAAGGGGTAAAAATTAAGAATCAGGAATATAAATCAAATGTGTACGCGGACAATGTAGTGATTATATTAGAGGATCCACTAAACAGTATAGAAACCCTAATAGATATATTAAAGAACTTTGGAATATTATCCGGCTATAAAATAAATAAGGAAAAAACAAAAATAGTTACTAAAAACATAAGAGAAGAAGAGGAAGAGGAGTTGATTAGATCAACTGGAATCACAATAGTTAAAAAGGTAAAATATTTAGGCATAACAATTACAAAAAATAATGTAGATTTATATGAAAATAATTATAAAAAAGTATGGAAGGAAATAAAGGAAGATCTTAAGAAATGGGAAAAATTAGAATTGTCATTATTAGGAAGGATATCAGTAATAAAAATGAATATATTGCCTAAATTAAATTTTTCATTTCAGACTTTGCCAATAATGAGGAATGAAAACCCGTTTGAAGAATGGGACAGAAATATAAGGAAATTTATATGGAAAGGAAAAAGACCTAGAATAAAAACAAAGGTTTTAGAAGATATAAAAGAAAGGGGTGGAATGGGTCTCCCGAACTTGAAGCTATATTATTATGCGAATAATATAGATTGGATAATTGAATGGATAACATTAAGGAATAATAGATTGTTATGTCTTGAGGGTGAAGAACTATATTTTGGTGGCACGCATATATATATGGTACGGGAAGACTATAATTGATAAAAATTTTAAAAATCACATTTTGAGAAGAGCCCTGATAACAACATGGTTGAAATATAAAAGACAATTATATTTAAAAATACCGTTATGGATTTCAGTGCATGAAGCATTCTATGAGAAGGAAAAAACAAGGACAGAAACACGGATAAGGTATAAAGACATGCTGAAAATACAAGGAGATGTAATAACTTTTAAAACAAGAAATGAAATGAAGAAAGAGGGTTGGGATACGCATTGACTACTAATTAGACAGCTTTGGGAAAGATATAAGAAAGATAATGAGGAAGAAGGATTCGAAATTAAAGAGAATGAATTTGATAAGGTATTAAAACCTAAAACAGAGCATAGGGTAGGCCAGATATATAAAATTTTACTCTCAAGGCAAAATGAGCAAGAAGTAGTTAAAAAAACAATGGTAAAATGGGCACAAGATATAAAATGCATAATAACACTGGAACAATGGGAAAAGTCATGGAGCACCACATGGAAATTGATAAAACCAGTTAGCTTGAGGGGAAATTATTATAAGATGTTACATAAATGGTACATCACACCAGTGCAAATAGCAAAAATGCAGAAAAATGTAAGAGATAAATGCTGGAAATGTGAGGAAAGAGGAACATTTTATCATATTTGGTGGAAATGCAAACAAGCGAAAAAATTTTGGGAATTAGTGCAGAGTAAAATACAAGAAGGTTTAAAAATAAGATTTGCAAAGGTACCCCAAATATATTTGTTAAATATGATAGAGGAATTAGATATAAGTAAAGTACAAAAGAAAATTGTACTGTATATGATAACTGCAGTGAGAATGTGTTATGCCCAGGTGTGGAAACAAAAAATAATACCAAGAATGGAAGACTGGTTATTTAAACTTTATGATATGGCTAAGGCAGATATTGTAATTGGATTATTAAAAGATAATAAGAAAAAAGAAATAGCGGAAGCATGGGAAACGGTAGTCCCGTTGTGGGAAGCTTGCTGGGGTGAGAAGGCGATAACTTTCATGAGATAAGAATATGATTTATGCAAAGGATGATGGATTGAAATTTATAAGAAAGAAAACTTGGAGTCTTAGAGACAGAGAAATATCAGGAAATTGTTAAAAAGGTAATAACGGTCAATGAAAAGAAAGAGAAGAAGGAATAAAAGGTGTAATTATTTTGAGAAATATAACTAGTTTAAAGAAGGAAATTATAGATAAAGAAGCATTGAATTTCTGAGTTTCGGAAGGGAGGGAAAGAAGGGTTAGTAATTTTTAGAAGATATGTTTATTTAGTAGGGGAAGATATGTTGGGAATTGGGCGCTGGGGGTAATAGATATTAGGTTTTGAAAGGAGGGAGGAGGGGAGGGATGTGAAGGATGTGTGGGAAAGTAGGGTTGGGCACATAGGCGTTGAGGAAATGTTTTTTGTCTGAAGGTTAATATGTTATATCTGTATGTATTTTATGGATATGTATTTTAAAAATGTATTTGTGTTTAACCAAATAAAAGATTTCTCATTTGGAAATTTTTTTTTTTTAAAAAAAGAAACAATCAGTCCAATCCAGACTCCTTTTGTTTACTCTACCAGAAAGCAATTAACTCACACCCCTTCAGGGAGAGGAACAGAGTATAAAAATCCCAAGTTTTCAGCAACCATTTTGCAGTTCATCAGTTGCTGAATGTCTCTCTGCCACTGATTCCCAGCTGTGTATTGGCCTTAGAAACATAAGTCTAAGCCATCTTGCTGTTTCTCAACTACTGTTCTGGGTTGGAAATTTTAATCCAAAAACCTCAGCTTCCCTATCTATAATTTTTCCTCCTTCTGTACATCGGTTAACTCTTGTGCGAATATGTGACTGTTTGTATCTCGTGCACATGCATGAGTGAATTCACCTCAATAAAACACATTCTTAGTTTTCTTTTGCATCTCTGGCTGGTTCTTTCCTGTGTGACTCCAGAAACATTGGTGGAAAGATCCTCCTAAATTAACCTCACATACAGGTTTCTTAATTTTGAGCTAATTAATTCCCCATTGTTACATGGAGGTATTGGGAAGAAATAATTTAAACAATCACTCTCTTAATTCATTGTGTTCCCTCCTGAGGAGACGTCATTTTCCCAATGGGAGTTGGATTTCATTGTGGATGAGTCAAACATGATTAGAACATAGGATGCCACACAAGTTCCTGAGATCGCATGTGTGGCAACTAAGGAGATGCTCCACAACTGCAGCTTAAATGTGCAGTGTATCATTGATGCTTAGAAACATCACCAGCCTCTGTGCATTGTTTCCCAGAAGCATACATGATATCAGCCCATTCAGAATGCTATATTTGGTGAACTAATGGGTGAGTCTTCCTCTCATTTAAGTACAGGGTGTGCATCTGCTTTGATATCATTGTTACCCTGATTTCTGGGGGTCCCGGGAGGGACACCTCAAGGTGCTCAAAATAATGGGGAATGGGAATTAGCTAGAACACTAGTTAGCAATGCAAAAGGCAGGGCAACGTAGCGAGATCTTTTACCCAGTGTCTACGAGGTCAGGCCGAGTCAATAATCAAAGAGAAGTTAATAATAATTGTTTTTCTTTATTTATAAAATCACAGCAAACGTACACACTCACTCACTTAGAAAATTAAGAAATACTGCACAATTGCGCATTCACGCACACAGTCCTAAAGAAATAAAGAGAGGAAAATAGATAGGGGATTTTCAGGAGGATTTTTGGGGAAATACTACACCCGGTCCTGTAGCCTGGTAAAAGGAAAGAAGCTGGGGAATGTAGGTTCTGAACACGTGGAGGCTGAGGGGAAGCTCGTCAAACGGAGAGGCAGCAAGTCGGGAGGCAAGCCACGAGCGATCCGATGAGACGCTCAAACTGAGGGGTTCTTATAAGGGAAAATGTGCCTGCAGGCTAGTCTGTTCCTGGGGGAAACAATGGATTTTGGGCTTGAGACAAAGCCTCCGAAAGGTCAGTACTTTAGATGATTGAATTATGACAGCGTTGTCAATAACGTAGACAGTATGCAAACGTGGAGTGCTCGAGAGTTGGAAAGTCCGCTCATCAAGCTGCCTGCTCGGTGCAGGGGATCTTTTGTAAACAGTGTGCATACATATTGTCATCTGAAAAGGGTACTTGCCTGGAGATCTCCTAAAGCTGCAATTGGCAATTACTGGCCTACCTGGATTGTGATTTGAATGGTTCAGCTATTTTCGGCTGCAAATGTGTGCGTGCTTGTCTGGGGCCTCGCAAGCATGTGGAGAGGAATGGGTAGTGAGGGCCAAATTCTTGATATCAAATGATATCTAATATCCCTCAAGTTTGGACTAGAAACTGCAGTAACATCATGTCCCACTTGCCTGTTCTTTCTGCATCACAGGTGAAAAGGGCAAGGTTGTCCTTCCCTATGTTCTGAAGCCACAAAGGAAGGAGCAGATCCAATGTAGCCCACCAAGCAATATGTTCACTGATTGAGCATGTCTTCGGTGAAGTTCAGGACCCAACATTGCACCAGCTATTCACCATCTATGCACCTATGCACCAGCCATGCACCTATGCACCATGGAGATCCCGTGGTGCACAGGGGACAGCAGCTCATATGTTCTTTATTCCTGCAGTAATGCATAATGTGGCCACCAAGAAAGCTGACCTTATAGCAATGGTGTGTTGTCAGGCCCCAGTATTAAACAAAGTCGTCGCAAGCCTGGAAGCGCAGCCCATTCAAACTCAGAGCAATACGAGTATTAGTTTGCTTGTGCATTGGTTTTGTCTTTCCAGAGCAGAGCTCCAGCCACACTTTTGTGCTCGATTGCAGTCCTCCCAATATCATCTGTTCAGTTCTCTTTTGAAAGCATCAGGTAAGATTTTTCAAGCATCATGGGCTCCAGTGAAACTGAAAAATATGCAGTACTTTGTTCATAGCAAATATTTCTCATATTTTCAGTTTTATGCTCAGATGTTTGGTTGTACATTTTTTTTCTGTGCTAGAATGCTGTTTTTTATGTAGCAATGTTGCACAAAACACATATGTAGCTGCCAGAAATCAGGGTCTTTTCTTTTCTTTTCTTTTGTATTTGAGCAAAACCCATAATTCAAAGGGAAAAAAATGCATTTTTGCTGATGGTTGTTCAGTTTCTTAAAAACTGTTCGGTTTCCTAGACAAACTGCACTGGTTTTCTGGAAAAGCTACACATTTTCCTATCATTATGTGTATGGGGGAGGAGGGAACTGCCTACTGCCCCAAAGCTATGGGATGAAAAACTCTTTCCTTGTTCTCAACATCCATCAGGACTTTTTGCATGCTGTTTGTAAAGCGAAAGGGCCCCTTGAGCGTCGCGTTAATGGGAGGAGAGGTCCGTATGACGCACTTCCATTTACGCGACGCTCAAGAGCCGGAAGCAGAGCGGACACGCACCTTTTTATTTTCGGCTCTAAGGCAAAAACGGTGCACAATTGCGCAATGCTCCCGGGGCCTGCGCGCACTTACCTGCTGTGTGGTGTGTCGGAAGCCGGGTCAGTCCCGCTTCCTGCCTCAGCGCTAGCCTGCAATTCCCAAGTTGCGCGGAGGTGGGAAGGGGCAGGGCATTCACGTGGTGCTCGCGCAACCGAAAGCCAGCTGCAGTAAGGAAGGAGAAACGAAGTGAGCGCCTCGCGCAAGAGGCTACTCGCGCGAGCGCCGCTCCACACCTCCGCGAACAGGTAAGGTGTGGAAAGGGCCTCAGAAAAACTGAGATTTATGAACCCTAGCAGATCATCCACACTTTCTACCAGTCCTCTCCCCAACAAATACATGCTTGGTCTATTTGTTTGTATACATGTACCCACAAATACATGCGTGCATAGGAATGTACAGATGATATTCCAGGAATCTGACATGGTCATCATAAATCTAGTAAAGTAGCATGGCTCCCTCTGTTGTGTCCTCACTTACACAATAACCTAAAAATCAACACTTAAACATCAACGCTAAAGAGAACACAGGGTAAAGTTCAGAAATCTTCTTTTTCCGGGAGGATAACAGACATGCTGGATTAATTAATGATTAACACAATTCATTCAAATAAACCTGAAGATGGAATACCTTTGCTGTATGTAAAGTTCAGGCAGTGGAGCATAACTCATCTTCCCGGTCCTAGAATCTGGAAACAATCCTGGCACTCGTTTCAGTTGCTGGAATGGAACCTCTGGGGATGGCCACCATTTTCCTGATCATCTGTATCTCCTGCCTTGTTCTCTCTTCTGTCTGGAAGAGTAGAATTCAGAGGAAAGGGAAGTTGCCTCCTGGACCTCCTCCTCTGCCCATCGTCGGGAATATTCTGCAGCTGAAGGCCAACCACTTGGATCAGACTCTCTGTAAGGTCAGTGGAAGAAGGCAACCACCAGCTCCTCGGCAGAGCTTCATGAGAGGGTAGAGGGCCAGTGTGGTATAGTGGTCTGACCATTGGACAGCATTGAACTCTGGAGACTAAGGTTCAATTCCCCACTCAGCCGTGGAAACCTATTAGGTGCATCACACGCACTCAGCCCCAAAAAACCCCATCATAGGGAAGCAACTTGAAGGCACACAACAACAACAAAGAGAGTATGAGAGGGTAACAGATATTTCATTGCAGGACTGCCAGCTCACTTTCATTTGACTGTCTTGACCAGAGAGAATCTCCTGCGGTTTGTTTATTTATAGAGAGCGCCAATAAGGTATGGAAGAAATTGGAGAGGCTAAGCAGATACATCCATGTCCCCAGGAACCTACAGTGAAGAGAGCAGAGAAAGGGAAGAGAGAGATGGGATATGCGCTGTAGGGAAGTGTGCGGTTGGGTCTATGATGTATACTTAGGATTGTTTATTATGCTTCCCTATTTCTATGACATCTGCTTAGGATTATTTCTATGATACATACAAAGAAAGGCAAAATGGTGTAGTGATTTGGGTGGTAGACCACCACTCTGGGAAATCAGGAGTTACATCCTCTCTGCTCAGCCATGGAAACTCTGTAAGGCCCAGCTTTGGGGGTCCCTGATATTAGTATGGTTCGGATGGGCAACATACCTAATTGGCATCATATGTAATTGGCAACACATTTTATTGGCTCTGATATCAAATTCAAGACTGATAGATGACAGGGAGGTCAAACTGAGTGAGGAGAAGAATTTTACTATAAATATGAGAAGGATAGGTCAACTCAAAACTTCTTTCAGGTAAGACTGAGTCATTTGTCAGGCAAATACACACTATTCCTGTGGATAATAGGCTTAAACAGAAGCTGGAATTTTCCAGGGAATCCAACTGTGAGGAGCCCACCAGGGCAGATATCCATCCCTTGTACACCTGGATTCTTTCCTCTTTCGTCACAGCACCCACAATAAACAACTATTACAACACCCATCATGTCTTTGTCAATCAAAGCACTAAGCCAATCAACAGGCAAAAGACTCATTGTCTACAACAGGTTCCCTTTGTCTTGCATCTAGAAACTTCACTGCTACAGGCTATTTTCAGGGTGCAAACATCCCTGATTTCAGGATGCCCAGTGCAGTCTCTCAAAGGTCTAACCACCACTCTGTCCGTCTGGCTCCTGAAAAAGAACTGTCCTTAGATCCTACCTAGATCTTGCCCACTACTTATTGCACTATCAGCTATATGTTAACATTAGAGTCCACTACTTCAACCCGTTTCTAGTTAGAGGGAGTGGGATGACGAGTCCAAGCTGACTTTCCTTTTGGAAGGGGTTAATCCTTTTGTGACTCAAAGAGTGGTCCTCTTTGCGTATTATGCAGCTAAATCGAGCAAGCAAGTAGTAGATAAAGAGTTGTGGGTAATTTCTTTTTTAATTACTTGAGGGGTGTTCTAGTGATTCAGAGGGGTTGGTCTTTTTAATCTTTTTTAATCTGAAAAATTGTTATATTATCTGTATATATTGTTTTCTATTTTCTATTTTTACTACTTGTTGATGTGTTTCCTTGCTGATGATGCTGTTTTTGTTCTCTCTTCCACGCTTCGGGTTTTGTTCCCTTTTCTTAATTGTTCGACATAGTCCGTAGACTGATTCAATAAAGATTTGTATGCTCTTATCCTGTAGTGAAGAGATGAAGCGATGTGACTCAAACTAAAGTTCTAAGGGTAGTACAAGAACAAGATTCAAAGCAGTAGAAGATTGCCTATCTCCAGACTATTGTTTCCACCATGGAAAGGAAAGTATTCATATCTCTCTGCCAGAGTAAAGAGTGGGGTCCAGAATGAGCTAAAGGCCTTAGCATTAGGTGACAGATAGGAATCATGATAACTCCCTAATATCTGGGCAGGTGAGGAAACAAAGGAGAAATTCAGCAGGAAGAGGAAGTGGGTGACAGATAATCAGTTGCTCTGTGGAGGCCGTTTCAGGTGCTATTGTTTCTAAAGCTTGATCGTTGAGGGACATTTGCAAGTTCGTTATCATTCTTCGCTGACTGTGACCTGGCCATGTCCTGAGGTCTCATCTGACCTACCTATCACATGTGTTCAGTCAGTTCTCTTCACCAGCATAGCTTTTCAGCCATAACAGTGTATAATTTATGTTTTATGCCAATTATATGATATATACCAATCATACGAGATCATGGATTGGGTGTACGGACTAGCAACAAAGACAGATATCTTTTTTTGAGTTTTGCAAACAATCCATCTGGTATCCTGAGAACAACGGCATTCCTGTATAAATATTGGAAAGATTTCTTATGTAAATGTTGGAAAGATTTTGCAAAGCAGAGTTTCCATATTGTTTGCTGCAAAAGGTGGAATGAAAAATTAATCATATCTCGGTTTTTTTTAAATATATTTTGGTCATATGGTAATATATTTATGTTTATAATTGCACATTGCCATAGTTCCTTTAAGTGAAATAATAAACATGTTATCAATGAAAAGAAAAGAAAGCACTGCTCAGACCCCTTGGACTATCTCACACCAGCTGAATACT
This sequence comes from Cyclura pinguis, assembly GCA_030412105.1. Classification (NCBI taxonomy): domain Eukaryota; kingdom Metazoa; phylum Chordata; class Lepidosauria; order Squamata; family Iguanidae; genus Cyclura; species Cyclura pinguis. The sequence goes on along the minus strand of CM059599.1, from coordinate 11,203,179 downwards.
GGCTGAATCTTCTGGCTGTTAAAAACAGAAGTAGACAAATATTACAACCCAGATCCTGCATGGGGCACACCACTACAATGTCATACCTATACTCCATTCACTGTATATGAACATGAAACCAATGTATCCCCCAATGTATTTTATTTATTGCCCTTTTGAGAACATTACCATTTTAGAGATCTAATTTCTGTCCATTCAATCTTTTATCATAGAATCATAGAGCTGAGAGAGAAACCAAGGGCCATCCAGTCGAACCCCTGCTGTTACCCCAAAAGGTGGGTGAATTAGAGGTCCACCCAAAACGCCAATGTCTCCATGAAACAGTGGGGAATATTAGATCAAAGAGGAGGCCTGTGAGAGTGGGATAACCTAGCAGGAACTTTTACAGCTGTGTATAGTGGTAATAAAGCAGCTACACCAGTCGGAGACCTAAAGAACATTTGTTTTATTGGAAGAATTAACAATCTCACACACACATAAGATCCAAACGGTTTCACAATCACTCAAGGTTAATTGAAGGAAAAGGGAGGAAAAACTGGATAGTGAGAAGTTAGGCCAAAGTAGGTGATATTTCCCTATCCTGCAGAGAAGAGATGAAGTGATGTGGCTTAGACTAAGGGTCTGAGAGTAGTACAAGGACAGGAATTGAAGCAGCAGAGTGATAGCCTCTGCCCAGAGAACTACAAGTTATCAGGCTCAGAGCCAGGGCTTGAATACCCTGTTTCCGCCCTGAGGGAGTAGGTGCTAATGACTCTCTAGGAAAGTAGATAATGGGGTCCAGAATGAGCTAATGGATTTAGCAGTAGGTGACAAAGGACTGATGAGAATTGTGATAGCTCCCTAATGGCTGGGTAGAAAAAAAAGAGAAATTTTGACGGGAAGAGGGAGCAGCTTGAAAACCATCAGGGGCAGTTTCAGGTGTTATTTTTTCCAAAAGGTGAGCCGTTGAGGGACATTTGCAAGTCCATTATCACTGGACCTTCGCTGATTATGACCTGGTCATTTCTTGAGCTCTGACCTACTTTCACATCACACATGTTCAGCCAGTCCTCTTTCACTAGCATAGCTTTCCAGCCACATAAGTGTACAATTTATATTTTATGCTGATTAAATTTTATTTCCCAATTACAAAATATCATGGAGTGGGTGGTGTATGGCCTGGTACTACTGCCATGCAGGAACACACAATCAAAGCATACCCCGCAGATGGCTATCCAACCTCTGTTTAATAATCCCCAAAGAAGGTGAGATAGAGCCTGGGGTTGTGATCAGCCTGAGTGACAGGGCAGCCCTAGCAACAGGTTGCCAAGTAACCCAAGTGGGTAAGAGAGAAACCCAGCCCATTGGTGTGTGGGAGGGTTTGAGCTTTACGAGGAGGATCTCTATATAAGGGAATGACTTGTAGTTTTTGGAGCTTCCTTCAGAGAGATTTCCAGAGAGAGTTTTGAGCGTGAGCTTTTCAGTCAGCCAAGGGAGGTTGTTTGAATAAGTTGGATTATCTAATCAGAGGTCTAGCGAGAGACAGAGAAGAAACCAATCTACTTTGAGTTGGGTCAGAAGCAGTGACCTAAACTTGAGGATTTAGCCTTTGAGCAGAAAAGGAAGCCAAAGACCTGGGTGTGCAGGAAAGCTTTGAAACTGATTACTATGGCCCTTTCTGCACCTTACCTTTTTCCAGCGCTGGGGTGTGGGGATCGTGCAAGCAGCCTCTGGTGAGAGGGTCTCGCATCCCTGCTGCTTCAGCTCTGCACAAGCTGCCTGCTCATGTGAGAGCCCCGCCTCTTCCTTCCGCAGTGCAGCCTGGGAGTTTCTGAGGCTGCGCTGGGGCAGGAAGCACGACTGGCATGCCTCCGGAGGCTCCACACACCAGGTAAGCGCACACAGGGCCCTGGAGCAAAATGAAAAGGTGCGCAATCGGCACCTGCCAGCCCCTGGAGCATCACATGATTGTGAGTGCATCGTGCAGATCACTCCTCACAATTGAGTGAGGCTCCAGGTGCCCTTTCACCTGGCAAATGCCGTGCAGAAAGGGCCTTCGTTAAGCTGAAGAAACTGGTTAAATACTTTTGGAAGCTCTATTTTGCCTAAATATACTTGTAGCACCGAATACCTTTTCCCTGTTTGTTATTTTCATAAAGATTATATTCTATTTTTATAATTTCTGACTCAGCAGAGTACTTTTTCATTAGTTTTAATTTTACAGAAATACACTAACAAAGCTTATTAAAGTTTCCACTCGGCGGAAGCAATGGATAATTTGAACAATTTTGTTCCAACAGCAAAAACCAGATTGTTTTCAAAGACTATTCCCAGCTTGGGATTATTCTGCACAAAATTTAAATGTGGTTGTTTTGTAGAAATGATATTTCTATGTCAAAACTTCTGTGCAGAAAATGTTATTTCATACACAGGAAATGCTATTTTCTGCCCCAGACAGCAAAGAACAAATTGTGCACAGAATAAGTCCCAAACTGGGAGGATTCTCATCAGGTCAGGATTTTTCTAACAAGGATTTCTACACCCTTGAAATCCTGCACCTTCTTCTCCTTCGGGAGAAGGGGTGAACGTTTGATGAACATCTTTGAACAGTCCTTCCATCCCTAATTTCAGCAGAGGTAACATTTCAGGAAATTTTGATTCATGAAGGCCAAAAGTGTTTTTATCTCTCTCTCTGTTTTAGAAAATTAAATAATTCGAATCCATTATTGTTGTTGTGAGTTTTTAAGTGCTTTCTTACTTATGATAACCCTAAGGCAAACTTATCATGGGGTTTTCTGGAACTGAAAGTATATGAAACACTCGGGGATAGCCTATGGATTTCCATGGCCAAGCAAGGAATCAAATCTTGGTTTCCGGGGTCATAGTAAAATACTCAAACCACTACACCATGCTGCCTCTCATTCAGATATATATACAACATAGATTTTCGTAGGAAACTTAAACTTGTTTCCCTCCTTTAGTAAGACACAAAAAAATCATTTATAACTTAGTTGGGATATAACATTTTTCTGTTTTATGAAACTGTAACAATAAAGAAGACTGAGTTTTGTAGAAGCAAAAGGGAAATGTGGCAGTGTCAGGATGCTTTGATTCTATCCTGCTTTGAACCTGTGTTATGTGTCAGCAATACATATGACAGCAGTTGCAACGGCAGTTCCTACAGCAAAGCTTGCTAGTGCTAATATGTATCCACTTTCAGGTAACTCTTGGAACAGTGTAGCTACTTTTAACATTTATAATATCAACAGGATCCAAATGGCTCATAAGCTCTGTATTCAATGTTATTTTGCAGCAGGCATTTGGAAGGAAAGATCAAAGCTGGAGGGATGAATAAGAATGCAAGAAAAAAGAAGCTTTCTAGGAACATTTAGATAGGAGTCAGAAACATATCCCAGTTCTCATGGTGAAAAGTATGTAAATAATTGTACGCCTGTATTGTATGCAAACCAATCTTTGACATGTGTACCAAATTTCAAATAGAAAGGTATAAAACATGTACCAAACTCAACAGCAGTTGCAACAGCAGTTCCTACAGCAAAGCTTGCTAGTGTTAATATGTATCCACTTTCAGGTAACTCTTGGAACAGTGTAGCTACTTTTAACATTTTATAACATTTTATAACATTTTAAAACATTTTATATTTTTTTAACATTTATAATATCAATAGGATCCAAATGGCTCATAAGCTCTGTATTCAATGTTATTTTGCAGCAGGCATTTGGAAGGAAAGATCAAAGCTGGGGGGAGAATAACAACGCAAGAAAAAAGAAGCTTTCTAGGAACATTTAGATAGGAGTCAGAAACATATCCCAGTTCTCATGGTGAAAAGTATGTAAATAATTGTACACCTGTATTGTATGCAAACCAATTGTATACAAACCAATCTTTGACATGTGTACCAAATTTCAAATAGAAAGGTATAAAACATGTACCAAACTCAAAGCATGTAGTCTCAGACACATTTTGGTAATGTTGCTGTGTTGCTTGATTCTCTCCAAAACTCTGAGTGAAATTCTTCAGGGCAAGTTAGCTAGGACATGACAGGCCGTAAAGTGAAGAAAGACGTAAAGCTGCTATACACCATGTTCCCTAAGCACAAATATCTGATATTTTCTCATCTTTTTGTCATATTTTGTCACCTTGAGCAGTTGGCTTATGAAGCCACCTCTGACTCCATATACCCCCAAAGTTACCTTTTAGCATCTCCAGAAATTGTGTGTATCTTTACATGCTTTCCATTTAATTCAACTCTTAGGGACCTGATTGATTTCATCCAGATCTCTTTTAACTGGTTTTTAACTGTCTCGTTTTACCTTGTCAAATTGTTTAATCTGCTCATACTCTGTTCTCTTTTCAACTGTTTTGAATTCGTTAAATATGCTAAATTGAGATCTTTAGATACAGAGGTGGGGCAGGGGTAGAAATAGTTAAATAAACAAACTTCAACTTATAGGGAAATTTTTAAAAAGCTCTTTAATTTGGGGCCACATGTGATGATACCCAAGTTCTTTCAGCTTTCAGTTTGGGTAAATCTGATGAACAAGACCTCGCAGATGTTTTCCTCTTTTCCTGCTTGGACTTGTGGGTTTCCTCTAAATCTTCTTTATTTTCAGGACACTAAAAAATAATTGTGCTGCTCCATACATTAAGCAGTCAGTTTCTAATCACTTAGAAAGCAATGCGGTAATCACGAGAAGTCAACATGGATTTCTCAAAAATAAGTCATGCCAGACTAATCTTATCTCTTTTTATGATAGAGTTACAAGCTTGATAGATGAAGGGAATGCTATGGATGTAGCATTTCTCGATTTCAGTAAGGCCTTTGACAAAGTTCCCCTTGACATTCGTACAAAGAAGCTAGTAGAATGTGGGCTGGACAGAGCTACTGTCAGGTGGATCTGTAACTGGTTGACTGACCATTCCCAAAGGGTGCTCACCAATGGCTGCTTTTCATCCTGGAGAGAAGTGACTAGCGGGGTGCCACAGGGTTCTGTCCTGGGCCCAGTGCTGTTCAATATTTTCATCAATGACTTGGATGAAGGAATAGAGGGCATGCTCATCAAATTTGCAGATGACATCAAATTGGGAGGGGTTGCTAATACGCCAGAGGACAGGATCAAAATTCAAAATGACCTGAACAGATTGGAGAGCTGGGCCAAGGCTGACAAAACGAAATTCAACAGAGAGAAGTGTAAAGTCCGACACTTAGGTAGAAAAAATGGAATGCAGAAATATAGGATGGGGGACACGTGGCTGAATGGCAGTACGTGTGAAAGGGATCTAGGAGTCTTAATAGACCACAAGCTGAACATGAGTCAGTAGTGTGATGAGGTAGCCAAGAAAACCAACGCAATTCTCTGCTGTATCAATAGGAGTATGGTGTCTAGATCGAGGGAGGTACTGGTACCACTGTAAACTGCTTTGGTTAGACCTCATCTTGAATACTGTGTCCAGTTCTGGGCACTCCAATTCAAGAAGGACATGGTCAAGCTGGAGCAGGTCCAGAGGAGGGCGACCAAAATGGTGAAGGGCCTGGAAGCCATGCCTTATGAGGATAGACATAGAGAGCTGGGTATGTTCAGTCTGCAGAAGAGAAGGTTAAGAGGGGACATGATAGCCATGTCTAAATATTTGAAGGGATGCCATGTAGAGGAGGGAGAGGGCTTGTTTTCTTCCACTCCAGAGAGCAGGACAAGGAGCAATGGATTCAAGCTGCAGGAAAGGAGATTCCACCTGAACCTCAGGAAGAACTTCCTGATGGTCAGGACTGTCCGGCAGTGGAATATGCTGCCTTGGAGTATAGTGGAGTCTCCTTCCTTGGAGGTTTTTAAGCAGAGGCTGGATGGCCATCTGTCGGGAGTGCTTTGAGGGTATTCCTGCATGGTAGGGGGTTGGACTGGATGGCCCGTGTGGTCTCTTCCAACTCTACATTTCTATGATTCTATGATACATTTCAGTCAGTGCAGTCACATTTCACAAGGGTTCAGTGGTCCCTGGCTTCTCATCTCCAGAGCTTCTGATGCATCAGCAAAAGCAAACCCAATCTACAGGACAAATAGCTGGCTGCCTCCTTCCTAGTGAAGCTGTGCATGAGAAGAAGTGGTTGATAGATGGGGTGCATATGGGGTACATGAATATCCCATTGAAATAAGGCAAAAGCTCACATATAATATTCACTTGGTGCTGGAATGATCTATACTTTTGTTGCAGAAAAGGCCAGAAAATGTCTCTCAAAACAAAAGGAGAAGTAGAGTTTCTCTGTGCCAGGTGCCTTACTGCCCAGAGCTTTGATTTTCAGCGAGGGACAACACAGAGTTGATAGGGCCAGGGGAGGTTGCCTATACCGCTCATCTGGGATGTGATAACAATGTCCTTGGGGTCCGTGAGGGGCTTCAGCTTGAAGTTCTGGAGGATGGTGGTGAAGAACAAGAAGAGCTCCATGCGGGCCAGACCTTCTCCAGCACAGATCCGCTTCCCTGCAAGGAGACGCCAGAGAGAGTGGAAGAGAAGAGAACAGAAGGGATATCACAGAGGGAAGTGAGGAATTTCTCTGGGAGGCATATCACTGAGAAGTGGACAAAAGTATTGCATGTTTTTTCTTTTTCTTGTACATCTCTGTAGTGTTCTGTAGTGTGTCCTAGTTTGTCCTGCTCTTAATAAAACAAGGGCAGACAGGAAGACGAGGAGAGTTTTTTTATGACTCCTCCTGTATGGATTTAAGGGAAGTGTGAGAAGACAAAGAGGACCCACTCTGCAGAGGAGATGAGGTTGTGCACTTGCCTCAGTCCCTGATTGGAAGAAAGGCAGAATAGAAATAAGAAAGAATAAATGAGATGCTTGTTCAAGGATATGCAGGACATTCATACAGACCTGGGACGGAGGGAGGGAGGGAGGGAGGGAGGGAGGGAGGGAGGGAGGGAGGGAGGGAGGGAGGGAGAGAACCTGAAGCTTAACCGACAAGAATTTCACTAAAATGTTCTTCAACTTCAAATTCCTTTTCCATTGCACTGGGAATGGAAAAGAAGTTCTTGGGGTGGGGTGGCAGCAGCAGCAGCAGCAGCAGCAATAACAACAGCAACTGGTTTGGCACAGAATCAATTCAAGGTCCTGAGCTGCCATGGAGAAGGGAAGATCAGTGCTTTATGTCTGATGTTCTTTACAGACTTCAGATCTCATGCATCAAGACTATAAAACATGTGTAGATCCCCTCCATATATGCAGGGGTTCCATTCCAGGAATCCTCACATTAAAAAAAATGTGAATACTCCCTTCGATTATCCTCAGTGGATGCAACATGTGTGCACCTGCAACAGTGTGCATCTCACAGGTCCTTTGACAACTCATGTGTGCTGAGACTGTGTCAGCTGAGGAGGCTCTGTAGTATCATGATTTCACACTGATACTACCGCCGTGGCTGTGTCTTATGAAATCCCAGGATTGTAGTATTGTGAGGGACTCAGAATTCCCTCCCAGAGGACTCCTTTAGTTTGGCAGTTCTTGGGACTGTGCATTAGAGCAATCTAGAATGAATTGCATAGTACCTCCCCATGCTACCCATTCCAGGATCCTAAAAGGATGGACCCATGGCAGGTAGAGTCGCATCACACCACTGTAACTATGCAGTACAGATTCACCCATGAGTTTCTTCATGACAAGGACACATTCCTGATTGTGATTTTGTAGAATGTGAATAAGGCTGGTGGTGAAAGACCCAGACAACAAATTCAAAAGTGGTGTTGGAGAACCTGTGAACAACGTCAGAAACACAAGGCTACCAGACCTGGACCTAACTCTGGTTAACTTGGATGCACTGAATTCTGATCATGGGTCTGATAGGAAACAAAAGGAACTCTTTTTGGTCTAAAGTGCTTTGCAGACCACAGTCAGTATGATTATTCAGTGTATGCTGGAAATGACACTTCCCTTCACTCCCCCAACAATGGAAGATTAAGGAGAGACAAAAAAAAAAAAAAAAAAAAGATGCTGCCCAATGAAGGAGGGATCATTTTACCTGCTGAAAAGGGCATGAAGTAATCACTCTTCCTGAAAGTCCCATCTTCATGCAAGAAATGCTGTGGGTCAAACTCTGTGGGGTTGGGAAATTCCTTGCTGTCGTGCAGCACCGAGGTCAGAACAGGATATATTGTGGTCCCCTGCAGGGAATAAAGGATCCAGGGAGATACTCTATCATCAGAAGTATGAGGTCAGATACCTTAGGAAAAAAAGCAATCCCCTCAATGATCCTTGGAAGCCAAACAAGGTTAAGAGAAATAACTCTAACACTTGTTGGGACAAGAACCACTTGAACTGGGAGAAAAGAACCTACCTTGGGAATGAGAAATTGTCTGAATGGTGTGTCTTTGATTACAGTATGGGGGAGACTCAATGGGATGAGAGAGATGAACCTCTGGATTTCATGGATGACAGCATCTGTATAAGGCATCTGTCCACAATCAGCCATGCAAGGCCTCCTTGAGTGGCCAACCACTCGGTCAATCTCTTCCTGCACTCTCGCTGTTGTGAGAAAAAGGAAGTTCAATGCCAAGCCACAAAAATCCAGGAAACATCAGAGGAGTCATGCAAACTTCCCTGGAGTTTTGACCTGTGTATTTCCTTGCAAGGCAATATTTAAGTGGTTTGAGAATATTTGGATCCTATCTCAGTGATTATTTTTTTTCCTGTTAGGCTATCATCTCCCTATCCTAAGAACTACCCAAAGAGAGAGGTAACATCATCACAAATAACACAAATCATAACGACCACTAGTTCCCATTTTTTTTGTCCTGATGGTCTAAATAAATTCCAGCCCAAAGGCAGGGATCAAAATATATGGCTACCAATGGTATTTGCTTTCTAAAGCTGCTGCATTTGTGTCACTGAAGTCCAGGTCTCTAAGGTCCTTGTAAGTGTATGTGAGTCATAAATTCAGATATATACTGTCTCTGAAGAAGGATGCTTGAATGAAAGGCACTGATCTCTTAATGAACAACCATAAGTTTCTGGGATATTGGCTCTCTTTGTTTTGTCAGTGTGGTGGATAATTTCTGGATTTCCTTGCATTTGGTCCTTTTCTATGGTCACCAGTGTCACACAGTTAGAACTGAGCATTCAGTATCACTGCAGCATAGCAGACACAGATGCACAATGTGCTTTGAGCAACACACATTCAGGTGTGCAATGCATTTTACCATCACACATGTCACGTTTGATTTCATATTGGATTGTGCAACACTGCAGTTCACTAACACCTACTTGTCACATACCTCCGAGAGCTGTCTCAATGACATCTCTTTGTGCAGAAGTCAATGACTTTTGAACAAAAGACATGTTTATGAAAAAATCAATTTCCTCATGTGAAAATTAGGTGTCCTTTCCAAGAAATGAATTTTCCCCATGAAGTACAAAAAGGAATCAATGTTGTGTGTAAACCCTCCTATTCCTGACAAGCAAGAAAAACTGGCTGAAATTATTAGTTCCTGCTTGTAGGAATGCAAGGATTGGCACCCTTAGTGGAGAACAAGTAAACCGTCATTCAATATGGTGCAACCTAAAGGAGCTTAAAGGTGGTAAACAAATACAAATGAGAGTGTTGGTGTGTAGTTGTTTTACCTTCTATCTCTGGGTATTTCTGGAGAATCAGAAGCCCATATTTGAGAGTGGTACTGGTTGTTTCTGTTCCTGCAGCAAACAAGTCAAATGTGGACAAAGCCATGTTCTCAATGGTGAATTCAGATGTCCCATTGTCTTTTTCCTGCAGAAATATGCATCAGAAGCAGTGGAGTCAATCTTACTCTGTTCAGTCAAATAAAATAACGGACGACTATAACAAATGACAAAGATTAAAGCTGATGGAAACTTTGCCCGTACTCTACCATAATCTTTGCAGAATTGCAAACAATTCCTAGAAGGATGAAAAGTGGCAGCTGTCAACAAAACCAGGTTGAGCTCCAAATTACTGAGGAAGAATGCTGACAATTTAATTAAACTGTAATAATTGACTTTGGTGTAAATTGCTTAGAGAATCAGAGAAGTTTATGGGAAAAAGAGGATGGTTACGAGTACCAACCTAGAAGGAGACACATCCTCCTGGACAATCCAAAAGCACAAGATCTCCTCCTACCTTGAGCAGTGCGTGATTTTGTCTCACCTGGTCCATTTTAATACAGAAACAGTCAATGAAGTCCCGAGGCGAACTGGGGTCCAGGGTAGACTGGTGCTCCTTCGTTTCCTCTAAAATAAATTTAATTACTTTATTGAAGTTTGACTCCACTCTGTGATGAGGCCCAGGGATGAAGTCCATGAAGGAAGGAAAAATGTTGCAGAGCTAAATGGGAAATCAGAATAAATGAACTGAGCGTCACTGTCAGACCAGCTGGAAAATGATTTCATCTTCCAATGACATCTGGGTACCCTGAAAGAGCAAGCGAGCTAATTCTAGAATATGAAAACCAGCAGGATGGGGAAAAAATTCTATAGACACTGTGCTTTGTCTCTGGTACTGTTGCTTATCTCTCTAATTAGTGACAATAGAAATGTCAATAGATATGAATGAAGAATTTCCACAGTACTCTCTCTGCTGGGTGGAAGAGTGCAAGGGTATTAAGTGTTCTGCACAATTTCCAGTTGCTATTTGTACTTTGTTAGTGTCCTGCCTGTATAGAAATGAGATTTTTTTTTCCATATAAAGAAAGAAATCTGATCCTCCTATGTTGAAAACATGTTTCTTAGTTCTCCAAAGACTCATTGTGTCTCCAACTGCAAAACTTCTGTGGCCATCATTCTGTCTTTCCTATCTCTGATGTCCGCGTGTGTATGCAGGAGAGACTCTGTGTTTTTTTAGACTGGAATGATTAAGGACTTACCTGACCCCAAGGAGAGCTGAGAATTCCAAAGCTGTCATTGAATAAGCTCATTATTGTGAGAAACTGCTTGTCATCATAATCGTAATGCTTTCCAAAGACAATGGAACAGATGACATTGGAAGTAGCACAATTGAGGAGGAAGGTGGGGTCGAAGGGCTGCTCTGGAGAAACATAAAAAGAAAGAGCTGGAAGTGAGTGCAACTCTGGGTCTCCCAGAATTGTTATTTGATAGTGGAAAATAGTGTATATTACTGATATAAGATCAGCTTTCTCAGTGGTATATCAATGCAGTTCTTTCTCTACATCAGAGAAGAAGCATCATAGCTGGTGGAATTCCAGTCCCCTGACAGCAGAATCTCATCCAGATCACACTAGGGCTAGCACTATAGATCCCCATGGTGCACCCTGCCTCCAAGTAAGATGGACAGGAGATTGATCTTTCAACTTAGAGAAAGCAGGAACAAACAAATGAAATTGAGCTGTACAAGAGTGAGTCATTTTCCATCCCAATAACTATGAGAACAAACGAGGTAAGTTGCTAAGAGGAGGATTTACTTCCCCTGCCTCTTCCCAGCTTCCACTACATCCTTCAGTTGTCTTGCTTAAACATCAACCTTATAGCAAAGCTTACTGAACAGATTATAGATTCTGTCCCCCTCGGACTAAAGGGCCACAACTGCTACAATCATATTACATCAGTCCAGGTTTTAGCAAATCACAGCCTAGATTAGAGACCACAAGGGCCATTGAGTCCAACCCCCTGCCATGAAGGAATACAACATCAAAGTGTTCGCTGCAGAGGGCCATCCAGCCTCTGTTTAAAACCCTTCATAGAAGGAGATTCCACCACACTCCAAGAGCATTCCACTGTCAAACTGCAAATGTTTAGATATAATCTCTTTTCCTGATGTTTGAAACCATTGCTCCATAGTATCCTAAACTCTGGAACAGCAATAAGCAAGCTTGCCCCTTCCTCTATATGACATCTGTTCAAATATTTAAACATATCTCTCATATCACCCTGTAACCTTCTCTTCTCTAGGCTAAAATACCCAGCTCACTAAGCCACACCCCAAAGGGCATGGTTGCCAGGACTTTCACCATTTTCTTCACCCTCTTCTGGACATGTTCCAGTTTGTTGATATCCTATGTTGCAAAGTAAACCATCATCACCCTTCCAAGCTATGTCCCAAACTGAACACAGGATTCCAGGTGATGTCTGACCAAAGCAGAATCAGGTGGTACTTCGACTTCCCTCAGGGCATGTATGTGTGTGTGGATGTTTGGGGGAGACCACAGCTTCTTTCCTGTGGAGTCAGTCTTTCAATACCTGAGGTGTACCCTCTTGTGATTGCCTACAAATACTAGGAACTAAGTATACAATAGTAATTACCCACAAAGAATGGAAACCCATGAACTTTGATTCTAACTAAAGAGCTTGAAGTACAGGAGAGATACATTTTCTTGGGCCATCTCCAATTGTGTGAGAGGGGCCTTTTGCATAGAACATTTGAAGTCCCAAAGCTTCCTGATCATATCAATCCGTAGACCCTTCTACCTCCTGGTGATAAATTCCAGGACTCTAGCTGCATCGTCTGAACAGTAGACAGGATCTTCACTTTCATGAACAGTCAACAAAGTACTGAAAGAGTCCCAAGACTAAGACACATTAAAAAAGTTTGGAGTTTGGAGTTTTATGCCAGGGTGGTTGGCGGACAGGGAGGAATAGGAGAATCTCCTGTAAAGTCCTGTGGAGATACCAATGGGAGCTGTGGTGTTGGACAGAAATTACATACCCTTAGTGGCATGTAACTGTTCCAGGAGATACCGGGCTTCTTCTTGGATCCTCTCCTCAATGCTTTTCTTCCCCATCCCAAAGTTGCGGAGGGTGGTCAAGGCAAAACGCCGGAGCTGCTTCCATCTCTCCCCATTGCTTAATATAAGTCCTAGAAAGGGAAGAGACAAAGAGAAGAAGAGAGAGGAAAGAGAGAAAAGGAAAGACAGGGGAGAGAGAGAGATGGAATCATTGTTTCCAAATAACCTGTTTAAAAGCAGAACAGTATGATAGTTTAGTTAACTTTAAAGTGAAAAGATTATAAGCCAACAACTAGTAAGTACAGCTAGGACTGGTGATAGTGGTTTACTTTCCAATATAGGTTATCCTCTTTTGTTCTGAGTCAGACATTACCTACAGATTCACCATCTCTCCCAGGAAACTAAGTTATAGTATTCTTATCCCTGGGATTTTCCTGGCATATCTCTTCTTCAAGTTTGTTAGCAGTGTATGATAGCTTGTTTAAATCCAAAGTGAAAAGATTGTAATTCAACAAATACCAATTACAACTTGAAAGAGCAAAAGTGGTCCACTTTCCAAGACTTTGTTCTGTGCTGGACATTGAATGACTCCTCATCTATTCAAAGAAACTGAATTTCAGTGTTCTTATCCTGGAACTTTTGAAGGGAAGAAAAGGGAAAACAAAGGTGGGTTTAATGGGGAGGGTGAGAAAAGGGATTTTCAAACATTTGTACAGCTATTTCCTTTTCTCTAAAGCTCCAAACCTCCAAGCAGGGACAAGAGGGGATGTGGTCAAAGTATAGTCCGCCCTCCACATTTGTGAGCTTGATTTCATGAATTTGATTATTCATAAGGTGCCCGTGCCTCCCCATCCTCTTAGCTTTTGCTTTGGTGCAAGTTCTCAGCGCTGGGGCCAAAGGCAAGGGGAAGCTCTGGAGAACAGAAGAAAACCATGTGCTGCCTTCCCCCAGCCCCTCATCCCCTTATCTTTTGTCTCAGTGTGAGTTCCTTCTATCCTCTGGAGCTCCTCCCTCTCGTTCCCTTGCCTCTGACCACAGCACAGAGAAGGAAGGTTCGCATGCAAAGGAAGGCTCACTTGCGAAGACAATAGGTAATTTAATGGAAGGGTAGAACCCCAGAAGGGAATGGGCAGGGGATCATGGGGGAATCATGGGAAAGGGAGTTATTAGCAATTTTTCCACTTTAGTGAGGGTTCTGTGCCCCAAATTCTTGTGAATGTGGAGGGACCATTGTACAGGTGGCACTTTTAACTTCATTCTGCTAAGGAAAAGTAAAATAAGAAAAAACTTAATAGTTAAACTCCCTTGAATTGAAATGGAATTGAATCAAGATTTTTAGCTTTAATCTCTTTGGTTGTTTCAATATTTCTATCCTGCCCTATATCATATGATCTGAGGGTGGCATAAACAAAATTATTCGAAGCTATATAAAATATGAACGCTCACTGATCATTTTAATTTCTTCAGAGTATGTTAAACAAATTGCCATTAAAATATGGTAATTAAAACCACACTAGAAAGTCATGTTTTAAATTGGAACTCATATTACCCCAGGATTGGTGCCAAACAGACCCCCAGTGGGAGGGTATTCCACAACTGACATAGCATGGCAGACAAGCCCCTGACCCAATGGCCTATCACAGTGTATTGCTCTGCCCCCCACTCAGACAAATATTTTTAAAAAAGGCTCTTTCAAGTATTAAGGTTGCAAGCTGTTGAGATCATTGGATTCAAGGCTATTTCCAAACAGTGAGAGGCAAGGATGCTACTTCGGCCTTGCACGGCAGGGTGAAATGAGGAGTAGTTTCCAAGCTGCATGCCTGCTCCTTCCACTGCAGGTCACTTATCCACCTGCAAAACCTAAGTTGACTCCAATGACAAGGAGAAAGAGAGCTAGGTGTCTTCAACATACTAATAAGCGGCCCACCATAATACCAAGGGGTGACTGGGTGATTCAGGATATCTTTCCCAGAAGAGGTTTAAAATCTCCAAGTGTAAATGACCCAAGAGGCTGGATTGGATTACTAGGGCAGAGAAGGTAATAACATTACTTTGCAGCTGTTTGCACCATATAGCTATGGATAGATTATGTGTGTGTTGTGTGAGGGATTTTCCAATATCTGCGATGATATCTTTTTCTCCCTGACCCATTGGGGCATTAGTTGGATGATTAGGTCTACGCCTTGAGCCAAGTGAGTTAAACCCATGGCTGATGAAATTTCTATATCTTTGGTCTTGGTCCCAATAATTTCTAACTTGTTTGCTAGGATTTCTGTGTCTATAGCATTTATTACTGCTCCACCAGTCCCAATGCCTCCTACCATAGTGCCTACAATGTTGCATTTGTTTTGTGCATGTGGGTGAGAGAAAGAGATCCAGTGCAATGTTCCCACTGGGTTCATGCCGGCGTAAGGAAGGGTCAGCATACTGGCAGAACCTTGGAAATATTTACTACCGTGAGGTTGAGCTGAATAGAGGTGCTAACCGACTGAGTCCGGGAATAGGCAAGGACCTCTACGTCTTTCTTGTTCACTGTGCTGCCTAAATACATAGAAAGGGAGTTTGATAGACAGGGTTTTGTGAACAGGATGAAGGGACATTTGATTTGGCCACAAGAGACCTTGCAACCAGCAGGAGTTCAAGTTATACTTGGACATATGAGGAGAAACGTTTTCCATTCCCATGATGAGTGACAGCCCTCAAATGTGAAATCCTGAAGGCGGGATTCTTAAGGGGCCATCCCTGAATATTACTGGTAGTTACTGGCTGGGGGAAAGTGATGAATGGCTGTCCGGACCTGGTCCCTTTAGACAAGCACATTCATGTTTAGGTCAGAACTAATTCCACTACGGAGCTGAATATGGATCCTGGTATATATCTCTACCGGGTAGCAATGATCATATCAACTCTTCATACCTACTTCCTCCAGTTCCCACTCTGTCCCTTTGTACACATTCCAGTGGCATGTGGCTTGAATGTTATACTGACAGTCTGTCGTAAAGTGGGTGGTATACTCTCTAGTACAGGGGGTTCCTGTGACAAAAACCAACAACAGCCAGGACAACGGAAAAGAGCCCATTCTGTCTCCCTGTAGGGAACACAGAATGCAGGGCTTGAGCATCAATACTGCAAAGGTCTTCTACAGAAGAGGGGAAAGAGGGGGAGGGTGGGAGACTCATGTCTCCCTAAATCCTCTGTAGTGCCTACCCATTGTCAAATGCAGAGTAAGTAGATGCAAACGTCTCAGAGAGGTCTATCTAGGGCAACTCCCAATAATTTACAATGTCTGAGGTATCGGAGCATCCACCTTGGGGCTCCCTGCTAGCTCCTCTGGGTGCTCAGGGAGATCTACCTTCCTGGGGTCAACAGTTCCTCCCTTCCACTCCTTAAGTTGGAAGACATGGAAAAACTTGAGCCAGTCTCCTTTCTTGTGCGGGATCTGCACTTGGTTTACTGCTGGAGAAATTCTCTTTTCAATGGGGATGGGTCCTACCCATTTCGCTGCCAGGAAATGCTTGTCCTTCCTTTCATTGGCAGGGGTGATGTACAAACCCTAATCTTCTGTCCATTTTCTGCAAGTTCTTCCCCAGTTGGGCGGTATCTTGCCGGTGGATCTGACCTATATTCCAGAACAGACTCCTCACCCACTCGTTGTTTAAGACAACAGGCTCTAAGTTGGAGAGGAGGCTAGTGTTGATCCAGAATGCTTCTGGTAGTAACATTTTCCACCCAGTCATCACCATATGTGGTGTGAAGCCATAGGATACCACGGTGCCCCAAATGCCATCAAGATGATGGGAAGCTTAGTGTCCCAATCTTTCCAGGAAGCACAAACCACCTTACGGAGTGCTTCCTTTAATGATCTATTGGTTCTCTCTATTTGTCCGGAGCTCTGGGGATGATGGGCAATAGGAAATCTCTGCCTTATCTCAAGGGCCTTGCAAAGTTCCTAAGTGACCTCCCTGGTGAAATGGGGCCCCATATTGCAATCAAGCTCACGTGATATAGCCCGGCATGGCCAAACGTTGTTAAACAGTAAGTGCATCACAGTGGCGACCATGTTATTGTAGCATGGAAAAGCCTCAATCCACTTGCTGAAGGGATCAAGCACTGTCAGACAGTATTTCTTTCCCCTCAGCATTGACAGGAGTGGTCCAATGAAATCTATCTGAATGTGGGACCAGAGTGTCTCGATTCTTTGGTGCTGAGTCGGGGCCTTGGGCCCAGAAGGGTCTACGTTAACCATGACGCAAGCCAAGCAGTTGTCTACCCACTGGTTGACATCATGCTTGAGCTGGGGCCACCAACCTGTCTCTTGGACTCTCGATAACATGATCTCTTGTCTACGATGTCCTTGTTCATATACAAATTGGATCATTTCACCATGGAGGTCCGTGGGCACAATCCAGTGAAACTGGCCATCTGCACCTACAGCCCAAAACACTCCTTCCCACTCCTCTATTCTGAACTGGCCAGAATCGTTGGTTCCCTTCCTAGCCAACTCAGCTATCTCAGAATCTCCCTTCTGCAGCGTGGCTAGATCAAAGGTGGGAAGAACAAGGGGCTGTTTGAGCTTTACATTAATAGGAGCTGTGGGGATTCCATCATCCTGCAGAGCTGTTTCTTTGGACAGAGCATCTCCTCTATTGTTCCAGAGGCATGTGGCCGAAGCGCTCATTTGGTGTCTCTTGACATGAGCAATCCATGTCGGAGCAGTCCTGTCCTGAATTTTGGCAGCAATTCAGACCCACTTTTCCAGATGGGCGATTGACTTCCCATCAGAAGTTTTTAGATCATTTTGGAGGCAGATTGGGAGCCAAACACTTGCAGCCTTGGCTGTCCAGCACAATGGCTAGGGGATAGTCAAAGCAGCTCATGCTGTAGTATAGCACATAGAGCTTCTACCTTGGCTGCTTGGCTGGAGTGGGGCCTGGCTTTCCCTTGAAGGGAGAAGGAGTCAGTCACATGGACTACTCCAAAGCCAATCCTAGGGCTCCCGTCTACATGCATGGAGGATCCATCGCAAAACCAGCAGACGAACCCTTGTAGCTGTACCTCTTCGAGAGAGGTTCCCCACTCAACTGGCCAATCTATAGTCTTGATGGGTGGCAAAGGACACTCATGCATGGCTCCAGCAATGATTAGGCCATATGGAGCCTGCAGTTCTTGGAGCTGTTTTTGGAAGTCCACCCCACACAACAGCAGGGAACGAGTACATTTGTCTATCCAGGCGTTGGATACTTGGCCGTTCTGGACTTTCCCAGATGGAATGTATTTAAGCAGCGTGTCGGGTGTCTGGATGATCACACGGGTGCCTCCAATAATAAATTCTCAGTGCATCAACGCCCAGCAGAGTGCGAAGCACATTTTCTCATACGACTAAATTTCGTCCCACGTGGAGTCAAATTCCTGGAGGCGTATGCAATAATACACTGAGTGCCATTCAAAGGCTGGAAAAGAACTGCCCCGATGCATCTGTCAGAAGTAGCTAACTGGAGGAGGAATGGTTTAGTCATGTTTAGGTGAGCTAAGGCGAGTGCCTTCATTAAATCCTCCTTCAACCGTGCAAATGCCTGTTGCTGTGCAGGATCCCATTCCCACTGGGTGGTCTTTTCCAGGAGAACATACAGAGGTCTCACCTTGGCAGCAAAGGACCCGATGAAGTCTCGAAAAAAATTAAATGTACTCAGGAGAGAACATTGGGAATACACGCCGGTGGATGCTGGTAACTTGGAAATCACCTCTACTTGCTGGGAGTCTGGGGTGTTACCTTCAGCTCCCAAGCACAGTCCTAGGTGTTTAACTTCAGTGGAGACTAGCTGTGCTTTCTCCCAGTTAGCCTTGAAATCCATGTCTCGCAAGAGTCCCAAGACCTTTTGGGTAATGTTCCTAATCTTCTCCTCTGAGTCTGAGTGTACCAGTATATCATCCACGTAGGACAGGACATGATATCACGAGGCTGGCTACAGCCTATCCCATATCCTGACCAGGTGAGCCTGGCAGATGCTGGGACTCAAGTGGAATCTCTGGGGGGTTCACTTGAAAACATACTGTTGATCCCTAAATATGAAGGCAAATTTGCAATGGCATGCTTCATACAACAGTATGGAGTGGAAAGCGTTGGCCAAACACATTATGCTGTAAAACTTGGCTCCAGCAGCAATGGCAGCCAAGATTTCATGATATTTCACCACTACCATGGCCACTGGAGGAGTGGTGGCATTCAGAGCCCTTAAATCCACTGTCATCCTCCATGTCTTCCCATCTGTTTTCAGGACAGGCCATAGGGGAGCTTTGCAGATCGACTGCATGGGCATGATTACATCCCACTTAAGAAGTAATTAAGAAGTGCGATAATCACGAGAAGTCAACATGGATTTCTCAAAAATAAGTCATGCCAGACTAATCTTATCTCTTTTTATGATAGAGTTACTAGCTTGATAGATGAAGGGAATACTGTGGATGTAGCATTTCTCGATTTCAGTAAGGCCTTTGACAAAGTTCCCCATGACATCCTTGCAAAGAAGCTAGTAAAATGTGGGCTGGACAGAGCTACTGTCAGGTGGATCTGTAACTGGTTGACTGACCATTCCCAAAGGGTGCTCACCAATGATTGCTTTTCATCCTGGAGAGAAGTGACTAGCGGGGTGCCGCAGGGTTCTGTCCTGGGCCCAGTGCTGTTCAATATTTTCATCAATGACTTGGATGAAGGAATAGAGGGCATGCTCATCAAATTTGCAGATGACACCTAATTGGGAGGGGTTGCTAAGACTGGGAAAATGAGTTGTTGTGCTCCCTTCCCTGAACTTTATACAGAGCAAAATTGTGCCACCTTCAGATTCATCTGAACAAATTGTGTTAATCATCAATGAATCCAGCATGTCTGTTATCATCTGGAAATGAACTTTTCTGAACTTGGTTGTTATCTCTTTTATATTGATTTTTAGTTTATTGCATAAGTATAATTTACACAATCATGTGCTCATTTCCAATGAGGGTAGAATAGGAGTAGGTATGCTACTTTGTTAGATTTCTGAGGGCAAGGTCATTGATCAGATGTATTGAATATTAACTGTACATTGATCTGTACATGTATCCACAAAGACTAGGCTGGAAACACTGAATCAGCATGAGCCGACTGTGTTTGACTTGTCTAGGAAGGGAATAGGCTTGTCCTTTCTAGTCTTTCCAGACAAGTGGGGAAAATAGGTGCATTCCCTGTGGGAGGCATCAATTTCTTCCATGTGGAGTCCACCATTTGATTCTTGAAACATATCCTGTCACTATATTCCAACTCTAGAAGAAAGTACCCTGAGAGGATGGAAACCCTCTTTCTTTAGAACTATCTCTTATTCTGTTTAAAGACATTGGTGCAGGGAAGCCAGACTTTCCCAGTTGCTTGCAGCTGTATGAGAGGGGCCCTTGGCAGAGAACACCTGAAGCCCTAAAGCACTCAGATAACATCATGCTATAGATCGTTCTACCTCCTTGTGGGAAATTCTAGGACACTGCCTGAGTCCTCAATGAACAGTCCCACTGAACAGTCAACAAGGTACTCCAAAGCTCCAATTCTTAACCTTTTCTTTACCATGGAACACCTTTAAATATCTTTTGTTACTGCAAACCACCAAGCCAAAAATGCAGATTTAAAACTCTAAAGTGCATCGAATATTTATTTAAAGTTATCATAGAATCATAGAAATGTAGAGTTTGAAGAGACCACACGGGCCATCCAGTCCAACCCCCTACCATGCAGGAATACCCTCAAAGCACTCCTGATAGATGGCCATCCAGCCTCTGCTTAAAAACCTCCAAGGAAGGAGACTCCACTACACTCCGAGGCAACATATTCCACTGCCGGACAGCCCTGACTGTCAGGAAGTTCTTCCTGAGGTTCAGGTGGAATCTCCTTTCCTGCAGCTTGAATCCATTGCTCCTTGTCCTGCTCTCTGGAGTGGAAGAAAACAAGCCCTCTCCCTCCTCTACACGGCATCCCTTCAAATATTTAAACATAGCTATCATGTCCCCTCTTAACCTTCTCTTCTGCAGACTGAACATACCCAGCTCTCTAAGTCTATCCTCATAGGGCTTGGCTTCCAGGCCCTTCACCATTTTGATCGCCCTCCTCTGGACCTGCTCCAGCTTGACCATGTCCTTCTTGAATTGGAGTGCCCAGAACTGGACACAGTATTCAAGATGAGGTCTAACCAAAGCAGAGTAGAGCGTTACCAGTATCAACGGTCTTCAAAGTTGTCAAGGGTCTTCAAATCTGAGAGACGTTTAAAGTTTAAATTCAACATTATCAAGGGTCTTCAGAGATGGAGAGAAGGGAGAAATAAGTAAATGCCCAAATATAATTCCTAATTATATATAAATATATTTTTATTGGAACTATTCCATTCAAATGTATCTGTCTGTCCGTCTTTCCGTCTTTCTTTCTTTCTTTCTTTCTTTCTTTCTTTCTTTCTTTCTTTCTTTCTTTCTTTCTTTCTTTCCTCCATCCTTCCTTCCTCTCTTTCTGTTTAAACCGTAAAAGCTCATAATGTTTTTCCGAGTTTTTTTTCCATTTTTTTTATTAATATCAAATTTATATTCAGTTACTTATACAAAAGAAAGGTACATCATCCTTGATCTTGACTTACATATTGCATTTCTTACAAAATTCTATTTTCCATACATTACATACACAATACTGTTTTCCATTATTTTCAATAATTTCTTTTTATCTTGTTATATTATTATAATTATGTGTGTGTGTGTATGTATGTGTGTGTGTGTATTATCATTAAAAAAACTAAACAAAACAAAATAAAACAAAACAAAAAATTATATATAATTGCTTCCTCTGGTTTGGACTCACACAACTGATTAACCAATATTCGAATATTCGTATTTCTTTTATTTACACTTCCCCTCCATCTCTTCATGTTTCCATTTTTTTCCCCTCTGTTGTCTTTGTTATTATTCCTCCTTTTTTTTTTTTGTTCTTAGTGTAAATGTTCTCCTACTTCTCCTACATTTTGATATTAATCCTTTGGAATTATACCATTACCATTAATTATTACCATTTTTCCATTACTTATGTATTATTATACAATCCTACATGTTCCTTCAGTCACATTGCGAAACGTAATACATACATACCTACTTAATACATAATAGATAATATGTAGTACATATTTGTAATACATAACACATAACACCTAATGTGAACTTACATTTGGACGTTTTGGTCTTCCTCTATACACACATCTTTGTAGATTTTATGTTTCTTCCAGAAATATATTACCCCATCTATTGCAGAGGAACTTTATTACTGGGTACCATTCTTTCATAATTTCATCAGATTTCTCTTTTATACTTAAGGTCAATCGGTCATTTTCTTTTACTTCTAATATTTTTAACATCCAGTGCTCAATGCTTAGACTTTCTTTGTTTTTCCAGCTTTTTGCAATTATAATTCTGTCTGTGGTTATTAAATAAAGTAAAATTTCTCCAATATTTTTTTGAAATTTTTGAGTCTATAATTTGAATCATGTTTAGGAAATATATTTCTGGTCTTAACGGTATTTGGGTTTTAAATATTTCCATCAGTATTTTATTTATCTCTTTCCAGAATTTGTTTACCTTTGGACAGTTCCAGCACATGTGCATAAAAGTACCTGTTTTTTCCTGACATTTCCAGCAGTTATCCTGATGTGTATTGTACATTTTTTTTTATTTTTCTGGTGTTATATACCATTTATAAAACATCTTTATATAATTTTCTTTTAGATCTTACAACAGCGTAAATCTTTGTGTTAGTTTCCAGGATGTTTCCCATTGATCTAATTCGAGTGAGTGACCTATTATATTCGCCCAGGTTGTCATAGTATCTTTCACTGTTTGATCTTCTAAGTCATATTGTAATAGATGTTTATAGAACTTTGCTATAACATGATTTGATTGTCCAAATATAATCTTCTCTAATTCGTTGAATGTCAATCTCATATTGAATCCCTCTAATTTTAAGTCTATTTTGTATCTTTCATATAATTGCCTGTATGGGAACCAGTCCAGATTAAAACCTGTTTGCTCTAATTGTTCTCTTGTCTTAATCTGTGGTGTTCTGTTTTCTGCCGTTTCTAACAGATCCTTATATGTCAACCATTTTTCTTGTCCTTCCACCCATCTCCCAAAGAAGGTTTCATGTGAGGATATCCACATTGGCATTCTATTGTAAAAATGTTTCTTTATTTTCCCCCATATTTTGAATAAGGAACCTCTAATGAAATGATTTGAAAAGTCTTTGTCTATCCTCGCTTTGTTATACCACAGGTAGGCATGCCAGCCCATCCTGTTGTCAGCTCCTTCTAGTATTAATGTTCTTTTATTTTGCAATGTTACTCAGTCTTTTATCCATGATAATCCAGATGCATAATAATATAATCTTAAATCTGGTAGACTGCATCCTCCTCTTTCTTTTTGATCTATCAAATTTTTCCAACTAATCCTTGTTCTTTTTCCTTCCCATATAAATCTTGTAAGTTCTTTTTGCCATTGTTTAAATGGTTTTTCATTTTTTATTATTGGAATATTTTGAAACAAAAAGATCATTTAGGGAAGGATATTCATTTTTATTGCCGCTATTCTTCCAAGTAAGGAAAGATGCAATTTACTCCATTTCTCTAGATCTTTCTTTATTTCAGCCCAAATTTTTTTGTAGTTATTGTTGTATAAATCTGTATTTTGTTTCGTAAGCCAAATACCTACGTATATGATTTTCTTTTGTAACCGGAAGTTAGTCTTTTTAATAAGTTGTTCTTCTTTCTTATTGTGCGTATTTTTTGTTATTATTCCTGTTTTTTCTTTGTTTATTTTAAAGCCGGCTTTTTTGCCAAATTCATGGATCACCTTTTTTAACTTGTCTATGCTTTCTAATGGTTCTTGCAGAAATATTACTAGGTCATCTGCATATGCTTGCAGTTTATACGTCTGCTTCTTAATTTTGACCCCTTTTATGTTTGGGTCCAATCTGACCTTGTTATTCAATATTTCTAATGTTAGAATAAATAAAAGAGGTGATAGAGGGCATCCCTGTCTGGTTCCTTTTTCGATTTTTATATCTCTTGTTCTTTCTCCATTTACAATCACTTTTGCTGTTTGTTGTGAATGTATTTCCTTTATCCATTTTACAAAACTATTGCCCATGTTCATTTTCTCCAGCGTAGCTAACATGAAGTTCCATCTCACTTTATCAAAGGCTTTTTCGGTATCCAGGAAGATCAATGCCAGCTCTTTTTCGTTGTGTCTTTCAAAATACTCTATGATGTTCAATACCGTTCTTACCTTGTTTTTCATTAACCTCTTTGGTAAAAAGCCGTTTTGATCTTCATGTATAAATAATGTCATAACCTTCTTCATTCTTTCTGCCAGTATACTAGTAAATATATTGCAATCTGTGTTTAACGAAATTGGTCTGTAGCTACTTGGTGATGTTGAGTCTTTTCCTTCTTTTGGAATTAAGGCAATATTCACTTCTGTCCATGTTTTTGGTATTCCCTCCCTTATAATTTGGTTTAACATGTCATGTAAAGGCTGTATCATCTCTTCTTCAAAGACTTTATAACATTTTGCTGTAAAGCTGTCGGGTCCAGGGGCTTTTGAAGCTTTTAAATTTCTAATTGCCTTGGAAATTTCTTCTTTTGTGATTTTGTCGTTTAGCATCTCTCTCTGATCTTATGAAATTTCCATCACTTCTTGACAGTTCAGATAGGCATATATCCATTCCTCATCCTCTTGTTGTTCTATATTTTCTTTGTATAAATCTGTAAAGTACCTATGAAATATTTCTTTAATTGAATCTTGATCTGTATACATTTTATCTGCTATTTTTAATTGAAGAATTTGTTTCTTGTCTTTATGTTTTCTTAACTTGTATGCCAGCCATCTACCTGGTTTGTTGGAGTTTTCAAAATGATTCAATTTACAGTTCTTGATTTTCTTTTCAATTTCTTGAGAATGTATTAATTTTAATTGTTCCGGTAGTATTTTGATTTCAGCTTTCAGCTTTTTATTTGTCTTATCTTTTTCTAGTTCCTTTTCTTTTAATGTAAGTTCATTATAAATTCTTATAGAATTTATACAGAATTATACAGAAACAAATTCTGTTGTTTTCTTTCTATTTATATGTCCTATTTTAATCAGATGACCCCGCATTACAGCTTTACCGGCATCCCAGATGGTTTTTGTAGACAGTTCCACATTTTTATTTTCCTCAAAGTACATCTTCAGAGTTTTTCTTAATTCCTCCACATTTTGAGTATTTGTCAATTATGAATCATTCAGTTTCCAAGAATATTCCCTTTTCCTTGTTCTTAACTCTAATTTTATCAAACTGTGATCTGAATAAGTTTTAGGTTGGACCTCCATGTTTTGTATTTCTGTATGTAAACTGTTGGATATTAGAAATAGATCGATTCTAGATAACGAATTATGCCTTTCTGAGTAAAATGTATAACTTCTCTCACCTGGATATTTGAGTTTCCATACATCCATTAAAGAGAGTTCTTCCATTAATGTGAAAAAACTTTTGGGGAGTTTCCCTTGATTTTTCTTTATTTGTTTCTCTGACTTATGGTCTTCTATGGGGTTTATTACCGCATTGAAATCTCCCATAATTAATATATTTTCATGATTTCTTTCAGAAAGATAGGTGTTTATTTTCCTTTGCAATTCTCAGAAAAATTTTTCCTTGTTTTCTTGTGGTGCGTATACACCTACTGTCAGCAGTTTATATTTCGGGAGAGTGATCTCCAAACCTAAATAATACCCATCTGGATCGGAAAATATTTTCTCCACATTATAAGTTGATCTTACATATATAACCACCCCCTCTTCTTTTTTGAATATGCTGCATAGAAGCAGTTCCCCAGCTTAGGGTTTTTTAAATGTTTCATATCCTTCTCTCGTATTCTTGTCTCTTTTAGGGCTATTATGTCTGCTTTAGATTTTCCAAATAGTGGAAGACCTGTCTTCGTTTGTATTCTGAATTAAGTCCTTTTTTGTTCCACGATATTGTTTTTAATGCCATTTTTTTCCCTCCTTATTTATACTATTGTTATTATTTTAGTCTTCTTCACTCTTCTTTCTTCTTTCTTGAGAACAAAAAAAAAAAAAAAGAAAAAAGTTTTTAAAAGTTTGTTCCGTGGCATCGCAGTAGCTACCTATGTACAGTAGCAGTCAACATACGGCTGTGGTGACTCTTTGACCCTTTCTTCACCACTTCACCCCTTGTCATGGACGAAGAGGCTAGGTGGGCTAACTTAGGGTCCCCTCTGAGCCCCCTCGCGACCTCTTCTTCCGAAGAGATAACCTTGGCCAATTTTGGGTTTAAGAGTATTAAAATACACCCTTGGCAAAGCCGTCTGTGATGGCGGCTTAGCGGAGCTCCTCCACTAAGCAACCGGTAGCGATGCCATAAGAAGCGGAAGCCATAATGTTTTTCCAAGTTTTTGTGGACCCTGTGTGAGGATATTGTGGCCCCCTTGGTGGTCCTTGGACCACAGGTTAAGAACCACTGCTCCAAACAGTTCCGAGACTAAGATGTGTGCAAGAGTTTGTGTTTTGAGCCTTATGTCATGGTGGGTAGGAAGACAGGGAAGAATTTTCTAGAAAGTCAATAAGGGAATAGTGGTGTTGAAAGAAATTACATACTTTTAATGGCATGTAACTCTTCTAGGAGGTCCTAGGCTTCTTCTTGGATTCTCTTCTTAGAGAGAAGATAATGAATTAAGGGTGTGCTTGTTTCAATTATTTGTTCCCATAGAGAAGAATGAACAGTTCAATCCATTTCCTCCCTGCTGCATGAATATCTTTGAAATCTGTGCAGATATTCGAGTGGGGGCATTGATAGTGGTTGGTGGGAAGTAGGCAGAGGTGGCAGTCAAGCATGAAGGCTCAGCCGTTGCTGGTTATTAAAGCTGGAGATCCTCCTGGTTTGGATCCCCTCTCGGGATTTTTTAGCAGAAGCACTGAGGGTTGTCACCCAATCCACATACCTTTGCATGAAGGGATCTGAACAGCTAATAGTCATCCATAAAAATGAAACACACTCCATGGAAGCTTGCCACAAAGATTTGCTGTTCTGCATTTGGCCTCTCACCTCTGTGGTTGGTGCCTTCACTTCAGAGAGTGTTTTGTAATGTCACACATGAAAATACAATGTAGTCTAGAACCTGACTGATCCTTAGCAAACACACCTGTTTCCAGAACATTTTGCCCTGTATGGGGATAATGGGAACAGTAGCCCAAAACACCTGGAGGCCCCTGGATGAGGAAGGCTGTACCATCTGTTCCCTTTCATTTGAAGAATCTCAGAGAGTGATGGACTTCCATTCCAACCACCTCTCAATAGGTCTCTAGCTACAGCTTCCTCCTTGGACTAGATGGCCCTTGTAGTCCCTTCCAGCAGTGATGTAGACTCAAGTTGATAGACTCGGACACGAGTCGGACTTAATTCACTTCAGTGACTCGACTCAGACTCAACTCAGCCATAAATGATGCACTGACTTGACTTGACTCAAGACTTGTATATTTTTAATGACTGATTTGCTGCCCTTGGTTCAGTCACATAACACATTCATCCAGAAACCTTATGACTTTGAACAATACTTCCATCTCTTTTTGCCTACTGGTCACATGACAATCTGTCTCAAGCCTAAAATGTGGGTGCATTTCTCAGAGGGGAACAGCAAATAGGTCAGGCAATGGGGTTGAGGCAGGCTTCAGGTCTGCTCAGCAGCCTTTCCCCACCGCATATCAGAGGAGATATCTAAAATGTTTCCTAAGGGCAGAAAAGACTTGCGCCCACAGTGCAGGGCACAATTTCTCAGAGGGGAACAGTAAATGTGTTAGGCAACAGGCTTGAGGAGGAAGGATTCTTCCTTCTAAAGCTTTTGAAGCTTCAGTAATGGGGAGTAAGAAGGATCTTATTCCTCACTTCTGAACAATCCTCCAGCCTTGGAAATAGGAAGTAAGAAGGATCCTATTCCCCACTTCCAAAGCTTCAGATGGCGTACTTGCAATTGTGGAGGGCTAAATCTGTTTAAATTGTTAAAACGGATTTTATTTGGCTCTGTCTAGAAATTCTGGCATACAGATTGGGGTATAAAATTGGCTCCAAGACTCGAGACTTGACTCGAGACTTGACTTGAAAGTATCTTCAAGGACTTGAGACTTGACTTGAGACATGGAGTAAAAGACTTAAGTACATCACTGCTTTCCAGCATTATGATTCTATGACTTCAGGCGTTGATTCAGATGTTCTAGGAGAGAAAAACTAACACTTTCGCTGCAACCATGCACACCTACCACATACATGATGGAGTTTGATTCAACCAGTATTAGTAAATTAGTAGATCATGGGCATTGGTTTTGGAGACAGTTGCATGCCTTTGGGTTCCATCCCTCACCTCCACACATTCACCACCACTGTCACACAGGGAGTATGTTAGCTCTTCTTTTTTTTTTTGTCATCTCAGTTTTTTTGAACAACTATGTGGCATCTCGGGGTGAGCCAAGAGTCATAGAATGCCTAAAGTCATTTAATCATAGTACTGGAAGGGACTACAAGGGCTATCTCATCCAAGGAGAAATCCACAACTACAGCTCCACTGAGAGGTGGCCATCCAACCCCTGTCAAATCATACACATTTTCTACCAGTCCACCACCAAACAAATATATGCTCTGTCTGTTTATATGTATATATGTATCCACAAATAAACACTTGCACGGGAATTTACATATAGTATTCCATGTATCTGATCAATGGCCTTGTGCTGTCACAAATCTAACCTCTGTTTTCCCCTCTTTGGAAATGAGCACCAGGGTGTGTATATTATACTTACACAATAACCTAAAAATTAACACTAAAGAGAACACACAGTACAGTTCAGAAAAGCTCATTTCCCAGCGATAATAGACATGCTGAATTAATTAATGATTAACACAATTTCTTCAAATAAACCCGAAGATGGCATACCTTGCTATGTATAAAGGTCAGGCAGTGGAGCACAACTCCTCTTCCCAGTCCTAGAATCTGGAAACAATTTTGACACTCACTTCAGGTTGCTGGGATGGATAAAGCCACCATTTTACTGATCATCTGGATCTCATGCCTTGTTCTCTCTGCTGTCTGGAAGAGCCAGACTCATCAGAAAGGGAAACTGCCCCCTGTCCCTCCTCCTCTGCCCATCATTGGGAATGCTCTGTGGCTAAAGACCAACCACTTGGATCAGACTCTCTGTAAGGTCAGTGGAAGAAGGAAGGCTACCAGCTCCTCAATGGACTTTCAAGAGACGGTAGACAGCCAGTGTGGTATGGTGGTCTTAGTATTAGACAGCAACCCTGGGGGCCAGAGTTCAATTCCCCACTCAGTCATGGAAACCTACTAGGTGACCTTGGGTGCATCACATACCTTCAGCCCCAGAAAACTCCATTATAGCGACATGGCCTGAAGGCACACAACAATAACAACAACAACAAAGAGAATATGAGAAGATAACAGATAATTCATTGCAGGACTGCCAGTTGACTTGGTCATGACAGTCTTGACCAGAGAGAACCTCCTTTAGCTTCTTTATTTATAGAGGATGCCAATAGGATCTGGGAGAATGGAGAACTTAAGCAGATACATCCTCGTCCCCAGGAACCTACAGTGAAGAGAAAAGAAAAAGGGAACAGAAAAATGGGCAATGAGCTTTAGAGAAAATGTGCAGTTGGTTCCATGATGTATACTTTGTATAGTTTATTATGCTTTTTTTATTTCTATGACATCTATTTAGGGTTATTTCTATGATACATTCAAAGAAAGCCAAAGTGGTGTAGTGGTTTCAGAGGTAGACCAGGAATCCAGGAAATTATGGGTTAAATCTCTCTGCTCAGCCATGGAAATCTACTCTAGATGAATATCGCCAAGAAAAATCCATGGT
This sequence comes from Cyclura pinguis, assembly GCA_030412105.1. NCBI lineage: Eukaryota > Metazoa > Chordata > Lepidosauria > Squamata > Iguanidae > Cyclura > Cyclura pinguis. Next base: position 11,173,530 of record CM059599.1, on the reverse strand, counting down.
AGTTCTGCCTTAAGGCTGCCATGAGTAAAAAAGAGTTGTAGGCACACAACAACTACATAGGATTGATTACAGCTTATGGTCGTATGACCTGCCAAGTTAGACCTAAAGAAAGATTTGAAGAGTACAGAATTATCATAAAAAATTCAGGCATCCCCAACTTTGGTGCAATGTCTCAGTTTCCACCAGTTAATGCACCGCATTCTTTTTCTTTCCTCAGCTCAGTGAGAAGTATGACCCCATCTTCACACAGCATTTTGGAAAATAGGCCATTGTGCTGCTGTATGGCTAAGATGCAGTCAAAGAAGCCCTGATTGACCATGCTCAGGAATTTTCAGGCGGAGGGAAAGCACCCATCTTTGATAAAATCATCAGGGGGAGACATATTTTGCACTGTTTGCTGATTTTGAGGTGGGGAAATATGGGAGCAGGTTGCATTTTCCCTACAATTTGAAATGGGAATCAGGACCACTGAGATAAAGATGTTGAAGGGGGGGGGAAGAGGTAAGAAAGTGGAAAATGGTGAAGAATTACAGAGTCTTGAATGAATGAGCTTTGTTACTGCCCTGGCTAGCCCGAGGTTGGGGGATATAAAAAGATATCTCTTGATATCACTAATTCAGCTTCACATACTCATTCCCCTCCACGTGCTTGCGAGGCCCCCGGACAAGCACGCATACAGATTTGGCCGATAATCGACAGCACAATACAGGCAGGCCAGAAATAGCCGACTCGCAGCTTTAGGAGACCTCAAAGGCAAGTACCTTTATTAAGTATGCAAGCAACTTTCAAAAGATCCTCTGCCCTGCGCTGGCAGCCTGACGATTGGACTATACACTGCTCAAGTACTCCGTGTTTGCATACTGGCTACTCTATTGACAGTTCAGCTATAATTCAATCATTCAAATTCTGACCTTTCGGAGGCTTTGTCTCCAGCCCCAAACTCATTGTTTTCCCCAAGTACGAACTAGCCTGCAGTCACAATTCTCCTTATAAAAACCCCTGACTTTGAGCGCTTCCTTGGATCGCTCTTGGCTTCCATCCCGCCCTGCTGTCGCTTTGTCCAGTGAGCCTTCCCCTCAGCCCCACGTGCTGAGATCCATGCTCCCCAGCTTCTCCGCTTCCAACCGGGCTTCAGGACAGGTGAAGTATCACCCAAACCAGCAACTCCTCTAAAAATCCCTCTATCCCACTCCAACCTTTATTTCTTTAGTTATCTTGTGTGAGTGTGCCGCATACACTGTTTGACTGTATTTTTAATAAAACCACATTTATTATTTCAACTTCTGTGTGCTCCTTGACTCGGCCTGACCCCGTAAACATAGGGTTCAAGATCTCACTTCATTACCCTACCTCTCGTATTGCTAGGCAGTGATCTTGACTAATTTCCCCAACTTATAAATTGAGAGCGCATTTAGGTGTTCCTCCCGGGACCCCAAGGAATCAGGGTAACAGCTTGGTGAAGTAGAGTTGTCTCACTTTTGTCCACCTAGATATTTGGTGCAACACCAAATCTGATGGGAAAGATTGGAAGGATTGGCCGTTGTATATTAGCATTCCACCTTCCTCATGAGGAAACCTATCATTTGTGGGAAATTGGGTACCCATGTTTGGACTCCCTTGATCTCAGTGGCTGATAGCTAGCTCTTGTGAAAAATAGGAAGAATGTTATCCTGTTGGTCTTGCTGATTTTTAAGTTACCTTTCATCATGGTGTCTTCTTGGAGCAGCTTCTTCAGATGGGTGTAAAAGAGGGACTGTTAGTTCTCTTCCTAGTGACTTATACTTTATGAATGGTGGTGGGGAAATTCATATTCAGTCTTAAAGATATGACACTGTGGGGTCCCCAGGGGGGTTCATCCTGCCCTACATCTTGATTCATGTCTACCTGAAACAATTAGGAGTTTTATAGTTGGTTGCTCATTTGTATGCTGAAGACACCTACCTCTCTTTTTTCATGTGATTGGAGTCCACTGGGGTTGTGTAGCTGAGTATGTGACCTGAGGCTGAAGGAGCAAGTGTGTAGCTTGGAATATAATCCCCATTTCACTCTGTCGTGGAAGGACCTGGTGGAATCCATGGTCTTCATTGTTTGGAAGCAGCCCTAGATCCAAAGCTCTGAATGATTTGAACGTTGATACTTGAGGCTTTTTTCTAAATATAGGTCTGCTAAGAGGATCCTTCTCTATTCCCCAGTAGGGGAGAAGAAAAACACTGCTAGCTGCTGAGACCAGGGGCTTGTCTGCCATGGCACTTCAGTAGTACAATGCCCTCCCATTGGAGCCATTGGTATAATTTGGGTGCCAATTCAAAACATGACTTTCTGTTGTTGTTGTTGTTTTAAATTGTTTCAAAAAATTTTAATTGTCCTATTTTAATGAGAAGAGGTATAAATGAAAGTTATTGCTGACTGTTCATATTTTAAATAGCTTGAATTGATTTTGTTGACTGCCACTCTCAGATCATATGATATAGGGAAACATTGAAGAAGACAATGAAACTAACAGATTAAAGCTAAGAATCTTGATTCACCTGCATTTCAACATTTTTTTTCAATGATTTGGATGAGGTAGTGGAGGCTATTCTTATCAAATTTGCAAATAACACCAAATTAGGAGGAGTAGCTAACACTGCAGGGGACAAGATCAAAATTCAAAATGACCTCAACAAATTAGAGAGCTGGGCCAAAACTAACAAAATGAATGTCAACACGAAGAAGTGTAAGGCACTACTACACTTGGACAGAAAAAATGAAATGCAGAGATATGACATATCTGACACTTGGCCTGACCACAGTATGTGTGAAAGGGATCTATGACCCTTTGTAGACCACAAGCTGAACATTGTGTGTGATGTGGCAGCTAAGAAAGCCAATGCAATTCTAGACTGCATCAATAGTAGTATAGTGTTTAGGTCAAAAGAAGTAATGGTACCACTCTATTCTGCTTTGGACAGACCCCACTTGGAATACTGTCTATTCCTGGGCACCACAGTTCACGAAAGATATTGACAAAAAGAAACATGTGCAGAAGAGGGCAACTAAAATGGTAAAAGGCCTGGCAACCATGCCCTATGAGGCATGGTTTACTGAGCTGGGTAATTTTAGCCTGGAGTAGAGAAGGCTAAGAGGGGATATGACAGTTATGTTTCAATATTTTCAGCTGCTCCAGGAACAAGGACATGGAGCAATGGCTTCAAACTTCAGGAAAAGAGATTCCATCTAAATATTAGGAAGAACTTCCTAAAGGGAAAAGCAGTTTGACAGTAGAATATGTTGCTCGGAAATGTGATGGAGTCTCCTTCCTTGGAACTTTTTAAACAGAGGTTGTGTGACCTTCTGTTGGGAATGCTTTGATGTTGTGTTCCTGTAAGGCTCGGGATTGAACTGGATGGCCCTTGTGGTCCCTTCCAGGTCAATGATTCTATGACCCACTATTTCTAATCTAGGCTTTGATTGGCTTAAACCAGGACTGAAGCAATATATATGTACTGTCTGTGGCCCTTTAGCACGAGGGTGACAGAATCTAGAACCTGTTGGGTGAGCTTTGCTACAAAAATGATGTTTTAGCCAGACAAATGATGAATGTAAAAGAAGCTGGGAGGAGGCAGGGCAAGTACATCCTCCTCTTAGCAACTTAGGCCCTTTCCACAACATACCTCATTAGCCCATTCTTCCGTTAGAATTCCGGCATTGCCATTTGTGTGATGGTGGCAGGTCAGAAATGCTCTCTTCTGCACCCATCCAGCTTAAGTGGATGAGTAGCAGGGTTGCCACCAGTGTTTCTTTCACACTAGAGCATCTTTGGTTGTTCTCTTTCCCTGCCTTTACTCTGCCCCACTGCTCTGATTGGTCGAGGGTTTTTTTAAGCCATACTAGAGCAGCAATGATTGTAATGTTTGTACAGACAGATAAACTATTCCATTTTTGCACTGTAATGTTAAAAAATCTATTAAAAAAATAAAAAAAAATTGTATCCCAAAGGAGATATTTAAATTAAACATGGAGAGGTGATAGATTTCAAGATTACCACAGTATAGGAGTCTCTGAGCAGGCCCCCCACCCCAGATACTTGACAATAAGAAGCGCTATCAAGTGCTATTGTGGTACTGCTCTGAGTCAGCTGATGGGACCGAAGCACTAAATGTGGATCTTTTCTGGAAATAGTATAAGACAATCTTGCAAGTCTTGGAAATGGGATAGCAGCTAGATATAGATGACATCATTTGGTAGCACAACTCCTGCACTGGAAAAACCCACTGCTGTTGCAAGATAGCAACATCCTATGGAAATGGTGTCTCTTATTTTATTCTTATAGTTTTTGGGATGGGGAAGTGTGGGGAAGGCTCTTGTGGTCTCTTCCAGCATTTTAATCCTATGATTCAGTAATCTAGGCTATACTTGGTTAAAACCTGGACTGAAGCAATATGAATGTAGTGGCTACGCAGACAGATTCTAGAATCTGTTTAGTAAGCTTTGCTATGGAGTTGATGTTTTAGGCAGACAACTGAAGGATTTAGAGGAAGCTGGGAAGAGGGAGGGCAGACAAATCCTCCTCTTAGCAACTTATGTCTTTTGTTCTCATAGTTATTGGGATGGGAGAGGAGTCACTCTTGTGCAATTCAGTTTCCTTTCTTTGTCCCTGCTTTCTATAAGTTAGAATCTAAGAAACTTAAAGTTGGAAGTGTAGACAATGGGCGCTGAATCCAAACCCCTGCCATGCAGAACAAACACTCAAAGCAACCCTAGCAAATGGCCATCCAGCCCCTGCTCAAAAAGCTTCAAAGAAGGTGACTCCACAACACTCCAAGGCAGCATGTTCTGCTGTTGAATGGTTCTGACTGTCAGGAAGTTCTTCCTGATGTTTAAGTGAAATCTCTTTTCCTGTAGTTTGAATCCATTGCTCCTTGTCCTAATTTCTGGAGCTGTAGAAAACAAGCTAGTTCCATCTTCAAGATGACATCCCTTCAAATATTTAAACACGGCTAACATGTCTCCCCTTAACCATCTTTTTGTCAGGCTAAACATACCCAGCTCCTTAATACACTCCTCATAGGGAATGGCTTCCAGAAGCTTTCCCATTTTGGTGGCCTTCTCCCTTTGGACATGTTCCAGCCTGAGAGATCAATCTTCTACTGGACTCACTTGGAGGGGGGAGAGCACAATGGGGATCTGCAATGCTGGCCCTCGTGTGATCTGAACAAGATTCTGCCACCTGCTTTCAAGGGATATTGGAATTCCACCAGCTGTCAGGAATCTCTCCCTACCGGACTGCAGCCAGCAAGGGAGGAGAGAGGTCAGGAACACTTGGGGAGTCTAAATATACCAAATACCAGGAAAACACAAGCCGAGCCAGATCGAGGTCTATTCCAATGGTTCAGGAGGCAGAGATTGGTCCGCAGGGTTTCAGGGAGCAGGAGACACAAAGGTTGTGAGGGCTTGCTGGTAATTTGCTGCAAGCAAGGAGCAGCCAAGCTGGCAGACTTAGATAGTCCCTATGAGCAGGTGCTGCTCATTATTGTTTCCTCAGCTTCGTCCAAGCAACCTCCCTTTCAGCAGCCTGTTTCAGCCTTCTGCGTGATTGAGGGCTGATGGGCATAGCTGGCTGCAACTCCTCTGCGTCACTGCCGGTTCCCTCTCCGTCATGAGCTGGCCGGGACAACTCAGTCTCTGTTTAACCTTCCAGTGCAGGGGATGTTTGCAGGTTGACTTGCTCACTCACTGGCTTGGCCTTCTGCACAATCAGTTGCTCCTCAATCACAGCATCATCATCTATCACGCCAGCTATGATGTTTTTCCTTTGTTCTGATTTACCACAAAGAAAGCTGATAGTGATGTGCACTAATTTCCACTACCAAATAATCATTCCGGGAGGCCCAGAGTTGCAGTTGCTCCTATGCTGCTTCCAATGTCATCTGTTCCATTGTCTTTGGAAAGCACAACGACTATGATGACAAGCAGTTTCTAGAAGTCATGGGCTTACTCAATGAAAACTTTAAAATTCTCATCTCTCCTTGGGGTCGGGTAGGTCCTTCACCATCCCGTGAAAAATGTGTAGCCCCTCCCTGCACACACACATGGATCTCAGAAGGAGAAGAAAAGAATGATGCCCACACAGATTTTGGAGCTGGAGACACAATGAGTCTTTGGGAAACTGAGAAACATGTTTTCAACATAGGAGGATTATATGTGTTTCTTTATTGGGAAAAAAAATATTACTTCACAGACAAATCACTAAAAAAGCACAAAGAGCAGCAGGAAATTGTGCAGAATGCTTGGTGCTCCCATACGCTCCCCCACACAGCAGTGAGAGTACTGTGAGATTTCTTGTTTCACATCTATTGACATGTCTATTGTCATCTTATTGGAGAGATAAGCAATAGTACAAGGCACAGAATCTATAGAACTTTTTCTCCATCCCTCTGGTTTTCGTGTTCTAGAGTTGGCTCCTTTGATGTCATTAGGAGATGAAATCATTTTCCAGTTGCTCTGATGCTGACACACAGTTCCTTTCTTCTGACTTCCCCTCTAGCTCACCAACACCTTTCCTGTCTTCATGGATTTCATCCCTGGGCCCCATCAGAGAGTGGGGTCAAACTTTACAAAAAGTAATGGAATTTGTTTTAGAGGAAACGAAAGAGCACAAGTCTATCCTGGACCCCAGCTCACCTTGAGGCTTCATTGGCTGCTTCTATATTAAAATGGACCAGGTAAGACAAAATCATGCAGTCCTCAAGACAGGAGGAGATCTTGTGCCTTTGGATTATCCAGGGGGTTTACTTCTTAACCATCCCCTTGCTCCCCTAAACAGCTCTCATGCCCCAAGCAATTCACACCAAAGTCCACAATTACAATTTAATTAAATTGACAGCATTCTTCTTCAGCAATTTGGTGGTCACTCTAGTTTTGTTAGACACCTGCCACTATTCATCTTTCCTGGAATTCCTTTAGCAGCTCTGGAATGTTTTTGGTAGAGGACGAGCAAAGTTTTCACCACCTTTAAGCTTTGAGATTTATTATTCTTTCTTCATTATTCTTTTGTTATTTTCTTTGACTGGACAGAGTTAAACTGACTCCACTGTTTCTGATGCATATTTCTGCAGGAAAAAGACAACAGGGCATCTGAAATCACCATAGAGAACATGGTTATCTCCACACTTAACTTGTTTGCTACAGGAACAGAAACAACTAGTACCACTCTCAGATATGGGCTCCCGATTCTCCAGAAATACCCAGATATAGAAAGTAAAACAAGTACGCATCCAAACATTCCCTAGTGGTCTGGTCCCACCTTTCAGCTTGTCTAGGTTACACCATGGTGAATGTCTCTTTAGCTGCCTTATACTAATGGTGCAAATCTTTGCATTCTGTAAAGCAAGAACTAATAATTTCATCCACTTTTTCCTTGCTTGGCAAGAATAGGAGGGTTGACACACAACACTGAAGCCCTTTTTGTAACTTCACAGGGAAAATTCTCTTCTGTGAAAGGCCATCTGAATTTCCTATCAATATTTTACCCCCCACAGGGCAAACCTCCAGTGCAGTTTGCATGATTTCTCCGATGTTACCTGGATGTTTGTGGCTTGCAGTTGAACTTCGTCTGTCTCACCTCAGGAAGAGTGCAGGAAGAGACTGAGTGAGTGGTTGGCCACTCAGGGAGACCTTGCATGGCTGACCACGGACAGATGCCTTACACGGATGCAGTCACCCGTGAGATCCAGAGGTTCATCTCTCTGATCCCATTGAGTATCCCTCCAGCCAAGTTCAGTAAAGTTCATTTCCAGATGATAACAGACATGCTGGATTCATTGATGATTAACTCAATTTGTTCAGATAAATCTGAAGGTGGCACAATTTTGCTCTATATAAAGTTCAGGAAAGGGAGCACAACAACTCATTTCCCCAGTCCTAGAATCTGGAAAGAATCGTGACATTCACTTCGTCTTGCTGGGATGGAGCCTCTGGGAACGGCCACCATTTTTCTGATCGTCTGTATCTCCTGCCTTGTTCTCTCTGCTGTCTGGAAGAGTAGGACTCAGAGAAAAGGAAAGCTGCCCCTTGGCCCTGCTCCTCTGCCCATCATTGGGAACGCTCTGCAGCTGAATATCAACCATTTGGATCAGACTCTCTGTAAGGTCAGTGGATGAAAGAAGGCTACCAACTCCTCAACAGACATTCATGAGAGGGTAGAGAGCCAGCGTGTTGTCGTGAAGTGAGCATTGGATTGCAACCCTGGAGAGTAGAGTTCAGTTCCCCACTCAGTCATGGAAACGAACGAGGGGACCTTGGGTGCATCACATACTCTCAGCCCAAGAAAACCCATACTAGGATTGCCGTAAGGTGGAAATGACTTGAAGGCATGCAACAACACCAAAGAGGGTATGAGAAAGTAACAGATATTTCATTGCAGGACTGCTAGTTGTCTTGCATTTGACTGTCTTGAACAGAGAGAACCTCCTTTGGTTTGTTTATTTCTAGAGGATGCCAATATGGTGTTCAACAATTTGGAGAGCCAAAACAGACACATGCTTGTCCCAAGGAAATTCTAGCAGTCAAGACAGGGGAGAGAGCAGAGGAAGGGAAGAGAGAGATGGGCAATGGGCTGTAGAGAAAGTGTGCAGTTGGTTCTATTAGGTATATTTAGGATTGTTTATTATGCTTTCCTATTTCTCTGATATGATGTAGTGGTTTCAGAATTAAACTAGGACTTTGAGAAATCAGAGGTTAAATCCTCTCTGCTCAGCCATGGAGACCTCCGCGGTGGCTTTGGGCAACGCAGGCTCACTCAGCTAAAGAGGAAGTCAAGGAAAACCACCTCTAAATAAATATTGCCAAGAAAAATCCATGATAAGTTTGCCTTCAGGGTGCCATGGGTAGAAAAGTATTGTAGGCACATAACGACAGCCTAGACTTGATTATGATATGCGGTCATAGGATCTACAATGTTAGCCATAAAGAGACATTTGAAGAATGCAGAATTATCATTAAAAATTCAGGCAACCACAACTTTGGCACAAACGTCTCAGTGACCACCTGTTAATGTGCCTCTTTCCCCCCCCTTTCTTTAGCTCAGTGAGAAGTATGGCCCCATCTTCACAATGCATTTTGGAACAGAGCCTGTTGTGGTGCTGTACGGGTATGATGCGGTCAAAGAAGCCTTGATTGACCATGCCGAGGAATTTTCAGGCAGAGGGAAAATGCCCCTGCTGGATAAATTCATCAAAGGGAAAGGTATTTTAGAATGTTATCTGGTTTGCAGGTGGGGACTGATGGGAGCCAGGTTGTATTTTCTCTATATACTACAGTAGGAATCAGGATCACTGAGACAGTGGTAAGAGGGTTAATAGAAAATGGTGATGAACTACAGAGACTTGAATGAGCTTGGTGGAGTGGAGTTGTCTCATTTTTGCCCACCTGGATATTTGGTGCAACACCAAATCTGATTGGAGAGATTGGAAGGACTGGCCATCGTATCCGCTTTTGTATGATGGCCAATCCTTTCAATCTTTCCAATTCACTTTCCTCATGAGGAAACCTGTGATTTGGGGGAGATTCCATACCCATGCTAAGAGTACTTTGATTTCTGTGGCTGAGGGTGTACGCCTGGTGGAAAACAGGAAGAATGCTATCTTGTTGGTCTTCCTGATATCTCAGTTACCGTTTATTGTGGTGTCTTTGTGGAGCAACTTGATCAGACTGTTATCCCACCGAAAAACCCATCCTGGGAGGAATATAAAATTGATATCAAATATGCCTGCGATGCCATAGAGGTTGCCTGGGTGGGGGTGTAGACAAATAGGTTGAACGACTGAACCTAGGTTAAGGCCAGGAAAATCTCCAGTCACGTTTCCCCACTGAGACCTGAGGCTAGACAAGTCTGCATGAACAAAGGGTCCTCAGCCACAGATAGCCAACTTGAGGGGATTACTGGGTTTTTCCCAGGTTGAGCAACTTCGACTTTGGAGAATCCTACAAGGGTGGGGTCCATTTACACGAACCAATCATACAGACCATCGAGTTACCACTGTGCAACATTTTCCCCTTTATTTTGGCCATTGTTCTTCCTGGGAGAGGGCCTAACCTCAAGGTATGTTCTGCCCTATAAGTAGTTCCCTTTTTTGAGAGTTTCTTTGGAGAACTCTCCGCCACACTAGCAGACCGGCTCTCTGTTAGTTGAGTGCTCCCCTCAGCTGCTTCTCTTCACTGAGCTCCATCCTTCTCGCCTCTCCCTGGGCTGAAGACGTCTGGACAGGTGCAGTATCACAGCATTTACACCCTCTCTGCTATATCCCCTATCAATTTTCACCTCTTCCTCTTCTCAACAGGCCTTGTGTGCAAGTGTGAGTGAGTGATTGCTTTGGTGCGTGTGAACATATTTGTTAATAAAATCCATTTATTTGTATGATTGTCTGCCTTTTGCTTAGTCTGACCCTGTAAAAATTGAGTAGAAGATCCTACTGGGTAACCCTGCCCCTCATTTTGCTAGTGCCAGTGCTCCACTGTTTTCCCCAACCTTTATAAGTTGGAGTGAATCAAGGTGTTCCCCACTGGACCCCCAGAAGCCAGAATAACAGAGTGGTGATGTAACATGGGCAACCCTGGCCCCCCTAATCTGAGTAGAAGTCAGGACCCACACGGAGCAGGTTGGTGCTAACATAGGGAATGGCCAACCATAAGCCTAGAGTGTTAGGAAACACATGTGTGTGCGATGTTGGAGTGAGTGAGCCACAGGGCTACTGTTGGGGTTGCTAATCTCTCCTCCTTTCTAGCTTGGTTTTTCTATGGCAGTTGTTCCTGTGTGGTTACTAGCATAGCAGTGAATCATGGCAGATTGCAAGAGCTGTACACAAGCTGTCCTGGGAATCTCTCCCTAACTTGGGTCTATCTTGGGGTGGGAACCTGAGTGTTAGGTGGTAGATCAGGATAGCCCATAGCACCCACATTGTCTGGTGTAGTCTTGGGAATCACAATTGTAGGTCTTAGAAAACACAGGTGGTGATTCCCGTAACTGGTGAGTGAGTCCCAGCAGAGTAGGAGACATGGTCATGACCCTCTTAATCTTAGGCAGTATGGGTGGTGACCTCCCTAGAATTTCAAAGCACGGGTGGTGAGCCCCGTAGACTTTGAAGGCATGGATGGTGAGTCCTGTTCTGAGTAGGGTTTTAGAAGTTCATCCCAAGGTAGAAGATGGCTCTCCTCACCTGAAAAACTGCAGGGCAGGTTCAGTGTCGTTCCTTTCCCTCTCTCCGTGTTGTTCGGCTAGATGACACAGTAATTTCCTTATGGTTTGTTTTCCCCCTTCATGTATAGGCAGGGTCTAGATGAAGGTCCCCTAAGAAAGGATCAAAGTGGTCCTCCCAATCCCTGAATCTGATCCCTACCGCCTTTTGCACGAAACCATAAAGGAGGAAGTCCGGGTTTAGAGATTCAAAAGGGAACTTTTGGGTGGCTCGGACATAGGTTTCTCATCCTTCCTTTCCTAACCAAGTTCCTTAGTGTTTGTCTCCATAAAAAACCCCAGGAATCATTGCCGGAGCCATGTATGAGTGTCCTTTGCCACCCATCAAGACTCTAGATTGGCCAGTTGAGTGGGGAGCCTCTCCTGAAGAGGCACAGCTACAAGGGTTCGTCTGCTGGTTTTGCGATGGATCCTCCATGCATGTAGATAGGAGCCCTTGGATTGGCTTTGGAGTAGTCCACACAACTGACTCCTTCTCCCTTCAAGGGAAAGCCAAGCCTCACTCCAGCCAAGCAGCCAAGGTAGAAGCTCTGTGTGCTATACTACAGCATGAACTGTTTTGACTATCCCCTAGCCATCCCCTATCCCCTAGCCAAACACTTGCAGCCAAGGCTTCCAATCTGCCTCCAAAATGATCTTCTGATGGGAAGTCAATTGCCCATCTGGAAAAATGGGTCTGAATTGCTGCCAAAATTCAGGACAGGACTGCTCTGACATGGGTTGCTCATGTCAAGAGATACCAAATGAGTGCTTCGGCCACATGCCTCTGGAAAAACAGAGGAGATGCTCTGTCCAGATAAACAGCTCTGCAGGATGATGGAATCCCCATAGCTCCTGTTAATGTAAAGCCCAAACAGCCCCTTGTTCTTCCCACCTTTGATCTAGCCACACTGCAGAAGGGAGATTCTGAGATAGCTGAGTTGGCTAGGAAGGGAACCAATGATTCTGGCCAGTTCAGAATAGAGGAGTGGGAAGGAGTGTTTTGGGCTGTAGGTGCAGATGGCCAGTTTCACTGGATTGTGCCCACGGACCTCCATGGTGAAATGATCCAATTTGTACATGAACAAGGACATCGTGGACAAGAGATCATGTTAGCGAGAGTCCAAGAGACAGGTTGGTGGCCCCAGCTCAAGCATGATGTCAACCAGTGGGTAGACAACTGCTTGGCTTGCGTCATGGTTAACACAGACCCCTCTGGGCCCAAGGCCCCGACTCAGCACCAAAGAATCGAGAGTCTCTGGTTCCGCATTCAGATAGATTTCATTGGACCACTCCTATCAATGCCAAGGGGAAAGAAATACTGTCTGACAGCGCTTGATCCCTTCAGCAAGTGGACCTGGCCCAATCTAAGACTGCCACCAAATTCATGGCAAAGCAGTTGTCAGGACCCTGGAACTCCAGGACACAGGCTCTGAGTCTGAGCCAGAGGCCCTGGAGCCTGCTGCACCAACACAGCCCGTCCCAGAGGCTGCCCCAGACACAGAGCCCTTGGCCCCAGTAGCCCCAGCAACAGAGCCAGGGGTTGCCTCAGACCCAGCCAAGCCAGAAGAGTCAGATAGTGAGATTCAAGAGCAGGTGCCTACTTACCAGCAGCGTCGGAAGCAAAAGAGTGCTCTCAGGAGGTCAGAGCGTTTAAATAGAAAACGCCAGGCAATCAGGGTCCCGCTGAGAGAACACCTGGAGGAGTGATCTGCCTATAAAAGCACTCACTCAGCATTGGGTCGTTGTTGGCTCACAACCGTCCCGTTTGGGGGGGTTACGTGTTGGGTATCTTGGATCCCTGCCTTGCCTCCTGGAACGCTGCCTGACCGGCTGGAAAATTGCCCCCTTTGGATCTTGGACCGGCCCTGGTAACTTCTCTTGCTTGAGCTAACTCAGACTGTTCACTGAGAACCCGGCTGTGACGTAACAGCCAGGGAGTCTCCATGCTGCCAGAAGCTCTTTTATTTACTGCGGCCTTATCTATTCATTTGCCGTTCGCCTGGAAAGCTCCTTGATTTATTGCCTTATTTGCGAGAGACTTGTTAACCGGCTCTTGAGGCTGCCTGCCAGGCCTTGGAGCGGACAGCAGTTCAAGGAACAGCAGGAGATGGTCAGCCACACGACTTGCCATCATAGGGTAGAAGAATTGAAGAAGGAACTGTAAACCCTGCAGGCAGTCATTCCGGTTGTCTGCCCGAAGTTTCTTCCTTCTCTCCTCATTGCCATCCTCAGAGAACTGATGCCCTAGAACATGAAACACTCATACAATCCCAACTGGGTGGAGAGCACTGCTCCTGTTCACCTGGTCAAGACTAGATCAATGACCCATAGAAAGGTAATGGCCAGGGAAGATGAGGCAGAAGAGGAGACCCAGGAAATAGAGACTAGGGTCCCATGGAAAGCTACTGAGGCCAAGGCAATAGCCGATCAGCTTCACCCCCTTAACAAGTTGACTGGGATCATGTGGCTGAACACTGTGATCCATTGACACCCCACAGCCAACGGGCAGGACCTAACCCAACTGACCTGGCTGTGTGTCGTGTCTGCAGCAGTGCAGGCAGTTACTAACAAACAGCACAGCTCCTTCACACAAGGTGAGAGTCAGACAATGTCCAAACAGAAAGGCAGCCAAGAGCAAACAAATCCGAAGGGGCAAATCCAAATCGTAGTCCAAACAGGCAGAGCTCCAAGAGCAGAGTACGGGGTTTCAGGGCCAAAGAGACCAGTTGCTGACCCTGGGAGGAAAGGCTAGCTGGAGCCCTCTTTTATCTATGGCTGCTGCTGCCATAGGTGTTCCCTCATTAGGGCTCATTTACTATTTAAACAGGCCGAGTGATGAAAGCCCTCCCTTTCACAGCGTCTCTGCTGCAAGGTAGATGTGTCAGCTATGTCTTCCTCTATTTCTTCCCCTGGCTCAGTCTCTTGTTGTTGCTGTGTATTAACTCCCTCTGGACCGGCTTCTGGGGATACTTCAGCCTGTGGGGAAGCCTCTGGCTTGGAGTCAGAATCCTCCTCCTTGCTGCTACAGTCCCCAAGGCAGGGCATGACACTGTGCATGTCCCCCTCTGAGCTCCCCACCTTGGAATCTGCTATTGCTGCCTGAGGGTTGGTGCTGTTAGATGCCCATGCGTGGATGAGGGAGATCATCAGGAATCCTGTGGCCAGGTCAGACCACGGGAGTCCTGTACATGTTAGAACAGCAGGGCCCTAGAGAGAACCCTAAGGCTTATGTAGCCAGGAAGCGACTTCTGGCTATGCTGGCTGACAAGGTTCAGTTAGCACAGGGACCATGCGATTTTGATAACGTGGAGTTCAAGACCCTCTTTACATAGGCTTGAACCACTAGACTGAGATGGCCCTGCATCTCATAACTCATGAGATCACGCCATGGGATGACTTTGCTGCCAAGCTCCAGAAGGTCTTGGAATTTCTCCACAAGACTGGAGCCCTTAAGACCACTCAGCGGTCCCTCGAGAAGGAGCATAGGAATTGGGAACTGATACAGGAGGTGACGTACTCCAACTATGGGCCCCACTCCCAGCACTGAAAATCAGTCCCTGTTGCAGCTCCCATTTCCAAGAAATTGGAAATCCCGTCCCCCACCAAAGCAGGATCCCAAGGCTAGGCAAGACACGTGGTGAGTCAGTGACTCCAGTCCACCTAGCAAACCAGGAAATTATGTTCCCCTAGCTCAGGCACCCCAGTCTACCCTGGACAGTGATGCTCCCCAAGCACAATCTGGAGGGCATGACCCAACTTGAAGCACTTTCTTGGGGGAGAGAGTGAAGCTTTGGATGGCCTTTCACAAACTAGGGCTCGACTTGAGCCAGTTTGACCAATGGCAGATGTCAGAGCTCCTTGATGCCCTGATTAAGCACCCTTAGCTGGGAGGTGCATAGCCTGTGGATGCCATAAGGCATGGGCCTCCACACACTGGGCACTATCTTAGCTTGGAGGCTCTTAAATAGGGGTGCCCTCAATCCAGGAGTCTCCCCAAGGATGTCGTGGCTCTACTGACGCCCAACAAATGGGCAAGATTCTGGGTGAAGGCAGGCATAGGGACCGATAGGGACAAGACTCCTGCCACTTTGTTAGTTCACACTGCAGCAGCACTGAATGTGCTGCATCCCAAATTGGTGAGGCATGGCAAACCCACTCCAGATTCCATCTGTCTGACTATGTACAGACGGGGGGACACCATGCCAAGGTATGGAAGGAAATCCCCCTTTCCATTGGGACATTCCAGTCCAATGTGGAGGCTTGTGTGAATCGGGGAGAGGAGAAAGGCCTTCTGGGCATCAGCTTCCTCCAAGGTAACAAGCTCACGGTGGACTATGTGAACAGTCTCCTGTGGGAGTTAGATCAAGGCTTCCCTGAAATCTTGGTTGTTCACCGCTGTGCGGCCATCAAGGTGCCAGCCCCCATGCAAAACGTGACCAGCGACCCCTGGGTGCAGGATTTCCCAGAGATCTGGATCCAGGATAAAATAGAGTGTGGAAAGTTAAAGGACACCTGTGTCCTGATTGAGGGCAGGGATCCTCCACCCCCAAAACAGTATAGGTATCCTACAGAAGCCAAGGAAGGAATTGGAATGACCATAGAGGTGCTCCTTAAGTGGGATGTAATCATGCCGATGCAGTCGATCTGCAAAGTTCCCCTATGGCCTGTTCTGAAAACAGATGGGAAGACATGGAGGATGACAGTGGATTTAAGGGCTCTGAATGCCACCACTCCTCCAGTGGCCATGGTAGTGGTGAAATATCATGAAATCTTGGCTGCCATTGCTGCTGGAGCCAAGTTTTACAGCATAATGTGTTTGGCCAACACGTTCCACTCCATACTGTTGTATGAAGCATGCCATTGCAAATTTGCCTTCATGTTTAGAGGTCAACAGTATGTTTTCAAGTGAACCCCCCAGGGATTCCACTTGAGTCCCAGCATCTGCCATGCCCACGTGGTCAGGATGTGGGATAGGCTGTAGCCAGCCTCGTGATCTCATGTCCTGTCCTATGTGGATGATATACTGGTACACTCAGACTCAGAGGAGAAGATTAGGAACATTACCCAAAAGGTCTTGGGACTCTTGCGAGACATGGGTTTCAAGGTTAACTGGGAGAAAGCACAGCTAGTCTCCACTGAAGTTTAACACCTAGGACTGTGCTTGGGAGCTGAAGGTAACACCCCAGACTCCCAGCAAGTAGAGGTGATTTCCAAGTTACCAGCATCCACCGGCGTGCATTCTCAATGTTCCCTCCTGAGTACGTTTAATTTTTCTCGAGACTTCATCGAGTCCTTTGCTGCCAAGGTGAGACCTCTGTATGTTCTCCTGGAAAAGACCACCCAGTGGGAATGGGGTCCTACACAGCAACAGGCATTTGTACAGTTGAAGGAGGATTTAATGAAGACGCCCGCCTTAGCTCACCTAAACATGACTAAACCATTCCTCCTCCAGTTAGCTACTTCTGACAGATGCATCGGGGCAGTTCTTTTCCAGCCTTTGAATGGCACTCAGTGTATTATTGCATACGCCTCCAGGAATTTGACTCCACGTGGGACGAAATTTAGTCCGTATGAGAAAATGTGCTTTGCACTGAGCTGGGTGATGATGCACTGAGAATTTATAATTATTTATTACTATTGGAGGCACCTGTGTGATCATCCAGATACCCGACACGCTGCTTAAATACATTCCATCTGGGAAAGTCCAGAACGGCCAAGTATCCAACTCCTGGAAAGCCAAATGTACTCGTTTCCTGGGTGCTGTGTGGGGTGGACTTCCAAAAAGAGCTCCAAGAACTGCAGGCTCCATATGGCCTAATCATTGCCGGATCGAGTGGATCGAGGCTTTTCCATGTTACAATAACATGGTCGCCACTGTGATGCACTTATTGTTTAACAACGTTTGGCCATGCTAGGGTATATCACATGACCTTGATTGTAATATGGGCCCCCATTTCACCAGGGAGGTCACTTAGGAACTTTGCAAGGCCCTTGAGATAAGGCAGCGATTTCATATTGCCCATCATCCCCAGAGCTTCGGACAAATAGTCAGAACCAATAGATCATTAAAGGAAGTACTCCTTAAGGTGGTTTGTGCTTCCTGGAAAGATTGGGACACTAAGCTTCCCATCATCTTGATGGCATTTGGGGCACCGTGGTATCCTATGGCTTCACACCACATATGGTGATGACTGGGTGGAAAATGTTACTACCAGAAGCATTCTGGATCAACACTAGCCTCCTCTCCAACTTAGAGCCTGTTGTCTTAAACAACGAGTGGGTGAGGAGTCTGTTCTGGAATATAGGTCAGATCCACCGGCAAGATACCGCCCAACTGGGGAAGAACTTGCAGAAAATGGACAGAAGATTAGGGTTTGTACATCACCCCTGCCAATGAAAGGAAGGACAAGCATTTCCTGGCAGCGAAATGGGTAGGACCCATCCCCATTGAAAAGAGAATTTCTCCAGCAGTAAACCAAGTGCAGATCCCGCACAAGAAAGGAGACTGGCTCAAGTTTTTCCATGTCTTCCAACTTAAGGAGTGGAAGGGAGGAACTGTTGACCCCAGGAAGGTAGATCTCCCTGAGCACCCAGAGGAGCTAGCAGGGAGCCCCAAGGTGGGTGCTCTGATGCCTTAGATATTGTTAAATTATTGGGAGTTGCCCGATATAGACCTCTCTGAGATGTTTGCATCTACTTACTCTGCATTTGACAATAGGTGGGCACTACAGAGGATTTAGGGAGACACGAGTCTCCCACCCTCCCCCTCTTTCCCCTCTTCTGTAGAAGACCTTTGCAGTATTGATGCTCAAGCCCTGCGTTCTGTGTTCCCTACAGGGAGACAGAATGGGCTCTTTTCCGTTGTCCTGGCTGCTGTTGGTTTTTGTCACAGGAACCCCCTGTACTAGAGAGTATACCACCCACTTTATGACAGACTGTCAGTATAACATTCAAGCCACATGCCACTGGAATATGTACAAAGGGACAGAGCGGGAACTGGAGGAAGTAGGTATGAAGAGTTGGTATGATCATTGCTACCCGGTAGAGATATATACCAGGATCCATATTGAGCTCCATAGTGGAATCAGTTCTGACCTAAACATGAGTGTGCTTGGCTAAAGGGACCAGGTCCGGACAGCCATTCATCGCTTTCCCCCAGTCAGTAACTACCAGTAATATTCAGGGATGGCCCATAAGAATCCCACCTTCGGGATTTCACATTTGAGGGCTGTCACTCATCATGGGAATGGAAAACGTTTCTCCTCATATGTCCAAATATAACTTGAACTCCTGCTGGTTGCAAGGTCTCTTGTGGCCAAATCAAATGTCCCTTCATCCTGTTCACAAAACCCTGTCTATCAAACTCCCTTTCTATGTATTTAGGCAACACAGTGAACAAGAAAGACGTAGAGGTTTTTGCCTATTCCCGGACTCAGTCGGTTAGCACCTCTATTCAGCTCAACCTCACGGTAGTAAATATTTCCAAGGTTCTGCCAGTATGCTGACCCTTCCTTACGCCGGCGTGGACCCAGTGGGAACATTGCACTGGATCTCTTTCTCTCACCCACATGCACAAAACAAATGCAACATTGTAGGCACTATGGTAAGAGGCATTGGGACTGGTGGAGCAGTAATAAATGCTATAGACGCAGAAATCCTAGCAAACAAGTTAGAAATTATTGGGACCAAGACCAAAGATATAGAAATTTCATCAGCCATGGGTTTAACTCACTTGGCTCAAGGCGTAGACCTAATCATCCAACTAATGCCCCAATGGGTCAGGGAGAAAAAGATATCATCGCAGATATTGGAAAATCCCTCACACAACACACGCATAATCTATCCATAGCTATACAGTGCACACAGCTGCAAAGTAATGTTATTACCTTCTCTGCCCTAGTAATCCAATCCAGCCTCATGGGTCATTTACACTTGGAGATTTTAAACCTCTTCTGGGAAAGATATCCTGAATCACCCAGTCACCCCTTGGCGTTATGGTGGGCCGCTTATTAGTATGTTGAAGACACCTAGCTCTCTTTCTCCTTGTGATTGGAGTCATCTGAGGTTTTGCAGGTGGGTAAGCGACCTGCAGTGGAAGGAGCAGGCATGCAGCCTGGAAACTACTCCCCATTTCACCCTGCCATGCAAGGCCGAAGTGGCATCCGTGCCTCTCACTGTTTAGAAATAGCCTTAAATCCAATGATCTCAACAGCTTGGAACCTTAATACTTGAAAGCGCCTTTTTCTAAATATTTGTCTGAGTAGGGGGCAGAGCAATACACTGTGACGGGCCATTGGGTCAGGGGCTTGTCTGCCATGCTACGTCAGTTGTGGAATACCCTCCCACTGGAGGTCCATTTGGCACCAATCCCGGGGTAATATGAGTTCCAATTTAAAACGTGACTTTTTAGTGTGGTTTTAATTACCATATTTTAACGGCAATTTGTTTAACATACCTTGAAGAAATTAAAATGATCAGTGAGTGTTCATATTTTATATAGCTTTGACTAATTTTGTTTATGCCACCCTCAGATCATATGATATAAGGCAGGATAGAAATACTGAAACAACCAAAGAGATTAAAGCTAAAAATCTTGATTCAATTCCATTTCAATTCAAGGGAGTTTAACTATTAAGTTTTTTCTTATTTTACTTTTCCTTAGCAGAATGAAGTTAAAAATGCCACCTATACAATGGTCCCTCCACATTCACAAGAATTTGGGGCACAGAACCCTCACTAAAGTGGAAAAATTGCTAATAACTCCCTTTCCCATGATTCCTCCATGATCCCCTGCCCATTCCCTTCTGGGGTTCTACCCTTCCATTAAATTACCTATTGTCTTCGCAAGTGAGCCTTCCTTTGCATGTGAAGCTTCCTTCTCTGTGCTGTGGTCAGAGGCAAGAGAACGAGAGGGAGGAGCTCCAGAGGATAGAAGGAACTCACACTGAGACAAAAGATAAGGGGATGAGGAGCTGGGGGAAGGCAGCACATGGTTTTCTTCTGTTCTCCAGAGCTTCCCCTTGCCTTTGGCCCCAGCGCTGAGAACTTGCACCAAAGCAAAAGCTAAGAGGATGGGGAGGCACGGGCACCTTATGAATAATCAAATTCATGAAATCAAGCTCACAAATGTGGAGGGCGGACTATACTTTGACCACATCCCCTCTTGTCCCTGCTTGGAGATTTGGAGCTTTAGAGAAAAGGAAAAAGCTGTACAAATGTTTGAAAATCCCTTTTCTCACCCTCCCCATTAAACCCACCTTTGTTTTCCCTTTTCTTCCCTTCAAAAGTCCCAGGATAAGAACACTGAAATTCAGTTTCTTTGAATAGATGAGGAGTCATTCAATGTCCAGCACAGAACAAAGTCTTGGAAAGTGGACCACTTTTGCTCTTTCAAGTTGTAATTGGTATTTGTTGAATTACAATCTTTTCACTTTGGATTTAAACAAGCTATCATACACTGCTAACAAACTTGAAGAAGAGATATGCCAGGAAAATCCCAGGGATAAGAATACTATTACTGAGTTTCCTGGGAGAGATGGTGAATCTGTAGGTAATGTCTGACTCAGAACAAAAGAGGATAACCTATATTGGAAAGTAAACCACTATCACCAGTCCTAGCTGTACTTACTAGTTGTTGGCTTATAATCTTTTCACTTTAAAGTTAACTAAACTATCATACTGTTCTGCTTTTAAACAGGTTATTTGGAAACAATGATTCCATCTCTCTCTCTCCCCTGTCTTTCCTTTTCTCTCTTTCCTCTCTCTTCTTCTCTTTGTCTCTTCCCTTTCTAGGACTTATATTAAGCAATGGGGAGAGATGGAAGCAGCTCCGGCGTTTTGCCTTGACCACCCTCCGCAACTTTGGGATGGGGAAGAAAAGCATTGAGGAGAGGATCCAAGAAGAAGCCCGGTATCTCCTGGAACAGTTACATGCCACTAAGGGTATGTAATTTCTGTCCAACACCACAGCTCCCATTGGTATCTCCACAGGACTTTACAGGAGATTCTCCTATTCCTCCCTGTCCGCCAACCACCCTGGCATAAAACTCCAAACTCCAAACTTTTTTAATGTGTCTTAGTCTTGGGACTCTTTCTGTACTTTGTTGACTGTTCATGAAAGTGAAGATCCTGCCTACAGTTCAGAGGACGCAGCTAGAGTCCTGGAATTTATCACCAGGAGGTAGAAGGGTCTACGGATTGATATGATCAGGAAGCTTTGGGACTTCAAATGTTCTATGCAAAAGGCCCCTCTCACACAATTGGAGATGGCCCAAGAAAATGTATCTCTCCTGTACTTCAAGCTCTTTAGTTAGAATCAAAGTTCATGGGTTTCCATTCTTTGTGGGTAATTACTATTGTATACTTAGTTCCTAGTATTTGTAGGCAATCACAAGAGGGTACACCTCAGGTATTGAAAGACTGACTCCACAGGAAAGAAGCTGTGGTCTCCCCCAAACATCCACACACACATACATGCCCTGAGGGAAGTCGAAGTACCACCTGATTCTGCTTTGGTCAGACATCACCTGGAATCCTGTGTTCAGTTTGGGACATAGCTTGGAAGGGTGATGATGGTTTACTTTGCAACATAGGATATCAACAAACTGGAACATGTCCAGAAGAGGGTGAAGAAAATGGTGAAAGTCCTGGCAACCATGCCCTTTGGGGTGTGGCTTAGTGAGCTGGGTATTTTAGCCTAGAGAAGAGAAGGTTACAGGGTGATATGATAGATATGTTTAAATATTTGAACAGACGTCATATAGAGGAAGGGGCAAGCTTGCTTATTGCTGTTCCAGAGTTTAGGATACTATGGAGCAATGGTTTCAAACATCAGGAAAAGAGATTATATCTAAACATTTGCAGTTTGACAGTGGAATGCTCTTGGAGTGTGGTGGAATCTCCTTCTATGAAGGGTTTTAAACAGAGGCTGGATGGCCCTCTGCAGCGAACACTTTGATGTTGTATTCCTTCATGGCAGGGGGTTGGACTCAATGGCCCTTGTGGTCTCTAATCTAGGCTGTGATTTGCTAAAACCTGGACTGATGTAATATGAATGTAGCAGTTGTGGCCCTTTAGTCCGAGGAGGACAGAATCTATAACCTGTTCAGTAAGCTTTGCTACAAAGTTGATGTTTAAGCAAGACAACTGAAGGATGTAGTGGAAGCTGGGAAGAGGCAGGGGAAGTAAATCCTCCTCTTAGCAACTTACCTCGTTTGTTCTCATAGTTATTGGGATGGAAAATGACTCACTCTTGTACAGTTCAATTTCATTTGTTTGTTCCTGCTTTCTCTAAGTTGAAAGATCAATCTCCTGTCCATCTTACTTGGAGGCAGGGTGCACCATGGGGATCTATAGTGCTAGCCCTAGTGTGATCTGGATGAGATTCTGCTGTCAGGGGACTGGAATTCCACCAGCTATGATGCTTCTTCTCTGATGTAGAGAAAGAACTGCATTGATATACCACTGAGAAAGCTGATCTTATATCAGTAATATACACTATTTTCCACTATCAAATAACAATTCTGGGAGACCCAGAGTTGCACTCACTTCCAGCTCTTTCTTTTTATGTTTCTCCAGAGCAGCCCTTCGACCCCACCTTCCTCCTCAATTGTGCTACTTCCAATGTCATCTGTTCCATTGTCTTTGGAAAGCATTACGATTATGATGACAAGCAGTTTCTCACAATAATGAGCTCATTCAATGACAACTTTGGAATTCTCAGCTCTCCTTGGGGTCAGGTAAGTCCTTAACCATTCCAGTCAAAAATACAGAGTCTCTCCTGCATACACACGCGGACATCAGAGGTAGGAAAGACAGAATGATGGCCACAGAAGTTTTGCAGTTGGAGACACAATGAGTCTTTGGAGAACTAGGAAACATGTTTTCAACATAGGAGGATCAGATTTCTTTCTTTATATGGAAAAAATTTTTTTATTTCTATACAGGCAGGACACTAACAAAGTACAAATAGCAGCTGGAAATTGTGCAGAACACTTAGTACTCTTGCACTCTTCCACACAGCAGAGAGAGTACTGTGGAAATTCTTCATTCATATCTATTGACATTTCTATTGTCACTAAGTAGAGAGATAAGCAACAGTACCAGAGACAAAGCACAGTGTCTATAGAACTTTTTCCCCATCCTGCTGGTTTTCATGTTCTAGAATTAGCTCGCTTGCTCTTTCAGGGTACCCAGATGTCATTGGAAGATGAAATCATTTTCCAGCTGGTCTGACAGTGACGCTCAGTTCATTTATTCTGATTTCCCATTTAGCTCTGCAACATTTTTCCTTTCTTCATGGACTTCATCCCTGGGCCTCATCACAGAGTGGGGTCAAACTTCAATAAAGTAATGGAATTTGTTTTAGAGGAAACGAAGGAGCACCAGTCTACCCTGGACCCCAGTTCGCCTCGGGACTTCATTGACTGTTTCTGTATTAAAATGGACCAGGTGAGACAAAATCACGCACTGCTCAAGGTAGGAGGAGACCTTGTGCTTCTGGATTGTCCAGGAGGATGTGTCTCCTTCTAGGTTGGTACTCGTAACCGTCCTCTTTTTCCCATAAACTTCTCTGATTCTCTAAGCAATTTACACCAAAGTCAATTATTACAGTTTAATTAAATTGTCAGCGTTCTTCCTCAGTAATTTGGAGGTCAACCTGGTTTTGTTGACAGCTGCCACTTTTCATCCTTCTAGGAATTGTTTGCAATTCTGCAAAGATTATGGTAGAGTACGGGCAAAGTTTCCATCAGCTTTAATCTTTGTCATTTGTTATAGTCGTCTGTTATTTTATTTGACTGAACAGAGTAAAATTAACTCCACTGCTTCTGATGCATATTTCTGCAGGAAAAAGATAATGGGGCATCTGAATTCACCATTGAGAACATGGTTTCGTCCACATTTGACTTGTTTGCTGCAGGAACAGAAACAACCAGTACCACTCTCAGATATGGGCTTCTGATTCTCCAGAAATACCCAGAGATAGAAGGTAAAACAACTACACATCAACACTCTCACTTGTATTTGGTTACCACCTTTCAACTCCTTTAGGTTGCACCATATTGAATGATGGTTTACTTGGTCTCCACTAAGGGTGCCAATCCTTGCATTCCTACAAGCAGGGACTAATAATTTCAGCCAGTTTTTTCTTGCTTATCAGGAATAGGAGGGTTTACACACAACATTGATTCCTTTTTGTACTTCATGGGGAAAATTCATTTCTTGGGAAGGACACCTAATTTTCCCATGAGGAAATTGATTTTTTCATAAACATGTCTTTTGTTCAAAAGTCATTGACTTCTGCACAAAGAGACGTCATTGAGACAGCTCTCGGAGGTATGTGACAAGTAGGTGTTAGTGAACTGCAGTGTTGCACAATCCAATATGAAATCAAACGTGACATGTGTGATGGTAAAATGCATTGCACACCTGAATCAGCTTTGCTCAAGGCACATTGTGCATCTGTGTCTGCTATGCTGCAGTGATACTGAATGCTCAGTTCTAACTGTGTGACACTGGTGACCATAGAAAAGGACCAAATGCAGGGAAATCCAGAAATTATCCACCACACTGACAAAACAAAGAGAGCCAATATCCCAGAAACTTATGGTTGTTCATTAAGAGATCAGTGCCTTTCATTCAAGCATCCTTCTTCAGAGACAGTATATATCTGGATTTATGACTCACATACACTTACAAGGACCTTAGAGACCTGGACTTCAGTGACACAAATGCAGCAGCTTTAGAAAGCAAATGCCATATATTTTGATCCCTGCCTTTAGTCTGGAATTTATTTAGACCATCAGGACAATAAAAATGGGAACTAGTGGTCGTTATAATTTGTGTTATTTGTGATGATGTTACCTCTTTCTTTGGGTAGTTCTTAGGATAGGAAGATGATAGCCTAACAGGAAAAAAAATAATCACTGAGATAGGATCCAAATATTCTCAAACCACTTAAATATTGCCTTGCAATGAGCTACACAGATCAAAACTCCAGGGAAGTTTGCATGACTCCTCTGATGTTTCCTGGATTTTTGTGGCTTGGCATTGAACTTCACCTCTCTCACAACAGCGAGAGTGCAGGAAGAGATTGACCGAGTGGTTGGCCACTCAAGGAGGCCTTGCATGGCTGATCGTGGACAGATGCCTTACACAGATGCTGTTATCCATGAAATCCAGAGGTTCATCTCTATCGTCCCTTTGAGTCTCCCCCATACTGTAATCAAAGATACACCATTCAGACAATTTCTCATTCCCAAGGTAGGTTCTTTGCTTCGATTTCAAGTGGTTCTTGTCCCAACAAGTGTTAGAGTTATTTCTCTTAACCTTGTTTGGCTTCCAAGGATCATTGAGGGGATTGCTTTTTTTCCTAAGGTATCTGACCTCATACTTCTGATGATAGAGTATCTCCCTGGATCCTTTATTCCCTGCAGGGGACCACAATATATCCTGTTCTGACCTCGGTGCTGCACGACAGCAAGGAATTTCCCAACCCCACAGAGTTTGACCCACAGCATTTCTTGCATGAAGATGGGACTTTTAGGAAGAGTAATTACTTCATGCCCTTTTCAGCAGGTAAAATGATCCCTCTCTCATTGGGCAGCATCTTTTTTTTTTTTTTGGCTCTCCTTAATCTTCCATTGTTGGGGGAGTGAAGGGAAGTGTCATCTCCAGCATACACTGAATAATCATACTGACTGTGGTCTGCAAAGCACTTTAGACCAAAAAGAGTTCCTTCTTGTTTCCTATCAGACCCATGATCAGAATTCAGTGCATCCAAGTTAACCAGAGTTAGGTCCAGGTCTGGTAGCCTTGTGTTTCTGATGTTGTCCACAGGTTCTTCAACACCACTTTTGAATTTGTTGTCTGGGTCTTTCACCACCAGCCTTATTCACATTCTATAAAATCACAATCAGGAATGTGTCCTTGTTATGAAGAAACTCATGGGTGAATCTGTACTGCATAGTTACAGTGGTGTGATGCGACTCTACCTGCCATGGGTCCATCCTTTTAGGATCCTGGAATGGGTAGCATGGGGAGGTACTATGCAATTCATTCTAGATTGCTCTAATGCACAGTCCCAAGAACTGCCAAACTAAAGGAGTCCTCCGGGAGGGAATTCTGAGTCCCTCACAATACTACAATCCTGGGATTTCATAAGACACAGCCACGGCTGTAGTATCAGTGTGAAATCATGATACTACAGAGCCTCCTCAGCTGACACAGTCTCAGCACACATGAGTTGTCGAAGGACCTGTGAGATGCACGCTGTTGCAGGTGCACACATGTTGCATCCACTGAGGATAATCGAAGGGAGTATTCACATTTTTTTTTAATGTGAGGATTCCTGGAATGGAACCCCTGCATATATGGAGGGGATCTACACATGTTTTACAGTCCTGATGCATGAGATGTGAAGTCTGTAAAGCACATCAGACATAAAGCACTGATCTTCCCTTCTCCATAGCAGCTCAGGACCTTGAGTTGATTCTGTGCCAAATCAGTCGCTGTTGTTATTGCTGCTGCTGCTGCTGCTGCCCCACCCCAAGAACTTCTTTTCCATTCCCAGTGCAATGGAAAAGGAATTTGAAGTTGAAGAACATTTTAGTGAAATTCTTGTCAGTTAAGCTTCAGGTTCTCTTCCTTCCTTCCTTCCTTCCTTCCTTCCTTCCTTCCTTCCTTCCTTCCTTCCTTCCTTCCTTCCTTCCTCCCTCCCTCCCTCCCTCCCTCCCTCCCTCCCTCCCTCCCTCCCTCCCTCCCTCTCAGGTCTGTATGAATGTCCTTCATATCCTTGAACAAGCATCTCATTTATTCTTTCTTATTTCTATTCTGCCTTTCTTCCAATCAGGGACTGAGGCAAGTGCACAACCTCATCTTCTCTGCAGAGTGGGTCCTCTTTGTCTTCTCACACTTCCCTTAAATCCATACAGGAGGAGTCATAAAAAAAATCCATACAGGAGGTGTCATAAAAAAACTCTCCTTGTCTGCCTGTCTGCCCTTGTTTTATTAAGAGCGTGAAAAACTAGAGACACCACTACAGAGATGTACAAGAAAAAGAAAAAACATGCAATACTTTTGTCTACTTCTCAGTGATATGCCTCCCAGAGAAATTCCTCACTTCCCTCTGTGATATCCCTTCTCTTCTCTTCTCTTCCACTCTCTCTGGCATCTCCTTGCAGGGAAGCGGATCTGTGCTGGAGAAGGTCTGGCCCGCATGGAGCTCTTCTTGTTCTTCACCACCATCCTCCAGAACTTCAAGCTGAAGCCCCTCACGGACCCCAAGGACATTGTTATCACATCCCAGATGAGCGGTATAGGCAACCTCCCCTGGCCCTATCAACTCTGTGTTGTCCCTCGCTGAAAATCAAAGCTCTGGGCAGTAAGGCACCTGGCACAGAGAAACTCTACTTCTCCTTTTGTTTTGAGAGACATTTTCTGGCCTTTTCTGCAACAAAAGTATAGATCATTCCAGCACCAAGTGAATATTATATGTGAGCATTTGCCTTATTTCAATGGGATATTCATGTACCCCATATGCACCCCATCTATCAACCACTTCTTCTCATGCACAGCTTCACTAGGAAGGAGGCAGCCAGCTTTTTGTCCTGTAGATTGGGTTTGCGTTTGCTGATGCATCAGAAGCTCTGGAGATGAGAAGCCAGGGACCACTGAACCCTTGCGAAATGTGACTGCATTGACTGAAATGTATGGAGCAGCACAATTATTTTTTAGTGTCCTGAAAATAAAGAAGATTTAGAGGAAACCCACAAATCCAAGCAGGGAAAGAGGAAAACATCTGTGAGGTCGTGTTCATCAGATTTACCCAAACTGAAAGCTGAAAGAACTTGAGTATCATCACATGTGGCCCCAAATTAAAGAGCTTTTTAAAAATTTCCTTATAAGTTGAAGTTTGTTTATTTAACTATTTCTACCCCTGCCCCACCTCTGTATCTAAAGATCTCAATTTAGCATATTTAACGAATTCAAAACAGTTGAAAAGAGAACAGAGTACGAGCAGATTAAATAATTTGACAAGTTAAAACGAGACAGTTAAAAACCAGTTAAAAGAGATCTGGATGAAATCAATCAGGTCCCTAAGAGTTGAATTAAATGGAAAGCATGTAAAGATACACACAATTTCTGGAGATGCTAAAAGGTAACTTTGGGGGTATATGGAGTCAGAGGTGGCTTCATAAGCCAACTGCTCAAGGTGACAAAATATGACAAAAAGATGAGAAAATATCAGATATTTGTGCTTAGGGAACATGGTGTATAGCAGCTTTACGTCTTTCTTCACTTTACGACCTGTCATGTCCTAGCTAACTTGCCCTGAAGAATTTCACTCAGAGTTTTGGAGAGAATCAAGCAACACAGCAACATTACCAAAATGTGTCTGAGACTACATGCTTTGAGTTTGGTACATGTTTTATACCTTTCTATTTGAAATTTGGTACACATGTCAAAGATTGGTTTGCATACAATTGGTTTGCATACAATACAGGTGTACAATTATTTACATACTTTTCACCATGAGAACTGGGATATGTTTCTGACTCCTATCTAAATGTTCCTAGAAAGCTTCTTTTTTCTTGCGTTGTTATTCTCCCCCCAGCTTTGATCTTTCCTTCCAAATGCCTGCTGCAAAATAACATTGAATACAGAGCTTATGAGCCATTTGGATCCTATTGATATTATAAATGTTAAAAAAATATAAAATGTTTTAAAATGTTATAAAATGTTATAAAATGTTAAAAGTAGCTACACTGTTCCAAGAGTTACCTGAAAGTGGATACATATTAACACTAGCAAGCTTTGCTGTAGGAACTGCCGTTGCAACTGCTGTCATATGTATTGCTGACACATAACACAGGTTCAAAGCAGGATAGAATCAAAGCATCCTGACACTGCCACATTTCCCTTTTGCTTCTACAAAACTCAGTCTTCTTTATTGTTACAGTTTCATAAAACAGAAAAATGTTATATCCCAACTAAGTTATAAATGATTTTTTTGTGTCTTACTAAAGGAGGGAAACAAGTTTAAGTTTCCTACGAAAATCTATGTTGTATATATATCTGAATGAGAGGCAGCATGGGTTAGTGGTTTGAGTATTTTACTATGACCCTGGAAACCAAGATCTGATTCCTTGCTTGGCCATGGAAATCCATAGGCTATCCCTGAGTGTTTCATATACTTTCAGTTCCAGAAAACCCCATGATAAGTTTGCCTTAGGGTTATCATAAGTAAGAAAATACTTAAAAACTCACAACAACAATAATGGATTCGAATTATTTAATTTTCTAAAACGGAGAGAGAGATAAAAACACTTTTGGCCTTCATGAATCAAAATTTCCTGAAATGTTACCTCTGCCGAAATTAGGGATGGAAGGACTGTTCAAAGATGTTCATGAAACGTTCACCTCTTCTCCCGAAGGAGAAGAAGGTACAGGATTTCAAGGGTGCAGAAATCCTTGTTAGAAAAATCCTGACCTGATGAGAATCCTCCCAGTTTGGGACTTATTCTGTGCACAATTTGTTCTTTGCTGTCTGGGGCAGAAAATAGCATTTCCTGTGTATGAAATAACATTTTCTGCACAGAAGTTTTGATACAGAAATATTATTTCTAGAAAACAACCACATTTAAATTTTGTGCAGAATAATCCCAAGCTGGGAATAGTCTTTGAAAACAATCTGGTTTTTGCTGTTGGAACAAAATTGTTCAAATTATCCATTGCTTCTGCCGAGTGGAAACTTTAATAAGCTTTGTTAGTGTATTTCTGTAAAATTAAAACTAATGAAAAAGTACTCTGCTGAGTCAGAAATTATAAAAATAGAATATAATCTTTATGAAAATAACAAACAGGGAAAAGGTATTCGGTGCTACTAGTATATTTAGGCAAAATAGAACTTCCAAAAGTATTTAACCAGTTTCTTCAGCTTAACGAAGGCCCTTTCTGCACGGCATTTGCCAGGTGAAAGGGCACCTGGAGCCTCACTTAATTGTGAGGAGTAATCTGCACGATGCACTCACAATCATGCGATGCTCCAGGGGCTGGTAGGTGCCGACTGCGCACCTTTTCATTTTGCTCCAGGGCCCCGTGTGTGCTTACCTGGTGTGTGGAGCCTCCGGAGGCATGCCAGTCGCGCTTCCTGCCCCAGCGCAGCCTCGGAAACTCCCAGGCTGCACTGCGGAAGGAAGAGGTGGGGCTCTCACATGAGCAGGCAGCTTGTGCAGAGCTGAAGCAGCAGGGATGCGAGACCCTCTCACCAGAGGTTGCTTGCACGATCCCCACATCCCAGCATCGGAAAAAGGTAAGGTGTAGAAAGGGCCATAGTAATCAGTTTCAAAGCTTTCCTGCACACCCAGGTCTTTGGCTTCCTTTTCTGCTCAAAGGCTAAATCCTCAAGTTTAGGTCACTGCTTCTGACCCAACTCAAAGTAGATTGGTTTCTTCTCTGTCTCTCGCTAGACCTCTGATTAGATAATCCAACTTATTCAAACAACCTCCCTTGGCTGACTGAAAAGCTCACGCTCAAAACTCTCTCTGGAAATCTCTCTGAAGGAAGCTCCAAAAACTACAAGTCATTCCCTTATATAGAGATCCTCCTCGTAAAGCTCAAACCCTCCCACACACCAATGGGCTGGGTTTCTCTCTTACCCACTTGGGTTACTTGGCAACCTGTTGCTAGGGCTGCCCTGTCACTCAGGCTGATCACAACCCCAGGCTCTATCTCACCTTCTTTGGGGATTATTAAACAGAGGTTGGATAGCCATCTGCGGGGTATGCTTTGATTGTGTGTTCCTGCATGGCAGTAGTACCAGGCCATACACCACCCACTCCATGATATTTTATAATTGGCAAATAAAATTTAATCGGCATAAAATATAAATTGTACACTGATGTGGCTGGAAAGCTATGCTAGTGAAAGAGGACTGGCTGAACATGTGTGATGTGAAAGTAGGTCAGAGCTCAAGAAATGACCAGGTCATAATCAGCGAAGGTCCAGTGATAATGGACTTGCAAATGTCCCTCAACGGCTCACCTTTTGGAAAAAATAACACCTGAAACTGCCCCTGATGGTTTTCAAGCCGCTCCCTCTTCCCGCCAAAATTTCTCTTTTTTTTCTGCCCAGCCATTAGGGAGCTATCACAATTCTCATCAGTCCTTTGTCACCTACTGCTAAATCCATTAGCTCATTCTGGACCCCATTATCTACTTTCCCAGAGAGTCATTAGCACCTACTCCCTCAGGGCGGAAACAGGGTATTCAAGCCCTGGCTCTGAGCCTGATAACTTGTAGTTCTCTGGGCAGAGGCTATCACTCTGCTGCTTCAATTCCTGTCCTTGTATTACTCTCAGACCCTTAGTCTAAGCCACATCACTTCATCTCTTCTCTGCAGGATAGGGAAATATCACCTACTTTGGCCTAACTTCTCACTATCCAATTTTTCCTCCCTTTTCCTTCAATTAGCCTTGAGTGATTGTGAGACTGTTTGGATCTTATGTGTGTGTGAGATTGTTAATTCTTCCAATAAAACAAATATTCTTTAGGTCTCCGACTGGTGTAGCTGCTTTATTACCACTATACACAGCTGTAAAAGTTCCTGCTAGGTTATCCCACTCTCACAGGCCTCCTCTTTGATCTAATATTCCCCCCTGTTTCATGGAGACATTGGTATTTTGGGTGGACCTCTGATTCACCCTCCCTTTGGGGTAACAACAGGGGTTCGACCGGATGGCCCTTGGTTTCTCTCTCAACTCTATGATTCTATGATAAAAGATTGAATGGACAGAAGTTAGATCTCTAAAATGGTAATGTTCTCAAAAGGGCAATAAATAAAATACATTCTGGGATACATTGGTTTCATGTTCATATACAGTGAATGGAGTATAGGTATGACATTGTAGTGGTGTGCCCCATGCAGGATCTGGGTTGTAATATTTGTTGAAAATCCAAATCTTAAAGAAAATTCTTATATCCCTGCTGCACAGCACTGATGAGTAGCTGCAATAGGGCAAGGGGCATTAACACCCTGAAACCCTGTCCCCATGCTTTCGGTTCAAAATAGGTCCAAGAAGCTACCAGGAGTCTACTTCTGTTTTTAACAGCCAGAAGATTCAGCCAGTATTCAGCTGGTGTGAGATAGTCCAAGAGGTCTGAGCAGTGCTTTCTTTTCTTTTCATTTATAAAATATTTATTATTTCACCTAAAGGAACTGTGGCAATGTGCAATTATAAACATAAATATATTACCATATGACCAAAATATATTTAAAAAAAACCGAGATATGATTAATTTTTCATTCCACCTTTTGCAGCAAACAATACGGAAACTCTGCTTTGCAAAATCTTTCCAACATTTA
The DNA here is from genome assembly GCA_030412105.1 of Cyclura pinguis. NCBI lineage: Eukaryota > Metazoa > Chordata > Lepidosauria > Squamata > Iguanidae > Cyclura > Cyclura pinguis. The sequence continues at coordinate 11,140,952 of CM059599.1, read as the reverse complement.
CATAAGAAATCTTTCCAATATTTATACAGGAATGCCATTGTTCTCAGGATACCAGGTGGATTGTTTGCAAAACTCAAAAAAAGATATCTGTCTTTGTTGCTAGTCTGTACACCCCCAATCCATGATCTCGTATGATTGGCATATATCATATAATTGGCATAAAACATAAATTATACACTGTTATGGCTGACAAGCTATGCTGGTGAAGAGAACTGACTGAACACATGTGATGGGTAGGTCAGATGAGACCTCAGGACATGGCCAGGTCACAGTCAGCAAAGAATGATAATGAACTTGCAAACGTTCCTCAACGATCAAGCTTTAGAAACAATAGCGCCTCAAACTGCCTCCACAGAGCAACTGGTTATCTGTCACCCACTTCCTCTTCCTGCTGAATTTCTCCTTTGTTTCCTCACCTGCCCAGATATTAGGGAGTTATCATGATTCCTATCTATCACCTAATGCTAAGACCTTTAGCTCATTCTGGACCCCACTCTTTACTCTGGCAGAGAGATATGAATACTTTCCTTTCCATGGTGGAAACAATAGTCTGGAGATAGGCAATCTTCTACTGCTTTGAATCTTGTTCTTGTACTACCCTTAGAACTTTAGTTTGAGTCACATCGCTTCATCTCTTCACTACAGGATAAGAGCATACAAATCTTTATTGAATCAGTCTACCGACTATGTCAAACAATAAAGAAAAGGGAACAAAACTCGAAGCGTGGAAGAGAGAACAAAAACAGCATCATCAGCAAGGAAACACATCAACAAGTAGTAAAAATAGAAAATAGAAATCAATATATACAGATAATATAACAATTTTTCAGATTAAAAAAGATTAAAAAGACCAACCCCTCTGAATCACTAGAACACCCCTCAAGTAATTAAAAAAGAGATTACCCACAACTCTTTATCTACTACTTGCTTCCTCAATTTAGCTGCATAATACGCAAAGAGGACCACTCTTTGAGTCACAAAAGGATTAACCCCTTCCAAAAGGAAAGTCAGCTTGGACTCGTCATCCCACTCCCTCTAACTAGAAACGGGTTGAAGTAGTGGACTCTAATGTTAACATATAGCTGATAGTGCAATAAGTAGTGGGCAAGATCTAGGTAGGATCTAAGGACAGTTCTTTTTCAGGAGCCAGACGGACAGAGTGGTGGTTAGACCTTTGAGAGACTGCACTGGGCATCCTGAAATCAGGGATGTTTGCACCCTGAAAATAGCCTGTAGCAGTGAAGTTTCTAGATGCAAGACAAAGGGAACCTGTTGTAGACAATGAGTCTTTTGCCTGTTGATTGGCTTAGTGCTTTGATTGACAAAGACATGATGGGTGTTGTAATAGTTGTTTATTGTGGGTGCTGTGACGAAAGAGGAAAGAATCCAGGTGTACAAGGGATGGATATCTGCCCTGGTGGGCTCCTCACAGTTGGATTCCCTGGAAAATTCCAGCTTCTGTTTAAGCCTATTATCCACAGGAATAGTGTGTATTTGCCTGACAAATGACTCAGTCTTATCTGAAAGAAGTTTTGAGTTGACCTATCCTTCTCATATTTATAGTAAAATTCTTTTCCTCACTCAGTTTGACCTCCCTGTCATCTATCAGTCTTGAATTTGATATCAGAGCCAATAAAATGTGTTGCCAATTACATATGATGCCAATTAGGTATGTTGCCCATCCGAACCATACTAATATCAGGGACCCCCAAAGCTGGGCCTTACAGAGTTTCCATGGCTGAGCAGAGAGGATGTAACTCCTGATTTCCCAGAGTGGTGGTCTACCACCCAAATCACTACACCATTTTGCCTTTCTTTGTATGTATCATAGAAATAATCCTAAGCAGATGTCATAGAAATAGGGAAGCATAATAAACAACCCTAAGTATACATCATAGACCCAACCGCACACTTCCCTACAGCGCATATCCCATCTCTCTCTTCCCTTTCTCTGCTCTCTTCACTGTAGGTTCCTGGGGACATGGATGTATCTGCTTAGCCTCTCCAATTTCTTCCATACCTTATTGGCGCTCTCTATAAATAAACAAACCGCAGGAGATTCTCTCTGGTCAAGACAGTCAAATGAAAGTGAGCTGGCAGTCCTGCAATGAAATATCTGTTACCCTCTCATACTCTCTTTGTTGTTGTTGTGTGCCTTCAAGTCGCTTCCCTATGATGGGGTTTTTTGGGGCTGAGTGCGTGTGATGCACCTAATAGGTTTCCATGGCTGAGTGGGGAATTGAACCTTAGTCTCCAGAGTTCAATGCTGTCCAATGGTCAGACCACTATACCACACTGGCCCTCTACCCTCTCATGAAGCTCTGTCGAGGAGCTGGTGGTTGCCTTCTTCCACTGACCTTACAGAGAGTCTGATCCAAGTGGTTGGCCTTCAGCTGCAGAATATTCCCGACGATGGGCAGAGGAGGAGGTCCAGGAGGCAACTTCCCTTTCCTCTGAATTCTACTCTTCCAGACAGAAGAGAGAACAAGGCAGGAGATACAGATGATCAGGAAAATGGTGGCCATCCCCAGAGGTTCCATTCCAGCAACTGAAACGAGTGCCAGGATTGTTTCCAGATTCTAGGACCGGGAAGATGAGTTATGCTCCACTGCCTGAACTTTACATACAGCAAAGGTATTCCATCTTCAGGTTTATTTGAATGAATTGTGTTAATCATTAATTAATCCAGCATGTCTGTTATCCTCCCGGAAAAAGAAGATTTCTGAACTTTACCCTGTGTTCTCTTTAGCGTTGATGTTTAAGTGTTGATTTTTAGGTTATTGTGTAAGTGAGGACACAACAGAGGGAGCCATGCGACTTTACTAGATTTATGATGACCAGATCAGATTCCTGGAATATCATCTGTACATTCCTATGCACGCATGTATTTGTGGGTACATGTATACAAACAAATAGACCAAGCATGTATTTGTTGGGGAGAGGACTGGTAGAAAGTGTGGATGATCTGCTAGGGTTCATAAATCTCAGTTTTTCTGAGGCCCTTTCCACACCTTACCTGTTCGCGGAGGCGGGGAGCGGCACTCGCGCGAGTAGCCTCTTGCGCGAGGCGCTCACTTCGTTTCTCCTTCCTTACTGCAGCTGGCTTGCAGGTCGCGTGAGCGCCACGTGAATGCCCTGCCCCTTCCCACATCCACGCAACTTGGGAATTGCAGGCTAGCGTTGAGGCAGGAAGCGAGACTGGCCCTTCTCCCGATGCACCACACAGCAGGTAAGTGCGCGCAGGCCCCGGGAGCGTTGGGCAACTGTGCATTGTTTTTGGCTTAGAACCGAAAATAAAAAGGTGCGTGTCCGCTCTGCTTCTGCTCTTGAGCATAGCGTAAATGGGAGTGCGTCATATGGACCGCTCCTCCCATTAACGCGACGCTCAAGGGGCCCTTTCGCTTTACAAACAGCATGCAAAAAGTCCTGATGGATGTTGAGAACAAGGAAAGAGTTTTTCATCCCATAGCTTTGGGGCAGTAGGCAGTTCCCTCCTCCCCCATACACATAATGATAGGAGAATGTGTAGCTTTTCCAGAAAACCAGTGCAGTTTGTCTAGGAAACAGAACAGTTTTTAAGAAACTGAATAGCCATCAGCAAAAATGCATTTTTTCCCCTTTGAATTATGGGTTTTGCTCAAATACAAAAGAAAAGAAAAGAAAAGACCCTGATTTCTGGCAGCTACATATGTGTTTTGTGCAACATTGCTACATAAAAAACAGCATTCTAGCACAGAAAAAAAATGTACAACCAAACATCTGAGCATAAAACTGAAAATATGAGAAATATTTGCTATGAACAAAGTACTGCATATTTTTCAGTTTCACTGGAGCCCATGATGCTTGAAAAATCTTACCTGATGCTTTCAAAAGAGAACTGAACAGATGATATTGGGAGGACTGCAATTGAGCACAAAAGTGTGGCTGGAGGTCTGCTCTGGAAAGACAAAACCAATGCACAAGCAAACTAATGCTCTTATTGCTCTAAGTTTGAATGGGCTGCGCTTCCAGGCTTGCGACGACTTTGTTTAATACTGGGGCCTGACAACACATCATTGCTATAAGGTCAGCTTTCTCGGTGGCCACATTATGCATTACTGCAGGAATAAAGAACATATGAGCTGCTGTCCCCTGTGCACCACGGGATCTCCATGGTGCATAGGTGCATGGCTGGTGCATAGGTGCATAGATGGTGAATAGCTGGTGCAATGTTGGGTCCTGAACTTGACCAAAGACATGCTCAATCAGTGAACATATTGCTTGGTGGGCTACATTGGATCCCATTTCCTCATGAATCTGCTCCTTCCTTTGTGGCCTCAGAACATAGGGAAGGACAACCTTGCCCTCTTCACCTATGATGCAGAAAGAAGAGGCAAGTGGGACATGATGTTACTGCAGTTTCTAGTCCGAACTTGAGGGATATTAGATATCATTTGATATCAAGAATTTGGCCCTCACTACCCATTCCTCTCCACATGCTTGCGAGGCCCCGGACAAGCACGCACACATTTGCAGCCGAAAATAGCTGAACCATTGAAATCACAATCCAGGCAGGCCAGTAATTGCCAATTGCAGCTTTAGGAGATCTCCAGGCAAGTACCCTTTTCAGATCACAGTATGTATGCACGCTGTTTACAAAAGATCCCCTGCAACGAGCAGGCAGCTTGATGAGCGGACTGTCCAACTCTCAAGCACTCCGCGTTTGCATACTGCCTACGTTATTGACAACGCTGTCGTAATTCAATCATCTAAAGTACTGACCTTTCGGAGGCTTTGTCTCAAGCCCAAAATCCATTGTTTTCCCCAGGAAAGGACTAGCCTGCAGGCACATTTTCCCTTGTAAGAACCCTTGAGTTTGAGCGTCTCATCGGATCGCTCGTGGCTTGCCTCCCGACTTGCTGCCTCTCCGTTTGATGAGCTTCCCCTCAGTCTCCACGTGTTCAGAACCTACGCTCCCCAGCTTCTTTCCTTTTACCAGGCTACAGCACCAGGTGTAGTATTTCCCCAAAAATCCTCCTGAAAATCCCCTATCTATTTTCCTCTCTTTATTTCTTTAGGACTGTGTGCATGAATGCGCAATTGTGCAGTATTTCTTAATTTTCTAAGTGAGTGAGTGTGTACGTTTGCTGTGATTTTATAAATAAAGAAAAACAATTATTATTAACTTCTCTTTGATTATTGACTCGGCCTGACCTCGTAGACACTGGGTAAAAGATCTCGCTACGTTGCCCTGCCTTTTGCATTGCTAACTAGTGCTCTAGCTAATTCCCATTCCCCATTATTTTGAGCACCTTGAGGTGTCCCTCCCGGGACCCCCAGAAATCAGGGTAACAATGATATCAAAGCAGATGCACACCCTGTACTTAAATGAGAGGAAGACTCACCCATTAGTTCACCAAATATAGCATTCTGAATGGGCTGATATCATGTATGCTTCTGGGAAACAATGCACAGAGGCTGGTGATGTTTCTAAGCATCAATGATACACTGCACATTTAAGCTGCAGTTGTGGAGCATCTCCTTAGTTGCCACACATGCGATCTCAGGAACTTGTGTGGCATCCTATGTTCTAATCATGTTTGACTCATCCACAATGAAATCCAACTCCCATTTGGAAAATGGCGTCTCCTCAGGAGGGAAGGCAATGAATTAAGAGAGTGATTGTTTAAATTATTTCTTCCCAGTACCTCCATGTAACAATGGGGAATTAATTAGCTCAAAATTAAGAAACCTGTATGTGAGGTTAATTTAGGAGGATCTTTCCACCAATGTTTCTGGAGTCACACAGGAAAGAACCAGCCAGAGATGCAAAAGAAAACTAAGAATGTGTTTTATTGAGGTGAATTCACTCATGCATGTGCACAAGATACAAACAGTCACATATTCATACAAGAGTTAACCGATGTACACAAGGAGGATAAATTATAGACAGGGAAGCTGAGGTTTTTGGATTAAAATTTCCAACTCAGAACAGTAGTTGAGAAACAGCAAGATGGCTTAGACTTATGTTTCTAAGGCCAATACACAGCTGGGAATCAGTGGCAGAGAGACATTCAGCAACTGCTGAACTGCAAAATGGTTGCTGAAAACCAAAGAATTTTGGACATCAGTGCCCACACAGACATAGCTCTGCTGGCTGGTTCTAAGTCTCTAAATTGGTTAGCCAAAAATAAAACTATATTTGGTCTAGAAAAGTATCTTAGGCTGAACCTAACACAGAGACAGAGAATAGCTTTCACCAGAGCTAGATTTGAACAACTTAATTCTATGGTAAGAATAGGACGGTTTCGAAAAATTCCATACCACGAAAGAACATGTATCTGTGGCGCATCAGCCATAGAGTATATTGCGCACATCCTGTTTGATTGCTGTATATATACCAAGGTGAGATCCCAGTACTTACAACCACTTCTGGTTAGAACGACCAGTTGGGATCCAACTGTTAAATTGACCTATTTTCTTTCTGGAGAGAATTCACACTCAGTCCGCAGGATTGCAAAACTTATTACAAAAGCTGCCTACCTGAGAGATCTTTTTATCACACAAAATGGGGTCCCCTGTCATGGTGATGAGCTTATTTAAATGTTATGACTGAATTTTTATACTCGTCATTTTATCTTTTTTGTTTATCATGTATGTTACCTCTTACATTAAACTCACTATTTATGAAGTTTAAGTTTATATGTTTTAATTATTTTAGTAATTTTATATGGGTTGAGTCCATTTGTGTATGTAATTTCTGTATTTGTATTTTTGTATTATGTATTATATTTTTATTGTTGATATGGTCAGTTGATTAATCAATAAACGATGCTGATGATGCTGATGATGGTTGCTGAAAACTTGGGATTTTTATACTCTGTTCCTCTCCCTGAAGGGGTGTGAGTTAATTGCTTTCTGGTAGAGTAAACAGAAGGAGTCTGGATTGGACTGATTGTTTCTTTTTTTAAAAAATAATTTTTTTTTCCAAATGAGAAATCTTTTATTTGGTTAAACACAAATACATTTTTAAAATACATATCCATATAATACATATAGATATAACATATTAACCTTCAGACAAAAAACATTTCCTCAACACTTATGTGCCCAACCCTACTTTCCCACACATCCTTCACATCCCTCCCCTCCTCCCTCCTTTCAAAACCTAATATCTATTACCCCCAGCACCCAATTCCCAACATGTCTTCCCCTACTAAATAAACATATCTTCTAAAAATTACTAACCCTTCTTTCCCTCCCTTCCGAAACTCAGAAATTCAATGCTTCTTTATCTATAATTTCCTTCTTTAAACTAGTTATATTTCTCAAAATAATTACACCTTTTATTCCTTCTTCTCTTTCTTTTCATTGACCGTTATTACCTTTTTAACAATTTCCCGATATTTCTCTGTCTCTAAGACTCCAAGTTTTCTTTCTTATAAATTTCAATCCATCATCCTTTACATAAATCATATTCTTATCTCATGAAAGTTATCGCCTTCTCACCCCAGCAAGCTTCCCACAACGGGACTACCGTTTCCCATGCTTCCACTATTTCTTTTATCTTATTATCTTTTAATAATCCAATTATAGTATCTGCCTCAGCCATATCATAAAGTTTAAATAACCAATCTTCTATTCATGGTATTATTTTTTGTTTCCACACCTGGGCATAACACATTCTCGCTGCAGTTATCATATACAGTACAATTTTCTTTTGTAATTTACTTATACCTAATTCCTCTATCATATTTAACAAATATATTTGGGGTACCTTTGCAAATCTTATTTTTAAAGCTTCTCGTATTTTACTCTGCACTAATTCCCAAAATTTTTTCGCTTGTTTGCATTTCCACCAAATATGATAAAATGTTCCTCTTTCCTCACATTTCCAGCATTTATCTCTTACATTTTTCTGCATTTTTGCTATTTGCACTGGTGTGATGTACCATTTATGTAACATCTTATAACAATTTTCCCTCAAGCTAACTGGTTTTATCAATTTCCTTGTGGTGTTCCACGACTTTTCCCATTGTTCCAGTGTCATACATTTTATATCTTGTGCCCATTTTACCATTTTTTTTTAAACTACTTCTTGCTCATTTTGCCATGAGACAAAAATTTTATATATCTGGCCTACCCTGTGCTCTGTTTTAGGTTTTAATACCTTATCAAATTCATTCTCTTTAATTTCAAATCCTTCTTCCTCATTATCTTTCTTATATCTTTCCCAAAGCTGTCTAATTAGTAGCCAATGCGTATCCCAACCCTCTTTCTTCAATTCATTTCTTGTTTTAAAAGTTATTACATCTCCTTGTATTTTCAATATGTCTTTATACCTTATCCATGTTTCTGTCTTTGGTTTTTCCTTCTTATAGAATGCTTCATGCACTGAAATCCATAACAGTATTTTTAAATATAATTGTCTTTTATATTTCAACCATGTTGTTATCAGGGCTCTTCTCAAAATATGATTTTTAAAATTTTTATCAGTTAAAGTCTTCCCGTACCATATATATGTGTGCCACCCAAAATATAGTTCTTCACCCTCAAGACATAACAACCTATTTTTCCTTAATGTTATCCATTCAATTATCCAATCTATATTATTGGCATAATAATATAGCTTCAAGTTAGGGAGACCCATTCCACCCCTTTCTTTTATATCTTCTAAAACCTTTGTTTTTATTCTAGGTCTTTTTCCTTTCCATACAAATTTCCTTATATTCCTGTCCCATTCTTTAAACGGGTTTTCATTCCTCATTATTGGCAAAGTCTGAAATAAAAAATTTAATTTAGGCAATATATTCATTTTTACTACTGATATCCTTCCTAATAATGACAATTCTAATTTTTCCCATTTCTTAGGATCTTCCTTTATTTCCTTCCATACTTTTTTATAATTATTTTCATATAAATCTACATTATTTTTTGTAATTGTTATGCCTAAATATTTTACCTTTTTAACTATTGTGAATCCAGTTGATCTAATCAACTCCTCTTCCTCTTCTTCTCTTATGTTTTTAGTAACTATTTTTGTTTTTTCCTTATTTATTTTATAGCCGGATAATATTCCAAAGTTCTTTAATATATCTATTAGGGTTTCTATACTGTTTAGTGGATCCTCTAATATAATCACTAAATCGTCCGCGTACACATTTGATTTATATTCCTGATTCTTAATTTTTACCCCTTGTATTCCCTTCTCCATTCTAATTTTATTATTTACTATTTCCAGAATTAAAATAAATAACAACGGTGACAGCGGACATCCTCGTCTGACTCCCCTTTTTATTTCTATTTCTTGTGTCTTTTCTCCATTTATTATTATTTGGGCTTTTTGCTCTTTATAAATAGCTCTTATCCAATCTAAAAAATTTGTCCTAAATTTATTGCTTTTATTACCTCCTCTAGGAAATTCCAATTCATCCTATCAAACGCTTTTTCTGCGTCTAAAAAGCAAAGAGCCGTTTTCCTTTCATTATGCTTATGGTAATACTCTATTATATTTAACAATGTTCTTATATTATTCTTTAATGCCCTTCCTGGTAGAAATCCACTTTGATCAGTATGTATTATATCCTGCAATACTTTCTTTAATCTTTCTGCCAATATCATAGTAAATATGTTGCAATCCACATTTAATAACGCAATGGGTCTATAATTCCCTATTTCTTGAGGGTCTTTCCCTTCTTTTGGGATCACTGTAATATTAGCTTGTCCCCATGAAGGTGGCCGTATCCCTTTATTTATATTATTCATTACCTTATGTAATGGGTCTATCAATTGTTCACTATATGCTTTATAATAGAGCGATGAAAAACCATCTGGGCCTGGCATTTTCCCTGTTTTTTGTTTCTTAATAGCTTCTAAAATTTCCTCTTTTGTTATTTCCTTATTCAATTCTTCTCTATGTACTTCTGTAATTGTTATGTTTACTTTATCTTTTAAATATTCTTTTATCTTCTCGTTCTTCCATTGATTAAAATCCTGTTCTGCAAACAGCTTAGCATAATACCTTTCAAAGGTCTTCTTTATGTCCTCTTGTTTTTGCAGAAGTTTCCTATTTTCCTTTATTTCTGTTACTATACGTTTCTCTTTCTCCTTCCTGATTTTATATGCTAACCATTTATTCATCTTATTAGTGTAGAAAGTTTTGTTTTGTTTTGTCAGTTTTAAATTCCTTTCTATTTCTTGTGTATCTTGTAATGCAATTTGTTTTTGCAACACTTTAATCTTTTCTTCAGTCTTATTATCCTGTGAAGAAATTTTCAATTTATTCTCTAGCTGTCTTATTTCATTTAATATCTTTTGTTCTTTAAATCTTTTTTCCTTTTTCAATTTTATCTCTTGTTGTATTAGGAAACCCCTCATAACCACCTTACCCGCTTCCCAGACTATTTCTATATGGACCCCTTTATTTAAATTTTCTACAAAATACCTCTCCAGAATTTCTTTACCTTTTTCCAATATTGCTTCTTTCTTCAATAAATTCTCATTTAATTTCCAACTAAACTCTTTCTTCCTATCCTCCAAAGTTAATATTAGAGAGCTATGGTCTGATATCCCTCTGGGCAATGTTTCCATCTTTTGTAAAACATTTACTTATTGTTTTAGTAATCCAAATCATATCTATTCTTGACCATGATTTAAAAACTTCAGAGAAATATGTATATTCTTTTTGTGGTCCATATAGGTTTCACCATACATCTACCAACATTAAATCTTCTGTCATTTCCATGACATTTTTTGTTAATTTCCCTTTATTTTTAATTTGCCTTTTTACTTTAGATCTATCTATTTCTGGCTGTACGACCCCATTCCAATCTCTCATTACTATTATTTCTTTATGTTTTCTATTTCTAATTTTTTCCCATAATGTGCCATAAAATTTTTCTTTATTATCCAAGGGGCCGTATATTCCTAACAATAATATTTTTGTGTTTAATATTTTTACTTCTACCCCTATGTATCTTCCTTGTTCATCGTTTAAAATTTCTATAGCTTCATACTTTGGGTTCACATATATTGTCACACCTCTTCTTTTCTTTTCTATACCAGATGTAAATACCTTTCCTAATTTGGAATTTTCCAAAAAATTTTTTCCCTGTCTTTATTATATGTGCCTCTTGAATGCAATATATATCACATTTTTGTTTTTCTAGAAAATGAAAAATTCTTTTCTTTTTGATTACTGAATTTATTCCCCTTATATTCCACGACAGAATTTTTATCCACATTCTAAATTCTCAACTTTTTCTTTTTTACGATTTCCTTATGCAGTCTCTTCTTCCAATAAGATATCCTCTCCTGTCTCTTCTAATTCCTGTTCTGTCTCCTCTTGTTCTTGCTCGTGTTCTTCTGATTCCTGTTCTTCTTGTATATCCACTTGTTCTTCTTCTTTCACTTGTTCTTGTACTTCTTTCTTTTTCTTCTCATATTGCTTTCCGTTTTCTTTTTTTGATTTTTTGTTTGTCCTTTCTTCTTTCCCTTCTTCTCTCCTCTCGTCTATCTTATGTTCTTTTTCTTATCTCTTCCTACTTTAATCTTTAAGTCTTTTCAAAAAATCTTCCGCCTTAGTTGTCGTATTTATTACATATCTTCTTTGATTAAATGTCAGTATTACACCCTCCAATTTCACCCATCTATATGATATTTCCCTTTTCTTGAGTTCTTTTATTAGGAAGGAATAATCTTTTCTTTTCTTTAATACTTGAGGTGGCACGTCTTTAAAAATCTTCAACTCCATTCCGTCAATAATCAACTTGTTCATAGAGCTTTGGTGGATAATCATCTCTTTCACTCTCTCCCGAATGAAATAAACCACTATATCTCTTGAGACTTTCCTTTTCCCCGCGATTAATGAATTGATCGGAAAGATCCGATCTATTTCAATATCCATCTGTTCTGACGGCCAATCCAAAAATCTCGCCAGTGCTGGAATTACTCTACTCTAAAGATCCTCCTCCTCCAATTCTTCTAATCCTCTTATTTTTATACATTTTTCTCGAGATTTCCATTCAGAGAGTGTGCTTTTTGTTTCTGTTTGTTCCCCCATTCCTTCTATTTCTCCCGTTCTTTTTTCCAAATTTCTTGTTTTTTCCTGAACTTCTTCCACTGTCCTACTCATGTCTTTCACATCCTTTGTTACATTTTCTAACCTCTGCTTAAATTGTTCCATTCCTTTTTTTCATTTCTCTTACTTCTTTCTTCACTTCTGCAGAAAGATCTTTCATTTTCTCGCACATATCTGTCCGTATCTTCCTGACTTTTTTCAGTAACATCTGGTATGGATCCGCTTCTCCTGAGCTTCTTCTCAACATCTGAATTTGAGTTCAGACCGATTTTCTTCTTCCCGCTGCCATCTTTGCACTTCTACTCTTCTTCCGCTTCCACTTGATTCTCTTCACCAATAAATATCTTTTATATTTAATAAATTATGTATTATTTGAAGATACTCTTTATTATAACTTAACTTATATTTTTAAATCAGCTCCTTTTACTTAAAAATTTACTTAATTCAAATATTGATTCCAATCCTACTTCTACCTAAGTCCTAAGTATTTCTCCCAAAATTTTTAAAATTATTAATTGTTAAATGTTACTCTTATATTTAATTCTTAAATTGTATCTTTCTTAAATTGTATTTAAGGTGTTACTATTTTACCTCAAACTAAACAATCTGTTGTTATTTTATTTTATTTCTATTTTATTTTTATTATTATTTTTTTTGTCTCTCAATTTTATATTTCAATTTCAATTTTATATCAATCTACCTCTACAATAATTTTCTACCTTATTTATTTCCTAGTCCCCAAGGAGGGGACTTTTGTAAGTTGCGTGCATACTTAATTAGAGTGCTTGCCTGGAGGTCTCCTAAAGCAGTGAGTCAGCTATTTTCTGGCCTGCCTGAATTATCTAGGAATATTACGGCAATTAACAGCCAAGCTTGTTTACATGCTTGTCCGGTGGCCTCGCAAGCATGTGGAAAGGAATAGAGAAGTACAGCCAAATTGTGATATCAAGGGATATCTTTTAATATCCCCAAAGCTCTGACTAGCCAGGGCAGTAACAGGATATAGTCAAAGTCCAGTCCTTCCTCCACATTTGCGAGTTTGACCTTGCGAATTTCATTATTCACAAAGTGCCTGTGCCTCCCCATCCCCTTACCTTTTGCCTCAGTGCGAGTTCCTTCTGTCCTCTGGAACTCCACCCTCCCATTCCCTTGCCTTTGACCCCAGCACACAGAAGGAAGGCTCACATGCAAGGACAAAATATAAGAGAATGGAAGGATAGAACCCCAAAAGGGAGCAGAGAGGAGTTATTAGCAATTTTTCCACTTTAGTGAGAGTTCTGCACCCCAAAAGCTTGTGAATGTGGAGGGACCACTGTACTATAGGTGGCATTTTAAAACTTCATTCTGGCAAGGAATTTAATGTAGTTGATTAACTAAAAGTGGTAATTTAACTTAATAATTACATTTCCTTAAATTGAAATGCAATTGATTCAAGATTTTTAGCTTTAATCTCTTTGTGTGTTTCAGTATTTCTATGCTGCCCAATATCATATGATCTGCGGATGGCATCCACAAAATCAATTTAAGTTATTGAAAATATGAACACTCAGTTATCATTTTAATTTACTCAAAGTATATTAAACAAATTGCCATTCAAATATGGCAATTAAAGTAACAATGAAAGCCATGTTTTAAATTGACAACCAAATTACTCAGGGTTGGTGCCAAATGGGCCTCCAGTGGGAAGGCATTCCGCAACTGAGGTGGCATGGCAGACAAGCCTGTTACTTCCCTGGCTAGTCCGAGCTCTAGAGACATTAAAAGATATCCCTTGATATCACAATTCGGCTGCACTTCTCTATTCCATTCCAAGTGCTTGCAAGGCCACCGGACAAGCACGTAAACAAGCTAGGCCGTTAGTAGCCATAATATTCAAACTACAATACAGGCAGGCCAGAAATAGCTGATTCACTGCTTTATGAGACCTCCAGGCAAGTACTCTGATTAAGTATGCATGCTACTTACAAAAGAGCCTCTGTCCCGCGATGGCAGCTTGATGGGTAAACCATGCAATACCCACGTACTCTGCGTTTGTATACTGGCTACTCTATTGAGAACCGTTACGATAACTCAATCATTCAGATTCTGACCTTTTGGAGGCTTTGTCTCCAACTCCAAACCTATTGTTTTCCCCCAAGTACGGCATAGCCTGCACTCACAATTCTCCTTATAAAAACCCTTGATTCTGAGACCTTCCTCGGATCGTTCCCGAGTTTCATCCCGCCTTGCTGCCACTTTGCTTGGCGAGCCTCCCCTCAGCTCCACGTGCTGAGCTACATTGCACCCCAGCTTCACTCTCTATTTTTCTGGGCTTCAGGACAGGTGAAGTATCACCCAAACCAACACTCCCTCTAAAAATCCCTCTATACCACTCCAACCTTTATTTTCTTTAGTTATCTTGTATGCGTGTGTCACATACACTGTTTTGCTTGTATTTAATAAACATCATTTATTATTTCAAATTCAGTGTTCTCCTTGACTCGACCCAACCCCGTAGACATAGGGTTCAAGATCTCGCTAAGTTACCCTGCCTCTCGTAACATTAAGCAGTGCTCTGAGCAAATTTTCCCCACCTTTAGTTGAGCACATTTTGGTGTCCCTCCCGGGACCCCCGGTTCACAGGGTAACAAGCCCCTGATCCCATGGCCTATCACTGTGTATTCCCCCCGCCCCTCTGCTTAGGCAAATACTTAGGCAAAGGATTGTTCAAGTATAGAAGTTCCAAGCGGTTGAGATAGTTGGATTTAGGGCTATTTCCAAACAGTGAGAGAAATGGATTCCAGTTGGGTCTTCTATGGCAGGGTGAAACTGGGAGTAATTTCTAAGCTGCACGCCTGCTCCTTCCACTGCAGGACATTTACCCACCTGTAGAACCCCAGTGGACTCCGATGACAAGAAGAAGGAGAGCTAGATGTCTTCAGCATACTAATGAACAAGCCACCATAAAACTCCTAATTATCTCACCAAGCACCTTCAGGTAGACATGAAAGAAGATAGGGGATGGGGTGAAACCCCCTTGGGACCCTATAGTGTCATATCTTTAAGGCTGAGTATGAATTTCCCCACCACCACTCGTCAAGTAAGAACCACTAGGAGCAGAACTATGAGTCCTCTGTTCCCATCTGACCAAGCTGGTCCATAAAGACACCATTATGAAAGGTAACAGAGAAATCAGGAAGACCAGCAGGATGTCATTCTTCCTGTTTTCCACCAAGGGTCTGTCCTCAGCCACAGAGATCAAAGTGCTCCTAGTATGGATATTGAATTTTCCCTCAAATCACAGGTTTCCTCATAAGGACAGTAGAAATGGGAAGACTGAAAGGATTGGCCATCATACACAAGAGTGTATGGTGGCCAGTCCTTCTAGTCTCTCCAATTAGATTTGGTGTTGCACCAAATATCCAGGTGGGCAAAAATGAGACAACCTCAGTCTACCAAGCTCATTCATTCAAGACTCTTCAATATATCACCATTTTCTACTAACTTTCTTATCTCTATTTTTTCTACTAACTTTCTTATATCTGTTTTTATCTCTATTTTATCTGTATCTCAATGATCCCGATTCCCATTGCAGTTTATACAGAAAATACAACCTGGCTCCTGTCAGTCCCTACCTGAAAACCAGACAACATTCCAAAATATCTTCTTCCTTTGATTAATTTATCAATTTATCAAGGGATTCTCACTCTGCCATATATTTCCTCAGCATGGTCAATCAGGGCTTCTTTGATGGGACCACAACAGGCTCTGTTCCAAAATGCATTGTGAAGATGGGACCATACTTTTCACTGAGCTGAAGAAAGAAAAAGAAAGAGGCACATTAACAGGTGGTCACTGAGATGTTGTACCGGAGTTGGGGATGCCTGAATTTTTAGTGAGAATTCTGCATTCTGCAAATCTCTCCTTAGGGCTAACCTTGTAGGTCGTATGGCCACATACCGTAATCCATCCTATGTAGTTGTTGTGTGCCTATAACTCTTTTCTACTCATGTTAACCTTAAGGCAGACCTATCATTGGTTTTTCTTGGCAATATTAATCTAGAGGAGGTTTTTCCTTACTTCCTCTGATGCTGAATGACTGTGCATTGCCCATGGCCATCCTGCAGGTTTCCATGGCTGAGCAAGGCAGATTCCCTGGCTTTCAGTCTACTTCTCAAACCACTACACCATGTTGTTTTTCCTCGTATGTATCATAGAAAAATCCAAAGTAGATATCAGAGAAATAGAAAAACATCGTTAACAATTTTAAGTATACATCGTAGAGCCAACTGCACACTTTCTCTACGGCCCATTGCTTATGTCTCTCTCCCCTTCCTTTGCTCTCTCTCCTCTGTTGACTGCTATAAGCTCCTTTGGACAAGGGTGTGTCTGCTTTGGCTCTCCAAATTCTCTCCAAACACCTTATTGGCATGCTTTGTAAATAAACAAATTGAAGGAGGTACACCCGGGTCAAGACAGTCAAATGCAAGTCAACTAGCAGTCCTGCAATGAAATATCTGTTACTTTCGCATACTCTCTTTTTTCGTTGTTGTTGTAGTGGTGGTGGTTGTAGTTGCTGTGGTTGTTGTTGCTTTTGTTGCGCACCTTCAAGCCATTTCTGACTTTTGGCAACCCTATAATGTTTTTTTCTGGGGCTGAGAGTATGTGATGCTCCCAAGGTCACCTAGTTGGTTTCCATGGCTGAGTGGGGAACTGAACTTTAGTCTCCAGGGTTGCAGTCCAATGCTCAATCCACTACGCCACACTGGCTCTCTACCCTCCACACTCTCACAAAGGTCTGTTAGGGAGCTGGTGGCCTTTCTTCTTCCACTGACCTTACAGAGAGTCTGATCCAAGTGATTGGTCTTCAGCCGCAGAGCCTTCCCAATGGTGGGCAGAGGTGGAGGTCCAGGGGGCAGTTTCCCTTTCCTCTGAGTCCTACTCTTCCAGATAGTAGAAAGAACAAGGCAGGAGATACTGATGATTAGGAAAATGATGGCTGTCCCCAGAGGCTCCATCCCAGCAACCTGAAGTGAATGTCAGGATTGTTTCCAGATTCTAGGACTTTGAAGACGAGTGGTTGTGTTCCACTGCCTGAACTTTATATTCAGTAAAGTTGTGCCGCCTTCAGATTTACCTGAACAAATTGTGTTAATTATTAATTTATCCAGCATGTCTGTTACCATCTGGAAATGAACTTTTCTGAACTTGACTCTGTGTTTTCTACTGTATTGATTTTTAGTTTATTGTATAAGCATAATATGCACACTCGTGCTCAATTCCAGTGAGGGTTGAAGAGGGGCAGCCATGCTGGCTGGTTAGATTTATGATGCATGGAATATTATCTGTACCTTCATCTGTACATGTATCCACAAAGATAGGCTAGAAACCTTGAGTCAGCATCAGCTGGCTGTGTTTGCCTTGTTTGGACAGGGAATAGGTTTGTCCTTCTAGACCTTCCAGACAACTGGGTAAAATAGTCCCGTTCTCTATTTAAGGCCTCAGTCTCTTCCATGTGGACTCCACCATTTGATTCTTGAAACGTACCCTGTCACTATATTTCGGCTCCAGAAGAAAGTGCTTCTAGAGGATGCAAACTCTTTTTCTTTAGAATTATTCTTTTTTAAGACATTGGTGGAGGGATGCCAGACTTCCCCAATTGCCTTCAGATCTATGACAAGGGTCCTTGGCAGAGAACACCTGAAGCCCCAAAGAACTCAGATAACATCATGCCATAGATCCTTCCAGCTCTTGGTGAGAAATTCTAGGACGCTGGCTGAGTCCTCAAAGAGGAGAGAGCATCCTGGTCCCCATGAACATTCAACAAGGTACTCCAAAGCAGTGATTCTTAACCAAGGATCCCCTTTAAAAATCTTTTGTTACTGCAAACCACCAGGCCAAAACTCAAGACTTTTTAAACCCTGAAGTGCATCATTTATTTATTTAAAGTTGTCAGTGGTCTTCAAAGTTATTAGAAAGAGAGAAGTTTAAAATTTAAATTTGAGGTTTTCCAGGGTCTTCAGATTTGGAGAGAAGGGAGAAATAAGTAGATGCACAAACTCCTACTACAAAATTTTTATTGCAACCATTCCATTCAGATTTGTCTTCCTTCCTTCCTTCCTTCCTTCCTTCCTTCCTTCCTTCCTTCCTTCCTTCCTTCCTTCCTTCCTTCCTTCCTTCCTTCCTTCCTTCCTTCCTCCCTTCCTCTGTTTCTCCCTCCCTCCTTCCTTCCCTCCCTCCTTCAATTGTCTGTCATTTTTTCCCTCCTTCCTTCCTTCCTTCCTTCCTTCCTTCCTTCCTTCCTTCCTTCCTTCCTTCCTTCCTTCCTTCCTTCCTTCCTTCCTCTGTTTCTCCCTCCCTCCTTCCTTCCCTCCCTCCTTCAATTGTCTGTCATTTTTTCCCTCCCTCCTTCCTTCCTTCCTTCCTTCCTTCCTTCCTTCCTTCCTTCCTTCCTTCCTTCCTTCCTTCCTTCCTTCCTTCCTTCCTTCCTTCCTTCTTTCCTTCCTCCCTCCCTCCCTCCCTCCCTCCCTTTCTTTCTCTGTTTCTCCCTCCCTCCTTCTTTCCCTCCCTCCCTCCTTAAACTGTAAAAGCTCATAGCATTTTTTCAAGCTTCTGTGGACCCCCTGTGAGGATATTGTGGCCTCCTTGGTGGTCCTTGGACCACAGGTTAAGAACCGCCGCTCGAAAGTTTTCCAAGACAAAGCTGCATGCAAGAATTTGAGTTTTGAGCCTTATGCCATGGTGGGTGGGAAGACAGGGAACAATCTTCTAGAAAGTCAGCAAGAGAATGGTGGTGTTGGACTGAAATGACATACTCTTAGTGGCATGTAACTGTTCCATGAGGTCCTGGGCTTCTTCTTGGATTCTCTCCTTAGAGAGAAGGCAATGAATTAAAGGTGTGCTTGTTTCAGTTATTTGTTCCCACAGAGGAGAATGAACAGTTCAATCAATTCTCTCCCTGCTGAATGAATATCTTTGAAATCTGTACAGGTATGGCGGTAGGGAGTAGTCTCGTAGTGGTTGGCAGGATGTGGGCAGAGGTGGCAGTCAAGCATGAAGGCTCACCCATTGCTGCCTACTAAAGCTGGAATTCTTCTTGGTTTGAATCCCTTCTCAGGATTATTTGGTGGAAGCACTGAGTGTTGTCATTCAATCCACATACCTTTGAATGAAGGCATCCTTTGTATGCCTCCTGAGTTAGGAGTTATGCACTAATAGTAATTCATAAAACTAAGCACCCTCTCTGGAAGCATGCCACACAAACCATAAAACTAAGAATCCTCACTGGATGCATGCCACAAAGATTTGCTGCTCTGCATTTGGCCTCTCACCTCTGTGTTTGCTGCCTTCACATGCAAATGCAATGTAGTCCAGAACCTGACTGATCCTCTACCTCTCAGCAGATACCCCTGTTCCCAGAATAGTGTGCACTGTATGGGGATAATGGGAACAATAGCCCAAAACTCCTGGTTGAGGAAGGCTGTACTGCCTGTTCCCTTTCAATCAAAGTGTCTCAGAAAGTGACGGACTTCCATTCCCTGGAGGCCTGAGAGGTTGGACAGCCACCTCCCAGTGGGATTCTAGCTGTGTATTCCTCCTTGGGCTCAATGGCCCTTGTAGTCCCTCCCAGCACTATGATTCCATGACTTTATGCATTGATTCAGATGTTCTAAGAGGATAAAACTAAGACGGGAGTTGGGAATCAACTACTTCATCACAACCATGCAGAACTACCACATACACGATGGTGTTTGATAAGTCAAGTTTAGTAGATCATGGGTATTGGTTTTGGAGAGGGTTGCATGCCCTTGGGTTCTGTCACTCACCTCCACATATTCACCTCTACTGCCTAACAGGGTGTATGCCAACTTTCTTTCGTTTTTTTGAACAACTATGTGGCATCTCGGGGTGAGCCAGGAGTCACAGTCCTGCTCCTCTCCTGTTGTATGAGACTGTTTCTTAATAAACATGGCACTTTTTAACTGCGAGATTTGCAATTTTTCCTTTTGTTAACCCCCCACAACACATACTTCCAGGATGAAAAACCCTAACATGCACATGCTAAACCAACATAGGGAGCAACAGCTACACCTTTTTACACCACCTTATTTCCATGTTCATAATTTTGTTTATAGAAACCTCAATCTTTCTATTTTAAAATTTTGTAAATATGCCAAAGAATACAATTTTATATACTAATTAACTCAGGTAATTGTTATATAAAATAATCTGATTATGAAAAAAATAATATGTAATAGCTGTTTAGTACAAGGAAAAAAGCTAACGTGAGAGATATTTGCTACAAAGAAAATATTAACAAGTATTTCAATTTCAACCAAAATTTGTGTGAAAGAAAGAGGAAATGTATTTCCCCATTGGGTTCCTGAAGTGTTGCATCTCTGTGAGCTCTTGCCTGATTGCAATGGGATATTCATGCACCCTATATTTGTATATTGGCCACAACTTCTCAGGCACAGTTGCACTAGGAAGGAGGCAGCTGTCTATTTGTCTTGTGGATTGGTGCCCCTGCCACTGTGAATCCTGGAAACTGATAACAGAATCATAGAGTTGGAAGAGAACACAGGGCCCAATCAATCCAACCCCCTGTCATTCAGGAACACACATCAAAGCACTCCCAATAGATGGTTATTCAGTCTCTGCTTGAAAACCTCCAAAGAAGAAGACTTCACCACACTCCGAAGCAGCATATTCCACTGCTGGACAGCTCTGACCATCAGGAAGTTCTTCTTGCAGTGTAAGTGAAATCTCTTTTCCTGCAGTTTGAATCCATTGCTCCTTGTTCTAGTCTCTGGAGCAGCGGAAAACAAGCACTCCTTGACGTGACATCCCTTTAAATATTTAAACATGGCTGTCATGTCCCCTCTTAACCCTCTCTTCTGCAGATTAAACATACCCAGCTCCCTAAGCTACTCCTTATAGGGCATGGCTTCCAGACCCTTCACCATTTTGGTCACCCTCTTCTGGACATGCTCCATCTTGTGGATATGCTTCTTGAACGGAGGTGCCCAGAACTGGACACAGTATTCCAAATGAGGTCTAACCAATGCAGAATAGACTGGTACCATTATCTCCCTTGATCTAGATAACATACTCCTATTGATACAACCAAGAATCACATTGGCTTTCTTGGCTGCTGCATCACACTGCTGACTCATGTTCAGCTTGTAATCTACCAAGACTCCTAGATCTCTTTCACAAGTACTGTTAGGAGCCAGGTGTCCCCCATCCTATATTTGTGCATTCCATTCTTTCTGCCTAGGTGGAGGACCTTACATTTCTCTCTGTTGAAATTTATTTTTCTTTTACCCTTGGTCTAGCTCTCCAATCTATGAAGGTCATTTTCAATTTTAATCCTGTCCTCTGGTGTATTAGCCACCCCTCCCAGTTTGGCATCATCTGCAAATTTGATCAGCATGCTCTCTACTCCTTCATCCAAGTCATTGATGAAGATGTTGAAAAGCACCGGGCCCAGGACAGAATCCTCTGGCACCCCACTAATCACTTCTCTCCAGGATGAAAAGCAGCCATTGTTGAGCACCCTTTGGCTTCAGTCAGTCAACCATTTATTAATCCACCTAACAGTAGCACTGTCCAGCCCGCATTTTACTAGCTTCTTTGCAAGAATGTCATGGGGAACTCTGCTGAGATGATGTAATCCTATTGATCTGATAATCATTTGAACTTCCCTGAACTTATCAGCTCAGCCAGCAAACTGACATTACTCTGCTCTTATGAAAGCTGAACTTTGTTGAACTGGTTTCCCCACAGGATGAAATTTGTTTATTTAACTATTTCTACCCCTGCCCCCTCCATATTGGTTAGCATATTTAACCAATTTAAAACAGTAGGAAAGAGAACAGAGTAGTGATTGATTAAACAATCTGACAAGTTAAAACAAGACAGTTGAAAACCAGTTAAAAAGGATCTAGATGAAAGGTCTGGATGAAATTAGTTAGGTCCCTAAATGTTTAATGCAACGGAAAGCATGTTAAAGATACGTGCAATTTCTGGAGAGGCTGAAAGTTGACTTTGAGGTTATGTGGAGGCAGTGGGCCTTTATAAGCCAACTGCTCAAAGACATTTGGTGGCCTCAGAGGTTTCCAGAGTCCAAAGAAAAAAATTAAGAAGAACTTCTCTGAGAAGGACGTTTTCTTGTTCTCCATATGTCCCCACAAACCTTCTGGGGGAGATATGGAGTGCAGTTGTGCCATTTCCTCCATCCTAGGCCATTTTCTTCTAATTCTCCCAGGTCTAAAATAGCTGAAAATTCAGCAGGAGGTAATCAGGCATGTGTGACTGTAGCCTGATCTGATATCTCCAGGATGTCAGGATTCATCCCAATCTCTGCACAGTGACTGTGTCATCTTTCTGCAATGGTTAGAATAAACGTGTGGAAGTCGGGGAAGAAGCAGGGGTTCATGATCCTTCCACTTTCCCTTTGCGTGAGCTCACGTCTCTCCAAATAACATACTTGATTTTACTTATCCCTTTTGTGGTGTAATACCTCCTCATACCCAAGCTCCTTTTACTACAGCTGCAGAGTATTCAATGGGTTAAGCTTCCTGTGCTCTTCAGATCTCATCTGTGATGGCTCTTGCTCCTATTTGGGAAAAAATAAATCTTACTCCTACTATTTTTAGTCTTATCTGGATGTGAGTCCCCTTTAGAGTAACCGTCACAAGGTATTAGACATAATGGGTGATTTCTGTATTCATCCCCCCCCCGCCCATGTTTTCAGATGACAAAATGTCAGATATTTGTGTTTAAGAAACATGGGGTGCAGCAGCTTCAACTCTTTCTTCACATTGCTTCCTGTCGTGTCCTGGCTAACTTGCTCGGAAAAATTTTACTCAGTTTCCAAACAGAAGTGTTTATTTCAGAGAAGAAGAATCCTAGACTGATGAGAATCTTCATATTTTGCACTGGGTTGTTTGGGGAAGAAAATATTTTCTGCATATGAAAGAGCATTTTCTGCAAGGAAATTTTGACTCAGAAATAACATTTCTACAAAACAATCACATGCAAATTTTGTGCAGAATAATCCCAAATTGTGAATAGGCTTCAAAAACACTGTGGTTTTGGGAATGGGAACAAAATTGTTAAAATTATCCATTCTTCCTCTGAGCAGAATCTTAGTAAAGAAAGGCATCCCTCACTGAAAACCCATGCCTTTTCCCATTGGGATCCTTCTGCACCCCACATGGCTTCGTTTGAACTGTCCCATGGACAAGGTGACTATCATGAGGAGTTCCATGGGCAAACAGATCACCTGTCTTTTATCCATTTGCAGCATGGCCCTTGTTTTTTTCCTCTTTGGACTCAAGCGGCCTCAGTCTTTGATGCTCAGTTACCTCCCTCACTTTTTGTCTTCAGCCATTTAACAGCCATTGTAGCACAATAAGCAAAGGGCTAGCGCATATTCCCCTGTACAGCATTCAAAAGAAGGTATATGAGCACATGGCCTGAATTATGTTCATGTTTGTCAGCAATGGGAGTCCAGCCTTTACCTTGTTCATTCAAAAATAATCTGACTGGAGTGATCTGATCAAGCTAGTCTGTCTCTTACTCCACTAGAGAAACCCTATCCCGGGGTCTACAATTTTGATATTAAAATATGATTCCATGTGCCTCAGAGGTCACCCCGAAGGCGCATGTAGGCAGGCAGCAACGGTCAAAGATCAAAAACCAGGTCAGGCCAGTAAAATCCCAAGTCACGTAGGCGCAGGAGACCTCAAGATGTGTAAACCCACAATAAACAAAGGGTCCTCGGCCCCGAGACGCTGACTTGAGGGGATTAGCATGTCTGTCCCAAGTTGAGCAAATATTCCATCAGGCAAGGACCATTTACATGAAGTCACACCACAAATTAACACAGCGGAAGATCCTGAGACTTTGGCAACACCTTGCAATCCCATCACACAAAGGAAATTACCATTGAGGAGCTTTGTTACAAAGCTCCTCCAGGTACTTTTTCCCTGTAAATAGTCCCAGTTTTTGAGCAGTTCTTTGGATCATCCCCAGTCATCCCAGCAGACCATTGCTCCATCTGTTGAGTGATCCCCTCAGCCCTCTCTGTGCTGAGCCCCACTTCTCTGCTGTTTTTCCTGGACCAAGGACTTCAGGACAAAGGTGCAGTGTCACCCCAGCTACACCCCTTCAATATTCCCCTATGCAGTTTCCTCTCTTTTGCTTCTTAATAGGTTTTGAGTGCGTGTGTGAGTGGATTGCATTGCTGCATGAGACTTTCATTCAATAAAATCATTTTATTGGACATCTTCGTTTGGTTTATGGCTTGGCCTGACCCCATAAAAACTAGGTAAAAGACCTCGTTGGGTTACCCTGCCTCTTGCATTGCTATTGCTTGTGCTTTGGCTAGTTTCCATCCCCCATCATGTGGAGCACATTGAGGTGTCCCCCAAGGGACCCCAGAAATCAGGGCAACTTGGCAACATCCTGGCCTCATGCAAACTGTATTTTCTTGAACTGGTCTGGCCTTTGTGGGTGGAGTAGCGGCTATGGCAGCTGGCAACTGCTGAACTTCCATGAACTGCTGAATTTCATGAACTCTGACTTGCATTGGCAGAAGCAAATAAAGGAGCAAAACAGTTTTTTGCTTCCTGGTAGGATAGAGGTTTAAGATGAAACCAGCAAATCCAGCCAGGGAGAAGTATGTGTAAAGATGTGTCCAGTGAATTCACCTGAGCTGAAGCCAAGAACTTTGGACATTATCAGGCAGGACCCTAATTTAAAATGGTTCATGCATAACTTGATTGTTTCTTTCTTTGTTTGTTTGTTTAAGAATTTATTTATTTCAATACTTCTATTCCATCCACCTAAAGATTTCAGGATGGTGTACAATGAAATCAATTTAACCCTTTTAAAACAATTGTTGACAATAATTTAAGTAATTTAATTTCCCAATGTGTATCTGCAAATTGCATTCCCTGAAAAAAGCAGATCCAGTGTCCTGTCTGTCCACAGGTGGCTTGTGACAAATGCCCTGTTTAGTTTGCAGTGTGTTTGTGGTGATGCTGTTGCTGCTGCTGTTGTGGTTGCATGCTTCAAGTTGCTTCCAAGTTATAGTGACTCTAAAGCCAACCTGTCACAGGGTTTTCTGATGCTGAGAGTATGTCATGAGTCCGAAGTCACCCAGTAGATTTTCATGTCAGAGCGGGGAATCAAACCCTGGTCTTCAGGATCATAGCCCAACCCTCAAGCTGCTACAATACACTGGCTTTCTGGTGCTGCTGCTGCTTGTTGCTAAATCTTTCTTGTGTAAGAAAGAAAAACGATTTGTTCTTTAATGCATTTGTCAAGTTTTCCATCTCCATCATATCCATAACCTTTAATTTCCATTCATTTAAATTTATTTTAAATGTCTTGTTTCCAATGTTGAGCATAAGTTAATCTAGCTGCTGTAACTAAATATGACGTTATTTTTTATGCTTTCTAATTTCTGCCTTTGATTTTATTATTTCCTATAGATATAATTCAGGTATCATTTCAAAATTCATTTTGATAATTTTTTTGAATTTTGTCATGTATTTCTTTCCAAAATTTCTTCGCCTTTTTACAAGTCTACCACGTATGATAAAATGTTCCCTCTTTTTCTCCGCACTTCCAGCATTTCGAATGTCCATTCTTTGTCATTTTTTGTAATCTCTCTGGCAACATATACCATCTATGCAACATTTTATAATAGTTTTCTCTTAAACTTAAGTTTAATGTAAATCTTAAATCTGTTTTCCATACCATTCTCCAACTCTCAATATCTATTGAGTGTCCCATATTTTGTGACCATCTCACCATCATTTCTTTAATTTCTCCCTGTTCCACTTCTCTTTGTAATAAGAATTTTTAAAGTTTGGATATTCTTTTCTTTTGATTTTCTTTCATGAGTACATCCAGTTTGTTTTCCTTCTTCTCAAATCCAAAAAATTTTAGGTCCATTTTGTACCTTTCTGTCAGTTTTCTCCATGGAAACCAATTCATTTCATGTCCAACCTGCTTAATTTCTTCCAGCGTTTTCATTCTTGGTTTATTTCCATCCCAAATAAGTATGCCCTGATATGTCAACATTTTGCCTTCTTTTGTTGGGGAAATTTTAAAGGCTTCTTGTGGTGATGTCCAAGTCGGGAGGCTGGAATAAAATCTTGAGTATAATTGTTGCCATACTTTTAATAAAGTCTTCTGGATGCAACGGCTATTAAATTCTTTGTTAACCACTCGTTTATTATAACAAGTTATCATGCCATCTGAATCTATTCTCATGTTCTTCTAAGTCTTGTATTGACGATTTTTGTAGTGATTTCCAATTTTGAATCCATCTTAAGCAACATGCTTAGTAATACATATTCAAGGATGGTAAATCCAATCCCCCTCTTTCCTTAGTGTCCTGTAATGTTTTGAATCTTATTCTTGGCCTTTTACCTAGCCATGTAAATTTTGATATTTCCTTTTCCCACTCTTTAAATATTTTTCCATTTCCAATTCTTGGCAGATTTTGAAACAGAAACATCATTTTCAGTAATAATGTCATTTTAAAAGCATTTATCCTTCCCAAGAAAGATAGATTCAATTTGCTCCATTTCTCCACTACTTTTTAAATTCTTTCCAGGCCATTTCATAATTATTTTGAAACAATTCTTGACTCTTCTTTGTTACATGAATTCCTAAGTATTTTATCTTATTAGAGGATTGGAAACTTGATATTTCCTCTAATTCAATTTGTTCCTTTTTCAACACATTCATAGTCAACATCATTGTCTTCTCTTTATTTATTCTATATCCTGCTACCTTTCCAAACTCTGTGAGGCACTCTTGCAATTTCTGCATTGATTCTCTTGGTTCTTCCAAAAGAATAATTACATCTTCTGTGAAAGCTCTCAATTTTATTTCTTTTCTCTTTATCTTCAGGCCTTTTATCTCCTGTTTTTCTTTTATCTTCATAATCAGAACATCCAAAGCCACAACAAATAGTAATGGTGATAACGGACATCCATGTCTTACTGCTTTTGTTATATCAAATTTTCCTGTTGTGCCTCCGTTAATCACCAATCTTGCTGATTGGTCTTGATAGATCTTTTCAATCCATTTACAAAACACATCTCCAAAATTGCTTTCTCTTAAAATCCGTTGTAAAAATTTCCATGATATGTTAGCAAATGCTTTCTCTGCATCCAAGAAAATCATTGCTGATTTTTTTCCCTGGACTTTTATCATAATATTCTATTGCATCTAACAGTATTCTCACATTTTCTTTCATATTTCTGCCTGGTATAAACCTGGCCTGCTCTTCTTCAAATTTTTCTTGCAATACCCTTTTTAACCATCTTGTCAGCACTGTTGCAAAGATTTTATAATCCATATTCAATAAAGAAATTGGTCTGTAATTCTTCTTCTTTCTTTTATCTTTTATCTTTTCCTTCTTTGGATATCACTACTATGTTTGATGATCCCCATGTTTCTGGTTTTCCCTCTTCCATTAACCTTGCTATGGAATCTTGTAATGGTTTTATCAATGCTTTTGAAAGTCTCTTATAATATAATGCTGTAAATCCATCTGGTCCTGGAGCTTAGTCTACTTTCAAATCTTTGATGACTTCTTCCAATTCCTTACATGTAATGCATGCATGCGTTGCATATGCATGGTGTTCAAGGAGGTGACATGGAGGAAGCAGATCTGTCAGGCAGAGCGTTCCAGTGCCCAGGGTACTGACATCAAAACCAGGTGTGTCTGCCCATCGTTCTAGGCCTCTAGGCCTCTGGACGCTTTGATGTTACTTTTCAGCCAGAGTGCAACTCATACAGCCTTCCAGTGTTATTGAACTGCAACTCCCAACCTCTGTCAGTATCTGGCATGCTGGCTGTCAGTATGGGCCATACTGGCTGTAGGACTGTTGGAAGATGCCTTCTAACTATATTTGGAAGGGATCATGAGCTCCACTCTTGATTTTGAAGTTTTGTGAGTGTTACTCCGATGGAGAAACCCTATCCCGGGGTCTACAATTTGATATTGAATATGATTCTGTGTGCCAGAGAGGTTGCCCGGCTAAGCACGTAGGCAGTCATGGTCGAATGACCAAAACCCAGGTCAGGACAGTAAAGTCCCCAGTCACGTAGCCCCAGGAGACCTCAAGATGTGTAATTCCACAATAAACAAAGTGTCCCCAGCCCCGAGACGCTGACTTGAGGTGATTAGTGTGTGTGCCCCAAGTTGAGCAAATATCCCATCAAGTGAGGACCATTTACATGAAGTCGCACCAAAAACAAACACAGCCAAAGATCCTGAGACTTAGGCAACACCTTGCAATCCCATCACACCAAGGAAGTTACCATCGTGGAGCTTCATTCCTGCTCCAACACCCATTGTTCTCCCCAGGAGAGGATTAGTCCTTCAGGTACTTTTCCCCTTACAAATAGTCCTGGTTTTTTAGCGTTTCTTGGGATCGCTCCTGGTCAGCACAGCAGACCGTTGCTCCATCCCTCGAGTAATCCCCTCAGCCCTCTCCATGCTGAACCCTGCTTCTCCGATGCCTTCCTGGACCCAGGACTTCAGGAAAAGGTGCAGTATTACCCCAGCTGTACCCCTTCAACACTCCCCTATCCAATTTCCTCTCTTTTGTTTCTTAATAGCTCTTGGGTGCGTGTATGCTTGATTGCATTTGTGTGTGAGACTTTTATTCAATGAAATCATTTACTGGACATTTTTGTTTGGTTTTTGGCTTGGCCTGACTCCATAAAAACTGGGTAGAAAGACCCAGCTAAGTTATCGTGCCTCCTGCATTGCTATTGCTTGTGCTCTGGCTAGTTTCCATTACCCATCACGTGGTGCACAGTGAGGTGTACCCCAAAGGACCCCCAAAATTAGGGTAACATGAGGATCAGCCAATCATAATATTGCCTCATTATTTCACTTGAAGCATGATGACAGCATGCAATTATAAACGTGAATATTTTACCATATGGCCAAAATATTGTATTTCAAAAGCAAACTGAGATATGATTAATTTTTCATTCCACTTTTTGCAGTGAGTAATCCTGAAACTCTGCTTTGCAAAACCTTACCAAGATTTATAAAAGAAATCTTTCCAGTATTTATGCTGGAATGCTGATATCTTGGGATACAAGATGCATGGTTTGCAAAAATTAAGAAGAAAAGGTCTGTCTTTGTTACCAGGCTGTACACCCCCAATCCATGATGTGATATAATTGGCATATATCATTTAACTGGCATAAAATATAACTTATACACTGAAAAGCTAATCTGGCGAAGAGGGTGTGTGATGTAAAAGTAGGTCAGATGGGACCTCAGGGCATGCCCAGTTCATAGTCAGGGAAGCTCCAGCAATAATGAGCTCACAAATGTACCCCAATGAATCCACCTTTAGAAACCATAGCTCCTGAAACTGCCTCCACAGAGCAACTGATTATTTTCCACCAACTTCCTCTCCCTCCTGAATTGCTCCTTTGTTTCCTCTTCAGTCCAACCATTAAGGAGCTATCACTATTCCCAACAGTTCTTTGTCACCTAATGCTAAGACCATTAGCTTGTTCTGGATCCCATTGCTTACTCAGCCAGAAGGAAATTAACACCTTCTCCCTCAGGATGAGAACAGAGTATTTAAACCCTGGTTCTGAGCTAGATAGCTCATAGTACTCTGGAGACAGGGAGTTACTCTGATGCTCTGATTCCCATTCTTGTACTACTCTCAGGTCCTTAATCTGAGCCACATCACTTCATCCCTTCTCTGAAGAACAAGAAAATATCATCCACTTCTCCCTAACTTCTCATTATCCAATTTTTCCTCCTTTTTCCTTCAGTTAGCCTTATGTCATGTGAAACTTCTTGGAACTTGTGTGGGTGTGATTTTAATTCCCCCAATAAAACAAAAGACTCTTGAATTCTTGAAGAGTAGAGAGCTTCCACAGAACTTCATCCTTCCTCCCTCTTCCATTCCCTTTTCCTTGGCTGTCATGTCTTATCTAGACTACAATCTTGAGGGTAGGGAACTGTCAAATTAACAATTTGCAAACTGCTATGACTTTGTGGGAATTTGGAGTGAAGCGTGGGCTAGAAATATAATAAATTAAGGCATAAATGCATTCAACCCAATTTGAACTCGATTAATATAAAATTTTGTACATTCCAATAAATGTTGATAGATAATACCTTGGGGGGTTCAGTTCCTCTGTAATTAATATTTCCAGTACAGCAGTGCATTGTGGTCCTGAAAATATTAAGCATATTTGGTCTGGACTGAAAGAATGTATTCAAAGTGTAAATGAGTAATATCACATGTAATGTAAAAACATTATTTTATTCTATAACGAAAGAAGTACAAGTAGCAGAACATGAGAAGATCATTATTGTAAATTATTGGGAGATGTGTGGCAAAGAGTTAGATGAACAGTTTTCCTTAAATAGTAACTTTTCAATCTTTTGGTCCACAGATATGAAAAGGTAAGGAATCCCCTGTTAAACAACATAATATCCTCGCGCCACGTGTTCCCTGCGGGGGTAAAGATGGTGGACATTCAACTCCAAATAAAGAAACTCCAACTTCACCACAATTGTATGGATAACAGCAGAGTTTCTTCCTACCAGGTGACTTGCTGCCCAGCAGTGAGCTTTTCAGTGAGGAACAATACAGAGTTGATAGGAACTGGGGAGGTTGCCCATACCACTCATCTAAGGTGTGATATCAATGTCCTTGGGGTCCATGAGGGGCTTGAGTTTGAAGTTCCAGAGGATGGTGGTGAGGAACAAGAAGAGCTCCGTGTGGGCTAGACCTTCTCCAGCACAGATCTACTAACCTGTCAGGAGACCCAAAAAACAGTGGAAGAGAAGAGAAGAGAAGAGAAGAGAAGAGAAGGGAAGAGAAGAGAAGAGAAGAGAAGAGAAGAGAAGAGAAGAGAAGAGAAGAGAAGAGAGGAGAAGAGGTGATACATAGTGTTACCCTAATTTTTGGGGGTTCCAGGAGGAACACCTTAATATACTTAGATCAATGGGGAATTACAATTAACTTGAGCACTAGCTATAGCAGATGAGAGGCATGGTAACTTAGACAGATCTTAAAGCCCAATTTTTGCGGGGTCAGACTGTTACCGCTGTTTCTAACCCAAGCTTCTGGGATATTAAGATATCATTTGATATCAATAATTTGGCCCTCTTCACCCATTCTTCTCCACGCGCTTGCAAGGCCCCCGGACAAGCACGCACACAGGCGAGGCCGAAAATAACCGAACTATTAAAATCCCAATTTAGGCAGGCCAGTTATTGCCGAATGCAACTTCAGGAGACCTCAAGAAAAGTACCACATTATGTATGCACGCTACTTACAAAAGATCCCCTGCCCCGCGCAGGCAGCTTGATGAGCGGACTATACAACTCTCAAGCACTCCGCGTTTGCATACTGGCTACTCTATTGACAATTCTGTCATAATTCCATCATGCAAAGTACTGACCTTTCGGAGGTTTTGTCTCCATTCCTGAAATTCATTGTTATCCCCAAGTACGGACTAGCCTGAGGCCACATTTTCCCCTATAAGAACCCCTGACTTTGAGGGTCTCTTTGGATCGCTCGTGACTTGCCTCCCAACTTCCTGCCGCTCCGTTTGATGAGCCTCCCCTCAGCCCCACGTGCTGAGAACCCGCACTCCCCAGCTTCTTTGCTATTACCAGGCTTCAGGACAGGTATAGTATTTCCCATACCAAACCTCCTCTCAAAATCCCTCTATCCAACTCCTACCTTTTATTTCTATAGTTCTGCATGTGAGTGTGTTGCATACACGTGTTAGGTTGTGTCTCAATAAAACATCTATTATTATTAACTTCTGCCTTATCATTGACTCGTCCTGACCTCATAGACATAGGGTTCAAGATCTCACTAACTTACCCTGCCTCTCGCATTGCTAACTAGTGCTCTTTGCTAATTCCCTCCCCGTTGCTTGAGCACATTAAGGTGTCCCTCCCGGGACCCCCAGAAATCAGGTCAACAAGGTCAAACCAAAAACCACACCAAATTGTGAACGAAATTATTTTTATTTTTATTTTAATTAAAAATAAGTCACTGTGCACATTCGCACTTTTGCATTCACTCACTCAAGAGCTAAAAAGAAATGAAAGCAAGAAAATTGATAGGGGGTTTATAGAGGGTTGGATTTGGGAGATACTGCACCTGGTCCTGGAGTCCGGGAGTCTGAGATGGCAGCGTAGGGCTAGGAAAGAGGTCTCACCACGTAGAGGGCTGAGGCGAACACTCAGCAAATGGAGTGACGGCAAGCAGGGAGGAAACTGGGAGCGATCCGAGGAACCACTCAAAATCAGGGGGTTTTATAGGGGAAAATGTGCCTTGGGGGCTAATCCTTTCCTGGGGAGAACAATCGTTTGAGGAGCTAAGACAAAGCTCCAAAATGTGTCTGATTTGGTGCACAATGCCCCAAAATGTCAGAATGCTTAGTTTGATTGGATCTTCTGGGGTTTATCAAAAGCCTCGGCAGTATGGAAATTGCTCTCGCTTGACAGACGTAATGTAATCCTGTCAAGCTATCATCTCGGGGCAGAGGATCTTTTGTGTGTTTTAACTATCTGCATGTCTGGAGGGCTCCTGGGACTACGTGACAGATGAAGTCACTGGCCAGACTGGGTTTTTCCAAGTATCGGCTGTACGACCGCGCCTGCCTACTTGCTCGTCCGGGGGATCCTGTCAGACACGTGGAGTGATTTTTAATACCAGACACATGGAGATCTTATAAAATATTGGAATTAATAAATGGTAGACCCCAGGAGAGGGCCCGTTCACTGCAGTAACAATAGGAAAATGAGGAATTTCTCTGGGTGACGTATCACTGAGAGGCAGACAGAAGTACTGTATGTTTGTTCTTTCTATTTTACACCTCTGTAGTGTTCTGCAATCTGTCTCTCGTTTTTCTTGCTCTTAATAAAATAAGGGAGGACAGGCAGACAAGGGGAGTTTCCTCATGACGACTCCTCTGTGGATATAAGGGAAGTGTGAGAAGACAAGGAGGACACATGCACAGAGAAGATTTAGGATGTGCACTGCTCTGAGTCCCTGATTGAAGAAAGGCAGAATCAAAATAAAATACAGAAAGAATAAATGAGATGTTTGTTCAAGGATATACAGGACATTCACATTGACCTTGGAGAAAGGGAGGATTAAAAAAAGAGAGAGAGAGAGAGAAAGAAAGAAAGAAAGAAAGAAAGAAAGAAAGAAAGAAAGAAAGGGAGTAGAACCTGACACTTAACATACAAGAATTTCACCGTAACATTCTATTTCAAATTCCTTTTCCATTGCACTGGGATGGAAAATAAACGATGGGGAGGGAGATGAGGAGGAGGAGGAGGAGGAGGAGGAGGAGGAGGAGGAGGAGGAGGAGGAGGAGGAGGAGGAGGAGGAGGAGGAGGAGACAATAACAATAGCAGCAGCAGTGGCAACAACTTTGTTACTGCCCTGGCAAGCCTGAGGTTGGGGGATATAAAAAGATATCTCTTGATATCACTAATTCGGCTTCACATACACGTTCCTTTCCACGTGCTTGCGAGGCCCCCGGACAAGCACGCATATAGGCTCGGCCAAAAATCTCCGTAATATTACAACACAATGCAAGCAGGCCAGAAATAGCCAACTCGCAGCTTTAGGAGACCTCAAAGGCAAGTACCTTCATTAAGTATGCACGCAACTTTCAAAAGATCCTCTGCCCCACTCTGGCAGCTTGACGATCGAGCTATAGAACGCTCAAGCACTCCGTGTTTGCATACTGGCTATCCTATTGACAATTTGGCTAGAATTCAATCATTCAAATTCTGACTTTTCGGAGGCTTTGTCTCCAGCCCCAAATCCATTGTTTTCCCCAAGTCCGACCTAGCCTGCAGTCACAATTCTCTTTTTAAAAGCCCCTGACTTTGAGTGCTTCTTCGGATCGCTCTTGGCTTCCATCCCACCTTGCTGTCGCTTTGTCCAGCGAGCCTTCCCTTCAACTCCACGTGCTGAGATCCACGCTCCCCTGCTTCTCCGCTTCCAACCGGGCTTCAGGACAGGTGGAGTATTACCAAATCAACAACTCCTCTAAAATCCCTCTATCTCACTCCAACCTTTATTTCTTTAGTTATTTGTGTGAGTGTGCTGCATACACTGTTTGATTGTGTTTTTAATAAAACATCATCTATTGTTTAAACTCCTATGTGCTCCTTGACTCAGCCTGACCCCGTAGACATAGGGTTCAAGATCTCGCTACGTTACCCTGCCTCTCGTATTGCTAGGCAGTGCTCTTGACTAATTTCCCCAACTTGTATAATTTTGAGAGCAATTTGGTGTCCCTTCTGGGACCCCCAGAAATCAGGGTAACAACTTATTTGACACGTAATCAGCTTAAGTTCACAAAAAACAAAATATGTGAATGCTCCATTCCATATTCCTCTATGGATGCAACATGTGTGCATCTGTGCTGACGTGTGTTCCACATGTCCACTGGAGACAAGCGTTTAGCATGACTTTGCATTCATGAGTACTGAGGCCATGTCAGCAGAGGGTGACCTGTAATTCCATGATTTCATTCTGATACCACGTTAACTGTCAAGACTGTATCCTATGAAATCCCAGGACCGTAGTCTTATGAAGACCTTAGAATTCCCTTCCAGAGGACTCCTCCTGGAAGTGATTATATAGGATGTGAATGCTACTGGTGATGAAAGACCCAGACAGCCAATTAAAATGTGCCATTGGACAATTGGTAGAGAACACACAGCTATCATGCCTGGACTAAACTCTGGTTAACTTGGATGCACTGAATTCTCATCATGGGTCTGATGGGAAATGAGAAGGAATTACTTTTACTCTGAAGTGCTTTGCAAACCACAATCAGGGTGACTTTCCAGTGTAGCCTGGAGATGACACTTCCTTTCACTCCTCCAACAATGGAAGATTATGGAGACCCAAGAATGCTGCCCAGCTAGGGAGGGATCATTTTACCTGCTGAAAAGGGCTCTTCCTGAAGTCCCATTTTCATTCAAGAAATGCTGTGGGTCAAACTCTGTGGGGTTGGGAAATTCCTTGCTATTGTGTAGCACTGAGGTCAGAATAGGATATATTGTGGTCCCCTGCAGGGAATAAAGGATCCCAGGAGATATTCTATTATCAGAACTATGAGGTCAAATACCCTGAGAAAGACCAATCCCCTCTGTGATTCTTGGAAGCCAAACAAGGTTAAATGAAAGAACTCTAGCACTTGTTGGGACAGGAACCACTTGAAATGGAAGTAAAGAACTTACCTGGGGGATGAGAAATTGTCTGAATGGTGTAAATTTGATTGCAGGAGGAGGGATACTCAATGGGATCAGAGAGATGAACCTCTGGATCTCACGGGTGACTGCATCCGTGTAAGGCATCTGTCCGTGGTCAGCCATGCAAGGTCTCCCTGAGTGGCCAACCACTCACTCAGTCTCTTCCTGCACTCTTCCTGAGGTGAGACAGACGAAGTTCAACTGCAAGCCACAAACATCCAGGTAACATCGGAGAAATCATGCAAACTGCACTGGAGGTTTGCCCTGTGGGGGGTAAAATATTGATAGGAAATTCAGATGGCCTTTCACAGAAGAGAATTTTCCCTGTGAAGTTACAAAAAGGGCTTCAGTGTTGTGTGTCAACCCTCCTATTCTTGCCAAGCAAGGAAAAAGTGGATGAAATTATTAGTTCTTGCTTTACAGAATGCAAAGATTTGCACCATTAGTATAAGGCAGCTAAAGAGACATTCACCATGGTGTAACCTAGACAAGCTGAAAGGTGGGACCAGACCACTAGGGAATGTTTGGATGCGTACTTGTTTTACTTTCTATATCTGGGTATTTCTGGAGAATCGGGAGCCCATATCTGAGAGTGGTACTAGTTGTTTCTGTTCCTGCAGCAAACAAGTTAAGTGTGGAGATAACCATGTTCTCTATGGTGATTTCAGATGCCCTGTTGTCTTTTTCCTGCAGAAATATGCATCAGAAACAGTGGAGTCAGTTTAACTCTGTCCAGTCAAAGAAAATAACAAAAGAATAATGAAGAAAGAATAATAAATCTCAAAGCTTAAAGGTGGTGAAAACTTTGCTCGTCCTCTACCAAAAACATTCCAGAGCTGCTAAAGGAATTCCAGGAAAGATGAATAGTGGCAGGTGTCTAACAAAACTAGAGTGACCACCAAATTGCTGAAGAAGAATGCTGTCAATTTAATTAAATTGTAATTGTGGACTTTGGTGTGAATTGCTTGGGGCATGAGAGCTGTTTAGGGGAGCAAGGGGATGGTTAAGAAGTAAACCCCCTGGATAATCCAAAGGCACAAGATCTCCTCCTGTCTTGAGGAGTGCATGATTTTGTCTTACCTGGTCCATTTTAATATAGAAGCAGCCAATGAAGCCTCAAGGTGAGCTGGGGTCCAGGATAGACTTGTGCTCTTTAGTTTCCTCTAAAACAAATTCCATTACTGTTTTTGAAGTTTGACCCCACTCTCTGATGGGGCCCAGGGATGAAATCCATGAAGACAGGAAAGGTGTTGGTGAGCTAGAGGGGAAGTCAGAAGAAAGGAACTGTGTGTCAGCATCAGAGCAACTGGAAAATGATTTCATCTCCTAATGACATCAAAGGAGCCAACTCTAGAACACGGAAACCAGAGGGATGGAGAAAAAGTTCTATAGATTCTGTGCCTTGTACTATTGCTTATCTCTCCAATAAGATGACAATAGACATGTCAATAGATGTGAAACAAGAAATCCCACAGTACTCTCACTGCTGTGTGGGGGAGCGTATGGGAGCAACAAGCATTCTGCACAATTTCCTGCTGCTCTTTGTGCTTTTTTAGTGATTTGTCTGTGAAGTAATATTTTTTTTCCCAATAAAGAAACACATATAATCCTCCTATGTTGAAAACATGTTTCTCAGTTTCCCAAAGACTCATTGTGTCTCCAGCTCCAAAATCTGTGTGGGCATCATTCTTTTCTTCTCCTTCTGAGATCCATGTGTGTGTGCAGGGAGGGGCTACACATTTTTCACGGGATGGTGA
Organism: Cyclura pinguis; assembly: GCA_030412105.1. Classification (NCBI taxonomy): domain Eukaryota; kingdom Metazoa; phylum Chordata; class Lepidosauria; order Squamata; family Iguanidae; genus Cyclura; species Cyclura pinguis. Next base: position 11,103,835 of record CM059599.1, on the reverse strand, counting down.
AGGACCTACCCGACCCCAAGGAGAGATGAGAATTTTAAAGTTTTCATTGAGTAAGCCCATGACTTCTAGAAACTGCTTGTCATCATAGTCGCTGTGCTTTCATAAGACAATGGAACAGATGACATTGGAAGCAGCATAGGAGCAACTGCAACTCTGGGCCTCTCGGAATGATTATTTGGTAGTGGAAATTAGTGCACATCACTATCAGCTTTCTTTGTGGTAAATCAGAACGGAGGAAAAACATCATAGCTGGTGTAATAGATGATGATGCTGTGATTGAGGAGCAACTGATTGTGCAGAAGGCCAAGCCAGTGAGTGAACAAGTCAACCTGCAAACATCCCCTGCACTGGAAAGTTAAACAGAGACTGAGTTGTCCCGGCCAGCTCATGACGGAGAGGGAACCGGCAGTGACGCAGAGGAGTTGCAGCCAGCTATGCCCATCAGCCCTCAATCACGCAGAAGGCTGAAACAGGCTGCTGAAAGGGAGGTTGCTTGGACGAAGCTGAGGAAACAATAATGAGCAGCACCTGCTCACAGGGACTATTTAAGTCTGCCAGCATGGCTGCTCCTTGCTTGCAGCAAATTACCAGCAAGCCCTCACAACCTTTGTGTCTCCTGCTCCCTGAAACCCTGCGGACCAATCTCTGCCTCCTGAACCATTGGACTAGACCTCGACTTGGCTCGGCTAGTGTTTTCCTGGTATTTGGTATATTCGGACTCCCCAAGTGTTCCTGACCTGTCTCCTCCTTTGCTGGCTGCAGTCCGGTAGGGAGAGATTCCTGACAGTTGGTGGAATTCCAGCATCCCTTGAAAGCAGGTGGCAGAATCATGTTTGATCACACAAGGGCCAGCATTGCAGATCCCCATTGTGCTCTCCCCCTTCAAGTGAGTCCAGCAGAAGATTGATCCCTCAGACTGGAACATGTCCAAAGGGAGAAGGCCACCAAAATGGGAAAGCTTCTGGAAGCCATTCCCTATGAGGAGTGTATTAAGGAGCTGGGTATGTTTAGCCTGACAAAAAGATGGTTAAGGGGAGACATGTTAACCGTGTTTAAATATTTGAAGGGATGTCACCTTGAAGATGGAACTAGCTTGTTTTCTGCTGCTCCAGAAATTGGGACAAGGAGCAATGGATTCAAACTACAGGAAAAGAGATTTCACTTAAACATCAGGAAGAACTTCCTGACAGTCAGAACCATTCAACAGCAGAACATGCTGCCTTGGAGTGTTGTGGAGTCACCTTCTTTGAAGCTTTTTAAGCAGGGGCTGGATGGCCATTTGCTAGGGTTGCTTTGAGTGTTTGTTCTGCATGGCAGGGGTTTGGATTCAACGCCCATTGTCTACTCTTCCAACTTCAAGTTTCTTAGATTCTAACTTATAGAAAGCAGGGACAAAGAAAGGAAACTGAATTGCACAAGAGTGACTCCTCTCCCATCCCAATAACTATGAGAACAAAAGACATAAGTTGCGAAGAGGAGGATTTGTCTGCCCTCCCTCTTCCCAGCTTCCTCTAAATCCTTCAGTTGTCTGCCTAAAACATCAACTCCATAGCAAAGCTTACTAAACAGATTCTAGAATCTGTCTGCGTAGCCACTACATTCATATTGCTTCAGTCCAGGTTTTAACCAAGTATAGCCTAGATTACTGAATCATAGGATTAAAATGCTGGAAGAGACCACAAGAGCCTTCCCCACACTTCCCCATCCCAAAAACTATAAGAATAAAATAAGAGACACCATTTCCATAGGATGTTGCTATCTTGCAACAGCAGTGGGTTTTTCCAGTGCAGGAGTTGTGCTACCAAATGATGTCACCTATATCTAGCTGCCAACCCATTCCCAAGTCTTGCAAGACTGCCTTATACTATTTCCAGAAAAGATCCACGTTTAGTGCTTCGGTCCCATCAGCTGACTCAGAGCAGTACCACAATAGCACTTGATAGCGCTTCTTATTGTCAAGTATCTGGGGTGGGGGGCCTGCTCAGAGACTCCTATACTGTGGTAATCTTGAAATCTATCATCTCTCCATGTTTAATTTAAATATCTCCTTTGGGATACAATTTTTTTTTTATTTTTTTAATAGATTTTTTAGCATTACAGTGCAAAAATGGAATAGTTTATCTGTCTGTACAAACATTACAATCATTGCTGCTCTAGTATGGCTTAAAAAAACCCTCGACCAATCAGAGCAGTGGGGCAGAGTAAAGGCAGGGAAAGAGAACGACCAAAGATGCTCTAGTGTGAAAGAAACACTGGTGGCAACCCTGCTAATCATCCACTTAAGCTGGATGGGTGCAGAAGAGAGCATTTCTGACCTGCCACCATCACACAAATGGCAATGCCGGAATTCTAACGGAAGAATGGGCTAATGAGGTATGTTGTGGAAAGGGCCTAAGTTGCTAAGAGGAGGATGTACTTGACCTGCCTCTTCCCAGCTTCTTTTACGTTCATCATTTGTCTGGCTAAAACATCATTTTTGTAGCAAAGCTTACCCAATAGGTTCTAGATTCTGTCACCCTAGTGCTAAAGGGCCACAGAGAGTACATATATATTGCTTCAGTCCTGGTTTAAGCCAACCAAAGCCTAGATTAGAAATAGTGGGTCATAGAATCATTGACCTGAAAGGGACCGCAAGGGCCATCCAGTTCAATCCCGAGCCTTACAGGAACACAGCATCAAAGCATTCCCAACAGAAGGTCACACAGCCTCTGTTGAAAAAGTTCCAAGGAAGCAGACTCCATCACATTTCCAAGCAACATATTCTACTGCCAAACTGCTTTTCCCTTTAGGAAGTTCTTCCTAATATTTAGATGGAATCTCTTTTCCTGAAGTTTGAAGCCATTGCTCCATGTCCTTGTTCCTGGAGCAGCTGAAAATATTGAAACATAGCTGTCATATCCCCTCTTAGCCTTCTCTACTCCAGGCTAAAATTACCCAGCTCAGTAAACCATGCCTCATAGGGCATGGTTGCCAGGCCTTTTACCATTTTAGTTGCCCTCTTCTACACATGTTTCTTTTTGTCAATATCTTTCGTGAACTGTGGTACCCAGGAATAGACAGTATTCCAAGTGGAGTCTGTCCAAAGCAGAATAGAGTGGTACCATTACTTCTTTTGACCTAAACACTATACTACTATTGATGCAGTCTAGAATTGCATTGGCTTTCTTAGCTGCCACATCACACACAATGTTCAGCTTGTGGTCTACAAAGGGTCATAGATCCCTTTCACACATACTGTGGTCAGGCCAAGTGTCAGATATATTATATCTCTGCATTTCATTTTTTCTGTCCAAGTGTAGTAGTGCCTTACACTTCTTCGTGTTGACATTCATTTTGTTAGTTTTGGCCCAGCTCTCTAATTTGTTGAGGTCATTTTGAATTTTGATCTTGTCCCCTGCAGTGTTAGCTACTCCTCCTAATTTGGTGTTATTTGCAAATTTGATAAGAATAGCCTCCACTACCTCATCCAAATCATTGAAAAAAAATGTTGAAATGCAGGTGAATCAAGATTCTTAGCTTTAATCTGTTAGTTTCATTGTCTTCTTCAATGTTTCCCTATATCATATGATCTGAGTGTGGCAGTCAACAAGATCAATTCAAGCTATTTAAAATACGAACAGTCAGCAATAACTTTCATTTACTAAATGCAAATTATACCACTTCTCATTAAAATAGGACAATTAAAATTATTTGAAACAATTTAAAACAACAGCAGCAACAACAACAACAACAACAACAACAACAACAACAACAACAACAACAGAAAGTCATGTTTTGAACTGGCACTCAAATTATATCAATGGCTCCAGTGGGAGGGCATTGTACAACTGAAGTGCCATGGCAGACAAACCCCTGGTCTCAGCAGCTAGCAGTGTTTTCCTTCTCCCCTACTGGGGAATAGAGAAGGATCCTCTTAGCAGACCTATATTTAGAAAAAAAACCTCATTCAAGTATCAACGTTCAAATCATTCAGAGCTTTGGATCTAGGGCTGCTTCCAAACAATGAAGACCATGGATTCCACCAGGTCCTTCCATGACAGGGTGAAATGGGGATTATTTTCCAAGCTACACACCTGCTCCTTCAGCGCTCAAATTCAGGGGTTTTTATAAAGAGAATTGTGACCACAGGCTAGGTTGGACTTGGGGAAAACAATGGATTTGGGGCTGGAGACAAAGCCTCCGAAAAGTCAGAATTTGAATGATTGAATTCTAGCCAAATTGTCAACAGGATAGCCAGTATGGAAACACGGAGTGCTTGAGCGTTCTACATCTCGATCGTCAAGCTGCCAGAGCGGGGCAGAGGATCTTTTGAAAGTTGCGTGCATACTTAATGAAGGTACTTGCCTTTGAGGTCTCCTAAAGCTGCGAGTTGGCTATTTCTGGCCTGCTTGTATTGTGTTGTAATATTACGGAGATTTTTGGCCGAGCCTACATGCGTGCTTGTCCGGGGACCTCGCAAGCACGTGGAAGGGAATGTGTATCTGAAGACGAATTAGTGATATCAAGAGATTTTTATATCCCCCGACCTCGGGCGAGCCAGGGCAGTAACAAAGTTGTTGCCACTGCTGCTGTTATTGTTATTGTCTCCTCCTCCTCCTCCTCCTCATCTCCCTCCCCATCATTTATTTTCCATCCCAATCCAATGGAAAAGGAATTTGAAATAGAATGTTACGGTGAAATTCTTGTATGTTAAGTGTCAGGTTCTACTCCCTTCCTTCCTTCCTTCCTTCCTTCCTTCCTTCCTTCCTTCCTTCCTTCCTTCCTTCCTTCCTTCCTTTCTTTCTTTCTTTCTTTCTTTCTTTCCCTCTCTCTCTCTCTCTCTTTTTATCCTCCCTTTCTCCAAGGTCAATGTGAATGTCCTGTATATCCTTGAACAAACATCTCATTTATTCTTTCTGTATTTTATTTTGATTCTGCCTTTCTTCAATCAGGGACTCAGAGCAGTGCACATCCTAAATCTTCTCTGTGCATGTGTCCTCCTTGTCTTCTCACACTTCCCTTATATCCACAGAGGAGTCGTCATGAGGAAACTCCCCTTGTCTGCCTGTCCTCCCTTATTTTATTAAGAGCAAGAAAAACTAGCAAGAAAAAAAAAAATTGCAGAACACTACAGAGGTGTAAAATAGAAAGAACAAACATGCAGTACTTCTGTCTGCCTCTCAGTGATACGTCACCCAGAGAAATTCCTCATTTTCCTATTGTTACTGCAGTGAACGGGCCCTCTCCTGGGGTCTACCATTTATTAATTCCAATATTTTATAAGATCTCCATGTGTCTGGTATTAAAAATCACTCCACGTGTCTGACAGGATCCCCCGGACGAGCAAGTAGGCAGGCGCGGTCGTACAGCCGATACTTGGAAAAACCCAGTCTGGCCAGTGACTTCATCTGTCACGTAGCCCCAGGAGCCCTCCAGACATGCAGATAGTTAAAACACACAAAAGATCCTCTGCCCCGAGATGATAGCTTGACAGGATTACATTACGTCTGTCAAGCGAGAGCAATTTCCATACTGCCGAGGCTTTTGATAAACCCCAGAAGATCCAATCAAACTAAGCATTCTGACATTTTGGAGCATTGTGCTCCAAATCAGACACATTTTGGAGCTTTGTCTTAGCTCCTCAAACGATTGTTCTCCCCAGGAAAGGATTAGCCCCCAAGGCACATTTTCCCCTATAAAAACCCCTGATTTTGAGTGGTTCCTCGGATCGCTCCCAGTTTCCTCCCTGCTTGCCGTTACTCCATTTGCCGAGCGTTCCCCTCAGCCCTCCATGTGCTGAGACCTGTTTCCTCACTCTACGTTGCCATCTCAGACTCCCGGACTCCAGGACCAGGTGCAGTATCTCCCAAATCCAACCCTCTATAAACCCCCTATCAATTTTCTTGCTTTCATTTCTTTTTAGCTCTTGAGTGAGTGAGTGAGAAAGTGCGAATGTGCACAGTGACTTATTTTTAATTAAAATAAAAATAAAAATAATTTCGTTCACAATTTGGTGTGGTTTTTGGTTTGACCTTGTTAACCTGATTTCTGGGGGTCCCGGGAGGGACACCTTAATGTGCTCAAGCAACGGGGAGGGAATTAGCAAAGAGCACTAGTTAGCAATGCGAGAGGCAGGGTAAGTTAGTGAGATCTTGAACCCTATGTCTACGGGGTCACGCCGAGTTGATGATAAGGCAGAAGCTAATGATAATGGATGTTTTATAGAGACACAACCAAACACGTGTATGCAACACACTCACATGCAGAACTATAGAAATAAAAGGTAGGAGTTGGATAGAGGGATTTTGAGAGGAGGTTTGGTATGGGAAATACTATACCTGTCCTGAAGCCTGGTAATAGCAAAGAAGCTGGGGAGTGCGGGTTCTCAGCACGTGGGGCTGAGGGGAGGCTCATCAAACGGAGCGGCAGGAAGTTGGGAGGCAAGTCACGAGCGATCCAATGAGACTCTCAAAGTCAGGGGTTCTTATAGGGGAAAATATGGTCTCAGGCTAGTCCGTTCTTGGGGATAACAATGAGTTTCAGACTGGAGACAAAACCTCTGAAAGGTCAGTACTTTGCATGATGGAATTATGACAGAATTGTCAATAGAGTAGCCAGTATGCAAACTCGGAGTGCTTGAGAGTTGTATAGTCCGCTCATCAAGCTGCCTGTGCGGGGCAGGGGATCTTTTGTAAGTAGCGTGCATACATAATGTGGTACTTGTCTTGAGGTTTCCTGAAGCTGCATTTGGCAATGACTGGCCTGCCTAGATTGGGATTTTAATAGTTCGGTTATTTTCAGCCTCGCCTGTGTGCGTGCTTGTCCGGGGGCCTCGCAAGCACGTGGAGAGGAATCGGTGAAGAGGGTCAAATTATTGATATCAAATGATATCTTAATATCCCAGAAGCTTGGGCTAGAAACAGCGGTAACAGCCTGACCCCATAAAAATTGGGCTTTAAGATCTCTTTAAGTTACCCTGCCTCTCATCTGCTATAGCTAGTGCTCAGGTTAATTTTAATTCTCCATTGATCTAAGTATATTTAGGTGTTCCTCCTGGAACCCCCAAAAATCAGGGTAACACAAAAATCAGGGTAACACCTCTTCTCTTCTCTTCTCTTCTCTTCTCTTCTCTTCTCTTCTCTTCTCTTCTCTTCTCTTCTCTTCTCTTCTCTTCTCTTCCACTGTTTTTTGGGTCTCCTGACAGGTTAGCAGATGTGTGCTGGAGAAGGTCTAGCCTACACGGAGCTCTTCTTTTTCCTCACCACCATCCTCTGGAACTTCAAACTGAAGCCCCTCATGGACCCCAAGGACATTGATATCAAACCTGAGATGAGTGGTATGGGCAAGCTCCCCAGTTCCTATCAACTCTGTGTTGTTCCTCACTGAAAAGCTCACTGCTGGGCAGCAAGTCACCTGGTAGGAAGAAACTCTGCTGTTATCCATACAATTGTGGTGAAGTTGGAGTTTCTCTATTTGGAGATGAATGTCCACCATCTTTACCCCCGCAGGGAACATGTGGCGTGAGGATGTTATGTTGTTTAACAGGGGATTCCTTACCTTTTCATATCTATGGAATAAAAGATTGAAAAGTTACTATTTAAGGAAAACTGTTCCTCTATCTCTTTGCCACACATCTCCCAATAATTTACAATAATGATCTTCTCATGTTCTGCTACTTGTACTTCTTTCGTTATAGAATAAAATAATGTTTTTACATTACATGTGATATTACTCATTTACACTTTGAATACATTCTTTCAGTCCAGACCAAATGTGCTTGATATTTTCAGGACCACAACGCACTGCTATACTGGAAGCATTAATTACAGAGGAACTGAACCCCGCAAGGTATTGTCTATCAACATTTATGGAATGTACAAAATTTTATATTAATCGAGTTCAAATTGGGTTGAATGCATTTATACCTTAATTCATTATATTTCTAGCCCACACTTCACTCCGAATTCCCACAAAGTCATAGCAGTTTGCAAATTGTTAATTTGACAGTTCCCTACCCTCAAGATTGTAGTCTAGATAAGACATGACAGCCAAGGAAAAGGGAATGGAAGAGGGAGGAAGGATGAAGTTCTGTGGAAGCTCTCCACTCTTCAAGAATTCAAGAGTGTTTTCTTTTATTGGGGGAAATAAAATCACACCCACACAAGTTCCAAGAAGTCTCACATGACATAAGGCTAACTGAAGGAAAAAGGAGGAAAAATTGGATAATGAGAAGTTAGGGAGAAGTGGATGATATTTTCTTGTTCTGCAGAGAAGAGATGAAGTGATGTGGCTCAGACTAAGGACCTGAGAGTAGTACAAGAATGGGAATCAGAGCATCAGAGTAACTCCCTGTCTCCAGAGTACTGTGAGCTATCTAGCTCAGAACCAGGGTTTAAATACTCTGTTCTCATCCTGAGGGAGAAGGTGTTAATATCCTTCTGGCTGAGTAAATAATGGGATCCGGAACAAGCTAATGGTCTTAGCATTAGGTGACAAAGGACTGTTGGGAATAATGATAGCTCCTTAATGGTTGGACTGAAGAGGAAACAAAAGAGCAATTCAGGAGGGAGAGGAAGTTGGTGGAAAATAATCAGTTGCTCTGTGGAGGCAGTTTCAGGAGCTACGGTTTTAGGAGCTACTTTTACATCACACGTCCTCTTCCCCAGCTTAGCTTTTCAGTGTATAAGTTATATTTTATGCCAATTAAATGATATATGCCAATTATATCACATCATGGATTGGGGGTGTACAGCCTGGTAACAAAGACAGACCTTTTTTTCTTAATTTTTGCAAACCATGCATCTTGTATCCCAAGATACCAGTATTCCAACATAAATACTGGAAAGATTTCTTTTATAAATCTTGGCAAGATTTTGCAAAGCAGAGTTACAGGATTGCTCGCTGCAAAAAGTGGAATGAAAAATTAATCATATCTCAGTTTTCTTTTGAAATACAGTATTTTGGCCATATGGTAAAATATTCATGTTTATAATTGCATGCTGTCATCATACTTCAAGTGAAATAATGAGGCAATACTATGATTGGCTGACCCTCATGTCACCCTAATTTTGGGGGTCCTTTGGGGTACACCTCACTGTGCACCACGTGATGGGTAATGGAAACTAGCCAGAGCACAAGCAATAGCAATGCAGGAGGCACGATAACTTAGCTGGGTCTTTCTACCCAGTTTTTATGGAGTCAGGCCAAGCCAAAAACCAAACGAAAAAGTCCAGTAAATGATTTTATTGAATAAAAGTCTCACACACCAATGCAATCAAGCATACACGCACCCAAGAGCTATTAAGAAACAAAAGAGAGGAAATTGGATAGGGGAGTGTTGAAGGGGTACAGCTGGGGTAATATTGCACCTTTTCCTGAAGTCCTGGGTCCAGGAAGGCGTCGGAGAAGCAGGGCTCAGCATGAAAAGGGCTGAGGGGATTACTCGAGGGATGGAGCAACGGTCTGCTGTGCTGACCAGGAGCGATCCCAAGAAACACTACAAAACCAGGACTATTTGTAAGGGAAAAAGTAGCTGAAGGACTAATCCTCTCCTGGGGAGAACAATGGGTGTTGGAGCAGGAATGAAGCTCCACGATGGTAACTTCCTTGGCTTGATGGGATTGCAACGTGTTGCCCAAGTCTCAGGATCTTTGGCTGTATTTGTTTTTGGTGCGACTTCATGTAAATGGTCCTCGCTTGATGGGATATTTGGTCAACTTGGGGCACACACACTAATCACCTCAAGTCAGCATCTCGGGGCTGGGGACACTTTGTTTATTGTGGAATTACACATCTTGAGGTCTCCTGGGGCTACGTGACTGGGGACTTTACTGTCCTGACCTGGGTTTTGGTCATTCGACCATGACTGCCTAAGTGCTTAGCCGGGCAACCTCCCTGGCACACAGAATCATATTCAATATCAAATTGTAGACCCCGGGATAGGGTTTCTCCATCGGAGTAACACTCACAAAACTTCAAAATCAAGAGTGGAGCTCATGATCCCTTCCAAATATAGTTAGAAGGCATCTTCCAACAGTCCTACAGCCAGTATGGTCCATACTGACAGCCAGCATGGCGCATACTGATAGAGGTTGGGAGTTGCAGTTCAATAACACTGGAAGGCTGTATGAGTTGCCCCCTGGCTGAAAAGTAACATCAAAGCGTCCAGAGGCCTAGAGGCCTAGAACGATGGGCAGACACACCTGGTTTTGATGTCAGTACCCTGGGCACTGGAAAGCTCTGCCTGACAGATCTGCTTCCTCCATGTTACCTCCTTGAACACAACGCATATGTAATGCATGCATGCATTACATGAAAGGAATTGGAAGAAGTCATCAAAGATTTGAAAGTAGACAAAGCTCCAGGACCAGATGGATTTACGGAATTATATTATAAGATATAAGAGACTTTCAAAAGCATTGATAAAACCATTACAAGATTCAATAGCAAGGTTAATGGAAGAGGGAAAACCAGAAACATGGGGAGCATCAAATATAGTAGTGATATCCAAAGAAGGAAAAGATAAAAGATAAAAGAAAGAAGAAGAATTACAGACCAATTTCTTTATTGAATATGGATTATAAAATCTTTGCAACAGTGCTGACAAGATGGTTAAAAAAGGTGTTGCAAGAAAAAATTCAAATAGAGCAGGCCGGGTTTATACCAGGCAGAAATATGAAAGACAATGTGAGAATACTGTTAGATGCAATAGAATATTATGATAAAAGTCCAGGGAAAAAAATCAGCAATGATTTTCTTGGATGCAGAGAAAGCATTTGCTAACATATCATGGAAATTTTTACAACGGATTTTAAGAGAAAGCAATTTTGGAGATGTGTTTTGTAAATGGATTGAAAAGATATATCAAGACCAATCAGCAAGATTGGTGATTAACGGAGGCACAACAGGAAAATTTGATATAACAAAAGCAGTAAGACATGGATGTCCGTTATCACCATTACTATGTGGCTTTGGATGTTCTGATTATGAAGATAAAAGAAAAACAGGAGATAAAAGGCCTGAAAATACAGAGAAAAGAAATAAAATTGAGAGCTTTCACAGAAGATGTAATTATTCTTTTGGAAGAACCAAGAGAATCAATGCAGAAATTGCAAGAGTGCCTCACAGAGTTTGGAAAGGTAGCAGGATATAGAATAAATAAAGAGAAGACAATGATGTTGACTATGAATGTGTTGAAAAAGGAACAAATTGAATTAGAGGAAATATCAAGTTTCCAATCCTCTAATAAGATAAAATACTGAGGAATTCATGTAACAAAGAAGAGTCAAGAATTGTTTCAAAATAATTATGAAATGGCCTGGAAAGAATTTAAAAAGTAGTGGAGAAATGGAGCAAATTGAATCTATCTTTCTTGGGAAGGATAAATGCTTTTAAAATGACATTATTACTGAAAATGATGTTTCTGTTTCAAAATCTGCCAAGAATTGGAAATGGAAAAATATTTAAAGAGTGGGAAAAGGAAATATCAAAATTTACGTGGCTAGGTAAAAGGCCAAGAATAAGATTCAAAACATTACAGGACACTAAGGAAAGAGGGGGATTGGATTTACCATCCTTGAATATGTATTACTAAGCATGTTGCTTAAGATGGATTCAAAATTGGAAATCACTACAAAAATCGTCAATACAAGACTTAGAAGAACATGAGAATAGATTCAGATGGCATGATAACTTGTTATAATAAACGAGTGGTTAACAAAGAATTTAATAGCCGTTGCATCCAGAAGACTTTATTAAAAGTATGGCAACAATTGTACTCAAGATTTTATTCCAGCCTCCCGACTTGGACATCACCACAAGAAGCCTTTAAAATTTCCCCAACAAAAGAAGGCAAAATGTTGACATATCAGGGCATACTTATTTGGGATGGAAATAAACCAAGAATGAAAACGCTGGAAGAAATTAAGCAGGCTGGACATGAAATGAATTGGTTTCCCTGGAGACAACTGACAGAAAGGTACAAAACGGACCTAAAATTTTTTGCATTTGAGAAGAAGGAAAACAAACTGGATGGACTCATGAACGAAAATCAAAAGAAAAGAATATCCAAACTTTAAAAATTCTTATTACAAAGAGAAATGGAACAGGGAGAAATTAAAGAAATGATGGTGAGATGGTCACAAAATATGGGACACTCAATAGATATTGAGAGTTGGAGAATGGTATGGAAAACAGATTTAAGATTTACATTAAACTTAAGTTTAAGAGAAAACTATTATAAAATGTTGCATAGATGGTATATGTTGCCAGAGAGATTACAAAAAATGACAAAGAATGGACATTCGAAATGCTGGAAGTGCGGAGAAAAAGAGGAGACATTTTATCATACGTGGTAGACTTGTAAAAAGGCGAAGAAATTTTGGAAAGAAATACATGACAAAATTCAAAAAAATTATCAAAATGAATTTTGAAATGATACCTGAATTATATCTATTGAAAATAATAAAATCAAAGGCAGAAATTGGAAAGCATAAAAAACAACGTCATATTTAGTTACAGCAGCTAGATTAACTTATGCTCAACATTGGAAACAAGATATTCAAAATAAATTTAAATGAATGGAAATTAAAGGTTATGGATATGATGGAGATGGAAAACTTGACAAATGCATTAAAGAACAAATCGTTTTTCTTTCTTACACAAGAAAGATTTAGCAATAAGCAGCAGCATCACCAGAAAGCCAGTGTATTGTAGCAGTTTGAGGGTTGGGCTATGATCCTGAAGACCAGGGTTTGATTCCCCGCTCTGACATGAAAATCTACTGGGTGACTTCGGACTCATGACATACTCTCAGCATCAGAAAACCCTGTGACAGGTTGGCTTTAGAGTCACTATAACTTGGAAGCAACTTGAAGCATGCAACCACAACAGCAGCAGCAACAGCATCACCACAAACACACTGCAAACTAAACAGAGTATTTGTCACAAGCCACCTGTGGACAGCCAGGACACTGGATCTGCTTTTTTCAGGGAATGGAATTCGCATACATACATTGGAAAATTAAATTACTTAAATTATTGTTAACAATTGTTTTAAAAGGGTTAAATTGATTTCATTGTACACCATCCTGAAATCTTTAGGTGGATGGAATAGAAGTATTGAATTAAATAAATTCTTAAACAAACGAACAAAGAAAGAAACAATCAAGTTATGCATGAACCATTTTAAATTAGGGTCCTGCCTGATAATGTCCAAAGTTCTTGGCTTCAGCTCAGGTGAATTCACTGGACACATCTTTACACATACTTCTCCCTGGCTGGATTTGCTGGTTTCATCTTAAACCTCTGTCCTACCAGGAAGCAAAAAACTGTTTTGCTCCTTTATTTGCTTCTGCCAATGCAAGTCAGAGTTCATGAAATTCAGCAGTTCATGGAAGTTCAGCAGTTGCCAGCTGCCATAGCCGCTACTCCACCCACAAAGGCCAGACCAGTTCAAGAAAATACAGTTTGCATGAGGCCAGGATGTTGCCATGTTACCTGATTTCTGGGGTCCCTTGGGGGACACCTAACTATGCTTCACGTAATGGGGAATGGAAACTAGCCAAAGCACAAGCAATAGCAATGCAAGAGGCAGGGTAACCTAACGAGGTCTTTTACCCAGTTTTTATGGGGTCAGGCCAAGCCAAAAAACAAACGAAGATGTCTAATAAAATGATTTTATTGAATGAAAGTCTCATGCAGCAATGCAATCCACTCACACATGCACTCAAAACCTATTAAGAAGCAAAAGAAAGGAAACTGCATAGGGGAATATTGAAGGGGTGTAGCTGGGGTGACACTGCACCTTTGTCCTGAAGTCCTTGGTCCAGGAAAAACAGCAGAGAAGTGGGGCTCAGCACAGAGAGGGCTGAGGGGATCACTCAACAGATGGAGCAATGGTCTGCTGGGATGACTGGGGATGATCCAAAGAACTGCTCAAGAACTGGGACTATTTGTAGGGGAAAAAGTACCTGGAGGACTAATCCTTTCCAGGGGAGAACAATGGGTATTGGAGCGATAACAAAGCTCCTCAATGGTAATTTCCTTTGTGTGATGGGACTGCAAGGTGTTGCCAAAGTCTCAGGATCTTCCGCTGTGTTAATTTGAGGTGTGACTTCATGCAAATGGTCCTTGTCTGATGGAATATTTGCTCAACTTGGGGCAGACATGCTAATCCCCTCAAGTCAGCATCTCGGGGCCGAGGACCCTTTGTTTATTGTGGGTTTACACATCTTGAGGTCTCCTGTGCCTACGTGACTTGGGATTTTACTGGCCTGACCTGGTTTTCGATCTTTGACCGTTGCTGCCTGCCTACATGCGCCTTCGGGGTGACCTCTGAGGCACATGGAATCATATTTTAATATCAAAATTGTAGACCCCGGGATAGGGTTTCTCTAGTGGAGTAAGAGACAGACTAGCTTGATCAGATCACTCCAGTCAGATTATTTTTGAATGAACAAGGTAAAGGCTGGACTCCCATTGCTGACAAACATGAACATAATTCAGGCCATGTGCTCATATACCTTCTTTTGAATGCTGTACAGGGGAATATGCGCTAGCCCTTTGCTTATTGTGCTACAATGGCTGTTAAATGGCTGAAGACAAAAAGTGAGAGAGGTAACTGAGCATCAAAGACTGAGGCCGCTTGAGTCCAAAGAGGAAAAAAACAAGGGCCATGCTGCATATGGATAAAAGACAGGTGATCTGTTTGCCCATGGAACTCCTCATGATAGTCATCTTGTCCATGGGACAGTTCATACGAAGCCATGTGGGGTGCAGAAGGATCCCAATGGGAAAAGGCATGGGTTTTCAGTGAGGGATGCCTTTCTTTACGAAGATTCTGCTCAGAGGAAGAATGGATAATTTTAACAATTTTGTTCCCATTCCCAAAACCACAGTGTTTTTGAAGCCTATTCACAATTTGAGATTAGTCTGCACAAAATTTGCATGTGATTGTTTTGTAGAAATGTTATTTCTGAGTCAAAATTTCCTTGCAGAACATGCTATTTCGTATGCAGAAAATATTTTCTTCCCCAAACAACCCAGTGCAAAATATGAAGATTCTCATCAGTCTAGGATTCTTCTTCTCTGAAATAAACACTTCTCTTTGGAAACTCTGAGTAAAATTTTTCCGAGCAAGTTAGCCAGGACACGACAGGAAGCAATGTGAAGAAAGAGTTGAAGCTGCTGCACCCCATGTTTCTTAAACACAAATATCTGACATTTTGTCATCTGAAAACATGGGCGGGGGGGGGGATGAATACAGAAATCACCCATTATGTCTAATACCTTGTGACGGTTACTATAAAGGGGACTCACATCCAGATAAGACTAAAAATAGTAGGAGTAAGATTTATTTTTTCCCAAATAGGAGCAAGAGCCATCATAGATGAGATCTGAAGAGCACAGGAAGCTTAACCCATTGAATACTCTGCAGCTGTAGTAAAAGGAGCTTGGGTATGAGGAGGTATTACACCACAAAAGGGATAAGTAAAATCAAGTATGCTATTTGGAGAGACGTGAGCTCACGCAAAGGGAAAGTGGAAGGATCATGAACCCCTGCTTCTTCCCCGACTTCCACACGTTCATTCTAACCATTGCAGAAAGATGACACAGTCACTGTGCAGAGATTGGGATGAATCCTGACATCCTGGAGATATCAGATCAGGCTACAGTCACACATGCCTGATTACCTCCTGCTGAATTTTCAGCTATTTTAGGCCTGGGAGAATTAGAAGAAAATGGCCTAGGATGGAGGAAATGGCACAACTGCACTCCATATCTCCCCCAGAAGGTTTGTGGGGACATATGGAGAACAAGAAAACGTCCTTCTCAGAGAAGTTCTTCTTAATTTTTTTCTTTGGACTCTGGAAACCTCTGAGGCCACCAAATGTCTTTGAGCAGTTGGCTTATAAAGGCCCACTGCCTCCACATAACCTCAAAGTCAACTTTCAGCCTCTCCAGAAATTGCACGTATCTTTAACATGCTTTCCGTTGCATTAAACATTTAGGGACCTAACTAATTTCATCCAGACCTTTCATCTAGATCCTTTTTAACTGGTTTTCAACTGTCTTGTTTTAACTTGTCAGATTGTTTAATCAATCACTACTCTGTTCTCTTTCCTACTGTTTTAAATTGGTTAAATATGCTAACCAATATGGAGGGGGCAGGGGTAGAAATAGTAAAATAAACAGATTTCATCCTATGGGGAAACCAGTTCAACAAAGTTCAGCTTTCATAAGAGCAGAGTAATGTCAGTTTGCTGGCTGAGCTGATAAGTTCAGGGAAGTTCAAATGATTATCAGATCAATAGGATTACATCATCTCAGCAGAGTTCCCCATGACATTCTTGCAAAGAAGCTAGTAAAATGCGGGCTGGACAATGCTACTGTTAGGTGGATTAATAATTGTTTGACTGACCGAAGCCAAAGGGTGCTCAACAACGGCTGCTTTTCATCCTGGAGAGAAGTGATTAGTGGGGTGCCAGAGGATTCTGTCCTGGGCCCGGTGCTATTCAATATCTTCATCAATGACTTGGATGAAGGAGTAGAGAGCATGCTGATCAAATTTGCAGATGATGCCAAACTGGGAGGAGTTGCTAATACACCAGAGGACAGGATCAAAATTGAAAATGACCTTCATAGATTGGAGAGCCGGACCAAGGGTAAAAGAAAAATAAATTTCAACAGAGAGAAATGTAAGGTCCTCCACCTAGGCAGAAAGAATGGAATGCACAAATATAGGATGGGGGACACCTGGCTCCTAACAGTACTTGTGAAAGAGATCTAGGAGTCTTGGTAGATTACAAGCTGAACATGAGTCAGTAGTGTGATGCAGCAGCCAAGAAAGCCAATGTGATTCTTGGTTGTATCAATAGGAGTATGTTATCTGGATCAAGGGAGATAATGGTACCAGTCTATTCTGCATTGGTTAGACCTCATTTGGAATACTGTGTCCAGTTCTGGGCACCTCCGTTCAAGAAGCATATCCACAAGATGGAGCATGTCCAGAAGAGGGTGACCAAAATGGTGAAGGGTCTGGAAGCCATGCCCTATAAGGAGCAGCTTAGGGAGCTGGGTATGTTTAATCTGCAGAAGAGAGGGTTAAGAGGGGACATGACAGCCATGTTTAAATATTTGAAGGGATGTCACGTCAAGGAGGGTTTGTTTTTCACTGCTCCAGAGACTAGAACAAGGAGCAATGGATTCAAACTGCAGGAAAAGAGATTTCACTTACACTGCAAGAAGAACTTCCTGATGGTCAGAGCTGTCCAGCAGTGGTATATGCTGCCTCGGAGTGTGGTGAAGTCTTCTTCTTTGGAGGTTTTTAAGCAGAGTCTGAATAACCATCTATTGGGAGTGCTTTGATGTGTGTTCCTGAATGACAGGGGGTTGGATTGATTGGGCCCTGTGTTCTCTTCCAACTCTGTGATTCTATTATCAGTTTCCAGGATTCACAGTGGCAGGGGCACCAATCCACATGACAAATAGACAGCTGCCTCCTTCCTAGTGCAACTGTGCCTGAGAAGTTGTGGCCAATATACAAATATAGGGTGCATGAATATCCCATTGCAATAAGGCAATAGCTCACAGAGATGCAACACTTCAGGAACCCAATGGGGAAATACATTTTCCTCCTTCTTTCACACAAATTTTGGTTGAAATTGAAATACTTGTTAATATTTTCTTTGTAGCAAATATTTCTCACGTTAGTTTTTTTCCTTGTACTAAACAGCTAAGTCATGGAATCATAGTGCTGGGAGGGACTACAAGGGCCATTGAGCCCAAGGAGGAATACACAGCTAGAATCCCACTGGGAGGTGGCTGTCCAACCTCTCAGGCCTCCAGGGAATGGAAGTCCGTCACTCTCTGAGACACTTTGATTGAAAGGGAACAGGTAGTACAGCCTTCCTCAACCAGGGTCCTCCAGGAGTTTTGGGCTATTGTTCCCATTATCCCCATACAGTGCACACTATTCTGGGAACAGGGGTATCTGCTGAGAGGTAGAGGATCAGTCAGGTTCTGGACTACATTGCATTTGCATGTGAAGGCAGCAAACACAGAGGTGAGAGGCCAAATGCAGAGCAGCAAATCTTTGTGGCATGCATCCAGTGAGGATTCTTAGTTTTATGGTTTGTGTGGCACGCTTCCAGAGAGGGTGCTTAGTTTTATGAATTACTATTAGTGCATAACTCCTAACTCAGGAGGCATACAAAGGATGCCTTCATTCAAAGGTATGTGGATTGAATGACAACACTCAGTGCTTCCACCAAATAATCCTGAGAAGGGATTCAAACCAAGAAGAATTCCAGCTTTAGTAGGCAGCAATGGGTGAGCCTTCATGCTTGACTGCCACCTCTGCCCACATCCTGCCAACCACTACGAGACTACTCCCTACCACCATACCTGTACAGATTTCAAAGATATTCATTCAGCAGGGAGAGAATTGATTGAACTGTTCATTCTCCTCTGTGGGAACAAATAACTGAAACAAGCACACCTTTAATTCATTGCCTTCTCTCTAAGGAGAGAATCCAAGAAGAAGCCCAGGACCTCATGGAACAGTTACATGCCACTAAGAGTATGTCATTTCAGTCCAACACCACCATTCTCTTGCTGACTTTCTAGAAGATTGTTCCCTGTCTTCCCACCCACCATGGCATAAGGCTCAAAACTCAAATTCTTGCATGCAGCTTTGTCTTGGAAAACTTTCGAGCGGTGGTTCTTAACCTGTGGTCCAAGGACCACCAAGGAGGCCACAATATCCTCACAGGGGGTCCACAGAAGCTTGAAAAAATGCTATGAGCTTTTATAGTTTAAGGAGGGAGGGAGGGAAGGAAGGAGGGAGGGAGAAACAGAGGAAGGAAGGAAGGAAGGAAGGAAGGAAAGAAGGAAGGAAGGAAGGAAGGAAGGAAGGAAGGAAGAAGGAAAGAAGGAAAGAAGGAAAGAAAGAAGGAAAGAAAGAAGGAAAGAACGACAGACAAATCTGAATGGAATGGTTGCAATAAAAATTTTGTAGTAGGAGTTTGTGCATCTACTTATTTCTCCCTTCTCTCCAAATCTGAAGACCCTGGAAAACCTCAAATTTAAATTTTAAACTTCTCTCTTTCTAATAACTTTGAAGACCACTGGCAACTTTAAATAAATAATTGATGCACTTCAGGGTTTAAAAAGTCTTGAGTTTTGGCCTGGTGGTTTGCAGTAACAAAAGATTTTTAAAGGGGATCCTTGGTTAAGAATCACTGCTTTGGAGTACCTTGTTGAATGTTCGTGGGGACCAGGATGCTCTCTCCTCTTTGAGGACTCAGCCAGCGTCCTAGAATTTCTCACCAAGAGCTGGAAGGATCTATGGCATGATGTTATCTGAGTTCTTTGGGGCTTCAGGTGTTCTCTGCCAAGGACCCTTGTCATAGATCTGAAGGTAATTGGGGAAGTCTGGCATCCCTCCACCAATGTCTTAAAAAAGAATAATTCTAAAGAAAAAGAGTTTGCATCCTCTAGAGGCACTTTCTTCTGGAGCCGAAATATAGTGACAGGGTATGTTTCAAGAATCAAATGGTGGAGTCCACATGGAAGAGTCTGAGGCCTTAAATAGAGAACGGGACTATTTTACCCAGTTGTCTGGAAGGTCTAGAAGGACAAACCTATTCCCTGTCCAAACAAGGCAAACACAGCCAGCTGATGCTGACTCAAGGTTTCTAGCCTATCTTTGTGGATACATGTACAGATGAAGGTACAGATAATATTCCATGCATCTGATCGATGGCATTGTCATCATAAATCTAACCAACCAGCATGGTTGCCCCTGTTCAACCCTCATTGGAAATGAGCACGAGTGTGCATATTATGCTTATACAATAAACTAAAAATCAGTACAATAGAAAACACAGAGTCAAGTTCAGAAAAGTTCATTTCCAGATGGTAACAGACATGCTGGATTAATTAATAATTAACACAATTTGTTCAGGTAAATCTAAAGGTGGCACAACTTTGCTGAATATAAAGTTCAGACAGTGGAACACAACCACTCATCTTCAAAGTCCTAGAATCTGGAAACAATCCTGACATTCATTTCAGGTTGCTGGGATGGAGCCTCTGGGGACAGCCATCATTTTCCTAATCATCAGTGTCTCCTACTTGTTCTTGTTCTTTCTACTATCTGGAAGAGTAGGACTCAGAGGAAAGGGAAACTGCCCCCTGGACCTCCACCTCTGCCCACCATTGGGAAGGCTCTGCGGCTGAAGACCAATCACTTGGATCAGACTCTCTGTAAGGTCAGTGGAAGAAGAAAGGCCATCTCCTCAACAGACCTTTGTGATAGTGTGGAGGGTAGAGAGCCAGTGTGGCGTAGTGGATTGAGCATTGGACTGCAACCCTGGAGACTAAAGTTCAGTTCCCCACTCAGCCATGGAAACCAACTAGGTGACCTTGGGAGCATCACATACTCTCAGCCCCAGAAAAAAACATGATAGGGTTGCCAAAAGTCAGAAATGGATTGAAGGCACACAACAAAAGCAACAATAACCACAACAACCACAACAACCACAACAACAACAACAACAACAACAACAAAAGAGGGTATGCGAAAGTAACAGATATTTCGTTGCAGGACTGCTAGCTGACTTGCATTTGACTGTCTTGACCCGGGTGTACCTCCTTCAGTTTATTTATTTACAAAACATGCCAATAAGGTGTTTGGAGAGAATTTGGAGAGCCAAAGCAGACACACCCTTGTCCAAAGGAGCTTATAGCAGTCAACAGAGGAGAGAGAGCAAAGGAAGGGGAGAGAGAGACATAGGTAATGGACTGTAGAGAAAGTGTGCAGTTGGTTCTATGATGTATACTTAAGACTGTCTACTATGTTTTTCTATTTCTCTGATATCTACTTTGGATTTTTCTATGATACATACAAGGAAAAACAACATGGTGTAGTGGTGTAGTGCACCTGGATATTTGGTGCAACACCAAATCTAATTGGAGAGACTAGAAGGACTGGCCACCATACACTCTTGTGTATGATGGCCAATCCTTTCAGTCTTCCCATTTCTACTGTCCTTATGAGGAAACCTGTGATTTGAGGGAAAATTGAAAGCCAGGGAATCCGCCTTGCTCAGCCATGGAAACCTGCAGGATGGCCATGGGCAATGCACAGTCATTCAGCATCAGAGGAAGTAAGGAAAAACCTCCTTTAGATAAATATTGCCAAGAAAAACCAATGATAGGTCTGCCTTAAGGTTAACATGAGTAGAAAAGAGTTATAGGCACACAACAACTACATAGGATGGATTACGGTATGTGGCCATACGACCTACAAGGTTAGCCCTAAGGAGAGATTTGCAGAATGCAGAATTCTCACTAAAAATTCAGGCATCCCCAACTCCGGTACAACATCTCAGTGACCACCTGTTAATGTGCCTCTTTCTTTTTCTTTTTTCAGCTCAGTGAAAAGTATGGCTGCATCTTCACAATGCATTTTGGAACAGAGCCTGTTGTGGTCCAGTCAAAGAAGCCCTGATTGACCATGCTGAGGAAATATATGGCAGAGTGAGAACGCCTGTGATTGATAAATTCATGAAAGAAAGAAGATATTTTGGAATGTTGTCTGGTTTTCAGGTAGGGACTGATAGGAGCCAGGTTGTATTTTCTGTATAAACTGCAATGGGAATCGGGATCATTGAGATACAGATAAAATAGAGATAAAAACAGATATAAGAAAGTTAGTAGAAAAAATAGAGATAAGAAAGTTAGTAGAAAATGGTGATATATTGAAGAGTCTTGAATGAATGAGCTTGGTAGACTGAGGTTGTCTCATTTTTGCCCACCTGGATATTTGGTGCAACACCAAATCTAATTGGAGAGACTAGAAGGACTGGCCACCATACACTCTTGTGTATGATGGCCAATCCTTTCAGTCTTCCCATTTCTACTGTCCTTATGAGGAAACCTGTGATTTGAGGGAAAATTCAATATCCATACTAGGAGCACTTTGATCTCTGTGGCTGAGGACAGACCCTTGGTGGAAAACAGGAAGAATGACATCCTGCTGGTCTTCCTGATTTCTCTGTTACCTTTCATAATGGTGTCTTTATGGAGCAGCTTGGTCAGATGGGAACAGAGGACTCATAGTTCTGCTGCTAGTGATTCTTACTTGCTGAGTGGTGGTGGGGAAATTCATGCTCAGCCTTAAAGATATGACACTATAGGGTCCCAAGGGGGTTTCACCCCATCCCCTATCTTCTTTCATGTCTACCTGAAGGTGCTTGGTGAGATAATTAGGAGTTTTATGGTGGCTTGTTCATTAGTATGCTGAAGACATCTAGCTCTCCTTCTTCTTGTCATCGGAGTCCACCGGGGTTCTACAGGTGGGTAAATGTCCTGCAGTGGAAGGAGCAGGCGTGCAGCTTAGAAATTACTCCCAGTTTCACCCTGCCATAGAAGACCCAACTGGAATCCATTTCTCTCACTGTTTGGAAATAGCCCTAAATCCAACCATCTCAACCGCTTGGAACTTTTATACTTGAACAATCCTTTGCCTAAGTATTTGCCTGAGCAGAGGGGTGGGGGGAATACACAGTGATAGGCCATGGGATCAGGGGCTTGTTACCCTGTGAGCTGGGGGTCCCGGGAGGGACACCAAAATGTGCTCAACTAAAGTTGGGGAAAATTAGCTCAGAGCACTGCTTAGCGTTACAAAAGGCAGGGTAACGTAGCGAGATCTTGAACCCTATGCCTACGGGGTTGGGTCGAGTCAAGGAGAACACTGAATTTGAAATAATAAATGATGTTTATTAAATACAAGCAAAACAGTGTATGTGACACACGCATACAAGATAACTAAAGAAAATAAAGGTTGGATTGGTATAGAGGGATTTTTAGAGGGAGTGTTGGTTTGGGTGATACTTCACCTGTCCTGAAGCCCAGAAAAATAGAGAGCGAAGCTGGGGTGCGATGTAGCTCAGCACTGAGGGGAGGCTCGCCAAGCAAAGTGGCAGCAAGGCGGGATGAAACTCGGGAGCGATCCGAGGAAGGTCTCAGAATCAAGGGTTTTTATAAGGAGAATTGTGAGTGCAGGCTATGCCGTACTTGGGGGAAAACAATAGGTTTGGAGTTGGAGACAAAACCTCCAAAAGGTCAGAATCTGAATGATTGAGTTATCGTAGCGATTCTCAATAGAGTAGCCAGTATGCAAACGCAGAGTACGTGGGTATTGCATGGTTTACCCATCAAGCTGCCATCGCGGGGCAGAGACTCTTTTGTAAGTAGCATGCATACTTAATTAGAGTACTTGCCTGGAGGTCTCTTAAAGCAGTGAATCAGTTATTTCTGGCCTGCCTGTATTGTATTTTGAATATTATGGCTATTAACGACCGAGCTTTTTTACTTGCTTGTCTAGTGGCCTCGCAAGCACATGGAAAGGAATAGAGAAGTGCAGCCAAATTGTCATATCAAGGGATATCTTTTAATATCTCCAAAGCTTGGACTAGCCAGGGCAGTAACAGGCTTGTCTGCCATGCCACCTCAGTTGCGGAATGTCTTCCCACTGGAGGCCCATTTGGCACCAACCCTGAGTAATTTGGTTGTCAATTTAAAACATGGCTTTCATTGTTACTTTAATTGCCATATTTGAATGGCAATTTGTTTAACATACTTTGAGTAAATTAAAATGATAACTGAGTGTTCATATTTTCAATAACTTAAATTGATTTTGTGGATGCCATCCGCAGATCATATGATATTGGGCAGGATAGAAATGCTGAAACACACAAAGAGATTAAAGCTAAAAATCTTGAATCAATTGCATTTCAATTTAAGGAAATGTAACTATGAAGTTAAATTACCACTTTTAGTTAATCAACTACATTAAATTCCTTGCCAGAATGAAGTTTTAAAATGCCACCTATAGTACAGTGGTCCCTCCACATTCACAAGCTTTTGGGGTGCAGAACCCTCACTAAAGTGGAAAAATTGCTAATAACTCCTCTCTGCTCCCTTTTGGGGTTCTATCCTTCCATTCTCTTATATTTTGTCCTTGCATGTGAGCCTTCCTTCTGCGTGCTGGGGTCAAAGGCAAGGGAATGGGAGGGTGGAGTTCCAGAGGACAGAAGGAACTCGCACTGAGGCAAAAGGTAAGGGGATGGGGAGGCACAGGCACTTTGTGAATAATGAAATTCGCAAGGTCAAACTCGCAAATGTGGAGGAAGGACTGGACTTTGACTATATCCTGTTACTGCCCTGGCTAGTCCAAGCTTTGGGGATATTAAAAGATATCCCTTGATATCACAATTTGGCTGCACTTCTCTATTCCTTTCCACATGCTTGTGAGGCCACCGGACAAGCATGTAAACAAGCTTGGCTGTTAATTGCCGTAATATTCCTAGATAATTCAGGCAGGCCAGAAAATAGCTGACTCGCTGATTTAGGAGACCTCCATGCAAGTACTCTAATTAAGTATGCACGCAACTTACAAAAGTCCCCTCCTTGGGGACTAATAAATAAAGAAGGTAGAAAATTATTGTAGAGGTAGATTGATATAAAATTGAAATTGAAATATAAAATTGAGAGATAAAAAAATAATAAAAATAAAATAGAAATAAAATAAAATAACAACAGATTGTTTAGTTTGAGGTAAAATAGTAACATCTTAAATACAATTTAAGAAAGATACAATTTAAGAATTAAATATAGGAGTAACATTTAACAATTAATAATTTTAAAAATTTTGGGAGAAATACTTAGGACTTAGGTAGAAGTAGGATTGGAATCAATATTTGAATTAAGTAAATTTTTAAGTAAAAGGAGCTGATTTAAAAATATAAGTTAAGTTACAATAAAGAGTATCTTGAAATAATACATAATTTATTAAATATAAAAGATATTTATTGGTGAAGAGAATCAAGCGGAAGCGGAAGAAGAGTAGAAGTGCAAAGATGGCAGCGGGAAGAAGAAAATTGGTCCAAACTCAAATTCGGACGTTGAGAAGAAGCTCGGGAGAAGTGGATCCATACCAGATGTTACTGGAAAAAGTCAGGAAGATACAGACAGATATGTGCGAGGAAATGAAAGATCTTTCTGCGGAAGTGAAGAAAGAAGTAAGAGAAATTAAAAAAGAAATGGAACAATTTAGGCAGAGGTTAGAAAATGTAACAAAGGATGTGAAAGACATGAGTAGGACAGTGGAAGAAGTTCAGGGAAAAACAAGAAATTGGGGAAAAAATGGGAGAACTAGAAGGAATGGGGGAACAAACAGAAACAAAAAGCTCTCTCTGAATGGAAATATCGAGAAAAATGTATAAAAATAAGAGGATTAGAAGAATTGGAGGAGGAGGATCTTTACAGTAGAGTAATTCGAGCACTGGTGAGATTTTTGGATTGGCCATCAGAACAGATGGATATTGAAATAGATCGGATCTTTTGGATCAATTCGTTAATCGCTTTGAAAAGGAAAGTCCCCAGAGATATAGTGGTTTTTTTCATTTGGGAGAAGTGAAAGAGTTGATTATCCACCAAAGCTATACGAACAAGTTGATTATTGACGGAATGGAGTTAAAGATTTTTAAAGACGTGCCATCCCAAATATTAAAGAAAAGAAAAGATTATTCCTTCCTAATACAAGAGCTCAAGAAAATGGAAATATCATATATATGGGCGAAATTGGAGGGAGTAATACTGACATTTAATCAAAGAAGATATGTAATAAATACGACAACTAAGGTGGAAGATTTTTTGAAAAGACTTAAAGATTAAAGTAGGAAGAGACAAGAAAAAGAACATAAGAAAGAAGAGGGGAGAGAAGAAGGAAAAGAAGAAAGGACAAACCAAAAATCAAAAAAAGAAAACGGAAAGCAATATGAGTAGAAAAAGAAAGAAGTACAAGAACAAGTGAAAGAAGAAGAACAAGTGGATATACAAGAAGAACAGGAATCAGAAGAACACGAGCAAGAACAAGAGGAGACAGAACAGGAATTAGAAGAGACAGGAGAGGATATCTTATTGGAAGAAGAGACTGCATAAGGAAATCGTAAAAAAGAAAAAGTTGAGAATTTAGAATGTGGATAAAAATTCTGTCGTGGAATATAAGGGGAATAAATTCAGTAATCAAAAAGAAAAGAATTTTTCATTTTCTAGAAAAACAAAAATGTGATATATATTGCATTCAAGAGGCACATATAATAAAGACAGGGAAAATTTTTTTTGGAAAATTCCAAATTAGGAAAGGTATTTACATCTGGTATAGAAAAGAAAAAAAGAGGTGTGACAATACATGTGAACCCAAAATATGAAGCTATAGAAATTTTGAACAACGAACAAGGAAGATACATAGGGGGAGAAGTAAAAATATTAAACACAAAAATATTATTATTAGGAATATATGGCCCCTTGGATAATAAAGAAAAATTTTATGGCACATTATGGGAAAAAATTAGAAATACAGAACATAAAGAAATAATAGTAATGAGAGATTGGAATGGGGTCGTACAGCCAGAAATAGATAGATCTAAAGTAAAAAGGCAAATTAAAAATAAAGGGAAACTACCAAAAAATGTCATGGAAATGACAGAAGATTTAATGTTGGTAGATGTATGGTGAAACCTATATGGACCACAAAAAGAATATACATATTTCTCTGAAGTTTTTAAATCATGGTCAAGAATAGATATGATTTGGATTACTAAAACAATAAGTAAATGTTTTACAAAAGATGGAAACATTGCCCAGAGGGATATCAGACCATAGCTCTCTAATATTAACTTTGGAGGATAGGAAGAAAGAGTTTAGTTGGAAATTAAATGAGAATTTATTGAAGAAAGAAGCAATATTGGAAAAAGGTAAGGAAATTCTGGAGAGGTATTTTGTAGAAAATTTAAATAAAGGGGTCCATATAGGAATAGTCTGGGAAGCGGGTAAGGCGGTTATGAGGGGTTTCCTAATACAACAAGAGATAAAATTGAAAAAGGAAAAAAGATTTAAAGAACAAAAGATATTAAATGAAATAAGACAGCTAGAGAATAAATTGAAAAGTTCCCCGCAGGATAATAAGATTGAGGAAAAGATTAAAGTGTTGCAAAAACAAATTGCATTACAAGATACACAAGAAATAGAAAGGAATTTAAAACTGACAAAACAAAAAAAAATTTTCTACATGAATAAGATGAATAAACGGCTAGCATATAAAATCAGGAAGGAGAAAGAGAAACGTATAGTAACAGAAATAAATGAAAATAGGAAACTTCTGCAAAAACAAGAGGACAAAAAGAAGGCCTTTGTAAGGTATTATGCTAAGCTGTTTGCAGAACAGGATTTTAATCAATGGAAGAACGAGAAGATAAAAGAATATTTAAAAGATAAAGGAAATATAAGAATTACGGAAGTACATAGAGAAGAATTAAATAAGGAAATAACAAAAGAGGAAATTTTAGAAGCTATTAAGAAACAAAAAACAGGGAAAATGCCAGGCCCAGAGCATATAGTGAACAATTGATAGACCCATTACATAAGGTAATGAATAATATAAATAAAGGGATACGGCCACCTTCATGGGGACAAGCTAATATTACAGTGATCCCAAAAGAAGGGAAAGACCCTCAAGAAATAGGGAATTATAGACCCATTGCGTTATTAAATGTGGATTGCAACATATTTACTACGATATTGGCAGAAAGATTAAAGAAAGTATTGCAGGATATAATACATACTGATCAAAGTGGATTTCTACCAGAAAGGGCATTAAAGAATAATATAAGAACACTGTTAAATATAATAGAGTATTACCATAAGCATAATGAAAGGAAAACGGCTCTTTGCTTTTTAGACGCAGAAAAAGCATTTGATAGGATGAATTGGAAATTCCTAGAGGAGGTAATAAAAGCAATAAATTTAGGACAAAATTTTTTAGACTGGATAAGAGCTATTTATAAAGAGCAAAAAGCCCAAATAATAATAAATGGAGAAAAGACACAAGAAATAGAAATAAAAAGGGGAGTCAGACAAGGATGTCCGCTGTCACCGCTGTTATTTATTTTAATTCTGGAAATAGTAAATAATAAAATTAGAATTGAGAAGGGAATACAAGGGGTAAAAATTAAGAATCAGGAATATAAATCAAATGTGTACGCGGACGATTTAGTGATTATATTAGAGGATCCACTAAACACTATAGAAACTCTAACAGATATATTAAAGAACTTTGGAATATTATCCGGCTATAAAATAAATAAGGAAAAAACAAAAATAGTTACTAAAAACGTAAGAGAAGAAGAGGAAGAGGAGTTGATTAGATCAACTGGATTCACAATAGTTAAAAAGGTAAAATATTTAGGCATAACAATTACAAAAAATAATGTAGATTTATATGAAAATAATTATAAAAAAGTATGGAAGGAAATAAAGGAAGATCTTAAGAAATGGGAAAAATTAGAATTGTCATTATTAGGAAGGATATCAGTAATAAAAATGAATATATTGCCTAAATTAAATTTTTCATTTCAGACTTTGCCAATAATGAGGAATGAAAACCCGTTTGAAGAATGGGACAGAAATATAAGGAAATTTATATGGAAAGGAAAAAGACCTGGAATAAAAACAAAGGTTTTATAAGATATAAAAGAAAGGGGTACAATGGGTCTCCTGAACTTGAAGCTATATTATTATGCGAATAATATAGATTGGATAATTGAATGGATAACATTAAGGAATAATAGATTGTTATGTCTTGAGGGTGAAGAACTATATTTTGGGTGGCACGCATATATATGGTACGGAAAGACTTTAACTGATAAAAATTTTAAAAATCTTATTTTGAGAAGAGCCCTGATAACAACATGGTTGAAATATAAAAGACAATTATATTTAAAAATACTGTTATGGATTTCAGTGCATGAAGCATTCTATAAGAAGGAAAAACCAAAGACAGAAACATGGATAAGGTATAAAGACATACTGAAAATACAAGGAGATGTAATAACTTTTAAAACAAGAAATGAATTGAAGAAAGAGGGTTGGGATACGCATTGGTTACTAATTAGACAGCTTTGGGAAGGATATAAGAAAGATAATGAGGAAGAAGGATTCGAAATTAAAGAGAATGAATTTGATGAGGTATTAAAACCTAAAACAGAGCATAGGGAAGGCCAGATATATAAAATTTTTCTCTCAAGGTAAAATGAGCAAGAAGTAGTTAAAAAAAATGGTAAAATGGGCACAAGATATAAAATGTATAACACTGGAACAATGGGAAAAGTCATGGAGCACCACATGGAAATTGATAAAACCAGTTAGCTTGAGGGAAAATTGTTATAAGATGCTACATAAATGGTACATCACACCAGTGCAAATAGCAAAAATGCAGAAAAATGTAAGAGATAAATGCTGGAAATGTGAGGAAAGAGGAACATTTTATCATATTTGGTGGAAATGCAAACAAGCGAAAAAATTTTGGGAATTAGTTTATAGTAAAATACAAGAAGGTTTAAAAATAAGATTGGCAAAGGTACCCCAAATATATTTGTTAAATATGATAGAGGAAATAGGTATAAGTAAATTACAAAAGAAAATTGTACTGTATATGATAACTGCAGCGAGAATGTGTTATGCCCAGGTGTGGAAACAAAAAATAATACCAAGAATAGAAGACTGGTTATTTAAACTTTATGATGTGGCTGAGGCAGATATTGTAATTGGATTATTAAAAGATACTAAGAAAAAAGAAATAGGGGAAGCATGGGAAACAGTAGTCCCGTTGTGGGAAGCTTGCTGGGGTGAGAAGGCGATAACTTTCATGAGACAAGAATATGATTTATGTAAAGGATGATGGATTGAAATTTATAAGAAAGAAAACTTGGAGTCTTAGAGACAGAGAAATATCGGGAAATTGTTAAAAAGGTAATAATGGTCAATGAAAAGAAAGAGAAGAAGGAATAAAAGGTGTAATTATTTTGAGAAATATAACTAGTTTAAAGAAGGAAATTATAGATAAAGAAGCATTGAATTTCTGAGTTCCGGAAGGGAGGGAAAGAAGGGTTAGTAATTTTTAGAAGATATGTTTATTTAGTAGGGGAAGATATGTTGGGAATTGGGCGCTGGGGGTAATAGATATTAGGTTTTGAAAGGAGGGAGGAGAGGAGGGATGTGAAGGATGTGTGGGAAATTAGGGTTGGACACATAGGTGTTGAGGAAATGTTTTTTGTCTGAAGGTTAATATGTTATATTTATATGTATTTTATGAAAATGTATTTTAAAAATGTATTTGTGTTTAACCAAATAAAAGATTTCTCATTTGGGAAAAAAAATATTTTTTTTTTAAAAAAGAAACAATCAGTCCAATCCAGACTCCTTTTGTTTACTCTACCAGAAAGCAATTAACTCACACCCCTTCAGGGAGAGGAACAGAGTATAAAAATCCCAAGTTTTCAGCAACCATCAATATCATCATCATCATCGTCATCATCATCATCACCGTTTATTGATTAGTCAACTGACCATATCAACAATAAAAATATAATACATAATACAAAAATACAAATACAGAAATTACATACACAAATGGACTCAACCCATATAAAATTACTAAAATGATTAAAACATATAAACTTAAACTTCATAAATAGTGAGTTTAATATAAGAGGTAACATACATGATAAACAAAAAAGATAAAACGACGAGTATAAAAATTCATTCATAACATTTAAATAAGCTCATCACCATGACAGGGGACCCATTTTGTGTGATAAAAAGATCTCTCAGGTAGGCAGCTTTTGTAATAAGTTTTGCAATCCTGCGGACTGAGTGTGAATTCTCTCCAGAAAGAAAATAGGTCAATTTAACAGTTGGATCCCAACTGGTCGTTCTAACCAGAAGTGGTTGTAAGTACTGGGATCTCACCTTGGTATATATACAGCAATCAAACAGGATGTGTGCAATATCCTCTATGGTTGATGCGCCACAGATACATGTTCTTTCGTGGTATGGAATTTTTCGAAACCGTCCTATTCTTACCATAGAATTAAGTTGTTCAAATCTAGCTCTGGTGAAAGCTATTCTCTGTCTCTGTGTTAGGTTCAACCTAAGATACTTTTCTAGACCAAATATAGTTTTATTTTTGGCTAACCAATTTAGAGACTTAGAACCGGCCAGCAGAGCTATGTCTGTGTGGGCACTGATGTCCACAATTCTTTGGTTTTCAGCAACCATTTTGCAGTTCAGCAGTTGCTGAATGTCTCTCTGCCACTGATTCCCAGCTGTGTATTGGCCTTAGAAACATAAGTCTAAGCCATCTTGCTGTTTCTCAACTACTGTTCTGAGTTGGAAATTTTAATCCAAAAACTTCAGCTTCCCTATCTATAATTTTTCCTCCTTCTGTATATCGGTTAACTCTTGTATGAATATGTGACTGTTTGTATCTTGTGCACATGCATGAGTGAATTCACCTCAATAAAACACATTCTTAGTTTTCTTTTGCATCTCTGGCTGGTTCTTTCCTGTGTGACTCCAGAAACATTGGTGGAAAGATCCTCCTAAATTAACCTCACATACAGGTTTCTTAATTTTGAGCTAATTAATTCCCCATTGTTACATGGAGGTACTGGGAAGAAATAATTTAAACAATCACTCTCTTAATTCATTGCCTTCCCTCCTGAGGAGATGTCATTTTCCCAATGGGAGTTGGGTTTCATTGTGGATGAGTCAAACATGATTAGAGCATCGGATGCCACACAAGTTCCTGAGATCGCATGTGTGGCAACTAAGGAGATGCTCCACAACTGCAGCTTAAATGTGCAGTGTATCATTGATGCTTAGAAACATCACCAGCCTCTGTGCATTGTTTCCAGAAGCATACATGATATCAGCCTATTCAGAATGCTATATTTGGTGAACTAATGGGTGAGTCTTGCTCTTATTTAAGTACA
Source organism: Cyclura pinguis (assembly GCA_030412105.1). Taxonomy (NCBI): domain Eukaryota; kingdom Metazoa; phylum Chordata; class Lepidosauria; order Squamata; family Iguanidae; genus Cyclura; species Cyclura pinguis. The sequence goes on along the minus strand of CM059599.1, from coordinate 11,071,955 downwards.
GGGTGTGCATCTGCTATGATATCATTGTTACCCTGATTTCTGGGGGTCCCGGGAGGGACACCTCAAGGTGCTCAAAATAATGGGGAATGGGAATTAGCTAGAGCACTAGTTAGCAATGCAAAAGGCAGGGCAACGTAGCGAGATCTTTTACCCAGTGTCTACGAGGTCAGGCCGAGTCAATAATCAAAGAGAAGTTAATAATAATTGTTTTTCTTTATTTATAAAATCACAGCAAACGTACACACTCACTCACTTAGAAAATGAAGAAACACTGCACAATTGCGCAGCCATGCACACAGTCCTAAAGAAATAAAGAGAGGAAAATAGATAGGGGATTTTCAGGAGGATTTTTGGGGAAATACTACACCTGGTGCTGTAGCCTGGTAAAAGGAAAGAAGCTGGGGAGCGTAGGTTCTGAACACGTGGAGGCTGAGGGGAAGCTCGTCAAATGGAGAGGCAGCAAGTCGGGAGGCAAGCCACGAGCGATCCGATGAGACGCTCAAACTGAGGGGTTCTTATAAGGGAAAATGTGCCTGCAGGCTAGTCCTTTCCTGGGGAAAACAATGGATTTTGGGCTTGAGACAAAGCCTCCGAAAGGTCAGTACTTTAGATGATTGAATTATGACAGCGTTGTCAATAACGTAGACAGTATGCAAACGTGGAGTGCTCGAGAGTTGGATAGTCCGCTCATCAAGCTGCCTGCTCGGTGCAGGGGATCTTTTGTAAACAGGGTGCATACATACTGTGATCTTAAAAGGGTGCTTGACTGGAGGTCTCCTAAAGCTGCAATTGGCAATTATTGGCCTGCCTGGATTGTGATTTGAATGGTTCAGCTATTTTCGGCTGCAAATGTGTGCGTGCTTGTCCGGGGCCTCGCAAGCACATGGAGAGGAATGAGTAATGAAGGCCAAATTCTTGATATCAAATGATATCTAATATCCCTCAAGTTCGGACTAGAAACTGCAGTAACTTCATGTCCCACTTGTCTCTTCTTTCTGCATCATAGGTGAAAAGGGCAAGGTTGTCCTTCCCTATGTTCTGGGGCCACAAAGGAAGGAGCAGATTCATGAGGAAATGGGATCCAATGTAGCCCACCAAGCAATATGTTCACTGATTGAGCATGTCTTTGGTCAAGTTCAGGACCCAACATTGCACCAGCTATTCACCATCTATGCACCTATGCACCAGCCATGCACCTATGCACCATGGAGATCCCGTGGTGCATAGGGGACAGCAGCTCATATGTTCTTCATTCCTGCAGTAATGCATAATGTGGCCACCAAGAAAGCTGATCTCATAGCAGTGATGTGTTGTCAGGCCCCAGTATTAAACAAAGTCCTCGCAAGCCTGGAAGCGCAGCCCATTCAAACTCAGAGCAATACGAGTATTAGTTTGCTTGTGCATTGGTTTTGTCTTTCCAGAGCAGACCTCCAGCCACACTTTTGTGCTCAATTGCAGTCCTCCCAATATCATCTGTTCAGTTCTCTTTTGAAAGCATCAGGTAAGATTTTTCAAGCACCATGGGCTCCAGTGAAAGTGAAAAATATGCAGTACTTTGTTCATAGCAAATATTTCTCATATTTTCAGTTTTATGCTCAGATGTTTGGTTGTACAATTTTTTCTGTGCTAGAATGCTGTTTTTTATGTAGCAATGTTGCACAAAACACATATGTAGCTGTCAGAAATCAGGGTCTTTTCTTTTCTTTTCTTTTGTATTTGAGCAAAACCCATAATTCAAAGGGAAAAAACTGCATTTTTGCTGATGGCTATTCAGTTTCTTAAAAACTGTTCAGTTTCCTAGACAAACTGCACTGGTTTTCTGGAAAAGCTACACATTTTCCTATCATTATGTGTATGGGGGAGGGGGGCACTGCCTACTGCCCCAAAGCTATGGGATGAAAAACTCTTTCCTTGTTCTCAACATCCATCAGGACTTTTTGCATGCTGTTTGTAAAGCGAAAGGGCCCCTTGAACGTTGGGTTAATGGGAGGAGCGGTCCGTATGACGCACTCCCATTTACGCTATGCTCAAGAGGAGAAGCAGAGCGGACACGCACCTTTTTATTTTTGGCTCTAAGCCAAAAATGGTGCACAGTTGCGCAATGCTCCTGGGGCCTGCGCGCACTTATCTGCTGTGCGGTGCATTGGGAGCCGGGCCGGTCGCTCTTCCTGCCTCAGTGCGAGCCTGCAATTCCCAAGTTGCGCTGAGGTGGGAAGGAGCGGGGCGTTCACATGGCTCTCGCGCAACCGGAAAACCAGCTGCAGTAAGGCAGGACAAACGAAGTGAGCACCTCGCGCAAGAGGCTACTCGCGCGAGCGCCGCTCCCCACCTCCGCGAACAGGTAAGGTGTGGAAAGGGCCTCAGAAAAACTGAGATTTATGAACCCTAACGGATCATCCACACTTTCTACCAGTCCTCTCCCCAACAAATACATGCTTGGTCTATTTGTTTGTATACATGTACCCACAAATACATGCGTGCATAGGAATGTACAGATGATATTCCAGGAATCTGACCTGGTCATCATAAATCTAGTAAAGTCGCATGGCTCCCTCTGTTGTGTCCTCACTCACACAATAACCTGAAAATCAACACTTAAACATCAACGCTAAAGAGAACACAGGGTAAAGTTCAGAAATCTTCTTTTTCCGGGAGGATAACAGACATGCTGGATTAATTAATGATTAACACAATTCATTCAAATAAACCTGAAGAAGGAATACCTTTGCTGTATATAAAGTTCAGGCAGTGGAGCATAACTCATCTTCCTGATCCTAGAATCTGGAAACAATCCTGGCACTCATTTCAGTTGCTGGAATGGAACCTCTAGGGATGGCCACCATTTTCCTGATCATCTGTATCTCCTGCCTTGTTCTCTTTTCTGCCTGGAAGAGTAGGATTCAGAGGAAAGGGAAGTTGCCTCCTGGACCTCCTCCTCTGCCCATCATCGGGAATATTCTGCAGCTGAAGGCCAACCACTTGGATCAGACTCTTTGTAAGGTCAGTGGAAGAAGGCAACCACCAGCTCCTCGACAGAGCTTCATGAGAGGGTAGAGGGCCAGTGTGGTATAGTAGTCTGACCATTGGACAGCACTGAACTCTGGAAACTAAGGTTCAATTCCCCACTCAGCCGTGGAAACCTACTAGGTGACCTTGGGTGCATCACATGCACTCAGCCCCAGAAAACCCCATCATAAGGAAGTGACTTGAAGGTACACAACAACAACAAAGAGAGTATGAGAGAGTAACAGATATTTCATTGCAGGACTGCCAGCTCACTTTCATTTGACTGTCTTGATCAGAGAGAATCTCCTGCGGTTTGTTTATTTATAGAGAGCGCCAATAAGGTATGGAAGAAATTGGAGAGGCTAAGCAGATACATCCATGTCCCCAGGAACCTACAGTGAAGAGAGCAGAGAAAGGGAAGAGAGAGATGGGATATGCGCTGTAGGGAAGTGTGCGGTTGGGTCTATGATGTATACTTAGGATTGTTTATTATGCTTCCCTATTTCTATGACATCTGCTTAGGATTATTTCTATGATACATACAAAGAAAGGCAAAATGGTGTAGTGATTTGAGTGGTAGACCACAACTCTGGGAAACCAGGAGTTAAATCCTCTCTGCTCAGCCATGGAAACTCTGTAAGGCCCAGCTTTGGGGGTCCCTGATATTAGTATGGTTTGGATGGGCAACATACCTAATTGGCATCATATGTAATTGGCAACACATTTTATTGGCTCTGATATCAAATTCAAAACTTACAGGTGACAGGGAGGTCAAACTGAGTGAGGAAAAAATTTTACTATAAATATGAGAAGGATAGGTCAACTCAAAACTTCTTTCAGGTAAGATTGAGTCATTTGTCAGGCAAATACACACTATTCCTGTGGGTAATAGCCTTAAACAGAAGCTGGAATATTCCAGGGAATACAACTGTGAGGAGCACACCAGGACACTGATTGACAGATATCCATCCCTTGTACGCCTGGATTCTTTCCTCTTTTATCACAGCACCCACAATAAACAACTATTACAACACCCATCATGTCTTTGTCAATCAAAGCACTAAGCCCATCAGCAGGCAAAAGACTCATTGTCTACAACAGATTCCCTTTGTCTAGAAACTTCACTGCTACAGGCTATTTTCAGGGTACAAACATCCCTGATTTCAGGATGCCCAGTGCAGTCTCCCAAAGGTCTAACCACCACTCTGTCCGTCTGGCTCCTGAATAAGAACTGTCCTTAGGTCCTACCTAAGCCAAAATACATTTCTGCTCTACACTACTCTTCTTGACTGGTAATTATAAATCCCCCAAACCCGTCAGCCTCTCTATCATTTTTCCTCCTTTTCTCTTTCAGCTAGCTCTTGTGTGAATGTGTGATTGTGTGTATCTTGTCTGCATGCATGAGCAAATTCCCCCCAATAAAAGCATGTTTTTAGCTTACTTTTTAATCTTTAGCTGGATCTTTTCCTGCATGTACCCATAAATGCTGGTAGGAAAGATCTCACTAAGTTGCCCCCCTCTTGCAAGCCTCCTATTTGAGCTAATTCATTTCCCACTTTTGCAAGAAGACATTGGCATCACAGGGTGGCCCTTGTGGCACCTTTGTTTTGGGGTAACAATTCCCAGAGTGGCCTTGGACAATTCACACTCACTCAGCCTCAGAGGAAGTAAAGGAAAACCTCATCGAGATAAATATTGCCAAGAAAAATCCATGATAGGTTTGCCTTAAGGCTACCATGAGTAGAAAAGAGTTGTAGGCACATAACAACTACGTAGGACTGACTACACTATGTGGCCATATGAGCTGCAAAGTTAGTCCTAAAGAGAGATTTGAAGAATTCCGAATTATCTCTGAAAAAATCAGGCATTGCAAACATTGGTGCAGTGTCTTAGTGACCATCTGTTAATGTGCCTCTTTCTTTTTCTTTCCTCAGCTGAGTGAGAAGTATGGCCCCATCTTCACACTGCATTTTGGAAAACAGCCTGTTGTGGTGCTCTATGGGTACGATACAGTCAAAGAAGCCCTGGTTGACCACGCTGAAGAATTTTCAGGCAGAGGGAAACTACCCATCTTTGATAAATTATTGAGGGAGAAAGGTATTTTTCAGTGTTTTCTGGTTTATAGGTGGGGACAGATGGAAGCAGGTTGTATTTTCCCTACAATTTGAAACGGAAATCATAACCACTGAGATGAAGATATTGAATGGGAAAAAGATAAGAAAAGAGATAAGAAAAAAAAAGATAAGAAAGTTAGTAGAAAATGGTAACGAATTACAGAGTCTTGAATTAATGAGCTTGGCGGAGTAGAGTTGTCTAGATATCTGGTGCAACATCAAACCTGATGGGAAAGATTGGAAGAATTGGCAATCGTAATAAGCTTCCTCATGACGAAATCTATGGTTTTTTTGATTTTTTTGATTTTATTTTTATATAAAATACAATCACATAATTAAAATAAATGGTGACTTTACATATTGTTCCTTTTCAATATTTTCAAGTATATATATACATTTGTACAACTTATCACCTGTTTCTTATAAGTTTATATAGGAAATTTCATGAAGTTCACCTTGACTTCCTTTGCCGTCTACACAACATATTTATATTTACGCTACTTCTTCTTAACTTATGTAATTCCCTGATCTTAGTTTATCTTTTCCTTTTTTACTGTTTGATTACACATTTCCTTCAATATCTTTACCAAACATATATGTTAACAATACTTAATTTACTAATGAATAAAGATTATCTATATTTGTCATCATCAAGATATTTCTCTCTATTCCAGAAATCATATATGTTCCTTTCCTCTTTTACATACTCTCCATTTCTTCACATCCAAACTCACATTTGAGCGCTATTCACACCTTGTTCACTTACATATGTCACTACCAATTGCCATTGCTTTTCCAGTAAATCAGTTTTTTTTCCTTCTAAATAATGAGACAGGATATCGAACTGTTTCATTTCTACTATTTTTGTCAACCATTGTCCTATGTCAGGAACAAAGGGCATTTTCCAAACTTGAGGAAATATCATTCTAGCTGAAGTTATTAAATAAAGTATTATCCGTTTGTTTTGTTGCCCGAGATCTTTGTCCAACATGTGCATCATGTTTAATAAATATAATTCAGATAACATAGGAAATGAAACCTTGAATATTTCCTTCAATATTTCATGTATCTTTATCCAATATTGCTTTGTTTTTGGGAATGTCCACCAAATATGATAAATTGTGCCTATGTTGTCTTTGCATTTCCAACATTTATTATTCCCTATGTGGTATATTTTATCAATCCTTTCAGGTGTAAGATAACACCTATACATCATTTTAACAAAGTTTTCTTTTAAATCTTGAGAACTGGTGAACTCGTTCGTGTTTTTCCATGCTGTTTCCCAATGGTCAATTGGGATTTCATGTTGGAAGTTTAGAGGCCATTTTATCATTACTTCTTTTACTGTTTCATACTCTAGCTTCCAAGTTAAAAAATATTTATAAAATTGCGAAGTTTTTTGTTTTGTTTTAAGAAATATTATGTTCTCCAGCTCATTATATGTTTTTTGTGTGGATATGCCCTCCAACTTTAGGTCCCTCATATAATGTTCTTTCAGTTGGAGGTATAGGAACCAACTGAGATTAAAGCCGTGTGCAGCAAGCTCTTCCTGAGTTCGCATCCTTATTACTTCTGCCTTGTCTTGAATTATTAGATCTTTGTGTCTTATCCATTCCTGTTCTTGGTCAGACCATTTCCCGTGTAAAGCTTCCTGAGGTGATAGCCAAAGGCGTATTTTATTATAAGTAGATTTCTTTACATTCTTCCAAATCCTAATTAGTGATCTTCTCATACAATGATTTGAAAAGTCTTTATCTATTTTTTCTTTACCATACCACAAGTAGGCATGAAAACCAAATCTCATATTTGATCCTTCTAATGTTAAAAGTCTTTTATCTTTGAGGGTAATCCACTCCTGTATCCAGGTCATTGTATTTGCATGATAATATAACTTTAGGTCCGGCAAACCACATCCACCTCTCTCCTTCTGTTCAGTTAGCAATTTCCACTTAATTCTTGACTTTTTACCCGACCAAATAAATTTTGATAATTCTTTCCCCCATTTTTGAATAGGTTTATTATTTGTAATAATTGGCAAATTTTGGAATAAGAAGTTTAATTTGGGTAAAATGTTCATTTTTATTGCTGCGATTCACCCCAGTAGTGATAAGTTTAGGTTTGTCCATCTTTTTATTTCTTCCGATATTTCTTTCCATACTTTACTATAACTATTATCAAATAAGTCTTTGTTACTTTCTGTGAAGTATATTCCCAAGTATTTTATTATTATCATTATTATTATTTTATTATCATTATTTATTTTTATAATTCCTGTCATTTTAATAATTTCTCCTCTTTCCATTTGTCTCATGTCCTTCGTCATATATGATTTGTTTTTATTTATTTTTAAACCAGCTGCTTCTTCAAATCTTCTTACTTCCTTAATTAACTCTTTAATCCCTGTCATTAGCTCTTCTATAAAAAACACTAAGTCATCTGCCTATGCTCTAAGTTTGTGTTCTTGGCCTTTGATCTTAGTGCCTTTTATTTCAGACTTTGATTGTATATTGTTGTTTAATATTTCCAGTGTGGCTATAAAGAGAAGTGGAGAAATCGGGCAACCCCGTCTTGTTCCTTTACAGATCTTTATCCCTTCTGATGACTTACTGTTTATTATTATTACTTTGTTCTTTGTAGATCTGTTCTATCCACCCAATGAAGTTCTCTCCACAGTCCATTTTTTAGTACCTCTATCATAAATGTCCATCTGAGTTTATCGAATGCTTTTTCTGCATCAAGGAAAGGAATAGCCACTTTTTTTTCATTTCTCTTGTCAAAGTGTTCAATCACATTTAAAAGAGTTCTTGTATCATTTCTCAACTGTCAAAATGGCAAAAAGCCATTTTGATCCGGGTGTATAACATTTTGAAGGATCTTTTAAAATCTTTCCGCCAGAATAGTTGTGAAAATTTTATAATCTGTGTTTAGTAGAGATATCGGTCGATAATTTTCCGGTAGTTGATGATCTTTCCCCTCCTTTGGAATTAGTACTATATTAGCATACTTCCATGTAGCTGGTATCCCTTCTTTTCTAATTTCATTTAAAGTGTTATTCAAAGGTTGTAATATCTCTGATTGAAATGTTTTGTAGAAGCTTGCTGTATAGCCATCTGGCCCGGGGGCTTTTGATAGTTTCAACTTTTTTAATCACTTCTAACACTTCTGCCATTGTAATGTCAACATTTAACAGTTTCTTTTGTTCTTCAGAGATTTTTGAAATTTTTTCCTTGTCGAGATATTTCTTTGTTTTCTTGTTTTCTACATCTTGTAGCAGATCTTTTTAGTATAGAGTTGTAGAGTCTTGGAAAAAATTTTTGATTTCTCCTTGCTCTGTGGTTTCTTTTTGTCCATTCTTCAGTTTATATATTCTTCTTTTTTCTCTTTCTTTTCTAAGCTTGCAGGCTAACCATTTGCCACATTTGTTGGAGTATTCAAAGTAGTTTAGGCAACAGCATTTTAGTTTTCTTTCAATTTCTGCCATATGTTTTGCTGCAACTTGGTCCTGTAAACCTTTTATTTCCATTCTTAATTTGTGATTAGTAACATCTTTTCGCAAGTCATTTTCTTTCTTCTGTAATGTTTTCTATAATTTCTGTACCTGTTGTTCTTTCTTTTTCTTTTTCTGGGTACCAATTTGTATCAAATGCCCCCTAATGACTGCTTTCCCTGCATCCCAGATCGTATTCATTGACACATCTGAACATGTGTTTTCTTCAAAATATTTTTTGATAATAACTTTTAAGTTTTTAACTTGTTCATTATCTTTAAGCAGGGTATCGTTTAGCCTCCAATTGTATTCATTTTTTTGCTTAACTTTAAGTCATAGAAGAATTGGGTTATGGTCCGAGGTCAGTTTTGGTAAAATCTCCATGTCTTGTATATAGGTGTGTAATGAATTAGATAGTAAAAACAAATCTATTCTAGACATAGAGTTATGTCTGTCTGAGTAAAAGGTATAACCTTTTTCCGATCCGTGTTTAAACCTCCAGACATCTATTAAGGCCAGTTCATCAGTCCTTTGAAAAAAGGTCTGTGGTAGTTTTCCTTGACTTTTTCTTATTAGTCTTCCCATAGTTCTGTCTTCTATTGGATTTAATACCCCGTTCATGTCCCCTAAAATTAGTACATTATCATGTTGGCTTTCATTAATGAATTTAGCAACTTGCTTCCTTAATTTAGCATAAAATTTCTGCTTGTTGTCCTGTGGCGAGTATATTCCTAGCGGTAAAAGTGTCAATCCTGCCAAGTTAGCTTTTATAATTAAGTAGTGTCCTGCAGGATCCACGAAAAGTTCTTGTGCCACATAATTTTTATTAATATACATCACCACACCTCTCTTTTTCTTATGGTAGGAAGCAGTAAAACATTGTCCCAATTTCAAGTTTTTCAAGTACAGTAGAGTCTCCATTATCTGACATAAACGGGCGGGCTGATAGTCGGATAACCAAAAATGTCGGATAATCCGGAGGGTCTAAGGGGGCCTGGCTGTGCCCGTCGCCTTCCCCGTTGCCATGCTTTGGCCCTTGTTTTGGGGCCTGGAGGTACTCGCCCTGCTCGCTGCCACCGCTGCCGCCACGCTTGGGGCCGTGTTTTGGGGCGAGGCTTCACTCGCCCTTCTCTCCTTGCCCATCTCCTTGCCATGTTTGGGGGCATGTCTGGGGGTGCGGAAATGCCTGCAGCCACGCCCCCAAGCAACCGCGACGTCAGATAATCCAGAATGTCGGATGACCGAAGGACGGATAATCGGGACTCTACTGTATTTCACATCCTTTTGAGCTATACGCGTCTTCTGTAGGCAGATTATATCTGAATTTATTTTTTCCAACTGATGAAAAACCTGTCATTTTTTGTATTGTGAGTTAATTCCTTTAATATTCCAAGATGTTATTTTTAGATCTGTATTCGCCATATTTTCAATTTAAAGATTTTCTTCTGTGTATTCAGCTTAACTCTCCAGTTGGCAATCACCTTCTTCTCTTTCCAAACTTCTGTCCTGTTCTTCTAGTTCTTCTGAAGAGTCAGTTTCTCTCATTCTTTGTTCTCCTCCTTCCGCTCCCACCATTTCTTCCTGGTCTTTTCTCTCATCTGGATATTGTCTGTTCCTTTTCCTGTGTCTTCTTTCTGTTTTTTCCAGATCTCTTTTCAGCACCTCCGCTATTTCTCTTGCCTTTTCTATACTGTTAATTCTATATCTCTTTTGGTTATGGTTGAAAAATACCCCTTCTGTTCGGTTCCATGTATAGTTTATGTTATTCTTTAGGAGGAGTTGTGTTAGAAATCTGTATTCTTGACGCTTCTTTAGAATTCGAGCTGGTATGTACTTAAAAATGTTTATTTCTTGAGAATCTATATAGAGTTTTTCCTGGTAACTTTTTTGGAGTATAATTTCCTTTGTTCTCAAGTTTGTAAAGCTTATTGCTATATCCTTTGTTTGGTTTCATTCTTTAGCTATTCTTGAGTTGACTCTAAAAATCCTTTCTATACTAGCATGTAGTCTTTCCTCTGGCAAATGGGTATAGTCCATCAGTACTTGTAATATTTTTTTGTAAATCTGTTCCTGATCCTGCTCCTTTACACCCCTTAGTTTCAAACAGCGTCCCCTGTATCTCATGTCCAATCTGTTTACTCTTAATTCTTCTATTGCTTACTTTTCTTTTATCTGTTGTGTCTTCTCTTCCACTAGTTTTGTTCTTTCCTGCAGGGATGTCATATCTGTTTTTAAAGTAGAAATTTCCTTTGCCATCTGATCCATCTTCTTACTCAAGACATCTGTTTCTTTTTTAATTTCTGCTTTAATTTCGGCCCTTGTCTCCTTCATATCCTTATTTCTTGTCTTATTTCATTTCTGGATCTTCTCAATTCCTCTAATATCAAATTTGTATCTGCTGATGTTGTGGACATATCTAAAGAAGCTCTTCTTGCTTGCTGTGCTGGAATTTGAATTGTAGTTTGCTTAGTTTGTGCTCTTCTTGTACCCGTTGCCACTGTTGACTCTTATTATTGCTATTGGGTTAGTTATTTGATGATACTACATAGATATACAGTATAAATTCTTTAAATGTAAAAACAGAGCACTAGATGGTGCTGTGGGCCACTGTAACACTCTGCTCCTGCCCTTGTATATTTAAATTTTACAGTCTGTTTATCTATTCTTTCTCAACACAGCTGTACAATTCTGTTATCAGTGGCTCCTATAGCTTCAAGGTCATTCAACATTCAATTTGTTTCTAAACACAGAGTTCAGAGGATTAAAAAAGCAATGATAATATAACCAGAGGTTTCCAATAAACAATACTTTAAGATTGGAGTTGAGCGATATTGTAACTCCACTTACATTTTATCCTGAAGATTAATAAGATTTTAAATTTTAGCCTACATTAATTCCTTACAGAAGAATCTTAAAACTATATTTTATAACTTTTCCTCTATATCATATCAACTTTTCCCCCAAAATTGATTCTATAAAAACCTACAGTACTTATTTATCAGTTTATGTCAAACGTATTTATAGACACTTATTCTATGACCTATTTGATCAATTGTATTATAATATTTTATATATCAAATATCTTTCCTTAAACCCCCTTCACTCTGATGGTTACAGCACTTGGCTCCCCCTCCTTCCGTCCTATTTTCTTCTTTGGGGACATTTCTGTTCCAGTTTTTCCTCCCTTTATACCAAGCACAGTCACTTTTAACTCAGTCTTAGCAGTCTAACAGTCTTTTATCTCTCCGCTATCTGTGTTCGGTTCTCCGCTCTCAAAACGCCTCCTTTCTCACCTCGTTCCAAAATGGTTACAGTTTCATAAAACAAACTGGTAAATTGTCTCTCGCTGCTTTGTTTCTTCGAGAGCCAATGGAAGAACGAAGAGGGGAAGCGAGAATCAGAAAATAAAGAGGAGGATCTGGGGGCAAACTCCCGCAGTTTATTGTAAATCCCCAGTTGTAGAAAAGTTATTATTATTGTCCAAAATAAACTCCAGTCTTTATAAAGTTCCTTTTATATAAAATGAAGGCAGAAAACCTATCCTTGGCTAAGGCATCCACTTCTCAGCAATTGAAATGTTTCAAATTATAAACTCAGTCCTTAAACGCTGTGATTCCCAAAGGTCCCAGAAATAGTCTTCTAGGTTCAGGCCTCGATCACTCCCCCCCAACAACTTCGTAAGCTCTTATCAAAGGAAGAGAAAAGGCTCAAAGTTCATTAATCCTCCCGTACCTTGATGAAAAAGAAAAGGTTCAGGTGAAGGGAAATTATTTTTACAACATATCCCGTCTTATGGAATTTTCTAAGTTGCTAATTTTCATTGTTGCGTAATCAGTTAGATAATTGTCGGAATTCTTATATAGTTACTCGGTAGGCAGCAACTTGAAATTGGTCCGGATATAGAAATGTTCTTAACTTACAAAATTTAAAAAGGTTCAGGCATTGCTTTGTTGAATTTGTTTCAACCGCAAATGACGAGCAGCCATGGAAGCTCTTCGATCTCTTGCTTCTACCCATTTGCCTTCCCACTGACAAGCACCTCGGCAAACCGGCTAGCCATTTCAGATCCTCGCTGAGCTCCTTCTGGCCTCCCTTTACCGGGGGAGTACTTATCCAGACAAATGGAGAAACTGACAGTCTTGCTTAAGATCGCCAGTTTCCTCTTTCGATAGTAAAAAGAAAGCCTGGTATAGCCGCTTGCTGCCACAGCCTAAGGACCGCGATCTTCCTAGGCTACCATGCGCTTCTCCGCCGGACCGGAAGTCAGAAATCTTTGATTTGTAGGAAATTCAATATCTATGCTGGGACTACCTTGATTTCAGCTGGTTGATATCTACCACTGGTGGAAAATAGGAAGATTGCTATCTCACTTGCCTTTCATCATGGTGTCTTCATGGAGCTGCTCGGTCAGATGGGTGTTACTGCCCTGGCTAGCCCGAGCTTGTGGGATATAAAGATATCTCTTGATATCAATAATTCGGCCTCCTTTACCCATTCCCCTCCAAGTGCTTGCGAGGCCCCCAGACAAGCACGCACACAGGCTCGGCCGATAATCGCCATAATATTCCAACACAATACAGGCAGGCCAGAAATAGCCGACTCGCAGCTTTAGGAGACCTCAAGGCAAGTACCTCCATTAGGTATGCACACAACTTTCAAAAGATCCTCTGCCCAGCACTGGCAGCTTGACGATCGAACTATACAACGCTCAAGTACTCCGCGTTTGCATACTGGCTATCCTATTGACAATTTGGCTATAATTCAATCATTCAAATTCTGACCTTTCAGAGGCTTTGTCTGCAGCCCCAAATCCATTGTTTTTCCCAAGTCCGACCTAGCCTACAGTCACAATTCTCCTTATAAAAACCCCTGACTTTGAGTGCTTCCTTGGATCACTCTTGGCTTCCATCCCGCCTTGCTGTCGCTTTGTCCAGTGAGCCTTCCCCTCAGCCCCACGTGCTGAGATCCACGCTCCCCAGCTTCTCCACTTCTAACTGGGGTTCAGGACAGGTGAAGTATCACCCAAACCAACAACTCCTCTAAAAATCCCTCTATACCACTCCAACCTTTATTTCTTTAGTTATCTGTGTGAGTGTGCTGCATACTCTGTTTGATTGTGTTTTTAATAAAACAACATTTATCATTTCAACTTCTGTGTGCTCCTTGACTTGGCCTGACCCCTTAAACATAGGGTTCAAGATCTCGCTACGTGACCCTGCCTCTCGTATTGCTAGGCTGTGCTCTTGTCTAATTTCACCAACTTATAACATTGAGAGCACATTTAGGCATCCCTCCCAGGACCCCCAGGAATCAGGGTAACATGGGAGTAGGAGAGGGACTGTTAGTTCTGTTCCTAGTGACTTGTGCTATATGAGTGGTGATGGGGGAATTCATACTCAACCTTAAAGATATGATACTATCGGGTCCAAATGTGGTTTCATGCTGTGCCACATCTTGTTTCCTGTCTGCCTGAAGCTGCTTGGTAAGGCAATCAGGAGTTTTATAGTGGGCTACTCATTAATATGCTGAAGACACCTAGTTCTCCTTTTCCTTCTTACTGGAGTCCACTGGGGTTGTGCAGGTCGGTAAGTGACTTGTGGTGGAAAGAGCAGGTGTGCAGCTTGAAAACTACTCCCAATTTCACCCTGTCATGAAAGATCCAGGTGGGATTCACGCACTTCACTGTTCGGAAATAGCCCTAGATCCAAAGCTCTCAACAGTTTGAATGTCGATACTTGAATGAGGCTTTTTCTAAACATATGTCTGCTCAGAGGTTCCTCCTCTTTTCCCCACTAGAGGAGGAGCAATACAATATGGTATATCTCAAGATGGCATCTCAGTTGTGGAATGCCCTCCCACTGGTATAATGTGTGTGCCTATTCAAAACTTGGCTTTCTGTTGTTGATGATGTTGATGATGTTGTTGTTGTTTTAAATTGTTTTGACTGACTTTAATTGTCCTATTTATATGAGAAGTTGTATAATATGCATTTAGTAAATGAAAGTTATTGCTGAGTGTTCATATTTTAATAGCTTGAACTGATTTTGTGGAATGCCACTGTCAGATTGTATGATATAGGGAAATATTGAAGCAAACAACCAAACTAACAGATTAAAGCTAAAAAGCTTGATTCAGTTGCATTTCAGTTCAAGGAAACTTAAGTTCCTCCTTATCTTACCACTTAAATTTCAGTTTGGAAACAACATTAAATGATCCACCAGAATTAAGGAGAAAAATGCCATCTATGATACCTTGACCACACTCTCTTCTATCTCTGCTTGGAGCTTTGGAGCTCTGAAGAAATGAAAATACCTGTACAATTTTTGGAAAATCTCAATTCTCACCCACTCTCATTGGGTCCCACACTGGGAGAAAGGCAATATAAAAACATAACAAAAACACAGACAAACCTGCCCTTATTTTCCCTTTCTACTCTGGAAGAAAGTTCCACAGATAAGAACACCTAAATTTAATTTTCTTGAATAGATGAGGAGTTTTTCAATGTCCAGTACAGAAGAAAGTCTTGCATAGCAGAACACTTTTACCCTTCCCAGGCTGTCTTTACTATTTGTTGGCTTACAATCTTTCCATTTTGGGGATTCACATGAACTATCATACATTACTCATGAACCTGTAGAAGAGATATCCCAGGAAAATCCCAGGGATAAGAACACTTTAACAGAGTTTCCTGGGACAGCTGATGTCTCTAGGTAGCGTTTGACATAGAACAAAGGGGAATAACCTATATTACAAAGAAAATCACTATTACTCTTCCAAGCTGGATTTACTAGTTCTTGACTTATAACACTTTTACTTTGAAGTTAAATAAACTAGGGATAGGCCAACCGAATCCTCAAATCCTCGAATCCTCAAATCCTGGGTAAGGATTCGAGATTCCCAAATCCGAATCCCTGTGCCAAAATAAGCAAATGGAATATTTCAAATCCACCAACTAAATAGATTGCTGGAGACCAGGACGCCTGTAAACCAGAGAGACCAGAATGACTGAAAACCTGGGAGACCGGGACGCCTGAAAACTTGGGAGACTATACATACAAGGGAAGATAGTAAGGAGGTGAGGTTTTCCCTTGGTGTAATAATGCCCTTTGCTAACAATTTCACAAATTACATCTGGACTTGTATTCTAAGATATTTAAATTGAAAATTTCATATTGAAGTTCAGTACTTGACTGGAAGCTACAGGCTTGAGATTTCAAGGACAGCTGGAACATTCCTTTGCATAGCTCCCTTGCAAACCTCTTTCAGACACAATTCTGGGGTTTGGAGTTTTATAAGGTGTCACAGCCTTCTCTGACAAAATGTTCTGGTGCATCATTACACTACAAACCCCAGGGTGCCAGAAGGAGCTATGCAACGAAAAGCCAGTTTTGACCTGGATTATCTCTTTACTGTAGGATGTGGCCCTTGTTTACACAGGCAGGAAAATGGGGGATTAATCCACATTTTCCTGCCTGTGTACAAAGGGCCTTCATGTCATTTTCAATCTGGGGAGATCCTGAGGCAAAACTAGGACAATTGTCTTGGCCAGATTTCTTCAGAGGGAGGTTTGCCTTTGCCTAGGCTTTTGCTAAGGCTGAGAGAGTGTGTCTTGCACAAGATTTTCCTTCTTTCCCTTGCTTTTTAAACTCTTCTTTAAAAAAGGATTCGAAAGATTTGAGATTCATGAGATTCATGGATTCCCAGAACCTTCCAGGGATCCGGATCCGGATTCGGATTCGGAAAATTCTGGATTCATCCCATCCCTTAAATAAAGCATTATAGTGTTCTGCTTCCAAATAGGTTATTGGGAAATAATGATTTAATCTCTCTCTCTCCCCCCCTTGTTCTTTTTCTCTCTTCTATTTCTAGGGATCATATTCAGCAATGGGGAGAGATGGAAGCAGCTCCGGCGTTTTACCTTGACCACTCTCCGCAACTTTGGGATGGGGAAGAAAAGTATTGAGGAGAGAATCCAAGAAGAAGCCCGATATCTCCTGGAAAAGTTATATGCCACTAAACGTATGTAATTTCTGTCCAACACCACCGTTCCCATAGGTATCTCCACATGACTTTCCCAGAGATTCTTCTCATACACCTTCTTCTAATCACACCTCCTTAAAGATCCAAACTCAAAACTCTCATCTGCATCTTAAGCCATTTCTGCACTATGCTGTTATAGTACTATTATTCCACTTTCAACATCCTATGGAATCCTAGGGTTTGCAGTTTAGCGAAGGGCATTTAGCATTGTCAGACAGAGAGCTCTTTGGCCTCAGTAAACTACAAACCCCAGAATGCCACAGGATGTTGAAAGTGGTATAAAAGCACAATAACTGTATAGTGTGAAAAGGGCCCAAGTCTTCAGACTATTTGCAGTACTTTGTTGGGAGTTCATGAGGATCAGGATCCTGCCTCCTGTTCTGATGATACAGCCAGAGTCCTGGAATCTCTCGGCTAGAGGTGGAAGGGTCAATGGATTGATATAACTGGGAAGCTTTGAGACTTCAGAGTTCCTATGCCAAAGACCCCTCCCACAGAGCTGGAGTAGGGCCAAGAAAGTGTAGGTTTCCCACCTGAAACTCTTTAATTAGAACCAAAGATCATGGATTCCCATTGTTTAGGGAGTATTAAGTATTCTATAGTATGCTTACTACTCACTACTATACTTGTAGGCTATAGCAAGAGGATACATCTTAGGTGTTGAAAGACAGAGCCCACAGGAAAGAGGCTAAGGTCTCATTGAACATCTCCCCCACTGAGGGAAGTAGCAGTCCCATCCTATTCTGCTTTGGTCAGACTTCACCTGGAATCGTGTGTTCAGTTCAGGATACTGCAGGTTAAGGAAGCTATTGGGAAGCTGAAATGTGCCCAGACAAGGGCAACCAAGAGGATCAAAGTTCTGGAAATCAAGCAGCCTGAACAATGACTTAGGCATGTTTAGCCTAGACAAGAGGGTACATAATAGTAATCTTGAAATATCTGAAGGGATGACGTGTAGAAGGTGGTGAGAATGTGTTTATTTTTTTTATTTTCTTTTTTCTTTTTTTTCTTTTTGCATTTCTAGAGACTAGAACACAAACCAATGTATTCAAATAAGAAGAAGGGAGATTCCATCTAAATATTAGGAAGAAATTCTTTACAACAAGAGTTGTTTGACAGTGGGATAGACCACTTTAACTTTTTTGGAGATCTCAAAACCAAGGGTGGGTGGGCACTTTTCAGGGTAATTAAGTTGTGTATTCCTGTATGGGAGAATGGGGTTGGACTAGATGGCCCCATCGAGCTCTAAGATGCTATGATTCTATCTTGCTGAATGCAATCCTGGTCAGCCTTATAACAAGCATAGCCCATGTCAAGGGAGACTGGTAGCTGTCATTCAGTAGCATCCAGGAGGGCTTGAAGATAACCTGACAATGAGCCTGTGCTCATAGCACCTTCAAGAAGGATGCATTTGATTCTGGGTACAAGTTGTGTTTTCACATTCCTTTTAAATTCTGTCTCTCTCTTGAAATGTGTTAGCTGTCTCTCCCAGTTTTCTATCATCTACAAACTTGATAAGTATTCCCTCTAACCCACCATCTAAGTTATTGATAAAATATTGAAGAGTGTCAGGCCCAGGACACAACCCTTTAGCACTAAACCAAAGACTTACTGTCAGTTTAAATCACAGCCATTGACAATGACTCTTTGAATATAGTTTTCCAACCAATTATGGATTCGTCTGACAATGTTCTCATCTATTCCACTTTTAATCCATTTGCTAAACAAAATATAATGTAGGACTTTTTCAAATGCTTTGCTGAAATCCAGATAAACAACATCTACAGCATTCCCACCATCTAGTAAACTGATCTCCTGCAAAAAAAAAAAAAAAAAAAGATAAAAGATCAGTTTGGCAGCATGCGTTCTTGACAAACCCATGTGGGCTCCTACTAATTATTCCATTTTTGTCTACATACTTGCATACAGACTCCTTTATAATCTGTTCTAATGTTTTTCCTTCTATGACATTAGGCTGACTGTTCTGTATTTCCCTAGATCTTCTTTTTTGCTCTTTTTGAAGAGACGGACAATGTTTGCTCCTTTCCAGTCCTCTGGCATCTCACCCACTCTCTACGATTTTTCCAAAAAAGGATGGTAAATATTTCAGAGAGTACATCGGCTAGTTATTTCAGTACTCCGGGATACAGTTCACCTGGGTTTCCTAATCTAAACCCATTGAGGTTAACTCAGTGATTCTTGACTATCTCCTTATCAATTCTCTCACTGAACATGAGGCGATGTTTCTGAGTTGCCTGCAAAGTCTGGAAGGAAGAATCCATCTCCTGCCTCACCACACCAAACACAAACTCAATTTGTAATTGATTCACTGTCTGAACCAAAAAGGTACTCACCAGTGGCTGGGCCAAAACTAACAAAATGAATGTCAACAGGAAGATGTGTAAGGTACTACTACACTTGGGCAGAAAAAATGAAATGCACAGATATAACGTATGTGACACCTGGCTTGACCACAGCACATGTGAAAGAGATCTATGACTCTCTGTAGACCGCAAGCTGAACATTGTGTGTGATGTGGCAACTAAGAAAGCCAATGCAATTCTAGGCTGCACCAATAATACTATAGTGTCTAGGTCAAAGGAAATAATGGTACCACTCTATTCTACTTTGGTTGACTCCACTTGGAATACTTTCTAGTTCTGGGCACCACAGTTCAGGAAGGGTGTTGACAAAAAGAAACATGTCTGGAAGAGGGCAACTAAAATGGTAAAAGGCCTGGCAATCATGGTCTATGAGGTCTAGCTTACTGAGTGGGATATTTTTAGCCTGGAGAAGAGAAGGCAAAGAGAGGATATGACAGCTATGTTTAAATATTTTTGGCTGCTCCAGGAACAAGGACATGGAACAATAGCTTCAAACCTCAGAAACAGAGATTCCATCTAAATATTGGGAAGACCTTCCTAATGGGAAGAGCAGTTTGACAGTGGAATATGTTGCCTGGGAGCATGGTGGAATCTCCTTCTTTGGAACTTTTTAAACAGAGGCTGGGTGATTTCTGTCGGGAATGTTTTGATGATGTGTTCCTGTAAGGCTCGGGATTGAACTGGATAGCCCTTGTGGTCCCTTCAGGCTCTATGATTCTAGGATTCAATATTTCTAATCTAGGCAGTGATTGGCTAAAGCTGGGACTGAAGCAATATATATGTAGTTGCTGCCGCCTGTTAGCGTGAGAGTGACAGAATCTAGAACCTGTTGGGTAAGCTTTGCTACAAAGATGATATTTTAGCCAGACAAATGACAAACATAAAGGAAGCTGGGAAGAGGCAGGGGAAGTGCATCCTCCTCGTAGCAACTTAGGCCCTTTCCGCAAAATGCCACGTTAGTGGGTTCTTCCATTAGAATACCAGCGTTTCCATTTGTGTGATGGCGGCAGGTTAGAAATGTTCTCTTCCACACCCATCCACCTTAAGCAGACGAGTAATGGAATTGCCACCAGTGTTTCTTCCACACTACATATCATCATTGGCCACTTCCTTTCCCTGCCTTCACCCCACCCCAGTGCCCGATTGGTCGATGTTTCTTTTAAGCTGTACTAGAGCAGCAACAAGGTAATGTTATAACAGGTGGATAAGATATTCCATTTTTGCACTGTTAACGCTAAAATATCTATTAAAATCATAAAGAAAATGTACCCCAAAGGAGACATTTAAAATAAACATGGAGTGGTGACAGTTTTCCAGGTTACCACACCATGGGAGTGTTTGAGGGAGTCAAGAGCTAGGCACACACACTCACACACTCACATACATGACAATAGGAAGCGCTATCAAGCACTATGATGGTATTGCACTGAGCCTGCTGATGGGTCTGAAGCACTAAATGTGGATCTTAACAGATTACTTCTGGAAATAATATAAAGCTGTCTGGCAACACTTGGGAATGGAATAGCAGCTGGATAGAGATGACGTCATTTGGTAGCACAACTCCTGCAACGGAAAAACACACTCCTGTTGCAGGATACCAACGTCATACAGAAATGGTGTCTCTTATTTTGTTCTCATAGTTATTGGGATTGGGAAGGATGAGGAAGGCCCTTGTGGTCTCTTCTAGCATTATAATCCTATGATTCAATAATCTAGGCTGTGCTTGGTTAAAACCTGGACTGAAGCAATATGAATGTAGTGGCTGTGGCCCTCTAGCACCAGGGAGACAGAATGTACAATCTGTTCAGTAAGCTTTGCTGCAAAGATGATGTCTTAGGCAAACAACTGAAGGATGCACAGCAACCTGGGAAGAAGTAGGGGAAGTAAATCCTCCTATTAGCAACTTGTCTCTTTTGTTTTCATAGTTATTGGGATGGCAGTGGAGTCACTCTTGTGCAGTTCAGTTTCCTTTCTTTGTTCCTGCTCTCTATAAGGCCCTTTCCACACGACATTTTCCTTTTTTTTTTTAAAAAATTTTTTTATTAAAGTTTAAAATGAAAATAAAAAAGAAACCTGCCCCACTTCCAAACTTTCCTTTTTTCCCCCCAGTTGAGTCCGCTTATTTACATTCCATTCATACATAGTTTCTGTTCAAAAGGTAATTCTGCATTGCTGCTTTGTTACATTGCCTTATTACATTGTTGCCTTATATTATGTGCAGTCTTGCTTTATTCTATTCCTTTTCTTATTACTATATCTTTATCCAATTTAAGACTTCTCTCCATTCCCTTTCAAAGTTCTGGATAGACTTATTTTTCAGCGAAAATTTTAACTTTTCTATCTCTATCACATCCAGAACTTTTAATTTCCATTCTTTTATATCAACCTGATTCCTTTCTTTCCAATATTGTGCATATGTCAATCTTGAAGCAGTTATCAAATATAACAATGTCTTCTGATGACATCTTATCTCTCTTTGTTGCCCCAACATATTTAACAAATAAAACTCTGGCTTCATTTCAAAATTTAAACTATAAATTCTTTGAATTGCATCATGTATTTCCTTCCAAAATTTCCTTGCTATCTTACAGGTCCACCGCATTTCATCACATTTCCAACATCTTTCATTTCCATTTTTAGTTATTTTCCACAACCTTTCAGGTGTCATATACCATCTATGTAACATTTTATAAAAATTTTCTCTTAAATTTAAACTTGGTGTAAATTTTATATCTGTTTTCCATGCCCTCACCCATGTATCCAATTCAATTGGATGTCCAATATTTTGTGCCCATCTAACCATATTATCTTTAACCGTTTCTGATTCCATTTCTCTTTGCAACAATAACTTATAGAATTTAGAGATTCTTTTCTTTTGGTCCTCCTTCGTCAATAGATCTAATTCATTTTCTTTTCTTTCAAATCCCTATAATTTTCAATCCATTTTAAATCTCTCTTTAAATTGTCTCCATGGGAACCAATTTAATTCATGTCCCAAAGCTTGTAATTCTTCTTCTGTATGCATTCTTGGCTTATCCCCTTCCCATTTCAACATGTCTTGATAGGTTAGTAGATTTCCTTGTTTAATTAGGACAATTTTATGTGCTTCTTGAGGTGAGGTCCAAGTCGGAAGTCTTCTATAAAATGTATGCTTTATTTGTAACCACACTTTCAATAATGTCTTTTGAATACAATGATTATTAAACTCTTTATTCACTGTTATTTGATCGTAACATAAGTATCCATGCCATCCAAACCTATTATTAATTCCTTCCAGTTGTTTACATCTTGTGCTTTCTACATGTATCCAATCTTTGATTAAATCTAAACAGCACACTTGATAATAGGTTTTTAGCGATGGCGCATCAAATCCTCCTCCCTTTTTTGCATCTTTTAGTATTTTAAACCTAATTCTTGGTTTTTTCCCTTGCCAAATAAATTTTCATAATTCTTTTTCCCATTCTTTAAAAATCTTTTCTCTTCCTATTATTGGAAAATTCTCCGCACAACATTTTCCATGCAAAAGGGCACCTGGAGCATTGCACAATTGTGAGGAGTGATCTGCACAGTGCGCTCACAATCGTGCGATGTTCCAGGGGCTGGCAGGTGCTGATCGCGCACATTTTCATTTTCAGCTAGAAGCCAAAGGTCCTTTCCACACCTTACCTTCTTCCAGTGCTGGGGTGCAGGGATCATGCGAGCATCCTCCGGCAAGAGGCTCTCACATCCAGGGTCCTTCAGCTCTGCACGAGCTGCCTGCTCACATAAGAGCCCCGCCTCTTCCTTCCTAAGCACAGCCTGGGAGTTTCCCAGGCTGCCCTGGGGCAGAAAGTATGACCAGCACAGCTCCAAAGGCTCCGCAGGCCAGGTAAGGGCATGCGGGGCCCAGGAGCAATGCACCATCGTGCACCATTTTTGGCTTCCAGCCGAGAATGAAAAGGTGTGCGATCAGCACCTTCCAGCCCCTGGAGCATTGTGCGATTGTGAGTGTGTCGTGCAGATCGCTTCTCACAATCACGCAACACTCGAGGCACCCTTTCACATGGCAAATGTTGTGCAGAAAGGGCCGAAAATTGTGCGCAATTGCTCATTGCTCTCGGGCCCCACGCACTTACCTGGTATGCAAAGCCTCTGGAGCTGCACCGGTCATGTTTCCTACCCCAGTGCAGCCTGGCAAACTCCCAGGCTGTGCTGCGGAAGGAAGAGGCAGGGGTCTCGTGCGAGCAGGCAGCTCGTGAGGAGCCGAAGGACCCTGGACGTGAGAGCCTCTTGCCAGAGACTGCTTGCGTGATCTCTTCACCCCAGCGCTGGAGGAAGGTAAGGTGCGAAAAAGGCCTAAGTTGAGAAAACAATCTTCCACTCAGTTTACTTGGTGCATCATGAGAATCTGCAGTGGTGGCCCTGGTGTGATACGAACAAGATTCTGCCACCTGCTTTCAAGGGATGCTGGAATTCCACCAGCTATGATACTTTTCCTCTACTGTAGAGAAGAGACTGCATTGATTTACCACAAGGAAAGCTGGTCTTATAGCAGTGATGTGCACTAGTTTCCACTATAAAACAACCATTCCGGGAGGCCCAGAGGTGCAGTCATTTTGGCTCATTCTCTCTCTCTCTCTCTTTTTCTTCTTTTTTTTCTTTTTTCCCCCTTCCAGAGCAGTCCTTTGACCCCACCTTCCTGCTCAACTGTGCTACTTCCAATGTCATCTGTTCTATTGTCTTTGGAAAGCACTACGACTACGATGACAAACAGTTTCTAGCAGTCATGAGCTTCTTCAATGAGAACTTTAAAATTATCAGCTCTCCTTGGGGTCAGGTAAGTCCTTCACCATCCAGTGAAAAATGTGTAGCCTCCCCCGAGCACGCACATGGATGTCAGAGGGAGGAGAACAGGAATGATGGCCACAGAGGTTCTGGAGATGGAGACAGAATGAGTCTTTGGGGTACTGGGAAACATGTTTTCAACATAGGAAGGTTACATGTATTTCTGTGTTGAAAAAAAATATTACGTCACAGACAGATCCCTAAAAAAGCACAAAGAGCAGCAGCAAACTTGGTGCTCCCACACTCTCCCACACAGCAGGCAGGGTACTGTGAGAATTCTTCCTTCACATCTATTGACATTTCTAATGTCATCTTAATGGAGAGATAGGTAACAGTACCAAAGAAAAGACACAATATCTATAGCACTTCTTCTCCACCCACTGGTTTTCATGTTCTAGAGTTGGCTTCCTTGATGTCATTGGGAGATGAAATCATTTTCCAGCAGGTCTGATGGTGACAGTCAGTTTCTTTCTTCTGATTTTCCTCTAGCTCACCAACATTTTTCCTTCCATCATGGATTTCATTCCTGGGCCTCATCACAGAGTGGAGTCAAACTTCAATAAAGCCATGGAATTTGTTTTAGAGGAAACAAAGGAGCACAAGTCTACCCTGGACCCCAACTCACCTCGAGACTTCATTGACTGCTTCTATATTAAAATGGAGCAGGTAAGACAAAATAATGCACTCCTCAAGACAGGAGGAGATCTTGTCCCTTTGAACAGTCCGGGAGGTTTACCCTCTTAACCAGGCCCTTGTTTCTCTTATCATCTCTCTCGCCCCAAGCAATTTACACCAAAGTTCATAATAACAAGTTAATTGAATTGTCAGTATCATCCTTCAGCAATTTGGTGGTCAGCCTGATTTTGTTAGACACCTGCCATTTTTCCTCCTCATTGGAATTCTGTTTGCAATTCTGTAAGGGTTTTGGTAGAGAACAGGCAAACTTTCCACTACCTTTAATCTTTGCCGTTTGTTATTCTTTATTCATTATCTTCTGTTAATTTATTTGACTGGACAAAGCTAAATTGACTTCACTGTTTCTGATGTGTATTTCTGCAGGAAAAAGATAATGAGGCATCTGAATTCACCATAGAGAACATGGTTGTCTCCACGCTTAACTTATTTGCTGCAGGAACAGAAACAACTAGTACCACTCTCAGATATGGGCTCCTGATTCTCCAGAAATACCCAGATGTAGAAGGTAAACCAAGTACACATGAAAACAGTCACTAGTGTTCTGATTCCACCTTTCAGCTTCTCTCGGTTACACCATGGTGAATGTCTCTTTAGCTGCCTTATACTAATGGTGCAAATCTTTGCATTCTGGAAAGCAAGAACTAATAATTTCAGCCACTTTTCCCATGCTTGGCAAGAATAGGAAGGTTGACCCATAACATTGAAGCCTTTTTTGTAGTTCACAGGGAAAATTCTCTTCAGTGAAAGGACATCTGAATTTTGCATGAAGATTTTTTCTTTTTTTTTCTTTTTCTTTTTTCACATAAAGGATGTTTTGTTCAAAAGTCATTCACTCCTGCCCAAAGAGACATCAGAGACACAGCTCACAGAGCAAATTAGGTATTGTTGAATGGCAACACTGCACCCCTGCAAGTGCAGTGCTCAAAGCACGTTCTGCGTCTGCATCTTTTATGTTGCAGTTGCAACATACAAATATTTAGGCTAAGGCGGGGGGGGAATCACTGAGGTAGGATTCAAGCACTCTCAAATCACTTATATATTACCTTGAAATGGTCCACACAGATCAAACCTCCACTGGAGTCTCCATGACTTCTTTGATGTTTCCTGGATTTTTGTGGCTTGGCATTGAACTTCATCTCTCTCACAACAGGGAGAGTGCAGGAAGAGATTGACCAAGTGGTTGGCCACTCGAGGAGGCCTTGCATGGCTGATCGTGGACAAATGCCTTACACAGATGCTGTCATCCATGAGATCCAGAGATTCATCTCTCTCATCCCGTTGAGTCTCCCCCATACTGTAATCAAAGATACACCATTCAGGCAATTTGTCATCCCCAAGGTAGGCTCTTTGCTTCCAATTCAAGTGGCTTCTGTCCTATGAAATCTTAAAGCTATTTCTTTTAACCTTGTTTGGCTTCCAAGGATCACTGAGGGGATTGCTCTTTCTCCGGGTATTTGACTACATGCTTCTGATGATAGAATATCTCCCCGGATCCTTTATTCCCTGCAGGGGACCACAATATTTCCTGTTCTGACATCAGTGCTGCACGATAGCAAGGAATTTCCCAACCCCACACAATTTGACCCGCAGCATTTCCTGCATGAAGGTGGGACGTTCAGGAAGAGTGACTACTTCTTGCCCTTTTCAGCAGGTAAGATGATGTCTCCCTCATTGGGAAGCATTTTTTTGGGGAAGGATCTCCTTACGGAAAGGAGGGAAGTGTCATTTCCAGCCTACACTGAACAGTCATCCTGACTGTAACATGCAAAGCACTTCGGAGCAAAATGTTACCGCTGTTTCTAGCCTGAGCTTGTGGGATATTAAGATATCATTTGATATCAATAATTTGGCCTTCTGTACCCATTCCTCTCCACGTGCTTGCGAGGCCCCCAGACAAACACACACACAGGCGTGGCCGACAGTAGCCGAACCATTCAAATCACAATCCAGGCAGGCCAGAAATAGCCAGACTGCAGCTTTAGGAGACATCAAGTCAAGTACCACATTATGTATACATGCTACTTACAAAGGACTCCCTGCCCTGAGCAGGCAGCTTGATGATCCTAATACTCAACTGTCAAGCACTCTGCGTTTGCATACTGGCTACTCTATTGACAATTCTGTCCTAACTCAATCATGCAAAATACTGACCTTTCAGAGGCTTTGTCTCCAGCCCGAAACTCATTGTTATCCCCAAGAACGGACTAGCCTGAGATCACATTTTCCCCTATAAGAACCCCTCACTTTGAGCGTCTCGTTGGATCGCTCGTGACTTGCCTCCCAACTTGCTGCCGCTCTGTTCGATGAGCCTCCCCTCAGCCCCACATGCTGAGAATCCATGCTCCCCAGCTTCTTTGCTTTTACTGGGCTTCAGGACAGGTATAGTATTTCCCATACCAAAACTCCTCTCAAAATCCCTCTATCCAACTCCTACCTTTTATTTCTATAGTTCTGCATGTGAGTGTGTTGCATACACGTGTTTGATAGTATTTCAATAAAACAGTTATCATTATTTTCAGCTTCTGCCTTATGATTGACTTGGCCTGACCCCGTAGACACAGGGCTCAAGATCTTGCTACGTTACCCTGCCTCTCGCATTGCAAACTTGTGCTCTTGGCTAATTCCCTCCCCATTGTTTTAGCACATTTAGGTGTCCCTCCCGGGACCCTCAGAAATCAGGGTAACAGAGTGGTGGAGTAATGCAGGCAGCCCCCCTACCCCTAATTTGAGTGGGAGTCACGAACCTACTCAAGTAAGGCTGGTACAGACTTAGGCAACGGCGGTAATCGTCTTAAGGTGATTTTAGGAACACGTGTGCATCAACTCCGTGTGTTTGAGCTCCAGGAGCTACTCTATCCGGGTGGAAAATCTACACCCCTTTCTCTCTTAGTTTGTGTGTGTCAACCGCCCTGGCTTGGTCACTAGCTCTCGGGTAGTGAATCAAGATCGATAGCAAGGGGCGTGCACAAACTGACCTGGGAATCACATCCCTAACTTGGGGACTATTGTGGGCTGGGATCCTAACGCCCTAGCACTTGGAGACACGTTAGGTGCAGTCCACTCTCTCCCTCCTTTCAATGCAAGGCAGTAAAAGCACT
Organism: Cyclura pinguis; assembly: GCA_030412105.1. NCBI lineage: Eukaryota > Metazoa > Chordata > Lepidosauria > Squamata > Iguanidae > Cyclura > Cyclura pinguis. The sequence continues at coordinate 11,044,306 of CM059599.1, read as the reverse complement.
TAGGGAAGAACTTCCCCCACCAGACTGACACGGGTGTGTCCTGTCATTAGTGTAAAACATGGGTGTGTCCCGTTCACAGTTTAGTAAGTGCAGGTGCATCCCGGCCCAATTTGAATTCAGGTGCATCCTGACTGCTAGCGAAGTAGGTGCGGGTGGTGAGTCCAGATCTAGAATAGGGTTTCGGAAGGTTTTGCCCGAGGAGGAGGAAGGGCCCCCTCACCCAAAAAACTGTTAGGGACGGTTCAATCTTGGTTCCTTGCCCCTTTTCCCCACTGCTTGGCCAGGCAACGCTGTAAGTTCCACTGGGTTCATTTTCCCCGTTCATTGGCAGGCAGAGTACTCGTGAAGGTTTCCGCGGAGTCTAGGTGACTCTCCCCATCCGTGAACCATTTCCTTGTCCTTTTGTCCCTAAGCTGTTGAGGTGGAAGGCTGGGCTTAGACAGACAAAAGTGACTTTTCTTTGGGCAGGCTGGAGTTAGGTTCCCTCACCTTTTTTCCTAATAGAGTTCCATAGCGTTCATTTCCCTAGAATCCCCCAGGGGTCTCAGTGATCCTACCTGTCCCTCCAGGTCCTGGTCCTGTGTGTAAGGTTAGAATGGCTGAAAGCAGCAAGATGGAAGTGAAAGACCTCATGCTAGAGAGGGACGTCAAAGCGAAATTGGAAAAGTGAGTATTGAGGAAGGGGAAATGCTCCTGAAAGGAGACAAGCTTCCAGACGGCAGATCCCTTTGCCACTCTAAGGGAGGCGTATGCTCAGGCGTGCCAGTCAAGGAACCCATTCGGGCCATCTAAGGATGCTTTGGCCACATGGGGACTTTGGCTGATGGCCAGAGATGCCTCAAGAACCCTAGTAGAGACCAGAGAGAAGTTAGGAGAGTCTGAGAAAGAGAATGCCTGGCTTCATGCCAAGATGGAGGCTCTGCGCATGGACAAGGTAACGTTCGCGTCTGTCACGCAGACCACAGCACAGAAATTGGGTGCTGCCACTCTTCAGGCCTAGACTTGGGAGGAGAGAGCTTGTGCTCTAGAAGCTGAGCTAACTCACACCAGGTCCGCGGCCAAATTCATGGTAGGGCAGGTCAAGGAACAGCAAGAGGCTGTTAGTCATGCGACTTGCCAGAAACATTGAGGCATTGGAGAGCAAGCTTAACACCCGAAGGGCATTGATCTCTGCGTTCTGCCCTGAACTGCTCCCATCGTTCTCCCTTGAAGAGCCACTGCCAGAGGATGCTCTGGCCACTCTTCCCCACAATCCAGACTGGAGCGACCACGGGGTCCCAGTCCAGCCAGTTGAGACCCATTCAATGACAAAGAGAATTGCCTCTTCAGGAGAAGGAGATTTAGATAGGGTAGAGGTGCGGAAGACCCAAGAAATTGAGATCCGGGTCCCCTGGAGAGCCACAGAGGCCAAGACGATTGCAGATCAACTTGGTCCTCTTAACAGACAGACAGGGATCATGTGGCTTAATGCCGTGATCCATTCCCACCCCACAGCCAACGGCCAGGACTTAACCCAGCTGGCTAGGTTGTGCATGTCCCCTTCTGAGCTCCCCACATTGGAATCTGCTGTGGTGGCTTGAGGCTTAGTAAGACTCAAGGCCCATGAGTGGGTGAGGGAGGTGATAAGGGTTTTGTGGCCTGGGCAGAGCGCTAGCATTCTGTACGTCATGGAGCAACAGGGTCCCAGAGAGAACCCTGAAGCTTACGTGGTTCAGAAGCAGCTTCTGGCCATACTTGCTGAGAAAGTCCCCTTGGCCCCAGGAGGGTACAATTTTAATCAGGTAGAGTTTAAGACTCTCCTTTACGGGGGTCTTAACCATGAAACCAAAATGGCCCTGGGCTTGGTGGACCCCACAACAACTGGCTGGGAGGAATTCGGAAACAACCTGCTCTGCGAGGCTGGTTCCCTGAAGCCCCCTCCTAAGCCTCATAGACGTGACACAGGGAATTGGGAGCCCATACGGGAGGTTACCTACTCCAATTATGGACCCCATTCCCAGTACAGGAAGATGGCTCCGAATTCCATTCCCAAGGGGAATTAGAACTCTCACCTTCCTCCCAGACAGGAGAACAGGCAGTGGAAGGCTAGGGATTCCCGCGGTCAGCCCAACAGGACAGGGAACTCTGCTCAGCCGCCCATAGCGCCAAAACAGACCCTGGACCTTGGTCCCCCTAAGGAGACATCCAGTGGTTATGACCCCGCAGCCCAGACTTATTCTTCAGACAGAGTAAAGATCTGGGGCATGCTTAGAAAGTTTGGACTGGACATGAGCCAGTTTGAAAAGAGGCCAACATCGGAGCTTTTGGATGCTCTGGAGAAGCAGCTTCAGGCAGGAAGTAAACAGCCGGTCAGCACCATGACCAACGGCCCTCCCCCGGCTGGATACTATCCCAGCCCGGACCTGCAGGAATAGGTGTGCCCCCAGTCCAGGAAGCTTTCCCGCAATGTCGTGGCTCAGCTGAAGCCAGATAAGTGGGGAAGGTTCTGGGTGAAGGCAGGCATTGGGACCGAGAGGCACAAGACTCCTGTCACCCTTCTTGTGGATTCCGGTGCAGCGCTGAATGTGCTGCACCCCAAATTAGTGAGACACGGTAAGCCCACCCCCGATACTGTCCAGTTGACTGGATATGGTGGTGGGGAACACCAAGCTAAGGCATGGACCAATATCCCTATGTCCATTAACACGTTCAGTTTTAAACTGTGGGCTTGTGAGAACTGAAGGGAGGACGAAGGCCTCTTGGGCATCGGATTCCTCTGGGGAAATAAGCTTACAGTGGACTATGTGAATGGGTTTTTGTGGCAATTAGACCAGGGACCCCCTGAGATCTCTGCGGTACACCTTCGTGCTGCTATTAAGGCCCCTGCCCCCATGCGGTGTGTGGCTAATGATCCATGGGTACAAGCGTTCCCTGAAGTTTGGATTAGAGACAAAATTGAGTGTGGCATGTTAATCGAAGGCAAGGATCCCCCACCACAGAAGCAGTACAAGTATCCTGCAGAGGCAGAGGAAGGCATAGGAAAGATGACTGAAGGACTTGTCAAGTGGGATATAGTCACTCCTATGCAGTCCATCTGTAACGCGCCCTTGTGGCCTGTGCTCAAGGCCGATGGTAAAACGTGGCAAATGATGGTGGATTTCGGAGCTTTGAACTCCATCACTCCCCCCGTAGCACCAATCATGGCCACATACAATGAGATCTTGTCTGCTCTTGAGGCTGGAGCCAAATATTACAGCGTACTGGATTTGGCTAATGCCTTTCATTCAATACTGCTGCACGAAGAGTGCTGGTATAAGTTCGCCTTCACGTTCCGAGGGCAACAGTATGTCTTCAAAAGAATGCCACAGGGTTTTCACTCGAGGCCCAGCATCTGTCACGCGCACGTGGTCAGGGTGTGGTCTAGGAGGCAGCCAGCCTCACGAGCCCACGACATGGCCTCAGCATACATGAATGCAAGGTCGTGCTAAGGATAGTCTCCAATTATCCTCAAAGGATATGTGGGCTGCAAGCCAGCACAGGTGCACACATATTCCATCCATAGAGGATAATGGAACAGAGCATTTGTTTTATGTGAGAGTTCCTGGAATGGAACGCCTTCATATGAGGAGGGGCACTATATACGTCTTACAGTCTTCATGCATGAAATGTGAAGATTGAAGCACTGAAGAGCTGAAACACTGAAGTTCTCTTGTCAATGTCAGAGATTAGGGAAAGATCCAGACAGAGGCAGATCTAGGGTGGAGCAACTGGAGCAGCTGCCCCAGGCACCATAGAAATGTAGACTTGGAAGAGACCACAGGGGCCATCCAGTCCAACCCCCAGCCATGCAGGAACACCCTCAAAGCACTCCCGACAGATGGCCATCCAGCCTCTGCTGAAAAACCTCCAAAGAAGGAGACTCCACTACACTCCGAGGCAGCATAGTCCACTGCCGGACAGCCCTGACTGTCAGGAAGTTCTTCCTGAGGTTCAGGTGGAATCTCCTTTCCTGCAGCTTGAATCCATTGCTCCTTTTCCTGGTCTCTGGAGCGGCAGAAAACAAGCTCTCTCCCTCCTCTACATGACATCCCTTCAAATATTTAAACACGGCTATCATGTCCCCTCTTAACCTTCTCTTCTGCAGACTAAACATACCTAGCTCTCTAAGTCTATCCTCATAGGGTATGGCTTCCAGGCCCCTCACCATTTCCTTCGCCCTCCTCTGGACTTGCTCTAGCTTGACCATGTCCTTCTTGAATTGGGGTGCCCAGAACTGGACACAGGATTCAAGATGAGGTCTAACCAAAGCAGAGTAGAGTGGTACCAGTACCTCCCTCGATCTAGACACCATACTCCTATTGATGCAACCGAGAATTGCATTGGCTTTTTTTGGCTGCCGCATGACACTGCTGACTCATGTTCAGCTTCTGGTCTATTAAGACTATTAAGACATCTAGACCCCTTTCATATGTACTGCTATCCAGCTACGTGTCCCCCATCCTATATTTCTGTATTCCATTTTTTCTACCTAAGTGTAGGACCTTACACTTCTCTCTGTTGAATTTCATTTTGTTATCCTTGGCCCAGCTCTCCAATCTGTCCAGGTCATTTTGAATTTTGATCCTGTCCTCTGGCGTATTAGCAACCCCTCCCAATTAGGTGTCATCTGCAAATTTGATGAGCATGCCCTCTATTCCTTCATCCAAGTCATTGATGAAGATATTGAACAGCACTGGGCCCAGGACAGAACCCTGTGGAACCCAGCTAGTCATTTCTCTCCAGGATGAAAAGCAGCCATTGGTGAGCACCCTTTGGGAATGGTCAGTCAACCAGTTACAGATCCACCTGACAGTAGCTCTGTCCAGCCCACATTTTACTAGCTTCTTTCAAGAATGCCACGGTGACCTTTGTCAAAGGCGTTACTGAAGTTTGGGCCGTGGGATCATATCCACCAGACATCTCCCTGAGAGAGCCTGATTCAGAGGGCTGTTGGGGGGCAGTTGGCTGCTGTGGGGGACTCCCTGCCTTGCTGGGCTGGCTGCAGAAGTTCCGTCCCTGCCACTGCCTGTTGTTCTGTCTGGGTGGCAGAGGCTGGTTCCAGTTTCCCTTGGGAACTGAATTTGGCACCATTTTCCTGTGCTGGGAATGGGGCCCATAATTTGAGTACGTTACCTCAGCTATGGGTTCCCAATTCCTGGGATCCTTCCTGTGTGTCTTGGTGGGAGGTTTGAGAGAACCTGCCTCACGCAGCAGGTCAGCGACCCACCGGAGGTTATTCCAAAACTCTTCCCAGTTGGTGATAGCTGGATCCACCAAACCGAGAGCCATCTTTGTCTCGTAAGTAAGACCTCCGTACAGAAACGTCTTGAACTCGAGACTGTTAAAGTCGTAACTGTGGGGCATCAAGTGGACCTTCTCAGACAGAATGGCGAGGAGCTGCTTCCATGCCAAGTAAGCCTCAGGGTTCTCTCGAGGACCCTGCTGCTCCATGACATAGAGCACGCTCGCACTCTGTCCAGGCCACAAAATCCTAACTACCTCTCTCATCCAGTCGTGGGCCTCGAGCCTAACCAAGCCTCGAGGTGCCGTGGCTGATTCAAGAATCGGGAGCTCGGAGAGGGACATACAAAGCCACGCCAACTGGGTCAGGTTCTGGCCATTGGCCGTCGGGTGAGAGTGTACCATCGTGTTCAACCACATGATCCCGGTGGACCAGTTTAGAGGACCCAGTTGGTCCGCAATGGCTTTGGCCTCCGTGGCTCGCCACAGGACCCTAGTCTCTGTGACCTGAGTTTCCTGCATCTCAGGTCTCTCTGAACTGCCTTCTCCACGGGGGGTGGTCAGTCTAGTCATGGACCGTGTCTCTACTGGGTTGACTGGGACCTTTGGGTCACTCCAGTCGGAATTGTGGGGAATGGTTGCCCGAGCATCCTCCGGCACCGGCTCCCCAGAAAAGTCCTCCGCGAACTTTGGGAGCAGCTCCGGGCACAAAGCCAAAATCAAAGCCTTACGGGTACGGAGCTGACTCTCCAGCATAGCGATCTGCTTATCTCCAGCCTGCCCAAACAAAGTCGCTTTTGTACACCCAAGCCCAGTTTTCCAACTCGACAGTGTTGGGGACCAAAGGACAAGGAAACGGTTCAGGGACAGAGAGGTCACCTAGACCCAGGGAACCCTCAGGAGTACTCCGCCTGCCTGAACGGGGGTGGGGGGCGAACGCCAAGGAACTTACTATGTCGCCTGGTCAAGCAGCGGGAAAAAAGAGCAAGGAACCAAAACCGAACCGTCCCTAACTAGTTTTCTGGGTGAGAGGTACCTTCCTCTACCACGGGGCAAACCTCTAAACCCTAGGCTAGGTCAGGAATCACCAGCCGCACCTAGTCGGCTAGCCAATCGGGAGGCACCCGAAATCACACAGTGGATCGCACCCACGCTTTTTCTACAACTACCACAACAAGGAACGGGACGCATCCACGTTCTGAACTCTGCGGGGGAGAGAAAATAGGAGGGTCTCCTTTCTTAAGTGCTTTTTGTGCCTTACTGCTATGGTGTTGGCTGGGTGTGGACTGTTCCTCCTGTGCTAACACCCTAAGACTTTGGATCCCAGCCCATGATAGACCCCAAGTTAGGGATGTGATTCCCGGGTCAGCTTTTGCACACCCCTTGCGGTCAGCAGTGCCGGGGCAGCTGACATACACAAACCCAGCAAGAAAGCGGAATAGATTCCAACCCCGATAGAGTAGCTCCTAGAGCTCACACACACAGAATTCTCACACACACACGTGTTCCTGCCTGCCTGAATCTCTTGCGACCTGACTGGCAGTTCCCTAAGTCAGTACCAGCCTGAATTGAGGAGGTTCACGGCTCCTTCTCAAATTAGGGGTACCGGGGCTGCCTGCATTGCTCCACCACTCTGTTACCCTGTATTCTGGGGGTCCCGAGAGGGAAACCTAAATAAGCTTGCAATTACACAAATTGGGGAAATTAGTCAAGAGCACTGGTTGGTAAAACGAGAGGAAGGGTAACGCAGCAGAATCTTGTAACCCAGTGTTTACGGGGTCAGGCCAAGTCAAGAAGCAGACCGGTTTGAAAGTAATGAATGATCTTTATTAAATACAGCAGCACACGCACACAGATAACTAAGGAAAATAAAGGTGTGAGTAAGATAGCGGGATTTTCAGAGGGATAGTTGATTGGGATGGTACAAAACCTGTTCCTGAAGCCTGGAAGAAGATGGAGAGTGATGCTGGGGTTCGATGTATCTCAGCACATAGAGCTGAGGGGAAGCTCACCAAGTGATGCTGCAGCAAGGCGTTCTGGAACTCGGGAGCGATGCAAGGAAGCACTCAAAGTCAGAGGTTTTTATAAGGAGAATTGTGACCACAGGCTAGGTCAGACTTGGGGAAAACAATAGATTTGGGGCTGGAGACAAAACCTCAGAAAGGTCAGAATTTGAATGATTGAGTTATAGCCAAATTGTCAATAGGATAGCCAGTATGCAAACGTGGAGTACTTGCATGTTGTTGTGTTGGAATATAGTCAGATCATCAAGCTGCCAGCGCTAGGCAGAGGATCTTTTGAAAGTTGCATGCATACTTAATGAAGGTACTTGCCTTGAGGTCTCCTAAAGCTGTGATTCGGCTATTTCTGGCCTGCCTGTATTGTGTTAGAATATTATGGCAATTATCAGCCAAGCCTGTGTGTGTGCCTGTCCAGGGGCCTCACAAGCACGTGGAAGGGAATGGGTGTGTGAGGCCAAATTATTGATATCAAGAGGTATCTTTTTATATCCCCCAAAGCTTGGGCTAGCCAGGACAGTAACACACCCACCTTCACACACCCCTCCCCTCCCACCCCTACTAGTCCCACTCACTTCTGCCATTTGCCCCACCCACTTCTGCCTGCCACTCAATCCACCCCTACCTGCACCCACTCTCTACACCCACCTCTGCTCACCCCTCCTCCGCCTGTCCCACTTGCCTCACCCACTTCCAACCTAGTGGTCACCCTGCCAGTTGTCGCTCCCCATTGCTCTGGGTGTTGTTAACCTTCTGGATCCAGATTAGCTCAGAAGCTTAAAATGTTTCTGTGTCAAACCTGTCAATGTCGTGATTGCTGCTGCTGTTGCTGCTGCTGCTACTGTCGTGTCCGCCTTGATGGCCATCGTGGTCTCTTCCAACTCTGTGTTTCTGTATTTCCTCCTCCTTTCCCCACATCAGCTCTTTTCTGTTCCCAATGCAATGCAAAAGGAATTTGAAGTAGAAAAACTTTTCGATGAAATTCTTGTACCTTAAGTGTCAGGTTCTTCTCCCTTTCATTCTTTTCTTTCTTTCTTTCTCTCTTTTTGTTTTCTCCTCCCTTTCTCAAAGGTCTGTATGAATGTCCCGTACATTCTTGATCAAACACCTTATTTATTCTTTCTGTATTTTATTTCTATTCTGCCTTTCTTCCAATCCGGGACCCAAAGCGATGCACAACCTAATCTTTTCTGCAGAGTGTGTCCTCCTTGTCTTCTCACATTTCCCTTAAATCCACAGAGGAGTCGTCATGAGGAAACTCCCCTTGTCTGCCTGTCCACCCTTGTTTTATTAAGAGCAAGAAAAGGTAGAGATGGACTGCAGAACACAACGGACATGCACAATAGAAAGGACAAACAAGCAGTATTTTTGTCCACCTCTCAGTGATACGCCACCCAAAGAAATTCCTCACTTCCCTCTGTAACACTCCTCTTCTCTTCTCTTCTCTTCTCTTCTCTTCTCTTCTCTTCTCTTCTCTTCTCTTCTCTTCTCTTCTCTTCTCTTCTCTTCTCTTCTCTTCTCTTCTCTTCTCTTCTCTTCTCTTCTCTTCTCTTCCCTCCTTTTCTCTTCTCCTTTCTTGTGGGTTTCCTTGCAGGCAAGCGGATCTGTGCTGGAGAAGGTCTGGCCCGCATGGAGCTCTTCTTGTTCCTCACCACCATCCTCCAGAACTTCAAGCTGAAGCCCCTCACGGACCCTAAAGACATTGATATCACACCCCAGATGAGCAGTATAGGCAGCGTCCCCCGGCCCTATCAACTCTGTGTTGTCCCTCGCTAAAAAGGTTGCCTTTGTGCAGCAAGTCACCTGGCAGAGAGAAAGTCTGTTTTTCTATACTTTTGCTACAACAAAAGTATAGATCCATTCCAGCACTAACTGAAAACATGGATGTTTATCAAAGCCTTTGGGGACTAACTGGCTAGGTCCAAATCTGTACCTGTGCACGGTTGGAAAACTCTTCACACTTCTTCTGACTTCTTAATCATGTAGAATGTTTTGACTATTTTTCAATTATTTTCTCATTTTGCAATTTACATTGTTTCAAATCGCTTCTGTGATGTGAGCTATAAGTATTTTGATAAATCAAATGAAGTAAAGAAAATCTCTTTAGAAGATGGTGGCCTGTTATCATTGAATGGAATACTTCCCTGCAGACAATCCAGTTTCTTTGGATGGCTCTGGGTTCAAGTCCTTTTATCTTCAGAGCTTTATATTCAGAGCCCCCACCAATGTCTCCTCATTGCTCCTTTCCATATGAAACATGTCAGGAGATTGATTACACCCTCAGCACAAAATCCTCCCTGGAACCGCTGCTCCCTGGACAAAACGTGCCCCAGAGGCAAGCATTAAACACAGCAGAGTTTCAAAACAGCAACAAGCGTGTGCAGCAGAGTGTAATTTACAGCATCAGCACTGACCCCTCTACCCACTGGTTAGTAACTCATACACACAGAGTTTGTCATCCAAGAATACATGGAGGATTTTAATCTTCACTGTTCCAATATATACACATCTGTACACAGGATCCACAGATCCACAGTCATAGATTCAGCATCATAGACACATCAAACAGAGGCTCGCTCAGACAGAGGTTCGGAGTCAGAGATTTGGAGTCAGAGAGACGGAGTCAAAGAGTTAGAGCATCTGAGCTCTCCTCTTTTATACACAACTGCTGATAGTTGCATCAGCTAGGGACAATGGGTGATGCAACCCCTTGCGATGATTTCACATTAACATGACTCAGCCTTATTACATGCCCCCTAGGGATTACATCATGACTTGCCAAGTCATTCCCCAGGTGTTATCCCCACATACTCATCAAATGTGTTTTCAACTGGACCAAATGTCACAGCATTTCTATCCAACAGAACAGGCATGCTTTCTCAAGCGTTTTATCTATTTTTTCAGGCTCTGAAGGTTCTTTACTTTCTGCTCTTCAAACTGTAGCCAGATGATGTTCCTTTAGAGTTTATTTGTCTTTTTACTATTTTGTCCACCATTAGTGATCTAGCAAGGAGATCATAGCATTCTGTGGCCCTTTCTGTACAACAGGGCTCAGAGACATCCTTTCGCTGAGCCCCAGTAGAGAGAGAAAGCGTGCCAGGAATGCTCCCTTCTGCACCACGCCTGGTCATTGTGGAGGGGAGTGCTCTGCCCCCACTTCTTCCCTTCCACAGTGCAGCCAGGAATTTGCCATTGCTGTGTGGGGAGGGATGCATCGCCAGCCTGCTTCCACCCTTCAGCATGGCCAGGAAAGGTGGCAGTGAGACAGGAAGGTAAGTGCAAAATGACTTTTTTCCATTTTACAAATACCATACTTGTGTGATGACAAAATGGCAGCAGGAGCGCAATGACATTGTGCAGAACCACAACTCGTGGAGCTCTGCCATCATGTCATGACTGTGGGGCAGCCGCATGGTGCGGAAAAGGCCTATGTCTCAAAGCAGGACCTAAAGCCAGATTGAAATGGATCAGTTTAATCGATTTTATTTACAGCCTCCTGGAGCTGACATGACACCGTGCTTTGGGATGGTCCATGAACCTACTATAAGTCCTTTTAATCAAATAATACTACAGCCACAGCATTCCCTTGACCTTCTAGACTGATAATCTTATCAAGAGAAGAGCAAAAACGAATTACACTAAACCCAATGTTGTGTGAGTGGAATTTGGTACACCCAGTGGAACTTCCATCTTCTTCCTTCTACTGCACCCCTTCAGCCATGCAAAAACCACCAACTCTCTCAAATCTCAGTAGGAGAGGACAACCCATTTAGGAAATCATGTTTCCCATTTCCTCTGACCAAAGCCTTCTATTGGTAGAGGCTCTGAAATTCAAACCAAGACTAATCTGACGTGATATCTTATTGAAAAACCCATTTTGGCTCTTTGTGATGACAGCAATTCCCACCTTCCCTATGAAAGTTCTTGGACTGACTGCTTTGTGAACCATTCAAGAACCCTTGAAATCTTTTACAGGAGGTATGTGCTCTCATGCTACATGTACACTACCCAGGAACTCTCATGCTTCACAGTTTACCATAAAGGAGGAAACTGAGATGAAGTAAGAATTGAGTAGTTCTATCTTCCCCCGGTAAGGTGCTATCGTTTTTTAAATCTTCCACTTTCTTCTTCTTCTTGCTTCCAACAGAGCCACCTCCATGCAAAGAGAACCCAAGATGGGTTATTTTTCCATTGTAACATAAATATCCTCATACAAGATGTAAAAGTCCACACAACCACAGAAGTGCACACTGAGGTCTTTTGAACATCCTCTTCATTTCATTTCATTTCTTTCACCGAATGATTTACTATAGTAACTGACAAGAAATAAAAATAGAAAAGTTAAAAAAAACATATCTAGACTTTTGTAATTCCTAAACAGAAGACCCTGAATATCTTCAGGCTTATCTATTCTTCTTTAGTGCTTCTTGAGAAGCAATCAAGCAATGAAGCCAGTATTTCGGCCATCACATACATTCCATCAGGAATGTTCATGCAAGGGGCTTACGTGTGGAGATTTACATATAGGTAAGCCTTCTGCCAAATTGAGAGGAATTCGAAAGTAAGCTTTCTTGCTTTCTGGCTGTTTAACTTGAGATTCCAGTCAAGTTTCAGTCATGCTGATGGGCTTCCTCTACAGTCTTATCTTTTCCTGTACCCACCTGGCTTCTTCAGGTAAGTCTTGCAGACTATTTAATAATTTCACACATAAAAAAATCTATAGAGTGACAGCATTGAAAAAAAGGTGTGAAGTCACTAAAATCCAGTAGCACCTTTAGGGTACTCCCCACCCACCCAACCTCTACCATAAGCTTTAGTTCTTAGCCACATCCTTTCAGTAACTTACACATAGTCCCCTCTCTGAGTGCTCTGCATTTTTGCTCATGAAATCATGTCTACACGCAGCTGCAAGTTGCAGATGCAGAGTTGAATATGCAGTGTAATTATGCATGTTCCACTCTTGGACTGTTATGTATTGTGCATGATGCATTGCAAACATGTCTTCAATGTTTGCTTGCACATTCAGTTCCACAACGTTTCAGTCCTATAATACACGATAATCATCTAACTCTCTGAGTGTAGAGTTATAGTCTCTCTCTTTGATGTGGGATATTTTTGGAATTTCTCTGGGAAGGTAGGAGGTATGCATAGGTTTCCCCTGAACTGGATGAATGACATGTCTCCTGCTAGGGCAGAAAAGAAGAGATCGGGCTCCACGTGCTTATAGATGGGGCATAAATCCAGCAGGGCATGCCAGTCCAGCAATAGAAGGGCATATCAGTCCAGTTTTTAAGGAGAATGCAGCAGCAACTCTAGAAATTTCTGTTGGATTTATGTCCCTGAGGAAGGCGAAGTAATTCATAACAGGCTGAACTGTGTCTGGCTTTTCTACAAGGAAAATTTTTTCTCCATCTACAAACACATGGACCCCAGTCTCCTTCCTTTCTGCTAAAACATTATGCATCCTTCACAGTATTTATTCCTGCTCTTGTCTCCTGCTAGGAGCATTTTAAGGAGCAATCAGCCTATGTGAAAATGAAGCCCTAAAATGCATTACTCAATCTTGAGGGAGGAAGGTTTGGGGGGCATTATGAAGGTACAATTTGATGCTACAAACACATAAGCATGTGTTGTATAGCCCTATTATGCAAAGTTACTCATCAATATTGATATTGATATCGTGTCCAGTTGTGGGAACTGTGTCCACTTCTGCACACCACAGTTCAGGAAGGGTATTGACAAGCTGGAATGTGTCCAGAGAAAGGCAACTAAAATGGTGGAGTGTCTGGAAGCCCTGCCTTACAAGGAATGGCTTAGGGAGCTGGGAATGTTTAGTCTGTGGAAAAGAAGGTTAAGAGTGGATATGATAGCCATGTCGAAAGACGTCATATAGAAGAGGAAACAGGCTTGCTTTCCACTGCTCCAGAAACTTGGACAAGGAGCAATGATTCAAACTACAGGAAAAGAGATTCCACCTGAACCTCAGGAGGAACTTCCTAATGGTCAGAGCTGTCCAGTAGTGGAATATGCTGCCTTGGAGTGTGGTAGAGCCTCCTTCTTTGGACATTTTTAAATAGAGACTGCATGGCTTTCTGTTGGGAGTGCTTTGATATGTGTTCCTGCATAGCAGGGGGTTGGACAAGACGGCCCCTGTGGTCCCCTCCAACTCGATTATTCTGTGATTCTATAATATGAAAAATATTATCCTTATTAAAAGGAAATAACATGATGCATTAAAAAAAATGATAATGATCAGAAAAGCTGAAGGCAGCAAGAAAAGAAGAGGACACATTGAACGTGGATGGATTGCAGGAAGAAAGCCACACCTGCCCTGAGTTTGCAAGACCTTAGCAGGGCAGTTGATAACAGAACCTCTTGGAGGTCTCTGAGTCTTAGGGTCACCATTGCAATGATATAACAGCTCTCTGTTCCAAATTATGGCCTATATTCTGCTGGACATCCAGACTTAAGTAATGTCACTGAATCATTTACTGAATGGTGAGTGAACACTTCTTTCCCATTGATTCAGTGAGTCTATGTAGATGGGACTGCCTGCAGGGTTCAGGAAATTTTTCCCTGGAAAAGAAAGGAAAGAATGAAAAATCATTGTGCCTAGGGCCAGGTAGGTCAGAATTCCAGAATACCTCACTTAAATACCTTTTCTGTCTCTAGCATATGCCTATAGTTTCACGGTTATATACGTATGATTGCACTGAAGCTGAGTTTGTTTGTTCATTTGGAAAGGAATGTTCTTCATCTTTGTTCCCAAAGGGAAAATATGGAGATGAGGTATTATGTGGTTTAACATAAGATTTCTTACTTTTTCATATCTATGGAGTAAAAAATTGAAAAGTTACTATTTAAGGGAAACTGATCGTGTAATTTTTTACCACGCATTTCCCAATAATATAGAGCAATGATCTTCTCTTGGTCTTGCTACTTGTAGCTCTTCCACTATAAAACAAAACAAAACAAAAAGTTTTATGAGTTGTACCTTGGCTGGAAAGTAACACCGACGTGTCCAGAGTCCTAGTGTTACCCCAATGGCAGACTCCATCCTGAGAGGGTATAAAATTGATATCAAATATGCCTGCCATGTCAGAGAGGTTGCCCAGGTGGGTGCGTAGACAAACAGGTTGAACGACTGAAACGAGGTCAAGGCCAAGAAAATCCCCAGTTACATTTCCCCATGGAGACCTCAGGCTAAACGCGTCTGCATGAACAAAAGGTCCTCAGCCACGAATAGCCAACTTGAGGGGATTACTGGCTTTTCCCCAGGTTGAGCAACTCTGACTTTGGAATATTCTATGAAGGCAAGGTCCATCTGCTTGAAGCAATCATGCAAGCTATCAAGTTGCTATCGTGCTGCATTTTCCCCTTCATCTTGGCCATTGTTCTTCCCAGGAGAGGGCCTACCCTCAAAGTACGTTCTGTCCTATAAGTCATCCCCATTTTTGAGGGTCTCTTCAGAGAACTCCACACCACACTGGCAGACCGGCACTCTGTTAGTCGAACGATCTCCCCAACCGCCTTTCCTCACTGAGCTCCATCCTCCTTCCCACTTCCCAGACTGAAGACTTCAGGATAGGTGCAGCATCACCGCCTTTACATCCTCTCCACTATATCCCCTATCAATGTTCACTTCTTACCCTTCTCGATAGGCCTTTTGTGCCTGAGGGAGTGAGTGCATCAGGGTGTGAGAACACATTTATTAATAGAAACCCTTTATTAGTACATTTGTCTGGTTTTTTGTTTGGCCTGACTCCATAAAAACCAGGTAAAAAATTCTGCTGGGTTACCCTGCCCCTCATTTTGCTATTCTCAGTGCTCCACTGATTTCTCCACTCTTTGCATTTTTGGAGTGAATCAAGGGGTCCCCCAAGGGACCCCCAGAAGTCAGAATAACACTAGAGGTCAAGCACTAGCAACAGATGCACCTGGTTTTGATGTCAATTAAACTGGGAAGCTCTGTGTGACAGATCTGCTCCCTCCATGTCACCTCCTTGAACAATATGTGTGAGTTTTCCTGGAGACTCATTGCGGCAGAAGTGCTTGCTGTCGAAACTACTTCATTCTCCTTTCTTACAAAAGAAGGATTTAGCAACAAGCAGCAGCATCACCAGAGAGCCAGCATGTTGTAGTGGTTTGAGGATTGGACTATGATCCTGGAGACCAGCTTTGAGCCAGCAATGTAAAGGCTAGAGTCCTGTTGCTGACAAACATGCACACAGTTCAAGTCACATGCTTATATACCTTTGGAAGGCTGTGCAAGGAAGTATGCACTAGCCCTTTGCTCCATGTGCTACTATGGCTGTTAAATGGCTGTAAAGAAAGAGTAAGGGAGGTGACTAAGCACCAAAGACTGAGGCTGCTTGAGTCCAAAGGGGAAAAAGGAAAGGGCAAGGCTTCAGAAAAGACAGGTGAGCCTTTTGCCCATGGAACTCTTCCTGATAGTCACCTTGTCCATGGGACAGTTCATGAGGAGCCTTGTGGGGTGCAGGAGGATCCCAAAGGGAGAAGGCATGGGCTTTCAGTGAGGGATCCAATTCTTCATTCAGTTTCAGAGGAAGAATGGATCATTTTAACAGTGAGGGCAATGGCAGCGAGTCAGGATAGGGGTGTAGGCTGATTTTCCTGCTGCTTCTGTCCTCACTGGGGTCTTTCCTTGATGAGGGTGTCTTTCCTTGGGGTCTTTCTTTGGCGAGGGTGGTGGCAGTGAGCCAGGATCAGGAAGAGAGGCTGCCTTTCCCACTGCCACCACCCTCGCTGGTGTCTTTTCTTGGCGAGGGTGACAGCAGTGGGCCAGGATCAGGTAGGGGCGCTGCCTTTCCCACTGCTGCTGCTGCCCTCACCAGGGTCTTTCTTCAGCAAGGACAATGGTAGTGAGCCAGGATCAAGGTGAGGCTGCCTTTCCTGCTGTTTAATTTCTGGCTTGCTAGTAAAACCAAATTACTGTGTCACGAAATGATACATGTCCAAAAAGTGTGTCAAGAAGATGAAAAGTTTAGAAAGCTCTGGTTTAGGTGAATCCTGACATCCTGGAGATATCAGATCTGTCCACAGTCACAGATGCCTGATTACCTCCCATTGAGTTCTCAGCTGTTTTAGACCTGAGAGAATTAGAGGAAAATGGGCCTAGGATGGGTGAAATGGCATGACTGCAACCCATCCCTCCCCCAGAGTGGGGAGATGTGGAAAACAAGAAAATGTTCTTCTTTTAATTTCTAGCCTAGTCTTTGCGGACACATGTACATATGAATGTATAGTTAATATCCCATGCATCTGATCAATGACATCTCCATCATAAAAACGTAACAGAGTAGCATGGCTGCTCCTGTTTTGCCCTCACTTACATGATAAGATAAAAATCAGCACTCAAGAGAACACAGGATAAAGTTCAGAAACCTTCCGTTCCAGAGGATAACAGACATGCTGGATTAATTAATGATTAACACAAGTTGTTCATATAAACCTGAAAATGGAATGTAAAGTTCAGGCAGTGGAGCACAATTCATCTTCCCAGTCCTAGAATCTGGAAACAATCCTCACATTCACTTCAGTTTGCTAGGATGGGGCCTCTGGAGACAGCCACCATTTTCCTGATCATCTGTATCTCCTGCCTTGTTCTCTCTGCTGTCTGGAAGAGTAGGACTCAGAGGAAAGGGAAACTGCCCCCTAGACCTCCTTCTCTGTCCATCATTGGGAATGCTATGCAGCTGAAGACCAACCACTTGGATCAGACTCTCTGTAAAGTCAGTGGAAGAAGGAAGGCCACCAACTCCTAAACAGACCTTTACGAGAGGGGAGAGGCCAGTATGTTAAAGTGGATTGAGCATTGGACTGCAACCCTGGAAACCAGGTCCAATTCTCCACTCAGCCATGGTAACCTACTAGGTGATCTTGGTTGCATCGCACATACTCAGCCCCAGAAGAACCCATGATAGGGTTGCCATAATGCAGAAATGACTTGAAAGCACACAACAACAATGAAGACAGTATGAGAAAATAACAGATATTTCATGACAGGACTGTTAGTTGACTTGCATTTGACTGTCTTGACCAGATAGAACCTCCTTTGGTTTGTTTATTTATAGAAGGTACCTGTTACCCTGTTTTCTGGGGGTCCCAGGAGGGACACCTAAATAACCTTGCAGTTACACAAATTGGGGAAATTAGTCAAGAACACTGGTTGGCAAAATGAGAGGAAGGGTAACGCAGCAGAATCTTGTAACTCAGTGTTTACGGGGTCAGGCCAAGTCAAGAAGCAGACTGGTTTGAAAGTAGTGAATGATCTTTATTAAAGACAGGCACACAATGTAAGTAACACACACACACAGATAACTAAGGAAAATAAAGGTGTGAGTAAGATAGAGGGTTTTTCAGAGGGATAGTTGATTCGGGTGATACGAAACCTGTTCCTGAAGCCCAGAAGAAGATGGAGAGCGATGCTGGGGTTTGATGTATTGGTACCCTGTGTACTGGGGGTCCTGGAAGGGACACCAAAATGTGCTCAACTAAAGGTGGGGAAAATTAGCTCAGAGCACTGCTTAGCGTTACAAGAGGCAGGGTAACGTAGCGAGATCTTGAACCCTATGTCTACAGGGTCGGGTCGAGACAAGGAGCACACAAAAGTTGAAACAATAAATGATGTTTTATTAAACACAAGGAAAACAGTGTATGCGACACATTCACACAAGATAACTAAAGAAAATAAAGGTTGGAGTGGTATAGAGGGATTTTTAGAGGGATAGTTGGTTTGGGTGATACTTCATCTGTCCTGAAGCCCAGAAAAATAGAGAGTGAGACTGGAGTGTGATGTAACTCAGCACATGGAGCTGAGGGGAGGCTCGCCAAGCAAAGCGGCAGCAAGGTGGGATGAAACTCTGAAGCGATCTGAGGAAGATCTCGGAATCAAGGGTTTTTATAAGGAGAATTGTGAGTGCAGGCTATGCCGTACTTGGGGAAAACAATAGATTTGGAGTTGGAGACAAAGCCTCCAAAAGGTCAAAATCTGAATGACTGAGTTATCGTAGAGGTTCTCAGTAGAGTAGCCAGTATGCAAACGCAGAGTACTTTGGTATTGTATAGGTTACCCATCAAGCTGCCATCGAGGGGCAGAGGCTCTTTTGCAGGTTGCGTGCATACTTAATGAGAGTACTTGCTTGGAGGTCTCCTAAAGCAGTGAGTCAGCTATTTCTGGCCTGCCTGTATTGTCCAGGAATATTACAGCGATTAACGGCCGAGCTTGTTTACGTGCTTGTCTGGTGGCCTAGCAAGCATGTGGAAGGGAATAGAGAAGTGAAGCCGAATTGTGATATCAAAAGGATATCTTATAATATCCCCAAAGCTCGGACTAGCCGGGGCAGTAACAGTATCTCACCACGTGGAGCTGAGGCATAGCTCGCCAAGCTATGCAGCAGCAAGGCGGCCTGGAACTCGGGAGCGATCCAAGGAAGCGCTCAAAGTCAGGGGTTTTTATAAGGAGAATTGTGACTGCAGGCTAGGTTGGACCTGGGAAAAGCAATAGATTTGGGGCTGGAGACAAAGCCTCCAAAAGGTCAGAATTTGAATGATTGAGTTACAGCCAAATGGTCAATAGGATAGCCGGTATGCAAATGTGGAGCAGTTGAGGGGTGTATAGTCTGATCAGCAAGCTGCCAGAGCGGGGCAGAGGATCTTTTGAAAGTTGTGTGCATACCTAATGGAGGTACTTGCCTTGAGGTCTCCTAAAGCTGCAAGTCGGCTATTTCTGGCCCGCCTGTATTGTTTTGGAATATTACGGAGATAATCGGCCGAGCCTGTGTGCGTGCTTGTCCAGGGGCCTTGCAAGCATGTGGAGGAGAATGGGTATGTGAAGCCGAATTATTGATATCAAGTGATATCTTTTTATATCCTCCAAAGCTCGGGCTAGCCAGGGCAGTAACAATCCCCCCCCGAAAATGGGCGATGTTGGGGACAATATCGGACATTGTCCAATTAAAATCAAAAATCATTTTAGAGCCGAATAGGGGCTTGCAGGTTGGGTAGCTGTATCACTCCACAGGAAAGGGAATTTCAGGGAAAAGCAAAGGGTTCTAGCTTATAACAACATTCCTAGCTAAAACCTAAACCTAAACACATACATACAAATGTCAATTAAACAACAATCAACAATTAAACAATAAGCAATGTCAAACTGTCCCGTTAACAGGGAACTGTCAAAGAATGAGCAATGGTAGTAAAAAGCAATTGCAATCAATGAAATAAATCCAAAGCAGGGTCTGGCAATGAAGGCAATCCAAGAAGCAATCAGTTCAATGTGAATGATGGGATGAGAGTTCGTAGTCCGGGGGAGGTGACGTGCAAGCAAAAGTCTTGGCACCCCCCCCCTTGCAACAGGAAAAGTCTTGTAGCTGGAGCGAGTGAACAAAACATAAGTCCATCCAGGCAACAGAGCAGGAACAGGAACAAAATGTCTGGGTTGGTGCAGCCTAGCTGGCTTGCTGCAAGTTCAGGAACAGTGAGGCTTTGCAGAGTTTGGAGCCTGGAACAGTCCATTGGGTTTCTCGGGTTAGCAGGATGACAAAAAGGTCCGTATTTGCAATCAGGAGGCTGTGTGGCCACCTTCCCTCATGGTCTCGGGTGTCATCGAGGAAACGGGGATCTCCAAATATCGATCATCAGATGGAACGGCAACTTTCTTTGTTAACGCCCCCCCCACGGTACTCGGGGGCGATGGTACGACCTCGGGAACTTCCTGGTCCTCCAGATCCATTAACCTATTAGAGTTTCAACAGAAGAACTGACATGATTAGTAGCCAATGTATACCATAAATGCAAATTGCCGGCTCAAAGCCTACTAGGAGTTCGAGCTGAAACTGGAAATTTTGCTCACAGTGATCTGGAAGGGTTGGTGGGAGTGAGCTATTTACAGCCGAAAGTGCCATGGCAGAGGTTCTATCATAGGAGGGTGCAGGGGTGACTGTAACAGACCGTGGTCACCCTAAGTTGTTGGTTGGGCTGACCAGACACCAGGAGACTTCGGCCCTCCAGTCGCGTTATACCACTGGGTTAGACCAGGCTTGCAAAGCTCAGAGATCAGATGGACCACACTAGCAGGGTGCTTTGTTTCAAACAATCACACATAAGTTGCCCCTGCTGAAGCCCCGTTTGCAATGGCCATCATACACCCTTGCTCAGATTGAACTAGGTAAGGCTCTGGTGTTTTGTTTTGTTTTTTTTGCTTTCTACCTGGCGGTGGGGGCTCCAAAACTGGTGAGAAAGACAGAATGAACCAAATCAGAGACAAGCGAGTGTACACTTGCTCATGGCCAGAGCGGACGCTGACTCTCTTAGTGTTTGGTCAGGATGGTTATGCAAATGTTCTAATAGCATACGCAAATTAGACACAATGCACTGGGGCTGGACATCGAGCCAATTGTGTGGGTCTTCAGCCCTTATGGGGCATTGGAGAGTAGTTCTAAATTTGTGAATTCAAAACTGAATTGAGTAACAAGTGAGGTAGCGGCGCAGATTGTTCTCACCCTAACAATCAATGCTCGCGGATGGAACAAGGAGAGAGGTCTCTGAAAGGAGGGGGTCATTCTGGGCAGTAGACCAGGATTCCAGAGTCAGACCTGGTTCCACTGAGAGGGTCATGAGGCCCCCTTGTCTTGCACTTTCGTCCCAGGACGCCATTGCACAAGGCAATCCCCCAGCGTGAGAGAATGCCAGTGTTCTGGTCTGACTTGTGTCCCTTCCTCAGGATGCCCGGGCTGGCTCTGGAGGCCCGATCTACCTCAGAGGATAGGAGGACCTCAGGACAGCCATCTCGTAGGTCTTCCCCAAAACCGTACAAAGAAAGAACTAACTACTTAAACCACACCAAAAACTAACAAAACTATATACATGGCGGAACTATTTACAGTGTCAGGGAATCCAGAGGGGTCGCCACTCTGCCTCTATTCCCTTCAGGCAATGGCCGTTCAACCATTGTTGAACACCTCGTACATGGAGACAAAAGTCTCCGGCAAGTTAATCTCCAGTAAGTCAGTGTAATTTAAAGACACTTGAGGAGCAATTACATGCACAGGAGCCTTCCCATCAGTCTCCTCAAGCGGGTCAGGGTCAACAATGCACTTTGGATTGACTGACTGGCCCTTCCACTGTTTCAGCTGAGAGACGTGGAAGAACTTCAGCCAGTCTCCCTTCCTTATAGGAATCCTCACCTGGTAAACAGCGGGGGAAATCCGATTCACAATGGGGATGGGGCCAACCCACTTGGCAGCGAGGGAGTGCTTGTCCTTCTAGGAATTTCTATACAGGACCAATTGCCCCTCCTCCCACTGGCAAGGGTGATGCACCCACCCCAGTCTCCTACATCTTTTGCAAGTTCTTCCCCAACTGGGTGGCCACTTGGTGGTGAACTTGCCCTATGTGCTGAATAAGGCTCCTCACCCACTCATTATTTAGAACCACCGGTTCCAAATCGGAGGGGAGGCTGGTGTTTATCCAAAATGCCTCGGGCAGCATCATCTTCCGCCCAGTCATCACCATGTGTGGCGTGAAGCTGTGGGACGCCACCATGCCTCTAAAGGCCATCAAAATGATCGGCAGCTTCGTGTCCTAATCTTTGCCGGAGGAACGCACCACCTTCCGAAAGGCTTCCTTCAAAGAGCGGTTTGTCCTCTCGATCTGTCTTGAACTCTGAGGATGGTGGGCGATGTGGAAGCATTGGTGAATGCCCAGTGCCTTGCACAAATCCTGGGTAACTTCACCAGTGAAGTGTACCCCTAAGTCCGAGTCAAGGTAATGTTACACTCCCCACCGCGCCCAGACATTGTTAAAGAGCAAGTGCGCTACCGTGCTTGCTGTGTTGTCCCTACAAGGAAAAGCCTCGATCCATTTGCTGAATCGATTGATGACTGTTAGACAATATTTGTTCCCACATGGGGTGGTAGGCAGAGGGCCTATGAAATCTATCTGGATGTGCTACCAGGGACCCTCGATGCGTTGGTGCTGGATGGGCACTTTGGGACCGGGGGTGTCAGCGTTGACCATGGCGCAAGCCAAGCAGTTGTTGACCCACTGGTCTACATCCTGTCCGATTTAAGGCCACCACCCCGTTTCCCGAACCCTGTCCAGAGTCACACTTCACCCTCGGTGTCCCTGCTCATGCACGAATTGAATGATGACACTGCGTAGGTCCTTGGGTGCGATCCAGTGGCGCTGGCCATTGGCATCAATAGCCCAATACACTCCCTCTAGCTGGGAGATCTTGAACTGGCCAGACTCGTCTGAGCCTTTCCTGGACAATTCCAGGATCTCGGAGTCACCTTTCTGCAAAACTCCCAGGTCGAAAATGGGAGGGACTAACTGTTCCTTTGGGTTAACCTTAACAGCTGCAATGGGGGTCCCATCGTCCAGCGAAGCGGCATTCCGGGCTATGGTGTCTGCCCTGGTGTTTTAAATACGGGTAGCCATGTTCTTTTTCTGGTGTCCTCGGATGTGAGCAACCCACATAGGTGCTTAGAAAGCACCGAAGGGGAAGGGGTGTGTGGAAATCCCTGCGTGCTCAAACTAGCTCTCGCAAATCTTTCATATTGGTCTTGAAAGGTAGAGAAGGAGGGCAGTGCAGCTTTAAGCTTCAGAAAGTCCGCCCCCCTGAGGATTTCAGATGCATGCCAGGTTCCTGGTGAATGCCAGATCTAGAGATTGCTATAGATGGAGTCCCAAGGTCAGCATGGCAGTGGCAGTTCATTAGTTGTCCTTCAGCAGCCGTCTTTGGATAGCCGTCAAAGGGTGGACTGTGAGAGGGATGTTCAGCCCGCAGCCATCTTGTCACTGGATCAGATCAAGACTATCAGGGGCAGCAATGAATACACTGAAGGCCCCTCTGTCGTGAAAAAGTCTGCTCCACGGGCAACCCCTAGACAAGAGAAACACGAAAGGACTCATGAAATCATACCAATTAATGTGAATAATAATTATTATGAATCTGGTCTGCGATTCGGACCCATTTCTCTAGATGGGCTATGGGCTTCCCATCGGATGTTTTTAGGTCATTTTGGAGCCAGATAGGTAACCAGACGCTGGCAGCCTTGGCAGTCCAGTCAGAATCTGTATAGATGGCCTTGGGGCAGTCAAGTGGTTTGTGCTCCAAAATAGCCTTTATAGCTTCTACTTCCGCCACTTGGCTGGAGTGTGGTCTGGCCTTCCCCTGTAGGGTGAAGGAGTCTGTGACTCAGATCGCTCCATAGCCTGTACGTGGGCTACCGTCCACATGCATGGATGATCCATCACAGAACCAACAAACAAAGCCCTGTAACTGAGCTTCCTCAAGGGAGGCTCCCCAGTTCACTGGCCATTGACTAATATTCAAGGGTGGTAAAGGGCAATCATGCGTGGTTCTGGTCACAACTAGATCATAGGGAGCTGGTGGGTCCTGCGGTTGCTTCTGATAATCCACCCCACGCGACACCAAGGAAACGGTCCATTTGGCAATCCTGGCGTTGGACACCTGGCCATTATGAACCTTCCCGGACAAAGTATACTTAAGTGGTGTGTGTGGGGTCTGGACAATCACACCGGTGCCTCCAATCATGAATTCCCAATGTGTTATAGCCCAGACTAATGCGAGGCAGGTTTTCTCGCAGGGAGTAAATTTGATCTCATGTGGGTCCAGATTCCTGGAGGCGTATGCTATCACAAGCTGAATGCCGTTAAGTTGTTGAGACAAAACTGCTCCTATACTCCTATCCTAGGTGGCTAGTTGTATAAGGAACGGCTTGGCGACACTCGGGTGCCAAGAGCTGGTGCCTTCATCAAATCCTCTTTAAGTTGGGCGAATGCCTGCTGTTGTGCTGGTCCCCAGTACCATTGGGCATTCTTCTCTAGTAGGGCATAAAGAGGCCTTGCCTTGGCGGCGAAAGACTCTATGAAGTCCCTAGAAAAGTTGAATGTTCCAAGAAGGGAGCGCAGGGAGTGCACGTCCATGGGGGCTGGTAACTTGGGGATCACTTCTACCCGCTGCGCATTGGGAGTGCGACCTTCAGTGCCTATACAAAGTCCTAGGTATTTTACCTCGGTGGACACCAATTGGGCCTTTTCCCTGTTAGCTTTAAGCCCGGTGTCACGGAGGATCTCTAACACCTCATGGGTGACTTCCCTGGTCTTCTCCTCTGAATTCGAGTGTATTAAAATATCGTCCACATAGGACAAGATGTGGGACCTTGAAGCTGGCTGCAGCTTGTTCCACATCTTGGCCACATGAACATGGCAAATGCTCGGGCTGGAATGGAAGCCCTGGGGCATGTGTTTAAACACATACTGTTGCCCCTGGAATGTAAAGGCAAATTTGTACCAACACGCCTCGTGTAATAGGATCGAATGGAATGCATTTGCCAAATCCAAAACCCTATAATATTTGTCTCCTGCCACGATGGCGGACAGGATTTCATTATATTTAGCCACGACCGGTGCAACAGGAGGGGTGACAGAGTTCAGAGCTCTGAAATCTACAGTCATCCTCCACGTTTTGCCGTCGGCTTTCAGCACTGGCCATAAGGGCACATTGCAAATAGATTGCATAGGGGTGACTACGTCCCGCTTGACGAGTCCCTCAATGGTTTTCCCTATACCTTCCTCTGCTTCAGCCGGGTATTTGTATTGTTTCTGAGGTGGGGGGTCCTGGCCTTCTATCAAGATGCAGGCTCCCTTTACAGTCCCACACTCTATTTTGTCTTTTATCCAGACTTCTGGGAAAGCCTTCACCCATGGATCCCTAGTCACGCAATGCACAGGGGCAGGAGCTTTAATGGCGGCACAACAGTGCATGGCCGAAATTTCTGCTGGTCCCTGATCTAACTGCCATAGAAACCCGTTCGCGTAGTCCACTGTGAGTCTGTTTCCCTGGAGGAAGCCGATGCCCAAAAGGCTGTCTTCTTCGCCCCGGTTCTCGCAAGCCCACAACTGGAAACGGAACGTCTCTATGGACATCAGGATGTTGGTCCAAGCTCAGGATTGGTGATCCCCCCCCGCCATATCCAGAAAGCTGGACACGCTCGGGTGTAGGTTCACCATGCCTCACAAGTTTGGGGTGCAGCACGCTCAGTGCCGCACCCGACTCTACAAGAAGGATGGCAGGAGTCTTTTCCCTCTCGGTCCCAATGCCTGCCTTCACTCAGAACCTTCCCCAGCTGTCCGGCTTCAACTTAGCCACAATGTTGGGGGGAAGCTTCCTGAACTGAGGGCACCCCTATGCTTGCAGATCCAGGTGAGGGTAGTATCCAGCCAGAGGAGGGCTGTTGCTCATGGCGCTGACAGGCTGCCTACCTCCCACCTGCAGCTGCTTCTCCAGAGCCTCAATCAATTCGGAGGAGGGATGTTTGTCAAACTGGCTCATGTCCAGCCCGAACTTCCTGAGCATACCCCAGATTCTCACTCTGTCCGAGGAATACGTCTGGGCCGTGGGATCATACCCGCCAGAGGTCTCCCGGGGAGAACCTGAGTCAGAGGGCTGTTTGGGGCAGTTGGCTGCTGTGGGGGACTCCCTGCCTTCCCGGGCTGGCTGCGGAAGTCCCGTCCCTGCCACTGCCTGTTGTTCTATCTGGGTGGTGGGTGCTGGTTCCAGTTTACCTTGGGAACCGAATTTGGCGCCGTTTTCCTGTGCTGGGAATGGGGCCCATAATTCGAGTACGTTACCTCGGCTATGAGTTCCCAATTCCCAGGGTCCTTCCTGTGTGTCTTGGTGGGCAGTTGGACAGAAGCTGCCCCACACAGCAGGTCAGCGACCTGCCAGAGGTTATTCCTAAACTCTTCCCAATTGGTGGTAGCTGGATCCACCAAACCGAGAGCCATCTTTTTCTCATGGTTAAGACCTCCATACAGAAGCATCTTGAACTGGAGACTGTTAAAGTCATATCCATGGGTCATCAAGGGGACCTTCTCGGCCAGAATGGCGAGGAGCTGCTTCCGTGCCACGTAAGCCTCAGGGTTCTCACGAGGACCCTGCTGCCCCATGACATAGAGCACGCTCGCACTTTGTCCGGGCCACAAAATCCTAACTACCTTTCTCATCCAGTCGTGGGCCTCGAACCTAACCAAGCCTCGAGGCGCCATGGCTGATTCACGAGTCGGGAGCTCGGAGGGGGACATACAAAGCCCACCCAACTGGGTCAGGTCCTGGCCATTGGCCGTGGGATGGGAATGTATGACTGCATTCAGCCACATTATTCCCGTGGACTTATTCAATGAACCCAGCTGGTCCGCAATGGCTTTGGCCTCCGTGGCTTGCCACAGGACCCTAGTCTCTGTGACCTGAGTTTCCTGCATCTCAGGTCTCTCTGAACTGCCTTCGCCAAGGGGGGTGGTCCGTCTAGCCATGGACCGTGTCTCTACTGGGTTGACTGGGACCTTAAGGTCACTCCAGTCAGGATTGTGGGGAATGGTTGCCCTAGCATCCTCCGGCAGCGGCTCCCCAGAAAAGTCCTCAGTGAACGTTGGGAGCAGCTCTGGGCACAAAGCCAAAATCAAAGCCTTATAGGCATGGAGCTGACTCTCCAGCGCAGTGATCTGTTTATGGCAAGCTGCATGACTAACAGCCTCCTGCTGTTCTCTCACTTACCCTACCATGAATTTGGCCGCAGACCGTGCATGATCCATCTCAGCCTCTAAGGTGTGGGCTTTCTCTTCCCAAGTTTGCGCCACTAACGTGATGTTACTAAGCTTCTGTGCAGAGGCCTGCACTACAGATGCAAAAGTTACCTTGTCTGCGTGCAGTGCCCCGATCTCGGCATGAATCTGGGCATTTTATTTCTTGGTTTCAGCTAGCTTCCCTCGGGTCTCTACCAGGGCACTACTAGCATCTCTGGCCATAAGCCAAAGTCCCCAAGCAGCCAAAGCGTCCTTAGATGGCCCGAATGGGTTCTTTGATTTCCGTGCCAGGGTGTAGGCTTCACGGAGTGTGACAAAGGGATCGGCCGTCTGGAAGATGGAGTCCTTCCAGGGGCATTTCCCTTTTCTTAACACCCATCTCTCTAATTTTCCTCGGACCTCTTCCTCCAACATGAGGTCCTTGATGGCGACCTTACTATTCTCAGCCATTTTACACAGGCCACAACTATCTTGCCAAATTCTCTAACACGAGAGCGGGACCAGGACCTGGAGTGACGGGAAGGATCACCTAGACCCCTGGGGGAACTGAAGGGAAAAGAACACAGCGGAACTCCTCTAGGAAAGAGGGATGGGAACCTATCTCCAGCCTGCCCAAACAAAGTTGCTTTGGTACACTTAAGCCCGGTTTTCCACCTCTACAGTGTTGGGGACCAAAGAACGAGGAAACGGTTCAGGGACAGGGAGGTCACCTAGACCCAGGGAACCCTCAGGAGTACTCCGCCTACCTGAAGGGGGGAACGAACACTAAGGAACTTATTATGCCACCTGGCCAAGCAGGGGGAAAAAAGGGCAAGGAACCAAAACCAAACCATCCCTAACTGGTTTTCTGAGTGAGGGGTACCTTCGTCTACCACGGGCCAAAACTCTAAACCCTAGGCTAGGTCAGGAATCACCAGCCGCACCTAGTCGGCTAGCCAATCGGGATGCACCCGAAATCACACAGCGGATCGCACCTGTGCTTTTTCTACAACTACCACAACAAGGAATGGGATGCACCCATGTTTTCAACCCTGGGGGGGGGAGAAAAGAGGAGGGTCTCTTTTCTTAAGTGCTTTTTGTGCCTTACTGCTATGGTATTGGATGGGTGTAGACTGTTCCTATGGTGCTAACACTTTAAGACTTTGGATCCCAACCCACGATAGACCCCAAGTTAGGGAGGTACTTCCCGGGTCAGCCACTTGCACGGCCCCGTCATCTACAATGATTCACTGCCGAGGCAAGTGACCATGTAGGTACGGCCACCGTACACAGCCAAGAAGGAAAAGGAGCAGAACCACACAACAGAAATAGCTCTAGAGCTCACACACACACAATTCTCACACAGACACGAGTTCCTGCCTGACTGAATCTCTTGCAACCTGCAGGCCGTTCCCTAAGTCAGTACCAGCCTGAATTGAGAGGTTCGCGACTCCTTCTCAAATTAGGGGTACCAGGGTTGCCCACATTGCTCCACCACTCTGTTACCCTGTTATCTGGGGGTCCCGGGAGGGACACCTAAATAACCTTGCAATTACAAAAAATGGGAAAATTAGTCAAGAGCACTGGTTGGCAAAACGAGAGGAAGGGTAATGCAGCGGAATCTTGTAACCCAGTGTTTACGGGGTCAGGCCAAGTAAAGAAGCAGACCGGTTTGAAAGTAATGAATGATCTTTATTAAAGACAGGCACACAATGTAAGTAACACACACACACAGATAACTAAGGAAAATAAAGGTGTGAGTAAGATAGCAGGATTTTCACAGTGATAGTTGATTCGGGTGATATGAAACCTGTTCCTGAAGCCCGGAAGAAGATGGAGAGCAATGCTGGGGTTCGATGTATCTCAGCACATAGAGCTGAGGGGAAGCTCACCAAGCGATGCGGCATCAAGGCGGTCTGGAACTTGGGAGAGATGCAAGGAAGCACTCAAAGTCAGGGGGCTTTATAAGGAAAATTGTGACCGCAGCCTAGGTAGGACTTGGGGAAAATAATAGATTTGGGGTTGGAGACAAAGCCCCCAAAAGGTCAGGATTTGAATGATTGAGTTATAGCCAAATTGTCAATAGGATAGCCGGTATACAAACGTGGAGTACTTGAGCATTGTTGTGTTAGAATATAGTCAGATCATCAAGCTGCCAGTGCTAGGCAGAGGATCTTTTGAAAGTTGCATGCATACTTAATAAAGGTACTTGCCTTGAGGTCTCCTAAAGCTGTGATTCGGCTATTTCTGGCCTGCCTGTATTGTTTTGGAATATTACGGCAATTATCGGCTGAGCCTGTGTGCGTGCTTGTCCGGGGGCCTCACAAGCACATGGAGGGGAATGGGTATGTGAAGCTGAATTATTGATATCAAGTGATATCTTTTTATATCCCCCAAAGCTCGGGCTAGCCAGGGCAGTAACATACCAATAAAGTATTCAAGAATTTGGAGAGCCAAAGCAGTCACATCCTTCTCCCAAAGATATTCTAGCAGTCAAGGGAAGGGAGACAACAGAGGAAAGGAAGAGAGAGAAAGGCAATAGGCTGTAGAGAAAATGTGCAGTTGGTTCTATGATGTATGCTTAGGATTCTTTATTATGTTTTTCTATTTCTCTGATATCTACTTAGGATATTTTCTGTGATATGTACAAAGAAAGCCAACATGGTGTAGTGGTTTGAGAGGACTCCAGGAAATTAAGGGTAAAATCCTCTCTGCTCGGCCATGGAAACCCCCAGAGTGACCTTGGGCAATGCATGCTCATTCGGGAAGTAACTAAAACCTCTTCTAAACAAAAATGGCCAAGAAAAATCCATGATAGGTTCTCCTTAAGGGTGTCATGAATAGAAAAGAGTTGTAGGTGTACAATACCTATGTAGGCTTGATTATTTTGTGTGGCCATATGAGCTACAAGGTTAGCCCTAAGGAGAGATTTGAATGATGCAGAATTATCACTAAAAGGTCAGGCATCCCCTCCTTTGGGAGAATGTCTCAGTGGTCACTCATTAACGTGCCTCTTTCTTTTTCTTTCTTCAGCTCAGTGAAAAGTATGGCCCCATCTTCACAACGCATTTTGGAACAGAACCTGTTGTGGTGCTGTATGACTATGATGTAGTCAAAGAAGCCCTGATTGACTGTGCCGAGGAATTTTCAGCCAGAGGAAAAATGCCCCTGGTTGATAAAATCTTCAAAGGGAAAGGTATTTTGGAGTGTTGTCTGGTTTGCAGGTAGGGACTGATGGGATTTGTGTTTTCTCTATAAACTGCAATGAGAATCAGGACCACTGAGATGAAGATAAGAAAGTTAGCAGAAAATGGTGATGAATTGCAGAGTCTTGAATCACGGAGGTTGGTGAAGCAGAGTTGTCTCACTTTTGACCACCAGAATATTTCTTGCAATACCAATACAGAGTGGAGACACTGGAAGGATTGGCTGTCATATACGCTTGTGTATGATGGTCAATTCTTCTAATCTCTCTAATTTCATTTTCCTCATGAGAAAACTTGTGATTTGAGGGAAATTTGGTACCCATGCTAGGAGTCCATTGATTTCTGTGGCTGAGGATATACGCTTCGTGGAAAACAGAAAGAATACTATCCTGTTGGACTTCCTGATTTCTCTGTTACCTTTCATCGTGGTATGTGTGTGGAACAGATTGGTCAGATGGGAGTAGAAGAGAGACTCTTAGTTTGGCCCCTATTGACTCTTACTTGATGAGTGATGGTGGGGAAATTTATTCTCATCCTTAAAGAAATGACACTATGAGGTGCTGAGGAGGTTTCACCCTGTCCCTCATCTTGTTCCATTTCTATATGAAGTTGCTAGGTGAGGCAATTTGGAGTTTATGGTAGGCTCTTCAGTATGCTGAAGACACTTAGCTCTCCTTCTTCTTGTCATTGGAGTCCCCTGGGGTTCTATAGATGTATAAGTGCCCTATGCTGGAAGGAACAGGTATACAACTTTGAAATTACTCTCTATTTCACCCTGTCATAAAACGCCCAGGTGGGATCCATGCCTCTCACTGTTTGGAAATAGCCCTAGATCCAATGATCTCAACCACTTGGAAACTTTATTCTTGAAAGAGACTTTTTCTAAAGATTTGTCTAGGCGGGGGCAATATACTGTGATAGGCCATGGGATCAGGGGTTTGTCTGCCATGCTACCTCAGTTGTGGAATGCCCTCCCATTGGAGGCCCTTTTGGCACCAACACTGGTGTAATTTAGGTGCCAATTTAAAACGTGGCTTTCTAGTGTTGGTTTTATTACCATATTTGAATGTCAATTTGTTTGACATACTTTGAGTAAATTAAAATTATCATTCAGTGATCATATTTTAAATAGCTTCAACTGATTTTGTGGAATGCCGCTCTCAGATCATATGATATAGGGCAGGATAGAAATATTGAAAGAAACAAAGGGACTAAAGTGAAAAATCTTGATTAAATTGCATTTAATTCAAGGAAATTTAACTATTAACTTATTCTCATCTTACCACTTTAAGTTAATCAGCTACATTAAATTCCCTACCAGAATGAAGTTAAAAAATGCCACCTATAGTACAGTGGCCCGTCCACATCCACGAGAGTTTGGGGCACAGAACCCTCACTAAAGAGGACAAATTGCTAATAACTCCCCTCTGTTCCATTCTGGGTCTCTATCCTTCCATTCCCTTACCTGTTGTCCTTGCATGTGAGCCTTCCTTCTGTGTGCTTGGGTCAGAGGAAAGGGAATGGGGGGGAGCTTCAGAGGACAGAAGGAACTCGCATTGAGGCAAAAGTTAAGGGAATGGGGAAGGGAAGGGAGGAAGGCAGCACGTGCTTTCCTTCTCCAAAGCTTCCCCTCCCATCCCCTTGCCTCTGGCCCCAGCACTGATAACTTGCACTGAGGCAACAGGTAAGGGACTGGAGGAGGAGAATGGGGGGGCACGGGCTCCTTGTGAATAATCAAATCAAGTTTGTGAATGTCAAACTCGCAAATGTGGAGGGAGGACTGAATTTTGACTACATCCCTTCTTCTCTCTGCTTGAAGCTTTGGAGAAAATGATATAGCTGTATAAATTTTTGAAAATCCCATCCTGCCTGTTAAACACACCTTCATTTTCCCTTTCTCCCCTGGAAAAATCCCAGGGATAAGAACAACAAAATTCAGTTTCTTTGAATAGGTGAAGAGTCCTTTAATGTCCAACACAGAACAAAGTCTTCCAAAGCAGACCACTTTTACCCTTCCAAACTTTCCTTACTACTTCTTGGCTTACAATCTTTTCACTCCAGGCTCATGAGAATACTGTAAGTGAGTTTCCTGGGATAGATGATGGATCTGTAGGTAATGTCTGACAAGAACAAAGGAGGATAACCTATATTGCAAAGTAAACCACCATCACCCATCCAAGCTAGACTTACTAGTGGTTGTCTTATAATCTTTTCACTTTGAAGTTAAATAAGCTAGCATAGTGTTCTAAACAGGTTATTTGGAAATAACCTGTTTTTCCCTCTCTCTCTTTCTCCCTCTCTCTCCCTCTCTTGTTCTATTTCTCTCTTCCCTTTGTAGGGATCATATGGAGCAATGGAGAGAGATGGAAGCAGCTCCGGCGTTTTGCCTTGACCACCCTCTGCAACTTTGGGATGGGCAAGAAAAGCATTGAGGAGAGGATCCAAGAAGAAGCTGAATACCTCCTGGAAAAGTTACATGCCACTAAGAGTATGTAATTTCTGTCCAACACCACAGTTCCCATTGGTATCTCTATGACTTTCCAGGAGATTTTTCCCATACTCCCTGTCCCCCAAACACCCTGGCATAAAGCTCCAAACTCAAAACTTTTTTATATGATTTAGCTTTGGGATTATTTGCAGTACTTTGTTGATTGTTGATGAGAGTGAAGTTCCTGCCTTTTGTTCAGATGATGCAGCCAGAGTCCTGGAATTTATCATCAGGAGGTGGAAGGGTCTATGGATTGATACGATTAGGAAGCTTTGAGACTTCAAATGGTCTATGCAAAGGGCCCCTCTCACACAGCTGGCAAAAATGTAGCTCTGCTACATCAAACTCTTTAGTTACAATCAAGTTTCATGAGTTTCCATTCTTTCGGAGGACTTACTATTGTATACTTAGTTACTAGTGTACTTTTAGTCCATAGCAAGAGACTACACCTCAGGTATTCAAAGACTGACACCACAGGAAAGAAGCTGAGGTCTTCCACTGAACATCCACACACACACACACACACACACACACAGAGGGAAGTAGCAGTCCCACCCTATTCTGCTTCAGTCAGATGTCACATGGTATCCTGTGTCTACTTCAGGACACAGCTTGGAAGGGTGATGGTGGTTTATGTTGCAATATAGGATATTGACAAACTGGAAAGTATCCAGAAGAGGGCAAACAAAATCATAAAAGGCCTGGAAACCACTCCCTATGTGGTATGGCTTAGTGAGCTGGATATTTTTAGCCTCGAGAAAAGAAGGTTAAGAGGTGACATGATAGCTATGTTTAAATATTTGAACAAATGTAATATGGAGAAAGAGGCAAGCTTTTTTACCACTGTTCCAGAGACTAGGACGCTATGCATCAATGGTTCAAATTTCAGGAAAAGAGATTCCATCGAAATGTTAAGAAGAATGTCCTGACAGTAAGAGCAGTTCAACAGTGGAATGCTCTTGGGGTATGGTGGAGTCTCCTTCCATGGAGGTTTTTAAACAATGGTTGGCTGGCCATCTGTCAGGAATGCTTCGATGGTGTTCCTTCATGACAAAAGGGGTTTGGACTTGATGAGCCTTGTGGTCTTTTCACTAAAACCTGGACTAAAGGAATATGTATGTAGCGGCTGTGGCCCTTTAGCACCAGGGAGGCAGATTCTAGAATCTGTTCAGTAAGCTTTGCTACAAAGTTGTTGTTTTAGCCAGGTAATTGGAGGACTTAGAGGAAGCTGGAAAGAGGCAGTGGAAGTAAATCTTACTCTTAGCAATTTACTTCTTTTGTTCTCATATTGATCACAATGAGTCACTCTTGTGTTTCCTCTGTTTGTTCCTGTTCTGTCTAACTTGACAGATCAATCTCCTGCTGGGCTCACATGGAGGGAGAGCGCATTATGGGGATCTGCAGTGTTAGCCATGGTGTGATCTGCATGTGATTCTGCCACCAGCTTTCAAGGGATGCTGGAATTCCACCAGCTATGATGTTTTTCTTCTGCTGTAGACAGCCAACTACATTGACGTACCACTGAGAAACCTGAACTTTTAGCAGTGATGCGCACTAGTTTCCGTTACCAAATAAACATTCCGGGAAGCCTAGAGTTGCACTCACTTCCAGCTCTCTGCTTTTTCTTCTCCTTCCAGAGCAGCCCTTTGACCTGACTTTTCTGCTCAACTGTGCTACTTCCAATATCATCTGTTCAGTTGTTTTTGGAAAACACTATGACTATGATGACGAGTAGTTTCTAGCAGTCATGGGCTTATTCAGTGAGAACTTTGAAATTGTCAGCTCTCCTTGGGGTCAGGTAAGTCATTAATCATCCAACTCAAAAATATATAGTCTCTCCTGCATCCACACATGGATGTCAGAGGGAGGAGAATGGAAAGACGGCCACAGGGGTTTTGCAGATGGAGAAATAATGAGACTTTCGAGAACTGGGAAACATGTTTTTGACATAGGAGGATTGCATGTATTTCTTTATAGGAAAAAAAAACATATTTCTTCTCAAAGAGATCCCTTAAAAAGTATAAATAGCAGCAGGAAATTGTGCAGATCACTTGGTGCTCCCACACCCCCCCACAAAGCAGGGAGAATACTGTGCAAACTCTTCCTTCACATTGATTGACATTTCTATTGTCATCTTACTGGAGAGATGAGCAACAGTACCAGAGACAAGGCACAGTATCTACAGAATTTCTTCTCCTTCCTGCTGTATTTCATATTCTAGAGTTGTCACCCTTGCTCTTTCAGGGAATTCAGAAGTCATTGGAAAATGAAATCATTTTCCAGTTGGTCTGTCAGTGACACTCAATTCATTTCTATGACTTCCCCTTTAGCTCGCCAACATTTTTGCTTCCTTCATGAATTTCATCCCTGGGCCTCATCACAGAGTGGAGTCAAACGTCAAAAAAGTCACAGAATTTGTTTTAGAGGAAATGAAGGAGCACAAGTCTACCCTGGACCCCAGCTCACCTCAGAATTTCATTGACTGCTACTATGTTAAAATGGAGCAGGTAAGACAAAATCATGCACTCCACAAGGTAGGAGGAGATCTTGTGCCTTTGGATTTGTTACCAGGTTGCACACCCCCACACTTTGATATGATTTAATTGGTAAAATATATTAATAAATTTAATTGACGTAAAATATAAATTATATACACTTATGGCTGAAAGACATGTGAAGAAAGGACGGTGGCTGAGAGTAGGTCGGAGGTGACCTCAACACGGCCTGGTCATAAGTTCGCTGTAGATTACCTGGGAAAACCTGACTTAATGGCTCTAAACTACTCCTCTCAACTCCCCACAGAAAACAATAGTCAAGCCAGATACAACAGGCAAGTACTCCTGATGTGTGCATTTCCTACTGAACCCCTCCCCAGTCACTGTATCCCACCAGGACATTGAAAAAAACAGTTCATTCCAGACCCTTTTTGTTTACTCTGCCAGAAAGCAATTAACTCACACCACATCAGGTAGAGAAATAGAGTATAAAAATCCTCCATTTTGAACAACTATCTTCACAGTTCACCACTTGCTGAATATCTCCCTGCCACTTTGATTGTCAGCTCTGTACTTCCCTTAGATGTACAAGTCTCAACCACATTGCTCCTTTTTCACTACTCTTCTGGATTCGTATAATTATAACTCAAAAACCTGAGCCTTGCCATCCATAATTTTTCCTTACTTTATCTTTCAGTTAGCTCATATGAGTGTGTGACTGTTTGAATCTTGTGTGCATGAGTGAATGAATTGCCTTCAATAAAACACATTTTAGTTTCCCTTTAATCTCTGGTTGGTTCTTCCCTGCATGATTCCATAAACATTGATGGAAAGATCTTGATAAGTTACCCCCCTTGCAGGCCTACTAATTTTGAGCTAATTAATTCTCCATTGTCACATGGAGGTACTGGCATCACAGATGAACCCCTGAGTCACCCGCATTTTAGGATAACAGATTGTCCAGGAGGATGTGTCTCCTTCTAGGTTTACTCTCTTAACCCCCACTCTTCTTCCCCTAAACTTCTGGTTCCCCAAGCAATTTACACCAAAGTCCATAATTGCAATTTAATTAAATTGTCAGCATTCTTCTTCAGCAGTTTGATGGTAACCCTGGTTTTATTACATACCTGAAACTTTTCATCCTCATTGGAAACCTGTTACTAGTTCTGGAAAGGGTTTTCTAGAATCATAGAGTTGGAAGAGACCACAAGGGACATCCAGTGTTTCTGTTTTTCTGACCTTCCCCTTAACAAATCAGGACAAACAAAGTTTCCAATATCTTCGGTCATTGGCATTTGTTATATACTTCTGTTATTTTATTTGATTGAATGCATATTTCTGCAGGAAAAAGAGAATGGGGCATCTGAATTCAACATTGAGAATATGGTTCTCTCCATATTTGACTTGTTTAGTGCAGGAACAGAAACAACTAGCACCACTCTCAGATACGGGCTCCTGATTCTACAGAAATACCCAGAGATAGAAGGCAAAACAAGTATGCATCAATGCTTTCACTTGTGTTGGGTTCCCACCTTTCAGCTTCTCTAGCTTGGGCTATATTGAAAGTCTGTTTAGCTTTCCTACACTAAGAGTGAAAATCTTTCTGTTTCTGCAAGGAAAAACTGAGAAAAATTCAGCCACTTTTTCCTAGCTCGGCAAGAATAGGAGAGTTTACACACAACATTCAAACCCTTTTTGTACTTCGGGGGGGGGGGATTTATTTCTGGAAAGGATATCTGATTTTCCCATGAAAGAAAAAAAAATGTTTTTGCCTAAAAACATGGCTTGTTCAAAAGTCATTGACTCTTACCCAAAGACACATCAGTGAGACCACTCACAGAGCATATGACCATGAGATGTTGTTCAATGGAAATACTCCACAACTGAACATGCAATGCAATGTGAAATATGTTATGGCAATATGCATTGCACACCTGGATGTGCAGTGCTCAAAGCACACTGTGCATCTCCCTTTGATATGTTGCAATGGTACTGCATGCTCAGTTCTACTTGTGTGACTCTAGTGATAATAGAAAAGGACCAAATGCAAGGAAATCCAGAACTCATCAACCACACTGACCAAACAAAGAGAGCTGATGCCCTAGAAGCTGATGGCTGTTCATTCAGAGATCAGTGCATGTCATTCAAGCATCCTTCCCCATAGACAGTATGTGTTTGGATCTATGGCTCACAAATACTTGCAGCCACTTTAGAAACCGAAGACCATTGGAAGCCAGATATTTTGATCCCTGTGGAATGTCTTTGGGCTGGAATTTGTTTAGACCATCAGGACAACAAGATCGGAACTAAAATTCATAATGATTTGTATTATTTGTGATGATGTTTTCTCTGTCTCTGGGTAGTTCTTGGGACATAAAGATGGAAACTTTTAGCCTTACGGAAAAAGTGGTCACTGAGTTCGGATCCAAACATTGTCAAAACATAAATTTTACATTGCAATGAGCCACACAGGTCAAACCTTCAGTGCAGTTCGCATGAGTTCTCTCATGTTACCTGGATTTTTGTGGCTTGCAATGGAACTTCATTTGTCTCTCCTCAGGGAGAGTGCAGAAAGAGATTGACTGAGTGGTTGGATACTCAAGAAGGCCTTCATGGCTGATCTTGGACAGATACCTTACACGGATGCTGTTATCCATGAGATTCAGAGATTCATCTCTCTTGTCCCATTGAGTCTCCCCCATGCTGTAATCAAAGACACACAGTTCAGACAATTTCTCATCCCCAAGGTAGGTTCTTTGTTTCCATTTCAAGGGTTTTTCCTGAACCAACAAGTATTAGAGCTATATCCCTTAACCTTGCTTGGCTTGTAAGGATCACTGAGGGGTTTGCTCTCTCTCTGATGATAGATTATCTCCCTGGATCCTTTATTCCCTACAGGGGACCACAATATATCCTGTTCTGACCTCTGTGCTTCATGGTGGCAAGGAATTTCCCAACCCCACAGAGTTTGACCGACAGTATTTCTTGCATGAAGATGGGGCCTTCAGGAAGAGTGACTACTTCATGCCCTTTTCAGCAGGTAAAATGATCCCTCTGTTACTGCCCTGGTTAGCCTGAGCTTTGGGAATATAAAAAGATATCTTTTGATATCAATGATTCAGCTTCACATACCCATTCCCTTCCCTTGCGAGGCCCCCGGACAAACATGCATACAGGCTCGGCTGATAATCGCCGTAATATTCCAAAACAATACAGGCAGGCCAGAAATAGCCAACTCCCAGCTTTAGGAGACCTCAAGGCAAGTACTTTCATTAGGTATGCACGCAACTTTCAAAAGATCCTCTACCTAGCGCTGGCAGCTTGATGATCTGATGATACAACACTCAAGTACTCCACGTTTGCATACCGGCTATCCTATTGACAATTTGGCTGTAACTCAATCATTCAAATTCTGACCTTTCGGAGGCTTTGTCTCCAGCCTCAAATCTATTGTTTTCCCCAAGTCCGACCTAGCCTGCGGTCACAATTCTCCTTATAAAAACCCCTGACTCTGAGCACTTCCTTGGATCACTCTTGGCTTCCATCCCGCCTTGCTGTCGCTTTGTCCAGCGAGCCTTCCCCTCAGCTCCACGTGCTGAGATCCACGCTCCCCAGCTTCTCCACTTCCAACCGGGATTCAGGACAGGTGAAGTATTACCCAAACCAGCGACTCCTTTAAAAACTCCTCTATCCCACTCCAACCTTTATTTCTTTAGTTATCTTGTGTGAGTGTGCCGCATACACTGTTTTGATTGTGTTTTTAATAAAACCACCTTTATTATTTCAACTTCTGTGTGTTTCTTGACTTGGTCTGACCCCGTAGACATAGGGCTCAAGATCCTGCTAAGTTACTCTGCCTCTGGTAACACTAAAGCAGTGCTCAGAGCTAATCTTCCCCACTTATTGTCGAGCAAATTTTGGTGTCCCTCACGGGACCCCCAGTAAACAGGGTAACAGAGTGGTGGAGCAATGCAGGCAGCCCCTGTACCCCTAATCTGAGTAGGAGTCGCGAACCTTCTAAAATCAGGTTGGTATAGACTTAGGTGACGGCCAGTCAAGTGGTTAGAGATTCTGTTAGGCAGGAACACATGCGTGTGTGTGAAATCTGTGTGCTTGAGCTCTAGGAGCTACTCTATCGGGTTGGGAATCTGTTCCCCTTCTTGCTTGGTTTGTGTATGTCAGCTGCCCCGGTGTGGTCACTGCTGGCCCTTGGGCAGTGAATCATTATCTGATAGCAAGGGCTGTGCACAAGCTGTCCTGGGAAGTACCTCCCTAACTTGGGGTCTATCGTGGGCTGGGATCCAAAGTGTTAGAGTGCTAGCATGTTAGGAACAGTCTACGCTCATCCAACACCTTAGCTGCAAGGCAGAAAAGCACTTAGGAAAGGAGTCCATCCTACTTTCTCTCCCCCCCCCGGAGAATACGGGTGCATCCCATCAGTTGTTGTTGTTGGGTAGCTTTGAAAGCGCGGTTGCATCCCGGTTGTGTAATTCTCGGGTGTGTCCCGATTGCTAGCAAACTAGGTGCGGGTGGTGATTCCCGACCTAGTGTAGGGTTTTAAGAAGTTTGCCCCGAGGTGGAGGAAGGCACCCCTCACCCGAAAAACTGTTGGGAAAGGTTTCGGTTTAGGTTCCTTGCCCTTTTCCCCCACTGCTTGGCCAGGTGGCGTAGTAAATGCCATAGGGTTCGTTTCCCCCCTTCAGGCAGGTGGAGTACTCCTGAGGGTCCCCTGGGTCTAGGTGACCCCCCCGTCCCTGAACCGTTTCCTCGTCCTTTTGTCCCTAGTGCTGTTGAGGTGGAAAACGAGGCCTAGGTGTACAAAAGTGACTTTGTTTGGACAGGCTGGAGATAGGTTTCCATCCCTCTTTCCTAGAGAAGTTCCGCAGCAGAGTTCATCTCCCTATAATCCCCCAGGGATCTAGGTGATCCTTCCCGTTACTCCAGGTCCTGGTACCATTTTTGATTAGGAAGTTCAGAGGTTAGGAATGGCTGAAAGTAAGGTTGCAGTCAAGGACCTCATGTTGGAGAAGGAGGTCTGAGGGAAACTAGAGAAGTGGGTAGTAGGCAAAGGAAAATGTCCCTGGAAGGAGTCCAGCCTCCAGATGACAGACCCCTTTGCCACCCTAAGGGAAGCGTATGCTCAGGCACGCCAGTCCAAGAACCCATTTGGGCCATCAAAGGATGCTTTAGCAGCCTGGGGACTTTGAATGACTGCCCGAGATGCCTCAAAAGCCCTGGTAGATGCCAGAGATAGATTAGTGCAGGCGGAGAAGGAGAATGCCTGGCTTCAGGCCGAGATGGAGGCACTGCGCGCATACAAAGTAACATTAGCGTCCATCTTGCA
The DNA here is from genome assembly GCA_030412105.1 of Cyclura pinguis. Taxonomy (NCBI): domain Eukaryota; kingdom Metazoa; phylum Chordata; class Lepidosauria; order Squamata; family Iguanidae; genus Cyclura; species Cyclura pinguis. The sequence goes on along the minus strand of CM059599.1, from coordinate 11,003,885 downwards.
GGCCTCCGCATAGAAGCTCAACGATGTCACCTTGCTGGCCCAGTCTTGGGAGGAAGGAGCCCATGCCTTAGAGGCTGAGCTCACCCACGCCAGGCCTGCAGCCAAGTGTATGGTAGGGCAAGTGAAGGAGCAGCAGGAGGCTGTGAGTCATGCAGCTTGCCACCAGCACATTGAGGCACTGGAGAGCCAGCTCCAAACGTGCAAAGCCTTGATTTCGGCTGTGTGCCCGGAGCTGCTCCCAATGTTAGCAGAGGATTTTTTTGTGGAGCAGCTGCTGGAGAATGCTCGGGCAACCCTTCCCCACAATCCTGACTGGAGTGACCCTAAGGTCCCAGTCAACCCAGTAAAGACACAGTCCATGACTAGACGGACCACCCCTCTTGGCGAAGGCAGTTCAGAGAGACCTGAGATGTAGGAAACTCAGGTCACAGAGACTAGGGTCCAGTGGCGAGCCACGGAGGCCAAAGCCATTGCAGACCAACTGGGTCCTCTAAACTGGTCCACCGGGATCATGTGGTTGAACACGGTGATACACTCTTATGTGACAGCCAATGGCCAGGACCTGACCCAGTTGGCGTGGCTTTGTATGTCCCTCTCTGAGCTCCCCATTGTTGAATCAGGCGTGGCGGATCGAGGCTTGGTTAGGTTCGAGGCCCACGACTGGATGAGAGAGGTCATTCGGATTCTGTGGCCCGGACAGAGTGCGAGCGTGGTCTACATCATGGAGCAGCAGGGTCCTCGAGAGAACCCTGAGGCTTACGTGGCACGGAAGCAGCTCCTCGCCATTCTGGTCGAGAAGGTCCCCTTGACACCCCACAGCTACGACTTTAACAGTCTTGAGTTCAAAACGCTTCCGTATGGAGGTCTTAATCACGAGACAAAAATGACTCCCGGTTTGGTGGATCCAGCCTCCACCAACTGGGAAGAATTTGGGAACAACCTCTGGTGGGTCTCCGACCTACTCCATGAGGCAGGATCCCTCAAACCTCCCACCAAGACCCACAGGAAGGACCCCGGGAATTGGGAACCCATAGCCGAGATTACCTACTCAAACTATGGGCCCCATTCCCAACACCGTAAGATGGCGCCGAACTCCATCCCAAAAGGGAACTGGAACTCGCGCCCCAATCCCAGACAGGACAGCCAGCGCTGGCAGGCCAGGGACTCCCGAGGCCAGCCCGGCCGGGCGGGGAACTCCGCTCCCCCACCTGCCGCCCCTAGACAGACCCCAGGCTTGAGTGGTCCTAGGGAGATGTCTGGAGGATATGACCCAACTGCCCAAATGTACTCCGCCGATCGAGTACGCCTTTGGGGCATGTTACGCGGGTTCGGTCTGGACATGAGCCAGTTCGATGGGAGACCCACATCTGAGCTCCTTGACACCCTGGACAGGCAGGTCCAGCTGAGAAATAGCCAGCCTGTGAATGCGGTGACCAATGGTCCCCCTCCAGCTGGATATTACCCTGACTTAGAGTTGTAAGGATAGGGGTGCCCTCGGTCCCGGGATCTCCCCCAGAGGATTGTGGCTCAGTTGAAGCCAACAGATGGGGTAGAGCTAGGGTGAAGGCAGGCACTAGGACCTATAGGGAAAAGACCCCTGCCACCCCTCCTGCAGACTCCGGAGCAGAGCCAAAGGTGCTGCTCCCTAACCTGAGAAGACAGGGTGAGCCCACCCCTGATGCTATCCATTTCACTGGGTATGATGGGGGGGCAATCCAAGCCCTTTCGGAAAACCCAAGCGCCCCAGGCACACCAGAGCCAGGTAGGTTGCACCTCCTCCTGACTCAACCACGAGTGCGAATCCAGCCACCTTCAAGACCATAGTACTTTCAGAGCACCGAGAAGGATCGCACCAGGCTAAGGTTCAGGAGGAAGCCCCCACCAAATTTGACCAGGCACAAGATATTGCCAGCATGTGTGAGAGCCAGGAAAGGGAGGACACACAGCAAGGGGAAGCCAGCCCCAAGCTCCCAAAGCTCTCCATTGTCCCTGCTCTGAGCCCCCGGCTAGAAACCAGCAGTTTCCCCCGGGGATTTCCTTGAAGCCTTGGCAAAGAGAGTCCACCCTCTCCTTGCCATCTTTCTGGGGAATTTCACATGGGATTGGGGATTCAAACAGCAAGGGGCTCCCGCCCAGCCAGAGCACAGCTAGCAAAGGCACTCGCCCTGGCACACCGTGTATGGACCATGCACACTCCCTTTGACTGCAGTTCAGCTGGGGGGATGTTAATAACTAAATGCCCCATGGAGATAGAAATGGCTACCGCCTCCCCCTCCGTGCAGACGTTCTGGTGCCACCTTGTCCTTAAGGGCCATGGCACTTACGTTATTGTGACTCTGGTGATATTGAGAGGGGCCAAGACAGCTCTTGGCTTCATCTCGATCACCACTCTGCCTAAAATGACAGAGGTGCAGGAGGCACTTGGGTCAGATACCAGCCTCCCCTTTGATTTAGACAAAAGGGTCTCAAGCAATGAGTGGGCACTGCCACTCTTACCAGTAATTTCAGAGACCCACAAACAAACTCACTCCAAGGAATGGAAGGGTCAGCTGGTTGATCCTGCATTGGTAGTTATCTCCCAGCCCGAAGATCCCGGTGTCCAAAGACCCAATGTAAGTTCCATGATTTGCCAGACTTCCTTGAGTCACAAGGAAGTGCCAGCCATTAATTTATCTGAGACATTTGCGTACATCTATGAGGCGTTTGACAATGGTTAAATTGGCATTGTCTGCGTGGGACGGAGAGAAGTGGCAAACTCACCGACTTCCCGATTGTATATATAGTTCCTGTTCATAGTTGTACTTGGGTAGCTGGGATGTGGTGTTAGTGCTGTTGTGAATTGTTTTTGAATTGAATGTCCCATTTGGTTCCAAAAGCCTATCTGAAGACGACCATCTTTCAGGCCTGCCTCAGAATCCAGCTTTCTTGAGGTAGGGGAGCTGTGCACTCAGAACCCACATCTAGCTACCGGTACCGTTCCTACAGACCCCAAAGCCCTTGGTATACATCATCAGGCTTGGAGTCAGGCTCTAGGTTTCAGCGATGAGGGGGACCTCGGTGAACTGCCAGCTGGAATCCTAACTTGTTCTGGAATGGCTTTGGATATCTCAATCTGGCCTCATTCCGGGACGACTCTGGGTGACCCAGTCTCAGGACCAGCGCACGAATGTGAAATTCATACCGGGTTTCCTTTATGGTGCTGGGTTGTTAGACCTTGCTGCGGGGTCGGCTGATTGATGTGAGTTCTGAATCCACAGCCTCTCTCCCTTCTAGGCCTTCCTGTGGCCAGAACTGCTTTAGACTTGGGAGCTATTTAAGTCCTTGCTCCCAGTAACCCTTCCAGATAATTGTTAGCAAAATTTCCAGTTTCAGCTCGAAATCCCAGTAGGCTTTGAGCTGGCCATTTGCATTTATGGTATACATTGGCTACTAATCATGTCAGCTCTTCTGTTAAAAACTCTAATAGGTTAATTGATCCAGAGGACCAGGAAGATCCCGAGGTCGTACCATCGTCCCCGAGTACCATGGGGGGGGGGTTGACGAAGAAAGTTGCTGCTCCATCTGATGGTACTTGGAGATCCCCGTTTCCTCGACGAAACCAGAGACCGTGAGGGAAGGTGGCCACGCAGCCTTTCGATTGCAAAAACGGACTTTTTGCCATCCTGCTAACATGAGAAGCCCAATGGACTTGTTACAGCCATGGCTAGTCCGAGCTTTGGCGATGTTAAAAGATATCCTCTTGATATCACAATTCGGCTTCACTTCTCTATTCATCTCCACGTGCTTGCGAGGCCACCGGACAAGCACGTAAACAACCTCGGCCGTTAATTGCCGTAATACTCAAACAGCCATACAGGCAGGCCAGAAATAGCTGACTCACTACTTTAGGAGACCTCCAGGCAAGTACTCTAATTAAGTATGCACGCAACTTACAAAAGAGCCTCTGCCCCACGATGGCAGCTTGATGGGTTAACTATACAATACCCAAGTACTCTGTGTTTGCATACTGGCTACTCTATTGAGAACCGCTACGATAACTCAATCATTCAGATTCTGATCTTTCTCAGGCTTTGTCTCCAACTCCAAATCTATTGTTTTCCCCCAAGAACGGCATAGCCTGCAGTCACATTCTCCTTATAAAAACCCTTGATTCTGAGACCTTCCTCGGAATGCTCCCGAGTTTCATCCTGCCTTGCTGCCACTTTGCTTGGCGAGCCTCCCCTCAGCTCCACGTGCTGAGCTACATTGCACCCCAGCTTGGCTCTCTATCTTTCTGGGCTTCAGGACAGGTGAAGTATCACCCAAACCAGCAATCCCTCTCAAAATCCCTCTATGCCACTCCAACCTTTATTTTCTTTAGTTATCTTGTATGAGTGTGTCGCATACACGGTTTTGCTTGTATTTAATAAACATCATTTATTATTTCAACTTCTGTGTTCTCCTTGACTCGACCCGACCCCGTAGACATAGGGTTCAAGTTCTCGCTACGTTACCCTGCCTCTCGTAATGCTAAGCAGTGCTCTGAGCTAATTTTCCCCACCTTTAGTTGATCACGTTTTGGTGTCCCTCCCGGGACCCCCAGTTCACAGGGTAACAATATGAGAATCCTCCTTGGGATTTGCATCTGGAACAAATATTACAGCTCCAATCCTGCATAGGCCACATCACTGCAATGTCATAGTTATACTCCATTCACTGTACATGAACCTGTGCACAGTATAAAGTGTGATCAGCCCCAGAGTGTCCTCAGAGAACAATGTATCCTCCACCGAATTATAAACTATTTTATTCATTTTATTTATTGCTCTTTTAAGAATATTGCCAATTTAGAGACCCAATTTCTAGCCAGTTATTCTTTTGTCTTAGAATCACAGAATCATTGAGCTGGAAGAGGCCTAAAGGGCAATCCAGTCCAACCCTGTACTGTTACCCGAAAAGGTGGGTGACTCAGAGGTCCACTCACAATGCCAATGCCTCCTTGAAACAGTGGGGAATATTAGGTTAAAGAGGAGGCCTGCAAGAGTGGGGTAACCTAGCAGGATATTTTATGTCTGAGTATACAGGTAATAATGTAGGAACACCAGTCTTAGGGAAACAGAATCAAAGCCAGTTTCAAGTGCTATTCTTTCCAAAGGTCCAGTCATTGAGCGACATTTCCAAATCCACTATTGCCAGAGCTGATCATGCCTCAAGATCCCATCTGACCTGCTTTGCATAGCACAAGTTCAGCCAGTCCTCTTCACCAAGACAGCTTTTCAACCATGTCAGTGTACAATTTATAATTTATACCAATCAAATGATATTTTCTAATTATATCATATCATAGAGGGGGGAAATATGGCCTGGTAACACTGCCATGCAGGAATACGCAATCAAAACACTCCTAACAGATGGCCATCCAACCTCTGTTTAAAACCTCCAAAGAAAGAGACTCCGTCACACTACCAGGCAACATATTCCACTGTCAGACTGCTCTTACCATCAGAAAGTTCTTCCTAATGTTTAGAGGGCATCTCCTTTCCTGAAGTTTAGAGTGATTGCTCCAAGTCCTAGTCTCTGGAGCAGAAGAAAACAGGGTCATTCCATCCTCCACATGATGTCCCTTCAAATGTTCAACATAGCTAGCATGTCACCTCTTAACCTTCTCTTTTGCAGGCTAAACATACCCACTTCCCAAAGTTAGTCCTCATAGGGCATGGTTTCCAGGCCTTCTTCTATTATGGTTGTCCTCTTCTGGACACATTCCAGCTTGTCAAAATCCTTGTCAATATCCTTCCTGAACTGTGATGCCCAGAACTGGACACAAGATTCCAGGTGGGGTCTGATCAAAGCAGACAATGGCTGCCTTGCCTTCTGGTGAATTCAGAAGGGAATTGCCAATGAAAGATGGTGTGTATGATATAGGAAGAGATAGTTAAGTCAATGGACCTTCACCTTGTGGGTGACTTTATATGATCCTGTAATTGCACTGTTACAGTAAAATAGGCACAAGGCATGAGGAGGGAGTTGTCTGTAAGCAAGCACAGGCCTACCACCCGTGGTCTCTGAAAGGAAAGTGGCATCAGCCAGGGTGTACAAATATGAGGTGCATGAATGTCCAGTTCAAATAAGGCAATTGCTCACAGAGATTGAAGATTTCAGGAACTTTTAAACCCAATGGGAAAATATCTTTTCTTCTTCTTCTTCTTTTTTTTTTACACAATTTTGGTTAAAGTTGAAATATCTGTTAATATTTTCTATGTATCAAATATTTCACATATCAGATTTTGTTCCTTGCAATAAGTATCTATTTCATATCAATTTTTTTTCTTAATCAGATTTGCTTATATATCAAACATCTGACATAATTGGCAGGTAAAATTGTGTTCTTTGACATTCTTGCAAAATTTTAAAATACAAAGATTGAGGTTTGTACAAGCAAAATTATGAACATAGCATTAAGGTGGAATAAAAAGGTGGAACTACTGCTTCCTGTGTTGTTTCAGCATGTGCATGTTAAGGCTTTTCATCCTAGAAGTGTGTGTAGGGGGAGGTGAACAACAACAGAAATTGCAAATGTTGTAATTAAAAAGTGCCTTATTTATTAAGAAACAGTCTGATGCATCAGGAGATGGACAAGTCCATGACTCCTGGCTCACCCCACGATGCCGCATGGTTGTTCAAAAAACCTGAAGGAAGCTGACATACTCTCTGTGTGGCAGTGGAGGCTGCATGTGTGGAGGTGAGGGATGGAAACCGAGGGCATGCAACCCTCTCCAAAACCAGTGCCCATGCTCTAATAAATTTGACTGATCATACACCATCATGCATGTGGTAGGTGTGCATGGTTGTGATGAAGTGATTGATCCCCAACTCCCATGTTAGTGCTTCTCTCCTAAAACATCTGAATCAGTACATAAAGTCATAGAATCATAGTGCCGGAAGAGATTACAAGGGCCATCTAACCTAAGAAGGAATCCACAGTTAGAGTCACACCAAGAGGTGGCCGTCAAGCCTCTCTTTAAAGGTCCTCCAGGGAAGGGAAGTCCACCACCCTCTGGGGCACTTCAGTTGAAAGGGAATAAGTGGTACAAACTTCCCCAACCAGGCCCCTCCAGGAGTTTTGGGTTACTGTTCCTGTTATCCCCCATTGTCCTTTTACAATGCGCATTGTTCTGAAAGTGTCTGCTGAGGGGTAGAAGATTAGTCAGGTTCTAGACTACATTGCATTTGCATGTGCGACATTACCAAGCACTGTCTGAAGTGAAGGCAGAAACCATAGAGGTGAGAGGCCCAATGCAGAACAGAAAATCTTCATGGCATGCTGCCAGGGAGGGTGAGTAGTTTTATATATGACTGTTAGGTGTTCTGTGCATAGCTCAGGAGGCATACAAAGGATGCCTTCATGCAAAGGTATGTGGATTTGGTGACAACTCTCAGTGCTTCCACCAAAAAATCCTGAGAAAGCATCCAAGCCAGGAAGATCTCCAGCTTTAATAGCCAGCAATGGGTGAGCCTTCATGCTTGGCTTCCACCTCTGCCTACTCCCTGCCAACCACTATGTGACTCCCCCCCCTTCAAATCTTTTTTATTCAAAATTTACAGTATCATTCACTTCACAAATTATCTCTACATTACTGTAGACAACAAGTGTGTTCACGACATATAGAAAAAAAAAACCAAGCTTAATCTGAAATTTCCTTAAAATATATGTCTAAACATAGAATTTCCTATGTCCTTCTTATAAAAGTTAATTCTTTCCGTCCCTTGTTGCTTAACTCCTCATATTCTTTCTCAAATGATTCTACCACCTTTGAAATTCTTGATTACATAGATTTTTCCTTCTTAAAAACCTCTTCCCTTATTTTCTTTTCCTGTACTTATTACTACTTCCTTGTAATTTTCTTGATTTTGCTTTGTCATTTCTTTATTCCACCCATGGTCAGCTTTCTTTTCTTTATTACTTTCATGTTCTTTAAAGTGGTCTTTCTCCTTTAATTAAATCTTTTTTGTTATTTTCACCTTCATGCTTATTTTCCTGTCCCACCGTTTTGTACCTAATCCTATAATTCTCCTGTTTTTTCTCCTTCCACCAAGTTTCTTGTTTTATTCTTTTATTCTTTTATTCTTTCTATTTGTACTAGTCATCTATTGTACCTTTCAAATAACTAATCTTACCACCCCTTAAGAGATCAGATGTAAGCACCTCTATTCCTTTATTCCTTTTCTGGCTAAATTCCCCCATTTAGCTTCAAGTATAGGCAAAACTAGTTCCCAGTCTTCCTTAATTCGCTCCATTGGATTTTGGGATAATATTGCTGTTAATTTATCCATTTCTATTAAATCATATAGTTTTATTAACCATTCTTCCACTTCTGATGTTTCCTCTTGTTTCCATTTACTCGCGTAGACCATTCTGGCCGCTACAATCATGTGAGTTAATAACTTTCAATGTGATTTTTTTTAACATTTGTACTCCTTCTTACATGTTTAACAAATATATTTCTGGGAGCATCGGGAACTCTATTTGTAAAATTTTTACTATATTATTATGAATTTGTGTCCAAAACTTTTTAATTTTTTTGCATGTCCACCATAAATGGAAAGGGTTCCTTTCTGTTCGCATTTCCAACATTTAGTTTTATATGTTTTATTCATTTTTGCTATCTGTACTGGAGTATAATACCACCTACAAAAAAATTTGTAGTAATTTTCTCTTAGAGATACGCTTTTCAATATTCTAGATGTTACTTTCCAAGAATTTCCCCAACTTTCTAGTTGTATTGGTCACTCGATATTCTGTGCCCATTTTATCATATTCTTCTTTATAGTTTCTTTTTCCAATTCTAAGTTTAGCAAATGTTTATATAATTTTGCTATCAAATGCTCTGTTCCTGGTTTTATCAGTCTATCAAAATCGTTCTCCCTAGTTTCTATCCCCATTATTCTTTGATCTATCTTAAATTTTTCCACAAGTTGTCTTTGTAATAACCAATGGGTGGAAAGTCCACTATTAGTTAATTCTTTTTTATTTTTCAATAGAATCTTATCAGCTTGGGTTTTCACAATGTCTTTGTAAGTGATCCATTTATTTAATTGCGGTTTCTCTCTCCTGTAAAAGGCTTCATGTGGGGATACCCAGAGCGGCAATTTTAGATAAATTTTCTTTTTATACAGTAACCAGACTCTCAATGTCATGACCCGAGATTTTTTTGGTCCTTTTATGTCCAGAGAGAAATTCAGCCACCCCAGACTATAGGATTCCCAACAAAAGGCACATAGGAAACCAGATCTGGGTTTAAACACTATTCATGTAACATTTATTAAGACATACAACACAAAATCACATTTGTATCAAGAGCTCTTGCACACACACATTCACACGACATACTCACAAACAGTCCTTTCGCCGAACGTTGATCAGGCGTTCTCGAGAGGTGGATGACTCCTAGCCAGTATCAGAGCCATCCAGAGCTTAAAAATCTTCCACTCTTTATACCCATGTTTCTCCCTTCTTGGGGGGGGGGGAGGAAACATGTTCTGACGGTTGCCAGAGTTCCAGGACTTTCATTGCCTATGGCAATCAAGTAATTAAAAGACCAGTTCATATCATTTTGTACCGTACTGATAAAAGGTTGCTTGCAGAAGAAGTCGTCATATATCATGTCGTCAGGAAATGTAGGAGTACACTCTGTTTGTACCACGTTCTTATCGTGTTTGTAAACTATCTTCTCTGGCCAAATCAGCATTCCTGGAATTCTCTCGTCACAGCTCAAGGAATCCTCGCTCCACAGTTTCAACTTTCTTTGGCTCAGGACTGTACTTTTCAACCGGAACCCATTCGTTCATCACATATACCCCCTCTTGATACTTAATTAATTCATAATTGAGTATCACAAATGTAAAGATTAAATATGATTGAAAATAAGACTATATGAACAGATTGTTTAGAGACTAATACAAATCTAAAGCAGCAAATTACTATACCAATCATGATCCATTCCAATCAACAAAGGTCAATCAACCATAAGTCATTTTATCATTTTAATTCTCAAAGTTTTGATACCTCATCTTTTAATTTCTCAAAGTCCCTTTGGAATCTTTTCACTCGCCTAAATAAATATAATAACCATATGATCATACATATCATAGTCAATATTAACCATACAATTGGGTGAATCATTACATGTAAAAATGCAGTTGCTTTTGGAGAATATCCTTTAAAGATATCATACCAATGGTGTTCAGTCAATTTACTTTCTTCATCTGCAATCCTTTGAAATTCTCCGTTCTCATATTGTATCCTTACAAAATCTTTTTTGGAGTTCCATGCATGTTCCTGTAAATGCTTCCTAATTTGTTTATTATATTTCAATAATTGATCTAACTTTTTCCAATCTATCCCTATGTGCACTCTATATTTAATATCATTCATATCTAAAGTAACCTCAGTGTTTCTAGTTTCCATAGCATATACTAATTTTCCCGTATTCACACATTGTACGTAAGTGACATTACATTTGCATCTCATTTCCCCATCTTCTTGATACTCCCCGTCTGACCAAAACAGAGGTGTAGGTGATATCCCACACAAGCACCCCAGTCCGTTATCAAAAATCAATGTTCTCTTAGGCATTCTCTGTAATCTACATATTCCATCGGATAGTTCAAAAGCACAGGGTTCAATTTGTTTTATTTCTTGTGGACATACATATCCAGCTTCCCACTTTTCACATCGGTCTAAATCTACGGTTTCATTTACTCTTATTATATTTGAATTCATACAGATTGCATGGTTTGACAACAAATAGGGTTTCCAATAATTTTCTCCCATATTAAACGGTAAGGATTGAATATCACAAATCCAATTTTCCTCAGTCTTTTGGACCTTTTCTAATGTCATCAATTTTATCTGCCATATTGATTCTTTTATTTTATAATCCAAAATTTTATACCATGACGGAAAATCTGTATGAATCCATGGTTCTAGTCTTCCTATTTTTACAAACAGGTGTCCATGATTCCCATATAGAGCTGATAACATTTGATCCCTCCAACCCGACAAAGTGGTCTGTATTATTAAACAGGACAAAACGTTGGAGACAGCTTCCAAAGTTTGACTGCCAGTCCCCTTAAGGGCATACAGTGTCTTATTTAAGTGTTCGAAAGTCTCTAATTGTAAACTAGCAGCTATGTCATGCAGCCTAAAAGTTGATACTAAATCGTCCCCAGCCATGTGTATGACTTTCCACTGTAATCCTCCTAAAGCGGACAGTTTATTTGCTTGTTTCTCAATATCCCAAGAATTTGCTACACCAACTCCTGTTCCTATTCCACCCAATATGGTGTCTAACAAATCTCTTTTATTTCGTTTCCACAATTTTTCTTTTTTCTCGGCAAATTCCAAATAAGGATTCACATATTTACTGCATTCTGGTCTCAATTTTGTTACGTTAAACATAGTAACATTTAACCTAATATTCCATTGGTGTAAATTTGGTCCAATTACAATCGGAGTGGGTGTATGCCATTGTTTCATTACGGTGGTTATATTTTCTTTTACAGTTTCACTGGTAACATTTCCTATTTGAAAATAAACATATCCTAATGGCCTGGTCTTCTTTGTGCTAGGATCTTCACATTTTCCCTCGGTTGTGTTCTGTAAGAGTCCTTGAATTATTACTACTTGTATCCTTGAACAGTTAAACTCAATTTCACATGTCCCGTGACAACTTTGGTTCCCATTCCTCAACCATTGTAACCATTCTTTCAGCCCACTCTCATCGAAATTGTTTGTACAATTTTGACTATATACCAGCTGTTGGAGATTATCAGTTGAATTTATCCATAAAGACCCTTTTAAGACGGGGTGGTCCTTTCCCGTCCGTGTTAGTCTAACATTCCCTATATAATGTCCCCCATGGTGCCATAGCACAGTTTTCTCTTCTACAAGGGTACTATTGGTACAATTTGTTAAACTAGTAAATTCCCCCTGGTAGGTATCTTTTCCTCCCCAGGCTGCTTCCAATACTCCAAAAAGATTGTACATAAAAACAAATCGTACCCACCACCTCCTCATTTTCTTGGATGTCTCCATCGAATCTGCAGCTTTCCTCTACTTTCTGGGGGATCCCTAACCCAACGCAACTTGAACAAGTTTGAATTCTGTGGGTCCCAATTAATATACCACCTCAAATTCTTCCCTTCAATTATATATATAAACACAGGATACAACTTAGCTAACACAGCAGCCTGTAAAATGTGATCATATCGATTAGATCCTGGAGGGACCAGATCCGACTTCCCTTGTGGTGGTTTTCCCATCCGTTTGTCCTACAGAAAAATAAACATATTGCAAAACAAATCCATTATTCATCAACTTTGTACAGTTTAATTTGATTACGGTGAACACATTTTGATTTTCCTTCCTTTTCAATCAGATAGCTGGTGGGCCATATGCGGTCCATTATAACATATGGTCCTTTCCATTTAGGCCTCAGAGCGTGTTCTTTTGTTCCCAAATAGAGATACAACACTTGAGTTCCAATCGGTATCATATCTTTTTCTGTTTGAGTAGGAACTTCCATACTATTTCTCATGTCCTGTTGTATGGACCATCTTATGTCTTCCCTATCTTTTAAAGATCGTAACCATTCCAAGTTGTCCTCATTTTCCTCCGGTATATGTGGTAATCCCAAATTCATTTCATGTCCAAATAAAACTTCATATGGTGTATAACCATGATTTCCTATGGGACTACTTCTCATGGCCATTAGGACCAATGGTAACTTTTCTGCCCAATCTTTTCCATTGGTCCTGACTAATTTTCTCAGCATAGTTTTTATGGTTTGATTAGCTCTCTCAACCTTCCCCGAACTTTGCGGCCTATAGGAAATATGCAGTTTTCGTTTTATTCCCAAAGATTTAGTTAACTCTCCCATTTCCTTACTTATGAAGGCCGCCCCTCTGTCTGAGCTAATGATAGAGGGTATTCCCATTCGACAAAATAAATCTTTAAAAAGTCTATTCACTGTCGTTTTAGCATCATTTCTTTTGGTTGGAAATGCTTCCACCCAGTTACTGTAGCTGTCAATGACTACCAGCAAATACTGGTACCCTTCTTTAGTTTTTGGTAACTTATCTATATAATCAATATAGATAGTTCCAAATGGTAGCCAATCTTTTACTGGAATCAAAATCCCTTCTGATTTTTCATACTCTCTTTTTACCATGTTACATTGTACACATGACTCAATGATATCCTTAATCATTTTCTTTTTATTTTCCCAGTTACCAAATGCCTCTGATCTTTTCATTATTTTCCTAACTCCCTCATGTCCTATTTCATGTAAATCTTTTAGTATCTGATACTGGTCTATTGGTATTTTTTCTTTCTTGAAAGTCTTTATTTCTTTCTTGCTTCGTTTAACTAGTTGATCTACATATATGTTACCTTGTTGTTGCCACTCCAATTTATTTTCCTTTTTCTTATCCTGATGGGCCTTAATCCATGCAAATTTTACCTTTGGTAACTCTTTCATAAGCCTCCAAATTTGCTTCCACTGATTAAGATGTTTTAAGTCTTTACTATCTGCATTTTTAAAACCATCTTTTGCCCAAAATTGAATAAATCTGGTGCATCCATTGTATATATATTCACTATCCATGATAATTATAGATTCGACATCCTCCTCTTCTTGTTCTTTTAACATTAAAAGAACATCTATAACTGCCTGTATTTCGGCCTCTTGTGCCCCCATCCCATTAGGGATGATCTCCCTCTTTTCCTTTTTCCTGCTAGGATTGTACCAAGCCCAGGCAGTGATTCGTTCTCCCCTTTCCCACCAAGATCCTCCATCGGTAAAAAAAATGTCCTGTGTATCTGTTAACGTTTCAAGAGAAATAGCCCTATCATTTTCATCAACATGCATTTCATCGCACTCATGTGAGTCTCCCTCCTTTAAAATAGTTATCATTAAATCTGGCTGATTTAAGGTCTCAAAATCAATCCCCTTTTGGTTCAGTTTGACTATCCACTGATTAAGTTTGGTAGTGCTAAGGGAAGGGGCTTTTCCTTGTAAAATATATTTCAAAACTCCATGATTAGACTGTATGATAACTCTGGACAGTCCTATTAAATATTCCCATTCTTCTAATGCCCACATGGTGGCGGCTGCAGCCTTTTCGCATTCATTATATTTTTGCTCTGTTCCTTTTAACAATCTGCTCGCATATGCAATAGGCTGGTATTGTTCCTCTATATTTTTCTGATATAACCCAGCTGACATAGTTTCTCGGGTCCATCCTGGTCTAACATAAAAAGATTGCCCTTCCTTTGGCTGCCATAGCTTTATTCGTCTCTGAATCCAAAGTTTTAACAAATCCAAACTATTCTGACATTCCTTAGACCATTCCCAAGGCACGTTCTTCTTTAACAACTTATACATTGGCCTGGTTAAAAGAGCATACTGTGGCACGTAAGACCTAACAAAGCCAAAAGCTCCCAACAATATTCTCAATTCTTTTATATTCTCTGGTGGATTTATAGCACTCAAGGATTTTATACGATTTTCCTCTATTACTCGCCCTCCACTCTGAAGGGTAATTCCTAAGTATTTTACTTTAGTCCTAACCAATTGTGCCTTTTCTAGGTTTACTTTGAATCCTGTATCTCTTATAAGTTCTAAAACTCGAATAGTCCTCTGTCTTGTTTCTTCTTCTGTTTTCCCTGTCACTAACATATCATCAACATAAGAAATCACGGCTTCCTGATCTTCTGCATTTAAATTTTCTAGCATCTGTCTGACATAATGGTGGGCTATACTAGGCGAATTATGAAATCCCATTGGCAACCTGCTAAACGTATATTGTTGACTCCTGAAAGTGAAAGCAAACCGGGGCTTGCTTTCTTCTGACAAAGGTAAGGCAAAGAAACAATTTGCCAAGTCAATTACAGAATAATATTGTGCTTCTGCAGACACTTTCCCTACTGTTTCTACAATATTAGCAACTGTTGGTGCCATGAGAGGTGTCCCTTGGTTTATTTTCCAGAAGTCTATCACTAGTCTCCAAGACTTCCCATCACTCTTTTTAACTGGCCACAGAGGTGAATTATATGGGCTTACAGTCTTTTCAATTATGCCTAATTCTTCCATTGCTTCTATGGTCTCAGCTATTCCCTTGTCCGCTTCTCGAGCAAGAGGATATTGTTTCTGGGGTGGTACAAATTTTCCCTCAATTACAACCTCTGCACTCTTATGTTTTCCCGCATCATATTTAGATTGTATTTGCACCCCCCGCACAATTTTCTCCCAGTCCTCTTTCTGTTGGGTATTTTTAACTACATATTGATAAATTTTCATCAACTTTTTAGGTTTTATTCCTTTTCTCTGTATGATAATGTCATCATACGGATCCATCCACAGTCCGTACTTTGACATGGCATCCATTCCTAAAATCACCTCTTCCGTCCCTTCCCGATCAAAAATGAATTCTGTTTTTATAGGTTTGCCTGCAATCCATATAGTAGCTAAAATTAATTGTTTCTTCACAGGGGGTCCTGAGGCAGTTTCTAATAACACTGGTCGAAGAGTCTTACTGCCAGGTAGCCATACTTTAGTCATACTTATATCGGCTCCTGAATCCATTAAAGTAACATATTCTCTTCCTTTCTGGTCAGTAGCCACTGCAAATTTTCTACTATCGCCAGGTTTTCTAAATAGTTTTCCCCAATACTGCCATACCCCTGGCTTTATTTGTCTCTGTTCTGTGGCAGCGGGGCAACCCTAACAGAGCTCCCCTCCACCTTCCTCCTGACTCTCCTGCATCAAAGCCTGATAAGTGACCTCTTCTGGGATGTCCTTGTCTTTTGTCATCTTTTTAATTTGATTTTGTTCCTTCCTGTCGTCTGGTGCTGGGGCAGTAGGTGTTTTACTTAACTTCTTGTTTTCTCCCTTTTCCACTAATTGTCTCAAGCACTCAGTGCTTATCCCATCTAATTTCTCCATATTCCACCCTTGTTCTCTCAATTTTCTCCACAGGAGGATTCTTTCTGTTGGGGCGGGTTTGCCTTCTTCCTTGGTTTTAACTCCCTTGGGCACCCATTTAGATGTAATCTGTTTTACTCCTACTTTGATAGGGACCTGTGCCTTCCTTGTAGCCCCAACACCCTGTTTTCTGAGACTAGCAAATATTTCTTGCAGCTTATGCCAGGTAGTTTGTGTTCCATTTTGTTCCCACAGAGCCATAATCAAAGTCATTTGGGATTTCCATTCCGGATTTAATCCCTCATAGGGAGCAAGAAATACACTTGGTTCAATTTCCATCAGTTCTGATATAGATTCTGACTTTCCCAAAATCTCTTGTACCCTTTTCCCCGTT
Source organism: Cyclura pinguis (assembly GCA_030412105.1). NCBI lineage: Eukaryota > Metazoa > Chordata > Lepidosauria > Squamata > Iguanidae > Cyclura > Cyclura pinguis. The sequence goes on along the minus strand of CM059599.1, from coordinate 10,987,526 downwards.
TCTCCTTCTAACTTAAAGAGTCCTGCTAAATACATTCCCATATGTATTCTATTCCAAAATACCGCTGGGTCCTCTGTGGGGCCCTGTTCCATATTTATTACTTCCCTTTTTGCGGCACCACCTCCCTGGTCTAGAACCCAGTCTCGTAAAGCTGGTCCTATGCCGCTTTCCTTTACCCTATTGATGTATGGTTGCATGCCGGGCATCTGCCTAAATAGCCGAACCATCTCATCCCAAGTCATATCATTGTCCTCAACAGCTTTCCAAACTTTAATGGCCCATTCTACTTTCCGGTTCCCTGGCTGTCCCAGAGATTCCCTTAAATCTCTCATCTCTCCTGATGACATGGGCTCGTCTGTGATAGAATGCTTTACTATCTTTTCTTTTTCTTTTGGAAATTTATCAATTGTAATAGTACTAGTGTTTGCTTCCTCCTCTTTCTGTTGTTTAAATTAACATTCCCTATATAATGTCCTCCATGGTGCCATAGCACAGTTTTCTCTTCTACAAGGGTACTATTGGTACAATTTGTTAAGGATTGTTATGGATTTCCTTATGAAGTGGTTATTAAATTCTCTATTTATTTTTGCTTTCTCATACCATAGGTATGAGTGCCATCCAAAAAGCAAATCTGCCCCTTCTAAGATTAATAACCTTTCATCTTCCAGCTTAATACAGGTAGTAACCCATTGAATACAGCATGCATAATAATACAGTTTTAAATCTGGTACTCCTAATCCTCCTCTTTTTTTAATATCCTTCATACTAGTCCATTTTATTCAAGGTTTTTTACCATTCCAAATAAATCTGGAAAGGTCTTTCCTCCATTGGTTAAAAGGTATGTCACTGGTTATTATGGGAAGATTTTGGAATAAGAAAATCATTCTTGGTAGAATGACCATTTTTATTATTGCAATTCTTCCCAATAATGATATGTCTAAGCTCATCCATCTTTTCAAGTCATCCTTAACCGTCTGCCACTTTTTTATAGTTATTGGCATATAGATCTGTGTTGTTTTTAGTTAAATTTATCCCCCAAAATTTTTTTTTGACACTTTAAATTGGGATTCTCTTTCCAGTTCTATTTCTTCTTGGCTAGTCATATTCTTAGTTAATATAGATGTTTTCTCCAAATTTACCTTGAATCCCAACACTTTTCTATATTAATATAGAACCTTTTTTAACCGCTCTATGCTTTGGATTGGATTATCTAATAGAATTACTAAATCGTCTGCGACTCCTCCCCCTTCAAGATACCTGCACAAATTTCAAAAATATTCATGTTGCAGTGAAAAAATTGTTTAAATTATTTGTTCATCTCTGTGGGAACAATTAATTTAAAAAATCACACCCTTAATTCATTGCCTTCCCTCCTGGAGAGGTTGAATCCTCCTTTCTCCAATAGGAGTTTTATTTCGTTGTAGGTGAGTCAAAAATGCTTAGAATATTGGATGCCACACATGTTCCTGGAATTGCATGTGTGGCAGCTAAGGAGATTGTCCACAGTCACAGCTTAAATATGCAGTGTACCATTGATGCTTAGACTCATCACCATCCTCTGTGCATCGTTTCTCAGGAGCGTGCATGATATCAGCCTCTTTGGAATCCTGTATGTGGTGGGCTAATGGGCGAATCATATTCTCATTTAAGTACTGGATGTGCATCTGATATGATGTCATATCCCACTTGCCTCTTCTGCTTCCCATGAAAATGGCATGGGTCTCCTTCCCTTTGTTCTGACACCACACAGGAAGAAGCAGATTCATGAGGAAGTGGGATCCAATGTAGCACACCAAACAATGTGTTCACTGATTGAGCATTTCTTTGGCCAAATTCAGGAGCCAGCATTACACCAGCTGGAGAACCCATTGTGCATAGGGGACAGCAGCTCATCTGGTCTTTCTTCCTGCAGTTCTGCATAATGTGACCACCAGCAGCCTTACTACGCTACACTGTTATAGTGCTATTATTCCACTTTCAACATCCTATGGAATCCTAGAGCTTGTAGTTTAGAGAGGGGCCTTTAGAATTTTCAGCGTCAGTAAACTACACACCCCAGAATTCCACAGAATATTGAAAGTGGGATAATAGTATTATAACAGTGTACTTCAGAAAGGCACCGAGAAAGTTCATCTTATTACAGTGATGTATTGTCAGGCCTCAGTATTAAACAAAGTCTTGGCAAGCCTGAAAGTGCATTCCCTTCAAAATCAGAAGAAGAGTTTTTGTTTGTTTGTGTGATTGTTTGTTTTGTCTTTCCAGAGCAGACCTCCAGCCCCACCTTCCTGCTCAACTGTGGTCCTTCCAGTATCATCTGTTCAATTGTCTTTGGAAAGCACCAGGTGACAAGATGTTTCAAGCCATCCTGGGCTTGGGTGAAACTGAAAAATATGCAGTACTTTCTTCATATCAAAGATTTCTCATATTTTCAGTTTTCTCCTAAAGATATTTATCATGTAATTTTTTTTCCTGTGCTAGAATGCTGGTTTTTATGTAGCAATGTTGCACAAAACACATTTGTTGCTGCCTGGAATCAGGGTGGTTTCTTTTCTTTTTTACGCAAAACACATAATTCTCAGGAAAAAAAAAACATGAATTTTTGCTGATGGCTATTCATTTCCTAAAAGCTATTCAGTTTCCTGGACAAACTGCACCATTTTCTGGAAAACCTACACATTTTCCAATCATTGCGTGTATGGTGGGGGGGGGGGGCTGCCAAGTGCCCCAAAGCTATGGAATGAAAACCTGTTTCCTTGTTCTCAACATCCATCAGGACTCAGAAAAATCAAGATTTAGCATGTCTAGCAAATCATCCAAACTTTTTACCAGTCCTCCACCAAACAAATACATGCTCTGTCTGTTTGTGTGTATACATATACGCACAAATACAAGCCTGCATAAGAATGTACGGATAATATTCCATGCAGCTGATCAACGGCCTTGCCATCATAAATCTGACAAAGTAGCATGGCTGCCCTTGTTTTGCCCTCACTTAGGCAATAACATAAAAATCGACACTGAAGAGAACAAAGGGTAAAGTTCAGAAAAGTACCTTTCCAGATGAAAACAGAACTGCTGGATTAATTAATGATTAACGCAATTTGTTCAAATAAACCTGAAGATGGAATACCTTTGCTGTATATAAAGTTCAGCCAGTGGAGCACAACTCATCTTCCCAGTCCTAGAATCTGGAAACAATCCTGACATTCACTTCGGGTTTCTGGGATGGAACCCCTTGGGATGGCCACCATTTTCCTGATCATCTGCATCTCCTGCCTTGTTCTCTCTGTCATCGGGAAGAGCAAGACTCAGAGGAAAGGGAAGCTGCCCCCTGGCCCTCCTCCTCTGCCCATCATTGGGAATATTCTGCAGCTGAAGACCAACCAATTGGATCAGACTTTCTATAAGGTCAGTGGAAAAGTGAAGGCCCCTAGCTCCTCAACAGAACTTCATGAGAGTGTAGAGGGTAGACAGCCAACATGGTATAGTGTTCTGAGTATTGGACGGCAACTCTGGAGACCAGGGTTCGATTCTCCACTTAACCATGGAAACCTACTAAGTGTTACGTCCAGGGAAGAGCAGATAATTTATCAACAAGCAGCAGAGTAAGGCTTACACACAAGGCAAGAGTAAAGAAATATTCAAACCAAGTTCAGGTTCCTGAACAAACAAATCCAAAGGGCAAATCCAAGTCATCCTCAAACAGGTAGAGATTCATCATCATCATCAAGCCTTTATTGATGTCGACAGACTATGAGGCAATATACATTCTACACACAGGTAGGTAATTATATACATTCTACACACAAGTAAAAATATAATATAAACAGTCTGTGTTAAAATAAAGCACAGGGTATAATTAATTACATATAAATGCATTTTAAAAACAGCTTGATAAGTTTAACATTTGATAAAAAACACTGAGATTTAAACATATCATATATAAAAACTTCTATTAAAATCATACAGCCTTATTTCTGTTATACAACTTTTGGTGGCGCTACAGTTCCTAAAGCTGTGTCCCCTGCAAGATAGCTCACGTGTTTACACCAAGGGGAATCGTTAAGTTGTCAACATTTGTGTACCATGGCCCTTCGAGTTTTGCAACCTTCTATTACTCTTTTTTCAGTATCCTCTGATAGATTTATTAGGTACCATTCCACAGGTCTTCCCAGGAACCTGCTCAGGAAAGGTAGTACTAACCTTAATCTATCATCCTTATAAAAAGTACAATAGAAAAGTACATGAGATAAAGATTCTACTAGTCCCTCCCCACAGGGGCATAAGCGATCCTTGTGCTCAATTTGCTGAAAACACCCCTCTAATACAGCAGATGGAATAATGTTGAATCTGGCTTTACTAAATGCCATCCAGTATTTGGAGATCATTAAATTTTCAAGATAATTTGCACCCTTAGTTAGATTAAAACTCAGACCCAAGCTGATGGGGGAGCAAGTAGTGCGTGTAACAGATGTAGAATATTGAGTGTCAATATCTTTAATCCATTGTGCAAGGATCAGCTTGGCCCTGGGCCAGTCAAGAGTGAGGAGGAATGTCTCTGAGAGGCCTAATCGCTGCAATTTTTCTTTCACGGCTTTAGATAATTGAGTAATATAGGTATCTCTTTGCATCAGATAAACGTATCCAGCCTTTGGTCCTGCAAAGAGAACTCTTAGCTAGTACCCTAAGGCCCACTTCCGTGCAGTACATTCAATTGATGTACAACTAACCGCCAAGCATAGGGCCGCTGATGGAACACAATTTGACATGGCAAATAATTTTCTGAGAAACTCTGAGAGTACTTGTTCTACTTTTGGCAAAACCTCCAGAATCCATACTGAGATACCAAACAGTAATTGAGGAAGAACCTTAGGCTGGAATACCTTAAGTGCAGCAGGGACCAGTTGTCCTCCTTTGGTACTAAAAAAATCTGACAATTGCTTTACTACTGCAGATTGCAGTCTGTATAGCAGTTGCCTGCTGTGATGTCCAGATTCCAGATGGCTTGAGACCAGCTATCAAGTAATTGGGCTGTCCTGTTAATGTGGGTAAAAAGGGTTGCCAGTAGGGGTGTCCACCATGAAATATTTGCTTTTAAGAGTTCAGGCATAATTAAGTCTGACCCTGGGGGTTTGTCAGATCTCACTGTAGAGATCAAAGTTGCAACTTCATGTTGGGTTACTGGGGGCCAGTGTGGAGTAGCCAAATTTTTCGCAGAGGCAGTGCATTTTCCTTCCAATGGTCCTGCTTTAATCTCTTTGCAATCTTTAAACAGAGTGGAGAAATAGGCTTCCCACATGTGTGCTGGTATGTTACATTGAGGTGCTCCCTCAAGGTTACCTAGCATACCTGTGACAATGGTCCAGAACTATTTAGTGTTTCTTTGTAGGGAGGAAGCTAACAATGCCGACCATTACCTGTGCCTAGTTTCCTTTTTGTCTTTGCAATCAATGTTTTATAGTTGTTGTTGTTGTTGTTGTTGTTGTTTTTCGTAATATAATAGCTCTTTGGCAGGATGCGGGAGTTGTCTTTCCTGTACTTAAGATACAATTTCCTCAAGTGGTCCCTTGCCTCCAAGCATTCTTTGTCTAATCCTGTGGTTATCCTTTTATGTCTAACAGTGCAAGAGCTTGTTTCCATACTTCTTATCATCTTAGCCAACACTGCAGTAAGCAATGGATACTTTTCCAAGGCAACATATGCATTCAGTGTCTCTGTAATAGAGTTTTTAAGCTCCCTGTACCTTCGTGAATTTAGTGATGTTGTGATCTCACCACTTATCTTATCAGACCATCTTAGCCTTTTCTGACTTATAATCACTGCTGAGTTTTCCATTGAGGGCTTAGATGGATTGCGGGTTTAGATGGATATCAAGAGGGGTTCCTAAATTTAGGGCGTAGGCTGATATCAAGAGAGGTTACTAAGCTAAGGAAAAGGGGTAAATGATCACTCTCAGTTTTGTCTATCACAGAAAACTGGACTATGTGTTTGTAGATAAAGTTGGAGACTAAAATATAATCTATTATGTGGCTCCCTTTTCCTGATACATATGTGTATTCTCCAGTTTGTTCAAACTTCAGGTCCCCATTGATTATCCTTAAAGCAAAACACCTCACCAGCTGTACAAGACATATGCCAGCATAGTTGATCCTTATGTCCTTAGAATGTCTGTTGGTATTACGTACACAATCCTCCAGGTCATTAAGATGCCAGGAGTGGGAGGAAAAAAGGGTCTCGTTGTCTCACCTGATTCTGGCATTAAAGTCCCTCATCACAACTAAGTGTGATTTAGGGAACTGTGTTTCCAACTTAACTATATGATCTTCTAATGTCTCCCATTGCTGGGTTATTTCTTCTCTGTTAGTCATCAGAAGAATATACACATTAATCAATAATAGGCAGATAAATCCAAAATCAATTAAGCATGCCATAGCAATCTGACCACATGGAGCTGGACAGTTGTTGGAGACATGTAAGGAGGTAGAAATCAAAATGGCAAGCCCTGCTTTTGGTCTTCCTTTTCCAGTTAGGACTGTGGTGGGTTGCTCCATAACAACATGGCCATTAATGTCTAGTTTTGTTGTGGACCATATCTCTTGGAGCAAGATTACATCAAATTTCCATAGGAAATCAGAGACCTCATGGACTTTAGATTTAGAGTTCCACCCTGCTATGTTCCAGGACAAGAAATTAACCTGACATTTTGCCAGGGGAGGTGATTTCATATTGTAAGGAGCTAGGGAAACACAGTGAAGTACAGGCCATTTAGTAAGTTTAGATTCCTCCACACGGACCTCTGATTGTCACTTCATTTTTTGAATCTAAGCCAAATGTCCACCTTCATCATGGAATATGGCTTGTTTGTTGAATTTTGCTTACGAAGGCAGCAGCATGGCTGAAGGAGGTTATCTGCATTTTGAAAAGTTGACTGACGCTAATTATCAAAGCTGGCAAATTTATGTGAGAGCCGCTTTGACAAAGGAGAACTTGTGGAACGTTTTGGAAAATGAGGGACAGCCCCCAGAAGGAGCAGCTGCTGCTCAAATAGCAGCGTTCAGGGTTGCTGACGAGAAAGCCAAAGCAGTTATTTTGCTTACTTTAAGTCCTTCCCAGTTGATTCACGCTGCTGCTGCAGACACAGCATATCAGCTCTGGCAGGCTTTGAAGCGTGTGCATCAACCTTCCTCGTGTTTGTCCAAAATGCTGTGGACGAAAAGACTGTATAACACAAAGTTATGTCCCGGAAGCTGTGTAAAAGAGCACCTCTTGCTGATGAAACAGTTGTTTCAAGAGACAGCCGACAGGGGGGTAAATATCCCAGAAATGCAGAAAAGTTTTATTCTGCTGGGAAGCCTCACCAAGGAGTGGGACTCTTTGATGTACAGCCTGCAGGGTGTGCATGAGGAAGAGCTGACTGTAGACCTGGTAGCCGGGAGGATCCTGGAGGAAGTTCAATGTAAGCAGTTCGATTCCAGACTGCGGTCGGAGGGGAGAAAAGCCAGCCACCAAGAGGAGGAGGCACCTGACTTGGAAGAAGGAGCAGTGTGCAGCTATGCCAGAAGCTGCTACAGATGCAAGAGAGTCGGCCATCTCCAGAAGGACTGCAGAATGCCAGCGCCAAGCAGAGGGAAGAAGACAGCCCAGAAGCGGAGGGGCGTGTCGTCACAGGCTGAAGGCCATGTGTCTGTGGCAAAAGAACAGTCTGGGAGTGGGGTGTGGTTGCTAGACAGTGGTGCAACTCACCACATGGTGAACAGTTTAAAGCTGTTGAATGATGTAACAAATGCAAATATAACAGCATTTTCCCTTGCAGATGGGGCACCAAGCAAGGTGCAGAAGATGGATACTGCATATGTGCCATGCTTTGGTAAATCATTCAATAATGTGTTGTGTGTTACCAACTTGCAGAATTGTATTTTGAGTGTCTCCCAACTGACCAGTGAGGGTTACAAAGTGATGTTTGAAGGGGAGAAATGTACAATAACTGCAAATGGTATGTTTTGTGCAAAAGGGGTGAAAAAGCAGAGGTTGTACCACATGTTGCCCAAAGGAAAAGTGGCAAACGTTAACCCATTGTGTAACAAACCTCTACATGAAAAATGTGTACATTATCTCCACAGAGTGATGGGACATGCCAGCTACAAAAGTTTGCAGGAGTTGGCAAAGGTATGCCCTGGGTTACAAGTCAGAAATTGCCCTAAGTTTCTAGATTGCTCTGTATGCAAAAAGGTTAAGGTAAAGGCTTACCCCATTGCCAAGAAAAGCAAGTGTGTCACCCAACGGCCTTTTGAGGTTGTACATGCAGCTTTGGCAGGGCCATTTAAGCCAACTGAAGGGCAAAATAGGTACGTCCTGGTAACTGTAGACAGACACACCAGGTACTCCTATGTCTATCTACTGAAAGAGAAAGACCAAGCAGCTGAAAAGTTCCAAGAGTGGGTGAATGCTGTTGAGAGGAAATTTCCTTATAAAGTGGCCAGTCTTGTATCAGACAGAGGGGGAGAATTCCTGTCCAATAGCCTGCAAGCCTGGCTGCGTAAGAAAGGTATAAGGCATAAAACCACCAACCCCGCATCTCCCAGGGAGGATGGTCTTGCAGAAAGAAGAATTGGGCTGTTAAAACAAATGAAGGACTGTATGATGGAGGATGCCCAAGCCCCAGCAGGACTTTGGGGAGAAGCAATGAAGACAGTAAACTACCACATAAACAGGATGTGGAGCTCAAGTGTGAAGAAAACTCCCTATTACCTATTGTATGGTAGAGCGCCAAACCTGAAGCATCTATGTGTTTGGGGTCAGTTTGCTAGTGTGTATGTTCCTCCATGTTTCAGAAAGTCTGGAGAGGAGAAATCTAGACGGTTATGCTTTGTGGGATATAAAGGTAACAAATATAGATTTCTACACCATGCTGGCAAAATAGTGTATTCCAGGAGTGCAAACTTTGAAATCCATTCAGGATGGGATAGACTGCCATGCTTTGTATCAAAATGTGAGGCAAATGATCCAGGATGGGATTTTGTGCTTGCAGTATTGTCCATCTGTGGATCTGCTCACAAAGGCACGTCCAGTAGTAGGCCATGAGAAGTTGGCAGGTAAACTGGGCCTTGCCACCAAAGTGTAAGGTGGAAGATGAATTGTACCCTTGAATGCATGTACTGTATGTATTATGGAACATGTATTGCATGACATGTATGGATAGTGAAAATGTCCTACACAGTGGCCTGACCATTTTGGAGGGGATTGTCAGGGATTCCAGGCAGGGAACCCTGGGAAAATGATCAGCCCACTGCAAAGATGTTGCATCATGCCCCAGCTGTGGGTAATTGCAAGCTTGCATAAGAAACTGGGGTCATGTGCAGATGGTAGAGGGAGGTGTGCAAACCTCTACCTGACTGTATATAAGAAAGCAATCCCCAGTATGTATTTGTCTGCTGACCAAACCGATGTCTGGCGCAAGCCTTTGTCCATCTGTTCCATGTTGTGTACATAACAGAACGTTGCTACAAGATAAAGTGCCTCCTGTTTGGAAGAAACTTCTTCGTGTGTGAGTATCCTTACTGGGGAACAAGGCTGCTGCTGTTGGCTTGCTGTCCTCTGGCTTTTCCGCTGCATTTCTGTGGGGCTGAAACTCCTATCATCCCCCAACAAAATAGGATCTGCCTATTGTTTAGAGTCCAGTCAAGCTCTGTATCGGAGGACAGTTCAGGTCCTGGGTCCTTTATTTTTTACCACTGGAGAGAAGTATGCAGAAATTTCTGTTTGTTTTGTTTGCTTTGTTTGCCCCTTCTTATTGCTTTCAGAAGATTCCATGTGAATTGGTGAAGCACCTAAGTTTTTGTATCCCTGTCTTGTAAGGACCACTGTCATTTGTAGTAAAGCTGCCACTCTTTTTCTTCCACTTCCAGATGTGTTGATTTGATTACCTTGTTAATTTTCTATATTTTGTTTGACTTATTTGTTATCTTTACTGTTTTGCATCCTGTTTAAGATCTGTTTATTAGTTTCAAGTTGTTATCTTGTTTATTTTTCAAGTGTTGGCCACTTTGTTGTATGAATAATTATACAGAAGAGTAAGTTGCTTAAAAAAATTAAACTGGTGATAGTTTCTCTTGTTAAGTTTATATCAGTCTTATCAGTATTGGCACTAGTTGAAAATAAAGTTAACAGGTTAGTAGAGAAGCAGCTTTCTCTTTCTCTTTAGTTACTCACAGCTGGTCCCAGTTTCTCATGACTAGATGGTAAGTCTTGATTTGGCTTGGTTGTTTTAATCCTCTGCTTAAGATCTTCTCCTTCTTGTATATCTTCTGTCCTCTTACTCCTAGACAATTTTGTAACTTGAAAATGAGTTTAAAATATGCTTAAAAATGATAGCAGCAGGCTGAGCACTCCTCCAGCTTGCTCACAAACACAGCTGGGGCTCAGCTTCAAAGATAGTAAAAATAGTTTCTGTGAAACATACAAAACAATATGAGGGGGAGGAAGAAATGCTACAGAGCAATAAAATGTAACAGCTTCTCAAAAGTCAGTCAGTTGGGGGAAAACAAAGACATAAAAAGATAAGAAAAAGCACTGGTATCAGAGCTTATGATAAAGCCTCCTCCTGTGCCAATGCCATCAGCCTTCCCAGGAGGCTATTATTATGCGGCTGAGCCTTAAAGGAGGCTTGAGATCTGTACTGTAATGGCTGGAGGAGGAGAAGGTGCTGCATAGAGGACCTCTAGTCACTCAGAAAAGGAGGGAAGGATAGATTGGCTATCATGGTAGTCTGGATGTAAAAGAACATGGTACAGGGCTTCAACAACTGAAGAGATCAGTTGCTGACCCTGAAAGAGAAGGGCCAGCTGAAAGTCTTTTACCTACTGATGCTGTCGCCATGGGTGTTCCTTCATTAGTGCTCATTTGTTACTTAAATGCACTGAGCAGCACAGCCCCTTTTTCTGACGTCATCTCTCTTGCTCGGTAAGCCTATGTGTTATCTCATCCACTGATATCTGTTCCTGTTGCTCAGGCCCCTGCTGTTGTTTGTTATTTTCTTTGGAGTAAGCTTCTGAGGAAACTCTTGCCTCTGGGGAAACTTCTGCCTCAGATTCAGAATCCTCCTCCTCACTGCCAGGGTCTCCAAGGCAGGGGGTGACACTAGGTGACCTTGGGTGCATGACACACTCTCACCCCCAGAAAACCCCATGATAGGGAAGTGACTTGAAGGGACACAAAAGCAACAAAGAGAGTATGAGACAGTAACAGATATTTCACTTAAGGACTGCCAGTTGACTTACATTTGACTGCCTTGACCAGAGAGAAGCTCCTTTGGTTTGTTTATTTATAGAGAGTACCAAAAAGCCGTGGAAGAATTTGAAGAGCCTTGAAGAGCGAAAGCAGATACATCTTTGTCCCAAGGAACTTGTAGGGAAGAGAGCAGAGAAAGGGAAGAAAGAGAGATGGGCAATGGACTGAAGAGAAAGAGTGCAGTTGTTTCTATGATGTATACATAAGATTGTTTATTATGATTTTCTATTTCTATGACATCTACTTAGGATTATTCCTAACGTACATACAAAGAAAGCCAAAATGCTATAGTGGTTTGAGAGGTAGAATAGGGCTCCAAGAAGTCAGGGTTTAAATCCTCTCTACTCAGCCATGGAAACCCCCAGGGTGTCCTTGAACAATGCACATTCACTCAGCCTCAGAAGAAGTAAGCAAAAACCTATTCTAGATAAATATTGCCAAGAAAAGTCCATGATAGATTTGCCTTAAGGCTGCTATGAGTACGAAAGAGCTGTAGGTACACACCAGGTACATAAGATTGATTACACTATATGGCCATATGACCTTCAAAGTTAGCCCTAAAGAGAGATTTGAAGAATGCAGAATTATCACTGAAAATTCAGGCATCCCCAACTTTGGTGCAATGTCTCATTGACCAACCATTAACATGCCTCTTTCTTTTTCTTTCTTCAGCTCAGTGAGCAGTATGGCCCCATCTTTACACTGCATTTCAGAACAGAGCCTGTTGTGGTGCTGTATGGGTATGATGCAGTCAAAGAAGCCCTGATTGACCATGCTGAGGAATTTTCAGGCAGAGGGAAAGCACCCATCTTTGATAAAATCATAAAAGGGAGAGGTATTTTGCACTGTTTGCTGATTTTCAGGTCGGGAAAGATGGGAGCAGGTTGTATTTTCCTACAATTTGAACTGGGAATCAGATCGCTGAGATAAAAATGTTGAAGGGGGAAAAAAAGAGATAAGAAAATTAGTAGAAAATAGTGATGAATTACAGGGTCTTGAATAAATGAGCTTGGTGGAGTGGAATTGTCACATTTTTGTCCACCTAAATATTTGGTGCAACACCAAATCTGATGGGAAAGATTGGAAGGACTGGCCATCATACATAAGCATTCCACCTTCCTCATAAGGAAACCTACATTTTGTGGGAAATTCAATACCTATGCTGAGACTAACTTGATTTCTTTGCCTGAGGATCTACCCTGGTAGAAAACAGGAAGAATATATCATGTTGGACTTCCTGATTTCTCGGTTACCCTTGATCATGGCACCTTTGTGGAGGAGCTACATCACATGGGAGTAGAAGAGGCACTGTTAGTTCCACTCCTAGTGACTCTTACTTGTTGAGTAGTGGTGGGGAAATTCATACTCAGCCTTAATGATATGGCATTATGGTATGCTGAGGAGGTTTCTTCCTGTCTCCCATCTTGTTTCAAGTCTAACTGAGGCTGCTTGGTAAAGCAATTAGGAGTTTTATGGTGGCCTGCTCATTAGTATGTTGAGGACACCTAGCTCCTCTTTTCCTTGTCATTGGAGTCCACTGGGGTTGTGCAAGTGAGTGAGTGATGTGGGGATGAAGGAACAGGCATGCAGCTTGGAAACTACTCCCCGTTTCACCCTGTCATGGAAGGCTCAGGTGGAATCCATGCCTTTCACTGTTTGGAAACAGCCTCAAAGCTTTCAACAATTTGAACTTTGATTTTTGGATGAGGCTTTTTCTAAATATATGTCTGCTCAGAGGGTCCTCCACTCTTCCCCATTAGAGGAGGGACAATACACTATGGTAGGTCATGAGGCCAGGGGCTTGTCTGCCATGGCACCTCAGTTGTGGAACGCTTTCCCATTAGAGGCCCATTTCACACCAATGCTGGCATAATTTGAATGCCAATTTAAAACATGGCTTTCTGTTGTTGTTGTTGTTGTTGTTTAACTGATTTTTTTTTTTAGCTTTTAAATTTTTTTAGTATTTATTTTACTTCAAAAAGATTAAAAAAATACGAACATCCATATAACACACAAATTATACACATATTACACATATTACACATATTAATTCTCACGTTCCCCACCACCCAGTTCCCCCAGTGCAAAATCTTCCTTTCTAACACATCCTCAAGAAAATTATTCTCCACCACCCAAAAACACTCACCCAAGTAGACATACATTACCAATCCCCTCTTTTCCCTCCCTCCTTCTGAAAACTCAGGGATATCCCGTTACCCTATCTATTCCTCCTCCTTTTACCTTCTTTTATCTATCTATCTCTAATTTTCTCAAACCTATTCTTTTTCTTATCTCCAATTCAATTCCTTATTCCTTATTACTTCTCAAACTTCTTAATTTAAAAATAATACCGCTCTTTCTCCCCAACATTTTTGCCATATAGGGAGTACTGCTTCCCATTCTTCAAGAGTTTTCTTTTTCTGGTTTTCTTTTAATGACTCAATAACAATATCTGCTTCCGCCATATCATGTAACTTATACAACCAGTCTTTCAATGTTGGAATAATTTTCTGTTTCCAGACTTTAGCATAACATATTCTTGCTGCAGTTATCATGTATAGTGTTATTTTCTTTTGTGACTTATTAATACCTAATTCATCAATCATATTAAGCAAATAAATTTGAGGTGTCAAATCAAATCTTTTTCTTAATACTTCTTGTATTATATTATGTATCATCTCCCAAAATCTTTTCGCTCTTTTACATTTCCACCATACATGATAAAATGTACCACGTTCTTCACACTTCCAACATATGTCCTTTACATTCTTTTGCATCTTTGCCAATTGTACTGGAGTTATATACCATTTATAAAGCATTTTATAATAATTCTCCCTTAAGCTAACTGGTATCAATAACTTCCAGGTTGTATTCCATACCTTTTCCCACTTCTCCATAGTTATTATACTTCTTACATCTTGTGCCCACTTTACCATTGTTATTTTCACTACTTCTTGTTCGTTTTGTCTTGCAAGTAAAATCTTATAAATCTGACTTATCCTATGTTTGATTCCATATTCTAATATTTTGTCAAATTCTTTCCCTTTGGATTCAAAACCTTCTCCATCCCTATCTCTTTTATATCTCTCCCACAACTGTCTGATTAGCAACCAATGAGTATCCCAACCATCTAACTGAAGTTCACTTTGTGTTTTAAACTTTATTTCTTCCTCTTGTATCTTCAAAATATCCCTATATGTTATCCATTTCCCTCCTCTTAATTTTTCTTTATTGTAAAAAGCCTCGTGAACTGAGACCCATAATGGTATTCTTAGATATAATTGCCTTTTATATTTTGTCCATGTTGTTATTAAAGCATTTCTTAAGATATTATTTTTAAAATTTTTATCTATTGATGCTTTTCCATACCAAATATATGCGTGCCAACCAAAACTTAAACCTTCTCCCTCTAGATATAATATCCTATTATTCCTCAATGTAATCCATTCTATTATCCATTTCAGATTATTTGCATGATAATATAATTTTAAGTTTGGTAAGCCCATTCCTCCTCTCTCTTTACTGTCCTCCAAAATTTTCATCTTAATTCTAGATCTTTTTCCTTTCCATATGAAGTTCCTTATATCTTTATTCCAATCTTTGAAGGGTTTTTCATTCTTAATTATAGGAAGGTTTTGGAATAGATAATTCAGTTTAGGTAATATATACATTTTAACCACTGCTATCCTTCCTAATAGTGACAAATCTAATTTTTCCCATTTTTTAAGATCTACCCTTATTCCTTTCCATACTTTATTATAATTATTTTCACATAGATCTACATTATTTTTTGTGGTTATAATTCCTAGATATTTCACTTTTTTCGCTATATTAAATCCAGTTACTCTACTTAATTCCTCCTCATCTTCCCTGCATAAATTTTTCGTAATTATATTTGTTTTTCCTTTATTTATCTTATATCCTGATAACTCCCCAAATTTTTCCAAAATATCTAATAAAATTCTTATACCACTTAAAGGGTCTTCTATTATGATTGCCAAATCATCTGTAAATGCACTTATTTTATATTCCTGATTCTTTATTTTGATTCCCTGTATTCTCTTTTCTCTTCTAACTTTATTATTCAATAGTTCTAAAATCAATATAAAAAGTAATGGTGACAGCGGGCATCCTTGCCTTACACCTCTTTTAATCTCAATTACACCTGTCTTCTCACTGTTTATAATAATTTGAGCTTTTTGTTCTGAATATATTGCTTTTATCCAATTTACGAAAGGTTCCCCTAAATTCAGTAATCTTATTGTTTCTTCTAGAAATTTCCAATTAACCCTGTCAAATGCTTTTTCTGCATCTAAGAAAAGTAACGTTACTTTCTTTTCATTGTGATTATGATAATACTCTATAGCATTTAATATTGTTCTTATATTCCCTTTTATAGCCCTTCCGGGTAAGAATCCATTTTGATCTATATGTATAATCTCTTGTAATACTTTTTTTAATCTTTCTGCTAATATAGTTGTAAATATTTTATAATCCACATTCAGAAGCGCAATTGGTCTATAATTCCCTACCTCCAAACCATCTTTTCCTTCTTTTGGGATCATCGTCAAATTTGCATGCCCCCATGAAGATGGCCATATCTCTTTATTCAATTCATTCATTAATTTATATAGTGGGTCTACCAATTGTTCACTAAATGTTTTATAATATAACGCGGAGAAACCATCAGGTCCCGGAGTTTTACCAAGTTTTTGCTTCCTGATCGATTGTAGAATTTCTTCTCTAGTTATTTCTTTATTCAATTCCTCTTTCTGAGCTTCATTTATTATTAAATTCCCATCTTTTATATATTGTTCAATATTTTCTTTTTCCCATTGTTCTAAATTTTGTTCATCAAATAAATTAGCATAGTATCTTTCAAAAGCCAATTTTATTTCGTCTTGTTTTACTAAAACCTTCTCCTGTTCTTTTATTTGTGTCACAATTCTTTTCTCTCTCTCTTTTCTAACTCTATATGTTAACCATTTATTTGTTTTATTCACAAAGAAAAAGTTCTTCTGTTTTACCAATTTCAATTTTTTCTCTATTTCATCAGTATCTTGTAAGGAGATCTGTTTTTGTAACACTTTAATCTCTTCCTCAATCCTATTATCCATAGGGGAGATTTTTAATTTATTCTCTAAACCTTCTATTTCTTTTAATATTTTTTTCTCTTTATTTCTTTTCTCCTTTTTAATTTTTATTTCTTCTTGCATTAGATAACCTCTCATAACAGCCTTTCCCGCATCCCATACTGTTCCTATATTCACTCCTTTATCCAAATTTTCCCTGAAATACCATTCTAAAATTTCTCTACCTTTTTCTACTATTTTTTCCTCTTTTAATAAATTCTCATTTACTCTCCAATTAAACTCTCTTTTCCTACTCTCCAATGTTAGTACCATAGGATTATGATCAGATATATTTCTTGGTAGTATTTCCATTTTTTTTAATATATTTATCTATTGTTTTAGAGTGCCAAATCATATCTATCCTCGACCATGTTTTATGCATTTCTGAAAAATACGTATATTCTTTCTGTTTACCATATAAACTTCTCCACGTATCTATTAATGTTAACTCTTCCATCATATTAAATACTATTTTTGGTAGCTTCCCTTTGTGTTTTGTTTGCTTTTTCCCTTTGGTTCTATCTAACTCTGGATGTACTACCCCATTCCAATCCCCCATAATTATTAATTCTTTAAATTCCTTATTTTCGATATCTCTAATTTTATCCCATAATTTTTTATAAAATTTTTCTTTATTTTCCAATGGGCCATATATCTCTATCACTAATACCTTTGTATCCAATATATTAACCACCACTCCTAAATATCTCCCTTGCTCATCATTTATTACTTCTACCGTCTCATATTTTGGATTCACATATATCGCTACTCCTCTCTTTTTTTTCTGTATACCGGATGCAAATACTTTCCCTAATTTGGAGTTTTGTAGAAATTTTCCTTCATTTTTCCTTATATGTGTTTCTTGGATACAGTATATATCACATTTCTGCTTTTCCAAATAATATAAGATTTTTTTCTTTTTGATTGCAGAATTCATTCCTCGTATATTCCAAGATAACATTGTTATTCTCATTTTATTTTTATTTCTATAATTAAATTTTATTTATTTATTTATTTATTTATTTATTCTTAAACTTTCTCTCTTTTACTTTCTTGTCCTTTCTTGTCTTATACTGTCTCTTCTTCCAATAGGCTCTCTTCCTCAGTCTCTTCTTGTTCTTCTAACTCTTCTTGCTCTTGTACTAGTTCTTGCTCTCTTTTCTCTTCTTCTTGTCTTTTGTCTACTTGTTCTCTTTCCTTTTTCTGTTCCTTTATCCCACTCATATTATCCTGTTTCCCATCTTTCTTTATCTCTCTCCTTTCTTCTTCCTCTCTTCCCTTTTCCATATTTTGTCTCTTTCCTTGTCTCTTCTCTTCTTTCCATCTTTTCAAGAAATCTTCCGCTTTATTAATTGTATTTATTACATATCTTCTTTTATTATATGTCAGAATCACTCCTTCTATCTTTGCCCATCTATATGTTATTTGTTGACTCTTAAGTTCTTGTACTAAGAAATGGTAATCTTTTGTTTTCTTCAATACTTGAGACGGAACATCCTTGAAAATTTTTAATTCCTTCCCGTCAACGATCAATTTGTTTGTGTAGCTCTGAGGTATGATCAACTCCTTTACTCTTTCCTGGACAAAGTACACCACGATGTCCCTTGGAACTTTTCTCTTACGTACTATTAACGAGTTGATCCTGAAAATCTGATCTATTTCCAAGTCCATTTGTTCTGTAGTCCATTCCAAAAATTTTGCCAATGCCGGGATTACTTTATTATAGATATCCTCCTCCTCCTCTTCCTCTAGTCCTCTTATCTTAATATATTTCTCACGATATTTCCATTCTACCAATGTAGTCTTGGCTTCCACTTGTTCTGCTGTACCTTCTAATTCTACTGTTTTATTCTCCAAACTTTTTGTTTTTTCTTGAATTTCTTCCACCCTTTTATTCACATCTTTCACATCTCTTGTAACCTTTTCTAACTTCTGTGTAAATTGCTCCATTTCTCTCTTCATTTCTGTTACTTCTTTCTTAACCTCTGCTGATAAATCTTTCATTTCCATCCGCATGTCTGTCCTGATCTTCTTCACCTGTTCCATTAATACCTTATATAGATCCATTTCTCCAGAGTCTCTTCTCTGTGTTAGTGTTTGGATTTGTGTTTGAACAATTTTCTTTCTTCCTGCCGCCATCTTTTTCAAATTCCCTTTCTCTTTTACCCCTTCCTTGGAATTTGTATTTTATTTACCCTTTAATCTTCAATCCTAAATGTTAATTCCTACCTTTAATGTTCTTATATTCTTATCACTATATTAACTTTATTAACTATATTTATTCTTAATTTTTATTTTTAATATTCCTGTAAAACTTTATTTTTTAATTTTAATTTAAATTAATTAATTAATTAATTTAATCTATTTTATTTAATTTATCTTCTTTCCACTACAACACTTTATTTATATATTTTCTTACCTATTAATTCTATCTTATGTATATCAACTATTATATATATCTACCAATATAATTATATTACTGCAGTACTATTTATTTAACACTGAGTGGCAGGGTTTACCCAGTTTCTCCTTTCCCCAATTTCTTACCTGCCCTTAATAGGTTAACTTATTGTTATTATTCCACTGCGTACCTATTAAGATCAGCTCCTACAACTATCCTCCGACCTTAAATATTACACAACAAATTCTATAATCTTTCAATTAACTTTAATGTTCTTTCTCACTACCTGGCAATATTTCCCTTCTAAAGTAAATACCCTGTTGAGATTCTCTATATTCTTATCACTATATTAACTGTTAGTAACTATTTCCCTACAGCACTATATTTATATATTTTCTTACCTATTTCTCTCTATATATGTATATTTTAAATATTATGTTTATATACTTATGTTCTCTTTACCTAATTTATCTCAATTATCTCATATATCCTTTGTATCTTATTATATATATCTACCAATATAATTGTAACACTGCAGTTCTATTTATTTACCACTAGATGTCAGAGTTTACCAAGGTTTACCTAGCTTCTCCTATTCCCAATTCTTAACTTACCCTTAATAGGTTAACGTATTATTATTCTTACACTTTGTGCCTGTCAAGGTCAGCTCCAATAATTATCTTCTAACCTTGAAGGTTATCTTTCTCACCACCTGGCAATATTTTCCTTTCTAAAGTGAATGTCCTGCTAGGATTCTACAACCTACTATTTAACAATACTTAGCATACAGAACAATACAATTTTATATCAAAATGAAAAGATTTCCCACCAATACCCATTCTTATAATATACTACAGATGAACAAAAGATGTTAAAAATAAGCAAAAAAGCAAATACAAATACAATATCCCAATCTCCCTTCTTTCTCCCCTTATCAAACACACCACGTTTCAACACTTTCTTCCTCTCTTCTTCTCTTTCCCTTCTTCTGCTTTCGTCTCCTTCCCCCTCTCCTCCCCGTCGATCTCCGTCTGTCTTCCTCCCACCAATTCCCCCGCTATTATTTTCCACCTTCAATTTCGCTTATTTCAGTTCAGTTCAGTCCGTCTTACCTTTTCCCTTCAAATTCCATCATCTAAATGTTATTTCTACGCTTCACCTCTTACTCCTCCAAATCTTCTCGTCTCTAATTTCATCTTTTACTGTCCTTTTACTGCCTTTTACCGTCCTTCGTTAGTGTTTATTCTGTCCTCTCTCCTTCTGTTTTCCACTTCAACCCCCTCCTATTCAAGTCCTTTCTTCCTTCCACAATCCACCTTCCATGTGCTACTTTCTCTATTTCTTCTAAGCCCGTCAGTCCTCCATTTTCTGGTCTTTCTTTCTTTCCCTTATTTTCCTATCTTCCTCCACTGCGTCCGTTTCCCAATGTCCCTCTTGGAGCCCTGGAAATCCAAATCCTTTAACTGAGAGTCTTTTGTATTCCTTTATAAGTTTCTTGGTCCAATGCCGCTTTCTTATCTTTCTATATCATAATGTTTACTGGTTGTTTTAAAAAATATTTTTATTAATTAGTCCTTTTAAATCCTGATATTTTCCTTTCCTTGTTGAGTCTTTTATTTAGTTAAACTTATATTAAGTCCACCTTTCAACGGCCAACGCCCAACAGCCCTCTAGCTCATTCCCAGAGGAGAGAGCAGAGGGTGAGCTGGGTCTGTGAAGACATCCTTGACCAGGTGTTGTTTACAGGCTTGTGGGACTGTGCTTGCTTGTTTGTCTATCTGTTTGTTTGTTTTTGTTAGGTCTCCTTGTGCTGGCCGTGTGCTCTCCCTGAGCACATGGTCTGACTAACGAGGGGGAGGAGCCAGCTAGGGGGAGGAGTCTTATTAGGAGCTCCCAACAGCGCACGCCAAAGGCGCGTGCAGTTCAAGCCCTCTTCTTCAACCCTTTCAATTCATCCCTTGGCGATCAGCAGAGGAGACATACTTGATTCAGTTGAATTTTAGAAAGAAAGCCCTGTTATTCTTTCTAGACCTTTTCCCTGTACTACTCTCTGTAGTATCAAGGATAGAAGCTGAGGGAGCTGCCGCGGTTACCTGTAGCACTTGTGGGATGTTCCTTTTCTTGCCGCAAGATGTTGTCGGGTACACCTGCACCAAGTGCAAGCTGGTGATCTTCTTGGAGGAGAAGGTTCACCAGCTGGAGGCACGAGTTTCTAAGCTTCGTCTTATTAGGGAAGGTGAGGAGTTTTTGGATATGGCAGAGAAGACCTTCCTGAAGACCGAATGCGCGGGGGAGCTGCCAGATCAGGAAGTCAGCACACTGGGCCACGAAACAGATGCTTGGAGGAATGTCACACTGAGGAGTAGGAGGACCAGGAAGGAAACAGAGACTCTCAACCTACACAATCGCTTCAAAGTTCTTGGCCTTCTGAACGATGAGGAGCACCAGGAGGAGGGAACAGAATGTCAACGAGAAGAAATCCAACTTCGGCAACAGGAATTAGATCAACACTCCCAGCCTCAGCAGAGTGCCCAGGCAGAACTTGAACTCCTAGTACAACAAAATAAATACAATTTGATAGGCATCACTGAGACCTGGTGGGATGAGTCTCAGGATTGGAATGTAGGAATAGAGGGGTATAGCTTATTTTGTAGAAATAGACCACACAAGAAAGGAGGAGGAGTAGCCTTGTATGTCAAGGATGTTTTCACCTGTGAAGAGATCCATGACTTAAACCCAGAAAGCCAGGTCGAGAGCATCTGGGTAAGAATTAAGGGAGCGAGAAACAATAGGGATATTCTGGTGGGGGTTTACTACAGACCTCCAACCCAGACTGAGGACCTTGATGACGCCTTCCTCAACCAAATGACGGCGCATTCAAAAAGGAGAGATACAGTAATAATAGGAGATTTCAATTACCCGGATATATGTTGGCAGTCAAACTCTACCAAGACAGCAAGGTCCAGTAAGTTTCTTGCTTGTCTTGCAGACCATTTCATGGTCCAGAAGGTGGAAGAGGCCACAAGGGGATCAAATATTCTAGATCTGATCCTGACCAACAGGGATGACCTTGTTAATGAGGTAGAAGTGGTTGGATCTTTAGGGGGGAGTGACCATGCCCTATTGGAATTTGACATTCAGTGGAAAGGAGAAGATAAGTGTAGCCAGACACTCATCTTAGATTTTAAAAAAGCGGACTTCTGTAAACCTAAGGATCTGCTGGCTGAAATTCCATGGTCAAGAATAGTGAAAGGGAAAGGAGTTCAGGAGGCATGGGAGTTCCTTAAAAGGGAGATATTGAAGACACAGTCTAAAACTGTGCCAATAAGGAGGAAAAATGGAAGGCATCTGAAGAAACCAGAATGGTTGAATAAAGAACTCTCAGCTGAGCTAAGCGTTAAGAGAAACGTGTACAGGAAATGGAAGAGGGGGGAAACCACCAAAGAAGAATTTAAGCAAGTAGCCAGGAGATGTAGGGAGAAGGTCAGAAAGGCTAAAGCACAGAACGAACTTAGGCTGGCCAGAGACATTAAAAACAATAAAAAGGGCTTTTTAAAATATGTCCGCAGCAAAAGGAAAAAGAAAGAGGCGATAGGGTCGCTGCGCAGAGAAGATGGTGAATTACTAACAGTGGGAAGAGAAAAGGCAGAACTACTTAACACCTTCTTTGCCTCAGTTTTTTCCCAGAAGGATACAAGCACTCAACCTGGTGGTTGGGGAGCAGGGGAGGAAGCAGGGGAAATGAGGCACATAATAGGTAGAGAGGTGGTACAAGAATACCTGGCCACACTGGATGAATTCAAGTCTCCAGGGCCAGATGAATTGCATCCTAGGATATTAAAAGAACTGGCAGAGGTCATTTTGGAACCGCTTGCTATAATCTTTGAGAAATCCTGGAGGACAGGAGAAGTTCCAGCAGACTGGAAGAGGGCAAATGTTGTCCCCATCTTCAAGAAGGGAAAAAAAGAGGACCCAAATAATTATCGCCCAGTCAGCCTGACGTCAGTACCCGGAAAGATCCTGGAACAGATCATTAAGCAGTCAGTTTCTAATCACTTAGAAAGCAGTGCGGTAATCATGAGACTTCAACATGGATTCCTAAAAAATAAATCATGCCAGACTAATCTTATCTCTTTTTATGATAGAGTTACTAGCTTGATAGATGAAGGGAATGCTGTGGATGTAGCATTTCTCGATTTGAGTAAGGTCTTTGACAAAGTTCCCCATGACATTCTTGCAAAGAAGCTAGTAAAATGCGGGCTGGACAGAGCTACTGTCCGGTGGATCTGTATCTGGTTGACTGACCGTTCCCAAAGGGTGCTCACCAATGTCTGCTTTTCATCATGGAGAGAAGTGACTAGCGGGGTGCCACAGGGTTCTGTCCTGGGCCCAGTGCTGTTCAATAGTTTCATCAATGACTTGGATGAAGGAATAGAGGGCATGCTCATCAAATTTGCAGATGACACCAAATTGGGAGGGGTTGCTAATACGCCAGAGGACAGGATCAAAATTCAAAATGACCTGGAGAGATTGAAGAGCTGGGCCAAGGCTAACGAAATGAAATTCAACAGAGAGAAGTGTAAGGTCCTACACTTAGGTAGAAAAAATGGAATGCAGAAATACAGGATGGGGGACACGTGGCTGGATGGCAGTACGTGTGAAAGGGATCTAGGAGTCTTAATAGACCACAAGCTGAACATGAGTCAGCAGTGTGATGCGGCAGCCAAGAAAGCCAACGCAATTCTCGGTTGCATCAATAGGAGTATGGTGTCTAGATCGAGGGAGGTACTGGTACCACTCTACTCTGCTTTGTTAGACCTCATCTTGAATACTGTGTCCAGTTCTGGGCATCCCAATTCAAGAAGGACATGGTCAAGCTGGAGCAGGTCCAGAGGAGGGCGACCAAAATGGTGAAGGGCCTGGAAGCCATGTCCTATGAGGATAGACTTAGAGAGCTGGGTATGTTTAGTCTGCAGAAGAGAAGGTTAAGAGGGGACATGATAGCTATGTTTAAATATTTGAAGGGATGCCATGTAGAGGAGGGAGAGGGCTTGTTTTCTGCCGCCACAGAGACCAGGACAAGGAGCAATGGATTCAAGCTGCAGGAAAGGAGATTCCACCTGAACCTCAGGAAGAACTTCCTGACAGTCAGGGCTGTCCGGCAGTGGAATATGCTGCCTCGGAGTGTGGTGGAGTCTCCTTCCTTGGAGGTTTTTAAGCAGAGGCTGGATGGCCATCTGTCAGGAGTGCTTTGAGGGTTTTCCTGCATGGCAGGGGGTTGGACTGGATGGCCCGTGTGGTCTCTTCCAACTCTACATTTCTATGATTCTATGATTCTCAATCTTATTTCTTATGTCCAAATGTCCTTTTGTTAATCATATTTTCAAAATGTGTTTCCCCCCTTCTTCTCTTCTCCTCCCTCTACCACTTAGCTGTTTTTCAGAACTCTCCAATACTTCTTCCTTCAATCGACTCCTCTTAATGTCCAAGGTTTTTTCTTTTTGCAAAGGATCTTCCTTTACCCCTGAGATTCAGATCAATATTTTTTACTTGTCATCTTAACTTACATGTTGTTGTCTGCAGCGTAGCCTTCCCCGTTCTCGGCAGATGCATAAGGCATGGTGGCTCTACGACCTTCCACTCCGGCGTCTGTTCCCTTTTAACACATGGTTTCTCAGGGAACTATCCTCCTTCTTCAGTCTTTATTGAGCCCCTCCTAATCCCCTCACCCGTGGAGAAAAGTTGCCCCGTTTCTTTTCAGTCAAAACTGGCAAAAAACCTTATGCACTGGTCGATCTCCTCGCAGCTGTGCGAGTGAACGACCTGTCAGCTACACCATCTTTCTCCGGTCCCGTTTTTTTAACTGATTTTGATTGTCCTATTTATCTGAGAAGTTGCATAATATACATTTAGTAAATGAAAGTTATTGCTGACTTTTCATATTTTAAATAACTTACACTGATTTTTGGAATGTCACTCTCAGATCATATAATATAGGAAAATATTGAAGCAAACAGTAAAACTAACAGATTAAAGCTAAAAAGCTTGATTCAGATGCATTTCAATTCCAGGAAAATTAAGTTCTCTTTAATTTACCACTTAAAATTTCAGTTTAGCAGCTACATTAAATGCCTCACCAGAATGAAAATGAAAAATGCCACCTATGATACTTTGACCACACCCTCTCTTGCATCTGCTTGGAGCTTTGGAGAAAAGCAAATAGATGTACAGTTTTTTGAAAATCCAATATCTCACCCTCCCCCATTGGATCCCACTCTGGAAGAAAGGTGACATAACAATATAATAAATTAATGTAATAAATATTATAAATTAATATAATAGATAAATAAACATAAAGCCTGTCTTTGTTTTTCGTTTCTCCTCTGGAAGAAAGTCCCAAGGACAAGAACACTGAAACTTAGCTTTCTTGAATAGGTGAGGAGTTTTTCAATGTCCAGTACAGAACAAAGTCTTCCAAAGCAGACCTCTTTTACCCTTCCAAGCTGTCTTTACTGTTTGTTGACTTACAATCTTTCCACTTTGAATTCACATGAACTATCATACACTGCTCATGAACTTGAAGAAGAGATATCCCAGTAAAATGCCAGGGATGAGACTACTAACTGAGTTTCCTGGGATAGATGATGAATCTGCAAGCAGTATCTGGCACAAAACAAAGGAGAATAACCTATATTGCAAAGTAAACCACTATCAAACTCCCAAACTGTCCTTACTAGTTGTTGACTTATAACCCTCCCACTTTGAGATTGAATAAACTGTTATAGTGTTCTGCTTCCAAACAGCTTATTTCAAAATAATGATTCCATCTCCGTCTCTCCCTGCCTCTTTTTGTTCTTTTCCTCTCTTCCATTTCTAGGGCTTGTATTCAGCAATGGGGAGAGATGGAAGCAGCTCCGGCGTTTTACCTTGACCACTCTCCGCAACTTTGGGATGGGGAAGAAAAGCATTGAGGAGAGGATCCAAGAAGAAGCTCAATATCTCCTGGAAAAGTTATATGACACTAAAGGTATGTAATTTCTGTGCAACACCACCATTCCCATTGGTATCTCCATGTGAGTTTCCCAGAGATTCTTCTCATCCACTCTTTCTCCTAATCACCCTTCCTTAAAGACCCAAACTCAAAACTCTTGTCTGCATCTTAGTCTTGGGACTATTTGCAGTGGTTTGTTAAGTGTTGATGAGAACTAGGATCCTGCTTCCTGTTCCAATGATGCAGCCAGAGTCTTGGAATCTCTCAGCTAGAGGTGGAAGGATCTACGGATTGATATAACTGGGAAACTTTGAGAATTCAGAAGTCCTAGGACAAGGGCTCATCCTACTGAGCTGGAGTAGGGCCAAGAAAATGTAGGTTTCGACATCAAACCTTTAGTTAGAATCAAAGATCATAGCTTCCCATTGTTTAGGGAGTTTTAAATATTCTATGGAATACTTACTACTTACTAATATACTTGGAGGTCATAGCAAGAGGGTAGATCTCAGGTACTGAAAGACTGAGTCCACAGGAAATAGGCTAAGGTCCCACTGAACATCTCCCCCACTGAGGGAAGTAGCAGTCCCATCCTATTCTGTTTTGGTCAGACCTCACCTGGAATGATGTGTTCAGTTCAGGATACTGCAGTTTAAGGAAGCTACTGTTACTGCCCTGGCTAGTATCACAATTCGGCTGCACTTCTCTATTCCCTTCCACATCCTTGCGAGGCCACCGGACAAGCACATAAACAAGCTCAGCCATTGATAGTTGTAAGATTCAAACTACAATACAGGCAGGCCAGAAATAGCTGACTCACTGCTTTAGGAGACCTCCAGGCAAGTACTCTAATTAAGTATGCACGCAACCTACAAAAGAGCCTCTGCCCCGCGATGGCAGCTTGATGGGTTAACTATACAATACCCAAGTACTCTGCGTTTGCATACTGGCTACTCTATTGAGAACCTCTATGATAACTCAATCATTCAGATTCTGACCTTTTGGAGGCTTTGTCTCCAACTCCAAATCTATTGTTTTCCCCAAGTATGGCATAGCCTACACTCACAATTCTCCTTATAAAAACCCTTGATTCTGAGACCTTCCTCGGATTGCTCCCGAGTTTCATCCCGCCTTGCTGCCGCTTTGCTTGGCGAGCCTCCCCTCAGCTCCATGTGCTGAATTACATCGCACCCCAGCTCCGCTCTCTATTTTTCTGGGCTTCAGGACAGATGAAGTATCACCCAAACCAGCAATCCCTCTCAAAATCCCTCTATACCGCTCCAACCTTTATATTCTTTAGTTATCTTGTATGAGTGTGTCACATACACTGTTTTGCTTGTGTTTAATAAACATCACTTATTATTTCAACTTCTGTGTTCTCCTTGACTCAACCCGACCCCGTAGACATAGGGTTCAAGATCTCCCTACGTTACCCTGCCTCTCGTAACGCTAAGCAGTGCTCTGAGCTAATTTTCCCCACCTTTAGTTGATCACATTTTGGTGTCCCTCCCGGGACCCCCAGTACACAGGGTAACACTACTGAGAAGCTGAAATGTGTCCGGAGAAGGGCAACCAAGAAGATCAAAGCTCTGGAAACCAAACAGTATGAGGAATGGCTTAGGTATGTTTAGCTTAGAGAAGAGAGGACATGATAGTAATCACGAAATATCTGAAGGGATGGCATGTAGAAGATGGAGATTTATATATTTATTTATTTGCTTTTCTAGAGACTAGAACACAAACCAATGAATTCAAATAACAAGAAGAGAGATTCCATCTAAACGTTAGGAAGAGACCCTTTACTACAAGATTTGTTTGACAGTGGGATGGACCATCTTACCTTCTCTGGAGATCTCTAAACCAAAGGTGGGCGAGCACCTTTCAGAGTAATTTACTTGTGTATTCCAGCAAGGTAGAATGGGGTTGGACTAGATATCCCCATCCAGCTCTAAAATGTTATGATTTTATCTTGTTTGAATGCAATCCTCAGCAGTCCTTCAGCAAGTATAGCCCATGGGGAGGGATTCTGGTAGTTGTCACCCATCATCATCTGGGGGGCTTGAAGGTAACCTGATAATGACCCTGTGCTCATAGCACCTTCAAGCAAGGATGTATTTACTTCTGGGTTCCATTTGTGTTTTCAAGGTCCTTTAGAATTGTGTTCCTCTCTTCCGAGGTGTTAGCTATCCCCTCAGTTTTCTATCATCTGCAAACATGATAAGGTTTTTCCAAAAATTATAGATTCATCTGACAATGTTCCCATCTATTCCATTTTTAATCCATTTGCAGACCAGAATATCATGGAGGACTTTATCAAATGATTTGCTGATATCCAGATAAATAATGTCTATAGCATTCCTACCATCTATTAACATAGTCTCCTGAAGAAAAAAAGATATAAGATCAGTTTGGTGAAATGTATTCTTGACAAACCCATGCTGGCTCCTACTAATCATTCCATTAACATCTAGATACTTGCACACAGACTTCTCTATAATCTGTTCTAATTTTTTTCCTTGTACTGAGGTCTGGCTGACTGTTCTGTATTTCCCCAGACCTTCTCTTTTGCACTTTTTGAAGAGATGGACAATGTTTGTTTCTCCTCAGTCCTCTGGCATCTCACCCACTCTCTAAGATTTTTAAAAAAGGATTATTCAGAGTACATCAGCAAGTTCCTTCAATACCCTAAGATATAGTTCATCTGTCTGTGCAGATCTGAACTCATTTAAGTTACCCCTGTTGTCTGGGGGTCCCGGGAGGGACACGAGGTTACTATCAAAACTATACAAGTTGGGGAAATTAGTTCAGAGCACAAGTTGGCAAAACGAGAGGCAGGGTAACTTAGCAGGATCTTGCAACCCAGTGTTTACGGGGTCAGGCTGAGTCAAGAAGCAGACCGGTTGGAAAATAATGAATAATCTTTATTAAATACAGGCACACAATGTAAGCAACACAAGCACGCAGATAACTAAGGAAAATAAAGATGTGAGTAAGATAACAGGATTTTCAGAGGGATAGTCTGTTCGGGTGATACGAAACCTGTCCTGAAGCCCAGAGGAAAATGGAGAGCGAAGCTGGGGTTTGATGTATCTCAGCACGTGGAGCTGAGGGAAGCTCGCCAAGCGATGCGGCAGCAAGGCGAGAGTGATCCAAGGAAGCGCTCAAAGTCAGGGGTTTTTATAAGAAGAATTGTGACTGCAGGCTAGGTCGGAATTAGGGGAAAACAATAGATTTAGAGTTGGAGACAAAGCCTCCGAAATGTCAGAATTTGAATGATTGCATTAGAGCCGAATTTATCGATAGAGCAGCCGGTATGCAAACGCGGAGTACTTGAGCGTGGTATAGTCAGATCATCAAGCTGCCAGCGCTGGGCAGAGGATCTTTTGAGAGTTGCTTGCATACCTACTGGAGGTACTTGCCTTGAGGTCTCCTAAAGTGGCGAGTGGGCTGTTTTCTGGACTGTCTGTATTGTCTGGGAATATTATGGCAATTATCGGCCGAGCCTGTATGAGTGCTTGGCAGGGGGCCTCGCAAGTACATAGAAGGGATATATGAAGTCAAATTAGTGATATCAAAAGGTATCTTTTATATCACCAAAGCTCGGGCTAGCCAGGGCAGTAACATTACCTAGGTTATTCTTGACCATCTCCTTTTCAGTTCTCCCACTGAACCTGAGGCAATGTTTCAGAATCGTCTGCAAAGTCTGGAAGGAAGAATCCATCTCCTGCCTCACCACGGCAAACACAAATCAACTAAAGCCAAAAGGTGCTCACCAGTGGCTCCTCTTCATCCAGGATAGAACTGACTAGTGGGGTGCCACAGGCTTCTATCCTGGCCCAGTGCTATTCAACGTCTTTTTTAATGATTTGGATGAAGGAATGGAGGCCATTCTTACCAAATTTACAGATGACACTAAATAAGGAGGGGTAGCTAACACAAAGGTCAGGATCAGAATTCAGAATGACCTCAACAAATTAGAGAGCTGGGCAAAAACTAACAAAATGAATGTCAACAGGATGAAGTGTAAAGTACTACTACACTTCAGCAGAAAAAATGAAATGCAGAGATATAACATATGTGACAACTGGCTTGACTACAGTATGTGTGAAAGGGATCTATGAGTCTCCATAGACTACAAGCCGAATGTTGTGTGTGATGTGGAAGCTAAGAAAGTCGATGCAATTCTAGGCTGCATCAATAGTAGCATAGTGGTCTCTGTCAAAGAATGTGATGGTATCACTCTATTCTGTTTCTGTCAGTCCCCACTTGGAATACTGTCTAGTTCTGGGCACAATAGTTCAGGAAGGATATTGACAAAAAGAAATGTGTCTAGAAGAGGGGAGCTAAAATGGTAAAAGGCTTGGCAACCATACCCTAGGAGGTGTGGCTTACTGAGCTGGGTATTCTTAGCCTGGAGAAGAGAAGGCTAAGAAGCTGTCTGTTCCTATTCTCTAATTTGACAGATCAATCTTTTGCTGGACTCAGTTGGAGGGAGGGTGCACCATGTTGATCTGCAGTGTTGGCCCTGGTGTGATCTGAACAAGATTTTGCCACCTGCTTTCATGGAATGCTGGAATTCCACCAGCTATGGTGCTTTTCTTCTGCTGTAGGGAACTGACCACATTGATTTATCACAAAGAAAACTGATCTTAGAAAAGTGATGTGCACTAGTTTCCACTACCAAATAATCAGTCCAGAGGCCCAGAGTTGCAGTAGCTTTTAGCTCTTTCTCTCTCTCTCTCTTTTTGTCCTTCCAGAGCAGCCCTTCGATCCCACCTTCCTGCTCAACTGTGCTACTTCCAATATCATCTGTTCCATTGTCTTTGGAAAGCACTACAACTATGATGACAAGCAGTTTACAGAACTCATGGGTTCATTCAATGACATAATTAAAATTCTTGGTTCTCCTTGGGGTAAGGTAGGTTCTCAACCAGCCAGTGAAATATATGTAGTCCCTCCCAGTGCACATACATGGATGTCAGAGAGAGGAGAACGGAATGATGGCCACAGAGGTTTTGGAGCTGGAGACACAATAAGTCTTTGGCTCTAAGGAAACATGTTCTCAACATTGGAGGATCACATGTATTTCTTTATAGAAAAGAAAATATTTCTTCACAGACAGATCCCTAAAAAAGCACAAAGAGCAGCAGGAAATTGTGTAGAATGCTTGGTGCTCCCACACTCTCCCGCAAAGCAGGGAGAGTACTGTGGGAATTTTTCATCCACGTCAATTAACATTTCTATTGTCATCTGACTGGAGAGATAATCAACAGTACCAAAGACAAGGCACAGTATCTATAGAACTTCTTCTCCATCCTGCTGGTTTCATGTTGTAGAGTTGGCTCCCTTGCTCTTTCAGTGTATCTAGATGTCATTGGGAGATGAAATCATTTTCCAGCTGATCTGATGGTGACACTTACTTCATTTTTTCTGACTTCCCCTCTAGCTCGCCAACATTTTCCCTTCCATCATGGATTTCATTCCCGGGCCTCATCACAGAGTGGGATCAAACTTCAATGAAGCCATGGAATTTGTTTTAGAGGAAGCAAAGGAGCACAAGTCTACCCTGGACCCCAGCTCACCTCGAGACTTCATTGACTGCTTCTATATTAAAATGGAACAGGTAAGACAAAATCATGCCCTCCACAAGACAAGAGATCTTGTGCCTTTGAACCCTCTCGGAGGTTTACCCTCTTAACTAGCCCCTTGTTCCCTTAGACTTCTCTCTTGCCCTAAGCAATTTACACCAAAGTCCATAATCACAATTTAATTAAATTGTCAGTATTCTTCTTCAGCAATTTGGTGGTCACCCTGGTTTTGTTAAACACTTGCCACTTCTTATCCTCAGTGGAATTCTGTTAGCAGTTCTGCAAAGGTTTTGGTAGTAGACGAGAAAAGTATCCACCACTTTTTATCTTTGCCATTTGTTATTCTTTATTCATTATTCTTCTTTTATTTTATTTGACTGGACAAAGTTAAATTGACTTCAATGTTTCTGGTGCATATTTCTGCAGGAAAAAGATAACGGGGCATCTGAATTCACCATGGAGAACATGGTTATCTCCACGCTTAACTTGTTTGCTGCAGGAACAGAAACAACTAGTACCACTCTCAGATATGGGCTCCTGATTCTCCAGAAATACCCAGAGATAGAAGGTAAAACAAATACACATCCAAATATTCACTAGTGTTCTGTTCCAACCTTTCTGCTTCTCTAGGTTACACTGTGGCGAATGTCTGTTTAGCTGGCTTATACTAATAGTTCAAATCTTTGCATTGCAGCAAGCAAAAACTAATCATTACAGCCACTTTTCCTTCCTTGGCAAGAATAGGAGGGTTTACACACAACATTGAAGCCCTTTTTGTACTTCATAGGGAAAATTTCCTACTGTTAAAGGACATCTGAATGTCCAATGAAGGTTGTTTTTTTGTTTTTTGTTTTTTGCATAAGATCTGTTTTGTTCAAAAGTAATTGACTCTTGCCCAAAGAGATATCAGCAAGGCAAATCACAGAGCAAATTCTGTGTTGTTGAATTACAACACTGCACAACTGAATATGCCATCAAATAAATGTGCGATGGCAGTATGCATTGCACACCTGGATGTGCAGTGCTCAGAACACATTCTACATCTGCATCTGCTATGTTCACTGGCACTGAATGCTCAATTCTAGCTGTGTGACAGTGATGACAATAGAAAAGGATCCAATGCAAGGAAATCCAGAAATCATCTATCACACTGACCAACCAAAGAGCGCCAATGCCCCAGAAGCTGATGGTTGTTGAGTAAGAGATTAGGGCATTTCATTCAAGCATCCTTCTTCAGAGACAGTATGTCTGTATGTAAGACTCACAAATACTTGCAGGGATCTCAGAGAGGCATACTTCAGTGATTCAAATGCATCAGCTTTAGAAAGCAAACACCATTGGTAGCCACATATTTTGATCCCTGTGGAATGCCTCTGAGCTGGAATTTGTTTAGACCATCAGGACCGAAAGGTGGGAACTAGTGGTTATTGTGATTTGCGTTATTTGTCATGATGTTGTCTCTCTATTTCGGTAGTTCTTAGGACATCAAGATGGAAACTTTTAGCCTAACAAAAAATAAAGTAGTCACTGAGGTAGAAGCCAAACATTCTCAAACCACTTGTTACTGCAGTTTCTAGCCCGAGCTTGTGGTATATTAGATATCATTTGATATCAATAATTTGCACTTCTTTACCCATTCCTCTCCATGTGCTTGCGAGGCCCCCGGACAAGCACGCATACAGGCACGGCCGATAATAGCTGATATATTCCAAACAAATCCAGGCAGGTCAGAAATAGCAAGACTGCCGCTTTAGGAGACATCAAGGCAAGTACCACATTATGTATGCATGCTACTTACGAAGGACTCCCTGCCCTGAGCGGGCAGCTTGACGAGCCTAATACTCAACTGTCAAGCACTCCGCGTTTGCATATTGGCTACTCTATTGACAACTCTGTCCTAACTCAATCATGCAAAATACTGACCTTTCAGAGGCTTTGTCTCCAGCCTGAAACTCATTGTTATCCCCAAGAATGGACTAGCCTGTGGCCACATTTTCCCCATACGACCCCCTGACTTTGAGTGCTTCCTCGGATCGCTCTTGGCTTCTATCCCGCCTTGCTGTCACTTCGTCCAGTGAGCCTTCCCCTCAGCTCCTCGTGCTGAGAATCCTTACTTCCACAGACTTCGTCTTCAGACTACCCGGGCTTCAGGACAGGTGTAGTATTTCCCATACTAAACTTCCTCCTAAAATCCCTCTATCCAACTCCTACCTTTATTTCAATAGTTCTTTGTGTGAGTGTGCTGCATACACGTGTTTGACTGTACATCAATAAAACAACTATTATTATTTACTTCTGTTTGTTCCCTGACTTGGCCTGACCCCGTAGACATTGGGTTCAAGATCTCGCTACGTTGCCCTGCCTCTCGCATTGCTAACTAGTGCTCTAGCTAATTTTCATTCCCCATTATTTTGAGCACATTAAGGTGTCCCTCCCAGGACCCCCAGAAATCAGGGTAATACACTTACATGTTACTTTGCAATAAGCCACACAGATCAAACCTCCAATGAAGTTTGCATGACTTCTTTGATGTTTTCTGGAATTTTGTGGCTTAACATTGGATTTCATCTGTCTCACACAGGGAAAGTGCAGAAAGAGATTGACCAAGTGGTTGGCCGCTCAAGAAGGCCTTGCATGGCTGACCGTGGACAGATGCCTTACACAGATGCTGTTATCCATGAGATCCAGAGGTTCATCTCCCTTCTCCCATTGAGTCTCCCCCATGCTGTGGTCAAAGACACACCATTCAGACAGTTTCTCATCCCCAAGGTAGGTTCTTCATTTTCCAGTGGTTCCTTTCCTAACAAGTGCTAGAATTATTTCTCTTAACCTTGCATGGCTTCCAAGGATTATTGAGGGGTTTGCTCTTTCTCAGGGTATCTGACCTCATACTTCTGATGATAGAATATCTCCCCGGATCCTTTATTCCCTGCAGGGGACCACAATATATCCTGTTCTGACCTCAGTGCTGCATGACAGCAAGGAATTTCCCAACTCCAAAGAGTTTGACCCACAGCATTTCTTGCATGAAGATGGGACCTTCAGGAAGAGCAACTACTTCATGCCCTTTTCAGCAGGTAAAGTGATCTCTCATTGCACAGCATTTTTTTTTTTTTTGGATCTCCTTAATCTTCCATTGTTTAGGGAGTGAAGGGAAGTGTCATCTCCAGGCTACACTAAACAGTCACACTGACTGTGATCTTCAAAGCACTTCAGAGCAAAAGGAGTTCATCATTTTTTCCCAACAGACACATGACCAGAATTCAGTGCACCCAAGTTAACTAGAGTTTGGTCCAGGTGTGATAGCCTTGTGTATTATTATTATTATTATTATTATTGCAGAAACTCATACTCAAAGTATAAATAAAACAAAAATAATATTCACAATACAAAAGAATAAACAGAATGGAAATAGAGGGAAAAAAGAGAACAAAAGAATAAATAACTTCTGGGATTAATGGTATCATGTATGACAGTGTAGTGCTTTAGATACCGTGTTACCTGTCACCTAACACAGATTAGCCTGCTGTATTTTTTTCATCTAAGGCTGGCCATCACCACCCCCCGGGTAAAGGGGGTTCAGAGGGGCTCATTGGGGATTCCTGACCACTCTCTCGTCCTTAGATCAGGGGCTTTTTTGATCTCCTGATTGGCAAGGAAGAAGGGGAGTCTGAGTCGAAGAGCTTCCACGACTGTGAAGAATTGAAGCTTAATCGAAGATCGGCACAAGCGCCACCAAAAACCTTTCTTTAAAAAAAACTAGCAATGTCATATATTACAGGGATCAATACTGACTTTTGATGGGTTTCATATCTCCTCTCCAATTCAAGATCTGCCAGATTCAATCAATGTAAGAACTGTAAGTAGAGGGCTACGTGGTGGACATTTCACTGAACTAAACCCAGCTGGAGCTTGCGCTTTGAAAGGGATCACACTGAGCTCACTCGGGGAAGTTGATTTAACTTAATAAAATTATAGAAGTTGAAGAACACCAACTAGAAGCAACCATATTAAACTTGAATTTAAACTTAAATTTAATGATTATGTTCACAATCCTGACTGGAGCTCGTTGGTAAACCTTGGGAGATTCCTGTCACCTTAGGCTGGAAGGTCCTGATCACCTTCGTCTTGAGCTTGCATGAATTTGACAGATGTTACTGGGAATTTACTTCAGAGGCATATCGCTACAGTGTTACACTAAGACCATTTCTGCACTAGAGTGGAGGAGTGTTTCACCATGTTTTATGAGTGGTGCTTTTTACTCCAACTTACCCCAATTCCTATCTGCACGCTCTCCAGTTTCTGTCAAAGTAAAGTAGGGAAAACCATTTGTAGCTTCTGGATCATCAATTCTCCTGGAACTCTTATTGCCCTCCCTCCTCTACTCTGCAACCGCTGATTGGCCAATTTAACACCCACCTCTGTGGTGTGAATTGATGTAACACTTCCACATGTAGGAAAAAATGCAGCGGCACTGTTGTGGTTGGTTTGCATTGGAGTTTTTCCATTTTTATATTACACCGGTTTCAGAACAATATGAACCGCACTAAGATCTGAACACGTGTGGGACGAACCATGACAGAATGACATCAAACCGGTCTGATGTGTAGATGTATTCATGATGCAACGACGCTACAGCGATGTATCTCCCTTGTGCAGAAAGGGTGTAAGTTTCTTTTTTATAGAACATACAGTAACGTTGTATTCCACTGTATACCAGCTTGACTTTTGGGACAATAGTAAGGAGAATAACAAGGACAATAACAAAGACCTTCTTAGTGCTGGATGAATCATTCCGATTTTCTTTGTGAAGTCTTTCTTCCCTTTCTTGGAAATTAAGAGAGTTGAACAACCAAGGATTATTACATTTGATGTGGAATTGATTTTGGAATATATAGAACTTTTTCTTTTTGGACTTTTGCTGCATTAGGACATTTAAATTGCTGGATTGATATTAGACTGTTGCTGTTATCAGACTGCTGTTAAGCTTGGATAGTAAACATTCGTATCTAACCTGTCCTTGAAGCTATATTTTTACCACAAGGTTCTCATAAACTTATTAGGACATCTGCACTGTTAATGGAAACAAAATCTAAGGAAGAGCTTTTGAGTGAAGATCTCCATCTACTGGTTTAAGAAACAAATAGAGGTCACCTTCATCATTGTAAAGAAGAGCTGAACATATATACAATATACAAATATATATAGAATACACAAAAAGTGTATAATTTATATCTGGGCTTTAATCTTTGAACACTGAAAATATAAATTCAGATTTTGACTTAAAAATTTCTCTATATTTTATAACAAGTTATGAGGTTACTTTAAAGCTGAAGAACTACTTGGGTTGAATAATCCTTTTGTTTTTAAACCATATAATAAGATCCATAGCTTTTTCGTGTTGCTTAGTGATTGATAGATATTCTCACTGTAGAGCGTAAATATTATCTGATTAGGTCCAACATCATCTGAATACCAAACTGAACAATTGAGTATTATTGATTATTTGACTATTGGTTACTGATTACTGATTATATTGATTAATATTACCTAAATAATTGAATCCTGTTCAAATAATTAGCTGGAACAATTAATTGGTAGATCTGAACATAACTTGAAAAATTAGGAAAACATTTACTTTGATATTGAGTTAAAGAATTAGACATTTAATATTGAATAGGTGATATTTGATATCTGATATTACTACCATTTCATATTTGCTTATTATTGACTTTATTGAAAACATTACACTTATTAGACTATTGATTAATAAGAGGTCTTACATTTAATTTGTGTGCAATTAATTACAGAAGATTCATATTATAACTGTATAATATTTCATTAAGTTTTCACATTATTAATAATATTTATTACAGTATTTAACTAATTTGTATATTTAGCTGCATTGCTGGAAAGATACACTAGAGATAGAAATATAATAGAAATATAATAATCAAATAATGGCAACAAAGAGGAAAGCGACGGTTCTTGTTCAAAACAAGATGCAGTCTCAGCTACAATCTCAAACTGATTTGACCAGAAGAGACAGACCAACCTGCTTCTACTATAGAAATGTGTCTCCAACTAATGGAAGAGTTTAGAAGTTTCAAAAAGGAAATTAGACAGGGTTTAAAAGACACCAGAGCAGAGATAAAATTGGACTTAAAAAAAGAATTGGATATGATAAGTAAGAAAATTGACAAAGCTAACAAGGACATCACCAAGATGAAAGTGGACATTCAAACATTACAGGATAAATCTAAAGTTATGGAAATGGAGAATAAAACTTTAAAAGAGACACAAATACAAGAAGAGTTAATGATCAACATGCAAGAGCTGAGATATAGAGAGAAGTACTTGAAATTGACGGGTGTTGCAGAGGTTGCTGAGGAAAACCTTTATGAAAAAATCATACCAGTTCTAGCATCCTATATTGAAATTCCTGAAATTGTTCTTGATGTGATAGATGATGCCTCTGAGATCGAGGAGCAACTGATTGTGCCAAGAACCGAGCCAGTGAGTGAGTAAATCAACCTGCAAACATCCCCCACATTGGAAGGTCAAACAGAGACAGAGTTGTCCTGGCCATCTCTTGACAGAGAGGGAACCAGCAGTGATTCAGAGGAGTTACAGCCATCTGTGCCCATCAGCCCTCAATCATGAAGAAGGCTGAAATGAACTGCTCAGAGGGAGGTTGCATGGAGTAGGCTGAAGAAACAATAATAAGCAGCACCTGTTCACAGCGGCTAATTAAATCTGCCAGCGTGGCTGCTCTTTGCTTGCAGCAAATTACTAGCAAGCCCTCATGATCTTCATGTCTCCTGCTCCCTGAAACCCTCCAGATGGATCTCTGCCTCCTGAAACTTAGGACTGGACCTTGAACTGGCTTGGTTTGGCTTGCATTTTCTTTGTGTTTGGTGTTTTTGGACTCTCCCTGCAAGTATTCCTGACCTCCCTCCTCCCTTGCTGGCTGAGGCTCCGCAGAGAGAGAATCCTGACACTTGAAGCAAACATAGATAGAATATTTAGAGTCAGTTCAAGATTAGCCAGAGAAAAGAATTGACCACGTGACATTGTGGTTTGCTTAACCAGAACGAGAACTCACGACAGAATTTTCCAAAAAAATTACAACTGTAAATTTATGATTGAAGATAAAGAAATTAACATTTACAAGGATGTTCCATTCCAAATCTTGAAAAGAAGTCAAGATTACAAACCTCTAACTCAACTGCTTCAGAAGTTTAAGATAAATTATAAATGGAACAGAGTGGAAGCAATCGCCTTTATATATATGCAAAAATGATATAAGACAACTACATCCTTCAAGGCCAAAGAATTCTGTGAAAGACTGAAAAGAGACTCTACGTATATGCAAGCTCAAGATGAAGAACAAAAGGGAGCACAGAAGAAATCAGATTTTGAAGAACTCACACAGACATCCAAAGCAGATAAAGATTATCTAAAGCCGATAAAGATTCTGTCCAAGAAGAAGAACTACAAGAACCACAAGACTCTGAAGCATAAGAAAGAACTGACGACAAGGAATCCTATTAAGTACTAAATTTGTTATAATCAACATGACTTTCGCAATTTTATCTTGAAATGTCAAAGGTCTTAACTCAAATTATTAAAAAAAACAGACATTCTGGAAAAGAAAAAGTCAGAAAAAGCATTAAAAGAATGGTGACCTATTAAAACCTTCCTCAAACAGGAACAATTTTATAGCGGAATAATTGGAATACAAGATTGTTTGGCTTGTGTTGTTCTCTATTTTTTGGTATTTTTTGGAACTCTTTCTGCCTTTAGGTTTTTTTTTTCTATTTTCTTTCTATATATTTCATTATATTTTTCATTCTTAGTTTTTACATGAGGAAATTACGAAAACAGTAGAGTAGACCACATTAATAGTCTAAAGGTTGGAGATATAGGGGATGAAATTCATAACATTAAGACAAAATAGATCCCCAGCTAGGAATAGGGAGGAAGTTTATTTATGTTTATGTTGAAGTTATGTTAGTCTAAGATTGTTTGTTATTGCCCACACTTATATGTGATTCCTTATTTCATGTATATTTATGTGGGTAACACTATTTGTTTTTTTGTTTTTGTTCTTGTGCTATATTTCTTTTCTTTCTAATTTTCTTTCTTTTTTTTTCTTGTTTATCACTGAATGTTTACTTTTTCACGTTTTTGTTTCTCTATTGTTTTCTTTATTCACATAAGATGTCATCTGATTTGATGTGTTTTGTTGTATTTTTTTGTTACAGTCAAATAAAATTATTATAAAATGAAAAGAAAAGAAAAGAAAAAGACAGATTTGATATATCCTCAAGAGACCAGAATTAAGGAGTCCGATATTAAATATTTAAGAAACCCTAAATTAGGGAATGGCTACTTTTCTGCATTTCAAAAGAAAAAAGAGGGGTTGTAATATAAGTCAATTCTAAATTTCCTTCTGAAGAAATTTTCTCAGACCCACAAATTCATTATGTGGGTGCTGAAGTAAACTTTTTAGACTTTAAATTATTAGTGGTTTGAATTTATACCCCAATTGAGAAAAAGGACAAATTCTTTAAATCCATTGAAAGAGTACTTATTCAACATACACAAGAAAAAAATCAACAACATATACTTTTATTGGGATATATGAACGGAGTTATCAATCCAAGATTAGATCGTTTATTGCACAAACAGATTAAAAATAATCAGGGTAAATTGCCCCAAAGCTTTTTTAACTTAATGGAAAATCTGTCAATTATGGGTGTATGGTTTAAAAAAATTAATAAATAAAAAAAGAATAAATATGCTTCTCCCTAATATCTAAATCAATCTTTAAAAGCTATAACAACGGAGTCCCCTCATTTCTTACCTAGATACATGATTAAATCGTCCCGCTGTTTCCTAAAATTGTCTAATGATTTCTCTTTTAACAACATTGACGATTTATCCAATTCTTATATCTCATACACCTCCATAAGTCATGAATCAATACTAGGAGTCTCTTTCTTTTTTCAGTCTTTAGTGTAAAGAATTCTAGCCTTAGTTATCAAATCAAGTACTATTTTTAAATGCCGTTTCCTGATATAACCTTCAACTGAGTTGAACATATTCAACAGGTACAGTTCTGGTTTGATTGGAAAATTGTTTTTTTATAATCTTTGTGATCTCTATATGAATGGTCTTCCAATATTTTTTTACTTTCTTACAATTCCACCAGCAGTGATAAGAGGTGCCTCTTTCCAATTTACACTTCCAGCATTTTTCATTTCTACCTTTATAGATTTTAGCAATTTTAGCTGGAGTTAGGTGCCATCTGTATAGCATCTTCTAAGAATTTTTGTTAAATGATTGGCAAGCTGTAAAGTATAAAACTTTCCAAGTTTGTAACCAATAGTCTAGTTGAAGAGAATATTCAACATCCTAGGTCCATTTTATCATATTGCTTTTCACTATCTCATGTTCCCATTCCCATTTTAAGAGGAGTTTATAACATTTAGCTGTGATTTTTTTCCAGTTTCTAAGATGGCATCTAACTCTGAGAGGTTTTTTTTAAGTATTCTTCCTTTTTATCCAATTTGAATCTGGCATACAACTGCACATATTAAAACCAAGAACAATTCCTTCCTTCCTTCCGATGATAATTCTTTTCTAGAT
This sequence comes from Cyclura pinguis, assembly GCA_030412105.1. Classification (NCBI taxonomy): domain Eukaryota; kingdom Metazoa; phylum Chordata; class Lepidosauria; order Squamata; family Iguanidae; genus Cyclura; species Cyclura pinguis. Next base: position 10,946,477 of record CM059599.1, on the reverse strand, counting down.
TTAAAGATTGGTTCATTATCTGAAAACTTCAACAACTCTTTAAATGTCCACCAGTTTTTTTAAAGCTTATTAGCAGAATTTTAAAAAAGCTTCTTTTGGGGACACCCGCAATGGCAATTGTGGGCAAAGTCAATATTTATACTTAGTCAAGATTCTAAAAAGTGAATTTCTTATACGGTTTTAACAAAACTCTTTATCAGAGTGTTTCTTAAAATATCATATATAAAAATGCCGTGTTTTAAATCTGTTCCTTCCAAGAGCAGTAATCTTTTATTTTCTAAAGTGATCCAATCCCTTATCTAAGTTAAAGCATTGGCATATGCATACAATTGAAAATAAAGAAGACTTAGACCCCCTCTTTCTCTAAGATCTGCCATTGAATTCCATTTTATTCTTGGCTTTTTTCCAGCCCAGATAAATTTTGTCAGAGTTTGTTTCCATTGATTAAAAGTATCCCATTTAACTATAAAGGGGATATCTTGAAAAAGGAAATTCACTTTAGGCAGTATATTCATCTTAATGGCAGCAATTTTCCCTAACAATAATAATTTTAATTTGTTCCAAGATATCATTTTTTTTCTAGATTTCTTTCCAAATTTTGGTGTAATTATTTTCAAATAGGTCTCGATTATTCTTGGTTAACCAGATGCTAAGATATTTGATTTTCTTTTCAGTTTTGAATTTTGTCTTAAATTTCAGTTCTTCTTCCTCCTTTATAGATAAGTTTTTTGTCAGTATTACTGATTTTTCCTGGTTGATTTTGAATCCCACCACTTGGCCAAAATCTCTCAGAGTTTGAGTAAGATTGTCTATAGAATCAATAGGATTTTCCAGAATCAAAACAAGGTCATCTGCATATGCCTGAAGTTTAAATATGGTATCTTTAATTTTCAGACCTTTGATATCTTTTTCATTCCTTATCCAATTATTCAATATTTCAATTACAATCAGAAAAAGAAGTGGCGAGAACAGATAGCCTTGCCTAGTTCCTTTTTCAACTTTACAAGGTTTTGTTCTCTCTGAATTGACAATTATATGTGCCTCTTGTTTTGAGTAAATTGCCTTTATCCATTTAATAAAATTGTTTCCAATATTAATCTTTTGGAGGACTTGAATCATAAAATCACGTGAAACATTATTGAATGCTTTTTCAGCATCCAAAAATAACAAACCCAATTTCTTATTTTTTTAATTTATTTTTATTAAAATTCTGTCTATTTACACTTGTACAATCTTCATGTCTTATTCATTTTTCCAGATTGTATAAAAAAAAGAAAACATCTATTTGCTTATAATACAATCATCCATTTTACATATATTTCCATATTGTATTTCATCCAGGATCTTCTAAATACATCTATATAATCTTGATAAATTCATTCTACTCAAAAAAGAAATTTCACCATATTTGATATTTTAATTCATTCCATTCAAGTCTTATTCTCTCCTCTGTCCACAAACATTCAAGAAACTCTAATTCAGATCCTTTTCTACATTTCTGTACCCTTATAACTTCCTACTTTCTCTTGTTTGGATATTTTTCTGTTCTTTTATCTGTTACCTCAAAACTGTTCTATCACTGTTGACTTGCCTTTTTATAAGAATGCTTTATATTTAATTGTCATATTTAGCTAATCGATGCTCTTTTATTACTCCTAATTTTCAGATTTCATTATCTCCTTGGCATAACCTTGTTCAGTTGGTCTCGATACATATCTTCACTGCTTTCATTCCACTTTCTTTCTTGCCTCGTCTTTCTCCCTTCATGGCATGAGTTAGGTCATCTAAAGTGACATATTCTTGTAATTTATTCAGCCATTCTTCCATTTCTGGACTTTCATTTCTTTTCCAATATTTCACATATGTTATTCTGGCTGCTGTGACCATGTATAAAATCATATTCTTATGTTTATAGTACTCTTTATCCACTTGGTGCAGCATGATCAATAAGAAAATTTCAGGTGTTAAAGGTATTTTTATTTGTAAGATCTCCATTATTATTTTATGAATCTTTTTCCAGTATCTTCTTGCTTTTATACATTGCCACCACATGTGGTAAAAAGTGCCATTTTCTTCTTCACTTTTTCAGCATTTCTTCTCTTTGGTTTTATACATCTTACTCAGCTTCTCTGGGTCTAGGTACCATCTATATAACATTTTGAGATGGTTCTCCTTCAAGTTTTATGCCAAGGTGAATTTTTGAGTATTCTCCCAACTCTTCTCCCATTGTTCTAATTTAGTTTCATGTCCTATGTTCCGATCCCAAACAATTATTGTATCTTTTATTACCTCAGTTTCTAATTCTCAATTTAAGATGAACTTATATAGTTGAGATGTTTCCAATTTCTTATTTTGATGGCTTTCATAATACTGTATTATATTTCTCAAAGGTCAAGCATTATCTCAAAACTGACAACCAGATAGAAAACCTGACTGATCTTTATGGATCCAATCAACAAGAATTTTCTTTAATCTGTCCATCAAGATTGCTGTAAACCATTTGTAATCTTGATTTAAGTGATAGTCTATAATTTTGTGGGTTTGTTATAACTTTCCCTTCTTTAGGAATCAACATAACATTCGCTGTTTTCCAGGACTTGGGAATAATTCCATTTGTTACTTGATTTAAAGTTTCATGCAATGGCAGTAAAAGCTCCTTTTCAAAGGTTTTATAAAAGGTGGCCAGAAATCCATCAGGTCCAGGAACCTCCCCTGGTTTAGTCCTTTTAATAGCCTCAGATATTTCCTCTATTGTCATAGATTGATTTATCTGGTCCTTTTGTACATCCTTCAACTGTGTAATATTAGTTTCTCATTTATTTTTCTATTTTTTCCTGTTAGATGTCTTTCTATTGATTATCAGCGTACAAATTAGAGTAATATTTACAAAAAAAGCTTGACTTTCTCTTGTTGAGTAATAATTTCCTCTCCAGTTTTGATTTCAGTGACTGCCCTTTTTTCTTTTTCTTTCCTCAAGTTATATGCAAGCTGTTTACCCAGTTTATTAGCAGATTCAAAAAATTAAGTAATATTATTTTCTGCACTTCTTCTTCTGAATCCAAAATTGATCTTGATCTTTCAAGATTTTAATTTCATTCACTAATCTAGTGTTAGATAGGGATCTTTTAAGCTTTTCTTCTCTTTCTTGAATTTCTAACAATTTGATTTTCTTTTTCCCCCTCAATTCATAATCCAATTGCGTGATTATTCCTCATATAAATGCTTTTGCTGCATCCGATATAATATTAATTGGTATTCCTTTATTCATATTTCCTTGAAAATACAAGTTTAACTGATATTTTATCTTTTGAACTATTTTCTCATCTTTAAGGATATATTCTTTACATCTCCAAATATATTTGGATTTCAAATTCTCCAGATACAGTAAAACTGGGTATTGGTCTGACATTGTTTGGGGGAGAATTTCTATCTTTTTAATGTTTCTCACAAGTGTTTTTGAAGCAAAGAACAAATCTATTCTACACCAAGATTTATGTCAATGTGAATAATAAGTAATGTCAAGGTTGTTGCTGGGCAGGCAAAGTTTTCCTATGAGCGGATGGCAGAGAGAAGAGGCGGTGTGGCCAGACAGCCAGGTGTAAGGCCAGCAGGATTGTTATGGCTGTGTCTTGTGTATTAGAAAAGGCCACATGCCAGAGCACTGATCAGGTCACCCCACTTGTTCCAGGGTGACAAGGTAGCATAAAAAGGCTGGTGTTTGCCTTGACCAGCTGCCAGTTAGCTGCCCTAGCTGGACCTGCCGTGCCATTGGCAGTATACTGTTTGTAAGGGGAGATGCTGCCCAATTTTTCCTCCATTATCTTCTGTTTTTCCTCTTTGTCTAATTGCTGGAAAGCAAGCCTGTTTTTGCTAAGCCTTATATTAGAGTGCGGCAATAAATCAGTACTCTAAGCCTAACTAATGAGCCTCTGGAATTTTTCCTGCTTCACTGGGATTCTCTGCTGCAGCCAATCCTTGCTTCACAGATAGCACTCTGGTCATGCTCAGAGGAGCCAAATCCTGCCAATCCTTTTCACTCCCTTTTTTGCGTCTCCAAATATCTGTCAAACCATAATCGGAGGTTTAATTTAGACTATTCTTAGGCAGTCTCCCTTGTGATCTCTTTATATCCTTGTGAGATTTTTTATCCAGTAGTGGATCCATAATGACATTCTCATCCCCCATCATAATAATCTTCTCATATTGATTATCAGTTAAAGTTTCAAAGAAGTTTTCAAAGAAGAATGATTTGTTCTCATTAGAAGTATAAAAGCCCACTAGCAGAACTGTCTCACCTTGTGTTGTAACTTCCACAGCAATAAAATGATGACAATTATCATGAAATACCTCTCTAGGTGTCAAATGTTTGTTTATACATAAGACTACTCCTTTCTTTTTTTGTTTGTTAGCAGAAACAAAGCATTCCCCCAATTTAGGATTATTCTAATGTTTAACATCTCTTTATTTAACATATATTTCTTGTAAACTGATCACATCCGGTTTCTGCTTCTCCAAATAATGGAAAATTTTCCTTTTCTTTGATAACCGATTAAGTCCACAAACATTCCACATCAACACCTTAATATTTTTCATATTATACTTTTAATAACTAAGCTTCTTTCTTCAGATTTGAATTTCACTCCTGAGACATTCCCTGTTCTTCTTCCTCTTTGCCAAGTGTTACTGCCCTGGTTAGCCTGAGCTTGTGGGATAAAAAGATATCTCTTGATATCAATAATTTGGCCTCACATACCAATTCCCCTTCCACGTGCTTGCGAGGCCCCCAGACAAGCATACTTACAGGCTCGGCCGATAATTGCCTTAATATTACAACACAATACAGGCAGGCCAGAAATAGCTGACTCGCAGCTTTAGGAGACCTCAAGGCATGTACCTCCATTAGATATGCACACAACTTTCCAAAGATCCTCTGCCCTGTGCTGGCAGCTTGACGATCGAGCTATACAACACTCAAGTACTCCGCGTTTGCATACTGGCTACCCTATTGACAATTTGGCTATAATTCAATCATTCAAATTATGACCTTTCGGAGGCTTTGTCTCCAGCCCCAAATCCATTGTTTTCCCCAAGTACGAACTAGCCTGTGGTCAAAATTTTCCCTGACTTTGAGCGCTTCCTTGGATCGCTCTTGGCTTCCATCCTGCCTTGCTGTCGCTTTGTCCAGCGAACCTTCCTCTCAGCCCCACATGCTGAGATCCACGCTCCCCAGCTTCTCCGCTTCTAACCGGGCTTCATTACAGGTGAAGTATCACCGAAACCAACAACTCCTCTAAAAATCCCTCTATCCCATTCCAACCTTTATTTCCTTAGTTATCTTGTGTGAGTGTGCTGCATACACTGTTAGATTATGTTTTAATAAAATATCATTTATTGTTTCAACGTCTGTGTGCTCCTTGACTCGGCCTGACCCCGTAAACATAGGGTTCAAGATCTTGCTATGTTACCCTGCCTCTTGTATTGCTAGGCTGTGCTCTTGGCTAATTTCCCCAACTTATATAATTGAGAGCGCATTTAGGTGTCCCTCTCGGGACCCCCAGAAATCAGGGTAACAGCAAGTACTGTCTGTTGTTCTTTTCCTTGTACTTCTTCTTGATTTATTTCTCCTTCTTCTTCCTCTCCTTCTTCTTCCTCTACTGTTTTACCTTCCCTTCTCTGTCTTGAATCTCTTCAAAGGAAGGTTCTTTAAACTTCTCTTTATGCAGATATATTTCTCCTTGTTCTTGTTCTTTCATATCCTCTCTTTCACCTTTATTCATCTCTTTCATCAATGTATCCATGTACTCTTCTTTAAAAAGTTCAGTTTGTCTTGATGTTGTTAAATTGAATCTCTTCCTATTAAAATAAAACCCAATCCCTTCTGGAGATCCCCATCTATAGTTCATCTGCGCTTTTTTTTTTTTAACTGTTGGGTCAAGAATATGTATTCTTTTCTTTTCTTTTCTGAAGTACAGGTCCAGGCTCATCTTTGAAAACTTGAATCATTTGTCCATCAATTTTCAATCTTTCAATGTAGCTCTTTTGAATTATCAGATTTTTGACTCTTTGGCGGACAAAAAAGATGACTATATCATGAGTTAGTTTGTTTCTTCTAGCCTCTTGCAAACTTATACAATACAGTTTATCAATCTCCAAATCTAATTGCTCAGCAGGCAATCCTAAAAATTTCACCAGTGCAGGTATCACTCTCTCAGCCAGATTTTCAAATTTCTTCTCCTTCAGCCCTCTCAATTTAAGAGACTTCTCTCTATATCTGCTTTTAGATAGGTCGTGAAATTCCTGTAGCTGATATTGTGTAGATCTGTTATCAGCTTTGACTTCTTCTATCTCTTGTATTTTTTCCTCAAATTCCTGCATTTTACTATTTATTTTTTTCATTTCCTCTATCATCATTTCAAACTTTTCGCTCAATGTCTTTATCTCCTTCTTCAGGTCTGCTTTAATTTCTTTCCTCATATTCTGAAACTCTTGCAAAATCTGTGTGGTGAATCTTTTCATTTCTTATAGCACTGGTAACTCCATTTTTGGTATAGATGCACTAGATGCCTATATCTGTTCATAGTATTCCATGTGGGATCGATGTTTTCTCTGTGCTCTTGTAGTTGGCATCCCTGACTGTCTTTCACCTGATTTCTTTTAATTATAGACAGATAGATAGATGGATAGATAGAATTTTCTAGACAGACAGACAGAATTGCACACATGCACATGTTTCTCTATTTCACTTAATTTAGATTTAATTCCTCAGATGATAGTAAAAGTTCAAATTTCTTAAGAGTCTTTCAACCTCAGCTTATACTTGTATTAAAGAACTGAGAACGTTAAATTTAAAAGATTTTATGATAAATTAAATGTTTTCTTTCCAATTATTACCATTAATTACCAGCAGATGTCACTACTGTATCAAATTTGAGCTAATTTTACCAATTAGTTGCTTCAGACTATTTATATTTCAACCTTCTGCTTCTCAAGGTCAACCACCCTTCTACTATTCCTCTTATCAAAGCTAAAAGACAGCTGCACCATACAGTTGCTGTTGGCCTTGAATAAGCTAGCTTTCCAAAATCAAATCACCTTCAGTCTTTTTTGATTAATGCCTTTTTACAGCCTGATAACCAAGACACAGCGTATTATATTCAAAAGTGCAAACTCATCTATATTTCAGCAACTATAGATCTTCTGGTAAATCGATAAAAAAATAAACTTTCTCAAATTATTCAAATGAATTAATTTTTCAGAATTGATCCTTATTCTATAATGTTGTGGCTTAGTATGGAATAATAATAATAATAATAATAATAATAATAATAATAATAATAATAATAAAAAAATTATTATTATAAAATTATATTATTATTATTATTATTATTATTATTATTATTATTATTACTGGGTTCTCTCTAATAATATATCAAATATACAGATATTCTGTTCTATATTAATCAATGTAGAATTATAAACATGAATATAAGAACCGGCTTAGAATATTAGATGATGCAAAAGGAAAGAACAAGGTCAACAACATAGCACTAACAATGTTAGCAAAATACTTTTTTTTCAATCAATTTGACATATATTCTTAATATATTCAGATCCAAGCAAGTAACTCCACTTTTCAGCCCTACACTTATTGAATTAATTTATGCTTATTGTTCTTTGATGCTTTAAATTCAAATTCCGTTCGATGTCAGTCTCCCTAATTATCCAGTCCTTGAAAAGGGTGTCATCCACTTTAGAGTATCAGAGTTTCAGTACAAGTCTAATCAAGTTCTTCTAATTTAAATTCAAAGTAGCAGTTGAAATCTTGAGTTCAATCAAAGAGAAGCTCCAAATACTGATCAAAATTTGAAGTCCAGTCAATCAAAAAGAAGAAGAAGAAGCAGCAGCAGCAGTAACCCAAAAATAATCTAAGAGTAAAAACGAATCAGGATCTGATTCCACATGTCTAAGTATATAAACAGTTCTGTGTATAAATAGTCCAATAGTCTGATAGTCCACTAGATTAGAAAATTGAAGTCTCAGAGAGTCACAAAAGTCAAGGTCCTTATTTATATCAATATACCGATACGTCTTTTTATATCCTTTTTTTTAATAATCATTTTATTCAGATTCAAATATAAAACAAACAATTATTACTGTAAACTTAAATGAAATATTTTTGATCTTCCACACTGATCTAGATTTCATTTTCAATGTCTCTTAACATGCTTATATTAATGTACTACATTTTACTGCTAATATTACTTGTTAGTTCTTGCTTTTCCATCTCCATATTCCAGCTTCATGATATATGTCCAGTAGCCCCCTCATAAATTATCTTAAACCATGAATTACTCATTTCCATTTGACAGTACCGAGCAATTACCCATTACAATTTGCCATTCTTTTTGTATCTCCTCGTCTGATTTCCCTTTTAGTCTCTGAGAGACCATGTCAGCATTTTTGTTTTCAAGAAGTGTTCCCCACCATTGTTCTATTGTGGGTATTTGCTGAGTTTTCCACAACTTTGCATATTCAATACGAGCTGTTGTTATCCTATATGGTATTATTCTCCAATACTTCCTTATACCAGTACCTTCTAGTACATCAGTCATATTCAACAAATACAATTCTGGTATCTTAGCAAACTGAACTTTCACTAATGCAGAAATTTTGTTATGTATTTCACTCCAATATTTCTTAGCTTTAGGACATGTCCACCACATATGATATATCGTACCGACCTCTTTCTGACATTTCCAACAGAGACCAGTACCCGTATTATAAATCTTTTTTAATTTGTCTGCTGTGATGTACCATCTATGAAACAGCTTATAATAGTTCTCTTTCAGATTCTGGGCTACTGTAAATTTTTGTGTTTTTTTCCAACTCTGTTTCCAGGAATTTAGTTGAATCGAATATCCGATATTTTGAACCCATGAAATCATTGCTGCCTTAACTGTTTCTTCTTGCCTCTCCTGCTGTAATATTTCTTGATATATATGAGCTAGTAGATGAGGCAGGTTTTCAAACAGCCATTTAATTACTCCAGTTTTCTCTTTTGTTTCAATTCCATATGTTTTTAGGTCCATCTGAAACCTTTCAGTTAGCTGTCTATAAGGGAACCAGCTTAATGTTGTTCCTTCTTGTTCTAATTTTTCTCTTGCGTTGATCTTAAGGTTATTGGACATTGATCTCGCTCTTATATCATCATATCGCAGCCATTTATCTATTTCTGTCCATCTCCCCAAAAATGTTTCTTGCAGTGAGACCCAAGTGGGGAGCTGCCGTTTGTTTTTAATCTTATAGTCATCCCAAATTTTCAAAAGTGATTTTCTGACATAATGATGTGTAAAATCTTTATCTATTTTTGCTTTATCATAAAACATATAGGCATGCCATCCCATCCTCAGGTCTGCACCCTCCAATGCCAGCATTCTCATATCCTGTAGGTCTACCCAATCTTTTAACCACGTAAAAGCCACCGCCTTGTAATATATCTGAAAATCAGGTAGTCCCATTCCTCCTCTACTTTTCTGATCTGTCATAGTACTCCATTTTATCCTGGGTTTTTTCCCTTGCCATATAAATTTAGTTAGTTCTCTCTTCCATTGAATGAAAGGTTTCATGTTCATTATAATAGGAAGATTTTGGAACAAAAATTCATTTTTGGAAGGACATTCATCTTTATTGCAGCTATCCTCTCCATCATTGACAAATGCATAGAGATCCAACTTTCCAAGGCTTTTGTTATTTCTTTCCATTTTATTCACAATTATTTTGAAATAACTCATTGTTTCTTTTAGCTATCCAAATGCCTAAATACTTTGCCTTTTGTCCTCTATTAAATCCTGTTGTTTGTACTAACTCCATCTCTTCTCTCTCAGCCATATTTTTGGTTAAGAAGACTGTTTTTTTCCTTATTGACTTTAAATCCAGAGAATTCTCCATATTCTTGAACTATTCCAATCAAATCCTCGATGCTTCTCCCTGGATCATCCAAAAATAAAACCAAATCATCAGCAATTGCTTATAACTTGTACTGATATTTCTTAATTTGAACTCCTGTTATATCTTTGTCTTCTCTTATAGCATTGTTAAGTATTTCCATTGTCATGATGAATAGCAGAGGAGACAAGGGACACCCTTGTCTTGTCCCTCTATGCAATTCTATCAATTGTGTTCTTTCACCATTTATGACCAATCGAGCTCGTTGTTGACTATAGATTGCTTCAATCTATGAGACAAATTTTTCTCCAGCCTGCATCTGTTTAACCACCGTCTTCATAAATGGCCAACCGATCATGTCAAAAGCTTTCTCCGCATCTACAAATATCATAGCCATTTTCCGTTCATTATGCTTTTCATAGTATTCAAATATATTTAAGACTGTTCTGATATTGTTTCTCAAAGATCTTTTCAGTAAAAAACCATTCTGTTCTTCATCAATAATCTCTAACAGCACTTTCTTAAGTCTCTCTGCTATGATTGAAGCAAAAATCTTATAATCTATATTCAAAAGTCATATTGGTCTATAATTCTTTACATCTCTTAAATCTCTTCCTTCTTTCGGGATCAGTACTACATTAGCTTCTTTCCAGGTATCTGGTATTCCTTCCTTTATTATTTCATTTATAGTACTTTGCAAAGAAATCTCATGTTCCATAATCTTATAGTATCTTGCAGTGAAACCGTCCGGTCCTGGGCTTTGTCATTCTTCAAGTTTCTAATAGCCTCAACCACTTCCATCATAGAAACAGATTTGTTCAGAACTGATCTTTGATCTTCGTTAAATCTCATTTTGTTCATTTTCTCCAGATATTCTTCCACTTCTTGTTGCTTTTTCACCTTTGAGATCTTACTCATCAGCTTCACATAGTAATTATAAAAAGGTTGTTTTATTCCCTCTTGTTTTGTAATTCTTTCTTCTCCTGTTCTAATCTCAAATATGATATTTCTGGCCCTTTGTTTACACAGCAAACCAGCCAAGAGCTTTGAAGGTTTATTAGCTTGTTCAAAGAAGTTATATTTCGTTCTCCTTATTTGTTGCTCTATTTCTACCAAACTGAGTTGGTTTAATTCAGCTTGATATACCTTCATCTGTAATCTAATCTTCTTATCCGACGGGGTTTGTCTCAACTGTTTCTCAATTTCTTTCATCTTATCCAAAATTCATTGCTCCTTATTTCTCCTTTCTTTTCTAATCTCTGCGGACCATCTGATAAAATTACCAAGCATCACAGCTTTACTTGCATCCCAAATGGTTTTCATCGACAACTCTGACGTCATATTCTAATTGAAATAGTTAATTATCTCTCTTTTCCCTTTCACTACATACTTCTCCTTGTTCCAGATCTCCTCATTCAGTCTCCATGTTCTTTCTCCATCCTTAATCTTTATCTTTAGTTGTATCGGATTATGATCAGAACACAAATTGGGAAGAATGTCCATATCTGTAGTTTTCAACAATAGTTGTTTGGATACCAACATCATATCTATCCTTGACATTGACTTATGCCGATCCGAGTAAAACATATGTCCATCCAATTGTCCATTCTTGTATCTCCAGGTGTCATATAGGTTTAAATTGTCCATCATATTAAAGAAACTCTTAGGAAGTTTTCCGTTGTTTCAGGGGATTAATTTTTGCATTGTCCTGTCCACCTGAGGAATGATTTACTCCTTTAAAATCTCCCAAAACAATAACGTTCGAGTTTCCTGATTCATTAAGATATCTCAATACCTCTTCCTGTATTGTGGGGAAAATTCCCCTTTGGTTCCATTTGGTGCATATATTCCAACTATTAATATTTTATCCTGTTTCAGAGTAACTTCGACTCCTATATAATGCCCGTTGCTGTCCTGAAAAATTAGCTGCGCACCAAATTTTGAATTTACATATATCAGAACTCCCCTCTTCTTTTTATCAATTGTAGCTGCAAAGCAGCTGCCTAGTTTCAGGTTTCTGATATATCTCAAATCTTGAGCTCTGATTCGAACTTCTTGCAGACATATTATATCCAAATTCTGTTTCTCTAAATGATGAAAAAATTGTCTTCTTTTATATTCAGAGTTAAACTCCTTAATGTTCCAAGAGCATATCTTCACATCCATTTTGGTAAGTTATATTAATATTTTATTTCTGAGATTTAACTTGCTCCTTCAATATATCTCCTTCTAACTCCCTTTCTTCTTGCTTCAGAGCTCCTTGTGCTGCATCTGTTACTTCCTCTTGTTCTTCTTCTTCCTGGAGCTGTTCTCTTTCCTCCTCCAGAGATTCCTGTTCCTGGTCTATCTCTCCTTCGGGGATAGCTTTTTGTAAGTCTTTCTTCAATCTATCCATCATTTCTTTTGCTTTATGTACTGAATTAATCCTATATCTCTGCTGTTTATATATAAAGGACAAGCCTTCAACTTTTTACCATCGATAGTTAATCTGATGCTTTAGCAGAAGGTTCACCAACGGTTTGTATTCTTGCCTTTTCTTTAGGATTTGATAAGGTATATCTTTAAAAATTCTGACATCTTTGTCTTCAATCTTCAATAATCCATCGTAGCTTCGTTGTAATATTTTGTCTCTTACCATTGTCTGTGTAAAAGTTATAATAATATCTCTTGGTAATTTCCTCTCTCTGGCTACTCTGGAGGAAACTCTGAACATTCTGTCAATATAAGTCTCCATCTTTTTCTCTTCAATATCAATGAATTCTGCCAGAGCCGGTACAATTTTCTCATATAGATTCTCTGCTGAAGTCTCTGGAACACCTCTAAAGTGAAGACATCTTTCCCGATATCATAACTCCTGCATAGTGACTTGAAATTCATCCTCTTGTTGCTTCCCCTTCACCTCCGTCATCTCCTTTTTAGCTTTTTTGACTTGTTGTTTTATCTCCTTTGTATCTGTTTTTAGCTTTGTCATATCCTTTGTTATGTTTTCCAATTTCTTCCTCAGTTTGTCTATTTCTTGTTTCATGTCAGCTCTCATCTCTTTTCTTGTTTCTTTTATATCACTTCGTATTTCATCTCTCATGCTTTTTAAGTCTTCCATCATCTGTGACATGAAGTCTTGAGATTTCTGGGGTATATCCACTGATGTCCGTCTGGTTGTCTGGGAAGTTGTTGTTGTCGCCACTGCTGCCGCTCCTTCTCTTGTTCTTTGATCCATGTTTATCTAACTCAGTATGAATGATCTCGTTCAAATAATCTAACAATATCCAAGCTTACTATAATGTTTTAGAAGTTCTATAAACTTAATCACTTAATCAGTATATAATGTAAAGTTCAATTCATTATGCATATGTAAATAAGTGATCCACTTACCACATAAAAATGCTTGCTATTTATAGCAGTATCCTTTCCAAATCGTTATAAAATTCAAATCCTTATATGAATAATTCCTTCACATTACACTTAAATTCATTCCATGTAAAACACAATCACATATATCCCCACCTTGAATTAATTTGTATTAAGTTGAAATTGCCACAGCACAATCACTCTTTACAAATGAAGTATAAAAATGGCTATGTATATGTGAACTGTCCAAGTATATAGTATATAAATTTATGTAATATGTATATTTATTTTATGTGATTGTATTTATAGTTAGCTAAAAAAAATGGCTTATATAATGATATCTATTACATTGTACAATTACACTGTATTCAATTCATACAGTAAGTTCATTCAGTATAGTCAATAGACTGTGCCTAGGCCCAATTCTTTCAATTCCCCCGCCCAGCCAGAGCTGAAATTCCTCTCTCTTCTGAAACTGTTTCCAGACCTTGACTGTGAGAACTGTCAGGGATTCCAGGCAGGGAACCCTGGGAAAATGATCAACCCACTGCAAAGATGCTGCATCATGCCCCAGCTGTGGGTAGTTGTAAGGTTGCATAAGAAACTAGGTTCGTGTGCAGATGTTGGAGGGAGGTGTGCAAACCTCTCCCTGAATGGTTGTAGATATGTATATAACAAAGCAACGCCAGTATATATTTGTCTGTTGACCAAACCTGGTCCCTGGCACAAGCTTTTGTCCATCTGTCCTATGTTTTGTATATAACGGAATTTTTCTGCAAGATAAAGTGCTTCCTGTTTCGAAAGAAACTCCTCCGTGTGTGAGTATCCTTACTGGGGAACAAGGCTGCTGCTGTTGGCTAGCTGAACTCTGGTTTTTCCACTGTATTTCCATGGGACTAAACTCCTATCATCTCCAAGAAGAACTTCTCCTCTGCTGTTGATAGCAAAAATCCAAACCGTTCCGCTGCGTGGGGGTAGAAATCTCTCTGTCTCTCCTGTCCTTCCAGCACAGCCACAAAACAGCTCCCTTGTAGATATGTAGCTCTCAGAAACCAAATGGATAAGAATCGTAATTGCAAAGCAAAATTCACAGTTTAAATAGTCAGGCCACAATCCAACAATGTCGCACTTCTTCCATGTCTAAAAATCCAGAAGGAAATATCCATATCCCATCTCTTCAGAAAAAGGACACTATAATCCACTCAGTCTGCTAGAGCCACGTCACAACTCCAGTGTTCCCAAAAACACAAATGTAAGGTCCCAAACAACCCTTTTTATAATGCCAAAGTTCCAAATTCCAATCCAGTAATCCTTTTCAAAGTGAAGAAAGAAGAAAACAGAAAGGCAGAAACACTGAGACTAAACCAGGAAAAGGCGTATTCTCAGTCCGGTCTCTTCATACAAAGCGAAGACCAAAAAAAAAAAAAAAAAAACATAAACAAAAAAAGCCCATCCTCAAAAGCTCTCTACTTATACTGTATAATCCAACAAGGTTCATCAAATGTCCTTTACCATGTCTTCTTAAAAAAAACAGCTAGGGAAATCTGTTACGCTTCTTCAACATACAGTCTGTCTTCCAATTGTTAAAATCATCCTAAACAATTGTCCACCATTTTGTACTAATTATCTGCCGGGTCGCTTCATATTCCTGCTCGTGCTTTCCATTGCTAGTCTCAAATTATTGCAGTTTCCACACAGTAAAAACTAGATCAGGTTGCTTACTGTCTCAAGTTGTGTCTTCTTCTTTAAAAGTTGGTGGCGGCGCTTGTGCCTCATATACGGCATCCCTGCTGGATCCATCGTAGCTCTTCGGCCCCCCTGATGCGTCCCACTTCTTCTTGTCAGAAAGAGCTCAGTGCCAGTTTCAGAACCCCCTTCAAGCGTCTTCTGCACCCCCTTTACTGGGGGGGTGTCAAGCCACTTATCCGCTGAAAAAAAAAAGCGGCTGGATTCCAGCAGGAGATAGTACGGAATTGCGGACCTCACTCCGTGCTACCTCTCATGCGCGCCAAGCAACCGGAAGTCTTTTGTATCCTTTTTTAAAAGAAAAAAAGAGAGAAAGAGAGAGATCCAGATCCGGAAGTATCCGTACATCCTGTTCAAGGGGTTTCTCCATTTTCAATCCACTATCTAATTCTCCTATTCCCCTTTAAATTGGATTTCTACAAAAATAAACTAGAGTCCAATTCAAAGTCCAATCTAATTTCCAATATACAGTCTCCAACTAAATTATGTAGATATCCGCAACCCAGAGAAGAATCTAACTGAAAGATCTTACTTTAAAAGGATGGCGGCTGGCACTAACGCCACTGCCAAATTCTTCTTTGCCGATCAGCCAGCTTACCTGCCATGGTTTCAGGAACTCCAGTTCTCCCCTCTCCATCCATGGATGGCTGCTCTCTCTTCTAAGACTTCTAAGATTCCATTGCTTTTCACGTTCACTCGAGCTAGTTATCTGAACCTTCTGAGCCTGTCGATCCCTTCTGTTTTCCAAAGAGTAACTTGAGGGGGGGGTTGATGTTAATTCCTCCCCCCTTCATGGTTTAGATTGCCGCTTTCTGATGATTGAAAGTGACAGCCTATCATGACGGTATTACCACCATTCTCCCCATAGCCTTGTGTTTCTGATGCTGTCTACCAATTGTCCAACAGCACATTTGAATTGTTTGTCTGGGTCTTTCACCACCAGCAGCAATCACATCCTATAAAATCACAACCAGGATGGTGTCCCTGTTAAAAAAAATTAATGGGTGAATCTGTATTGCACAGTTACAGCAGCATGATGCCACTCTAACTGCCATGGATCCATCCCTTAGGATCCTGGAATGGGTAGTTTGGGGAAGTACTGTGCAATCCATGCTAGATTGTTCTAATGCACGCTCTCCAGAACTACCAAACTAGAGGAGTCCTCTGGGAGGGAATTCTAAGGCCTTCACAACACTACAATCCTGGGATTTCATGGGACAGAACCTTGGCATTTAAAATGGTATCAGAGTGAAATCATGGTATTACAGACTGCCCTCTGCTGACATGGCCTCAGCACTCATGAATCCAAGGTCATGCTAAGGCTTTTCTCCAATTATCATTAATGGACATGTGGAACACACATCGGCACAGGTGCACACATGTTGTGTCCATAGAGGATTATGAAATGAAGCATTCAAGTATTTTGTTTTATGTGAGGGTTCCTGGAATGGAATGCCTGCATATATGGAAGGGCACAATATATGTTTTACAGTCTTTATGAATGAAATGTGAAGACTGAAGCACTGAAGACCTGAAACATTGAAGTTCTCTTCTCCATGTCAGGGATTAGGGAAAGATCCAGACCAGCTTAAGAGTGTGAACTTGTTACCCTGATTGCTGGGGGTCCCGGGAGGAACACCAAATTGCTCTCAAAATTATAAGAGTTGGGGAAATTAGTCAAAGAGCACAAGTTAGCACTGCGAGAGGCAGGGTAATGTAACCAGATCTTGAACCCAATTTCTACGGGGTCAGGTCGAGTCAAGGGGCACACCAGAGTGAAATAACAAATATGAATTTTATTAAAAATACAATCAATCGGTGTATGCAACACAAACACACAGAGAAACTATAGAAATAAAGGTTAGAGTGGGATAGAGTGATTTTAGAGGAGTTGTTGGTTTGGGTAATACTACACCTGTCCTGAAGCCCGGTCGGAAACGGAGCAGCTGGGGAGCGTGGATCTCAGCACGTGGAGCTGAGGGGAAGGCTCACTGGACAAAGTGACAGCAAGGCAGGATGGAAGCCAAGAGCGATCCAAAGAAGCACTCAAAATCAGGGGTTTTTATAAGGAGAATTGTGACCGCAGGCTAGGTCGGACTTGGGGAAAATAATGGATTTGGGGCTGGAGACAAAGCCTTCGAAAGGTCATAATTTGAATGATTGAATTATAGCCAAATTGTCAATAGGATAGCCAGTATGCAAACGCGGAGTAGTTGAGCGTTGTATAATCAGATCATCAAGCTGCCGGCGCGGGGTAGAGGATCTTTTGAAAGTTGCGTGCATACATAATTGAGTACTTGCCTTGAGGTCTCCTGAAGCTGAGAGTCAGCTATTTTCTGGCCTGCCTGTATTGTGTTGTAATATTACAGCGATTATCAGCCAAGCCTGTATGCATGCTTGTCCGGGGGCCTCGCCAGCATGTGGAGGGGAATGGGTATGTGAGGTTGAATTACTGATATTAAGAGATATCTTTTTAATATCCCCCAAGTTCGGGGTAGCCAGGGCAGTAACAAACTGCTACTGTGTCAAATCAGTTGTTGTTGCTGTCGCTTTGTTATTGTGTCCTCCTCCTCCTCTCCTCCCCCCACTTCTTTTCTATTCCCAATGCAATGGAAAAGGAATTTGAAGTAGAATATTTTGATGAAATTCTTGTACATTATGTATCAGGTTCTTCTTTCTTTCTTTCTTTCTTTCTTTCTTTCTTTCTTTCTTTCTTTCTTTCTTTCTTTCTTTCTTTCTTTTTTTCACCTCCCTTTTTCAAAGGTTTGTATGAATGTCCTGTATGTCCTTAAACAAACATCTTATTTATTCTTTCTTTATTTTATTTCTATTCTGCTTTTCTTCCAATAATGGATCCAGGGCACTGTACAACCTTATCTTCTCTGCAGAGTGTATCCTCCTTGCCTTCTTTCACCTCCCATAAATCCACAGAGGAGGAGTCATGAGGAAACTCTCCTTGTCTGACTGTCTTCCCTTGTTTTATTAAGGGTGAGAAAAATTAGAGACAGACTGTAGAACACTGCAGAGGTGTACAATAGAAAGGAAAACCATGCGGTACCTTTGTCTACCTCTGTGATATGCCACCCAAAGAAATTGCTCATTTCCCTCTGTAACACTCCTTCTTTTCTCTTCTATTCTTTTTGGGTCCTCTTGCAGGTAAGCGGATCTGTGCTGGAGAAGGTCTGGCCCGCATGGAGCTCTTCTTGTTCCTCACCACCATCCTCCAGAACTTCAAGCTGAAGCCCCTCATGGACTCCAAAGATATTGATATCACACTTCTGATGAATGGTCTAGGCAGCCCCCCCTATTTCTACCAACTCAGTGTTGTCCCTCGCTGAAAAGCTCACCGCTGGGCAGCAAGTCGCCTGGCAGGGAGAAACTCTGCTATTATCCATACAATTATAGTGAAGTTGGAGTGTATTGATTTGGAGATGAATGTCCTTCTTCTTTACCTCTGCAGGGAACATGTGGCAAGGGGACATTATGTTGTTTAACAGAAGATTTCTTACTTTTTCATATCTATGGACCAAAAGATAAAGAAGTTACTACTTAAGGGAAACTGTTCATGTAACTCTTTGCCACCCGTCTCCTAATAATTGAGAACAATGATCTTCTCTTGGTCTGCTACTTGTAGTTCTTCCTTTCTGAAATAAAATAAAAATTTTACATTACATATTAAGTTATTCATTTATACTTTGGATAAATTGATCCAGTCCAGACCAACTATGCTTCATATTTTCAGTACAACAGTGTACTGATTCCTTACCCTTGGATGCCTTATAGCAATACTTACTGCTGCAACCCTCTTTGATAGTATATATGGATCATAACTCTGAATGCCTCAATCAATTCCGCTATGCTGGAAGCATTAATTGCAGAGGAATTGAACCCCCAAAAGTATTGTCTATAACATTTATTGGAAAGTATGAAATTTGAAATTAATGTAGTTCAAATTGGGTTGAATGTATCTATGTCTCAATTTATTATATTTCAAGCCCATGCTTCACCGCAAAAAGTCTTAGCAGCTTGTAAATTGTTAATTTGACAGTTCCCTACCCTCAAGATTGTAGATTAGATAAGACATGACAACCAAGGAAAAGGGAATGGAAGAAGAAGGTAGAATGAAGTTCAGTGGAAGCTGCTACTCTTCAAGAATTCAAGAGTGTTTTGTTTTATTGGGGGAATTAACAATCACACCCATGCAACTTCCAAGCAGTCTCACAATCACATAAGGCTAACTGAAGGGAAAGAGAGGAAAATGTGATAAACAGAAGTTAGGGCAAAGTGGTTGATATTTTATTGTCATTTAGGGAAGAGATGAAGTGATGTGGCTCAGACTAACAGTCTGAATGCGCACAAGAATGTGAATCAGAGCAGCAGACTAATTTCCTGTCTCCAGAGTACTATAAACTATCTGGCTCAGAGCCAGGATTTAAATATCCTGTTCTCACCCTGAGGGGGAAGGTGTTAATATCTTTTTGTCAGAGTAAACAATGGGGCCCAAAACAAGCTAATGGC
This sequence comes from Cyclura pinguis, assembly GCA_030412105.1. Taxonomy (NCBI): domain Eukaryota; kingdom Metazoa; phylum Chordata; class Lepidosauria; order Squamata; family Iguanidae; genus Cyclura; species Cyclura pinguis. The sequence continues at coordinate 10,926,920 of CM059599.1, read as the reverse complement.
TTTAGAATTAGGTGACAAAGGAATAATGGGAATAGTGATAGCTCTTTAATGGTTAGGCAGGTGAGGAAACAAAGGAGAAATTCAGCAGGAAGAGGGAGCTGGTTAAAAGCAATCAGTTGTTCTTTGAAGGCAGTTTCAGGTGCTATTGTTTCTTTTTTTAAAATTAACTTTTTATTAAAAGCCATTACAAATATATTGAATAAAAGTTAACATAGTTAGAAAACAAAATAATTAAAAAGAGAAGAAATAGAGAAGAAAATAAAAGAGACAAAAAAGTAAAGAAAAAAGCAAAGAAAACGTAGTTATTGACTTTCTTTTGCCATCAGCTAAGAACATTGTTCGCACATTTTTTCCCCTCAAAACTCCCTATTTATCTTTAGTCAAGATGAGATCTAGAGTTTGAATTCACCATTTTTTCCCAATTTGTCTTTACATGACATTTCTACCATGGATATTGATTCACATTTTACACTATATAAGGAAGTAATTGAATAAAAATAACATCTATTTACATTTTAGTTTCTCCATATGCAGAATGTTTGATGTGCCATATAGAAATAATAATTATGCAAAAGCAATTGGAATATAAATATATCTATACATTTTTGATGAAGTATTAAATTTTAATACCCCATCTCTTACTTATGTACATTATTACTGGCTTCCAATCTTCTTACAGTTTATTAATTTGTTTTTCATCTCTATAATGAGTAACTAAGTCATAATCTTTCATTTCTATTATCCTTAACAACCATTGATCTATATCTGAAATGTTTTTAGTTTTCCAAATCTTCACAAAATTAACTCTCACTACTGTAACCATATACAGCAAAATTTGATTATCATTTTTAAGAAAATTCTTGTGAAACATATGAGTCATATTTTAACAAAAAGAATTCTGGACATAAAGGAAATGTAATTTGGAATCTCTCCTTTATAATTTCATATATTTTTGTCCAAAACTTCTTTGTCACTGGACAAGTCCATCAAAGATGATAGTAGGAGCCTGTCTCTTCTTGACTTTTCCAACATCTATTATTCCTGGTCTGATAGATTTTGTATGTTTTTTCAGTTGCTCTGTGGAGGCAGTTTCAGGTGATATTGTTTTTAAAGGTCAGGTCATTAAGGAACATGTGCAAGCTCATTATCACCAGAGTTTCCCTGACTGTGACCTGGCCATGCCCTGAGGTCCCATCTGACCTACTTTCACATCATACTTATACAGCCAGTCCTCTTCAACAGCACAGCTTTTCAGCCATAACGTGTATAATTTATATTTTATGCCAATTAAAAAATATATGCCAATTATACCGTATCATGAATTGAGAGTGTACAACCTGATTGTAACAAAGTCAGACATTTTTTTCTTAATTTTTGCAAACAATGCATCTGGTATCCCAAGAATACTAGCATTCCAGAATAAGTATTGGAGAGAATTCTTATATAAATTTTGGCAAGTTTTTGCAAAGCAGAGTTTCAGGATTGTTCACTGCAAAAGGTGGAATGAAAACTTAATAATACCATGATTATCTTTTAAAATACAATATTTTGGTCATATGGTAATATATTTATGTTTCTCATTGCACATTGTTGTAGTTCTTCAAGTGAAAGAATGAGGCAATGTTATGATTGACTGGTCCTTGCAAAGCCTGAAAATAAAGAGTGGAGATCATGAGCCCTTCCCAATGTTGTTGGAATGCCTCTTGCACCAGTCTTACAGCCAGCATGGTCCATACTGACAGAGGCTGGTAGTTGCAGTTCAACATCACTGGAAGAATGTATAAGTTGCACCCTTGCTGGAAAGTAACATCAGGATGTCCAGAGGCCTAGAGGCCAAGAACTAGTGGCAGATGCACCTGGTTTTGATGTTTGTTCCCTGAGCACTAGGACGCTCTGCCTGACAGATCTGCTCCCTCCATGTCACCTCCTTGAATAGCATGTGCATATGTGAGAGTTGCTGGGAAGTCATTACAGCAGAAATGCCAGCCTCATGGATGCTGCTTGCTGTCAAAACTACTGTTCTTCTTCTTTCTTACACAAGAAAGATTTAGCAACAAGCAGCAGCATCACCAGAGAGGCAGCATGTTGTAGTGGTTTGAGGACTGGACTATGATCTTGGAGACCAGGGTTTGATTCCCCACTCTGACATGGAAAGCTACTGGGTGACTTCAGACTCATGACATACTCTCAGCCCCAGAAAATCTTGTGGCAGTTTGGCCTTAGAGTCACCATAACTTGGAAACAACTTGAGGGCACGGAACAACAACAGCAGCAACAACAACAGCACCACAAACACCCTGCAAACTAAACAGGGCATTTGCCACCAGCCATGTGTGGACAGCCAGGGCACTGGATCTGTTTTTTCCTGGGTAAGTAATTCACATTTAGACAATGGTAAATCAAATTACTTAATTTACTGTTAACAATTGTTTTAAAAGGGTTAAATTGATTTTATTGTACACCGCCCTGAAATCTTTAGGTGTGTGTGTTAAACAAACAAACAAATAAATAACCATGTTCTACATGAACCACTTTAAATCAGGTTCCTGTCTGATAACGTCCAGAGCTCTTGGCTTCAGCTCAGGTGAATTCATCTTTACACATATTTCTCCCTGGCTGGATGTGCTGGTTTCCTCTTAAACCTCTATCCTATCGAGAAGCAAAAGACTGTTTTTCTACTTTATTTGCTTCTGCCAATGCAAGTCACAGTTCATGAAAGTTCAGCAGTTCATGGAACTTCAGCAATCATCAGCCTCCAGAGCTGCAACTCCGCCTGCAAAAGCCAGCCAAATTCAACAAAGCTCAATTTGCATAAGACCAGTGTTACTCTGATGGAAAAACCCTATCCTGGGGTCTACAATTTGATATTAAATATGATTCCATGTGCCTAAGATGTCACCTGTATGGGCACATAGGCAGGCACGGTCGAACGAGCGAAAACCAGGTCAGGCCAGTAAAATCCCCAGTCACGTAGCCCAGGAGACCTCAAGATGTGTAAACCCACAATAAACAAAGGGTCCTCAGCCCCTGAGAAGCCGACTTGAGGGTATTAGCGTGTCTGCCCCAAGTTGAGCAAATATTTCATCAGGTGAGGACCATTTCATAGAATCATAGAATCATAGAAATGTAGAGTTGGACGAGATCACACAGGCCATCCAGTCCAACCCCCTGCCATGCAGGAACACCCTCAAAGCACTCCCAACAGATGGCCATCCAGATGGCCATCCAAGACGGCTCTGTCTGTGTTAAGGGTTAAATTGTGTTCTTATTTACTGCACTGTCCTCTCTGCTGAGTTCCAGCTGTTCCCAGTTCACAAAGCAGATAAGGGTTTTTCCTGAGAGTCTCTTCAGGTTCGCTTCTCATAACAAAGGTAGTGTTTAGACTAACAAACTTCCCTGTTCCATGGTGTGAAAAAATGTTGACAAGAGTCTACTTAAGAGCAGCCTGAAAACAGGCAGTGTATCTTATTTTCTCTTCATGTATTCTCTTTGCTGCTGCTGTCTTTGTCCAGACATGGATTTTACTTAAATTTGCTGAATATGTACTCACACTTCCTTCAATAAACTGAGTAGTTTTTAGTCAAACCGGCTGGCCTTATTCACTGGCAGCTTTATGGGACTGAACAAATATTCTGTCTTGCTTTTAAGGTCAGTTTAATTATGGGTCATGCTAGAGATCTACAGTATGCCCCCCTGCATTTTCCAACAGCCTCTACTTAAAAACCTCCTTAAGGAAGGAGACTCCACTACACTCCAAGGCAGCATATTCCACTGCCAGACAGCCCTGACAGTCAGAAAGTTCTTCCTGAGGTTCAGGTGGAATCTCCTCTCCTGCGGCTTGAATCCATTGTTCCTTGTCCTGGTCTCTGGAGCAGCAGAAAACAAGCCCTCTCCTTCCTCTACATGGCATCCCTTCAAATATTTAAACATAGCTATCATGTCCCCTCTTAACCTTCTCTTCTGCAGACTGAACATACCCAGCTCTCTAAGTCTATCCTCATAGGGCTTGGCTTCCAGGCCCTTCACCATTTTGGTCGCCCTCCTCTGGACCTGCTCCAGCTTGACCATGTCCTTCTTGAATTGGGGTGCCCAGAACTGGACACAGTATTCAAGATGAGGTCTAACCAAAGCAGAGAAGAGTGGTACCAGTACCTCCCTTGATCTAGACACCATACTCCTATTGATGCAGCCAAGAATTGCATTGGTTTTCTTGGCTGCCGAATCACACTGCTGACTCATGTTCAGCTTGTGGTCTATTAAGACTCCTAGATCCCTTTCACACATACTGCCATCCAGCCACGTTTCCCCCATCCTATATTTCTGCATAGTTAAATAAACTATTATAGTGTTCTGTTTCTAAACAGGTTATTTGGAAATAATGATTCAATCTCTCTCTCTCTCTCTCCCTTCTCTTTCCTTTTCTCTCTTGTTCTATTTCTCTGTTCCCTTTCTAGGGATCATATTCAGCAATGGAGAGAGATGGAAGCAGCTCCTGCGTTTTGCCTTGACTACCCTCCGCAACTTTGGGATGGGCAAGAAAAGCATTGAGGAAAGGATCCAAGAAGAAGCTCAGTATCTCCTGGAAAAGTTACATGCCACTAAGGGTATGTAATTTCTGTCCAACACCACAGCTCCCATTGGTATCTCCACATGACTTTCAAGAAGATTTTTCTTATCCTTTCTGTCTCCCAACTACCCTACACTCAAAACCCCTTTATGTGTCTTAGTCTTGGGACCATTTCCTGTACTTTGTTAACTGTTCACGAGGAATAGGATCCTGCCCCCCATTCAGATGAGGTAGCCAGAGTTCAGGAATTTATCACCAGGAGGTGGAAGGCTGTATGGATTGATATGATCAGGAAACTTTGGCATTTCAGATGTCCTATAGCTGGGGCCCTGTTACCCTGTGTACTGGGGGGGTCCTGGGAGGGACACCAAAATGTGATCAACTAAAGGTGGGGAAAATTAGCTCAGAGCACTGCTTAGCGTTACGAGAGGCAGGGTAACGTAGCGAGATCTTGAACCCTATGTCTACAGGGGCAGGTCGAGTCAAGGAGAACACAGAAGTTGAAGCAATAACTGATGTTTTATTACAAACACAAGCAAAACAGTGTATGCAACACACTCACACAAGATAACTAAAGAAAATAAAGGTTGGAGTGGTATAGAGGGATTTTTAGAGGGGTTGCTGGTTTGGGTGATACCTCACCTGTCCTGAAGCCCGGAAAAATAGAGAGAGAGGCTGGGGTGCGATGTAGCTCAACACGTGGAGCTGAGGGGAGGCTTGCCAAGCAAAGCGGCAGCAAGGCGGGATGAAACTCGGGAGCGATCCGAGAAAGGTCTCAGAATCAAGGGTTTTTATAAGGAGAATGTGACTGCAGGCTATGCCGTACTTGGGGAAAAACAATAGATTTGGAGTTGGAGACAAAAGCCTCCCAAAGGTCAGAATCTGAATGATTGAGTTATCACAGAGGTTCTCAATAGAGTAGCCAGTATGCAGATGCAGAGTACTTGGGTATTGCATAGTTTACCCATCAAGTTGCCAGCGAGGGGCAGAGGATCTTTTGTAGGTTGCGTGCATACCTAATTAGAGTACTTGCCTGGAGGTCTCCTAAAGTGGTGAGTCGGCTATTTTCTGGCCTGCCTGTATTGTCTAGGAATATTATGGCTATAATCGGCCAAGCCTGTACGCGTGCTTGTCCAGGGGCCTAGCAAGCACATGGAATGGAATAGATAAGTGAAGCCGAATTATGATATCAAAGGATATCTTTTAATATCCCCAAAGCTCGGACTAGCCAGGGCAGTAACAGCCCCTCTCACTGCGTGGGAGATGGCCCAAGAAAGTGTAGCTCTCCTACATCAATATCTTTAGTTAGAATCAAAGTTCATGAGTTCCCATTATTTTGTTATCCCAAAATGTAGGTGCACCTACACTTTTGCACTTCTGTGTAAAAGTGGGGAATTAATTAGCTCATAGAGGAGGTTTGCAAGAGGGGGTCAACTTAGCGAGATCTTGCTACCAATGTTTACAGGTTCATGCAGGAAAAGACCCAGTCAAAGATTCAAAAGTAAGCTAAAAATGTGTTTTTATTGAGGGAGATTGCACAGAAAATACAAACGGTCAAACATTCACACAAGAGCTAACTGAAGGAGAAAGGGAGGAAAAATTATGTATACAAAGGCTGAGAAGTTTGGGGGGATTTATAATTACCAGTCCAGAAGAGTAGTGAAGAGCAGAAATGTATTTTGGGTTAGGTAGGACCTAAGGACAGTTCTCATTCAGGAGCCAGATGGACAGAGTGACAGGTAGATCTTTGAGAGACTGCACTGGGCATCCAGAAATCAGGCGTATTTGTACCCAAAAAATAGCCTGTGGCAGTGGAAGGTATGTGCAGTTTCAGGTGTAGAACAATGGGAGTTGCAACACAGACAATGGACCATCAACCCACCAAAGTTCACAGTGTTTGGATGACAAAGACATGATGACTGTTGTAATAGCTGTCTATTGTGGGTGCTACAAGGAAAGAGCAAGGAGTCCACGTGTACCAGGGATGGGTATCTGGCAATCAGTGTCCTGGTGGGTTTCTCACAATGGCATTCTCCATGAAATTCCTGCCTCTATTATTCTCTGGAACAGCAGTGATTTACCTCATAATTGACCTAGGTTATACCAAGAGGGTGTTTTAGGTTGACCTGCCTGTGGCCTCATGTTTATAATGAGGTTTCTTCCCTCACTCGGTTTGACCTCTCAGTCACCTTCAGTTTGGATTTTGATATCAGTGCCAATTAAAGTGTGTTGCCGATTAAATGTGACGCCAATTAGATATGATGCCGATCCAAACCATACTGACATCAGGGACCCCCAAAGTGGATCCTTACACTTTAGGGGCATTTACTATGGTATGCTTACTGGTATACTTGCTGGCCATAGCAAGAGGGTACACTTCAGTATTGAAAGATTGAGTCCATGGGGAAAAACGTGAGGTCTCCCACTGAACACACACACACACACACACACACACACACACACACACACTTTGAGGGAAGTAGCAGTGCCACTCTATTCTGCCTTGGTTGAATGTCACCTGGAATCCTGTTTCTGGTTTGGTACACACCTTGGAAGGGTGATGGTGGTTTACTTTGCAATATACGATATTAACAAACTGGAACATGACCTGGGAACCATGCCTTAGGAGGCCTGGAGAACAGAAGGTTAAGAGGTGACATGATTGGGTTTCATACTGAACATAGAGAAAGCTTGTTTTCTGCTGCTCAAGAATGTAATGAATTCTACATTTTTTTATTTTTTATTTTTGGCAGAGGCCAGATGGCCATGGATGGATGGGAATGCTTTGATGGTGTATTCCTGCATGACAAGGGTTTGGAATCACTGGCCCTTGTGGTCTCTTCCAACTCTATGATTCTATGACTCAATATTTCTATCAACCGTGAACTGAGGCAATATGACTGTAGTGACTGTGACCCTTTAGCACCAGGGGAACAGATTCTACAATCTGTTCAGTAAGCTTTGCTGCAAAGTTATTGTTTCAGCCTGACAGTTGAAGGATGTAGAAAAAGTTGGAAACAAGCAGGGCAAGTAAATCCTTCTCTTAGCAACTTAACTTCTTTTGTTTTCATAGTGATTGGTTTGGGAGAAGAAGTCACTCTTATGCAGTTCCATTTCCTTTGGTTGTTCCTCCTCTCTCTAAGTTGAAGGATCAATCTTCTACTGGACTCACTTGGAGGGTGGGTACATCAAAGGAATCTGCAGTGTTAGCCCTGGTGTGATATGGATGAGATTTTGCCACTTGCTCTCAAGGGATGAGGGAACTCCACCAGCTATGATACTTTTCCTCTGCTGTAGAGAACGCCACATTGATTCACCACTAAGAAAGCAGATCTTATAGCAGTGATGTAGGTTAGTTTTCATTACCAAATAATAATTCTGAGAGGCCTAGTCTTGCACTCATGTCCAGCTCCTTTTTTTTTTCCCTTCCAGGGCAACCCTTCGACCCCACCTTCCTCCTTAATTCTGCTACTGCCAATGTCATCTGTTCCATTGTCTTTGGAAAGCACTACGACTATGATGACAAGCAGTTTCTAGAAGTCATGGGTTTATTCAAAGATGACTTTGAAATTCTCAGTTCTCCTTGGAGTCAGGTAGGTCCTTCACTATCCAGTGAGAAATATGTAGTCTCTTTTCAGAAGACACATGGATGTCAAAGGGAGGAGAACAGAATGATGGCCACAAAGGTCTGGGAGTTGGAGACACAATAAGTCTTTGCGGATCACATGTATTTCTTTACAGAAACAAAAGCCCCATATTTCTCCATAGGCAGATCCCTTAAAAAGCATAAATAGAAGATGGAAACTCTGGAGAATGCTTGGTGCTCCCACATTCTCCCACACAGCGGGGAGAGTACTGTGGGAATTCTTCATTCTCATCTATTGACAGTTCCATTGTCATCTTATTGGAGAAATGAGCAAGGCACAGTATCTACAGAACTTCTTCTCCATTCCATTGGTTGTCATGTTCTAGTATTGGCTCCCTTGATGTCATTAGGAGAGGAAATCATTTTCCAGTTGCTCTGTCACTGACACTCAGTTCATTTCTTCTGACTTCCCATTTAGCTCGCCAACACTTTTCCTTCCTTCATGGATTTCATCCCTGGGCCTCATCACAGAGTGGAGTCAAACTTCAAAAAAGTCAAAGAATTTGTTTTAGAGGAAATGAAGGAGCACAAGTCTACCTTGGACCTCAGCTCATCTTGAGACTTCATTGACTGCTTCTATATTAAAATGGAACAGGTAAGACAAAACCATGCACTCCTCAATGTGGGAGGAGATCTTGTGCCTCTGGATTGTCCAGGTGGATGTGTCTCCTTCTAGAGTGACCCTCTCAACCACTCCCTTGCTCCCCTAAATTTCTCTGTTTCCCCAAAAAGTGTACACCAAAATCAATCACTACAATTTAATTTAATTGTCATTTTTCTCTTCAATAATTTGGAGGTCATTCTAGTTTTTTTAGACAGCTGCCACTTTTCATTCTCATAGGAATTCTGCAAAGTTTTTGGCAGATGACAGGCAAAAGTTTCCACCACCTTTAATCTTTGACATTTGTTATACTCTTCCACTATTTTATTTGACTCAGTAAAGTTAAATTGACTCCACTATTTCTGACACATATTTCTGCAGGAAAAACATAATGGGACATCCGAATTGAACTTTGAGAACCTGGTTATGTCCACACGTAACTTGTTTGGTGCAGGAACAGAAACAACCAGTACTACTCTCAGATATGGGCTCCTGATTCTTCAGAAATACCCAGAGATAGAAGGTAAAAAAAATACTCATCAAAACTTTCACTTGCATTTGGTCCCCAGCTTTCAACTTCCGTAGGTCGAACCATGCTGAATGTCTGCTTAGCTATGCTACGCTATGAACTGGGGGTCCCGGGAGGGACACCAAAATGTGATCAACTAAAGGTGGGGAAAATTAGCTCAGAGCACTGCTTAGCATTACGAGAGGCAGGGTAACTTAGCGAGATCTTAAACCCTATTTCTACGGGGTCGGGTTGAGTCAAGGAGAACACAGAAGTTGAAATAATAAATGATGTTTGTTAAAGACAAGCAAAACAGTGTATGTGACACACTTACACAAGATAACTAAAGAATATAAAGGTTGGAGCAGCATGGAGGGATTTTTAGAGGGATTGCTGGTTTGGGTGATACTTCACCTGTCCTGAAGCCCAGAAAAATAGAGAGCGAGGCTGGGGTGCGATGTAGCTCAGCACGTGTTGCTGAGGGGAGGCTTTCCAAGCAAAGCTGCAGCAAGGCGGGATGAAACTCGGGAGCCATCCCAGGAAGGTCTCTGAATCAAGGGTTTTTATAAGGAGAATTGTGAGTGCAGGCTATGCCGTACTTGGGGGAAAACAATAGATTTGGAGTTGGAGACAAAGCCTCTGAAAGGTCAGAATCTGAATGATTGAGTTATCGTGGCAGTTCTCAATAGAGTAGCCAGTATGCAGACGCAGAGTACTTGGGTATTGCATAGGTTACCCATCAAGCTGCCATCGTGGGGCAGAGGCTCTTTTGTAGGTGGCGTGCATACCTAATTAGAGTACTTGCCTGGAGGTCTCCTAAAGCAGTGAGTCAGCTATTTCTGGCCTGCCTGTATTGTAGTTTGAATATTACGGCTATTAACAGCCCAGCTTGTTTACGTGCTTGTCCGGTGGCCTCGCAAGCACGTGGAAAGGAATAGAGAAGTGCAGCCAAATTGTGATAACAAGGGATATCTTTTAATATCCCCAAAGCTCGGACTAGCCAGGGCAGTAACAGCTACCTTATATCCAATGGTGCAAATCTTTGCATTCCTGCCACTTCCTCCCTGTTTGCAAGGTTTGGAGAGTTTACACACAACATTTAAAGCCTTTTTGCACTTTATGGGGAAAATTCATTACTGTAAGAGGATACCTGATTTTCCCGTGAAGAAAAGTTTTCCATTCTTTTGCATAAAAATGTGTTTTGTTCAAAAATTGTTAACTTGTACCCAAGCTGTGAGCTGTGAGACAGCTCACGGAGTTATGTGACAATTAAGTTTTTAGTGAATTTCAGAGCTGCACAAGTGAACATGCAATCAAATGTGAAATGTGTTGTTACTGCCCTGGCTAGTCTGAGCTTTGGGGATATTAACAGATTTCCCTTGATATCACAATTTGGCTGCACTTCTCTATTCCTTTCCACATGCTTGCGATGCCACCAGACAAGCACATAAACAAGCTCGACCTTTAATAGCCGTAATATTGAAACTACAATACAGGCAGGCCAGAAATAGCTGACTCACTGCTTTAGGAGACCTCCAGGCAAGTACTCTAATTAAGTATGCACGCTACTTACAAAAGAGCCTCTGCCCCGCGATGGTAGCTTGATGGTTAGACATGCATATCCTTGAACTGTATTCCAATCTGGGATCCAGGGCAATGCACAAATTAATCCTCTCTGCAGTGTGTGTTCTCCTTGTCTTCTCACACTTCAACTGAATCCACAGGGGAGGAGTCATAACAAATCTCCCCTCATCTGCCTGTTGTCCCTTGTTCTATTAAGAACAAGAAAAACTGGAGAGACAAACCGTGGAACACTACAGAGGTGTGCAATAGAAAGGACAAACATGTAGTATCTTTGTCCGCCTTTCAGTGATATGCCATCCTCTTACCACTGGCATATCCTGTCCCAGGGAGATTTAAAATTGATATCAAATATGCCTGCCTTGCCGGAGAAATTGCCCAGGTGGGCACGTAGATGAATAGATCAAACGACCAAAACTACATCAAGGTCAGAAAAATCCCCAGTTACATTTCCCAAGGAGACCTCAGACTATACACTTCAGCACGAACAAAAGGTCCTCAGCCAGGAGTAGCCAACTTGAGGGGATTACTGGGTTTTCCCCAGGTTGAGAAACTCTGACTTTGGAAAATCCTACAAGGGCAAGGTCCATTTACATGATCCAATCATGCAAGCTATCAAGCTGCTATTCTGGGGTACTTTTCCTTCTATTTCAACCATTGTTCTTCCCAGAAGAGGGCCTGCCCTCGAGGTACATTCTGTCCCTGTTTCAGAGGGTCTTTTCAGAGAACTCCTCACCATGCTAGCAGGCCAGCACTCTGTTAGTTGATTAATCCCTTCAGCCGCCTTTCTTCGCTGAGCTCCATCCTTCTCGTCACTTCTCAGACCGAAGACTTCAGGATAGGTGCAATATCACTGCCTTTACACGCTTTCCGCTATATCCTTGTTACCGCTGTTTCTAGCCCTAGCTTGTGGGATATTAAGATATCTATTGATATCAATAATTTGACCTTCTGTACCCATTCCTCTCCATGTGCTTGTGAGGCCCCGGACAAGCTGTTACCCTGATCTCTGGGGGTCTTGAGAGGGACACCTAAATGCACTCTCAATTATATAAGTTGGGGAAATTAGCCAAGAGCAGAGTCTAGCGATGCGAAAGGCAGGGTAACGTAGCGAGATCTTGAACTCAATGTTTACGGGGTCAGACTGAGTCAAGGAGCACACAGAAGTTGAAATAATAAATGTTGTTTTATTAAAAATGCAATCAAACAATGTATGCGGTACACTCACACAGATAACTAAGGAAATAAAGGGTGGAGTGGGAAAGAGGGATTTTTAGAGGAGTTGTTGGTTTGGGTAATACTTCACCTGTCCTGAAGCCTGATTAGAAGCGGAGAAACTGGGGAGTGTGGATCTCAGCACGTGGAGCTGAGGGGAAGGCTCGCTGGACAAAGCGACAGCAAGGTGGGGTGAAAGCCAAGAGCGATCCAAGGAAGTGCTCAAAGTCAGGGGTTTTTATAAGGAGAATTGTGACTGCAGGCTAGTTCGTACTTGGGGAAAACAATGGATTTGGGGCTGGAGACAAAGCCTCCGAAAGGTCAGAATTTGAATGATTGAGTTATAGCCAAATTGTCAATAGGATAGCCAGTATGCCAACGCAGAGTGCTCAAGCGTTGTACAGCTCAATCGTCAAGCTGCCAGCGTGGGGCAGAGGATCTTTTGAAAGTTGCATGCAAACATAACTGAGTACTTGCCTTTGAGGTCTCCTGAAGCTGCGAGTCGGCTATTTCTGGTCTGCCTGTATTGTGTTGGAATATTACGGTGATTATCGGCTGAGCCGGTGTGCGTGCTTCTCCGGGGGCCTCGCCAGCACATGGAGGGGAATGGGTATGTGAGGCCGAGTTATTGATATCAAAAGATATCTTTATATCCCACGAGCTCAGGCTAGCCAGGGCAGTGACACTTAATCTTCCATTGTTTGGCAAATGAAGTAAAGTGTCATCTCCAAGCTACACTGGACAGTCACCTTGACTGTGGTCTGCAAAGCACTTCAGAGCAAAAGGAGTTCCTTTTCATTTCCCATCTGACCCATGAACAGAATTTAGTGCATCCAAGTTAACCAAAGTTTGGTCCAGGTCTGGTAACCTATCGGTCGAGCCTGTATGCGTGCTTGTCTGGGGGCCTTGCAAGGACGTGGAGGGGAATGGGTATGTGAGGCCGAATTTTTAATTTTTTTTAATCATTTTATTCAATTCACATATAAAAGAAACAAACCGAATTATTGATATCAAGAGATATCTTTTTATCCCTCAAGCTCGGGCTAGCCAGGGCAGTAACAAAGCACGCACACAGGCGCGGTCGAAAATAGCCGAACCATTCAAACCCCAATCCAGGCAGGCCAGTCATTGCCGAATGCAGCTTCAGGAGACCTCAAGGCAAGTGCCACATTATGTATGCACGCGACTTACAAAAGATCCCCCGCCCCGCGTAGGCAGCTTGATGAGCGGACTATACTACGCTCAAGCACTCCATGTTTGCATACTGGCTACTCTATTGACAATCTGGCTATAACTCAATCATCTAAAGTACTGACCTTTCGGAGGCTTTGTCTCCAGCCCAAAACTCATTGTTATCCCCAAGTATGGACTAGCCTGCGGCCACTATTTTCCCTATAAGAACCCCTGACTTTGAGTGTCTCATTGGATCGCTCGTAACTTGCATCCCGAATTGCCGTCTCTCCATTTGATGAGCCTTCCCTCAGCCCCACGTGCTGAGAATCTACGCTCCCCAGCTTCTTTACTTTTACCGGGCTTCAGGGCAGGTATAGTATTTCCCATAACAAACCTCCTATCAAACTCCTTCTATCCAACTCCTATGTTTTATTTCTACAGTTCTTGTGTGAGTGTGTTGCATACACATGTTTTGACTGTATTTCAATAAAACAATTATTATTATTTTCAACTTCTGCCTTATCATTGACTCAGCCTGACCCCGTAGACATAGGGTTCAAGATCTCGCTACGTTACCCTGCCTCTCGCATTGCAAACTAGTGCTCTTGGCTAATTCCCTCCCCATTGTTGTGAGCACATTTAGGTGTCCCTCCTGGGACCCCCAGAAATCAGGGTAACATCCCCTATCAATTTTCATCTCTTTCCTTTCTCAATAGGCCTTATGTGCATGAGTGAGTGAGTGTGTTGGTGTGTGAGAACATATTTATTAATAAAATTCATTTATTGGTATGTCTGTCTGGCTTTTTGCTTGGCCTGACCCCATAAACATTGGGTAAAACATTCTGCTGGGTTACCCTGCCTCTCCTTTCGCTATTGCCAGTGCTCTGCTAATTTCCCCAACCTTTACATTTACATTGAGCGAATCAAGGTGTCCACAACGGGACCCCCAGGAGTCAGGGGAACAATTCAAAGAAATTCCTTCCCTTCTGTGTAACACTCCTTCTCTTTTCTTCTCTTCTCTTCTCTTCTCTTCTCTTCTCTTCTCTTCTCTTCTCTTCTCTTCTCTTCTCTTCTCTTCCATTCTCTCTGGGATCTCCTTGCAGGCAAGCGGACCTGTGCTGGAGAAACGTTGGCCCGCATGGAGCTCTTCTTGTTCCTTACCACCATCCTCCAGAACTTCAAGCTGAAGCCTGTCATGGATCCTAAGGACATTGATCTCACACCCCATTTGAGCGGTATGGGCAACCTCCTTTCGCCTTATCAACTCTGTGTTGTCTCCCACTGAAAAGCTTATCTTAGGGCAACAAGTCACCTGTCATAGGTGGCAATGGCCAAAGAAATTCTGCTTTTCCTTCTGTTTTTAGAGACATTTTCTGGCCCTCCCTGCAGCAAAAGTATAATTCATTCCATCACCAAATGGAAACATAGTTGTTCATTAAAGCCTTTGGGAACTAATTGGCTGGGTCCAAATCTGTACCTGTGCATGGTTGGAAAACACTTTGTGCTTGTTTTGACTTGCGTAGAATGCTTTCAGTAACTTTCCATTATTTTTCTATTGCTTTACATTTTACATTGTTTTAAATTGATCCTGTGATGTGAGATACACATATTTTGATAAATAAAATGAAGGAAATAAAACCTGTCAATGAATGGGAGACCTCCCTTTTATTTGTCTCAAACTTCCCACAATGCAGTTTATTTAGATAATTCTGGGTTCTAGTCCTTTTATCTTTATATTCAGAGTCCTCACCAATGTCTCCTTATTGCTCTTTTCCTTATGAAATGGGTATGGTTTCTCCATATCACTCTATAGAGGGGCTGAAGGTTCTTTACTTTGTGCTTTTCAAACTATATCTAGTTTATGTTATCTTAGAATTTACCTGATTTATTTATCCTTTCATTTATTTTGCTGTTTTGTCCACCGTAAGTCATCTACCAAGGGACCTAAAGCCAAATTGGAATGGATCTACATTGTCCTTTCCACATACAGTTTCCTGGAGCTGACAAGCTACCATGTTCTGGAATGATCACCAACCAACTATGATTTCACTTAACCAAGTAATACTATGTCCAAAGCAGTCCACTGATCTTCTAGAGTGATCAAGTTATTAAAAGAAGAGCAAAAGGGAATTACACTAAATCCAAAGCTGTGTGAGAGGAATTTGGCACACACAATGGAACTTTCATCTTCTGCCCTCTACAGTTCTTCTTCTGCTTTGTAAAACCCACCAACTTTCTGCAAATTTGTTTAGTGGAGAATAACCTGTATAGGAAATCAGCCTTCCCATTTCCTCTGACCAAAGTCTTCTACTGGCAGAGGCTCTTGAATTCAACCCAAGATTAATTTGGCATGACATATTCTTGAAAAACCCATATTGTCTCTTTGTGATCAGAGGAATTACCACCTCTCCTACAATGCTCTTGGACTGACTGCTTTGTGATCTGAAATCATTTGTAGGATGTAGGTCTCTCATGCTACACATGCACTACCTAGGAGCTCTAATGTTGCACAGTTTCCCTTAAAGGAGAAAACTGAGACAAAATTAGATCTGAGTAGTTCTATCTTCCCACTGTAGGGCATTATCATTTTGTAAACCTTCCACTTTTTTGCTTCCAACAGAATCACCTGATGCAAAGAACACCCAAGGCTGCTTGTTTTTACATCTTAACATAAACATTCCTGTACAAGACTTAAAAGCCCACACAACCATATTCCTACAACTGTTGAAGTGTGCATTGTACTTCTATGAACATCCTCTTCAGTTCTGTTCATTTCTTTGATTAAATGATTTACTATAGCTACTGACCAGAAATAAAATAGAAAAATAGAAAAGTTAAAGACAAATAGAGAAGAGGGGGCGGGGAAACCAAAGGCTTGTTAACCTAGGGGAGTTTCTGCCCGTGAACATCTGGAAGTTTTTTGCTGTTGGAAGATATTGATTTGCCCAATACCTTTTCCTTGTTAGTTCTTTTTGTTACCCTGTGTACTGCGGGTCCCGGGAGGGACACCAAAATGTGCTCAACTAAAGTTGGGGAAAATTAGCTCAGAGCACTGCTTAGCGTTATGAGAGGCAGGGTAACTTAGCGAGATCTTGAACCCTATGTCTACGGGGTCGGGTCGAGTCGAGCAGAACATAGAAATTGAAATGATAAATGGTGCTTTATTAAATACAGGCAAAACAGTGAATGCGACACACTCATACAAGATAACTAAAGAAAATAAAGGTTGGAGTGGCATAGAGGGATTTTGAGAGGGATTGCTGGTTTGGGTGATACTTCACCTGTCCTGAAGCCCAGAAAAATGGAGAGCGAAGCTGGGGTGCGATGTAGCTCAGCACGTGGAACTCAGGCGAGGCTCGCCAAGCAAAGTGGCAGCAAGGTGGGATGAAACTCGGGAGCATTCCAAGGAAGGTCTCGGAATCAAGGGTTTTTATAAAAAGAATTGTGACTACAGGCTATGCCGTACTTGGGGGAAAACAATAGGTTTGGAGTTGGAGAGAAAGCCTCCAAAAGGTCAGAATCTGAATGACTGAGTTATCGTAGCAGTTCTCAATAGAGTAGCCAGTATGCAAACGCAGAGTACTTGAGTATGGTATAGTTAACCCATCAAGCTGCCATCGTGGGGCAGAGGCTCTTTTGTAAGTGGTGTGCATACTTAATTAGAGTACTTGCCTGGAGGTCTCCTAAAGCAGTGAGTCAGCTATTTCTGGCCTGCCTATATTGTAGTTTGACTATTACGGCTATTAACGGCTGAGCTTGTTTATGTGCTTGTCCAGCGGCCTCACAAGCAGGTGGAGAGGAATAGGAAAGTGCAGCCAAATTGTGATATCAAGGGATATCTTTTAATATCCCCAAAGCTCAGACTAGCCAGGGCAGTAACAATCCCCCCCCCGAAAATGGGTGATGTTGGGGACAATATTGGACATTTTCCAATCAAAAATCAAAAATCAATTTGAAGCCAACTAGGGGCTTGCCAGTTGGTAGCCGTATCATTCCTCAGGAAATGGAATTCCTGTAAGAGCAAAGGATTCCTATCTTATAAAGACAATCCTGAGTAAAACCTAAACCTAAACACACACACACCAATGTCAATAATGCAACAATAACCAAATAAACAATTAAACAATAAACAATGTCCAATGTCCCGTCAATAGGGAACTGTCGAAAAGTGAGCAATGGTAGTAAATAGGAAATGCAATATGAAGCAATCAATGAAATAATATAAGTCCAATGCATGTTCTGGCAATGAAGGCAATCCAATGAGCAAACAGTTCAATGTGGAATGAAAGTTCATAGTCTGGGGGAGGGGAGGTGCAAGCAACAGTCTTGGCACCCCCCCCCCCACAACAGGAAAAGTCTCTTAGCTGGAGCGGGTGAGCAAAACAGAAGTCCATCCAAGCAATGGAGCAGGAACAACAACAAAATATCCAAGTCGGTGCAGCCTGGCTCACTGCAAGTTCAGGTGTAAAGAGTCTTTGCAGAATTTGGAGCCTGGAATAGTCCAAAGGTTTCCTCGGGTCAGCAAACCGTAGTAGGAATGGTAAAAAGTTCATCGTGGCACACTGGAGGCTGCGTGGTCACCTTCCCGCACAGTCACGGGTGTTGTCGAAGCACCAGGAATCCCTTCCTTTATCCTGTGGTTAGCTCTTGTGTGAATATGTGACTGTTTGTATTTTGTGTGCCTGGGTGAGCAGCATCATTTGTATGACCTCTAAGATTCCCATCCCTCCCTACAATTGTGATCCAAGCTCTACTTCTAATTGTATCAAACTATGGTCATTTCCGCATGGGGTATTTGAAACAGTGCAGTCCATCCTCCAGGGAGGACGTCTGCACCTGGGAGCAGACTGGGTCCGGACTATTTAACATAAATCCCCACCTCAGCCCGCCCCAGAATGACCCCAAGTGGTCATCCAGCGTGCTTGTGAAAAACCTGTTTCTTTCAGTCTTTCAAAAGCATGGAGCATGCCAGTGCGAGCTTGCTCCCTTATGCAGATTTGCAGGCTCGCACCAATGCGAGCCTGCGATCTGCTGCGGGAGGGCTTTAGGCTGGTGAGCTTCAGTGGTTGGTCGAGACCCTTGACCAACAGGAAGCCACCATTTTCGACGCAATGGAGCAATGAGCACGCACTGCTCCAGAGCAGCCCGGACTGGACCGAGGAGCCATAAGAGCCGGTAAGTAGTGGCACGGGGCAATTCCCTCGCCCTGTGAGGAAATGGCCAAGGTCAGTAATGTGACTGTACTCCTGGTTGATACAGTCATGTTGGAACTGTTTCAAGGACTAGCTAATTTAGCATTCTTTTCACACATTGGCCAAGGAGTTAACAATGGCCATTTCTGCACTACCCTCTTGTAGTGCTATTATTCCACTTTCAACCTCCTATGAAATCCTGGGGTTTGCAGTTTAGGGAGAGGCATTTAGAATGCTCAGCCAGAGAGCTACAAACCCCAGAATTCCACAGGAAGTTGAAAGTGGATTAAAAGCACTATAACATCATAGTGTAGAAAGGCCCAATAACTAGCCATCCAGTAGATATGGGAAGTCAGCTGAGTGTATATACCCGATAAGTGAGCATGAATGCCCACAGTTTGTAACCACAAATTTGAACCACAATTAATCCCCCTTTCCTATTTATAATTCATGTTGCTCACAAAAAAATGAAATGCTGGTTGTCTTGTAGAACCTTGGCCTCAGATTTCCTTTCTCATTCTTTTCCTTACAAATTATTTCACTCACTCTGTTTTCCAAAGTCTACATTACTTCGCTTTCTTCTCATAGGTGAATCATCGAGTCTTACAGCCTTTTATTTTCCATACTGAGCATGAAGAGAAAGCAGAGTCACTGAAACTGCAAATGCTCATGTTTGGCTATCTCTCACACAAAATGAACAATGTTACTTGCAAACTTATTTGCAGTACATTGCAACAAGCGATAGAAAACTCAAATCTAGTCTCCAACAGAATACTCAAAGTGGTGGTCTCTGGACTGGTGCCAGTCTCTAAGCCACTGGTTGCTGGTCCCCGAAAAAAAATCCAGGAAAGAAAGAAACAATTGTACCCAAGGGGCACTTGGAATGTAATTCTTCACTATATTTCTTCTTGAAGGAAGCAACAAGTTTTATTAAAATTGTCTTCCCACTGTGAAAAAGTCTCTAAAAACCACACTTAGTTGTTTTGCATAAAAAACAGTATTTTCTGCATAGAAAATAATGTGTCTATGCATAAGTATTATTTCTCACAGAAAACGATGTTTTCTGAACAGAAAAATGTGATTTCCAATGTTATGCAAACCCTGTGCAAACTTTGCACAGAATAAATCTCCAGTTATAGTGTCTTCTGCAAATGAAATAACATTGTCTGTGCAGAATATAGTGCTTCTGCATAGGAAGATAATTCCTGGTGCAGAAAATATTGTTTTCTTCACAAAACAACCATGTGCAAGTTTAGGGAGAATAAGTATGAAGATTCACAACAGTATAGGATTCTTCACATCAGGGTTTCTCAACACTAGAAAAACATGTTTCTCCCCATTTTCCAAATATTTTTGAATATTTGTCCATCCCCAAAGAGCATAATTTAGTACCAGTCTGTGGCAAAAAGTAACTGATGGTCCTTGACATGAGAAAGCCTCAGAAGCACTGCTCTAGGAGATATTCCTAAACCGGTATTTGGTTGGGTGATGTTGTATGAATGTCATAAAGGTGATGTTTCTGCCCTATTGATATGAAGAATGTTCCAAAATAAGTTCTAGACCATGCTCATAATCAAATCTGACTTTTCCTCCCCTCTCATTCTAGGCCTGGGGTTGTCAATTTTGGTCAGCAAAAAGTAATAAAAAACTGAGAATGGGTTATAAGTCCACTTCTGGTTTTGGAAAATGGACATTTCTTTGTATTGTGGGGGATCGAGACAAGATTTGCCTAAAGGAAGAATCCCACTGCTGAAGGCCCAGAAGAGGTAATCCTTTTTTTTTCTGGAAAAGGGGTGATTTCAGGGAGTGTGAGAGAACTACAGAGAAAACAAAAACAGTTGGAGGCAGTGTATGTAGCTATAGTGCCTCTCTTTATTGGCTTGCTCTTGAAGAAATTCTCCTTGTTCCTTCTATTTACAGAAACGGGGGGTGGGGGTGCTTACTGAACTCTGGTTATCCAGAGATGCTACCTGGCAGGCATTGTGTCAACCTTGCAAGTGAATTCTGTATACCAAAGTGCAGTCAATGTTCATCAGGAGTTCCTGTCATGTGATAATGAAAATCTCTAAAGATGATGAAGAAGTGACCTAGCTCCATTGACTCACGAAACAGATTAATACAGAAAATAACCCTGTTATTTGCCACAGAATCAAGTCTTACTGTGCTAAGACCAAGTAATGATGTGAAGGATTCCAATTATAATCCAGAAAGTTCACCAAAATATTGAAATATCTATTAGGATTTCAACAATTGTGACATTTATTAAAGTTTGCTGTCCATCTTTAGATCTGTCGGATTCAAATTACAAGAAAAGAGATTCCAGCTAAACATTAGAAAGAACTTTTTTTATATTGTAAGACAGTAGAATAAATTGCTTCTCCATCTTTAAGCAGATGTTGGATGGACATCTTTCAGGAGTACTTTATTTCTAAGTTCGTGCGTGGTAGCAGGTTGGACTAGATGGCCTTTGTTGTCCCTCCAGCTCCAAGATTTATTATTCTAGGATCTCTTTACAAGAGGAGAATAATACAACCACATTTCAATGATTGCTGAAGTCCTTGCTGTACTGACTTGAATATACTTTTTAGCTCATTTATTTATATGTGCTATTAGCTATGGACCACAAAAGCTACACATCAGATAAATTCTGTAGTTACTGTACTATATTGTACTTATAACTTGTTGTGTCTTGTTTTGTTATGCACCAAGAGTTCCTCACAGTCAAACTCTGTCAAGACAGCAAGGTCCAGCAAGTTTCTTGCTTGTCTTGCAGACAGTTTCATGGTCCAGAAGGTGGAAGAGGCCACAAGGGGATCAAATATTCTAGATCTGATCCTGACCAATAGGGATGACCTTGTTAATGAGGTAGAAGTGGTTGGATCTTTAGGGGGGAGTGACCATGCCCTATTGGAATTTGGCATTCAGTGGGAAGGAGAAAATAAGTGTAGCCAGACACTCGTCTTAGATTTTAAAAAAGCGGACTTCTGTAAACTTAAGGAGCTGCTGGCTGAAATTCCATGGTCAAGAATACTGAAAGAGAAAGGAGTTCAGGAGGCATGGGAGTTCCTTAAAAGGGAGATCCTGAAGGCACAGTCTAAAACTGTGCCAATAAGGAGGAAAAATGGAAGGCATCTGAAGAAACCAGAATGGTTGAATAAAGAACTCTCAGCTGAGCTAAGCGTTAAGAGAAACGTGTACAGGAAATGGAAGAGGGGGGAAACCACCAAAGAAGAATTTAAGCAAGTAGCCAGGAGATGTAGGGAGAAGGTCAGAAAGGCTAAAGCACAGAACGAACTTAGGCTGGCCAGAGACATTAAAAACAATAAAAAGGGCTTTTTTAAATATGTCCGCAGCAAAAGGAAAAAGAAGGAGACGATAGGGTCGCTGTGCAGAGAAGATGGTGAATTGCTAACAGTGGGAAGAGAAAAGGCAGAACTACTTAACACCTTCTTTGCCTCAGTTTTTTCCCAGAAGGATACAAGCACTCAACCTGGCGGTTGGGGAGCAGGTGAGGAAGCAGGGGAAATGAGGTACATAATAGGTAGAGAGGTGGTACAAGAATACCTGGCCACACTGGATGAATTCAAGTCTCCAGGGTCAGATGAATTGCATCCTAGGATATTAAAAGAACTGGCAGAGGTCATTTTGGAACCACTTGCTATAATCTTTGAGAAATCTTGGAGGACAGGAGAAGTTCCAGCAGACTGGAAGAGGGCAAATGTTGTCCCCATCTTCAAGAAGGGAAAAAAAGAGGACCCAAATAATTATCGCCCAGTCAGCCTGACATCGGTACCCAGAAAGATTCTGGAGCAGATCATTAAGCAGTCAGTTTCTGATCACTTAGAAAGCAACGCAGTAATCACGAGAAGTCAACATGGATTTCTCAAAAATAAGTCATGCCAGACTAATCTTATCTCTTTTTATGATAGAGTTACTAGCTTGATAGATGAAGGGAATGCTGTGGATGTAGCATATCTCGATTTCAGTAAGGCCTTTGACAAAGTTCCCCATGACATTCTTGCAAAGAAGCTAGTAAAATGCGGGCTGGACAGGGTTACTGTCAGGTGGATCTGTAACTGGTTGACTGACCGTCCCAAAAGGGTGCTCACCAATGGCTGCTTTTCATCCTGGAGAGAAGTGACTAGCGGGGTGCCACAGGGTTCTGTCCTGGGCCCAGTGCTGTTCAATAGTTTCATCAATGACTTGGATGAAGGAATAGAGGGCATGCTCATCAAATTTGCAGATGACACCAAATTGGGAGGGGTTGCTAATACGCCAGAGGACAGGATCAAAATTCAAAATGACCTGGATAGATTGGAGAGCTGGGTCGAAGCTAACAAAATGAAATTCAACAGAGAGAAGTGTAAGGTCCTACACTTAGGTAGAAAAAATGGAATGCAGAAATATAGGATGGGGGACACGTGGCTGGATGGCACTACGTGTGAAAGGGATCTAGGAGTCTTGGTAGATCACAAGCTGAACATGAGTCAGCAGTGTGATGCGGCAGCCAAGAAAGCCAATGCAATTCTCAGCTGCATCAATAGGAGTATGGTGTCTAGATCGAGGGAGGTACTGGTACCACTCTACTCTGCTTTGGTTAGACCTCATCTTGAATACTGTGTCCAGTTCTGGGCACCCCAATTCAAGAAGGACATGGTCAAGCTGGAGCAGGTCCAGAGGAGGGTGACCAAAATGGTGAGGGCCTGGAAGCCAAGCCCTATGAGGATAGACTTAGAGAGCTGGGTATGTTCAGTCTGCAGAAGAGAAGGTTAAGAGGGGACATGATAGTCATGTTTAAATATTTGAAGGGATGCCATGTAGAGGAAGGAGAGGGCTTGTTTTCTGCTGCTCCAGAGACCAGGACAAGGAACAATGGATTCAAGCTGCAGGAAAGGAGATTCCACCTAAACCTCAGGAAGAACTTCCTGACGGTCAGGGCTGTCCGGCAGTGGAATATGCTTCCTCAATGGAGTGTGGTGGAGTCTCCTTCTTTGGAAGTTTTTAAGCAGAGGCTGGATGACCATCTGTCGGGAGTGCTTTGAGGGTGTTCCTGCATGGCAGGGGGTTGTAGTGGATGGCCCGTGTGGTCCCTTCCAACTCTACATTTCTATGATTCTATGATTCTATGAAGAAGTGGGTTTATGTCCAATGGAAAGCTAGGTTGCTATGAGGCCAGGAGAGCTTTGCCCAGCTTTGGCTGGTGTGTCAGCAGCGCCCTTTCTAGAGGAAGACTGATAAGACCACAGTAGTTGCTTCCTGATTAGCCTACTGTAATGCAATATATGTAGGGCTGCCCTCAAAACAGTGTTCAGAAGTTGCAACTAGTGCAAAACGCAACCAGACTGGTGTCAAGATTGTGCATTTTAGAGACTACATAACACTGGGCTTGCAAGAACTGAACTGACTTCCAATTTGCTTCTGAGTTCAACTCAAGGTGCCTGTGTTGACCTACAAAGCCCTAAATGATTTGGGGCCAAGATATCTGAAAGACCACCTCCTCCCATATGAACCTACTGGAAATTTGAGATCTTCAAAGGAGGTCCTGTTGCATGTCCCAATACCTTGTAAAGTTAAGTTAGTAGGTACACATAACAAGGCTTTCTTTGTAGCAGCACCTCAACTGTGATACTCTCTACCCAAAGAAGGTAGGCAGGCTGGCCCCAACTCTTTCAGACTTCTGGCAGGTAACCAAAACAGTGCTGTTCCACATGGCATTCAGAGTTTGAAACCGCTCTTTTAACAGTTTTAAGAGTGGATTCTAGGACTGTTTTTAGACTTTTTAAAGGAGTTTTAATAAATATCTTAATGTATTTTCTTTTTTTTTATTATTTCTATCTTGTTTTAATTGGTTTCTATTTGTTTATCGCCTCAGGAGCCCTTGCGGGCTGATGAGCAAGACAGAAATACTTTAAATAAATAATACAGTACAAGTTAAAACAAGATACAGTTGAAACAAGGCACAATGCAAAGTTTTGACAGATAAACCTAATTCATCAGAACAGGTAAGGCTCCTTAATTTCAAATATATAACTCACCTTGGAAAGCCAGTAGTACCCATGAAAACACAGAAAAGAGAAGGCAAAAAACTTTCATCCTTCTTTTGATAGAGAATTCAAATCGTGTGAAAAGCTGGGTTGTTGTTAGGATTGTATAGAATGCCAAGACCCAAAAATGTATAGAGTCCTATGAAATATTTACCCATTAAACTCTGGTTATTTTCTGAATCTGAGAAATAGGAAATCAGAAATGTTTGCCATCTTTCTTCTAAAACAGGACCCATGGGCACAACTTAGTGACAGTGATATGCATCTTTAATTTGTTGTTTCTTCAGGTTTAGTCCTCTGTAGCGTGGGCAGGAGGAAATTTGTGGAATTACCTTTAGAGAACTTCAAACACAATTTGGTACACTAGAAATTATTTATGGTCATTTGGAATAAAGGGCACTAGTTATTCTCCTGGATAACTTTAACCACGGGGCATTCAGAGGTTGTACAGGACATGATTTGTACCATTTGCTGTCGAACATAGTGAACGCAAGTTGTTTGCCTAAAACTCTTTTATGAAATAAAGTTCCCAGAATCATAGTATCTTAAAGCTGGAAATGACCACACCACCAAGTCCAACCCCTTGCTAATACACAATTACAACGCTCCTAAACAATTCCCATCCAACCTCTGGTTAAAATCTCCAGATAGAGAATCCCTTATCCTCTGAAGCCATCTAATCCAACATTGAACAGCTCTTACAGTAAAAAAGAGTTCAACCTGCCATTTTCTTGCCATTTGAATGAATTGTTTTGTATTCTAGTCACTGGAGAAGCATTACAAGAAAAGAGATTCAAATTATAAGAAAAGAGATCCCTCCTAACCATGTCCCCGGACTTGTTTATACTACACATTAATGAATCCTTGGATATGCAATTTATGGAGAGATCTTTACAATTCTCAGCAGAGAGTCTAAGTGCCTCCCCAAACGATAAAGGATTCCATAGAACCAGCTACTAGAATCCCAGTGCTACAATTGTAATGTAATGTAAATGTAAAATGTAAAAGGGTCCCTTCTTAAACTGTGGTGTGCAGAACTGGGCACAGTATTTCAAGTGAGGTCTGCCTTCTTTTTTGAATATTCTTTTCACTAGATGTTGAAGCCACATATATATGTCTATTTGATGCTATCTGATCTATTAAACACCATTCCATGCCTTATACACAACATGGCAGCATGAAAGAGTCCTATGATAGGAGGTAAACCAACAGAAGGTAGAGGCTAAACATTACAACTTATGAAATGTAGGTTTGAACCTGTGGGGTTGAAAGAAGTCATGCGCATGTCCATGAGGGATGGATGCATGGCCTGGAAGCCAAGAATAAAGATAACAAACATATCGCTTCAGGGGTCAGTCTGTCAATATTTTTGGTAAACAGGAACAATAAAAAGCATAAAATTACAGGTGAGACTTTTTTATTTATTAAAGCATAGGATTATATCCAGCATTGACCAGAAAGTTTTATGAATTACGCACACTGAAAAACAATCTAATAAGTCAGTGATTCTCAGCCTGAAGACATTTTGGGATATGTGAAAATAAATTGAATATTCAAAACAAATTGAATAATGGCAAAAAAAAAAAAAGGATAAAGTATAAACCATTCTTGAAGGATGTCACAATTCAATGTGCTTCTTGACTGCCTAGAATGTTGATGTTCCTGACCTGAAACCTTAAGGAATGGGAGAACATGGAAACCACAGAAATAAAGAAAAAAATGCAGCCTGATTTTTCAGCTGCTGCTGGCCCAAAGACTTTTTTTTTTTTAAAAAGAGCCTTTCCCACATGCAAACATCCTCCGAGTAAAGTTGCTGAAGCCCTAGCCCTGCCCACACTAGTTGGCTTCTTGTGTCCTGCATGACTGTGCTTTTCTCTCCCTCTCCCTTGTGTCCTGTTACTGCCCTGGTTAGTCCAAGCTTTGGGGATATTAAAAGATATCCCTTGATATCACAATTCGGCTGCACTTGTCTATTCCTTTTCATGTGCTTGCGAGGCCACCGGACAAGCACGTAAACAAGCTCGGTCGTTAATAGCCGTAATATTCAAACTACAATACAGGCAGGCCAGAAATAGCTGACTCACTGCTTTAGGAGACCTCCAGGCAAGTACTCTAATTAAGCATGCACACCACTTACAAAAGAGCCTCTGCCCCGCGATGGCAGCTTGATGGGTTAACTATACAATACCCTAGTACTCTGCGTTTGCATACTGGCTACTCTATTGAGAACTGCTACGATAACTCAATCCTTCAGATTCTGACCTTTCAGAGGCTTTGTCTCCAACTCCAAATCTATTGCTCTCCTCCTAGTACGGCATAGCCTGCACTCACAATTCTCCTTATAAAAACCCTTGATTCGGAGACCTTCCTGGGATGGCTCCCGAGTTTCATCCCACCTTGCTGCCACTTTGCTTGGCGAGCCTCCCCTCAGCTCCACGTGCTGAGCTACATCGCTCCCCAGCTTCGCTCTCTATTTTTCTGGGCTTCAGGACAGGTGAAGTATCACCCAAACCAGCAATCCCTCTCAAAATCCCTCTATGCCACTCCAACCTTTATTTTCTTTAGTTATCTTGTATGAGTGTGTCGCATACACTGTTGTGCTTGTATTTAATAAACATCAGTTATTATTTCAACTTCTGTGTTCTCCTTGACTCGACCCGACCCCGTAGAAATAGGGTTCAAGATCTCGCTACGTTACCCTGCCTCTCGTAATGTTAAGCAGTGCTCTGAGCTAATTTTCCCCACCTTTAGTTGAGCAGAATTTGGTGTCCCTCCCGGGACCCCCAGTACACAGGGTAACAGAGTGGTGGAGCAACGCGGGCAACCCTGGTACCCCTAATTTGAGAAGGAGTTGTGAACCTCCTCAAATAAGGCCGGTACTGACTTAGGTGACGGTCGGTCAAGTTGTTAGAGCACTGTTAGGCAGGAACACATGTGTCTGGAGTCTGTGTGTTTGAGCTCTGGGTGGTTCTGCTCCTTTTCATTCTTGGCCTTGTACGGTGGCCGTACCTACGTGGTCACTAGCTTTGGCAGTGAATCATTGTAGATGACAGGACCGTGCAAGTGGCTGACCTGGGAAGTACCTCCCTAACTTGGGGTCTATCGTGGGCTGGGATCCGAAGTGTTAGAGTGTTAGCACGGTACGAACAGTCTACACTCATCCAACACCAGAGCAGTAAGGCAAAAATGGCAGTTAGGGAAGAAATTCCCCCCCTTAGAGTAGTATACGGGTGCGTCCCATCAGTTGTTGCTGTTGTGTAGCTTTGAGAGTGTGAGTGCGTCCCGCTGGTAGTTGTGAAAAGCTTGGGTACATCCCGCTGTGTAATTTCGGGTGCATCCCGATTGGCTAGCCGACTTGGTGTGGGTGGTGATTCCCGACCTAGCCTAGGGTTTAGAGATTTTGCCCATGGTAGAGGAAGGTACCCCTCACCCAGAAAACCAGTTAGGGATGGTTCAGTTTTGGTTCCTTGCCCTTCTCCCCCGCTGCTTGGCCAGGTGTTCCACTGGGTTCGTTTCCCCCCTTCAGGCAGGCAGAGTACTCCTGAGGGTTCCCTGGGTCTAGGTGACCTCCCTGTCCCGGAACCGTTACCTCGTCCTTTGGTCCCCAGTGCTGTCGAGGTGGAAAACCGGGCTTGGGAGTACCAAAGTGACTTTGTTTGGGCAGGCTGGGGATAGGTTCCCATCCCTCTTTCCCAGAGAAGCACCACAGAGTTCGTTTCCCTTCAGTAACCCAGGGGTCTAGGTGATCCTTCCCGTCCCTCCTGTTCCTGGTCCCATTTGTAGCTTGTAGTTTGCAGTTTGTGTTAGAGATAGTTGTGGTTTGTGGAAAAATGGCGGAGAGTAGTAAAGTCACCATGAAGGACCTCATGTTGGAGGAAGAGGTCAGAGGTAAACTAGAA
This sequence comes from Cyclura pinguis, assembly GCA_030412105.1. NCBI lineage: Eukaryota > Metazoa > Chordata > Lepidosauria > Squamata > Iguanidae > Cyclura > Cyclura pinguis. The sequence continues at coordinate 10,898,494 of CM059599.1, read as the reverse complement.
AGGTGGGTGTTAAGTAAGCGGAAATGCCCCTGGAAGGACACCATCTTTCAGACGGCCGATCCCTTTACCACACTCCGTGAAGCGTATGCTCTGGCGCGTAAATCAAAGAACCCTTTCGGACTGTCTAAGGACCCTTTGGCCACTTGGGGACTTTGGCTTAAGGCCAGAGATGCTAGTGCCCCGGTAGAGACCAGAGAAAAGTTAGCTAGTATAGAGAAAGAGAATGCCCGGCTTCAAGCCGAGGTGGAGACACTGCCTGCGGACAAAGTAACATTGGCATCCGTAGCACAGGTGTCAGCACAGAAGCTGAATAACATCACAGTAGTGGAGCAAACATGGGAGGAGAAAGCCCACACCTTAGAGGCTGAGCTGGATCATTCCCGGTCTGCGGTCAAGTTTATGGTGGGGCAAGTGAGGGAACAGCAGGAGACTGTTAGCCATGTAGCTTGCCAGAAACAGATTGCTGAGCTGGAGAGCCAGCTCCAAACGCACAAAGCCTTAATTTCGGCTGTGTGCCCGGAGCTGCTCCCAATGTTTGTGGAGGACTGCTCTGGGGAGGCACTGCCAGAGAATGCTCAGGCAACCATTCCCCACAATCCAGACTGGAGTGACCCTAAGGTCCCAGTCCACCCGGTAGAGACTAGGTCCATGACGAGACAGACCACCCCCCTTGGAGAAGGCAGTTCTGATAGGCAAGAGACGCAGGAGATGCAGGTCACCGAGACTAGGGTCCCCTGGCATGCTACTGAGGCCAAAGCTATTGCAGACCAATTGGGTCCTTTTAATCGGTCCACCGGGATCATGTGGCTAAACACGGTGATCCATTCTCACCCGACAGCCAATGGTCAGGACCTGACCCAGTTGGCCCGACTTTGCATGTCCCCCTCCGCATTCCCTACTCTTGAATCAGCCGTGGCGGCTCGAGGCCTGGTTAGGCTGGAGGTACACAACTGGATGAGAGAGGTAGTGAGGATCTTGTGGCCCGGACAGAGTGCAGGTGTGCTCTATGTCATGGATCAACAGGGTCCTTGTGAGAACCCTGAGGCTTACATGGCACAAAAGCAGCTCCTTGCCATTCTGGCCAAGAAGGTCCCCTTGATGCCCCGTAGGTATAACTTTGACCATCTTGAATTCAAGACGCTCCTATACGGAGGTCTTAATCATGAGACCAAGATGACATTAGGTTTGGTGGATCCAGCCACCACTAACTGGGAGGAGTTTGGGAACAATCTCGGACTGGTCTCCGACCTGCTACGTGAAGCAGGATCCCTTAAATTTCCCACTAAGGCACATAGAAAGGAACCCGGGAATTGGGAACCCATATCCTAGGTCACGTACTCAAATTATAGGCCCCATTCCCAACACCGGAAAACTGAGCCAAATTCGGTTCCCCAAGGGAACTGGAATCTGCGCCCAGCTCCCAGACAGGACAATAGGCAGTGGCAGGGAAGAGATTTCCGCAGCCAGCTTGGCAAGGCAGGAAGTCCCCCACAGCAGCCCACTGTCCCCAAACAGCTCTCTGACTCGGGCTTTCCTCGGGAGACGTCTGGTGGGTACGATCCCACTGCCCAGACGTACTCCTCAGACAGAGTAAGGGTCTGGGGCATGCTCAGAAAGTTCAGGCTGGACATGAGCCAGTTCGATAAGCGGCCAACATAGGAGCTTTTGGAAGCTCTAGATAAGCAGCTTCAGGTGGAAAGTAAACAGCCGGTCCAGGTCATGACCGACGGCCCACCTCCGGCTGGATACTACCCTAACCTGGACCTGCAAGCATAGGGGTGCCCTTGGTCCAGGAAGCTTCCCTGCAACGTTGTGGTTAGGTTGAAGCCAGACAAGTGGGGAAGGTTCTGGGTGAAGGCAGGCATAGGGACCAAGAGGGATAAGACTCCTCCCACCCTTCTTGTGGACTCTGGTGCAGCAGTCAATGTGCTGCACCCCAAACTTGCAAGGTATAGTGAACCCACACCCGAGCACGTCCAACTTTCTGGATATGGAGGGGGGGGTCACCAAGCTAGGGCATGGACAGGCATCCCAATGTCTTTAGAGATGTTTCATTTTCAGTTGTGGGTGTGCGAGAACCAGGGAGAAGACGATGGCCTTTTAGGCATCAGTTTTCTCTGGGGAAACAGGCTTAGGGTTGACTACGCAAATGGGTTTCTATGGCAGTTAGACCAGGGACCAGTAGAAATTTCGGCTGTGCACCACTGTGCTGCCATTAAAGCTCTCGCCCCTATTCCAGTAATGATTGAGCAACAGGTATGTTCACACCCGGAGGTGCATCTGGCTACCGCCTCACCCTCCATGCAGACGCTTTGGTGCCGCCTTGTCCTCCAGGGCCATGGCACCATCTTAATTGTGACGTTAGTAATGATAAAAGGAGCCACGGCTAGCTACGGCTCCATTTCAATGACCATTCTGACTGGAGAGAAAGGTTCCCCAAAAGCATGTGGGTCCAAGACCAGCATCCATACCGAATTGAGAATGTGGGTACCGAACCTGGAGCAGGCGTTACTGCTCTTGCCGGTAGTTCCAGAGACCCAAGAGAAGGATTGGAAAGGGAAACCCCCAGATGGGGACTCCCTTTTGATAGCACGACAGTGTGATGGACGGGTTTTGCTTCCCTTCATCGGATGGCAACCCCCATGAAGAGGTGGTTGCTCCAGCTCCCCTCTCCTTCCTCCCTTCCCTTGTACATAGACCTTTTCTGTTGTAGTAACGGAGCCCCCATCTCTGTGTTCCCTACAGGGAGATGGAATGGGACTGCTTCTGAGGATTGCAGTTTTGTTTTGTGTGAGTAGATACGCCCTTGGAACTTCGCCCGAATCTAACCATGTTTATACAGACTGGCAGTTTAATGCACAGGTATTGTGTTATTGGAACCCATATCGAGAGGTAGAAGCCTTGTTGACGGGGACGCCGCTGCTCCCCTGGTTCAAGAAAAGGTACCCTTTTGAGTTATCCACAAGTTTCCATATACACGCTAGACAAAGATTGAGTACAGTATTGAGAATGGCTATTGACGGCAAAGAGGTTAAACTCAACCCCAGCATAGCCACAGCAGCCGGTCCCATGACAGCCAGAATAGTCAGGGGCGACCACCGTTACACAGCCCTTCTAGTGCTTAGCTTCACTTTTGAAGACTGCCGCCCTACATGGGTATGGAAAACCTACATGTTCCACTGCCAGAATGCCACCCTGACCCCGACAGGTTGTAAGTTCTCCTGCGGGAAGATGTGGTGTCCCAATTCTGATACTCACACCCTTCCTCCACCAGAACTTCACCCGGCTACGTATGTGGGTAGTTCCGAAGTTCGCAAAGACATAGAAATGGTCGCTTACTCGAACGTCCAAGCCATAGTAACTAAAATGATATTGAATTTTACAGTTGTCAACATCTTGAGAATAATTCCAACTTGCCAACCGTACCTAAAACTTGCATGGACACAGTGGGAACACTGGGAGAAACGACGGCTGTCTTTCTCCCACCCACACACTCGCCCGAAGCGAAGTGTCTTAGGAACCGCTTTAGGTGGAATTGGAACTGGCGGGGCGTTCATCAATGTTATAGATAATGAGATCTTAGCAAACAAATTAGGAGTAATTGGCACCAAAACTAGAGACATTGGAATAACCTCCGCTGCTCGCCTAACCAACGTAGCGAGAGGAGTAGATCTAATTAGTCAATTACTCCCACAGTGGGTTGGCGTTGAGCGAGACGTAATATCCGACCTTGGCCGTGTTCTACAGATCACGACCCATAATTTGTTGGTAGCGATACAGTGCACGCAACTGCAAAGCACCGTGATCACCTTTGCCACTCAGGTGATCCAGGCCAGCCTCATGGGGTTAATGCACCCTGAGATCCCGAGCCTACTCCGAGAGCGATACGCAGAATTGCTGGAACACCCTGCCGCTTTGGTACAAATATGGCAAGCCACATGGAAGAGCCTAATTCTCACGGTGGTTGTTGCTCATGAACGGATTCTGGATCTGGTAATTCTACCTCCAGTATCCCATTTAGGACTCACCCTCATAGCCGCAAATGCCACTTTGCTGCCCCCACGGATGTACCATTGGTCCAATGGTACACACTCTTTTGACTTGGCTGGCTGCCTATTCAACTACCATTGGATCCAGTGTTTCCACGACGTTAATGGTCTCAGCCTCAGTGATACCTCCGAATATTTGGTAGTACCAGTAAACAACACAGTCATGGCCCAGATTACCCGTGAGTGCTTCTGTTTAAGGACTCCTTGTACCAACTTGATAGTATTGCCTAGAGGTGCGACTGTACGCACCTGCTGAATCCAAGTTAGTTGGATTCCACCTTGAGGATGAGATCCCTGCGTCTTTATGGCTCAGGAATCTCACCAGTTTGTCGCAACGAGTAAAGGAGGTCGCGCACTCCCTCCACCAAATTGCCTTGACTGTTAACCATACTGCTCAGACAATAGTCAGCACCTCAGAGGAGTTGAAATCCGCCGCGAAACATTCGTGGTGGGATGTCTTTAATTGATCCTCGACAGGCCAGGCTATAGCACACTTCGCTCTCCACCCTTTAGTCATTTTGGTGGTGTTTCAAATAATTTTGGTAGTCAGTCTTGTTGGTTTGGCGTTTTGGATTAAGAAATAGATCCTCATGTTACAAGCCGTCCGCTTTTATTAAGGGAAGAGGTTCCCCCTTTTGTAAATAGTTGCTTGTTGTAGAATGTATAGTGTGTTTGAGTCTAACCTTTTAAGGGGAGGGTGTTTTTGTTTTTGGAGGAAACGGATTCTTGGGATGGCTGTCCCAAGATCCTTTTATCCTCTGAGGTAGATCGGGCCTACAGAGTCAGCCCTGATAGTCTGAGGAAGGTGAGTCGGACCGGAGTGCTGACCTTTTCTCACTCCGAACGCCAGCATTCTCTCACTCAGAGGGATTGCCTTGTGCAAGGGCGTTCTGGTGGGATTAGAGCGAGATGAAGGGGGCCTCATGACCCTCTCAGGAGAACCAGGTCTGACTCTGGACTCCCGGTCTACTGCCTAGGTACGTCCCTCATCCCATTGAGGGCCTTCTCCCCACTTCTTTCTTGTGATTGAATTGTTAGGGTGAGAACAATTGGTGCAGCTATTTTGCTGGTTACTCCAGTTAATTTAGATTTCACCAATTTAGAACCACTCTCTGATGCCCCATGAGGGCCGGAGACCCACACAATTGGCCTGACGCCCGGCCCCGGTGCATTGTGCCTCATTTGCATATGTTAGGACGACATTTGCATACGCGCGTCCACCCAGCCGGACCAATCACCGAGGGAGTCAGCGTCTGCTCTGGCAACGAGCAAGCGCACACTCGCTTGCCTCTGATTGGGTTTATTCTATCTTTTTCACTAGTTTGGGGGTGCCGCCGCTAGGCAGAGCAAAAAGAAAAAAGAAAAGAGGGTCAGAACCTAACCTAGTTCAGTCTGAGCATGTGAGTACCGCTGCCATTGCAGACGGGGCTTCAGCAGGGGCAACTTATGTGTGGCTGTTTGAAACAAAGCGCCCTGCTGATGTGATCCACAACCATGGCCCATTAAGTGAAATACTGGATGGAGCACAATTTGCCAGCCTGGCCTCAGGTTGGTCCATCTGACCCCTGAACTTTGCAGGCCTGGTCTTACTCAGAGTGAACTACAGTTAGGAGCTCAACTCCCCAAGCTCTGGCAGATGCGTCACCAGCCCAGGGTGACCATGATCTGCAGTGGCCTTAACATCGCCTCTCCTGGTATGGCTTTAAGATCTGGTCCCATCCTGTGTCCACCAGCTGCTCCCAGTAGATCCCCATCTTCCAACAGATCTCATTCCCAGTAGGCTTTGAGCCGACCATTTCCATTAATGGCATACATTGGATAATAATCATCTCATTTCTTCTGTTAAAACTCTAATAGGTCTATTGCTCAAGAAGACTGGGAAGATCCCAAGGACGTACCATCACCCCCAAGTACCGTAGGGGGGGGTGACGAAGAAAGTTACCGCTCCATCTGATGGCCGATACTTGGAGATTCCTGGTTCTTTGACAACACCCGTGACTGTGAGGGAAGGTGACCACGCAGCCTTCTGATTGCCATGAACTTTTGCCATTCCTGCTACCGTTTGCTGACCCGAAGAGAACCTATGGACTATTCCAGGCTCCAAACTCTGCAAAAACTCTTTGCTCCTGAACTTGCAGCAAGCCGAGCTGCACCGACTTGGACATTTTGGTTGTTGTACCTGCTCCGTTGCCCGGATGGACTTATGCTTTTCTCACCTGCTCCAGCTAAGAGACTTTTCCTGTTGCAAGGGGGGGGGGTGCCAAGACTTTTGCTTGCTCCTCACCTCCCCTGGACTACGAACTTTCATCCTCACTGAACTGTTTGCTCCTTGGATTGCCTTCATTGCCAGAACATGCATTTGGACTTACAGTATTCCATTGATTATTTCATTGATTGCTTCATTTTGCATTCGCTGTTTTTACTGCCATTGCTCATGTTTTGACAGTTCCCTATTGACGGGACATTGGACATTGTTTAATTGTTTATTATTGCGCTGTTGTCTACATTGGTGTGTGTATGTGTTTAGGTTTAGGTTTTAGTCAGGAATGTCTTTATAAGATAGTAATCCTTTTGCTCTTCCCGAAATTCCCTTTCCTGAGGAGTGATATGGTGACCAACCTGTAAGCCCCTATTCGGCTCTAAATTGATTTTTCCTTTTTGATTGGAAAATGTCCAGTATTGTCCCCAACATCGCCCATTTTCGGGGGGAGGGGATTGTTACTGCCCTGGCTAGTCTGAGCTTTGGGGATATTAAAAGATATCCCTTGATATCACAATTCGGCTTCACTTCTCTATTCCTTTCCATGTGCTTGCGAGGCCACCGGACAAGCACGTAAACAAGCTCGGCCGTTAATAGCCATAATAGTCAAACTACAATACAGGCAGGCCAGAAATAGCTGACTCACTGCTTTAGGAGACCTCCAGGCAAGTACTGTAATTAAGTATGCACACCACTTACAAAAGAGCCTCTGCCCCACGATGGCAGCTTGATGGGTAAACTGTGCAATACTCAAGTACTCTGCGTTTGCATACTGGCTACTCTATTGAGAACTGCCACGATAACTCAGTCCTTCAGATTCTGACCTTTCAGAGGCTTTGTCTCCAACTCCAAATCTATTGCTTTCCCCCTAGTACGGCATAGCCTGCACTCACAATTCTCCTTATAAAAACCCTTGATTCCTAGACCTTCCTCAGATCGCTCCTGAGTTTCATCCCGCCTCGCTGCCGCTTTGCTTGGCGAGCCTTCCCTCAGCTCCACGTGCTGAGCTACATCGCACCCAAGCCTTGCTCTCTATTTTTCTGGGCTTCAGGACAGGTGAAGTATCACCCAAACCAGCAATCCCTCTCAAAATCCCTCTATGCCACTCCAACCTTTATTTTCTTTAGTTATCTTGTATGAGTGTGTCGCATACACGGTTTTGCTTGTATTTAATAAACATCAGTTATTATTTCAACTTCTGTGTTCTCCTTGACTCGACCCGACCCCGTAGACATAGGGTTCAAGATCTCGCTACGTTACCCTGCCTCTCGTAATGTTAAGCAGTGCTCTGAGCTAATTTTCCCCACCTTTAGTTGAGCAGAATTTGGTGTCCCTCCCGGGACCCCCAGTACACAGGGTAACAGTCCCTTTCCAGAAAGAGAGAGTGCACCCAATGGAGACATCCAGTTCTGCCATGAATCTGTCTGAGGGAGAGACATGTAGCACCAATCACTCCTCCCCATGCATCTACATGGGGAAAGGGGCACGATGAGATGGAAAAAGCCTGGGCAGGGTGCCTGGCCTGATACTCTGCTTTTCGTTCTGTGAGTGTGGGGCCATCTCCTCAGAATTCACAAGGCTTTCTGGTGGGGCTTTTTTTTCCCCCTCAAAGAAAGAATATGGCAGCAGAGGTGTTACAGGCCCACACACACCCCAGATTTGTTATAGTCTAATTGGCAAAATATGATTTAATTGACAAATACATTAATTGGCATTGATATAAAATGGAATCTGAGGTGACTGGAAGGTCAAGCTAAGCAGAGGAAAATTACTAACTGAACACATGTGACTCCAAAGCAGGTCAGCTGATCTCATCTAGGCATAGCCAAAGTCATTGTCAGGAAGATTACCAGGCAACTCCAGAGATAATAGGCTTAAACTGAAGCTGGAATATGTCTGAGCACACAATGGCCAAGGGACGTTCCCACCAAGACACTGATTGATTCAACCCTGTTTCTTCACAGCTGGACATTTCCCTGCATTGTCCCCAAAAACCTCTTCACAATTGCAGAGAGCCATTAACTCCTTGCCACTCAGCAATAAGACCACTAACTCTCTCCAGACCCCTTTTGTCCATGTTGCAACTTCCACTGTCTACTTGGCCAGGACAGCCTTTTCACACCCATGCCTCCCAGGCACATTTGGGGTATATAAGCCTTCAGTTTTGAGCAGTCAGATGCAGCACCTGAAATGTTGGGCACCACTATGCCGCTCTAAATTCCATGTTGGTCTATCCTGAGACACAAGTCTAAGTCACTCCACTGCTTCTTCACTACTCTTCTGGATTGGTAATTATAACCCAAAACCTCAGCCTCACTATCCATAATTTTTCCTCCCTTTATCCCTTGTGTGAATGTATGACTGTTTGTATCTTGTGTGAATGCATGAGTGAACTCCCCTCAATAAAACACATTTTTAGATTACTTTTGAATCTCTGACTTGTTTTTTCCTGAGAGGACCCCGTAAACATTGGTGGAAGATTTCCTTATATTACCCCCCGGCAGGCCTCCTAATTTGAGCTAATTAATGCCCATTGTCAAGTGGAGGAACTGGCATCACGGGTAGACACCTGAGTCACCCATGTTTTGGGGTAACAGAGGGAAGATAAAATATATGGAAATGGGTTACCAAGGGATACTCAAGTGAAGAAAAGATTAGAAAGCATTGCCTGAAAGAGTTAGCAAACTGGTTATTGCTAAGCTCTGGTTCACATTATGCTTTAAATGTTATATACACATACTTTGCCATTTCACCTGCTTCTCTGTGTTGAAAGCATGGACAGGGAAATGTAGCATCATGAATGTTTTCATGACAACCAAGTGTGAAAGACTACTAAAAAATTCTGCAGAATGTAACAACGCCTACATAACATTATGCATTCAGGAGAAATGACCAAAAAATAAAAGATAGCATTGGATAATAAGGGATATTTAGCTTGAGTGTACCGTGCCTTGCTATTAAGTTACTCTGTTCCTGGAATTTAGATTACTATTTTTCAACCAAGAATAAATATCAAACCCAAGGATGTGTGCACAGACATTTCAACAGTGCAATTTCAAATCTGCAGGTTTACTTTAAGAGTGAGCATTAAACTCTTCATTATAAGTGACAAAAACAGGAATGTCTGCTGGTGAAATTCTTTTGGAGATGAGGCAAAGTGCTTCATGCTCACATGTAATATGGAGACTGAAGAAATACATAGGCTGGAGCTTAGAATTCCTAGGGCCTGCAAAACAAAATAAGGTAGTCAGAATTCTTCTGCTCTTACAAGAACTGCACTGGCTTCCAGTTTGCTTCTGAGCTCGATCCAAGGTCCTGAGTCTTACCTACAAAGCCCTAAACAGCTTGGGGTCAGGATATATGAAAGACCACCTCCTCCCACATGAACCAGTCTGAGATTTCAGATCATCAGAGGAAGTCCTGTTGCATGCCCCAACAAGTTATGAAGTTAGGCTGACATGTACAAGGCTTTTTCTGTGGCAGTACCATGACTGTAGAACTCCCTACTCAAGGAAATGAGGCTGTCTCTATCTCTTTTGACCGTCCAGTGGGGAACCAAAACAGTGCTTTCTGCATGACCTTCAGTGATTGAAATTGCTCTGTTTTAATTGTTTTACCACTGTATTTTAGGAGCATTTTTAGACTGCTTTTAATGTGTTTTTAAAATGTTTTTACTTAATATCTTTTAATTGTGTTTATTTGTTCAACAACCTTGGGAGACTTTGTGAGCTGAAAGCCAGTATAGAAATATCTTAAACAAACAAACAAACACTAGGCTGACTTAATCTGTGCTAAATCCAAATCTCTGCCAGTCCAGGGATGTTGGGAATTACACAAGACTACCCTTTTAGTGGCCTAACCTCGTGTCAACATTGTGAATATGTCTATGAGTCAGAGGAGATCTGGATCTGGCATAGCTCAGTTCTTCCCTTCCATCATCTCTACTACATCACATTTTGGCTTCTTCTGCCAGCACATCTTATCCAGCAGAGCTGTTCTGCTGGCAGATTGTTCAGTCAGCAGATATCTGAGGTCAATCAGTAGAACAAGATTTTTGCTGGCAGAAGGTGCTCGTTGCTACTTCTAATCCGTTACAACTGGCTCATCTTTGTACTGGAAATTAGAAATCTTGCAGAGCTGGAAAAGACGGTGGCAAATATTTCTAGTGTTTAGAAACATATGACTCACCTGAAACAGCAAGGATAGCCCACATAACATTCTCCATGAGGAACTAAATAAGGAGGACATGCTTCAATTCCACAACCACCTCCATTTGAGAAGCATTCATCTGGACCAGTTACCTTGCTAAAGAAAAAAAAATGAGGGAATGAATGAAAGAAAACATACCTATGGTCAAAGCAAAATAAAAAAGGAAAGCTGAAAAATCAGCATTCCACACTTAGAACCTTCTGCCTTTGATAGTTGCCTTGTAGTCTTCTCTTGAGATTCATTGTCCATGTACAACATGTTCTTTTACTCAAGGTGTCATTACTAGAAACTGATTGAATTATTGAATAGGAATAAATAATTCCAGACAAATAGTTCTGCTTCCTACTTAGGCACATAACTCTTCACTAAGTTTCTTCTCAAATGAAGTGATGAATAATTTCAGCAATTTTCTTCCCATGATGAAAAAGTCTTCAAAAAAGAGTCTTCAAAGACTATTCACAATTCAGGACTGATTCTGCACAAAATTTATATGCGGGGCTGTTCTGCACAGAAAACAGCATTTTCTGCACAGGAAATACCATTTTCTGCAGGGAAAATATTTCAGTGCAGAATCCCTGCTCTTTTTTATGCAAATCAACCATGTGTAAATTTGAGGCAGAACAGACCCTCAATCACAGCTTTTTGTGTGTGTGTAGAGAAATCATTTTTCTATGTAGCAATTAATATTTCTGATTGAAATATTGTTTTCCATGCAGAAAATGCTGTTTTCTGTGCAAATCAACCATGGGCAAATTTTACACAACACAGATTCCCAATTACAACCTTTTCCTGAACAGAAATAATATGTTAAATGCAATACTTTCTGTGCAATAATTATTATTTGCTGAACTATTTTCCATGCAGAAAATGTTGTTTCCTGCACAGAAAATGCTATTTTCTGCACAGAACAACCACATGAAGATGTTGCACAGAATAAGTCCCAAAGTGTGAAGATTCTTGTCAGTCCAGGACTCCTCTTCCCAGGGTTTCTTGATATGTGAAAAATGTATTTTTCGAACATTTTTTTTGAATATTTTCAAATATTTTTCCCATTGCTGCTCCCTGTATGACATCCTGCAGTGGACAAACAATGCATTGTGGACATTGCTCACACTGATAGGCAAGGTCACTTCTGGACAAAGATAATCACCTCAAATCTTTTAGATCCTGAAACAGTGCAAGACTAAGAAATATGTAAGGAGGTATAATGATCCTTTCCGCACTCCCAGATCATATGACAGTGACTCTAAAATTAATTTATTTCTGGAAGCAGAGATCTTCTTGCCGCATCAGTCTTTGAGCTCCAAATAAGTTTTTGCTTTCTGGTCAACGGATGGAAAGAATATTAGCAAATATGCAGAGGAGTCACAGACATCTCCGCACTAGACTGTTATAGTGCTATTATTCCACTTTCAACATCCTATGGAATCCTGGGGTTTGCAGCTTAGGGAGGGGCCTCAAAGACCCCTCCCTAAGCTGCAAACCCCAGGATTCCATAGGATGTTGAAAGTGGAATAATAGCACTATAACAGTCTAGTGCAGAAATGGCCATGGTCCAATGCTCTAATCATTACATCATGCTGGCTCTCTTAGTGGGAGTTAGATGCTCCTAAAGCATATATAAAGAGATTTCAAGGAAAGAAAATGGCTAGTGAACAAGATGTATTTGTCTCCCCCTCCGATGACCTCTCAGTTCTACCTTGAAATACACAGTCTGGCATGTCAAGGTGTCCTAATCTGTCCATGCTTGATCTGGGCTGGCAGCCAGGAAAAGCTGATAACATGCATGTCAAGAAGTTCAGAAGCAACATAATTAGTCAGTTTCCTTTAGCAACGAAACAGCCTTACAAATGAGAAGCAAATAACAGTCCCAACAATGTCCATAAATCAGAGGCACGCAATATAAACACAAGTCAAAGGCAATAACCACAGGCAAGGGAAGCAAACAGAAACACAAGAGAAATGGTTAGTTAATTACTGACAAAAGCTAGAGGGGGAAAGGTTTGATTCTTATAGGTTCCAAGATCAGCACAGCTGGTGCTTGATTAATTGCTGTTTGGCATAAATTCTCTGGAAGTGATGCAGGAGACCCTTTTGGTGTCTACACTGAGCATAGGTAGGTATGAATAGGTCACTCTCCATGTCAGAATGAGCAGGGATCCCTGCTGGGGCTGGCACAGCCCCCTGCTCTGTTTCTGGGGTGAGTGGTGGTACTGTCGGCCCTGCAGGTTCTCCTGGAAAAGTCTCTGTACCAGGGCTCAGAGCAGGTTCTTCTATCTTTGAGTCTGAGTCTGAGTCCAGATCCTGGAAGTCCATGACACAGGGTATACATGTGTCTGGGGAAACATGCAGCACATTCTTTCATGATATTCTCTACCTTTGTTAGCATGAACTTCTCAGGTAACATGTCAGAACATCCGTTAATAATTTTTCCCTACCTTTTACAGCATGAACTTTTTGGGCCACAATGTCTAAGTCGGACAGCGTAGCTAGGACAGGCCCCTGGATGACAAAAACCTTCATAGTGCACTAAACAATTATATGCAGCAGAGTGATGTGTACAGTAGAGACCTACAGAAATAACGAAAACAAATCAATATGTGTGGTAAAGACAAACAATACAAATTATCAAATTAGAACTGCAATTTTAGGATTTCTTATTTAGAACTTCATCAGTATGATTTTATTATTATGTAATATTTAATAAAAATAAATTGGGGAAAAAAACTTCCTCAGTATTAACAATTTTCCTCCCAATCTCTTTCATTCATGGCTTTTCCTAGTTGCCAATATAATTTTTCAAGGCCAGCCAAAAAAACAGTTGCCCTTTCCATTTTGTTAAGACAACCTCTAGCCATAGTCACTCTAAGGTTTTGGCCCTTCTCTTTTTTACAACATACACATTAGATTGTGTTTGGCTTGATCTCTAGGAATTGCTAGTGGATCAAGCTTTCTCAAGGCCTTCAAGAGCACTTGCTTTGAACATTGTCAGAAGAGATGGAGGTGAGACACCGTCACTAAGAAATGAAAGGAAGACTCTGGAGCTCCCTGTACAATCAACTTTATTAATTTCATCTAAGGAAGTAATTCTTTGCCAGTTTTCTTCCCAAATAAAGCAACAAGTAATCTGGGGGATTTTTTTTCTCAGTGAAAGAAAGTCTTCGAAAACTGTACAGTTATTGGAGACTACTCACAACCTGGGATTTATCATGCACAAAATTCCCAAACAGTTGTTTTGTACATAAAACAGCATGTTGTGTGCGAAAAATATTTTTGCCTAAAAATATTTTTCTATGCAGAAAATAGTATTTCCACACAACACTATTTGCTGTGCAGGAAAATGCTGTTTTCTGCAGGAAACAACCAAGAATAAATCTTGCATAATCCTGAACTACAAAGTTTCATGTCAGTCCAAGATGCTTCTCTTCATAGTTTCTCAACACTCAAGAAACATGTTTTTTGACCATTTTTCATATATTTTAAATATTCTTACTATTCCTGTTGTCATCAACATGTTTGAGTTTGCTTCAAGTGAGTCAAGATAGCAATGATTCGATTTGATCAAATGCTGTCCAGCATCAACTGTAAGTGTCCAGTTGCCTGTTTTTATCTTACCTGGAGGAACTAGAAGTATCCATGAAAGAAGAGAAAAGAGATTCTGAGAGCTGCTCATGGTTAGTTTGCAGATAATTCAACCAGTACAGCCAATTATTTTTGCAGGGTTAGAAGATTTATGTATTTATCTACAGACACAAGGCTTTGTTGCTGAAGCTGGTCAAATGTGAATCAGAAATGGTTGCTGTTTTCTTTTCCAGGGCAGAACCAATGAGCCAAATTAAAAGGTTGAAACTCGTGTTGGCTTTCTTGTGCAATTAGAACAGGAAGAATTCTAGAAGACTTGAGAAAACTTCCAACAGTGTTTAGTACAAAGTAGAAATCAAGAGTGGCCAATGGGCACATACTGAGACAATGAAAGGTACTGATCATTTAGCTGGACAAGATTCTTCATAGGACATTTAGAAGCTGATAAACAGAGGTGAATAGCAGTAGTTACTGTGTATACTACTACTGCTTAACTATTGCTTGACTCTAAATGCATTATCTTTTGCTGAGTTAAAAGGCTGCTATAATAGGTCTGCTTATAAGGAAAAGGTTTGTCTTTGTGATCGCACGTCCATTGAGGACTTGACAGATGTGAAATTTTGGTGTCCTGCATTTTGATTAAGTGGAAAAAACTTTTGCAACCCATTTTTAACAAGCTCAACAAACAAATGAGGACAAATCAATTATGTCTGCAATCTTGCATCAGAAGATGTAGCTAAAATGACCACCACTAGATGAGAATGTCCATCATCTGTTAACCCACAGTAATCCACCAGGCAGTCCACAACAACCAGAAGACAAAGGCAATAACTGGGACTTGAGAGATCCAACTTCTGGTATCCACTAAGCTGAGACCCTGATTTGGATTGGACCTACAAAAGATGCTATTTACTTTATAAAAAACATTCATGAAATGACTAATTGCATGAATAATACCACATCTAGCTGGAACCCATAGGCTAGCATCCTGTTCAGAATTTACCATGTCATAAGCCAGACGTATGACATCATAAGTATTGTACATTTATGGCTGTGGCACCATTACCACAAATGCAAATACCCCCCTCGCCATGAACCTTATAAGCCAGGCAACTGCACCAACAAAGGGATTTCTGAGATCTTGGGGAGTAAGATGGTGAGTGAAGAAATGTCTACCACTCTCCTGGTACAGAGTGGCTTTCCCATGGTGGTGGTAGTGCCTGACTTCTTCTCGGGGAGACAGGGGGTGATTCGTGAAACAACTGTAAATATGTTTTCAAATACTTACGATGTTCCAAGGCCAGATTGTAACATCACAGATATTCAACCGGAGGCCCGCCTATTATTATCAGATACAGTTGCATTCCAAATAAGTTGAAGTCAAAGTTAAAGCCTAAAATTTCTGTGACAAACAAAACTGAGAGCTAGACCAGTTATTTCACTTTGGCTTACCCAAGTTATCAATTTTTAGGCAAGTTTATAATGTGTTTCTGTGATTCACTGACAGTTTTAAGATATGGTTTGATATGTTTATAAATGGATATGTTTTAACTTACTGAGGAAGTATTTCTCATATTACATCATAATGTCATACTTCTATTGTTTGGTATGACTTTATGTTAAAGCTATTAATATTTCTGTTGCTGCTTCTGTTGCTTGATCTTGAGAGAGCTCATTTAAAATGACCAGCTAGCTCCCAACGTGTCAAGTCAAAAGTAAAAGAGATTTTCTGAGCATTTTGTGATTGTGTGTGTTTTGTGTGCACTTTTTGATATTACAAGGGTTCACATTTTTCAAAGATATGTGTATGGATCTGTGTAGTCACTTTTCCCTAATGTGCAAGTTTTTTTAATAGAATCAATAGATCACTAAATTGGGGACACTGAGAACTTTGCTATGTAATTCTTTGTGTTGGCTCATTTGTCCATGGCCATTTCCGCATTATGCTGTTACAGTACCACTTATAGTTCCGCTTTCACCCTCCTGTGGAATTCTGGGGGTTGTAGTTTGCTGAGGCCAAAGAGCCCTCTGGCTGAAAATTCTAAAGCCCCCCCTTAACTGCAAATCCCAGGATTCTATAGGATATTGAAAATGGAATAATAGTGCTATGACAGTGTAGCGTGGAAATGGCCCAAGAGCTGCAAATTTGTTAAATTCAGAGAGATTGTTACCGCTGTTTCTAGCCCAAGCTTGTGGGATATTAAGATATCATTTGATATCAATAATTTGGCCTTTTTCACCCATTCCTCTCCATGTGCTTGCGAGGCCCCCGGACAAGCATGCACACTGGCATGGCCAACAATAGCCGAACCATTCAAATCCCTATCCAGGCAGGCCAGCCATTGCCGAATGCAGCTTCAGGAGACCTCCAGGCAAGTACCACATTATGTATGCATGCTACTTACAAAAGATCCCCTGCCCTGAGCAGGCAGCTTGATGAGTGAACTATACAACTCTCAAGCACTCCGTGTTTGCATACTGGCTACTCTATTGACAATCTGGCTATAACTCAATCATCTAAAGTACTGACCTTTCGGAGGCTTTGTCTCCAGCCCAAAACTCATTGTTATCCCCAAGAACAGACTAGCCTGCGGGGACATTTTTCCCTATAAGAACCCCTGACTTGAGCAACTCGTTGGATCGCTCTTGACTTGCCTGCCGACTTGCAGCTTCTCCATTTGATGAGCCTCCCCTCAGCCCCAAGTGCTGAGAACCTACACTCCCCAGCTTCTTTGCTTTTACTGGGCTTCAGGACAGGTGCAGTATTTCCCATACCAAACCCCCTCTCAAAATCCCTCTATCCCACTCCTTCCTTTTATTTCTATAGTTCTTCGTGTGAGTGTGTTGCATACACTTGTTTGTATATTAATAAAACAATTATTATTCCCATTCCCAGAGGAGAGAGCAGAGGGTGAGCTGGGTCTGTGAAGACATCCTTGACCAGGTGTTGTTTACAGGCTTGTGGGGCTGTGCTTGCTTGTTTGTCTGTTTGTTGCTTGTTTTCGTTAGGTCTCCTTGTGCTGGCCATGTGCTCTCCCTGAGCACACGGGCTGACTAACGAGGGGGAGGAGCCAGCTAGGGGGGAGGAGTCGTATTAGGAGCTCCCAACGGCGCACGCCAAAGGCGCGTGCAGTTCAAGCCCTCTTCTTCAACCGTTCCAATTCATCCCTTGGCGATCAGCAGAGGAGACATACTTGATTCAGTTGAATTTTAGAAAGAAAGCCCTGTTATTCTTTCTAGACCTACTCCCTGTACTACTCTCTGTAGTATCAAGGATGGAAGGTGAGGGAGCTGCCGCAGTCACCTGCAGCACTTGTGGGATGTTCCTTTTCTTGCCACAAGATGTTGTCGGGTACACCTGCACCAAGTGCAAGCTGCTGACCTTCTTGGAGGAGAAGGTTCGCCAGCTGGAGGCACGAGTTTCTAACCTTCATCTTATTAGGGAAGGTGAGGAGTTTTTGGATATGGCAGAGAAGACCTTCCTGAAGACCGAATGCGCGGGGGAGCTGCCAGATCAGGAAGTCAGCACACTGGGCCAAGAAACGGATGCTTGGAGGAATGTCACACTGAGGAGTAGGAGAACCAGGAAGGAAACAGAGACTCTCAACCTACACAATCGCTTCAAATTCTTGGCCTTATGAACGATGAGGAGCACCAGGAGGAGGGAACAGAATGTCAACAAGAAGGAATCCAACATCGGCAACAGGAACTAGATCAACACTCCCAGCCTCAACAGAGTGTCCAGCCAGTCCTAGAAGAACCTGCTGGTCGAGGAGCCCCGGACAAGCCTCAGAGGAGGCGAGTTCTGGTTGTTGGGGACTCCTTGCTCAGAGGAACTGAACCGGCAATTCGCAAACCCGACAAGTTCAATCGAGAAGTCTGCTGTCTTCCTGGGGACAAGATCAACCACATAACAAAGAGGCTAACCAGGCTGGTCAAGCCCACTGACCATAAGCCCCTCATTGTAGTTCATGTCGGAACGAATGACACTGCGAGGCGCAGCTTTTACCACATCGCAAAGGACTATGAGCTTATGGGGACAAAGCTTAAGGACCTTGGTGCGCAGGTGGTCATTTCATCTCTCCTCCCTGTTCAAGGATATGGTGCACAAAGGGAAAGGGCAATAGCAGAGGTCAACAACTGGCTCCACACATGGTGCCGCTAGCAACGGTTTGGGTTTTTGGAACACGGCCTGAATTTCCATGAACGTGGGCTTCTGGCAAGGGATGGGCTGCACCTCACGAAACTTGGCAGGAATGTTTTTGCAAACAGTCTTGCACGGAGGATTAAGAGGTCTTTAAACTAAGTTCTGCTGGGGAGGGAGACAATATTATTCAGGGCAAAGACATGGTGTGTGCAAGGGGGAAAGGTCCAAATTATTTTGACCAAGTAGTACAAGCGTCCAATGGTGGGAGGAGTAGAAACTATAGTACAGGACTTGCAGGAAGGGCCCAGGGATTTAAGTGTCTCTACACTAACGCGCAGAGTATGGGAAACAAGCAAGATGAACTTGAACTCCTAGTACAACAAAATAAATACGATTTGATAGGCATCACTGAGACCTGGTGGGATGAGTCTCATGACTGGAATGTAGGAACAGAGGGGTATAGCCTATTTTGTAGAAATAGACCAAACAAGAAAGGAGGAGGAGTAGCCTTGTATGTCAAGGATGTTTTCACCTGTGAAGAGATCCGTGACTTAAACCCAGAAAGCCAGGTCGAGAGCATCTGGGTAAAAATAAAGGGAGTGAGAAACAATAGGGATATTCTGGTGGGGGTATACTACAGACCTCCAGCCCAGACTGAGGACCTTAATGACGCCTTCCTCTACCAAATGACCTCGCATTCAAAAAGGAGAGATACAGTAATAATAGGATATTTCAATTACCCGGATATATGTTGGCAGTCAAACTCTGCCAAGACAGCAAGGTCCAGCAAGTTTCTTGCTTGTCTTGCAGACAATTTCATGGTCCAGAAGGTGGAAGAGGCCACAAGGGGATCAAATATTCTAGATCTGATCCTGACCAACAGGGATGACCTTGTTAATGAGGTAGAAGTGGTTGGATCTTTAGGGGGGAGTGACCATGCCCTATTGGAATTTGGCATTCAGTGGGAAGGAGAAAATAAGTGTAGCCAGACACTCAACTTAGATTTTAAAAAAGCGGACTTCTGTAAACTTAGGGAGCTGCTGGCTGAAATTCCGTGGTCAGGAATAGTGAAAGAGAAAGGAGTTCAGGAGGCATGGGAGTTCCTTAAAAGGGAGATACTGAAGGCACAGTCTAAAACTGTGCCAATGAGGAGGAAAAATGGAAGGCATCTGAAGAAACCAGAATGGTTGAGTAAAGAACTCTCAGCTGAGCTAAGCGTTAAGAGAAACGTGTACAGGAAATGGAAGAGGGGGGAAACCACCAAAGAAGAATTTAGGCAAGTAGCCAGGAAATGTAGGGAGAAGGTCAGAAAGGCTAAAGCACAGAACGAACTTAGGCTGGCCAGAGACATTAAAAACAATAAAAAGGGCTTTTTTAAATATGTCCGCAGCAAAAGGAAAAAGAAAGAGGCGATAGGGTCGCTGTGCAGAGAAGATGGTGAATTACTAACAGTGGGAAGAGAAAAGGCAGAACTACTTAACACCTTCTTTGCCTCAGTTTTTTCCCAGAAGGATACAAGCACTCAACCTGGCGGTTGGGGAGCAGGTGAGGAAGCAGGGGAAATGAGGCACATAATAGGTAGAGAGGTGGCACAGGAATACCTGGCCACACTGGATGAATTCAAGTCTCCAGGACCAGATGAATTGCATCCTAGGATATTAAAAGAACTGGCAGAGGTCATTTCAGAACCACTTGCTATAATCTTTGAGAAATCTTGGAAGACAGGAGAAGTTTCAGCAGACTGGAAGAGGGCAAATGTTGTCCCCATCTTCAAGAAGGGAAAAAAAGAGGATCCAAATAATTATCGCCCAGTCAGCCTGACGTCAGTACCCGGAAAGATTCTGGAGCAGATCATTAAGCAGTCAGTTTCTAATCACTTAGAAAGCAACGCGGTAATCACAAGAAGTCAACATGGATTTCTCAAAAATAAGTCATGCCAGACTAATCTTATTTCTTTTTATGACAGAGTTGCTAGCTTGATAGATGAAGGGAATGCTGTGGATGTAGCATATCTCGATTTCAGTAAGGCCTTTGACAAAGTTCCCCATGACATTCTTGCAAAGAAGCTAGTAAAATTTGTGCTGGACAGAGCTACTGTCAGGTGGATCTGTAACTGGTTAACTGACCGTCCCAAAAGGGTGCTCACCAATGGCTGCTTTTCATCCTGGAGAGAAGTGACTAGCGGGGTGCCACAGGGTTCTGTCCTGGGCCCAGTGCTCTTCAATATTTTCATCAACGACTTGGATGAAGGAATAGAGGGCATGCTCATCAAATTTGCAGATGACACCAAATTGGGAGGGGTTGCTAATATGCCAGAGGACAGGATCAAAATTCAAAATGACCTGGACAGATTGGAGAGCTGGGCCAAAGCTAACAAAATGAAATTCAGCAGAGAGAAGTGTAAGGTCCTACACTTAGGTAGAAAAAATGGAATACAGAAATATAGGATGGGGGACACGTGACTGGATGGCAGTACGTGTGAAAGGGATCTAGGAGTCTTAATAGACCACAAGCTGAACATGAGTCAGCAATGTGATGCGGCAGCCAAGAAAGCCAATGCAATTCTCGGTTGCATCAATAGGAGTATGGTGTCTAGATCGAGGGAGGTACTGGTACCACTCTACTCTGCTTTGGTTAGACCTCCTCTTGAATACTGTGTCCAGTTCTGGGCACCCCAATTCAAGAAGGACATGGTCAAGCTGGAGCAGGTCCAGAGGAGGGCGACCAAAATGGTGAAGGGCCTGGAAGCCATGCCCTATGAGGATAGACTTGGAGAGCTGAGTATGTTCAGTCTGCAGAAGAGAAGGTTAAGAGAGGACATGATAGTCATGTTTAAATATTTGAAGGGATGCCATGTAGAGGAAGGAGAGGGCTTGTTTTCTACTGCTCCAGAGACCAGAACAAGGAGCAATGGATTCAAGCTGCAGGAAAGGAGATTCCACCTGAACCTCAGGAAGAACTTCCTGACAGTCAGGGCTGTCCGGCAGTGGAATATGCTGCCTCGGAGTGTGGTGGAGTCTCCTTCTTTGGAGGTTTTTAAGCAGAGGCTGGATGGCCATCTGTCAGGAGTGCTTTGAGGGTTTTCCTGCATGGCAGGGGGTTGGAGTGGATGGCCCGTGTGGTCTCTTCCAACTCTACATTTCTATGATTCTATGATTCTATGATTATTATTAACTTCTGCTTGATCATCGACTCGACCTGACCCCGTAGACATAGGGTTCAAGATCTGGCTACGTTGCCCTGCCTCTCACATTGCAAACTAGTGCTCTTTGCTAATTCCCTCCCCATTGTTGTGAGCACACTTAGGTGTCCCTCCTGGGACACCAGAAATCAGGGTAACAAGCGAAGTCTTCACCCATTTTTTTACACAGCACAGAGTGCTGCAGGTTTACTCAGAGGTGAGTCCCACTCTATTCAGTGAGGTTTATTCTCTATTGAGTGTGCTGGTTTCTGATTGCAGTCAGAAATCTCAGTTACATCTTTGTGAGCATTTCCTTATTTTTCTAAAGAAATGCCGCTCACCTTCGTCTTGTCTAGTTCTAAACGTACTGGAGTCAATCATATCTATCAGGTTAATCTGAGCTGATTTAATCACAGGCATGTCCATAACAAAGTAATTTTTTATTCCTCTGAATATACTTTATATGCCCTCCCCTGGAGATGTACAGTACAGAATGCTTTTATTCAGAGCAGTTCTATATTGTTCAGTGGCAAGTAAATGAAGCATGAAACCTTAAGTTCCAGTTAGATGAAGGCAATCAGCTTTTTCATGAATGTTTTAATAAACAGAACTTTATCTAGGCCTAACCCAAATTAAGACCTTCTCAGTGGGTACTAAAGCTGAACCCCTCAAGTCCCAGTTAGACACGTTAACCATAGTTGCCTTTGTGTCTCAACTGTTGTGGACCTCCTGGCTGATCACTATGGCTAACAAGACAATGGACATTCTAACTTAGTGTAGATTGTCCTATGTTATGTACTTAATAGTCTCTCTGAACAATTAATACATGTCCCTAGCAGGACAGGAAGCATTTCCAGCTAATCCTGGGACATCATCTAATTACCCTTTGCAATATAGAGATGACAGGCTTGTTTACAAACCACCTACAATGCCTATATTGCATACAGTGAGGAGAAATGTAAAGTCTACTCTTCCGCAGCATCTCTGTGTGAGGAAAACTCACCACTAGTCACATTGCTTCCTGACAAGCTGCTTATAATGTCAAAAGACCCTTGTCAGAATAAATGTAGCAATGTAGGAGGCATAGAGTAGAAAATATGTGCCATTCTTCTTCTCCTGCCTACTTTAAGTAGCTGCCTTCTGTCCCCTGTTGGGAGAAAGGTGGAGTATAAGTCAAATTCATACATACATGCATACATACATACATACATTTGAGCTCAGCTCTCCTTGAGCATGTGCAATGCATCTTCTCTTTGCGTAATATGGAATCTGGTCTCTGGAACTCTGCCATCAGCTACCTAGCTTGTGCCAGATTCCAAGGGATCTTGCCCTGGTTGTTCATTGCATGTGCTGTCCTCAGGCAAAATGAATCAACACACAGTCTCCAAATTTTTCCTTCCATTGTTTCCAATGGATCTGCAGAAATGACTTTTTTTAAGAACCCTGCCAGTGAACAGTGGCCAATTAACCAGTTAATTTAGACCATAATCCCAGTGGGGACATCATTCACTGGAATCAGGAAAAGGGCTCTTCCCCTACAGCAGTCTTCTGCACTCTGGAACCTCCTTTGGTATTATCATCCTGATTGATCTGTCCTTTTGAATCACTTACTTGTCTTATATTCAAAAGTCAAAGTTACCTGCAGGATTTCCTCCTCTGATACAACCCACACCAAACACTCAGGTCCTCTGGGACCCATTTACTTAATGAACAGAAAAAAAAGAAAATTATGCTCGATGTACTTATGGGTGGAGTAAAGTCTAGACTCCTTTCTTCTGCTGATTCACTATAGATACCTTGGTATGCATATTCCTACTCCAGCCATTTACTTTAAACCAGCCAGTTTAGACTAGCAACAGTCACCCAGAGAACTTTTTCTTCGGCCACCCCTAGACTCTGAAATGGCCTGCTGTCTGAATTTTTAAAAGATATTAAAGTGATGTCATCTCATGATATGCCCAAAATACAACAGTCATTTTAGCTGTTCTTTTTAAAAAGTTGTTTTAAGCCGCCTTGGTTCCTCTGCTGGGAGAAACAAGGGATTTAAATTAAATGAAATAAAAATCTGCTGAATATAGTTTAATATTTAAATCTGTTTGCTATGCAAATTGCTGACACAACTTGAAGAGAAGTAAAAGGAAGCTCTCATTTAAAGAATAGCCCCTTGTTCATTCTCCTTCATCATCTGGTAAGACTTTGGACAACTCCTGTTTGGAAACTCACAGAGCCACTGCCAGACAAGGTAGGTGATACTAGGCTGGTTGGGCCAGAGCCTGATTCCTTCCCAGGCAATTTGGTATGATTGAGAGAGAATCAGTCTATCAAAAGAAGCCATACCATGCCCAGTTTCCCAGGACTGGGATAAAAATGTGATAAATGAATGGAACGGTTCTTCAGATATAAGAGATTGGAATCCCATAGGTGCCACCCATCCAGCAAAGTAGGCTGGAGTTCATGAAAACTTCTAGAAATGTCTTTTTCTCAGCCTCAAAGGATTCCTTTATATCTTTTCTTTAAACTGTGTAACTTAGTAACCTAACACAGCTGCTGCTTAACTAATAGCTGCTTCCTATAAATCCCTCCTTTTGTTGTCTCTACTCAGCAAAGGTAGGTATGGGTAAGTTGTCTTCTGTATCTGAAGGGGCAGGGATGTCCACCAGAGCCAGCACTGCACTCTGGTTGGTATCTGAGACATGTGGCTCTGTAACCTCCTCCTGTTCTGGTTCAGCAGTAGGTTCTGGCATGTCCACTGCTTCAGTATTTGAGTCAGAATCTATTCCCATGTTCTGAAAGCAAGGCATGATACTCAAAACGCTTGCAAAAGTGGGGGGAAAATCACAAATATCAAATGTGTGTGTGTCTGTGGGAAGCAGGGAGGCATGATGGGGAGAACGGATACTCAGGGTCCAAATCAGGTCAGAGAAAAGAGAGGGAAATGGAGTAGGTTGGCATGGTGACTGTATACTTCTTCTCTCCTGCCCATCTCCTTTCTTGGTTTGGGGAGAGGTTTTGCAGTGCTGAGAAACTGGGCTGTGATCTGTCCTTAGCTGGCCAGGAAGTGGCTGGTAGAGGAGAAGGAGAGCCAGAGTCAGGTTTTTAAAGGGTTGCAGGGCCTGATCAGAGAGGGAAGATTCACCTGTAAAAGAGGTGCTTGAAGGGGCAAGGATGGAAGAAACTTGCCAATAATAAAATCCATTAAGTCAAACCCACAGATAAGAAGCTACTGCATTATTTTTCAGAGGTGTAATTTTTCTTCCAGAATGGAGAAACCAAGATATTGGTCATGCTGTTAAAGAGAAAGTTGGTCATATTTTACTTCCATCAGTAATTTTTATGTCCATTCTGATGTTGAAAATGTAAGTAGTATTTTCTCAAAACATAGGTGTCACGAGGGCCACCCTTTGATGCCAAATACCTCCTTGCCAAAGTGAGGAATGAATTAGCTCAAAATCAGGAGGTGAACAAGAGAGGGACAACTTAGTGACCTTTCCACCAATGTTTTTGTGCTCATGAAGGAAAGAGTCAGGCAAGAGTAAAATGTATATGAAAATATGTTTTATTGACAACAAATTCACTCACACACACAACAGTTCAACCACGCACACAATCACACAAGAGCTAGCTGAAGAGAAGGGAGGAAAATGGGATAGAGATGTTAAGGAAAGTGGGTGATAATTACCAGATTCTGAAGAGAAGCAGAGAGAAACAGTGACATGGGTTAGGTAGGACCTAAGGACAGTTATCATTCAGGAGCTGGACATAGACCTTGGGTAGACCTTTGAGAGACTGTACTGGGCATCCTGAAATCAGGGGTATTTGTACCCAAAAAATAGCATGTAGCAGTAGAAGATACGTGCAGTTCCAGGTGTGGAACAATGGGAGTTGCGGTGCATACAATGGACTATCAACCCACTAATGTTCACAGTATTTGCATGACAAAGACATGATGGATGTTGTAATAGCTGTCTATTGTGGGTGCTACGAGGAGGGAGTCCAGGTGCACAGAGAAGGGGTTTTAGACAATCAGCACTGTGGTGGGCTTCTAGCCGCTGTGTTCTCTGGGAAAACTCCAGCTTCTACTTAAGCCTATTATCCACAGGAACAGCATCTATTTGCCTGATGAATGGCCTACTCGTACCTGGAGGGTGTTTTAGCCTGACCAGCCTTTCTTTCTCATTTTCGCAGTCAGAGTTTTCCATCTGTTGGTTTGACCTCCTGGTCACCTTCAGATTTGATTTTGTTATCAGTGCTAATTAAAACATACCGCCAATCAAATATGATGCCAATTAGATATGGTGCCCATCCAAACCATACCATTACTGATAGCCAGATGCAGATCCTAGCAGTAGAAAAACAAAATGCCATCAATGACTTGAAGAGCATATCACAAAATGGCAATGTTGTCAGAGGTGTCACTGTTTCCAGATATTATCACACCAGAGTACATTCAGGAAAAAAAAGGTCAGCTTGCAGAAAACAGTGGTATATTTTTAATACTGTTTTGTGGTAAAAAGACAATTTCCACTAAACAACGCAGTAACTTAACTTAAAGCAGGCAACCTTCACCCATAGAAACAGCATCAAAGCATGAAATGTTTATTTCAAGAGAGGGCATTTTAGGATGGGTATTTTTCTGTCAACAATTCAAGATATGCCTGTCTGCTGGTGAAATTCCTCTGGAATGCAGGCCAACTGCTTCACATTTGGATTTGATAAATACTGAACATCCAGGAAAATATGAACTCCTGATATTCTCAGGCTGTAAAAAAAGAAAACAAGTGAAAACTTCAGACTCATAACTGCTATAAAATATTATTTGTCCATAAATGGAAAATGCTCATGCCCTCACAATTCTGTTGCTTCCATTTTGAAGATTTCATTTCTAGTACACCCAGGTACTAGGTTAGCAATAGCTACAATAGTCAACATGAGCCATTGACAACCGCCCACTTCCAAAAAAAAAGAAAAAAGAAAAAGAAAAAGGAAAATGGACATCAAACAGCAGAGTTGGTGCAACATAGGTCAAAATGTTCTAAAGCAAGCACAGTTTACCACAGCAGGAGCCACAATGGTGTCATAGCATTGTCTTCTCTCCAAGTGAGGAGGAGAGCAATCCATTCCCAACTTGGGCCATTTCTGCACTAGTACAGGATTCCATAGGATGTTGAAAGTGGAATAAAAGCACGATAATAGGCTAGTGTAGAAATGGCGTTAGTGTCAATGGCTCAAAACAGTCTGAAAACTTGAGGCATTATAAAATGGTAACGCTATTCTGAAGCATTTTGATGACTTACCCTGGGGATTTTTCCTAGTTGGGTGGCAGAGACTTCATACAGCATGGACTATCTCTGCTACATTTTCCATGTTCAAAAAAAGAGTGAGGACAACGCACTAATCCACAGCGGCCTTTAGCTAGAATACACAGCCACATGTTGCTAATGGTACTACAGAAAGTATGAAGACAAGAAGAAGATAAATGTTGAGAGTGAAAAAAAAATACAGTCATCCCTCGACATTCACTAGGGTTAGGGGCACAGGACCTCCGTGAAAGTGGAAAAACCATGAATAAATCTTGGCCCTCCCAAACCATATTTAACACACACACACACACAGACACACAGACACACAGAGTATGATCACGATATTCAACCCACCATAGATTCCTTTGAGGCATCAGGGTTCCTTCACAAGGCAGAAGTGGGTGGCTGATAGGGCTTGCTGCCACCTCCACTGCTGCCCCACACCATTTTTAATAGGGACCTACAAGCCTCATTTGCATTTTCTCACTCTCATGAGGCTTGCAGTCCCTATTAAATTTAGGATAGGGAGGCAGCAGAGGTGACAGCAAATAATCCCAGAATAATCAAATCTGCAAAAGTGAAACCCAAAAATGTAGAGGGCTGACTGTAAAATGTGAGCTTAGATTCTTCATACACCATCTCATAACTTTCAGTGCAGTTCTAATTCAAAGATGTGCCGAGTACAGGTGGGTAGCCCTGAGCACAAACCGAGTACAGGTGGGTAGCCCTAAGCACAAATCTCTTCTGCCAGCAGAATTACACTTCTTCTAATAGAAATAGTCTTCTGCTAGTGGATCTTTCTTCTGCTGGTTGATAGTACAAAATGCTATGAAAACTTTTCTGCCAACACTGATCTACTGGCAGAAGAGAAAAAAACACATAGTTCTAGAAGGATATTAAACAAGCTGAGATGTGTTCGGAGAAAGGTAAAGGTCAGAAAAACAACCCTTATGGTGAATGACTGGGGGTGCTGGGTACGTCTAGCTTGGAGAAGAGAAGACTGAGAGATGACATAATAGCCATCTTTAACTATCTGAGTGGATGTCATATAAAAGATGAGCAAGCTTATTTTCTACTGCTCCAAAAACTATGCAAACCAATGGATTCAAATGACAGCCTCCTCCCAAAAAGAGTGATTCTACCAAAACCTTAGGAAGGACTTCCTTACCGTAAGAATTGTTTGACAGTAAACAGACTGTGTCAGAGGGTTGTGGACTGGTCTTTGAACAAAGCTTGGATGGGCATCTTTAAGGAACACTTTAGACGTGTATTCTTGCATATCAGGGAATTGGGCCATATGGCCCATGTGGCCCCTTCCAATTCTATGATTCTATGAATGGGCAAGATGAAGTGGGACCTGAAATACACCAGATCCAGATCAACTGTTACCATCAACACAACATACATGTATACGCGGTGGCATAAATTTAGGCCAAGATAAGGGTAGTCTTAAGTAATCTCCAATCTCGCTATGCTGTAAGAAGTTTGGATTCAGCACAATTTCAACAGGTCTTGTCTGGCCCTCAACCACCTTGGCCAATTTGAACTGTACTCTTTGCCACCTTCCTAAATCTGTTTTCCTGAGCAGCACCATACAAGACACTGGCTCCCTCTGGTTGACGTTTTTGCTTTTAGAAGAGTCTGTGTTTTTCAAATCTGTACAATGGGTAGTAAAAAAAAAAAAAATCTTCCTAGTTTTAGAAACACCTTTCCTGTGGCAAAAAGGCTCCCAGAACATGTAAAGGTTGAATCCTTTCAATCCTTTTACAATTAAAAAAAAAAGGATGATGGGGTGAGGTGGGTGACTGGTTGTCCAAAATCTTATGGGGAGCCAGTGTAGACCCTCACTGAGCTGGATTCACTCCAGTCTTAAACATTGTCTGTCTTGACAGTTGGATCCTTCAAAAATGCAGGCAGCAGTATAAACCCCAAGGCAGAGTGTAAGAGTATTCATGTTGCTTAAGATAAGGTGAATTGTAATTTAGTATCCACTAGGGATATAATTCTTCCCTAAGTTTTTTTTTTCTTGAAGGAAGCAATGGATACTTTAGCAATTCTCTTTGCACAGTAAGAAATTAATGGAAAATCATACAGTTTTTCAAGACTATTTGCAATTTGGGACTTATTCTGTCCAAAATTTTTATGTGATTGTTTCACAAAAAACAAACAAACAAAAAAACCCCCCACCATTTTCTGCACAATGGATTTGTAATTGCTTGACTGAATGAACCCAAAGGGTGCTCACCAATGGCTGATTTTCATCCTGGAGAAAACTGACTAGAGGGATGCCACTGTCCTGGGCCCAGTGCTGTTGAATATCTTTATTAATGACTTGGATGAAGGAATAGAGAGGATGCTGATCAAATTTGCAGAAGACACCGAATTGGGAGGGTTCCTAATATGCCAGGGGACAGGATCAAAATTCAAAATGACCTTGACAGATTGTAGAGCTGGGCAAGGCAGCAAATGAATTTCAACAGAGAGAAATGGAAAGTCCTACACCTAGGCAGAAAAAATGAAATGCGCAAATATAGGATGGGAGACACCTGGTTGGACAACAGTAGATGTGAAAGGGATCTAGGAGTCTTATAGACCACAAACTGAACATGAGTCAGCAGTGTGATGCAGCAGTCAAGAAAGCGACACAATTCTTGGTTGCATCAATAGGAGTATAGTGTGTAGATAGAGGAAAGTAATAGTACCACTTTATTTTGTTTTGGTCAGACCTCATCTGGCATCCCATGTCCAGTTCTTGGCACCTCATTTTAAGAAGGATATTGACAAGCTGGAGCATGTCCAGAGGAGGGTGACCAAAATGGTGGAGTGTCTGGAAGCCATGCCCTGTGAGGAGTGGCTTAGAGAGCTGGGTATGTTTAGTCTGCAGAAGAGAAGGTTAAGAGGGGACAAGATAGCCATGTTTAAATATTTGAAGGGATGTCATGTCCAGGTGGGAGCACACTTGTTCTAAACTGTGTTTTGAATATGTTCAAATATTCTTTCCATCCCTAGTACCTGCTGGTGAAGGTAAAAGAATGCCGCAGGTTGTGACACCAGATGGAATGGACATGGTAGGCACAGTGTTCAGACTGTCTTCCTAAGTCTTAAGTCTGTATCTGACTGAGTTTTCAGATCATCACGGGACTTTTCTTCAGTCCCATCACCATCACAGACTCAGGGCCTTCTTGGTTGCTGCTCCCATACTGAGGAGCAATTCTTTCTCCTGTGAGGCTAGGTTGGCCTCTTCTATAGTTTTTCTCTGCTAACAGGCAGAAGCCTTCTTATTTATGTGTGCCTTTTATTTTTAATGGGTTGTTTCAGAAGGACTTCTAAGAGAAGTGTGCTGTATTTTTTATGACTGTTCTTATGCCTGAACTACTTTCTGAATTGTTGTAACTTATTTCTAAAACAATTGTTTATCATTGTTTTTAAACTTTATATTATATCTTGACTTAACTGTGTTCTGTTTTAATTTATCCCGTAAGCAGCTTTTGGTCCCATATTGGTAAAAATTTCAAACTAAAATAAAATATCAATAGGATATCAAAATAAAATAAAATTTAGAATCTTTTCTGATCCTACACTGATGGATGAAATTTAATTTCTGAGGATGCGGAGATAAATGTGGCTGTATTGAAAATCCTGCCTCAACTCATGGAAGACAAATGAGGGGAATGGACATGCAAGAAATTTTCGGAAGCACTCAGGACACACCAACTGTTAGATGGATGTAGTGAGTTTAAAATGTTTAGGAAGGAAAAAGAACCAGAATAATCCCACACCTTCCTGAAATGATATTTTAGGATTTAGCCTACCTTGTGCAGCAAATTGCATGATTCCCACACTGTCCACTCCTGCCCATAAAGCGAGGGCATTTGACATGAGTGCAGAAGCCATTAGAAGTCCAACATTCTATTACCTCAAATCCAAAATATGGATCATATGGTTGGCAGAGCCCTTCAGAAAGATAGAGAATACTTTTTTATCAGCTTGTAAACAGGGATGAAATGTGCAATACAGCCACAGAACAACTGCACTAGTGGGGGGGGGGACACTGTTGGAGGATCTCTGAGAGACAACAGCACTGGAAGCAGAGCTAACACTTGTTAGTACCACACAGAAAGAAGCATGATAAACCCCTTTTTAATGCCGTTTACTATTAAAACCCTATGGTGAGACAATAAAAATGAAAGCAATAGTGCCAGAATATCAGAATATTCCAGGTCAGAAGTAGCACTCAAGAAGCTAATAGGGTAAGCAGAGGACAATTACAAGGAGCACTCTGGACACAAGCTGAAAGGATGTTCAGCTGTTGCCAAGCTCAGAGGTGAAAGGAAAGCTCAGTGCTGCCCCATACATCTGGGAACATGGAATGTGAGAAGCATGTTTTACTGCCCTGGTTAGCCTGAGTTTTGGGGATATAAAAGATATCCTTTGATGTCACTAATCCGGCTTCACAAATCCCTTCCACGTGCTTGCGAGTCCCTGGACAAGCACTCATACAGGCTCGGTCAATAATTGCTGTAATATTCCTAGACAATACAGGCAGGCCAGAAAACAGCCGACTCGCCGCTTTAGGAGACCTCAAGGCAAGTACCTCCATTAGGTATGCGAGCAACTCTCAAAAGATCCTCTGCCTCATGCTGGCAGCTTTATGATCGAGCTATACAATGCTCAAGTACTCCGTGTTTGCACACTGGCTACTCTCGATAAATTCAGCTCTAATTCAATCATTCAAATTCTGACATTTCGGAGGCTTTGTCTCCAACTCCAAATCTATTGTTTTCCCCTAAGTCCGACCTAGCCTGCAGTCACAATTCTCCTTATAAAAACCCCTGATTTTGAGCGCTCCCTTGAATTGCTCCCGAGTTCTAGAGCACCTTGCTGCCACTTAGCTTGGCAAGCTTTCCCTCAGCTCCATGTGCTGAGATACAACAAACTCCAGCTTCACTCTCCATTTTCTTCCGGACTTCAGGACAGGTTTCGTATCACCCAAACCAACTATCCCTCTGAAAATCCCGCTATCTCACTCACACCTGTATTTTCCTTAGTTATCTGTGTGCTTGTGTTGCTTACATTGTGTGCCTGTATTTAATAAAGATTATTCATTATTTTCCAACCGGTTTGCTTCTTGACTTGGCCTGACCCCGTAAACATTGGGTTACAAGATTCCGCTAAGTTACCCTGCCTCTCGTTTTGCCAACTAGTGCTCTGAACTTATTTTCCCAACTTGTATAATTTTGATAGCAATTTGGTGTCCCTCCCAGAACCCCCAGAAAACAGGGTAACACATGGATCAGAGGAAACTCGACATAGTAACACAAGAAACGGAATGTGTAAACGTTGCAATACTTGGGGTGAGCGACCAAGCGAAAGTGAACAGGAGTGGGACATTTTGATTCAGATCATTGTACAGTGTTTTACTCAGGAAATGAAAATCTAAGAAGAAATGGGGTGGCAGTAATAGTGAGGAGACATGAAGCAAAAGCAGTCAAAGGATATAATCCAAAGTCTGACCAAATAATAAGAATTCAGGAAAAACTCCTCAATATAACGATAGGCCAAGGTTATGCTTCAACTACACAGGCAGATGAAGAAGAAACTGAAAGTGTCTATGCTAGAATTCGGGAAGAAATGGATCACAAACCAAAACAGGACTTTCTTGTTAATCACAGGCAATTGGAATGGAAAAGTAGGAAACAGAGTAGAATCCAAGACTATAGGAAAATTTGGCCTGGGATCAAGAAATGAATCAGGAGAGGAACTGATTCAATTTAGCAAGGCCAACAGTTTGTTCATCTCAAACACATTCTTCAAGCAATCAAAGAAGTGACTGTATACATACTGTATACAAGATATCAAAGCCTTCAATTATGTAGATCATGAAAACTTTGGATCACTCTTTAAGAAATGGGTGTGACAGAACATTAGATTGTCCTGATGCATAACCTGTACTCAGGACAAGAGACTACTGTCAGGGCAGAATACAAAGAAACACAATGGTTTCCAATTCGCAAGAGTTGTCAGGCAAGAATACATTTTATCTGGTTCAACTTCTATGCCAAACATATACAGAAAGTAGAATTAGACACGGAGGCAGGAGGTGCAAAAACTGGAAAAAGGAACATCAACAATTTAAGATATGCAGATGACACCATATTACTAGCACAAAACAGCAAAGACTTGGAACGATTGCTGAAGAAAGTCAAAGAAGAAAGCCCAAGAGGCAGGTTTACAATTGAACGTTAACAAAACAAAAGTAATAACCATACGTAATTTACAAAACTTGAAATTAGATGATGAAGAAATTGAAATAGTTCAATATTCTTCATTACTTGACTCAATCATTAATCAAAACAGTCAATGCTATCAACAAATCAGAAGAAGAAGACTAGGACTTGGAAGGGTAGCTATGAAGGAACTAAATCAAATCCTGAAGTGTAAAAACACATTGTTGAGTACTAAAATTAGGATTGCCCATGCAGTCATATTTCTAATTCCTACGTAAAGTGTAAAGCTGGACTGTGAAGAAAGCTGATAAGAAGAGAATCAACTCCTTTAAAATGTGGGACTGGAGAAGAGTTCTGCAGAGACTGTGGGCTGGAAAAAAGAGAAAGAAATGGTTTCTAGAGCAAATCACACCTGAACTTTCCCTAAAAGTCAAAATAACTAAAACGATGCTGCCGTACTTTGGCCATATCATGAGAAGACATGACTTGCTAGAAAAGACTTGGTATGGTAATGCTTGGTAAGGTAGAAAGCAGCAGGAAAAGAGGAAGACCACGTTTTAAAAAATTAGTTACAGGAATCTCAAATCAGAAACTTTCTATTGCATTAAATGACTTGCTAAGTTAAAAGTTGAATGACAGTTTTAAAAAATTTCTGAAGAGAAGATGGTCTGTTTCTGGGTTATTTGCAGTGCAGACAGAAAGACTTCCATCTCTCAATTTAACAACTGTAAACAAGAAAATTGTCTAGCCGTCTGTTTGTCCATCTGTCTGTATGTCTATGAGATCCAGTGTGGTGTATTGGTTCGAATTTTGGATTACAACTCTGGAGAGCAGCATTAGAATCCCTGCTCAGACATGGAAACCACTGAATGATCTTTGGCAAGTCACACTCTCTCAGCCTCAGAGGAAGGCAAAGTTAAACTCCCTGTGAGATAACTTAACCTTGGTATCTGTACACTGGTACCTTCCCGTTAACACTGCAACAAGTAAAGTCCATGTTTGTCAATCAGTGATCTTAAGGGGTCTTTTTTTTTATGAAAGGGAAACAATATATACCTTCTGTTATTAAGGTTTATAATGCAAGGATTGTATCTAAGTTTCTAATTGCCATCACCATTTGAATGGAGTGGGCTACCTTTGACCCTCACAATTTCCAGACCAAACTTTTAAGAGCTTTACTTCTAAATCCTAGATGTGTTTCTAACTCAGTGTTCATGCCTGTAACTGGGGAATGTCCCCTTTCAACCAGGGCATGGGTCGTAGCTGTGAAGGTTTGCCTTGGAGTTATTGTCTTCAATCTTGGTAAAGGTTTCCTAAATTACCTCAGATAAGAAGTATACACTAGCTGCTGGTCTAAGTGTGTAGCCTGTAAAGCAGTCACAACTGCTTTCATCAACCTCTCTTCTTAATCCAGACTAAGGTATGGCATTAAAATCAGTTAAACAAAGACCTTGAAATAAAAGTGTTCGTGATCTTTGGGCTCACTCAGAGTATTGAGAATATTCACAATTAATATGACTATTTTTCCTGTTTATGATCTGCTAAATTTCGCACTACTTTTTTAATTTAATACTATAAAATTTAGTTCCGATTGTACCATTGGCTCTATGGAGCAAACTAAACTAAATTCAAACTACTGCAATACCATCTACATAGTTCTGCCCTTGAAGTTGACTCAGGGATTACATCTAGTGCCAAATGCATGAGCAAATGCAAGACCTTCCTCTGTGTTCCACTGGACAGGGAATGTGGGAGCAGGTCTTCTCTGCTGTGGCGTGCCAGTTATGAAATACTCCCTTTAGATATGATTGATGGTAACATTGCTGTCATAACAGTGCTAAGTAAGAAGATGATTGTCCAATAATGGCTTTGGGACTCACAGTCTTTACTTTGATACAGATCTGTCATGTGCACAGTTTTAAACTATTTTAAATCCACCTGCATTTTAATTTATTAAATTGTTGGATATATTCTAGCCTTTTGAAATGATTTTATTGTTTACGTTATTCGAAGCTGGTCATGCTGATTTTCTGGCGTGCTTCCCTGGGATCTTTAGCTGGAGTGTGGAATATAAAAATATAATTAAATAAATAAGAAGTAACGTGCTTTCTTCTCTATGATCCTCTTCACATTTCTATTTCGTTGTTCACTTAGAGATATCAAGAGGTAGCAACCATGAAAAAGAGAAGGAGCAACAGCAGAAACAGGACTAGAAGGTTTCAAGGTTCCTAGTCTGCTTTCTGCTGAATTCTTGGCCTAGAGAGATGCCCAGTTGTTACCGCCATTGCTAGCCCAAGCTTGTGGGATATTAAAGATATCTTTTGATATCAATAATTCGACCTTCTATATCATTCCTCTCCACGTGCTTGCGAGGCCGCCGGACAAGCACGCACACAGGCTCAGCCGATAATCGCTGTAATGTTCCAAACAAATACAGGAAGGCCAGAAATAGCTGACTCGCAGCTTCAGGAGACCTCAAGGCAAGTACCTCAATTATGTATGCATGCCACTTTCAAAAGATCCTCTGCCCCACACAGACAGCTCGATGATCGAACTATGCAACGCTCAAGCACTCCGCGTTTGTATACTGGCTACTCTATTGACAATTTGGCTATAACTCAATCATTCAAATTCTGACCTTTCGGGGGCTTTGTCTCCAGCCTCAAACTAATTGTTTTCCCCAAGTACGACCTAGCCTGCGACCACAATCTTCCGTATAAGAACCCCTGACTTTGAGCGCTTCCTCGAATCGCTCTTGGCTTCCATCCCGCCTTGCTGTCGCTTTGTCCAGTGAGCCCTCCCCTCAGCTCCATGTGCTGAGAATCCATGCTCCCCAGCTGCTCCGCTTCTAACTGGGCTTCAGGACAGGTATAGTATTTCTCATACCAAACCTCCTTAAAAATCCCTCTATCCACTACTACCTTATTTCTATAGTTTCTTGCATGAGTGTGTTGCATACATTTGTTTGATTGTGCCTAAATAAAATAATTATTAATTTCAACATCTGTCTCATCCTTGACTTGGCCTGACCCCATAGACATAGGGTTCAAGATCTGGCTACGTTAGCCTGCCTCTCGCATTGCCAACTTGTGCTCTGTGCTAATTCCCTCCCCACTGTTGTGAGCATGTTTAGGTGTCCCTCCCGGGACCCCCAGAAATCAGGGTAACAGAGTGGTGGAGAATGCGGGCAAGCAACTGTTACCCTTAATTTCAGTGGGAGTCGCAAACCTTCTCAAATCAGGCTGGTATAGACTTAGGTGATGGCCGGTCAAGTCTCTAGAGCTTTGTTAGGAAAGAACACGTGTGCGTGAACTCTGTGTGCTTGAGCTCCAGGAGCTACTCTATCTGGGTTGGAAATCTGTCCCCCTTTCTTGCTTGATTTGTGTATGTCAGCCTCCCCAGCATTGTCACTGCTGGCCCTTCAGCAGTGAATCATTGTCCGATAGCAAGAGGTGTGCACAAGCTGTCCTGGGAATCACATCCCCAACTTGGGGTCTATCATGGGCTGGGATCCTAAGAACTAGGGTGCTAGGAACAGTCTACATGCACACAACACTGTAGGCAAGGCAAAAGCACTTAGGGAAGAAATGCACCCCCCAGATTAGCACACGGGTGCGTCCTGTTTAGTGAATTAAAGCGCGAGTGTGTCCCTTTGGTAGTTTTGAAAGCGTGGGTACCTCCCGGCTGTTTAAATTTCAGGTGCATTCTGACCTCTAGCGAAGTAGGTGCGGGTGGTGATTCCCAACCTAGCATAGGGTTTTAGAAGGTTTAGCTCGAGGTCGAGGAAGGGCCCCCTCACCCAAAAAACTGTTAGGCACAGTTCAACTTTGGTTCCTCGCCCTTTTCCCAGCTGCTTGGCCAGGCGGCGCTGTACATTCCACTGGGTTCGTTTCCCCCCTTCATTGGCAGGCAGAGTACTCCTGAAGGTTTCCCTCGGAGTCTAGGTGACTCTCCCTGTCCCTGAACCATTGCCTTGTCCTTGCACCCCTAAGCTGTCGAGGTGGAAGGCTGGGCTTAGGTGCACACAAGTGACCCTTATTAGGCAGGCTGGAGTTAGGTTCCGTTCCCTCTTCCCTCATGAAGTTCCGCAGCGTTCATTTCCCTAGAATCCCCCAGGGGTCTCGGTGATCCTACCCTTCCCCCCAGGTCCTGCTCCTTTGTGTAATAGGTAGAGATGGCTGAGAGCAGCAAAATTGCAGTTAAAGACCTCATGTTAGAAAGGGAGGTCAAGGGCAAGCTTGAAAAGTGGGTCCTCAGCAAAGAGAAATGTCTTTGGAAGGAGTCTAGCTTCCAAATAACAGATCCCTTTGCCACGCTAAGGGAGGCGTACGCTCAGGCGCGCCAGTCAAAGAACCCGTTCGGGCCATCAAAGGATGCTTTGGCAGCCTGGGGACTTTGGCTGACCACCAGAGATGCCTCCAAAGCCCTGGTTGACACCAGAAATAAGCTAGGAGAGGTAGAGAAGGAGAATGCCCGGCTTCACGCTGAGATGGAGGCTCTGCGCGCAGACAAAGTAGCTTTCGCATCTGTCGCGCAAGCCACCACACAAAAACTGAGTGCTGCCACCTTGCAGGCTCAGACTTGGGAGGAGAAGGCTCACGCCTTAGAAGCTGAGCTTGCTCACACCAGGTCTGCAGTCAAGTTTAAGGTGAGCCAAGTGAAGGAACAGCATGAGGCTGTCAGTCACGCAGCTTGCCATAAACAGATTGAGTCACTGGAGAGTCAGCTCCACACCCGCAAAGCCTTGATCTCTGCAGTGTGCCCTGAACTTCTCCCCTCATTTACACATGAGGAGCCTCTGCCAGAGGATGCTCTGACCACTCTTCCCCACAACCCAGACTGGAGCGACCCCAGGGTCCCAGTCCACCCAGTTGAAACATGGTCGATGACTAAGAGGACTACCCCTGCAGGAGAGGGAGGTGCAGATAGAGCTGAGGTGCGGGAGACCCAGGAAATAGAGACACGAGTCCCCTGGAGAGCCACAGAGGCCAAGGCGATTGCAGATCAACTTGGTCCTCTGAACCGACAGACAGGGATCATGTGGTTAAACGCAGTGATCCACTCTCACCCCACAACCAACGGCCAGGACTTAACCCAGCTTGGCGAGGCTATGCATGTCACCATCCGAGCTCCCCACACTAGAGTCTGCCGTGACCGCCCGAGGGCTAGTCCACTTGGAGGCCCACGAGTGGATGAGAGAGGTAATTAGGATTTTGTGGCCCAGACAAAGTGCTAGTGTGCTGTATGTCATGGAGCAGCAAGGTCCTAAAGAAACTCGAGAAGCGTACGTGGTCAGAAAACAGCTTTTGGCCATTCTAGCCGAAAAGGTTCCCCTAGCTCCTGGTGGCTATAACTTTAAACACGTGGAGTTCAAGACTCTATTGTACGGAGGCTTGAACCACGAGACAAAGATGGCCCTAGGGTTAGTGGATCCGGCCACCACAGATTGGGAGGAATTCGAGAGCAACCTCCGGCGGGTCGCTGACCTGCTTCGAGAGGCTTGTTCTCTGAAACCTCCATCCAAGCCCCATAGACATGAAGGAGGGAACTGGGAGCCCATGCAGGAGGTTACCTACTCCAACTATGGACTCCATTCCAAGCATAGGAAGATGGCTCCGAATTCCATTCCCAAGGGGAATTGGAACTCGTGCCCTCCTCCCAGACAGGACAATAGGCAGTGGCAGTCTAGGGACTCCCGTGGTCCACCCAGCAGGACCGGGAACTCTGCTCAGCCACCTGCAGCCCCAAAGCAAACTCCGGAAAATAGTGCTCCTAGGGAGACATCTGGTGGTTATGACCCGACAGCCCAGATGTACTCTTCAGATAGAGTTCGGATCTGGAACTTGCTTAGACGGTTCGGACTGGACACGAGCCAGTTCTACAAGAGGCCAACATCAGAGCTTATTGAGGCCCTGGAGAAGCAGTTTCAGGTGGGAAGTAAGCAGCTGGTTAGCGCCGTGACCAGTGGCCCTCCTCCAACTGGATACTATCCTAGCCTTGACCTGCAGGAATAGGGGTGCCCCAGGTCTAGGAAGCTTTCCCGCAACGTCGTGGCTCGGCTGAAGCCAGATAAGTGGGGAAGGTTCTGGGTGAAGGCAGGCATTGGGACTGAGAGGGACAAGACTCCTGCCACCCTTCTTGTGAATTCTGGTGCAGCGCTACAAGTGCTGCACCCCAACTTGATAAGACAGGGTGAGCCCACCCCAGACGCTATCTGGTTGACTGGATACTGTGGGGGGGGGACCCAATCTAAGTCCTTCAGAGGACACCAGCGCTCAGTGTGCACTAAAACAAGACAGATTGCCCCTCCTCCTGACATAGCCCCTAGTGCAAATCCAACCATCTCGGAGACAATAGTGCTTTCAGAGCACCGAGAAGGATCACACCAGGCTGAGGTTCAGGAGGAAGCCCCCACCAAGTTTGATAAGGCACAAGACATTGCCAGCCAGTATGAGAGCCAGGAAAGGGAGAACACACAGCCAGGGGAGGCCAGCCCCAAGCTTTCAAAGCTCGCCATTGTCCCTGCTCTGAGTCCCCGGTTAGCAAGCTGCAGTTTCCCCCGAGATTTTCTTGAAACCTTGGTAGAGAGAGTTCACCCTCTCCATGCCTTTTTCAAGGGAATTCCCTGTGGGACTGGGGATTCGAGCAGCAAAAGGCTCCTGCCCAACCGGAGCATGGGCTAGCACAGGCACTCACACTGGCGCACCCTGACGTGACCATACATACTCCCCTTAAATGCATTCCATCAGGGGAGACCCTAACAAACACGACTGTGAGTCCCAAATACCACACGGAGGTAGATGTGGCTACTGCCTTCCCCTCCACAGAGATATACTGGTGCCAGTTTACATTCACATTCAGTGGCACCCAATACCTTTTTACTCTGGTGATCTTGAGACGGGCCAAGGCAGTCCATGGCTTCATCTCAGTCACAATGATACCAAGAGAAAAGACCTTACTTCAGGAGGCACTTGGGTCAGACACCAGCCTCCCCTTTGATTTGGACAAAAGGTCTCAAGCAATGAGTGGGCACTGCCGCTCTTGCAAGTAATCTCAGAGATCCACCAACCAGCACAATCCAAGGACTGGAAGGGAAAGCCCCCAGACTGGGTAACTCCCTCCTTTGTGCAGCAGAAGAGCGAGGTAACTGCCTTACTTCCCTTCATGGGCTGGCAGCCACCTTGAAGAGACACACTCCAGCAAAGTTTCCCCTTTTTGTGTATACATAGTTTGTTTTACTCATAGTTGTAGTTGTAGATTGTGAGCCTCTTCCTCTTTTACAACCAAACCAACATAATCACCTTTGCAGCTCAGGTGATTCAGGCCAGCCTCATGGGATTAATACAACCAGAGATCCTGAGCCTGCTGAGACAGCATTACCCGGAGTCCCTAGAACACCCCGCCGCTTTGGCGCAGATACAGCATGGCACTTGGTAGAGTCTAACTCTCAAGGTGGAAGTCATACACGAGAGGATTCTGGACCCTGTAATTTTACATCCATTATCCCATCTCAGACTACCTGTAATATCCGATAATGCCACCCTACTACCCCAACAAATGTACCATTGGTCGAACGGCACATACTCATTTGATTTATCTGGTTGTTTATTTCATTACCATTGGGTACAGTGTTTTTGCGATATTGATAGCTTTGGTCATAGCAATAGTTCTGACTACGTGATCATACCGGTAAACTATACAGTCATGGCACAGATTAATAAAGAGTGCTTTTGTTTAAGAACCCCATGTTCAAATGTAACAGTACTGCCTAGTGGTGCAATTGTAAGCATCAACCGCCCCCGCTGGCAACCCTTGCTTTTGCTCGCAGCACGTACAGGATTGTTTTGGAAACAATTTCTATCCCAGGCGGGAGATAAAAGATTATATTTTAGAGAATGGATACGTGCCCAAAGAATCCGAACTAGTCGGATTCCACATTGAGGATGAGATTCCTGTGTCTACTTGGCTATGGAATCTCACCTGCCTCGCCCATAAGGTACTGGAGGTCTCGCACTCCCTCCATCAGATTGCTTTAACTGTCAATCACTCCGTCAAAGTAATTGTTGAATCATCAGAAGATTTGGAGTCAGCCTCACAACAGTCATGGTGGGACACCTTCACCTGGTCGTCCACGGGGCAAGCAATCGCCCACTTCACTTTGCACCCTTTGATAATTCTAGTTACCTTTCAGGTCATACTAGTCATATGCTTAATTGGCCTCGCACTGTGGGTCAAGAAACAAATTTTCCAGCTACAAGCTGGCTGGTTTTATTGAGAGCTCCGAGGCTCACAGTTTGTAAATAGTTAATTGTTAGTATAAATTGTTTTGAATAAGAATGTTCCATTTGGTTTCAAAAGCTTATCCGAAGGTGACCATCTTTCAGGCCTTCCTCGGAATCCAGCTTTCTTGAGGTGGGGAAGTTGTGCACTCGGAGCCTGCATCTAGCTACCAGCGCCATGCCTGCAGACCCCGAAGCCCTCGGGATACATCATCAGGCTTGGAGTCCGGTTCTGGGCTTGAGCGATGTGGGGACCTCGGTGAGCAGCTGCCAAGGGGAAGGGCTGACTGGATTGAGTATGCCTTCCTGTGTTAGAAGCTAGCTTTCAGCTGGTCTTCCGAGTGCAGGATGGCCTGGCACCACCGTCCAAAGACTGATGGATGAATGCGGGTTCTGAATTAGCAACCTCGCTACCTGAATAGCCCAGCACCTCAAGGGACCATGGAGTAATGTGGGTCCTGAATCAGCAGCCTCGCTGCCTTCTTGGTCTTCCTACAGCCAAACCAGGCTTATACTGGGGAGCTATTTAAATCCTCGCTCCCACATACACTTTTAGCTCACAGCAAGCAAAAATTGTTTCCACTTGAACTCCCATCAGGCGCTAAGCTGGTAATTTTGTGTTTTATAACCTTGTTGTCATTTCTGTTGCCAAAATAGCTATAGGTCGACAGCTCCAGAGAACCGGGAAGACCCCCCTGACCTGACCATCTCCCCCAGGTATCAAGGGGGGGGGGTGAAGAAGAAAATCGCAGCTCCAATCGGGAGTCTGTCTGAGGAGATGCCCAAGTCCTCTACAGCAGCTGTGGGACCATGGGAGGGGGTGACCCAAACACCTCCCGACAGAGACAAAGGACTTTGGACTTAAAAACCCATTTTGAAAGACTTTTGCCTTCTTGATCCCTGAAGAAGCTTCATATGGACTATTCCTTTCTGCAAGACCTACAAGATGCAAGCAGCTAATAGTAGGCTAGCGATTGTTAGCTAGTTTTGCAAAATTGGATACATTGTAACCGCAACCACTTTCTATTTGCTCCAGACTTGCACTGCTTCATTGGAAGGTACGCCTTGCTTCAAAGACTCAAATGTTTTGCAATTTGACATTTGCTTCAACTGCTCATTTACTGCTGCTTCTCAATTGTTGGGACAATTTATTGATGTTTATTGCTTATTATTGCTATGCATTTGTGTGAATGTGTTTAGGTTTTATTTAGGAATGTTTTTATAAGATAGAAACCCTTTGCTTTTCCCTGAATTTCCCTTTCCCTATGGAGAAATACTACCTCTGAACCTGTAGACCCCTATTTGGCTCTAAAACTATTTTTGATTTTCAATTGGAAAATGATCGATATTGTCCCCAACATCGCCCATTTTCAGGGGGGGATTGTTACCACTATTGCTAGCCTGAGCTTGTGGGATATTAAAGATATCTTTTGATATCAATAATTCGGCCTTCTATATCATTCCTCTCCACGTGCTTGCAAGGCCCCCGGACAAGCAAGCACACAGGCTCGGCCGATAATTGCTGTAATATCCCAAACAAATACAGGAAGGCCAGAAATAGCCGACTTGCAGCTTCAGAAGACCTCAAGGCAAGTACCTCAATTATGTATGCACGCCACTTTCTTTTTCTTTTCTTTTTTTTAAAATCATTTTATTCCATTTCACATTATAAAAAACATACATAGTAACTGACAGTATACTTGACATATTTCTGATCTTCCACAGAGATCTAGCCTTATAAACTGTTTTTCAGATATATAATACTGTACTACATTTTACAGCTATTTTTTACTCATTGATTCTTACCTTTCCCTCCCATATTGCCGCATCATGATATATACCCTGCTGCCCACTCATATCTTATCTTACATCATGAATAACCAATCTCCATCTGTATACCCAGCAATTACCCACTTCCATTTACCATTTGCCATTCTCTTTGTATCTCTTCGTCTGATTTCCCTTTTAGTCTCTGAGAGACCATATCAGCATTTTTATTTTCTATAAGTGTACCCCACCATTGTTCCACTGTAGGTATTTGCTGAGTTTTTCACAACTTAGCATATTCAGTCCGAGCAGTTGTTATCATATAAAGCAGTATTCTCCATTGTTTCTTAACATCAACATCTTCTATTATATCAGTCATTTTTAACAAATACAGTTCTGGTGTCTTCACAAATTGAATTTTCAATAATGCACAGATTTTATTATGTATTACATTCCAATACTTCTTAGCTTTTGGGCATGTCCACCACATGTGGTAGATCGTACCAGCTTCTTTCTGACACTTCCAACAATGCCCATTACCTGTTTTGTACATCTTTTTCAATTTGTCCGGTGTCATATACCATCTATAAAAAAGCTTATAATAGTTCTCTTTCAAGTTTTGAGCTGTTGTAAATTTCTGTGTTTTTTGCCAGCTCCTTTCCCAAGACTCTAATTGAATTGTATGTCCAATATTCTGAGCCCATAAAA
This sequence comes from Cyclura pinguis, assembly GCA_030412105.1. Taxonomy (NCBI): domain Eukaryota; kingdom Metazoa; phylum Chordata; class Lepidosauria; order Squamata; family Iguanidae; genus Cyclura; species Cyclura pinguis. The sequence goes on along the minus strand of CM059599.1, from coordinate 10,854,785 downwards.
TCATTGTTGTCTTCACTGTTTCTTCCTGCCTCTCCTGTTGTAATATTTCTTGATACACTTGAGCTAGTAAGTGAGGAGGATTTTCAAACAGCCATTTAACTACTCCAGTTTTCTCATTGTGTTCTATTCCATATGTTTTAGTGTCCATCTGGAACCTTTCAGCTAATTGTCTGTATGGAAACCAATTCAGAACTATTCCCTCTTGTTCTAATTTTTCTCTTGTTTTTACCTTTAAATTATTAGACGCTGATCTCTCCGTTATGTCTTCATATCGCAGCCATTTATCAGTATCTGTCCATCGTCCAAAAAAAGCCTCTTGAGGTGAAACCCAAGTGGGCAGCTGCCATATGTTTTTAGTTTTATAGTCTTCCCAAATTTTTAAAAGCGCTTTCCTGATATAGTGATGTGCAAAGTCTTCATCTATTTTTGCTTTATCATAAAACATGTAGGTATGCCAGCCCATTCTCAGGTCTGCACCCTCCAATGCCAGCGTTCTCTTATCTTGTAGGTCTACCCAGTCTTTTATCCACGTAAATGCCACAGCCTTCTAATATATTTGAAAGTCTGGTAGTCCCAGTCCTCCTCTATTTTTTAAGTCAGTCAGATTGTTCCATTTTATCCTGGGTTTTTTCCCTTGCCATATAAACTTGGTTAAATCTCTCTTCCATTGTATGAAAGGCTTCATATTCAATATTATAGGAAGATTTTGGAACAGAAACATCATTTTTGGCAAAACATTAATCTTTATTACAGCTATCCTCCCCAACATTGAAAGTCGCATCGAAGTCCAAATTTCCAAATCTTTTTTTATTTCTAACCATTTTTTTTCATAATTATTTGTAAATAATTCATTATTTCTTTTTGCTATCCAAATGCCCAAATATTTAATCTTTTTCCCTTTATTAAATCCTGTTTTTTGCACCAGTTCCCTTTCTTCTCTTTCATTCATATTTTTAGTTAAGAAAACTGTTTTTTCCTTGTTAACTTTGAAACCTGAGAAATCTCCATATTCTTGCACTATAGTCATCAATTTCTCAATACATTTCCCTGGAACTTCCAGCAAGAAAACCAAGTCATCAGCGAAGGCTTTTAACTTATATTGATATTTCTTTATCTGTACTCCTCTTATTTCTTTATTTTTTCTTATAGCATTGTTAAGTATTTCCAGTGTCATAATAAACAGCAATGGGGAGAGTGGACATCCTTGTCTCGTTCCTCTTTGTAGTTCTATCTTTTGTGTTCTTTCCCCATTAATGACCAATCTTGCTTGTTGTTGGCTATATATAGCTTCAATCCATGCAGCAAATTTATCCCCTGCTTGCATCTGCTTAACAACAGTCTTCAAAAATGGCCAACTAATAATATCAAAAGCTTTCTCTGCATCCACAAATATCATGGCCATTTTCCTCTCATTATGCTTTTCATAATATTCTATTACATTTAAGACCATTCTGATGTTATTTCTCAAAGATCTTTTAGGAAGAAAGCTGTTCTGGTCCTCATCTATCACCTCAGGCAGCACTTTTTTAAATCTTGCTGCTAGAATTGAAGCAAAAATCTTATAGTCAATATTCAAAAGTGAAATTGGCCTATAATTCTTGACCTCTTTCAAGTCTCTTCTTTCTTTCGGAATCAGCATTATATTAGCCTCCTTCCATGTATCTGGAATTCCATCCTTTATTATTTCATTTGAAGTACTTTGCAACGGTATTGAAATCTCATGATCCATATTTTTGTAATAACTTGCTGCAAATCCATCGGGGCCCAGGGCTTTATCATTCTTCAAATTACGTATTGCTTCCATCACTTCCATCATAGTTATAGTTTGATTCAGAATTGTTCTTTGCCCTTCACTGAATCTCATTGTATTCACTTTATCCAGATATTCCTCCACTTCTTTACTTCTTTCCCCTTTTGGAATCTTACCCATCAAATCCACATAGTAGTTATAAAAAGCTTGTTTTATTCCTTCCTGTTTTGCAATTCTTTTTTCTCCTATTTTTATCTCTGTTGTTATGTTTCTGATCCTTCTTTTCCGCAGCATACTTACCAAAAGCTTAGAAGGTTTATTAGCTTGTTCAAAAAAAATATATCTTATTCTCCTTATTTGTAGCTCTATTTCTTCCAAACTAAGTTGATTTAATTCCTCTTGCTTAACCTTCATTTGTAGTCTCAATTGTTTATCCAACGGATTATGTCTCATCTGTTGTTCGATTTCTTTCATCTTTTCCAAAATTCGTTGCTCCGATTTCCTCTTCTCTTTTTGAATCTCTGCATTCCATCTGATAAAATTTCCCCTCATGACAGCCTTACTTGCATCCCAAATGGTTTTCATCGACAGCTCCGACGTCATGTTCTCTTTAAAATAATTAGTTATCTCTGTTTTTGCTTTCACTATATACTTCTCCTTTTTCCAGATCTCATCATTCATTCTCCATGTTCTTTCTCTGCCTGGAATTTTCATCTTTAATTGAAGCGGATTATGATCAGAGCATAAATTGGGAAGAATATCCATATCTGTAGTTTTCATCAGCAGCTGTTTGTTCACAAGAATCATATCTATTCTTGACATCGACCTATGTCTGTCCGAGTAATAAGTATGTCCATCGAGTTGTCTGTTCTTGTATCTCCAAGTGTCATATAGATTTAAACTGTCCATCATATTAAAGAAACTTTTGGGGAGTTTACCATTGTTCCGGGGAGTCAACTTTTGCTTAGTCCTATCAACTGAAGGACTAATTACACCATTAAAATCCCCCAAAACAATAATGTTAGAATTGCCTGTTTCATCAAGATATCTCACTATCTCTTCCTGTATTGTAGGGAAGAATTCTCCTTTGGCCCCATTTGGTGCGTATACCCCTACTATCAATATTTTCTCCTGTTTCAAAGTAACTTCTAACCCTATATATCATCCATTAACATCTTGAAATATTTGCTGCGCACCCAGTTTTGCATTTACATAAATCAAAACTCCCCTTTTCTTCTTATCTATTGTAGCTGCGAAACAGCTGCCTAATTTCAAATTCCTGACATATCTCAAATCTTGCGTTCTAATTCGAACTTCTTGTAAACATATTATGTCCAAATTTTGTTTCTCTATAAAATGAAAAATTTGTCTTCTTTTGTATTCAGAGTTAAACCTCTTAATGTTCCAAGAGTAAATCTTCAGATCCATTTTGTTAACATTATATTAAACTTATATTTTATCTAATCCTAATCCTTCAATATATCACCATCCACCTCATCTTCTTCTTGTTCATGAGCTCCATATTCAAGTTCGATTAATTCCTCTTTCTCTACTTCCTCTTCTTCCTCTTGTGATTGTTCTCTGTCTTCCCCTGAAGGTGAGGGCTCAATCTCTTTCTCTCCTTCATGGACATCTTTTTGGAAATCTTTCTTCAATCTATCAATCATTTCTCTTGCTTTATGAACTGAATTAATCCTGTATCTCTGTTGTTTATAATTGAAAGATAAACCTTCAACCTTTTCCCAACGATAGTTAATTTGATTGCCTTAACAGAAGGTTGGCCAGTGGTTTATATTCTTGTCTCTTCTTTAAGATTTGATAAGGTATATCTTTAAAAATTCTGACATCTTTATCTTCAATCTTCAGTAGTCCATCATAACTTCGTTGCAATATTTTATCTCTGATCATGGTTCTTGTAAAAGTTATAATAATGTCTCTTGGTAATTTCCTCTCTCTCGCAACTCTGGAAGAAACTCTGAACATCCTGTCAATATATGTCTCCATCCTTTCTTCTTCAATGTCTTTAAATTCCGCCAAGGCCGGTATTATTTTCCCATAAAGATTCTCAACTGAAGTCTCTGGAACACCTCTCAAACGCAGACATCTTTCCCGATATCGTAGCTCCTGATGAGTAATTTGAAGTTCATCCTCTTGTTGCTTCCCTTTTACCTCATGCATCTCCTTTTCAACTTGTTTTATGTGTTCTTTCATCTCCTTAGATTCTGTTTTTAACTTTGTCACATCTTTTGTTATATTTTCCAATTTCTTCCCCAATTTTTCTATTTCTTGTTTCATATCAGCTCACATCTCTTTCCTTGGTTCTTTTATGTCACTTCTTATGTCCTCTTTCATACTTTTGAACTCTTCCATCATCTGTGCCATGAAATCCTGAGGTTTCTGTGGCATATCAACAGATGTCCGTCTAGCTGTCTGTGAAGTTGCTGTTGTTGTTGTTGCTGCCACCGCTGCTCCTCGTCTTGTCCTTTGATCCATTTTAATTAAATAAAAGCTTACTACAGACCTTATGACAATAAAATAGGACCTTATGCAAATATCAAATGTTTCTGTTTTATAAACAATTAATCAATTATTGCAAATATTAAAATTTATTCTATATGTTATGATTCCTCTTATAAAACCAAGTAAAATCTATTTGTTCCCTTCTAAAACCTTCTTATAAAGTCAAACCATGAATTCATTAAATACAATCAAAAGGCTGTGCCTAGGCCCAATTCTTCCACTCCCCCTCCCAGCCAAAGTTATTTCTCTTCTCTTCTCTGGAACTGTTCCCAGACCTTTGCTGTGAGAAATTCTCCTCCAACTGTGATAACAAGATTCTTCACCGCTCTACTGCGTGGGGGGGGGGGATGTCTCTCTGTATTCTTGTCCTTACAGCACAGCCCAAACAAATTCTTGTACTTTAAGTCCAAATGTTAAACCAGCCAAAAAAGAAAATTAATGAGGAACCAATATTATTTCATCTCAAAGCTTACAGTTTTTAAAAAAGCTCAATAGAGTTTATTCAATGATCCACCAAATAAGTTCTCAAATGTGAAAAGTCAGTGTCCTACACGTCACGAAATGTTTCCAGAATCTCAAAATCCAAATACCACCACTTCTAAAAAAACAACATCCAAGTAGAAATAAATGGGTTCTTAAAGAAAAAAAAGGAAAAAAAGAAAAACCAAAACATCTGTAATCCCCATACGTCCATTGAAACCTCTTCTTTGTAAGTTATCTCCTCTTCAATTCCACATGCACATCTCAGCAATAATCCAAATCCAAAAGCGAGAAGAAAAGAGAAAAGAAATAGGCTCCCAATAAAAATCTGTAATCCAAAAAAAGTCTATATTCCACAAAATCCTCTTCTATAGGCAAGAAAAAAAAAACAGCAGCCAGTCCACCAAAGCCTCTTCTTTACACAAGACAAAAAAAATCAGCAGGTAATCCAGTATTTTTAATCATTAATAAAACTGTTCCACTCAGTCACTCAACAAGGTAGAGCCAATCTTCATTTCCTTCACTTATGACACTTATGACAGCTCTTTATACTCTATTTATTGGTCTTTATCATCAAAGCAAATGTCAATTAATAATCGACCTTTCTTCTTACTGTAATACTAAAAAATCTCAAAAAAATCTTGACATTTCAATGCTGAGGAAATCCTTAACTACAGACAGTCTTGAGCCATAAACAGAATAGTCCTCTATACGAAATATGAATCACAGCTTCTTACTTACAGTCTGCTGGGACGCTTCAAGTTGCACCTTTTAACCACGCTGCAAGATCAGAGTTGTTGTAGTTTTCTTCTATTTAAAAATAATAAAACTAGATCACTCATTAACTGCTGCTCATATCGTCCTCTTGTTTTAAAAGTCAGTGGCTGCGCTTGTGCCACGTACAAAACGGCGTCTCTGATGGATCTGTGTAGCCCTTCGGCTCCCCGGATGCCTCTCATACCTTCTTAAGCAGAAGGTGCTCAGCGCCGGTATCGGAGCCCCCTTCAGGCTCTCCTCTGCACCCCCTTTACGGGGGGGGTGTTTTGCCGCTTCTGTTGGCAAAAAAGCGGCTGGATCCCCACAGGAGGTATCACGGAGCTTCAGAACTTCACTCCGTGCGACCTCACATGCACGCCATGCGACCGGAAGTCACTTTCAAAAGATCTTCTGCCTCGCACGGACAGCTTGATGATCGAACTATACAACGCTCAAGCACTCTGTGTTTGCATACTGGCTACTCTATTGACAATTTGGCTATCGTAGAATCATAGAAATGTAGAGTTGGAAGAGACCACACGGGCCATCCACTACAACCCCCTGCCATGCAGGAACACACTCAAAGCACTCCTGACAGATGGCCATCCAGCCTCTGCTTAAAAACCTCGAGAGGAGGAGACTCCACCACACTCCGAGGCAGCATATTCCACTGCCGGATAGCCCTGACCATCAGGAAATTCTTCCTGAGGTTCAGGTGGAATCTCCTTTCCTGCAGCTTGAATCCATTGCTCCTTGTCCTGGTCTCTGGAGCAGCAGAAAACAAGCCCTCTCCTTCCTCTACATGGCATCCCTTCAAATATTTAAACATGACTATCATGTCCCCTCTTAACCTTCTCTTCTGCAGACTAAACATACCCAGCTCTCTAAGTCTATCCTCATAGGGCATGGCTTCCAGGCCCCTCACCATTTTGGTCGCCCTCCTCTGGACCTGCTCCAGCTTGACCATGTCCTTCTTGAATTGGGGTGCCCAGAACTGGACACAGTATTCAAGATGAGGTCTAACCAAAGCAGAGTAGAGTGGTACCAGTACCTCCCTCGATCTAGACACCATACTCCTATTGATGCAACCGAGAATTGCGTTGGCTTTCTTGGCTGCCGCATCACACTGCTGACTCATGTTCAGCTTGTGGTCTATTAAAACTCCTAGATCCCTTTCACACGTACTGCTATCCAGCCACGTGTCCCCCATCCTATATTTCTGTATTCCATTTTTTCTACGTAAGTGTAGGACCTTACACTTCTCTCTGTTGAATTTCATTTTGTTAGCTTTGGCCCAGCTCTCCAATCTGTCCAGGTCATTTTGAATTTTGATCCTGTCCTCTGGTATATTAGCAACCCCTCCCAATTTGGTGTCATCTGCAAATTTGATGAGCATACCCTCTATTCCTTCATCCAAGTCGTTGATGAAGACATTGAACAGCACTGGGCCCAGGACAGAACCCTGTGGCACCCCGCTAGTCACTTCTCTCCATGATGAAAAGCAGACATTGGTGATCACCCTTTGGGTTCGGTCCGTCAACCAATTACAAATCCAACTAACAGTAGCCCTGTCCAGACCGCATTTTACAAGCTTCTTTGCAAGAATGTCATGGGGGACTTTGTCAAAGGCCTTACTCAAATCGAGAAATGCTACATCCACAGCATTCCCTTCATCAATCAAGCTAGTAACTCTATCATAAAAAGAGATAAGATTAGTCTGGCATGACTTATTTTTGAGAAATCCATGTTGACTTCTCGTGATTACCGCATTGCTTTCTAAGTGATTAGAAACTGACTGCTTAATGATCTGCTCCAGGATCTTTCCGGGTACTGATGTCAGGCTGACTGGGGAATAATTATTTGGGTCCTCTTTTTTTCCCTTCTTGAAGATGGGGACAACATTTGCCCTCTTCCAGTCTGCTGGAACTTCTCCTGTCCTCCAAGATTTCTCAAACGTAATAGCAAGCGGTTCCGAAATGACCTCTGCCAGTTCTTTTAGTATCCTAGGATGCAATTCATCTGGCCCTGGAGACTTGAATTCATCCAGTGTGGCCAGGTATTCCTGTACTACCTCTCTACCTATTATGTGCCTCATTTCCCCTGCTTCCTCTCCTGCTCCCCAACCGCCAGGTTGAGTGCTTGTATCCTTCTGGAAAAAAACTGAGGCAAAGAAGGTGTTAAGTAGTTCTGCCTTTTCTCTTCCCCCTGTTAGTAATTTGCCATCTTCTCTGTGCAGCAACCCTATCGTCTCCTTCTTTTTCCTTTTGCTGCGGACATATTTAAAAAAGCCCTTTTTAATGTTTTTGATGTCTCTGGCCAGCCTAAGTTCGTTCTGTGCTTTAGCCTTTCTCACCTCCTCCCTACATCTCCTAGCTACTTGCTTAAATTCTTCTTTGGTGGTTTCCCTCTTCTTCCGTTTCCTGTACATGTTTCTCTTAACACTTAGCTAAACTGAGAGTTCTTTAGTCAACCATTCTGGTTTCTTCAAATGCCTTCCATTTTTCCTCCTTATTGGCACAGTTTTAGACTGTGCCTTCAGGATCTTCCTTTTAAGAAACTCCCATGCCTCCCGAACTCCTTTCTCTTTCACTATTCTTGGCCACTGAATTCCAGCCAGCAGCTCCCTAAGTTTACAGAAGTCCACTTTTTTAAAATCTAAGATGAGTGTCTGGCTACACTTATCTTCTCCTTTCCACTGAATGCCAAATTCCAATAGGGCACGGTCACCCCCCCCCCAAAGATCCAACCACTTCTACCTCATTAACAAGGTCATCCCTGTTGGTCAGGATCAGATCTAGAATATTTGATCCCCTTGTGGCCTCTTCCACTTTCTGGACCATGAAATTGTCTGCAAGACAAGCAAGAAACTTGCTGGACCTCGCTGTCTTGGCAGACTTTGACTGCCAACATATATCTGGGTAATTGAAATCTCCTATTACTACTGTATCTCTCCTTTTTGAATGTGCAGTCATTTGGTTGAGAAAGGCATCATCAAAGTCCTCAGTCTGGGTTGGAGGTCTGTAGTAAACCCCCACCAGAATATCCCTATTGTTTCTCACTCCTTTAATTCTTACCCAGATGCTCTTGACCTGGCTTTCTGGGTTTAAGTCACGGATCTCTTCACAGGTGAAAACATCCTTGACAAACAAGGCCACTCCTCCTCCTTTCTTGTTTGGTCTATTTTTACAAAATAGGCTATACCCCTCCATTCCTATATTCCAATCCCGAGACTCATCCCACCAGGTCTCAGTGATCCTTATCAAATCTCATTTATTTTGTTGTACTAGGAGTTCAAGTTCATTTTGTTTGTTTCCCATACTCCGTGCAGTAGTGTAGAGACACTTAAGTCCCCAGACCCTTCCTGCAAGTCCTGTACTATAGTTTCTACTCCTCCCTCCACTGGCAGCTTGTACTACTTGTCCAATATCATTTGGGCCTTTTCCCCCTGCGCTCGCCAAGTCCTGGCCTTGAGTAATATTGTCTCCCTCCCCAGCGGAATTTAGTTTAAAGACCTCTGAATCCTCCTTGTGAGATTGTTTGCAAAAACATTCCTGCCAAGTTTCATGAGGTGCAGCCCATCCCTTGCCAGAAGCCCATGTTCATGGAAATTCAGGCCGCGTTCCAAAAACCGAAACCCAACCCCATCATCTGCTGAGACAGTCTGTTCCACTGTCGAAAAGCTGTTAAAGGTTTTAAAAAAAGTTCTTTCTAATGCCCATGTCAAATCTCTTTTCCTGCAAATGGTATAACTCAATCATTCAAATTCTGACCTTTCGGAGGTTTTTTCTCCAGCCCCAAACTAATTGTTTTCCCCAAGTACGACCTAGCCCACAGCCACAATCTTCCGTATAAGAACCCCTGACTTTGAGTGCTTCCTCTAATCGCTCTTGGCTTCCATCCCGCCTTGCTGTCACTTTGTCCAGAGAGCCTTCCCCTCAGCTCCACGTGCTGAGATCCATGCTGCCCAGCTTCTCAGCTTCTAACCCAGCTTCAGGACAGCTATAGTATTTCCCATACCAAACCTCCTCAAAAATCCCTCTACCTGCTACTACCTTTTTTTCTAGTTTCTTGCGTGAGTGTGTTGCATACATTTGTTTGATTGTGCTTAAATAAAACAATTATTAATTTCAACATCTGTCTCATCCTTGACTCGGCCTGACCCTGTAGACATAGGGTTCAAGATCTCGCTATGTTACCCTGCCTCTCACATTGCCAACTTGTGCTCTGTGCTAATTCCCTCCCCATTGTTTGAATGCATTTAGGTGTCCCTCCCGGGACCCCCAGAAATCAGGGTAACACAGGGTTCCACCTGTGATGCCAGTACCTCCATTCAAAGGTCAAATTAGGAGGCCTGTGTGTGTGTGCATGTGTATGTGTGTGTGGGTAACCAAGTGAGATCTTTCCACCAATGTTTAGAGGGTCTTGGAGGAAAGAACCAGTCAGAGATTCAAAATGTAAGCTAAAAATGTTTTTATCGAAAGTTCACTCAGTGTTGACCATAATCAGGCTGACTTATGATCAGGAGGATTCATAACTTAGTTAGATAATGGCTAAGCTAATGAACTCTCCAGGAGCTGTCATATCATAGAATCTTAGAGTTGGAAGTAATGCAAGGGGCACATAGTCCAACCCATTGCAATGCAGAAATACACAATTACAGAACTCCTAAGAGACAGAGAACCCATCATCCGCTGAGACAATCTGTCCCACTTTCGAACAGCTGTTAAAGGTTTTAAAAAAAGTTCTTTCTAATGCACATGTCAAATCTCTTTTCCTGCAATTTAAATCCTACATTTGGCTTACTGGTTTTCATACTTATTTCAGTTATAGTATTGTGGGCCAAGAGTCAGTTTCTCCAGGTGAACAGCATCCTCAAAGGAGGACAAGCAGACATAAGCACACCAGGAACTAATCAGGCTGGGATGAGAGCCAGCCAGCTCCACCCTTTTTAAGGAAGGCAGAAGACAGTGGCCTAATGGCAGAAACAACTCATGTGTTTGTCAGCTCTTGCCTTTGTGTGCTAAAGACTCCCTGCTCACAGTCTGCCTGCCTCTCTGACCTCTGAACTGTCTGACCCTGCTGTCTGCCAGATTCGTGAACTCTTGGAACGACTTCACTTCTGCCTCACCTGTGAACAGACAAGTGTTTCTGAACTGTTATCTGTCTCTGTTTGTCCATTGAATGGCCTCCTGCTGACCCTGTACTCTGTTGCCTGGCAATGGATAGCCAGCACCTGTAACATAGAGGAGCCTATTGAATATTCATTACTTAACCTTTACAACCACCACTCCACAAACACAACACATACATCTTACCTGGAACAATCAGATGGATCCATGAACAAATAAAACTGAGAAATCCAAGGGCTTTCATAGTTATTTAGCTGAGGATTCAGAAATTGCAGCAAACTGGACTGTAATAATCATTTTTTATCTGTAACCTTTTGGAGAACACTCAAAAGGAAATAAATGGGGTTGGTTTTAAAAGGGCTCATTAGAATATGAGAAGTATATGAAATTTCATTTAGAGGAGAGATTGGTTTTCAAGAAGGATTTTTTAATGGTACCAAGTGGAACTGAGTGGGCACACCATGGTAATAATGAAGAGCACTGGTTGTTCCATCAGATAACTTTCATCACTGGATATTCAGAAATTGAACAGAACACAGTGAAAAGATTTAACTTACTTCTGTATTATCTCCAGGAAGAGCTCCTTAAAGATTATCTTTCATATGGATCAAAATAACAAGGATGGATTTGGGAATGATGCACTTTGACATACTGGCTGCCATCTATTGATTTGCCTCAGGCTACCCGTTGTCTTGAGCTATTCTTTCACAAAGTACTGTAGATTACACTGTACACTTAGGAATTGTCCAAGAAACAGCCAAATCTGTTGCCTTACCTGAAGAGAAAGTAGGATCAAAATCATGAACAGTAAAGGGGTGGTTTCCACATCAGCAAATCCACTCCACATTTCACCCTGAAATTTGACAGAGCTATCCAAGGTTCTGAATTCTATCCTGAAAACAGGTTCAGCTCTTGGAAAGATCCTTTAAAGTTCTGACTAAAACCTGTTGTGGATGCACTGTCTTACTGACAGCTGTCACAGAGCACAAAAGGTAGTGTCAGGAGTTGCTAGGTCTCACACTTTAACTCACTGTGTGAAACCACCCAGTGTGAAGAGGTACGATACAGCATGCATCTGATAAAGAATCCTCAACCAAATGCCCTTATATGACCTTGTAGACCTTTCTGCTGTCACCCTAATTTCTAGGGGTCCCTTGGGGGACACCTCAATGTGCTCCATGTGATGGGGAATGGAAACTAGCCAGAGCACAAGCAATAGAAATGCGAGAGGGAAGGTAACCTAGCGGGGTCTTTTTACCCAGTTTTTACAGGGTCAGACCAAGCCAAAAACCAAACAAAAAATGTCTAATAAATGATTTATTGAATGAAAGTCTCATGCACCAACGCAATCACTGACACGCTCACTCAAGACCTATTAAGAAATAAAAGAGAGGAAACTGGATAGGGGAGTATTGAAGGGGTTGCAGCTGGGGTAATACTGCACCTTTTCCTGATCCTTGGTCCGGGAAAAACAGCAGAGAAGTGGGGCTCAGCACGGAGAAAGCTTAGGGGATTACTCAATAGACAGAGAAATGGTCTGCTGGGATGACAGGAAGAGATCCAAAGAACTGCTCAAAGACTATTTTTAGGGGAAAAATTACCCAGAGAACTAATCCTTTCCTGGGGAGAACAATGGGTGTTGCAATGAGAATAAAGTTCCATAGTGGTAACTTCCTTTGCGTAATGAGATGACAAGGTGTTGCCAAAGTCTCAGGATCTTCGGCTGCATTTGTTTGTGGTGTGACTTCCTGTAAATGGTCCTCGCTTGATAGGATATTTGCTCAACTTGGGGCAAACATGCTAATCCCCTCAAGTCGGCTTCTCAGGGACTGAGGACCCTTTGTTTATTGTGGGTTTGCACATCTTGAGGTCTCCTGGGGCTGCGTGACTGGGGATTTTACTGACCTGACCTGGTTTTCACGCATTCGACTGTGACTGCCTACGTGCTCATTCAGGTAACCTCTCAGGTATACGAAATCATATTTAATATCAAAATTGTAGACCCCAGGATAGGGTTTTTCCAGTGGAGTAACACTGCTTAACTTAAGAAGATCATAAATGACCCTGTCCAGGTTTTCTTTCATTCTTTTTGAAGATGCTTCTCATAACTGAGTCTGTGAGCAAATCAGGTCTGAACTCTTGAAAGTCAAGACTGAAAACCAAACTGAGGCAATCAAACCGGAAAAGACCACAATGTTTGTGAATGTGGGAAGGAGTTGGAAAAGAGGAAGACTACATCACAAATAGATTTACTTAGTTAAGGAAAATGCAGACCTGAGTTTGCAAAATCTAAACATGGCTGTTGATCAAAAGGACATCTTTGAGGTCTTTCACTGATATAGTCTTTCAGTCTTTCACTGACAAGAGTTTCGATAAATCAAAGCTGATTTGATGACGACAGGAAGAAAAAAAAGGGAGAAAACTAAGTTTGGACTACAGATGGTTAGAAGTCCAAAGGATGACTTCCATAATGGTCAGAGAACCAAGCATGCCAGATACATTTCCTATTAGGAAAATTAAAGCTGAATGCTTGGAATGTATTAGGTACATAATATTGAACTTGTATTGACAGTACCAGGGAGTAGGTATGGAAAGAATGCTTGAAAATATTCCAAAAATGGCTTAAAACTTGTTTCATGGAAGGAAGCTAAACTTGGGCTGACAGTGATCTTTATAATTCAAGACTTATCCTACACAAAACTCACTCACTGTGTTTTAGTGCAGAAAACACCATTCTCTGTCTAAGAAACAACTTTTCTGTGCAGAAAGCAATATTTATTTTCTGTGTACAAAAAGCTGTTCCCTACACAGAAACATTTGTATTCTGGGCAAAAATGCCACATGTGAATTTTGAGGAGAGTAAGCCCCACATTGCAAATGGTCTGTGAAAATTTCAAAGACTAGCTTGCAACTAGAAGAAAATTATTAAAATTACTCATAGTTTCCTTTGAAAATGAAATTAGTGAATAATTACCTCCCTACCATGTCACTAAAAAACTCAATAAGGGGTCATCAGAAAACAATTTCCCACCATATCAAATAGGCACCCAAAGACACACATATCTCCACAAGGCAGTTTCAAGTCATCATGGATTTATTTAGAGGGTGATATGCCACCCCCTTGTGATTAGTAATTTAAGATAGGAATTTCTGCTGGTAAGCTTTCTTCAGAATCCCAGGTGAACTGCTTCATCATCACATTGGAGCAAGAGATTCTAGATGAAGTCTACAATGAACCTCAGGTTTCCTAGGAGCCGAAAGAAGAAATGAGATTTTTAGAAGACCACACATAGCTAAATGGTTTAATTTGTATTTGCATTTAATTCAGGGTTTGCGGGTAAAATATGGAGGAGTGACACAGCTCTGACAGGCTTTTGTGACTACATTGATATAAATGAGCTATTCCCCTTGTTATATCTTAACAGCATTAATAATCATCTATGTGTACCTATTCTTATCATAACCTTACGATAAATCAGCATTTTAGGGCAGCATATCAGGCTATGACGAAAAATTGTCAATGTTTAACCAAAACAATTTCTTCTGCATTGGAGGCTGTGGAACAGCCTGATTAGATTTGTTTCTCAATTTGTTTTTATTCTCCTCCTATGCCCACTTACCTGATCAGTTCACCAATCTCCAAAGCTCTTTATCTTGTGATTCATCATGTCAGACAGTAGCACCTAGTATAGTGACCACACCCAGTGTTAGCATTTCTCTCTAGCATCATCTGATGTCTAGTGGCTTTTTTTCCAGCCAAAAGAGTGTGCTTTTCATGCAGAATAATTCCTGAACTGCAAAGATTCTCATCTGCCTAGGATTCTTTTTATCAAGTTTTCCTGTCACTTAAGAAATCCAGTTTTGGTTGCTTTTTGAGTATTTCCAAACATGCATTCCATACCCAAAGAGGGAGCATTCCTGTCACAGAAAGAACACTCTGTACGTGCTCATAACACATTGTCTCTGTCTGAGAATATAGGAGAATCACTGAATTATCCACTAATTGTGTATCTTAGGGTGAGGAAGACCCTCTATAATGGGCAAGCCTTTAGTTTGAAGCAACATTATATTGGGGGGGGGGGAGGGAAATACAAAGCGTGTTAACTGGAAATTTTTGAGAGACGGAAGATAGAGGCAAACCTTTCCAAGACTTACTTTGGGAAAAATGCAGGCTAGTTCATTCATCCCGACAACAAGGGTTGCCATTGCTGCACACTCCGTTTTGAACTAAATGGGGAGGACAAAAAGGCCCATCTGCACATTGGCCTTCAACACTTGTACATCTAGCATCATCTTCTATTTGACTGAAGAAAGAAAATTTAAAAAAAAGAAATTAACACTCTATAGATCAAATGAGAAATAAAAATACATCATTTCCTACCACGGTGGCTGGTGGCTTCCATGTTAGCAGAACTGGGAACCCATGCTAAGTTTTCATCTCTTATTTTTAAAAAGGAGCTATCCAAAGTCCAGCAAGCACAGAGGAAGAAGTTGTTACCCTAAGAGGTATGGGACATTGGGGTCCACCAACAATGTCAGTGTCTCCTTGGAATTATAGGTCAAGAGATGCCTGTAAAAGGAGGGTAACAGCAGGGTCTTTTCACTTTTGTATACCAGGACTAACTGTAGAGATGATTCCAGTTAAATTTAGAGTATTTTATTTGAATTCACAAACGTAGGAGAAATCAGATACTCTTAAGAACCATATGCAGCTATGAGAATGTGAGATGGGAAAAGGCTAGATAGAAAGATATTAGGTGCGGAGAGGGTCATAGTTACCAGTCTTGAAGAAGGCGGTCACACCAGAGGGGCTCAGACAATGTCTGAGGGTAGCACAGAGGAACAGCAGTCTGGGGTACTACATACCAGGTACTTCATACTACAGTTGGCTGGAGTCAAAGCTAGGATTTCTATACCCTATTTCATATCCTGAAGGGGAATGTTGACAAGGTTATAATGGCGTTCTCACAAGTTTGACTAAGGGGTCCAGAATGGGCTGATTGCTTTAACTCCAAGTGACAAAACAGTGATGGGATTTATGACAATCTCTTAATGTTCAGTTAGCTGGGATATACAGGGAAATTCTCCACAGGGTAAGATCAAGGGATGGTCTCTGATTGCTTTATCTGAGCACTTCATCTCCTATTCTGCTCAAAAATACAAAGAGCCTGAAGAGGTGAAGGGATTAGCACAGACCCGTCAATGTTGAGGTTTTCTACATAATTCTATCATCATGACCCCAAACATGTTTCTAGGCAGCGTGACCCCTATCTCTCGTCACTCATAACTCTAATTTATGAAAATAGCGTATCTCTTTCAATTGCATGATGTTGCGGTTCAATGCAAGATTGCATAGCACAATCAGTACATACTTTTTCATGTGGAGATGAAGGATACTCAAACCCATCACTGGGTCTTAACCCATGAATTTTTTAAGGTCCCTCCAAACCTATACTTTCTAATTCTACAAGAATTATATGCAGAGATTTTGCCTACCTTTTGCAACAACTCCCATCTGGGTTACAGATTGTAGGTCTGATATTATAGGGTGGACAGGTGCTCCCAGGTCTGCAATAACCTTGATAACTAAATGTACATTCAGCGAAGTGAAGATCATAATCAGGAAAGCTGAGCACTAAAGAAAGGAAGGAAGGTAACATTGAAGGAAGGTTGTTTCTGTGGTAAAGTACAAATAAAATAAGTGGTCAGCATTTATTTCTTTATTTAGCAGTTCATCCCCTTAAGGACCAGGACATATGCACACCACAATGGCTCTGCCAGGTTGACTTTATGAAGAGCTCTGGTATCCTAACAAGCTGGAAAGGAGACAATAAGTTACAAGTTGAAGCTTTCTGCAGGCCAATTCCTCATTTACAACCTAGACTTTTAAAAACTTCTGCATATTTTGCTCTGGGCTTAGATGGACAAACCTGTCAGCTTCAGTTACATATGAATTCTCTTAATCTGAAGGGATTTTTGCCCAATCCAAATAAGAAATAGTGACAAATGCAGGCTGAGTCCAGACTTTCTGAAGGAACTCTCATATAGTCTTGCTGAGGCTCTGGCATGTTTGGAGAAGGTTCTTATGAGAAGGTTCACCAGTACCAAGTGTCCCCACAGACACTTTAATCAAGAGACAAGACAAGATGACTTCCTTGGTGGCCAATCCTAGGATGTGGAACTCCCTTTCCTTGCGAGATCAGGCTGACCCCCCTCCCTAGTCTCCTTCCACCAGCAGGCAAGGACACTCTTATTCAGTTGGACTTACTTCCCTGTCTTGCAAGGATGGGGAGCTGTGTGCTAGCTAGCAAGTTACTTACAGAGATACCTTGCTTGCAAAGGCTATTAACTGAGTGTTCATTATCTGCCTTGCTCAGTACCTCTGAAGAATGGTCTTGTTATCCTCCTCACTTCAACAGATCAGCCCAATTCATTTTATCTTACCCAAACGGGGTAGTAGTGGCCACAAAAAAAGAGAAAAGACAAGCCCAAAGACCTTCATGGCTGTTTTGTTGGGAACTGTACCAAAGGAGTAAGATGGATATGTGTGAAATGTTGTATCCCAGAATCTAAATACTTATAAGGTTCTGTTTAAAAAAAATCTACATGGCTATTGGTTATTAGTTGAACTGAAACTGACCAAGTGTGAATCCTAGATATTTGCCATCTTCCTTATTGAGCAGAAGTCCTCAAATTGAACTTCTGCCACTAACATGTGCAGGCTGATTGTATCATTAGGATATGAACAGGTCTGTAGAAACTGCCTGGGGCACTTTTTGGCACTGAAATAGGCATTGCAGTAGTACAGACACAGCAGGACTTAATGATGGGCACATTGTGAGATCAATATAGGTTACAACTGGTTATTCACTTGGATAATTTTCTTCCAAAGACGTTTGGAAGTAAAAAGAAAGGGGTGAGCATGCAGGTTTAGCAGAGGTATGTCCCATGGTTCTCCCTGGCACATGTTCTTAGGTTTGAGTCCAGACCCTGGACATTAATCAAAGCTTAAAGAAATGTCTTCCTAAAAAATATCAGTGTTCAAAGCAAATTAGATCAACCAAATGGAAACTGAATTGTCCAGGCCATCGTCTTTCCCCTTTCTCTATATGGGTGTCAAAGCTGAACAGTGAAGAAACTCAATTCATTTGAAATATTGTGCTGGAGAAGAGTTCTACAGATACCATGAACAGCTTTTTTTAAAAAAAATCATATGAATGGCTCTCAGAGTCAATTAAGCCTGAACTCTGATGAGAAGTGAAGGTGACTAAATTGAGCTTGTCATGCTTTGGACATATCGTGAGATGATATGATTCATTAGACAAGATGATAATGTATGGTGCAATGGAAGACAGTAGGAAAAGAGGGAGACTACACTTCAGGTAGACTGATTCCATCAAGAAAGTCACAGACCTGAGTTTGCAGGATCTGAGTAGGGCAGCTCATGATCAGGGCTCTTTGAGGTCTTTCATGGCATCTTCATAAAGGTGAATTGGAGACAAATGTCCAGGTTCAGTCTACAGTGTTAGGCTAAAAAAGTCTCCCATCTGAAAGACTGGGGAATCACTATCAGTCAGTGTAGACAACAATGATTTAGATCAGAGGTGTGCAAAGTGTCATCCTTGGGACATTAAAGTGTGACCTGAAAGCCCCTAGACCCCTAAAAGAAAAATATTCTAGGCAATTTTTCAGCCACTTTCTAATGGCTCAAAACTACTCCAAAATACCAGGAAAACATTTCCCCCAAACCCTCCACGTACCCTAGAAATTTGCCAGAACCCATCAAACTGGCTGGAAGTCAACCAAAATTGAAACTGAAAGTGATGTTGCTCTTTTTCTATTTCAATTTTGGCCACTTTAGGGCTAATTGAGAGGACATTCTGGGAGATTTCTAGAATGTGGAGAGCCTGGGAAGGAAAAATGATGCATTCTGCTATGATTTTGAGCCATTTTGGGTTCATGGGTGCAAGGAAGGGAATCACCCAGAATTTAATTATTTTGTGATGGGATCTGGGGCTTTGGTTCATTTTTCTCCACAGCGGGCCACTGATCTAGATGGACAAATGGTTTGACTTGGTATGAGAAAGTTTCATATACTCAGATGTTCATTAATGAGTCTGCTGTTACCCTGGCTTCTGGGGGTTCCTGGGGAAATACCTGAATTTTACAAAGGTTGGGGAAATTAGCAGAAACAACTTGGCAAAATGGAGGGCAGGGCAATGCAGCAAGATCTTCTATCCTATGTTTACGGGGTCAGACTGCATGAGAAAGAGAGAAGTCAAGTATCCTTTAAATGATCTTTTATTTAGTAGAATTGGCAAAGTTTATTCACACACACACACACACAACGCATTCACTCACACAAGCAGACAGAGACTATTGAGTTGAAGCTCTTAGGAGAAGGAAGACTTAAAGGGACAAAGCAAATACACTGCACCTGATCCTGAAGGCTGCTGTTTTGGGAAAACGTGGGGACAGATCAGCAGACAAAGAAAAAGACTGACAGGAGCCTTTAAACTAGTAGACGCTAGTCTAAGATGGAAATTCTCCTGAAAAAGTCAGAGAGAGAGCTAGCGAGCTGGCTAGCCAGCTAGAGAAAAAGAGAGAGAAAAGCTTGAGAGAGTCAGAGAGAGAAAAGCTAGCTAAAGCCCCAAAAGGCAATGCAAATATATTGCAAGCATGCCTGGGGGGAGCAGACCCTTTTGCTGGGAAAGGACAAATGGCCAAATCGGGCAGACGATGTAAAAGATTTTTATGGCAGTGTAATCAGGGAACAGGAACAGGATAGGTGTGAGGATGATGCAATTATGGGTTTGCTTGAAATCTTCCTGTTTTCCTGAACCAAAGTTCAGGAAACCAACCAAAATTCTTTCTTTGAAGTTTCCAGCAACTGGGAGTCAAGTTAAGCGGGTAGCCAGTTTTTATGACTTGGTTTTCCAGAGGATATGCAAACCACAGGGGGTTTTGCTCTTCTCTCAGGAGATGCCTTTTGTTCTCCTTGCAAGAGCCATTAAGCTGAACTCAGCCATGCTCTGAGATCATCTCTGACCCATTTTTCAGTCAGTCCTCTTCCACATGGCCTTATTCAGTCACTGTATATGATTTCCATCTTATGCCAATTAAACATCTCTATCAATATATATATATTGCTAGTTAGACTGTCAGGATAGTGGGGTTATACTGCCTACCAAAGCATCCCTTTCAAATGCAAGTTAACTAATAAAGACAAACAATTCTTAAAGTAAAGGATACAAGATTAGGGCCAACTTTGATTCTGCTGGCAAAAACATCCCTTCAGCTGAGCTCTGTTCTTGATACTTGCACCAACAGAAAAAGAGATTACATTGCCAATTTCCCATTCCTCTGCATTCTCAAACATTACATCCCAGCTACAGGATAGCGCTCAAATATGTTACTGATTTTTTGGATTACAACTCACAGAAACCACCAGCCAGAATGGTGACTGCCCATACTGGCTGAGGGATTTGGGAAGTTGTGATTCCAAAAAAGTAATTCACTAAAGCCTGATGCAGGGCTGGTATCTGCGAAAATTGGCTCCTCTGTTGTTCAGCCAGCAGAACAAAGGACGTGGTTACAGCCCTCCTGCTAGCAGAAGGGACCCTTTTTTCCATGAAAGGAGTATTCTGCTTCCAAAACTATATAGAAACCACTTCCACCCACTGGCAACCTCTGTTTCTGTCTCTTATCTCTTTGCCATGGACTTTGCACATTGTACCCATTGCTTTCAGAATAATGCACTCATAGAACCTCATGTCCATTCAAAGCAGTCATTTATAATTTTCCCTGTTTGCTTTGTGATAATTTCATGCCTTCTACTCTGGCTTTAATGCATAGCAGATGGAATCCTGCTGGTGCCTTACGCACGCTTAGCTTCCCCTACAGAAAAGGTTGAACATTTTCAACTGATGAGGAACATCCATATTCCGTTCATTGTCACGGAAGCTGAATTATACATTATCCTTGGGAAAGTCTGTGAGGGCATCTTAATCCACTGTTTTACCTTAGGAGGTTACCATAGACAGGTTACTTCTTCATGGAACAAAAAACCTTCTTTAGGAATGGCCAAAGATGCCACCATAATTTCACAGCTTGATCTGAAAGCCCAAAGGTTCAGGCTAGGATTTTAAATACAATAGCCAAAGACCAGATGAAATGGAATTTTCACCTGCAAAGAGGCAGCAACAGCAGTGTGTTTTGTGTGTATGACTTTAGTGGTTTTGCTTCACCACCTGTTAGGAGTTGCTTTTAATTCCCAAGATACCTGTGATGACTGATGGTGATGACAGTGACTTGTCTTTGTGCCACCCACTTTATATTACAATGGGTTGGTTGGTCAGTTGCTGCAGCTAGTCCTGGAGCATCAAAACAGTGTTCATATAGGAAGTTATCACCTTGCTCTACAATGATTCTAGCACATGGATGGAATACCTGTGTGATCATTTGGGGGAGGAGCCAGACTCCTCAGTGAGGTTTGGCTCTTTTGCATCGTTTGGAATAAATTTCAGCTGCTTATTTTGCTTCTTTTGAGAATTTCTACTACTTCACCTGCTTGGCTGGGAAGTGAAAGTCAAGTTTGCTGCCCTGGTGGAATCATCCCCAAAAGTTTTTTTTTTTTTTTTTTTTAAAGGAGTAAAATAACCATGAAGGTCACTTGGGTCCTCTTTCCTGGTCTTCTTACCTGGGTTTTCCTGGCTACTCCAGATAAGACAAAAATTCCTATCTTCTACCATACCAGATTCCTTGTGCCCTAACATCAAATGGAAATGCTCTGCTATGTGTCCCAAATCAGATGAAAGCACCATGGATGAGGACAAGTGGAAAGGAAGTCACAGAAATAAGCAGACTTGGGGGAAAAAAACTGAGCCAGTGCTGGTCTAGGTTCATGTGGTTCCATATGTAGTCAAGACAATGGTAGACTTGAAGTTTTAGGAAGTTAGGTTGTTAGGAAATCTTGGGATGGCACAGTTGAAATTTCCCCTCCATTAGGGTTGTGCTTATTTAAATTACTTATTCCCAGAAGGAAGAATTAGTAACTCAGGGAATTTTATCCACACTGGAGGAAAATCTTTGAAAACTGAACAGTTTTTGAAGATGTTTTGTGGGAAGAAGGAAAGAACAAGTTGTGTCCTGATACCTGGTGCACAGTAATGATGTCACACTTCAGGACCTCCCAAAAAATGCCTGCATCATCATGCACTGGTTATCAGAACACAACTAGTGACCATCCTTTGCTGCCCCCTTTCTCCCCAACAAAACTGTGCGGGTGGTCAGGAGGAAGAATGAAGTTCAACTGAAGATTATCACTGGCTATGTTCTGATAGCCAATGTGCAATGATGCTTTTTCTGCAGATGCTCCTCAGCTCCTGGAGGATGGCGTCATCATACAGTGCCAGCTATCAAATCATAGCTAGAACAATTCTCACCATCTTTTGGCTTCCCCCAGTCACTACATGGCTGTATCGGAGGCAGAAGAAAGGTGACATTGGGCTGGGTGACAATAACGGGCCTCCAAGTCTACTTGAAGACTCAGGGGGAAAATAAAACCAAAAAAGGTGGTCCAGGAGGATTCTTCTTGTCAGAAGTCTAGAAGCTCCTTGTCTGTTTTTCCTCCTGTGTCTTTGAGCATTCTTTCCATCCCTACCCTCCACGCCTTACTGACCTTGTCTCATCTTCCTCCACTAAACAGTTGCTTTTCTTTTGTTACAACCTAGACCCGTGATCTCTTGCTCATGGTCTCTGGAATTTAGAGAAGTGTAGTGATGCTTAGACAGCCTGTGTGGCATCATCGTTTAAGGGCTGGATTGGGATGCCAAGACACCAGGGTAGGAATCCGTGTTCACCCATGGAAACTCACTAGGTGACCTTGGGCAAGTCACACTCTCACAACCTTAGCCTCCTCTGGAGGAGTCTTTTACAGAAAACCCTGTGACACGGCCACCATCAGTTGCAGTCCAACGATATCTGGTTTTTCATTTTGTTTGCTTTTATTGACAAACATGGACTTCCATCCTTTCTTGCTTTCTGCAGGGCTTTGTAAAATAGAAACACCATTCCAATGTAGGTGGAATGGAGGAAAATGTGTAACGCCTGAAAAATGTACTGGGGTTATCATGCAAAAAATTGGAGTGTGTCACTGCCCTGAGGTTTGCTGTCAAAAGTAGGTCAAAATTCTCCAGGGTAGTCAGGTTTACAGCTTTGAAAATTTTTCAGTGGGCTATACGCATAGCCTTATATGCTGATGAAAAAGGTTCCCCTGCCTAAGAGAAATAGGTTGTGCTACAGTCTGGGTTGGCTGGTGGACCTTCATGGAAGCAAAATATGCAGAGATGCTGTCTTATTGAATGGCCCTCAGAGGTTTTGCCCAGAGGAGCAAATCAACAGTCTGATTATTTTAGGCCATTTCTGTACTAGACTGTCGTAGTGCTATTATTTCATTTGCAACAACCTATGGAATCCTGGGGTTTGCAGTTTAGGGAGGGGTCTTGAGGAAATGCTCTAAACTGCAAACCACAGGATACCATAAAATGTTGAAAGTG
This sequence comes from Cyclura pinguis, assembly GCA_030412105.1. NCBI lineage: Eukaryota > Metazoa > Chordata > Lepidosauria > Squamata > Iguanidae > Cyclura > Cyclura pinguis. The sequence goes on along the minus strand of CM059599.1, from coordinate 10,831,593 downwards.
GAATAATAGCACTATAACAGTGTAGTGCAGAAATGGCCTTAGTTTCCTTTGTCTTAAAAATATATAGACCATTCCATGTTGCACATCTTGCAGCAGGAGTGGTGGTGGTGGCAGTAAAGCTTGAAAGAACATTCAGTTATTCATGTCCCAGGCCCTTTTTGCATGCCAGTCCTGTGTGAAATGGCCTCGGGAGCTTCTCGTGATCGCGAGGACCGTTTCACGTGATGTCCTCGCAATTGTGCGATGCTCCCAAGGCCAGTAGGTGGCTATCACACATTATATCATTTTCGGCTTGCTGCGGAAAATGATGCGCTATTGCTTGTCCCTCCCAGGCTCCACACCACACACACTTACCTTGCGCACTTACCCCACATGCACTTACCTTGCATGCAGAGGCTCCAGACACACGGCCATCGCCCTTCCTCTCCCAGCGCAGCCTGGAAAAGTACCCGGCTGCGCTGCAGAAGGAAGGGGTGGAGCACTCACGCTTCCTTCCGGCCAGCACGGAGCTGGTGTGGAGGGGAAGCAGAGCAGACACAAGTGCCTCTTGCAAGAGGCTTCTCGTGTGATCCCCTCATGATGCCAGCAGCACCAGGTAAGGTGCGAAAAGGGTCCCAGTTAAAAAATGGGTACTCTTAAGAGTTGAGAAACATTGTCAAGAAGAAAAAGAAAGGAGTAGAATTTTTGTGCCATTTTCTCCCAATGCTGGAACACCCTGAAATGTTCCAGAGTATTTTGTGCACAACATGTGGCTCTGTCTTTTTTCTTTGGTGGGGGAAGGAACAAATTTATTTATGCAGAAAGTGTGTTTGCTGAGCATGAAATAGTTCCTTCTGTGTAGGGAATGTGGTTTTTTTCCTACCAAACCTCATACTATTCTGCACAGAAAAAAACCCTGCACAGGATACACAAGTACAGAGAGAACACTACACCAAAGTATTAGCCTGTAGCATTGAGAAAACTGTAATAATCATTCGTCCTTGCATCCAAGAACAAAATAATCAGGGATTTGCAGTCATAGCAGTGGTGATGAGGAGGAAGAGGAGGAAGAAGAAAGGTTGGATATGTCAGCATATAGCCAACTGTGAATCCCAACTGAAGTAGATCCATTGAAGGAATAGAATGCAAATTGATATTGACTTATCATTCAGCCACTAATTGAATGGGTCTGTTTTAGACAGGACTAGCAGCTGGATTTGAAACACTGAATCACCATTATCTTATATACTGGAGCAGACTAAAAACAGTATATACTAAACGGAGAAGCAGAAATAACTAATTTGATGAGAAAAAGTCATAAGGGGAAAGACTCAGTAAAATTTATGAGACAGAGATTTAAAAAAAAAAGGCAAGTCACCTATTATGTGCCTGTTTGAGAAGCTGAAGTATAAAGGAGATACTAAATATGGCATTCAGATCTACCGTAGAATGGAAAAACATCTCTTCTATCTTTCAATTTGAGATTAAATATTTCCCCACACTACCTATTTCTTTGTTTCAGAGCTTTTGCAATCTAAGGAAAGGATCTTCTTGATGAGCAATCTGCCAGATAACAAGCCTCAACCACTTCACTTGACTTTCAAAAAATCTTACCAAAAAAGAATCATAGCTTGTGTCTTCCATACCAAAGGCTATCCTTTTTAATAAACTGGGTTGCTGAAATATGTGTGTGGTATATTGCTTTTTACTGAGTTGTAGCAGGTCAAACACAGCACCAAGTAATCTTTTCTTTTCTATCTGGAAGAGGCCCTGCCACTTCACCACTGCAGTGGCATATAAATGGCCACAGAATGGCAGGAGAAAATGTCCATTAGGATGAGTTCATGACCTAGACACTGATAAAGGAAAAGAAACAGGAAAGAGATGGAAATCAATATATCTGGAAATGCTGTTGCTGCTACGTGCAATTATTCCACTATTTTTAGGCAGCAAAACTGAGAGGCAACCAGTTTCACTGAATATTTCCTTAGTAAACGGAGAAATGCTCTAACAGTTTGTTATCCTGTGTACTGGGGGTCCCGGGAGGGACGCCAAAACGTGTTCAATTAAAGGTGGCGAAAATTGGCTCAGAGCACTGCTTAGCGTTACAAAAGGCAGGGTAATGTAGCGAGATCTTGAACCCTATGTCTACGGGGTTGGGTCGAGTCAAGGAGCACACAAAAGTTGAAACAATAAATGATGTTTTATTAAATACACAGCAAAACAGTGTATGCGACACACTCATACAAGATAACTAAAGAAAATAACAGTTGGAGTGGTATAAAGGGATTTTGAGAGGGATTGCTGGTTTGGGTGATACTTCACCTGTCCTGAAGCCCGGAAAAACAGAGAGAGAGGCTGGGGTTCAATCTAGCTCAGCACGTGGAGCTGAGGGGAGGCTCGCCAAGCAAAGTGGCAGCAAGGCGGGATGAAACTTGGGAGCGATCCGAGGAAGGTCTCAGAATCAAGGGTTTTTATAAGGAGAATTGTGACTGCAGGCTATGCCATACTTGGGGGAAAACAATAGATTTGGAGTTGGAGACAAAGCCTCTGAAAGGTCAGAATCTGAATGATTGAGTTATCGTAGCGGTTCTCAATAGAGTAGCCAGTATGCAAACACAGAGTACTTGGGCATTGTATAGGTTACCCATCAAGCTGCCATCGTGGGGCAGAGGCTCTTTTGTAAGTTGCGTGCATACCTAATTAGAGTACTTGCCTGGAGGTCTCCTAAAGCAGTGAGTCAGCTATTTCTGGCCTGCCTGTATTGTCCAGGAATATTACAGCAGTTAACATCCGAGCTTGTTTATGTGCTTGTCCGATGGCCTTGCAAGCACGTGGAAGGGAATAGAGAAATGAAGCTGAATTGTGATATCAAGGGATATCTTTTAATATCCCCAAAGCTCGGACTAGCCAGGGCAGTAACAAGTTCCTTACGAATGAGAATTCTCACTAGTAACGGAAGGTGCTCAGTTAGTCCACCAACTTAACCAATTATCCATACCCTTTAACCATGATCCAGTGAAAATCATTCATGTTTAAACTCCAGTGAAACCAAAGAAAGGGAGGAGGAGTGGAGAGACCCCAAAACTGTATCTGACTCCACATCACACTGCCAAAGTTGTGACATGAGAACACAGATCAAACTACAAACATATTACAACCATTATGGTTGTTATCATCATTCATAAATAAATTACTATATTTGGATGCATGGATGAGCAGTTAGGCACCGAGAGTTAGATTGGTAGATATATTTTAAGTGTTTTTAACTGTTTCTGAAGCATGTTTTTTAAATAATATTGTGGTTTAATTTTGTTTTCAACTTTTGTAAATTAATGTTCTAGCTTGATCTTTTTAAATAATTGTAAGCCACCTTGAATTCTATCTTGGGGGAAAAGGCAGGATATTAATTCAATCAATCAGTAAAGAGGAGCAACAATAGAGCTCTTTCTATCCACCCACCAGACAAACCTGAGTGAAACCTTCAAATTCACTGGGAAAATTGCCCATCTCCCTACAGGCCAGCCAAGCACTTGATTGTTTAGGAGCTTCAAAGTGCAGAAAAAGTGCATGGACCTCTAGGAAGGTGATTTTCATAAGAGGAGAGAAGATGGCAGTTCTCTGTTCTCCAGCAATGCCCTGTAACCCCAAAATCAGATTTTCTGGGAAGTGTTACCCTGTTTTCTGGGGGTCCCGGGAGGGACACCAAATTGCTATAAGTTGGGGAAATTAGTTCAGAGCACAAGTTGGCAAAACAAGAGGCAGGGTAACTTAGCAGGATCTTGCAACCTAGTGTCTACGGGGTCAGGTCGAGTCAAGAAGCAGACCGGTTTGAAAATAATGAATGATCTTTATTAAATACAGGCACATGATGTAGGCAACACAAGCACACAGATAACTAAGGAAAATAAAAGTGTGAGTAAGATAGCGGGATTTTCAGAGGGATAGTTGGTTCGGGTGACACGAAACCTGTCCTGAAGTCTGGAAGAAAATGGAGAGCGAAGCTGGGGTTCGATGTATCTCAGCATGTGGAGCTGAGGGGAAGCTCGCCAAGTGATGCAGCAGCAAGGCGGTCTGGAACTCGATAGCTATCCAAGGAAGCGCTCAAAGTCAGGGGTCTTTATAAGGAGAATTGTGACCGCAGGCTAGGTCGGACATGGGGAAAACAACAGATTTGGAATTGGAGATAAAGCCTCCGAAAGATCAGAATTTGAATGATAGAATTAGAGCCGAATTTATCAATAGAGTAGCCAGTATGCAAACACAGAATACTTGAGTGTTGCATAGCTCAATCATCAAGCTGCCAGCACGGGGCAGAGGATCTTTTGAGAGTTGCTTGCATACCTAATGGAGTACTTGCCTTGAGATCTCCTAAAGTGGTGAGTTGGCTGTTTTCTGGCCTGCCTGTATTGTCTAGGAATATTACAGTGATAATCGGCCGAGCCTGTATGCGTGCTTGTCCGGGGGCCTCGCAAGCACGTGGAAGGGATATGTGAAACCGAATTAGTGATATCAAATGATATATTTTATATCCCCAAAGCTCAGGCTAACCAGGGCAGTAACAATCCTCCCCCCCAAAAAAATGGGCGATGTTGGGGACATTTTCCAATTAAAAACAAAAATCATTTTGGAGCTGAATAGGGTTAGCCATATCGCTCCACAGGAAAGGCAAAGGGTTTCTATCTTATAACAACATTCCTAACTAGAACCTAAACCTAAACACATACACACAAATGTCAATTAACAAATAAGCAATAAGCAATGTCAAACTGTCCCGTCAATAGGGAACTGTTGAAAAATGAGCAATGGCAGTAAAATGTAAATGCAATTAATGAAGTAATTAATGAAATCCAATGCATGGTCTGGCAATGAAGACAATTCAATGAGCAATCAGTTCAATGTGGATGATGGAATGAGAGTTCCTAGTCCGGGGGAAGGAGGTGCAAGCAAAAAGTCTTGGCAACCCCCCCCCTTGCAACAGGAAAAGTCTTTTAGCTGGAGCGAGTGAGCAAAGCATAAGTCCATCCAGGCAATGGAGTAGGAAGAACAACAAAATGTCTAAGTTGGTGCAGCTTGGCTGGCTTGCTGCACTTTCAGGAACAGTGAGGTTTTGCAGAGTTGGGAGCCTGGAACAGTCCATTGGGCTTTCTCAGGTGAGTAAATGGTAGCAGGAACAGCAAAAGTTCATTGTCGCAATCGGTAGGCTGCGTGGTCACCTTCCCTCACAGTCTCAGGTGTCGTCAAAGAACCAGGAATCTCCAAGCACAGGCCATCAGATGGAGCGGCGACTTTCTTCGTCACCCCCCCCCCCACGGTACTCCGGGGCGATGGTATGACCTCAGGATCTTCCTGGTCCTCCGGATCAATTAACCTATTGGATTTTTAACAGAAGAACTGACATGATTAGTAGCCAATGTAAGCCATAAATTCAAATTGCCAGCTCAAAGCCTACTGGGATTTTGAGCTGAAACTAGAAATTTTGCTTGGTGGGAGCAACCTGTTTACAGCCGAAAGTGCCAGGGCAGAGTTTCTATCATAGGAGGGTGCAGGGGTGACTGCTACAGACCGTGATCACCCTAAGGTGTTGGTTGGTCTGAACAGATGCCAGGAGACGTTGGCCCTCCGTTTGGGTTATACCACTGAGTTAGATCAGGCCTGCAAAGTTCAGGGATCAGATGGACCAACCGAGCAGGGAGCTTTCTTTCAAACAGCCACACAGAAGTTGCTCCTGCTGAAGCACCGTTTGCAATGGCAGTGGTACACCCTTGCTCAGACTGAACTAGGTTGGGCTCTGGTCTTCTGCTTTCAAACTGGTCGGCGGGGGCTCCCAAACTGGTGAAAAAAGACAGAATAAAACAAATCAGAGACAAGCGAGTGTACGCCTGCTCATTGCCAGAGTGGACACTGACTCTCTCGGTGTTTGGTCAGGATGGTTGGGCGTACATATGCAAATGTTCTATCAACATATGCAAATTAGACACAATGCACCGGGGCCGAGCGTCGAGCCAATTGTGTGGGTCTCCGTCCCTTATGGGGCGTCGGAAAGTAGGTCTAAATTTGTGAATTCAATATTGAATTGAATAACAAGTGAGGTAGCGGCCCAGATTATTCTCACCCTAACAATCAGGGCTCGCTCAAGGAACGAGGAGAGAGATCTCTGAAAGGCGGGGGTTATTCTGGGCAGTAGACCTGGATTGCAGAGTCAGACCTGGTTCTGCTGAGAGGGTCGTGAGACCCCCTGTCTCGCCCTATCGTCCCAGAACACCATTGCACAAGGCAATCCCTCAGAGTGAGAGAATGCCGGCATTCTGGTCTGACTCGTGTCCCTTCCTCAGGGTACCCGGGCTGACTCTGGAGGCCCGATCTACCTCAGGAGGACCTCGGGACAGCCATCCCGTAGGTCTTCCCCAAAAACTGTGCAAAGAAAGAACTAATTACTTAAACCATACCAAAACTAACAAAACTATTTACATGGCGAAACTATTTACAGTAACTGGGAGCGCAGAGGGGTTGCCACTCCACCTCTATTCCCTTCAGACATGGGCCGTTCACCCATTGTTGAACGCCTCATAGATGGAGACAAACGTCTCCGACAAGTCAATTTCCGGTAAGTTAGTGTAATTTAAAGATACTTGAGAAGCAATTACTTGCATGGGAGCCTTCCCACCAGTCTCCTCAAGCGGGTCAGGATCGGCAATACCCTTCGGGTCGATTGGCTGGCCCTCCCACTCTTTCAGCTGAGAGACGTGGAAGAACTTCAGCCAGTTTCCCGTCCTTCTAGGAATTCTCACCTGGTAAACAGCGGGGTAAATCTGTTTCACAATGGGGACGGGGCCAACCCACTTGGCAGCAAGGGAGTGCTTGTCCTTCTAGAAATTTCTATACAGGACCAATTGCCCCTCCTCCCACTGGCAAGGGTGATGCACCCACCCCAGTCTCCTATCCATCTTTTGCAAGTTCTTCCCCAACTGGGTGGCCACTTGGTGGTGAACTTGCCCTACGTGCTGAATAAGGTTCCTCACCCACTTGTTATTTAGAACCACCGGTTCCAAATCGGAGGAGAGGCTGGTGTTTATCCAAAATGCCTCTGGCAGCATCATCTTCCTCCCAGTCATCACCATGTGTGGCGTGAAGCCGTGGGACACCACCGTGCCTCTAAAGGTCATCAGAATGATCGGCAGCTTTGTGTCCCAATCTTTGCCAGAAGAGCGCACCACTTTTCGAAGGGTTTCCTTCAAAGAGCGGTTCGTCCTCTCGATCTGTCCTGAACTCTGAGGATGGTGGGCGATGTGAAAGTGTTGGCGAATGCCCAGTGCCTTGCACAACTCCTGGGTAACTTCACCAGTGAAGTGTACCCCTAAGTCCAAATCAAGGTCACTTGACACTCCCCACCGCACCCAGACATTGTTAAAGAGCAAGCGCGCTGCCGTGCTTGCCGTGTTGTCTCTACAAGGGAAAGCCTCAATCCATTTGCTGAATGGATCAATGGCTGTTAGACAATATTTATTCCCATGTGGGGTGGTAGGCAGGGGGCCTATAAAGTCTATTTGAATGCGCGACCAGGGACCCTCGATGCATTGGTGCTGGATGGGCGCCTTGGGGCCGGAGGTGTCAGTGTTGACCATGGCGCAAGCCAAGCAGTTGTTGACCCACTGGTCTACATCCTGTCTGATTTGCGGCCACCACCCGGTTTCCCAAACCCTGTCCAGAGTCACACTTCACCCTTGGTGCCCCTGCTCATGCACGAACTGAATGATGTCACCGCGGAGGTCCTTGGATACGATCCAGTGGCGCTGGCCACTGGCATCAATAGCCCAATACACTCCTTCTAGCTGGGAGATCTGGAATTGGCCAGACTCGTCCGAGCCCTTCTTGGCCAATTCCAGGATCTCGGAGTCACCTTTTTGCAACACTCCCAGGTCGAACGTGGGAGGGACTAAGGGTTCCTTTGGGTTCACATTAATAGCGGTGATGGGGGCCCCATCGTCCTGTAAAGCAGCATCCCGAGCTATGGCGTCTGCCCTGGTGTTCCAAATACAGGTAACCATGTTCTTTTTCTGGTGTCCTCGAACATGAGCAACCCACGTAGGGGCCGTCCGTTCTTCAATCTGGGCTGCGATTCAGATCCATTTCTCTAGATGGGCTATGGGCTTCCCATCGGATGTTTTTAGGTCATTTTGGAGCCAGATAGGTAACCAGACACTGGCAGCCTTAGCAGTCCAGTCAGATTCGGTGTAGATGGCCAGGGGGCAGTCAAGCGGTTCATGCTTCAACATAGCCTTTAGAGCTTCTACTTCTGCCACCTGGCTAGAGTGTGGTCGGGCTTTCCCCTGTAGGGTGAAGGAGTCTGTGACTCTGATCGCTCCATAGCCTGTCCATGGGCTACTGTCCACGTGCATGGAGGATCCGTCACAGAACTAGCAAACAAAGCCCTGTAACTGAGCTTCCTCAAGGGAGGCTCCCCATTCCACTGGCCATTGACTAATATTCAAAGGTGGTAAAGGGCACTCATGTGTGTCTCCGGTCACAACTAGACCATAGGGAGCTGGTGGGTCCTGCAGTTGCTTCTGAAAATCCACCCCATGCGACACCAAGGAAACAGTCCATTTGGCAATCCTGGCGTTGGACACTTGGCCATTCTGAACCTTTCCCGAAAGGATGTATTTAAACGGTGTGTGTGGGGGTCTGGACAATCACACGGGTGCCTCCAATCATGAATTCCCAATGTGTTATAGCCCAGACTAATGTGAGGCAGGTTTTCTCGCAGGGAGTAAATATGGTCTCATGTGGGTCCAGATTCCTGGAGGCGTAGGCTATCACACACCGAGTGCCATTTTGTTGTGAAGACAGAACTGCCGCTATACTCCTGTCTGAGGTGGCTAGTTGTATAAGGAATGGCTTGGCCATATTTGGGTGTGCAAGAGCTGGTGCAATCATCAAATCCTCTTTGAGTTGGGCAAATTCCTGCTGCTGTGCTTGTCCCCAGTCCCATTGGGCATTCTTCTTTAGTAGGGCATACAGAGGCTTTGCCTTGGCGGCGAAAGACTCTACAAAATCCCTAGAAAAGTTGAATGTTCCAAGAAGGGAGCACAGGGAGTGCACGTCTGTGGGGGCTGGTAGCTTGGAAATCACTTCTACCCACTGTGCATCAGGAGTGCAACCTTCAGTGCCTAGACAAAACCCCTAGGTACTTGACCTCGGTGGACACCAATTGGGCTTTTTCCCTGTTAGCTTTAAATCCGGTGTTACGGAGCATCTTTAACACCTCATGGGTGATTTCCCTGGTCTTCTTCTCGGAATTGGAATGTATTAAAATATCGTCCACATAGGACAAGACATGGGACTTTGAAGCTGGTTGCAGCTTGTTCCACATCTTGACCACGTGGGCATGGCAAATGCTCAGACTGGAATGGAAGCCCTGGGGCATGCGTTTAAACACATACTGTTGCCCCCGGAACGTGAAGGCAAATTTATACCAACACAACTCATGTAGTGGAATCGAATGAAACGCATTAGCCAAACGGAAAACGCTATAATATTTGGCTCCTGCTGTGATGGCGGAAAGGATTTCATTATATTTAGCCACAACTGGTGCAACAGGAGGGGTGACAGAGTTCATAGCTCTAAAATCTACAGTCATCCTCCACGTTTTGCCGTCGGATTTTAGTACCCGTCATAAGGGCGTATTGCAGATGGACTGCATAGGGGTGACTACGTCCCACTTGAAGAGTCCCTCAATTGTTTTCCCTATGCCTTCCTCTGCTTCAGCCGGGTATTTGTATTGTTTCTGAGGTGGGGGGTCCTGGCCTTCTATCAAGACACAGGCTCCCTTTACAGTCCCACACTCTATTTTGTCTTTTATCCAGACCTCTGGGAAAGCCTTCACCCATGGGTCGCTAGTCATGCAATGCACAGGGGCAGGAGCTTTAATGGCGGCGCAACGGTGCACGGCCGAAATTTCTGCTGGTCCCTGATCTAACTGCCATAGAAACCCGTTCGCGTAGTCCGCCTTGAGCTTGTTTCCCTGGAGGAAGCCGATGCCCAAAAGCCCGTCGTCTTAGCCTCGGTTCTCGCAAGCCCACAACTGGAAACGGAACGTTTCTATGGACATGGGGATGTTAGTCCAAGCTAGGGCTTAGTGACCCCCCCCCCATATCCAGAAATCTGGACATGCTCGGGTGTACATTCACCGCATTTTACAAGTTTGGGCTTGTCACAACTACCAGTGGGACGCACCCACACTCTAACTCCTAACAAGGACAGGACACACCCGTATACTACTCTGGGGGAGGAATTTCTTCCCTAAGTGCTATTTGGGCCTTACTGCTATGGTGTTGGATGGGTGTAGACTGTTCCTACGGTGCTAACACCCTAAGACTCTGGATCCCAGCCCACGATAGACCCCAAGTTAGGGATATGATTCCGGGGTCAGCTTGTGCACACCCCTTGCTATCGGACGATGGTTCACCGCCGAGAGCTAGTGACCACGCCGGGATGGCTGACATACACAAACCCAGCAAGAAAGGGGGATAGATTCCAACCCCGATAGAGTAGCTCCTAGAGCTCACACACCCAGAATTCTCACACACATGTGTGTTCCTGCCTGACTGAATCTCTTGGGACCTGAATGGCCGTTCCCTAAGTCAGTACCAGCCTGATTTGAGGAGGTTCGCGACTCCTTCTCAAATTAGGGGTACCGGGGCTGCCCGCGTTGCTCCACCACTCTGTTACCCTGTTTTCTGGGGGTCCCGGGAGGGAAACGAAATTGCTATCAAAATTATACACGTTGGGGAAATTAGTTCAGAGCACACGTTGGCAAAACGAGAGGCAGGGTAACTTAGCAGTAACACAAGGGTCCATCCATTCTGGGAACCTGAGGCGTCTGGAAGGTCCACAGATAGTCCTAGTGTTCACTATATTCCTTCTCAGCCATAGAAACCCACTGGGTAACCATGGGCAAGTCACAGTCTCTTAGCCACAAAGTTAGGCAAGAGCAAACCTCTTCTGAAAAAATGATACCAAGAAAACTCTATGATAGGGTCACCTCAGGGTCACTGTAAATTGGAAATGACTTGAAGGTACATAACAACAAATGTGGTGTAGCCAAAATTCAATTTTGGGGAGTCTGTGGTGGGACATCCACAAATTTTCTCGGAAGCATTTACACCAAGTTTGGAGGAGATTTTTTGGGGGAAAGTCTGATTTAAAATACAAACTGTGTGACAGAGGAGAGGCGGAAAGAAGAGAAGGAATATCAGCAAGAGATGGGACAGTCCGAAACGTACCTTTACATAAATCCTATATATCCCAAATAAAAAAGACATTGAGTCATGGGTATATCCCGATGTTTGCAATACTGCAACAAACCTGAGCGCTTGGCACTGTGGACAAGGTATTCTAACTCAATGAAATGATCAGGTGGATTCTGTCAACCTTAGCATTCTGCCTAGAAGTCATACTGAGGAAGGTGAGTACGCTTCTGTCACCAATATTGTGTCAACAGTATTCTGCACCATGACATGTAGTCAATGTAGAAGTGCTGCTGTAGAACTCTATTGAGTTAGGTTGCAGTGCAGTGCAGTGCTACAAAGTGAGGTGGAAAAGCAGGCCTTGTCACACCTGTTTATCTGTTTGTTAGCTCTAAACATGAGAGGACTACAGCACTCTGTGGTTTTTGCAGGAAACTAAAATGCCAGGGTAAAGGAAACACTTCATCTGGCTCCAATCAAGCTGTAGTGTTGATGCTTGCTAGGCCACTATTAATGAAGGGTGTTCCAAATTACCATACCTTCCAATTGTCCTGAGTTGCATGTCCTCCCACAGTCTCAGTTTGGCAGGGATGGTCCCTTTTAATTGTCTTTTGTACCACTTTTTAAATTTCCCAGTTTCTTTTTCCTCCTCACACTGTCCTCCTTTACCCTTAGCTTATTCCAGTTGGTACAAATTGAGTTCAAAGTGCAAAAGTAGTTTGAACACAATTATCTCAGCAGGGCCACAAGGACAGGAGAGGATGGAGTCCTGCCCTCCCTGGCAGACTCAGGCAAAAGCAAACTGCTGCTCTCTTCTGATTTGTGTGTTCTTCCTCATTCATAACTTTTGCCATCTTGACCATACTCAGATGTTGCTTGGCCACACATTGTCCCATTTTTCATTGGGACTACTCCTTACTCCTAACTACTCCTTCTAATCATAATTGTTGAACTACTATTAATAATAACTATTACTGTGTTTCTACTATTAATTATTATTATTATAATTGTTACAGTAGTACTATAAAATATTGGACTACTACTGGTACTACTCATGGCTGGCATTGTGTATTGAGATTATGGATTTGTAGTCTACAGTTAAAAGTCCATAACTGGTCTGTACACCCACATCACTACACCACACTGGCTGTCAGGTAGAAATAGTCTTTTTAAAAAACAATTGAAATTTCCCATCCAGATTATACCAATTATTTCTCTAATCTGGCTCTTGGTCACCAACAGTGGCCAGCCAATTCCACTAGGAAAATTCATAAAAAGAGTAAGATAGAGATAACTACCCTTGGTTCCTCCTCACATACACACTGGTTGTGCTGAGCATCCTGAATGCTGCATATAATACTGAGCAACTGATAGGTCAAGCCTGGTTCGTGTAAAATATGCCATCAAATGAGAAACCAAACAGCTCAAAGTCATCAGGATGAATTGGCAGAAGTCAAAATGCTGACTTAATGTTACAAGCTACAAGCTCAACTCCAACCCCGGGCCTATGTACCTCTATAACCACTGCATCAAAAGAAGTGTATCTAACTGTAAACAAAGCCAATGGAATAGTGTCATTAACTGAAAACCCTTTAGGGTATTATAAATTATGAATAAACCTATATTCATCCAGGAACTTCTTGTGGACGACTCTCAAAGAGAAATCCTTAAATAGCGAATTGGGAAAATGGATATGGCCCAATGACTCCACCTTCTGCCCCCCTCTTTTTCCTAAATATGTGTTCCGACCCAACCATGCATTTTAAATTCCAGGCCATGAATGGGTGGTGTTTACCTTGGAATGGGATTGTTACTGCCCTGGCTAGCCCGAGCTTTGGGGGATATAAAAGATATCTGTTGATATCAATAATTCGGCTTCACATATCCCTTCCACGTGTTTGCGAGGCCCCCGGACAAGCACGCATACAGGCTCGGCCGATAATCTCCGTAATATTCCGAAACAATACAGGCAGGCCAGAAATAGCCGACTCGCCGCTTTAGGAGACCTCAAGGCAAGTACCTTCATTAGGTAGGCACGCAGCTCTCAAAAGATCCTCTGCCCCGTGTTGGCAGCTTGATGATCTGACGATACAACGCTCAAGTACTCCGCATTTGCATACCGGCTATCCTATTGACAATTTGGCTGTAACTCAATCATTCAAATTCTGACCTTTCGGAGGCTTTGTCTCCAGCCCCAAATCTATTGTTTTCCCCATGTCCGACCTAGCCTGTGGTCACAATTCTCCTTATAATAACCCCTGACTTTGAGTGCTTCCTTGGATCACTCTTGGCTTCCATCCCGCCTTGCTGTCGCTTTGTCCAGTGAGCCTTCCCCTCAGCTCCACATGCTGAGATCCACGCTCTCCATCTCCTCCGCTTCCAACCGGGCTTCAGGACAGGCGAAGTATTACCCAAACCAGCAACTTGTCTAAAAACCCCTCTATCCCACTCCAACCTTTATTTCTTTAGTTATCTTGTGTGAGTGTGCCGCATACACTGTTTTGATTGTGTTTTTAATAAAACATCATTTATTATTTCAACTTCTGTGTGCTCCTTGACTCGGCCTGACCCCGTAGACATAGGGCTCAAGATCCTGCTAAGTTACCCTGCCTCTCGTAACGCTAAAGCAGTGCTCAGAGCTAATCTTCCCCACCTATTGTTGAGCACATTTTCATGTCCCTCACGGGACCCCCAGTAAACAGGGTAACAGTCTGCTTTAACCCACAACCCCACAGCCACAATAGAAAACCCAGATGGTGCTCCCAGTAGTTCAATGGTGTCACATACACAAGCTGTCATGCTACTGGACCCAGCAGCCTAAAGAAGTTTAATTAAAACTCATGAAACAAAAGAAATCCAGTAGTGTCCATGCTGATAACGATGCTGAGTGAGAATCCATGGGCAAGGCTCCTATCACTCCTTGCAAAGTTCTGCTGTCAATGCTGGAAGACAGGAGCAACTCACTTTGCAACTGCTCTGGTCAAGATTGGAAGGCAAAGAGAGGCAAACTAGGGCATGAGATTTTATCAGCTCTGACTCCACCTGGCACGCTGCATCCTGGCACTCAGCACCAGAACATACATTTACTGGCCTCTCTTCGTGGGAGGACAGCAAATGCACCTCCCCCAGCGACACTGTGCAGCATGAAGGGAAGAATCCAAAAAAGTCTCTATCAGCTCAAAAAGATCTCTCACAAACACAAGTACACTTCACAAATGTTGATGCCTGAACACATGGATTTTAATTAGCATGAGATAAAGACATTCAACATAGATCAAATTGACTGTCTTAAAAGCTCAAGTGTGGAGCAATTCAGGAACAAGGGTGGCAGGGTAATTCATGGAGATCCATCATGCTCCCAATGCCACAGTATTACCTGCAGAAAGAGAAAGACCCAGTAAGATTCAGCCTTTTTTAAAAGTGGAATTATTTAACCCTCATCTACAAACTGAGCATCAAAATTAAATGTGTAGATGCTTGTTTCAAATAAAAGGAAAAAGAGGAAAAACAGATTGTTATTAGACTCATTACTTGAAATAACTTCTCTGACCATTAGAATGAATACTTCCATTGCAAACCCGAAATATTCCCAATGTTTATGTTTCACCCCGATAAAAAGCAATCTATTAGCTTTAAATAGTCAGTGAGTTCTGTAACTCATGAAAATACTGGAATAACATCTAGCACAGTGTGAACAGACTTCCACCTGCTTTTTCCAGTAACCTCAAAGACATAAACCATATTATATCCATGCTAACTGGGCAACAGCTCAGCAGTGACACTTGAGGAGACTTAGTTGCCAACTTGGCCAAAACACAGGACAGCTCTCCCAATTTTATGGTTCTAGGACATTAGCTCAAGATAAACTGATAAGGGAGCATCACTCAGGTGTGATAAGTGATCATCAGACTCTGTATACTCCAACTACAAATGAAGTGTGTGTGATTTGTATATCAGTCTTAGCTCATCCTCCGTTTAGCAGGCAGCTGTTAAACAAGGAAGGGGAAGATAAAGGCCCTATTCCCTACTTTAGTTGGAGTGAACCACAGTCCATGAAACCTTATGCTAGAATTTCTTTTCCCAGTTAGTCTCAAAGCTCTTACTAGACTCCTTTATGACAGATATCAGTGGAACTCCTGCTTTTAGGCAGTACATGTATCTTTCAAAAGCTGTCATGAATTCTTCCTAGATCAGGAGTATATCCACACTACACAATTATAGCTTCTGGAGAATACTTTAACTTCAATGGCCCCAACCTATGGAATCCCTGGATTTTTTAGTGTCATGACATACTCAGAGAGCTCAGAGTGGCACAGTGGTTTGAATGTTGAAACAAGATTACAGGGGATCAGGGTTCAGATCTCCATTCAGCCGTAGAAACCCAGTTGGATGACCTTGGGCAAGTGACACTCTCAGCCTTAGAGGCAGGCAACAGCAAACCTCCTCTGAATAAATTTTGCCAAGAAAAATTTTTCCATATGTCTTAAGTTGATTTCTAACAATAACAATGAAGTATTGCAAATTCTCAATGGGACTCCCAACTACTATAGCCATATGTAGTTAAAGTGGTGTCCAAATGCTCTAATTGTGTCCTTTCAATACTCCTTAGAGCTGTTCTCATTTTGAGTGGAATAAACGAACAAGGAGCTAAAATAAACCAAACAATAAGACAGTATTTCTCTATAAGATTCCTACCTATCGCTTTTTGCAGCAAACAGCACCACGTCTGTCACATTTGCCAATGGGTCTATATTTTTTGGGGCAACGGAGAAACCTGCATATGCCACCCGCACGGTCACATTCAGCAAAAGTCTTCGGCGTTTTGGGCTTTGGTGGTGCAGAGAATGCTGGAACAAAAGAAAGAACTGTCTGATACTTTCATTACACAAAAGTCACTGTTTTTAGTATCATCACTCTTTCTAATAGCAGACTGAGATCCTTTCCACAACTCACCTTTTCTTGGCACCGGGGTGCAGTGCTCACACAAGCAGCCTCTTCTGAGAGGCCCTCACGTCCGGGTTTCTTCAGCTCTGCACGAGCTTCCTGCTCGTGCGAGAGCCCCACCTCTTCCTTTCACAGTGCAGCCGGGGACCTTCCCAGGCAGCACTGAGATAGGAAGCGTGACCGGCTCAGCTCCCGAGTTTCCACACACAAGGTAAGTGCTCCCGGGGCCTGGGAGCGATGCACAACTATGCACCATTTTCGGCTTAGAGCCGAAAATGAAAAAGTGTGTAAGCGGTGCCTGCCAGAGCCTGCAGCGTCACACAAATGTGAGTTTGTCGTGTGGACCGCTCGAGGGGCCCTTTCACATGGAAAATACCATGTGAAAAGGGCCTGAGTCATTTTCAGAATCTCATCTGAGGCAGTGAAGAGGGTCTCCTCAATACTTAGGAAACACATTTTGACAATTTTTCAACTATTTTCATACATTCTTGCATCCCTACAAAAGAGGGTCTTCTTGGTGGCTGCTCCCAGATTAGAAATTAAGCTAGTCATTTTACTGCATCATGATGATGATGACGACGATGGTTATGATGATTAAAAAGTAATAGGTGTTTTAAAAGTATAATTGATTTCACATTGCTTCAGTTATTTCAAGGTAGCTATTGTGTCACCTCTCAAGCCTTCTCTTGTGCAGGCTAAACACACCCAGCTCCCTAAGCCACTAGAATGGAAACCCTAGCTCTACCTTTCTTCACATTTCCCATTTAGTCAAAGTTTACATGACCTCCTACCTGGAGCAGTCATCAACACCAAGAACAGAAAAGCTGAAAGGATGGTGAAGATCCTCATGGCTGAAGAAGTGGGACTCTATATAAAGGAGATGTCAAGATGGAGAGACAACCAACAGGAGGTTATCTCAGAAGCTGAAGAAATGACTGAAAGCTCCTAGTATTTATGAGACAATTGTGTGATTGTGTCACAGGCTATGGACACTTGTAGGTGTTGGTTGATGTTGTGCTCCAGATTGTGCCCAGTAATAATTGCTATGCAAATAGATTGCTATTTGATTGGGAAAAAGTTGCTGGGAAGCTGTAGCCCAACCAAATATCCATATACAGCAGGCAATTATCCAGAGTAGGCATGTGAATGGGGCATTATAGGAACATCATTAAAGGAGACATTCCTAAGCATGAAAAATGCAATGTGCAAAGACAGAATCTAGGGGTCTTAGCAGACTACAGGCTATCCATGAGGCAATGGTGTAATGAAGCATCCAAAAAAGCCAATCCAATTCTGGACTGTATGTACACAACTATACTGATCCAACTGAGGGAAGTAGAAGTTCTACTCTATTCTGATTTGGTCAGACCTCAGCTAGAATAATGTGTCCAGTTCTGGATACCACATTTCAAGAAGGATATTACCAAGCTGGAACATGTCCAGAAAAGAATGGCCAAGATGAACTGAGGTCTAGAAATCAAAGCTTGTAAGGAATGACTTAGGTGGCTGGATATTATTAGCTTGGAGAAAAGAAGATAGAAAGGTGGTATGATAGCTATCTTAAAATATTTGAAGGAATACATGTAGATGCTTGAGCAAACTTGCTTTCTGTTACTTTAGAGACGACAGTTTGAAAGATCTTATTCAAATTTCAATAAAGGAGATCCCACCTAAATATTAGGAAGAACTTATTTACTGTAAGAACTCTCTGACAGTGAGATAAAGTGTCATGGAATGTGGCGGGAACTCTTTATTTTTGGAGGTCTTTCAAAAGAGGATGGATGGACATCTTTCAGGAGTGCTTTAGTTCTATACTCTTAAATTCCAGAGGGTTAGACTAGATGGTCCCTTTCAGCATTAAGATTCTATGATTCTATGAACATATGAATGAATCTTCTACTGAAGTGGATTGTTGTTCCTTCTTGCTCAGGTACCATCCACTTTTGAGTAGCAGTGGTCCTCTGGGGTTTCAGATGCAGGTTTCTAGGATGCAATTCTCTGCTAACTTCGTACTCACACATACATACGTACAAGCATCCTGACACACACAAGTTCTTTCTCCTTTTTAAAGGGCTGGATCTATCATTAGATTGACGGAATTGAAATGCACAGATGGGACCCACCTCCCACCCCAATAGCAGAAAAAGAACAGAGTAAAAAAGTTATCTCCCTGGTCTGTTCCCAGTCGTGGATCTCTTCCTAGCACTGAACTGTCAGATTAGAAGTGAAATAACTGGTGGGGCGGGGGAGGTTGCTAAACTCAACATAACTCATTCTATGCCACTGGACTACTGTTAACCTTTGACCATTATGCTGATAAGAACTCAAGAACCCATCAGCTTAGTGGTAGAAGCCATTTGCTATTTTACTATTTGACATTTCATCTCAGGCAGCTAAATATCTGAGGCCACCACTACTTCTTTCACTCTTTCTTTTTCCTTTAAAAAATAAACAACGAAAAGCAACAATTGTACTTACTTTTGAATAACAGGCAGGTAAAGAATATTATGAGAGCCAGTGTGATGCAGTGGTTTGACCACTGGACTATGACCATGGAGACCAGGGTTCAATTCCCCTTTCAGCAGCAGAAGACCACTTGGTGACCCTGGATGCATCACACACTCAGCACCAAAAAAACCCATGATAGAGTTACCTTAGAGTTGCCAGAAGTCAGAAATGACTTGAAGGCACACAACAGCAAAACCAAAGTATGTTACAGCCATGTAGTCTTTATTTTACACAATTAAGGGTTTAGAGTAGCACATACAAGTCAATGTTTTCCACATTTAGCACCTGCACAAATGGTTTTCATGCCCTCCCGATCGATCCTTTGTTGTTCCACTTTTTCAGCTGCTTTTAAAGTGTTCCTTTTTCTCTCTACTCCCACTTTTCCCTTCATTTTCAGTTTACTTCCATTGCTGCCAACTGTAGTAGTTTGCACTGAATCATTCCTCTCAATAGAGGGGAGAGGAAGCCTAAATATCCTAGAGGCACCAGATCCCATCTTATCTTGGAAGCTAAACAGGCTCAACCTTGGTTAGGTCTTCGATGGGAGACCACCAACCAATACCAGGCGCTGTAGGCTATAATAGCTCCTTTAAAGTTTACATTGAAACCTAGAGTAAATTCAACATTATGTTGATATGATAAACAAGAGCCTCCACGGCCTGGACACTTCCATTAAAACATCCTTTCATGTCATAGTTATTTCTACAAATGAGCATGTATTCTCTCATACCTTTCCATCCGAATCTCTGGGTTGGAGACAGAGAGGCATAGAGATACTCACTGCAAAACGCATTGTACATTTACTTTACATTTTTGCGAAGTAGAAAGATTTCATAAAGTAGCAGTTAGTGTTATTTGAAATAAGCTTGTAGAAGAGAATTCTATGGAAACCACAGACTGCCAAAAAGATAAATGAATGGGTCCCAGAGTTGATCAAACCTGAACTTTCCCCAGAAACCCAAAGGACCAAACTGAAACTATCATAGTTTGACCATATAACAAGATGACATGACTCCTTAGAAAACGGGATGATGCTTTGTAAACTGAAAGACAGTGAAAAAAGAGGAAGACTGCATTACAGGTGGACAGACTCAATCCAGAATGCTACAGGCCTGACTCTACAAGATCCTGGAAGGGCTATTTTGGAGGTCCTTTTGTTCATAGTATCACCATGCCAATTATTTTTTAAAAAAATCCAAATAATACTTTTGGCTCCAAGCAATCTTTAACACTATAGAGGAGTAGCCCTCTAGGTTACTTTAGACCTGGAACCAACTTTTTAAGATATAAATGAAGTGAAATGAAATAGCCGGAGACCCAAAACATAGGGAAACGGTCCCAATTTTTTTAAAGGAAAAATTGAAATTGTAGCAAGTTGGGGAGCACTGGAGGCCTTAAAAATGGGCAGGGGAGTCACATGTTGCCTGTGGTTTTTCCTGTTCCACAGTTGTGTATTATAGCAAAATAAGGACAACAAAGAAAACTATAGCCAGCAGAAATCTATTCAGGGCTCACAAAAAGGAAATGTAGCCAGGTTGGCCAGGGTAATCATTTAAAAATCTGTTTTAGGGAATTCATTTGTTAGTCAACTTCAACAAAAGGAAAGGCATCTGAACACCTTTAGGTGTGACTAGTGGCAACATGAAATTTGCATTATCAAAGATCAGGCACCCATCCTTCCAGGAATCAGTGCCAAGGCAATTGTTTCAAGGAAGCCAGGTTGAAACCAACTATTGACAAACTTTGAAGAGAAACACATCTGTGTTGCAAGGGCTTGGGCTGATGCCAAAGAAACCTGATAATCTGGTGCATTTACTGGCAGGTGCTCAAACCGGCAGAAATGAATAGCAGCTATGCACCTTTCATTGATGCAAATGAAACTGCAAAGTTTGCTCATTACAGATGCATCTCATTTACTAGCTTATCTGTGTTACAGAGCACAGCTGTGGAAGATTGAAAAGTGTCCCAGTTTTTCTATCACTGTTTTATACTTCACTTTTTATCTTCTGGCACTCTGCTGGCAGTGCAGTAAATCAAGAGATTCATTCAGCTGCTGAGCTAAGCAATTCAGAAAAGTTTCTCAGGCTTCCTATGTCGTATACTGTATCCTGAGGCTGAAGCGAGGGTGGTGGCAGCTTCAAAGTCTGTTTGTTTTTCCTGAAACAATCTTTCTAATATTCTAATAAAATATAATAGAATAATATAATAGAATAATAATATTCTAATGTAATATTCGAATAACAGAAGGTTGCTATCCCTTCTCCACTATAGCCAATACAGGTCTCTTTTACAAACACACATACATACATACAAAGGGTGAGAGAGGGTGGGAAGTACCATTTGTCGATAAGAAATAAAAATTGGAGAGCTTTCAATCATGGTAAAACTAAAAACTGAAGCTTGCTTACCCTTTGAATTTTTTCCAAAAGAAAATTCTTCAGTCCAAAAAAATGAGTACAAAATACACTTAGTAGGGAAGAATACATAGAAGACTCTTTATATCAGTGAAAAGGGCATTTAGAAATGCCTTATAGTAGATACGCTTTCAAAAATGCTTTTATTATGGAATGGGAGTTCAAAAATACGTGTATCGGGGGAAACCCACAAAAATCAATTCAGGACAAACCCAACTTAAGACTGAAAAGAATAGAATCAGAGAGAAGTCAAAATTGACTGTCGATTCTGAATTTAAAAAGTATTCTTAAGATAAAGACTAGAACCCTGCTGGTATTGTGTATATGCCTACGTTCTCTGATTCTATACAATACAATATACAAACAGGTATCTACAAATATTAACAATAAACCAAAAAAAAAAGCTAAGATACTAAACTAAATTATTTACACTAATCAAACAATTAAGATGTTAACTAATTGAAAAATTAAATAATAACAACGAATAAATTTAAGCTAACAAATACAAATAACTAAAAGAACAAATATTTAACACACAAAATAAAAGGTGGTTCCTGCCCCAGCTATCAACTGCCCATAGTCTTCTATCTAAACACTAATATAATAACTCTACTCCAACCAATTAAAGTTAACATTGCTGCTTAATCTTATATCTATAATTCTATAACATAAAACATTTGAATCAATATTTGAATTCAAGATAATTCTCAGTTAATTAATATCTTTACCACACAGCTAAACAAGTTAGTCACCTTAAAATATTTTGATATCTAATATAATATCGATGACATACATAAAGAAAAATATTAAAATATAGCAATAAAGTAATATCATCTATAATTTTCTTAACCCCTTTTGAATGACATCAAATTATAAATCCAACTCTTCAAAGCAAAACAAAATAGTAACAAGTTCAGAACCCCAAAATCACAATATCACCCTCATTTTCTTTAAATATTCAATTAATAATTGCCAATTCTTTTTAAAATCCTTTTCTGACAGACCATTTAATCTATCTGTCAGTCTATTCTTTTCTGCTATTGTCATCAATCTACCGAGCCATTTGTTCATTGTTGGAGTTTCTGTTTTTTTCCAATATTTTGCATAGAGCAATTTTACTGCCAGTTACATATATTGAATCATTCTCTGCCATTGTTTGTCATAGCTACTATCTTCCTGCCAAACTCCAGAGTAACAATCCACTTCAGTAGAAGGTTCGTTCATATGTTCATAGTAGGGATGGGCCAACCGAATCCTTGAATCCTGGGTAAGGATTCAAGATTCCCGAATCCGAATCCCTGTGCCAAAATAGGCAAACCAAATCTTTTGAATCCACCAACTAAATAGATTGTAGAAGACTGGGATGCCTGAAAATCAGGGAGATTGGGACACTTGAAAACCAGGAAGACCGGGACACCTGAAAACTTGGGAGGCTATACAAACAAGGGAAGATAGTAAGTAGGTGAGGTTTTCCCTCAGAGTAATAATGGCCTTTGCTAACAATTTCAGAATTACAGCTGGGCTTGTATTCTAAGATATTTGAATTGAACATTTCATATTGAAGTTCAGTACTTGACTGGAAGTTACAGGCTTGAGATTTCAAGGACAGTTGAAACATTCCTTTGCAGAGCTCCCTCACAAACCTCTTTCACACACAATTCTGGGGTTTGGAGTTTTACAAGGTGTCACAGCCTTCTCTGATAAAATGTGCTGGTGCATCATGAAACTACAAACCCCAGGATGCCAGAAGAAGCTCTGCAAAGAAAAACCAGTTTTGACCTGGATTATCTCTCTACTGTAGTATGTGGCCCTGTTTACACAGGCAGGAAAAGGTGGGATTAATCCACATTTTCCTGCCTGTGTAGAAAGGACCTTCATGTCATTTTCAATCTGGGGAGATCCTGAGGCAAAACTAGGACAATTGTCTTGGCCAGATTTCTTCAGAGGGAGACTTGCCTTTGCCTAGGCTTTTGTGAGTCTGTCTTGCCCAAGATTATCCTTCTTTCCTTTGCTTTTTAAACCCTTTCTTAAAAAAGAATTTGAAAGATTCGAGATTCGTGAGATTTGTGGATTCCCAGAACCTTCCAGGGATTCAGATCCAGATTCGGATCCGGAAAATTCTGGATTTGTCCCATCCCTAGTTCATAGGATCATAGAATCTTAGAGCTGAAAGGGACCATCTAGTTTAACCCTTTGGAATGTAAGAGTACAAAAATAAAGCATTCCTCAAAGATGTCCTTTCATCCTCTTTTTAAAGACCTCTAAGGGCAAAGAGTTCCCCACATTCCAAGGCAGTTTATCTCATTGTCAAAGAGTTCTTACAGTAAATAAGCTTGCTCAATCATTTCTATGCATCCCATCAAAAATGCCATATATGAATATTTGGTTTGGGCTACAGGTTCCCAACAACTTCTTCCCAATTGAATAGCAATCTATTTGCATAACAATTATTACTGTGGACAAATTGCAGCAAAACCTCAACCGACACCTACAAGTGTCCATAGCATGTGACACAATCACCCAATTCTCCTATAAATACTAGGAGCTTTCAGTCATTTCTTCACATCCTCAGAAAACCTCCTGTTGGTTGTCTCTTTATCTTGGCATCTCCTTAACAACTGCCCCAATTCTTCAATCATGAAGATCTTCACCATCTTTTCATCTTTTCTGTTCCTGGTGTTGATGACTGCTACAGGTAACATGTCCTGTAAACTCTGGATGAATAGGAAATCTGAAGAAGGGTGGAGCTAGGATATCCATTCTAATGGCTTAGGAAACTGAGCGTGTTAAGCTTTCAGAAGAGAAGACTGAGAGGTGATGCAATGGCCAACTTTACATATCTGAAGTGATGTCATATAGAAGATGGAACAAAGTTCTCTTCTGCTGATCCAGAGACAAGGGCATGAAACAATGGATCCAAACCCCAAGAACAGAGATTCCAGCTAAACATTAGGAAAAACCTCCTGAGAGTAAATGTAACCGACTTGCACAGAGCATGGTAGACTCCTCTTCTTGGAGGACTTTAAACAAATGTTGGGGGATCATCTCTCAGGAGTGCTTTAGCTATGTATTGTTACATGGCAGGGGATTGAAGGAGATGGTCCTTGAGTTCCCTTCCAATTGTATGATTCCATGGTGGTATTCCCTCTATTGATAAGCAACCCTTAATCTACTGAAGGCCTTACTCAGTTCTGGATGCTAGAATTCTTACACCCAAGTGTGCTTTCACTGTTTTGCTCCCAACATCTTTGCCCTAACATCATTTTTGGCCCATATTGCTTAAAGATAGCTCTGAAGGCCCACACGAGTAACAGATGCATCCTTTAAGCAATATGGGTAAAGATATACTGCCCTATGTTATCTGCTTTAAGAATCATTTGAGGAGAAAGATGTGCTAAAAGAAGAATGAAATATGTAGTTTCAAGTTCATCATCACTTTTGAGATGGATGACTAAGCCCTCGGTAGAGACATCCAGTGAAGTCCCACATTTTTCTGCTCAATGGTATAAATACATGTGCCAGAATCCTCTTGGTGCTCTACACTTCTGTAAGTTCATTTACACGTGCAGCTGTACTTTTGGGGGCCCATTATAGAATGAGCAGAACCCATTTCCTGGTTACATAAGTGGAATTCCACAAGCATCACGATTTTGTGTTAGTCCTAAGAAGAGTAAAGCCATTGAATCAATAGGATTTACTACTGTATTGATTCTCCATTTATTCACTTGAGTTGGGACTAACCCAAAAGATTCCAGCTTTCCAGTTGTACATTCTTGGGTGGCACATTTCTTTTTGTCGGTGACTCAAGTGGGCCAACTGATTCATTGGGAGTGCAGAAACAGCCACAAAAGTGCTCAGCTACTTTTGTAGGCAAACAACAAGATTTTGGTTATTATTTAATGTGTGTTAGTTAGTTTGTTTGTCTGTCTGTTTGTTTGTTTGTTTACAGGCTTCCCCCACTTATCTGACAGGTTAGGGACTAGAGCCCTGTCAGAAAACAGAATCGGTTGAAAAGCAAGATCCATGTACCATACATTAGGGAGCAGGAAGGATGGACGGAGGCTCACTTGGGACCGATCATACATGCGCTGCTTGCAAAGGCTCTCAGTGAGCTTAGCACTTCCACTATCCCTCAACAGGCTTTGCAAACAGACCACATGTGTGAGTAGTTTGAAGTGAGCCTCCGTAGGTGAGAAGAACTGAGGAAAGACTTAAACCCCCATCAAAGTAATACAATTTGTCATTTAACTGGGAACAGTCAAGAGAGTGAATCATAAGATAACAAGGCATCAAAAAGTGGAGCCTTCCTGTATTTGAGTTCTATCCTGCCCTTTTTCTAAGGTTGGGATGGAAGGTGATTTCCAAGAGTTTAAAAACTTTAGCTGAAAAAAACAAAAAATAACCCACCTTAAAATACTAATGAAATCAGTTATACTGTTAGAACACCTATTAATTTTTTAAACACCGTCCTCATCATGCAGTAAATTATTTAAAAAGTCCACCTAACTTGCTCAGTCTCCAATCTGGGAGGGCCACCAAGAAAGCCCTCTTCTGTAGGGATGGGAAGAATGTTTGAATATAGTTGAAAAATAGTCAGAAAGTGTTTTGTGAGGATTGAAGAGACCCTCTCACTGAGGAGGATCTTTGAAGTTGGGAACTAATTCTTAAGAGTGTCACATGTGTTTTTCCCCCTCACAGGAAGCAACATTTTCGGCACAGAAGACAATATTTCAGCACAGAAATTACTGTTTTCTGCACAGAAAATGTTTGCTGCATAGAAATGGCTTTTTCTGTGTAAAATATGTGCAAAATTTGCTCAGAATAAGTCCTGAACTGTTAATGGTCTTCAAAAATTGCATATTTTTGGAAAATTTTCTTGCACAGGGAAGAAAATTGCTAAAATTACTCATTGCTTCTTTTGAGAACAAAAGTAATGAAGAATTACATCCCTGAGCTCCTGTATCTGCCCCAGATGAGCTTCTAAAAATGACTGAGTCTGCTCTTAGAAAGAGAGATGATGCAAAGAACAGTGACTTTTGTGTAATGAAAATATAAGGCAGCTCTTTCTTTTGTTCCAGCACTCTCCTCGCCACCCAGGACTTTAGAATGTTGCCGTGCTGGTGGTATATGCAGGCATCTCCATTGCCCCATCATGTATAGACCCATTGGTAGGTGTGGTGAACGTGGTTCTGTGTGCTGCAAAAAATGGTGAGTAAGAAATTTCACAGAAAAATACTGTCTTATTGTTTGTTTGGCTTATTTTAACTCTTTGTTCATTTATCCACCCAAAATGAGAACAGCCCTAAGGAGTATTGATAGTGCACAATTAGAGCATTTGGATACCACTTTAACTACCTATGGTTTCATCCTATTTAATCCTGGAATCTGTAGTTTTATACATACAATGCTGTGCCAGTGAATTCTAACACTATAGTTGATAGGGATCTACTTGAGAAATTGGAATACTCCTTGTTTTTGTTATAAATCGAGTTTGACTTATGGCAATGCTATCACAAAGTTTCATGGGCAAAATTTATTCAGAGGAGGTTTGCCATTGCCTTCCTCCAAGATGTGAGAGTGTCACTTGCCCAAGGTCATCCAACTGGGTTTCAATGGCTGAGTGGAGATCTGAACCCTGATTCCCCCATAATCTTGTTTCAACATTCAAACCACTGTGCCACTCTGAGCTCTCTGAGTATGTCATGACACTACAAAATCCTGGGATTCCATAGGTTGGGGCCATGGAAGTTAAAGTATTCTCCAGCTGTTATAATTGTGCAGTGTGGATCCATTCCTGGATCTAGCAAGAATTCATGACAGCTTTTGAAAGATACATGTACTGCCTAAAAGCAGGAGTTCCGCTGATATCTGTCATAAAGGAATCTCGTAAGAGCTTTGAGACTAACTGAGAAAAGAAATTCTACAAGAAGGTTTCATGGACTCTGGTCCATTCCATCCAATTCAGCTGGTGAATTTCCCCCTTTTCTTTTGAATCTGTCAAAATTCAACAGGAAGTGATGTCACAAAACTTCCTGTTCACATTTGAGATGGGACTTCAATGAAAATGGACCTATGGGGGGAGGTTCTAGAGGACTGTATTTTTGTTCCTATCAGAGGGTTTCTTCATGTTTTTTAGTTAAAAATAACATGTAAATCATGCCATTTTTTTAAAAAAAGAAGGTTGGATATAGGGCCTTTACCTCCTTGCTCCCTGTTTAACAGCTGCCTGCTAAGTGGAGCAGGAGCTGAGATTGTTATACAAATTACACATACTTTGTTTGCATTCAGAGTCTACAGAATTTGAAAGTCACTCATCAAGCCTGAGCGATGCTTCCTTATCTATTTATGTTGCGCTGGAGTCCTAGAAGTATAAAATTCGGAGAGCCATCCTGTGTTTTGGACAAGTAGAGAACTGTGTCTCCTCAAGTGTCACTGCTGAGCTGTTGCCCAGTTAGCACGAATACAATATGGTTTGCATCATTGTGGTTAAAGGAAGAAGCAGGTGGAAGTCTGTTCACATTGTGCTGGATGTTGTCCCAGTATTTTCATGACTTACTGAACTCATGGGCTATTTAAAGCTGATAGATTGTATTATATCAGGGTGAACTATAAACATTGGGAATATTTCAGATTTGCAATGGAAGTATTCATTTTAATGGTCTGAGAAGTTATTTTAAATAACAAAGCTGATAACAATATGTTTTTCTTTTTTCCCCTTTTATTTGAAACTAGCATCCACATATTTAATTTTCATCCTCAATTTGTAGATGTGGGTTAAAGTATTCCACTTCTAACAATGACTGAATCTTACCGCACCTTTCTCTTTCTGCAGGTAATACTGTGGCATTGGGAACATGATAGATCTCCAAGGCTTACCCTGACAGCCTTGTTTCTGAACTGCTCCACACTTGAGGCTTTAACACAATCAGTTTGATGTATGTTAATTAAAATCCGTGTGTTCAGGCATCATCGTTTGTGAAGTGTACCTCTGTTTTGAGGAGATCTTTTGAGCTGGTAGAGACCTTTTGGGTGTGCTAACTATTTAGACAATTTGGATTTGTTACCACACTGGTATACTCTATCCCAGGGACTATAAATTTGATATCAAATATTCCCACCATGCAAAAGAGGTTTCTGGAATGGGTACATAGACATAGAGGTTGAACGACCGAAAATAGGTCAGGCAAGGGAAAACCCCAGGCACGTTCCCCTAGGGGACCTCAGGCTAAACACGTCTGCACAGACAAAAGGCTTTCAGCCAACCTGAGTGGATTATTGGGTTTTCCCCAGGTTGAGCAACTCCAACTTTAGAAAAGTCCTACACTGCAAGGTCCATCTGCATAAGCCAATCATGCAGACTACCAAGTTGCCGTTGTGTGGCATTTCTCCCTTTGTTTTGGACATTGTTCTTCCCGGAAGAGAGCCTGCCCTTGAGGTACGTTCTGCCCTATAAGTAGTCCTAGTTTTTGAGGATCTCTTCAGAGAACTCCCTGCCATGCTAGCAGACCGGCGCTCTGTTAGACGAGTGATCCCCTCAGCTGCTTCTCTTTCCTGAGCCCCATTCTTCTCACCACTTCCTGGACTGAAGACTTCAGGATAGGCGCAGTATTGCTGCCTTTGCACCCTCTCCACTGAATCCCCTATTAATTTTCACCTCTTTCCTTTCTCAATAGGCCTTGTGTATGCGTGTGTGTGAGTGAGTGTGTTGATGCATGAGAATGCATTTGTTAATAAAATCCAGTTATTGGTACATTAGTCTGGCTTTTCGCTTCGTTGGGCCCCATAAAAATTGGGTAAAAGATTTTGCTGGGTTACCCTGCCCCTTGTTTTGCTATTGCCAGTGCTTTGCTAATTTCCTCAATCTTTATATTTTGGAGTGAATCGAGGTGTCCCCCAGGGGACCCCCAGGAGTCAGGGTAACAGATTCCCCCTTTCGTACTGCATACCGTTACTTGCGGGAGGTGCAGGTAACCCAGCTTTCCACGGTAGCTGGAGATGGAAGGATAAATGTTCCAGCAGCAGTGGTAGTTGGAACTGGAGAGACTAGCAAATAGCTCCATTCTGAGCAACATCTGTGGCGAAGGCAATGTCTCTTCAAACTCTAGCAAAACACATTTCTGTTTTGTGTGGGCTGTGTACCACGTCAGTTAGACTCATGTTCCTTTGTCAGGGTGAGTAGGAAGCCCCGATCCCTCTTCTGTGTGTGATAGCTCAACAATTGTAGCTCCCTGCAAGACTTGTGGTCTGTGCACTGTGTGTGGTGCCGATTGATAGTTGGGCGGTGCACAACACTGTGTGGGGTAGTGATTGACTCTAGATTAAGGCTTTTCCCTGGATTTGTAAGTAGTTACCCCCCTAGCTGAAAAATAAATAAGGCAGGGCTCAGATTTGCCCCCCCCCATCCTTCTCTCCCCACTGTCCAGCCAAGCAGTGTACATTCTGCATGGCTCATTTCCCCCCCTGGTAGCACCAGGACTTCAGGAAGTCTTCCCATCCCTGAGTCCTGGTCCTTTATCCTCAGTTCCAAGGATGTGTCCTGGCCAATGGAGCTCAACATCTTTGAGTTAGTTGAAAGTTTTCGAATTTGATTTCATATTTGTGTAAGAGAAAGCATGATATAATGCTCCCTCACTCTCTTTCTTGATTGGCAGCTTTTTGATTGGTGTTTTGAATTGGCAAAAATGTTCCATGAGGAGGACAAAAGAGACAAATTGGAGGAATAGGTTATTAAAATGGGAAATAACCCATGGAAAGAAGGGTCCTTTAACACTGATTCATTTGCTATGCTGCAGGAAGTCTGCCACACTAAATCTAAAGAGAGGTCACTGTTTGGTCCATCAAAAAATGCAATGGCTTCTTGGGAGTTCTAGATGGCTCTAAATGATGCCACCAGTCTTATCCAAGAGCTTAGAAAAATGACCAAAATGCAGGCCAATGAACTGGATTTCCTGAGGGCCCAGAATAATATGTTACTGGCAGACAAAATGGCTTTTTCATCTGCTGCACAAGAGACCTGAGCTAAATTAGAAAAGGCACAATTGGAAAACTAGGTGCTTAGGAACCAAACAGACACATTAACAGAGGAGCACTCAAAGGTGCAGCAAGCTGTCCAGTATTTAGCCAACCAGCCTAAGGTCCAACATGCAAACGTAAACCATAAGCCTCGTGAATGCAAGATCGTGGACTTGAAGCAGCAGCTATCCACTAAAGAAATGTGATTGCTATGGTGTGCCCCGAGATTTCCCCAGTATACCCGGTGCACACCCTGGAACACCCCCTACTGGACAATGCATACCCGCAGACACCCTTCAGTCTCAATTGGGATCAGCTAGCCCTGCTCAACTCAGTCAAGACCAAATCTGTCACCACAAGGAGGGGAAGCACAAATAGGGCAGCTGAAACCCAGGAAGTGGAGGAAATGGTTCCATGGACTGCCATCAAGGCAAAGGCCATCTCTGAACAGTTAGGCCCCCTCAATAAGGATAGAGGCATTATATGGTGAAATGCCATTGCTCACACGTATCCAACAGCCAATGGGCAGGACCTGACCCAATTAGCGAGGCTTTATTTGTCCCTCTCAAGTCTGCCAGCACTAGAATCAGTGACGGCTGCTCATGAACTGGTCAAACTGGACATGTACCCTTGGATGAGGGAAATTGTCCACATTCCTTGGGCAGGGCAAAGAGCCAATGCCCTCTTTGTCAAGGAGCATCAGGCTCTGAACAACAGTTCTGAGGCTTAAATTGCCAGGAAGAAGCTGCTAGCTATCCTGACATGGAAGGTTAGATTCTCTACAGACCTGGGCGACTATGACTTTCATAGGGACAAGTTTAAGAATCTCCTTTATGGAAATCTGAACTCACAAACCAAAATAGCAATGGGCCCCATTGATCTGGACATCTCACCATGAGGCTACTTGGCAGAATAGATCCACAGGCTCTTACACCTCCTGAGGGAGTCAGGTGCCCATTAAGGTCACTAGGAAGGGAGAAGACTCCAAGTTGTGGGAACCAGTCCAAACACTGACCTATAGTAACCACAAGTCACACATAGAATACAATAAGACAGGCAGTCCTGGTAATCTGGCCCTTTGTGGTAACTGGGGAGAGACATATGCTCCGGTGGTGGCTGTGGTTGAAACTGAAGAGAGCAACATAGTGGCTCCTTTGCCAGCAGTGGTCATGGCCAGGACAACTGAGGAATTTGGGAAAACAGGAAGAGGCCAGCAGTTCTCACCAGCAATAGGGAGGGCATGACCCTCCAAGACAGGGCAAGGAGAGGAGGTATATATGGGAACTGCTCAAAAGAGCAGGGACCAGTGGTTCCTGTTCCAGCGCCTTAATGGATGACACAATTTAGGTGGTCTACCTGATTGTGGAACCAGAGGGGCTGTTCTTGGCAGTGCAGGAGGCTGTTAAGCTCCCTCTTGTCAAGCAAAAGACCACCTTGAAGTACAGGGGGTCTGAAGGATCTTCAGATGCAGCTGGAAATTGGGTCCAGGCTGTTGTCTGCTCTGGAATTCAACAGGCACAGCAGGACTCAAGGCTGCTGAAGGTAAATCATGACTGTTTCTGGGAGACTAAGGGGTTGGTGGTCTACAACCCCTCTTAAGGACATTATATTAATTGCTGCCTGGCATCTTGCAACTAAAGGTTTGTTTTCAATGGAATTCTTTGGATTATGCAAGGAGCCCTGGTCTGCTACAACTGTAAATCTTTCCCTAAAGCTAAATAGCTCTCTCGCAAGAAGGACAGTTTTAAAGAGACAGTACTCTTTTTCTAAGGCTGCCAAAGTAAATATATGGTTACAACTAATCAAAAGTGTAAATTTTTGGAAGGGGATTTAGGAAGATGTTGTCTTCTTGATGCCTGTGGATTTAAAAAAAATACATAATTTTGTATTTAGAATGATTATAATTTTGGATTGAGGAAATTAAACTGGAAGTAATTGGAACTAATTGGAACATTTACCCCATGAATCATTGTAATACGCCATCTACAGGGAAAAACTGTATCTATCCATGAGGGGAAAAAATTTATTTAGGGTTATCCTGGCCTTAAAGATAAATATTTTCAATAATTGCTTTGACTGGACTTTTGTTCTGACTTGCTTAACAAGATGGATTTACACATTGACTGTGACCAAGAGAAAGTGCCAACTTACTTCATGGAGTTCTTGATGGAATTTAGAGACTGCACACATAAAGCGGTGAGGCAATTTGGAGAAATAGAAAGAAAGCTAACAGATTTGTTGGACTCAAATAATTCTGCCATAGAGGACCTAGGTGGAGAAGAAAATACTGAAGTAATGTTTGTGTATTTTGGCAGATTTAAGTTTGACTTATACTCTGAAGAATGTATTGATGTACTACAGGAATTGCAGCAGGAGAGATCACAAGAAGTCCACAAAAGAATTTTTCAAAAGGAGATGGCCTATGTGTTGAAAGAATTGAAGGTTCAAAGTCCTCCTGTTTTGGGGGGGTTGGAGCAAGAGAGATTATAAGAGCTGTCTCAGGAACTGCTTCAACAAAGATTTGAGGTGCAGGAGAAGATCTGTTCTGAACCTGCGCGAAGATATGAAATAAACTTTAGCAGTCAAAGTGGTGGGAAAAGACATAGGATGGATATGATCTTCTTTAAAGAATAAAGTGGTAAAGATGAGGATGAGGATATTGGATATGATTTGATAAAGCAGTTTTATGATTCTGAAAGTCTCTAAAAAAGAAGATATATAATAATCTATCCACAGATGTAATAATTATCATAATTTTGTTGAATTGATAGAAATGGGGAAAAAAGAAGGCAGTTGATATTAAGAGGGTAAGCTTTATAACTTCAACTTGGAGTATTGTTTTTGTTTTGTTTTGTTTTTTCTTTCTTTCCTTAAACTCACATGAAAAGTATAAACTGATAAATGAATTAAACTGATTGTTGCTTTGAAAGTCTAATTCTTATATAGTTTATCTAATCCAATATGGATTACTAACAATAATATTACCAATAGATCTTGTTGGCTATTACTTTATATTTTAGGACTATATATTAGTATATTAATGTTTGATATTAACTAAATATATACGTAGTTAGATGAATATATATGATGTTATAGGAACAGCAACATGTCGTTATTATGATATCTAAAGTGACAGATGGTTAGGTGTTTGACTGATTAATTACTAGTTGCTGTTTGCAGCAAGGGTGGGAACCAATTTTTAATTTTTCTTTTTGTAGTTTTGTTAAATATTCTTTTCTTATGTACTCTTTATATTCTGTAGTGTTTTTTTCTTTATAGTATGGTTTGTGTTAATTGTTGGCCTTGGCAGGTTTATGTTTTGTTTTATGTTTTTTCTATGCTTGTTTGTTTTTATTAATTAAAAATGGTAAAAAAAAAAAGCAAGGGGCCACTGATCATTTTCATTTTGGCACATAGTTCTTAATACGTTAGATTTAGCTTTTAGTAGATGGTAGATTTTGACTTTCTTCCCTTCAGCACAACAGTGGCAATCATGGCTCCACTCTTGCGTCAAAGGTTTTCGTGGCCGGAATCCATAGGTTGTTGTGGGTTTTCCGGGCTTTGAAGCCATGTTCTATTAGTATTTTCCCCTGACGTTTCACCGGTATCTGTGGCTGGCATCCTAAAATACTAATAGAACACAGCTTCAAAGCCTGGAAAACCCACAACAACCTACAGTAAGAACCATTCTCCTTTTCTTCCCCCTATTAGTTAGTTCTTCCCCCTGTTAGTTGTCTCTTGACCCCACAAATCGGCTGCATCGTGTACGATTGTTAAAAGTATACACCCTGAAAACAGGAATGAGGAGGTCTTTAGCCAGGAAGGCCCAAAGGCAAAATCACCCTACTTCATCACCAAGTGCAAATCCAACACAGCTGCCTTGGCATTCAACAGTCTCTATTCGGCAGCCCCCCCACTCCAGCTTGACACATGGTGATTGTTACAGTTGCAACTTGGAACACTGGAGATCCCTTTGTGCTTTCCATCCTCCTTGGAACTGCTGAAGGGCACACAGCTTCTATTGAAATCAATTTTGTCTCACTGTCGGGGAAATGCAAAATTGTCCAGGTTACAGATTGGCAGAAGCAATACTGGAGTATGCTGTGAACCGATTTAGCTAAAAACAGTCCACTGTCCTGATTCACCTCTCTGAACCAGACTGCTTGCAATTCGAGTGACAAATCAATTTGGTTTCAGTCAAAGGGAATACTTGTCCTGAACCTCATTCACGAGGGAGGCAGGTACACCCTCCAGTTCATCCATTGGCATGCGATCACTACTGCATTCAATCCATTACTTAAGGACGCTGCCACACTGATGCAGACAGAGTCTCCCATCACGGGTTCACAAGTATTAAAATGAGATATTTGCAAACTAATACTATTACAGCTGATGATCTCCTTGAAAGAGATCCAAGTAGGACTTCATGAATTGAATATCACCACACAGTGGCCTGAGTGTGCACCCTATTTACACCCCAGTGAAGCCGGCTGGGCAGAATGGCTTAAGTTGTCGTCTGGATCTGTAAGTCCCACTAGAGTTAAATGGGCATGGACAGATCGGATTACATCTGTTAGGAGCAGGCATGTCTCTCTTAGATGCAGCCAACACTGATGTTTTAGCAAATGTTGTCCTACATTACTACCAGAATGGCTAATGTGGATGAGCCCTTGGAATACAGATAGTCTCAGGAAACATACTGTATTCCAAAAACCGTAATCATCGGGATACAGTATCCAGACCCAAATGGCAGACTGTTAGCGTAGAAGGGTACCGACACAGAGCAAACCTTGGCATTATTTGTTCAGATGATGATTTGAAGTCCCACCATCCCTGTTTGACACCCCTTAACAGCTATGATGGCCAGTGCACCTATGAAGTCATCCATGACACCTATTCAGCCATTGTTTTTACTGGAAAAGGATGTGTGTGCATGAGAACTGTCTGCCACAACATCACACTAAATGGATACAAGTTACAGCCCATGGTGCCCACTTTAAATCTCTGTTTTTGCAATCTTACAACATGAATTATTGCAGTTCATCCAGTACATGAGTGTTGGCTTAGGATGCCAGAAAACCAGGAAGCCCGCTGGAGGATGTTCAGAAAGTCACCTTTGAACTCAGAGGAAGGCAATGGTAGCCAACACCACTGAACAAATCTTGGAGTCTCTATTAGTTGCAAAAGAATTTAAGACACACAACAGCAACAAAGTCAGATGCTCTGAAATGAAGAAGTTGATTTGTAAATAAGTTGCTTCTAACATGGGTAGTTTCCAAAGGGAGAAGCAGATCAAATTGATTTATGTGTGCTCCTGTTAACCCAAAACTTGGGTGACTCAGAGGTCCACCTGTGATGCCAGTACCTCTATTAAAAGGGGGGGAATATTAGCTCAAAGAGGAGGCCTGCAAGGGGGGGTTTCCTAAGGAGATATTTTACGCCTATGTTTACAAGTAGGGTTCGCTTGGTTGGAGGAAAAAGTAGAGACAATCAGCACCTGCTTTTGCAACGTCAAACAATCAAAGGTTGTGACATAAACTACTCAAAGCACCAGCTCTGGCAGACCATTCTGGGTCTGCATAGACTCAAGTGGACAGTCAAACAGTTCATATTCTAAGATGGTTCTTAGGGCTTCTACCTTGGCCACCTGACTTGAGCGAGGTCATGTTGTGCCTTGCAGTGTGAAGGAGTCATCCACCCAGATTGCTCTGTAGCCAGTCGTAGGTGTGCTGAGACATGGAGAAATGAACTGTCACAGAACCAGCACACAAAGCCCTACAGTTGGGCTCTCCCACTCTGCTGGCCACTGCACATGAATGAAACGTAGAAGGAGACACTCGTCCTGCTCTCCTGTTTCTACCAGGCCATGAAGAGAAAGAGCCTTGCTCTGCTTCTTTTTATACTCAAAATCACGGTTTACTAGGGCAAGTGTCCACTATGTGATCTCCTCATCGGAGACTTGTCTGTTCTAGATCTTGCCTGACAGAATGTACTTGAGAGGGGTGTGTGTAGTCTGACTCACCCACTTCCCTCAATGAATTGCCAGTGTGAAAGGCCAGGCAGACCTTCTTGCAAGCGCTGTACTTTTGCTCGGCAGGCTTCAGGCAGTGAGAGGCATATGCAATGACTCTGTGCTTGTCAGTGTGCAGCTGAGTGGGGGTAACAGCTATGCTACATTCCAATTTACCCAGTTGATACAAAACAGATTAGAAATGTCAAGGTGAGCAAGGGCAGGGGCTTTCAGTAGGCTGTGCTTCAGCTTAGCAAAGGCATTCTGCTGAGCTAGTCCCCATTCCCAACTGTGTCCTTGAGGAGCACATTCAAGGGACGAGTCTTCTCCACAAAGGACTCGAAGAGAAATTGAATATTCCTATTAGTGCCATCAGTGCAAGCAGCTCTAAGGACATGGGAAGCTTAGAGATCACCTCCACACACTGTGTGTCTGGTGTTTGTCCATCTGACCCCAATGAGAGTCCCAGGTACTTTACCTCAGTCATGACCAACCAGGCTTTCTCCTGGTTTGCTTTGAACTCAGTATCCCAGATCAGACTTAGGATTTCCCTGGTTATCTCTTTGCTCTCCTCCTCTGTCAGCGCATGTACTAAAATGTCATCCAGGTAGGACAGGAAGTGTGGCCGTGAAGACGGTCTCAATTTCTCCCACATTTTGAAGAAGCGGGCATGGCAAATGCTGAGGCTTGGATGGAAACCTTGAGGGGTACGCTTAAAGATGTACTGCTGGCCACAAAACCTGAATGTGAATTTATGCCAGCAGCTCTCATGGAGCATGATCAAATGGAAGGCCTTAGCTAGATCCACTACAATATTCCACACACGCAGCAATGGCTGACAACATTTTGCTATATTTGGCCACAATGGGGGCCACTGGGGGAGATGTGGCATTGAGCACACTGAAGTCAACTGTCATATGCCATGCTTTCCCATCCATCTTAAGGACAGGTAATAGGGTTGCATGGCAGATGGACTGCATGGGCATGATGATATCCCATTTCGGCAAACCATCTATGGTCTTGCCAATTCCTTTCTTGGTTCTGAGGGGTTACTTGTATTGTTCCAGCGGTGGTAGATCCTTTCCTTCAACGAGGACATAGGTGTCTTTTACCAGATTACCTTCTGCCTTCCCCTTGATCCTGACTTCTGGGAATTCCAGCATCCAAGGGTTATTCTCAGTTAGCCACAATGGACATGGTTCTTTGAGGGCCGGGCACCTATATACTGCAGAAAGTAGAGCGAGACCATTGCTAAGTTACCCTAATAAGCCATTTGCCATATCTACAGTCAAATAGTGTCAAATTAGGAAGAGTACTCCCAAAGTGCCATCATCTTCCTTCTGTTCTCACACACCCTTATCTTAGGGTGGAATTTCCCTACCATAATAGGGACATCCTCCCTGATCTTTCCCTGGTGAGGCCTCTTCTGTACCCTGATAGAGCAATATTTTTGGAGGTGGGCTTAATACCCAGCTAAATCTGAGGGCAGGATGTTCTGGGCTGCTCCAGTGTAACCAGGAGTATGGTTGCCATTTCTACACATGCAGAAGCACATGCACATGCACAAGCTCTGTGGACTTTTCACACCTCTAGCATGTAGAATTTGTGTTGGGTGGTGCAATCGTGTCCACAGGCTCTGCCACTATAGCAGGGCTTTTCAGCAACTGCAATAGTGCATTGACTGACTCAAGGGTGGGATGCACATGAAACTGGGACATGCCGGCTCCTGCTTTGCTCAGGAGCTCCCATACATACCTTCATTTTTCACATGATCCCAGCTGTTGAATGTCTTGGGCTCCCAACTGTTGGTGACTGCTATAGACTGGATACAGTTTGGCCTTGCCTTGCCATTTCCCAGGGTTTGAAGAAGTACTGTCTTGGCCACCACTGTTGCCAGGAATGGAGTTAACATTTTGCTATCTCCAATTCCAGCTACTGCTGCCACCAGAGCAACTGTCCTTCCCCCACCACCAACTACTAACAGGAGCCGGATTACCAGCTGTGCATCATGAAGGGGGGAATCCAAATTGTCTCAGTGGTTGGCACAGCCAAAAGGTCTCTATCAGCTGAAGAATATCTCCTGAAAACAAAGGTACACTTTATGAATGCTGATGCCTGAATGCATGGATTTTAATTAGCGTGAAATAAAGAAAATTCAACAAACTTCAAACTGATTGAGTTAAAATCTCAGGTGGGGAGCAATTCAGGAAAAAGGCTGGCCAGGTAAGCTATGGAGATCCATCATGTTCCCAATGCCTCAGTACTACCTGCAGAAAGAGAAAGACCCTGTAAGATTCAGTCACGTTTAAAAGTGGAATTCTTTAACCCACATCTACACACTGAGAATCAAAATTAAATGCATAGATGGTAGTTTCAAATAAAAAGGAAAGGAAGAAAAATGGGTTGTTATCAGCCTCGTTATTTGAAATAACTTCTCAGATGATTAAAATGAATACTTCCCTCGCAAACCTGAAATATTCCCAATGTTTATAGTTCACCCTGATATAATACAATATATCAGTTTTGAACAGCCAGTGAGTTCACTAACTCATGAAAACATTGGGACAGCATCCAGCACATTGTGAATAGACTTCCCCGTGCTTCTTCCTTTAACTACAATGATCCAAACCATAATGTACTTCTGCTCACTGGACAACAGCAAAGCAGTGATACTTGAGGAAATACAGTTGCATATTGTCCAAGACACAGGACAGCTCTCCCAATTTTAAGGTTCTAGGACTATAGCTCACCATAAATAGGTAAGGAAGCATCGCTCAGGTGTGATGAGTGATTTTCAAACTCTCTAGACCCTGACTACAAATGAAGTGCATGAAATTTGTCTCAGTCTCAATCTGTTTTGAGTAGCCAGTATGAGCCAGTCTCAGCTCATACTCCCTTTAGCAGACAGCTGAAAAAGGGAAGGGTGAGGTAAAGGCCCTATACTCTATTTTACCTGGCCCTAAAGCAATCCACCAGCCCCAACCCCCATTTTTTTAAAAATTGGCATAATTTGCAAGTAATTTTTTGCTAAAACAAAATGCAGAAGCTCTCCTGTAGGAACAAAAACACATCCCCCTACAACCTCCCCACATAGGTCCATTTTCACTGAAGTTCCACTTCAAAGCTGAACAGGAAGGTATGTGACATCACTTCCTGTTGGATTTTGACAGAGATTCAGAAGAAAAGGGGAGAATTCACCAGCTGCATTGGATGGAGTGGACCAGAGTCCATGAAATCTTCTGCTAGAATTTCTTTTCCCAGTCAGTCTCAAACTCTTACTAGATTCATTTATGACAGATATCAGTGTAACTCCTGCTTTTACTCCTTAGACCTGTTATCATTGTGCAAAGAGAAAATGAACAAAGGTCTGAAATAAGCTAAACACACAATTAAGTAGTATTTCTCTATGATTCTTACTTGTTTCTTTTTGCAGCATGCAAAACCAAGGCCACACTTGCCAATGGATGTAAAGTTGGAGGAACAATGGCGAAATTTGCATACACCACCAGCACGGCGACATTGAGCACGAGTCTTTGGTTGTGAGGAGAATGCTGGAATAAAAGAAAGAGCTGCCAGAAATTTTTATTACAAGTCACTGCTCCGAGCATCATCGTTCTTTTGAAGAGCAGACTGAGTCATTTTCAGAAGTTAACCTGGGGCAGATGCAGAAGTGCAGGGATGTAATTCTCCACTACTTTCATTCTCAAAAGAAGCAATGATTAATTTTAGCAATTTTCTTCCCTGCCCAAAAAAGATTATGCAATTTTTGAAGATCATTAACAATTCAAGAGTTATTCTGTGAAAATTTTGCACTTTTTTTACACAAAATCAACAGGAAACAAGATTTTCTGTGCAGAAAACACCAATTTCTGCGCAGAAACATTATCTTCTGCGTAGAAAATGCAGCTTCCTGTGGAGGAAAAAAAACACGTGACATTGTGCAGAATTAGTCCCCAACTGCGAAGATTTCTCCTTAGTCAGAGGGTCTCCCCAATACTCAGAAAACACATTTTGACCATTTTTCAACTATTTTCAAACATTCTTCCTATCCTACAAAGGAGGGCCTTCTTGGTGGCTGCTAGTTAACTGGACTTTTTAAATATTTTGCTGCATGATAATGATGATGATGTTTAAAAAATTAATTGGTATTTTAACAGTATAACTGATTTCATTAGTGTTTTAAGGTGGAATATTTGTTGGTTTTTTTCAGCTAAGGTTTTAAACTTATGGAAATCACCTTCTATCCCAACCTTAGAAAAAAGGAAAACTCGATCTCAAATGCAGGAACCTTCCACCTTTTGATGCCCTGTTATCTGATAACTCAATCTGTTGACTCTTCCAAATTAAGGACAAGTTGTCTTGGTTTATTGGAGGTTTCACTCTTTCATCAGTTGTTCTCACCTATGAAGGCTCACCTGGAACTGCTTGCACATGTGCACTGCTTCCAAAGAGTAATGGGGGCAGGTGAAGTGCTAAGCTGGCTGAGAGACTTTGCAAGCAGCACATGTGTGGTCAGTCCCAAGTGAGCTTCTGTACTTTCTTCATCCTCCGTAAAGTATGGCACATGGTTCCTGCTTTTTGATCAGTTCTGTTTTCTGAGAGTGTTCCAGTCCCTAACCTGTCAGATAACTGGGGAGAGCCTGTAAATGAATGAATGAATGAATGAATGAATGAATGAATGAATGAATGAAAATAAATGCAATAATAACCAGAATCCTGTTGTTGACTCAAACACACATCAGTTTCCCTACAAAACTAGCTGAGCATTTTTGTGGCTGTTTCTGCAGACCTAATGAATCAGTTGGCACACTGGAGGCACTGACAAACAGTTATGCACCACCCAAGAATGCACAACTGTAAAGCTGGAATTCTGTTGGCTATTCCCAACTCAAGCAAACACATTGAATGAACTGTTAAATAGAGAATCAACACAGAAATACTTCCTATTTATTCAGTGGCTTTACTCTGCTCTGGACTAACATGAAATATTTAATTTTGTGGAATTTCACCTATGCAACCAGGAAACAGATTCTGTCCATTGTGTAATGTGCCCCAAAAGTACAACTGCATGTGTATTTACACAAGTGTAGAACACCCACAGGATCCTGGCACATGTATTTATACCATTGAACAGAAAAATTGGG
Organism: Cyclura pinguis; assembly: GCA_030412105.1. Lineage (NCBI taxonomy): Eukaryota > Metazoa > Chordata > Lepidosauria > Squamata > Iguanidae > Cyclura > Cyclura pinguis. The sequence continues at coordinate 10,790,333 of CM059599.1, read as the reverse complement.
ACTTAGGTGCATGTCTCTGCCAAGAGCTTAGTGATCCATCTCAAAAGTGGTAGTAAGCTTGGAAGTACCTATCTCATTATTTTTTAGTCCATCTTTCACCCAAAATGGGACTCAAAGCAGATAACTTAGGACAGTATAGCTTTATCCATATTGCTGAAAGGATGCATCTGTTAATAGTGTGGGCCTTCAAAGCTACCTTTAAGCAATATGGACCAAAAACGAGGTGATGTTAGGGGCAAAGATGTCAGGAGCAAAACCGTGAAAGCACACTTGGTTGTAAGAATTCCAGTGTCCAGAACTGAGTTAGGGCTTAAATACATTAGGGATTCTTTATCAATAGAGGATTTGTAGTTAGATGAAATAATCAAATTGGGGTGATTGAGATAATTAACTAGAATAATTAATCCATTTATATTAAAATGTAGTTAATTGATTAGAATCACCGTTCAATTTATGCAATGTATAGTCCAAGAAAAATAAACAATCAATGAGCAGTGTTCAATTCAATCAATATATCAATTCATTCACACTCTGAGTTGTTTCCCCCTTGAAACCACTTGGGGGAATCTAGAAAGCTACTTATTAAATATTCAGCTTTTAAATCCATTAAATTTATCAGCTAGCAACAATCAGAAATCAGCAATGTCTGTTGGTACTTTATATATCTATATAGAACTTATTTATATTTACTTCAAGTTCATCATATTCAATTCATTAAATAGACCAGCAGATGGACCTCTCGACCTTCTTGGCTTCTCACGAACTGTAAAGTCACAAAGTAAACTTTACCAATTAAAGTTTAGAGGTTAAGCGGTTTGTTATTCTTACTTGTTCGCTTCGAGGTCTGCCGCTTCTCCACTCCGCCCCCCTTATCTAAAAAGGAAGTAGGGAGAACTATAGCACGACCTTGACACAAGCAGACATCACTAGCTTCAATACTACTATTAAAGTTGTTTTCACAATATCTCTTTTGCTGTGCTAGATATATTCCAAACCCGTTAAGCTCTATTTTAATTTTACTGGTCAAAAGTTTTAGTCTGTTTTCCCACCTTTCAAGCCTGATATTTCAATATCCAAATGACAAGTTAATGAACAAAATATACAAAGATTATGACAAGAATAAGACAAGAATTGAATCAAGATTTAAAATGTCAGTAAATACTTATACACATATTAATCTTCTTAAGTATATTGCTAGTGTATCACCATCCACTATATGTGTATACAGATAAACAATAAGGTAGGTGGATCTAAACGTGCACTAAGCCCTGGACAAAATATGCTAATGGTAAATAGGGTGGATGTTGAGTGAGATGTTCAGGTGTCTCTCCTTAGAGTTTTGTGACCCTTATGTTTGGAGTTGCTCTCACCAACCTTTGTTCAGTTTTATTACCAGCATTCCATTCTCAAAATCACAGTTTATATTTCAAAGTTTTTGTTTCTCTCCGTTTAATAATAATAATAATAATAATAATAATAATAATAATAATAATATTTATTTCCATCCTGCCTCTCGACACGGATCGAGGAGGCGAACAACACCAAGTACACTAATACATTGAAAACATTAAAAACCATACCCAATCCTCTCCACCCACCAATCCACCTAAAACCAGCCCCCTAAAACACACAACAATCAATCAACTATTAAAAGAACAGCAAGACAATTGATGGGAGGCGATGGAAATGCTAGTCTTGGAAGGCCTGTCGGAAGAGATCAGTCTTGACTGCTCTTTTAAAGCAGTCAAGAATGGTAATGTGCCGGGTCTCCTCCGGCAGGCCATTCCATAACTTGGGAGCAATAGAAGAGATGGTCCTCTGGGTAACCGCGGCCAACCTAGTTCTGACTGGCTGCTGACTGGCTTCCTCCCAGAGGACCTTAGTGTGCAGGGCGGATTGTATGGGAGAAGGCTATCCCGCAGGTAGGCTGGCCCCAAGCCGTGTAGGGCTTTAAAGGTAATAACCAACACCTTGTAATGTGCCCGGAAACTAATAGGCAGCCAATGGAAAGACTTTAGAACTGGTGTTATATGGTCAGTTTTAGGTCTTCCGGTGACCATCCTGGCTGCCATATTCTGAACTAGTTTACATTTCTCCGGTCTCTCCAAACTCTCCAAACTCACCGATCTCCGGTCTCTCCGATCTCTCCAATCTCTGTCTTCTTCTCCGGTCTTTTCTCTCTCTGTTCCCCGTTCTCTCCCCCTCTCTGCCTTCACGTTTCCGTCTCTCCTTTCTTCCTTCTCTTTCCTTTTTCCTTTTTTCTACTCTTCTCTCTCCCCTTTCATAAATGAATGTCTCTCTTTTAGTATATTAAATGTCTAAATAGTCAGGAGGGCTTATAGATTGAGAGTTCATACTGTTCCGCTCGGGTTAAGTTCTGTCTTTTTTACCAATCTCCACTTTCAGGAATGGTCTAACTTCTTTCTCGAAACCACTAACCCCTCACTTTCATTGGTCTCTGTTCATCTGGGTATTACCAGGGTGTTTATCACCAACTACTTTCCAACCTCATGGTAGATATTGATCAGAATGTCCCTGTTGGAAAGTTTTACTCTTGGGAAGGAAAAACTGTCAGAATTTCTCTCTCCCCAACAATCAAGGAATCAATTTTAGAATTCTTTTCCTTTCAACACTAATTTAAAAAGTGGTGGCAGGACTTTACCATTATTGGTACCTCAGCGAGGTAATGGCGGCTCTGTGACTCCTCGGCACCATCCACGATCAAGTCTCTCCTTTCCCCACCTCCTGAGTGCTGGATGCCAATTTTGGGTCCCCAATGAGCCCCTACAAGTCCCCTTTACCAGGGGGACTCTGTTCTCTGTTCTAAATAGAGTTTCTCAGGCACCCGACCTCGCTGGGCTGCTGAATTTCAGGAGCTCCGTGAAATCCAGCTGATTGTCCCACCGCTGCCACCGGAAGTCAATAGAGTCAATACCACCATAGAACCATAGAGGGAGTCAATAGAGGGAATACCACCATAGAACCATACAGTTGAAAAGGACATCAAGGACCATGTCATCCAATCCCCTGCCATGCAGGAGTACACAACTGAAGCACTTCTGAGAGATGATCACCCAACGTTTGTTTAAAGTCCTCAAAGAAGGAGAGTCTACCACACTCTGTGGAAGTCCATTACATTAACTCTCAGGATGACCTTCCTAATCTTTAGATGGAATCCCTCTTCTTGGAGTTTGGATCCACTGTTTTGTGCTCTTGTCTCTGGAACAGCAGAAGAGAACTTTGCTCCATCTTCTATATGATATTCACTTCAGATATTTAAAGTTGGCTATTGAGTCACCTCTCAGTCTTCTCTTCTGCAGGCTAAACACACCCAGCTCTCTAAGCCATTAGAACACAAACACTAGCTCCATCCTTCCTCACATTTCCCATTTAGCCAGAGTTTACAAGACACCTTACCTGGAGCAGTCATCAACACCAAGAACAAAAAAGATGAAAGGAGGGTGAAGATCTTCATGGCTCAAAAACAGGACTCTTATTAAAGAGATGCCAAGACAAAGAGACAATCTGCAGGAGGTTTTCTGAGGATGTGGAGGAATGACTGAAAGCTCCTAGTCTTTATAGGACAATTGGGTGATTGTGTCACAGGCTATGTACACTAGTAGGTGTCAGTTGAGCTTTTGCTGCAATTTCTACCAAGTAATAATTTCTATGCAAATAGATAGCTGATCGATTGTCAAAAGGTTTTCGGGAAGCTGTAGCTGAAACCAAATAACCACATATGGCAGGAAATTATCCACAGTACGCATGTGAATGGGGTATAAAGTCAATATTGTTAAAGAACACATTTCTAAGCATTAAAAATGAGATGTGCAAATCCAGAATCCAGGGGTCTTAGCAGACTACAGGTTCAATGTGAGGCAACAAGGTGATGAAGCATCCAAAAGGCCAATCCACTTCTGGGCTGCCTCAACACAAGTATAGTGTCCACACTGAAGGAAGTACAAGTTCTAATCTACTTCAATTGCTGCAAACAGATTTCAGCGTGTAAAAGAAATTTGCACTCAATTATTCTGCAGCAGGTGGGAGAGGAGGCCTAAATTCCCTAGAGGCACCAGATCCCATCTTATCTTGGAAGTAAAACAGGATCAAACCCAGTTAGTTCTTGGATGGGAGACCACAAACCAATACCAGGTGCTATAGGCTATATTAGCTCCTTTAAAGTTTACATTGAAACCTAGAGTAAATTCACCATTACATTGACATGATAAGCAACAGCCTCACTGCCTGGATGCTTCCATTAAACCACATATTCTGTGTCATAGTTTTTTCTGCAAATGAATGCATATTCTTTCATACCTTTCGAGCCAAATCTCTGGGCTAGAGACAGAGAGGCTGTTACTGCCCTGGCTAGTCCAAGCTTTGGGGATATTAAAAGATATCCTCTTGATATCACAATTTGGCTACACTTCTCTATTCCCCTCCATGTGCTTGTGAGGCCACCGGACAAGCAGGTAAAAAAGCTCGGCTGTTAATTGCCGTAATATTCAAACAACAATACAGGCAGGCCAGGAATAGCTGACTCGCTGCTTTAGGAGACCTCCAGGCAAGTACTCTAATTAGGTATGTGCGCAACTTACAAAAGAGCCTCTGCCCCGCGATGGCAGCTTGATGGGCTAACCCAAGTACTCTGTGTTTGCATACTGGCTACTCTATTGAGAACCTCTGCGATAACTCAATCATTCAGATTCTGACCTTTCGGAGGCTTTGTCTCCAACTCCAAATCTATTGTTTTCCCCCAAGTACAGCATAGCCTGCAGTCACAGTATCCTTATAAAAACCCTTGATTCCGAGACCTTCCTGGGATGGCTCCCGAGTTTCATCCCGCCTTGCTGCCGCTTTGCTTGGCGAGCCTCCCCTCAGCTCCACGTGCTGAGCTACATCGCACCCCAGCCTCGCTCTCTATTTTTCTGGGCTTCAGGACAGGTGAAGTATCACCCAAACCAGCAACTCCTCTAAAAATCCCTCCATACCACTCCAACCTTTATATTCTTTAGTTATCTTGTGTGAATGTGTTGCATACACTGTTTTGCTTGTGTTTAATAAACATCATTTATTGCTTCAACTTTTGTGTGCTACTTGACTCGACCCGACCCTGTAGACATAGAGTTCAAGATCCCGCTAAGTTACCCTGCCTCTCGTAATGCTAAGCAGTGCTCTGAGCTAATTTTACCCACCTTAAGTTGAGCACGTTTTGGTGTCCCTCCTGGGACTCCCAGTACACAGGGTAACAAGGCACAGAGACACTTGTTGCAAAACACGTTGTGCATTTACTTAACCTTTTTCAAAGTAGTAAGCTTTCATAAAGTAGCAATTAGTGTCATTTGAAATGTGGTGGTAAAGAAGAGCTCTGTGGAAACCGCAGACTGCCAAAAAGATAAATGAATGGGTCCCAAAGTTGATCAAGTCTGAACTCTCCCTAGAAACCAGAATGATTGAAATGAAACTATCGTAGTTTGACCATATAACAAGATGACATGACTCATTAGAAAAGTTGATAATACTTTTTAAAGTGAGAGGCAGAGAAAAAGGGGGAAGACTGCATTACAGGTGGACAGGTTCAATCCAGAAAGCTACAGCCCTGACTTTGCAAGATACTGAAAGGGCTGTTATGGAGGTTCTTTCATTCATAGCATCACCATAAGTCAAAGTCAACTTGATCATAACTGGCAAGAAGACAGTTAGAAAGAAGAATTTTGGGGGACAGGCACAACACAATTTTGTAACAGTTTGAACAGTGAGCCACTACGGTAGGAGTGGGCAACTGCCAGGGAGTGGGGGCACAGTAGGCTTCCATGGGACCTTAGAGGACTAAACCTATCACCATCCTCCATTTCATCATATACCAATAGTATTTCAAAAAAAAGAAAAAGAAAATCCAAATAATACTGTTGGTGCCAAGCAATTCTCCATGCTATGGGGGAGCAGCCCTCTGGGTTTCTTTAGATATAGAACAAACTTTTTATATATATAAACTAGCAACATATATAAAATAGAGTTTAAAACAGCTAAAATTGATTAAAAAATGGACAGTTCATTAAATACTATTAAATACAATTGGCCCTCCACATTTACAGGTTTAAATTTCATGGATTATTTGATTATTTGTGAGTTTCTCCAGGCCCTGGCCCCCCACCTCAGGCACTTCTTTTCTGGAGGAACATTCTTTCTCAGTGGCTCTATCAGGCCACGCAGCCCTTTAGAAACCTACCTCTGGTCTTTCCCCTCTACCAAGCACTGTTTGGCCAGCAAAATATAGATTGCATCGTAATTTCTCAGCACCGCAAACTCTCTCCCATGCCCTCCCCCCCACATGCAGGGAAGGAGATGAGCACAAGAGAGGTAGTACAGGGCTGCCATGCTGATTGCCCCCTTTCTCTCTCCTTTTCTTAATCTGGTATGGACTCTGGATGTCCACTGTCCCCACCATCTCTTCACCCCCCCTTCTCACAGACACATGCACCCATTCTGATATTTACGGGTTTTCCACTTTTGCAGGGGTCCTGCACCCCTAACCCTAGTGAATGTGGAGGGCCAATTGTATATTAATACATTAATTAATTATTAGTTAATTGTTACCAATATTTTATTAGTCCTGAATTATGTTTATCTATTAGTGGATCCTAGACATCCCTCTGTTGGCTGTAATTCATACTATTTTCACTGTAATTTTGAGTTCCGACTGAACTAAGAGGCATTGAATTTACTGTAATATTGGCTATAGTCCAGTTAGTTCCTTCTCTCGTTTACTACAGTGTACTTAGGGCTTTATAATAGAGATTATGCCACAGACAAATGAGACTGATCACTGGCTTTAAAACTTCATTTTGCTGATAAACTTTTATGTCAGTTTCTTAAAAATAAAAATTGTGAGGGTGCTGGGGAGTGCCAGAAGGATTTGGGGACTGGATATAGACTGTGGGCAACACTTTGTCCATTCCTGTACCAGTGCAAAGTCACTTTAGGATAACGACTGACAGTGTGCAGGTCTTCTTCCTTACTCTGACCGCATTGAGAGATCAAAGCTGTGATCCAGTGAATGCTTCCTTGAGCATAAGAAGCAATGGCACTGAACTGACTAAACAGAGAGCTATATGGCACACTAAGGACAAAGTAGTTTTATTGTCCCACTAGCACATATACCCAGCGTTGCCTGGGATTTTATTTTCTCATGGGTAATACTTGTTAGAAAGATTTGAGATCCTGTGTCTCTAATTCCCCAGAATGTCTTGTCCAGTACTTGTGACTTTCCCCCATGTTCTCCAATCCAATCTGTATTCAGAGTTATTAAAACACAGAAATAGGGTTCCGGAGGGAATATACTATCCTCCTCCTTGCTGCTAGGACTTGTCTCCAACACAAGTGGCCTATTCAAGACAGACACAGTTGACTGAGGCCCAAAAGCTCTCTGGCTGAGAATTTTAAAGGCCTCTCCCTAACCTGTAAATTCTAGGATTCCACAGAATCTTCTTAGGCAGCCAATCTTATAAGGTCTTCACCTGACACAGGCAAACAAACTTTGACTTTTATGTATTGGATGAATTTAATGAAAAAGCCCAAGAGACTCAAAAAACATAGGAAAATAGCCCCAAAATGTTTAAAGGAAAAATTGAAAATGTAGCAAGTTGGAGAGCACTGGAGGCCTTAAAACTGGACTTGTCAATTACATGTTGCCTGTGGGTTCTCCTATTCCACAGCTGTGCATTCTGGCAAAATAAGGACAACAGAGAAAACCATAGCCAGCAAAAATGTATTCAGAACTTATAAAAAGGAAATGTGGCCAGATTGACTTGAATAATCCTTTAAAAATCCATTTTATGCAATATATTTGATGGTCAAATTCCACAAAGGAAAGGCATCTGTATACCTTGCAGTGTGACTAGTGGCCACATGAGATTTGCATTGTCACAGATCAGACACACTTGTTTCTAGGAGAAATCAATGCCAAGGGAAATGTTTCAAGGAAGCCAAACTGAAACCAACTATTGACACAGTTTGAAGACAAACACATCCTTGTTCAAAGGGCTTGGACTGATGCCAAAGAAACCTGATCATCTGGTGCATTCACTGGCAGGTGTTCAAGCCCACAAAGATGTATAGTAGCTATGTACCTTTCATTGATGCAAATGAAGCCACAAAGTTTGCTTATTACATGTGCATTTCCATTACCAGGTTACCTGTATTACAGAGCACAGCTGTGGAAGACTGACAGCTGTGGAAGAACTGGAACAGTTCTTCTAGCATTGTTTTATAATTCACTTTCTATCTTCTGGCACTCTGCTGGCAGTGCAGTAAGATAGAATCAGAGTCCAACCAGTCCAGTCCAACCCCCTGCTATGCAGGAACACACTTCAAAGCATTCCCAACAGATGACCATCCAGGCTCTGCTTAAAAACCTCCAAAGAAGTAGACCCAACCACACTCCAAGGCGGCATATTCCACTACCAGACAGCTTTGACCGTCAGGAAGTTCTTTCTGAGGTTCAGGTGCAATCTTCGTTCCTGCAGCTTGAATCCATTGCTCCTTGTCCTAGTCTCTGGAGCAGCAGAAAACAAGCCCGCTCCTTCCTTGATATGACACCCCTTCAAATATTTAAACATGGTTATCATGTCCCCTCTTAACCTTCTCTTCTACAGACTAAACATACCCAGGTCCCTAAGCCGTTCCTCATAGAGCATGGCTTTCAGACCCTCCACCAGTTTGGTCGACCTCCTCTGGATACACTCCAGCTTGTTGATATCCTTCTTGAATTGAGGTGCTCAGAACTGGATACAGTATTCCAAATGAGGTCTAACCAATGCAGAATAGGATGGTAGCATTACCTCCCTTGATCTAGATACCATACTCCTATTGATGCAATCAAGAATGGTGTTGGCTTTCTTGGCTTCCGCATCACACTGTTGACTCATGTTCAGCTTGTGATCTACCAAGACTCCTAGATTCCTTTCACATGTACTATTATCCAGCCACTTGTCCCCGTCCTATATTTGTGCATTCCACTTTTCTACCTAAGTGTAGGACCTTACATTTCTCTCTGTTGAAAGTCATTTTGTTAGATTTAGCTGAGCTCTGTCAAGGTCATTTTGAATTTTAATCCTGTCCTCTGGGGTATTAGCAACCCCTCCCAATTTGGTGTCATCTGCAGATTTGATCAGCATACCCACTTCTCTCCAGGATGAAAAGTAGCCATTGGCAAGCACCCTTTGGGTTCAGTCTGTTAACCAGTTATAAATCCACCTAACAGTAGCCCTGTCCACCCTTCATTTTACTAGCTTCTTTGCAAGAATGTCATGGGCAACTTTGTCAAAGGCCTGACTGAAATCAAGATATGCTATCTCCACACCATTCCCTTCATCTATCGAGCTTATAACTCTATTGTAAAAAGAGATAAATTTAGTCTGACATGACTTATTTCTGAGAAATCCATGTTGACTTTTAAGTGTTTAAGGCATTGCTTTGTAAGTAACTAAAAACTGCCTGTTTGATGATCTGGTCTAAGATCTTTCCTGATATTGATGTCAGGCTGACCAATCAATAACTATTTGGGTCTTCTTTTTTTCTGTTCTTGAAGATAGGGACGACATTTTCCCTCCTCCAGTCTGCTGAGACTTCTCCTGTTCTCCAAGAGTTCTCAAGCATTATTGCGAGTGGTTCTGAATCAAGAGATTGATTCAGTTACTGAACTAAGCAACTCAGGAAAGCTTCTCAGGCTTCCCTTGTTGTATATTGTATTGCGAGACTGCAGTGAGGGTGGTGGCAGCTTCAAAGTCTGCTTCCTTTTTCTGAAATAATCTTTTTTAATATCCAGTAGAAGGTTGCTTTCCCTCCTCCACTACAGCCAATACATATCTCTCTTACAAACACACACACACAGAAAGAGAGAAAGTAACCTTTGTTGATATGAACTATAAAATAGGAAAGCTTTTAATCATGGTAAAACGAAAAACTGAACTGAAGCTTGCTTACTCTTCAAAATTTTCCAAAATAAAATTCTCCAATCCAAAAAATTAACACAAAATACATGTATTAGGGGAAAATATAGAACAGACTCTTTACACAGTGAAAAGAATATTCAGAAATGCCTCATCCTAGAAATGCTTTCAAAAATGTTTATAATATGCAAACTTGAGCTCAAAAATAGGTGTATTGGGGAAAAGGTATTTGGAGGGGTGTCTCTGATTTGTTTTTAGGTTGGGGGGGTTGGCCTTTGTACATAAGCATATTTAATTCACAATAATATAAGCAGAGTTCCAAAGGTCTAACTGTTACCCTGAGTTCTGGGGGTCCCTTGGGAGCCACAGTGATTTGCTCCAAAAATTGGGAAAATTAGCAGAGCACTGGCAATAGCAAAACGAGGGGTAGGGTAACTTAGCAGAATCTTTTACCCAATTTTTACAAAGTCCAACCAAGCAAAAAGCCAGACAAACATACCAATAACTGGATTTTATTAACAAATATATTCTCGTGCATCAATGCACTCGCTCACTCATGCACACAAGGCCTCTGGAGAAGGAAAAGAGATGTAAATTGATAGGGGATATAGCAGAGAGAGGGTGTAAAGGCGGTGATACTGCACCTATCCTGAAGTCTTCAATCCGGTGTTACTCCACTGGAAAAACCCTACCCCGGGGTCTACAATTTTGATATTACATATGATTCTGTGTGCCTGAGAGGCCACCCGGATGGGCACGTAGGCAGCAACAGTCGAACGATCGAAAACCAGGTCAGGCCAGTAAAATCCCCAGTCATGTAGCCTCAGGAGACCTCAAGCTGTGCAATCCCATGATAAACAAAAGGTCCTCAGCCCCTGAGAGGCCGACTTGACCGGATTAGCGTGTTTGCCCCAAGTTGAGCAAATATCCTATCAGGCGAGGACCATCTACATGATGTCACACCACAACCAAATGCAGCCGAAGATCCTGAGACTTTGGCAACACCTTCTAATCCCATCACGCAAAGGAAGTTACCATTGTGGAGCTTCATGCCCACTGCAAAACCCATTGTTCTCCCCGGAAAGGATTAGTCCTCCAGGTACTTTTCCCCCTATAAATAGTCCTGGTTTTTGAGTGTTTCTTCGGATCACTCCCAGTCTTCCCAGCAGACCGTTGCTCCATCCACTGAGTAATCTCCTCAGCGCTCTTCATGCTGAGTCCCATCTCTCCGCTGTTTTCCCGGGCCAAGGACTTCAGGACAAGGTGCAGTATTACCCCAGCTACACCTCTTCGATATTCCCCTTTCCAGTTTCCTCTCTTTTGCTTCTTAATAGGTCTTGAGTGAGTGTGTGAGTGATTGCATTGGTGTGTGAGACTTTCAGTCAATAAAATCATTTCTTGGACATTCTTGTTTGGTTTTTGGCTTGGCCTGATCCCTTAAAAACTGGGTAAAAAGACCCCGCTAGGTTACCCTGCCTCTTGCATTGCTATTGCTTGTGCTATGGTTAGTTTCCATTGCCCATCACATGGAGCACATTGAGGTGTCCTCCAAGGGACCCCAGAAATCAGGGTAACACCGGGAAGTGGCAAGAAGAATGGAGCTCAGCGAAGAGGAGCGGCTGAGGAGATCACTCGTCTAACAGAATCCTGGTCTGCTAACCTGGCGGGGAGTTCTCTGAAGAGACCCTCAAAAACTAGGACTACATATAGGGCAGAATGTACCTCAAGCGCATGCCCTCTCCCAGGAAGAACAATGTCCAAAACAAAGGGAAAAATGCCACACAATGGCAACTTGGTAGTCTGCATGATAGGCTTACGCACATGCACCTTGCAGTGTAGGACTTTTCTAACATTGGAGTTGCTCAACCCGGGGAAAACCCAATAATCTACTCAGGTCGGCTGAAGACCCTTTGTCCGTGAGGACGTGTTTAGCCTGAGGTCCCCTAGAGGAATGTGACTGGGGGTTTTTCTGGCCTGACCTAATTTTGGTAGTTTGACCTCTTTGTCTATGTACCCATTTGGGCAACCTCTCTGGCATGGCGGGCATATTTGATATCAAATTTATAGTCCCTGGGATAGGATGTGCCAGTGGGGTAACATAACCATTTTGTATAATCCAAGATCTTACTGTTAGTTCCAACTAGAATACAGCCACTAAATCAGCTAATGTGTATTTGTTGTTGTTGTGTACCTTCAAATCATTCCCCTCTTATGGAGACCCTAAGGCGAACGGATCATGGTGTTTTCTGGGGCTGAGAGGGTGTGATGCTCCCAAGATCAGCATTCAAGAATTGATTCAGTAGGTCTACTATAGTTGGGATTACCACAAGAACTCAATTGCATTAGCCCTGTCATCTTCTGAATTAAGAGTGGAAAGAATATTTTAAAATCTTAACAACTGATCGGAAGACATGTTTTAGTGAACCAAAAAACCCTGATGAGAAAAATCCTGGACTGACAATACTATTTGTAGTTTGGGACATGTTCTGTATGAAATTCATACAGTTTTGTTTTATGCCTCTAACATCTATAGCAGTGGTATCCAGAAACGAAAGTATGTTCTCTGTACGTAAAAGGATGTGTGCCATTCACATACATGTATAGTCCATAACTTCATATCATTGTTCATACTGATGATTCACTGTTCTGGTTTATCTACAGGCCAGAAATTTAGTGAAACTAGAGAAGGCTCATCTAGTAATTCTAGCTTGTCTTCTCACCCATCTAAGGAAACTTTTTCTCCATCTCTCATGGGACTCCAGTGGATTTTTCTTCTAAACCTATCTGTGCATCCATGGACAAATAAAGAAGAGCCATTTTTCAGTTTGGTCTTGACTTTCATCCCTACTCTTAGATATATTTTCATAGGGAAACCATGCCCTATGAGGAGTGGCTTGGGGAGCTAGGTATGTTTAGCCTGATGAAAAGAAGGTTAAGAAGTGACATGATAGCTGTGTTTAAATACCTGAAAGGATGTCACGTTGAAGATGAGGCAAGCTTGTTTTCTATTACTCCAGAGACTAGGACATGGAGCAATGGATTCAAACTACAGGAGAAAAGATTTCACCTAAATATCAGGAAGAACTTCCTGATGGTAGGAGCCGTTCTACAGTGGAATATGCTGCCTCGGAGTGTGGCGGAGTCACTTCTTCTTAAATGTTTAAATGTTTAAATATTTGAAGGGATGTCATGTCGAGGAGGGAGCAGGCTTGTTTTCCACTGCTCCAGAGACTAGGACAAGGAGCAATGGATTCAAGTTGCAGGAAAAGAGATTCCACTTGAATCTCAGGAAGAACTTCCTGATAGTCAGAGCTGCCTGGCAGTGGAATATGCTGCCTCAGAGTGTGGTGGAATCTCCTTTGGAGGTTTTTAAGCAGAGGCTGGATGGCTATCTGTTGGGAATGCTTTGATGGGTGTTCCTGCATAGCAGGGGGTTGGACTGAATGGCTCCGTGGTCGCTTCCAGCTCTATGATTCTATGATTCTGACGTTTTTAAAGAGAGGCTGGATGGTCATTTCCTGGGGGTGCTTTGAGTGTATGTTCCTGCATGGGAAGGGGTTAGACTCAATGGTTGTGGTGGTCTCTTGCAACTCTGACTCTATGATTCATACCAGCATAGATTCATACCAGCATAGATGTATTTCATCTTATAGGAAAACTGAAATTACAGAAATGTTTTGGTAACAATGGCCATAGTCCAATATGAAAGTTTTCACCATCTATCTCAGTTTGTATCTCCTTCTGTTAACTCACAGATTCAGATCTATGCATTTGAACATGAGGTCAGTTTGAAAGTTACAAACCTTTTGGCATCCCAGAGTTGATGAGTTAGTTCATTCCATTCAGAGGCAGCTTGAGTGGGTTTTCTCTCATTAATATCAGAAAGAATTTCTGAACATCACCAGTATTGAAAAAATGAATTTCCAAAACAGGATAATATCTAGATGTCCTGCTTACTTCATGTACTTCATCTACATCTTATTGCATGAATATCAAAATTAGTATTGCTAGGTTTTGTTTTTTTATATAGTTCAAAAACCCAACAATAAGACAAAATGCGAACATACAAAATACATACCTGATGTCTAAAACCAAATAAAAGCACATCAAATACTTAGACAGATTATACATGCAAAATGTATAAAACCAATTAAAAACACATCAGATACTTCAACTAATTACAGGAGGCTTATTTCAAACCTTTATCTAATGCAAATTGTCCTGCAGTTCTCACTGCCTCAGAGAAAAACTTGGCAACAACCAAAGTCACACTGGAAAACCTGTCTTCTAATAAGAACTTGACATAGAATTGAGCAGATTTTCCTGATAGGTTACTCAGGAATGAGTTAATTGTATGTTGATGAACCTGCTTGTAGACTGCAGACAAAAGAATGTGCTTCACACATTCTGCTTCCTGGTTATTACATGGGCAGAGTCTTGCAGTATACAGGACACTGGCAAACCTTCCTCAAAGTAATTCGGAGGAAAACATGTTACATCTTGTCTTAGTTAATAGTCTACAATATTTGACAACAGTCAGATTCTTTAGATAATTAGCTATGTGCAGAGGCCTGACAATAGACCATTTCTGCACTACACCATTATAGTGCTATTATTCGCTTTCAACATTCTGTGGAATTCTGGGATTTGTAGTTTACTGAGGCCAAAGACCTCTCTGGCTGAGCATTCTAAATGCCCCTCCCTAAACTGCAAACCCCAGGATTCCATAGGATGTTGACAGGGTTTGCAATTTAGGGAGGGGCATTGTTACTCTGGCTTCTTGGGGTTCCATGGGGGACACCTTGATTCGCTCTGAAATGCAAAGGTTGGGGAAATTAGCAGAGAACTGGCAATAGAAAAACGAGGGGCAGGGTAACCCAGCAGACTCTTTTACCCAATGTTTACAGGGCCAGGCCAAGCAAAAAGCCAGACAAAAGTACCAATAATTAGATTTTATTAATAAATGTGTTCTCACGCACCAACTCGCTCACTCACTCATGCACACAAGGTCTATTGAGAAGGGAAAGAGATATAAATTGATAGGGGATATAGCACAGAGGGTGTAAAGGTGGTGATACTGCACCGATCCTGAAGTCTTCAGTCCAGGAAGCAGTGAGAAGGACGGAGCTCAGCGAAGAGAGGCAGCTGAGAGGATCACTTGACAAACAGAGTGCCGGTCTGCTAGAGTGATGGGGAGTTCTACAAAGAGACCCTCTAAAACTAGGACTACTTATAGGGCAGAACATACCTCGAGGGCAGGTCCTCTCCCAGGAAGAACAATGGCCAAAATAAAGGGGAAAATGCTGCACAATAGCAACTTGATAGTTTGCATGATTGGTTCATGCAGATGGATCTTGCTAGTAGGATTTTCCAAAGTTGGAGTTGCTCTACCTGGGGAAAACTCAGTAATTACCTCAAGTGAACTATTTGTGACTAAGGACCCTTTGTTCATCTGGACGTGTTTAGCCTGACGTCTCCTAGGGGAAACGTGACTAGGGATTTTCCTGGCGTTGACCTAGTTTCAGTCGTTCGACCTATTTGTCTACGCACCCACCTGAGCAACCTCTCTGGAATGGTGGGCATATTTGATATCAATTTTATATCCCCCCAGGATGGGGTCTGCCACTGGGGTAACAGCATTTAGAATTCCCAGCCAGAGAGCTCT
The DNA here is from genome assembly GCA_030412105.1 of Cyclura pinguis. Classification (NCBI taxonomy): domain Eukaryota; kingdom Metazoa; phylum Chordata; class Lepidosauria; order Squamata; family Iguanidae; genus Cyclura; species Cyclura pinguis. Next base: position 10,774,718 of record CM059599.1, on the reverse strand, counting down.
TTGGCCTCAGTAAACTACAAACCCCAGAATTCCACAGAATGTTGAAAGTGGAATAATAGCACTATAACAGTGTAGTGCGGAAAGACCCATAGTGTATATACACAATACTTGGGGAGCAAGACACATATGAATGGGTACACAATTCACAAAAGGCAATGTCCCAGTATCTTTGTTTTATAGATTTGAGAGTAGTGTCAAACTCCAGGTGAGATAGAGGTCAAATGAGGTAGCTTTTTTAGCAATGAGCTTAGACCAGCTACTTAAGTACTCATCCTGGGACAGATGTGAAAGTAGACCTGAGCCTAGTCTGAAGATACTAACCCTGAGCAGAATTTTAAGACTGTTCACCATGCCCTTGTCAATAAAGAGCTTTTTCCAGTTTCTAGCAACAGAACACAATTGGAACACAGCGGGGGATTTGAAGGAGGCCCCTCAAAAATGTTGCCTGCTGCTTATCCAACTCAGATGTTAGTCCACCAATCCAAGTATTAGAAGCATGCAACAGTGGAGCAGCTGTCTCGGTATTAAATATTTTAATAGCAGATGGTGTATACAGGCCACCTTTGGTGGGAAAAAAAAAGCACAGAATGGCTAATCGACTGGCTTGTGCTTTCTGACGAATAGCAGATCTATGAGTAGACCAAGACATTGTGTGGTGAAATGTCAGCCCCATATATTGGAGGTTTCTAACCTGTTCTAAAACATGCCCATCAAGTGTCCATTGACATTGGGAATATTTTTGCTCAAAAACCAAAACTTAAGATTTCTCATAATTGACTTTAAGGTCATTTTCTGAGGAACAATTTAGAAACTTCCTTAGTAAATTGTTCAAGCCCAGTCCAGAGCATGAAAGAATAGCAGCAGCAGCAGCAGCAGCAGCAGCAGCAGCAGCAGCAGCAGCAGCAGCAGCAGCAGCAGCAGCAGCAGCAGCATAAAGTAATATGGGAATTTTCCTGGTATTAAATTGGGGCAAGTGTCCATTGGGGTCCATCAGAGTATCTTCAAGATCATTTATGAACAGAATGAACAGGGCTGGTGCAAGGATACAGCCTTGTCTGACTCCTCTGGACACGGATATTTCTCTAGGAAGCTACCCCTGGTTGCCACATCTAACCTATAGCTTGCTATCGCTATATAAGGCCTTGATAAGGCATAAGAGTCTTTTGTAAAACAACCTTATCCAGTTTCTCCCATAATTTAGTTCTGGAGATGGAATCAAAAGCTGATTTGAAATCCGTGAAGGCAGCAAACAATTTACCCTGTAAAAATGTATGAAATTTCTCAGCAAGGTGAGACAGAAGCAAACAATGGTCAGTAGTTGAATAGTTCTTTCTAAATGCTTCTTGTGCCTCCTTAATAGTACTATTTGACCCCAAAAAGGAGGACAATCTATTGAACAAATAGCACGCATATAGTTTTCCCATTATTGAGAGCAAACTGATAGGTCTAAAGTTCCCTGGTTCACTTGGTGGACCTTTCTTATAGATCAATACCACTGTTGCTTGCTTCCACCTAGAGGGAATTTTAGCTGAGTTATTGATCTCAGTAAAAAGGGCAGCTAAAAGTGGTGCCCGCCAATGTTGATTTCTTTCAATAAGTTCAGCAGCAACATAATCAATGCCTGGAGCCTTACTGTTCTTAAGCTGGTGAATTAAGTCAATAACTTCATCCACAGACACTGGGTTCCAAATAGAGGTAGCAGAAATGATGGCATCATAAGCATTATTGGAAACTGGTTCAAAGCTGTTGATATCAGTAAAGATAGATCTGTAATTATCCTCCCACGCCTGTGCTGGAATTACACAACTAGGGCCTTGGGAGTAAGAGTGTAAGGTTCCTGATACAAGCTGCCAAAAGTTTTTAACATCATTGTTCAATAAAGCATGCAACAATAGAGGCCATGTATTATGATCATATTGTTGTTTCTTAGGAGCTGATAAGATCTTATATTCTTTTTTTAACTGAAAGTAAATTGGAGGCAGATGACTTGACCCTGATTTTCTATAACAACTGTAGGAGTCTCTTTTAACAACCTCTTCTTCAGTTGACACCATTTGTCAAACCACGTGGGACCGATTGAATTGGTGATAATTGCCCAAGAATAAACTGGCTTAGCAACAAAGGTTAGGTCTTCCTGGAAAAGATGCATTAGATCTTCATAGGTCTCAATAATAGATGCTGCTGGATGCTCACCTAATATTACTGATCTTAACAGGGTTACTGGCTCTCACTTCAATCTTGCCTCTACGAGACTATCTATGTCATCTGATCACTTGGCTCTTCTCTTGTGTGAGCCCCTAGTGGCAGCATTTGTTAAGTGACTTTGGGTTAGCAGAAATTTAGATCCTGGGACAAATATGGTAAAATTAAAGGCTGGTGGTCACTATCAGTTCTGGTACCAATGCAAAAATAATGGACTAACTGAAAAGCATTTCTAGAAAACAGGCCATAATACGCTATACTAGAACCAAAAAGGTTCAGGAAAGGGAATTCATCTCTACTATCCTCAGAAGCAGAGGCATATTTAGGGTGGAGCAGCTGGGGCACGTGCACTGGCACCAATGCCAGGGGCCCAAAAAAAGAGGAACCTCCCTTCTGGGACCCACATTTGCTACCCCACACCCTGCCACTGCTCACCCCACCCCACCCTGCTCACCTCCGCTGCTTGTCTCACCCCCCCACCTCCACTTGCACCACCCTTCACTGCCACTTGACCCACCACTGCTCACTCCAACCCCCTCTCACCCCCCGCCGCTCAACCCACCTCCACCCACCACCACTCACCTCACCCTGCCACCCACTGCCGCTCACTCTGCCCACCCTCTCACTGCCGCTACTGCTCACCATGCCCCTCTGCCGCTGCACACCCCTCTCCCACCTCCACTTGCCCCATCCCTGCCATTCACCCTGCCCCCCAGATCACAAAGTGGACATTTGCCCTAGTAAACTGTGGGGTTGATTATAAGAAAGAGTTGAGTGAGACTCTTGCTCCTTACGGCCTGACAGTCATAGGAATGCTGCACGAGTTTCCCCTTCTACTCTTCATTCATGTGCAGTGGCCAGCAGAGTGGGGAGAGCCCCTTTCTGAGGCCCAACTGCAAGGCTTTGTGTGTTGGTTCTGTGATGGTTCTTCATGCCATGTCCCAGCACACCTAACACTAGCTATGGACACATCCGGGAGGATGATTCCTTCACATTGTGAGGTACAACATGACCTCACTCTAGTCAGGCGGCCAAGGAAGAAGCCCTTAGAGCCATCATAGAATATGAGCTGCCTTACAGTCCACTTTCCATCTACACAGTCTCAGACTGGTGTGCCAAAGCCACAACCATTTGGCTTCCTATCTGGCTTGCTAAAGAGTACAAAACTTCAGACAGGAAGACCATTGCTGTCATGCCCTGCCTTGGGGAGAAGCAAGGAGGAGGATTCTGACTCCAAGGCAGAGGCTTCCCCACAGGCTGAAGTGTCCCCAGAAGCTAGTCCAGAGGGAGTTAATAGACAACAAGAACAAGGGCCTGAGCCAGGAGAACAAACAGAGGAAGACATAGCTGACACACCTATCTTGTAGCAGAGACGCTGTGAAAGGGAGGGCTTGCTTCGCTCGGCCTGTTTAAATAGGAAACGAGCCCTAATGAAGGAATACCTGTGGAAGCAACAGCCATAGATAAAAGAGGGCTCCAGCTGGCCTTTCCTCCCAGGGTCAGCAACTGGTCCCTTTGGCCCTGAAACCCTGTGCTGTGCTCTTGGATCTGGTTGTCTTGGAACTCTGCCTGGTTGGACTATGGTTTGGATTTGCCCCTTCAGATTTGTTTGCTCTCTGCTGCCTTTCTGTTTGGATATTCTTTGACTCTCACCTTGTGCGTAGGAGCTGTGCTGTTTCTGAGTAACTGCCTGCACTGCCACAGACATGACAATTGCACATTGAAAGAAGTAGCTCCTCATAGCCACCAGAATACAGGATAGGACAGCCCTGACATGGATAGCACATGTAAAAGACCATCAGAAAAATAATTCTGATATGTACATGTGGAACAACCATGTTGTTTCTGGGAAGCAGCCCTTAAGGTTGGTGGCTCTGCAGACACCACACTCTTGTGCCCCATTAATGTCAACACAAAGAAGATTGTTACCACACCTCTCCTAGATTTGGCCAGCCCCCAGAACAGAGATCCCCATCTTAAAGAGTTAATGGAGGTAGGGAAAGAGAGCCTCGTGTCCCAGGTTACAGCCTCCTGTAGCAGACTCCTGTACTGTTACACAGTAACAATTTGACAGATCTCCCTCAATCACTTTCACTTTTACTACCTAACTCTAGGAAGACTTTATTGTTTCTTCTTTGAACCCATCTGGACTCAATCTGACCGTCCACAACATCTAGGTAGGGTTGGAACTTGTGGAAGTACCTATAACCACGATAGAATTGCACCTTCTCTCTTGATAGGTTGACAATAAGAACTTGGCAAAAAAAAGGTTGACATAGATTTTACATGGGGACTTTGAAGGCAAAGCCTAGTTTTTACCTTTTTCAATTTAACTATCTAAACTATCAGGTATGGAAGGTGAGGGAGCTGCTGCGCTCACCTGCCACAGCTGTGACATGTTTCTTTTCCTGCTGCAAAACATCCTTGGGTACCCCTGCAGCAAATGCAAGCTGGTTGCCCTCTTGGAGGAGAAGGTTCAACAGCTGGAGGCATGCATTTCAAATCTTTGGGAAGGAAAGGAGTCCTTGGATAGGGCTGAGGGGACCTTTTTGAAGATGGAGTGCACGGAGGAGCTAGAGGACGAAGAAGCCGGTTCACAAAACAGGGAGGTGGATGCTTGGAGGAATGTGACATGCAGGAGTAGAAAGACAAGGTGCCATACAGAGACTCTCGTGCTACAGAATCACTTCCAAGCTCTTGACTTTATTAATGACAAAGTGGAACAGTAGGAAGAGGTCATGGAACATCATCCAGAGGAAATCCAACATCAGCAACAGAAACCCCAATACCAGCAGAACAGCATCGAACAACAGCAGCAGCAGCACCAACACTCTCAGCACAAACAGAAAGTTCAGGCAACCGTGAGGGAATCTGCTCATCGAGTAACCCCGGACAAGCCTCAGAGGAGACGAGTTCTAGTGATTGGGGACTCTTTGCTGAGAGGAACGGAACCGATCATTTGCAACCCGGACAGAATCAATCGTGAGGTGTGCTGTCTTCATGGGGCCAAAATCGATGGCATAACGGAGAGGCTAACCAGAACGGTTAAGCCCACTGACTGTAACCCCCTCTTTTTGGTTCACATCAGAACCAACGAAGCGGCGAGGCACAGCTTTCACCGCATCACAAAGGATTTCAAACTTATGTGTAGGAAGCTGAATGACCTTCATGTGCAGGTTGTCATTTCATCTCTTCTCCTGGTGGAAGGACATGGCCCACAAAGGGAAAGAAGAATAGTGGAGATCAACAACTGGTTCTGAAGATGGTGCCGCCAGGAGCGATTCGAATTTTTGGATCATGGCCTCCATTTCCACAAAGATGATCTTCTGGCAAGGGATGGCCTGCACCTTACCACTGTCGGCCAGAATGTTTTTGCTAACAGTCTTGCAAAATGGATCAGGAGGTCTTTAAACTGAGTTTGACTGGGAAGGGGGACAGTAGTATTCTGGGCAGGGATTCCTGACAGTCAGGGCTGTCCGACAGTGGGATATGCTGCCTCGGAGTGTAGTGGAGTCTCCTTCTTTGGAGGTTTTTAAGCAGAGGCTGGATGGCCATCTGTCGGGAGTGCTTTGAGGATGTTCCTGCATGGCAGGGGGTTGGACTGGATGGCCCGTGTGGTCTCTTCCAACTCTACATTTCTATGATTCTATGATTCAGTGAGAGCTGCGAAAAATAGCCCAAATGATATAGATAGGGCAGGCCAAGTAGAACTAGAGACCAACAGGGAGAAGGAAAGTAACTTTAGTACATGAATTCCACAAAGGGCACATTGTCTCAAGTGTCTCTACACTAATGCACAGAGCATGGGGAATAAGCAAGATGAACTCCAACTTTTAGTGCAACAAAGTAAATATGACTTAATAGGCATCACTGAAACCTGGTAGGATGAATCTCATGATTGGAATGTAGGAATAAGTGGGTATAACCTATTTTGCAGAAATAGACCAAACAAGAAAGGAGGAGGAGTAGCCTTATATGTCAAGGATGTTTTCACCTGTGAAGAAATCCATGACTTATATCTGGGAAGCCAAGTTGAGGGCATCTGAGTAAGAATTAAGGGAGCGAGAAGCAATAGGGATGTGATTGTGGGGGTTTACTATAGGCCTCCAGGCCAGCCTGAGGACTTGGATGAGGCCTTCCTGGAGCAGATGGCCACACATTCAAAAAGGAGAGATGCCGTGTTAATGGGTGATTTCAATTATCCTGATATTTGTTGGCAGTCAAATTCCACTAAGACTACGAGGTCCAACAGGTTCCTCGGTTGCCTTGCAGACAATTTCATGGTCCAGAAGGTGGAAGAGGCGACAAGCGGATCGGCTATTTTAGATCTGATCCTGACCAACAGGGATGACCTAGTTGATGAGGTGGAGGTGGTGGGTTCCTTAGGAGGGAGTGACCATGCTCTTTTGAAGTTTGTCATTCAGTGGGAAGGGGAAGCTGAGTATAACCAGACACACATCCTAAACTTTAAGAAAAATGATTTCTCTAAACTTAGGGAATTACTTGCTGAAATCCCATGGTCAAGAATACTAAAAGAGAAAGGAGTTTGTGACGGATAGGAGTTTCCTAAAAGTGAGATACTGAAGGCACAATTTAAAACTGTGCCAATAAGGAAGAAAAATGGCAGGTGTCTAAAGAAACCGGAATGGTTGACTGAAGAACAGTCAGTTGAGCTAAGTGTTAAAAGGAACATGTACAAGAAATGGAAAAATGGTAAAACCACCAAAGAGGAATTCAAGGAAATAGCCTGGAGATGTAGGGAGAAGGTCAGAAAAGCTAAAGCACAGAATGAACTTAGCCTTGCCAAAGACATTAAAAACAATAAAAAGGGCTTTTTTAGATGTGTCCACAGCAAAAGGAAAAACAAGGAAATGATAGGATCACTGCGTGGAGAAGGTGACCACTTAATAACAGGGAGGGGGGCGTGAGAATGCAGAACTACTCAATACCTTCTTTGCCTCAGTTTTCTCCCAAAAGGATAGAAGTACTCAACCTGGGGCAGGTGGAGCAGGTGAGGAAGCGAGGGAAAGGCAGCACAGAATAAGTAGAGAAGTAGTACAGGAATTTCTGGCTAAACTAGACGAATTCAAGTCCCCAGGGCCAGATGAATTACATCCAAGGATATTCAAAGAACTGGCAGAAGTCATTTCTGAACCACTTGCAATAATCTTTCAGAACTCTTGGAGAACAGGAGAAGTCCCAGCAGACTGGAGGAGGGCAAACATCATCCCCATCTTCAAGAAGGGGAAAAAAGATGACCCTAATAATTATCACCCAGTAAGCTTGACATCAATTTCAGGAAAGATCCTAGAGGAAATCATTAAACAGGTAGTTTGTAATTACTTAGAAATCAATGCCGTAATCACTAAACCCCAGCATTGATTTCTCAGAAATAAGTCATGCCAGACTAATCTTATTTCTTTTTATGATAGGGTTACAAGCTTGATAGATGAAAGGAATGCTGTAGATGTAGCATATCTTGACCTCAGTAAGGTCTTTGACAACGTTCCCCATGACATTCTTGCAAAGAAGCTAGTAAAATGTGGGCTGGACAGGGCTACTGTTACTTAGAGAAATATAGGGTCCTACACTTGGGCAGAAAAAATGAAAGGCACAAGTATAGGATGGGGGATGCGTGGCTGAATAGCAGGATGTGTGAAAGGGATCTAGGAGTCTTGGTAGATCACAAGCTGAACATGAGTCAGCAGTGTGATGCGGCAGCCAAGAAAGCCAACGCTATAGGAGTATAGTGTCTAGATCGAGGGAGGTAATGCTACCACTCTATACTGCATTGGTTAGGCCTCGTTTGGAATACTGTGTCCAGTTCTGGGTGCCTCAGTTCAAGAAGGATGTCAACAAGCTGGAACGTGTCCAGAGGAGGGCGACCAAAATGGTGAAGGGTCTGGAAGCCATGCCCTATAAGAAGCGACTTAGGGAGCTGGGTATGTTTAGTCTGCAGAAGAGAAGGTTAAGAGGGGACATGATAGCCATGTTTAAATATTTGAAGGGATATCACGTAGAGGAGGGAGCAGGCTTGTTCTCTACCGCTCCAGAGACTAGGAGAAGGAGCAATAGATTCAAGCTGCAGGAAAGGAGATTCCACTTGAACCTCAGGAAGAACTTCCTGATGGTCAGAGCTGTCCGGCAGTGGAATGTGCTGCCTCGGAGTGTGGTAGAGTCTCCTTCTCTGGAGGTTTTTAAGCAGAGGCTGGATGGCCATCTGTTGGGAATGCTTTCAAGTGTGTTCCTGCATAGCAGGGAGTTGGACTAGATGGCCCCTGGGGTCTCTTCGAACTCTCCTTGAAAAAGATCTGAGTGGGACTGAACAAGTTAAACACCTCAGCACAATGGCCAGAATATGCACTCTATTTACATCCCAGTGAAGAGGGCCAAGTGGAATGGTTAAAATTGTGTCCCTCTAGAGTAAAAAGGGCAGGGACAGACTGGATTGCGCTGTCAGAGCAGGCATGTCTTTGTTAGATGTGGCCAATGTGGAGGTCTTAGCAAATAAATTGTCCTACATTATGACCAATATGGCTACATTGGTGAACCTTTATGGCAATCTGCCCAGACCACATGCAGCACTCAGTGACCTCTCTCTTTATTGATTAGGAAATAACTACAGAGAGGAACTCACTCATACTTGCAAGCGAAATGTATTTTGGCAATAGGACTACTTCACTGGCTTTTGCTTGCACCCAAATGCATACAATTAATTGGATGACTATTAGAGAAGTAATTCAGGACAACCACAATGGACACCTTCTGAAAGAGATTAGAGAATTGATTAGGCCAAAGTTAATAAAAGAGGAAGTGAAACTAGAAGCCTGGTGGTGGACTCTTGTGAATGCCACCTATATCACTCAATGGATCCGCCTGCAGCTTTTCATTGCTACTGTCACTACAAGAACCATTCTCCCCATTCATCCGATCACCCCCCTAGGAATACTGACAGTCTCAGGAGACTCCGTGTATTCCAAAGACTGCAACCATGGAGCTAAAGTGCTTGGACCCAAATGGCAAACTGATAAGGTAAAACGGTGTCTCCACTGAGAAAACCTGGGTTTTATTTGTGAGGGTGACGCCCTGCAATCCCATCATCCATGCATGATACCCAATAAGGGGAAGGACAGTCAGTGTGCTTACAAACTGACCCATAACTCTAATTCAGACATTATTTATACAGGATAGGGATGTGTGTGTGTAAGGACAGCCTGCCATGCCATCACCAGAAATGGATGCCCACCTTAAATTGCTGCTTTCGCAACATCACAACCATCAGCAGTTGTTACATAGAGTACTCAGTCCCGATATGGACCCAAAAAGAAATGGTCATGTCCTCATCATTATACCAATCAGTTACCCTAGTCCTCTTTTGCCTCAGCTTACATGTCTTGCATGAATTCCTCACTCACTCTGACCTAAAAACAGTTTTTCAAGATCAAGGCAGCCAGAGACAATGCCGCCCTGGTGGTGTCTCACAATGGCGAAGCCGTTACAAACCTCTCTAGAGAGATGGCATCCACCAGACACCACTCATGGTGGGAGTCCTTCCTAAGCTGGTCCCAAAAAGCAAGGCGAGTCTTTAATGTCATGTTACACCCCATTGTTGTTATTCTGGCTTTTCAAATTTTGCTAGTCTTCTGTCTTGCTGGTTTGGTATGTTGGGTGTGCCACCAGACACTAAATTTGAGAACCCTTGGAGAATTGGCCAAGACAGCCAGGACTCAATCTTTTCTTTAACCCTAAGGCCCCTAGGACTCCCCTTAAGGAGCCCTTAGTTGGGTTGAGTAGGTATCGCCAGAGTCAAGAATGGCAGACTGTGGCGAAGGAGGAAATACCAAAGCCTATTCACTGTCTTCTGTATGCAGTAAAGGGGACTGACCCTGGGTCAAGCATCCTAGTCCACGGTCTTTTGGGGAAAGGAGTTGCCAAGCCTATGACTACTCCTCTGGAGAAAAAAGTATGAGTCTCAGGCAGACCATCATTCTCAACTCTGGAGAACCAGCCTACCCCAACTGCATTTCTCCAACTTTTTCAAAGACTCCCTGATGCTTCCATGCAAACTACAGGCCACAGTGGACTTGTGTGAATCTGGCATCCCAGGAAAATTGTAAACAAGTGCCACTCTCTCTTTCTCATGTCCCTTTTGTTTTCGGTACACAAATATTGATTTTCTCACCCAGGGTTGCAAACTGTGCCACAGTCTGAATTTCCATAAAGTGGAGCCAATGACTAACTTCTCTCTCAGCTTTCTTCGTGAAAATACAGGAGCCCCGTCAACTTCACTTGGACTACAAAACCACCCAAAATATATCAGCCCAGTTCTCCCTGCAAACCAGAAGAGCAAGCCTCTGGTATATGCTGCTTCAACATGCAAGACACCTGCTGATCGAGGAAAGCCCTAAAGCCAAAGGATGCTGCTATACCCATCCTGGCTGCACCTCAACTCTTCTGCATACAAAGGGGGGCTCAAACCCACAATCTACCTCTCTTAATGTGCAAAAGGACTGCTTTTCATGAACTTTCTTTGGACTCAGGAAGGAAGAAGGAATCTCCTCTCCACTAAATGCCTTGGACTATTTGAATTCAGAGCCATATAAACTGTGCCATGAATTGCCTACATTGGACTTTTTCTCATTTGCTTCTGTTGTAGGAGCATTGTGGATTTCATTGCTTTCCTGAACTATTTGAACACTGTTGTATTTGAACTCCAGAGCTCCAATTGCTGGAGCAATATTGCTGCTGTTATATACATGCGTGAGTGTTTCTGAATGTTCTTTTCATTCTATTTCTCCCTCTTTGCTCTTTGCTTCTTTGGAGAAGACATGCATTTTTGTTAAATTTGGACACACATTTTGCTAAATTAACCGTCAAGTGATTACCTGACAAAACTAATAGAAGTAAGATAGCTCTCACCCTCTCCCTCCTTCCTATATGCTCATTCCTTAGCACCTCATACCCTATCCTTCAAAGTTCAACAAATTGTAGTTTTGCAGCACCTTCCTGGAAAAATGAAGCTCTGTGTCACCACCACTGAAGTTCCATTTTTTTGGTGGGGGAATTGTTACCAGGCCATACACCCCCACACTTTGATATGGCTTGCAGTTAGCCTTAACAACTCTGCCTTTTGGACAACAGCAACTGGGAGACACCCACCAGACTGCTAAATGTCTTAACTCCTTTTCCTCCAACCAAGCAAATGCTTCATTTGTCCCAAAACCTGGGTGATAAGCAGTGAACTATTGGGGTGACCATTAGCCCCTTTTCACCTAATGCTAAGACCATTAGCTCATTCCAGACCTCATTGTCCACTCTGTAAACTGCATTGTTTCCTAGGCCAGAGAGCCATTCACACCTGTGCCCTCCACACAGAAATAAAGCTACTTTTGGATCTCTGGCTGGTTCTTCCCTTCACTAGTACTGGTAGACATTGATGTGAAAGATCTCGTGAGGTTGTCCCGCTCTCACAGGCCTCCTCTTTCAGATAATATTCCCGACCTTTACCCAGCAGCCCTGGCATCATGGGTGGACCCCTGAGTCACCCACGTTTTGGGCTGACAAAGCAGCTGATAGTGACCAACACTGCTTTATAAATAACGTTTTCACCACATTGCATTCAAAGGATAGCCATTGCTTCTCAAAACATGGATTGGTATCATTCAGTGAATTTCAGAAAGCAGGAAGGTCACTCATTTCCCATTTCTGCAGATTTCAAACAACACTCTCCTTCTGCAGTGAAGATCAGTGCCATCTGCTGGTCCCTTAAAGTTTTAGCTCCATCTGTTGATCCATACAAGCTACATATCTAAACCTGCAAATTTCCAGACATGTGGAAATCGTGGAGAGGTGGATTGGGCAATGGGGAAGGCATGGCTTGAAGGCACACAAGAACAGCAATGATACAGGGTAACCCTATTGGAAAACAAATACTAAAATACAAGCGAAATTGAAGAATGAGCAGATTGCTGCTCTCATCCACTAGCTGGAATCCTATCGGTACCGTCTGAATGCCTGTGTTTTGCTATGAAAGTGGTTGTACTGTTTTTTCTTGGTGTTGGAAGTTCTGCTTAGAATCATAAGAAACAATGGTCAATTACAAGGAGTTAAAATTTGCAAAGAAAAATATAAAGCCAAAGCATTTGCCAATGATGTGGAAATTTTTTCTGGAAAATCCAGTCCCTAAAATTGATATCCTCAATGGGATACTAAAGAGATTTGGACAATCTGCTGGTTTTAAAATTCATAAATTTAAAAACACAGATCTTGACCAAGAATGTTAAATCTAAAGAAAAAGAACAGTTTGAAAAGAAACGTGTATTATTATGTGTAAATACAGTTAAATACTTAGGTATTGAACTGATGGCTAAGCATAATTATTTATTTCAAAATAATTGTTTGAAAGTGTGGCAATCAATATAAAAGAAGGTTGAAACTTGGCACACAATGAATTTATCTTTGTTAGGTAGAGTTTAGGTTATAAAAACAAATGTTCTGCCCAAAATTTTATGCCTGTTCCAGAGGATCACGATTGTGATAACAAAATTATGGTTTATGCAATGTAAAAAAGACATAACTAGGTTTATTTTGAGGGAGAAGAAATCAAGAATAAGCTATAACCTTATGATGAATTTTGGAAGCAAAGGGAGTTTTGCTGCTCCGGATACGAACCTGTATCATGATGCTGCTTTTTCGTATCATTAAGACAATGGATTTTGTTGAATAATCCTAAACTTCTACTATTAGAAGGCCACGACCTATGTTTTGGTTGGCATACTTGCTTATGGTATAACAAGGCGACGATCTAGAAATCATTTTCCAACCGTATGGTTTGTAAGGCATTATATAAGATCTGGGAGAAATACAAATTGTTACTATATAATGGAATATTACCTTGGCTTTCTCTCTTGGAAGGACTATCTATAAAGGAATTGAGGATATGTGGTCCTTATGTCAAATTATATTTATTTCTTCATTTATGTAAAATATATAATAAAATATAATAAATATATAATATAATAAAATATAATAAAAACTTTTTAGTTATAATGACAAAAAAAGAACAAGGTTGTGGAAATGGACGCATGTAGAGATACACATTTACATTTATTTGCACCTTCAGGGGTTCATTCAGTGGTGCAATGTTCTCAATCAGTGCAAACCAATCAACAAATAAGTCTGTATGCAGAGCTGTACACAACTCCAATGTAAGATCTCAGCCACAGACTGACATATTCTCTCACGACAGGAATTTGGTTAGCTCTTAAACCAAACTCTATGTTATTGTAATCAAAGTTGGCCCTCCCCATTTCCAGGTTTGACTTTCATGGATTGTTTATTTGCGAATTTCTCCAACAATTGCCCCCTCCCACCTCAGGGGCCAATTTTCCAGGGGAATCTTCCCTCTTGATGGCTCCAATCAGGCCACGCAGCCTTTTAAAAACCCGTCTCTGGTCCTCCTCCTCCTCCTCTTCCTTCACCAGCTGCTGCCTGGCCAACTGAGGATTGCCTGCAGTCTGATTTCTCAGCACTACACACACTCTTGCAATGCCCCCCAATCATTCAAGGAAGGCAATGGATGAGAGTTAGGAAGCCTAGGGTCATCATGTCAACCCACCACCTTTCCCTGACCTGGTTTGGAGCTTGGGTACCCATTCTCTCCACCGTGCCTTGGGCTCCTTCCCACAGATACACATCCACACATTTTGATATTTGTGTTTTTTCCACTTTTGGGGCAGTCCTGTGCCCTTAACCTGACTGTACTTACTTTGCTGTTCTTCTGTGCCTTCAAGTCATTTCTGCATTTATGGAAACCCTAAGGTGAATCTATCACAGGGTTTTCTTGGCAAGATTTCTTTGGAGGTGGTTTGCTTTTGCCTTCTTTCTGAGGCAGAGAAGTGTGACTTCTCCAAGCTCACCCAGTGGGTTTCCATGGCCAAGCAGAGATTCAAACCCTCTTCTCCAGAGTTGTTGTCCAATGCTCAAATGCTCACTACACTACACTGCCTCTCTTTTATTTACTGATTATTTTTTATTGTTTTATACTTTATGATTTTCATAGAATCATAGAAATGTAGAGTTGGAAGAGACCACATGGGTCATCCAGTCCAACCCCCTGCCATGCAGGAACACCCTCAAAGCACTCCCGACAGATGGCCATCCAGCCTCTGCTTAAAAACCTCCAAAGAAGGGGACTCCACTACACTCTGAGGTAGCATATTCCACTGCCGGATAACCCTGACCGTCAGGAAGTTCTTCCTGAGGTTCAGGTGGAATCTCCTTTCCTGCAGCTTGAATTCATTGCTCCTTGTCCTTGTCTCTGGAGCAGCAGAAAACAAGCCCTCTGCCTCCTCTACATGGCATCCCTTCAAATATTTAAACATGGCTATCATGTCCCCTCTTAACCTTCTCTTCTGCAGACTGAACATACCCAGCTCTCTAAGTCTATCCTCATAGGGCTTGGCTTCCAGGCCCTTCACCATTTTGGTCGCCCTCCTCTGGACCTGCTCCAGCTTGACCATGTCCTTCTTGAACTGGGGTGCCCAGAACTGGACACAGTATTCAAGATGAGGTCTAACCAAAGCAGAGTAGAGTGGTACAAGTACCTCCCTCGATCTAGACACCGTACTCCTATTGATGCAGCCGAGAATTGCGTTGGCTTTCTTGGCTGCCACATCTCACTGCTGACTCATGTTCAGCTTGTGGTCTATTAAGACTCCTAGATCCCTTTCACACGTACTGCCATCCAGTCACGTGTCCCCCATCCTATATTTCTGCATTCCATTTTTTCTACCTAAGTGTAGGACCTTACACTTCTCTCTGTTGAATTTCATTTTGTTGGCTTTGGCCCAGCTCTCCAATCTGTCCAGGTCATTTTGAATTTTGATCCTGTCCTCTGGCGTATTAGCAACCCCTCCCAATTTGGTGTCATCTGCAAATTTGATGGGCATGCCCTCTATTCCTTCGTCCAAGTCGTTGATGAAAATATTGAACAGCACTGGGCCCAGGACAGAACCCTGTGGCACCCCGCTAGTCACTTCTCTCCAGGATGAAAAGCAGCCATTGGTGAGCACCCTTTGGGAACGGTCAGTCAACCAGTTACAGATCCACTTGACAGTAGCCCTGTCCAGCCCGCATTTTACTACCTTCTTTGCAAGAATGTCATGGGGAACTTTGTCAAAGGCCTTACTGAAATTGAGAAATGCTACATCCACAGCATTCCCTTCATCTATCAAGCTAGTAACTCTATCATAAAAAGAAGTAAGATTAGTCTGGCATGACTTATTTTTGAGAAATCTATGTTGACTTCTCGTGATTACTGTGTTGCTTTCTAAGCGATTAGAAACTGACTGCTTAATGATCTGCTCCAGGATCTTTCCGGGTACTGACGTCAGGCTGACTGGGCGATAATTATTTGGATCCTCTTTTTTTCCCTTCTTGAAGATGGGGACAACATTTGCCCTCTTCCAGTCTGCTGGAACTTCTCCTGTCCTCCAAGATTTCTCAAAGATTATAGCAAGCGGTTCCGAAATGACCTCTGCCAGTTCTTTTAATATCCTAGGATGCAATTCATCTGGCCCTGGAGACTTGAATTCATCCAGTGTGGCCAGGTATTCCTGTACCACCTCTCTACCTATTATGTGCCGCATTTCCCCTGCTTCTTCACCTGCTCCCCAACCGCCAGGTTGAGTGCTTGTATCCTTCTGGGAAAAAACTGAGGCAAAGAAGGTGTTAAGTAGTTCTGCCTTTTCTCTTCCCCCTGTTAGTAATTCGCCATCTTCTCTGCGCAGCGACCCTATCGTCTCTTTCTTTTTCCTTTTGCTGCGGACATATTTAAAAAAGCCCTTTTTATTGTGTTTAATGTCTCTGGCCAGCCTAAGTTCGTTCTGTGCTTTAGCCTTTCTGACCTTCTCCCTACATTTCCTGGCTACTTGCTTAAATTCTACTTTGGTGGTTTCCCCCCTCTTCCATTTCCTATACACGTTCCTCTTAATGCTTAGCTCAGCTGAGAGTTCTTTACTCAACCATTCTGGTTTCTTCAGATGCCTTCCATTTTTCCCCCTTATTGGCACAGTTTTAGACTGTGCCTTCAGGATCTCCCTTTTAAGGAACTCCCATGCCTCCTGAACTCCTTTCTCTTTCACTATTCCTGGCCACGAAATTTCAGCCAGTGGCTCCTTAAGTTTACAGAAGTCCGCTTTTTTAAAATCTAAGACGAGTGTTTGGCTACACTCATCTTCTCCTTCCCACTGAATGCCAAATTCCAATAGGGCATGGTCACTCCCCCCTAAAGATCCAACCACTTCTACCTCATTAACAAGGTCATCCCTATTGGTCAGGATGAGATCTAGAATGTATGATTTTGTATGATCCATTGTTTGAGCTATTTTTTTAAATTCAAATTGGGAATAAGGTGGGAGAAGTTAAAATCAAATTTACCTACTTCTTTAATTTTGAACCCTGGTGGCACAGTGGTTAAATGCCAGTATTGCAGCCACATTCTCCCTTGTCTTTAACCCTGACTTCTGGAAATTCCAATGTCCAGGAGTTATTCTCAATTGGCCACAAAAGACACAGTGCCTTAAGGGCCAGGCAGAAATTGGAGGGAAGCCATCGCTAAATCACCACAACAAGCCATTTGTCATGTCTACAGTCAAATGGTGTCCATTAAGAAGGGTACTCCTAAAATGCCATCATCCTCCTTCTGTTCTCAAACACCTTTATCTTATTGTGGAACTTCCCTACTGTAATAGGGACATCCTCCCTGATCGTTGCCTGGTAAGAGCCTCCTCTGTAGCCTGATAGAGCAATGGTTTTGGAGGTAGGCTTACCACACAGCTAAATCTGAGGGTAGGATGTTCTGGGCTGTTCCAGTAACAACCAGGAGTGTGTGGCCATTGCTACACATGTGGTCCTGACACCCACCTTAACCATCAGCTGCCCCCACGAGTCAGCCTCCACACAACCAATGACACCTGGGAGAAGCTGTGTGAACTGTGAATACCCTTAGTATGTGGATTTTGTGTTAGTGCTGGGTAATGCGATGGTGTCCACAAGCTCTGCCGCTACAGCAGAGATTTTCTGCAACCTCAATAGTGTGTCAATCAACTCAAGAGTGGGATGCAGATGGAACTGGGACATGTCAGCTCCTGCTTTTCTCAGGAGCTCCCATACATACCTTCATTTTTCATGTGATCCCAGCTGTTGAAGATCTTGGTCTCCCAACTGTTGGTGAGATCTGGAGGCTGGACACAGTTTGGCCTGGCCTTGCCATTTCCCAGGGCTTGAAGAGGTGCTGTCTTGGCCATGGCTGTTGCTGGGAATGGAGTTCACATGCTGCTTTCTCCAGTTCTGACTACTGCTTCTGTCAGAAGAACTGTCCTTCTCCCCCAACCAGCTACTAAGAGGAGCTGAGTTACCTGCTATGCATCATGAAGGGGCCAATCTAATTTGTCTAAGTGGTTGTACACCCAGAAGATCTCTACCAGCTCAAAAAGATCTTCCCAAAACAGAGGTACACTTCACAAATGCTGATGCCTGAACACATGGATTCTAATTAGCATGAGATAAAAACAATTCAACATAGATCAAACTGACTGTGTTAAAAGCTCAAATGTGGAGCAATTCAGGAAACAAGGCTGGCAGGTTAAGCCATGGAGATCCATCATGTTCCCAAGGCCACAGTATTGCCTGCAGAAAGAGAAAAACCCTGTAAGATTCAGTCATTTTTAAGAGTTAAATTCTTTAACCCACATCTACAAACTGAGGATCAAAAGTAAATGCATAGATGCTAGTTTCAAATAAAAGGGAAAAGAAGAAAAACAGATTGTTATCAGCCTCCTTGCTTGCAATAACTTCTCGGACCATTAAAATGAATACTTCCATCACAAACCTAAAATATTCTCAGTGTTATAGTTCACCCAGATATAATACAATGTATCTGCTTTAAATAGCCAGTGAGTTCATTAACCCATGAAAATACTGAGACAACATCCAGCACAGTGTGAACAGACTTCCATGTACATCTTCCTTTATCCATGATGATTGAAACCATATTGTATTTGTGCTAACTGGACAATAGCTCAGCAGTGACACTTGAGGAAAAACAGTTGCCTATTGTCCAAGACACAGGACAGCTCTCCCAATTTTATGGTTCTAGGAATATAGCTCAACATTAACAGATAAGCAAGCATCACTCAGGCACAAGGAGTGATTTTCAAACTCTGTAGGCTCTGACTACAAATGAAGTGCGTGCGATTTTTATATCAGTCTCAGCTCATCCTTCCTTTAGCAGGCAGCTGTTAAAGAAGGAGCGGGCAGGTAAAGGCCCTACACCCTACTAGAGTTGTTCCTAAAGCGACCCACCAGACCAAACCCCCGTTTCGAAAAAAAAAAAAGGCAAAAATTGCAGGTTATTTTTTGATTAAAAAATATATATGCGGAAACCCTCCCATATGAACAAAAACACAGTCCTCTATAACCTCCCCCCATAGGCCTATTTTCCTTGAAGTTTCACTTCAAAGGTGAACAGGAAGTTATGTGTCATCAATTCCTGCTAAATTTTGACAGAGATTCAGAGGAAAAGGGGAGAATTCACCAGCTGCGTTGGATGGAGTGGACCAGAGTCCATGAAACCTTCTGCTAGAATTTCTTTTCCCACTCAAAGCTCTTACTAGATTCCTTTATGATAGATATCAGTGTGATTCCTGCTTTTACTCTTTGCAGCTGGTCTCATTCTACAAGGATAAAATGAACAAAGAGCTGAAACTGGGCAAACACACCATAAGACAATATTTTTCTGTAAGATTCTTACGTATCGCCTCTTACAGCACACAGCACTGGAACCACCACAAGTGCTAATACGTCTAAATTGGGGGGGGGGGGCACGGTGATACTTGCATACACCACCAGCACAGTGACATTGAGCAGCAGACTTTGGTGGTGCAGAGAATGCTGGAATAAAAGAAAAAGATGCCTGATATTTCCATTACACAAAAGTCACTGCTTTTAGCATCATCATCTTTTAGAACAGACTGAGTCGTTTTCAGAAACTCATCTGGGGCAGATGTAGGAATGCAGAGATCTAATTCTATGTTACTTTCATTCTCAAAAGAAGCAATGAATAATTTTAGTGATTTTCTTCCCTGCTCAGGAAAGATTTCAAAAACTCTGCAATTTTTGAAGAACGTTTATAGTTCAGGAATTATCCTGTGAAAATTTTGCACATTTTTTGACACAAAATCAGCAGGAAACAACATTTTCTGTGGAGAAAACAGCAATTTCTGTGCAGAAATATTATCTTCTATGCAGAAAATGCTGCTTCCTGTATGGGGGGAAAACATGTGACATCGTGCAGAATTAATCGCCAACTGCAAAGCTTCTCCCCAATACTTGGAAAACCCTTTTTGACCATTTTTCAACTATTTTGAAACATAATTCCTATCCCTACCGAAGAAGGCCTTCTTGGTGGCTACTAGTTAACAGGACTTTTAAAATATTTTACTGCGTAATGATGATGATGATGTTTCAAAAATTAATTGGGGTTTTAACAGTATAACTGATTTCATTAGTATTTAAAGGTGGATCATTTATTGTTTTTTTCAGCTGAAGTTTTAAACTTTTGGAAATCACCTTCCATCCCAACCTTAGAAAAAGGCAGGATAGATCTCACATACAGGAAGCTTCCACTTTTTAATGCCCTGGTATCTGATTATTCCCTCTCCTGATTCTTCCAAATGAAGGACAAATTCTATTAATTTGATGGGGGGGTTCACTCTTTCATCAGTTCTTCTACAGTTCTTCTGATCTACAGAGGCTCACATGGAACCGCTCACAGGTGTGCATTGCTTGCAAAGACTGCTGGGAGAAAGAAGTGCTTAGCTGGCTGAAAGACTTTGCAAGCAGCACATGTGTGGTCGGTCCCAAGTGAGCCTCTGTACTTCCTTCATGCTCCCTAGTGTATGGTATATGGATCCCTCTTTTCAACCAGTTCTGTTTTCTGACAGGGCTCTAGTCCTTAACCTGTCAGATGTGTGGGGGAGGCATGCAAATAAATAAATAAATAGATATACATTAAATAATAATCAGAATCATGTCATTGACATATACACATCAGTTCTCCTACAAAGGTAAATGAGCATTTTCGTGGCTGTTTCTGCACTCCCAATGAATCAGTAGGCACACTGGAGGCTCTGACAAAGAGAAATGAACCACTGAGGAATGCACAACTGTAAAGCTGGAATCCTATTGGTTAGTCCAAATTCAAGCAAATCCTGTGAATGAACTGTTAAATGGGGAATAAACACAGAAGTAAATCCTTTTGATTCAATGGCTTTACTCACCTCAGGACTAACAGGAAAGGGTGATTTTTGTAGAAATCCACTTATGGAAACAGATTCTGTCCATTGTATAACGGGCCCCAAAAGTACAACTGTATGTGTAAGTGAACTTACACAAGTGTAGAGGACCAACAGGATCCTGGCACGTGTAGCTATCCCATGGAGCAGAAAAATCTGGGACTTAAGGCCATTTTCCTGCCAAGGGCTTAGTCATCCATCTCAAAAGTGGTGGTGAACTTGAAAGTACTTACTTCATTATTTTTTAAGCCTATCTTCCCCCACAAATGAGTCTCAAAACAGATAACTTAGGATATTAATAGATTTGTCCACATTGTTTATCACATGCATCTGTTAATGATGTGAGCTTTCAGAGCTACCTTTAAGCAACATGGGCCAAAAATGTGGTGACGTTAGGGGCAAAGATGTTAGAAGCAAAACAGTGAAAGCGCACTTGGTGATAAGAATTCTAGTGTGCAGAACTGAGTTAAGCCTTCAGTGGATTAGGGTTTCCTGATCAATAAAGAGAATATCACCACAGAACCATACAGTTAGAAGAAACCTCAACAACTATATCATCCAATTCCCTGCTATGCAGGGGTGCACAGCTAAAGCACTCCGGAGAGATGATCACCCAACATTTGTGTCAAGACCTCCAAGAAGAAGAGTCCTCCACACTCCATGGAAGTCCATTACATTTACTCCTAGGATGACCTTCCCAACGTTTGGAAGGAATTCCTCTTCTTGGAGTTTGGATCCACTGTTTTGTTGTCCTGTCTCTGGAACAGCAGAAGAGAAATTTGCTCCATCTTATATATGACAACACTTCACATATTTAAAGGTGGCTATGAAGTTACCTCTCAGTCTTCTCTTCTGCAGGGATAAACACACCCAGCTCTCTAAGCCATTAGAACAGAAACACCAGCTCCACCCTTCCTCACATTTCCCACTTAGCCAGCATTTACAAGACACCTTTCCTGGAGCAGCCATCAACACCAAGAACAGGAAAGCTGAGAAGATGCTGAAGATCTTCATGGCTGAAAAACAGTCATGTTGTTAGAAGGGTGCCAAGATGAAGAGACAAACAACAGGAGGTTATCTGAGGAGCTGGAGAAATGACTGAAAGCTCCTAATATTTATAGGACAATTGCGGGACAGGCTATGGACACTTGTAGGTGTTGGTTGATGTCATGCTGCAATTTGTGCCCACTAATAATTGCTACGCAAATAGATTGCTATTTGATTGGGAAAAGGTTTTTGGGAAGCTGTAGCTGAAATCAAATATCCATGTATTGCAGGAAATTATCCAGAGTAGGCATGTCAATGGAGCGTCATAGGAATATTGTTAAAAGAACACATCCTATACAGAAAAAAATGGAATGCGCAAAGGAAGAATCTATGGGTCTTAGCAGACTACACACTAAACATGTGGCAACATGGTGATGAAGCAACCAAGAAAGCTAATCCACCTCTGGGCTGCCTCAACACAATTACAGTGTCCCAAGTGAAGGAAGGGCAAGTTCTAATCTACTTTAATTGCTGCAAACTGTTTTCAGTGTGCAAAAGCAGTTGGCATTCTGATATCACTCAGCAAAGAAGAGAAGAGGCCTAGATACACTAGAGACCTGAAATCCAATCTTATCTTGGAAGCTAAACAGAGTCATCCATGGTTGGTTCTTAGATGGGAGACCACCAACCAATACCAGGGGTTGTAGGCTATATTAACTCCTTTCTAGTTTACACTGAAACCTAGAATGAATTCACCATTACATTGACATGGTAAACAACAGCCTCCACTGCCTAGATGCTTCCATTAAACCATACCTTTTATGTCATAGTTATTCCTGCAAATGAAGGCATATTCTCTCATACTTTTCCAGCCAAATCCCTGGGCTGGAGACGAGGCCCAGAGACACAACTTGCAAAACACAGTGTGCATTTACTTAACATTTTGCTAAGCAGAATGTTTTCATAAAGTAGCAGTTAATGCCATGTGAAACGTGGTGGTAGGGAAGAGTTCTGTGGAAACTGCAGACTGCCAAAAAGTAAATGAATGGGTCTCAGAGTTGATCAAGCCTGAACTCTCCCTAGAAACCAGAATGACCAAAATGAAACTATGATAGTTGGACTATATAGCAAGATGACATAACTCATTAGAAAAATTGATAAAACTTTGTAAAGTGGGAGGCAGAGGAAAAAGAGGAAGACCGCAGTACAAGTGCACAGACTCAATCGAAAAGATACGCCCCTAACTCTTCAGGATCCTGGAAGGGTTGTTTTGGAAATCCTTTCATCCACAGCATCACCATAAGTCGAAGTCAACTTGATGACAATAGGCAACAAGGCAGGCAGAAAAGAGAATTTTAGGGGGCAAGCACAACAAAAGTTTGTAGTAGTTTGAACACTGAGCCATCACAGCAGGAGTGGGCAACAGCCAGGGACTGGGGACACAGTAGGCTTCCATGGGACCTTAGAGGACTAACCCTATCACCATCCTTCATTCTACTGCATACCAAGTATTTAAAAAAAAAATCCAAATAGTACTTTTGATTCCAAGCCACTTTCCATGCTATGGGGGAGCAGCCCTCTGGGTTCCTTTAGACCTAGAACAAACTTTGTTATATATAAATGAAGTGAAATAAAATAGCCCAAGAAGTCCAAAACATAGGAAAATGGTCCCAAATTGTTTTAAAGGAAAAATGGATGTTGTAGCAAGTTGGGGAGCACTGGAGGCCTTAAAAACAGACTTGGCAGTCACCAGTTGCTGGTGGGATCTGCTGTTCCACAGCTGTGCATTCTGGCAAAATAAGGACAACAGAGAAAACTATAGCCAGCAAAAATCTATTCAGGACTCACAAAAAGGAAACGTAACTAGGTTGGCCAGAATAATCATTTAAAAATCTGTTTTAGGCAATACCTAAAATTAGTCAAACGTTAGTCAAATTCAAGAAAAGGAAAACGTCTTAACACCTTTAGGTGTGACTAGTGACCACATGAAATTTGCATTATCACAGTTCAGGCACCCAGCAATCAATACCCAGGGAAGTGTTTCAAGGAAGCCAAATTGAAATCGACCATTGACACACTTTGAAGACCAACACATCTGTGTTGCTAGGGACACACCTGTGTTGCCAAAGAAAAGCAATAATCTCGTGCATTTACTGCAGGTCTTCAAGTCCAGAGAGATGAATAGCAGCTAAAGAACTTTCATTGATGCAAATGAAGCCACAAAGTTCGCTCATTCCATGTGTGTCTCT
Source organism: Cyclura pinguis (assembly GCA_030412105.1). NCBI lineage: Eukaryota > Metazoa > Chordata > Lepidosauria > Squamata > Iguanidae > Cyclura > Cyclura pinguis. Next base: position 10,750,924 of record CM059599.1, on the reverse strand, counting down.
TTTACAAGATTGCCTATGTTGCAGAGGACAGCTGTGGAAGATTGAAACGTGTCCCAGTTTTTTGAGCACTGTTTTATACTTCCACTTTTTATCTTCTGGCACTCTGATGGTAGTGCAATAAGGTCAAGGGATTCATTCAGTTGCTGAGCTAAGCAATTCAGGAAAGCTTTTCAGCATCCCATGTTGTAAACTATATCATGAGGCTGCAGAAGGGTGATGGCAGTTTCAGTTTGCTTGTTCTCCCTGAAAGAATCTTTCTAATATTCACTAGATGGTTGCTCTCCCTTCTCCACTACAGCCACTACAGGTCTTTTTTACAAACAGAGAGAGAGAGAACCACTTGTTGATAAGAAATTCAAAGGGGAGAGCTCTTAATCATTGTAAAACTAAAAACTGAACTAAAGATTGCTTAGCCTTTGAAATTTTTCCAAAAGAAAATTCTCCAGACCAAAAAATGAGTACAAACCTCATGTTTTAGGGAAGAATGCATAGAAGATTCTTTATATTAGTGAAAACAGCATTCAGAAATGTCTTATGATAGATATGCTATCAAAAATGCTTATATCATGAAGTTGAGTTCAAAAATAAGTGCATTGGGGAAAACGCACAAAAATATATCCAGGACAAGCCCAACATAAGACTGAAAAGAAAAGAATCTGAAAGAAATCAAAACTCGTACTGTCCATTTTGAATTAAAGTGGTACTCTTAAGACAATGACCAAAACACTGCTGGTACACGTTTAAGTTCTCTTGTAGATGCAGTTTGGGGTTTGTTGAGTTTTTTTAAATTTTTTATTTCTTTATTTCTTTTTCTTCTTTTCTTTCTTTGGGGGTCTTTATACATAAGCATATTCCATTCACAATAGCGTAAGCAGGCTTCCACAAGTGTAATCATTTTAAATAGGCCTAAATCTTACTCTTAGTTCCAACTAGAGTACAGCAACTGAATCAACTAATGTTTATCTGCTATTGTTGTGTACATTCAAGTAGTTTCCGACTTATGGCAACTCTAAGGCAAACCTAGCACAGGGTTTTCTGGGGCTAAGAGTGTGATGCTCCCAAGTGTTGAAATATGGCCAAGATCTAGAATTTGGGTCATTATAGGGTTAATGGTGCATTGCTGAGATTGAAACAGCCTTCAGTTCTATGACTTATGTAAATCAGCTGTAGAATCATAGAATCATAGAAATGTAGAGTTGGAAGAGACCACACGGGCCATCCACTACAACTCCCTGCCATGCAGGAATGCCCTCAAAGCACTCCCGACAGATGGCCACCCAGCCTCTGCTTAAAAACCTCCAAAGAAGGAGACTCCACCACACTCCATTGAGGCAGCAAATTCCACTGCCGGACAGCCCTGATCGTCAGGAAGTTCTTCCTGAGGTTCAGGTGGAATCTCCTTTCCTGCAGCTTGAATCCATTGCTCCTTGTTCTGGTCTCTGGAGCAGTAGAAAACAAGCCCTCTCCTTCCTCTACATGGCATCCCTTCAAATATTTAAACATGGCTATCATGTCCCCTCTTAACCTTCTCTTCTGCAGACTAAACATACCCAGCTCTCTAAGTCTATCCTCATAGGGCATGGCTTCCAGGCCCCTCACCATTTTGGTCGCCCTCCTCTGGACCTGCTCCAGCCTGACCATGTCCTTCTTGAATTGGGGTGCCCAGAACTGGACATAGTATTCAAGATGAGGTCTAACCAAAGCAGAGTAGAGTGGTACCAGTATCTCCCTCGATTTGGACACCACACTCCTATTGATGCAACCGAGAATTGCATTGGCTTTCTTGGCTGCCGCATCACACTGCTGACTCATGTCCGGCTTGTGGTCTATTAAAACTCCTAGATCCCTTTCACACGTACTGCTATCCAGCCACGTGTCCCCCATCCTATATTTCTGTATTCCATTTTTTCTACCAAAGTGTAGGACCTTACACTTCTCTCTGTTGAATTTCATTTTGTTAGCCTTGGCTCAGCTCTCCAATCTGTCCAGGTCATTTTGAATTTTGATCCTGTCCTCTGGCGTATTAGCAACTCCTCCCAATTTGGTGTCATCTGCAAGTTTGATGAGCACGCCCTCTATTCCTTCGTCCAAGTCATTGATGAAGATATTGAACAGCACTGGGCCCAGGACAGAACCCTGTGGCACCCCGCTAGTCACTTCTCTCCAGGATGAAAAGCAACCATCCAATGAGGAGGAAAAGTGGCAGGTGTCAGACAAATTCAGGGTTACCACCAAATTGCTGAAGAAGAATGCTGAAAATTGAAATTGCAATTATGGACTTTGGTGTAAATTTCTTGGGGCAAGAGAGAAGTTTAGGGGAAGAAAGGGATTGTTAAGAGTTTAAACTTAGGAGACACATCCTCCTGAACAATCTAAAGGCACAAGCTCTCCTCCTACCTTTTGGAGTGCATATTCTTTTTTTACCTGCTCCATTTTAACATAGAAGCAGTCAATGAAGTCCCAAGGTGAGCTGGGATCCAGGTTAGACTTGTGCTCCCTCATTTCTTCTAAAACAAATCTCACGGTTTTTTTGAAGTTTGACTCTGTGATTAAGTCGAGGGGTGAAATCCCTGACAGAAGGAAAAATGTTGGTGAGCTAGAGGGGAAGTTGGAAGAAATGAATTGGGCATCACCAACAGACCAGCTGGAAAATGATTTCATCTTCTAGTGACATCTCGGTGCCCTGAAAGAGCAAGAGAGCCAACTCTACAACATGAAACCCAGCAGGATGGAGAAGAAGTTCTATAAATACTGTGACTTGTCTTTGGTACTGTTGCTCATCTCTCCCATTAGAATGACAATAGAAAAGTCAATCAATGTGAATGAAGAATTCTCATGGTACTCTCCCTGTGTGGGAGAGTGTGGGAACACCAAGCATCCTGCACATTTTCCTGCTGCTCTTTGTGCTATTTTAGGGATCTGTCTGTGAAGAAATAGGGTGTTTTTTTGTATACAGAAATACATGTAATCTTCCAATGTTGAAAACATGTTCTCCATTTCCCAAAGACTCACTGTGTCTCCAACTCCAAAACCCCTGTGGCCATCATTATGTTCTCTTCCCCTTGACGTCCATGTGCATGTGCAGGGAGGGACTATACATTTTTCACTGGATGGTGAAGGACCTACCTGACCCCAAGGAGAGCTGAAACTAAAGTTTTCATTGAATAAGCTCATGAGTACTAGAAACTGGGTTTCATCATAGTCATAATGCTTATAGTGCTTTCCAAAAACAATGGAACAGATGATGTTTGAAATAGCACAGTTGAACAGGAAGGTAGGGTCAAAGGGCTGCTCTGGAAGGACAAGGAAAAAAAAAAGAGCTGGAAGTGAGTGCAACTTTGGGCCTCCCAGAATCATTATTAGAGCTGGAGGTGACCATCTAGTCCAACCCCATTCTGCCATGCAGGAATACACAAGTAAATCACCCTGAAAGGTCCCCATCCAACCTCAGTTTAGAGACCTCCAAAGAAGATGAGGTGATCCATTCCACTGTCAAATAACTCTTATAGTAAAGAATTTCTTCCTAATGTTTAGATGTCAGGGTCTAACTCCTAGCCTGTGCTTATCAGCCAGTGAGGGAAGAAAAGGAATAGTACTTGCTGAGGAGGAGGAGGAGGCAGCGGGGAGTGTCCAGAGCTAACAAACTAGTAGAAACACTAAGTGGGAAGCCAATGTCAAGGTTAGTCCAAGAAGTCAAGAATGCTGGAATGCGAGGGCCATGGGAGCTTGAGTAGCAATTTGCCACAAGAAAAAAGGTAAGCCATGTCAACAGATTTAAATAATAGTGAGAACAGGTGTTCTTAGCATCCTGTCTTAATCTCAGCAGAACAGCTTCCTTCTGAGCCGCCTTCTTTTGCCTAGTCCATGACTGCGGACTGTGGGGCAAAGGTGAATCTAATTCATCTAAATCATCACTGACCTCCTCTTCCTCTGGCTGTAAAGTCTCTGTCTCAGCTTGCGTTTCAGAAGGTGCAGGCCCCAGCACGATAGATTGCTCTATCACAGGTATTGGCTGTAGGTCTCTGTTTCTAGCAAGATAAAGTCGTCCTCGATCTCAGATCCCTCATCGATCACATTAGGTGGAATCTCTTTTCTTGTTTTTTGAATCTATTGGTTTGTGTCCAGAAAAGGGGGGAAAAATAACAAGTTCTCACCATCCTCTACGTGTCATCTATTCAGATATTTCAAGATTATTATGATGTCCCCTATTGTCGAAGCTAAACATACCTAAGTCATTCCTCTTAAAGCTTGGTTTCCAGAACTTTGATCATCTTGGTTGCCCTTCTCCAGACACCTTTCAGCTTCTCAGTAGCTTCCTTAAACTGCAGTGTCCTGAATTGGACACAGGATTTCAAGTGAGGTCTGACCAAAGCAGAATAGGGTGGCACTGTTACTTCTCTTTGTATTTGTGTCTGTTTCTCTGTCTGTGTGTGTTGGGGGCAATGTTCAGTGGGAGACCACAACCTCTTTCTGTGGACTTGTTTTTTTCAATACCTGAGGTGTACCCTTTAGCTATGGCCTACAAGTATATTAGTAAGTAGTAAGTATACTATAGAATACTTGAAATTCCCTAAAGAATGGGAACCCATGATGTTTGATTCTAACTAAAGAGTTTGATGTAGGAAAGCTACACTTTCTTGGCCCTTCTCCAGCTCTATGGGAGGCACTCTTGGCATAGGACCTCTGAAGTTCCAAAGCTTCCCAGTTATATTGATCCATAGACACTTGTAGCTGAGGGATTCCAGGACTCTGGCTACATCATTGGAACAGGAAACAGGATCCTAGCCCTCATGAACGGTCAACAAAGTACTGCAAGTAGTCCCAAGACTTAGGCCCTTTCCACAACTTACCTCCATCCGGCGTGGGGGCGTGGGGATCATGTGAGCAGCCTTTTGTGAGAGGCTCTTGTGTCCCCACTGCTTCGGCTCTGCAGCTGCTGCCTGCCGGCTCGCAGGCAACATGAAGGCTCAGCCTCTTCCTTCCACAGTCCAGCTGGGTATTTTCCCAGGCTGCGCTGAAGAAGGAAGTGTGAGGGCCACGGCTCCGGAGCTCTGCATGGAAGGTAAGTGTGCACAGGGCGCCGGAGCAATGAGTGATCATGCACCATTTTCGGCTACAAGCCAAAAATGAAATAGTGCGCAATCGGCACCTGCTGGCCCTGGCAGTGTTGCGCAATTGTGAGGATGTTGTCTGAAATGCTCCTTGCAATTGCGAGACACTCCAGAGGGCCTTTCGCATGGCAAATACTGTGAAAAGGGCCTAAGATGCAGCCAAGAGTTTTGAGTCTGAATCTTTATGAAAGAGTGGATAGAAAAGAGGGTGGATGAGAAGAATCTCTGGGAAAGTCATGTGGACATATCAGTGAGAATGGTGGCGTTGGACAGAAATTATATACCCTTAGTTGTATGTAATTTTTCTAGGAGATATTGGACCTCTTCTTGGATCCTCTCCTCAGTGCTTTTCTTTCCCATCCCAAAGTTGTGAACAGTGATCAAGGTAAAATGCTGGAGCTGCTTACATCTCTCCCTGTTGCTGAATATGATGCCTAGAAATGGAAGAGAGAAAAAGAACAAAAGAGGTGGCCGGGGGGCGGGGGGGGAGATGGAATCATTATTTCTAAATAAACTATTTGGAAGCAGAACGTTATAATAGTTTATTTAACTTCAAGTGAAAGGATTATAAGTCAACAATTAGTAAGGACAGCTTGGAAGGATGATAGTGGTTTACTTTGCTATACAGGTAATCTGCCTCCTTTGTTCTGTGTCAAACACCGCTTATAGATTCATCAACTATCCCAAGAAACACAGTTATACTAATTTTATCCCTGGGATTTTCCTGGGATATTTCTTCTTCAAGTTCATGAGTAGTCTATGATGGTTCATGTGAATCCAAAGTGGAAAGATTGTAAGCCAACAAATAGTACAGCTTGGAAGGGAAAAAGTGGTCTGCCGTGCAAGACTTTGTTCTGTACTGGACACTGAAAAATTCCTCATCTATCCAAGAAAACTAAATTTCAGTGTTCTTATCCATGGGACTTTCTTCCAGGGTAGAAAAGGAAAAGAAAGACAGGTGTGTTTGATTGTTTATTATATTTTAATGCCACCTTTCTCCCAGAGCTGGACTCAGTGAGGGAGGGTGAGAAATGGGATTTTTAAAAAATTGTACAGATATTTGCTTTTCTTCAAAGCTCCTTAATGTAGCTGCTTAACTGAAATTTGAGTGGCAAGCTAAAGAGGAACTTGACTTTCCTTGAATTGAAATGCAAGGGAATCAAGATTCTTAGCTTCAATCTGTTAGTTTGATTTTCTGCTTCAATATTTCCCTGTACCATATGATCTGAGAGTGGCATTCAACAAAATCAATTCAAGCTATTTAAAATATGAACAGTCAGCAATGACTTTCATTCACCAAATGCACGTTATACCACTTCTTATCAAAATAGGACAATTAAAATCAGTTAAAACAATTTAAAACCATAATAACATAAGCAACAACAACAGAAAGCCATATTTTGAATTGGCAGCCAAATTATACCAGTGTGGGTGCCAAATGGTTTTCCCGTGGGAGACATTCTACAACTGAAGTGTCATGGCAGACAAGCTTCTGGTCTCAGAACCTACCACAGTGTACTGCCCTTGTACTAGTGGGGAATAGAGGAGGAACCTCTGAGCAAGACATATATTTAGAAAAAGCTTCATTCAAGTATCAACGTTCAATCTGTTAGGAGCTTTGGATCCAGGACAGCTTCCAAACAGTGAAAGGCATGAATTCCACCTGAGCCTTCCATGGCAGGGTGAAATGGGGAGTAGTTTCCAAGCTGCACGTCTGCTCCTTCAACCTCATGTCATTTACTGACCTGCAAACCAGCAAAGACTGCAAAATACCTCTCTCCCTGATGAATTTATCAAACATGGGTACTTTCCCTCTGGCTGAAAATTCCTCTCCATGGTAAATCAGGGCTTGTTTGATGACATCATATCCATACAGCACCACAACAGGCTCTGTTCTGAAATGCAGTGTGAAGATGGGGCCATGCTTCTCACTGAGCTGAAGAAGAAAAAAAGAGGCTTATTAACAGGAGGTCATTGAGACATTGTCCCAAAATTGGGAATGCCTGACCTGAATTTTTAATGGTAATTTTGTATTCTTCAAATCTCTATTTAGGGCTAACTTTGTAGCTGACATGGCCACTTGGCCCTGTAATCAAACTTATGCAGCTGTTCTGTGCCTACAACTCTTTTCTCATCGTGCCAGCCTTAAGGCAAACCTATCATGGATTTTTTTTTGGCAATATTTATCTGGAGGAGGTTTTCCTTTACTTTCTCTGAGGCTGAGAGAGTGTGAACTACCCAACGCCATCTTGGGGGTTTCCATGGCTGAGCAGAGAGGATTTAACCCTGATTTCCTGGAGTCCTAGTCTGCCTCTCAAACCACTACACTATTTTGGCTTTCTTTGTGTGTATCAGAGAAATATAATCATAGGGTCTGTCTGCAATACATTGTTATAGTGCTATTATTCCACTTTCACCATTCTCTGGAATCCTGGGGTTTGCAGTTTAGGGAGTGGTGTTTAGAACTCTTAACCAGAGAGCTCTTTGGCCTCAGTAAACTACAAGCCCCAGAATTCCACAGGATGTTGAAAGTGGAATAATAGCACTATAACAGTGCAGTGTGGAAAGGCCCATAGAAATAGGAAAGCATGATAAACAATCCTAAGTATACATCCTAGAACCAACTGCACACTTTCTCTACCACCTATTGCACATCTCTCTCTTCCCTTTCTCTGCTCTCTTCACTGTTAGTTCCTCGGGACAAGGATGTATCTGCTCAGGCTCTCCAAATTCTTCCCTACATAACAAACAGAAGGAGGCTCTCTGATTAAGAGAAGCCAATGCAAGTCGACTGGCAGTCCTGTATGAAATATGTTACCTTCTCATACTCTCTTTGCTGTTGTAGCGTGCCATCTAGTCACTTCCCAAAATGTTTTTTTTCTGGGGCTGAGAGTTTATGATGCACCCAAGGTCACCTAGTGGGTTTCCAAGGCTGAGGGGAGAACTGGATTCTGGTCTTCTGGCTTGCTGTCCAGTGCTCAGACTACTATACCACATTGGCTCTCTACCCTCTACCCTTTCATGAAGGTATTTTGAAGAACTGGTGGCCTGACCTTACAGAGAGTCTGATCCAAGCGGTTAGTCTTCAGCTGCAGAATATTCCCAATAATGGGAAGAGGAGGAGGGCTAGGGGACAGCTTCCTTTTCTGATAAGTCTTGCTCTTCTAGATGATAGAGAGAACAAGGCAGATGATACAGATGATCAGGAAAATGGCGGCTGTTCCCAGAGGGTCCATCCCAGCAACCTGAAAGGAATTTCAGGATTGTTTCCCTTTTCTAGGACTGGGAAGATGAGCTGTGCTCCGTTGCCTGAACTTTATCTACAGCAAAGGTATGGTATCTTCAAGTTTATTTGAAAAAATTATGTAAATCATTAATTAATCCAGCATGTCTGTTATCATCAGGAAAGGAAGATATCTGAACTTTACCCTGTGTTCTTTTTAGTCTTGATTTTTAGGTTATTGTGCAAGTATAATATACACACCTTGGTCCTCATTTCCAAAGAAGGGAAAACAGGGGTCACCATGCTACTTTCTTAGATTTATGATAGGAAGGTCATTGATCAGTGCATGGCATACTGTCTGTACATTCCTGTGCATGTGTCCATTTGTGGGTTCATGTGTACACACAAACAGACAGAGCATGTATTTGTTTGGTGGTGGACTGACAGCCATACACATGTAGCTTTGACCAAAGGATCCATCCAAGTAAGGAACGATGATTTATTCTCTCAGGCTTCCCTTCTTATACCATTTTTATGTTTGTATTAAAGAATTCTTACAGAAAAGAAAAGATTAATGTGTCAGTGTCAGCAAAGTTACAGCTTGTACATGTGTTACATTCTGTCTGACCCCCAACTTCCTGAGTCTACATGACCCTGTTATAACCTAGGTCATCCTCAAATATATCTTCCACATTATTAGTGTCCTTCTCTTTGCACATACTGATCATAAACGGGAGCAGACCAGAACAAACCGTTTTTAGCAAGGTTGTTTGATGAGCCCTGAGTGTCTAAAATGCCAATTGATATCACAGTTTATGATTATAATGTTACCGCTGTTTCTAGCCTGAGCTTGTGGGATATTAAGATATCATTTGATATCAATAATTCGGTCTTCTATACCCATTCCTCTCCAAGTGCTTGCGAGGCCCCCAGATAAGCACACACACAGGCGTGGCCGACAATAGCCGAACCATTCACATCCCAATCTAGGCAGGCCAGTCTTTGCCGAATGCAGCTTCAGGAGACCTCAAGGCAAGTACCACATTATGTATGCATGCGACTTACAAAAGATCCCCTGCCCCACGCAGGCAGCTTGATGAGCGGACTATACAACTCTCAAGCACTCCGCGTTTGCATACTGGCTACTCTACTGACAATCTGGCTATAACTCAATCATCTAAAGTACTGACCTTTCGGAGGCTTTGTCTCCAGCCCCAAACTCATTGTTTTCCCCAAGTGCAGACTAGTCTGCAGCCACAATTTTCCCTGTAAGAACCCCTGACTTTGAGCGTCTCATTGGATTGCTCGTGACTTGCCTCCCGAATTGCCGTCTCTCCGTTTGACTAGCCTCCCCTCAGCCCCACGTGCTGAGAATCCACGCTTCCCAGCTTCTTTGCTTTCAACCGGGCTTCAGGACAGGTATAGTATTTCCCATACCAAACCTCCTCTCAAAATCCCTCTATCCCACTCCTACCTTTATTTCTATAGTTCCTTGTGTGAGTGTGTTGCATACACGTGTTTGATTGTATTTCAATAAAACAGTTATTATTATTTCAACTTCTGCCTTAGTATTGACTTGGCCTGACCCCATGGACATAGGGTTCAAGATCTGGCTACGTTAGCCTGCCTCTCGCATTGCAAACTTGTGCTCTGTGCAAATTCCCTTCCCATTGTTTGAGCACATTTAGGTGTCCCTCCCGGGACCCCCAGAAATCAGAGTAACAATCAAGTATTGATTCTATACCCTGATTTCTGGGGGTCCCGGGAGGGACACCTAAATGTGCTCACAACAATGAGAAGGGAATTAGCACAGAGCACAAGTTGGCAATGCGAGAGGCAGGGTAATGTAGCCAGATCTTGAACCCTATGTCTACGGGGTCAGGCCAAGTCAAGGATGAGGCAGATGTTGAAATAATAATAATTATTTTATTGAAATACAATCACACAAGTGTATGCAACACACTCATGCAAGAAGCTATAGAAATAAAGGTAGGAGTGGGATAGAGGGATTTTGAGAGGAGGTTTGGTATGGGAAATACTATACCTGTCCTGAAGCCCAGTTAGAAGCAGAGAAGCTGGGGACCGTGGATTGTCAGCACGTGGGGCTGAGGGGAAGGCTCGCTGGACAAGGCAACAGCAAGATGGGATGGAAGCCGAGAGCGATCCAAGGAAGCGCTCAAAGTCAGCGGTTGTTATAGGGAAAATTGTGACCGCAGGCTAGTCCGTACTAGGGGAAAACAATGAATTTGGGGCTGGAGAAAAGCCTCCGAAAGGTCAGTACTTTAGATGATTGAGTTATGACCAGATTGTCAATAAAGTAGCCAGTATGCAAACGCGGAGTGCTTGAGAGTTGTATGGTCCGCTCATCAAGCTGCCTGTGTGGGGCAGGGGATCTTTTGTAAGTTGCGTGCATACATAATGTGGTACTTGCCTTGAGGTCTCCTGAAGCTGCATTCGGCAATGACTGGCCTTCCTAGATTGGGATGTGAATGGTTCGGCTATTGTTGGCCATGCCTGTGTGCGTGCTTGTCCCGTGGCCTCGCAAGCATGTGGAGAGGAATGGATATAGAAGGCCGAATAATCGATATCCAAATGATATCTTAATATCCCACAAGCTCGGGCTAGAAACAGCGGTAACAACACCTAACAGTAGAAAATCTGGATGATTTGCTAGGGATGGTAAATCTTGAGCTTTCTGAGTCCTGATGGATGTTGAGAACAAGAAAACATTTTTTTCATCCAATAGCTTTGGGGAACTTGGCAGACCTTCTCCCCACAATGACGGGAAATGTGTAGCTTTTCCAGAAAAGCTGTGCAGTTTGTCCGAACAACTGAAGATGTTTTAGGAAACTGATTAGCCTTCTGCAAAAATGCATGTTTTTTTCCCTGAGAATTATGGTTTTTGCACAAAAACAAAACAAAACACTCTGATTCCAGGTAGCCGTATATGTGTTTTGGACAACATCGGAAAAAAAAATCTAGCACAGTAAAAAATGCACAACAATATCTTGAACAGAAAACTGAAAATATGAGAAATCTTTTGATATGAAGAAAGTACTACATATTTTTCAGTTTCCCTTATGCCCATGATGGCTTGAAACATGATGGCTTGAAACATCTTGTCACCTGGTGTTTTCCAAAGACAATTGAACAGATGATATTGGAAGGACCGCAGTTGAGCAGGAAGGTGGACTGGAGGTCTTCTCTGGAAAGACAAAACAAACACACACCACACAAACAAGCACTCTTGTTGCTCTGATTTTAAATGGCTGTACCTTGTCAAGACTTTGTTTAATACTGAGGCCTGACAACATATCACTGTTATAAGATCAGCTTTCTGGGGGCCTTTCTGCAGCACACTGTTATAATGTTATTGTCCCAATTTCAACATCCTGTGGGGGTTTGTAGCTTGCTGAGGCCAAAGAACTCTCTGGTTGAGAATTATAAAGGCCTCCCTAAACTGCAAACCCCAGGATTCATAGGAGGTTGAAAGTAGAATTATAGCACTATAATAGTATAGTACAGTAAGGCCCTTGGTGGCCACATTATGCAGAAGTACAGGAATAAAGATCATATGAGCTGCTGTCTGCTATGCACAGTGGGGTCCTGGACGTGGCCAAAAGACATGCTCAATCAGTGAACACATTGCTTGATGTGCTACATTGGGTCCCACTTCCTCATGAATCTGCTCCTTTCTGTGTGATGTCAGAACACAGGGAAGGAGACTCTTGCCCTTTTCACTTGGAAAACAGAAAGAACAGGCAAGTGGGACATGATATCATATCAGATGCACACCCAATACTTAAATGAGAGTAAGACTCATCCATTAGCCTGCCATGTATAGCATTCTGAATAGGCTGATATTATACATGCTTCTGGAAAACAATGCACAGAAGCTGGTGATGTGTCTCTAAGTATCAATGGTACACTGCAGATTTAGGTTGTGGTTGTGGTACAGCTCCTTAGTAGCCACACATGCAATCCCAGAAACATGTGTGGCATCCAATATTCTAATCATGTTTGGTTCACCCACAGTGAAATACATCTCCCATTGGGGAAATGCCAGTTTAGCTTCCCAGAAGGGAAGGCAATGAATTAAGGGTGTGATTGTTTAAATTATTTGTTCCCACAGATCAGAATGAATAATTCAAACAATTTTCTCCCTGCTGCGTGAATGTCTGTGTAATCTCTGCAGTTATGTTGCGGAGGGGGAGGAGTCTCATAGTGGTTGACAGGAAGTAGGTAGAGGTGACAAGCCAAGCATGAAGGTTCACCATTGTTGACTGTTAAAGCTGGAGATCCTCCTTGCTTGGATCCCTTCTCAGGATTTTTTGGTGGAAACACTGAGGGTATCACCAAATCCACCTACCTCTGTATTAAGGCATCCTTTATATGCTTCCTGAGCTATGCATGGAACAGCTAATAATCATCTATAAAACTAAGCACACTCCCTGGCAGCATGCCACAAAGATTTTCTGCTCTGCATTTGGCCTCTCACCTCTGTGGTTGCTGCCTTCACTTTAGAGGGTATTTGTAATGTCTCACATGCAAATGCAATGTAGTCCAGAACCTGACTGATCATCTACCACTCAGCAGATACTCTCATTTCCAGAACAATGTGCACTGTAAGGGGATAATGGGGACTTATTGGAGCAGTAGCCAAAAACACCCTGAGGATCCCTGGTTGGGGAAGGCTGTACCACCTGTTCCCTTTCAACTGAAGTGTTTAAGAGGGTGTTGGACTTCCCTTTCCTGAGTGTCCTTTAAAAACAGGGGTTGGATGGCCACCTCTTAGTGAAGCTGTAGGTGTGGACTCCTTCTTGGACTAGATGGCCTTTTTCATCCCTTCCAGCAATACAATTCTGTGACTTTATACATTGACTCAGATGTACTTGAAGGGAAAAACTAACATGGGAGTTGGGAATCATCCACTTCATTATAACTGTGCACACCTACCACATACATGATGGTGTCAACCAAATTTATTAGATCAAGGACACTGGTCTTGGAGAGGATTGCATGCCTTCTGGTTCCATCCCAGACTCCACACATTCACCTCCACTGCTACACAGGGAGTATGTCACCGCTCTTCAGTTTTTTTCAACAACTGTGTGGCATCTCAGAGTGAGCCAGGGGTCACAGACTTGTCCCTCTCCTGTTGTATGAGACTGTTTTTCAATAAATAAGACACTTTTTAAGTACAACATTTGCAGCTCCTGTTTTTGTTCACCTTCCCCTACACACACTTCTAGAATGAAAAGCCCTAATGTGTACATGCTGAAACAACACAGGGAACAGCAGTTTCACTTTTTTATGCCACCTTAATGCTATATACATAAGTCTGCTTGTAGAAACCTAAATCCTTGTATTTTAAAATTTTGCAAATATGTCAAGAAATATAATTTTATGTGCTAATTAAGTCAAGCATTTGATATATAAGCAAATCTGATTATAAACAAAATTGATACAATTTTATTACTGATGTGAGAAATATTTGATATGAAGAAAATATTAGCAGTAGGGACGGGTCAACTGAATCCTCGAATCCTCAGCAAGGATTTGAGATTTGCTAATCTGAATCCCTGCGCCAAAATAGGCAAACCGAATCTTTCAAATCCACGAACCAAATAGTTAGTTGGAGACCGGGACACCTGAAACCTTGAAAGACTGGGATGCACAAGAGGAGATAGCAAGTAGTTGGGTTTTTCCTGTGGAGTAATAATGGCCTTTGCTAACAACTTCAGAAATTACATCTGGGGGTGTATTCTAATATATTTAAATTGAACATTTAATGTTTAAGTTCTGCACTATTTTCTGTGCTGAAAATCAATGGCATGTATCAATGCTGGGCTCAGTGGGTCTGACATCTATCAGAAGTAGTGGGGAAGAAGGCAAGGTCACACAATCTCATCCATTGTTTGCCACATGTAAACCACTGTACCTCCTTTCACAAGACCAGTGCCTGGTTGTAAACCTATAGCTAGAATAGGATGAGAAGTGAAATGTCTGCCATGGTTTCTCATGAGCCACATGACAAACCACACGTGGCAGAAAGGAAAAAAAAATGTTTTTTAAAATTGCTGCTTCTGGGGCCTGCCAAAGGCCTGATTGGCCTTTGAAATCCCACCAGGAAGCCTGAGAGGTGTATCTTGAGGTATCTTGAGATATCTAAAACATATTCTTGACTACTGTTTTTGTATTTCACCTACTGATAAAGCTGAGTTGGTGTGTTATTATGGTAGTGATTTTGCTCAGGACAAATCAGATGGCAAATCAACCTCAGAAATGATCATGTTGTATGTAGGGATGCCGGCAGATTGGAAATATAGAAACAATCTGCTATTTCATATATACAAATTTTTTATATATATATATATATATATATATATATATATATATATATATAAATATAAAAAGATTTAATTACATAAAAAACTGGGTAGATATACCCCAGTTACAGTTATATCCCACCCTGCCTCGCCCCACTTCCATATTTATATTTTCCAGTTGAATCTTCTTTGTTTCCATTTACCAAAAAAAAAAAAAAAAAAAATCACAGTTACATTTCCATTTACAGAAGAGAAAAAAAAATTACATTATTTCTTTCCTTGGTTTCATATACGTTCATATTTTTACCCAATCCAAAACTCTTTTCCATTCCCTTCCAAAGGTCTGGATAGGTTTATTTTTCAGTGAAAATGTTAACTTTTCTGTCTCTACCATATCCAGAACTTTTAATTTCCACTCTCACAATCTGCTATTTCAACTTCAACAGCAGAGGCAGAATATTCCAGTCCCTCATAGCTATGTAACGAGTTGGTCTGGTATACACAACTTGTGAAAGATCTTGGAATTTCTGTACCTCAACCTGTAACTGTTTTTGAAGACTCTCAAGCTTATATTCAAATGGCTACCAATGAAAAGGTTAGATCTTGTACAAAACATGCAGACATAGAATACTAAAATGTAAAACAGGCTGTTGAAAATGAAATAATAATACTGGTATACTGTGAGTCTGAAAATAATCTGGCTGATATAATGATGAAACCATTGACAAGTGCAAAACATTGGGACATCTTTCCGAAGGTGGAATGTTTGCACACAATCTGTAAAGTTCCCACCCACCCAGAAAAAAGGAGGTGTGTCAGGTATTCTGAATGTTAGCGTAGTGTGTCTAAGGAGGTTTTTCAGGTGGACAGAAAGAAGAGGTCGTTTTGCCCTTAGCCACGCAGCTGCAAGATTGTTATGTCTATCTAACCTACTGTAGTTTCCTGTCCCAAGGGAACGCTCTGAGTATAGGAACTGTGTGTATGTAATAGGTTACACAGTGTATGTTTTGGGAGTGGCTAACTCTGGTTAAAAGCTTACCTCATGTACTGAAACGTTCTCTCTTTGTTTTTGTTTTTTTTGTCTTTGCCTATGTTTCCTTTTTTTACTGGACTTGTTTATGCTTCATGACAAAGCTGTCTGAAGAGCCATGCTTATCATGTATTTTGCTATGCTTTAATAAACTATAACTTAGCCTAGACACAATTTGCATGGCTATTTTTCAGCCTGGGGCAGCTGGCAATGATTCAGCACTGCTTCTTGTTTTTGCACTCTCGACATGCTGTAGGGACCGCACCTTGGTGCCCTGACAGGGCATGGAGTAATGGTTTCAAACTTCAGGAAAAGAGATTCCCTGTATACATTAGGAAGAGTGTTACCCTGTTGTCTGGGGGTCCCGGGAGCGACACCAAATTACTATCAAAACTATACAAGTTGGGGAAATTAGTTCAGAGCATGTTGGCAAAATGAGAGGCAGGGTAACTTAGCAGGATCTTGCAACCCAGTGTTTACGGGGTCAGGCCAAGTCAAGAAGCAAACCAGTTGGAAAATAATGAATGATCTTTATTAAATACAGGCACACGATGTAAGCAACACAAGCACACAGATGACTAAGGAAAATAAAGGTGTGAGTAAGATAGCGGGATTTTCAGAGGGATAGTTGGTTCGGGTGATACGAAACCTGTCCTGAAGTCCGAAAGAAAATGGAGAGCGAAGCTGGGGTTCGATGTATCTCAGCACGTGGAGCTGAGGGGAAGCTCGCCAAGCGAAGCGGCAGCAAGGCGGTCTGGAACTCGGGAGCGATTCAAGGAAGCGCTGAAAGTCAGGGGTTTTTATAAGGAGAATTGTGACCGCAGGCTAGGTCGGACTTAGGGGAAAAGAATAGATTTGGAGTTGGAGACAAAGCCTCCGAAAGGTCAGAATTTGAATCTGAGATGTAGACTCTTCTGTGGCCTACAAGTATACTAGTAAATAAGTATACAATAGTACATGCCCCTAAAGAACGGGAACCCATGAACTTTGATTCTAACTAAAGAGTTTGATGTAGGAGAGCTAGACTTTCTTGGACCATCTCCAGCTGTGTGAAAGGGGCCCTTTCAATAGAACATTTGAAGCCCCCAAACTTCCTGATCATATCAATCCATATCAATCTGGTGAAAAATTCCAGGACTCTGGCTGCATCATGTGAATGAAGGCAGGACCCTCACCTTCATGAACAATCAACAAAATACTACAAATAGTACCAAGACTAAGTCATATAAAAGAGTTCGGAGCTTGGAGTTTTATGCCAGGGTGGTTGGGAGACAGGAATGATGAGAAGAATCTTCTGGAAAGTTATGTGAAGATACCAGTGGGAACTGTGGTGTTGTACAGAAATTACCTACCCTTAGTGGCATGTAACTGTTCCTGGAGATACTGAGCTTCTTCTTGGATCCTCTCCTCAATGCTCAAGTTGCAGAGAATGGTCAAGGCAAAATGCCGAAGCTGCTTCCAACTTTCCCCGTCGCTGAATATGATCCCTAGAAAGGGAAGAGAGAAAGAGAACAAGAGAGGGATAGGGGGAGAAAGAGGCAGATGGAATCATTATTTCCAAATAACCTGTTTAGAAGTGAACACTGTGATAGCTTATTTAACACAAAAGTGAAAAGATTACAGGCCAATAACTAGTAAGTCTAGCTTGGTTGGGTGATGGTGGTTTACTTTGCAATATACGTTATCCTCCTTTGTTCTGTGTCTGACATTGCCTACAGATTCGTCATCTATCCCAGGAAACTCAGGATCTTTTCGCACAGCATTTTCCATGAGAAAGAGGGCCTGGAGTGTCACGCGATTATGAGGAGTGATCTGCACGATGCACTCACAATCACGCGACGCTCCAGGGGCCGGCAGGTGCCAATTGCACATCTTTTCATTTTCGGCTAGAAGCCGAAAATGGTACGTGATCGTGCGTTGCTCCTGGGCCCCATGCACACTTACCTGGTGTGCAGAGCCTCTGGAGGCATGCCAGTCACGCTTCCTGCCCCACCACAGCCTGAGAAAGTCCCAGGCTGCACTGTGGAAGGAAGAGGCAGGGCTCTTACATGAGCAGGCAGCTCGTGCAGAGCTGAAGGACCCTGGATGCAAGAGTCTCTCGCTGGAGGCTGTTCGCACCATCCCCATACCCCAGTGCCGGAAAATGGTAAGGTGTGGAAAGGGCCTTATTTACAGTATTCTAATCCCTGGGATTTTCCTGGGATATTTCTTCTTCAGGTTCATGAGCAGTGTATGATAGTTCATTTGAATCCGAAGGGAAAGGATTGTAACCCAACAAGTAGTAAGGACAGTTTGGAAGGATAAAAGTGGTCTCCTTTGCAAGACTTTGTCCTGTGCTGGAGATTGAAGGGCTCCTCTTCTATTCAAAGAAACCGAATTTCAGTGCTCTTATCCCTGGTATTTTTGCAAGGGAGAAAGGGAAAATGAAGGTGTGTTTAATGGGCAGGATGGGATTTTCAAAACTTTGCACAGCTGTTTCCTTTTGTCCAAAGCTCCAAAGCTCCAAGTAGGGAGAAGAGGGGATGTAGTCAAAGTCCAGTCCTCCCTCCACATTTGTGAGTTTGACCTTTGTTAATTTGATTATGCATAAGGTGTCTGTACCTCCTCCCATTGTCCTCCTCCATCTGCTTACCTTTTGCCTCAGTGCAAGTTCTCAGCTCTGGAGCCAGAGGCAAGGAGATGGCAAGGGAAGTTACTGAGAACAGAAGGAGAGCATTGCTACTTTCCTCCTCTCCCCATCCCCTTACCTTTTGACTCATTGTGAGTTCCTTCTGTCCTCTGGAGCTCCCCTCTCCCATCCCCTTGCCTCTGACCCATGCACACTTAAGGAAGGCTCACATGCAAGGACAAAATATAAGGTAATGGAAGGACAGAACCCAGGAAGGGAACAGAAGGGATTTTTTTTGGCAATTCTTCCATTTTAGTGAGAGTTCTGTGCCTCAAACTGTTGTGAATGTGGAGGGGCCACTGTATCATAGGTGGTATTTTTTAACTTCATTCTGGTAAGGAATTTAATGTAGCTGATTAGCTAAAAGTGGTAAGATGAGAGTAACTTCATAGTGAAAATTCCTTGAATTGAAATGCAATTCAATATTCATTTTTATCTTAAATATTTGTGTTGCAACATTTCTATCCTACCCTATATCACATGATCTGAAGGTGGCATTCCATAAAGTCGGTTGAAGGTATATACTCAGTGATAATTTAAATTTACTCAAAGTATGTTAAATAAATTGCCATTAAAATATGGCAATTAAACACTGGAAAGCCATGTTTTAAATTGGCTCCCAAATTACACCAGTGTTGGTGCCAAAGGGGCCTCCAAAAGATGGCATTCCATAACTGAGGTGTCATGGCAGAGATGCCCCTGACTCTGTGGCCTGTCACAGTGCACTGCGCCCCCCCCAAAAAAAAATTATTTAGAAAAAGACTTTTTCAAGTATAAATGTTCCATGCTGTTGAGATAATTGGATTTAGGGCTATTTCCAAACAGTGAGAGGCAGGATTCCACCTGGGCCTTCCATAATATGCTGAAACAGGGAGTAATTTCTAAGCTACAAGCCTCTTTCCACCACAGGTCACTTACCCATGTGTAGAACCCCAGTGGATTCTAATGGCTAGAAGAAGGAGAGCATAAACCATAAACTCATAATTGCTTCACCAAGCAGCTTCAAGTAGACATGAAACAAGATGTGGGGCAGGATGAAACCCCCTGGGGACCCCATAGTTTCATATCTTTAAGGATGAGTAGGAATTTCCCCACCACTAGTCATCGAGTACAAGTCACTCGGAGTACGACTATGAGTCCCTTCTCTACTCCCATCTGACCAAGCTGCTCCATGAAGACACCATGATCAAAGGTAACTGAGAAACCAGGAAGGCCAACAGGGATAGCATTCTTCCTGCTTTCCTTCAGGGGTAGATCCTCACCCGCAGAGATCAAAGTTCTCCTAGCAAGGGTATTGAATTTTGCTCAAATCACAGGTTTCATCCTGAGGAAAGTGGAATTGGAGAGATTGGAAGGATTGGCCACCAGACATAGGCATGTTTGATGGCCAATCCTTCTAATCTCTCTACTCAGATTTGGTGTTGCACCAAATATTTAGGTGGACAAAAATGAGACAACCCCACTCCACCAAGCTCAGTCATTCAAGACACTGTAATTCATCAACATTTTCTACTAACTTTCTTATCTTTATCTGAGCGGTCGTGAGTCCTATTGCACTTTATAAGAAAATACAACCTGGCTCCCATCAGTCCCCACCTGAAACCAGGCAGACAACACCCCACAATACCTTTGCCTTTGTTGCATTTATCAGCCGTAGGCATTCTCCCTCTGCCTGAAAATTCCTCAGCATGGTTAATCAAGGCTTCTGACTGCATCATAGCCATACAGCACCACAACAGGCTGTGTTCGGAAATACAGTGTGAAGATGGAACCGTACTTCTTACTGAGCTAAAGAATGAAAAAGAAAGAGGCAAAGTTGAATGCTCAAACCACTACAAAACACTGGCTCTCTACCCTCTATGAAGGTCGGTTGAGGAGTTGGTGGCCTTCATTCTTCCACTGACCTTACAGAGAGTCTGATAGAAATGGTTGGGCTTCAGCTGCAGAGCATTCCCAATGAAGGGCAGAGGAAGAGGTCCAGGGGGCAGCTTCCCTTTCCTCTGAGTCCTACTCTTCCAGGCAGCAGAGAGAACAAAGCAGGAGATACAGATGATCAGGAAAGTGGTGGTGGTCCCCAGAGGCTCCATCCACGCAAGCCGAAGTGAATATCACGATTGTTTCCCGATTCTAGGACTGGGAAGATGAGTTATCGTGCTCCTCTGCCTGACCTTTATATTCAACAAAGGTGTGCTACCTTCTGATTTGTCTGAATAAATTATGTTAATCATTAATTAATCCAGCATGCCTGTCATCATCTGGAAATGAACTTTTCCGAACTTTACACTGTGTTTTCCTTTGTTTTGATGTTTAGTTTATTACATAAATATAATACGTACACACTGGTGCTCGTTTCCAATGAGGGTAGAACAGAGGCAGGTATGCTACTTTTTTAGATTTATGATGGGAAGGGCATTGATCAGATGCATGGAATCTTATCTGTACATTCATATGTACATGGATACAGACAGACTAGGCTGGAAAGCCTGAGACAGCATCAACTGTTTGCCTTGTTTTGGCAGGGAATAAGCTTGTCCCTGTAGACCTTCCAGACAACTGGGGAAAATAGCCCCAGTCTATATGGGAGGCCTCAGCCTCTTCCAGTGGACTCCTCCATTTGATTCTTGAAACGTAACCTGTCCCTATATTCCAACTCTAGAAGAAAATGCCCCTAGAGCAGAGCTTTCTAAACTTGTCATGTTGGTGACACACTCTTTAGACATGCATCATTTTGTGACACAGTAATTCAGTTTTACTAGCAAACTGGAGGTTAAACTAACTGATTACGCATGCACAGTACCCAGAGGTGTATCTAGGGTGGGGAAAAGCAGCCCCCCATGCAATTCTGGCCCACTGCCACCGCTTTCAACAGGAAAGTGTGTATGAGAAATGAAACAAGAAGATTTGTGTGTGTTGAAGGTTTGCATGTGTGCATGAGTGCACAAGGATGCATGAAAGGAGGAACGGGTGTCAGAGATGGGAAGAGATTGTGTGTTTGTGAAGGAGAGGAGCCTGTATAATGTATGTGTGTACACTTTTTGAAAGCACATTTATGTCTTGGAGACTGTATGAAAGAGTTGGGGAGGGTGCAAGAGAGACGGAGAGAGAGAATGGGGGACGAGGAGTGTCAGGATAAGGGAGTGGAGTCTTTTTGCAAAATCCCCAAAGGACTGGGGAGGCAGGGGAAAAGTCTTGCAAAGATGCTCCCTGGTGCTGGCTGAACATCTGGAGCAATGAAACCTCAGAGACCTCTGCAACTGTGGTTTTCCAAGCGCGTTTGTTTTAAACCCTGCTTTACTGAGAGGCGGAAAAAGAAAAATACACCTTCCCACATTCTCATCCCAAAGCAGACTTTGCATGCGGGGATTTACTGGGTTCAGATTCTATGAGTTCTGTTAAAATCAATAGCCACCCAGAGAGGGCAGAGAGTACTGAGATAGGAGTGCATCATGATAGAACAATCCCCCAGTCCTGCCCTGCCACTGTCAATCAGCTGGTGGCTGCCTTGATCTCTGAAGCCTTTGGCTGGAGCTCTCTGGTGCTCTCCCTGGCTCACGCATGTCCAGGTGCTCACTTGCTCCTTTCCCCAGCAAAACCTCTCTGGTGCTGCTTCTCCTTTCTCACTCAAGCTGGGCTGGCAGCTACTACTCAAACTTTCCTGGGGCTAGAGGGAGGGCAGAGGATGGCCAAGCAAACTGGAGTGGGGGTGAAGTGGAGGGGGTTGCGGTTGCTGCCTGGATCCTTCTGATTGTCTTTGTGGGGACAGAGTTGCAAGCAAACTCCTTTCCCTCTTCCCCCTCGAATGGGCATGAGAGTGCTAGAGTGGCACTTCTAATGTTCCCTGCTCCCAAGACCCCAGCAAGAGTGGCAGCAACAGGAAAGGCTCAGGTGTGTGTGGGGGTTTCGGTGGGGAAGTTGTCACACTTACACACTTCAGGTGACACACTAATGTGTTGCAACACACCATTTGGGAAGTCTTGCCCTAGAGGAAGGAAACCCTCTTTCTTTGGAATTATTTCTTGTTCTATTTAAAGACGTTGATGGAGTGATGTCAGACTTCCCCAGTTGCCTGCAGCTCTATGAGATGGGCTGTCTCATAGTTCAATCAATTTTCTCTCTGCTGCACAGATGTCTTTGTACACTTGCATGGCTGTAAAGCTATGCTGGCAAAGAGAACTGGCTGAACACGTGTGATTCGAAAATAGGTCAGATGGGACCTTAGGGCATGGCCAGGTCATAGGAAGCTCTGGCAGTAATGGACTTGCAAATGTCTCTCAATGACTCAACCTTTGGAAACAACAGCACCTGAAACTGTCTCCGATTGTGTTATTAGAAAATATATGATTAGCAATCAGGTAGTTAGATTAGAGAAGTAAGCATATAATAGTTCAAACACACAATGTAGTACAGTAATATGGCTTCACCTAACTGTTTTCATACAACATTACCACTATGTTAACAGTATAGCTATTAGGGCTGTGCACAGTATGAAGCAGAAAAATCAAGGAATTGCTAATCATATATTTTCTAGTGTACAGGTTCAAGGAATCTCTATTAGTTTTTGTATCCGATTGTGTTACCCCAAAATGTAAGTGATTCAGGGGTCCATCTGCGATGCCAGTACCTCCATGTGACAGTGGGGAATTAATTAGCTCAAAATTATGAGGTTTGTGAGAGGAGGGTAACTTTACAAGATCTTTCCACCTATGTTTACTGGGTCTTGCAGGAAAGAACCAGCCAGGGATTCCAAAGTAAACTAAGAATGTGTTTTATTGAGGGGAATTCACTCAGGCATGCACACAAGATATAAACAGCCACATATTCACATAAGAGGTAACCAAAGGATAAGGATAAAGGGAGGAAAAAATTATGGAGAGTGAGGTTGAGGTTTTAGGGTTATAATTACCAATCCAGAAGAGTAGTGAAGCAGCAGCAGTGTGGTTTAGACTTGTGTTTCTAAGGTTAATACACAACTGGGAAAGAAAAGTGACAGAGAGACATTCAGCAACTGATGAACTGCAAACTGGTTGCTCAAAACTGGGGATTTTTATACTCTATTTCTCTCCCTGAGGGAGTGTGAGTTAATTGTTTTCCAGCAGAGTAAACAAAAGGGATCTGGAATGGACTGACTGTTTCAAAGTCTTGGTTGTGCAGTGACTGGGGAGGGGTTCGGTAGGAAATCACACAGCAGGAGAGCTTGCCTGTTGCATCTGGCTTGACTATTGTTTTCTGTGGGCAGCTGAGAGGATTAGTTTAGAGCCATTAAGTCAGCCTTCCCAGCTAATCCACAGTTAATTTATGATCTGGTCATGTTGAGGTCACTTCTCACCTACGCCCAGCCAGCATCCCTTCTCCACATGGCATTTCAGCCATTAGTGTGTTTCTTCCTGCCAAATTTCTCCTTTTTTTCCCACCCAGACTTGAAGGGGCTATCATGATTTTCATCAGTCCTTTGTCACCCAATGCTAAAGCCATTTGCTTACTCTGGACCCAACTGTTTACTCTGCCAGAGAGGCATTTGCACCTTCCCCCTCAGGGTGGAAACAGGGTTTTTAAACTGTGGCTCTGAGCCAGATAACTCATAGTACTCTGGGCAGAGGCTGTTACTCTGTTGCCTTGATTCCTGTTCTCGTACTACTCTTAGACCCTTATTTTGAGCCAGATCACTTCATCTCTTCTCTGCAGGATAGGTAAATGCCACCCACTTTGCTCCAATTTTTCCTCCCTTTTCCTTCAATTAGCCATGTGTGATTGTGATACAATTTGGAATGTCTGTGTGTGTGTGTGTGTGTATGTGTGTGTGTGTGTGTGTGATTATTAATTCCCCCAATAAAACAGATATTCTTTCGGTCTTCAGCTGATGTTCCTGTATTATTACTAGTATACATTGTTACCCTGATTTCTGGGGTCCCTTGGGGGACACCTCAAGATGCTCCACTTGATTGGGGAATGGAAACTAGCCAGAGCACAAGCAATAGCAATGCTAGAGGCAGGGTAACCTAGCAAGGTCTTTTTCCCCAGTGTTTACAGGGTCAGGCCGAGCCAAAAACCAAGCAAAATTGTCTAATAAATGATTTTATTAAAAATAAAGGCTTACGCATGTACGCACTTATGCACTCACTCACTCAAGAGCTATTAAGAAATAAAAGAGAGGAAATTGGATAGGGGAGTTTGGAGGGCTACAACTGGGTAATACTGCACCTGGTCCTGAAGTCCAGAGGTCTGAGACAGCAGCAGAGAGAGAGATGAGACTCAGCACATGGAGGGCTGAGGGGATAGCTCAACAGACCAATGACGGTCTGCTGGGAAACCGGAAGCGATCCAAAGAGCCACTCAAAAACCAGGTCTGTTTATGGGGGAAAAGGTACCTGGAGGGCTAATCCTTTCCTGGTGAGAACAATAGGTGGAAGAGCTAGAACAAAGCTCCAAAATGTCAATGTTCTTTGCATGATTGGATTTGCTGGGGTTGTCAAAGCCTCGGCTGTATTCAAATCATCCTCACTTGACGGGCTGTGTGTCAGATGTGTTAATCCCTTCAAGCAGGCTCCTCGGGACTGAGGACCCTTTTTGTATTTTAGGTTTTACATGTCTGGAGGTCTCCTGGGGCTACGTGACTATGGATTTACTGGCCTGACCTGGTTTTTCCTGTTTTTGGCTGTTCGACCTTGCCTGCCTATGTGCTCATTTGGGGGACCTCTCAAGCACGTGGAGATATTTTTAATATTAAATTGTAAACCCCGGGATAGGGTTATTTACCACAGTAACAACATAGATGGAAAAGATTGTGCTAAGTTATCCACTCTCACAGGCCTCCCCTTAGATCTAATATTCCCCACTGTTTCAAGGAGGCATTGGCATTGCGGATGGACCTCTGAGTCACCCACCTTTTGGGGTAACAGTAGGAGATTGGACTGGATGGGCCTTGGGCTCTCCTCCAAATCTGTGATTCTAAGATAAAAGAATAAATAGACATAAATTGGGTCTCTAAAATGGCAATGTTCTTTAAAAAGCAATAAATAAAAGAAATAAAATAGTTTGAAATTCTGTGGGGGACACATTGGTCTCCCAGGACACTCTGGGATTGATCGTACTTTACACTGTGCACATGTTCATGTATATTGAGTGGAGTATACCTATGACATTATAGCGATGTGGCCCAGGAAGGATCTGGGCTGTAATTTTGGTTGAGGATTCAAATCTCAAGGAGAATGCTCATATCCCTGCTCTTCACCAATGGTGAGAAAGTGTAAGAGGGCAGGGGGGGCATTACTATCCTGCAGCCCTGTTCCCAAGATTTCTATTGGAAATAGGTCCAATAGGTCTACCTCTGTTTTTAACAGCCAGAAGATTCAGCCAGTTTTCAGCTGGTGTGAGATACTGTACAGGGTCTGGGCAATGTTTTCTTTTCATGTTTAGAATATTTATGATTTCACTTGAAGAACTATAACAATGTGCAATTATAAACATAAGTATATTACTATGTGACTGAAAAAATATTTTTCAAAAGAAATCCAAGAAATGATTTATTTTCCTTTCCCCCTTTTGCAGGGAACAATCCTGAAACTCCGCTTTGCAAAATCTTATACACTTATTAGTGAAGCGATGTGGAAGAAGGGATCCTGACTGGAAAACGGGCCAAAAAAGGTGACTCCGGTATGGTCAGATAATCCTGTCAATAAGAACCACAGTTGAGCTTGAAGCAGAGCAAAACTCCCTGCTATGTGAATTTCCTATGCAAACTCCTGTAATAAGGAAGGATCCTTAGTAAATATTTTACCACTCCTTTATCCTGTCCTCAAACACAGATAAAACAGAGCAAATACCCTTGCTGTGTACATTTCCTATCAAAGCCTGCCACCTTCATAAACATCTTCCACAATCCGGTTCTCCATGGTGAGCTGGCACATGAGGGCCTTTCCGCACCTCACCTTTTCGCGGAGGTGGGGGGTGGCTGTCGCGCGAAAAGCCTCAGCAGAAATGCTGCCGCTTCCCTGCTGCTTGAGTTCTGCATCGGCTTCCTGGTTGCGCAAACGTCGCACGAACGCCCCCCCTTCCTACCACAGCGCAACCTGGGAATTGCAGGCTAGCGCTGAGGCATGAAGTGCGACCGGCCCAGCTCCCGATGCACCGCACAGCAGGTAAGTGCGCGCAGGCCCCAGAAGCATTGTGCGATTGCGCACCATTTTCGGCTTACAGCAGAAAATAAAAAGTTCCGTGTCCGCTCTGCTTCTGGCTCTTGAGCGTCGTGTTAAACGGGAGTGCGTTGTACGGACCGCTCCTCCCATTTACACGACGCTCAAGGGGCCCTTTCGCTTTAGAACGGCGTGCAAAAAGGGCCATAGTCATTACACTTTGTCACCTACATACTAATATTTCCTTCACAGATTAAAACTCTCAATTCATTCTGGCCACCTTTTGTGAACCCTACAAAGGTCATTGTTTGAATTTAGAATTCACCTGCACAGGTGTCCTCTGGTACCCCTTGCGGGACAGGCGCTGGGCGATGTGCTCATAATACTCTTTATTTGGAACATTGGTGCTCCTCATTAAAATTGTGATGCCAGAGCTGGCTTGGATTAATCCAAAGAGTTCGCGGATCTCTCCATCACCCCAGACAACACCCTCTCGCTCCATCCTAACTCCACACAAAGCACACTGCAAATAACACTCTCTCCTTCTCTCCTATCTCTTTCTCTCCCCCTCCCTTCCTCTCTCTCTCTCTCTCTCTCTCTCTCTCTCTCTGTCTCTCTCTCTGTCTTCTCACTCTCACTCTGTCTCAATCACCCTTCTCTCTCTCTTACTCTACCTCATGCACACACTTTCTCAGCCAAGGAACACCACACCACACCTCACACAGGAAAGGATGAAAAGGGAAAGAGTAAATGGGAAAAGGAATAGTAGAGGGGCATAGAAGTGAGGGGAACAGTAAAAGGAAGAAGGTTTGGGGCAAGACAGGGTGGAGCTAGGCAATGGGAAAAGAAAAAAACTCAAGAAAACCACCAACCTAACAATCAACGCAGCCACAGCTCTCCAGTCAAAAAACCCACAAACCTTGAACGATTCCTCCGCTGTCCTGTAGGGGTCCTCGGAGAGACATTTTGTAGTTCGACTCCACTGCACAGGCGCGCACGTTTGCAGGCGGGAAACTGCACAGTTCCTTACTGGGGGCAGCTATTTTGTAAGCGAGCAGCAGCGAGCTTAAGAGAAAGGTTTGTCATGGAAAACAAGGTGAATACAGAAGAAATGGAGACCCAGGAAACTTCTAGTGGGAACGCTGCCAACCCTGGCAAGTGGGATTCTGAACTTAGAAAAGTGAAGAGTAAAAGGAGGGGGATGGCATGGAGACCTTCAGAAGTAAAGGACTTGTTGGATGTTTGGGGGGAACTTCGTTTTCAAGAGGGTCTACAAGAAAGCCATAGAAATATAGAGATTTTTGAGGACACAGCACTGGAGTTGAGAAGAATGGGACACAAAAGGCTGCGGAGGAATGTAGGAACAAAACTAAAAAGCTAAGACTAGACAATCGGCATGCTGTGGCAGCAAATAAAAGGACAGGTTCTTCCCGGGTAAGCTGAGCATACTACAATGAACTTTCAAGGATACTTGGGGGTGATGCCAATGTAGTTCCACCTTGATTCACAGCCAGCTTCAGGTTGCAGAAGATTGTGAGGAAGCTACGGACAGTGGAGGGACAGCAGTAGGTATGAGCAATTCAGTTCCCCAGGGAGTCTGTACATTTTGTTTTTCTGTTTCCTCAACCATATTTATTTCTCCCTTCTTTTCAAAATGAAGTATCAGAGGAGAGGGGCGAACATATTGAGGAAGCTACTCAGGACACATCTGAACCTGAGGCATCTGGTGAGGACACAGGAATGTGAAAGAGAAATAATATTGCTGATGTAGCTTTGCCTGAAATAAGTCCCTTTAAATTTTCAATCCCACTAGTAAGGGAGTGCAATATATCTGGAGAAAGATCCATATACTGCACACATTGGAGTTCTGGGGTAACAGGAGGATACATTTGCTACAGCGATTTACCCTTGCATACGATGCAGAAGGGCACATCTCACCTTTTGGGAAATATGTAATCCCCTGTCCCTGGCTCCAAATCGTTGAATAATGAGTCTGTAGTGAGATATTCCTTGAGGGTGTTTCCTTGGCCTTGGGAATTCTAGTGTGATTGCAAGGGGTGGATGTGGGGTGGGAGAGTGCCTAGAGGAATTCCTGCATGTCCCATATGCCTCTTATGCCTCTTGGAGATGGGTAGGGTGACCCTACTACGTGGCTGGAAATTCCTGAGAGTGTTTCCTTGGCCTTGGGAATTCTAGTGTGCTCACCAGAGGTGGATGTGGGATGGGAGACTGCACCTGTCAAATGCACCTTTCTTTCTCTCACAAAGTAGGGATATCCTTCCCCTCCTCAAGGTATAACCACAGCTATGACCACCTTGGTATCATCATTGGCTGGGGGGACTCTGGGCACAAGAAGCACACGCAGGAAGGATGCCACTGCAAGTGCCGATCCACCAGGAGGGGAGACAAGTCAGGGCCTTGCGCTGGAAAGTACCTCTTCATCCTCCCATCCAGAATGTCAAAGTGGAAAGGTTTCCCAGCCAAAGAAAGCATTGCAGCGTTATAGACCCCAAGGCACTATTCCACTCTATGCCTTTTGCACTCATCATGTTTCTTTCAATTTTTTTTTAAATATATCCTCAGGGCTCTTTTTCTTAGCAATACGTGCATGGCCATGGAATGCCTTAATACGAACCACCTGCGGTCATAACCCATGACATACAGTACAGTGTGTTGTGTGACTGCAATAAGGATAGCTGTAAATGTTAGCATTATTCCAGACAACGGAACAACACAGTGTCTTGTGCTTCTTAGAAGATGGTGTGCTGATGTCACCATCAATTTGTAATGGATCCTATGTGCCATGACATCTATACGACACAGGGTGACATGACAGAAAGGAAACACATGTCTTTGACGTTTCACAATGTAGGTGTTATATTGTTTAGCATATGATCTTGGGATGTGTCCATGTTCTGTTTCTGGACAGTTGTTAAAGTTGAAGTATTCTTCCTATTAAATGGTTGGTGATATATCTCTGGATTTGTGCACATAGTATGCATTTAAGTTCTAATGTGTGAAAGCACAAAACTGTCAACAGTCAAGTTGACAGGTGAAAGCCTAGAGTTGTGTCAGATATTCTTTTTTTAACTCTGGTCAGGTAAATGTAAATGAGAAAAGAAACCGGGGGTCTTAATTACTATGAATTACTATGAACCAAATTTTTATTTACAGATATCAATAATAGAAGAAATAAAAACGCTTGCAACATACTTAACATAGAAAACAAAGAAGGAGCTCTCAGAAAGGGAAACGTGTTCCAGAACAGGACAGGACAACTTCAAATAGTTTTTTGGTATTTTTTAAAGGTGAGGGTGGTGTGGAAACTATGGGATCTCTAGATAATTATGAAAACCAAAGAAATCTACTGGGGGTGCTGGTACTAATTCCGGGTGGAGGATGTGACCCTTTGTCTCACAAGTATTGTGTAAGACAACACAAGCTGACACCCACAGGTAGGAAGTTCTGCTCCTATACAGTCAAAGGTCTAGAAAGACAGCCCCATCTTGCTTTAAGCCTTCCAAAGGCCCGTTCCACGACGTTCCTACAACGGTTAAAAACCTTGTTGTAGGCAAGCTTTTGTGGGTCAAGGTGTCCTCCGTACAGCTTCGTCAGCCACCAGAAAAGGGGGTATGCAGCATTACCCAGGATAAGTAGTCCAATGTGAACCCCATCAATGGTGATGGTAGGGTTTCCGGGAACAAAGGTTCCCACCTCCATGGCCCGCCACAGGGAGGAGTGGCGGAAAACGAAGGCGTCATGCATTCTTCCCATGTACCCCCACGAACTGGGCGTGTTGATCCTAGGGTGTGGCAGAAAATGCTGCAAGGAGGCTGCCAGGTCCCTGAGAAGCATAGTGTACTTCTGTTGGAAAATGCAGGGGGGCATGCTGTAGATCTCTAGCATGACCCACAAGTAAACCATCCTTAAAAGCAAGACAAAATATTTGTTCGGTCCCATAAAGCTGCCAGTGAATGAGGCCAGCCAGTTTGTGGCTAAAAACTACTCAGTTCATTGAAGGAAGCTTGAGTACATGTTCAGCAGATCTAAGTAAAATCCATGTCTGGACAAAGACATCAGTAGCAAATGAGAATACATAAAGAGAAGATACAAGATACTGCCTGTTTTCAGGCTGCTCTTAAGTAGTAGCTTGTCAACATTTTTTCACACCATGGAATGAACGAGGGACAGGGAACTTTGTTAGTCTAAACCATCTTTGTTATGAGAAGCGAAAGCTGAAGAGACTCCCAGGAAAAACCCTTATCTGCTTTGTGTGCTGGGCACATCTGGGCCTCTGCTAAGCAGAGAGGACAGCGCAGTGAACAAGAACACAATTAACCCTTAACACAGCCAGAGCCGTTTTGGCCTGCAAATGTCAACAACTTCCTCGAGTTGGATGGTGTGTGGGAGACTGCATAGAGGAAGTATTGCATGTCCCCTATCCCCCTTGGAGCTGGGCATGGTGACCCTACAACCTGGCTTGACATTCTTTTTAGCCTTGGCCTTGGGAATTGTAGTGTGTTCGCTAGAGGTGGATGTTGGGTGTGAGCATGCAGACAGGGAGTACTGCATGTCCCATGTGTCCCTGGCAGGTGGGCATGGTGACCCTTTGGGGGGCAGAACCTTCTGGAAGGAGACTGCTTGTACCCTGGGAAGTGTAGGGTAGTGCCTTGTGTTGGATGGTGAGTGTGAGAGTGCCTTGAGAAAGTACTACGTGTCCCATGTCTCCCTGGCAGGTGGGCATGGTGATCCTAGGGGGGACTGAGCCTTCTGGAGGGAGGCTGTGATGGCCCTGGGAAGTGTAGGGTAGTGCCTTGTGTTGGATGGTATGTGTGAGAGTGCCTTGAGAAAGTACTGCATGTCCCATGTCTCCCTGGCAGGTGGGCACGGTAATTCTAGGGAGGGCTGAACCTTCTTGAGGGAGACTTTCTGGGCCCTGGGAAGTGTAGGGTAGTGCCTTGTGTTGGATGGTGTGCATGAGAGTGCCTTGAGGAAGTACTGCCTGTCCCATGTCTCCCTGGCTGGTGGGCATGGTGATTCTAGTGGGGGCTGAACCTTTTGGAGGGAGGCTGTGAGTGCCCTGGGAAGTGTAGGGTAGTGCCTTGTGTTGGATGGTATGTGTGAGAGTGCCTTGAGAAAGTACTGAGTGTCCCATGTCCCCCTCAAAGTTTAGGATGGTGACCCTAGGGGGAGGGTGCAGAACTTTCAGGAGGGAGACTGCTTGGGCCCTGGGAAGTTCAGTGAGGCAATGTGAGGTGGATGGTGGGTGTGAGAGTGTATAAGGGAAGCACCACTTGTTCCATGTCCCCCATGTAGACAAATCTGAGAACCCATGGGCGTGCCAGAACATTGTGGACATCTTCGAGGTGTTTGTCTTTGGAGGAGGGGAATGGTGAGGGAGGATTGTGTGGCCCTCAGCATATGTGGAGCAAACATTGTATTTTTCTGATACCAATGTGGATTGCGTACAGCAGCAGTGCTGTTCAGAATGCATACTCACCCTCTGATAGTCTCCTAGGCAAACAGTCGAGGACAGGAGCACATGCTGTATAATAAGGCAGACCTCGATGGCTATCTCTGCAACTGTGGAGATCCCCAAGCCGACAGTATTCACTGTTTTCGTGTAGGGGGGTTGTCAGCCACCAGACAGCAATGGCGACACTCTCCTCCACAGGAATGGGTTCGCACATCTCTGTGGTCCTTCTCTCCAGGTGCAGACACAGATGGTCTGCTATCTCAAACAGGGTGGCCTTTGTCATCCTGAATTGATAGAGCCACTGGTCATCGTCCCATGTAGCCAGGACCTCATTGGTCCACCACGTCCTGCGCATCGTCTCCCGAACCCACCATCTTCTTGGGCATGGCACACTTTCTGAGGAGCCTCCTAGCAGGGGCGCATACAGGCGGAAATCATCATCATCTCCACGATCCCATGAGGCAGCAAAGGAAGCCTGACTGAGGGCACTGGCTCCTCGTGGGTATCCACCCACCCGTTGGAGCCTGTACCTCCTGGCTCAGTCTCAGGTCCATTACTGTTGCATTGCTGCCATCGCAAGTCCCAGAACTGTCAGAAATGGACCCAGGACCGTGGCAACATTTCTCATCCCGTCTTGTTTCATCGCAAAAGCTGGACAAGACAACAGCGGTGCAAGAAAGAGGATAGAAGAACTAGCAATCTCAAGCAGATCAAGGGAGCACACCTCACTAGTTCCACAAATTGATCTCTCTCCAGAAGCTTCCAAGGAAGGAGGGGCCATGGAAGGGCTCATGGGAGGAGCCGGGGGGCAGTACAGAATTTCACACATACGCACGTACGTAATGACGTATGGAACCATGAAAAAAAAAACTCAATCACAGCCAACGGGGGTGGGATAAGGAGATTAGCAGGAGTGGCTACAGCGGAGATAGTGTGGATCTATGAACCCGCATTGCTCCGAATCGGCATGGGACATACAGAGTAGCCCTGCAGAAGGACATAAGGGAAAGTCCGCCTTGTTTCAAGCCCAGAAGAACTGGTAAGAAATGGTCCGAAGCGATTCAGTAGCCTCGTGCGGAAAGGGCCTATGTTGATCCATTCCAATCTGGCTTTAGGGCCTGCTTTGGGACATAGAGTGCTGTGATCTCCTTGGTAGAATACTTATGGTGGACAATATGGTAAAAAACCTGTCAAATTCTAAGGGAACATCAACCAGCTACAGTTCGAAGAACACAAATCAAACAAACTTCTGTCCCTCTAAAAAGAGATACAGTCTGGAGAATGCATGCCAGTTTCATAAAGAAAGGAGCAATGACGAGATATTGGTGGGTCCTCTGAACATAACGCTCTGAAGATAAAAGGAGTAGAACCCAGAATCAACCAGTGAAACTGGATTGTTGGAAGGGAGGTTCCCCATTCAATGATAATCAGCCACCACCTTCTAAAGAGAATTTATTTACTTCATTTTATTTATCAAGATATCTATATCTTACATCACAGAAGCAATTTAAAACAATGTAAAATGTAAAAGAATAGAAAAATAATTGAAAGTCACTCAAAGCATTCTACACAGTTAAGAAGTCAAAAGACGTGCAAAGAGCTTTCTAACCAGGCACAGGTTCAGACTTGGACTCAACTAAATTAGTCCCCAAAGGCTTTAAAAAACAGCCATGTTTTCACTTAGTCCTTGAGTGGATCTATATTTTTATTGTAGGAAAGGCCACAAAATGTTTCTTAAAATAGAAGGAGAAGCAGAGCTTCCCTTTGCAAAGTGACTTGTTGTCCAGAGGTGAGCTTATCAGCGAGGGACAATACAGAGTTGATAGGGCCTGGGGATGTTCCCCAAACCGCTCAAGTGGGGTGTGATATCAATGTCCTTGGGATCCGTGAGGGGATTCAGCTTGAAGTTCTGAAGGATGGTGGTGAGGAACAAGAAGAGCTCCATGCGGGCCAGACCTTCTCCAGCACAGATGCGCTTGCCTGCAAGGAGACCACAGAGAGATAGTGGAGGAGAAGAGAAAGTATGTCAAATGAAGAATTTCTTTAGGTGGCATATCACCAAGAGGTGGACAAAGGTACTGCATGTTTGTCCTTCCTGTTGTTACATCTCTGCAGTGTTCTACAGTCTGTCTCTAGTTAGCGTGACGTTGTATTAATGAGTGCTGGGGCCACATCAGCAGAGGGCGCACTGTAATACCATAATTTCACTATGATACTACTTTAACTGTCAATGCTGTGTCCTATGAAATCCCAGGATTGCAGTGTTGTGAAGGCCTTAGAATTCCCTCCCAGAAAACTCCTCTAGTATGGCAGTTCTGGAGAGTGTGCATTAGAGCAGTCTAGTATGGATTGCACAGTACTTCCCTAAGCTACCCGATCTAGGATCTCAAGGGATGGACTCATGGCAGTTAAAGTGGCATCACACTGC
The DNA here is from genome assembly GCA_030412105.1 of Cyclura pinguis. Taxonomy (NCBI): domain Eukaryota; kingdom Metazoa; phylum Chordata; class Lepidosauria; order Squamata; family Iguanidae; genus Cyclura; species Cyclura pinguis. The sequence continues at coordinate 10,716,530 of CM059599.1, read as the reverse complement.
TGTAACTGTACAATACATATTCACCCATGAATTTCTGAATGACATGTAGACCCTTCTGGATGTGAATGCATAGAATCATAGAATCATAGAAATGTAGAGTTGGAAGAGACCACACGGGCCATCCAGTCCAACCCCCTGCCATGCAGGAAAACCCTCAAAGCACTCCCGACAGATGGTCATCCAGCCTCTGCTTAAAAACCTCCATGGAAGGAGACTCCACCACACTCCGAGGCAGCATATTCCACTGCCGGACAGCCCTGACTGTCAGGAAGTTCTTCCTGAGGTTCAGGTGGAATCTCCTTTCCTGCAGCTTGAATCCATTGCTCCTTGTCCTGGTCTCTGGAGCAGCAGAAAACAAACCCTCTCCTTCCTCTACATGGTATTCCTTCAAATATTTAAACATGGCTATCATGTCACCTCTTAACCTTCTCTTTCGCAGACTAAACATACGCAGCTCTCTAAATCTATCCTCATAGGGCATGGCTTCCAGGGCTCTCACCATTTTGGTCACCCTCCTCTGGACCTGCTCCAGCCTGACCATGTCCTTCTTGAATTGGGGTGCCCAGAACTGGACACAGTATTCAAGAGGAGGTCTAACCAAAGCAGAGTAGAGTGGTACCAGTACCTCCCTCGATCTAGACACCATACTCCTATTGATGCAGCCGAGAATTGCATTGGCTTTCTTGGCTGCCGCATCACACTGCTGACTCATGTTCAGCTTGTGGTCTATTAAGACTCCTAGATCGCTTTCACACGTACTGCTAACCAGCCACGTGTCCCCCATCCTATATTTCTGTATTCCATTTTTTCTACCTAAGTGTAGGACCTTACACTTCTCTCTGTTGAATTTCATTTTGTTAGCCTTGGCCCAGCTCTCCAATCTCTCCAGGTCATTTTGAATTTTGGTCCTGTCCTCTGGCATATTAGCAACCCCTCCCAATTTGGTGTCATCTGCAAATTTGATGAGCATGCCCTCTATTCCTTCATCCAAGTCGTTGATGAAGATATTGAACAGCACTGGGCCCAGGACAGAACCCTGTGGCACCCTGCTAGTCACTTCTCTCCAGGATGAAAAGCAGCCATTCGTGATCACCCTTTGGGTTCGGTCGGTCAACCAATTACAAAGCCAAGGATCTGAATGTTACTGGTGATGAAAGAGCCAGACAACCAACTGATATGTGCTGTTGGAGAGTTGGTGGACAGCATCAGAAATACATGGCTATCACACCTCGACCAAACTCTGGTTAACTTGGATGCACTGAATTCTGATCATGGGTCTGATGGGAAAAGAGAAGGAACTCCTTTAGCTTTGAAGTGCTTTGCAGACCTCAGCCAGGGTGACTATTCAGTGTTTGCTGGAGATGACACTTCCTTTCATTCCCCCAACAATGGAAGATTAAGGAGATCCAAAAATGGTGCCCAGTGAAGGAGTGATCATTTTACCTGCTGAAAAGGGCATGAAGTAGTCACTCTTCCTGAAGGTACCATCTTCATTCAAAAAATGCTGTGGGTCAAACTCTGTGGGGTTGGGAAATTCCTTGCTGTCGTGCAGCACCGAGGTCAGAACAGGATACACTGTGGTCCCCTGCAGGGAATAAAGGATCCGTGGAGATATTCTATCATCAGAAGTATGAGGTCAAATACCCTGAGAAGGAGCAATCCCCTCTGTGATCCTTGGAAGCCAAACAGGATTAAGAGAAATAACTCTAACCCCTGTCAAGACAGGAACCACTTGAAATTGAAGCAAAGAACCTACCTTGGGGATTAGAAATTGTCTGAATGGTGTGTCTTTGATTACAGCATGGGGGAGACTCAATGGGACGAGAGAGATGAACCTCTGGATCTCATGGATGACAGCATCCGTGTAAGGCATCTGTCCACGGTCAGCCATGCAAGGCCTCCTTGAGCGGCCAACTACTTGGTCAATCTCTTTCTGCACTCTCCCTGAGGTGAGAGAGATGAAGTTCAATGGCAAGTCACAAAAATCCGGGTAACATCAGAGAAGTCATGCAAACTGCACTGGAGGCTTGACCTGCGAGGCTCATTGCAAAGTAACGTTTAAGTTGTTTGAGAATGTTTGGATCCTACCTCAGGGACTACTTTGTTTCTGTAAGACTAAAAGTTTCCATCTTTATGTTCTAGGAACTACCCAAAGAGAGAGACAACATCACAAATAACACAAATCATAATGATTCCTAGTTCCCATCTTTTTGTCCTTATGTTCTAAACAAATTCCAGCCCAAAGACATTCCGCAGAGTTCAAAATATATGGGTACCAATGGTTTTGATTTTTAAAGTGACTGCAGGTATTTTTGAGTCCTGTATCCATACATAATGTTTCAAAAGAAGGATGCTTGAATGAAATGCAGTGTTCTCTGAATAAACAGCCATCACTTTCTGGGGCATCAGCTCTCTTTGTATGGTCAGTGTGGTGGATGATTTCTGGATTTCCTTGCATTTGGTCCTTTTCTATTGTCATCAGTGCCACACAGGTAGAACTGAGCATGCAGTGCCATTGCAGCATAGCAAAGGGAGATGCACAGTGTGCTCTTAGCACTGTACATCCAGGTGTGCAATGTATATTGCCATCACACATTTCACATTGGATTGCATGTTCAGTTATGCTGTGTTGTCATTCAACAATACCTAATGGTCATATGCTCTGTGAGTGATCTTTCTTTCGGTAGGAATCAATGACTTTTGAACAAAGCATATTTTTGTGCCAAAAAACAAAAAAGGAAAAACAAACAAAAACTTTCTTCATGAAAAATTCAGGTATCCTTTCACAGAAATGAATTCCCCCCCTGAAGTACCAAGGGCTTCAATGTTGTGCGTAAAATCTCCTATTCTTGCCAAGCAAGGAAAAAGTGACTGAAATGATTACCGAATTTGCCGATGTATTAGATGCACTGGCATGTATGTTGCACCCTATTTTCAGATTGCATTCTTTAGGAAAAAAAATGTTTGGTACACATTTCTTTCTTCATGGGGAGACCTCTAATTTCATTTTCAAAGGAGCAATGAGTTAGTTCAGAAATTTGTAGTACTTACTCTGTGCTAAATTTACACTTTATAGAATTATAAAAAGCATCTTCTCCATAGAAAATGGTGACGGAATGCAGAGGATGGGGGGATGGGGAGCTGATGCAGGGGTTGCAAGTGAGTGTGCAGAGATCTGTGTGGGGTTGAGAGTGAGTGCAGAGATGTTTGGGAGGGGTTGTGAGTGAATGTGGAGAGATTTGTGTGAGGTTGTGAGGGAGTGTGTAGAATCAAAGAGTTGGAAAAGACCACAGAGGCATCCAGTCAAACTCCTAGCTATACAGGAACACACGTCAAAGCACTCCCAGCAGATGGCCATCCAACCTCTGCTTAAAAACCTCCAAAGAAGGAGACTCCGCCACACTCCACTGAGGCAGTAGATTCCACTGCCAGACAGCTCTGACTATCAGGAAGTTCTTCCTGAGGTTCAGGTGGAATCTCCTTTCCTGCAACTTGAAGCCATTGCTCCTTGTCCTAGTCTCTGGAGCAGCGGAAAACAAGCCTGCTGTCTCCTTGCCATGACATCCCTTCAAATATTTAAACATGGCTATCATGTCCCATCTTAACCTTCTCTTCTGCAGGCTAAACATCCCCAGCTCCCTAAGCCGGTCCTCATAGGGCATGGCTTCCAGTCCCTTCACCATTTTGGTCACCCTCCTCTGGGCATGTTTCAGCTTGTCGATATCCTTCTTGAAATGAGGTGCCCCAAACTGGACACAGCATTCCAGATGAGGTCTGATCAGAGCAGAATACGGTGGTACTATTATTGTCCTCGATCTGGACACCATACTCCTACTGAGGGAACCAAGAATTGCATTGGCTTTCTTGACTGCCACATCAGACTCTTGACTCATGTTCCACTTGTGGTCTATTAAGACTCCTAGATCCTTTTCACATGTGCTGGTATCCAGCCAGGTGTCTCCCATCTTGTATTTGTGCATTTCATTTTTTCTACCTCGGTGTAGGACCTTACATTTTTCTCTGTTGAAATTCTTTTTTTTTTTAAGCCTTGGTCCAGCTCTCCAATCTGTCAAGGTCCTTTTGAAATTTGATCCTGTCCTCTGGTGTATTAGCAACGCCTCCCAATTTGGTGTCATCTGTAAATTTGATCTGCATGCCCTCTACTCCTTCATCCAAGTCATTGATGAAGATGTTTAATAGCACTGGGACTAGGTTTGTGTGGGATTGTGAGTGAGCATGGAGAGGTGTGTGTTGGGTTGCGAGTGAGTGTGGAGAAGAGTGTAGGGGACTGTGAGTGAGCGTGGAGAGGTTTGTGTGAGTTTGCAAGCGAGTGCGGAGAAGTTTGGGAGAGTTACAAGTGAGTGCAGAGAAGTGTGCAGGCAGCTGTGGGTGAGTGTGGAGAGGTTTGGGGGGAGTTGTGAGTGAGCGTAGAGAGGGGTGGCGAGCTCCTTTCTCCCCGTTCCTGTTGTTTCTGCCTGAATGGTAAGCGAACGTGCAAATCCTCTGTAAAATTAATCCCACAAAATTCCATGACACTGGGGCAGAGGCAAAAAGGAATAGAAAGTTGCTTCTCCTTTTCTGTTTGCCCCAGCAGGCAGGAGTTACCATACGTGCTGGCATATAAGACACACCCCATTTTCAGCAGGCATTTTTTTGGGGAAAAGTGTGTCTTATATGCTGGTAAATATGGTAGTTTTTTCTTGGAGAAATGCAAAGATTTTCACCCTTAATGCAGGATAGCTAAAGAGACGTTCAACATAGTGCAACCTAGAGAAGTTGGAAGATGGGAATCCAACACAAGTGAAAGCATTGATGTGTACTTGTTTTACCTTCTATCTCTGGGTATTTCTGGAGAATCAGGAGCCCGTATCTGAGAGTGGTACTGGTTGTTTCTGTTCCTGCACCAAACAAGTCAAGTGTGGAGATAACCATGTTCTCGATGTTGAATTCAGATGGCCCATTATCTTTTTCCTGCAGAAATATGCATTCAGTCAAATAAAATAACAGAAGTATATAACAAATGCCAAAGATTAACAGTACTGGAAACTTTCCCTCTCCTCATTTGTTAAGGGGAAGGTCAGAAAAGCTAAAACACAGAATGAACTCAGGCTTCCCAGAGAGATTAAAAACAATAGGAATGGCTTTTTAAGACATGTCCACAGAAAAAGCAAAAACAGGGAAATGACAGGGGTTGCTGCATGAAGAAGATGGCCAGATACTAACAGGGAGCAGAGAAAAAGCAGAAGTACTCAACATCTTCTTTGCCTCAGTTTTCTCCCAAAAGGAAAAAAGTATTCAGTGGAGTGGGGAGGCAGCTGCGGAAGTGGCAGAAACTCAGCACAGTATAGGTAGAGAACTAGCACAGGAATACCTGTATACTCTAAATGAGTTCAAGTATCCAGGGCCAAATGAACTACATGCAAGGATATTAAAAGAACTGGCACAAGTAATTTCCAAGCCGCTGTCATTAATCTTTGAGAATTCTTGCACAACAGGAGAAGTCCCAGCAGACTGGAGGAGAGCAAATAGGTGTCCCCATCTTCAAGAAGGGGAAAACAAAGAGAACCCAAATAATTATTGCACAGTTAACTGACATCAATACTTGGAAAGATTTTAGAGCAGATCATTAAGTAGACACTTTGTGATTATGTAGAAAGCAATGCTGTAATTACTAACAGTCAACATGAGTTTCTCAAAAACAAATCATGCTGGACTAATCTTATCTCTTTTTTATGACAGAGTAACGAGTTTGATAGATGAAGGGAATGCTGTGGATGCAGCATTTTTTGACTTCAGTAAGACCTTTGAAAAAGGCCATTTCCTCACGGGCTTAAAGAAATGGTGCACAGCGTCCTCCAGGGAGGACGTCTGCACCTGCAAGCGGACTGGGTCAGACCTACTTAGTGTAATTCCGCACCTCAGCCCGCTCCGGAACGACCCGAAGTGGTCATCCAATGTGCTTTTGAAAGACCGTTTGAAACAGGTCTTTCAAAAGCACGGAGCGCGCCACTCCGTGCCCGCGCTCCGGTGCAGATTTGCAGGCTTGCACCAGTGCGAGCCTGCGATCTGCCGGGGGTGGGCTTTAGGCTGGCAAGCTTCAGCGGTTGGGGGAGAGCCTCGACCAACCAGAAGCCGCCATTTTCGTCCCCAGAGCAGTGCGGAGCTGCGGCCACGCACTGCTCCAGACCAACCTGGATCCAAGCGTGGAGCCAAGAAGTCTGGTAAGTACTGGCACGGGGTGATTCCCTCCCCCCGTGCGGAAATGGCCAAAGTTTCCCATGATATTCTTGCAAAGAGGCTGGTAAAAAGTGGGCTAAACAGGGCTATTGTCAGGTGGATTTGTAATTGGTTGACTGACCTAACCCAAAGTGTGCTCAACAATGGCTGCTTTTGATCCTAGAGAGAAGTGACTAGTGGGGTGCTATAGGGTTCTATCCTGAGCCCAGTGCTATTCAAAACTTTGGAGAATGACTTGGATGAAGGAGTGGAGAGCATGCAGATCAAATTTGCGGATTATACCAAATTGGGAGGGGTTGCTAATACACCGGAGGACAGGATCAAATTTCAAAAGGACCTTGACAGATTGGAGAGCTGGACCAAGGCTTAAAAAAAAAAAGAATTTCAACAGGTCCTACACCGAGGTAGAAAAAATGAAATGCACAAATACAGGATGGGAGACACCTGGCTGGATACCAGCACATGTGAAAAGGACCTAGGGGTCTTAATAGACCACAAGTGGAACATGAGTCAAGAGTCTGATGTGGCAGTCAAGAAAGCCAATGCAATTCTTGGTTGCCTCAATAGGAGTATGGTGTCCAGATCGAAGACAATAATAGTACCACTGTATTCTGCTTTGATCAGACCTCATCTGGAATGCTGTGTCCAGTTTGGGGCACCTCATTTCAAGAAGGATATCGACAAGCTGAAACATGTCCGGAGGAGGGTGACCAAAATGGTGAAGGGACTGGAAGCCATGCCCTATGAGGACCGGCTTAGGGAGCTGTGGATGTTTAGCCTGCAGAAGAGAAGGTTAAGATGGGACATGATAGCCATGTTTAAATATTTGAAGGGATGTCATGTCGAAGAGGAAGCAGGCTTGTTTTCCGCTGCTCCAGAGACTAGGGCCCTTTTCACAATGCATTTGCCCTGTGAAAGGGCCCCTCGAGCATCATACAACTGCGAGGAGTGGTCCACATGATGCACTTGCAATTGCTCGACACTCCAGGGTCTGGCAGGTGCCGATCATGCACTTTTTCATTTTTGGCTGTGAGCCAAAAATGGTGCATGATTGCGTATTGCTCAAAGGCCCCGCATGCACTTGCCATGTGTGCAGAGCTCCAGAGCCATGGCGTTTGCAATTCCCGCCCCAGTGCAGCCTCAGAAAATCCCAGGCTGCACTGCAGAAGGAAGGGGGGGCTCTCACGCGAGCAGGCAGCAGCTGCGGAGCAGAAGGAACTGAGATGCAAGAGCCTCTCACTAGAGGCTACTTGCACTACCCCTGCACCCCAGCTCCACTAAAAGGTGAGTTCCGGAAAGAGCCTAGGACAAGGGGCAATAGTTTGAAGCTGCAGGAAAGAAGATTCCACCTGAACCTCAGGAAGAACTTCCTGATAGTCAGAGCTATCTGGTAGTGGAATATGCTGCCTCAGTAGAGTGTGGTGGGATCTCCTTCTTTGGAGGTTTTTAAGCAGAGGCTGGATAGCCATCTGTTAGGAGTGCTTTGATGTGTGTTCCTGCTTTGCAGGGAGTTGGACTGGATGGCCCCTGCGGTGTCTTCCAGCTCTATAATTCTATGAAGAACTTCCTGATGGTCAGCTCTCCAGCAGTGAAATATTCTGCCTCAGAATGCGGTGGAGTCTCTTCTTTAGAGGTTTTTAAAGAGAGACTGGGTGGCCATTGGTCGGGAGTGATTTGATTTGTGCTCCTGCATAGCAGGGATTGGAATGGATGGCCCCTATGATTCTATGATTCTACGAAAACTTTTGCAGAACTGCTAATAGATTTCCAATGAAGATGAAAAATGGCAAGTTTATAATGAAACCATAGTTACCACCAAATTGCTGAAGAAGAATGCTGACAATTTAATGAAATTAAATTGTAAATTAAATTGTAAATTGGAATTTTGTTCTAAATTTCTTGGGTAACCAGACGTTTAGGAGAAGAAGGGTGTGGTTAAGTGAGTAAACTTAGAAAGAGACACATCCTCCCAGACAATCTGTTACCCTAAAATGTGGTTGACTCCGGGGTCCATCCACAATGCCAGTACCTCCATGTGACAATGGGGAATTAATTAGCTGAGAATAAGTAGGCCTGCAAAAGGGGGTTAACTTACCCAGATCTTTCCACCAATGTATGGGGGTTCACGCAGGATAGAACCAGCCATAGATTCAAAAGTAAACTAAAATGTGTTTTGTTGAGGGCAATTAACTCACCCATGCACACAAGATACAAACAGTCACACATTCACACAAGAGCTAATGGAAGGATGAAGGAAGGAAAAATTATGGATAGCAAGACTGATGTTTCTGAGTTGTAATTACCAATCCAGAAGAGCAGTGAAGAAGGAGCACTTGTGTGTCTAAGGGCAGTACACAGCTACGAATCAAAGTGGCAGGGAGACATTCAGCAAGTGGTGAACTGCCAAGCTAGTTGCTCAAAACTGGTGATTTTAATAGTCTGTTTCCCACCCTGAAGGGGTATGAGTTAACTGCCTTCTGGTAGACTAAACAAAAGGAGTTTGGAATGAACTGATTCTTTCAATGTCTTGGTTGGGTGCAGTGATTGGGGAGGGGTTCGGTAGGAAATGCACACAGTGGGGTGCTTGCCCCTTGCATCTGGCTTGACTATTGTTTTCTGTGGGCAGTTGAGAGGATTAGCTTAGAGCCATTAAGTCAGGCTTTCCCAGGTAATCTATAGTGAACTTATGACCTCGCCATGTTGAGGTCACCTCTGACCTACTCCCAGCCAGCGTCCCTTCTTCACATGGCCTTTCAGCCATAAGTGTGTATAATTTTTTTTTTACTCCAATTAAACATATTAATATATTTTGCCAATTAAATCATATCGAAGTGTAGGGGTGTGCGGCCTGGTAACAAATCCAAAGGCACAAGATCTCTTCCTTCTTTGTGGAGTGCGTGATTTTGTCTTACCTGCTTCATTTTAATGTAGAAGCAGTCAATGAAGTCCCGAGGTGAGCTGGGGTCCAGGGTAGACTTGTGCTCCTTCATTTCCTCTAAAATAAATGACTTGGTTTTTTTGATGTTTGACCCCACTCTCTGATGAGGCCCAGGGATGAAATCCATGAAGGAAGGAAAAGTGTTGGTAAGCTGGAAGGGAAGTCATAAGAAATGAACTGAGTGTCAGTGACAGACCAACTGGAAAATGATTTCGTCTCCTAATAACATCTGAATACCCTGAAAGAGCAAGGGTGAGAACTCTAGAACATGAAACCCAGCAGGTTGGAGAACAAATTAGGTACCTACTGTGCCTTGTTTCTGGTACTGTAGTTCATCTTTCCTGTAAGATGACAATAGAAATGTCAATCAATGTGAAGGAAGAATTCCTACAGGACTCTCCCTGCTGTGTGGAGGAATGTGGGAGCACTAAGTGATCTGCACAATGTCCTGCTGCTATTTGTACTTTTTAAGGGATCTGTTTGAAAAGAAATATAGCTTTCTTTCTTTCCAAAAATACACATGATCCCTTTATGTTGAAAACATGTTTCTCAGTTCTCCAAAGACTCACTGTGTCTCCATCTCTGAAACCTCTGTGGCCATCATTCTGTTCTCCTCCCTCTGACATCCATGTGTGTGCACAGGAGAGACTATATATTTTTGACTGGGATGGTTAAGAACTTACTTGACCCCAAGGAGAGCTGAAAATTTCAAAGTTGTCATTGAACAAGCCCATGACTGCTAGAAACTGCTTGTCATCATAGTCGTAGTGCTTTCCAAAGACAATGGAACAGATGACGTTGGAAGTAGCACAGTTGAGGAGGAAGGTGGGGTCAAAGGGCTGCTCTAGAAGGAGAAGAAAGAGGAAAGAGCTGGAAATGAGTGCAATTCTAGGCCTCCCAGAATGATTATTTGATAGTGGAAACAAGTGCACATCAGTACTATAAAATCAGCTTTCTCGGTGGTAAATCAATGCAGTTGGCTGTCTACAGTAGAGGAAAACCATCATCGTGGAATTCTAGCACCCCTTGAAAGCAGGTGGCAGAATCACATCCAGAACTCACTGTGGCTAATACTGCAGATTCCCATGATGCACCCTCCCTCCAAGTAAGCCCAGCGCAAGATTGTTCTCTCAACTTATAGAGAGCAGGAACAAACAAGTGAAACTGAATTCCACAAAAGTGTAGTATAAATAAATATCAAAACAAAAGAGGGACGTTGCTAAGAGGGGAATTTACTTCCGCTGCCTCTTTCCAGCTTCCTCTACATCCTGGCTAAAACATCAGCTTTGTGGCAAAGCTTAATGAATAGATTCTGGAATCTGTCTTCCTGGTGCTAAAGGGCCACAGCCACTATGTTCATATTGCTTCGGTCTAGGTGAAGCTGGAATAGACCACAAGGGCCACTGAGTTGTTACCCTGATTTCTGGGGTCCCGAGAGGGACAACTAAATGCTCTCTCAATTATATAAGTTGGGGAAATTAGCCAAGAGCACAGCCTAGCGATACGAGAAGCAGGGTAACGTAGCGAGATCTTGAACCCTATGTTTATGGGGTCAGGCTGAGTCAAGGAGCACACAGAAGTTGAAACAATAAATGTTGTTTTATTAAAAACACAATCAAACAGTGTATGCGGCACACTCACAAAGATTACTAAGGAAAGAAAGGTTGGAGTGGGATAGAGGGATTTTTAGAGGAGTTGTTGGTTTGGGTAATACTTCACCTGTCCTGAAGCCCGGTTGGAAGCGGAGGAGCTGGGGAGCGTGGATCTCAGCACGTGGGGCTGAGGGGAAGGCTCGCTGGACAAAGCGACAGCAAGGTGGGGTGGAAGCCAAGAGCGATCCAAGGAAGCGCTCCAAGTCAGGGGTTCTTATAAGGAGAATTGTGACCGCAGGCTAGTTCGTACTTGGGGAAAACCATGAGTTTGGGGCTGGAGACAAAGCCTCCGAAAGGTCAGAATTTGAATGATTGAGTTATAGCCAAATTGTCAATAGGGTAGCCAGTATGCAAACACAGAGTGCTTGAGCGTTGTATAGTTCGATCATCAAGCTGCCAGCGCGGGGCAGAGGATCTTTTGAAAGTTGCGTGCATACCTAATGGAGGTACTTGCCTTGAGGTCTCCTAAAGCTGCGAGTCGGCTATTTCTGGCCTGCCTGTATTTTGTTGGAATATTACAGCGATTATCGGCCGAGCCTGTGTGCGTGCTTATCCGGGGGCCTCGCAAGCACGTGGAGGGGACAGAAGGCCAAATTATTGATATCAAAAGATATCTTTTAACATCCTCCAAGCTCGGGTCAGCCAGGGCAGTAACAGAGTCCAACCCCCTGCTATACAGGAATACACCATCAAAGCATTCCCTGTTACCCTGATTTCTGGGGGTCCCCAGAGGGACACCTAAATGTGCTCTCAATTATATAAGTTGGGGAAATTAGCCAAGAGCACAGGCTATCAATGCAAGAGGCAGGGTAACGTAGCAAGATCTTGAACCCTATGTTTACGGGGTCAGACCGAGTCAAGGAGCACAGAGAAGTTGAAATAATAAATGTTGTTTTATTAAAAATACAATCAAACAGTGTATGCAGCAGACTCACACAGATAACTAAAGAAATAAAGGTTCGAGTGGGATAGAGGGATTTTTAGAGAAGTTGTTGGTTTGGGTAATACTCTACCTGTCCTGAAGCCCGATTGGAAGCGGAGAAGCTGGGGAGCGTGGATCTCAGCATGTTTTGCTGAGGGGAAGGCTCGCTGGACAAAGCGACAGCAAGGCGGGATGGAAGCCAAGAGCGATCTGAGGAAGCACTCAAAGTCAGGGGTTCTTATAGAGAAAATTGTGACCGCAGGCTAGTTTGGACTTGGGGAAAACAATGGATTTGGGGCTGGAGACAAAAGCCTCCGAAAGGTCATAATTTGAATGACTGAGTTATAGCCAAATTGTCAATAGAGTGGACAGTATGCAAACACAGAGTGCTTGGCAGATGAGGATTCTTCTAATCAAGCTGCCTGCTCGGGGCAGAGGATCTTTTGAAAGTTGCATGCATACCTAATAGAGTACCTACCTTCGAGGTCTCCTGAAGTGGCGGGATGGCTATTTCTGGCCTGCCTATGTTGGAATATTGCGGCGATTATCGGCCGTGCCTGTCTGCGAGCTTGTCCGGGGGACCTTGCAAGCACGTGGGGAGGAATGGGTAAAGGAGGCCGAATTATTGATATCCAAAGATATCTTTAATATCCCACAAGCTCAGGCTAGCAAGGGCAGTAACATCCCTCAGTTGGCCATCAAGCCTCTGTTAGAAACCTCCATAGAAGATGATTCCACTACACTCTGAAAGCATTCCACTGTTAAATGCTCCTACCATCCAGACGTTCTTCCTAATGTTTAGATGAAATCTGTTTTCCTGAGATTTGAAGCCATTGCTCCATGTCCTAGTGCCTGGAGCAGCAGAAAATATTTAAACATAGCTGTTATATCCCCTTAGCCTTCTCGTCTCCAGACTAAAAATACTGAGCTCACTAAGCCACACTGCATAGGGCATGGTTCCCAGGCCTTTTATCATTTTTTTTGCCCTCTTCTGGACACTTTCCAGTTTGTCAGTGTCCTATATTGCAAAATAAACCACCATCACCCTTCCAAGCTGTGTCCCAAACTAGACACAGGATTCCAGGTGAGGTCTGATCAAGTAGAATAGGGTCACACTGTTACTTCTCTCTCTCTCTCTCTCTCTCTCTCTCTCTGTGTGTGTGTGTTTGGATGTTCAGTGGGAGACCTCAGCTTCTTTCCTGTGGACTCAGTCTTTTAATACCTGAGATGTAGCCTCTTGCTATGGCATACAAGTATATTAGTAAGTAAGTATACAATAATACATGCCCCTAAAGAATGCGAGCCGATTAACTTTTATACTATCTAAAGAGTTTGATGTAGGAGAGCCACAGTTTCTTGGGCAATCTCCAGGGGTGTGAGAGGGGACCTTGGCAAAGAACATCTTAATTCCCAAAGCTTCCTGATTATATCAATCCATAGACCCTTCCACTTCCTGGTGATAAGTTCCAGGACTCTGGCTCCACCAACTGAAAAGCAGGCAGGATCCTCATCCTCATGGACGATCAACAAACTATGGCAAATAGACCCAAGGAAAAGTCACATAAAAGAGTTTTGAGTTTGGAGAGTTATGCCAGAGTGGCTGAGAAACAGGAAGGATTAAAAGAATCTCCTGGAACATCATGTGAAGATACCAATGGGAACTGTGAAGTTGGACATTAATTACGTACCCTTAATGGCATGTAACTTTTCCAGGAGATATTGAGCTTCTTCTTGGATCCTCTCCTCAATACTTTTCTTCCCCATCCCAAAGTTGCGGAGCGTGGTCAAGGCAAAACGCCGGAGCTGCTTCCATCTCTCTCCATTGCTGAATATAATCCCTACAAAGGGAAGAGAGTAATAGAATAAGAGAGGGAGAGAGAGGGAGAAAGAGAGAGAGGGAATCATTATTTCCAAAAAACCTGTTGGAAGTAAAACACTTTGATAGCTTATTTAACTTCAAAGTGAAAAGTTTACAGGTTGACAACTAGTAAGTCTAGCTTGGTTGAGTGATGGTGGTTTACTTTGCAATATAGATTATCCTCTTTTGTTCTATGCCAGACACTGCCTAAAGATTCATTGTCTATCCCAGGAAATTCAGGTACAGTATTCTTATCCCTGGGATTTTCCTGGGATATTTCTTCTTCAGATTAATGAGCAGTGTATGATAGTTCATTTGAGTCCAAAGGGAAAAGATTGTAAACCAACAAGTAGTAAGGATCGTTTGGAAAGGTAAAAGTGGTCTGCTTTGCAAGACTTTGTTCTGTGTTGGACATTGAATGACTCCTCATCTATTCAAAGAAACTGAAGTTCTACTCATAAAGTAAGAGTCACTAGGAGCAGAAGTACGAGTCCTTCTTCTACTCACATCTGACCAAGCTGCTTCATGAAGACACCAAGATCAAAGGTAACTGAGAAATCAGGAAGACCAGCAGGATAGCATTCATCCTGTGTCTGTTCCTCAGCCACAGAGATCAAAATTCTCCTAGCATGGGTACTGAATTTCCCTCAAATCACAGGTTTCCTTATGAGGAAAGTGGAATTGGAGAGACTGAAAGGACTGGCTGTCATACACGAGCGTGTATGCTGGCCAGTCCTTCCAATCTCTTCACTCAGATTTGGTATTGCACCAAATATCCAGGCGGGAAAAATGAGACAACCCCAATCCACCAAGTTCATTCATTCAAGACTTTGCAATTCACTACCATTTTCTACTAACTTTCTTAACTTTGTCTCAGTAGTCTTGATTCCCATTGTAGTTTATAGAGAAAATGCCTGGCTCCCATCAGTCCCCACCTGCAAACCACATGGAAAAAGCTCCAAAATACCTTTCCCTTTGATGAATTTATCAATCAAGTTTATTTTCCCTCTGCCTGAAAATTCCTCAGCACGGTCAATCAGGGCTTCTTTGACTGCATCATAGCCATACAGCACCACAACAGGCTCAGTTCCAAAATGCAGTGTGAAGATGGGGCCATACTTCTCACTCAGCTGAAGAAAGAAAAAGAAAGAGGCACATTAATGAGTGGTCACTGAGACAGTGTCCCAAACTTGGGGATGCCTGACGTTTTAGTGATAATTCTTCATTCTTCCAATCTCCCTTTAAGGCTAAATTTGTAGTTGATATGGCCATATACCGTAATCAAGCCTATGTAGCTGTTGTATCCACACAGTTCTTTTCTCCTCATGACAGCCTTAAGGCAATCCTATAATGGGTTTTTCTTGGCACTATTTATCTAGAGGAGGTATTCCTTTACTTCCTCTGAGGCTGAATGAGCATGCATTACCCAAGACTGCCCTGAAGGTTTCCATGTCTGAGTAGAGAGGATTTAACCCTGACATCTTGGAGTCCTAGTCTACCTCTCAAACCACTACACCATGTTGGTTCTTTTTGCAAGTGTCATAGAAATAATCCTAAGTATTAAATATGACTGATATTATAGAGGATGTTGGTATAAAGAAGCATTGGAGAATATTACTGTATATGATAACAACAGCTCGTATTGAATATGCAAAGCTATGGAAAACTCAGCAAATACCTACAATAGAACAATGGTGGGCTACACTTATCGAAAATAAAAATGCAGACATGGTCTCCCAGAGATTAAAGGGGAAATCAGACAATGTGATACAGAAAGAATGGCAAATTGTAACGGGTAATTGCTGGGTTTTAACAGCTGGAAATACGTAATTCATGATTAAAGTTATAATACGCGTGGGCGACAAGTATATATCATGAAGCGGAAATATGATGAATGAAATGTAAGAACTATCAGATAAATTAACAGTAGAATGTTGTACAGTACCTTAAGTCTTTAGAAATCTGGAAAATGGAATCTAGATCAATGTGGAAGATCAGATATATTTCTATTCAAGCTGACAATTGAATATGTATTTTTTTTATAATGAGAATTTTGAATAAAATGATTTAAAAATAAAAAAAAGAAATAATCCTAAGTAGATGTCATAGGAATAGAAAAGCGTAACAAACAATCCTAAGTATACATCATAGAACCAGCTGCACACTTTCTCTACATCCCATTGCCCATCTATCTCTTCTCTTTCTCTGCTCACTTCACTATAAGTTCCATGGGACAAGGATGTATCTGCTTAGGCTCTCCAAATTCTTCCACACCTTATTGGCTCTCCCAATAGATAAACAAAGCAAAGGAGGTTTTCTCTGGTCAAGACAGTCAAATACAAGTCAACTGGCCATCCTTCTCACACTCTCTTTGTTGTTGTGTGCGTTCAAGTCATTACTGACTTATGGCAACACTATCATGGGGTTTTGTTACTGCCCTGGCTAGCCCGAGCTTGTGGGATAAAAAGATATCTCTTGATATCAATAATTCTGCCTCACATACCCATTCCCCTCCACGTGCTTGCGAGGCCCCCGGACAAGCGAGCATACAGGCTCGGCCGATAATCACCGTAATATTCCAACACAATACAGGCAGGCCAGAAATAGCCGACTTGCAGCTTTAGGAGACCTCAAGGCAAGTACCTCCATTAGGTATGCATGCAACTTTCAAAAGATCCTCTGCCCTGCACTGGCAGCTTGACGATCGAGCTATACAAGGCTCAAGTACTCCGCGTTTTCATACTGGCTACCCTACTGACAATTTGATTATAACTCAATCATTCAAATTCTGACCTTTCAGAGGCTTTGTCTCCAGGCCCAAAGTCATTGTTTTCCCCAAGTACGAACTAGCCTGCGGTCACTATTCTCCTTATAAAAACCCCTGACTTGGAGCGCTTCCTTGGATCACTCTTGGCTTCCATCCTGCCTTGCTGTCGCTTTGTCCAGCGAGCCTTCCCCTCAGCTCCACGTGCTGAGATCCACTCTCCCCAACTGCTCCGCTTCTAACCCGGCTTCAGGACAGGTGAAGTATCACCCAAACCAACAACTCCTCTAAAAATCCCTCTATCCCACTCGAACCTTTATTTCTTTAGTTATCTGTGTGAGTGTGCTGCAAACACTGTTTGATCATGTTTTAATAGAACGTCATTTATTGTTTCAACTTCTGTGTGCTCCTTGACTCGGCCTGACCCCATAAACATAGGGTTCAAGATCTCGCTACGTTACCCTGCCTCTCGTATTGCTAGCCTGTGCTCTTGGCTTATCTCCCCAACTTATATAATTGAGAGCACATTTAGTTGTCCCTCTCGGGACCCCCAGGAATCAGGGTAACAGTTTTCTGGGGCTGAGAGTATGTGATGTGCCCCAGGTCACCTAGTAGGTTTCCATGGCTGAGAGGGAATTGAACCCTGGTCTCCAGGGTTGCTATCCAATGCACAGACAACTTCACCACACTGGCTTTCTACTCTCTACCCTCTCATGAAGGTCTGTTGAGAAGTTGGTGGCCTACATTCTTTCACTGACCTTACGGAGAGTCTGATCCAAGTGGTTGGGCTTCATCTGCAGAGCATTCCCAATGATGGGCAGAGGAGAAGGTCCAGGAGGCAGCTTGCCTTTTCTCTGAGCCCTACTCTTCCAGATGGCAGAGAGAACCAGGCAGGAGATACAAACAATCAGGAAAATGGTAGCTGTCCCCAGAGCCTCCATCTCAGCAACTTGAAGTGAATGTCAGGATTGTTTCCAGATTCTATGACTGGGCAGATGAATTGTGCTGTATTGCTTGAACCTTATATACAGCAAAGGAATGCCATCTTCAAGTTTATTTGAACACATTGAGCTAATCATTAGTTAATCTAGCGTGTCTGTTATCGTCAGGGAATGAACTTTTCTGAACTGTAATGTGTGTTGTCTTTTGTATTGATTTTTAGGTTACTGTGTAAGTATAATATACAAACATGTGCTCATTTCTAATAAAGGCAGAACAGGGGCACCCACAGTGGTGTAAGTTGGCATGAGCAGGGGTCGTGGGCAGGTCTCAGTGCATGTTGGTGGGGCTATGATGCACTTGTGCAGGGCTACAGCACACCTGGGGAGTTCTATGGTGCATGGGGGATAGGGGATGGTGCACGTGGGTGTGGCATTGGCAAATGTGGGAGGAGCGATGGCACATGCGGGGGCAGGCAAGAAGTGGTGGCGTCCCCCAAAAAGTTCTGCCCAGGGGGCACTGCCTCCTCTCCCCCCCCCATCCCTTTGCCACTGGGCAGCCATGCTACTTTGTTAGATTTAGGATGGCAAGGATTAGATGCATGGAATATTATCTGTATATTCCTATGCATATGTGTATTTGTCGGTACGGGTATACAAACACACAGACAGAGCATGTATTTATTTGGAGGTGGACTGGTTGAAAGTGTGGATGATTTGCTAGGGATGGTAAATCTCAATTTTTCTGAGTCCTGATGGATGTTGAGAAGAAAGAAACAGTTTTTCACCCTATTGCTTTGGGGCACTTGCCATTTCCATACAATGATGGAAAAATGCAAAGCTTTTCCAGAAATGCTGTGCAACTTGTCCAGAAAAGTGACTATATTTTTGGAAACTGCATAGCTTTCAGTAGAAGTGCATGGAGTTTTTTTGCACGAGAATTATGGGTTTTGCGCATAAATAAAACCAAACCAAACACTCTGATTCCAGGCAGCAACATATGAGTTTTGCGCAACATAGTTACATAAAAAATAGCATTGTAGCACCAAAAAAATTACATAACAAATATCCTGAGGAGAAAGCTCAAAATATTTGAAATATTGATATGAAGAAAGTACTGCATAGTTTTTGGTTTTGCCCAAACCCATATTATGGCTTGAAACATCTTATCAGCTGGTGCTTTCCAAAGAACAGATGATATTGGAAGGACCAGAGCTGAGCAGGAAGGCAAGGCTGAAGGCCTGCTCTGTAAAGACAAAACAAACATACACACACAAACAGACAAACACACACTTTTGTTGCTCTGAGCTTGAACTGGCTGCACTTTCAGGCCTCGCCAAAACTTAATATTGGGGTCTGAGAACACATCATTGCTATAAGATCAGCTTTCTCAGGGCCTTTCCACACTACACTGTTATGGTGCTGTTATTCGACTTTCAACATCCTATGGAATTCTGGGGTCTGAAGTTTAGGAAGGACCATTTAGAATTCTCAACCAGAGAGTTCTTTAGCCTCAGTAAACTACAAACCCCAGAATTCTACAGGATGTTGAAAATGCAATAATAGCACTATAACAGTGTTTCGTGGAAAGGTCCTTAGTGATAAATCCATGTGGCAAGTTGCCTATGGCAGATGAAAGCATCCCAACCCTTTAGCTGAGGGGTTCCAGTGTCCCCTCACATAAAGTGGTAGAATGCTACCCAGACCAACCCTGAGCCAACACTGCAGATCAAGTTGCATAGAGGAAGAAGGTGTACCCTGCCCTGCCTCAGACTATTCCTAGCTTCCTCTACATCCTCTACATCTTGGAACTGCCAGGCCAAAGCCTCAACTCTCTAGAAAATGTTACTGAACATAGAATCATAGAATCATAGAAATGTAGAGTTGGAAGAGACCACACGGGCCATCCAGTCCAACCCCCTGCCATGCAGGAACACTCTCAAAGCACTCCCGACAGATGGCCATCCAGCCTCTGCTTAAAAACCTCCAAAGAAGGAGACTCTACCACACTCCGAGGCAGCATATTCCACTGCCGGACAGCCCTGACTGTCAGGAAGTTCTTCCTGAGGTTCAGGTGGAATCTCCTTTCCTGCAGCTTGAATCCATTGCTCCTTTTCCTGGTCTCTGGAGCAGCAGAAAACAAGCCCTCTCCCTCCTCTACATGGCATCCCTTCAAATATTTAAACAGAGCTATCATGTCCCCTCTTAACCTTCTCTTCTGCAGACTGAACATACCCAGCTCTCTAAGTCTATCCTCATAGGGCTTGGCTTCCAGGCCCTTCACCATTTTGGCCGCCCTCCTCTGGACCTGCTCCAGCTTGACCATGTCCTTCTTGAATTGGGGTGCCCAGAACTGGACACAGTATTCAAGATGAGGTCTAACCAAAGCAGAGTAGAGTGGTACCAGTACCTCCCTCGATCTAGACACCATACTCCTATTGATGCAGCCGAGAATTGCATTGGCTTTCTTGGCTGCCGCATCACATTGCTGACTCATGTTCAGCTTGTGGTCTATTAAGACTCCTAGATCCCTTTCACACGTACTACCATCCAGCCACGTGTCCCCCATCCTATATTTCTGCATTCCATTTTTTCTACCTAAGTGTAGGACCTTACACTTCTCTCTGTTGAATTTCATTTTGTTACCCTTGGCCCAGCTCTCCAATCTGTCCAGGTCATTTTGAATTTTGATCCTGTCCTCTGGCGTATTAGCAACCTCTCCCAATTTGGTGTCATCTGCAAATTTGATCAGCATACCCTCTATTCCTTCATCCAAGTCATTGATGAAAATATTGAACAGCACTGGGCCCAGGACAGAACCCTGTGGCACCCTGCTAGTCACTTCTCTCCAGGATGAAAAGCAGCCATTGGTGAGTACCCTCTGGGAACGGTCAGTCAACCAGTTACAGATCCACCTGACAGTAGCTCTGTCCAACCCACATTTTACTAGCTTCTTTGCAAGAATGTCATGTGGAACTTTGTCAAAGGCCTTACTGAAATCAAGATATGCTACATCCACAGCATTCCCTTCATCTATCAAGCTAGTAACTCTGTCATAAAAAGAGACAAGATTAGTCTGGCATGATTTATTTTTGAGAAATCCATGTTGACTTCTCGTGATTACCGCGTTGCTTTCTAAGTGATTAGAAACTGACTGCTTAATGATCTGCTCCAGGATCTTTCCGGGTACAGACGTCAGGCTGACTGGGCGATAATTATTTGGATCCTCTTTTTTTCCCTTCTTGAAGATGGGGACAACACTTGCCCTCTTCCAGTCTGCTGGAACTTCTCCTGTCCTCCAAGATTTCTCAAAGATTATAGCAAGCGGTTCCGAAATGACCTCTGCCAGTTCTTTTAATATCCTAGGATGCAATTCATCTGGCCCTGGAGACTTGAATTCATCCAGTGTGGCCAGGTGTTCTTGTACCACCTCTCTACCTATTATGTGCCGCATTTCCCCTGCTTCCTCACCTGCTCCCCAACCACCAGGTTGAGTGCTTGTATCCTTCTGGGAAAAAACTGAGGCAAAGAAGGTGTTAAGTAGTTCTGCCTTTTCTCTTCCCCCTGTTAGTAATTCACCATCTTCTCTGCGCAGCGACCCTATCGCCTCTTTCTTTTTCCTTTTGCTGCGGACATATTTAAAAAGCCCTTTTTGTTGTGTTTAATGTCTCTGGCCAGCCTAAGTTCGTTCTGTGCTTTAGCCTTTCTGACTTCCTCCCTACATTTCCTGGCTACTTGCTTAAATTCTTCTTTGGTGGTTTCCCCCCTCTTCCATTTCCTGTACACGTTTCTCTTAACGCTTAGCTCAGCTGAGAGTTCTTTACTCAACCATTCTGGTTTCTTCAGATGCCTTCCATTTTTCCTCCTTATTGGCACAATTTTAGACTGTGCCTTCAGTATCTCCCTTTTAACGAACTCCCATGCCTCCTGAACTCCTTTCTCTTTCACTATTCCTGACCACGGAATTTCAGCCAGCAGCTCCTTAAGTTTACAGAAGTCCGCTTTTTTAAAATCTAAGACGAGTGTCTGGCTACACTTATCTTCTCCTTCCCACTGAATGCCAAATTCCAATAGGGCATGGTCACTCCCCCCTAAAGATCCAACCACTTCTACCTCATTAACAAGGTCATCCCTGTTGGTCAGGATCAGATCTAGAATATTTGCTCCCCTTGTGGCCTCTTCCACCTTCTGGACCATGAAATTGTCTGCAAGACAAGCAAGAAACTTGCTGGACCTCGCTGTCTTGGCAGAGTTTGACTGCCAACATATATCCGGGTAATTGAAATCTCCTATTATTACTGTATCTCTCCCTTTTGAATGCGCGGTCATTTGGTTGAGGAAGGCGTCATCAAGGTCCTCAGTCTGGGCTGGAGGTCTGTAGTAAACCCCCACCAGAATATCCCTATTGTTTCTCGCTCCCTTAATTCTTACCCAGATGCTCTCGACCTGGCTTTCTGGGTTTAAGTCATGGATCTCTTCACAGGTGAAAACATCCTTGACATACAAGGCTACTCCTCCTCCTTTCTTGTTTGGTCTATTTCTACAAAATAGGCTATACCCCTCTATTCCTACATTCCAGTCATGAGACTCATCCCACCAGGTCTCAGTGATGCCTATCAAATCGTATTTATTTTGTTGTACTAGGAGTTCAAGTTCATCTTGCTTGTTTCCCATACTCTGCGCATTAGTGTAGAAACACTTAAATCCCCGGGCCCTTCCTGCAAGTCCTGTACTATAGTTTCTACTCCTCCCACCACTGGACGCTTGTACTACGTGGTCAATATAATTTCGGCCTTTCCCCCCTGCACTCACCGTGTCTTTGCCCTGAATAATGTTGTCTCCCTCCCCAGCAGAACTTAGTTTAAAGACCTCTAAATCCTCTGTGCTAGACTGTTTGCAAAAACATTCTTGCCAAGTTTCGTGAGGTGCAGCCCATCCCTTGCCAGAAGCCCACGTTCATGGAAATTCAGGCCGTGTTCCAAAAACCCAAACCGTTGCTGGTGGCACCATGTGCGGAGCCAGTTGTTTACCTCTGCTATTGCCCTTTCCCTTTGTGCACCATATCCTTGAACAGGGAGGAGAGATGAAATGACCACCTGCGCACCAAGGTCCTTAAGCTTTGTCCCCATAAGCTCGTAGTCCTTTGCGATGTGGTAAAAGCTGCACCTCGCAGTGTCATTCGTTCCGACATGAACCACAATGCGGGGCTTATGGTCAGTGGGCTTGTCCAGCCTGGTTAGCCTCTCTGTTATGTGGTTGATCTTGGCCCCAGGAAGACAGCAGACTTCTCGATTGAACTTGTCGGGTTTGCAAATTGCCGGTTCAGTTCCTCTGAGCAAGGAGTCCCCAACAACCAGAACTCGCCTCCTCTGAGGCTTGTCCGGGGCTCCTCAAGGAGCAGGTTCTTCTAGGACTGGCTGGACACTCTGTTGAGGCTGGGAGTGTTGATCTAGTTCCTGTTGCCGATGTTGGATTCCTTCTTGTTGACATTCTGTTCCCTCCTCCTGGTGCTCCTCGTCGTTCATAAGGCCAAGAACTTTGAAGCGATTGTGTAGGTTGAGAGTCTCTGTTTCCTTCCTGGTCCTCCTACTCCTCCGTGTGAAATTCCTCCAAACATCCGTTTCTTGGCCCAGTGTGCTGACTTCCTGATCGGGCAGCTCCCCCGCGCATTCAGTCTTCAGGAAGGTCTTCTCTGCCCTATCCAAAAACTCCTCACCTTCCCTAATAAGATGAAGATTAGTAACTCGTGCCTCCAGCTGGCAAACCTTCTCCTCCATGAAGGTCACCAGCTTGCACTTGGTGCAGGTGTACCCGACAACATCTTGTGGCAAGAAAAGGAACATCCCACAAGTGCTGCAGGTGACCGCGGCAGCTCCCTCACCTTCCATCCTTGATACTACAGACAGTAGTACAGGGAGTAGGTCTAGAAAGAATAACAGGGCTTTCTTCCTAAAATTCAACAGATTCTAGAAGGAGCAAATCCAATGAATTAAGGTTGTGCTTGTTTAAATTATTTGTTCCCACAGAGGATAACAAATAATTCAAACAATTTTCTCCCTGCCACATGAGTATCTTTGAAATTTGTGCAGGCATCTTGTGGAGGGGGGAATCTCATCATGGTTGGCAGGACATAGGCAGAGGTGACAGTCAAGCATGAAGGCTCACTCATTGCTGGCTGTTGAAGCTGGAGATCTTCCTCGCTTGGATTACTTCTTAGGATTTTTTGATGGAAGCACTGAGAATTGTCATCCCATCCACATACCTTTGCATGAAGGCATCATTTCAGCTAATAGTTATCCCTAAAGCTAAGCATATCTCCTGGCAGCATGCCACAAACATTTGCTGCTCTGCATTTGGCCTCTCACTTCTATGGTTTCTATAGTCCTACTGATCTGATAAGCATCTGAATTTCCCTGAACTCTCCAGCTGGCGTGACTCTGCTGTTACAAAAGCTCAGCTTCCTTGAACCGGGTTGGCTTTTGTTGATAAATCAGAAGTTCTGGAGATTAGAAACCAGGGACTGCCGAGCCTTTGGGAAATGTGATTGCATTGGCAGAGTCTTTGACTGAAATGTATGGAGCAGCAAAATGACTTTTTTGGTGTCCTAAAAGTAAAGACAACTAAAAGGAAGCCCATGAGTCCAAACAGGAAAAGAAGAAAACATCTGTGAGGTTGTATGAATCCATTTTTCCCAAACATGAAGCTGAAAGAACTTTGGGCAGCATCACATGTGGCTCTAAATTAAAGGGCTTTTTAAAAGAAGTCCTCTTAAGATGAAGTTTATTTCTATCCCCGCCCCCTCCTTGGTATCTAAAGATCTGAGGATAGTGTTACTATTGTGTCTAGTCTGAGCCCAAGGTCTATTAAATATGATTTTATAACAAAGAATTGGCCATTCTAAACTGTTCCCTGCCACGTACTTGCGAGGCCCCCAGACAAGCACGCACACGGACACGGCCGAACAAGCTGAAAAATACAAAACTAATCCAGGTAGACCAGTAATTTTCTGGCACGCAGCTTCAGGAGACCTCCAGGCAAGTACACTTTAAAACTACGTTAAGAATGCATGAGGCATACAAAGGATTCTCTGCCTCGAACAGGCAGCTTGATGAGATTAGAGCTTCTGACCACTCAACTGTCAAGCACTCTCCATTTTCATACTGTCTGTGCTATTGACAGCACCGTCAAAATCCAATCATGCTAAAAACTGACCTTTCGGAGGCTTTCTCTCCAACCCGAAACCCATTGTTTTCCCCTGGAATGGACTACCCTACAGGCACATATTCCCCTATAAGAACCCCTGATTTTGAGCGCTTCTTCGGATCGCTCTTGGTTTCCATACCTCCTTGCTGCCGCTCTGTTCGCTGAGCCTTCCCCTCAGTTTCCACATGCTGAGAACCTCCACTCCAACAGACTTTCTTCAGACTACCCGGGCTACAGGATCAGGTGTTGTATTTCCCCAAAAACTACTTCTTAGAAATCCCCTATCTACTTTCCTCCCTTTATTTTCTTAGGTCTGTGTGTGTGAGTATGGAAGTACGCAGTATTTCTTAGTTCCATGGGAGTGAGTACACAAGTGCGCTGTGATTTAATAAATAAAAGAACTAAATTAGAACTTTATTGTGTTGTGATCTTGACTTGGTCTGACCCCGTAAACATTGGGTAAAAGATCTTGCTAGGTTACCCTGCCTCTCGTAGTGCTACAGCTTGTGTTCTCGCTAATTCCCATTCCCCATTATTTGGAGCACATTGAGGTGTTCCCCACGGGACCCCCAGAAATCAGGGTAACAATAGCATATTTAACACATTTAAGACAGTAGAAAAGAGAACAGAGTAAGAGCAGATTAAACAATTTGACAAGTTAAAACAAGACAGTTGAAAAACGGTTAAAACAGATGTGGATGAAAGATCTGGAGGAAATCAACTAGACCACTAAAGGCTTAGTGAAATGGAAAGCAGGTGCAACATACATGCAATTTCTGGAGAAGCTGAAAGGTGACTTAGGGGGTATATGGAGACAGAGGTGGCTCCCTAAGCCAACAGCTCAAGGACACATGGTGGCCCAAGAGGTCCAAAGAAAAAAATTAAGAATAATTTCTCTGAGAAGAATATTTCCTTGTTCTTCGTATGTCTCCACAAGCCCTTTGGGGAAGACATGGGGTGTAGTTGTGTCATTTCCCCCATCCTTGGGCCATTTTCTTCTAATACTCCAGGCCCAAAACAGCTGAGAGCTCAACAGGAGGTAATCAGGCATGTGTGATTTTGGCCACATCTGATATCTCCAGGATGTCAGGATTCACCCCAATCTCTGCACAGTGACTATGTCATCTTTCTGCAATGGTTAGTGCACACATCAAAAATTGGTTAAAACTTTACATGTCAGATCACCCCACTGGCTCCAGCGGTTTTCCCAGGCATAGACTTATTTATATACTTTTCATCCCGAGACCTGGGATATGTTTCTGACTCCTATCTAAAAGTTCCCAGGACACTTCCTTGTTCTTCCATTGTTATTCCCCCAACCGTATTTGATCTTCCCTTCCAAATGCCTGCTGCAAAGTAACACAGAGCAGAGACCCATTTGGATCCCATTGATATTATAAATGTTACAAGCAGGTGCATTGTTGCAAGAGTTACCTGAAAGTGGATACATATTCACACTAGCAAACTTTGCTGTAGGAACTGCTATTGCAATTGCTGTTACATGTATTGCTGACACATAAGACAGATTGAAAGCATGACAGGATCAAAGCATCCTGATAGTGCCACATTCCCCATTTTGCTTCCACAGTTCGATTCCCTGCTTGGTCATGGAAACTCACTGTATGTCCTTGGGCATGTCACACACTCTCAGCCCCAGAAAATCCCATGGTAGGTTTACCTTAGGGTTGTAATAAGTCAGAAAAGACTGGAAAGCTCACAACAACAATATATCTGAGTTATTCAATTCTCTCTCTCTCTCTCTCTCCCCCCCCGTCTCTCTCTCAAAAAAAGAAAGAAAAAAAGAAGGAAAAGAAAAAGAAAAAGAAAAAGAACACTTTTGGCCTTCATGAGATCAAAAATTCCTGAAATGTTATGTCTGTGCTGAAAGTAGGAATGGAAGGACTTTTCAAAAATATTCACAAAATGTTCAACCCCTCCCCACCCAGGTTTATCAAGTATTGAGAAACCTTCACGAAAAGAATCCTGGACTGATGAGAATCCTCACAGTTTGAGACTTATTCTGGGCACAATTTGCAGTTGGCTGCTTGGGGTAGAAAATAGCATTTTCTTTATATGAAATTTCTGCACAGAAATTTTGACACAGAAATATTATTTCTACAAAACAGCCACATGCAATTTTTTTTTAGAATAATCCCAAATTGTGAATATTCTTTGAAAACAATGTGGCTTTTGCTGTGGGAACAAATTCTTTAAATGATCCATTGCTTCCTTTGAGTGAAAACTTAGGCCCTATTTGCATGGCGTTTCTTAAGCGAAAGGGCTCCTTGAGCGTCGCGTAAATGTGAGGAGCGGTCTGCATGACGCACTCACGTTTACTCGACGCTCAAGAGCGTGATGCACAGCACATATGCACCTTTTTATTTTCGGCTTTTAGCTGAAAATGGTGCATGCTTGCGCACCGATCAGGGGCCTGGGGCGAACTTATATGTCCTGCAGAGCCTCTGGAGCCGGGCTGGTCATGCTTCCTGCCCCAGCACAGCCTACAGCTCCCAGGCTGCACTGCAGAAGGAAGGGGTGGGGCACAGACAGGGCGCTCGCGCGACCAGCGAACTTTCCCCACCTTACCTGTTCGTGGGGGTGGGGGACGGCGCTTGCGCAAGCAGCCTCTTGCATGAGGTGCTCACTTCCTTGCTCCTTCATCACCGCTGCTGGCTTGCCAGTCGCGCAAACGCCCCGCCCCCGCCCCTTCCTTCCTTCCACAGTGCAGCCTGGGAGCTGTAGGCTGCGCTGGGGCAGGAAGTGTGACTGGCCCGGCTCCAGAGGCTCCGCAGGGCAGGTAAGTGTACGCGGGACCTCGGAGTGACGTGCTACCAAGCAGCATTTTCGGCTTTAAGCCGAAAATAAAAAAATGCGTGCGCGCACCGCGTTAGACTCTTGAGCGTTGCGTAAATGTGAGTGCGTCGTGTGGACTGCTCCTCACATTTACACGACTCTCAAGAGGCCCTTTCGCTTAAAAAACGCCATGCGAAAAGGGCACAGGAAGCTGCTGTGGGGCCCAAGCAGCAGGGATGTGAAAGTTGTCCTCTGGAGGCTTCTCGTGCAAGCGCTGACCCTCACCTCAGTGCAAAGGTAAGGTGCGAAAAGGGCCTTAGTGAAGAATTGCATCTCTTGCTGAAAGTCCAGGCCTTCTCAAATTGGGATCCTCTTGCACCCCCTATGGCTTCTCATGAACTGTCCCATGGGCAACTCGACCATCATGAAGAGTTCCATGGGCATACAGATCACCTATCTTTTATCTTTATGGAACATGGCTCTTGTCTCTTTCCTCTTGGGACTCAAGCAGGCTCAAGTTTTTGCTGCTCAGTCCTCTCCCTCACACTTTTCCTTCAGCCATTTAACAACCGTAGCAGCACATTGAGCAAAAGACTAGCACATAGTTCCTTGCACAGCATTCAAAAGAAGGTATATGAGGACATGACCTGAGCTATGTGCGTGTTTGTCTGCAACAGGACTCCAGCCTATTACCTTGCTGATTCAAAAACAGTCTGAACTTGATTGATCTTACCAAGCTAATCTGGCAACACCCTGGCCTTATGTAAACTGAACACTGTTGAACTCTTGAACTTCCATGAACTGAGGGTGGCATTGGCAGAAGCAAACAGAGCAGCATTTTATTTATTTATTTATTCATTTATTTATTTATTGCTTGCTTGCTTGCTTGCTTCCTGGTAGGATAGAGTTTTAAGATCAAATCCAGCCAGGGAGGAGTATGTGCAAGTATGTGTCCACTGAATTCACCTGAGCTGAAGCCAAGAGCTTTGGACACTGTCAGACAGGACCCTAATTTAAAGCGCTTCATGGTTAACATGATTATTTATTTGTTTGTTTAACAATCTAGTTATTCCAATATTTCTGCTTCCTCCCCCTTCTAAAGATTTCCAGGGTGGTGTACAACAAAATCAATTTAACCCTTTTAAAACAATTGTAAACAGTAATTTAAATCATTTAATTTACAAATAACCAATGTGTAAATGGGAACCGCATGCCCAGGAAAATGGAACTCCAACATCCTGGCTGACCAGAGGTGGCTGGTGACAAATGCTCTGCTTGGTTTGCAGTGTGTTTGGGGTGATGCTGTTGCTGTTGCCGTTGTTGTGTGCCTTCAGGTTGTTTCCAAGTCAGGGGGACCCTAAGGTCAAACAGTCACAGGGTTTTCTGGGGCTACATGTGTGTGTGATGTGCCCAAGGTCACTCAGTAGGTTTCCATGGGGGAGTGGGGAATCGAATCCTGGTCTCCAGGATCACTCAGTAGTATCATCAATGGGCAGCAACCCATCCTGGCTGATGCCACTTCTCTCTCATGGGTCTTGGGTGCTAGGCCTGGGCTTGCTTACTGCCTCCCCATGCCTTGTGCCTCTTTTACTGGAACAGGACAATTACAGGACCATATGAAGTCACCCACAAAGTGAGGG
Source organism: Cyclura pinguis (assembly GCA_030412105.1). Lineage (NCBI taxonomy): Eukaryota > Metazoa > Chordata > Lepidosauria > Squamata > Iguanidae > Cyclura > Cyclura pinguis. The sequence goes on along the minus strand of CM059599.1, from coordinate 10,687,585 downwards.
TTCACCGACTTGCTCATCTCTTCCTATGTCATATGTACAATTTTTGTTGGCAATTTTGCTTCTGAATTCAGCAGAAGGTAAGGCAGCCAAAATCTGTTTTGGTCAGACATCACTTGGAATACTGTGTGCCTTTCTGGGCACCACAGTTCAGGAAGAATATTGACAACCTGAAACATGTCCAGAGGAGAGTGATTAAAATTTTAAAAGGTCTGGAAGCCATGCCTTATGAGGAGCAACTTAGGGAGTTGGGTGAGTTTAACCTGAAGAAGAGAAGGTTAAGAGGTGACATGATAGCTATGTTTAAATATTTGAAGGGAAGTCATTTGAAGGGAAGCCATATGAAGGATGGAACAAGCCTGTTTTTTGCTGCTCCAGAGACATGGAGTTATGACTCCATGAAGCAATGGAGCAATGACTTCAAACTTCAGGAAAGGAGATTCCATGTAAACATAAGGGCCCTTTTCGCATGGCAGTGTACAAGTCAAAGGGCCTCTTGAGGGTCGCATAAATGTCAGGAATGGTCTACATGACGCACTCCCATTTCTGCCACGCTTAAGGCCCGCAAGCGCAGCAAATATGCATTTTCTTATTTTTGGCTTTTAGCTGAAAATAAGCCGCACTTGCGCAAGGCTCACAGGCCTGGGTCGCACTCACCTGCCTTGCGGAGCCTCTGGAGCCGGGCCTGTCATGCGTCCTCCCCGCAGTGCAGCCTACAACTCCCAGGCTGCACTGCAGAAGGAAGGGGGCGCGGGCGGGGCTCTCGAGGAAGCAGGAAGGAGCTGCGGAGCCCAAGCAGCAGGAAAGCAGGAGGCTTGCGAAAGCCTGCCCGCCCAGGCTTTTCACGCAAGGCCCACACTCCAGCAGCATGAGAAGGTAAGCTGTGGAAAGGGCCAAGGAAAAGCGTCCTGACAGTAAGAGCAGTTCGACAGTGGAAAAGGCTGCCTCAGAGTGTGGTGTGGTGGAGTATCCTTTTCTAAACAGAGGCTAGAAGATTGCCTGTCAGGAATGACTTGATGGTGTATTCCTGCATGGCAGGGCATTGGACTGGATGGTCCTTGTTGTCTTTTCCAGTCTATGATTCTATGGGAAATAAACAAAATTAATAAGTCAGTGGGGAGTATCTTGATCTCCCAAGGCACTCTAGGGGTGATCACACATTACACTGTATATGTGTTCATGTTGAGTTAATGGAGTATAGCTATGACATTGTAGTAATGCACCCCATGCCAGATCTGGACCATAATTTTGGTTAAAGATGCAAATCTCAAGGAGAAACTGCAATAATACAGTCCTGTCCCCATGTTTTCAGTTGAAAATAGGTCCAAGAAGCCACTAGGAGTCTACTTCTGTTTTTAACAGGTAGATGATTCAGCCAGTTTTTAGCTAGTATGAGATACCGCACAGGGTTGGCATGTTGCCTTCCTCTCATTTTTAGAATAATTATTATTTTGCTTGTGAAACTATGAAAATGTGCAATGAAAAACATCCATATACTACCATATAACTGAAATATTATATTTCATAAGAAAACCAAGATAGAATTAATTTTCCTTTCCTTCTTTTGCAGCAAACAATCCTGAAACTCTACTTTGCGATTTTTTTCCAACCTTTATGTAACAAATCTTTCCAATATTTATGCTGGAATGTTGGTGTTCTTGGAATACCAGGAGCATTGTTTTCAAAACTCAGAAAACATGTATGTGTTGGTTTCTTCTCTGAAAAGTAGATTTAGCTGTTAATTCTCCATTTAATGGCATATCTCACAGCTTCCACCTTCATGTGGGAAAATCCACTTCTTTAGCATATTCCCATCCCTTGCCTATGGCCATTCTTTTCCTGATAATAATACAAGACATTCATTATACTATTTACATATACGGGTATACATATTACATATATGCTCATAGGCAAACCTTGCTCATTGGTTTTGAACATTTGGGTTTTTCAATAGGGATATAAAGGATATTGAACACCTTCCCAATTCTCGGTGAAACCAATTTTTTTCCTAACCATTATTTTAATTATATTATTATATTATTTTCTGCACCGAAAATGCTGCTTCTTGCATAGAAAATGCTGCTTTCTGTGCAGAATAACCACATATGAATTTTGTGCAGAAGTAGTTCCGGAAAACAAAAAGAGAATGGTTTGTGAAGACTTTCTTGCAGTTGAAAGAAAATTGCTAAAGTTACTCATTGTTCCTGTTGTGTGCCTTTAAGTCATTTCTGACTTACGTTGACCCCAAGGCCATGGGGTTTTCATGGCAAGATTTGTTCACAAGGGTGTTTCACTGTTCTTCTCTCTCCAAGGCTGCAAGAGTGTGTCTTGTCCAAGGTCAGCCTGTGGATTTCCATGTCCAAGATGGGATTGAAATTCTGGTTTCCAGAGTCATAGTCTAATGTTCAAACTGTGACACCACACTGGCTGTTCAAAATAACTCATTGCTTCCTTCCAAAAGAACATTGGTGGAGAATTACATCCGTCAGGAGCACTCACAAACTATGGTATGGACAAAAGAAGAAGCATACTGAATCAGATCTGAACAAATCCCTTTTCAGTCCAATGTTGTAAACAGACAGTAGACAACACTCCCCCAAAGGGAATCTCTCCAGTGGGATCTGAGCATTTGGAAGCCACCACTAAGTTCAAATACAGCAACCAGGCTGATGTCAGGTGTCCATGTCAGTGGTCATATATCACCAGTTTCACAAGTATTGTATAGGCTTTCTATTTTCGATCAAGGTGGTGATTTTGATCTGCAAAACAGTAATTGACTTGGGGTTAGCATATCTGATTCTATCAACCTGTTTCTGCCCCACACTGGAGATTATCTGTAGATGTCCTGTTGCATGTAACAACAGCATGCGCAGGGCAACTTTGACCATTTCTTCACCACACTCTTATAGTTCTATTATTCACTTTCAACATCCTGTGGAATTCTGTGGTTTGTAGTTTCCCGAGGCCAAAGAGCTCTCTGGATGAGAATTCTAAGTGTCCCTCCCTAAACTGCAAACCCCAGGATTCCATAGGATGTTGAAAGTGGAATAATAGCACTAGAACAGTATAGTGCAGAAATGACCTTTTACATGTGCATGACAGCAACTGGATTTTGACCTACATCTGCTACTCTGCTGACCTAGTGATAGGACGTCAGTGTTATCAGCAAAAGTTTTGCAAGTGGTTATAATGCCATTGCTGCTATCAGTTCTTTCAGCATTTTATTGCTTTTTTTTGTCACTGTGCAATGGCTATTTTATGTTCGTGGTTGTGTAGACAGAGTCTGAAAACTGTGATTGTCTGATCTGCAGCTGTGTCTTGTTGTTGGGTGGTGTATCACTATCTCTTGGTGCTTTCAAAGATCCGCTTGATCCCCTGGCTCTGTGGAGAGAGCAGTGACACAGTGGGAAAAGAAGCGGGAGTACTGCCAGCCAGGCAATCAGCTGTAAAATGTTAGTATTTGCAAGATGGGTGGAGTAGTGCAACAGCCAAATAAATTACATGTGTGGGAATTTAGGTTACAAATGTGCAGCTTAGGATCACAGCCCCTGATTGCAAATGCTCATTGTCTACGCTAGGGATGGGGAACTGCATGATAGGCGGGGAGCACATTCTGGATTTCAGAAGCAGTGGTAGCCCACACTTTTTTCTTTTTAATATAATTTAAAATAATTATTTTCTGATTTAATTCACAGCTATATGAATTGTATTGTTTCTTTATTAAAGTAAAGATACATCATTACTGTAATTACTACATTATTACAGGAAAAAGATATTATTACAGACAAAACACTTTCCTTATTGGAAATCGCCAATTTACTTTAATTTCTGTTTAATTGGTCACTTTTGAGTTAACTGTTGGATTGAACTTAATTCAAAAACAGCAGGCACTCTATGATTCTTTGTTCCTTGGTGGCCTGATAATCTGCCAACCACAGAATACAGGAACTGTCTGTCCAGGAAGTAAAAAAATAATTCATTCAGGGCAGCAGGCCAACAGCTGAGTTCCTGGCTTGAGGTGGGGAGAAAAATCTCATATTATCTCTCTGAATTTTACTTCTTGTGCTCTGTTGATCTTTCCAGCTTCCAGAAGGGGTGTCTTTTTCTCTATCTGATTGCTTTCTCATCTTACGTTTCCTTCCTTCTTTCCCTCTTGCTGTCTCTATCTGTCCTAATTTGCTCCCTATTTTGCATGTTTGTTCTGTAACAGTCTACCTCTTTCTGACTTACATCCAGGGCTGAGCTGATGACTGTGCAAAGGGAGGGGAGACGTGAGAGAGGACCGATGAGTAGAGAAAAACAGAGGAGCAGCAGAGAGAAGGAAGGTTAAGAACAGAGAGCATAGAGGAAGTAAGGAGTAGAGAGAGAAACCAAGAGAAAGAGAAAGGGAGCCAGGGGAGATGGAAACACATGCAAGAGGGGAAAGACATGGAGGAGAGTTGGGGGGAAAGGAGAGGGATGAAGAAAAAAAAAACGGATTTCATTGGAGAAGAGGGAGATGCATGTGGAGAGCGGGAATGAGACAGAGGGAAAAAGAGCAACAGTATTTCTTGGCTGAAGCAAGCCATACTAGGCTCCGGGAGGGCTCTACACTTTGGGAGGAACTTCAAAGATTCATGGGGCTCGATAATGGGTCTGGCAGCCTAAATGTGGCCCAGGACCCACACTACTCACCCCTGGGGTATAATTCCTACCACCTCAGCCTAAACCACATTCACTGTTTGTGTGCCTGTATACGTAGATTCTCATACACATACAGATAATGCTCCCCTTGCCATTATAAAGTTGCCATTATATTTGCTCACACCATCCTGAATCTGTGAGCCTTAACGGTGCCACAGGGACCATTTGCTTTTGCTGTAATAGATTAACATTGCTGTTGCGTTTGACCCCCCCCTTCAGAAATGAGTACCAAAATACTTTTATAATTGCCTGAGAAGTCAATAATAACAGTAAAAAAGAAAGCATAGAGCAAAATGCAGAAATGTTTGTTGCCAGCTGGTGAGAAACAAGTTGTATTATTTATTGATTAGTATAATTTATTCAGATACATCTAAAAATGCCCCTTGGTTAACTTTAGTCCATCCCTTGGTTTTGCAGTGTATAAAGTTCAGGCAGTGGAGCATGACGACTCATGTTCACAGTCCTAGAATTTAGAAATAATCCTGCCATTCATTTCAGGTTGCTGAGATGGAGCCTCTGGGGGCAACCACTGTTTTCTTGATCATCTGTATCTCCAGCCTTGTTCTCTCTGCTGTCTGGAAGGGTAGGACTCAGAGGAAAGGGAAGCTGCCCCCTGGACCTCCTCCTCTGCCCATCATTGGGAATATTCTGCAGCTGAAGACCAGCCACTTGCATCAGACTTTCTCTAAGGTCAGTGGAAGAAAGAAGGCCACCATCTCCTCAGTGGACCTTTATGAGAGGGCAATATGTATTTCATTTCATTTCATGGTAGGGCACCTGGTATTTCATTGCAGGCATTCTAGGTGCTTACAGCCTACTGCTCAGCACTGGAAGACAACAGAGGAGGGGGGAGTGAAGCTGTGATTAGAAGGAGATGGAGGTGTGATGATTTCCATTCTTCATATTCAGGTTTGGCTATGGGATGGGGACACAGGAACTAGGGGGTTTTCCCCAGTGGGCAAAGATCTGACCAAAGCCAAACTGTAATAAATATTTGTGTACATGTGGATTTATAACTTCAGCCTCCTTTGGCTTCTGAAGCTTCGTGGATCTCATGAGAAAATGGCCTATGAATTGTCAAAAATTGCTAACAGACTATAGGAGGAGTTCCTATGGGGCTCAGTGTAGTGTAATAGTTCTTTTTATAAACTTGCACTAAGCTAAGACATATACCACACTCCTTGGATTTACAGTATAGGCTTTGATCACCCCCAGCACATGGCCATTTTGTGCCTCAAGGGGAACGGGCAGGATCAAAGAAGTATCTAGCTATGTCCCCATAGCCACATGTGAAATGATTACAGCATTGCTGAGACCCACTTAAGATCCTATGGTGGTCTCAGTGCTGATGCGTTCATTTTGTAGAACTGATCTGTTGAATTTAAATAAGGATGTATAAGCAACCACCAGGGATGGAATTCTACCCAAAAATTTTCTTGTAGGAAGCAAAAACACGCCCAAGGTCACCCTGTGCGTTTCCATGGCCAAACAGATATTGAACCCTGGTCTTCAGAGTTGTGGTACGTTGCTCAAACTGCTACACCATGCTGGCTCATCTTACAATTACCTTATATGAAGTCAACGGGTGAGAGTTGTGGGGTGTGCTACCATCAGTGTTCTGATGCTACTCATTTCTACTACTCCATATTGTCAGAGCTGGCTGTAGCCATTCAGGTGCCAGCCCAGTTCCTGGATGCTGTAATGGGCTGGATGGTGGCCAAAACACCTGAGAACGGATCTTGATAAGACAGAGAATCTGTGGACTGGTGGTTCAAGAATTGGTTATGCAATCAGTCATGGGTAAACAGAATTGGGTAAACAGGTTGCCTTCCTCCTGAGGAATCAAGCGTGTAGCTTGGATGTTCTCCTAGAGACATTTTCGGCATTTGAGACTCTGGTGGTCAGTGGTGCCTTGACTGACTTGGGTCATGTTATATTGAACTAGCCGCTGTGGCCTTTCACAGACATAGGCCCTTTTCACACCTTATCTTTTAACGCTGCTGGGTTGGGGTCCTCGCGCGAGAAGCCTGGGCAGGAAGGCTCTCTCAAGCCTCCTGCTACAGCTCTGCAGCTCCTTCCTGCTTGCGCAAAAGCCCTACCCACACCCTCCCCCTCCTTCCGCAGTGCAGCCTGGGAGTTGGAGGCCGCACTGAGGAGAGGACGCGCCACCGGCCCGGCTCCAGAGGCTCCGCACGGCAGGCGAGTGCGGCCCGGGCCCATGAGCGTTGCACAAGTGCGGGTCATTTTCAACTCAGCTGAAAATGAAAAAAAAATGCATGTTGGCTGTGCATGAGGACCTTGAGCATCACGTAAATGGGAGTGCGTCATGCAGACTGCTCCTCACATTTACATGATGCTCAAGGGGCCCTTTCGCTTGCAAGCTGCCATGCAAAAAGGGGCATAGATAACATCACTACACTTGTCTGGTAACTGAGATTAGACTACTGCAACAGACCCTCCATGTGGCTGCCCTTGAATATGTCCAGAAGCTATAGCTAGTGCAAAATGCAGAAGCTAGACTGTGAATAGGAGCAGTTCATAGTAAACATATAAAGCTGGTTTTGAAGGAATTGCATCAACTGCCAACACACTTCAACTTCAGATTCCAGGTACTGGCAAATACATTCAAACCTTTAAACTGCTTGCTACTTTGGTACTTAAAGGAGTGTCCCTCCTTATATATGTCTGCTTGGGGTCCCTGCTCTATGTCTCATCAGTGGAACAGTGGTTTGTGGGAGGGTGTGAGAGCAGGAGCTTCTCTACTGTGGTGGTACAGTTGTGAAATATAATCATCTCTGAGACTAAGGCCCTTTTCGCATGGCATTTTCCGTTCGAAAGAGGGCCTGGAGCATTGCACGATTGTGAGGAGCGATCCGCACAACGTACTCACAATCGCGTGATGCTCCAGGGGCCGGCAGGCGCCATCTTTTCATTTTCTGCTTGAAGCCGAAAATGGTGCATGATCGTGCATTGCTCCCAGGCCCCGCGCGCACTTACCTGGTGTGCAGAGCCTCCAGAGCCTTGCTGGTCACACTTCCTGCCCCAGCGCAGCCTGGGAAACTCCCAGGCTGCGCTGTGGAAGGAAGAGGTGGGGTTCTTGCGCGAGCAGGCAGCTCGTGTGGAGCCGAAGGACCCCGGACACGAGAGCCTCTCGCCAGAGGCTGCTCGTGCGATCCCCGCACACCAGTGCCGGAAGACGGTAAGGTGCGGAAAGGGCCTTAGTTGGTGCCTATGCTTGCATCATTCTTGCACCAAGTAAAACAGGGCTTTTTGCTAGACTCTTGGAGTCTAATTTGATTTACTCAAAATCTGTACATACTTTATGGTTTTAAATAGCCTTAAATTGTTTTCACTGTCACGTTTTAGTTTCTCAGATTGCTTATTTTTTACATTTTTTTTTTTTTTTTTAGAAAAGGCCATCTCCAGGATTCTAGCTATTGTTTACATTTGTTAAAATGAAAACAATTACTTCCAGGTCTGTATGTACATTTATGTAGAGCAACATGTGCAGATCTGTGTGTGGATCTGTGTCCTCTGTTGTCTTCTTGGGGCATGGTGCATTTTCTAATTTGATGCAGTGTTGCTCATGTGACCACCTACCATATACTTCTTTCTTTGCTTTTTTTTCCCAGTTAAGTGAGAAGTATGGCCCTTTGTTTCCACTTTATTTTGGGATGGATCCTGTTGTGGTGCTGCATGGCTATGATGCAATGAAAGAAGCATTGATTGACCGAGCCAATGAATTTGCGGCCAGGGGAAAAGTACCATTGGCAGAGAAACTCAGCCAAGGGAAAGGTATTCAGAGCTGCTTTCTGGCTTGCAGGTGGGAAAGAGAGATCGGGTCCAAATCACACCATCTCAATGAAGTGTACGAGTGTGTGGGAAAGCACTGAAGCAGAATGTTGGGGAATAAGTTGGCTCTAGCAGAATGGCCCCCAAAGAAATATGACAGTATGTACAGCAGGGAAGGAAAAATTCTCCAAATGCCATGTGGCTCTTTCTTTTTCATTTTAAAGTTCCACAATCTTTTTACATGTGTTCCCTAATGTGTACACTTTTCTATATACTTTGTCTGATTTACATTTTTTTTCCTGTTGGCGGAAATGCCTCTTTCCTTGAACTGTCAGCCTTTCAGCTATGCATGTTTTTAAAATATTTCCATACGCTCCTGTGCTATGACATCCACTAACAGAATGCCCTCCCTGTTGAGACTTGATTCATGCCAACACTGTTTTCGTGCCAGAGCCAATTCAAAATATTTTTATTGAGGCCTTTGTGTCTTAATTGCTTTTATCCAATTTGCTTATGTACTAAGGTTTACATAATTTTGAAGTGTTTATGTGGTTTCCAATTGCCTGGCTTGAACTGACTGATTTTATCCAAATCTGTACACTTGTAATGGTTTTGTAGAGAGCCAGCTTGGTCCAGTGGTCTGAATATTGGACTAGGACTCTAAGAGATCAGGGTTAAAATCTGCTCTCAGACAGGAGAACCCTTCTGAAAAGCAAGCTGAGATGGAGACCATTTCTGCACTAGACTGTTATAATGCTATTAAACTGCAAAGCCCAGGATTCCATAGGATGCTGAAAGTGGAATAATAGCACTATAACAGTCTAGTGTGGAAATTGCTGGAGACTTTACAGTAAGAGAGAGAAGGGGTCAGTGATGATTTATGGGAATTAGGTTCACCTTTGCCCTCCAGCCCATTGTCATGGAGGAGGCAAAACAGGGTGGCTCAGAAGGAAGCTGTTCTGCTGAGATTAAAAAGATAGGACGCTAATTAAGGACACCTGTTCTCCCTATTATTTAAGTCTGTCAGCATGGCTTGCTTTTTTGCTTGTGTGCAAATCGCTACTCAAGCTCCCACAAACCTGCATTCTGGCATTCTTGACTTTCTTGGACTGACCTTGACTTCAGCTTCTGGCTCAGTGTTACTGTTAGTTTGATAGCTCTGGATGCTCCCTGCTGCCTCCTCCTCCTCCTCCTTGGCAAGTACTATCACTTTCCTTCCCTAGCTGGAAGATAAGCACAGGCTGGGAGTTAAACCCTGACAGACAAACTAATGTGTTGTGACTCACAGTTTGGAAAGCTATGGTCTAAAGAGATAGCAGTGGGAAATCATGCCTGTTTCACTATATTCCCACACGTCGACCCAGCCTGCTATTCCATCACTGTATCCTGTTTTTCCTGTTCTAGGGATCATATTCAGCAATGGGGAGAGATGGAAACAGCTCCGGCGTTTTTCCTTGACCACCCTCCGCAACTTTGGGATGGGGAAGAAGAGCATTGAGGAGAGAATCCAAGAGGAAGCCTTGTATCTCCTGGAACAATTACGGGACACAAAAGGTAGGTAGATTCTGTTCAACACTCCAGTACTCATTAGCTTCTTCTTGTGACTTTCCAAGAGATTCCCCCCAGCATTTCTTGGCAGAAGTCTCCAAAATGAAACTCTTAAATGCATCTTAGGCCCTTTCCTCTTCACCTTCCCAACCTGCCGTAGGAATGGGAGAAGAATGGGACCGTGATGATGCTTGTGCCCAACATTGTCATGGTGCAGTCATTCTCTTGTCCCCAGGCAGTACAATCGTACCACAAATCATTGAAGGAGTTACCTTGTCTGTGGAGGTACCTGTGGAGGTAACACCATCACGGAATTACCTTGTCTACGGAGGCTCTGGAAGTGCAACAGCTGTGCTTCCTGGAACACAAAGGCAGCCAGTGTGGAGGGGAACACTCTTGTGCTCCCCTTTTGGCAGGGTTGATGCCGGCACTCACACTGGCTATCTCCACGACCAGGTAAGGTGTGGAAAGGGACTTAGTGTTAGGATCCTTCTAGATATTTGGTTCCCCACACATGAGGGTTAGGATCCTTCCTCCTGTTTTGGTGGCTTATCCAGAGTCCTGGAATTTCCCATCAGGAGGTCGAAGAATCTGTCCCTTAGCCAATCTACGCCTTGGGAGGTGTGGGGCTTCAGACAATCTAAGCCAAGCTGTTTAGATGCTCTAAGTCTCAAAAATCTGGAGGTTGGTGTGGCTTCCTTATATCAGTTTCCAGAACTGAAAACACTCAGCTCAGAGTTCATTCCAAATAAAGATGGTTTCCTTCATTTATGACACCAGGCTCTCACATGTAAGCACACGGATTTCAAAGGCAGTGGGTTGGATAGCCTTCCCATACAGTATGGGAGGGAGATGGACAAAAACAGGCTGTGGTCCCACTTCAGACTCAGGTGGAGCAGGAGAGGTACTCCTTAGAATTCACTGAACTCAAAGGTTGCGGTGGGAAGATGTAGGTGATGGCCTGAGAGAACCAGAAATGTTACAGTACCACATTCTTCATAGAACTGAAACTAGTAAAGAGTGGGAAAGGGTCCCAAGATTGATCTACTCCAACCACCCACAAATGCAGAAGTCAATGTGGAAGATCTGAGGCCTCTCAGAATATGGGACTGTTTTGCCTGATGCCTATAATGTACGCAAGGAATAGTCCATTTCCTGCCCAGCCAAGTCCAACACAATCAACAGATGCTGAATGAGAATTTCCAGACTGAGTCAGACTGGACTGGGACTGCCCAATAGTTGGGCTGAGGCAAGATGATTCTTTTTTCATTCTTCCAGAGCAGCCCTTTGATCCAGCCTTCCTGTTCAGCTGTGCTACCTCCAATGTCATCTGCTCCTTTGTCTTTGGAAAACACTATGAATACAATGACAAGAAGTTTCAAGCTCTGATGGCCTTAATGAATGAGAACTTTGAGATTTTTTGCTCTCTCTGGGGACAGGTAGGCCCTTTTCCCCCCTTGCCTATTGTGTGAATTTTTTGTTTATTTTGCATATTTATGACTCTGTGCAGGTACATGGCATTGGTATGAGAGGAATGGAGGAGGGCAGGGCCTCAGGAGTTTAAACCTAAATTTTGCCAATAGAAGAAAAATGAGAAGGAGATGCAATGAATCCCTGAGGAACAGGGGTTTTCTATTGTTACAAAAAATTGTCAGCAACCGGGCTAAAATTGACAAAATGGCCCTTCACCTCTACAAGAGATTCTGTACCCAGAAAGGAGTGGAGATGTTCAACTTTGCACAATATTTCTTGCTTTGCACTGGCCTTTCTATTTTATTTTGTTCTAAAATTCAGCAACTGGATCACACTGTCAGCAAGGGATGAAAAGAATGACTGGTATCCTCTTAGAGACATGTAGAGAGCCTTCTATGGGCCCTATAGGGATTGGCATCCCCTTTTACCCTGTGCTGTACCCAGGGGTCCCACATGAATTACTGCAAATCCACTGAAGTTCCCACTCCACACAACCCTTCTGTGTGTCATGGTGAGCAGGTAGGGTTGGAGAAGTACCTGGCTATGTTGCGATAGCCAGACACAAAATGATGACATCAGAATAGACATCTCTAGAGTACGCTGGTGGATCTCTGCACCACTGTAATGATTTTGCATGAGTATAGTTGGGATCTTTTTGGAAATCCTGACATATATACGTATAACTTCTGAGGCTTTTCTGCAGTCTGGAAGGAGAGGGACAGGCATGCAGGCAGTCTGAGCAATTTTCCTTCTTTCCTTATCCCTGGAGGCCCAAGACAGAGTGAAAATTCATGATGACTTGCAATTTGCCTGCTAGGGAGAGCTTCAGAGGTTGTACGGTAAGTAAGTGGTGCTGGTGGTATGTGGCTCAGTCTTGGATAGCTCTGAATATTGGGCTATTATGCTGTGCTGAGCCATATAGCATAGCAACCAAATATTTGCAATTACTCACTTCCCAATAGAGAAAGCAATTTGTTCTTTTAAAATTATTACTCCATCAAGATTCTTACCATGCAAGATTCATGACACTTAGGCCCTTTTCACATGTGGGAGGGGGGACGGTGTAGAGCGACCTCCCACGGAGGTCTTCTACACAGTAGAGTGGACTGGCGTGGACTACTTTTCGTAGTTCCACACCAGAATCCACTCAGGAGCGGCCGGAACTAGCCGGGCTGCGTGTTTCTTAAAAACCTCTTTTTAGAAGTTTTTAAAAAGCACGGAGCGCGCAGCCCCATGCCGCTCCGTCGCCCGGCTCTAAAGTGGATCTGCAGGCGTGCGCAAGTGCGTGTAATGTAAGGTAAGCTCTGTTTTTGGGCGTTTTTGCCCGTTCCCCCCCCACACATGTGAAAAGGGCCTTAGTTGCAGATTTGTTTGCAGAATGGCTGACATTATCAAAGACAAGGGCCAAAGTCTAAAGTCCTTCTATCCCACCCCTTTTGTTCTCAATTTTTTAAAAAAGTTTAAACTTTATTCTCTTTACTGTCACCCAATTCATAATTCAAACATTTCAATAAAACGGTTACTAAAAAGGAAGAACTTGCTAACAAATAAATACTTCACTATTAGATAAATGCAGAAAAAAAAATATCCATTCACTAGCCAGGAGGTATATTGCATATTCGACTGAGTTTCCACATAGAGTAAATACAGTACAAAAGTCTCTTCTCCCTTCATTTTGTTTACAATAATTTTTTTTCATTTAACAGTCACTGATGATTACTTCAGAGTTCTACAAGTCCTAGATAGGACTTATGCAAATAAAAGCTAATGAGATCAGTGTCTTGAGCTGTACAGTGAAACATTTTGATTATAATGTATGACAATCTTGCATGTTTACAGGAAGCTTTAAGCACAGCTTGTTCTGTTAAAATACCCAGACATAGCAAATTTCCCAACATTTAAAGCTTACTGCAGTCAAATATGCCATCTAGTCACAAGAACAACTTGGTCACAATGTTTGACTGCTTTCAACTAAGATTCAAAAATATACTGGAACTCTACTTCCCTCATAGGCATGGTATATATTTATGGAATACAAATATATTAATTTAAGGAGAGGATTTTGAAAATTTGAAACCTTTTGAAAGTCTGTTGGGAGTATCTAGAAGTAGAAGATATTTAACAATTCATAAATTTGCATTTGTGAGATAACTTAGAAGTTATTATTTAAAAACAAAATTGTTCATTACATTGTGGTGTATTATTCATTGTGAATTTAGCTTTCTGAATTGTTTTTTTTACTGTGATTATGTGCCAACGGTTGCTGTTAAGGAAGTGACCTTGAAGATATAACATTGTTGAAACTTAGATAACGGAACAAGCTACAGCTGTATAAACAGCAGTGAATATAAACTAAAAAGAAGATTGTCTGGTAGACTCCACAGTGACATCCAGTGGCCACTTAACAAAGTACACTTGAATAGTGAACTTACTGTCAAAGACAAATAATATACATCCTACTAATTTAAAAATTTTTGAAGGGGAAAAAAAAACTATTATATTAAAATGGCTTCTGGACCAAGAAAAGCAACTACCAAGCAGACAGCGAACCAACCAGTAATACAACAAACAAGAAGAGCATCAATGGATACAGCCTCAGCATCACTAGACACCAGTTTAATACTGGAAGAATTAAGAAAATCAAGAGTGGAAATAAGACAAGAAATATGACAAGACATGAAAGAAACGAGAACAGAAATAAAAGCAGAAATCAGAAAAGAAATAGATGGATTGGGAAAGAAAATGGATCAAATCTCTAAGGAAGTATCTATAATAAAAGAAGATATGGCGACACTTCAAGGAAGAATCAGACAAATAGAGGAAACATTGCAACAAGTTAAAGAGAAACAGAAAATAGAAGAAATGAGACTCAACAGAACAGAAATGAGGTACAGAGAACGTTGTTTGAAAGTGAGAGGGGTGATGGAAAAGGAAGCGGAAAATGTATATGACAGAGTTATAGCAGCATTAATAGAGTATGTTCAACTACCAGAAGAGAGAATCCATGCCAGTATTGAGAGGATATTAAGAGTTAATTCAAGAGTGGCAAAAGACAGAAACCTTCCAAGAGATATCGTGATCAGTTTCACAAATTTGAGGACGAAAGAATTGATATTACAAAAAAGCTATAAGGAGAAACTGATCATTGATTCACAAGAAGTAAAAATTTACAGAGATATTCCCACGCAAATCCTGAAGAAAAGACAGGAATATAGATTTTTAACACAACTTCTGTTGAAAAATAATGTAAGTTATACATGGAACAGAACTGAGGGGATATTCTTCACCTTCCAGCAAAAAAGATATAGAATAAATAACATAGGAAAAGCAAAAGAAATTGCGGAAAATCTAAAAAAGGTCTTCGGGAATATAAAGAAAAAACAGGAAAGGAAGGGCGAAAAAGACTTGGAAATGGGAAATCAAGAAGAAGCTGTCAGAGCGGTAGGAGGAGAACAACAACCAGAGGAGGAAGAAAGGTCAGTAGAAGAGGAAGAATCTGAAAAAAGCATAGAAAAAGAAGAAGAGGAGTGTCAGGAGAGCGAAACAGAGACTCAAGAAGACAACTAAAGTAAGAGACGAAAAGAATAAGTAGAAAATCAATAGTAAAATGAATTTAAAAATTCTATCATGGAATACGAAAGGATTAAACTCACAATACAAACGTCGACACATATTTCACTACCCGGAGAGAGCTAAACTGGATATTATATGTCTACAAGAAACACACATAGCTGATAAAGATACAAAGTATCTGAAAAATCCCAAGTTAGGGCAGTGTTTTACAGCGTCATGGGAGAAAAAGAAGCGTGGGGTCGTGATGTACGTTAGTAATAATTTAGAAGCACGAGAAGTTTTCGCAGACCCGGCTGGTCATTACTTGGGATTAGAAGTAACTATGCAAGGAATAACAATGCTATGTGTCGAGATATATTCCCCTATGGAAAATAAAGATAGATTTTATGCTAAAATTAATAAACTAGTGACGGAATATACTAATGAAAAACACAAGAAAATATATTAATTTTATGGGATATGAACGGTGTATTGAACCCATTGGAAGATAGACATTCATCAAAACAAATAAAGAAAAACCAGAGAAAACTTCCACAGGCTTTCTTTAAAATGATGGACAAGTTAGTATTGACTGATGTTTGGACTTTTAAACATGGTGCTGAAAAGGGATATACATTCTATTCAGACCGTCACAACTCGATGTCCAGGATAGATATGTTTTTGATGTCAAAGACTCTTCATAAACATATCTTGGACAAGAAGATACTACCAAAGGTAGCATCAGATCATAATCCAATTCTTTTACAATACAGATACGGAAAGAAAAAAGAATACAGTTGGAGACTTAATGATACTCTTCTGACAGATGAACTATACATTAAAGATATAAAAGAAAATATCCAAAGATATTTCGAAGAAAATACAAATCACGAAGTCCAGATGAAGACAGTATGGGAAGCAGGAAAGGCCGTAATAAGAGGTCATTTGATTAAAATTGGAGCAATAAAAAAGAAGAAAAAAGATCAATATTTACAGAACCTATTGGAGATATTAAAAGAAAAGGAAAAAGAATTTAGGCAAAATACTGCTTATCAAAAGTTGAAGATAGAAATAAAACTACTGCAAGATCAAGTAGCAGCTACCAACATGGAAGAGGTGGAAAGGAAAATGAAATACTGTCGGTTGAAGCATTTTGAACATTCAAACAAACCAGGAAAATGGTTGGCATATAAACTCAGGAAAGAAAGAGAGAAAAGAAGAATATTAAAAATAAGAAAAGGCCAAACAGAAATAACAGATCAACAACAAATCAAAAAAATCTTCGCTAAGTATTATACACATCTGTATGGAAGAGACACAACAGTAGAAATAGAGAGAAAGAAAGCCAGAGAGTATCTAAGTGAGCAAAAAATTGCGAGTCTATCGAAAGAACAGGAAGAAATATTAAATGCAACAATTACGTCTGCAGAAGTCTCAGAAGCAATCAGGAAATTAAAGAATGGTAAAGCACCGGGACCAGACGGATACACGGCTAAATTTTACCAAACTTTCAAAGCAGAATTGGTAGAACCCTTGATGAAGACAATAAACCAAATTGGACAAGAAGGATTACCAGAATCATGGAGACAAGCCAACATAACATTGCTACCGAAGGAAGGGAAAGACCAAACACAACCGGAAAACTACAGGCCCATTTCATTGTTAAATACGGACTATAAAATTTTTGCGTCAATATTAACTGAAAGATTCAAGAAGATATTACAACAAACAATTCACTCAGATCAAAATGGATTCTTACCCAACCGACAGCTAAGAAATAATACAAGGGTCTTATTAAACATGATAGAGTATTTTGACAAAAGAAGCGACCAGAAATTAGCCATATTATATACAGATGCGGAAAAAGCTTTTGATAAAGTCAGATGGTCCTTTATCATGAAAACCCTGAAAAAAATGAACTGTGGTCAAAATTTTCTAAAGTGGATAGAGGAAATATATAAAGAACAAAAGGCTAAATTATTAATAAATGGAGAATTAACAAATTCTATTAGTATCAATAAAGGAACCAGACAAGGCTGCCCATTATCTCCGCTTCTATTTATGGTAGCATTGGAAGTATTAAATAACAAAGTTCGCGAAGATTCCAAAATAAAAGGAGTAAAAATTAAGCAACAAGAATATAAACTACGAGCCTTTGCTGACGACATAGTGTTTTTTTTAGAAGGTCCATTGGAAGGCGCAGAACATTTAATAAAAGATCTTCAAAAATTTGGAGAAGCGGCAGGTTTAAAAATAAATTATGATAAATCTACTATGTTAACTAAAAACATGAGATACTCTGAAAAAGAAGAGCTAATGAAAATAACGGGAGTTAAAATTGAGAAAAAAGTCAAGTACCTTGGGATTTGGTTTACTGATAGTAATAAAGAACTATTTGATAACAACTATAACAAGATATGGAAAGAAATAGTCGGAGATTTGAAGAAATGGACAAATTTAAGCCTGTCATTGATGGGACGAATAGCAGCAGTTAAAATGAATATTCTCCCAAAATTGAATTTTTTATTTCAGAATCTACCTATAACAACAAATGATAAGCCCTTCCAACAGTGGAAGAAAGGCTTAACTAAATTTATTTGGAGAGGTAAGAAGCCAAGGATCAGATGGAAACTATTAACTGAACAGAAAATGAAAGGAGGATGCAATCTACCGGACATAAAAAGCTACTATCAAGCTAACGTGATGGTTTGGCTGCAAGATTGGATAACGCTAAAAGATATTAGAATACTGGAGATTGAAGGGGTAGACATGAGATTTGGCTTTCATGCATACCTTTGGTATGGGAAAGCAAAAATAAAGAATTCAGCAACCATTATTTAAGAAAATCATTGTTGAAAATTTGGCTCTTCATCAAGAAAAATATATATAATAAAATACCAATGTGGATCTCACCACAGGAAGCCCTATTCGGAAGATGGGCAGATTATAAAGATAACTGGATTAGATATGAAAACTTGATACCAATGATACCGGAATTCTTCCTGTTAAACATGACATTTATATTTGAAAAAAAATTTGTTAAGAAATATAGTAGAATACTATTGAATTTGGTTACAGCGGCAAGATTAATGTTTGCTAAAATGTGGAAGAGTTCGGAAATATCAGATTTAGATCAATGGTTCGTGAAAGTTATAGAGCTTAAAGAGTTTGACCTGTTTTCTCACTATGTAAAAGGTAAATCAACTAAAGAAATAGAGAAGGATTGGGAACCTGTAATCAAGTACATTTCGGGCAGATGGAAAGTAAAATTTGAAAATAAGATATGAAGTATTTATATTAAATGGAAGAAGGAGTATTATGAGAAAGCCAGAAAAGTAGTAAATATATTAATCTTGTGAACATAAGAATGGAGAAATTAGAAATAAGTAGAAAAAATCAAATTGATAGACAATTAAAGATCAAGGGAAAAGTGTACCAAACTAGAAGATGGAAAATGTAAAAAAGTAAGCAATTTCAAAAAAGGGAAAAGGTGTAAATATAAAGCGTGTAAAGAAATATCAGAGAAAGGGCAAAGAAGCAAAAGTCAGGAACTGATAAAGTTATTAAAAATTGCTCTGTATATGAAATCTTTATATTATATATATAAGAAACTGTGAAGCATCAATATAAATCTGTCAAAAGGAAGGTATACAGAAAGCAATGGAAAAATGTCATTTGAATACTGCATTATTTTTTATTACACTTTTATTTTTTGATAAATAAAGAACAAACCTTGTAGACTTTGAAAGCAGCTTGTTTAAAATAATCTACTTAAGCTCTTTCAATTCTTCACAAGAGGAGGCCTGTTCTCAAGTTTTAGAATGGCTTCTTTGTTTCCTCAGAACATCCAACTGCCTTTGGGATTCAGTGTTACCCCAAAATGTGGGTGATGCAAGGGCCCACCTGAAATGACAATGCCTCCATGAAATGGCAGGGAATATTAGGTCAAAGAGGAGGCCTATAAAAGGAGAATAATGAAATCTTTTACACCTATGTCTACTGGTACTAACGCAGGAAAGAACCATCTGGTGATCCAAAAGTAAACTTATTTGTTTTATTGGGGGAATTGCAATCACACAAGATCCAAGCAGTCATGCAATCACACAAGGCTAACTGAAGGAAAAGATAGGGAAGTTTTGGATAGCATGATTTTAGGGTGAAGTGGGTGATATTTACCAACCCAGCAAAGCAGCAAAGAACCAATGTGCCTTAGACAGAGTCTAAGGGCAGTACACAAATGGGAATTTGAACAGCAGAGTGGTGACCAGGAAACAGTGTACTGCAAGCTGTTTGGCCAAAAACTGGGGTTTCAATACTCTTTTTCTGCCTGGAGGGCTAAGGTTCTACTGGCTTCTTGGTAATGGAGTCTTGAAAGTGGACAGTGGGGTCTGGAATGGACTAATGGTCTTAGCATTAGCTGACAAAGAGCTAATGGTAGTTGCGATGGTTCATTAATTGTTAGACAGGTGTGGGAACAAAAGGAAAGTTTGCTGGTCAGAGGGAAAGGGGCTTAGAGAATTAGCTGTCCTGTGGGAACATCTCAGATGCTATTGTCTCTTAAAGATTGAGTCACTGAAGGTTAACTGTAAGCTGGTTATCGCTGAAGCTTCTTGATGATTTCCTGATTATGACCTGACTATGCCTTGAGGTCTTTCCTGACCTGGTTTTGCAATTTGCGTGTGCAGCCAGCTTTTCTTCTTAGCTGGCATGGTCATTCAGCCATAGCAGAGTATAATTTATGCTTATGTCAATTAATGTTTGCAAATTAAACCATATCAAAGCATGGAGGTGTACAATCTACTAATAGCAAGAACATTTTCTGGCTAAGGAGCTTCTGTAGAGAAGCTTGACTCCCTTTCAAGTGCCTACAAAAGAGAGAGAATGGAAGAACCTGAGTGACATGTGCACATCTCCCATCTTTTCTTCTAGCTTGCCAATACATTTCCTTCCCTGATGGAATTCACCCCTGGACCCCACCACCGTGTAGTACCGGGCAGCAACAGTCTCAAAGAGTTTATTTTAGAGGAAGCCAAGGAGCACAGAGCTACTCTGGATCCCAGCTCCCCATGGGATTTCATTGACTGCTTCTGTATTAAAATGGATGAGGTAGGACAGAGTCATGGAATGCAGAGAGTGGGAGAAGATCCCTGAGTCTGAACCATCCTCAACCATCAAATACCAGGGCAGTTGGCAACTCCAGTGACCATATAGTAGTTCATCTGCTCTTGATTTCTGTCTGAAATTTCAAAGGAGCTATCCTAGGTACTGAGCCTGACCCCTCAGAGAGCTCATTGAAACCCCACTCCCACATCCTGGAATCCACTACTGGATACTGATGGACAACCATGCAACCTGTTTTTGAAAATTACTGAGGGAGGAGATTCCTTTGGGGGCAGCTTTTCCTCCACCTGTTCCTTATTATCCCATCTTTAAAGTAGACATGCCAGGCCCCAGCCTGAGTACCCCAAAAGCAGCAGATCCTATCTGAAAGCTAAGCAGGGTCATGCCTGTTTAACAACTGAATAGGGGACGACCAAGAAATGCCAGAGCCTGGAGGTTAAATTTCAGGGGATGGTAGTAGCAAACCACCATTTCTGAGAAATCCTTGCCTAAGAAAATCTGGTGAAATTCATGGGGTCTCTGGAGTTGATAGACAATGTGAAGACACATACACACCCACACCTGATGATACTGCCTGTGGGGAGTTCAGGGGTGTGTGTGTGTGTGTGTGTGTGTGTGTGTGTGTGTCAAGGCCCAAGGAAGCAAGAAATCTGACATTGTCCCAGTGAGTTCTTTGGACTGAATGGGATAAGAAGCTATGGAAGGCCAGGTTGGGAGAGATCATTATGTATGCTACTTCAAGCATTTTTTGACCTTTTGCAGGCCAATTTTGCCAGCAAAGCCCTTGAAAGTTGTCCTCACATTCCAACTGACCAGTTTTGTCAAGGTTTTCTGCCACTTTTAATGGTAGATTTGTAGAGTTCAAGGTCCATCCAGTCCAATGCCCTACCAGTGGAGGAAATTCACAAGCAAAGCATCTCTGAGAGGTGACCCTCTGGTCTCTGTTTAAAGACATCTAACAGAGGAGAGCCCATGCCCACGCCTTCTGAGGTGATGTGTTCCACTGTTTAATAGATGTGACAGTCTTCACTAAGTTTCTTCTTGAAGGATGCAAATAGTAATTCTAACAATTCTCTTCTGACTGCAGGAATGCGTTTGAAAAACACACAGGCCATTTTTGCACCTCACCGTTTTCCATTATTGTCCTGGTGTCATCTCAGCAGTGCCTTTCCTTGGATGAGAGCGTGTCCCCAACATTCCCCTATTCACACAGCTGGCTGCCTGCACATGGGAGTGTGAGCAACGCACTCCTTCCTTCCTTCCACAGTGCAGCTGACCTCTTTCACATGCTGCACTGTGGAAGGAAGCCTGTATATCGTGTCTCTTCCCATTCCGCATGGCCATCAGCGATGGGAGCATTGTGTGATCATGGATTTTTTCCATTAATGGTATATCCCATGGTCGCAATGGGTGGGGACACTGCAGCAGGACCGCAATGACTCCGTGTGGTAGCACAACTCGTGGACCGCTGCCAACACGTCCTCATCGCGGGACAGCGACGCCATACAGAAATGACCACAAAGTCTATTCATAATTTGGGATGTATTCTACACAACATTTTCACTTGGTTGTTTTATACAGAAAACAGCGTTTGTGTTCAGGAAACAGCATATTCTGCACAACATAATAAAATTTCAACACAGAAATGCTATTTCTTGTTCAGAAAATGTTGTTTTCTATGCCGATCAACCATTTGCTAATTTTGCATAACATGTATCTCCAATTATAGCATTTTTGTTGCGGGAAATAGGATTTTCTACACAGGAAGCAATATTTCTGCTTACAAACATTATTTTCTGCATAGAAAATACTGTCTTCTGCACAGAACAATAACATGAATTTTACACAGATCAAGTCCCCAAGCTGCAAAGATTTTCATCAAAGAATTATTCTTTCTAATAAGGTTTCTCATCACTTGAAAAATATGTTTTTGGACCAGCTTTTGAATATTTCTGAATGTTCTTTCCATTTTTACTCTTGAATAGCTCTTACACTCAGAAAGTGAGTCCAAGATTGGTGGAAAGATGAGATATAAATTA
Source organism: Cyclura pinguis (assembly GCA_030412105.1). Taxonomy (NCBI): domain Eukaryota; kingdom Metazoa; phylum Chordata; class Lepidosauria; order Squamata; family Iguanidae; genus Cyclura; species Cyclura pinguis. The sequence goes on along the minus strand of CM059599.1, from coordinate 10,665,380 downwards.
AATAAGTCCTTCCTTATGTTTGGTAAGATTCTTTTTTCTTATAAACTGAAACCATTGATTTGAATCCTGTCCCCTGGAGCAGCAGAAAAATTAGCTAGTTTCATCTTGGGGTTTCAGTGAGTCCAGAACACTAACTTCACCCAAAAACTCCTAGCATTGCACACACAGAGATGGAAAATACCAGATTAATATTGCCATTCCCCTTAAGAATGATTTAATATTGGGATTTTCGGGAAATTGATATTATTGATGAACCAAAATGCAGCTTTACATCTCTTTATATACTGATTATCTAAACAGCTTATGTTGTTGCACATTCCTTGTAGAGATACATAGTATGACTTATGGGCATTTCATAGCCTATATGTATTTCCTTCTATAGACAAGGAGAAACATAAGAAATGGAGACATAATGAATCTGTGAGGAAGAGGAGGTTTGTATTGTTCTAAGGACTCATCACCAGAAAGGCTACAATTGATAATTCTTATATTTCACTGAGCATAATTAATGTGCCTCCACTGATTGTGCTTCATGTATCACCAGGAAAAACAGTAACACATCTGAGTTTACCATCCATAATCTGATCGTCAGTGCGCTGGACTTGTTCGGTGCAGGAACAGAAACTACCAGCACCACTCTCAGACAAGGGTTCTTGATCCTTCAGAAATATCCAGAAATAGAAGGTAAAACAGATATGGATGCCCCAGGCTAGCAGCTTCACTTTCAGAACTCTTCCCAGCTCTTAGCTTCTCCAGGCTGAATGTGGCCAGGGCCAGTTCTGGTCCAACATATTTGTGCTCAAAATAGGTTCTGGAAGTGACTGAAATTCTGCTTCTAGTTTTTAACCACTAGACTGCTCAGTTGATTTTCATGTCATGTGAGGTATTGAGAGGGTATTTATAGGCCAATGCTGCCCCAGGTATTTTTCACCGATCAGTTCAACTGTTTTGGGAAGTCCAGGGCTTACTGGTGGAGGTAGGTACTTTGGTGTGTCAAAGAGAATTAAGGCCTTCCCCACTTCAGCTCTAGAATTCTCTGGAGGTACCTGGGAGTGTGTCCTCATTACAGAATTGGCTCAGTTTTATATCCCTTCAACAGTGATAGCTCCACTATCTATGGAAAAGTTGAATTCTATGATATCCTAGGATTTGTAATTTGCTTAGTGTTTTCCAGTGTCATTTGGAGAAACTGACCTACATGGGTTTTCTAGTAGAAAATTGGAAGGCTCTCATCAAAGTACAAGTCATAGGTATGGAGCCATAGCAGTTGAAACGGAGTGAAACTCATGTAAATCTGTCATGTAGAAACACTATCAGTGACTATGGGGTCAGATGGATGAAAGGGGGAAAATAATCACATTAAATGGCGAATCTTAATGTTAATGGCCAAATAAGAAGACCAAAGATAAAGCCATCTAGACCTCATGGCTACCAAAAAATCAACAGTTTGGAGAACATTCAAGACATGGAGACTTCAGTGACTCAGATGCAGCAGCCTCAGAGTTCTCTTTCAAGTAGTATTGATACACATACATGTTGCCTCTGAAATGTCTGGGTCGCTCTTTTGGTGGTTTCTCTTTTTGGTGATTTTTCTCTTTTGGTGGTTATTAATAAAAAACATGGGAACGGGTGGCTTACTATTGAAAAAATACACACTGATCTGGGATAAAAAACTTCTCAAGGCATTTCTTGTTGTCTTGAAATGAGCCACATAGATCAGACCTCCATTGCAGTTTGCATGATTTCTTTTATATTTCTTAACGTTTCTGCACTGGCATTAAATCTTACCCATCTCACTACAGAGAGAGTACAGGAAGAGATTGACCTAGTGGTTGGCCGCTCACAGAGACCTGGCATGGCAGACCATGGACAGATGCCTTACACAGATGCTGTCATCCGTGAGATCCAGAGGTTCATCTCTCTTGTCCCACTAAGTGTCCCCCGTGCAATGGTCAAAGACACCCTATTCAGAGAATACATCATCTCAAAAGTCAGTTCTCTACTTACACTTCAAGAATGGCTATCTCCACAATCCTGGTGAAGATAATGACAAATAGTTACACTCCATCCAAGAATGTGAAACTCCATGTGCAGTGGTTACACATGCGAAGCTCCACTGATACATGTGTGAATTGAATGGCACTGGCCAAAAATGTACAAGTGCATGTGCAAGGGAACTTATCTGAGTCTATGGTATGAAGAAGATTCCAATCGTTATGTCCTTCTCTAGTGGCAGATAAAATCATTCATGTGTAGTGGCTCCGTTTCAGATTTCCTGCATCTTGAAGTATGACTTCACCTCTCATGAGACATGAATCACAGAATCATAACATTGGAATGCCCCCACCACAGGAGGCATTGTTATGTTTGACATCAATTAAGAATAAAAATCCAGCTGCAAATTATGTTTGAATTAAGTTAGGAGCTCATTTTATCTGATCAGGTAAATCTGTTCAATTTAGCCGTTATCCCACTCCAAAAATCCTTACCCGTCGAGCACCATAGTTTGATTTCCATTAGCCCAGGGACTTATTATCTCACCAAATTCTGTAGTCTCTACAGGGCACCCCAATATACCCTGTTCTGAGCTCGGTGCTACATGACAACAAAGAATTTCCTAACTCCACCAAGTTTGATCCACAGAATTTCTTGAATGAATATGGGATCTTCAGAAAGAGTAATTACTTCATGCCCTTTTCAGCAGGTAAAATGAACCTTCCTCCACTGAGCAGCATTCTTGGGAATTATGTTGTTGAAATGGTTCTTTCTGTTTGTCTCAATTGTCCATCGCTGAGACAATGGTTGTGCAGTTCTCTTTGCTGTACCCCTCACTGGACTAGCACATGACTGTGAGATATGGAGTGCTTTAGACAGAAGAGAGTTCCTGATTGGCTCTTTTCAACAGGCAGAGCTATTGACCATGATGCCATGCATCCATGGTGACCAGATTGGAACATTTCAGACCACCATTTTTTAAAAAAGAATAAAATAACCCCCACTCAATGATCTACTTTTCTGATTAAAAAAACCCCTCACAGCCACCCCACCCAAGTGCTATCCATTGTGTACATGGAGAAGAACCTTTGCAAATATAGAAATATAAAATCTTAAAATTGGCAGGGGCTACAAGGACCATCTAATCTAATCGCTTGCCATGTAGGAATAAACAACTACGGGATTCCAACGTCTCTTTATACAGCCCTCCAAAGAAAGAAAGTCCTCAGAGACCCTACTGTTGAACAGCCCTTGCCATCAGGAAGTTTCTCTTAAAGTTTAAGTGAAATCTCTTGTAATTGTAATCCATTTGTCCATGTTGTAGTCTCTGGGGCAGCAAAAAAAAGTTTCATCTACCTGTTTCATGACATCCCATCAGATATTTAAAGATAGCTATAATGTTCTTTCTCAGTCTTCACATCTCCGAGGCAAACATACCCAGCTCCCTAAGCTGATCCTCATAAAGCTTGGTCTTCAGACCCTTGATCATTGTGGTTCTCCTTCTACAGACATGTTCCAATTTGTTAATATCCTTCTTGAACTGTTGTGTCCTGAAGTGGACACAGGATTGCAGGTGAGGTCTGACCAAAACAAAATAGAGTGGGACTGCTACTTCCCTTACTCCAGAGACTACATGCCGTTTATGCAAGAGTGTATCTTTTGCCTCCCTCTTTAACACCTTCCCCCTTCTCTTCCTTTCCTTCTTGTGTCTCCTCGCAGGCAAGCGGATCTGTGCAGGAAAAGGTCTGGCCCGCAGGGAGCTCTTCTTGTTCTCTACTACCATCCTCCAGAACTTCAAGCTGAAACCCCTAACAGACCCCAAGGACATAGATATCACACTCTGGCTGAGCACCATAAGCAATGTCCCCCAGCCCTATCGGCTCTGTGTTCTTCCTTGCTGAAAGCATCACCTCTGGAGAAGAGATACCTTGGAAGAGTTAGTGTTGGCCACAGGAATTCAGTTTTGAAGTCTGTTTTAAAATATTATCCTTTTACAAAACAAAAAACAAAAAAACTTTTATTAACTATAAATCAAAACACATAAAACAAAAAGAAAAAGAATTTTAAAAAATAAACCCTACCTAACAACATGACAACAAATGAACAAATGGACAGATGCAAATATAAATGGCAAATAACAATAATACATTGGCCCATAGAACTTACATAGCCCAGATGGTTAAAAAGACTTCCCATGTGTTAAATGATCAACTTAAATTGTTATTCTCTAACAGTATTTTTCTAATAGTATTCTTTTCTCAAAAAAATGAAAAAAGAAAAAGAAAAGAATTTAATCTATATTACTTTCCACTTTCTTATTTCTTTTCACCATCTGAAAATGGAAACTTTGAACAAGAAAAAGTTTTAATCTTCCTTAATTTTCAATATTCCAGAGTCCTCTGAATAGGTATATGTAAATATATGTATATATGTGTGTGTGTGTATGTGTGCGTGTGCGTGTGTATACATATATATGAAAAGCAAACCAAATATGTAAACAAAACTGATATTTCCTAATTATATCATAGCAGTTCTAAATTTATAATTTGACTAGTTATAAAAAATTTAATCTTTAAATCCAGAAGTCATTAGTTCTCCAAAACTCTACTGAAGATAACCTTTAAAAATTTCCCAGTCTTTAACAAATTTACTGTTAGCTTGACTAAGATATATGTACATTTATCTATTTCTGTGATTTCTGTTAATTTATCTATCCATTCTTCTTCTATGGTCACTTTAGGTGTCTTCTAGTACCTAGCTAGAACTATTCTGGATGCTATTGCTATGTACCAGGAAAAGCTATCAATTTCTCTCTCTGTTTTATTACCAAATTCAAAAATATAAAGTAGAGAAAAATCTGAATCAAAATTAACTTTCCTCTTTAAAATTATTTGTATTTTAAGATGAAATCAAGAGAAAAATTGGTATCAGAAGGAATAAAGTTAAACTGGTTCCCTTTCCGACAGTTAACTGAGAGATTCCAGATAGATGTGAAAACTTATGGAATAGAACAAAAAGAGCAAGGAAGAATGTTGAAGTTACTGCAGGAAAAATTGAATATGCAAGGCTATGGAAAACTGAGCAGATACCTACAGTAGAGCAATGGTGGGCAACTTTTATTGAAAATCGGAATGCAGATATAGTCTCCCTGAGATTAAAAGGAAAATCAGATGATGACTTTAACCAAGAATGGCAAATTGTTCTGGAAATGGGTAGGGTGTTGACAGGTAATAATTCTTAATTCACGGTAGCATGAGTAGTTAGAAGTAAAAATCAGTGGAATATCATGGAACATGTAAAGTAGGGTCGAAGAGCAGGATCTATCTTGTATGTTAACAAATGCAATGTGATGCATAATGTTGATATGTGAATGAAATAACACTATTGAAATCCAGAGAGGAGTGGAAGATAGCGGTAATAGTTCGGTAAAATGTACAATGAGAAATGTTGTTTTGTATGATGTAATCACAATAAAATTAATTAAAAACAAAAAAAAATATTTGTATTCTGGATCTCACCAAATACAAGAATTTTTTTTTCACTCTTTCAAAGTTCCTCCACATGTGAAAGAAGTCCCAATTTCCTTACCACATTTCCAACATTTGTTATTTATATCTTTAGATATATATGCTATTCTATCTGGGGAAATGTACTACCTATGCAAGATTTTCAGAAAATTTCCTTTTAAATCATAGCATCTTGTTTTTTCCCCACAATTTTTCCTTTTTTTTTCCCACAGTTTTTTTCCTTATTTTTTTCCTACAATTTTTCCAAGTTATCCAGAGCTATATTGTGACATAGATCCTTCGCTCATTTAACCATACACTCTTTTATTCTTTCATCTTCTAGATTAAATGTCAATAACATTTTGTATATATTAGCAATCAGATGTTTCTCCCCCTTTTCATAAATAATTTTCAATTTCCCTTTTTTGCAAGTTAAATCTCCAGTTTTTTATATCCATTTTAAATCTCTCTGAGAACTGTAAATATGGGAATATTGGATGTTTAAGCCTTTGTCTACTAATTGCTGTCTCTCTTTTAGTTTATATATTTCTCCTTTCGGAGTCACAAGATCTCTATAGGTTTTCCACTCTCCTTGCTGTTTCAGTGTTTTAAAGAGAGTGCTTCGCATGGAGATAGCCAACATGATATTTTAGTGTATAAAATGATTAATATTTAATGCAGACTTTGTACAATGCCTTCCTAACTAAAGGAATAGTAAATGATTTTTGAACCTTAGCTATATTATACCCCAGGAAGGAATACCAACCTAAATGAAGATCATAACCTTTCAGTGCCAAGACCTTTGGGTTGTCTGATAGTATCCATGGTCTCATCCATATGATGCAGATGGCTTCATAATGTAAGTTGATATCTGGAACAGCAAATTCTCCCCATTCTTTAGCATCTGTTATTGGTTTTAGTTGTATCCTGGGTTTTGCAGGGCTGAATACAAACCATCCTGTTCTCAACTTTGTCGAAGAACCAAGGTTCCCAAGTCAAAAGCTGTGGAAGCAAGAGAGGTCAGAATAGTCCAGGGTCAAGAAAGCTATAAATGAGAGACAGGTTTCCAGAGAGTCTTAATAGTGGTGTCATTAAACAATCCAAACATTGTAAATCCATTAGACACACTTGCACAAACTCATCTGTCAAGAGGAGGATGTCCTTCAAGAGAAAGACTGAAGTTGTATTCAGAGGAAGTTGCTGATGAATGCAACCTCTTATATATCTCAAGGTTCTTGACTAGAGGATACAGGAATGGGTCAGCCTCTCAGCCAATTTATGGTTCCTTATTAATCCTTTTCCTAACCTTATCCATGAACTGACCTGAATGTTTGGATTAATAGAGCCACTTGTAACCCTTAAAAGGTATGTGGAAACGAATCATAAAAATTAAATGTATATAATCTGTCTCCTCATATTTGGCATAAAACTCTAACCATATGCCCGATTGGGACAGTTTAATTGGACTATAGTCTTTTCCAAGGTTGTTATGTGAGAATGAGGTTATAATGTGCACCCATCTCAACAAGAGATCACTTGCTGCTCTCATGAAGAAAACTTCATCATACTGTTACCCCAAAACATGAGTGACTCAGGTGTTACCGCTGTTCCTATTGTGGGATATTAAGATAAGGGAGATGGCCAACTCTGCTGCTCTTCCTGTGTCTAAGCAAAGTACACAGCCAGGAATGAAACTGGCAGAGAGACATTCAGCAACTGGGGAACTGCAAAACTAGTTGGTCAAAACTGGAGATTTTTACACTCTACTTCTCTCCTTGAACGGGTGTGAGTTAATCTCTCTCCCAGCCTAGTGGACAATGGGAGTTGCAGTGCAGGCAATGGGGTCTGGATGGTGCTAATGGTTTCAGTGCTTAAGTTACAAAGAGATAATGACTGTTATAATAGCCCTGTACTTCAGGAAAGATTAGGACAATGCAGGGAAAATGCCCAGGAATGAGGTAGCCGGGTTTAGACAATCACCGTTTGGTGGGAACATTGGCTTGACCATTGTATTCCAATTAGAGAGATTCAGCTTTTGCCTAAGTCTATTATCTCTGAGGTCGCTTTGTAATCTGCCCGACAAGGACTTTGGCTTCACCTGAAGGTGGATGTAGGCTGACCTGCCTTGCAATTTCACATTTGCAGTCAGACATTTCCCTTGTCCGGTTTGACCTTCCAGTCATTTCAGGTCATGTTTTATATAAATGCCCATTAATAAAACTTGCCAATTGGATGAAATTTGCCAATTAAACCATACCAATATTGGGGTGTGGGGGTGTGGGCAGGGCCATGACACAACTTTAGGATTGTGATTGTGTGGGCTTTTGCATCCTGTATGGGGATATTTGTTAGAATGCAAAAATAACCAGCCTTGGTTGTTCTTTGCAAGGGAGTGGTTCTGTTAGAAGAGGAAGAATAACGCCTCCTGGGTAGCATGTGAGCGCCTAAATACTATAAATGATTTCTAGGATTCAAGAACAGATCACAAAGTAGTCATTCCAAGAACTCTTGTAGGGGAGGTAGGAATTGCCTGATCACAAAGAGCCAATATGGTTTTTTCAATAATGTATCATGCCAGATTAACCTTGGGTTGAATTCAAGAGCCTCTGCCAGTAGAAGGCTTTGGTTGGAAGAAATGAGAAAGGTGAGTTTGTAAACAGGTTGTCCTCCACTATTCAAATTTGCAGAAAGTTTGTGGGTTTTACATAGCAGAAGGAGTGCTGTAGAGGAGAGAAAAGGAAACTTCCATCCTGTGTGCTGAATTCCCCTCACACAGCATTGGATTTAGTGTAATTCCATTTTGACCTTCTCTTGATCAGCCTAGAAAATCAAGGGAGTGTTGTGATTAAGTGGTTTTATGGGTGGTTCAAGGACCATCCCAAAACATGGTGGTATATCAGCTCCAGGAGGCTGTAAATGAAATGGATTGTGTTGATTCATTCCAATCTGGCTTTAGATCCTGCTTTGGAACACAGGGTGCTGTGATCTCCTTGGTAGATGATTTGTGGTGGACAAAATGGTTAAAAAAACCAAAAACAAAACCCTAGTAAATTCTGAAGGAACATCAACCAGCTGGATTGTGGTCAGTTTGTCACCTTCTACGCCCTTAAGAAGGACAGCTTCTTCTGAGAAACAGGCAAATGACCAGACGTTTCTTGGTTCAAAGGCTAGAGGCCAGATTTATTGAGTACAAAAGTATAAAAGTATAAAAATATATAAATCTGCTGCAGCAGGGTGCCGGAGGTTCGGGACAAAGGCCAGAGGCGGGGCAAGGCCTTTTTACCCAGGTAAACAGCATACACACCCACTGCGGCATTTTTCCACGAACCACAGACCCCCCGTACCATATTAGGTAATGTCGAGAAACTTCCGTCCGTATAAGGAAATGTCCAGAGGGGTAGGTAATATTTTTTTTTATTAAATTTTTATTTAATCACGTATTTAATAACAAACCAAATAATAAACATAACAAATGACATACAACACAAAACAATTCCTCCCCCATTCCCCCCCTTGCCGAAACTCAAGTTTCATTGCTTCATTTATCTATAACAATCCTTCTTCTCTTCTTTTACATTTTTTTTAAAAGAGAGTTTCACTTTCTTATTTCCTCTTTTGCTTCCTTATTCCCCCTTCTACTTAATCTCTTAAATATTTTCTTATCTTTAATTTCTTCCAACAAAGCACATTTCTGTACATATTTAGAACTCCTCATTTTTCTAAAAGGCTAATTGCTCTTTTCCCCCAATAAGCTTCCCATATTGGACCAACTATTTTCCACTCTTTTCTTGATTTACTTTTCATACTATCTGCCAGAGCTTCTATCACAATATCTGCTTCAGCCATCTTGTACAGTTTTAATAACCAGTCCTCTAACCTAGGAACACTCTTTGTTTTCCAAACCTGGGCATAACAAATTCTGGCAGCTGTTATCATATATATAAATATTTTTTTTTATTGATTTGTCTAATTGCAGTTCCTCAATCATGTTTAATAGATATATTTGTGGTGATATGTTAAATTTACTTCTAAACACTTTCTGTACTTTATCATGCACCCCCTCCCAGAAATGTTTTGCAACTTTGCAGCGCCACCATATATGATAAAATGTACCCCTCTGATCACACTTCCAACATGTATCCTTTGAATTTTTATGTATCTTTGTAATTTGTGTTGGGGTTATATACCATCTGTGCAATATCTTATAATAATTTTCTCTTAAACGTACTGGTTTTATTAATTTCCAGGTGGTCTTCCACACCTTCTCCCATTGTTCCATCGTCATTATTTGATTAATATCTTGGGCCCACTTAATCATTACTGATTGAACCGTTTCCGGCTCGTTTTGTAATTGTAGCAGAATCTTATATATCTGACTTACTTTATGCTCAATATCTGGTTTTAACAACTTATCAAATTCTTTTTCTCTAATCTCAAACCCTTCTTTCTCCTTATCTTTTTTATATCTCTCCTTTAGTTGTCTGAATAGTAGCCAATGTGTATTCCAACCATGGTTTCTTAATTCTTCTGCCGATTTGAATTCTATTTTATCTCCTTGTATTTTTAAGATATCTTTATATCTAATCCACACATCAACCTTAGGTTTTTCTTTATTATAAAAGGCTTCATGTGTTGAGACCCAAAGTGGTGTTTTCAAATATAACTGTCTTTTACATTTTTGCCATGTTATAATAAGGGCTTTTCTTACGAGGTGATTCTTAAAATTTTTATCTATAACTTCTTTACCATACCCTCTATATGCATGCCATCCAAAATATAGCCCAGAGGGGCAGGTAATATGAGGTTTCCTCCAATCACAAACTCCCTTCCCAATAAGGCAGTGTCCAGAAGGAGGCACTTCAGGTGAGGTAGAGTCATGAGTCAGGGAGGGGCTAGAACTCCTGTGTACGTGACTACCTCCTGGCTTGTAATGGAGATTGTCTTTCCTTCACTCACAGTTTCCCCCCTCACATAGGAGGACTAGCCCATCCCATACCCCTGAACTAAGAGTTGACTCTCTCGGGCAACATCAACCCTTCGAGGTAGTTCTGTGGACCTTTTGTTAAGTAGTGAATTACAGAAAATTGGTACACATTGTAATAAACAACAGAAACATAGAGCTATACAAGTAAACAAAATAAAAATGACGAAAACACTTTTGACCCATCCAAGATTCGGTAGCCAGCTAGTGAGCCAGGACCACCAGTCTTCACTTCTCGGGGAATAAGTTTTACGGATGTCACCAACCACCTTGTGTAATTTGTTCACATCTTCTTCAATGTATCCAGACTCATTGATGTAGTGGCAGCAGGTGGTGTTTAACCAAAAACACAATCCTCCTTCTTTGCTAAGCAGGTAATCCAGGGCCAATTTATGTTGAGCTAATACACCAGCAAGCGAATCTACCTCAGTCTGCAGGGCATTTATTCCCTGTGCAGTGGTATTGGCCGGGATTTCCAGCTGAGCAGAGAGTCTCTGAATTTGGCGTATATTTAAAGCAACTCCCACCATGGGGAACATGATAGCTCCCAGTCTTTCTCTTTCTGACAAGTAAGTGTTAACACGATCATATCCATAACTCTCGTCGTATGCTCTCTTCACCCGGTGCCATCCCTGTAAATGAGAGGAAGGGCCATACGTACAAACCCAACATTTGGTGACATTTGCTACTTGGGAAATATTATGAACCAGTTGATGAAACATGTTCTCTTGCCAGCCAGCCTGAGTGCTTTCAGGCAAGTAGGTAATCAATAATACAAGGAACAGGCACTTCATAATAACAAGATATCAAAACACAGCGTATAAAAGGTTATAAGTCGGTGCAATCAGCCCTAAAACTAACATCAGTGCAATTAGTCCTAAAACTACTACAGTGGTTAACAGACACAGTTCGAAATCCAATACTGAGGTCTCAGGTCAGCGTCCGGAGTGACTCTGAGAAATAAAGTCTCTGAAGGATCAAGTATTTGGCGCGTTTCTCCTAAATAGCAGCTTGAGTCCGTCGCTGGCGTCCTTTTGGGTCACCTTCCACCTTCTGGTTCCGGTACCTTTTTAACTCTGGAATGCTGGATCCAAGGTTTGTGGCCCTGGACTTTAACAGCAGTATCAGTGGTCAGCAGCACCTGGGCAGGTTCGGTCCACGCCGGGGACAAGGGTCGTCTTCCCCAGATCTTTACGACCACCCAATCGCCAGGCTGAATGTGGTGCACCGGACCGTCAAGGCTGAAAGGTCATTCCTGTAAGGACCAAAAGCGAACAGAGGCCAGAGCAGCACCCAGGGAACGAACATACTTTTGTAACACTGCATCTCCTATCTCAACCTCCCCCCTCAGGCTTCCCGGACAGAGTTGGCTAGGCCAGGGGCGACCGAATACTCTCTCAAAAGGGGAGAGTTTCAGGGGACCTTTTGGAGTGATTCTAGCCTTTGTGAGGGCCAGAGGCAGTACCTTGACCCAGGGTAGGTCAGTTTCTAGGGAAATTTTAGTCAGGTGGGTCTTAAGTGTAGAGTTTATCCATTCCACCATCCCGCTTGCTTGGGGATGGCAGGGGGAGTGGAATCTCCAGGTGATGTTGAGTGTCTTCATCAGTTTCTGCAGGATACGTGAGGTAAGATGGGGTGCCTGGTCAGAATCGAGTCCACAAGGCGGGGACCAGTGAGGTAGGATAGACTCCAACAGGTGTTTCACAACTTCTCTTGCCTTACAGGTCCTACACGGAAAGGCCTCGACCCATCCTGAGAACTTGCAGGCAAGGACTAAGAGATACCGAAATCCCAGGGCTCTGAGGAATTCAGTGAAGTCAATTTGCCAATATTGCCCCAGATATATAGAAGGGTTGTGCAGATGTCTCCTAGCCCTGTCTGGGCGGTTTGCATGAGCAGGATTCACCTGTTGGGAGATTTCACAAGTATGAACAATAGATGCTAGAGTAGATCTTATGGATGGTCCATCGAAATATCTTCTCCACAGATGTATCAAGGCTTCTTCTTCTAGATGTGTCTGTTGATGGATCTTCTCAACTAGTGGTCGCTGAACAGAAGCTGGGATCCAAATCCGGTTGGTTTCAGGGTGAATGAGCCAGCTCTGGACCTGGTGGTACCCTGCGTTCTTGGCTGTGGTGTAGTCTTCTGGGGTGTATGGTGGTTTCTCAGGAGGCACTGGGATGGCTATTGCGTTCACAGTGCACCCTCGAGCAGATCCTCTGCGCGCTGCTAGTTTTGCTTCTTCGTCAGCGAATCTATTTCCTTTGGCGATTTCTGAATCTTCTTTCTGATACCCTTTACAGTGAACAATGGCAAGTTCCTGTGGTAAATGGACTGACTCCAATAATTCCTTTATTCCATTTCTATGCTTGATAGGGCTGTCAGATTGGTCTAGCAGCCCTTTCTCGTGCCAGAGTTGTGCGTGGGCATGTACAACTCCCCAGATGTACTTGGAGTCCGTGTAGATGGTTGCACGCAGACCTTTTGCATGTCGGGTCGCTTGAATCATGGCTTCTAATTCCGCTCTTTGAGCTGAGCAAGAGGCAGGTAGAGCCCCAGATCGCACGAGCGTCCCAAGATGGTCCACTACGGCCCATCCAGTGTGTCGGATTCCCTGTTCTACGAAGCTGGAGCCATCTGTGAACCAGATGACATCTGGATTTTGAAGGGGAGTTTCAGAGAGGTCTGGCAGTGGTTTGGTTTGGAAATCTATGGTGGTCACGCAATCATGGAGTGGTTTGCTGAACTCAAGTTTCGGAATCTCGGGGAGGTACTTTGCTGGATTATTCCTCTCTTTTCTGAGCACGGAAACCCTTCCATCTTCCAGCATAGTGGCCTGGCACTTTGCCAAGTGGTCTGACATCATCCAAGTTGGTCCCCGTAGTTCCAGTATGGAACGAAGAGCATGCGGGGAATATACAGTAAGTTGTCCTCCAAAGGTCAATTTCAATGCTTCTTTTATCATGAGAGTGGCTGCTGCCACTGCTCTCAGGCAGGCAGGCCAACCTCGAGCAGTATCATCTAGATTCTTACTGAAGTAAGCAATCACCTTCAGTGCCAGGTCTGACGATTGAGCGAGCACTGCCTTAGCCACTCCTTCCTGTTCAGCTACAAAGAGAATGAAGGGCTCTGAGGGGTTAGGAAGGTGCAAAGCGGGAGCAGAGGCTAGGCGGACATTCAATTGATCTGTTGCAGTCTTAATAACTGGGTCCTCGGGAAGCAGGTTATGACCAGCCTTCTCAGACTCTGCCATGATGGAATACAAAGGTTTAGACAGGTTTCCATAGTCCCAAGTCCATAGCCTGCAGAACCGTGTCAGACCCAGGAAAGATCTGAGTTCCTTGATGGTTCGGGGTGTTGGTATTTGAAGAATTGCCTCAACCCGCTCAGGGGTCAAAGCTCGCTGTCCCGCAGAGATGTCATGGACCAAAAAACGGATCTTAGGCTGGATTAACTGGGCCTTTTTCTTGGAGGCTCAGTATCCTTGGTCAAGCAGGAAAGTTAGGAGTGAAACAGTCTCTTCTTCGCAGGCGAGTTGGGTCTCAGTTGCCAAGAGCAGGTCGTCCACATATTGAAGTAGAATGGTGTTCTGTTTCCGAGGCCAGTCTCAGAGGTCTCGGGTTAGCGCTTGACCAAAGAGAACAGGAGAGTTCTTGAAACCTTGGGGCAGCCTGGACCACATGGCTCTTTGGACATTTGCACCTTCATCCAAGGGGTAAGAGAAGGCAAATATTTTCTAGCTTTCAGGGTGAAGTGGGATGCAAAGGAATGCATCTTTTAGATCCAAGACCGTGAACCAGGAGTGCGTAGGTGACAAGACGCTGAGCAGCGGGTAGGGATCAGGAACTAGCTGGGGTAGATCCTGGGTAGCAGAGTTGACAGCGCGTAGATCATGTACAAGACGAAGACCTCCTGACGGCTTTTGGACTGCTAGGATGGGGGTGTTCCAAGGGCTACAATCAACTGGCCCATGAGTGATGACGCCCCCTTCAACCAATTTCTCTATCAATTTTACCAGTCCCTCTCTGAGGTGTGGACGGATTTTATATTGGGACAAGCATACGGGTTGTGCTTCTTCTCTAAGCCTGATTTTTACTGGCTCTACAGTAACCGCTAGTCCTGGAAGGCCTGTATCCCAAATTCCTGGAGGGATTCGGGAGAAGACTGTAGAAGTGATGCTCATAGAAGTGATGTTCATGATCTTTGTAGGGACTGCTGGGGGCGCTGGACCTCGCCAAAAGTCTACAGGTGTCCGGAAGGTTACTGTGTTGGTACCATCTTCTTCAAACTCTATGCACGTCCTGGTCAAGCACAACAGGTCTCTCCCCAGCAGATTCACATGGGCCTCCGGGAGCAGTAAAAAAGGTGCTTTTAATTCTCGGTGTCCAATTCGGCACTCAATCGGGGCATAAGAAACCACAGACTGGCTGCCAGTGGCTCCTCCAACAGTCACTTGCTTCTCTACAGGGACAGGTAGTGGGCGTGTAACAGCAGAAACGGCTGTTCCGGTATCTACTAGGAACTCCTGGTCTTCATTGCCCACTCTCAGAGTTACCCGGGGCACGGGGGTGAGATGCCGGGCCCCTGACCCCCTCAGTCCGTCCAAGAATCATCCTGGGGGTTTGCAACTGGTGCCAGGTGGACTGTTTCACATTGGGGATTGAAGGGAAGGGCTGAGGGGTTGGGGAAAGAGTTCCCTCTGCCTCTCCCCCTATTCTTCCGAGGGCACTGGGCTCGCCAGTGCCCAAACTGTTTGCAGTAAGCACATTGTGATTTTCCCAACCTTTCTCTTCCCATTTGTCCTCCTCTTTCTGTTCCACCATGAGCCATCCCTCTTCCACGTTCCCCAGGTCCCTGACCAACAGCTGGCTGGGCGTGCTACATTGTTACTGCCATCACCCGTGCCTTTTGTTTCTGCTGTTCTTCATCCCTTCTCACATAGACCTTCTGGGCTACCCTCAACAGTTCACCTACATCCCTTGTGTTCCAGTCTTCCAGCTTCTGGAGCTTGGTGCAGATATCAGGCCAAGCTCTAGTAACAAAATGGAATACAAGCAGGCTTTGTCCACGTTCACTATTTACGTCTAGCCCGGAGTATTTTATCGCCCGTTCCTTCAGCCTCTGGAGGAAGGCAGAAGGCGACTCATCCTTTTCCTGTTGAATATCAAAAGCCTTGTGGGGGTTCTGAGCACGGAGAACCGAGTGCTTAATGCCAGCAATAATCAGAGCTTTCAGATCTTCCATTTTCTTCCTGTTTGCTTCTGCCCTGTCGTCCCAACGGGGGTCTTGGTTGGGGTACTTCTGTTCTGCGGGGACAGATCCATCAGTACCTGGAGGATGGGCCTTTTCCCACTCCAACATAGCTGCTTTCCTAATCATAATCATTTCTTCCCCAGAGAACAGGATGTTAAGAATGGCCATTAACTCTTTCCAGGTATAGATGGAGGGTCCCAGAAATTGCTGGAATTGCTCTGCCACTCCGATAGGGTCTTCAATAAGAGACTTCATTGTCTTTTTAAATTCTCTAACTTCCAGGCTGGACAGGGGGTGATCAACGTAACTAATCCCACCCCTGCCATCCGGGACTTCCCTCAATGGGTACATCGGCACTGGAGTATGACTGATCATCATCTGGGGGGTTGTGCTTGCCCCATTTGCTGATTTGGATTTGGTCTTATCCAGAGGAAGGCTCTCTTGATCTTTTAAAAGCTGTGCCAGTTCCTTCTGGAGCGGTTTATAGGGCCCAGACGTCCCTGCAGCTGAGCCACCAGGGGGCATAGTAGGATCAGTGGAGGAGGAGGGTGCTTGAGCCTGAGCTACTCCGGCCAGAGCTGGCTGTAAAGGAGAGTCTGCGTTTGGGCACCCTCCGGCCCCACCCTCTTCAAAATCTGGGTTTATGGGTGGTGGTGGCAGGAAATCAACCAGCTCATCAGCCATGGGGCCAACTGCAGGAGCTGGCTGAGGGTATGGAGGACGGGGCAAATAAGCTAGCGGATCCCAACCCTCTCTCTTAAACTTTTGGAATTGGGAAGGTCCAGGGGATTTTACTGGGGCAAGAGCCATGACTGCCTTTGCACTGTCCGGGAGGCGATGTGGGAGGGGATCAGGAAACCAGATGCCTGAATTCTTGAATACTCTCACGTACTGTTCTTCAACAGTTTTCCCAGCCGAATCTAACCAGTTAATCCAAGCTTGCAGTGCTAGCTTATCAAACGTCCCATTTGTGTCCCACTGAGACAACCCAGGGACCCAATACTGAGGCCAAATTTCAATACAATACTGTATCATTTGCTTTTTAGACAGTCCCTTCCCCACGTCCTTCCAATTCTGCAACACACACCGCAAGAGAGTAATGGGGGAGCCCACCCCTGGGTTTTTCTCCCTAATCTGTTTCTGTTTTGAACTGTTTGAACCCATCTCTGCTATTACAAACTGAATGCAAAACACACAGGGAATGCAAATTCACAGACAAGGAGACGTACATCAAATAACAGACAGAAGAGACGACGTTCGCTTCGCTCATTCCCTGCCGTCTCCCTCGCGAGTAGAACGGAACCACGGGGTGGAGCTCCACACTCGCTTCATCCATGTTTGGACGTCTCAGACACACTCCAGGCACACACATGCACACCACAAAGCTGAAACAGGGGAATTCCCAAACTGAACTCAGGCCCAAGGTACCTATCTAGGGGTGGTCCCTAACTTTTTGGGACTTACCAGAGGGAGAGGTGAATCACAGGCGCACTGTCCCAAATCTCAACCCTAATCAGATTTTCAGAGCCTTGAATCAGGAAGGTAGAGCCTCTTCCTTGCCTCTGATCGGGAGCGCACCTCGATAATTCCCATCACGTCACAAGAGGGACGTTGGCGCCTGATGTGAAAATCGATGTCCGCCACCAGGATCAGACAGTCTTCAGAGGGATGCCTTCCCGTCTGGCCTCCTGGGCAGGGGGACTGATGTAGGGCGAAATTTCTCAACCCAAGCCCGTTTCTCTCTGGACCCCATGCTGGGCACCAGAAAACTGTCACCTTCTATGCCCTTAAGAAGGACAGCTTCTTCTGAGAAACAGGCAAGTGACCAGACCTTTCTTGGTTCAAAGGCTAGAGGCCAGATTTATTGAGTACAAAAGTATAAAAGTATAAAAATATATAAATCTGCTGCAGCAGGGTGCCGGAGGTTCGGGACAAAAGCCAGAGGTGGGGCAAGGCCTTTTTACCCAAGTAAACAGCATACACACCCACTGCGGCATTTTTCCACGAACCACAGACCCCCCGTACCATATTAGGTAATGTCGAGAAACTTCCGTCCATAAAAGGAAATGTCCAGAGGGGTAGGTAATATGAGGTTTCCTCCAATCACAAACTCCCTTCCCAATCAGGCAGTGTCCAGAGGGAGGCGCTTCAGGTGAGGTAGAGTCACGAGTCAGCAGACGGGAGGGGCTAGAACTCCTGTGTACGTGACTACCTCCTGGCTTGTGATGGAGATTGTCTTTCCTTCACTCACAAGTTCAAGACAAATGAAAGGGCGATCTCCCATCCAGTGATAATCAGCCACTACCTTCTAAAAAGAACGTATTTACTTCATTTTATTTATCAAACTATTAATATCTCACATCAGAGTCAATTTAAACCAATGTAAAACAGTAGAAAACATTAGAAAAATGATTGAAACTTACTAAAAGTATACTATACAATCAAAAGAAGTCAAAACAATTGCAAAGAGTTTTCCAACCATGCACAGGTACAGATTTGGACCCAGCCAAATTCATCCCCAAAGACTTTAATGAACAGCCATGTTTTCATTTGATGTTGGAATGGATCTATACTTTTGTTGTAGAAACAGACAGAAAACATTTCTTAAAACAGAAGGTGAAGCAGAATTGCTATGCCCATTGCAACCTATGCCAGGTGACTTGCTGCCCAAAGGTAAGCTTTTCACCGAGGGATAACACAGAGTTGATAGGGCCTGGGGATGTTCCCCAAACCGCTCAAGTGGGGTGTGATATCAATGTCCTTGGGATCCATGAGGGGTTTCAGCTTGAAGTTCTGAAGGATGGTGGTGAGGAACAAGAAGAGCTCCATGCGGGCCAGACCTTCTCCAGCACAGATCCGCTTGCCTGCAAGGAGATGCACGAGAGAGTGGAAGAGAAGAGAAGGAGTGTGACACAGGGAGGTGAGGAATACCTTTGAGTTGCATATCACTGATAGGTGGGCAGAGAGACTCCATTCCTTTCTATTGTACATCTTTGGAGTGTTCTGCAGTCTGTTTTTCTTGCTCTTAGTCAAACAAGGGAGGACAGGCAGACAAGGGGAGTTTCCTAATGATCCCTCCACTGTGGAATTAAGGGAAGTGTGAGAAGATAAGGAGGATACATTTGCAGAGATTATGTTGTTCACTGCCTTGGGTCCCAGATTGGAGGAAAGGAAGAATAGAAATAAAATGCAGAAAGAATAAATGAGATGTTTGTTCAAGGATATACAAGACATTCAAACAGCCCTTGGATAAAGGTAGGAGAAAGAAAGAGAGGAGGGAAGGAGGGAAGAAATTTCACTAAAATATTATTCTACTTCAAATTCCTTTTCCATCACATTAGGAATGGAAAAGAAATGGGGAGAGAGGAGGAGGAGGAGGCAACAACAATAACCACATCAAGTGATTTGGCACAGAACCAATTCAAGCTCCTGAGCTGATCTGGATCTGTCTCTAATCTGTCTCTAATCCCTACAGTCAGGGTGATTGTTCAGTGTAGGCTGGAAATGACACTTCCTTTCACTGCCCTAATAATGGAAGATTAAAGAGATCCAAAAAATGCTGCCCAGTGCGGGAGGGATCATTTTACCTGCTGAAAAGGGCATGAAGTAGTTGCTTTTCCGGAAGGTCCCATCTTCATGCAAGAAATGCTGTGGGTTAAACTCTGTGGGGTTGGGAAATTCCTTGCTGTCGTGAAGCACCGAGGTCAGAGCCGGATATATTGTGGTCCCCTGCAGGGAACAAAGAATCGGGGTTGATATTCTAACATCAAAAGAATGAGGTCAGATACTCTGAGAAAGAGCAATTCCCTCAGTGATCCTTGGAAGCCAAAGAAAGTTAAGAGAAATAACTCTAACACCTGTTCGGAGAGGAACCACTCAAAATGGAAACTAGGAACTTGCCTTGGGGATGATAAATTGTCTGAACTGCATATCTTTGATTACAGTATGGGGGAGACTCAATGGGATGAGAGAGATGAACCTCTGGATCTCATGGATGACAGCATCTGTGTAAGGCATATGTCCACGATCAGCCATGCAAGGTCTCCTTGAGCGACCAACCACTCGGTCAATCTCTTCCTGCACTCTCCCTGTTGTGAGAGAGATGAAGTTCAATTGGAAGCCACAAAAATCCAGGAAACATTAGAGAAGTCATGCAAACTTCACTGGAGGTTTGATCTGTGTGGTTCACTGCAAGGTAATATTTAAGTGATTTGAGAATGTTGGGATCCTACCTCAGTGATTACTTTTTTTTCTCTTAGGCTAAAAATTTCCATCTTTATTTTCTTTATTTTCAAAAATTACTCAGAGAGAGAAACAACATCATCACAAATGACACAAATCATAATGACCACTAATTACCATCTTTTTGTCCTGATGCTCTAAACAAACTCCAGCCCAAAGGCATTCCACAGGGATCAATATATGTGGATACCAATGATATTTGCTGTCTAACAATGCTGCATATGAATCACTGAAGCATGCCTCTCTGAGGTCCCTGAAAGTATTTGTGAGTCATATATCCAGACATAAACTGCTTCTGAGGAAGGCTGCTTGCATGAAATACGCTGGTCTCTTAATAAACAACTATCAGCTTCTGGAGTATTGGCTCTCTTTGGCTGGTAGGTGATTTCTGGATTTCCTTGCGTTTGATGCTTTTCTATTGTCACCAGTTTTACAGGGGTAGAATTGAACATGCAGCACCACTGCAACATAGCCGAGGAAGATGCAGAATGTGCCTTGAGCACTGCACATCCAGGTATTCAATGCATATTGCCATCACACATTTCACATTTAATTGCATGTTCTGTTGTGTGGTCCTGCATTTCATTAACACCTAATTGTCACATATCTACCTCCAAGAGCTGTCTCACTGATGTCTCTTTAGCTCAGTGACTTTTGAACAAAACACATTTTTATTAAAAGAAAAATGGGAAAATCAGGTATCCTTTCCCAGAAATGAAAAGGGCTTCTATGGTGTGTGTAAATCCTTCTTTTCTTGCCAAGCAGGGAGAAGGTGGCTGAAATTATTAGTTCTTGCTTGCACAAATGCTAAGATTTGCACCCTTAGTAGAGGGGAGATAAACAACCATTAAGCATGGTGCAACCTAGAGGAGCTGAAAAGTGGGAAAAGAACATAAGTGAAAGTTTTGATGTGCACTTGTTTTACCTAATATCTCTGGGTATTTCTGAAGAATCAGGAGCCCGTATCTGAGAGTGGTACTGGTTGTTTCTGTTCCTGCACCAAACAAGTCAAGTGTGGAGAGAAGCATGTTCTCGATGTTGAATTCAGATGTCCCATTATCTTTTTCCTTCAGAAATATGCATCAGAAACAGTGGAGTCAATTTAACTTTGTTCAGTGAAATAAACTAACAGAGTTTAATAAACGGCAAAGATTAAAGGTGGTGGATATTTTTGCCTGTCCTCTAGCAAAATCTTTACAAGAACTGCAAACATTTCCAAGGAGGATGAAAAGTGGCAGGTGTCTAAGAAAACCAGGATGACCCCCAAATTACTGAAGAAAATTCTGCCAATTTAATTAAATTGTAATGATTGACTTTGGAGTAAACTTTTTGCAGAAACAGACGAGTTTAGGAGAACAAGAGGGTGGTTAAGAGTATCAACCTAGAAGGAGACACATCCACCTGGACAATTCAGAGGCACAAGATCTTCTTCTACCCTTGAGGAGTGCATGATTTTCTCTTACCTCATCCATTTTAATATAGAAGCAGTCAATGAAGTCTCGAGGTGAGCTGGGGTCCAGGGTAGACTTGTGCTCCTTCATTTCCTCTAAAACAAATTCTTTGGCTTTTTCCACATTTGATGCCACTCTGTGATGAGGCCCAGGGATTAAATCCATGACAGAAGGAAAAACATTGGCGAGCTAGAGGGGAAGTCAGAAAAAATGAAGTAAGTGTCACCATCAGATCAACTGGAAAATGATTTCATCTCCCCATGACATCAAAAAAGCCAGCTGCAGAACATGAAAACAATGGGCTGCAGAAGATGTTTCCTAGATACTGTGCCTTCCTTAGCTGTCCAATAAGATGACAAGGGAATTGTCAATAGATATGAAGGAAGAATTCCCATAGTACCCTCCCTGCTGTGTGGGAGAGTGTGGGAGCACCAAGCATTCTGCAGAATTTCCAACTGCTATTTGTGATTTTTAAGGGATCTGTTGTTACCCCAAAACATAGGTTCCACAAGGGCCGACCCATGATGCTATTACCTGCTTGCAAAGATGTGGAATTAATTAGCTCAAAATCAGGAGGCTAACAAGAGGGGGGCAACTTTGCAAGTTCTTGCTACCAATGTTTACAGGCTCACACAGGAAAAGAAACAGCCAGAGATTCAAAAGTAAGCTAAAAATGTGTTTCATTGTGGGGGAATTCACTCATGCATGAACACAAGATACACACAATCACACATTCGCACAAGAGCTAACTGAAGGAGAAAGGGAGGAAAAAATTATGTATAGAGAGACTGAGGGGTTTGGGGGGATTTATCATTACCGGTCCAGATGGGTAGTAAAGAAGTTGAAAGGTGACTTAGACTTCTGTCTAAGCGCAGACAGATCAGGATTCAGAGTGACGTAGTGGGGTCCAGCATTTCATCTGAATCCATCTGACTTCTCAAAACCAAGGGTTTATATACTCTATTTCACTCCCTGAAGGAGTGTGAGTTAACTTCTCTCCCAGCCTAGTGAACAATCGGAATTGCAACATAGACAATGCGGTCTGGAATGGACTGATTGGTTTCAATATCTTGGTTGAGAAGAGGTTTCTGGGCTATCTGCAGTAGGATATGCACACAGTAGGGGTCCTGGGCACCTTATTGTTTTCTGATGTTGGCAGTTGATAAGATTAGGTCAGAGCCATTAAGTCAGGCTTTTTTGGCTAATTTCAGCAAACTTTTGACCTGGCCATGCTGAGGTCATCTCTGACCTCCTCCCAGCCCTCGTCCCTTTCTTCCACATGGCCTTGCCAGCCATAAATATAATTTATATTTTATGTCAATTAATATATTTTGCCAATTAGACCATACCAAAATGTGGGGTTGTACAGCCTGGTAACACTGTCTGTGGAGAAATATACAGCTTTTTTTTTTCTGTACAGAAGTGCATGTAATCCTAAAAGACTCATTGTGTCTCCAACTCCAAAACCTCTGTCGACATCCTATGGTTTTCCTGTCTCTGACATTCATTTGTGTGCACAGGAGGGACTACATATTTTTCACTGGATGGTAAAGGACCTACCTGACCCCAAGAAGAACTGGCAATTTCAAAGTCATCATTGAATAAGGCCATGACTGCTAGAAACTGCTTGTCATCGTAGTCGTAGTGCTTTCCAAAGACAATGGAACAGATGACATTGGAAGTAGCACAGTTGAGGAGGAAGGTGGGGTTGAAGGGCTGCTCTGGAAGGACAAAAAAAGGGAAAGAGCTGGAAGTGAGTGGAACTCTAGGACTCCCAGAATCTTTATTTGGTAGTGGAAACTAGTGCCGCTCACTGCTATAAGATTGGCTTTCTTTGTGGTAAATCAATGCAGTCAGTTGTCTACATTAGAGGAAAAGCAGCATAGCTGGTGGAATTCCAGCATCCCCTGACAGCAGGTGGAAGAATCTTGTCCAGATCACACCAGAGCTAACACTTCTGATGCCCATGGTGCACCTTCCCTCCACGTGGGTCCAGCTGAAGATTTATCTCTCAACTTATGGAAAGCAGGAACAAAGTAAATCAAACTGCACAAGAATGATTCCTTTCCATCCCAATAACCATGAGAACTAAAGAAGTGAGTTGCTAAGAGGAAGATTTACCTCACTTGCCTTTGCTCAGATTCCTCTACATCCTTCAGTTGTCTGGCTGAAACATCAACATTCTTGCGAAGCTTATTGAAAAGATTATAGAACCTGTTCCCCTGGTGCTAAGGGGCTACAGCCACTACAGTCATATGGCTTCAGTCCAGGTTGTAACCATGCACAGCCTAGATTAGAAATATCAAATCATAGAATCATAGAGCTGGAAGAGGCCAGAAGGGCCACTGAGTCCAACCACCTGCAATACAGGAAAACACCATCAAAGCATTCCCAGGAGATGGATATCCAGCCTCTGTTTAAAAATCTCCAAAGAAGGAAACTCCACCACATTCTGAGACAGCATATTCCACTGTTGAACTACTCTTACCATCAGGAAGTTCTTCCTAATGTTTACATGGAATCTCTTTTCCTGAGGTTTGAAGCCATTGGCTCTGCATCCTAGTCTCTGGAGCAGCAGAAAACAAGCTTGCCCTTTCCTCTCTATTACATCCTTTCAAATATTTAACATAGCAATCATGTCACCTCTAAACCTTTTCTTCTTGCTTTGTAGGGCATGATTCCCAGGCCTTTTGCCATTTTGGTCACCCTCTTTGGGACGTGTTCCAGTTTGTCAATATCCTATACTGCAAAGTAAACCGGTGGTTCCCAACCTTTGATCCTCCTGGTGTTTTGGACTTCAACTCCCAGAAGCCCCAGTCAGCTTAGTCAACAATAAGGAATTCTGGGAACAGAAGTCCACAACATTTGCAGGACCAAAGGTTGGGAACCACTGAAGTAAACCACCATTACCCTTTCAAGGTGTTTCCCAAACTGGAAACAAGATTCCAGGTGACATCCAACCAAAGTAGAATATGGTAGCATTGCTACTTCCCTCTGTGTGTGTTTGTGTTTGTGTGTCTGTGTTCAGTAGGAGACTTCAGCTTCTTTCCTGTAGACTCAGTATTTCAATACCTGAGATGTAGCCTCTTGCTATGGCCAGCAAGTATACTAGTAGGTATACAATAGGATGCACCCTTAAGGAATAGGAACCCATGAATTTTGATTCTACCTAAAGAGGTTGATGTAGGAGAGGTACACTTTCTTGGGCCATATTCAGCTCTGTGAGAGGGACCCTTGGCATAGAACATTTAAAGTCCCAAAGCTTCCCGATCATATCAACCCATAAACCCTTTTACCTCCTGGTGATAAATTCCAGAAGTCTGGCTGCATCATCTGAATAGGGTGCAGGATCCTAGTCCTCAGGAACAGTCAACAAAGGACAGCAAATAGTCCCAAGATTAAGACACAGAAAAGAGTTTTGAGTTTACAGTTTTATGCCAGGGTAGTTGGGAGACAGGGAGGATGAGACGAATCTCCTGGAAAGTCATGTGGAGATACCAATGGGAACTGTGGTGTTGGACAGAAATTACATACCCTTAGTGGCATGTAACTTCTCCAGGAGGTATTGGGCTTCTTCTTGGATCCTCTCTTCAATGCTTTTCTTCCCCATCCCAAAGTTGCGGAGGGTGGTCAGGGCAAAACGTCGGAGTTGCTTCCATCTCTCCCCATTGCTGAATATGAGTCCTAGAAAGGGAAGAGAGAAAGAGAACAAGCGAGAGGGAAGAAAGAGAAGGAAAGTGGGAAGAGAGGAAGAGAGTTGGAATCACTATTTCCAAATGATCTGTTTAGAAGCAGAACAGTATGATAGTTTAGTTAACTTCAAAGTGAAAAGACTATAAGCCAACAACTGGTAAGTACAGCTGGGATGGATGATAATGGTTTACTTTGCAATATAGGTTGTCCTCCTATGTTCTGTGTCAAACGCTGCCCAGACATTCATCATCTCTCCGTGGAAGTTCCGTTATAGTATTCTTATCCCTGGGATTTTCCTGAGATGTCTCTTGTTCAACTTTGTGAGCAGCGAGCAGTGTATGATAGTTCATTAAATCCAAAGGGAAAAGATTGTAAGCCAACAAATAGTAAGAATGGCTTGAAAGGGTAAAAGTGATCTGTTTTGTTCTGTGCTGGATATTATTGAATAGAGTCCTCATCTATTCAAGGAAACTGAATTTAATTGTTCTTATGGACTTTTCCAGGGGAGGAAGGGAAAACGAAGGGGGAGGGTGAGAAATGGGATTTTCAAAAATTTGTTCAGGTATTTCCTTTTCTTCAAAGCTCCAAGCAGACACAAGGGGGGATGTTGTCAAAGTAAATCCTCCCTCCACATTTGCAGGTTTGACTTTTGCAAATTTGATTATTTGTGAGGTGCTCGCGCCTCCACTACATTCCCCTCACCCATCTCCTTACCTTTTGCCTCAGTGTGAGTTCTCAGAGCTGGGGTCAGTGAGAAGGGGATGGGAGAGAGAGCTCTGGAGGGCAGAAGAAAAGTGTGCACCTGCCTTCCTTCCCTTCCAGTCCCCTTCCCTTTTCCTCAGCAAGAGTTTCTTCTGCCCTCTGCAATTCCCTCCTCCCATCCTCTTGCCTCTGGCCCTGGTGCAAAGAAACAAGGCTCATAGCATAGGACAAAAGGCAAGGGAATCAGAGGGGGGAGCACTGGATGGAAATGGGAGGGGGATTGTGTGTGTGGGGGATATTAGTGATTTTTCCACTTTTGCAAGATCTCTGCTCCCCAAACTCTTGGAAATGTGGAGGGGCCACTGTATTATCGTGGCATTTTTTACCTTCATTCTGGTAAGGAATTTAATATAGCGTCTTAATTTAAATTTAAGTGGTAAGAGAAGAGAAATTTAATAGTTAAATTTCCTTGAACTGACATGCAGTTGAATCAAGATTTTTGGCTTTAATCTGTTTGTTTGTTTCAATATTTCTCTACTGCCCTATATCATATGATCTGAGGGTGGCATTCGACAAAATCAGTATAAGCTATTTAAAATATGAACAGTCAGAGATAACTTTAATTTTCTAAAAACATATTTAAAAACTTTAAATAAGATAAAATAAGTTAAAACAATTTAAAACAACAACAAAAACCCAACAACAACAGGAAGCCATGTTTTCAATTGGCACCCAAATTAACCCAGTGTTGATGCCAAATGGGCCTCCAATGGGAGGGCATTCCACTACTAAGGTGCCATGGCACTTGTCTCATGGTCTATAGTGTATGGCCCCTCCCTCTGGCGGGACAAAGAGGAGGAACCTCTGGGAAGACATTTATTTAGAAAAAGGTTCTTTCAAGTATCAAGGTTCCAAGCCGTTGAGATCTTTGGATTTAGGATTGCTGCCAAACAGTGAAAGACATGGAGTCCACCTGGGCCTTCCATGCTAGGGTGAAACTGGGAATAATTTCCAAGCAGCATGCCTGCTCCTTCAACCACAGGTCACTCACCCACCTGCACAACCCAGTGGACTTCAAAGACAAGGAGAAGGACAGCTAGGTATCTTCAATATACTAATGAGCACCCCACCATTAATTCCTAATTGACGCACCAAGCAACTTCAGGTAGACATGACACAAGATGGGGGACAGGGTGAAATCCCCCTTGAGACTCAATAGTGTCATATCTTTAAGGCTGAGTACAAATTTTCCCCACCACCACTCATAAAGTACCGGTCACTAGGAGCAGAATTAATAGCCCCTCTTCTGCTCCCATCTGACCAAGCTGCTCCATGATCAAAGGCAACTGAGAAATCAGGAAGACCAACAGGATAGCATCCTTCTTGTTTTCCACCAGGGGTAGATAATCAGCCACAGAGATCAATGGAGTCCCAGCATGGATGTTAAATTCCCTCCAAAGCACAGGTTTCCTCATGAGGAAGGGAGAATGTTTATGTATGAGGGACAGTCTTTCCAATCTCTCCAATAAGATTTGGTGTTACACCAAATATCCAGGTGAACAAAACTGAGACAACTCCACCCCACTAAGCTTATTCATTCAAGACTATAATTCCTCACAATTTTTATTAACTTTCTTCTCTCTACTTTTTCTTCAGCATTCTTTATCTCAGTGGTCCTGGTTCCCTTTGCATTTTACGGAGAAAATACAGCCTGGCTCCCATCTGTCCACACCTGCAAAGCAGACAACATTCCAAAATACCTTTCCCCTTGACCAGTTTATCAAGGATGGGTATTTTCCCTCTGCCTGAAAATTCCTCAGCCTGGTCAATCAGGGCTTCTTTAACTGCATCATAGCCATAAAGCACCACAACAGGCTCAGTTCCCAAATGTAGTGTGAAGATGGGGCCATACTTCTCACTGAGCTGATGAAAGAAAAAGAAAGAGGCACATTAACAAATAGTCACAGAAACATTGTACTGAAGTTGGGGATGCCTGAATTTTTAAGTGATAATTCTGTGTTCTTCAAACCTCTACTTAGGGCTAACCTTGTAGGTCCTGTGACCACATGTCATAATCAAGCCTAGGTAGTTGTTGTGTGCCTGCAAGGCTTTTCTACCTATGGCAACCTCAAAGTAAATCTATCGTGGGGTTTTCTTCACAATATTTACCTAGATGAGGTATTTGTTTACTTCCTGTGAAGCTGAGTGAGTATGAATTGCCTAAGGCACTGGTGGTGGGGGGGGGTGGAGAGGAGAGGAGACGATTTCCATGGCCCACTACACCATGTTGGCTTTCTTTGTACGTATCATAGAAATAATCCTCAGTAGATATCATAGTAAACAATTCTAAGTATACATCATAGGATCAGCTGCACACATTCTCTACAACTTATCTCTCTCTTTCCTTCCTCTGCAGTCTTCTCTGTTTTGACTGCTATAAGCTCCTTGAGACAAGGATGTGTTTGCTCAGGCTCTCTAAGTTCTTCCACATCTTCTTGGCACTCTCTATAAATAAACCAAAGTAGATTCTCTCTGGTCAAGACAGTTATAAGCAAGTCAACTAGCAGTCCTGCGATAAAATATCTTGCTACCTTCTCATACCCTCTTTGTTGTTGTTGTTGTATTCAAGTCATTTCTGACTTATGGCAACCCTATCATGGTTTTTTTCTGGGGCTGAGAGCATGGGAGGTACCCAAGGTCACCTAGTTGGTTTCTATGGCTGAGTGGGGAGCTGAACCCTAGTCTTTAGGGTTACAGCCCAATGTTCAGTTCACTAAACCACACTGGTTCTCTACCCTCTCCCTCTCATGAAGTTTGTTGAGGAGCTGGTGGCCTTCCTTCTTCCACTAACCTTACAGAGAGTCTGATCCAAGCGGTTGGTCTTTAGCTGCAAAACATTCCCAATGATGGGCAGAGGAGGAGGGCCAGGGGGCAGCTTCCCTTTCCTCTGAGTCCTGGTCTTCCAGATGGCAGAGAGAACAAGGCAAGAGATACAGATGATCATGAAAACAGTGGCCACCCCCAAAGGGTCCATCCCAGCCACCTGAAGTGATTGTCAGGATAGTTTCTAGATGCTAGGGTTGGGAAGATGACCTGTGCTCCACTCCCTGGACTTTATATAGAGCAAAAGTGTGGCGCCTTCCAATTTATCTGAACAATTTGCGTTAACTATTAAGTAATCCAACATGTCTGTTATCATCTGTAAATGAACTTTTCTGAACTTTACTCTGAGTTCTCTTCTGTATTTATTTTTAGGTTATTGTTTAATATAATATACACACTCCGGTGCTCATTTCCAGTGAGGACAGAACAGGACCACCATGCTACTTTGTTAGATTTATGACGGCAAGGCCATTCATCAGATGCATGGAATATTATGTGTATATTCCTATGCATGTGAGTATTTGTAGGTACATGTATCCAAACACAGAGACAGAGCATGTATTTATTTGGGGTCGGACTGACAGAAAGATGATTTGCTGGGATAGGTAAATCTCATTTTTTCTGAATCCTGATGAATGTTGAGAACAAAGAAACAGTTTTTCATCCCATAACTTTGGGGCACTTGGCAGTCCCCCCCCAAAAGATGGAACAATGTGTAGCTTTTCTAGAAAAGCTGTGGAGCTTGTCCAGAAAACAGAACAGTTTTCAGGAAACTGTACAGC
The DNA here is from genome assembly GCA_030412105.1 of Cyclura pinguis. Classification (NCBI taxonomy): domain Eukaryota; kingdom Metazoa; phylum Chordata; class Lepidosauria; order Squamata; family Iguanidae; genus Cyclura; species Cyclura pinguis. The sequence goes on along the minus strand of CM059599.1, from coordinate 10,635,892 downwards.
CTTCAGCCAGAATGCACGGTTATTTTTGCATGAGAATGATGGGTTTTTCACAAAAACAAAGCAAAGCAAAGCAAAACAAAACACTCTGTTTCCTTGCAGCAACATGTGTGTTTTGTGCAACATTGCTAAAAAAATTTAACATTCTAGCACAAAAGAATTACACAACAAGTATCCTGAGGAGAAAACTCAAAATATGAGAAATGTTTTTTATAAAGTACTGCATATTTTAAATTTTCGCCCAAGCCTATGATATCTTGAAACCTCTTGTCACCTTATGTTTTTCAAAGACAATTGAACAGATGATATTGCAAGGACCAGAGTTGAGCAAGAAGGTGGGGTTGAAGGGAAAGACAAAACAAACAAACAGTCAAAACAGAACAATGTGCACTACATGGAGTTAATGGGGGAAAATGGGAATAATAGCCCAAAACACCCAGAGATCCCTGGTTCAGGAAGGCTGTACCATCTGCTGCCTTTCAAGTGTCTCAGATAGTGGTGGACTTCCATTCACTGGAGGCCCTTTAAACATAAGTTGGACAGCCACCTCTCAGGAGCGCTCTAGGTATGGATTCCTCCTTGGACACAATGGCCCTGTAGTCCCTTCCAGCACTATGATTCTGTGACTTTATGCATTGATCCAGATGTTCTAGGAGGGAAAAACTAACATGGGAGCTGGGAATCCACCACTTCATCACAACCATGCACATCTACCACATACAATATGGTGTTTGATCAGCCAGATTTATTAGATCATGGGCACTGGTTTTGAAGAGGATTGCATGCCCTCATCTCCACACATTCACCTCCATCCCTCATCTCCACACATTCACCTCCACTGCACCAGGAGTAAGGCTTCCTTCCTTCCTTCTCTCTTTCTTTCTCTCTTTCTTTCTCTCTTTCTTTCTTTCTCTCTTTCTCTCCTTCCTTCTCTCCTTCCTTCCTTCCTTCCTTCCTTCCTTCCTTCCTTCCTTCCTTCCTTCCTTCCTTCCTTCCTTCCTTCCTTCCTTCCTTCCTTCCTTCCTTCCTTCCTTCTACCATGTGACATCTCAGGGTGAGCCGGGAGCCACAGTCCTGCCTCTCTCCTGTTATATAGATCACAAGCTGAACATGAGTCAGCCAAGAAAGCCAATGCAATTCTCGGCTGCATCAATAGGAGTATGGTGTCTAGATTGAGGGGGGTACTGGTACCACTCTACTCTGCTTTGGTTAGACCTCATCTTGAACACTGTGTCCAGTTCTGGGCACCGCAATTCAAGAAGGACATGGTCAGGCTGGAGCAAGTCCAGAGGAGGGTGACCAAAATGGTGAGGGGCCTGGAAGCCATGCCCTATGAGGACAGACTTAGAGAGCTGGGTATGTTCAGTCTGCAGAAGAGAAGGTTAAGAGGGGACATGATAGCCATGTTTAAATATCTGAAGGGATGCCATGTAGAGGAAGGAGAGGGCTTGTTTTCTGCTGCTCCAGAGACCAGAACAAGGAGCAATGGATTTGAGCTGCAGGAAAGGAGATTCCACCTGAACCTCAGGAAGAACTTCCTGACAGTCAGGGCTGTCCGGCAGTGGAAGATGCTGCCTTGGAGTGTGGTGGAGTCTCCTTCTTTGGAGGTTTTTAAGCAGAGGCTGGATGGCCTTCTGTCGGGAGTGCTTTGAGGGTGTTCCTGCATGGCAGGGGGTTGGACTGGATGGCCCGTGTGGTCTTTTCCAACTCTACATTTCTTTGATTCTATGATTTTATGATTCTATGTATGAGACTGTTTCTTCATAAGTAAGGCATATTTAATTACAACATTTGCAATTGCTGCTTTTGTTCCCCCCCACACACACACACACTTCTTGGATGAAAAACCCTAACATGCATATTCTGAAACAGCATAGAGAGCAACAGTTCCATCTTTTTATTCCACCTTTATGCTATGTCCATATTTTTGCTTGTAGAAACGGCAATCCTTGTTTGTAAAAAGTTTGTTAATACGCTGAAGAATAAGTCAGGTATTTGATATATAAGAAATTACTATTATGATTATGAAAAAATTGATATGAAATTGGTATTTATTACAGGGAAAAAGCCTGATATGAGAAGTATTTGATAAGAAGAAAATATTACAGATATTTCAATTTCAACTAAAATTTGTGCGGAAAAAAAGAGGAAAAGATCATTCCCCGTTGTGTTCAAATGTTTCTGAAGCATACATCTCTGTGAGCTATTGCCTTATTTCAATGGGATATTCATGCACCCCATATTTGTATATCAACCACTTATTCTCATGCATGGTTGCACTAAGAAGGAGGCAGTCTTTTGTTTCTCCTGTGGATCAGTGCCTCTGAGGATCCTGGAAAGTGATGAAATGATGTAATCCTACTGATCTGATAATCATTTGAACTTCCCTGAACTCACCAGCTTTGCCAGCAAACTGGCATTACCCTGCTCTTATGAAAACTGAACTTTGTTGAACTGGACTGGCTTTTGTTCATGCACGGAAAACTCTGGAGGTGAGAAGCCAGGGACTGCTGAACTTCTGTGAAATGTGACTGCATTGGCAGAAGCTTTGACTTAAAATGTATGGAGCAACAAAATGATTTCTTGGTGTCCTGAAAGCAAGGAAGATTAAGAAAAAAACCACAAGCCAAGCAAGAAACCAAGCAAACATCTGTGAAGTTGTGTCCATCAAATTTACCCAAACTGAAAGCTGAAAGAACTTTGGGTATCACCATATACAGCTCCAAATTAAAGGGGTTTTTAAAAATTTCCCCATAAGATGACATTTGTTTATTTAACTAATTCTACCTCTGCCCCACCTCTATAGCTAAAGATCTCAATTTAGTATATTTAACCAATTTGAAACAGCAGAGAAGAGAACACAGTAGGAGTACAGTAAACAATTTGACAAATTAAAACAAGACAGTTGAAAACCAGTAAAAAACGATCTGGATAAAAGATCTAAATGTGATCAATCAGGTCCCTAAAAGTTTAAAGAAATGGAAAGCATGTAAATGATACATGCAATTTCTGGAGAGGCTGAATGGCGAATTTGTGAGGTATGTGGAGGCAGAGGGGACTTCACAGGCCAACTGCTCAGGGACACTTGGTGGCCCCAGAAGTCCCCACGGTCCAAAGAAAAATGTGAAGAAGGATTTCTCTGAGAAGAACATTCTCTTGTTCCCCACATGTCCCCAGAACCCTCTGGGGGAAGGCATGGGGTGCAATTGTGTCATTTCCCCCCATCCTTGAGCCATTTTGTTCTAATTCCCTGAGGCCTAAAACAGGTGAGAGCTCAGCAGGAGGTAATCCAACATGTGTGACTGTGGCGAGATCTGAAATCTCCAAGATGTCAGATTCACTCCAGTCTCTACACTGCGACTATGTCCTCTTTCTGCAATGGTTAGAATGAGCATGTGACACTTTGGAGAAAAGCAAGGGTTCATGATCCTACCGCTTTCCCTTTGCTCCAAATAACATACTTGATTTTACTTATTCCTTTGGTGGTGTAATATCTCCTCATACCCAAGCTCCTTTTACTACAGCTGCAGAGTATTCAATGGGTTGAGCTTCCTGGGTTTGTCAGATGTCATCTACGATGCTCACTTGAAGAACTATGACATTCTCTTGTTCTTCTATTGTGATCTCCCTGTTTGATCTTTCCTTCCAAATGCCCACCGTAGGGTAGTGTTGAATACAGAGCAGATCACCCATTTGAAGCTCATTGATATTACAAATGTTACAAGCAGATACATCATTGTGAGTGTTAATTGAAAGAGGACACATATTAGCACTAGCAAGCTTTCCCCTGGGAATTTATTGCTACTGCTATTATATGCATTGCTGACACAAAAGACAGATCCAAATCATGATAGGATCAAAGCATCCTGACACTGCCAAATTCCTCATTTTGTTTCTACAAATCTCAGTCTACTTCACTGTTGCAGTTTTATAAATATGCCAAACAGCAAAATGTTACATCCTTGTTGTAAGTTAGAAATGATTTTTTTGTGTTACTAAAAGAGGGAAGTAAGTTTATGTTTCATATGAAAATCTATCTAATATATAAAAGTCAAAGTTTGTCTGTTTGTCTGTGTCAGGCAAAGACCCCATATAATTGTCTGTGCTAAGTGAAACCCTCATATGATTGGCTGCTTAAGAAGATTCTATGGAATCCTGGGGTTGGCAGGTTAGGGGGGGCCTTTAGAATTCTCAGCCAGAGAGCTCTTGGGCCTCAGTCAACTGTGTCAGTCTTCAATAAGCTGGTCGCTATGGAGATGAGGCCTATCAGCAAGGAGGAGGGTAGTGTATTCCCTCAGGAACCCAACCTCTGTATGTTAATAACTCTGGATACAGATTGGATTGGGGAATATGGGGAAAAGTTACAGGTACTGGACAAGACAGTTTGGGGAATTACAGACACAGGATCTCAAACCTTTTCTATGAGGAAATAAAATCCTGGGCAATGTCGCGTATATGCGTTAGTGTTGTATATAGGGATGGGCCAACCAAATCCTCGAATTCTGGGTAAGGATCCAAATCCCTGTGCCAAAATAGGCAAACCGAATCTTTCGAATCCGCCAACTAAATAGATTGTTGGAGACCGGGATGCCTGAAAACTTGGGAGACCATATATACAAGGGAAGACAGTAAGTAGGTGAGGTTTTTCCTCAGAGTAATAATGGCCTTTGCTAACAATTTCAGAAATTACAGCTGGGCTTGTATTCTAAGATATTTGAATTGAACATTTCATACTGAAGTTCAGTACTTGACTGGAAGCTACAGGCTTGAGATTTCAAGGACAGCTGGAACATTCCTTTGCAGAGCTCCCTCGCAAACCTCTTTCACACACAATTCTGGGGTTTGGAGTTTTACACGGTGTCACAGCCTTCTCTGCCAAAGTCTGCTGGTGCATCATCAAACTACAAACCCCAGGATGCCAGAAGGAGCTATGCAAAGAAAAGCCAGTTTTATCTCTCTACTGTAGGATGTGGCCCTGTTTACACAGGCAGGAAAATGTGGGATTAATTCACATTTTCCTACCTATGTAGAAAGGGCCTTCATGTCATTTTCAATCTGGGGAGATCCTGAGGCAAAACTGTGATAATTGTCTTGGCCAGATTTCTTCAGAGGGAGGTTTGCCTTTGCCCAGGCTTTTGCTAATTCTGAGAGAGTGTGTCTTGCCCAAGATTATCCTTCTCTCCCTTGCTTTTTAAACTCTTCTTTAAAAAAGGATTCGAAAGATTCGAGATCCGTGAGATTCGTGGATTCCCAGAAACTTCCAGGGATTCGGATCCAGATTCGGATTTGGAAAATTCTGGATTCATCTCATCCCTAGTTGTATATATCTGGATCAAAGCCAGCATGGTGTACTGGTTTGCATGTTTTACTGCAACCCTGGAGACCACGGTTTGATTCCTTGCTTGGCCATGGAAACCTACCAGATGACTTTGGGTATGTCACATACTTTTAGTCTCAGAAAACCCCATTGAAGAGTTGTCTTAAGTCAGAAATGACTTGAAAGCACACAACAACAACAACAACAACAACAACAACAAATGTTACATCTCTGCTAAAAGTAAGAATGGAAGGACTATTCAAAAATGTTCACAAAATGTTCACCCCACCCCCTCCAGATTTATCAAGGGTTGACAAACCCTCATGAGAAGAATCCTGGACTGATGAGAATCCTCACAGTTTGGGAGTTGCTCTCTGCACAATTTGCACTTGGCTGTTTTGGGCAGAAAGCAGTATTTTCTGTGTATGAAACAACATTTTCTGCACAGAAATTTTGACACAGAAATATTCTTTCTAGAGAACAACCATATGCAAATTTTTTGCAGAATAATCCCAAACTTCGAATAGGCTTTGAAAACAATGTGGTTTTTGTAATTGAATTACAAATATTATGTGAAATTCTAGAACTTTATATAGGATAGTTTAACTATGGTCATTTCCTCACTAGACCGTTATAGTGCTATTATTCCACTTTTAACATCCTATGAAATCCTGGGTTTGCAGTTTAGGGAGGGTCCTCAAAGGGGATGTTGAAAGTGGGACAACAGCACTATAACCATCTAGTGCGGAAATGGCCTTAGTGAAGAGTTGCATCCCTCACTGAAAGTCCATGCCTTCTCTCATTGGGATCCTCTTGCATCCCAGATGGCTTCTTATGAGCTGTCCCATCGACAACTGGACCATCGCGAAGAGTTCCATGGACAAACTAAACACCTGTCTTTTATCCATATGGAATATAGCCCTTGTCTTTTTCCTCTTTGAACTCAAGTGGCCTCGGTCTTTGCTGTTCACTCCCCTCCCTCACATTTTCCCTTCAGCTATTAACAGCCATAGTAGCACAGTGAGCAAAGGGCTAGCACACAGTCCCTTGCACAGCATTCAAAAGAAATTATATGAGCAGAGGGCTTGAGCTGTGTTTACATGTGTCAGGAACAGGAGTCCAACCTTTACCTTGCTGACTCAAAAATCATCGGACTAGAGTGATCTTATCAAGCTAATCTGGCAACATCCTGGTCTTATGCAAGTGAACTTTGTTGAACTAGACTGGCTTTTGAGGTTGGAGTAGCAGCTATGGAGGCTGGGAACTGCTGAACTTCCATGAATTTGCATTTGCAGAAGCAAATAAAATAGATTTTCCCTCTTCTTGGTAGCATAGAGGTTTAAGAGGAAACCCACAAATTCAGCCAGGGAGAAGTATGGGTATGTATGTGTGTCCACTGAATTCACCTGAGTTGAAGCCAAGAAATTTGGACATTATGAGACAGGACTCATATTTAATGTGCTTCATGCATAACATGATTATTTATTTGTTTGTTTGTTTAACAATTAATTTATTCCAATATTTTTATTTCTTTCCTCACCTAAAGATTTCAGGGTAGTGGACAATAAAATCAGTTTGACCCTTTTTAAAACAATTGGAAACAGTATTTTAAATCTTTTAATTTGCAAATAACCAATGTCTAAATGTGAATTGCATACCCAGGAAAAAAGAAATCCTCTGCCCTGGCTTTCCAGTGGTGGCTAGTGACAGATGCCCTGCTTAGTCTGAAGTGCGTTTGTGGTGATAGCGCTGTTGTTGTGTGTATTCAAGTTGTTTCCAGGTCATGGTGACCCTAAGGCCAACCTGTCAGGGTTTTTTTGGGGGGTTGAGCATTTGTGACTAATGCAAGGATAGTTCAAAGAGAACTTAAGGAGAATTCTCATATCTTTCCTCTACACCACTGGTGAGCAACTGCAAAAGGGCAGAGAGGGAATTACCATCCTGCAGTCCTGGCCCCATGTTTTCCATTGAAAATAGGTCCAAGAAGCTACCAGGAGTTTCACATAGTGAAAAATTTTTCCCAACTTCTTATCTTCCCAACTTCTTATCAGACCCAATATGAAATATTATATTTTTTTAAAAAACAAGATATGATAATTTTTTCCTTTCCTTCTTTTGCAGTGAACATTCCTTAAATTCTGCTTTGCAAAATCTTTTCAACATTTGTGTAAGAAACCTTTCCAATATTCATGCTAGAATGCTGTTGTTCTTGGGATACCAGATGCATTGCTTGCAAAACTCAGAAAACATGTCTGTGTCAGTTTCCACTCTGAGAACTAGATTTAGCTGTTAATGCTCCATTTAATGCCAGATCTCACAGCCTCTACCTTCAGGTGAGAAAACCACTTCCTTAGCATATACTCATTCCTTACCTACGACCCTTCTCTTCCTGATAATAAGATAAATGTATGACATTCATTATGCAAATATTCACAATCATTTCTATATGTATTTACAAATAATACAGATAATATTGAAAAAATTTATATATGGGTGAGTGATCATAGGTAAACATTGTTAATTGGTTTTGAACATTTAGGGTTTTCAATAGGAATATGACAAATGTTGAACAGTTTCCCAATTCTCAGTGAAAACGATTATTTTCCTAACCATTTTTTTAAATATTCTTGTATTATTTTCCACACAGAAAATGCTGCTTCCTGTGCAGAAAATCCTGTTTTCTGCACAGAATAACCACATATGAATTTTGTGCAGAAGTAGTTCCAGAATGCAAAAATTGTGAGGTTTTTGAAGACTTTATTGCAGCTGAAAGAAAATTGCTAAAGCTACTCATTCTTCCTGTTGTGTGCCATCAAGTCATTGCTGACTTATGTCGGCCCCAAGGCCATGGGATTTCATTGCAAGATTTGTTTGCAAGAAGAGGGTTTCCCTTTCTTCCCTTTCCAAGGCTGAGAGATTGTGACTTGACAAGGTCACCAGTGAGTTTCCATGGCCAAGCAGGAATTCAAATTCTGGTCTCCAGAGACGTAGTTGAATGTTCAAACCACCACATCACACTGATCTCTAAAATAACTCATGGCTTTCTTCCAAAACAATATTAGTGAAGAATTATATCCCTAAGGAGCACTCACAGTCAGTCATAATAAGGTATGGACAGAAGCAGAACCATACTGAACTAGATTACACCAAATGCCTGTTTAGTCAAGTGCTGTGAACTGACAGTAGACAACCAGTTGCCCCAAAGGGAATCCCTGCAGCAGGACCTGAGCATTTGGAAGCTACAGCTAGGATCAAATGCAGCAATCAGGTTGATGTCAGGTGTCCATGTTAGAGATCATATACCGCCAGTTTCACAAGAAATGCACTGGCTTCCTATTTGCTTCCAAGGTGGTGGTTTTGATCCTCAAAGCCCTAAATGGCTTGAGGCCAAGGGATCTGATTCTGTCTATGTGTGCCAGCCCAGCACTGGATATTATCTGTGGATGTCCTGTTGCATGTAACAACAGCATGTGCAGGACAACTTTTACATGTGCATGACAGCTACTGGATTTTGACCTACATGTGCTGCTCTGCTGATCTAGCCATAGGACGTCTGTGTTATCAGCAAAAGTTTTGCAAATGGCTATAATGTCATTGTTTCTCTCAGTTCTTTCAGCATTTTCTTAAATCCTATTGAATCATTTGGAATCTTGTTGCACCCCCCACTCTACCTCTCTCTCACTTGCTCACACATACACTCATATAAACACAAGGAAGTTTTCTTACAGATGTAACTGCAAATGTCAGGCTTTTCTTTTTCTTAAATCACTGTGCAGTGGTTGTATTCAGTTCACGTTTGTGTAGACAGAGTCTGGAAACTGTGGCCCTTTCCGCACGGTGTCACCATCCTGCATTGGGGTTGGGAGAAGGATGGGTCCCAGATGATGCTCATACATGACATCACCTGGCTCCCATAGTTCTCCAATCCCCAAGTGGTGTGATTGTGCTGCAAATCATTGACGGGTACATGCAGCTTTTACTCCACTGGAAAAACTCTATCCCGGGGTCTACAATTTTGATATTAAATATGATTCCGTGTGCCTCAGAGGTCGCCTGGATGGGCACGTAGGCAGCCACGGTCGAATGATCAAAAACCAGGTCAGGCCAGTAAAATCCCCAGTCACATAGCCCCAGGAGACCTCAAGATGGGCAAACCCACAATAAACAAAGGGTCCTCAGCCCCCAAGAGGCCGACTTGAGGGGATTAGCGTGTTTGCCCCAAGTTGAGCAAATATCCTTTCAGATGAGGGCCGTTTACATGAAGTCACAATACAACCCAATGCAGCTGAAGATCCTGAGACTTTGGCAACACCTTGTAATCTCATCATCCAAAGGAAGTTACCTTTGTGGAGTTTCTTTCTCATTGCAACACCCATTGTTCTCCCCAGGAAAGGATTTGCCCTCCAGGTACTTTTTCCCCTACAAATAGTCCCAGTTTTTGAGTGTTTCTTTGGATCACTCCAGGTCATCCCAGCAGACCAATTCTCTGTCCATTGAGTAATCTCCTCAGCTCTCTCCGCACTGAGCCCCTATTCTGCTGTTTTTCCTGGACCAAGGACTTCAGGAAAAGGTGTAGTATTACCCCAGCTACAACCCCTTCAATATTCCCCTGTGCAGTTTCCTCTCTTTTGCTTCTTAATAGGTCTTGAGTGAGTGTGTGTTAGTGATTGTGTTGGTGTGTTCATTCAATAAAATCATTTATTGGACATTTTTGTTTGGTTTTTGGCTTGGCCTGAGTAGAAACTGGGTAAAAAGACCCTGCCAGGTTACTCTGCCTCTCGAATTGCTATAGCTCATGCTCTGGCTAGTTTCCATTCCCCATCACGTGGAGAACATTGAGGTGTCCCCCAAGGGACTCCAGAAATAAGGGTAACACCGCCCTCCTGATGCCCTTCTGCACTTACCTGAACTGCAGAGGGTCAGGAAATGTGTGTCATGTCCTGCCTTGGGGACTGCGGCAGAGAGGAGGAGGATTCTGACTCTGAGGAAGAAGCTTCCCCAGAGGCTGAAGTGTCCCCAGAAGCTGGTCCAGATGGAGATAATACACAACAACAACAACAAGGGCCTGAGCCAGGGGAACAAATAGAGGAAGATATAGCTGACACACCTACCTTGCAACGGAGACATCGTGAAAGGAGGACTTGCATCGCTTAGCCCATTTAAATAGTAAACGAACCCTAATGAGGGAATACCTGTGGTGGCAGCAGCCATTGATAAAAGAGGGCTCCAGCTGGCCTTTCCTCCTGGGGTCAGCAACTGATCTCTTTGGCTCTGAAACCCTGTGCTGGGCTCTTGGATCTGGTTTTCTTGGAACTCTGCCTCTTTGGACTACAGTTTGGATTTGCCCTTTGGATTTGTTTCCTCTTGACTGCCTTTTTGTTTGGGCATTCTCTGACCCTCACCTTGTGTGTAGGAGCTGTGCTGTTTGTGAGTAACTGCTTGCACTGCCACAGACACGACAATGTGATGGTCATGCTTCCTGCCCCAGCACAGCATGGGACAGTGCCTGGCTGTGCTGAAGAAGGAAGAAACGTGGCCATTGTGCCTCCTCCATTCCAGCACATAACTGGTGCAGAGGGGAGTGCTCCTGTCAGGCTCCCTTCTTGGGATAGGCTCTACCAGGATCCTCAAGGGATGCCAACAGGATCCAAGATCCTGCAGAAAGGGCCTGTGACCAATCTATTACTATCTGTTGGTTCTTTCAGAGAACCACTTGATCCCCTGGCTTTGTGGAGAGGGCCAAGACTCAAAGGGATAAGAAGCAGGAGTACCATCAGCTAGGCAATCAGATTCAAAATGCTGGTATTTGAGAGAAGGGTGGAGTAGTGCAACAGCCAAATAAATGACATGTGTGGAAGTTAGGGCTACAAATGCAAAACATAGGATCACAGCCCCTGACTGCAAATGCTCATTGTCTACACTAGGGATGGGGAACTGCATGGTAAGAGACAAACACATTCTGAATTTTGGCAGTGCTGGAGGTCCACACTTCTTTTCTTTTTCTTTTAAAGATAATTAAAAGTAATCATTTTCCAGTCTCATTCACAACTATATTAATTGCATTGTTTCATTATTACTGCAATTATACATCACTACTGTGATTACTACATTATTACAAGGAAAAAAAATATTGTTATGGACAAAGCATTTTCCTTAGTGAAAACAACTAATTTATTTTAATTTCAGTTTAATTGGTCACTTCTGAGTTAACTGTTGGATTGAACTTAATTTAAAAACAGCAGACACTCTGTGGTTCTTTGTTCCTTGGTGGTTTGATAATCTGCCAAACACAGAGTGAAGGAACTGTCTGTCAAGAAAGTGAAAATAATTCTCTCAAGGCAGGAGGCTTGAGGTGGGGAGAAAATCTCTTTCTTTCTCTTTCTTTCTGAATCTTTCTTCTTGTATACTCTTAATCTTTTCAGTTTCCAGAAGGGGTGGTTTTCTTCTTCTTCTCTTTCTCTCTGATTGCCATCTCATTTTGCTTTTCCTCCTATTCCCCTTGCTTTCTTCCTTGCTGTTTCTAATTGTCCTAATTTGCTCCCTCTTTTGCATACTCACTCTCTGGCAGCTTGGCTCTTACAGATTGCGAAGGGAGGGGAAATGTTGGAGAGGACAGATGAGCAGAGAAAAGTAGAGGAACACCAGAGAGGGGGGGAGACTAAGAAAGGAGAGGACAGAGGAGGTAAAGAGTGAAGAAAGAAACACAGAGAAAGAGACAATGCCAAGGTGAATGGAAAGACATGCAAAGTAGGGGGGGGGGACATGGAGGAAAGGAGACAAATGAAGAAAGAAACAAAGAATTTCATTGGAGAAGAGGAAGATGCATGTGGGGGTGGGTGGGAATGGGGCAGTGGGAAAGAGAGAGCATAAGTATTTTTCTTTTTTGGCTGCAGCAAGCCATACCAGCACAGTCCAGGCTCTGCAAGAGGGTTCTACACTGTCAAAGGGGCTACCAAGATTTATGGGGTGCAGTAGGGTTTGGCAGGTTAAATGTGACCCAGAGGCCACAGTGTGCTCACTCCCATGTATAATATCTGTCACCTCAGCCTAAACCACATTCACTGTTTGTGTGTCTGATTCACGGACACGTAAATTCTCACACATGTACAGATAATGCTCCCCTTGCTCGATGGAAATTCATGCCATTACAAAGTTGTCATCGTATTTGCCGGCACCATCCTGGTCATTTCGGAACCGCTTGCTATAATCTTTGAGAAATCTTGGAGGATTGGAGAAGTTCCAGCAGACAGGAAGAGGGCAAATGTTGTCCCCATCTTCAAGAAGGGAAAAAAAGAGGACCCAAATAATTATCACCCAGTCAGCCTGACATCAGTACCCAGAAAGATTCTGGAGCAGATCATTAAGCAGTCAGTTTCTAATCACTTAGAAAGCAACGCGGTAATCATGAGAAGTCAACATGGATTTCTCAAAAATAAGTCATGCCAGACTAATCTTATCTCTTTTTATGATAGAGTTACTAGCTTGATAGATGAAGGGAATGCTGTGGATGTAGCATATCTCGATTTCAGTAAGGCCTTTGACAAAGTTCCCCATGACATTCTTGCAAAGAAGCTAGTAAAATGTGGGCTGGACAAGGCTACCGTTAGTTGGATTTGTAATTGGTTGATGGACCGAACCCAAAGGGTGATCACGAATGGTTGCTTTTCATCCTGGAGGGAAGTGACAAGTGGGGTGCCACAGGGTTCTGTCCTGGGCCCAGTTCTGTTCAATACTTTTATCAACAATTTGCATGAAGGAATAGAGGGCATGCTCATCAAATTTGCAAATGACACCAAATTGGGAGGGGTTGCTAATATGCCAGAGGACAGGATCAAAATTCAAAATGACCTGGATAAATTGGAGAGCTGGGCCAAAGCTAACAAAATGAAATTCAACAGAGAGAAGTGTAAGGTCCTACACTTAGGTAGAAAAAATGGAATACAGAAATATAGGCTGGGGGACACATGGCTGGATGGCAGTACGTGTGAAAGGGATCTAGGAGTCTTAATAGACCACAAGCTGAACATGAGTCAGCAGTGTGATGCAGCAGCCAAGAAAGCCAATGCAATTCTCGGTTGCATCAATAGGAGTATGGTGTCTAGATCAAGGGAGGTACTGGTACCAATCTACTCTGCTTTGGTTAGATCTCATCTTGAATACTGTGTCCAGTTCTGGGCACCGCAATTCAAGAAGGACATGGTCAGGCTGGAGCAAGTCCAGAGGAGGGCGACCAAAATGGTGAGGGGCCTGGAAGCCATGCCCTATGAGGATAGACTTAGAGAGCTGGGTATGTTCAGTCTGCAGAAGAGAAGGTTAAGAGGGGACATGATAGCCAAGTTTAAATATTTGAAGGGATGCCATGTAGAGGAGGGAGAGGGCTTGTTTTCTGCTGCTCCAGAGACCAGAACAAGGAGCAATGGATTCAAGCTGCAGGAAAGGAGATTCCACCTGAACCTCAGGAAGAACTTCCTGACAGTCAGGGCTGTCCGGCAGTGGAAGATGCTGCCTCGGAGTGTGGTGGAGTCTCCTTCTTTGGAGGTTTTTAAGCAGAGGCTGGATGGCCATCTGTTGGGAGTGTTTTGAGGGTGTTCCTGCATGGCAGGGGGTTTGACTAGATGGCCCGTGTGGTCTTTTCCAACTCTACATTTCTATGATTCTATGATTTTATGATTCTATGTATGAGACTGTTTCTTCATAAGTAAGGCATATTTAATTACAACATTTGCAATTGCTGCTTTTGTTCCCCCCCACACACACACACACTTCTTGGATGAAAAACCCTAACATGCATATTCTGAAACAGCATAGAGAGCAACAGTTCCATCTTTTTATTCCACCTTTATGCTATGTCCATATTTTTGCTTGTAGAAACGGCAATCCTTGTTTGTAAAAAGTTTGTTAATACGCTGAAGAATAAGTCAGGTATTTGATATATAAGAAATTACTATTATGATTATGAAAAAATTGATATGAAATTGGTATTTATTACAGGGAAAAAGCCTGATATGAGAAGTATTTGATAAGAAGAAAATATTACAGATATTTCAATTTCAACTAAAATTTGTGCGGAAAAAAAGAGGAAAAGATCATTCCCCGTTGTGTTCAAATGTTTCTGAAGCATACATCTCTGTGAGCTATTGCCTTATTTCAATGGGATATTCATGCACCCCATATTTGTATATCAACCACTTATTCTCATGCATAGTTGCACTAAGAAGGAGGCAGTCTTTTGTTTCTCCTGTGGATCAGTGCCTCTGAGGATCCTGGAAAGTGATGAAATGATGTAATCCTACTGATCTGATAATCATTTGAACTTCCCTGAACTCACCAGCTTTGCCAGCAAACTGGCATTACCCTGCTCTTATGAAAACTGAACTTTGTTGAACTGGACTGGCTTTTGTTCATGCACGGAAAACTCTGGAGGTGAGAAGCCAGGGACTGCTGAACTTCTGTGAAATGTGACTGCATTGGCAGAAGCTTTGACTTAAAATGTATGGAGCAACAAAATGATTTTTTGGTGTCCTGAAAGCAAGGAAGATTAAGAAACAAGCCACAAGCCAAGCAAGAAACCAAGCAAACATCTGTGAAGTTGTGTCCATCAAATTTACCCAAACTGAAAGCTGAAAGAACTTTGGGTATCACCATATACAGCTCCAAATTAAAGGGGTTTTTAAAAATTTCCCCATAAGATGACATTTGTTTATTTAACTATTTCTACCTCTGCCCCACCTCTATAGCTAAAGATCTCAATTTAGCATATTTAACCAATTTGAAACAGCAGAGAAGAGAACACAGTAGGAGTACAGTAAACAATTTGACAAATTAAAACAAGACAGTTGAAAACCAGTAAAAAACGATCTGGATAAAAGATCTAGATGTGATCAATCAGGTCCCTAAAAGTTTAATGAAATGGAAAGCATGTAAATGATACATGCAATTTCTGGAGAGGCTGAATGGCGAATTTGTGAGGTATGTGGAGGCAGAGGGGACTTCACAGGCCAACTGCTCAGGGACACTTGGTGGCCCCAGAAGTCCCCACGGTCCAAAGAAAAATGTGAAGAAGGATTTCTCTGAGAAGAACATTCTCTTGTTCCCCACATGTCCCCAGAACCCTCTGGGGGAAGGCATGGGGTGCAATTGTGTCATTTCCCCCCATCCTTGAGCCATTTTGTTCTAATTCCCTGAGGCCTAAAACAGGTGAGAGCTCAGCAGGAGGTAATCCAACATGTGTGACTGTGGCGAGATCTGAAATCTCCAAGATGTCAGATTCACTCCAGTCTCTACACTGCGACTATGTCCTCTTTCTGCAATGGTTAGAATGAGCATGTGACACTTTGGAGAAAAGCAAGGGTTCATGATCCTACCGCTTTCCCTTTGCTCCAAATAACATACTTGATTTTACTTATTCCTTTGGTGGTGTAATATCTCCTCATACCCAAGCTCCTTTTACTACAGCTGCAGAGTATTCAATGGGTTGAGCTTCCTGGGTTTGTCAGATGTCATCTACGATGCTCACTTGAAGAACTATGACATTCTCTTGTTCTTCTATTGTGATCTCCCTGTTTGATCTTTCCTTCCAAATGCCCACCGTAGGGTAGTGTTGAATACAGAGCAGATCACCCATTTGAAGCTCATTGATATTACAAATGTTACAAGCAGATACATCATTGTGAGTGTTAATTGAAAGAGGACACATATTAGCACTAGCAAGCTTTCCCCTGGGAATTTATTGCTACTGCTATTATATGCATTGCTGACACAAAAGACAGATCCAAATCATGATAGGATCAAAGCATCCTGACACTGCCAAATTCCTCATTTTGTTTCTACAAATCTCAGTCTACTTCACTGTTGCAGTTTTATAAATATGCCAAACAGCAAAATGTTACATCCTTGTTGTAAGTTAGAAATGATTTTTTTGTGTTACTAAAAGAGGGAAGTAAGTTTATGTTTCATATGAAAATCTATCTAATATATAAAAGTCAAAGTTTGTCTGTTTGTCTGTGTCAGGCAAAGACCCCATATAATTGTCTGTGCTAAGTGAAACCCTCATATGATTGGCTGCTTAAGAAGATTCTATGGAATCCTGGGGTTGGCAGGTTAGGGGGGGCCTTTAGAATTCTCAGCCAGAGAGCTCTTGGGCCTCAGTCAACTGTGTCAGTCTTCAATAAGCTGGTCGCTATGGAGATGAGGCCTATCAGCAAGGAGGAGGGTAGTGTATTCCCTCAGGAACCCAACCTCTGTATGTTAATAACTCTGGATACAGATTGGATTGGGGAATATGGGGAAAAGTTACAGGTACTGGACAAGACAGTTTGGGGAATTACAGACACAGGATCTCAAACCTTTTCTATGAGGAAATAAAATCCTGGGCAATGTCGCGTATATGCGTTAGTGTTGTATATAGGGATGGGCCAACCAAATCCTCGAATTCTGGGTAAGGATCCAAATCCCTGTGCCAAAATAGGCAAACCGAATCTTTCGAATCCGCCAACTAAATAGATTGTTGGAGACCGGGATGCCTGAAAACTTGGGAGACCATATATACAAGGGAAGACAGTAAGTAGGTGAGGTTTTTCCTCAGAGTAATAATGGCCTTTGCTAACAATTTCAGAAATTACAGCTGGGCTTGTATTCTAAGATATTTGAATTGAACATTTCATACTGAAGTTCAGTACTTGACTGGAAGCTACAGGCTTGAGATTTCAAGGACAGCTGGAACATTCCTTTGCAGAGCTCCCTCGCAAACCTCTTTCACACACAATTCTGGGGTTTGGAGTTTTACACGGTGTCACAGCCTTCTCTGCCAAAGTCTGCTGGTGCATCATCAAACTACAAACCCCAGGATGCCAGAAGGAGCTATGCAAAGAAAAGCCAGTTTTATCTCTCTACTGTAGGATGTGGCCCTGTTTACACAGGCAGGAAAATGTGGGATTAATTCACATTTTCCTACCTATGTAGAAAGGGCCTTCATGTCATTTTCAATCTGGGGAGATCCTGAGGCAAAACTGTGATAATTGTCTTGGCCAGATTTCTTCAGAGGGAGGTTTGCCTTTGCCCAGGCTTTTGCTAATTCTGAGAGAGTGTGTCTTGCCCAAGATTATCCTTCTCTCCCTTGCTTTTTAAACTCTTCTTTAAAAAAGGATTCGAAAGATTCGAGATCCGTGAGATTCGTGGATTCCCAGAAACTTCCAGGGATTCGGATCCAGATTCGGATTTGGAAAATTCTGGATTCATCTCATCCCTAGTTGTATATATCTGGATCAAAGCCAGCATGGTGTACTGGTTTGCATGTTTTACTGCAACCCTGGAGACCACGGTTTGATTCCTTGCTTGGCCATGGAAACCTACCAGATGACTTTGGGTATGTCACATACTTTTAGTCTCAGAAAACCCCATTGAAGAGTTGTCTTAAGTCAGAAATGACTTGAAAGCACACAACAACAACAACAACAACAACAACAACAACAGTTACATCTCTGCTAAAAGTAAGAATGGAAGGACTATTCAAAAATGTTCAAAAAATGTTCACCCCACCCCCTCCAGATTTACTAAATCTGTGAGTCTTTAAGGTGCCACAGGTTTCATTGTTGCTTTTAGTGTAACAGATTAACATTGCTCTGTAGTCTGATACCCTTCAGAAATGAGCACTAAAATGTTTATGTTAAAGAAGAATAGAAAAGAGAGCATAGAGCAAAATGCAGAAATGTTTGTTGTCAGATGATGATTAATTATTATTCATTATTTAGTTGCATTATTTAGTGATCAATCTAATTTATTCAGATACATCTAAAATGCCCCTTGCTTAACTTTAGCCCATCCCATGGCTTTACAGTGTGTAAAGTTCAGGCAGTGTGTTACTGCCCTGGCTAGCCCAAGCTTTCGGGGATATAAAAAGATATCTCTTGATATCGATAATTCAACCTCACATACTCATTCCCCTCCACGTGCTTGCGAGGCCCCCGGACAAGCACGCACACAGGCTCGGCCGATAATCGCCATAATATTCGGAAACAATACAGGCAGGCCAGAAAAAGCCAACTCGCAGCTTTAGGAGACCTCAAAGCAAGTACCTCCATTAGGTATGCACGCAACTTTCAAAAGATCCTCTGCCCTGCACTGGCAGCTTGATAATCGGACTATACAACGCTCAAGTACTCCGCGTTTGCATACCGGCTATCCTATTGACAATTTGGCTGTAACTCAATCATTCAAATTCTGATCTTTCGGAGGCTTTGTCTCCAGCTCCAAATCTACTGTTTTCCCCAAGTCCGACCTAGGCTGCGGTCACAATTCTCCTTAAAAAACCCCTGACTTGGAGCGCTTCCTTGGATCACTCTTGGCTTCCATCCCGCCTTGCTGTCGCTTTGTCCAGCAAGCCATCCCCTCAGCCCCACGTGCTGAGATCCATGCTGCCCAGCTTCTCCACTTCTAACCGGGCAAGATAACTAAAGGAAACAAAGGTTGGAGTGGTATAGAGGTATTTTAGAGGGATTGCTGGTTTGGGTGATACTTCACCTGTCCTGAAGCCCAGAAAAATAGAGAGCGAGGCTGGGGTGCGATGTAGCTCAGCACCTGGAGCTGAGGGGAGGGTCGCCAAGCAAAGCGGCAGCAAGGCGGGATGAAACTCGGGAGCGTTCTGAGGAAGGTCTTGGAATCAAGGGTTTTTATAAAGAGAATAGTGACTGCAGGCTATGCCGTACTTGGGGGAGAACAATAGATTTGGAGTTGGAGACAAAGCCTCCGAAAGGTCAGAATCTGAATGATTAAGTTATCGTAGCGGTTCTCAATAGAGTAGCCAGTATGCAAACGCAGAGTACTTGGGTATTGTATAGTTTACCCATCAGGCTGCCAGCACGAGGCAGAAGCTCTTTTGTAGGTTGCGTGCATACCTATTTAGAGTACTTGCCTGGAGGTCTTCTAAAGCAGTGAGTCAACTATTTCTGGCCTGCCTGTATTGTAGTTTGAATATTACGGCTATTAACGGCTCAGCTTGTTTATGTGCTTGTCCAGTGGCCTCGCAAGCATGTGGAGAGGGAAAAAGAAGTGAAGCCAAATTATGATATCAAGAGGATATCTTTTAATACCCCCAAAGCTCGGACTAGCCAGGACAGTAACAATCCCCCCCCGAAAATGGGCGATGTTGGGGACAATATCGGACATTTTCCAATCAAAAAGCAAAAATCAATTTAGAACCGATTAGGGACTTACAGGTTGGTAGCCGTATCACTCCTCAGGAAAGGGAATTCCGGGAAGAGACTATCTTATAAAGATATTCCTAACCAAAACCTAAACCCAAACACACACACACCAATGGTAATAATGCAATAATCAACAATTTAACAATCCAATGTCCTGTCAATAGGGAACTGTCGAAGAATGAGCAAATGGCAGTAAAATAGCAAATGCAAAACGAAGCAATCAATGAAATACAGTAAGTCCAATGCATGGGTTTGGCAATGAAGGCGATCCAATGAGCCAACGGTTCAATGTGGAATAAAAGTTCGTAGTCCAGGGGAGGTGAGGTGCAAGCAAAAAGTCTTACACCTCCCCTCACAACAGGAAAAGTCTTTTAGCTAGAGTGGGTGAGCAAAACCTAAGTCCATCCAGGCAACGGAGCAGGAACAACAACAAAATGTCCAAGTAGGTGCAGCTTGGCTCGCTGCAAGTTCAGGAGCAAAGAGTCTTTGCAGAATTTGGAGCCTGGAATACTCCATAGGTTTCCTCGGGTCAGCAAACGGTAGTAGGGATGGCAAAAGTTCGTCATGGCACACGGAAGGCTGCGTGGTCTCCTTCCCTCACAGTCATGGGTGTCTTTGAAGAACTAGGAATCTCCAAGTCTCTGCCATCAGATGGAGCGGCAACTTCCTTCCTCACCCTGCCCTCAAGGGAAGCCAAATTATGATATCAAGAGGATATCTGTTAATATCCCCAGTGCTTGGACTAGCCAGGGCAGTAACAACATGATGCCAAGGGTCTTGAATTAAGTTTAAAAGAAATGTTGAGTTGTTAGATAGCTTCTTGGGTGTATGATTCTCTGCGTTGTTCGGGCCTCTGTACTGAGCAGTAATGTGAGAGGAATCTTCTTTTTTGCTTTTATAATTTTTGCTTTTATGTTTTTTTTGGCACACTTTAGAACATTTCTTGGGCTGATCTAAAAGTTTGAAAAGTTTCTTGAGATTCATTTTTTTTTTGTTATTTTTAACTTTGGTGTTTGTTTTGATGTTCTTTTTCTTTTGCAGCTTGATTTCTTTTTAATTTTAGCTGTTATCTTAGAATCAGGCTTGGAAAAGTCTGTATTTGTGCCTTTATTACAGAAACTAATTTATATATCTGGGGTAGCTGTTTTCTCATCTCTTTTATGCATTTCTGCCAAGGTGACCAGGAGTGCATAGCATTCGGACAGGAAGTTCTTAATTGGTTTCAGATCTTTAATTTCTTCAGAATATTTGCCAAAAAACTCTGCTAATATATCCAAACGTTCTTCTATATGGGTCTTGTACAAGTTATTTTTAAGAAACTCAACAACTGAATCAGATTTTACTGAGGAGTCGCTTTGCTCTAAAGGAATTTGGTCCATGTGCTTGTAGTTGCAAGTGATCTCCTCACAGCTATTTCTAGGGGCTGTGTTGATCTTAACAAGCCTTCAGCTTTGACTATTTCTTTTGCCAAATCTGTTGTCAACACAGGAACCTCGACATTTGTATAAGGTTCAAACCTTCTCCAGGGAGATTCTATTGACCAATCAAGACAAACTGAAGCCTGGCTTTTGTTGGGTATGACCTTAGTAGGGAAAAAGGCAGGAATTTTTGTCTGTTTCTTCCCCTGAGGTAAATCGAACACAGGAGGTGAAGAAATTCCCTTTTCCCTGCAAGCTTGTCTTGTGAGCATTCTGTTTACAGCCAGGAAAAAAAAAGTTGAGACTCAATTTCACTCCAGAATTCCACAAAATTATCAGCAGTGTAGCAGAAGGGAGTTAACTCCTTTTGACCGCCTTCACTATCAGCACCAATTTAAAATAATAGACCTAAAACAACGAGGCAGCAGACACAGCAAATACAAAATTAAAGTGAAGCTGGGAAGTTGCCTACAAAAATATCAAAGATATTAAAAGAAGGTTAACAAGGTGCAATAAGTGGTATTAGAAAAATCAAAAACAAAGTTGAAACAAACGATAGCAAGTGAAGGTTACTTCCCTGGTGCCATTTTGGAACCTTGCTCCATCCGGTATTTCACTAGATGGGCGCCGTGCCGTGAGCACCTGCATAAGTTGCAGGGGTACATTCTGCAATGGCCGTGGTACACACATGCTCAGAGTGAACTGGGTCAGGCCCTGGTCTTTTGCTCTTTGCCTGTTCGGCGGGAGCTCCCAAACAGCTAAAAAAAGAAGTAGCCAAATCTGAGACAAGCCGACCTCAGGCTTGCTTGCAGTTAACAAGGTTGCCAACATTCCTGACAGCAAGCCAGAATGGGCAGATACTGGGATGCACTAGCCTTGAAGGCATATGCAAATAAGGTATGATGCACAGGGGCAACAGGCTTTTAGATTAAGCTAGTCTCCTGCCCGTAGCGGACTGCGGAGACGGTTTCTGAATAGAAGGGCCAATGCCCGAATCAAGTGGCAGAAGACAGGGCATCCCTGACTGTTCTCACCCTAACATTAAAGGCTCACAAAAGAAGTGGGAAGGAGGTCCTCGATGTGGTGAGGGGCATGTCTGGGCAGTAGACTGGGAGTCCAGAGTCAGACCTGGTTCTTCTGAAAGGGTCATGAGGCCCCTTTTGTCTCGCCGTCTCCCACCAGAACATCATTGCACATGGCGCTTCTGGCCTCGGGGGAGTACCGACGTTCTGGCTTAAGCCGTTCCCTTCCTCAGGGTATCAGGGCTGACTCTGTAGAACCGATCTACCTCACAGGACAGGAGGACCTTGGGACAGCCATCCCTTGGCTCTTTCTTCTTCAAAAACCCTCCTCTCTTAAAAGGTAAAGGACAGATTTAAACACACCATACCGAATACACCTACAGCAAAACAACTATTTACAAATGGGGGACCTCTTCCTTTAGTAAAAACAAATAGCTTGCAACATGAGGATCTGCTTCTTTAACCAAGATACTAAACCAACAAGACTGACTGCTGGGATGATCTGAAACACCACCAAGATGATTAAAGGGTGGAGGGCAAAATGTGCTATGGCGTGGCCCGTGGAGGACCAGCTAAAGACATCCCACCATGACTGCTCTGAGTCCACTTCCAGATCTTCCGATGAATCTACAATCACCTTGGCTGAGTGATTAACGGTCAATGCAATTTGGTGGAGGGAGCGTGAGGTCTCTAAAACCTTTTCTGCTAGGCAGGAGAGATTCTGGAGCCATGTAGACACCGGGATCTCGTCTTCAAGGTGGAATCTGACTAATTCGGATTCCTGAGGCGTGTAGCCGGTCTCCAGAATATAATCTCTTATCTCACGCTGGAGATAGAAGTGTTGTCCATGGCAGTCCTGTACATGCTGATTGCAAAAGCAGAGATTGCCAGCGGTGCAGTTGACAGTTACACTGGCCCTGCTCGGCAAAACAGTTAACTGTGGACAGGGTGTTCTTAAGCAGAGGCAGTCCTGAGTGAGTTGGGCCAACACCTTGCGGGTAACCGGTGTGACCAAATATTCTGAAGTGTTACCGTGAAGGTAACTCTCTATGTTTTGAAAACAATGGACCCACTGTTGTGTAAACAAGCAACTAGTTATATTAAAAGAATGCGAACCATTTGACCAGTGGTACACTTGCTTCGGCAGCAATGAAGCGTTTGCACCGTAGACCTAGGTGGGACATAGGGTGGAGGCCTACGGGATCCAGAATCCTTTCGTGTATGACTTCCACCTTCAGGGTCAAATTATCCCATGTGGCATGCCTTATACGTGCCAAAGTGGCGGGGTGTTCCAAAGATTCCGGGTACCTCTCTCTCAGCAAACACAAGATCTCTGGATGCATCAACCCTATGAGACTGGCCTGAATTACTTGGGTGGCGAATGTTATGATGTTACTTTGCGAATGGGTGCACTGAATGGCTACCAAGAGGTTGTGGGTCATGGTCTTTAAAGACTTGCCCAAGTCGGCCACTATATCACCTTCAGCGCCGACCCATTGTGGAAGCAGTTGGCTAATTAAGTCCATTCCCCTTGCTAGCTTCGTTAAACCAACAGCGGAGGAGATACCAATCTCTTTTGTTTTAGTGCCGATGACTCCCAGTTTGTTAGCCAAGACCTCATTGTCTATGGTGTTAATAATTGCACCGCCAGTTCCTATGCCTCCTAGTACAGTCCCAAGCACACTCCTCTTAGGGCGATAGTGTGGGTGGGAAGAGGAGAGCCAACCCTTTTCCCAGTGCTCCATTGTGTCCAAGCCAGTTTCAGGTAGGTTTGGCATGCGGGAACTACCCTTGAAATATTCACCACCATGAAATTTAGGACCATGGTGGTGACGATCGGTTGCGAGTTGGAATAAGCCACCACCTCTATGTCCCTGCATGTAACAGTACTATCTACGTACATGTCCGGGCCCGTGCGGAGTGTGCACAGGGGTGGCTGGTCCCCACACTTTATTGCAAGAGAATGTGCAGCCTGTGGGATCACGAGTAAGGTTGCTGCATGTAAACAAAAAGGTTTTCCATTCCCAACCAGGACAGCAGTTCTCATAGGTGAATCTAGCTGTGAACAGTGAAGTGTCTCGCCTACGGCTTCGGACTAGCCTTATGGTCAATGGGGACGGGTCCGTCACCATTTCTGCACGTATCTTGGCCTCACTATCAGCTACGGTCATGACTAAACTGGAACTTACCCTGCCGATGGGGCGTACCTGCACCTGGGTAAATAACTGGAAGGGGTATCGCCTTTGGAACCAAGGCAACAACCAGGTGTTTCATAACAGGACCTCAGCTTCCTTATAGGGGTTCCATTGGCATATGGCCTGTACGTTGTGCTGTCCATCTATATTCACCTGAGCAGTATATTCCGGAGAGGTCCCCAGCGCCAATTCAACAAGTATGAGCAACACGAATGGTCCCATTCCGTCTCCCTGTAGGGAACAGAGAGATGGGGTGTCGTTACAATAAAAACTATAAACCTGCGGGTGCTATTTACAAGGGAAGGGGGAAGGAGAGGGAAGCTGGAGCAACCACCTCTTCATGGGGGTTGCCATCCCATGAAGGGAAGCAAACCCTGTCTGTCGCTCTGCGTGGCTATAAAGAGGGCATCCCCATCTGGGGCTTTCCCTTTCCACTCCTTCTTCCTGGTTTCCGGAATTACTGGCAAGAGCGGCAACGCCTGCTCCTGATTTGGGACCCGTACTCTAAATTTAGCGTGGAAGCTCATCTTGGATCCATGTGTCTCCGGGGAATCTTTCGCGCCAGTTAAAATGGTGATCGAAATGGAGCCGTAGCTAGTCGTGGCCCCCTTTACAATCACCAGCTTCATAATCCAGGTGGTGCCATGGCGCTTAAGGACAAGGTGGTGCTAGAATGTCTGCACGGAGGAGAGGCGGTAGCCAAATTCACCTCCGTGTATGGACATACATATTACTCAGTTCGTACTGGGACAGGGGCAAGAACTTTAATGGCGGCACAATGGTGCACAGCCGAAATCTCTACTGGTCCCTGATCTAGTTGCCATAGAAACCCATTCGCATAACCAATTGTGAGCTTGTTTCCCCGGAGGAAGCCGATGCCCAAAAGGCCGTAGTCTTCTCCCCGGTTCTCATATGCCCACAGCTGAAAATGGAACGTCTCTATGGACATTGGTATACCTGTCCAAGTTCGAGCTTGGTGACCCCCCCCCACCATATCCAGATAACTGGACACGTTCCGGCATAGGTTCACAGTGTCTCAAAAGTTTGGGGTGCAGCAAGTTTACTGCTGCACCCGAGTACCAGAAATGTGGAGGGAGTCTTATCCCTCTCGGTCCCTATGCCTGCCTTCACCCAGAACGTTCCCCACTTCTCTGGCTTCAACTTAGCCACAACGTTGCAGGGAAGCTTCCTGCAAGACTAGGGCACCGCTAGTCTTGCAGATTCAGGTTAGGGTAGTATCCAGCCGGAGGGCTTGGACCAGCTGTTTACTGCCCGCCTGGAGCTGCTTCTCCAGGGCCTCAATTAGTTTGGACGTGGGGCGTTTGTTGAACTGGCTCATGTCCAGCCCGAACCTGCGTAACATGCCCCAAAGGCGTACTCGATCTGATGAGTATGTTTGGGCAGTTGGGTCGTAGCCTCCAGACATCTCCCTAGGAGCGCTCAAGTCTGGGGACTGTTTTGGGACAGCAGGCGGAGGTGCGGAATTCCCTGCCCTGCTGGGCTGGCCTCGGGAGTCCCTAGCCTGCCAGTGCTGGCTGTCCTGCCTAGGATTGGGGCACGAGTTCCAGTTCTCCTTTGGGACAGAGTTCGGAGCCATTTTACGATGTTAGGAATGGGGCCCATAGTTCGAGTAGGTAACCTCAGTTATGGGTTCCCAGTTCCCGGGTTCCCTTCGGTGTGGCTTGGTGGGAGGTTTGAGGGATCCTGCCTCACAGAGCAAGTCGGAGAACCACTGGAGGTTGTTCCCAAATTCCTCCCAGTTGGTGGTGGCTGGATCCACCAAACCGAGAGCCATTTTCGTCTCGTGATTAAGCCTCCATAAAGAAGCGTCTTAAATTCGAGATGATTGAAGTCATATCCATGGGGCATCAAAGGGACATGTTCAGCCAGAATGGCGAGGAGCTGCTTCGGTGCCACATAAGCCTTAGGGTTCTTACGAGGACCCTGCTGCTCCATGACATAGAGCACTCTCGCACTCTGTCAGGACCACAAAATCCTAACGACCTCCCTCACACAGTCGTGGGCCTCGAGCCTAACCAGACCTCGAGCCATCACGGCCGATTTGAGAGTCGGGAGCTCGGAGGGGGACATACAAAGCCGAGCCAGCTGGGTCAGGTCTTGGCCGTTGGCTGTGGGATGGAAATGCATGACTGCATTCAGCCACATAATTCCCATTGACCGATTCAATGGACCCAACTGGTCCTCTATTGCTTTCACTTCTGTGGCTCACCAGGGGACCCTAGTCTCAGTGACCTGCATCTCCTGGGTCTCTGCCCTTTCTGAACTACCTTCGCCAAGGGGGGGTGGTCCGCCTGGTCATGGACCTGGTCTCCACAGGTTTGACTGGGACCTTATGGTCACTCAGTGCTATACGACAGCAAAGAATTTCCCAACCCCACCAAGTTTGACCCACAGCATTTCTTGAATGAAGATGGGACCTTCAGGAAGAGCAACTATTTCATGCCCTTTTCAGCAGGTAGAATGAATCTTCCTCCATTAGGCAACATCCTTGGGAATTCTGTTGTTGAGTGGCTCTTTCTGGTTCTCTCAGTTGTCTATTGCTGAGGATATGATTGTGCAGTCCTCTTTACTGTACCCTTCAATGGACTGTTACATGACTGTAGGATGTGGAATCTTTCAGATAGAAGGAAGTTCCTGATTGGCTCTTCTTCAACAGCCAGAACTATTGATCGTGATGCCATACATCCATGATGATCAGAGTGAAGCATTTTAGACTGCCATTTAAAAAAAAAAAGAGCAAAATATCCTCCCCAGTGCTGGACTTTTCTCTCGTACTGAATGATAAACCTCAGAGCTCCCATCGTCGAGTGCTGAAATATCCATTGTGTACATGGAGAAGGTGTTAAGTATCAGGCCTTTTTGGTTCATTCTTTGCTAAAGAGTTGTAAAAAAGTGAGTCTTGTTCCTCTGCTGTGCTCGTAGTCATGGTAACTAGCAGGCCGGCTTGACCCAGCCAGTGCAATAAGAAGACATCTGGCAGTTCTCAGTTCCTGTATGTTACTCAAGCTTTTTGGAATAAAGCACTAGTTTTAGTTTTTGCAACTATGGCCTGGACTCTGGACTCTGTTCATTTTATAACTCTGCTGGTTTTATGTGTCAGCCTGGCCTGAAGCCCTGATAGTTTATGGCTGTGGGTCATGCTTCTTCCTTCATATACATCTGGACTACAGCATGTCCCCTGTGAGCCCCCAACAGAAGAACCTTTGCAAAGGTGGAAAGACGGCAACACTGTATTTCAGAATATATAATGTTTGATTTTATATTAGGAAGAAGAATGGGGTGTTTGGGTCAGTTGAATGAAGGTGATTGGTTAAGGAGGTAGAATAAATTAAGAGAAACAATTAAAGAAAGGAAGTGGCTCAAAATTATAGAAGGCACAATTAATACAATTCTCCATAAGAAGAGATAGGAATTTTAGATAAAAATTGACTCTGTTCCCTGAGGGGTGGGAGGGAGAGAACAGTAAAAGTAGTATTATATTTATTGGAAAATAATTTATTGGCTAGGGATGGAGTGCTGATCATTTTGTGTTAATCATTTTAGAATAATTTTTCTGTATGTATATCAGTGTGTGTATGTATGTGTGTGCGTGTGTGTGTGTATACACACACACACACACATACTGATACACACACACACACTCTGATATATATATGTGTGTGTGTGTGTGTGTGTGTGTGTGTGTGTCAGTGTTAATCTGTAATCAATATTAATCTCCCCAAATAATATTTTCTTTTGAAAAAATATAAAAATATAAAATCTTACAATTGGAAGGGGCTACAAGAACTGTCTAGTCTAATTCCTTGATGTGCAGGAATACGCAACTACAGAACTCCAACCTCTGTTTATAATTCTCCAATGAAGGAAAGTCCACACCCAAACCGCACTGTTGAACAGTCCTTGCCACCAGGAAGTTCTTCTTAAAATTTCAGTGAAATCTCTTGTAATTTTAATCAATTAGTTCATGTTGTAGTCTCTGAAGCAACAGAAAAGAAGCTTGCTCCATCTTTCTCATGACATCCCTTCAAATATATAAAGATAGCTGTGTTACCTCTTAACTTTCTCTTCTGCAGGCTAAGCATACCCAGTCTTCTCCTCTTCAAGGTAAACATACCCAGCTCCCTAAGTGGCTCCTCATAAGATCTAGTTTTAAGACCCTTGATCATCTTCATTGCCCTTCTTTGGACACGTTCCAACTTGTCAATATCCTTCTTGAACTGTGATGTTCTCAACTGGGTACAGGATTCCAGGTGAGGTCTGACTGAAGCAGAATAGAGTGGGACTACTAATTCCCTTGATCTGGAGACCGCACACTGTTTATACAAGACTATGTCCTTTGCTCCCTCTTTGACACTTTCTCTCTGCTCTTCCTTTCCTTTTTGTGTCTCCTCGCAGGCAAGCGGATCTGTGCAGGAGAAGGTCTGGCCCGCATGGAGCTCTTCTTGTTCTTCACCACCATCCTCCAGAACTTCAAGCAGAAGCCCCTCACAGACCCCGAGGACATAGATATCATACCCTGGCTGAGCAGCGTGAGCAGTGTCCCCCAGCCCTATCAGCTCTGTGTTGTCCCTCACTGAAAGTGTCACCTCTGGAGAAGAGATGCCTTCACAGATGGCTGGAGAAACTCAGCTTTGATATCTGTTTTAAAATATTATCCTTTTTCTTTTCTTTTTTTTTTTTTAAAAAAAAATTTTACTAAATATAAATCAAAACATCCAATGAAGAGAAACAAACAATAACTTGTAAAATTAAAAAAAAATCCTACCTAACACCATGACAATAAATGAACAGACAGACAGATACAAATATAAATGACAAATAACAATAATACCTTGCCCCATAGAGCTTATAAAGTCCAGAGGGTTAAAGAACTTCCCACATGATAAGGGATCAGCTTAAATTCTTATTTTCTAATAGTTTTCCTTTCTTAGGGAAAAAGCAGGCAGGGGTGGGGGGGAAGAGTTGATTCTATATTACTTTCCACTTTCTCATTTCTTTTCACTGTATGGGAAATGAGACTTTGAACAAAAGAAGTATTAATCTTTCTTAATGTTTAGCATTCCAGAGTATTTACATATCTGTAATTATACGTATGTGTGTGTGTACAAACACACACATGCACACACGAAGGAAAAACAAACCTAATATGTAAACAAAACTGATATTTCCTAATTACATCGTAGCAGTTCCAAACTTATAAGTTAACCAGTTATAATAAATAATTTATTTAATCTTTAAGTCCAGAAATCACTAGTTCTGTTTAGAGAGGGGTATCTTTGGCTTCAGTAAACTACAAACCCCAGGATTCCACAGGATGTTGAAAGTGGAATAATAGCACTATAACGGGCAAGTGCGGAAATGGACTTAGATATATAAACTTACATATATCCAAGGCCATTTCTGCAGTAGCCTGTTACAGTGATATTATTCCACTTTCAACATCCTTTCTATAATTTCTGTTAATTTGTCTATCCATTCTTCTTCTGTAGGCACTTTTTCCAATATCTAGCTGGAACTATTCTGGATGCTATCACCACGTACCAGCAAAGTCTACCAATTTCTCTCTCTCTTTTATTACCAAATTCAAAAAGATAAAATAGAAAAAAAATCTGAATCAAAATTAACTTTCCTCTTTAAAATGATTTACATTCTGGATCTCACCAAATACTAGAGTTTTTTTCACTCTTTCAGAATTCCACAGGATGTGAAGAAAGATCCAAATTGCCAATTTCCACATTTCCAATATTTGTTATTTATATCTTTATATATCTTTGCTATTTTGTCTAAGGAAAGGTATTACCTAAACATCATTTTCAGAAAATTTTCTTTTTAATCCTAAATATTTACATTATTTCTTTTCCACAGTTCTCCCCAGTTATCCAGAGCTACATTGTGACCCAGATCCTTTGCTCATTTAACCATATTCTCTTTCATTGTTTCATCTCCTAGATTAAATTTTGTATATATCTGTATATAAATAACATTTTATATATATTATCAATCAGATGTTTCCCCCTTTTAGTAAATAATTGTTAAATTCCATTTTTCACAAATCAAAGCCCCGATTTTTCATATTCATTTTAAATCTCCCTGAGATCTATAAATATGGGCACAACTGGATGTTTATACTTTTGCCTACTAACTGCTGTTTCTCTTTTGGTTGATATAATTCTCCTTTTTGAGTCAAGAGATCTCTATAGGTGTTCCACTCGCTTTCTCTTTGCAATCCTTTTAAAGACAGTGCTTCACATGGGGATAACCAATGAGATATTTTAGTGTATAAAATTAGTTTTTATTTAATCTAGACTGTATACAATGCCTTCCTAATTAAATGATTTTTGAACCTTTTGATTTTTGAAATTTGGCTGTACTATACCACAGGAAGAAATGCCAACCAAAATGAAGGTCATGATCTTCCATTGCCAAGAGCTTTGGATTTTATCCAGGGTCTCATCCAGACAGCTTCATAACACAACTTGAGATCTAGGACAACAAGCCCTCCACTATCTTTAGTATCTGCCACATGTTTGAGTTGTATCCTGGTTTTGGTAGGGTGAGTACAAATTATCCTGACCTCAACTTCAAGCAACAGTCAGGGTTCCCAAGTCAAAAGTTTTGAAACCAAGAGGTATCTGGTGTCAGAACCGTCCAAGGTCAAGAAAGCTGCAAATGAGAGACAGGTTTCCAGAGTCATTAAACAATCCAAAAGCTGTAAATCCGTTACACACACTTGTACAAGCCAAACTGTCAAAAGGAAGATTTCCTTCAAGAGGATGAAGATGGAAGAATATTAGGGGTAGAATTACAAAAATTACAAAATCACAAAAAGAAGGTAAAAAAATACTATTAATTGGTGTGTATGTCCCTAATGAAAATACAGGGAAATTTTATAAGGAAATGAAAAGGAAAATAACCGAATATGAATATGACGATTAGATATTAGCAGGAGATTGGAATGGAGTTATGGATGTGAAAATGGACAGGAAATCTCATATGAATAAACAAGATTCTGGACAAAGAGGGAAACTCCCAAGAACTTTTTTTGAGATGTGTGAAGAAATAGTAGTAAAGGATGTTTGGAGGACTTTTTATGCAAATGAAAGAGATTATACATATTTTTCTGAAGTACACCAATCCTGGTCATGAATAGATATGATATTGGTTTCAAAACAATTGCTGACAGAGATAAAGAAGATACAAATACTGCCAAAGATCATTTCAGACCATCATCCAGTGGAGATGCAAATACAAGAAGCTACAAAACAATTTCAATGGAGAATGAATGACAATCTATTAAATGATGAAGAGGTAGTTAAACAAGCAAAAGAAATCTTGAAAAATTATTCTAAAGAAAATGTAAAAGATGATATGAAGATGAAGACGGTCTGGGATGCCTCAAAAGCAGTAATGAGAGGGGTTTTTTTATTAAAAAAAGACATACCTAAAATAAGGAAAAGCAACAGAAATATCAAGAATTGATAACAAAACTGCAAGAAAAAGAAAAAGAACATAGGGATAATCCAAAGAAGAAATCAATACAAATGGAAATCAGGAAAATACAAAAGGAGATAACGTTGCATTCACAAGAAGAAATAGAGAAGAAGATGAAACAATTGAAATTAACTTGAACAGGCAAATAAGATCGGGAAATGGTTAGCGTATAAATGGAAAATGGGAAGATTCTGTAAATAAGATTAAGATCTCTAAAATATCACAAGAGAAAGAGGAACAGCTAAATAAAAAAGTAACAACAACCGAGATAGAAGAGGTGATAAGAGATTTGAAAATGGACAAGGCACCAGGTCCAGATGGATTTACCGGACTTTATTATAAAAGATTTGTAAAAGAAATAATTTACTCTTACCAAGCAACCTTGAAAGAGGTAGAAAAATATGGGAAACCACACTCATGGGGAGAAGCAAATATAGTGGTAATATCTAAAGAAGACAGAGATAAAAGAGAGGTAAAAAACTACAGACCAATATCTCTTCTGAACGTGGATTATAAAATTTGGGCGATAATATTGGCAAAACGCTTGAGACAAGCAATACAGGATAAGATACAGGAAGGACAAACAGGTTTTCTCCCAGGCAGACAAATGAAGAATAATATTAGAACTTTATTGAATGTAATTGAATATTATGATAAAAACCCAGGAAAGAAGATAGTAATTATATTGTTGGATGCAGAAAAAGCTTTTGATAATGTTTCCTGGGATTTTATGCATTATATTTTAAAAGAATATGGTCTGGGAGAAACATTTTGTGAATGAATGAAGAGGGTATATCAGGAACAATCAGCAAAGTTGATAATAAAAGGAGAGAAAACATCGAGTTTTGAAATAAAGAAGAGGGTAGGGCAAGGGTGCCCATTATCACCGTTATTATTTATAGTAGTATTGGAGATATTATTGACGGCAATAAATGAAGATTCACAGTTAAAAGGTTTAAAAATAAAGAAGAAGGAAATAAAATATAAAGCTTTTGCTGATGATGTAATTATATTGCTGGAGGAACCACAAGAATCTATACAGAGGTTGTTGGATATTCTGCAAAAATATGGGAAAATGGCAGGATATAAGATAAACAGAGAAAAGATGAAGATGATGACTTTAAATACAACAAAAAAAGAACAAGAGGATTTGGAGAAGAGATCTGGATATCAAATTACAAAAAGAATAAAATCTGGGAATAGTAATTACAAATAAAACTCAAGAGCTATTTGTTAATAATTATATGAAGACATGGAAGGAGATTCAAAGTAAAATGGAAAAATGGATGCATATGAACTTGTCTCTCCTAGGAAGGATAAATGCTTTTAAAATGTCTTTATTACCTAAGTTAATGTTTCACTTTCAAAACTTACCAATAATAAGGAGAGAAAAGATTTTTAAAGACTGGGAGAAAGAGTTGCGGAAATTTATCTGACAGGGAAAGAAACCAAGAAAAAGAATTAAAACATTACAAGATGTAAAGGAAAGAGAAGGCTTTGATGTACCATCTCTGAAAATCTATTATTAAGCATGTTGCTTAGAAATAATAAAAGGCTGGATACAGTTGGAGAATACAATAACAAAAGAAGTGGAAGAAATAAATAATAGATTTGGTTGGCATGGATACTTACATTATGACAAAGCAATTGTAAATAATGACTTTAATAATCATTGTATACGAAAGACTATATTGAAAGTGTGGATACAAATAAAGCGTAGATTTTATAGAAGACTTCGGAAGTGGACCTCACTGCAAGAAGCTTTTAAAATTGCTCCAACAAAATAAGGACATCTTTTAATGTATTGAGAGTTGTTAAAATGGGATGGAGACAAACCTAGAATGCTCACAGAAGAGGAATTAAAAGAGTTAGGACATGAATTTAATTGGTTCCCATGGAGACAATTAAGAGAGAGATTCAAGATGGATCAAAAATTTTATGGGTTTGAAAAAAATGATAATGAATTAGATGTGTTGATGAAAGGGGACCAGAAAAAAGGGAATCTCTAGATTTTACAAAATATTGTTGCAAAGGGAAATGGAATCAAAGATAATAAAAGATAATATGGTTAGATGGGCTCAAAATATTGAACACCCAGTTGATCCAACAGGGGCATAAGGGCATGGAAAACAGATATAAAATTTACACCATGTTTAAATTTAAAGGAAAACTTTCATAAAAGGTTATACAGATGGTACATGACACCTGTAAGGTTGAAAAGAATAACAAAAAATGGGAATGGAAAATGTTGGAAATGTGATGAAAAAGAAGGGTCCTTTTTTCATATGTGGTGGACTTGTAAGGTAGCAAGGAAATTCTGGAAAGAAATACATGATGAAATTCAAAGAATGTATAGCTTAAACTTTGAAATGAAGCCAGACTTTTATTTGTTGAACATGTTAGGGCAACAAAGAGAAATAAGATCTTATCAGAAAACTTTGTTATATGTAATAACTGCTGCAAGAATGACCTATGCACAATATTGGAAAGAAGGAAATTATGTTGATATAAAAGAATGGAAATTAAATGTTCTGGATATGGTAGAGATAGGAAAGTTAACTTTTTCACTTAAAAATAAACCAGTCCAGAACTTTGAAAAAGAATGGAAAGAAGTTTTGAATTGGATAAAAGAATGAGGAAAAGAAGAAACAAAGGAAGAGTGTTGGAAATGTTGGTAATGAAAATTAAGGATTATACTTATAGAATAAGTTGAATGTAACAATGTTAAAAGTAATAGTGTGACAGTGTGATTAACTCTTAAATTAACTCTTAAATAGAAATAATGTATAAATGGGATGTAAACACAAACTCAACTGTGTTACCCTGATTTCTGGGGTCCCAGGAGGGACACCTAAATGTGCTCAAACAATGGGGAGGGAATTAGCACAGAGCACAAGTTTGCAATGCAAGAGGCAGGGTAACGTAGCGAGATCTTGAGCCCTATGTCTACGGGGTCAGACCAAGTCAAGGATGAGGCAGAAGTTGAAAATAATAATAATTCTTTTGTTGAAACACAATCAAACATGTGTATGCAACACATTCACACAAGGAACTATAGAAATAAAGGGAGGAGTTGGATAGAGGGATTTTGAGAGGAGGTTTGGTATGGGAAATACTATACCTGTCCTGAAGCCCGGTAAAAGCAAAGAAGCTGGGGAGCGTGGATTCTCAGCATGTGGGGCTGAGGGGAAGGCTCGCTGGACAAAGAGACAGCAAGGTGGGATGGAAGCCAAGACCGATCCAACGAGACACTCAAAGTCAGGGGTTCTTATAGGGAAAAATGTGGCCACAGGCTAGTCCGTACTTGGGGAAAACAATGAGTTTGGGGCTGGAGACAAAGCCTCTGAAAGGTCAGTACTTTAGATGATTGAGTTATAGCCAGATTGTCAATAGAGTGGCCAGTATGCGAATGCGGAGTGCTTGAGAGTTGTATAGTCTGCTCATCAAGCTGCCTGCATGGGGCAGGGGATCTTTTCGTAAGTAACATGCATTCGGCGACGACTGGCCTGCCTAGATTGGGATTTGAATGGTTCGGCTATTGTCGGCCATGCCTGTGTCCGTGCTTGTCCGGGGGCCTCGCAAGCACTTTGAGAGGAATGGGTACAGAAGGCCAAATTATTGATATCAAATGATAATATCCCACAAGCTCGGGCTAGAAACAGCGGTAACAACTGGAAAAAAGATGCTTGGAAGCGGGGGGGGGGTATTTTTCTGTGTAAAATTTCAATAAAAATATATATGTTTTAACTTGCCAAACTTGCTCATGTTCTCTTTTAATCTTTTGTATATTGAGAACCTATATACTATTTTTATTTTTTAACTAGAATATATAAAAGACTATTTCTCTTATCCTATTTTGTCTTCTGAATTTCCTTTTTATTTACAACAGTAATCCTTTAACTGTGTGCCCACCTGGGACAGTTTAATTGAACCACAGCCTTTTCCCAGGTTGTTATCTCAGAATGCCCCCTTTCCTAGACTGATGGTCACTACCACATCCTTTGTTCCATGCCCCACTGTAGGCTGTAAGTCCACGGGATCCCCTGCAGATGGAGTATTCATGCCTGTACCTGCATTGGTGCTAGTTGCAGAACATCTGAGTACTTCGCTTCCAACTTAGGAGGAAGGCTTGAACTGCCTGTCTTGCAGACACATGAGGTAACTGCTGTAAGTGTTACCCAATTAATTAAGTGCTTGCTTTCTGAATCGGTCCCTGGGCTGGACTAGCTGGGGTTATAATTTGTACCCATCTCAACAAAGACAAGGGTCACTTGCTGATCTGAAGAAAACCTCATCATGCCAGACCTGATCTGAAAGTGACAAACTGTACACATTATACCAATACAGTGTGCCCTCCATATATGTCAAGGTTCCCTTCCAGAAACCCACACATCACATTTTAGTTAATGGATGTGACATGTGGGTGCCCGCAGCAGTGCAGGTATGCGCCTGCAGCATCCTTTGAGTATAATGGGACATGATGCTTTATGAACCTTCCATTTGTGCATATGAAGGTTGTGGTAAGGGAGGGCCCACAGTATATCACAGTAAGGATAGGGGCTATCTTGGTTGTGCCTCCATTAAAACACCTATATAAATAAGAAGTCCTCATAACCCATTGCAGCAGCTCCTCTCAGTATTGTTTCTCTGAACTCTCTCCTTATCCTTCTTATCCTCTTTGTCCTGTTTTTCTCCTCTACATCCCAATATAAAAAACTGAATATGCCCACATCCCCCCCTTTCCATATGCACTCCTTATTAGCAGGAACAAATGATCCTCTAGTGTCCAAGACTGGTGCTTATAGGATGATGCCTATGTTGTAGACCATATCCAGACCAATTGAGTGTCCCAAAGGTGACCACTGCCACCTTCCATAGGTGGCCTCTGAGATCTGTGGCATTGCACCAGTGTTGCTTGACCCATACTAGTCACCTGGGGCAGATCCCATTGAGCTCCGTGACTTATGACATAATTATGACATGACATAATAAATCCACTCGCTTCCATCAAGCATCTGCTGCACCTTCTCACCTGCAGCTGTGTGTTATTCTACATGTTCTGTGCTGTGCTTTGGTAATTCCACTGCCTCATATCTAGATGCCTTTTCCTGGATGCTGTCTACTATCCCTGGCTGGATGGATGTGGCACCCACTGGAAGGAGAGTCTCTAGCCAGCCTGTTCCAAATGAGAAATATGTTTTCTTATATGGGGCAAGCCTTCTTCTTCTTCTTATTTCCCTTGGGTCCATTCATATTCTGGGCAGTTTCAGCTGGCTATTGAATCTCTATCATCTGGCCTTCTCTAAAAACTCCATTCTGGATGCCACCATTCCCAGATCCAAGCCTTCACTCAGGCACCCAGAGGAAGAGAAAACTAAGGGAGAGTTCTCCTTGTCCTTCTTTTTTTAATATAATTTTATTAAATTTCACAAACATTAAAAAAGGATTATTTGACTTGTACTTGTTACATGAATTTTCTTCTGTTCTTCCACGCTGTTCTGGTCAACATTTCCCGCAGCTTAGTCCTCTTGTTACATTAGTGCATCACAATAAATTGATTATCTCATCTGTTCGAACACACATTTCCTTCTCCTAACAATCATAATATAGTCGTTCTGGCTAGACAGTTCCCTACCATCACTCTCTTCTGCTTAACTCAAATCATCCTGTGCCAAAATATTTCCATATCCCTCTCTTGAAGCTTCTGTTTTCTCCACACACACACACACACACACACACACACGCACACACATATTCATTTAACTCTCCAGTACCTACGACCCAAAATCTTAAAATTTTTAATTATTTCTGTCGTATGCCTGGCAGTCTGAGCAATTATTACTGCAACAATTCCCCATCTTCTTACCCTGAATTCCATTATACTAAAATGTCTTGTTTCTCCTTAAGTACTTTTTAAACCCCTTCTCCCATTCAGCAATATCACAATGTTCATATTCATGAAATATATTGATATATCATCAATTGCAAGCTAAATTAACAATGTCAAAATAAAAATCCATCAATCATCATCTTCCCGTTCCCCTCTCTCATCTGGTGCCCTGCAGCCTGGATATTCATTTGCAAATTCTCTGTACTCTTAAAGTCGCTTATATTCCAAGCTGCACCGCACCCAAGAGAGAGGGTATAGAATCCTGTGACTTTATCCGCTCCTTTTCCCCCCTCCCTTCCTGGACTTTGCGGTCCGGAGTCTGTTTCTGAATTTTTACTGTATGCTCCTAATCGCTTAAGTTCCGAGCCGCTCCGTCCAGGAGAGTGAGGGTCTTTACTTGAATAACTTCCATCACAATCTCCCCGTTCCCCCCTCCCATCTTGGACTTCACCACCCAAAATTCATTTCTAAAGATTATCTGTAATTTCTTTGTCGCTTAAATTCCAAGCAGCTCAGTTCATGGGAGGAAGGATCTTCCAATCAAGTCTCTTCCACCACAGGTTTCACAGTCTCAACCCTTGACATCACATTGTTTATATTACTGACAATATATCACTTATAGTAAACTTGTTTGACATTGCTGAAATACATTGCCCCTTCTCAAATCCAGAACCCTGTGCCTTTATCCGCTTTATATTCCCTCCTCCCCTCTTGAAGCTGCCTGGAATTCATTTCAGAAGATTCATTGCATTTTCATTGTCGCTTAAGTTCCAGGCTGCTCCATCCGTGGGAATGAGGATGTTTTGGGTTAGATGACCTTCAACACAGTCTCATAGTCTCAACAATCCAAGAGAATCAAGAAACAAGAGTCACTCCACAGGAATAAAAAAAAAAAAAAAAGGAGACGTGCAGCTCAAATGCTTTCAATCCCAAAACATTCCTCCAAAATCCAAAATCCAAACCCCTAATCCATAAATCAAATTCCAGATCTTCTCAGTCCAGCCAAAATATCGAAGTATTATACTGTAGAAAATTTAGTGTCCAAATGGAGATTATAACTCATTTGTAATCCATCAGTCCAAATGATCAATTATATGCCATCTTATACTGTAAGTCCCAAATGTGATTCATAAGTCTTTCTTTTTTTCTTTTAAGAAATATTAACTTCAATCCTTGTGAGTAAGCAGCACTCCCAGCTAGCCTTTTCTTAAAATTCCAGCCACCCCTTTAAGAAAAACTCCCAGCCATAACGAACTCACTCAGGCTCAGGGTCCCCTCCATTCTTTCGCTTCTGCCCACCGTTGCATGCCAGCACTGCTGCGATATTGACAGAATCGCGAGCAGAACAGGTTAAATGACTCTTATTAAATTCTTACATGTTGTTTGATGTCTTCTTTTAAAAGTTGACGGCGGCACTTGTGCCGCTCAGGCGGCGATCCCGCTGGCTCCGTCTTGGTCCTTCGACCCCACTGGCGCTTTCCACTCTCCCAGCCGGGCAGAGCAAACGCCGGTTTTGGGGTCCCCATCGGACCCGTTCCGCACCCCTCGTACCGGAGGGGTGTTCTGCCGCCTCTGTGGTGGCAAAAGAGGCGGCTGGAGTCCAGCGGGTGGCTGCTCGGAGCCGCGCCATTGCGCAGCTTCAATCCGAGCTGCCACTCGCGCCGGCCATGCAACCGGAAGGGGCTCCTTGTCCTTTTTTAGGGGCTCCTTGTCCTTGGCTACCAATGCTAACTGTCCCAGTAGTTTCCCTGTAAAGTAATGAGGATAGATTAACAGCAAGACCAATATCAGGACAGTAACATAGCTTAACACCCTAAGATTCATCTAAAGCCATATCTTGCCCATGGAAAAAATATCAGCTAAGAAGTAAGTAGGGGTGATACGCTTCCTATATGCCTGGACCATCTGCTGAAGCCTCCAGGCATGAGGACCAAACAGGCAGGGATTAGGTTGAAAGACCCCAAGCTAGGCCCCAAGTTTGTAGATACCTCCCAGAAAACCTATCCACCTACTTGCAGAAGAATGGAATAGGGATTTTACTACTGGTAATGCTACTAACACTAGGCCTATGCCACCGGTCTTTCTGACATGCTGAAACTGTGAGGAAGCCTGCTAGAATGTGGTGAATAGCTGAGAAGTATGTGTGTGGTGGGGGGAGGTGATACTTCTCAGCTAGGATTGCTAGATTGAAAGCTGTAGTGGGCTCCTGTACTTTTAATGATTGTGCAGAAAAGGGGACTTCAGCAGGTGTTGGTTGTCGTACAAGCAGATAAATGGGAGCCATTTCCAGTTTTCAATCTGGCAGCTCTACAACTCTCAGCCTAATCAGAGGCTGAGGAGGTCTGGATGGGTAATCATTCTGGTCTATTCCTAAGAATGGGGTAGGATACCTGTTTTGCTACTCTCTCTTACTCCCAAAGAGGCCTTCTAGCCTGGTTGGTTGGCTTCTTGTACCAAGCAGAGTAAATGGAACCCTAGGCTAGAGTGTCAAAGGGAGATGGCCAATTCTGCTGCTTTCCTCTTCCAAAGAGGCCCTTCTCATCCCACTAAGCCTTGCCAAATGTTTCCCTCGGGATACTGGGATGCTAGGCCTGGGGTCAAGCGAGGTGATTAAACAATGGCCTTGTGTAGAATCAGGGCTGATAGGCCTGCCTGAAGGCACAAGGAGAAGGGATCGAGTAAAATTTCCACTCATCCAGTGGAATCCTCACTCTGAACTTGACTCAGCATTTTTTCCACACCTGGTCAAAGTATGAGGGCATTCTGAGCATTGCAAACCGACTAGCTACTTGGGCATACATCACTGCAAAGAATCAAGAGTTCAGGGACTTCCTTTTTGATGGCAATTGAGGGATGGTCCACCAGAACACCTGCTGCATCCCAGTAGATTGCAGATGACCTAGAGAAAACTGATCTCCTTGAAG
The DNA here is from genome assembly GCA_030412105.1 of Cyclura pinguis. Taxonomy (NCBI): domain Eukaryota; kingdom Metazoa; phylum Chordata; class Lepidosauria; order Squamata; family Iguanidae; genus Cyclura; species Cyclura pinguis. Next base: position 10,595,416 of record CM059599.1, on the reverse strand, counting down.
TTCTCCAAAGTGCTTTGACATTGTTTGTGCCTCCCATGTTGCTCCCATGATACTGGTGGGAAGGACAATTCATTCACTAGTGTGAATCTGGTGCATGATTCTTTGCCAGATCCAGCCAGTGCTAGGTTTGTTTCAAGTACAGTGAGTGACTTCTGCCATCTTCCATCAACATTTCCTTTTTAGATGCAGAATAAATCAAATAGGCCAGTCTCTAAAAACAAAAGAATAAGTGGACTCAAACTGGACATCTGAAATCTTCTCAAAAGGGCAGCAAAATAAATATTTAAACACCAGTGGGAGAACACATCAGCCTCCCAGATGTTGAAACACTTTAGAGATATTTACATACTGAACTGTACACATGTTGACACTGTATGCACACATGCTCAGATGTGTGTGAGCATCTCTGTACCTACATTCATTCAAGATCCATAGCCCTGTACAAGAATTCTCTTACATCCTGAGTACAGCTATACCTGAACAGAAGGAACAACATCTTATGTCAACAAGATGGAGAGTAATGCACACGTACTAAGTTACATGATGATTGTGCATTAACGTATTGCAACACTGTGTAGCAGAAAGTGAAAACAAATGTGCAGTGTGAAAAGGGCACCTGATTTTGCAAGACAGAATGCATGTCTGCATGTGAACTGGCACCATATGTGCAATGGTAGTATACCCACAGTACTTGACTAAATATGGACTTTCTGCATCAGACAAAAATGCCTAACAACTTCTGTAGGGTAACTTATGCATGTGTAAGTCATAAGCAGGATGCCAGTCATATATGTTTCTGTGAATGGACGCTCTGCCATTGATTACCAGGTAGCTGCTGTGAAGCAAATAAACTTCAGATGGAGATAAGAGAAGAATAAGTGACTGATGAGTCAAAACTCAGTAAGGGTATTCCGATTGGTTGTCCTCTGCTGGCAGCCAGCCAAGGATTACAGCTTTCTAATTAAAGTCTATTATCAGCAGCCACAACCAAACTTTGTAACAGTTTGTTAGCAAGTTACTAGTTGTTGTTTTGCAGTCCGATTTTATAGTAAATCCAGAGCAGCAGTCCAGCAGTGAAGTCCATACACAAGGTGAGAGTCAAGCCTTACTGGAACATGAGTAAGTGATTTGAATATGACATGTGCTGCTTGCACTGATAATATCAGTTGTCTACAATGGCTCCTGCCATTGTTTGTATAGGCTGAGAGCCTCACCCAGCTGTTTGCATAATTAAAGCGCCCTTACTATACAAATAGTCCAAGACTCTTGGGCTCTCCCTTAGTTACCTACGCTGGCTGCTGTAAGTATTGTCCCTTTCATGTTTCTGTGTTGTGGCTGTTGGGAAGGGTCCTGTCTCGGTCCCGGGATGGGGGCCTGACACAAGTCATCAGCGGTTTGGGTGAAAATAATGGTTTCTTATCAGATATGGCCAGAATCCTGCTGATGTCTTATGAATGTGTATGTTCCTCTGTGGGCATGGTTGAACTTTTTTGCCTGATGTGGAACATCTACATTCAATTCAAGGTTGTGGAAGTGGAAGTTGCACCTGTGGTCACTGGTGCCACTGTGCACTGGACAGTATATTGGGTTGCATGTTTGGCAGTGCATTAGTTAGTGTGTATTTTTTGTCTTCTCACAGTCTCCAGACTTTTCACCATCAACACTGATTCCATCTCACTCCCAGTCACAGGCACTGTGTGAGTCTTTACATGTACACAACATGCCCATGACTGTGTGAATAGCATTTCCCATGTCCACTGAATGGTTGTGACATTATAAATGTGCAAGCTTTTAAGGTGCCACTGGGCTCTTTAATGGTTTGGCTGTAACAAATCAGTCTAGATACTCTGTTCCACTTTGAAAAGTGGGAACACAAATGTTTTATAATCGGCTTAAAGATAAGTAAAGAATGGGACATAGATTGAAGTTCAGTAAAAGTACATTTCCAAAGGGTAACACACAAGGTGGATTAGTTAATGATTAATCTAATTTATTTAGATAGAGCTAAAAATACCCATTGGTTAACTTTTCCCCATCCCCTGGCTTTGCAGTGTATAAAGTTCAGGTAGTGGAGCACATCTTCTCCATCCATGAGTTTGGGGCCATTCTTATCTCTCACTTCAGAGTGCTAGGATGGAGCCTCTGGGAACAGCCACCATTCTCTTGATTGTCTGTATCTCCTGCCTTATTCTCTCTGCCATCTGGAAGATTAGGACTCAGAGGAAAGAAAAGCTGCCCCCTGGCCCTCCTCCTCTGCCCATCATTGGGAATGCTTTGCAGCTCAAGACCAACCACTTGGATCAGACTCTCTGTAAGGTAAGTGGAAGAACAAAGACGACCATCTCCTCAACAAATCTTCATGAGAGGGCAATGTTTATTTCACCAGCTTGCTTGCATTTGACTCTCTTAACCACAGGAAACTGCCTTTCACGCAGTCATAGAATCAAAGTATCCTAGAGTTGGAAGAGACCATAAAGAGCACCAAGTCCAACTCCATTCTGCCATGCAGAAATACACAACCAAAGCATTCCCAACAGAGGGCCATCCATCATCTGTTTAAAAACCTCCAAAGAAGGAGACTTCGCCATACTCCAAGGCAGTGTATTCCACTTTCAAACTGCTCTTACTGTCAGGAAGCTCTTCCTAATAGTTATATGGAACATCTTTTCCCAAAGTTTGAAGCCATTGCTCCATGTCCTAGTCTCTGGAGCAGCAGAAAACAAGCTTGCTTCATTCTCCGTATGACATCCCTTCCAGTATTTAAACGTAGCTATCATGTCACCTCTTAACTTTCTCTTCTTCAGGCTAAACTTTTCCCCAGGCTAAACATTCCATACATTTAAGTTTATAGAGAGAGTCCATTTTCAGAGCTTAAGCTGAAAAATCCCTGTCCCAAAGATCTTACAGTATATCATTGAGTGCAATGGAGAGAATAGGTGAAGAGGAGGAGAACAAGAATAACCAATTATTTTTTGTCATATACTTCAGTCTGTCTTCCAAACAGTAGAGATTTGAAGAATGCAAAATTAGAATTACAAAATATGGACAAGTCTTCATGCGGGGCTTTCCATAGGTAATCATCTCGAAATGTGCTTCTTTCTTTGTCTTTCTCCAGCTCAGTGAGAGCTACGGCCCTGTGTTCACCATGCATTTTGGAGCGGACCCTGTTGTGGTGCTGCATGGCTACGAGGCAGTCAAAGAAGCCCTGATTGACCAGGCTGATAAATTTAGTGCCAGAGGGAAACTACCCTTAGCTGATAAAACCATGAAGGGAAGAGGTATTGAGTGCTTCTTTATGGTTTGCAGGTGGGGACAAACAGATGGGGGCCAAGTTGTACCATCTCCACATGGAGGGGGTAGAAGAACCTCCAGGATAAAGTAGTGTGGGAATAAACACACCATAGAGGAAAGCTTGTAGAAACTGCGCAGTGCATTTTGTAAATCTTTAGTGAGCTCAGAAATCTAGCCCCTAGTAGATGCTCTTAGCAACAATTCTGCTATAGTCAATTTTTTCCTGGAGATAGCAACTGACTAGCTCAAAGAAATTATCAATTAAGTTACCTATTTTCTACAGAGAAAGGGAACTTAATCAAATGCATTTTTTAAACTAAAATGATTGATGTAAGCTGTAATTTCACCATTAACTTGATTCCAGGATTTAATTATAAGTTCTGCTATTAATTAATTAAGTGAGAGATGGAGCTAAGAGTCAGTTCCACGTTTCCCAGATGGTTCGTTACTCCAAGCCTAATTTTCTTGGAATTCTGCAGAACTACTTTTTACTTTTGTGTTAGTTCTTCAGGGATGGGGAATTACAGTGGCTGGAATCCTGCTTGTGACATATGCAGATATAAACTGTCACCTCCATATATCCTTTTTCACTTTCTGCAGACAGAGGTGTTCACCACCTTTCTCTGAAACAATCCTCCCCCTGTTCTTTAATTACCATTGTGAAAAATCTCTCAGCCATAATTTCATTGCATTTCATTGCATTTCAATGTCTGCTCTCTTATGCTGTCCGTTGCCGTGGATTTTGTTTCAAGTCTCAGTTTAGCATTTCAGACAGTACACATTTTTAACAGGGCTTTGCTGGTGTGTGCTTTAACTTACGGTTTTCACCCAACACATACACTTTATGCCCCTTAACTAAAATCTGTTTGTGCCTTTCCAAAACAAACTAACCTGTGCACCCTTCAGTTATTCATGTTTCAAAATAGGGGCATAATTTTGTGTGTGCACTTGATGTCATCAAGATAATCTGTACTCCACAAAATATAAAATCTTTTCACTACAGGGCTTGGGAGCTTGAAACACTGCTGTGCTTCCTTGTGTTGCATTTCACTGAGAAAAACAAAAACAAAAAACACTGCAAAATCTTTTTCTATCTGCAGCCTACAATATGTCCTCTTGAGGAAATCATGCTGTTGTTGTGTACCTTCAAGTCATTTCTGTTTTATGGTGACCTATCATGGGATTTTCTTGCCAAGATTTGTTCAGAGGGGATTTACCTTTGCCTTCTTCTGAGGCTGAGAGAGTAGAACTTGCACAGGGTATCCATGGGTTTTCCATGGCTGAATAAAAGGGATTCAAATCCTGGTCTTCAGAGTCATAGTCCAAAGCTCAAACCGCTGTATCACACTGGCTTCCCAGAGGAAACCATAGAGGGATTAAGTTTTAACCTCACCTCAAAAGATCTCTCTGGATTTTCTGGTTAGAAAGGAATTGCCTTAAATATACCTTAAATCTTTTGGGGAAAGGTAGAGAACAGGTAAGGGGAAGCTCTCTCTTAGGCAAGACTGACTTTCTGGCACCATTTCAATCTGTTTCCAAGGGTAGTTGTGGAATAGAAGCAAGCATTCTTAATCCCACTGCAAAAGAGCAACATTAAAAGAAAACAATTGGGCTGAAACGAAAACTATAGTTACAATACATGGAGTGGAGATAGGATTACAGAAAAAATACTGGAATATCTTGTACTGCAGCAGAGGGAATGACGCAGCCCTCCTGAGGTTGTTGTTGTTGTTATCAAGTGTTTATATAGCACCAATATGAGCCCTTCATGTAGCTTCAAGACCATACCAAGTGAGCACTAAGGCATAACCACACTAGCTGCTCCACTCCCTGCACATCGCATGACTGAAAGGGTAATCCCTAACACTGTTATTGGAAAGAATGAAAGCAAAGAACCACACAAGTGAGACCCTTCTCTTCTCCCAATAACGACAAGAACTGTTGACTGTGTGGAAGAGCTGGAATGAGCCCCAGGCTTTGGGAGAAGGAAGTCTGTTTGTGTTTCAAGGTTTTAATCTGAGGTAAGCCAGATATCTAGGATTCCACTTATAGCACATTTAGAAGAAATGATTCCATCTCTCTCTCTCTCTCTGCCTCTTCCCACCCCCTTTCTAGGGATCATATTCAGCAATGGAGAAAGATGGAAGCAGCTTCGGCGTTTTACCTTGACCACCCTCCGCAACTTTGGGATGGGGAAGAAAAGCATTGAGGAGAGAATCCAAGAAGAAGCCCAGTATCTCCTGGAACAGTTACATGCCACCAAGGGTATGTAATTTCTATCCAACACCACCATTCCCATTGACTTATGATGACTGTCTCAGTGATTCCTTCTTCCTCCCTGCTTTCTGCCCACCCTTGAAGAAGGCTCCAAATGCAAAGTCTTGCATGCGTCCTAGTTCAGGGTGTTCATTCACAGGTAAAAATAGCCCTTCTCTTCAGTTGACTCATCTGAAGTCTTTGAACCTCCCACCAAAAAGTGGAAGAGTGTGGTGTGAGATTATCTGGGAGGCTTACAGCTTCATGTGTTCTGTGCTAAGGGCTTAGGATGGTGTTGCTTTCCTGTACTAATGTGAAATGAAGGCACCCAGCTCAAAGCAAATTAAAAATAAAAATGTTTTCCATCTTTTAGGGAACTGGTATGGTTGGTTTATCAAAGTGGCTATGTCTCAGATGCCAGGAAATAGCTTTCAATGCCTGTGGCTGCAGTTTCCTTTCTTTGGTTCTGTCTTCTATAATTCTGGGTATCCTCTTTCCATTGGCTCTGGGGCAGGATGCATCCCAGCCCAGGAGATCAATTATTCACCCCCAGGGATCTGTAGTTTTGGCTCTGGGAGCGTATAGGAGATTTGTTGTTTAGGGGGCTGGTTCTACCACCTGCTGCAAGGGGACCCATCATTTCAAGGGCTGGGATTCCTTTCTCTGCTGTAAACAACTTGCTGAAACCGTTTACCACCAGTGAACTTTTTAATGTGTGCAATGAAGTGTTCAGTGCCTATTTGACTTTGGAACTGCATCCAAGTCCAGCTCAGAAGAAGTTGTCACATTTTTGTCTTTTCAGAGCAACCCTTTGACCCCACCTTCCTGCTCAACTGTGCTACCTCCAATGTCATCTGTTTCATTGTCTTTGGAAAGCGATATGAATACAATGACAAGAAATTTCTAGCCCTTCTGGCCTTAATGAATGAAAACTTTGATATTTTTAGTTCTTCTTGGGGACAGGTAGGTGCTTTTTTACCTGCTGTAAAATTCACTCTTGCGTGCAATTAGTATTTATTTATTATATGTAGTGCCCCACTGCACACACCTGATTTTGTGGTGGAACGGGATGGAAGAGAAGAGATTGCTGCTCTGAGGGGGTTACGGTGTGCATTTAGGGAATGGGGAAAATAAAGAAAATGAAGATGCAATAAATCTTTTGTGAATTGGATCTTTGAGTTGTTCCAAGATATCACCACCAGCCAGGACACAATTGTCACAACGGCCTTTCAACCCAGCCAGGGAATCTGGAGCAGGCACATTCCACTTCACTTGACAGAGTAAACAGAGTCTGTTTACTCTTTGATGCTTTGTTTCAAAACTTGTAGATCTGCCTTCTGTCTAAAGATGGAAATAATGTTTGTAATTACTCCTTTGCATGCGGCGGTTGTTGCTGTGTGCCTTCAGGTTGTCTCCAACTTACAGCAACCCTAGGATGAACCTTTTTTTGGAAACTGTCTTGGGTCCCACGCTGGGAGAAATGTAGCGTATAAAAACAATAAATGAATAAAAATAAATATGAGTTTTCTGGATGAGCGGGGAATCGAATCCAAGTTTCCTTGGTCATAGTTCAATGCTCACACAACTATACCATGGTGGCTCAGAGGGTATTGTTTGCTTTTGATTATTGTTTGCCTAATTATCATTGTTAATTACTTGTTTCCTTGCTTGGAAAACCCCACCAGAGGCAGTTGTGATGCTACCACAAGATTCCACGTACTTCATGAAAGATTTCTCTGCACAGAAATTCATTTGATCTTTCCTGAGCAAAGAACATGTTTTTACAACAGAAATATGTTTCCTGTACATCCAACAGTGCTTTTTGCAGAGAAGTCACTCTTCCCTACAAAGAAAACATGTTTTCTGCACAGAAAAAGAGTGTAGTTATTGTTTCGCAGAATAATTACATTTTTTTTGTGGGCAGAGAAGTGCCTACTGAAGTGCACCATGTGACTGAGAGCTATACAGATAGCTTTGTACTCTTGCAGAATGGGAAAATACAGCAGGAATTCACTGTTCCTATAAACAAGGACTAATAAAACAAAGATGTACGTACTTATTGTCTTCCTAGAAAGAGGGATCCCAGGATTCAGAATCCTTTTTCCCCACTTCTCCTGTTCTCAAGTTTCAGAATGACTTCCTTGCTTCTTCAGTGCAGCCAGCTGCCTTTGGGAGGCAAAGTCATTTTCTCACTGAACTGATGGAGAAGCTCAGTTCAATTCCAGGTACCCACAAAAGAGAGAATGGTGGTACTTGGCTATGTGACTCTTCCCTGCCTTTTGTTCTAGCTTGCCAATATCTTTCCTTCCTTCATGGACTTCATTCCTGGGCGTCATCACAGAGTGACAACAATTGTTGAAAACCTCAAAAAATTCATTTTAGAGGAAGCCAAAGAGCACAGGGCTACGCTGGATTGCCTCTCACCCCGGGATTTCATTGACTGCTTCTTTATTAAAATGGATCAGGTAATGCAAAAGTCTCAAGGTGGGAGGAGATACTTGTGCTTGAAGCTTCCTCAGCCAACAGAAACACTGGTAGCTTGCGGTTGCCATGTCTGTGGAATGGTGTCCAGGGGCTCCAGGGGCTAAACTAAAGGCTCTATTCATAGGGCTGAAACTGACTCCTTAAAGAGATAATTTAAAGTCTCTCTCTCATAAGAACTACCAGCAGCCAAGGACAGACACCTACCCTGCTTCTTCTTGAAAAAAAAAATGCCAGTGAAAGGGACTCTACTGGAGAATCCTAAAGTGGCTTTCTGTACCTCAAAGGCTAAGATTCCATGTGACCAAATCCTGACAAATAAAATGAACTGAAACTGCTATAATTGTCCAATTTGGTTAATTGCCATTGGAGACAGGTGGCTTCCATGTCCATGAAGCACTGAATCTAGTGTGGGTTTTATCCTGAAACATCAAAAGGGATGTCCACGCTGCTGGACATGACTCTTTGGGGAATCATTTAAAACCCTTGTATTGCGAGATCCACCAGCAGTCACTAGAGTCAACTCGGCAATCAGAGCACATAAATCTTTTTTGCACAGAATATTTTACAGCAATGCTATTTTCGGAGTGGGTGGGGGGAGGCCACCGTTGCTTGCACAATGCTGGTTCCTGTGCAAAAATACCACATGCAAATTTTGCACAGATAAGTCAGAAACGGTGAATAGTTCAGTTAAGGAAGAATGACATCCCTCATTGGCCATTTCCACACCGGGCTTCTGTAACGGTGCAGAGCGACCTCTCACAGAGGTCTTCTGCACCGTAGAGTGGACTAGTGTGGACTACTTTTTGTAGTTCCACACCAGAATCCACTCAGCAGCAGCCAGAACTAGCTGCCCTGTGTGTTTTTTAAAAACCTCTTTTTCGAGGTTTTTAAAAAGCACGGAGCGTGCAGCCCTGTGTTGCTCCGTCGCCCAGCCCCGGAGCAGATTTGCAGGCACGCGCAAGCGCATGCCTGTAGATCTGCCGGGGGCAGGCTTCCGACTGGCGAGCTTCTCCGGTTGGTGGAGAGTCTCCACCAACCGGAAGCTGCCATCTGGGACACCAGATGACTGCGGAGCAGTGAGCTTGCGCTGCTCCGCGTGGCGACGGACTTACCCGGCTGCGGGTAAGCTCTGTTTTAGTGTGTTTTCACCCGTTCCCCCCCACACACATGTGGAAAGGGCCATTGTTTGCTGAACAGTAAAACAGGACTTGGATAAAACCCACCATGTAGTCATGGTGAAACTCAACCTATATTTCAAAAATGTCCACAAAAAGATTAATATCAGCAATGCCAAGAGGGAAAAGGCTTGAAACTGGGGACCCAATTAGAAGCTAGGCATTTGGGAAGTGGGTGCCATGGAGACAGCAGACATTTCCCCTCCAGTTGCCATAATTGCTGCTCATTTCCTTCCTTTCTACACATCCCCCATCACCCTTGTTGCCTTTGCCTGTACCAGTGCACCTTTGCCTTCGCCAGATCCATGTCAAATTCTTTAGCTGCTTAAACATGGACCCATGGCAAGGAAGAAGAAGGGGGAAGCGAGCTAGCACAGCAACATGCTATCAAAATAACAAACATTAGTCACTCAGAGATCCTACCTCACTGGCTTAAGGGAAGGGTTACTGTGTATGCAACTCCAGGAATTCTTGGTTAGACCTGGGATTTCTGGATCCCTTGGAGGCCAACATCTCCACCCCTTCTGACTTTCCCGGATCAGAAGTCCTCAGATGGCCGGGCACACGCTATTTTCCCTCTTTGTTATCTCCTTCTGTTATATTTATCTGAGTGCAAATAAGCTGACTTCATTAATTTGTGTTTTTCCAGGAAAAGTATAACAATGCATCTGAGTTCACCACTGAAAATCTCGTCATTTCCACAGTGGACTTGTTTGTGGCAGGAACAGAAACAACCAGCATCACAATAAGATATGGGCTCTTAATCCTCCAGAAATACCCAGAGATAGAAGGTAAAAGGGATTCAGCAACCACAGATGAGCAGATTCACTTCTGTCCTCTTCTCTCCTCTCAGCTTCTCCAGACCAGTTCTTGCTGAATTTCTATTTTACTGAGCTGGATTATTCTACACAAAGAGTGCAAATCTTTGCTTATTTCATTTCCAGAGTAAGCCGTGAAGTGAAAAATGTCCTTAAAAGTTTTCGATTTTTTTTGCAATTTGAAGAAAATGGATGAAAGAATGAGCTTAATGAAATTTCACAACCTCATTTTAAACTAACTTATTAAAATGTTTTGGAGAAATCCAAGAGATATAGGGAGAGGGAGACTTTGGCAGTACAAAAGAAGGGTTGAGTCTGCATGTGGACCAACAGCCGCCCTTCTTCAATGTCTGCTCTGTACAGAATTTGCCCAGATGAATCTAGTGACCATGGGGTCGAGTGGGGAGAAATGAGAGAAAGAAACAAATTAAAGGGGGAAACTTAGTGCTGATAACAAAAGAAGAGGGCCAAACAGAAAGAAACCCAAAACTCGTCCACTGCAATGTCCACAGAAATGAGAGACAGGACTGCAGAAGGTGATGGCTGCTATTTAAGAGTGCAATGTGTTTCATGCAAATGGCCTATAGAACTTATAAATACTTGCAGAGGACTCAAAGATTCAGGTTTCAGTGACTCTAATGCAGCCACCTCAGAGCTCTCTATCAAATAATATTGGAAGCCACATATATATTGATCCCCAAAGAATGCCCTTCAGTTGAAATTAATTAGGCCATGAATAATTTCAGTCTCGGGATTTCACGGACTCTATGTTTTCATAGTGTTTTCTTTTGTAGCCATAAAGAGAAAAAAAAATGAGATGTGGTGGTCATTAGCATCACCATTACTTCTGACATTGTGGCTTCTGTTTTTTTTTTGGGGGGGGGGTCATTAGGACAGAAAATGGAAACTGTCAAACAGAAGCAAAAAGTTAGCCACTGAACTGGGATTAAAACACTCCCAATCTGTTTTCTGGTGCCCTGCAGTGATCCACATGGGCTAAATCTGTTATGCACATTGTATACTGTTTTTTTCTGAATGCTTATGCCGTGATGTTGAACCTCATCCGTCTCATGACAGAGAGAGTGCAGGAAGAGATTGAACGAGTGATTGGTCGCTCACGGGGACCATGCATGGCTGACCGTGGACAGATGCCTTACACAGATGCTGTCATCCATGAAATTCAGAGGTTCATCTCTCTCATCCCATTGGGTGTCCCCCATTCCGTGATCAAAGACACACCATTCAGAGAATACATCATCCCCAGGGTAAGTTCCCTGTTTTCACTTGGAGAACATGCATAATGACGCAGTTTTTCACAAGTCTCAAAGGAAGAAATGAATAATTTTAGCAATTTTAGCTGTGAGAAAGTCTTTAGAAACTGTGCACTGTTCGAAGCCACTTTGCAATTTGAGATTTTTCTGTATAAAATGTGTACATGGTTATTTTATGCAAAAAGCAACATTTTCTCTACAGAAACCAGCATTTTCTCCATAGAAAAAATATTTCTGCACAGAGGGATTATTTTCTGAGCAGAAAATGCTTTCTTTCTATGTAGAAATACAATGTTCTGCACAAAACAACTGTTTGTGAATTTTGCACAGAATATTTTCTGATTTGTGAAAATTATCGTCATTTCAGGATGCTTGTCACTGGAGTTCTCAACGCTCAAAAAAACCCCAATAAGGTGTTTTTTTTTTAGTCTCTTTTTGAGTAGCCAAAAAAAACCCAATAAGGTTTTTTTGGGCTATTTTTGAATATTCTTTGCATCCCCAAGTCAGAAATAGTACCTGTATCAAGAAGGGCCAGGGTTAAAATAGGGGTAAAGCATTTCTCTTAACCTTACTTGGTTTGGAGGGATCAATGAGGGGTTCACTCCTTCTCGGGGCATGTGACTTCATGGTTTTGATGATAAACAACCTATCTCCCTGGATTCTTTATTCTTTGCAGGGCACCACAATATATCCTGTTCTGACCTCGGTGCTGCATGACAGCAAAGAATTTCCGAACCCCACAGATTTTGACCCACGACATTTCTTAAATGCTGATGGGACCTTCAGGAAGAGTGACTACTTCATGCCCTTTTCAGCAGGTACAGTGATCTCTTCCCCAAGTGGGCAATTGCACAAATGCACATGGTGTAAAGTCACAGTCAGGCACAAGTTCAAGGGTATATCCATCCATATTGTACCGTTAACGCCATTTTAATTTCTGTGGCTCCATCCTTCGGTATTCTGGGATATGTAGTTTGAGGATGTGCTGAAAATTCCATGCTTGATTGCTCTAGCACACAGTCCTCTGAACTGCAGCACTGACAAGTTCTCTAGCAGATAATTCTAAGCCCCTCATCAAACTACAAACTCAGGATTCCGTAGGACAGAACCACGGCAGTTCAACTGGTATCAAAGGGAGATAATGGTATGGTGTGGACATTTCCCTATATCTCCCTATATCTCTTTTCTAGATGTGATATACAGTCTTGATCTGTGACATGTGAATGCTGCAGGGAACATCACAGCTGAAATGTGACATGCCTTTTTCCATGGTAGGGAGGAGGGGCAGATCCAGATCAGCTCAGTAGCTCATGATTAGTTGGATGCCAAACTAGGTCGTAGTGTTGTTGTTACTTCTTCTTCTTCCTCCTCCTCTTCCCTTCTCAACGTGATAGAAAATGAATTTGAATTTGAAGAATATTTTGGTGAAAGTCTTGATGAGGTGTTAGGTTCTTTCACAACACCATCTCTCTCTCTCTCTCCCCCCCCTTCCCCTCCTCTCTCTAACACACACACACAGAGCTTTTTCTTTAGTATCCTGACTTTCTTCAAGGGCTTTGTGAATGTCCCAAATATCCTTGGACAACCACCTCATTTATGCTTTTTTTTTAAATTATTATTTTCATTCTCTCTGGGACCCAGGGCAGCTCAGAACATAATTTTTACAATGAGAACATCCTCCTTACCTTCTCACACTTCAGTTAAATCCATGGAGGAGAAGTGATGATGAAACTTCTCCAATTCCTTATGTGTCAATTGTTGTTATTGTGTGCCTTTAGGTCATTTCTGATTTATGGTGACCTATCATGGGGTTTTCTTGGCAAGTTTGTTCAGAGGGAGTTTGCTTTTGCCTTCCTCTGAAGGTGAGAGAGTGTGACTTGCCCAAATTCACCCAGTGGGTTTCCAAGTGTTACCCTTATTTCTGGGGGTCCCAAGAGGGACACCTAAATGCGCTTTCAATTATATAAGTTGGGGAAATTAGCCAAGAACACATGCTAGCAATACAAGAAGCAGGGTAACATAGTGAGATCTTGAACCCTAAGTTTACGGGGTCGGGCCAAGTCAAGAAGCACACGGAAGTTGAAATAATAAATGTTGTTTTATTAAAAGTACAATCAAACAGTGTATGCAGCACACTCACACAGATAACTAAGGAAATAAAGGTTGGAGTGGGATAGAGGGATTTTTAGAGGAGTTGTTGGTTTGGGTAATACTCCACCTGTCCTGAAGCCCTGTTGGAGGCAGAGAAGCTGGGGAGCGTGGATCTCGGCACGTGGAGCTGAAGAGAAGGCTCGCTGGACAAAGCGACAGCAAGGCGGGATGGAAGCCAAGAGCGATCCAAGGAAGCGCTCAAAGTCAGGGGTTCTTATAGGGAAAATTGCGACCGCAGGCTAGTTCATACTTGGGGAAAACAATGGATTTGGGGCTGGAGACAAAAGCCTCCTAAAGGTCAGAATTTGAATGATTGAGTTATAGCCAAATTGTCAATAGGGTAGCCAGTATGCAAACACAGCGTGCTTGGCGGATGAGGATTCTTTTAATCAAGTTGCCTGCTCGGGGCAGGGAGTTCTTTGTAAGTTGCGTGCATACCTAATACAGTACTTGCCTTTGAGGTCTCCTGAAGTGGCGGGACGGCTATTTCTGGCCTGCCTGTATTGTGCTGGAATATTACAGCGATTATGGGCCGTGCCTGTCTGAGAGCTTGTCCAGAGGACCTTGCAAGCACATGGAGAGAAATGGGTAAAGGAGGCTGAATTATTGATATCAAAAGATATCTTTATATCCCACAAGCTCGGGTTAGCCAGGGCAGTAACACAAGGCCAAGAAGAGATTTGAGCCTTATGTTGCCAGAAGAGGTGGGGAACCTTGAGGTCCACCCACAATGTCAGAATCTCCTTAGAATTCTGGGGAACTGTAGTTCAAAGGAGATGTGGGAGAACAGCAGGATCTTTTCACTGGTGTATACCACCACTACTAACTGTAGAGGGGACTCTAATTAATAGTTGACAAAGGGTTTTATTTGGATTGACAAATATACACAAAATCAGACGCTCTTAAGAACCATACAAGGCTATCAGAAAGTGAGGCATAAAAGGTTGGATAGAAAGAGATTGGGTGGAAAGGGTGATAGTTACCAATCCTGAAGAAGAGGGTCAAAGTGGAGTGGCTCAGACACTGTCTGAGGGTAGCACAGAGGGTCTGGAGCACCATGTGCAGTGTAATAAGCACAATGTACTACAATTTGTTGAGGCTGAAGCTAGGGTTTATTCACTCTATCTCCTACCATGAAGAGGGTGCGGAGACAAAGTAGTAATGGTTTTCCTACAGAATTGACGAAGGAGTCTGGAATGGGCTGATTTCCTTAATTCTAGGTGACAAAACATTGATGGGAGTTATGGCAATCTCTTAATGTCTTGATTGAGTGGGGGCATAAGGGAAGGTTTCTGTAGGGCACTGTTCAGGGATGGTCTCTGGTTGCTTCATCTGTGCAGTTTGCCTCCCATTGTATTTGAGTGTGCATGGAGCCTGAGGTGTTAAAAGGATTAACATAAACACATTAGTGTCTGTGTTGCAGGCCAAATCCTCTCCGGTCTTATGACCTGACCATGTCTACTACCATAGTCTTCTGGCTAGTGTGACTTCGATCATGCTTTCCAGGCATAAATATGTTCAATGATGAAAATAGCACATCCCTCAGAATCAAGGTATAGGGTATGGTACCATTTGTTCTCCAGAGTCATAGTCCAGTGTTCAAACCACTACATCACACTGGCTCTTTGTGCTATATAGAGAAATATATAATAGAAAGGACAAACATGCCATATCTTTGTTCACCTCTCAGTGATATGATACCAAGTGAAATTCATCATTTCCTTCTGTGACACCCTCTTCTTTTCTACTTCCTCTGTGGTCCTTGCAGGCAAGCGGATCTGTGCAGGAGAAGGTCTGGCTCGCATGGAGCTCTTCCTGTTCCTCACCACCATACTACAGAACTTCAAACTGAAGTCTCTTACAGACCCCAAGGACATAGATATCATGCCCCGGCTGAGCAGTATGGGCAACCTCCCCCAACCCTATCAGCTGTGCCTTGTCCCTCGCTGAACAGCTCACCTTTCCATAGTGGATAGCCTTGCACAGTTGGCAATGGCAAGAGAAATTCTGTTCCTTCTTCAACTTTAAGAGATGTTTTCTACCACTTCGTGGCTGAGCAACAAAATGATAGATGTATCAAAACTAAAGCGCTACTCCAGCACCAAGTAAAAACAGGACTGATCATTAAAATCTTTGGCGACTAATTGTTTTCATCCAAATTTTTGCACGTGCCTAGTTTTAAATTTCTTTTAACATTTTTAAATGGTTTACTATGCTTTGGCTTTGTTGAAATTGTGTGCTGAACTCTGGTTGCTTACAAGGATATTTAAAGCCCCTAAATGGCCTTGGACCTCAATCTCAGAGGGCATATGTCTCCCCATGCGAGAATTCTGGGGGACAGATCTGCCCAGTGGGCTTCCCTCTGTGTCCTACCAGTTTGGGCAATCAGGTGGAGTGAGGACTTTTCTGCACCCCAGTTGTGGAATGCTCTCCCCAACATTGGTTCCATTCCAGCACCAGTCAGGACATGCCATTTCACTGAGGCTTCTGGGTCTCAGTTTAATTTTAAATGTGCATTTATGTGGTTTTTAAGTTTTACCGCCTTTCTAAGCCTGTTACCTTGCTTAAAGTGTTTTTATTTTGCTGACAGTATTTTATTCCTTTAATTTGGATTTTTGAAAAATTGTTTTGTTGTTTTGTTTGTACAATGCCCTGAAATTCTGTGATGAAGGGAGGGGTAAAATAAAAAAACTTGTATAAACAAACAAACAGGTCTCTGTTGATTGTATGTTTTATATTGTTTTCGGTTTATTTTATTTGCACGCTGCCCTGAGATCCTGTGATGTAGGCTGGCATGTAAATATTTTAGTAACTTGAATAAAATGAATAAAAAAGTTAGAAGCTGCTGGCCTGTTTACACAGAATGGATGTCCTTCTTTTTAAGTATTCTGAATTGCTCACCATTCAGCTCCACTAGAATAGTTTGGATGACGATCCTTTGTCCTCCTGAGCTTTATCTTCAGAGCTATCACCAGTGACTCCATATTGTGCCCTTCCCTTGACTTTTCACTTTGGCTCTTTATCTATTCCCACTTTCTGCTCTCGGTGCGGGAGATCCATAGCTCAACTATCTGTAATGTCCTAGATAACTTGCACTCCACAGACTTCACTCAGGGTTAAACAGAAGTGCTTATTTCTAGCAAAGCAAGTAAAACAGCAACATGTTCTTGCTGAGACTAAAGCATATTGGGCAGTTACAGATTTACCATGTCATACCATACCATACCAGTTACAGATATACTTTGTCATACAAATTTAGGCATGCATAGCAACGACTGGTGAAAATCTAAATCTCACATCATCCCAACAGTTTAGTTATTTTCCCAGACCCTCTGTTGTTTACATATATTTCATCCTTGAAATCAGGCACAAATTCCCTATAATTATGGGGTAGGCAACCAACAACTGCAAGCTACAGCTATAACAACTTCTTTAAAAATATTTACTTATTTACTGATCTCTGTGTCCAGTTCTGGACACCACTGTTCAAGAATGATATTGACAAGCTGGAATGTGTCCAGGGGAAGACAACCAAAATGGTAAAAGGCCTGGAAACTATGGCCTAAGAGGAGCAGCTTAGGGAGATATGTATTTTTAGCCTGGAGAAGAGGGCGTTAAGAGGTGCTTATGAGGAGGGACTGTATAAGGTTGCTGAAGCCATGTAATCTCTTCTGTTCTACATCTTGCCCCTTGTTTTCTTGATTTAACTGTTAATAGGCTATTATTGCAAGAATTGCAGAGAATGTTTGGGAGGGTATTGTTTATCATCTCAGTCATTCTCTTTTTCTTTCAATATTTTTCTTAAAAAAGGAAAAAAACAATAATAAAAATATAACTCGCTAAATTTCGGTCTTGCTGAGTAGCCTCGCTCAATGGTTCTCAACTTTACTTTTATCATGGACCCCCTTTTAGATCTGTTTTGTTGCCATGAACCACCAAGGCTTGACTCAAGATTGAAAACCCTCAATGCATCAAATATTTATTTTAAGTTACTCATCAAGGGTCTTCAAATTGAGAGAGGACGGAGAAAAAAGTACATGCACACACTCCTGTTATAATAATATTATCAGAATGATTCCATATAAATTAACTTCTTCCTTCTTTCTTTCCTTCTTTCTTTCCTTCTTTCTTTCCTTCTTTCTTTCCTTCCTTCTTTCTTTCTTTCCTTCCTTCCTTCCTTCTTTCTTTCTTTCTTTCTTTCTTTCTTTCTTTCTTTCTTTCTTTCTTTCTTTCCTGTAAAAGTTTATAAAAGCTTTGTGTAATCCCTGTGAGGGCATCACAATCCCCCAGAGGTCCCCAGACCAGAGGCTAAAAAGATCTGGCCTAGTTTAATCCTCTATTTGTGTTTTTTGTTCATTTGATAATTCGACTAGCAACTTGTTTACTACGCAGGTACATCTGTGTGTGTTTTAGGTCATGAAACTTATTCTCCTTCCACCCTAATTTTCCCAGTTTTCAACAACTGCCTCATTTATTTATTTCTTGCTTTCTCAGGACAATACCTCCCCTGCACCAAATCATCTCCTGATTGTGAAGCAAAGCAAAGAGAATTATTTTATTGATGTCTTCACTCACGGTTGAGTAAGCAAACAGGTCAATTTGACTTCTATTGGATTTCCTTATCAGGTGTTCTATTGGATTTCCTCATTTATATATTATTTACAGTTTTAACCACTGGTGTTATTACCATTGCACCTGATCATTAGCTTACTTTAATCCAGTTCTACTCATCTAGGTTTCTCTAGACCTCTGTAGTTCTGAGAGGTTGCTGGGGTTCTATGATAGAACATGATTGCCCCCCCCCCCCACTTTGAGCTATAGATATAATATTTTAATAAAGGTTTTCCCTGAGACCTGAAAATTATTTCAAGGCTTCTTCCAGGATAAAAAGGTGAGCAAAGGCTGGCTTAATCAGTCATGAGGCATCTCTGAAGGAGAAATCCATATCTATGCATACTTACATGTCCACAAATATGAGAACTGGAAAAAATGTGCGTTTTTAGCTGTCAACAATAAGAATGGAAAGAAACTTCAGCATTATTCCTTCCTTCCCAAGTTGAAAAATGGGGTTCCCAACTGCCTGGTAATGATAATAGAACAGGAAAATGTTGCACTGTTGTGTGCTAGCATAAGTCCTTTACAACCAGTTTTATATTATGCTGAAGTGATTTTCCTGTCAGAAGTTTAGCTGCCCTGTTTTGTATAAGCTGAAGCTATTAAGTAATCTTCAAGGGAAGCCCCATGTAGAGCACATTACAGGAGTCACAAAGTTCCTGCGTCATAGAATATTGCAGCTAGTTTATTCGTGTCCAGAGAAGGCCATCGCTGACAGATGAGTCAAAATTAGCCCCAGCCACTCTAAGCCACAGAATCCACATGTGCCTCCTGTTACAGAATGGCTCTTGGAATACCCACAAGCTATGCTTCTGGTCCTCCAGAGGAAGTAGAACCCCTAATCATACATCCAATTCCTGAACCTAGGAATTGGAATAAAGAGCCCTATGTCCTTTTATAATGCTTATATTCAACATTAATGATCAAGAAATCTAACTTTTTAAAAAAGATTGTTGTTATTTATTTATATCCAATTTTTCCCCAATGCTGAGATTCAGAGTAGCTCACATCATTTTAAAAACCTCTACAAGAACATGAATAAAATGTGTAAATGAGGGACAGTTTTCGAATGACAGTAAAAAGCAAACAACAACATACAAAGAGCTGTGCTAGATCAAACCAGCACATTTTTCTGACCAGTCTTACAAAAGACCAGAAAATAGACCACATTTTAAAAATTATGATTACTATGGGCCTTTCTGCACTACACTGTTACAGTGATATTATCCCACTTTTAACATATCCTGTGGAATTCTGGGGTTTGTAGTTTACTGAGGCCAAAGAGCTCTCTGGCTGAGAATTCTAAAGGCCTCTCCTTAAACTGCAAACTCCAGGGTTCCACAGGATGTTGAAGTGGAATAATAGCACTATAACAGGCGTAGCGAGGAAATGCCCAATGAATTGAAAAAATGGGCTTGAAAGTCTGTCAAAGCCAGACAGATGTGACTTTGATGTTAGTAAAGCCAGCCATTTCTGTTAATCCTACATAAAAGCCCTATAGAAAGGTACAGCTAGAGAACAGAAGGACTGATGGCCAGGGAGAAAGAGGTTTCTCTGCCAGACAATCTTCTTTAGCCTGAGATTCAGATCTAATCTTTCTAGACCTTTCCTACAATTGTCAAAGAATGTTGAACTGTGCACAGGTATGGGAGATATATGACTGTCTTTTATACCTGACAATTCAAAATGTTTACGTTTGCTAGCCTAGTATTTCATCCAGCTAGCTTTTAGTGTCTGAAGGTTAATCTGATTTTTCTATTCACTAGGTGCCATCTGTGATGCCCAGACTGCTATTTCATTAATGGGTGCATCATTACCTGAAGAAGCCAAGAGAGTCCATGAAAGGATAACAATGGGAAGGCAGCCCATCTGCACGAGTGCGATCTCAAGTCAAACAGCCAGAAAGCAGGAAAGATTGCTATCAAATTCCTCTGAATTTGGCAGAAGGCTCACCTATATATAGATCTCCATATGTAGGCCCTCTGCATGAATATTCCTGGTGGAATTCATATGATGGCCGTAAAACCCACACAACCACATTCTTACAGCTGTTGAAATGTGCACTGTGTTCCTTTGAACATCCTCTTCAGTTCAGTTCATGTCCTTCATTAAATAATTTACTTCAGCAAGAAATTAGAGATAAAAGTAGAAAAGATAAAAACAAACAAATGTTTGTGTAGTTTTTTTTTGTGTGTGTGTATTTGAATATCTTCAGGCTAATCTACTTCTCCTCAGTGCTTCTTTCCTTCTGGTACACTATGACTTCTTGAGAAGTAACAAAGCAATGAAGCCAGCGTTTCTGCCATCACATGCATTCCAAAAGAAACATTCATGCGGATGGCTTACATGTAGAGGTCTCTATATAGGTGAGCCTTCTGCCAAATTCAGAGGAATTAGATAGAGGAATGAATAATGCTTAATTTTGTTTCCAGTCTTATTGTTGACAGCTGGAAATATACATTTTTCCCCAGTTCTCATATTTGTGGACATGCAAGTATGCATAGATACGGATTTCTCCTTCAGAGATGCCTTATGACTGAGTAAGCCAGCCTTTGCTCACCTTTTTATCCTGGAAAAAGCCTTGAAATAATGTTCAGGTCTCAGGGAACCTCTGCATAATAAACATTATATTTACAGCTCAAAAAAGGTGGGTGGGTCCAATCCACGCTCTATCACAGAACCCAAACAACCTCTCACAGAACCTTAGAGGTCTAGAGACACCTAGCTGAGTAGAACTGGATTAAAGTAAGCTAATGATCAGGTGTAATGGTAATAACACCAGTGGTTAAAACTGTAAATGATATATAAATGAGGAAATCCAATAGAACACCTGACGAGGAAATCTGATAGAAATCAAACTGACTGGTTTGCTTACTCAACCATGATGAGTGAAGACATCAATAAAATAATTCTATTTGCTTTGCTTCACTATCAGAAGATGATTTGGTGCAGGGGAAGTATCATCCTGAGAAAGCAAGAAATAAATAAATGAGGCAGTTGTTGAAAACTGGGAAAATTAGGGTGGAAGGAGAATAAGTTTCATGACCTAAAGCACACACAGATGTACCTGCATAGTACACAAATTACTAGTCAAATTATCAAATGAACCAAAAAAACCTCTTTCAATAATAGGCTATAAACAGTTAAATCAAGTAAACAAGTGACAAGATGCAGAAAGCAACTGACCATATAGCTTCTGCTACCTTACACAATCCCTCCTGGTAAGCACAGTGATTGAAGAATGCTAGTGAGATTCTTGCCCCAGGGCTGGCAGTAAGCAAAAACCCATTGCTGCTTTGTCCCTTTGGCATCAAACCATCTGAGTGTTGTAAACAACTTTCACTGCTTTTATAGACTGTATAGGGTTTTTTTGTTATGGTTCTGTTTTTTTTCCCCAGAATAAAAAAAAAAATTAAAAAAAATGAGTGGAGCCACAATTGTCACCAAAACTGACTTTTTTTGGTCACTGGGATACTTTTTGCCTTTGTTATTTTTGTAATTCTAAAGTGAGACTATCAAGGTGTTTTCTGCGGCTTAGAGTAAGGGATGCACCCAGGGTAACCAAAGCGGGGAATTGAACTGTTACCTCAAAATCTAGGTTCCACAAGGGCCACCCCATGATGCTAGTACCTCTGTGCAAAACTGGGGAATTACTTAGCTCAAAGAGGAGGCTTGCAAAAGGAGAGTAACTTAATGGGACCTTTCCTACCAATGTTTACGGGCTTCTGTAGGAAAAGAACCAGCCAAAGATTCAAAAGTAAGCTAAAAATGTGTTTTTATTGGGCGAATTTCACTCATGCATGAACACAAAAAACAAGCATTCACACAAGAACTAATTGAAGGATAAAGGGAGGAAAAATTATGTATAGAGAGGCTGAAGGGTTTGGGGGGAATTATAATTACCAGTCCAGAAGAGTAGTGAAGAGCAGAAATGTATTTTGGCTTAAGTAGGACATAAGGACAGTTCTCATTCAGGAGCCAGATGGACAGAGTGATGGGTAAGACCTTTGAGAGACTGCACTGGGTATCCTGAAATCAGGGGTATTTGTACCCTGAAAATAGCCTGTGGCAGTGAAGGTGTTATCCTATTTTTGAGGGTCCCTTGAGGGATACCTGACTGTACTGCACTTGATGGGGAATGGAAACTAGCCAGAGCATGAGCAATAGCACTGCAAGAGGCAGGGTAACCTAGTGGGGTCTTTTTACCCAGTTTTTACGGGGTCAGGCCAAGCCAAAAACCAAATCAAATGTCCAATAAATGATTTTATTAAAGGTAAGTCTTGCGCACCAACGCGCTCATGCACACATGAACCCAAGAGCTATTAAGAAGCAAAAGAGAGGAAATTGGACAGAGGGAGTATTGAAGGAGTGTTGTTGGGGTAATGCTGCACCTTGTCCTGAAGTCCTGGGTCCGAGGAGGCAGCAAAGAAGTAGGGCTCAGCACAGAGGGGGCTGGGGGAATCGCTCAACAAATGGAGCAACGGTCGGCTGGGGTGACCAGGAGAGATCTGAAGAAATGCTCAAAAGCCAGGAGTATTTATAGGGGAAAAAAGTACCTGGAGGACTAATCCTTTCCCAGGGAGAACAATGGGTGTTGTAGTGGGCATGAAGCCCCACATTGGTAATTTCCTTGGTGTGATGGGATTATTACGTGTTGTCAAAGTCTCCAGGATTTTGGAGGTGTTGTGGTGTGAATTCTGGTCCCCGCCTGATGGGATATTTGCTCGACCTGAGGCACACACACTAATCCTCTCAAGTCAGTGTCTCGGGGCTGAGGACCCTTTGTTTATTGTGTCTTTACACATATTGAGGTTTCCTGGGGCTAAGTGACGGGGATTTTACTGGCCTGACCTGGTTGTTGGTCTTCCGACCATGACTGCCTACGTGCCCTTTCAGGGGACCTCTCTGGCATATGGAGCTATATTTTAATATTAAAAATGTAGACCCTGGGATAGGGTTTCTCCCTTGAAGTAACAAAGGTTCCTGATTCAAGATAAAGGGAACCTGTTGTGGACAATGTGTCTTTTGCCTGTTGATGGGCTTAGTGCTTGATTGACAAAGACACAATGGGTGTTGTAATAGCTGTCTATTGTGGGGGCTGTGCGGAAAGAGGAAGGAATCCAGGTGTCCAAGGGACGGATATCTGTCAGTCAGTGTCCTGGTGGGCTTCTCACAGTTGGTTCCCTGGAAAATTCCAGCTTCTATTTAAGCCTATTATCCACAGGAATGGTGTGTATTTGCCTGACAAATGACTCAGTCTTACCTGGAGGAAGTTTCAAGCTGACCTATCCTTCTCAAGTTTATAGTCAAATTCCTTCCCTCGCTCAGTTTGACACCTCTGTCACCTTTCAGGTCTGATTTTGTTATCAGAGCCAATTAATACAGTTGCCAATCCAATATAGTGCCAATTAGGTATGGTGCCCATCCAAACCATACTAATATCAGGGATCCTCGAAGTGAAGCCTTACAGATTCCTGGTCTCCAGGGTTGCAGTCCAATGCTCAAAACACTACGCCACTATGATATCACTAGGATATAAATAAGATAAGGGATAAGAACACCAGTGCTTCTAACAGCACTATGAGATCTGACTGAGAATAACCTCCTAGCAGATGTAATAAGGATGCCAGGCTTCTAAAGATCCCTTGTATACCACAGTCTTTAAGATGTGAGACTCCTGGTGAAAATATCCTGAGATATTGGAGTTTTCACTCTGCCAGTCTAGTTTTAACCACTATATGAAATGGACATTAAGTTGGTCAGAAGTCAATAAAGATAACTCCAGACAAAATCCAAGTAGCTGACAAGTGATTTGTCATGGTTGTGTACCTTCATTTCTGACTTACGGAAACCCTATGATGGGGTTTTCTGGGGCTGTGAGTGTGTGGTAGGGGCCTCCATCGCTTTGTCTAAAGAGATAAGGGTGGGGGACCATGCCTGTTTCAGTTTGTCCACTAATCTTAGGGAGAGCCTTGGGCAAGTGGTTGGTCTTCAGCTGCAAAGGAGTAAGTAATAAGCAGTAAGAAGGAAGTGTTGTTACAGGGTTGTACACCGCCATGATGTGATATGATTTATCTGGCAAATATTAATTGGCACGAATATATCATATATCCTGCTATGGCTGCATGGTCATACTGATCAAGAAGAAACAGCTGCCTATACAAAATAAGGTAAGGAAAGACCTCAAAGTGTAGTCAAGTCGAAGTCAGGAAATCATCAGGAAATGCCAGCAATAACGGACTTACATTTAGTCTTCAAATACTCAACCTTTAAGAGACAATTTATTTATTCCCACTCTAATTTGCCCAGTTTTCCACAGCTGTCTCCTTTCTTTATCTGTTGCTTTCTCAGTAAGATACTTCCCCTGCCCTAAATCATTTCCAGGAATGAAGCAAACCAAAGCAAAGCAAAACAAACAAAAGTATTTTATTGATGTCGTCACTCATAGTGGTTGAGTAAGCAAACCACCCAATGTGATTTCTATCGGATTTCCTCATTTATATTTATATATCATTTACAATTTTAAGACTACTGTTATTACTGTTGCACGTGATCATTAGCTTACCTTAATCCAGGGCTACTCAAACAGAGTTCCCTAGATCTCAAAGGACCTTTCCGCACTACACTTTTACAGTGCTATTATTCCACTTTCAACATCCTGGGGAATCCTGGGGTTTGTAGTTTACTGAGGCCCGAAAGCTCTCTGGCTGAGAATTCTAAATCTCTGTCCCTCAACTGCGAACCCCAGGATTCCATAGGATGTTGAAAGTAGAGTGGAATAACAGCACTATAACAGTGTAGTGTGGAGAGGCCCGATGAATTGAAAAAATGGGCTTGGAAGTCTGTCAAAGCCAGACAGATGTGGCTTTGAAGTTAGTAAAGCCAGCGATTTCTATTAACTCTATATAATGGCCCTATAGAAAGACCCAGCTAGAGAACAGAGAGATTGATGTCCAGGAAGAAAGGGTTTTCTCTGCCGGACAATCTTCTTTAGCATGAGATTCAGATCTGACCTTGCTAGACCTTTCCTACAACCATCTAAGAATGCTAAACTGTGCACAGGTTTGGGAGATATATGACTGTCTTTTATACTTCGCAATTCAAAATGTTTATGTTTCCCAACCTAGTATTTGATCAAGCTGAGATATAGTGTCCGAAGGTTTCCTATTCACTAAGTGCCATCTATGACGCCCTGATTGATATTTCATTCTTGTTTTCATCATAGCCTTTCAGACCAGTCACATTATAATTGGTTGTTAAGTCTGATGCAACTCTTCTGATCATTTTTAGTACTTTCTCCTTAGCTATTTTTGATTGTCTTATTTGCTAGCCATATTAGAGTTGTTCAGCTTGTTATGCTGTAGCTATTACTACTACTACTATTACTATTATTACCTCATCTAATATATAAAGTCAAAGCCTGTGAGTTTGTCTGTGTAAGGCAGGTGAAGACCTCATATGATTGGCTGTGTCAGGTGAGAAGATCTCATAGGACTGGCTGCCTTTGAAGATTCTATGGAATCCTGGGCTTGGCAGTTTAGGGAGAGGCCTTTAGAATTCTCAACCAGAGAGCTCTTGGGCCTGGTTTGTTGCTATGGAAATCAGGCCTAGTAGCAAGGAGAAGGCCAGGGTGTTCTCTCAGGAAACCAACCTGTGTGTGTTAATAACTCTGAATACAGATTGGATTAGGGAATATGGAGAAAATTTACTGATAGTGGACAAGACAGTTTGGGGAATTAGAGACACAAGATGTCAAGTCTTTCTAACAAGTATTACCTATGAGAAAATAAAATCTCAGGCAACGCTGGGTGTATACATTAGTAATTTATAGTATTCACTGTTTTATAAAGAAGCATTACTTTTCACTACCCTAAACTTTATATTTGTTTTATGTTTGAGGGTGCTGCTGGTTCAAATAATATTTTCCCTTACTCATTGGAGCCATATACCAAGGGTAGTATAGAAGAAGAATGCAAAATCTATGAGAAGTATAAATATAGAATTGATTTAAGGAACAATGGAACAATTTGTAAAGTTAAACCCACTGAAATTCATTTTAAAACCACATACAAAGTAACAAAATGGCACAGGACACTATTAAAAGCCTGTCACAATAAATCATTTTATTATAATTTTTGAGAGTAAATACAAAGAGAAAAACAAAGGAAAGGAAAGAAAGAAGAAGTAGGGGTAAAGAAAGGAAGTCCATGGGATATAAAAGCGGGCTAGGCATATACAGGAATATCAACTGAGCATTTGTCCAAATTTAGGAATAAAGATGTTCCGTTCCACTTGAATTTCATTGTTACCCCAAAATGTAGGTGCCATGAGGGTCACTCTGTGGTGCCGGTGCCTCCGTGCAAAAGTGGGGAATTAATTAGCTCAAAATCAGAAGGTGAAATGAGAGGGGGGCAACTTAGTGAGACCATTCTACTAATGTTTATGGGCTCACGCAAGAAAAGAACCGGACAAGAGTAAAAGTGTATACTAAAAATGTGTTTTATTGACAATAAGTTCACACTCGCCCACACAACAGTCCAAATATGGACTCAATCACACAAGAGCTAACTGAAGAGAAGGGAGGAAAATGGTATAGAGATAGCAAAGGGTGTGGGCGATAATTACCAAATCTGGAGTGACGTGGAGAAAAGCAGCAGCTTGACTTAGGTGAAGAACCTAAGGACAGCTCTTGGTCAGGAGACAGATTGGCAGAGTGATGTTCAGATCTGTGAGAGACTGTACTGGGCAGCCTAGAATCAGGGGTATTTGTGCTCAAAAAACAGCCCATGGGCTGGACTGATGCTTGCCCTCCCAAGTGCTGAACAATAGGAGTTGCGATACATACATTGAACTGTTAGCTTGGATGGGGGGACCAATATGGCCGATGAAGAGAACATGGCATAAATCTGTCCTCAACAGTTAAGGCAGGTAGATTATCTGACCAGTAACTTCTTTCTTGACAGGGGCTTGATCCCTGCCAAGTAAAGGGTGCTCTGTTTTACAGGGACCTTGAAGATATCTGTCTCAGTTGTAGGGATGCCGCAGGAGGCTGTCTGGAACTGAACAGCTATTGCTGGAGCCCAGACTGTTAGCAGAAATTGTTAAGTTACTGGGAGCCCGGAGAGAGAGCAAGTTGGTTCTCTCCTGCATGAACACTAATCTTCAAACCATACTTCTTGGTAAGAATAATATCTGTTTAACTAAATAATTGATATACAATACAAGTAGCCCTTGCATGTAACTTTGTAAATGTAAATTGATTGTTTTTATCCGTAAGAAATCATTTTTATATTAAAGAGAATAAGAAAATTAAAAATTACTAAATAATTTTGGACAATACAAATGGGTTAAGATATTTGATATTTGGTTTATGATCTGAATTAAGTCAGATGGCAAAGTTCAACAAAATTTGTTACTAAGACATTCAACAAAGTGTTTTTGCTAAGAATAATAGGGTAATAGTAAAAGTAATTGAGGAAAGTAATAGTACCACTCTATTCTTCTTTGATCAGACCTCATCTAGAATAACATATCCAGTTCTGGGCGCCTCATTTCAAGAAGGATATTGACAAGCTGGAACGTGTCCAGAGCAGGGCAACCAGAATGGTGAAGGGTCTGGAAGCCATGCCCTATGAAGAGCAGATTAGGGAACTGGGTATGTTTAGTTTTCAGGAGAGAAGGTTAAGAGGGGACATGATAGCCATGTTTAAATATTTGAAAGGATGTCATATCGAAGAGAACAGGTTTGTTTTCCACTGCTCAGAAACTAGGGCAAGGAGCAATGGATTCAAACTACAGAAAAATAGATTCCTCCTAAACCTCAGGAAGAACTTGCTTACGGTCAGAGCCGTCCAGCAGTGGAATATGCTGCCTCAGATTGTGGTGGAGTCTCCTACTTTGGAGGTTTTTAAACAGAGGCTAGATGACTATCTGTCGGGAGTGATTTGAGGGTGTTCCTCCATGGCAGGGGGTTGGACTGGATGGCCCCTGTAGTCTCTTTCAACTCTATGATTCTATGATTCTATGAGTCTATGAAATGGAGATATTAGGAATAAGAGAAAAATAATATGATTAAGCTACTTTGGCAATTGATGGGTTTAATAAGTGTTACAGAGAATTTTATTGATATTGATATGAGTGTAAAGTTAATTTGACTACAGATGCCGGCTATGATTTTAAAAGTGTTTAATGGAGATTTTTTTAAAAAGTTTTTTTAATGAAATTAGTAAATGAAATCATGAAAAGATTTAAAATTCAAAGACAGCATCTCTAATTCTTATTGATGGTTCAAAGGTATAGAAATTTGAAACAAAAAAGGCTGGGAAGTGTATACATACCAGAAATATGAGGATATGAACTATTATAATATATTTTTTAATGTTAAGAATTTAAATTTATTAGACTATATTAGTGGACCAGTTTAAAGCTGTAATAGGTATGATTTGTTAATTTCTTTTAGATGCTGTGGGTAATATGAATAGTAATTACAGTAATTTGTAAGATCAGATTTTTAATATTAAACACTGTTTAGCTAATAATATATATTTTAGATTGCTATAAAACAGGTTACTATGACTTTACTAAAAGCTGTTACTACAAAGGTGGGTTCCTCTTTTTAATTTAGTCTTATGTAGACTAATTTTAGCTTGCTAATGTTCGCAGCACTTGGATGACAAAGACATAATGGATGTTGTACCAGCTCTCTATTGTGGATGCTATGAGGAAAGAGGAAGAAACCTGGATGCACAGGGAAGGGGTTTGAGTCAATCAGTGTCCTGGTGGGCTTCTAGCCATTGTGTTGTCTGGGAAAATTCCAGCTTCAATTTAAGCCTATTATCCAAAGGAACAGTATCTATTTGCCTGATAAATGATTGAGTCTTTCCTCGAGGATGGATCAGGCTTCTCACGTTCACAGTCAGAATTCCCCCTGTCGGTTTGACCTCTCTGTCATCTCTCAGGTCTGATTTTTGATATCAGAGCCAAATGTAACATATTGCCAATTAGACGAGATGTCAATTAGATATGGTGCCCATCCAAAACATACCATTATGGGACCCTCATGCAGAGTCCTTATATCATTAATACCAAATTTTATATTTTACAGTAAGCACTGATAAACAATACTTGTGGGATTCAATTCCTCTGTAATTAATGCTTCCAGCATAGGAGGGATGGCTGAGGCATTTAACGTTATGATCCATGTATACCATCAACAGGGGTTGCAGTTGTAAATACTGCTATACGTCATCCAAGGGTAAATGATCCATGCCCTGCAATGCTGAAAATGTCAAGCATTCTTGTTCTGCACAAATCAATTATTCCAAAGTATAAATGAGTAATGTAACATGTTATGTAACAATACCATTTTATTTTATTGAAATGGAAGAGCTACCAGTGGCATACCAAGAAATTATCATTGTTCCAAATTATTGGGAGGTGGGTGGCAAAGAGTTACATGAGCAGTTGCCCTTAAATAGTAACATTTCAATATCTTCCTCCACAGGTATGAAAAAGTAAGAAATCTTATCTTAAACAACATAATATCCCCTTGCCACATGTTCCTTGCGGAGGTAAGGATGAAGGACATTCATCTTCAAATGTACAAACTCCAACTTCGTTGCATTGATACACAGTCTCTACAACCTTGAAACCACAGGCATCTCCTACGGAGAAAAAGGTGTTTTACTGAGGTGTTCTGGCATACTGGCCTACTTGGCACTATACCCATTGCTTTCTCATTCTCTCCTTTTCCAGGAAACAATAACCTGAATCTTGCTGTTAGTTCTACCTACAGTGGACTCACTGATTTAATAGAATCTAAGTGTTGACTCATCATTCAATAATTGATTCAATGAGTCCACTTTATTTTGGACATCCGGCAGGATTCAGGCTATAATTTGGAACAGAGGAGTTTTTTGCCATTGCAATGGTGATTATGGTGGTGATGATAATGATGATAATACGTTTATTTATAATGTGCTTTTCACCAAGGGGTCCTATGAAAGAGAGACCTCTAAGAGATTCTGTTATTGATCACCCTGCTAAGGTCTTGCAAGCTCAGGGCAGCTGCGGCTTCCTTCCTGCCTCAGTCCTCCTGTAATGTGTCCTTTTCTTTTCTTGCTGCCTTCAACTTTAATGAGCATTATCATCTTTTTCAATAAATCATGCCATCTCTTCTAATAATTATGTCAATGAGCATGTCTGCGTAGTAGGGATATACAACATATACCCATGTGTCTTCAGCAACTGATACTTAATACTCCCCAAAGCTTCCCCATCCAAAAGCTGAGTAATGTATTTTGAACAAGGCATTGGGGAGCATCTACTTTTTAAATAGGCTGATTGATCCTTAAAAATGTGCATTTATTGTAAAGGACAGAAAGTGGCTCCCTTCCCATGCTAGTCCTGCCAGGAGGCAATCCATCCAGTGGGTTCAGGGGAAACCAGTGCATAACCTCCCACCCTGCCCAGAGAAGTTCCCAAAATTTCATACGTCAAGGAGATAGACTATAACTTTACACTTACATAGTTAAGGGATTATTGGGTAATAAAGGACAGACACATTGTTCAACTCAATGTGCAAACACAGGTGAAAGGAATGATTGTAATGTTCCATGCACAATGCATAACAGCCCAGAGACATCATGCCATGAACAAAAATGCACAACCACAAACATAAGAGAACACATGAAAAAAGGATGCCAACCGACAACTGTTATTTGGGGTAGGCTTGGGTGGCGTGAGTCGCTCCACAAAGGCCATGCAATAGCACTCCTGAACTTTGACGACTTCACACTCATTCTTCAGTGATCTTATTCTGTAGATCTTTGGCTTATGCCTGAATTTTTATTTTTAATACTACTCATGCCTTACCTGAAGAAGCCAAGAGGGTCCATGAAAGGATAACAATGGGAAGGCAGCCCGTCTGCATGATTGGGATCTCAAGTCAAACAGCCAGAAAGCAAGAAAGATTGCTATTTAATTCCTCTGAATTTGGCAGAAGGCTCACCTATATATAGACCTCCACATGTAAGCCGTCTACATGAACATTTCTGGTGGAACGCATGAGATGGCAGAAACACTGGCTTCATTGCTTTATTGCTTCTCAAGAAGTCAAGGTGTACCAGAAGGAAACCCTAAAGAAAAGTCGATTACCCTGAAGATATTTAGAGTTGAGAAATTATGGAAACACACACAAACACACTTATTTATTTTTAATTTTTCTATTTTTATTTCTAGTTACTTGCTGAAGTAACTGATTTAATGAAGGACATGAACTGAACTGAAGAGGATGTTCAAAGGAGCACAGTGCACATTTCAACAGCTGTAGGAATGTGGTTGTGTGGGCTTCTACATCCTGTACAGGGATATTTATGTTACAATGCAAAAATAATCCATCTTGGGTGTTTTTTGCATGGGGCTGGTTCTGTTGGGAGGAAGAGGAAGAACAAAGAAGTAGATGCTTTAAATAATGATAATGACTTACGGGGGGGGGGGAGATAGAACTGCTCAGCTCTATTTTCGTCTCAGTTTTCTCCTTTAAGGGAAACTGTACAACACAAGAGCTCCTAGATAATGCATATGTAGCGTGAGAGTACCAGCTAATATAAATGATTTCAGGGATTTTAGAACAGAGCACAAAACAGTCAGTCCAAGAGCTTTCATAGGGGAGTTAGGAACTGCTCTGATCACAAAGAGCCAATATGGTTTTTTCAAGAACATATGCCTTATTAAACCTGAGTTGAATTCAAGAGCTTCTGCTGGTAGAAGGCTTTAGTTAGAGGAAATGGGATGGATGATTTCATAAACAGGTTGTCCTCCACTACCCAAATTTGCAGAGAGTTGGTGGGTTTGGCTTATGTTTGAAAGGAGTGGTGTAGAGGCGAGAAGAAGGAAGTTCCATTGTGTGTGCCGAATTCCACTCACACAGCATTGAATTTAGTGTAATTCCCTTTTGCTTGATAACGGGATCAGTCTAAAATATCAAGGACTGCTGTGGCTGTAATGTTATTTGATTCAGTGGACTTACAATTGGTCCATAGACCATCTCAAAGCATGGTGGCGTTTCAGGTCGACGTGGCTCAGATGGATTGTGTAGATCCATTCCAATCTGGCTTTAGGTCTTATTATGAGATAGAGAGTGCTGTGATCCCCTTGGTGGATGACTTGTGGTAGACATGGACAGTGAGAGTATGTTCCTGATGGTTCTACTGGACTGCTCTTTAGGTTTCAATATAATTAGCCATGGCATCTTGATGATTTGTCTTTCTTGGGTTGGACTTGATTGCAGTGCTTCTTGATAAGTAATTTCAGAATGTGGTGCTGAGGTTGTTTTTGTGTGTCTTCAAGTAATTCCCAACTTATGGCTACCCTAAAGCAAATGTATCATGACACTTTCCTGGGATGAGAGTGTGTGACATTGTTACTGCCCTGGCTAGTCCAAGCTTTGGGGATATTAAAGATATCCCTTGATACCACAATTCAGCTGCACTTCTCTATTCCTTTCCACGTGCTTGCGAGGCCACCGGACAAGCACGTAAACGAGCTCGGCCGTTAATAGCCGTAAGATTCAAACTACAATACAGGCAGGCCAGAAATAGCTGACTCACTGCTTTAGGAGATCTCCAGGCAAGTACTCTAATTAAGTATGCACACCACTTACAAAAGAGCCTCTGCCCCACGATGGCAGCTTGATGGGTAAACTATGCAATACCCAAGTACTCTGGGTTTGCATACTGGCTACTGTATTGAGAACCGTTACGAAAACTCTGTCATTCAGATTCTGACCTTTCGGAGGCTTTGTCTCCAACTCCAAATCTATTGTTTTCCCCCAAGTACGGCATAGCCTGCAGTCACATTCTCCTTGTAAAAACCCTTGATTCCGAGACCTTCCTGGGATGGCTCCCGAGTTTCATCCCGCCTTGCTGCCGTTTTGCTTGGCGAGCCTCCCCTCAGCTCCACGTGCTGAGCTTCATCGCACCCCAG
Source organism: Cyclura pinguis (assembly GCA_030412105.1). Taxonomy (NCBI): domain Eukaryota; kingdom Metazoa; phylum Chordata; class Lepidosauria; order Squamata; family Iguanidae; genus Cyclura; species Cyclura pinguis. The sequence goes on along the minus strand of CM059599.1, from coordinate 10,562,371 downwards.
CTTCGCTCTCTATTTTTCTGGGCTTCAGGACAGGTGAAGTATCACCCAAACCAGCGACCCCTCTACAAATCCCTCTATACCACTCCAACCTTTATTTTCTTTAGTTATCTTGTATGAGTGTGTCGCATACACTGTTTTGCTTGTATTTAATAAAAATCATTTATTAATTCAACTTCTGTGTTCTCCTTGACTCAACCCGACCCAGAAGACATAGGGTTCAAGATCTCGCTACGTTACCCTGCCTCTCGTAACGCTAAGCAGTGCTCTGAGCTAATTTTCTCCACCTTTAGTTGAGCACATTTTGGTGTCCCTCCTGGGACCCCCAGTTCACAGGGTAACAACATGTCCAAGGTCATCCAATAGATTTTTATGGCTAAGAGGTTGTAGTCCAACACTCAAACCACTACCCCACGTTGGTTCTATGCTGAGGTACCTCTGTTTAAGAATGTGATTATCAGGCTTCTGTTCCAGGGCCCCAGAGGGATTCCCCTTCCCCTCATTTTGCAATCTATCTGATTTTGAGGATTTCTTTCAAGGAAGTAGCTGGAGACAAAAGTTCCTCTTTTCAAAATAAAAAAGTACTCCATAGACTAAACCAGGTAGGTGTGGTAAAATAAGGTCATATTGGCTTCCACGCTCCCTGGAGCATATAGAGGGAGAGATCTAGGTTTAAAAAGTTGGAATTCCAATTTTTCAGATGATAGGGGACAATAGGGGACTTAATGTGACCTGTGGGCTGCATTTACCCCAAATGACCCAAAGAAGTCTCTCTTGTTCCTCGTATTATTAAATGTATACACAGAACCTCTAGAAGAGGTGATTGTGCTCCTGGGGAAAGAACTTTTGATAATATACAGTACTGCCTGAGATAGCTGTTTTTCTAAGGACCACGGCTGAGATCCTAAATCATCACTAAGAAGTGTCTCTTGGCCCAGCCACCAATCCAATCCTTTGTCTCTACTAGGATCTTCATCTTAATTTCTGTTGCTTCTTACTTTTATCTTTCTGGTGTTTCATCTTGATGTCAGTCTAAGCCAGGGAGAGCTTTATTTCTGTCATATACAGTTTTACGTGTACTGTTGGCTACTGTATCTCTCCTTTTAATTCCACCTTCATTCTTTTTTAATCTTGGAATCTGCCTTCACCTCTGTTCTTAACTGCTACATCTGTACCCTTATTTCCAATTTCAACTTTTTCATCTCTGCCATCACTAGTTGATGAGCATCCATCTCTCTGTTCTGGTCTGTAGAAGCTCTTCTCTGTGTTTGTGCCGCTTTCTGATCTGCTGTTAAAACTTGGTTTGCCCATCTGACAGTTTCTTTTTCCTTTGACATCCTTCACAGCTGACCCTACTCTATTCACTCAGCTTTATTTTTCGCTGTTTGTACAGTCATCCACATTTGCTAGGGCTAGGGGCACAGGACTCCCATGAAAATGGAAAAACCATGAATAACTGTAGGCCCTTCCAACCCATATTTATCACACAAAAAAAGTACGATCACCATATTCAACCTACTGTGGATTCTTCTGAGGCATCAGGATTCCTTCACAAGGCAGAAGTGGGTGGCTGGTGGGGCTTCCGATCACTTCCACTGCTGTCCCACACCATTTTTAATAGGAACTAACAATCCTCATTCGCAGTTTCTGAGTCTCACAAGACTGGCAGTCCCTATTAAAAATGGCAAAGGGAGGCTGCAGAGGTGACAGCAAATAATCTGGGAATAATTAAATTTGCAAAAGTGAAACTCGCACATGTGGAGGGCTGACTGTATTCTATTTATTCTCACTTTCACCACCAGATGTCATTATAGCAGTAACTTCATTCACCAATTTGCCTCTTTCGCTCTATCAAAGGAAGATTTGAAGTTCAATGTAGCTTCATATACTGTTGTTGCTAACACAATATGATCCTGGCTGTTAGCAGTTTCCCATGATAGACAAGTTTCCCTCTTAATTTTCTCTCTCCCTCTCTCTTTTTTAAAGAAAATTAGACTGTCTTTTTAAAAACGCATATTTCTCTTTGCTGCTGCCTCAACATGGCTCCAACAGGGTTCTTTTCTGTCTATTAGATAAAGTAGAAAGTCACTCATGCTAAGCAACTGTAAAATGAAATTGGTCCTGCAAAGGGCTCTCCTGAGCCGTATACCAAACAAAAGAACTCAGGAGTCTTGAGTGGATTAAGAAAGAAGACGTTATTCAGTTGTGCAGCTGGGCTAACCCCAAAACAAGGCCGAGGAAAGAATACATTGTTCATTCAGAATTTATACACTCTTTGTTTTTCTACAGGTACAAGTTAACAACTCTCATCGGTTAAAAATTCACACAGGTGCACTAGCCACATCTAATATATAAAAGTCAAAGTTTGTCTGTGTCAGGTGAAGACCTGATATGACTGGCTGCCTAAGAAGATTCTATGGAATTCTGGGGTTGGCAGTTTAGGAAGGGGCCTTTAGAATTCTCAGCCAGAGAGCTCTTGGGCCTCAGTCAACTGTGTCTCTCTTGAATAGACCAGTTGCTATGGAGATGAGGCCTAGCAGCAAGGAGAAGGGCAGTGTATTCCCTCAGGAACCCAAACTCTGTATGTCAATAACTCTGGATACAGAGGGCAAAAATTGCAGACACTGGACAAGACACAAGAATTTCAGACACAGGACCTCAAATCTTTCTAACAAGTATTACATATGAAAAAATAAAATCCCAGGCAACGCCGGGTACATACAGTAGTGTTATGTAACTTTCTGGTAACTTCTCCCATCTATGCATGCGATTGTTCATTTCTATACCAAAAAGTTACATTTTACCTATGCAGGAGGCAGGCTTAATTTATGCAGGAGGTGTGCTTTGCCTCCTGTGATGTACTTTAGGTTATTCTAGGGCACCTTTGCCCTCTTCTTATCTCAGGCCCTTTTCACATGGCATTTCTCCTGTGAAAGGGCCTCTGGAGCATTGCGTGATTGCAAGGAGCATTTCAAACAATGTCCTCGCAGTTGCGTGAAGCTGCCAGGGTCAGCAGGTGCCGATCGCACACTATATCATTTTCGGCTTTTAGCTGAAAATGGTGTGCGATCATGCATCGCTCCAGCGCCCCACGCACACTTACCTTGTGTTACTGTAGTTTCTAGTCCGAACTTGTGGGATATTAGATATCATTTGATATCAAGAATTTGGCCTTCACTACCCATTCCTCTCCACGTGCTTGTGAGGCCCCCAGACCAGCACGCACACGGGCACGGCCGAAAATAGCTGAACCATTCAAAACCAATCCAGGCAGGCCAGTATTTTCCGGACTGCAGCTTCAGGAGACCTCCAGGCAAGTACCTTCTTGAGATCACATTATGTATGCACACTGTTTACGAAAGATCCCCTGCCCCGAGCAGGCAGCTTGATGAGCCGAACACTCCACTCTCAAGCACTCCACGTTTGGATACTGTCTACTCTATTGACAACGCTGTCATAATTCAATCATGCAAAATACTGACCTTTCGGAGGCTTTGTCTCCAGCCCGAAACCCATTGTTTTCCTCGGGAATGGACTAGCCTACAGGCACATTTTCCCCTATAAGATCCCCTGATTTTGAGCATCTTCGGATCGCTCCGATCACTCTGATTTCCATCCCGCCTTGCTGTCGCTCCATTCGACGAGCCTTCCCCTCAGCTCCACGTGCTGAGAATCTCCACTTCTATGGACTTCTCTTCAGACTATCCAGGCTTCAGGACAGGTGTAGTATTTCCCATGCAAAAATCCCTCTTAAAACCCTCTATCCAACTCCTACCTTTCTTTTATTAGGTCTGTGTGAGTGTGTTTGCATACATACGTTTTGACTGTGTTTATCAAAAATAAAGAAAACAATTATTATTTACTTCTGTTTGCTCCTTGACTCGGCCTGACCCCGTAGACACTGGGTTCAAGATCGCGCTAGGTTGTCCTGCCTCTTGTATTGCTTAGCTTGTGCTCTGCTAATTCCCATTCCCCATTGTGAGCACATTGAGGTGTCCCTCCCGGGACCCCAGAAATCAGGGTAACACTTGCATGTGATGCTCCAGAGCCACGGCCCTCATGCTTCCAACCCCAGCGCAACCTGGGAAAATACTCACCTGCACTGTGGAAGGAAGAGGCGGAGCCCTCCTGTTGCCTGCCAGCTGGCAGGCAGATCTTGCGGAGCTGAAGCAGCAGGGACTCGAGAACCTCATGGAAGAGGCTGTTCACGCTTTCCCCATGCAATTGTGCCGGACAGAGGTAAGGTGCAAAAAGGGCCTCAGCCAGCTACAAGCAGTTACTTATCCCTTTTTGTTTGTTTGTTTTTCCCCCAGCATCTTTCCATAGTATCAATTTTTGCAGCTTCCTATACAAGCTTTCGCTGTTCTCAAAATGTAACTTTTTATCAGTGCTAGTTCTAGCAAGTGTATTCCAAAGACCTTCATCTCAGAGTTCCGAGAATAAACAATAGGAGCTTCAATACAGCTTCAGAGAAATGTAGGAACCATCCGGCTATACCAGTATGGCTTTAGTACTGCAAGGCCCATTGCGCTCAACAGCAAACTGTAAAACACTGCAAACTCAACAAATTTCCCATACACATTCCTGCATTATATACCACCACAAAGGTGCATAAAGTTACATTTTTCTGACTCCACAGGGTGCTCTATTTGATATTTTCTTCATCAGCTGTTTAAAAAGTCTGTAGTATGTGTGTGTGTGTGTGGAGGGGGGTTACTAACACAAAGGTTTCAAGGTGACAGGGACAGCCTGAGTCTTTGACAATCCATCTAGCACCCACAGGGGTTTGGCAACTTCCCCTCTTCCTGGATCAGCCAAAATGTAACCTGCATGGGCTCCAAAGGTTCCCTGGGGGGGACCAAATTCAACCAGGTATTTTTAGTCTCATTAAACACCTCCTAACACCTTGAGGAGGGAATCCCTAGGAAGCTATCCCTGGGGTGCTCCATTTCCCTCCACCATCCAACTGGAAGTCAAAGGCATTGAAATAATTAAAGACTTTCTAGGCTCAGTTGTAAATCACAATGAAGGCTGTATTTAAGAAATCGGATTAAGACTAAGGGCATTTCCATACTATACTGTTTTAATGCTATTATTCCCCTTTCAACATCCTATGGAATCCTGGGGTTTTCAGTTTAGGGAGGGGCATTTAGAATTCACAGCCAGGGAGCTCTTTGGCCTCGGTAAACCACAAACCCCAGAATTCCACAAGATGTTGAAAGTGGAATAATAGCACTATAACAGCATAGAGTGGAAAGGTCCTAAGACTTTGAAGGGTGGCTATGGTGGAACTAGATAAGACCTCAAATGTAAAGATGCATGACTGAATATGAAAGTTGTCTAGGTATGGATGTGAAAGCTTGAAAGTGGAGAAAGCTGTTGTAAGCCACCTTTGGTCCCAGTCTGGGAGAAAGGTGGCATATAAAAATATTAAAAGAAAGAAAGTCAATTCGTTTGAAGTGTGGTGGTGGGGTAGAGTTTTTCAGATGCCGCAGACTGCCAAAAGGATGAATAAATGGGTCATAGAAATAAAAAAACAAGTCTGAATTCTTACTAGAAGCTAAAGTGACTAAATTCAGAATGGTGTACTTTGGACACATCGTGAGATGACAAGACTCATTGGAAAAGACTATAATGCTTGATAAAGAACTGTGTAGGAAATGAAAAGGAAGGTATGGCAGGCAGATTGACTCAATAATGGGAGCCACAAATCCCTGAATTTGTAAGACCTGAGTAGGACTATTCAGCACAGGGTGTCTTGGACACCTGCCACTGATCAGTAGCTGTTGGGTTTTCAGGTCATTTCCAACTTATGACAGCCCAGAGGTATACCTGTCATAGGATTTACTGGATTTGTTCAGAGCGATTTGTCATTGCCTTCCTCTAAAGTTCAGAGCCATATTTGAACCAAATTCTGTTACTCCTAATCATCACATAACCGTTAAATGAATAATATCCTGGTAAAGTTAACAAATGTGATAAAACGAATTTGCATTCTAGCTAGGACTTAGAACTGGTGTCCACGCAGGAAACAGTAATATGATCTCTTTAATTTTGCTAAAGGAAAGGAAAATCCATGGCAGAGGAGCTACATTTCACTGACACACAGCCACAAATTTTTTAAAATAGTTTATCATGGGTTTATTTAAAAAAATGCAGTTTAAAAGCAAGATGTCTTAATCATCGTAGATTGGCCATTCTCCATCGTAGATTGGCCATTCTCCACTAAATCTGCAGGAAGACAATAATTTTCATCATAAGTTTCTTGAATTACCACCAAGAAGCATGCCACAAAATAACAAAATACCTTAACATGTATTTACACATGTACACACGTATTTACATGTGTAACGTCTTTGAATGATAATTTGTGAATGGGATATTTAAAATTAATGTTACTAAATGAGAAGTATTAGAGTGGATTTAGAAGATGCATTCTGTTTGTTGTTTTAAAATGTTGCTTTTATACACACACACACACACACACATACATATATTTATTTATATAAAATACCCTAAGTATTTGTTGTTAGTCAAAGCTTCAGCAAGAAGTGAATGCATACAGGTCATTTATTTTTGATTATCACCTGGTTATTTTTCTTGATAGGGAGATAGATTGATTGATCAATCAATGGAATATTTCTGGAATATTTCTTGTTGTTGTTGTGTGCCTTCAAGTCATTTCCGACTTATGGTGAACCTAAGGTGAACCTATCACAGGGTTTTTGGAGGCTGAGAGTGTGTGACACGCCCAGGGTCACTCAGTGTGTTTTTATTGATTGATCAATCAGTGGAATATTTCTGGAATATTTCTTGTTGTTGTTGTGTGCCTTCAACTTCCATGAACTGAGGGTGGCATTGGCAGAAGCAAACAGAGCAGCATTTTATTTATTTATTTATTTATTCATTTATTTATTTATTGCTTGCTTGCTTGCTTGCTTCCTGGTAGGATAGAGTTTTAAGATCAAATCCAGCCAGGGAGGAGTATGTGCAAGTATGTGTCCACTGAATTCACCTGAGCTGAAGCCAAGAGCTTTGGACACTGTCAGACAGGACCCTAATTTAAAGTGCTTCATGGTTAACATGATTACTTATTTGTTTGTTTAACAATCTAGTTATTCCAATATTTCTGCTTCCTCCCCCTTCTAAAGATTTCCAGGGTGGTGTACAACAAAATCAATTTAACCCTTTTAAAACAATTGTAAACAGTAATTTAAATCATTTAATTTACAAATAACCAATGTGTAAATGGGAACTGCATGCCCAGGAAAATGGAACTCCAACATCCTGGCTGACCAGAGGTGGCTGGTGACAAATGCTCTGCTTGGTTTGCAGTGTGTTTGTGGTGATGCTGTTGCTGTTGCCGTTGTTGTGTGCCTTCAGGTTGTTTCCAAGTCAGGGGGACCCTAAGGTCAAACAGTCACAGGGTTTTCTGGGGCTACGTGTGTGTGTGATGTGCCCAAGGTCACTCAGTAGGTTTCCATGGGGGAGTGGGGAATCGAATCCTGGTCTCCAGGATCACTCAGTAGTATCATCAATGGGCAGCAACCCATCCTGGCTGATGCCACTTCTCTCTCATGGGTCTTGGGTGCTAGACCTGGGCTTGCTTACTGCCTCCCCATGCCTTGTGCCTCTTTTACTGGAACAGGACAATTACAGGACCATATAAAGTCACCCACAAAGTGAGGGTTCACCGACTTGCTCATCTCTTCCTATGTCATATGTACAATTTTTGCTGGCAATTTTGCTTCTGAATTCAGCAGAAGGTAAGGCAGCCAAAATCTGTTTTGGTCAGACATCACTTGGAATACTGTGTGCCTTTCTGGGCACCACAGTTCAGGAAGAATATTGACAACCTGAAACATGTCCAGAGGAGAGTGATTAAAATTTTAAAAGGTCTGGAAGCCATGCCTTATGAGGAGCAACTTAGGGAGTTGGGTGAGTTTAACCTGAAGAAGAGAAGGTTAAGAGGTGACATGACAGCTATGTTTAAATATTTGAAGGGAAGTCATTTGAAGGGAAGCCATATGAAGGATGGAACAAGCCTGTTTTTTGCTGCTCCAGAGACATGGAGTTATGACTCCATGAAGCAATGGAGCAATGACTTCAAACTTCAGGAAAGGAGATTCCATGTAAACATAAGGGCCCTTTTCGCATGGCAGTGTACAAGTCAAAGGGCCTCTTGAGGGTCGCATAAATGTCAGGAATGGTCTACATGACGCACTCCCATTTCTGCCACGCTTAAGGCCCGCAAGCGCAGCAAATATGCATTTTCTTATTTTTGGCTTTTAACTGAAAATAAGCCGCACTTGCGCAAGGCTCACAGGCCTGGGTCGCACTCACCTGCCTTGCGGAGCCTCTGGAGCCGGGCCTGTCATGCGTCCTCCCCGCAGTGCAGCCTACAACTCCCAGGCTGCACCGCGGAAGGAAGGGGGCGCGGGCGGGGCTCTCGAGCAAGCAGGAAGGAGCTGCGGAGCCCAAGCAGCAGGAAAGCAGGAGGCTTGCGAAAGCCTGCCCGCCCAGGCTTTTCACGCAAGGCCCACACTCCAGCAGCATGAGAAGGTAAGCTGTGGAAAGGGCCAAGGAAAAGCGTCCTGACAGTAAGAGCAGTTCGACAGTGGAAAAGGCTGCCTCAGAGTGTGGTGTGGTGGAGTATCCTTTTCTAAACAGAGGCTAGAAGATTGTCTGTCAGGAATGACTTGATGGTGTATTCCTGCATGGCAGGGCATTGGACTGGATGGTCCTTGTTGTCTTTTCCAGTCTATGATTCCATGGGAAATAAACAAAATTAATAAGTCAGTGGGGAGTATCTTGATCTGCCAAGGCACTCTAGGGGTGATCATACATTACACTGTATATGTGTTCATGTTGAGTGAATGGAGTATAGCTATGACATTGTAGCAATGCACCCCATGCCAGATCTGGACCATAATTTTGGTTAAAGATGCAAATCTCAAGGAGAAACTGCAATAATACAGTCCTGTTCCTATGTTTTCAGTTGAAAATAGGTCCAAGAAGCCACTAGGAGTCTACTTCTGTTTTTAACAGGCAGATGATTCAGCCAGTTTTCAGCTAGTATGAGATACTGCACAGGGTTGGCATGTTGCCTTCCTCTCATTTTTAGAATAATTATTATTTTGCTTGTGAAACTATGAAAATGTGCAATGAAAAACATCCATATACTACCATATAACTGAAATATTATATTTCATAAGAAAACCAAGGTAGAATTAATTTTCCTTTCCTTCTTTTGCAGCAAACAATCCTGAAACTCTACTTTGCAATTTTTTTCCAACATTTATGTAACAAATCTTTCCAATATTTATGCTGGAATGTTGGTGTTCTTGGAATACCAGGAGCATTGTTTTCAAAACTCAGAAAACATGTATGTGTTGGTTTCTTCTCTGAAAAGTAGATTTAGCTATTAATTCTCCATTTAATGGCATATCTCACAGCTTCCACCTTCATGTGGGAAAATCCACTTCTTTAGCATATTCCCATCCCTTGCCTATGGCCATTCTTTTCCTGGTAATAATACAAGACATTCATTATACTATTTACATATACGGGTATACATATTACATATATGCTGATAGGCAAACCTTGCTCATTGGTTTTGAACATTTGGGTTTTTCAATAGGGTTATAAAGGATATTGAACACCTTCCCAATTCTCAGTGAAACCAATTTTTTTCCTAACCATTCTTTTAATTATATTATTATATTATTTTCTGCACAGAAAATGCTGCTTCTTGCATAGAAAATGCTGCTTTCTGTGCAGAATAACCACATATGAATTTTGTGCAGAAGTAGTTCCGGAAAACAAAAAGAGAATGGTTTGTGAAGACTTTCTTGCAGTTGAAAGAAAATTGCTAAAGTTACTCATTGTTCCTGTTGTGTGCCTTTAAGTCATTTCTGACTTACGTTGACCCCAAGGCCATGGGGTTTTCATGGCAAGATTTGTTCACAAGGGTGTTTCACTGTTCTTCTCTCTCCAAGGCTGCAAGAGTATGTCTTGTCCAAGGTCAGCCTGTGGATTTCCATGTCCAAGATGGGATTGAAATTCTGGTTTCCAGAGTCATAGTCTAATGTTCAAACTGTGACACCACACTGGCTGTTCAAAATAACTCATTGCTTCCTTCCAAAAGAACATTGGTGGAGAATTACATCCCTCAGGAGCACTCACAAACTATGGTATGGACAAAAGAAGAAGCATACTGAATCAGATCTGAACAAATCCCTGTTCAGTCCAATGTTGTAAACAGACAGTAGACAACACTCCCCCAAAGGGAATCTCTCCAGTGGGATCTGAGCATTTGGAAGCCACCACCAAGTTCAAATACAGCAACCAGGCTGATGTCAGGTGTCCATGTCAGTGGTCATATATCACCAGTTTCACAAGTATTGTATAGGCTTTCTATTTTCTATCAAGGTGGTGATTTTGATCTGCAAAACAGTAATTGACTTGGGGTTAGCATATCTGATTCTATCAACCTGTTTCTGCCCCACACTGGAGATTATCTGTAGATGTCCTGTTGCATGTAACAACAGCATGCGCAGGGCAACTTTGGCCATTTCTTCACCACACTCTTATAGTTCTATTATTCACTTTCAACATCCTGTGGAATTCTGTGGTTTGTAGTTTCCCGAGGCCAAAGAGCTCTCTGGATGAGAATTCTAAGTGTCCCTCCCTAAACTGCAAACCCCAGGATTCCATAGGATGTTGAAAGTGGAATAATAGCACTAGAACAGTATAGTGCAGAAATGGCCTTTTACATGTGCATGACAGCAACTGGATTTTGACCTACATCTGCTACTCTGCTGACCTAGTGATAGGACGTCAGTGTTATCAGCAAAAGTTTTGCAAGTGGTTATAATGCCATTGCTGCTATCAGTTCTTTCAGCATTTTATTGCTTTTTTTTGTCACTGTGCAATGGCTATTTTATGTTCGTGGTTGTGTAGACAGAGTCTGAAAACTGTGATTGTCTGATCTGCAGCTGTGTCTTGTTGTTGGGTGGTGTATCACTATCTCTTGGTGCTTTCAAAGATCCGCTTGATCCCCTGGCTCTGTGGAGAGAGCAGTGACACAGTGGGAAAAGAAGCGGGAGTACTGCCAGCTAGGCAATCAGCTGTAAAATGTTAGTATTTGCAAGATGGGTGGAGTAGTGCAACAGCCAAATAAATTACATGTGTGGGAATTTAGGTTACAAATGTGCAGCTTAGGATCACAGCCCCTGATTGCAAATGCTCATTGTCTACACTAGGGATGGGGAACTGCATGATAGGCGGGGAGCACATTCTGGATTTCAGAAGCAGTGGTAGCCCACACTTTTTTCTTTTTAATACAATTTAAAATAATTATTTTCTGATTTAATTCACAGCTATATGAATTGTATTGTTTCTTTATTAAAGTAAAGATACATCATTACTGTGATTACTACATTATTACAGGAAAAAGATATTATTACAGACAAAACACTTTCCTTATTGGAAATCGCCAATTTACTTTAATTTCTGTTTAATTGGTCACTTTTGAGTTAACTGTTGGATTGAACTTAATTCAAAAACAGCAGGCACTCTATGATTCTTTGTTCCTTGGTGGCCTGATAATCTGCCAACCACAGAATACAGGAACTGTCTGTCCAGGAAGTAAAAAATAATTCATTCAGGGCAGCAGGCCAACAGCTGAGTTCCTGGCTTGAGGTGGGGAGAAAAATCTCATAGTATCTCTCTGAATTTTACTTCTTGTGCTCTGTTGATCTTTCCAGCTTCCAGAAGGGGTGTCTTTTTCTCTATCCGATTGCTTTCTCATCTTACGTTTCCTTCCTTCTTTCCCTCTTGCTGTCTCTATCTGTCCTAATTTGCTCCCTATTTTGCATGTTTGTTCTGTAACAGTCTACCTCTTTCTGACTTACGTCCAGGGCTGAGCTGATGACTGTGCAAAGGGAGGGGAGATGTGAGGGAGGACCGATGAGTAGAGAAAAACAGAGGAGCAGCAGAGAGAAGGAAGGCTAAGAACAGAGAGCATAGAGGAAGTAAGGAGTAGAGAGAGAAACCAAGAGAAAGAGAAAGGGAGCCAGGGGAGATGGAAACACATGCAAGAGGGGAAAGACATGGAGGAGAGTTGGGGGGAAAGGAGAGGGATGAAGGAAAAAAAACCAGATTTCATTGGAGAAGAGGGAGATGCATGTGGAGAGCGGGAATGAGACAGAGGGAAAAAGAGCAACAGTATTTCTTGGCTGAAGCAAGCCATACTAGGCTCCGGGAGGGCTCTACACTTTGGGAGGAACTTCAAAGATTCATGGGGCTCGATAATGGGTCTGGCAGCCTAAATGTGGCCCAGGACCCACACTACTCACCCCTGGGGTATAATTCCTACCACCTCAGCCTAAACCACATTCACTGTTTGTGTGCCTGTATACGTAGATTCTCACACACATACAGATAATGCTCCCCTTGCCATTATAAAGTTGCCATTATATTTACTCACACCATCCTGAATCTGTGAGCCTTAACGGTACCACAGGGACCATTTGCTTTTGCTGTAATAGATTAACATTGCTGTTGCGTTTGACCCCCCCCTTCAGAAATGAGTACCAAAATACTTTTATAATTGCCTGAGAAGTCAATAATAACAGTAAAAAAGAAAGCATAGAACAAAATGCAGAAATGTTTGTTGCCAGCTGGTGAGAAACAAGTTGTATTATTTATTGATTAGTATAATTTATTCAGATACATCTAAAAATGCCCCTTGGTTAACTTTAGTCCATCCCTTGGTTTTGCAGTGTATAAAGTTCAGGCAGTGGAGCATGACGACTCATGTTCACAGTCCTAGAATTTAGAAATAATCCTGCCATTCATTTCAGGTTGCTGAGATGGAGCCTCTGGGGGCAACCACTGTTTTCTTGATCATCTGTATCTCCAGCCTTGTTCTCTCTGCTGTCTGGAAGGGTAGGACTCAGAGGAAAGGGAAGCTGCCCCCTGGACCTCCTCCTCTGCCCATCATTGGGAATATTCTGCAGCTGAAGACCAGCCACTTGCATCAGACTTTCTCTAAGGTCAGTGGAAGAAAGAAGGCCACCATCTCCTCAGTGGACCTTTATGAGAGGGCAATATGTATTTCATTTCATTTCATGGTAGGGCACCTGGTATTTCATTGCAGGCATTCTAGGTGCTTACAGCCTACTGCTCAGCACTGGAAGACAACAGAGGAGGGGGGAGTGAAGCTGTGATTAGAAGGAGATGGAGGTGTGATGATTTCCATTCTTCATATTCAGGTTTGGCTATGGGATGGGGACACAGGAACTAGGGGGTTTTCCCCAGTGGGCAAAGATCTGACCAAAGCCAAACTGTAATAAATATTTGTGTACATGTGGATTTATATCTTCAGCCTCCTTTGGCTTCTGAAGCTTCGTGGATCTCATGAGAAAATGGCCTATGAATTGTCAACAATTGCTAACAGATTATAGGAGGAGTTCCTATGGGGCTCAGTGTAGTGTAATAGTTCTTTTTATAAACTTGCACTAAGCTAAGACATATACCACACTCCTTGGATTTACAGTATAGGCTTTGATCACCCCCACCACATGGCCATTTTGTGCCTCAAGGGGAACGGGCAGGATCAAAGAAGCATCTAGCTATGTCCCCATAGCCACATGTGAAACGATTACAGCATTGCTGAGACCCACTTAGGATCCTATGGTGGTCTCAGTGCTGATGCGTTCATTTTGTAGAACTGATCTGTTGAATTTAAATAAGGATGTATAAGCAACCACCAGGGATGGAATTCTACACTAAAATTTTCTTGTAGGAAGCAAAGACACACCCAAGGTCACCCAGTGCATTTCTATGGCCAAACAGATATTGAACCCTGGTCTTCAGAGTTGTGGTACATTGCTCAAACTGCTACACCATGCTGGCTCATCTTACAATTACCTTATATGAAGTCAACGGGTGAGAGTTGTGGGGTGTGCTACCATCAGTGTTCTGATGCTACTCATTTCTACTACTCCATATTGTCAGAGCTGGCTGTAGCCATTCAGGTGCCAGGCCAGTTCCTGGATGCTGTGGTGGGCTGGATGGTGGCCAAAACACCTGAGAACGGATCTTGATAAGACAGAGAATCTGTGGACTGGTGGTTCAAGAATTGGTTATGCAATCAGTCATGGGTAAACAGAATTGGGTAAACAGGTTGCCTTCCTCCTGAGGAATCAAGCGTGTAGTTTGGATGTTCTCCTAGAGACATTTTTGGCATTTGAGACTCTGGTGGTCAGTGGTGCCTTGACTGACTTGGGTCATGTTATATTGAACTAGCCGCTGTGGCCTTTCACAGACATAGGCCCTTTTCACACCTTATCTTTTAACGCTGCTGGGTTGGGGTCCTCGCGCGAGAAGCCTGGGCAGGAAGGCTCTCTCAAGCCTCCTGCTACAGCTCTGCAGCTCCTTCCTGCTTGCGCAAAAGCCCTACCCACACCCTCCCCCTCCTTCCGCAGTGCAGCCTGGGAGTTGGAGGCCGCACTGAGGAGAGGACACGCGACCGGCCCGGCTCCAGAGCCTCCGCACGGCAGGTGAGTGTGGCCCGGGCCCATGAGTGTTGCACAAGTGCGGGTCATTTTCAGCTAAGCTGAAAATAAAAAAAAAATGCATGTTGGCTGTGCATGAGGACCTTGAGCATCACGTAAATGGGAGTGCGTCATGCAGACTGCTCCTCACATTTACATGATGCTCAAGGGACCCTTTCGCTTGCAAACTGCCAAGCAAAAAGGGGCATAGATAACATCACTACACTTGTCTGGTAACTGAGATTAGACTACTGCAACAGACCCTCCATTTGGCAGCCCTTGAATATGTCCAGAAGCTATAGCTAGTGCAAAATGCAGAAGCTAGACTGTGAATAGGAGCAGTTCATAGTAAACATATAAAGCTGGTTTTGAAGGAATTGCATCAACTGCCAACACACTTCAACTTCAGATTCCAGGTACTGGCAAATACATTCAAACCTTTAAACTGCTTGCTACCTTGGTACTTAAAGGAGTGTCCCTCCTTATATATGTCTGCTTGGGGTCCCTGCTCTATGTCTCATCAGTGGAACAGTGGTTTGTGGGAGGGTGTGAGAGCAGGAGCTTCTCTACTGTGGTGGTACAGTTGTGAAATATAATCATCTCTGAGACTAAGGCCCTTTTCGCATGGCATTTTCCATTCGAAAGAGGGCCTGGAGCATTGCACGATTGTGAGGAGCGATCC
This sequence comes from Cyclura pinguis, assembly GCA_030412105.1. Taxonomy (NCBI): domain Eukaryota; kingdom Metazoa; phylum Chordata; class Lepidosauria; order Squamata; family Iguanidae; genus Cyclura; species Cyclura pinguis. The sequence goes on along the minus strand of CM059599.1, from coordinate 10,547,131 downwards.
GCACAACGTACTCACAATTGCGTGATGCTCCAGGGGCCGGCAGGCGCCATCTTTTCATTTTCTGCTTGAAGCTGAAAATGGTGCATGATCGTGCATTGCTCCCAGGCCCCGCGCGCACTTACCTGGTGTGCAGAGCCTCCAGAGCCTTGCTGGTCACACTTCCTGCCCCAGCGCAGCCTGGGAAACTCCCAGGCTGCGCTGTGGAAGGAAGAGGCGGGGTTCTTGCGCGAGCAGGCAGCTCGTGTGGAGCCGAAGGACCCTGGACACAAGAGCCTCTCGCCAGAGGCTGCTCGTGCGATCCCCGCACACCAGTGCCGGAAGACGGTAAGGTGCGGAAAGGGCCTTAGTTGGTACCTATGCTTGCATCATTCTTGCACCAAGTAAAACAGGGCTTTTTGCTAGACTCTTGGAGTCTAATTTGATTTACTCAAAATCTGTACATACTTTATGGTTTTAAATAGCCTTAAATTGTTTTCACTGTCACGTTTTAGTTTCTCCGATTGCTTATTTTTTACATTTTGTTTTTTTTTTTAGAAAAGGCCATCTCCAGGATTCTAGCTATTGTTTACATTTGTTAAAATGAAAACAATTACTTCCAGGTCTGTATGTACATTTATGTAGAGCAACATGTGCAGATCTGTGTGCGGATCTGTGTCCTCTGTTGTCTTCTTGGGGCATGGTGCATTTTCTACTTTGATGCAGTGTTGCTCATGTGACCACCTGCCATATACTTCTTTCTTTGCTTTTTTTTCCCAGTTAAGTGAGAAGTATGGCCCTTTGTTTCCACTTTATTTTGGGATGGATCCTGTTGTGGTGCTGCATGGCTATGATGCAATGAAAGAAGCATTGATTGACCGAGCCAATGAATTTGCGGCCAGGGGAAAAGTACCATTGGCAGAGAAACTCAGCCAAGGGAAAGGTATTCAGAGCTGCTTTCTGGCTTGCAGGTGGGAAAGAGAGATCGGGTCCAAATCACACCATCTCAATGAAGTGTACGAGTGTGTGGGAAAGCACTGAAGCAGAATGTTGGGGAATAAGTTGGCTCTAGCAGAATGGCCCCCAAAGAAATATGACAGTATGTACAGCAGGGAAGGAAAAATTCTCCAAATGCCATGTGGCTCTTTCTTTTTCATTTTAAAGTTCCACAATCTTTTTACATGTGTTCCCTAATGTGTACACTTTTCTATATACTTTGTCTGATTTACATTTTTTTTCTTGTTGGCTGAAATGCCTCTTTCCTTGAACTGTCAGCCTTTCAGCTATACATGTTTTTAAAATATTTCCATACACTCCTGTGCTATGACATCCACTAACAGAATACCCTCCCTGTTGAGACTTGATTCATGCCAACACTGTTTTTGTACCAGAGCCAAATTAAAATATTTTTATTGAGGCCTTTGTGTCTTAATTGCTTTTATCCAATTTGCTTATGTACTAAGGTTTACATAATTTTGAAGTGTTTATGTGGTTTCCAATTGCCTGGCTTGAACTGATTGATTTTATCCAAATCTGTACACTTGTAATGGTTTTGTAGAGAGCCAGCTTGGTCCAGTGGTCTGAATGTTGGACTAGGACTCTAAGAGATCAGGGTTAAAATCTGCTCTCAGACAGGAGAACCCTTCTGAAAAGCAAGCTGAGATGGAGACCATTTCTGCACTAGACTGTTATAATGCTATTAAACTGCAAAGCCCAGGATTCCATAGGATGTTGAAAGTGGAATAATAGCACTATAACAGTCTAGTGTGGAAATTGCTGGAGACTTTACAGTAAGAGAGAGAAGGGGTCAGTGATGATTTATGGGAATTAGGTTCACCTTTGCCCTCCAGCCCATTGTCATGGAGGAGGCAAAACAGGGTGGCTCAGAAGGAAGCTGTTCTGCTGAGATTAAAAAGATAGGATGCCAATTAAAGACACCTGTTCTACCTATTATTTAAGTCTGTCAGCGGGGCTTGCTTTTTTGCTTGTGTGCAAATCGCTACTCAAGCTCCCACAAACCTGCATTCTGGCATTCTTGACTTTCTTGGACTGACCTTGACTTCAGCTTCTGGCTCAGTGTTACTGTTAGTTTGATAGCTCTGGATGCTCCCTGCTGCCTCCTCCTCCTCCTCCTTGGCAAATACTATCACTTTCCTTCCCTAGCTGGAAGATAAGCACAGGCTGGGAGTTAAACCCTGACAGACAAACTAATGTGTTGTGACTCACAGTTTGGAAAGCTATGGTCTAAAGAGATAGCAGTGGGAAATCATGCCTGTTTCACTATATTCCCACACGTCGACCCAGCCTGCTATTCCATCACTGTATCCTGTTTTTCCTGTTCTAGGGATCATATTCAGCAATGGGGAGAGATGGAAACAGCTCCGGCGTTTTTCCTTGACCACCCTCCGCAACTTTGGGATGGGGAAGAAGAGCATTGAGGAGAGAATCCAAGAGGAAGCCTTGTATCTCCTGGAACAATTACGGGACACAAAAGGTAGGTAGATTCTATTCAACACTCCAGTACTCATTAGCTTCTTCTTGTGACTTTCCAAGAGATTCCCCCCAGCATTTCTTGGCAGAAGTCTCCAAAATGAAACTCTTAAATGCATCTTAGGCCCTTTCCTCTTCACCTTCCCAACCTGCCATAGGAATGGGAGAAGAATGGGACCGTGATGATGCTTGTGCCCAACATTGTCATGGTGCTGTCATTCTCTTGTCCCCAGGCAGTACAATCGTGCCACAAATCATTGAAGGAGTTACCTTGTCTGTGGAGGTACCTGTGGAGGTAACACCATCACGGAATTACCTTGTCTACGGAGGCTCTGGAAGTGCAACAGCTGTGCTTCCTGGAACACAAAGGCAGCCAGTGTGGAGGGGAACACTCTTGTGCTCCCCTTTTGGCAGGGTTGATGCCGGCACTCACACTGGCTATCTCCACGACCAGGTAAGGTGTGGAAAGGGACTTAGTGTTAGGATCCTTCTAGATATTTGGTTCCCCACACATGAGGGTTAGGATCCTTCCTCCTGTTTTGGTGGCTTATCCAGAGTCCTGGAATTTCCCATCAGGAGGTCGAAGAATCTATGCCTTAGCCAATCTACGCCTTGGGAGCTGTGGGGCTTCAGACAGTCTAAGCCAAGATGTTTAGATGCTCTAAGTCTCAAAAATCTGGAGGCTGGTGTGGCTTCCTTATATCAGTTTCCAGAACTGAAAACACTCAGCTCAGAGTTCATTCCAAATAAAGATGTTTTCCTTCATTTATGACACCAGGCTCTCACATGTAAGCACACGGATTTCAAAGGCAATGGGTTGGATAGCCTTCCCATACAGTATGGGAGGGAGATGGACAAAAACAGGCTGTGCTTCCACTTCAGGCTCAGGTGGAGCAGGAGAGGTACTCCTTAGAATTCGCTGAACTCAAAGGTTGTGGTGGGAAGCTGTAGGTGATGGCCTGAGAGAACCAGAAATGTTACAGTACCACATTCTTCATAGAACTGAAACTAGTATAGAGTGGGAAAGGGTCCCAAGATTGATCTACTCCAACCACCCACAAATGCAGAAGTCAATGTGGAAGATCTGAGGCCTCTCAGAATATGGGACTGTTTTGCCTGATGCCTATAATGTACACAAGGAATAGTCCATTTCCTGCCCAGCCAAGTCCAACACAATCAACAGATGCTGAATGAGAATTTCCAGATTGAGTCAGACTGGACTGGGACTGCCCAATAGTTGGGCTGAGGCAAGATGATTCTTTTTTCATTCTTCCAGAGCAGCCCTTTGATCCAGCCTTCCTGTTCAGCTGTGCTACCTCCAATGTCATCTGCTCCTTTGTCTTTGGAAAACACTATGAATACAATGACAAGAAGTTTCAAGCTCTGATGGCCTTAATGAATGAGAACTTTGAGATTTTTTGCTCTCTCTGGGGACAGGTAGGCCCTTTTCCCCCCTTGCCTATTGTGTGAATTTTTTGTTTATTTTGCATATTTATGACTCTGTGCAGGTACATGGCATTGGTATGAGAGGAATGGAGGAGGGCAGGGCCTCAGGAGTTTAATCCTAAATTTTGCCAATAGAAGAAAAATGAGAAGGAGATGCAATGAATCCCTGAGGAACAGGGGTTTTCTATTGTTACAAAAAATTGTCAGCAACCGGGCTAAAATTGACAAAATGGCCCTTCACCTCTACAAGAGATTCTGTACCCAGAAAGGAGTGGAGATGTTCAACTTTGCACAATATTTCTTGCTTTGCACTGGCCTTTCTATTTTTTTTTAAAATTCAGCAACTAGATCACACTGTCACCAAGGGATGAAAAGAATGACTGGTATCCTCTTAGAGACATGTAGAGAGCCTTCTATGGGCCCTATAGGGATTGGCATCCCCTTTTACCCTGTGCTGTACCCAGGGGTCCCACATGAATTACTGCAAATCCACTGAAGTTCACACTCCACACAACCCTTCTGTGTGTCATGGTGAGCAGGTAGGGTTGGAGAAGTACCTGGCTATGTTGCGATAGCCAGACACAAAATGATGACATCAGAATAGACATCTCTAGAGTACGCTGGTGGATCTCTGCACCACTGTAATCATTTTGGATGAGTATAGTTGGGATCTTTTTGGAAATCCTGACATATATACGTATAACTTCTGAGGCTTTTCTGCAGTCTGGAAGGAGAGGGACAGGCATGCAGGCAGTCTGAGCAATTTTCCTTCTTTCCTTATCCCTGGAGGCCCAAGACAGAGTGAAAATTCATGATGACTTGCAATTTGCCTGCTAGGGAGAGCTTCAGAGGTTGTACGGTAAGTAAGTGGTGCTGGTGGTATGTGGCTCAGTCTTGGATAGCTCTGAATATTGGGCTATTATGCTGTGCTGAGCCATATAGGATAGCAACCAAATATTTGCAATTATTCACTTCCCAATAGAGAAAGCAATTTGTTCTTTTAAAATTATTACTCCATCAAGATTCTTGCCATGCAAGATTCATGACACTTAGGCCCTTTTCACATGTGGGAGGGGGGACGGTGTAGAGCGACCTCCCACGGAGGTCTTCTACACAGTAGAGTGGACTGGCGTGGACTACTGTTCGTAGTTCCACACCAGAATCCACTCAGGAGCGGCCGGAACTAGCCGGGCTGCGTGTTTTTTAAAAACCTCTTTTTAGAGGTTTTTAAAAAGCACGGAGCGCGCAGCCCCATGCCGCTCCGTCGCCCGGCTCTAAAGTGGATCTGCGGGCGTGCGCAAGTGCGTGTAAGGTAAGGTAAGCTCTGTTTTTGGGCGTTTTTGCCCGTTCCCCCCCCCACATGTGAAAAGGGCCTTAGTTGCAGATTTGTTTGCAGAATGGTTGACATTATCAAAGACAAGGGCCAAAGTCTAACGTCCTTCTATCCCACCCCTTTTGTTCTCAATTTTTTAAAAAAGTTTAAACTTTATTCTCTTTACTGTCACCCAATTCATAATTCAAACATTTCAATAAAACAGTTACTAAAAAGGAAGAACTTGCTAACAAATAAATACTTCACTATTAGATAAATGCAGAAAAAAAAATATCCATTCACTAGCCAGGAGGTATATTGCATATTCGACTGAGTTTCCACATAGAGTAAATACAATACAAAAGTCTCTTCTCCCTTCATTTTGTTTACAATAAATTTTTTTCATTTAACAGTCACTGATGATTACTTCAGAGTTCTACAAGTCCTAGATAGGACTTATGCAAATAAAAGCTAATGAGACCAGTGTCTTGAGCTGTACAGTGAAACATATTGATTATAATGTATGACAATCTTGCATGTTTACAGGAAGCTTTAAGCACAGCTTGTTCTGTTAAAATACCCAGACATAGCAAATTTCCCAACATTTAAAGCTTACTGCAGTCAAATATGCCATCTAGTCACAAGAACAACTTGGTCACAATGTTTGACTGCTTTCAACTAAGATTAAAAAATATACTGGAACTCTACTTCCCTCATAGGCATGGTATATATTTATGGAATACAAATATATTAATTTAAGGAGAGGATTTTGAAAATTTGAAACCTTTTGAAAGTCTGTTGGGAGTATCTAGAAGTAGAAGATATTTAACAATTCATAAATTTGCATTTGTGAGATAACTTAGAAGTTATTATTTAAAAACAAAATTGTTCATTACATTGTGGTGTATAATTCATTGTGAATTTAGCTTTCTGAATTGTTTTTTTTACTGTGCTTATGTGCCAACGGTTGCTGTTAAGGAAGTGACCTTGAAGATATAACATTGTTGAAACTTAGATAACGGAACAAGCTACAGCTGTGTAAGCAGCAGTGAATATAAACTAAAAAGAAGATTGTTTGGTAGACTCAACAGTGACATCCAGTGGTCACTTAACAAAGTACACTTGAATAGTGAACTTACTGTCAAAGACAAATAATATACATCCTACTAATTTAAAAATTTTTGAAGGGAAAAAAAAGCTATTATATTAAAATGGCATCTGGACCAAGAAAAGCAACTACCAAGCAGACAGCGAACCAACCAGTAATACAACAAACAAGAAGAGCATCAATGGATACAGCCTCAGCATCACTAGACACCAGTTTAATACTGGAAGAATTAAGAAAATCAAGAGTGGAAATAAGACAAGAAATATGACAAGACATGAAAGAAACGAGAACAGAAATAAAAGCAGAAATCAGAAAAGAAATAGATGGATTGGGAAAGAAAATGGATCAAATCTCTAAGGAAGTATCTATAATAAAAGAAGATATGGCGACACTTCAAGGAAGAATCAGACAAATAGAGGAAACATTGCAACAAGTTAAAGAGAAACAGAAAATAGAAGAAATGAGACTCAACAGAACAGAAATGAGGTACAGAGAACGTTGTTTGAAAGTGAGAGGGGTGATGGAAAAGGAAGCGGAAAATGTATATGACAGAGTTATAGCAGCATTAATAGAGTATGTTCAACTACCAGAAGAGAGAATCCATGCCAGTATTGAGAGGATATTAAGAGTTAATTCAAGAGTGGCAAAAGACAGAAACCTTCCAAGAGATATCGTGATCAGTTTCACAAATTTGAGGACGAAAGAATTGATATTACAAAAAAGCTATAAGGAGAAACTGATCATTGATTCACAAGAAGTAAAAATTTACAGAGATATTCCCACGCAAATCCTGAAGAAAAGACAGGAATATAGATTTTTAACGCAACTTCTGTTGAAAAATAATGTAAGTTATACATGGAACAGAACTGAGGGGATATTCTTCACCTTCCAGCAAAAAAGATATAGAATAAATAACATAGGAAAAGCAAAAGAAATTGCGGAAAATCTAAAAAAGGTCTTCGGGAATATAAAGAAAAAACAGGAAAGGAAGGGCGAAAAAGACTTGGAAATGGGAAATCAAGAAGAAGCTGTCGGAGCGGTAGGAGGAGAACAACAACCAGAGGAGGAAGAAAGGTCAGTAGAAGAGGAAGAACCTGAAAAAAGCATAGAAAAAGAAGAAGAGGAGTGTCAGGAGAGCGAAACAGAGACTCAAGAAGACAACTAAAGTAAGAGACGAAAAGAATAAGTAGAAAATCAATAGTAAAATGAATTTAAAAATTCTATCATGGAATACGAAAGGATTAAACTCACAATACAAACGTCGACACATATTTCACTACCCGGAGAGAGCTAAACTGGATATTATATGTCTACAAGAAACACACATAGCTGATAAAGATACAAAGTATCTGAAAAATCCCAAGTTAGGGCAGTGTTTTACAGCGTCATGGGAGAAAAAGAAGCGTGGGGTCGTGATGTACGTTAGTAATAATTTAGAAGCACGAGAAGTTTTCGCAGACCCGGCTGGTCATTACTTGGGATTAGAAGTAACTATGCAAGGAATAACAATGCTATGTGTCGAGATATATTCCCCTATGGAAAATAAAGATAGATTTTATGCTAAAATTAATAAACTAGTGACGGAATATACTAATGAAAAACACAAGAAAATATATTAATTTTATGGGATATGAACGGTGTATTGAACCCATTGGAAGATAGACGTTCATCAAAACAAATAAAGAAAAACCAGAGAAAACTTCCACAGGCTTTCTTTAAAATGATGGACAAGTTAGTATTGACTGATGTTTGGACTTTTAAACATGGTGCTGAAAAGGGATATACATTCTATTCAGACCGTCACAACTCGATGTCCAGGATAGATATGTTTTTGATGTCAAAGACTCTTCATAAACATATCTTGGACAAGAAGATACTACCAAAGGTAGCATCAGATCATAATCCAATTCTTTTACAATACAGATACGGAAAGAAAAAAGAATACAATTGGAGACTTAATGATACTCTTCTGACAGATGAACTATACATTAAAGATATAAAAGAAAATATCCAAAGATATTTCGAAGAAAATACAAATCACGAAGTCCAGATGAAGACAGTATGGGAAGCAGGAAAGGCCGTAATAAGAGGTCATTTGATTAAAATTGGAGCAATAAAAAAGAAGAAAAAAGATCAATATTTACAGAACCTATTGGAGATATTAAAAGAAAAGGAAAAAGAATTTAGGCAAAATACTGCTTATCAAAAGTTGAAGATAGAAATAAAACTACTGCAAGATCAAGTAGCAGCTACCAACATGGAAGAGGTGGAAAGGAAAATGAAATACTGTCGGTTGAAGCATTTTGAACATTCAAACAAACCAGGAAAATGGTTGGCATATAAACTCAGGAAAGAAAGAGAGAAAAGAAGAATATTAAAAATAAGAAAAGGCCAAACAGAAATAACAGATCAACAACAAATCAAAAAAATCTTCGCTAAGTATTATACACATCTGTATGGAAGAGACACAACAGTAGAAATAGAGAGAAAGAAAGCCAGAGAGTATCTGAGTGAGCAAAAAATTGCGAGTCTATCGAAAGAACAGGAAGAAATATTAAATGCAACAATTACGTCTGCAGAAGTCTCAGAAGCAATCAGGAAATTAAAGAATGGCAAAGCACCGGGACCAGACGGATACACGGCTAAATTTTACCAAACTTTCAAAGCAGAATTGGTAGAACCCTTGACGAAGACAATAAACCAAATTGGACAAGAAGGATTACCAGAATCATGGAGACAAGCCAACATAACATTGCTACCGAAGGAAGGGAAAGACCAAACACAACCGGAAAACTACAGGCCCATTTCATTGTTAAATACGGACTATAAAATTTTTGTGTCAATATTAACTGAAAGATTCAAGAAGATATTACAACAAACAATTCACTCAGATCAAAATGGATTCTTACCCAACCGACAGCTAAGAAATAATACAAGGGTCTTATTAAACATGATAGAGTATTTTGACAAAAGAAGCGACCAGAAATTAGCCATATTATATACAGATGCGGAAAAAGCTTTTGATAAAGTCAGATGGTCCTTTATCATGAAAACCCTGAAAAAAATGAACTGTGGTCAAAATTTTCTAAAGTGGATAGAGGAAATATATAAAGAACAAAAGGCTAAATTATTAATAAATGGAGAATTAACAAATTCTATTAGTATCAATAAAGGAACCAGACAAGGCTGCCCATTATCTCCGCTTCTATTTATGGTAGCATTGGAAGTATTAAATAACAAAGTTCGTGAAGATTCCAAAATAAAAGGAGTAAAAATTAAGCAACAAGAATATAAACTACGAGCCTTTGCTGACGACATAGTGTTTTTTTTAGAAGGTCCATTGGAAGGCGCAGAACATTTAATAACAGATCTTCAAAAATTTGGAGAAGCGGCAGGTTTAAAAATAAATTATGATAAATCTACTATGTTAACTAAAAACATGAGATACTCTGAAAAAGAAGAGCTAATGAAAATAACGGGAGTTAAAATTGAGAAAAAAGTCAAGTACCTTGGGATTTGGTTTACTGATAGTAATAAAGAACTATTTGATAACAACTATAACAAGATATGGAAAGAAATAGTCGGAGATTTGAAGAAATGGACAAATTTAAGCCTGTCATTGATGGGACGAATAGCAGCAGTTAAAATGAATATTCTCCCAAAATTGAATTTTTTATTTCAGAATCTACCTTTAATAACAAATGATAAGCCCTTCCAACAGTGGAAGAAAGGCTTAACTAAATTTATTTGGAGAGGTAAGAAGCCAAGGATCAGATGGAAACTATTAACTGAACAGAAAATGAAAGGAGGATGCAATCTACCGGACATAAAAAGCTACTATCAAGCTAACGCGACGGTTTGGCTGCAAGATTGGATAACGCTAAAAGATATTAGAATACTGGAGATTGAAGGGGTAGACATGAGATTTGGCTTTCATGCATACCTTTGGTATGGGAAAGCAAAAATAGATAAAGAATTCAGCAACCATTATTTAAGAAAATCATTGTTGAAAATTTGGCTCTTCATCAAGAAAAATATATATAATAAAATACCAATGTGGATCTCACCACAGGAAGCCCTATTCAGAAGATGGGCAGATTATAAAGATAACTGGATTAGATATGAAAACTTGATACCAATCATACCGGAATTCTTCCTGTTAAACATGACATTTATATTTGAAAAAAAATTTGTTAAGAAATATAGTAGAATACTATTGAATTTGGTTACAGCGGCAAGATTAATGTTTGCTAAAATGTGGAAGAGTTCGGAAATATCAGATTTAGATCAATGGTTCGTGAAAGTTATAGAGCTTAAAGAGTTTGACCTGTTTTCTCACTATGTAAAAGGTAAATCAACTAAAGAAATAGAGAAGGATTGGGAACCTGTAATCAAGTACATTTCGGGCAGATGGAAAGTAAAATTTGAAAATAAGATATGAAGTATTTATATTAAATGGAAGAAGGAGTATTATGAGAAAGCCAGAAAAGTAGTAAATATATTAATCTTGTGAACATAAGAATGGAGAAATTAGAAATAAGTAGAAAAAATCAAATTGATAGACAATTAAAGATCAAGGGAAAAGTGTACCAAACTAGAAGATGGAAAATGTAAAAAAGTAAGCAATTTCAAAAACGGGAAAAGGTGTAAATATAAAGCGTGTAAAGAAATATCAGAGAAAGGGCAAAGAAGCAAAAGTCAGGAACTGATAAAGTTATTAAAAATTGCTCTGTATATGAAATCTTTATATTATATATATAAGAAACTGGGAAGCATCAATATAAATCTGTCAAAAGGAAGGTATACAGAAAGCAATGGAAAAATGTCATTTGAATACTGCATTATTTTTTATTACACTTTTATTTTTTGATAAATAAAGAACAAACCTTGTAGACTTTGAAAGCAACTTGTTTAAAATAATCTACTTAAGCTCTTCCAATTCTTCACAAGAGGAGGCCTGTTCTCAAGTTTTAGAATGGCTTCTTTGTTTCCTCAGAACATCCAACTGCCTTTGGGATTCAGTGTTACCCCAAAATGTGGGTGATGCAAGGGCCCACCTGAAATGACAATGCCTCCATGAAATGGCAGGGAATATTAGGTCAAAGAGGAGGCCTATAAAAGGAGAATAATGAAATCTTTTACACCTATGTCTACTGGTACTAACGCAGGAAAGAACCAGCTGGTGATCCAAAAGTAAACTTATTTGTTTTATTGGGGGAATTGCAATCACACAAGATCCAAGCAGTCATGCAATCACACAAGGCTAACTGAAGGAAAAGATAGGGAAGTTTTGGATAGCATGATTTTAGGGTGAAGTGGGTGATATTTACCAACCCAGCAAAGCAGCAAAGAACCAATGTGCCTTAGACAGAGTCTAAGGGCAGTACACAAATGGGAATTTGAAGAGCAGAGTGGTGACCAGGAAACAGTGTACTGCAAGCTGTTTGACCAAAAACTGGGGTTTCAATACTCTTTTTCTGCCTGGAGGGCTAAGGTTCTACTGGCTTCTTGGTAATGGAGTCTTGAAAGTGGACAGTGGGGTCTGGAATGGACTAATGGTCTTAGCATTAGCTGACAGAGAGCTAATGGTAGTTGCGATGGTTCATTAATTGTTAGACAGGTGTGGGAACAAAAGGAAAGTTTGCTGGTCAGAGGGAAAGGGGCTTAGAGAATTAGCTGTCCTGTGGGAACATCTCAGATGCTATTGTCTCTTAAAGATTGAGTCACTGAAGGTTAACTGTAAGCTGGTTATCGCTGAAGCTTCTTGATGATTTCCTGATTGTGACCTGACTATGCCTTGAGGTCTTTCCTGACCTGGTTTTGCAATTTGCGTGTGCAGCCAGCTTTTCTTCTTAGCTGGCATGGTCATTCAGCCATAGCAGAGTATAATTTATGCTTATGTCAATTAATGTTTGCAAATTAAACCATATCAAAGCATGGAGGTGTACAATCTACTAATAGCAAGAACATTTTCTGGCTAAGGAGCTTCTGTAGAGAAGCTTGACTCCCTTTCAAGTGCCTACAAAAGAGAGAGAATGGAAGAACCTGAGTGACATGTGCACATCTCCCATCTTTTCTTCTAGCTTGCCAATACGTTTCCTTCCCTGATGGAATTCACCCCTGGACCCCACCACCGTGTAGTGCCGGGCAGCAACAGACTCAAAGAGTTTATTTTAGAGGAAGCCAAGGAGCACAGAGCTACTCTGGATCCCAGCTCCCCATGGGATTTCATTGACTGCTTCTGTATTAAAATGGATGAGGTAGGACAGAATCATGGAATGCAGAGAGTGGGAGAAGATCCCTGAGTCTGAACCATCCTCAACCATCAAATGCCAGGGCAGTTGGCAACTCCAGTGACCATATAGTAGTTCATCTGCTCTTGATTTCTGTCTGAAATTTCAAAGGAGCTATCCTAGGTACTGAGCCTGACCCCTCAGAGAGCTCATTGAAACCTCACTCCCACATCCTGGAATCCACTACTAGATACTGATGGACAACCATGCAACCTGTTTTTGAAAATTACTGAGGGAGGAGATTCCTTTGGGGGCAGCTTTTCCTCCACCTGTTCCTTATTATCCCATCTTTAAAGTAGACATGCCAGGCCCCAGCCTGAGTACCCCAAAAGCAGCAGATCCTATCTGAAAGCTAAGCAGGGTCATGCCTGTTTAACAACTGAATAGGGGACGACCAAGAAATGCCAGAGCCTGGAGGTTAAATTTCAGGGGATGGTAATAGCAAACCACCATTTCTGAGAAATCCTTGCCTAAGAAAATCTGGTGAAATTCATGGGATCTCTGGAGTTGATAGACAATGTGAAGACACATACACACCCACACCTGATGATACTGCCTGTGGGGAGTTCAGGGGTGTGTGTGTGTGTGTGTGTGTGTGTGTGTGTGTGTGTCAAGGCCCAAGGAAGCAAGAAATCTGACATTGTCCCAATGAGTTCTTTGGACTGAATGGGATAAGAAGCTATGGAAGGCCAGGTTGGGAGAGATCATTATGTATGCTACTTCAAGCATTTTTTGACCTTTTGCAGGCCAATTTTGCCAGCAAAGCCCTTGAAAGTTGTCCTCACATTCCAACTGACCAGTTTTGTCAAGGTTTTCTGCCACTTTTAATGGTAGATTTGTAGAGTTCAAGGTCCATCCAGTCCAATGCCCTACCAGTGGAGGAAATTCACAAGCAAAGCATCTCTGAGAGGTGACCCTCTGGTCTCTGTTTAAAGACATCTAACAGAGGAGAGCCCATGCCCACGCCTTCTGAGGTGATGTGTTCCACTGTTTAATAGATGTGACAGTCTTCACTAAGTTTCTTCTTGAAGGATGCAAATAGTAATTCTAACAATTCTCTTCTGACTGCAGGAATGCGTTTGAAAAACACACAGGCCATTTTTGCACCTCACCGTTTTCCATTATTGTCCTGGTGTCATCTCAGCAGTGCCTTTCCTTGGATGAGAGCGTGTCCCCAACATTCCCCTATTCACACAGCTGGCTGCCTGCACATGGGAGTGTGAGCAACGCACTCCTTCCTTCCTTCCACAGTGCAGCTGACCTCTTTCACATGCTGCACTGTGGAAGGAAGCCTGTATATCGTGTCTCTTCCCATTCCGCATGGCCATCAGCGATGGGAGCATTGTGTGATCATGGATTTTTTCCATTAATGGTATATCCCATGGTCGCAATGGGTGGGGACACTGTAACAGGACCGCAATGACTCCGTGTGGTAGCACAACTCGTGGACCGCTGCCAACACGTCCTCATCGCGGGACAGCGACGCCATACAGAAATGACCACAAAGTCTATTCATAATTTGGGATGTATTCTACACAACATTTTCACTTGGTTGTTTTATACAGAAAACAGCGTTTGTGTTCAGGAAACAGCATATTCTGCACAACATAATAAAATTTCAACACAGAAATGCTATTTCTTGTTCAGAAAATGTTGTTTTCTATGCCGATCAACCATTTGCTAATTTTGCATAACATGTATCTCCAATTATAGCATTTTTGTTGCGGGAAATAGGATTTTCTGCACAGGAAGCAATATTTCTGCTTACGAACATTATTTTCTGCATAGAAAATACTGTCTTCTGCACAGAACAATAACATGAATTTTACACAGATCAAGTCCCCAAGCTGCAAAGATTTTCATCAAAGAATTATTCTTTCTAATAAGGTTTCTCATCACTTGAAAAATATGTTTTTGGACCAGCTTTTGAATATTTCTGAATGTTCTTTCCATTTTTACTCTTGAATAGCTCTTACACTCAGAAAGTGAGTCCAAGATTGGTGGAAAGATGAGATATAAATTAAATAAGTCCTTCCTTATGTTTGGTAAGATTCTTTTTTCTTATAAACTGAAACCATTGATTTGAATCCTGTCCCCTGGAGCAGCAGAAAAATTAGCTAGTTTCATCTTGGGGTTTCAGTGAGTCCAGAACACTAACTTCACCCAAAAACTCCTAGCATTGCACACACAGAGATGGAAAATACCAGATTAACATTGCCATTCCCCTTAAGAATGATCTAATATTGGGATTTTCGGGAAATTGATATTATTGATGAACCAAAATGCAGCTTTACATCTCTTTATATACTGATTATCTCAACAGCTTATGTTGTTGCACATTCCTTGTAGAGATACATAGTATGACTTATGGGCATTTCATAGCCTATATGTATTTCCTTCTATAGACAAGGAGAAACATAAGAAATGGAGACATAATGAATCTGTGAGGAAGAGGAGGTTTGTATTGTTCTAAGGACTCATCACCAGGAAGGCTACAATTGATAATTCTTATATTTCACTGAGCATAATTAATGTGCCTCCACTGATTGTGCTTCATGTATCACCAGGAAAAACAGTAACACATCTGAGTTTACCATCCATAATCTGATCGTCAGTGCGCTGGACTTGTTCGGTGCAGGAACAGAAACAACCAGCACCACTCTCAGACACGGGTTCTT
Organism: Cyclura pinguis; assembly: GCA_030412105.1. NCBI lineage: Eukaryota > Metazoa > Chordata > Lepidosauria > Squamata > Iguanidae > Cyclura > Cyclura pinguis. Next base: position 10,531,828 of record CM059599.1, on the reverse strand, counting down.
GATCCTTCAGAAATATCCAGAAGTAGAAGGTAAAACAGATATGGATGCCCCAGGCTAGCAGCTTCACTTTCAGAACTCTTCCCAGCTCTTAGCTTCTCCAGGCTGAATGTGGCCAGGGCCAGTTCTGGTCCAACATATTTGTGCTCAAAATAGGTTCTGGAAGTGACTGAAATTCTGCTTCTAGTTTTTAACCACTAGACTGCTCAGTTGATTTTCATGTCATGTGAGGTATTGAGAGGGTATTTATAGGCCAATGCTGCGCCAGGTATTTTTCACCGATCAGTTCAACTGTTTTGGGAAGTCCAGGGCTTACTGGTGGAGGTAGGTACTTTGGTGTGTCAAAGAGAATTAAGGTCTTCCCCACTTCAGCTCTAGAATTCTCTGGAGGTACCTGGGAGTGTGTCCTCATTACAGAATTGGCTCAGTTTTATATCCCTTCAACAGTGATAGCTCCACTATCTATGGAAAAGTTGATTTCTATGATATCCTAGGATTTGTAATTTGCTTAGTTTTTTCCAGTGTCATTTGGAGAAACTGACCTACATGGGTTTTCTAGTAGAAAATTGGAAGGCTCTCATCAAAGTACAAGTCACAGGTATGGAGCCATAGCAGTTGAAACGGAGTGAAACTCATGTAAATCTGTCATGTAGAAACACTATCAGTGACTATGGGGTCAGATGGATGAAAGGGGGAAAATAATCACATTAAATGGAGAATCTTAATGTTAATGGGCAAATAAGAAGACCAAAGATAAAGCCATCTAGACCTCATGGCTACCAAAAAACCAACAGTTTGGAGAACATTCAAGACATGGAGACTTCAGTGACTCAGATGCAGCAGCCTCAGAGTTCTCTTTCAAGTAGTATTGATACACATACATGTTGCCTCTGAAATGTCTGGGTCGCTCTTTTGGTGGTTTCTCTTTTTGGTGATATTTCTCTTTTGGTGGTTATTAATAAAAAACATGGGAACGGGTGGCTTACTATTGAAAAAATACACACTGATCTGGGATAAAAAACTTCTCAAGGCATTTCTTGTTGTCTTGAAATGAGCCACATAGATCAGACCTCCATTGCAGTTTGCATGATTTCTTTTATATTTCTTAACGTTTCTGCACTGGCATTAAATCTTACCCATCTCACTACCGAGAGAGTACAGGAAGAGATTGACCTAGTGGTTGGCCGCTCACAGAGACCTGGCATGGCAGACCATGGACAGATGCCTTACACAGATGCTGTCATCCGTGAGATCCAGAGGTTCATCTCTCTTGTCCCACTAAGTGTCCCCCGTGCAATGGTCAAAGACACCCTATTCAGAGAATACGTCATCTCAAAAGTCAGTTCTCTACTTACACTTCAAGAATGGCTATCTCCACAATCCTGGTGAAGATAATGACAAATAGTTACACTCCATCCAAGAATGTGACACTCCATGTGCAGTGGTTACACATGCGAAGCTCCACTGATACGTGTGTGAATTGAATGGCACTGGCCAAAAATGTAAAAGTGCATGTGCAAGGGAACTTATCTGAGTCTATGGTATGAAGAAGATTCCAATCGTTATGTCCTTCTCTAGTGGCAGATAAAATCATTCATGTGTAGTGGCTCCGTTTCAGATTTCCTGCATCTTGAAGTATGACTTCACCTCTCATGAGACATGAATCACAGAATCATAACATTGGAATGCCCCCACCACAGGAGGCATTGTTATGTTTGACATCAATTAAGAATAAAAATCCAGCTGCAAATTATGTTTGAATTAAGTTAGGAGCTCATTTTATCTGAGCAGGTAAATCTATTCAATTTAGCCGTTATCCCACTCCAAAAATCCTTACCCGTCGAGCACCATAGTTTGATTTCCATTAGCCCAGGGACTTATTATCTCACCAAATTCTGTAGTCTCTACAGGGCACCCCAATATACCCTGTTCTGAGCTCGGTGCTACATGACAACAAAGAATTTCCTAACTCCACCAAGTTTGATCCACAGAATTTCTTGAATGAATATGGGATCTTCAGAAAGAGTAATTACTTCATGCCCTTTTCAGCAGGTAAAATGAACCTTCCTCCACTGAGCAGCATTCTTGGGAATTATGTTGTTGAAATGGCTCTTTCTGTTTGTCTCAATTGTCCATCGCTGAGACAATGGTTGTGCAGTTCTCTTTGCTGTACCCCTCACTGGACTAGCACATGACTGTGAGATATGGAGTGCTTTAGACAGAAGAGAGTTCCTGATTGGCTCTTTTCAACAGGCAGAGCTATTGACCATGATGCCATGCATCCATGGTGACCAGATTGGAACATTTCAGACCACCATTTTTTTAAAAAGAATAAAATAACCCCCACTCAATGATCTACTTTTCTGATTAAAAATACCCCTCACAGCCACCCCACCCAAGTGCTGAGATATCCATTGTGTACATGGAGAAGAACCTTTGCAAATATAGAAATATAAAATCTTAAAATTGGCAGGGGCTACAAGGACCATCTAATCTAATCGCTTGCCATGTAGGAATAAACAACTACGGGATTCCAACCTCTCTTTATACAGCCCTCCAAAGAAAGAAAGTCCTCAGAGACCCTACTGTTGAACAGCCCTTGCCATCAGGAAGTTTCTCTTAAAGTTTAAGTGAAATCTCTTGTAATTGTAATCCATTTGTCCATGTTGTAGTCTCTGGGGCAGCAAAAAAAAGTTTCATCTACCTGTTTCATGACATCCCATCAGATATTTAAAGATAGCTATAATGTTCTTTCTCAGTCTTCACATCTCCGAGGCAAACATACCCAGCTCCCTAAGCTGATCCTCATAAAGCTTGGTCTTCAGACCCTTGATCATTGTGGTTCTCCTTCTACAGACATGTTCCAATTTGTTAATATCCTTCTTGAACTGTTGTGTCCTGAAGTGGACACAGGATTGCAGGTGAGGTCTGACCAAAACAAAATAGAGTGGGACTGCTACTTCCCTTACTCCAGAGACTACATGCCGTTTATGCAAGAGTGTATCTTTTGCCTCCCTCTTTAACACCTTCCCCCTTCTCTTCCTTTCCTTCTTGTGTCTCCTCGCAGGCAAGCGGATCTGTGCAGGAAAAGGTCTGGCCCGCAGGGAGCTCTTCTTGTTCTCTACTACCATCCTCCAGAACTTCAAGCTGAAACCCCTAACAGACCCCAAGGACATAGATATCACACTCTGGCTGAGCACCATAAGCAATGTCCCCCAGCCCTATCGGCTCTGTGTTCTTCCTCGCTGAAAGCATCACCTCTGGAGAAGAGATGCCTTGGAAGAGTTAGTGTTGGCCACAGGAATTCAGTTTTGAAGTCTGTTTTAAAATATTATCCTTTTACAAAACAAAAAACAAAAAAACTTTTATTAACTATAAATCAAAACACATAAAACAAAAAGAAAAAGAATTTTAAAAAATAAACCCTACCTAACAACATGACAACAAATGAACAAATGGACAGATGCAAATATAAATGGCAAATAACAATAATACATTGGCCCATAGAACTTACATAGCCCAGATGGTTAAAAAGACTTCCCATGTGTTAAATGATCAACTTAAATTGTTATTCTCTAACAGTATTTTTCTAATAGTATTCTTTTCTCAACAAAATGAAAAAAGAAAAAGAAAAGAATTTAATCTATATTACTTTCCACTTTCTTATTTCTTTTCACCATCTGAAAATGGAAACTTTGAACAAGAAAAAGTTTTAATCTTCCTTAATTTTCAATATTCCAGAGTCCTCTGAATAGGTATATGTAAATATATGTATATATGTGTGTGTGTGTGTGTGTGTGCGTGTGCGTGTGTATACATATATATGAAAAGCAAACCAAATATGTAAACAAAACTGATATTTCCTAATTATATCATAGCAGTTCTAAATTTATAATTTAACTAGTTATAAAAAATTTAATCTTTAAATCCAGAAGTCATTAGTTCTCCAAAACTCTACTGAAGATAACCTTTAAAAATTTCCCAGTCTTTAACAAATTTACTGTTAGCTTGACTAAGATATATGTACATTTATCTATTTCTGTGATTTCTGTTAATTTATCTATCCATTCTTCTTCTATGGTCACTTTAGGTGTCTTCTAGTACCTAGCTAGAACTATTCTGGATGCTATTGCTGTGTACCAGGAAAAGCTATCAATTTCTCTCTCTGTTTTATTACCAAATTCAAAAATATAAAGTAGAGAAAAATCTGAATCAAAATTAACTTTCCTCTTTAAAATTATTTGTATTTTAAGATGAAATCAAGAGAAAAATTGGTATCAGAAGGAATAAAGTTAAACTGGTTCCCTTACCGACAGTTAACTGAGAGATTCCAGATAGATGTGAAAACTTATGGAATAGAACAAAAAGAGCAAGGAAGAATGTTGAAGTTACTGCAGGAAAAATTGAATATGCAAGGCTATGGAAAACTGAGCAGATACCTACAGTAGAGCAATGGTGGGCAACTTTTATTGAAAATCGGAATGCAGATATAGTCTCCCAGAGATTAAAAGGAAAATCAGATGATGACTTTAACCAAGAATGGCAAATTGTTCTGGAAATGGGTAGGGTGTTGACAGGTAATAATTCTTAATTCACGGTAGCATGAGTAGTTAGAAGTAAAAATCAGTGGAATATCATGGAACATGTAAAGTAGGGTCGAAGAGCAGGATCTATCTTGTATGTTAACAAATGCAATGTGATGCATAATGTTGATATGTCAATGAAATAACACTATTGAAATCCAGAGAGGAGTGGAAGATAGCGGTAATAGTTCGGTAAAATGTACAATGAGAAATGTTGTTTTGTATGATGTAATCACAATAAAATTAATTAAAAACAAAAAAAAAATATTTGTATTCTGGATCTCACCAAATACAAGAATTTTTTTTCACTCTTTCAAAGTTCCTCCACATGTGAAAGAAGTCCCAATTTCCTTACCACATTTCCAACATTTGTTATTTATATCTTTAGATATATATGCTATTCTATCTGGGGAAATGTACTACCTATGCAAGATTTTCAGAAAATTTCCTTTTAAATCATAGCATCTTGTTTTCCCCCCACAATTTTTCCTTTTTTTTTCCCACAGTTTTTTTCCTTATTTTTTTCCTACAATTTTTCCAAGTTATCCAGAGCTATATTGTGACATAGATCCTTCGCTCATTTAACCATACACTCTTTTATTCTTTCATCTTCTAGATTAAATGTCAATAACATTTTGTATATATTAGCAATCAGATGTTTCTCCCCCTTTTCATAAATAATTTTCAATTTCCCTTTTTTGCACGTTAAATCTCCAGTTTTTTATATCCATTTTAAATCTCTCTGAGAACTGTAAATATGGGAATATTGGATGTTTAAGCCTTTGTCTACTAATTGCTGTCTCTCTTTTAGTTTATATATTTCTCCTTTCGGAGTCACAAGATCTCTATAGGTTTTCCACTCTCCTTGCTGTTTCAGTGTTTTAAAGAGAGTGCTTCGCATGGAGATAGCCAACATGATATTTTAGTGTATAAAATGATTAATATTTAATGCAGACTTTGTACAATGCCTTCCTAACTAAAGGAATAGTAAATGATTTTTGAACCTTAGCTATATTATACCCCAGGAAGGAATACCAACCTAAATGAAGATCATAACCTTTCAGTGCCAAGACCTTTGGGTTGTCTGATAGTATCCATGGTCTCATCCATATGATGCAGATGGCTTCATAATGTAAGTTGATATCTGGAACAGCAAATTCTCCCCATTCTTTAGCATCTGTTATTGGTTTTAGTTGTATCCTGGGTTTTGCAGGGCTGAATACAAACCATCCTGTTCTCAACTTTGTCGAAGAACCAAGGTACCCAAGTCAAAAGCTGTGGAAGCAAGAGAGGTCAGAATAGTCCAGGGTCAAGAAAGCTATAAATGAGAGACAGGTTTCCAGAGAGTCTTAATAGTGGTGTCATTAAACAATCCAAACATTGTAAATCCATTAGACACACTTGCACAAACTCATCTGTCAAGAGGAAGATGTCCTTCAAGAGAAAGACTGAAGTTGTATTCAGAGGAAGTTGCTGATGAATGCAACCTCTTATATATCTCAAGGTTCTTGACTAGAGGATACAGGAATGGGTCAGCCTCTCAGCCAATTTATGGTTCCTTATTAATCCTTTTCCTAACCTTATCCATGAACTGACCTGAATGTTTGGATTAATAGAGCCACTTGTAACCCTTAAAAGGTATGTGGAAACGAATCATAAAAATTAAATGTATATAATCTGTCTCCTCATATTTGGCATAAAACTCTAACCATATGCCCGATTGGGACAGTTTAATTGGACTATAGTCTTTTCCAAGGTTGTTATGTGAGAATGAGGTTATAATTTGCACCCATCTCAACAAGAGATCACTTGCTGCTCTCATGAAGAAAACTTCATCATACTGTTACCCCAAAACATGAGTGACTCAGGTGTTACCGCTGTTCCTATTGTGGGATATTAAGATAAGGGAGATGGTCAACTCTGCTGCTCTTCCTGTGTCTAAGCGAAGTACACAGCCAGGAATGAAACTGGCAGAGAGACATTCAGCAACTGGGGAACTGCAAAACTAGTTGGTCAAAACTGGAGATTTTTACACTCTTCTTCTCTCCTTGAACGGGTGTGAGTTAATCTCTCTCCCAGCCTAGTGGACAATGGGAGTTGCCGTGCAGGCAATGGGGTCTGGATGGTGCTAATGGTTTCAGTGCTTAAGGTACAAAGAGATAATGACTGTTATAATAGCCCTGTACTTCAGGAAAGATTAGGACAATGCAGGGAAAATGCCCAGGAATGAGGTAGCCGGGTTTAGACAATCACCGTTTGGTGGGAACATTGGCTTGACCATTGTATTCCAATTAGAGAGATTCAGCTTTTGCCTAAGTCTATTATCTCTGAGGTCGCTTTGTAATCTGCCCGACAAGGACTTTGGCTTCACCTGAAGGTGGATGTAGGCTGACCTGCCTTGCAATTTCACATTTGCAGTCAGACATTTCCCTTGTCCGGTTTGACCTTCCAGTCATTTCAGGTCATGTTTTATATAAATGCCCATTAATAAAACTTGCCAATTGGATGAAATTTGCCAATTAAACCATACCAATATTGGGGTGTGGGGGTGTGGGCAGGGCCATGACACAACTTTAGGATTGTGATTGTGTGGGCTTTTGCATCCTGTATGGGGATATTTGTTAGAATGCAAAAATAACCAGCCTTGGTTGTTCTTTGCACGGGAGTGGTTCTGTTAGAAGAGGAAGAATAACGCCTCCTGGGTAGCATGTGAGCACCTAAATACTATAAATGATTTCTAGGATTCAAGAACAGATCACAAAGTAGTCATTCCAAGAACTCTTGTAGGGGAGGTAGGAATTGCCTGATCACAAAGAGCCAATATGGTTTTTTCAATAATGTATCATGCCAGATTAACCTTGGGTTGAATTCAAGAGCCTCTGCCAGTAGAAGGCTTTGGTTGGAAGAAATGAGAAAGGTGAGTTTGTAAACAGGTTGTCCTCCACTATTCAAATTTGCAGAAAGTTTGTGGGTTTTACATAGCAGAAGGAGTGCTGTAGAGGGGAGAAAAGGAAACTTCCATCCTGTGTGCTGAATTCCTCTCACACAGCATTGGATTTAGTGTAATTCCATTTTGACCTTCTCTTGATAACATGATCAGCCTAGGAAATCAAGGGAGTGTTGTGATTAAGTGGTTTTATGGGTGGTTCAAGGACCATCCCAAAACATGGTGGTATATCAGCTCCAGGAGGCTGTAAATGAAATGGATTGTGTTGATTCATTCCAATCTGGCTTTAGATCCTGCTTTGGAACACAGGGTGCTGTGATCTCCTTGGTAGATGATTTGTGGTGGACAAAATGGTTAAAAAAAACAAAAACAAAACCCTAGTAAATTCTGAAGGAACATCAACCAGCTGGATTGTGGTCAGTTTGTCACCTTCTACGCCCTTAAGAAGGACAGCTTCTTCTGAGAAACAGGCAAGTGACCAGACGTTTCTTGGTTCAAAGGCTAGAGGCCAGATTTATTGAGTACAAAAGTATAAAAGTATAAAAATATATAAATCTGCTGCAGCAGGGTGCCGGAGGTTCGGGACAAAGGCCAGAGGCGGGGCAAGGCCTTTTTACCCAGGTAAACAGCATACACACCCACTGCGGCATTTTTCCACGAACCACAGACCCCCCGTACCATATTAGGTAATGTCGAGAAACTTCCGTCCGTATAAGGAAATGTCCAGAGGGGCAGGTAATATTTTTTTTTATTAAATTTTTATTTAATCACGTATTTAATAACAAACCAAATAATAAACATAACAAATGACATACAACACAAAACAATTCCTCCCCCATTCCCCCCCTTGCCGAAACTCAAGTTTCATTGCTTCATTTATCTATAACAATCCTTCTTCTCTTCTTTTACATTTTTTTTAAAAGAGAGTTTCACTTTCTTATTTCCTCTTTTGCTTCCTTATTCCCCCTTTTACTTAATCTCTTAAATATTTTCTTATCTTTAATTTCTTCCAACAAAGCACATTTCTGTACATATTTAGAACTCCTCATTTTTCTAAAAGGGTAATTGCTCTTTTCCCCCAATAAGCTTCCCATATTGGACCAACTATTTTCCACTCTTTTCTTGATTTACTTTTCATACTATCTGCCAGAGCTTCTATCACAATATCTGCTTCAGCCATCTTGTACAGTTTTAATAACCAGTCCTCTAACCTAGGAACACTCTTTGTTTTCCAAACCTGGGCATAACAAATTCTGGCAGCTGTTATCATATATATAATTTTTTTTTTTTATTGATTTGTCTAATTGCAGTTCCTCAATCATGTTTAATAGATATATTTGTGGTGATATGTTAAATTTACTTCTAAACACTTTCTGTACTTTATCATGCACCCCCTCCCAGAAATGTTTTGCAACTTTGCAGCGCCACCATATATGATAAAATGTACCCCTCTGATCACACTTCCAACATGTATCCTTTGAATTTTTATGTATCTTTGTAATTTGTGTTGGGGTTATATACCATCTGTGCAATATCTTATAATAATTTTCTCTTAAACGTACTGGTTTTATTAATTTCCAGGTGGTCTTCCACACCTTCTCCCATTGTTCCATCGTCATTATTTGATTAATATCTTGGGCCCACTTAATCATTACTGATTGAACCGTTTCCGGCTCGTTTTGTAATTGTAGCAGAATCTTATATATCTGACTTACTTTATGCTCAATATCTGGTTTTAACAACTTATCAAATTCTTTTTCTCTAATCTCAAACCCTTCTTTCTCCTTATCTTTTTTATATCTCTCCTTTAGTTGTCTGAATAGTAGCCAATGTGTATTCCAACCATGGTTTCTTAATTCTTCTGCCGATTTGAATTCTATATTATCTCCCTGTATTTTTAAGATATCTTAATATCTAATCCACACATCAACCTTAGGTTTTTCTTTATTATAAAAGGCTTCATGTGTTGAGACCCAAAGTGGTGTTTTCAAATATAACTGTCTTTTACATTTTTGCCATTTTATAATAAGGGCTTTTCTTACGAGGTGATTCTTAAAATTTTTATCTATAACTTCTTAACCATACCCTCTATATGCATGCCATCCAAAATATAGCCCAGAGGGGCAGGTAATATGAGGTTTCCTCCAATCACAAACTCCCTTCCCAATAAGGCAGTGTCCAGAAGGAGGCGCTTCAGGTGAGGTAGAGTCATGAGTCAGCAGAGGGGAGGGGCTAGAACTCCTGTGTACGTGACTACCTCCTGGCTTGTAACGGAGATTGTCTTTCCTTCACTCACAGTTTCCCCCCTCACATAGGAGGACTAGCCCATCCCGTACCCCTGAACTAAGAGTTGACTCTCTCGGGCAACATCAACCCTTCGAGGTAGTTCTGTGGACCTTTTGTTAAGTAGTGAATTACAGAAAATTGGTACACATTGTAATAAACAACAGAAACATAGAGCTATACAAGTAAACAAAATAAAAATGACGAAAACACTTTTGACCCATCCAAGATTCGGTAGCCAGCTAGTGAGCCAGGACCACCAGTCTTCACTTCTCGGGGAATAAGTTTTACGGATGTCACCAACCACCTTGTGTAATTTGTTCACATCTTCTTCAATGTATCCAGACTCATTGATGTAGTGGCAGCAGGTGGTGTTTAACCAAAAACACAATCCTCCTTCTTTGCTAAGCAGGTAATCCAGGGCCAATTTATGTTGAGCTAATACACCAGCAAGCGAGTCTACCTCAGTCTGCAGGGCATTTATTCCCTGTGCAGTGGTATTGGCCGGGATTTCCAGCTGAGCAGAGAGTCTCTGAATTTGGCGTATATTTAAAGCAACTCCCACCATGGGGAACATGATAGCTCCCAGTCTTTCTCTTTCTGACAAGTAAGTGTTAACACGATCATATCCATAACTCTCGTCGTATGCTCTCTTCACCCGGTGCCATCCCTGTAAATGAGAGGAAGGGCCATACGTACAAACCCAACATTTGGTGACATTTGCTACTTGGGAAATATTATGAACCAGTTGATGAAACATGTTCTCTTGCCAGCCAGCCTGAGTGCTTTCAGGCAAGTAGGTAATCAATAATACAAGGAAGAGGCACTTCATAATAACAAGATATCAAAACACAGCGTATAAAAGGTTATAAGTCGGTGCAATCAGCCCTAAAACTAACATCAGTGCAATTAGTCCTAAAACTACTACAGTGGTTAACAGACACAGTTCGAAATCCAATACTGAGGTCTCAGGTCAGCGTCCGGAATGACTCTGAGAAATAAAGTCTCTGAAGGATCAAGTATTTGGCGCGTTTCTCCTAAATAGCAGCTTGAGTCTGTCGCTGGTGTCCTCTTGGGTCACCTTCCACCTTCTGGTTCCGGTACCTTTTTAACTCTGGAATGCTGGATCCAAGGTTTGTGGCCCTGGAATTTAACAGCAGTATCAGTGGTCAGCAGCACCTGGGCAGGTTCGGTCCACGCCGGGGACAAGGGTCGTCTTCCCCAGATCTTTACGACCACCCAATCGCCAGGCTGAATGTGGTGCACCGGACCATCAAGGCTGAAAGGTCATTCCTGTAAGGACCAAAAGCGAACAGAGGCCAGAGCAGCACCCAGGGAACGAACATACTTTTGTAACACTGCGTCTCCTATCTCAACCTCCCCCCTCAGGCTTCCCGGACAGAGTTGGCTAGGCCAGGGGCGACCGAATACTCTCTCAAAAGGGGAGAGTTTCAGGGGACCTTTTGGAGTGATTCTAGCCTTTGTGAGGGCCAGAGGCAGTGCCTTGACCCAGGGTAGGTCAGTTTCTAGGGAAATTTTAGTCAGGTGGGTCTTAAGTGTAGAGTTTATCCATTCCACCATCCCGCTTGCTTGGGGATGGCAGGGGGAGTGGAATCTCCAGGTGATGTTGAGTGTCTTCATCAGTTTCTGCAGGATACGTGAGGTAAAATGGGGTGCCTGGTCAGAATCGAGTCCACAAGGCGGGGACCAGTGAGGTAGGATAGACTCCAACAGGTGTTTCACAACTTCTCTTGCCTTACAGGTCCTACACGGAAAGGCCTCGACCCATCCTGAGAACTTGCAGGCAAGGACTAAGAGATACCGAAATCCCAGGGCTCTGAGGAATTCAGTGAAGTCAATTTGCCAATATTGCCCCAGATACATAGAAGGGTTGTGCAGATGTCTCCTAGCCCTGTCTGGGCGGTTTGCATGAGCAGGATTCACCTGTTGGCAGATTTCACAAGTACGAACAATAGATGCTAGAGTAGATCTTATGGATGGTCCATCGAAATATCTTCTCCACAGATGTATCAAGGCTTCTTCTTCTAGATGTGTCTGTTGATGGATCTTCTCAACTAGTGGTCGCTGAACAGAAGCTGGGATCCAAATCCGGTTGGTTTCAGGGTGAATGAGCCAGCTCTGGACCTGGTGGTACCCGGCGTTCTTGGCTGTGGTGTAGTCTTCGGGGGTGTATGGTGGCTTCTCAGGAGGCACTGGGATGGCTATTGCGTTCACAGTGCACCCTCGAGCAGATCCTCTGCGCGCTGCTAGTTTTGCTTCTTCGTCAGCGAATCTATTTCCTTTGGCGATTTCTGAATCTTCTTTCTGATACCCTTTACAGTGAACAATGGCAAGTTCCTGTGGTAAATGGACTGACTCCAATAATTCCTTTATTCCATTTCTATGCTTGATAGGGCTGTCAGATTGGTCTAGCAGCCCTTTCTCGTGCCAGAGTTGAGCGTGGGCATGTACAACTCCCCAGATGTACTTGGAGTCCATGTAGATGGTTGCACGCAGACCTTTTGCATGTCGGGTCGCTTGAATCATGGCTTCTAATTCCGCTCTTTGAGCTGAGCAAGAGGCAGGTAGAGCCCCAGATCGCACGAGCGTCCCAAGATGGTCCACTACGGCCCATCCAGTGTGTCGGATTCCCTGTTCTACGAAGCTGGAGCCATCTGTGAACCAGATGACATCTGGATTTTGAAGGGGAGTTTCAGAGAGGTCTGGCAGTGGTTTGGTTTGGAAATCTATGGTGGTCACGCAATCATGGAGTGGTTTGCTGTACTCAAGTTTCGGAATCTCGGGGAGGTACTTTGCTGGATTATTCCTCTCTATTCTGAGCACGGAAACCCTTCCATCTTCCAGCATAGTGGCCTGGCACTTTGCCAGGTGGTCTGACATCGTCCAAGTTGGTCCCCGTAGTTCCAGTATGGAACGAAGAGCATGCGGGGAATATACAGTAAGTTGTCCTCCAAAGGTCAATTTCAATGCTTCTTTTATCATGAGAGTGGCTGCTGCCACTGCTCTCAGGCAGGCAGGCCAACCTCGAGCAGTATCATCTAGATTCTTACTGAAGTAAGCAATCACCTTCAGTGCCAGGTCTGACGACTGAGCGAGCACTGCCTTAGCCACTCCTTCCTGTTCAGCTACAAAGAGAATGAAGGGCTCTGAGGGGTTAGGAAGGTGCAAAGCGGGACCAGAGGCTAGGCGGGCTTTCAATTGATCTGTTGCAGTCTTAATAACTGGGTCCTTGGGAAGCAGGTTATGACCAGCCTTCTCAGACTCTGCCATGATGGAATACAAAGGTTTAGACAGGTTTCCATAGTCCCAAGTCCATAGCCTGCAGAACCGTGTCAGACCCAGGAAAGATCTGAGTTCCTTGATGGTTCGGGGTGTTGGTATTTGAAGAATTGCCTCAACCCGCTCAGGGGCCAAAGCTCGCTGTCCCGCAGAGATGTCATGGACCAAAAAACGGATCTTAGGCTGGATTAACTGGGCCTTTTTCTTGGAGGCTCAGTATCCTTGGTCAAGCAGGAAAGTTAGGAGTGAAACAGTCTCTTCTTCGCAGGCGAGTTGGGTCTCAGTTGCCAAGAGCAGGTCGTCCACATATTGAAGTAGAATGGTGTTCTGTTTCCGAGGCCAGTCTCAGAGGTCTCGGGCTAGCGCTTGACCAAAGAGAACAGGAGAGTTCTTGAAACCTTGGGGCAGCCTGGACCACATGGCTCTTTGGACATTTGCACCTTCATCCAAGGGGTAAGAGAAGGCAAATATTTTCTGGCTTTCAGGGTGAAGTGGGATGCAAAGGAATGCATCTTTTAGATCCAAGACCGTGAACCAGGAGTGCGTAGGTGACAAGACGCTGAGCAGCGTGTAGGGATCAGGAACTAGCTGGGGTAGATCCTGGGTAGCAGAGTTGACAGCGCGTAGATCATGTACAAGACGAAGACCTCCTGACGGCTTTTGGACTGCTAGGATGGGGGTGTTCCAAGGGCTACAATCAACTGGCCCATGAGTGATGACGCCCCCTTCAACCAATTTCTCTATCAATTTTACCAGTCCCTCTCTGAGGTGTGGACGGATTTTATATTGGGACAAGCATACGGGTTGTGCTTCTTCTCTTAGCCTGATTTTTACTGGCTCTACAGTAACCGCTAGTCCTGGAAGGCCTGTATCCCAAATTCCTGGAGGGATTCGGGAGAAGACTGTAGAAGTGATGCTCATAGAAGTGATGTTCATGATCTTTGTAGGGACTGCTGGGGGCGCTGGACCTCTCCAAAAGTCTACAGGTGTCCGGAAGGTTACTGTGTTGGTACCATCTTCTTCAAACTCTATGCACGCCCTGGTCAAGCACAACAGGTCTCTCCCCAGCAGAATCACACGGGCCTCCGGGAGCAGTAAAAAAGGTGCTTTTAATTCTCGGTGTCCAATTCGGCACTCAATCGGGGCATAAGAAACCACAGACTGGCTGCCAGTGGCTCCTCCAACAGTCACTTGCTTCTCTACAGGGACAGGTAGTGGGCGTGTAACAGCAGAAACGGCTGTTCCGGTATCTACTAGGAACTCTTGGTCTTCATTGCCCACTCTCAGAGTTACCCGGGGCACGGGGGTGAGATGCCGGGCCCCTGACCCCCTCAGTCCGTCCAAGAATCATCCTGGGGGTTTGCAACTGGTGCCAGGTGGACTGTTTCACATTGGGGATTGACGGGAAGGGCTGAGGGGTTGGGGAAAGAGTTCCCTCTGCCTCTCCCCCTATTCTTCTGAGGGCACTGGGCTCGCCAGTGCCCAAACTGTTTGCAGTAAGCACATTGTGATTTTCCCAACCTTTCTCTTCCCATTTGTCCTCCTCTTTCCGTTCCACCATGAGCCATCCCTCTTCCACGTTCCCCAGGTCCCTGACCAACAGCTGGCTGGGCGTGCTACATTGTTACTGCCATCACCCGTGCCTTTTGTTTCTGCTGTTCTTCATCCCTTCTCACATAGACCTTCTGGGCTACCCTCAACAGTTCACCTACATCCCTTGTGTTCCAGTCTTCCAGCTTCTGGAGCTTGGTGCAGATATCAGGCCAAGCTCTAGTAACAAAATGGAATACAAGCAGGCTTTGTCCAAGTTCACTATTTACGTCTAGCCCGGAGTATTTTATCGCCCGTTCCTTCAGCCTCTGGAGGAAGGCAGAAGGCGACTCATCCTTTTCCTGTTGAATATCAAAAGCCTTGTGGGGGTTCTGAGCACGGAGAACCGAGTGCTTAATGCCAGCAATAATCAGAGCTTTCAGATCTTCCATTTTCTTCCTGTTTGCTTCTGCCCTGTCGTCCCAACGGGGGTCTTGGTTGGGGTACTTCTGTTCTGCGGGGACAGATCCATCAGTACCTGGAGGATGGGCCTTTTCCCACTCCAACATAGCTGCTTTCCTAATCATAATCATTTCTTCCCCAGAGAACAGGATGTTAAGAATGGCCATTAACTCTTTCCAGGTATAGATGGAGGGTCCCAGAAATTGCTGGAATTGCTCTGCCACTCCGATAGGGTCTTCAATAAGAGACTTCATTGTCTTTTTAAATTCTCTAACTTCCAGGCTGGACAGGGGGTGATCAACGTAACTAATCCCACCCCTGCCATCCGGGACTTCCCTCAATGGGTACATCGGCACTGGAGTATGACTGATCATCATCTGGGGGGTTGTGCTTGCCCCATTTGCTGATTTGGATTTGGTCTTATCCAGAGGAAGGCTCTCTTGATCTTTTAAAAGCTGTGCCAGTTCCTTCTGGAGCGGTTTATAGGGCCCAGACGTCCCTGCAGCTGAGCCACCAGGGGGCATAGTAGGATCAGTGGAGGAGGAGGGTGCCTGAGCCTGAGCTACTCCGGCCAGAGCTGGCTGTAAAGGAGAGTCTGTGTTTGGGCACCCTCCGGCCCCACCCTCTTCAATATCTGGGTTTATGGGTGGTGGTGGCGGGAAATCAACCAGCTCATCAGCCATGGGGCCAACTGCAGGAGCTGGCTGAGGGTATGGAGGACGGGGCAAATAAGCTAGCGGATCCCAACCCTCTCTCTTAAACTTTTGGAATTGGGAAGGTCCAGGGGCTTTTACTGGGGCAAGAGCCATGACTGCCTTTGCACTGTCTGGGAGGCGATGTGGGAGGGGATCAGGAAACCCGATGCCTGAATTCTTGAATACTCTCACGTACTGTTCTTCAACAGTTTTCCCAGCCGAATCTAACCAGTTAATCCAAGCTTGCAGTGCTAGCTTATCAAACGTCCCATTTGTGTCCCACTGAGACAACCCAGGGACCCAATACTGAGGCCAAATTTCAATACAATACTGTATCATTTGCTTTTTAGACAGTCCCTTCCCCACGTCCTTCCAATTCTGCAACACACACCGCAAGAGAATAATGGGGGAGCCCACCCCTGGGTTTTTCTCCCTAATCTGTTTCTGTTTTGAACTGTTTGAACCCATCTCTGCTATTACAAACTGAATGCAAAACACACAGGGAATGCAAATTCACAGACAAGGAGACGTACATCAAATAACAGACAGAAGAGACGACGTTCGCTTCGCTCGTTCCCTGCCGTCTCCCTCGCGAGTAGAACGGAACCACGGGGTGGAGCTCCACACTCGCTTCATCCGTGTTTGGACGTCTCAGACACACTCCAGGCACACACATGCACACCACAAAGCTGAAACAGGGGAATTCCCAAACTGAACTCAGGCCCAAGGTACCTATCTAGGGGTGGTCCCTAACTTTTTGGGACTTACCAGAGGGAGAGGTGAATCACAGGTGCGCTGTCCCAAATCTCAACCCTAATCAGATTTTCAGAGCCTTGAATCAGGAAGGTAGAGCCTCTTCCTTGCCTCTGATCGGGAGCGCACCGCGATAATTCCCATCACGTCACAAGAGGGACGTTGGCACCTGATGTGAAAATCGATGTCCGCCACCAGGATCAGACAGTCTTCAGAGGGATGCCTTCCCGTCTGGCCTCCTGGGCAGGGGGACTGATGTAGGGCGAAATTTCTCAACCCAAGCCCGTTTCTCTCTGGGCCCCACACTGGGCGCCAGAAAACTGTCACCTTCTATGCCCTTAAGAAGGACAGCTTCTTCTGAGAAACAGGCAAGTGACCAGACGTTTCTTGGTTCAAAGGCTAGAGGCCAGATTTATTGAGTACAAAAGTATAAAAGTATAAAAATATATAAATCTGCTGCAGCAGGGTGCCGGAGGTTTGGGACAAAGGCCAGAGGCGGGGCAAGGCCTTTTTACCCAGGTAAACAGCATACACACCCACTGCGGCATTTTTCCACGAACCACAGACCCCCCGTACCATATTAGGTAATGTCGAGAAACTTCCGTCCATAAAAGGAAATGTCCAGAGGGGTAGGTAATATGAGGTTTCCTCCAATCACAAACTCCCTTCCCAATCAGGCAGTGTCCAGAGGGAGGCGCTTCAGGTGAGGTAGAGTCACGAGTCAGCAGACGGGAGGGGTTAGAACTCCTGTGTACGTGACTACCTCCTGGCTTGTGATGGAGATTGTCTTTCCTTCACTCACAAGTTCAAGACAAATGAAAGGGCGATCTCCCATCCAGTGATAATCAGCCACTACCTTCTAAAAAGAACGTATTTACTTCATTTTATTTATCAAACTATTAATATCTCACATCAGAGTCAATTTAAACCAATGTAAAACAGTAGAAAACAATAGAAAAATGACTGAAACTTACTAAAAGCATACTATACAATCAAAAGAAGTCAAAACAATTGCAAAGAGTTTTCCAACCATGCACAGGTACAGATTTGGACCCAGCCAAATTCATCCCCAAAGACTTTAATGAACAGCCATGTTTTCATTTGATGTTGGAATGGATCTATACTTTTGTTGTAGAAACAGACAGAAAACATTTCTTAAAACAGAAGGTGAAGCAGAATTTCTATGCCCATTCCAACCTATGCCAGGTGACTTGCTGCCCAAAGGTAAGCTTTTCACCGAGGGATAACACAGAGTTGATACGGCCTGAGGATGTTCCCCAAACCGCTCAAGTGGGGTGTGATATCAATGTCCTTGGGATCCATGAGGGGCTTCAGCTTGAAGTTCTGAAGGATGGTGGTGAGGAACAAGAAGAGCTCCATGCGGGCCAGACCTTCTCCAGCACAGATCCGCTTGCCTGCAAGGAGATGCACGAGAGAGTGGAAGAGAAGAGAAGGAGTGTGACACAGGGAGGTGAGGAATACCTTTGAGTTGCATATCACTGATAGGTGGGCAGAGAGACTCCATTCCTTTCTATTGTACATCTTTGGAGTGTTCTGCAGTCTGTTTTTCTTGCTCTTAGTCAAACAAGGGAGGACAGGCAGACAAGGGGAGTTTCCTAATGATCCCTCCACTTTGGAATTAAGGGAAGTGTGAGAAGATAAGGAGGATACATTTGCAGAGATTATGTTGTTCACTGCCTTGGGTCCCAGATTGGAGGAAAGGAAGAATAGAAATAAAATGCAGAAAGAATAAATGAGATGTTTGTTCAAGGATATACAAGACATTCAAACAGCCCTTGGATAAAGGTAGGAGAAAGAAAGAGAGGAGGGAAGGAGGGAAGAAATTTCACTAAAATATTATTCTACTTCAAATTCCTTTTCCATCACATTAGGAATGGAAAAGAAATGGGGAGAGAGGAGGAGGAGGAGGCAACAACAATAACCACATCAAGTGATTTGGCACAGAACCAATTCAAGCTCCTGAGCTGATCTGGATCTGTCTCTAATCTGTCTCTAATCCCTACAGTCAGGGTGATTGTTCAGTGTAGGCTGGAAATGACACTTCCTTTCACTGCCCTAATAATGGAAGATTAAAGAGATCCAAAAAATGCTGCCCAGTGCGGGAGGGATCATTTTACCTGCTGAAAAGGGCATGAAGTAGTTGCTTTTCCGGAAGGTCCCATCTTCATGCAAGAAATGCTGTGGGTTAAACTCTGTGGGGTTGGGAAATTCCTTGCTGTCGTGAAGCACCGAGGTCAGAGCCGGATATATTGTGGTCCCCTGCAGGGAACAAAGAATCGGGGTTGATATTCTAACATCAAAAGAATGAGGTCAGATACTCTGAGAAAGAGCAATTCCCTCAGTGATCCTTGGAAGCCAAAGAAAGTTAAGAGAAATAACTCTAACACCTGTTCGGAGAGGAACCACTCAAAATGGAAACTAGGAACTTGCCTTGGGGATGATAAATTGTCTGAACTGCATATCTTTGATTACAGTATGGGGGAGACTCAATGGGATGAGAGAGATGAACCTCTGGATCTCATGGATGACAGCATCTGTGTAAGGCATATGTCCACGATCAGCCATGCAAGGTCTCCTTGAGCGACCAACCACTCGGTCAATCTCTTCCTGCACTCTCCCTGTTGTGAGAGAGATGAAGTTCAATTGGAAGCCACAAAAATCCAGGAAACATTAGAGAAGTCATGCAAACTTCACTGGAGGTTTGATCTGTGTGGTTCATTGCAAGGTAATATTTAAGCGATTTGAGAATGTTGGGATCCTACCTCAGTGATTACTTTTTTTTCTCTTAGGCTAAAAATTTCCATCTTTATTTTCTTTATTTTCAAAAATTACTCAGAGAGAGAAACAACATCATCACAAATGACACAAATCATAATGACCACTAATTACCATCTTTTTGTCCTGATGCTCTAAACAAATTCCAGCCCAAAGGCATTCCACAGGGATCAATATATGTGGATACCAATGATATTTGCTGTCTAACAATGCTGCATATGAATCACTGAAGCATGCCTCTCTGAGGTCCCTGAAAGTATTTGTGAGTCATATATCCAGACATAAACTGCTTCTGAGGAAGGCTGCTTGCATGAAATACGCTGGTCTCTTAATAAACAACTATCAGCTTCTGGAGTATTGGCTCTCTTTGGCTGGTAGGTGATTTCTGGATTTCCTTGCGTTTGATCCTTTTCTATTGTCACCAGTTTTACAGGGGTAGAATTGAACATGCAGCACCACTGCAACATAGCAGAGGAAGATGCAGAATGTGCCTTGAGCACTGCACATCCAGGTATTCAATGCATATTGCCATCACACATTTCACATTTAATTGCATGTTCTGTTGTGTGGTCCTGCATTTCATTAACACCTAATTGTCACATATCTACCTCCAAGAGCTGTCTCACTGATGTCTCTTTAGCTCAGTGACTTTTGAACAAAACACATTTTTATTAAAAGAAAAATGGGAAAATCAGGTATCCTTTCCCAGAAATGAAAAGGGCTTCTATGGTGTGTGTAAATCCTTCTTTTCTTGCCAAGCAGGGAGAAGGTGGCTGAAATTATTAGTTCTTGCTTGCACAAATGCTAAGATTTGCACCCTTAGTAGAGGGGAGATAAACAGCCATTAAGCATGGTGCAACCTAGAGGAGCTGAAAAGTGGGAAAAGAACACAAGTGAAAGTTTTGATGTGCACTTGTTTTACCTAATATCTCTGGGTATTTCTGAAGAATCAGGAGCCCGTTTCTGAGAGTGGTACTGGTTGTTTCTGTTCCTGCACCAAACAAGTCAAGTGTGGAGAGAAGCATGTTCTCGATGTTGAATTCAGATGTCCCATTATCTTTTTCCTTCAGAAATATGCATCAGAAACAGTGGAGTCAATTTAACTTTGTTCAGTGAAATAAACTAACAGAGTTTAATAAACGGCAAAGATTAAAGGTGGTGGATATTTTTGCCTGTCCTCTAGCAAAATCTTTACAAGAACTGCAAACATTTCCAAGGAGGATGAAAAGTGGCAGGTGTCTAAGAAAACCAGGATGACCTCCAAATTACTGAAGAAAATTCTGCCAATTTAATTAAATTGTAATGATTGACTTTGGAGTAAACTTTTTGCAGAAACAGACGAGTTTAGGAGAACAAGAGGGTGGTTATGAGTATCAACCTAGAAGGAGACACATCCACCTGGACAATTCAGAGGCACAAGATCTTCTTCTACGCTTGAGGAGTGCATGATTTTCTCTTACCTCATCCATTTTAATATAGAAGCAGTCAATGAAGTCTCGAGGTGAGCTGGGGTCCAGGGTAGACTTGTGCTCCTTCATTTCCTCTAAAACAAATTCTTTGGCTTTTTCCACATTTGATGCCACTCTGTGATGAGGCCCAGGGATTAAATCCATGACAGAAGGAAAAACATTGGTGAGCTAGAGGGGAAGTCAGAAAAAATGAAGTAAGTGTCACCATCAGATCAGCTGGAAAATGATTTCATCTCCCCATGACATCAAAAAAGCCAGCTGCAGAACATGAAAACAATGGGCTGCAGAAGATGTTTCCTAGATACTGTGCCTTCCTTAGCTGTCCAATAAGATGACAATGGAATTGTCAATAGATATGAAGGAAGAATTCCCATAGTACCCTCCCTGCTGTGTGGGAGAGTGTGGGAGCACCAAGCATTCTGCAGAATTTCCAACTGCTATTTGTGATTTTTAAGGGATCTGTTGTTACCCCAAAACATAGGTTCCACAAGGGCCGACCCATGATGCTATTACCTGCTTGCAAAGATGTGGAATTAATTAGCTCAAAATCAGGAGGCTAACAAGAGGGGGGCAACTTTGCAAGTTCTTGCTACCAATGTTTACAGGCTCACACAGGAAAAGAAGCAGCCAGAGATTCAAAAGTAAGCTAAAAATGTGTTTCATTGTGGGGGAATTCACTCATGCATGAACACAAGATACACACAATCACACATTCGCACAAGAGCTAACTGAAGGAGAAAGGGAGGAAAAAATTATGTATAGAGAGACTGAGGGGTTTGGGGGGATTTATCATTACCGGTCCAGATGGGTAGTAAAGAAGTTGAAAGGTGACTTAGACTTCTGTCTAAGCGCAGACAGGTCAGGATTCAGAGTGACGTAGTGGGGTCCAGCATTTCATCTGAATCCATCTGACTTCTCAAAACCAAGGGTTTATATACTCTATTTCATTCCCTGAAGGAGTGTGAGTTAACTTCTCTCCCAGCCTAGTGAACAATCGGAATTGCAACACAGACAATGCGGTCTGGAATGGACTGATTGGTTTCAATGTCTTGGTTGAGAAGAGGTTTCTGGGCTATCTGCAGTAGGATATGCACACAGTAGGGGTCCTGGGCACCTTATTGTTTTCTGATGTTGGCAGTTGATAAGATTAGGCCAGAGCCATTAAGTCAGGCTTTTTTGGCTAATTTCAGCAAACTTTTGACCTGGCCATGCTGAGGTCATCTCTGACCTCCTCCCAGCCCTCGTCCCTTTCTTTCACATGGCCTTGCCAGCCATAAATAAAATTTATATTTTATGTCAATTAATATATTTTGCCAATTAGACCATACCAAAATGTGGGGTTGTACGGCCTGGTAACGCTGTCTGTGGAGAAATATACAGCTTTTTTTTTTCTGTACAGAAGTGTATGTAATCCTAAAAGACTCATTGTGTCTCCAACTCCAAAACCTCTGTCGACATCCTATGGTTTTCCTGTCTCTGACATTCATTTGTGTGCACAGGAGGGACTACATATTTTTCACTGGATGGTAAAGGACCTACCTGACCCCAAGAAGAACTGGCAATTTCAAAGTCATCATTGAATAAGGCCATGACTGCTAGAAACTGCTTGTCATCATAGTCGTAGTGCTTTCCAAAGACAATGGAACAGATGACATTGGAAGTGGCACAGTTGAGGAGGAAGGTGGGGTTGAAGGGCTGCTCTGGAAGGACAAAAAAAGGGAAAGAGCTGGAAGTGAGTGGAACTCTAGGACTCCCAGAATCTTTATTTGGTAGTGGAAACTAGTGCCGCTCACTGCTATAAGATTGGCTTTCTTTGTGGTAAATCAATGCAGTCAGTTGTCTACATTAGAGGAAAAGCAGCATAGCTGGTGGAATTCCAGCATCCCCTGACAGCAGGTGGAAGAATCTTGTCCAGATCACACCAGAGCTAACACTTCTGATGCCCATGGTGCACCTTCCCTCCACGTGGGTCCAGCTGAAGATTTATCTCTCAACTTATGGAAAGCAGGAACAAAGTAAATCAAACTGCACAAGAATGATTCCTTTCCATCCCAATAACCATGAGAACTAAAGAAGTGAGTTGCTAAGAGGAAGATTTACCTCACTTGCCTTTGCTCAGATTCCTCTACATCCTTCAGTTCTGGCTGAAACATCAAGATTCTTGCGAAGCTTATTGAAAAGATTATAGAACCTGTTCCCCTGGTGCTAAGGGGCTACAGCCACTACAGTCATATGGCTTCAGTCCAGGTTGTAACCATGCACAGCCTAGATTAGAAATATCAAATCATAGAATCATAGAGCTGGAAGAGGCCAGAAGGGCCACTGAGTCCAACCACCTGCAATACAGGAAAACACCATCAAAGCATTCCCAGGAGATGGATATCCAGCCTCTGTTTAAAAATCTCCAAAGAAGGAAACTCCACCACATTCTGAGACAGCATATTCCACTGCTGAACTACTCTTACCATCAGGAAGTTCTTCCTAATGTTTACATGGAATCTCTTTTCCTGAGGTTTGAAGCCATTGGCTCTGCATCCTAGTCTCTGGAGCAGCAGAAAACAAGCTTGCCCTTTCCTCTCTATTACATCCTTTCAAATATTTAACATAGCAATCATGTCACCTCTAAACCTTTTCTTCTCCAGGCTTTGTAGGGCATGGTTCCCAGGCCTTTTGCCATTTTGGTCACCCTCTTTGGGACGTGTTCCAGTTTGTCAATATCCTATACTGCAAAGTAAACCGGTGGTTCCCAACCTTTGATCCTCCTGGTGTTTTGGACTTCAACTCCCAGAAGCCCCAGTCAGCTTAGTCAACAATAAGGAATTCTGGGAACAGAAGTCCACAACATTTGCAGGACCAAAGGTTGGGAACCACTGAAGTAAACCACCATTACCCTTTCAAGGTGTTTCCCAAACTGGAAACAAGATTCCAGGTGACATCCAACCAAAGTAGAATATGGTAGCATTGCTACTTCCCTCTGTGTGTGTTTGTGTTTGTGTGTCTGTGTTCAGTAGGAGACTTCAGCTTCTTTCCTGTAGACTCAGTATTTCAATACCTGAGATGTAGCCTCTTGCTATGGCCAGCAAGTATACTAGTAGGTATGCAATAGGATGCACCCTTAAGGAATAGGAACCCATGAATTTTGATTCTAACTAAAGAGGTTGATGTAGGAGAGGTACACTTTCTTGGGCCATATTCGGCTCTGTGAGAGGGACCCTTGGCATAGAACATTTAAAGTCCCAAAGCTTCCTGATCATATCAACCCATAAACCCTTTTACCTCCTGGTGATAAATTCCAGAAGTCTGGCTGCATCATCTGAATAGGGTGCAGGATCCTAGTCCTCAGGAACAGTCAACAAAGGACAGCAAATAGTCCCAAGATTAAGACACAGAAAAGAGTTTTGAGTTTACAGTTTTATGCCAGGGTAGTTGGGAGACAGGGAGGATGAGACGAATCTCCTGGAAAGTCATGTGGAGATACCAATGGGAACTGTGGTGTTGGACAGAAATTACATACCCTTAGTGGCATGTAACTTCTCCAGGAGGTATTGGGTTTCTTCTTGGATCCTCTCTTCAATGCTTTTCTTCCCCATCCCAAAGTTGCGGAGGGTGGTCAGGGCAAAACGTCGGAGTTGCTTCCATCTCTCCCCATTGCTGAATGTGAGTCCTAGAAAGGGAAGAGAGAAAGAGAACAAGCGAGAGGGAAGAAAGAGAAGGAAAGTGGGAAGAGAGGAAGAGAGATGGAATCACTATTTCCAAATGATCTGTTTAGAAGCAGAACAGTATGATAGTTTAGTTAACTTCAAAGTGAAAAGACTATAAGCCAACAACTGGTAAGTACAGCTGGGATGGATGATAATGGTTTACTTTGCAATATAGGTTGTCCTCCTATGTTCTGTGTCAAACACTGCCTAGACATTCATCATCTCTCCGTGGAAATTCCGTTATAGTATTCTTATCCCTGGGATTTTCCTGGGATGTCTCTTATTCAACTTTGTGAGCAGCGAGCAGTGTATGATAGTTCATTAAATCCAAAGGGAAAAGATTGTAAGCCAACAAATAGAAAGAATGGCTTGAAAGGGTAAAAGTGATCTGTTTTGTTCTGTGCTGGATATTATTGAATAGAGTCCTCATCTATTCAAGGAAACTGAATTTAATTGTTCTTATGGACTTTTCCAGGGGAGGAAGGGAAAACGAAGGGGGAGGGTGAGAAATGGGATTTTCAAAAATTTGTTCAGGTATTTCCTTTTCTTCAAAGCTCCAAGCAGACACAAGAGGGGATATTGTCAAAGTAAATCCTCCCTCCACATTTGCAGGTTTGACTTTTGGAAATTTGATTATTTGTGAGGTGCTCGCGCCTCCACTACATCCCCCTCACCCATCTCCTTACCTTTTGCCTCAGTGTGAGTTCTCAGAGCTGGCGTCAGTGAGAAGGGGATGGGAGAGAGAGCTCTGGAGGGCAGAAGAAAAGTGTGCACCTGCCTTCCTTCCCTTCTAATCCCCTTCCCTTTTCCTCAGCAAGAGTTTCTTCTACCCTCTGCAATTCCCTCCTCCCATCCTCTTGCCTCTGGCCCTGGTGCAAAGAAACAAGGCTCATAGCATAGGACAAAAGGGAAGGGTAATCAGAGGGGGGAGCACTGGATGGAAATGGGAGGGGGATTGTGTGTGGGGGGGATATTAGTGATTTTTCCACTTTTGCAAGATCTCTGCTCCCCAAACTCTTGGAAATGTGGAGCTGTCACTGTATTATCGTGGTATTTTTTACCTTCATTCTGGTAAGGAATTTAATATAGCGTCTTAATTTAAATTTAAGTGGTAAGAGAAGAGAAATTTAATAGTTAAATTTCCTTGAATTGACATGCAGTTGAATCAAGATTTTTAGCTTTAATCTGTTTGTTTGTTTCAATATTTCTCTACTGCCCTATATCATATGATCTGAGGGTGGCATTCGACAAAATCAGTATAAGCTATTTAAAATATGAACAGTCAGAGATAACTTTAATTTTCTAAAAACATATTTAAAAACTTTAAATAAGATAAAATAAGTTAAAACAATTTAAAACAACAACAAAAACCCAACAACAACAGGAAGCCATGTTTTCAATTGGCACCCAAATTATCCCAGTGTTGATGCCAAATGGGCCTCCAATGGGAGGGCATTCCACTACCAAGGTGCCATGGCACTTGTCGCATGGCCTATAGTGTATGGCCCCTCCCTCTGGCGGGACAAAGAGGAGGAACCTCTGGGAAGACTGATATTTAGAAAAAGGCCCTTTCAAGTATCAAGGTTCCAAGCCGTTGAGATCTTTGGATTTAGGATTGCTGCCAAACAGTGAAAGGCATGGAGTCCACCTGGGCCTTCCATGCTAGGGTGAAACTGGGAATAATTTCCAAGCAGCATGCCTGCTCCTTCAACCACAGGTCACTCACCCACCTGCACAACCCAGTGGACTTCAAAGACAAGGAGAAGGACAGCTAGGTATCTTCAATATACTAATGAGCACCCCACCATTAATTCCTAATTGACGCACCAAGCAACTTCAGGTAGACATGACACAAGATGGGGGACAGGGTGAAATCCCCCTTGAGACCCAATAGTGTCATATCTTTAAGGCTGAGTACAAATTTTCCCCACCACCACTCATAAAGTACCGGTCACTAGGAGCAGAATTAATAGCCCCTCTTCTGCTCCCATCTGACCAAGCTGCTCCATGATCAAAGGCAACTGAGAAATCAGGAAGACCAACAGGATAGCATCCTTCTTGTTTTCCACCAGGGGTAGATAATCAGCCACAGAGATCAATGGAGTCCCAGCATGGATGTTAAATTCCCTCCAAAGCACAGGTTTCCTCATGAGGAAGGGAGAATGTTTATGTATGAGGGACAGTCTTTCCAATCTCTCCAATAAGATTTGGTGTTACACCAAATATCCAGGTGAACAAAACTGAGACAACTCCACCCCACTAAGCTTATTCATTCAAGACTATAATTCCTCACAATTTTTATTAACTTTCTTCTCTCAACTTTTTCTTCAGCATTCTTTATCTCAGTGGTCCTGGTTCCCTTTGCATTTTACGGAGAAAATACAGCCTGGCTCCCATCTGTCCACACCTGCAAAGCAGACAACATTCCAAAATACCTTTCCCCTTGACCAATTTATCAAGGATGGGTATTTTCCCTCTGCCTGAAAATTCCTCAGCCTGGTCAATCAGGGCTTCTTTAACTGCATCATAGCCATAAAGCACCACAACAGGCTCAGTTCCCAAATGCAGTGTGAAGATGGGGCCATACTTCTCACTGAGCTGATGAAAGAAAAAGAAAGAGGCACATTAACAAATAGTCACAGAAACATTGTACTGAAGTTGGGGATGCCTGAATTTTTAAGTGATAATTCTGTGTTCTTCAAACCTCTACTTAGGGCTAACCTTGTAGGTCCTGTGACCACATGTCATAATCAAGCCTAGGTAGTTGTTGTGTGCCTGCAAGTCTTTTCTACCTATGGCAACCTCAAAGTAAATCTATCGTGGGGTTTTCTTCGCAATATTTACCTAGAGGAGGTATTTCTTTATTTCCTGTGAAGCTGAGTGAGTATGAATTGCCTAAGGTACTGGTGGGGGGGGGGGGTGGAGAGGAGAGGAGACGATTTCCATGGCCCACTACACCATGTTGGCTTTCTTTGTACGTATCATAGAAATAATCCTCAGTAGATATCATAGTAAACAATTCTAAGTATACATCATAGGATCAGCTGCACACATTCTCTACAACTTATCTCTCTCTTTCCTTCCTCTGCAGTCTTCTCTGTTTTGACTGCTATAAGCTCCTTGAGACAAGGATGTGTTTGCTCAGGCTCTCTAAGTTCTTCCACATCTTCTTGGCACTCTCTATAAATAAACCAAAGTAGATTCTCTCTGGTCAAGACAGTTATAAGCAAGTCAACTAGCAGTCCTGCAATAAAATATCTTGCTACCTTCTCATACCCTCTTTGTTGTTGTTGTTGTATTCAAGTCATTTCTGACTTATGGCAACCCTATCATGGTTTTTTTCTGGGGCTGAGAGCATGGGAGGTACCCAAGGTCACCTAGTTGGTTTCTATGGCTGAGTGGGGAGCTGAACCCTAGTCTTTAGGGTTACAGCCCAATGTTCAGTTCACTAAACCACACTGGTTCTCTACCCTCTACCCTCTCATGAAGTTTGTTGAGGAGCTGGTGGCCTTCCTTCTTCCACTAACCTTACAGAGAGTCTGATCCAAGCGGTTGGTCTTCAGCAGCAAAACATTCCCAATGATGGGCAGAGGAGGAGGGCCAGGGGGCAGCTTCCCTTTCCTCTGAGTCCTGGTCTTCCAGATGGCAGAGAGAACAAGGCAAGAGATACAGATGATCATGAAAACAGTGGCCACCCCCCAAAGGGTCCATCCCAGCCACCTGAAGTGATTGTCAGGATAGTTTCTAGATTCTAGGGCTGGGAAGATGACCTGTGCTCCACTCCCTGGACTTTATATAGAGCAAAAGTATGGCGCCTTCCAATTTATCTGAACAATTTGCGTTAACTATTAAGTAATCCAACATGTCTGTTATCATCTGTAAATGAACTTTTCTGAACTTTACTCTGAGTTCTCTTCTGTATTTATTTTTAGGTTATTTTTAATATAATGTACACACTCTGGTGCTCATTTCCAGTGAGGACAGAACAGGACCACCATGCTACTTTGTTAGATTTATGACGGCAAGGCCATTCATCAGATGCATGGAATATTATGTGTATATTCCTATGCATGTGAGTATTTGTAGGTACATGTATCCAAACACAGAGACAGAGCATGTATTTATTTGGGGTTGGACTGACAGAAAGATGATTTGCTGGGATAGGTAAATCTCATTTTTTCTGAATCCTGATGAATGTTGAGAACAAAGAAACCGTTTTTCATCCCATACCTTTGGGGCACTTGGCAGTCCTCCCCCAAAAGAAGGAACAATGTGTAGCTTTTCTAGAAAAGCTGTGGAGCTTGTCCAGAAAACAGAACAGTTTTCAGGAAACTGTACAGCCTTCAGCCAGAATGCATGGTTATTTTTGCATGAGAATGATGGGTTTTTCACAAAAACAAAGCAAAGCGAAGCAAAACAAAACACTCTGTTTCCTTGCAGCAACATGTGTGTTTTGTGCAACATTGCTAAAAAAATTTAGCATTCTAGCACAAAAGAATTACACAACAAGTATCCTGAGGAGAAAACTCAAAATATGAGAAATGTTTTTTATAAAGTACTGCATATTTTAAATTTTCACCCAAGCCTATGATATCTTGAAACCTCTTGTCACCTTATGTTTTTCAAAGACAATTGAACAGATGATATTGCAAGGACCAGAGTTGAGCAAGAAGGTGAGGCTGAAGGGAAAGACAAAACAAACAAACAGTCAAAACAGAACAATGTGCACTACATGGAGTTAATGGGGGAAAATGGGAATAATAACCCAAAACACCCAGAGATCCCTGGTTCAGGAAGGCTGTACCATCTGCTGCCTTTCAAGTGTCTCAGATAGTGGTGGACTTCCATTCACTGGAGGCCCTTTAAACATAAGTTGGACAGCCACCTCTCAGGAGCACTCTAGGTATGGATTCCTCCTTGGACACAATGGCCCTGTAGTCCCTTCCAGCACTATGATTCTGTTACTTTATGCATTGATCCAAATGTTCTAGGAGGGAAAAACTAACATGAGAGCTGGGAATCCACCACTTCATCACAACCATGCACATCTACCACATACAATATGGTGTTTGATCAGCCAGATTTATTAGATCATGGGCACTGGTTTTGAAGAGGATTGCATGCCCTCATCTCCACACATTCACCTCCATCCCTCATCTCCACACATTCAACTCCACTGCATCAGGAGTAAGGTTTCCTTCCTTCCTTCTTTCTTTCTTTCTCTCTTTCTTTCTCTCTTTCTTTCTCCCTTTCTTTCTCTCTTTCTTTCTCCCTTTCTTTCTCCCTTTCTTTCTTTCTTTCTTTCTTTCTTTCTTTCTTTCTTTCTTTCTTTCTTTCTTTCTTTCTTTCTTTCTCTCTTTCTTTCTTTCTTTCTCTCTCTCTTTCCTTCCTTCCTTCCTTCCTTCCTTCCTTCCTTCCTTCCTTCCTTCCTTCCTTCCTTCCTTCCCTCCTTCCCTCCTTCCCTCCTTCCCTCCTTCCCTCCTTCCCTCCTTCCTTCCTTCCTTCCTTCCTTCCTTCCTTCCTTCCTTCCTTCCTTCCTTCCTTCCTTCCTTCCTTCCTTCTTTCTACCATGTGACATCTCAGGGTGAGCCGGGAGCCACAGTCCTGCCTCTCTCCTGTTATATAGATCACAAGTTGAACATGAGTCAGCCAAGAAAGCCAATGCAATTCTTGGCTGCATCAATAGGAGTATGGTGTCTAGATTGAGGGGGGTACTGGTACCACTCTACTCTGCTTTGGTTAGACCTCATCTTGAATACTGTGTCCAGTTCTGGGCACCCCAATTCAAGAAGGACATGGTCAAGCTGGAGCAAGTCCAGAGGAGGGTGACCAAAATGGTGAGGGGCCTGGAAGCCATGCCCTATGAGGACAGACTTAGAGAGCTGGGTATGTTCAGTCTGCAGAAGAGAAGGTTAAGAGGGGACATGATAGCCATGTTTAAATATCTGAAGGGATGCCATGTAGAGGAGGGAGAGGGCTTGTTTTCTGCTGCAACAGAGACCAGAACAAGGAGCAATGGATTCAAGCTGCAGGAAAGGAGATTCCACCTGAACCTCAGGAAGAACTTCCTGACAGTCAGGGCTGTCCGGCAGTGGAATCTACTGCCTCGGAGTGTGGTGGAGTCTCCTTCTTTGGAGGTTTTTAAGCAGAGGCTGGATGGCCTTCTGTCGGGAGTGCTTTGAGGGTGTTCCTGCATGGCAGGGGGTTGGACTGGATGGCCCGTGTGGTCTTTTCCAACTCTACATTTCTATGATTCTATGATTTTATGATTCTATGTATGAGACTGTTTCTTCATAAGTAAGGCATATTTAATTACAACATTTGCAATTGCTGCTTTTGTCCCCCGCCCCCCCCCCCCACACACACACTTCTTGGATGAAAAACCCTAACATGCATATTCTGAAACAGCATAGAGAGCAACAATTCCATCTTTTTATTCCACCTTTATGCTATGTCCATATTTTTGCTTGTAGAAACGGCAATCCTTGTTTGTAAAAAGTTTGTTAATATGCTGAAGAAAAAGTCAGGTATTTGATATATAAGAAATTACTATTATGATTATGAAAAAATTGATATGAAATTGGTATTTATTACAAGGAAAAAGCCTGATATGAGAAGTATTTGATGAGAAGAAAATATTACAGATATTTCAATTTCAACTAAAATTTGTGCGGAAAAAAAGAGGAAAAGATCATTCCCCGTTGTGTTCAAACGTTTCTGAAGCATACATCTCTGTGACCTATTGCCTTATTTCAATGGGATATTCATGCACCCCATATTTGTATATCAACCACTTATTCTCATGCATGGTTGCACTAAGAAGGAGGCAGTCTTTTGTTTCTCCTGTGGATCAGTGCCTCTGAGGATCCTGGAAAGTGATGAAATGATGTAATCCTACTGATCTGATAATCATTTGAACTTCCCTGAACTCACCAGCTTTGCCAGCAAACTGGCATTACCCTGCTCTTATGAAAACTGAACTTTGTTGAACTGGACTGGCTTTTGTTCATGCACGGAAAACTCTGGAGGTGAGAAGCCAGGGACTGCTGAACTTCTGTGAAATGTGACTGCATTGGCAGAAGCTTTGACTTAAAATGTATGGAGCAACAAAATGATTTTTTGGTGTCCTGAAAGCAAGGAAGATTAAGAAACAAGCCACAAGCCAAGCAAGAAACCAAGCAAACATCTGTGAAGTTGTGTCCATCAAATTTACCCAAACTGAAAGCTGAAAGAACTTTGGGTATCATCATATACACCTCCAAATTAAAGGGGTTTTTAAAAATTTCCCCATAAGATGACATTTGTTTATTTAACTATTTCTACCTCTGCCCCACCTCTATAGCTAAAGATCTCAATTTAGCATATTTAACCAATTTGAAACAGCAGAGAAGAGAACACAGTAGGAGTAGAGTAAACAATTTGACAAATTAAAACAAGACAGTTGAAAACCAGTAAAAAACGATCTGGATAAAAGATCTAGATGTGATCAATCAGGTCCCTAAAAGTTTAATGAAATGGAAAGCATGTAAAAGATACATGCAATTTCTGGAGAGGCTGAATGGCGAATTTGTGAGGTATGTGGAGGCAGAGGGGGCTTCACAGGCCAACTGCTCAGGGACACTTGGTGGCCCCAGAAGTCCCCACGGTCCAAAGAAAAATGTGAAGAAGGATTTCTCTGAGAAGAACATTCTCTTGTTCCCCACATGTCCCCAGAACCCTCTGGGGGAAGGCATGGGGTGCAATTGTGTCATTTCCCCCCATCCTTGAGCCATTTTGTTCTAATTCCCTGAGGCCTAAAACAGGTGAGAGCTCAGCAGGAGGTAATCCAACATGTGTGACTGTGGCGAGATCTGAAATCTCCAAGATGTCAGATTCACTCCAGTCTCTACACTGCGACTATGTCCTCTTTCTGCAATGGTTAGAATGAACATGTGACACTTTGGAGAAAAGCAAGGGTTCATGATCCTACCGCTTTCCCTTTGCTCCAAATAACATACTTGATTTTACTTATTCCTTTGGTGGTGTAATATCTCCTCATACCCAAGCTCCTTTTACTACAGCTGCAGAGCATTCAATGGGTTGAGCTTCCTGGGTTTGTCAGATGTCATCTATGATGCTCACTTGAAGAACTATGACATTCTCTTGTTCTTCTATTGTGATCTCCCTGTTTGATCTTTCCTTCCAAATGCCCACCGTAGGGTAGTGTTGAATACAGAGCAGATCACCCATTTGAAGCTCATTGATATTACAAATGTTACAAGCAGATACATCATTGTGAGTGTTAATTGAAAGAGGACACATATTAGCACTAGCAAGCTTTCCCCTAGGAATTTATTGCTACTGCTATTATATGCATTGCTGACACATAAGACAGATCCAAATCATGATAGGATCAAAGCATCCTGACACTGCCAAATTCCTCATTTTGTTTCTACAAATCTCAGTCTACTTCACTGTTGCAGTTTTATAAATATGCCAAACAGCAAAATGTTACATCCTTGTTGTAAGTTAGAAATGATTTTTTTGTGTTACCAAAAGAGGGAAGCAAGTTTATGTTTCATATGAAAATCTATCTAATATATAAAAGTCAAAGTTTGTCTGTTTGTCTGTGTCAGGCAAAGACCCCATACAATTGTCTGTGCTAAGTGAAACCCTCATATGATTGACTGCTTAAGAAGATTCTATGGAATCCTGGGGTTGGCAGGTTAGGGGGGACCTTTAGAATTCTCAGCCAGAGAGCTCTTGGGCCTCAGTCAACTGTGTCAGTCTTCAATAAGCTGGTCGCTATGGAGATGAGGCTATCAGCAAGGAGGAGGGTAGTGTATTCCCTCAGGAACCCAACCTCTGTATGTTAATAACTCTGGATACAGATTGGATTGGGGAATATGGGGAAAAGTTACAGGTACTGGACAAGACAGTTTGGGGAATTACAGACACAGGATCTCAAACCTTTTCTATGAGGAAATAAAATCCTGGGCAATGTCGCGTATATGCGTTAGTGTTGTATATAGGGATGGGCCAACCAAATCCTCGAATTCTGGGTAAGGATCCAAATCCCTGTGCCAAAATAGGCAAACCGAATCTTTCGAATCCGCCAACTAAATAGATTGTTGGAGACCGGGATGCCTGAAAACTTGGGAGACCATATATACAAGGGAAGACAGTAAGTAGGTGAGGTTTTTCCTCAGAGTAATAATGGCCTTTGCTAACAATTTCAGAAATTACAGCTGGGCTTGTATTCTAAGATATTTGAATTGAACATTTCATACTGAAGTTCAGTACTTGACTGGAAGCTACAGGCTTGAGATTTCAAGGACAGCTGGAACATTCCTTTGCAGAGCTCCCTCGCAAACCTCTTTCACACACAATTCTGGGGTTTGGAGTTTTACACGGTGTCACAGCCTTCTCTGCCAAAGTCTGCTGGTGCATCATCAAACTACAAACCCCAGGATGCCAGAAGGAGCTATGCAAAGAAAAGCCAGTTTTATCTCTCTACTGTAGGATGTGGCCCTGTTTACACAGGCAGGAAAATGTGGGATTAATTCACATTTTCCTACCTATGTAGAAAGGGCCTTCATGTCATTTTCAATCTGGGGAGATCCTGAGGCAAAACTGTGATAATTGTCTTGGCCAGATTTCTTCAGAGGGAGGTTTGCCTTTGCCCAGGCTTTTGCTAATTCTGAGAGAGTGTGTCTTGCCCAAGATTATCCTTCTCTCCCTTGCTTTTTAAACTCTTCTTTAAAAAAGGATTCGAAAGATTCGAGATCCGTGAGATTCGTGGATTCCCAGAAACTTCCAGGGATTCGGATCCAGATTCGGATTTGGAAAATTCTGGATTCATCTCATCCCTAGTTGTATATATCTGGATCAAAGCCAGCATGGTGTACTGGTTTGCATGTTTTACTGCAACCCTGGAGACCACGGTTTGATTCCTTGCTTGGCCATGGAAACCTACCGGATGACTTTGGGTATGTCACATACTTTTAGTCTCAGAAAACCACATTGAAGGGTTGTCTTAAGTCAGAAAAGAACTGGAAAGCACACAACAACAACAACAACAACAACAACAACAGTTACATCTCTGCTAAAAGTAAGAATGGAAGGACTATTCAAAAATGTTCACAAAATGTTCACCCCTCCCCCTCCAGATTTATCAAGGGTTGACAAACCCTCATGAGAAGAATCCTGGACTGA
Source organism: Cyclura pinguis (assembly GCA_030412105.1). Taxonomy (NCBI): domain Eukaryota; kingdom Metazoa; phylum Chordata; class Lepidosauria; order Squamata; family Iguanidae; genus Cyclura; species Cyclura pinguis. The sequence goes on along the minus strand of CM059599.1, from coordinate 10,497,118 downwards.
TGAGAATCCTCACAGTTTGGGAGTTGCTCTCTGCACAATTTGCACTTGGCTGTTTTGGGCAGAAAGCAGCATTTTCTGTGTATGAAACAACATTTTCTGCACAGAAATTTTGACACAGAAATATTCTTTCTAGAGAACAACCATATGCAAATTGTTTGCAGAATAATCCCAAACTTCGAATAGGCTTTGAAAACAATGTGGTTTTTGTAATTGAATTACAAATATTATGTGAAATTCTAGAACTTTATATAGGATAGTTTAACTATGGTCATTTCCTCACTAGACCGTTATAGTGCTATTATTCCACTTTTAACATCCTATGAAATCCTGGGTTTGCAGTTTAGGGAGGGTCCTCAAAGGGGATGTTGAAAGTGGGACAACAGCACTATAACCATCTAGTGCGGAAATGGCCTTAGTGAAGAGTTGCATCCCTCACTGAAAGTCCATGCCTTCTCTCATTGGGATCCTCTTGCATCCCAGATGGCTTCTTATGAGCTGTCCCATCGACAACTGGACCATCGCGAAGAGTTCCATGGACAAACTAATCACCTGTCTTTTATCCATATGGAATATAGCCCTTGTCTTTTTCCTCTTTGAACTCAAGTGGCCTCGGTCTTTGCTGTTCACTCCCCTCCCTCACATTTTCCCTTCAGCTATTAACAGCCATAGTAGCACAGTGAGCAAAGGGCTAGCACACAGTCCCTTGCACAGCATTCAAAAGAAATTATATGAGCAGAGGGCTTGAGCTGTGTTTACATGTGTCAGGAACAGGAGTCCAACCTTTACCTTGCTGACTCAAAAATCATCGGACTAGAGTGATCTTATCAAGCTAATCTGGCAACATCCTGGCCTTATGCGAGTGAACTTTGTTGAACTAGACTGGCTTTTGAGGTTGGAGTAGCAGCTATGGAGGCTGGGAACTGCTGAACTTCCATGAACGGCTGAACTTCCATGAATTTGCATTTGCAGAAGCAAATAAAATAGATTTTCCCTCTTCTTGGTAGCATAGAGGTTTAAGAGGAAACCCACAAATTCAGCCAGGGAGAAGTATGGGTATGTATGTGTGTCCACTGAATTCACCTGAGTTGAAGCCAAGAAATTTGGACATTATGAGACAGGACTCATATTTAATGTGCTTCATGCATAACATGATTATTTATTTGTTTGTTTGTTTAACAATTAATTTATTCCAATATTTTTATTTCTTTCCTCACCTAAAGATTTCAGGGTAGTGGACAATAAAATCAGTTTGACCCTTTTTAAAACAATTGGAAACAGTATTTTAAATCTTTTAATTTGCAAATAACCAATGTCTAAATGTGAATTGCATACCCAGGAAAAAAGAAATCCTCTGCCCTGGCTTTCCAGTGGTGGCTAGTGACAGATGCCCTGCTTAGTCTGAAGTGTGTTTGTGGTGATAGCGCTGTTGTTATGTGTATTCAAGTTGTTTCCAGGTCATGGTGACCCTAAGGCCAACCTGTCAGGGTTTTTTTGGGGGGTTGAGCATTTGTGACTAATGCAAGGATAGTTCAAAGAGAACTTAAGGAGAATTCTCATATCTTTCCTCTACACCACTGGTGAGCAACTGCAAAAGGGCAGAGAGGGAATTACCATCCTGCAGTCCTGGCCCCATGTTTTCCATCGAAAATAGGTCCAAGAAGCTACCAGGAGTTTCACATAGTGAAAAATTCTTCCCAACTTCTTATCTTCCCAACTTCTTATCAGACCCAATATGAAATATTATATTTTTTAAAAAAACAAGATATGATAATTTTTTCCTTTCCTTCTTTTGCAGTGAACATTCCTTAAATTCTGCTTTGCAAAATCTTTTCAACATTTGTGTAAGAAACCTTTCCAATATTCATGCTAGAATGCTGTTGTTCTTGGGATACCAGATGCATTGCTTGCAAAACTCAGAAAACATGTCTGTGTCAGTTTCCACTCTGAGAACTAGATTTAGCTGTTAATGCTCCATTTAATGCCAGATCTCACAGCCTCTACCTTCAGGTGAGAAAACCACTTCCTTAGCATATACTCATTCCTTACCTATGACCCTTCTCTTCCTGATAATAAGATAAATGTATGACATTCATTATGCAAATATTCACAATCATTTCTATATGTATTTACAAATAATACAGATAATATTGAAAAAATTTATATATGGGTGAGTGATCATAGGTAAACATTGTTAATTGGTTTTGAACATTTAGGGTTTTCAATAGGAATATGACAAATGTTGAACAGTTTCCCAATTCTCAGTGAAAACGATTATTTTCCTAACCATTTTTTTAAATATTCTTGTATTATTTTCCACACAGAAAATGCTGCTTCCTGTGCAGAAAATCCTGTTTTCTGCACAGAATAACCACATATGAATTTTGTGCAGAAGTAGTTCCAGAATGCAAAAATTGTGAGGTTTTTGAAGACTTTATTGCAGCTGAAAGAAAATTGCTAAAGCTACTCATTCTTCCTGTTGTGTGCCATTAAGTCATTGCTGACTTATGTCGGCCCCAAGGCCATGGGATTTCATTGCAAGATTTGTTTGCAAGAAGAGGGTTTCCCTTTCTTCCCTTTCCAAGGCTGAGAGATTGTGACTTGACAAGGTCACCAGTGAGTTTCCATGGCCAAGCAGGAATTCAAATTCTGGTCTCCAGAGACGTAGTTGAATGTTCAAACCACCACATCACACTGATCTCTAAAATAACTCATGGCTTTCTTCCAAAACAATATTAGTGAGAATTATATCCCTAAGGAGCACTCACAGTCAGTCATAATAAGGTATGGACAGAAGCAGAACCATACTGAACTAGATTACACCAAATGCCTGTTTAGTCAAGTGCTGTGAACTGACAGTAGACAACCAGTTGCCCCAAAGGGAATCCCTGCAGCAGGACCTGAGCATTTGGAAGCTACAGCTAGGATCAAATGCAGCAATCAGGTTGATGTCAGGTGTCCATGTTAGAGATCATATACCGCCAGTTTCACAAGAAATGCACTGGCTTCCTATTTGCTTCCAAGGTGGTGGTTTTGATCCTCAAAGCCCTAAATGGCTTGAGGCCAAGGGATCTGATTCTGTCTATATGTGCCAGCCCAGCACTGGATATTATCTGTGGATGTCCTGTTGCATGTAACAACAGCATGTGCAGGACAACTTTTACATGTGCATGACAGCTACTGGATTTTGACCTACATGTGCTGCTCTGCTGATCTAGCCATAGGACGTCTGTGTTATCAGCAAAAGTTTTGCAAATGGCTATAATGTCATTGTTTCTCTCAGTTCTTTCAGCATTTTCTTAAATCCTATTGAATCATTTGGAATCTTGTTGCACCCCCCACTCTACCTCTCTCTCACTTGCTCACACATACACTCATATAAACACAAGGAAGTTCTCTTACAGATGTAACTGCAAATGTCAGGCTTTTCTTTTTCTTAAATCACTGTGCAGTGGCTGTATTCAGTTCACGTTTGTGTAGACAGAGTCTGGAAACTGTGGCCCTTTCCGCACGGTGTCACCATCCTGCATTGGGGTTGGGAGAAGGATGGGTCCCAGATGATGCTCATACATGACATCACCTGGCTCCCATAGTTCTCCAATCCCCAAGTGGTGTGATTGTGCTGCAAATCATTGACGGGTACATGCAGCTTTTACTCCACTGGAAAAACTCTATCCCGGGGTCTACAATTTTGATATTAGATATGATTCCGTGTGCCTCAGAGGTCGCCTGGATGGGCACGTAGGCAGCCACGGTCGAATGATCAAAAACCAGGTCAGGCCAGTAAAATCCCCAGTCACATAGCCCCAGGAGACCTCAAGATGGGCAAACCCACAATAAACAAAGGGTCCTCAGCCCCCAAGAGGCCGACTTGAGGGGATTAGCGTGTTTGCCCCAAGTTGAGCAAATATCCTTTCAGATGAGGGCCGTTTACATGAAGTCACAATACAACCCAATGCAGCTGAAGATCCTGAGACTTTGGCAACACCTTGTAATCTCATCACCCAAAGGAAGTTACCTTTGTGGAGTTTCTTTCTCATTGCAACACCCATTGTTCTCCCCGGGGAAAGGATTTGCCCTCCAGGTACTTTTTCCCCTACAAATAGTCCCAGTTTTTGAGCGTTTCTTTGGATCACTCCAGGTCATCCCAGCAGACCAATTCTCTGTCCATTGAGTAATCTCCTCAGCTCTCTCCACACTGAGCCCCTATTCTGCTGTTTTTCCTGGACCAAGGACTTCAGGAAAAGGTGTAGTATTACCCCAGCTACAACCCCTTCAATATTCCCCTGTGCAGTTTCCTCTCTTTTGCTTCTTAATAGGTCTTGAGTGAGTGTGTGTTAGTGATTGTGTTGGTGTGTTCATTCAATAAAATCATTTATTGGACATTTTTGTTTGGTTTTTGGCTTGGCCTGAGTAGAAACTGGGTAAAAAGACCCTGCTAGGTTACTCTGCCTCTCGAATTGCTATAGCTCATGCTCTGGCTAGTTTCCATTCCCCATCACGTGGAGAACATTGAGGTGTCCCCCAAGGGACCCCAGAAATAAGGGTAACACCGCCCTCCTGATGCCCTTCTGCACTTACCTGAACTGCAGAGGGTCAGGAAATGTGTGTCATGTCCTGCCTTGGGGACTGTGGCAGCGAGGAGGAGGATTCTGACTCTGAGGAAGAAGCTTCCCCAGAGGCTGAAGTGTCCCCAGAAGCTGGTCCAGATGGAGATAATACACAACAACAACAACAAGGGCCTGAGCCAGGGGAACAAAAAGAGGAAGATATAGCTGACACACCTACCTTGCAACGGAGACATCGTGAAAGGGGGACTTGCATCGCTTAGCCCATTTAAATAGTAAACGAACCCTAATGAGGGAATACCTGTGGTGGCAGCAGCCATTGATAAAAGAGGGCTCCAGCTGGCCTTTCCTCCTGGGGTCAGCAACTGATCTCTTTGGCTCTGAAACCCTGTGCTGGGCTCTTGGATCTGGTTTTCTTGGAACTCTGCCTCTTTGGACTACAGTTTGGATTTGCCCTTTGGATTTGTTTCCTCTTGACTGCCTTTTTGTTTGGGCATTCTCTGACCCTCACCTTGTGTGTAGGAGCTGTGCTGTTTGTGAGTAACTGCTTGCACTGCCACAGACACGACAATGTGATGGCCATGCTTCCTGCCCCAGCATAGCATGGGACAGTGCCTGGCTGTGCTGAAGAAGGAAGAAACGTGGCCATTGTGCCTCCTCCATTCCAGCACATAACTGGTGCAGAGGGGAGTGCTCCTGTCAGGCTCCCTTCTTGGGATAGGCTCTACCAGGATCCTCAAGGGATGCCAACAGGATCCAAGATCCTGCAGAAAGGGCCTGTGACCAATCTATTACTATCTGTTGGTTCTTTCAGAGAACCACTTGATCCCCTGGCTTTGTGGAGAGGGCCAAGACTCAAAGGGATAAGAAGCAGGAGTACCATCAGCTAGGCAATCAGATTCAAAATGCTGGTATTTGAGAGAAGGGTGGAGTAGTGCAACAGCCAAATAAATGACATGTGTGGAAGTTAGGGCTACAAATGCACAACATAGGATCACAGCCCCTGACTGCAAATGCTCATTGTCTACACTAGGGATGGGGAACTGCATGGTAAGAGACAAACACATTCTGAATTTTGGCAGTGCTGGAGGTCCACACTTCTTTTCTTTTTCTTTTAAAGATAATTAAAAGTAATCATTTTCCAGTCTCATTCACAACTATATTAATTGCATTGTTTCATTATTACTGCAATTATACATCACTACTGTGATTACTACATTATTACAAGGAAAAAAAATATTGTTATGGACAAAGCATTTTCCTTAGTGAAAACAACTAATTTATTTTAATTTCAGTTTAATTGGTCACTTCTGAGTTAACTGTTGGATTGAACTTAATTTAAAAACAGCAGACACTCTGTGGTTCTTTGTTCCTTGGTGGCTTGATAATCCGCCAAACACAGAGTGAAGGAACTGTCTGTCAAGAACGTGAAAATAATTCTCTCAAGGCAGGAGGCTTGAGGTGGGGAGAAAATCTCTTTCTTTCTCTTTCTTTCTGAATCTTTCTTCTTGTATACTCTTGACCTTTTCAGTTTCCAGAAGGGGTGGTTTTCTTCTTCTTCTCTTTCTCTCTGATTGCCACCTCATTTTGCTTTTCCTCCTATTCCCCTTGCTTTCTTCCTTGCTGTTTCTAATTGTCCTAATTTGCTCCCTCTTTTGCATACTCACCCTCTGGCAGCTTGGCTCTTACAGATTGCGAAGGGAGGGGAAATGTTGGAGAGGACAGATGAGCAGAGAAAAGTAGAGGAACACCAGAGAAGGGGGGACACTAAGAAAGGAGAGGACAGAGGAGGTAAAGAGTGAAGAAAGAAACACAGAGAAAGAGACAATGCCAAGGTGAATGGAAAGACATGCAAAGTGGGGGGGGGGACATGGAGGAAAGGAGACAAATGAAGAAAGAAACAAAGAATTTCATTGGAGAAGAGGAAGATGCATGTGGGGGTGGGTGGGAATGGGGCAGTGGGAAAGAGAGAGCATAAGTATTTTTCTTTTTTGGCTGCAGCAAGCCATACCAGCACAGTCCAGGCTCTGCAAGAGGGTTCTACACTGTCAAAGGGGCTACCAAGATTTATGGGGTGCAGTAGGGTTTGGCAGGTTAAATGTGACCCAGAGGCCACAGTGTGCTCACTCCCATGTATAATATCTGTCACCTCAGCCTAAACCACATTCACTGTTTGTGTGTCTGATTCACGGACACGTAAATTCTCACACATGTACAGATAATGCTCCCCTTGCTCGATGGAAATTCATACCATTACAAAGTTGTCACCGTATTTGCCCGCACCATCCTGGTCATTTCGGAACCGCTTGCTATAATCTTTGAGAAATCTTGGAGGATAGGAGAAGTTCCAGCAGACAGGAAGAGGGCAAATGTTGTCCCCATCTTCAAGAAGGGAAAAAAAGAGGACCCAAATAATTATCACCCAGTCAGCCTGACATCAGTACCCGGAAAGATTCTGGAGCAGATCATTAAGCAGTCAGTTTCTAATCACTTAGAAAGCAACGCGGTAATCACGAGAAGTCAACATGGATTTCTCAAAAATAAGTCATGCCAGACTAATCTTATCTCTTTTTATGATAGAGTTACTAGCTTGATAGATGAAGGGAATGCTGTGGATGTAGCATATCTCGATTTCAGTAAGGCCTTTGACAAAGTTCCCCATGACATTCTTGCAAAGAAGCTAGTAAAATGTGGGCTGGACAAGGCTACCGTTAGTTGGATTTGTAATTGGTTGACGGACCGAACCCAAAGGGTGATCACGAATGGTTGCTTTTCATCCTGGAGGGAAGTGACAAGTGGGGTGCCACAGGGTTCTGTCCTGGGCCCAGTGCTGTTCAATACTTTTATCAACAATTTGGATGAAGGAATAGAGGGCATGCTCATCAAATTTGCAAATGACACCAAATTGGGAGGGGTTGCTAATATGCCAGAGGACAGGATCAAAATTCAAAATGACCTGGATAAATTGGAGAGCTGGGCCAAAGCTAACAAAATGAAATTCAACAGAGAGAAGTGTAAGGTCCTACACTTAGGTAGAAAAAATGGAATACAGAAATATAGGCTGGGGGACACATGGCTGGATGGCAGTACGTGTGAAAGGGATCTAGGAGTCTTAATAGACCACAAACTGAACATGAGTCAGCAGTGTGATGCAGCAGCCAAGAAAGCCAATGCAATTCTCGGTTGCATCAATAGGAGTATGGTGTCTAGATCAAGGGAGGTACTGGTACCAATCTACTCTGCTTTGGTTAGATCTCATCTTGAATACTGTGTCCAGTTCTGGGCACCGCAATTCAAGAAGGACATGGTCAGGCTGGAGCAAGTCCAGAGGAGGGCAACCAAAATGGTGAGGGGCCTGGAAACCATGCCCTATGAGGATAGACTTAGAGAGCTGGGTATGTTCAGTCTGCAGAAGAGAAGGTTAAGAAGGGACATGATAGCCAAGTTTAAATATTTGAAGGGATGCCATGTAGAGGAGGGAGAGGGCTTGTTTTCTGCTGCAACAGAGACCAGAACAAGGAGCAATGGATTCGAGCTGCAGGAAAGGAGATTCCACCTGAACCTCAGGAAGAACTTCCTGACAGTCAGGGCTGTCCGGCAGTGGAATCTACTGCCTCGGAGTGTGGTGGAGTCTCCTTCTTTGGAGGTTTTTAAGCAGAGGCTGGATGGCCTTCTGTCGGGAGTGCTTTGAGGGTGTTCCTGCATGGCAGGGGGTTGGACTGGATGGCCCGTGTGGTCTTTTCCAACTCTACATTTCTATGATTCTATGATTTTATGATTCTATGTATGAGACTGTTTCTTCATAAGTAAGGCATATTTAATTACAACATTTGCAATTGCTGCTTTTGTCCCCCGCCCCCCCCCCCACACACACTTCTTGGATGAAAAACCCTAACATGCATATTCTGAAACAGCATAGAGAGCAACAATTCCATCTTTTTATTCCACCTTTATGCTATGTCCATATTTTTGCTTGTAGAAACGGCAATCCTTGTTTGTAAAAAGTTTGTTAATACGCTGAAGAATAAGTCAGGTATTTGATATATAAGAAATTACTATTATGATTATGAAAAAATTGATATGAAATTGGTATTTATTACAGGGAAAAAGCCTGATATGAGAAGTATTTGATAAGAAGAAAATATTACAGATATTTCAATTTCAACTAAAATTTGTGCGGAAAAAAAGAGGAAAAGATCATTCCCCGTTGTGTTCAAACGTTTCTGAAGCATACATCTCTGTGACCTATTGCCTTATTTCAATGGGATATTCATGCACCCCATATTTGTATATCAACCACTTATTCTCATGCATGGTTGCACTAAGAAGGAGGCAGTCTTTTGTTTCTCCTGTGGATCAGTGCCTCTGAGGATCCTGGAAAGTGATGAAATGATGTAATCCTACTGATCTGATAATCATTTGAACTTCCCTGAACTCACCAGCTTTGCCAGCAAACTGGCATTACCCTGCTCTTATGAAAACTGAACTTTGTTGAACTGGACTGGCTTTTGTTCATGCACGGAAAACTCTGGAGGTGAGAAGCCAGGGACTGCTGAACTTCTGTGAAATGTGACTGCATTGGCAGAAGCTTTGACTTAAAATGTATGGAGCAACAAAATGATTTCTTGGTGTCCTGAAAGCAAGGAAGATTAAGAAACAAGCCACAAGCCAAGCAAGAAACCAAGCAAACATCTGTGAAGTTGTGTCCATCAAATTTACCCAAACTGACAGCTGAAAGAACTTTGGGTATCATCACATACAGCTCCAAATAAAAGGGTTTTTTTAAAAATTTCCCCCTAAGATGACATTTGTTTATTTAACTATTTCTACCTCTGCCCCACCTCTATAGCTAAAGATCTCAATTTAGCATATTTAACCAATTTGAAACAGCAGAGAAGAGAACACAGTAGGAGTAGAGTAAACAATTTGACAAATTAAAACAAGACAGTTGAAAACCAGTAAAAAACGATCTGGATAAAAGATCTAGATGTGATCAATCAGGTCCCTAAAAGTTTAATGAAATGGAAAGCATGTAGAAGATACATGCAATTTCTGGAGAGGCTGAATGGCGAATTTGTGAGGTATGTGGAGGCAGAGGGGGCTTCACAGGCCAACTGCTCAGGGACACTTGGTGGCCCCAGAAGTCCCCACGGTCCAAAGAAAAATGTGAAGAAGGATTTCTCTGAGAAGAACATTCTCTTGTTCCCCACATGTCCCCAGAACCCTCTGGGGGAAGGCATGGGGTGCAATTGTGTCATTTCCCCCCATCCTTGAGCCATTTTGTTCTAATTCCCTGAGGCCTAAAACAGGTGAGAGCTCAGCAGGAGGTAATCCAACATGTGTGACTGTGGCGAGATCTGAAATCTCCAAGATGTCAGATTCACTCCAATCTCTACACTGCGACTATGTCCTCTTTCTGCAATGGTTAGAATGAACATGTGACACTTTGGAGAAAAGCAAGGGTTCATGATCCTACCACTTCCCTTTGCTCCAAATAACATACTTGATTTTACTTATTCCTTTGGTGGTGTAATATCTCCTCATACCCAAGCTCCTTTTACTACAGCTGCAGAGCATTCAATGGGTTGAGCTTCCTGGGTTTGTCAGATGTCATCTATGATGCTCACTTGAAGAACTATGACATTCTCTTGTTCTTCTATTGTGATCTCCCTGTTTGATCTTTCCTTCCAAATGCCCACCGTAGGGTAGTGTTGAATACAGAGCAGATCACCCATTTGAAGCTCATTGATATTACAAATGTTACAAGCAGATACATCATTGTGAGTGTTAATTGAAAGAGGACACATATTAGCACTAGCAAGCTTTCCCCTAGGAATTTATTGCTACTGCTATTATATGCATTGCTGACACATAAGACAGATCCAAATCATGATAGGATCAAAGCATCCTGACACTGCCAAATTCCTCATTTTGTTTCTACAAATCTCAGTCTACTTCACTGTTGCAGTTTTATAAATATGCCAAACAGCAAAATGTTACATCCTTGTTGTAAGTTAGAAATGATTTTTTTGTGTTACTAAAAGAGGGAAGTAAGTTTATGTTTCATATGAAAATCTGTCTAAAATATAAAAGTCAAAGTTTGTCTGTTTGTCTGTGTCAGGCAAAGACCCCATATAATTGTCTGTGTTAAGTGAAACCCTCATATGATTGACTGCCTAAGAAGATTCTATGGAATCCTGGGGTTGGCAGTTTAGGGAGGGGCCTTTAGAATTCTCAGCCAGAGAGCTCTTGGGCCTCAGTCAACTGTGTCAGTCTTCAATAAGCTGGTCGCTATGGAGATGAGGCCTATCAGCAAGGAGGAGGGTAGTGTATTCCCTCAGGAACCCAACCTGTGTATGTTAATAACTCTGGATACAGATTGGATTGGGGAATATGGGGAAAAGTTACAGGTACTGGACAAGACAGTTTGGGGAATTACAGACACAGGATCTCAAACCTTTTCTATGAGGAAATAAAATCCTGGGCAATGTCGCGTATATGCGTTAGTGTTGTATATAGGGATGGGCCAACCAAATCCTCGAATTCTGGGTAAGGATCCAAATCCCTGTGCCAAAATAGGCAAACCGAATCGTTCGAATCCGCCAACTAAATAGATTGTTGGAGACCAGGATGCCTGAAAACTTGGGAGACCATATATACAAGGGAAGACAGTAAGTAGGTGAGGTTTTCCCTCAGAGTAATAATGGCCTTTGCTAACAATTTCAGAAATTACAGCTGGGCTTGTATTCTAAGATATTTGAATTGAACATTTCATACTGAAGTTCAGTACTTGACTGGAAGCTACAGGCTTGAGATTTCAAGGACAGCTGGAACATTCCTTTGCAGAGCTCCCTCGCAAACCTCTTTCACACACAATTCTGGGGTTTGGAGTTTTACACGGTGTCACAGCCTTCTCTGCCAAAGTCTGCTGGTGCATCATCAAACTACAAACCCCAGGATGCCAGAAGGAGCTATGCAAAGAAAAGCCAGTTTTATCTCTCTACTGTAGGATGTGGCCCTGTTTACACAGGCAGGAAAATGTGGGATTAATTCACATTTTCCTACCTATGTAGAAAGGGCCTTCATGTCATTTTCAATCTGGGGAGATCCTGAGGCAAAACTGTGATAATTGTCTTGGCCAGATTTCTTCAGAGGGAGGTTTGCCTTTGCCCAGGCTTTTGCTAATTCTGAGAGAGTGTGTCTTGCCCAAGATTATCCTTCTCTCCCTTGCTTTTTAAACTCTTCTTTAAAAAAGGATTCGAAAGATTCGAGATCCGTGAGATTCGTGGATTCCCAGAAACTTCCAGGGATTCGGATCCAGATTCGGATTTGGAAAATTCTGGATTCATCTCATCCCTAGTTGTATATATCTGGATCAAAGCCAGCATGGTGTACTGGTTTGCATGTTTTACTGCAACCCTGGAGACCAAGGTTTGATTCCTTGCTTGGCCATGGAAACCTACCGGATGACTTTGGGTATGTCACATACTTTTAGTCTCAGAAAACCTCATTGCAGAGTTGTCTTAAGTCAGAAATGACTTGAAAACACACAACAACAACAACAACAACAACAACAACAAATGTTACATCTCTGCTAAAAGTAAGAATGGAAGGACTATTCAAAAATGTTCACAAAATGTTCACCCCCACCCCCTCCAGATTTACTAAATCTGTGAGTCTTTAAGGTGCCACAGGTTTCATTGTTGCTTTTAGTGTAACAGATTAACATTGCTCTGTAGTCTGATACCCTTCAGAAATGAGCACTAAAATGTTTATGTTAAATAAGAATAGAAAAGAGAGCATAGAGCAAAATGCAGAAATGTTTGTTGTCAGATGATGATTAATTATTATTCATTATTTAGTTGCATTATTTAGTGATCAATCTAATTTATTCTGATACATCTAAAATGCCCCTTGCTTAACTTTAGCCCATCCCATGGCCTTACAGTGTGTAAAGTTCAGGCAGTGTGTTACTGCCCTGGCTAGCCCAAGCTTTCGTGGATATAAAAAGATATCTCTTGATATCGATAATTCAGCCTCACATACTCATTCCCCTCCACGTGCTTGCGAGGCCCCCGGACAAGCACGCACACAGGCTCGGCCGATAATCGCCATAATATTCCGAAACAATACAGGCAGGCCAGAAAAAGCCGACTCGCAGCTTTAGGAGACCTCAAAGCAAGTACCTCCATTAGGTATGCACGCAACTTTCAAAAGATCCTCTGCCCTGCACTGGCAGCTTGATAATCGGACTATACAACGCTCAAGTACTCCGCGTTTGCATACCGGCTATCCTATTGACAATTTGGCTGTAACTCAATCATTCAAATTCTGATCTTCCGGAGGCTTTGTCTCCAGCTCCAAATCTACTGTTTTCCCCAAGTCCGACCTAGGCTGCGGTCACAATTCTCCTTAAAAAACCCCTGACTTGGAGCGCTTCCTTGGATCACTCTTGGCTTCCATCCCGCCTTGCTGTCGCTTTGTCCAGCAAGCCATCCCCTCAGCCCCACGTGCTGAGATCCACGCTGCCCAGCTTCTCCACTTCTAACCGGGCAAGATAACTAAAGGAAACAAAGGTTGGAGTGGTATAGAGGGATTTGTAGAGGGATTGCTGGTTTGGGTGATACTTCACCTGTCCTGAAGCCCAGAAAAAAAGAGAGCGAAGCTGGGGTGCAATGAAGCTCAGCACGTGGAGCTGAGGGGAGGGTCGCCAAGCAAAGCGGCAGCAAGGCGGGATGAAACTCGGGAGCGTTCTGAGGAAGGTCTCGGAATCAAGGGTTTTTATAAAGAGAATAGTGACTGCAGGCTATGCCGTACTTGGGGGAGAACAATAGATTTGGAGTTGGAGAGAAAGCCTCCGAAAGGTCAGAATCTGAATGATTAAGTTATTGTAGTGGTTCTCAATAGAGTAGCCAGTATGCAAATGCAGAGTACTTGGGTATTGTATAGTTTACCCATCAGGCTTCCAGCACGAGGCAGAAGCTCTTTTGTAGGTTGCGTGCATACCTATTTAGAGTACTTGCCTGGAGGTCTTCTAAAGCAGTGAGTCAACTATTTCTGGCCTGCCTGTATTGTAGTTTGAATATTACGGCTATTAACGGCTCAGCTTGTTTATGTGCTTGTCCAGTGGCCTCGCAAGCATGTGGAGAGGAATAAAGAAGTGAAGCCAAATTATGATATCAAGAGGATATCTTTTAATATCCCCAAAGCTCGGACTAGCCAGGGCAGTAACAATCCCCCCCCCCGGAAAATGGGCGATGTTGGGGACAATATCGGACATTTTCCAATCAAAAAGCAAAAATCAATTTAGAGCCGATTGGGGACTTACAGGTTGGTAGCCGTATCACTCCTCAGGAAAGGGAATTCCGGGAAGAGACTATCTTATAAAGATATTCCTAACCAAAACCTAAACCCAAACACACACACACCAATGGCAATAATGCAATAATCAACAATTTAACAATCCAATGTCCCGTCAATAGGGAAATGTCAAAGAATGAGCAAATGGCAGTAAAATAGCAAATGCAAAACGAAGCAATCAATGAAATACAGTAAGTCCAATGCATGGGTTTGGCAATGAAGGCGATCCAATGAGCCAACGGTTCAATGTGGAATAAAAGTTCATAGTCCAGGGGAGGTGAGGTGCAAGCAAAAAGTCTTACACACACACCCCCTCACAACAGGAAAAGTCTTTTAGCTAGAGTGGGTGAGCAAAACATAAGTCCATCCAGGCAACGGAGCAGGAACAACAACAAAATGTCCAAGTAGGTGCAGCTTGGCTCGCTGCAAGTTCAGGAGCAAAGAGTCTTTGCAGAATTTGGAGCCTGGAATACTCCATAGGTTTCCTCGGGTCAGCAAACGGTAGTAGGGATGGCAAAAGTTCGTCATGGCACACGGAAGGCTGCGTGGTCTCCTTCCCTCACAGTCATGGGTGTCTTTGAAGAACTAGGAATCTCCAAGTCTCTGCCATCAGATGGAGCGGCAACTTCCTTCCTCACCCTCCCCTCAAGGGAAGCCAAATTATGATATCAAGAGGATATCTGTTAATATCCCCAGTGCTTGGACTAGCCAGGGCAGTAACAACATGATACCAAGGGTCTTGAATTAAGTTTAAAAGAAATGTTGAGTTGTTAGATAGCTTCTTGGGTGTATGATTCTCTGCGTTGTTCGGGCCTCTGTACTGAGCAGTAATGTGAGAGGAATCTTCTTTTTTGCTTTTATAATTTTTGCTTTTATGTTTTTTTTTGGCACACTTTAGAACATTTCTTGGGCTGATCTAAAAGTTTGAAAAGTTTCTTGAGATTCATTTTTTTGTTATTTTTAACTTTGGTGTTTGTTTTGATGTTCTTTTTCTTTTGTGTCTTGCAGCTTGATTTCTTTTTAATTTTAGCTGTTATCTTAGAATCAGGCTTGGAAAAGTCTGTATTTGTGCCTTTATTACAGAAACTAATTTATATATCTGGGGTAGCTGTTTTCTCATCTCTTTTATGCATTTCTGCCAAGGTGACCAGGAGTGCATAGCATTCTGACAGGAAGTTCTTAATTGGTTTCAGATCTTTAATTTCTTCAGAATATTTGCCAAAAAAACTCTGCTAATATATCCAGACGTTCTTCTATATGGGTCTTGTACAAGTTATTTTTAAGAAACTCAACAACTGAATCAGATTTTACTGAAGAGTAGCTTTGCTCTAAAGGAATTTGGTCCATGTGCTTGTAGTTGCATGTGATCTCCTCACAGCTATTTCTAGGGGCTGTGTTGATCTTAACAAGCCTTCAGCTTTGACTATTTCTTTTGCCAAATCTGTTGTCAACACAGGAACCTCGACATTTGTATAAGGTTCAAGCCTTCTCCAGGGAGATTCTATTGACCAATCAAGACAAACTGAAGCCTGGCTTTTGTTGGGTATGACCTTAGTAGGCAAAAAGGCAGGAATTTTTGTCTGTTTCTTCCTCTGAGGTAAATCGAACACAGGAGCTGAAGAAATTCCCTTTTCCCTGTAAGCTTGTCTTGTGAGCATTCTGTTTACAGCCAGGAAAAAAAAAGTTGAGACTCAATTTCACTTCAGAGTTCCACAAAATTATCAGCAGTGTAGCAGAAGGGAGTTAACTCCTTTTGACCGCCTTCACTATCAGCACCAATTTAAAATAATAGACCTAAAACAACAAGGCAGCAGACACAGCAAATACAAAATTAAAGTGAAGCTGGGAAGTTGCCTACAAAAATATCAAAGATATTAAAAGAAGGCTAACAAGGTACAATAAGTGGTATTAGAAGAATCAAAAACAAAGTTGAAACAAACGATAGCAAGTGAAGGTTACTTCCCTGGTGCCATTTTGGAACCTTGCTCCATCCGGTATTTCACTAGATGGGCGCCGTGCCGTGAGCACCTGCATAAGTTGCAGGGGTACATTCTGCAATGGCCGTGGTACACACATGCTCAGAGTGAACTGGGTCAGGCCCTGGTCTTTTGCTCTTTGGCTGGTCGGCGGGAGCTCCCAAACAGCTAAAAAAAGAAGTAGCCAAATCTGAGAAAAGCCGGCCCCAGGCTTGCTTGCTGTTAACAAGGTTGCCAACATTCCTGACAGCAAGCCAGAATGGGCAGATACTGGGCTGCACTAGCCTTGAAGGCATATGCAAATAAGGTATGATGCACAGGGGCAACTGGCTTTTAGATTAAGCTAGTCTCCTGCCCGTAGGGGACTGCGGAGACAATTTCTGAATAGAAGGGCCAATGCCCGAATCAAGTGGCAGAAGACAGGGCATCCCTGACTGTTCTCACCCTAACATTAAAGGCTCGCAAAAGAAGTGGGAAGGAGGTCCTCGATGTGGTGGGGGCATGTCTGGGCAGTAGACTGGGAGTCCAGAGTCAGACCTGGTTCTCCTGAAAGGGTCATGAGGCCCCTTTTGTCTCGCCTCCTCCCACCAGAACATCATTGCACATGGCGCTCCTGGCCTCGGGGGAGTACCGACGTTCTGGCTTAAGCCGTTCCCTTCCTCAGGGTATCAGGGCTGACTCTGTAGAACCGATCTACCTCACAGGACAGGAGGACCTTGGGACAGCCATCCCTTGGCTCTTTCTTCTTCAAAAACCCTCCTCTCTTAAAAGGTAAAGGACAGATTTAAACACACCATACCGAATACACCTACAGCAAAACAACTATTTACAAAAGGGGGACCTCTTCCTTTAGTAAAAACAAATAGCTTGCAACATGAGGATCTGCTTCTTTACCCAAGATACTAAACCAACAAGACTGACTGCTGGGATGATCTGAAACACCACCAAGATGATTAAAGGGTGGAGGGCGAAATGTGCTATGGCGTGGCCCGTGGAGGACCAGCTAAAGACATCCCACCATGACTGCTCTGAGTCCACTTCCAGATCTTCCGATGAATCTACAATCACCTTGGCTGAGTGATTAACGGTCAATGCGATTTGGTGGAGGGAGCGTGAGGTCTCTAAAACCTTTTCTGCTAGGCAGGAGAGATTCTGGAGCCATGTAGACACCGGGATCTCGTCTTCAAGGTGGAATCTGACTAATTCGGATTCCTGAGGCGTGTAGCCGGTCTCCAGAATATAATCTCTTATCTCACGCTGGAGATAGAAGTGTTGTCCATGGCAGTCCTGTACATGCTGATTGCAAAAGCAGGGATTGCCAGCGGTGCAGTTGACAGTTACACTGGCCCTGCTTGGCAAAACAGTTAACTGTGGACAGGGTGTTCTTAAGCAGAGGCAGTCCTGAGTGAGTTGGGCCAACACCTTGCGGGTGGGACATAGGGTGGAGGACTACAGGATCCAGAATCCTTTCGTGTATGACTTCCACCTTCAGTGTCAAATTATCCCATGTGGCATGCCTTTTACATGCCAAAGTGGCGGGGTGTTCCAAGGATTCCGGGTACCTCTCTCTCAGCAAACACAAGATCTCTGGATGCATCAACCCTATGAGACTGGCCTGAATTACTTGGGTGGCGAATGTTATGATGTTACTTTGCGAATGGGTGCACTGAATGGCTACCAAGAGGTTGTGGGTCATGGTCTTTAAAGACTTGCCCAAGTCGGCCACTATATCACCTTCAGCGCCGACCCATTGGGGAAGCAGTTGGCTAATTAAGTCCATTCCCCTTGCTAGCTTCGTTAAACCAACAGCGGAGGAGTTATTGCCGATGACTCCCAGTTTGTTAGCCAAGACCTCATTGTCTATGGTGTTAATAATTGCACCGCCAGTTCCTATGCCTCCTAGTACAGTCCCAAGCACACTCCTCTTAGGGCGATAGTGTGGGTGGGAAGAGGAGAGCCAACCCTTTTCCCAGTGCTCCATTGTGTCCAAGCCAGTTTCAGGTAGGGTTGGCATGCGGGAACTACCCTTGAAATGTTCACCACCATGAAATTTAGGACCATGGTGGTGACGATCGGTTGCGAGTTGGAATAAGCCACCACCTCTATGTCTCTGCATGTCACAGTACTATCTACGTACATGTCCGGGCCCGGGCGGAGTGTGCACAGGGGTGTCTGGTCCCCACCCTTTATTGCAAGAGAATGTGCAGCCTGTGGGAACACGAGTAAGGTTGCTGCATGTAAACAAAAAGGTTTTCCATTCCCAGCCAGGACAGCAGTTCTCATAGGTGAATCTAGCTGTGAACAGTGAAGTGTCTCGCCTACGGCTTCGGACTAGCCTTATGGTCAATGGGGACGGGTCCGTCACCATTTCTGCACGGTTCTTGGCCTCACTATCAGCTACGGTCATGACTAAACTGGAACTTACCCTGCCGATGGGGCGTACCTGCACCTGGGTAAATAACTGGAAGGGGTATCGCCTTTGGAACCAAGGCAACAACCAGGTGTTTCATAACAGGACCTCAGCTTCCTTATAGGGGTTCCATTGGCATATGGCCTATACGTTGTGCTGTCCATCTATATTCACCTGAGCAGTATATTCCGGAGAGGTCCCCAGCGCCAATTCAACAAGTATGAGCAACACGAATGGTCCCATTCCGTCTCCCTGTAGGGAACAGAGAGATGGGGTGTCGTTACAATAAAAACTATAAACCTGCGGGGGCTATTTACAAGGGAAGGGGGAAGGAGAGGGAAGCTGGAGCAACCACCTCTTCATGGGGGTTGCCATCCCATGAAGGGAAGCAAACCCTGTCTGTCGCTCTGCGTGGCTATAAAGAGGGCATCCCCATCTGGGGCTTTCCCTTTCCACTCCTTCTTCCTGGTTTCCAGAATTACTGGCAAGAGCGGCAACGCCTGCTCCTGATTTGGGACCCGTACTCTAAATTTAGCATGGAAGCTCATCTTGGATCCATGTGTCTCCGGGGAATCTTTCGCGCCAGTTAAAATGGCGATCGAAATGGAGCCGTAGCTAGTCGTGGCCCCCTTTACAATCACCAGCTTCATAATCAAGGTGGTGCCATGGTGCTTAAGGACAAGGTGGCACCAGAACGTCTGCATGGAGGGGGAGGCGGTAGCCAAATTCACCTCCGTGTATGGACATACATATTACTCAGTTGGTACTGGGACAGGGGCAAGAACTTTAATGGCGGCACAACGGTGCACAGCCGAAATCTCTACTGGTCCCTGATCTAGTTGCCATAGAAACCCATTCACATAACCAATTGTGAGCTTGTTTCCCCAGAGGAAGCCAATGCCCAAAAGGCCGTAGTCTTCTCCCCGGTTCTCATACGCCCACAGCTGAAAACGGAACGTCTCTATGGACATTGGTATACCTGTCCAAGCTCGAGCTTGGTGACCCCCCCCACCATATCCAGATAACTGGACATGTTCGGGCATAGGTTCACAGTGTCTCAAAAGTTTGGGGTGCAGCAAGTTTACTGCTGCACCCGAGTACCAGAAATGTGGAGGGAGTCTTATCCCTCTCGGTCCCTATGCCTGCCTTCACCCAGAAAGTTCCCCACTTCTCTGGCTTCAACTTAGCCACAACATTGCAGGGAATCTTCCTGCAAGACTAGGGCACCACTAGTCTTGCAGATTCAGGTTAGGGTAGTATCCAGCCGGAGGAGGGGCGTTGGTCACGGCTTGGACCAGCTGTTTACTGCCCGCCTGGAGCTGCTTCTCCAGGGCCTCAATTAGTTTGGACGTGGGGCGTTTGTTGAACTGGCTCATGTCCAGCCCGAACCTGCGTAACATGCCCCAAAGGCGTACTCGATCTGATGAGTATGTTTGGGCAGTTGGGTCGTAGCCTCCAGACATCTCCCTAGGAGCGCTCAAGTCTGGGGACTGTTTTGGGACAGCAGGCGGAGGCGCGGAATTCCCTGCCCTGCTGGGCTGGCCTCGGGAGTCCCTAGCCTGCCAGTGCTGGCTGTCCTGCCTAGGATTGGGGCACGAGTTCCAGTTCTCCTTTGGGGCAGAGTTCGGAGCCATTTTACGATGTTAGGAATGGGGCCCATAGTTCGAGTAGGTAACCTCAGTTATGGGTTCCCAGTTCCCGGGTTCCCTTCGGTGTGGCTTGGTGGGAGGTTTGAGGGATCCTGCCTCACAGAGGAAGTCGGAGAACCACCGGAGGTTGTTCCCAAATTCCTCCCAGTTGGTGGTGGCTGGATCCACCAAACCGAGAGCCATTTTCGTCTCGTGATTAAGCCTCCATAAAGAAGCGTCTTAAATTCGAGATGATTGAAGTCATATCCATGGGGCATCAAAGGGACATTTTCGGCCAGAATGGCGAGGAGCTGCTTCCGTGCCACATAAGCCTTAGGGTTCTTACAAGGACCCTGCTGCTCCATGACATAGAGCACTCTCGCACTCTGTCAGGACCACAAAATCCTAACGACCTCCCTCACACAGTCGTGGACCTCGAGCCTAACCAGACCTCGAGCCACCACGGCCGATTTGAGAGTCGGGAGCTCGGAGGGGGACGTACAAAGCCGAGCCAGCTGGGTCAGGTCTTGGCCGTTGGCTGTGGGATGGAAATGCATGACTGCATTCAGCCACATAATTTCCGTTGACCGATTCAATGGACCCAACTGGTCCTCTATTGCTTTCACTTCTGTGGCTCACCAGGGGACCCTAGTCTCAGTGACCTGCATCTCCTGGGTCTCTGCCCTTTCTGAACTACCTTCGCCAAGGGGGGGTGGTCCGCCTGGTCATGGACCTAGTCTCCACAGGTTTGACTGGGACCTTATGGTCACTCAGTGCTATATGACAGCAAAGAATTTCCCAACCCCACCAAGTTTGACCCACAGCATTTCTTGAATGAAGATGGGACCTTCAGGAAGAGCAACTATTTCATGCCCTTTTCAGCAGGTAGAATGAATCTTCCTCCATTAGGCAACATCCTTGGGAATTCTGTTGTTGAGTGGCTCTTTCTGGTTCTCTCAGTTGTCTATTGCTGAGGAAATGATTGTGCAGTCCTCTTTACTGTACCCCTCAATGGACTGTTACATGACTGTAAGATGTGGAATCTTTCAGATAGAAGGAAGTTCCTGATTGGCTCTTCTTCAACAGCCAGAACTATTGATCGTGATGCCATACATCCATGATGATCAGAGTGAAGCATTTTAGACTGCCATTTAAAAAAACAAAAAGAGCAAAATATCCTCCCCAGTGCCGGACTTTTCTCTCGTACTGAATGATAAACCTCAGAGCTCCCATCGTCGAGTGCTGAAATATCCATTGTGTACATGGAGAAGATGTTAAGTATCAGGCCTTTTTGGTTCATTCTTTGCTAAAGAGTTGTAAAAAAGTGAGTCTTGTTCCTCTGCTGTGCTCGTAGTCATGGTAACTAGCAGGCCGGCTTGACCCAGCCAGTGCAATAAGAAGACATCTGGCAGTTCTCAGTTCCTGTATGTTACTCAAGCTTTTTGGAATAAAGCACTAGTTTTAGTTTTTGCAACTATGGCCTGGACTTTGGACTCTGTTCATTTTATAACTCTGCTGGTTTTATGTGTCAGCCTGGCCTGAAACCCTGATAGTTTATGGCTGTGGGTCATGCTTCTTCCTTCATATACATCTGGACTACAGCATGTCCCCTGTGAGCCCCCAACAGAAGAACCTTTGCAAAGGTGGAAAGACGGCAACACTGTATTTCAGAATATATAATGTTTGATTTTATATTAGGAAGAAGAATGGGGTGTTTGGGTCAGTTGAATGAAGGTGATTGGTTAAGGAGGTAGAATAAATAAAGAGAAACAATTAAAGAAAGGAAGTGGCTCAAAATTATAGAAGGCACAATTAATACAATTCTCCATAAGAAGAGATAGGAATTTTAGATAAAAATTGACTCTGTTCCCTGAGGGGTGGGAGGGAGAGAACAGTAAAGTAGTATTATATTTATTGGAAAAATAATTTATTGGCTAGGGATGGAGTGCTGATCATTTTGTGTTAATCATTTTGGAATAATTTTTCTGTATGTATATCAGTGTGTGTATGTATGTGCGTGCGTGTGTGTGTGTGTGTATACACACACACACACACATACTGATACACACACACACACACACACTGATATCTATCTATCTATCTATCTATCTATATATATGTGTGTGTGTGTGTGTGTGTGTGTGTGTGTGTGTCAGTGTTAATCTGTAATCAATATTAATCTCCCCAAATAATATTTTCTTTTTAAAAAAAATAGAAATATAAAATCTTATAATTGGAAGGGGCTACAAGAACTGTCTAGTCTAATTCCTTGATGTGCAGGAATACGCAACTACAGAACTCCAACCTCTGTTTATAATTCTCCAATGAAGGAAAGTCCACACCCAAACCGCACTGTTGAACAGTCCTTGCCACCAGGAAGTTCTTCTTAAAATTTCAGTGAAATCTCTTGTAATTTTAATCAATTAGTTCATGTTGTAGTCTCTGGAGCAACAGAAGAGAAGCTTGCTCCATCTTTCTCATGACATCCCTTCAAATATATAAAGATAGCTATGTTACCTCTTAACTTTCTCTTCTGCAGGCTGAGCATACCCAGTCTTCTCCTCTTCAAGGTAAACATACCCAGCTCCCTAAGTGGCTCCTCATAAGATCCAGTTTTAAGACCCTTGATCATCTTCATTGCCCTTCTTTGGACACGTTCCAACTTGTCAATATCCTTCTTGAACTGTGATGTTCTCAACTGGATACAGGATTCCAGGTGAGGTCTGACTGAAGCAGAATAGAGTGGGACTACTAATTCCCTTGATCTGGAGACTGCACACTGTTTATACAAGACTATGTCCTTTGCTCCCTCTTTGACACTTTCTCCCTGCTCCTCCTTTCCTTTTTGTGTCTCCTCGCAGGCAAGCGGATCTGTGCAGGAGAAGGTCTGGCCCGCATGGAGCTCTTCTTGTTCTTCACCACCATCCTCCAGAACTTCAAGCAGAAGCCCCTCACAG
Source organism: Cyclura pinguis (assembly GCA_030412105.1). Taxonomy (NCBI): domain Eukaryota; kingdom Metazoa; phylum Chordata; class Lepidosauria; order Squamata; family Iguanidae; genus Cyclura; species Cyclura pinguis. Next base: position 10,474,222 of record CM059599.1, on the reverse strand, counting down.
ACCCCGAGGACATAGATATCATACCCTGGCTGAGCAGCGTGAGCAGTGTCCCCCAGCCCTATCAGCTCTGTGTTGTCCCTCACTGAAAGTGTCACCTCTGGAGAAGAGATGCCTTCACAGATGGCTGGAGAAACTCAGCTTTGATATCTGTTTTAAAATATTATCCTTTTTCTTTTCTTTTTTTTTTTTTTTAAAAAAACTTTACTAAATATAAATCAAAACATCCAATGAAGAGAAACAAACAATAACTTGTAAAATTAAAAAAAAATCCTACCTAACACCATGACAATAAATGAACAGACAGACAGATACAAATATAAATGACAAATAACAATAATACCTTGCCCCATAGAGCTTATAAAGTCCAGAGGGTTAAAGAACTTCCCACATGATAAGGGATCAGCTTAAATTCTTATTTTCTAATAGTTTTCCTTTCTTAGGGAAAAAGCAGGCAGGGGTGGGGGGGAAGAGTTGATTCTATATTACTTTCCACTTTCTCATTTCTTTTCACAGTATGGGAAATGAGACTTTGAACAAAAGAAGTATTAATCTTTCTTAATGTTTAGCATTCCAGAGTATTTACCTATCTGTAATTATACGTATGTGTGTGTGTACACACACACACATGCACACACGAAGGAAAAACAAACCTAATATGTAAACAAAACTGATATTTCCTAATTACATCGTAGCAGTTCCAAACTTATAAGTTAACCAGTTATAATAAATAATTTATTTAATCTTTAAGTCCAGAAATCACTAGTTCTGTTTAGAGAGGGGTATCTTTGGCTTCTGTAAACTACAAACCCCAGGATTCCACAGGATGTTGAAAGTGGAATAATAGCACTATAACGGGCAAGTGCGGAAATGGACTTAGATATATAAACTTACATATATCTAAGGCCATTTCTGCAGTAGCCTGTTACAGTGATATTATTCCACTTTCAACATCCTTTCTATAATTTCTGTTAATTTGTCTATCCATTCTTCTTCTGTAGGCACTTTTTCCAATATCTAGCTGGAACTATTCTGGATGCTATCACCACGTACCAGCAAAGTCTACCAATTTCTCTCTCTCTTTTATTACCAAATTCAAAAAGATAAAATAGAAAAAAAATCTGAATCAAAATTAACTTTCCTCTTTAAAATGATTTACATTCTGGATCTCACCAAATACTAGAGTTTTTTTCACTCTTTCAAAATTCCACTGGATGTGAAGAAAGATCCAAATTTCCAGTTTCCACATTTCCAATATTTGTTATTTATATCTTTATATATCTTTGGTATTTTGTCTAAGGAAAGGTATTACCTATACATCATTTTCAGAAAATTTTCTTTTTAATCCTAAATATTTACATTATTTCTTTTCCACAGTTCTCCCCAGTTATCCAGAGCTACATTGTGACCCAGATCCTTTGCTCATTTAACCATATTCTCTTTCATTGTTTCATCTCCTAGATTAAATTTTGTATATATCTGTATATAAATAACATTTTATATATATTATCAATCAGATGTTTCCCCCTTTTAGTAAATAATTGTTAAATTCCATTTTTCACAAATCAAAGCCCCGTTTTTTCATATTCATTTTAAATCTCCCTGAGATCTATAAATATGAGCACAACTGGATGTTTATACTTTTGCCTACTAATTGCTGTTTCTCTTTTGGTTGATATAATTCTCCTTTTTGAGTCAAGAGATCTCTATAGGTGTTCCACTCGCTTTCTCTTTGCAATCCTTTTAAAGACAGTGCTTCACATGGGGATTACCAATGAGATATTTTAGTGTATAAAATTAGTTTTTATTTAATCTAGACTGTATACAATGCCTTCCTAATTAAATGATTTTTGAACCTTTTGATTTTTGAAATTTGGCTTTACTATACCACAGGAAGAAATGCCAACCAAAATGAAGGTCATGATCTTCCATTGCCAAGAGCTTTGGATTTTATCCAGGGTCTCATCCAGACAGCTTCATAACACAACTTGAGATCTAGGACAACAAGCCCTCCACTATCTTTAGTATCTGCCACATGTTTGAGTTGTATCCTGGTTTTGGTAGGGTGAGTACAAATTATCCTGACCTCAACTTCAAGCGACAGTCAGGGTTCCCAAGTCAAAAGTTTTGAAACCAAGAGGTATCTGGTGTCAGAACAGTCCAAGGTCAAGAAAGCTGCAAATGAGAGACAGGTTTCCAGAGTCATTAAACAATCCAAAAGCTGTAAATCCGTTACACACACTTGTACAAGCCAAACTGTCAAAAGGAAGATTTCCTTCAAGAGGATGAAGATGGAAGAATATTAGGGGTAGAATTACAAAAATTACAAAATTACAAAAAGAAGGTAAAAAAATACTATTAATTGGTGTGTATGTCCCTAATGAAAATAAAGGGAAATTTTATAAGGAAATGAAAAGGAAAATAACCGAATATGAATATGACGATTAGATATTAGCAGGAGATTGGAATGGAGTTATGGATGTGAAAATGGACAGGAAATCTCATATGAATAAACAAGATTCTGGACAAAGAGGGAAACTCCCAAGAACTTTTTTTGAGATGTGTGAAGAAATAGTAGTAAAGGATGTTTGGAGGACTTTTTATGCAAATGAAAGAGATTATACATATTTTTCTGAAGTACACCAATCCTGGTCATGAATAGATATGATATTGGTTTCAAAACAATTGCTGACAGAGATAAAGAAGATACAAATACTGCCAAAGATCATTTCAGACCATCATCCAGTGGAGATGCAAATACAAGAAGCTACAAAACAATTTCAATGGAGAATGAATGACAATCTATTAAATGATGAAGAGGTAGTTAAACAAGCAAAAGAAATCTTGAAAAATTATTCTAAAGAAAATGTAAAAGATGATATGAAGATGAAGACGGTCTGGGATGCCTCAAAAGCAGTAATGAGAGGGGTTTTTTTTAATTAAAAAAAGACATATCTAAAATAAGGAAAAGCAACAGAAATATCAAGAATTGATAACAAAACTGCAAGAAAAAGAAAAAGAACATAGGGATAATCCAAAGAAGAAATCAATACAAATGGAAATCAGGAAAATACAAAAGGAGATAACGTTGAATTCTCAAGAAGAAATAGAGAAGAAGATGAAACAATTGAAATTAACTTGAACAGGCAAATAAGATCGGGAAATGGTTAGCGTATAAATGGAAAATGGGAAGATTTTGTAAATAAGATTAAGATCTCTAAAATATCACAAGAGAAACAGGAACAGCTAAATAAAAAAGTAACAACAACTGAGATAGAAGAGGTGATAAGAGATTTGAAAATGGACAAGGCACCAGGTCCAGATGGATTTACCGCACTTTATTATAAAAGATTTGTAAAAGAAATAATTTACTCTTACCAAGCAACCTTGAAAGAGGTAGAAAAATATGGGAAACCACACTCATGGGGAGAAGCAAATATAGTGGTAATATCTAAAGAAGACAGAGATAAAAGAGAGGTAAAAAACTACAGACCAATATCTCTTCTGAACGCGGATTATAAAATTTGGGCGATAATATTGGCAAAATGCTTGAGACAAGCAATACAGGATAAGATACAGGAAGGACAAACAGGTTTTCTCCCAGGCAGACAAATGAAGAATAATATTAGAACTTTATTGAATGTAATTGAATATTATGATAAAAACCCAGGAAAGAAGATAGTAATTATATTGTTGGATGCAGAAAAAACTTTTGATAATGTTTCCTGGGATTTTATGCATTATATTTTAAAAGAATATGGTCTGGGAGAAACATTTTGTGAATGAATGAAGAGGGTATATCAGGAACAATCAGTAAAGTTGATAATAAAAGAAGACAAAACATCGAGTTTTGAAATAAAGAAGAGGGTAGGGCAAGGGTGCCCATTATCACCGTTATTATTTATAGTAGTATTGGAGATATTATTGACGGCAATAAATGAAGATTCACAGTTAAAAGGTTTAAAAATAAAGAAGAAGGAAATAAAATATAAAGCTTTTGCTGATGATGTAATTATATTGCTGGAGGAACCACAAGAATCTATACAGAGGTTGTTGGATATTCTGCAAAAATATGGAAAAATGGCAGGATATAAGATAAACAGAGAAAAGATGAAGATGATGACTTTAAATACAACAAAAAAAGAACAAGAGGATTTGGAGAAGAGATCTGGATATCAAATTACAAAAAGAATAAAATCTGGGAATAGTAATTACAAATAAAACTCAAGAGTTATTTGTTAATAATTATATGAAGACATGGAAGGAGATTCAAAGTAAAATGGAAAAATGGATGCATATGAACTTGTCTCTCCTAGGAAGGATAAATGCTTTTAAAATGTCTTTATTACCTAAGTTAATGTTTGACTTTCAAAACTTACCAATAATAAGGAGAGAAAAGATTTTTAAAGACTGGGAGAAAGAGTTGCGGAAATTTATCTGACAGGGAAAGAAACCAAGAAAAAGAATTAAAACATTACAAGATGTAAAGGAAAGAGAAGGCTTTGGTGTGCCATCTCTGAAAATCTATTATTAAGCATGTTGCTTAGAAATAATAAAAGACTGGATACAGTTGGAGAATATAATAACAAAAGAAGTGGAAGAAATAAATAATAGATTTGGTTGGCACGGATACTTACGTTATGACAAAGCAATTGTAAATAATGACTTCAATAATCATTGTATACGAAAGACTATATTGAAAGTGTGGATACAAATAAAGCGTAGATTTTATAGAAGACTTCGGAAGTGGACCTCACTGCAAGAAGCTTTTAAAATTGCTCCAACAAAAGAAGGACATCTTTTAATGTATTGAGAGTTGTTAAAATGGGATGGAGACAAACCTAGAATGCTCACAGAAGAGGAATTAAAAGAGTTAGGACATGAATTTAATTGGTTCCCATGGAGACGATTAAGAGAGAGATTCAAGATGGATCAAAAATTTTATGGGTTTGAAAAAAATGATAATGAATTAGATGTGTTGATGAAAGGGGACCAGAAAAAAGGGAATCTCTAGATTTTACAAAATATTGTTGCAAAGGGAAATGGAATCAAAGATAATAAAAGATAATATGGTTAGATGGGCTCAAAATATTGGACACCCAGTTGATCCAACAGGGGCATAAGGTCATGGAAAACAGATATAAAATTTACACCAAGTTTAAATTTAAGGGAAAACTTTTATAAAATGTTATACAGATGGTACATGACACCTGTAAGGTTTAAAAGAATAACAAAAAATGGGAATGGAAAATGTTGGAAATGTGTTGAAAAAGAAGGGTTCTTTTTTCATATGTGGTGGACTTGTAAGGTAGCAAGGAAATTCTGGAAAGAAATACATGATGAAATTCAAAGAATGTATAGCTTAAACTTTGAAATGAAGCCAGACTTTTATTTGTTGAACATGTTAGGGCAACAAAGAGAAATAAGATCTTATCAGAAAACATTGTTATTTGTAATAACTGCTGCAAGAATGACCTATGCACAATATTGGAAAGAAGGAAATTATATTGATATAAAAGAATGGAAATTAAAAGTTCTGGATATGGTAGAGATAGGAAAGTTAACTTTTTCACTTAAAAATAAACCAGTCCAGAACTTTGAAAAAGAATGGAAAGAAGTTTTGAATTGGATAAAAGAATGAGGAAAAGAAGAAACAAAGGAAGAGTGTTGGAAATGTTGGTAATGAAAATTAAGGATTATACTTATAGAATAAGTTGAATGTAACAATGTTAAAAGTAATAGTGTGACAGTGTGATTAACTCTTAAATTAACTCTTAAATAGAAATAATGTATAAATGGGATGTAAACACAAACTCAACTGTGTTACCCTGATTTCTGGGGTCCCAGGAGGGACACCTAAATGTGCTAAAACAATGGGGAGGGAATTAGCACAGAGCACAAGTTTGCAATGCAAGAGGCAGGGTAACGTAGCGAGATCTTGAGCCCTATGTCTACGGGATCAGACCAAGTCAAGGATGAGGCAGAAGTTGAAAATAATAATAATTCTTTTGTTGAAACACAATCAAACATGTGTATGCAACACATTCACACAAGGAACTATAGAAATAAAGGGAGGAGTTGGATAGAGGGATTTTGAGAGGAGGTTTGGTATGGGAAATACTATACCTGTCCTGAAGCCCGGTAAAAGCAAAGAAGCTGGGGAGCGTGGATTCTCAGCATGTGGGGCTGAGGGGAAGGCTCGCTGGACAAAGAGACAGCAAGGCGGGATGGAAGCCAAGACCGATCCAACGAGACACTCAAAGTCAGGGGTTCTTATAGGGAAAAATGTGGCCACAGGCTAGTCCGTACTTGGGGAAAACAATGAGTTTGGGGCTGGAGACAAAGCCTCTGAAAGGTCAGTACTTTAGATGATTGAGTTATAGCCAGATTGTCAATAGAGTGGCCAGTATGCGAATGCGGAGTGCTTGAGAGTTGTATAGTCTGCTCATCAAGCTGCCTGCATGGGGCAGGGGATCTTTTCGTAAGTAACATGCATTCGGCGACGACTGGCCTGCCTAGATTGGGATTTGAATGGTTCGGCTATTGTCGGCCATGCCTGTGTCCGTGCTTGTCCGGGGGCCTCGCAAGCACTTTGAGAGGAATGGGTACAGAAGGCCAAATTATTGATATCAAATGATAATATCCCACAAGCTCGGGCTAGAAACAGCGGTAACAACTGGAAAAAAGATGCTTGGAAGCGGGGGGTGTATTTTTCTCTGTAAAATTTTGATAAAAATGTATATGTTTTAACTTTCCAAACTTGCTCATGTTCTCTTTTAATCTTTTGTATATTGAGAACCTATTTACTATTTTTATTTTTTAACTAGAATATATAAAAGACTATTTCTCTTATCCTATTTTGTCTTCTGAATTTCCTTTTTATTTACAACAGTAATCCTTTAACTGTGTGCCCACCTGGGACAGTTTAATTGAACCACAGCCTTTTCCCAGGTTGTTATCTCAGAATGCCCCCTTTCCTAGACTGATGGTCACTACCACATCCTTTGTTCCATGCCCCACTGTAGGCTGTAAGTCCACGGGATCCCCTGCAGATGGAGTATTCATGCCTGTACCTGCATTGGTGCTAGTTGCAGAACATCTGAGTACTTCACTTCCAACTTAGGAGGAAGGCTTGAACTGCCTGTCTTGCAGACACATGAGGTAACTGCTGTAAGTGTAACCCAATTAATTAAGTGCTTGCTTTCTGAATCGGTCCCTGGGCTGGACTAGCTGGGGTTATAATTTGTACCCATCTCAACAAAGACAAGGGTCACTTGCTGATCTGAAGAAAACCTCATCATGCCAGACCTGATCTGAAAGTGACAAACTATACACATTATACCAATACAGTGTGCCCTCCATATATGTCAAGGTTCCCTTCCAGGAACCCACACATCACATTTTAGTTAATGGATGTGACATGTGGGTGCCCGCAACAGTGCAGGTATGCGCCTGCAGCATCCTTTGAGTATAATGGGACATTATGCTTTATGAACATTCCATTTGTGCATATGAAGGTTGTGGTAAGGGAGGGCCCACAGTATATCACAGTAAGGATAGGGGCTATCTTGGTTGTGCCTCCATTAAAACACCTATATAAATAAGAAGTCCTCATAATCCATTGCAGCAGCTCCTCTCAGTACTGTTTCTCTGAACTCTCTCCTTATCCTTCTTATCCTCTTTGTCCTGTTTTTCTCCTCTACATCCCAATATAAAAAACTGAATATGCCCACATCCCCCTCTTTCCATATGCACTCCTTATTAGCAGGAACAAATGATCCTCTAGTGTCAAAGACTGGTGCTTATAGGATGATGCCTATGTTGTAGACCATATCCAGACCAATTGAGTGTCCCAAAGGTGACCACTGCCACCTTCCATAGGTGGCCTCTGAGATCTGTGGCATTGCACCAGTGTTGCTTCACCCATACTAGTCACCTGGGGCAGATCCCATTGAGCCCCATGACATATGACATAATTATGACATGACATAATAAATCCACTGGCTTCCATCAAGCATCTGCTGCGCCTTCTCACCTGCAGCTGTGTGTTATTCTACATGTTCTGTGCTGTGCTTTGGTAATTCCACTGCCTCACATCTAGATGCCTTTTCCTGGATGCTGTCTACTATCCCTGGCTGGATAGATGTGGCACCCACTGGAAGGAGAGTCTCTAGCCAGCCTGTTCCAAATGAGAAATATGTTTTCTTATATGGGGCAAACCTTCTTCTTCTTCTTATTTCCCTTGGGTCCATTCATATTCTGGGCAGTTTCAGCTGGCTATTGAATCTCTATCATCTGGCCTTCTCTAAAAACTCCATTCTGGATGCCACCATTCCCAGATCCAAGCCTTCACTCAGGCACCCAGAGGAAGAGAAAACTAAGGGAGAGTTCTCCTTGTCCTTTTTTTTTTAATATAATTTTATTAAATTTCACAAACATAAAAAAAGGATTATTTGACTTGCACTTGTTACATGAATTTTCTTCTGTTCTTCCACGCTGTTCTGGTCAACATTTCCAGCAGCTTAGTCCACTTGTTACATTAGTACATCACAATAAATTGATTATCTCATCTGTTCGAACACACATTTCCTTCTCCTAACAATCATAATATAGTCGTTCTGGCTAGACAGTTCCCTACCATCACTCTCTTCTGCTTAACTCAAATCATCCTGTGCCAAAATATTTCCATATCCCTCTCTTGAAGCTTCTGTTTTCTCCACACACACACACACACACACACACACACACACACACACACACATATTCATTTAACTCTCCATTACCTACGGCCCAAAATCTTAAAATTTTTAATTATTTCTCTCATTGTATATTTGGCAGTCTGAGCAATTATTACTGCAACAATTCCCCATCTTCTTACCCTGAATTCCATCATACTAAAATGTCTTGTTTCTCCTTAAGTACTTTTTAAACCCCTTCTCCCATTCAGCAATATCACAATGTTCATATTCATGAAATATATTGATATATCATCAATTGCAAGCTAAATTAACAATGTCAAAATAAAAATCCATCAATCATCATCTTCCCATTCCCCTCTCTCATCTGGTGCCCTGCAGCCCGGATATTCATTTGCAAATTCTCTGTACTCTTAAAGTCGCTTATATTCCAAGCTGCACCGCACCCAAGAGAGAGGGTATAGAATCCTGTGACTTTATCCGCTCCTTTTCCCCCCTCCCTTCCTGGACTTTGCGGTCCGGAGTCTGTTTCTGAATTTTTACTGTATGCTCCTAATCGCTTAAGTTCCGAGCCGCTCCGTCCAGGAGAGTGAGGGTCTTTACTTGAATAACTTCCATCACAATCTCCCCGTTCCCCCCTCCCATCTTGGACTTCACCACCCAAAATTCATTTCTAAAGATTATCTGTAATTTCTTTGTCGCTTAAATTCCAAGCAGCTCAGTTCATGGGAGGAAGGATCTTCCAATCAAGTCTCTTCCACCACAGGTTTCACAGTCTCAACCCTTGACATCACATTGTTTATATTACTGACAATATATCACTTATAGTAAACTTGTTTGACATTGCTGAAATACATTGCCCCTTCTCAAATCCAGAACCCTGTGCCTTTATCCGCTTTATATTCCCTCCTCCCCTCTTGAAGCTGCCTGGAATTCATTTCAGAAGATTCATTGCATTTTCATTGTCGCTTAAGTTCCAGGCTGCTCCATCCGTGGGAATGAGGATGTTTTGGGTTAGATGACCTTCAGCACAGTCTCATAGTCTCAACAATCCAAGAGAATCAAGAAACAAGAGTCACTCCACAGGAATAAAAAAAAAAAAAAAGGAGACGTGCAGCTCAAATGCTTTCAATCCCAAAACATTCCTCCAAAATCCAAAATCCAAACCCCTAATCCATAAATCAAATTCCAGATCTTCTCAGTCTAGCCAAAATATCGAAGTATTATACTGTAGAAAATTTAGTGTCCAAATGGAGATTATAACTCATTTGTAATCCATCAGTCCAAATGATCAATTATATGCCATCTTATACTGTAAGTCCTAAATGTGATTCATAAGTCTTTCTTTTTTTCTTTTAAAAAATATTAACTTCAATCCTTGTGAGTAAGCAGCACTCCCAGCTAGCCTTTTCTTAAAATTCCAGCCACCCCTTTAAGAAAAACTCCCAGCCATAACGAACTCACTCAGGCTCAGGGTCCCCTCCATTCTTTCGCTTCTGCCCACCGTTGCATGCCAGCACTGCTGCGATATTGACAGAATCGCGAGCAGAACAGGTTAAATAACTCTTATTAAATTCTTACATGTTGTTTGATGTCTTCTTTTAAAAGTTGACGGCGGCGCTTGTGCCGCTCAGGCGGCGATCCCGCTGGCTCTGTCTTGGTCCTTCGACCCCACTGGCGCTTTCCACTCTCCCAGCCGGGCAGAGCAAACGCCGGTTTTGGGGTCCCCATCGGACCCGTTCCGCACCCCTCGTACCGGAGGGGTGTTCTGCCGCCTCTGTGGTGGCAAAAGAGGCGGCTGGAGTCCAGCGGGTGGCTGCTCGGAGCCGCACCATTGCGCAGCTTCAATCCGAGCTGCCACTCGCGCCGGTCATGCAACCGGAAGGGGCTCCTTGTCCTTTTTTAGGGGCTCCTTGTCCTTGGCTACCAATGCTAACTGTCCCAGTAGTTTCCCTGTAAAGTAATGAGGATAGATTAACAGCAAGACCAATATCAGGACAGTAACATAGCTTAACACCCTAAGATTCATCTAAAGCCATATCTTGCCCATGGAAAAAATATCAGCTAAGAAGTAAGTAGGGGTGATACGCTTCCTATATGCCTGGGCCATCTGCTGAAGCCTCCAGGCATGAGGACCAAATAGGCAGGGATTAGGTTGAAAGACCCCAAGCTAGGCCCCAAGTTTGTAGATACCTCCCAGAAAGCCTATCCACCTACTTGCAGAAGAATGGAATAGGGATTTTACTACTGGTAATGCTACTAACACTAGGCCTATGTCACCGGTCTTTCTGACATGCTGAAACTGTGAGGAAACCTACAAGAATGTGGTGATTAGCTGAGAAGTATGTGTGTGGTGGGGGGAGGTGATACTTCTCAGCTAGGATTGCTAGATTGAAAGCTGTAGTGGGCTCCTGTACTTTTAATGATTGTGCAGAAAAGGGGACTTCAGCAGGTGTTGGTTGTCATACAAGCAGATAAATGGGAGCCATTTCCAGTTTTCAATCTGGCAGCTCTACAACTCTCAGCCTAGTCAGAGGCTGAGGAGGTCTGGATGGGTAATCATTCTGGTCTATTCCTAAGAATGGGGTAGGATACCTGTTTTGCTACTCTCTCTTACTCCCAAAGAGGCCTTCTAGCCTGGTTGGTTGGCTTCTTGTACCAAGCAGAGTAAATGGAACCCTAGGCTAGAGTGTCAAAGGGAGATGGCCAATTCTGCTGCTTTCCTCTTCCAAAGAGGCCCTTCTCATCCCACTAAGCCTTGCCAAATGTTTCCCTCGGGATACTGGGATGCTAGGCCTGGGGTCAAGCGAGGTGATTAAACAATGGCCTTGTGTAGAATCAGGGCTGATAGGCCTGCCTGAAGGCACAAGGAGAAGGGATCGAGTAAAATTTCCACTCATCCAGTGGAATCCTCACTCTGAACTTGACTCAGCATTTTTTCCACACCTGGTCAAAGTATGAGGGCATTCTGAGCATTGCAAACCGACTAGCTACTTGGGCATACATCACTGCAAAGAATCAAGAGTTCAGGGACTTCCTTTTTGATGGCAATTGAGGGATGGTCCACCAGAACACCTGCTGCATCCCAGTAGATTGCAGATGACCTAGAGAAAACTGATCTCCTTGAAGTTCTCCAAAGTGCTTTGACATTGTTTGTGCCTCCCATGTTGCTCCCATGATACTGGTGGGAAGGACAATTCATTCACTAGTGTGAATCTGGTGCATGATTCTTTGCCAGATCCAGCCAGTGCTAGGTTTGTTTCAAGTACAGTGAGTGACTTCTGCCATCTTCCATCAACATTTCCTTTTTAGATGCAGAATAAATCAAATAGGCCAGTTTCTAAAAACAAAAGAATAAGTGGACTCAAACTGGACATCTGAAATCTTCTCAAAAGGGCAGCAAAATAAATATTTAAACACCAGTGGGAGAACACATCAGCCTCCCAGATGTTGAAACACTTTAGAGATATTTACATACTGAACTGTACACATGTTGACACTGTATGCACACATGCTCAGATGTGTGTGAGCATCTCTGTACCTACATTCATTCAAGATCCATAGCCCTGTACAAGAATCCTCTTACATCCTGAGTACAGCTATACCTGAACAGAAGGAACAACATCTTATGTCAACAAGATGGAGAGTAATGCACACGTACTAAGTTACATGATGATTGTGCATTAACGTATTGCAACACTGTGTAGCAGAAAGTGAAAACAAATGTGCAGTGTGAAAAGGGCACCTGATTTTGCAAGACAGAATGCATGTCTGCGTGTGAACTGGCACCATATGTGCAATGGCAGTATACCCACAGTACTTGACTAAATATGGACTTTCTGCATCAGACAAAAATGCCTAACAACTTCTGTAGGGTAACTTATGCATGTGTAAGTCATAAGCAGGATGCCAGTCATATATGTTTCTGTGAATGGATGCTCTGCCATTGATTACCAGGTAGCTGCTGTGAAGCAAATAAGCTTCAGATGGAGATAAGAGAAGAATAAGTGACTGATGAGTCAAAACTCAGTAAGGGTATTCCGATTGGTTGTCCTCTGCTGGCAGCCAGCCAAGGATTACAGCTTTCTAATTAAAGTCTATTATCAGCAGCCACAACCAAACTTTGTAACAGTTTGTTAGCAAGTTACTAGTTGTTGTTTTGCAGTCCGATTTTATAGTAAATCCAGAGCAGCAGTCCAGCAGTGAAGTCCATACACAAGGTGAGAGTCAAGCCTTACTGGAACATGAGTAAGTGATTTGAATATGACATGTGCTGCTTGCACTGATAATATCAGTTGTCTACAATGGCTCCTGCCCTTCCCCTGTTTGTATAGGCTGAGAGCCTCACCCGGCTGTTTGCATAATTAAAGCGCCCTTACTATACAAATAGTCCAAGACTCTTGGGCTCTCCCTTAGTTACCTACGCTGGCTGCTGTAAGTATTGTCCCTTTCATGTCTCTGTGTTGTGGCTGTTGGGAAGGGTCCTGTCTCGGTCCCGGGATGGGGGCCTGACACAAGTCATCAGCGGTTTGGGTGAAAATAATGGTTTCTTATCAGATATGGCCAGAATCCTGCTGATGTCTTATGAATGTGTATGTTCCTCTGTGGGCATGGCTGAACTTTTTTGCCTGATGTGGAACATCTACATTCAATTCAAGGTTGTGGAAGTGGAAGTTGCACCTGTGGTCACTGGTGCCACTGTGCACTGGACAGTATATTGGGTTGCATGTTTGGCAGTGCATTAGTTAGTGTGTATTTTTTGTCTTCTCACAGTCTCCAGACTTTTCACCATCAACACTGATTCCATCTCACTCCCAGTCACAGGCACTGTGTGAGTCTTTACATGTACACAACATGCCCATGACTGTGTGAATAGCATTTCCCATGTCCACTGAATGGTTGTGACATTATAAATGTGCAAGCTTTTAAGGTGCCACTGGGCTCTTTAATGGTTTAGCTGTAACAAATCAGTCTAGATACTCTGTTCCACTTTGAAAAGTGGGAACACAAATGTTTTATAATCGGCTTAAAGATAAGTAAAGAATGGGACATAGATTGAAGTTCAGTAAAAGTACATTTCCAAAGGGTAACACACAAGGTGGATTAGTTAATGATTAATCTAATTTATTTAGATAGAGCTAAAAATGCCCATTGGTTAACTTTTCCCCATCCCCTGGCTTTGCAGTGTATAAAGTTCAGGTAGTGGAGCACATCTTCTCCATCCATGAGTTTGGGGCCATTCTTATCTCTCGCTTCAGAGTGCTAGGATGGAGCCTCTGGGAACAGCCACCATTCTCTTGATTGTCTGTATCTCCTGCCTTATTCTCTCTGCCATCTGGAAGATTAGGACTCAGAGGAAAGAAAAGCTGCCCCCTGGCCCTCCTCCTCTGCCCATCATTGGGAATGCTTTGCAGCTCAAGACCAACCACTTGGATCAGACTCTCTGTAAGGTAAGTGGAAGAACAAAGACGACCATCTCCTCAACAAATCTTCATGAGAGGGCAATGTTTATTTCACCAGCTTGCTTGCATTTGACTCTCTTAACCACAGGAAACTGCCTTTCACGCAGTCATAGAATCAAAGTATCCTAGAGTTGGAAGAGACCATAAAGAGCACCCAGTCCAACTCCATTCTGCCATGCAGAAATACACAACCAAAGCATTCCCAACAGAGGGCCATCCATCATCTGTTTAAAAACCTCCAAAAAAGGAGACTTCACCATACTCCAAGGCAGTGTATTCCACTTTCAAACTGCTCTTACTGTCAGGAAGCTCTTCCTAATAGTTATATGGAACATCTTTTCCCAAAGTTTGAAGCCATTGCTCCATGTCCTAGTCTCTGGAGCAGCAGAAAACAAGTTTGCTTCATTCTCTGTATGACATCCCTTCCAGTATTTAAACGTAGCTATCATGTCACCTCTTAACTTTCTCTTCTTCAGGCTAAACTTTTCCCCAGGCTAAACATTCCATACATTTAAGTTTATAGAGAGAGTCCATTTTCAGAGCTTAAGCTGAAAAATCCCTGTCCCAAAGATCTTACAGTATATCATTGAGTGCAATGGAGAGAATAGGTGAAGAGGAGGAGAACAAGAATAACCAATTATTTTTTGTCATATACTTCAGTCTGTCTTCCAAACAGTAGAGATTTGAAGAATGCAAAATTAGAATTACAAAATATGGACAAGTCTTCATGCGGGGCTTTCCATCGGTGATCATCTCGAAATGTGCTTCTTTCTTTGTCTTTCTCCAGCTCAGTGAGAGCTACGGTCCTGTGTTCACCATGCATTTTGGAGCGGACCCTGTTGTGGTGCTGCATGGCTACGAGGCAGTCAAAGAAGCCCTGATTGACCAGGCTGATACATTTAGTGCCAGAGGGAAACTACCCTTAGCTGATAAAACCATGAAGGGAAGAGGTATTGAGTGCTTCTTTATGGTTTGCAGGTGGGGACAAACAGATGGGGGCCAAGTTGTACCATCTCCACATGGAGGGGGTAGAAGAACCTCCAGGATAAAGTAGTGTGGGAATAAACACACCATAGAGGAAAGCTTGTAGAAACTGCGCAGTGCATTTTGTTAATCTTTAGTGAGCTCAGAAATCTAGCCCCTAGTAGATGCTCTTAGCAACAATTCTGCTATAGTCAATTTTTTCCTGGAGATAGCAACTGACTAACTCAAAGAAATTATCAATTAAGTTACCTATTTTCTACAGAGAAAGGGAACTTAATCAAATGCATTTTTTAAACTAAAATGATTGATGTAAGCTGTAATTTCACCATTAACTTGATTCCAGGATTTAATTATAAGTTCTGCTATTAATTAATTAAGTGAGAGATGGAGCTAAGAGTCAGTTCCACGTTTCCCAGATGGTTCGTTACTCCAAGCCTAATTTTCTTGGAATTCTGCAGAACTACTTTTTACTTTTGTGTTAGTTCTTCAGGGATGGGGAATTACAGTGGCTGGAATCCTGCTTGTGACATATGCAGATATAAACTGTCACCTCCATATATCCTTTTTCACTTTCTGCAGACAGAGGTGTTCACCACCTTTCTCTGAAACAATCCTCCCCCTGTTCTTTAATTACCATTGTGAAAAATCTCTCAGCCATAATTTCATTGCATTTCATTGCATTTCAATGTCTGCTCTCTTATGCTGTCTGTTGCCGTGGATTTTGTTTCAAGTCTCAGTTTAGCATTTCAGACAGTACACATTTTTAACAGGGCTTTGCTGGTGTGTGCTTTAACTTACGGTTTTCACCCAACACATACACTTTATGCCCCTTAACTAAAATCTGTTTGTGCCTTTCCAAAACAAACTAACCTGTGCACCCTTCAGTTATTCATGTTTCAAAATAGGGGCATAATTTTGTGTGTGCACTTGATGTCATCAAGATAATCTGTACTCCACAAAATATAAAATCTTTTCACAACAGGGCTTGGGAGCTTGAAACACTGCTGTGCTTCCTTGTGTTGCATTTCACTGAGAAAAAAAAAAACAAAAAACACTGCAAAATCTTTTTCTATCTGCAGCCTACAATATGTCCTCTTGAGGAAATCATGCTGTTGTTGTGTACCTTCAAGTCATTTCTGTTTTATGGTGACCTATCATGGGATTTTCTTGCCAAGATTTGTTCAGAGGGGATTTACCTTTGCCTTCTTCTGAGGCTGAGAGAGTAGAACTTGCACAGGGTATCCATGGGTTTTCCATGGCTGAATAAAAGGGATTCAAATCCTGGTCTTCAGAGTCATAGTCCAAAGCTCAAACCGCTGTATCACACTGGCTTCCCAGAGGAAACCATAGAGGGATTAAGTTTTAACCTCACCTCAAAAGATCTCTCTGGATTTTCTGGTTAGAAAGGAATTGCCTTAAATATACCTTAAATCTTTTGGGGAAAGGTAGAGAACAGGTAAGGGGAAGCTCTCTCTTAGGCAAGACTGACTTTCTGGCACCATTTCAATCTGTTTCCAAGGGTAGTTGTGGAATAGAAGCAAGCATTCTTAATCCCACTGCAAAAGAGCAACATTAAAAGAAAACAATTGGGCTGAAACAAAAACTATAGTTACAATACATAGAGTGGAGATAGGATTACAGAAAAAATACTGGAATATCTTGTACTGCAGCAGAGGGAATGACACAGCCCTCCTGAGGTTGTTGTTGTTGTTATCAAGTGTTTATATAGCACCAATATGAGCCCTTCATGTAGCTTCAAGACCATACCAAGTGAGCACTAAGGCATAACCACACTAGCTGCTCCACTCCCTGCACATCGCATGACTGAAAGGGTAATCCCTAACACTGTTATTGGAAAGAATGAAAGCAAAGAACCACACAAGTGAGACCCTTCTCTTCTCCCAATAACGACAAGAACTGTTGACTGTGTGGAAGAGCTGGAATGAGCCCCAGGCTTTGGGAGAAGGAAGTCTGTTTGTGTTTCAAGGTTTTAATCTGAGGTAAGCCAGATATCTAGGATTCCACTTATAGCACATTTAGAAGTAATGATTCCATCTCTCTCTCTCTCTCTGCCTCTTCCCACCCCCTTTCTAGGGATCATATTCAGCAATGGAGAAAGATGGAAGCAGCTTCGGCGTTTTACCTTGACCACCCTCCGCAACTTTGGGATGGGGAAGAAAAGCATTGAGGAGAGAATCCAAGAAGAAGCCCAGTATCTCCTGGAACAGTTACATGCCACCAAGGGTATGTAATTTCTATCCAACACCACCATTCCCATTGACTTATGATGACTGTCTCAGTGATTCCTTCTTCCTCCCTGCTTTCTGCCCACCCTTGAAGAAGGCTCCAAATGCAAAGTCTTGCATGCGTCCTAGTTCAGGGTGTTCATTCACAGGTAAAAATAGCCCTTCTCTTCAGTTGACTCATCTGAAGTCTTTGAACCTCCCACCAAAAAGTGGAAGAGTGTGGTGTGAGATTATCTGGGAGGCTTACAGCTTCATGTGTTCTGTGCTAAGGGCTTAGGATGGTGTTGCTTTCCTGTACTAATGTGAAATGAAGGCACCCAGCTCAAAGCAAATTAAAAATAAAAATGTTTTCCATCTTTTAGGGAACTGGTATGGTTGGTTTATCAAAGTGGCTATGTCTCAGATGCCAGGAAATAGCTTTCAATGCCTGTGGCTGCAGTTTCCTTTCTTTGGTTCTGTCTTCTATAATTCTGGGTATCCTCTTTCCATTGGCTCTGGGGCAGGATGCATCCCAGCCCAGGCGATCAATTATTCACCCCCAGGGATCTGTAGTTTTGGCTCTGGGAGCGTATAGGAGATTTGTTGTTTAGGGGGCTGGTTCTACCACCTGCTGCAAGGGGACCCATCATTTCAAGGGCTGGGATTCCTTTCTCTGCTGTAAACAACTTGCTGAAACCGTTTACCACCAGTGAACTTTTTAATGTGTGCAATGAAGTGTTCAGTGCCTATTTGACTTTGGAACTGCATCCAAGTCCAGCTCAGAAGAAGTTGTCACATCTTTGTCTTTTCAGAGCAACCCTTTGACCCCACCTTCCTGCTCAACTGTGCTACCTCCAATGTCATCTGTTTCATTGTCTTTGGAAAGCGATATGAATACAATGACAAGAAATTTCTAGCCCTTCTGGCCTTAATGAATGAAAACTTTGATATTTTTAGTTCTTCTTGGGGACAGGTAGGTGCTTTTTTACCTGCTGTAAAATTCACTCTTGCGTGCAATTAGTATTTATTTATTATATGTAGTGCCCCACTGCACACACCTGATTTTGTGGTGGAACGGGATGGAAGAGAAGAGATTGCTGCTCTGAGGGGGTTACGGTGTGCATTTAGGGAATGGGGAAAATAAAGAAAATGAAGATGCAATAAATCTTTTGTGAATTGGATCTTTGAGTTGTTCCAAGATATCACCACCAGCCAGGACACAATTGTCACAACGGCCTTTCAACCCAGCCAGGGAATCTGGAGCAGGCACATTCCACTTCACTTGACAGAGTAAACAGAGTCTGTTTACTCTTTGATGCTTTGTTTCAAAACTTGTAGATCTGCCTTCTGTCTAAAGATGGAAATAATGTTTGTAATTACTCCTTTGCATGCGGCGGTTGTTGCTGTGTGCCTTCAGGTTGTCTCCAACTTACAGCAACCCTAGGATGAACCTTTTTTTGGAAACTGTCTTGGGTCCCACGCTGGGAGAAACGTAGCGTATAAAAACAATAAATGAATAAAAATAAATATGAGTTTTCTGGATGAGCGGGGAATCGAATCCAAGTTTCCTTGGTCATAGTTCAATGCTCACACAACTATACCATGGTGGCTCAGAGGGTATTGTTTGCTTTTGATTATTGTTTGCCTAATTATCATTGTTAATTACTTGTTTCCTTGCTTGGAAAACCCCACCAGAGGCAGTTGTGATGCTACCACAAGATTCCACGTACTTCATGAAAGATTTCTCTGCACAGAAATTCATTTGATCTTTCCTGAGCAAAGAACATGTTTTTACAACAGAAATATGTTTCCTGTACATCCAACAGTGCTTTTTGCAGAGAAGTCACTCTTCCCTACAAAGAAAACATGTTTTCTGCACAGAAAAAGAGTGTAGTTATTGTTTCGCAGAATAATTACATTTTTTTTGTGGGCAGAGAAGTGCCTACTGAAGTGCACCATGTGACTGAGAGCTATACAGATAGCTTTGTACTCTTGCAGAATGGGAAAATACAGCAGGAATTCACTGTTCCTATAAACAAGGACTAATAAAACAAAGATGTACGTACTTATTGTCTTCCTAGAAAGAGGGATCCCAGGATTCAGAATCCTTTTTCCCCACTTCTCCTGTTCTCAAGTTTCAGAATGACTTCCTTGCTTCTTCAGTGCAGCCAGCTGCCTTTGGGAGGCAAAGTCATTTTCTCACTGAACTGATGGAGAAGCTCAGTTCAATTCCAGGTACCCACAAAAGAGAGAATGGTGGTACTTGGCTATCTGACTCTTCCCTGCCTTTTGTTCTAGCTTGCCAATATCTTTCCTTCCTTCATGGACTTCATTCCTGGGCGTCATCACAGAGTGACAACAATTGTTGAAAACCTCAAAAAATTCATTTTAGAGGAAGCCAAAGAGCACAGGGCTACGCTGGATTGCCTCTCACCCCGGGATTTCATTGACTGCTTCTTTATTAAAATGGATCAGGTAATGCAAAAGTCTCAAGGTGGGAGGAGATACTTGTGCTTGAAGCTTCCTCAGCCAACAGAAACACTGGTAGCTTGTGGTTGCCATGTCTGTGGAATGGTGTCCAGGGGCTCCAGGGGCTAAACTAAAGGCTCTACTCATAGGGCTGAAACTGACTCCTTAAAGAGATAATTTAAAGTCTCTCTCTCATAAGAACTACCAGCAGCCAAGGACAGACACCTACCCTGCTTCTTCTTGAAAAAATAAATGCCAATGAAAGGGACTCTACTGGAGAATCCTAAAGTGGCTTTCTGTACCTCAAAGGCTAAGATTCCATGTGACCAAATCCTGACAAATAAAATGAACTGAAACTGCTATAATTGTCCAATTTGGTTAATTGCCATTGGAGACAGGTGGCTTCCATGTCCATGAAGCACTGAATCTAGTGTGGGTTTTATCCTGAAACATCAAAAGGGATGTCCACGCTGCTGGACATGACTCTTTGGGGAATCATTTAAAGCCCTTGTATTGCGAGATCCACCAGCAGTCACTAGAGTCAACTCGGCAATCAGAGCACATAAATCTTTTTTGCACAGTATATTTTACAGCAATGCTATTTTCGGAGTGGGTGGGGGGAGGCCACCGTTGCTTGCACAATGCTGGTTCCTGTGCAAAAATACCACATGCAAATTTTGCACAGATAAGTCAGAAACGGTGAATAGTTCAGTTAAGGAAGAATGACATCCCTCATTGGCCATTTCCACACCGGGCTTCTGTAACGGTGCAGAGCGACCTCTCACAGAGGTCTTCTGCACCGTAGAGTGGACTAGTGTGGACTACTTTTTGTAGTTCCACACCAGAATCCACTCAGCAGCAGCCAGAACTAGCTGCCCTGTGTGTTTTTTAAAAACCTCTTTTTCGAGGTTTTTAAAAAGCACGGAGCGTGCAACCCTGTGTTGCTCCGTCGCCCAGCCCCGGAGCAGATTTGCAGGCGCGTGCAAGCGCATGCCTGTAGATCTGCCGGGGGCAGGCTTCCGACTGGCGAGCTTCTCCGGTTGGTGGAGAGTCTCCACCAACCGGAAGCTGCCATCTGGGACACCAGATGACTGCGGAGCAGTGAGCTTGCGCTGCTCCGCGTGGCGACGGACTTACCCGGCTGCGGGTAAGCTCTGTTTTAGTGTGTTTTCACCCATTCCCCCCCACACACATGTGGAAAGGGCCATTGTTTGCTGAACAGTAAAACAGGACTTGGATAAAACCCACCATGTAGTCATGGTGAAACTCAACCTATATTTCAAAAATGTCCACAAAAAGATTAATATCAGCAATGCCAAGAGGGAAAAGGCTTGAAACTGGGGACCCAATTAGAAGCTAGGCATTTGGGAAGTGGGTGCCATGGAGACAGCAGACATTTCCCCTCCAGTTGCCATAATTGCTGCTCATTTCCTTCCTTTCTACACATCCCCCATCACCCTTGTTGCCTTTGCCTGTACCAGTGCACCTTTGCCTTCGCCAGATCCATGTCAAATTCTTTAGCTGCTTAAACATGGACCCATGGCAAGGAAGAAGAAGGGGGAAGCGAGCTAGCACAGCAACATGCTATCAAAATAACAAACATTAGTCACTCAGAGATCCTACCTCACTGGCTTAAGGGAAGGGTTACTGTGTATGCAACTCCAGGAATTCTTGGTTAGACCTGGGATTTCTGGATCCCTTGGAGGCCAACATCTCCACCCCTTCTGACTTTCCCGGATCAGAAGTCCTCAGATGGCCGGGCACACGCTATTTTCCCTCTTTGTTATCTCCTTCTGTTATATTTATCTGAGTGCAAATAAGCTGACTTCATTAATTTGTGTTTTTCCAGGAAAAGTATAACAATGCATCTGAGTTCACCACTGAGAATCTCGTCATTTCCACAGTGGACTTGTTTGTGGCAGGAACAGAAACAACCAGTACCACAATAAGATATGGGCTCTTAATCCTCCAGAAATACCCAGAGATAGAAGGTAAAAGGGATTCAGCAACCACAGATGAGCAGATTCACTTCTGTCCTCTTCTCTCCTCTCAGCTTCTCCAGACCAGTTCTTGCTGAATTTCTATTTTACTGAGCTGGATTATTCTACACAAAGAGTGCAAATCTTTGCTTATTTCATTTCCAGAGTAAGCCGTGAAGTGAAAAATGTCCTTAAAAGTTTTCGATTTTTTTTGCAATTCGAAGAAAATGGATGAAAGAATGAGCTTAATGAAATTTCACAACCTCATTTTAAACTAACTTGTTAAAATGTTTTGGAGAAATCCGAGAGATATAGGGAGAGGGAGACTTTGGCAGTACAAAAGAAGGGTTGAGTCTGCATGTGGACCAACAGCCGCCCTTCTTCAATGTCTGCTCTGTACAGAATTTGCCCAGATGAATCTAGTGACCATGGGGTCGAGTGGGGAGAAATGAGAGAAAGAAACAAATTAAAGGGGGAAACTTAGTGCTGATAACAAAAGAAGAGGGCCAAACAGAAAGAAACCCAAAACTCATCCACTGCAATGGCCACAGAAATGAGAGACAGGACTGCAGAAGGTGATGGCTGCTATTTAAGAGTGCAATGTGTTTCATGCAAATGGCCTATAGAACTTATAAATACTTGCAGAGGACTCAAAGATTCAGGTTTCAGTGACTCTAATGCAGCCACCTCAGAGCTCTCTATCAAATAATATTGGAAGCCACATATATATTGATCCCCAAAGAACGCCCTTCAGTTGAAATTAATTAGGCCATGAATAATTTCAGTCTCGGGATTTCACGGACTCTATGTTTTCATAGTGTTTTCTTTTGTAGCCATAAAGAGAAAAAAAAATGAGATGTGGTGGTCATTAGCATCACCATTACTTCTGACATTGTGGCTTCTGTTTTTTTTTGGGGGGGGGGGTCATTAGGACAGAAAATGGAAACTGTCAAACAGAAGCAAAAAGTTAGCCACTAAACTGGGATTAAAACACTCCCAATCTGTTTTCTGGTGCCCTGCAGTGATCCACATGGGCTAAATCTGTTATGCACATTGTATACTGTTTTTTTCTGAATGCTTATGCCGTGATGTTGAACCTCATCCGTCTCATGACAGAGAGAGTGCAGGAAGAGATTGAACGAGTGATTGGTCGCTCACGGGGGCCATGCATGGCTGACCGTGGACAGATGCCTTACACAGATGCTGTCATCCATGAAATTCAGAGGTTCATCTCTCTCATCCCATTGGGTGTCCCCCATTCCGTGATCAAAGACACACCATTCAGAGAATACATCATCCCCAGGGTAAGTTCCCTGTTTTCACTTGGAGAACATGCATAATGACGCAGTTTTTCACAAGTCTCAAAAGAAGAAATGAATAATTTTAGCAATTTTAGCTGTGAGAAAGTCTTTAGAAACTGTGCACTGTTCGAAGCCACTTTGCAATTTGAGATTTTTCTTTATAAAATGTGTACATGGTTATTTTATGCAAAAAGCAACATTTTCTCTACAGAAACCAGCATTTTCTCCATAGAAAAAATATTTCTGCAGAGAGGGATTATTTTCTGAGCAGAAAATGCTTTTTTTCTATGCAGAAATACAATGTTCTGCACAAAACAACTGTTTGTGAATTTTGCACAGAATATTTTCTGATTTGTGAAAATTATCGTCATTTCAGGATGCTTGTCACTGGAGTTCTCAACGCTCAAAAAAACCCCAATAAGGTGTTTTTTTTTTAGTCTCTTTTTGAGTAGCCAAAAAAAACCCAATAAGGTTTTTTTGGGCTATTTTTGAATATTCTTTGCATCCCCAAGTCAGAAATAGTACCTGTATCAAGAAGGGCCAGGGTTAAAATAGGGGTAAAGCATTTCTCTTAACCTTACTTGGTTTGGAGGGATCAATGAGGGGTTCACTCCTTCTCGGGGCATGTGACTTCATGGTTTTGATGATAAACAGCCTATCTCCCTGGATTCTTTATTCTTTGCAGGGCACCACAATATATCCTGTTCTGACCTCGGTGCTGCATGACAGCAAAGAATTTCCCAACCCCACAGATTTTGACCCACGACATTTCTTAAATGCTGATGGGACCTTCAGGAAGAGTGACTACTTCATGCCCTTTTCAGCAGGTACAGTGATCTCTTCCCCAAGTGGGCAATTGCACAAATGCACATGGTGTAAAGTCACAGTCAGGCACAAGTTCAAGGGTATATCCATCCATATTGTACCGTTAACGCCATTTTAATTTCTGTGGCTCCATCCTTCGGTATTCTGGGATATGTAGTTTGAGGATGTGCTGAAAATTCCATGCTTGATTGCTCTAGCACACAGTCCTCTGAACTGCAGCACTGACAAGTTCTCTAGCAGATAATTCTAAGCCCCTCATCAAACTACAAACTCAGGATTCCATAGGACAGAACCACGGCAGTTCAACTGGTATCAAAGGGAGATAATGGTATGGTGTGGACATTTCCCTATATCTCCCTATATATCTTTTCTAGATGTGATATACAGTCTTGATCTGTGACATGTGAATGCTGCAGGGAACATCACAGCTGAAATGTGACATGCCTTTTTCCATGGTAGGGAGGAGGGGCAGATCCAGATCAGCTCAGTAGCTCATGATTAGTTGGATGCCAAACTAGGTCGTAGTGTTGTTGTTACTTCTTCTTCTTCCTCCTCCTCTTCCCTTCTCAACGTGATAGAAAATGAATTTGAATTTGAAGAATATTTTGGTGAAAGTCTTGATGAGGTGTTAGGTTCTTTCACAACACCATCTCTCTCTCTCTCTCTCTCTCTCCCCCCCCTTCCCCTCCTCTCTCTAACACACACACACAGAGCTTTTTCTTTAGTATCCTGACTTTCTTCAAGGGTTTTGTGAATGTCCCAAATATCCTTGGACAACCACCTCATTTATGCTTTTTTTTTAAATTATTATTTTCATTCTCTCTGGGACCCAGGGCAGCTCAGAACATAATTTTTACAATGAGAACATCCTCCTTACCTTCTCACACTTCAGTTAAATCCATGGAGGAGAAGTGATGACGAAACTTCTCTAATTCCTTATGTGTCAATTGTTGTTATTGTGTGCCTTTAGGTCATTTCTGATTTATGGTGACCTATCATGGGGTTTTCTTGGCAAGTTTGTTCAGAGGGAGTTTGCTTTTGCCTTCCTCTGAAGGTGAGAGAGTGTGACTTGCCCAAATTCACCCAGTGGGTTTCCAAGTGTTACCCTTATTTCTGGGGGTCCCAAGAGGGACACCTAAATGCGCTTTCAATTATATAAGTTGGGGAAATTAGCCAAGAACACATGCTAGCAATACAAGAAGCAGGGTAACATAGTGAGATCTTGAACCCTAAGTTTACGGGGTCGGGCCAAGTCAAGAAGCACACGGAAGTTGAAATAATAAATGTTGTTTTATTAAAAGTACAATCAAACAGTGTATGCAGCACACTCACACAGATAACTAAGGAAATAAAGGTTGGAGTGGGATAGAGGGATTTTTAGAGGAGTTGTTGGTTTGGGTAATACTCCACCTGTCCTGAAGCCCTGTTGGAGGCAGAGAAGCTGGGGAGCGTGGATCTCGGCACGTGGAGCTGAAGAGAAGGCTCGCTGGACAAAGCAACAGCAAGGCGGGATGGAAGCCAAGAGCGATCCAAGGAAGCGCTCAAAGTCAGGGGTTCTTATAGGGAAAATTGCGACCGCAGGCTAGTTCATACTTGGGGAAAACAATGGATTTGGGGCTGGAGACAAAAGCCTCCTAAAGGTCAGAATTTGAATGATTGAGTTATAGCCAAATTGTCAATAGGGTAGCCAGTATGCAAACACAGCGTGCTTGGCGGATGAGGATTCTTTTAATCAAGTTGCCTGCTCGGGGCAGGGAGTTCTTTGTAAGTTGCGTGCGTACCTAATAGAGTACTTGCCTTTGAGGTCTCCTGAAGTGGCGGGACGGCTATTTCTGGCCTGCCTGTATTGTGCTGGAATATTACAGCGATTATGGGCCGTGCCTGTCTGAGAGCTTGTCCAGAGGACCTTGCAAGCACATGGAGAGAAATGGGTAAAGGAGGCTGAATTATTGATATCAAAAGATATCTTTATATCCCACAAGCTCGGGCTAGCCAGGGCAGTAACACAAGGCCAAGAAGAGATTTGAGCCTTATGTTGCCAGAAGAGGTGGGGAACCTTGAGGTCCACCCACAATGTCAGAATCTCCTTAGAATTCTGGGGAACTGTAGTTCAAAGGAGATGTGGGAGAACAGCAGGATCTTTTCACTGGTGTATACCACCACTACTAACTGTAGAGGGGACTCTAATTAATAGTTGACAAAGGGTTTTATTTGGATTGACAAATATACACAAAATCAGACGCTCTTAAGAACCATACAAGGCTATCAGAAAGTGAGGCATGAAAGGTTGGATAGAAAGAGATTGGGTGGAAAGGGTGATAGTTACCAATCCTGAAGAAGAGGGTCAAAGTGGAGTGGCTCAGACACTGTCTGAGGGTAGTACAGAGGGTCTGGAGCACCATGTGCAGTGTAATAAGCACAATGTACTACAATTTGTTGAGGCTGAAGCTAGGGTTTATTTACTCTATCTCCTACCATGAAGAGGGTGCGGA
Source organism: Cyclura pinguis (assembly GCA_030412105.1). NCBI lineage: Eukaryota > Metazoa > Chordata > Lepidosauria > Squamata > Iguanidae > Cyclura > Cyclura pinguis. The sequence continues at coordinate 10,447,792 of CM059599.1, read as the reverse complement.
GACAAAGTAGTAATGGTTTTCCTACAGAATTGACGAAGGAGTCTGGAATGGGCTGATTTCCTTAATTCTAGGTGACAAAACATTGATGGGAGTTATGGCAATCTCTTAATGTCTTGATTGAGTGGGGGCATAAGGGAAGGTTTCTGTAGGGCACTGTTCAGGGATGGTCTCTGGTTGCTTCATCTGGGCAGTTTGCCTCCCATTGTATTTGAGTGTGCATGGAGCCTGAGGTGTTAAAAGGATTAACATAAACACATTAGTGTCTGTGTTGCAGGCCAAATCCTCTCCGGACTTATGACCTGACCATGTCTACTACCATAGTCTTCTGGCTAGTGTGACTTCGATCATGCTTCCCAGGCATAAATATGTTCAATGATGAAAATAGCACATCCCTCAGAATCAAGGTATAGGGTATGGTACCATTTGTTCTCCAGAGTCATAGTCCAGTGTTCAAACCACTACATCACACTGGCTCTTTGTGCTATATAGAGAAATATATAATAGAAAGGACAAACATGCCATATCTTTGTTCACCTCTCAGTGATATGATACCAAGTGAAATTCATCATTTCCTTCTGTGACACCCTCTTCTTTTCTACTTCCTCTGTGGTCCTTGCAGGCAAGCGGATCTGTGCAGGAGAAGGTCTGGCTCGCATGGAGCTCTTCCTGTTCCTCACCACCATACTACAGAACTTCAAGCTGAAGTCTCTTACAGACCCCAAGGACATAGATATCATGCCCCGGCTGAGCAGTGTGGGCAACCTCCCCCAACCCTATCAGCTGTGCCTTGTCCCTCGCTGAACAGCTCACCTTTCCATAGTGGATAGCCTTGCACTGTTGGCAATGGCAAGAGAAATTCTGTTCCTTCTTCAACTTTAAGAGATGTTTTCTACCACTTCGTGGCTGAGCAACAAAATGATAGACGTATCAAAACTATAGCGCTACTCCAGCACCAAGTAAAAACAGGACTGATCATTAAAATCTTTGGCGACTAATTGTTTTCACCCAAATTTTTGCACGTACCTAGTTTTAAATTTCTTTTAACATTTTAAAATGGTTTACTATGCTTTGGCTTTGTTGAAATTGTGTGCTGAACTCTGGTTGCTTACAAGGATATTTAAAGCCCCTAAATGGCCTTGGACCTCAATCTCAGAGGGCATATGTCTCCCCATGCGAGAATTCTGGGGGACAGATCTGCCCAGTGGGCTTCCCTCTGTGTCCTACCAGTTTGGGCAATCAGGTGGAGGGAGGACTTTTCTGCACCCCAGTTGTGGGATGCTCTCCCCAACATTGGTTCCATTCCAGCACCAGTCAGGACATGCCATTTCACTGAGGCTTCTGGGTCTCAGTTTAATTTTAAATGTGCATTTATGTGGTTTTTAAGTTTTACCGCCTTTCTAAACCTGTTGCCTTGCTTAAAGTGTTTTTATTTTGCTGACAGTATTTTATTCCTTTAATTTGGATTTTTGAAAAATTGTTTTGTTGTTTTGTTTGTACAATGCCCTGAAATTCTGTGATGAAGGGAGGGGTAAAATAAAAAAACTTGTATAAACAAACAAACAGGTCTCTGTTGATTGTATGTTTTATATTGTTTTCGGTTTATTTTATTTGCACGCTGCCCTGAGATCCTGTGATGTAGGCTGGCATGTAAATATTTTAGTAACTTGAATAAAATGAATAAAAAAGTTAGAAGCTGCTGGCCTGTTTACACAGAATGGATGTCCTTCTTTTTAAGTATTCTGAATTGCTCACCATTCAGCTCCACTAGAATAGTTTGGATGACGATCCTTTGTCCTCCTGAGCTTTATCTTCAGAGCTATCACCAGTGACTCCATATTGTGCCCTTCCCTTGACTTTTCACTTTGGCTCTTTATCTATTCCCACTTTCTGCTCTCGGTGCGGGAGATCCATAGCTCAACTATCTGTAATGTCCTAGATAACTTGCACTCCACAGACTTCACTCAGGGTTAAACAGAAGTGTTTATTTCTAGCAAAGCAAGTAAAACAGCAACATGTTCTTGCTGAGACTAAAGCATATTGGGCAGTTACAGATTTACCATGTCATACCATACCATACCAGTTACAGATATACTTTGTCATACAAATTTAGGCATGCATAGCAACGACTGGTGAAAATCTAAATCTCACATCATCCCAACAGTTTAGTTATTTTCCCAGACCCTCTGTTGTTTACATATATTTCATCCTTGAAATCAGGCACAAATTCCCTATAATTATGGGGTAGGCAACCAACAACTGCAAACTACAGCTATAACAACTTCTTTAAAAATATTTACTTATTTACTGATCTCTGTGTCCAGTTCTGGACACCACTGTTCAAGAATGATATTGACAAGCTGGAATGTGTCCAGGGGAAGACAACCAAAATGGTAAAAGGCCTGGAAACTATGGCCTAAGAGGAGCAGCTTAGGGAGATATGTATTTTTAGCCTGGAGAAGAGGGCGTTAAGAGGTGCTTATGAGGAGGGATTGTATAAGGTTGCTGAAGCCATGTAATCTCTTCTGTTCTACATCTTGCCCCTTGTTTTCTTGATTTAACTGTTAATAGGCTATTATTGCAAGAATTGCAGAGAATGTTTGGGAGGGTATTGTTTATCATCTCAGTCATTCTCTTTTTCTTTCAATATTTTTCTTAAAAAAGGAAAAAAACAATAATAAAAATATAACTCGCTAAATTTCGGTCTTGCTGAGTAGCCTCGCTCAATGGTTCTCAACTTTACTTTTATCATGGACCCCCTTTTAGATCTGTCTTGTTGCCATGAACCACCAAGGCTTGACTCAAGATTGAAAACCCTCAATGCATCAAATATTTATTTTAAGTTACTCATCAAGGGTCTTCAAATTGAGAGAGGACGGAGAAAAAAGTACATGCACACACTCCTGTTATAATTATATTATCAGAATGATTCCATATAAATTAACTTCTTCTTTCTTTCTTTCCTTCTTTCTTTCCTTCTTTCTTTCCTTCCTTCTTTCTTTCTTTCTTTCTTTCTTTCTTTCTTTCTTTCTTTCTTTCTTTCTTTCCTGTAAAAGTTTATAAAAGCTTTGTGTAATCCCTGTGAGGGCATCACAATCCCCCAGAGGTCCCCAGACCAGAGGCTAAAAAGATCTGGCCTAGTTTAATCCTCTATTTGTGTTTTTTGTTCATTTGATAATTCGACTAGCAACTTGTTTACTACGCAGGTACATCTGTGTGTGTTTTAGGTCATGAAACTTATTCTCCTTCCACCCTAATTTTCCCAGTTTTCAACAACTGCCTCATTTATTTATTTCTTGCTTTCTCAGGACAATACCTCCCCTGCACCAAATCATCTCCTGATTGTGAAGCAAAGCAAAGAGAATTATTTTATTGATGTCTTCACTCACGGTTGAGTAAGCAAACAGGTCAATTTGACTTCTATTGGATTTCCTTATCAGGTGTTCTATTGGATTTCCTCATTTATATATTATTTACAGTTTTAACCACTGGTGTTATTACCATTGCACCTGATCATTAGCTTACTTTAATCCAGTTCTACTCATCTAGGTTTCTCTAGACCTCTGTAGTTCTGAGAGGTTGCTGGGGTTCTATGATAGAACATGATTGCCCCCCCCCCCCCACTTTGAGCTATAGATATAATATTTTAATAAAGGTTTTCCCTGAGACCTGAAAATTATTTCAAGGCTTCTTCCAGGATAAAAAGGTGAGCAAAGGCTGGCTTAATCAGTCATGAGGCATCTCTGAAGGAGAAATCCATATCTATGCATACTTACATGTCCACAAATATGAGAACTGGAAAAAATGTGCGTTTTTAGCTGTCAACAATAAGAATGGAAAGAAACTTCAGCATTATTCCTTCCTTCCCAAGTTGAAAAATGGGGTTCCCAACTGCCTGGTAATGATAATAGAACAGGAAAATGTTGCACTGTTGTGTGCTAGCATAAGTCCTTTACAACCAGTTTTATATTATGCTGAAGTGATTTTCCTGTCAGAAGTTTAGCTGCCCTGTTTTGTATAAGCTGAAGCTATTAAGTAATCTTCAAGGGAAGCCCCATGTAGAGCACATTACAGGAGTCACAAAGTTCCTGCGTCATAGAATATTGCAGCTAGTTTATTCGTGTCCAGAGAAGGCCATCGCTGACAGATGAGTCAAAATTAGCCCCAGCCACTCTAAGCCACAGAATCCACATGTGCCTCCTGTTACAGAATGGCTCTTGGAATACCCACAAGCTATGCTTCTGGTCCTCCAGAGGAAGTAGAACCCCTAATCATACATCCAATTCCTGAACCTAGGAATTGGAATAAAGAGCCCTATGTCCTTTTATAATGCTTATATTCAACATTAATGATCAAGAAATCTAACTTTTTAAAAAAGATTGTTGTTATTTATTTATATCCAATTTTTCCCCAATGCTGAGATTCAGAGTAGCTCACATCATTTTAAAAACCTCTACAAGAACATGAATAAAATGTGTAAATGAGGGACAGTTTTCGAATGACAGTAAAAAGCAAACAACAACATACAAAGAGCTGTGCTAGATCAAACCAGCACATTTTTCTGACCAGTCTTACAAAAGACCAGAAAATAGACCACATTTTAAAAATTATGATTACTATGGGCCTTTCTGCACTACACTGTTACAGTGATATTATCCCACTTTTAACATATCCTGTGGAATTCTGGGGTTTGTAGTTTACTGAGGCCAAAGAGCTCTCTGGCTGAGAATTCTAAAGGCCTCTCCTTAAACTGCAAACTCCAGGGTTCCACAGGATGTTGAAGTGGAATAATAGCACTATAACAGGCGTAGCGAGGAAATGCCCAATGAATTGAAAAAATGGGCTTGAAAGTCTGTCAAAGCCAGACAGATGTGACTTTGATGTTAGTAAAGCCAGCCATTTCTGTTAATCCTACATAAAAGCCCTATAGAAAGGTACAGCTAGAGAACAGAAGGACTGATGGCCAGGGAGAAAGAGGTTTCTCTGCCAGACAATCTTCTTTAGCCTGAGATTCAGATCTAATCTTTCTAGACCTTTCCTACAATTGTCAAAGAATGTTGAACTGTGCACAGGTATGGGAGATATATGACTGTCTTTTATACCTGACAATTCAAAATGTTTACGTTTGCTAGCCTAGTATTTCATCCAGCTAGCTTTTAGTGTCTGAAGGTTAATCTGATTTTTCTATTCACTAGGTGCCATCTGTGATGCCCAGACTGCTATTTCATTAATGGGTGCATCATTACCTGAAGAAGCCAAGAGAGTCCATGAAAGGATAACAATGGGAAGGCAGCCCATCTGCACGAGTGCGATCTCAAGTCAAACAGCCAGAAAGCAGGAAAGATTGCTATCAAATTCCTCTGAATTTGGCAGAAGGCTCACCTATATATAGATCTCCATATGTAGGCCCTCTGCATGAATATTCCTGGTGGAATTCATATGATGGCCGTAAAACCCACACAACCACATTCTTACAGCTGTTGAAATGTGCACTGTGTTCCTTTGAACATCCTCTTCAGTTCAGTTCATGTCCTTCATTAAATAATTTACTTCAGCAAGAAATTAGAGATAAAAGTAGAAAAGATAAAAACAAACAAATGTTTGTGTAGTTTTTTTTTGTGTGTGTGTATTTGAATATCTTCAGGCTAATCTACTTCTCCTCAGTGCTTCTTTCCTTCTGGTACACTATGACTTCTTGAGAAGTAACAAAGCAATGAAGCCAGCGTTTCTGCCATCACATGCATTCCAAAAGAAACATTCATGCGGATGGCTTACATGTAGAGGTCTCTATATAGGTGAGCCTTCTGCCAAATTCAGAGGAATTAGATAGAGGAATGAATAATGCTTAATTTTGTTTCCAGTCTTATTGTTGACAGCTGGAAATATACATTTTTCCCCAGTTCTCATATTTGTGGACATGCAAGTATGCATAGATACGGATTTCTCCTTCAGAGATGCCTTATGACTGAGTAAGCCAGCCTTTGCTCACCTTTTTATCCTGGAAAAAGCCTTGAAATAATGTTCAGGTCTCAGGGAACCTCTGCATAATAAACATTATATTTACAGCTCAAAAAAGGTGGGTGGGTCCAATCCACGCTCTATCACAGAACCCAAACAACCTCTCACAGAACCTTAGAGGTCTAGAGACACCTAGCTGAGTAGAACTGGATTAAAGTAAGCTAATGATCAGGTGTAATGGTAATAACACCAGTGGTTAAAACTGTAAATGATATATAAATGAGGAAATCCAATAGAACACCTGACGAGGAAATCTGATAGAAATCAAACTGACTGGTTTGCTTACTCAACCATGATGAGTGAAGACATCAATAAAATAATTCTATTTGCTTTGCTTCACTATCAGAAGATGATTTGGTGCAGGGGAAGTATCATCCTGAGAAAGCAAGAAATAAATAAATGAGGCAGTTGTTGAAAACTGGGAAAATTAGGGTGGAAGGAGAATAAGTTTCATGACCTAAAGCACACACAGATGTACCTGCATAGTACACAAATTACTAGTCAAATTATCAAATGAACCAAAAAAACCTCTTTCAATAATAGGCTATAAACAGTTAAATCAAGTAAACAAGTGACAAGATGCAGAAAGCAACTGACCATATAGCTTCTGCTACCTTACACAATCCCTCCTGGTAAGCACAGTGATTGAAGAATGCTAGTGAGATTCTTGCCCCAGGGCTGGCAGTAAGCAAAAACCCATTGCTGCTTTGTCCCTTTGGCATCAAACCATCTGAGTGTTGTAAACAACTTTCACTGCTTTTATAGACTGTATAGGGTTTTTTTGTTATGGTTCTGTTTTTTTTCCCCAGAATAAAAAAAAAAATTAAAAAAAATGAGTGGAGCCACAATTGTCACCAAAACTGACTTTTTTTGGTCACTGGGATACTTTTTGCCTTTGTTATTTTTGTAATTCTAAAGTGAGACTATCAAGGTGTTTTCTGCGGCTTAGAGTAAGGGATGCACCCAGGGTAACCAAAGCGGGGAATTGAACTGTTACCTCAAAATCTAGGTTCCACAAGGGCCACCCCATGATGCTAGTACCTCTGTGCAAAACTGGGGAATTACTTAGCTCAAAGAGGAGGCTTGCAAAAGGAGAGTAACTTAATGGGACCTTTCCTACCAATGTTTACGGGCTTCTGTAGGAAAAGAACCAGCCAAAGATTCAAAAGTAAGCTAAAAATGTGTTTTTATTGGGCGAATTTCACTCATGCATGAACACAAAAAACAAGCATTCACACAAGAACTAATTGAAGGATAAAGGGAGGAAAAATTATGTATAGAGAGGCTGAAGGGTTTGGGGGGAATTATAATTACCAGTCCAGAAGAGTAGTGAAGAGCAGAAATGTATTTTGGCTTAAGTAGGACATAAGGACAGTTCTCATTCAGGAGCCAGATGGACAGAGTGATGGGTAAGACCTTTGAGAGACTGCACTGGGTATCCTGAAATCAGGGGTATTTGTACCCTGAAAATAGCCTGTGGCAGTGAAGGTGTTATCCTATTTTTGAGGGTCCCTTGAGGGATACCTGACTGTACTGCACTTGATGGGGAATGGAAACTAGCCAGAGCATGAGCAATAGCACTGCAAGAGGCAGGGTAACCTAGTGGGGTCTTTTTACCCAGTTTTTACGGGGTCAGGCCAAGCCAAAAACCAAATCAAATGTCCAATAAATGATTTTATTAAAGGTAAGTCTTGCGCACCAACGCGCTCATGCACACATGAACCCAAGAGCTATTAAGAAGCAAAAGAGAGGAAATTGGACAGAGGGAGTATTGAAGGAGTGTTGTTGGGGTAATGCTGCACCTTGTCCTGAAGTCCTGGGTCCGAGGAGGCAGCAAAGAAGTAGGGCTCAGCACAGAGGGGGCTGGGGGAATCGCTCAACAAATGGAGCAACGGTCGGCTGGGGTGACCAGGAGAGATCTGAAGAAATGCTCAAAAGCCAGGAGTATTTATAGGGGAAAAAAGTACCTGGAGGACTAATCCTTTCCCAGGGAGAACAATGGGTGTTGTAGTGGGCATGAAGCCCCACATTGGTAATTTCCTTGGTGTGATGGGATTATTACGTGTTGTCAAAGTCTCCAGGATTTTGGAGGTGTTGTGGTGTGAATTCTGGTCCCCGCCTGATGGGATATTTGCTCGACCTGAGGCACACACACTAATCCTCTCAAGTCAGTGTCTCGGGGCTGAGGACCCTTTGTTTATTGTGTCTTTACACATATTGAGGTTTCCTGGGGCTAAGTGACGGGGATTTTACTGGCCTGACCTGGTTGTTGGTCTTCCGACCATGACTGCCTACGTGCCCTTTCAGGGGACCTCTCTGGCATATGGAGCTATATTTTAATATTAAAAATGTAGACCCTGGGATAGGGTTTCTCCCTTGAAGTAACAAAGGTTCCTGATTCAAGATAAAGGGAACCTGTTGTGGACAATGTGTCTTTTGCCTGTTGATGGGCTTAGTGCTTGATTGACAAAGACACAATGGGTGTTGTAATAGCTGTCTATTGTGGGGGCTGTGCGGAAAGAGGAAGGAATCCAGGTGTCCAAGGGACGGATATCTGTCAGTCAGTGTCCTGGTGGGCTTCTCACAGTTGGTTCCCTGGAAAATTCCAGCTTCTATTTAAGCCTATTATCCACAGGAATGGTGTGTATTTGCCTGACAAATGACTCAGTCTTACCTGGAGGAAGTTTCAAGCTGACCTATCCTTCTCAAGTTTATAGTCAAATTCCTTCCCTCGCTCAGTTTGACACCTCTGTCACCTTTCAGGTCTGATTTTGTTATCAGAGCCAATTAATACAGTTGCCAATCCAATATAGTGCCAATTAGGTATGGTGCCCATCCAAACCATACTAATATCAGGGATCCTCGAAGTGAAGCCTTACAGATTCCTGGTCTCCAGGGTTGCAGTCCAATGCTCAAAACACTACGCCACTATGATATCACTAGGATATAAATAAGATAAGGGATAAGAACACCAGTGCTTCTAACAGCACTATGAGATCTGACTGAGAATAACCTCCTAGCAGATGTAATAAGGATGCCAGGCTTCTAAAGATCCCTTGTATACCACAGTCTTTAAGATGTGAGACTCCTGGTGAAAATATCCTGAGATATTGGAGTTTTCACTCTGCCAGTCTAGTTTTAACCACTATATGAAATGGACATTAAGTTGGTCAGAAGTCAATAAAGATAACTCCAGACAAAATCCAAGTAGCTGACAAGTGATTTGTCATGGTTGTGTACCTTCATTTCTGACTTACGGAAACCCTATGATGGGGTTTTCTGGGGCTGTGAGTGTGTGGTAGGGGCCTCCATCGCTTTGTCTAAAGAGATAAGGGTGGGGGACCATGCCTGTTTCAGTTTGTCCACTAATCTTAGGGAGAGCCTTGGGCAAGTGGTTGGTCTTCAGCTGCAAAGGAGTAAGTAATAAGCAGTAAGAAGGAAGTGTTGTTACAGGGTTGTACACCGCCATGATGTGATATGATTTATCTGGCAAATATTAATTGGCACGAATATATCATATATCCTGCTATGGCTGCATGGTCATACTGATCAAGAAGAAACAGCTGCCTATACAAAATAAGGTAAGGAAAGACCTCAAAGTGTAGTCAAGTCGAAGTCAGGAAATCATCAGGAAATGCCAGCAATAACGGACTTACCTTTAGTCTTCAAATACTCAACCTTTAAGAGACAATTTATTTATTCCCACTCTAATTTGCCCAGTTTTCCACAGCTGTCTCCTTTCTTTATCTGTTGCTTTCTCAGTAAGATACTTCCCCTGCCCTAAATCATTTCCAGGAATGAAGCAAACCAAAGCAAAGCAAAACAAACAAAAGTATTTTATTGATGTCGTCACTCATAGTGGTTGAGTAAGCAAACCACCCAATGTGATTTCTATCGGATTTCCTCATTTATATTTATATATCATTTACAATTTTAAGACTACTGTTATTACTGTTGCACGTGATCATTAGCTTACCTTAATCCAGGGCTACTCAAACAGAGTTCCCTAGATCTCAAAGGACCTTTCCGCACTACACTTTTACAGTGCTATTATTCCACTTTCAACATCCTGGGGAATCCTGGGGTTTGTAGTTTACTGAGGCCCGAAAGCTCTCTGGCTGAGAATTCTAAATCTCTGTCCCTCAACTGCGAACCCCAGGATTCCATAGGATGTTGAAAGTAGAGTGGAATAACAGCACTATAACAGTGTAGTGTGGAGAGGCCCGATGAATTGAAAAAATGGGCTTGGAAGTCTGTCAAAGCCAGACAGATGTGGCTTTGAAGTTAGTAAAGCCAGCGATTTCTATTAACTCTATATAATGGCCCTATAGAAAGACCCAGCTAGAGAACAGAGAGATTGATGTCCAGGAAGAAAGGGTTTTCTCTGCCGGACAATCTTCTTTAGCATGAGATTCAGATCTGACCTTGCTAGACCTTTCCTACAACCATCTAAGAATGCTAAACTGTGCACAGGTTTGGGAGATATATGACTGTCTTTTATACTTCGCAATTCAAAATGTTTATGTTTCCCAACCTAGTATTTGATCAAGCTGAGATATAGTGTCCGAAGGTTTCCTATTCACTAAGTGCCATCTATGACGCCCTGATTGATATTTCATTCTTGTTTTCATCATAGCCTTTCAGACCAGTCACATTATAATTGGTTGTTAAGTCTGATGCAACTCTTCTGATCATTTTTAGTACTTTCTCCTTAGCTATTTTTGATTGTCTTATTTGCTAGCCATATTAGAGTTGTTCAGCTTGTTATGCTGTAGCTATTACTACTACTACTATTACTATTATTACCTCATCTAATATATAAAGTCAAAGCCTGTGAGTTTGTCTGTGTAAGGCAGGTGAAGACCTCATATGATTGGCTGTGTCAGGTGAGAAGATCTCATAGGACTGGCTGCCTTTGAAGATTCTATGGAATCCTGGGCTTGGCAGTTTAGGGAGAGGCCTTTAGAATTCTCAGCCAGAGAGCTCTTGGGCCTGGTTTGTTGCTATGGAAATCAGGCCTAGTAGCAAGGAGAAGGCCAGGGTGTTCTCTCAGGAAACCAACCTGTGTGTGTTAATAACTCTGAATACAGATTGGATTAGGGAATATGGAGAAAATTTACTGATAGTGGACAAGACAGTTTGGGGAATTAGAGACACAAGATGTCAAGTCTTTCTAACAAGTATTACCTATGAGAAAATAAAATCTCAGGCAACGCTGGGTGTATACATTAGTAATTTATAGTATTCACTGTTTTATAAAGAAGCATTACTTTTCACTACCCTAAACTTTATATTTGTTTTATGTTTGAGGGTGCTGCTGGTTCAAATAATATTTTCCCTTACTCATTGGAGCCATATACCAAGGGTAGTATAGAAGAAGAATGCAAAATCTATGAGAAGTATAAATATAGAATTGATTTAAGGAACAATGGAACAATTTGTAAAGTTAAACCCACTGAAATTCATTTTAAAACCACATACAAAGTAACAAAATGGCACAGGACACTATTAAAAGCCTGTCACAATAAATCATTTTATTATAATTTTTGAGAGTAAATACAAAGAGAAAAACAAAGGAAAGGAAAGAAAGAAGAAGTAGGGGTAAAGAAAGGAAGTCCATGGGATATAAAAGCGGGCTAGGCATATACAGGAATATCAACTGAGCATTTGTCCAAATTTAGGAATAAAGATGTTCCGTTCCACTTGAATTTCATTGTTACCCCAAAATGTAGGTGCCATGAGGGTCACTCTGTGGTGCCGGTGCCTCCGTGCAAAAGTGGGGAATTAATTAGCTCAAAATCAGAAGGTGAAATGAGAGGGGGGCAACTTAGTGAGACCATTCTACTAATGTTTATGGGCTCATGCAAGAAAAGAACCGGACAAGAGTAAAAGTGTATACTAAAAATGTGTTTTATTGACAATAAGTTCACACTCGCCCACACAACAGTTCAAATATGGACTCAATCACACAAGAGCTAACTGAAGAGAAGGGAGGAAAATGGCATAGAGATAGCAAAGGGTGTGGGCGATAATTACCAAATCTGGAGTGACGTGGAGAAAAGCAGCAGCTTGACTTAGGTGAAGAACCTAAGGACAGCTCTTGGTCAGGAGACAGATTGGCAGAGTGATGTTCAGATCTGTGAGAGACTGTACTGGGCAGCCTAGAATCAGGGGTATTTGTGCTCAAAAAACAGCCCATGGGCTGGACTGATGCTTGCCCTCCCAAGTGCTGAACAATAGGAGTTGCGATACATACATTGGGGGACCAATATGGTCGATGAAGAGAAGATGGCATAAATCTGTCCTCAACAGTTAAGGCAGGCAGATTATCTGACCAGTAACTTCTTTCTTGACAGGGGCTTGATCCCTGCCAAGTAAAGGGTGCTCTGTTTTACAGGGACCTTGAAGATATCTGTCTCAGTTGTAGGGATGCCGCAGGAGGCTGTCTGGAACTGAACAGCTATTGCTGGAGCCCAGACTGTTAGCAGAAATTGTTAAGTTACTGGGAGCCCGGAGAGAGAGCAAGTTGGTTCTCTCCTGCATGAACACTAATCTTCAAACCATACTTCTTGGTAAGAATAATATCTGTTTAACTAAATAATTGATATACAATACAAGTAGCCCTTGCATGTAACTTTGTAAATGTAAATTGATTGTTTTTATCCGTAAGAAATCATTTTTATATTAAAGAGAATAAGAAAATTAAAAATTACTAAATAATTTTGGACAATACAAATGGGTTAAGATATTTGATATTTGGTTTATGATCTGAATTAAGTCAGATGGCAAAGTTCAACAAAATTTGTTACTAAGACGTTCAACAAAGTGTTTTTGCTTAGAATAATAGGGTAATAGTAAAAGTAATTGAGGAAAGTAATAGTACCACTCTATTCTTCTTTGATCAGACCTCATCTAGAATAACATATCCAGTTCTGGGCGCCTCATTTCAAGAAGGATATTGACAAGCTGGAACGTGTCCAGAGCAGGGCAACCAGAATGGTGAAGGGTCTGGAAGCCATGCCCTATGAAGAGCAGATTAGGGAACTGGGTATGTTTAGTTTTCAGGAGAGAAGGTTAAGAGGGGACATGATAGCCATGTTTAAATATTTGAAAGGATGTCATATCGAAGAGAACAGGTTTGTTTTCCACTGCTCAGAAACTAGGGCAAGGAGCAATGGATTCAAACTATAGAAAAATAGATTCCTCCTAAACCTCAGGAAGAACTTGCTTACGGTCAGAGCCGTCCAGCAGTGGAATATGCTGCCTCAGATTGTGGTGGAGTCTCCTACTTTGGAGGTTTTTAAACAGAGGCTAGATGACTATCTGTCGGGAGTGATTTGAGGGTGTTCCTCCATGGCAGGGGGTTGGACTGGATGGCCCCTGTAGTCTCTTTCAACTCTATGATTCTATGATTCTATGAGTCTATGAAATGGAGATATTAGGAATAAGAGAAAAATAATATGATTAAGCTACTTTGGCAATTGATGGGTTTAATAAGTGTTAGAGAGAATTTTATTGATATTGATATGAGTGTAAAGTTAATTTGACTACAGATGCCGGCTATGATTTTAAAAGTGTTTAATGGAGATTTTTTTAAAAAGTTTTTTTAATGAAATTAGTAAATGAAATCATGAAAAGATTTAAAATTCAAAGACAGCATCTCTAATTCTTATTGATGGTTCAAAGGTATAGAAATTTGAAACAAAAAAGGCTGGGAAGTGTATACATACCAGAAATATGAGGATATGAACTATTATTATATATTTTTTAATGTTAAGAATTTAAATTTATTAGACTATATTAGTGGACCAGTTTAAAGCTGTAATAGGTATGATTTGTTAATTTCTTTTAGATGCTGTGGGTAATATGAATAGTAATTACAGTAATTTGTAAGATCAGATTTTTAATATTAAACACTGTTTAGCTAATAATATATATTTTAGATTGCTATAAAACAGGTTACTATGACTTTACTAAAAGCTGTTACTACAAAGGTGGGTTCCTCTTTTTAATTTAGTCTTATGTAGACTAATTTTAGCTTGCTATTGTTCGCAGCACTTGGATGACAAAGACATAATGGATGTTGTACCAGCTCTCTATTGTGGATGCTATGAGGAAAGAGGAAGAAACCTGGATGCACAGGGAAGGGGTTTGAGTCAATCAGTGTCCTGGTGGGCTTCTAGCCATTGTGTTGTCTGGGAAAATTCCAGCTTCAATTTAAGCCTATTATCCAAAGGAACAGTATCTATTTGCCTGATAAATGATTGAGTCTTACCTCGAGGATGGATCAGACTTCTCACGTTCACAGTCAGAATTCCCCCTGTCGGTTTGACCTCTCTGTCATCTGTCAGGTCTGATTTTTGATATCAGAGCCAAATGTAACATATTGCCAATTAGACGAGATGTCAATTAGATATGGTGCCCATCCAAAACATACCATTATGGGACCCTCATGCAGAGTCCTTATATCATTAATACCAAATTTTATATTTTACAGTAAACACTGATAAACAATACTTGTGGGATTCAATTCCTCTGTAATTAATGCTTCCAGCATAGGAGGGATGGCTGAGGCATTTAACGTTATGATCCATGTATACCATCAACAGGGGTTGCAGCTGTAAATACTGCTATAAGTCATCCAAGGGTAAATGATCCATGCCCTGCAATGCTGAAAATGTCAAGCATTCTTGTTCTGCACAAATCAATTATTCCAAAGTATAAATGAGTAATGTAACATGTTATGTAACAATACCATTTTATTTTATTGAAATGGAAGAGCTACCAGTGGCATACCAAGAAATTATCATTGTTCCAATTTATTGGGAGGTGGGTGGCAAAGAGTTACATGAGCAGTTGCCCTTAAATAGTAACATTTCAATATCTTCCTCCACAGGTATGAAAAAGTAAGAAATCTTATCTTAAACAACATAATATCCCCTTGCCACATGTTCCTTGCGGAGGTAAGGATGAAGGACATTCATCTTCAAATGTACAAACTCCAACTTCGTTGCATTGATACACAGTCTCTACAACCTTGAAACCACAGGCATCTCCTACGGAGAAAAAGGTGTTTTACTGAGGTGTTCTGGCATACTGGCCTACTTGGCACTATACCCATTGCTTTCTCATTCTCTCCTTTTCCAGGAAACAATAACCTGAATCTTGCTGTTAGTTCTACCTACAGTGGACTCACTGATTTAATAGAATCTAAGTGTTGACTCATCATTCAATAATTGATTCAATGAGTCCACTTTATTTTGGACATCCGGAAGGATTCAGGCTATAATTTGGAACAGAGGAGTTTTTTGCCATTGCGATGGTGATTATGGTGGTGATGATAATGATGATAATACGTTTATTTATAATGTGCTTTTCACCAAGGGGTCCTATGAAAGAGAGACCTCTAAGAGATTCTGTTATTGATCACCCTGCTAAGGTCTTGCAAGCTCAGGGCAGCTGCGGCTTCCTTCCTGCCTCAGTCCTCCTGTAATGTGTCCTTTTCTTTTCTTGCTGCCTTCAACTTTAATGAGCATTATCATCTTTTTCAATAAATCATGCCATCTCTTCTAATAATTATGTCAATGAGCATGTCTGCGTAGTAGGGATATACAACATATACCCATGTGTCTTCAGCAACTGATACTTAATACTCCCCAAAGCTTCCCCATCCAAAAGCTGAGTAATGTATTTTGAACAAGGCATTG
Organism: Cyclura pinguis; assembly: GCA_030412105.1. NCBI lineage: Eukaryota > Metazoa > Chordata > Lepidosauria > Squamata > Iguanidae > Cyclura > Cyclura pinguis. The sequence goes on along the minus strand of CM059599.1, from coordinate 10,432,070 downwards.
GGGAGCATCTACTTTTTAAATAGGCTGATTGATCCTTAAAAATGTGCATTTATTGTAAAGGACAGAAAGTGGCTCCCTTCCCATGCTAGTCCTGCCAGGAGGCAATCCATCCAGTGGGTTCAGGGGAAACCAGTGCATAACCTCCCACCCTGCCCAGAGAAGTTCCCAAAATTTCATACGTCAAGGAGATAGACTATAACTTTACACTTACATAGTTAAGGGATTATTGGGTAATAAAGGACAGACACATTGTTCAACTCAATGTGCAAACACAGGTGAAAGGAATGATTGTAATGTGCCATGCACAATGCATAACAGCCCAGAGACATCATGCCATGAACAAAAATGCACAACCACAAACATAAGAGAACACATGAAAAAAGGATGCCAACCAACAACTGTTATTTGGGGTAGGCTTGGGTGGCGTGAGTCGCTCCACAAAGGCCATGCAATAGCACTCCTGAACTTTGACGACTTCACACTCATTCTTCAGTGATCTTATTCTGTAGCTCTTTGGCTTATGCCTGAATTTTTATTTTTAATACTACTCATGCCTTACCTGAAGAAGCCAAGAGGGTCCATGAAAGGATAACAATGGGAAGGCAGCCCGTCTGCATGATTGGGATCTCAAGTCAAACAGCCAGAAAGCAAGAAAGATTGCTATTTAATTCCTCTGAATTTGGCAGAAGGCTCACCTATATATAGACCTCCACATGTAAGCCGTCTACATGAACATTTCTGGTGGAACGCATGAGATGGCAGAAACACTGGCTTCATTGCTTTATTGCTTCTCAAGAAGTCCAGGTGTACCGGAAGGAAACCCTAAAGAAAAGTCGATTACCCTGAAGATATTTAGAGTTGAGAAATTATGGAAACACACACAAACACACTTACTTATTTTTAATTTTTCTATTTTTATTTCTAGTTACTTGCTGAAGTAACTGATTTAATGAAGGACATGAACTGAACTGAAGAGGATGTTCAAAGGAGCACAGTGCACATTTCAACAGCTGTAGGAATGTGGTTGTGTGGGCTTCTACATCCTGTACAGGGATATTTATGTTACAATGCAAAAATAATCCATCTTGGGTGTTTTTTGCATGGGGGTGGTATGTTGGGAGGAAGAGGAAGAACAAAGAAGTAGATGCTTTAAATAATGATAATGACTTACCGGGGGGGGGGGGGGAGATAGAACTGCTCAGCTCTATTTTCGTCTCAGTTTTCTCCTTTAAGGGAAACTGTACAACACAAGAGCTCCTAGATAATGCATATGTAGCGTGAGAGTACCAGCTAATATAAATGATTACAGGGATTTTAGAACAGAGCACAAAACAGTCAGTCCAAGAGCTTTCATAGGGGAGTTAGGAACTGCTCTGATCACAAAGAGCCAATATGGTTTTTTCAAGAACATATGCCTTATTAAACCTGAGTTGAATTCAAGAGCTTCTGCTGGTAGAAGGCTTTAGTTAGAGGAAATGGGATGGATGATTTCATAAACAGGTTGTCCTCCACTACCCAAATTTGCAGAGAGTTGGTGGGTTTGGCTTATGTTTGAAAGGAGTGGTGTAGAGGCGAGAAGAAGGAAGTTCCATTGTGTGTGCCGAATTCCACTCACACAGCATTGAATTTAGTGTAATTCCCTTTTGCTTGATAACGGGATCAGTCTAAAATATCAAGGACTGCTGTGGCTGTAATGTTATTTGATTCAGTGGACTTACAATTGGTCCATAGACCATCTCAAAGCATGGTGGCGTTTCAGGTCGACGTGGCTCAGATGGATTGTGTAGATCCATTCCAATCTGGCTTTAGGTCTTATTATGAGATAGAGAGTGCTGTGATCCCCTTGGTGGATGACTTGTGGTAGACATGGACAGTGAGAGTATGTTCCTGATGGTTCTACTGGACTGCTCTTTAGGTTTCAATATAATTAGCCATGGCATCTTGATGATTTGTCTTTCTTGGGTTGGACTTGATTGCAGTGCTTCTTGATAAGTAATTTCAGAATGTGGTGCTGAGGTTGTTTTTGTGTGTCTTCAAGTAATTCCCAACTTATGGCTACCCTAAAGCAAATGTATCATGACGCTTTCCTGGGATGAGAGTGTGTGACATTGTTACTGCCCTGGTTAGTCCAAGCTTTGGGGATATTAAAGATATCCCTTGATACCACAATTCAGCTGCACTTCTCTATTCCTTTCCACGTGCTTGCGAGGCCACCGGACAAGCACGTAAACGAGCTCGGCCGTTAATAGCCGTAAGATTCAAACTACAATACAGGCAGGCCAGAAATAGCTGACTCACTGCTTTAGGAGACCTCCAGGCAAGTACTCTAATTAAGTATGCACACCACTTACAAAAGAGCCTCTGCCCCACGATGGCAGCTTGATGGGTAAACTATGCAATACCCAAGTACTCTGGGTTTGCATACTGGCTACTGTAATGAGAACCGTTACGAAAACTCTGTCATTCAGATTCTGACCTTTCGGAGGCTTTGTCTCCAACTCCAAATCTATTGTTTTCCCCCAAGTACGGCATAGCCTGCAGTCACATTCTCCTTATAAAAACCCTTGATTCCGAGACCTTCCTGGGATGGCTCCCGAGTTTCATCCCGCCTTGCTGCCGTTTTGCTTGGCGAGCCTCCCCTCAGCTCCACGTGCTGAGCTTCATCGCACCCCAGCTTCGCTCTCTATTGTTCTGGGCTTCAGGACAGGTGAAGTATCACCCAAACCAGCAATCCCTCTACAAATCCCTCTATACCACTCCAACCTTTATTTTCTTTAGTTATCTTGTATGAGTGTGTCGCATACACTGTTTTGCTTGTATTTAATAAAAATCATTTATTAATTCAACTTCTGTGTTCTCCTTGACTCAACCCGACCCAGAAGACATAGGGTTCAAGATCTCGCTACGTTACCCTGCCTCTCGTAACGCTAAGCAGTGCTCTGAGCTAATTTTCTCCACCTTTAGTTGAGCACATTTTGGTGTCCCTCCTGGGACCCCCAGTTCACAGGGTAACAACATGTCCAAGGTCATCCAATAGATTTTTATGGCTAAGAGGTTGTAGTCCAACACTCAAACCACTACCCCACGTTGGTTCTATGCTGAGGTACCTCTGTTTAAGAATGTGATTATCAGGCTTCTGTTCCAGGGCCCCAGAGGGATTCCCCTTCCCCTCATTTTGCAATCTATCTGATTTTGAGGATTTCTTTCAAGGAAGTAGCTGGAGACAAAAGTTCCTCTTTTCAAAATAAAAAAGTACTCCATAGACTAAACTAGGTAGGTGTGGTAAAATAAGGTCATATTGGCTTCCACGCTCCCTGGAGCATATAGAGGGAGAGATCTAGGTTTAAAAAGTTGGAATTCCAATTTTTCAGATGATAGGGGACAATAGGGGACTTAATGTGACCTGTGGGCTGCATTTACCCCAAATGACCCAAAGAAGTCTCTCTTGTTCCTCGTATTATTAAATGTATACACAGAACCTCTAGAAGAGGTGATTGTGCTCCTAGGGAAAGAACTTTTGATAATATACAGTACTGCCTGAGATAGCTGTTTTTCTAAGGACCACGGCTGAGATCCTAAATCATCACTAAGAAGTGTCTCTTGGCCCAGCCACCAATCCAATCCTTTGTCTCTACTAGGATCTTCATCTTAATTTCTGTTGCTTCTTACTTTTATCTTTCTGGTGTTTCATCTTGATGTCAGTCTAAGCCAGGGAGAGCTTTATTTCTGTCATATACAGTTTTACGTGTACTGTTGGCTACTGTATCTCTCCTTTTAATTCCACCTTCATTCTTTTTTAATCTTGGAATCTGCCTTCACCTCTGTTCTTAACTGCTACATCTGTACCCTTATTTCCAATTTCAACTTTTTCATCTCTGCCATCACTAGTTGATGAGCATCCATCTCTCTGTTCTGGTCTGTAGAAGCTCTTCTCTGTGTTTGTGCCGCTTTCTGATCTGCTGTTAAAACTTGGTTTGCCCATCTGACAGTTTCTTTTTCCTTTGACATCCTTCACAGCTGACACTACTCTATTCACTCAGCTTTATTTTTCGCTGTTTGTACAGTCATCCACATTTGCTAGGGCTAGGGGCACAGGACTCCCATGAAAATGGAAAAACCATGAATAACTGTAGGTCCTTCCAACCCATATTTATCACACAAAAAAAGTACGATCACCATATTCAACCTACTGTGGATTCTTCTGAGGCATCAGGATTCCTTCACAAGGCAGAAGTGGGTGGCTGGTGGGACTTCCGATCACTTCCACTGCTGTCCCACACCATTTTTAATAGGAACTAACAATCCTCATTCGCAGTTTCTGAGTCTCACAAGACTGGCAGTCCCTATTAAAAATGGCAAAGGGAGGCTGCAGAGGTGACAGCAAATAATCTGGGAATAATCAAATCTGCAAAAGTGAAACTCGCAAATGTGGAGGGCTGACTGTATTCTATTTATTCTCACTTTCACCACCAGATGTCATTATAGCAGTAACTTCATTCACCAATTTGCCTCTTTCGCTCTATCAAAGGAAGATTTGAAGTTCAATGTAGCTTCATATACTGTTGTTGCTAACACAATATGATCCTGGCTGTTAGCAGTTTCCCATGATAGACAAGTTTCCCTCTTAATTTTCTCTCTCCCTCTCTCTTTTTTAAAGAAAATTAGACTGTCTTTTTAAAAACGCATATTTCTCTTTGCTGCTGCCTCAACATGGCTCCAACAGGGTTCTTTTCTGTCTATTAGATAAAGTAGAAAGTCACTCATGCTAAGCAACTGTAAAATGAAATTGGTCCTGCAAAGGGCTCTCCTGAGCCGTATACCAAACAAAAGAACTCAGGAGTCTTGAGTGGATTAAGAAAGAAGACGTTATTCAGTTGTGCAGCTGGGCTAACCCCAAAACAAGGCCGAGGAAAGAATACATTGTTCATTCAGAATTTATACACTCTTTGTTTTTCTACAGGTACAAGTTAACAACTCTCATCGGTTAAAAATTCACACAGGTGCACTAGCCACATCTAATATATAAAAGTCAAAGTTTGTCTGTGTCAGGTGAAGACCTGATATGACTGGCTGCCTAAGAAGATTCTATGGAATTCTGGGGTTGGCAGTTTAGGAAGGGGCCTTTAGAATTCTCAGCCAGAGAGCTCTTGGGCCTCAGTCAACTGTGTCTCTCTTGAATAGACCAGTTGCTATGGAGATGAGGCCTAGCAGCAAGGAGAAGGGCAGTGTATTCCCTCAGGAACCCAAACTCTGTATGTCAATAACTCTGGATACAGAGGGCAAAAATTGCAGACACTGGACAAGACACAAGAATTTCAGACACAGGACCTCAAATCTTTCTAACAAGTATTACATATGAAAAAATAAAATCCCAGGCAACGCCGGGTACATACAGTAGTGTTATATAACTTTCTGGTAACTTCTCCCATCTATGCATGCGATTGTTCATTTCTATACCAAAAAGTTACATTTTACCTATGCAGGAGGCAGGCTTAATTTATGCAGGAGGTGTGCTTTGCCTCCTGTGATGTACTTTAGGTTATTCTAGGGCACCTTTGCCCTCTTCTTATCTCAGGCCCTTTTCACATGGCATTTCTCCTGTGAAAGGGCCTCTGGAGCATTGCGTGATTGCAAGGAGCATTTCAAACAATGTCCTCGCAGTTGCGTGAAGCTGCCAGGGTCAGCAGGTGCCGATCGCACACTATATCATTTTCGGCTTTTAGCTGAAAATGGTGTGCGATCATGCATCGCTCCAGCGCCCCACGCACACTTACCTTGTGTTACTGTAGTTTCTAGTCCGAACTTGTGGGATATTAGATATCATTTGATATCAAGAATTTGGCCTTCACTACCCATTCCTCTCCACGTGCTTGTGAGGCCCCCAGACCAGCACGCACACGGGCACGGCCGAAAATAGCTGAACCATTCAAAACCAATCCAGGCAGGCCAGTATTTTCCGGACTGCAGCTTCAGGAGACCTCCAGGCAAGTACCTTCTTGAGATCACATTATGTATGCACACTGTTTACGAAAGATCCCCTGCCCCGAGCAGGCAGCTTGATGAGCCGAACACTCCACTCTCAAGCACTCCACGTTTGGATACTGTCTACTCTATTGACAACGCTGTCATAATTCAATCATGCAAAATACTGACCTTTCGGAGGCTTTGTCTCCAGCCCGAAACCCGTTGTTTTCCTCGGGAATGGACTAGCCTACAGGCACATTTTCCCCTATAAGATCCCCTGATTTTGAGCATCTTCGGATCGCTCCGATCACTCTGATTTCCATCCCGCCTTGCTGTCGCTCCATTCGACGAGCCTTCCCCTCAGCTCCACGTGCTGAGAATCTCCACTTCTATGGACTTCTCTTCAGACTATCCAGGCTTCAGGACAGGTGTAGTATTTCCCATGCAAAAATCCCTCTTAAAACCCTCTATCCAACTCCTACCTTTCTTTTATTAGGTCTGTGTGAGTGTGTTTGCATACATACGTTTTGACTGTGTTTATCAAAAATAAAGAAAACAATTATTATTTACTTCTGTTTGCTCCTTGACTCGGTCTGACCCCGTAGACACTGGGTTCAAGATCGCGCTAGGTTGTCCTGCCTCTTGTATTGCTTAGCTTGTGCTCTGCTAATTCCCATTCCCCATTGTGAGCACATTGAGGTGTCCCTCCCGGGACCCCAGAAATCAGGGTAACACTTGCATGTGATGCTCCAGAGCCACGGCCCTCATGCTTCCAACCCCAGCGCAACCTGGGAAAATACTCACCTGCACTGTGGAAGGAAGAGGCGGAGCCCTCCTGTTGCCTGCCAGCTGGCAGGCAGATCTTGCGGAGCTGAAGCAGCAGGGACTCGAGAACCTCATGGAAGAGGCTGTTCACGCTTTCCCCATGCAATTGTGCCGGACAGAGGTAAGGTGCAAAAAGGGCCTCAGCCAGCTACAAGCAGTTACTTATCCCTTTTTGTTTGTTTGTTTTTCCCCCAGCATCTTTCCATAGTATCAATTTTTGCATCTTCCTATACAAGCTTTCGCTGTTCTCAAAATGTAACTTTTTATCAGTGCTAGTTCTAGCAAGTGTATTCCAAAGACCTTCATCTCAGAGTTCCGAGAATAAACAATAGGAGCTTCAATACAGCTTCAGAGAAATGTAGGAACCATCCGGCTATACCAGTATGGCTTTAGTACTGCAAGGCCCATTGCGCTCAACAGCAAACTGTAAAACACTGCAAACTCAACAAATTTCCCATACACATTCCTGCATTATATACCACCACAAAGGTGCATAAAGTTACATTTTTCTGACTCCACAGGGTGCTCTATTTGATATTTTCTTCATCAGCTGTTTAAAAAGTCTGTAGTATGTGTGTGTGTGTGTGGGGGGGTTACTAACACAAAGGCTTCAAGGTGACAGGGACAGCCTGAGTCTTTGACAATCCATCTAGCACCCACAGGGGTTTGGCAACTTCCCCTCTTCCTGGATCAGCCAAAATGTAACCTGCATGGGCTCCAAAGGTTCCCTGGGGGGGACCAAATTCAACCAGGTATTTTTAGTCTCATTAAACACCTCCTAACACCTTGAGGAGGGAATCCCTAGGAAGCTATCCCTGGGGTGCTCCATTTCCCTCCACCATCCAACTGGAAGTCAAAGGCATTGAAATAATTAAAGACTTTCTAGGCTCAGTTGTAAATCACAATGAAGGCTGTATTTAAGAAATCGGATTAAGACTAAGGGCATTTCCATACTATACTGTTTTAATGCTATTATTCCCCTTTCAACATCCTATGGAATCCTGGGGTTTTCAGTTTAGGGAGGGGCATTTAGAATTCACAGCCAGGGAGCTCTTTGGCCTCGGTAAACCACAAACCCCAGAATTCCACAAGATGTTGAAAGTGGAATAATAGCACTATAACAGCATAGAGTGGAAAGGTCCTAAGACTTTGAAGGGTGGCTATGGTGGAACTAGATAAGACCTCAAATGTAAAGATGCATGACTGAATATGAAAGTTGTCTAGGTATGGATGTGAAAGCTTGAAAGTGGAGAAAGCTGTTGTAAGCCACCTTTGGTCCCAGTCTGGGAGAAAGGTGGCATATAAAAATATTAAAAGAAAGAAAGTCAATTCGTTTGAAGTGTGGTGGTGGGGTAGAGTTTTTCAGATGCCGCAGACTGCCAAAAGGATGAATAAATGAGTCATAGAAATAAAAAACAAGTCTGAATTCTTACTAGAAGCTAAAGTGACTAAATTCAGAATGGTGTACTTTGGACACATCATGAGATGACAAGACTCATTGGAAAAGACTATAATGCTTGATAAAGAACTGTGTAGGAAATGAAAAGGAAGGTATGGCAGGCAGATTGACTCAATAATGGGAGCCACAAATCCCTGAATTTGTAAGACCTGAGTAGGACTATTCAGCACAGGGTGTCTTGGACACCTGTCACTGATCAGTAGCTGTTGGGTTTTCAGGTCATTTCCAACTTATGACAGCCCAGAGGTATACCTGTCATAGGATTTACTGGATTTGTTCAGAGCGATTTGTCATTGCCTTCCTCTAAAGTTCAGAGAGTGTGACTTGCCCATTGTCAACCATTGGGTTTCCATGGCCGAAAAAGAATTTGAACTCTGTTCTCCCAAAATTCTAGTTCAACACTCAAACCGCTACATCATGTTGGTTCTCAATGACAGAGTCACCATAAATCAAAACCAGACTGATGGCACATAACAACAAATAAGTGATGAGATTTACTACAAAAAAAAATATAATTCCAGTGCCATATTTGAACCAAAATCTGTTACTCCTAATCATCACATAACCGTTAAATGAATAATATCCTGGTAAAGTTAACAAATGTGATAAAACGAATTTGCATTCTAGCTAGGACTTAGAACTGGTGTCCACGCAGGAAACAGTAATATGATCTCTTTAATTTTGCTAAAGGAAAGGAAAATCCATGGCAGAGGAGCTACATTTCACTGACACACAGCCACAAATTTTTTAAAATAGTTTATCATGGGTTTATTTAAAAAAATGCAGTTTAAAAGCAAGATGTCTTAGTCATCGTAGATTGGCCATTCTCCATCGTAGATTGGCCATTCTCCACTAAATCTGCAGGAAGACAATAATTTTCATCATAAGTTTCTTGAATTACCACCAAGAAGCATGCCACAAAATAACAAAATACCTTAACATGTATTTACACATGTACACACGTATTTACATGTGTAACGTCTTTGAATGATAATTTGTGAATGGGATATTTAAAATTAATGTTACTAAATGAGAAGTATTAGAGTGGATTTAGAAGATGCATTCTGTTTGTTGTTTTAAAATGTTGCTTTTATACACACACACACACACACACACACATACATATATTTATTTATATAAAATACCCTAAGTATTTGTTGTTAGTCAAAGCTTCAGCAAGAAGTGAATGCATACAGGTCATTTATTTTTGATTATCACCTGGTTATTTTTCTTGATAGGGAGATAGATTGATTGATCAATCAATGGAATATTTCTGGAATATTTCTTGTTGTTGTTGTGTGCCTTCAAGTCATTTCCGACTTATGGTGAACCTAAGGTGAACCTATCACAGGGTTTTTGGAGGCTGAGAGTGTGTGACACGCCCAGGGTCACTCAGTGTGTTTTTATTGATTGATCAATCAGTGGAATATTTCTGGAATATTTCTTGTTGTTGTTGTGTGCCTTCAACTTCCATGAACTGAGGGTGGCATTGGCAGAAGCAAACAGAGCAGCATTTTATTTATTTATTTATTTATTTATTTATTTATTGCTTGCTTGCTTGCTTGCTTGCTTCCTGGTAGGATAGAGTTTTAAGATCAAATCCAGCCAGGGAGGAGTATGTGCAAGTATGTGTCCACTGAATTCACCTGAGCTGAAGCCAAGAGCTTTGGACACTGTCAGACAGGACCCTAATTTAAAGTGCTTCATGCTTAACATGATTATTTATTTGTTTGTTTAACAATCTAGTTATTCCAATATTTCTGCTTCCTCCCCCTTCTAAAGATTTCCAGGGTGGTGTACAACAAAATCAATTTAACCCTTTTAAAACAATTGTAAACAGTAATTTAAATCATTTAATTTACAAATAACCAATGTGTAAATGGGAACTGCATGCCCAGGAAAATGGAACTCCAACATCCTGGCTGACCAGAGGTGGCTGGTGACAAATGCTCTGCTTGGTTTGCAGTGTGTTTGTGGTGATGCTGTTGCTGTTGCCATTGTTGTGTGCCTTCAGGTTGTTTCCAAGTCAGGGGGACCCTAAGGTCAAACAGTCACAGGGTTTTCTGGGGCTACGTGTGTGTGTGATGTGCCCAAGGTCACTCAGTAGGTTTCCATGGGGGAGTGGGGAATCGAATCCTGGTCTCCAGGATCACTCAGTAGTATCATCAATGGGCAGCAACCCATCCTGGCTGATGCCATTTCTCTCTCATGGGTCTTGGGTGCTAGGCCTGGGCTTGCTTACTGCCTCCCCATGCCTTGTGCCTCTTTTACTGGAACAGGACAATTACAGGACCATATGAAGTCACCCACAAAGTGAGGGTTCACCGACTTGCTCATCTCTTCCTATGTCATATGTACAATTTTTGTTGGCAATTTTGCTTCTGAATTCAGCAGAAGGTAAGGCAGCCAAAATCTGTTTTGGTCAGACATCACTTGGAATACTGTGTGCCTTTCTGGGCACCACAGTTCAGGAAGAATATTGACAACCTGAAACATGTCCAGAGGAGAGTGATTAAAATTTTAAAAGGTCTGGAAGCCATGCCTTATGAGGAGCAACTTAGGGAGTTGGGTGAGTTTAACCTGAAGAAGAGAAGGTTAAGAGGTGACATGACAGCTATGTTTAAATATTTGAAGGGAAGTCATTTGAAGGGAAGCCATATGAAGGAGGGAACAAGCCTGTTTTTTGCTGCTCCAGAGACATGGAGTTATGACTCCATGAAGCAATGGAGCAATGACTTCAAACTTCAGGAAAGGAGATTCCATGTAAACATAAGGGCCCTTTTCGCATGGCAGTGTACAAGTCAAAGGGCCTCTTGAGGGTCGCATAAATGTCAGGAATGGTCTACATGACGCACTCCCATTTCTGCCACGCTTAAGGCCCGCAAGCGCAGCAAATATGCATTTTCTTATTTTTGGCTTTTAACTGAAAATAAGCCGCACTTGCGCAAGGCTCACAGGCCTGGGTCGCACTCACCTGCCTTGCGGAGCCTCTGGAGCCGGGCCTGTCATGCGTCCTCCCCGCAGTGCAGCCTACAACTCCCAGGCTGCACTGCGGAAGGAAGGGGGCACGGGCGGGGCTCTCGAGGAAGCAAGAACGAGCTGCGGAGCCCAAGCAGCAGGAAAGCAGGAGGCTTGCGAAAGCCTGCCCGCCCAGGCTTTTCACGCAAGGCCCACACTCCAGCAGCATGAGAAGGTAAGCTGTGGAAAGGGCCAAGGAAAAGCGTCCTGACAGTAAGAGCAGTTCGACAGTGGAAAAGGCTGCCTCAGAGTGTGGTGTGGTGGAGTATCCTTTTCTAAACAGAGGCTAGAAGATTGTCTGTCAGGAATGACTTGATGGTGTATTCCTGCATGGCAGGGCATTGGACTGGATGGTCCTTGTTGTCTTTTCCAGTCTATGATTCCATGGGAAATAAACAAAATTAATAAGTCAGTGGGGAGTATCTTGATCTCCCAAGGCACTCTAGGGGTGATCATACATTACACTGTATATGTGTTCATGTTGAGTGAATGGAGTATAGCTATGACATTGTAGCAATGCACCCCATGCCAGATCTGGACCATAATTTTGGTTAAAGATGCAAATCTCAAGGAGAAACTGCAATAATACAGTCCTGTTCCTATGTTTTCGGTTGAAAATAGGTCCAAGAAGCCACTAGGAGTCTACTTCTGTTTTTAACAGGCAGATGATTCAGCCAGTTTTCAGCTAGTATGAGATACTGCACAGGGTTGGCATGTTGCCTTCCTCTCATTTTTAGAATAATTATTATTTTGCTTGTGAAACTATGAAAATGTGCAATGAAAAACATCCATATACTACCATATAACTGAAATATTATATTTCATAAGAAAACCAAGGTAGAATTAATTTTCCTTTCCTTCTTTTGCAGCAAACAATCCTGAAACTCTACTTTGCGATTTTTTTCCAACCTTTATGTAACAAATCTTTCCAATATTTATGCTGGAATGTTGGTGTTCTTGGAATACCAGGAGCATTGTTTTCAAAACTCAGAAAACATGTATGTGTTGGTTTCTTCTCTGAAAAGTAGATTTAGCTGTTAATTCTCCATTTAATGGCATATCTCACAGCTTCCACCTTCATGTGGGAAAATCCACTTCTTTAGCATATTCCCATCCCTTGCCTATGGCCATTCTTTTCCTGATAATAATACAAGACATTCATTATACTATTTACATATACGGGTATACATATTACATATATACTCATAGGCAAACCTTGCTCATTGGTTTTGAACATTTGGGTTTTTCAATAGGGTTATAAAGGATATTGAACACCTTCCCAATTCTCAGTGAAACCAATTTTTTTCCTAACCATTATTTTAATTATATTATTATATTATTTTCTGCACCGAAAACGCTGCTTCTTGCATAGAAAATGCTGCTTTCTGTGCAGAATAACCACATATGGATTTTGTGCAGAAGTAGTTCCGGAAAACAAAAAGAGAATGGTTTGTGAAGACTTTCTTGCAGTTGAAAGAAAATTGCTAAAGTTACTCATTGTTCCTGTTGTGTGCCTTTAAGTCATTTCTGACTTATGTTGAGCCCAAGGCCATGGGGTTTTCATGGCAAGATTTGTTCACAAGGGTGTTTCACTGTTCTTCTCTCTCCAAGGCTGCAAGAGTGTGTCTTGTCCAAGGTCAGCCTGTGGATTTCCATGTCCAAGATGGGATTGAAATTCTGGTTTCCAGAGTCATAGTCTAATGTTCAAACTGTGACACCACACTGGCTGTTCAAAATAACTCATTGCTTCCTTCCAAAAGAACATTGGTGGAGAATTACATCCCTCAGGAGCACTCACAAACTATGGTATGGACAAAAGAAGAAGCATACTGAATCAGATCTGAACAAATCCCTTTTCAGTCCAATGTTGTAAACAGACAGTAGACAACACTCCCCCAAAGGGAATCTCTCCAGTGGGATCTGAGCATTTGGAAGCCACCACTAAGTTCAAATACAGCAACCAGGCTGATGTCAGGTGTCCATGTCAGTGGTCATATATCACCAGTTTCACAAGTATTGTATAGGCTTTCTATTTTCTATCAAGGTGGTGATTTTGATCTGCAAAACAGTAATTGACTTGGGGTTAGCATATCTGATTCTATCAACCTGTTTCTGCCCCACACTGGAGATTATCTGTAGATGTCCTGTTGCATGTAACAACAGCATGCGCAGGGCAACTTTGGCCATTTCTTCACCACACTCTTATAGTTCTATTATTCACTTTCAACATCCTGTGGAATTCTGTGGTTTGTAGTTTCCCGAGGCCAAAGAGCTCTCTGGATGAGAATTCTAAGTGTCCCTCCCTAAACTGCAAACCCCAGGATTCCATAGGATGTTGAAAGTGGAATAATAGCACTAGAACAGTATAGTGCAGAAATGGCCTTTTACATGTGCATGACAGCAACTGGATTTTGACCTACATCTGCTACTCTGCTGACCTAGTGATAGGACGTCAGTGTTATCAGCAAAAGTTTTGCAAGTGGTTATAATGCCATTGCTGCTATCAGTTCTTTCAGCATTTTATTGCTTTTTTTTGTCACTGTGCAATGGCTATTTTATGTTCGTGGTTGTGTAGACAGAGTCTGAAAACTGTGATTGTCTGATCTGCAGCTGTGTCTTGTTGTTGGGTGGTGTATCACTATCTCTTGGTGCTTTCAAAGATCCGCTTGATCCCCTGGCTCTGTGGAGAGAGCAGTGACACAGTGGGAAAAGAAGCGGGAGTACTGCCAGCTAGGCAATCAGCTGTAAAATGTTAGTATTTGCAAGATGGGTGGAGTAGTGCAACAGCCAAATAAATTACATGTGTGGGAATTTAGGTTACAAATGTGCAACTTAGGATCACAGCCCCTGATTGCAAATGCTCATTGTCTACACTAGGGATGGGGAACTGCATGATAGGCGGGGAGCACATTCTGGATTTCAGAAGCAGTGGTAGCCCACACTTTTTTCTTTTTAATATAATTTAAAATAATCATTTTCTGATTTAATTCACAGCTATATGAATTGTATTGTTTCTTTATTAAAGTAAAGATACATCATTACTGTGATTACTACATTATTACAGGAAAAAGATATTATTACAGACAAAACACTTTCCTTATTGGAAATCACCAATTTACTTTAATTTCTGTTTAATTGGTCACTTTTGAGTTAACTGTTGGATTGAACTTAATTCAAAAACAGCAGGCACTCTATGATTCTTTGTTCCTTGGTGGCCTGATAATCTGCCAACCACAGAATACAGGAACTGTCTGTCCAGGAAGTAAAAAATAATTCATTCAGGGCAGCAGGCCAACAGCTGAGTTCCTGGCTTGAGGTGGGGAGAAAAATCTCATATTATCTCTCTGAATTTTACTTCTTGTGCTCTGTTGATCTTTCCAGCTTCCAGAAGGGGTGTCTTTTTCTCTATCTGATTGCTTTCTCATCTTACGTTTCCTTCCTTCTTTCCCTCTTGCTGTCTCTATCTGTCCTAATTTGCTCCCTATTTTGCATGTTTGTTCTGTAACAGTCTACCTCTTTCTGACTTACGTCCAGGGCTGAGCTGATGACTGTGCAAAGGGAGGGGAGACGTGAGGGAGGACCGATGAGTAGAGAAAAACAGAGGAGCAGCAGAGAGAAGGAAGGCTAAGAACAGAGAGCATAGAGGAAGTAAGGAGTAGAGAGAGAAACCAAGAGAAAGAGAAAGGGAGCCAGGGGAGATGGAAACACATGCAAGAGGGGAAAGACATGGAGGAGAGTTGGGGGGAAAGGAGAGGGATGAAGGAAAAAAAAACAGATTTCATTGGAGAAGAGGGAGATGCATGTGGAGAGCGGGAATGAGACAGAGGGAAAAAGAGCAACAGTATTTCTTGGCTGAAGCAAGCCATACTAGGCTCTGGGAGGGCTCTACACTTTGGGAGGAACTTCAAAGATTCATGGGGCTCGATAATGGGTCTGGCAGCCTAAATGTGGCCCAGGACCCACACTACTCACCCCTGGGGTATAATTCCTACCACCTCAGCCTAAACCACATTCACTGTTTGTGTGCCTGTATACGTAGATTCTCACACACATACAGATAATGCTCCCCTTGCTATTATAAAGTTGCCATTATATTTGCTCACACCATCCTGAATCTGTGAGCCTTAACGGTGCCACAGGGACCGTTTGCTTTTGCTGTAATAGATTAACATTGCTGTTGCGTTTGACCCCCCCCTTCAGAAATGAGTACCAAAATACTTTTATAATTGCCTGAGAAGTCAATAATAACAGTAAAAAAGAAAGCATAGAGCAAAATGCAGAAATGTTTGTTGCCAGCTGGTGAGAAACAAGTTGTATTATTTATTGATTAGTATAATTTATTCAGATACATCTAAAAATGCCCCTTGGTTAACTTTAGTCCATCCCTTGGTTTTGCAGTGTATAAAGTTCAGGCAGTGGAGCATGACGACTCATGTTCACAGTCCTAGAATTTAGAAATAATCCTGCCATTCATTTCAGGTTGCTGAGATGGAGCCTCTGGGGGCAACCACTGTTTTCTTGATCATCTGTATCTCCAGCCTTGTTCTCTCTGCTGTCTGGAAGGGTAGGACTCAGAGGAAAGGGAAGCTGCCCCCTGGACCTCCTCCTCTGCCCATCATTGGGAATATTCTGCAGCTGAAGACCAGCCACTTGCATCAGACTTTCTCTAAGGTCAGTGGAAGAAAGAAGGCCACCATCTCCTCAGTGGACCTTTATGAGAGGGCAATATGTATTTCATTTCATTTCATGGTAGGGCACCTGGTATTTCATTGCAGGCATTCTAGGTGCTTACAGCCTACTGCTCAGCACTGGAAGACAACAGAGGAGGGGGGAGTGAAGCTGTGATTAGAAGGAGATGGAGGTGTGATGATTTCCATTCTTCATATTCAGGTTTGGCTATGGGATGGGGACACAGGAACTAGGGGGTTTTCCCCAGTGGGCAAAGATCTGACCAAAGCCAAACTGTAATAAATATTTGTGTACATGTGGATTTATATCTTCAGCCTCCTTTGGCTTCTGAAGCTTCGTGGATCTCATGAGAAAATGGCCTATGAATTGTCAACAATTGCTAACAGATTATAGGAGGAGTTCCTATGGGGCTCAGTGTAGTGTAATAGTTCTTTTTATAAACTTGCACTAAGCTAAGACATATACCACACTCCTTGGATTTACAGTATAGGCTTTGATCACCCCCACCACATGGCCATTTTGTGCCTCAAGGGGAACGGGCAGGATCAAAGAAGCATCTAGCTATGTCCCCATAGCCACATGTGAAACGATTACAGCATTGCTGAGACCCACTTAGGATCCTATGGTGGTCTCAGTGCTGATGCGTTCATTTTGTAGAACTGATCTGTTGAATTTAAATAAGGATGTATAAGCAACCACCAGGGATGGAATTCTACACTAAAATTTTCTTGTAGGAAGCAAAGACACACCCAAGGTCACCCAGTGCGTTTCTATGGCCAAACAGATATTGAACCCTGGTCTTCAAAGTTGTGGTACATTGCTCAAACTGCTACACCATGCTGGCTCATCTTACAATTACCTTATATGAAGTCAACGGGTGAGAGTTGTGGGGTGTGCTACCATCAGTGTTCTGATGCTACTCATTTCTACTACTCCATATTGTCAGAGCTGGCTGTAGCCATTCAGGTGCCAGGCCAGTTCCTGGATGCTGTAGTGGGCTGGATGATGGCCAAAACACCTGAGAACGGATCTTGATAAGACAGAGAATCTGGGGACTGGTGGTTCAAGAATTGGTTATGCAATCAGTCATGGGTAAACAGAATTGGGTAAACAGGTTGCCTTCCTCCTGAGGAATCAAGCGTGTAGTTTGGATGTTCTCCTAGAGACATTTTCGGCATTTGAGACTCTGGTGGTCAGTGGTGCCTTGACTGACTTGGGTCATGTTATATTGAACTAGCCGCTGTGGCCTTTCACAGACATAGGCCCTTTTCACACCTTATCTTTTAACGCTGCTGGGTTGGGGTCCTCGCGCGAGAAGCCTGGGCAGGAAGGCTCTCTCAAGCCTCCTGCTACAGCTCTGCAGCTCCTTCCTGCTTGCGCAAAAGCCCTACCCACACCCTCCCCCTCCTTCCGCAGTGCAGCCTGGGAGTTGGAGGCCGCACTGAGGAGAGGACACGCGACCGGCCCGGCTCCAGAGGCTCCGCACGGCAGGTGAGTGCGGCCCGGGCCCATGAGCGTTGCACAAGTGCGGGTCATTTTCAGCTAAGCTGAAAATAAAAAAAAAATGCATGTTGGCTGTGCATGAGGACCTTGAGCATCACGTAAATGGGAGTGCGTCATGCAGACTGCTCCTCACATTTACATGATGCTCAAGGGGCCCTTTTGCTTGCAAACTGCCATGCAAAAAGGGGCATAGATAACATCACTACACTTGTCTGGTAACTGAGATTAGACTACTGCAACAGACCCTCCATGTGGCTGCCCTTGAATATGTCCAGAAGCTATAGCTAGTGCAAAATGCAGAAGCTAGACTGTGAATAGGAGCAGTTCATAGTAAACATATAAAGCTGGTTTTGAAGGAATTGCATCAACTGCCAACACACTTCAACTTCAGATTCCAGGTACTGGCAAATACATTCAAACCTTTAAACTGCTTGCTACCTTGGTACTTAAAGGAGTGTCCCTCCTTATATATGTCTGCTTGGGGTCCCTGCTCTATGTCTCATCAGTGGAACAGTGGTTTGTGGGAGGGTGTGAGAGCAGGAGCTTCTCTACTGTGGTGGTACAGTTGTGAAATATAATCATCTCTGAGACTAAGGCCCTTTTCGCATGGCATTTTCCGTTCGAAAGAGGGCCTGGAGCATTGCACGATTGTGAGGAGCGATCGGCACAACGTACTCACAATCGCGTGATGCTCCAGGGGCCGGCAGGCGCCATCTTTTCATTTTCTGCTAGAAGCCGAAAATGGTGCATGATCGTGCATTGCTCCCAGGCCCCGCGCGCACTTACCTGGTGTGCAGAGCCTCCAGAGCCTTGCTGGTCACACTTCCTGCCCCAGAGCAGCCTGGGAAACTCCCAGGCTGCGCTGTGGAAGGAAGAGGCGGGGTTCTTGCGCGAGCAGGCAGCTCGTGTGGAGCCGAAGGACCCCGGACATGAGAGCCTCTCTCCAGAGGCTGCTCGTGCGATCCCCGCACACCAGTGCCGGAAGACGGTAAGGTGCGGAAAGGGCCTTAGTTGGTACCTATGCTTGCATCATTCTTGCACCAAGTAAAACAGGGCTTTTTGCTAGACTCTTGGAGTCTAATTTGATTTACTCAAAATCTGTACATACTTTATGGTTTTAAATAGCCTTAAATTGTTTTCACTGTCACGTTTTAGTTTCTCCGATTGCTTATTTTTTACATTTTGTTTTTTTTTTTTAGAAAAGGCCATCTCCAGGATTCTAGCTATTGTTTACATTTGTTAAAATGAAAACAATTACTTCCAGGTCTGTATGTACATTTATGTAGAGCAACATGTGCAGATCTGTGTGCGGATCTGTGTCCTCTGTTGTCTTCTTGGGGCATGGTGCATTTTCTACTTTGATGCAGTGTTGCTCATGTGACCACCTGCCATATACTTCTTTCTTTGCTTTTTTTTCCCAGTTAAGTGAGAAGTATGGCCCTTTGTTTACACTTTATTTTGGGATGGATCCTGTTGTGGTGCTGCATGGCTATGATGCAATGAAAGAAGCACTGATTGACCGAGCCAATGAATTTGCGGCCAGGGGAAAAGTACCATTGGCAGAGAAACTCAGCCAAGGGAAAGGTATTCAGAGCTGCTTTCTGGCTTGCAGGTGGGAAAGAGAGATCGGGTCCAAATCACACCATCTCAATGAAGTGTACAAGTGTGTGGGAAAGCACTGAAGCAGAATGTTGGGGAATAAGTTGGCTCTAGCAGAATGGCCCCCAAAGAAATATGACAGTATGTACAGCAGGGAAGGAAAAATTCTCCAAATGCCATGTGGCTCTTTCTTTTTCATTTTAAAGTTCCACAATCTTTTTACATGTGTTCCCTAATGTGTACACTTTTCTATATACTTTGTCTGATTTACATTTTTTTTCCTGTTGGCGGAAATGCCTCTTTCCTTGAACTGTCAGCCTTTCAGCTATACATGTTTTTAAAATATTTCCATACGCTCCTGTGCTATGACATCCACTAACAGAATGCCCTCCCTGTTGAGACTTGATTCATGCCAACACTGTTTTCGTGCCAGAGCCAATTCAAAATATTTTTATTGAGGCCTTTGTGTCTTAATTGCTTTTATCCAATTTGCTTATGTACTAAGGTTTACATAATTTTGAAGTGTTTATGTGGTTTCCAATTGCCTGGCTTGAACTGACTGATTTTATCCAAATCTGTACACTTGTAATGGTTTTGTAGAGAGCCAGCTTGGTCCAGTGGTCTGAATATTGGACTAGGACTCTAAGAGATCAGGGTTAAAATCTGCTCTCAGACAGGAGAACCCTTCTGAAAAGCAAGCTGAGATGGAGACCATTTCTGCACTAGACTGTTATAATGCTATTAAACTGCAAAGCCCAGGATTCCATAGGATGTTGAAAGTGGAATAATAGCACTATAACAGTCTAGTGTGGAAATTGCTGGAGACTTTACAGTAAGAGAGAGAAGGGGTCAGTGATGATTTATGGGAATTAGGTTCACCTTTGCCCTCCAGCCCATTGTCATGGAGGAGGCAAAACAGGGTGGCTCAGAAGGAAGCTGTTCTGCTGAAATTAAAAAGATAGGACGCTAATTAAGGACACCTGTTCTCCCTATTATTTAAGTCTGTCAGCATGGCTTGCTTTTTTGCTTGTGTGCAAATCGCTACTCAAGCTCCCACAAACCTGCATTCTGGCATTCTTGACTTTCTTGGACTGACCTTGACTTCAGCTTCTGGCTCAGTGTTACTGTTAGTTTGATAGCTCTGGATGCTCCCTGCTGCCTCCTCCTCCTCCTCCTTGGCAAGTACTATCACTTTCCTTCCCTAGCTGGAAGATAAGCACAGGCTGGGAGTTAAACCCTGACAGACAAACTAATGTGTTGTGACTCACAGTTTGGAAAGCTATGGTCTAAAGAGATAGCAGTGGGAAATCATGCCTGTTTCACTATATTCCCACACGTTGACCCAGCCTGCTGTTCCATCACTGTATCCTGTTTTTCCTGTTCTAGGGATCATATTCAGCAATGGGGAGAGATGGAAACAGCTCCGGCGTTTTTCCTTGACCACCCTCCGCAACTTTGGGATGGGGAAGAAGAGCATTGAGGAGAGAATCCAAGAGGAAGCCTTGTATCTCCTGGAACAATTACGGGACACAAAAGGTAGGTAGATTCTATTCAACACTCCAGTACTCATTAGCTTCTTCTTGTGACTTTCCAAGAGATTCCCCCCAGCATTTCTTGGCAGAAGTCTCCAAAATGAAACTCTTAAATGCATCTTAGGCCCTTTCCTCTTCACCTTCCCAACCTGCCATAGGAATGGGAGAAGAATGGGACCGTGATGATGCTTGTGCCCAACATTGTCATGGTGCTGTCATTCTCTTGTCCCCAGGCAGTACAATCGTGCCACAAATCATTGAAGGAGTTACCTTGTCTGTGGAGGTACCTGTGGAGGTAACACCATCACGGAATTACCTTGTCTACGGAGGCTCTGGAAGTGCAACAGCTGTGCTTCCTGGAACACAAAGGCAGCCAGTGTGGAGGGGAACACTCTTGTGCTCCCCTTTTGGCAGGGTTGATGCCGGCACTCACACTGGCTATCTCCACGACCAGGTAAGGTGAGGACTTAGTGTTAGGATCCTTCTAGATATTTGGTTCCCCACACATGAGGGTTAGGATCCTTCCTCCTGTTTTGGTGGCTTATCCAGAGTCCTGGAATTTCCCATCAGGAGGTCGAAGAATCTATGCCTTAGCCAATCTACGCCTTGGGAGCTGTGGGGCTTCACACAATCTAAGCCAAGATGTTTAGATGCTCTAAGTCTCAAAAATCTGGAGGCTGGTGTGGCTTCCTTATATCAGTTTCCAGAACTGAAAACACTCAGCTCAGAGTTCATTCCAAATAAAGATGTTTTCCTTCATATATGACACCAGGCTCTCACATGTAAGCACACGGATTTCAAAGGCAATGGGTTGGATAGCCTTCCCATACAGTATGGGAGGGAGATGGACAAAAACAGGCTGTGCTTCCACTTCAGGCTCAGGTGGAGCAGGAGAGGTACTCCTTAGAATTCACTGAACTCAAAGGTTGTGGTGGGAAGCTGTAGGTGATGGCCTGAGAGAACCAGAAATGTTACAGTACCACATTCTTCATAGAACTGAAACTAGTATAGAGTGGGAAAGGGTCCCAAGATTGATCTACTCCAACCACCCACAAATGCAGAAGTCAATGTGGAAGATCTGAGGCCTCTCAGAATATGGGACTGTTTTGCCTGATGCCTATAATGTACACAAGGAATAGTCCATTTCCTGCCCAGTCAAGTCCAACACAATCAACAGATGCTGAATGAGAATTTCCAGATTGAGTCAGACTGGACTGGGACTGCCCAATAGTTGGGCTGAGGCAAGATGATTCTTTTTTCATTCTTCCAGAGCAGCCCTTTGATCCAGCCTTCCTGTTCAGCTGTGCTACCTCCAATGTCATCTGCTCCTTTGTCTTTGGAAAACACTATGAATACAATGACAAGAAGTTTCAAGCTCTGATGGCCTTAATGAATGAGAACTTTGAGATTTTTTGCTCTCTCTGGGGACAGGTAGGCCCTTTTCCCCCCTTGCCTATTGTGTGAATTTTTTGTTTATTTTGCATATTTATGACTCTGTGCAGGTACATGGCATTGGTATGAGAGGAATGGAGGAGGGCAGGGCCTCAGGAGTTTAAACCTAAATTTTGCCAATAGAAGAAAAATGAGAAGGAGATGCAATGAATCCCTGAGGAACAGGGGTTTTCTATTGTTACAAAAAATTGTCAGCAACCGGGCTAAAATTGACAAAATGGCCCTTCACCTCTACAAGAGATTCTGTACCCAGAAAGGAGTGGAGATGTTCAACTTTGCACAATATTTCTTGCTTTGCACTGGCCTTTCTGTTTTATTTTGTTTTAAAATTCAGCAACTGGATCACACTGTCACCAAGGGATGAAAAGAATGACTGGTATCCTCTTAGAGACATGTAGAGAGCCTTCTATGAGCCCTATAGGGATTGGCATCCCCTTTTACCCTGTGCTGTACCCAGGGGTCCCACATGAATTACTGCAAATCCACTGAAGTTCCCACTCCGCACAACCCTTCTGTGTGTCATGGTGAGCAGGTAGGGTTGGAGAAGTACCTGGCTATGTTGCGATAGCCAGACACAAAATGATGACATCAGAATAGACATCTCTAGAGTACGTTGGTGGATCTCTGCACCACTGTAATCATTTTGCATGAGTATAGTTGGGATCTTTTTGGAAATCCTGACATATATACGTATAACTTCTGAGGCTTTTCAGCAGTCTGGAAGGAGAGGGACAGGCATGCAGGCAGTCTGAGCAATTTTCCTTCTTTCCTTATCCCTGGAGGCCCAAGACAGAGTGAAAATTCATGATGACTTGCAATTTGCCTGCTAGGGAGAGCTTCAGAGGTTGTACGGTAAGTAAGTGGTGCTGGTGGTATGTGGCTCAGTCTTGGATAGCTCTGAATATTGGGCTATTATGCTGTGCTGAGCCATATAGGATAGCAACCAAATATTTGCAATTATTCACTTCCCAATAGAGAAAGCAATTTGTTCTTTTAAAATTATTACTCCATCAAGATTCTTGCCATGCAAGATTCATGACACTTAGGCCCTTTTCACATGTGGGAGGGGGGACGGTGTAGAGCGACCTCCCACGGAGGTCTTCTACACAGTAGAGTGGACTGGCATGGACTACTGTTCGTAGTTCCACACCAGAATCCACTCAGGAGCGGCCGGAACTAGCCGGGCTGCGTGTTTTTTAAAAACCTCTTTTTAGAGGTTTTTAAAAAGCACGGAGCGCGCAGCCCCATGCCGCTCCGTCGCCCGGCTCTAAAGTGGATCTGCAGGCGTGGGCAAGTGCTTGTAAGGTAAGGTAAGCTCTGTTTTTGGGCGTTTTTGCCCGTTCCCCCCCCCACATGTGAAAAGGGCCTTAGTTGCAGATTTGTTTGCAGAATGGCTGACATTATCAAAGACAAGGGCCAAAGTCTAAAGTCCTTCTATCCCACCCCTTTTGTTCTCAATTTTTTAAAAAAGTTTAAACTTTATTCTCTTTACTGTCACCCAATTCATAATTCAAACATTTCAATAAAACAGTGACTAAAAAGGAAGAACTTGCTAACAAATAAATACTTCACTATTAGATAAATGCAGAAAAAAAAATATCCATTCACTAGCCAGGAGGTATATTGCATATTCGACTGAGTTTCCACATAGAGTAAATACAATACAAAAGTCTCTTCTCCCTTCATTTTGTTTACAGTAAATTTTTTTCATTTAACAGTCACTGATGATTACTTCAGAGTTCTACAAGTCCTAGATAGGACTTATGCAAATAAAAGCTAATGAGATCAGTGTCTTGAGCTGTACAGTGAAACATTTTGATTATAATGTATGACAATCTTGCATGTTTACAGGAAGCTTTAAGCACAGCTTGTTCTGTTAAAATACCCAGACATAGCAAATTTTCCAGCATTTAAAGCTTACTGCAGTCAAATATGCCATCTAGTCACAAGAACAACTTGGTCACAATGTTTGACTGCTTTCAACTAAGATTCAAAAATATACTGGAACTCTACTTCCCTCATAGGCATGGTATATATTTATGGAATACAAATATATTAATTTAAGGAGAGGATTTTGAAAATTTGAAACCTTTTGAAAGTCTGTTGGGAGTATCTAGAAGTAGAAGATATTTAACAATTCATAAATTTGCATTTGTGAGATAACTTAGAAGTTATTATTTAAAAACAAAATTGTTCATTACATTGTGGTGTATAATTCATTGTGAATTTAGCTTTCTGAATTGTTTTTTTTTTACTGTGCTTATGTGCCAACGGTTGCTGTTAAGGAAGTGACCCTGAAGATATAACATTGTTGAAACTTAGCTAACGGAACAAGCTACAGCTGTGTAAGCAGCAGTGAATATAAACTAAAAAGAAGATTGTCTGGTAGACTCAACAGTGACATCCAGTGGTCACTTAACAAAGTACACTTGAATAGTGAACTTACTGTCAAAGACAAATAATATACATCCTACTAATTTAAAAATTTTTGAAGGGAAAAAAAAAGCTATTATATTAAAATGGCTTCTGGACCAAGAAAAGCAACTACCAAGCAGACAGCGAACCAACCAGTAATACAACAAACAAGAAGAGCATCAATGGATACAGCCTCAGCATCACTAGACACCAGTTTAATACTGGAAGAATTAAGAAAATCAAGAGTGGAAATAAGACAAGAAATATGACAAGACATGAAAGAAACAAGAACAGAAATAAAAGCAGAAATCAGAAAAGAAATAGATGGATTGGGAAAGAAAATGGATCAAATCTCTAAGGAAGTATCTATAATAAAAGAAGATATGGCGACACTTCCAGGAAGAATCAGACAAATAGAGGAAACATTGCAACAAGTTAAAGAGAAACAGAAAATAGAAGAAATGAGACTCAACAGAACAGAAATGAGGTACAGAGAACGTTGTTTGAAAGTGAGAGGGGTGATGGAAAAGGAAGCGGAAAATGTATATGACAGAGTTATAGCAGCATTAATAGAGTATGTTCAACTACCAGAAGAGAGAATCCATGCCAGTATTGAGAGGATATTAAGAGTTAATTCAAGAGTGGCAAAAGACAGAAACCTTCCAAGAGATATCGTGATCAGTTTCACAAATTTGAGGACGAAAGAATTGATATTACAAAAAAGCTATAAGGGGAAACTGATCATTGATTCACAAGAAGTAAAAATTTACAGAGATATTCCCACGCAAATCCTGAAGAAAAGACAGGAATATAGATTTTTAACGCAACTTCTGTTGAAAAATAATGTAAGTTATACATGGAACAGAACTGAGGGGATATTCTTCACCTTCCAGCAAAAAAGATATAGAATAAATAACATAGGAAAAGCAAAAGAAATTGCGGAAAATCTAAAAAAGGTCTTCGGGAATATAAAGAAAAAACAGGAAAGGAAGGGCGAAAAAGACTTGGAAATGGGAAATCAAGAAGAAGCTTTCGGAGCGGTAGGAGGAGAACAACAACCAGAGGAGGAAGAAAGGTCAGTAGAAGAGGAAGAATCTGAAAAAAGCATAGAAAAAGGAGAAGAGGAGTGTCAGGAGAGTGAAACAGAGACTCAAGAAGACAACTAAAGTAAGAGACGAAAAGAATAAGTAGAAAATCAATAGTAAAATGAATTTAAAAATTCTATCATGGAATACGAAAGGATTAAACTCACAATACAAACGTCGACACATATTTCACTACCCGGAGAGAGCTAAACTGGATATTATATGTCTACAAGAAACACACATAGCTGATAAAGATACAAAGTATCTGAAAAATCCCAAGTTAGGGCAGTGTTTTACAGCGTCATGGGAGAAAAAGAAGCGTGGGGTCGTGATGTACGTTAGTAATAATTTAGAAGCACGAGAAGTTTTCGCAGACCCGGCTGGTCATTACTTGGGATTAGAAGTAACTATGCAAGGAATAACAATGCTATGTGTCGAGATATATTCCCCTATAGAAAATAAAGATAGATTTTATGCTAAAATTAATAAACTAGTGACGGAATATACTAATGAAAAACACAAGAAAATATATTAATTTTATGGGATATGAACAGTGTATTGAACCCATTGGAAGATAGACGTTCATCAAAACAAATAAAGAAAAACCAGAGGAAACTTCCACAGGCTTTCTTTAAAATGATGGACAAGTTAGTATTGACTGATGTTTGGACTTTTAAACATGGTGCTGAAAAGGGATATACATTCTATTCAGACCGTCACAACTCGATGTCCAGGATAGATATGTTTTTGATGTCAAAGACTCTTCATAAACATATCTTGGACAAGAAGATACTACCAAAGGTAGCATCAGATCATAATCCAATTCTTTTACAATACAGCTACGGAAAGAAAAAAGAATACAATTGGAGACTTAATGATACTCTTCTGACAGATGAACTATACATTAAAGATATAAAAGAAAATATCCAAAGATATTTCGAAGAAAATACAAATCACGAAGTCCAGATGAAGACAGTATGGGAAGCAGGAAAGGCCGTAATAAGAGGTCATTTGATTAAAATTGGAGCAATAAAAAAGAAGAAAAAAGATCAATTTTTACGGAACCTATTGGAGATATTAAAAGAAAAGGAAAAAGAATTTAGGCAAAATACTGCTTATCAAAAGTTGAAGATAGAAATAAAACTACTGCAAGATAACGTAGCAACTACCAACATGGAAGAGGTGGAAAGGAAATACTGTCGGTTGAAGCATTTTGAACATTCAAACAAACCAGGAAAATGGTTAGCATATAAACTCAGGAAAGAAAGAGAGAAAAGAAGAATATTAAAAATAAGAAAAGGCCAAACAGAAATAACAGATCAACAACAAATCAAAAAAATCTTCGCTAAGTATTATACATATCTGTATGGAAGAGACACAACAGTAGAAATAGAGAGAAAGAAAGCCAGAGAGTATCTGAGTGAGCAAAAAATTGCGAGTCTATCGAAAGAACAGGAAGAAATATTAAATGTAACAATTACGTCTGCAGAAGTCTCAGAAGCAATCAGGAAATTAAAGAATGGCAAAGCACCGGGACCAGACGGATACACGGCTAAATTTTACCAAACTTTCAAAGCAGAATTGGTAGAACCCTTGACGAAGACAATAAACCAAATTGGACAAGAAGGATTACCAGAATCATGGAGACAAGCCAACATAACATTGCTACCGAAGGAAGGGAAAGACCAAACACAACCGGAAAACTACAGACCCATTTCATTGTTAAATACGGACTATAAAATTTTTGCATCAATATTAGCAGAAAGATTCAAGAAGATATTACAACAAACAATTCACTCAGATCAAAATGGATTCTTACCCAACCGACAGCTAAGAAACAATACAAGGGTCTTATTAAACATGATAGAGTATTTTGACAAAAGAAGCGACCAGAAATTAGCCATATTATATACAGATGCGGAAAAAGCTTTTGATAAAGTCAGATGGTCCTTTATCATGAAAACCCTGAAAAAAATGAACTGTGGTCAAAATTTTCTAAAGTGGATAGAGGAAATATATAAAGAACAAAAGGCTAAATTATTAATAAATGGAGAATTAACAAATTCTATTAGTATCAATAAAGGAACCAGACAAGGCTGCCCATTATCTCCGCTTCTATTTATGGTAGCATTGGAAGTATTAAATAACAAAGTTCACGAAGATTCCAAAATAAAAGGAGTAAAAATTAAGCAACAAGAATATAAACTACGAACCTTTGCTGATGACATAGTGTTTTTTTTAGAAGGTCCATTGGAAGGCGCAGAACATTTAATAACAGATCTTCAAAAATTTGGAGAAGCGGCAGGTTTAAAAATAAATTATGATAAATCTACTATGTTAACTAAAAACATGAGATACTCTGAAAAAGAAGAGCTAATGAAAATAACGGGAGTTAAAATTGAGAAAAAAGTCAAGTACCTTGGGATTTGGTTTACTGATAGTAATAAAGAACTATTTGATAACAACTATAACAAGATATGGAAAGAAATAGTCGGAGATTTGAAGAAATGGACAAATTTAAGCCTGTCATTGATGGGACGAATAGCAGCAGTTAAAATGAATATTCTCCCAAAATTGAATTTTTTATTTCAGAATCTACCTATAATAACAAATGATAAGCCCTTCCAACAGTGGAAGAAAGGCTTAACTAAATTTATTTGGAGAGGCAAGAAGCCGAGGATCAGATGGAAACTATTAACTGAACAGAAAATGAAAGGAGGATGCAATCTACCGGACATAAAAAGCTACTATCAAGCTAACGCGACGGTTTGGCTGCAAGATTGGATAACGCTAAAAGATATTAGAATACTGGAGATTGAAGGGGTAGACATGAGATTTGGCTTTCATGCATACCTTTGGTATGGGAAAGCAAAAATAGATAAAGAATTCAGCAACCATTATTTAAGAAAATCATTGTTGAAAATTTGGCTCTTCATCTAGAAAAATATATATAATAAAATACCAATGTGGATCTCACCACAGGAAGCCCTATTCGGAAGATGGGCAGATTATAAAGATAACTGGATTAGATATGAAAACTTAATAGTTTTGGAAAACGATGAAATAAGATTCAAAACGAGAGAAGAACTTGCCCAACAAGGATTTGTACTAAATTGGTTTCAATGTTTGCAACTAAAAGAAAGATTTAAAATGGATTTGAAATTGGAAGGATTTGCCACACAAAGAAAATATAACTAATTTGAAACTATAGTTTTTACTAAAACTAAACAAAAGATATCTCAGTATTATAAATATTTTTTAGCGAGGCAATTGGCGGACGAGACAATAAAGGAAACAATGATAAAATGGGCGAAAAATTTTCAACATGAGATTCCGTTAGAACATTGGGAAGTTGCTTGGAAAGAGACAAATGAATTTACAAGCTCACAAGACTTGAAAGAAAACTTCATAAAGATGATGTACAGATATCATCTAACTCCGGAACGAATAGATAAAATTTATCACTCAGGCAACAATAAATGTTGGAAGTGTAAGGAGAAAGTAGGAACCTATTACCATCTTTGGTGGACTTGCGAAGATGCTAGAACATATTGGAAGAAAATATATGAAAGCATAAAAGAAATGTTTTGTGTAACATTTCCAATGATACCGGAATTCTTCCTGTTAAACATGACATTTATATTTGGAAAAAAATTTGTTAAGAAATATAGTAGAATACTATTGAATTTGGTTACAGCGGCAAGATTAATGTTTGCTAAAATGTGGAAGAGTTCGGAAATATCAGATTTAGATCAATGGTTCGTGAAAGTTATAGAGCTTAAAGAGTTTGACCTGTTTTCTCACTATGTAAAAGGTAAATCAACTAAAGAAATAGAGAAGGATTGGGAACCTGTAATCAAGTACATTTCGGGCAGATGGAAAGTAAAATTTGAAAATAAGATATGAAGTATTTATATTAAATGGAAGAAGGAGTATTATGAGAAAGCCAGAAAAGTAGTAAATATATTAATCTTGTGAACATAAGAATGGAGAAATTAGAAATAAGTAGAAAAAATCAAATTGATAGACAATTAAATATCAAGGGAAAAGTGTACCAAACTAGAAGATGGAAAATGTAAAAAAGTAAGCAATTTCAAAAAAGGGAAAAGGTGTAAATATAAAGCGTGTAAAGAAATATCAGAGAAAGGGCAAAGAAGCAAAAGTCAGGAACTGATAAAGTTATTAAAAATTGCTCTGTATATGAAATCTTTATATATAAGAAACTGGGAAGCATCAATATAAATCTGTCAAAAGGAAGGTATACAGAAAGCAATGGAAAAATGTCATTTGAATACTACATTATTTTTTTTACACTTTTATTTTTTGATAAATAAAGAACAAACCTTGTAGACTTTGAAAGCAGCTTGTTTAAAATAATCTACTTAAGCTCTTTCAGTTCTTCACAAGAGGAGACCTGTTCTCAAGTTTTAGAATGGCTTCTTTGTTTCCTCAGAACATCCAACTGCCTTTGGGATTCAGTGTTACCCCAAAATGTGGGTGATGCAAGGGTCCACCTGAAATGCCAATGCCTCCATGAAATGGCGGGGAATATTAGCTCGAAGAGGAGGCCTATAAAAGGAGAATAATGAAATCTTTTACACCTATGTCTACTGGTACTAATGCAGGAAAGAACCAGCTGGTGATCCAAAAGTAAGCTTATTTGTTTTATTGGGGGAATTGCAATCACACAAGATCCAAGCAGTCATGCAATCACACAAGGCTAACTGAAGGAAAAGATAGGGAAGTTTTGGATAGCATGATTTTAGGGTGAATTGGGTGATATTTACCAACCCAGCAAAGCAGCAAAGAACCAATGTGCCTTAGACAGAGTCTAAGGGCAGTACACAAGTGGGAATTTGAAGAGCAGAGTGGTGACCAGGAAACAGTGTACTGCAAGCTGTTTGGCCAGAAACTGGGGTTTCAATACTCTTTTTCTGCCTGGAGGGCTAAGGTTCTACTGGCTTCTTGGTAATGGAGTCTTGAAAGTGGACAGTGGGGTCTGGAATGGACTAATGGTCTTAGCATTAGCTGACAAAGAGCTAATGGTAGTTGTGATGGTTCATTAATTGTTAGACAGGTGTGGGAACAAAAGGAAAGTTTGCTGGTCAGAGGGAAAGGGGCTTAGAGAATTAGCTGTCCTGTAGGAACATCTCAGATGCTATTGTCTCTTAAAGATTGAGTCATTGAAGGCTAACTGTAAGCTGGTTATCGCTGAAGCTTCTTGATGATTTCCTGATTATGACCTGACTATGCCTTGAGGTCTTTCCTGACCTGGTTTTGCAATTTGCGTGTGCAGCCAGCTTTTCTTCTTAGCTGGCATGGTCATTCAGCCATAGCAGAGTATAATTTATGCTTATGTCAATTAATGTTTGCAAATTAAACCATATCAAAGCATGGAGGTGTACAATCTACTAATAGCAAGAACATTTTCTGGCTAAGGAGCTTCTGTAGAGAAGCTTGACTCCCTTTCAAGTGCCTACAAAAGAGAGAGAATGGGAGAACCTGAGTGACATGTGCACATCTCCCATCTTTTCTTCTAGCTTGCCAATACGTTTCCTTCCCTGATGGAATTCACCCCTGGACCTCACCACCGTGTAGTGCCGGGCAGCAACAGACTCAAAGAGTTTATTTTAGAGGAAGCCAAGGAGCACAGAGCTACTCTGGATCCCAGCTCCCCATGGGATTTCATTGACTGCTTCTGTATTAAAATGGATGAGGTAGGACAGAGTCATGGAATGCAGAGAGTGGGAGAAGATCCCTGAGTCTGAACCATCCTCAACCATCAAATGCCAGGGCAGTTGGCAACTCCAATGACCATATAGTAGTTCATCTGCTCTTGATTTCTGTCTGAAATTTCAAAGGAGCTATCCTAGGTACTGAGCCTGACCCCTCAGAGAGCTCATTGAAACCCCACTCCCACATCCTGGGATCCACTACTAGATACTGATGGACAACCATGCAACCTGTTTTTGAAAATTACTGAGGGAGGAGATTCCTTTGGGGGCAGCTTTTCCTCCACCTGTTCCTTATTATCCCATCTTTAAAGTAGACATGCCAGGCCCCAGCCTGAGTACCCCAAAAGCAGCAGATCCTATCTGAAAGCTAAGCAGGGTCATGCCTGTTTAACAACTGAATAGGGGACGACCAAGAAATGCCAGAGCCTGGAGGTTAAATTTCAGGGGATGGTAATAGCAAACCACCATTTCTGAGAAATCCTTGCCTAAGAAAATCTGGTGAAATTCATGGGATCTCTGGAGTTGATAGACAATGTGAAGACACATACACACCCACACCTGATGATACTGCCTGTGGGGAGTTCAGGGGTGTGTGTGTGTGTGTGTGTGTGTGTGTCAAGGCCCAAGGAAGCAAGAAATCTGACATTGTCCCAGTGAGTTCTTTGGACTGAATGGGATAAGAAGCTATGGAAGGCCAGGTTGGGAGAGATCATTATGTATGCTACTTCAAGCATTTTTTGACCTTTTGCAGGCCAATTTTGCCAGCAAAGCGCTTGAAAGTTGTCCTCACATTCCAACTGACCAGTTTTGTCAAGGTTTTCTGCCACTTTTAATGGTAGATTTGTAGAGTTCAAGGTCCATCCAGTCCAATGCCCTACCAGTGGAGGAAATTCACAAGCAAAGCATCTCTGAGAGGTGACCCTCTGGTCTCTGTTTAAAGACATCTAACAGAGGAGAGCCCATGCCCACGCCTTCTGAGGTGATGTGTTCCACTGTTTAACAGATGTGACAGTCTTCACTAAGTTTCTTCTTGAAGGATGCAAATAGTAATTTTAACAATTCTCTTCTGACTGCAGGAATGCGTTTGAAAAACACACAGGCCATTTTTGCACCTCACCGTTTTCCATTATTGTCCTGGTGTCATCTCAGCAGTGCCTTTCCTTGGATGAGAGCGTGTCCCCAACATTCCCCTATTCACACAGCTGGCTGCCTGCACATGGGAGTGTGAGCAACGCACTCCTTCCTTCCTTCCACAGTGCAGCTGACCTCTTTCACATGCTGCACTGTGGAAGGAAGCCTGTATATCGTGTCTCTTCCCATTCCGCATGGCCATCAGCGATGGGAGCATTGTGTGATCATGGATTTTTTCCATTAATGGTATATCCCATGGTCGCAATGGGTGGGGACACTGCAGCAGGACCGCAATGACTCCGTGTGGTAGCACAACTCGTGGACCGCTGCCAACACGTCCTCATCGCGGGACAGCGACGCCATACAGAAATGACCACAAAGTCTATTCATAATTTGGGATGTATTCTACACAACATTTTCACTTGGTTGTTTTATACAGAAAACAGCGTTTGTGTTCAGGAAACAGCATATTCTGCACAACATAATAAAATTTCAACACAGAAATGCTATTTCTTGTTCAGAAAATGTTGTTTTCTATGCCGATCAACCATTTGCTAATTTTGCATAACATGTATCTCCAATTATAGCATTTTTGTTGCGGGAAATAGGATTTTCTGCACAGGAAGCAATATTTCTGCTTACAAACATTATTTTCTGCATAGAAAATACTGTCTTCTGCACAGAACAATAACATGAATTTTACACAGATCAAGTCCCCAAGCTGCAAAGATTTTCATCAAAGAATTATTCTTTCTAATAAGGTTTCTCATCACTTGAAAAATATGTTTTTGGACCAGCTTTTGAATATTTCTGAATGTTCTTTCCATTTTTACTCTTAAATAGCTCTTACACTCAGAAAGTGAGTCCAAGATTGGTGGAAAGATGAGATATAAATTAAATAAGTCCTTCCTTATGTTTGGTAAGATTCTTTTTTCTTATAAACTGAAACCATTGATATGAATCCTGTCCCCTGGAGCAGCAGAAAAATTAGCTAGTTTCATCTTGGGGTTTCAGTGAGTCCAGAACACTAACTTCACCCAAAAACTCCTAGCATTGCACACACAGAGATGGAAAATACCAGATTAACATTGCCATTCCCCTTAAGAATGATCTAATATTGGGATTTTCGGGAAATTGATATTATTGATGAACCAAAATGCAGCTTTACATCTCTTTATATACTGATTATCTCAACAGCTTATGTTGTTGCACATTCCTTGTAGAGATACATAGTATGACTTATGGGCATTTCATAGCCTATATGTATTTCCTTCTATAGACAAGGAGAAACATAAGAAATGGAGACATAATGAATCTGTGAGGAAGAGGAGGTTTGTATTGTTCTAAGGACTCATCACCAGGAAGGCTACAATTGATAATTCTTATATTTCACTGAGCATAATTAATGTGCCTCCACTGATTGTGCTTCATGTATCACCAGGAAAAACAGTAACACATCTGAGTTTACCATCCATAATCTGATCGTCAGTGCGCTGGACTTGTTCGGTGCAGGAACAGAAACAACCAGCACCACTCTCAGATACGGGTTCTTGATCCTTCAGAAATATCCAGAAATAGAAGGCAAAACAGATATGGATGCCCCAGGCTAGCAGCTTCACTTTCAGAACTCTTCCCAGCTCTTAGCTTCTCCAGGTTGAATGTGGCCAGGGCCAGTTCTGGTCCAACATATTTGTGCTCAAAATAGGTTCTGGAAGTGACTGAAATTCTGCTTCTAGTTTTTAACCACTAGACTGCTCAGTTGATTTTCATGTCATGTGAGGTATTGAGAGGGTATTTATAGGCCAATGCTGCCCCAGGTATTTTTCACCGATCAGTTCAACTGTTTTGGGAAGTCCAGGGCTTACTGGTGGAGGTAGGTACTTTGGTGTGTCAAAGAGAATTAAGGCCTTCCCCACTTCAGCTCTAGAATTCTCTGGAGGTACCTGGGAGTGTGTCCTCATTACAGAATTGGCTCAGTTTTATATCCCTTCAACAGTGATAGCTCCACTATCTATGGAAAAGTTGAATTCTATGATATCCTAGGATTTGTAATTTGCTTAGTGTTTTCCAGTGTCATTTGGAGAAACTGACCTACATGGGTTTTCTAGTAGAAAATTGGAAGGCTCTCATCAAAGTACAAGTCACAGGTATGGAGCCATAGCAGTTGAAACGGAGTGAAACTCATGTAAATCTGTCATGTAGAAACACTATCAGTGACTATGGGGTCAGATGGATGAAAGGGGGAAAATAATCACATTAAATGGAGAATCTTAATGTTAATGGCCAAATAAGAAGACCAAAGATAAAGCCATCTAGACCTCATGGCTACCAAAAAATCAACAGTTTGGAGAACATTCAAGACATGGAGACTTCAGTGACTCAGATGCAGCAGCCTCAGAGTTCTCTTTCAAGTAGTATTGATACACATACATGTTGCCTCTGAAATGTCTGGGTCGCTCTTTTGGTGGTTTCTCTTTTTGGTGATATTTCTCTTTTGGTGGTTATTAATAAAAAACATGGGAACGGGTGGCTTACTATTGAAAAAATACACACTGATCTGGGATAAAAAACTTCTCAAGGCATTTCTTGTTGTCTTGAAATGAGCCACATAGATCAGACCTCCATTGCAGTTTGCATGATTTCTTTTATATTTCTTAACGTTTCTGCACTGGCATTAAACCTTACCCATCTCACTACTGAGAGAGTACAGGAAGAGATTGACCTAGTGGTTGGCCGCTCACAGAGACCTGGCATGGCAGACCGTGGACAGATGCCTTACACAGATGCTGTCATCCGTGAGATCCAGAGGTTCATCTCTCTTGTCCCACTAAGTGTCCCCCGTGCAATGGTCAAAGACACCCTATTCAGAGAATACATCATCTCAAAAGTCAGTTCTCTACTTACACTTCAAGAATGGCTATCTCCACAATCCTGGTGAAGATAATGACAAATAGTTACACTCCATCCAGGAATGTGAAACTCCATGTGCAGTGGTTACACATGCGAAGTTCCACTTATACATGTGTGAATTGAATGGCACTGGCCAAAAATGTACAAGTGCATGTGCAAGGGAACTTATCTGAGTCTATGGTATGAAGAAGATTCCAATCGTTATGTCCTTCTCTAGTGGCAGATAAAATCATTCATGTGTAGTGGCTCCGTTTCAGATTTCCTGCATCTTGAAGTATGACTTCACCTCTCATGAGACATGAATCACAGAATCATAACATTGGAATGCCCCCACCACAGGAGGCATTGTTATGTTTGACATCAATTAAGAATAAAAATCCAGCTGCAAATTATGTTTGAATTAAGTTAGGAGTTCATTTTATCTGAGCAGGTAAATCTGTTCAATTTAGCCGTTATCCCACTCCAAAAATCCTTACCCGTCCAGCACCATAGTTTGATTTCCATTAGCCCAGGGACTTATTATCTCACCAAATTCTGTAGTGTCTACAGGGCACCCCAATATACCCTGTTCTGAGCTCGGTGCTACATGACAACAAAGAATTTCCTAACTCCACCAAGTTTGATCCACAGAATTTCTTGAATGAATATGGGATCTTCAGAAAGAGTAATTACTTCATGCCCTTTTCAGCAGGTAAAATGAACCTTCCTCCACTGAGCAGCATTCTTGGGAATTATGTTGTTGAAATGGCTCTTTCTGTTTGTCTCAATTGTCCATCGCTGAGACAATGGTTGTGCAGTTCTCTTTGCTGTACCCCTCACTGGACTAGCACATGACTGTGAGATATGGAGTGCTTTAGACAGAAGAGAGTTCCTGATTGGCTCTTTTCAACAGGCAGAGCTATTGACCATGATGCCATGCATCCATGGTGACCAGATTGGAACATTTCAGACCACCATTTTTTTAAAAAGAATAAAATAACCCCCACTCAATGATCTACTTTTCTGATTAAAAAAACCCCTCACAGCCACCCCACCCAAGTGCTGAGATATCCATTGTGTACGTGGAGAAGAACCTTTGCAAATATAGAAATATAAAATCTTAAAATTGGCAGGGGCTACAAGGGCCATCTAATCTAATCGCTTGCCAGGTAGGAATAAACAACTACGGAATTCCAACCTCTCTTTATACAGCCCTCCAAAGAAAGAAAGTCCTCAGAGACCCTACTGTTGAACAGCCCTTGCCATCAGGAAGTTTCTCTTAAAGTTTAAGTGAAATCTCTTGTAATTGTAATCCATTTGTCCATGTTGTAGTCTCTGGGGCAGCAAAAAAAAGTTTCATCTACCTGTTTCATGACATCCCATCAGATATTTAAAGATAGCTATAATGTTCTTTCTCAGTCTTCACATCTCCGAGGCAAACATACCCAGCTCCCTAAGCTGATCCTCATAAAGCTTGGTCTTCAGACCCTTGATCATTGTGGTTCTCCTTCTACAGACATGTTCCAATTTGTTAATATCCTTCTTGAACTGTTGTGTCCTGAAGTGGTCACAGGATTGCAGGTGAGGTCTGACCAAAACAAAATAGAGTGGGACTGCTACTTCCCTTACTCCAGAGACTACATGCCGTTTATGCAAGAGTGTATCTTTTGCCTCCCTCTTTAACACCTTCCCCCTTCTCTTCCTTTCCTTCTTGTGTCTCCTCGCAGTCAAGCGGATCTGTGCAGGAAAAGGTCTGGCCCGCATGGAGCTCTTTTTGTTCTGTACTACCATCCTCCAGAACTTCAAGCTGAAACCCCTAACAGACCCCAAGGACATAGATATCACACTCTGGCTGAGCACCATAAGCAATGTCCCCCAGCCCTATCGGCTCTGTGTTCTTCCTCGCTGAAAGCATCACCTCTGGAGAAGAGATACCTTGGAAGAGTTAGTGTTGGCCACAGGAATTCAGTTTTGAAGTCTGTTTTAAAATATTATCCTTTTACAAAACAAAAAACAAAAAAACTTTTATTAACTATAAATCAAAACACATAAAACAAAAAGAAAAATAATTTTAAAAAATAAACCCTACCTAACAACATGACAACAAATGAACAAATGGACAGATGCAAATATAAATGGCAAATAACAATAATACATTGGCCCATAGAACTTACATAGCCCAGATGGTTAAAAAGACTTCCCATGTGTTAAATGATCAACTTAAATTGTTATTCTCTAACAGAATTTTTCTAATAGTATTCTTTTCTCAACAAAATGAAAAAAGAAAAGAAAAGAATTTAATCTATATTACTTTCCACTTTCTTATTTCTTTTCACCATCTGAAAATGGAAACTTTGAACAAGAAAAAGTTTTAATCTTCCTTAATTTTCAATATTCCAGAGTCCTCTGAATAGGTATATGTAAATATATGTATATATGTGTGTGTGTGTATGTGTGCGTGTGCGTGTGTATACATATATATGAAAAGCAAACCAAATATGTAAACAAAACTGATATTTCCTAATTATATCATAGCAGTTCTAAATTTATAATTTAACTAGTTATAAAAAATTAATCTTTAAATCCAGAAGTCATTAGTTCTCCAAAACTCTACTGAAGATAACCTTTAAAAATTTCCCAGTCTTTAACAAATTTACTGTTAGCTTGACTAAGATATATGTACATTTATCTATTTCTGTGATTTCTGTTAATTTATCTATCCATTCTTCTTCTATGGTCACTTTAGGTGTCTTCTAGTACCTAGCTAGATCTATTCTGGATGCTATTGCTATGTACCAGGAAAAGCTATCAATTTCTCTCTCTGTTTTATTACCAAATTCAAAAATATAAAGTAGAGAAAAATCTGAATCAAAATTAACTTTCCTCTTTAAAATTATTTGTATTTTAAGATGAAATCAAGAGAAAAATTGGAATCAGAAGGAATAAAGTTAAACTGGTTCCCTTACCGACAGTTAACTGAGAGATTCCAGATAGATGTGAAAACTTATGGAATAGAACAAAAAGAGCAAGGAAGAATGTTGAAGTTACTGCAGGAAAAATTGAATATGCAAGGCTATGGAAAACTGAGCAGATACCTACAGTAGAGCAATGGTGGGCAACTTTTATTGAAAATCGGAATGCAGATATAGTCTCCCTGAGATTAAAAGGAAAATCAGATGATGACTTTAACCAAGAATGGCAAATTGTTCTGGAAATGGGTAGGGTGTTGACAGGTAATAATTCTTAATTCACGGTAGCATGAGTAGTTAGAAGTAAAAATCAGTGGAATATCATGGAACATGTAAAGTAGGGTCGAAGAGCAGGATCTATCTTGTATGTTAACAAATGCAATGTGATGCATAATGTTGATATGTCAATGAAATAACACTATTGAAATCCAGAGAGGAGTGGAAGATAGCGGTAATAGTTCGGTAAAATGTACAATGAGAAATGTTGTTTTGTATGATGTAATCACGATAAAATTAATTAAAAACAAAAAAAAAATATTTGTATTCTGGATCTCACCAAATACAAGAATTTTTTTTCACTCTTTCAAAGTTCCTCCACATGTGAAAGAAGTCCCAATTTCCTTACCACATTTCCAACATTTGTTATTTATATCTTTAGATATATATGCTATTCTATCTGGGGAAATGTACTACCTATGCAAGATTTTCAGAAAATTTCCTTTTAAATCATAGCATCTTGTTTCCCCCCCACAATTTTTCCTTTTTTTTTCCCACAGTTTTTTTCCTTATTTTTTTCCTACAATTTTTCCAAGTTATCCAGAGCTATATTGTGACATAGATCCTTCGCTCATTTAACCATACACTCTTTTATTCTTTCATCTTCTAGATTAAATGTCAATAACATTTTGTATATATTAGCAATCAGATGTTTCTCCCCCTTTTCATAAATAATTTTCAATTTCCCTTTTTTGCACGTTAAATCTCCAGTTTTTTATATCCATTTTAAATCTCTCTGAGAACTGTAAATATGGGAATATTGGATGTTTAAGCCTTTGTCTACTGATTGCTGTCTCTCTTTTAGTTTATATATTTCTCCTTTCGGAGTCACAAGATCTCTATAGGTTTTCCACTCTCCTTGCTGTTTCAGTGTTTTAAAGAGAGTGCTTCGCATGGAGATAGCCAACATGATATTTTAGTGTATAAAATGATTAATATTTAATGCAGACTTTGTACAATGCCTTCCTAACTAAAGGAATAGTAAATGATTTTTGAACCTTAGCTATATTATACCCCAGGAAGGAATACCAACCTAAATGAAGATCATAACCTTTCAGTGCCAAGACCTTTGGGTTGTCTGATAGTATCCATGGTCTCATCCATATGATGCAGATGGCTTCATAATGTAAGTTGATATCTGGAACAGCAAATTCTCCCCATTCTTTAGCATCTGTTATTGGTTTTAGTTGTATCCTGGGTTTTGCAGGGCTGAATACAAACCATCCTGTTCTCAACTTTGTCGAAGAACCAAGGTTCCCAAGTCAAAAGCTGTGGAAGCAAGAGAGGTCAGAATAGTCCAGGGTCAAGAAAGCTATAAATGAGAGACAGGTTTCCAGAGAGTCTTAATAGTGGTGTCATTAAACAATCCAAACATTGTAAATCCATTAGACACACTTGCACAAACTCATCTGTCAAGAGGAAGATGTCCTTCAAGAGAAAGACTGAAGTTGTATTCAGAGGAAGTTGCTGATGAATGCAACCTCTTATATATCTCAAGGTTCTTGACTAGAGGATACAGGAATGGGTCAGCCTCTCAGCCAATTTATGGTTCCTTATTAATCCTTTTCCTAACCTTATCCATGAACTGACCTGAATGTTTGGATTAATAGAGCCACTTGTAACCCTTAAAAGGTATGTGGAAACGAATCATAAAAATTAAATGTATATAATCTGTCTCCTCATATTTGGCATAAAACTCTAACCATATGCCCGATTGGGACAGTTTAATTGGACTATAGTCTTTTCCAAGGTTGTTATGTGAGAATGAGGTTATAATTTGCACCCATCTCAACAAGAGATCACTTGCTGCTCTCATGAAGAAAACTTCATCATACTGTTACCCCAAAACATGAGTGACTCAGGTGTTACCGCTGTTCCTATTGTGGGATATTAAGATAAGGGAGATGGCCAACTCTGCTGCTCTTCCTGTGTCTAAGCGAAGTACACAGCCAGGAATGAAACTGGCAGAGAGACATTCAGCAACTGGGGAACTGCAAAACTAGTTGGTCAAAACTGGAGATTTTTACACTCTACTTCTCTCCTTGAACGGGTGTGAGTTAATCTCTCTCCCAGCCTAGTGGACAATGGGAGTTGCAGTGCAGGCAATGGGGTCTGGATGGTGCTAATGGTTTCAGTGCTTAAGGTACAAAGAGATAATGACTGTTATAATAGCCCTGTACTTCAGGAAAGATTAGGACAATGCAGGGAAAATGCCCAGGAATGAGGTAGCCGGGTTTAGACAATCACCGTTTGGTGGGAACATTGGCTTGACCATTGTATTCCAATTAGAGAGATTCAGCTTTTGCCTAAGTCTATTATCTCTGAGGTTGCTTTGTAATCTGCCCGACAAGGACTTTGGCTTCACCTGAAGGTGGATGTAGGCTGACCTGCCTTGCAATTTCACATTTGCAGTCAGACATTTCCCTTGTCCGGTTTGACCTTCCAGTCATTTCAGGTCATGTTTTATATAAATGCCCATTAATAAAACTTGCCAATTGGATGAAATTTGCCAATTAAACCATACCAATATTGGGGTGTGGGGGTGTGGGCAGGGCCATGACACAACTTTAGGATTGTGATTGTGTGGGCTTTTGCATCCTGTACGGGGATATTT
The DNA here is from genome assembly GCA_030412105.1 of Cyclura pinguis. NCBI lineage: Eukaryota > Metazoa > Chordata > Lepidosauria > Squamata > Iguanidae > Cyclura > Cyclura pinguis. The sequence goes on along the minus strand of CM059599.1, from coordinate 10,390,915 downwards.
GTTAGAATGCAAAAATAACCAGCCTTGGTTGTTCTTTGCACGGGAGTGGTTCTGTTAGAAGAGGAAGAATAACGCCTCCTGGGTAGCATGTGAGCGCCTAAATACTATAAATGATTTCTAGGATTCAAGAACAGATCACAAAGTAGTCATTCCAAGAACTCTTGTAGGGGAGGTAGGAATTGCCTGATCACAAAGAGCCAATATGGTTTTTTCAATAATGTATCATGCCAGATTAACCTTGGGTTGAATTCAAGAGCCTCTGCCAGTAGAAGGCTTTGGTTGGAAGAAATGAGAAAGGTGAGTTTGTAAACAGGTTGTCCTCCACTATTCAAATTTGCAGAAAGTTTGTGGGTTTTACATAGCAGAAGGAGTGCTTTAGAGGGGAGAAAAGGAAACTTCCATCCTGTGTGCTGAATTCCTCTCACACAGCATTGGATTTAGTGTAATTCCATTTTGACCTTCTCTTGATAACATGATCAGCCTAGGAAATCAAGGGAGTGTTGTGATTAAGTGGTTTTATGGGTGGTTCAAGGACCATCCCAAAACATGGTGGTATATCAGCTCCAGGAGGCTGTAAATGAAATGGATTGTGTTGATTCATTCCAATCTGGCTTTAGATCCTGCTTTGGAACACAGGGTGCTGTGATCTCCTTGGTAGATGATTTGTGGTGGACAAAATGGTTAAAAAAAACAAAAACAAAACCCTAGTAAATTCTGAAGGAACATCAACCAGCTGGATTGTGGTCAGTTTGTCACCTTCTACGCCCTTAAGAAGGACAGCTTCTTCTGAGAAACAGGCAAATGACCAGACGTTTCTTGGTTCAAAGGCTAGAGGCCAGATTTATTGAGTACAAAAGTATAAAAGTATAAAAATATATAAATCTGCTGCAGCAGGGTGCCGGAGGTTCGGGACAAAGGCCAGAGGCGGGGCAAGGCCTTTTTACCCAGGTAAACAGCATACACACCCACTGCGGCATTTTTCCACGAACCACAGACCCCCCGTACCATATTAGGTAATGTCGAGAAACTTCCGTCCGTATAAGGAAATGTCCAGAGGGGCAGGTAATATTTTTTTTTATTAAATTTTTATTTAATCACGTATTTAATAACAAACCAAATAATAAACATAACAAATGACATACAACACAAAACAATTCCTCCCCCATTCCCCCCCTTGCCGAAACTCAAGTTTCATTGCTTCATTTATCTATAACAATCCTTCTTCTCTTCTTTTACATTTTTTTTAAAAGAGAGTTTCACTTTCTTATTTCCTCTTTTGCTTCCTTATTCCCCCTTTTACTTAATCTCTTAAATATTTTCTTATCTTTAATTTCTTCCAACAAAGCACATTTCTGTACATATTTAGAACTCCTCATTTTTCTAAAAGGCTAATTGCTCTTTTCCCCCAATAAGCTTCCCATATTGGACCAACTATTTTCCACTCTTTTCTTGATTTACTTTTCATACTATCTGCCAGAGCTTCTATCACAATATCTACTTCAGCCATCTTGTACAGTTTTAATAACCAGTCCTCTAACCTAGGAACACTCTTTGTTTTCCAAACCTGGGCATAACAAATTCTGGCAGCTGTTATCATATATATAATTTTTTTTTTTTATTGATTTGTCTAATTGCAGTTCCTCAATCATGTTTAATAGATATATTTGTGGTGATATGTTAAATTTACTTCTAAACACTTTCTGTACTTTATCATGCACCCCCTCCCAGAAATGTTTTGCAACTTTGCAGCGCCACCATATATGATAAAATGTACCCTTCTGATCACACTTCCAACATGTATCCTTTGAATTTTTATGTATCTTTGTAATTTGTGTTGGGGTTATATACCATCTGTGCAATATCTTATAATAATTTTCTCTTAAACGTACTGGTTTTATTAATTTCCAGGTGGTCTTCCACACCTTCTCCCATTGTTCCATCGTCATTATTTGATTAATATCTTGGGCCCACTTAATCATTACTGATTGAACCGTTTCCGGCTCGTTTTGTAATTGTAGCAGAATCTTATATATCTGACTTACTTTATGCTCAATATCTGGTTTTAACAACTTATCAAATTCTTTTTCTCTAATCTCAAACCCTTCTTTCTCCTTATCTTTTTTATATCTCTCCTTTAGTTGTCTGAATAGTAGCCAATGTGTATTCCAACCATGGTTTCTTAATTCTTCTGCCGATTTGAATTCTATTTTATCTCCTTGTATTTTTAAGATATCTTTATATCTAATCCACACATCAACCTTAGGTTTTTCTTTATTATAAAAGGCTTCATGTGTTGAGACCCAAAGTGGTGTTTTCAAATATAACTGTCTTTTACATTTTTGCCATGTTATAATAAGGGCTTTTCTTACGAGGTGATTCTTAAAATTTTTATCTATAACTTCTTTACCATACCCTCTATATGCATGCCATCCAAAATATAGCCCAGAGGGGCAGGTAATATGAGGTTTCCTCCAATCACAAACTCCCTTCCCAATAAGGCAGTGTGCAGAAGGAGGCGCTTCAGGTGAGGTAGAGTCATGAGTCAGCAGACGGGAGGGGCTAGAACTCCTGTGTACGTGACTACCTCCTGGCTTGTAACGGAGATTGTCTTTCCTTCACTCACAGTTTCCCCCCTCACATAGGAGGACTAGCCCATCCCATACCCCTGAACTAAGAGTTGACTCTCTCGGGCAACATCAACCCTTCGAGGTAGTTCTGTGGACCTTTTGTTAAGTAGTGAATTACAGAAAATTGGTACACATTGTAATAAACAACAGAAACATAGAGCTATACAAGTAAACAAAATAAAAATGACGAAAACACTTTTGACCCATCCAAGATTCGGTAGCCAGCTAGTGAGCCAGGACCACCAGTCTTCACTTCTTGGGGAATAAGTTTTACGGATGTCACCAACCACCTTGTGTAATTTGTTCACATCTTCTTCAATGTATCCAGACTCATTGATGTAGTGGCAGCAGGTGGTGTTTAACCAAAAACACAATCCTCCTTCTTTGCTAAGCAGGTAATCCAGGGCCAATTTATGTTGAGCTAATACACCAGCAAGCGAATCTACCTCAGTCTGCAGGGCATTTATTCCCTGTGCAGTGGTATTGGCCGGGATTTCCAGCTGAGCAGAGAGTCTCTGAATTTGGCGTATATTTAAAGCAACTCCCACCATGGGGAACATGATAGCTCCCAGTCTTTCTCTTTCTGACAAGTAAGTGTTAACACGATCATATCCATAACTCTCGTCGTATGCTCTCTTCACCCGGTGCCATCCCTGTAAATGAGAGGAAGGGCCATACGTACAAACCCAACATTTGGTGACATTTGCTACTTGGGAAATATTATGAACCAGTTGATGAAACATGTTCTCTTGCCAGCCAGCCTGAGTGCTTTCAGGCAAGTAGGTAATCAATAATACAAGGAACAGGCACTTCATAGTAACAAGATATCAAAACACAGCGTATAAAAGGTTATAAGTTGGTGCAATCAGCCCTAAAACTAACATCAGTGCAATTAGTCCTAAAACTACTACAGTGGTTAACAGACACAGTTCGAAATCCAATACTGAGGTCTCAGGTCAGCGTCCGGAATGACTCTGAGAAATAAAGTCTCTGAAGGATCAAGTATTTGGCGCGTTTATCCTAAATAGCAGCTTGAGTCCGTCGCTGGTGTCCTCTTGGGTCACCTTCCACCTTCTGGTTCCGGTACCTTTTTAACTCTGGAATGCTGGATCCAAGGTTTGTGGCCCTGGAATTTAACAGCAGTATCAGTGGTCAGCAGCACCTGGGCAGGTTTGGTCCACGCCGGGGACAAGGGTCGTCTTCCCCAGATCTTTACGACCACCCAATCGCCAGGCTGAATGTGGTGCACCGGACCATCAAGGCTGAAAGGTCATTCCTGTAAGGACCAAAAGCGAACAGAGGCCAGAGCAGCACCCAGGGAACGAACATACTTTTGTAACACTGCGTCTCCTATCTCAACCTCCCCCCTCAGGCTTCCCGGACAGAGTTGGCTAGGCCAGGGGCGACCGAATACTCTCTCAAAAGGGGAGAGTTTCAGGGGACCTTTTGGAGTGATTCTAGCCTTTGTGAGGGCCAGAGGCAGTGCCTTGACCCAGGGTAGGTCAGTTTCTAGGGAAATTTTAGTCAGGTGGGTCTTAAGTGTAGAGTTTATCCATTCCACCATCCCGCTTGCTTGGGGATGGCAGGGGGAGTGGAATCTCCAGGTGATGTTGAGTGTCTTCATCAGTTTCTGCAGGATACGTGAGGTAAAATGGGGTGCCTGGTCAGAATCGAGTCCACAAGGCGGGGACCAGTGAGGTAGGATAGACTCCAACAGGTGTTTCACAACTTCTCTTGCCTTACAGGTCCTACACGGAAAGACCTCGACCCATCCTGAGAACTTGCAGGTAAGGACTAAGAGATACCGAAATCCCAGGGCTCTGAGGAATTCAGTGAAGTCAATTTGCCAATATTGCCCAGATATATAGAAGGGTTGTGCAGATGTCTCCTAGCCCTGTCTGGGCGGTTTGCATGAGCAGGATTCACCTGTTGGCAGATTTCACAAGTACGAACAATAGATGCTAGAGTAGATCTTATGGATGGTCCATCGAAATATCTTCTCCACAGATGTATCAAGGCTTCTTCTTCTAGATGTGTCTGTTGATGGATCTTCTCAACTAGTGGTCGCTGAACAGAAGCTGGGATCCAAATCCGGTTGGTTTCAGGGTGAATGAGCCAGCTCTGGACCTGGTGGATCCCTGCGTTCTTGGCTGTGGTGTAGTCTTCTGGGGTGTATGGTGGCTTCTCAGGAGGCACTGGGATGGCTATTGCGTTCACAGTGCACCCTCGAGCAGATCCTCTGTGCGCTGCTAGTTTTGCTTGTTCGTCAGCGAATCTATTTCCTTTGGCGATTTCTGAATCTTCTTTCTGATGCCCTTTACAGTGAACAATGGCAAGTTCCTGTGGTAAATGGACTGACTCCAATAATTCCTTTATTCCATTTCTATGCTTGATAGGGCTGTCAGATTGGTCTAGCAGCCCTTTCTCGTGCCAGAGTTGAGCGTGGGCATGTACAACTCCCCAGATGTACTTGGAGTCCGTGTAGATGGTTGCACGCAGACCTTTTGCATGTCGGGTCGCTTGAATCATGGCTTCTAATTCCGCTCTTTGAGCTGAGCAAGAGGCAGGTAGAGCCCCAGATCGCACGAGCGTCCCAAGATGGTCCACTACGGCCCATCCAGTGTGTCGGATTCCCTGTTCTACGAAGCTGGAGCCATCTGTGAACCAGATGACATCTGGATTTTGAAGGGGAGTTTCAGAGAGGTCTGGCAGTGGTTTGGTTTGGAAATCTATGGTGGTCACGCAATCATGGAGTGGTTTGTTGAACTCAAGTTTAGGAATCTCGGGGAGGTACTTTGCTGGATTATTCCTCTCTATTCTGAGCACGGAAACCCTTCCATCTTCCAGCATAGTGGCCTGGCACTTTGCCAAGTGGTCTGACATCGTCCAAGTTGGTCCCCGTAGTTCCAGTATGGAACGAAGAGCATGCGGGGAATATACAGTAAGTTGTCCTCCAAAGGTCAATTTCAATGCTTCTTTTATCATGAGAGTGGCTGCTGCCACTGCTCTCAGGCAGGCAGGCCAACCTCGAGCAGTATCATCTAGATTCTTACTGAAGTAAGCAATCACCTTCAGTGCCAGGTCTGACGACTGAGCGAGCACTGCCTTAGCCACTCCTTCCTGTTCAGCTACAAAGAGAATGAAGGGCTCTGAGGGGTTAGGAAGGTGCAAAGCGGGAGCAGAGGCTAGGCGGGCTTTCAATTCATCTGTTGCAGTCTTAATAACTGGGTCCTCGGGAAGCAGGTTATGACCAGCCTTCTCAGACTCTGCCATGATGGAATACAAAGGTTTAGACAGGTTTCCATAGTCCCAAGTCCATAGCCTGCAGAACCGTGTCAGACCCAGGAAAGATCTGAGTTCCTTGATGGTTCGGGGTGTTGGTATTTGAAGAATTGCCTCAACCCACTCAGGGGCCAAAGCTCGCTGTCCCGCAGAGATGTCATGGACCAAAAAACGGATCTTAGGCTGGATTAACTGGGCCTTTTTCTTGGAGGCTCAGTATCCTTGGTCAAGCAGGAAAGTTAGGAGTGAAACAGTCTCTTCTTCGCAGGCGAGTTGGGTCTCAGTTGCCAAGAGCAGGTCGTCCACATATTGAAGTAGAATGGTGTTCTGTTTCCGAGGCCAGTCTCAGAGGTCTCGGGCTAGCGCTTGACCAAAGAGAACAGGAGAGTTCTTGAAACCTTGGGGCAGCCTGGACCACATGGCTCTTTGGACATTTGCACCTTCATCCAAGGGGTAAGAGAAGGCAAATATTTTCTGGCTTTCAGGGTGAAGTGGGATGCAAAGGAATGCATCTTTTAGATCCAAGACCGTGAACCAGGAGTGCGTAGGTGACAAGACGCTGAGCAGCATGTAGGGATCAGGAACTAGCTGGGGTAGATCCTGGGTAGCAGAGTTGACAGCGCGTAGATCATGTACAAGACGAAGACCTCCTGACGGCTTTTGGACTGCTAGGATGGGGGTGTTCCAAGGGCTACAATCAACTGGCCCATGAGTGATGACGCCCCCTTCAACCAATTTCTCTATCAATTTTACCGGTCCCTCTCTGAGGTGTGGACGGATTTTATATTGGGACAAGCATACGGGTTGTGCTTCTTCTCTTAGCCTGATTTTTACTGGCTCTACAGTAACCGCTAGTCCTGGAAGGCCTGTATCCCAAATTCCTGGAGGGATTCGGGAGAAGACTGTAGAAGTGATGCTCATAGAAGTGATGTTCATGATCTTTGTAGGGACTGCTGGGGGCGCTGGACCTCTCCAAAAGTCTACAGGTGTCCGGAAGGTTACTGTGTTGGTACCATCTTCTTCAAACTCTATGCACGCCCTGGTCAAGCACAACAGGTCTCTCCCCAGCAGAATCACATGGGCCTCCGGGAGCAGTAAAAAAGGTGCTTTTAATTCTCGGTGTCCAATTCGGCACTCAATCGGGGCATAAGAAACCACAGACTGGCTGCCAGTGGCTCCTCCAACAGTCACTTGCTTCTCTACAGGGACAGGTAGTGGGCGTGTAACAGCAGAAATGGCTGTTCTGGTATCTACTAGGAACTCTTGGTCTTCATTGCCCACTCTCAGAGTTACCCGGGGCACGGGGGTGAGATGCCGGGCCCCTGACCCCCTCAGTCCGTCCAAGAATCATCCTGGGGGTTTGCAACTGGTGCCAGGTGGACTGTTTCACATTGGAGATTGAAGGGAAGGGCTGAGGGGTTGGGGAAAGAGTTCCCTCTGCCTCTCCCCCTATTCTTCTGAGGGCACTGGGCTCGCCAGTGCCCAAACTGTTTGCAGTAAGCACATTGTGATTTTCCCAACCTTTCTCTTCCCATTTGTCCTCCTCTTTCCGTTCCACCATGAGCCATCCCTCTTCCACGTTCCCCAGGTCCCTGACCAACAGCTGGCTGGGCGTGCTACATTGTTACTGCCATCACCCGTGCCTTTTGTTTCTGCTGTTCTTCATCCCTTCTCACATAGACCTTCTGGGCTACCCTCAACAGTTCACCTACATCCCTTGTGTTCCAGTCTTCCAGCTTCTGGAGCTTGGTGCGGATATCAGGCCAAGCTCTAGTAACAAAATGGAATACAAGCAGGCTTTGTCCACGTTCACTATTTACGTCTAGCCCGGAGTATTTTATCGCCCGTTCCTTCAGCCTCTGGAGGAAGGCAGAAGGCGACTCATCCTTTTCCTGTTGAATATCAAAAGCCTTGTGGGGGTTCTGAGCACGGAGAACCGAGTGCTTAATGCCAGCAATAATCAGAGCTTTCAGATCTTCCATTTTCTTCCTGTTTGCTTCTGCCCTGTCGTCCCAACGGGGGTCTTGGTTGGGGTACTTCTGTTCTGCGGGGACAGATCCATCAGTACCTGGAGGATGGGCCTTTTCCCACTCCAACATAGCTGCTTTCCTAATCATAATCATTTCTTCCCCAGAGAACAGGATGTTAAGAATGGCCATTAACTCTTTCCAGGTATAGATGGAGGGTCCCAGAAATTGCTGGAATTGCTCTGCCACTCCGATAGGGTCTTCAATAAGAGACTTCATTGTCTTTTTAAATTCTCTAACTTCCAGGCTGGACAGGGGGTGATCAACGTAACTAATCCCACCCCTGCCATCCGGGACTTCCCTCAATGGGTACATCGGCACTGGAGTATGACTGATCATCATCTGGGGGGTTGTGCTTGCCCCATTTGCTGATTTGGATTTGGTCTTATCCAGAGGAAGGCTCTCTTGATCTTTTAAAAGCTGTGCCAGTTCCTTCTGGAGCGGTTTATAGGGCCCAGACGTCCCTGCAGCTGAGCCACCAGGGGGCATAGTAGGATCAGTGGAGGAGGAGGGTGCCTGAGCCTGAGCTACTCCGGCCAGAGCTGGCTGTAAAGGAGAGTCTGTGTTTGGGCACCCTCCGGCCCCACCCTCTTCAAAACCTGGGTTTATGGGTGGTGGTGGCGGGAAATCAACCAGCTCATCAGCCATGGGGCCAACTGCAGGAGCTGGCTGAGGGTATGGAGGACGGGGCAAATAAGCTAGCGGATCCCAACCCTCTCTCTTAAACTTTTGGAATTGGGAAGGTCCAGGGGATTTTACTGGGGCAAGAGCCATGACTGCCTTTGCACTGTCTGGGAGGCGATGTGGGAGGGGATCAGGAAACCCGATGCCTGAATTCTTGAATACTCTCACGTACTGTTCTTCAACAGTTTTCCCAGCCGAATCTAACCAGTTAATCCAAGCTTGCAGTGCTAGCTTATCAAACGTCCCATTTGTGTCCCACTGAGACAACCCAGGGACCCAATACTGAGGCCAAATTTCAATACAATACTGTATCATTTGCTTTTTAGACAGTCCCTTCCCCACGTCCTTCCAATTCTGCAACACACACCGCAAGAGAGTAATGGGGGAGCCCACCCCTGGGTTTTTCTCCCTAATCTGTTTCTGTTTTGAACTGTTTGAACCCATCTCTGCTATTACAAACTGAATGCAAAACACACAGGGAATGCAAATTCACAGACAAGGAGACGTACATCAAATAACAGACAGAAGAGACGACGTTCGCTTCGCTCGTTCCCTGCCTTCTCCCTCGCGAGTAGAACGGAACCATGGGGTGGAGCTCCACACTCGCTTCATCCGTGTTTGGACGTCTCAGACACACTCCAGGCACACACATGCACACCACAAAGCTGAAACAGGGGAATTCCCAAACTGAACTCAGGCCCAAGGTACCTATCTAGGGGTGGCCCCTAACTTTTTGGGACTTACCAGAGGGAGAGGTGAATCACAGGCGCGCTGTCCCAAATCTCAACCCTAATCAGATTTTCAGAGCCTTGAATCAGGAAGGTAGAGCCTCTTCCTTGCCTCTGATCGGGAGCGCACCGCGATAATTCCCATCACGTCACAAGAGGGACGTTGGCACCTGATGTGAAAATCGATGTCCGCCACCAGGATCAGACAGTCTTCAGAGGGATGCCTTCCCGTCTGGCCTCCTGGGCAGGGGGACTGATGTAGGGCGAAATTTCTCAACCCAAGCCCGTTTCTCTCTGGGCCCCACGCTGGGCGCCAGAAAACTGTCACCTTCTATGCCCTTAAGAAGGACAGCTTCTTCTGAGAAACAGGCAAGTGACCAGACCTTTCTTGGTTCAAAGGCTAGAGGCCAGATTTATTGAGTACAAAAGTATAAAAGTATAAAAATATATAAATCTGCTGCAGCAGGGTGCCGGAGGTTCGGGACAAAGGCCAGAGGCGGGGCAAGGCCTTTTTACCCAGGTAAACAGCATACACACCCACTGCGGCATTTTTCCACGAACCACAGACCCGCCGTACCATATTAGGTAATGTCGAGAAACTTCCGTCCGTATAAGGAAATGTCCAGAGGGGTAGGTAATATGAGGTTTCCTCCAATCACAAACTCCCTTCCCAATCAGGCAGTGTCCAGAGGGAGGCGCTTCAGGTGAGGTAGAGTCATGAGTCAGCAGACGGGAGGGGCTAGAACTCCTGTGTACGTGACTACCTCCTGGCTTGTGATGGAGATTGTCTTTCCTTCACTCACAAGTTCAAGACAAGTGAAAGGGCGATCTCCCATCCAGTGATAATCAGCCACTACCTTCTAAAAAGAACGTGTTTACTTCATTTTATTTATCAAACTATTAATATCTCACATCAGAGTCAATTTAAACCAATGTAAAACAGTAGAAAACAATAGAAAAATGATTGAAACTTACTAAAAGCATACTATACAATCAAAAGAAGTCAAAACAATTGCAAAGAGTTTTCCAACCATGCACAGGTACAGATTTGGACCCAGCCAAATTCATCCCCAAAGACTTTAATGAACAGCCATGTTTTCATTTGATGTTGGAATGGATCTATACTTTTGTTGTAGAAACAGACAGAAAACATTTCTTAAAACAGAAGGTGAAGCAGAATTGCTATGCCCATTGCAACCTATGCCAGGTGACTTGCTGCCCAAAGGTAAGCTTTTCACCGAGGGATAACACAGAGTTGATAGGGCCTGAGGATGTTCCCCAAACCGCTCAAGTGGGGTGTGATATCAATGTCCTTGGGATCCATGAGGGGTTTCAGCTTGAAGTTCTGAAGGATGGTGGTGAGGAACAAGAAGAGCTCCATGCGGGCCAGACCTTCTCCAGCACAGATCCGCTTGCCTGCAAGGAGATGCAAGAGAGAGTGGAAGAGAAGAGAAGGAGTGTGACACAGGGAGGTGAGGAATACCTTTGAGTTGCATATCACTGATAGGTGGGCAGAGAGACTCCATTCCTTTCTATTGTACATCTTTGGAGTGTTCTGCAGTCTGTTTTTCTTGCTCTTAGTCAAACAAGGGAGGACAGGCAGACAAGGGGAGTTTCCTAATGATCCCTCCACTTTGGAATTAACGGAAGTGTGAGAAGATAAGGAGGATACATTTGCAGAGATTATGTTGTTCACTGCATTGGGTCCCAGATTGGAGGAAAGGAAGAATAGAAATAAAATGCAGAAAGAATAAATGAGATGTTTGTTCAAGGATATACAAGACATTCAAACAGCCCTTGGATAAAGGTAGGAGAAAGAAAGAGAGGAGGGAAGGAGGGAAGAAATTTCACTAAAATATTATTCTACTTCAAATTCCTTTTCCATCACATTAGGAATGGAAAAGAAATGGGGAGAGAGGAGGAGGAGGAGGCAACAACAATAACCACATCAAGTGATTTGGCACAGAACCAATTCAAGCTCCTGAGCTGATCTGGATCTGTCTCTAATCTGTCTCTAATCCCTACAGTCAGGGTGATTGTTCAGTGTAGGCTGGAAATGACACTTCCTTTCACTGCCCTAATAATGGAAGATTAAAGAGATCCAAAAAATGCTGCCCAGTGCGGGAGGGATCATTTTACCTGCTGAAAAGGGCATGAAGTAGTTGCTTTTCCGGAAGGTCCCATCTTCATGCAAGAAATGCTGTGGGTTAAACTCTGTGGGGTTGGGAAATTCCTTGCTGTCGTGAAGCACCGAGGTCAGAGCCGGATATATTGTGGTCCCCTGCAGGGAACAAAGAATCGGGGTTGATATTCTAACATCAAAAGAATGAGGTCAGATACTCTGAGAAAGAGCAATTCCCTCAGTGATCCTTGGAAGCCAAAGAAAGTTAAGAGAAATAACTCTAACACCTGTTCGGAGAGGAACCACTCAAAATGGAAACTAGGAACTTGCCTTGGGGATGATAAATTGTCTGAACTGCATATCTTTGATTACAGTATGGGGGAGACTCAATGGGATGAGAGAGATGAACCTCTGGATCTCATGGATGACAGCATCTGTGTAAGGCATATGTCCACGATCAGCCATGCAAGGTCTCCTTGAGCGACCAACCACTCGGTCAATCTCTTCCTGCACTCTCCCTGTTGTGAGAGAGATGAAGTTCAATTGGAAGCCACAAAAATCCAGGAAACATTAGAGAAGTCATGCAAACTTCACTGGAGGTTTGATCTGTGTGGTTCATTGCAAGGTAATATTTAAGTGATTTGAGAATGTTGGGATCCTACCTCAGTGATTACTTTTTTTTCTCTTAGGCTAAAAATTTCCATCTTTATTTTCTTTATTTTCAAAAATTACTCAGAGAGAGAAACAACATCATCACAAATGACACAAATCATAATGACCACTAATTACCATCTTTTTGTCCTGATGCTCTAAACAAACTCCAACCCAAAGGCATTCCACAGGGATCAATATATGTGGATACCAATGATATTTGCTGTCTAACAATGCTGCATATGAATCACTGAAGCATGCCTCTCTGAGGTCCCTGAAAGTATTTGTGAGTCATATATCCAGACATAAACTGCTTCTGAGGAAGGCTGCTTGCATGAAATACGCTGGTCTCTTAATAAACAACTATCAGCTTCTGGAGTATTGGCTCTCTTTGGCTGGTAGGTGATTTCTGGATTTCCTTGCGTTTGATGCTTTTCTATTGTCACCAGTTTTACAGGGGTAGAATTGAACATGCAGCACCACTGCAACATAGCAGAGGAAGATGCAGAATGTGCCTTGAGCACTGCACATCCAGGTATTCAATGCATATTGCCATCACACATTTCACATTTAATTGCATGTTCTGTTGTGTGGTCCTGCATTTCATTAACACCTAATTGTCACATATCTACCTCCAAGAGCTGTCTCACTGATGTCTCTTTAGCTCAGTGACTTTTGAACAAAACACATTTTTATTAAAAGAAAAATGGGAAAATCAGGTATCCTTTCCCAGAAATGAAAAGGGCTTCTATGGTGTGTGTAAATCCTTCTTTTCTTGCCAAGCAGGGAGAAGGTGGCTGAAATTATTAGTTCTTGCTTGCACAAATGCTAAGATTTGCACCCTTAGTAGAGGGGAGATAAACAACCATTAAGCATGGTGCAACCTAGAGGAGCTGAAAAGTGGGAAAAGAACACAAGTGAAAGTTTTGATGTGCACTTGTTTTACCTAATATCTCTGGGTATTTCTGAAGAATCAGGAGCCCGTATCTGAGAGTGGTACTGGTTGTTTCTGTTCCTGCACCAAACAAGTCAAGTGTGGAGAGAAGCATGTTCTCGATGTTGAATTCAGATGTCCCATTATCTTTTTCCTTCAGAAATATGCATCAGAAACAGTGGAGTCAATTTAACTTTGTTCAGTGAAATAAACTAACAGAGTTTAATAAACGGCAAAGATTAAAGGTGGTGGATATTTTTGCCTGTCCTCTAGCAAAATCTTTACAAGAACTGCAAACATTTCCAAGGAGGATGAAAAGTGGCAGGTGTCTAAGAAAACCAGGATGACCTCCAAATTACTGAAGAAAATTCTGCCAATTTAATTAAATTGTAATGATTGACTTTGGAGTAAACTTTTTGCAGAAACAGACGAGTTTAGGAGAACAAGAGGGTGGTTAAGAGTATCAACCTAGAAGGAGACACATCCACCTGGACAATTCAGAGGCACAAGATCTTCTTCTACCCTTGAGGAGTGCATGATTTTCTCTTACCTCATCCATTTTAATATAGAAGCAGTCAATGAAGTCTCGAGGTGAGCTGGGGTCCAGGGTAGACTTGTGCTCCTTCATTTCCTCTAAAACAAATTCTTTGGCTTTTTCCACATTTGATGCCACTCTGTGATGAGGCCCAGGGATTAAATCCATGACAGAAGGAAAAACATTGGTGAGCTAGAGGGGAAGTCAGAAAAAATGAAGTAAGTGTCACCATCAGATCAGCTGGAAAATGATTTCATCTCCCCATGACATCAAAAAAGCCAGCTGCAGAACATGAAAACAATGGGCTGCAGAAGATGTTTCCTAGATACTGTGCCTTCCTTAGCTGTCCAATAAGATGACAATGGAATTGTCAATAGATATGAAGGAAGAATTCCCATAGTACCCTCCCTGCTGTGTGGGAGAGTGTGGGAGCACCAAGCATTCTGCAGAATTTCCAACTGCTATTTGTGATTTTTAAGGGATCTGTTGTTACCCCAAAACATAGGTTCCACAAGGGCCGACCCATGATGCTATTACCTGCTTGCAAAGATGTGGAATTAATTAGCTCAAAATCAGGAGGCTAACAAGAGGGGGGCAACTTTGCAAGTTCTTGCTACCAATGTTTACAGGCTCACACAGGAAAAGAAGCAGCCAGAGATTCAAAAGTAAGCTAAAAATGTGTTTCATTGTGGGGGAATTCACTCATGCATGAACACAAGATACACACAATCACACATTCGCACAAGAGCTAACTGAAGGAGAAAGGGAGGAAAAAATTATGTATAGAGAGACTGAGGGGTTTGGGGGGATTTATCATTACCGGTCCAGATGGGTAGTAAAGAAGTTGAAAGGTGACTTAGACTTCTGTCTAAGCGCAGACAGATCAGGATTCAGAGTGACGTAGTGGGGTCCAGCATTTCATCTGAATCCATCTGACTTCTCAAAACCAAGGGTTTATATACTCTATTTCACTCCCTGAAGGAGTGTGAGTTAACTTCTCTCCCAGCCTAGTGAACAATCGGAATTGCAACACAGACAATGCGGTCTGGAATGGACTGATTGGTTTCAATGTCTTGGTTGAGAAGAGGTTTCTGGGCTATCTGCAGTAGGATATGCACACAGTAGGGGTCCTGGGCACCTTATTGTTTTCTGATGTTGGCAGTTGATAAGATTAGGTCAGAGCCATTAAGTCAGGCTTTTTTGGCTAATTTCAGCAAACTTTTGACCTGGCCATGCTGAGGTCATCTCTGACCTCCTCCCAGCCCTCGTCCCTTTCTTTCACATGGCCTTGCCAGCCATAAATAAAATTTATATTTTATGTCAATTAATATATTTTGCCAATTAGACCATACCAAAATGTGGGGTTGTACGGCCTGGTAACGCTGTCTGTGGAGAAATATACAGCTTTTTTTTTTCTGTACAGAAGTGTATGTAATCCTAAAAGACTCATTGTGTCTCCAACTCCAAAACCTCTGTCGACATCCTATGGTTTTCCTGTCTCTGACATTCATTTGTGTGCACAGGAGGGACTACATATTTTTCACTGGATGGTAAAGGACCTACCTGACCCCAAGAAGAACTGGCAATTTCAAAGTCATCATTGAATAAGGCCATGACTGCTAGAAACTGCTTGTCATCGTAGTCGTAGTGCTTTCCAAAGACAATGGAACAGATGACATTGGAAGTGGCACAGTTGAGGAGGAAGGTGGGGTTGAAGGGCTGCTCTGGAAGGACAAAAAAAAGGAAAGAGCTGGAAGTGAGTGGAACTCTAGGACTCCCAGAATCTTTATTTGGTAGTGGAAACTAGTGCCGCTCACTGCTATAAGATTGGCTTTCTTTGTGGTAAATCAATGCAGTCAGTTGTCTACATTAGAGGAAAAGCAGCATAGCTGGTGGAATTCCAGCATCCCCTGACAGCAGGTGGAAGAATCTTGTCCAGATCACACCAGAGCTAACACTTCTGATGCCCATGGTGCACCTTCCCTCCACGTGGGTCCAGCTGAAGATTTATCTCTCAACTTATGGAAAGCAGGAACAAAGTAAATCAAACTGCACAAGAATGATTCCTTTCCATCCCAATAACCATGAGAACTAAAGAAGTGAGTTGCTAAGAGGAAGATTTACCTCACTTGCCTTTGCTCAGATTCCTCTACATCCTTCAGTTGTCTGGCTGAAACATCAACATTCTTGCGAAGTTTATTGAAAAGATTATAGAACCTGTTCCCCTGGTGCTAAGGGGCTACAGCCACTACAGTCATATGGCTTCAGTCCAGGTTGTAACCATGCACAGCCTAGATTAGAAATATCAAATCATAGAATCATAGAGCTGGAAGAGACCAGAAGGGCCACTGAGTCCAACCACCTGCAATACAGGAAAACACCATCAAAGCATTCCCAGGAGATGGATATCCAGCCTCTGTTTAAAAATCTCCAAAGACGGAAACTCCACCACATTCTGAGACAGCATATTCCACTGTTGAACTACTCTTACCACCAGGAAGTTCTTCCTAATGTTTACATGGAATCTCTTTTCCTGAGGTTTGAAGCCATTGGCTCTGCATCCTAGTCTCTGGAGCAGCAGAAAACAAGCTTGCCCTTTCCTCTCTATTACATCCTTTCAAATATTTAACATAGCAATCATGTCACCTCTAAACCTTTTCTTCTCCAGGCTTTGTAGGGCATGGTTCCCAGGCCTTTTGCCATTTTGGTCACCCTCTTTGGGACGTGTTCCAGTTTGTCAATATCCTATACTGCAAAGTAAACCGGTGGTTCCCAACCTTTGATCCTCCTGGTGTTTTGGACTTCAACTCCCAGAAGCCCCAGTCAGCTTAGTCAACAATAAGGAATTCTGGGAACAGAAGTCCACAACATTTGCAGGACCAAAGGTTGGGAACCACTGAAGTAAACCACCATTACCCTTTCAAGGTGTTTCCCAAACTGGAAACAAGATTCCAGGTGACATCCAACCAAAGTAGAATATGGTAGCATTGCTACTTCCCTCTGTGTGTGTTTGTGTTTGTGTGTCTGTGTTCAGTAGGAGACTTCAGCTTCTTTCCTGTAGACTCAGTATTTCAATACCTGAGATGTAGCCTCTTGCTATGGCCAGCAAGTATACTAGTAGGTATACAATAGGATGCACCCTTAAGGAATAGGAACCCATGAATTTTGATTCTAACTAAAGAGGTTGATGTAGGAGAGGTACACTTTCTTGGGCCATATTCGGCTCTGTGAGAGGGACCCTTGGCTTAGAACATTTAAAGTCCCAAAGCTTCCTGATCATATCAACCCATAAACCCTTTTACCTCCTGGTGATAAATTCCAGAAGTCTGGCTGCATCATCTGAATAGGGTGCAGGATCCTAGTCCTCAGGAACAGTCAACAAAGGACAGCAAATAGTCCCAAGATTAAGACACAGAAAAGAGTTTTGAGTTTACAGTTTTATGCCAGGGTAGTTGGGAGACAGGGAGGATGAGACGAATCTCCTGGAAAGTCATGTGGAGATACCAATGGGAACTGTGGTGTTGGACAGAAATTACATACCCTTAGTGGCATGTAACTTCTCCAGGAGGTATTGGGTTTCTTCTTGGATCCTCTCTTCAATGCTTTTCTTCCCCATCCCAAAGTTGCGGAGGGTGGTCAGGGCAAAACGTCGGAGTTGCTTCCATCTCTCCCCATTGCTGAATATGAGTCCTAGAAAGGGAAGAGAGAAAGAGAACAAGCGAGAGGGAAGAAAGAGAAGGAAAGTGGGAAGAGAGGAAGAGAGATGGAATCACTATTTCCAAATGATCTGTTTAGAAGCAGAACAGTATGATAGTTTAGTTAACTTCAAAGTGAAAAGACTATAAGCCAACAACTGGTAAGTACAGCTGGGATGGATGATAATGGTTTACTTTGCAATATAGGTTGTCCTCCTAT
This sequence comes from Cyclura pinguis, assembly GCA_030412105.1. Classification (NCBI taxonomy): domain Eukaryota; kingdom Metazoa; phylum Chordata; class Lepidosauria; order Squamata; family Iguanidae; genus Cyclura; species Cyclura pinguis. The sequence goes on along the minus strand of CM059599.1, from coordinate 10,373,410 downwards.
GTTCTGTGTCAAACGCTGCCTAGACATTCATCATCTCTCCGTGGAAATTCTGTTATAGTATTCTTATCCCTGGGATTTTCCTGGGATGTCTCTTGTTCAACTTTGTGAGCAGCGAGCAGTGTATGATAGTTCATTAAATCCAAAGGGAAAAGATCGTAAGCCAACAAATAGTAAGAATGGCTTGAAAGGGTAAAAGTGATCTGTTTTGTTCTGTGCTGGATATTATTGAATAGAGTCCTCATCTATTCAAGGAAACTGAATTTAATTGTTCTTATGGACTTTTCCAGGGGAGGAAGGGAAAACGAAGGGGGAGGGTGAGAAATGGGATTTTCAAAAATTTGTTCAGGTATTTCCTTTTCTTCAAAGCTCCAAGCAGACACAAGAGGGGATGTTGTCAAAGTAAATCCTCCCTCCACATTTGCAGGTTTGACTTTTGCAAATTTGATTATTTGTGAGGTGCTCGCGCCTCCACTACATCCCCCTCACCCATCTCCTTACCTTTTGCCTCAGTGTGAGTTCTCAGAGCTGGGGTCAGTGAGAAGGGGATGGGAGAGAGAGCTCTGGAGGGCAGAAGAAAAGTGTGCACCTGCCTTCCTTCCCTTCTAATCCCCTTCCCTTTTCCTCAGCAAGAGTTTCTTCTACCCTCTGCAATTCCCTCCTCCCATCCTCTTGCCTCTGGCCCTGGTGCAAAGAAACAAGGCTCATAGCATAGGACAAAAGGGAAGGGTAATCAGAGGGGGGAGCACTGGATGGAAATGGGAGGGGGATTGTGTGTGTGGGGGATATTAGTGATTTTTCCACTTTTGCAAGATCTCTGCTCCCCAAACTCTTGGAAATGTGGAGGGGTCACTGTATTATTGTGGCATTTTTTACCTTCATTCTGGTAAGGAATTTAATATAGCGTCTTAATTTAAATTTAAGTGGTAAGAGAAGAGAAATTTAATAGTTAAATTTCCTTGAATTGACATGCAGTTGAATCAAGATTTTTAGCTTTAATCTGTTTGTTTGTTTCAATATTTCTCTACTGCCCTATATCATATGATCTGAGGGTGGCATTCGACAAAATCAGTATAAGCTATTTAAAATATGAACAGTCAGAGATAACTTTAATTTTCTAAAAACATATTTAAAAACTTTAAATAAGATAAAATAAGTTAAAACAATTTAAAACAACAACAAAAACCCAACAACAACAGGAAGCCATGTTTTCAATTGGCACCCAAATTATCCCAGTGTTGATGCCAAATGGGCCTCCAATGGGAGGGCATTCCACTACCAAGGTGCCATGGCACTTGTCGCATGGCCTATAGTGTATGGCCCCTCCCTCTGGCGGGACAAAGAGGAGGAACCTCTGGGAAGACTTATATTTAGAAAAAGGCCCTTTCAAGTATCAAGGTTCCAAGCCGTTGAGATCTTTGGATTTAGGATTGCTGCCAAACAGTGAAAGGCATGGAGTCCACCTGGGCCTTCCATGCTAGGGTGAAACTGGGAATAATTTCCAAGCAGCATGCCTGCTCCTTCAACCACAGGTCACTCACCCACCTGCACAACCCAGTGGACTTCAAAGACAAGGAGAAGGACAGCTAGGTATCTTCAATATACTAATGAGCACCCCACCATTAATTCCTAATTGACGCACCAAGCAACTTCAGGTAGACATGACACAAGATGGGGGACAGGGTGAAATCCCCCTTGAGACCCAATAGTGTCATATCTTTAAGGCTGAGTACAAATTTTCCCCACCACCACTCATAAAGTACCGGTCACTAGGAGCAGAATTAATAGCCCCTCTTCTGCTCCCATCTGACCAAGCTGCTCCATGATCAAAGGCAACTGAGAAATCAGGAAGACCAACAGGATAGCATCCTTCTTGTTTTCCACCAGGGGTAGATAATCAGCCACAGAGATCAATGGAGTCCCAGCATGGATGTTAAATTCCCTCCGAAGCACAGGTTTCCTCATGAGGAAGGGAGAATGTTTATGTATGAGGGACAGTCTTTCCAATCTCTCCAATAAGATTTGGTGTTACACCAAATATCCGGGTGAACAAAACTGAGACAACTCCACCCCACTAAGCTTATTCATTCAAGACTATAATTCCTCACAATTTTTATTAACTTTCTTCTCTCTACTTTTTCTTCAGCATTCTTTATCTCAGTGGTCCTGGTTCCCTTTGCATTTTACGGAGAAAATACAGTCTGGCTCCCATCTGTCCACACCTGCAAAGCAGACAACATTCCAAAATACCTTTCCCCTTGACCAATTTATCAAGGATGGGTATTTTCCCTCTGCCTGAAAATTCCTCAGCCTGGTCAATCAGGGCTTCTTTAACTGCATCATAGCCATAAAGCACCACAACAGGCTCAGTTCCCAAATGCAGTGTGAAGATGGGGCCATACTTCTCACTGAGCTGATGAAAGAAAAAGAAAGAGGCACATTAATAAATAGTCACAGAAACATCGTACTGAAGTTGGGGATGCCTGAATTTTTAAGTGATAATTCTGTGTTCTTCAAACCTCTACTTAGGGCTAACCTTGTAGGTCCTGTGACCACATGTCATAATCAAGCCTAGGTAGTTGTTGTGTGCCTGCAAGGCTTTTCTACCTATGGCAACCTCAAAGTAAATCTATCGTGGGGTTTTCTTGGTAATATTTACCTAGAGGAGGTATTTCTTTACTTCCTGTGAAGCTGAGTGAGTATGAATTGCCTAAGGCACTGGTGGTGGGGGGGGGGCGGAGAGGAGAGGAGACGATTTCCATGGCCCACTACGCTATGTTGGCTTTCTTTGTACGTATCATAGAAATAATCCTCAGTAGATATCATAGTAAACAATTCTAAGTATACATCATAGGATCAGCTGCACACATTCTCTACAACTTATCTCTCTCTTTCCTTCCTCTGCAGTCTTCTCTGTTTTGACTGCTATAAGCTCCTTGAGACAAGGATGTGTTTGCTCAGGCTCTCTAAGTTCTTCCACATCTTCTTGGCACTCTCTATAAATAAACCAAAGTAGATTCTCTCTGGTCAAGACAGTTATAAGCAAGTCAACTAGCAGTCCTGCAATAAAATATCTTGCTACCTTCTCATACCCTCTTTGTTGTTGTTGTTGTATTCAAGTCATTTCTGACTTATGGCAACCCTATCATGGTTTTTTTCTGGGGCTGAGAGCATGTGAGGTACCCAAGGTCACCTAGTTGGTTTCTATGGCTGAGTGGGGAGCTGAACCCTAGTCTTTAGGGTTACAGCCCAATGTTCAGTTCACTAAACCACACTGGTTCTCTACCCTCTACCCTCTCATGAAGTTTGTTGAGGAGCTGGTGGCCTTCCTTCTTCCACTAACCTTACAGAGAGTCTGATCCAAGCGGTTGGTCTTTAGCTGCAAAACATTCCCAATGATGGGCAGAGGAGGAGGGCCAGGGGGCAGCTTCCCTTTCCTCTGAGTCCTGGTCTTCCAGATGGCAGAGAGAACAAGGCAAGAGATACAGATGATCATGAAAACAGTGGCCACCCCCCAAAGGGTCCATCCCAGCCACCTGAAGTGATTGTCAGGATAGTTTCTAGATTCTAGGGCTGGGAAGATGACCTGTGCTCCACTCCCTGGACTTTATATAGAGCAAAAGTATGGCGCCTTCCAATTTATCTGAACAATTTGCGTTAACTATTAAGTAATCCAACATGTCTGTTATCATCTGTAAATGAACTTTTCTGAACTTTACTCTGAGTTCTCTTCTGTATTTATTTTTAGGTTATTGTTTAATATAATGTACACACTCCGGTGCTCATTTCCAGTGAGGACAGAACAGGACCACCATGCTACTTTGTTAGATTTATGACGGCAAGGCCATTCATCAGATGCATGGAATATTATGTGTATATTCCTATGCATGTGAGTATTTGTAGGTACATGTATCCAAACACAGAGACAGAGCATGTATTTATTTGGGGTTGGACTGACAGAAAGATGATTTGCTGGGATAGGTAAATCTCATTTTTTCTGAATCCTGATGAATGTTGAGAACAAAGAAACAGTTTTTCATCCCATAACTTTGGGGCACTTGGCAGTCCCCCCCCCCCAAAAGATGGAACAATGTGTAGCTTTTCTAGAAAAGCTGTGGAGCTTGTCTAGAAAACAGAACAGTTTTCAGGAAACTGTACAGCCTTCAGCCAGAATGCACGGTTATTTTTGCATGAGAATGATGGGTTTTTCACAAAAACAAAGCAAAGCAAAGCAAAACAAAACACTCTGTTTCCTTGCAGCAACATGTGTGTTTTGTGCAACATTGCTAAAAAAATTTAGCATTCTAGCACAAAAGAATTACACAACAAGTATCCTGAGGAGAAAACTCAAAATATGAGAAATGTTTTTTATAAAGTACTGCATATTTTAAATTTTTGCCCAAGCCTATGATATCTTGAAACCTCTTGTCACCTTATGTTTTTCAAAGACAATTGAACAGATGATATTGCAAGGACCAGAGTTGAGCAAGAAGGTGAGGCTGAAGGGAAAGACAAAACAAACAAACAGTCAAAACAGAACAATGTGCACTACATGGAGTTAATGGGGGAAAATGGGAATAATAACCCAAAACACCCAGAGATCCCTGGTTCAGGAAGGCTGTACCATCTGCTGCCTTTCAAGTGTCTCAGATAGTGGTGGACTTCCATTCACTGGAGGCCCTTTAAACATAAGTTGGACAGCCACCTCTCAGGAGCACTCTAGGTATGGATTCCTCCTTGGACACAATGGCCCTGTAGTCCCTTCCAGCACTATGATTCTGTGACTTTATGCATTGATCCAAATGTTCTAGGAGGGAAAAACTAACATGGGAGCTGGGAATCCACCACTTCATCACAACCATGCACATCTACCACATACAATATGGTGTTTGATCAGCCAGATTTATTAGATCATGGGCACTGGTTTTGAAGAGGATTGCATGCCCTCATCTCCACACATTCACCTCCATCCCTCATCTCCACACATTCACCTCCACGGCACCAGGAGTAAGGCTTCCTTCCTTCCTTCATTCTCTCTTTCCTTCTCTCTTTCCTTCTCTCTTTCCTTCTCTCTTTCTCTCTTTCTCTCTTTCTCTCTTTCTCTCTTTCTTTCTTTCTTTCTTTCTTTCTTTCTTTCTTTCTTTCTTTCTTTCTTTCTTTCTTTCTTTCTTTCTTTCCTTCCTTCCTTCCTTCCTTCCTTCCTTCCTTCCTTCCTTCCTTCCTTCCTTCCTTCCTTCCTTCCTTCCTTATTTCCTTCCTTCCTTCTTTCTACCATGTGACATCTCAGGGTGAGCCGAGAGCCACAGTCCTGCCTCTCTCCTGTTGTATAGATCACAAGCTGAACATGAGTCAGCCAAGAAAGCCAATGCAATTCTCGGCTGCATCAATAGGAGTATGGTGTCTAGATTGAGGGGGGTACTGGTACCACTCTACTCTGCTTTGGTTAGACCTCATCTTGAATACTGTGTCCAGTTCTGGGCACCCCAATTCAAGAAGGACATGGTCAAGCTGGAGCAAGTCCAGAGGAGGGTGACCAAAATGGTGAGGGGCCTGGAAGCCATGCCCTATGAGGACAGACTTAGAGAGCTGGGTATGTTCAGTCTGCAGAAGAGAAGGTTAAGAGGGGACATGATAGCCATGTTTAAATATCTGAAGGGATGCCATGTAGAGGAGGGAGAGGGTTTGTTTTCTGCTGCTCCAGAGACCAGAACAAGGAGCAATGGATTTGAGCTGCAGGAAAGGAGATTCCACCTGAACCTCAGGAAGAACTTCCTGACAGTCAGGGCTGTCCGGCAGTGGAATCTACCGCCTCGGAGTGTGGTGGAGTCTCCTTCTTTGGAGGTTTTTAAGCAGAGGCTGGATGGCCTTCTGTCGGGAGTGCTTTGAGGGTGTTCCTGCATGGCAGGGGGTTGGACTGGATGGCCCGTGTGGTCTTTTCCAACTCTACATTTCTTTGATTCTATGATTTTATGATTCTATGTATGAGACTGTTTCTTCATAAGTAAGGCATATTTAATTACAACATTTGCAATTGCTGCTTTTGTCCCCCGCCCCCCCCCACACACACTTCTTGGATGAAAAACCGTAACATGCCTATTCTGAAACAGCATAGAGAGCAACAATTCCATCTTTTTATTCCACCTTTATGCTATGTCCATATTTTTGCTTGTAGAGACGGCAATCCTTGTTTGTAAAAAGTTTGTTAATATGCTGAAGAAAAAGTCAGGTATTTGATATATAAGAAATCACTATTATGATTATGAAAAAATTGATATGAAATTGGTATTTATTACAAGGAAAAAGCCTGATATGAGAAGTATTTGATGAGAAGAAAATATTACAGATATTTCAATTTCAACTAAAATTTGTGCGGAAAAAAAGAGGAAAAGATCATTCCCCGTTGTGTTCAAATGTTTCTGAAGCATACATCTCTGTGACCTATTGCCTTATTTCAGTGGGATATTCATGCACCCCATATTTGTATATCAACCACTTATTCTCATGCATGGTTGCACTAAGAAGGAGGCAGTCTTTTGTTTCTCCTGTGGATCAGTGCCTCTGAGGATCCTGGAAAGTGATGAAATGATGTAATCCTACTGATCTGATAATCATTTGAACTTCCCTGAACTCACCAGCTTTGCCAGCAAACTGGCATTACCCTGCTCTTATGAAAACTGAACTTTGTTGAACTGGACTGGCTTTTGTTCATGCACGGAAAACTCTGGAGGTGAGAAGCCAGGGACTGCTGAACTTCTGTGAAATGTGACTGCATTGGCAGAAGCTTTGACTTAAAATGTATGGAGCAACAAAATGATTTTTTGGTGTCCTGAAAGCAAGGAAGATTAAGAAACAAGCCACAAGCCAAGCAAGAAACCAAGCAAACATCTGTGAAGTTGTGTCCATCAAATTTACCCAAACTGAAAGCTGAAAGAACTTTGGGTATCATCATATACAGCTCCAAATTAAAGGGGTTTTTAAAAATTTCCCCATAAGATGACATTTGTTTATTTAACTATTTCTACCTCTGCCCCACCTCTATAGCTAAAGATCTCAGTTTAGCATATTTAACCAATTTGAAACAGCAGAGAAGAGAACACAGTAGGAGTAGAGTAAACAATTTGACAAATTAAAACAAGACAGTTGAAAACCAGTAAAAAACGATCTGGATAAAAGATCTAGATGTGATCAATCAGGTCCCTAAAAGTTTAATGAAATGGAAAGCATGTAAAAGATACATGCAATTTCTGGAGAGGCTGAATGGCGAATTTGTGAGGTATGTGGAGGCAGAGGGGGCTTCACAGGCCAACTGCTCAGGGACACTTGGTGGCCCCAGAAGTCCCCACAGTCCAAAGAAAAATGTGAAGAAGGATTTCTCTGAGAAGAACATTCTCTTGTTCCCCACATGTCCCCAGAACCCTCTGGGGGAAGGCATGGGGTGCAATTGTGTCATTTCCCCCCATCCTTGAGCCATTTTGTTCTAATTCCCTGAGGCCTAAAACAGGTGAGAGCTCAGCAGGAGGTAATCCAACATGTGTGACTGTGGCGAGATCTGAAATCTCCAAGACGTCAGATTCACTCCAATCTCTACACTGCGACTATGTCCTCTTTCTTCAATGGTTAGAATGAACATGTGACACTTTGGAGAAAAGCAAGGGTTCATGATCCTACCACTTTCCCTTTGCTCCAAATAACATACTTGATTTTACTTATTCCTTTGGTGGTGTAATATCTCCTCATACCCAAGCTCCTTTTACTACAGCTGCAGAGCATTCAATGGGTTGAGCTTCCTGGGTTTGTCAGATGTCATCTATGATGCTCACTTGAAGAACTATGACATTCTCTTGTTCTTCTATTGTGATCTCCCTATTTGATCTTTCCTTCCAAATGCCCACCGTAGGGTAGTGTTGAATACAGAGCAGATCACCCATTTGAAGCTCATTGATAATACAAATGTTACAAGCAGATACATCATTGTGAGTGTTAATTGAAAGAGGACACATATTAGCACTAGCAAGCTTTCCCCTGGGAATTTATTGCTACTGCTATTATATGCATTGCTGACACATAAGACAGATCCAAATCATGATAGGATCAAAGCATCCTGACACTGCCAAATTCCTCATTTTGTTTCTACAAATCTCAGTCTACTTCACTGTTGCAGTTTTATAAATATGCCAAACAGCAAAATGTTACATCCTTGTTGTAAGTTAGAAATGATTTTTTTGTGTTACTAAAAGAGGGAAGTAAGTTTATGTTTCATATGAAAATCTGTCTAAAATATAAAAGTCAAAGTTTGTCTGTTTGTCTGTGTCAGGCAAAGACCCCATATAATTGTCTGTGTTAAGTGAAACCCTCATATGATTGACTGCCTAAGAAGATTCTATGGAATCCTGGGGTTGGCAGTTTAGGGAGGGGCCTTTAGAATTCTCAGCCAGAGAGCTCTTGGGCCTCAGTCAACTGTGTCAGTCTTCAATAAGCTGGTCGCTATGGAGATGAGGCCTATCAGCAAGGAGGAGGGTAGTGTATTCCCTCAGGAACCCAACCTGTGTATGTTAATAACTCTGGATACAGATTGGATTGGGGAATATGGGGAAAAGTTACAGGTACTGGACAAGACAGTTTGGGGAATTACAGACACAGGATCTCAAACCTTTTCTATGATGAAATAAAATCCTGGGCAATGTCGCGTATATGTGTTAGTGTTGTATATAGGGATGGGCCAACCAAATCCTCGAATTCTGGGTAAGGATCCAAATCCCTGTGCCAAAATAGGCAAACCGAATCGTTCGAATCCGCCAACTAAATAGATTGTTGGAGACCGGGATGCCTGAAAACTTGGGAGACCATATATACAAGGGAAGACAGTAAGTAGGTGAGGTTTTTCCTCAGAGTAATAATGGCCTTTGCTAACAATTTCAGAAATTACAGCTGGGCTTGTATTCTAAGATATTTGAATTGAACATTTCATACTGAAGTTCAGTACTTGACTGGAAGCTACAGGCTTGAGATTTCAAGGACAGCTGGAACATTCCTTTGCAGAGCTCCCTCGCAAACCTCTTTCACACACAATTCTGGGGTTTGGAGTTTTACACGGTGTCACAGCCTTCTCTGCCAAAGTCTGCTGGTGCATCATCAAACTGCAAACCCCAGGATGCCAGAAGGAGCTATGCAAAGAAAAGCCAGTTTTATCTCTCTACTGTAGGATGTGGCCCTGTTTACACAGGCAGGAAAATGTGGGATTAATTCACATTTTCCTACCTATGTAGAAAGGGCCTTCATGTCATTTTCAATCTGGGGAGATCCTGAGGCAAAACTGTGATAATTGTCTTGGCCAGATTTCTTCAGAGGGAGGTTTGCCTTTGCCCAGGCTTTTGCTAATTCTGAGAGAGTGTGTCTTGCCGAAGATTATCCTTCTCTCCCTTGCTTTTTAAACTCTTCTTTAAAAAAGGATTCGAAAGATTCGAGATCCGTGAGATTCGTGGATTCCCAGAAACTTCCAGGGATTCGGATCCAGATTCGGATTTGGAAAATTCTGGATTCATCTCATCCCTAGTTGTATATATCTGGATCAAAGCCAGCATGGTGTACTGGTTTGCATGTTTTACTGCAACCCTGGAGACCAAGGTTTGATTCCTTGCTTGGCCATGGAAACCTACCGGATAACTTTGGGTATGTCACATACTTTTAGTCTCAGAAAACCTCATTGCAGAGTTGTCTTAAGTCAGAAATGACTTGAAAACACACAACAACAACAACAACAACAACAAATGTTACATCTCTGCTAAAAGTAAGAATGGAAGGACTATTCAAAAATGTTCACAAAATGTTCACCCCCACCCCCTCCAGATTTACTAAATCTGTGAGTCTTTAAGGTGCCACAGGTTTCATTGTTGCTTTTAGTGTAACAGATTAACATTGCTCTGTAGTCTGATACCCTTCAGAAATGAGCACTAAAATGTTTATGTTAAATAAGAATAGAAAAGAGAGCATAGAGCAAAATGCAGAAATGTTTGTTGTCAGATGATGATTAATTATTATTCATTATTTAGTTGCATTATTTAGTGATCAATCTAATTTATTCAGATACATCTAAAATGCCCCTTGCTTAACTTTAGCCCATCCCATGGCCTTACAGTGTGTAAAGTTCAGGCAGTGTGTTACTGTCCTGGCTAGCCCAAGCTTTCGGGGATATAAAAAGATATCTCTTGATATCGATAATTCAGCCTCACATACTCATTCCCCTCCACGTGCTTGCGAGGCCCCCGGACAAGCACGCACACAGGCTCGGCCGATAATCGCCATAATATTCCGAAACAATACAGGCAGGCCAGAAAAAGCCGACTCGCAACTTTAGGAGACCTCAAAGCAAGTACCTCCATTAGGTATGCACGCAACTTTCAAAAGATCCTCTGCCCTGCACTGGCAGCTTGATAATCGGACTATACAACGCTCAAGTAATCCGCGTTTGCATACCGGCTATCCTATTGACAATTTGGCTGTAACTCAATCATTCAAATTCTGATCTTTCGGAGGCTTTGTCTCCAGCTCCAAATCTACTGTTTTCCCCAAGTCCGACCTAGGCTGCGGTCACAATTCTCCTTAAAAAACCCCTGACTTGGAGCGCTTCCTTGGATCACTCTTGGCTTCCATCCGGCCTTGCTGTCGCTTTGTCCAGCAAGCCATCCCCTCAGCCCCACGTGCTGAGATCCACGCTGCCCAGCTTCTCCACTTCTAACCGGGCAAGATAACTAAAGGAAACAAAGGTTGGAGTGGTATAGAGGGATTTGTAGAGGGGTTGCTGGTTTGGGTGATACTTCACCTGTCCTGAAGCCCAGAAAAAAAGAGAGTGAAGCTGGGGTGCAATGAAGCTCAGCACGTGGAGCTGAGGGGAGGGTCGCCAAGCAAAGCGGCAGCAAGGCGGGATGAAACTCGGGAGCGTTCTGAGGAAGGTCTCGGAATCAAGGGTTTTTATAAAGAGAATAGTGACTGCAGGCTAGGCCGTACTTGGGGGAGAACAATAGATTTGGAGTTGGAGAGAAAGCCTCCGAAAGGTCAGAATCTGAATGATTAAGTTATCGTAGTGGTTCTCAATAGAGTAGCCAGTATGCAAACGCAGAGTACTTGGGTATTGTATAGTTTACCCATCAGGCTGCCAGCACGAGGCAGAAGCTCTTTTGTAGGTTGCGTGCATACCTATTTAGAGTACTTGCCTGGAGGTCTTCTAAAGCAGTGAGTCAACTATTTCTGGCCTGCCTGTATTGTAGTTTGAATATTACGGCTATTAACGGCTCAGCTTGTTTATGTGCTTGTCCAGTGGCCTCGCAAGCATGTGGAGAGGAATAAAGAAGTGAAGCCAAATTATGATATCAAGAGGATATCTTTTAATATCCCTAAAGCTCGGACTAGCCAGGGCAGTAACAATCCCCCCCCCGAAAATGGGCGATGTTGGGGACAATATCGGACATTTTCCAATCAAAAAGCAAAAATCAATTTAGAGCCGATTGGGGACTTACAGGTTGGTAGCCGTATCACTCCTCAGGAAAGGGAATTCCGGGAAGAGACTATCTTATAAAGATATTCCTAACCAAAACCTAAACCCAAACACACACACACCAATGGCAATAATGCAATAATCAACAATTTAACAATCCAATGTCCCGTCAATAGGGAAATGTCAAAGAATGAGCAAATGGCAGTAAAATAGCAAATGCAAAACGAAGCAATCAGTGAAATACAGTAAGTCCAATGCATGGGTTTGGCAATGAAGGCGATCCAATGAGCCAACGGTTCAATGTGGAATAAAAGTTCATAGTCCAGGGGAGGTGAGGTGCAAGCAAAAAGTCTTACACACACCCCCCCTCACAACAGGAAAAGTCTTTTAGCTAGAGTGGGTGAGCAAAACCTAAGTCCATCCAGGCAACGGAGCAGGAACAACAACAAAATGTCCAAGTAGGTGCAGCTTGGCTCGCTGCAAGTTCAGGAGCAAAGAGTCTTTGCAGAATTTGGAGCCTGGAATACTCCATAGGTTTCCTCGGGTCAGCAAACGGTAGTAGGGATGGCAAAAGTTCGTCATGGCACACGGAAGGCTGCGTGGTCTCCTTCCCTCACAGTCATGGGTGTCTTTGAAGAACTAGGAATCTCCAAGTCTCTGCCATCAGATGGAGCGGCAACTTCCTTCCTCACCCTCCCCTCAAGGGAAGCCAAATTATGATATCAAGAGGATATCTGTTAATATCCCCAGTGCTTGGACTAGCCAGGGCAGTAACAACATGATACCAAGGGTCTTGAATTAAGTTTAAAAGAAATGTTGAGTTGTTAGATAGCTTCTTGGGTGTATGATTCTCTGCGTTGTTCGGGCCTCTGTACTGAGCAGTAATGTGAGAGGAATCTTCTTTTTTGCTTTTATAATTTTTGCTTTTATGGTTTTTTTTGGCACACTTTAGAACATTTCTTGGGCTGATCTAAAAGTTTGAAAAGTTTCTTGAGATTCATTTTTTTGTTATTTTTAACTTTGGTGTTTGTTTTGATGTTCTTTTTCTTTTGTGTCTTGCAGCTTGATTTCTTTTTAATTTTAGCTGTTATCTTAGAATCAGGCTTGGAAAAGTCTGTATTTGTGCCTTTATTACAGAAACTAATTTATATATCTGGGGTAGCTGTTTTCTCATCTCTTTTATGCATTTCTGCCAAGGTGACCAGGAGTGCATAGCATTCTGACAGGAAGTTCTTAATTGGTTTCAGATCTTTAATTTCTTCAGAATATTTGCCAAAAAAACTCTGCTAATATATCCAGACGTTCTTCTATATGGGTCTTGTACAAGTTATTTTTAAGAAACTCAACAACTGAATCAGATTTTACTGAAGAGTAGCTTTGCTCTAAAGGAATTTGGTCCATGTGCTTGTAGTTGCATGTGATCTCCTCACAGCTATTTCTAGGGGCTGTGTTGATCTTAACAAGCCTTCAGCTTTGACTATTTCTTTTGCCAAATCTGTTGTCAACACAGGAACCTCGACATTTGTATAAGGTTCAAGCCTTCTCCAGGGAGATTCTATTGACCAATCAAGACAAACTGAAGCCTGGCTTTTGTTGGGTATGACCTTAGTAGGGAAAAAGGCAGGAATTTTTGTCTGTTTCTTCCTCTGAGGTAAATCGAACACAGGAGCTGAAGAAATTCCCTTTTCCCTGCAAGCTTGTCTTGTGAGCATTCTGTTTACAGCCAGGAAAAAAAAAGTTGAGACTCAATTTCACTTCAGAGTTCCACAAAATTATCAGCAGTGTAGCAGAAGGGAGTTAATTCCTTTTGACCGCCTTCACTATCAGCACCAATTTAAAATAATAGACCTAAAACAACGAGGCAGCAGACACAGCAAATACAAAATTAAAGTGAAGCTGGGAAGTTGCCTACAAAAATATCAAAGATATTAAAAGAAGGCTAACAAGGTACAATAAGTGGTATTAGAAGAATCAAAAACAAAGTTGAAACAAACGATAGCAAGTGAAGGTTACTTCCCTGGTGCCATTTTGGAACCTTGCTCCATCCAGTATTTCACTAGATGGGCGCCGTGCCGTGAGCACCTGCATAAGTTGCAGGGGTACATTCTGCAATGGCCGTGGTACACACATGCTCAGAGTGAACTGGGTCAGGCCCTGGTCTTTTGCTCTTTGGCTGGTCGGCGGGAGCTCCCAAACAGCTAAAAAAAGAAGTAGCCAAATCTGAGAAAAGCCGGCCCCAGGCTTGCTTGCTGTTAACAAGGTTGCCAACATTCCTGACAGCAAGCCAGAATGGGCAGATACTGGGCTGCACTAGCCTTGAAGGCATATGCAAATAAGGTATGATGCACAGGGGCAACTGGCTTTTAGATTAAGCTAGTCTCCTGCCCGTAGGGGACTGCGGAGACAATTTCTGAATAGAAGGGCCAATGCCCGAATCAAGTGGCAGAAGACAGGGCATCCCTGACTGTTCTCACCCTAACATTAAAGGCTCGCAAAAGAAGTGGGAAGGAGGTCCTCGATGTGGTGGGGGCATGTCTGGGCAGTAGACTGGGAGTCCAGAGTCAGACCTGGTTCTCCTGAAAGGGTCATGAGGCCCCTTTTGTCTCGCCTCCTCCCACCAGAACATCATTGCACATGGCGCTCCTGGCCTCGGGGGAGTACCGACGTTCTGGTTTAAGCCGTTCCCTTCATCAGGGTATCAGGGCTGACTCTGTAGAACCGATCTACCTCACAGGACAGGAGTACCTTGGGACAGCCATCCCTTGGCTCTTTCTTCTTCAAAAACCCTCCTCTCTTAAAAGGTAAAGGACAGATTTAAACACACCATACCGAATACACATACAGCAAAACAACTATTTACAAATGGGGGACCTCTTCCTTTAGTAAAAACAAATAGCTTGCAACATGAGGATCTGCTTCTTTACCCAAGATACTAAACCAACAAGACTGACTGCTGAGATGATCTGAAACACCACCAAGATGATTAAAGGGTGGAGGGCAAAATGTGCTATGGCGTGGCCCATGGAGGACCAGCTAAAGACATCCCACCATGACTGCTCTGAGTCCACTTCCAGATCTTCCGATGAATCTACAATCACCTTGGCTGAGTGATTAACGGTCAATGCGATTTGGTGGAGGGAGCGTGAGGTCTCTAAAACCTTTTCTGCTAGGCAGGAGAGATTCTGGAGCCATGTAGACACCGGGATCTCGTCTTCAAGGTGGAATCTGACTAATTCGGATTCCTGAGGCGTGTAGCCGGTCTCCAGAATATAATCTCTTATCTCACGCTGGAGATAGAAGTGTTGTCCATGGCAGTCCTGTACATGCTGATTGCAAAAGCAGGGATTGCCAGCGGTGCAGTTGACAGTTACACTGGCCCTGCTCGGCAAAACAGTTAACTGTGGACAGGGTGTTCTTAAGCAGAGGTAGTCCTGAGTGAGTTGGGCCAACACCTTGCGGGTAACCGGTGTGACCAAATATTCTGAAGTGTTACCGTGAAGGTAACTCTCTATGTTTTGAAAACAATGGACCCACTGTTGTGTAAACAAGCAACTAGTTATATTAAAAGAGTGCGAACCATTTGATCAGTGGTACACTTGCTTCGGCAGCAATGAAGCGTTTGCACCTATGAGCCGTAGACCTAGGTGGGACATAGGGTGGAGGAC
Source organism: Cyclura pinguis (assembly GCA_030412105.1). Classification (NCBI taxonomy): domain Eukaryota; kingdom Metazoa; phylum Chordata; class Lepidosauria; order Squamata; family Iguanidae; genus Cyclura; species Cyclura pinguis. Next base: position 10,358,257 of record CM059599.1, on the reverse strand, counting down.
TACGGGATCCAGAATCCTTTCGTGTATGACTTCCACCTTCAGGGTCAAATTATCCCATGTGGCATGCCTTATACGTGCCAAAGTGGCGGGGTGTTCCAAGGATTCCGGGTACCTCTCTCTCAGCAAACACAAGATCTCTGGATGCATCAACCCTATGAGACTGGCCTGAATTACTTGGGTGGCGAATGTTATGATGTTACTTTGCGAATGGGTGCACTGAATGGCTACCAAGAGGTTGTGGGTCATGGTCTTTAAAGACTTGCCCAAGTCGGCCACTATATCACCTTCAGCGCCGACCCATTGTGGAAGCAGTTGGCTAATTAAGTCCATTCCCCTTGCTAGCTTCGTTAAACCAACAGCGGAGGAGTTACTGCCGATGACTCCCAGTTTGTTAGCCAAGACCTCATTGTCTATGGTGTTAATAATTGCACCGCCAGTTCCTATGCCTCCTAGTACAGTCCCAAGCACACTCCTCTTAGGGCGATAGTGTGGGTGGGAAGAGGAGAGCCAACCCTTTTCCCAGTGCTCCATTGTGTCCAAGCCAGTTTCAGGTAGGGTTGGCATGCGGGAACTACCCTTGAAATGTTCACCACCATGAAATTTAGGACCATGGTGGTGACGATCGGTTGCGAGTTGGAATAAGCCACCACCTCTATGTCTCTGCATGTCACAGTACTATCTACGTACATGTCCGGGCCCGGGCGGAGTGTGCACAGGGGTGTCTGGTCCCCACCCTTTATTGCAAGAGAATGTGCAGCCTGTGGGAACACGAGTAAGGTTGCTGCATGTAAACAAAAAGGTTTTCCATTCCCAGCCAGGACAGCAGTTCTCATAGGTGAATCTAGCTGTGAACAGTGAAGTGTCTCGCCTACGGCTTCGGACTAGCCTTATGGTCAATGGGGACGGGTCCGTCACCATTTCTGCACGTATCTTGGCATCACTATCAGCTATGGTGATGACTAAACTGGAACTTACCCTGCCGATGGGGCGTGCCTGCACCTGGGTAAATAACTGGAAGGGGTATCGCCTTTGGAACCAAGGCAACAACCAGGTGTTTCATAACAGGACCTCAGCTTCCTTATAGGGGTTCCATTGGCATATGGCCTGTACGTTGTGCTGTCCATCTATATTCACCTGAGCAGTATATTCCGGAGAGGTCCCCAGCGCCAATTCAACAAGTATGAGCAACACGAATGGTCCCATTCCGTCTCCCTGTAGGGAACAGAGAGATGGGGTGTCGTTACAATAAAAACTATAAACCTGCGGGGGCTATTTACAAGGGAAGGGGGAAGGAGAGGGAAGCTGGAGCAACCACCTCTTCATGGGGGTTGCCATCCCATGAAGGGAAGCAAACCCTGACTGTCGCTCTGCGTGGCTATAAAGAGGGCATCCCCATCTGAGGCTTTCCCTTTCCACTCCTTCTTCCTGGTTTCCGGAATTACTGGCAAGAGCGGCAACGCCTGCTCCTGATTTGGGACCCGTACTCTAAATTTAGCATGGAAGCTCATCTTGGATCCATGTGTCTCCGGGGAATCTTTCGCGCCAGTTAAAATGGCGATCGAAATGGAGCCGTAGCTAGTCGTGGCCCCCTTTACAATCACCAGCTTCATAATCAAGGTGGTGCCATGGTGCTTAAGGACAAGGTGGCACCAGAACGTCTGCATGGAGGGGGAGGCGGTAGCCAAATTCACCTCCGTGTATGGACATACATATTACTCAGTTGGTACTGGGACAGGGGCAAGAACTTTAATGGCGGCACAACGGTGCACAGCCGAAATCTCTACTGGTCCCTGATCTAGTTGCCATAGAAACCCATTCACATAACCAATTGTGAGCTTGTTTCCCCAGAGGAAGCCAATGCCCAAAAGGCCGTAGTCTTCTCCCCGGTTCTCATACGCCCACAGCTGAAAACGGAACGTCTCTATGGACATTGGTATACCTGTCCAAGCTCGAGCTTGGTGACCCCCCCCACCATATCCAGATAACTGGACATGTTCGGGCATAGGTTCACAGTGTCTCAAAAGTTTGGGGTGCAGCAAGTTTACTGCTGCACCCGAGTACCAGAAATGTGGAGGGAGTCTTATCCCTCTCGGTCCCTATGCCTGCCTTCACCCAGAAAGTTCCCCACTTCTCTGGCTTCAACTTAGCCACAACATTGCAGGGAATCTTCCTGCAAGACTAGGGCACCACTAGTCTTGCAGATTCAGGTTAGGGTAGTATCCAGCCGGAGGAGGGGCGTTGGTCACGGCTTGGACCAGCTGTTTACTGCCCGCCTGGAGCTGCTTCTCCAGGGCCTCAATTAGTTTGGACGTGGGGCGTTTGTTGAACTGGCTCATGTCCAGCCCGAACCTGCGTAACATGCCCCAAAGGCGTACTCGATCTGATGAGTATGTTTGGGCAGTTGGGTCGTAGCCTCCAGACATCTCCCTAGGAGCGCTCAAGTCTGGGGACTGTTTTGGGACAGCAGGCGGAGGCGCGGAATTCCCTGCCCTGCTGGGCTGGCCTCGGGAGTCCCTAGCCTGCCAGTGCTGGCTGTCCTGCCTAGGATTGGGGCACGAGTTCCAGTTCTCCTTTGGGGCAGAGTTCGGAGCCATTTTACGATGTTAGGAATGGGGCCCATAGTTCGAGTAGGTAACCTCAGTTATGGGTTCCCAGTTCCCGGGTTCCCTTCGGTGTGGCTTGGTGGGAGGTTTGAGGGATCCTGCCTCACAGAGGAAGTCGGAGAACCACCGGAGGTTGTTCCCAAATTCCTCCCAGTTGGTGGTGGCTGGATCCACCAAACCGAGAGCCATTTTCGTCTCGTGATTAAGCCTCCATAAAGAAGCGTCTTAAATTCGAGATGATTGAAGTCATATCCATGGGGCATCAAAGGGACATTTTCGGCCAGAATGGCGAGGAGCTGCTTCCGTGCCACATAAGCCTTAGGGTTCTTACAAGGACCCTGCTGCTCCATGACATAGAGCACTCTCGCACTCTGTCAGGACCACAAAATCCTAACGACCTCCCTCACACAGTCGTGGACCTCGAGCCTAACCAGACCTCGAGCCACCACGGCCGATTTGAGAGTCGGGAGCTCGGAGGGGGACGTACAAAGCCGAGCCAGCTGGGTCAGGTCTTGGCCGTTGGCTGTGGGATGGAAATGCATGACTGCATTCAGCCACATAATTTCCGTTGACCGATTCAATGGACCCAACTGGTCCTCTATTGCTTTCACTTCTGTGGCTCACCAGGGGACCCTAGTCTCAGTGACCTGCATCTCCTGGGTCTCTGCCCTTTCTGAACTACCTTCGCCAAGGGGGGGTGGTCCGCCTGGTCATGGACCTAGTCTCCACAGGTTTGACTGGGACCTTATGGTCACTCAGTGCTATATGACAGCAAAGAATTTCCCAACCCCACCAAGTTTGACCCACAGCATTTCTTGAATGAAGATGGGACCTTCAGGAAGAGCAACTATTTCATGCCCTTTTCAGCAGGTAGAATGAATCTTCCTCCATTAGGCAACATCCTTGGGAATTCTGTTGTTGAGTGGCTCTTTCTGGTTCTCTCAGTTGTCTATTGCTGAGGAAATGATTGTGCAGTCCTCTTTACTGTACCCCTCAATGGACTGTTACATGACTGTAAGATGTGGAATCTTTCAGATAGAAGGAAGTTCCTGATTGGCTCTTCTTCAACAGCCAGAACTATTGATCGTGATGCCATACATCCATGATGATCAGAGTGAAGCATTTTAGACTGCCATTTAAAAAAACAAAAAGAGCAAAATATCCTCCCCAGTGCCGGACTTTTCTCTCGTACTGAATGATAAACCTCAGAGCTCCCATCGTCGAGTGCTGAAATATCCATTGTGTACATGGAGAAGATGTTAAGTATCAGGCCTTTTTGGTTCATTCTTTGCTAAAGAGTTGTAAAAAAGTGAGTCTTGTTCCTCTGCTGTGCTCGTAGTCATGGTAACTAGCAGGCCGGCTTGACCCAGCCAGTGCAATAAGAAGACATCTGGCAGTTCTCAGTTCCTGTATGTTACTCAAGCTTTTTGGAATAAAGCACTAGTTTTAGTTTTTGCAACTATGGCCTGGACTTTGGACTCTGTTCATTTTATAACTCTGCTGGTTTTATGTGTCAGCCTGGCCTGAAACCCTGATAGTTTATGGCTGTGGGTCATGCTTCTTCCTTCATATACATCTGGACTACAGCATGTCCCCTGTGAGCCCCCAACAGAAGAACCTTTGCAAAGGTGGAAAGACGGCAACACTGTATTTCAGAATATATAATGTTTGATTTTATATTAGGAAGAAGAATGGGGTGTTTGGGTCAGTTGAATGAAGGTGATTGGTTAAGGAGGTAGAATAAATAAAGAGAAACAATTAAAGAAAGGAAGTGGCTCAAAATTATAGAAGGCACAATTAATACAATTCTCCATAAGAAGAGATAGGAATTTTAGATAAAAATTGACTCTGTTCCCTGAGGGGTGGGAGGGAGAGAACAGTAAAGTAGTATTATATTTATTGGAAAAATAATTTATTGGCTAGGGATGGAGTGCTGATCATTTTGTGTTAATCATTTTGGAATAATTTTTCTGTATGTATATCAGTGTGTGTATGTATGTGCGTGCGTGTGTGTGTGTGTGTATACACACACACACACACATACTGATACACACACACACACACACACTGATATCTATCTATCTATCTATCTATCTATATATATGTGTGTGTGTGTGTGTGTGTGTGTGTGTGTGTGTCAGTGTTAATCTGTAATCAATATTAATCTCCCCAAATAATATTTTCTTTTTAAAAAAAATAGAAATATAAAATCTTATAATTGGAAGGGGCTACAAGAACTGTCTAGTCTAATTCCTTGATGTGCAGGAATACGCAACTACAGAACTCCAACCTCTGTTTATAATTCTCCAATGAAGGAAAGTCCACACCCAAACCGCACTGTTGAACAGTCCTTGCCACCAGGAAGTTCTTCTTAAAATTTCAGTGAAATCTCTTGTAATTTTAATCAATTAGTTCATGTTGTAGTCTCTGGAGCAACAGAAGAGAAGCTTGCTCCATCTTTCTCATGACATCCCTTCAAATATATAAAGATAGCTATGTTACCTCTTAACTTTCTCTTCTGCAGGCTGAGCATACCCAGTCTTCTCCTCTTCAAGGTAAACATACCCAGCTCCCTAAGTGGCTCCTCATAAGATCCAGTTTTAAGACCCTTGATCATCTTCATTGCCCTTCTTTGGACACGTTCCAACTTGTCAATATCCTTCTTGAACTGTGATGTTCTCAACTGGATACAGGATTCCAGGTGAGGTCTGACTGAAGCAGAATAGAGTGGGACTACTAATTCCCTTGATCTGGAGACTGCACACTGTTTATACAAGACTATGTCCTTTGCTCCCTCTTTGACACTTTCTCCCTGCTCCTCCTTTCCTTTTTGTGTCTCCTCGCAGGCAAGCGGATCTGTGCAGGAGAAGGTCTGGCCCGCATGGAGCTCTTCTTGTTCTTCACCACCATCCTCCAGAACTTCAAGCAGAAGCCCCTCACAGACCCCGAGGACATAGATATCATACCCTGGCTGAGCAGCGTGAGCAGTGTCCCCCAGCCCTATCAGCTCTGTGTTGTCCCTCACTGAAAGTGTCACCTCTGGAGAAGAGATGCCTTCACAGATGGCTGGAGAAACTCAGCTTTGATATCTGTTTTAAAATATTATCCTTTTTCTTTTCTTTTTTTTTTTTTTAAAAAAAACTTTACTAAATATAAATCAAAACATCCAATGAAGAGAAACAAACAATAACTTGTAAAATTAAAAAAAAATCCTACCTAACACCATGACAATAAATGAACAGACAGACAGATACAAATATAAATGACAAATAACAATAATACCTTGCCCCATAGAGCTTATAAAGTCCAGAGGGTTAAAGAACTTCCCACATGATAAGGGATCAGCTTAAATTCTTATTTTCTAATAGTTTTCCTTTCTTAGGGAAAAAGCAGGCAGGGGTGGGGGGGAAGAGTTGATTCTATATTACTTTCCACTTTCTCATTTCTTTTCACAGTATGGGAAATGAGACTTTGAACAAAAGAAGTATTAATCTTTCTTAATGTTTAGCATTCCAGAGTATTTACATATCTGTAATTATACGTATGTGTGTGTGTACACACACACACATGCACACACGAAGGAAAAACAAACCTAATATGTAAACAAAACTGATATTTCCTAATTACATCGTAGCAGTTCCAAACTTATAAGTTAACCAGTTATAATAAATAATTTATTTAATCTTTAAGTCCAGAAATCACTAGTTCTGTATAGAGAGGGGTATCTTTGGCTTCAGTAAACTACAAACCCCAGGATTCCACAGGATGTTGAAAGTGGAATAATAGCACTATAACGGGCTAGTGCGGAAATGGACTTAGATATATAAACTTACATATATCTAAGGCCATTTCTGCAGTAGCCTGTTACAGTGATATTATTCCACTTTCAACATCCTTTCTATAATTTCTGTTAATTTGTCTATCCATTCTTCTTCTGTAGGCACTTTTTCCAATATCTAGCTGGAACTATTCTGGATGCTATCACCATGTACCAGCAAAGTCTACCAATTTCTCTCTCTCTTTTATTACCAAATTCAAAAAGATAAAATAGAAAAAAAATCTGAATCAAAATTAACTTTCCTCTTTAAAATGATTTACATTCTGGATCTCACCAAATACTAGAGTTTTTTTCACTCTTTCAAAATTCCACTGGATGTGAAGAAAGATCCAAATTTCCAGTTTCCACATTTCCAATATTTGTTATTTATATCTTTATATATCTTTGGTATTTTGTCTAAGGAAAGGTATTACCTATACATCATTTTCAGAAAATTTTTTTTTTAATCCTAAATATTTACATTATTTCTTTTCCACAGTTCTCCCCAGTTATCCAGAGCTACATTGTGACCCAGATCCTTTGCTCATTTAACCATATTCTCTTTCATTGTTTCATCTCCTAGATTAAATTTTGTATATATCTGTATATAAATAACCTTTTATATATATTATCAATCAGATGTTTCCCCCTTTTAGTAAATAATTGTTAAATTCCATTTTTCACAAATCAAAGCCCCGATTTTTCATATTCATTTTAAATCTCCCTGAGATCTATAAATATGAGCACAACTGGATGTTTATACTTTTGCCTACTAATTGCTGTTTCTCTTTTGGTTGATATAATTCTCCTTTCTGAGTCAAGAGATCTCTATAGGTGTTCCACTCGCTTTCTCTTTGCAATCCTTTTAAAGACAGTGCTTCACATGGGGATTACCAATGAGATATTTTAGTGTATAAAATTAGTTTTTATTTAATCTAGACTGTATACAATGCCTTCCTAATTAAATGATTTTTGAACCTTTTGATTTTTGAAATTTGGCTTTACTATACCACAGGAAGAAATGCCAACCAAAATGAAGGTCATGATCTTCCATTGCCAAGAGCTTTGGATTTTATCCAGGGTCTCATCCAGACAGCTTCATAACACAACTTGAGATCTAGGACAACAAGCCCTCCACTATCTTTAGTATCTGCCACATGTTTGAGTTGTATCCTGGTTTTGGTAGGGTGAGTACAAATTATCCTGACCTCAACTTCAAGCGACAGTCAGGGTTCCCAAGTCAAAAGTTTTGAAACCAAGAGGTATCTGGTGTCAGAACCGTCCAAGGTCAAGAAAGCTGCAAATGAGAGACAGGTTTCCAGAGTCATTAAACAATCCAAAAGCTGTAAATCCGTTACACACACTTGTACAAGCCAAACTGTCAAAAGGAAGATTTCCTTCAAGAGGATGAAGATGGAAGAATATTAGGGGTAGAATTACAAAAATTACAAAATTACAAAAAGAAGGTAAAAAAATACTATTAATTGGTGTGTATGTCCCTAATGAAAATAAAGGGAAATTTTATAAGGAAATGAAAAGGAAAATGACCGAATATGAATATGACGATTAGATATTAGCAGGAGATTGGAATGGAGTTATGGATGTGAAAATGGACAGGAAATCTCATATGAATAAACAAGATTCTGGACAAAGAGGGAAACTCCCAAGAACTTTTTTTGAGATGTGTCAAGAAATAGTAGTAAAGGATGTTTGGAGGACTTTTTATGCAAATGAAAGAGATTATACATATTTTTCTGAAGTACACCAATCCTGGTCATGAATAGATATGATATTGGTTTCAAAACAATTGCTGACAGAGATAAAGAAGATACAAATACTGCCAAAGATCATTTCAGACCATCATCCAGTGGAGATGCAAATACAAGAAGCTACAAAACAATTTCAATGGAGAATGAATGACGATCTATTAAATGATGAAGAGGTAGTTAAACAAGCAAAAGAAATCTTGAAAAATTATTCTAAAGAAAATGTAAAAGATGATATGAAGATGAAGACGGTCTGGGATGCCTCAAAAGCAGTAATGAGAGGGGTTTTTTTTAATTAAAAAAAGACATATCTAAAATAAGGAAAAGCAACAGAAATATCAAGAATTGATAACCAAACTGCAAGAAAAAGAAAAAGAACATAGGGATAATCCAAAGAAGAAATCAATACAAATGGAAATCAGGAAAATACAAAAGGAGATAACGTTGAATTCTCAAGAAGAAATAGAGAAGAAGATGAAACAATTGAAATTAACTTGAACAGGCAAATAAGATCGGGAAATGGTTAGCGTATAAATGGAAAATGGGAAGATTTTGTAAATAAGATTAAGATCTCTAAAATATCACAAGAGAAACAGGAACAGCTAAATAAAAAAGTAACAACAACCGAGATAGAAGAGGTGATAAGAGATTTGAAAATGGACAAGGCACCAGGTCCAGATGGATTTACCGCACTTTATTATAAAAGATTTGTAAAAGAAATAATTTACTCTTACCAAGCAACCTTGAAAGAGGTAGAAAAATATGGGAAACCACACTCATGGGGAGAAGCAAATATAGTGGTAATATCTAAAGAAGACAGAGATAAAAGAGAGGTAAAAAACTACAGACCAATATCTCTTCTGAACGCGGATTATAAAATTTGGGCGATAATATTGGCAAAATGCTTGAGACAAGCAATACAGGATAAGATACAGGAAGGACAAACAGGTTTTCTCCCAGGCAGACAAATGAAGAATAATATTAGAACTTTATTGAATGTAATTGAATATTATGATAAAAACCCAGGAAAGAAGATAGTAATTATATTGTTGGATGCAGAAAAAGCTTTTGATAATGTTTCCTGGGATTTTATGCATTATATTTTAAAAGAATATGGCCTGGGAGAAACATTTTGTGAATGAATGAAGAGGATATATCAGGAACAATCAGTAAAGTTGATAATAAAAGGAGACAAAACATCGAGTTTTGAAATAAAGAAGACGGTAGGGCAAGGGTGCCTATTATCACCGTTATTATTTATAGTAGTATTGGAGATATTATTGACGGCAATAAATGAAGATTCACAGTTAAAAGGTTTAAAAATAAAGAAGAAGGAAATAAAATATAAAGCTTTTGCTGATGATGTAATTATATTGCTGGAGGAACCACAAGAATCTATACAGAGGTTGTTGGATATTCTGCAAAAATATGGGAAAATGGCAGGATATAAGATAAACAGAGAAAAGATGAAGATGATGACTTTAAATACAACAAAAAAAGAACAAGAGGATTTGGAGAAGAGATCTGGATATCAAATTACAAAAAGAATAAAATCTGGGAATAGTAATTACAAATAAAACTCAAGAGCTATTTGTTAATAATTATATGAAGACATGGAAGGAGATTCAAAGTAAAATGGAAAAATGGATGCATATGAACTTGTCTCTCCTAGGAAGGATAAATGCTTTTAAAATGTCTTTATTACCTAAGTTAATGTTTGACTTTCAAAACTTACCAATAATAAGGAGAGAAAAGATTTTTAAAGACTGGGAGAAAGAGTTGCGGAAATTTATCTGACAGGGAAAGAAACCAAGAAAAAGAATTAAAACATTACAAGATGTAAAGGAAAGAGAAGGCTTTGGTGTGCCATCTCTGAAAATCTATTATTAAGCATGTTGCTTAGAGATAATAAAAGACTGGATACAGTTGGAGAATATAATAACAAAAGAAGTGGAAGAAATAAATAATAGATTTGGTTGGCACGGATACTTACGTTATGACAAAGCAATTGTAAATAATGACTTTAATAATCATTGTATACGAAAGACTATATTGAAAGTGTGGATACAAATAAAGCGTAGATTTTATAGAAGACTTCGGAAGTGGACCTCACTGCAAGAAGCTTTTAAAATTGCTCCAACAAAATAAGGACATCTTTTAATGTATTGAGAGTTGTTAAAATGGGATGGAGACAAACCTAGAATGCTCACAGAAGAGGAATTAAAAGAGTTAGGACATGAATTTAATTGGTTCCCATGGAGACGATTAAGAGAGAGATTCAAGATGGATCAAAAATTTTATGGGTTTGAAAAAAATGATAATGAATTATATGTGTTGATGAAAGGGGACCAGAAAAAAGGGAATCTCTAGATTTTACAAAATATTGTTGCAAAGGGAAATGGAATCAAAGATAATAAAAGATAATATGGTTAGATGGGCTCAAAATATTGGACACCCAGTTGATCCAACAGGGGCATAAGGTCATGGAAAACAGATATAAAATTTACACCAAGTTTAAATTTAAGGGAAAACTTTTATAAAATGTTATACAGATGGTACATGACACCTGTAAGGTTGAAAAGAATAACAAAAAATGGGAATGGAAAATGTTGGAAATGTGTTGAAAAAGAAGGGTTCTTTTTTCATATGTGGTGGACTTGTAAGGTAGCAAGGAAATTCTGGAAAGAAATACATGATGAAATTCAAAGAATGTATAGCTTAAACTTTGAAATGAAGCCAGACTTTTATTTGTTGAACATGTTAGGGCAACAAAGAGAAATAAATCTTATCAGAAAACTTTGTTATATGTAATAACTGCTGCAAGAATGACCTATGCACAATATTGGAAAGAAGGAAATTATATTGATATAAAAGAATGGAAATTAAAAGTTCTGGATATAGTAGAGATAGGAAAGTTAACTTTTTCACTTAAAAATAAACCAGTCCAGAACTTTGAAAAAGAATGGAAAAAAGTTTTGAATTGGATAAAAGAATGAGGAAAAGAAGAAACAAAGGAAGAGTGTTGGAAATGTTGGTAATGAAAATTAAGGATTATACTTATAGAATAAGTTGAATGTAACAATGTTAAAAGTAATAGTGTGACAGTGTGATTAACTCTTAAATTAACTCTTAAATAGAAATAATGTATAAATGGGATGTAAACACAAACTCAACTGTGTTACCCTGATTTCTGGGGTCCCAGGAGGGACACCTAAATGTGCTAAAACAATGGGGAGGGAATTAGCACAGAGCACAAGTTTGCAATGCAAGAGGCAGGGTAACGTAGCGAGATCTTGAGCCCTATGTCTACGGGGTCAGACCAAGTCAAGGATGAGGCAGAAGTTGAAAATAATAATAATTCTTTTGTTGAAACACAATCAAACATGTGTATGCAACACATTCACACAAGGAACTATAGAAATAAAGGGAGGAGTTGGATAGAGGGATTTTGAGAGGAGGTTTGGTATGGGAAATACTATACCTGTCCTGAAGCCCGGTAAAAGCAAAGAAGCTGGGGAGCGTGGATTCTCAGCATGTGGGGCTGAGGGGAAGGCTCGCTGGACAAAGAGACAGCAAGGCGGGATGGAAGCCAAGACCGATCCAACGAGACACTCAAAGTCAGGGGTTCTTATAGGCAAAAATGTGGCCACAGGCTAGTCCGTACTTGGGGAAAACAATGAGTTTGGGGCTGGAGACAAAGCCTCTGAAAGGTCAGTACTTTAGATGATTGAGTTATAGCCAGATTGTCAATAGAGTGGCCAGTATGCGAATGCGGAGTGCTTGAGAGTTGTATAGTCTGCTCATCAAGCTGCCTGCATGGGGCAGGGGATCTTTTTGTAAGTAACATGCATTCGGCGACGACTGGCCTGCCTAGATTGGGATTTGAATGGTTCGGCTATTGTCGGCCATGCCTGTGTCCGTGCTTGTCCGGGGGCCTCGCAAGCACTTTGAGAGGAATGGGTACAGAAGGCCAAATTATTGATATCAAATGATAATATCCCACAAGCTCGGGCTAGAAACAGCGGTAACAACTGGAAAAAAGATGCTTGGAAGCGGGGGGGGGGGGTATTTTTCTCTGTAAAATTTTGATAAAAATGTATATGTTTTAACTTGCCAAACTTGCTCATGTTCTCTTTTAATCTTTTGTATATTGAGAACCTATTTACTATTTTTATTTTTTAACTAGAATATATAAAAGACTATTTCTCTTATCCTATTTTGTCTTCTGAATTTCCTTTTTATTTACAACAGTAATCCTTTAACTGTGTGCCCACCTGGGACAGTTTAATTGAACCACAGCCTTTTCCCAGGTTGTTATCTCAGAATGCCCCCTTTCCTAGACTGATGGTCACTACCACATCCTTTGTTCCATGCCCCACTGTAGGCTGTAAGTCCACGGGATCCCCTGCAGATGGAGTATTCATGCCTGTACCTGCATTGGTGCTAGTTGCAGAACATCTGAGTACTTCACTTCCAACTTAGGAGGAAGGCTTGAACTGCCTGTCTTGCAGACACATGAGGTAACTGCTGTAAGTGTAACCCAATTAATTAAGTGCTTGCTTTCTGAATCGGTCCCTGGGCTGGACTAGCTGGGGTTATAATTTGTACCCATCTCAACAAAGACAAGGGTCACTTGCTGATCTGAAGAAAACCTCATCATGCCAGACCTGATCTGAAAGTGACAAACTATACACATTATACCAATACAGTGTGCCCTCCATATATGTCAAGGTTCCCTTCCAGGAACCCACACATCACATTTTAGTTAATGGATGTGACATGTGGGTGCCCGCAACAGTGCAGGTATGCGCCTGCAGCATCCTTTGAGTATAATGGGACATGATGCTTTATGAACCTTCCATTTGCGCATATGAAGGTTGTGGTAAGGGAGGGCCCACAGTATATCACCGTAAGGATAGGGGCTATCTTGGTTGTGCCTCCATTAAAACACCTATATAAATAAGAAGTCCTCATAATCCATTGCAGCAGCTCCTCTCAGTACTGTTTCTCTGAACTCTCTCCTTATCCTTCTTATCCTCTTTGTCCTGTTTTTCTCCTCTACATCCCAATATAAAAAACTGAATATGCCCACATCCCCCTCTTTCCATATGCACTCCTTATTAGCAGGAACAAATGATCCTCTAGTGTCAAAGACTGGTGCTTATAGGATGATGCCTATGTTGTAGACCATATCCAGACCAATTGAGTGTCCCAAAGGTGACCACTGCCACCTTCCATAGGTGGCCTCTGAGATCTGTGGCATTGCACCAGTGTTGCTTGACCCATACTAGTCACCTGGGGCAGATCCCATTGAGCCCCATGACATATGACATAATTATGAAATGACATAATAAATCCACTGGCTTCCATCAAGCATCTGCTGCGCCTTCTCACCTGCAGCTGTGTGTTATTCTACATGTTCTGTGCTGTGCTTTGGTAATTCCACTGCCTCACATCTAGATGCCTTTTCCTGGATGCTGTCTACTATCCCTGGCTGGATAGATGTGGCACCCACTGGAAGGAGAGTCTCTAGCCAGCCTGTTCCAAATGAGAAATATGTTTTCTTATATGGGGCAAACCTTCTTCTTCTTCTTATTTCCCTTGGGTCCATTCATATTCTGGGCAGTTTCAGCTGGCTATTGAATCTCTATCATCTGGCCTTCTCTAAAAACTCCATTCTGGATGCCACCATTCCCAGATCCAAGCCTTCACTCAGGCACCCAGAGGAAGAGAAAACTAAGGGAGAGTTCTCCTTGTCCTTTTTTTTTTTAATATAATTTTATTAAATTTCACAAACATAAAAAAAGGATTATTTGACTTGCACTTGTTACATGAATTTTCTTCTGTTCTTCCACGCTGTTCTGGTCAACATTTCCAGCAGCTTAGTCCACTTGTTACATTAGTACATCACAATAAATTGATTATCTCATCTGTTCGAACACACATTTCCTTCTCCTAACAATCATAATATAGTCGTTCTGGCTAGACAGTTCCCTACCATCACTCTCTTCTGCTTAACTCAAATCATCCTGTGCCAAAATATTTCCATATCCCTCTCTTGAAGCTTCTGTTTTCTCCACACACACACACACACACACACACACACACACACACACATTCATTTAACTCTCCATTACCTACGGCCCAAAATCTTAAAATTTTTAATTATTTCTCTCATTGTATATTTGGCAGTCTGAGCAATTATTACTGCAACAATTCCCCATCTTCTTACCCTGAATTCCATCATACTAAAATGTCTTGTTTCTCCTTAAGTACTTTTTAAACCCCTTCTCCCATTCAGCAATATCACAATGTTCATATTCATGAAATATATTGATATATCATCAATTGCAAGCTAAATTAACAATGTCAAAATAAAAATCCATCAATCATCATCTTCCCGTTCCCCTCTCTCATCTGGTGCCCTGCAGCCCGGATATTCATTTGCAAATTCTCTGTACTCTTAAAGTCGCTTATATTCCAAGCTGCACCGCACCCAAGAGAGAGGGTATAGAATCCTGTGACTTTATCCGCTCCTTTCCCCCCCTCCCTTCCTGGACTTTGCGATCCAGAGTCTATTTCTGAATTTTTACTGTATGCTCCTAATCGCTTAAGTTCCGAGCCGCTCCGTCCAGGAGAGTGAGGGTCTTTACTTGACTAACTTCCATCACAATCTCCCCGTTCCCCCCTCCCATCTTGGACTTCACCACCCAAAATTCATTTCTAAAGATTATCTGTAATTTCTTTGTCGCTTAAATTCCAAGCAGCTCAGTCCATGGGAGGAAGGATCTTCCAATCAAGTCTCTTCCACCACAGGTTTCACAGTCTCAACCCTTGACATCACATTGTTTATATTACTGACAATATATCACTTATAGTAAACTTGTTTGACATTGCTGAAATACATTGCCCCTTCTCAAATCCAGAACCCTGTGTCTTTATCCGATTTATATTCCCTTCTCCCCTCTTGAAGCTGCCCGGAATTCATTTCAGAAGATTCGTTGCATTTTCATTGTCGCTTAAGTTCCAGGCAGCTCCATCCGTGGGAATGAGGATGTTTTGAGTTAGATGACCTTCAGCACAGTCTCATAGTCTCAACAATCCAAGAGAATCAAGAAACAAGAGTCACTCCACAGGAATTAAAAAAAAAAAAAAAGGAGACGTGCAGCTCAATAGCTTTCAATCCCAAAATATTCCTCCAAAATCCAAAATCCAAACCCCTAATCCATAAATCAAATTCCAGATCTTCTCAGTCTAGCCAAAATATCGAAGTATTATACTGTAGAAAATTGAGTGTCCAAATGGAGATTATAACTCATTTGTAATCCATCAGTCCAAATGATCAATTATATGCCATCTTATACTGTAAGTCCCAATTGTGATTCATAAGTCTTTCTTTTTTCTTTTAAAAAATATTAACTTCAATCCTTGTGAGTAAGCAGCACTCCCAGCTAGCCTTTTCTTAAAATTCCAGCCGCCCCTTTAAGAAAAACTCCCAGCCATAACGAACTCATTCAGGCTCAGGGTCCCCTCCATTCTTTCGCTTCTGCCCACCGTTGCATGCCAGCACTGCTGCGATATTGACAGAATCGCGAGCAGAACAGGTTAAATGACTCTTATTAAATTCTTACATGTTGTTTGATGTCTTCTTTTAAAAGTTGACGGCGGCGCTTGTGCCGCTCAGGCGGCGATCCCGCTGGCTCCGTCTTGGTCCTTCGACCCCCCTGGCGCTTTCCACTCTCCCAGCCGGGCAGAGCAAACGCCGGTTTTGGGGTCCCCGTCGGACCCGTTCCGCACCCCTCGTACCAGAGGGGTGTTCTGCCGTCTCTGTGGTGGCAAAAGAGGCGGCTGGATTCCAGCGGGTGGCTGCTCGGAGCTGCGCCATTGCGCAGCTTCAATCTGAGCTGCCACTCGCGCCGACCATGCAACCGGAAGGGGCTCCTTGTCCTTTTTTAGGTGCCTTGGCTACCAATGCTAACTGTCCCAGCAGTTTCCCTGTAAAGTAATGAGGATAGATTAACAGCAAGACCAATAGCAGGACAGTAACATAGCTTAACACCCTAAGATTCATCTAAAGCCATGTCTTGCCCATGGAAAAAATATCAGCTAAGAAGTAAGTAGGGGTGATACTCTTCCTATATGCCTGGGCCATCTGCTGAAGCCTCCAGGCATGAGGACCAAATAGGCAGGGATTAGGTTGAAAGACCCCAAGCTAGGCCCCAAGTTTGTAGATACCTCCCAGAAAGCCTATCCACCTACTTGCAGAAGAATGGAATAGGGATTTTACTACTGGTAATGCTACTAACACTAGGCCTATGTCACCGGTCTTTCTGACATGCTGAAACTGTGAGGAAACCTACAAGAATGTGGTGATTAGCTGAGAAGTATGTGTGTGGTGGGGGGAGGTGATACTTCTCAGCTAGGATTGCTAGATTGAAAGCTGTAGTGGGCTCCTGTACTTTTAATGATTGTGCAGAAAAGGGGACTTCAGCAGGTGTTGGTTGTCATACAAGCAGATAAATGGGAGCCATTTCCAGTTTTCAATCTGGCAGCTCTACAACTCTCAGCCTAGTCAGAGGCTGAGGAGGTCTGGATGGGTAATCATTCTGGTCTATTCCTAAGAATGGGGTAGGATACCTGTTTTGCTACTCTCTCTTACTCCCAAAGAGGCCTTCTAGCCTGGTTGGTTGGCTTCTTGTACCAAGCAGAGTAAATGGAACCCTAGGCTAGAGTGTCAAAGGGAGATGGCCAATTCTGCTGCTTTCCTCTTCCAAAGAGGCCCTTCTCATCCCACTAAGCCTTGCCAAATGTTTCCCTCGGGATACTGGGATGCTAGGCCTGGGGTCAAGCGAGGTGATTAAACAATGGCCTTGTGTAGAATCAGGGCTGATAGGCCTGCCTGAAGGCACAAGGAGAAGGGATCGAGTAAAATTTCCACTCATCCAGTGGAATCCTCACTCTGAACTTGACTCAGCATTTTTTCCACACCTGGTCAAAGTATGAGGGCATTCTGAGCATTGCAAACCGACTAGCTACTTGGGCATACATCACTGCAAAGAATCAAGAGTTCAGGGACTTCCTTTTTGTTGGCAATTGAGGGATGGTCCACCAGAACACCTGCTGCATCCCAGTAGATTGTAGATGACCTAGAGAAAACTGATCTCCTTGAAGTTCTCCAAAGTGCTTTGACATTGTTTGTGCCTCCCATGTTGCTCCCATGATACTGGTGGGAAGGACAATTCATTCACTAGTGTGAATCTGGTACATGATTCTTTGCCAGATCCAGCCAGTGCTAGGTTTGTTTCAAGTACAGTGAGTGACCTCTGCCATCTTCCATCAACATTTCCTTTTTAGATGCAGAATAAATCAAATAGGTCAGTCTCTAAAAACAAAAGAATAAGTGGACTCAAACTGGACATCTGAAATCTTCTCAAAAGGGCAGCAAAATAAATATTTAAACACCAGTGGGAAAACACATCAGCTTCCCAGATGTTGAAACACTTTAGAGATATTTACATACTGAACTGTACACATGTTGACACTGTATGCACACATGCTCAGATGTGTGTGAGCATCTCTGTACCTACATTCATTCAAGATCCATAGCCCTGTACAAGAATCCTCTTACATCCTGAGTACAGCTATACCTGAACAGAAGGAACAACATCTTATGTCAACAAGATGGAGAGTAATGCACACGTACTAAGTTACATGATGATTGTGCATTAACGTATTGCAACACTGTGTAGCAGAAAGTGAAAACAAATGTGCAGTGTGAAAAGGGCACCTGATTTTGCAAGACAGAATGCATGTCTGCGTGTGAACTGGCACCATATGTGCAATGGCAGTATACCCACAGTACCTGACTAAATATGGACTTTCTGCATCAGACAAAAATGCCTAACAACTTCTGTAGGGTAACTTATGCATGTGTAAGTCATAAGCAGGATGCCAGTCATATATGTTTCTGTGAATGGATGCTCTGCCATTGATTACCAGGTAGCTGCTGTGAAGCAAATAAGCTTCAGATGGAGATAAGAGAAGAATAAGTGACTGATGAGTCAAAACTCAGTAAGGGTATTCCGATTGGTTGTCCTCTGCTGGCAGCCAGCCAAGGATTACAGCTTTCTAATTAAAGTCTATTATCAGCAGCCACAACCAAACTTTGTAACAGTTTGTTAGCAAGTTACTAGTTGTTGTTTTGCAGTCCGATTTTATAGTAAATCCAGAGCAGCAGTCCAGCAGTGAAGTCCATACACAAGGTGAGAGTCAAGCCTTACTGGAACATGAGTAAGTGATTGGAATATGAAGTGTGCTGCTTGCACTGATAATGTCAGTTGTCTACAATGGCTCCTGCCCTTTCCCTGTTTGTATAGGGCAGCTGTTTGCATAATTAAAGCGCCCTTACTATACAAATAGTCCAAGACTCTTGGGCTCTCCCTTAGTTACCTATGCTGGCTGCTGTAAGTATTGTCCCTTTCATGTTTCTGTGTTGTGGCTGTTGGGAAGGGTCCTGTCTCGGTCCCGGGATGGGGGCCTGACACAAGTCATCAGCGGTTTGGGTGAAAATAATGGTTTCTTATCAGATATGGCCAGAATCCTGCTGATGTCTTATGAATGTGTATGTTCCTCTGTGGGCATGGCTGAACTTTTTTGCCTGATGTGGAACATCTACATTCAATTCAAGGTTGTGGAAGTGGAAGTTGCACCTGTGGTCACTGGTGCCACTGTGCACTGGACAGTATATTGGGTTGCATGTTTGGCAGTGCATTAGTTAGTGTGTATTTTTTGTCTTCTCACAGTCTCCAGACTTTTCACCATCAACACTGATTCCATCTCACTCCCAGTCACAGGCACTGTGTGAATCTTTACATGTACACAACATGCCCATGACTGTGTGAATAGCATTTCCCATGTCCACTGAATGGTTGTGACATTATAAATGTGCAAGCTTTTAAGGTGCCACTGGGCTCTTTAATGGTTTGGCTGTAACAAATCAGTCTAGATACTCTGTTCCACTTTGAAAAGTGGGAACACAAATGTTTTATAATCGGCTTAAAGATAAGTAAAGAATGGGACATAGATTGAAGTTCAGTAAAAGTACATTTCCAAAGGGTAACACACAAGGTGGATTAGTTAATGATTAATCTAATTTATTTAGATAGAGCTAAAAATGCCCATTGGTTAACTTTTCCCCATCCCCTGGCTTTGCAGTGTATAAAGTTCAGGCAGTGGAGCACATCTTCTCCATCCATGAGTTTGGGGCCATTCTTATCTCTCGCTTCAGAGTGCTAGGATGGAGCCTCTGGGAACAGCCACCATTCTCTTGATTGTCTGTATCTCCTGCCTTATTCTCTCTGCCATCTGGAAGATTAGGACTCAGAGGAAAGAAAAGCTGCCCCCTGGTCCTCCTCCTCTGCCCATCATTGGGAATGCTTTGCAGCTCAAGACCAACCACTTGGATCAGACTCTCTGTAAGGTAAGTGGAAGAACAAAGACGACCATCTCCTCAACAAATCTTCATGAGAGGGCAATGTTTATTTCACCAGCTTGCTTGCATTTGACTCTCTTAACCACAGGAAACTGCCTTTCACACCGTCATAGAATCGAAATATCCTAGAGTTGGAAGAGACCATAAAGAGCACCCAGTCCAACTCCATTCTGCCATGCAGAAATACACAACCAAAGCATTCCCAACAGAGGGCCATCCATCATCTGTTTAAAAACCTCCAAAGAAGGAGACTTCACCATACTCTAAGGCAGTGTATTCCATTTTCAAACTGCTCTTACTGTCAGAAAGCTCTTCCTAATATTTATATGGAACATCTTTTCCCAAAGTTTGAAGCCATTGCTCCATGTCCTAGTCTCTGGAGCAGCAGAAAACAAGCTTGCTTCATTCTCTGTATGACATCCCTTCCAGTATTTAAACGTAGCTATCATGTCACCTCTTAACTTTCTCTTCTTCAGGCTAAACTTTTCCCCAGGCTAAACATTCCATACATTTAAGTTTATAGAGAGAGTCCATTTTCAGAGCTTAAGCTGAAAAATCCCTGTCCCAAAGATCTTACAGTATATCATTGAGTGCAATGGAGAGAATAGGTGAAGAGGAGGAGAACAAGAATAACCAATTATTTTTTGTCATATACTTCAGTCTGTCTTCCAAACAGTAGAGATTTGAAGAATGCAAAATTAGAATTACAAAATATGGACAAGTCTTCATGCGGGGCTTTCCATCGGTGATCATCTCGAAATGTGCTTCTTTCTTTGTCTTTCTCCAGCTCAGTGAGAGCTACGGCCCTGTGTTCACCATGCATTTTGGAGCGGACCCTGTTGTGGTGCTGCATGGCTACGAGGCAGTCAAAGAAGCCCTGATTGACCAGGCTGATACATTTAGTGCCAGAGGGAAACTACCCTTAACTGATAAAACCATGAAGGGAAGAGGTATTGAGTGCTTCTTTATGGTTTGCAGGTGGGGACAAACAGATGGGGGCCAAGTTGTACCATCTCCACATGGAGGGGGTAGAAGAACCTCCAGGATAAAGTAGTGTGGGAATAAACACACCATAGAGGAAAGCTTGCAGAAACTGCGCAGTGCATTTTGTTAATCTTTAGTGAGCTCAGAAATCTAGCCCCTAGTAGATGCTCTTAGCAACAATTCTGCTATAGTCAATTTTTTCCTGGAGATAGCAACTGACTAGCTCAAAGAAATTATCAATTAAGTTACCTATTTTCTACAGAGAAAGGGAACTTAATCAAATGCATTTTTTAAACTAAAATGATTGATGTAAGCTGTAATTTCACCATTAACTTGATTCCAGGATTTAATTATAAGTTCTGCTATTAATTAATTAAGTGAGAGATGGAGCTAAGAGTCAGTTCCACGTTTCCCAGATGGTTCGTTACTCCAAGCCTAATTTTCTTGGAATTCTGCAGAACTACTTTTTACTTTTGTGTTAGTTCTTCAGGGATGGGGAATTACAGTGGCTGGAATCCTGCTTGTGACATATGCAGATATAAACTGTCACCTCCATATATCCTTTTTCACTTTCTGCAGACAGAGGTGTTCACCACCTTTCTCTGAAACAATCCTCCCCCTGTTCTTTAATTACCATTGTGAAAAATCTCTCAGCCATAATTTCATTGCATTTCATTGCATTTCAATGTCTGCTCTCTTATGCTGTCCGTTGCTGTGGATTTTGTTTCAAGTCTCAGTTTAGCATTTCAGACAGTACACATTTTTAACAGGGCTTTGCTGATGTGTGCTTTGACTTACGGTTTTCACCCAACACATACACTTTATGCCCCTTAACTAAAATCTGTTTGTGCCTTTCCAAAACAAACTAACCTGTGCACCCTTCAGTTATTCATGTTTC
The DNA here is from genome assembly GCA_030412105.1 of Cyclura pinguis. Lineage (NCBI taxonomy): Eukaryota > Metazoa > Chordata > Lepidosauria > Squamata > Iguanidae > Cyclura > Cyclura pinguis. The sequence continues at coordinate 10,336,698 of CM059599.1, read as the reverse complement.
AAAATAGGGGCATAATTTTGTGAGTGCATTAGATGTCATCAAGATAATCTGTACTCCACAAAATATAAAATCTTTTCACAACAGTGCTTGGGAGCTTGAAACACTGCTGTGCTTCCTTGTGTTGCATTTCACTGAGAAAAAAAAAACAAAAAACACTGCAAAATCTTTTTCTATCTGCAGCCTACAATATGTCCTCTTGAGGAAATCATGCTGTTGTTGTGTACCTTCAAGTCATTTCTGTTTTATGGTGACCTATCATGGGATTTTCTTGCCAAGATTTGTTCAGAGGGGATTTACCTTTGCCTTCTTCTGAGGCTGAGAGAGTAGAACTTGCACAGGGTATCCATGGGTTTTCCATGGCTGAATAAAAGGGATTCAAATCCTGGTCTTCAGAGTCATAGTCCAAAGCTCAAACCGCTGTATCACACTGGCTTCCCAGAGGAAACCATAGAGGGATTAAGTTTTAACCTCACCTCAAAAGATCTCTCTGGATTTTCTGGTTAGAAAGGAATTGCCTTAAATATACCTTAAATCTTTTGGGGAAAGGTAGAGAACAGGTAAGGGGAAGCTCTCTCTTAGGCAAGACTGACTTTCTGGCACCATTTCAATCTGTTTCCAAGGGTAGTTGTGGAATAGAAGCACACATTCTTAATCCCACTGCAAAAGAGCAACATTAAAAGAAAACAATTGGGCTGAAACGAAAACTATAGTTACAATACATAGAGTGGAGATAGAATTACAGAAAAAATACTGGAATATCTTGTACTGCAGCAGAGGGAATGACGCAGCCCTCCTGAGGTTGTTGTTGTTGTTATCAAGTGTTTATATAGCACCAATATGAGCCCTTCATGTAGCTTAACGACCATACCAAGTGAGCACTAAGGCATAACCACACTAGCTGCTCCACTCCCTGCACATCGCATGACTGAAAGGGTAATCCCTAACACTGTTATTGGAAAGAATGAAAGCAAAGAACCACACAAGTGAGACCCTTCTCTTCTCCCAATAACGACAAGAACTGTTGACTGTGTGGAAGAGCTGGAATGAGCCCCAGGCTTTGGGAGAAGGAAGTCTGTTTGTGTTTCAAGGTTTTAATCTGAGGTAAGCCAGATATCTAGGATTCCACTTATAGCACATGTAGAAGTAATGATTCCATCTCTCTCTCTCTCTCTCTCTCTCTCTCTCCCCCTCTCTCTCTTTCTCTCTCTGTGCCTCTTCCCATCCCTTTTCTAGGGATCATATTCAGCAATGGAGAAAGATGGAAGCAGCTCCGGCGTTTTGCTTTGACCACCCTCCGCAACTTTGGGATGGGGAAGAAAAGCATTGAGGAGAGAATCCAAGAAGAAGCCCAGTATCTCCTGGAACAGTTACATGCCACCAAGGGTATGTAATTTCTATCCAACACCACCGTTCCCATTGACTTATGATGACTGTCTCAGTGATTCCTTCTTCCTCCCTGCTTTCTGCCCACCCTTGAAGAAGGCTCCAAATGCAAAGTCTTGCATGCATCCTAGTTCAGGGTGTTCATTCACAGGTGAAAGTAGCCCTTCTCTTCAGTTGACTCATCTGAAGTCTTTGAACCTCCCATCAAAAAGTGGAAGAGTGTGGTGTGAGATTATCTGGGAGGCTTACAGCTTCATGTACTCTGCGCTAAGGGCTTAGGATGGTGTTGCTTTCCTATACTAATGTCAAATGAAGGCACCCAGCTCAAAGTGAATTCAAAATAAAAATGTTTTCCATCTTTTAGGGAACTGGTATGGTTGGTTTATCAAAGTGGCTATGTCTCAGATGCCAGGAAATAGCTTTCAATGCCTGTGGCTGCAGTTTCCTTTCTTTGGTTCAGTCTTCTATAATTCTGGGTATCCTCTTTCCATTGGCTCTGGGGTAGGATGCATCCCAGCCCAGGCGATCAATTATTCACCCCCAGGGATCTGTAGTTTTGGCTCTGGGAGCGTATAGGAGATTTGCTGGTTAGGGGGTTGGTTCTACCACCTGCTGCAAGGGGACCCATCATTTCAAGGGCTGGGATTCCTTTCTCTGCTGTAAACAACTTGCTGAAACCGTTTACCACCAGTGAACTTTTTAATGTGTGCAATGAAGTGTTCAGTGCCTATTTGACTTTGGAACTGCATCCAAGTCCAGCTCAGAAGAAGTTGTCACATTTTTGTCTTTTCAGAGCAACCCTTTGACCCCACCTTCCTGCTCAACTGTGCTACCTCCAATGTCATCTGTTTCATTGTCTTTGGAAAGCGATATGAATACAATGACAAGAAATTTCTAGCCCTTCTGGCCTTAATGAATGAAAACTTTGATATTATTAGTTCTCCTTGGGGACAGGTAGGTGCTTTTTTACCTGCTCTAAAATTGACTCTTGTGTGCAATTAGTATTTATTTATTATATGTAGTGCCCCACTGCACACACCTGATTTTGTGGTGGAACGGGATGGAAGAGAAGAGATTGCTGCTCTGAGGGGGTTACGGTGTGCATTTAGGGAATGGGGAAAATAAAGAAAATGAAGATGCAATAAATCTTTTGTGAATTGTCACAACGGCCTTTCAACCCAGCCAGGGAATCTGGAGCAGGCACATTCCACTTCACTTGACAGAGTAAACAGAGTCTGTTTACTCTTTGATGCTTTGTTTCAAAACTTGTAGATCTGCCTTCTGTCTAAAGATGGAAAAAATGTTTGTAATTACTCCTTTGCATGCAGCGGTTGTTGCTGTGTGCCTTCAGGTTGTCTCCAACTTACAGCAACCCTAGGATGAACCTTTTTTTGGAAACTGTCTTGGGTCCCACGCTGGGAGAAACGTAGCGTATAAAAACAATAAATGAATAAAAATAAATATGAGTTTTCTGGATGAGCGGGGAATCGAATCCAAGTTTCCTTGGTCATAGTTCAATGCTCACACAACTATACCATGGTGGCTCAGAGGGTATTGTTTGCTTTTGATTATTGTTTGCCTAATTATCATTGTTAATTACTTGTTTCCTTGCTTGGAAAACCCCACCAGAGGCAGTTGTGATGCTAGATTTGATCTAGATTTGCTAGATCTGCACAGAAATTCATTTGATCTTTCCTGAGCAAAGAACATGTTTTTACAACAGAAATATGTTTCCTGTACATCTAACAGTGCTTTTTGCAGAGAAGTCACTCTTCCCTACCCAGAAAACATGTTTTCTGCACAGAAAAAGAGTGTAGTTATTGTTTCGCAGAATAATTACATTTTTTTTGTGGGCAGAGAAGTGCCTACTGAAGTGCACCATGTGACTGAGAGCTATACAGATAGCTTCGTACTCTTGCAGAATGGGAAAATACAGCAGGAATTCACTGTTCCTATAAACAAGGACTAATAAAACAAAGATGTACATACTTATTGTCTTCCTAGAAAGAGGGATCCCAGGATTCAGAATCCTTTTTCCCCACTTCTCCTGTTCTCAAGTTTCAGAATGACTTCCTTGCTTCTTCAGTGCAGCCAGCTGCCTTTGGGAGGCAAAGTCATTTTCTCACTGAACTGATGGAGAAGCTCAGTTCAATTCCAGGTACCCACAAAAGAGAGAATGGTGGCACTTGGCTATGTGACTCTTCCCTGCCTTTTCTTCTAGCTTGCCAATATCTTTCCTTCCTTCATGGACTTCATTCCTGGGCATCATCACAGAGTGACAACAAATGTTGAAAACCTCAAAAAATTCATTTTAGAGGAAGCCAAAGAGCACAGGGCTACGCTGGATTGCCTCTCACCCAGGGATTTCATTGACTGCTTCTTTATTAAAATGGATCAGGTAATGCAAAAGCCTCAAGGTGGGAGGAGATACTTGTGCTTGAAGCTTCCTCAGCCAACAGAAACACTGGTAGCTTGTGGTTGCCATGTCTGTGGAATGGTGTCCAGGGGCTCCAGGGGCTAAACTAAAGGCTCTATTCATAGGGCTGAAACTGACTCCTTAAAGAGATAATTTAAAGTCCCTCTCTCATAAGAACTACCAGCAGCAAAGGACAGACACCTACCCAGCTTCTTCTTGAAAAAAAAAAAAATGCCAATGAAAGGGACTCTACTGGAGAATCCTAAAGTGGCTTTCTGTACCTCAAAGGCTAAGATTCCATGTGACCAAATCCTGACAAATAAAATGAACTGAAACTGCTATAATTGTCCAATTTGGTTAATTGCCATTGGAGACAGGTGGCTTCCATGTCCATGAAGCACTGAATCTAGTGTGGGTTTTATTCTGAAACATCAAAAGGGATGTCCACGCTGCTGGACATGACTCTTTGGGGAATCATTTAAAGCCCTTGTATTGCGAGATCCACCAGCAGTCACTAGAGTCAACTCGGCAATCAGAGCACATAAATCTTTTTTGCACAGAATATTTTACAGCAATGCTATTTTCGGAGTGGGTGGGGGGAGGCCACCGCTGCTTGCACAATGCTGGTTTCTGTGCAAAAATACCACATGCAAATTTTGCACAGATAAGTCAGAAACGGTGAATAGTTCAGTTAAGGAAGAATGACATCCCTCATTGGCCATTTCCACACTGGGTTTCTGTAACGGTGCAGAGCGACCTCTCACAGAGGTCTTCTGCACCGTAGAGTGGACTAGTGTGGACTACTTTTTGTAGTTCCACACCAGAATCCACTCAGCAGCGGCCAGAACTAGTTGCGCTGTGTGTTTTTTAAAAACCTCTTTTTCGAGGTTTTTAAAAAGCACGGAGCGTGCAGCCCCGTGTTGCTCCGTCGCCCGGCTCCGGAGCAGATTTGCAGGCGCGCGCAAGCGCATGCCTGTAGATCTGCCGGGGGCAGGCTTCCGGCTGGCGAGCTTCTCCGGTTGGTGGAGAGTCTCCACCAACCGGAAGCTGCCATCTGGGACACCAGATGACTGCGGAGCAGTGAGCTTGCGCTGCTCCGCGTGGCGACGGACTTACCCGGCTGCGGGTAAGCTCTGTTTTAGTGTGTTTTCACCCGTTCCCCCCCACACACATGTGGAAAGGGCCATTGTTTGTTGAACAGTAAAACAGGACTTGGATAAAACCCACCATGTAGCCATGGTGAAACTCAACCTATATTTCAAAAATGCTCACAAAAAGATTAATATCAGCAATACCAAGAGGGAAAAGGCTTGAAACTGGGGACCCAATTAGAAGCTAGGCATTTGGGAAGTGGGTGCCATGGAGACAGCAGACATTTCCCCTCCAGTTGCCATAATTGCTGCTCATTTCCTTCCTTTCTACACATCCCCCATCACCCTTGTTGCCTTTGCCTGTACCAGTGCACCTTTGCCTTCGCCAGATCCATGTCAAATTCTTTAGCTGCTTAAACATGGACCCATGGCAAGGAAGAAGAAGGGGGAAGCGAGGTAGCACAGCAACATGCTATCACCATAACAAACATTGGTCTCTCAGAGATCCTACCTCACTGGCTTAAGGGAAGGGTTACTGTGTATGCAACTCCAGGAATTCTTGGATAGACCTGGGATTTCTGGATCCCTTGGAGGCCAACATCTCCACCCCTTCTGACTTTCCCGGATCAGAAGTCCTCAGATGGCCGGGCACACGCTATTTTCCCTCTTTGTTATCTCCTTCTGTTATATTTATCTGAGTGCAAATAAGCTGACTTCATTAATTTGTGTTTTTCCAGGAAAAGCATAACAATGCATCTGAGTTCACCACTGAGAATCTCATCATTTCCACAGTGGACTTGTTTGTGGCAGGAACAGAAACAACCAGCACCACAATAAGATATGGGCTCTTAATCCTCCAGAAATACCCAGAGATAGAAGGTACAAGGGATTCAGCAACCACAGATGAGCAGATTCACTTCTGTCCTCTTCTTTCCTCTCAGCTTCTCCAGACCAGCTCTTGCTGAATTTCTATTTTACTGAGCTGGATTACTCTACACAAAGAGTGCAAATCTTTGCTTATTTCGTTTCCAGAGTAAGCCGTGAAGTGAAAAATGTCCTTAAAAGTTTTCGATTTTTTTTGCAATTTGAAGAAAATGGATGAAAGAATGAGCTTAATGAAATTTCACAACCTCATTTTAAACTAACTTATTAAAATGTTTTGGAGAAATCCAAGAGATATAGGGAGAGGGAGACTTTGGCAGTACAAAAGAAGGGTTGAGTCTGCATGTGGACCAACAGCCGCCCTTCTTCAATGTCTGCTCTGTACAGAATTTGCCCAGATGAATCTAGTGACCATGGGGTCGAGTGGGGAGAAATGAGAGAAAGAAACAAATTAAAGGGGGAAACTTAGTGCTGATAACAAAAGAAGAGGGCCAAACACAAAGAAACCCAAAACTCATCCACTGCAATGGCCACAGAAATGAGAGACAGGACTGCAGAAGGTGATGGCTGCTATTTAAGAGTGCAATGTGTTTCATGCAAATGGCCTATAGAACTTATAAATACTTGCAGAGGACTCAAAGATTCAGGTTTCAGTGACTCTAATGCAGCCACCTCAGAGCTCTCTATCAAATAATATTGGAAGCCACATATATATTGATCCCCAAAGAATGCCCTTCAGTTGAAATTAATTAGGCCATGAATAATTTCAGTCTCGGGATTTCACGGACTCTATGTTTTCATAGTGTTTTCTTTTGTAGCCATAAAGAGAAAAAAAAATGAGATGTGGTGGTCATTAGCATCACCATTACTTCTGACATTGTGGCTTCTGTTTTTTTTTGGGGTGGGGTCATTAGGGCAGAAAATGGAAACTGCCAAACAGAAGCAAAAAGTTAGCCACTGAACTGGGATTAAAACACTCCCAATCTGTTTTCTGGTGCCCTGCAGTGATCCACATGGGCTAAATCTGTTATGCACATTGTATACTGTTTTTTTCTGAATGCTTATGCCGTGATGTTGAACCTCATCCGTCTCATGACAGAGAGAGTGCAGGAAGAGATTGACCGAGTGATTGGTCGCTCACGGGGGCCATGCATGGCTGACCGTGGACAGATGCCTTACACAGATGCTGTCATCCATGAAATTCAGAGGTTCATCTCTCTCATCCCATTGGGTCTCCCCCATTCCGTGATCAAAGACACACCATTCAGAGAATACATCATCCCCAGGGTAAGTTCCCTGTTTTCACTTGGAGAACATGCATAATGACGCAGTTTTTCACAAGTCTCAAAGGAAGAAATGAATAATTTTAGCAATTTTAGCTGTGAGAAAGTCTTTAGAAACTGTGTACTGTTTGAAGCCACTTTGCAATTTGAGATTTTTCTGCATGAAATGTGTACATGGTTATTTTATGCAAAAAGCAACATTTTCTCTACAGAAACCAGCATTTTCTCCATAGAAAAAATATTTCTGCAGAGAGGGATTATTTTCTGAGCAGAAAATGCTTTTTTTCTATGCAGAAATACAATGTTCTGCACAAAACAACTGTTTGTGAATTTTGCACAGAATATTTTCTGATTTGTGAAAATTATCGTCATTTCAGGATGCTTGTCACTGGAGTTCTCAACGCTCAAAAAAACCCCAATAAGGTGTTTTTTTTTAGTCTTTTTTTGAGTAGCCAAAAAAAACCCAATAAGGTTTTTTTGGGCTATTTTTGAATATTCTTTGCATCCCCAAGTCAGAAATAGTACCTGTATCAAGAAGGGCCAGGGTTAAAATAGGGGTAAAGCATTTCTCTTAACCTTACTTGGTTTGGAGGGATCAATGAGGGGTTCACTCCTTCTCGGGGCATGTGACTTCATGGTTTTGATGATAAACAGCCTATCTCCCTGGATTCTTTATTCTTTGCAGGGCACCACAATATATCCTGTTCTGACCTCGGTGCTGCATGACAGCAAAGAATTTCCCAACCCCACAGATTTTGACCCACGACATTTCTTAAATGCTGATGGGACCTTCAGGAAGAGTGACTACTTCATGCCCTTTTCAGCAGGTACAGTGATCTCTTCCCCAAGTGGGCAATTGCACAAATGCACATGGTGTAAAGTCACAGTCAGGCACAAGTTCAAGGGTATATCCATCCATATTGTACCGTTAACGCCATTTTAATTTCTGTGGCTCCATCCTTCGGTATTCTGGGATATGTAGTTTGAGGATGTGCTGAAAATTCCATGCTTGATTGCTCTAGCACACAGTCCTCTGAACTGCAGCACTGGCAAGTTCTCTAGCAGATAATTCTAAGCCCCTCATCAAACTACAAACTCAGGATTCCGTAGGACAGAATCACGGCAGTTCAACTGGTATCAAAGGGAGATAATGGTATGGTGTGGACATTTCCCTATATCTCTTTTCTAGATGTGATATACAGTCTTGATCTGTGACATGTGAATGCTGCAGGGAACATCACAGCTGAAATGTGACATACCTTTTTCCATGGCAGGGAGGAGGGGCAGATCCAGATCAGCTCAGTAGCTCATGATTAGTTGGATGCCAAACTAGGTCGTAGTGTTGTTGTTACTTCTTATTCTTCCTCCTCCTCTTCCTTTCTCAATGTGATAAAAAATGAATTTGAATTTGAAGAATATTTTGGTGAAAGTCTTGATGAGGCGTTAGGTTCTTTCACAACACCATCTCTCTCTCTCTCTCCCCCCCCTTCCCCTCCTCTCTCTAACACACACACACAGAGCTTTTTCTTTAGTATCCTGACTTTCTTCAAGGGTTTTGTGAATGTCCCAAATATCCTTGGACAACCACCTCATTTATGTTTTTTTTTTAAATTATTATTTTCATTCTCTCTGGGACACAGGGCAGCTCAGAACATAATTTTTACAATGAGAACATCCTCCTTGCCTTCTCACACTTCAGTTAAATCCATGGAGGAGAAGTGATGACGAAACTTCTCCAATTCCTTATGTGTCAATTGTTGTTATTGTGTGCCTTTAGGTCATTTCTGATTTATGGTGACCTATCATGGGGTTTTCTTGGCAAGTTTGTTCAGAGGGAGTTTGCTTTTGCCTTCCTCTGAAGGTGAGAGAGTGTGACTTGCCCAAATTCACCCAGTGGGTTTCCAAGTGTTACCCTTATTTCTGGGGGTCCCAAGAGGGACACCTAAATGCGCTTTCAATTATATAAGTTGGGGAAATTAGCCAAGAACACATGCTAGCAATACAAGAAGCAGGGTAACATAGCGAGATCTTGCACCCTAAGTTTACGGGGTCGGGCCAAGTCAAGAAGCACACAGAAGTTGAAATAATAAATCTTGTTTTATTAAAAATACAATCAAACAGTGTATGCAGCACACTCACACAGATAACTAAGGAAATAAAGGTTGGAGTGGGATAGAGGGATTTTTAGAGGAGTTGTTGGTTTGGGTAATACTCCACCTGTCCTGAAGCCCTGTTGGAGGCAGAGAAGCTGGGGAGCGTGGATCTCGGCACGTGGAGCTGAAGAGAAGGCTCGCTGGACAAAGCGACAGCAAGGCGGGATGGAAGCCAAGAGCGATCCAAGGAAGCGCTCAAAGTCAGGGGTTCTTATAGGGAAAATTGCGACCGCAGGCTAGTTCATACTTGGGGAAAACAATGGATTTGGGGCTGGAGACAAAAGCCTCCTAAAGGTCAGAATTTGAATGACTGAGTTATAGCCAAATTGTCAATAGGGTAACCAGTATGCAAACACAGAGTGATTGGCGGATGAGGATTCTTTTAATCAAGTTGCCTGCTCGGGGCAGGGAGTTCTTTGTAAGTTGCGTGCGTACCTAATAGAGTACTTGCCTTTGAGGTCTCCTGAAGTGGTGGGACGGCTATTTCTGGCCTGCCTGTATTGTGCTGGAATATTACAGCGATTATGGGCCGTGCCTGTCTGAGAGCTTGTCCAGAGGACCTTGCAAGCACATGGAGAGAAATGGGTAAAGGAGGCTGAATTATTGATATCAAAAGATATCTTTATATCCCACAAGCTCGGGCTAGCCAGGGCAGTAACACAAGGCCAAGAAGAGATTTGAGCCTTATGTTGCCAGAAGAGGTGGGGAACCTTGAGGTCCACCCACAATGTCAGAATCTCCTTAGAATTCTGGGGAACTGTAGTTCAAAGGAGATGTGGGAGAACAGCAGGATCTTTTCACTGGTGTATACCACCACTACTAACTGTAGAGGGGACTCCAATTAAAAGTTGACAAAGGGTTTTATTTGGATTGACAAATATACACAAAATCAGACGCTCTTAAGAACCATACAAGGCTATCAGAAAGTGAGGCATGAAAGGTTGGATAGAAAGAGATTGGGTGGAAAGGGTGATAGTTACCAATCCTGAAGAAGAGGGTCAAAGTGGAGTGGCTCAGACACTGTCTGAGGGTAGCACAGAGGGTCTGGAGCACCATGTGCAGAGTAATAAGCACAATGTACTACAATTTGTTGAGGCTGAAGTTAGGGTTTATTTACTCTATCTCCTACCATGAAGAGGGTGCGGAGACAAAGTAGTAATGGTTTTCCTACAGAATTGACAAAGGAGTCTGGAATGGGCTGATTTCCTTAATTCTAGGTGACAAAACATTGATGGGAGTTATGGCAATCTCTTAATGTCTTGATTGAGTGGGGGCATAAGGGAAGGTTTCTGTAGGGCACTGTTCAGGGATGGTCTCTGGTTGCTTCATCTGGGCAGTTTGCCTCCCATTGTATTTGAGTGTGCATGGAGCCTGAGGTGTTAAAAGGATTAACATAAACACATTAGTGTCTGTGTTGCAGGCCAAATCCTCTCCGGACTTATGACCTGACCATGTCTACTACCATAGTCTTCTGGCTAGTGTGACTTCGATCATGCTTCCCAGGCATAAATATGTTCAATGATGAAAATAGCACATCCCTCAGAATCAAGGTATAGGGTATGGTACCATTTGTTCTCCAGAGTCATAGTCCAGTGTTCAAACCACTACATCACACTGGCTCTTTGTGCTATATAGAGAAATATATAATAGAAAGGACAAACATGCCATATCTTTGTTCACCTCTCAGTGATATGATACCAAGTGAAATTCATCATTTCCTTCTGTGACACCCTCTTCTTTTCTACTTCCTCTGTGGTCCTTGCAGGCAAGCGGATCTGTGCAGGAGAAGGTCTGGCTCGCATGGAGCTCTTCCTGTTCCTCACCACCATACTACAGAACTTCAAGCTGAAGTCTCTTACAGACCCCAAGGACATAGATATCATGCCCCGGCTGAGCAGTGTGGGCAACCTCCCCCAACCCTATCAGCTGTGCCTTGTCCCTCGCTGAACAGCTCACCTTTCCATAGTGGATAGCCTTGCACTGTTGGCAATGGCAAGAGAAATTCTGTTCCTTCTTCAACTTTAAGAGATGTTTTCTACCACTTCGTGGCTGAGCAACAAAATGATAGACGTATCAAAACTATAGCGCTACTCCAGCACCAAGTAAAAACAGGACTGATCATTAAAATCTTTGGCGACTAATTGTTTTCACCCAAATTTTTGCACGTACCTAGTTTTAAATTTCTTTTAACATTTTAAAATGGTTTACTATGCTTTGGCTTTGTTGAAATTGTGTGCTGAACTCTGGTTGCTTACAAGGATATTTAAAGCCCCTAAATGGCCTTGGACCTCAATCTCAGAGGGCATATGTCTCCCCATGCGAGAATTCTGGGGGACAGATCTGCCCAGTGGGCTTCCCTCTGTGTCCTACCAGTTTGGGCAATCAGGTGGAGGGAGGACTTTTCTGCACCCCAGTTGTGGGATGCTCTCCCCAACATTGGTTCCATTCCAGCACCAGTCAGGACATGCCATTTCACTGAGGCTTCTGGGTCTCAGTTTAATTTTAAATGTGCATTTATGTGGTTTTTAAGTTTTACCGCCTTTCTAAACCTGTTGCCTTGCTTAAAGTGTTTTTATTTTGCTTACAGTATTTTATTCCTTTAATTTGGATTTTTGAAAAATTGTTTTGTTGTTTTGTTTGTACAATGCCCTGAAATTCTGTGATGAAGGGAGGGGTAAAATAAAAAAACTTGTATAAACAAACAAACAGGTCTCTGTTGATTGTATGTTTTATATTGTTTTCGGTTTATTTTATTTGCACGCTGCCCTGAGATCCTGTGATGTAGGCTGGCATGTAAATATTTTAGTAACTTGAATAAAATGAATAAAAAAGTTAGAAGCTGCTGGCCTGTTTACACAGAATGGATGTCCTTCTTTTTAAGTATTCTGAATTGCTCACCATTCAGCTCCACTAGAATAGTTTGGATGACGATCCTTTGTCCTCCTGAGCTTTATCTTCAGAGCTATCACCAGTGACTCCATATTGTGCCCTTCCCTTGACTTTTCACTTTGGTTCTTTATCTATTCCCACTTTCTGCTCTCGGTGCGGGAGATCCATAGCTCAACTATCTGTAATGTCCTAGATAACTTGCACTCCACAGACTTCACTCAGGGTTAAACAGAAGTGTTTATTTCTAGCAAAGCAAGTAAAACAGCAACATGTTCTTGCTGAGACTAAAGTATATTGGGTAGTTACAGATTTACCATGTCATACCATACCATACCAGTTACAGATATACTTTGTCATACAAATTTAGGCATGCATAGCAACGACTGGTGAAAATCTAAATCTCACATCATCCCAACAGTTTAGTTATTTTCCCAGACCCTCTGTTGTTTACATATATTTCATCCTTGAAATCAGGCACAAATTCCCTATAATTATGGGGTAGGCAACCAACAACTGCAAGCTACAGCTATAACAACTTCTTTAAAAATATTTACTTATTTACTGATCTCTGTGTTCAGTTCTGGACACCACTGTTCAAGAATGATATTGACAAGCTGGAATGTGTCCAGGGGAAGACAACCAAAATGGTAAAAGGCCTGGAAACTATGGCCTAAGAGGAGCAGCTTAGGGAGATATGTATTTTTAGCCTGTAGAAGAGGGCGTTAAGAGGTGCTTATGAGGAGGGATTGTATAAGGTTGCTGAAGCCATGTAATCTCTTCTGTTCTACATCTTGCCCCTTGTTTTCTTGATTTAACTGTTAATAGGCTATTATTGCAAGAATTGCAGAGAATGTTTGGGAGGGTATTGTTTATCATCTCAGTCATTCTCTTTTTCTTTCAATATTTTTCTTAAAAAAGGAAAAAAACAATAATAAAAATATAACTCGCTAAATTTCGGTCTTGCTGAGTAGCCTCGCTCAATGGTTCTCAACTTTACTTTTATCATGGACCCCCTTTTAGATCTGTCTTGTTGCCATGAACCACCGAGGCTTGACTCAAGATTGAAAACCCTCAATGCATCAAATATTTATTTTAAGTTACTCATCAAGGGTCTTCAAATTGAGAGAGGATGGAGAAAAAAGTACATGCACACACTCCTGTTATAATAATATTATCAGAATGATTCCATATAAATCAACCTCTTCTTTCCTTCTTTCCTTCCTTCTTTCCTTCCTTCTTTCCTTCCTTCTTTCCTTCCTTCTTTCTTTCCTTCTTTCCTTCTTTCTTTCTTTCTTTCTTTCTTTCTTTCTTTCTTTCTTTCTTTCTTTCCTGTAAAAGTTTATAAAAGCTTTGTGTAATCCCTGTGAGGGCATCACAATCCCCCAGAGGTCCCCAGACCAGAGGCTAAAAAGATCTGGCCTAGTTTAATCCTCTATTTGTGTTTTTTGTTCATTTGATAATTCGACTAGCAACTTGTTTACTATGCATGTACATCTGTGTGTTTTAGGTCATGAAACTTATTTTCCTTCCACCCTAATTTTCCCAGTTTTCAACAACTGTCTCATTTATTTATTTCTTGCTTTCTCAGGACAATACCTCCCCTGCACCAAATCATCTCCTGATTGTGAAGCAAAGCAAATAGAATTATTTTATTGATGTCTTCACTCACGGTTGAGTAAGCAAACAGGTCAATTTGACTTCTATTGGATTTCCTTATCAGGTGTTCTATTGGATTTACTCATTTATATATTATTTACAGTTTTAACCACTGGTGTTATTACCATTGCACCTGATCATTAGCTTACTTTAATCCAGTTCTACTCATCTAGGTTTCTCTAGACCTCTGTAGTTCTGTGAGAGGTTGCTGGGGTTCTATGATAGAACATGATTGCCCCCCCCCCCCACATTGAGCTACAGATATAATATTTTAATACAGGTTTTCCCTGAGACCTGAAAATTATTTCAAGGCTTCTTCCAGGATAAAAAGGTGAGCAAAGGCTGGCTTAATCAGTCATGAGGCATCTCTGAAGGAGAAATCCATATCTATGCATACTTGCATGTCCACAAATATGAGAACTGGAAAAAATGTGCATTTCTAGCTGTCAACAATAAGAATGGAAAGAAACTTCAGCATTATTCCTTCCTTCCCAGGTTGAAAAATGGGGTTCCCAACTGCCAGGTAATGATAATAGAACAGGAAAATGTTGCACTGTTGTGTGCTAGCATAAGTCCTTTACAACCAGTTTTATATTATGCTGAAGTGATTTTCCTGTCAGAAGTTTAGCTGCCCTGTTTTGTATAAGCTGAAGCTATTAAGTAATCTTCAAGGGAAGCCCCATGTAGAGCACACTACAGGAGTCACAAAGTTCCTGCGTCATAGAATATTGCAGCTAGTTTATTCGTGTCCAGAGAAGGCCATCGCTGACAGATGAGTCAAAATTAGACCCAGCCACTCTAAGCCACAGAATCCACATGTGCCTCCTGTTACAGAATGCTCTTGGAATACCCACAAGCTATGCTTCTGGTCCTTCAGAGGAAGTAGAACCCCTAATCACACATCCAATTCCTGAACCTAGGAATTGGAGTAAAGAGCCCTATGTCCTTTTATAATGCTTATATTCAACATTAATGATCAAGAAATCTAACTTTTTAAAAAAGATTGTTGTTATTTATTTATATCCAATTTTTCCCCAACACTGAGATTCAGAGTGGTTCACATCATTTTAAAAACCTCTACAAGAACATGAATAAAATGTGTAAATGAGGGACAGTTTTCGAATGACAGTAAAAAGCAAACAACAACATACAAAGAGCTGTGCTAGATCAAACCAGCACATTTTTCTGACCAGTCTTACAAAAGACCAGAAAATAGACCACATTTTAAAAATTATGATTACTATGGGCCTTTCTGCACTACACTGTTACAGTGATATTATCCCACTTTTAACATATCCTGTGGAATTCTGGGGTTTGTAGTTTACTGAGGCCAAAGAGCTCTCTGGCTGAGAATTCTAAAGGCCTCTCCTTAAACTGCAAACTCCAGGGTTCCACAGGATGTTGAAGTGGAATAATAGCACTATAACAGGCGTAGCGAGGAAATGCCCAATGAATTGAAAAAATGGGCTTGAAAGTCTGTCAAAGCCAGACAGATGTGACTTTGATATTAGTAAAGCCAGCCATTTCTGTTAATCCTACATAAAAGCCCTATAGAAAGGTACAGCTAGAGAACAGAAGGACTGATGGCCAGGGAGAAAGAGGTTTCTCTGCCAGACAATCTTCTTTAGCCTGAGATTCAGATCTAACCTTTCTAGACCTTTCCTACAATTGTCAAAGAATGCTGAACTGTGCACAGATATGGGAGATATATGACTGTCTTTTATACCTGACAATTCAAAATGTTTACGTTTGCTAGCCTAGTATTTCATCCAGCTAGCTTTTAGTGTCTGAAGGTTAATCTGATTTTTCTATTCACTAGGTGCCATCTGTGATGCCCAGACTGCTATTTCATTAATGGGTGCATCATTACCTGAAGAAGCCAAGAGAGTCCATGAAAGGATAACAATGGGAAGGCAGCCCATCTGCATGAGTGCGATCTCAAGTCAAACAGCCAGAAAGCAGGAAAGATTGCTATCAAATTCCTCTGAATTTGGCAGAAGGCTCACCTATATATAGATCTTCATATGTAGGCCCTCTGCATGAATATTCCTGGTGGAATTCATATGATGGCCGTAAAACCCACACAACCACATTCTTACAGCTGTTGAAATGTGCACTGTGTTCCTTTGAACATCCTCTTCAGTTCAGTTCATGTCCTTCATTAAATAATTTACTTCAGCAAGAAATTAGAGATAAAAGTAGAAAAGATAAAAACAAACAAATGTTTGTGTAGGTTTTTTTTTGTGTGTGTATTTGAACATCTTCAGGCTAATCTACTTCTCCTCAGTGCTTGTTTCCTTCTGGTACACTATGACTTCTTGAGAAGTAACAAAGCAATGAAGCCAGCGTTTCTGCCATCACATGCATTCCAAAAGAAACATTCATGCGGATGGCTTACATGTAGAGGTCTCTATATAGGTGAGCCTTCTGCCAAATTCAGAGGAATTAGATAGAGGAATGAATAATGCTTAATTTTGTTTCCAGTCTTATTGTTGACAGCTGGAAATATACATTTTTGCCCAGTTCTCATATTTGTGGACATGCAAGTATGCATAGATACGGATTTCTCCTTCAGAGATGCCTTATGACTGAGTAAGCCAGCCTTTGCTCACCTTTTTATCCTGGAAAAAGCCTTGAAATAATGTTCAGGTCTCAGGGAACCCCTCCATAATAAGCATTATATTTACAGCTCAAAAAAGGCGGGTGGGTCCAATCCATGCTCTATCACAGAACCCAAACAACCTCTCACAGAACCTTAGAGGTCTAGAGAACTGGATTAAAGTAAGCTAATGATCAGGTGTAATGGTAATAACACCAGTGGTTAAAACTGTAAATGATATATAAATGAGGAAATCCAATAGAACACCTGACGAGGAAATCTGATAGAAATCAAACTGACTGGTTTGCTTACTCAACCACGATGAGTGAAGACATCAATAAAATAATTCTATTTGCTTCGCTTCACTATCAGAAGATGATTTGGTGCAGCGGAAGAATCATCCTGAGAAAGCAAGAAATAAATAAATGAGGCAGTTGTTGAAAACTGGGAAAATTAGGGTGGAAGGAGAATAAGTTTCATGACCTAAAGCACACACAGATGTACCTACATAGTAAACAAATTACTAGTCAAATTATCAAATGAACCAAAAAAGCCTCTTTCAATAATAGGCTATAAACAGTTAAATCAAGTAAACAAGTGACAAGATGCAGAAAGCAACTGACCATATAGCTTCTGCGACCTTACACAATCCCTCCTGGTAAGCACAGTGATTGAAGAATGCTAGTGAGATTCTTACCCCAGGGCTGGCAGTAAGCAAAAACCCATTGCTGCTTTGTCCCTTTGGCATCAAACCATCTGAGTGTTGTAAACAACTTTCACTGCTTTTATAGACTGTATAGGGTTTTTTTGTTATGGTTCTGTTTTTTTTCCCCAGAATAAAAAAAAAAATTAAAAAAAATGAGTGGAGCCACAATTGTCACCAAAACTGACTTTTTTTGGTCACTGGGATACTTTTTGCCTTTGTTATTGTTATAATCCTAAAGTGAGACTATCATGGTGTTTTCCGTGGCTTAGAGTAAGGGATGCACCCAGGGTAACCAAAGCGGGGAATTGAACTGTTACCTCAAAATCTAGGTTCCACAAGGGCCACCCCATGATGCTAGTACCTCTGTGCAAAACTGGGGAATTACTTAGCTCAAAGAGGAGGCTTGCAAAAGGAGAGTAACTTAATGGGACCTTTCCTACCAATGTTTACAGGCTTCTGCAGGAAAAGAACCAGCCAAAGATTCAAAAGTAAGCTAAAAATGTGTTTTTATTGGGTGAATTTCACTCATGCATGAACACAAAAAACAAGCATTCACACAACAACTAATTGAAGGATAAAGGGAGGAAAAATTATGTATAGACAGGCTGAAGGGTTTGGGGGGAATTATAATTACCAGTCCAGAAGAGTAGTGAAGAGCAGAAATGTATTTTGGCTTAGGTAGGACATAAGGACAGTTCTCATTCAGGATCCAGATGGACAGAGTGACGGGTAAGACCTTTGAGAGACTGCACTGGGCATCCTGAAATCAGGGGTATTTGTACCCTGAAAATAGCCTGTGGCAGTGAAGGTGTTATCCTATTTTTGGGGGTCCCTTGAGGGATACCTGACTGTACTGCACTTGATGGGGAATGGAAACCAGCCAGAGCATGAGCAATAGCACTGCAAGAGGCAGGGTAACCTAGTGGGGTCTTTTTACCCAGTTTTTACGGGGTCAGGCCAAGCCAAAAACCAAATCAAATGTCCAATAAATGATTTTATTAAAGGTAAGTCTTGCGCACCAACGCGCTCATGCACACATGAACCCAAGGGCTATTAAGAAGCAAAAGAGAGGAAATTGGACAGAGGGAGTATTGAAGGAGTGTTGTTGGGGTAATGCTGCACCTTGTCCTGAAGTCCTGGGTCCGAGGAGGCAGCAAAGAAGTAGGGCTCAGCACAGAGAGGGCTGGGGGAATCGCTCAACAAATGGAGCAACGGTCGGCTGGGGTGACCAGGAGAGATCTGAAGAAATGCTCAAAAGCCAGGAGTATTTATAGGGGAAAAAAGTACCTGGAGGACTAATCCTTTCCCAGGGAGAACAATGGGTGTTGTAGTGGGCACGAAGCCCCACATTGGTAATTTCCTTGGTGTGATGGGATTATTACGTGTTGTCAAAGTCTCCAGGATTTTGGAGGTGTTGTGGTGTGAATTCTGGTCCCCGCCTGATGGGATATTTGCTCGACCTGAGGCACACACACTAATCCTCTCAAGTCAGTGTCTCGGGGCTGAGGACCCTTTGTTTATTGTGTCTTTACACATATTGAGGTTTCCTGGGGCTAAGTGACGGGGATTTTACTGGCCTGACCTGGTTGTTGGTCTTCCGACCATGACTGCCTACGTGCCCTTTCAGGGGACCTCTCTGGCATATGGAGCTATATTTTAATATTAAAATTGTAGACCCTGGGATAGGGTTTCTCCCTCGAAGTAACAAAGGTTCCTGATTCAAGATAAAGGGAACCTGTTGTGGACAATGTGTCTTTTGCCTGATGATGGGCTTAGTGCTTGATTGACAAAGACACAATGGGTGTTGTAATAGCTGTCTGTTGTGGGGGCTGTGAGGAAAGAGGAAGGAATCCAGGTGTCCAAGGGACGGATATCTGTCAGTCAGTGTCCTGGTGGGCTTCTCACAGTTGGTTCCCTGGAAAATTCCAGCTTCTATTTAAGCCTATTATCCACAGGAATGGTGTGTATTTGCCTGACAAATGACTCAGTCTTACCTGGAGGAAGTTTCAAGTTGACCTATCCTTCTCAAGTTTATAGTCAAATTCCTTCCCTCGCTCAGTTTGACACCTCTGTCACCTTTCAGGTCTGATTTTGTTATCAGAGCCAATTAATACAGTTGCCAATCCAATATAGTGCCAATTAGGTATGGTGCCCATCCAAACCATACTAATATCAGGGATCCTCAAAGTGAAGCCTTACAGATTCCTGGTCTCCAGGGTTGCAGTCCAGTGCTCAAAACACTACACTACTATAATATCACTAGGATATAAATAAGATAAGGGATAAGAACACCAGTGCTTCTAACAGCACTATGAGATCTGACTGAGAATAACCTCCTAGCAGATGTAATAAGGATGCCAGGCTTCTAAAGATCCCTTGTATACCACAGTCTTTAAGATGTGAGACTCCTGGTGAAAATATCCTGAGATATTGGAGTTTTCACTCTGCCAGTCTAGTTTTAACCACTACATGAAATGGACATTAAGTTGGTCAGAAGTCAATAAAGATAACTCCAGACAAAATCCAAGTAGCTGACAAGTGATTTGTCATGGTTGTGTGCCTTCATTTCTGACTTATGGAAACCCTATGATGGGGTTTTCTGGGGCTGTGAGTGTGTGGTAGGGGCCTCCATCGCTTTGTCTAAAGAGATAAGGGTGGGGGACCATGCCTGTTTCAGTTTGTCCACTAATCTTAGGGAGAACCTTGGGCAAGTGGTTGGTCTTCAGCTGCAAAGGAGTAAGTAATAAGCAGTAAGAAGGAAGTGTTGTTACAGGGTTGTACACCGCCATGATGTGATATGATTTATCTGGCAAATATTAATTGGCACGAATATATCATATATCCTGCTATGGCTGCATGGTCATACTGATCAAGAAGAAACAGCTGCCTACACAAAATAAGGTAAGGAAAGACCTCAAAGTGTAGTCAAGTCAAAGTCAGGAAATCATCAGGAAATGCCAGCAATAATGGACTTACATTTAGTCTTCAAATACTCAACCTTTAAGAGACAATTTATTTATTCCCACTCTAATTTGCCCAGTTTTCCACAGCTGTCTCCTTTATTTATCTGTTGCTTTCTCAGTAAGATACTTCCCCTGCCCTAAATCATTTCCAGGCATGAAGCAAACCAAAGCAAAGCAAAACAAACAAAAGTATTTTATTGATGTCGTCACTCATAGTGGTTGAGTAAGCAAACCACCCAATGTGATTTCTATCGGATTTCCTCATTTATATTTATATATCATTTACAATTTTAAGACTACGGTTATTACTGTTGCACCTGATCATTAGCTTACCTTAATCCAGGGCTACTCAAACAGAGTTCCCTAGATCTCAAAGGGCCTTTCCACACTACACTTTTACAGTGCTATTATTCCACTTTCAACATCCTGGGGAATCCTGGGGTTTGTAGTTTACTGAGGCCCGAAAGCTCTCTGGCTGAGAATTCTAAATCTCTGTCCCTCAACTGCGAACCCCAGGATTCCATAGGATGTTGAAAGTAGAGTGGAATAACAGCACTATAACAGTGTAGTGTGGAGAGGCCCAATGAATTGAAAAAATGGGCTTGGAAGTCTGTCAAAGCCAGACAGACGTGGCTTTGAAGTTAGTAAAGCCAGCGATTTCTATAAACTCTATATAATGGCCCTATAGAAAGGCCCAGCTAGAGAACAGAGAGATTGATGTCCAGGAAGAAAGGGTTTTCTCTGCCGGACAATCTTCTTTAGCATGAGATTCAGATCTGACCTTGCTAGACCTTTCCTACAACCATCTAAGAATGCTAAACTGTGCACAGGTTTGGGAGATATATGACTGTCTTTTATACTTCGCAATTCAAAACGTTTATGTTTCCTAACCTAGTATTTGATCAAGCTGAGATTTAGTGTCCGAAGGTTTCCTATTCACTAAGTGCCATCTATGATGCCCTGATTGATATTTCATTCTTGTTTTCATCATAGCCTTTCAGACCAGTCACATAATAATTGGTTGTACTGTTAAGTCTGATGCAACTCTTCTGATCATTTTTAGTACTTTCTCCTTAGCTATTTTTGATTGTCTTATTTGCTAGCCATATTAGAGTTGTTCAGCTTGTTATGCTGTAGCTATTACTACTACTACTATTACTATTACTATTATTACCTCATCTAATATATAAAGTCAAAGCCTGTGAGTTTGTCTGTGTAAGGCAGGTGAAGAACTAATATGATTGGCTGTGTCAGGTGAGAAGATCTCATAGGACTGGCTGCCTTTGAAGATTCTATGGAATCCTGGGCTTGGCAGTTTAGGGAGAGGCCTTTAGAATTCTCAGCCAGAGAGCTCTTGGGCCTGGTTTGTTGCTATGGAAATCAGGCCTAGTAGCAAGGAGAAGGCCAGTGTGTTCTTTCAGAAAGCCAACCTGTGTGTGTTAATCACTCTGAATACAGATTGGATTAGGGAATATGGAGAAAAATTACTGATAGTGGACAAGACAGTTTGGGGAATTAGAGACCCAAGATGTCAAGTCTTTCTAACAAGTATTACCTATGAGAAAATAAAATCCCAGGCAATGCTGGGTATATACATTAGTAATTTATAGTATTCACTGTTTTATAAAGAAGCATTACTTTTCACTACCCTAAACTTTATATTTGTTTTATGTTTGAGGGTGCTGCTGGTTCAAATAATATTTTCCCTTACTCATTGGAGCCATATACCAAGGGTAGTATAGAAGAAGAATGCAAAATCTATGAGAAGTATAAATATAGAATTGATTTAAGGAACAATGGAACAATTTGTAAAGTTAAACCCACTGAAATTCATTTTAAAACCACATACAAAGTAACAAAATGGCACAGGACACTATTAAAAGCCTGTCACAATAAATCATTTTATTATAATTTTTGAGAGTAAATACAAAGAGAAAAACAAAGGAAAGGAAAGAAAGAAGAAGTAGGGGTAAAGAAAGGAAGTCCATGGGATATAAAAGCGGGCTAGGCATATACAGGAATATCAACTGAGCATTTGTCCAAATTTAGGAATAAAGATGTTCCGTTCCACTTGAATTTCATTGTTACCCCAAAATGTAGGTGCCATGAGGGTCACTCTGTGGTGCCGGTGCCTCCGTGCAAAAGTGGGGAATTAATTAGCTCAAAATCAGAAGGTGAAATGAGAGGGGGGCAACTTAGTGAGACCATTCTACCAATGTTTACGGGCTCACGCAAGAAAAGAACTGGACAAGAGTAAAAGTGTATACTAAAAATGTGTTTTATTGACAATAAGTTCACACCCACCCACACAACAGTTCAAATATGGACTCAATCACACAAGAGCTAACTGAAGAGAAGGGAGGAAAATGGCATAGAGATAGCAAAGGGTGTGGGCGATAATTACCAAATCTGGAGTGACGTGGAGAAAAGCAGCAGCTTGACTTAGGTGAAGAACCTAAGGACAGCTCTTGGTCAGGAGACAGATTGGCAGAGTGATGTTCAGATCTGTGAGAGACTGTACTGGACAGCCTAGAATCAGGGGTATTTGTGCTCAAAAAACAGCCTATGGGCTGGACTGATGCTTGCCCTTCCAAGTGCTGAACAACGGGAGTTGCGATACATACAATGAACTGTTAGCTTGGATGGGGGGGACCAATATGGCCGATGAAGAGAACATGGCATAAATCTGTCCTCACCTGTTAAAGCAGGCAGATTATCTGACCAGTAACTTTTTTCTTGACAGGGGCTTGATCCCTGCCAAGTAAAGGGTGCTCTGTTTTACAGGGACCTTGAAGATATCTGTCTCAGTTGTAGGGATGCCGCAGGAGGCTGTCTGGAACTGAACAGCTATTGCTGGAGCCCAGACTGTTAGCAGAAATTGTTAAGGTTACTGGGAGCCTGGAGACAGAGCAAGCTGTTTCTCTCCTGCATGAACACTAATCTTCAAACCATACTTCTTGATAAGAATAATATCTGTTCAACTAAATAAATGATATACAATACAAGGAGCCCTTGCATGTAACTTTGTAAATGTAAATTGATTGTTTTTATCCGTAAGAAATCATTTTTATATTAAAGAGAATAAGAAAATTAAAAATTACTAAATAATTTTGGACGATACAAATGGGTTAAGATACCAGTGGCATACCAAGAAATTATCATTGTTCCAAATTATTGGGAGGTGGGTGGCAAAGAGTTACATGAGCAGTTGCCCTTAAATAGTAACATTTCAATATCTTCCTCCACAGGTATGAAAAAGTAAGAAATCTTATCTTAAACAACATAATATCCCCTTGCCACATGTTCCTTGCAGAGGTAAGGATGAAGGACATTCATCTTCAAATGTACAAACTCCAACTTCATTGCATTGATACACAGTCTCTACAACCTTGAAACCACAGGCATCTCCTACGGAGAAAAAGGTGTTTTACTGAGGTGTTCTGGCATACTGGCCTACTTGGCACTATACCCATTGCTTTCTCATTCTCTCCTTTTCCAGGAAACAATAACCTGAATCTTGCTGTTAGTTCTACCTACAGTGGACTCACTGATTTAATAGAATCTAAGTGTTGACTCACCATTCAATAATTGATTCAATGGGTCCACTTTATTTTGGACATCCGGCAGGATTCAGGCTATAATTTGGAACAGAGGAGTTTTTTGTCATTGCGATGGTGATTATGGTGGTGATGATAATGATGATAATACGTTTATTTATAATGTGCTTTTCACCAAGGGGTCCTATGAAAGAGAGACCTCTAAGAGATTCTGTTATTGATCACCCTGCTAAGGTCTTGCAAGCTCAGGGCAGCTGCGGCTTCCTTCCTGCCTCAGTCCACCTGTAATGTGTCCTTTTCTTTTCTTGCTGCCTTCAACTTTAATGAGCATTATCATCTTTTTCAATAAATCATGCCATCTCTTCTAATAATTATGTCAATGAGCATGTCTGCGTAGTAGGGATATACAACATATACCCATGTGTCTTCAGCAACTGATACTTAATACTCCCCAAAGCTTCCCCATCCAAAAGCTGAGTAATGTATTTTGAACAAGGCATTGGGGAGCATCTACTTTTTAAATAGGCTGATTGATCCTTAAAAATGTGCATTTATTGTAAAGGACAGAAAGTGGCTCCCTTCCCATGCTAGTCCTGCCAGGAGGCAATCCATCCAGTGGGTTCGGGGAAAACCAGTGCATAACCTCCCACCCTGCCCAGAGAAGTTCCCAAAATTTCATACGTCAAGGAGATAGGCTATAACTTTACACTTACATAGTTAAGGGATTATTGGGTAATAAAGGACAGACACATTGTTCAACTCAATGTGCAAACACAGGTGAAAGGAATGATTGTAATGTGCCATGCACAATGCATAACAGCCCAGAGACATCATGCCATGAACAAAAATGCACAACCGCAAACATAAGAGAACACATGAAAAAAGGATGCCAACCGACAACTGTTATTTGGGGTAGGCTTGGGTGGCGTGAGTCGCTCCACAAAGGCCATGCAATAGCACTCCTGAACTTTGACGACTTCACATTCATTCTTCAGTGATCTTATTCTGTAGATCTTTGGCTTATGCCTGAATTTTTATTTTTAATACTACTCATGCCTTACCTGAAGAAGCCAAGAGGGTCCATGAAAGGATAACAATGGGAAGGCAGCCCATCTTCATGATTGGGATCTCAAGTCAAACAGCCAGAAAGCAAGAAAGATTGCTATTTAATTCCTCTGAATTTGGCAGAAGGCTCACCTATATATAGACCTCCACATGTAAGCCGTCTACATGAACATTTCTGGTGGAACACATGAGATGGCAGAAACACTGGCTTCATTGCTTTATTGCTTCTCAAGAAGTCAAGGTGTACCTGAAGGAAACCCTAAAGAAAAGTCGATTACCCTGAAGATATTTAGAGTTGAGAAATTTTGGAAACACACACAAACACACTTACTTATTTTTAATTTTTCTATTTTTATTTCTAGTTACTTCCTGAAATAACTGATTTAATGAAGGACATGAACTGAATTGAAGAGGATGTTCAAAGGAGCACAGTGCACATTTCAACAGCTGTAGGAATGTGGTTGTGTGGGCTTCTACATCCTGTACAGGGATATTTATGTTACAATGCAAAAATAATCCATCTTGGGTGTTTTTTGCATGGGGGTGGTTCTGTTGGGAGGAAGAGGAAGAACAAAGAAGTAGATGCTTTAAATAATGATAATGACTTACGGGGGGGGGGGGGAGATAGAACTGCTCAGCTCTATTTTCGTCTCAGTTTTCTCCTTTAAGGGAAACTGTACAACACAAGAGCTCCTAGATAATGCATATGTAGCGTGAGAGCACCAGCTAATATAAATGATTTCAGGGATTTTAGAACAGAGCACAAAACAGTCAGTCCGAGAGCTTTCATAGGGGAGTTAGGAACTGCTCTGATCACAAAGAGCCAATATGGTTTTTTCAAGAACATATGCCTTATTAAACCTGAGTTGAATTCAAGAGCTTCTGCTGGTAGAAGGCTTTAGTTAGAGGAAATGGGATGGATGATTTCATAAACAGGTTGTCCTCGACTACCCAAATTTGCAGAGAGTTGGTAGGTTTGGCTTATGTTTGAAAGGAGTGGTGTAGAGGCGAGAAGAAGGAAGTTCCATTATGTGTGCCGAATTCCACTCACACAGCATTGAATTTAGTGTAATTCCCTTTTGCTTGATAACGGGATCAGTCTAAAATATCAAGGACTGCTGTGGCTGTAATGTTATTTGATTCAGTGGACTTACAATTGGTCCATAGACCATCTCAAAGCATGGTGGCGTTTCAGGTCGACGTGGCTCAGATGGATTGTGTAGATCCATTCCAATCTGGCTATAGGTCTTATTATGAGATAGAGAGTGCTGTGATCCCCTTGGTGGATGACTTGTGGTAGACATGGACAGTGAGAGTATGTTCCTGATGGTTCTACTGGACTGCTCTATAGGTTTCAATATAATTAGCCATGGTATCTTGATGATTTGTCTTTCTTGGGTTGGACTTGATTGCAGTGCTTCTTGATAAGTAATTTCAGAATGTGGTGCTGAGGTTGTTTTTGTGTGTCTTCAAGTAATTCCCAACTTATGGCTACCCTAAAGCAAATGTATCATGACGCTTTCCTGGGATGAGAGTGTGTGACATTGTTACTGCCCTGGCTAGTCCAAGCTTTGGGGATATTAAAGATATCCCTTGATACCACAATTCAGCTGCACTTCTCTATTCCTTTCCACGTGCTTGCGAGGCCACCAGACAAGCACGTAAACAAGCTCGGCCGTTAATAGCCGTAAGACTCAAACTACAATACAGGCAGGCCAGAAATAGCTGACTCACTGCTTTAGGAGACCTCCAGGCAAGTACTCTAATTAAGTATGCACGCCACTTACAAAAGAGCCTCTGCCCCACGATGGCAGCTTGATGGGTAAACTATGCAACACCCAAGTACTCTGGGTTTGCATACTGGCTACTCTACTGAGAACTGTTACGAAAACTCTGTCATTCAGATTCTGACCTTTCGGAGGCTTTGTCTCCAACTCCAAATCTATTGTTTTCCCCCAAGGACGGCATAGCCTGCAGTCACATTCTCCTTATAAAAACCCTTGATTCCGAGACCTTCCTGGGATCGCTCCCGAGTTTCATCCCACCTTGCTGCCGCCTTGCTTGGCGAGCCTCCCCTCAGCTCCACGTGCTGAGCTTCATCGCACCCCAGCTTCGCTCTCTATTTTTCTGGGCTTCAGGACAGGTGAAGTATCACCCACACCAGCAATCCCTCTAAAAATCCCTCTATACCACTTCAACCTTTATTTTCTTTAGTTATCTTGTGTGAGTGTGTCGCATACACTGTTTTGCTTGTATTTAATAAACACCATTTATTATTTCAACTTCTGTGTTCTCCTTGACTCGACCTGACCCCGTAGACATAGGGTTCAAGATCTCGCTACGTTACCCTGCCTCTCGTAACGCTAAGTAGTGCTCTGAGCTAATTTTTCCCACCTTTAGTTGAGCACGTTTTGCTGTCCCTCCCGGGACCCCCAGTTCACAGGATAACAACATGCCCAAGGTCATCCAATGGATTTTTACGGCTAAGAGGTTGTAGTCCAACACTCAAACCACTACCCCATGTTGGCTCTATGCTGAGGTACCTCTGTTTAGGAATGTGATTATCAGGCTTCTGTTCCAGGCCCCCAGAGGGATCCCCCTTCCCCTTATTTTGCAATCTATCTGATTTTGAGGATTTCTTTCAAGGAAGTAGCTGGAGACAAAAGTTCCTCTTTTCAAAATAAAAAAGTACTCCATAGACTAAACCAGGTAGGTGTGGTAAAATAAGGTCATATTGGCTTCCACGCTCCCTGGAGCATATAGAGGGAGAGATCTAGGTTTAAAAAGTTGGAATTCCAATTTTTCAGATGATAGGGGACAATAGGGGACTTAATGTGACCTGTGGGCTGCATTTACCCCAAATCACCCAAAGAAGTCTCTCTTGTTCCTCATATTATTAAATGTATACACAGAACCTCTAGAAGAGGTGATTGTGCTCCTTGGGAAAGAACTTTTGATAATATGCAGTACTGCCTGAGATAGCTGTTTTTCTAAGGACCACGGCTGAGATCCTAAATCACCACTAAGAAGTGTCTCTTGGCCCAGTCACCAATCCAATCCTTTGCCTCTACTAGGTTCTTCATCTTAATTTCTGTTGCTTCTTACTTTTATCTTTCTGGTGTTTCATCTTGATGTCAGTCTAAGCCAGGGAGAGCTTTATTTCTGTCATATACAGTTTTACTTATACTGTTAGCTACTGTATCTCTCCTTTTAATTCCACCTTCATTTTTTTTTAACCTTGGAATCTGCCTTCACCTCTGTTCCTAACTGCTACATCTGTACCCTTATTTCCAATTTCAACTTTTTCATCTCTGCCATCACTAGTTGATGAGCATCCATCCCTCTGGTCTGGTCTGTAGAAGCTCTTCTCTGTGTTTGTGCTGCTTTCTGATCTGCTGTTAAAACTTGGTTTGCCCATCTGACAGTTTCTTTTTCCTTTGACATCCTTCACAGCTGACACTACTCTATTCACTCAGCTTTATTTTTCGCTATTTGTACAGTCATCCACATTTGCTAGGGCTAGGGGCACAGGACTCCCATGAAAATGGAAAAACCATGAAAAACTGTAGACCCTTCCAACCCATATTTATCACACAAAAAAAGTACGATCACCATATTCAACCTACTGTGGATTCTTCTGAGGCATCAGGATTCCTTCACAAGGCAGAAGTGGGTGGCTGGTGGGGCTTCCGATCACCTCCACTGCTGCCCCACACCATTTTTAATAGGAACAATCCTCATTCACAGTTTCTCAGTCTCACAAGACTTGCAGTCCCTATTAAAATTGGCAAGGGGAGGCTGCAGAGGTGACAGCAAATAATCTGGGAATAATCAAATCTGCAAAAGTGAAACTCGCAAATGTGGAGGGCTGACTGTATTCTATTTATTCTCACTTTCACCACCAGCTGTCATTATAGCAGTAACTTCATTCACCAATTTGCCTCTTTCGCTCTATCAAAGGAAGATTTGAAGTTCAATGTAGCTTCATATACTGTTGTTGCTAACACAATATGATCTTGGCTGTTAGCAGTTTCCCATGATAGACAAGTTTCCCTCTTAATTTTCTCTCTCCCTCTCTCTTTTTTAAAGAAAATTAGACTGTCTTTTTAAAAACTCATATTTCTCTTTGCTGCTGCCTCAACATGGCTCCAACAGGGTTCTTTTCTGTCTATTAGATAAAGTAGAAAGCCACTCATGCTAAGCAACTATAAAATGAAATTGGTCCTGCAAAGGGCTCTCCTGAGCCGTATACCAAACAAAAGAACTCAGGAGTCTTGAGTGGATTAAGAAAGAAGACTTTATTCAGCTGTGCAGCTGGGCTAACCCCAAAACAAGGCCGAGCAAAGAATACATTGTTCATTCAGAATTTATACACTCTTTGTTTTTCTACAGGTACAAGTTAACAACTCTCATTGGTTAAAAATTCACACAGGTGCACTAGCCACATCTAATATATAAAAGTCAAAGTTTGTCTGTGTCAGGTGAAGACCTGATATGATTGGCTGCCTAAGATGATTCTATGGAATTCTGGGGTTTGTAGTTTAGGAAGGGGCCTTTAGAATTCTCAGCCAGAGAGCTCTTGGGCCTCAGTCAACTGTGTCTCTCTTCAATAGGCCAGTTGCTACGGAGATGAGGCCTAGCAGCAAGGAGGAGGGAAGTGTATTCCCTCAGGAACCCAAACTCTGTATGTCAATAACTCTGGATACAGAGGGCAAAAATTGCAGACACTGGACAAGACACAAGAATTTCAGACACAGGACCTCAAATCTTTCTAACAAGTATTACATATGAAAAAATTAAATCCCGGGCAACGTCGGGTATATACAGTAGTGTTATATAACTTTCTGGTAACTTCTCCCATCTATGCATGCATTTGTTCATTTCTATACCAAAAAGTTACATTTTACCTATGCAGGAGGCAGGCTTAATTTATGCAGGAGGTGTGCTTTGCCTCCTGTGATGTACTTTAGGTTATTCTAGG
Organism: Cyclura pinguis; assembly: GCA_030412105.1. Lineage (NCBI taxonomy): Eukaryota > Metazoa > Chordata > Lepidosauria > Squamata > Iguanidae > Cyclura > Cyclura pinguis. Next base: position 10,307,074 of record CM059599.1, on the reverse strand, counting down.
GCAGCTTTCCCCTCTTCTTATCTCAGGCCCTTTTCACATGGCATTTCTCATGTGAAAGGGCCTCTGTAGCATTGTGTGATTGAAAGAAGCATTTCAAACAATGTCCTCACAATTGCGCAAAGCTGCCAGGGTCGGCAGGTGCCGATCGCACGCTATATCATTTTCAGCCTTTAGCTGAAAATGGTAAGCGATTGTGCATCGCTCCAGGGCCCCACGCACACTTACCTTGTGTTAATGTAGTTTCTAGTCTGAACTTGTGGCATATTAGATATCATTTGATATCAAGAATTTGGCCTTCACTACCCATTCCTCTCCACGTGCTTGTGAGGCCCCCAGACCAGCACGCACATGGGCACGGCCGAAAGTAGCTGAACCATTCAAAACCAATCCAGGCAGGCCAGTATTTGCCAGACTGCAGCTTCAGGACACCTCCAGGCAAGTACTTTCTTGAGATCACATTATGTATGCACACTGTTTACAAAAGATCCCCTGCCCCAAGCAGGCAGCTTGATGAGCCGAATACTCAACTCTCAAGCACTCCGTGTTTGCATACTGTCTACTCTATTGACAACGCTGTCATAATTCAATCATGCAAAATACTGACCTTTTGGAGGCTTTGTCTCCAGCCCATTGCTTTCCCCGGGAATGGACTAGCCTACAGGCACATTTTCCCCTATAAGATCCCCCGATTTTGAGCGTCTTCGGATCGCTCTGATCGCTCTGATTTCCATTCCGCCTTGCTGTCACTCCATTCGATGAGCTTTCCCCTCAGCTCCACGTGCTGAGAATCTCCACTTCTATGGACTTCTCTTCAGACTATCCAGGCTTCAGGACAGGTGTAGTATTTCCCATGCAAAAATCCCTCTTAAAACCCTCTATCCAACTCCTACCTTTCTTTTATTAGGTCTGTGTGAGTGTGTTTGCATACATACGTTTTGACTGTGTTTATCAAAAATAAAGAAAACAATTATTATTTACTTCTGTTTGCTCCTTGACTCGGCCTGACCCTGTAGGCACTGGGTTCAAGATCTCGCTAGGTTGTCCTGCCTCTTGTATTGCTTAGCTTGTGCTCTGCTAATTCCTATTCCCCATTGTGAGCACATTGGGGTGTCCCTCCCGGGACCCCAGAAATCAGGGTAATACCTGCATGTGGTGCTCCAGAGCCACGGCCCTCATGCTTCCAACCCCAGCGCAACCTGGGAAAATACTCACCTGCACTGTGGAAGGAAGAGGCGGAGCCCTCCTGTTGCCTGCCAGCTGGCAGGCTGATCTTGCGGAGCTGAAGCAGCAGGGACTCGAGAACCTCATGGAAGAGGCTGTTCACGCTTTCCCGAATGCAGTCATGCTGGACAGAGGTAAGGTGCAAAAAGGGCCTCAGCCAGCTACAAGTAGTTACTTAGCCCTTTTTGTTTGTTTGTTTTTCCCCCAGCATCTTTCCATAGCATCAATTTTTGCAGCTTGCTATACAAGCTTTCGCTGTTCTCAAAATGTAACTTTTTATCAGTGCTAGTTCTAGCAAGTGTATTCCAAAGTACCTTCATCTCAGAGTTCCGAGAATAAACAATAGGAGCTTCATTACAGCTTCAGAGAAGTGTAGGAACCATCCGGCTATACCCATATGGCTTTAGTACTGCAAGGCCCATTGCGCTCAACAGCAAACTGTAAAACACTGCAAACTCAACAAATCTCCCATACACATTCCTGCATTATACACCATCACAAAGATGCATAAAGTTACATTTTTCTGACTCCACAGGGTGCTCTATTTGATATTTTCTTCATCAGCTGTTTAAAAAGTCTGTAGTATGTGTGTGTGTGTGTGGGGGGTTACTAACACAAAGGCTTCAAGGTGACAGGGACAGCCTGAGTCTTTGACAATCCATCTAGCACCCACAGGGGTTTGGCAACTTCCCCTCTTCCTGGATCAGCCAAAATGTAACCTGCATGGGCTCCAAAGGTTCCCTGGGGGGGACCAAATTCAACCAGGTTTTTTCAGTCTCATTAAACACCTCCTAACACCTTGAGGAGGGAATCCCTAGGAAGCTATCCCTGGGGTGCTCCATTTCCCTCCACCATCCAACTGGAAGTCAAAGGCATTGAAATAATTAAAGACTTTCTAGGTTCAGTTGTAAATCACAATGAAGGCTGTATTTAAGAAATCGGATTAAGACTAAGGGCATTTCCATACTATACTGTTTTAATGCTATTATTCCCCTTTCAACATCCTATGGAATCCTGGGGTTTTCAGTTTAGGGAGGGGCATTTAGAATTCACAGCCAGGGAGCTCTTTGGCCTCGGTAAACCACAAACCCCAGAATTCCACAAGATGTTGAAAGTGGAATAATAGCACTATAACAGTATAGAGTGGAAAGGTCCTAAGACTTTGAAGGGTGGCTATGGTGGAACTAGATAAGACCTCAAATGTAAAGATGCATGACTGAATATGAAAGTTGTCTAGGTATGGATGTGAAAGCTTGAAAGTGGAGAAAGCTGTTGTAAGCCACCTTTGGTCCCAGTCTGGGAGAAAGGTGGCATATAAAAATATTAAAAGAAAGAAAGTCAATTCGTTTGAAGTGTGGTGGTGGGGTAGAGTTTTTCAGATGCCACAGACTGCCAAAAGGATGAGTAAATGGGTCATAGAAATAAAAAACAAGTCTGAATTCTTACTAGAAGCTAAAGTGACTAAATTCAGAATGGTGTACTTTGGACACATCGTGAGATGACAAGACTCATTGGAAAAGACTATAATGCTTGATAAAGAACTGTGTAGGAAATGAAAAGGAAGGTATGGCAGGCAGATTGACTCAATAATGGGAGCCACAAATCCCTGAATTTGTAAGACCTGAGTAGGACTATTCAGCACAGGGTGTCTTGGACACCTGTCACTGATCAGTAGCTGTTGGGTTTTCAGGTCATTTCCAACTTATGACAGCCCAGAGGCATACCTGTCATAGGATTTACTGGATTTGTTCAGAGCGATTTGTCATTGCCTTCCTCTAAAGTTCAGAGAGTGTGACTTGCCCATTGTCAACCATTGGGTTTCCATGGCCGAAAAAGAATTTGAACTCTGTTCTCCCAAAATTCTAGTTCAACACTCAAACTGCTACATCATGTTGGCTCTCAATGATAGAGTCACCATAAATCAAAACCAGACTGATGGCACATAACAACAAATAAGTGATGAGTTTTACCACAAAAAAAAAAAATAATAATTCCAGTGCCATATTTGAACCAAAATCTGTTACTCCTAATCATCACATAACCATTAAATGAATAATATCCTGGTAAAGTTAACAAATGTGATAAAACGAATTTGTATTCTAGCTAGGACTTAGAACTGGTGTCCACGCAGGAAACAGTAATATGATCTCTTTAATTTTGCTAAAGGAAAGGAAAATCCATGGCAGAGGAGCTACATTTCACTGACACACAGCCACAAATTTTTTAAAATAGTTTATCATGGGTTTATTTAAAAAAAAAATGCAGTTTAAAAGCAAGATGTCTTAGTCATCGTAGATTGGCCATTCTCCACTAAATCTGCAGGAAGACAATAATTTTCATCATAAGTTTCTTGTATTACCACCAAGAAGCATGCCACAAAATAACAAAATACCTTAACATGTATTTACACATGTACACACGTATTTACATGTGTAACGTCTTTGAATGATAATTTGTGAATGGGATATTTAAAATTAATGTTACCAAATGAGAAGTATTAAAGTGGATTTAGAAGATGCATTCTGTTTGTTGTTTTAAAATGTTGCTTTTACACACACACACACACACACACACACACACACACATACATATATTTATTTATATAAAATACCCTAAGTATTTGTTACTAGTCAAAGCTTCAGCAAGAAGTGAATGCATACAGGTCATTTATTTTTGATTATCACCTGGTTATTTTTCTTGATAGGGAGATAGATTGATTGATCAATCAATGGAATATTTCTGGAAAATTTCTTGTTGTTGTTGTGTGCCTTCAAGTCATTTCCGACTTATGGTGAACCTAAGGTGAACCTATCACAGGGTTTTTGGAGGCTGAGAGTGTGTGACACGCCCAGGGTCACTCAGTGGGTTTCTATCACTGAGAGGGCAATTGAAGCCTGGTCCCCAAGGTCCACAGTCCAGCTCTCTCACTGCTACACCACTCTGGAATATTTCTACCACACCCTATATCAAAAAGATCCCATGGCATCTTACCGGTAACTTTAAAACAAGCAAGTTAAAACAGTTTAAACAATAAAAAAAAAATTAAACATAGTAAAAAGTTAAAAGAGATTTAAAATTTAAAACCTACGTATATCAGAATTTGAAATGAATCAGTGAGGTCCAACGGCCTTGATCAGCAGTCAGGTTTTCACTTGGTGCCTAAATGAAATGACTGTTGGTGTCAACTGGGCCTCCAAAGGGAGGGCATTCCACACTTGGGCTGCCACAGTTGGGAAAATCCTCTTCTATATCCTAACACAATGTATTGACCTCACTGGTTAGACATGGAGAATGTCTCTCCAGCAGACCTCAGTCATTTGGCAGGTATGGACAGGGAGGGGCACTTGTTCAATAATTGAGGTCCCAAGCCATTTGGCAGGTATGTCATTGAAAACACTTTGAATCCAGAATGGAATCATATTGGCAACATGGGACTAAAGAATTCTTACAGTTCAGTCCTATTGCTCATAGGAAGACTTTTTGGGCTTCTTGGGGTATATTAGACCCTCCCTCTCTACCTTTATAGAGCAGAGACAGCAGTCTGCCCTCAGAGGAATAGATGCAAATTGGAACATTTGTTCCACCTGCCATGGCAAACTTTGCAGCTAGTCCATCTCTGCAGTCAGAACTTCAGCTTCAGAAATGGGCCTCCAAAGGGAGGGTGTTCCACATGGGCTGCCATAGTCAAAAAAGTTCTCTCTATGTCCAACATAGTGATCATTTCCACACCACACCTCCTTCCATTGTCCTCCCATTGCAGTCCTGGCAGCGCCTTTTGTGAGAAAAGAGCACAGTGCGAAAGCTCCCCTTTGCACCCAGCCAGTTCCCTGTGGAAGGGAATGTAAACATCATGTACCTTCCTTCTGCAGCACAGCTGGCCTCATTTCTGTGCTGCACTGGGGAAGGAAGTATGTGATCGTGCTTCCACCCCTTCCTCATGGCTGGTGGTGACGGAAGCATAACGCGATCGCAGGTGCTTAATGGATTTTTTTTCTTAACTTAATATCCCATGATTGCAATGGATGGGGCATGTTGGTGGTGGGACCGTGATGACATTATGTGAAAGCACAACTCATGGATGGCTGCCAACATGTCCCCATTGGCCTTATGAACGATGAGGAGCACCAGGAGGAGGCAACAGAATGTCCACGAGAAGGAATCCAACTTCGGCAACAGGAAATAGATCAGTGCTCCCAGTCTCAACAGAATGCCCAGGCAGTCCTAGAAAAACATGCTCGTTGAGGAGCCCTGGAGAAGCCTCAGAGGAGGTGAGCTCTGGTTGTTGGTGACTCCTTGCTCAGAGGAACCGAAATGGCAATTTGCAAACTGGACAAGCTCAATCGACAGGTCTGCTGTCTTCCTGGGGCCAAGATCAACCACATAACGGAGAGGCTAACCAGGCTGGTCAAGCCCACTGACCATAAGCCCATCATTTTGGTTCATGTTGGAACCAATGACACTGCGAGGAGCAGCTTTTACCACATCGCAAAGGACTATGAGCTTATGGGGACGAAGCTTAAGGACCTTGGTGCCCAGGTGGTTATTTCGTCTCTCCTCCCTGTTCAAGGATACGGCGCACGTAGGGAAAGAGCAATAGCAGAGGCCAACAATTGGCTCTGCACATGGTGCCGCCGGCAACGGTTTGGGTTTTTGGAACATGGCCTGAATTTCCATGAACGTGGGCTTCTGGCAAGGGATGGGCTGCACCTCACGAAACTTGGCAGGAATGTTTTTGCAAACAATCTCGCAAGGAGGACTCAGAGGTCTTTAAACTAAGTTCCGCTGGGGAGGGAGACAATATTATTCAAGGCCAGGACTCGGCGAGTGCAGGGGGAAAAGGCCCAAATGATATTGGACGAGTAGTACAAGCGGCCAGTGGCGGGAGGAGTAGAAACTATAGTACAGGACTTGCAGGAAGGGCCCGGGGACTTAAGTGTCTCTACACTAATGCACGGAGTATGGGAAACAAGCAAGATGTACTTGAACTCCTAGTACAACAAAATAAATACGATTTGATAGGCATCACTGAGACCTGGTGGGATGAGTCTCAGGATTGGAATGTAGGAATAGAGGGGTATAGCCTATTTTGTAGAAATAGACCAAACAAGAAAGGAGGAGGAGCAGCCTTGTTTGTCAAGGATGTTTTCACCTGTGAAGAGATCCGTGACTTAAACCCAGAAAGCCAGGTCGAGAGCATCTGGGTAAGAATTAAGGGAGCGAGAAACAATAGGGATATTCTGGTGGGGGTTTACTACAGACCTCCAACCCAGACTGAGGACTTTGATGATGCCTTCCTCAACCAAATGACTGCACATTCAAAAAGGAGAGATACAGTAATAATAGGAGAGTTCAATTACCCCGATATATGTTGGCAGTCAAACTCTGCCAAGACAGCAAGGTCCAGCAAGATTCTTGCTTGTCTTGCAGACAATTTCATGGTCCAGAAGGTGGAAGAGGCCACAAGGGGATCAAATATTCTAGATCTGATCCTGACCAACAGGGATGACCTTGTTAATGAGGTAGAAGTGGTTGGATCTTTAGGGGGGAGTGACCATGCCCTATAGGAATTTGGCATTCAGCGGGAAGGAGAAGATAAGTGTAGCCAGACACTCATCTTAGATTTTAAAAAAGCGGACTTCTGTAAACTTAGGGAGCTGCTGGCTGGAATTCCGCGGTCAAGAATAGTGAAAGAGAAAGGAGTTCAGGAGGCATGGGAGTTCCTTAAAAGGGAGATACTGAAGGCACAGTCTAAAACTGTGCCAATAAGGAGAAAAAATGGAAGGCATCTGAAGAAACCAGAATGGTTGACTAAAGAACTCTCAGTTGAGCTAAGTGTTAAGAGAAATATGTACAGGAAATGCAAGAAGAGCGAAACCACCAAAGAAGAATTTAAGCAAGTAGCTAGGAGATGTAGGGAGGAGGTGAGAAAGGCTAAAGCACAGAAAGAACTTAGGCTGGCCACAGACATCAAAAACAATAAAAAGGGCTTTTTTAAATATATGCATAGCAAAAGGAAAAAGAAGGAGACGATAGGGTCGCTGCACAGAGAAGATGGCGAATTACTAACAGGGGGAAGAAAAAAGGCAGCACTACTTAACACCTTCTTTGCCTCAGTTTTTTCCCAGAAGGATACAAGCACTCAACCTGGTGGTTGGGGAACAGGGGAGGAAGCAGGGAAAATGAGGCACATAATAGGTAAAGAGGTGGTATAGGAATACCTGGCCACACTGGATGAATTCAAGTCTCTAGGGCCAGATGAATTGCATCCTAGGATATTAAAAGAACTGGCAGAGGTCATTTCGGAACCGCTTGCTATAATCTTTGAGAAATCTTGGAGGACAGGAGAAGTTCCAGCAGACTGGAAAAGGACAAACGTTGTCCCCATCTTCAAGAAGGAAAAAAAAGAGGACCCAAATAATTATCGCCCAGTCAGCCTGACGTCAGTACCCGGAAAGATTCTGGAGCAGATCATGAAGCAGTCAGTTTCTAATCACTTAGAAAGCAACGCAGTAATCACGAGAAGTCAACATGGATTTCTCAAAAATAAGTCATGCCAGACTAATCTTATCTCTTTTTATGATAGAGTTACTAGCTTGATAGATGAAGGGAATGCTGTGGATGTAGCATTTCTCGATTTCAGTAAGGCCTTTGACAAAGTTCCCCATGACATTCTTGCAAAGAAGCTAGTAAAATGTGGGCTGGACAAGGCTACTGTTAGTTGGATTTGTAATTGGTTGACGGACCGAACCCAAAGGGTGATCACGAATGGCTGCTTTTCATCCTGGAGAGAAGTGACTAGTGGGGTGCCACAGGGTTCTGTCCTGGGCCCAGTGCTGTTCAATATTTTCGTCAACGACTTGGATGAAGGAATAGAGAGCATGCTGATCAAATTTGCAGATGACACCAAATTGGGAGGGGTTGCTAATACACCAGAGGACAGGATCAAACTTCAAATTGACCTGGATAGATTGGAGAGCTGGGCCAAAGCTAACAAACTGAAATTCAACAGAGAGAAGTGTAAGGTCCTACACTTAGGTAGAAAAAATGAAATGCAGAAATATAGGATGGGGGACATGTGGCTGGATGGTAGTACGTGTGAAAGGGATCTAGGAGTTTTAATAGAGCACAAGCTGAACATGAGTCAGCAGTGTGATGCGGCAGCCAAGAACGCCAATGCAATTCTCGGCTGCATCAATAGGAGTATGGTGTCCAGATTGAGGGAGGTACTGGTACCACTCTACTCTGCTCTGGTTAGACCTCATCTTCAATCCTGTGTCCAGTTCTGGGCACCGCAATTCAAGAAGGACATGGTCAGGCTGGAGCAGGTCCAGAGGAGGGCGACCAAAATGGTGAGAGGCCTGGAAGCCATGCCCTATGAGGATAGACTTAGAGAGCTGGGTATGTTTAGTCTGCAGAAGAGAAGGTTAAGAGGGGACAGGATAGCCATGTTTAGATATTTGAAGGGATGCCATGTAGAGGAGGGAGAGGGCTTGTTTTCTGCTGTTCCAGAGACCAGGACAAGGAGCAATGGATTCAAGCTGCAGGAAAGGAGATTCCACCTGAACCTCAGGAAGAACTTCCTGACAGCCAGGGCTGTCCGGCAGTGGAATATGCTGCCTCAGAGTGTGGTGGAGTCTCCTTCTTTGGAGGTTTTTAAGCAGAGGCTGGATGACCATCTGTCGGGAGTGCTTTGAGGGTGTTCCTGCATGGCTGGGGGTTGGACTGGATGGCCTGTGTGGTCTCTTCCAACTCTACATTTCTATGATTCTATGATTTCTATGATCCCGCCTTGCTGCCGCTTTGCTTAGCGCGCCTTCCCCTTAGTCCCACGTACTGAGAACCTTCATATCCATGAACTTCATCTTCAGACTACCTGGGTTTCAGGGCAGGTGTTGTACTACCCATACCAAAAACCTCCTGTAAAAATTCCTCTATCCCACTCCAACCTTTTGTTTCTCTAGTTATCTGTGTGTGTCGCATACATTTGTTTGATTGTATTTTAATAAAAACAACAATTATTATTCCACTTCTGTTTGCTCCTTGACTCGGCCTGACCCTGTAGACACTGGGTAAAAGATCTCGCTTTGTTGCCCTGCCTGTCTCAGTGCTAACTTGTGCTCTTTGCTAATTTCCCCAACTTGTATAATGGTGCACTTAGGTGTCCCTCACGTGACCTCCAGAAATCAGGGTAACATAAGGATCCACAAAATTCATACCTCTCTTGTCCTTTAGATATTGAGACTAAAAGCAGTAGTGACCTTGGACACATCACACACATCCTCAGAAATTCCCATTCACAGTAGGGTCACAATAAGTTAGAAACAACTTGAAGGCACAAAACAACAAAGTTTTAGAATTCAGTTTGTTGAAGTTAGCACCCTTTCCATGCCTATAATAATGAACTGCTAGATTCTATGTTAGTCAATAGACCTTTAGGCACAATATTTGTGTGTGTGTATGTGCTTTCATGGTGACCTAATGAATTTCCTTGGGTTTTCTTGGGCAAGGAGTATTCAGAGGTGGTTTTGCCAGTTTCTTCATCTGAATATAGCCTAGTAGCATATGTATCTGGTGTTGCCCGGGATTTATTTTCTCATAGGTAATGCTTGTTAGAAAGGTCTGAGATCCTGTGTCTCTAATTCCCTAAACTGTCATGTCCAGTACCTGAGACTTTTCCCCATATTTCCCAATCCAATCTATATACAGAGGTTGGGTTCCTTGTTGAAATACACTGCCCTCCTCCTTGTTGCTAGGCCTTGTCTCCGTACCAACCGACCTATTCAAGAGAGACTGAATCCCAAGAGCTCTCTGGCTGAGAATTCTGGAGCCCATCCCTAAACTGCAAACCCCATGATTCCAAAGAATCTTCTTAGGCAGCCAATCATATGAGGTCTTCGCTTGACACAGACAAACAGACAAACTTTGACTTTTATATGGTAGATGGAATCTGGTATTTCTTGGCAATCTCCCATCCAAATACTAAGCAGGGATGACCCTGCTTAGGTTCCAAGACCAGATGGGATCTTTTGCCTTTAGGGTATTTAGGTCCCTGGAACAATATGTATTTATGGTGATTCCTGTTAGGCTTTATACACATCCTTGCTCTTCCTGCATCACTTTAATCTGTAGCTGTTATCTCTTCCTTTCTCAACCTGCTCTGGTAGATTATGTGATTAATTATGGACAACTGTAAGTAGACCTATTTTATGTATCTTAAATCTTTCTTTTGTCAGCTAGACCTTACACTACACCATGCCAGCTATTCCATTCATGTCAATCTAAAAGTCTGTCTATCTATCTATCTATCTATCTATCTATCTATCTATCTATCTATCTCAAAATGGGGGAATGAGAAAGCCACAATTAACATAGTGAGCAATGGAGCAAGTTACTTTGTTGGTAACTTGTAAGAGCAATTTGACATTGAGTGGAACATGCTGCTTCAGAGTAAACAGAAGCCATTTCTGCACTATTATAGTGCTATTATTCCACTTTCAACACCCTATAGAATCCAGGATTCCATAGGGTGTTGAAAGGGGAATAATAGCACTATAACAGTCTAGTGCGGAAATGGCCAGAGTCTGGAAAGCCATCTATTGGGAGTGTTTGGATTGTGTCTTCCTGTATGGTAGGAGGTTGGACTGGATGGTTCTTCCTACTCTATCAGCCTATTATTCTAGCTTGAAAAAAATTTACTAACACCCAAAGTAATAAAATTAATTTTGAGAGTTTTTTTTTAAATAATTACTTCATTGCTTGCTTTTTAAAAGTTTATTTGAAAAATTATGGGCACTTACGGCAAACAGCATGAGATGTCTGGACCACACATTCCCTGGCGGGGTAAGGGTGAATTGCAGTAATCTCCAGCAACACAAACACCCTGAATCTCGCTGCATTCTTCTGGGGTAGTTATAGATGTCAATGTACAACCATATCCTAGAAAGAGAGAGAGGGAGGGGGGAACACCCCCCTCCCCATTTCACTAATATGTTCTGGCATAGATGACAGACACTCTGTTGGCTTTAAATTATCTTTTCTTCTAGGACACCATGATCTGGATTGAAAAGTTTTTTAGCTCTAATAACAATAATACCACTCACAATGTCTGTCTGGTAGGCACATATGATTCACAGTGTATACAAAGTGTTCCTGGGATTGCAACCTATGTTGCCCCCCTCCAGGATGCTCCCACCTCTGAATTTCACAAGTGTTCAGATCTTCACCTCCAGGCCAAAACCTTACAAGCTGATGAGCCCTTCCAAGGTGTTATGAAGAACACTAAAAACTGTGAAAAATGCACCCTGTTCTTAAACTGTCAGGAACGGCATCTGTTAGCGGGTTCAGAAAAAGCCAATTCATTCTTTTTTTGTTGTTTTGTGGCTTCATGTCACTTCTGACTCATGGTGACTCTAAGGCAAACCTATTACAGAGATTTTTTTTTTTGTAAGATTTGTTCTGAGGGGGTTTGCCATTGCCACCTTCTCTTGCTGAGAGTGTGACTTGTCCAAGGTCATCCAGTAGGTTTCCATAGCTGAGCAGGGATTTGAAATGTGATCTCATGGAGTTGGGACCTATTTAGACTACACAGTTGTACTGCCACAGGCCATTTTAACTGCCCTGGCAATATCCCATGAAATTATGGAATTTGTGGTGTTCAGAGGGGCATTAACTACAAACCTCAGGGTTCCATGGGATGGAACCTATTGGATGAGAAATGCAGTGACATTTGCCCCAGTGGGAAAATACATTTGATGAGCATGTGAAACACCTGAAGAATGACTAAGCAAGTGATGACACATTCCCTAGGGGACATGCTATAAGGGCTGAGTCATGATACTGAAATCATGCTAATGGCCCTGAATGATGACCAGCAAGCAGGTGTGTATAAAAGAGGAGCGAGAATGTTGGTCTCTCTCTGATTCTCAAACTCTGACTCTGAAACTCTGTCTGCACATATCTCTGCCTGTGGATCTGCGTCTCCTGTGTATAGATGTACATATTGCAACTGTGAAGATTAAAGCCTCCAGATATTATGGATGACAAACTCTGTGTCTGTGAGTAACTAACCAATGGGTAGAGGGGTCTGAGCAATTATGTATCCTTTGCTGTAGTTGTACTCTGCTGCACACGCTTTTTGCTGTTTGGAAACTGTGCTATATTTATGATTGCCTCTGAGGCACTGTGTCAAGAGAGCATCGGTTCCGGAGATAATTTTGTGCTGGTGCTGCAAATCATCTCCCGACAGAACCATGGATGTTAAAGTGGAATAAGAGTGTAGTGTGACTGGTCCCTAGCCCAATACTCAAATCACTATATCATGCTAGATCTTCAGTGCCTTCTGCATGCGCTGAATTCCCTACCCTTTCTAATGTCCATGTGCTAGAAACATAATTTAGCCTGGCATCCCAGTTTGATTTTATACATGCTTAAGTTCCTTTACATCCTCTTTCTGCCCTAGGAGAGAACCCTTTCATTTCAAATCCCACTCTTCACTTTGGAATCCACATGGCTTATGGTGTTTCCCCTTTCCTCACAGGCATCATAGCACGGGAACAAGACAGTGTGAATGGAGTAGGGTACAGAGGGGTAAGTTGTCTATCAAGTTAAAAAGAGTTGGAAAGAGAAAGGAGTAGAGTAAGATGTGGCAGAGGAAAAGAGAACTAGAGAAAGCGAGGAAGAAAGAGAGGTAGGTTAAACAGAGTTATGGTTTTAGTTTTAACTAGTTTTGAGCAGATATGAAAGAGATATGAAAAGGGATGTCATTAAAACCAAATAGATTAGCAAGTTTCTGATGGAGAGAGGGGCAACTCTACTACATTTAGAGGAGGGACTGATATAGAGCCAAAGGTACATTTCCGAGATAGTTTTTTAATCAGTCTAAATGACTATAAGAATCATTTAAATTTATTTCATCGTTCGAGTGTTACCCTGTGAACTGGGGGTCCCAGGAGGGACACCAAAATGTGTTCAACTAAAGGTGGGGAAAATTAGCTCAGAGCATTGCTTAGCGTTACGAGAGGCAGGGTAACTCAGCGAGATCTTGAACTCTATGTCTATGGGGTCGGGTTGAGTCAAGGAGAACACAGAAGTTGAAATCATAAATGATGTTTATTAAATACAAGCAAAACAGTGTATGCGACACACTCATACAAGATAACTAAAGAAAATAAAGGTTGGAGTGGTATAGAGGGATTTGTAGAGGGATTGCTGGTTTGGGTGATACTTCACCTGTCCTGAAGCCCAGAAAAATAGAGAGCGAAGCTGGGTTGCAATGTAGCTCAGCACGTGAAGCTGAGGGGAGGCTCGCCAAGCAAGGTGGCAGCAAGGCAGGATGAAACTCGGGAGCGATCCGAGGAAGGTCTCGGAATCAAGGGTTTTTATAAGGAGAATTGTGACTGCAGGCTATGATGTACTTGGGGGAAAACAATCGATTTGGAGTTGGAGACAATGCCTCCGAAAGGTCAGAATCTGAATGATGGAGTTATCGTAGCAGTTCTCAATAGAGTAGCCGGTATGCAAACGCAGAGTACTTGGGTATTGCATAGTTCACCTATCAAGCTGCCATCGTGGGGCAGAGGCTCTTTTGTAAGTGGCGTGCATACTTAATTAGAGTACTTGCCTGGAGGTCTCCTAAAGCAGTGAGTCAGCTATTTCTGGCCTGCCTGTATTATAGTTTGAATCTTATGGCTACTAACGGCCGAGCTTGTTTACGTGCTTGTCTGATGGCCTCGCAAGCATGTGGAAAGGAACAGAGAAGTGCAGCCGAATTGTGATATCAAGGGATATCTTTTAATATCCCCAAAGCTCGGACTAGCCAGGGCAGTAACAAGAGTGTTATAGTTAATTTACTCCAAGCTTAAAATGTTTTAAACAAACAATAGCAAGCGGAGCTTGGAAGGGGGTGCTCCTCTTCGCCTCGAGGTGTCCTCTTGTGTTCTCCACTAAACACTGCATAGGTGATCCTCATCTTTCGCAGCAAACTGAATTCTGAGGCTCTTATCCTTGAAGCTTTTGTTGGGATCCCCATGGGAAACAGGAAGGTAAAGAAAGATGGAGAGTAAGGAGCTAGGATAATGAGGGAGGGAAAAAAGGAAAGCAAGAAAGGGTTTTTGATGGGGGAAATGAGAAATGGAGTTTTCAAAAACTCAGACAGCTATTTCTTTCTTTCCCAGACTTAAGAAAAGGAACTTAAGGTAAAGAACCAATGACATTTTTCAATTTCATTCCATTAAGTATTTGAGTTCTAGTTAATCCCCCCTCCTGATGTAAGTATAATTGAATGAGATTTGTTGGCTTATTAAAGCTTAACACAACATTATTAATCCTTTTCTATGAAGTTTGTTATATCTGATGAAGATTCTGTGTAGCATCAAAGTAGGAAAAAACTGCTGAAGATTCCTAGAGTTTGAGTGAACGAGGAAGGCATAGAAGTATCATTGTTCAGATAGATGGCAAGTGTGAAGGATGAATGTAGAATACGGGAAATCAGTCAAGATCTGATGTAACAGATTGGAATAGGACTAGATGGATATCACCGTATACACACTGGATAGTCATAAACTAGTGAAATCACAGCTCTTATCAGAAGGTTGCATGACAGCAAACCTGAGGTTTGAGAATTTCATTAATCTTTTCAGTGCCACTGCTCTGTGTATCTTTATGGCATTCCTGAATCTTTCTGATGCAATGTAGGGCTTACCTGGAGAAGACAAAAAGGTCCATAAAAGTATAACAATACATATGCAGCCAATCTTCATGACTGGAAGTTGAACTAGAGTCTCAAATCAGGGAGAGAAATGGAGAGAGAAGAAGCTCTACCAATTCCTTTGACCTCTGAAGAGCAGAAGGTTGGACTATTTATAGACCTTTGTACTATAAAGGTAGGTATGTACCATGCATGAATGTTCCTGAGCTGATGCATGGAATTCTTAGTTCATTGTTCCTCAAAAAGTCGTAGCATACCAGAAAAAACCATTAGAATACAGTAGATTAACTTGGAGATATTCAGGCTTCACTGGACTTATTCTTGTTTCCTCTTTTGAGTTTGGGTAATCCATAGATTAATGAAATAAATCTAGTGTGTTCAGATGAGTTCATTCACTATAGGAATCAGGTTGTGTGGGTCTTTTTGTCCCATGCAAAAACAGCAAGTTCTTCACAGGGCCAGGGGTTCTCTATGGAGCAAGAGGAAGAACAAGAAATTGGTAGGTTTTCTTCCTTGTGGAAAAGTAAGAATGCTAGTGGCTGATAGGGAGAAAGATTTGACTCTGACTTTTCCCACAAGAACAATAGTGTTCAATCTGCCCCAAACAGACAAGCAGGAAGAAAGAACAAACATGTAGTGTAGGATCACCTAAACATTAGAAATGAATTCAAGTCTTAAAGGCCAAGTGAGTGGCCTGAAAGCAGAACTTGTTGATAAACTCTCAGAAGCTACATCTCTATTTTTTAGAAAATGTTAGAGAAGAGATGAAATACCAGGAGATTGGAGGCACGCTAATGCTCTTTCCATCTTCACAACTTGGACAGCTATGGACCTGTTGGCTTGGCAATGAAATCTGAAATGATTCTGTTACCCCAAAATGTGGGTGACTTAGGGATCCACTTGCAATGCCAGTGCCTCCACAAAACAATGGAGAACATAAGCTCCAAGAGGAGTCCTTGGCAAGGGGAGGGTGTAACCTAATGAGATCTCTTACACCTATGTTTAGTGGTACTAATGCAGGGAAGAAGCAGCTGCAGATCCAAAAGTAAGCTTATTTGTTTTATTGGTGGAATTGCAATCACACACACAAGATCCATGCAATCTCACATACATACTGGAGGAAAAGACAGGAATGTTTTAGATAGTGAGATTTTTAGGGTAAAGTGGGTCATATTTATAGATTCAGTAGAGAAGTGAAATCTTAGGGCATTTCCACACTACACTGTTATAGTGCTATTTTTCCTGGAATTATCAGTTTAGGGAGGGGCCTTTAGAATTTTCAGCCAGAGAGATTTTGGCCTTGGTAAACTACAAACCTCAGAACTCCCCAGGATGTTGAAAGTGGAATAATAGCACTATAATAGTGTAGGGCAGAAAGGCCCTTAGACGAGGATTCTAGGAGGTGTTAATGGGTCTTTGGCAGAGTAAACAATGGAGTCCAGAGAGTGGACAATGGGGTCCAGAATGGACTAATTGTATTAGCATTAAGTGACAAAGGGCTAATGGTAGTCTTGATAGCTCCTTGATTGAGGTACAGGTGTGAAGATAATAGAGAAGTTCCAGTGGTCAGAGGAAGAGGGAATAAAACAATCAACCATCCTGTGGGAACATCATAGATGCTATCGTCTCTAAAAGTTGAGTTGTTAAGGCTAACTGTAAGTTCATCTTTGCTCAAATTTCCTGACTGTGATCTGGCTATGCCATGGTGGACTTACCTGACCTAGCTTTTACAACGTACATGTTCTGCCAATCTTTTCCTCTCAGCCAGCATGGCCATCCAGCCATAGTATAGTATAATTTATATTCATGGGGATTACTATTTGCTCATTAAACCATATCAAAGTGTGGGGTGTTTGGGCTGCTAACAGTTCTAGGACAGGTCATAAAACATCCAATAGAAGAATCTTGGGTGGCTGTGATAGAAGACCCAACGTGGCTTTCTCAAAAATGTATCATACTGGACAAATCTTGAACAAAATCTATGTCCCTTTACCAAACATATAACTTTATGAAATAAAATAAAGAAAATGATTGGATGAAATTCTATGTTGTTTGAGTGGAATTCCATTCACATAAGGGAGCAGCTTTTCAGATCTACTGCTCTCATTCTGCTAGGAGGATCCAACACGGGTTTGGTCAGTGGAAGAGTGCCAATGGGAAAGGAAATCCACCCATCTTTTTTCTCTGACTAAAATCTTTAGCCTGGAAGATCTAAAAACTTTTTCTGCTATGATAATCCTTGATCAAGTAGACTTGCTTATGGTGGACCATTTTGTTTAGGGACCATTCCAAAGAGTAGTAGTACCTCAACTCCAGAACCTCTGAAATGTGGGTTATGTCAATCCATACCAATCGGTCATAGCTAACCCTTCTAATATATAAAAGTCAAAGTTTGTCTGTTTGTCCACGTCCGGTAGAGAAGACCTCATATTATTGGCTGTGTCAGGCAAGAAGACCTCATATGATTGGCTGCCTGTTAAGATTCTATGGAATCCTGGGGTTTGCAGTTCAGGGAGCGGCCTTTAGAATTCTTAGTCAGATTGCTCTTGGGCCTGGCTGGTTGCTGTGGAGATAAGGCCTAGCAGCAAGGAGGAGGGCAGTCTACTCCCTCAAAACCAAACCTCTATATGTTAACAACTCTGAATAAAGATTGGATTGGGGAATATGTGGAAAAGTTATAGATATTCAACAAGACAATTTGGGGAATTGGAGACACAGGATATCAAATCTGTGTATTTCAACCACATCTAATTCCTAAGGTGAGGTAAGGTAATTCATAAGGTATTTCTCACAAGTACTACCTATAAGAAAATAAAATCCTGGGCAACACCAAGTATATAAGCTAGCAACATATATATGTTGGTGAACCACTGTAGTATTTCCCAAGATTGATTAAAAGCATAGTTATTTGGCCTCTAATCTACCATGTACACTTCTTCCCATGCATCATTATAGGTATATACCTTAGATTGCTAGAGGCCAATTTCGACTAATGCAACAATCCTATTTTAACTCTACTTGGGTTTCTTACAACCTTTAAAGGGGTCTCAGTGAACTCCTGTGCCAGGTAGTGACAAGATAAGCTCAACATATTTGGAGCTGGTGTTGGGCCCTACTAGCCTCTCTACTGATAAGCAAACTATTTCCTCAAAATAACATCATCTTCATTCTGTCATCCCGTAAGGAAAGACCATATCCACTAATATTTCACAATCAGATTATTACAGAGGAGGAACATACAAAGTAGGAGAGGCTGATGTTGTTTGCTTTTGCTCAAGCCTACTGGGACTGCAAACTACTTTTTCTCTTTAAACTTAGTTTCCAGTGACTGAAGTATGCTGAGGACAAAGGGGGAAAGTGGAAGGAGGAGAGAGAAATTGGGGCATTTTAAAAGCATCTGATGTATTGGGATGACAGAGGGCTAATTGGGACTGTCCCTGTAAATTGGGATGTCTGGAGGGTATGCAGAACCTCTCTTCATTTATGTATCACAGTGTAGCTTCTAGAAATCTTTGGAGCACATAAGCCTAAACTTTTAGGGCATGTCTGTCTTGTTCCCAGAAAGGAATGTCAATATCTTGTTGGGTAGATCTTGTGTTTCCCAAGAGCAAATGATGTCCTTTGTATGTTCATAGACCAACATTATGCTACGTCTGTATTTGGCTGTAGGTAGGTGAAGACCCTTTCTTTGGTCTTGTTTTTGTGTACTGCATCCTCCTCTTCCCGTCTGTTTGTAATCAGTAATACTACCAGTGGTACCACTAGTGGCTTTGTCCTACTTCAGTGTTCCCTTGAACCAAGTTTGGGCAGGACCTGAGTTGAACAAGCCCTCCAGAATATCACAGCCTCACAGAAAACTCTTTTATCAATCAGGAATAAATGGAGGAAACAGAGAGCATACACCCAGAGATCTGGTATTTTGGAAAAGAAAATTAGTTTCTCCCTAGCAGTCACCCCTTCCTAGGTATGTATGCTTTGAGATCCTCCTTCCTCAATGTACACAGTATTTAGAAATTTATTGTGAATGTATTTAGAATTCCATGCACTTTTTCTAAAAAACAAAGAAGGACAGATTCTTTGATCAGTGGACATGTTCTTCATCAATTTGAAATATTATCTTCTGCTCAAAAGAAGGTTGATCAACTGTGCCCTTGAAAGCAGAATGATTCCGGAGGGGTATTCAGAAGCTTCTCTCCTTCCTTCAACTTTTCTTTTCACTTCTGCAGAAATATAAGATTGTTTTTACTTGAGGAGGAGGAGGAGGAGGAGGAGGATAACAACAACAACAACAACAACAGTAAACTTGAGAAGAGTAAAGGTTGACATGATGCCACTGTTTAAATATCTAAAGTGCTATCATAGAGAGAATGGTGTGGGTTTGTTTTCTTCTGCCCCAACAGATAGGATGAATTGCAGGAGGATAGATTTTGACTGAACATTAGAAGGAACTTCTTGATAGTAAGAAAGGTTTGACAATGGAACACATAACCTAGAGAGGTGGTGGGGTCTTTCTTTGTGGATGTCTTCAAAAAAGAGGCTGAACAGGTATCTGCTGGGCATGTTCTAACTGGATTTCCCGCACCAATCAGGGGGTTGGAATCAAGGGATAATGGTCCAGGAATGTTACATGGAGTTCAAACTCTTCTATCCCAGAATCCTAGGCCCTTTCTGCATGATACACCCAGCCTCGCCATGGGGATGGGAGAAGAATGGGGCCAACACAATGCTTATACATGATGTTGTCATGAACCTGTACTTCTCTCGTCCCCAGGTGGCACGATTGCACCACAAATCATTGACAAGTTTTCCCTGTGAATGACTGGTGACATGCTGCCCTCCTGCCGTGCACCCACACTTACCTTCACTGTGGAGGTCCTGGAAGTGCAATGGCTGTGCTTCTTGTTCCAGCACAGCCTGAGACAGTACCTGGCTGTGCTGCAGCAGGAAGAGGTGTGGCCATCAGGCTTCCTGGTTCTCAGGTGCAGCTAGTGCGGAGGGGAGTGCTCCATCATGCTCCTCTCCCGAGAGAACCTCTGCTGCCATTGTCACCGGACGCCACCGGGGCAGAGGTAGGCTTTAAAAAGGACCTTATTTAACCCTGAAGGCACTGAACCACACTGGCTAGGAGAATCCTTTTTTAAAAAATATCACCTACCCATTGCAGAATTTGCAAATAAAAAGAAAATGAAATAGAATAAAAGCATTCAAAATCATTCTATCACTCCATGTATCAGAAGCACCTGACAAATCAAAAGGTTTAAAAGAATTCTCTTAAATGATGAACCAATTGAAAATAACAACCTTCACCAAGACCCTAGATCAGCTCATTAAATCTACTTAACTAAGTAGCATCTCTGGGCCTGTGCCCTCCCTGCTTTACAAGGCTGCAGCTGTTGAGACAGATAAAGGTCTGTTCCCCTTTCCAAACAAAGTGCAGCAGAAAGATGCTTCCCCTCCTCATATCTCCAGTGCAACAAAAAGAAGCAGTATTCATGATGAAATTCCATCTCATACCAGAAAGGGGTGGGGTGGAGTGGGAATTTCAGTATGTTGTGCCTTGATAGATAGGAGAACAACTCTCTGCTGCTTGCAACAGCTGCTTCCTGGTAAAACAGGGTTGGTGGACTTTTACAATCATGGCAACAGTGCCATGATTGGGAACCCATAGCCTTTTGTGAATATGAATTACAGACACATAACTTGGGGTTATGCACCAGTAACTGTGATAGTGAATTCCAGTCCTATTTTTTTGGATTCTACATTGTTCCAACAAAGGCTGTGCACTAATAACCAAAATCATTCTCTTAGCAGTTGTGCAGTCAGTTCTGAAACACATTCTCCAAATACATACTTAGTATTCAAAATAAAGTCCTGAGATCTGAACATATATTTTATGGATGGGAGGAATAGATCAGACTTTTACCACTTTGCACAGCAATTTTTTCCTCCCTCGCAGTATCCTATCAAGGAATTCCCAGCATTGTTCATAAGACATTCACTGTCAGAGCAAAAAGCCCATATTTCCTGAGTGAGGCACTCCCGTTCTGTAAAGGTAGGCATGGCACAGTCGCAACCTAGAAAGAGAAAGTGGTTTATTAAAGAAAATCTATGCCTTCATTCTTGTTCAACTCTTTTGATTTAATGTTTTCTTCTTGGGCATCAAAATTTCAGTTGTAAGCTCTGTTTGATATTCAGGTGTGTCAAATAGTATTTTCTTTTAATCCATGGGATTTGTGGTGACTGTGGCCCCTTACACTAGGAAGATGGTTTCTATAGTCCTTACTAGAATCACAGTCATATATTAAAAACTATCCAGTGGCACTGAAGAGGTGTCAGTAGGCCCTGCTAGATAAATTCACTTTAGACTAACAGTTCAAGGAAAAACAGATGACTGGAAACAGACCAGGGAAGTAAACTTTCCTCTTAGCAATGCTAAGGATGAAAGATGCATCAGACCTATGATGTTCATGCGCCTTTCTTTGGTTTGACCCTAGATAATCAAGGGATTCTTCTCCCAGTTGCCTGATCTGGTGATGGGGAAGGTTCACTTCTCCAGGGGACCCATTATCTATTCCTGGGGATTGGGAATGTTGGTCCTGGTATAGTCTAGATAGAATGTGTTCTTTGGGAGGCTGATTCTACCACTTGTTATGAGGGAATGCTGAAATCCATCAGAAAAAGGACTCTGATGCTTTCCTCTACTTCATCAATTTTCCACCAATAGAGCTTTTCCCATAGCAGTGATGTGAACTTTCAGTACCAGACAAAGGTTTGGTATTTGGAGCCGTGATTTGCCTGACAGCTGTAGCACATGGCCAAGGTGGTGTGGAACCATGGGTGCAAGGTTGACCAGGAAGAATCTCCCCACTTCTACCTCCTCTTCACTTCTTCCTTAACTGGATGAGAAGGTTCCAATTCAGTCTGTCTTCTTGCAGCCACCTCCCCTCCTGTTAATAGCCTCTTTTCCAATCTATCCCAACATATTTGAAGAATTCCCTTTCTTTCCAGAGCTGTGATTCAGGAAGGTGCCAGTTCCTCAGTGGCATCAATTTCTGCTGCTCCTTGTTTAGTATTATCTAGGCATATAGCGCATCAGGTAAACCATACTGGAGGATCCAGCACATACACCACAAATTGACCAACCAAGTTGCAGAGAAACTCGCGCTCTTTTGTGCACCAAAATTCAATAGCACTAGAACTGAATATGGTTGATACTGATATATGTCTTACCTGTCAAAGTCAAAATGATCCATGAAATCACAGTCATATGAAATATTACTGTCTTCATGTTTGAAATACGAAGGCAGAGTATCTCATCCAAGAGGTTAAATACCCCACTGTTTACAGAGTTGTTAATCTACCAGCATTGAGGCCCTGGGTGTTCATGTTCCTAATAAAAGGGATGAGATGGCAGAAACTCTTGGTGCATGAATTCTTAAGAAGACACAGTGTGCTGGGAAGAGGAATCACTGTTTACTATATGGATCAAAGAATATATTCAGTGCTCACTGGGTTGGAAATTATTTCATTGTTTTTTGGGGGGGATTGGAGAAAGGGGATATTTCTGCTATCTACACTGTGTTTCCAGCTTTCCATTAAGATCTATGATTAAGAAATACAAAATGAAATGAGCTGAAGAATACCTTCGAGTTGGTACAGGGGGCACTTTTCAGCCACTAAGAAATTGGACATTGCAGCAGCTTTTTTTTTTCTCCTGCAGGAAGGTTTTACTGTTGCACTGCATTGTTTCCTTGGTCTTCTGACAAAATCTTAGCAATCCACTCTGGAGAGCTGATGATAGCCTGCCCTGGTTTAAGTTGTTCTAGTTTAAGTCTGCCCTGAAGGCTGATGGAACTACAGATTTCTACAGATCTTTAGGAGCTCCTATGACATGGATAACAGTTCTGTGATGCTGTTACTGGATTCTTCTATACCATCATCCTTCAGTCCCCTCTTTCACTGTCTAGAGTCAGGTTGTGAAACCAATTAATGGAGGAGCTTTGACTGACAGAATAGCAGGGACGATGGCTCAGACTACAGTGAAGGCACAGTAAAGACCATGTGACTGAAGATGTGCTAGACTTCATTTTAGAATCTACCCCATGGCTGTGACAGAAGGGGAGAAATTATAGGAGGTGTTGAATGAACACTGGTGATATTTTCTTCCATGAAAGAGCAGCATGACAAAAACTAAGCAGTGGAATTAATGGATTAAACTGAGAATAATTTCAGGTGAACCTTCAGCTGAATGCTGACAGAACCCGAATTGGGGTTGTGGGGTCTTATTGTAGAAAGGAGAAGCACTGGGCTAGACCGAAGTGACGTGTAAACCAACAGAGGCCTGTGTACTTATAAATCTGTCTTTCTCATTCAGTGTTTCTGTTGGAAATATACAGCATTCTCTCTTCCCCACCTCTTTATTTAGTACAGGGTTAATTTCTTTTCTAGCCTCTCAACAATTAGTCTGTGTATATATTTAAAATTATTGGCTGTAGCATCCAGACCTCACACTCTGGATTCTATGATTGGTTTAGCTTAGAAGGCTGTCCCTCTCACTATCTAAGAACTCTGTTCTCCTTTGCATGCTCACTGCACCCTAAGTACAGTAAATTTATTGTATTTGACTAAAAGCCATTACAAAACTTATACTTAAAACCATAAAACCATAAAACCAATATAAAATATATTTACATACATACATATAAATATTAGATCAGAGAATCCCCGGCACAGTCTATAGCAATCTCTTTCAAATAGTTTGCATGAATGCTTTTGGCAGCTTTGGCAAATAAAGCTGTTTTATATGTAACCAGTGAATCACAGTCTGAGAGCAACCAGCACAGTTTTACATAGGAAGTCTCACCTTGCAAGGGAGCCAGAATATGTCCCAAAAATCTCTTTCGAGGATTTTGATAAAGGGGGCAGAAGAATAAGTAGTGTATGATGTCCTCTACCTCTGCACCCTAAGTGAACTTCTTATCTAAAACTCTTTTCACATGGCAGTGTACAAGCGAAAGGGCCCCTTGAGCATTGCGTAAATGTCAGGAGTGGTCTACATGACGCACTCCCATTTCCGCCACGCTCAAGGCCCACAAGCGCAGTAAATATGCCTTTTCTTATTTTCGGCTTTTAGCCAAAAATAAACCGTGCTTGTGCAAGGCTCACTGGCCTGGGCTGCACTCACCTGCAGTGCAGAGCCTCTGGAGCTGGGCTCGTCACGCGTCCTCTCCTCAGTGCAGCCTACAACTCCCGGGCTGCACTGCTTAAATCTTCCAGTTGAAATTGCTTATTTCCATTCCATTACAGACATACCTCCATTTTACAGAGAGAAGAACAGTTACATTATTTCTTCTTTGATTTCTTATACATTTATATCCTTACCCAATCCAATACTCTTTTCCATTCTTTCTCAAAGTTCTGGATAGATTTATTCTTCAAAGAAAATGCTAACTTTTCCATCTCTATCATATCCAGAACTTTTAACTTGACAGTCAGGGGTGTCCGGCAGTGGAATCTGCTGCCTCGGAGTGTAGTGGAGTCTCCTTCTTTGGAGATTTTTAAGCAGAGGCTGGATGGCCATCTGTCAGGAGTGCTTTGAGGGTGTTCCTGCACGGCAGGGGGTTGGACTGGATGGCCCGTGTGGTCTCTTCCAACTCTACATTTCTATGATTCTATGAATTCTTCTATATCAATATGTTTCTTTTCTTTCCAGTGCTGCACATATGTCAACCTTGCCTCAGTTGTTAGATATAATATCATCTTCTGATGGCTTCTTATTTCCCTTTGTTGCCCTAGCATATTTAACAAATAAAGGTTCGGTTTCATTTCAAAATTCAGCTTACAAATTCTTGGTATATGACACCAGATAAACTGAGAAGGATTTATAATACAGGTACTGGACAGTGTTGGAAATGTCAGAAGGAGGTCGGTACGATATATCATATGCGGTGGACATGCTCAAAAGCTAAGAAATATTGGAATGGAGTACATAATGTGATCTGTACATTAATGAAAGGTCAGTTTGCTAAGACACCTGAATTGTATTTGCTAAATATGATTGATATAATAGAGGGTGCTGGTATAAAGAAGCATTGGAGAATATTACTGTATATAATAACAACAGCTCGTATTGAATATGCAAAGTTATGGAAAACTCAGCAAATACCTACAATAGAACAATGGTGGGCTACATTTATTGAAAATAAAAATGCGGATATGGTCTCCCAGAGATTAAAGGGGAAATCAGATGATGAGATACAGAAAGAATGGCAAATTGCAACGGGTAATTGCTGGGTTCCAACAGTTGGGAATACGTAATTCATGGTTAAAGTTATATTACGAGTGGGCGACAGGTATATATCATGAAGCGGAAATATGAAGAATGAAATGTAAGAACTATCAGATAAATTAACAGTATAATGTTGTACAGTACCTTAAGTTTGTAGAAATCTGGAAAATGGAATCTAGATCAATGTGGAAGATCAGATATATTTCTAATGAAGCTGACAATTGAATATGTATGTTTTTTATCATGAGAATTTTGAATAAAATGATTTAAACAGAAAATTCAGCTTACAAATTCTTTGGATTTTGTCATGTACCCCCTTCCAAAATTTTTTTACTATCTTATATGTCCACCACATATGGAAAAAAGACCCCGTCTTTTCATCACACTTCCAACAATTTGAATTCCCATTTTTTGCTATTTTTTTGTAATCTTTCTGGGGTCATGTACCATCTGTAAAACATTTTTTAAAAATATTCTCTTAAATTTAAGTTTGGTGTAAATTTTATATCTATTTTCCACACTCTTTCCCAAGTTTCTAATTCAATTGAATGTCCCAAATTCTGTGCCCATCTAACCATTGTGTCTTTGACTACTTCTGATTCCATTTCTCTTTTCAGCAATAATTTATAAAATTTGGAAATTCTTTTCTTTTGGTTATCTTTCAGCAGTACATCTTATTCATTCTCTTTTCTCTCAAATCCGTATAGTTTTTGGTCTAAATCTTTCTCTGAGTTGTCTCCATGGAAACCAGTTTAGTTCATAAGTTGGTGAGTTTCAATGAGGGCATTATTTTTTCTCAAATACTATACTTAAATAGTTAGGATCAAATCTCTTCAATGGATGTATAAAGTTTCTCAATAAATGTTTTATATTTGAAATCTGCTGTCTGCCTTGTCTGCTTCAAGTCAGTCACCATTTAAAGAAACTACAGTGAAATTAGGAAACACCTTTTCTCTGCAACACTTCTGATATAGAGTTCCCACAGGACTAATACCCTGGGTAATTCTTAACTTACAACAGTTTCTTTAGTGTCAGTTCAAATCTGTGGGCCAAAGAAATATTCAGTAGCTCCCAGGGATTGGGGTGGACTTTCCTGTGTATCATCATTATTTCCACACATTATTTCTGGAAGCAATATGATAGCCAAAATCCTGTTAGAATCATACACATATGATACCAAGTTCCTCTGGTTATCCTTTTTTTTTGCCATTGAACAATCGATGTATTGAATCTGTCGTTCCATAAGCAATATTCCCCAAATATAACCATTTCACATGAACTTAAACCCTATTCTTGATGTCACTTAGAGTACAGCCATTGAATCCACTGGATTTATCTATATGTTGATTAACCATCCAACAGTTGATTCAATGGATCTACTTTACCTGAGACAAATCAACAGGATCCCAGTCATGCAGTTGAATGTTCTTGGATGGTGCTTAACTGTTCAGCAGTGCTTTCAACATGCCACTTTCTTCACTAGCATTGCAGTGTGCTAGTGCATTCCCCATCACACAATGGGACAATAAGTGGGCACACTGGCAGATACACCATGTCAATGCTATTCAACATCTTCATCAATGACTTGAATGAAGGAGTAGAGGACATGTTGATTAAATTTGCAATGACACCAAATTGGGTGGGGTTACTAATACACCGGAGGACAGGATGAAAATTCAAAATGACCTTGACAGATTGGAGAGTGGGCCAAAGCTAACAAAAAGAATTTCAACAGAGAGAAATGTAAGGACCTGCACTTAGGCAGAAAAAATGGAATGCACAAATATAGGACGAGGGACATGTGACTGGATAACGGTATGTGTGAAAGGGATCTAGGAGTCTTGGTAGATCGCAAGGTGAACATGAGTCAGCAGTGTGACGCGGCAGCCAAGAAAGCCAATGCGATTCTCGGCTGCATCAATAGGAGTATGGTGTCTAGATCGAGGGAGGTACTGGTACCACTCTACTCTGCTTTGGTTAGACCTCATCTTGAATCCTGTGTCCAGTTCTGGGCACCCCAATTCAAGAAGGACATGGTCAGGCTGGAGCAGGTCCAGAGGAGGGCAACCAATATCCTGCTGAACGTCCAGTTTGAAGAGGTTATTTTGAACTGTCTGATTACCACCTGACGTTCTCCTCTATTTTTGATGGGATCAAGTTTTGCTGTGGGAGTGGAGAGGTGCACCAGTCATAAGCCCTGGAAACAACCAGCAAGGAAGGATATATTCTCTATGGTCATATACAGAGTCATGTATATCAGTGTTTCTTAAACTACTAGTGGTGGGGAACAATCAGAGTTTCCCTTCAGTATTCCAGGGACCAGCACTACATTTGTGCCCATTCAGTACAATAGTTTCTTTCCTGGAAACTTGTCATGGACTGGAAACCAATACAATGGAGACTTTGCATTGGTCCATGGATCTCCATTTTGAGAATATACATGACTACACTGGTACAGAGGCAATTAGTGATTCAATTACTATGGTAGAGGGGAATCCATTCATTTATGACTAGTTTTCCTGCAGTTGCTATGAGTTGTACAGGTGGTCTCCTGGTGTTAAATCTTACGAGTAATGTTCAGCACCTGGTTGAGTTCCAGCTGTCAGAGGAGTGGCTGTAAATCTGATAATGGATTCATCACATGTGCTATAACAGTTTCACCAGCCACCCTTGCACTGGGATAAAAGTAAATGTTTCAGCACATAGCACATAGCATCAGTGTGAGATATGTGGCATAGCATCTTTTATGGGTCATCTCTTCCTGAAACAAACTTGTGGTTGCCAAATACTCTGGCAAAGATGAGGAGGCCAATGGACAGATTCTGGGAGGGGACATTAAAACAAATGAGAGAGGGAGATCCTACTTTTTTGTATAACTGCATCCATGACAGCACACACACATACTTTAGCAAACTGATGTGAGTTTATTCAGACATAACAGGCATTTTTCAAGAAGAGGAGCTAATCTCCTGAAGGTTATATAAGGTGTTGAAGTTCAACCAAAGTGTTCGCTCCTCAGGATGGTTGCACACAAAACTGGGGAGTTCTCCAGCTGTTTGGATTTCACAAAGTAACATTACTGCACAAAGAAAATAGATTTTCATTATTTTTCCAGAGAGGAACTTACACAAGAATTTATAGCTCTATTTCAGAAAACAAAACAGATGGATGTATTGTTTATTTCTTGTCCAATCACTGAAGATTGACAGTATCAACATAGTATCAAAATCTTGTTGACTAGAGCAA
This sequence comes from Cyclura pinguis, assembly GCA_030412105.1. Classification (NCBI taxonomy): domain Eukaryota; kingdom Metazoa; phylum Chordata; class Lepidosauria; order Squamata; family Iguanidae; genus Cyclura; species Cyclura pinguis. The sequence goes on along the minus strand of CM059599.1, from coordinate 10,278,614 downwards.
ATGAGAATAAACCCAAGGAACACATAAGTAAATTCATTTATTTTGATGGCTCTGTTCTAATTGAGAGTAACAACAGGATTTAGGTCATAGTGTAATAGTAACAATAGGATATAGAAAGCAACACAGTTTAGGCTATACTGTAATGGTAAATAATTTAACAGTTTCCAGGGGGAAATGTAGTAATCTGCTGCATCTTTAAAATGCATAGATTTCATTTGGCATGTGTTTTCATGGATTATAATCATCAGATGCATGGACTAAGCTGTGGCCCGTAAAAGCTTATGCTAAATCAGATTTGTTGCCCTTTAACGTGCCACAAGACATTTCGTTATTTTAATTACAGACAGTATTTAAGATACTATGGAAAGGTCGAGGAGGCTTATGAGCAGAACTCTGTATAATGTAGGTGATGGAGGAATTTTTGTTTGCTTTGAGTTTGAGGAACTTCCCAAGTTCATACTTCCTGAATTAATATGGGATTTCTTCGGCATTCAGCTTTCTGAAAACAGTCTGTGATGCCTTTTTCTCATCAAAAAGTGCAAGCAAATGTGCTTCTATTATAATTAGGGGAAACTGCAAAATGTATGTAAAATGTATGCAATTATATGACCAGCAACCGAAAAATAGTTATATATATATATTTAAAAGGCTCTGTTTTAGGCAAAATTGTGCATAAAAAAGTAGATATTTGGAGGAAAATAAATAAATAAATATTTGTGCATATTTTTGCATATGGATATGCATACTCTTTTTGTGCTAACCTTTCCTTTTTTAAAACAGTTGAAGAGTGACATGGAAAAAAGAGTGGAACAAATAAAAGAGGGACAAACTTAAGTGCAAGGAAAGGAGAATCTTAGATTAGTGCCATTTCCACACTAGACTATTATTCCACTTTCAACATCCTATGGAATCCTGGGGTTTGCAGTTTAGAGATGAGCCTTGGGACCCCTCTTCAAACTGCAAACCCTAGGATTCCATGGGATGTTGAAAGTGGAATAATAGCACTATAATAGTCTAGTGTGGAATTGGCCTACATCTACACTGTCTAGTTATAACAGTTTGATAGCTGTTTGATAGTCCTGTCTCTGTCTAATGAAATCCTAAGATTTTCAGTTTGGTGAGGTGTTTGATCAGTAGACAGGCATTAGCAGAGAATCTGAAGTCCTTCACCAATTGAAAATCCAAGGATTCTTCAGGATGGAGTCATGCAAGTAGAAGTGGTATCAACCTGATATATGTGTGTAGTGGAGGTACACTGAAATTGATTAAAGATTCCATCTAAACTTATTCTGCAAATCTATGGAAAGTGAGCATTGCAGCAAGCAGTATTGGATGCAGCATCTACCTTATATTCTAAAAATGTTACCTTAATTTTTAAAAAACATATGTCCCTAATTCAAATTAATCAAAACGTGCATTTGAAAGAATTCCATTGGGAGGAAATACTGACGGATCTTCCACCTGCTTATTTCATTCCAACATAAATAGATTGACAATATTTTATTGTCCATATTTCCAATGACTCTAGAATGTCAGCTTTTGGAAATTCTACCTCACCTCTTGCAGCATAGTGTTTGTTCACTCTTGCCACATTCACCAATTTTTGTGGAACCGATTATGCAGTGGAATTCTCGGCAGAAGCCATTTGCTTCCTTACATTCATCTTGGCTTTTCACATCTACAGCATGCCCTGCAGGAAAGAAAGGAAACCACTAGCAATTGGGAAGATGAGGGAGAAAAACAGGCGGACATGTTTTATCATTCCCCAGTTGCAGCTTGGATCCAGGGGTATCCTTCTGTGGTGTGATAGAAACACTGGGTGGAATAGATTTCCTCACTAATCATCTCTAATTTTCTTTGGAGGATTAGGAGATGCTCTGGAACATATTTTGCACACATGAACAGGCAGTAAGTAAGAGGAGAAGATGGCATCATACTCTAGCATTGTAGCTTCTCTACAAAATTACGGTATTTTTTCTGACTCTAAGACCATTTCCACACTTTACAGTCTCTGTCATTGTCCTGTCACGACCCTGGCAGTACCACTGCCGGGATGGGAGCTTGACACTAATGATCCCTTCCACACCTGGCCAGCTGGCCACAGAAGGGCAGTGCTCCTAAATCCACAGCATTCCCTGGGCTAACAAGCTTCTAACTCTGTATATATTAAAAAAATATGTAACGTTACTTGTTCTTGAGAAACGTATGCTGGTTTTTAGTCCTCACAGTTCTAAAACCTAACAGAAAGGCTGTTCAGTTATTTGTTCTAGAACAGTTTTGGACTTTTGAAGTCTTTCAGCTTTCTGCAATTTATAAATGTGATGAACACGCACTCTATTCTGTTGTCTAAGTCAGAGGTCTTCTGAAATCAAGATATACTGTATCTACAGTATTCCTTTGATTTACTAATGTTTCAATGCTGGCGAAAGAGAGTTGGAGAGACAGACAATTAGTCTGGCAGGATTTTTTTTTTTACAAGCCCTGCTAGCTCTTAATATACATAGCATTCTTTTCTAAGCACTCACTGAGGGTTTATCTAGAACTTTTGATTGTTAAGGTGATAGTTCAATTGCTTGGATCTGAAGATGGGGACAACATTTGCCTACCTCCAACCTGTATATTTTTTACAGGAAAGAAATAGCACCTAGCTTTTCTCATAGAAAATTGAATTAGGGAAACACAGAATTCTGACTGCAAACTGGAACTTTTAAAGTCCTTCTATGATTTTACTCTGTGGCTGTTTGCATCCTCTTTCTTCTTGCTGTATTGACTCAATAGTTGGGTTCAACTCCTTCCGTGAAGGCATCTTCAGCAATTTATCTTCCAGTGTCTTCAGTTTAAACTGACATGAATGTAGAAGGCTTTTTTTTAAAAAAAAAAAACTCTAAGGAATTTAAAAGAATCAAAAAGCAGCTTCAATAGATTTCACAAAGTGTGTATCTACACTGTACAGTTATATTAATCTGATGCCCCATTATATGCTAAGGCTGAATCCTATGGAATCCTGGATCTATAGTATCATGAGGTCCTTAGAATTCTCTACTACAGTCCTTTGAACAAAAACATAAGAATTGTCTAGTAGCAAATTCCAAATATCTCATAAAACTGCACGTATCAGGATTCCAGAGACTGACTCATGGTAGTTAAAGTGATATCAAAGTGTTCTAAATTTGGAGTGTGGATGCCTCCAAACTCTTTCAAAACACTGGTGGTGGTGCTACTCATGGTAAATTATGTCTAATGTTTGTATCCACCTTACCTGGAGTGGCCAAGAGCCAGGATCCAACAACAGCAAAGACAAAGTAAAGGATCTTCATGGCCAAATGTTGACTGGAAAGCTAGGTACAGGGGTATTGAAAGAACACCATGAAGTAGCACTCAGAAGGTTCACTGCCAGACAATAATGTGCAAGGACTCTGTGACATATTTGCACAGATATCTTGTGCTTTAAGGTTCCTTCTGTACTGTGTAGGCAGAAAGTCTGAAGGTAAGACTATGCCAAGATCAAGAGGAGGAGAAAGCAACCATTCACTTAGGAACACTCAGCCCTTTGGCAGTAATAAGGAATGATGCTTCCTCAGAACGGGCTCTAAATATAGGATGGTGAACATGAGTGCTCACTTCATTATTTTAATCTGCCCTGCCACCATCACAAGTGTTTTTGGGGAGGACAAAGGACAGACCTTTTTCAGTGGCTGTTCCCAAATTGTGAAATTCTTCCTCAGTTGACACCTTGTCTACTGTCTTTCTGCTGGCAGGGAGAGATCATTTTACTGAGGCAGGGTTTTGCCATTTCAGTGGCAGTAGAATTAATTATACATTTATTTATTTATTAGATTTCTATCCTGCCCTTTCTCCAAAGGGTATCAAAGTTGACCCTCAATAATTTCAAAAGATACCACCAAAATATTAAATTTACAAAAGTTAAAAAAGGCAAACCATCCAATTATTAAAATATGCATTAAAACAATTAAACAAGTAATGCATATTAGAAACTTAATATCAAAACGGTAACAGAACAGACTTTTAATAGGTTATATTACATTTTAATGTGTTTTTAATTACTGTATTTGAGTGCTTTTAACGGAGCTATTTATTTAATGCTCCTTAAACTTCTGTATCAAACAGGGTTCTTTTTTTTTAAGGCCATTTCTGCACTGTACTGTCAGAGTGCTATTATTCCACTTTCAACATTCTATGGAATCTTGGGATTTGTAGTTTAGGGAGAGGCATTTAGAATTCTCAACCAGATAGCCCTTGGGCTTCAGTAAAATACGAACCCCAGAATTCCAAAGGATGTTGAAAGTGTAGTGTGGAAATGGCCTTAGAGTACATTATTCTTAACTTGATGTGAGTGATCCTGGGAGAAAGGCAGGAAGTAAATAAATAAATAACATCCACAAGCCATTGGAAAGACTCCTCTTCCCTAGATACATGGAGGATATTCACAATTTTTCTTGTCCTTGGGGAAAAAGGCTGTCCTGAGGCATCCCAACAAAAAATCAAATCAAAAACGATTAGCCTCCATGAGATTAATCACCACTGCATGACAAGGGAAAGACCAGCACTTTTTCCATCGGAGGCAAAAACAGCAATAAACTGATATTTTGCATGAAAACTGACATTTTTCTGCAAAAATAAAACCTTGTCATTTTTGCAACTAAATTGCAAAATATCAAAATTGTTTTAAAATGCACAGAAACTCTTAATTATACATTTATTTATTTATTAGATTTCTATCCTGCCCTTTCTCCAAAGGGTATCAAAGTTGACCCTCAATAATTTCAAAAGATACCACCAAAATATTAAATTTACAAAAGTTAAAAAAGGCAACACTGCTCCCTCCCTCCCTCCCTCCCTCCCTCCTTACATCTGTGTATGTTTATGAGTGTTCTTATTGACAATAACAATTTATGCATCTAACGATGTAAATCATAGCTGTTTGCACTCCTGTGGATACATTCCTGTCTACCTGCACTCATTCTTGTGTATGAATCAGTCCATAGGAAGAATGTAAATGCTCACTACATTCTGTGTCTGTAATAAGAAAGACAATCTCACCATGTGAAAACACCCTGATGAGAAAATGGTAAATTCTTGCAAGACAATTCGATGAAATCTATAGATAACTGATAAAGGAAATTGTTGAGACTATTAAGAAAATCAAACTGGGTAAAGCCATGGGACCAGATGGACTTACAGCATCTCATTATAAAATCTTTGAGGAACAGTTATATTTTCTCTTACAGGTAAATTAATGATTCAGTCTTAGAGTCAGAAAGAATACCATAATTTTGGAGAGAAGCTACAGTGGGAAGCAGAATTTTGTGCAAAAAACAAAGTATTTTGTTCAAAGCACATTGTTTTGTGGAGAAGAAAATTTGGGGTGAGGGCAATGGTTATACAAATGATAGTTTTTTCACAAATAAAATCCCAAAACATGAACAGTTAAAAGTGTGCAGAAACTCTGCTATTCCCTTCCAGCAAAGAGAAAACTTTTGAAATTTTTCATTTTTGCACATGTGAATGAAACAAATGAAGCTTTACATCCATAGTTGATAAAACTTAATAATTTTGTAAGTTTGCTTGGTGTTAAGACATTGCTAGATTCTGAGATCATGTATTGTCATTGTAACAACAATGACCAAGCTCCATCACTGTAGTTGCAATTGTCAATGCTCCCCAAAACCTACCTTCATAGGTTGCAATGGCCTTACCAAAGTGTTTCTGAGGCACTGGAGACTGGAGTGCTGGGAAATAACATTCACAGCATGTTTCTGGTCATGAGTTCCTTGAGAATAGGCAGCTGGAAGGACCTCTCAAGGTCCTTCAATAGCTACTTGTCCCAAGGAATCTCACAATTTCTCAGTGTTCTGATCTCCAGTGTCTCAGAAATGCTTTGATCAGGGTGCTTCCAGTCTGTGAACGTAGGTTTTGGGAATCATGTTCAATTGTTCATGACCATAAATGTGAATCCCAAACAGGTAAGATATCATAAGTAGCTTACAATCTCATAACTGTGGAACAAAGTGAGGGACTCTTTGTTACATCTCCTTCAAACTGCACTATTAATCTTTCTCTGATTCTGTGCAAGGACAAAGAGGCTATAATGAATTATTATTCTCTACCCACACCTCTCTAATGATTAATTGTAGATATTAGAGAAGCATTACCCTGAAACACTGAGTCAGGTTGCTCTGACTTGGGGGCAAAAAGAGGGACACAAAGTAGTCTCAATGTGCTTACCCATAAATAATATCAGGAATGATTAGCATCTTGAAATAATTTGGCAGGTGTTGATTTGTACATGCAAATCCATCAGACAAGAATAGTGGTAGGTAGGCAACCCGCCTCATCACCTGTTGTTCACCTGAAGGCAGCAGCAGAGGTCCATGACTTGATAAATAATGTACTTGAAATCAAAATATGAAAGAAAAAATATCCTCTTGAATCATTCCATATTTCTTATAGTCTATAGATGTGATCCCACATTGTGCGGGTGTAATGTAGAACTCTTGTCTGTGTAGTTCCTTGTCTCTCCTGCCTTCAGAAGGTAGTTTTAAAGTGCCCAGAGTGTTCTGCCATGGCCATGGTGTTAATAGACTATACACCATGCTTTGATATGGTTTAATTGGCAAGTATTAATTTGCATGAAATATAAATTATAAATTATATACTCCTATGGGTGCAAGACCATGCTGGCTGAGAGGAAAAGCTGGCCAAATATGTGCATTGAAAACCCAGATCAGGAAAGATCTTAAGGCATAGCCAGGTCATAATCAGTAAATCACCGTGAAACTCCAGAGATAATGAACTTACAGGTAGCTTTCAATGACCCAACCTTTAGAGACAATAGCATCTGAGATGTTCCCATAGGACAGCTGATTGTCTTAGCCCCTCTTTCTCTGACCAGCAAACTTCCCTTTTGTCCCCACACCTGTCCAACAATTAAGGCATTATCAGGACTACCATTAGCCATTTGTTACCTCATGCTAAGACCATTAGTCCATTCCAGACTCCATTGTCCACCCTCAGGATTCCATTGTTTACTTTGCCAGAAAGCCATTAACCCCTTAGCCCTCAAGTCTGAAAAACAGTGTTTAAACACCGCTTTTGGGCTGGCCAACTACACTGGTTGCTGGGTATCATTCTAGCACTCTGATTCCTGTTTGTGTATTGTCCTTAGATTTGTGTCTAAGCCACCTTGCTTCTTTGCTGTTCTGCTGGATTGGTAAATATCACCCTCTTCACCCTAAAAATCTCTTTATCAAAACTTTCCTTCCTTTTCCTTCAGTTAGCTTTGTGTGACTGCATGATTGCTTGAATCTAGTGTGTAAGAGAGACTTCAATTCCTCCAATAAAACAAATAAACTTACTTTTGACCCACTGGCTGATTTTCCTCCACATTAGTACTAGTAGACATAGGTGCCAAACATCTTGTAAGGCTACCCCCACTCTTGCAGGCCTCCTCTTTGAGCTAATATTCCCCAGAAGAGGCACTGGCATTGTGGGTGGGCCCCTGAGTCACCCATGTTTTGGGGTAACAATGACCAGAGTATTCTGCCATGGCCAGTGTATGACACACCCAAGATCACCCACTGGGTTTCTGTGGCTGAGTGGATGGTCTCCAGGGACATAGCCCAATGTTCACACCACTACGCCACACTGGCTTAGGGTTGCCATAAATTGGAAAGGATGTGAAGGCACATAAGAACAAGTAATCTTACTGGCTTACTAGGGCACGGAGCAGTTTATACAGTTTACTGGATTTTACCCTCAGGAGGAAGAGAACTGGTGGGGAGAGAATGATTTCTGTGCTTCTAGATTGCTTTGTGTATCTGAAGTTGGATGGGATATGACTGGACATCTTGCACCTAATGGAGGCTCTTGTTCCAACTACAATATGGAAAACTAAAATGACAGCTTTACCAGGCTTCAGACTTCTGACAGTTGCTTTGTTGGTTTGTATCAGGAACAGATGGGCAAGACTTTGGAACTAGGACTGCAAGGCTGGATTTGAATTGCCTACAGGGCCAGTCCAAAATAGTCCTAAACTGGAGACAGAAAATCTGCAACCCCCACTGCATCTGTCTTCTTTCCCTTTGGTACACTGACCTTTGCTTGCCAGGGATGGAAAACATATTCAAAAATATTCAAAAAATAGTTGAAAAGCATATTTTTCAAGCTTTGAGGAACCATGATGAGAAGAAGACTGGTGGGAATCTTTGTAGTTCAGGACATATTGTGGACAAAATTTGCAGTAGGTTGTTTTGCACAGAAATCAGCATTTTCTGCTCAGGAAATGGCCTTTGTTTGTGTGTAAAATAATATTTCAGTGCAGAATTTGACACAGACAATGCTGTTTTGGGCACAGAAAATGCTATTTTCTATGAAAATTAACTGTGTGAAAATTTTACACACACAATAAATCCCCTAGTACAGAGTTTTCTGTGCAGGAATTAATATTTTAAATATTAATATTTCTGTGCTGAAACACTATTTTCCATACATAAAGGGATATTTCTTGAGCAGAAAATACTGATTTCTGCACAAAACACCCACATGGGATGTTTTTTGCAGAATAAGTCCTGAATTGCGAATAGCCTTTTAAAACTGCATGGCTTTCAAATACTCTTTTTGTAGTGGGAAGAAAATTGCTGAAATGACTTGTTGCTATGTTTTGGGAAGAAACTTAGTGAAGACTCGCATCCCTGATGCTTGTTGGTCCTATTCGTGTTCCATTTCAAGAAATATTTGTTACTGTGTCAATAGGCTCTCTAGGTCCATCTCATTTCCCAAATACCTTGATCTGCAGGATGATTTCTGCATCATGATATTGAAGTGACCAAGATGAGACAGCATCAGAAAAGTATGTCAAAGTGCTGCTGAGCAGACCAGTGGTGTCAGCTGGTTCTTGTCTGGGGGGCATAATTCCTTGTCTATCCTTCTGACCTCAATATTTTCAAAACTGCAAAGCTACTCACAAGTGTAACACAGATACTCTTGCCACTCAAGATAACACCTCTGACCAAGTGGGCCTGGTTGCATGTGTGTATCACAGTTCTATCACAGATGTATGAAAAACTGCACCATGCAGTATTGGGTGGAGACTTCAACTTTCTTGAGAATCATGCCTTTCATTTCAAATTCTTTTGAAAAGCAAAGTTCCAGTTCTTGTGAGTGGTATTTCTGGAGGCATGTCACTTCTGTCATTGATTATGCTGCCTCACTGATGGCCGTTTCCAGCAGCATCTAGTGGAGCAAGGAATCCTCTGCGGTTTTTAGTCCAAACTTTAAAGGAGCCAAAGGACTGAATCCTATACCCAAGGTATGCTCAGACTCTTCGATAGTTCCTTTAAAGGATAGACTGAAGCCTGGGCAAATTCAGTGCCTCTATTACATGGGCACCACGAGCCACCACTGGACATTTATATGTGAAGTTCAGGTTGAAGTCAACATCATCTTGAACTCGTATCTGTCAGTTATCCCACTACTTTCTCCATCTTTTTTTTCCTTTGCACTGTCATACACAAACATACATATAAAAAAACTGAATACAAGGACAATGTCTTTTGACTAGTATTTCTAGAACCTCTCCAACTAGAAGCTCCAAATAATGAACAAACTTCTTACAACCTGTGATAGAACAGACCTATCCTCCATCTTAGTAGTGACTTTGGTTTTCAGATTCAGAAAGAAGTTTAGGTTAGCCTTGCTTTTATTTGCTTTAGTCAGTAATTACAAGATGGAGGTCAACAAGTGAACTAGGACTGGAAAATCAGAAAGTTTGACCAACTCAGCAGGAATATGAAATTAAAAATAAAAGGTAATAAGTAAAAGATCCAAATGTCAACCAAAGAGAGAAGATGTTATTGCTGTTATTTGCTGTGAAGTCAATTTTGACTTAGGGTGTCCCTATGAATGAGAGACCTCTTGCTCAAACCTTGCAAGACGTTAATTGAAAGGGCAGCAAATAATATCTCATGGGGGCACTTATCAGGTAGGGAACTGGAAACTGACCTACTAAGAAGAGCTGGGAAGACAAAAGATATTAAAAAATCAAAGGAAGAGCTGGAAATTCAGGAACTGCCGAAAGAAAACATTAGAACCTTTGGGGAAAAAAAGACTGAGAACTTCTGGAAATGGAGAACCAATTGAGAGGACTGAACCAAAGCCAGTAAGATATTACCTGGGGTGAGGACCTGGGGCCTTTTCACATTATACAATTATAGTATTATGATCCCACTTTAACTGTCATGGCTGCATCCTGTGGAATCCTGGGATTTACAGTTTGGTGAGGCACTACAGCAGTCTAACAAAAAATTCTAATTGCTCCTTCCTAAACTACAGCTCCCAGGATTCCATAGGATGAAATCATGGAAGTCCAAGTGAAATCATAGCACTACAATTGAGTCATGTGAAAGGGACACTGAACAAAGCAAGGGTGAAGTCTAGTCAAATTAGATCATTGCATTTGTACTTAATTATTTTACTGGCCAGAATCCTGTTGATATCACACTTGTGTAAGTTCCCTTGAGTATGTGGTTGTACTTTATTGGCCATTGTGTGATAGCCATATTTACTTCATTGTTGCCCAAGTAGAGTTCTACACGTGGCCCTCTGTCGTATTGTTAGTTTGGACTAGAACAGATCCATTAAATTAGTTGGATTTATCTAAATGTTGAGTAAATATACATCCACTGATTCAATGGATCTACTCCAGTTGTGACTAAGCAACAAGATTCCAGCCACTGTGCCTTCTAGGGTGATGAATAACTATTTTTTGGTACTTTCAGTATACAACTTGATTCCACTGAGATTGTGGAAACAGTCACTGTGCATTCTCCATTTCATTACAGGACATGAAGCAAGCACTCTGACAGATAACACCATTGGTTGCACAACATTGGTATTCAGCAGAAGGGTTGTATACCACAACCACTGTGTAGCTAGGTGAGTGTAGACATATGGTGCACAAGGACTGTATAGGATCACAACCAATGTTGATATCTAGTGCCATTTCCAGTTGCATAAGGGAAGTATACCTCAGCCACTTTCTACATGATGAATTGACCTTACATACATACATCACAATTTACACAACACTGTTATGTGTTTATTAACAATACAATAATTTCATAGTGCCACAATCCTTTATCTGGTGCTACAGGGTCTCTCTTCTATGGTGCCAAAAAAACTTTGGATAGCAAATACCAAGAGTTAGTAGCCATCTTTGAGAAAGGTAGCATTGGCAAACCAAGCCGTGATTTCTTCCAAGTCCCCATTTCCTACACACGTATATATTTGCTGAAAGAAAACATAATATTTCAGAGAGTTATTGTTTTCCTAGATAAATAAATTCAGTTTGTCATAATTTCCAGTTATGGATGGATCTATATGTTCCACATTCTAGAACATTAATAAATATATGTTTTCCCAAATCAAGTTCATTAGAGCCCAGTCCCACATTACGTTGATTTATTTAAGAGAAATCTGCCTGAAAATGTCTAACCCATTTCTAATGCATTTTCCCTAATTATAATATTTCTACACAGAAGTTCTTTTTGGTACATTGTTTGCTCTAATGCATGCATTTTCATACAATGGTTAGATTACAGAATGCATCTCAGAATTTGAATAACGCAAAAAAAAAAAGAGAGAGAAAAACTGTGCAAATATATATCAAATGAACTTCCACCCCCATCTCTAGTTGCATTATACTGCAATTAAACAAAAAACAAGAAACAGCCCTGTTGAGTTTTCATTAGATCCTCACATAGCCTGAGACTGAATTCTAGAAGGCACTTCATCTGCAGGTCTCCATAGAATGTTCATAGATAAACTAGATGTATGGATAGGCAGGAAGACAGACAGATTTCACAGGATGTTGAAAGTGGCATAATAGCACTATAACAGTCTAGTGCAGAAATGGCCACAGACAAAGAAAGTGAAGCCTATGGGCCTGGTGTAGCCTGCCAAGGCCATTTCTTCAAAGCTATTACCTTCTGTTTTATTTTCTCTACTGCTTTCCTTCCTTCCTTCCTTCCTTCCTTCCTTCCTTCCTTCCTTCCTTCCTTCCTTCCTTCCTTCCTTCCTTCCTTCCTTCCTTCCTTCCCTCCCTCCTTCCTTCCTTCCTTCCTTCCTTCCTTCCTTTTTATTCCTTTTTTATAATATTCATTGTTTTAATTGTCTTCTTTTAAAAAAAAAAAACCATCATTTTTGACATTACATTGATATGTTTTAGGACCATACAACCCCCTGGAAATGAAGATATCAAACTGATATTAAAATTACTCCACTAGCTGCCAATCAGTTTGTGGGCACAGTACAAAGTGTTGGTTATTATCTTTAAAGCCCTACATGGTTTGGATCCAAGTTACCTGCAAGTTCACCTCCTCCTATACAATCTGCCCCATACAGTCAGGTCCTCTGGACCATTTATTTAAACTTGCCAGGACTAGACTAGCAACAGTCACCCAGAGAACCTTCCTTTCGGCCTCCTCTAAACTGTGGAATGACCTGCTGAAAGAGATTCAACAGTAAAATATGCTGTCCAAATTCTAAAAAGTCCTAAAGATCTACCTCTTCTGGCAGGCCTACCCAGCCTATTTTTTAAGAATACTTTTAATTGTAGTTTTAATTGTATTTGTAATTTTAATTATGATATATTTTAATTAGGATATATTTGCATTTTAAATGGTTTTGTGTTCTTAGAGTATTTTAATCATAATTTGTTTTTAATTTTATCTATGTTGTTCTCTGCCTCAAGCCTTAGGGAGAGGTGGGTAACAAATAAAAAAAAATTATTATATTATTATTCACTGACATATAGGGAACTCATCTTTACCTGATACAGCAAGGATGTCCGGAAGAACATTCTCCAAGAGTGCGATAATCCAATCCACATGGACGTGGGGTACAGAACCCTTGAGCACTTTTACATTGAGAAGCATCTGTCACATAAGCAGCAAAGGCTGCTGAGACAAAAAGAAGTACAGTGTGTTACATGGCAACAAGGAATGCCAGGAGTATTGAGGAGTCAACATTTTTCTGTAAGTGTCAAAACAGTTGTTTCCAGCAATTAGGCAACAATGCTTTTTAGAGTTTCCACATTTTTTCCTTTGTACCTTCATTCTCCATGTTTATTTTCATCAGCTCCATTTCCTGACTTGGTTCCAGTTGTGGACTATAGGCCAAATGCAACCTCTGAAGCAATTATATTTGGATCTTAGTAGCAGTGAAGCCTGTGCTTCTATGGTATTGTCTTAGAAGCTGAATCCTATCCCCTTAATAGGTGTAGTACCTTAGTTAGCTCTTTTAATCTTTAGATTTAACCTCAAAGTGGATTCACGACTACGTGGACATGAGACACACCAACCAACACTGCCCAATGGCCCTTCTAAGAACGTTTTTTCATCTTTCTTTCTTTCTTTCTTTCTTTCTTTCTTTCTTTCTTTCTTTCTGATAGAAAGTTAATCGTCATAGTCTCTTGCAGCAAAAACACTGAAGGCAAAGACAATCAAGTCTTTACAATAAGCCTTATCTGACACATGACTGAGATTTATTTATTTGACAATGGAGAGAAATATCCATATGGTCTTCCAATTTGTGGCACCAATGCCTCCAGTTGCTTCAGATGTTCTGGAAGCTCAGTTCACCAGGAAATTAATAACTTTGTAGCCCTGCTTGAAAAGGGATCTTGCAACATGTTTGAGACTAACAGAGAAAGAAATCAGTAACATAAGCTTTTGTAGACTTAAATCTACTTCAGATGCATGGACTGAAGCTCAAGCTGTTAAAGCCTAGCTGTTTGTTAAGTCAGAGAGGATCTTCAGAGAATCCTAGGAGTTGTAGGAATGCTCTGGAGAAGAAGACCTGGAGGCAAACAAGCTAAAGGAAAGGAGAAGAGTAGGCAATAGACTGGTTCCTGCATAGAAAATGCTACGTTCTGCACAAAATAGCAATGTGAGAATTTCACACAGAATAAGTCCCCAATTGCATCTTTTTCTGCTTAGTAAACTGAATTTCATTCAAAGAAAACATTGTCATCTGCACAAAAATGTCATGTGCAAATTTTGCATAGAAAAAGACCCAAACTGGAAAGACTGTCACCAGTCCAGGATTCTTCATGTCAGGGCTTCTCAATATTCAAGTGATTCATTTTCTGACCATTTTCAAAATACTTTCTAAATATTCTTTCCATTCCTGGAAGAAAAGAAAAGGATAGGGAGGCAGATTGGGAGAGACTGGTTTCTAACACCAGTGTGAAAGGACTCAAATTTTCTTAGTCTCCATTTTGAGCACTCAGGATAAAATAAATAAAGTATTTCCCTTCAACGTGGCTGTCAACTTACAGAGACCCAATGAATTTCATAGGGCAAGGAATACTCAGAGCTGGTTTATCATTGCCTTCCTCTAAATATGGTCCACAGAATCTATATAAAACTTCAGCTTCTTAGTAAGCAGGGATAATGATATGAAGCATTGGAACATCACTAAAGTGGGAAATATGTTACCTCATGAAGGAATTAGAGAGACCATTTCCACACTACACTGTTATAGTGCTATTATTCCACTTTTAATATCCTATGGAATCCTGGGTTTTGCAGTTTAGGGAGGGGCATTTAGAGTTCTCAGCCAGAGAGCTCTTGGACCTCAGTAAACTACAAACCTCAGAATTCCACAGGATGTTGAAAGTGGAATACTAGCACTATAACAGTGTTAGGCAGAAAGGCCCTGAGACCCAGCATGCAGTAATGGTTACTGTGGGACTAGAAGCAGAGAGACCAAGACAGTACTCACACAACATGCTTATAGAAGTACGATACTACTTCAATTGACAAAGTTCCATTCTATGGAATCTTGAGATTCATAGTTTTATGAGATGCTCAGAATTCTGTGTACTAGAAAACTGTGGTGCTAAGGTTCAGGGGAGGCATTAGAACTTTCTAGTGGTGAATTCTAAGCAGCCATTAAACTACCAATCAGAGAGTTCCACTGGCCATGAAGCCATAACAGTTAATGTGGTATTGAATGGTGATATACCAGCTGTTGTTGATACACCCATTTTAAATGTCTAGTCAGCCATAAAGTTCACTGGTGGCCTTTTCCTATCTGTCAGGCTAGCTCACCTTGCAGAGTTTTCAGAAGGATAAAAATATGATGGAGGAGCTCCTTGGAACAAAAGTGAAATATAATAAATAAATAAATAAATAAATAAATAAATAAATAAATAAATGATGACTAATCTATACATACCCATCCTCAAGCCACTCAAACAGTCATTCAATACAATGGGACTAAGCACTAAGTATTCCAGGAGACCAAGGTAGCCACAAATCCAGATAAATCTGTATTATATACTTGGGAGGAGAATGGAAAAGTAGGTGCTGAAGATGAGAAGGAAAACTAAAAACTCTACCCATTAGCATAACTTAATGTTATTTTCATTGTTCCTTCAAAGAAAAGGCAAATAAGAGTGCCTTTCTAGGCTCTACTAGCCCACTTTAATTGTTGCACATCTTTTGATGAAAAAATGCTGTTTTTCCATGATGTTTATAAGCTTGGTATTTTTGTAATCAATTTTTCCCCTTATTTACAAATAAACTATACCTGGAGTCATCAAGAGCACGCATACTGTAACAGCAAAAACAGAGTAAAAGATCTTCATGACTGAAGCCTGATGAAGAAGTTGAATATTGTTGCACAAATGGATTGCTGAACTGGAATGTTATTGGAAGGCTTGGCCTGTTTCTTTGAACTTGTGATAACAGATTCAATTTTATATTCCAGGTGAAATATGGGGGTGGATGTTCTTGATATGAACTGATTAGCTAGGAAGAGTTTGTGTCTGAAATGGAAGAGCAACCAAGTTTTTCAACTCAGTACATTGTGTCCTTCTGAAGTACATGGTGGTGGTTACTGTTATACTTCTGAAAAATTATCTGGGTGACTTGAGACACCTACCCAAGGACCACTCCATAATGACCATACAAAGGGTGCCATATGTCTTAACAAAACTAACTTCACACAAACAAGTAAACTGTGTGACCATCCTATGCAGAAAAGCTTTATTTGTCAAGAGAATGCAAACTAAGAAGAATTACATATTTTTTTCATATGCTGCATAGAATTATAGAATTGTAGAGCTGGAATCTCGATATGGCCCACAAGGGTCATTGAGTCCGCCTCCCTTCCGTATAGGAATACACCATCAAAGCATTCCCAACAGATGACCACGTAGCTTCTGTTTAAAAACCTCCAAAGAGGAAGACTCCACCACACAGCAGCATATTCCACCGTTGAACTGCTCTTACCCTCAGGAAGTTCTTCCTAATGTTGATGGATTCTCTTTTCTTAAAGTTTGAAGTAATTGCTCCATGTCCTAGTCTCTGAAGCAGCAGAAAACAGACTTGCCCCATCCTCCATACAACATCCCTTCAAATATGTAAACATAGCTATCATGTCATCTCTTAACTTTCTTTTCTCTAGGCTGAAAATACCCAGCTCCCTAAGCCACTCCTCATAAGGCACAGTTTCCAGGCCTTTTATCATTTTGGTCACCCTCCTCCGGACACGTTCCAGCTTGTCAATATCATTCCCGAACTGTGGTGCCCAGAACTGGACACAATATTCCAGGTGGAGTCTGACCAAAGCAGAATAGATTGGTAATAATGGCTGAATGGGTTGCCTTGTTAGTATACTTTATTCTAGTTTTGCTACTCATAGGAAGCAAGAAAGATGAAGCCCAAACCCTATCACTTAAAATCATAGTACCCCAGAGGAGAGGATCAAATTTCAAAATGACCTTGACAGATTGGAGAGCTGAGCCAAAGCTAACAAAATGAATTTCAACAGAGAGAAATGTAAGGTCCTACACTTAGGCAGAAAAAATGGAATCCACAAATATAGGATGGGGGACATGTGGCTGGATAGCAGTACGTGTGAAAGGGATCTAGGAGATTTGGTAGATCACAAGCTGAACATGAGTCAGCAGTGTGATGTGGCAGCCGAGAAAGCTAACATGATTCTTGGTTGCATCAATAGGAGTATGGTGTCTAGATCAAGGGAGGTAATGGTACCACTCTATTCTGCATTGGTTAGCCCTCATTTGGAATACTGTGTCCAGTTCTGGGCACTTCAGTTCAAGAAGGATATTGACAAGTTGGAACATGTCCAGAGCAAAACGGTGAAGGGTCTGGAAGCCATGCCATATGAGGATAGACTTAGAGAGCTGGGTATGTTTAGTCTGCAGAAGAGAAGATTAAGAGGGGACATGATATGTTTAAATATTTGTTTAAATGTTTAAATATTTGAAGGGATGTCATGTCGAGGCAGGAGCGGGCTTGTTTTCCGTTGCTCCAGAGATTAGAACAAAGAGCAATGGATTTAAGCCGCAGGAAAGGAGATTCCACCAGAACCTCAGTAAGAACTTCCTGATGGTCAGAGCTGTCCGGCAGTAGAATCTGCTGCCTTGGAATGTGGTGGAGTCTCACTTACTTTGCTTTGGGACATTTTTTTTCTTATTGAAATGAGAAAATTTAATAGTATTCTTTGTATCCATAGTGTGTGGTGGGCTCTCTGTTGCTCTTCCATCAGAGGAAGGATAAGAATCATGTTGCCTTCCAGGTGTTGTTGGACTGCAACTCCCAGCATGTCTCAACACCGCTATGCTGGGTAGCTCTTCTGGGCATTGCAGTCCAACACAATCTGAAGCATCACATGATTCCCATTCTCCTTGCAGTAGAGGTTGGACCTCATCTCTCGAGGATGCTCTGGCTCTGGATTTCAGCCATCAAACAGTGGTTTGGAGGCCTAGACCTTTCCTTCCAGTTCTGTGACTCTTGATGGTACAAAATTTAGCTGGTCAAAGAGTAATTCCAGTCTTAAGAGACTTAATTCACTGGGACTTATTCTCTGAGGTTTTCCCCTCCAACGTAACAGTACACCAGTTTCTTAGGAGATCTACTGGATTCGACCTACAAGGAGGCTTTTTGCTTCAATAACAGAGATAGACTTTGATCACAAAGGAAGTTACTCTTGTGCTACTAACTGTCAGAGAGTACCACTATCTCTGCCATGCCCACATTGTAGCCATCTTTCTTTGTTTCATTCCCTTTGAGGTCCCTTTGAGATTTGATCCCTTTGAGGTTTGGGTGATGGGAAGGGGAAGTCAGGCTGGATCGCGGGATCAGGTATGGGAAGTGGTACAGGCAAGTGCATGAGAATGGAATGTGAGCAGGAAATAGCTGGGAGGAGGGGCAAGAGGTGTCTAAAAAGTGAAACTGTATGTGCCTTGTCAGTTCTCACAGGAATGTTGTCTGTGTGCTGGACTCATCTTTGATAAAAGCTTTCTGGATCTATCCATGGATGCTGCTCATTGAGTTTGGATCACACCAGACATTACACTAACAGACAAATAAATTTTGTTACATTCATCCCCTTATGTCCACAAAAGGGTTTTACTTTTACTTGCATTGAGCTTCCCTCAAGACCATTTAAAGCAACATCTGACACAAACATCTCAAGGAAGATGCAGACCTATGACCATCACTTCTTTTCTCTAGCATGATTTTTGCCATCTTTGTTTGATGAAGAAGCCAGGAGGTGCTGAAAACCAGTATGATATGCTCATTGTCTTTTAGTTGGCCTGACCATCACAATTTTTTTTTTTTTTTTTGGAGTGGGCATGGATTTCAATGATACTATGATTTCAAGGACTATATTTTCCTCTCAATAAAATTTTGCCTCTCCAGTCTCCGTGTCATCAGTGTTCTTGCTCCACAGACTGTTGTCTTCTAATATTCCACATCCCACTTTTTCAGTTATGGCACCTGGAAGTCCTTTCTTCAAAAAATTTGATTGCTTTTTACTTGTTGAGTTTGAAATAAAACTTTATTCATTTTTTCCCATTTCATTTTATTTATAACCAGCATAGTTCTCAATACAAGACCCATAGCAGCTTAACATACCTCATCATTCATTTTGTCTCATCTGGCTTTTTTGTTACCATAAACAACTTCTCTAGTATGATTGGCATGAATCTCACTGGTTAATCCAATCTGGAGTAGATCCATTGTTGAGTAGAAGTCAACCTATAGGCAAATCCCATTGATTCATTCAGTTTTTTATTTTAGTTGGGACCAATCAGGTTCAAATCAGTGAGTTTCATTCTGGTCTTGGACTTTCCATTTTTAATTTTAATTGTTCAGTTGTCATTGCTTTTACAAGTTATATAAGTTACAGGCCTAAAAAGTAGAGTATTAATATTTTCATGAATAAATAAAAGCGTAGCTGAGAGTACTTGCACACTATACAATTATAGTGCTATGATTCTACTTTAACTGCCATGGAAACATTTTGAAGAACCCTCAGATCTGGAGTTTAGGGAGTGGCATTTAGAAGTTTTAGCCAGAGATGTTTGGTGCCTTATCAAAGTACAGCCCCCAAGATTTGATAGGATGCAGGCATGGCAGTTAAAATGGAATCATAATGCTGTTCTTGTGTAGCATGACTGAGCCCACTTTGTGTTTTAAGGTACTGGGGCGTTTTTTTAGCATTTGTTCATACCTAGTGTTACTGGGCCACACCTTCCCTCCATACTGGTTGCTTGATATGATTTAATTAGCAAAATAAAATGTACCCTGCTATGCCTAATTCATTCATTTCATTTATTATGGCAAATAGCAAACAGAAGTTACAAATTAAAACAACAATAAGGTACAGGTAAAACAGTAGTAGATTCCATTTAAAAAGTGGTTAAAAGCATTGACCATAAAATAAAATCAACAACAAGTAAGTGGAGTTAGAATTGTAAAATTTAAGATTACAAGATTTAAAATTTAAAGATAAACCTATGTATGAGTTGTGTTAAAGTTTATTAAAATACTGATAAAAGCTTCAGTCATAAAATACAATTGACATTAGGAAGAAATAGATAGAGCTAAAATTCAAATATTTAAAAAACAAACATACAACCACCATGGGAGAAGAACAGCAAACTCATCTGCAAAGAATATAAAAATGTTAACTCATTAACTGTTTTCGATGGTTAATGGCTGCTGCGCAAAAGCTTACCACTCTAGTTGTGACCCTGGGATTCTGGTCTGACAGAAGATAGTCTAAGTAAAATTCTTCAGGCCTACCTGGGATTTTTTCTTTGATTGGGGTTATAGTAACAGATCTTAGATCTTGGTAAAAGCTGTATGGCTGTACAGCCAGGATGTCTAAGGAAGGCTGGTTGAACATGTGTGTCATGAAATTAGGCCAGAAAAATATCTCCTAGGGGTAGTGAGGTCATAGTCAGGAAATCGACAGGAAATTCCGGAGATAATAGGCTGCTGCTGGCCTTAACAACTCTGCTTTCTTGAACAACAGCAACTGGGAGATTCCCACCAGGCTGTTGATTGTCTCAAGCCTTCTTCACTTCACCCTGCAGTCTATCCCATTATCCTCAAAGCCATCCACAAAAACTGAGCTATTGGACAACCATTAGCCCCTTTGTCACCTAATGCTGAAACCATCAGCTCATTCTAGACCTCACTGTCCACTCTGCTAACTCCATTGTTTACTCAGAGAGCCATTAGTACCCATGCCCTCCAGGTAGAAATTGTGTATAAAACTTCCAGTTTTGATCAGCTGGTTTGAAGTACCCTGATTGCCGGATACCACTCTGACTTCTGATTTGTGTACTGTCCTTTGATGGAAGTCTAAGCCACATTGCTGCTTCTTCACTGCTGTTCTGGATGGGTAAATATCGCCTTCTCCCCAAAACCTGTCTATCAAACTTTCCTCCTTTTCCTTCAGCCACGCTTGTGTGATTACATGAGTGCTTGGATCTTGTGTGTGATTGCAGTTCCCCCAAGAAACACATTTTAGCTTACTTTAAAATCCCTGACTGGTTCTTCCCTGCTGGGAATCCTGTAAACATTGGTGTAAAAGATCTCATTAGGTTACCCCTATCTCTCAGGGCCTCCTAATTGAGCTAATAATTCCCCACCTTTGAATGGATGTACTGGCATCAGGGGTGAACTTTTGAGTCACCCACGTTTTGGGGTAAAAATAGAGAGACTTTATTAACTCCAAAGTATTGCACATTCATGAATTTTTGCTTTGAGCAATTTGGTTTCAAAATCGGCAACACTGTTTGAGAACACTACAATAGCCAAGTCTGGTATTAAAAGGCCAATAGCAGTGCAGTCCCAACATACACTGTCCGCCAATTGCTTTACAGTCTGACCTACGTGTAACTCTTGGAGTGACTTCTGTAAAAAAAGAAAAGAAAAAGAAATTAGTGACAGGGTGGTGGTGGAGAATGGAACCATGGATTTAAACAGGCATGTTTTACTCAGTTGAAATTGAGCTAGGCATCTTGCCCTCTTGCAGTATGATCCAAGTTCTTCCTGAGACTATGATGGACAAATGCATGGACCAAGGAAAAGGATGCTATATTGTAACCCCTTAAAGTAAGGAAACTTCATTTGCATCTTATGCAAATTATTTAAACATTAAAGAAGTGGTTTACTGGACACTCACAACTGCTCTTTCAAAGCATTTTATAGGTAGGAAAGAAAAGAGGGAGGCGTATTTAGATTTTTTGCATGTTAGGCAGGGATGGACACCTGTGGCCCGTGGGGCTCTATGTGCCTTCCTCAACCTAGAAGTTTTCTGTTCCTCTTCTGAAATGCTCTTTTAACCATCTTTTTAAATTTCCAAAATTTATTACGGCAAACAGCCAGCAAATTAGAGCAGAATTAAAACAATACAATTGGAATAATAATTTATTTCGTTAAAATTTTCTACAAACATCAGACATTAAATATAGCGAGATAACCTTAACATTTCAACTTAAAATGGAAATTGAAAACATAATTTCTAAATTTATAACATTTAAAATTTTATGTATATGTGCATATGTGTGTGTATGCTTGTGTACATTTATTTTAATCCAACATAGCAAGTAATTAATCTAAAGAGCGAAATACAATAATAGGATACAATACCATAATAAAAACCCTAGAAGAGACAATTTTAGAAAAATACTAGCACACAAGGTAAAAATTTTAAAATATGAATATAAAATATTTTACTTCTTAAATATGAAATATATGAATTAAATTAGTGTAATAAAAACAGAACGTAACATCGTGATCTCATTTGTGCTAAGGCAACATCCTACACCGAGAGGTAATGGCTGCCGAACAAAAGGTCGCTACCTTAGCTGTGATTTCAGGGGACTGATCCACCAAAAGGTAATCAATATAAAATGTGTCTGATCTCCCAGGTATACCTTATAAAATAGGAGTAATAAAGCGACATCGAAGATCTCGATAAAAGAAACAGTACAGTAAAACATGTCCCACCGTTTCTATCTTCTCCTCGCAAGGGGAGAGACGATCACAGTATGGTACATTGTTATATCTATCCTTCAATAATGCAGATGGAAGCACATTAAACTTAGCCTGGGAAAAGGCTCTCCTATATTTAGGTATAGTTAAATTTTTCGAATAAGCAGCAGGGCGGAGGGCCTGCCCTCTATTTTTAAAAACTGGATAGATGGAGACTGCGCTTACATAATCCTGCAACTCAATATCCCGAATACGCTGGAACATAGTTTCTTTTGCTTTCGCATAACCCATGGCAAGAATAACACCTTGTGAAAATCCTAGACTTAACACTTTCTCTCCAACTGTTTTTTTCCACCTTGAGTGGAAGGAGTTGATTAGCATCAGAGGAGCCAGACCTTTGGGCATAAATAACAATTTTAACCAATAATTTAACTTATAGATCCATATCTGGGATGTAATGGTAAGTTGACCCATCTCTAGCCATGTGAGAACATTTGGCACACAGCTAGGAAGACCAAGAATAGTTCTCAAGAATTTTGTTTGGACCGATTCTAAAACCGCAGTGTTGCTGAACGTGCACAATTGTGTTCCATAAAGGATTTGTGGTAAGATCTTATTGTTGAACACCTGTATTGCTGCCGGTACAAACTGACCTCCCTTGGAGTGAAAAAATGAAGTCAATGAATTATAACTCCGTTGTACATTTGCAATTGCATAAGATACTTGAGCCTTCCAAGAACCAGTAGATTGAAAAATTACTCCCAAATACTTAGAAAAAATTACCTGTTCAATTGAATGACCATTTAGTTGTCAATGGTGTTTACACCGTTTCCAAGTGAAAACTAAAACTTTGGTTTTGTCATAATTGATTTCCAACACTTTAGTGCTACAATAGGCATCTAACGCTCTTAGAAGCCGTCTCAAACCTACACATGACAGTGACAGAAGTACGACATCATCTGCATACAATAAAACACTCATAGGTCTCCCTGCCAATTTAGGTGGGTAAGAATTTGTTTCAGATAATGTTTTGACTAGGGAATTTATATAAACATTAAACAAGGTGGGGGCAAGGATGCAGCCTTGTTTTACTCCAATGTATGTTGGTATTAAACTGGACAAATGTCCTTCCTGATTACATCTTACTCGCAGATATGTTTTATTGTAAAGACTGCGAATAAGAATCAATAGACGCCTATCCACATTGGTAGCCTCAAGCTTGCGCCATAGTCTGTCTCTTGAAATCATGTCAAAAGCAGACTTAAAGTCTATAAAGGCTGAATAAAGTGCCCCACCAGTCGAGAAGGAATACTTTTCTAATAAATGCTGTAGTACTAACCCCTGATCAACAGAGGAATATCCAGACCTGAAGCCTGCTTGCTCTGCCTCCAGAAAATTTTCTTCTTCCATCCAACTTTGTAATTTCTCTAGAAGGTGACTAGCGTACAACTTGCTAATAATACTTAGCAGACTAATTGGTCTATAATTGGCAGGATCTGATCTATTACCTTTCTTATAGATGGGAATAATTATTGCAAGTCCCCAGTCAGATGGAATGTAAGCAATCCGGTCAATACAGGTAAAAAGAATGGCTAACACCTGTGCCCACCACTCCAAGTTTGACTTAAGCAATTCAGAAGGTATATGATCACTGCCTGGGGCTTTACCCAATTTTAGTCAAGAAATAAGACTGCTAATTTCGGATTAAGTGATAGGGGGCCATTCAAGGAGCCCCCTGAGGTCTTGTAGAGATCATAAGTCTCCAGCTTGCCTGCCAGCATACATGGCACTAAAGTATGATTCCCAGGTCTTCACAGGGATGTGGAAATCTAGTCCATGTACATTGCTTTGCCAGCCCCTAGACACTATCTTCCAGAAAGCAGCTGAATCATGCTTCTGTGATGCAGTGATTAGCTTCTGCCAATTCAATCTCAGCGCCTGTCTCTTTTTTCCCTTAATTAGGTTTTTATATTTTTTCTTTAACCACAGCCATTCCACAGGTAATGATGTCATATCCAACTCCCTATATTCTTTATATTTTCTGAGTAGAGTTTTCTTCATCTCCAGGCATTCCTGATCAAACCAAGGTTTAGATTTAAAGGAGCAAAAATGTTTTCTAGGTAAGTTATTACATAACAGACAATTCTGCAGGTGTACAATTAGATTCTGGTACAAACATAATGTTACCCTCTCTACTGGGGGTCCCGGGAGGGACACCAAAATGTGCTCAACTAAAGGTGGGGAAAATTAGCTCAGAGCACTGCTTAGCATTACGAAAGGCAGAGTAACGTAGCGAGATCTTGAACCCTATGTCTGCGGGGTCGGGTCGAGTCAAGTAGCACACAAAAGTTGAAATAATAAATGATGTTTATTAAATACAAGCAAAACAGTGTATGCAACACACTCATGCAAGATAACTAAAGAAAATAAAGGTTGGAGTGGTATAGAGAGATTTGTAGAGGGATTGCTGGTTTGGGTGATACTTCACCTGTCCTGAAGCCCAGAAGAATAGAGAGTGAAGCTGGGGTGCGATGTAGCTCAGCACGTGGAGCTGAGGGGAGGCTCGCCAAGCAAAGCGGTAGCAAGGCAGGATGAAACTCGGGAGCGTTCTGAGGAAGGTCTCGGAATCAAGGGTTTTTATAAGAAGAATTGTGACTGCAGGTTATGCCATACTTGGGGGAAAACAATCGATTTGGAGACAAAGCCTCGAAAAGGTCAGAATCTGAATGATTGAGTTCTCGCAGCGGTTCTCAATAGAGTAGCCAGTATGCAAACACAGAGTACTTGGGTATTGTATAGGTTACCCATCAAGCTGCCATCGCGGGGCAGAGGCTCTTTTGTAAGTGGCATGCATACTTAATTAGAGTACTTGCCTGGAGGTCTCCTAAAGCAGTGAGTCAGCTATTTCTGGCCTGCCTGTATTATCCAGGAATATTGTGGCAATTAACGGCCGAGCTTGTTTAAGTGCTCTTCCAGTGGCCTCTCAAGCACGTGGAGAGAAATAAAGAAGTGAAGCTGAATTATGATATCAAGAGGATATCTTTAATATCCCCAAAGCTCGGACTAGCCAGGGCAGTAACAATAAGACCTCTTCTGGTGTTACAGATAAAATAGAGTCTCTTAATCTAAGACAGCTTTCTGAGTGAAGGAGTTTAGTTGATGCTTCCTCTAGATTTACATTCCATCGGACACGAGAAAATCTTTAATCGCCCTCCAGACTTAACCCGGGTTCAAACTCAGCGTGAAGCTCTGATATCTCAAGATTTAGTACAACAATTAAAGGGAGATGGTCACTTTCAGTATGTGCCTCCACCCTGAAACTTGAAACCAGATTTAACGAACTATAAGAAACCATTATATACTCAATCGTTGAAGCCCCAGTGCCGGATGTAAATGTGAATTCACCAGGTTTATCTCCTTCAACCCCATCGTTCAACATTACTAAATCTAAGTTATTCAACATTTGCAGAAGACACAAACCAGAAAAGTTGCATACCTTGTCTTTAAATTGCCTGACAGGTATCAGATGACCTGCTTCTGCTGCAGGGGTGTACTCACCGTAATGGTTATAAATTGTTTCATTATTTAGACCCGATCTGGCATTAAAATCACCTGCCAAGATCACAAGTGCTTCTAGGTACATAGCAGTCATTTTATTAATAAATTCTTGTAGCTTTATCCCCCTATCCTTAATTTGATGTCTTTGAGATAATGGGGGGAAATAAACATTTAACAACAACTGGAGTGAATGCAGTTTGATAACCAGAGCAAGAGCGATATTGGGCAGATGATCAATGCCATAGATTTTAACACAAAGCTTAGTGGAGATTAATATACCAATACCTCCCTTAGGGCGGCCACCTCTAACACCAGGATCTGCTTTCAGGAGGTATGTTTCATAACCATTTACCTCTAAACTATCACATTCCCATGTCTCTTGGAGAAAAAGAATATCATAGCTTCCAATAAAATTGCAGAAGGAATGGTCTACAATTTTACTACGCCAGCCTGCAATATTCCAGGACAGGAATGACAGCTGACCAACCTGGCAGGTCTGACGAGATGATTTAAGTCAGTCAGAAATATGAAAATTTAAAGAGCTTTCCTGCTTAAGAAGGCCTTCTACTTGCCCCATAGAACACAAATTCAACTTATTGTCAGTATGATTTGGGGCATTTGCACCTTGATTGTCTACTATGTTCTTTACGGAAGCGCTAGGCTGTCTTTGAGTGTGGTCATTTTGCTTGGGCCATTCTGTAGTTTCATCTGCTTCTGCAGCCAAAACAATAGCATCCAAAGAAGTATTTAATCTGCTTACATTGGAGACTAATGGTTTAATGATGTTACATAAAGAAGGACCCATGTTGTCTGCTTTTTGGGGGGAACCTTGTTCCCATTCTTTAAGTTCTCTCAATTTAAGCCATGCAGCCATTGTGACCATATTTGCCTCTACAAAGGGTAATTTGGAGGCATAATCCTCAGAAATGCTTTTCATTTCATGCTTATGGTAAAAAGGATTCATTTGTGCAGTAACCTGATGAGACTGTGTAGTTGACTTCTCGTCCTGTGAATGCAACTCGTGATGATTAGTCTGATGAGCTGCATTTGTAGCCTGGTATGCTACACATTGCTCACGAAGATCCTCCTGCCCCTTCATCATACCTAACAAGTGAGAATGTAAAAGATCAAGACGGGACACTATTTCCAGCTGGGCCTCATGCGGTAGAGCATAAAACGATTGCAGTAAGCTCTTTTCAGTGTTACCAAAAAGACCATTCTCCAAAGTTACTGAGGATGAAAATCTGTGAGTCTCACAGCTAACATGTTCCTTAGACTCTAGATTATACAAATTTCTCACTTGATTTTCAAAGCAGAATAAATCCTGGTGTGCTGCTTCACCTACAGGGCTTTTAGAGGGTGCTGCAACATATGAAATTAATGCAGCTGGTGGTGCCATATTTTCAAAAAATCTTGAGACTAATAGGCCGCTCTTCTTCAGGTCTTCTCTATGTTCAAACACCATCTTGGCAAGACTCCATTCTCGGAATGTAACTACTGCCCTGGCATGTAAGCCATCAAAATATAAGTACTCCACATGCTATAAGTCTGAGATGATCAAGACAACAACAATAGATGCCCTTAAGGTAATCCAGAGGTGGGCTTTATGCTCCTCTTGTGTCAGGATTCCCCGTGGCTTGGGTTAGTTTGACAAAACCAACTTATTTTGGCTTAGGACCAAGTTCCAAGTCCCATCAGAGGAAATTATCTCTTTAGTTGTTCTAGTGTTGGCTCCTAACAAAACATAAGACCAAGGATCCTGAATTTGCGAATCTGATGTGGAAGTCTGATTCAAAATCTCCAGCTGAGTGGCAAGGCAGGGTTTAGAGGACTCTCGTTCTATTTCCTTCTTGGGTGTTGACTTTGCAGAGTTCTGCCTGGGCTCCACAACTGAGTTTTTGTCGAGTAAATTGAAGAGCTTTCTAAAATTCATTTTTTTATATTGCATTGTCCTCAGATTTTTAAAATTTTTACTTTTCTTTGTAGATATCACCCTCATTCTGCGTTGATTTATCTTGCAAGCTTTATGAGTCTGTTTAGTAGATCTGCTTTTCCTGCTGCTGTTCTTTTCTGTTCTTATAGCTTCTTTATTTAATTTTATCATAGCGGTTTTACAAATTTCTGCCAAAATGCTTATAATTTTATTGCAGTCAACTAGAAAGGTTCTTATGTTTCCAATATCCTCAGTCAACAATATAAGCCATTTTGCAATTAATATGCTCTCCTCATTTTCCTTGGAGAGCACACAAAAGGAATCATTTGTGGTTGCATTAGCATTATTTGAAGAAAACTCTGAAATTTGTTTTAGCATTAAATCCTCCACAAGGGTTAATTTATGAGCTACTGGGCTCTTCACAAGAGACAGTTCTGCAGCTGGATCAAGCCGGGCTGCTCTAATATCTTTCCTGTGACCTCCATTTTTATCACAAATAGGCTTATCAAAACTGATATTAGTATCTGGGAGCTGCTGTTCCTCAGCTGCCTCCTCATATTTCTTGTCCGTATAAAACTGGGTTATTTTTGTCTGAGCCTTCACTTTCTTCAGGGGAGGATTTGTAACAGATGGGACAAGACCGTGAATTTTATAGCCACTCTGAGTCATCACCATGCTCTTGTTTCTCATTAAGCCTTCCCACTTACTTACTTAATCCTTTGCTTTGTTTCATTTCCACTTATAACTGTAAACTGTGAGTTCCTTAAATGACGCACAGAAAAAAAGAAAAGAAGGGGGGGGGAGTAAGTAAAGTAAACTAGATAAAATGAAAACAAAAGCAGGAGGGTGGGAGTGAAACAAAACACGTCTGATTATGCCACCACCATCTTCCCATCTGTCCATCTTTTTAAAGACATATTTTCTCATTACAGGGATCCAATGCCATTACTGTGTGCAAGAGATACAGTTATCAGTATAACTTCCTACAAGCAATGGGGATTCTGCAACTTTGGGACATTTCTTGAGGGATCAGAATCAGTATTTATCAAAGTGGTTGCAAACATCAGTCAAAAAGACTTGTAAACACACATTCCAGGAGCACCAAATTAGGCATATGTAGATTATATTCAGGGAAATGAGCAAAAGCACCAGAATGGTTGCAAACAATCAGCAAAAGAATTCCAGACACAGCATGCATCCAGCACAACCTGTTCAATTAATAAAGAGTTGCAAAACATTTTGAACTGAGGGCAGTAATGCACATTAGAATCATAGAATTATAGAGTTGGAAGAGACCACAGGGGCCATCACGTCGAACCCCATGCTATGCAGGAACACCCATCAAATCATTCCCAACAGATGGCCATCCATCCTCTGCTTAAAAACCTCCAAAGAAGGAGACTCTACCACACTCCATGGCAGCATATTCCACTGCCAAGCAGCTCTGACTGTCAGGAAGTTCTTCCTGGGGTTCTGGTGGAATCTCCTTTCCTGTAGCATGAATCCATTGCTCCTTGTCCTGGTCTCTGGAGTGGCAGAGGACAAACCTGCTCCCTCCTCAACATGACATCCCTTCAAATATTTAAACATGACTATCATGCTCCCTCTTAATCTTCTTTTCTGCAGACTAAACATGCCCAGCTCCCTAGGCTGTTCTTCATAGGGCATGGCTTCCAGACCGTTCACCATTTTGGTCGCCCTCCTCTGGACACGTTCCAGCTTGTTGACATCCTTCTTGAATTGAGGTGCCCAGAACTGGACAGAGTATTCCAAATGAGACCTAACCACTGCAGAATACAGTGGTACCATTATCTCCCTCGATCCAGACACCATACTTCTATTGATGCAACCAAGAATCATGTTGGCTTTCTTGGCTGCCACGTCACACTGCTGACTCGTGTTCAGCATGTGATTTACCAAGACTCCTAGATCCTTTTCACATGTATTGCTATCCAGCCATGCGTCCCCCATCCTATATTAGTGGATTCCATTTTTTCTGCCTAAGTGCAGAACCTTACATTTCTCTCTGTTGAAATTCATTTTGTTAGCTTTGACCCAGTTCTTCAATCTGTCAAGGTCATTTTGAAATTTGATCCTGTCCTCTGGTGTATTTGCAACCCCTCCCAATTTGGTATCATCCGCAAATTTGATCAGCATGCCCTTCACTCCTTCATCCAAGTCATTGATGAAGATGTTGAATAGTATTAAAAAACTATACAGCCCATAGGCTTAGTCAGCCATTAAGTAGTAAGCCAAAGTTGCTGACTGCACTTATCCCCCTCCTTATACCCATATTTGCATTTCCTTATGCCCATATCTGCATTTCCTTGCCTCATCTCACATTACTGCACCTTTCTCCCTTGCACTTCATGCACTGACACCATCCCTTCTACCTTTTCTCAATTCTCCTTGTATTATGGCCCCTCTTTTGGACTTCGTGCTCTGCCATAGCACTTCCCACCTATTCTTCCCCTTGACCCACCTTGCATTACTGCACCTTTCTCCATTGCATCCTCTCCTGTCACCATGCCTCCCATCCTCTCTTCACCCTTTGCCTCCATGCCGCACCTTGAATCAAGGCAGTTTTCTCCATTGCATCTCATAACTGGCCATTATGCCTTTTACCTTATCTTGTCCTGGTCTCACCTGTGACTCTTTCCCATGCACATCATGCCATCACCCTTCTAATTCTATTCTTCCCTTGCCTCATTTTCTCATACCACTCCATTTTTGCAACTCATACTTCTCATACACCTTCCACTTCTCCTTTCCTCCTCACCTCCCCAGGTAACAGTGGTGTTCTCCCTTGCAGTTTGTGTGCTGCTATGCCACCCGAAACTCTCTCTTACCCTTTGCTTTGCTCCCCACATATTTCCTTGAATTTTGCACCATGCCTTTCCTCTGTCCTTGCCTCACCTCATATCAACACACTTTCCCCTCTGCATCTCCTACTCTGCCACAACCTCTGGTAGTGCTACCACAACTGGGTAAAGAATGACATAGAAGTGGGGCAGGAGAGGATCGTGGTGGTGGTAGCAGCAAGAAGGACAGGCAAAGTCTTGGGGATGCTATCTCCTCCTAACTCAGGTGGTAATGAAGTCCCAACCATATTTAGTTATCACATCTGATAATTAATCATCTGAGAAAGGAACTGACTTCTGTTTTCAAAAATGGACCTGAAGACCAATGTCTTCTAAACAGCTTCAGAAGGCTTGCAACTTATGATGTAAAGTGGCTTTATTTTTTCTTAAGTCACTTAAAATTGCAATCCTGTACATTGTTAGCAAAACTTCCATTTTAAAAAAAAGAATAATGCAAAAGAGTCCCATGTGCATGTAGGAGACAGGCGTGTGCATATTTACATGGCAAAGACCAACGGATCCCTTTGGAACCAGAAATCTATAAGGTCCTAAAAATAATCAGTGCCAGCTAAGGGGATAAATGGGCAGTGAGTGGTGAGCATAGAATCCAGGTAAAACATGACCAGTTGGGCAGTACAACAACCCTAAGCAGGAATGCAACTCTTTATTCTTCTTATTGTCCTTGTTCATTTTGTGCTTGTTCAAAATTTCTCCCACAGGATGCATACTGGCCTAAGTCCAGTTATTAGTCTCAAAGAGAGTAAACCAACACAATCACTGAAAACATGCATGAAGTTTCCACCAATTCAGTTGGCACTGAATTTTATCCACTGTGCAACAGAAGGTAACTTTATATAAGATCTTTGTTTTTGGACCAATACAATAAGTATATTCTTATTGATGATATGTTGACACCAGATTTAGAAGATTTTTAAAGTGAAGCAGACTGGGGATTTATCTTTGCACGTTAGGCATATCAGTCTGCTCCATATTCTTTTTATAGTATTTTGGTTGTTTCATATCTGTAATCAGGTTTAGAAGTACATTTAATAATGTTGGAAACATGGTTATCTAAGTCTTCACTAAGTTTCTTCTCAAATGGAGCAATAAGTAATTTTGGCAATCTTCTTCCCCCTGCATGAAAGTCTTAAAAACAATTCAGTTTTCAAAGACTATTTGAAATTCTGTGCAAAAATCACACATGGTTGTCTTGTGTAAAAAGCAACATTTTCTGCATGGGAAAAGCATTTTCTGATTGGAAAATAATGTTTCAAAGCAGAATTATTAATTCATCTACAGAAAATGTTGTTTTCTGCACAGAAAAAGGTTGTAATTTGGGATTTATTCTGTGTAAAATTTGCATGTGGTTGGTTTGCATAGAAAACAGCATTTTCTGCACAGGAGACAACATGTGGAAAATAACATTACAATGGAAAAAGGTTTGTTACTGTGCAGAAAATGCCCTTTGCTGTCAAAAAATGCTGTGTTCTCTGCAAGTCAACCTTGCGAGAACTTTACCCAAAAGAAATCCACAATCACAGCTTTTTTTTTTCTGTGTACAAAACAAGTTTTTCCATGCAGGAATTAATAGTTCTGTATGGAAATATTATTTTCCAGGCAGAAAAGACTATCCCATGCATGGAAAATATTGCTTCCTGAGCAAAACAATCATGTGCACATTTTGTACAGAATAAGGCCTGAACTGCAAACATTCTCATTAGTCCAGGATTCTTCTGATCAGGGTTTCTTGGCACTCAAAAATAAATAAATAAATAAATAAAAATCTACCATTTTTTTCCAGATACTTTTGATTATTCTTTCTATCCCTGCATAGGTATAGCCAGGACAGTCAATGCTCAGGAATTCTGGGATGTGCTGTCCAAAATTTCAACAGGTGCAAGGTTGGGAATCCCTGATGTAACATATACATGGTTGGCACATTCTCTTTGGAAGTCCAAACAAGGATCCAAGATTTTTTTCTTTTTTTACTATTAAGAATCTTGTGAGGGTTAAAAGTTTAATCTCCCAATCTTTTTCTACTGTTAATTTCACTGTTTTTTTTTCTTTTTTTGCTTGCTTTTTTTTAAATCAACTTATAAATGACTTGGAGTAAATTTTGCAAATACCACATTTGTAACTGACCTGGACAATTCAGCAACAGAATGAAGAAAATAGGCAAAAGAAAACACATCTTCATGTTTCAAAACTGCCAAGTCTCAGCATTTACTGAATCCAAAAAAGCTCCTGGAATAAAAAGTAAATTGGAAGTTTTCTCATTGATAAAAGACTAATAGTGAAAGGGACCCAAACAACCAAATTATTTATTTCTTCTCTTTCCCCATGCTATGTAAAATATTTTAGTCATTAATATGACAAAACAACACTTCATCATTCTTGATTTGTGAAACTTGAATAAAATTATTTTGATAATCAGTTGAGCAATTTTTCCTAAATATTTCTAATTTGGAAATCCAAAGAATCGTGAAGAATCATATTTGCTTCTCCTTTTTTAAAAAAAATTAGCTATGTGAGACAAAATATAAGGAGAGGAATCACTTGCCATAATCCAGCCATTGCTAAGCAATTCCACAATCCACAAACTCAGTCCAAAGAACAGAAGTGCTCCGTCAGAGCTGGTTCATGCCCATAAGTAAGACTCTTTGAAATTAATCAAAGACATTAATTGTAATGTAAACCACATTTGGTTTCCATGCAACCTGAACACACCAGGTTCTGCATTTCATCATGTTGTCTAAGTCAAGTTCCACAGTAAAACCCAACAGTTTTCATAAATGGGAAAATAAACAATTCAGACAAGCTGTATATAACGGTGAAGGCTTTTGAGAGAACCTGTGTAACAGAAAAGAGTCTAAATCCTGATTAAATTTCACCTCGAAAGTACATACTTTTGGCTTAGAGGAAATGAAAAGAGAAATACTCTGGGTTCAAGCTGTGAAAATAATGATCTGAAGACATATTGTTAAACAGGGCAGGAGATCTCTCCACATCTGGCCTGAAGAGGCATGGGGGGGGCAAAATTGCTCCCCTTGGTCTCTAGGGGTTTATAGGGGCATTTGAGTCCACAAAACAGCTTTGCTGCCAAATATGTCACACAGACCACATTTCACACCCTTAAAATTACAGAAAATTCCTCACCGTCTTTCCGGTGGAGAGAAGAGAAAATGTAATTCCTTTTTCTCTCACACAACTGTGAAACAAGTGACTATTTGCACCCCCTTTAAAAAAAAAAAAGAGAGAGAGAGAGAGAGAGAGAGAGATTTCATATGAAAGCAGGTATTCTCTGTGCGTTTACTTGCCCAAAGAAATCGGAAGGTTCCCCTTGCTTCAGATTAGATTCCCCCCCAGTACTTTTCTTCAGTCTTCAAATTGCATGATGGTTAAGCATCTCTCTTTGAACTATTTATAACGATGTGAAGAACCTCCTCCACTCACAATATTTTTAATTATTTTTTTCTCATACCAGCAGTGAGGGAACAGAGAGCATCACTGTAATGTCCTGTGTTCCTTAAAATCATACTCTTTGTTGTTTCAGTTTAGCAGATCAAAGTTAAACTTCCTATTATCATAACTCTGGTTTAATTATTTTCATATTTATAGCTCTTCACCTCATAGAAGGATCTCTTTCCAAAATAATTGTGTTCCTTCCACTATCACCTTCCTCTGCCAACACCACCTGAAACCTGTTATAGGGGGAGGATGAGTCTGTTTTCCCTCAGAGTGATTAGTAGGTTGTGTTTTGACCCCAAAACGTAAATCCCATTGTATTTTCTTTTGGCATAGAAGCAGGGTTTTCCACATTTAAAATTAGATTTCTGAACAGAAAATGCTGTTTCCTGAACCAAGATACAGCAAAATTAGTCCCAAACTGTGAAAATTCTCATCATTCCAGGATTGTCCTGATCAGTTTTCCTGACACTTGAGAAACACCTTCTTTGATCATTTTCGGGAAAATTTTCAAATATTGCATCCATTTTTACTGTCAAGTTAAACTTCTCATATCTGGGAGTGTATGCTATGGTATTCAGTGTAATTTTTCCTTCCTCCCCCCTGATCTTGCTTTGGCTGCCTGGCTGCTAAGCTTTTTCTTGTTCTGACCTGAGCAACAGTCAATCAATCAATCAATCAATCAATCAGTCAATCACTTTATTTATATCTAGCCTTTTCCCCAAAAGTGGGACTCAAGGTGGCTTCCTGGTGCCTCCTGAGGTGTTTCAGCAAGCTTTTCTTATTATGATGCCCAGTATACTCCTGTATATGTCCGTTTCATTATAGCAGAGGTTGGTGTTCCCTTCCTCCGTCTCAAATGACCAAAAAATGCACTGTTTTTCTAAGAAGACTCCTTAGAATTTGGGGAAATTATAGCTCAAAGGAGGATTGTAAGAGAAGGGTAACGGTAGGATCTTTTCAGCTATGTATATCAGTACTAACTGTAGATAGGACTCTAGTTAAAATTAACAAAGTATTTTATCTGAATTGACAAACACGTGAGAGATCAGAAACTCTTAAGAACCATACAAGGCTGTTAGAAAGTTAGGCAAGAAAGGCTGTATAGGGAGAGATTGGGTAGAAAAGGTGATAGTTACCAGTCTTGAAGAAGAAGGTCACAGTAGAGTGGCTCAGACAGCATCCGAGGACAGCATGAAGGAACGGCAGTGGGGGTCACCATGTACAATCTACTACAATTGGCTAGGGTCGAAGCTAGTGTTTTTGTACCCTATTTCTATCTTGCAGGGCTGCGTTGACAAAGCAAAAATGACTTTCCCTTGGGATTGATAGAGGGGTCCTGAAAGGCCTGATTGCTTAACTCTGGAGTGACAAAACATTAATGGGACTCATGACAATCTCTTAATGTTCAGTTAGGTAGAGTTTATAGGGAAGATCTTCCTAGGGTAAGATTGGGGGATGCTCTCTGATCGATTACCAATGTTGGGAATTCATCTTTCATTGTATTTAAAAAGACCAAGAACCTAAAGCGGTAAAGAGATTAGCATAAACCTGTCAGTGCTGGGTTTTCTGCATAATCTATGTGAACTTTGCTGACCTCGAACATATCTCCAACCAGTGTGGCCCTGATCATGTTCTTCAATCATTAATGTCCAGTTTATGAAAATTGCACAACCTGCAGGAGGTGTGGCAGAGTATGGTAACACCACTCCTGGATTCAATGATAGTCTTCCATCCACAATCATTTGGTGGCTGGTGAGGAAGAGGGGAGGGATCAAAGAAGCATCTGGAGATGCCCCTATAGTGAGATGCAGAATGATTACATGATCCACTGAGGCCTCCAGAGGACCCCAGTGAACTTTAATGAATGATCTCATCAGTCTACATCTGTCTACAGGAATGCAACCAGATTCTTCTCCACTCCTACAGTCTTTTCACTGGCCATTGAATGACCGTTGGAATGTGAGTCCAGAAATTGTTAAGAAAACAGATGTAGTATACTTCCATCTACATCTGATGCAATTCTTGGCTGCATCAATAGGAGTATGGTGTCTAGATCGAGGGAGGTACTGGTACCACTCTACTCTGCTTTGGTTAGACCTCATCTTGAATCCAGTGTCCAGTTCTGGGCACCCCAATTCAAGAAGGACATGGTCAAGCTGGAGCAGGTCCAGAGGAGGGCGACCAAAATGGTGAAGGACCTGGAAGCCATGCCCTATGAGGATAGACTTAGAGAGCTGGGTATGTTCAGTCTGCAGAAGAGAAGGTTAAGAGGGGACATGATAGCCATGTTTAAATATTTGAAGGGATGCCATGTAGAGGAGAGAGAGGGCTTGTTTTCTACCGCTCCAGAGACCAGAACAAGGAGCAATGGATTCAAGCTGCAGGAAAGGAGATTCCACCTGAACCTCAGGAAGAACTTCCTGACAGTCAGGACTGTCCGGCAGTGGAATATGCTGCCTCGGAGTGTAGTGGAGTCTCCTTCCTTGGAGGTTTTTAAGCAGAGGCTGGATGGCCATCTGTCGGGAGTGCTTTGAGGGTGTTCCTGGAAGGCAGGGGGTTGGCCTGGATGGCCCGTGTGATCTCTTCCAACTCTACATTTCTATGATTCTATGATTCTATGATTCTATGATCTCCTATGCTACATTGTATAATACTGGATCTTGGCCTAGGAGTCCCCCAACATGACAAAATAAGAATGCCAAGCTGTTACAATATGGAAGGGGACGTGGGGTGGTGAGGTTTGCTTATTAATAACTCCAAACTGAGATCTAGACCATTTCTTCACTGGACTAGAGCTATTATTCCACTTTCAATATTCTGTGGAATCCTGGGGTTCGCAGTTTAGGGAAGGACCTCAAGGTTTGGGTCCAAGTTACCTTCAGGATCACCTCCTCCTGTAAATCTGCCCCATACACTCAGGTCTTCTGGGGGCTATTTACTTAAACCAACCAGACTAGAATGGCAACGGTCATCCAGATGACTTTTTTTGTCAGACACCCCTCAAATCTGGAATGAACTGCCAGAAGGGATTTGACGACTAAATGTATTGTCTGAATTTTTAAAAAGTAGTAAAGATCTATTTCTTCTGTCAGACCTACACAGTCAGCATTAAACTACACATTATTTTTAAACTGATATATTTTAAATAGTTTTGTATGCTTTTAGTTTCATTTTAATCTGTGTTGTAACACACTTTCAGCCTTGAGGGGAGGTGGGTAAGAAAGAACAAAAACAAGAACAACAACAACAATGGGAGTTAGCCTTGGTCATACAGAAAGATCATAAAATAGGCTAGGTTATAAACAAGAGTCAGATATTATGTGCAGAACTACAAGTCTATGAAGCAGATGTGTTTCTGGCCATTATTTCTTTAATAGAAAATTTGGTACAAGAGACAGGAATAACATGGAAAGAGTAGTGATAGGTTCCTCCACCACAAAAAAAGTACAGCTCTTCCACGTGTTTCAGCAGATCTTTTATTCAAAGCTAACAATACGCACATTTGAGATGAAACCCTTGCATAACTAAACAAAAACATTTTGAATCTTCTAAAGACCACTAGAAAGTCTCTTACTATGTTCATCCAGGGATGATTTTTTGTTTACTTGCTTGCTTGTTTGTTTGTTGTATCAGCTTCCAGTTTTCTTCTGATTTCTATATTGGTGGTCAAACTTATAAATCCATGTTGTTATTACAGTGAGACCATTTCCGCACTAGACTGTTATAGCGCTATTATTCCACTTTCAACATCCTATGGAATCCTGGGGTTTGCAGTTTAGGGAGGGGCCTTTGAGAATGGCCTTTGAGGCCCCTCCATAAACTGCAAATCCCAGGATTCCATAGGATGTTGAAAGTGCAAAAATAGCGCTATAATAGTCTAGTGTGGAAATGGCCTGAGTGTAGCTGATGAGGTAAACTTATTTGCTTTCTCTGAACAAATCTTGCCAAGGCATTGCATTGAATGGAAATGGGAAATTGGCAAATGATGGGTTGTTAAACAGGCTTTCATCTGGCAGGTAGGGGCAAAGGTATCAGCTCCAGTGGACACCTTGGGCACCTACTTAGCGTGTAGGGTAGCACTCTGAATCTGCCTCTTTAATATCCTGTGATCCAGGTGACCCTGGGTCCTGTAATTCTGTGACCCCCCACATTTTGATATGGTCTAATTGGAAAAATATATTAATTGGCAGATATGTTTAACTGGCATAAAATATAAGCTATACTTATGGCTGGCAAGGCCCTATGGAAGAAAGGGACACTGGCTGGGAATAGGTCAGAGATGACCCCAGCATGGCCATGTCAAAAGTTCTCTGAAATTAGCCAAGAAAGCTTGACTTAATGGCTCTGAGCTAATCCTATCAACTGCCAACATCAGAAAACAATAAGGTACCCAGGACCCCCTACTGTATGCATATCCTACTTCAGATAGCCCAGAAACCCCCTCTCAACCAAGACAGTCCATTCCAGACCTCATTGTCTGTGTTGCAACTCCCATTGTTCACTAAGCTGGTAGAGCAATCCACTCACACTCCTTCCAGGATGAAAAGAAAGTATATAAACCCTAGGTTTTGAGAAGTCAGTTGCAGTCAGATGAAATGCAGGACTCCACTATGTCGCTCTGAATCCTGATCTGTCTGCCCTTAGACAGAAGTCTAAGTCACATTTCAAGCTCTTCACTACTCTTCTGGAATAGTAACTATATAACTCCAAAAACTCTCAGCT
Source organism: Cyclura pinguis (assembly GCA_030412105.1). Taxonomy (NCBI): domain Eukaryota; kingdom Metazoa; phylum Chordata; class Lepidosauria; order Squamata; family Iguanidae; genus Cyclura; species Cyclura pinguis. The sequence continues at coordinate 10,239,726 of CM059599.1, read as the reverse complement.
TCTCTATCCATATTTTTTTCCTCCCTTTCTCCTTCAGTTAGCTTTTGTGTGAATGCTTGGCTGTATGTATCTTGTGTGCATGCATGAGTGAATTCCCCCAATAAAAACACATTTTTAGCTTACTTTTTACTTTGGCTGGTTTTTGTGTGGTCTGACCCCATAAAAATTGGGTTAAAGACCTCTCTGAATTACCCTGCCCTTCGTTCTGCCAAGGCCAGTGCTCTGCTAATCCCCCCAGTCTTTGCATTTTTGGAGCGAATCAATTACCCCCCCCCCAGAAGTCAGGGTAACACAGGGGGGTGGTGAAGGAGGCTGCCCTTGAAGTTGACCTGAGAACTGGACTCTTGCTTGCAAGGTCCTGGCACTTTGGCTCAACTGGGAGTTCCTCCTGGCTTTACCTTTGCTTCTGGAGCCACTGGGGAGCAACCCAACTAACTGGATTGCTCTAGGAGCTCAAGCTGTTTGCCCAAGGGTGGACAATGGTATGTCACCTGAACTTGGCTGGACCTGCATCAAGTTGTTTCCCCCTTGCTGCTTCCTCCACACCCAAGCAAATTAAATAGTTATTAAGTTTAATAAAGGGGGCCCTTAGTTAACCCAATATGATGTGCCTGGTCTCATTATTTTGGAATTGGGCTTCAAATCCAGGAGGAGAAGTGGAAATAGTTTGGCCATTTCCACATGGAGTCATAGTCTCGTAATGGGGATGTGATGGCAGCCAACCGTGGGTCATGCTGTAGCACATCATTGCATCCTGCAGACATCATTTCCCCACGCACTGTGATTGCGGGATATTTGCTTAACAGAAAAAATCTGTTAAGTATCCATGATCGTGTGACGCTACCATCACCCCTTGCTATGTGGGAGGGGCAGAAGCATAATCACACACTTCCTTCCCCAGCACAGTACAGGAAAGAGGCTGGTTGCACTGAGGAAGGCAGGTGTGTGTTGCTTGCACTCCCTTCCACAGACAGTCGGCTGGGTGTGGAGGGGAACATTCCCGTCGTGGTCCCTTCCCAGCAAAGGCGCTGCATCAATCATGATGGGATGTCAGCAGGACCTACTCAGGTAAGGAAATGGCCTTTGAAAATGTGCATAAAAATCATTTCATCAGCAGATGATGCACAAAAAGATATGCATTAAGGATTTAGGAGGCAACACAAAATGCAAACAATTTAAAAGCATAATTACTATGACACATTTCTTTACAGAGGAAAATATTGCTTGTAGAACTGTGATGGAACAAGCTTGGCTTTGGAGGAAGAAGAACTTACATAAAATTGAGTTTAATGGATTTGCTCAGTATTCCAGTGGTGTTTGGTATACCAGTAGGAGCAAACTGGGAAGGTCAGGACCATGCAAGTGAATCACAGATGGTGTGTCTTTGGGGAGGGGTCTGCTGGGGGGGCTGGACCCTCCATGGTGGAGAAAGGGGAACCTCTGTGGGTAAAATAACGTCCATGGGTTTTAACATCCAAATTTTGCACTTATTGCTTATGGGGAAGTCTCTGATTTGGGAGGCATCTGTGTTGAAAGTTTCCTGTGCTGTTTGGCAGTGTGTGTGTGTGTGTGTGTGTGTGTGTTTGGTTTTTGCTTTTGTTTTTCTACTATAGGCTCTCCCTGAACACATGGTCCAAAGGTGCAGTGTTTCTGCTGAATGACTGAATTGTCTGTGAGACTAGCAGCCACTAGATGCTGCCTTAGACTTTGGTGCTCAGCAAACAAGAAGAGAAAAATAGGCACGTTTGTGGGTATTCTTTTGGACAGCTTTAAGGAGGAAGCTTGGGTAGCTGTGCTTCAATATATAAAGGATGAAGAACACAGATGTTCATGGAGTTATTGCAGTAACCTGAAAGATCTGTTCCATGTTTGTTTTCTTGCCAGTGTTTTTTTCATGCTATACCTGAAGCAACTGCAAGCCTGTTGCCCTATTGGAGGAGAAGATACTGCAGCTTGAGGTCCATGTATCTATACTTCAGCATACCAGAGAGGATGAAGCTTGTTTTGAAAGAGCAGAGCAGACTCTTCTGTTCCAAGCACAGTTCCAAAGCACATAAGAAGATACTTGGAGGAATGTGACACACAGAAGCAGAACTATCAACAACTATGCTTCAGGCTTGGGGTTACACAATTGATTTCAAGCTCTCCCCTTAATGAACGGTTACAAGGAACAGGGACAGAGAAAATAGCCTCACACTTCTGAAGGCAGGGAGGTGACCCTGGAGGGTTCTATAGATAGAAGAGCTCCCAGAAGAAGAAAGACATGTGGTCACAGTAGGTGACTGTTACCCTGATTTCTGGGGGTCCCGGGAGGGACACCTCAATGTGCTCAAAATAATGGGGAATGGGAATTAGCTAGAGCACCAGTTAGCAATGTGAGAGGGAGGGCAACATAGTGAGATTTTGAACCTAATGTCTACGGGGTCAGGCCGAGTCGATAATCAAACATAAGTAAATAATAATTGTTTTTCTTTATTTATAAAATCACAGCAAGCATACGCACTCACTCGCTTAGAAAATTAAGAAATACTGCACAATTGTGCAGCCACACACAGTCCTAAATAAATAAAGTCCTAAGGAAATAAAAATAAAAAAGGAAAATAGATAGGGGATTTTCAGGAGGATTTTTGGGGAAATACTACACCTGATCCTGTAGCCTGGTAAAAGGAAAGAAGCTTGGGAGCATAGATTCTCAGCACATGGAGACTGAGGGGAGGCTCGTCAAATGGAGAGGCAGCAAGTCGGGAGGCAAGTCACGAGCGATCCAATGAGATGCTCAAAATCTGCAGTTCTTATAGGGGAAAATGTGCCTGTAGGCTAGTCTGTTCTCGGGGAAAACAATGCACTTTGGGCTGGAGACAAAGCCTCCGACAGGTCAGTACTTTAGATGATTGAATTATGACAGCGTTGTCAATAACATAGACAGTATGCAAATGTGGAGTGCTTGAGAGTTGGATAGTCCGCTCATTAAGCTGCCTGCTCTGGGCAGGGGATCTTTTGTAAACAGCATGCGTACATAATGTAATCTTAAAAGGGTACTTGCCTGGGGGTCTCCTAAATCTGCAATCGGCAATTACTGGCCTGCCTGGACTTGTTTTTGAATGGTTCAGCTATTTTCGGCCACGCCTGTGTGCTTGCTTGTCCGGGGGCCTCGCAAGCACATGGAGAGGAATGGGTAGTGAAGGCCAAATTCTTGATATCAAATGATATCTAATATCCCTCAAGTTAAGACTAGAAACTGCATTAACATGACTTCCTGTTATAAGGAACGTAAACGGTGATGTGTGGGTCTGACCAAATATCTTTAGAGGCGTGCTGCCTCTTGGGGCAAAGATCCATGATGTAAAAGAGAAGTTAACAAGACTTATTGAACTAACAAACTATTAACCCTTCCTTCTTCCACATTGGAACAAATAATACTGCAAGATATAGGCTTCATCATATTGCAAGATGTGTAAGAGGAAATTAAAGGACCTTGGGGTACAGGTTGTTTGTTTGTTTGTTTGTTCCATTTATATCCTGCCTTTTTCCCAAATGGGGTTGAGGTTGTCATTTCATCACCACTTCCTGCTGAAGGGCATGGCCCAAGTTGATGAAGAAGAATGACAGAAGTGGAAAATTGGATCCATGAATGGTGCCATCAAGAAAGAAATGGTTTCCTGGTCTGCTTTTTCATGAAGAAGCACTTCTAGCAAGAGATGAGTTGCACCTCAGAGCAGTTGGAAAGAATGTATTTGCTAGATGTCTTGCAAATCTGATCAGAAAGGCTTTCACATGAGTTACATGGAGTGGGGTGGGGGAGACAGTATTCTCAAGGGCAGTGGTACATCAAGTCTTGGAGACAATAGCCTTAATGATAGAGGGGGCAATTGGGCCAATAGAATAAGGATCCAAGAGTGAGTAAATCAACAACAAGGAAATAGCTATGGAGAACGACCCACGGCCTTAGATGTTTCTACACTAATGCCCAGATTTTGGGAAATAAACAAGATTACCAGAGGAAGGCAAATATGATTTGACAGGCACAAGTGAAACCTGGTGGCATGACTGGAATATTGCAATGGAAGGGTATAACTTATTCCAAAGAAACAGAACAAACAAGAAAGGAGGAGTAGCAGTATTACATATGTAGGATGTGTACACATATGAGTAGATTCACAGCTTAGAATGTGGAAAATAAGTTGAGAGTCTTTGGATAAAAATTAAGAGGGAGTAAAACAAGAGTGACCTCATTGGGGAATCCCTGTCCCCAGGCAGACTGAGGATTTGAAAGATGCCTTTCAGAACAAATGACCAAATGTTAAGAAAGAAGACTCAGGCCCCTTCCACAACAGACAATTAGAACGGGGCAGTGCGTCCTCTCGTGGAGGTCCTCTGCACCTTGGAGCGGACTACTTACCGGAGATCCACACCTCAGTCTGCTCCAAAATGACCCCAAGTGGTCCTCCAGCGTATTTTCTAAAGATGGCAAAAAACAGGTCTTTATTTTCCTGGAATGCGCCATTGCGTTCCTGCTCCCTTGTGCAGATGCGCAGGCTCACACCAATGCGAGCCTGCGATCTGCAGAGGGAGGGCTTTAGGTGTGGCGAGCTTCAGTGGTTGGTCAGGACCCACAACCAACTGGAAACCACCAGTTTGGAAGCCGGAGCAGTCCGGATCTACAGACCTCACACTGCTCCGATTCACCCTGGACCAAGAAGGAGGCCTGCGGAAGGGCTTCAGGGACAGTCCGTGTTGCTTTGGACCCCCGAAGAAGCGGTAGGTAATGGCATGGAGCAATTCCCTCGCCTCGTGCGGAAAGGGCCATACATTGGTAATGGGGGACTTCAACCACCCTGATATGTGTTGGGAGTCACACTATGATGATTAGGAGAGGTCCAATAAATTTCTTTCTAGCTTGCAGACAGTTTCATTGTACAAAAGGCAGAGGAAGCAACAAGGATCAGGTATTTTGGAATTGGTCCTAACTAAGGCCATTTCCTCACTAAACTGTTATTGTCTGGAACTGAATTCACACACAAATAGTACAATGCATAAAACACTATTTATTTGGAGTGAAGTACATGTAATGATTTTAGGAGGATACTGAAGGTAAAGCAAAAGTACATGGGTTTAAGATTCCCCATGTTCCCTTCCCCCTGCCAAGAGACCTTGAAAGCCAAGCTGCTGTTATCAGCACGTTCCTAGCACTATTAGGCATTGTTTATATAACGGTCTCTGGCTTCTACTGCTTCTACTGCTACAAACATCTTAATCTATTTCACTTGATTGCATATCCCATTACTCTATATGGAGGGCATCCAGACAGTTATAGTGCTGTTATTCCACTTTCAGCATCCTATGGAATCCTGGGGCTTGCAGGTTAGGAAGGGGCCTTTCCTTTGAAGCAGAAACGTGCAGAAATGGGCTAATAAAGATGATCTTGCCAGTGGGGTGGAAATAGTGGGATCCTTGGGTGTGAGTGACCACGGTTTCTTGGGCTTTGTTATGCAGAGGTACTATAGCTGTGCATTGTGAATGGGCCCTGCAGTGTCTTTTTATAGTACTTAGGTGGTTTCTGAGCACATGTACATACATAGAAAGCCTTTATTAACTCTAACAGAATGTACATTTCTGAACTTCTATCTTCATCAATTTGGCTTCAAAAATTGCAACACCGTCTGAAAAGACTGCAAGAGCCAAGTAGTTTGGTGAAGGGCCAGTCACACTTTGTTCCAAACATGCAAAATCCTCCAACTGCTGTACAGTGCTCTTGGCTTTTAACGCGGTTGTAAAACATTTCTGTGAAAAGGAAACAAAGAAATTGATCACAGATGAGGGACAGTGGACTTATAGAATTGAACAGAATGCTTTACTCTATAATTGTTGTTGTTGTTGCTATTGTTGTTGTTGTTGTTGTTGTTGTTGTTGTTGTTATTATTATTATTATATTTATGTCCCACCCTCTATCAAGAGATCTCAGGCCAGCTTACAAATAGCATTAAAATAGGTAAACAGGTTTTAGAAAACAGTAAGATAATTATTTAAATAAGCTAAAGCATATTAAGCAATACAATGAATTAAAAAACAGTTTTTAAAAACTTAGAAGTTTTAAAACTAAATATAACAGTCTTTGGTTGAATTGAAAAGGCCCACAGGCTTTGTTAAACGGCCAACATTTAAATTGATTCCTAAATGAGATGCGTGTTTGTGCCAATCGAGCCTCCAAAGGTAAGCCATTCCACAGTGGGGTGCCAGAACTGAGGAGGCTCCCTCCGATGTCCCAACACGGCAGTTGTGTAGGGATATGGGGGTGGAGGGGTGATTCGCCCCAGACAGCAATGTTTCTGGGATGTCCCAGCCCGTAGCTAAGCTACCCATGCACCCGGGCCGCCACCCCCCCACACCACAGCCATGCCCTTGTGCACAGTGACCATACCCCTCGCACTGTAGCCCTGCCCCTCCCCCTCCCCTCCACACACTCCAACCTCCACCACTGCAACACAGTGTATTGACCTCACTGGTGTGACAGAGAGCTCCCCACCCCACAGGTCTTAATCCTCAGCCAGGAACATAGAAGAAGAGACCCTCCCCATATGAACTAGATTTCTTGCCTTTTTGCAATATGGTACAAATTCTCCCTGAGAGCATGATAGACAAATGCAAACACCACAAACATGGTTGTTATATTCCAACCCTCACTTGGGAAACTTCGTTTGCATATTATCCACATCTTTTATTTATGGGTCAAATTGCGTAACCCCTTCCCCCACTTTAATTTCCCACTCCAAGTTGCCCCCTTCAAAGTCGTTTTAGAGATAGCCAAGAAAAAGGAGTGTTGCTAAGATTCTTGGCATGTTATGCAGAGGTGGGCAACATGTGGGATGTGGGGTTTTGTGTGCCTCCTCTGGAATTCTTTTCTTTGCCATCTTTTTGCCCATGTTTTCTCTGTACAGAACTCCTATGCTTTCGAGAGCTGCTGTGAAGGCAGATATCTATGTAGATTTCAAGGAATAGAGATTCCACTAACTTGTCAGAGGCATCAGAATCAATATTTGATATCCCAACCCCAGAATAAAGAGTCCAGACACATGAGATTGTGTTAACTAAAGACCACCTTTATTGAATTTAATTATTTATCTATCTATCTATCTATCTATCTATCTATCTATCTATCTATCTATCTATCTATTTATTTATGGGTCTGGAGGAAGCAGCAAGGAGAGAAACTTGATGCTAGTCCAGCGAAGGTCCACCCCCTCAGCCATGCACCCTCTCAGCCATCCGTTGGGAAAACTGCCTGAGCCCATAGAGCAACCCAGTTTCTTTAGGTTGCTCACCAGCAGCAAACAGTTTTCATATGTGGTGGAAAAGGAGACCTTTCACTTACAGGAAATGCAACTTTTAAAAAGAGAAGTAGAGGCCATGAAGGGGGTGGGGAGAAAGAGATACAATTTTTTTTACTTTTTTTTTTAAGAAAAGGTAGGAAAAGAATAAACAGAATGAAGGGGGAGAAAGAAACGAAAACTGGGAAAATGTCTACCAAGAACTAGAGAAAAGCTACTGAGTCTAACAATGTCCGGTGAGCATGAGGTCTTGCTGCGATGGTGGACAAAAAGAGCAGGGAGCTCGGCAGGTGAGAGTATGGGCATAAATAGGCAGGAAGGGGTGGGGCCTCCTGCCAAGCTACCGAGCTCTGGAAGATTCTCTGTCAAGGTCTCTGCGCATGTATGAAGAACCATTTGTGTGAGCCACAGAGACCATGATGAATATACCCAGGTATAAGTCCTGCTGAAGTCATGGGACCCTTCATGTAGCAGTTAAATCCCTGTGTCAGCCTTAAGGAGCATCTCCTTCACCACCCCGTATGTCGCACGACTCAACAGGTGGATTCAGAGACTTACCCTATACCAAAAGTGGGTGCCCAAGGCGGCCACCAGAGCTGCTATTTTACCCCTTACCTGCCGCAGACAAGGGACAAGTGTCTGCTTAGTCTCTTTCACCCAACAGGCTGGCAAAGACAGCCTTCAACCCTTTCTGCAATTCCTCCAGGAACCATTGATTTCTGTTCTCAGACAGGTGTATACCATCAGCCCTGTAGAGACCTGGCTAGCTGAAAACAATTGCAGGATGATGAATGACGTTACCAAGGCCCTTAGTGAGTGCCTTCCAGATTTCTCTGTTGGCTCTTCTGTGGGCAACATCTAAACACTTTGGGTTACCATCAGCTGCCCACACCGGGTGGGGCAATATAGCAGCAAAAATTAGTGTGACATCTGGCCAATGACTCTTGATGTAGCAAAAATCAGCAAAAGGCTGTAAAATAGGAGCCTTGCCCTTGACCAAGCCCAAATTGTTACCACCCAAATGAATGACCAAGACATGTGGAGGAGGCTGTGGTGGTCCATTAAACAGGAGGGGTAAAAGGCCACTCCATCGTAGTCTCCTCCTGCCAAGCCATTCAATTGTCACCACTTCTCTCAGCCCAAGCTAGGTGCCCACCTGAGATTTTCAGGCATAATACTCTGCCCAATAAACTATACTATGGCCACAAATGAGACCAGGACATCTGCCTCCATTGGACCTGCAGACTACAGACAAGATAAAACAGAAGAAGGGGAGAGAGAGAGAGAAAACATTAAAACCAGAAATAGTCAAAACTTAATCGGGCTGATGTACCTTGTGGCTGAAGTGGATTTCCAGTGCCCAATGCACCTTATAGCCTGATGTCCCATCCCCATTGCAAAAGCAGTTGGGGTTGCCCCTATATGAAAAGAATGCCAAATTTACATCTATGCAGACCCAGGATTACCAGGGTCTTAGTGAAGCTCCAGAACTGTTACCTGACCAAAGACATACACAAATCTATCTTTCAGTAGGAAGATACCACTGCAGGTGCATTTTATAAATGTTTTCTTTTAAATTCTGGTATGCTGTAAACTTTAGTCTTTTCTTCCAAGTTTTCCCCAATTTTCCAAATCAGTTGGGCGCCCCAGATTTTGAGCCCAATGTATCATCAGTTCTTTAATAACTTCATCTTCAGTATCTCATCTTAACAAAATTTTATAAATTGCAGATATTATCTGGGATTTCTTCTCAAACAATATCTCATCAAAAGCTGTTTTTTTCAATTTGAAAGCCATTTATTTTCATCTGCATTTTTAACTTTTCATTTAACTGTCTGTACAACAGCCAATGACAGTTTATACCTTAATTTCTTAATTCTTCCTGCATTTTTATTATAACGATTATAATTATTGTAAGTATATCCTTGATCTATATCTTTTCCAAGTCTTCAATATTGGTCGTCTTATAAAGTGGTTATTAAAGTCACTGTGCACTATATCTTTATTTATCCAATGTATGCATGCCAGCCGAAAGCTGGGTCAACACCTTCCAGTGCCAAAAGCCTACTATTTGATAACTTCACCCATTCTCAGAACCAATCTAGACAGCATGCATGGAAATAAAGTCTCAGATTAGGGAGTGTTAGTCCACCTCTCTCCTTAGCGTTGCACAGTATTTTATGTTTAATCCTTGGTTTCCTCCCATTCCAAATAAAATGGGAGGTATCTTTTTGCCATCTTTTAAAGGTAGACTAATTACCAATTATAGGTATAGCTTGGAACAAAAATAACAGCTTTGGCAGAACCATTATTTTTACAGATGAAATATGCCCAAGTAAAGATAATTTCAATTTTTTCCAGTTCTGGAAGTCTTTGTTAACTTCTTTCCACATTATCTCATACTTATTTTTAAATAGATCAGAGTTTTTCTTCATTAAGTATACTCCCAGATATCTTACTTTAAGACTTGTTGTGAAGCCTGTATGAACACTCAGTTTTTTTCCTCCTCTCTATTTATATTCTTTGTCAAAACAATTGATTTATCTTCATTAATTTTGAGCTCTGAAACTTCTTCAAATCTCTCTAGTATCTTCTTTAAATTCTCAATTCCTTTTGCTGGATCTTCTAATATAACTACGATATCATCTGAGAAAGTGCATACTTTAAACTCATGTCTTCTCTCTGTCAATTTATCTGATTTTATACACTTAATTAAAATTTCAATAGCTAGTATGAATAATAAAGGAGAAAGGGGGCATCTTTGTCTTGTCCCTCTCAAAATTTGTATTCTTTCAGTTTTCTCCCCATTCACAATTATTTGGGACACTTGATTTTTATGGATTGTTTTTATGCTATTCAAGAACTTATCTCCAACTTGGTATCTTGATATTGCTTCTAACATGAAGTCCCAGCTCAAGCTATCAAAAGCTTTCTCTATGTCCAAAAAAGGGAGTGCTAATTTTCTTCCTGGTTGACTTTCGAAATATTCAAACATATCTAAAATACATCTCATATTATCTTTAAGATGTCTGTTTGGTCAGAACCTGGCCTGTTCTTCCTCTATTACATCTTTTAATATATTTTTTAGTCTGTTCACTAATATAGACATAAATATTTTATAATCCATGTTCGATAAAGAAATTGGTCAATAATTCCTAGGTGAAAGTGGATCTTGGTCTTTGTTCGGGATGAGAGTTATGTAAGCTTCTCCCCAAGATTTAGGGACCTCCCCCTCAAAGACTGCATTCACAGTTGCCTGAAATGGCAATATTAATTCATCTTGAAGAGCTTTATAATACAATGCTGAGAGACCATCTGGGCCAGGAACTTTGTTCTTCTTATTTAAACATATTGCTTCTATAATCTCTGCTACTGTGATTGGATGATTAAGTTTCTCTCTGTGTTCCTCTGAAAATCTTTTAATTTTTATATCTTGCAGAAATTCAGAGATGTCCTCTCTTTGGCTTTCTTATCATTGTATAAGTTGGCATGATATTTGGCAAATATCTTTTTTATTTTCCCAGGTCTGTATACATTTTTTCTCCTTCTTTAATGTTTAGAATGTAAGATTTTTGTTTTTCCTTTCTCAGTTGAAGTGCCAACCACTTCCCTGGTTTATTAGACCATTCAAAATGATGCTGTTTCCAAGATAATAGTTTTTTACTTATATCTGTTGTCTAGTCTAGCTCTAATTGTTTTTGTAATGCTGTTATCTCTTTTCGGATATCCTTACTGGGGGGTTTTCTTTGAGTTCTTCCTCTTTCTTCCTGATTGAGTCGTTGATTTTCTGGATTTTCTCTTTCCTTTTTTTATTTATCATAGCATTTTGTTCTATGAAGAATCCTCTGATTATGGCCTTCCCAGCGTCCCAAATAGTTTCAATACTAGTTCTTCTTTGTTGGTTTTCTGCAAAGTATAGACATAGTGTTTCTTTAGCTTTATTTAATATCTTTTCATCTTGGAGGAGCCTTTCATTCAGTCATTAATTAACGTCTTGTTTAGGTTTCTTGAGAAATAACAAAATGGCGTTATAGTCTGATAAGGCTCTTGGAAGCACCTCCATTTTGTCGATCAATTTACATAAAGATTTTGAAACAAAAAACATGTCTAATCTTGAAAATGAAGAATGTCTTGTTACCCTGTATTCTGGGGGTCCCGGGAGGGACACCTAAATAACCTTGCAATCACACATTTTGGGGAAATTAGTCAAGAGCACTGGTTGGCAGAACGAGAGGCAGGACAACGCAGTAGAATCTTGTAACCCAGTGTTTATGGGGTCAGGCCAAGTCAAGAAGCAGACCGGTTTGAAAATAATGAAAGATCTTCATTAAAGACAGGCACACAGTGTAAGCAACACACGCATACAGATAACTGAGGAAAATAAAGGTGTGAGTAAGATAGCGAGATTTTCAGAGGGATAGTTGATTTGGGTGATATGAAACCTGTTCCTGAAGCCCAGAAGAAGATGGAGAGCGAGGCTGGAGTTCGATGTATCTCAGCACGTGGTGCTGAGGGGAAGCTCACCAAGTGATGTGGCAGCAAGGCGGTCTGGAACTCAGGAGCGATCCAAGGAAGTGCTCATAGTCAGGGGTTTTTATAAGGAGAATTGTGACTGCAGGCTAGGTCGGACTTGGGAAGAACAATAGATTTGTGGCTGGAGACAAAGCCTCCGAAAGGTCAGAATTTGAATGATTGAATTACAGCCAAATTGTCAATAGGATAGCCGGTATGCAAACACGGAGTACTTGAGCGTTGTATAGTCCGATCATCAAGCTGCCAGCGCTAGGCAGAGGATCTTTTTGAAAGTTGCGTGCGTACCTAATGGAGGTACTTGCCTTGAGGTCTCCTAAAGCTGCGAGTCGGCTATTTCTGGCCTACCTGTATTGTGTTGGAATATTACGGCAATTATCGGCCAAGCCTGTATGCGTGCTTGTCCGGGGGCCTAGCAAGCATGTGGAAGGGATATGTAAAGCCGAATTACTGATATCAAAAGATATCTTTTTATATCCTCCTAAGCTCGGGCTACCCAGGGCAGTAACAGTCTTTCTGAGAAAAAAGTCAATTCTAGAGAATTTCCATAAAGATAACATCAAGTATCGATCACTTCTGTTGATTTTAACATTTCACTGAATGATCTGGGTAGTTTACCTTGTTTTTTCTTAATTGACTTGTCTGATTTCCTATCTAGGAGTGGATCCATGACTTCATTCCAATCACCCATAAAAATTATTTGGTCACAATCTTGATCTAGTATTTGTGTCTCCAACTGTTTATAAAATTTATCTTTGGCATTGTGTGTGCCATAAACACATACCAAAAGTGTTTTTTGGTTCAGCCAGTCCATTTCCAGCCCTGTATAGTGGCCGTTCTCATCATTAAATATCTCTAGCACATTGATATGATCACTAACATAAATTACAACACCTTTCTTCTTTTTTTCTGAAACTGATACAAATTCCCTTCCAAATTTTTTATTGCGAATCGGATTCACCTTTTCTTATTTGATTCTGATTTCTTGCAGGCATATTATATCATACTTTTCTTTTCCCAGATAATGGAATATTTTCCTCCTCTTCTCCAGGTGCTTATGCCTTTGATATTCCAAGACAAGATTTTCAAATCTCTCATTTCCCTTTTAAATATATATATATATATATATATATATATATATATATATATATATTTAATACTGTTAGATTACTTCTCTTCTTGTGATTGTGGTTCTCTCTCTGCACTCTCTTGCTGTTTATCCTCTTTCTGTTTCCCTTCTTCCAATAGTTTTATTCCCTCTTCTATTTCTTGATCCTATTCTATATCAGTTTTCTTCCCTTCTTCCTCAGTGGTCGGATATGTGATCGCTCCTTCTTCATCTAGTTCCCCTTCTGGGCTTTCTTTTCCTTTTCCTTCGTATTTTTCTGTTTTCTTACTGGGGCTCCTGAAGTTCCTAGAATCTTGAAAGCTTCTTTCGAATCTTTTCCAAAGTTCCTTTGTTTCCTGAACAGAATTGATGTTATAAGTTTTGTTTCTATAATGAAAAGATAAACCTTCCAATCTACCCCATGTATAAGAAATTCCTCTTCTTCTCAGCTGGGCAGTTAAAAAATTATAATCTCTTCTTTTACAAAAGATTCTCACTGGGATGTCCTTATAAAGTAATAGTTTCTCATCTCCAATTTCAAAAGGTTTCCTCATACTTTGTTGAACTATGTTATCACTAGTAGATTTCTTCACGAAGGCTATCACTATATCTCTGGGAAAATCTCTTCCTTTAATCATAGAATATCCAACTCAAAATATTCTATCGATCTCCCATTCCATTTGTTGTTGTGACATTTCCATAAAACTTGCCAAAGCAGGAATTAAGATATCACACAAATCCTCTTTATTCTGCTCTTTGACTCCTCTTGTTTTCAAACAATTTTCTTGAATTTTAAGTTCTAGAAGGGCTCTTTAGTCTAAATCCTTTTCGTGTTCTAGTGAGAGAGATTCACATCTTCCAGCCTTTTAATTTCTTCTTTTAGATTATTGACCTTCGCAGCGGTTCCTTTCAACTCTTCTGTTAATGTTTCCACTGATCTCTTTATATCCCTTAACTCATTTTTAAAGTTATTTTATTTCAGTTCTTAAATCTTTCATGTCTTGTTTCATCTCCAGTCTCATCCTTCTGATTTCTTCTATCACAGCGCTTTGTTCTGATTGTCTTCAAGTGATAGTTTGAGATGCTATTTTGCTCTGTTCAAAATGTTCTATCAAGGAACTTCTTTGTTGCTTGGCCATTTTAGCTGTTCTTCTTGTTTCCATTAAGCTACTACTTCAATGACTAATAATTGTACAGTATCTAAATGTCTATACAATATCAAATTCAGAGTAATTTGGATATCCAAAGCAATATATACAATTAATTCCTTATAGATTCAGTATGGACAATTAATTTCAACAATCAGAAATCTCTTTGCATTAGAAAGTATAAATAATCCATTAACAAATAAAAATAATCCTCAATCATTTTCAATATAATCTGACTAGAGGCTTCAGTCTTTTATATTTAAGTAACAAATATATCAATACTGTCAATACTTATATGTCAATTGATTCCAGAAAGAATTATAAAACATCTAATCTAATCAAATACTTATATATCAGTTAATTAAAAAAACAGAAAGTATTTAATCAATTCAAGTAAATCCATTCAAGTCAAGTCAAATAGATATAAATCATATAAATCAGTTCATATATTTCAAAATATATCCTGCAATAATATTTAAGTATTTAAGGATTTCTTAAAAAACAAATGACCACTCTTTCAGCACTTGTTTTAGCTATATATACTTCAAGCATCTTAAGCTAAGCAGTTTCTAAATAAAATTATACTCAAATGTTTTTACTGTAATTTATAATTAATTATTTAGTTATAAATTAGACCTGGTGCAGCTATTCAATCAATCCTTCAATCAATAGGCTTTAAATGATCACTCACAGTATATAGATAAGTATTCAACCACCAGATTTTAAAATTCATATAATGTAAATAGTACTTATATCCTAATAGATAATACTTATATCCTTAGTAAAAAATTCTATTTTCAAATACAGATATATATATTTACAGAAATGCTTCTAGCTGCTCCTCTTCTTTCTCCTCCTTCACTATCTCTGTCTCTATCACAAGTTGCTGTAACTTCTTCACATTTTTCTTCTCTCTCTAAAATGAAGTACCAAGTTTTCCCAAGGAGGGATCCGATAAATCACAATGTTCCAACACAGTGAGTTCAAAACAGTCTCCTTTCATCCAGAGGAATCTTCATCAAAATGTCTTAGTCTCACCTCCTTCTTAGACCCAGAGTCGTTGCCATTTTAGTTTGTCTGTAGAGCATGTTATTCCTCAAGCACAGCCGATCATCAAGAATAGAAAGTCAAATCCAAAAATCCAGAAGTCAAAGAAGTCAAAAGAGAAATCTCATCTTCCAAAGGTTATACCAAAGTAGTTCTATGCAAACACTCATCCATATCCTCCACAAAGAAAGCAAATAAAGAAGAGTCTCTCACAGGAGAGAAAACAACAATAACTTTGAAATAGCAGCTGCTCTAATCTGCAACCATTCTGTCCCTCGCTCTCCCTCACGCCACTCTATCAGATCCTCTGCTCAGAATTCATTCTGCCATACATCTTTCCACATCTTTCCACTCTTATTAAGTGGAAGTAATTAATTTTGTCTCTTTGATAGATTTAAATATATTAAGTGTCTCTCTGCTAAATAATTTATTCTTGTTCCCTCTTGGCTATATGTAAAATCATCATAAAAATTCCAATTTTTCCAGGTAAATATTTATATATTTCAAATATGCCACTTACCAAGAAATTTCAGGATAGCCGCTAAGTCTCGGTAGGGTCCAATCCTTGTAGATCTCCTAATCTAAAAGTTCAATCTAGTCCATTTAAAATTCCGTGGCAGGGCTTGTACTAGAACAAACCAGCTGCACTTGTGTGTGGCAGTGGCTGCCACTATCCCCTCTTCTTCTCCACTCTGAAACAATCACCACAAGATCTGTTGTCCAGAGCCCAAAGAAGGTACTGGATCTCTGTAGCCCCAAATTCGATCTCACTATATCAAGTGAGATTTTTGTGATCCATTATTCCATGGATCGACTCCTATCACGTGGTGAGAAAAACTTCTCCAATGCCAGTGATGAAAAGTTTCACCTGAACTCACCATATGAAGAACCAGAAGTCTCCTCATATGCAGAACCAGAAGTGTCCCTGTTTTTGTTCTAATTGGTTGATATTTTTTTCCTTTTCTCTGTAAAACTTTTTTGGATAGAGAAAGGAAAGTAGGACTTTGGTGAAGCGTGTGGAGTTTGATGTAAAAGGTTGGTGTGGAGATATAAAGCAGTCACAGAGAGGGTTTATTTTTTCTTCTTTTCTTTGTATCTCCCCCCACCAGCAATCCATCATCTCACTTGTTTTTGTGCTTGTGAGTGTTAAAGGTGATTAGATTTTGTTACTTTGTTACTTTTTGTTGCTTGGCAGTCCTTTCCTCACCCTTTTTTTGTCTTTTGATGGATGGCACTCTGCTCTTTCTTTTGAATTAGTTTGTAGTGTATTTTTGGAATTAAAATAATCTGAGGATTAAGCCCTCTTGTGTTTTTTTCCCCTCCTCTTTGTTCTTCCTCCCCACTTTTTTTGTAGTTTTATAAGTGGGAAAGAAATTAAAGGGGCTGCCTGACTAAGAAATCAGCTGCTGCATGTCTCTGCCCTGGAAGTGTCCTTGAAAATGCAGTCTATTAGGCAGATTCTGAGTGTGGGCAGAGCAAGGCAGCTGTTATAGTTGTGATTTTTGAAGTGTCTTTGAAAACACTTGTTAGTTCAGCTAATAAGGAAAGCATTAATAAGGACACATATAACGTGGGCAACACTATACTTTATAGTAACCGGGAAAACCAATAAAGAATATTAAAAATTGAAAGAGCTATCCTTATTTAAATATTTTGATTTTTATTAATTTTGATTTTTGCTTTTTTTTTACTCTTTCATTGAATATTAGGAATTTTGACAGATTTTTTTTCCTTTCTGACATTTTTGTATTTGCTTTTTCCCCTTTTCAATTATTAAATTATTAAATTTTTAATAATTACATTTTGTTTCCCATCCTATTTGGCATTTTTTATTTTTTATGTTTTTCCTCTCTTTGAGATTATTGGAGATTACACTTTTCCCCTTCTGATTTTTCTTGGTTTTTTTCTTGTTTTTTTGTTTTTTGTTTTTTTTGGTGGAGGGAACTCCCCTTTTTCTCCCTCACTTCCCCCTGAAGTAAAGAGTGGAGAAGAAGAATAGAGAAGCAACAGTGGAAAAGGAGAGTGGAAGAAAGGAATAAAAGGAGAAGAGAGGAGAGACAAGACCTGAGGTGCCACAAAAAGAGAAGAATGACCAGAAGGAAGGTTAAAAAGAAGGTATAAGAAAAGTGGAAGGAGAGAGAGAAGGAGGAAAGAGAGAGAAGCAAAAGAAAGTGGTGGAAAGAAGAAACAAAGAAAGCTTAATAGACAGGAAGGATAATAAGAGAGAAGGCTGATGTAAATGGAGGAGGGTTTGAGGAAGTTGTGTTTGAAGAAGAATGGAAGAGGTCAAAAGAACAAAAAAAATGGTGTCAGCTTTAAGATATAAGAAAGTTACTAAAGCTCACACACTACAGTACTGAAGAGGATCTGCAGAGGAAGGGGTCCTGCAATACTTAATGGAATTTATGGAAGAGATGAGAAAATTTAGAAAAGAAACAGGTACCCATTTGGACGACATGAACATTAAATTTAATGCACTGCATGGTATTATCGAAAAACCAAAAAAAAAAAAAAAAGAGGTGAAAGAAAACAAAGAAGATATTCAAGTCCTTAAAAGAGAAACCAAAAACCTGAATGTGGAATTGGAGAAGCGACTGGATCATTTGGCTTTGTTATAACAGAAAGGGAAAGAATCTTGGCTGAGTTTTAGAGGTGTCCCTGAGAAACCTACAGAAAATGTTAGAATAAGGTTAGTTAGAGACCTTGCAAAGAGTCTAGAATGGAATTTGGAAGAAACTGAGAGAGAGACAGACTGAATGTATCATGTAAATTCAGCATTTGCAAGAAGAAAGAATTTACCACAAGATATTATTGTCCAATTTATTAAGAAGAATATGAGAAATTATATTCTTAATGTACACCATCATAAAGGAATCATGATAGATGGTAAAATAGTGATTATCTTGAAGGAGATTCCAATGAGACTTTTAAGGAGAGAAAGGACTACACCTTTTTGGTGGAAAAATTGAAGAAACATGGAATCCCCTTCAGCTGGGATGAATTGGAAGGGGACAGATTTAAAATGAACTCTATGGAGAAGGCAAAAGAATTTTTGAAGAAGTTGAAGCAAGACCCAGAAGAAGTAGGTGAAACTTCAGGGGATGAAGCCTCAGAAGATGATGATAATCCAGCTCAACTGAATGTTTTCTTCCAGGATTTGGAGAGAAGGGACAAAAAGGAAAAAAAGAAAAGATTCAAAGAAAGATCCAAACATTCAAAAGAAGAAAGAAGAAGTGTCACTTCTGGATTTCAGCAACTCTGATTGATGAGGAAGGGGGATAAAAAATGAATTGTAAGTTTATTACTTGGAACATAAAAGGGATTAACATGTTGAAGAAAAGGAATTTAATATTTCATTATTTTAAAAAAATTAAGTGTAAATGTTATTTCCTTACAAGAAATTAGAATTAAAAAGGAATATAGTAACTTGCTAAAACAAAGCAAACTAGGTAAGGAATTCTTCTGTTTAGGTTTTAAAAAGGGGAATGGATGGTAATTTATATAAAGCAAAATTTAATTCCAAAATTAATTTATTCAGATGATCAAGGAAGATATATGACTGTAGAAATTATGGTAAATAATGATAAATTATTAATTCTTGGAATTTACACCCAAGTGAAGGAAAAAGGGACATTTTTTAGTGAATTAAAAGAAAGGATATTAGAGTTTAATTTTGATAATTGGTGTCTTTTAGGGGACTTTAATGGAGTAGTGGATCCATTAGTTGATAGAAGTACAAGAAAAAAGGTAAAGGGGAATCAGGGGAAGTTATCAAATGAATGTTTTGAAATAGTAGAAGTATTGCAGTTAGGAGATGTTTGGAGAATTAAGGAAGGGGACAAGAAATGTTATACTTTCTTCTCAGATGCTCACCATTCACTCTCAAGAATCGATATGATTTGGATCTCAAAAACTTTCGTAAGTAAAGTGGGAAAGGTGGAGACTCTAAATAGAGCATTGTTGGATTACAACCCAGTTGAAATCGTACTGAAACAGGTGGGGCGAAAATTCTATTGGAGATTGAATGAATTACTATTTCAAAATGACATAGTGAACAAATGTAAAGAGAAAAGTAAGGAATATTTGAACTAAATATGGATAAAGGAATTGATACCAGAATAGTATGGGATGCCAGCAAGGCTGTTAGTAGAGGGTTGTTTATTCAGAAAAAATTGGGATGGAAAAAAAAAAGGAGAAATTGGGAAAACTGAGGAAGAAATAAAATTAAAAGAATGTGAGTTGCAGAAGTACACCACTAATAATAAGATTATGAAACAATTAAATATGTTAAGAGAGCAAGCTAATATGTTGTTATTAGATGAGGTCAAATGGAAACTGGAATTTGTTAAACAGAAAAATTTTGAGTGTGCAAATCAACCAGGGCAGTGGTTAGCTTATAAGGTGAGGAAGAAAATTGCTAAAAGATGGACAGTAGAATTGAAAATGGGGGTTAGAATTGTAACAAAAGAAAAAGAAATTAATGATTTGTTCTATAATTATTTTAGTGCTTTATATAAAAAACAGGCCTCTTTGGAGGATGAGATTGGGGAATACCTGCGAGAGAGAAATATTCCTAAAATTTTAGAAAGGGTTAAAAATATGTTAAATGAAGCAATTTCACTAGATGAAATAAAAGAAGCTATTAAAAGACTAAAAGGAGGGAAAGCGCCCAGGATGGATGGCCTATCAACCATTTACTATAAAATATTTATAGATGAATTAGCTTAACCTTTATGGAGAGTAATGAATGATATTCTTCAAGATAGTAGAATCCCAGAGACATGGCAAGAAGCAGCTATTATTTTAATACCTAAAGAAGACAGCGACCTAAAATTAATTAAAAATTACAGACCTATCTCTCTGCTAAATGGAGATTATAACATATACAGTGGAATTTTAGCAAATAGATTAAAAACCTACTTCCAAGAATTTATTCATGAGGATCAAAATGGCTTTCTCCCAGGAAGGTAAATAAAAAACAATATTAGAATTGTTATGGATGTAATGTAGTATTTAAACTACTATAATGATGTAAAAGGAACATTATTTTTTATAGATGCAGAAAAAGCCTTTGATCATTTAAATTGGATTTTTGTTCTTAAATTATTAAAGGAAATAGGAAGAGGGGAGAACTACTATAATTGGATTAGGGTGATATATGGAAATCAAAAAGCTAAACTGAGAATAAATGATAGTGAATCAGAATATATAATAATTGAAAAAGGCTCAAGGCAAGGATGTCCACTCTCCCAATTATTATTTATTTTAGTGTTAGACGTATTGTGTAGGGAAGTCAGATTGGACACAAGGATTAGGGGAATAAGGGTAAGGAAAGAAGAATTTAAACTTCAAACGTTCGCAGATGATATTGTGTTTATATTAGAAGAGGTAACATAGTAAATATGCAGGTTTTAAAGTGAATTCCAATAAATCTAAAATTTTGACAAAAAATATGTCATTACAGGAACAAAAAGATCTTGAAATAAAGACAGATTTTGAGGTTGTATAGAAAGTAAAATATTTGGGTATTAATATAACAACTAACAATCTGCAGCTGTATGAAAATAATTGTGTTAAAGTTTGAGATGAAATCAAAAAAGACTTAATGAAATGGAAGCACTTATCTGTATCTATGTTGGGGAGAATCTCAATAGTAAAAATGAATGTTCTACTGAAATTAATGTATCTATTTCAAACTATCCCGGTTACACTATCTGAAAAGCCATAAAAAACTTGGAAAAAAGATTTATCTAACTTTATTTAGATGGGTAGGAAACCTAGAATAAAAGAGAAATTGATGATGGAAGCAAGGGAAAGAGGAGGATGGGGCTTTTCAAATTTGCAATTATATTTTGAAGATGCGAGCCTATCATGGATAAAAGATTGTATTGTATTAAGTAATAAAAGACTATTGGAATTGGAGGGCCATGAATGAAGATTTGGCTGGCATGGTTAAATGTGGTATGAAAAAGTGAAAATAAATTCACAATTTAAAAATCATATAGTAAGAAAGGCCTTTGGGGGATGATAGGAGTTTCAGCCCCACGGAAACACAGCGGAAAAAACAGAGTTCAGCGAGCCAACAGCAGCAGCCTTGTTCCCCAGTAAGGATACTCACACACAGAGGAGTTTCTTCCAAAATAGGAGGCACTTTATCTTGCAGCAAAGTTCCGTTATATACCAAACATAGGACAGATGGACAAAAGCTTGCGCCAGGCACCAGGTTTGGTCAACAGACAAATACATACTGGCGTTGCTTTGTTATATACATATCTACAACCAATCAGGTAGAGGTTTGCACACCTCCCTCTACCATCTGCACACGACCCCAGTTTCTTATTCCCTGCCTGGAACCCCTGACAATTTAGAATTTGGGGAAAGTACAAAGATAATTTTAGCTTTAAAATTCTGGGCTATTTAAACTCAATAAACATATTATATCAAAAAAATGGTATTCCACTGGTGCCTTCTTTGGAAATACTCCCAGCAGAGAAATCCTGAGGTCACTAACCAGACTCAATGCAAATCGGCCCAAAACCCTGTCATAATTCACTTCCTTCCTAATCTTACCCCTAGCAATTGCCTCCATGCTAACAACGGATCTCAAATTCTTAGCAAAGTATGCTTTCTGAACCCCTTGAAATGGAATGCAGAAACCGCACTTAAAACCTCCCCCTAAATACTTGACTACTGCTCTGTTGGGGTATTTGAGGAGCAGCTCCTTGAGTCTGTCTACATCAATTGGACTGGGGCCCCTTTGGTAAAGCTTGGCTGGCTTGACCTCATTTGCCTCCTTGCTGACCTGCTTGCTGATCTCTGGCACCTTCTGTACCTCTACCCTTTGGGCATCTGCAAAAGGACTGCTATCCACCACAGACTGAACAGGCATGGTGGTAACTACACTGGTGTTGGCTGCACGAACCTTGAGTCTCAAACTCCCAGCACATGCTATTCTGAGTGTCTGCCTGACTGGGTGCAGGGAGTGTAGCCATAGTGCCACCCTGTGTCTGCCACAGCATATGACCATTATGCGATCTCTCACTCTGAATTCATCTGGCAGGGGTCATCAGGTTGACCCAAAGCTGTGGTTGGACCTGATTCCATCTCATAGCCGAGTTAACAGAAGCCCTCATCCTGAAGGCTTTGTCATATAACAGCCAAGCAGGGCCAGCAAAGA
The DNA here is from genome assembly GCA_030412105.1 of Cyclura pinguis. NCBI lineage: Eukaryota > Metazoa > Chordata > Lepidosauria > Squamata > Iguanidae > Cyclura > Cyclura pinguis. Next base: position 10,217,391 of record CM059599.1, on the reverse strand, counting down.
CAACATAAGCTCTGTGAATGATATCCAAAGAGCAAATTAGGGCATACACCCAGAAAGGCTGCACCCTAACTATAATGTGTACTTAAATGCGAAAACCTGAGAGCCAGTTATGCCATGTTCTTTTGACCTTTCTCTTGCTTACTTTTTCCCTCTCCTTGCCATCCAACTCTTGCCACTCCTTCGTCTCTGACTCCCTGAAAAGTTGTGTGAAAACTTTGATGTAATCTCTTTTTAGGATATTTTCAACAGTGACATGAGATAGGTGGCTCCCAATGGCACTTTTGGGTCACTAAATGGGATAGCCCCATATGGTACACACCCAATGTCCATGGTGGTGGCCTGCTGCTGTAATCCCTGCCACTGTTGCCCCACTGTGGGTCAAAAATTTGGGAGGGGAGACAGCTGATAAGCTGCACCTTCACTCCCCCCACTAGAACCGTTCCCTATGGGCATTTTCCACACACCCCATGGCCAACCCTGACCTGCAAATGTGCTAGACCCACTTGCCTCATCAGTGTTGGGCAGAAGACGATCTGGCTCACCTTGTAGTGCTGCAGGGCTGCCAGAAGTGCCCAGGCCGGTGCGACTGATTGAAATTGATGGCTCTGCATCCATGCTTGGTCCTTCCTTCCCACCCTGAAGCTGCTTCTTCAATGCCTCTAGGTGAGATAAGATCATTTGATTAAAGGAGTCTGCAATACCCTTACTCGGCTTACCCATTCTCTTGTATTTGACCTTGTGCTTTTTGTGTTCCTGCAATTTTGCCAGAATGGACACTCTCACCGCTGTCTCATCTTCATCATCAGATTGGAAAGAGACCATGTGGGGGGGCAGGCAAGGAATAAATAGGCTTTTGCCCTTCCCTGTCATGTGTTACAGTCTGGAACACCCACACCAGCTGCCCATTGGTGGCCTCATCCAGGGAGGGCATCAAACTCCTCACCTCCATGCAGCAATGGGGCCGCACATGGTCAGGGAGTCATTATTAAAACTGTTACAGATGTCAGACAGAAAGAATTGTAAATGGACTCTTCAGAGGCATGTGCTAGACATATACAAATTGTTGAAGGCAGTAAACCAAAGCAGCGAACATGGTTGCAAAGACTCAGAAACAGGGTTCCAGATGCAGCATGCATGTTTAAGCAATAAGGTGTTGCAGAAACATCTTGAACTGAGTGAAATCATATGTATTAAAAACTTAACAACCCACATCGCTAAGCCATCATTAAGTAAGCAGTCAAAAGAACTCGACTGCATTTAGCCTGAGCTTATGCCTATATTTGCAAAGTGATCACACTGCCCTATTGTGGAGAATATGGTTGCTGTAAGGATTACTGAACTAAGGTAGTAAACATGCTTTGTATACTCTGATCTGGTCTGTCCATTAGACAGACTGCCTGCAGTGGTGAAATTCATTACTTCTCATACCTGCAGGGCCCCTTCTGCTTCTTGGCTGGTCTTCTTCCCATCTCTCTGCCACAATGCACTGTTGCTGCCTTGTCCAGCTCCCTGCTTTCCTTCCCCTTCCATTGCCCCACTTCATATGATTGCACTTTTCCCCGTTTCACTTTGTGCCCTGCCACCATAGTTTCCATCCTTCTGTCACCTTGCGTCCATTCCTCAATTGTTACCCCCAACTGTGGGTGACTCAGAGGTCCACCCTGTGATTCCAGTGCCACTGTGAAACAGTGGGCAATATTTGCTCAAAGAGGAGGCTTGTGAGAGGGGTGGTAACCTCATAGGATCTTTTACACCTATGTTTACCAGTACTAGCACAGGGAGGAATCAGCCAGCTATCCAGAGTAAGCTTAATTGTTTTATTGGGGGAATTGTAATGACACACACAAGAGTCAAGCTGTCATGCAATCACCACAAGGCTAACTGAAGCAAAAGAGAAGAAAGTTTTGGATAGAGAGATTTTTCAAGGTAAAGTGGGTGATATTTACCAATCCAGTGAAGAAGTGATGTGGCTTAGACACAGAGTCTAAGGAAAGTACAGAAATCAGAGTGAGAGTGGTGACCAACAATCACAGCAAGTTGGCTGACCAAGGTTTAAACACTCTTTTTCTGCCTGGAGGGCTAAGGTGACAATAGCACTCTGGCAGAGTAAACAATGCAGTCTGGACAGTGGACAATTAGGTCTCAAATGAGCTAATGGACTTAGCATTAGGTGACAAAGGGCTAATGGTAGTCCTGATAGCTCTACAATTGTCAGACAGGTGTGAGGACAAAAGGGAAGTTTCCTTGGTCAGAGCGAGAGGAGTTAAGACAATCAGCTGTCCTGGGGGAATATCCCAGACACTATTCCCTTACAGGTTGAATCATCAGAGGCTAACTGCAAGTCTATTATTACTGAAGTTTCCTGGTGATTTCCTGACTATGACCTGGCTATGCTTTGATGTCTCTCCTGGCCTTATTTTGCAATGCATGTGTGCGGCCAGCTTTTTCTTCTTGGTCAGCATGGCCATGCAACCATAGCAGGGTATATTTTATATTTTTCCCAATTAATCTTCTTTCCAATTAAATCATATTTCACCAGTTAAACTATATCAAAGCGTGGGGGTGTGCAGCCTACTAACACATTTTGTGGCATGTCCTCTCCACTGTGTCTCATAACTATGCCTCCCACTTCTCCAACTCTCATCTGCCTTTCTACTACTAAGCTTCTTGGCCCTGTACCACCATCATACCACCACACTTTCTACACTGTCCTTGCCTCAGTTTCTGTTGCCACTTCTCCTTTCTGCTGGATCTCACAAGATGCCGCCCACCTTCCCTTTCCAATTTCCTTCTTGCCCCCCCCACATATAAAACTGATGATCTCCCTTGTATCGTGTGTGCTGCTACCCCACCTTGCCTATCTCATGTCTCCTTCACCCTTGGGCTGTGTCTCCTGCCCTTTCCTTCCTCTTACTTCACATCACCACATTGGCTCCTCTGCACTTCATACTCTGCCACAGGCTCTGGCAGTGCTATCACCATTGAACAAAGCATAGTAGAAAGGAGAAGCAAGGGGCAATGTGGTGTCAGTGACAGTAAAAAGATCCGGCAAGGTGGAGTGTGCATGTTCTTTCCTCCAACTTCATGTGGTGGATCAATCCCAACCAGGTGCGCAGGTGGTTATTTCGTCTCTCCTCCCTGTTCAAGGATATGGCGCACTTAGGGAAAGGGCAATAGCAGAGGTCAACAACTGGCTCCGCACATGGTGCCACCGGCAACGGTTTGGGTTTTTGGAACACGGCTTGAATTTCCATGAACTTGAGCTTCTGGCAAGGGATAGGCTGCACCTCATGAAACTTGGCAGGAATGTTTTTGCAAACAATCTCACAAGGAGGATTCAGAGGTCTTTAAACTAAGTTCCGCTGGGGAGGGAGACAATATTGTTCGAGGCCAGGACTTGGCGAGCGCAGGGGGAAAAGGCCCAAATGATATTGGATGAGTAGTACAAGTGGCCAGTGGCGGGAGGAGCAGAAACTATAGTACAGGACTTGCAGGAAGGGCCCGGGGACTTAAGCGTCTCTACACTAATGCACAGAGTACGGGAAACAAGCAAGATGAACTTGAACTCCTAGTACAACAAAATAAATACGATTTGATAGGCATCACTGAGACCTGGTGGGACGAGTCTCAGGATGGAATGTAGAAATAGAGGGGTATAGCCTATTTTGTAAAAATAGACCAAACAAGAAAGGAGGAGGAGTAGCCTTGTTTGTCAAGGAAGTTTTCACCTGTGAAGAGATCCGTGACTTAAACCCAGAAAGCCAGGTCGAGAGCATCTGGGTAAGAATTAAGGGAGTGAGAAACAATAAGGATATTCTGGTGGGGGTTTACTACAGACCTCCAACCCAGACTGAGAACTTTGATGATGCCTTCCTCAACCAAATGACTGCACATTCAAAAAGGAGAGATACAGTAATAATAGGAGATTTCAATTACCCGGATATATGTTGGCTGTCAAACTCTGCCAAGACAGCAAGGTCCAGCAAGTTTCTTGCTTGTCTTGCAGACCATTTCATGGTCCAGAAGGTGGAAGAGGCCACAAGGGGATCAAATATTCTAGATCTGATCCTGACCAACAGGGATGACCTTGTTAATGAGGTAGAAGTGGTTGGATCTTTAGGGGGGAGTGACCGTGACCTATTGGAATTTGGCATTCAATGGGAAGGAGAAGATAAGTGCAGAAAGACACTCATCTCAGATTTTAAAAAAGCAGACTTCTGTAAACTTAGGGAGCTGCTGGCTGGAATTCCACGGTCAAGAATAGTGAAAGGGAAAGGAGTTCAGTAGGCATGGGAGTTCCTTAAAAGGGAGATACTGAAGGCACAGTCTAAAACTGTGCCAATAAGGAGAAAAAATGGAAGGCATCTGAAGAAACCAGAATGGTTGACTAAAGAACTCTCAGTTGAGCTAAGCGTTAAGAGAAACATGTACAGGAAATGGAAGAAGGGGGTAACCACCAAAGAAGAATTTAAGCAAGTAGCCAGGAGACGTAGGGAGGAGGTGAAAAAGGCTAAAGCACAGAACGAACTTAGGCTGGCCACAGACATCAAAAATAATAAAAAGGGCTTTTTTAAATATGCCCATAGCAAAAGGAAAAAGAAGGAGACGATAGGGTCACTGTGCAGAGAAGATGGCGAATTACTAACAGGAGGAAGAGAAAAGGCAGCACTACTTAACACCTTCTTTGCCTCAGTTTTTTCCAAGAAGGATACAAGCACTCAACCTGGCGGTTGGGGAGCAGGGGAAATGAGGCACATAATAGGTAGAGAGGTGGTACAAGAATACCTGGCCACACTGGATGAATTCAAGTCTCCAGGGCCAGATGAATTGCATCCTAGGATATTAAAAGAACTGGCAGAGGTCATTTCGGAACCGCTTGCTATAATCTTTGAGAAATCTTGGAGGACAGGAGAAGTTCCAGCAGACTGGAAGAGGGCAAATGTTGTCCCCATCTTCAAGAAGGGAAAAAAAGAGGACCCACATAATTATCGCCCAGTCAGCCTGACGTCAGTACCCGGAAAGATTCTGGAGCAGATCATGAAGCAGTCAGTTTCTAATCACTTAGAAAGCAACGCGGTAATCACGAGAAGTCAACATGGATTTCTCAAAAATAAGTCATGCCAGACTAATCTTATCTCTTTTTATGATAGAGTTACTAGCTTGATAGATGAAGGGAATGCTGTGGATGTAGCATTTCTCGATTTCAGTAAGGCCTTTGACAAAGTTCCCCATGACATTCTTGCAAAGAAGCTAGTAAAAATGCGGGCTGGACAGGGTTACTGTTAGTTGGATTTGTAATTGGTTGACCGACTGAACGCAAAGGGTGATCACGAATGGCTGCTTTTCATCCTGGAGAGAAGTGACTAGCGGGGTGCCACAGGGTTCTGTCCTGGGCCCAGTGCTGTTCAATATCTTCATCAATGACTTGGATGAAGGAATAGAGGGCATGCTTATCAAGTTTGCAGATGACACCAAATTGGGAGGGGCTACTAATACGCCAGAGGACGGGATCAAACTTCAAAATGACCTGGTGTCCGCTCCTTGGCAGGCAGCCCAAGAACCGGTTAACAAGTCTCTTGCTAATGAGGTAATAAATCAAAGAGCCTTCCCGGCGAACGGCAAATGAAAAGATAAGGCAGTCGTAAAATAAAGAGCTTCTAACAGCAAGGAGACTTCCTGGTTGTTACGTCACAGCCAGGGTTTCAGTGAACAGTCTGAGTTAGCTCAAGCAAGAGAAGTTACCAGGGTCGGTCCGAGATCCAAAGGAGGCGATGTTCCAGTGGGTCGGGCAGCGTTCCAGGAGGCAAGACAGGGATTCGAGATATCCAACACGTAACTCCCCCCAAACGGGACAGTTGTGAGCCAACAAAGACCCAAGGCTGAGTGCGTGCTTTTATAGCCAGATCACTCCTCCAGGTGTTTTCTCAGCTGGACTCTGATTGCCTGGTTTTTCCTATTTAAACGCTCTGACCTCCTGAGAGCACTCTTTTGCTCCCGATGCTGCTGGGAAGTAGGTACCTGCTCTTGCACCTCACTATCTGACTCTTCTGGCTTGGATGGGTCTGAGGCAACCCTTGGCTCTGTTGCTGGGGCTACTGGGGCCAAGGGCTCTGTGTCTGGGGCAGCCTCTGGGACGGGCTGTGAGGGTGCAGCAGGTTCCAGGGCCTCTGGCTCAGACTCAGAGCTTGTGTCCTGGAGTTCCAGGGCCCTGACACCTGGATAGATTGGAGAGCTGGGCCAAGGCTAACAAAATGAAATTCAACAGAGAGAAGTGTAAGGTCCTACACTTCGGTAGAAAAAATGGAATACAGAAATATAGGATGGGGGACACGTGGCTGGATAGCAGTAAGTGTGAAAGGGATCTAGGAGTTTTTATAGACCACAAGCTGAACATGAGTCAGCAGTGTGATGCAGCAGCCAAGAAAGCCAATGCAATTCTCGGCTGCATCAATAGGAGTATGGTGTCCAGATCGAGGGAGGTACTGGTATCACTCTACTCTGCTTTGGTTAGACCTCATCTTGAATCCGGTGTCCAGTTCTGGGCACCCCAATTCAAGAAGGACATGGTCAGGCTGGAGCAGGTCCAGAGGAGGGCAACCAAAATGGTGAGAGGCCTGGAAGCCATGCCCTATGAGGATAGACTTAGAGAGCTGGGTATGTTTAGTCTACAGAAGAGAAAGTTAAGAGGGGACATGATAGCCATGTTTAAATATTTGAAGGGATGCCATGTAGAGGAAGGAGAGGGCTTGTTTTCTGCTGTTCCAGAGACCAGAACAAGGAACAATGGATTCAAGCTGCAGGAAAGGAGATTCCACCTGAACCTCAGGAAAAACTTCCTGACAGTCAGGGCTGTCTGGCAGTGGAATCTGCTGCCTCAGAGTGTAGTGGAGTCTCATTCTTTGGAAGTTTTAAAGCAGAGGCTGGATGGCCATCTGTTGGGAGTGCTTTGAGGGTGTTCCTGCATGGCAGGGGGTTGGACTGGATGGCCCGTGTGGTCTCTTCCAACTCTACATTTCTATGATTCTATGATTCTATGATGTTCTCTTTTTCCAAAAAAATAAAAAAAGGAAAGGAAAGGAAAGGAAAGGAAAGGAAAGGAAAGGAAAGGAAAGGAAAGGAAAGGAAAGGAAAGGAAAGGAAGGAAGGAAGGAAGGAAGGAAGGAAGGAAGGAAGGAAGAAAGAAAAAGAAGTCTATTTACATTGCAGTCTTATACACTGTTAGTATTACACATGGGCCTCCATGTGGTGGGTTTGACTTTCATGGATTGGATTATTTGCAGGTTTTTCAACCCCTGCCACTCCACCTCAGGTGCTTCTTTTCCAGGGGTACCTTCCCTCTCAGCAGTTCTGACGAGGCTGTTCTGTCCTTTAAAAACCCGCTTTTGTTCCTCCTCCTCCTCGTCCATCAGCTTCTGCCTGGCCAACTAAGAATGGATCACAGCCCAATTTCTCAGCACCACAAACCCTCTCCCAATGCCCCCCATCCCACACATCCAAGGAAGGAGACAGGTTAGAGAGAGAATGTATAGGTCCATCATGCTGATCCACCCCTTTTCCCTCTCCATTCCCTGACCAGGGCCATTTCTGCACTAGACTGTTATAGTGCTATGATTCCACTTTCAATATCCTATGGAATCCTGGGGTTTGCAGTTTTGGGAGGGGCCATCACTTTGGCTTCTAGGGAGAATAAGTACTTAGTTAAGTATTACCAGTTAGGTGACTGATTCACATTCATGACTCAGTACTTGGGACATTTCCGCACTAGACTGTTATAGTGTTATTATTTCACTTTCAACATCCTACGGACTCCATGGGATGTTGAAAGTGGAATAATAGCGCTATAACAGTCTAGTGCGGAAATGGCCTTGGTCACAGTTTTGACAGTATTGTCACAATTGTAACTCATCCCTCCCAGGTCCATTCTGGGTGTGAGTACAGCAAGGCAGAATGATGTTTCCCCCAGGGTTTTTTTTTTTGGGGGGGGGGCTGTTGGGCAAGAAGAAGTCACTTAGGTAAGAACTTAGTTAAGTCTAAGCTGATACAGGATTCTGGCTGTTGTTTGTAACTGACTTGGACTAAATTTCACAAAGGAAATCAGGAAATATATTTCTAAGCCAATTTATCATATCTGTATCTTACCTGGACAATCCAGCAACCAGATGAAAAAGATCAATAAGAGAAAACAGCCTCTCATATTTCCAAACGATGATATCTAAGCATTCACTGAGTCAGAAAAAGTCCCTGGAATAACAAATAAATTGGGGGTTTTCTCATTGAAAAAGACTGAGAATGAAAGGCACCAAGATGTTCATTTCTTCTTCTTTTCTCTATTATTTAAAATATTTTGATCAATTGCATGACAAAGCAATACTTTTTCATTCACGGTTAAGGAAAATTGATTGAAACATTTTCATCATCAATGCATCAAATCTATATAAATATTCCAAATTTGGTGGAATGCTGGAAATTCCAAACATTTCAAAGATTTTTATTTTCTTTTCTTTTCTTTTTCTAAAGTGAGCTACATGAGATAAAACATTACCAGGACAATCTCTCAACACAATCCAGCCATTCTATCTATCTATCTATCTATCTATCTATCTATCTATCTATCTATCTATTCTCCATCATGGCTGGTTTATGCCTTTAAGTAAGATTTTGAAATTGATCATACTTAGGCAGCCAGCTGTAATTTAAACCACATTTGATTTCCATGTAACCTGAGCACACCAGTCTCTGGATTTTATCATAAGACCACTTATAAGTCATACTCCAAGATAAAACCCACCCACTTCCATAAGTGGAAAAAAACAAACAGTTTGGACAAGTAAAACATAACTGTGAAGGTTTTCAAGAGAACCTGAGCAAAGATAAGGCGTTTCAATCCTTCTGCCAAATATATTTGCTCTCTGAAGTTCATACTTATGTTTTAGAGGAAAATTAAAAAAGAAATACTCAGGGTTCAAGACAAGAAAATAGCAATCTGAAGAAATATCTCTGGATTAGACTTGTTTGATGAGATGGAATGTCTCTTCACACATTGAGGTAGCTTGTTTCAAACCCCAGGAAATTTCTTGCCACTAGCCCTTTTTTGCTTCACTGAGTTTTTACCACAGTTTACACAACAAAACTGTACCTTTTTTTCTTTTGTGAAGGGAATTACAAACACAGTAAGTATAGAAGGCTTGGCTGACTGATTGAAAAGACCTAAGCAACCCATTTGATACTTCTAATTTTTCAAAGGCCATATAAAAAGGTAGCTGCTATTATGGCTTAGCTATGAGGTTTTCATGACTTGTACAATTTACTCAATTTGTGCAAAAATTGATCCAAAAAGTCTCCTTAGACCAAGAGTGGGCAACAGCTGAGAATTCAATAGCCTCATGTCACCGCTGTAGGACCTTGGAGAACCATTATTCTCCACACCACCAGTGTAAACTTTTGAAAAGTCAACTATCCTGTCATTTCCCGAGGAGGGGGAATTACTTTCACAGTTCTTTGGTGGAATTTGTGAGTAATTATATTTCAAAATTTTTGAAAGTGCTCTGTGACCCCAGGGACCCACAAAATGGCTAAAGAACCATCTACTCTGAAAGAAAACATCTCACTGTCCTTGCAGTCAAGCAGAGATTTTTTTTTTTTTTGGTAATTTCTTATTCTTACACACAACCATGAGAATTTACATCACCCTAAGAAAGAGAGTTTAAGATATTTTAGAGGTAAGCAGTTATTCTCTGTGCATTTACTTGCCAAATTAGTGGGGTGCTCCCTCTGTTTGCATTTCGATTTTCTCCTGAAGCTTTTGTTCAATCTTCAAATTATGTGATTGCTCTCTTCGGGCTGCTTATAATGAACCTTCCACCTCTACCCAATTTCTGGATGATTTTCTCGTAGCAGCAGTGTGGGAACAGAGTGCATTAATGTACTTTCCTGTGTTCCTTAAAATCATCCTCTTTGTTCTTTGAACTTAGCAGATCAAAGTTAACATACCAAGATAATTTCTCCAGCTTATTTTTCATCCTGCCTACATCCCTAGACCAGGGAGGAAAGATCTCTTTGTAAAATAATCATACTTTTCCCAACATCACATTAATCCTGTAATGGAAGGGAGTGAGGAAAGGAGATTCCACCTGAACCTCAGGAAGAACTTCCTGACAGACAGGGCTGTCTGGAAGTGGAATATGCTGCCTCGGAGTGTGGTGGAGTCTCCTTCTTTGGAGGTTTTTAAGCAGAGGCTGGATGGCCATCTGTCAGGAGTGCTTTGAGGGCGTTCCTGCATGGCAGGGGGTTGGACTGGATGGCCCGTGTGGTCTCTTCCAACTCTACATTTCTATGATTCTATGATTCTATGATTCTATGAGTTTTGGTTTTCCTCAGAGTGACTTGTGGGGTCTATTTCGACCTCATTTCAATCTCAAGGTTTGTTTTTCATTGAAGGATTGGGATTATTTAATCAGACACTTTTCAACATCACTTTCCCTCAATGATGGTATGATAATGGCCCTTCCCATTGTCTGGGCAACACAGTTGAAGGGTAGTCTCTCCTCCAGGTAAACAAAGGGTTAATGAAGTGATGGTTTCAAGTTACCTTTATTGGGGGTCAGAATCAGGGAGAAGCAACAGAGATTATGAAGGGCAATGGCCCAATAAAGATTACCATTTTGGAGAGAAGTGTGGAAGCTTTGCGATGCTTCCAAGTGAGAGGTTATCAGAACTCAGAGTGTCATAAGACACAGGCCCTTTCTGCTCTACACTGTTATAGTGCTATTATCCCACTTTCAACATCCTGTGAAATTCTGCGGTTTGTAGTTTACTGAGACCAAAGAGCAATCTGGCTGAGAATTCTAAAAGAATCTCCTAAACTGCAAACCCCAGGATTCCATAGGATGTTGAAAATAGAATAATAGCACTATAACAGTGTAGTGTGGAAAGGCCCACAGAGAGAGAGGGAGAGGGAGAGGGAGAGGGAGGGAGGGAGGGAAGGAGGGAGAGAGAGAGAGAAAGAGATCAACAAAGGCTTTGGAAGTGATGGAGAGGTGGAGGGGGTGCCGCCTGCCTCACCTTCCCTAGGGAAGCTTGGTTATAGGCTGCACAAAGAAGTCCAGGCTCCTGGTTTCTCATAAACATCCAAGACTCAGAACACCTTCTGTCTTGTGAGTGGAATAGGAGAGTGCAGCTAGTCACATTAGGACTTGTGTTTATCCTAACCTCAATGGAGTATGACCTGACACTGCTTTTGTAACTTCGTAATTACTTCTAAGTAACACTTGAAGAAAGGTGTCTTCAGGAACAAGACACCCTTTTAGTAATGTTAAATTGCTTGCTTAGAATAAAAGCTTTCCTTTAAAAAAACTTCCTCTTCATCCTCCCTTCACATACCTTTGCTGGGTGTGTGTGTGATATGTGTATAGGATTCTCTTCTCCCATGGGAAGGGGGAAAGAAAATCTCTGCATAGTCTGAGAGTGCAAGTTCAACCCTTCAGTAACTCCCACTAGGTTACTGAGTCATGGGGTTTGTGGAAAATAGCATTGGTGGCAGCTAGATGAGGAAAAACAAATGGAAACTGAATCCAGACAAGACAGAGGTGCTTACTATTAAAGTTCCTAATCCGAGGTTGGAGGTGTGTCAACCAGTTCTGGATGGGGTCACGCTCCCCTTGAAAGACTGTGTTTGCAGCTTGGGAGTGCTTCTGGATCTGCCCCTCCTAATGTCTGCTCAGATAGATAAGATGGTCAGGAGTGCTGATCATCAGCTTCAGCTGATATGCCAACTGTGCCCCTTCCTAGTATTAGATGATCTAAAGATGGTAGCGCTCATGCTGGTAACCTCAAGGTTGGACTTCTACAATGCGCCCTACATTGGGCTACATTTATACTAAGTTCAGAAACTCTAACTGGTCCAAAATATAGCAGCCAGATTGATTACAGGTACATTGCGGAATGAACATATTACACCAATACTAAAATCACTCCTCCAGGTGCCAATTAGTTTCAAGCCAAGTACAAGGGCTTGGTTATTATCTTTAAAGCCCTACATGGTTTGAGTCAAAGTTACCTACAGAATTGTCTCCTCCCATACAATCCGTCCCATACACTCAGGTCCTCTGGGACCATTTACTTAGACCGCCTAAAACAAGACTAGCAACTGTTACTCAGAGGGCCTTCTCATCAGCTGCCCCTAGACTGTGGAATGACCCACCAGAAGAGATCCAACAGGAAAAATATGCTGTCTGAATTTAAAAAACTGCTAAAGACTGATCTCTTCCAGCAGGCCCACCCAGTCTATTTAAATTATGAAGCATTTTAATTATGATTTTAATTATATTTGTATTTTAATGGTTTTATGTTTTCAGTGTATCTTAGTCATAATGTGTTTTAATTGGTATGCTGGTTTTAATTGTATTTTAACCTCTGTTGTACCTGCCTTGAGCTTTGAGGAGAGGCAGGTAACAAATAAAAAATTATTATTTATTATTATTAGATAGACTTTAGAGGGGTCCTCTCTCCTATTTGAAGGAATGAGATAGGGCCAGAGCTATTACACTGTATATGACCCTTCATTTCTACACTGTCTCCATACAACCACCCTATGATGTAGGTTAGATTCAGACAGAGGAGCCATGGCCAATTGTGGAAGGCTGGGGACCTCATTAGCCCCCAGGACAACTTGGAGGACCACACCTGCTTCTGCAAATACTCACACACATACACATGCACCTCTAGGAATACAGGGGCACTTTCGCCATGTTTGGGGTTTCCAAATGTCTCTTCTGGGCCTAAATTTGCCAGGAGGCACACCAGATGTGTTAGCGGTGTCCGTCTCACTCCTTTACTGGATATTTTTGGAGCATTGTGGGGCAAAAAGAGTTCATTTCTTGAAAAATTGCACAAAAAAAAAAAATGTTTTTGACCCCTGGGGACCCTAAGGGTCCCCAAAAATGGCAGAAATGCCATCAACATTCTGTCATTTTGGAACACAATTTTTTCAACTTTTTTTTTCAGAAACATTTTATGCAAAAAAACGAAAAACAAAAATGAACCCAAGGCCCCCAGGGGCCACAATGATGGCCCTGGGGAAATTATATGAGGCCCACAGGCTGTACTTTGCCCACCCCTGAGACTGTTATGTCTCAAAGGGAGGGGGAGACTCAAAACCTGGACCTCCCAAGGCCTAATCTAATCTAAGCACTATATCACAGATATTTTCAAGTTTATGGTAGTGATGTTTTTGATCTTAGAAGCAAGTTATTGCGATAACTAATTTGTAATTAGCTCCTTTTTTTCCCCAATGACAGAGCTATAAATATATTGAATTCTGATTACAGCGTTATTACAACTTAATGAGGAATAACTCCACTCCCTTTGCGGTATAACTACATTTTTTTTAAAAAAAAATGCTCATAGTCACAGGGATGTGGCTTTACTACACGGTGGAGGAAGAATACCACATGCCTCATGCTGTGTTGTGGATGTCAATGTCACAAGGAGGTGGATGGCAGGGGAGCATGTTGCGTCCCAATAATTACTGGTCAATTACTGGTCTGTTGAATTTGGAGACTCCACAGGAATGCAAAGAGTCTGTTTTTAAAAACCATAACCATGTTATCTACTTACTTCTTGGGCCTTGGAATTATAACTGTGTTCTAAGCAAGAACTGGGGGCAGTTGCAACTTCTTTAAGATTTTCTTTGATGTTGAAAATTGGCCCATGTCATTGCTTAAGGATAAGCTTAATGGGGTTGAATCATACAGCAAGTGCTCTACAGCTTTCCATCCACTGACCCACATGAAGCAGGTGGTAGAATCAGGTCCTTAACAACTAAAGCCATTTCCTCACTACATTGTTATAGTGCTATTATTCCACTTTCAACATTCTGCAGAATGCTGGGGATTGCAGTTTAGGGAGGGGCCTTTAGAATTCTCAGCCAGAGAGCAATTTTGGCCTTAGTAAACTACAATCCCCAGAATTCTACAGGATGTTGAAGGTAGAATAATAGCACTATGACAGTGTAGTGCAGAAATGGCTTAATTCTTCCCTAACTCTCCCAAAGCCAGAAGGTACCTGTGGCCAAATAATTCCCCCCTGGGCTAGTGTGCACAGCACTTCCCCTGCAGCAATGCAACTAGAAGATGGATCAACAGAGCAATATGGAGTGGAACCAAACACAGGAAATCAGCCTGTACAGTTTGACCCATTCTTCTTATCAGCTGGAAGAACAATACCCACTGGTTACTTGGCTGTTCAGAAATGCTTGACTGCATGGCTGGAATCTTGTTGGATAGTCCCAACTTGAGTAAACCTCTTAAACTGATTCTTCAACGGTGAGTCAAGACATAGGTAAAGATGATCATGGATTCTGCCATTATCGAAAGCTGTTTGTTAACAGCAAAACCTTGAACGTGAATGTGAGAAGCTGTTGCTGAATAAAAGTACTGGCCGAAGTTGTGCACTTCTAGAAAAATTGCAGTATAATCTTATTTTCATTTCAGCTTCTTATAGAATGTTTTTCTCCTAATTTCAGCTGACTCTATTTCCTGTGCAGCAGAATAAAGATCTGAACATAAACATATCATGAAGCAGAGGAGATAATAAGGGTGTATTAAAACAACTTGTGTTTTATTATACAGCAGCTTTGTATATGTAGATCTGAAACAAAGCACGCAAAATAAGCTTTTACAAGCAACTTTAAGCACAGCAGCGTAAAATAGGCCATATACACTCTCCAACAAATTTAAGAACAGGCCAGGGACAGGTTATTGGCCAGCAGGATCCTCTGTTATCCAAGCAGGAATCTATGCTTGAAGGTCTGGTGAATCCTGCAGAGGGGAGAAAAATGTTAAGAAATAAACAGGAACACCAATGGAAATTCAAACAGATGTCTCTTATTCACATGAAAAGAGAGGGGTCCTTCTGCATTGCATTCAAAGGATATCTAATCCAGTACATGATTATCAACAGTTGTTACCAGGCTGTGCACCCTCACACCTTGATATGGTTTAATTAGCAAAATATAATTTAATTGGCAAGATATATTAATTAGCATTGATATAAAATGTACTCTTATGAGACTATATGGCCAAGCTGAACAGGAGGAAGATGCTGGTCAAATATGTGTGCTGTAAAGTAGGTCAGAGACCACTTCTAGGCATAGCCAGGTCATAGTCAGGAAATTACCAGGTAACTCCAGAGATAATAGGTTTAAGCCAACTGTAGCAATAGCATGTGTATTTCTATATCGCTTATCAGCTACGTGCCCTCTAAGCGGTTTACAATGTGTTTAGCTAATTGCCCTCAACAAGCTGGGTACTCATTTTACTGACCTGCAGAAGGATGAGAGTACTGTCCTTAGGGAGAGTCTAAGCCACATTGCTGATAATTTATTGCTCTCCAAGACCAGCAAATATTACCCACTATATCCTGAAACTTGCTCTCTAAAATCTTTCCTCCTTTTTTCCTTCAGTTAGCTTTGTGTGAGAGTGTGACTGTTTGGATCTTGTGTGTATGTAATCAGTTCCCCAATAAAACACATTTGAGCTTACTTTTTAATTTCTGGCCAATTCTTCCATGAGAAGACCCAGTAAACATTGGTGGAAAGATCTTGCTAGGTTACACCCCTCTCTTAGGCCTCCTAATGTGAGCGAATATTCCCCACTTTTGCACAGAGGTACTGGTATCATGAGCGGATCCTTGGTCACCCATGATTTGAAGTAACATAGTGGCCAGTCTAATGCTTCTCAAAAATGCAGAAAGGGTGTGAGCAGTAACACCAGCCATATGTCCTAAGTTTTCTTCCATTGTAAGCCCTTGAGCAAAGAGGGAAGGGCTACCTCAGCCAGGAATTTCCAGCTTCTACCCACTACATATGTGCTCCCTGGTACTGCCTTCTTTTGTGTTCCCATGTGGAAGCAAAAAATATGAGTAAAGTAATTCTTACCTAGACCTGTGCAGTGACCTTCACTGAGGGGGAAGGATATGTCTTTGAGGGTTGCCATAAGACGGATGAGCTTGTAATATGTATTGGCACTTTGTACCAGATCACAACATGTGATGGGGGTAGGGCAAAGGCAATTTATGCCTGGTTTTCCCTGTATGTGTTCTACTTGCATCATTCTCTTGACCCATCCTCCTGTCCTCAAAGTAATGTGAGTTTATCTGGTCCTTTTGGGACCAGATAGAAATTTTCAGCCCCTTTCCCCCTTTTTTTTCCCTATCCCACATGGAACTTGATGGATTCGACAATTGGCTTAGGGTGGCATCGTTAATTAGGTTTACATGTTGTTATTGCCCTGGCTAGCCCAAGTTTGGAGATATTAAAAGATATTGTTTGATATCAATAATTCGACCTCACATACCCATTCCCCTCCATGTGCTTGCGAGGCCCCCGGACAAGCACGCACACAGGCTCAACCGACAATCGCTGTAATATTACAACACAATACAGGGAGGCCAGAAAATAGCCGACTCGCGGCTTCAGGAGACATCAAGGCAAGTACCTCAATTATGTATGCACGCAACTTTCCAAAGGTCCTCTGCCCCACTCTGGCAGCTTGATGATCTCACTATACAATGTCCAAGCACTCTGCGTTTGCATACTGGCTACTCTATTGACAATTTGGCTATAATTCAATCATTCAAATTATGACCTTTTGGAGGCTTTGTCTCCAGCCCCAAATCCAGTGTTTTCCCCAAGTCGAAACTAGCCTGTGGTCACAATTCTCCTTATAAAAACCCTGACTTTGAGCACTTCTTCGGATCGCTCTTGGCTTTGATCCCACCTTGCTGTCATTTTGTCCAGTGAGCCTTCCCCTCAGCTCCACGTGCTGAGATTCACGCTCCCCAGCTTCTCTGTTTCCAACCAGGCTTCAGGACAGGTGAAGTATCGCCCAAACCAACAACTCCTCTAAAAATCCCTCTATCCCTCTCCAACCTTTATTTCTATAGTTTCTCTGTGTGTTTGTGTTGCATACACCGATTGATTGTATTTTTAATAAAATTCACATTTGTTATTTCACTCCGGTGTGCTCCTTGACTCGGCCTGACTGCATAGACATTGGGTTCAAGATCTTGCTACGTTACCCTGCCTCTTGCAGTGCTAACTTGTGCTCTTTGACTAATTTCCCCAACTTGTATTTTGAGAGCAATTTGGTGTCCCTCCCGGGACCCCCAGAAATCAGGGTAACAATGTGGCAGGTAGTGGGGGAAGAATACAAGACTTTGGAGATCACCTCCTGGTACCCCCTTTTGGTGTAGGGTAGGGCTCTGGAACCTCCGCTTTAGGGCCCGGAGTCACAAGGGGTAGGGAAGGAGACTATCCTTGAAGCTAACCTGGAAATAGATTCTCACTTGTAGGGCCGTGTGGCTTGGGTGGGAATTCTCCAGGTTTATTTTCTTTTTCTCTTTTTCCTATTTCTGTTTTGTGTGTAGTTTTATAGTATTAAACATGTGTGTGTGTGTTAGGTTTTAACAGTCTCTTGTGTGTTGTGTGCCATGTGTGTGCATTAATAAAAATATTTAAGAAAAAAATGTTACTTCAATTAACTGAAGAAAACATAGCTCATGGAAACAGACAACTGTGCTGTTTGCTGTTAACTGTTAACAATGTCATTCTTATCTTGTTCAATTACCATCCAAATATGTATTACATTCATGTGCAACTTACCAGGATCAATGAGAAGAATTACTAAGAAGAGGATGATTGAGTAGTGGCAGAGAGTCTCCATTCTTGAATAGCAATCTGAAGCCACTGACCTTAATAGAAAATATGGAA
Source organism: Cyclura pinguis (assembly GCA_030412105.1). Taxonomy (NCBI): domain Eukaryota; kingdom Metazoa; phylum Chordata; class Lepidosauria; order Squamata; family Iguanidae; genus Cyclura; species Cyclura pinguis. The sequence continues at coordinate 10,199,624 of CM059599.1, read as the reverse complement.
TTGGCTTAACCACTAGCTTAATGGTGGCATCTCTCACATGGAAAAGACTTTTAGGAATTGCAGTGGGAATAAAGTTAATAAAACTTAAGTATTTATTTTTTCTGTGTAGCAAATAGATTTCCATGGAATCGCAAACATGCCATCTCTGAATTACATACTAAGTCCTGTTGTTAGGTCTTAATGGAAGTCTGCATTAGAACTTCCTTTGTTAGAAAAGAACAAAAAGTCTCTGGTTCACTCTTGAATGTCCCCTGTCTGAGACACTACAGAGTCTTTGTCAGTCAGTGGAGTCAATGCCGATCTAGATGGATGAATGTTTTGGTGGAGGGTAAGAGCACTCTGTGTGTTTCATAATCTGCAATATTCCAAAAACTTTAGCCAGCCAGTATTGTATTTAAGTCTTTTACTCCAAATATCAAGTCCTTGCAAGATACTTTCAGGTCAAGTCTCAAGTCTGGGAGCCAACTTTATATCCCAACCTAGATTCCAGAGTTTCTGGGCAGAATCGACTAAAGTCAGTTTTAAGTAGAGTCAGCTCTCCACATTTTTGATTTTGTCCTCTCCAGTTTCGAAAGTGGGGGATAAGATTCTTCTTACTCCCCCTTTCTGAAGTTGGAGGCTTTTGTGTCAATGGGAATAAAGGAGTCTGCAGGTTTGGAAGTGGGGAAATAGGATCTTTCTTACTCCCCATCACGGAAGCTTCAAAGACTTTGGAAGAAAGGATCCTTCCTTCACAAGTCCATTGCCTGACACATTTGTTATTCCCCTATGAGAAACAGGCCCTGTGCTCTGAGTGTGAGTCTTGCCTTCTGCTCTTAGGAGAAGTTTTAGAAGGTTCCTCTGATATGCAGTGGGGACAGGCTGCTGAGCAGACCTCAAGCCCATCTCGAGCCTGTTGCCTAATCCATTTGCTGTACATCTCCAAGAAATTCACCCACACTTTGGACTTGAGACAGATTGTCATGTGACCAGTAGGCAAAAAGGGATGGATACATTCAAAGTTTAAGATTTCTGGGTGAATGTGTTACATTACTGAACCAAGGGCAGCAAGTAGGTCACTAAAAATATGCAAGTCACAAGTTGAGTCAAGTCAGTGCATCATTAATTGCTGAGTCGAGTCCAAGTCAAGTCACTGAAGTGACTTAAGTCTGACTTGAGTCCAAGTCAATTGACTCAAGTCTACATTACTGGTGATATCTCAGTAACACATGCATACATGGAAACAGCCTTCCCACACTCTGATTTTAATTTTAACACTTTCAAAATAAAGCATAGAGTATATGTCACCATAGAGGAGAAACTGTGGCTGCTTAGAAGGACTCATATTTTTCAAGACCAACAAGGATTTTTTTTCCTTAATACATTAAATTATTTTTAATATTATTATTCAGATGAAAATTCTTTCCAAGCGTAGAAATCATTCCTCCCCGTCAGCTGTGATTGGGCTTTTTTTTTTTTTTTTGGCATGGTTTAGTATGTCATTGCATACGTGCGTACATCGTCAGATGATGTGGCATGTTGTAAGAAGTGCCGCTTTTCAGAACTGATACTATTATGATCCTGTCTATACCAGTTTCATTCAGATCTTTTGGTCAGTTAGCTCAGAAATGTAAAAAGATAATGAAGAAAAAGGAGGAGGAGGAGGAGGGAGGGCGGGAAGGAGGGAAGAGGGGAGGAAGAGAAGAGGACAAGGCTTATAAGAAGAGGACAAGCAAGAAGAGAAGAGGAGGAGGAAATGCTTATATTTGTGATCCCAGAGGAAGTGCTTCAGATAGAAAGCATCAAGGCAAATATTGAAAAAAAAATTTTTTGAAAGTAAATGGCATTATTGTAAACTAAAGAAGAAACTGTTAGTTCATGCAGCAAGATTGCACCAATCAAATAAAAGAAACACCATGACAAAACAGTTGCAATAATATTTCACAATCTATTCAATCTAAGTCTGAAAAAGTTGTCTAAGGCCCTTTCCACACGAGGCTGGTAAATCGGTTTGTGCCATTTCTTACCGGATTTTCTGGGCTTGAAACAAGGCAGACTTTCCCTAATTTTCTTCCACACAGCTACTGCATATGTTCCATTCTGATTCGGAAGAGTGTGAGTTCATGAATCCACACTGCCTCTGCTGTGGCCACTCCCGCTACTCCCCTCATCCCCCCCCCGTCAGCTGTGATTGGCCTTTTTTTTGTTGTTGACATGGTTTAGTATGTCATTGCATACGTGCGTACATCTGTACTACCCCCTGGCCCCTCCCATGAACCCTCCCCTGACCACCAATTCACACTGGCATGAATGCACATGTCTACATCACTTTGAAAGTGTGAATTGGATTGATCTGGAAAATTGGAAAACCGATTTCTTCCGGTTTTCAAATAGCACGCTTTACCACCACATGGAGGTGCATCTATTTGGAATTACGTGCAGAACAAAGGTAAATAAACTGAACCTAGTCCACTCTAAGGTGCAGAAGACCTCCGTGGCAAGACGCACTGGCCCGCCTTGATAACCGCATGCAGAAAGGGCCTAAGACGCAGTAGAAATCTGATGGAATTTTAAGCTGATAAACTGTTCGAACATAATATGCCAGACATAACTATAGCTGAGAAAATGAAAGGTTGGATTATAAAGGTTTCAATCCTGGGGACAGAAGATAACAAGGGAAAAGATAATGACATATCAAGAACTAAGATTCAACACCTCTGGGGGGAAAAAATGGTTCCAGTGGTGCTGGGTGTCCTGGGAGCAATTTCAAATGGACTGACAAAACATCTGAAACGATCACAAAGTTACAAAAAGTGACATAATTTCCATGGTTGTTGTACTTGCTTAGAGCATGACATGGCATTGAGACCATTATTAGAATGCAGCAGTTGTCATTAGTACTCATATCTGAAGCAATGCTAAGCAATGAGACAAATTTAATTGGTTTGAATTTTTTCTATCTCTGGAATTCAATTTTGTTCTATTTTACATTATTTTGCCAAGATTCAGCAGAATAAAATATAGGCCCAATCCCAAGGTGAGAAAGAGACACAAAATAACCCAGACAGCTACAGCTAAACAGTTGCTTGCAATTACTTACCAAAGAGATGGAAACTTTGATTGCTTCCACTTAGATTTCCTTCTTAGGCTCTTTGTCAGTATTTTAAATGAAACAGTAAGTTCTTCCTCTTTAATGGATCTATTTGAAAAACTTCTCTTCTTGGCTGACCATTTGGATGGCATGTCACCTTATAAGCATGGAACATGATGTGCCACTGAGTTCATTCATATTTCTTAAGGAATTGTGAGTTAATTCAGTTGTGCATCATGTTCCTCACTTAATGTTCCTTTGTCTACTTCCTTTCAGTAGAAAAGTCCATAAAGATCCAAACTCCTTGTAGGTTATATTTCTGCTTATGCCTTATTGGGAAAGTGAATCCATTTGCAGTGTTTTATCCCACCCTCCCAACTATATATCATACTGTTGGTGTGTGTGTGTGTGTGTGTATGTGTGTGTGTGTGTGTGTTTAATGGTAAAGACTGACATCCCAAAGATTTGAGAGGGAGGAACATTCTTTTATAAATACAGTATACTCTCCAACATTTCATAGATGAAGGTCAGGACATTTGTAGGCAAGCAACATCAAAGAGTTGTCAAGATGACAAAATATTGATAAGGAAGGACATACAAGTAGTGTGCTTTTGTCTGAGACTACTAGGAAGGGCAATATTGCTTTTCCCCTTCCCATGTAGAGTTAACTGAGTCTAAACTCAAAGATGAGAGGAGAAAGAAACTGGATCATTTTAAGAGCAGCTGAAAAAGTAGAACAACAGAGGAATAATCAGAGTTTTCCTTCCCAAGTAGGGACAGTTGAAAGGTGTGATACCCACCCAGAGAAACCTTGCATTTTGTAACTATTCTTCACTCTGATTCGCAATAAATCTCATCATGATTAGCATGCTAATATTAATGGTATCTAAAGTTGCCTCTTTGGATATAAGACTGTGTCCAGTTCTGGGCACCCCAGTTCAAGAAGGACATGGTCAGGCTGGAGCAGGTCCAGAGAAGGGTGATCAAAATGGTGAAGGGCCTGGAAGCCAAGCCCTATGAGGATAGACTTAGAGAGCTGGGTATGTTCAGTCTGCAGAAGAGAAGGTTAAGAGGGGACATGATAGCCATGTTTAAATATTTGAAGGGATGCCATGTAGAGGAGGGAGACGGCTTGTTTTCTGCCACTCCAGAGACCAGGAGAAGGAGCAATGGATTCAAGCTGCAGGAAAGGAGATTCCACCTGAACCTCAGGAAGAACTTCCTGACAGTCAGGGCTGTCTGGCAGTGAAATATGCTGCCTCGGAGTGTGGTGGAGTCTCCTTCCTTGGAGGTTTTTAAGCAGAGACTGGATGGCCATCTGTCGGGAGGGTTTTGAGGGTATTCCTGCATGGTAGGGGGTTGGGCTGGATGGCACGTGTGGTCTCTTCCAACTCTACATTTCTATGATTCTATAAGAGTCACATAACTTTGCATTGGACTCTCTTTGAAATCAAGGCTGTGGCATGTGAAGTTTGTGGTCAGCAGAACAAATACTCAAAACCTTTTCCTTGAAGAAAAATAACTCTGGTCGAGGTGAACTGGAAGTTTGACCTGTGAAATAGGACATGTCATGAGATGTGTTCTCTCCCTTGCAGTTGGCACTCAAAGTCCAAGCCCTTCCATGGGATCTTAACATAAACCAAATGACGAGTTGCTTCCATGAGTTTATTAAATAAAGGGCATGAAAACAGGTAAGTGTAAGGTGCTCAGTTCACGTTAGGTATTCATAGTATTAAGTAGCTACAGATAAAAACACTTTTCTCTGTTTGGAGGTTGCTGCTAAGGATTGCCTGGGATGATCTTCCAAAGTTCTTCTCAAGGATGATTGAAGTGTGACCTGCAAGCTTCATGCAACCCTTGGATCCCATTTTTGTGATCCCAGGTTCTCCCACAATCTCCAAGCCTCCTGTTAGCAGCAATACACCCCATGCTTTAATATGGTCTAATTGGCAAATATTAATTGGCATGAAATTAAGTTGTATACACTTATGGCTGAAAGACCATGCTGAGAAGGAAAGCTGGCTGGGAGGATGTGCACAAGTAGGTCAGAGGTGACCTCAGCATGGCTAGGTCATAAGTTAATTGTGGATTAGCTTGGAAAGCCTGACTTAATGGCTCTAAGCTAATCCTTTCAACTACTCAACCTCAGAAAACTGTACTTAAAAAAATCCCTGCCTAGGTGAAGCAGACAAGCACCCCTGTTGTGCTTATTTCTTACCAAACCTTCCCCAGTCAGCTTACCCAACCAAGACCTTGAGACAAGTGATCCATTCCAGACCCCTTTTGTTTACTCTACCAGAAAGCAATTAACTCACACCACTTCAGGGAGGGAACTAGAGTATAAAAACCCTTCATTTTGACCAGTTACTTTACAGTTCACCAGAAGCTGAACATCATTCTGCCATTTTGAGTCCCGGTTGTGTACTGCCCTTAGATAGAAGTCTAAGCCACATTTCTGCTTCCTCACTACTCTTCTGGGTTGGTAAATATTGCTTATTTTACTCTGAAATCTCACTATCTTAAACTTTCATCCTTTTTCTTTCAGTTAGCTTTCTGTGCATGTGTGACTGTTTGGGTTGCGTGTGTATGAAAGACTGAATCCCCCCCCCCCCCCAAAAAAAAACACATTTTAGTTTACTTTTGAATCTCTGGCTGGTTCTTCCCTGCAGAAGGCCCCAGAAACTTTGGTGTCAAAGATCTTGTTAGATTACCCCCTCTCTCAGGCCTCCTAATTTGAGCCAATAATTCCCACCATTGAATGGAGGTACTGGCATCATGTACTCTGCATCACCACCTTCTGGTGGTAACACCCCCAAACAATCAGTGTGATTTTCAGGCAATTTTTGCCCCCAAACTATGCAGAACCCCAGTCAAATATGTCAAAACATGTGGAAACACACACAAAAGTATCCAGAAACCTCTAATGCTCCCAAATACCTGTGTTTTCATCTGCAGTCCCTCTCAGAATGGTGACAGAAAGTAATGCAATGTTATTTCCTGTTACCATTTTGAGAGGGACAGCAGAGGAAAAAGGAAGTATTAAGGCTTCTGGTGGGAGCAGGAAAGTCTGCAGCATGGATCTAGGAAGGAATTGCCTCCATGCTGTTACCCTAAAAGTTGGGAGAACCTTAAGGTCCTCCAGCAGTACCCATGCCTCAGAGAAATAACGGGGAATTAATTAACTCAAATTAGGAGGCTTGCAAGAGGTGGAGTAACCTAGCAAGATCTGTCCACCAATGTTTACAGGGTCCTTGTAGCAAAACCAGCCAAAGACTCAAAAGTAAACTAAAATTTGCTTATTGAGGGGAATTAAATCATGCACACACACAAGATTCAAACAGCCATTCACTCAACACAAGAGCTAACAGAACAGCTGTTGTGTTTCAAGGAAGGATAGGGAGGAAAGGCTGATAGTGGAGTTTCAGGGTTTGGGACAACAATTATCAATCCAGAAGAGTAGTGAAGAAGCAGTGATGTGGTTTAGACTTGTGCCTAAGGGCAGTACAAATCAGGATTCAATCAACTGATCAGAATGAGGGATTTTTATACCCAAAACCTGCCTGGAGGGCAGGTGTGTAAATGGCTTTCTGACTGAGTAAACAAAGAATTATAGAATCATAGAATTATAGAGCTGGAAGAGACCACGGGGGCCATCCAGTCCAACCCCCTGCTATGCAGGAATACACATCAAAGCACTTCCAACAGACTGCCATTCAGCCTCTGTTTAAAAACCTTCAAAGAAGGAGACTCCAAACAGAAGTTTGCAACAGACACATTGGGGTCCAGAATGAGTTGATGGTCTTACTTTTAGGTGACAGGACTTAATAGACACTAGCTTTGTAATGGTTGACATAATACCTCTGTAATGATGGATACAATAAGTACAATGGGTACAATGAGGGAAATTTCCAGGTCAATGGAAAGAAGGTTGAAACCATCAATCGCTATTATCTGATAGCAGAGCTGTTATAGCTTAGCTTAAACCTATCAGCTCTGCAGTTACCTGGTGATTTGATGACAATGGCATGGGTCAATGTGTTTTGGCACAGAGCTATTCTGCACGTGAGAGCGAATTAGGTTCTCTTTATTTACCATCGTTCCGCACGTAATCCTGAATTAATGTGCCCTCATGTGGTAGGAAAGCACATTATTTGAAAACCAGAAAAAATCCAAAACAATGTTTAAGATCAAGCAGATTCAGACTTTCGCAGTGGTGCAGATATGTACATTTGCACTGATGCAAATTGGTGGGCAGAAGAGGGTGGGCTATGGGCATACTCACCTTCTCCAGCTGTCCCTGCCCACCAAAGGACAGGCAAGCACCATTTTTTGTTTTGTTCAGCATGTCAGGGTTGGCAGGATTTGGCTCCTCTGAGCATAAGCAGAGTGAAATCTGTGAAGCAAGGCTCCAGCAGAGGATCCCAGTGAAGCAGAAAGAATTCCAGAGGTTCATTAAGTAGGACTTAGAGGCAGAATTTATTGCCGAACTCTAAGATAAAGGCTTGGCAAAACATACCAGCATTACAGCAATTAGACAAATAGGAATAACAAGAGATAACAGAGAAAAGACGAGCAGCATTTCCCCTTACAACTAGTAAACTGTCAACAGCATGACAGGTCCTGCTAGGTGTATCTAACTGGCACCTGGTCAAGGCAAACACCAGCCTTTTTATGCTTCCTTGTCACCCTGAAACAAGTGGGGTGACCCATTCACTGCTCTGGCATGTGCCCTTCTCTAATACACAAGTAGTAGCCTAAACAATCCCGCTGACCTTTCACCTGTTTGTCTGGCCACATCTGCTCTTCTTCTGCCGTCCACTCAGAGGAGACCTTACCTGCCCGGCAACAACCTTGACACAGCGAACTTTAGAAAATGGAGTAACCAGACAAAACACGGCACAGTCATGTTGAAAGGAGAGAGCTGTTTTCTATTTTGCAAATGTTTTACCATATTTGCCAGCATTAGACACACTGCCCCATAAAAGCACCCTATTTTTGGACTATATCATTTAGGAAAAAATATTTTAGTACTCTGTTCCCAGTTCCTGTCCTATCTGCTTGGGTGGGAGGACCTCCCTGCCCAGCTAGAAAGAATAGGTTGTGTGTGTGTGTGTATGTGTGTGTGTGTCTGTGTCTGTGTGTAAGTGTAAGAAGCTCCTTCCCCCATTCCTCTCCTCCTTGCCAGGAAACTTTCCTGCCGAGATTGGAAGGGGAGGGAGGGAGTGTGCATGTGTGCGAGTGTCTGTAAGAAGCTCCTTCCCTCCATTCTTCTCCTCCTCATGGGAAAACTTTCCTGCCTAGGTTGAAAGGGGAGGGAGGGAGGGAGGGAGTGTGCATGTGTGAGTGTGTGTATGTGTGTGTGTGTGTGTAAGAAGCTCTGTCCCCACATTCCTCTCTGGGGCAGGATCGTGCAAGCGGCAGGGCAGAGATGAGCAGGGAGTGCAAGATCGATCTCCCAACTTTGCTCTGCCAGGTGATCTGCCTCGGTGGGGGGAGTTGGAATCAAAGAATCATAGAATCAAAGATTTGGAAGAGACCCCAGGGGCCATCGAGTCCAAACCCTTGCTATGCAGGAACACACATTAAAGCATTCCCAACAGATGGCCATCCAACCTCTCCTTAAAAACCTCCAAAGAAGGAGACTCTACCGCACTCCGAGGCAGCATATTCCACTGCCAAGCAGCTCTGACCGTCAGGAAGTTCTTCCTGAGGTTCAAGTGGAATCTCCTTTCCTACAGCTTGAATCCATTGCTCCTTGTCCTAGTCTTAGGAGTGGCAGAGAACAAGCCCGCTCACTCCTCTACATGGCATCCCTTCAAATATTTAAACATGGCTATCATGTTGTTACCCTGATTTCTGGTGGTCCCCAGAAGGCTCTCTCAAGGCGCTCTCAATTATATAATTTGGGGAAATTAGTCAAGAGCACAGGCTAGCAATGCGAGAGGCAGAGTAACATAGTGAGGTCTTGAACCCTATGTTTACTGGGTCAGGCCGAGTCAAGGAGCGCACAGAAGTTGAAATAATAAATCTTGTTTTTTTAATAATCAACAAACAGTGTATGCAGCACACTCACACAGATAACTAAAGAAATAAAGGTTGGAGTGGGATAGAGGGATTTTTAGAGGAGTTATTGGTTTGGGTAATACTCCACCTGTCCTGAAGCCCAGTTAGAAGCGGAGAAGGTGGGGAGCATGGATCTCAGCACGTGGAGCTGAGGGGAAGGCTCGCTGGACAAAGCGACAGCAAGGCGGGACTGAAGCCAAGAGCGATCCAAGGAAGTGCTCAAAGTCAGGGGTTCTTATAGGGAAAATTGTGACCACAGGCTAGTTCGTACTTGGGAAAAACAATGAGTTTGGGGCTGGAGACAAAACCTCCGAAAGGTCAGAATTTGAATGATTGAGTTATAGCCAAATTGTAAATAGGATAGCCAGTATGCAAATGCAGAGTGCTTGGACGTTGTATAGTCAGATCATCAAGCTGCCAGCGCGGGGCAGGGGATCTTTTGTAAGTTGCGTGCATACATAATTGAGGTACTTGCCTTGAGGTCTCCTCAAGCTGCGAGTCGGCTATTTCTGGGCTGCCTGTATTTGTTTGGAATATTACAGCGATTATCGACGGAGCCTGTATGCGTGCTTGTCCGGGGGCCTCGCAAGCACATGGAGAGGAATGGATATGTGAGGCCAAGTTATTGATATCAAAAGATATCTTCATATCCCACAAGCTCGGGCTAGCAATGGCGGTAACAATCCCCCCCCGAAAATGGGCGATGTTGGGGACAATATCAATCATTTTCCAATTAAAAATGAAAAATAGTTTTAGAGACAAATAGGGGTCTACAGGATCAGTGGTAGTATTACTCCATATGGAAAGGGAATTTCGGAGAAAAGCAAAGGGTTTCTATCTTATAAAAACATTCCTAACTAAAATCTAAACCTAAACACATGCACACAAATGTCAATTAAACAACAGTCAATGACAAACTGTCCCATCAATAGAGAACTGTCAATGAATGAGCAATGGTTGTAAATAGGAAATGCAAAACCTTTTGAAGCTGAAAGCAAAAGCGTGACTTCCAATGAGGCACTGCAGGAGCGAACAAAGCAAAGTAGTGAAAGTTACAAAGTATCCAATCTTGCAGACTAGCTAACAAGTGAAAGCTAACTATCCACTGCTTGCATCTTGCAGATCCTTGCAGGAGGAATAGTCCATTTTGCAAAAGTCCTTTGAATCAGAGTTTTTTGGGCAAAAACAGTCTTTATCTCTGTTGGAGGGTGGCTGGATCACTCCCCCTCTATGGTCCCACAGCTGCAGTGGAGGGATAAGGCATCTCCTCAGCCTGGACTCCCGGTTGGAGCTGCGATATTTCATCTTCACCCCCCTCGATAACCGGGGGTGATGGACAGGTCCAGGGGGGTCATCCTGGTTCTCCGTAGCGGTCGACCTGTAGCTATTTTGCAGAAGACTGGCAAAGTTAGCAGCCAATGTTTAAAATAAATGCAAATTACCAGCTTAAAGCCTAATGGGAGTTCGAGCTGGACTTTGACGTTTTGACCACTATTACCTGAAAGTGTCAGTGGGAGCGAGGATTTAAATAGCTACCAAGTATAAAGCAGTATTGGTTGTAGGAAGGCCAAGACGGTATCGAGACTGGGCTGATTCTGAGCCCACATCTCCCCATCGGTCCTAAGAGGCCGATCCCCCAACAAGAAGCCATGCCAAACTGACCATACCTGGTCTGTCGACACAGTCTTCCATCTGCACACTGATCCTGAGGCTAACCTACCACTGGCCAGCACAGGACACTGAGTACCACTCTCCCTCTCGCTCAGACCCAGAGCTGAGGCTCCAAGCCTGATGATGTAAACCCAAGGGCTTGGGGCCGTTGCTGGTACAGGGCTGATGGCTAGATGCTGTCTCTAAGTGAGCAGTATCTCTACCTCATAAAGCTGGACTCCGAGGCAGGCCTGAGAGATGGTCGCCTTCAGATAGGCTTTTGGAACCAATGGGGACGTTCAACTTAAAACAATTCACCTTAACAATTAACTATTTACAAACAATAAGCCTCGGAGCTGTCAATAAAACCAGCCAGCTTGAAGCTGGAAAATCTGCTTCTTGACCCACAGTGTGAGGCCAATCAAGCATATGGCTAATATGACTTGAAATACAACTAGAATGATCAAAGGGTGCAGGGTGAAGTGGGCGATCGCCTGTCCCATGGAAAACCAAATGAAAGTGTCCCACCAGGATTGTTGTGCTGCTGTTTCCAATTCTTCGGATGATTCAATGATCACCTTGGCTGAATGGTTAACTGTCAAGGCAATCTGGTGGAGGGAGTGCAAAACCTCCAATACTCTTTGGGCTAGGTGGGTGAGATTCCTTAGCCATGTAGACATGGGGATCTCATCCTCGATGTGGAATCCGACTAGTTCGGATTCCGTGGGCACGTATCCATTCTCCAGAATATAATCTCTGATCTCCTGCCGGAGATAGAAGTTGTTACCAAAACAATCCTGGACATGCTGAGAACAAAAGCAAGGGTTTCCAGCAGTGCGGTTGATGCTTACGATCACGCCACTGGGCAGTACAGTTATATTTGAGCACGGTGTTCTTAAACAAAAGCACTCACTGTTGATTTGGGCCATGACTGTATAATTAACTGGTACTACTATGTATTCAGAGGCGTTGCCGTAACTAAAACTGTAAAATTTCCGAAAGCACTGTATCCAATGTTGGTGAAATAAACAGCCAGATAAGTCAAATGAGTGTGTACTGTTGGACCAGTGGTACATCTCTCGGGGTAATAGGGTGGCATTGGCAGCTATTAAGGGTGGTCCGAGATGGGATAATGGATGTAGAATTACTGGATCCAGAATCCTCTCATGTATGACTTCCACCTTGAGAGTTAGGCTCTCCCAAGTGGCGTGCCTTATTTGCGCCAAAGCAGCAGGGTGTTCCAAAGATTCTGGGTAACGCTCTCTTAGCAGGCTCAGGATTTCCGGGTGTATTAATCCCATGAGGCTGGCCTGAATCACCTGAGCGGCAAAGATGATTATGTTCCTTTGGTTGCAAAAGAGGAAGAGGCTCACAATCTACAACTACAACTATGACTAAAACAACCTATATACACAAAAAGGGGAAACTTTGCTGGAGTGTGTCTCTTCAAGGTGGCTGCCAGCCCATGAAGGGAAGTAAGGCAGTTGCCTCGCTCTTCTGCTGCACAAAGGAGTGGGTTGCCCAGTCTGGGGGCATCCCCTTCCAGTCCTTGGATTGTGCTGGTTGGTGGATATCTGAAACTACTTGCAAGAGCGGCAGTGCCCGCTCAGTGCTTGAGACCGTTTTGGCCAAATCAAAGCGGAGGCTGGTGTCTGACTCGCGTGCCTCCTGGAGTATTGTCTTTTCTCTTGGCATTGTGGTGACTGAGACGAAGCCATGGACTGTCTTGGCCCGTCTCAGGATCACCAGAGTAAAAGAGTATTGGGTGCCACTGAATGTAAATATAAACTGGCACCAGTATATCTCTGTGGAGGGGAAGGCAGTAGCCGCATCTACCTCTGTGTGGTATTTGGGACTCACAGTCATGTTTGTTAGGGTCTCCCCTGATGGAATACAGTTAGGGGGAGTATGCGGTGTCAAGTCAGGGTGTGCCAGTGTGAGTACCTGTGCTAGCCCGTGCTCTCGTTGGGCAGGAGCCTTTTGCTGCTTGAATCCCCAGTCCCACAGGAAATTCCCTTGAAAGAGGGCATGGAGAGGGTGGACTCTCTCTGCCAAGGTTTCAAGAAAATCTCGGGGGAAACTGCAGGTTTCTAACCGGGGACTCAGAGCAGGGACAATGGCGAGCTTTGAAAGCTTGGGGCTGGCCTCCCCTGGCTGTGTGTTCTCCCTTTCCTGGCTCTCATACGGGCTGGCAATGTCTTGTGCCTTATCAAACTTGGTGGGGGCTTCCTCCTGAACCTTAGCCTGGCGCGATCCTTCTCGGTGCTCTGAAAGCACTATGGTCTTGAAGGTGGCTGGATTTGCACTCGGGGCTGAGCAAGGAGGAGGTGCAATCTGCCTGTCTCTGGTGTGCCTGGGGCTCTTGGGTTTTCTGATGGGCTTGGATTGGGTCCCCCCCACACCGTACCCAGTGAAACGGATAGCATTGGGGTGGGCTCACCCTATCTCCGCATGTTAGGGAGCAGCACTTTTAGCATAGCTCTGGAGTCTGCAGGAGGGGTGGCAGGGGTCTTTTCCCTATCGGTCCTTATGCCTGCCTTCACCCAGAACCTTCCCCATTTGTCTGGTTTCCACCTAGTCATGACATGGGGAAGCTTCCTGGACCGAGGGCACCCCTATTATTGCAGATCCAGGTTAGGGTAGTATCCAACTGGAGGGGGGCCATTGGTCACTGCCTGGACCAGCTGTTTACCGCCCACCTGGAGCTGCTTTTCCAGGGCCTCAATCAGTTCAGAGGTGGACCGCTTGTTGAACTGGCTCATGTCCAGTTCGAACCTACGTAACATGCCCCAAAGTTGTACTCAATCCGAGGAGTACGTTTTGGCCGTGGGATCGTAGCCTCCAGACATTTCCCTAGGAGCGCTTGAGTCTGGAGACTGTTTTGGGATGGCAGGTCGAGGAGTGGAATTCCCTGCCCTGCCGGGTTGGCCTCTGGATTCCCTACCCTGCCAGCGCTGACTGTCCTGTCTATAGTTGGGGCATGAATTCCAGTTCCCCTTCGGGACGGAATTCGGTGCCATGTTACGATGTTGGGAATGGGGCCCATAGTTCGAGTAGGTAACCTCGGCTATGGGTTCCCAATTCCCGGGGTCCTTTCTGTGTGGCTTGGTGGGACGTTTGAGGGATCCTGCCTCACGGAGCAGGTTGGAGACCTGCCGGAGGTTGTTCCCAAATTCCTCCCAGCCCGTTGTTGCAGGATCCACTGAGCCAAGGGCCATCTTCATCTCATGGTTAAGACGTCCATAAAGGAGAGTCTTAAACTCCACATGATTGAAGTTGTACCCTCCCAGGGCCAAGGGGACCTTCTCAGCCAGAATGGCAAGGAGCTGCTTCCATGCCACGTAAGCCTCAGGGTTCTCACAAGGACCCTGCTGCTCCATGACATACAGCACACTTGCACTCTGTCCGGGCCACAAAATACGAATGACCTCTCTCATCCAGTCGTGGGCCTCGAGCCTAACCAGGCCTTGAGCCACCACGGCCGATTCGAGTGTCTGGAGCTCGGAGGGGGACATACAAAGCCGAGCCAGCTGGGTCAGGTCTTGGCTGTTGGCCATGGGGTGAGAATGTACAACTGCATTCAACCACATTATTCCTGTGGACTTATTCAATGGACCCAGCTGGTCCGCTATCGCTTTTGCCTCAGTGGCTCTCCAGGGGACCCTAGTCTTGGTGACCTGCGTCTCCTGGGTCTCTGCCCTTTCTGAACTGCCTTCGCCAAGGGGGGTGGTCAGCCTAGTCATGGACCGTGTCTCTACAGGATTGACTGGGACCTTAGGGTCATTCCAGTCGGGATTGTGGGGAAGGGTTGCCCAAGCATCTCTGGCAGCGGCTCCCCAGAAAAGTCATCAGCGAACATCGGGAGCAGCTCCGGGCACACAGCCGAAATTAGGGCTTTGAGCGTTTGGAGCTGGCTCTCCAGCGCCTCAATCTGCTGGTGGCAAGCGGCATGGTTCACAGCCTCCTGTTGCTCCTTCACTTGCCCTACCATAAATCTGGCTGCAGACCTGGTGTGGGTGAGCTCAGCCTCCAAGGCATGTGCTCGTTCCTCCCAAGTCTGAGCCAGCAAGGTGGCATCATTTAGCTTTTGTGCGAGGCCTGCGTGACGGACGCGAACGTTACTTTGTCCACGCACAGTGCCTCCATCTCGGTCTGAAGCTGGGCATTCTCCTTTTCTACCTGCACTAGTTGATCTCTGGTCTCAACCAAGGCTTTTGAGGCATCTCTGGCAGTCAGCCAAAGTCCCCAGGCTGCCAAAGCATCCTTTGATAGCCCAAACGGGTTCTTTGACCGGTGTGCCTGAGCGTACGCCTCCCTTAGCGTGGCAAAGGGATCTGGAAGCTAGACTCCTTCCAGGGGCATTTCCCTTTGCCTAACACCCACTCTTCTAACTTCCCTCGGACCTCCCTCTCTAACATAAGGTCCTTAACGGCAACCTTGCTGCTCTCAGCCATTTCTAACCACTGAACTTCTTAACCAAAAGCGGGACCAGCACCTGGAGTGACGGGTAGGATCACCTAGACCCCAGGGGATTATAGGGGGACAAACTCTGAGAAACTTCGCTAGGGAAGAGGGATGGGAACCTATCTCCAGCCTGCCCAAACAGAGTCACTTTTGTACACCTAAGCCCGGCCTTCCACCTCGACAGCTTAGGGAAAAAAGGACGAGGTAACGGTTTGGGGACAAGGAGGTCACCTAGACCCAAGGGGACCCTCAGGAGTACTCCGCCTACCTGAAGGGGGGAAACGAACACTCTGGAACTTACTACGCCGCCTGGCCAAGCAGCAGGGGAAAAGGGATGGGAACCTAGACCAAAACCATTCCTAACAGTTTTTCAGGCGAGGGGGCCCTTCCTCTACCTTGGGACAAACTTCTTGAAACCCTAAGTAAGTCGGGACGCACCTGAAATTTAAACAACCGGGATGCACCCACGCTTTCAAAACTATCAACGGGAAGCACCCACACTCTAATTCACTCTAAAGGATGGGACGCACCTGTGTTCTACTCTGTGGAGGGGAGCTTCTTCCCTAAGTGCTTTTGCCTTGCTGCTATGGTGTTGGATGTGTGTGGACTGTTCCTAACGTATCTACAAACGCTTCGGATCCCAGCCCACCTTAGATCCCAAGTTAGGGAGGTACTTCCCAGGACAGCTTGTGCACACCCCTTGCTATCAGACAATGATTCACTGCCCATGGGCCAGCAGTGACCATGCCAGGGCAGCTGACATACACAAACCAAGCAAGAAAGGGGAACAGATTTCTAACCCAGATAGAATAGCTCCTGGAGCTCACACACACAGAATTCACGCACACTTATTCCTTCCTAACAAAGCTCTAGAGACTTGACCAGCCGTCACCTAAGTCTATACCAGCCTGATTTGAGAGGGTTTGCAACTCCTACTCAAATTAGGGGTAGAGGGGCTGCCCATGTTACTCCACCACTCTGTTACCCTGATTTCTGGGGGTCCCGAGAGGGACATCTAAAGGCACTCTCAATTATACAAGTTGGGGGAATTAGTCAAGAGCACAGGCTAGCAATGCGAGAGGCAGGGTAATGTAGCGAAATCTTGAACCCTATATTTACCGGGTCAGGCCGAGTCAAGGAGCATGCAGAAGTTGAAATAATAAATCTTGTTCTATTAAAAATACAATCAAACAGTGTATGCAGCACACTCACACAGATAACTAAAGAAATAAAGGTTGGAGTGAGATAGAGGGATTTTTAGAGGAGTTATTGGTTTGGGTAATACTCCACCTGTCCTGAAGCCTGGTTGGAAGCGGAGAAGCTGGGGAGTGTGGATCTCAGCACATGGGGCTGAGGGGAAGGCTCGCTGGACAAAGCGACAGCAAGGTGGGATGGAAGCCAAGAGCGATCCAAGGAAGTGCTCAAAGTCAGGGGTTCTTATAAGGAGAATTGTGACCGCAGGCTAGTTCGTACTTGGGGAAAACCATGAGTTTGGGGCTGGAGACAAAGCCTCTGAAAGGTCAGAATTTGAATGATTGAGTTATAGCCAAATTGTAAATAGGATAGCCAGTATGCAAACACAGAGTGCTTGAGCGTTGTATAGTTCTATCATCAAGCTGCCAGCGCGGGGCAGGGGATCTTTTGTAAGTTGCGTGCATACATAATTGAGGTACTTGCCTTGAGGTCTCCTCAAGCTGCGAGTCGGCTATTTCTGGGCTGCCTGTATTTGTTTGGAATATGACAGCGATTATCGGCGGAGCCTGTATGCGTGCTTATCCGGGGACCTCGCAAGCACATGGAGAGGAATGGATATGTGAGGCCGAATTATTGATATCAAAAGATATCTTCATATCCCACAAGCTCAGGTTAGCAATGGCGGTAACAATGTCCCCTCTTAACCTTCTGTTCTGCAGACTAAACATACCCAGCTCCCTAAGCTGTTCTTCATAGGGCAAGGCTTCCAGACCCTTCACCATTTTGGTCACCCTCCTCTGGACACACTCCAGCTTGTCATCATCCTTCTTGAATAGAGGTGCCCAGAACTGGACACTGTATTCCAAATGAGGCCTAACCAATGCAGAATAGAGTGGTACCATTGCCTCCCTCGATCTAGACACCATACTCCTATTGATGCAACCAAGAATCGTGTTGGCTTTCTTTGCTGCCACATCACACTGCTGACTCATGTTCAGCCTGTGATCTACCAAGACTCGTAGACCCCTTTCACATCCAGCCATGCATTCCCTCATCCTATATTTTTTCTACATAAGTGCAGGACTTTCCATTTCTCTCTGTTGAAATTCATTTTGTTAGCTTTGACCCAGCTCTCCAATCTCTCAAGGTCATTTTGAAATTTGATCCTGTCCTCTGGGGTATTAGCAGCTCCTCCCGATTTGGTATCATCTGCAAATTTGATCAGTATGCCCTCTGCTCCTTCATCCAAATCATTGATGAAGATGTTGAATAGCACTGGGCCCAGGACAGAACCCTGTGGGACCCCACTAGTCACTTCTCTCGAGGATGAAAAGCAGCCATTGGTGATCACCCTTTGGGTTCGGTCAGTCAACCAATTACAAATCCAACTAACAGTAGCCCTGTCCAGCCTGCATTTGACTAGCTTCTTTGCAAGAATGTCATGGGGAACTTTATCAAAGGTCTTACTGAGGTCAAGATATGCTATGTCTACAGCATTCCCTTCATCTATCAAACTTGTAACCCTATCATAAAAAGAGATAAGAATAGTCTGGCATGACTTATTTCTGAGAAATCCATGCTGGCTTTTAGTGATTACAACATTGCTTTCTTAGTAATTACAAACTGACTGTTTAATGATCTGCTCCAGGATCTTTCCTGAAATTGATGTCAGGCTGACCAGGCAATAATTTTTCGGGTCCTCTTTTTTCCCCTTCTTGAAGATGGGGACGACATTTGCCTTCCTCCAGTCTGCCGAGACTTCTCCTGTTCTCCAAGAGTTCTGAAAGATTATTGGAAGTGGTTCAGAAATGACTTCTGCCAGTTCTTTTAATGTCCTTCAATGTAATTTATTTGGCCCTGAGGACCAGATGAATTCCTCTAGTTTAGCCAGATATTCCTGTACTACTTCTCTACTTATTCTGTGCTGCATTTCCCTCGCTTCCTCACCTGCTCGCATTGCCTCAGGTTGAGTACTTCTATCTTTTTGGGAGAAAACTGAAGCAAAGAAGGTATTGAGTAGTTCTGCCTTCTCACTTCCCCCCGTTATTTATTGGTCACCTTCTCCACGCAGTAATCCTATCTTTTCCTTGTTTTTCCTTTTGCTGCGGACATATCTAAAAAAGCCCTTTTTATTGTTTTTGATGTCTCTGGCAAGCCTGAGTTACCATTTTCGCACCCCATTTTCAGAAGGCATTTAGGGGGTGCCTCTTATACAGTGGCAAATACGCACCTACATAGATACATAGGTATATAGGTACATACAAATGTACCAACTCAAAAGAGAAAAAAAGCCAATCACAGCCACCAGGGTGGAGTGAGGGGAGTAGTGGGAGTGTTCGCTGCTAAAGTAGTGCAGATGTATGAACTCACACTCCTCCGAATCAAAGGAAACACATGGAGGAGCTGTGTGGAAGAAAATGAGGGAAAGCCCGTGTTATTTGGATGCAATAAGACATGGTAAGAAACAACATGAACCGCTTCACGCGCCTCATGCAGAAAGGGCCAATGACCTGTCTGCCTGGAGGGGATCTATGACCTACCTTTGCAGTGCACATGTTCATCCAGTGTCCCCTTCAGCTTCTGCTTTTGCCCATTATTTTCCTCCCACCACCACCCTGGGGTCTATTCTCATCTGCTTCCTGCTGAGGGAAAAAGCTTCATTTCCTTTCTCTTCCATCCTCTTCATTGTCTAGGTTTCCTTAAATCAGGGATGAGCAACTCTGGAAGGCCATGGGGTACATTAGCTCCCAAAGAGATTTTGGAGGGCAGCACCAGCCTCCCAAGGAAAAAGAAGTATTGCCCTGAAACAACCTCTGGGGGCATGGGGGCATGGGGGCATTTACAACATGGATTTTTTGCAGGGAGCCTTCTTAGGCCATTTTTGGTCCAGAAGAAGTCACCTTCTATTCACTTCCTGTTTCAGATCATTCATCTCCTGGGCCTAAATTGGGGAAATGCTTCCCACAATCCCTAAAGGAGTTTCTTTGGAAGGGGTGGCCCCTGGGGTCCTAATCCTGACTAGTAGCTGTGAAAAGACATTTCAGTTTCCTCCCCTCTCCCACAGCTTGTTTCACAGCTGAAAAGACTTTTTAAAGCCTCTAGTCAGAATTTCTGTGAAAAATGGGATGGGAGAGTTGTGGATGTTTGGCAGTTGATGATCTAGTTTCTATTTTCCTGCAACATCTCTCCCCACAAGACCTAGGTCATTTCCACACTAGCCTGTTATAGTGCTATGATTCCACTTTCGACCTCCTATGGAATCCTGGGGTTTGCAGTTTAGGGAGGGGCCACAAAGGTTTCTCAACCAGGGAGCTCTTTGGCCTCAGGAAACTACAAACCCCAGAATCCACAGGAGGTTGAAAGTGGAATAATAGCACTATGACAGTGTAGTGCAGAAATGGCCCTAGTCTTTCACAGAAATCCTGACTAGATGCTGTGAAAAGACATTTTCTGTTTCCTCCTGCCCCACTGTTGGTTTGACACCTGAAATGTCTTTTCACAGTTCAGGATTAGAGACTCAGCTTCTCTCAGAGGCTGAGAGAATGTGACTTGCCCAAAGCCACCCACTGGGTTTCTATGGCTGAGCAAGTATTTGAACTCTGTTCTCAAGAGTCACAGTCCAATACTCAAACCACTACACTGCAGCGGCTCAGTATCACAAGGACAGTGTAAAAATTCTTCAGGCAAAACTATGGCCATTTCCACACTAGACTGTTACAGTGCTATTATTCCACTTTCAACATTGTTACCCTAATTTCTGGAGGTCCCGGAAGTGACACCTCAATGTGCTCAAAATAATGGGGAATGGGAATTAGCTAAGCACTAGTTAGCAATGCGAGAGGCAGGGAAACGTAGCGAGATCTTGAACCCAATGTCTATGGGGTCAGGCCGAGTCAATAATCAAACAGAAGTTAATAATAATTGTTTTTCTTTATTTACAAAGTCACAGCAAATGTACGCACTCACTCACTTAGAGAATTAAGGAATATGGCACAATTGCGCACTCACACACACAGTCCTAAGGAAATAAAGAGAGGAAAATAGATTCGGGATTTTCAGGAGGGTTTTTGGGGAAATACTACACCTGGTCCTGTAGCCTGGTAAAAGGAAAGAAGCTGGGGAGCGTAGGTTCTCAGCACGTGGAGGCTGAGGGGAGGCTCGTCAAACGGAGAGGCAGCAAGTCGGGAGGCAAGTCACGAATGAGCCAATGAGACACTCAAAGTCAGGGGTTCTTATAGGAGAAAATGTTCCCACAGGCTAGTCCATTCTCGGGGAAAACAATGGATTTTGGGCTGGAGACAAAGGCTCCGAAAGGTCAGTACTTTAGATGATTGAATTATGACAGCGTTGTCGATACCGTAGACAGTATGCAAACGCAGAGTGCTTGAGAGTTGGATAGTCCGCTCATCAAGCTGCCTGCTCTGGGCAGGGGATCTTTTGTAAACAGCATGCATACATAATATGATCTTAAAAAGGTACTTGCCTTGAGGTCTCCTAAAGCTGCAATCGGCAATTACTGGCCTGCCTGGATTGTGTTTTGAATATTCAGCTATTTTCGGCTGTGCCTGTGTGCCTGCCTGTCCGGGGGCCTCGCAAGCATGTGGAGAGGAATGGGTAGTGAAGGCCAAATTCTTGATATCAAATGATATCTAATATCCCACAAGTTCGGACTAGAAACTACAGTAACAACATCCTATGGAATCCTGTGGTTTGCAATTTAGCGAGGGGCCTCAAAGGCCCCTCCCTAAACTGCAAACTCCAGGATTCCATAGGATGTTGAAAGTGGAATAACAACACTGTAACAGTCTAATGTGGAAATGGCCTACACTATGGTTCCCCTCTCACCAGCTTTAGGACTTACTGTTTAGCTGCTAATGCCCATCCTCCACAACCACCCAGTAGCTGGTGGAGAGTGGGGTAGGACATGTCTCCATAGCTAGATGTCAGACTGATGACATCACCTACCTAGACCCTTCAGAAGTCCAGGAAGATAGCAATAGCAGTTACATTTCTATACCACTTATCAGTGCAAAGCATTCCCTAAGTGGTTTACAGTATGGTTTTAGCTAATTGTCCCCAACAAGCTGGGTACTCATTTTACTGACTATGGTAAGATGGAAGGCTGAGTCAACCTGGAGCCCTGCAGGATAGAACTCACATCATTGTGGCTGCAGAACCAGAATTTAACCACTGCACCACCAGGTGCCATCATTTTTCGTTCTTTTTTTTTTTCCAACCCTTCTTCTGTTGTCCCCAACTGTCTGTTTCAACCCCTCATAATAGGCTGTACTCTAATTGTTGCTTTATACCTTTATGATTTTTTAAATTATTATAAAGTGTATTTATTTTACTTTAATTGGAGAAATCCAGTTTGGGGATGTGCATACCTGAGTCGGGAACTCTTTATCCCAAAAATGTCAAACCAGCTGACACCATAACAACCTCTGCTCTCCATCAGCCATGATATGATTGTGGAGGGCAAGTTATAGCAGCTAAATAGTGAATCTTGGAGGTGCTGGGGCTTTGGTCATTGTGGAAGGAGAAAGAGAAATTCAAACGTCACATCACCCAAAAAAGACATGCAAAGATGTAAGTTGGATTTGCCTACATCACTAACTGTATGCCAGCATAGAATTACTAAAAATATAGAACATTCATGAGCATGGACATATAAGGGCAATGAATACCAATAAGAAAAAAAATGTATTGACCCATTTGTCTTTCTCAGGTCTTGAATATATAGTGTCTGTTCTTTGGTAAATGAGACATTCTTTGTCTCATGGAACAAATGTACTTGCAGAGATACTTGGGTTTTTAATGCAACTATATAAATTAGAGGAGAGCAGAGATCCTTCTGTTTCTGGGCTGAAACATTTTATTATTGGCATTTGAGAGTATTGTGATTATTGTTTGGATCCATGTTTGTTGATTGCATCCCTGCATTGCATTTGTTCCTAAAGCTAGAACTCACTTTATCAACTGAACCCATTTGCTTTAGAAGGAAAGTTTTGAGCACCCTCAGATGTAAAGTTGGGGAAGGAGGAGAGGCACCATTGTGTTTATAGGACTGGAATTTTGGAAAGTAATTTGGGAAGATTCATGAAATGCTTAAAATGATATAGGCTTTCTCATTCCTTACCAAGGCTATAGGTTGATTGTCCTGGTATTCCCAGCCACCCAATAGAAAATTTGGGGTGGACTCTCTATACTTAGTCTGGACATTTTAACAAACTCAGTCTGGCGCCCTTTCCGCACGGCATTTCCAAAGCGAAAGGGCCCCTTGAGTGTCATGTAAATGTGAAGAGCAGTCCACATGATGCACTCACATTTGCGCAATGCTCAAGGGCGTAATGCGGACCGCACGTGCATTTTTTCATTTTTAGCTTAAAGCCAAAAATGCTGCTTAGTTGCACATTGCTCTGGGGTCCCACACACACTTACCTGGCATGCGGAGCCTTGGGAGTTGGGCCGGTCGCGTTTCCTGTACAGTGCAGCCTGGGAAAGGTCCCAGGCTGCACTGCAGAAGGAAGACACGAAGCGCTCGGGTGACCAGGAAGCAGCTGCAGAGCCGGAGCAGCAGGGATGCAAGAGCCTTCCTCCCCAGGCTTCTTGCGCTAGCCCCACACCCCAGCTCTGTGAAAGGGTAAAGTGAGAAAAGGGTGTAGGTCAAGGAATGGATCAGCTACAGACATTACAGGCACCAACTACAGTCATAAAATGAGAGGGATTATAGACAATTTCTGTACAGAATACACCTAGTAGAAAGACACGAGAGACATACTTTCTGCATTCCTATATATTCTTAGTACTCTGATCACTTTGGTGTTTCTTTCCAAATGATCGATTGTCAAAATTTGCAACACATAACTGTATGTCTATGACACCTTCCAATATATTGACTATAGGGCCATTTACAGCCCACTCCTCCCATACATAGTCCACCAGCTTTATAACACTGACGCATAGTCAAAATGTGTTCAGACAACCCTGTAGGGAAAAAAAAGAAAAAAAAAAGAATGTTGAATGTAGACTTGGGAAAACCATGTGGAAATTCAAACAAGATTCAGAGTTGAAATTCTCACTCATATGGAAAGAGGAAGAATGCTGCTGGGATGGATCAAATGTCTTTCTAGCCTAGAATTCTGTTTCTAGCAGTGGCTAGTAAGAACTTCTGAGAAGCTTACAAACTTTGGATGAGGGCAACCATTCTACCAAGTTTGTCCTTGAGATTTGTTATAATGTGTTTGAATATGATTTTCAGTCAACATATTTTGATGTTTTGATGTCTGAGCATTTCCTGACATATATTAGTTTTCACTCATGATTTCCATTTTTATTTAAGTAAAGACAATTGAAACATTACAGAAAGATATTGCATAATTTAGCAATTTTTTAAAAGTGAATAATTTAAACATTTAAAACAGCCCAAAGCCATGTATGTGTATAAATTTGGATTGAATCATTATATTAAAAAGAAAACTATTTTTGAGAACCAAAACCAAAAATTTGAAGTGATTTTGTGGTCTCTTTAGCAGTGATGTATTTAAATATTTTACTCCAAGTCTCAAGTAAAGTCTCAGGTGTCTACCTTCAAGTCTCAAGTCAAGTCTCAAATCCTTGAAGATAGTTTCAAGTCAAATCTCAAGTCTGGGGGCCAAATTTATACCTCAACCTATATTCCAGAATTTCTGGACAGAATTTTGAATAAAGTCAGTTTTAACAATTTAAGCAGAGTCAGCCTTTCACATTTGCAATTTTGCCATCTGCAGCTTTGGAAGTGGGTAATAGGATAATTCTTACTCCCCATTCCCGAAGCTGTAGGCTTTTGTGCCAATGGGCATAAAAGAGTCTGCAGTTTTGGAAATGGGGAATAGGATCCTTCGTACTTCCCATTTCTGAAGCTGGATGCTTTTTTGAAACAAGGGTGATAGAATCCTTCTTACTCTCCATTAAAGACTTCTTCAAAGACTTTAGAAGGAAGGATCCTTCCTCCTCAAGCCCATTGCCTGACACATTTGCTGTTCCCCTCTGAGAAACGTGTCCTGCACTCTGGAGGCACATCTTGTCTTCTGTTCTTAGGAAAAGTTTTAGAAAGCTCCTCGGATATGCAGTGGGGACAGGCTCTGAACAGACCTCAAACCTGCCTCAATCCCATTGTCTAACCCGTTTGCTGTTTGCCTCCAAGAAATTAACCTACACTTTGGGCTTGAGACAGATTTTCATGTGATCAGTAGGCAAAAAGAGATGGAAATGCTGGCCATTTTTGCACTACACTTGTTATAGTGCTATTATTCCACTTTCAAAATTCTTTGGAATCCTGGGGTTTGCAGTTCAGTGAGGGGCATTTGGAATTCTCATCCAGAAAGCTCTTTGGATTCAGTAAACTACAAACCCCAGAACTCCACAGAGTGTTGAAAGTAGAATAATAGCACTATAAAAGCGTAATGCAGAAATGGCCGTTGTTCAAAGTTGCAAGGTTTCTGTATGAATGTGCTATGTTACTAAACTAAGGGCAGCAAGCAGGTCACTAAAAATACACAAGTCACAAGTCAAGCTGAGTCAGTGCATTATTAATTGCTGATTTGGGTCTGAGTTGAGTCACTGAAGTGACTTAAGTCCAATCTGAGTCTGAGACAATTCACTCAAGTCTGTATCACTGTCCTTTGGTGTCCAGAGGGGCCTAGGGCCTAGGGTTGTCCCTGGTCCTTATTACAGTTGCCTATCCCCAGTCTAGGGGACCAGTGTTGGGATAAAAGCAATGTAAATTAAGTATCAAGATAGAGCAATCACCAGTAGCTCTTAAAAATATTTTTAATTTTTTAAATTCTATAATTTTATACGTTTTTAATTGTTTCTGATGTTTTTGAACATTTTTGGAAGCCACCTTGGGTCCCACTCTGGGAGAAAAGGAGGCATATAAGTTTAATAAATAAATAATAAAATAAACAAATACATAATTTTTTGCATTTCTGAGAAACAGCAAAAATTTATAAGCACTTAATATAAAAACTTCTGAAGTTACTTCTCTCAAATTTTCTGGCTCAATCTTCTCTTTAGGGTTTACTGTGTCTCCTTATGGATGAGTGTGGGGAAAAAGTTATAGCCACATTTAGCTTCTCACTAGAAGCCACTGGTGATCTGGATTCTCAAATCTTTATTAAGATTCAAGGTCCAGATCAGTCTAGATTGAGTCCAGATTGATTCAGATTGAACAGAACCCAGATCTGAATTGATTCCAAACTGAATGAGGGCTTTTCTACAAAGCCCCAATTTCCATATGTATGTGCATATACATCTTTGAACGTCAAGTCATAGTCCAAAAGACATTTGGAAGTGGACCCCATTTTCTTCTTCTCCTGCCATGGCTATCCTTGAAAATTTAAAATAAAAAACACACAGAGTAGTAATGTAAAGAATACTTACAGATATTCTCATCTCAACAAGAAAGAGTGTCTTGACACATCAAGAAGCTCTGAAGAAAAACAGTCAACTACTATGGGATTTTTTTAATGCTGGTAATTTTTTCCAGAAAAAGTATTTTCCCACAGAACACTTTCATATTGAAAAAAAATTCTTGTGTAAAATAAACTGATTTCTGTGCAAAACATTCTTTTTGTGCAAAAAGGCCTGAATTCTGTCAGGCTAGAGTATAATTCTTGAGTGATGTGTTAACACTCATGTAAATACTGTTGACTTAATAGGTCTACCCTTGCTGGGTCTAACAGGATTCAAGCCAAACAACACCTTATGCACAAATGACTGTTTCTCCCAAAGTTACAAAATGTGAAAAAAATGTTTAAAATTGTACAAACATCTCTCGTATTTTGCCCAATGACAGCCTTCAAAATCCTTTGTTTTTGTTTGCAAGAATGAAACAAGTGAAGGTTTACACCCGTAGCATTGTTTCAACCCAAATGAACATTGACTTATTGGGAAGGGTCAGTTGTCTGCCTGTTTTTTTTCCACTTTGATATCTTCAGAGTTTTTCATCAGTTGCTTCTTGTAATGTGTCACCTGTTCCCATAAATCTGTTTCATGTACACTGATCTGTAAATATCTTCATCAGTCCTCCATTACAGGTACATCTTACCTGTAGCAACCAGCAGCATTACCAAGAAGGGAAGGACAAAGAGGCTGCAGAAGTTCTTCATGGTACAATAACTGTGGAAAATTCTGTGTTAAAATGCAAGAATGGAGTTGGCTTCACGCTTATGCCAAATGGTGGGGACGTTGAATGCACCTTTCTTATGGAACCATAAGTACCATTTGCTGGCAACTAAAACTGTCATGTTTCCTTTTCTATATGAAATTTAAGAAAATAGTGTTAAGAATCCACAAGCAAAATTAAGTATTTTGCCCCATTTCTACCAGCAGCAGTGCAACATATACATGGAAGGACCCTAGAATGAATGTATCCCTCACTGGAAATCACATACGTTGTTGCTGTGTGCCTTTAAATTCTTTCCAACTTATGGTAACCCTAAGGAGAACTTATCATGAGGCTTTCTGGGCCTGAGAGTGTGTGACATGCCCAGGTCACTGACTGGGTTTCCCTCTTTGAGTGGGGAATCAAACCCTGCTCTCCAGGTTTGTAGTCAAACCCTCAAATCGTTACACCATGCTGGCTCTCAAAAAACATTTCCAACTTATGGTGACCCTAAGATAAACTAATCATGGGGTTTTCTGAGGCTGAGAGTATGTGATGCAGGTATGGTCACCCAGTGGGTTTCATGGCTGAGTGGAGAATTAAACTCTGGTCTCTAGGGTCATAAGGCCTTTCTGAACTACACTGTTATAGGGCTATTATTCCACTTTCAACATCCTGTGGAATTCTTGGGTTTGTAGTTTACTGAGGCCCAAGAGCTCTCTGGCTGAGAATTCTAAAAGCCTCTCCCTAAACTGCAAATCCCAGGATTCCACAGTATGTTGAAAGTGGAATAATAGCATTATAACAGTGTAGTGCAGAAAGGCCCATAGTCCAATGCTCAAACCACTTCATCACATACATAGACTATTACAATACATTCCATGAGCCATGTGGGATATGTCTGGAAGCCTGGCTAGTAGACCTGAATACTATCAGTTATCTGTTGCGACTGGAGAAAAGGAACTAGATTATCTTCTTCTTACCAATGTAGCAGTATTCTGTGAATCTGATTAGGATTGCAGGTTAAAACAAAAACAAAACCTGGAGCTGCTGCACATAACTTAGAGCTGGAACACACATTGGCAGGGATGGAATTCTTTACTATGTTCCTTCTTGAAGGAAGCCATGAGTAATTTTTGCAGATTTCTTCTAGCTGCAGCAAAGTCTTTGGCCATTTCTGCACTACAGCCCCATCCCTGCATGGGGATGTGTTAAAGCTGGGCTGTGACGTGTGCTGCCACATGACATAGCTACAGTTCTGCTCCCGTTGCATCCCCAGCCATTGTGATTTCACATTATACTGTTACCAGAAAAAGTCTAGTAATAGGACCCTGTTGCTCAATGTTCGCATTGGCTGGGGCCATGTGGTATGATAGTACCGCTATCTAGGTGCCTCCTTCCTCAATGCCGCACAAGAAAAGCCTGGCTGCACTGCAGAGGGAAGGAGTATGTCCTGACAGCTACCATTCACTGGCAAAGGCACTGCTGGGATGGGGTGCAGGAATGTCCTGGGATGCAGGAAAGGTATGGAAAGGGCCTTCAAAAACCACATCATTTTTGAATATTATTTGCAATTCAGACATAATTTCTGTGCAAAATTTGCTTATAGTTGTTTTGTGCAAAAACAAAAACAACAACAAAAAACAGCATGTTTTGAACTGAAGATAACATACCTATGCAAACATTATTTCCTGCACTGAAAATGCTGTTGTATTCTATGCAAGTCACATGTGAACTTTCTACAGGATAGTTCCCCGCTTACAGCATTTTCTGTGCAGGAAACAATATTTCTGCATGGAAATATTTTTGCCATTTTCTGTGCAGGACTGCCATGTATGGATTTTGCACAGAATAAGTCTCAAACCGTGAAGATTCTCATCAGTGTAGAATTCTTCTCGTCAGAGTTTTTAACACTTGAAAAACATGTTTTTGACCATTTTTTTCCAATATTTTCCAATATCCTTCTCATCCATAATGATTGTTTAAAACCTCTAAATACACCAGTGTCCTATTATTAAGAACTTTAAAATAGTACACATATGCTATTGCCTGGAGAAGGATGGACCAAGATACCCAGCAACTTAAACTCTTTATTAAGCCTCAGAGTGCTTTTTGCTGTTTGGCACACACAGATTCCTTTCTTCTCCAGAGGGAAAGAAAGGAAGAGTGGTTTGCCTTTGGTTTAACCACATCTCTGCCTTTCACTGGAAAAGATGAAGAAGAAGCACTGGGAGGTACTGGTTGGGGTAGCCTTCTCTCCTTTGCTTAATGGCTTGAGGGCAGAGGAGAAAGCTGTGGTATTGTCCTTTGTGACATTTATTTATGCTTCTTCAGTGATTCCATTCAACTTTTCCTTTGCCTCTAGAACCATAAATTCCCAGTCCAATATGGGAATGAGACAAAGAGGTACGTTAGATGTTTATATTTAAATAGGAATCTGCAGTTACTTACCAAAGATCTCAGAAGCTTTCTTCCTTTTCCAAGCTCTTCTTCAGGTTTTTACATTTCACTCCTACTGTTCCTCTTTGCCTCAACTATTTATAATCATCTAAGGAAACGTCCACCTTCACAATCTATCTGGATGGTTATCTCATGTCGGAACCAGGGAACATGTTGCCCACCTGAATTGCCTCATATTTCTTAACCAAGAAATACCTCATTGTATGTGCTTTTAACAGTAAGGCACATTGAGATCAAAGTTTCAGCTAGGTTATCATGCTACCTTCACCCATAGGAAGTGAAATCAGTTCCCATACCAGCATTTTCAAGCCACTCTTCCAACTTTCACTGAAATGATTTCAATTCTCTCTGTTTTTCTTTTGTCTTGCACTTTTCTATTCCCTCTATATTTTGTTTCCTTATACCCTATACTTTTTTATTCTTTTTTAAAATTTACTTTTGTGTTCATCTATATTTTGCTTTTCCGTGCCCTCTAGTCTGAATTTCAGGCTCTAAGTACCAGTTTTTATAAATCCAGAGACAATGCAAGATTGAGAAGAAGCCGTTTTTTTAGAAAAATGAATATCTTTTGAATTGTAATGATGCTGAGAACAAACACCCTGATTAAATATGGGCCCACATGACACATGCTTCAAATAAGAAGAAATTGAAGCTGCTTTGCTTGTGCTGTATGCACTGTAAGGTGTGTAATTTAGCAGCCCTCAGTAACAACATTCCACTGCTCCACCAGTCTGTTGTAAAGTCTGCTTCTAAATTTGCAGTAAGGGGTGAAGATTGTCCAGCATCTCCTTTTTCTATTATTCCTCTGAACTGTAGATATCTGCATGTTTGTTTGTTTTTTTCTGTATGCCTCTCCATGGCTTTGCTCAAGAGCTACTGTCTCTCTTCATCCCAAAGTATTTGTTGCCTAACATCACTCTTCCCTTTGCATTCAGCAGACGTTGCAACTCAACCACTCATTGTTTCATCACTATTTTGTTGTTATTTGCTGTCAAGCCAACTTTAACTTATGGCGACCCTAAGAATGGAGGGCCTTCAGGAGCCTCAGTCAACCACTGCCCAGCTCAGATCTTCCACACTCAGCAACATGGCTTGCTTGACTGAGGCCTTTTCCACACTACACTGTTACATTGCTATTATACCATTTTCAACATCCTGTGGAATCCTGGGCTTTTCAGTTTAGGGAGAGGCATTTAGCATTCTCAGCCAGAAAGCTCTTTGACCTCATGAAACTACAAACCCCAGAATTCCACTGGATGTTGCAAGGGCAATAATAGCACTATAACAGTGTAGTGCAGAAATGGCCTGAGTCAGTCCACCTATAGTGTGGTTTCCCTGTTTTCCTACTTCCACTTCACCAAGCATTGGCATCTTTTCCAGTGAGTCATGATATATCCAAAGTATGACAGCCTCAGTTTAATCATCTTCTCTTTTAGTGATAATTCAGGCTTGATTTGCTCTAAGACTCATTTATTTGTCTGATCTCTATTAATAATTAGTAAAACACTATTTTAAATTAGTAATTGGTTTGCTGTATACCACTCTGCTATCTTTAGATAGAGGCCAGGAAACAAATATTTTAATCAAATAAATTGCCCTGGTGATATTTGTGTATCTCAAGATAACATTATCATTCCTTATTCCAAATGTATTGTGGTGATGTTGCTGATGGTGGTAGTGGTAGCTGGTAAATGGTGATTGTTAAACAGAGATGAGCCTACAAAGCAAGGAGCAAGCCCCTCAGTTGGTTCCTCCATCAGAAGAAGGAAATCTGGGCTTCTTTGAAGGGAGTATTGCTAACTGAATTGGAAGTACGAACTTTGCATTAATGTACCAGAGTCCTCAGAACCATCTAAGATGGCCATTGAAATAGTTGACTGGGGAAAAGATGGTTTACATGCAGGATTGCTCCTTCAGTTAGGTAGAGTGAGATGTTCACCTCATAAGATTATGAAGGAATCAATGACTTGGATGAAGGAATAGAGAGCACGCTGATCAAATTTGCAGATGACACCAAATTGGGAGGAGTTGCTAATACGCCAGAGGACAGGATCATAATTCAAAATGACCTTGACAGATTGGAGGGCAGGGCCAAAGCCAACAAAATGGATTTCAACAGAGAGAATTGTGAGGTCCTATGCTTAGGCAGAAAAAATGGAATGCACAAATATAGGATGGAGGACACATGGCTGGATAACAGTACATGTGAAAGAGATCTAGGAGTCTTGGTGGACAACAAGCTGAACATGAGTCAGCAGTGTGATGCGGCAATCAAGGGAGCCAACATGATTCTTGGTTGCATCAATAGGAGTATGGTATCTAGATCAAGGGAGGCAATGGTACCATTCTATTCTGCTTTGGTTAGATCTCATCTGGAATCCTGTGTCCAGTTGTGGGCACCTCAGTTCAGGAAGGATATTGACAAACTGTAACATGTCCAGAGAAGGGTGACCAAAATGTTGAAGGTTTTGGAAGCCATGTGTTACCCTGTGTACTGGGGGTCCCGGGAGGGACACCAGAATGTGCTCATCTAAAGGTGGGGAAAATTAGCTCAGAGCACTGCTTAGCGTTACGAGAGGCAGGGTAACGTAGTGAGATCTTGAACCCTATATCTACGGGGTCGGGTCGAGTCAAGGAGCACACAAAAGTTGAAACAATAAATGATGTTTTATTAAACACAAGCAAAACAGTGTATGCGACACATTCACACAAGATAAGTAAAGAAAATAAAGGTTGGAGTGGTATAGAGGGATTTTTAGAGAAGTTGCTGGTTTGGGTGATACTTCACCTGTCTTGAAGCCCGGAAAAATAGAGAGCGAGGCTGGGGTGCGATGTAGCTCAGCACGTGGAGCTGAGGGGAGGCTCGCCAAGCAAAGGGGCAGCAAGGCGGGATGAAACTCGGGAGTGTTCCCAGGAAGGTCTTGGAATCAAGGGTTTTTATAAGGAGAATTGTGACTGCAGGCTATGCCGTACTTGGGAGAAAACAAAAGATTTGGAGTTGGAGACAAAGCCTCCGAAAGGTCAGAATCTGAAGGATTGAGTTATTGTAGCAGTTCTCAGTAGAGTAGCCAGTATGCAAACACAGAGTACTTGGGTATTGTATAGGTTACCCATCAAGCTGCCATCGTGGGGCAGAGGCTTTTTTGTAAGTAGGGTGCATACCTAATTAGAGTACTTGCCGGGAGATCTCCTAAAGCAGTGAGTCACCTATTTCTGGCCTGCCTGTATTGTCCAGGAATATTACGGCAATTAACGGTCGAGCTTGTTTACGTGCTTGTCTGGTGGCCTCACAAGCACGTGTAGGGGAATAGAGAAGTGCAGCCAAATTGTGATATCAAGAGGATACCTTTTAATATCCCCAAAGCTCGGACTAGCCAGGGCAGTAACGCCATGCCCTATGAGTAGTGGCTCAGGGAGCTGGGTATGTTTAGTCTGCAGAAGAGAAGGTTAAGAGGGAACATGATAGCCATGTTTAAATATTTGAAGGGATGTCATATCAGAGATGGAGCCGTCTTGTTTTCCACTGCACCAGAGATTGGACAAGGAGCAATGGATTCAAGTTGCAGGAAAGGAGATTCCACTTGAACCTCAGGAAGAACTTCTTGACAGTCAGAGCTGCTTGGCAGTGGAATATGCTTCCATGGAGTGTGATGGAATCTCCTTCTTTGGAGGTTTTTAAGCAGAGGCTGGATGGCCATCTGTTGGGAATGCTTTGATGTGTGTTATTGCATTGATGTCATGAGCCGGGCTGACCATGCTGCGGATTCAGACTTGGACTCTGATTTAGACTTGGACTCCCA
The DNA here is from genome assembly GCA_030412105.1 of Cyclura pinguis. Classification (NCBI taxonomy): domain Eukaryota; kingdom Metazoa; phylum Chordata; class Lepidosauria; order Squamata; family Iguanidae; genus Cyclura; species Cyclura pinguis. Next base: position 10,166,776 of record CM059599.1, on the reverse strand, counting down.
GGCAGGGGAGGATCCCTTGGAGGGGCCTTCGGGAGAGGGGGCTCCTTCAGAGTCTAGGGAGGAGTCTGCCAGCGACCCCACAGCTGTCCCGGGCACGGATCCCGAGCCAGTACCTGCAGGAGATGTTCCTGCTCCAGAGGCAGATGCTAGTACTTCTGACTCGACCGAGGCTGGTGTTTCTGACTCCAGCCCGGAGTTTGCAGCAGATCCTCCCCCCACATTCCTCCAGAGGTGGCTGGAAAAGGAGGTGGTTCAGAGGTCTCAGCAGCTGCGGGAGAAGTGTCTGATGAATCAGCCCTGAAGTCTTGAGGGGCTCCAGCTGTGAGCTGGGCCAATGGACATTTGATCAGCCCCAGCTGGGCTAAAGACTGTGTATTTAAGACAGATGCTGTTGGAGTTGGGCATGGGGCAACAACTGTCTATCAACTGGGAATCTGTGTCCTGTGGCATGGGCTTTCTGTCCCAGGCTAAACCTTGCTGTTTGAGTTTGCTGCTCCTGGGACTTGGATGTTTGTTTTGGTGATGTAACCTCTTAATTTCTTTATTACTAAAGCTATAAACTCAGCTCCTGCCTCTGTGTCTGCTTAGCCGCCCCCTGACATTGACAATAGCAGGGGGTTGGACTGGATGGCTGCTGGGGTCTCTGCCAACTCTATGATTCTATGAAGGGTATCAAATAGCTTCACCCCTCTTCAAGAATAACTCTGCCACCTCTCTGGAGATATGGTAGCTACTATATGCACTCATTGAAAGTGCCTGTCTTCTTTCTCATTCTGAGGAAAATAGGTTCTGGGGAGAAAGACAGTGGCATAAAGAAGTCCTGAGAGCCTGATTTTGGAAAGAAGATTGCTTGTGGAGGAGGGGCTGAAAAGATGAAATAGAGTAGAAGCTTCAGACATGGTTGCTAAGAGATCTGTGGGCTGTTCTTAAGCTAGGTATCCTTTTTTGTTGGGTTTCACTTGAATAATGGACCAAAACTATAAATTCTAGGGGTTACAACACACATAGTATCATGCTGCTTGTGCTACATGTTAGAATTGCACATTATTTACACTTATTTACAAATGACAGTGGAATAAGCACATCTCTGGCATTTGGCATCTCTACAAATTTTTTTTTAAGAAGGGAGACTTGAAATCACAAGAATAAGATTGGGACCAATGCTACTGCACCAACTGGCAGGACTGGTGCAAGCACAGAAGCAATCCACTTCAGCTGGAAATAAATTAAAATAGGAACTTAAACTAGAAGGCCAGGAATTGCACTGGGCATTCAGAGCAGAAGTGGTGTGGCTTTTTTCCCCCTTATATTGCCATAAAGCAGTGGGGGGATTTTGTGCTTTGTTTTTTAACTTTGAAAAGAAGCTCACAAGGACCTTTTAATCTACAATCTTTCTTCTGGGGTGCTGGTGGTCCAGAATGCCCAAGGGAGCAACTTTGTAAAATTTTGGCAAAGGGAATGATGAGAAATTTGCTTTACTTCTATGATTTATTGCTGTAAAACTAAAATGAAACCCACTGGGTTTTCTATTACTTCCACATATTAAAAGGAGAATACTCCATCATTATAACAGTTATCTGCGCTGTTTGTAAAGGCCCCATGACAATGAAGCAAATAGCCCTGGGGAATTCCTATCAATTGCCTTATTAAATGGCACGTAAAGTCAGAAAGAGAATTGTAGCAACAAAGGCAGCACTTGTATTTCCTGTATTGTTACCACCATTGCTAGCCCGAGCTTGTGGGATATAAAGATATCTTTTGATATCAATAATTCGGCCTCATATACCCATTCCTCTCCATGTACTTGTGAGGCCACTGGACAAGCACGCATGCAGGCTCTGCCAATAATCGCCGTAATATTCCAACACAATACAGGCAGGCCAGAAATAGCCGTCCCGCCACTTCAGGAGACCTCAAAGGCAAGTACTCTATTATGTATGCACGCAGCTTTCAAAAGATCCTCTGCCTGAGCAGGCAACTTGATTAGAAGAATCCTCATCTGCCAAGCACACTGCGTATGCATACTGTCCACTCTATTGACAATTTGGCTATAACTCAATCATTCAAATTCTGACCTTTCGGAGGCTTTGTCTCCAGCCCCAAACTCATGGTTTTCCCCAAGTACGAACTAGCCCGCGGTCACAATTTTCCCTATATGAACCCCTGACTTTGAGCGCTTCCTTGGATCGCTCTTGGCTTCCATCCCGCCTTGCTGTCGCTCTGTCCAGCAAGCCTTCCCCTCAGCTCCACGTGCTGAGATCCACACTCCCCAGCTCCTCCACTTCCAAACTGGCTTCAGGACAGGTGGAGTATTACCCAAACCAACAACTCCTCTAAAAATCCCTCTATCCCACTCCAACCTTTATTTCTTTAGTATCTGTGTGAGTGTGCTGCATACACTGTTTGATCGTGTTTTTAATAAAACAACATTTATTATTTCAACTTCTGCGTGCTCCTTGACTTGGCCTGACCCCGTAAACATAGGGTTCAAGATCTCGCTACGTTACCCTGCCTTTCACATTGCTAGCCTGTGCTCTTGACTAATTTCCCCAACTTATACAATTGAGAGTGCATTTAGGTGTCCCTCTCGGGACCCCCAGAAATCAGGGTAACAGTATTTATTTCACAACTTTTTCTTTGATACAGATTCTTGCAACATACAACTGTGGTTTTGATTGCCACTTTTCTTCTTCCACAGATCAATGTCAGGAGAAGGACACTGCTGTTATTAGTAATTGAGGATCCTTGGTCTGCAAAGGAAAACGTGAAAACTGAAATGAATTTCAACAGGGAGAAGTGTAAGCTACTACACTTGGGAAGAAAAAAAAAAAGAAAGACACAGATATTAGATGGGTTACACCTGGCTTGACCACAATACATGTTAAAAGGATCTAGGATTCTTAGTAGACCACAAGCTGAACATGAGACAGCAGTATGATGTGGCAGTTTATAAAGTCAATGCAATTCTGATCTGCATCAATAAGAGTATAGCTTCTAGGTCAAGAGAAGTGATAGTACCACTCTATTCTGCTTTGGTCAGACCACACCTGGAATATCATGTTCAGTTCTGGGCATCACAGTTCAGCAAGTATATTGACAGGGTGGAATATATCCAGAGGAAGGTGACCAAAATGTAGAAGGCCTGGAAACCATGCCGTATGAGAAGATGCTTGGGGAGCTGGGTGTGTTTAGCCTGAAGAAGAGAAGCATGGGGTTGGATTCAATGACCATTGTGGTCTCTTCCAACTTCAAAGTTCAATGGAATCTGAGAGCATAGGCAACATTAAGGAGGCAAAGAAGTTCTTGAGGCCTTGGGGAGGGGGAGCCCTGAGGGAATCTAGGAAATCTGAAAACATAGGTATGAATTTGATTTCATGATACCAGAATGAAAATCAGAATTGTATTTTTGTGCAAGCAGTTGTGCAAAGGAGTTGTGCAATTATGTGAAGCAGCGGTGTGAGTGGCTATGCATCCAGATGGACAAATGGTTGCACAAGGGATTGCAGAGCAGGTATACAGCCTCTTCCTCAACTGCTTTGCAGGACTTTGTACACAGTTTGCAAACCATCTATGATATAAATGCTATATTGGGATAATACCTTTGCACACATTCTAGAAATGTACCAGTGCCAGTCTGGTAGGTCTTTGGGTAGCACAATACAACATAACCGAATACAAGCCATTATTCTTGAGCTCAGTTACATGCATATGTGTTGGCCAAATTCATATTCTTTTTTTCAGGCTCTATAAAGCTTGTAGCAGCTTCCTTTTCCCTTGGAGAAGAGAATCATAGCACTCTGTATGAAACTTTCAAACACAGATTTGTGTAACTTCATCCAAACCACCAATCCCTTCTTGTTATTGTTGTTGTTGTATACCTTCAAAATTTTTCTGAATTATGGCAACCCTAAGTTGAACCTATCATGGGGTGTGAGTTGCTCAAGGTCTCCCAGTAGGTTTCCATGGCTGAACAGGGATTCAAACCCTGGTCTTCAGGGTCATAGTTCAATGCTCAAACCATTTTCTGAAAGAAAGGCATGCTATAAATTTAATTAATTAATTGACTGATTACAGACATAAAGATTAAAAAAAATTGAAAAAATTAAAAAAAGGTGGGAATTTGATGGGTTCACAGCAAATTGCTATTAACAATTTAAGGTGAGATAATACCCTATTTGGCATAGCATTTTAAAAGTGGGGAGGGGAAGACAGTACTAGAATTTCTGCAAAAGGGTCTATTGCTGTTGGAAATAGGAGGGGGGATTATGGACATCCGCGCTGAGTACCATTCGAAACATTAAAATTTTGTGAATCTAAACTACTAAGTGTGGTAGCAGCTCTGGACGTTTCTTACAATCTCTAAACAGGCTATATAAATTTGTCTTCCATGTATATGTTATTCTATAGTGCAAACACATATGAACCTTCCAAGTGATCCAAACCTTTAATAGCATTCAATGAAAGCAGTACTTCTGATTCCACAGCATCCCAGAACTCTGGGATTTCCAAGAGCATTAACATCATTTGAGAATCAACATATGTCTCCTAAGAGCTACATATCCCTTTGCTGCTATTGAAACTGATTTAATGCAGGAGGGGGAGCAAAATGTATCTATTGTTCTTGGAAAAATACTTTCACTGTGTCAGTTTCTCATGCTAGTTCAGACCTGATTTTTCAACCAAAGCATTGCTCCACTGCTCTTGTACGTATTTCTAGTACTACTTTGGACAGATTGCAGGGTAAAATGTGACCCATGACCACTGAGGTGTTTATTCCTAGTAGAAGCATACTTTTTCTTTTACCTGAAAGAATGAGCCAATGTAATGGAATCAAATCACCATGATTTCCTGCATTCTGGCTTCAAGTGAGACATAGTTTGCATCAGACCCCTGCCCCATTCAACAAATGACCTGAGAAGTTTACTTTGTGGTTGCAGTCAACTGCTTTCAAATCAACTTCGATTTATGGTGACCTTATGAATGAGAGATCTCTAAGTCACCCTATCATCAACAGCCCTGCTCAGGTCTTGCAGACTCAGGGCTGTTGCATCCTTGATTGAGTCTGTCTACCTGTAATATGGTCATTCTCTTATATCTACAGTTACCTTCCTCTAACTGTGCTTTTAATTTCCCTCCTTCTACTGGGAATTTATCATTAACAGCCCCCTCCTCACTTAAGATGGGTACACATTTTCCTAATTTTTTTTTCTTTCTGCATGTTGAATATTCAAGCTTAGGAGCGCACCTTCTGCAACACGCAAAATTTTTGGCACACAATCCAAGGAATACATCATCACGTCTTCTGCATCTGCGCTGGATACAGTAGCCTCCCCGAAGGTAACAATGAGCAACTGGATCTCTGCAGAAACAGAAAATATGGAAATGGAACCCAGGCTGAAAAGTCAAGAAGTTAAAAAAGACAGACCCCTAGGAACTCAAGGCCAGAATAGCTAGCAGGGAGATGAGACTTGAGCAGGCCATAAACTGCCCCTGGTGTTTTTTTTCATTCCTTGGTTTCCATGGCAGTGATATAGTGAGTCCATTCCAGGTTTCAATCTGAACTTCTAAAGTCCCATTCCTAAATCAGGTTCAGCACCTTGTGTCCAGTTCTGGGTACCACAGTTCAGCACCTTGAATAGCTCTTTGACTTATACCAGCATGCTCATATTGTAGTGGTTGTAACATCAAGCAATGACTTATCCATCTAGAACGCATGTATGAAGATGGAATACCCACATTGATTCAAATCAGCTCAAATGCAATTCTGTTCAGGACCATCAGATGAAAAAGTGGAAGAAGATTGCTGGTGAGATAGACCACCTTGTGCCCTCTCAATAACCCAGTAGAAGTAGGCGCAAGGAATCCTTGAAAAGACTTAAACGTGAAATGTTAGAAAATGATCATGCAGTCTAAATAAAACAGATGCTGTCAAAGAAAATAGTCTGCTTAGACATTAAAAAAAGTTGTAATTTCCCAGTGATTTCAAGTTAGGTGAAACAAGTATAAAACCTTCTGAATAATATTCCAAAACATCTTGACATGTCCTATTGATAAGATAATAGCCAGAAGAGTGGAATAAAAAGAAAGGTGACATACATTGTTTGGAAATAGTACTGGTGAATTTGTTTGTACTGCATAGCCTTCTGTTGCTCAATTACTGCCACTGCCTATTTTTATAAGAATTCTATTTAAAGTCAGTTTAAATGCTTGTTTGAGGTGGAAACCTGCACTACGAAGCCAGAGCTTAACCAGCACTGTGTCATTAAATGAACTACTAAATTATTATTATTATCACTTTCCATTCACAAACCTTAAAGAATTTTTAAAATCCCTTCCCCTGTGTTCAAATAAGGCTTAAGTCAAAGCATAACTCAAGTCTTCTTGTTCAAGTTCTGCATTGCTATTGCCAGATTTCCACTTCTCACAAATTCCTGTGAGAGCTAGCCCATGTTTGGCCAGTCTGTTAGATTAATTATTTTTGTTTCTAACAATGGAGGGAGAAAAATATTTGTCTTGCTTTTGTGTTTCAAATGCTTAAAGTCACCTGAAATGTTTGGTAGCTTATATAGATCAATCTTCCAGTCTATATAGGCTTCCAAACATTGCAGGTGGTGACTTTGAGCAGCCAAAGACATATACACCCACTCAGAGTGAAAATACAGAAAGATACCAGCACTATACACTGATAGTACTTCACACTGCTGGAGTTCATACAATCATAGAGTTGGAAGAGACCATAGGTCCATCCAGTCCAACCCTCTGCTATGCAGGAACCCTCATCAAAGCACTCTCAACAGATGGCCATCCAGCCTCTGCTTAAAAATCCCCGAAGAAAGAGACTCCAACACACTCCACAGCAGCATATTCCATCGCCAGAGAGCTCTAACCATCACAAAGTTCTTCCTGAGGTTCAGGTGGAATCTCCTTCCCTGCAGCTTGAATCCATTTCTCCTTGTCCTAATCTCTGGAGCAGTGGAAAACAAGCCCACTCCCTCCTCGACATGACATCCCTTTAAATATTTAAACATGGCTATCGTGTCCCTTCTGAACCCTTTTAACCTTCTGTTCTGCAGACTGAAATATCCAGCTCTGTAAGCCACTCCTCATAGGACGTGGCTTTCAGACCCTTCACCATTTTGGTCATCATCCTCTGGACACACTCCAGTTCATGGTTCCATCTTAGAGGATCCTGGGATTTGTAAGTTTGCTAAGGGACTTAAAATTCTTTCTACTGGGAAATAAGAAGTCATCAGAAGATATTATTGTATTTATTAACTGCGGCAAGGTTAACATATGCACAACATTGGAAAGAAAAGAAATATACTGATATTGAGGAGCAGAAGTTAACAGTTCTGGATATTATAGAGACGGAAAAATTAGCATTTTCTTTGAAGAATAAATCTATCCAGAATTTTGAAAAAGAATGGAAAGAAATACTAGGTCCTTTTCACACGGCATTTCAGAAGCGAAAGGGTCCCTTGAGCATCGCGTAAATGTGAGGAGCAGTCCACACGATGTACTCATATTTGCGTGACACTCAAGGGCCTAACATGGACTGCGCACGCATTTTTTTTATTTTCGGCTTAGAGCCGAAAATGCTGCTGGGTCATGCATTGCTCTCGGGCCCTGCGCGCACTTACCTGGCATGCTGAGCCTCAGGAGCCGGGCTGGTCATACTTCCTGTGCAGTGCAGGCTGGCAAAGGTCCCAGGCTGCACTGCAGAAGGAAGAGGCAGGGCGCTTGCGCGACCAGGAAGCAGCTGCGGAGCTGAAGCAGCAGGGATGTGAGAGCCTTCCTCCTCAGGCTTCTCGCGCTAGCCCCGCACCCCAGCTCCGCAAAAGGATAAGGTACGAAAAGGGTCATTGGGTTGGGCAAAGATATAAATGTATAAGAAATCAAGAAGAAATAATGTAATTGTTCTCTTCTCTGTAAAATGGAAATTATGTTTGTATGTAATGGAAATAAGCAATTGCAACTGGAAGATTTAAGCCTGGAAGTGTGGGTTTTTTTATTTTTATTTTTCGAGATTAAATCTTAATAAAAATTATTACAAAAAAAATAAATAAAAATAAAATTATTTCTACTGGAGAGGTCTAATGTTCAGCAGAGTGTACTAGCACTATTCAACTGCTACAACTGTGTAGTGAAAATGGATACCAAGTGTGTCCGAGTTGTTGTTGCTGCTGTGTGCCTTCAAATCATTTAGGCATCCCTAAGGCAAACCTATCATGGGGTTTCCTGGTGCTGAGTGTGTCTGAGGTGCCCACAGCCACCCACTGGGTTTCCATGGCTGAGCAGGGAATTGAACCCTGATCTCTAGGGCCACAGTCCAAAGCCCAAACCACCACACTGGCTCTCCTGTGTTCTAGTGGCATGCAATATAAATATTCATTACAATCCCATACCTTTCTACAGTTTAAGCTTTTTTCCTTTTTAAAGCAACGTGGTGGTGGAATACACTAGAGCTGTAACATCTCCTAGAGAGATCCGTCTCTGTCCCACCACCTTCTCGGGTTTTCTTGGTGGGAACAAGAGAGATAGGACCATCTCACCAACCTTCCCCAGATTTTGGAATTCTCTCTTTCTCTGAGGGGGTTATGATGGCTTCGTCCTTGCTCTCCTTCTGGCAAGTAAAAACATTCTTATTTCATCAAGCTTTTAGAAATTGGTTGTAATGGACTTTTAATGATGTGCTGTGAGGTTCTGTTGATTATTTATAGTTTTTAAAATGAATTTTAATGGTTTTGCCTTTACAGTTATTTAGCAGTAACTTTTATATTTATACTTTTTTCCCCCAATGCCTTTGTATAGTTTTTAATCCGTACCATTTTTAATAAACTGTAAGCCTCTTGGAGTCTCATGATTGGAAAAAATTGGGACATAAATAAATAAAACGAATGAATAAATATGATGGAAATTAACTGTAGACAGATATAGAGTAACAGCCTCTGCTTTGCTTTCTTGGTTTCCACCAAAGACTGCTCACATGAGATGCCCGTCTGCCCATCTGTTTGCCCTCCAACATGTACATGTAGATGCACATTTTATTTTGATTTTACACCCTTAACTGTGTTCATCCACAAAGTCACCAGCATTGCTTACTTTTTACAACAGGCAGCACCACCAGCGCAAGTTCCATAGAAAATATGATCCTCATTACATTCACTTAAATTCAAGATGCATCTAGCACCAAAGGCTGAACACTGTTTTACTGACATATTTCTTCTTGAGTGACCTGTACCTGAAAAAAAGCAAATTGATGTCAGGGAACTAGACCATCTATGTGGGATCTGCTTTGGATCTCCTAGAGTTGTTGCCAACTATGATTTTAAGCCAAACTTGTGGTAGAAATTCAAGTTCCCCACTTGGGCAAAATCCAAGGAATTCTGAAGGCACCAATTTGTTGTCGTTGCTGCTGCTGCTGCTGCTGCTAAAACTAGGGCTTCAATCCTACTGCTGATCTTGACTAGCATAGACCCACTGAATTGGTTGGATCTCCATAGGTGTCAACTCACCATTCAACAAATGATCTGAGGAGTTTACTTTGTTTTTGCTGTCAACTGCTATCAACTTCAATTTATTGTGACCTTGTGAATCAGAGACACCCTTTCATCAACGGCCATGCTCAGGTCTTGCAGAGTCAGGGCCAGGACTTCCTTGATTATCCACCTGTAATGCAGTCTTCCTCTTTTCCTACTGCCCTCTACCTCGCCGAACGCTACTCTGTCTTCTAGTGAGCTCTGTTATCTCATATTTCAAGTTTACTTTACCTGGAATTAATCAACAGGATTCCAGCCCAATGTGTTCCACCCCGCCACAGGTTTTCTGGACAGCCGTGAGATATTTAAATAAATGAGGAATATAAGATCATGGATAGTGTCTGGGTGGAGTTTAATGCTCCATCCACACAGTTCCATGTCCCTCCTAATCCCAGAAGGCACCAGAACAGTCTGTCATGACCATTCACCAGCAGGGAGCAAGGAAGGGTAAGAGGTGCTGAGGCAGCAGTGCTAGTGGTGCAGTGGTTAAATGCCAGTACTGCAGTCACAGGGTTGTGAGTTTGATCCTGTGGGGCTCCAGGTTGACTCAGCCTTCCATCCTTCCACAGGTTGGTAAAATGAGTACCCAGCTTGTTGGGGGCGATTAGCTAACACATTGTAAACTGTATAGAAATACACATGCTATTGCTATGCTATAAATTTGGGGACTTCATGCAAAATATCAAAATGTCATAATAGATGCTGAGGCAATAGCCTGGTTATTAAGTTAGGTTAAGGCAGAACATTACAACAGGCCACAAAATAATCTGTTTTGCAAAGTTGTAGTTTGGAAACACTTCTCAAGGGCAGTGCCATGTAAAGAACCTTGCAATAGTCTAAACACCCTATTAGGCAGATCCATTTAGGGCACTTCCACCTTACACTGTTATAGTTCTATTTCTCCACTTTCAACATCCTATGGAATCCTGGGATTTGCAGTTTAGGGAGGGGCATTTAGAATTCTCAGATAGAGTGCTCTTTGGCCTCAGTAAACTACAAATCCCAGAATTCCACAGGACATTGAAAATAGAATAATAGTTCTATAACAGTGTAGGGACAAATGGCCTTGGTCTTCCTTCACTGTTTTAACAAGCAGATCCTTTCATCCCAAAGGTCTTGAGTTTCGAATTGTGTGCCAAAGCTGAAAAGAGGACTTTGCAACTTAAATTGAATTGCTAGTCTCAGTTAGAGTAAACTCACTGAATCAACTGAAGAATGGAAAGATGATGCTTATATGAATGGCATTGATTGAGTGGGTCTATACTAACCTATTTGAGCTGAGAGCATTAATTGGATTTAGTTCATGCCCTCAACAGTTGTAAAGCTTCTATGTCCTCAGTATACTCCCATTTACATTATCCCTTGATGTAGCTCATACCTGGATCAATCATGAGTCCTAGGAAGAGAAGGATGGCAAGAAAGCCAATGATCTTCATGTTTGATATCTTGGTTTCACTGAAAAAGGGAAAAACAATTACTAAGGCATGTACCTTCTAACTAACAAAAGACTCCAGTTCTTGAAACCTGCAGTTCTGCCAGACTGTTCAACTGTCCAACTAGGAGAAACGCAGGATATAAATCCATCAAATCATAAAGTTGGAAGAGACCACAGTGGCCATCCAGTCCAACCCTCTGCTATGCAGGAACTCACATCAAAGCACTCTTAACAGATGGTTATCCAGTCTCTGCTTAAAAATCTCCAAAGAAGAAGACTCCACCACACCCTGAGGCAGCATATTCCACTGCTGGACAGCTCTGATCATCAGGAAGTTCTTCCTGAGGCTCAGGTGGAATCCCCTCTCCTGCAGCTTGAATCCATTGATGATGATGATGATGATGTCCAAATTTGGCAGGACCCTGTTTCTCCCTCCTCCTCCCATTTTTCCTCTTTGTCCTCAGCTTATTTCAACCACTGCAAACTTAGTTGAAGGTGCAAAAGTAGTTTGTGCTCAATTAACTCAACAAGGTTTGAGATCCTTCCTCATTAATAACATTTGCCATTTTGACCACATTTTAATGTTGCTTGATGTGGCCCCAGTTTTCATCTGTTAAATGTTGGAAGGTATGCACTATACATGGTGGTAAGTCCAGCTCCATCTTTAAATGGGCTTGTAATGATATCACTGACAGCTCATGGTCCAAGCAGGGAGTGTCTCTCCCACCAGTGGTGGGAACGTATATATCCCACTGGGTTTATGAGTAATTACCATTACTGTAACGAACCCATGCTGTAGGGGCATCATGTTTTTACCCTGGTGGTTTGCCCAGTTGTAGGGGGGGGAGACATATCAACATATCTACAAATAAGTAATTTCAGGATGATGGAGTGGAGAATGGAGGATGCATTCTGGGAAAGAATCTCACCTCAACTCACACTAGAGTGAGAAGGAAGGAAGATGTCAGAGCCTTTGCAGGTAAGGATGAGATTTTAAGTTAGAACTAGAGTGAGTTGGGGGATGAAAGGAGGGGGTGGAAGCGTTTGAACATTCATTTGGTGCAGCAACGTGAGGCTTGTCTGTGTCAAGGTGCAGCAATCTTCATTTGCTGTTTAAAAAAATGGGTGGGGAGATCTCTCTGATTTATGAGAAGATTTTGAGGCTTAGTGGGGCAAGCTTTGGGGTCTGGCAGGATGGACACAGCCCGCAGGACACACTTTACTCACACCATGTTAAAATGAAAGAAGAGACAAAGAGGAAGTAGGAACACCAGTGGTGACTGGAAAAAGAGTCTAGCACCTCACCCAACAGGGATGGAATGAAACACTTCTCTGCTGTGTAATTTTATAATCTACCCTGGGAGATTTTTTAGCAGAAGGATGGGCTATACATACCAGGAATTCCAATAAGCCATTTTGAAACTGATGACATAAAGAAGAATCCCGATTTCCTCAAATCTATTGCAGAAGATTAATGAGTCCCATTCAAAGAGAAAGTTGGCATACAAGTATAATACTTATAATAAATAAAAATGAATAGAGATAACCTTTAATATGAACTCGAAGAAGCTTGCTGTCAGATGAGTGGGTATAGGATTATCCCTTGAAGATATTTTCCAAACCAAATTATACTTGTAGTCATCATTTGATAGTGTTATATTGTTGTGATACTGCTGAATTTATGTCAGAAAGTTCAGTTTTATCATCTGAAGCTTCAGCTAATATTTTATATTGCTCCTTATCAATGCTATAGCAACTTAGCAAGGCTAGCTTATTTTCAACAACACAAGGTGTTGTACACCTTGTACAAGTTGTACAAGCGTACATCCAGTTTTTAACATAATTATCACTATCTGTGTTTCTTGCATTGCCTTTTCATCTGACCATTCTCATTTTTTTTTTATTCTTCCTACATGTGTGAGTCAATGTAGTATATTAGTTTCAGCACTGGACTAAGATTTCGGAAGACCAGAGTTTTAATTTATACTCAGCCATGGAAATCCACTGGGTGACCTTGGGCAAGTCGCACTCTCTCATCCTAAGAGGAAGACAATGGAAAAGCTTCTCAGAATAACTCCTGCAGAGAAAATACTATGATAGGGTCACCATAAATCAGAGTCAACTTGAAGGCCCATAAAAACAAGTACTCTTTCACATATGGGTATGTGTTTATTTGCCATTACACTATAACATCTCCTTAGAAGAGGTGTTTTTGGTCCATATAACATATCATTATACCTTTGTTACTCTTTAAAGTATTGCAAGACTCTTGTCCTTGATGCAGACATAATAAGGCATTGGAATTCCCTTCTTAAGAAGAGGAGGATCAAGAAAAAGAAGTAGAAGGAAAAAGGGGTTAAACATCAGCTGAAAGAAATGTTAACAAGGAACAAATGTACAGAATGAAATCCTGAACACACTAAATCTACTTACGTCCTTATCAAGAAGCAGAGAAAATGAATCTTTTGGTTTGGATTCAGGTCTTATATAGGAGTCTGAATGTGGTGTTCTTTAGATTATAGAGATATTGGGTCCATCACTCCCACAAAGAGTAATACTTTCTAGGACATTTTGTCTGCTTCGGATCTTTTGAAAAGGCTAAAAATGCACCTGTAATATCAGAACTGTTCTCTCTTACAAAAGCATGGAATCAATATGTACATCTGGGAATTCTTATCACCCATGTTCCTAATACCAGATGAGTACAACTTCAGAACTTCAGAATGTATAATTACAAAAGTAGCTGATGTGTCTAAAAGAAACTAATTCAAGAAGTAGAATTCCAAGATTGAAATTAGCTTTCCCCAAGAGGGATGGTTTTACCTAAGCGGCCTTTGATGAGATATATTAACATTGGCAGGAATCATATTTATAGAAACATAAGTACTTTCTAAGACATTGCGTGAGAAGGTATTCAATGCCTCTTTGCATCCACTTTCCCCATGGCTGCACAACAGTAACCAAAATATGCTGGGGCACAGCTGTATCCTCCAACCCAAGCAGATATTCATTGACTATGGGAGCATTGGTACCGTTCCTTTACACTGTCACACAGCTACCCATCATCACTCTCCTCCTGCGTAAGTACACTGTTATCCAGTCCCCAGATACTGTACCCGGTAGCCTCAAACAGAATCTTCATGATATTGAAGATGGACTTTTTTTCTCTTTCAGTGTGGGACACAGCAAGGACAATTGCTATTTCCAAGTGAGAAACTGGGGAAGATGATTTATTCTATGCATCAAACAGCCTTCAAGTATGCTTGTTATTTCCTTCAGCATACAACACTGAATGTCCTCTCATGTTCAGATCAAGCAACCTGATCCACCTTTACCTTACAATGTAGAAAAAGCTCAGTCTATTACAGAGCTAGGAAGATGGGTATGAAATAATTTCTCTGCTCTATTGATCTTACATGAATTCATCTACTGGATGAGAATGTACTGTGAACATCATCAACCTTCTCAACAGGCCTCGGTTCCAGTGTGAGACTCAGATGTCAAGGGCATTCATATCTTTCTATATTGTACAAAAAAATGCAACAAGAACAAAAGTAATCTATCTAGAATTACAGATATAACGAGAATGAATCTTACTGGACCCACTGAAGACATTCTCGAATGGTGAGTCAACCTGTAGGTGAATTCAATCGATTCACTGGATCTGCTATACTTGAGATTAATAATAGCATCCAGTTAATTATTGAAAAATTGCAACTGTAAATTTGTGCAGAAGTAGAAACATAATTTCTATACAACTCCTGAGCACTGAAAGCAACATCAGGAGCAACAGATCGCTTTCTTTGGAGACAATAATGTTTTTATTTTTTTTAGTGTGAGATATCGCTAAGATTTCAATGTATGCAAAATACATCTAGTTCACAGATTTAGTAATCAGAGGCATCATGGTTTGAGTGTTGGGCTAGAACTCTGACAGACTGCTGCTGCTCTTCCTTCTCTGCTACGGATACTCCCAAACTTCAAGGTCTGGGCAGGCATGCTTAGTTGTGGTAAGTACTGGCTCATGAGTTGTTGTCTTTTTTGTTACTGGTGCAGGAGTTGGTGTCTTTTTATCTGATGATCCACAACTGAAACAAGAAAACATGGAAACAATACTTAGGAAATAAAGAGCTAATGCAAATTGTTAATACTAGCAAGAGCAAACTCATTCAGTTAATGGAAACATCCTGTCCTATTGAGACGATAGGGCCGCTGCGCAGAGAAGATGGTGAATCACTAACAGGGGAAGAGAAAAGGCGGAACTACTTAACACCTTCTTTGCCTCAGTTTTTTCCCAGAAGGATACAAGCACTCAACCTGGCGGTTGGGGAGCAGGGGAGGAAGCAGGGGAAATGAGACACATAATAGGTAGAGAGGTGGTACAGGAATACCTGGCCACACTGGATGAATTCAAGTCTCCAGGGCCAGATGAATTGCATCCTAGAGTATTAAAAGAACTGGCAGAGGTCATTTCAGAACTGCTTGCTATAATCTTTGAGAAATCTTGGAGGACAGGAGAAGTTCCAGCAGACTGGAAGAGGGCAAATGTTGTCCCCATCTTCAAGAAGGGAAAAAAAGAGGACCCAAATAATTATCGCCCAGTCAGCCTGACGCCAGTACCCGGAAAGATTCTGGAGCAGATCATGAAGCAGTCAGTTTCTAATCACTTAGAAAGCAACGCGGTAATCACGAGAAGTCAACATGGATTTCTCAAAAATAAGTCATGCCAGACTAATCTGATCTCTTTTTATGATCGAGGTACTAGCTTGATAGATGAAGGGAATGCTGTGGATGTAGCATTTCTCGATTTCAGTAAGGCCTTTGACATAGTTCCACATGACATTTTTGCAAAGAAGCGAGTAAAATGTAGGCTGGACAGGGTTACTGTTAGCTGGATTTGTAATTGGTTGACCGACCGAACCCAAAGAGTGATGACGAATGGCTGCTTTTCATCCTGGAGAGAAGTGACTAGCGGGGTGCCACAGGGTTCTGTCCTGGGCCCAGTGCTGTTCAATATTTTTATCAACGACTTGGATGAAGGAATAGAGGGCATGCTCATCAAATTTACAGATGACACCAAATTGGGAAGGGTTGCTAATACGCCAGAGGACAGGATCAAAATTCAAAATGACCTGGACAGATTGGAAAGCTGGGTCAAAGCTAACAAAATGAAATTCAACAGAGAGAAGTGTAAGGTCCTACACTTAAGTAGAAAAAATGGAATGCAGAAATATAGGATGGGGGACACTTGGCTGGATGGCAGTACGTGTGAAAGGGATGTAGGAGTCTTAATAGACCACAAACTGAACATGAGTCAGCAGTGTGATGCGGCAGCCAAGAAAGCCAATGCAATTCTCGGCTGCATCAATAGGAGTATGGTGTCTAGATCGAGGGAGGTACTGGTACCACTCTACTCTGCTTTGGTTAGACCTCATCTTGAATCCGGTGTCCAGTTCTGGGCACCCCAATTCAAGAAGGACATGGTCAGGCTGGAGCAGGTCCAGAGGAGGGTGACCAAAATGGTGAGAGGCCTGGAAGCCATGCCCTATGAGGATAGACTTAGAGAGCTGGGTATATTTAGTCTGCAAAAGAGAAGGTTAAGAGGGGACATGATAGCCATGTTTAAATATTTGAAGCGATACCATTTAGAGGAGGGAGTGGGCTTGTTTTCTGCTGTTCCAGAGACCAGGACAAGGAGCAATGGATTCAAGCTGCAGGAAAGGAGATTCCACCTGAACCTCAGGAAGAACTTCCTGACAGTCAGGGCTGCCCGGCAGTGGAATCTGCTGCCTCGGAGTGTAGTGGAGTCTCCTTCTTTGGAGGTTTTTAAGAAGAGGCTATATGGCCATCTGTCTGGAGTGCTTTGAGGGTATTCTTGCATGGCAGGGGGTTGGACTGGATCGCCTGTGTGGTCTCTACCAACTGTACATTTTTATGATTCTCTGATTCTATGATTCTAGCTAAAAGTAACAACTGGGTGTCACCCAAAGAAAGGAAATTGTGGCCTGAATCCTTTTGTTTGTCTCAAGTTGAGCAATTGAACCAATTGGATCTACCTAGTAGTAGTAGTAGTAGTAGTAGTAGTAGTAGTAGTAGTAGTAGTAATAATAATAATAATAATAATAATAATATTTATTTCTATCCCGCCTCTCCACAAGGATCGAGGTGGCGAACAACATAAAATACATTAAAAAAGATTAAAAGAGATTAAAAACATACCCAATCTTCACCATCTACCAACGCATCTAAACCAACCCCTTAAAACACACAACAATTAACAAGCAGTTGACTATTAACAAAACAAGAAGACAATTGATGGGAGGTGATCAAAAATGCTAGTCTTGGAAGGCCTGTCAGAAGAGATCAATCTTGACCGCTTTTTTAAAGCAGTCCAGACTGGTAATATGCCAGGTCTCCTCCGGCAGGCCATTCCATAACTTGGGAGCAATAGAAGAAAAGGTCCCCTGGGTAACTGCAGCCATCCTAGTTCTAACTGGCTGCAGTAAATTCCTCCCAGAGGACCTTAATGTGTGGGGTGAATCATATGGGAGAAGGCGATCCTGCAGGTAGGCTGGCCCCAAGCCATGAAGGGCTTTAAACGTAATAACCAACACCTTGTACTGTGCCCGGAAACTAATAGGCAGCCAATGAAGAGATTTTAAAATTGATTTTAAAATTGGTCAGTTTTAGGTCTACCGGTGACCAACCTGGCTGCCATATTCTGAACTAATTGAAGTTTCCGGGCTAAGCACAAGGGTAGCCCTATGTAGACTGCATTGCAGAAGTCGAGCTGCGAAGTTACCAGCGCATGCACCACTGTTTTTAGGTGCTCCAGCTCCAGAAAGGGGCGCAGCTGGCATATCAGCCAAAGCTGATAGCAGGCAGTTCTGGCCGCCGCATCTATTTGAGCTGTCATCTGAAGTGGCGAGTCCAGGAGCACCCCCAAGCTGCGAACACAGTCTTTCAGGGGAAGTGTGACCCCGTCTAGGACTGGCTGACAAATCTCCATGTCTGGGCTAGGGCCCCTAACAGCGAGTACCTCCGTCTTATCTGGATTCAGCTTCAGTCTGTTTTTCCTCATCCAGTCCATTACTGCTTCAAGACATTGATTCAGAGGCGAGATGCCACCCTTAGTTGATGCTAATATCCGAGGCATGGAGAGATATATCTGGATGTCATCAGCATACTGATAGCACCTTGCTCCATGCCTCCTGATGATCTCTCCCAGCGGTTTCATGTAAATGTTAAATAGCATTGGGGACAGGACAGTGCCCTGAGGGACGCCAGATTTAAGCTCCTTTTTTGAGGAGCAACTGTCCCCAAGCATCACCATCTGGTATCTATCTGAGAGATAAGACCAGAACCACTTAAGTGCGGTACCCTCGATCCCCAACCCTCTCAGGCGTTCCAGAAGGATACCGTGGTCTATGGTATCGAAAGCCGCTGACAGGTCCAAGAGTACCAGCAGGGTCACATTTCCCCTGTCGATACCTAGGCAAAGATCATCCACTAAGGCGACTGTGACAGTCTCGACTCCATATCCTGCCCTGAAGCCAGTTTGAAATGGGTCTAGATAATCTGTTTCATCCAAGACAGCTTGGAGCTGAAGACCAACAGCCCTCTCGATCACCTTGCTTAAAAATGGAACTACTTGATGACTCATTATTCAATAGGAGGTTATTCAATGCAGACTGGACAGGGTGACTGTTAGGTGGATTTGTAATTGGTTGACCGACTGAACCCAAAGGGTGCTCACCAATGGCTGCCTTTCATCCTGGAGAAAAGTGACCAGTGGGATGCCACAGGGCTCTGTCCTGGGCCCAGTACCATTCAACTTCTTCATCAATGACTTCAATGAAAGGGTAGAGGGCATACTGATTAAATTTGCAAATGACACCAAATTGGGAGGGGTTGTTAATACGCCAGAGGACAGGATCAGAATTCAAAATGACATTGGTGGGGGACACATGGCATAACAGCATGTATGAAAGGGATCTAGGAGTCTTGGCGCACGACAAGCCGAACATGAGCCAGCAGTGTGATGCGGCAGCCAAGCAAACCAATGTGATTCTTGGTTACATCAGTAGGAGTGTGGTGTCTAGATCGAGGTAGGTAATGGTACCACTCTATTCTGCTTTGGTTAGACCTCATTTGGAATACTGTGTCCAGCTCTGGACACCTCAATTCAAGAAGGATATCGACAAGCTAGAATGTGTCCAGAGGAGGGTGACCAAAATGGTGAAGGATCTGGAAACCATACCCTATGAGGAGCAGCTTAGGGAGCTGGGTATGTTTAGTCTGCAGAACAGAAGGTTAAGAGGGGACATGATAACCTTATTTAAATATTTGAAGAGATGTCATGTTGAGGAGGGAGTGGGCTTGTTTTCTGCTGCTCCAGAGACTAGGATAAGGAACAATGGATTCAAGCTGCAGGAAAGGAGATTCCACTTGAACCTCAGGAAGAACTTCCTGATGGTCAGAGCTGTCCGACAGTGGAATATGCTGCCTTCGACTGTGGTAGAGTCTCCTTCTTTGGAGGTTTTTAAGCAGAGGCTGGATGGCCATCTGTTGGGAATGCTTTGATGGGTGTTCATGCATAGCAGGGGGTTGGACTGGATGGCTCCTGTGGTCTCTTCCAACTCTATGATTCTATGATAGTAGGTACAGTTTAATTACTAGTTCTCAGCTAAATGCAGGAACTACATTTTTGTAACAGCAAAATATGACCAATTTGGGATTATGACTAGTAAACAGTGATCAGCAACTTCTTCAGTTATCTTAATAACCTCTCTCCAAAACTGATTAGTAATTGAAGAGATCCAAAATATATGAAGGAAGAAAGTGTGAAACATTGCAAATACCTCATATGCCAGTCTAATGTTGTGCTCCAAATTTCCTGATTCTAGCAGCCAAATTTAAGTCAAAGTAACATAGTGCTGAGGTGACATGTTTGTTTCTTTGTTTACTTTGAAAAACAAGAAATTGCCATAAAAGCATACATTTAATTTGGGGAGTTTTCAAAACCTCCCCAAAGGATCACAGAATTTTGATCCATCTGGATCCACAAATCACTTTCAGTTTTTATCTGATAATTACATTACATCTGATAATTTCAATTTAGAGTTTGGAGTGTCCTTGAACGAGACCTTGAAAAAGTTACTTTTCTGGATCAGAGATTTCCCAAATGTCCCAGCCGGAGGATGCTGAGCTTCCTGGACCTAGAGCTTCTTAGAACTCCCAGAATCCTCCAGTGGTCTCATTCTCCAGAAAAAATTAACTTTTCAGGTTCTGCTTAGAGCTTATGTAAGGACATTATAAATGTTCCAAATAAATAAATATTACCAAGTTGGCAGTTTCACCAGTTCCTCAAATGAACCTTGATAATCAGAGCACCCTAGCACTGTCCTTACATGGGATGCTCTGATTATCAGGGTTCATTTCAGGAACTGGTGAAACTGCTTACTTCCTGCTTGTGTTCATACCCACTCTCTTCTTCATCACTTAGGCATTCTCTTTGTTCTCTGGGTCTCATTTTCTTATACCTGTGTTACCTTGTTTTCTGGGGGTCCCGGGAGGGACACCAGATTGCTACCAAAATTACAGAAGTTGGGGAAATTAGTTCAAAGCACAAGTTGGCAAAACGAGAGGCAGGGTAACTTAGCAGGATCTTGCAACCCAATGTCTACGGGGTCAGGCCAAGTCAAGAAGCAAACCTGTTGGAAAATAATGAATAGTCTTTATTAAATACAGGCACACAATGTATGCAACACAAACACACAGATAACTAAGGAGAATAAAGGTGTGAGTAAGATAGAGGGATTTTTAGAGGGATAGGTGGTTCGGCTGATACGAAACCTGTCCTGAAGTCTGGAAGAAAATGGAGAGCGAAGCTGGGGTTCGATATATCTCAGCACGTGGAGCTGAGGGGAAGCTCGCCAAGCAAAGCAGCAGCAAGGCGGTCTGGAACTCGGGAGCGATCCGAGGAAGGTCTTGGAATCAAGGGTTTTTATAAGGAGAATTGTGACTGCAGGCTAGGTTGGACTTTGGGAAAAGAATAGATTTGGAGTTGGAGACAAAGCCTCTGAAAGGTCAGAATTTGAATGATTGAATTAGAGCCGAATTTATCAATAGAGTAGCCGGTACTCAAACGCGGAATACTTAAGCGTTGTATAGCTCGATCATCAAGCTGCCAGCACAGGGCAGAGGATCTTTTGAGAGTTGCTTGCATACCTAATGGAGGTACTTGCCTTGAGGTCTCCTAAAGCGGCGAGTCGGCTGTTTTCTGGCCTGCCTGTATTGTTGAGGAATATTACGGCGATAATCGGCTGAGCCTGTATGTGTGCTTGTCCGGGTGCCTCACAAGCACGTGGAAGGGATATGTGAAGCCGAATTTGAGATATCAAATGATATCTTTTTATATCTCCAAAGCTCGGGCTAGCCAGGGCAGTAACACCTGTCTCTCGATCTCTCTGCCTGTCTTCCATGAGCATGTTTTAAAGAAATCGCTCTCTAGCTGGGATGTTACAACTGTCCTGATGCAATGTAGTACCTTCTTTTTTTCTTATTTGCTTCAAGAAGATGGACCTGCATTGATTATGCACAAGTATATGTGAGAAAAACTACTTTTATATACCTAATGAAGAAGACCGAGTTTGATTCCTTTCTCTTTTAGATCTTGTGTATGGGGTGGAATGGGCTGGTGAACTGTTCAATTTCTGCGTGGCACATCACAAACTCTGTTTGAGAGATCCACTACAATCTCTCATATTTCCCAATATCTGTTTCTTATCCCTGGAGTTCCAGGTCCCAAGCTATATCCCTGGACCAAAATATCCTCATCAATTTTCTTCTTGACATTAAAGAAAAAAAATCACTTCTCAGAGAACAATATAACTCAGACCAATGCGAATCTCCTACAAAACATGTTTGTACTATGCACTAGTTATATCTGTTAGCAACTGATCACCTAGTTTGGGGGTTAAGATTCGTACTTATGTGCATTTTTTTTCCTGCGTATTTACTGGCCCATCCTTGGACTCACCTTTTGCAACATGCACGTTTTCTGGAACACCTCCCAAGAGAAATAGCATCCTTGCCACATTCCCCCATGAAACATTGGCCTCCTTGTTTTACACAGTATGGTATAGGATCTCTGCAGGAAGAGAAAGTCAGGAAAGTAAAACACAGAACTGTGGACGAAATTGGGAGCTAGAGGTGGTTCTTGATATCAAATCCTGGGTCTGGAAGATCCTACCAAAGAAGGCTAAGCCTTGTTCACTTCTCTGCTGTCTTTCTGTCAGTAGGCACAGACCTCTTCATTCAGATAGAATTTTGGTGACTGGGCAGCTTTTGAAGTGAGGGCTTTTTATGGAATAAATGCTGTATTTTCTTTACATTATTCTTATTTTTTTTTAAAAAAAATATGGGAACTTGCTTTGCATTGTCATTGTAATTTTTTTTAAGGCTTACTATGAGTTGCCTTGGCTCCCATTTGGGTTATAAAGGTAGTATATAGTGTTTTGAACGTTGGGCTATGACCCTAGAGGCCAGGATTTAATTCCATGCTCAACCATGGAAACACACTGGGGGGCCTTGGGCACATCACATACTTGTAGCCACGGAAAACCTCATGATGGTTTTGCCTTAGGGTCTTCATAAGTCAGAAAAGACTTGAGGGCACACAACAACAACATGTCCAATGAGTAAATAAAAAATGGATTTACTTTTTACAGCAAGCAGATGTAGAGGTGCACATTCCATGGAAAATCATGTCTTTTTCACATTGTGTTGTTATGCATTCAGCACCCCAGTCCTTGCATGCTTGCTCTGATGTAAATTTCACTTCAAAAGCAAAAGAATGTGTCTAATTCAGGCAACTGGTTGACTGCTCACTTGATTCCCTGTTAATCTCTTTCCAACATTTAGGTAGAAACTTCTGGATTAGAAAAAGACACCTTCCTAAGATCTGAGGCCAGTCAGAAAGAAAACAGAAGGGAAGACTGAGGTGATACTTCAGTGCACAGCCCCCTGTGGTTGGGATGGTTTAATGGGCAAATAATATTTGATTGGCACCATATTAATTGGCTTTGATATAAAAATGATACATGGGGTGATGGCAAGATCACACTGGAAGAGGCAAATTCCTGACTGCAAATGTGACATGGCAAGGAAGGTCAGCCTCACCCACCTCTAGGAAGAAGACCCAGTCAGTTCAGAACAGTAGCGCAGCTGCACTGATTACAATAAGTGTGAAATATCTAGCTGGACTCTCACAGCTGAAATAAGGAAGTTTCCCACCAAATTGTGATTGATTTAACCCTGCTCTCTCTACATCCCCATTTCTCCACAAAATCCAGCTATAATGACAACCATTATCCCCTTGTCACTCAAACATGAAACCCATTAACTCTGTCTGGACTTTATTATTTGTGTTGTAACTCCCATTGTCTGTGTAGCTGGTACTGCGAGTCACAATCATACCCTTGGGACATTTTTTGGGTACAAATACCCCTAATTTCAGGCTGGTCAGTGCAGTCTCTTGCTGATCCAGCTGCCACTCTGTCCATCCGATTCTTGAATGAGAACTGTCTCGTTCTACCTAATTTCTAGCTAAGCCACATCACTGCTTCTTCTGCTTCTCTCCAGACTAGTAAATATTGCCCAGATCTCTCAAGGTTCTCTATCCCACTTTCCTTTCTTACCTTTTGTTAGCCGTGTGTGAGTGAGTGAGAGACTGAGCTATTGCATGCATGTGTGAATTTATTTCAACAAAACATATTTTTAGTTTATGTTTTACTCTTTGGCTGGTTCTTTTCCTGTGTGAGCCTGTAAACACTGATAGAGAGATCTCACTAAGTTACCCCCTTCTGCTTGTGAGCTAATTAATTCCCCACTTTTGCATGGAGGTATTGGCATCACGGAGTGGCCTTTGTGGCACCTATGTTTTGGAGTAACAGATGAACACTGTGATTCTGGATAAGGCATCTCTAAGGCCATTTCTGCACCGGGCTAGTAAAATGGTGCAGAGCGACCTCTAACGGAGGTCTTCTGCACCGTAGAGTGGACTGGGGTGGACTACTTTCTGTAGTTCCTTACCTCAGTCCACTCCGGAGCGACCGGAACTGGTCATGCGGTATGTTTTTTAAAAACCTCTTTTTTGAGGTTTTTAAAAATCACGGAGCGCGCAACCTCGTGCCGCTCTGTCGCCCGGCTCTGGAGCAGATTTGCAGGCGTGTGCAAGTGCGTGCCTGCAGATCTGCCGGGGGCGGGCTTCCGGCTGGTGAGCTTCTTCAGTTGGTGGACAGCCTCCACCAACCGGAAGCCGCCATTTGGGATGCTGGAGGACTGTGGACCAGCGACTTCGCACTGCTCCTTGTGGCGATGGACTCGGCTGGCCGGAAAAAAAAGCCGATGAGCTCTGTTTTCGGCCGTTCCCCCCTCCCATGCTGAAAGGGCCTAAGTGAGATCTTGGAAGCTAAGCCAGGTCAGTTCTGGTTAGTACTTTCATGGGAAACTTCTAATGAATAGCAGGTGTTGTAGGCTATATTTCAGAGGAAGGAACTGGCAAAACCAGTGCCAAGTATTCCTTGCCTAAGAAAACCCTATGAAATCCATGGTGTTGCTGTAGGTTGACAAGAGACTTGAAAACATATACACACTCACATTTTGTTTTAACTCAGAAGTAAGCCACTTTGGATCCCAGTAGGAAGGAAGGCAGGATATGAAATAAATAAATAAATAGTAATAATATCCCTCCAAAACAGGGGTGAGCAACACCTCTGGGGACGGGAGCCACAAGGAGTTACATACTAAAACCAGAAATGAAATGGTGTCGTCTTTGGCTGGTTTCATTTCCAGCTGCTTGAGAGTGGGCATTTTTCAAGGATTTAGGAGTTTGGTGTATTAGGAAGAGAGGAATAGAACAAAATGGCTGCTTTTCACTTTTGTGCCCTTTTGGGAAATTTGGAGCTGGAAAAAGATAAATTGGGGGCTAAGTCTTGTAGGGCTCCCCTGGGGAGTACCAAAGTTCTTAAAAAATAGTTTCAGGACCATGTGCTCCACTTTCCCAACTTTTACTTTGAAACTTCTATTTTGTGTCAAATTCAAAATTCAAAAAATATATTAAAGATAGCTTTCTTAGTTGTCTATAGAGAAACCATGAGCACTTGAACCCTTCATATTCCAATTCTTCTCTAAGATATATAAGATATAACATGGATAAGAAATTAGAAGGTTTTCAAATAGACAAAAATAATAAACAGTTCGAAGATATATTATTTAAATCACAGAATCAAGTGACTTCTAAATTGTACAAATTCCAGATTGCGAGAGAATTAGAGGCAGAACAAATAAAACCCTCGATGATTCTATGGGCACAGAACATGGGCCATGAGATTCAATTAGAGTACTGGGAGAAGTCATGGCTAGAAACACAAAAATTTACAGCAGCCCAAAGTTTGAAGGAGAATTATTTAAAGATGCTGTATAGATAGCACCTCGATCCAGTGAAAATTAATAAGATATATAAAACAAGGGAGAATAAGTGCTGGAAATGCGGTCGAGAAAATGGGACTTACTATCATGTATGGTGGACCTGTGATAAAGCTAAAATATATTGGAAAAGAATACAAGAAATAATTTCAGATATATTACAGTTTAATATTCCTTTGATACCTGAACTATTTCTATTAAATATGACTGAGAAAATACAAAAAGAGTACAGGAAGAAATTTTGGAGAATAATTCTCTATATGATTACAGCCGCAAGAATAGAATATGCGCGAAAGTGGAAAAAAGATCAGGTTCCACAAATAGAAGATTGGAAAATAAAGGTTTTGGAATACAGGGAAATGGATAAATTAACCTGGATGATACAAGGGAAAAATCAAGAACTAAATGATATGGAATGGAGACAAGTAGAGAAGTTTTTCTTCTCAACATAAGAAATATGTAAGAAAACAATGTTTTAAGGTTCAGACATTAAAGGGTAAACATAGATTTGGAATGACAGAATTGTGAGAAGGCACGTAAAGTTGGGATAGGGGTATTGAAAGAGTAACAATTACAGGACTATTAAGAATTAACTCTAGGGAAGTTAGGAAGTGGAATGTAAAGTATACATAATATGAAATAAGTAAAAAAATAGACAGATATGAGAAGATTTTTCTTTAAAAGTTCAATGTTTATATGGACATAAATATTACAAAAAAATATTGTATATATAAATACTATTATATAGTACTTTGTATCTTATTTGTATAATGTTTATTGTTGTATATATAGAGATATTTCTGTTTACTTATGCATCTTTATTATTAATAAAAAAAAAAAAAAAGATAGCTTTCTTAGGCCTACAAGAAGATGCAAAAATCCCTGTACATCATTATGCTAACTTTTGGACCACACCAGCTTCTTCATCAGACAAAGTTGGTTAAAGAAATGTCATGCAGGGAAAAAAAATGATGTTAGAATCACAGGTCTGCAGATCTAAATCTTTTTGGGATGCTATATGCAGAGGGTTTATGGAGACCTAAAATTCAGAGCCTAGTACTCTCTCCCTCCACAAGGAAGAAAGAAAGAGGAAAGAAAGAAAGAAAGAAAGAAAGAAAGAAAGAAAGAAAGAAAGAAAGAAAGAAAGAAAGAAAGAAAGAAAGAAAGAAAGACAGAAAGACAGGTAATGATAAAAAGGCAGTGAAAGAAGGCAATAAAATTACTGGTCTCTAGTGCAATAAAGTCTCTTCCTTTGGTATCCGGTCTGTCCTTGCCCTGTCGTCTTTTGCTGTCATGTCAACTTTGACTTGTGGTGACCCTATGAATGGGAGACTTTCAAGAGCCCTGGTTGTCAGCAACACTGCTCAGACCTTGCAAACTTAGGATGGTGGTTTCCTTGATTGAATCAACTCACCTGTAATGCAGTATTCCTCTTTTCCTACTGCCTTCCACTTCACCAAGCATTGTTGTCTTTTGCAATGAATCACGTGGTCTCATGATGTGTCCAAAGTAAGACAACCCCAGTTTGGTCATCTTCATTTCTACTGAGTGCTTAGGCTTGATTTGCTCTTGGATGTTTTTACAGTCCGTGGTGTCCACAGAACTCTCCTTCAATGCCACATTTCAAATCAGTTGATTTTCTTCCTGTCAACTTTCTTCACTACCCAGCTTTCTTATCCACACATAATCCAAATCTTTTGACAGCCATGATCAGCGATCTTCTCAAGAAAATCCCAGACTATCAGGTCTGGAGATAAATTTCAGTGTTGTGACAGGCAAACATGCTGGCTGACTCATGCCAGCAGATGGCTTTTCCTTGTTCTTCAAATTCAAGACCCCATAAAAGAGGGCCAATGGTCCATCCTCCAGATCTGAGAGTATGGGATCTTCCTGAGAAGAGCACTGAAGAGTGCTCTGCCAACAGAGACTGTGATGCAAAACTATGAATTTTATTTAATGGGAAATACAGGTCTTTTAAACATTTTATAAATAACTCTTACCTGCATCAACCAGGACACCTGACAAGAGGACTGTAGAAAGAACACCAGATACCTTCATGATTAAAAAAAGGTTTATGGCATCACAATGTCACTGAATTTGTCTTGTTGATCAGTTGTTTTTTTTAAAGCTGATATTTTACCATAGTTGCTAGCATGAGGCCTTCCCTTCTCTCTGTGTAAGGTTCATTTTTCCACACATGCTTAGGAATAAATATGGACATTATGCTGAAGGAAAGCTCTATAGCAGTTTTTTGTCTCTTCAAGTCATTCCATCTTATGGCGATACTAAGGCAAACCTATAATGGGCTTTTCTTGGAAAGATTTCTTCAGGGACTGTTTGCCTTTTACCTTTCTCTTAAGCTGAGAGAGTGATTTGCCCAAGAACACCCAGAGGGTTTCTATGCCCGGATGGAGATTCAAAGCCTGGTTTCCAGAGTTCTAGTCAAACATTCAAACAAAACCACTACACCAAGCCTGCAACACAAAAGATCTATGCAATGGGTCTTTCTTGGGAAAAGACGATGAACTGATAAGGGTTCTTTTGTAAGGCCCCGCTTTGGGGGTCCCCAATATCAGTATGGTTTGGATGGGCACCATACCTAATTGGCATCATATATAATTGGCTACACATTTTATTGGCTCTGATATCAAATTCAAGCCTGAAAGGTGATGGAGAGGTCAAACCGAGAGAGGGAAAGAATTTGACTGTAAATGTGAGAAGCATAGGTCAGCTCCAAAATTCCCCCAGGTAAGACTGAGTCATTTGTCAAACAAATACACACCATTCCTGTGGATAATAGGCTTAAATAGAAGCTGGAATTTTCCAGGGAATCCAACTGTGAGGAGCCTACCAGGACACTGATTGACAGATATCCATCCCTCGTACACCTGGATTCTTTTGTCTGTCCTCACAGTACCCACAATAGACAGCTATTACAACATTCATCATGTCTTTGTAAATCAAAGCACTAAGCCCATCAATGGGCAAAAGACCCATTGTCCACAACAGGTTCCCTTTGTCTTGTATCTGGAACCTTCACAGCCACAAGCCATTTTCAGGGTACAAATACCCCTGATTTGAGGAGGCCCAGTGCAGTCTCTTGAAGATCTACCCATCACTCTGTCCACCTGGCTCCTGAATGAGAACTGTCCTTAGGTCCTACCTAAGCCAAAATACATTTCTACTTTTCACTACTCTTCTGGACTGGTAATTATAAATCCCCCCAATCCCTCAGCCTCTCCATAATTTTTCCTCCCTTTCTCTTTCAGCTAGCTCTTGTGTGAATGTGTGATTGTGTGTATCTTGTGTGCATGCATAAGTGAATTCCCCTCAATAAAATCATTTTATTAGACAATTTTGTTTGAATATTGACTCGGTCTAACCCCGTAAACATTGGGTTCAAGATTGTTGCCCTGCCTCTTGCATTGCTTAGCTTGTGCTCTTGCTAATTCCCATTCCCCAGTATTTTGAGCACATTGAGGTGTCCCTCATGGGACCCTAGAAATCAGGGTAACACTTTACAGGACTGAATTGGAAAATTTGCAATGCCGTTTGCTGAAATAAAAATAGATAGGTATCTGCTCACTCTTTGGGATTCCCTTGCAGATCACCACATTCAGTGCAAAGAAGAAGGAGCTGATGACTCAATGTTCAGGCTAAAAATGATGTCATGCTTCTTCTTCAACTCAGAAGTGTCCTAGCTAGACATTAGTCACACATCTGTAGGGACATTGTTTAATTCATATGATGGATTACCTTTCAAGGTGCCCATTATAAAAGAAAATGAACAAAATGATATTTCAGCACTATCTCAAGCTCCAGAGTTTGGTTAGTTTCTACTAAGTAAATATGATGGTGCCAGACAGCCAGTATAGTTTACTGGTGTGAGTGTTACAGTCTCTGGAAGATCAGGGTTCAAATCCCTGCTTGGCTATGGAAGGCCGCTGGGTGACCTTGGACAAGTCAAACTCTCTTAACTACGGCAAATCCCCACTGAACAAATCTTGCCAAGAAAACTCCATGATAGGGTTGCCTTAGGATTTCTGTAAGATGGAAACAACTTGATGACACACACTAGCAACAAATGTGATGATGTCCTGTAATTTAATGCCACAACCAAATGTACCCTTAGCTGAGAGCAAGTTTCACCTAACTCTTCAGTTCTCAAACTCTTGATGTAACTGCAGTTTCCAAAAGATTTCAGTTCTTCCATTTATGTATCTACACACAATCTGACTGCATCCAAACACACATGTTTACAAATAAAGCACTGCAAAATACAACTCTGAAGTGAGCCCACATATAATTAGATTAAGATTCTTTTTGTCCTGTGTGTTATGAGTATATAGACATCTTCCTATGGATTTTTCAATAGGCTAGTGAAAGACATGCACAAAAAAAGTCTCAAGCCAACAGCATGCAAAATTACTTCTCTTTGCATTTTTTAAAAAAGAGTTTATTTCATTGCACACAACATGTATTTTGTCCATGCCCGGACGTGCAAAGATAAAAATGCATTGGAAAACTGAGGCAAACTATGCATGTTCAGTACCAGGTACAACACTCTAAAATATCAATAAAGTGGAAAAATGGAAGATTCTCTGCATATCATTTGATGCTGAAACAAGTCCAGAGGAGTGGTGAAGGATCGGGAAGCCATGCCCTGTGAGAGATGGCTTAGGGAGCTAGGTATGTTTAGCCTAGAGAAGAGAAGTTTAAGAGGGGATGTGATAGCCATGTATAAATATTTGAAAGGATGTCATATTGATGAGGGAGCAGGGTTGTTTTCCACTGCTTCAGGGTTATTTCCACTGCTTCAGAGAATAGGAGCAGTGGATTCAAATTATAGGAAAAGAGATTCCACCTAAACTTCAGGAAGAACTCCCTGACAGTCAGAGCTGTATGGCAATGGAATATGCTGCCTCAGAGTGTGGTGCAGTCTCCTTCTTTGGATGATTTTAAACAGAGGCTGGATGGTCATCTGTTGGGAGTGTTTTGATGAGTATTCCTGCATGGCAGGGGGTTGGACTAGATGGCCCCTGTGGTCTCTTCCAACTCTATTATTCTATAATTCTAAGCGTATGTATCTCAGAATGCATGCAATCAGTAGATGTATTAGAGAGACAAGAGTTCTGGCACTATTACAACTAAAGCATAAATTTTCTTGCCATTTCATTTGTTGAAGATGCTGAGCACAATCAAGCGAACATGAGAAGAAGATGACACAGATGATTCAAAAAGCAAAAAAAAAAAAAAAATCCACCCACTTGCCAAAAGACTGAATCCTATTTTATCTGTTTCTCTACATGCCTAGATCCTCTCCTTATATTTAATGTCCAATGTTATGTCATAACTATCCTATGTCTCCAAATTTCCATAGATCCCTTGAGATGCTCTCCTGATTTTACAACCATATCACAAAATGACCATGTATTACACAAATGGGGACAAATCAGAACTGTTACTGTTCATTCAATTGAGCAAATTGGCATGTAATGTTCTGCTTATACCATGGACAGCATGCTCTGTAGAACCCCTAGACATCTTACTAACTACACTGTGATTATAAAATCTTTTTTTAAAAAAAACAAAACAACAGGGAAGGAGCTTATACTTGGAGCTGAAGAATTACAAACGACAAACACCAGAATTCCACAGGACGTTGAAAGTAGAATAATAGCACTATAACAGTGTAGGGTAGAAAGGCCCCATGTTACAGGTGGATTGATTCAAGCAAGAAAGACATGGCTGCCCTGAGTTCGCAAAACTTAAGAACTGGGTCTCTTGAGGGTCTTTCTTTCATGAGGACATCATAAATGGAAGTTGGTTTGACAGCACATAACAATCTGAATTATATTCATGCTTTTATTTCACTTGGTGAGGAAATGTTTGTTAAAAATGAGAAGCCTGGACAAGGCAAAGGGACAGTAGGGATGTGATGGGATATGATGTTAGAAGCACTGCTTGGTGGTGGTTCTGCATCTACTTGGATATCCAACTCTTGAGAATGCTTTTGGGAAGCAACCCTGATAGCTTTGCCTTGGAACTTCCCTGGAGTCAGTTCTTTCCACCACACTTTTTAATATCTATGTGAAATGAATTAGAGAGGTCAATACAAGATTTAAGGTTTCATACAGAGCTTGGAATTAACATGTCCATTAACACAAGTTATTATTTCTCTATTTGTTTTCTAGTGATTTCACCCAACTTTATACATTCCCAAATTAGAACTGAAGTTACAAAGCACTTTAGTGAATCAAGTCCATTAGAATTTATAAAATTCGTTAAGAGGGACACTCTCCCTCCCTCTGTCACATTCAGTAAAATACAAGAGTTTGTGTCCTCAGAAGAAATATGTCACATGACTCTACTGTTAGGCAGACTCAACTGCATGATTTCTTCGGGAAGACAGGAAGAAGGAGGGAGTAGGAGACAAAGAACTTTCTGGAGCCCAAGGCCAGGCCCTCCGATGACACAGATCCATCAAGATGGCCATAGCTATCCCTTTGCATTCATGGTTTCCTCTGTTTATTTTAAAAAGTGCTAATTTCTCCCTCACTCGTGTGGGCTTTTTGCCCTTCTTTTAATGAACCAACTACAACTGCTGCAATTGTCACAGGAACTGCAGAACTGTTCACCAGGATCCAACTCAATCCCTCTCTGTTCATAGACATATAGATTTTTCCATGGTGTAGCATTTTGAGCATTGGACTATGACCCTGGAGACTAGGGTTTGATCTCCTGCTCAGCCATGGAAACCCATTGGATGACCTTGGATCCATCACATACTCTTAGCGCCAGGAGACTCTATGACAAATTGGTCTGATGCATAATCTACATTGGAGAGAGGAGGTGGGTATAAACACAGAGCTCATACAATCACCAAAGATCTAAGAGCAAATTAATATTGAGCAGAGTCTAATAAAAGCATTTTAATTTTATAATAATATTTTAAATTATATTTATTGTTAAGTATACTGCAAAAGGCACAGAAACACAGATATATACATGCATATTTATCAACCTTTTTTCCTCTTTTTCTCAAGCTTTTCTATGTTCATAACATAAATTTTGAAGATTATTCCTCATTAATAATGTTTGTCTTCTTTTTTTATCTGTCCACATTCCTTTGGACGTGTCTCCCTAGTTTCATTTGTGAAATTGTGGAAGGTTATACATCGCAGATAATTGAGTCTATGGGGCAGAAGAACAGTTAAGGTTATGCAAGAACAAAGGATAATAGAAAAAAAAGAGAGTCTTAAAATAGAACAGGATGGGATGCAGCCATTTGTTTGCTTAGCAGAAGACCATGGCTCTCAAACAGCCAGGATCCTTTCAGAATGTCTCCTGTATATAATAGAAACATGTTTGAAAACTTTCTGAGGGATAGGAATGCATTCTGACTCTTCAGTAACCTTTTCTCCTCTGATTATTATGATTTGAACTATTTTATATTATGATATAATATACAATTACTATATAATACTTTGGGGATTTCAGAATGGCCTTTTAGGCCTGAAAGGCAGATGCCCTTCCTGGGCATATATGAAAGAAAAATGTCTGCAGTTTTTGTGGGGTGTTAAAGATGCATTATGACTTTCTTCAGTAACTTCTCCATCTCTATTGTTTATATTATGGACTGATGTCTATTGTATATTATTACTCTTCACCCTAATTCCTTGGCCAGTTTTGCCACTGTCCTCTTATTGCTCTAATGAAGTTTTCATGCCAGTCAGGTGAGAAAAAAAAAGATGAAGGTGAGAGACAAACTGAATTGAATATCATGTAGAATCGTAGAATCCTAGAGTTGGTAGAGACCACAGGGGCCATCCAGTCCAACCCCCTGCTATGCATGAACACCCATCAAAGCATTCTCAACAGATGGCCATCCAGCTTCTGCTTAAAAACCTCCAAAGAAGGAGACTCCACCACACCCTGAGGCAGCATATTCCACTGCTTGGATAGCTCTGGTCATCAGGAAGTTCTTTCTGAGGCTCAGGTGGAATCTGCTTTCCTGCAGCTTGAATCCATTGCTCCTTGTCCTAGTCTCTGGAGCAGCAGAAAACAAGTCCATTCCCTCCTCGAGATGTAAAATGAGATCCATATCAATATCCCTCTTCTAATATTCCCCATTTCTGTTCATAGTATCAATATGTTGCTGCTTCGTTGCCAGTTTCAGTGGCGCTGACCTTCTTCAGTGGAGGTTACCAGACCAACAGGGATCATGGACATCACTGAGCCATCTACCCAGTGAGATCTGGGTACCTTGTAGCCTTAGTGCAAGCCAAGCATAAGGCAATATGAGCCAAGATGCTAAAACGTGTGCAATGAAAATGTACACTCAAGTAGTTAGGTGGCAGTTCTATTATACTATCTTCCTGTAGAACTCCAGCATTGTGCAACCAATTGCATATTTGCAGATGTGCATGCTGTTCCTACAATCCCACTGAATCAAGGGGTACACTAAAGGCACTCAGGAAAAGTTATATACCATCTGAGAATGTGCAACAGTTATGCTTGTGGAACTCAGCCTTCAAAACTGTGAATTGAATATGGTCAATATGCATCCCAAAATACAAACTCATGCATAAGGACACTCACCTGGCAATAATAAGATGCCAGACTCTCCATCTCTCTCTCTGTCTCTCTCCCTCTGACCCTTTCTGCAGGATGTCATCATCATCCCACACTGGGAACAGGAGAAGGACAGGACCCATATGATGGGTCTGCACATTTTCTGGATTCCATTCTTCTACTGTCCCCAGGTGGCACAATCACACTGCAAATCATTGACGGGTTTTCTCCATTAATATTCGGTGATTGTGCCATCATCCCGCTGCCCACCCACACTTACCTGGTTCATGGAGTTCCTGGAAGCACAACGGCTGCACTTCCTGCCCCAGCACAGCCTGGGAGAGTACCTGGCTGTGCTGTGGAAGGAAGAGGCAGTGCCATTGCACTTCCTCCATTCGCAGAGGCAGCTGGTGCAGAGAGGTGCACTCCTGTTGCACTCCCCTCTCAGCAGAGACAAAGCCGGGACTTGCACTGGATGTCTCTGGAATAAGACAAGCTGCAGAAAGGGCCTCAATCTCTATCTATCTATCTATCTCTATCTATTTATTTAATCTTAAAGTAGAAGACTTTCTGCAGCCTTACGGAAAGATAAATTCTTAGGGCTCATATTCTAGTGGTGGGCAGAACCGATGGAGTAATACCAGAATATTTTAATGTAAAACTTTTATTTCTGGGAGCTAATTTGTAGGAGAGGCATTTTAATCTTGTAGAATGGGGAAAAACTTATGAAGAAGCTGAGAAACCCTCAGACAAAAGTATCACAGGGAAGGAAGGTTGGCTGTTTGGGGAATCTTAGTAGCAAGATGCAAAGCCAGAAATAGGATTGTGCAACTCTGAGATTGCTATTCAAGAATGATGAACTCCTGACTTCACCTTCAAGTCATAACTTTCTACTCTTGCTTGTTTGGAGGCTTACAAGATGCTGAGCATTTCTGTCAAAAACTTAAGGTTCATTGGTTTCTGGAATTTTGCTTAAGTTAGAGGTAGTATCAAGCAGACAAGACTTTACTGTCAGCCAAGGAAGGATTATTCTCAGTGTTCTTGTAAGAGCTTGTGTCCCTTCCCAAAGTAGGAAAAGTAGTTAGGCAGACAATGAGAAACTTTGCTTGGCATTTACAATTTATTGGCAGAATATAAAAACACCCACAAATATCTCAGCACTCGTGATTTGAAAGATGAACTGATTTTATTCTCATCTGATTGATATTTTATTAGTCGTTTTGAAATTCCTTTTTTATGAGTCACATTCAGTGGTGGTGAATATCAGCAGGACAGTAAATCCATTGTGGGTTTTAGTTGGAACTTTAAAAGAGCTGTCTAAGGTGCTGAACCTATTTTGGGTATATGGTTCAGCATCATGGTTAGATTGTTAAACCAGTTACTTTTTAAATTCTCCTTTTAGTTGTCACATTCACATCATGTTAGTTTTGATGAGGAGGAGGAAGAGGAGGAATAATGATGGGGATGGGGAAAAGGAGGAATCTGCTTTTTCTCACAAAAATCTCTATAATAGCTAAGATGCAAGTGACCTGAATCACAGTACCTACCTATAACATCTATACTCTAGCAACAAAATAAGCACAAATACATATTTTTCTAAATTTCCACCCCTCACCCCAAACTGATTCACAATTTCCTTCTTTGGTAATCTGCCATCACGTAAATGATCCAGTGGTGGATCCCCACGATCCCAGCACTTTGATAGCCAGAATCTCAGTGCCGTACACTGAAAAAGAGAACACAAGAAATGAAACATAAAAACCTTCAGGAAATGCTAGAGAGACCTGTAGAAGGATTAGATTATGCAAACTCCCAGGAGGACATGCTGAGATTTAGTCTGGCTTCTTGCTTAGGAAAAGGATTCCTGAAAGGAAAGAGTGTGAGATGGGGATGTAAATTTCCTTTTTTCCTTTTTTTAAAAAATATATATTTATTATGGTTTCATGATAAAGAAAGGAAAAAAGAACAAGACTATTAACAATAGGACAAGTGAAACAAAGCGTATATACAAAGAAAGAACAAAATTAAATATATACATACATGACAAAACATTTACAGAATATCATAACATAGAATACACTGACTTCCCCCACTAGCAGAGTGTCAGATTGAATATATCAAACCCTGTATTATCGCCTCTGTTTCATTCTCTATTAATAAATCTTAACAGGCTGCCATATAACAACGCTATCGCATTGTTCGTCTGTATTTAGATCTTAAACCCCTCAGATTATTTAATTCTCTGAATATTTAACTAGAACTAAATGTGTAAACCTTGGCAAGACAAGAAAAAAATGAGGAAAAAAAAGGGAGCCAAAAACCTAGTTCACTTTAAGATATTACCATGGAACAATAAAATTGTTAAAAATCCTCAATTTCTTATTTCTGCAGTAAAATTTTCCAGTTCAGTTTCAATGTAAATTTCATGGAAGGACAAATAATTACAGCCAGCCCTCCACATTTGCTATGATTAAGGGTATAGGATCCCCACAAAAGTGGAAAAAATGCAAATCTCACCTTTCTGTGTGTGTCTGTCTGTCTGTGGGAAGAGGAGTGAGGCATGGTGGGGAGAATAGGCACCCCGGGTCCAAACCAGGTCAAGGAAGGGAGAGGGAAAAGGGATGGGTCAGCAAGGTAGTCCTATACTTCTTAATTTACCCATCTCCTTCCTTTGGTTTGCATGGGGCATTGGAGAGGGTTTGTTGTGCTGTGAAATTGGGCTGCAATCTGTCCAGCAGCTGGTGGAGGAGGAGGAAAAAGAGGACCAGACGCCAGTTATTAAAGGGCTGTGCTGCTTGACTGGAGCTGCTGAAAGGGAGCAGTCCTTGGAAAAGAAGTACTTGAGGTGGGGGACCAGGAGTTGGAGAAACTCACAAATAATCAAATCTGTTTGAGTTAAACAGGCAGACGTGGACACCTGACTGTACTGTGTTCTTTTCCCCCATGAAACTGAACATATTTGTAATTTACTCTTCCTGTATTCTCCCCATAAGTGTCTTGAGGTGTTCCAATGGATTTCCTTGTGCAAAAAATGCATTCTTTTCGTGGAAAAAAATCATATTTCCTGTGCAGAAAACATCATTTTTGCAAAGAAAGTGCATTTTTGAAAGAAGAAAGTGCACATGCTTCTGCAGTAAAAATAATCCGGAATGTTTGAGGACATTTGAATGTAGCAGGAGGAAACTGCAAAATCTTGCTGCTCACTTTCTCCCAACTGTTGGGAAACCCGTTTCTCTACTGAGAAATTAATATTAAAAAATATTCTTTCAATCCCTAGTGTAAAATTTCACTGACCTTTCATTGAGTGACTGATTGACTGATAACTTAAAACTCTACGAAACATTGTGCAAACAATTAGTATACATCTTAGTAGAATTCAGTAAGCATGATGGATCCATTTCAGAATTACTGCAGCATCAACACAGGACTCTTTTATAAAATATACTCACAAAATGTGCTGGTTCTATCTATTGCCAAAATTACGAATGCAAGTACATATCTTAAGCCAGAGTTTGAAAATTCTCATGTAAGAGATGTACTCAATTGCATCATTTTTGTCTGCTTGTTTCTGTGTACTTACTTGTTAAGACTTTGGGGCTCTTTTTCTACAGCATGACCGTTTCAAGGAACACTTTCCAAGGAAAGAAGAATCTCTTGCACATTCCCCTTCAATGCACTCGCCTCTCCGTTTTCTACAATATGGCACAGGATCTCTACAGGAAGAGAAAATGTGGCAAGCAGAGCATAGGAGAATGGGCCATACAGGGCCCAATAAGATCATGGGGAACAGGGGTTAGTATAAGCAGAAGAGATTTTCTTGGTGGCAGCTACCAAACTCTGGAAACATCCTACCAAGGGAGATTAAATCCTTCTCATCTCTGTTGTCCTTCCATCAAAGATGAAAACATTTTTATGCAGGCAGACTTGAGCCAGCCAGTTGGTTCCTAAGGAAGGGTCTTTTTATGTAGTACATACTGTATTTCCTTGATATGCTTTCCTATTTTTATTGCTGTGTTTTCAATGGCATTTTTAATTTAACTGAGCAGTTTTTGCATATTGTGTTTTAGTATGTTTTTATTTGTTTATTGGTCTGCCTGTGAGCTATTTTCAGTCTTTTCTTTTGGAGATAGAAATACATCCTTCCAAGAAAAGATGAATATTTTGGATCTACCTTTTACAGCAGTTGAGGTTCGGTGCACACTGTCCATGGAAAACCATGTCTGTGCCACATTCCTCTGTTGTGCATCGTGCACCCTGAGCTGCACAGTGATTCCGTGATATAAAGCGAACTGGAAAACCTGAGTAAGAAAAAGAGTAAATCTATATCAGACAGTGGGTCTCCAACACTGCTTGACTCACTGTCACTCTTTACTTGATGTAGAATAGAATAATAGAATCAAAGAGTTGGAAGAGACCACACAGGGCATCTAGTCCAACCGCCTGCCATGGAGGAACACACATCAAAGCACTCCTGACAGATGGCCATCCAGTCTCTGTTTCAGAACCTCCAAAGAAGGAGACTCCATCACACTCCAAGGCAGTGTATTCCACTGCCGGACAGCTTTGACCGTTAGGAAATTCTTCCTGAGGTTCAGGTGGAATCTCCTTTCCTGCAGCTTGAATCCATTGCTCCTTGTCCTCATCTCGGGAGCAGCGGAAAACAACTCCGCTCCTTCCTCAACATGACATCCCTTCAAATATTTAAACAAGGCTATCATGTCCCCTCTTAACTTTCTCTTCTGCAGACTAAACATACCCAGCTCCCTAAGCCTCTCCTCATAGAGCATAGATCTAGATACTAAACTGTGGGGAAAACAACACTTTGTGAGATCTGTTGGCAACCAGAATAGACAGCAAAGGGTTTTGGTTGCGGGTGGCAAAGTGTGGTATGCAGAACACCTGCAAGCCCCCAGGGCCAATTTTGTGGCTCTCAGGGAGCCTAGGGATTAAAAAAATGCCTTCTAGGGAACATTGGGGAATTTTTGACGTGTTTTGGAGCAACCCTGAGGCCCAAGTAGTGAAGCAAGAGTAACTACTGTTTTTACATATCACACCCTTTAAAAATATCAGAAATCTAGCTTTTCATGGGTAAGATCTGTAGATTTATTGTTAATAGATAAAGATCAGATTAAGATGAAAACAAGTCATCAACTGAGACAGAAAGATTATCATGACTCTCATCCATGCTTTGTCTCCTGAAGTCAAGACAATTAGTCTGTATTGGACCCCTTTATTTGCTCTGGAAGAGAGCCATTACACCTTCCCCTTCAGGGCATAAAAGGGGTATTTAAACCCTAGCCCAGACCTTGGCATTTTGCTAGCACTTGGGCGTCACACTGTACCCCAGGCCCTCATTCCCCTGTGCTGCCCTCAGACTCTCATGTTTGAACCATTTCACCTCTTCTCTTCTTAGTGTCAAAATATGGAGATCTGGACCAAGCCAGGGCTATGACAACTCAGGTCTGCTTTAAATTCTCCCTTCCTAGAGAAGCATCACTCTTCTATATTTTTGCCATCCTCTGGCTCTCTTTCCACATGTATCTATCCCTTGCTCTAAATCCACACACTTGCAGATACAGGGCAAAGCGGGTCTTAGTTAATACCAATGAATGCGTCACTGATGGTAGTGATATGTAACTGATCCAAATAGGCACTTTATGGAGGCCGCTCTTTACAAAAATATAAAACCTTTACTGCAAAAATTAGCAAGGGAAAAGGTAGTTGGCAAATTAAAAATTAGCAAACAGCAAAACACTTGGAGCTTTAATCCAGCAAACACTTCCCCCAACTCTTCAACTCTCTTGCATACTCTCTTTCCTTAATCTCTCAGATGAATCTCTCTACACTCTCTCCCTAAACTTCCCCAACTCCCCTTTCAAACCCTTTTTCATTTTTTTTCTGTTAGGATCCTCTCCCACCTAGCCCCTTCTCTGGCTAGTCTGGGTTTCATAGTCATCAATCAATCAATTTAAATCCTCTTGGTTGCTAGGGTGGCTCTGTCGCTATGCCCCACCACCACGTTCATCTCAATTAGTAACTATCACCCACTTCATCCTAAGCTCCTCACTATCCAATTTTTCCCTTCTTGCCTTCTGTTAGCCTTGTATGGTTCATGAGATTGTTTTATTTCTTAAGTGTGTTTGTGATTTTCCCCAGATAAAATATTCTTTTGACTTTCAACTAGTGTTCTACATTTAGTTTCAGTATACACAGGTGAAAAGGACCCATGGTTACCCCCTTTTGCAGACCTCCTTTGGGCTATAATTCCCCACCTTCTCATGCAGGTGTTGACATTGCGGATGGACCCTTGAGTCACCCACCTTTTGGCTAACAATATGCATTTCTTCCTTCTGGAATTCCCAGCTGTCAGCTATGTTCATGCTTCAACTATAACGCTCCACGGTCCTGTGAAAGTTCCTGGAATATGTTCTGCAATTTCTGTTAACACCCCCACCCATGACTCTTACCTGGTTCAACCAGCAGTCCCAAGAAGAAGAGTGTGGAGAAAACAGCAAGTAATTTCATGGTGGAAAAATGGATTCTGGCTTCACAACGTCACTAAATAAGAGACATGATTCACAAGTGAAATTCTACACCAACTATTCTCAATCAAGATCCAAATCCATTTGGATTCTTTTTGTTCACTGATACTTTATCACAACTGCAAGCATGAAGCCTTCCATTTTTATACACATGCTTGGGAATGGACATGGAGATAGCATTTAAGGAAGGCAAAGGTGGAGTGCACAAAATCTATGCGATGGCTCTTTCTTGGGAAGAGAAGATGGACCAATGAGGATTCCTTGCAGGACGGAGCAGAAAACGTTGCTACCTTTTTGTGGAATGTTTAACTCCATTCAGCAGTATAGTATTGACCCAATTCAATAGTATTTTAGAGTGACTGGTTAAAAATAGTTGTTGTTATTTGCTGTCAAATCAACTTCAACTTATGGCAATCCTATGAATGAAAGACTTCCAAGACACCCTGTTCCTAACAACCCTATTAGAGTCTTGCAAACTCAGGGCTGTGGCTTCCTTGTTTGAGTCAATCTGCCTATAATATTGGGCTTTTCTGCACTATACTGTTATAATGCTATTATTCCACTTTCAACATCCTGTAGAATCCTGGAGTTTGCAGTTTAGGAAGAGGCATTTAGAATTCTCAGCCAGAGAGTTCTTTGGTCTCAGTAAACTACAAACCCCAGAATTCCACTGGATGTTGAAAGTGGAAGAATAGCAATATAACAGTGTAGTGTGGAAAGGCCCATTGTCTTCCTCTTTTCCTACTACCTGCAGCTTTAGTGACCATTAGTATCTTTTTCACTGAGTCATATCCTTTTTTGTTATGTTCTCGGTTTAGCTATTTTGACTTCTAGGTAGATTTTAGGCCTCATTTGCTCACGGACCAATTTATTTGCCCACAGTATCTGTAGAACTCCCGTTTGACACATTTCGAGTGAATTGATACCCTTTCTGTCAGTTTTCTTGACTGTCCTGCTTTCACAAAACATATGAATAAAATAAGATTATGATAAATAGCTAGTAGTGACTTGAGCATTGGACTATAGCCCACTAGAGACTCATTTCAATTCTCTGCTTGGTCATGGAAACCCACTGGGTGATCGTGCATGTGTCACACACTGTCAGCCGCAGAAAAACCTAGGATAGGTAAACCTTAAAGGTACAATAAGTTGGAAACAACCTGAAGGCAAATAAGAACACTACAAACAGTGGCATAGATGATTCTGACTTTGCAGATGACACCAAATTGGGAGGGGTTGCTAATACCCCAGAGGACAGGATCAAATTTCAAAATGACCTTGACAGATTGGAGAGCTGGGTCAAAGCTAACAAAATAAATTCCAACAGAGAGAAATGTAAAGTCCTACATTTAGGCAGAAAAAATGGAATGCACAAATATAGGATGGGGGACGCGTGGCTGGATAACAGTACATGTGAAAGGGATCTAGGAGTCTTGGTGGATCACAAGCTGAACATGAGTCAGCAGTATGATGCAGAAATCAATAAAGCCAATGTGATTCTTGGTTGCATCAATAGGAGCATGGTGTCTAGATCGAGGGAGGTAATGGTATCACTCTATTCTGCATTGGTTAGGCCTTATTTGGAATATTGTGTTCAGTTCTGGGCACCTCAATCCAAGAAGGATATAGACAAGCTGGAGCATGTGCAGAGGAGGGCGATCAAAATGGTGAGGAGCCTGGAAGCCATGCCCTATGAGGAACGGTTTAGGGAGCTGGGTATGTTTAGTCTGCAGAAGAGAAGGTTAAGAGGGGACATGATAGCCATGTTTAAATATTTGAAGGGATGTCGTGTTGAGGAGGGAGCAGGCTTGTTCTCTACCACTCCAGAGACTAGGACAAGGAGCAATGGATTCAAGCTGCAGGAAAGGAGTTTCCACCTGAACCTGAGGAAGAACTTCCTGACGGTCAGAGCTGTCCGGCAGCGGAATAGGCTGCCTTGGAGTGTGGTGGAGTCTCCTTCTTTGGAGATTTTTAAGTAGGGGCTGGATGGCCATCTGTTGGGAACACTTTGAGGGGCGTTCCTGAATAGCAGAGGGTTGGACTCAATGGCCCTGTGGTCTCTTCCAACTCTATAATTCTATGATATTTAATGATTTTACATTTTATATTTGAGGATCTTATCTACAGCTTTCATATCTGCCTTTCCAAATCTTGCAGAGGAACCACATGTCAAGAAGCTCAAAAGATGGTTATTGGTTATTTTTGTCAAAAAGTCCAAGGCCTCACTCAGGGACTATTTAGAATCAAGATTTAGAAATTTCTGTAGCAGGAACTCTCAAATGAAATGAAAACCACTTGAAATTATACACAGGCTCAAATGCTTTGAGATTTTAATTTTTAAATTAAATTAGATTTTAAACTAACAAAATAAACATCTTTTGAGGCTCTTGAGACATGCAAATTCCAATGTATGCTCTCCAGTTTCAGCTTCTTTTGTCTTTCCAAGGCCATTTCCACACCAGACTGTTATAGTGCTATTATTCCACTTTCAAGATCCTATGGAATCCTGGGGTTTGCAGTTTAGGGAGGGGCCTCAATGGTTTTCTGGGGGCTGTGTGATATGCCCAATGGTTTTCCATGGCTGAGCAGGAAATTTAACCCTGGTCTGCAGAGCTGTAGTCCAATGCTCAGACCACTCCACAATGCTGGTTCTGTATCTTTTTATACCCATATTTCCCTCTCAAATAGGACTATAAGTGGCTAACAAATACTGCAGAGTTAAAAAATTTAAAAAAAGGATCAACATTAAGCTAGAGCTAAACGAGTAACAACTCTAAAAACAATTTGCAACATACAATTAAAATGTTAAAAACAGCTTAGAAAAACACTGCATTTAAAACAGTACAGTACAGTCTTAAAACACCTTCCTTTGAACAACTTAGTTCTCAAAAAGGCAGAATGAAAAAATCATTGCCTGAAGGATAGCAAGGAGGGGGCCATTTTAGCCTCTGTAGGAAGGAAGTTTGGGAACCTAGGACCAGCTGCGAAGAAGGCCATCCCTTGAAGAGTAGGAATGACCACCACTACTTAATCCTCATAGACATGGCAGGAGTGTAGGGTGAGTGAGTGAACAACAGTGGATCTGGTTGACTGGTGGTCCAAAGTCCTGGCCATCCCCAGATTAGCCTAGGCACCCCCCAGTAAGTACACTGATGAAGATTTAAACCCCACAAGTGGATTAATAAGATTTTAGCCAAGACTTTCTATAATAGTAAAATACAGTGGGACAAAGGATCATATTAAAACAACAACTGAATTGAAAAACAGTTTTAGAAAGTCAAAACATACAACATCT
Source organism: Cyclura pinguis (assembly GCA_030412105.1). Classification (NCBI taxonomy): domain Eukaryota; kingdom Metazoa; phylum Chordata; class Lepidosauria; order Squamata; family Iguanidae; genus Cyclura; species Cyclura pinguis. The sequence continues at coordinate 10,122,901 of CM059599.1, read as the reverse complement.
CGAGTTCAAGACGCCTTCCTCAATAGCCAGCCAGTTGCCAAAAGTCTACTTAGGTAAGACAAAGCAGAATATACAAGACATGTAATTGAAATTTATTTAGATACATAAAAGATACAGAGGTATCTGTATATGTAGACTAAGTTAGAAAAGCAATAGAAGAAGAAGACGAAGAAGAAGTAGAAGAAGATGTTGGACAGGTATACAAATTTGATTGTATATATTTCTTTGTTTTTTGTTTCTTATATATTTATAAAAAGAAAGAATGATTATTTGTAACTATTGATTGTTATTACTTTTATAATAATAAAATTAAAAAAAAAGTCTACTTAAATAAAAAGGGTGCATACCTATCAATTTTGAATGACAATGAAACAGGAACCAAATGGCAATCAGGTCTTTTCTTCTGATATACACGAAGAGGAACACAGTGATGCAATGAGGATAGGAATATGAATCCTCTTCATAATAAAGAGGTTGGAGGGAAAAGTTTAGTCCCCACCTAGTTATTAAGCAACACTCTTGTTGGCACTCAGATCTCTTGATTAGCTTTACACCCTGGGTGACCCTGTTAGAACATATTTTAAACACTCCAAAACAAATTAACCCTTAGCTGCAACTTTGGATTGAGCTACTTGTTACCCTGATTTCTGGCGTCTCGGGGCTGAGGACCCTTCGTTTATTGTGGGTTTACACATCTTGAGGTCTCCTGGGGCTGCGTGACTGGGGATTTTACCGACCTGACCTCATTTTTGGTCATTCGACTGTGGCTGCCTACGTGCTCATCCAGGCAACCTCTCAGGCACACAGAATCATATTTGATATCAAATTGTGGACCCTGGGGTAGGGTTTTTCCATTGGAGCAACATACTGCTCTACCAATTTCAGTATGTAAGTCAAGGGTGGGGTACATACCAGTTGTGAACTGCATGAAGCCCTCCAAACTCCATTGCTTTCCTCAAATCCCCTGTGCCCCCCCACCCAAATGGGAGAGGCCTAGGGTGACGATGGCCAGTCATCACCCTAGGACCTTCCCAGGAGTGGTGGACTGGCCAGCATCCTGTTGTTAACATATGCAGGTCCATCAAGTGTCTGCACCATTGATCATTCACATTTGGGGTGCAAGGTAGAGTCCCACATGCAATGTGGACATTACATTACTTATTGGTGTGCAATGTGCATATTTCTACAATAATGCACTATGTGTTGGGGGCATGGATGCAAAACAGACATGTGCACAGGTATACAAGCTGGAGCAGGTCCAGAGGAGGGCGACCAAAATGGTGAGGGGCCTGGAAGCCATGCCCTATGAGGATAGACTTAGAGAGCTGGGTATGTTTAGCCTGCAGAAGAGAAGATTAAGAGGGGACCTGATAGCTATGTTTAAATATTTGAAGGGATGCCATGTAGAGGAGGGAGAGGGTTTGTTTTCTACTGCTTCAGAGACCAGGACAAGGAGCAATGGATTCAAGCTGCAGGAAAGGAGATACCACCTGAACCTCAGGAAGAACTTCCTGACAGTCAGGGCTGTTCGGCAGTGGAATATGCTGCCTCAGAGTGTAGTGGAGTGCTTTTAAAAACCTTCTTTGGAGGTTTTTAAGCAGAGGCTGGATGGCCATCTGTCGGGAGTGCTTTGAGGGTATTCCTGCATGGGAGGGGGTTGGACTGGATGGCCCGTGTGGTCTCTTCCAACTCTACATTTCTATGATTCTATGATTCTCATTTCCTCTACAAGCCAAGCAAGCTGTTTTGGTCCTAAACCAGTGCCTGTCATCTGTATTGGACTAGGTGAGGGCAAACAAATTGGAACTAAATCCAGATAAGATGGAGGTACTCCTGGTCAGTTGAATGGTGGGTCAGGGAACAGGGAATCGGCCTGTGTTAGATGGGGTTACACTTCCCGTGAAGATGCAGGTCTGCAGTGTTACCCTGTTTTCTGGGGGTCCCGGGAGGGACACCAAATTGCTATAAGTTGGGGAAATTAGTTCAGAGCACAAGTTGGCAAAACGAGAGGCAGGGTAACTTAGCAGGATCTTGCAACCCAGTGTCTACGGGGTCAGGCCAAGTCAAGAAGCAAACTGGTTGGAAAATAATGAATAATCTTTATTAAATACAGGCACATAATGTATGCAACACAAACACACAGATAACTAAGGAAAATAAAGGTGTGAGTAAGATAGTGGGATTTTTAGAGGGATAGTTGGTTCAGGTGATACGAAACCTGTCCTGAAGTCTGGAAGAAAATGGAGAGCGAAGCTGGGATTTGATGTATCTCAGCATTTGGAGCTGAGGGGAAGCTCGCCAAGCAAAGCGATAGCAAGGCGGGATGAAACTCGGGAGCAATCCGAGGAAGGTCTCGGAATCAAGGGTTTTTATAAGGAGAATTGTGACCTCAGGCTAGGTTGGACTTAGGGGAAAACAATAGATTTGTAGTTGGAGACAAAGCCTCCGAAAGGTCAGAGTTTGAATGATTGAATTAGAGCTGAATTTATCAATAGAGTAGCCGGTATGCAAACGCGGGATACTTGAGCGTTGTATAGCTCGATCATCAAGTTGCCAGCGCGAGGCAGAGAATCCTTTGTATGTTGCGTGCATACCTAATGGAGTACTTGCCTTGAGGTCTCCTCAAGCGGTGAGTCACCTATTTTCTGGTCTGCCTGTATTGTCTAGGAATATTATGGCGATTATCGGCCGAGCCTGTGTGCATGCTTGTCTGGGGGCCTCACAAGCACGTGGAAGGGATATGTGAAGCCGAATTTGAGATATCAAAGGATATGTTTAATATCCCCAAAGCTCGGGCTAGCCAGGGCAGTAACAGCAGCATGGGGGTGCTCCTGGATTAAACTCTGAGTCTGGAAGCACAGGTTTCACCAGTAGCCAGGAGTGCATTTCCACAGTAAAGGCTTGTGTGCTAGCTGCTCTCATTCCTTGAGATGTCAGACCTAGCCATGGTAACACATGTCTTGGTTACATCCTGGTTGGATTATTGTAACATGCTCTATGTGAGACTGCCTTTGAAGAGTGTTCAGAAACTTCAGCTGGTCCAAAGAACTGCACCCATATTGCTAACCAGGGCTAGCTACAGGGATCACACAACCCCCCAGTTGCAACAGCGCCATTGCCTGCCAGTCTGTTTCTGGGCACAATTCAAAGTGCCAGTGATGACCTTTAAAGCCCTACATGGCTCAGGTCCAGGTTATCTGAAGAACCGTATTCCTTTTTACAAATCAGCCTGGGCTTTGAGATCTGCTGGAAAGGCCCTTCTGTCTTTCCCAACACCTTCTCATGTACATTTGGTAGGAACGCAGGAGAGGGCCTTTACAATGGCTGCTCCTACGCTCTGGAACTCCCTTCCCAGAGAGATAAGGCTGGCACCCTCCCTGCCCACTTTCTGTAGACAATTCAAGATATTTTTTTTTTATTTTAGCCATTTTCTGTGTTACTCCACTGGAAAAACCCTATCCTGCAGTCTACAATTTTGATATTAAAATATGATTCAATGTGCCTGAGAGGTCACCCGGATGGGCATGTAGGCAGCAAAGGTCAAAGATCGAAAACCAGGTCACGTCAGTAAAATCCCCAGTCACGTAGCCCCTGGAGACCTCAAGATGTGTAAACCCACAATAAACAAAGGATCCTCAGCCCCAAGACGCTGACTTGAGGGAATTAGTGTGTCTGCCCCAAGTTGAGCAAATATTCCATCAGGCAAGGACCATTTACATGAAGTCACACCACAAGCTAACACAGCCAACTTTGGCAACACCTTGCAATCCCATCACACAAAGGAAATTGCCATGGTGGAGCTTCGTTATCGCTCCAACACCCATTGTTCTCCTCGGGAAAGGATTAGTCTTTCAGGTACTTTTTCCCCTACGAGTAGTCCCGGTTTTTGAGTGGTTCTTTGGATCACCCGTGCTCATCCCAGCAGGCTGTTGCTCCATCTGTTGAGTGATCCCCTCAGCCCTCTCTGTGCTGAGCCCCACTTCTCTGCTGCCTTCCTGGACCCAGGGTTTCAGGAAAAGGTGCAGTATTACCCCAACTACACCCCTTCAATACTCCCCTGTCCAATTTCCTCTGTTTTGCTTCTTAATAGCTCTTGGGTGTGTATGTGAGTGATTGCGTTGCTGTGTGAGATTTTCATGCAATAAAATCATTTATTGGACATTTTTGTTTGGTTTTCGGCTTGGCCTGACCCTGTAAAAACTGGGTAAAAAGACCCTGTTAGGTTACCTTGCCTCTTGCATTGGTATAGCTCATGCTCTGGCTAGTTTCCATTCCCCATCATGTGAAGCACTCTGAGGTGTCCCCCAAGGGACCCCAGAAATCAGGGTAATACCTGGCTGAAGAAAGATGCTGGTTATTTTTAATTGTGATTTGTTAGTTGCCTTTAATATGCATTCTAATTTCATTTTAATTATTACTTTCTTGTTTAGTTTGCATTTTAACTTTTGTATATTATGGTTTTTTAAATTATGTTTTCTTTTTAAAAGTACTGTAAACCACTTTGAGTCCTTCCAAAGCAAAAAGTAGGATATAAATAAAGATGAATCATTATCATGGATTTAATTATTTAAAGCCATCTCCCAGATAAGCCTAAACCTAAGAATTCTGATGGTAAGAACCAGAAGCAGTGCACTTCAGGGACATGAGGGTGAATATTTGCTTATACCAGAGACATCTTGTGTGGACTCAAATCCTTTCATTGCTAGTGTCCCAAAGTCATAGAGTCCTGATATACAAGGATTTACTCCCTTACTGGGATTCGAAACAACCACATCCAGGGTAGCCAATGAAGGAGAGGAAGCATCAGTGTTGGGGCTAAAAGTGTTGTCATGTTTCTTTTTCAACACAGTAATGGTCCCATAATAGTAAAGCATCATTTCAGCTGTTGACTAGGGCCATTTCCACACTAGCCTGTTATAGGTCATTTTCGCACTAACCTGTTGTAGCGCTCTTATTCCACTTTCAACATCCTATGGAATCCTGGGGTTTGCAGTTTAGGGAGGGGCCATCCAGCCCCTAGCTAAACTGCAAACTCCAGTATTCCATAGGATGTTGAAAGTGGAATAATAGAGCTATAACAATCTAGTGCAGAAATGGCCAAAGTTAGATGCATAGACCAGCATCTTGTCTGAGATGTTGGCTTAAGATAATGTTTGAAAGTAGGGATGCACTATGGGCCTTTCCGCCCTACCCTATTATAGTGCTGCTATTCCACTTTCAACATCCTGTAGAATTCTGAGGTTTGTAGTTGACTGAGGCCAAAGAGCTCCCTGGCTAAGAATTCTAAATGCCTCTCCCTAAACTGCAAAGCCCAGGATTCCATAGGATGTTGAAAATGGAATAATAGCAGTATAAAACTGTAGTGCAGAAAGGTCCAAAGTTTCTTCTCAAAGGTAGTAACAAGTAATTTGAGCAATTGTCTTTCCAATTCAGGACTTATTCTGTGCAAAATTGCACATGGTTGTTTTGCCAGAAACAAAACAAAAAACATTTTCTGCACATCAAACAACATTTTCTTCATGGAAAACAGTATTTCAACACGACACAGAAATATTAATTCCTGTGAAGAAAGTGCTGTTTTCTGTGCAGAAAGTGATGCGATGGGGGATTTATTCTGCAAAGTGTCTCACAAATCCAAGCAAGACTCACCAATTTTATCAGTGTTTCTCAACACTTGAATTACATGTCTTTCAACTGTTTTTCACATATTTTTGAATATTCTTTCCATCCCTAGTTTGAAGTGGTCTTGAGGGTATGTTGATGCCGACAGAGGTCTCAATCCTTCTTTGACATGAATGGCCAAAGTAATAATGATGATGATGATGATGATGATGATGATGATGATGCAAATTTTCTATTCCCATTGGTATCAAGAGAGTAAATCCCTTTTGAGATTTAGGCCATCTCTCTTGTATGCAAGGTTGCAAGCCTTTTTGTAGGTGGAGGAGAACGAGTCTCGCAAAGAACACTTTGCGCTTTCATATCTGGAAATAAGTTTGGGTGTTGTTACAGGTAAATCTTGCCAATGATAGCAAAATTCAAATTATTTTACCTGTGTTAGAGGTAAAAAACCTCAGACAACAATTATTTCAGAGGAAGGAACTGGCAAAACCACCACTTTGCCTACGAAAACTTCATGAAATTCATGGGGCTGCCATAAATTGAGAGGCACCTTGAAGGTGTGAGTGCACATACACACACACACAGAGAGACACACATCCCAATCTGTTAGTACATTTTATTTTATTTTTGCTGTGTTCTGGCTGAAGTAACTAAAAGCAGCAGCAAACTGTGTATGTACATTTTTTTAAAAAAATTGTTCTAATACAACAAATATGATCTTACCATTTTATGTGCTGAAACTGATGAGAACAATCAGATTAAAAAGAGATAGTTAAAAATTAAATAGCTATCAGCCGACTTTCCAAGAGACCTGAAGTCTCTGTCCTCTGCTTGTCTAGCTTCCCACCTTATCTGTACAGTCAGCCCTCCAGATTTACTAGGGTTAGGAATGCAGGACCCCCACAAATGTCGAAAAATCACAATTGCCAAAATGTGTGTGTACTTCCGTGGGAAGAGGGCCCATGGTATGGTGGGTAGAAAAGGCACCCAGGGTCCCAATCAGGTCAGGAAAGGAGAAAGAGGGTGGGTTGGCACAGCGGCCCTATAATTCCTCTCTCTTGCCCATCTCCTTCCTTGGGTGTGTGGGGGGAACTGGGAGAGGGTTTGTGGTGCTGAGAAATTGGGCTGTGAGCCATCCTTAGCTGGTCAGGCAGTAGCTGGTGGTGGAGTAAGAAAACCAGGGCTGCATGGCCTGATTGGAGCCACTCAGAGGGAAGGCTCCCCCAAAACAGAAGTGCCCGAGTTGAGTATCAAGGCGAAACTCACAAATAAATTGTGAAAGCTGCAAATGTGGAGGGCGAATGTATTGTTCATCCTTTCCTCACAATCCTGTAGAGCCTTTGGCCTGTTCTTAACATTGCCTTGTTACTTTGTTGATCATATCACAAGCAGAACATATATTATACAAATAGGCTCAAACAGTTATTGGTAATTCTCTTGAGCAAACGAAACATTTTATTTTGGTTTAGAACATACTTAGCATGCTTCTCATAACTCCTAAGGATCCTGCTATTTACCCCAACGGTATAAAATCTAAAACAAAACAATGAACTATTATTTGAGTGCCAAGAATTAAAAGGTCAGCGCTGTTTGCTTTGTAACAAGTTTGATTGGTATCTCATAGTTATGTATGAAAACACGGAAGTAACAGTCAACACACATGTCCATCTCGTCCCAGCGTTGTACTTCGAGGTAGGTCAACAGATTAGTTTAAGATGGTCAAGACTGGTAAGTTTCAGCATTTTCTGGGAATTTCCTCATTGATCCACTAACTCTGATATAAATTCATTTAATCCTAGATTAGGAAATTCATTTCAGTCTTAAAGCTGAATTTAATTTCAGAGAATTTCTCTGGGGCCAAATTCTAGGTATCCAAAGAGTATGTACCACTATTTAATGGCTACCACTCTGTTTTTAGGTATAATTAAAAGTTCCAGTTGTGACCTTTAAAGCCCTATATGGCTTGTGTCTCAACTATCTGATAGATTGTATTTCCCTTTATGATCCTGCCCAAGTTTTAAGATATTTGGGTGAAGGCTTTCTCTCAGTCCCACCACCATCACAAGTATGTTTGGTGAGGACATGGCAGAGAACCTTCCTCATGGCTGCTCCCAACTTCTGGAATTTCCTCTGATGGGAAGCTGGGTTAGCTCCCTCTCTTGTATCCTTCTGCCAGCAGGCAAACACATTTTAAATTCAAGCAGGATTGAATAGCTGTCTATTTTTAACTATCATGTATTTTTAATTATGATTTTAATTATGGTATTTGAATGGTTTTGTGCTTTTAATGTATTTTAATGTGTTTTAATTTTAATTGTGTTTTTAATTGGTATGCTGTTTTAATTCTATTTTAACCTTTTTTGTACCCTACCTCAAGCTTTGAAGAGAGCCAGGTAACAAAATAAAATTACTTATTTGTTGTTCTTGTTGTTATTAGGCAAATATAGTGTTTAATATGTTTGTGCCATGTTTTAATTTTGTTTTATATTAACTTTGTGTTTTTAACTAAACTATTTTTTTTTAAAAAAGCAACCTTTGTACAAATAATTATTTAGCAGTACTCAGTTTTTAATTGCTTGTAAGCACCTTGGATTCTATAGAAGGGGAAAAAGCAAGATATAAACTAATACATAAACTGAGTATCTTTTCTCTTGCTGAAAAATGGGTTTCCTGACACTTGGGAACAGAGTCCAGAAGAGCATTACAGTAGTGAGAATTTTGTGCAGTTTTCATTTGGTATTCACATATTCCAAAGTGTTTTAGGACATTATTCTGTACAGAAAAATGCATGTTTTTTGTATGAGAATTGTTTGGCTTTTCAGACATGCAGAACAGTTTCCAGACAGTGAGCTCTTCTTTGTGCTGTTTTGCCAAATCACAATAAAGAAGAGTGACGACTTCCACATATTCATCATGCAGGATTTTGTTCCTAGATTTAATCCCTCCAGAAGCCATAAAAAACAATTTGGAATTCTGGGCCCCTATCCTGGCCTCACTTTCCACCTGCATTGACAATTATGGTTGTGCACCCAAGGATTGGGGCTTGCGATCATTGTCCCCATATACAAAAAAGGAAGGAAGGATGATCCTGCCAACTATAGACCAATCAGTCTCCTCAATACAATCAGCAAACTATATGCAAGACACTTACAGTGGAAATTCCAGAGCTGGTTGGAGTAAGAAAACATACTTGCAGAGGAACAAGCTGGCTTTAGTGAAGGCCAGTCCACCATAGATCAATGCCTTGTACTCCATCACCTTACTGAAAAATAGTCCTTCCGCAACACATCCTCTCTCTATGTTGCCTTTATAGACTTTAAAGCAGCCTTTGACTCTATATCTAGAATCAAACTGTGGGAAAAACTGGAAGCTTCCTCAATTGATTGACCTCTGCTCCATTTAATACGTATGCTGCATAAAGGAACTTCACTCAAAATGAGATGTAATCCCCAGGGTCATCTCACCAATGCCATCGATACTGAGAAGGGTGTCAAGCAAGACTGCATACTAGCTCCACTCTTGTCCAACTTTTACATCAACTGCATGGTTGGCGTTCTTGACAACACAAATTTCCATCCCCCCAAAATAGAGGGAAGACATATCTCAGTTCTGCTTTATGCCAATGATGCTGCAGTACTTTCAAGAACACTCATTGGCCTAAAAAGAGTGCTAAGAGCACTAGCACAGTACTGTAGAGAGGATCAGCTAGTACCCAGTTACCAAAAAACTATAATCATGGTATTTGCTAAAAGGTCCAAGAATCATACCTGGAGTATAGATGGACAAAAGACTGAACAGATCTCCTGCTTCAAATATCTTGGGGTAATCTTTCATGATACTGGCAGTAGTAAAGCACATGGAGAGTATGTGGCTGGTAATGCACAGAGGAGCTCATCAGCCATCCACAAATTTCTTAAGACAAGAGGAGGCCATTATATATCCTCAGCACTCAAACTTTTTGAAACCAAATCAGTAGCACAACTCCTTTATGGATCCCAAATGAGACCCTTCCCAAATCCTGCACCATTAAAACTTGTGCAATCCAAATTTTTAAGATCAGCTTTCCAAGCTCCAAAATGCATCTCCAAAGCAACTCTGAGACTGGAGTCAGGCTTTATGAAAGTGGAGGCCAGAGGGAGGATAAATATACTCAACTACTGGCTTAGACTATCCTTCTTTCCCACTGGCCTGGCTCTACTAACCTTAAGAGATGACTTCCAATCTATGTGGAAACAGACAGTGACGACTAAAATCTCATCACTGGGTTTTTCCCTGGAGCTTCTGCTCAGCATGGGATATGATAAGGCCAAAGCAGCTATCAAACAATGGGTGGTAGATACAGAGCGACAACTGGATCTAGCTAGCACCTCAACCTTTAGCGTTTCTGACCTCAACAGATATCAAGCTTCATCTATAGCGTACTTAGCAAAACTAGAAGTACCTAAACACCAGAGGGCTTTTACCTTGGTACGATGTCATGCCCTCCCCTCAGCTGTCCTGGAAGGTCAGAAGATCCCCTTCTCAGACAGACTGTGCCCCTGTGGCTCTGGCCAAATTGAAACAAGAGAGCATGTGCTTCTCCAGTGCTCGTACTACAGGGATGTCCACCTCAGCCTTGTTTCTCCTCTCTTGCATAAATACCAAGGACACACTGGAGAATTCTACATGTCTTTGTTACTTTCAGACACCAACTCCCATATAACATATAATGTTGCCAGATTCTGTGCAGCAGCAGTTAAAATTCATCAGGCACTGACCTCCACAGCAGACTAATTCCAAGCTTATTTTGTTTTATGGGAGCTGTGCAACCTGAAGGGGAATTTCAAATCTGTCTTTAACCTGTTTTTAACCTGTGTTTTTAATCCTTTTTTCTGTATCTCCTTTTTACCTGTGCTGGTCTATGACCATAATAAAGATTCTCTTCTCTTCTCTTCTCTTCTCTTCTCTTCTCTTCTCTTCTCTTCTCTTCTCTTCTCTTCTCTTCTCTTCTCTTCTCTTCTCTTCTCTTCTCTTCTCTTCATCCCTAGGGTCCTGCAATAATGATCCTCAAAGGAAGCATCTGTTCCCCATATGGAATAGCACCATAAATGACTGTACTGTATCCACTACTGGTAGTCTGCTTGATACCTGCTTAAATCCCCATAAAACCACTGAGGAGAGCCAGCCCCTTGGGGATGGCAGTGGCAAAGAGACATTTGGGATAGCCCTAAACCTAAACTGTGTTGTATGGGAAGTCTATTTCCTACAGGATTTTGTGCCCCAGCCCCAGCTAGGCCCAACAGATGGCAGTCTACCTGAAATGCTGTAGACCCTCCCAGCTTCCCATATAGATGGTGTTAGTGTCAAAAGGGTGACCTGAAATGTGCTTTACCAATGAAGATTCATCAACAACGCCCACAGCATGGGCCACCTGAACTTCTTCCATTTCCCCAGACAAAATATTATTCTCACACTCCATTTTTCCAAAGCATCTAAACAAACCAAAATCTGTTTAGTAAGACTTGCCCTCACATCTGGTTCCTTGTTTAGCTGGAGTTATGGACTGTTTAGGAAGGACTCAGGGTTTCTCCAGAGCTTTGAATCTAGCTAGGATAGCAAACAATCCACCTTTTTTCCCTACCTCATCTGAGAAATCAGACAGTGTTGAGAGATATGCTTGACTGGTTGTCACTTAGCCAGGCCTTTACCCTTGGCCCCCATCTTACCTGAAAGCCATGATTAGTAACTGGGACTAATCACTAATCCAGCAGTCAAACCACCAAGAAACCTGGATGATGCAGAACAGATGCTTCACAGGACTTCACCATGCAGTACAAGTCTTCACTGTGCCTATCAGGCCTGCAATGGATCCAGGTTGCACCTACCCAACCTGTAAGGGGCCTAACAAGTTCTATGTGGATGTACAAGGATCCAACCAGTTCTCCCAGACCTACCAGGGAGCTGACTGGGCCTATCAGGATTGCAATTGCCCAAATTGGCCTTCTAGCCCTGCAAGGGGCCCAGATAGGAGTATGGCCTCAGAAAAGCCCATGATAGATTGGTCTTATTGTTGTTGTCATGTATCTTCAAGTCATTTCTGACTTATGGAATTTTCTGGGGCTTGGAGTGTATGATGCTTCCATGGTCATTCTGACAAAGTTGCACAAATGATTGTGCAGTCAGATACACAGCTTTGCCCATGATCTCCCCTCCCTCTGCTAAGTAAGGCCATGCACAGTGAAGCTTGCTTCCTAGTTTGATCAGGGACCAAGTGAAGTCAACGGTATGGTCATACCGTCTAATGGCAACCTACCTGCAGAGGTCTTGGCAGAGTGTATTCTCATCTCTATCTAAATCAGTTTCCTCATCTAAGCCCCACTGTATGCTTTTCTATACATGGGTGTATTAAGATTACTGCCAAGTTAACCTTGTGCTGAGTAGCAATGTTGCACAACTGATTGTGCAATCAAATACACTACCCAGTGGGCTGCCAACAGACTCCTACTGTCAATTTCAGATAGATTTTGATAGAAAAGGCACATCTCTGTGCACAATGGCATGGCATGTGTTTCCCTGCTTCTGTAACCTTGAACTGAATGTAGATCTTTACTGTTAGGCAAAAATGTCCACCTGCTTATATAGAGTAATTTATGCATGCATAAAACACAAATAGGATTCTATCCCTTTCCATTTAGGAAGGTCAGAGACACATAAGGCCATCACTCCTGTCATTTTTACTTACTGACCAGAGAGAACTGCATGGATTCTCCTTAGTTGAGCTTTGCTGGCTCTGTTTCTGCCCCAATGGAGGAATGCAGGAAGCAGGCAAAGCTATCCTACTGAGAGGGCTCCTTCAGCTGGCATCTTAGTTGAAGTAGCTCCATTACACATGACCTTTCCCCCTGCTAGGGAACATCCATGCACAACAGGGCCTGTTTCTAAGGTGAAGCAGGACTGGGTTATGTCACTGGTATGGCTGTACGCACAATGTCATCCAGTCTACTGTGGTATTACTGAAGTGTATTTTTGTTCCCACACAAATAAGTTTCCTCTCCATTGCATGCATTTTAGCATGGACAGGTTATGCTTCGTGCATGCAGACAGGTATCAGGCATGATGAGGCATCTTGCAGCTTGAATAGGCATCTGGATAAAGAAAGCTGAGTTCACTCTCCTGGTTCATTGTGTTAGCAACCACACGCCTCCATGCTTTGATATGGTCTAACTGGAGAATATTAATTGGCATGAAATTAAGTTATACACATTTATGGCTGAAAGACCATGTGGAGAAGGGGTGCTGGCTAGAAAGATGTGCAAGAGTAAGTCAGAGGTGCATGGCCAGGTCATAAGTTCACTGTGGATTAGCTGGGAAAGCCTGACTTAATGGCTCTGAGTTAATCCTCTCAACTGCCCAACTGCAGAAAACAATAGTCAAAGAAACCCCAGCTGCAGCAGGCAAGCACCCCTACTGTGCACATTTCCTGTTGAAACCTTCCCCAGTTATGTTACCCAACCAAGATATGAGATAATCAGTCAATTCCAGACCCCTTTTTTTACTTTGCCAGAAAGCAATTAACTCACACCCCTTCAGGGAGGGAAATAGAGTATTAAAAACCCTCGATTTTGAGTGGTCAGGTGCAATATTTGAAAAGCTGGACATCACTATGTCATTCTGAATTCTGATTTGGTTTGCCCTTAGAAGCAAGTCTAAGCCACCATGTTGCTTCTTTGTGGCTCTTCTGGAATGGTAAACATTGCTGACTCCCCGAAACTTTGCTATCAATCTTTCCTCCCTTTTCCTTCAGTTAGTCTTGTGTGAGTGTTTAAATCTTGTGTGTGTGTGACTGAATTCCCCTAAGTAAAACACATTTTTAGTTTATTTTGGAATCTCTGGCTGATTCTTTCCTGAAAGATCCTGTAAACATTGGTGGAAATATCTTGTTAGGTTACTCCGCTCTCGCAGGTCTTCAAATTTTGAGCTAATTAATTCCCCTCTCTCACATGGAGGTACTAGCATTGCAGGTGGACCCTCGAGACACCCACATTTTTGAGGTAACAATTGTTCACTTGCTTCTCCCAGCTGTAGAACTGCAGCCACTGCTGGGTACTGTCCCAGAGTCTCTTACCTCTCACTGTAGCCAGTTCACAGCCATGGCAGCATGATCTGGGTATTTGATGAGGAGTGGACAGGAAAATAGAAAATCCAGAAAAGAACATACTTGTGCATAAACCCAGGTTATGTATCTATGTGTCACCAATAGGATTCCAGCCAGTGTGAGGTGGAAGTGGGATAAAGAAACTTTAGAAAGTTTGAAAACACTTCAAAATTTAGCAATACACCAAGCAAGCATAAGCGAGTACATGACTGTTTCCTAGGTAGCTGACCCATTGTTTCATGAGAACTTGCACAGTTATTTTATTTTAATGTCCGTAATTATTTTAATAATCTGTGAACTGTCTCAGCCATTGCTAACCATGGTGTGAACTGGTGGAAGAAGCATCAGAAACCAGGCTGTGATTTCTCTTGCTCACTAGCTCCCTGGATATATTATTCATGAAGGCCCATCTGTTGGGCTGTTTCATAAAGAAATGCTTCTCTGGGCAGCTTGAAGGGCCTTTGTGAGAAAATATAACATGTTTTAACTATTTGTTTTAAGGTTATTTGTTGAGATGCCTCGGGTCCCATGGTGGGAGAAAGCCAGGATATAAAATAAGTATATATAAATCAATAGCGATAGGCACCTGCACTAACAGGGAGTTAGACTAGGCAACTAGATGACTTATTCTGTGATTTAATGATACCCACTTCCAGTCTCTCTCTTTCAGATTTTAGAATGGAAGAAGGCAGTCACACCCTTGCCTTACTTTACCATAACAGTCAGTGGTCCTCCACTGAGATAAGGGCAGCTTCCTGCAATGTTGAGTTTTCTTTATTGTTGAAAGTAAAGAAGTGATGAATAACTGTATGAATATAGGAATAAGAAAGTCTACAAGGGACAGTTACTACCACTGCTGCCTCATGTATAGTCTAAATAGCCTGTTTGCTATGCTAAAGAAATCCACATACTTGATCACAAAGTCATTAACGTTGGTTTGGCATAAAGGCATCAGATCCTGTCTGATCTTGGAAGCTAAGCAGGTCAGCTCTGGCTAGTATTTAATGGGAGACAGCTAATGAATAACAGGTGCTATAGGCTGTATTTCAGAGGAAGAAACTGGCAAAGCCAACTCTGAGTGTTCCTTCCCTAAGAAAACCCTATGAAAAATTCATGGGGTTGCCATAAGTTGACAAGTAACTTGAAGGCCCATGCACACAAACAGACAGACAGACACATGCACATCTCCTAATGGGACCATATATAGTAAGGTCTTGGACCTGATCCATTGACTACTTCAGTCATCCTCCAAACAAGCTCTTCAGATTCCTGTAATGTTTACTCTAGAATGCACTTTCATGAATTGGTTTTCATCAAACTTTTTATTCAGGTTGCCATCTCAATTTTTTTTGTGCAGTTCAGAACCCACCGGCAAAGTTCAGGATTTTTTTTTTCATTTTTTTCCCCCTGTAAAATGGCAGATCTTGGGCCATTCAGTGTGGAATTTGGGATAAAACAAATTTGGAAGACCATAGGTGCTGGCAACCAAACATTTGTTGCACTCAGAAAGTAAGTGATAATATTAAATTAAGTGGAGGTACTATGATATATACTTTCCTCAAATTATGACGTGTCTTTCAACTGTGGGATATTTTGCCAAGTGGGGATATGAACTTCTGGTCCTTTCTTCATGTCAGTATGTATGTATGTATGTATGTATGTATGTATTTATTTGCTGCTTTTTCTCCCAATGTGGGACCCAAAGTGGCTTCCAAAAATTAATAACCATCAAAAACATTTAAAACAATTTAAAATGTTGAAACATCTAAAATCATAAAGACTTACATTTTGAAAAAGTAATGAATAAGTTATTTATTTATTTATTTGAATCAAGTTATAAGGCTTGTAGATGCTACCAGGTAAACCTTGTGTCATTAGTGAATTCATAAACATCAACCCAGGCAATGCTGGACAAATTTCCCAGGAAGGATGATCAACACCATACTTTGTTTGGCATTGGTAGTGTATTTGCACTCTTCACAGAAACTCATAAATACACCAGTGCTGATTTTTCAATATGAAGGATGAAAGGATTTTGCTTTTATGTGGTTTATGCATTATTAGTTGCTTGTTCATTTCCCCCTGACATGCATTCACTAGTTAGCAGGGTAATGAACCTACTATCACAAACTTTAAAAGAGGAGGAACACCAGGTGCTGGAATCTATTTGGGGGGTTAGGTTCAGCATCTTGAATAGCCTTTTTGATGTAGATGTTTTGGCATTTGGTCACATTCACATTATTTTATTGATATACATGACAATGGTGGAGGGAAAAATATTTTTTTAAAAAAAAAACAGTCAAAAACATGTTTTTGGGGTGTTGAAAACCCTGACAGGAAGAATCCTGGACTGAGGAGAATCTTTGCAGTTTGGCACTTATTCTGCACAAAATTTGCACGTGGTTGTTTTCAATGTGTAAATATTAACTCCTGCACAGAAAATGCTGTTTTCTGTACAGAAAGTGCAGTAATTGAAGATTTTATTCTACATAAAACTTACACATGGGTGATTTGCATAGAAAACAGAATTTTCTGTGTAGTATTTTCTATGTGGAAAATAATATTTCAATACAGAAATATTAATTCACATTCAGAAAATGATATTTTCTGTGCAACAAATGCTGCAATTAGATATTTATTCTATGTAAACATCATACATGGGTGATTTATCTAGGAAACAGCATTTTCTGTGCAAGAACTAATATTTATGCATTGCTATAGTATTTTCCATGCAGAGAAATGCTGTCTCATGCACGGAGAATGCTGTTTTCTGCACAAAACAACTATGTGAGAATTTTGGGCTGAATAAGTTGCAAATTGCAAATAGCTTGCATCCAAAACTGGTTTTTGAAGACTTTCTTGCAGTGGGACAAAAATTGCTGAAATTACTTTTTGCTACCATGAAGAGGGAACTAATATTTACATCCCTATGGTGTTGGTGTTTGTGTTATTATTGGTGGTGGTGATGATGATGATGGAAAGAGGAGGAACCAATTGCTCTTCACAAAATGTGCCTGGTAGTAAAGGTGCAACTGAATTACAGAACTCCTGTAACTGCCAATAAATCCTATAATCAAGTGATAGAGAAAGCAGAATCCAACAGGTTTCCACATGTCCTGCCCTTTATCCCAAGTTGTCTCACATATGCTTCTTTGGTAATGAAGTAAATGATTCAGCAATGAATTCCTCAGGTCCCCGTAATTTCTTAGTCTGAACATCATAAGCTGAAAAAGAAAATGTAGGAGATGAGGCACGAAAACTCAGCAAATGATGGAAAAGTCCAAAGAACTGCAAACCCCCGTCTGGCTGAGATGCAGTCTGGTCTGGGTCACTTAGGAGAAACATCCCTCAAAGACAGCTGTGTCAGATCTTACTGAGCTTTCGTCAGTGATGTATTTAAGTCTTTTACTCCAAGTCTCAACTCAATTCTCAAGTTTCTACCTTCAAGTCTCAAGTCCCTACAAGATAATTCAAGTCAAATCTCAAGTCTGGGAGTCAAATTTAACAGAAGAAAGGAGGTATTGGGGGTGGGGTTTAAGTTTAAATAATTAGAAAATCAAGGCCCCATACTGTCACTTCCTTTCGCAACTTGCCTTAGCAATACTTCAAACAGACTTAGGCTATTTCCACACTACACTGTTGTAGTGCTATTATTCCACTTTCAACATCTTATAGAATCCTGGGGTTTGCGGGTTAGGGAGGGGACTTTAGAATTCTCAGCCAGAGAGTTTTTTGGCTTCAGTAAACTACAAACCCCAGAATTCCATGGCATGTTGAAAGTGGAATAACAGCACTATAACAGTGTGGTGTGGAAATGGCCTTTCCTTTAAGGGTTTAAACTTTAAAGGAATGCAGCCTGGTGGCTTCCTCATGAGTAATCACGATTTGATTTAAACCTCCAAACCAACAGATTCTGGCCTTTCACTTCTTTGCCTTCCAAGCATCCTTTACTCCCTCGTTGCTTCAACCAGATTTTAAACCCTCCAAATCCATGGATTCCTACCAGATTTTAAATCTCTCCAGCTCCATTGATTCCTGCCTTTCACTCCTTCTGCCTTCCAAGCCTCCTTTACTCTAAAGCAAGTCCTTCACTAAAAAAAGACAAGTCTCAAGTCTAGTCAAGTTGATTCTTGATTTATTGACGAGTTGAGTCTGAGTCAAGTCATTGAAGTGACTTGAGTCAGACTATAGTTTGAGTCAATTGACTCGAGTCTACGTCACTGCCTTTCATTGATAGATGGCAGAGGTGACTTAAAATTCTATTAAAGTTTTGCAAATAATCAATTATGGATATCACCTTTAATAGAATGAGTGAAACAATGTCATAGGGAGAATGGAGCAAACCTGTTTCCTGCTGGTCCAGAGACCAGGAACAATGGATTCAAACTACAGGAGAAGAGATTCCACCTAAACATCAAGAAGAACTGATAGTAAGAGCAGCTTGATAGTGGAATACGCTGCCTTGAAGTATGATGGAGTCTCCTCCTTTGGAGGTTTCTAAACGCGGGCTGGATGGCCATCTATTAGGAGTGCTTTGATTGTGTCTTCTTGTATTCATGGTCCCTACATAGCCCCTAGATTTGGAGTTAGTAGGAACCGTGAAAGTCAGCCATCGAATCCCTACTTATTGGAAAGCAGCCTCTGCAATCAATTCCCCTCTTGCTCAGAAAGCAGCTGACTGACATTTCCATCTCCCTTTGCATGACAGGTCCTGGCATGAGAGAGAACTGCAATAGGGCTTCTGCTTCTGCTTCTGCCTGTCACACTGGAGATCACTCTTGGGAAGGGGTGGAAATGGCAGCCAGATGCTTTCTGAGTAACAGGTGAACAGACCCCAATAAATTGCAGTGACTGCTTCCTGTGAGGTGGGGATTAGGGGACTGGGCAAGGATTCCCCTATAGCACCATAATAGTGGTGCTTATGCATACATAAATCCCCACACAGGATTCCAGATGCTGCTTAAACTTCAGTGCTGGCTCTTCATGTTTTAACATTTTTGCATTCAAATATTTTAAAATCTTGAAAATATTTCCACTGTTCTATGATTTTTTTTAAAAAAAATACAATTTATTGATAGATAAATCATGTTGATTAGTTCCAACTCAAGTACACCCACAGAATCAGTTGTTCAATGATAGTTAACGTATAACTAAATCTTGGGAATTCAGTGGGTCCAAGCTAGTCAGGACTAGTGTCAGGTCACAAAGCATCCTTGCCATGGTAATGAATGAAACAGAGAGGGGAATAATAAAATTAGGTGTCAATATGCTGAATCCTTTATTATGGCACTGTGCAGCCCCCCATGATTGGCATAGCTTCACTGGCAAACAATATGCGATTAGCACCATATTAATTGGCATTGATATAAATGATACTGGAGGTGATGGCAAGGTCATGCTGGAAGAGGCAAATTTCTGACAGTAAATATGACATGGCGAGAAAGGTTAGCCCACCTACCTCTAGGCAAGAGACTCAGTCTGTTTAGGGCAATAATGTGACTGCTCTGAATACAATAAGTGTGAAACATCAAGCTGTACTCTCAGAGCTGAAATAGGGAAATTCCCACCAAACTGTGATTGTCTTAACCCTGATCCCTGTGCACCCGAATATTTCCCTATTGTTTCCCCACCCGTCCACAATACTCAGCTACTATGACAACCATTATCTCCTTGTCACTCAAACACTAATATCATTAGCATCATCCAGACCCCATTGTCTATATTGAAACTCCCATTATCCATTGGACAGGGAGAGCAATAAACTCACGTCCCTTCAGGGAGGGAAACAGAGTATAAAAATCCCTGGTTCTGAGTAACTAGTTTTGCAGTTCACCAGTTGCTGAATGTCTTTCTGCCAGTTTGCTTCCCAGCTGTGTACTGTCCTTAGACACACAAGTGTAAGCCACGTTGCTGCTTCTTCACTACTCTTCTGGATTGGTAATTATAACCACAAACCTCAGCTTTTCTATCTATAACATTTTCTCCCTTTGTCCTTCAGTTAGCTCTTGTGTGACTGTTTGTCTCTTGCATGATGAGTGAATTCCTCTCAATAAAACACATTTTTATTTTACTTCTGAATCTCTGTCTGGTTCTTTCCTGCAAAGACCTCATAAATGTAGGTGGCAGTTCTTGCTAAGTTACCCCCCTCTTGCAAGCCTCTGAACTTTAAGCAAGGTGATTCCCCATTATTGAATGGAGGTACTGGCACTACTGGTGGGCCTTTTGGCACCCATGTTTTGCGGTGACAGTGCATCCAAATGTGTATTCTCTACAAGGTAGCTAGAATGTATTTAACCAATGCTGAAGGCTTCTATGTATCTCATATGAAAGCAACTGCTAATTGCTGCTACAACATATATGATAGATCTCTTGCTTTTACTTTGTATCTGATGAATAGGGGGAGAGCAGTAAAGGCTAGAAAGTGAAAACAAGAAATACTTGGTGCAAGAATGTTATGGGAATAGGGTGGTAAGGCGATAACTGGGGAGGCATGTAGACAGGTTGACTACTGTTCAAGGACAAGTCAGCTGGATGCTGGCACTCACCTAGGAAAGTTATGAGGGGGAATGGACCATGCTGCATTAACCAATAAAAGCTTTGCATGCTTAAATTTGTATTGATAATCTATAAAAGATGTATGCTTTTATAAGATGATGTTTGTATTTATCTATACTAATCTGTTTTGGCAGATTCTGTGGAAGTGTACTGCTGTTGCTCACGCTAATCCCATGCGTAAACTACTGCTGCTATCAGAATGCATTCTTGGGTTGTGAGTTATCCAGTGCATGACAACTAGCAAGGGGATTTGATCCTATATATGTATATATGTGTGTGTATGTGTGCATTTGTAACCCATCCCAAGAATAATGCCAATTTTGCTGCGTAGAAACATGTTGAATCAATCAATCTTCAATCTGCACTATTGTACTTCACTATGGCCATCCTTCTGAACTTACATTAAACAGCAGTGATGATTGTAAAGTTTACAGTTTCCAAGGAAGGTGTTTTGCACACATCCATAAAGATTGCAAAGACCACCAAGGTTAATACATTCTGCAAAGGTGAGAGGGTATCTTTGAGTGAGCCCTGTGAGAGGAGAAGGAGGAAGAAGAAATGCAAGAGTTTGCTGTTAAAATATTTGATGCAATTTGATTCTATTCATCTATGTTGTCTTTAATGTGACATTTTCCTTCTCCTTGGTGTCTTTCACATGATACAGTTATAGCACTTTGATATCCCCTTAACAGCTGCAGGTACATCCTTTGGAATCCTGGGATTTGTAGTTTAATTGAGAATTCCCAGCCAGACAGATACGTGCTTTCACACTACAAATCCTAGGGTTTCATACTATGCAGGTTCGGCAACTAAAGCCCATTTAAAGTGTTATAGCTGCATAGTGTAATAAAGACCTTGGCAATTGAGCTGTACAACCACTTTTCATGGTGTGTGAATGTGTTGGGGGGAGGAGTATTTACTGGCTACAGGGAAGTACATCTGTGTTTGTTCTATCTTACATGTGACAATGAGAAAGATTTTCTCATGTTTTCCTCCTCACCTGCAACTGGTATTTTCTGGAAGAGTTTGCACCTCACAGATTATGTTTCTCCCATTGACAAGGACTGTTTTTTTGGTTTTGTTTTGTTTTTTTGACCAGTTGTGCAAAACTACAAAAACTACTGTCTGGCTGCCCAGGCTTTTAAAAATAAGAAGATGGTTTTAGAACTCAAAGACCTAGGCCATTTCTGCACTAGACTGTGATAATGCTATAGGCCCCTCTCTAAACTGCAAACCCCAGGATTCCATGGGATGTTGAAAGTGGAACAATAGCACTACAACAGTGTAGTGCAGAAATGGTCTTAGTTGTCTTCTTATTTCCCTTTGGTGACACCAAAGGGACCAGTGGCTAGGACACTGATGTCAGCAGAGTAGTAAATCCATTGTGGGTTTTATTCCAACCCTTAACAGAGCTGACTCTGTCTTGGGAGTTGGATACAGTACCTTAGAGAGCTTCTTTAAAGGAGTTATTTTGTCATTTCTCTTTTTTTATTAGATACGTTAGCAAGTTAGAGGCATTGTAATAGGGATGAGGATGATAATGATGATGATAAGAAGAAGAAGAAGACGAAATTCTTACTCTGCACAAAACCAGCAGGAAGGTAAAGATGCAACTGAGGCCATTTCCTCACTACACCCGTACAGTGCAATTATTCCACTTTCAACACCCTATGGAATCCTGGGGTTTGAAGTTTAGGGAGGAGCCTTAGGCCATACAGTGGAACCAACAATAGCAGCCACAGTGTGACGTGCTCATGCTGAAGGCTTGACCAACAATGTCTGGCCAGCAAATTAGCAGGCCAATATATAGGTATCTCACCTGAAGTCTCATTAGATTTGTTGTCCCACAAGACTTCTCTCAAGATCTTGTGCAGGAATAGCTAGACCTTACTCCAAGTCTCATGATGGCAATGTCATCATGAGCCTTTGACCTGGACTGCTCCAAGCAGCTGCTCAGAATGGCCAGAAGCCCCATGGTGCCATCCAGGGTCGGTCTGGTACATCACCGTGTTTCAATATGAATTGCAGTTTGGGACTTATGCTGCACAAAAACTCCATGTGGATTTTGTACACAGGAAAGCTGTGAAATGTTTTTTTCCCTCTCTTGTCAGGGATTCCAGGCAGAGAACCCTGGGAAAATGATCAGCCCACTGCAAAGATGTTGCATCATGCCCCAGCTGTGGGTAATTGCAAGGCTGCATAAGAAACTGGGGTCGTGTGCAGATGGTAGAGGGAGGTGTGCAAACCTCTACCTGATTGATTGTAGATATGTATATAACAAAGCAACGCCAGTTATGTATTTGTCTGTTGACCAAACCTGGTGCCTGGCGCAAGCTTTTGTCCGTCTGTCCTATGTTTTGTATATAACGGAACTTTGCTGCAAGATAAAGTGCCTCCTGTTTTGGAAGAAACTCCTCTGTGTGTGAGTATCCTTACTGGGGAACAAGGCTGCTGCTGGTGGCTCTCTGAACTCTGTTTTTTCCGCTGCATTTCCGTGGGGCTGAAACTCCTATCATCCCCAACATCTCCACCCTCCTTTCACTGGCAGGTGAAAATTTTTCTTTTTTAACAGGCTTTTATGTAAGCCAGGGAGCTTTATCAACTTGTTTTAAATCAAGTATTCTTTGAGGGTTTTCTATGATTTTATATGTTTTTAATTGTTTTAAATGTTTTTATATTTTAATTTATTGTTAGAAGCCACCATGGGTCCCATTCTGGGAGAAAGGTACCATGCAACTATAATAAATAAAGCATGTTTTCTACACAAGAAACATGGTTTCTATAGGGGAAACAAAAGGCAATTTACAGGATAGAGCCCACAAGTATTTTTTTTGTAGAGAATATGAGCTGAACTGCAACACACATAGAACCCATTATTTCTCAGTTATTAAAACATTTTCACATATTCTTTCTCTTGATATGAACCACCACTTACAATGGGCCAACATGTGGTTACCAGCAAAACAACTTTCTCAGGAGTGCTCCACCTAGTCTATGGAATGGTCACCCAACACATAGGCAAATCCCTTAGTTTAGCCCAGTCCTTTGGTTTATAATTTTAAACCACCTGAAGAGCACTACTGGACAGCATATAAACATTTTCAGCAAAGAAAGAAAGTCAGTCCTTCCTTCCTATTGCTCTACATGATCAAGATCCTTCTGAAGAGACTTTAAACAGCAGAAATAATTGTAAACTCCACAACTTTTGGGTATGGTGTTTGCCATATAGCCTAAAGGTTTGCAATGACCCCCAAGCCTTTTACATTCCTGAATGGAGACAGGACCTCCTGTGACTCCTGTGGAAAGGAAAGGAGGAAGAGGAAACGTAAGAGTTGGGCACTGAAGCATTTCGTTAGACCTGACTCTCTTTATCCATACTGTCTCCAGTGTGACATTTTCCTTCATCTGAGACCAATGTCATGTAGAAGATGGAGCAAGCTTGTCTTCTGCTCTGCCAGGGACCAGAAAAACAAACCAGTGGACTCAAAATAGAAGAAAAAAGATTCCACCTTAACATTAGGAAGAAGTTCTTGACTGTAAGAAAGGTGGAATAGGTTGTCTCAAAGAGCAGAGGACTTTCTTCTGTTGGCAATTTTTGAAAAGAGTTTGGATGCCCACCTTTCAGAGTTGTTTTTGTTGTGTCTCCTTGCATGACAGGGAGTTGGACTAATTGGCTCTTGTGGCCCCTTCCAGCTACTTTATTGTATTATCCACACAACTGAGGTTTTTGCAGACCCTCTAGTCATTTTCTCCTGTATATGACCATGTTTTTTTCCCCAATTTCCCGCATATAGTGGTATTTCTGTGCTTGTCTTGTTCCCATGTGAGAAATATTTTTCTCTTCACTTGCAACATTGTGAGCAATCTTCTGAGGGACTTATCCCTCAGGTAAGAGATCTCTCATTTACAAATCAAAAGCATCGGATGGGTTGTTTCCATCTTTTTGACCAGTCGGCCAGGATTTCTGTGCTTGCTCCTTCTGTGTGCACTGTTTCACAAAGATGCTGGCCTAAGTCCTAATGTTTAGTCTCAACAAGAGTAGAACCATTCAATCAGTTCAACTTACTGATGTGTTGACTCCCATTCAACCATTGAGTCAATGGTTCCCCTCTAGGTGGGACTACTGAACATGATTTTGGCCATTAGCTTTGTGGAGATATTTTGCTCCAATTGTTGCAATGTCATGAGGAAAAGCAAAGCACTCTTAGTCTTAGGCCATTTCCACACTACACTGTTATAATGCTATGGTTCCACTTTCAACCTCCTGTGGAATTCTGGGGTTTGTAGTTTACTGAGGCCAAAGAGCTCTCTGGCTGAGAATTCTAAATGCCCCTCCCTAAACTGCAAACTCATGAATTCCATAGCATGTTGAATATTAGAAAATGTTCAAAAATGTGTTATGTGGGTATTAAAAAAAATCCTAACAAGAAGAATTTTGGACTGCTGAGAATCTTCACAGTTCAAGACTAGCTGCATGAAAAATTCACACAAGGTTGTTTAGTCCAGAAAACAGCATTTTTGGTGCAGGAAATAATATTCTAGTGAAGAAATATTACCGCTTACACAGAAAATACTTGTTCAGAAAATACTGTAATTAGAGATTTACTCTGTGCAAAATTTACTCATAGATGATTTGCGTAAAAAGATTCTGAACAGAAAACAGTATTTTCTGTGCAGAAAATATTTTTTTCTGCAGAAAACCATATTTCAAGGAAGAAATATTATTTTCTTCAAAGAAAATGCTATAATTGGTGAGTTATTCTCTGAAAAAGTTACACATGATTGATTAGAGTGGAAAAATGACATTTTCTGCATATTCACAGCAAACAGATTTTTTGTGCAGGACATAATATTTCTGCATAGAAATATTATTTGCACAGAAAATGCTGTTTCCAGGCAGAAATGCCTGTGTGTGTGTGTGTGTGTGTGTGTGCGTGTGCAAAACAACAATGTGCAAATTTTCCACTCAGTAAATCTCAAATTGCAAATAACCTTCAAAAAATGTGTGGTTTTCAACAACTTTCTTACAGAGGGAGAGAGCGTTTTTAATTACCCTCTTCAGAAAGCACCATAATGAAGAACATGATTTGGGTCCTGTTTAGGATGTTTGGGTCCTGGATGGGATGAAGTGAGTGGAAGTCTCTTCTCATTTTTATTTGCATTATTTTTGGCAAGTTTTCAACTTGGACTTTCCCATTTTTTCTGGGGGTGTTGGAACCCAATAAAGTCAAACCACTGTGCATTGGAACATTCTGACAGTAGTTTGGCTGGTTTTTCAAACAGATTTTCATTCAAGGCACCTTTGATATGATAGTCAAACAGCCTATCTTTAACCATAAATCTATAGAAAAGTCTCAACAAATGGAGTAACACAGGTTCTGTTTTAGCCTGGTGGTATACTGCAACCACTGCATAAGTACGTGGATAGTGTAGATTTCCATTACATGCGCACAAGATGGGATCTTGTCAATTGTGTTTCTAAATGACTGGAAGAGATAGGATGTAAGAGGTATGCTTCTCCAATTTGCAAAAGCCGTGAGCCAAAAGGAGAGAGAATAAAGAATCAGAAGGATTTTGTCAGCTTGCTAAAATGGGCCAAAGCCACACAATAGAGTACAGTGGAGCTAACTATCCTTCTAAGTTTTATTCAAACATTTTCTGAGGACTGAAGCAATTGATCTTAGGTCACCTGTGGCCAAGAGGTAAGTGTCATTGTTTTACAAGGTGACCTGCACAACCTCATCAAGAATCAGGAGAAGCAAGATAAAGAGTAAGGCCATACATTGCAGGAAAGCAGGTTATGGACGTCTTCTCACACCTATCTTCTCATGTCATGCAGAAGGCTGTTCAACAGTGGAACAGAAGTAATTCAAGAAGTGGTGGGGTTTCCACCATCTGAAATATTTAACCAGAAGCTTTATGGTTATCTCTCAGAGATGCTGCAGCTGCAATCTGTTTTAGAGATGATACACTAAGACTGGAGCTGAACAAAATTATCTCTAAGATAATTTCTGATTCTTTAATTCAGTTCCTGAATGTAATGGAGGAGTGCTGTTCAATCTGTTCACAAAACCCTTGATCAATATTTTGCATCACTGGTGGAAGCCAAATCTTGGTGTAGCAGCTGCATTCTTTCCACAGAGTATAAACTTGCCTCCCAGTTCTTAAATGGCCCTTTGTCAGCACTCTTCTTCCATAGCTCTAATTTCTATAGCAATAATGTGGATGTTGGCCTTAGCTGCAGAGAAGAAGAGTGTGACTAAGAGAAGAGTAAAGAGAAGGCAGCCTATCTTCATTGTAAAGCTGGGATCTCCAGTTGTATACTAAGTCAAGAAGTACACAACTTTGTGCCATCAAGCTCTTGAGCTTTCTGGAAGGTTGGATGATCACCAATTTATAGGGCTGTACAATATATTGACACACAAGCCTTGAGCATTAATGATCCTGAGGTAATGCCAGAAACTCCTGATGCATCGTTTTCAGAAAGACATTGTGTCCAGTATACTCTATTAAACTGACATTGTTTCTACAATCCACTGGACTGGAAAGTAGAAATAATTACTTCTTGGATCACAATCCACTTGGAAAGATATAGACCAATGTGGCTCAATAAGACTTGGTTGATCAGAGAGTTTCCTCACACATTCTCATGGGTGCAAAAGTGGGGATGAATTTCTCAGGTAGTCTTGGGAAATTCTCAAGAAAATGTATTTTACTTTGTTTCTAAGCAGTAAAGCACATAGATTCTGAATCGTATCCTCCCCAGTAGTATTGGGGCTATTTCACTCCTTAACGCTCAGTTAAGATGCATGAGAGTTGAACTGGGAAGGGATTAACCTTTGCATATGCTCAGAAATAACTTCTTCTATTCTTGACATGCATACACACACATACCTCAGTTCTTCTCTTCAGTGCCCTAATGGAGATTTCTCCTGTCTGACTCCCTCACTCACATGTGTGAGGAAAGGTTGGACAGAACCTAAGTCCAAATAAAATATACAGGATGTACATTGAGGTTTGCACCTGGGAAAGACAGTGGATGATGCAATCCCATGTAATACCTGCATGAGTCATTGGGTTATGTAACCAGGGCAGGAAGGTTGCATCAAATATCTAGCAAGGTTTGCTAGAGTTACATCAGAAATGTCTGTATATAAGAGTGTGTGTTCTAGCCAACGGTGCCCCTCTTGATGTCTGAAAGAGCAGCCGGAGGCTATCTTCTCATGTTGTTGAATGCTGAAACTCCGTTGGAGCTTTGTATATACTGTATGTATTGTAACTCAAGAGTAAAGGCCTCCTGTTGGAAGATAACATTGAGTGGGAGTATTCTTTCCTGGCTTCAGGGCTTTGCTGCTAATGTTTATACTCTGCTAGGACGCTTCTAAGCTGTGTGAGTAAACTCTGCTATATGATGATTTTTCAAACACTTGACTTTGGTAAGCTGTTTTTCCAGAGCTCAGTGCTGGAGGGAGGTGCTACCGGTTTTTGTGTAGCTCCCATCATCCACTGTCCCTCTAACAACCTGTTCATTCTTTCCAGTTGCAAACTCCAGTTGAGATCCTACTTTGTGGCCGAGTAGCCTGAATCTCTGAGTTACACATTCATTGTGCTAAGTGACCTTTGTGTTGAATGGGGAAAAAATGGTACAATTGATTGAGCCATTGAGCTAAGATCATCTGAAAGTCTAAGATGCCTTTATTATTGGGAATGGAAAACAATCCAATAACACTTTGCAGAAAGAACCAAAAGGGGCTACACTGAACATTTACTAACACAGTTAGCTCATCTATACTGTAAGATTTCTGTCTGCCCAGCTCTGCCCTGCGCTGCCCTGCCCTTCCACGCTACAGAAATCCACAGAGTTTACAGCCACTGAAGTAAGTTGAGGACAAAAGGGGAAAGTGGGAGGAGGAAAGAGAAACTGGGACATTTTTAAAAGCAGTTGAAAAAGTAGTATGACAGAGGATTAACTGGGACTATCCCTGCTTAAGGACATGGACATGAAAGACTTAAGGACATGAAAGTGACTTTTAAGTCCATTTCTGATTTTTTAATTCTACTCCTTAATTGTAAGTGAAGCACAGTCTTCAAACCATTGGGGCATCTACCCTTGACTGATATTCAGCATCACTATCGCTCCATCCCCAACCTCACAGAGTACAAGCTGGCCATCCGAATTCTAAATGATTCCTTCTCAACATTCTTCTATAGTTTTACTTTTTTATCGATAGTTTAAAGTTGATGTAGGCCTTAGCTTCAGGGAACAAGACAATGCTTAAAAGAAGAGTAATGAAAACGCACTCCATCTGCATTGTACAGTTGGGATCTCAAGCTGGACAACAGTTAGAAGACACAAAACCAGAGTGCTGTGAAAGTTTTTTGTCTTCTGAAAGATGGAATGGTCATCACCATTGGGAATATTGACACCCAAGAACTGTGTGTTAATGATTCTGAGGCAATTCTAGAAATTCCCGGTGGGTTGCTCCTTAAAAAGACATAATGTGCAAAGAAGAGGAAACATTAATTTTGCAGTGCCTTCATGATTCACTGGGTTGGAAATGTGAGTTTGCTGCTGACAAGCCATATGCTTTTGGGTAGTTTGCTTGAGTAGACTCACTGAATCACTGGTATCTTGAGTTATAATTCAGAAGATCATTCAATAGCTCTACTCTTACTGGGAATAACTAATAAGGAATGAGTCCTTGTTTATTAGCTGTTAGATGACAATTCATCTGAGGGAAATAAGCCAGATCTGGGAAGGCTGGAATTTTAGAGTTTGGCTGGAAGATACATCATTGCTCAGAAAGCCTCCCCATATTTTCTTAGTCATGTTCCTGGGACTGGAAAATTGGGGAGCAATTTCTCCACCACATTCTCAAGAAATTCTATTGAAAATGTGCTTTATTTTATTTTTAAACAGGAAAACAGACACTGCTTGGAGTATTCTCCACCCTTAGTCAGATAGTTCTGAGGCCATTAAACTCCTGAACATTTTTTTTTAGGTACCTGAAGGTTGTGCTTGGACGGAAATGCAATTTGTGCTGAAGGAAGAATTGAATACCTTTCCTCACAACATCCATAAAAGGGGCTCAGTTGCGGATAACCTCAGGCTCTGTGTGGTGAAAGTTATGTGCAAATGTGATAGAGAAACTTATGCTTCAAAAAAGCTTGAAAGCTATAGGAACTGAAAGAGACAGATCTTCACATCATTAGACTATATCCATTGAAATGAGTGGGTGAGATTGTAATAAATGATTTAAGTGTTCTTCTTCAGATTCAATTTTCATCTGAGCCAGAGAAAAATAAAGATGTTATAATAATTACCATGTGCACTCATTACCAATCAACCAGTTTCGTGTTCCAAACCAATGAATTACAAACTGCATTTTGAAAACTTATTCCAATATAGATTCAATCCTATCTTAAGCTGTTTATTATGGTTAGGAGCAGGATTTGTAGGAAACAGGCAAGCAGGACTTAGCTTGAATATTAACAATTGCATCATTTTAATATGCCATCGTACAGTTTACAATGACTGATGCTGAATGAGATGCCTGATACAGTAAGAACCATGCATCCAAAAAGCACTCCTATGAACAATCCTTCTTGAACAACAGAAAAGAAACAGATGGGGCAGCTGAACATCTAAACTGCTAGCAGCAGGGGCTCGTGGCTTCAATGTCCAGGAGGTGACAAATCCAGTCTGAGTTTTAGGCTATCTCCCTAAGCTAGGTTTAACAATTTAGATAGTTCCTTTCAAGGCTGAGCTAAAACATCACAATGGATTCATTCTCCCACTGACATCAGAGTCACCAGCCACAACTAGAAATTGGAACTTGTGAGTTTCTTTTCACCTTGAAGGGTAGCAGTAGCTGGGGTGACGAAGATGGAAAGTGGTGGGTGCAAGGGAGAAGTGACAGTATGATTCCAAAGAGTTATAAGAGGCAGTCCCATTCTTGCTTCTGTTCTTTCCAGCAGAAGTCAGGATCCAGGGTCTGAGAGAGGACAATGACCAGTTTCATCTAAAACTGACACATGGAAACCAACATTAAAGAGCACAGGAAAATCCAGTGATGAAGGACTGCAGTAGTAACATCAACTTCAAAGGTGTTACTACTGGTGTGCGGGAGGGCATTGCCACTCCAATAAGAATTTTGATCTCCTCATTGGCAGGATCTTTTCACCTGTGTATACCAGTACCAGAGGATTCCAGTTAAAAGTTAAACAGAGTATTCTACTGGAAATTAGCAAACACACAAGAAATCAGACATGCTCAAGAATCATACAAGACTATCAGAAAATGAGGCCAGAAAGGTTGGATGAATAGAAAAATTGGATGGAAATGGTGATAGTCACCAATCTTGAAGCAGGAGGTTGAAGTGGTGTGGCTCAGACAGCACGTCTGAAGGTAGCACAGAGGAACAGAGATCTGAGCACCACATACTACATCCAAAGTACTACAATTTACTGGGCCTGGAGATAGGGTTTAGATACCCTCTTTCCTGTCCTGAATGGGGGTGCATCTATAAAATGGTAATGGCTTTTCCACAAAACTGACAAAGGCGTCCAGAATGGATTGATTGACTTAACTTTAGGTGACAAAACACTGATAGAAATCCTGACAACTTCTTAATGTTTTGGTCAGGTAGTGTTAGTGGGGAAGGTCTCTGTAAGATATGCTCACAGTAGGGTTCCCTGGTTGCTTCACCTAGGCAGGTTTGCCTGCTATTGTTTTCGGGAATGGTTGCTACTTACAGCTTTTGAGAGGATTATCCCAAGCCCATCAGAATTGGGCTTTCCTACCTAAACCTCTCTGAATTTATGACCTGATCATGTCTGAGGTCATCCTGACCTGGCCTATGCTTATAGCCAGTGCACTTTCAATCAGGTGTTCCAACCATGAAACCAGGAGTGAAAATAGTGCATTCCTCAGAGTGAGGGTGCATGGTGTGGTAACACTTCTATAAGACTGATGGGTCTTTAAAACCATATTTATAGAACGTTAAAACAGCTTGGTCACTGAAGGCATGTTTCGGCTTGGCACTGGAAAGAAACCAACATTGGCATCAGACAGACCTCCAAACAAGTAGTAGCACTTCATTCACTACTGTTTTACTTAACATTTTTTCAAAAATAAACAAACCCCATTTATCAAGCGTGGACACCTGCCAACTTCTGGCTTTTTGTTTTCCTTTTTAAGGAGTTGGTGAGGCCCTTCAAGGCAAAAAAATTGGATCCTGGATTGTCCTGGTGCCGTACTGATGCTGTACTGTTCTTAATGAGGGCCAGAGTTTGATTCCCTGCTCAGCCATGGAAATCCACTGGGTAATCCTGGCTGTGTCACACACTCTCAGCTCCAGAAAACCCCATGATAGGGTTGCCTTAAGGTTGGCATAAATCTATTTTATGACTTTAAAGAGCTTTCTGCACTACACTGTTATAGTGTTGTTACTCCACTTTCAATATCCTGTGGAATTCTGGGGTTTATAGTTTACTGATGCTCGAGAGCTCTTTGGCTGAGAATTCTAAATGCCCCTCCCTAAACTGCAAACCCCTGGATTCCATAGGATGTTGAAAGTGGAAAATAATACTATAACAGTGTAGTGCAGAAAGGCTCTAAGGCACACAACCCCAATACCTGTTAATCTGTTTTAAGCTAAGCTTTTGATTGGTTTTCATTTTGTTCTTATTTCATACTATTTTAGTTTTAATTTAATTTTGTATATTTTTATATGTGTGTGTGTATACACATACAAACAGACACACACAAATCCATATGTGTTTTATTGCATTCTCTGCCTTTTTGTATGCTGCCCTGAGTTCCTGGGAGAAAGGTGGAATATAAAGTGATGGATGGATGGACTGTCCCTGCCAAGTGGGTGGGTGTGAGTGGCTAGAGTTGGGCACAATGTTTGGATTCAAAAGCTAGAGTAAAATATTAAGAAATAAGGCACTATGTTTTGTACTTACTCTTGGCAGCAGTAAGTTTTAAGGAAGCAGTGGCCAATCCTTCTTAAGGGGTAACATGGAAGATATCTGCATTTCCCCCCCACACGTATACACTTGTTATCATCATGAAAATATTCTGAGTACCCTAAGCAAACAAAAAGGAGAGGGGGTGCAGTTATAAGGAGTGTGTATAAAGAGATATAAGGATTTTCAAGCTCTCAATAGGCAGTATGCAAGCATCATTTCTCCAGTCTGGACGCATATATGTAAAACATTATGGCAGAAATCTTCCATCTGGGCTGTGGAATTGAATAACAATCAAATACACACCAAAATACACTGGTCCCTCCACTTTTGTGGATTCAGCACTTGATTATTTGCTGGTTATTTTATTTTATTTCATCTATTTTTAAATATTATTCTATTTGCCCCTGCCATGGAAAAAAAATATTTCCTCTCTGGGAATATCTAGGTCTTCCTCTGTGATTCTATGGCCCACTTCCACCAGAAATGGACCATAGAGTTGTGCTGGAGGACTCAAAGATTCCTAGAGAAAACACTTCTCTAGGCATTGCTAGGTTCTCCAGTTTGACTCTATGGCCCAGAAGTTGACCATAGAACTGCAATGGAGGACTTAGAGCTTCCTAGAGAAATGTTCTTAAGTAAAAAAAGAAAAAAGTGTTCACGATTTTTATTTCTTACTTCTATTTCTGTTTTTTCTACTTTTGTGGGGGTCTTTCACCCCAACTCTTGTGAAAGAGGAGAGTTCACTGTAGATATGAAAAATGTGAATTCATGCATCCATGTGCAAAGTACATTCACTGCTATGTGCACTTCTCTGTGCAATGGCATCTCATGTACAACTGTAATTTATAATCTTGAACTGAATGTAGATGTTCCTGGACAGACCATAACTAACTAACTAAATAAATAATCCAGTCACTTCCATAGAAGAACTTACCAGGACACCATAAAGGTTTCAACCTCTCTTTTCTAAAATTCTTTCAGCCCTGACCTCTGCCACTGTGTTATTGGTGGAGGAAGCAACAGAGGGGTAAAACTGTGACTTTTAGCTTCTTGACTTCAGAAAAAAGTGTTAAAAGTGACTTTTAAAAAGTGATACCATCTCCACCCTATTAGATGTCAAGCCTCAGTAGGGCTGCTGTGGCTTTCCCTTACCAGTGGGAAGGGGAGGGAAAGGAAAGGAAATTCAGAGGAAAAAGCAGAAGCTGGTCCAGGCTTGTGAGGGACAGAAATCCCTTTGAAAGTCTTTTCACTTTGGAACAAAAATAGCTGTTTCTTCCTCCTCTGAATTGCTTCCCTTTTCCGTCCCCTCCCACATGGTAAGGAGAAGTCATGGCAGTGTCTGATCTGTTTTGCTTCTCTAACCATAACATCATAGTCACTCACAATTGTCAAAAATGTGAAGTTTGTGAGGGTTGGTTTTACAATAATATATTGAGCCTCCACCACTTTAGTCCTGGCATGTTGCTCCTAGGGACCCCCTTGGCTTGGATTCATCTTTTTTAGCTGGAGGAATAATAGTGACATAGCAAAGAGTTAAGATGGATTGATATAAGAGGGTTCTGTGTGTCGTTGAATCTTGTTCTTCAGGGCTCATTACATCTAGCCAGAGAACATGGTCTGAGCTCATTAGAAAGACATCAAATGTCTTCTTTCAAGACAGTGCTTTGTGTACTATGCTAAAAATAACAGAAAATCCTGAAAATTCCAGCCATGAAAGGAAGCATCCTGAAACCTGTATAAACTATGCAGAATCAGGGAGTCTGTGCAACTTTTCTTATTTTATAAATAAAATAAAATACCAAAGATCATTTGTATGTGAGTATGGTATGCTGGTTTGTGTGTGATATTCTGTTTTGTTTTGTTTTAATCCCTTGTCTATGGTTTCTAAAGATGTCAGCAGATGTTACTCTGTCAGTCGTGTATTAACAGTTATGAAAATTAGAAATGTAGTCTCCCAGTGAATGCTGTACATATTAGCATATATAACCTGAAGCCTAAGTTACTATTGAAAAGGTTCCTCAAAGACATTGATTGCAGATTCCATCTTGGGAAGTTTGGAAATGGGGAAAAGGGGGTTCTTGGACCTGCTGTACTCACCAAATCAGAACAAAGCATCCTGATAGCCAGATTATGGACATCTCAGTATCTTCAAAATCGGATATGGGGGTAATTTCCGCTTGGCTCTAAAAATGCTCTAATGTGTCTTTTTTACTGGTTCTCCAGAGTTTAACAGCTAGGAACTAGATGATGTTCCTCAGGTCCTTTGAAGGCCAATGTCTAAAGCAGGCAGAGTTCACACCTTTATTATTATAGAATTATGGGGTCATAGGATTAGAAGAGAGATCAAGAGCCATCTAGGCCAATTTCCTGCCATGCAAGAGAACACAATTAAAGCACTCCCAATAGAATGCCATTTAAAGATACTCAAAGAAGAAGAATCCATCACTATTTAAGGCCAGCTATTCAGTTATTGAACAGCTCTTACTGTATGGACATTCCTCCTACTGTTTAGATGAAAGTCTTAACTAGAACAGACTCAGCAGTCAGTACTTGCATGAATACCATCTCTTCACTGATCTGTTCTACAGGCTTCCTTTGATTATCTGACAGGTTAGGGACCAGATCACTGTCAAAACTAGAAATGGTTAAAAAAACAAATCCTATCTACTGTTGGACATATGAAGGACTTACGGAGGCTTGCTTGAACTGACCACGTATATGTAAAATCTCTCAGCTGGCTTGATGCCTTCCCCCTACTTTGAGCTTGCTTTGCCAGTAGCATATGTACTGTCCCAAGTGAGACTCCATAGGCAAGAACTTACAGAATTCTGGCTGTTTCAATGTTTGCAGTACAGACAGGTTCCATTAATTTGGCCAGGAGATCTACTCTTTCTGTTGGCAAGATTTGGGAGCATATGTACATGTGAGCAGTCCCAAGCAAGCCTCTATAGGCAAGAAGAACTGATAAAAGAGCAGCCCCATGCCAAATTAATGGAACTTATCCAGAGCCGTTTCCACACGAGACTGTTACAGCGCTATGATTCCACTTTCAACATCCTATGGAATCCTGGGGTTTGCAGTTTCAGGAGGGGCTGGCCAGCCCCTCCTGAAACTGCAAACCCCAGGATTCCATAGGATGTTGAAAGTGGAATCATAGCTCTATAACAGCCTAGTGCGGAAATGGTCCATAATTTGGAAGCATGAGAAGAATGAGTCATCAGATGATAGGGCTTTGAAAGGTATGGCTTCTTGTAATTGGGACTAACAATAAGATTGCATAGGAACAATAAGATTCATCACCTCTCTATCTCACCCTGTTCTTCATAAGTATCTTCCTTGATTTGTCAGGCAGTTGCTGATTCTTCCAGATCTATTATTTTGATTGGTTTCAGCTAAGCTTGTGTATCTTACCTGGAGTAGTAACGAGCATTAAGAACAGAATGAAGGAGGAAAAATACAGAATCTTCATGGCAGGAAATTGTCTTCAGTATCCCTAAGAGAAAGGAGATATCAGGTACATGGGGTAATTATAAAAATGATGGCCTTTCAGCCAGGTCTCATATACTTTGGAAACTGTAGATAGTTCTTCCAGATAAAAAGTTGTCTGTTGTTAAATCTAAACAATTCCTTATGTAAAAATTAAAATGATCTATCCATCCATCTATCTATTGTGTCTAATATTTCTATACCACCCTATAACCAAGGACCTCTGGTGGCTTAAAATAATATCAGTTTTGGTTTTCTCCTGTTCTTTCAACTCACTTCCAATTTATGGTGACCCAAAGTAAACTTATCATGGGATTTTCTTGGCAAGATTTGTTCAGAGGGTTTTTGCCCTTGCCATCCTCTGAGGCTGAGAGAGTATGATTGTCCAAGGTTACCCAGTGGGTTTCCGTGGTTGAGAGAGGATTTGATTCTTAGTTTCCCAGAGACCTAGGCCAGCACTCAAACCACTACACTACATTGCCTTCCTAACATTGGTTTAAACAATTGAAACCAAACTGTTTAACTGTGAAAAGAAAAATACAGTCCAAAAATGCACCGAACAACCTAAAAAAAATTAGAACAAGTTTAAGTGGTGAAAACCATGTATGTGTCCAAGCTGGATAAAAAATGTTAAATCCCATAGGTTTTAATAAAAATCCGTGTTCTAATTTGTCATCAAAGTGAAGCTAATGTCAGAGCCAATCAGGCTTCTAAGGGGGAGGATATTGCACAACTGGGCTGACAAACAGAGAAGACCTTTCTCTATGTTCTCACACCATGAATTGCTCCCACTGGTAGGACACAGAAAAGTTCTCCTTTCATGAACTAAAACCAACACAAAACGTGAATCCATTTTTCTGAATTAACCAATGTTCATAGCATTCCTATGGTAAGGAAGTAAATACTTCACGTACTATTGTAATACACTGCTTATTTTACCTTCCTTATTATGTCAGCTAAGTCGTTTGTGTTATGTGCCTTCAAGACAACTCCAGCTTACGGTGGTTAGACTGAAGAAGCTTTGTATAGCTACTTACCAAGATACAGGAAGACCGGGATCCTCTAGTCTAGATTTCCAGCTTATCTTATTGCTCCTCTTTTGTTGTCACATTCACATGACCAGTTACATCTATTCTGAGATCATTTCACTCTTTCAAGATACATGAGATTATTACCCTCCCTCTTTATCTTGGACTGCAATTTTCCTTCTTGATCAAATTATCTTCACCCACATCCTGAGCCAAGGTGTGCCCATGTTCTTACTAATCATCTACTCCACATTCAGTTTATTCAGATAAAGAAACATCTTAGATATTTTTCTACCTACACCAATCACACTGAAATTAAGATTCAAAGATTCTGTGTTGTCAATCTTCACCAAACAATAGATTTAAAGCCAAAAATACTGTAGAGATACGGACAATGTTGCTTGCTTTGATGTCAGTTCCTACTTACTTATTAAGTTCATAGCTTGAATCCTACTGTTAATCTCAACTTGAGTTAGACCCCTTGAATCAATTGGATTTACCCTATTAACTCACAACTGATTCAGTGGATCTCCCCTCCTTAAAACTAACTAGTAGTGCTCAGGCATATGTCTCATCTTTCCACCTTAAAATATACAAGCTTCATTTTGTTGGGAATTATTGCCTGTAAGGGGAACAGTCTATAAAGATGCACAGGTATCTGGAAACATCAGCACAAGGGCCTCACCGTTACAAGGCAGAAAAATTAAATGATGGGGGAGGGAGGTTTTTCCAAATATGCTAAAAGAAAATGTGTATTCTAAACCAAGCTGATCACTATCACCACTACCCTACCTTCACCATATCAACTCCATCAGCCTATGTGGCAAAAATCAACACATTTTTTATTTATTTTCTTTTTCATGGTGGCAGTTAGGGCACTAATCCACACTGACCAAGATCATGCATGGTACCAGTGAACATAAAGCTCTACCTAGCATGCCTCTGCTTCCTCTACCCTCCACGGATATGGAAATGGTGCTGGAGCATCCCCTGCTACAGCCAAATTGTGGCTGGAGGAGGGAGATGGCAGCCATGCAGCATCCAGCTGCATTTCTGCAGAGGGATGCGTGAAGACTGCCTGAAAGACTATACCTCTTTGTATGAGCCAGACCAAGTTTTCAGATATTTGGGAGAAGGTTTTCCCTTGGGCCCACCACCATCACTGACACACTTGGGGAAGTTATAGAAGATACTTGTTACCCTGATTTCTGGGGGTGCCGGAAGGGACACCTAAATGTGCTCACAACAATGGGGAGGGAATTAGCACAGAGCACAAGTTTGCAATGCGAGAGGCAGGGTAACGTAGCGAGATCTTGAACCCTATGTCTACGGGGTCAGGCTGAGTCAATGATAAGGCAGAAGTCGAAATAATAATAATTGGTTTATTGAAATACAAACACATGTATGCAACACACTCACACAAGGAACTATAGAAATAAAGGTAGGAGTGGGATAGAGTGATTTTGAGAGGAGGTTTGGTATGGGAAATACTATACCTGTCCTGAAGCCCAGTTAAAAGCAAAGAAGCTGGAGACCGTGGATTCTCAGCATGTGGGGCTGAGGGGAATACTCGCTGGACAAAGTGACAGCAAGGTGGGATGGAAGCCAAGAGCGATCCGAGGAAGCGCTCAAAGTCAGGGGTTCTTATAGGGAAACTTGTGGCCGCAAGCTAGTCCGTACTTGGGGAAAACAATGAGTTTGGGGCTGGAGACAAAGCCTCCGAAAGGTCAGTACTTTAGATGATTGAGTTATAGCCAGATTGTCAATAGAGTAGCTAGTATGCAAACGTGGAGTGTTTGAGAGTTGTATCATCCGCTCATCAAGCTGCCTGCGCGGGGCAGGGGATCTTTTTGTAAGTAGTGTGCATACATAATGTGGTACTTGCCTTGAGGTCTCCTGAAGCTGCATTCGGCAATGACTGTCCTGTCTAGATCAGGATGTGAATGGTTCGGCTATTGTCAGTAGCGCCTGTGTGCGTGCTTGTCCGGGGGCCTCACAAGCACATGGAGAGGAATGAGTACAGAAGGCCAAATTATTGATATCAAATGATATCTTAATATCCCATGAGCTCAGGCTAGAAACAGCAGTAACAGACTCTTCTCAGTGGCTGCTTCCAGGTTATGGAATTTGTTCTCATGAGAGGTTCAGTCCCTTTTTTTCTTTCCTTCTGTCAGCAGGCAAAGACTTTTTTATTCATGCATGTACACTGTCTTTCCTTTGTTCCATTTTGCCCTATTTAACCTCAGTGATTCATCTTCCATTGGCCTTGTCCAGAAGTGACAGTTGCATCCTTTTCCAAGAGATATGTTAGCCAGCCACAGGGATCTTCAGTATTCACCCTGACATAGTTTGGTCAGAAATAGTTACTTTGGGGCCAAAGTCTACCGCTTGTTACAAGGGGGCACAAAACCCTTCAGCTGAAGGGCTTTGATGTTTCTTCTACTGTAGATGACAAACTGCATCATTTAGCACCAATAAAACCTCTTTTTGTAACAGTGTGTCAGCTGTGGGTACCAAGCCAAGTGCTGAAGCAGCTTGCACTTGCAAAGTTCCAGCTCAGAACATCAGTGACCTGTAAGTAACAGAAAATCATTTCTGGTTTCGATTTTGAGCGATTTGCAGTTACGTTTTCCTCCCACTTTGGAGCAGTTTTGAGGATCATGGAGGCTTTCATTTTTGTTCTTTTCCAAGTTTTCTGGAGCAGTTCTCAACTCAAGGGAACATGTTGCTTTACAACATTGTATATTGTAAGTTAAAATGTATGCAAAAAATGCGTATGGATTAAATACCTTCAAAAGAACTATTTTTTGTGTCTAGATATGTGGATTCAAAGCCCTGTCATCCTGACCATCATCTGTTTGGCAGGTATGATCTCAAAATTAATTTGCCTCTATTCCCCTTTCTGGCTAATAAATTGCTGCTGTGGGTTTAAGTCACTTCTTTTGGTGTAGATATACTTGGTCTTTCCCCAACAGCCTATTTTGCAGCTGTGATTTCCAAATTTAATTTGTCCTACTTTTCCTTTTCTGCGCAATAGGTTGTCTCCACCTACTGGGACCCCTTGGCTCCATTGGCTATTAACTGTCCTACCTTCTCTATCACTTGCCCAAATAGGCTCAACCCCCACTCCCCCACCACCCTGATGTCTGACAAGGTATCTCAGAAGTAGGAAGACCAGATACAGAATCAAAGAGTTGGAAGGATCTGGAAGCACAATTTAGTCTAACTCCCTACCACATACAATTATAGCATTTCCAAAAGATGGCCATTTAAACTCTCTTTCCAGACCTCCAAAAAAGGAGATACAATCACCTCTCTAGGCAAATGATTCTAGTGAACAAATCCCACCAAGAAAATCCCATGATAGGTTCACCTTAGGGTTGCCATAAACCATACATGACTTGAAGGCACACAAAAACAAGATAGAGCTGCTGTGAAATGCCAGCCCCAGGCAGGGTTACCTGGTATCTAGACAGGTTTACCTTGGGCCCATTTGCACTATCATTCAATCCTATGGAATCCTGAGATTTGTAGTCTAGTGAGGCATTGGTGCTCTTTGGCTAAGAACTGTAAATGCCGCTCTGCAAACTGCAAATCCTAGGATTCCATATGATAGAACCGTAGCGGTTTTAAGCGGAATAAGAGTGCTATAATGTGACTGGACCTTTGATGGCATGTTGGTATAATCAGGAAGATATGTTATTTTAGTTCTGGAGGCATTTTAATCTGTTTCTGCCTACTTTAAATTTGTTTTCTCTCACCTTTGTGGTTAGCACTGTTTTTGCATGTTTACTTGATTGATTGAATTTTGGGAGGAGTGGAAAAACCCTCTGGACTCTTTAGCAAAAAACAAAAGAGTACTCATTTGCCATCTTATGAAATACATGCAGTCTTATGCCAAGTAAAACTTGCAATTCTTTAAGGTGTTATAAAATTCCTTTATTGAATGTACTGTTTCATTCTTTGTTGTTACGCGCCCTGAGAAACTTGATATAGGGTGGCATGTTAATTAAACCAAATTATATTCTATGTTAGTCAAAGTTAATGTAGCGATTTATTTTTTTGCTGTGCTACACACTTCTTCGAGAACCAAGGTCATGAACAGGAGTCCAGTATAGCTATGTTTATAACAAGGAATAAATGACATGAAAATGCATTTGTATTTAGCAATCTTCAGTACTGGTTGACACCCAGAAGTGCCACACTTATATGATAGCTGGTTTGCAACTTATTGTGGTTATAGCAACACATCCTCTGACTGTCTCAATTTGGGAAGGACAGTCCCAATTCCCACTTCTTTGGTGCTTTCAAAATGCCCTGGTTTCTTTCTTCATCTCCACTTTTCCCGTTTCATGCTAAGCTTGCTTCAGTTGCTGCAAACTGAATCCCAAGTGCAAAGGTAGTTTGTACCTTATCAAGTGGTAGAAGAAAAGTGGGGATGGAATTTTGCCCTTCCCAGGAGGCTCAGACAAAACCAAACTACTAAAGCTTCTCCTAGATTATATGTTTTCTTCATTAATACATTTTGCCATATTGACCACACTGTGATGTTGCTTAGCTACCTGTGTCCCAGTTTTGATCTGCAAAATGTTGGAGAGTATGTAGCACAACATTCAAGACCAAAACAACAACACAGGTTCTCTTCCAAAGAGCTTACCATTAAAATTTGACACACAGAAATAACAATGGTAGGAAAGGAATGTGAAAGCAAACATGACAGGGGGAAAATATGTGTTCAATCTTTTTAGGGATTTCTTGGCAATAATAAATAATAAATTGTCAACTACATTAATGAATTCTTTGACTTTTAGAAAGCAAATATCTCCATGAGAAGTAACAAAACCCAAATGATTTGAACTTGGAAATCTACTTTTGATTCCAGAATCCCAATGGCAGATTACTGGCAAAATCTGAAGTTCAAAATTTGAGGTATGCATTTGTTGTTATTCCCAAGTAGAGTAGGTCGATTGAATCAGTAGGATTTACCTGTGTGTTGATCTATCATTCAACAATTGATTCAGTGAGTCTATTCTAGTTGGGACTAACCGACAGGATTCAATAGGACTGAAACGTTATGGAATTTTAATATCCTCTCTCAAAGTAATCATATTTCTAGCACTCAGCATTGCATAAAAATTCTCTTGTGTCCCATAGTCATGGTGATAAACTTTTCATTTTCTATGCTTTTCTCTGTAGAAAGACATGAGCTAGCACCTTTCTAGCTACTGCTAACTAGAGGAGACCCACTGACTCAATTGTTGAATGGTGAGTCAAGCTGTAGATAAATCCAACTGATTTAGTGATTCTGTTTTAGTCAAGACTAATAATGCCTTACAAAAACCCTACTGGAGGACTATATTAATGGTTGGACTTTTTCCAGGATGGTTGCGCATCCTTGCCCTAGCCAGAACACTCTCAATTCCCAAAATCACTTGGTTGGTGCAATGCCTATGTTGAATGTTATATGCGTAAAACTTTGACCT
Source organism: Cyclura pinguis (assembly GCA_030412105.1). Lineage (NCBI taxonomy): Eukaryota > Metazoa > Chordata > Lepidosauria > Squamata > Iguanidae > Cyclura > Cyclura pinguis. The sequence continues at coordinate 10,080,617 of CM059599.1, read as the reverse complement.
ATGCTCTTTGCTGACAGGTAGACTGCCTGCATCTATATTGAATACAAAGTGTGAATATCCTTGTGTAGAACTACATCCAAATGGTAAGATGAATAAAAAAAAAGATGGAAAATCTGAATATCTGAATGTGTGAACTAAATCTCCACCCAGTCTTTCGAAGCTGAGAAGGTAGAAGGAATTGCAATAATGTGGAAAGCTATGTAATGGGACATTTAAAAAACTGTGGGATATCATTGGTTGATCTTCTAGTTCTTTCTGCTTCTTTCAGAATGAGACTCCAAGCACACAGTGATCCTCGTAACTTCAGTCCCATGCATTTCTGAAAAATAGAGATACGGATGACCTTAATAAACATGCATTATGAGAAAAGGGGAGAGCCAGTATGGTGTAGTGGTTTGAGCATTGTTACAGGACTCTGGAGACCAGAGGTTGATCCCTTGCTCAACCATGGAAACCCACTAGGTGACCTTGGGCATGCCACATGCTCTCACCCCCCAGAAAACCCCATGAAAGGTTCACCTTAAGATCATCATCAGTCAAAACAACTTGAAGGCACACAACTATAAAAATAATTCAAAAATGTGTTCACCTTACTATTCTAAGAGTACCAGATCTTGTCTGGTTTGGGAGGTTAAGCAGGGTTAGTACACGGACGGGTGGTCACCAATGAATACTGGGTGCTGTAAGCTAGATTTTAGAGGAACCAATTGGCAAAAACACCTCTGAGTTACATCTCAAAATCTCCAAATTGCTCATTTAGCAGCACGAGACACAGCCTAATCCAGTTTTTGAACCCTATGACATTCCTCCTTCATCATTTAGTCAAGCCACAAACCCACAAGTCTAAAAGTAATTCTAATAGCTTTAGTTACACTGCCAAATGAGTGACATTACCCTCTGTCAAGTGTCGGGAAGCCTCATTTGTTCCCATGGACTTCATATGGCTATCCCTCTACTTCATTTAGATGGAATCCCTTTTCCTGAAATTTGAAACTACCAGGAAAAGAGATTCCATCTAAATGAAATAAGGGGTAGCTCTATGAAGTCACATGGGGACAAATGAGGCTCCCCAACTCCCAGCAGATGGATAATGATTTTAAAAACTCTATTCATTTGTATGACATTTACCCTACTATTCCTTAGTTTCCAGTTTATTTCTAGTTTTAAAATTGGAATCTTCTAGATAAACAAGCTGGTAAAGCCTGCTCACTTGTAGTTTAAAGTGGCCAGTATGCCACATCAAAGAGACAGAGAGTAATTTTACATGCACAGAGTTGCACACTACTTGTGCAATGCAGTTCATGATGATGCTCAATCAAATGTGCGTGTGCAACCAAATGTGCAGTGTGCATCAATGTTCAAAGTATATGCACATCAATGCACAAAAGTGCACAGTGGGCATGCACATCAATGTTCCATGCATAAACATGCACAATGCAACACATGCAGAAATCTACCTTTACAGACTTGAACTGAATACAGTCATTCTGTATTGGAAGAAAAAATATATCCAACTGCTTATGCAAAGGAACTTATGGAAGGAACCAGCAGGATTCCTCCTATACATTTCATTTTTTTTTTCTGATTTACAAGTTACCTTGGAGTACAAAGTGGAAATTTGGATTCGGGAATTGGCATAAGAGCATATGTATGTAGAGGGGTTTTTTTAATTATACTTACCCTTTGCAGCACACATCTCGACTGTTACACTTGCCGATCTTTTTTGCAAGGAAGCAATCCTTTTTTTCACATCTACCGCCAGCATCTAAGCACTGAAAAGCATCGTTAATCTCTTTCATGCACGCTGCAGAAGCAAAGAAGAGCTAGTCAATTTCTCCCCTCAACAGAATGCAGAAATAATGTATCAGGTAGCTACGAAAACCACAGACTGCTAAAAAGACAAGTAAATGGGCCCAAGAACAAATCAAGCCTGAACTTTCCCTGGAAGCCATGATGATTAAACTGAAGCTGTCATAATTTGGACACATTGTGAGAAGATGTGACACATTAGAAAAGATAATTATGCTTGGTAAGGTAGAAGGCAGTAGGACAAGAGCACATCCACACTGCAGATGGATTAAATGAATAATAGAAGCTATGGTCCTAAGGTACTGTGGAGGCTTCTCCAATCTCTATTTATGATGGTTGTTTGGAAGCAACCATTTACTGTTGCTCAAAGAGGAAGACAATGCTCTTTTAACTTCTGATAAGAGATAAACATTTCCTCCTTTTCTTTCAGAGATAATTATTTCAAAGCCCTGGAGACCTACTGAACTAGTTGGGTAAGTTCTAAATGCATCTTTGCTGCTGTTACATGTTTCCAACATAGCTCCAAATTATGGTGAACCTATGATAAGGTCTTCTTGGCAAGATCTATTCAGAAGAAGTTTGCCTCTTAAGCCAAAAGAAAGTGACTTGCTCAAGATATCCTGAGGGGTTTTCTCGTCTGAGTGGGGAATCAATACTTGGTCTTCTCAAGTCCTAGTCCAACACACAAAACCCCTACAACACACTGCATCTCAGTTGTATGTATGCCATGGTAAATGAAACAAAATCCTACAATCAAGCAATTTGAATTCCATATCCCGGCTTCAGTCTCTGGCATTTGAGAGACATCCATCTATGAAATGGGATGAGAATCATATGCCCTCTGCTGGATGTTGTTGAAATGCAGCTTCCAGCATTCCTCACCATCAATCATGCTAGCGAGGACTGACATTCAACTCTATCTTGATGGGACCCTTATTACCATCTTTCCACTAAGCATTTATTGCAGTTTGCATAGATAATACTGACCCATGGGTGACCTTGAGCAAGTAACACTCTCTCAGCCTTGGAGGAAGGCAAAGGTAAAACCCCTTAGAACTAATCATGCCAAGAAACTCCCCATGAAAGGTTTGCTTTAGGGTCACCATAAATTGGAAACTACTTGGAGGCACACCACAATACTATTGCCTATCATTTGAGTTTAGAATGTGATTCTTGTTGAAATCATAATGGTGGAGGAGTACACCCAAAAAGAGAATGGTAGCCTAGGTTTTAGTTGTTGTTGTTGATTGCTATTGTTGTTGTTATTGCTATATTTATTTATATCCTTCTTTTTCCCCAGTCTTGGATTTAAGGTGCTTTTGAAAAGTTACGTGTTTAACTTCTAAAACAAGTACAACTTTTTAAAGAAAAAAGTCAGAGTTTTTCAGCACCCAATAGATGTAATTGCAAATGTTAGGACATAAAGGTAATTAATTGTCCTAGGAACATGCAGAAAGCCTTGCTTGCAAACAGAAGTCACAAATGGTTAGAGATATGGGCCAAGATCCTGCATCATTATATGTAACTACAAAGATAGAACTCTATTTGTTGTTCTATAATGCCACCCCTTCCCCCGAAAGCCACCTATTCAGCCAGGCAACACCCCAACCACAGGGTTTCTGAGGGGCTGCACATCCATTCACTGAGGAAAGATGGCTGCAGTGCTCTTCTGTTTGAGGGGCACACTGAGAATAGACATCTGGACAGACCTTATGAAGTCTTACCACAGCTACTCGTCCCACTGTGCCTTGGAAGTGGGCAAACCCTGTAGATGTCATTTGCCAGTGTCTCAATCTGCAGGCACCTCAGAAACCCTTTGGATGGAACACCTCAGGGCTGGAGAGGTAGTTTGAGAGGGGGTCATATTTAGTCAATGACAATTATAAGTGTGAATCCCCAAAGTTATGAGATAATAAGTCCTGTTTAGGATCTCATAGCTACTGAAAAAGATGCCAGCCATTGTCTAGAAGCCAGTTGGAGTTAAAGGCATTTCCCCTGAGCTAGACCTGTAGGTAATCTCTCACTCCTATGGTCACCATAAACCAAAGTTGACTTTATAGCTGATAACAACATCAAAGTGCACCCTTTTAACTCTGGACAAGAGAAAAAAGGGCTAGAATTTGAATACTGGTTCAAGTAGATGCCAAAGAGCATCTTCAAGAACCCAAATACAATTTCCAACATAGGTATGGTTTGTTACCACCCTTCTCAGTCCAGCCAACCCACATACCTATCTAGGATATATTTCCACAACATCACAAATCTCCCTTTATTTTTCCCCATAAAGTTTAAACTCACCTACCTGGAGCAATGAGTAGTGCTATGCAGAAAATCAAGGAGACCATATAATATGTCTTCATGACAGGCAAATGTTGTTGACCTTAGTGTCACTAGCAGAGAGAGAAAATACAGCAGGATATGAAGGTAGCATAGCAAGTATATGAGACACTAATATATAAGACACACAACAGTCATGATACAAATGTTCTCTCTTTCTATAAGAGAATCTAGCTACTTATGTGACATTCAATCCACTCCTTCCTACCAAATGTGATAGTGTAGAGATGGAGCACGAGGACTTCCTAAGTCAAACAAGTTGAGAGGAACATGTGAAACCAAGGAGGGGAAATTTAAGGTTTAACCAGGAGAAGCGGGTTGCCTGGGAGGTCTTCTGACTGAGGAGAACTCTCTTGTAAGGCGCCCAAAGGTTTTGTATCAACTTGACAGATAACAGCTCAAAGATTCTGAAGTTGAGGAAAGAAATAGGTAACAGTGACCCAGAGATGGAGCAGAGATGCCTTGAGAAGTTATGCAGAGACAGCTGAAAAGAGAACTGTGCCAAGGAACAGGAGAGAAATTACACCCTTTAAGAAGAGGAGGGTGAGGGTAGTAGGGGAGGTAGTTAGGCTTCGGTAAAGTAAGAAGAGATAAAGGACAAAAAGAAAGAGAGACACAGTTTCAAGCATAGTTACCAGTCTTGAAGTGTAGGTGTGTTCTCTTCAGGATGTTTGAGAGAGTAGAACTTCTAGTTCAGAGCTCAGCTAGAAATGCACTCTTTTTTTGAAGACTGTTCTTTTTATGCCAAGATTTTCCTATAGAGTTACCCAGGATTGCTTCATCTTTCAATTACTTGCTTACCTCAATTTCCTAACCCCTAATTTAGATTTTTACTCTGCTATCTAAGATCTACAGAGTCACTAATCTGGCAAAGGAAATCTACTTATCTTGACTTTATTAACACAACTGTAGGCATCCTGAGGGCATTTTGCAACAGCCTTTATCATGACTTCTTAGTTGATGTTACCTGTTCATTCATCTTAGACTTGTGGCTTCTTCATCCTCAGACCTGCCTATTGTGATGTGTGTGTGTGTGTGTGTGTGTGTGTGTGTTGTAGGCTGGCTTCCAATGATTCATTCAGTGCTAACAACTGCTATTTGGATATCTTGATTTGGGAAATAAACATTCTCTGCACTATGGCCTTGATCATTTCAGAATTTCCCTTCAGTGCTGTTTTTATGTTTTTAACATAGGGCCTTATCACACCACAGAGTTATAGCACTATTATTCTACTTTAACTGCCATGGCAATATCACATGGAAACATGGGATTTGCAGTTTCAGGAGGAGCATTTAGAATCCTCAGGCAGAAAGCTCCAATGCCTCACCAAACAAACCCCACGATGCCAAAGGGTGCAGCCCCAGGTCAGTTAAAGTAGAATAATAACACTATAACAGCATAGTGTGACAGGGACCATAGTGTTTGTTCATCTAATGATTCCTTTCTGGCCATCTCCCTTACCTATTTCCCATTGCGTTCTCCACGGGGGATACCTTCTCCAACCTAGTACTGACTGAGTACTTGCCTTTCTAAAATAGCTGTTATCAGTACTGTATTTTTCCTTTGTTCTACTAAGACTGATAGTACTTGATCTCCATTCAGTGATGCATTTCAAGTTTTAGAATGAAGTTTTTTATGTGGCTTTGGTTTCTGAGTGTGATTGGATCAAAAGGAGTGATTGCTCTTCCCTCTTATCGTGAATTTGTTATCTTGTACGCTCCTGACTAAATCTTTTGCTGGTCCTTTGCATTCAAGACCCGCATTTTACTAGTGGGGAATTATTATGGGATTATGGGAATGGAGACTGTTTTTTTCCTTATTTTTTTATCTATTAAAATATTTGTATTCTGTCCTGTATCATTTGAGGGCTACATAAAATGATTTTATTGGTTATAATAACAAGTTTAAAATACAAACAGTAGGACGTTTGAATTTAAATAGACTTAAAAGCTTAGTAAATAGTTTGATGTCAACACAGGACAATTAAAATAAGCTGAAACAGTTTAAAAGAATTTAGAACCATGCTCATGTGTAGACTTGAAAAAAGGCATTCATAGGGAAAGTATCTCCTTCTGATACATGTTTGTTCATCACTCGTTTGCAGGGTGCATTTAATTTTTTTATTTCAAAAATGAAGCCAAACTTGATCAGCTTTGGCAGTCTTATATAGAGTCAGTTTAAATAGCAGGAAGGGATGGGTTTTTGACGAACTGATGCTCCCCAGTACTGCACAGAAACCAGAGTGATTGGAGAGGGAATTTCTTTGCCCATATTGTGTTTAGAGAAAGAAAATTGCTATTTCCAGGGATTTCTTTCCAGAGTGCAGCTATGGAGGAACAAAATGAGGGTATTGGCCCACACATAAGAATTCTTCTTCCCTTGTGAAATTTGTCTTCAGTCCCCAAACTTCCAGCATTGCAGAGTGTGGCACTGAAAATCATTCACACCTAGAGTTTTTCTGCATGCTGTGTTTGCATTCCCTTAGCAAATATGCCATCTCCTTCTCTTTGGATGCCTAAGCTGTATTTCTAAATCCTCTGCTGAAGTTGTAAATTATTACAGTGGTAGAAATTTGAGAACCAAAGGAATTTTTTTATGGGAGGCAGAACTCTTATGTGAGCCCTCAGTTGTGCTCCTGTTTTAGTCCAAAATTCAAACAAAGAAAAGTTAAATGGAAATCTAATCATCATCTCATAGTGGCTAGGAGCTCCACTAGTGAGTGTTCTGCTTGTAGATTAAAGATGGAGTCCCGTAGACATTTTATGATTATAATTCCCCTACAGAAGCATTAAGACATGTTTGTTAGATGTGGAATGGCCACATTCAGTTCAAGAAGCAGAATTCTGTATGTGGTGCTGTAGTGCATGCATGCCCATTGTGTACGGTTGCACATCCATGTACAGTAGTGGGTGCATATTTCACATATGCATCAATGTGCAATTCACCTTCAGTTGTGCAAGGTTTCAATTGACCAAGAAGTCAGTTGCACAACTGCCCTGCATCTCTGTGAGCATAAATTTAAACTTGGTCACCTCTACATAGGATCTCAATTTAAATTGTTCTGAGTTGATTCATGTCTATGGACTCAGTTCAACATCTTCTCAGTGTAGCATAAACATCCACATGTGGAGCTATACTATTATTGCTGTTAACTGCCATCAGTTGACCTTGACTTAGGGTGACCGTATGGATCAGAGACCTCCAAGTCACCCAATCATCAACCGCCCTGCTCAGGCTTTGCAGACTCAAGGACGTGGCTTCCTTGATTGAATGTATCCATCTGTAATGCAGTCTTCCTCATTTCCTACTGCCTTCCATCTTCCCAAGAATTATTGCCTTTTCTAGTGAGTTGTGTCTTCTCATGATCTGGCCAAACTTGTTGTAAATCCTGAAGCTGGTTCACACAGCCATTCTGTGTTTTACAGTGAGCACACAGGTTTGGAGAAGGCCTGGCTACCTGTCCCATAGCCAGATGTACAATGATGACATCCACACTCAGATCTGTGGGGGTCTCCTAGGGTCCCAGTTCTTCTGTAATCATTGTGCAAATGGCTGGGGGGGGGGGTGCCAGAGGCTTCTCTGACCCTTCCTGCTCATCTTCAGGTACAGAACGCCCATGTGAAGTGGCTTTAGGAGGGGTCTTTGGGTGCAACACGGAAAGGATAGGGACATAATGCCCTACAGTGCTCAAAAAAGCACATCTGCACATGTAAGGGATGTCCGTGCATGAATGCCCCTACCTGAATTCCAGCCTATATTTTGCAATAATCTTGCAAAAACATTGTTAGCATATCATGGATACAAGTAAGGTCAATAGATATGTGTGTGAAATGTGTACGTGTACAATCAACACTTAAAAGGAAAAAGTAACGTATAATAGCTGTAAAATGTATGCAAAATATGTGTAGAAATGCATGCCAGATATTGCAGTTGAGGTCTGTACCAAATTTTATTTGCAGAGGCAAAGTGATAATTGACTTTAAAAAATTCTGTTTGGATTCCATATGAAGGAATCCCATTACTGGAAGCTCTATATCTGGAATTTCTCATTGTTTAAAAGATTGTCTGTTAGCAGTCCCCTCGCTCTCCCGCACCTAAGAAAGTTAGGACTGTTTGCCAGCAAAGACGAGGAAAATTGTAAACCTAGTACTTTCTTACTTTTAGATCAGCAATACAGATTTTGAAATCACATCAAACCGAGCTTCGTAGCAGAACTTTCTACTTGCTATATCATAATATGGCCACTAGGGAATTCAGCATCAACTTTAGGTAACCCAAAAGCCCAGTTGTACATTTTCTTGAAATGAGATTGTGCCTTGTTCCAGAAACCCTTTTTCTTTGAGATAGTAGACATTTCCGCACTAGACTGTTATAGCACTATCATTCCACTTTCAACATCCTATGGAATCCTGGGGTTTACTGCAAATCCCAGGATTCCATAGGATGTTGAAAGTGGAATAATAGTGCTATAACAGTCTAGTGCAGAAATGGGCAGTATCAGACAATCCTGAAGAGCATTTAAAACAGTTTTTATTTGAATTTGCTTTCTGTGAGCACAATCAAAAAAGGCTTCTGGATAATTCTGAGCGGTTCCCCTCCTTTAAATCTTTATTTTTGTAATCTTCCTTTCTAATAACAACAACAACACCAACAACAACAACAGGTTGAAGCAAACCTAAACATCATAGAGAAATAATTGTGGCTGAAATTCTATATCATGCCTGTCTTGCATTAATTTGCACACAAGTAGTTCAGTGGTGGTTACACTATTCTACCTTTCTTCTGAATACTGATGTTGTACAACTAATTGTGTGCCTGCCAATGTTCTTGCTTACAGCTCATTGTGCAACAGAGAGTGAATAATTGCTCTTGACACAGTCCTAAGTGGTACATGGAAGGTACTGATTATGTTACATGTCATCCAAGTGTGTGTAGCTACATGATGAAAATCTACATTTCTGGTATGCCTCTTATGTGAACTGAATACGGACATTACACAATGGTCAAAAAAACCTCAACCACATCGATAACAGAACTTACCTATGCATAAAACACTAATAAGATTCTACCTTAGCTTAGGAGTCCCAGAAAAGGTTGTGTGGCAATACAACTCTCTCCTCCAACAGATTGGAAAAGCCAAAGCATTCAGAACAGCCAGCTCTTGCTTTATCCAGTCTCTGTTCCCTTAAACCATTGCCTAACAACAGAGCTTGTTGTGAATGTAAGGTTCTTTGTTAACTGAAAACTTCTATCTAAATTAATGTAAATATATTCACAGCTCTCTAAGAGGATGGATAGGCACAAAGATTCTTCACTTTATTATAGATAAAGGGGTGTCTGCTTCTGCTTGCCATGTATCATGCAGATAATGTCTTGTCCTCCTGAGATTTTCCTAAATATGCGTTACCATATCTTCTTGCCATTGATTGCGTTATAAATGCCCCATTAAACTTCTGTCCTGGATTGTAGCTGGTCATGGCTTACAAATTTTGTAACTCATTACCATTTTAAAAATCCTGGTCAATTATTCATAAACCATAATAACGTTTGATTCCTGATCAGTCCTTTTCCTTTTGTGTCATGTCTTAATTAGATTTTAAGCCTCAGGGCATGGAACTCTCTTGTTGTTCTTTTGCTTGCAAAGCACCATGCACAGTGATAGTGCTATATAGATGATGACGATGATGATGATGATGATGATGATGATGGAATCCTTGTTTTCTCCTGCTTCACTTAGTACAAACATTTGTACCTGGGGAGATGCCCAAAAACAGTCGATAACAGTTGGGAACTTGGCCTTCAAAGAGAAGTGTGATGGATGTCAGTCATAAGGTCTAGATATATAGCTGCACTAATCAGAACAGAAGTGTAGAATTACACACAGACATAGACTCTACATGTATAAATAAGACTCTTTGGGCTATGTTCATTGAGCTTCCACACAGACCTTGGACCACTGTGGTGTTATGTCCTGGCGGACCGGTGAGAGGATGTCTCCACTGCTGTACAAGTGCTCCCAGAAACTGAACAGAGAATGTGAAACTGTCCAACTGCTTTTCCTGTATCCTTGCCATATATCTTTTTCTGTGCAAAGTGGCAACAAAGCTTTAAACCTTTCCTGTAGGTGTGGTTATTACTCTTGATCCTTAAAGAACATCTTGCCTTTGGTGAAAAAAGGGGGCTGGGAACATCATCCTGCTGTTCCCCAATCTCCAACGGAACAGACTATCATTGCTTGGTGTGTCAGCTGGCTCTGAAGGTAGGTTTGGGGGGACCATTTGAGACTGGGTCAATAGTGCCATAATCAGCAACATGAATAATGAACAGTTGTGAATGTGTAAGTCTAATGTACATATTCCTAACAATTCAAAGGATGCCAGCTAATGGCAATTTCTGCACTACACTATTATAGTGCTATTATTCCACTTTCAACATCTTGTGGAATTCTGGGGTTTGTTTACTGATGCCAAAGAGTTCTCTGGTTGAGAATTCTAAATGACCCTCCCTAAACTGCAAACCCAGGATTCCACAGGATGTTGAAAGTGGAATAGTAGCACTACAACAGTCTAGTGCGGAAAGGTCAATGCCAGTTAAATATTAAAAAGAATAAAATAAAAAAGGAAAAGTCATCTGTTATAGGGATTTATTTTTCATTTAAAACATCTGATAAGCTCGACTCCTTAGGCTCCATAGGCCACACCTCTGGACTGCTTGACACTTCAGCCCTTGTGCAACTTCAAAAGTGGTCTGCTGTTGTTTTCAATTGCAATATTTTTAAATTGCTATGCACTCTTTTAAAGTTTTAAATTTTTTCACTTAGTACCTTCCTCAAATTTCATGATATAAATGATATAAATTTTATGATATGATATACTAATATTTTAATTTCATATACACAACAACTAATTCACTATTGCAAAAACAGTTTATTGGAACAGCATATGGGACTGCAGCAAATCAAAGCACAAAGATAAGCTTTCATATGTCAAATGCCAATGCTTCTGGAAACTCAACACTGGATCTACATTTATAATTCGACTGTGCAAAGCTAAAATGGTATGACTGTCTTCTATATCTGGATATTTGAGAGTACTCCTCATTGAGCATTACTGACTTTGAAACTCTCTCCTGATACATGAGATTTGGTGGCATTGATGAAATTCAGGAGAACTCCTGCATTGCCCAACTGAGGGAGAAGAAAAAGAAGAAAATGGCAAGCAATATGGCAAACTGAAACACTAGAGTGCCGGGGCTCATGTGTGGTTTTGCAACATCAAAGCTGTGAACTGTGATTCTGGCAATAGTGGAGTGAGCCACAATGAAGCAAATCCTCTCTAGTGGATATTGTCATCAAATTGGATCCATCCATCGTGAGGTCTGCTGAAGAGAGGGCAGAAAAAGGAAAAGGAATTATTGTCAGGAATGTTGGCAGGAGGAAGTGTAAATTCATCCCGCCTTCTACATTATTAACAGAGAGCATAAGCAATGGTTAGAGATCCTGGGCCATCTATGAAACATTTGTGGTTGAGATCTTTCACAAAGAAAGAAGAATATTGATTTCCGTCCTTTTCTCTCCATACCTTGCAGTTCCTAGGTACATGCAACTTTTCTAGGGGTCCTCATCTGAGTCCTATCAATCAAAACAACATGCTGTAGGAACATGGGGGAGATGGCCTTCTCCTTGGGGCCCAATTGGTGCCAACGTTGCTGTCATTTTGGCACCAAGTGTAAACATTGTACAGTGTAAACTCTGCATTTGTGAGTTTCACTTTTGTGGATTTGATTATTCACAGATTATTTGCTGTCACCTCTGCTGCTGCCCTATGCCATTTTCATTAGGGACTGCAAGCCTCGTGAGACTGAGAAAATGCAAACAAGGCTTATACGTCCTCATTAAAAATGGTGTGGGGCAGCAGTTGAGGTGGCAGTAAGCCCCACCAACCCCCCACTTCTGCCTTGTGAAGGAACCTTGATGCCTCAAAGGAATCCATGGTAGGCTGAATACAGGGATCACACTTTTTTGTGTGTGTTAAATATGGTTTGGGAGGGCCTAGAGTTATTCATAGTTTTTCCACTTTCATGGGGGTCCTGTGCAACTAAGCCTAGTGAATGTGGAGGGATGACTGTACATAGTTTAGTAAACATAGTTGTTTGCTAAAATCCAATAAGTTTTGCATAAATCTGCACATGTGCACAGATGTTTGAAACGATTTGAACCATTTTGAATCTTTCTCTTTTTAACTTGTTAAATTGATTAATATGTTTTTAGCCTTTTAAAACATTTCAGTTGGTTCTAAAATTAGTCAAGTTGGTCAATTTTATTGTACCAGCAGAAAAAAGAAACTAGGTTCTATGTTCTTATGGATGGTCCAAGTTTATTCCTTTAAAAGCCCAATGAGTCTCAGCCTGTTTATAAGTTAATTGGCTTTCTTCAGGGGTATATATCCAATCTATAATAGAAATTTCTAGAGCTGCTGCTGCACTCTTTAAGAGCTGGACTGATATGCAATAAAGAACTGGCATGCAATAACTGATATACTTCTTTATTGTATGGCAGTCCAGTTCTTTAAAAGACTATTTTTTATTGGTGAGAACAAACAGGGGCAGGACCAAACAGAAGCTTCGGAGGAAACTCTTTGCTAATCCCTGCACTTTGTCATGTCTCATCGCTCTTACCCAAAGGGCATCAGTTGTTAGACACTTCTGTGGTTTGAACTTACTTTCTAGTGCAACAAGGCACTAGACTAGAGCATCTTCCAATTTCGTTCCAGTCCAGTAAACATCGGGCCACCTGGCATTTACCTCCAGATCATTTACATTGCTCTGGAAACCTAACATGTGTCCGGGTGGATCCTGCACAGAAAGAAAGATTCAGCCAGGATTATGTATTCTTCCCAAAGTCTCCCCAGTTTTCTTTCTTTCTTTCTTTCTTTCTTTCTTTCTTTCTTTCTTTCTTTCTTTCTTTCTTTCATAGAATCATAGAAATGTAGAGTTGGAAGAGACCACACGGGCCATCCAGTCCAACCCCTACCATGCAGGAATACCCTCAAAGCACTCCCGACAGATGGCCATCCAGCCTCTGCTTAAAAACCTCCAAGGAAGGAGACTCCACTACACTCTGAGGCTGCATATTCCACTGCTGGACAGCCTTGACTGTCAGGAAGTTCTTCCTGAGGTTCAGGTGGAATCTCCTTTCCTGCAGCTTGAATTCATTGCTCCTTGTCCTGTTCTCTGGAGTGGCAGAAAACAAGCCCTCTCCCTCCTCTACATGGTATCCCTTCAAATATCTAAACATGGCTATCATGTCCCCTCTTAACCTTCTCCTCTGCAGACTGAACACACTCAGCTCTCTAAGTCTATCCTCATAGGGCTTGGTTTCCAGGCCCTTCACCATTTTGGTCGCCCTCCTCTGGACCTGCTCCAGCTTGACCATGTCCTTCTTGAATTGGGGTGCCCAGAACTGGACACAGTATTCCTTCCTTTCTTTCTTTCTTTCTTTCTTTCTTTCTTTCTTTCTTTCTTTCTTTCTTTCTTTCTTTCTTTCTTTCTTCCTTCCTTCCTTCCTTCCTTCCTTCCTTCCTTCCTTCCTTCCTTCCTTCCTTCCTTCCTTCCTTCCTTCCTTTCGTTCTTTTGTTCTTTCTCTCTCTCTTTCTTTCTTTCTTTTTTCCTTGCAGTAGAAGCAGTGGAAAATATGCTTAAATACCCTAAAGGCACCAGATCCCCCCAATCCTGGAAACTAAGCAAGGTCAGTCCTAGCTGGTATGTGGATGGGAGAATGTCAACAACTACCACATGCTGTAGGCTATATTTCAGAGGAAGGAACTGACAAAAACACCTCTGAGGATTCCTTGCCTACAGAATCCTCTGAAATTCATGGGGTCCACCATAAGTCAACAGACAACTTGTAAGCACATGCACACACAGAAGCAGTGGTAGATGGTGACTCCCAGGTAAGTGATGTAGTAAATATGTGCCAGGTTTTAGCCTCACCCATCTGACGAACCATATTCCCCAAACAGGTTCAGCACCTTGGATCACTCCTTTAAAGTTCAGACTGAAAACTAGAACAGATTCATTGCCCAACTGATATAAGATCCACCAGTCACCACCAAGTGGAATCATTTGGTTTGTATGCTTTGGTAACTACTGATTCAACACATTTATGCTAGTAGGGACTAACTAAAAGGATAAACCAATGAGGATTTCCCCCTCTCTTTGGGCCTGAACAGGAATCTTCACATTTGTGAAAATGGTGCAATTCCCCAAACCCAGGATGGCTGGTGTTTTCTTGAATGGATTTCTGAAAGGGTTGTTTACATCTTTTTGGTGTGTCATCCAGTCCTTTTGTACTTGCTGTATGTATGTGCGTGTTTGCTTGGCTTCACAAAGGGAAAAGGAACTGGTTTGTACCAGAGAAATACACTTATTTAGTTAGTTATCTTGAATTTATTTCCCCTTTTTCTCCTAAGATAGAATTCAAGGTGGCATTGTTGTGTGCTTTCAAGTCATTTCTGACTTATGGCATCTTTAAGGTAAACCTATAATTTTGGAAAGATTAAGCTAAAATGTTAATTTATAAAAGTTTTTTTAAAAAAGAATTAAACAGCTTTATTTTAAAAACATGATTAAAAACAGTTACAAACACTAAAATATATTTAAAACATTTTTTGCAAATATATATATATATATATATATATATATATATATATATATGTAGAAATCTCAGTGAAAAAAAGTGCACTGGAGAGAAGGCAAAAAAACACGCAAGCAAGCTCACAGAAAGCGTTAGCAAAATTTTCATGGGTGGCCTGGATGTGTCAACACTAGGAATGTATATTTCCAACCATTTCATCCATGCATGGAACAACAAATAATTACTGTAGTTTTGTGTCTCTCCATTCAAATGTTTGTAAGTATCCAAAAAGATATTTTATGTGGTGAAAGACGCATGGGAATTTTCTCTCTCTCACATACATAGATATATGTATATGTGTGTGTATATATATATAGAGAGAGAGAGAGAGAGAGGGAGAGAGAGGGAGAGAGAGGGAGAGAGAGGGAGGGAGGGAGAGATGCAGAAAACATGCTTTCTTTCACACACATAAATAACCCCAGGTCTTCCTTTCTACTAGTTCCCTTTGTGATGTTTGACTATTGGGAGAAACCTGTGAGAAAGTCTCACTACGCTATTATTCTCCCGTGATGGGGTTTTCAACTGTTGGAAAACCATTTTTTTTAAACTGGGAAACGAGTAATAGAAAAAATGGCTGAGATTCTTCATCGGGCACATAACCACAATGTTGTGGCTACTCTCCATCTCCTGATCCAGTCCTCAACCCCGCCCCCCCCCCCAAGAGTGAGAAATAGACTTCTCCATATCTGGCAAACAGGTTTCTGAAGGGTGATGTGTCCAGCCCCCTCCCACCAGTGAGCCATGGTGTGATGACCAATGTCTTGTCACAACTTATCGAGGCACCCTCCCTCATTGCTAAGATGCATCATCCTTCAGTACCCTGCTCAACAACACAGCAGAAGTCATCCCTCAATGCGACTGACTGGATTTTAAGTTGGATGTTTAGGACGGATTTACAACTGGGGCAATGTCACCGCAATCATAATTATGAATAAGAAACAGTTGCAATATTGTAGGTCTAATAGCTAAGACAATGCCTCTCAATAGTCTTGTCGATGGAAGCTGCCTTGGATCCCATGCCAGGAGAAAGGCCGCATACAAATATAATAAATAAATAAATAAATAAATAATATTCTTTCCATCCCTAGTCAAGACAGCCTGTCTCAACGGGAATGGTTAAATAAACACATGTACACCCGCCCATACTCTCAAGGAGTACAGCTGAACTTCCCTTCTCTCCAACTCATTGTGCATTTTTCTTTATAACCTACATTCTCAGAAATACATGCTCTCTTGTTATTTCAAAACATGGGTGACTTAAGGGTCTATCCACAATGCCAGTGTCTCCATGAAAAGGTGGAGGATATTAGCTCAAAAAGGAGGCCTGCAAGAGAGGGGGTAACCTTACAAGATCGTTTAGATCTATGTCTACCAGTACTAGTGCAGGGAAGAACAAGCTGGAGATCCAAAAGTAAGCTTATTTGTTTTATTAGAGGAATTGCGATCACACACACAAGATCCAAGCAGTCATACAATCACACAAGGTTAACTGGAGGAAAAGTGAGGAAAATTTTGGATAGCGAGAGTTTAGAGTGAAGTGGGTGATATTTACCAATCCAGTAGAAAAGCAAAAAGGAATGTGGCTTAGACTAGGAGTCCAAGAACAGTACACAAAAGGAAATTGCAGCAGCAGAGTGATGAACAGCAACCAGTGTACTGCCAGTTGGGTAGCCCAAAACTGGGGTTTAAATACTCTTTTTCTGCCTGGAGGATAAAGGCGTTAATGGCTCTCTGGTAGAGTAAAGGAAGGAGTTAGCAGAATGGAAAATGGGGTCCGGAATGAACTGATGGTCTTAGCATTAGATGACAAAGAGCTAATGATAGCGCTGATAGCTCTGTAGTTGCTGGACAGGTATGAGGACAAAAAGGGAAGATTGCTGGTTAGACGAAGAGGAGCTAAGACAATCAGCAGTCTTTTGGGAATCTTCCAGACACTATTGTCTAAAAAGGTTAAGTTGTCAAGGCTAACTGCAAGCCTATTATCTCTAGAGTCTCCTGGTGATTTCCTGACTGTGATCTGGCTAAATCTGGAGGGTTCTTCTAATCTAATTAGCTGTGCACATGTTCAGCCAACTTTTTCCTCTTATCCAGCCTGGCCATGCAGCCATAGCAGGACATGTTTTATATTTATGCTAATTAATATATTTTGTCAATTAAATCATATCAAAGTGTGGGGCTACATGGCCTATTAACATTGTCTTATAAGCATCCCTGTTCTGCAAAACTTTAATGCAGCTTACCTGGAACAACCAGGAGTATTACAAAGAGAACCACAGAGAGAATGGCCAAGGTCTTCATGATAGTAACTGAAACTGAAGAAATAAGTCTTAATAGGAAACAAGGGACAAACTCTTCTTTCTCATTTTCTTTCTCTCACAATTAAATAAGCAAGGATTATGGCTGGGAAGCCTTTCATAGCCTTGGTGGCACATCCAGTTTTAGTCCATTTCTGGATAGAATTGTTTCAGCAAGAAGCTGATTAGTGTCTTATGCATGAGTAAGTTCTTCTATGGAAGTGGTTGCACATTTCTGTCAGATGCCCAATATCATCAGTCTGTGGAGATTGCAGAAACGATGTTGTGCTTGTAGTATCATTGCACTCAGTGATAAATATGTCCATGAGATATGAACGGCATCCAGAGGTTCATGAAATGCACATTGGGTTGCACATTCAGTTGAACATTGGACTCTGCATGCCACTGTAGAATCTTGCATTCAACACAAGGTTTGCAGAGTACAATCAATGCACTTAACTCTACATGTGCAGCACCAATGTAGGATTGCAGTCAAGGGTGGTGGTGGTGGTTGGTGGTGGTGGTGATGATTATGGTGATGGTGATGCACTCAGATGCTAGCTTCAACATCCCCCAGTGTAGCATAAATATTCACATGTGGATATAATGCTACAGAAGCACTATGCAACTCTCATGCAGAATAGTAATATTGCTCAACATTTGTCAATGAGTGGGTTCCACTGCACAATGAACAATACATGTTGGACAACAACAATGTAAAGGATAGCATGCACAAATGCAATATATAATCACAGCGCAAAGTGTAGGATGTACAACTGCAATGCACAACTTGAAAAGATAAGGAACAGAAGAACATGCTATCAGCACATTTCTGCTTTCACTGTTATAAGCAAAATATGACTGTTCTCCAAAGGTGACTTTTTGAACCTTCATGTGTAGCATGAATTATGTGTGTGAATGCCCCTAAGTCAATTCTAGCCACTATCTCCAAAATCCTCCCAGCACTATGTGTGTATATGCGGTCTTAGACAAAGAATATCAGCAGTGTTTTTGTCATTTCCTTCCTCTGAAATACTACCTACAGCACCTGTTATTCATTGGCAGTCTCCCCTCCACATACTAACCAGGGCTGACTTTGCTTAAAGACTCTCCTTAGCAGGAATATTGCAATTGGCTCCAAGTTAATGACTGTCAGAAAGGTACAATTATTCTGAAAATATTTTACACAGAAGTTTAGTTCTGAAAAGGGTGTGATATAAATTAAAGAAATACATAGAAATGAATAAAAATAAGATATATTCAATTTGAGATTCTTATAATTTCAGTGTGGCTTGCAGCTTCTTCCTCAGGTCCAGGGAGAGTCTATCCTATCCCAGCCCAGCCCAGTTCTTTTTCTTATGTGTGTGATCATCATTCTTTTCTCATGATGCAAGTATGTATGCTCTCTTACTTCACCTACCTATGCTGTTTACAACCAAGTGATGAAACTATTGATCTCTCAGTATAGTGCCTAGATGTACTGCTCTAATTGATGTGCTAGTTGGGCAGGCTTATCTGAATTATCTGTTAGCTTTTAACACCCACATGCACCTTGAGACCTCAGTGTGCCTTCTTGCTGCTCATAGTTCTGAAATAATATTATCAACCACCAGACTTCGTCCAGGAGATAAGAAACTAATTATCTTTCTACAAAATGGATTTAAAATAGAATACCAGGAAGGTCCCAAAGGGAAATCTAATCCAACTACTTGCCAGTACAGAAATCCATTGGTTGAAGCATCCCTGACGGATTGTCATCCAGCTCCTGCTTAAAAATAATGCAGTGAAGCAGAATCCACTTCCTTTCAAGGTAGTCTATTGTATTGTCAAACAGATCTTGAGATCAGGAAGCTCCTCCTAATGTTTAGTCAGAACTTTTGTTGTTTTTGCTGTGTGCTTTCACGTTGTTTCTGACTTACGGTGACCCTAAGGCGAACCTATCCTAGGATTTTCTAGGGCTGAGAGCGTGTGACATGCCCAAGGTCACCCAGTGAGCTTCCATGGCTGAGCAGGGAATCAAACTCTGGTCTCTAGAGTCACAGTACAATGCTCAAACACTACGCCATACTGGCTCTCAGAATTTACTTTATCATAATTTGAATCCATTGGATTGTGTCCTAGTCCCTGGAGCTGCCAGAAACAAGCTTGTTTATTCATCTACATGACATTCCTTCAGATATTTAGAGACAGCTATCCAAGTACCCCTCATTTTTCTCTTCTCCAAGCTAAATATACCAAATTCCCTTAATTATTCCTCATAGAGGCATGGTTACCAAACCCTTTACAATCTCGGTTGCCCACCTCTAGACACGTATTTTATTCATGCATTTATTAACATTATATCTCAGCTTATCTCAATTGTCAACATAGACGAATAGTGAGCTAATCTTCAGCCACCCCTAAATTGTGGAATGACCTGCCGGAAGAAATTTGGCAGCTGAATACTCTGCCCAAATTTAAAACAGCATTAAAGACCAATCTCTTCCAGCAGGCCTCTCTTGACGATTTTAAGTAGTGAATGTTAACAATGAATTTTAAATACGTATTGTCTGTTTTTAGGTATTTGTAATTTTTTAAAAAAATGATATGCATAAAACTACTGTTTTAATTGATGTTCTGTTTTTAACTGTTACATGTTAATCTATTGTTGTCCCCTACTTTGACCCATGGGGAGAGGTGAGTAAGAAATAATAATAACAATAATATGAATGAAAATATGCATGTTGCTCATCTTGAGGCAGTGAATCTGGAATAGGTAGTGCATCAGTTCCTTGGACAGCAGAATAGACTGTACATCTGCAATCTAAAAGCTGTCCTGTGAGATGCTAGTTTTGAATACTCCTCCCTGTAACTATGCAACATTCTTGTCACATCAAGGAGAATAGGTTTGTCCTATTCTCTTTTTCAAATATGACACAAACTTGCTGTTGCAAGGAGGTAAGATGAACATTCCTCAAGTGTCCTGACCAATTAATAGAGAGCAGGGAATGTATATAAAAAGTATTCCCACTTTTCTCTCCAGGACTTCCATTTCAGCTGCAACAGTTCACCAGGGCTAGTAGCAAATATTTCTGTGCAGTTCTTGTCCAATATTCACACATCCTGAAGTGCTTTCAGAAATTATTCTGCACAGAAATACTAATTTATTTTGTATCAAAATTGTGGGAGGTTGCATAGAATCTTCCCCAGCTATTTCCAGAGTCCTTTGTGAGTTTTCATGTGCAAGATTGCTGTTTTCTGTGCCACACTCCACAATCTTGCACAACAAATACCTTGCACCAAAAAAAACTTGTGCAGAAAACAGTAATCTTTCACAATAGAACTTTGTGGCTGTATTATTTTTGTAAAAAATTGTAGTGTTTTGCACAAGGCTTTTTCTGTAAGATTTTACATGTGTATTATTTTGTTGTCATTTGCATAGAAAACAGCAACCATGCACAAAACATTGGCTGTCCAGAAACAGGTTTGTTGTGCAAAACTACACAGCTCTCATAAATAAGTGTTTTTCTGCACAGAATAATTTTCAGAAATGTGTTGGGATTTGGGAATCCTGAATGAATACTGCATGAAATTCTTGCAACTGTATTGTTCTTCCCAGCTAGGTTTCCTAAGTGTCAGAAAACCCATTTTTTCAGTCAGGAAGTGAATAATGGGAACCATTCTTTCCATCTTATTGAGACCTGTTGTAGCGAGGATATCGCATAAAGCTTACTGCAGTCCTCAGCATTGAGAAGGAGCTGTGCACATCAGTATTCACTGAGACAACAGATTGGAACAAGCTGGCCACAAATTTTATTAGTTACAATTGAAAGAGATTCGCTTGGTATGGGATCAGATTGGTAGATCAAGTGATCCCCTTGCCAGCTGATAAGACTCCATCCCAGGCCAGCCTGACAGCTGGAGGGAATCTGAGATGAGCCAATAGAAAGGCACATGGGTGTAAAGCCACTATATGATTCCTTTGTCACCTGGGGATGAGGCCAGGCTATTCCCCAAACTGGGTATGATCCTATCTGCCCCCCAACTCAAAGTCCCTGAGGGGGATCCATGAGCCCCCCCTCCGAAATGGGCACCCAAATCCATATCCAAATCCAATCCAACCCCATACCAACTCAGCAAAGGTGTGATAACTGCAAGTACACCCACTGGAAAAAAATAGAGAGAGAAAGATAGAGATGGAGATAATGAAATTTTGGGATTTTTTTGTAGATGAAGTAATTTATGCAAAGCAGAAAGGAAAATTAATTGTTAATGGAGGAAAATGAAGTTTTGAGAATAGGAAAGGGTACCCAATAAGATTGTCTACTTGTTTGTTTTTTCAGTGGAAGTTTTATTAAGGGCTTCTAAGAAAGAGGGGAACTAGAAGGTGTAAAAATGGTTTGATGCAAAGAGGCAAACCTGAACAAAAACTTTTCCAATTGGGTCAGCCTCCCTAAGCCGGCCAGCTTGTTCCTGATTGGCCATCTGTCCATGCACTTTCTTGGAGCCTGTGCAATGTGGAGGCTCCTGGGAAGAAGCCAGTGTATCCATGCCATTGGGACCCTGCCTCAGCCTGCTTGGGTGCAAATGGGGAGCCTAGGTAAGTCTGGGTACCAACATTCTACAGGAGATAGAAATGCTGTTTCTTAACATAGAAACTATCAGCAATAATAAACAAAGCTGCTCTTTGTGAACCTGCTTTGTCTCTTATTTTCTTTTGTTTCCCTTCTTGTCTTGCTATCATGACATTGATACCCCAAAAGGTGGGGGACCTTGAGGTCCGCCAGCAGCGCCAGTGTCGCCTTAAAAAGGTGAGGAATTATAGCTCTCCTGTGAGATGGGAGTAAATACAGCACCTTTTTACTTGAGTATACTGGTACTAACTGAGAGATACCAGTTGAGGGTCAAAAGGATGTTTTATTGAGGGATTCACAGATAAACACAAGAAATCAAGCAATCTCATGAACCATGTAAGACTAGTGAAGGGAAAGGACAGAGAAGTTGGAGAGTGAGAGATTTCGGGTGTAGAGGATGATCTTTACCAATCCTAGGCCATTTCTGCACTACACTGTTATTCCACGTTCAACATCCTATGGAATCCTGGGGTTTGCAGTTTAGCGAGGGACCTTTAGAGGATCAAAGAGAGATGGCTCAAACATGAGAGTTTGAGAGCAGCACAGAGGAACAAGTATCTAGGGTGCAGTGTGATATATATTTGATGCTCTCTCTCTCTTTCTCTCATGCCAATTAAATGATATTTCTTGCCAATCATGCTATG
Source organism: Cyclura pinguis (assembly GCA_030412105.1). NCBI lineage: Eukaryota > Metazoa > Chordata > Lepidosauria > Squamata > Iguanidae > Cyclura > Cyclura pinguis. The sequence goes on along the minus strand of CM059599.1, from coordinate 10,058,226 downwards.
TCACGAGATTGGGGCATAAAGCATGGAAACACCATGTCCTTTTTTTCACTCATACAATAACTCCCTGTTTTTGTGCCTGTTATGTCATGTTCATGTACTTACTGAAATGATTAAACAGACAATTATTTCAATCCAACAAGGATGCTAGGATCACAAAGCACAGACTGAAACTCTGGTCATTAATGTTCCACAACCAATGAGTACTTCGGGTAACGTTCCTCAGACGATGAAAACTGCTATTGTTTTCATCCAGGGATTTATCCTTTTATCTATAAGCTGACTTTTACAGCATGTGAATGTTAAAACTTTTAAATATACTGTTTGTATGCCAAGGATTTGTAATAGATGAATTTATGTGGGAATTGGGGGGCAAAAAAGACATTCTGAGGCAGTCGTTTTTTGTTTATGAGGAGGATAAATTGTGTATATTCTTAGGGAGAGTGGAAAATCTGGGAGAGGAAAGAGATTGAGGAGAGCATAGGGAGAATGTGTGAATTAAAAGCATCACTGCAAGAACAAGATAGGGGACAGAAATGTTAGCTGATGCCCTCAATATAGCCTTCATCCAGGAGCATATTGAAAGCCAACAAATAGAATGATAAGGCCTAGAGTTGCATTCTAGTTCAGGGCTGAACAGCAGCAGCAAAGTCTGAGACCTTAGTAGAGATCTAGCCTCCATTCTGTCCTGTTTCTGTTTTGTTTTGAGACTACAGTTGTATAGTTATCTGAATTACTTCTACTGTTTTCTCTCCCCTTTTTCTTAATAGAAGTAATTAGTGACAGCAAATATTTTTGAATTTCTTTGCCTGTTTCAATCCATTTTCAATATTTGATAACAGTATTTTCAGGGAGTTGTAATTTAAGGGATCCAAAAGTGAGGTGTGCTGCTTCCACTGATAAGACCAGTTGTCCACAACAACTTCTTTCCATCCCTTTCTCTGTTTGTTTAAGCTGACAGCCTCTCTCAGCTGTTTGCCTAATTGATGCGTCCTTAACATATAAATGTTCTGAGTCTCATGGGTGCTCCCTTTTCCACCTATGCTGGCTGCATTAAGTATTGTCCTATTCATGTCTCTGTGTTGTGGATGTTGGGAAGGGTCCTGTCTGGGTTCTAGGATGGGGGCATGACACCGGGTTTGGTTCTAAGACCCCCTGTGGATACCAAAATTCATGGGTGCTCAAGTTCCATTAGGTACAATGATGTGGTACATAGTGTCCTTTATATAAAATAGCAAAACCAAAGTTTGCTTTTTCAAGCCATGGTTAGTTGAATCTGTGGATAGAGAATCCAGAATCCATGGATATGAAGGACCAACTATAATGTTTTCAAAGATGCTGTTACCCTGATTTCTGGAGGTCCTGGGAGGGACACCTAAATGTGCTCAAACAATGGGGAGGGAATTAGCACACAGCACAAGTTGGCAACGCGAGTGGCAGGGTAACGTAGCGAGATCTTGAACCCTATGTCTACAGGGTCAGGCCGAGTCAAGGATAAGGCAGATGTTGAAATTAATAATAACTGTTTTATTTAAGCACAATCAAACAAATGTATGCAACACACTCACACAAGAAACTATAGACATAAAGGTAGTAGCGGATAGAGGGATTTTTGAGGAGGTTTGGTATGGGAAATACTATACCTGTCCTGAAGCCCGGTTAGAAGCGGAGAAGCTGGGGAGCATGGATCTGAGCACGTGGAGCTGAGGGGAAGGCTCGCTGGACAAAGCGACAGCAAGGCGGGATGGAAGCCAAGAGCGATCCGAGGAAGCGCTCAGAGTCAGGGGTTCTTATAGGGAAAATTGTGACCGCAGGCTAGTTCGTACTTGGGGAAAACCATGAGTTTGGGGCTGGAGACAAAGCCTCCAAAAGGTCAGTATTTGAATGATTGAGTTATAGCCAAATTGTCAGTAGAGTAGCCAGTATGCAAACGTGGAGTGCTTGAGCGTTGTATAGTTTGATCATCAAGCTGCCAGCCTGGGGCAGAGGATCTTTTGAAAGTTGCGTGCACACATAATTGAGGTACTTGCCTTGAGGTCTCCTGAAGCGGTGAGTCGGCTATTTCTGGCCTGCCTGTATTTGTTTGGAATATTACAGTGATTATCGGCTGAGCCTGTGTGTGTGCTTGTCCGGGGGCCTCGCAAGCACGTGGAGAGGAATGGGTATAGGAGGCCGAATTATTGATATCAAAAGATATCTTTTATATTCCACAAGCTGGGGCTAGCAATGGTGGTAACAATGCTGAACATTGCCAGATCCCAAGGCCTGGCCCCAAGTCTCCAGTTTTCATGTGTCATCTCAAGGCAAGAGATGAGGAGGAAAATTCTCTGGTTTGGGTGGTTTCAGCTCCACACACAGAGGAAGCACTGTGTACAGATCTCCAGCTCAGCTAATAGAGCTGAGCTCCTTGCTCCTTGCTACAGTTTGCAAGGCCTCATTGATTTGTCACGGCAGCTTACAGAAACTTTCCAGTCTTTGCTTCCTCCTTTCTTCTCATTCACTGAGGCACTCGGGCTCACTTTCCATTCTGCTTTGAATCTATCCCCTGGCTAAAAGCAAGAAAGCTAGCTTAAAGTTTTAATAGCTGTACACCCCTATACTTTGATGTGGTTCAATTGATAAATTGATACATTGGTATAGCCAGAAGCTTTGCTGGATGAGAAGTAAGCTGACTGGACACATATAAGCCAGGTCAAGAAACTCCTCGCAAGGACACCAGATACTTTCAACTGCTAACAGGCTTCCAGCTAGCCTCCACTGAAAGAATGGGTCTCCAATATTCACATGGAAATGTTGATTGTCCTATTCCTGTTAGCTCTCATGTCCAGAGTTTCTTCCTTTATCCCATGCCTGCCCGATAGCACAGAACGATCAAATCAGCCATTAATCCTTTGTTGCCTACATGCTAAGGCCATCAGTCCATTCCAGACTCTATTGCCCATTGATCTCATTATGTTATTCCACTTCTTGCATACCTCTTAATTATTTCTCCATCTTTTCACTGAGGTATGGGTACTGCTGGAGGACCTCAAGGTCCCCCACGATTTGGGGTAACAAAAGGTTCCTTATAATGTCTTCCTAACAAAGTGAGAATGAATAATCCCTTCACTTTACCTTGATCTGGAAACAGCCCCTTTAGATAAGATTTCTGTCTCAGTTAACAAACAGAAAAGTGTCAATGTGTGCATGCGTGTGTGTTAATATGTAAGGCTTCATGACATCTCTAAGGTCACTCTAGGTCTTTGGTTTCAGCCTGGAAACCTCAGGGTCTGGGACAAGCCTGAACTGGCAACCTACTGAACTTGCTAAGATTTACCTTTGTGTAGGATAACAGCAAGTGCTTTCATAAATAATGGCTTTTTAAAAAAATACATAGCACCTCAAAAATCCTTATTTCCATTTTTTGTGATTCAAAAAGTATAACAGAAACCCGGAAATGCTTGTACAAACATCCAGTTGTAGCAGAAGAAGACTGAGGACAAACTTGAAAAGTCAGGGAAGGAGGAGAGAGAAATGGGTATCTGATAAAGCGGAATGACAGGGGATTAAATCAGAACTGTTCTTCTCAAATTGGGACAGTGGAAACATAAAACTATGTAGTTAGCCTTAAAGTATTAAAGTTATAAGAACAATGGTGTAATACGGTATCAAGAACTAAGTAGGAGGGTTATTAATAGCAGATGGAAGAGAGGGAAAGGATAGATGAACAGAAAGACTACTGGAAAGTGATCCCACAAAAGGAGTACAGGGATGGAGCAGAAAGGGCCAAGAAACTTCAAAGTTGAATGCAAGCTTGTTTAAATAATGTTCCTCATTGCATAGAATCATAGAATCATACATCTCGAAGAGAAGACAGGGGCCACTGCCACACAGGAATGCACAATCAAAGCATTCCCAATGAAAGGAACTCCTGCTTAATTCTTACTGATGATTAACCATTGGAAACACAGGACATATATATTTAACAGCTGCTGTAAGCACAGTGAATTATAGAGAGGTACATACAGGTTTCCTGGCCTTGAGGGAAGGTCTGTGTCTTGTTTTCAGAGGCTTGTTTTCCTGTAGAGGAATTATTCCTCTTTCCAGATTGTATCCTGGCAAGCTCTATCCTGTTGCCCTTAGTAGGGAATAGGAGATTCCTAAGCTGTTTACATTCTGTGGGGCTGCAAGCAGCAGCAGAAGGAGGAAAAAAAAAAGAGTGGAAAGTCTTTCCTCATTGGTTTCTCCCCTAACTGGAAGCCTGACATTTCTCTCCACCAAATCCATTAATCTCTTTCTGACTGTAAAAAGCAAAGGAATGTGGAGAGAGGAGGAAAGGACAGAAAGCAAGGCTTCAAAATTGCTAGCAGTCTGAACATCTCATTTTCCTGGCAGTAAATTAGCTTAAAAGAGCTTGTTAGCTAGACAAGCTTGGGAAAGTGATTTTTTCAGACCATAATTCCCAGAATCCCTCAGCCATGCTATGTAAATTGTTCATACCAAGCCAAAAGCACAGTGTGTATTAGAAAACTGTGAAATCAGTGGCTTGTTACCCCCTTGGCAGACCTCGTCCCAGGGAGATATAAAATTTATATCAAATATATCAGATAGGCCAGAGAGATTACCTGGGTGGGTGCATAGACAAATAGCTTGAGCAACCAGACATAGGTTAAGGCCAGGAAAATCCTCAGTCACGTTTTCCAAGGAGACCTCAGGCAAGGCATATCCACACCAACAAAAGGGTCCTCAGCCACAAAAGACAACTTGAGGGGATTATTGGGTTTTCCCCCGTTAAGCAAAGCTTACTTCGACGAATCCTACAAGGGCGAGGTCCATTTACATGAACCAATCATGCAAACCATCAAGTTACTATTGTGCGGTATTCTCCTTCTATTTTGGCCGTTGTTCTTTCTGGGAAAGAGTCTGCTCACATTTTTGTGCAGAAGGGCTGTTTGTGCACAAAAGACAAGCTTCCTGTGCAGAAAACAGCCTTTTTACAATACACACAAACATTTTGCTTCTGCAACAAGCAATCTGTTTTCTGCAGAGAGAATACTGTTTTCTTTGTGAAGAATTTTCTGTGCAGAGAATACTGTTTTCTGTGCAAGAAACTTGTTTTCTGCATAGAAAGGTTACTTCCTGTACAGAATATTAAAAAGCTCCACATTTTTCACATAGAATGTCCCAAACTGAAAATTCTCACCTGTTTCAGATTCTTCTCTGACAATTGAGAAACTCAATTCTCAACCATTTTTGATTGTTTTATTAAAGAAAATCTTTCCATCCTTGCTGACTACTTTGATATGGCATATAAACCATCCTGCCTTCACTAGGCAGTAGTATAATCATGCTACAATGTGCCATGAGCAAAGGGTGCTATTTGCTGTCTCTGTTTGTATATTTTATGCACTAGTGGTGATTGACAATTTGAGGTAATTACTATGCAACATTTGAAATATGCAGGGACATGAATCAATAAATACATGCCTATTCTCAGTGGTTGTGCAAACACATATGATTAGAAAGACTGACAGAATGACACAAGGGTCTTAATATCAGTGGAGAGCAACCTACGTAGGATTCTATGTCATGTTGCCCTTCCCTTCATAGTTTGGAAGTTTCGATCCAGTGGATCCCTCTACACGGGGAAGGGAGATTTCACAGCTTTTCTGGTAGTATTAACCTATAACTGGAGAAGATCTCAGAGTAGGAGGAGGATCTTGTCACTGGCCTACTCCTTGCAAAGGAGTCCGGAGGATGTGGATAGTTCTCCCAACATCATCAATAAAACAGGAGTGATTTGTTATGCCTGCCTGTGTGTACTTGCCTTGAAGTCACCTGTCAACTTATGAGAGCCCCATGAATTCCACAGGGTTGTTAAAAGCAAGGCAGAGTTGGGTTTTCCAGTTCCTTCTTCTGACTACCTGGTGTCCACTGGTAGTCTCTCATCCAAGTACTAACCAGGGCTGACTCTGCTTAGTTTCCAATATCAGGCAGAAGCTAGTGCCTGTAGAGTATTTAGGCCTGAAGATCTTTGTAAATCCACAGAGTCTAACCATTGCTGTCAGCAATCAGCTGTGAGTTGTTGTGGGCTTTCTGGGCTTTGAGGCCATATTCTGTTAGTATTTTCTCCTGACATTTTGCCTGCATCTGTGGCTGGCATCTTCAGAAGATCTGGAGGATCAGAGACAGCCACAGATGCAGGCAAAACACCAGGAGAAAATACTAATAGAACACGGCCTCAAAGCCCAGAAAACCCACAACAAGCTATGGATTCCAGCTGTGAAAGCCTTCTACTTTACAATCAGCTGTGAGTTCTCTTTGGAGTGTGGCGAAGGTCACATCTGGCTTCCACAGCTGTCTTATTTTGGCCGCTGTCCACACGGAGTGTTTCTCGATACAGGAGGGAGTGTTCTAGCATGAGCTATAAAACTAGCTTAAATGAGCCTCAAAGGAAGGCTCATCCTTGGATCAGAAATGAAGAGGACTCCATGGAACTCAGCTCAGGGCTCATCTGTCAGGTTCTCAGCAACTGAAGGGACATTAGCTTGATTTTCTAGTCGCTGATGTTTACCACCAACAATTCTGGGAAAGAAAGAACTATCTCAACATAGTTCCTGTCTAACAGTAATTTCTAACCTTTACCACTAGGTGGCAGGATAATACTTCACTCAAATAGGCTGGAAGAATCAAACCAGACTGGTCTCATTTTCATGACATAAGCCGGCTAAGATCAACCTGAAGAATGAAGGAAGAAGTCCAGATCTACCCATCTGGTTTCATTGAAATATCTTTGTAAGCCTTATTTGAGATGTGGAAGTATGCTCTGGATTACAGGTCCTAATGACAAGCCAACAATGTCCTCTGAGTGTCTAAGAAATACAGCTATGAGAATAAACTCATCTCATCTTATATTGGAAGCTAAGCAAGTTTCAGCCTGGTTAATTACTGAATGAGAAACCACCAGGAAATATTCAGGAATTTCCAGGTAGGGCTACAACAGAATCCTGCTTGAAACCCTGGATAGTCCTTGGTGTTAGTCAGGGTTGGAAATGTTGTGTTGACTCAGTATAAATCAGCTGTATTTATTCCTGAACTCCTATATTTCTTTCTCTGCTCTCCGATGGAGAACTCCCTTGTGAACCTGAAACAAGATGGGAAGGTGATTATTGTTGATTCCCTCCTCTTTGTACAGTTTCCTGTGACCCACAAATTCATCACTGATTTCGGAAGATTGGAGGATCCCATGAAATGGCACACAAAATGGTGGAACAGGAAAGAGGGATTTAGGGAAAAAATTCCCTTTCATTGGTGGACGTTTTTGATGCAATAGAAGCCCTTCAGGGAATGAAAAGGGAGCAGTGGGTACAATTCCCAATGCATTAGGGACTATTCTTTATATTATGTGTTCCCAAAATGTTCAAAACGTAACAGATTTTTTTTTTCTATCTTCAATTCTATGGATTAATAAATGAGGAAATAAAAAAAATAAATGGGATTTTTGAACAACTCCAACATGGAAAATGTCATAAACCTTTTAGATGAATAGCATTAGTTTTTTAAAAAATAATCATTTCAATACATTCAAGGCCACACTGTTTCCTTACATCGCTGAAGAGCAGCAAACCTCCTTCTGCACATGTGGGATTGCTTAATTTTTTTTTTTTTTTAGCCATAACTATATTTCTGGATTTTTATTTCTTCCTTATGGTGATCTGAAGACGTTTTTAAATTAACTTCCTCCTCCACCATAAAGACCCACAAGAATCCAGAGCTCATTATGCTTTATTTTGCTTATTGTTCCTTCAGAGGCTAAGAAATGAAAGCATGTTATTCAAAGCTCAAGGCAAGAAACCTTCTTCACATCTTTCTCCACTGGCAGCTCGCCCCCCCACCCAAAAAAATCAGTCATGCTGGCTTGCTACTTGCTCGGACAAGTTAATTGATCATTGATCAGAAAGCTGCAGTCATGATCAATCCTGAGATGTCCTTCAGGAGCCTTACGAAAAGGCTACTTGGTGGTTTTCCTGCAAAAAGAAAAGAGTTTATGAGATAAGAGAGGCATTTTCTCCATTATGTAGAACAGATACGGGCACCGTATGACCCTCCCAGGAGACTTTGTACTCATCCACTGCCACAGACCAACATTGCCTTGTCTCACATGAAGTGGGGGAAAATTGGCAAAAATAGTATCTGACTGCCTTCATAATGTTGCCCTTACTCCCTCCTGCAAGCACTCTTCTGTTGTCATCAGGGAAATGTTTTTATTGGTTAGGCTGTTTCTACCAATGCAGTCCCAACCTTTTTCTTCCATAAATGAATTCTCTTTTTGGTAGCGTGGCAACTTAATAACTGCAAATCAATAACTGCAAACCACAGCAATAATGACTTTTTAAAAAGGTTTACTTTTCATGTGCTAGAGATCACAGTCATACTCTCTAGCTGTCCTGATTTGGCAGGGACATTCCCAGTTAATCCCATTATTTCATCTTTTTTTAAAATATCCCAATTTCTCTCTCTCCATCCCCTATTTTCTTCTCTTCTCTGTCATGTCTGGCTCTAAACCACCTCCATTGGGAACACTCAGAAATGTGGAAACGCACGTAGACAGAAATGTCCTTTTATTGGAAATACAGTTTGAATCCAAACATTAGTTAAAGTGGCAGAAACTGAACAGCATTCTCCCAAACAAAGAATACATAGGTCCAATCAATAATTATTCAGCTTATCTTGCATTGACTGGTCGAATCTACATGTCTCATTAATTCAAAGGCCTCTGATGTTATCCAAACCCGGCATCCTCTGCCCACCATTTGCTCTCTCTTTTATTACCCCTGCGTCCAGCCTGGCTAAGGCTAATTCTCTCAGCCCATCCTTACATTTCCCTTTGATCCCATCTGTATCCCAGTCTTGCTGTTTTGATCTAGATCATAAAACAAGCTTCAAAGGCCCGGTTGGGCATTTGGCCCCATCTAACACGCCAGTGAACTGCTCTCTGTTTATTACCTTCAGTTTCCCAACTTATCAAGCTATATACTATCCCCATTAAATAAGATTAGTATCAAGTACTAATTATGCCTGCTCAATATATAGCTGTACCTACTACAACAGAAGATTAATATTTACACCTACTTTCTAGGCAATCAGTATACATGTACTATTGTATCTATATTCAATTAAGCAAAGTGCACAACAACCCTTCCCAACATGATCAGCAGCAATTATTAACTGGACCTGCTCACCAAATAGCAGGACAGGCAAAGTACATATAATTTCACAGTTATGTAGCTTCGTATGTGATAGGGCATTAATTAATACTACATAATAACCTCCCAGGATCTACATTCTGGACATACACAATATGATTGTGGCATACAGCATTGTAAAGACTAACATATTTACTAAGCAATTACAATTCTAATTCACGTCATGAGGAATGCTGACATGACATTCTCCTTCCTTTAGTGCAAGCTGAGTTCAGAGTACAAAACTAGTTTGCCCTCAATTAATCTAGCAGAAGAGAGGTGGGGCCAGAATCTTGCTCTCCCTGATTGGCTCAAGCAAAAACAAACTGCTGTAGGTGCTCCTTGCTTGTGTTTTCTTCCTCATTAATGCAATCTCGACCACATTCTGATGTTACTTAGGCCATTTCCACACTAGACTGTTATAGTGCCCAATAATGTACAAACTAGGAGAGGCTTCAGCAGTTTGTTTTTGCTTGCAAACACCAGGATTCCACAGCATGTTGAAAGTGGAATAATAGCACTATAAAAATCTAGTGCAGAAATGGTCCAACTCACAAAACCCTGGGGGCTCTGCAAGCCACAAACAGCCTCATGAGGACTGCATTTTTTCCACCCTAGTTGTACAAATATAGTTCTATAGCATAGCTTCCAAGATCAGATAGGATCTGGTGCCTTTTGTATCTTTAGGCCATCCTGAGTGCAGTATTCTGTACCAGCTACTTAGGGAAGTATGCCTAACTAACGGCCTTTCCGGACTACACTGCACTGCTGTTATTTCACTTTCAACATCCTATGGAATCCTGGGGTTTGTAGTTTAAGAAGGGGCATTTAGAATTCTCAGCCACAGAGCTCTTTGGCCTCGGTACACTACAAACCCCAGAATTCCAAAGGATGTTGAACATGAAATAATAGCACTAGAACAGTGTAGTACAGAAAGGTCCTAAGTAGTCTGTTACCCTGTGTACTGGGGATCCCGGGAGGGACACCGAAATGTGCTCAACTAAAGGTGGGGAAAAGTAGCTCAGAGCACTGCTTAGCGTTACGAGAGGCAGGGTAACTTAGCGAGATCTTGAACCCTATGTCTACGGGGTTGGGTCGAGTCAAGGAGAACACAGAAGTTGAAGCAATAAATGATGTTTTATTAAACATAAGCAAAACAGTGTATGCGACACACTCATACAAGATAACTAAAGGAAATAAAGGTTGGAGTGGTATAGAGGCATTTGTAGAGGGATTGCTGGTGTGGGTGATACTTCACCTGTCCTGGAGCCCGGAAGATGGAGAGCGAGGCTGGGGTGTGATGTAGCTCAGCACGTGGAGCTGAGGGGAGGCTCGCCAAGCAAAGTGGCAGCAAGGCGGGATGAAACTCGGGAGCGTTCCGAGGAAGGTCTCGGAATCAAGGGTTTTTATAAGGAGAATGTGACTGCAGGCTATGCCGTACTTGGGGGAAAACAATAGATTTGGAGTTGGAGACAAAGCCTCCGAAAGGTCAGAATCTGAATGATTGAGTTCTCGTAGCGGTTCTCAATAGAGTAGCCAGTATGCAAACGCAGAGTACTTGGGTATTGTATAGTTAGCCCATCAAGTTGCCATCGCGGGGCAGAGGCTCTTTTGTAAGTTGCGTGCATACCTAATTAGAGTACTTGCCTGGAGGTCTCCTAAAGCAGTGAGTCAGCTATTTCTGGCCTGCCTGTATTGTTGTTTGAATATTATGGCAATTAACAGCCGAGCTTGTTTGCTTGTTTGTCCGGTGGCCTCGCAAGCACGTGGAAGGGAATAGAAAAGTGAAGCCGAATTGTGATATCAAGAGGATATCTTTTAATATCCCCAAAGCTTGGACTAGCCAGGGCAGTAACAAGTCTCTCCTGGCCTGTCCATCCTGAAACCTGATAGTAATGTCATTCACATGCTTTGATCACAGCCAGAATGAACTTCCTTCTCCATATGCAGCTGATGCCCAGTAAAGTAGGTTGGGAGTGGAGTTACTATCGTAATTAGATCAAAATTTTGACTAAGTAGCATTTGTGAATATAAAACAGTTATGGATGAGTAAACCTAGGTAACTGTTCAGTTTTCAAATACAACTGCAAATTGTTATTGTGTGTCTTCAAGTCATTTCTGACTTATGGCAACTCTATCACCATGTTTATGGCAACTGTATCACAATGTTTTCTTGGTCTGAGAGTGTGTGATGCATCTAGAGTCATCCAGTAGGTTTCTATGGCTGAGCAGGAAATCAAACCTGTTACTCCAAAACGTAGGTGCCACAAGAGCCAACCTGCAATGCCAGTACCTCCTTGCAAAGGTGGGGAATTCGTTAGTTCAAAATCAGAAGGCTAACGAGAGGAGGACAACTTAGTGAGATCTTGCTACCAATGTTTATCAGCTCACTCAGGAAAAGAACCAGCCAGAGATTCAAAAGTAAGCTGAAGATGTGTTTTATTGAGGGGAATTCACTCATGCATGCACACAAGATACACACTATCACACATTCACATAAGTGCTAACTGAAGGAGAAAGGGAGGAAAAAAATTATGGATAGAGAGGCTGAGGGGCTTGGGGGGATTTATAATTACCAGTCCAGAAGGGTAGTGAAGAAGTAGAAATTGACTTAGACTTGTGTCTAAGGGTAGACAGAACAGGATTAAGAGTGATATAGTGGGGTCCAGCATTTCATCTGACTGACTTCTCAAAAACCAAGGGTTTATATACTCTGTTTCCTTTCCTGAAGGGTTGTGAATTGATTGCTCTCCCAGCCTAGTGGACAATGGGAGTTGCAACACAGACAGTGGGATCTGGAATGGACTGATTGGCTTCAATGTCTTGGCTGAGTGCGGGTTTCTGGGCCAGGCTGCAATAGGATATGCGCACAGTAGGGGTCCTGGTCTCTGTACCTGGGCACCTTATTGTTTTCTGATGTTGGCAGTTGATAGGATTAGCTCAGAGCCATTAAGACAGGCTTTCTTGGCTAAGGTCAGTGAACTTTTGACCTGGCCATGCTGAGGTCACCTCTGACCTACTCCCAGATAGTGCCCCTTTCTTCCACATGGCCTTGCTGGCCATAAGTATAATTTATATTTTATGCCAATTAATATATTTTGCCAATTAGACCATATCAAAATGTGGGGGTGTACAGCCTGGTAACAAACCTTGGTCTCCTGAGTTGTAGTCCAGTGCTCAGACCACAACATCACACTGGCTTTCACAAGTCCAAATACTTTATTGAATCCAATGTCCTTCCTTTACTTTCTGGACTTTCAAGTTTACCTTATGCAGCAAGTCCTTTTGTCTCCACATTTTCCAATGCGCTCCCAAGGATCGTGCAGGCAAGTTGAAAGCCTGCATATGCCGTTGGCCTCTTTACAGGTCTTCGCCCTCCGGATATCTGTAGTGAATCCTACCCAGGCAGGAAGAGAGAATAACAAAATCAGAACCATCTTGGGCTATTTCAGAATAAGAAAGAAAAGCAGGAGGACAGCAGGACCTAGCAGGACCTTTGAGACTGATACATTTTGACATCAGCTTTCAAGGTACCTGGCAAACTGGACTGGAATGCATGAAAGCTTATGCCAAAACACATCAGTGAGTCTCAAAGATACTGCCAGATCCTTCCTCCCCCACCCTTCCTTCTCATAGTTTTAAATCTTTTTGACTTCTTGTTCTATTCAGAAAACATTTGTTTTCTTTTGCAAGCACCTCCTTTTCTGCACAGAATAGCACTTGCTTTTCTACACAAACAGGTTTTCCTGAAAGATGACCTAAAGTGCCAAGAATCTTGTAGCTGTTCACTTTTTTTTTTCTTGGCGGGGTTCCTCAGGTACCTGGAAGTTCTTTTCTCACAAGAATACAAAACGTCTTAAATATCCTTCGTCTCAAAGCCTGAAAAACCCACAAGAACAAAAGTCTTAAATATCCTTTCTATCCCTACCCTGGGCCTCTGCCATTGACTAGAGGACCAAGTACTACTGGGATGCTGCCTGCTTTGACTTCAAAGAAGAACATTATAGGGGTGAGGGTAATAAAGAGGGAAGAGACGATATCTTCCCATGGAGTATGATTATTAATGTAGAAATTAGATCAGAGGGAAATGAGGGGGGGATTTAATTGTCAGATAGGTTTTTTTCTAACTTAAATATTCTTAGTAAGAAATTTCATTTTGTATTCATTATGCTATTATGTTTTATAATGTTTTCCCTCATATACAAAGAAGGCTGGTACTTTTATTTGAAATATTCAAAAATATCTACCCACCGTATGGAAAAGTCTATACCTTTTGTCCTCTACTTTTTTTCTTTTTTGTCTATTTTCTTATTTCAACTAATTAGGTTCATAGTATCAATTTATTAAGCTGATTAATATAACTATTTTTTTCTTTCTTTTCGCTTCTATGTTCAATGTACAATATATACTGCATAATTTGTTCCAATATTGGATTTTGTTATGTACTAGGCTAAATCATAAGATACCTGTGTAAATATTTAAATACTCTTAAGAACCAGTTTTCTTAATAAAAATATTTCTTTAAAAAAGAGAACATTAAAGCAAGGGGGAGACTAACTTGGACCCTTTATATCCACCAAGGAAACAACTCTTTGGCAGAACCTTGCTCCATCCCTTCTTGCAGAAAAAACATTCTTCTATCAGTTGCCCTGGAAGTGGAGAACTGAAAGGCAGAAAATTCTTACTCTGTCTGTGGTCGTTGTTGCTGTTCCTACTCTAAGTCATTCAATCACCTGAAATTTATGATGACCTTATGGATGTAGAATTCATAAGACACCACACTCTTAACGATCCTGCTCAGGGCTGGCAAACTTAGGGCCATGGTTTCCTTGATTTAGTCAATCCGTCTGTAAGCCCCTGTGGAGGCAACACCAACAGACAAGGCCTGTCCTTGCTTTTTCTTCCCTCAGATTGGGATGGCAGCCCCCCCCCCCAAGTTTATCAAGATGCCTTATCCTTATTAAAGCCACAAAAACACAATAAAGTATTGATTTTATAAATGGGTCCAAGTTCAAACATGTCTTTATAATACTTTTAAACAGTCTCTTGTCTCTTTATAACATCATAAAGGCACTCTCTCTCTCTCTCTGTGACACACACACACACACACACCTCTTCTTTGCCAAAGGCTATGGCCCTTTCCACTTCACCCTCCAAACCCACCATAGGGCTGGGAGAAGGATGGGATTGTGATGATTATTATGAATGTGGTCCCGTCCTTCTCCTGTCCCCAGGTGGCATGATCGCGCTGCAAATCATTAATGGGTTTGCCCCAGCAATGACTGGTGATTGTGCCACCATCCCACCACATGTCCACACTTACCTTCCCTGCAGAGGCCCCGAAAGCATAATGGCTGTGCTTCCTGCCCCAGCACAGCCTGGGACGGTACCTGGCTGTACTATGGTAGGAAGAGGTGTGGCCATTAAGCTTTCTGGATCCCAGAGGCATCCAGTGTAGAGGGGAGTGCTCCCATTGAATTCCCCTCCCAGCAGGGCTGAGACTGGACCCACACTGATTGTCTCCGGGACAAGGTAAGGTGTGAAAAGGGCCTATGTTCCAAATGTAGGCTATACTCTCTGGCCAGATTTAATAGTGGGGGTGATATCTCTTCTGCTCCTTTCCTAGGCTTTCTTTGAGAAAGGACCCTTCTCATTTCACCTCCCCACTTTGGCTGAGCAAGAACTCTGTTTGGCTAAGGAGTCTCAGCCCCTTCTCCTGAAGTCTGACTAAATCCAGTTCAGTGCCTGCTATAAATATATTCTCATTCACATTCAGGTTTCCACTTCTACTTCCCAGTAGAAAGGGCTGGGCTTTCCTCTTGAGTGGGCATTTCCCAGCAACCTGTTGTTGGGGGCCTTTTCTACAACTCATGATACTGCTCCCCCTATACTCTATCACAGCCACCTCCTTCTTTTCCTATCACTTTCAACTCTATCAAGCATTATTATCACCACACCTTATACGCCCCCTCCTCTGCTGGATAGCAAAATTGGTGCGAAGTATCATTTTCTTATAAAACTGGACACTTATGGCTGGAAATCATGTGATAGCAGGACACTGGCTATAAGCATGTGCTTGGTCAGGATGACCTCAGCATGGCCAGGTCATAAGTTCAAGAGGATTAGATGGAAACCCCTGATGTTAATGGGTTTGGAATAATCCTCTCAATGACTCAACCTCCAAATACAGTAGTAGACAAAACTGCCAAGTACAGTATACAAACACTTCTGCTGTGCACATTTCCTACAGAGACTGTCCCTATTTATTTTACCCAACCAAGGCATTAAGAGGCTGTCAAGACTCCCATCAATGTTTTTTACCTACAGCTAAGACAATCAGCCTGTTCCAGATTCCTTTGTTTGCTCTGCCAGAAAGCAATTAACACACACCCCTTCAGAGTAGGAAATAGAGTATTAAAACTCCAGCTGCAGCCCATGTAATTTGTAACACGCTAGCACTCTGGGCATCGTACTGTACCCCAGATTGCTATTCCTCCATATTGCCCTCAAATTCCTGTTTGAGCCACTTCACCTCAATCTTCAACTTCAGGACTGGTAAATATCACCCCTTGCATCCAAAATCTCTCTCTGTCCAACCTTTCTTGCCTTTCTCTTCAATAGTCTTGTATAGTTCATGAGATCACTTGATTTTGTGTGTGTGTGTGTGTGTGTGTGTCTATTGCTTCCAATAAAATACTCTTTCAACTGGAGTCCTCTCTATGGTTAGTGCTGGTATACATGGATGAAAAGATCCTGCTATTACCTCCTCTAGCAGGCCTCCTTCAAGTTAATAACTTTCCAAATCCTAAGGAGATGCTTGCACTGTTGGTGGACCTGAAGAGTAACATTATCATCTTTTCTAGTGAGCCATGTCATGTAATGAGGTGCCCAAAGTATAATACCCTCAGTTGAGTCGTTTGGCTTCTAGCGAGAGCTCAGACTTGATTTGATTTGCTTTGACCAAGAGACAAATGACTATAGAGTTTTTGGCTGGGTGGATGTTTAGGGCTTTGTTGTGCATATAATAGTGTAAACTGACATGAAGATCATTCACCTGAAAGACAAAATGTATCTCATATATACAGACATATGAACTTGTGCATAGTGTACCTTTTATCCTATTGGTTAGTCCCAACTAAAGTAGATCGACTGAATCACTGGGATTTATCTATGGCCGTTTTTGCACAGCATTTGCCATGCGAAAGAGCCCCTTGAGCATCACGCGAATGTGAGAAGCAGTCCACATGATGCACTCACAATCGCATGATGCTCCAGGGGCTGGCAGGCACTGACAGCGCACTTTTTCATTTTTGGCTATAAGCTGAAAATGGTGCATGATTGTGCATCACTCCGGGGCCTTGTGCTCACTTGCCATGCGTGCGGAGCTCTGGAACCACAGCGCTTGCACTTCCTGCCCCAGCGCAGCTTGGGAAATTCCCAGGCTGCACTGCAGAATGAAGAGGTGGGGCTCTCGCATGAGCAGGTGGCAGCTGTGGAGCTGAAGGAACCAGGATGCGAGAGCCTCTCACTAGAGGCTACATGTGCAATCCCCACACCCCAGCTCTGTGAAAAGGTGCATTGCGGAAAGGGCCTATGTGTTGATTCACCAATTCGTTCCATGGACCTGTGCTAGCTGGGACTAGACACTAGGATTGTTGTAGAGTTCCTTCAAGTCATGTTTGACTTATGGTGACCCTAAGGCAAACCTATCACAGGGTTTTCTGGGTCTGAGAGTGTGTGATGCATCCAAGGTCACCCAGTGGGTTTCCATGCCTGATCAGGGAATCAAACCCTGGTCTCAAGGGTCATAGGCCCTTTTTGCACAGCATTTGCCATGTGAAAGGGCCCCTTGAGCATCACACAAATGTGAGCAGTGGTCTGTTACCCTGTTTTCTGGGGGTCCCAGGAGGGACACCAAATTGCTATCAAAATTATACAAGTTGGGGAAATTAGTTCAGAGCACAAGTTGGCAAAATGAGAGGCAGGGTAACTTAGCAGGATCTTGCAACCCAGTGTTTATGGGGTCAGGCCAAGTCAAGAAGCAAACCGGTTCAAAAATAATGAATGATCTTTATTAAATACAGGCACACAATGTAAGCAACACAAACACACAGATACCTAAGGAAAATAAAGGTGTGAGTAAGATAGCAGGATTTTCAGAGGGATAGTTGGTTCGGGTGATACGAAACCTGTTCCTGAAGTCTGGAAGAAAATGGAGAGCGAAGCTGGGGTTCAATGTATCTCAGCATGTGGAGCTGAGGGGAAGCTTGCCGAGCAAAGCGGCAGTAAGGCGGTCTGGAACTCGGGAGCGATCCAAAGAAGCTCTCAAAGTCAGGGGTTTTTATAAGGAGAATTGTGACCGCAGGCTAGGTTGGACTTAGGGGAAAACAATAGATTTGGAGTTGGAGACAAAGCCTCCGAAAGGTCAGAATTTGAATGATTGAGTTATAGCCAAATTGTCAGTAGGATAGCCGGTATGCAAACGTGGAGTACTTGAGCGTTGTATAGTCCGATCATCAAGCTGCCAGCGCTGGGCAGAGGATCTTTTCAGAGTTGCTTGCATACCTAATGGAGGTACTTGCCTTGAGGTCTCCTAAAGCGGCAAGTTGGCTGTTTTCTGGCCTGCCTGTATGGTTTTGGAATATTACAGCGATTATCAGCCGAGCCTGTATGCGTGCTTGTCCGGGGCCTCGCAAGCACATGGAAGGGATATGTGAAGCCGAATTAGTGATATCAAATGATATCGTTTATATCCCCAAAGCTCAGGCTAGCCAGGGCAGTAACAGGTCCACATGGCGCACTCACAATCGCGTGATGCTCCAGGGGCTGTCAGGTGCCACTCAAGCAGTTTTTCATTTTCGGCTGTGAGCCGAAAATGGTGTGCGATTGCACATCCCTCCAGGGCCCGTGCACACTTTCAGTGTGTGTGGAGCTCCAAAGCTGCAGGGCTCCTGCTTCCTGCCCCAGCGCAGCCTGGGAAACTCCCAGGCTGCACTGTGGAAGGAAGAGGCAGGGTTCTCACGCGAACGGGTGGCAGCTGCGGAGCTGAAGGGACTGGGACACAAAAGCCTCTTGCTGGAGGCTGCCTGCAGAATCTCCACACCCCAGCTTTGTGAAAAGGTATGTTGTGGAAAGTGCCATAGTGCAGTGCTCAAACAGTAGGATTCAGACCCATGTTTTCCAAAATGTAGGAACTAGGGAGATGATGAAGTATTTCATGGTTACCTTGGTGTTCTTTAAAGTCCAGAATGAGAAACAGGAAAAAAAAATTGGCTGGCTTTCAGTATTACAGCTACAGATTCATAACCTAGAGTTATGGATCAATAACTACTGTATATTCATGAACACTACTTAGGCACAATTTTGGCGCTATTGCCAAGATCATAACTGCCCCCAGAGCCAACTTAACAGCCAGCAACCATATCAGTCAAAGTAGGTCTGTTCTGTGGGATATCAGGGAGCAAGTTTTTTGAGCCATCTCCCATCAGGGAGCAAGGCTGCAAGAAATCAGAAGAAGGATCCCTCTTGTAATTCCTCCTCACCACCTTACCCAATGGTGACAGGAAGGTAGAAATATCATCCTCGTTGCACTCCTATCACCAGCTGAACAGACCTCCTTTGATCAATGTGGCTTCTGGCTGTTAAGGTGGATTTAGTGGGGTTGGAGCAGAAAGCATTTGTTAGTTGCCATTGTATAACTAAACAGCTAATGTAGGATACCAGTAGTTGTTCCTTTGCTTTTGTTTTACGATAAGAATCTCTACCTTTTTTAGGGAAATGAGCCACAAACTTCTTTTTTGTTTTTATCAGAAACAATTAATTACCCCACATAATTGGAGTGGAGTAGAGTGGCTCATATAAAGGGGTTGAGACCTCTTGGATTTTAATAAATTTCCTCCCTTCCAACTATTACTGTAAGGACTAGGTCATGGCTACATGTACATTAATTGATGAACTAGAAGCCCAACCCATGAACTGATGTGATTTGGAAGCATAATGTATGGACAGTACCTTCAAACATGCAAGCCAGCACCAATTCTGCATTCATCAAATGATCAACAGATAATTAAGGTTTTTTTTTTAAATTACATTTCCCGTCACTGTGCCCATAAACCTTTATAGATAGAAAAGTATGGAGACAAAATGCAAAAAAAAAAAAAAGGGGGGGGAGAGGGAAATGAAGGAGATGTCACTGGGCAGAGATTGAAAGAAAAAAAAATGCTAAGATTTAGAAGGGCCCTCAAATGGCATCCCTGATGTATTCAGGGATTTCATGATCTCACAGTGTTTTTTTCTGCTTCAGGAAGGGGTTAGACTACTGTATTACCGGGTTACCTTCCAGTTCTATGATTTGTAGTCTACTTTAATTCCATTGTGTACTCCACAATGACATGCATACATTTCTAGATGGTTCCCAATCTAGACATTAATTAGGCCCAGATTGGCTTTAGCAAGGTGGTCACCTCACACACCTTTCAATCATGTTGTAGTATCTCAATTCTCTTTGCTTTCTTTATATTTTATTTATATGCTGGCTTTCTTTCAATTTACTTTGTCTTGGTCCTACAGTGTGTTCCCTTGCTCATCATTCTGGAATGTCTACAGATGAACATTTAGGAAGAAAGTACAGAAACAGAGGTATAACTGGATCTTCAGAGAACATTAGTGAATGCAGAAGATTTACATAATTTGAAAGTGGGAAATTAAGGCATTGAAATTGTCAAAATTTTCAGTACCTCAGCTCAGACTTTAATCAAAATGGAAACTGTAGTCAAGAAGAAGACTCCCATTTTGAAGGGAAGCTATGAAGGAACTGCATAAGTTCCTCAAGCGTAAAGACCGGACTTTGAATGCCAATGTCAGGTTCATCTATGTCATAGTATTTCTTATTTCCATGTGAGGATGTGAAAGCTGGAAAGTGAAGAAAGCAAACAGGAAGAGGATTAACTCTTCTGAAACATTGTGCTATGGAAGAGTTCTAAAGATGCCACAGTATGGAAGAAGAAGAAGAAGAAGAAGAAAAAGAAGAAGAAGAAGAAGAAGAAGAAGAAGAAGAAGAAGAAGAAGAAGAAGAAGAAGAAGAAGAAGAAGAAATGGATTCAAGAGCAAATCAATCCTGAGTTTTCTCTAGAAGCCAAATCGACTAAACTGTGGATATCTTACTTTGGAAAGCCTCATGTGATGGCAAGATGGCACATAGCAACAAGAACAATTTTGTCTTAGTCTGTTTGAGTGTTGTACTACAATCCACACACACAAAAAAAGAAAATGCATATAGCAGAGACAAAAAAAAGTACAACAATACTTGATTGGAATATACCTGCTGCAGCTGAGAGTATCAAAACAAGGAGTATAAAAATACAGAAGGACCTCATTGCTTGAAAATTGTCTTGTTTCTCAACATTCCTGCAAGAGAGAAAGAGAGCAAAGATGGATCAGATCCTGCTATTTATCCAAGGATTAGGGAATAATTATCTGCTTAGAGAGACATAGGATTTGGAATCCTGACTAGAAGTGACCTACCTCCCTGACCACTGTGCTGGATGGTTGGCTGACAGCTATAAAGGTACATGGCATTATGTGTAGAAGATCAAGAATTCATTACTGTAACAGTTCAGGGAAGGAGAACTTGGAGAAAGAACTTAAAAACTGAAAATGCAATGGATGACTTTGCCTGATGGTAGCTAATGGAATTAAGCTTTAGCATATGAAGCTGCCTTATAGTAACAAAAAAATGTCTTGTTTGTCTCAGTTTCTTTCCACACATCACTTGACCTACATATCTCCTGGTTTTCATCTGTGAAATGTTGCAGGGTGCGCTTCTGCATGACTACAAGATACAATTTAAGGCATATTAAAATACACTATTCGCCTGCTCACCCAAAAGCAAAACTATGACCATAACAAGGAAGATAATACATACTTTATGGTGACTGAGGGGTCCAGGACAGGCTGGCCCAGACTGCCTTTTCATTGGCACAAGATAAAAATGGTTAATTCCTGAGTAAAGAGCTTGAAAAATTTGTTTTATGGACTGGAGCCAAAATTTCCCTAGCCATTCTGGCTACTGCCATTCCAACTAGAGTTGATTGTGGGTGTGATAATCTATAAGAGTAATTTCTGAGGTCTGGTTTGGTAATTTTGGAACAACATTATTTATTTACTTATTGTATTTATATCCCACCTTTCTCCCAAATGGGATCCAAGGTGGCAATACACACATGATGTCTTAAAACTCCACTGTGATTTGAAAGATCAATAGTCTTTGACTTTGAAAAGAAATATCAACAATTGAACTGAATAATTATCCCCTGGCTACTAGATTATCCTAGTCACACTTTACAATTATAGCTCCATTATTCCACTTTAACTGTCATGACAACATCCCATGGAATCCTGGGGTTTGTAGTTTTGTGGGGCACTGGAGCATTCTTTCTGAGAATTCTAAATGCCCTCCATCTCAGTTGCCAAATCCCAAGATTCTGTGGGATGTTACCATGGTAGAAGATGTGACAGACCACTTCTAGTTACTTCTGCCTCAGACTGAGGCCATTTCTGCACTACACTGTTATAGTGCTATTATTCCACTTTCAACATCTTATAGAATCCTGGGGTTCATAGTTTAGGGAGGGGCAGTTAGAATTCTCAGCCAGAGAGCTCTTTGGCCCCAAGAAACTACAAACCCCAGAATTCAACAGGATGTTGAAAGTGGAATAATAGCACTATAACAGTGTAGTGTGGAAATGCAGGAGAAGTTTTCTTTCTGTTCCTGCCATAATATCATCTGCTACCATTGAGGCCTTCTAGACTTACCTCTTTAAAAAGTTGTACACTACAGATATTCATAGACCAATATTTCTATATATCTATATACCTCTTGCCCAAACCTTGTGAAAATAGCTGCCACCCCACAGAAGTAGTGTTATGCAGAACAAGCAGCAATTCAAACAGACAGTCATCAGCCTTTCCTAGCAAACACAGCAGGTACTGCTTAAAGATAGCGGAGAATTTCATTAGCGATTTTTTTAAAACAGAGAACTTTCTGGAAAGTGTAAACGTCATACATTTGACAGTAGGAACCTGAGATTTTAAAATCTAGAAAGGCAGGAGAAAGCAAAAGTAAGCTGTGTAGTCAATAGTAAGACTTGTAGCTTGAGAACAAGATCTATGCTTCCGTATAGCACTCAGGTTGCACTCACGTAAATGTGATTAACGATTATACCCATGTGTGTTCAATGCGCTCGTTGAATTATACGTACATACAGGTGTTCACACGCGGATGGAGCCACTTTCACTTGTTGTCTGACGCTGGTGGCTGAATGGGAACAGTTCCAGTTTCCGGATTCTATCCCAGCAAGCCCTGTCGTGTTGCCAGTCGTAGGGAATTGCTTCAGTGACGTTGCTTGAAGCCATCCAACAACCCTGGGGCACCACCAGGAATAGTTTTACAAGGTGTTTACTATCTATGGGAGTGGAAGTCATAGCAAGAAAAAAAAACAGTGGCATGTTCCTGCTTTATCTTTACTTCCCCCCTCCCCCTTTGGTCTTTTCTGCCCTGTTTTTGATTTAGTACCTGGTATCTCCCTTCACCTAAGACATTAATTTATTTTTGATAGTTTTTGAGCATAAAAACCAAGTGGTGTAGAAGGGGGAGAGAAAGAACTGGGTGGGGAGAAGGCAAGCAGCCAGCAGCATTAACATCTCACTGTCATGCCATTAAGCTTAAATCATAGCTTGGGAAAGTTGCTTTCTTGAATGACAACTCTGAGAATCAATATAATAAGGCATAACATGAATTTGTTGAGGATGGGATGGACATGCCCCAGGCTTTAGAAGGCCATGTTGACCCATTTTGGGCTCCTCCAGAACTCTGGAGAGCCATAGTATGTTATTGTGGTCACCATTTTGGGTGAAGTGAAGTGACAAGACAACAAGACAAGACAAGACAACAAGCAGGTGGTCATTTCATCTCTCCTCCCTGTTCAAAGATATGGCGCATGAAGGGAAAGGGCAATAACAGAGGTCAACAACTGGCTCCGCACATGGTGCCGCCGGCAACGGTTTGGGTTTTTGGAACACGGCCTGAATTTCCATGAACGTGGACTTCTGGCAAGGGATGGGCTGTACCTCACAAAACTTGGCAGAAATGTTTTTGCAAACAGTATTGCACGGAGGATTAAGAGGTCTTTAAACTAAGTTCTGCTGGGGAAGGAGACAATATTATTCAGGGCAAAGACTCGGCGAGTGCAGGGGGAAAAGGCCCAAACGATATTGACCAAGTAGTACAAGCGTCCAATGGTGGGAGGAGTAGAAACTATAGTACAGGACTTGCAGGAAGGGCCCGGGGATTTAAGTGTCTCTACACTAACGCACAGAGTATGGGCAACAAGCAAGATGAACTTGTACTCCTAGTACAACAAAATAAATACGATTTGATAGGCATCACTGAGACCTGGTGGGATAAGTCTCAGGATTGGAATGTAGGAATAGAGGGGTATAGCCTATTTTGTAGAAATAGACCAAACAAGAAAGGAGGAGGAGTAGCCTTGTATGTCAAGGATGTTTTCACCTCTGAAGAGATCCATGACTTAAACCCAGAAAGCCAGGTCGAGAGCATCTGGGTAAGAATTAAGGGAGCAAGAAACAACAGGGATATTCTGGTGGGAGTTTACTACAGACCTCCAACCCAGACTGAGGACCTTGACGACGCCTTCCACAACCAAATGACCGTGCATTCAAAAAGGAGAGATACAGTAATAATAGGAGGTTTCAATTACCCGGATATATGTTGGCAGTCAAACTCTGCCAAGACAGCAAGGTCCAGCAAGTTTCTTGCTTGTCTTGCAGACAATTCCATGGTCCAGAAGGTGGAAGAGGCCACAAGGGGATCAAATATTCTAGATCTGATCCTGACCAATAGGGATGACCTTGTTAATGAGGTAGAAGTGGTTGGATCTTTAGGGGAGAGTGACCATGCCCTATTGGAATTTGGCATTCAGTGGGAAGGAGAAGATAAGTGTAGCCAGACACTCGTCTTAGATTTTAAAAAAGTGGACTTCTGTAAACTTAAGGAGCTGCTGGCTGAAATTCCGTGGTCAGGAATAGTGAAAGAGAAAGGAGTTCAGGAGGCATGGGAGTTCGTTAAAAGGGAGATACTGAAGGCACAGTCTAAAACTGTGCCAATAAGGAGGAAAAATGGAAGGCATCTGAAGAAACCAGAATGGTTGACTAAAGAACTCTCAGCTGAGCTAAGCGTTAAGAGAAACATGTACAGGAAATGGAAGAGGGGGGAAACCACCAAAGAAGAATTTAAGCAAGTAGCTAGGAGATGTAGGGAGAAGGTCAGAAAGGCTAAAGCACAGAACGAACTTAGGCTGGCCAGAGACATTAAAAACAATAAAAAGGGCTTTTTTAAATATGTCCGCAGCAAAAGGAAAAAGAAAGAGGCGACAGGGTCGCTGCGCAGAGAAGATGGCGAATTACTAACAGGGGGAAGAGAAAAGGCAGAACTACTTAACACCTTCTTTGCCTCAGTTTTTCCCCAGAAGGATACAAGCACTCAACCTGGCGGTTGGGGAGCAGGGGAGGAAGCAGGGGAAATGCGGCACATAATAGGTAAAGAGGTGGTAGAAGAATACCTGGCCACACTGGATGAATTCAAGTCTCCAGGGCCAGATGAATTGCATCCTAGGATATTAAAAGAACTGGCAGAGGTCATTTCGGAACCGCTTGCTATAATCTTTGAGAAATCTTGGAGGACAGGAGAAGTTCCAGCAGACTGGAAGAGGGCAAATGTTGTCCCCATCTTCAAGAAGGGAAAAAAAGAGGACCCACATAATTATCGCCCAATCAGCCTGACATCAGTACCCGGAAAGATCCTGGAGCAGATCGTTAAGCAGTCAGTTTCTAATCACTTAGAAAGCAACGCGGTAATCACGAGAAGTCAACATGGATTTCTCAAAAATAAGTCATGCCAGACTAATCTTATCTCTTTTTATGATAGAGTTACTAGCTTGATAGATGAAGGGAATGCTGTGGATGTAGCCTATCTCGATTTCAGTAAGGCCTTTGACAAAGTTCCCCATGACATTCTTGCAAAGAAGCTAGTAAAATGTGGGTTGGACAGAGCTACTGTCAGGTGGATCTGTAACTGGTTGACTGACCGTTCCCAAAGGGTGCTCACCAATGGCTGCTTTTCATCCTGGAGAGAAGTGACTAGCGGGGTGCCACGGGGTTCTGTCCTGGGCCCAGTGCTGTTCAATATTTTCATCAATGACTTGGATGAAGGAATAGAGGGCATGCTGATCAAATTTGCAGATGACACCAAATTGGGAGGGGTTGCTAATACGCCAGAGGACAGGATCAAAATTCAAAATGACCTGGACTGGAGAGCTGGGCCAAGGCTAACAAAATGAAATTCAACAGAGAGAAGTGCAAGGTCCTACACTTAGGTAGAAAAAATGGAATGCAGAAATATAGGATGGGGGACACATGGCTGGATGGCAGTACATGTGAAAGGGATCTAGGAGTCTTAATAGACCACAAGCTGAACATGAGTCAGCAGTGTGATGCGGCAGCCGAGAAAGCCAATGCAATTCTCGGCTGCATCAATAGGAGTATGGTGTCTAGATCGAGGGAGGTACTGGTACCACTCTACTCTGCTTTGGTTAGACCTCATCTTGAATACTGTGTCCAGTTCTGGGCACCCCAATTCAAGAAGGACATGGTCAGGCTGGAGCAGGTCCAGAGGAGGGCGACCCAAATGGTGAGGGGCCTGGAAGCCATGCCCTATGAGGATAGACTTAGAGAGCTGGGTGTGTTCAGTCTGCAAAAGAGAAGGTTAAGAGGGGACATGACAGCTATGTTTAAATATTTGAAGGGATGCCATGTAGAGGAGGGAGAGGGCTTGTTTTCTGCCACTCCAGAGAACAGGACAAGGAGCAATGAATTCAAGCTGCAGGAAAGGAGATTCCACCTAAACCTCAGGAGGAACTTCCTGACGGTCAGGGCTGTCCGGCAGTGGAATATGCTGCGTCGGAGTGTAGTGGATTCTCCTTCCTTGGAGGTTTTTAAGCAGAGGCTGGATGGCCATCTGTTGGGAGTGCTTTGAGGGTATTCCTGCATGGTAGGGGTTGGACTGGATGGCCCGTGTGGTCTCTTCCAACTCTACATTTCTATGATTCTATGATTTCTAGTCACTTTCGGTGCCACCCTGGGAAGGAGTTTGTTTTGTTTGGCAAGCCCTCTAAGAACAAGATTTTACAGCCCCCCACAAAGGGTGGGATTGTTGTCAATTTTATTTGTTTTTTTTAGATGAACTTTTTGAGGGGGCACCATGCCCTTTCAGGGCTCATGAAGTTTCAAAGAACATCTGGAGCCCCCCAAAGGGATGGCTGCATAGAATAATAGAATCCTAGAGTTAGAAGACACCACAGAGGCCATCCAGTCCAACCCCCTGCCATGCAGGAACCCACATGAAAGCACTCCTGACAGATAGCCATCCAGCACATTTCCCAACCATTTTATAGTAGAAGTGTCAGGAGGCTAAGCTCTTGTCATACTTTTGGGGTGATAGGTTTAGCTCAAGCAGTAGATGAAAGAGATTGCTAGCATTGCAATGTTTCTTTTGTTAATTGCCTTTCACTACACAGAATTCATTGCCAATTGCCATTTGTAACAATATATCAAATACAAATTGCTGTTTGTAGGTTGCATTCAGGTTTGTATTCAAAGGGTTTAAGGCACCTATGGAAATGACCTGGCAATATTTCTTGCCTGGGGGCACCAGGGGAGATGATCAGAAAGAGGAAATGTGATACTGACAGCAAGGTGTTGTGAGAACAACCAGGCTGGACAAGATAAAAGCACAGGAACTGTTCAAGTTCCCAAGATCAAAGTGCGTAAGGAGGTTTGGGAACCCAGGGATGGGGGGGAGGTGAGATGACATTTATGGCATTCACCAATCAATGTCATTCATGCCTACATTTGAATATTGAAGTATAACCTACAACATATGCCATTCTTGGGAACTTTTGGAAGTTGCTATGGTGCTCGCCAAATTCAAATAAACACTGCTGCTAGAAGTCTGAGTGTTTCTTTGGAAAAGCAGGTTAGCCAGCACATGACAAAAAGAGAAGATGAAAAGTAGTGATGTGAATAAAACCACTGGTGGCATGCAGATAGCATTTTTTATCTTTCCCTTTCAGGATAGAGAAGATGATATCATATGTTATCAGAAGCAACTGATAGACAGTGTGACAGCAGCCAGTCAGGTCAGAAGGCCAACAGATCAAAACCAGAATCTTGTTATTGCACAATGATGGCATAGGCAGTGGTGGCAGAAAGAGTAGCCATGTACCCTTCACGTAGTTCAGGGGTGGTGAAAATGTGGTTTTAAGGCTGAATGTGCCCCCAACCCATTTTTGTAACACCAAATCTTCCAGGACACCACAAAGAACCTTCAAAAATTTCTATAAGTATTGGAATAATTGTTTTTAAAAAACTGGCCACAAGCTTAGTTGTTTTGCTAAATTCACCCTCTCTATCCCCCAAAGCTCTAAAATAACGTTTTAAAAAATGGATTAAGACAATACAGTAAACTTTCATGTATGTAGATAAAACTATGATGGAGAAACTATTTTAAACATGTGTTTTGTATTAAAATGATACACAAAAATGATAAATAAAAAAAATGGGTTGAAAGTGAAACAGGAAGTGACATTGCATCACTTCTGGGTGACTGAAAACACACCAATAGGGTGAGGCAGGGGAGGTGCAAACAGATTCCCAGTACAATTGCCATTCCTTGATTTAGGCCCCTTTCACACAATAATTACAGATCCCACTTTAAGTGTTATGGCTATCACATGTGGAACCCTATTTGTAATCTGGTGAGCAATCTGACTGAGAATTCCAAATACAGATTGAGTATCCATTGTCTGGAAATTGGAAATCTGACATGCTCCAAAAACCCAGAAGTAGAATCCAGTCTTCTTCCTGTAAGGAACATGAGGCATTTATGGAGGGTCATTTGGGACCACGCACATGCTCTGCAAATTTCATTTTGGAAAGTGGTTCTGGTGCTAGAATTTTTTAAAAACCACTTTTAAACAATATGTATTAATTTATGTTTGCTTCTTCTAGTTCTTTTTTTTTTTTTCAAGCAGTGATGACTCCCTGTGGGTAGGTGAGGTGCTTAAATTTCTATGTCATTGTACAGTTATGACTATTATAGTAGCTGATGTTAATAATGACTCCCCTACTCAGGGGCTATAATTTCTAGCTGTAATATTTTTGTTATCTCTTTGTTATTTCTTTGGCAGTAAGTCATCTCTATAATTTAATTTAGCTTTGTAGCTTGGTTATTTTTCTGCTTGTCATATGCTGGCTTTTATCCCCTGACCAATTCATACCCCGTTGCAAGCCTACACTTTGGAAGGAAAAATGTAGTCTTCTTACTCTTATTAACTTACTTCTTCTGCTCCCTTCATTGTTAGGGGTATTTTTGCATTCTTATATTCAGTAAATCTGAGTTATATTAAGAATTCTGTGGGTAGCTTGTGTAATACCATTTCCCTACCAGTAGTAAGCTTCCTTTGTTCTTTTGTTTCAGAACTCAAAGAAATTATGAAAGATGCCAAAAGTCTTATTAAATGCTGTAAATACTCTTTAAATACTATAAATAATACTGGTTCTGAAGTCTCTTCCAGCAGTTCCCATAGTCTTTAAAAACTTTATGAGTTTTTGGCTTTATAATAGACTTCAGTTACCACTGTTGTCGCTCATGATGTCTCTGTTAGCATTTCTGTTGGCAGGAAATAAATATCCACGCCAACAAGGCTTCACTGACTTAGATGATTAAGTACAAAAATATTCAAAATGTTTACCATGTTAATCCAGGCAAAGCACAGTGGTGGGCAAAGGGTCTTAAAGGTCTTTTGTTTTCAAAATCTCCAACTCCTATCTGGGAAATTGACCCTCAATACTGTAGGGAGTTAGTTTACCATAGACAGCTTTTCCAACATTTCACATGTTGAACTTCAAGTTCTGAAGTCCTGATTTCTGGGAGCATGAAAGACAAGTTTAAAGAGCTGAAACAAACACTTCCAGCCTCTCTGCCCCCAGAGACTTGGTTTCAGATCTGGATCCAGGCAGCAGACAACTGGGCTGACAACTAATAGAAATCCTACACCTAGCCTCCCCCACTCTGTTGGATCCAACTGGGATGACAGGAAAGGGATGTTACATGGGCAGATGCTACTGTATGTGGTTCTCCTGTCATCTGAGAAGCAGTGTGAAACCCACTGCCCCCAAGCTGGGCAAGACTACATGTTCCACATCCCAAGTTCTCTTATGGAGATTCTCATCTGCCTATGACAGGGGTTCCATGCTAAAACTGCTCCAGGCCTCACTGCCTATCAAACTTACTGCAGCTGCTACCACAAAAACAATTCACAGCCATCAAGTGATTTCAGCAATTTTCTTCCCACTGTGGGAAAGTCTTCAAAAACCAAAGAGTTTTTCAAGGTTAGTTGCAATTTAGGACTTTTTTTTTAAAGCCACACAGTTGCTTTGTGCAGAAATCAGCAGTCTACACATCTACAATCTACACATAATATTTAGATGCAGAAATAATAATTCCTGTAGGGAAAAATGTTTCAGTTGGGGATTTATTTGGTCTAAATTTTGCACATGGTTGGTTGGCATAGCAAATAGCATCTTCTACACAGAA
Source organism: Cyclura pinguis (assembly GCA_030412105.1). Lineage (NCBI taxonomy): Eukaryota > Metazoa > Chordata > Lepidosauria > Squamata > Iguanidae > Cyclura > Cyclura pinguis. Next base: position 10,028,274 of record CM059599.1, on the reverse strand, counting down.
AATGTATATTCTATTTGGAAAAGTAATCTTTCTGCTTTGAAATATTCTTTTCCATGCAAAAAATGCTGTTGCCTATGTAGAAAATGCTGATCTCTGTGCAAAGAGCCACATGTGACTTTTGTGTAGAATAAATCCCAAGCTGTGAAGATTTCTTCCACCCTGGGATCCTTTTTATCACATTTTCTCAACACTTGAAAAACATGTGTTTCAACAATTTTTCAAATAAGGAGACCATAAGGAGATAATACAACATCCTTTACCATATTTGGACTACACCTCCCATAAACACCAGATGGCATTTCCAGTGGTCAAGGGATATGGAAGCTGCAGTCAAGCACATTTAAAGGACAACTTTTTTAATCCCTGTGAATTGTAAACTAGAGAGTCTGCAGGAGAAACCTCACACTACCTACTCCAAACAAGTGTTCTCTTCTGGCTTACACCACTCTCCCTCTCTCCACAATGTTGTTGGTGTCATTTACCAATGAGTCAGCTTAGAGTTATGGTGATCCTATGAATAATACATTTCCAAGAGCCCTGGTCATCATTTGCTCTCCTCAGCACTTCCAAACAATGGGTTGTGGCTTCCTTGACTGAATGTTTCATTTTGGGTTGTTTCATCATAGCGTTTTTAAGGTAAAAGTCTTTAGAAGTAGTTTACCATTGTTATCATCTATGCAGTTCTAGCCCCTTTAGAGTTGCTTATAGTAACCTGAGCCAACATGGTATAGTAGTTTCAGCACGGACTATGACCCAGGATACAAGGTTCGATTCCTTGCCTGGCGGTGGAAAACAACTGGGTGACTTTGGGTGCATCACATACACTCAGCCTCCAGAAAACCCTGTGATAAGTTCCCCCTGAGTTTCCATAAGTTGGGCCCTTTCTGCCTTACACTGTTATAATGCTATTATTCCACTTTCAACATCCTTTGGAATTCTGGAGTTTGTAATTTCCTAAGGTCAAAGTGCTCTCTGGCTGAGAATTCTAAAGGCCCCTCCCTAAACTGCAAACCCCAGGATTCCACAGGATGTTGAAAGTGGAATAATAGCACTATAACAGTGTAGTGCGGAAATGGCTTGGAAAAAAAACTTGAAGAAACACAACAATATTGCGAATGCTGTTGTCTCTGGGAGATTCTCCTGCAGTGTCACCCTCCCACTACTACTGCTGCCCAATACCTGTTTGGCACAGTTAGTTTGGCTCCTCTACGAAAAGCTTGTCTGATGTAGAAGATCCTGCCAGTAGCAATGCTAACATCAGCACAGCCTCTTATGTCACAGGAGCACACAATCCTACCACCATGGATAGTCTAGTGCCAAGGTGGGATTCTACACATTATGGGGTGATGAAATCAACAGGTTCCACACCCTGCTTAGCCAATACAATCATGTCAGCATCAGAGCGTAAGAAGATCAGTGTTCCCTTAGAGCTCGACTAGACTCTTATGAGAAGCCCACCAGCAAAACATCAATGCCTTAGGACCCTTTCACTCCTATTCCCCAGCAGCTGGCATTCAGAAGCCTACTACCAGCAATTTCAGATTCCAGCTGACTTCACCAAAGTGTGATAAGCCTAACTGGATGATAAAGGACGTTGAGTCTAGGAAATACAACAAATTATTTCCCACAAAGCAAATGTCCCCAAGTTTTACCAGCAGGGGGCACCAAGAATATCTGCTGTTCAAAGAACAGCTTTATTACTGATGTTGTTATTATTAAAAATGTATATCTCATCCTATGTCTGAGGATCTCAGAGTGGCATACAACAAAGTCAATGAGAATAATTGTAAAAGACTCATAGAACATCAAGCTATGTTATGCTTCAAGCAAGACTACTTTGAAGCAGTTAGAACAATGTAAAATACTGTAAATCATAACTGATGTTCAAAGTGGGTGAAATCAGTTAGAACCCAAAGGCTTTAATGAAAACTCACATTTTGAATTGGTGCTGGAATAACATTAGGTAGGGTTGCCAGTTCAGGATTGTCCCAGGCCCTGAGGTTTCTAGGCTAAAACCTGAGACGAGGCGATTGTCCCTGGTGATATAGAATCATAGAGCTGGAAGAGCCCACAAGGGCAGTCCAGTCCAACTCCATTCTACCATGCAGGAATAAACCATCAAAGCACCCTGACAGATATCCATCCAGCCTCTGTTCAATAACCTCCAAAGAAGGAGCCTCCACTACACTCTGAGGCAGTGCATTCCACTGTCAAGTGTTCATACCTTGAGGAATGTCTTCCTAATATTTAGATGGAATCTTTTTTCCTGAAGTTTGCAGCCATTGCTCCCTGTCCTAGTATTTGAAGCAGCAGAAAACAAGCTTGCTCCGTCCTCCATATGGCATCCCTTCAAATGTTTAAATTTAAATATTCAAGCCCTATGCATTAAGTACCAGTCACAGTTGCTCACAGCTTGTCATTGAAGCACATGGGGTTTGGGGAGAACATGTTTTCTTATTTGGGAATTAAGACAGAAATCTTAGCTAATGGGGTTGTCCCCAGAGCAAGGTGCTATAGGCTATATTTTGGAGGAAGGAACTGGCAAAACTACTTCTGACTATTCCTTGCCTAAGGAAACCTTATGAAATTCATGGGGTTGCCATAAGTGAGCTAGATTAAATGTTTGTTATCCCATGGAACACTATACCAGAATGGTATATGACCCTATAACCCTGGAGACCAGAGCGAAACCCACTGGGTAACCATGTGACACATGCTCAGCCTAAGAAAACACATTATAGGTTTGCCTTAGTGCTGCCAGAAGTCAGAAACTACTTGAAGGTACACAGCAGCAACAACAAACTGCATTTACAATCTTGTGCAGAATGAGATGCTGGGGAATGACATCTGCAGTGTTTTCCTGGTCAGGGATCATGCCAAAACAAACAGTTATAATGCTATTATTCCACTTTCGACATCCTATGGAATCCTGGGGCTTGCAGTACACTTAGCACTTAGAATTCTCAGCCAGAGAATTGCTTCATCTGCTTGTCTCAATGCACCCCACAACAAGAGAGGGCCAAAAATGTAATTTCCCAGTGCCACAATCTTCTGCACCTTGGAAGCCTTGTAGATGGTGTACTATCTGGGTTATGAGGTATGTTCGGGGGGCAGGGGGCATTATCAGGCATAGCTACATTGTTGGAGCTCTGTCGTTGACAATGCAAGTTCTCAGCCTCAGGGTTTATAGTACTTTACCAAGGAATGAAATGTTAATAGGATGTTCATTGACATTTATTCATTTTTGCGAGCTCTCTCTGTCTCACACGCACACACACATACACACACGCACAAATTTTCCTGTTACCAACAGCCTCTCTAAGGTCGGGAAACTCAGGGCCATGGCTTTCTTGATTGAGTCTATCCACCATTAATGTGGTCTTTCTCTTTTCCTTCTACCTTCTACTTCTCCAAGCATCATTGTCTTTGCTAATGCGTCTTCTCGTGATATGTCCCAAGTACAGCAGTCTCAGCTTATCATTTTGCCTTCTAGGGAGAGTAAAAGCTTGACCTGCTATAAAACCCATTCGTTTGTCTTTCTGGCAGTCCACAGTATCTGCAGAACTCTTCTCCAGCATCACATTTCAAATGAGTTGACTCTCTTCCCACCAGCTTTCTTCACTCAGAAATTGTAGTAGTTGTTGTTGATGTTGGGTGCCTTCAAGTAATTTCTGACTTACACACACACACATACATATATGTATATAACCACCACTGCTACACAAACATAGAACAGCCCTGTGAGACAGGTCAGCTGCTTCATACATGGATCTGTCCACGTCTTCTTGAAAGATATCAAGCTAAGCTTTTGCAGAGCTGGTGCCAGTTAACGGCAGAGTAATCTAAAGCTGATTTATGAGGGCTGAAAGCAATTAAATCAGCTCCTTGAACGGCATCTTCATTTGTGAAGTTCACTTCCGGTAGGTCAATCCTTCTTGATATCTGGTCTTCCCAGTGGTTTAGACTCCCACAATCTCTGATTTGGCCCATACCTCTTGGGGTTAAATTCCAAAATATCTGAAAGATTAAAGGTCAAGAGTGGTTTAACTGGAGTCAAAGAGGTCTTGCAAAATGTATTGTTGCTGCTTTGTGCTTCTGTGGGATTTCCTGATGATGTAAAAAATTGTGAGGATTTTGAAAAAGGATGACAATGTCAAGCAGGGGGGACACACTTGTCTTGTTGATCTGGTTTGTTACTTGGACACTGCAAAAACATCTAAGGTGTTGCGAAAGGTAAGAACTAAGATCCAAGATAAACTGTGCTCATGCAAACTTGTGGTGGCTAGGAATGCTTCTGCCCAGCTTCAGCCAATGTGCAAGTGATCTGGCCACAGTGGTTGATGCTGTAGTTACCTCTTGATCAGACTTACTGCAATGTACTCTACATGAGACTGCCCTTGAAAAGTGTTCGGAAGCTGCAGCTAGTGCAAAATGCAGCAGCCAGACAGGTGTGCATTTTAGAGACCATATAACATCAGTCTTGCAAGACCTGCATTAGTTTCAAGCTCAATGCAAAGTGCTAGCACTGACCTACAAAGCCCTAAATGACTTGGGGACAGGATATCTGGAAGAGCGCCTCCTCCCATATGAACCTGCCAGAAATCTGAGATCTTTAGAGAAGGCCCGGTTGCCTTATGAATTTAGGCTGATGAGTGCCTGTAACAGGGCTTTCTCTGTAGAAGTGCCTTGACTGTTGAACTACCTATCCAAGAAGTGAGGCCATTTCCTCACTACACAGTTATAGTGCTATTATTCCACTTTCAACATCCTATGGAATCCTGGGGCTTGCAGTAAACTTAGCACTTAGAATTCTCAGCCACAGAGTTCTTTGGCCTTAGTAAACTACAAACCCCAGCATTCCACAGGAGGCTGAAAGTGGAATAACAGCACTATAACAGTATAATGCAGAAATGGCCAATGCTGTTTCACATGACAATCAATGTTTGAAATTGCTGTTTTAACTGTTTTCAAAACTGGATTCTAGGATAGTTTTTAGACTTTGTTTAGGAGTTTTTAAAGTGTACTCTAATGTATTTTAAAACATTTTTATCTTTGTATTATTTTATTTGGTTTTTATTTGTTCAGCACCTCAGGCACCCTTGTGGGGTGAGAGGTGATATCAGAGACAGACACAGTGGCGGAGCTTGGAGCGTGTGGAGGGGGGGCAGGAAGGGGGCAGGGCTATGGCATGAGAGGCATGGCCACTGTGCCTGGGGGCGTGGCTGCAGTGCATGGGGGCATGTCCAGGGTTTACGAGGGCATGGTCACGGCACGCAGGGGCATGGCCAGAGCAAGCATGGGCATGGCAATGGGTTGGGACACCCCAAAAAGATTGCCACCTGGGGCAAACCGCCGTTCCCACTCCCCTATCCCTACATGACTGGACAGACAATACAGTTTTTTAATGAATAGGGCTGAAGGTAGAAGTGGATCTGTAAGTCACTCTGATGTGGGTAATCAGCATAGATTAACAGTATTAACTGTCTGGTGCAGAAGGTTTTTTTGTTTTTAATTGGGATACTTTTTTTTTTTTTTTGTCCTAAGGTCCTTTTAAAACTGTTTTAAGCTAATATTTTTAATATGATTGTTTACAACCAGATGCCCTCGGGTTATTTGTGTTATGCCATGCCATATCTATCTATCTATCTATCTATCTATCTATCTATCTATCTATCTATCTATCTATCTCAGCTAAAAAAATGACTCACCTCCTCTCCAGAAAAACACACAGCATAAATGTAGAAGAACTGGAGTAACAAAGAATAGATGCTTGTGTGACAGAGGTCTGAGCTTAGTATTAATATGTAAAACACGCTGATTAGCTGAGAATTGTTTTCCTTTCATTTTATAAAAGTGAACTAGATTCTGCTTGATCATATCTCTCCAAGCTTCAAGTCTCTCCATATCTGCTGTACAGGTTTAGCCAGGAAAACTTTGCAGGGGGTCTTGCTCACAAATAAATATGCAGAGTGTCTTCTACAGAGTTTGTGGGGGGTTTTTCTAATGGAAAAATAGAGATCACTGGGTAATGTAAATACTGTAAATATGGAAAGAAACATGGATGTAGCAACTTTTGTTTGCAATGTGGAATGAGCTTTATCTGGGGAGCTTTAATGTCTGAACTGTTCTCCAGTGTGAAGATTAAATATCATGACTTCTCCTTCTAGTTACTGAGAGGGCATGACATATCTCCTTCTCATCTTGAAGGTGAATTGTCATCACTTTCTTTGAAACAACTTTGACCAGCTCTGCACTGTGGGCTATTCACTAACTGAGGGACTGTTAAATAATGTTTGCCCTGAATGCATTGTGCAATAAAAGCAGGAATGGTGCAAAGGATCATTGTGTGTGTGTGTGTGTGTGTGTGTGTGTGTGTATTGGAAAGATGGGTGACTCAGGGGTCCACCTGTGGTGCCAGTACCTCCACATGATAATGGGGAATTAATTAGCTCAAAATTAGGAGGACTGTTTTCTTGTTGACTGGGGCATGAACAGTCTACCAGTCCACTCAGGCTCCCATCCATAAAAGGATCTAGCAGAGAAAGAAATCAACCTTAGTCTTCTCTATCAAGATATATAAAAGTGGCTACTCAAAGCTTCTTGCGCATAATTAACACAAGTCCATGTTCTTGAAGAACATAGGGAAAAGTCAACAATTACATGGTTTCAGGAAAAATTGGAGCTTCTCATCCAGAGAGCTTCTGGAAGCTACATGATTAATGGAGGCAAGCAGGAAGGAAGAGAGAGCAGACCCCTGAGAACGAAGGATGTTCATATAATATAGGAAAAGAGTGGGTGTAAACAAACAAACAGGAAATAGCCATAAATGTATTGTGTCTAAACTTTTAGAAAGATATGCCACCAGTGAGTATAGGGCATACAAAAGATTGCTATCTCCAGCAGTTTCAATCCAGGCTTAATCCATGTTTGACTTTGAACTTTCAAGGAACAATCCAAAGTCTTAAACCTATTTTGGTGACAGTGTTCAGCATCGTAGCCCTTTAAAGTTTGGGCTAAAAATGAGGCAGATTCACCACTCCACGGACTAGAAGCCACCAGCCACTATTGGCACAAAGTGTTAAAGTCGTCCTGGACAATTACCATAGTTTTCATTCATCTCATAGGCTCCCACAGTATTTGTTTCAAAACAATGGTTCCAAAATTTTGCTCCTCCAGTTGTTTTGGACTTCAGCTCCCAGAATGTGCAACCACTGTACAAGCTGGCTGGGCCTTCTAGGAGATGAAGTCCAAAACACCTGAAGGACCAAAGTTTGTGACCAAAGTTCACTGGCCATTTCCGCACTACACTGGTATAGTACTATTATTCCACTCTCGATGTCCTCTGGAATCATGGGGTTTGCAGTTCAGGGAGGGGCATTTAGGATTCTCAGCCAGAGAGCTCTTTGGCCTCAGGAAACTACAAACCCCAGGATTCCACAGGAGGTTAAAAGTGGAATCATAGCACTGTAACTGTCCAGGGCACAAATGGCCACTGTTTTAAAAGCATCAGTCATGGGACATGAAGAGACTATGATAAATATGGCTTCTTGCTGGGTTCCCTGCCACCTCTGAAATACATAGAATCATTGAGCTGAAGAGACCACAAGGGCCATGGAGTTCAATCCCCTGCCATGAAGAAATACTCAGCCATGGAAACCCATCAGCAGATCCTACTTTGCCTATATTTCTGGTTTTCATTTTTTTTTTTAAATCAGGAAGACTGTGTCTAGCCTAAACCTTTCATGTTGTACTACAGTGAGAAAACATTAAAGCAGACTCTCAAGCAAGTGCCCCTAGAAGAAGAGCAGAGCTAAGCTTTTTATTTTATTTAATCATAGTTTTGAGTTACTTGTTACCGCTATTTCTAGCCCGAGCTTGTGGGATATTAAGATATCATTTGATATCAATAATTTGGCCTTCTGTACCCATTCCTCTCCACGTGCTTGCGAGGTCCCCGGACAAGCACGCACACAGGCGTGGCCAACAATAGCCGAACCATTCACATCCCAATCTAGGCAGGCCAGTCATTACCGAATGCAGCTTCAGGAGACCTCAAGGCAAGTACCACATTATGTATGCATGCTACTTACAAAAGATCCCCTACCCCGTGCAGGCAGCTTGATGAGTGGAAGATACAACTCTCAAGCACTCCGCGTTTGCATACTGGCTACTCTATTGACAATCCAGCTATAACTCAATCATCTAAAGTACTGACCTTTCGGAGGCTTTGTCTCCAGCCCCAAACTCATTGTTTTCCCCAAGTCCGGACTAGCCTGCGGCCACAAGTTTCCCTATAAGAACCCCTGACTTTGAGTGCTTCCTCGGATCGCTCTTTGCTTCCATCTTGCCTTGCTGTCGCTTTGTCCAGCGAGCCTTCCCCTCAGCCCCACATGCTGAGAATCCACGCTCCCCACCTTCTTTGCTTTTAACCGGGCTTCAGGACAGGTATAATATTTCCCATATCAAACTCTCTCTCAAAATCCCTCTATCCCATTCCTACCTTTTATTTCTATAGCTCCTTGTGTGAGTGTGTTGCATACACGTGTTTGATTGTATTTCAATAAAACAATTATTATTTCAACTTCTGCCTTATCATTGACTCAGCCTGACCCTCTAGACATAGGGCTAAAGATCTCTCTACGTTACCCTGCCTCTCGCATTGCAAACTTGTGCTCTGTGCTAATTCCCTCCCCATTGTTTGAGCACACTTAGGTGTCCCTCCCGGGACCCCCAGAAATCAGGATAATATACTTGTACTGCTGTTGGCTGGAACTCATGACCACAGTTACATATGTGTACCTAGAGTTATGCAGACATGACTGATACATATTCACAGTCATTACATGTTCAGCAGTGTAGGGAATACATTAAATTTCTGTCTGATTCACAGTGCTAGCGTTATGTATTCAACAGAATAAGGAACACGTAAATCCTCGTTTACCAGGCATCAGCCACTGCAAGTATTAGAAGTCTGTTTTCCTGTTGATCAGAGCACTGCCAATGGATGTTTTCATCCCCCTTCTACCAGTGATCTCTGGTACTTGGAGAAGTTGTGAAAGGGATTCTGATTCTGACTGTCGGCTCTTGGAGGGAGGGGTGGAAGCATCAGCCTGCTGTGCCCCAGTCAAAAAGAGAACAGACTTCCATTACTTACAGCAGCCGCTGCCCAGTAAAACAGGATTGAAGGACTGGGCAAGGATACACTACTTAGTTCAGTTTACCAAGTAATTAGCTTATTTACCAGATAGGTGATCTAGGATTTCAGCCATTACTTTTATGAATTACAATTCAGAGAATGCTCCAGAAATCATGCCAGAACCTTGTGCCCATTGCTGCCAAGAGCTGAAAAGCCTCTCTTCCTTCTAATATTTTTCTCTATTATCTTCTTTTTCATTTCTTTAATTGCACTGTTTCAGTGTGTCCCTCTATGACAGAATCCAATTATAATAACTTCAGAACATTTCATCCTCTATGGTTTTCTGGACAGCTGCCCAACTGACTTTATGTTGCAAATGGCTATCACGCTTAAAAGATCAGAGAACATAGTGTACAGATGGTGCACTATGTATTCTGATAGGATCGGAGCCCTAGAGTTTCTGTCATCATGCTCCTTTCTTTGAAAACAGTAGAGCTCAGGGCTTTTGTTAAGTATGTCATAAGACCTATAATCAGGAAGACATTAAGCCTCTTAGACAGAGAACTTTCAGAGCATTCTGTCTTAGTATTTCCTTTTTGAGACCTTGCTTGGATCTTCAACAACCTTCAACAATGCACATAAGAGTCCTTTTCATTGTTGTGCTTTCATGGATACTCTTCGCTTCTCCAGGTGAGGAACATACCAATATAAGGGGAAACACTACTTTTTGTTTTTTCTAGCAGCTCATTTTCCATCTTCCATCTTGTTTTTAGCAACATGCTCTGGCAGCTTTTTCACATTATTTTTTGTACTTTTTGTTTGCCTAAGCTAACAAACACACAAAAACCATGGAAGAACTTAACCATAGATTTTGACCCAAATTGTGTTGATGTCATAGACGTTTGTAAATTCCCATACAAGTATGGTAGTAATTTTGTTTGTTTGTTTGGCCATTGTGCAATGGACTTATTCAGTTCATGGCTGTGTAAGAGGAGTTCCATAAGTGCAACCATTTCACATGGGCCTTAATCCCATCATCAGTCCTGATGATGGTAGAGCCATTGAATCAATCGGATTTACATATGTGTTGATGCACTATTGAACAATCAGTTTAATGGATCTACTTTACTTGGGGCTAGCCAACAGGATTCCAGCCACGCAACTGCACATTTGTGGATGGTGTGTAATTGTTTGCCAGTGCATTACATATATCGCTTATTAAATGGGATTGCAAAAACAGCCATCATGCATTCCCCATTGCACTGTGGGACAAGAAGCTGTCATGTTGGCAGATACACAATCAGTTGCACAGTGTCACCGAGCAGGTAGCATAGCTTACCCATGATGTTACTATATAAGTGCAGATTTACACTATGCAAGCACAGTGTAGGGTCTCATCCCTTACCAAAAGACAAATATTTGAAGATGCTTTACATTAAGCCAGACTTTTGGGCCCTTTTCGCAGGGAATTTCTGAAGCGAAAGGGCCCCTTGAGAGTCGCGTAAATGTGAGGAGCGGTCTGTACGATGCACTCACATTTGCGCGACACTCAAGGGCCTGATGCAGACTGCGCATGGATTTTTTCATTTTCGGCTCAAAGCCAAAAATGCTGCGCAGTAGCTCATCGCTCCAGGGCCCCGTGTGCACTTACCTGGCACGTGGAGCCTTGGTACCCTGGCTGGTCTTGAGTCCTCTCCTCAGTGCAGCCTGCGAGGTGCCAGGCTGTACTGCGAACGGAAGAGATGGGGCATTCATGCAACAAGGAAGAATCTGCGGAGCTGAAGCAGGAGGGATGTGACAGTGTTCCTCCCAAGCCTTCATGTGCGAGCTGAGCAGCCCAGGACTGGGAAAAGGTAAAGTGCGAAAAGGCCCTTGGTCAACCTAGCTCACTGTACTTTACAACAGGGTAGAGAATTGGGGAAATGTTGAATGTTTAGCCAGTGGAAAGAAAGATGCGAGTTCTAAATAATATCCATTTAGGTAGCAAGGACAAGAAAGTATCTCTCTTTCAGGCCCTTTCCACAGCTCACCTTTTTGCAGAGCTGGGGTGCAGGGATTGCGCTAGCAGCCTCTTCTGAGAGGCTGTCGTGTCCCGGTTCCTTCAGCTCCGCAGTTGCTGCCTGCTTGTGCGAGAAACCCTCTTCTTCCTTCCGCAGTACAGCCTGGGATTTTCCCAGGCTGCGCTGGGGCAGGAAGCACGAGTGTCGTGGCTGTGGAGCTCCGCACACACGGCAAGTGCATGTGGGGCCCCGCAGTGATGCACGATCATGCACCATTTTCGGCTCAAAGCCAAAAATGAAAAAGTGCATGATCGGCGCCTGCCAGACCCTGTAGCGTCGTACAGTTGCAAGTGTATCGTGTGGGATGCTCCTCGCAGTGGCACGATGCTCAAGGGGCCCTTTCGCATGGCAAATGCAGTGCAAAAAGGGCCTTAGACTTACCACATAGAGCTATAGTGGATTTAATAAAAATTATCAAATACTTTGAACAATGAAAGTGCTATAAACAGAACTCCTCTCAAAGCCAAATTTCCCTGATACATAGGAGAGGCATAAATCTTTGTTACCTATTTGCTTGACATCTTCCTGTCTCAAAATATTTCCAAGGGTGGGCATGGAGGCAAGAATAGAAAGAACTCTGTAAAGAAATAGAAAGGATTAATTTTAGACAGTCAGGCATCGGGAAAGTGCTGCTGATGGACCACGTTGACCTACCTTCACTTCTTTGTGGTCCTGACATACCCCAACTAATCCCCCAACTCTCTCTCCAAAAAATCCAGAAAAAAATTCAGTGTAAAAATCATCTCAGATGGATCAATTGGCATTCCTGGATGCATGACTTAATTTCAACCATGCAAACCTCACTTCTCCAAACTTCACTTCCAAACTCCCCAGAAATTGGAACCTGAGGTGATTTCTGGTCACTTCTGGGTTGGCTTTTAGGGGGTGACTGAAGCCCGCTGGGGATGGTTCAGGGGTGAAATTCAGTTCCCACTGTAATTGTCCAACCCCTATGTTATGGTATTGCCATTTAACCTGCTCTGATCCAACCTAAGTTTTTTTACAAACAGGTTTTGCTACAATCAGTGCTTATGACAGCTGTGTGAGGAGTGGAGCAAAATGCCTTCTGAGATCGAGGAAATTGTGCTGGAATTCTAACCTTGTCAAGATTGGAAACTGTAACCAGCATCTCATCTGCTGCCAAAGGTGCGAACCGGAAGACATAGGTTCATTCCACATTGTACTGTTATTGCTCTTAATCTTAAACTGCCTTGGTGACATCATCTGGAATCTTGAGGTTTGTAATTTAGGGAGGAGCATTTAGAGCCAGCCTGGTGTAGTGGTTTGAGCATTGCGCTATGATCCTGGAGACCAGGGATAAATTTATTGTTCAGCCATGGGAACCCACAGGGTGACTTTTGGTGCATCACACAATCTTTGCCCCAGAAAACTGTGGCCCTTTCTGCACCTTTCCTGTTCCGGCAGCATGAGGGCTCTGCCTCTTCCTTCCACAGTGCAGCTGGGGATTTTCCCAGGCTGCGCTGGGGGAAGAAGTGCGAGTGCCACAGCTCTGGAGGCTCCACATGCGCGATAAGAGCGTGTGGGGTCCTGGAGTGATGCGCAGTCGCACACCATTTTCAGCTACAAGCAGAAGATGAAATAGTGTACAATCAGCACCTGCTGGCCCTGGCAGCATCGCACGATTGCGAGGATGTCATCTGAAATGCTCCTCGCGATCGTGCGATGCTCTGGAGGCCCTTTCGCATGGCAAATACCATGCGAAAAGGACCTAAGTATCATAGAATCCTAGAGTTGAAAGAGACCTCAAGGGCCATTCAGTACAACTCTTCCTGCCCTGCAGGAATACACCATCAGAGCAATCCTGACAGATGGCTTTCCATCCTCTGTTTGAAAACCTCCAAAGAGACAGCCTATTCCACTGTCAAATAGCTCTTACCATCAGAAGTTCTTCCTAATGTTTCAGTGGAATCTCTTTTCCTGTAGTCTGAAGCCATGGCTCCATGTGTTAGTCTGTGGAGCAGCAGAAGACAAGCTTGCTCCGTCTTCCACATACCATCCTTTCAAATATTTACACGTGGCTCTGATGTTGCCCCTTAACCTTGGCCCTTTTCGCACCCTACCTTTTCCCAGTGCTGGGCTGCTTGGCTCGCACATGAAGGCTTGAGAAGAACGCTGTCGCATCCCTCCTGCTTCCGCTTCGCAGCTCCTTCCTTGCCGCACGAATGCCCCATCTCTTCCATTCGCAGTGCAGCCTGGGACCTCGCAGGCTGCACTGAGGAGAGGACGTGCAATCGGCCTGGCTCCTGAGGCTCTGCACGCCAGGTAAGTGCATGCGGGGCCTCGCAGCAATGCACGACCGCGCAGCATTTTCGGCTCTGAGCCAAAAATGAAAAAATGCATACACGGGCCGAGTCAGGCCCTTGAGCATCACGCAAGTGTGAGTGCGTCGTATGGACCGCTCCTCACATTTATGCGACGCTCAAGGGGCCCTTTCGCTTCAGAAATGCCATGTGAAAAGGGCCTTTCTCTTCTGCAGGCTAAACATACCCTGCTCTTTGAGCTGCTCCTCATAGGACAGGGTCTCTGGGCCTTGTATCTGCAAGCAGCTGATACAGAATATTGTCCAATAGCACCACCACCATTACCATTGCCACCTCCAGTTAGTTACATCCCTCTATTGAATCAAAAATGGGGCCCTGGAAGTGATTGCACCACCCCTTTTTTACAGGTATGACATTGGAAATTGGATGGATTGTAGAGAAAATGGAGGAGAATGCGACTTTCCATCAGGCCCATCCTGTGTTCACCGTTTTTCTCGGAAGATCGGCTACTGCTATCCCCCTGTTCTCAACTGCTGCAAAAGGTAAGATTGAAAGGTTCCTTCAGATGGAAAAAAAAAAAAAAACACCTCTGTCTTGCTATGAGACATCTACTAGCAAATGCAAAGAAATCTACACATTGGAAATGAGATAATTAATGCATGACTGCCCATCAGGAATGTTATTATTATTTGTTTCCCCATTGTTTTTGTTGGTCAAACACCTTTATAGAATTTCAAAGCATACTGAAAAATGAGTTTGATCATTGGAGAGTGTGAGATAAAAATAGAAGCCTTGGGGAAAAAATGGCTGTGTCATGAATGTTCTGGAAAACACTATTATCTATTCTTTGCACAGACTGGCTTTGTTACTGCCTGGCTGTCTAACTGACCCTGTTATATCATTGGAGATAACTAATGTTTGGTTGGAATGTGTTTCTATCATTTAGAGTAGGGACAGACAGAACAGCTGAAAATATTCAAAATATTTGGAAAATGTAGAAGCAGTGTTTCTCAGGTACTAAGAAACTTGACAAGGAGAACCCTGGACTGATGAGAATCTTCACAGTCTGGGATTAGCTCTAGAGTTGTTTGCCTTCTGGTCGGTTCCATGACCAACTATTCTGTATCTCCAAGCATTTTGGAGTATTTATCAAGACCTACACAGGCAATGATGATGCTGGTGGTGGAATGCTGTGGAAGGTAAGAGATAATAGTATAATTCATAAGCAGAGTAATCAGTACTTACAAGCAGAAGCTAAGCAAAAACCAGTTCCACCCCATCCCACCCCACCTGCTCACAGGGTCTAGCAGAGAAATAATGCAAATTTAGTCTATGGCCCTTTCTGCACCTTACCTGTTATTGAAGCCATCACTTGGGGATCCAGGGAAAGCCTCTCCTGGGAGGACAGTGAAACAGAAGTGCTCCCCTCCACACTGACTGTCTGCTGGATGGGAGGAAGCATCATGGCTCATCCTCAGTCTGACACTTTCTCAGGCCGCGCTGGGAGAAGAAGTGCAGCCATTATGCTTCCCACCATTCTGCATGATAGGTAAGTGTAGGAGGGAGGTGGGAGGACTGTGAAATTGCATGTCATTAATGGGAGAAACCTGTCAACGATGTAATCCGCTATTGCAATGGGTGACCACGGGATCGTAATGACATCATGCAGAATCATTGTTGCGATCCCGTTGCAATCCTTGTTTTATCTGCAATCCTGTGACCATTGCGGGTTGGGGCAGGGTGAGGAAAGGACCTTTGTTAAAGCAGATGAAACAAGTTTTCTTACAAATACTAAAGATGGGAAGCTCTGCAAACATGTCCTTTTCAAACATAAAAAAAGAAAAGTGAGAACTGCAGACTATAAAATGTAGGACAGACAAACTCAAATTAACTGCAGGCTAAATGAAGTGCAAAATGAGAGAGGATGTCATTAACAAACACTAAATGAGATAAATGCATACCATGTCTGAACCCTTACAGAGATGAGCAAACTAGCAGCTACTGAGTATGGGCATGCTAAGGTTGATACCTCTAACAAGAGAGAGTGAGATGATTGAAATCAAAGGCCATTTCCGCACTAGACTGTTATAGTGCTATTATTCCACTTTCAAAATCCTATGGAATCCTGGAGTTTGCAGTTTTGGGAGGGGCCGGCCGGCCCCTCCCAAAACTGCAAACCCCAGGATTCCATAGGATGTTGAAAGTGGAATAATAGCGCTATAACGGTCTAGTGTGGAAATGGCCATAGAATTATAAAGTTGGAATGGATTTCAAAGACCATCAAGTCCAACCCTGTCTTAGGCCATTTCCACACTACACTGTTATAGTGCTATTATTCTACTTTCAACTTCCTATGGAATCCTGGGGTCTGCAGTTTAGGGAGGGGCCTTTAGAATTCTCAACCAGAGAGCTCTTTGGCCCCAGTAAACTACAAACCCCAGAATTCCACAGAAGGTTGAAAGTGGAATAATAGCACTATAACAGTGTAGTGCGGAGTTGGGTAGCAGACTTGAAAGTGGTAGCATAGTGTAAAAGTACAATACTTCATCTAAAATTTGGGGGGAAAATGTGGAATGGTGGACTGTGCCTCAGTTTCACATTGAGAATAATAAGCTGGTAACTCAGAACACCAAAATCAAAGAAAAATGGAGATGACATAGATTTCACACAGATGCAGCTATTTCTGACTTACAATTTTGTGAAGTCCATTCTTACAATGACTGGAATATGTATAGTGAATGATATTTCCATCAGTGTGTATGTATGAGGGGCGGGGGTTCAGGTCAGAAGAGGTTACTTAATTAAGGATTATTAACTACCTACAACTAGAGCTATGACTGTAGTTAACTATAACTAAGTATGCTTAAGTGTAGTTAAGTATACTTCAGAAAATAGCTGATACAAAATACTGGCCACAGTCCTCATAGGTACGACTGTGGTAAAGCAGGATTTTTTGGAAATATATATTTTCCTATGTTATGTTTATGTTTGTGTTCTAAACTGTTTAAAATATTAACCCAAACTCTATTATTTGTACATACCAGCTATAACCCTAAGATCTGCTGGGGAAGGCTTTCTCTCGGTCCCACCACCATCTCAGGTTTGCTTGGTGAGGACACGGGAGAAAACCTTCTTGTTGGCTGCTCCCACCCTGTGGAATGCCCTTCCGCAGGAGGATAGGCATGCCTCCTCCCTGTTTAAACAGGTGTTTACCTAAGCTGGGTAGCTTTATTTATGAACTTGCCATAAATCAAATATTGTTTTGTTTTATAGTTTTATAGTTTTATTTTTTTAAAATTCTTTTAAAGTTTTTTAATATATTTAACATGTTTATTTTTTTTAGTGTGTTTTAATGTGTATTTATTGTTGGAAGCCTCCCTGGGTCCTAATTCTGGGAGAAAGGTGGCCTACGAATACAATAAATAAGTAAATAAATAAAAAATAAATATTGACCTCACCTAAAGTAAATCCATTGTATCAGTATGTGTTGACTTACTTGTCAATGGTTGATTCAATGGGTCTACTCAAGTTAGGAGTAACCAATAGGATCTGAAGCCATCATTTCATGTTAAACAATTTTTTTATGTCATGTTTTTTTATGACATGTCTAAAACATGTCAAGAGTTTTTAGACAGGATAGATAGATAGATAGATAGATAGATAGATAGATAGATAGATAGATAGATTGATGTTGGGTGTCTCTACTTGAGCAGACCGTAGTGTCTTCCCAATGCACGCACTTGATCTGGTGCAAGATGGACATGCCAAATTACTATGCATTTTAGGACTGGCAAAGAACTGGGACATAATTTGTTAATAGACAAATTTGTAGTATGAAAAACTAATGATAACTTAAGTACAGTAAGAATACAAAGGAAGACATATCAATTGTCCGATATACCAGGATTGACCTTTGAAATAGAAAGTGCATAACTGGAAACGCTGCTTAATATTTTATGCATTCCAGCTATTAAGCCCAAATCTCAAACCCTCTTCCTTTTTAGGATATAACTCCTGAGAGTGAATGATATCTATGCTGCCACTCTGATTGAAGAGTCATTGGCTGAGACCCTGCATCAGAGGCTATGAAATGTAATGTTTCGACAATGATACTATAGTGCTGAGATTATATGCAATCTTGCTAGTGAATTGTAATGGGCCACAATGGGGCACTGAGTAAGATGACCCTTTGTGCAACAAGGATTCCCATTTCACAACAAGACATGGGGTGAATTAAGACACGTTATGTATCAGGACATGTTGTGCATCAGGACACATTGTGTCTCTGGACTGCTGGACTACGGCCATGATATTGGCTTTGGCTGTGCATTGACCCCAGTGGGTGCAACTACATCTGTGCTCCCCTCCTGAGAATACAAGCATTGTGCAAATGTGCAATTAACTTCCCAGTGGGATACCAGTCATTCTCTGCTTCTTGAACTCAATCTGATGAATTCCAGATCACATTCTTTTCATCATGGGGAGCAATATAAATAAACTTACAGTTTTGATATGTCCTTTCTCAATAATAAATCATGTCTTCTGATACCATCCAAGGTTGTTTCAGAGTTTTCTTTTTTTAAAAAAGTGACATCCATTCATATATCTGTTATGTCTTTACAAACTCAGTTTGCATGATTGGTTCTATGACTTACACCCATTGTTATTGTTGCTGTTGTGTGCCTTCAAGTCTTTTCTGAGTTATGGCGACCCTACGGTGAACCCATCATGGAGTTTTCTGAGGCTGAGAGTATAATTTCTGTCACCAAGTGGGTTTCCATGGCCAAGTGGGGAACCAAACCCTGGTCTCTGGGGTTGTAGTCCAACATTTAGACCATTACACCATGTTGACCTATACCTACCTGCCTCTAAATTACTGTCCAACCTCATTGTGTATTATAGTTTGAAAGATATTATGTTTGTTAAATTTTGGCCACATCTACAGGACCAGGATCTTCCCATTTTCTGCTCTGCACATATGACATTTAAAAAGAAAACCATGCTCCAATAAAATCACATAGATCACCAAGGGAGTCCACAGTTTACAGTCTAAATCTCCAGGCCATCTGAAGAGCAAATATCACATACATTGTTGAGGCCTGTGTGTCATGCTGCTATTGGTCAATCCATTTCATGGACAAAGAAGGAATGCATTCAGATATTTATTGCTGGTGACATAGGGCTGGGAACTGAGAAACTAGTCTGTTTGGATTATCCAAATGAAAGAGCCGTTTCTAATGTAGTGCTCTTCAGGCGCACCAAGACCTTTTGAGATGGCCTGTCTGAGACAATCCCCTTCACATTTCTAATTTTGGCAAATACAATTAAAAAAAAATAAACAGGAGCAAGACTGACCAAATGAGATATTGCTGTAGGTCAACTTTTGCTTTTCCTTAAGCATTGGTAGCCTTGTTATTTAACAATACAGTGTCTATTACCTGGCACAAACAGGAAAAAAAAACTCTACTGTACAGTCACTTAAGAAATCAATTCAGTTCACTTCAACTGGATCACTAATACTTGGGTCATTTCTGCACTCCACTGTTATAGTACTATTATTCCACTTTCAACAAACTTAGAGGAATTCTGGGGTTGTAGTTTACTGAGGTCAAAGAGTTCTCTGTCTGAGAATTCTAAAGGGCCCTTCCTAAACTTCAGACCCCAGGATTCCATAGGATGTTGAAAGTGGAATAATAGCACTATAACACTGTAGTGCGGAAATGGCGTTGTATACCTAAATTACGGGCATCTGCTGATTTCCATGTCAGTGGGACAGTGGGCCCAGATTATTTTCTGAATTTTAAAGTAACATGGAGCTAAACCTATTTGAGTAATAGGTCCTGCTGCCTTGGATATCCCTTTAAAGTTCTGCCTTAAACTTGGAGCAGACTACCACTTTCTTGACATGGAAAACACCAACACTCATTACTTTGAATACATAATCATCTGTACCATGCTTTTACCCACCAATGGCACAACATTTCCATGGTGATCTGATTGCAGGCTCTTGTGAGGCAAGAGGCTATGCTGATGACCGCGTTGTTGCTGGTAGGGATTCCCGGACAGTTTTTTGTTCAGAAGCCAGACTATATGCACCAGACAGCTGCTGCCCAGCAGGGGGAGTGAGTGGAGACTCTGGTTGAGGATCTCTCAGTGACAAAGACAGTGGTACTTCTACCACAAGAGGTGGGTGACTCAGAAGACCAGTGGCAGTGCCTCTGTGGAATGGTGGGGAATTATTAGCTCAAAGGGACATCTGCGAGGTCTACATCTTTCCACCTATATAAACCAGTACTAATGCAGGGACACCAATTGGAGATTTTTTTTAAAAAATGTCTTTATTGGATGAAATTCACAAACACATAAACAATTAAACAGTCTCATGAGCCATACAAGGCTAGCAAAGGTAAAGGAGAAAAGCAAGAGTTTGGGGTAAAGTGGGTAAGCAGCAGAGGATCAAAGTGAGCTGTCCCAGACTGGTGGAAGCCTGAAGGCTGTACAATGAACTGGAATCTGGGGGTCTCACACAGCTGAACACACCATGTATGCTCAAGATACTAGCAAACAGCAGTGGGTGAGCCAAGGTTTAAATACTCTTTTTCTACCCTGAGGGAAATGTGTGAATTGCTCTCTGGTGGAGCCAACAAAAGGGGTCTGGAAGGTTCTGACTGCCTTTGTAGCAGATGATAGGCATAGGAAGAAATCACAATAGCCTCTTAAGGAATAGAAAGGTAAGGGAACAAAAGGAGGGTTTCTGTGGGCAAGAGATAACAAGATCTCAGCTTTTGGATGCTCCTTCTAGCGGCTTGATTTGCTATTGTCTCTTAGGTTTGAGTACTTTCAAGGACCACCTAAAACTCATCAGGGTGAGTTTTCTGATTGATTCTCATAAGTTTATGACCTGTCCATGCTGAAGCCCTTTGTCCTAGCTTCGGGAAGCTTGCAGTCAGAGTCCTTTTAATTTCCACACACCTTTTCAGTCATAAGTGTAAGATTTGTGTTTATTTCATGCCAATTAAACAATGTTTATAGCCAACCATACTGTATCACAGACTGGGGGTGTACAGCATGGTGACAGTACCATAGCTAACACTTGTTAGTACTATGCTGAAGGAGGTATGGTAAACCCCTTTTGAATGTCTTTTACTATGAAAACCCTGTTATGAGACAATCTAACAAGAAACAAGAGATAGTGCCAGAAGATGAAACTCCCAAACAAGAAATCAGAAGAAGACTAGGACTTGGAACAGCAGCAATGAAAGAACTAGACAAGATGCTGAAATGCAAGGATATATCATTGAAAACTAAAATTTGAATTGTCCTTGCCACTGTATGTCCAATTTCAAGGTACAGTTGTGAAAACTGAATAGTGAGGAAAACTGACAGAAAGAAAACCAGTTCATTTGAAAGTACTGGACAAGATACCCTGGACTATCAAAAAGAGAAATAAATGGATCCTAGAGAAAATCAAAGTAGGAAAAAAGGGAGATTGCACTACAGATGGATAGACTTAATGAAGGAAGCCTCAGCCATGAATCTGCAAGACCTCAGCAGGGCTGTTGATGACCTGGAGATTGTTATCGTGCTATTATTCCACTTTCTACATCCTCTGGAATCCTGGGGTTTGCAGTTTAGGGAAGGACCTTTAGAATTCTCAGCCAGAAAGCTCATTGGCCTCAGTGAACTACAAACCCCAGAATTCCACAGGAGGTTGAAAGTAGAATAATAGCGCTATAACCATGTCAGGCAGAAAGTCCCAGAATTTAAAACATTGCTCCACCACAGCTAGATGTCTCTGGGCAATTCACTGTCTTTCAGACTCAGTTGTGCGTTTGGGGGCATTTGTGTGTGTGTGTGTGTTTGTGTGTGGTGGTCAAACTTCAACCACCCACACAAACTGCGTGCATTAAAATCATACAGACATATTTCTGCTGTGCTAAGTCAATATTAGCTCATTAAATCTCTGGCATGTCTATCCCAAGCATTTCAACTATTGCACAATCTACTCTTTCATGATTGCCAACCCACCAATAAATACAGGGAGAAGGCAGATTTGTCTTTGTTGAGCAGATTTTACAGCACAAGACAACTTTGAAACCATGAAGGCCTTCTCTTTCCTCTCCCTGCTTTTCCTCTTTCTCTTCTTCATTTCCCCTGGTGAGTTGAAGTGTGGAGGATGACAACTGCTGAGAGTGTCTTTTTGGTAAACTGCATATGATCTCTGTTGTTGCTCAAAAATCCCTGTGGTGGGAGCTGGGAGCTGGGATCCCGTTTGGTGCCAGCAGACTATAAATTTCTGTCAATGTCTTTCTCCTGAGATAGGATCTACATAAGCAAGGGAACATAGGACTTCTCCCAATACTCCCAGAGGCTGATCAGTTGGTGTTTGGATTGGGAGGATGCAGGTCCATGTAGACACCATCTGGTTGTCAATGGGCTATCTGGGAAAAAGCACATTTCTGGCTAGTAGGCTTCCCATAGACAACAGCCTGGTTGCCACCATGTGAACAGAATGTTGGGCCATTTCTGTATTAGACTGTTATAGTGCTATTATTCCACTTTCAACATCCTATGGAATCCTGGGGTTTGCAGTTTAGGGAGGAGCCTCAAAGGTAAACCCCATTGATTCAATGGTTCTACTCTAGTTGGGGCTAACAGTAGTACTCTATATTTTATTTCTCAGCTGCACTTACAGGAAAACCCATGGGTACATGATCAATTGACAGATTTTTAGATTCCTAAACTGTTATTACAAGGGAATTGGGGTGTATCAGTTTATGGTCACATCTTGGATCTTACATGCTCATTTCTATTCCAAATGTATTTTGTGCATCTGTGTGTATACAGGATTCGCCTTAGTAGGGACTCCCTGGGACTGTGCAAAACAAAAGGGAATATGTGCAGGCCTGACAGAATGTCCAGTACCTTTAAAGAACCTTGGAAGATGCAATCAACATTTCCTTTGCTGCAAAAAATGAGGAACAGAGAAGAAATCAGCTGGAATTGTAAATTTGCTCATCAATCAGAAATAATTAGTGAGTTGAAGAGATTATGAATGAAGTGTTGTTACTCCTCATGTGCATTTCATTTTGGTCTTTTTGGTCCTTCTGCTCTCAAGCCAAGCAGTTTTTATAGGCTTTTGAAGAACCACAAAAACCTCTTTCATCACCAACGGTGATCTGAGACAAATGCCCACCAATTCCTACCACACAACCTCCATCTCTGAGAAAATGTTGTACTGCCTGCTAAAAACACACAGAAAGCCAGACCTTTGGTTGAAAGAGCTGTAGCATTCCCCTGTGGTTCTGTCCCGGAGTGCTATGGTGAAGTTAGAATCTGTGAGATGACATGGGGAAAGTTGAAGATGTGCTAGTGGAAACAATTGCAATTTAGGTCCCCTACCACGTGACATCCAAGTATTAAATGCAACTTGAACAGTCTAGGAAATAACTACAGGGCAGAAACAACCTAGACTCTGGTTTTGGAAAAAAAAATAGTGGATTCAAAGAAAGATTCAGTAAGAACGAGAAAGTGGGAAGCACTCATTTGCCAGCTACAGTAACTTCATCAGAGAAGGGCCTTCTCTTGTGCTATGAATTAGGAGTAGTGCACTATGTCTATAGAAAGGAGAGAGTCTTGCCTGTGGTGGCAAGCTGGAATGGTCTCCCAAGGGAGGTCCATTTAAAATCTTTACCATTTGCCCAGACATTTTAAACGTACTGTGTTTTGAGCTGGTTGAGCAGTTTCTTTCTTCTGAGGGTCAGATTAGACAATACGGGGAAATGTATATTTCTCTCAATGAACCCATTTCCCTTCCTATAATGGGGTTTCTTCAGAGATCTCTGCCTCAGCAAAAAGACTTGCAAATTAAGCCTGTCTTTATTTTACGATGACCAGTGGCAAAACATACCATACTAAATGCAGGATACATAGGTGAAGAAAGCTATGAGTGGGCAGTTGTCACTTATTCTAACATGTGCTACTAAATGTATTCCATAGTTTGGCCCTGGGTTTTAACTGTTCTTAACAGAGATTTTCTGTTCCTTTAAGGTTGCTGTGAGAATATGATCTTTAAAAATATAGAATCAAAGTGTGCCTCGAGGGGTAGGAAAATGCTAAAAACCAAGGGGCTTCAGATATCCCTTTTCTTTTTCTTTTCTTTTCTCTCAAAATCACTCCTTCTCGCTCTAGGCAATGGGAGTAATTTCACTATGGCCATTTCCGCACTGCACTGTTATAGTGCTATTATTCCACTTTCAACATCCTATGGAATCCTGGGGTTTGCAGTTTAGGGAGGGGCATTTAGAATTCTCAGCCAGAGAGCTCTTTGGCCTCAGTAAACTACAAACCCCCAAATTCCACAGGATGTTGAAAGTGGAATAATAGCACTATAACAGAGTAGTGGGGAAATGGCCTTTGATTCTATGATTCACTGATAGAGGGGGCCACATGTTGAGAACAGGGTCCATTCTTGTTCTATTAGGAACAGTATGCTTCCATTCTGGTCCGTACAGCTTTGCTTCCTTCATGTGTGATCTAGGGAGCTGATATGTATTGCTCAAACTGGTGATTAAATCAGGTAGCATTGGGAGGAATGGTCTCCCACACAAATATTGCCCCTCTAAATAATAAATCTGTCTCCCAGGTAAATTTTCCATCAGCCTTCAATTTTTTTGCATTGTAGTAACTCCAAAGTTCAGTTGAGTATTTAGGAATGCAGCTCAGGCTTCCAAAGAAAAGGGGCAGGAAAAATCCTCAACACATGAAATACGAAGAGATTTAGATGTGAACAGCTTGCAATGTCTCAGGCCATTTCTTCACCATGGCCCAATCCTGGCATGGAGACACATTGAAGCTAGTCTGCAATGCATGCTACCACATGACGTCATCACAGTCCTGGTCCTGGCACATCCCTGGCCATCATGATTGTGTGATATAATATCTGGCAATAGGCCCCTTTTGCATGATGATCATGTTGGCTGGGTCCATGTGGGAAAGGCAGAAGTGCTATCAAGGGGCTTCCTTCCTCAGTGCAGAACAGGAAAAGGCCAGCTGCACTGAGGAAAGATGGAATGTATCCTGAACATTACCATCTACCAGCAGCTGACTGGGTGCAGAGGGGAGCGTTCAGGACACAGTGCCATCCTGGCAAAGGCACTGCCAGGATGATGGCAGGCCATTGTGGTATGCTGGTAAGATGCAGAAAAGACCTCATTTTCTTCAATGCTAGAAATTTGGAGATCGAAAGGAAAATCCATGGGAGGGGGCAGAATTCTTATTAGGTGGAAAATGCCCTCATTTTGTTCCCAAGTAGCTACAACCCTGCTTCTGTGTCATGTATAGAAGGTGGCTCATCTGACAAGTGGTTCTTATAGAACGGAATCTTCCAATGTTCCTGAAGGCAATAGGCTAACTTAGGGAGGCTGGGTACCACATATGGAATCATAGGCCATTTCTGTACTACACTGCTATAGTGCTATTATTCCACTTTCAACATCCTGAGGAATTCTGAGACTTGGGCCCAAGAGCTCTCTGGCTGAGAATTCTAAAGGCTCTTCTCTAAACTGCAAACCCCAGGATTCCATAGGAGGTTGAAAGCAGAATCATAGCACTATAACAGTGTAGTGCAGAAATGGCCATAGAATCATGGAGTTGAAGGAGACTGCAAGGACCATCCAGTTCCACCCTCTGCCATGCAGGAATATACAAGAAAAGTTCTCCTGGCAGATGGCCATCCATCGTCTGTTTAAAAACCTCTAAAGAAGGAGACTCCACCACACTGGAAAGCAGTGTCTCTGTTGAACAACTTTACCATCACAAGATTCTTCCTAAGGTTTAGGTGGAATCTGTTTTCCTGTAGTTTGAAACCATTGCTCCATGACCAAGTCTCTGGAGCAACAAAAAACAAGCTTACTCCATCTTTAATATGACATCTTTTCAGATATTTAAACATAGCTATTATGTCACCTTTTAATCTTCTCTTCTCCAGGTTAAGCATACCTAGCTCCCTAATCCATACACATAGCTCTGTCCTCTAGGAGCTTTCTTTTGCCTGCCCTGACATCTTTCCTTTGAGGCAACTACCTCATTCAGCCTAATGGTAGGACCACCTCTAATTAGCACATGTCACATGATTGCTGAGATTCAACCATTATTGTGATGGCGTCAGGAAGATCTATGCAGGAGCTACACAGAGCTTTTGCCACAGAAAGAAGCATTAGGGACTGAATTAAAAAAGGCAGGAGAGCAAATATACTTAAGCAAAGTTGAAATAAAAATCAGTAGGGTTTTTTTTCCTACTTTATCTCCCCCTCCCCTGTTGCTGTCCAGGTGGTTGGACCTCAGCTCCCATTAACTTCAGTCAGCATGGAAAAGAGTCGTGGATAATGAGAGTTGTAGTCTAAAACATCTGGAGGAGACCAGGGCTTTTCCACACCACACTGTTATAGTGCTGTTATTCCACTTTCAACATCCTGTGAAATCCTGTGGTTTGTAGTTTACTGAGGCCTTCTAAATGCCCCTCCCTAAACTGCAAACCCCAGGATTGCATAGGATGTTGAAAATGGAATAATAGCACTATCACAGTGTAATGGCCCAGGTTGAAGGAAGCTGTCTAGTGTGATGCAACAACAGTTATGGCAGCTAGAGAGAAGCACATAGTGAGGTGTGCTACCAGCCAGTGCACAGAGAAGAGATGAAACACTGGAGAATCAAGAGGCATAAGTAACTGCGTCACCTACATGGGGCCCTTAAAAACAATGCAGGATGGCTGGATTGTTTAACCTATATTTATGGATATTAACTTCAATATCAAAACCTCTCATTTCAGAGCATCACCAGGGAGAGCACATCTCACCTATCATGCTATGCTTCTCTTTGAAGAATCACCATCTGATTTGAAATGCATTCTGGATTTGAGGAATGCTTTTTCTTTTCAAGAAGAATAAAAATATTCTGTGATTTCCATGCTTTACTGCACTTTGTTTAATAAAGGCCTTTGCAGTAATGCTAAGAATCAGACATATATCCATCTGAGCTGGAAGGCAGTGGACAAAAGTGGTGGTCTGGTTTTGGATCTGAATCTGAATCTGGATCCGAAGTCCATCATGGGCACACCTATATGTCTCACATCTCTATCAAGGACTACAATGGATTTACCTACTGTGCAACAGAACTTCTTATTTAAAAAATCATTGAAAAGATGTGGGGTATTTTGAATTCCAGCATAATGAAAGCTAGGGTAACAGTTAGGATTTGCAATAGGGCTTAATAAACACTTCTCAAATTTCTTTAACCCACTGATAATTCCAGTGCTGCCCTTTCATGGAGTCAACCTATTGGCAACCAAATTATGTCACTTTTACTTCTTGTCATCAAGATTTTGGAGAAACATCATGGGACATTTTGCCCCCAATATCTTACATTAGCTAAGATAAAACTAAGAAAGTAGCCCAGTGAAGGGCAAACAAATTTTCCTCCCAGCCATTATTTGTCTGTTGAAAAAAAAAAAGAGTAGCAACTGGCTAAAACTTGGGGACATTGGCTGGCCTCCTATTCAACAGTGACAATATTGTAAGCTGGAACTGCAATAATGTAATTGCTGGAGGTTCCCATTTATGGTGGTGAATGATGAAACGTAAGTGCAAAACTCTACCTTTGTAGCCTGGCAGCATTCCAACCAAAGTATTCTTTATTTTTTTGAGCTTCTGCAGATCGAGGTGCTGGGAAATGATATCCACTGTGTGCTCTGGATTGTGGGGTTCCTTGGAACGATCAGTTGTGGCAGGACCCTGAGAGGTCCCTCCTTCTACTTTTCTAGCTGTAGATGTCATTTCCTAGATGCCATGATCTCCACAGCCTTGGAAATACTTCAGTCAAGGCACTTCCAGGCTACAAAGGTAGGCTGGGGGAACATTGTCAGTTGTAATTACGATGATGATACAAGATCTTAATCATTGTTGAAAATGCTTCTGGTGTGGATGGCCGGAATCCTGCTGGTACATTATGCACAAGTATGTTCTCCTACAGAAGCAGTGTGGACATTTTTTGTTTGTGGGGGACCATCCAAATTCAGTTCAGGGTTGTAGAAGTGGAGTTGTACATGTGGTACCCCTGTGCCTGGATGCTCTTGGATGCACACCATGCACAATAAAACACACACTTTGTAGTGCACTCATTTCAGCAATGTTGCAATTTATTTATGAGGCAGCATTGTGCAATTGCCATGTAACTTTATGAGGCTGAAGTTACACTTCTTCTCTTCAATGTAGGATCTCAGCCAATGTTGTAGAATGCCTACATGATAAGGTCTACATCTTTGCAAAACAACATGTCTCTGAGAGTCTAAAACATTTTACCCTGTTGTATTTAGGGACATTTTTATGAAACACATGGAAGACAAGATCTTTCCATTGCCAGATATTGACAGACACAAAGTAACCTTACAATTTGCTTTTATTTTAGTCAAGGAGTAACCACATGTCTCCCAACAGTTAAAAAATCTTAAATGCATGGTACACCTGAGTATCAGTGTGGCAGGATCTGGTAAATTTTGAGAATATAGTTGAGATGTGGTCATGCTGTTGTTGTTCACTTTCTGCACAAAGAAGAATAGTAACATGATATTATTATATCATATAATAATAGCTTCTCTGCCAATCTGCTAGCTTCTCTGTCAGTCAACTGGTGACTCTGCTCTGAGTTTTAACTTGAACTCTAAAGTGGCTACTCAAAGCGCTAAACCTATTGGAAGAAGAAGGTTCAATACCTTGCATAATTCCCTTCAAAATACAGGATGGATTAACCACCCGAGTGACATGGAAGCTACCAGCTGTCCCTGTATCTAAGCCATAAATCCAGCCACACAAGTTCATTGCTTCCTGTCTGTGCTCTACAAGAACCTCAGTCAGAATATCAACTGCCAGGTTTTAGAGTAATGTGTATGGGGAGAGAACTAGATTCCAAGAGTTCTAAGAAGAAGAGAAGCAATGATTGGAACCTAGTTCAGGTCTTGCACGTTCCTAAATTTTCTTAGAGAAGCAGTTGCACATTTTTGTCCAATGTGAAATGGAAAAGGAAAGAATATTTTCTGCACAGAAATACAATGCTGTGAACAGAAAATGCTGTCTTCTGCACAGATAAAGCTCTTTTTATGTGCAAAACGATCATGGGTGAATTTTGTGCAGAATAATTCCCGAACTGGCAAAAGGGTTCAAAAATTGTGTGGTGCTCAAATATTCAATCTCCGTGTGAAGTAAATTGCTAAAATTACTTATTGTTTCCTCCAAAAAGAAAAGAAACTTGGTGAAGAATTACATGCCCAGTGTGGAATCTGCATCTTCAGTTCAAGGCCACAGAATCAGAGTTGCATACACAGTGCTATTGTGCAAGGCAGCTGTACATTGTTTATGGACATGTTTTGTGCAAGTGCATGGATGCACATAACATGTGGATTTACTGTGCTCATGATCATATATTGGACATGGATGTGCGGGAACATGCATTGCACATGGACATGGTATGTACATTTAATTGTGCACTTTACTATACATTAGTTGTGCATTTGACAACATTACCATGCAACACAAAGGCTGAGTAGTGCAAGGAATGCGTAACTCTGCATCTGGAAATTTACAATATTCAATTCCAAGGTAGGACCTCAGGCACATGTCCCTGTATCACATTAGGTATTAAGATGTGAATGTGATCAGAAAGCACATTGTAGAAGAATGGGGAATCTCTTAGGGCCCGAGCACTGGATTATCTTTTGGAGACATTTTCAGTGTGTTCCAGTGGTCTGAAGACAAAAGGCCAGGGTCAAAAATACCAGAAGATGTTCATCTAAAGCTCATATTGCTAGTAAGCAAGCTTTAGATGTGGCTTTTCAACCTTTCAGAATGGGAAAAAGTGTACAAAAGCTGGGAAACCACCAACCAATGGCATTATGTGTGAAGAAGGATGGATTGATATTACTTTCAGAACCTAAGATTCCCCTTCCCAACTTGCATGAGTTGTTGTTCTATATCCAGTCCAAACTCTTTGTTTGTTCTTGTTGTTTGTGGCTATAGTTGTTTGTGGCTATAGATTTGGTTTTCAGGCTTTCTTCCTTCAAAAAAATCTTCCCAGACTGACACATGGTCCTTGAGATTCTACTATATTGCTCTAGGGAAGGACTCAAGGGCAGAGATGGTGATTCTTTTCATCCTAGAGGACAAATGCTAGTTTGGGAGGAGTCTTGGCAGCTTTGAGAGCACACCGAGGTCGAAGCAAAGTAGATGGGGCCAATAGTGTTTTGACTCTGATAATTGATTCCTGATCAGAAATAAGACCAAACACAGAGTCTGGATTGGTTATAGAATCCACAGGTTGCATTTGGTTTGAGACCTGGTGTTTCTTCATTCTTGCTGCTGGGTAGACCTTTAGGCCATTTCCACACTACACTGTTATAGTGCTACTATTCCACTTTCAATATCCTAGGGAATCTTAGGGTTTGCAGTTTAGGGAGGAGCATTTAGAATTCTCAGTCAGAGAGCTTTTTGGCCGTAGTAAACTACAAACCCCAGAATTCCAAGAGAAGTTGAAAGTGGAATAATAGCACTATAACAGTGTAGTCTGGAAAAGGCCTTAGTTTATGTGGGATACCAACCAAGCCCATTGGATTCCATATCTGCCTCATGGGGATGCATCAGAGAATGCCCTTGCAAACATGTCTGTTATGTTCCCTTCTTTGGCCCTTTTCGCAGGGCAGTTTGCAAGCGAAAGGGCCCCTTGAGCATCACGTAAATGTGAGGAGTGGTCTGCATGACGCACTCCCATTTACACGATGCTCAAGGCACTCATGCGCAGTGAACACGCTTTTTTTTATTTTCGGTTTTTAGCTGAAAATGACCCGCACTTGCGGAATGCTCATGGGCCTGGGCCGCACTTACCTGCCACGCAGAGCCTCTGGAGCCAAGCTGGCCTCACATCCTCTCCTCCGCGCAGCCTCCAACTGCCAGGCTGCACTGCGGAAGGAAGGGGCGGGGCGCGGGCAGGGCTCTCACGCAAGCAGGAAGGAGCTGCAGAGCTGAAGCAGGAGGCTTGCGAGAGCCTTCCTGCCAAGGCTTCTCGCACGAGGACCCCAACCCAGCAATGTTAAAAGGTAAGGTGCGAAAAGGGTCTTTGCCTGGGATCTTGGTTCTCACCTGCAGCAAGCAACCTTTCTTGAACAGTTGCCAATGCGCCTATAACTTCCTGGGCATTTGCGCTTGACACATTTTCCCTTGGCAGCCCGGCACTGCTTACTGTTACCTATTTTAGAAAAGCCTGTGGACACAGAAAAACAATATAGTAGATTAGTGTGAGCCTTTGAGGCTCCTCCCTAAACTGCAAACTCCAGGATTCCATAATATGTTGAAAATAGAATAATAGCACTATAACAGTCTCATGCAGAAATGGCCCACTTGAATGTCCATGACTCCACCCTATTGAATTCTGAGAGTTCTAGTTTGGTGGTAAGGTCTTGGAATTTTCTGCTAGAGAACCACATTGCAAAAGAGTGGAATAAAGACCATTCTAGATGAAAATTGTGAGTTCTTCCCCAAACGAAAAGACCTGGAATTCCATAGGACAGACCTCGTCTGGCCAACAGGGAAGCTTGAGGGGAGTTGTAGTTCTTTTGCAAAGAACTGAGATCTAAAACTCCTGGAAACAATCTCTCTTAATGCAAGAATGTGGAATAATCCAATCTCATAGAAATTAATGAAAGATAAATACAACCAAACATATTGCTAAGATTAATACTCAAGATATACATGAATGCTTACTTACTCAAGGGTCTTTTTCACACTAGACCATTATAGTGTTATTATTCCACTTTGAACGTCCTATGGAATCCTGAGGTTTGTAGTTTAGGGAAGGCCCCTCCTTAAACTACAAATCCCAGGATTCCATAGAATGTTGAAAATGGAATAATGGCACTATAACAGTCTAGTGAGGAAATGGCCAAAGTCTAATAATGGTAGTATAAATGGAAATTTGGCCTTCTGAAATATGGATGCCCAGGGATGAGTTTTGTTTTAGGATATTCTCATGAACTTTGTTTAATGCGTTCTTCTAATCTATGTTTTTCCATGTGTATCACAGGTAGCTACATTTTTTGGATTCCGGTTGATTTTCTTTCAAATTAATTATACTTTATGCCACCAATGAAATTTTTCATCAAAGCATTTGCAGTTTTGTTTTATTTCTAGGCTATTAATTTTTATAAGTGCTCTGATCCTATTTCTGTTGTATTCATCTTCAAGTACCTTAGATTATTGTACATTTTTATACGTTTTGGAACCCAGCTCTTTGGAAAGGTGTATGGTTCTTGGTATGGATATAAGTCACAAGTTTGCTGCTTAGGAGTTGTAGTTCAACAGCAGCTGGAGTGATGGATTCCCCATTCTTGCTTTAGTATTGTTAAGTGTAGTGAGATATTTATGAGTGAGAACCAGCATGATGTAGTAATTTGAGGGTTGGACTAGGACACCAGGAGACCAGCGTTTGAATCCCCAGTCAACCAAAGAAACTGCTAGGTCACCCTAGGCAACTTGTACTCACTCAGCCTGAGGGGAAGGCCATGCATGCCACATCTCCTTTGAACAAATCTTGCCAATAAAACCCTACGGTTAGGGCATGGCATAGTGGTTTGAACATTGGGCTGTGACCCTGGAGACCAGGGCCATTTTCGCACTAGACTGTAATAGTGCTATTATTTTATTTTCAATATCCTATGGAATCCTGGGGTTTGCAGTTTAGGGAGGGGCCTTTGAAGCCCCTCCCTAAACTACAAGCCCCAGGATTCCAAAGGATATTGAAAATAAAATAATAGCAGTATAACAATCTAATGCAGAAATGGCCCGGTATTCAATTCACCACTCAGCCATGGAAACCCACCGAGTGACCGTGGACATGTCACACACATTCAGCCCCAGAACACCCTGCCTTGAGGTCACCATAAATTGGAAACCGCTTGAAGGCACAAAGCAACGTCAACAAATAAAAGGTGATTTGAAGCCATGGAACAACAACCCTAAACCTTAGGACAATCCTAAACTAGGGATTTGAAAAATCTCTCTGTTTCAGTTTCATTGTATTCCTTTAAATGCTACCTATCTTTCTTGTTTTGTACTGTCTGCAAGACTTTGTAAACTTTTTCCTCTTGTGGAAATTCATCTGCATTTTGGTATGCACATTTTCTAGTCTACATTTTATAATTGAATCTATGTACCTGCAGCTACCTAATCTAATTTTTTTCTCATGAACATCTACATTCCTTGATCTACATTTTCTAATCTACCTCTATGTGAATGCAGCCAGTCATATGAAGTCTTTGCCTGACACAGCCAATCATATGAGGTCTTTGCCTGACCCAGACAAACAGACAAACTCTAACTTTTATAGATTGAACCAACTTGAATGGCCATGACTCTACCCTATTGAATTCTGAGAGTCGTAGTTTGGTGATAAGGTCTTGGAATTTTCTGCTGGAGAACCACATTGCAAAAGAGTGGAATAAAGACCATTCTAGATGAAAATTGTGAGTTCTTCCCCAAAGGAAAAGACCTGGAATTCCATAGGACAGACCAGAGTAGTTAAAGTGACATCTAACTGGTATGGTTGTATCATGTAGACACAGTTTGCACGACCATATATTTTTAAAGCACTAACATTTTAAAGACCTTATATGCCTCCTGTACATGCACACAAACTCAGACAGACATTCATCCCTGCCCAGAAATGCTCATCTGCTATAATAAAATCTTCTGACAATAAAATATAAGAAATTAGGCATAGGGGGAAGGCCAGGTCCAGGTTTGAATTAGCCAGTAAGCAAAGTTCACTCTTATGGATCCCCTTGTCCATTGGTAGAACTTCCCCTGCAAGATTTCACCTGAAGGTGGATGACAACAGCATTGACAGCAATGTCAGGTGGCTTGGCAAGTGCGCACTGGGCCCCGGAGCGATGCGCGAAAGTGCACCATTTTTGGCTCAAAGCCAAAGATGAAAAAGTGCTTGAGCGGCGCCTGCCAGACCCTGGAGCGTCTCACGATTGTGAGTGCGTCATGTGGACCATTCCTCACATTTGCGCGACGCTCGAGGGGCCCTTTCGCATGGCAAATGCCATGCGAAAAGGGCCTGAGTCCAAAGTGCAAAAGTAGATTACCCTCAATAACTGAGCAGTGGAGAGAGAACAGCAGCCTGTGCCCCAGTTTTCATTCGTGAAATGTTGGAGTTTATGGAAGCACCTCTATGAAATGGATGTTCTTCAGTGACAGAACATACTTTTTGCAGGTTAAACTTCTGCCAGCTATGATTTAAAAGTTTACTGATCATTTCATTAGAAAAAAAAATCTTTTGTGTTCTATCCAAGAATGTTTTGGTTAAAAGGACCAACATGAAATAACCCAGAATCATATCTTTACATCTGA
Organism: Cyclura pinguis; assembly: GCA_030412105.1. NCBI lineage: Eukaryota > Metazoa > Chordata > Lepidosauria > Squamata > Iguanidae > Cyclura > Cyclura pinguis. The sequence continues at coordinate 9,994,343 of CM059599.1, read as the reverse complement.
AACATTATCATGTGAACACAACTGAGTATCATGCCAACTGCTGTAAGTGAAGGTCTACTTTCATTCCTCAGAGGTGGGTCAGAACAGGGATTTCCAAAAGACAAAAAGAAAAATATTTGCTCTTCCTGAGCTTTCTGGTCAGAGGCAGTCTGATACAATCATTTAGCAAGTGACGTTTTCCCATCATTTATTAAAAAAGCAAAAGTTCAAAATAATTTCAACAACTTGAAATTCCTTCCATCTCTTAAGATTCTGTGATTCTGTGACTAAATTTTTACCAACCAGACTCAGACGCCCAGAGCGCATTATTTTCTGACTTCAGTGTTACCTCTGTAACTTACTAGCGCATATACCCAGCGTTGCCTGGGATTTTATTTTCTCAGAGGTAATACTTGTTAGAAAGATTTGAGATCCTGTGTCTCTAATCCCCCAAACTGTCATGTCCAGTACCTGTAATTTTTCTCCATATTCCCCAATCCAATCTATATTGTTAGCACAGAGAGGTTGGGTTCCTGAGGGAATACACTGTCCTTCTCCTTGCTGCTGGGCCTCATCTCCATAGTAACTGACCTATTCAAGACAGACACAGCTGACCGAATCTCAAGAGCTCTCTGTCTGAGAATTCTAAAGTCTCTTCCCTAAACTGCAAACCCCACATTTCCATAGAATCTTCTTAGGCAGACAATCATATGAGGTCTTTTCCTATAGACAAACAAACTTTGACTTTTGTATATTAGATTAATATTCTTCTTCATCTAATTCTTTTCATTCTCTTATTCTCCAGCTATCAGAACTAGGCCTCAGCATTGCTGGAGTTCCCCCGACACACCAGGGAGTGGATCTGTTTTACCACATTTAACGAAACCTCATTTTAAACAATATAGGGGTCAACATATAGCATATTACCTGGAACAACAAGCATCATCAGGCACAGGAACCCAAAGACAAGGTACATGAGTCTCATGGCTGAAGATTCAACTGGAACTTGCCACCACTAGAGAAGAAGACACACTGGGGCTAAGAGGGGATGTAATACAGAGGTATTTAAAGGCTTCTAGAGAGAATGACATTCTGGGATATTGCGAAAGAGTAAAAATCACTGACTAGTTTTTGTTTTTAGGTTCATAATTAGGGACAGGTTGAACGGTACATAACTACTCAAGTCCTTCCTGCAATTTTGCAAAGGTTCCTTCTTGGAAATACTTAAGCGAGAGAAACAAGTGGGCATTCATAAAGACACATCCACAGAACTATTCTGCACCTCAGGGCTTTGCATTAGTGGTAGAATGCATGCTTTGCATGCAAACAGTCCCAGATTCAATCTTGGGTATCTCCACTATGTAGCAGTGTCCTTTCCTGAAAGTAGGGAGCGACGCTTTGTTGTTGTTGTTGGGTGCCTTCAAGTCATGTCTGACTTATGGCAACCCTAAGGGGGACCTGTTACAGGGTTTTTTGGGGCTGAGTGTATGTGAAATGCCCAGGGTCACTCAGTAGGTTTCTATGGCTGATTGGGGAATCAAACCCTGGTCTCCGAGGTTGTAGTCCAAAGCTCAAATCACTTGGAGAGACACTACTAGACAAAGACAAACATGAAGCTATATAAGCCAATGACCTGATTCAACAGAAACCAAATTCTTGTGTTCCTAGACCTAGTTTTGTAGAGCATTTTCTATACCTCTTGTTGTTGGTTTGGAAGCCCCCCCCCCCGATTCAAAACAATTGCCACAGCACTCAGAAATGATACAGAAAACCATTATACATCCTGATGTCTTGTCACTATGTTACAAGTAGGGATGTGCTTTGGATTCATAGAATCACAAAGTTGGAAGAGACCCCAGGGACCCTCCAGTCCAACTGTATTCTGCCATGCAGGAACCCACCTCAAAGCACTCCCAACAGATGGTCACCCAGCCTCTGCTTAAAAACCTCTGAAGAAGCAGACTCCACCAGGCTCTGAGGCAGCATATTCCACTGCTGAACAGCTCTGACTGTCAGGAAGTTTTCCTGAGGTTTAGGTGGATTCAACCAAATCTTATCTCCAAAACCAAATCAGGGTGATTAGAGCAGAATCTGATGTCAGAATCCAATTTTGACTCATCAGAAGTGGACCAAAAATCTCAGCTAAATACTCCTGAAGACTCATTAGCAATTTGGAGAAACACAAGACAGACACAAAGTATGTTTGGTAGAATTTATACATCTCTTCCCAACCTCTTTATATAAAGAAAACATCAGATCGGGGAGGACAAAGAGATATAGTTTTGTTACTAAATGCTCTAGATTCTAGCCACAGTTTGTGGTTTTGCCAGGGACTGTTTCATACAACAAAATCATAGTACCAGTGATATTTGTAAGTCTTTTACTCCAAGTCTCAAGTCAAGTCTCAACTCTCTACCTTCACGTCTCAAGTCGAGTCTCAAGTCCTTGTGAGATACTTTCAAGTCAAGTCTTGAGTCAAGTCTCAAGTCTGGGAGCCAAATTTATTCCCCAGCCTGGAGGCTTCTTCAGAAGTGGGGAATAGAATCCTTCTTATTCTCCATTACTGAAGCTTCAAGAGCTTTAGAAGGAAGGTTCCTTCCTCCTCAAGTCCATTGCCTAACAAATTTTCTGTTCCCCTATGAGATAGGTGCCCTGCATTCTGGACATAAGTCTTGCCTTCTGCTCTTAGAAAAAGTTTTAGAAAGCTTTTCCTATATGTAGCAGGGACCCTACCTCAAGCCCATTGCCTAACCCACTTGCTGTTATCTCTGAGAAATGAGTCCACACTTTGGCCTTGAGACTGATCATTATATGACCAGTAAGTTGTAAGGTTTTTGGATGAATGTGTTATGTTACTGAGCTAAGGGCAGCAAGTCAGTGACTAAAAATTTACCAGTCTCAAGTCAAGTCAGTGTGTAATTTTTGCTGAGTCAAGTCTGAATCGAGTCACTGAAGTGATTTAAGTCTGACTTGAGTCTGAGTCAATCGACTCAAGTCTACATCGCTGCATAGCACTATGGTTCCACTATAATTGCCATGGTTACATCCTATGGAATCCTGGGGCTTGTAGTTTGATGAGACACTGGAACTCTCTGACTGAGAATTCTGAATATCCCTTCTTAAACTTCAGATCCCAGGATTCCATAGAATGTTGTTGTGGCATTTAAATAGAATGACGGTGTCCTAATCCCAGTACTTTGGGGAAGAAATTATCCTGTGTTATTGTCACCCCCAAGAACAGGAGTGTTCAGAGAGTTTTGGAGGAGTTTTGGGAATCTTGGAAAATGTAGATTCGGGTACTTGCTTGGGAAATTCCGGTTCCTCAAATCTGCCAACGGATGGCATCCTTTTAAGGATAGAATTACTCTTCTCTTGCTTTTGTTCTCTATTCAAAGTCTTCCCGTTGCCTGGCAGCTGCAATATCCAAGCTACCTAGCAATTAGATTTAGACCAGTGGTTTTGGTGTCAACCAAGCAGAAAACCAAACCAAACCAATGCAGGATTTATCATTCCTCACAACCTCATAGCCCTGTAGACTGCTAAGCTACCAAGAGCCTGATCCTCCATGGATTTTTTCAATCCTGCCTTTAAGGTCATCCAAGAGCAAAAGTGAGAGGCAGTAGAACATCAGGAAATAGGCTGAACAAAAAAATAGAGTTCTCCCATTTCTTTGCAATCCATACCTCACAGAAGATTGTGCAAATTCTTAGGCAATGGCCTTTGCCTTTCTTTTTATGCCCTTAAGCAGGTTTAATAAATACTCTTGTGGTGTTTCTAATACAACCAGTAAAACACTGGTGTGACTTATCAGATGTTATGGAATATAGCCGGGCTATGGTCACCCCTGTGGCAACCATACCCTTTTTTTCCCCCATAGCTTATGGGTCCATCTTGATTTACAAGGCAATCCTAAACAGGGCCCCAAAAGTTCAGACTGGTGGCTCCATTGCCATTTCCAAAGGCCTGTCAAAGTGCTTTAAGGTGAGAGGTGAGGGTGTATTCACCTCTACATTGCTTTGTTTCCTTCTTGTTAATTTCCCCAGACTGGTTTCAGTAGGAGGGAATTAGCTACCCCACCTCCAGGTTGGTGGGGTAGAGGCCAATCCTAGCACTTTCCAGTTACTTTGCATTCACTGCTCCTGAAGCCAGTTCTTCCTGCTTATGTCCCATTCCCAGAATGCCATGTTTCAGAGCTTTTGGCTGTCTACCACAGTCAGATCTTGGAAGATTAAAGATGTATGACCTAGAGCATCTCCCCTACCTCTTTTCAGTAACAGATGGCTTCTGCATGTCATAGAATCATAGAAGCAATCTCCTGCTATGCAGGAATAAACAACTAGAACAGTCCTGAAAGATGCCCTTCTAAGCTCTGTTAAAACACCTCCACAGACAGAGAGTCTACCAAGGCAAGCTATTGCACTGTCAAATAGGTCTTACAGTCAACAAGTTCTTCCCAATGCTTAGGTGGAATCTCTTTCGTTGTAATTTGAACTCATTGGGTTTATATTCTAGTCTCTGGATCATCAGGAAACATGCTTGATTAATCTTCTACATGACATCTCCTCAGATATTTAAAAATAGCTATCATATCACCTCTTAGGCCCTTTTTGCATGGCGTTAACCATGCAAAAGGGCCTGTGGAGCATCGCACAATTATGAGGAGCCAGCCACATGACGTTCTTGAAATTGCGTGACACTGCCGAGGCCGGCAGGTGCCAATCATGCACTATTTCATTTTCGGCTTCTAGTCAAAAATGATGCATGATCGCACATCACTCCAGGGCCCTGTGCGCACTTACCATGTGTGCGGAGCCTCTGGAGCCACAGTACTCGTGCTTCCTGCCGCAGCGCAGCCTGGGAAAATCCCAGGCTCTGCTGCGGAAGAAAGAAGAGGAGCCCTCACACTGCCTGCTCGCTAGCAGGCAGCGGCTGTGTAGGTGAAGCAGCAGGGACATGAGAGCGTCTCACAAGAGGCTGCTTGCACGATCCCTGCACCCCAGCGCCGTGAAAAGGTAAGGTGCAAAAGAGTCTTAGTCTTCTCTTCTCCAAGCTACACATGCCCTGATTATGCAGTTGCTCCTCATCATATTCATTAATACTAAAAGTAACTTTCCGAGCTCTCCTGAAGTTTAACAGGAGCACCACCAAAGCTAGAGTTTCTGTCATCAAATTTTCCATTGCTATACAGAAAATACGGACAAATATATGGACTATACGTGTCCGCTATACGGACACATGTCTCCACTACATCCCAAAATGGACAGCTGTGAGAACTGATCTGTCTACCTCGACTATCAACTTGTGTTGAATAGAATTCAAAAGGATAACTTCATTAAAACATATTGACTGGGACAACTGACAAATGGGGCTGGGGTAAGTAAATAAGCAAGTAAATGTTGGTGCTCTTTTGCTGTTGTGTGTCTTCATATTGCTCCAACTTATGGTGACCCTATCCTAATGTTTTCTTGGACAGATTTACTCAGAAAAGGCTTGTCTTGGCCTTCTTCTGGGCTGAGAGAGTGAGATTTATCCATGGTTACCGAGTGGCTTTCCAAGGCTGAGCAAGAATTTAAAATCTCCCGGAGCCCTAGTCCCATATTCAAACCATTATACCATACTGGCTCTCAATCAAATAAATAATAAATCCTTTGTTTTGTGTGCCTTCAAGTCATTTCAAAATTATGGCAACCCTAAGGAGAACCTATCACGGGATCTTCTGGAGTTGAGAGTGTGTGATGCATTCAGTACAGGGGTCTGTATCCACTTATGAGTCCTGACTAAAATAAACACACTATATCATTGCTCAGTATTCAGTGACTGAATTAGTGGGTCTACTCTAGTTTGGATGAACCAGCAGGGTTCTAGCCAGTATTTTAGAATTTAGAACACACGTTTTAAAACTGAAGGTTTCATACTCCCTTTTCACACAGCATTTCCAATGCAAAAGGGCCCCTTGAACGTTGTGTAAATGTGAGGAGCAGTCCACACGATGCACTCACATTTACATGATGCTCAAGGGCCTAACGCAGACCGCGCATGCATTTTTTCATTTTTGGCTTAAAGCTGAAAATGCTACACGGTTGCGCATCGCTCTGGGGCCCCGCGCACACTTATCTGGTATGCGGAGTCTCAGGAGCCAGGCTGGTTGCGCTTCCTGTGCAGTGCAGCCTGGGAAAGATCCCAGGCTGCACTGCGAAAGGAAGAGGTGGGGCGCTTGCATGACCAGGAAGCAGCTGCGGAGCCGAAGCAGCAGGGACACGAGAGCCTTCCTCCCCGGGCTTCTCGCGCTAGCCCCGCACCCCAGCTCTGCGAAAGGGTAAGGTGCGAAAAGGGTCTTAAAGAAAGAGATTTAAAAGGGTGCTGTATTGTTTTAATGATACTTTTTGTTGTTTTTGTAAACTGTTGCTTTATCCTTTCTAATTGTTTGTTTTAAATTGATTTGAAGTTAATAGTTTAATTCTGTTTTCCTTTTGATCTTTTGTTTTTTGGAAACCATGTTCAGTCCCCATTTAGGCATGGCACATTGTCGTTGTTGATGATGATGATGATGGTTTTAATGTTTATATTGCCTTTGTCCAAAGAATGGAACCCTAGGTGACTTCTAATGAAAGAGAACAAATGTCATTTTAAGAGATATTAAAGTAAAAGCCAGAACATAGAATACCGAAGTCAGAATTATCCATTCTGTCATATGTTTGATTTCTATGTATGACTGTACAAGATAGACAGTGAAGAAAGCTGACAGGAAAAGAAAATCAGCTCATTTGAATGTGGTACTAGAGAAGAGCTCAACAAATCATACTATGAACTTAATAAAAAAAGTCAAATAAATGGGTCCAGATACAAATCAAGTCTGAACTCTCCACAGAAACCAAGACTGACTGGAAAGAATTGACTTGTGGGGTATCACAGGATTCTGTCCTGGGTCCAGTGCTATCCAACATCTTTATCGCTGACATAGGTGATGGAATAGAAGGCATGCTCATCAAATTTGCAGATGACACTAAATTAGGAAGGATAGCTAAGATTTCAGAAGACAGGATCAGAATTCAAAATGACCTTGACAGATTAGAGAACTGGGCCAACTCTAACAAAATGAATTTTAACAGGGAAAAATGTAGGGTATTACACTTAGGAAGAAAGAATGAAATACACAGATAGAGGATTTGTGACACCTGGCTTGAAAACAGTACGTATGAAAAGGATCTAGTGGTCTTAGTGGACCACAAGCTGACTCTGAGTCAACAGTGTTATGTGGCAGCTTAAAAAGCCAATGTGATACTGGGCTGCATCAACGGGAGTATAGATCAAGGGAAGTAATAATACCACTTTATTTTGCTTTGGTTAGACTTCACCTGGAATACTGTGTCTAGTTCTGGGCACCACAGTTCAGAAAGGTTATTGATAAGCTGGAACATGTCCAGAGGATGGTGACCGAAATGGTAAAGGGTCTGGAAGCCATGCCCTATGAGGAAAGGCTTAGGGAGCTAGGTATGTTTAACTTGACAAAAAGAAGGTTAAGAGGTGACATGACAGCTATGTTCAAGAATTTTAAAGGATGTCATGTTGAAGATGGAGCAAACTTGTTTTTTGCTGTTCCAGAAACTAGGACATAGAGTAATAGATTCAAACTACAGGAAAAAAGATTTAATCTAAACAACAGCAAGAACTTCCTTATAGTCGGAGTTGTTCAACAGTGGAATATGCTGCCTCGGAGTGTGGTGGAGTCTCCTTCTTTGGAGGTTTTTAAGCAAAGTCTGAATGGCCATTTGCTGAGGGTGCTTTGAGTGTTTGTTCCTGCGTGGCTGGGGGTTGGACTCGATGGCCATTGTAGTCTCTTCCAACTCTATGTTTCTATGATTCTATATCATGAGAAGACATGACTCATTAGGAAAAAAAAATACTGTTTGTTAAGGAAGAAAGCAGTAGGAAAAGATGAAGATCACCTAAAAGGTGGATAGATACAATCAAGGAAGCCATGGATGCCCTGGGTTTTCAGGATTTGTGCAGGGATGTTGATGACATGGTGACTTGGAAGTATCACATTCATAAGGTCGCCATACATCAAAGCTGACTCAACAGAAATTAAAAATAACCACAACAACATTCAAGACAATAAACTGAAGGGAAATGCATATAAGGCCCATGAGTTAAAATGAATGTCAGGACAAGCTAAGGAACTATAATTTATCTGGGGAAAGATACCTGCTTTTTGGATTCAGTGTCCTGAGGGACTGGTTCTTTGCCAGTGAAGAGAGATTAAGACTTATTATAAAAGAACAAGTTTTTCAGCTCATTATGCCAGGACTAAGAACAGATCACTCCAGGACACAGTGCCCCTGAACTTTGACTTTACTGTTGCTCAAACTCAGAGAGGGTTTTTTTCCCCAAAAAAATGTATGTTTCCAATTATACCTTCTGCTTACATTGCTGAGGGGAAAGATCTATATAGTTGGCATCCCTCTGACATAATGAAAATATACCTTTGGTTGCAGTTAGGCCAAATAATTACATACTGTTCCATGTGACAAGAAATGTTACCACATATTATCCTCTGTTGATGTTCTTCTGTAGCCTTCTTGTCAAGCTGTAACAGCCTTTGACTAAGTGGAAGAAAGATAGTTTATCAGACAGCTGTCTGAGAGACATCATGTCGGGTAGCCCCCCATATTTCAGTATGGGACATGTAGTAGTAGTTAATTAGCTGCTTGCTTGTAACCAAGGATACGAACCAGAGACCATTAGATAAACAAAGCCAGGAATGCAGCACTGATGAGAACTATCAGCCTGAGCTGGGCTTTTTCAAGGTTCCTTGATATCTATTACTGTTGGAAAAGAATCTTTTGCTTCTAATGTTTGGTTTCTGCTAATTGCCTCCAGTTCGCTCACTGAAGTCCTGTACAATGCATCACACTCCGAATAAATCGTGTACTGGCACTGTTACATTTGTGTGTGTGATTTTGGTTCCTGACACATCAAGACTACTGGGCTCCTTTTTTCTCCCAAAAAGACATACAGTACTACTAATTCCTCTATGCAGTGAATCACATATGGTATGAGCCCTGGTGGTGCAGTGGTTAAATGCAGGTACTGCAGCCACAACATTGTGAGTTCAATCCTGCAGGCTCCAGGTTGACTCAGCCTTCCATCCTTCTGTAGGTCAGTAAAATCAATACCCAGCTTGTTGGGGGCATTTAGCTAAAAGACATTGTAAACTGCTTAGGGAGTGCTTTGCACCGATAAGCAGTATAGACATGTAACTGATATTGCTATTGCTACTAACCTGGTGTCCACCTAACCAGTGTAATCCTTTATTTGACTCTGTTGGATAAACATTATAATGAACCATTTTTAAGATTGAAAGAACAATTTCTAAAAATCACAGATTCCATCTTGGGGCGTCCTCTCACCGAGTCTACCAGAGAAAGGCTTTAGCTGTCACCTCTGTCATCTAGTTTGGGATTCTACCACATTTCTCCCTGGAACCTGATTAAGTTTCATTTCCTTCTCTCCAGTTTCATTCCCCTCCCCTTCTCCTCATTATTTAGAATGCTGTTGACCCTCACAACTGCATTCTTTTGACATGACCTTTCAATGATTTTTCCCGCAAGACATGCTAAGGGGAATCCCCTAGGGAGGGAAAGAGAAATAGTTAAGGCCAGGAAATAGTGAAAGACAGAGACAGACAGGGGACTGGAGAAAGCAGTTTGTTAAAAATAGTGCAATTTGAAAATTGTCAGTATGGTGTAGTGGTTTGAGCATTAGGCTAGGACTCTAGAAACCTCTGGAATCTAGGATTTGATTCCCTACTGGGCGATGTAAACCCTCTGGGTGACCTTGGGTGCACCATACATTCTCATCCCCGGAAAACCCTATGATAGGTTCACCTTAGGGTCTCCAAAAATCAGAAATGACTTGAAGGCACACAACAACAACAATATGAAGACAGAAAAATGGGAGGGAAACTAGAGACATTGGCTGGTATGTTATTAGTTCACCTTACAAACGCATGTGTAATTTTTTGGTCATTGCAGAGCTTGGTATTCTGTTCCTCCCTTTGCAATGTCTAAAGCTACCCTTGGACTTATATTGTGAGGCAATACCCCCCCACACACACACACACCATTCTATGGCTGGTTGTTGTAGCTGTTGGCTTCCCATGTCCAGGCAATGGAGTACAGAGCTAGCAGAAAGCTGTTTTGGAAGACAAACTGAGACAGTTCAGCAGAGCTTGTCTGTTTTGAGTTGAGCAGAAGCGGAATCAAAAAGTCAGCCCAGGAGTTCAGGAATCTAGTGAGCAGCAAGGTTGGACAGTTTGAGGGTCAGAGAATCCAGGCAGGCAGCAAAGCAGGGAATCTGTACCCCACAAAGACAAGGGCCAGCAAACAAACAAGTTGTTTCTGGTGTTGTACCAACACCTTCTGTCTTCCTTAAAAAGGTCGGAGCCAGCTGGCTGTCATCCCAGCCTGCTGCCCTCACAGACTGACTAGTTCCCAATGCACTTGTGTTTGCTCGTCTTCCTTTGAGGCTACTGTTCACCTGGAGAATCTGACTCCTGGACCATGACATTGGTGGAGAGTGGAAGGAGATCAGAGAAATGTCTGGCTGTGTTCCTACAGCCAGACACAGATAGATGACATCATCTGCTGAGACCTCCAGAAGATCCTATCACATTTCAGTGGAAGATTACCTTGGTCCAATCTCCTGATCTCTACCTGCAACAGAATGGCCATTGGGAAAAAGACCATCACAGTGGAATGAGTGAGTATTGGGGGTACATTGAATCCATTGATTTGTGTCTGACCCTCTGGAACAGTGAAGTGGGGGGACTTGCTCCATCTTCCCCATGTCAGCTCTTCAGATATTTACAGGTTGTTTTCATAGCACCTCTCAATCTCCTTGTCCATAGGCTGAAGATACTCAGCTTCTTAAAATCTATCTAGAAAAGGTATCTAGACTTCTCTGCCAGAGAGTTTTAGCACCTAAGCAAACTACAGATCTCAGGATTCCAGATCATGTTGCCACAGTAGTTAAAATGGAAACATATTTTATAGTGCTGTAATAATAATAATAATAATAATAATAATAATAATAATAATAATAATAATAAAATTATTTTTATCCCTCCTCTCCACATGGATCGAGGCGGCGAACAACATTAAATACATTAATACATTAAAACATTAAGAAACATACCCAATCCTCCCCACCCACCAATCCACCTAAGACCAACCCCCTAAAACACACTACAATCAATCAACTATTAAAGGAACAGCAAGACAATTGATGGGAGGCGATGGTCTGAAAGGGCCTGGCATTTCTGAAATGTGGTGCTGGAAGGGAGTTTTGCAGGTGAAGGAGAGTTTTACAGATGCCATGGACCACCAAAATAAAACAAAACAAATAAATGGATTCTACTGCACAGTAACTCAAATGTCACTAAAACCTCAAACAACTAAACTGGGACTAGCATACTTCAGACATAGGAAAACATGACTCTCTGAAAAAGGGCAAAATGCTGAGAAACACTGAATGCCACAGAAAAAGAAGACTTGCTCCATCTTCCCCACGTCAGCTACATGCATGGATTCAACCAAGGAATCCACAGCCCTGATTTTGCAAGATCTGAGCAGGGCTATTAAGAACAGGATCTTGGTGGGAGGATGCCTTGTCCTTAGGGCTGCCATAACTCCAAGTTGAATTGATGGCACCTAATGCTGTAATAATAAGTACTACAAAGGCCCTTTCCGCAACTCACCTTTTTGTGGAGCTGCGGTGCAGGGGTCGAGCAAGCAGCCCCTAGTGAGAGGCTTTCGCGTCCCTGTTGCTTCAGTTCCGCAGCTGCTGCCTGCTTGAGCGAGAGCCCCTCCTCTTCCTTCCACAGTACAGCCTGGGATTTTCCCAGGCTGCGCTGGGGCAGGAAGTGTGAACTCCGTGGCTCCGGAGCTCCGCACACACAGCAAGTGCGCATGGGGCCCCAGAGCGATGCGCGATCGCACACCATTTTCAGTTCAAACACGAAAATGAAATAGTGCGCAATCAGCGCCTGCCAGCCCCCGGAGCGTCGTGTGATTGTGAGTGTGTTGTGTGGATCGCTCCTCGCAGTCTAGCGACGCTCCAGGGGCCCTTTCCGCATGGCAAATGCCATGCGAAAAGGGCCAAAGAGTCCCAAGGACTGGGGGTTTCTTAAAAGCAGTGACTGCACGGCCATGGGAGAAAATTGCAGCTTGCATAGCTATCAACAGCTAAGGCTCATGGTTCCTTCCATAGATATGATGCTTCAATGGGTCCATCTCTAAGATGCCAGACTATCCCCTCCCTACAGATACTCCCATAGTTACAAGCATGAATCAAAGACTCTATGGACTATGTTTTTGTTGTGCTGGTTGTTTTATGAATGAAGGTATTACAGTTTCTTCCTTTTTTGTTTTAAAGAAAGGGAGAGAGAGACTATTATTAGCACAACCATGTTGTATTTAGGAGAAGACTCTGAGAGCATTCAAAGCAAAGGGTCTGTTGCTGTTCTTTAGCAGAGCTTGTCAAACATGAGGTGATGCTGGTCCAGCAGAGCTACAGAACACTCAAGATGTGTCTCCATCAGTATGGCCTAAAAGAGTGAGGATTTGAGATTCTGGTTTAATAATCCACATAAACTGGATTCTGGATTAGGCAATGAAACAATTCAAGTATTCCATCTCTGTTATACAAACAGTCAGCCATCCCAACCTTTCCTCCGAAGTCTCCCTATGCTTACCTTTGGCTCGTGGCATGTGGTTATGGGTTGCCATACCTGAGGGTGGGCAACTGTCAGGGTTTGGAAGTCACAAATTAGGCCCACAAAATTTCAACTTCAAGTTACTTCTTGTTAAAAGCCAGGCTTTCCTGGACCTAGTAAGGCCAGCAAATGAGAGAAATGCATGGAGAAATTTTCCCTCTGAAATCCTTCAGGGGGCGACTGGGGGGGATAAAATGAGATGTCCTAGGGCTCAGAAAATGCCCATGGAACCACACGAAGCCTACAGGGTGCACTTTCTCCACCTCTGCTATTAAGAAATAGTGGACCAGTCTCTTGAGAGTCAATATATTATGTGGACTTAACTGAATGATCCACACATGTGGGAAATAGAAAAAAAGCTCAGAGGAACCTCAAAGTCTTTAGAGATACAAAAGGGGGGTGGGAAGAAAAAAAAACACCTAAAGGGGTTGGGAGGGGAACATAATAATAACCCAAGGAGGATTAAGTATGCTCAGGGTCATTGAAAACTCACTGACACTTTAGGTGTCATAGAATGTAGAAAGGAAAATGGCATGTTCTCTAAGAGAGCATGGCTGCCTGATCAAAAATTTATTGTCTTTCCTTGAGGTGAAAAAGGATATCTCCCTACCCCAAATTTTATTGCTGAACTCAATAGTTCTGAATTTCCCACTTAGGTTCCTGAAGAGGGTGATGAAGTTCATCTCATTCTTGTCATTCATATCTCTACTGCCATCACCACTAAGCTTTGGTTGCAAAACCTTCAAGAGAACAATCTTTACGTAACCATCTTATCAGGATTCTTTTGGGGGCAGTTTTCTACTGGGGAATCTTCTGGTTGTGCACCGATTTTTTTTTTTTTAATGCTACAAAATACTTGTGTTTGCCTTTGTACATGTAAGTTACATTCAGGCACTGCCTCGGTGCTTCCATCTCTCCTGTCCACACCTAGGGATTTACAGCTCTGTAAAATCCAGGTTCTTAATATGTCATGAAGACATCCACAAATGCAGCAGCCTCCCCAGTCCAGATTTTCACTGCTCCATCAAGGGCAGAATACTAAGTAACAAGAATGGGACTGATAAAAATGTGGCTCAAAGGGCATTTAATGAAAAGATTCCCCCAGTCTATATTTAATATAGATTGATTGCATTTTGTCTTCTGGGATTTGCATTCTGTACATGATACATACAGTAAAATATGCAGCTTTGAAAAACGTGTGGAAAAACAAAGTGCGAATACTTTTTTTACTAAATTTTTACTAAATGGGGGAAATGCATTAAATAAGTGTTTATGAGATGCAAAATATCTAAAAAAAATGCACACTTGTTTTAAAAACATGCCCTTGGAGGTATATATTTCAGCCCCAGACAGAAGAGAGCATAAACATGGAAATCCCTAGGGACCAAAGTCAAGCTAGAGTTTAGGATGTAATTAGAAGCAGAGCTCCCTTAAGGGGTGGAAGACATTTGTTGGCTTTTAGCATGTGTTTTCCCTCAGCTCTGTATCTTGAATACCAGCATGCTTTTTTTTTTTTTTGTAGGGAGAGAGTTTAGTCAATGGTAGATAAATATGAGCTGAATTTGCAAGTTTAGTTGTATGCAAGCATTTGTAAGGAAGCTGCATTTCTGGAAGGAAAAACTCAGCGGAGATGGTTGTGTGCCTTCAGGTCATTTCTGATTTATGGCAACAATAAGGCCCAAAGACCTAGCCCTGTGGTCAAACCACTACACTTCACTTAGGCCCTTTTCGCACAGCATTTGCCATGTGAAAGGGTCCCTGGAGCATTGCACGATTGTAAGGAGCGATCCACACAATGCACTCGCAATCACACAATGCTCCAGGGGCCGGCAGGCGACGATCGTGCACTATTTCATTTTCGGCTTTGAGCCGAAAATGGTGCATGATTGCGCATTGCTCTGGGGCCCCACATGCATTTACCATGAATGTGGAACTCTGAAGCCACAGCGCTCATGCTTCCTGCCCCGGCACAGCCTGAGAAAATCCCAGGGTGCGCTGCAGAAGGAAGAGGAGAGGATCTCATGCCACCTGCTCCTGAGCAGGCAGCAGCTGTGGAGCTGAAGCAATGGGGATGCGAGAGCCTCTCGCAAGAGGCTGCTCACGCGATCCCCACACCCCAGCTCCGCAAAAAGGTAAGCTTTGGAAAGGGCCTTAGCAATATGCTTTTTCTTTAATGTCTAATTTGACACAGTAAGGGCAGGACAGGAGCAGCTCATGAATCTGCCATTAAAAAGGAAGCAAATCCGCTCAGGAATAAGCACAGGTTTTGCCACATTTGAACTAGAGTCCAATCCTAGCAGAGCTCCCATTGAGTCAGAAGCTTTTAGAGGAGTGGTGGATCTAAGCAGCAGCCCTGGGCAAGGATTTATAACATATTCATGACCACCACCCCTCAGCAGAGGGCTGTGATACCTGATGTCCTGAAGGCTAAATACCCAAACAGCTGGTTGTATCAATATCTGTTTATGTGATGTTTTTACCAATGTTCAGAATAGAGGTCTACTATGGTAGAGCTGTACATGGCACCTCATGGAGATCAATGCATCAAGGCTGGATGTTATGCCAAAAATGTACATCTCATCAATTCTTATACCAAGAGAATGGAATGAGTGCCATTCCCATAGCACCCTTCACTAGTTTCATTATATGTGAACCTGTAAGTTCTGGGACAAAGCACTGATTATGAGATTGCTTCCAGTCTTCCATGCTTTGGTCTATGCACGTCATCTGTGAGCTAGAGCAGTCAGTGGCTCCATCTTCCCAAACTTTGAGGGGCAGGGGCAAAGGTGCTCTGGGCTTTATCACCACTCAACTTGTAGTTAGACAGGAGTTCTGCCAGCTTCAAACTAAGATCCAACACTGACAAAATTACCCTTCAGCCTGGAGCAGCTGTGCAAGGAGAAATGGTAAATCCACCATGAATTTGATGCTCTTACAGTGGTGGAGCTGCCAGTCATTCTACCTCTGAAGTTTAACCACTGACTAAGCAGTGTACTATGTTGCCCACTATAGTAACTTAAGTTTGAGGTCCAGTCTAAATCTTGTAAGCAAAACATTACAAATGGTGAAGTTGCCTAAGTTGAGTTAACAGCTAAGTATAGCTCTATCGTGCATTGGTCTCAGCAGACGGTGAGAGGCCTTCCTTCCATTCAATCTCCCACTGCTGTGGCCTGTGGGGGCAGGACAGCAGCCAGACACAGCACCACTGAGCCTTGGTCCCAGTGGCTGGTGAGAAGCCCTCCTTTCCAATTTCCACTGCTGTGGCTCTAAGGGAGAAAATAGCAGCAAGTATTTGCTGGAACGAATCCCCTCTCCACAGCCATCCTCTTTTCTTTGCATGTATTGTCTTTTTGGATTGTAAGTCTGAAGGCAGGAAAATCAAATGAACTATTAGCAAGCTGCTCTGGGAGCCCTTTTTGGCTGAAAGGCAAAGTATAAATGCTCTGAACAAAATAAATAAAATAACAACTGTTAACAATCCTCTTTTTTGAAATAGTGCAACCACTGTTGAGTGTTACATTTTTCAGTCTAAAGGATTTCAGTTCACTTGTTTCTCCCAAAAGAATAGCACAAACCATGAAGTTTCAGGTTAATCCATCTTGTACATTGTAGCCAACTGCATTTCAATAATTCAATCTTCAATTTACTGATATATTTGGGCATAACGTAATATAAATTTGCAATATTGGAAGAGTTCCTTCATCAAGGGGACAGACTTTACCCTTGGAGTTATGATGTGGCTGACCAACCCCAACTTTACTAACAATTGTGATATAGTACAACCATATGAACATACACATCTGCATCTGCAATATATGGTTTACAATGTGCATCAAATGTGCAACAAGCATGTACATCGATGCACATAGATGGGACATCTGCATTGTAGGAACTCTTTGCTTCTCACTCAACCGAGGATTTCCTTTTTCTTGGTTCAGCTTCATTCTTTCTCACTCACTTCTCCATTCTCTTGGAATTGCCTCCCGGAATTCATGGATTACTCCTTCCCTCATTATTTTTAAATTCCATTTAAAAATCTTGTTGTTTTCCAAAGCTGTTGGAGTTTCAGTTTAATACTATTAAATAATTTTGTATAGTTTGCTTTCATGTACTTGTTAGTTTGCTTCATTTAATATTGTGTGGAGGGGTTATATTTTATTTGGGTGATTTGTTTTACAGTGGTATGGTATAGTTTTGTTATTTGTTCCTTACCTTTGTGTTTGTTTGTGTATACATATATTCTAGACTGTATGCTTTTGTCAGGACCTACTGTTTTGGGTTATTTTACTTCTAAAGTGCCATGTATATAGAAGGTACAACAACAGCTATAATGCATGGTGTGCAGCTATGTGCCATTACATTACATGTGAAACTTGAGTTTTACAAACTTGAAAAGAAGATGATCATTCCTCATCAGACAAAAGCATCCAGCCCCTTTCATAGGGGAACCTACATACAAATAAGACACCAAACGGATTCTGGCTGTCGATTTTGCCTTTGTTCTCACCTTTTGCAGCAAGTGTGCCTTGGGAAACAGACTCCAAGCATGATATAACGAGGACCCCAACACTCTGGCTTTTTTTTCAGGTTGATATAACAGAGTCCTCCCACCTCTTCACATTCCTCATGAGTCCGAAAATAAATGTAGTCCTATAGACAGATAGGAGGGGGGAAAAAATGAAGACCTATACATCTAAGTCAACTC
The DNA here is from genome assembly GCA_030412105.1 of Cyclura pinguis. Taxonomy (NCBI): domain Eukaryota; kingdom Metazoa; phylum Chordata; class Lepidosauria; order Squamata; family Iguanidae; genus Cyclura; species Cyclura pinguis. Next base: position 9,976,884 of record CM059599.1, on the reverse strand, counting down.
TGGATATGTCAATATAGAACCACTTAATCCTCACTCAAATTCCTCTACATTCTGGAACAGAACCAGGAAAAGTTATCTTTTCGTTGACAAATCCATGGCCCTTTTCGCACAGCATTTGCCATGAGGAAGGGTGCCTGGAGTGTCGCGCGATTGTGAGGATGCACTCACAATTGTGTGACGCTCCAGGGCCTGGCAGGTGCCGATCATCCACCTTTTCATTTTCGGCTAAAAGCCAAAAATGGTGTGCGATTGCACATTACTCCTGGGCCCCGCGCGCACTTACCTGGCGTGCGGAGCCTCCGGAGCTGCGCTGGTTGCGCTTCCTGCCCCGGTGCAGCCTGAGAAGGTCCCAGGCTGCACTGTGGAAGGAAGAGGCAGGGCTCTTACATGCACAATCCTTGCACCCCAGCACTGGAGGAAGATAAGGTGCAGAAAGGGTCCTAGACTCCTGTAGCAAGCTTGGCGGATAGCCAGTGAGTTTATACAACATCACTTGCAGCAAGAATGAAGAACTGATACCTTTTCCAATTACTTTCTGCAAGTTGGAATTTTTTTTTTTTTTGGTGACAATTTTATCTGAGTTAAAAATAGTATGTTTGGGAAAAAATGGGGAAAATGTGCAGAAAGCAATATGTGTGAAAAACAAAACACATACCTTTTTTTCCTTCTCAAACCTTGGGGGTGGGTTTTTTGTATCAAATGCAATGTTTTTGCTCAATTTGCCATGTGTGAAAAAGAAATCTATGCAGGGGCTGACTGTTTTGCTCCCCACCAATCTCTCCCATGCCCCATGGAATGTCTCATTGTATTCAGCACCTTTTCTCAACAAGGACAAGAAGTTTTATGCAAATTGTTTGCCTCTCTAGTGGCTAGACTAGCCAGAGAACTGTGGAATTCATGGTCTAAAAAGTAACTTCCCCACGGTTTTTTTTTTTCCACCATTTGATTGGTCCAATAAAGATATCACTACAAGATAGTTTTTTTTTCTCCAAACTCTGTTCTGGATTCCTTGATATCTGTCAAAGAGCTGTTTATCAGTGGTTTCAGTCTTAAAGTTAGCTATAGACTATTTTTTAAGGAAAAATTATATTGCTAATGGCTCAACTTCATATTCTTCTATGATTGGTAGACACATATTGCTATTAATATACTAGCATATCTACCTGGCGTTGCCTGGGATATTATTTTCTCATAGGTAGTACTTGTTACATAGATGTGACGTTCTGTGTCCCTAATTCCCCAAACTTCTTGTCCAGTACCTGTAAGTTTCCCCCATATTCCCCAACCCAATCTGTATTCAGAGTTATTAACATACAGAGGTTTGGTTGCTGGGAAATACAGTGCCTTTCTCCTTGCTGCTAGGCCTCATCTCCATAGCAACAGGCCTATTCAAGACAAGTGCAAGAGCTCTCTGGCTGAGAATTTTAAAGACCCCTCCCTAAACTTCAAAGCCCAGGATTCCATAGAATCTTCTTGGGCAGCCAGTCATATGAGGTCTTCACCTGACACAGCCAATCATATGAGGTCTTCTTGCCTGACACGGACAAACAACCTTTGAATTTTATATATTAGTAGATAAAGCTCAGGTCCAGACCAAAGATTGAGTTTAAGAGCAATGACAATCAAACACTGGGAAAGAGCTTGACAGTCTGTCTAAAATCAGGGCTGCGGAATGTATGGCCTTCAAGACAGACTGTAACTTCCAGCATTCCTTACCACTGACTATGCTGGCTGGACTGATGGGTGTTGCAGTCTAACAATATCTGGAAGCCTCACTTTGTCTACCACTGACTTAAATTCTTCTAAGTCATTGACAGCATAAGCTTATCACTATTTCTCTCAAGTGTGTGGTCCATATTAAAATTGATTTATACCTCTGGAGTGGTGTCCATCGTTCCTTCTCCTACAGAAAGAGGGGGAAAAAAGATGATGACATTAGAGGATCATATCAAAAAATTGCGAGGAGACTGGAGAGTGACTGGGGTTCATAAAAAACAGCTCATTTATCTCCTTTCCTTTCAGTTCATCTCCCCAAGTTTTAAGCCACGCTCCTACACATTGTCATGCTTCAAATGTTGATTCTTTCAGTCCAGTCCTGCGACCTAGTGACTCTTTCCTTTTATCCATGGTGAAGAAAAGTTGTTCTTAAAGTAATCAGGTAGATATTGTAAATCGAGCACTTTTAAGGATCAGAAAGAATGATGCTGACAGCAGACACATGCACACACAGAGACACACAAACACTATCTTTTCACCATTTCTATTGATGCTACAGGAAAATTAGATTTCCACCTTCAATTCTTGGTAGAGGTATTCTTCCCCTGTCCCCTGGAATTGATGAGGCTTTACTTCTTTCTCACTGGTTTCAGTTCTTTCCCTTCTACTAAATTTTACAGTAAGCCCAGTTCAGGAAAATCCCTATTCCAGGAAAAGAAACAGTAAGTGAATGATTTCAGGATATGTTTTGTGTGCACATGGCAGCAAAAGGGACAGCTTTGATGGAAGAAGAGAAGCCAAACAGAGGATATCCTCAGGTTTTTATCTGTTGGGTTCGTTATAAAGAAGTAGACATTAAAAAGATACAGATGCTAACACTTGGGCTACCCTCCTATTCAACAAGGTGGTCAAAGTGTGACCATGCAGCCACATGGAGGGTCCAAAACAATTTTTGTGGCCTCCAGACTTCGTGGACCACCATTACTCTGGAAAAACAGGGCCAATTACCTCTTCTGGAAGATTCTGGGAGTGACAATTTATCCTTTCATAGGCTGGAGGTTCCTCCTGTACTTTGTTGTTACTATGTGTCTTCCAGTCAATGTCAGCTTACGGCAAGCTTATCCTATGGTTTTCTTGTTGAGATTTATTCAAAGGAGGATTTGCGTTTGCTTCCTCAGAGGCTGAGTGTGTGTGACACACCCAGGATCACCCAGTGGATTTCCATAGCCGAGTGGTGAATTGAACCCTGGCCTCTAGGGTTGTCGTACAATACTCAATCTGCTATATCATGCTGGCTTTTCCTATAATACTATATTATACCTATAGTATGAATGGTGTGGTCTCAACTATTTTAAATTTCCAAACTACTGGGTAAATGCAAAAAGAATACTGGTGCTAAGACAACTGTTGTGGGTTAGGGGTCAAATTGGCCCCCAGGGGATGCTGGAAGGCTGCACCCCTGGTACAGTCCCTGAAAAACTTTGCTGATGCTTTCAATACCTCCTATGATTAACCATGTTATTTTAGTGGATCAGCAATGTATGCTAGGTGTCACAAATATAGTAGTACAATTGTGCCCCTCCATTCTAGAGCTTCAGAGGCATGCCAAAATTTATGGCCAGCCCCATGGCCTCTAAGCCTTGAGGTCTTCCAAGTATGCACTTTATGCCCTATTTTTTAAATATTTTTATGAAGTCATTGAGTGAAGTCATATGGGCCACCAGCTATGCTTTGCTCAGTCCTGTTTGAAATGACAAGGTGCAGAATTTCACTCAGTTCAGAATGTAGCAAACCAGCCCTGCCATGTTTGGAACCCTCCTGCTAGGACTGCTGAGAGGATATGTGATCACCATCATTAAATATGCCAGGTAAGGCATAGAGTGTGGTTGCTTTCTGCTTCTCCAGAAGGTCAAACCCAAACCAACTGATTAAAATTACAGTAAAGGGGATTCCAACTTGCCATTAGAAAGAACTTCCTGTTGGTGAGAGCTGTTCAAGGAACAACTAGGATTTGGCCATGTCTCAGCACTGTTTTAGGGACGGTTTCCTGAAGTGGTAGAGGTTTGGACTAGATGGCCCTACAGGTTTCTCCCAATTCTGTGTTTCTATGATTCTATGAGCACAGCCCTGGATTTGTGCCCCAAAGTTCTGGCCTGAAAACACAGCATGTCTGTGAACTTACTTTGGACTAGTGGATGATCTGCTTCCTCAGCTTCTGAGCTCTCAAGACTTTCATCCTGGGCTTCTTCTTCATATTGAAACACACCTGGAATATAATGAGAAGCCAGGTCATCATCCCAGTCCTTGTGAACCACAAACCCAACAACAATAACAACAAATGTTTCAACCACTTCTGCATATTTTGCCCCAGCCAATCTTCAAAACCTTGGTTGACCAATCAGTCTTCTCAAGACATTTCCACAAATGTTTCTATAACTATATTATTTATTTATTTGTGCAATATTCTATCCCTTTCAAGAGCATCACCCGAGGCAGACTGCGACATGAATTAAAATCGAACTAAAATCCAATCAGTTATAATGATAAAGATAAATTTTAAATAATTAAATTATCAAATAAAAACCAGACACTGAATTAAAATTGTTTAGAAATATAATAAGGAACAAAGGAAGTATGAAACCCCACCCCCACACCAAAACACCCTTTTGTAGCAACAAGTTAATGGCCAAAGGTCTGTCTGAATAAAAAGAACTTTGCCAGCCCTAATATTCTGCTCAGGGACACCCCATGAAAATTGGAGATTCAGAGTCAAGCCCTGAGAATTGGCAACATTACCCTAGACTCCTATGGTAGCAGTCACTCAGAAATCCCTCCTTCCATGCCAATGGCTACTGTCCTGACCCTGGAGGGAGGGAAGAGGTAGGCACAGCTCCATCCTGTCTAGGCCCAGAAACAGATGAAAGGTCATCTCTCCATCCCAACTGCCACTGCCCTGGCCTTGAAGGGGGAGAAGAACTGGAAGGCACCGCTGTATCATTCCCAGTCCCAGAAGCAGATGAGAGGCCTTCCCCTCTATTCCAAGTACCACTGCCCTGGCCTTGGAGGGAGAGAAGAAGAGATAATCACAGTTCTATGATGCCTAAGCCCAGAAGCAGATAAAAAGCCCTCCCTTCTATTGCAACTGGCTGCCACTGGCCTGGTCTGGAAGGGAGAGAAGAGGAGGCAGGTACGGCTTCACCATATGTAGGTCCAGAAGCAAATTATAGGTCCTCCATCCATCTCAACTGCCATTGCTGTGGCCTTGGAGGGAGATAAAAGGAGGCAATTTCTGTTTCTTTTAATCCCCTCCACCACTGCCATCCCCATTCTTTGTGTATCATGTCTTTAGATTGAAATCCTGAGGATAGGGAACTGTTTTTTCTTGTTCTTTTTCTTATAGAGTACCATGTACAGTGATGGTGCTATACAAGTAAATTATGAAAAAATGATGATGGACCAAGGGAAAGCCTTTCTCCAAGAACACTGAGACTTTGAGAAAGCTTACTTTAGTGTCTTTGGCCTGCTGAACATGTTGTTACTGCCCTGGCTAGTCCGAGCTTTGGGGATATTAAAAGATATCCTCTTGATATCATAATTCGGCTTCACTTCTTTATTCCTCTCCACGTGCTTGCGAGGCCACCAGACAAGCACGTAAACAAGCTCAGCTGTTAATTACCGTAATATTCAAAATACAATACAGGCAGGCCAGAAATAGCTGACTCACTGCTTTAGGAGACCTCCAGGCAAGTACTCTAAATAGGTATGCACGCAACCTACAAAAGAGCCTCCACCCCGCGCTGGCAGCTTGATGGGTAAACCAGGCAATACCCAAGTACTCTGCATTTGCATACTGGCTACTCTATTGAGAACCCCTACAATAACTCAATCATTCAGATTCTGACCTTTTGGGGGGCTTTGTCTCCAAATCCAAATCTATTGTTTTCCCCCAAGTACGGCATAGCCTGCACTCACAATTCTTTTATAAAAACCCTTGATTCCGAGACCTTCCTCGGAACGCTCCCGAGTTTCATCCCGCCTTGCAGCCGCTTTGCTTGGTGAGCCTCCCCTCAGCTGCACGTGCTGAGCTACATCGCACCCCAGCCTTGCTCTCTATTTTTCTGGGCTTCAGAACAGGTGAAGTATCACCCAAACCAGCGATCCCTCTAAAAATCCCTCTATACCACTCAAACCTTTGTTTTCTCTAGTTATCTTGTATGAGTGTGTCACATACACTGTTTTGCTTGTGTTTAATAAACATCATATATTATTTCAACTTCTGTGTTCTCCTTGACTCGACCCGACCCCGTAGACATAGGGTTCAAGATCTCGCTACGTTACCCTGCCTCTCATAACGCTAAGCAGTGCTCTGAGCTAATTTTCCCCACCTTTAGTTGAACACATTTTGGTGTCCCTCCCAGGACCCCCAGTTCGCAGGGTAACAATGTTAGTCAGTGTAGTATAGAGGGCTAGAACCTCCAAAGCTGATTCGCTCACCTGAATGCTCTTAGGTGTGGAATGTCAGTTCTTTTCTATTTTGCTGCTGGAAAATGTGGAAAGTTGGCTTTTTGAACCAAATGTCATTGGATTGCAAATTGTTTCATTCCCAGATACTACAGCCAATTGTCAGGGATGGTGGAGCCAAGAATGGAAAAGGCTATTTTATGAGAAATGCTATCAATATTGGAATATAAGAATGCAAGTTACCATTGTCCTTATGCCTCTTTATTAAGGATAGCAAGAAATTACAGTACAAAGAAATTATTACTTTTGAGGTTTGTAGTTTACTGAGGCCTGAGAGCTCTCTGACTAAGAATTCCAAATAACCTCTCTATAAACTGCAATCCCCAGGATTTCATAGGATGTTGAAAGTGGAATGATAGCAACACTGAATCGTCTGGACTGTTACTGGGAGTAAGTGGGTGATATTTTGTTTCATCTGTGTGTATCGTGGTTACTGTTGTTGTATACTGTCTGTTGTTTTTCATTGTTATGTGCCTTCTTATTGACTCTGTGTTATAGTGTCTATATTAAAGGGTTTTCTTGGCATGAATTATTCTGAGGAGGTTTGCTATTGTCTTCCTTTTAGGCACAGAGGGTGTGACTCTCCCAGGACTGTATTACATTTACCAGAAAGGGCTGATAAGTATGTACAAGTGCAAAGCATCCCAGACAAGAAAGTATAAATACAATAAATCCTCAGTGGCTCAAACCCTAGTTTTAACCCCAAGCTACAGCAAAGCCATTGAATAAACTCAAATCATCTGCATGTTGACTCACCATTCAAAAGTTGGTTTAATAGGTCTAGTTTAATTATGACAAATCAACAGGACTCCGGCCAATGGTTTACTTTATTTTATGCCAGTGTGGAACACAATGACATGCCACACCCTACCTGATAAATCCAAATGTGAAACTTCACATTCATTTGTCAGTGAAAAAAATATATTGATACCATGAACTCAAACCTTTTGGCTCAATGTTACAACAATAGCTGTGGGATTCAGAGGTCATTGTGCACACTACAAATAGAGGTTACCCTTGCATAGTGATGGTAGCATCACAATGTCACCGATACTAGAAGGTGAGGAATATGAGGGCTTATAAGTCCACTCTGCCACAGAATTGTACCCTGAAACATTTACTGGTTGCTTAGGGATCAGGTAAGAATTATTGGCCCTCATCACTGGCAGATAATTTTTCTGCCAACCCTGTACTGGGTGTCTACAAGACACAAGGGATTTTTTTTTTGACAAATTTAAAAAGGTGGTTATATTTGATCCATGTAGACATACTTGTCCCACACTTCCATTCTGTGGATTCCCCTGTAAGTTTTACTGGTTGCTTATGGGTCAATTGGGAAATTTTGGCTCTTGTCATCTGATCAGCAGATAATTTTTCACACTGGATTCTACAGGACACAAGGAATGATTGGTGAATTCATCACAAGATTGGTGAATTTAAGCAGGTGGTCTTACAGGTTCAGGAGAGGGAAATACAAGAATACCAGTGAACACTCAGCATATGCTTCTTTTGATGGAAGGGGAGCTCCTTGACTGGCACCTAGGACTAGGTGACACTCTAGTGTTGGGAGGAGAAACAACTTTGGGACTGGTTTTGGGCCAGATTCTCTTAAATTGACAGGGCTTGGGACAAGGGGACTGCCCTGAGAAGATCTCCTGGGTCACAATAAATCACAGAATCATAGAATTATAGAGTTGGAAGAGATCACAGTGGCCATCCAATCCAAGCCCTTGTCATGCAGGAACATACATCAAAGCATTTCCAACAGATGGACATCCAGCCTCTGCTTAGAAACCTCCAAAGGTTCCATCACACTCCATGGAGGCAGCATATTCGACTGCTGGACAGCTCTGACTGTCAGGAAGTTCTTCCTGAGGTTCATGTGGAATCTCCATTCCTGTACCTTGAATCTCTTGCTCCTTGTCCTAGTCTCTGGAGCAGCAGAAAACAAGCCCGTTCTCTACTCGACATGATATCCCTTCAAATATTTAAATATGGCTATCATGTCCCCTCTTAACCTTCTCTTCTGCAGACTAAACATCTCCAGCTCTCTAAGCTGCTTCTCATAAGGCATGGCTTCTAGACCCTTCACCATTTTGGTCGCTCTCCAGGCCAGCAATAGACTGAAGGCATCCAGAGTGAGATGACCACTGACTCAGTTTAATTCTGCACTTAGGAAGGCCCATTACAGGTTATTAGTTAAATATGTTCAATAAGTTATTAAATAAATATGGTCTTAGTCATCCGTGTGTCTGTTCTCTTTATTTCTCTGGGTTTGCACTGTCTTTGACCTCAATGGTTCAGTCAATAAATTTTCAATTATTTCATTTTTACTTCCCCATCCATCGAGGATCTCAAGACACCACAATTCCCCAACCCTTAACCTCATATCAACCTAATTGAAATGGGTTAGGTCATTTGTTAAAAGGTACCCAGTGATCTTAATGAGTGAATAGGTATTTCAACTGACGTTTTCCCGCTCCTGCTCTGGCATACCATCCAGGAGTGCATGGTGTGGAAAGAAAATTCTATGATCTACTTACAGGTCCAACTCATGTTTTGCACCCTCTACAAACCCCCAGGTGATCCTTCAAAGCTTCTGAACCAAAAAACATTGGCTAAAAAATCAACTGAAAATGCACAATCCACTAAAAATGCATAGTGATTTGGTTACACTTGTTCCACACTACCTCATAACAACCATCTTGTCAGATGATAACAACTATCTAATCTTCAGCCAGAACCAAAATACATATGATGTCATGTCACTTATGGATTAGCCAAATGTTTTTGAAAGAAAGGCATGGGAGCAAAAGTTGGTTCTTGCACTAAGTGCTGTTGCCTACCTTTGCACCAAGCCATTCTGGTGCTAAAAGTGGCTACTAATGTTTCTCATGCCCCTCTCAACTGCTATAAAACTAACTTTCTACCTGTGCTAATTTGTGAGTTATTGCATATCTATGTTCACCATCTTTGAAAATGGCACTCACAAAAGTAAGATCATGGAACTGGCAAGTCTACCCAAGTAGATATGAAATGAATACACATTTCAAGGTGTTCTATACATCTCCTTCTTCTCTGGAACAAATCCAGTGCTAAATTATCAAACCTGATTATGTCTATAGTGTAGACATAGTCCACCACTTTGACCAACACATCCAAAAGTCACAGATCTTGGTGTGGTATGGCCACCTTACCTGAATCAGCCAGGAGTACTACTGAAGCTAGAACTAAACCAAAGTGAAGTATCTTCATGGTCACAGGAAGACAAATGAGAGGTTGTACCACAAAGAAGGACAGCAAGACTAAGAGGTGACGAGCAGAGCAAGTTCATAAAAGAGGTTAGATATGCTAACTATCCCATGGTGGTTGTAACAGGTTGTGAAGCTAACATAGAGCTAAAAAAGGACAATTCTGTACAAAGTGTTCCATTTCTGCTGATGAAAAAGGACAATTCTGTACAAAGTGTTCCATTTCTGCAAAAAAAAAAAAACCTTTGTGATCATTGCCGAAAGGTCATATGATAAATTTGGGTGATTTTATTCACTGAAATGTTGCCAGCATGAAAAAGTCTGGATGGCTTTGCTGTGATTTAATACCCTCCTAAAATGAAGCAAGAAAATGGATAGCAGAAAATACATCTTGGGATGTAAAGATCTAAATCTTATTTTTATTTTATTTTATTTTATTTATAGCTCACCTTTCTCCCTATACAACATCCATTTTTGTTAGGCCCAACTTCCACAGAGTTACTGAATCAATTAGGTTTACCTTTGTGTTGACTCATCATGCAAGAGTTGATCGAAAAGGTTTACTATAGTTGGGATTAAGCAACAGAATTCCATCCAGAATGTTCTGAAATGTTAAAGCTGTGGGTATTAAAGCTATGTTTTCTTCTTTCTGTCCTTAGATATATTTACATAGTATAAATAATATGACGCTATTATGTAGACCTCAGTGTTAATACTAGGTATACCTCAATGTAGAATAGAGAAACCTCATGTTGCTAGAGACACACCTTATAAAAAAACAAAACCTATTCCAGTTGTGTGTCTGAACTTTCAAATCATCTGTCAAGCTGGGGCAACCCCATGAATTTCATAGGGTGTTCTCAGGGCAAGGAATACTCAGAGGTGGTTTGTCAGTTCCTTTCTCTGAAATATAGCCTACAGCATCTGGTATTCCTTGTCAGTCTCCCATCCAAGGCTCTTTTTGCATGCCATTTCTCATGCGAAAGGGCCTGCAGAGCGTCGCACAATTGCGAGGAGTGTTCCACATGACGTCCTCGCAATCGTGCGATGCTACCGGGGCCAGCAGGTGCTGATCACACAATATATCATTTTTGGCTTTTGGCAGAAAACCATGTGTGATCGCACGTTGCTCCGGGTACCCCCACACACTTACTGTCCGTGCGGAGCCTCCAGAGATGCAGCCCTCGCACTTCCTCTCCCAGCGCTGTCTGGGAAAATACCCGGCTGTGCTGTGGAAGGAAGAGGTAGAACTCTTATGTTGCCTGCCGACAGGCAGGCACCTACTGCAAAGACAGAGCAGAGGGGACGTGAGTGTCTCTCAGAAGAGGCTGCTAGCATGATCCCCGCACAATCGCGCTGGAAGCAGGTAAGCTGTGGAAAGTGTGCAAGTACTAACTAGGGTTGAACCTGCTTAGCTTCCAAGATCAGATGGATCTGGTGCCTTTAGGATATACTTTGAAGCAACTAACATTTAATTGATCACCTGTGAGAGAAAATATTTTTTAAAATGTTTCATTTGACACGCAACAACATATCTACCACCCTCAAGTACTGGGCCTTTCAGTTGGGAGGAGGAAATGAAGGATTCAAAATGTACAGCTTCCCAAGGCTTTGATATTCCTCCAAGTCCAGAAATAATAATCTCTTCACCCTTTATTCTGTCCTCTGGTATACTGCGGAATATCCTTGTGATAAATTTGCATGTTTTTTGAAACTAGGTTCACACTGTGCCATTCTGCGCCTACATTGACCCCATCTTTGTCCACCCTCAGTGGACAAAACAGTGGTTACAAAATAACATGCACGCTTTGGAGATCTCTAGCTCTTTTCATCAGACAAGATATTCCAAAAAAAGGAGGTGGAAGTGAGAGAAGAAAATTAAAATCGGATGGCTTGAAGTCATAAAGTCTCCACAGTCAGATGGAATGCTAAAGACAGTTATAGACAGCCAAATTATACTGTAGCAGGTGATGTGATGGTTTCTGGTTGAACTGAGCAATCGTCTTAAGACTGCCAACCTGAAGAAGAAAACAAACAATAAGTGATCTAGTAGTGTTTTGAAAATATAAAATCCAGCTTTTCTTCAGAACTGTCTCCACACAAGTTTCTTAGTAGGATGAAAGCAGAAAGAGAAACTAGACAGATTTGATAGTAGCAAGACATACATTTTACGATGTGCAATTTAAATTTTAAACAAAATCAGTAGGAGGTGATTAGCTAGCTTCCTCTTGTAGATAGATTGGATGTATGGCCAGAAAAATAAAGTTGAAGATTAAGGAAGAGAACAACTTGTGGAAGGCACTCCTTTGATTCTTTCTCCTCATCCAGTCCTTTGAGTCAACCCATGATATGTCCAAAGTATAACAGCCTCAGTTAGTATTCTTTACTGCCAGTGAGAGTTCAGACTTGTCTTGCTCTAAGACCCATTTAGTTGTCTTTTTAGCTGTCTGTGGCATCCATAGAACTCTGCTCCAGCACCACATTTCAAATGAATTAATTGTCTTCTGTCAGTTTCCTTCACTGTTCTGCTTTCACAACCTTAATGTATTAATGTATCATGGACTCCATGAATGCACTCCCATATCTTCCAGCATTTCACAGATGAAAACTAAGACACCTGTGGCTAAACAGTATCAGAGTGTGGTCAAGACGGGAAAAGTTATACATGAGAAAGAATACAGATGGTAAGAGGGGCGACAGCAGGTAGCTTTGCATGAGGCTATTGAGATAGGCAAGATTCCACTCTTCTCTCTTTTCACCCCTGGTAAGTGAATTGAGTGCAGATTACTTTTGCCCTTTGAACTCATTTTCAGCAACTGAAGTAAGCTGAGGACAAAGGAGGGAAATGGGAGGAAGAGAGAGAAACAGGGGCCATTTCTGCACATTACCTTAGCCCATTGTTCTCCCATCACAGTCCCGGCAGTTCCTTTGCTGGGAACGGAGCATGACAGGAGCGTTTTCCTCCACACCCAGCCACCTCCCAGTGGAAGAGAGCATGAGCGACACATGCCTACCTTCTGCAGTGCAGCCAGGCTCTTTCCTATGCTGTGCTGGGGAAGGAAGAACCTCCCTTGCGCTTCCTGCCCTTCCACATGGCAGGCAATGATGGGAGCTTTGCACAATCGCAGACACTTAATGGATTTAGTCCATTAAGCGAATATCCCATGACTGTGACAGGTGGGGACAGGACTGCAATGACATCATGCAGAAGCATGGCCTGCAGACTGCTGCCATCCCATCCCCATAGCAGGACTGCAATGCCATCCAGAAATGGCCTGGGACATTTTCAAAGCAGCTGAAAAAAGTGGGACAACAGGGGATTAATTCACAGTGTCCTTGTCAACTCAGGACAGTTGGAGAGTACAGAGTTCCTGCACTATTTTGGAGGACTTGTAACATTCAAGGTGAAGCTTGGGGTGATACAGAAATGCTTCTGGCCTGCACTTCATTTTGCATGAAGCTTTTGACAAGAAAAATGGAGTCTTAAAAACTTGTCTGTCAATTTAAGGACCCTTAAGCAGGTACGTGGCCTCTGCCTGCAACAACCCTCCCTCAAGGCACCAACTTAAGGATCAACGTAAGCCAATTATGACTCTGACATGGTCACCTTTCTTCTCCTGTATGAGTTTTTAACATCCCTTTGGGCCTTCTGGGTAACCTAAGGAAGATAATATTGTGATGTGTATTTTGTATTTTGTTGTATTTTGTTGCATGGCCCATAGAAAAAACTTTGAATATGTTTTCTTTAAAAATGTTTGGAAAGAACAGTAGTCATTTGGTCATAAGCTTCTGATGTTCCTCTTCACTGCCTATTCTCCTATGTAGCAAGGACAAAATTGTTTGCAACTGGAAGCATCCTGGAGGAAAGTGTGGTTGATATCAAGCTGTTAGTAAGTTGACCCTAAATTGTGATGGGACTTGGGCTTAGCTTAACCCTGGAAGGATGACATATGGTGTGTATGTGCCTTCAAGTTGCTTGTGAACCTGTGGTGAACCCAGGAAGTTCATAGACAAGGAATACTCAGAGGTATTTTCCTTTGCTTTCCTCTGAAGTATAGCCTACAGCTCCTGGTATTCATTAGTGGTCTCCCATCCAAGTATTGCATATATTAAGATCTATAGGCAAAGGATTACTGTCTCTTCCACCAATGCGCATAGCTCTGGCAAGATTGCAAGTCGTTCAAGATCTGCCTGTACATTTGTGGAATGGTCTTCCTTTGGACCTCTGGCTGCAGGAAGATCTCAACTGTTTTTGTAAAGGGCTGAAGACCTTTCTTTTTGATTCATCAGCTCAAGCTTCTTAGTTGTGTTTAAGGTGCTGAGATAGGTAGCAACTGGTGAGATGTTGGGGACCTCATTCCATATGTTGCTGTAGTGTTATGTTTATTTTCCTTGTCCCTGATTGTATACATTGATCTTCTGCCCTTTGGTGAAAAGGGCATTATAAATAAATGTTGTTGTTGTTGCTGCTGCTGTTAATTACTAGTTAGGGCTGATCCTGTGTAGTTTTCAATATCATACAGGATCTGAGGTCTTTAGGTTATAGTTATGCCTAAATCCAGTTCTTAATCCCAATGAGAATAGAGCTGTCAGATCAAAGAAGCATAGATATTGAGTTACCAACTTCTCATTGATTTAGCAGTCTATTCTAGTTGGGACTAGTAATTGAATTTAGCCTTTAGCTTCCATCTCCACCCTCACTTCTGAACAATGGCCAGAATATTGTTGGTGCCCTATGCTGCTCGATATACTTTATTCAGGACTGCTCAGACAAAATCTGCCAATTTTGAGCAGTCTGTATTTCCCAATGCCCAGCTTGCTCCACTTCAGCTGGGCCGAGAACCTATTTCCTCCACCCTACCACTGGGAGCCAGTCGCATTCTGACTTATATCTCCACAATTATTTGGAATGGAAAGAGAGTGGCCATGACTCTACATGGGGGTTGTGTAGCACAGATCTTGTTATTGTTTTTAGTTGCTGTTAAATTGGCTTTAACTTATTGCAATGTTATGAAAGTGAGACCTCTAAGGAACCCTACTGAGATCTTACAAACTATGACTTCCTTGACTAAATCCATTTGCCTATAATATAGTTTTCTTTTCTTACTCCTGTCAACTTTACCAAGGATTATCATCTATTCCAGTGAGTCATGTCATCTCATGATATGTCCAAAGTATGATAATATCAGCTTAGTCATTTGGGTTTCTAGGCTGAGTTCAAGATTTATTTGCTCTATTTGTCTGTTTGGTAGTCCATTGTATCTACAGAAGTCTCCTCCAGCATCACATTTCCAATAAATTGATTCTTTGCCCGTCAATTTTCTTCACTGTCCAACATTCACAACCATACCTTGAAGCTAGAAAAAACTATTGTGTGGATGATTCAGGCAATGGTATTTCATCATGTAGCTTTAGACTTGCCTAAATCTCCACATGCAGAATTATGCATAGATTTTGCTATTCAACCCTACCATTCAATGGCAATATTGTACAACTGTGAAACAAGATACCAAATATGCAGTTAAGTGCAATGCAAATCCAAAAGCATTGTGCAGTATTCACCCATGCACATTGTACAGCTGCATAGGCAATATATCCAACTCTGCTTCTGGAACTTTGAACTGATTGCAGATTTCAGCACAAGGCAAATACGCCGCACCTTTTATAAAGGGGAACTTAATTGTACTTAAGGAACCAACAAGATTCCAGTTGACATCTTCTAATGTCACCACAGAACAGCAAAAGGAATAGGCCACCTTTGCTTTCCTTTTTGGAGCTGGGGAAAAAGCAATAGTTCATTGGCACCATAGTTTGTGTTTTTATTCAGATTAGGAAATTAGTGCAGTAATACCAGATGTGAGGGCTTTCCTTTTCAGAAAGATTTTGAGAAGGGAAGTTTCTACTAAAAGATAAATGGTTGCCAGACAATATGGGTGAGAAGAAGAAGTCCATCTTTTAGTAAAGGTCTTTTCGGAGGTAAGGATTTTCTGGGATATCATTAACGAATGTGGATTTCTTTGGAGCATCCCTGCCAAATAAAGGAAAACCAGATGAGAATCACAGAGTTCAGTCCTCTTTAGTTATCTAACTGGCCTTTTGAATAAGAATTCAAACATTTCTGTGGTCATCAAAGATGCATTTTAACATCTTTGTACCTCGTTGATACTGAGGATCATTAAAGCCCCCCCAAAGCTATACTACTGAGAGAAACAGATGTTTCCTTCCAGGTTCTCTGGATCTAGTTGTCCCAATGGGGTGAATTCTTTTTTTAAAAAAATTATTTATTAATTATAAAAGAAAAAAAAACAATACACACACACACACATATACACATACACAATGTGATAAACATAAAGGTGAAAGAAAAAAAATAACAGAAAAATGCTTACATTTCTATTTCTCTCCAAGTCTGTCAACATGATATACTTATTCAATGTATTATAAATCATACTGATCATATATTTTTGTTATACGTATATGAATTTCATTCTCATTATACCCATTGTTATTATTTAGTCTTATAATCAGCATTTTAAAAAATGTACTATTAGTAATTTCATTCTTATTTCTCTCCTTTTCAAACTAAATTTAACCTATTGCTATTACTGAATGTAACTTTATTACTAAGTATGCTGTTACTAAGTGTACCCTAAGTGTACCCCATCCCGAGAGCCAATTATGTCTCAAGTTACTCCACCTTCCAAATTGTAACTCTTCTTGTGGAGGTATGACACCTTCCTCTTTTATTAACACCTTTTCCACAAAAATCTTCCATATTGCTTCAAAATCATTCTCTTTCATTATTCCTTTTTTGGCCTTAATTCCACATATTAACATCATTAATCAGGATTTTTCCACACTTCTTTATTCCAATCTTCTATTTGAAAATCTCATTGAGTTTTCTATTTGTTTAATAAAATTAACCTTGTTGCAGTTAATAAATTTGTAATTATATTCTTCATTGCCTGGGTACACTTAACCTTATCATATATAGATAACAATGCTATACCAGGACATATTTCTAAATCAATTTCTGTTATCTCTTTTATCTCTTTAAACACCATTTGCCAAAATTTCTGTACACATTCACAATTCCACCACATATGAGTGTATGTACCAATTTCTTGACAACCCCTCCAACACAACCTTTAATAATTCTTATCTATGTGATTTAACCTTACTGGTGTTAGGTACCATCTCCAAAGCAATCAATGGGATGAATTCTATCCTAAGTCTCAACCAGAGTAGATTTATTCACTGAATCAGTTGTGGAATGGTGAGTTAACATGTAGGTAAATAATTCAATAGGTATTCTTTCGCTGAGATTAACAATGGAATTCAAGCCATTGTCTTGAATTAATTGTTGAATGGCAAGTAAGTGGGTAAATGTCATTGATTCAGTTGGATGAGCCAAGAAGATTCAGGACAATAGCTTGCTGACAGGATCTCAGGGCTAGCCCTCTGCTTGGGCAGAATGAGCCAATTGCCATTGATAGCAGATTCTGGGGACAATAATTGCAATTAATCCTGGACTTCACAGCACCTTTCTTCTACCACAGAACTAAAATTCAGTTTTAAAACAGTTAAAATAGAGAAATTAAAAGCATTTAAGGCCATGTGGCATAGCACTATTTTAGCTGCCTTGCTGTTGTCGTGTGCCTTCAAGCTTTTTCTGACTTATGGCAACCCTAAGGTGAACCTAGCATGGGGTTTTCTGGGGCTGAGAGTGCATGATTCACCCAAGGTCACCCAGTGGGTTTCTGCAGGTGGGAATCCAATCCTGGTCATAGTCCAATGCTCAAACCCTTGCATCACCCTGGCTCTTTTAGCTGCCTGCCAGAAGTTTTTTAATAATATAACATGATTAATATATCCTACATTATGTCTACATTATAGAATCTAATGTCTATATTTCTCTTCCATCCAATTTACCCTACCAAGAAACTGCACTTCAAGTAGCATTTGAAGAGAAAACTTTACCTTTCTCTCTCACAGCAGTAGAACCAATTAGTGTTGTTACGACATACTGTTGTTGAACCAATTATTTCATTTGAGTCACACTGTGGCTTGCATTTGCCAACACAAGTTGGAAGCTGGGCATAGGTGAATCCTGAAAAATACATCATCATCATCATCATTTTAAAAATGGCCTTTTGAGTAAGAGATGATCTGCAGCAGCTCTAAGCATTTCCCATTCCATCAAGGTAAGTTTTGTTATACTTCCCAATCACTTGAGAATCAGGATTCTAATACTCAAGATACGGCATGATGCAATTGAAGTGTATTTCCAGAATTCCAAGGTAGGTTTTAGTAAGATACCTTCATAAGCTCATTCAAGAGCTCTGTAGGTTCTGTTCCTCCAGATTGCAGGGATGAATATGAGCAGCCATAGACATCTTACCTGAGAAACTCAAGAGTATGAAAAAGAGAAGAAGAGAGGAAAAGGTTTCCATGGCTTAACTCTGGGACCCCCAAGGTCTCTTTCCTACACAAGTCTATGGCAAAAGCAGGACTAAACAAACTTCTTTATAGGCTAATGGGAAAGGGGAGGTTGACACCCACAGAGAACAGAAGGCCCTTTGTTGAGGAACCATTGACAACTCCCTGTTCCAAGCTGATATTGATAACTCTGGGAACACCCACTCTAAATATCCATACAGCATGTCCCTTCCTAACGTCCTCCCTCTCCAAAAGATAAAAGAGAAAGAGAAGGTGTACTTTGATCCAACAGCCATTTTGTGTAGAACAAAGAAAGCACCCACCTGTAAAGAGGAAAAAAAAAATAGAAGAACTCAGCAGCTTTGATTCAAAAATTTTCAGGCAGACTCCAATTGCTAGTTGCACTCAGAGTAGATCTAATGAATCCATGGAACTTACATAAAATGTTGATTTATGAAATCCCCACTGATTTGTGGGACAAACAATTGAATGTAGGCCTCTGAACTCAGCTCTACACACAGTTCTGAACTTCATCACCACAGTCATGTATGAGGAGAAGAAAACAAGAATTAGTTTCAGGCCAGAGTTCTGTTGCTGAAATTGCCCTTTCACAGTATTCTTCAAAATACAGCAGCTCAGTTACCAACCAAAGGCCATTTCTGCACTAGACTATTATAGTGCTATTATTCCACTTTCAACATCCTATGGAATCCTGGGGTTTGCAGTTTAGGGAGGGGCCTTTGAGGGAGTGCTGGGGGTGTGAGTCACAATTATACCTTTGAAACATTTTTCAGATACAAATACTCCTGATTTTCAGCTGCTCAGAGCAGTCTCTCACTGATCCAAACTCTACTCTGTCTGTCCTATTCTCAGACAACGACTGTCCTCAGGTTCCTTCCTAAGCCACATCACTGCTTTCTCTGCTTCCCTTCAGACTGGTAAATATTCCCTAAATCCCTCAAAGTCCTTTATCCCACTTTCGTTCCTCACCTTTGGTTAACTCTTGTGCAAGTGTGTGAGTGTTGGAGCTTTTGTGTGCTTGTGTGACTCTTGTCAATAAAGCACATTTTTAGTCTATATTTTACATTCTCCCACCTGTTGCCTGCACAGGTGAGCTGGCAGTGGGTAGCAGGAGGGTGCAGAGAGGAAGATCTTTGCTCCCCTGCACTCTCCCATTTGTTGGCTGTGTGGCCATGCTGGCAGTGGCTGACAGGAAGCTGCAGGGAGGAAAATCTTTGCTCCTCTGCACTCCCCTGTCCATCACCCACATGGGTAGTGGCTAACAGGAGGATGCAGGGAGGAAGATCTTTGCTCCCCTGCACTCCCCTGCCTGTTGCCTGCATGGGCACACTGGCAGCAGCTGGCAGGAGAGTGCAGGGGAAAGATCTTCACTCTCCTGTACTCTTGTTACCCTGTTTACTGGGGGTCCCGGGAGGGACACCAAAATGTGCTCAAAAATAGGTGGGGAAGGTTAGCTCTGAGCACTGCTTTAGCATTACGAGAGGCAGGGTAACTTAGCAGGATCTTGTAACCCAGTGTCTACGGGGTCAGGCCAAGTCAAGAAGCAGACTGGTTTGAAAATAATGAATGATCTTTATTAAATACAGGCACACGATGTAAGCGACACAAGCACACAGATAACTAATGAAAATAAAGGTGTGAGTAAGATAGCGGGATTTTCAGAGGGATAGTTGGTTCAGGTGATACGAAACCTTTCCTGAAGTCCGGGAGAAAATGGAGAGCGAAGCTGGGGTTCGATGTATCTCAGCACATGGAGCTGAGGGGAAGCTCGCCAAGCGAAGCGGCAGCAAGGCGGTCTGGAACTCGGGAGCGATCCAAGGAGGCGCTCAAAATCAGGGGTTTTTATAAGGAGAATTGTGACCTCAGGCTAGATCGGACTTTTGGAAAACAATAGATTTGGAGCTGGAGACAAAGCCTCCGAAAGGTCAGAATTTGAATGATTGAGTTACAGCCAAATTATCAATAGGATAGCCGGTATGCAAACGCGGAGTACTTGAGCATTGTATAGTCAGATCATCAAGCTGCCAGCGCTAGGCAGAGGATCTTTTGAAAGTTGCTTGCATACCTAATGGAGCTACTTGCCTTGAGGTCTCCTAAAACCGCAAGTCGGCTGTTTCTGGCCTGCCTGTATTGTCTAGGAATATTACGGCGATTATCGGCTGAGCCTGTATGCGTGCTTGTCCGGGGGCCTCGCAAGCACGTGGAGGGGATATGTGAAGCTGAATTATTGATATCAAAAGATATCTTTTATATCCCCCAAACCTCGGGCTAGCCAGGGCAGTAACAATCTCCTGCTTGTTGCCTGTGCAGGCACACAGAAAAAAGAAAAGGCACGTGGTTGGCAGGCAGGAGAGCACAGGGGAAAAAAAAACTTTCTCCTTTGCTTTCGTGCTTGTTGCCCACGTGGGAGCACAAAAACAAGGCAGGGCATGGGGGCAGGAGGCAGGAGACTAGATGAGGGCGAGGTGTTTTTTTCCCTTGCATTCTTCTGCCTTAGCAACAGAAACAATCAGGGAGGAGGGAGTGCTCACTGGGAGGGTGGGAGAGTTGTGATTTTTTTACTTTCGCAAGGGTTCTGTGCCCCTAACCCTCACGAATGTGGTGAGCCTATTGTATTTAAAAGTAGCTATCATGTCACCTCTTAACTTTCTCTTCTCCAGGCTAAATATATCCAGCTCCCTAAGCTGCTTTTAACAGCCCATGATTTCCACAATTGCAGATTCTAGTGGTATATGTCTACTGTCTTCTAAAGTATTAACTACTTTGATTCTGGTGACCACCTCCTCCCTACTGGTTAGGAACAAGTTCAGGATTATCAATCTCCTTGTTCCTTCTGCAACCTCTTAAAACAAAACTATCTGCAAGGCAATTCAGGAATTTGTTGGAAAGCCTAGGCTTAGCAGAGTTAGTCTCCCAGAAGATAAAAGAATAATTGACATCTGCCATAATTACAAATTCTCAGATTTGTTGCTGAAAAGCATCATCCACCACCTATTCTTGGTTTGGTGCTCTGTAATAAACTCCTACCACATCATAGCATTTATTTATTTTTCTATTTATGTTTACCCAAATGCTCTCAAGTGGTCCACTCTGATCATTCATATGGATTTCTATACATATGAAATTGTCTTTGATGTACAATACCACCCCCTACTTTTCTGTCACATTCATGGGAGTCATATAGGAGTCATCTGTTATACCAGTGAAGTCATATTTACCTTCCTGAACAAAAACTTTAAGCTCATCTTGTTTGTTTTCTGAACCCTGTTCCTTACTTAGTATATAGGCAGTTGCTTCTCATTCTGGAAAGAAGTGATCAGTGGGGTGCCACAGGATTCTATCCTGGGCCTTGTGCTATTCAATATCTTCATCAATCACTTGTGTTACCCTGACTTCTGGAGGTCCCTGGGGGACACCTGGATTTGCTCCAAAAACACAAACGTTGGGGAAATTAGCAGAGCACTACTTAGAAAAGCGGAGGGCAGGGCAGTGCAGCGAGACCTTTAACCCTATGTTTATGGAGTCAGACCACATAGGAACCAGATCATGTATCCAATTATCAGTAGTTTATTTAGCAGGATTGGTAAAATTTCCACACACACACACACCACACACAGCAGTCACTCACACCAGTGCACAGGGATTACTGAGTTTGAAAGACTTAAGAGCGGGAAAAGCAGAGGGAAAGAAGGTGGTTATACTGCAGCTGATCTTGAAGAGTGCAGTTTGGGAAGAAGCAAGCAAAGATAGATCAGCAGGAAAAAAACCTGAAGGGAACCTCAAACTAGCAGCATGACAGATGCTAGTCAAAGGTGGGAGTTCTCCAAAGAGAGCCCCAAAACGGACTCAAATATAGTGCAAAGTATGCCTGCGGGGTGTGGGGGCAGACCCTTTCTGGAAGATGGATGTTCGAATCATGCAGATGGACCTTGTTTTGCATTTCAAATCTTATCCAGGAGACACTTAATCTCTCAAGGTGTCAAGGTTGTGGCCATTCTATTTGATGTGAATATTCATGCCTTTCCGAGGTTTCCCTCTTGGATATGTGACTGGGGGATAGTTGGTCTGCCATTTGGCAGGGGGGTTTCAGCCTTTAGAAAAGGATGTCTACATTTCTGTTCGGGGAACCTCTGGCTCAATAAATATAGATAATAAATACTTCTCTTCCTTGAGATTGGGTCTGTCAGCAGATAATAAACATCTAAGCTATTAGCAGAGGTTACACTTGGATGAAGGAATAGAGAGCATGCTGATCAAATTTGCAGATGATACCAAATTAGGAGGGGTTGCTAATACCCCAGAGGACAGGATCAGAATTCAAAATGACCTTGACAGATTGGACAGCTGGGCCAAGGCTAACAAAATGAATGTCAACAGAGAGAAATGTAAGGTCCTATACCTAGGCAGAAAAAATAAAATGCACAAATATAGAATGGTGGACACGTGGCTGGATAACAGTACTTGAGAAAGGGATCTGGGAGTCTTAGTAGACCACAAGCAGAACATGATTCAGCAGTGTGATGTGGCAGTCAAGAAAGCCAACACAATTCTTGATTGTATCAACAGAACTATGGTGTCCAGATTGAGAAAAGTAATAATACCACTCTATTCTGCTTTGGTCAGACCTCATCTGGAATACTGTGTCCAGTTCTGGGCACCTCATTTCAAGAAGAATATTGACAAGTTGGAATGTGTCCAGAGGAGGGCGACCAAAACAGTGAAGGATCTGGAAGCCATGTCCTACGAGGAGTGGCTTAGGGAGCTGGGTATGTTTAGTCTGCAGAAGAGAAGGTTAAGAGGGGACATGATAGCCATGTTTAAATATTTGAAAGGATGTCATATCAGAGAAGGAATGGACTTGTTTTCCATGGCTCCAGAAACTATGAAAAGGAGCAATGGATTCAAACTACAGCACAAGAGGTTCCACCTGAACCTCAGGAAGAAGTTCCTGATTGTCAGAGTTGTCTGGCAGTGGAATATGCTGCCTCGGAGTGTGTTGGAGTCTCCTTCTTTGGAGGTCTTTAAGTAGAGGCTGGATGGCCATCTGTTGGAAGTGCTTTGAGGTGTGTTCCTGCGTGGCAGGGAGTTGGACTGGATGGCCCCTTTGGTCTCTTCTATTATTCTAAGATTCTATGAAGTTTTGTTTGTTCTCATTTATTAATTTGTTGTTTTTTCTGTGTATCTAATTCTCTCCCACAGGTTCTTCTGTAGAAATCACATTCTTCTGTTTAGGGTTTGCCTTTGGCTGAATTTGAGCTAACATCTCCAACCCCCCCCCCCCAGCCACAGGGATTTAGTTTAAAGCCCTCTTGATTAGACTTGCCATGCTGCTACCAAAGACCTTCTTTACAGTCTTCATGGGGTGCAGCCATCTGTAGCTAGTACTCCTCTTCCTAAGAAGTGAATACTGCAGCCTGAGAAGCCAAACTTTTCCTATCTACATCAAATATATAGCCATTCTCTTTTAGTATTTTCCTGTTCTTGTGTAGTTCTCTCTGTTAAGTGTTAGGCCTGCCGGTCCCCTGCCTAAAGGGTTAAAGTTTGAGTCTTGTTCCTCTGCTGCACTCGTGGTCATGGTAACTTGCAGGCCGGCTTGACCCAGCCAGTGTGATAAGAGATATCTGGTTCGTCTCTCAGTTCCTGTGGGAACCTAAGGGATGTTTGGAAAAACAATCCCACAGTAGCTATAACTGCTGTGAGGAATTTCTCACAGCGCTCTCTCTCTTTCTTTCACTCCCCCTTCACCTGCTTGCTGTTTTGCATTTTCACAGCTCCCTCTCTGTTCTGCTGTAAGAAGAGAGAGAAGCACAATGGATTTTACCTAGCTTTGACATCTTTATGTTAGTTAAGCTGTTTTACAATAAAGTACTAGTTTAGTTTGGCCTCAACTCTGGCCTCTGTTCGTTTTTAATCCTATGCTTTTTTTTGCATCTGCCCTGCTTTTGAGGCACAGGCGTTCTGTGGGTCATATTGGTGTACAGCATGTCCCCTGGAATCCCCCAACACTCTACACTTCTTTGGTAGAATTGTCAAGAATACCATTTGTACCTCAAACTTCTTCAGCTTCCTGCCAAAAGCTTCATAACTAGAGAAGAGATGCTCAAAAGTTTTCTTGGCTGTGTTGCTGATATCCACATGATTAAATAGAAAGAAGTACTGATATTGATGTGTTTAAACAAACTGTCAGTGAAATCCCAGATCTGTGACCCAGGAAGACAGCACACTTCCCAACTCATCTTATCAAACTGGCACAAAAGTGCATCTACACCCCTGTGTTATGGTACTGCTCACCCCCCATGATTGTCATGGTTTAATTGGCATAATATTATTTAATTGGCACTATATTAAGCAGCAAATTACTGACTGTAAACCTGATATAGCAAGGCAGGTCAGCTGCACTTACCTCTTAGGCAGAAACCGAGTCATCGTCAGGCTAATAGTATGGCTGCTCTTCAAGCAATGGCTTATGCTAATGAGCTAGACTTCTCAGAGTTAAATGTGGAAATTCCCAGCAGATTGTGATTATCTTCAGCCTGGTCCCTGAACACCAAAGATTTTTCCTTGTTGTTTCCCCACCTCTCCATAAAACTCAGCTATTACAACAGCCATTACACTTTTGTCACCTAAACACTGAAACCATTAGCTCCATCCAGTCTTCATTGTTTATGTTGCAACTCCCATTGTCCACATTACTGGGAGAGCAATTCACACCCATACTCTGAGGATATTTTTTGGGTATAAGAACCCCTGATTTCA
This sequence comes from Cyclura pinguis, assembly GCA_030412105.1. Lineage (NCBI taxonomy): Eukaryota > Metazoa > Chordata > Lepidosauria > Squamata > Iguanidae > Cyclura > Cyclura pinguis. The sequence goes on along the minus strand of CM059599.1, from coordinate 9,952,180 downwards.
GGATGCCTAGTGCAGTGCTGTGCCATTCTGGACACCACGCTGTCCGTCTGATTCCCAAATGAGAACTGTCCTTAGGTGTCTACCTAAGCCATATCGTCACTCCTCTTTGCTACTCTCCAGACCAGTAATTATTACCTGAATCCCTCAAAGTCCCCATCACAATTTTCATCCCTTTTCCTTTGGTTAGTTCTTGTGTGAGTGTTTGAGCCTTTTTGCATACTTGTGTGGATCTTGTTATTAAAAACACATTTTTAGTTTACATTCTAAATCTCCAGTTGGTTCTTTCCTGCATGCAGGAAAGTTTGCACATTCATCGGGTGTTTTAATAGAAGACAAACTAGTTAAACGCTGATTCTTGATTGTCAACCTAGCGTATCCTGAATTTTGACTCTCTTTTATTACTATTTTGAAAACCTGGCAACATTATTCAAAGGCCAGAATCCTGTGATATTTTATGCATGTTTTACATCTCTCTGTGGAAGTGTTTTATCTGATGCGGAATGTCTGCATCCAGTTCAAGGTGCAGACATGGAGTTGCATATGCAAAGTCAGCATAGATGCTGCTGTGCATTGGACATAGAGGCATTCTGTGCATTGCATGTGTGTGTGCATGGGTGAACATTGCACATTTGGTTTGCATTCAGTTGTATGTTTCATGTCTGGGTTCAGCGATGCAACACTGCCGTGGAGCGCAATGGTTCTGCAGCGCAGGTGGAGATTTACACTATGCAACCTTGATGTACAATCTTGGCAATGAAATCAAAACCACAGAAGAGGGGGAAAAAAGACCACTGAGATATATCTGTATCTTTTAGAGAGGGAAAAATGTGGTTTTTTTTTTTTCTTTTTGAAGGTGAGAAGCTCTGATGAGAACAATCAGGGATTGATGAGAACATTCATAGTTCAGGGTTTACTCTTCACCAAATTTGCATGTGATTGATTTGAATGAAAAACAGCAATTTCTTGTAGGATTTTCTGCAGAGAATATAATGTTCCTATTCATCAGTATTACTTTCCATGCAGAAAATGCTTGTTCAGTAAATACTGTTTTTTATGCAAAATAATTGCATGCAAATTTGATGCAGAATAAATCCTGAATTGCAAATAGTCTTTGAAAACTGTGTAAGTTTTATAAACTTTCTCACAGCAGGAAGGACGTTCTTAAAGTTACTCATTGTTTCTTTTGAGAAGAACATTACTGAAGAATTAATATCCCTAGCAACTTTTTTTTGCAGGCTTCAGTACCGTCTTTTGAAACCACAAGGAAAGGATGTCAGTGGCCATTTCTGTACTACACTGTTGTAGTGCTCTTATTCCACTTACAACATCCTGTGGAATTCTAGGGTTTGTGGTTTACTGAGGCCAAAATGTTCCTCTCTAACCTGTAAACCCCAGGATTCCATAGGATGTTGAAAGTGGAATAATAGCGTTGTAACAGTGTAGTGCAGAAATGGCCAATGTCTCCATTCAGGAACAACAGAATAAAGAAGCCTCCACACCCCATCACCATCAACAATCATTTGAGACAAAGAAAGATGGTGCAAGGTTTCACCTGCACAACTGATTTTGTTTTATTAAGAGTGTTAAGTTAACATATTTTAAAAACGAATGGGAAGTTTAATTTCTGCAAGACATTCAAGAGCCAAAAAGAGTGTTCTTAATCACTATCCAGTGTATATATGTTTGTGAGACTAATGCTGAAATCTTTTAGGAAAGGACTGCTGCAGCTGAGCAATTCCACAGCATACTGTTTTATTATTCTCTGCGTGGTGGTGCTAGCAAATAGAAAGGAAAAAGAAAAGTTAACACAATTTTATTTAATAAATTATCTCTTTATACATAAAAATCAGATCAGTTAAATTTAATTGGGGAAAAAAACATTATCTTTGCCCCTCCATTTTTGTGAGAGTTCAGGGCACAGAATCCTTGTGAAACTGGGAAAAATGCAAGTAACACTCCCCTGCACCCCTTTTCCCATTGCCTTCTGGGGCTCCACCTCCCATTCCCTTGCCTTGGAACATGAGCCTTCCTTTTTTGTGCTGTGCAAAAGGCAAGAGATTGGAAGGGGAGAGCTCAAAAGGGGACAAGGAAGATACACACGTACCATCCTTCCATTCCCTTGCCTTTTGCCTCAGTGTCTTCTCCATGTTGGGGCAAAAGGCAAAGGAATGGGAGGGAGAGCTCTGGAGGAGAGAAGGCAGGCAGGCACATCCCCCCCATTCCCTTGCCTTTTGCCTCAGAGCATGTTCTCTGTACTAGGGAAAACGCAAGAGAATGGGAGGGGAACTATGGAGGAGAGAAGGAAAGCACACGTGTGCCTTCTCCCCATGCCCTTGCCTTTTGCCTCTGTATGCCTTCTCTGCACTGGGGAAAAATGCAAGGGAATAGGGGGAGGAGAATGCAGAGCAAGGCACATGTACACCATGTGAATAATCAAATTCCTGAAGGTCAGACCCATGAATGTGGAGGGTGGACTGTACAAGTTAAAAAAAAAAATTAAGGTCCTTAAAAAAAAACCTAGGATCTCTTAGGTCTGAAAGGAACAACTGGTAGTAGTTTGATAAGGAAAGGATGGCTGAAGGAATTTCACATTGCCAATTCTTTGCTACAGATTCATTGGCCACTACACGATCATAGCTAATTTTGAACAAGCCACGGTTTTGCCACTTTAAATAATTGCTTGTGCACTGTGCCAGAAATTATCCATAATTTCCTTGAGCAATAAATATTCCCCAGTTAAGCTGCTGTCATGAGCCAGGCTGAGCATGCTGCCGACTCAGACGGGGACTCTGAGTTAGACTGGGAACCCCAGCCAGGGGCGGATCCCTGGGAGGCAGAGGGGGCTCCTGCAGGAACAAGGGAGGGGCCTGCCAGCGACCCCACAGCGGTCCCCGAGCCAGTACCTGCAGCAGATGAGACCAGTGCTTCGGGCTCGACAGAAGCTGCTGTTCCTGACTCCAGCCCAGAGTTTGCTGCAGACCCTCCCCCCACGTTCCTCCAGAGGCGGCTGGAGAAGGAGGCGGGGCGCAGATCGAAGCGGTTGCAAGAGAAGCGTCTGAAGTCTGAGGGCCTCCAGCTGTGAGCTGGGCCAACGGACGTTTGACCAGCCCCAGCTGGGCTAAAGACTATGTACTTAAGACAGACGCTGGGGGGAGCTGGGCATGGGGCAACAACCGTCTTCCATCCAGGTAATCTGCATTCTGTGCTTTCTGTTCCAGGCCGACCCTAGCTGTTGAGTTTGCTGCCTCTGTTCATTTTGGGTGATGTAACCTCTTGTTTACTTTATCACTTTATTACTAAAAGCCATAAAACTCGGCTCCTGCCTCCGTTTTCTGCTTAAGCCGCCGCCTGACATTGACAGCCTACACGTCAGCCTACCAACACTTGGACTTCCCCCTGTGGTCAGTCAGTGGTTGTGGCAGGAGGCACCCAAGATACCATCCAAACAAAGGAGTAACCTGATTGCCTATGTAAGTATACTGATAGAGCTTTCTGCTTCATCACTGTGCAAAGAGGATCTTTGCCATCCTTGGATTTCTTTCTTCTTTGTAAATTTTGTCTGGAATCCTCTTGGTTAACCCCAGCAGGGTAGACCCACTGAATAACTTATGACATGGTAAGTCATTCATATATATGAATTCATATATATGAATAACATTGTTAGTCTAGCTGAGAGTCATAACAGGATTAAGATTTAAAATTTACCAATTTTATTGTTTAAAATGTGTTCACCCTGCCACATGTTCACCATTCTTTGCATCAACCCCAACATTTTTTAGATATGAAGCAGGAGATTCCATTTTCTTGATGCTGGAACTCCAGTTGCCAAAAGTTATACAACCCAGATGTTGGAGGAAACAATTAGAGATTTCTGTTTGGCCATATTTTCATGGTGGATGAAAGTATTATACTTTGTAGCAATGGACAAATAAACAGTTTTGATTAAAGAGGGAAACTCAACTAGCTTCAAGGGATTCAGTCATGTCATATTCGAAGGAACGTTGAGGAACAATGTCAACAACTAAATCATATATATTTTACTGTTAATGGGCAGATCTAATATAGTTATCAATAGTGAGTAAGAAGCAGTATAAGCAATACTGCTTATAATAAACAGGATGAAGTAGCCTTTGTATTAGAGTCAACAATATCCATCTCAAGAAGAGTTAGAATTCATTTAGAAGAGATCTCACGTCGTCATTGTTTGGCTTTGTCTAGTCTGTCTAGTCTGTATGTAGTTATAGTAGGTTAGTTGTAGATTGTAAATATTTTTAGTCCTGTTGCTATTTATGTATTTTAGGTTATTTATTATATGCAGTTTTAGGTAGTCAAACTCTATTATGTTTAATTATATATACAGTAGCCCCTCCACACTGGTGAGGCTTTGGGGTACAGAACACTCACAAAAGTGGAAAAACTGCGAATACCTCTCCCTGTGCTCCACTCACATTCTCCTCCAGAGCTTATTCTCCTCCCATGTCTTTGCCTCTGGCCCAGTGTTGGGAGTGGGGAGAAAAAAGACAAGCTAAAAAGCTTACTGATACTTTCTCCTCAGATAGAGAAAAGGGGAGATTTGGAGTTCTAATTACTTCTGCTGCTCATCTTGAAAAAGGAGGTGTTACTGCCCTGGCTAGCCCGAGGTTTGGGGATATAAAAAGATATCCACTTATATCAATAATTCGGCTTCACATATCCCTTCCACGTGCTTGCGAGGCCCCCGGACAAGCACGCATACAGGCTCGGCCGATAATCGCTGTAATATTCCTAGACAATACAGGCAGGCCAGAAACAGCCGACTTGCCACTTTAGGAGACCTCAAGGCAAGTACCTCCATTAGGTATGCAAGCAACTCTGAAAAGATCTTCTGTCTCGCACTGGCAGCTTGATGATCGAGCTATACAATGCTCAAGAACTCCCCATTTGCATACCGGACACTCTATTGATAAATTCGACAATAATTCAATCATTCAAATTCTGACCTTTCGGAGGCTTTGTCTCCAGCTCCAAATCTATTGTTTTCCCAAAGTCCAACCTAGCCTGTGGTCACAATTCTCCTTACAAAAACCCCTGACTTTGAGCGCTTCCTTGGATCCCTCCTGAGTTCCAGACCGCCTTGCTGCCGCTTTGCTTGGCGAGCTTCCCCTCAGCTCCATGTGCTGAGATACATCAAACCCCAGCTTCGCTCTCCATTTTCTCCCGGACTTCAGGAAAGGTTTTGTATCACCCAAACCAACTATCCCTCTGAAAATCCCGCTATCTTACTCACACCTTTATTTTCCTTAGTTATCTGTGTGCTTGTGTTGCTTACATTGTGTGCCTGTATTTAATAAAGTTCATTCATTATTTTCAACCCGGTTTGTTTCTTGACTTGGCCTGACCCCGTAGACACTGGGTTACAAGATTCCGCTAAGTTGCCCTGCCTCTCATTTTGCCAACTTGTGCTCTGAACCAACATCCCCAACTTGTATAATTTTGATAGTAATTTGTTGTCCCTCCCGGGACCCCCAGAAAACAGGGTAACAGAGAGTGGGAGTAAAGAGAGCACCTGACCAGTCAGCAGCCAATACACAGCAGAATGTACAGCCACATAGCAGAGAGGCCATACCTTCAGCAGTGGGAGGGGGCTTTGCTCATCCAAAAAGGAAAAAAAATCATGTTAAACAAAAGCCTTGCAAGCCTGGTGTGAGGAATGCAAAGGTCAAGCCCACAAATGCAGAGGGAGGACTCTGTGTGTGTGTCTCTGTGTGTCTGTGTGCGTGTATAAATACCCATATACACACACTCATATATGTATGTATATAAGAGAGATCCCTGTTTGGCCATAACTGCAATAAATCACGTCCAGGAGGATGTCTGTCCATGAAGATTCTAAAGTTTAGGAAAGACTTATTTATTCTCTCATTGGGCTTCAGGATAGCTCTGCCTTCCCAGACCTTCTGCATCATACCCTGAAAGGCCCCCCAAAATCATACATTTTCTGTTGCACAAAGCTTGGAAATATTACCATTTCGTTTACAACAGTAAGGAAAGCCATTAGCACGGCAGGTTGTCGTGGAGGCCACATATTCATCAAATGAGCACACTTGCTTGCATCTGCATCTCATTCTTTTGATCGCTCTTTGGATATCTTTTAAAATATATATATGAGAGACAAAATTATCATCGGCATCTCTAAGCATATCCTCTTTAACACCAAAACCAAAAAATAACTAAATTTATCAAGACCTTAACTCCAATTCATAGAAGTGGTTTCCAATTTTTGGAAATAAGGAGAGATCTATCTCTTGAGAGGAAGATCTGTGAGGGAGTTCACCTATACAATTAGAGGTGCTTTTAAAAGCCATTCATTAATTCTTCCATTCTGCTCTATAGCGTGGGAAAAGTCTCTCCACTGTGAAATCACTTAAACACATTATTGAGGAGAATCCTATGATAAGGATACCCTGCCTCTCATTTTGCCAACTAGTGCTCTTGACTAATTTCCCCAATTTGTGTAATTGCAAGCTTATTTAGGTGTCCCTCCCAGGACCCCCAGAAAACAGGGTAACACACTTGAGGAGTGAGGCCATTCTCAATAAGTAGAAGGTGCCACTGATGAGTGGGGAGAAAAATATGTTTCACATAACATAGGTTCAGATAAAGATGTTTTACAAAAATAGTATATAATTTGGGGCAAACACAAAATACGGGAAGTGGGGCAATAATAAGGGAGGGGGTTATTATATAATTGGAGGTATAAACTACAAAAGAACCTTTATGCTTTTATTTTATTTTACCTATATTAGTTAGAAATTTTGATGTAAAAAATAATAAGAAAATGCCATTGCAGGAAAACAGAAAATGCCATCATAAAAGGAATTGCAGCTTCTTCTGTTAACAGTTTTGCTTCTTCTGTTAACAATTTTAATGTAACTTAGCAAGGCTTCTGTTATGGGCCATTTCTGAACTACACTATTATAGTGCTATTATTCCACTTTCAATGTCCTATTGAATTCTGGGGTTTGTCACTTACTGAGGCCCAAGAGCTCTCTGGCTGAGAATTCTAAAGGCCCCTCCCTAAACTGCAAATCCAGGATTCCATAGGAAGTTGAAAGTGGAATAATAGCACTATAACAGTGTAATGAAGAAATGGCCATGGTCAAAAGAAATTTATTACAAATTTCTCGTTATTTGTTTCTCTTTAACTGCTCTGAGCAGCTGAGTACATGAGAATGACCAGAGCTTTTCATATAATGAACATTCTTCTTACATTTGCACTACACGAGTACCTTGGATTGTATGTACCCCAGCATTTTCTTACCTAGAGTTGCGACGGAAGTTGAAGTTGTGTCAGGAAAATGGGAATACGGATTGACAACTAAGCCATTCCCAGAATGTCCATCTATATTACCTTTAAAAAGAAAAGGTCAAAAAATTCAATCTCTCAGGATCAAACGGCCAATTCTAATCATCATCATCATCATCATCATATTTCAGGAAAATAACTAAACAATGCTGTTGATTCCATCTCTATGATAAATGAAAAGGAAATCTTTGCCTGTTTAAAACAATTAAAGTAGGTTTTTAAGGGCATTATTTCCTTCATTCCTGAGGTTTCGCAGTACTTGCATATCTCCCACCTTCTGGCCACCTTACCATGAAATCTCCATATAAATAAGCCATTTTCTTCCGACACGTGAAGCAAAAGAATGTTACCTCCCCATTTACAACAATAGACAAAGCCAGGAAAATTGCAGGATATCTCTGGAGCCAGATACTCATGATGTAGACATTTTTGCCTGCAGTTACCATGACATCTCTTAGTACGAGGGGTGACAGGGCCTGGGGAAGGGTGAACAAGAATGAAAGGAAGCTCCTGCAAGAAGAAGTCATTTACATCTATCTTTAACCTTTTTCCATTTAGAAAGAAAAAAAAGAACAACGTTCAAGATAATAAGGCTAATCTTAAAAGGATAGTGTTCGTTTTATTTTTTTCCAAAGTGAGCAAACGGTCCACTGAGGAAAATCCTTACAAATTCAAGGTGTAACATACAGGATAACTTCATGTTGGCAGAACAGGCTTAGGCCATTTCCACACTATACTCTTACGGTGCTATTATTCTACTTCCAACATCCTATGGAATTCTGGGGTTTGCAGTTTAGGGAGGGGCCTTTAGAATTCTCAGCCAGAGAGCTCTTGGGCCTCAGTAAACTGCAAACCCAGACACTATAACAATGTAGTGCAGAAATGGCCTTAGAGGGTTTCAAAAGCTTTACTCAAGAACGTTGAAGAAAACTGCTGCACGCCTTAGGAACTGCTAAGACTAAATTACTATTGGATTTGCAATACCTTATAAGCTGTAACATTACAAATTAGCAAACTCAAGCATTCTATTTGACAGCTAATTAAAATAACACGTTTCCCAGGGTCTTATTTTGTCTGCCAGCTGCATGACTTTGCAGCTGCATCTGTTTATCCTTATCAGTGATTGTTTAAATAACATTCCCTTGTTCCCAGCATACTGTTTGTTCCTAGAACACCTGATCCCATCATCCCCTTACAACAAAATAAAGCCTATTTTCAAATATCAGAGCATTACATGGCAGAGAGAACAAAGCTGACCTAACAAAGGCCCTCTGAAAAATCCAAAACATCCTACCTCATGCATCTTACCTGAAATCCCCTAACCATCGTATTAATGCTAAGATTACCTCTCCCTTTACAACTGTACACAAAGCTGATATGTGTGCCTATTGTTTGGAAGCTCAAAGACTTTTTAAAAATCACTCTGTTTTCTAATTGTTCTTCAGATTGCCCATGTAGTCTTATATGCCATGACACATTGCTCATTAACCCACAAGAACATCATCATATTTTTAAAAAGTTAAAATACACATTAAAACAATACAAAACATAAAGTCACAATCACCCTTAATCTCATCATCTTAATCACAAACATCGACCTCTCCTGTCTTGGATTCTAACTGTTCGTATGTGATATATCCTTTCCTTTGAACTAAACAAATATCTAACTCTTTAGTATTAAAGGCATTGTAATCTATATCTATTTTATTCATTATTTCCTCTAATATAACGAAGTACCACTATATTGCTATATTAAACAAAACAATCTATAAATATATTTTGATATTTTAGATATTTTAGTTATGAAGATACCTGTTACTTTCAGACTCCAAAGCTTGTTACCTCTAGTTCTCCCCAAGTGTTTTGTAAATAAGTGATTACTGCATCCCACACATTAGCAATTTTTTTTATACTCTCTTTTATTTATGAGATTCTCAGTTTATCCGTTCATGCCATGTCAATTAGTTTTAAAATCTAGTCCCCTTCCATTGGAAGTTATTTTTGCTTCCAAATTTTGTGCAAATATAATTCTGATGTCATCTCTAAATGAATTCCTATTTTTTCCAGTTTGAATATGCATAGTTTCCCATAAATATGATGATGAACATCACCATTTTTTAAAAAGGCCAAAACAAATATGGTGGATATGAACCCTTTGCAATAGTAGACTTCATCAGGATGACCAGAGATAACTAATAAAGCCACATAGTCATTTTATGAAGAACTGGTTTGTGTCTACATGGTAATTTCTTACCTACAACTTTAGTGAAACGTGGAGACTTTCTACCTAAAAGGGAAAAAATCAGTCATCATCACACTTTCTGTGCATTTCCCATTGAAATAGAAAATGGGAAAGAACTGAATCTCCCTAAAACAAATGAACAAAACAGTACCACTTCAGACAATATCTGGATGTGTGTCTGTCATTTCTTCTGTAAACAAAATCTATGAGTTCATCTGTCCCACCAAACTAAGGAGCTTTCTAACAGAATTTGGTTAATCTCTTGTTTGCTCCTGCATCTTCTGTAACTCTTGTGCATTTTATGCTGCAATATCTCTATAAATTATCTATGATCTGGGACCTAAAGTATGTGAAAATTACCTTCTGTCTTGCAGCAGTACACAAAATTGGGAATAGGGCAGGTTTTTGTTAGAGACTTGTATTCTCTCCTTGAACACCTTTGCTTACAGGTACCTTGACATGTCACTACTGGAAAAAAAAAATACGGCTCTTTGAATAAGATAGCAACAGCTACATTATTAGACCTTTCCCATTTACACAGAAAAGACAAGAGAATTACATTTCTACTGAACTGAAGTCCAGTTCCAAAAGTCTGTTTTCGAAAGTGAAGAGTGAAGTTGAAAAAGAGTTGAATTAAGAAAATGTGTGAATGGGTCCATCGCTACAAATTCAACAGTTTTTAAAAGTCACTCATTCATTTTCCGATTCTGCTTCACATAAATGTTTTATCCCTAGGCATCTTATCCTGTAGAGCCAGAGTGGTGTAGTATTTTGAGTGTTGGACTATGACCCTGGAGACCAAGGTTTGATTCCCTTCTTGGCCATGGAAATCCCCTGGGTGATTTTGCACACTTTGCCAGTGATGAGGACTCAAGTCAACTGACTCGGATCTAAGTCAGACTCAAGTTGCTTCAAGGACTCGACTTGGACTTGACTTGGCAATAAATGACACACTGACTCAAATCATAACTTGCATATTTTTAGTACCGACTTGCTGCCCTTGGTTCAGTAACATAACACATTCACCCAGAAATCTTACAACTTAAAACAATGCTTCCATCTCTTTTTGCCTACAAGTAACATGACAATCTGTTTCAAGTCCAAAGCTTGGACCAGTTCTCAGAGGGGGACAGTTAATGTGTAAGGCAATGGGCTTGAGATGGGGTTGAGGTCTGCTCAGCAGCCTGTCCCTGCTGCTGAGCCTTCTAAAACTTTTCCTGACAGACCTTTATTCATCTTGGTTGCCTTTCTCTGGACACATTACAGTACACATTACAGCTTGTCAATATCCTTCCTGAGCTGTGGTGCCCATAACAGTATCAAACAAATGGGCATTAAAAGGGAGGAATTTTAAAAAGTGATATGGTTCCTAGTTTTAAGATGACATGCAGAGCCCTTGAATAGATGGACCTCCTCTTGGAATCTGTTCAGAGTTTAAAATGAGGCCTTGGTTAGACCTCTGCTTTGGTTAGACCTCACCTAGAATACTGTATCCAGTTTTGGATGCCACAATTCAAGAAGGATATTGACAAGCTGGAATGTGTCTAGAGGAAGGCGACCGAAATGGTAAAGCATCTGGAAACCATGCCGCATGAGTAGTGATTTAGGGAGCTAGGTATGTTTAGCCTGATGAAAAGAAGGTTAAGAGGTGATTTGATAGTCATGTTTAAATATTTGAGGTCTGAAATATCTTGAAAGTACAAAACAAACAACAACAAATTCCCTTACAGCTGCAGACTGAACCTTTGCACCATTGTACAATGAAGGTACAATGTGCAGAAGTGGAGGTCTGCATGTGGATCTATGGCACAATTAGTATTCATAGTGCACTGGTGAACATTATGATTGGCTCACAGCTGTGCACGGATGCACAGGTATGTATGCAGCTCACACCTGTTGTGCATTTAGTTTCACAACATCACAGTTCACTAATGATATTGTTAGGCTTAAAATTTTAATGCTTGGTAATTTGCTATAGAATTGATGTGAGTTAACAATTAGTTATGGTATTAATTGGCTTTAGACATTTGTAGGTCATCAAACAACCTTGCTTTAGAATTGTTTGTTCTGTCTAGTACCTGTCAGTGGTCAGTATGTGCAGAAAGGAAGGACACTGCTAAAGTTGAAGATATCTTTGAGAATACCCCAGCATATTGACAGGGTCATATAGACCCAGGAAGTTAAGGGTCAGATAGAACATAACACATGTACAAACTGTAACTTTGCTGACGCTGATGCATGAATCTTTCTTTCATGTATGCATTCTTTAATATAAACATAAAAATGGTATAAGAAGACAAGCCAGAGAGAATAAAATCATCCTTCCTGATCACTGCTATTAATGGTGATACTTGGATGGATCCTTTGGCCAAAGTTACTGTGTGAGTGTGTTTTCTTTTATTCTCTTACTTTGACATTTACTCTTCCTACTTTGTGTTTGGGGTTTAATCCAGCTCCGTGTCCACCTGGGGATACAGTGAAAATGTGATTTGTTTATCCACCCTAACAACATGACATTCCACAAATGCCCGGTAGTCCTGCCTCCCTGAAACAGCATCTCCACCATAACCCGTTAGTTTGTCTATGCAAATCCAAGAGATCTGAAAAGCCACTCTTTGATTTTTCTTTTAGACTCACAAAGCCACCACCTTCCCCGCTCTTGGGCATCTTGTTCCAAAACCCTCCCATAGATCATCCATGTTTGTCAAGCCCATAAAGCAATGGAATATTACCTTTTCGGCTACAACAGTAGATTAAGCCAGGGACAAGGCAGGTTTTTGAGGATACCTTATATTCATTAGACAAACATTCTCTCTTGCATTTACCCCGACATTTCGTACCACGAGGATAGACGAATCCTGGAGAAGTAGAAGCAAAGGTGAAAGAAGGCTCCTCCAATTAGAAGTCATCACCTACATCACTAAGCATGTCTCCCATATTTTTTTAAAAATAAAGAATTATCTCTCACATGAACAGAAATTCAATTTTAAAATGTTATTGTTTCTGAAAAGAAGTGCTGAATCTTCTTTGATGAATAAGATCTATGACTGTCCAGCCTTAAAAATTTAAGGCCTTTAAAAAGCCATTCACTCACTTCTTCTTTCTGGTGAAGAATGCATGAAACTTTTCACCCTGTGCTTCTAGCTCTGAAATCTTGCTGCCATTGCCATGATCTCTCCTGTTTACAGCTGTTAATAAGGGGCTTTTCTGCACTACATAACTATTGCACTATAATTCCACATTAACTACCATAGGCTGCCTCCTATGGAATCCTGGGGTCCATAATCTTGGGAGGTATTGGAGTTCTCTGGCTGAGAATTCTAAATATCCCTCCCTAAACTGCAAATCCCATGATTCCATAGAATAGAACTATGGCATTAAAGTGGAATCATAGTGCAATAGTTATGTAGTATGGTTACTTAATATGGACATTCACACTTTTTAAAAATTGGCCTACTTTCTAATTGCATTTCAGATTGACAGTATCTTCTAAAACACCATGTTTCTTGTCAATTAATACACCAGAATGTCACAAAGTTTCATGTAAAAGAAACCACATCATGACAGAATATTACCAGTGATTTTACGACAGGTCATTCAGATGACTGGAAAACACCCCTAAAGCCATAAATTGACAATGTGAAGGAATGATTGTCATTTATGTGAATGTTTCTTACCTAGACTCATGGCGGGAATTGGAGGGATCTTAGGAAAATAGGAATATGGTTCATCTAGAGAGTAGTCTTCAGCATCGTATACACTCTTTTCCCCTTTAAATAGAAAAGGTAAAAGTATTTAGTCTCTTCAGACCAAACATACAGTAGTAAAAAACACAAAAACACTAATGCCCAGCTGGCCTGTTTCTTCAAAAAATACAGTTTCAGACTTTGTCCCAGAAAATCCAAAAGCTAGCTCAATGCATTCATTAATTCTCTCTTTATATTTCAAATCATTTTCCCTCCCCCCAAAAAAACCCCCATGTGAACTTTACATTTATTATTGTTAACTTGCATACAGTTCACTTCGACTTAGGGTGACTCTATGAAAGAGAAGGTTTCAAGTCACCCTATCATCAACAGCCCTGCTCAGGTCTTGCAGACTCAGAGGGCCCTGCCACACTATACTGTTATAGTGTTATTATTCCACTTTCAACATCCTGTGGAGTTCTGGGATTTGTAGTTTACTGAGGCCAAAGAACTTTCTGGCTGAGAATTCTAAAGGACCCTCCCTAACTGCAAATTTCATAGGATGCTGAAAGTGGAATAATATCACTATAACAGTGTAGGGCGGAAAGACCCTGAGTTGTCCATCTGTAATGTAGTCTTCGTTTCCTCCTGCCTTCTCCCTTACTAAGTATTATCGTCTTTTCCAGAGAATCATGTCTTCGCATGATATATCCAAACAAGACAGTCTCAGTTTAGTCTTGGCTTCTCAGGAAAGTTCAGGCTTTGCTTTTATAATTTTTATATTTATATTTTTAATTTGTATTGAGGTTTCATTTTTTTTACACAATAAAAATTTAAACAAGGCGGCAAAAATAAAAAAAGAAAATAAACAGAGAAAAGAGAAAAGGGAAAAAGGAGGTGGGTTAAAAAACATAGGTTAAAAAAGAAGAGAAAAGGCACAGAAAAAAAAAAGGACTTCTTATCTTCTCTTCAGGAGTTATTGTGGTATATAATCAATCTAAACCTCTCTCATCTCTCACAATAATTCCTCATCATCATCCTTTCTATAATGTATACTTGTTGTTGTTGGATGCATTCAAGTCATTTTCAACATATGGCGACCCTAAGGTGAATATTCCATGGGGTTTTCTGGGGCTGAGAGTATGTAGCACACCCAAGGTCACCCAGTGAGTTTCCATGGCTGAGCAGGGAATCAAACTCTGATCTCCAGGATCATAGTCCAGTGCTCAAGGAACTACATCATGCTGGCTTTCAACATATTCCTATTAATATCTAAATGCAAACTTACAAAATCATATAAATATATTCTACAGAAAGCCAAAAACAGTATCTTGGAAAAATCTTTGTAAAAAATTCAAAATTCAGAATGTCAATAAAGATTAGTAGTCTTTAGCAAACACTACTATTACTCTTCCCCTAAGTTAAGATAAACTAATAATCCTCTGTCATTCTAATTCAACAACAACCTACCAATGCAAAATGTCAAATATTAAATCCTTTCATCCTCATTAAAACAGTTTTCCAACTTCTTTTCCAACTGTTTCTCAACTTCTACCTCTTTTCCCAGTCTGCTTATCAAAAAACAAAAACTCCACCTCATTTAATCATACATGATTAAATGGGATCAAAATGTGGGTCACCCAGTCCAGATGGAACAATGGAAAAGATTGTGAAGAAGAGATTTGAAATTCAGTCTAATTTAAAAGACAATTTTATACAATGATGTATAGGTCGTATTTGCCTAAAAAAAAATGTCTAAAATATATAAAGGTTCTTCAAGAAATGTTGGAAGTATACTTAATAAGGTGGGACTTTTTTCATATTTGGGGGACTTGTGATAAAGCAAAGAAATTCTGGGTGGTGATGCTCCATTTGATGGAGGACATTCTTAAGATTAATTTTTTTTTATAATTATATTTATTACCACAGTTTTCACAATGTTCATCTACTAATTTCAGTAATCAATGCATATATATATATAAAATTAATAAAAACAGTGTGTAAATAGTAATAACATATGTTCATATATCTATATCTATATCTATCTATCTATCTATCTATCTATATATATATAACAATAATATGTAATATTATATGATAATATATAAGTATCCTATCCTACATTATGCCTTTGCAAAGTTACTTGCTTGTATCCATCTTTTTCCTTACAATATGGCATTTAATTATTTCTTATCTCATTTACATTATATTTCACTTCCTTACTCCCCTGGAGTTAATTCTTTCTAGTCACAATCATGTGTCTCTTTCCTTACCCTCCCTTTTCTAACTTTACATGCCGTTTCTTAATTTATTTTCAACCATACCTTTTATTATTGTTTTAAATGTCTGAACCTTATGTTACATTTTCCTATATTCTCCTCTATGTTGGGAGGAAAAACCTTTCTATTTGCTTCCATTTTGATTCGTTTGCTTCTTGATTTTTCCCTGTATCATCGAAGTTAATCTGTCCATCTCTTTGTATTCCAGAACCTTAACTTTCCATTCTCCTATTTGTGGGACCTGATTATTTTTCCACTTTCGTGCAAATTCCGTTCCGGCGGCTGTAATCATATAAAGAATTGTTCTCCAATGCTTTTTTTCTTTGCTCTTTATCTATTTTTTGTGTCATGTTCAAAAGAAATATTTCAGGTATCAATGGAATGTTTATCTGTAATGCTCCTGCAATTGTTTCTTGTACTCTTTTCCAGTATGCTTTAGCTTTATCGCAGGTCCACCATACATGATAATAGGTCCCATTTTCTCGACCACATTTCCAACATTTGTTCTCTCTTGTTTTATATGTCTTATTAATTTTCACGGGATCGAGATGCCATCTATATAACATCTTTAAATAATTTTCCTTCAAACTCTGTGCTGCCGTAAATTTTTGTGTTTCTGACCAACTCCTCTCCCAATGTTCCAGTTGAATCACATGGCCTATGTTCCGCGCCCATACAGTCATCGAGGGTTTTATCTGCTCCATTTCTAATTCTCTCTCTATTTGTAATTTATATAGTTTAGAGGTCAGTTGTTTCTGTGGTTTAAATAGAATATTTTCAAACTGCTTATTATTTTCATCTGTTTGAAATCCCTCTAATTTCCTGTCCATATTATACCTTTCTTTAAGTTGTCTGTGTAAAAACCATGAACATTTAAACCCTTCATGTTCTAATTCTTCTCTGGTTTTTAATCTTGTTTCCTGATTCTCCCCAACAATTATCATATTTTGATACTTTATTATTTTCTCTTGTGGTTCTCGCCATCTGCTGTAAAATGCCTCATGAGGAGAGATCCATAATGGAATTTTTTTATAATATTTTTTCTTAAATTTGTACCAGTTTACTAATCGTGCTTTCCTTAAAAAGTGATTCTGGAATTCTTTGTCTACTTTATGTTTATTGTACCAAACGTACGCATGCCATCCCATTCGAAGTCCGGCTCCTTCCAAATTTAAGATTTTTTCATTTTGTAGTGTTAGCCATTCTTTAACCCATGTCAGGGAATTTGCTTGATAATAAATTTTCAGATTGGGAAGCCCAAAACCTCCTTTTTCCTTCTTCTCTGTTGGAAATTTTCATCTTATTCTTGGTCTCTTTTTGTCCCAGATAAATTTAGAAATTTCTCTGTGCCATTCTTTGAATGGTTTCTCATTTATGATTACAGGTAGATTTTGAAACAGGAAATTTAATTTTGGCAGCACATTCATTTTAATTGTTGCGATCCTTCCCAGTAATGACAATTGAAGCTGATTCCAATTATTTAGTGATTTCTTAATTTCTTTCCACGTATTTTTGTAATTGTTCTCGTATAGTTCATTGTTTCTTTTGGCAATCCATATTCCCAGATATTTAACTTTCTTTTCTAGTTTGAAGCCTGTTTTTTGAGCCAATGTTCTTTCTTCTTCCAGTCTCATGTTTTTGGTTAGGATTTTTGTTTTCTCCCTGTTAATTCTGAATCCTGCTAACTCCCCAAATTGGTTCAGCTTTTCTAAAAGTTTGTCTATATTTGAGTTTGGGTCCTCTAAGATTATCACCAAGTCATCAGCGTATGCTTTTAGCTTGTATTCATGACTCTTTACTTTGCATTCCTTCAGTTCAGGGTCTCCCTTTATCATCTTTATTAATATTTCAATTGTTATTATAAATAGTAAAGGCGATAAGGGGCATCCTTGCCTTGTGCCCTTTTTGATTTCGAAATTTTTCGTTTTTTCCCCATTTATAATTAATGTGGCGACTTGGTCTTTATATATTTCTTTAATCCATTTTATATGTGTATCTCCGAAATTCATTTTTGCCAATACATTAAACATAAAGTCCCATCTCAAGTTATCGAATGCCTTCTTGGCATCAATAAAAATCAAGGCTAACTTTTTCTCATTATTTCTCTCATAGTATTCTATAACATTCAGAATTGTTCTTATATTGTTTCTTAATTGTCTGTTTGGTAAAAATCCATTTTGTTCTTCCTTTATGATTTCTTGTAGGATCTTCTTTGTCCTGTCTGCTAGTATACTCATAAAGATCTTGTAATTGACATTTAGCAGTGAAATCGGTCTGTAGCTGCCTGGTTCTTTTGGGTCTCTCCCTTTTTTTAATAAAAGTGTAATGCAAGCCTCACTCCAGGAGCTTGGTCACCCTCCTTCTATGATTTCATTGAATAATTCCAACATGTATGGAACCAGCTCTTCTTGCAGATTCTTGTAATACGCGACCGAGAACCCATCCCGACCCGGCGCTTTTTCCGAATTGAGTTTCTTAATTGCTTCTACTATCTCTATTGTTGTTATTTTAGCATTTAGTGTTTTCTGTTGATCTTCTGTTAGTTTAAGAATCTTCTGTTTCTCCAAGAAGTCCAGTATCTTTTCCTGTTTCTTTCTGTCTTTTACATCATATAATTCCCTGTAGTATCTGAGGAAAATTTGTTTAATAGTTTCTTGATCTGTTATCGTCTTGCCTCCTATGTTTACTTCTGTGATCAGGCCCCTTTCTTTTTCTTTTCTCAAATTATAAGCTAGCCATTTGCCAGGCTTATTGGCCTGTTCAAAGAATCTTTGTTTAATTCTCTTTAGGTTCTTATTAATTTCCCATTGGTGTTCTGATTTCATCTGTTCTTGCAGCATCTTCAGTTCTGTTCTAGTATTTGTATCTGTTGGATGTAGTCTTAATTGCTCTTCCCGTTGTTTAATTTTTTTCATTATTTCTTGATATTTTACTTGTCTCTTTTTCTTCATTTCCGTTCCCCATTGAATGAAATGTCCCCACATTACTGCCTTGCTTGCATCCCAAATGGTACTCAATTTAACATCACTTGTCACTTTTTCTTTAAAGTAGTTTCTTATAGTTTCTCTGATCTTTTCCGAGTAACTCCGACTTTGGAATATGTAGTGATTCAACCTCCATCTTCTAGGTCTTTTTAATGTTTTGAACTCTAATTGGATTGGGTTGTGGTCGGAATATATATTCTTAAGATTAAAATTTACCTAAAACTTGAAATGTTCTTATTGGGACTGATGCATAACCAGATAAATAAGAACTTTGTAAAAGTTATACAGTATATGACAACAGTGGTGCAGACACTGGTCTTTTCCGTACTCTACCTGACCTCAGCAGCATCCCATGGGGATCCCAGTAAAGCGTCTCCAGGAAGAGAGCACGACGTGTTACCCTGTTTTCTGGGGGTCCCAGGAGGGACACCAAATTGCTATCAAAATTATAGAGGTTGGGGAAATTAGTTCAGAGCACAAGTTGGCAAAACGAGAGGCAGGGTAACTTAGCAGGATCTTGCAACCCAGTGTCTACAGGGTCAGGCCAAGTCAAGAAGCAGACCGGTTGGAAAATAATGAATGATCTTTATTAAATACAGGCACACAATGTATGCAACACAAACACACAGATAACTAAGGAAAATAAAGGTGTGAGTAAGATAGCGGGATTTTTAGAGGGATAGTTGGTTCGGATGATACGAAACCTGTCCTGAAGTCCAGAAGAAAATGGAGAGCAAAGCTGGGGTTTGATGTATCTCAGCACGTGGGGCTGAGGGGAAGCTCGCCAAGCGAAATGGCAGCAAGGTGATCTGGAACTCGGGAGCGATCCAAGGAAGCGCTCAAAGTCAGGGGTTTTTATAAGGAGAATTGTGACCGCAGGCTAGGTCGGACTTTTGGAAAACAATAGATTTGGAGTTGGAGACAAAGCCTCCGAAAGGTCAGAATTTGAATGATTGAATTAGAGCCGAATTTATCAGTAGAGTAGCCGGTATGCAAACGCAGAATACTTGAGCATTGTATAGCTTGATCATCAAGCTGCCAGCACTAGGCAGAGGATCTTTTGAGAGTTGCTCGCATACCTAACGGAGGTACTTGCCTTGAGGTCTCCTAAATCGGCGAGTCAGCTGTTTTCTGGCCTATCTGTATTGTGTTGGAATATTACGGTGATTATCGGCCGAGCCTGTATGCGTGCTTTTCCGGGGGCCTCGCAAGCACGTGGAAGGGATATGTGAAGCTGAATTAGTGGTATCCAAATATATCTTTTTATATCCCCAAAGCTCAGGCTAACCAGGACAGTAATAGACAGGAACATCTCCCTCCACCCCAGCTGCCTCCAGGAGTGCAGGAGGCATGATGGCTGCACCTCTTCCTTCTGCAGCACAGCCAGGCACTGTTTCAGGCTGCGCTGGGGGCAGGAAGTGTGGCCATCATGCTTTCTGACTCTTCACAGCTCAGATAAGTGCAGGAGGTCAGTGAGAGAGCTGTGCAATCACCAGTCCCCATTAATCATTTGCGGCAGGATGTCTCTACCTGAGGAAGGGAGAACGACAGGACACAGATGACATCATGCATAAGTGTCATCCAGATCCCGTCCTTCTCCCACCACCAACATGACATCCTGCAGAAAGAGCCATTGAATGGATGAAAAATGATACTAAGAGCTATCTCACGGTGATTGGATGATGAAATTGCTGGGCACAGTGTTGATGCACAAATTAACATTGTTAATCAGAGAAGGCACTTTGAAGGAATTCAAGAATCAATGGCAGAAGGTTATTTTTTTTTAAGATAAGTTAGAAGGAGATACACAACACTAAGTTTTGAATAAAAATATTGGAATGATTATTGTTGAACCTTATTTTGAAATAAGAGTGTTCAACATTTAACACGAGTAGTTGAATCATTATTTTATACGTATGAATGTAGTTTAAATTTTATGAATTATATTATAGAAATATAATTATTTAAATATAATATTAGACAGTTAAGATGATCCTTTAAGTAAGAATATTGATAGAGTTTAGAGAAAGTATAATAACCCTTTCTTAGGCCATTTCCGCATGGGGCGAGGGAATCGCCCTGTGCCGGTACTTACCGGACTTCTTGGCTCCACGCTTGGGTCGAGGCTGGTCGGGAGCAGTGCATGGCTGCTGCTCCGCACTGCTCTGGGGAAGAAAATGGCAGCTTCCAGTTGGTTGAGGCTCTCCAATAGCCGCTGAAGCTAGCCAGCCAAAGCCTGCCCCTGGCAGATCGCAGGCTCGCACTGGTGCGAGCCTGCAAATCTGCACCGGAGTGCAGGCACGGAGTGGCACGCTCCATGCTTTTGAAAGACCTGTTTCAAGCAGTCTTTCAAAAGCACGCTGAATGACCACTTCGGGTCGTTCCAGAATGGGCTGAGGTGCGGAACTACATTAAGTAGGTCTGACCCAGTCCGCTCCCAGGTGCAGACGTCCTCCCTGGAGGATGCTCTGCACCGTTTCTTTAAGCCCATGCGGAAATGGCCTTAGTTTCCCTTATCTATGGAGTTGAAAGTAAAGTGTGACTTTATTTATCCCCTTATGAGTTGTAGTTGTTGCATTCGTTAGTTATCTTGATTAGTCAGTAAACATTTTATTGTCCTGGTCTGTTTGTTTCTCTATATGTTACTTTATAGAGTTAAATATGTCTTTAAAAAATTTTTTTTTAAAAAAACTCCACCTCATTATATTTCTTCCTTTTTCCCTTTAAATATTCCATAACTATCTCCCCCTCCAAAAAAATAGCTCTCTCTCATGATAATGTCCCTTGTAATTGTCTAACCTGTCAGTCCACAAATAAAACCACCTTAACATCATTTTAAACAGTTTCTTAAATTTCGTATCTCTCCCCAAACCTCATCTCAGTTTATAACAACTTCCTTTAGACTAGAACAACATCGAACATCCAGGAACAGAATACCATCTATAGTCCAATAAACCCAACTGTTTATTTGTTTACCAGTTTATATTTTAAATACCCCCCCTTTTTTTTTGGCAAACCTCTGCCAAGGCACAAATTCAGCATCACTTATCAAATTATCAATACCTCAAATTCCATAATACCTGAGGAGGAAACATCCTTCCACAAAACAACTTCTTAGGCCCTTTTTGCATGAAAGGGCCCCTCGAGCGTTGCATGAATGTGAGGAGTCGTCCACAAGATGCACTCACAATTGCATGACGCTCCAGGATAGGGCAGGCGCTGGTCGTGCACTTTTTCATTTTTGGCTTTGAGCCAAAAATGGTGCACGACTGTGCATTGCTCTGGGGTCCAACCACACTTGCCATGCATGTGGAGCTCTGGAATCACGGCGCTCACTATTCCTGCCCCAGCACAGCCTGAGAAAGTCCCAGGCTGCACTGCGGAAGGAAGACGCAGTGCTCTCACATGAGCGGGCGACAGCTGTGGAGCTGAAGGAACCAGGACGCGAGATCCTCTCGCTGGAGGCTGCTTGCATGATCCCCGCACCCCAGCTCCGTGAAAAGGTGCGTTGCGGAAAGGGCCTTAGTAATCTTGTTGTCTTTTGTTCTCTTCTTTCTCCCCTTCCAGCAGCCTAGCTGAAAATGAAATATGTTCAATATCCTTCTAGAACTCCTCCTCCCTCCATGATTCTGTTCTCTTCTGTGACTTTATTTTAGATCTCAGCATTCCTCCTTCCAAGATCTCAAATATCTTTCAGGAAAGGCATCCAACTTTTCTTCTCTTTTCCGTGTCTCTGATATTATTCCTCTCTCCATTATTTGCAATAAGTCCAGTATTCTTTTCTGGACCCTCTGGAAACACTTCTAAACTCCAAAATCATCTTGGTCTGGCAGTGCACCACATCTGTAATTTTCTTTGTCTGATTCTCTGATTTTCACCACATCTTCATATAATCTGAAACTCTTAATATCATTTTTCATCCATTCAAATTCCCTCAGTATCTCCTGCCAAATAGCCAGGTCACTTTCTTTTTTCTAAGGGTTGCATCATTGTAATTCTTCTATTAAGCAAAATTTGGCATAAATAGAGTTAACACTTTTGTCTTCACAATGACTCCTCTGTTACCATTGTGTTGCCATTACACAGTCTGGCTATTTAGTTTCTCTCATTCAGATTGCTTTCAATGGGATACTTCTCCACTCTCCGAAACAAATCCACTTTCTCATAACAAAGCAATCTCTCTGCTTGGTTAGTTTTTGTTTACAGAGCACTAGTAAAGTCAATCTTCCAGTGTTAAAAAATACCATTACAACTTTTAATGTTATTTCATCCACTTAAAAAAAAGCAACTTTTTAAAAAAGTCTTGTTAAACTTTCTGCTTTCAATCTGCAATTTTAAAATTCTTTAAAGCAATCCTTAAAGTCGTTCGTGTTAGTATGGAAAGCAGAAAACTCACTGAGGTATTAATGTTACCATGGAATCAGTGATCTCTTTTAGCTTTAAGAATTCCAGGTTGTCGTTTTTTTAAAAGTAGTTAAGAAAGTGAGATGCAAGCTTAGTGTCCTTTACAAGCTTGTAAACAACCTCATGAGGTTGATGGAATTTTCTCATGGTTCCCCTCCATTTCACTTGCTTTGCACGCCATGATCCCTGCAGGTTTAGCATAGTTCTTGGACCTTTGAAGTGATCTCTGCTTTCTCCCCATCTCCATTGAGAGAATCACCAGCTGAATCTTGCCTCAGCAACAATGATCATCAATGCTGCAGCTTTCCATTTCATTAAGCTCTGTGGAAGAATGTCAGCTCATTGTATGTTCACCTGGAAGTCCCAGGGAGAATTTATCTTTGATTTAGGATCTTCCCCCCCCCCTTTTTTTTTTGGTCTCTTACCAGTACATGATATCAGTAAAACTCTTTTCCAGTGCCACATTTCAAAGGAGTTGATTTTCTTCCTCTTAGATTCTTTCACTGCCCAGCTTTCACAATCATACATCAAAATTGGAAATACAATGGCATACACAATCTTAATATTCAATTATATTATATATCTTTACACTTTACTATTTTGTCTAGTTCATTTATAGCTGCCCTTCCAAGTCCTAGTTTTCATCTGATTTCTTGACTTCAGTCTCTGCTTTGATTAATGACTGGGTAAAGGTATAGAATATCTGATTCCACTGTCTTCATCATCTAGTTTAAAGTTATATAAATCATTTGTGGTCATTATTTTTGTTTTCTTAATATTCAACCGTAAACCTGCCTTTGAACTCTCTGCCTTGATTAAACATCTTTTTTTGCATTTACCCCAGCGCTTCTTAGAAAGTGAATTAAAGAACCCTGAGAAAGGATTAACAAGAATACAAAAAAGTTTCTCAAATAAGAAGTCTTTACAACTGAATCTAAGCATTTTCCATTTACATAGTACAGGCAAAAAAGAATGACCAATCTCAGGATTATAAGGGCAATTCTAAGAGGCTTCTATTTAAAAAAAAAAAAGCAAAATCTCCACTGATAAAAATTCTTATGAATTCAACTCCTTTTTATTTATTATATTTAATAGATTAAATAGATATATTGAGAACCATTGTGGTGTAGTTGTTTGAGCATTGGACTACAATTCTGGAGACAAGGGTTTGAACCCCAGCTCAGCCATGGAAACCCAGTGGGTGACCTTGGGCTGGTCACACTCTCTCAGGGTCAGAGGAAGGCAAAAGAAAACTCCCTTTGAATTGATCTTGCCAAGAAAAGTTTGCCTTAGGGTTGCCATAAATCAGAGATGACTTGAAGGCCCACAGAAACAATCACATATCATCTCCCAGCCCTCAAGGGCTCCAGTGTGAAACAACTGTTTTGGAAGCTCAAAAGAGATGAAGTCAGCCTAACTTTTTGGGGTAGGCAGTTCTATAGCAGTGGGATGGCTGCAGAGAAGGGTCTGGTAATGTGTTCCCACTATCCTAACTTCATGAGGTGTTGCAACAAGCCACAGGAGTTTCTTTGATGTCAGGATCTCAGATTTTGAGGAGTCCCATACGGTTAGATTTTTTTTTAAAAAAAAGACTATTCATTCATTTTTACATTCCGCACTGGAGTAAATGAAACATATCACTCTTGCACATTTTACTTGAAATCTCCAACCATCACCACCACTGACAGACATTTTTTCTTTCCATTGACACTGTAGAAAAGTTGATTCTGGGCCTATATGAAGAAACTCCAAGTGTTTAAAAAACTGCTTTCCAACTGTGTTTCAATATGCACACCTCTTTCATGTTATGATGTATTACCAAATAATTCACAAAAATATTATCATTTTTAAATGCAAAAAGTGGACTTCAGTGCAGGACAGAAACTGCTCCTGCTCCTGCAGCCTTATATTCATTGTTTAAACAGACTGGCTTGCATCGAAGTGACCTTTCCTTACCTGGAGTGCGGGTGAAAGGCACTCTATCTGCAAAGGGATCTTCCAGAAAGAAGATGGGATCACGGCTTCTAGGTCCTCCTTTAAATAGAAAAGGTAAAAGCATTCAGTCTCTCAAAACCATAAATATAATTCTGAAAGCAAACAAAACACTAGCATTTCAGAAAATATCCAGGCTCCTGTTTCGCTGTTTCTTCCGTGGAGAAAATTTGTGAGTTAACCATCTAGTGAAATTCAAAAACTTCTTCCAGTTACTAATCGATTCCCTTCAAAGTAGTTTCAAGATAGTTGTGCTTCTCACAAACAGTGCATTTTATTTCACAATACCTCATCAATTCCCCTGTGTTCTTCTGTACCGTAAAGCAGGGAAATTTTACCTTTAATTTTGCAACAATAAAGAAAACCATTAGCAGGGCACATGCTTGCTGAAGCCACATATTCATGAAGTGAACAGACTTGCTTGCATCGACATCTTCTCACTTTGATGGCTCTTGGCAATTCTTTTAACAGAAAGAAAATAAGTGTGTTCAAATACCCATCTTTCCTTATCTTCCATTACTCTGTACTGAGAAATCCACCAGAACATCAATATTATTCTAGCAAATAACGAAAAATAAAGGAATGCTATTTGCCTCTTTTACAGGTACAACACAGCTTGGGAAGTTACTTTTTAAAAGTTTTTGACCACCATGCCAATTCCAAAGCCCCTAAAGTTGCTGTTGTAATTGTCAAAATAAAGCTTTAATTAATTAATTAATTAATTAATTAATTTGCAGCAACAAATGAAATAGTTACTTTTTACTTAACATTTTAAAAGACAACAACATACTTCAAGACACTGGCCAGCAGTGCAAAAGAGGGCATCTGTGTTGTCAGTGTAAAAGTAGCAAATTGCCATTATAGTTTCATCAGAAAAGAATTATGCCTCTTTTTGTTACCACTGTAATGTAACTGAGGCCATTTCCGCATTAAACTGTTATAGTGCTATTATTCCATTTTCAACATCCTATGGAATCCTGAGGTTTGCAGTTTAGAGAGGGGCCTTTGCAAACTGCAAACTCCAAGATTTCATAGGATGTTGAAAGTGGAATAATAGCACTATAACAGTCTACTGAGGAAATGGTCCTAGTAATGCTTCAGTTATTGTGCAAAGGAGTTCATTACAAATTTCTCATTTTAGTGCCTGTGTAGTGACTTTGAGCAGGAGGGTACATAATAATGACCAGAGCTTATCATCTAATGAACATAGTTTGCGTACTGTCATTGTACAAGTACCTTGGACTGTATGTACCCCAGCATTTCTTACCTAGATTTGTGATGGGAATGGAAGTCATGTCAGGAAAATCTGAGTATGAATTGGGAAGGAAGTCATCCTCATTATGAATATTCCCTTTAAACAGAAAAGGTTAAAGAATTCAGTCCCTCAAGACCCTGAGACACAAAAACAGAGCATTCTTTTTGACCATTTCTTCAATGAACATAATCCAGCTGTTGCATTGTATTAATGCCTCTGCCCCAATATTTCTTACCAGGAGGTATGAAGGAATATGGAGGTATTTGGGGGAAATGAGCCTCTAACCCTGAAATAAAAAGGACAAAGTTATATATTAGAACAAATCACAGGAGATAAAAAGCATGCTGCCCCAAACATTCACTCTTAAACATTAAACACTGAATATCCAGAACTAAGAAGTCATAACCAGAAGCTCTATTTCTTGTCTATCGTTTTGTGTATTTGTCACTAAGGCCCTTTCCACACTTGGTTATTAAGGCAGGCCAATGTGTCTTGCCACAGAGGTCTTCTGCACGTTGGAGCGGACTAGGTTCGGTTTATTTACTTTTGTTCTGCATGTAATTCCAACTAAATGCGCCCCCATGTGGTGGTAAAGTGCACTATTTGAAAACCGGAAGAAATCGGTTTTCCAATTTTCCAGGTCAAACCAATTCATACTTTCACAGTGGTGCAGACATGTATATTTGCTCCAATGCAAATTGGTGGTCAGGGGAAGGCTCATGGGAGGGGCCAGGGGATAGTATGGACTTACGCACATATGCAATGATGTACTAAACCATGCAAAAAAAAGGGGGGGCCAATCACAGCTGACAGGGTGGGTTGAGGGGAGTAGCTGGAGTGGCCACGGTGGAGGCAGTGTGGATTCATGAACTTGCACTCTTCCGAATCAGAATGGAACATACGCAGTAGCTGTGTGGAAGGAAATGAGGGAAAGTCCATTTTGTCTCAAGCCCAGAAAATCCGGTAAGAAACAGCACGAACCGATTCACCAGCCTTGTGCGGAAAGGGCCTAAATGGGACTGGACTGATGGTGATTCTATGAATAAGAAAGATGCAATTCCTGTTGAAGTCCTGCTTATACATATTCCATTTAAACAGAAAAGGGAACAGAATTCATCCTTTCCTCAGGATGACAGCATCCCAGCATGAGGACACAAGAGGACTGGGACTTCAACGATGCTTCTACATGATGTTATCATAGTCCCACTCTTCTTGCTTCACCAGCTGACACGATCACAGGGTATATCATTGACAGAGAAACTCTGTCAATAACACCCCCAGTTGCGTGAGCCTTCCATTGCAGCTGGCCATGAAGAAAGGCCAGAAGCACAATCACATGCTTCCTTCCCCGCTGCAGCATGGGAAGAAGGCTGGCTGCAGTGAAGAAAGAAGAGGTGTGTCCCTTGTACTCCCTTCCACAAGCAGCTGGTTGTGCATGGAGGAAAGTATTGGGGACATGCTCTCATCCTGGCAGAGACACTACTGGGATGACACCTGGATGACAACAGAGCAAGGTAAGATGTGGAAAGGGCCTCAGTGTCTCAAGACCACATAAACACTGGTATTCCAGAAAACAACCAGACAGCATTGTTCACCCATCACTTCAATGAACCAATTCTATGAGTGTGATCATGCATACCAGTTAAATACCTCTTTAAAGTGAACCATTCCTTCTTTCCTTGAAGCTTACAGTATTTGCATCTCCTTCACCTCCTGAGCATCTTACCCTGAAATCTCTCTATAAACCATTCATATTCTTCTGGCACATAAAGCAGGGATATAGTACCTTTCCTTTTACAACAGCTGATAAAGCCAGGAAACTGAAGGGATATTTGTAAAGCTACATATTCATGATTTAGATATCTTTGCTTGCATTTCTTAGTATGAAGTTGGATGGGTCCTGATAAAGCGTTAACAAGCACAAAAAGTAGCTCCTACAATGAGAAGTCATTAATCCATCTGTTCAGCCAGAGATGGGCGAAATGCAGCCCATGTGCTTCATGTGCCCACCCTGGCTCGTCCAATGCAATCAATCAATCAATCAATCAATCAATCAATCAAATGAAAAAAAAAATCCAACATGGTCCTCAAATGCAAAAAACGAAAAACAGTTTAGGTCTGGGAGAAACAGGAAATGAACAGGAAGTGACTTCTGCTCACTTCTGCTCAGTAGTTACCATGACTTCTGCTGGCTTCCTGTTGCTAAAAAGGGCCTCTCCTGGGCCAAAAAGAGCATAAGAAGGCCAAAAACTTGGTAAAAATGCCATCCATGTGCCCTGGGGAGAGTCTGGGGACAAAAGATGATTTTATTTTTTTATTTTTTTTTGTGGGAGGGTGTACAGTGGGAGACTGCTGCTCTCCAAGGTCTCCTGAGGAGCTAAGGCAGCTCTCCGCTCTTCCACTGTTATACACCCATGCCTTAGGCATTTCTATTTACATAGAAACACAAACACATATTGTTTCTCTTTCACACACACAAAGTAACAGCTCTCAAGATTAGAAGGCCAATTCTAAAATGCTTCTGTTTCTCCACCCCAACCCAAAAAGAACATAAAATGGTTTCTTCTTCACTGAAAAAAATTCTGATGAATTCAAGATCTCTTAAAAATCACTCATTAGTTCTCTTGTTCTGGATTAGAATACATGAAGCATTTCACAGTTATGCATTTCACTGAAATCCCTCAGCTGCCACAAATTTTTACCTTTCCAACAACAACAAAGGTGATTTCTCTGCTTATATGTAGAAACTCACTGGCTTTTAAAATCTTCATTTTCTGATGATTTTGATGCACACATATTTCCATACCTTCTGGACCCTCTGACTGTGAAATCCGTTTCATGTATAACATCATAAAAAGTCAACATTTTTCCACCAATTAACAAATGAAAAGGAATGTTGTCTGCCTTTTTACAGCAGCGGCAGAGTTTGGAAAGTTACTCTTCAAAAGTAAAGAACTGCATTTGTAGTTCCAAGGCTCCTAAAGTATTTAGTTCCCGTTATTGTCATAATTAAGATTTGTTTTTATTTAGCTATAATCCCAAAGCAACCTAAGTAGTTACCGTGTAAAAATATTTCCGAAAATTGAAATGTTTCGAGCCCCTGGCCTGCAGTAGAAAACACACTTAAGTGAAGAGGCCATCCTCATTGTACACATAAAAATAATAATACATTGTTACAGAAATCTATCTCTCTTTATATTACAATTGCAATGTAACTCAGCAAGGCTTAGTTATCACTAAAAGGAGTTCATTACATATTTCACATTACTTGTGACTGCTCTACTCTCTGAGCAGTACAGTACAGGGGTACAACCAGAATTTATCATATAATGAATATTATTTGCATGTATGCACATCTGTTATTCATGCATGCCTTTCCTTGCCTTAAATTCTGCAATTTCTTACCTGGGGTCATGAAGGGAGCTGAATGTCCTTCAGAGGAATGAACACCTGGGATTGGAACTAGAAGGAAGCAGCCAGGGCAAAGTTACATACATGAACAAACCACAGGAGCTACTACAGAATACACCTGACATCTGGGTGCAATTAGAAAAGATTATTCTAGAGATAAGAATAAAACATCCTAAAGCAACTGTGATCCTATTGGGAGACTTTAATGCTAGGGTGGGAGCTTCCGTACCTATTAAATGACACATTTTGGCATTCCAGTGATACCAAAAGGAATAGGACTGGCTCCAAATTCATCTCCCTGTTATATACATGCAATCTTCATATTTTAGGAGGCAAAGATAGTTGCTTTATATATCCTTTTACCTTCCATACCGGGAATGCAAGCAGTGTTCTGGATTATATATGTGTTCCTACTAACAACACCAACTTATTTTCAGAGATTCAAGTTTACGTAAGGGAGGACAGTGACCATCAACCAGTTGCAGTCAGTTTTTATGGCAGCTCTGATCTGAGACCACTTATACCACAAGACGAGAGGCTACTCACTAACCTTGAAATTAGGCTGAATAGGAGGCTTAAGTGGGCCAAGGTGGATATCGAGGCAATTTCTAGTTTTCTGAACTCTGAGAAAGCCCAGTCCCCAAGACCCAAAGGAAATTTTTACTGGGTATGCCAATCTGTGTTCTATGTTAAAGGAACATCTAATAAATAAACTGCCAGTCAGAAATTTCCAACCCGTACAATCTAACTAGTTTGACCTGGATTGTTCTCACTCAAAAAAGACACTAAAAGCAGCCATGCGTCTGGTTCAAAAGAAACCTACACCAGATAATCACACAAAGATGCTAAAGATAAGATGCAATTATAAAAACCTAATAGCCTCTAAGAAGGTTCAGTATACAGCCACAGCTAGAAAAATCATCAAAAGGGTCAAACACAGCTACTTTTTGGAATATTGTATCTGGCATGCTGAAGGAACGTAAGCTACCATTTGACATTCCCATTCCAGCTTCAGTTTGGGAGGACTTTTATACTGCTTTGTTTGCTAACCCCAACCAGGATTCCAAAGGAAAGAGAATCTTTGTGCAAATACCCACTGTTAGCTCCTCCCTTTGGCCACCGGTGTCAGTGACAGAAATTAAACATATCATCCAGTCGTTAAAACCTAATAAAGCACCTGGTGAAGATTCCCTGAACCTCTGGAACTTTTCAGGGCACATATTGACTGGTGGGCACCACTGTTGGCAGAAATGTTCACATACATAGACAATGCAGGCCATATTCCAACAGGATGGGAACTTTCCATCATAGTTCCCATATATAAAAAGGAGATAGGGAAGATCCCAGAAATTATAGACCCATAAGCCTTATTGACATAACAGCTAAGATGTATGCAAAACATCTCCTAAGTAAAATTGAGGACTGGGTAACTGAGAAGAACATACTAGTGGAAGAACAGGCCAGGTTTAGATCTGGATACTCTACAATGGATAATTGTTTTATTCTACATCATCTTATTACCAAATATACAACCAATGGCAATCATCTATTTACAGCCTTTATAGACCTGAGTGCAGCGTTTGATTCCATAAACAGAGACATCTTATGGAGGAAGCTGGCTAAGTTAAACATGGAACCTAGACTCCTATATCTGTTAGAGGCCCTTTATACAAATACATCCTTGAAGGTCCGTACAGGATGCAACGGCTCCCTTACTCGGAATATACCCACCACTAAAGGTGTTAGACAAAGGTGTATTCTGGCCCCGATGCTGTTCAATCTCTATGTTAATGATATTCCTGAATTTCTTTATTCTACAGATGTACACATGTCAAAGATTCTAAACAGGCATATTAATATCCTTCTATATACAGATGGTATGGTTCTAATGGCTCATTCCCAAGTAGGTCTGAGAAGATTGTTGAGGAAATTCAGAGCATATTGTGCAGCCAACTCTTTGAACATCAATAAGTCCAAATCCAAAATGGTGGTATTTGGGAAAAGACGGGTCAAATATAACTGGTACTTGGACGGGGAGCCAATAAATCAAACTGAATGCTTTTCATACTTAGGGGTTGTTTTTACAGATATAGGGCCTTGGACTAAGCATTTCAAACAAAGTTCCACAAAGGCTACGGTAGGTTATTGAGACACTTGCGAATATTAGGTCGATGAAATGGTTGGCCCAAAATAAAAAGTCCTTTCAAATAGAAAAATATCTGACAATGGGCCTGACCCAATATTATAGAACAGCTTTAACTAGAGCAAGATTCGAGCAGGTAGATTCCATGGTCAGATATGGACGATTCCATCAAGTGCCATATATCGAGAGAACATGTGTCTGTGGGGCATCTAGAATAGAAGATATTGAACATGTTCTATTCAGCTGCAAACTATATTACACAGTAAGGGCCCAGTACCTACAGACAATACTCGACAGAATTACACACTGGGACCATAATAAATGGTTAGCCCACTTCCTTCAAGGTTCAAATACATATGTTGTAACTAGAACTGTTAAATGTATAGGTAGGGCTATTCAACAGAGAAGATGTTTTATTGAGCACATCGGGGTTGCATGTAAAGGTGATGAACTTATCTAAACATATGCTGGTCCTGTATTTTATTACCTTTTAGTCTATTATAAGACAATAACTTACTACTATTAATTTAATCAATGTAATATATGTCATTCTATTTTGTCTAACTTATCTTATCCCATGACATTTTATGCATTGTATTTTATGTATTGTGCTTTTTTACATTTTATCACGTTTGCTGTTAATTGTTTGATATGGTCAATTGACAAATCAATAAACTTTTAACTAACTTTTAACTAACTAACTACAGAATACAACAAAACAAAACATGCCACACCTAAATTCCCCAGATGGGTCTGTGGTGGTGGCAGGACCAAGAGAAAGTCTTCTCTTAACAGTCTAAAGACAGTGTAAGATAGGATATTTCAGAGAGTCTGGACCTAAGATGCATATGGCTTTTCAAGCCAAAATCCATATTTTGAAATGTGCCCAGTAGCCAGTGAAGCTGTTTCAGCTGCAGTTATGGTTCCCACAACTGACCGCAATCAGTATTCAATCCACAAGATTTTTGACCTGGCGAAGTTTCCTAATAGTTTCCAAAGACAGCTCCACATGCAATGTATTATAGTAGTCCAAACAGAATATAGAATCATAGAATCACAAAGCTGGAAGAGACCGCAGGGGCCATCCAGTCCAACCCCCTGCTATGCACGAACACCCATCAAAGCATTCCCAACAGATGGCCATCCAACCTCTGCTTGAAAACCTCCAAAGAAGGAGACTCCATGGCACTCCAAGGCACAATATTCCACTGCCAGACAGCTCTAACCATCAGGAAGTTCTTCCTGAGGTTGAGGTGGAATCTCCTTTCCTGAAGCTTAAACCCATTGCTCCTTGTCCTAGTCTCTGGAGGAGCGGAAAACAAGCCCACTCGCTCCTCTACATGACATCCCTTCAAATATTTAAACATGGCTATCATGTCCCCCCTCAACCTTCTCTTCTGCAGACTAAACATAACCAACTCCCTGAGATGTTTCTCATAGGGCATGGCTTCCAGACCCTTCACCATTTTGGTCACCCTCCTCTAGACATGCTCCAGCTTGTCGATATCCTTCTTGAATGGAGGTACCCAGAACTGGACAGAGTATTCCAAATGAGGTCTAACTAAAGCAGAATAGAGTGGCACCATCACCTTCCTTGGTCTAGACACCTATTGTGCAACCAAGAATTGTGTTGCCTTTCTTGATTGCAGCATCACATTGCTGACTCATGTTCTGCTAGTGATCTACCAAGACTCCTAGATCTCTTTCACATATACTGTTATCCAGCCACATGTCCCCCATCCTATAATTGTGCCTTCCGTTTTTTCTGCCTAAGTGCAGGACCTTACATTTCTCTCTGTTGACATTCATTTTGTTAGCTTTGGCTAACAATCTCTCCAATCTGTCAAGATCATTTTGAATTTTGATCCAGTCCTCTGGGGTATTAGCAACCCCTCCCAATTTGGTGTCATCTGCAAATTTGATCAGTATGCTCTCTACTCCTTCATCCAAGTCACTGATGAAGATGTTGAATAGTACTGGGCCCAGGACAGAACACTGAGGCACCCCACTAGTCACTTCTCTCCAGGTTGAAAAGCAGCCTTGGTGAGCACCCTTTGGGTTCAGTCAGTCAACCAATTACAAATCCACCTAACAGTAGCCCTGTTTTGCTAGCTTCTTTGCAAGAATGTCATGAGAAACTTTGTCAAAGGTCTTACTGAAATCAAGATATGCTACATCCACAGCATTCCCTTCATCTCTCAAGCTCATAACTCTATTGTAAAAAGAGATAAGATTAGTCTGGCGTGACTTATTTCTGAGAAATCCTTGTTGACTTTCAGTGATTATAGCATTGCTTTCTAAGTAATTACAAACTGACTGTTTAATGATCTGCTCTAGGATCTTTCCTGGTATTGATGTCAGGTTGACTGGTAGATAATTATTTGGGTCCTCTTTTTTTCCCTTTTTGAAGATGGGGACAACATTTGCCCTGGGACTTCAGTCTGCTGGGACTTCTCCTATTCTCCAAGAGTTCTCATAGATTATTGCGAGCTGTTCTGAAAGGACTTCTGCCAGTTCTTTTAATATCCTTGGATGTAATTCATCTGGTCCTGGAGACTTGAATTCACCTGGTTTAGCTAGGTATTCCTGTACTACTTCTCTAGTTATTCTGTGCTGCATTCCCCCCCCTTCCTCACCTGCTCCGCATCCCCCAGGTTGAGTACTTCTATCCTTTTGGGAGAAAACTGAGGCAAAGAAGGTGTTGAGTAGTTCTGCCTCACTTCCCCCCATTATTAATTGGCCACCTTCTCAATGCAGTGACCCTATCATTTCCTTGTTTTTCCTTTTGCTGCAGACATATCTAAAAAAGATCTTTTTATTGTTTTTGATGTCTCTGGCAAGCCTGAGTTCATTCTGCGCTCTAGCTTTTCTGACCTTCTCCCTACATCTCTTGGCTATTGCTTGAATTCCTCTTTGGCGGGTTCACCATTCTTCCATTTTCTATACATGTTTCTTTTAACACTTAGCTCAGCTGAGAGTTCTTTCATCAACCATTCTAGTTTCTTTAGACACCTAACATTTTTCCTCCCTTTTGCCACAGTTTTCAATTCTACCTTCAGTATCTCACTTTTAAGAAACTCCCATCCATCATGAACTCCCTTCTCTTTCAGTATTCTTCACCATGGAATTTCAGCCAGTAACTCGCTAAGTTTATAGAACCCAGCTTTTTTAAAGTCTAGAATGCGTGTCTGGCTACACTTGGCTTCTCCTTTCCACTGAATGACAAACTCCAATAGAGCATAGTCACTTCCCCCTAAGGATCTCACCACCTCCACCTCATCAACAAGGTCATCCCTGTTGGTCAGGATCAGATCTAAAATATTTGATCCCCTTGTCACCTCTTCCACCTTCTGGAAAGATACAAGGTACAAACAAGGTACGTGTTGCAGTATATAAACAAGGTACTTGTTGCAGTAGCAAGATCTGACTTCTTTAGGAATAGGTACAGCTGGTGTGCTAGTTTTAACTGTGCAAATGCCTTCCTCACTACTGTCAAAACCTGGTCTTTCAGGCTCAAAACTGAATCCAAGAGTCAGGTCATGTTGCAGACCTAAGATTTCAGGGGAAGTATAATCCCATCCAGCACAGGTTGAACCCCTATTCCCTGATTTGCCTTCTGAATGACTAGGAGTATCTCTGTTCTATCTGGATTAAATTATCATTTTTTGCCCCCCATCCAGTCTATTACTGACAGCAGATACTGGCTCAGGGTCAAGCAGCTTCATTGGACTTAGATGAAAAGGAATGATAGCATGTAATCAACATAGGGTGACACCAAAATCTAAAACTCCAGCTAACCTCTATCCAATAGTTTCACATAGATATCAAACACCATGGGAACAAAACCAAGCCATGAGATACTCCACAGGCCAATGGTCAGAAGGTTAAACAGGAACACCCCAGCACCACCTTCTGGATTGGAACAACTGTATAACAGTGGCTCCAGCAGCCCAGAAGTGTACCATGGTTGATGGTACTGAAAGCCACTGAGAGATCCAGCAGAACCAACAAGGACACATTCCCACATCTAGTTCCTGTTGTAGGTCATCTACCAAAGCTGTCTCTGTCCCACAGAAAGGCCTGAAGCTCAATTGAAATGGATCTAGATGATATGTTTCTTCCAGGAACCTCTGGAACTTAGAGGCCACCATATATTCTAGAGCCTTGCTCAAGAAATGAATATTGGAGACTGCTTGATAGTCCTACACTATGGTTGGTTTCAGGGAGGAATTTGTTTTTTTGCTTTTTTCCTTAACAATAACCTTACCACAGGCTCTTTTAGGCAGATGGAAAGCTGCCTTTCTGCAGTGAGACGTTCATTACTCACTCAGCCAGCCCCCCTCTGGCTGCTTTTATGAGCCATGAATGGCATAGGTCCAGCATGCACATGGTTGTTCTCACATCTCCAAGGATCCTCTCCTCGTCCTCAAGCTGCACAGATTGAAAGGTTATCAAATCACATAGGAGAAGCAGAAGCTAAGGTTACATCCACTGGTTCTGTATCAACTACAGTCAGTACAAATCCAAGCAATTTTATCCACAAAAATGCTGTGCAATTTTTCACAATTAGCTGCCAGATGGTTTACATGCTGCTCTTGTGGGGCAGAGCACAAAAGGCCTCTGACCACTTGAAACAGTTCCACTGGATGAAACTATGAAAATGAAATGATAGCAAGGAAGGACTCTTTTTTTGCTGCATCACCGTCACAGCATAGATTTTCCAATGAGCTATATCATGAATTCTGTTGGACCCTTTCCAAGTCTTCTGCCATCATTGCTCTAGTTCCTCTTCCACTTATTTCATCACCACTAGCTCCCTAGTAAACCATTTGACTCACTTGGTTGCACTCCATGAGAGAGCAAATTCAGGGGTGATCATGTCCACTGCTCTGGCTGTTCACCTCCTCTGGTAAGAAGAAACTTCCCAAGAGCCAATAACAATTCATCTGGTTCCAAAAATTCATTGGGATCCATCTTAACTGCCTCTTCACCTTTGTAGAAGCTCCAAATCCCAGTGCGCCTAAACCTCATGAGGTAGTGATCTGTCCATGACAGTGGAACCATGGAAAGTTTCTCCACATCCAGATCTCCATCATCTTGCCCAGCACAGAAAACTAAGCTTAGAGTGTATCCTGCAGCATCAATGGTACCAGATACTACTTGGAACAGATCCATGATTGTCATGGAGGAAATAAAGTCCTGAGCCATTCCTAACAGAGCATTATGCTCATGGATGTTGAAGTTCCAGAGCACAACATTCCAGGAGCACTCCAACACCACCACTGAGACCAGACTATTTAAAGTGGGGAGGACACCATCCATGTTCTTCTGATGCATGAAGCAAAAGCATCTTACCTATCTTTTTGCAACAGTAGACAAAGCCAGGAAATTGGCAGGATGTTTCTGAAGCCAGATATTCATCAGACAGACATCTTTGCTTGCATTTTCCCCGACATATCTTAGTCCGAGGGCGAAAGAGTCCTGGGTCAACAAGAACAAGAGAAGGTTTCCCAAGCAAGTCACATTTACCTGCATCTCTAAACAGTTCTCTTTTCTATACAAAAGACCAAAAAAGCATGATGACTCTTAGAATCATAAACCCAAACCTTAGTGTGAGGTGAAGTTGTTCTGGGGAAGGGTTAATAGAAATTTTAAATGACTTCTCAGGTAAGAAGTCATTACATTCAGTCTCAGAATATTTCTCCTTTACATAGAAAAGACAACAAAAGAATAACATCTTCAAGATCCTAAGGCCAATTTTAAATGGCTTCTGTTTCAAGGAAGAAGAGGAGAGGAAGCAATTTGTCTCTTCTTCATTGAGGAAAATTCTTACCAATTCGAAGGATTTTAAAATATCTTCCATTCATTTTTCCATTCTTGTTGTTGTTATGTGCATTTAAGTCATTTCCAACTTATGATGTCCCTAAAGCGAACCTATCATGGTGTTTATTTGGCAAGATTTGTTCAAAGTAGGTTTGTCTTTCACTCTCCCTGAGGCTTAGAGAGTGTAACTTGCCCAAGGTCACCCAGTGGGTTTTGACGGCTAAGTGGGGATTTGAACCCTGCTCTCCAGATTTGTCATCCAGTGCTAAAACCACTACACTATGCTGGCCTTCCACTCTACTTTGGTGTAATTGAAACATTTTGTCCTTGCTTATTTTTTTACCTGAAATCCTCTGCCATCACCATTGGCAGGAATATGAACTTTTGGTTTATACCTGTAAACCTGATGTCCATATGCATAATTATATGTAAGAACTCAACAGCTTTTTCCATGTACTTTGCTTTCTAATTGTGCTTTCAAAGGCCTACATTGTCTTTCATGCTACCAATGGATCCACCAGAATATCATTTTTCAGGGGAAAAAATACCTATCATTTTCCAGTACTGGCACCCCCATTTTTCAATGTCTTGGTTTTTGATGATCCACAGTTCTACATTATTACTCAATACTGTATATTCAGTGTGTGATCTGCTCTTTTGGCCATATGTTAAACTAATGGATTCCTTTTAGGGTCAAAAAAACAGCTGTAGGGTCTCTCTTGGGGGCTCTGCCTTCTCCGTACAACCTCCCCCACCTAGGAAACAGCCCAAGATAACTCAAGAAGGGATTCTTGGGAGTGATTCCACTAGTCAGAGTTCAATCCATGGTTGTTTTTCTGACCTTCTACAGTTTGGTGACTGTTGATTATGAGGTGGATGCAGTACAAAAGCCAGACAAAACAAAAAGATGATGCTTTCATGATACTTTTGCAACCACACTCTGCCCCTGCCCAGTTCAGAGCCATCTTTCATTCAGTCTGTATACTGAGTCCCCCATATTTTTTTTGACATTAGGGATTGGAGCACTGTAGGTTTTCCATTTTGACAATTTTCACTTTTTGATGGTTCACTGGTCCCTAACTTGTCAAATAAGTGGGGGCTTGCTTTTGTAGGTTCCAGGAGATTGACTGAGGCCTTTTCCACACGGGGCTATTTAAACGGTGCAGAGCAACCTCCAACGGAGGTCTTCTGCACCATAGAGTGGACTGGGGCGGACTACTTTTTGTATTTCCACACCTCAGTCCACTCCAGAGCGACCGGAACTGGTTGTGTGGCATGTTTTTTAAAAACCTCTTTTTAGAGGTTTTTAAAAAGCATGGAGCGGGCAACCCCGTGCTGCTCCGTCGCCCAGCTCCAGAGCAGATTTGCAGGCTTGCGCAAGTGCATGCCTGCAGATCTGCCGGGGGCGGGCTTCCAGCTGGCGAGCTTCTCCGGTTGGTGGAGAGCCTCCACCAACCGGAAGCCACCATTTAGGACTCCAGAGGAGTGCTGAGCGACGAGCTCGCACTCCTCCTCATTGCGACAGACTCGCTCGGACGAAGTTAAAATCCGGTGAGCAGCGTGTTCTGTCGTCCCCCCCCCCAAGTCTGGAAAGGGCCTAAGTGATTGATGTGGATTTCATTATGTGGCTTGCATCAACAAAACAGCCATTTCTTACCTACAGAGTTGATGTAAGTTGTAGACCCTTGATCAAAAAAAGAATTGGGCTTCTTTAAGAAGTTTTTGTGAAAATCTCCATGAATTTTCCCTTGAAAAAGAAGAGGCAAGAATATTCATTCTTTGTCTCTATTGATCAGAAACATACCTCTGAAAATGAACAGAATCCTTGTATTTCAGAAAATATGCAAATTTCTCCAGTAATCAACATCTATGAGCTCAACTAACTAGGTAGGCATATGGGGCCTCAGGACTTGTGTGCACCCGCTTCAGAGTGAGACTGCTGAAAGGGGGACACCCAAGTGACACAGAATGCAGAAGCAAACAAAGAGTATCAAAAGTGACCCATCTTCCCCTCCATACCTTTGAGAACTTTAAAAGCAGGTTAGGAACAGAGGAAAATTGACTTGGCCAGTTCATATTCAGCCTTTATATCTTTACCCAAAGCATCAGGCAAGGTCAAAAATACAAGTTAACTGTTTATCTATAGAGCTTTTCTCTTACTCAAAAATTTGGAAGAAATCCTATTAAAAGATCCCTCAAATTCTGCTTTATGGTACCTGTATTTTCACACTCACTAGATACCTTTACATTTCATACATCTTACCCAAATATTCCCCAATTAATTAATCTTATCCTAGAAGATGCAGAGTTTAAAATGCATTGTAATTTTACCTCCACCACTCCGCTTACAGCAGGAGACAAAGCCAGCAACACCACAGGCTGTGGTTACATCTACATATTCATCATGAGTACATTCTGCCTTGCAGGTGCCATAGCATTTCGTGACTAAAAAATCATTGAGCCCTGGGGATACTTTATGGCAGAAAGAAAGAAAAATAAAACAATATAGGTTGAAATCCCATTGGTTGGTTAGTCCCAGCTAGGATAGATTTATAGAATTCATTAGCAAAAGGTGAGTCAATACAGGTAAATGCCATTCATTCATTCTCTGATATGGCTTCATATCATCTAAAACCTCTTGTGCTTTGTGTTCTGACCCAGAAATCCCTCACTCTGGCCCTTGCCGCACCACCCCTCCAACCTGCCCTAAGGACAAGAGAAGGATGGGACCATGATGAAGCTTATGCATGACATTGTTGCGGTCCTGTCCTCAGGTGGTGCAATCACACCACAAATCATTGACAGGTTTTCCCCATCAATGACTGGTGATTGCACCACCATCATGCCCCTACCTTGTTTGCGGAGGCCCTGGAAGTGCAATGGCTGTGCTTCCTACCCCAGCACAGCCTGGAAAACTACCCAACTGCACTGTGGCAGGAAGAAATGTGGCCATCACACTTCCTGGAAGACAGAGGCAGTCAGTGTGGAAGGGAGTGCTCTCGTCACACTCTCCTCCCAACAGAACTGACTCTGGGACCCACACAGGAGGTCTCACAACCTGGTAAGGTGTAGAAAGGGCCTCTGTCATCTCTTTTCTGGCATGCTGAAAATATCTTAATATCACGTTTACATTTCCAGCCAAAGGAGAAATCAATGAGCAAGGCAGGATTCTTTGAATATTCAGTATATGAATAGCTTGCATTAGGTAGAGCATTTCTCACCTAGAGTGGGGATGAATGGTGGAGTAGGAACAGGTGGACGTGGCTTTCGAATTATGCTGCTTCCATGGTGAGCTCCTTGCACTTTCCCTTTAAACAGAAAAAAATAATTTAAGCTCTCCATAGCAGTGATAGAAAGAAATTTTGCAAATATGTAAAAAGTATTCAAACAATGGTCAAGAAACACGTTTCTTGAGCATCAGAAAACTCTGACAAGGACAATCATGATCTATGAGAATGTTCACAGATCAGGATTTATTCTATACAAAATTTGAGAATGCTTTTTGGGCAGAAAACAGCAATTTCAATGCAAAAAATGTTATTTTCTGTTCAGAAAATACTGTTTCTAGCTATTTCTTGCACAAAAAAAAACCTGTTCTCCACCCCCCCCCAAAAATGCAAATTTCACACCAAACAAATCTGAAACTGAATTGTCTTCAAAAACCTTGCAGTTATTGAAGACTTTTTTGAAGTGGGAAAAAAAATTCCTATAATTCTTTGTTCTTTTTCTTTTGAGAATGAAATTATCAAAAGAATGTTCAACAAATTCAAAGCATTACTTATATCCTCAGAGAAACTGAAACCAACAAGTTTATAAATGATTGTCTGAAAGCCATATAATCAGTGTAAATAAAGTTAGAATTGTGTGGAATAATGGATTAGATTGTCCTGTGCAAATCAATCAATATTGAGAGGTACAATATGTCTGATACCATCAGACAGAAAGTATCTTTGTTCCAGAAAAAAAAGGAGGGGGAGGGAACAGCTTTTCCTGCACAGAAAATAATAATTCTGTATTATTTTCTGAGTAGAAAATGCTGTTTCCTGCACACACACACATACACACATACAAATTGCTGTTTTCTGTGCAAAACAATCATGTGCAAATTTTGTCCAGACAAGGTCTTGAATTTCAAATAGGCTTTTCACAACGGGAAGAAAATTGGCTAAAATGGCTCATTGCTTCCTTCAAGGAGAAAATTAGTGATGAATTACAATTGTAAGAAAGAGAAAGAGAAAACACCCTGAGTGTCAATTTTCATTATGAGAATAATCTGTGAGTGTTTGCATCTCTACAAATCAAAGGGCCATTTTTTCATTCTCTCCTCTGGCTTTCTAGCACCTAAAACCCCTTCTGTTTCATGCATCTGTCTCAGAAATCCTTCAGTCAATCATATCTTTTCTGGAATACTGATAGAATCATAGTATCACATTTGCTTTTCCAGGAACAGACAAATCAAGAATCAGGGCAGAACTACATGGATCGATATATTCACTATATGAAAATGTTGCATTTAAGTAGAGCATTTCTAACCTGGTATATGGACAGATGGTGAAAGTCCATTAGGATGAAATGGATGAGGCTTTGGAATTATGCTGTCTTCATGATACATTCCTAGCACTTTCCATTTAAACAGAAATGGTAAAAAAAATAGTCTCTTAAAATTAGGGATGGAAATAATATTTGAAAATATTCAAACAATTATCAAAAAGCATATTTCTTGATTGTCAGAAAACCTGGCAAGGGAAATGGTGGTCAATGAGAGTCTTCACAGGTCAGTACTTATTTTCCACAAAATTCGTACATGTTTGTTGGGCAGAAAACATCCATTCTTTTATTGGGTTTCACAATATTTGGATCTCCTTCACTTCCTATGCATGTTACTCTGAAACTTATCTATACGTCAGAGTTGGGAACTGTGGAAGGCCATGGGATTTCCTTAACCCACAGGAGACCTTGGGGGATTGCAACCTCCACACACACCACAGCAGCTTCTGAAGAAAAATGTTCTAAAACACTTTCTAAGAGAATGGACATATTTTCATGATGATGATGATGATGATGATTTTGCTGTAGGCTTCATGCTTTTTTCTTTCCCAG
Source organism: Cyclura pinguis (assembly GCA_030412105.1). Classification (NCBI taxonomy): domain Eukaryota; kingdom Metazoa; phylum Chordata; class Lepidosauria; order Squamata; family Iguanidae; genus Cyclura; species Cyclura pinguis. The sequence goes on along the minus strand of CM059599.1, from coordinate 9,909,516 downwards.
TCAATTCCTCTTCACTTTCTCATTCAAGGGCCTAAACTGACCCAGGAAGCCTCCATTTTGGGGGCTTTGGTACAAAACAAAATGGAGGCCCTAGCAGCCACTTGTGGCATACAGACTGTGTTTTGCTCACACTAGCTGTAAATTGTCTGTATTCTTCTATGACACAAAATGTGACAAAATTAGCTCTGTGTGCACAACAGGAGTAGTTGCTATTGCTGTTGTGTGTCTTCAAGTTGTTTCTGACTTATGGAGACTTTAAGACAAACCTTTCACAGGTTTTTCTGGGACTGAGGGTGTGTGATGTGCCCAAGATCGCCCAGTGGGTTTCCATGCCCAAGTAGGGAATTGAACCCTGGTCTCCAGAGTCATAGGCCCTTTCCGCATGGCATTTGCCATGCGAAAGAGTGCCTGCAGTGTCGCGCGATTGTGAAGAGCGATCTGCACAACACACTCACAATCGTGTGATGCTCCAGGGGCCAGCAGGTGCTGATCGCACACCTTTTCATTTTTGGCTGGAAGCTGAAAATGGTGCGCAATCACGCATTGCTCCCAGGCCCCGCGAGCACTTACCTGGAGATTGGAGCCTCTGGAGCTGTGCCGGTTGCACTTCCTGCCCCAGCGCACCCTGGGAAACTCCCAGGCTGCACCGCGGAAGGAAGAGGTGGGGTTCTCACTCAAGCAGGCAGCTCGTGGGGAGTTGAAGCAGCAGGGTTATGACAGCCTCTCACCAGAGGCTGCTCGCACGATCCCTGTACCCCAGCACTGGAAAAAGGTAAGGTGCGGAAAGGGCCATAATCCAATATTCAAACCACTACATGAAACATGTCAAGATCTTCTTCAAGCCATATATTCACCATGTGAACATCTTCACTTGCAAGCATCCAAGCATGTCTTAACTTTATGAATGAGGGGTCTTAAGAGGAAAGGTTTTTGAAATCCTTTGTCCGAAAAGAAAGAAAGAAAGAAAGAAAGAAAGAAAGAAAGAAAGAAAGAAAGTTTCCTTAATTAAAAAAGAAAGTCATGATCAACATTTCTAAGCATCTCCCATTTACACATCTTTCTGAGAAAGAGCTGTGTTAACCTTGTTTCAGTAGAAAAAGGAGGGATTTTGCAGCACCTTAGAGATTAACCAGTTTATTTCATTAGCAGCTTTTATGGGCTCTGGCTGACAAAAGTAGGTATGAAATTGGTTAGCCATTCAAGGTGCCATGAGGCTGCTTATTCCTCACTTATGCACAAAAATGTAACTTTTGAAGCAATAAGGTCATTTGCATTTTTGTCCATTTCTTTAAAAACCTAATCAAGAAGTATGTACATCAGATATAAATTATTGTATGAGGCCAATTTTCCCCCAATAAAAAAAATTCTCCACATGCAGGCCATACCATCCCAATGATACATGGAAATGCTCCCTTCTTTGATTATGTTCCATCACTTCCAGACATCAAGTTGGCCTGGCTGCATTTCAGGTATTTTGGGGGAGAAGGGTTCTGAAAGTGTTTGGCTGTTGGTGGGTGTTTGGGATGGCTTTGGATTAATTCTTTTGGCCGAAAATCACTTAGAAATTGCAGCAAAAATTAAAACAGAGTGTTTAGGAAGCCTTAGGGCACTGGAAGGGCTTTTGGTAGCTGAAAGAGAGGGGTTCAAGGCTTCATTTGGCTTCATTTGGCTTCCTGGCCAGACTTTCCCCAAACCTGTGAAAGCTGGATTGTGAAGAAAGCTGATAGGAAGAAAATTAATTCCTTTGAAATGTGGTGCTAGAGAAGAGTCCTGTGTATACCCTGGTCTGCTAAAAAGACAAATAAATGAGTCCTAGAGCAAATCAAGCACGAACTCTTCCCAGAACCAAGATACCTAAACGAAGACTGCTATACTTTGGCCGTATCATGAGAAGTCAGGACTTGGTGGAAAAGACAATCATGCTTGGCAATGTAGAAGGCAGTAGGAAAAGAGAAAGACCTCTTTATGGATGGATAGACTCAATCAAGGAAGTTGCACCCCTAAATCTGCAAGACCTGATTGGGGCAGTGGATGATAGGGTGAGTTGGAGGTCTCTGGTTCATAAGGTCACCATAAGTCAACGTTAATTTGACATTAGTTAACAACAACAATCATTAGTCCTCATCATACCTGTGGCTTCCTTCCTCCTGAGCATCTGACCTTGAAAGGCCCCAATAAATCATCCATCTTTTGGCACATGAAGCATGAGTAAACACTTTTCCATTTACAATAGCAGACAAAGCAAGAGTAGGAAGTTCTCAAAGCCATACATATTCACCGTATGCACTAGAGCCATGGAAGAGATTTGGCCAAATCCTGAACCAAATCAGGCTGATTCAGATGGAGCCAGATAAGTCCATTTTTGGTACAAAATGTTCCACAGTACTTTAGACTGATTTGACAAAATGAACAGTAGATGAAAAAAACAGTTCTCTCTACTACTTCTAAACTCTAAGAAAAGCTGAATAATCATCCATATTTCAGACATACTTAGGAACAGGAAGTGATGTCATCTCTGGTTGTGCTGAGAGCTATAGTGTGGCCTATGTATGGGGTCATAGAGTGGAAAAATAGTCACCCCTATCACAGTTGCCTATTATGGGGTACACAAATAAATGGAGCCTGGGACTCATGCTCCGGTTTTGCCCCCTCTGCTCTCAACCTTACAATTTTGATGGAGAAGACCTAAAAAACAGTTGTACCTGTATTCAGCTGAATACAATTACAGATCTCCATTCAGTCACAAGCCTTACCTTATCAGGTTTTCTGATCACATAGAGTGTTGTAATCACATTGGGTCAAATGCAGTTAGAGCTGTTTTTCTGACCTTGCCCAAAAAAACAGGAAAAGAGGAAATACATGGGGAAGGACTGGGTGATGTATCTATTTGTTGTTCTTTGCCATCAAATTGGCTTGGACTTAGGGTGACCCTATGAATTAGAGACCTCCTGCTATTAACAGCTCTGCTAAAGTCTTGCAGACTTGGTGCTGTGGTTTCCTCAGTTAAATTTATCCACCTGTAATGTGGTCTTCCTCTTTCACCACTGTCTTCAACTTTAACAAGCATTTCCTTATTTTCTAACAAGTCCTACCATCTCATGATGTGTCCAAAGTATTATTTCCTGAGTTTAGTTGTTTTGGCTTCTAGGGAAAGTTCAGGTCTAATTTGCTCTGTTTATTTGTCATCATAGCCATCTTTGGTATGTGTAAACTCTTCTTCAGCACTGTTTCAATTAATTGATTCTCCTCCTGTGCATTTTCTTGACTGTCCAGCTTTCACAACCACACATAGACATTCAAAATACTATGCATGGATGATCCTGGCTTTGGTATTCAGTGATATATCTTTGTATTAGCCTTTCACGTCCTAAATTTCTCCTGATTTCTAGACTACAGAAAACTCGTTTCATGTCTATAAAAAGAAATGCCAAAAGAGGTCTAGTGTGTTTCCAAAATCTTGCATCGTATAGGAACAACTTTAAGGTGAGGAAAGAGAGATGGTATAGGGTTGGACTTCACTATTGCTAGCTTTGGCTTCCAAGAGGGGACAGCCAGATTACACCACTCTCCAATCACAATCACAAAATTCCCCTCTGTCATACTCTTTGCTACTTGCGTTAGCAACAAGAAAGTTTTCAAAATAGCTTTGTTGGAGTCTGGTGGCAGTTTGTACTGAGTTATTGTATATGTCAATTGCATAAACACAGACTTAGGGCCTTTCCACCCTACGTTGTTATAGTGCTATTATTTAACTTTCAAGGTCCTGTGGAATTCTGGGGTTTGTAGTTTACTGGGGCCAACTAGCTCTTTGGTTGAGAATTCTAAAGGACCCACACTAAACTGAAAACCCCACGATTCCATAGGATATTGAAAGTGGAATAACAGCACTATAACTGTGTAGGGCAGAAAGACCCTAAGTGTACAAGGAACACACATATGCCACTGCTATAATCCTATAAAGCTGCACAGTTAGCAAACTTTCTATTGAAGCAAACCTTACAGACGAGTAGCACAAAACCCACTGGACCTATCAATGGCCATTTGGATCAGGGGGACAGAGCTGTGCAAGGGTGCCCCTCAGTAGTTTTTGCACTGCCAGACAACCTTTTTGTATCAGGTGTGCTTTTTATGCTCACTTTTTGTAGTGTTACCTAAGGAGGTTTTCAATAGCTCCTTACACAATATTGTAAAACAGTAGATCTGCTCGTGTAACCCCTGCTTATGTTGGTGTGAACCCCCAATAGAATTCCAGCCTATAGCAAACAGCTATATTGGTCCACTGAATGGGTAGGATGGTTCTGTCACTGTAAAACCAAGGTGCTGTAGGTTGGCAGCACAGAAAAATGAAGTAGAATGAAGGGCGAGTGGAAGACCATTAAACATCTATAGTTGAATGCTGGAACTCAATCACAGTCTGTCTCCTACAGACAGATATGAAGACAGAGCTAAAAGAACATTTTATTATAGATCATTTAGGTGAGGAATGAAAATAACCACAAGGAAGAGAAAAATATTACTGGGTGACTGTTGGTCATTGAAGATGGCTGCTCTTCAATTCAATGAATGTTGAAGGTTCGTTAATTCTGAAAGAACAACTTCACTGGGGAACAATAACAAGCTCTGATCTTGGCTTCCTGGAACCTTTTTTGCAACATGGGGTCATGGAGTTGTGGTGGTGGTGTTGGGGAACACAAACCAGCCATGCCAAGAAGGCCTTCCTTCTCCCAGTGACTGCCTTATGGACTTTGAAACATCTCACCTACTGAGAAATTTACCCTGAAATTCTCCAATAAGTCATGGTTGTTCTGACACATAAAAATCTTACCTCTTTTACAGCAATAGACTTCATCAAGTAAAGGGCAGAATTCACTTGGAACAATATATTCATCATATGCACATCTTCCTTTGCATCTGCCCCAACATTTTTTAGTGTAGATGTTGATAATTCGTGGGGTCACTTGATAAAAAAGAAGAAGAAGAAGTAGAGTTCTTATCAACATCTCTGATAAGTTTCCATTACTGCTTGCTAGCATGCAGTTTCCATTAACGCATGCTACTTTTCCTTTTTTCTTTTCTTTCCTTTTAGAGCAATAAAATGTGTATGGATGATGACATATATTGTTCTTGAAATGAAATGATACTTGCTACTGAGTAGAAACCACATCTACCCAAACATCTTCCAGATACTGGGCAGAGTGATCATCAACTGTAAGGATAAAGATTCATTTTTTTTAAAAAAATAAGGTAAGTGATGTCCTGAAATGCAACCAAAAAAGAGGAAGGTTCCTCATTTAAGTTCTGGAAATGTCCTTACTTACATACTGGCAAGTAGTTAACTAGAGAGCAACTTCTGAGGGGAAAGCAAAATATGAATAAAATGATTGATTGATTGATTGATTGATTAGAATTATTGCTCAACAGGTCTGTTTCCTATTTAGTAAAGATAACCCATTGTATTTCCCATTAACTAAACGAACAGAACTCTAATTCTAGGTATAGTCTACCACACAATAGGAGAGAATATGTCCATCATGGCAGGGAACCCTTTGGTAAAATATGACAATTGTTCTGTTGAGCAGGCCTGGTGGTTCTATCATCCTATAGATGCATGGCCTTTTTGTCTCACCTGGAAAACTCAGAAGTATGAAAGAAAGACAGATAGGAAGAAAGGGAAAGATCTCCATGGCTGAATGGTGCTTCCAATGGGCTGCCTTTCCTATAAGTGGAATTTACCAAATCCTTTATTTATACTCCTTTGAAGAATGATAATGCACAGGGAACAAGAAAAACTTGTGGGGTGCCCACTGGCAATTGAAGGACAGTGTGTTCCTGATCCTGTGGTAGCAATTGTGCTTGCTATTAACGCCCCCTCTGGATGCCCATACAGTGTGTTCTTGACAATGGGGGCATTGCTGTGAAAACTGGAGCACACAGAGCTAACCAGGGCAGCTGGAGATTAAAAAAATATATATTAAAGGGAAGATAAGAGCTTTGATCTAAAGATGTAAGGGCAGAAGTCTAGTCTAGAAATAGCACTTGACCATCCTGCCTCTGCTCACAGTCCCATGAAGGCAGCATGGGGTTAACAAGCTCTCTCAACCTACTTCTGTTTTAGGAACAGCTGGGAAGGCTCTCCTTAAAGCACCCTTCACATATTACCTTGAATCATATTAATTAGTCCTAACTAGAAGAGACCCACTGAACCAATGGTCAACACAGAGGTTAATCTCATTATTCCAGTGGATCCCCTCTAGATAGGATCTCTTCCTCCATACTCAGTGATTCAGTGGATCTCCTCCTTCAGTCCAGACTGGGACTGAAAATAGGATCCAGTTTTTTGTATTACATTGCCATTTAAATTGTTTTATCACTGTATCATGTTTTGTTTTTATCACAGTTTAGGGCTGTATGAGCATAATGATATTTTGTTTTGTACACCATCTTAATATCTTTGAAGAAACTTCCAAATTGTTGTTGTTAGTTCTTTTTCCTCCTTTTCCTCTTGCTTCTCATCTTCTCCTATATTATGGGAACAGACAATCCAAAGGGGTAGTCAAACCACTCTCATCCTTTAATTCTATAGCAAAGGTGAAGAATTTTAACAATTGTTTTGGCCTACAAATCCCGCCAATCCTTCCTAGCATAATCTTCTGATATCAAGCCAGCCAAAGTTAGTAAAGAGTGTTCCTGCCCACCACGACCAACTTGACCTCATCTTGGATGAAGAGGCAGGCCCAGTTCCAAGACGTGTGAGCCATCTACACAAAAAAGCCTCCATCTTATAAGGAATCTTTCATGTCAGTCTTTATTGCTAAGGAACCATGTTTAAAACTGGATTGAGTAGAAGACCAAGGAAGAGTCAACCAACTGGAGCTGAAGGCAACCAAGTGAATACCGTGAACCTTTCAGGATCCTATCAATGGACTCAAAGTTCTCTTCTAAATGGCTGTCTGGTCACCCCAGCTGTTCTCTTCATTCATTCACTTCACCTCCATGGTGTTCCATAGCCACTAAAAACAGACAGATTCCTTTTTGTGTCTTGTAGACAGAGAGGAACTTGTGACTTTCCTGTACACAAAGGTAGTCCCCATTTGTTAAAGGTCTTCTCCACAGAGGCTAATCTGGCAACTAAATTGAGGTCTTTTCAGTGCCAATTGAAGGCTTTCCTTATTTTTCCAGGCACTGCTTTCAGATCTTTGTGAGTTTTAATCCTCTTTCTGGTTTTATTTTTCATGATAGTTCATCTGATACTGTTATTTTCTTTCATCTGACCCTATCTTACTCTTCTTCTTCTTCTTTGGTGGTTATTCTGTAGTTTATACATCATTTTTAATTTACATCACCCTACATAATTATGAAACATTTGTAATATGCAATAAACAGAGGTAAGAGCCGGTGTAGCACAGTGGCTTGAGTGTTGGGTTTGAATCCCCTCTTGCCAAGATTTGTCCAGGGGGGTTGCCTTTGCCTTCCCTCTGAGGATGAGAGAATGTGACTTGCCCAAGGTCACCCACTGGGTTTCCATGACCAAGCAGGAACTTGAATCTTGACCTCCAGAGTCCTAGTGCCTTTCCACACTACACTGTTACAGTGCTATTATACAACTTTCAACATCCCATGGAATCTTGAAGTTTTCAGTTTAGGGACAGACACTTAGAATTCTCAGTGAGAGAACACTTTGACCTCAGTAAACTACAAACCCTAGAATTCCACAGGATATTAGAAGTGGAATAATAGCACTATAACAGTGTAGTGCAGAAAGGCCCCTAATCCAAAACCCAAGCCACTACACCACACCAGCTCTCATATGTGAAGATACAGTCCTCCAAAAAGCCTGGGTCATATAAAGCTCTATATTTCAAAACCAGGACTTTGAATTGTTCCCAGAACAGACTGGATGTCAGTGGTGCTGTTTTGCAGCAAAGGAGGTGTGTTCCACCTGTAACCCACACCCATTGGCAGTCTGGCTGCAGCTTTTTGTACCAGTAGAAATTTTGGACCTCTTTAAAGGGAACCTCATGTTGAGTTCATCATAGTAATACGATCAGGATGTAAGTAAAGCATGTGTCATGATGGCCAAGTGAGACATCCCAAGAAATGGGTGCAGCTGGCACGCTAGCATAATTCAGTAAATGTACTCTCAACCATCACAGAAACCTGAGCATCCAGAGCCAGGGTCAAGTCCAGAACTACAAAAAGTGAGAGACCTGCATCTTCAGGGGGAGTGTAACCTCATCCAACACAGGTTGAATCCCCATGCCCTGCTCTGCTCGTCAACAGATGGACAACACTTTTGTCTTATCTGGACTTAGTTTCAACTTGTTTTTCCTTCCTTCAACAGGCACTGATTTCCTTGGAGTGAGGTGGAAAAGAGAAACAGAGCTGAAAGTCACCAGAGCACGTGATATCTGAGCCTAAAACCCCAGACAACCTCTCTCAGCACATTTATGTAATGTGTTAAATAACTTGGAGGACAAAAGAAGAGAGTTATGGAACCCCAAAGGCCAATTGCCTGGGAGCTGAACAGGAGTCCTCCAGCACCACCTTCTGGAAGAAAAGGCGCCATTGCAAAGCAGTGCCTCCAAGTCTCATGTGAGTGAGCTAGCCCAGAAGAATGCCATGATCAATAGTACTTAATGCTGCTGAGAGGTCCAGCAGAGCCACCTAGTTCTCTGCATAGTACCCAGTGTAGGTCATCTTCCAAGGTGACCAAAGCTGTCTCCATCCCTCAATCAGGCCTGAAGCCAGATTCAAATGGATACAAATAATATCATCTAGGAATCTCTGGAGCTGGGAGGGTACCATAGGGTCCAGAATCTTACCCATAAATTGGAGTATTGGAGACTGGTCAATAATTATCCCATAGAGTGCTATGCAGGGAGGCTTTTTTAAACAAGGGCCTTAACAACTGACTCCATTATGCAGGCTGGAAGCATGTTTCACTGGAGAAAGGCATTGCAAACCTCCATTACTCATCCATCCAGTCCTCCTCTGGCCTCTTTGAGAAGCCAGGAAGGGTGAGGATCTAGCATACACACATCCTTGGGTTGTGCAAGTTAAAACTATCCATTAACATTGGACAAGCAGAGGGCCATTGGACAAGCAGGGGGCCTCTTGCCGGCCCAGGTATAAAAGGCCCCTAATGGCTCAAAATAGCTTATCTGGATGGCTCTTTGCAGATGCAATTGTGGCAAAGAAAAAAAAAGACTTCTCTGTTGCCCACATTGCTACAGAGTAGTCCTTCAAGTAGGTTCTCCCCTATGTTCAGCCAGATTTGCTCTAGTTTTCTGTTGATGTCACTATTGTTTAGTTGCTGTGTCACTTGTTTCCTGGTTTCCAGCTCCCTAGAGAGCCAGGGGCTGGTTTAGCTCTGCTTCACAAGGGGGTATGCTCAGGTGCAATTATGTCATCTGCCCCGTCCATTTCATTTTTCTAGAGGTCTTCCTGATGAGTTAATGAGTACAAACTATTTTTCCACTTTCAACTCAGTTTACAGTTGTCAAAGTCAGCCAAGGAGAAAGGGGAGAACTGGGAGGAGGAGAAAAAACTGAGACATTTTAAAAGCACTTGGAAAAGTGGGATGACAGAAGATTAATCAGGACTGTCCTGGCCCAAACAGTTGGAGGCTATGTGAGTAGGCCAAGGATTTTCCTGATCTTTGATGAAATGACATAGACTCCAGTTCATCCTCCCAGCTTATACCCCAAACTGGAAAGCATTTCCTTCTTTCAGGTTGCCATTCTGAAAACTGGCCTTTTGTACCACTGATCTTTCTTTAGAAGGAGGAATTTCTGCAGTGTTATTCATCATACAACCATGTAATAAGCAACAATTGCCAAAATGCCCTCTTTTAGACACCATTAAAAATACAGGAGCCCCTGCAATTTTCATTCTGCCAAGTCTATCATAAAAGGCCTTCTAGCCCTGCAGCCTTCTGGGCTTCCTTCTTAGACAAGCATTACAGATCATCTACCATATCTAAGGCCATTTCTACACAACAACGCTGTCCCATGATGGGGACATGTTGCTGCTGGTCTGTGAGTCATGCTTTTGCATGGCATTGGGCCTTTTCGCACCCTACCTTTTCTCGACGCTGGGGTGCGGGAATCACATGAGCAGCCTCTTGTGAGAGGCTATAGTGTTCCCGTTGCTTCAGCTCCACAGCCACTGCCTGCTAGTGAGCAGGCAGCATGAAGGCTCCTCCTTTTCCTTCCGCAGGGCAGCCTGGGATTTTCCCAGGCTGTACTGGGGCAGGAAGTGTGAGCGCCGTGGCTCCGGAGGCTCTGCACACACGGTAACTGCACACAGGGTCCTTGAGCAAGGCACGATCATGCACCATTTTTGGCTAGGAGCCAAAAATGAAATAGCGTGCGATTGGTACCTGCTGGCCCCGGCAGCGTCATGCAATTGCGAGGACATCATGTGGACGGCTCCTTGCAATTGCGCAACACTCCAGAGGCCCTTTCACATGATGAATGCTGTGCGAAAAGGGCCATTGTCATGGTCCACTGCCAACACGTCCCCACCCATCAATGGATCTTTTGCCTCCCAAGATGGACTGATTACACAACACCTCTGCCTCCTACTTTGTATGTAGATAACATGACTCAATAAATCTTCTGAACAACAGATTTGGTTTTATTAGTGACAGATGCTCAAACTACTACCAGAAGATATGGGAAGTTTAATTTCTATCATGCTTTTCTGCAGCTGAGAACCTTCTTTCCAATCATATTCACCTCTTAGCTTCATCAGATACCCAGACATATGTATCCATCTTTATTGAAATCATCTGTTCCCCCATCAGCATAATGTGGTTCATCAATCACTGGAAAGCAGATAAAGCACCAAGATTAATACAATTGATACGATCAAAACTAACCAGCTTCCTGTTCTCTGTATAATAATAAAATACTGTTTAGTTGGGTTTTGTTTTGTTTTTGGTTAGCAAAGCAAATATATAAAAAAAAGATTACATCATCCTTTTCAGTTAAAGTGTCAGTTTGAGTCCAGAAAGGAACTTTTTAACTGGAGAAGTTTCTAAGAGAAGAATTATTATTCTTATTGTTCTTTGTATTCCAATTTTTTCCCCAAAAATGAGACTAAAGTGGCTTATAATTTAAAAGAGCAATACTATTAAAATATTTAAAAAGGTCAGATTAAAATAGAACTAAATTTAACTTTGTATGGGGAGTTTTGTATCGAAAAATAGTCATATTTTACTCTATTCCTAAGCAATCATTCTTTCACTCATTTTTATAGATCGTTTATGCATTATTCAAAGTGCTGGACATGACTTGAGTCCCAGCTGCTTGAAACATCAAGACCAGACTATGGCCTTTTTCACATGGCATTTGCCATGCGAAAGGGTGCCTGGAGCGTCATGCGATCGTGAGGAGCAATCTGCACGATGCACTCACATTCACGTGATGCTCCAGGGTAGGACAGGCACCACCAACGCACTTTTTCATCTTTGGCTTTCAGCTGAAAATGGTGAGTGATCACACATTGCTCCAGGACCGCGCGCACACTTGCTGTGCGTGCAGAGCCTCCGGAGCTGCGGCGGTCGCACTTCCTGCCCCAGTGTAGCCTGGGAAACTCCCAGGCTGCGCTGCGGAAGGAAGAGGCGGGGCTCTCGCGCTACCTGCTCAGAAGCAGGCAGCTCGTGTGGAGCTGAAGCAGCAGGGACTCGAGAGCCTCTCACTGGAGGCTGCTCGTGCGATCCCCACTCCCCAGCTCTGCAAAAAGGTAAGCTGCAGAAAAGGCCTATGTTGGCACCACATATTTGTATATGTTTCACTACACATGTAGTTGCAGTTCTTTGGTTTTTATATTAAGGGGAGACACAATAGCCCTATTTAAAGGAATGTCATGTTGAAGATGGAGCAAGCTTGTTTTCTTCTGTTCCAGAGACTAGAACACAGAACAATGGATTCAAGCTACAGGAAAAGATATTTCACCTAAATATCAGGAAGAATTACTGACAGTAAGAGCCATTTGATAGTACAGTACGATGCCTCAGAGTGTGGTGGAGTCATCTTCTTTGGAGGTTTTTAAACAGTCTGGATGGCCATTTGCTGGGGGTGCTCTGAGTGTGTATTTCTGCATGGCAGGGGGTTGGACTTGGTGGCCATTGTGGTCTCTTCCAACTTTATGAATATGCAACTTTATGCATTCTATAATTCAACAATTCACTGTTGTTTAAGCAGAATTCCATGAGGGTAACTGTTTCACATGCCATTGTGCTTTCTATAATGGCAAAAATATGATGTTTTCAGTGTAATATTTGATCCACTGGGATTATGAAAATAACCATTGCACAAAGGCATACTCTCCAATGGTTGCAATTTGGTAGGGATGACCCTCCCACTTTTTCAGCTGGTTTTGAAGCATCTCAGGTTCTCTCTCCTCCAAACATTTCTTCTCTTTGTCTTCAGCTTTTGTTAGTTGCTGCAAACTAAGTTCAAATTGCAAAAGTAGCTTACACAACTCAGCAGTGGGGAGGGGAAAGAAATGACAGAGGCCCTTTCCACAACTCACCTTTTCTCGGCGCTGGGGTCCAGGGATCGCGCTAGCCTAGCCTCCAGCAAGAGGGTCTCGCATCCCGGTTCTTTCAGCTCCGCAGCTGCTTCCTGGTCACGTGAGATCCCCTGGGGCAGAAAGCGCAACCAGTGCGGCTCCAGAGTTCTGCACGCCAGGTAAGTGTGTGTGGGGCCCCGGAGCAATGCGCGATCACACACCATTTTCGGCTCAGAGCTGAAAATGAAAAAGTGCATGAGCGGTGCCTGCCAGCCCCTGGAGCATCACGCAAATGTGAGTGCATTGTGTGGACTACTCCTCACAGCATAGTCAGGATGGTGGCAGGGTATGTTGTAAACCTGATATTCATCTTCTGAACACTTCTCTTTGTATGATCCCCCACAGTCTGGATTCATAGGGTCAATTATCATTGGGGAGATATTATCAAAAACAAAAAAAAATTTACCCCCCCATTTCAGAAGAAATTCCTAAGGTCTTTAAGCATTTCCCCTGTTATGAGGGGGAAAAAAACAAAATGAAGTTCATCTCTTGGAATTGCTTCTACTCCAAAAGGTTGTGCATCTGCACTTTGTGCCCTATTTGAAAAATAAAGCTGTAAAAAGAGGAGACAATGGCAAATTCCCTTTTTGTGATACCTTCATTAAGCCAAGTAAAAGGAGCAGAATACGTCATGCTCCTTTTTGAATCTCACAGCTTTATTCATTTGGCCAAGTTCAACAAATAGTTTCCAGGTGAATGAAAGCAATACCTACATTTCCTTTTATCCATAGGGTGGTCTGTTGGAAGTGCCTGTACGGATGAAAGAAAAAGCCATAGTGCCTCAGTGGCTTTAACCTTTACTGGGAACAAAGGTGATAAATAAAGCAGTAATGCAATAAAACAATAAAGCTGGCTTCTGCATTTGAAGTTAAACAGTGTTTCCATCTGAGATGGTTCATCCTTAATGGATCAATGGCCTGACTTAGTAGAAAGAGGCTTCTTCTGTTGACATGTTTTGTTATTGAGGTCAAGAGAGTGTGACTTGCCCAGAGCCATCCATGGCCCAGCAGGGATTCAAACTCTGGGCTCTCAGAGTGATAGTCCAGAAGTCAAGCCACTATACAGTTAGCCCTCCATATTTGTGAGCTTGACTTTCACAGATTTATTTCTGACTTTCTTCAACCCTTGTCCCCTGTACTTCAGGTGCTTATGTTCCAGTCCTTTAATACCCTGTCTCTGGTCTTCACTCTCCACCAGCCACTGATTGTCCAGGTAAGAACAGCTCACAGCCCAATTTTGGAGCAACACAAACCCTCTCCCAATGCCCCGCACACCCATGAAGGAAATGGGTGTGAGAGAGGAAGTGTAGGGACACCATGCTGACCCACTCCGTTTCCCTCTTCTTTTCTTGACCTGGATTGGACCCTGGGGACATGCTCTCCTCACCAAGCCTTGACCCCCTTCCCACAGGCACACACACATTTTGATATTTGCATTTTCCCACTTTTACAAGGGTCTTGCATCCCAACTTTTGTGAATTTGGAGGGCCAATTGTACCACACTGGCTCAAGACTTAACCTTCATACTTCTACACCATATTGTTACATACCCATTTAAAGAAATAATAAAGTAAATCAAAGTGGCAGGAGGGAGAAATTTGATGATGATGATGATGATGATGATGATGATGATGATGATGATGATGGTTTTGTTACCCATCTCTCCTCAGAGTTCAAGGTGGGGTACAAGAAGAGTTAAAATACAATTAAAACCAGCATACCAATTAAAAACAAACACATTATAATTAAAAGACACTAAAACATAAAACTAATCAATACAAATATATCATAATTAAAATCATAATTAAAATACACATATGTCATAATTAAAATACATCATAATTAACAATAGGCTGGGTAGGCCTGCAAGAAAAGATAAACCTTTAGCAATTTTTTTTTAAAAAAAAAATCAGACAGCATATTTTGCTGTTGGATCTCTTCCAGCAAGTCATTCTACAGTCCAGAGGTGGTGAATGACAAGGTCTTCTCGGTGACTGTTTTTGCTGCTTTATATGCAAACAGCTTGATTTGCGAATTCCAGGGCTTTTAAAGAGCCACCTATTCATCTCATCTCATTCTGCTTGAAATTTCACAAATCGTGCCACCATTTATGTGCCTAATGCTTTGTGTTCAAGGAAGTAACGGAAATGAAGCAAACTTACCTGGCCATTTGCAACAATAGCCCAGGAAATGATTCCAGCAAATTTGTGTCCTAGATGCATATTCATCAAAGGAACAGCTTGTCCTGCAGGTACCAATGCACTCCTGTGCTGAAACTTGTTTGGATCCTGTAGACAGTTTGTGAAGGAGAAGGGGGGGGTCATTCACCTGTCCCACCACTGTCCCCACATGAGAGGACCTCCATCAGTCCCACCTCTATGGCATAAGGTGTGGGGACCTTCTAGATGGCCTTCAGTTTAGTATGTGAGAGTTTATGAGTGGACATCACCCTCCCTGAAGCATAGAGACACCATGCGTCTGAAGTCAATCACCCCAATAATACTATTGAAGCATTTTCAGAAGCACACATGTATAATACAAAATTTAAACAGAGGTTCAATGCACAGTAAAAGACTACTTATTTAATAGATCTATGTCCAGATGTATCCCACCTATTGAACCCTAACTCACATTTCTCCCTCTCTCATATTCCTAACAAAGAAAGAAAGGGCCCTCAAATGCTTAAATTATCAAGAGCTGTAAATATTACTGACTCTTTTCAGGCAGCCTAGATTTATTTTAATGGGTGGGCAATACTGGATGGTGAAGTCCCATTTTCATGCCATAGAAGACTCTGGCAAACTTAGGAATGTAATGCCCCACTATTTTTTTTTCCTGAAGGGATCAAATGATAATTGTAGGAATTTTCTTCCCACTATGTGAAAGACTTCAAAAACCACAGAATTTGTGAAGCCCATTCACAATTCAGAATATACTTTGTGGAAAACTTGCACATGGTTGTTCCGCCCAGAAAGCAACATTTTTACACAGGAAACGTTTTCTTTGCAGAAAATAATATTCCTGCATAGAAATATTTTCTGTTCAGAAAATGGTGTCTTCTGCACAAAACAACTGAATGCAGAGTGTGCACAGAATAAGTCAGGAACTGTGAACATTCTCATCAATTCAAAATTCTCATCAAGATTTATTGACCCTCAAAAAAATTTCAAATATTATGAATACGGTTTCCATCTCTAGAAGAGCTGTACCCACCCAATATTTCTCTCCCTGGGACAAAAAAGGGTGATTCATCCATGACATAGCCTACCATGTCCTTGAAATCAGTGTTAGTCACACTGGTAGTCCCCAGATCAATGCTAGTCCTAGAATCATTGGCTGCCAGTTCCTGGCAGTTTTGCAAGAAAGAAAAAAAATGTAGACAATGTGCACGAATATGGTTCTGGTTTCTGACACAATGGAAAAAGGAAATTACTTGCTGGCTATCCAAACCAAGTAGACTCGGAAGCATTATTTTGAATGACACGAGTTGCCATTTAAAAGATATTTGGGGAATCCTACAGCAATTGTAGATTCCATTTTGTCTTATTTAAAAAACTGGAAGAAACTTCACTACTTCAGACTTCTTTAAAGACTATTTTAAAATGAGCCTGGAGGGAAAGCTTTTAACAAGCCACCCTTGTCTTCCCATGGAGTGTGATGAGTAAAAATGATGCAGAAAAATAATTTTGAGTGGGATAGAGATCAGATAGCATACAGTTTATGGAGCACACTTAGCCCAACCTGGATATAAAGAATTAGGACTCTTGATTCTGGCACATGTTGGCACCACAGAAAATGGAGAATCTTCCCACATTTTGGATATCTAGCTCATTGACCTACTGAACAAAGCTGGTGACTCTGTCATTGCAAATGGGAGGTTTGTGAATTGATTCACAAACCAATGGGCCTGTTTTGCTTACCTGTGAAATTAAGCAGTATTACAGAAAGGCAAGCAAGAAGAAAGAATGTCATCATGGTTGAATATTAGATTCACAAGATTGTCTTTTGTGGTCCAAAATGTGAGACAAACAGAAATAATTCTTTATTTATATTTCATTGGGGAATGGCAATGCATATGGAACAGAAGGAACATTTTGGGAACTCGCTGTCAAATGAAGGACTTTGAGTTCAAAATACTCTTGTACTAAATCTAAAGGTTATTGACAGCCCCTCTAAGTCATACTGTGTGTTCTTGGCAATGTCAACACTGATCTGAAAATCAGCATGTGTAGAGCAAAAAAGCACCCAGAGACAACACACATGCACCCACACATAAAACTGAGATAAGAACTGTGATCCATGATCCAGAGTCAGAGTTTTATTGGAGAGTTGTTCCTACAACTTACATTATGTACATCACCTCTGTTACAATGTCTTAAGACCCAACTCTGAAATACTGCTTCTAAGGAAATTTAATTAACATTGATATCATCCACCATTTTGTCAATGCATCAGGATGTTCTTATATTTCCAAGTATTTTAAAAGGCGTAATGTCCTTTTTCTTCTTTGTTATATTAGTTGGCTGCCCCTTAGATTTATGAAGGCTGCAGTATGGTGTTTCTTCTTGTATTTTCCAAAATTCTACTCAGGGTTGTATACCATAAATTGCCATATGTGGAGTCATGCATCAATTTTTCTATGCAACCTTTGTGTTGAATGGCAGCATTGCACCCCTGCATGCATACAAAAAACATGCAGCTGAACACATCCCTTCACCATCAGCGGATGAGTACTATCTTTGCAACCAGTTTTTCTGTGCTACAGCATCCTTGGCCACTCCCTGTCCCTTCCTTTCCTTGCCTTGCCTTGCCCCACAGTTCCTGATTGGTTGATTTTTTTCATAAGCCATCCTAGCATAAGCATGGTAGGATGTGGTAACATGATGATAGTAGAGTCCCCAAAGGAAATACAACACAGACCCCCCACACACACACACACAACTGGCAACACTGGAAAAGAGTGATCTCCATCATTAGTTGATGTGTGTGTACCACTGCAGGTCTGCTGTCCTTGCCATTTGTTTGCATTGCAATGTGTACAGCACCTTTATATAGTATCTATGTACGTGTATATTAGCATGATACCTCTACCAGAGCCTTGATAGGTATAGCACAGCAGCAGGAGTGAGCAAGGAGATCCACCTTGGCATATTGCAGCCACCAGACTCAAACACCCAGCAGCATTGCTGCTGTTGTTTCAGACATTGGTGGGGTACCCATTGCTTCTGATGTCATTCAGCGAGCCTGGTTGGGGAGCCTGCCCCAACCCAGACAATGGTGGGTAACGACCCATTTGCATTGGCAAGCTGGGATAATGACATGAGGCTTTACCACTTCAGAATGACATGAGCCATCCTGTTTGAAATCGCTACAGCGGACCTGTACCATTATGAGAGAACCCATCTCTGTGGAAGAATGAGTCGCCATTGCAGTCTGATGGCTCACCATGCCCCTGATCTACATGAAGACTGTAAAAATACTTTTAGACTCAACATCTACAGTGGGAGAGATCATGATAGAAGTCTGCCTTGCCATAGAGCACATCCTTTTGCCAGTCACTGTTTGCTTGGGAGACTACTGCAGGCCAAGTTCCCTCTTCATCAACATATGTGAAATGTTCAACATGTTTAACATTTTACAAGGTTTCAGCAGTACCCATAGATGACTATTGGAGACATGTGATACTGAACACAGAAATGGTGAATAGAGAACAAGGCAGAATATGTGGGCATCACCATTCAGCATGGGAGATGTTTAGATGTCAGACATTCATTTATTGAACCAATAGCACTCCTCACTGCATGTGTTTTAGTGCTCTCTCATTTATGCTGACATGTTGGATAATTGCTCTTTCCCCTTCTACCCACAGATCATGGATGGCTTTGAGGACATGGATTCTTGCAGTGTGTTGGTGTTGTGGACAGAACCCACTTCCCTGTATGTCCCCTGAAAGGAAGAAGAGAGGAGTTCATCAACATAAAGGACACATTCACCATCCTGCTCCAGAGCATGACTGATCATACTGGACAATTCATTGACACTTGAATTCAGGTACACTAGTAGAATCCATGATGCCCATATGTTCCATCAGTAGGCTCTCTGG
Source organism: Cyclura pinguis (assembly GCA_030412105.1). NCBI lineage: Eukaryota > Metazoa > Chordata > Lepidosauria > Squamata > Iguanidae > Cyclura > Cyclura pinguis. The sequence goes on along the minus strand of CM059599.1, from coordinate 9,890,835 downwards.
CAGGCTATGGATGCTGGGCAGTTCGTTCCATCACCATTAATGGGTTTGCTTTTGCCTCCCTCTAAGTCTAAGAGAGTGTGACTTCCTTAAAGTCACTCGGTGGATTTTCATAGCCGAGAGGGGATAGTCATAGTGCAACACTTAAACCAATAAACCACACTGGAACTCATGGTACATTCCACTGTGACATACATTCATTCATTCATTCATTCATTCATTCATTCAATTTATATTCCACCATACTCCCCAAACTCCTCAAAACTGGACTTAAAGGGGAAAAATCTACATTTTTGGGAGTGGAGGGTGGGAGAGAGAAAAAAAGGACCACAAAATCATATCTATCTCTGTTATTTACCAGTTCCAATATTTTCTAGCTATTAAGAAAAGAAATCAGTGGATATTTTGGCCCCAAAATGGAGTGACTGCACAACACTTATGCCCCCCCACACTTTATATGTAGATACAAGACTCAGTAGTTCATCTGCACAACAGACTTAGCTTTATTAGTGACAGAAGGTCAAACTGTTATGAGAGGACATGGGAAGTTTAATTTCTAACATGCTTTTCTGCAGCTTAAAACCTTTTTTTTCCCAATCATATTCACATATTGGTTTCATTCGATGCGTAGATATACAAATCCTTCTTTATCAAAATCATCCGTTCCCCCATCAACATAATTTGGTTTATCAATCTCTGAAAAGCAGGGGAAAAAAGCTAAGATTAATATAATCAAAACTAATCAATTTCCTGTTCTTTGTATAGTAATAACAACATACTGGATTTTTATTTTTATTTTTTATTTTTTTGCAAGCAAGAAAATATGAAAATAGAAAACTACACCATTCTTTTCATTTGAAAAATGGAACATTTGAGTCCAGAAAGAAAGTTTTTAGAACAATACCATTAAAACATTAAAAAAAGCCAGATTAATATAGAATTAAACTAAACTTTGTAGGGGGAATTTTACATGGAGAAATACATTTCACTCTACTCCTAGACATTCATTCTTTCACTCATTTTAAAAGTTTGTTTACATATAATTAAGGATGGGATGAATCCAGAATTTTCTGGATCCGAATCCGGATCCGAATCCCTGGAAGGTTCTGGGAATCCATGAATCTCACGAATCTCAAATCTTTCAAATCCTTTTTTAAAAAAGAGTTTAAAAAGCAAGCGAAAGAAGGATAATCTTGGGCAAGACACACTCTCTCAGCCTTAGCAAAAGCCTAGGCAAAGGCAAACCTCCCTCTGAAGAAATCTGGCCAAGACAATTGTCCTATTTTTGCCTCAGGATCTCCCCAGATTGAAAATGACATGAAGACCCTTTCTATACAGGCAGGAAAATGTGGATTAATCCCAGATTTTCCTGCCTGTGTAAACAGGGCCACATCCGACAGTAGAGAGATAATCCAGATCAAAACTGGCTTTTCTTTGCATTGCTCCTGTTGGGCCCGAGGTCCTCTGGGTAGGCCCTGTGTTGCACACTCACACATTTCAGTTCAGCCTGCTTTCACACTAATGAACATGGTTGGGGGGTTAGTTCATGCTGCTGTGTTGCTAGGTCAGGTTGCCCTGTATGCTGCAGTCCTGTGAGACTAGCAAGGAATGTTAATGATGGGTACTTTACTCTTCGCGCCATCCGGTACAGTGAGGGAAGAGCAAAGCCTGATTAGAGACCGTCTGCTGCCATTTCGGGCAGGTAATGAGATTTGGCCACGAGCCAATCATGCACCTGGCCCATGGATGCCTCAGTAATTGGCGTCCAGGGTGGGATAGCCCCCCCCTCCCGTTTCAGCAAGGTAGGTCGATGGATTGACAGCCTGTTTTGCCACTCACGTATGAAAAGCCTATATAATCTGTTGGAACAAAGAGAACACTGCTCCGTTGCCTGCCTTGCGTTTCCGATGGAGTCAGAGTGTATGTATGCTTGTGTGCCTTTCATTTTTGTTTTTGCTTCTTCGCTTAATAAATCGCATCCTTAAAGACCAGAACTGGCTTGGTTCTTGCCTCGCAGCATCTCACACTTCGAACCTTGCATGGCCATCCAATCCAGGGAAGGTCGTGTGTGTTACAGCTCCTTCTGGCATCCTGGGTTTGTAGTATGATGATGCACCAGCACATTTTGTAAGAGAAGGCTGTGACACCTTGTAAAACTCCAAACCCCAGAATTGTGTCTGAAAGAGGTTTGCAAGGGAGCTATGCAAAGGAATCTTTCAGCTGTCCTTGATATCTCAAACCTGTAGCTTCCAGTCAAGTACTGAACTTCAATATGAAATGTTCAATTTAAATATCTTAGAATACAAGCCCAGATGTAATTTGTGAAATTGTTAACAAAGGCCATTATTACTCCAAGGGAAAATCTCACCTACTTACAATCTTTCTTTGTATGTATAGACTCCCAGGTTTTCAGTCATCCCGTTCTCCCTGATTTTCAGGCGTCCCGGTCTCCAACAATCTATTTAGTTGACGGATTCGAAAGATTCTGTTTGCCTATTTTGGCACAGGGATTCAAATTTGGGAATCTTGAATTCATACCCAGGATTTGAGGATTCAAGGATTTGGTTGACCCATCCCTACATATAATGCTCTTTATGACTTGGGTCCCAGCTACTTGAAAGATCAAGAACAGACTTTGTTGGCAGCACACATTTGTATAAGTTCCACTACACATCTAGTTGCAGTTCTTTGGCTGTTGTGCTTAAGACATATTCAGTTCATTATTGTCTAACCAGAATTCCACAAGGGTAACCATTTCACATACCATTGTGCTTTCTAGGATGGCAAAGACTTTGATGTCTTCAGTGTAGCCTTTGACCCTCTGGGATTCTGAAAATAGCTATTACACAATGGTATACTTTCCAACAGTCCTGATTTGGCAGGGATGGTCATTCCACTTTTTCAACTGCTTTTAAAATGTCTCAGGCCCTTACTGCACTGTACCTTAATAGCACATTGCTCCATTACAATCCCAGCATTGCCATTTCCGTGTTGGTATCGGGTTATGAACACTCTCTACTGCACACTTTCAACTTAAGAGGGTTAATAGCTTTATTGCTAATGGTGTTCCCACCACACTACAGAGTCATTGGTAAGTCCATTTCCCTGCTTCTTCCCTGCCTCTGAGCTCATGTTTGGCTGGGTTGTTTTTAAGCCATTCTAGCACAGCCAGGTTGTAACATCATGACATCCCAGTATGCTATTACATTCTTGAATTTAAAAAATCAGTGCTGCATGACTCACCATTTGGTGTGTTTGTGGATCAGGTCAGAGGTGAAGCTCTGGCCATGCAGTCCTCAAGTGACTGCTTCCATCTTCCTGGCAGCCTGTGGGTCATCTGAGAAGAACCTGTTGGCCAGCAGCCAATGGGTTCAAACCATTGGTTTTATACTCTTTGGCTGCCGAGGCCAGAGTCTCAGCTGGCCACAGTTTTTCCTCTGGTCAGTATGGAGAGTGTATATGAGAGCTTGTCCCCAGCCAAACCTCAGTTCCTTCCTTGCCATCTCCCAGCTCATTCCATAAAATAATTGGTTGGTGGAAGTCCAGGGCATCTGTGGGCTACATTTGCCCAGGAATGGTGGTTCAAAACACTGACACATTGTCCATTTCGAGTTCTAGGTTTGTGCACAGCAGAAGAGAGGGTGCACCAGGAGGCATCGATATTGAGCAGTGGCTTGTGGCACCCAGAATGGGCCATAACATAGGAAGTGGAAGGGTGAGGCCAAGGTGCCATGGAGAGAAGAGGCATGGTTCCAAATACTAAGAAAGATAGAATGAACTGTTCCTGGCCTGGAGGATGTGGTGATGCTCCCCCCTTGTTTTTCAGGAACTTGAACTCTGGGGGACTGGGTGTTTCTGCATGGTCATCGCTTTTTTGTAAGTCTTTTACGGGTTCTTTCACAATTTGTGCACTCTCCTTTGTTGGCTTCAGCTGCTTAAGGGTTGGCGGAAGGTGAGAGCATGGTGCTACCCACCTTTTGTTGTGTTGCCATGGGTCCTGGATCTGGGATGGTAGTTTTCCAGGCTGAGACATGGAGTTTTGGGGTGTTAGGAGTGCAAGGAAAAGTGGATGTGCTGGATGGCAAGGGCACACATCTTCTGTATTCCTTGATAGGCAGGTGGCTTCCATTCCTGCCACCAGAGTGGTCCTGGCCTGGTGGGTTATCAGGCTCATCAGCCAATGGGTGGGTGGGTTGATGCCTAGATCTGGACCCATGCATGTGTCAACCCTGTCACAGCTTTAGCCAATAAAGGTTGTGGCTTTATTTCTCCCAAATCTTTGTATATGTGTGGTTATTCCAGTTCTCTCTTGCCTCTGAGAATGCAAATAGAAAAAATTAACTCAAAGAAGAAATTTAAAATAAACACAGACAGGTGGTAGTTTTTGAAATTGCCACACCATGGGAGTAGCTGCAGGAGGGACAACCTGGGAATGCCCACACCACACCCACTCCTGGATCAGCCACAGAAGGAAGCGCTATCAGCTGATGGGATTGTGGAAGGATTACTGGATTTTTTCTGGCATTGAAAAAGGGTGGATTTCCAACAGATGGTAATACGACAGCAGCTGGTTAGAGATGACGTCATGCAATAGCACAGGGTCTGGACTGGGAAGAACATGTTGTTCTAGTGGTATGACAACTTAGGCCACTTCCGCACTACACTGTTATAGTGCTATTATTCCACTTTCAACATGATATGGAATCCTGTGGTTTGCAGTTTAGAGAGGGGAATTTAGAAGTCTCAGCCAGAGAGCCCTTTGGCCTCAGTAAACTACAAACCCCAGAATTCCACAGGAGGTTGACAGTGGAATAATAGCACTATAACAATGTAGTGTAGAAATGCCCTTTATGAAGTAAGGGTCTCATGTCTTTCTCTTCCCTTTGTCCCCAGCTTTTGTTAGTTACTGCAAACTGAGTTCAAACAGCAAAAGTAGTTTGCACAACTGAGCAGTGGGGAGAGGAAAGGAGGGAACAGCATCTTGCGCTTCCCAGCTGGCTCAGGCAAAAGCAAACTACCACAGTCTCTTCTAGCGTGGGTCTGTGTTCTTCCTCTCTAACAACTATTACCATCCTGACCTCGTTCTGAGGTTGCTTTGGCCACACTTGTCCTGGTTTTCGTCTTTGGAATTTTGTAGGCTATCTATAGGGACACTATGTAAGCCTACTGGATGACATAAAATCACTTGCAAAAAATTAATAGCCAAGAATAAAGACCGTTACCCAGCTGGTCACAGCAATGGACTTCGTCTGGATGGTGGCAGGGTATATTGAAAATCTGATATTCATATTCTGAACACTTCTCCTTGCATATTCCCCCACAGTCTCGATTCTCAGAGTCGATCGTTACTAGGGACATATTATCAAAAGCATCATTATAAATGTACCCCTCCAATTCAGAAGACATTCCTAAGATTTTAAAGCATTTCTCTTGTTATGAGGGGGAAAAAACAAGAAAAGTTGTACACATCTGCACTTCATGCCCTATTTGAAAACTAAAACTGTAAAAAGAGAAGACAATGGTAAATCACCTTTGTGTGGTGCCTTTATTAGCCAAGTAAAAGGAGGGAAATACATCAAACTCTGTTTTGAATATCACAGCTTTCCTTATCTGGCCAATTTCACCAAATAGCACCAAGGTGAATGAAAGCAATATCTATATTCCCCCCCCCCCTTAGGGTGGTGTATTGGAAGTGCCTGTATGGGTGAAAGAAAAGACCATAATGCCTTGGTGGCTGTAAATTTTACTGGGAACAAAGGAGATAAATAAAGCCACAATGCAATAAAGCAATAAAGCTGACTTCTGCTTTTGAAGTTAAATAGTATTTCCATCTAGGAAGGCTCATTCTCAATCGGCTAATGTCCTGAACTAGTAGAAGGGGGCTTCTTGTGTTGATATGTTTTGTTATTGATATTGGGAGAGTGTGACTTGCCCATGACCACCCAGTGGGTTTCCATGGCCAAGCAGGAATTGAAACCGTGGCCTCTCTGACTCCTAGTCCAGAAGTCAAGCCACTATACAGCTAGCCCTCCATATCTGTGAGCTTGACTTTCACCTTTTTGATTATTTACATCTTTCCTCAGCACCTGCCCCCTATGTCAGGAGCTTTTTTTCCAGCCCTATAAAAACCTGCTTCTTGTCCTCCTCCTCCCCTACCAGTCACTGCATGGCCAGCTGAGGACAGATCAAGCTCCAATTTCTCAGTACCATGAATCTTCTCCCAATGCCCCTGCAACACCCAAGAAAGGAGATGGGCAAGAGAGAGAAAGTATACAGCTATCATATGTACTCACTCTTTTCCCTCTCTTTTCCCTGATCTGGTTTGGATCCTGGGGGCCCAACCTCCCCACCATGCCTCAACCTCCTTCCCATAGACACAGACACATTTTGATATTTGCATTTTTTCCACTTTTGCAAGGCTCATGTACTCAAACCCTAGTGAACGTGGAGGCCAACTGTACCACACTGACTCATGACTCAGCCCTTAAATCTCTATAACACATTGTTACATAGCTATTTACAGATAAAATCAAGTAAACGTAAGTGGCAGGAAGGAAACATTTGTAGAAATGTTTGTGCCACCTTACATGAATAGCTTGGCTCACCAATTCACCAATTTTTATCTCATTCTGCTTGAAATTTCATGAATCATGCCACCATTTATGTGTCTAATGCTTTGTGTTCAAGGAAGTAATGGAAATGAAGCAAAGTTACCTGGCCTCTTACAGCAATAGTCCAGGAAACGATTCCTGCAACTTTGTGTCACAGATGCATATTCATCGAAGGAACAGCTTGTTCTGCATGTACCAACACACTCCTGTGCTGAAACTTCGTTGGCTCCTGTAGACAGTTTGTGAAGGGGAGTGAGAAAGAGAGAGAGGGAGCAAAGCCATTGCACTTCCTGATCCTCTGCACAGCAGGTTAGTGCCGGAGGGAGGCGGGAGGACTGCACAATCATGGTTCATTTATGAGAAAAACCCGTCAATGATTTATTCTGTGATGGTGATGGATGATGACAGGATCATGACAGGATTACAACCACATCATGCAGAACAGTTGCCATGGTCCCACCATGATCCCATCACCATTGAGGGTTTGGGAGTGAGGTTCAGAAAGGGCTCGTGTGTCTGAAATCAATCATCCCAAAAATATTACTGCAACATTCTCAGACGCACTCATGTACAATACAAAAGTTAAACAGAGGTTGAATGCACAGTAAATGACTGCTTCTTTATTATATATTAATCCTGATGTACCTAACTATCTGAATCTAACTCGCATCTTTCCCTCCCTCATACTCCTATCTAAGGCCCCTTCCGCACCTTACCTGTCACGGAGATGGGGGGCGGCACTCGCACGAGCAGCCTCTTGCATGAGGCACTCACTTCCCTGCTCCTTCGTCACCACAGCTGGCTTGCCAGTTGCGCGAATGGCCCGCCCCCGCCCTGCCCCTTCCTTCCGCAGTGCAGCCTGGGAGCTGTAGGCTGCGTTGGGGCAGGAAGCACGACCGGCCCAGCTCCAGAGGCTCTGCAGGGCAGGTAAGTGCGCGCGGGGCCTCGGAGCGACGCGCGACCGCGCAGCATTTTCGGCTTTAAGCCGAAAATAAAAAAATGCGTGCACGGTCCGCGTTAGGCTCTTGAACGTCACGTAAATGTGAGTGCGTCTTGTGGACTGCTCCTCACATTTAAGCGACGCTCAAGAGGCCCTTTCGCTTAAAAAACACCATGCGAAAAGGGCCTAAGAAAGAGAGGAACCTTTGCTGCACAAATTATCAAGAACTGTAAATACTTCGGATTCTCTGCAGCAACCTAGTGCAAATTTCTTTACTAATAACAGGTGGGCAGTGTTGCAAGGCGAGGGCTCTTTTCATCTCTGCTGCAGAGTTTTTCAGGCTTAGGAATACAATTCTTCACTATTTTTTTCCCTAAAGGAGTCAATCAAGAATAATTTTAGGAATTTTCTTCCCACTGTGAGAAAGTCTTCAAAAGTCACAGAGTTTGTGAAGCCCACTCACAAATCAGGATTTATTTTGTGCAAAATTTCTACATGGTTGTTAAGTTATACATGGTATGTTATAACATTTTCTGTGCAGGAAACAACACGTTCTGTGCCGAAATTAATATTCCTGCATGGAAATATTATTTTCTGTTCAGAGAATGCAGTTTTCTGCACAAAACAGCTGCATGCCGAGTTTGCACACAGTAAGCTCTGAATTGTGAAGATTCTTGTCAATTTAAGATTCTCATCAGTATTTATTGATGCTTGAAAACAATGTTTTTCTACTATTCTTCCATTACTCTTGAATAGGCTTTCCATCACTAGGAAGGCTTTACCCACCCTACATTTCTCCCCCCAGGATCTTTTGGCAAAAAAGTGGTGGAATGGATTAATCGGTGAGATAGCCGATTGTTACTGCCCTGGCTAGCCCGAGCTTCTGGGATATAAAGATATCTCCTGATATCAATAATTCAGCTTCACATACTCATTCTCCTCCACATGCTTGCGAGGCCCCCCGGACAAGCCCGCACACAGGCTCGGCTGATAATTGCCATAATATTCCAACACAATACAGGCAGGCACGAAATAGCTGAGTCGCAGCTTCAGGAGACCTCAAAGGCAAGTACTCTATTATGTACGCACACAACTTTCAAAAGATCCTCTGCCCCACGCTGGCAGTTTGACGATCGAGCTATACAACGCTCAAGCACTCCGTGTTTGCATACTGGCTATCCTACTGACAATTTGGCTATAATTCAATCATTCAAATTCTGACCTTTCAGTGGCTTTGTCTCCAGCCCCAAATCCATTGTTTTCCCCAAGTCCGAACTAGCCTGCGGTCACAATTCTCCTTATAAAAACCCCTGACTTGGAGCGCTTCCTTGGATCGCTCTTGGCTTCCATCCTGCCTTGCTGTCGCTTTGTCCAGCGAGCCTTCCCCTCAGCCCCACATGCTGAGATCCAAGCTCCCCAGCTTCTCCGCTTCCAACCGGGCTTCAGGACAGGTGAAGTATCACCCAAACCAACTACTCCTCTAAAAATCCCTCTATCCCACTCCAACCTTTATTTCCTTAGTTATCTGTGTGAGTGTGCCACATACACTGTTTGATTGTGTTTTTAATAAAACAACCTTTATTGTTTCAACTTCTTTGTGCTCCTTGACTCGGCCTGACCTCGTAAACATAGGGTTCAAGATCTCACTACATTACCCTTCCTCTAGTATGGCTAGGCTGTGCTCTTGGCTAATTTCCCCAACTTATATAATTGAGAGCGCATTTAGGTGTCCCTCTTGGGACCCCAGAAATCAGGGTAACATGATCAGGTCCTTCAAATCAGCACAAATTAAAATGGTGTCCCCAGATCAATGCCAGTCCTTAGAGCCATTGGCTGCCAATTCCTGGTGATTTTTCGAGAAAGAAAAAGGCAATTTAGATAGTGGGCTCAATTATAGTGCTGGTTTCTGGTATAATGGAAAAATATTTGCTGGACCCCTCATATCAGTGCTAAGAAGCACTATTTCAAATTGCACAAGTCGCCATTTGAAAGCTATTTGGAGAATCCCACAACTGTTCTTGGTCCCAATTTGTCTTATTTAGAAAATTGGAGGTGACCTAACCACTTCAGATTTTTTTTAAAAAAAGACTATTTAAAATGAGCCTAGAGGCAAAGCCTTTAAGAAGCCACCCTTGTCTTTCCATGGGGTATGATGAGTAATATCGATGCAGAAAATAATTTTGAGTGGGACACAGAAGATCTTAGCAGACTGTACACAACCTGGAGGCTTACTTAGCTAACCCTGTATATTTAAAATATAGGACTCTTTATTCTGGCACATGGTGTCACAACATGAAATGGAGAACCTTCCAACATTTTGGATATCTAGTGCATTGACCTACTGAATAAGCCTGATGACTCTATCATTGCAAATAGGAGGTTTGTGAATCAATGGGCATGTTTTGCTCACCTGTGAAATTCAGCAGTATTACGGAAAGGAAAGCAAGAAGAAAGAACGTCCTCATAGTTGAATGTTGGATTCACCAGAGTGTCTTGTACTCTAAAATGTAAGAGAAACAGAAAAAACTCTTCATTTATAATTCACTTGGGAAAGGCAATTCACATGGAACAGAAGGATCTTTTTGGGAACTCACTCTCAGCTGAAGAACTGCGAGTTCCAGATACTCTTATACTAAATCTAAAGGTTATTGACACCCCCTCTAAGTTCATATCATGCGTTCTTGGCAATGGCAACACTGATCTGAAAATTGGTATGTGTAAAGCAAAAAAAGCACCCAAAGACAACACACACACACACACACACACACACATCAAATTGAGATAAGAACATGATCTAGAGTCAGGGTTTTACTGGAGAGTTGTCCCTGAAATTTACATTGCCCATATGTACAGCATTTCTCTTAAAATGTAATAAGACTCAGCTCTGAAATATTGCTTCTAAGGAAATTCAACTAGCATTGATATCAACAATTGTTTTAGCCACATATCAGGATGTTCTTGTATTTCCGGATATTTTATAGGCTTTGTGTCTTTTTTCTTCTTTATTATTAGTTGGCTGATTCTTAGATGAACTGTTTTTACAAAGGTTACCATATTGTGTTTCTTCTTGTATTGGCCAAAATTCTACTCACGGTTGTATACCACAAATTGCCACACATGGGATCATGCATCAATTTTTCTATGCAACCCTTGTGTTGAATTGAAGCATTGCACCACTTTATGCACACAAAAAACATGCAACTGAATGCATGACTAAATGCACATGCTTACTCACCTGTGTCCCTATGCATTTGTATGCATGTGTGCATATACCCACGTAATGATGCCACATGCAATATACTCTGCAGCCTGTCTCAGTTAGTCAGAGGCAGTCTCTGTCATCCCACTTTTTCATCTGCTTTTAAAATGTCCCAGTTTCTCTCTCCTCTTCCCATGTTCCCTCTTACTTCAATTGCTGCATACTGAGTTCAATGTAGGGAGAGAATCATCCCAGTAGACTCAGGGAAAGGCAAATTGTTGTAGCTTTTCCTGGTTTGTTTGTTCCTCCTTATTAGTATCTTCAGAGGTATTAAAATTGCTTGGCCAGATGTGTCCTGCTTCTCACCTGTGAAATATTAGAGGATGGTGAAATCCTGCATTACACAGAATAAAGAAGTTCCATAAGTGGAACTGTGTGATGTCTCTCCTCTCAATCCCCCAGGAGTCACTGTGCCCTCCCCTCATTCAGTGGCTGGTGGAAAGTGGGGAACTGGAACAGTACTGAGCTCTGTCCCCATAGATAAATGCAGGTTGATAACATCATCCACTGAAACCTGCCAAAGTTCTCCATTGATCTCAGCAGATGAAGTTACCACTCTGCATCTGACTATGGTGATCTAACTAAATACTTCTTAGATCCTCCTCCATTAGACACTGAATGGCCATGGAGAAGAAACAATCACAGTGCTACAGTGCTACAGTGTTTGGGGCTGTTTAGCTTTTTAAAAAGATGTCTCTGGGAGACACAATAGAGGTTATAAAAATATGCTTGATGTCAAGAATCAAGATGGGAGAAAGCTTTTCTTCTTCTTTCATAGTACTTCAGTGAAATGGGATCGTTCACTGATGCTCAATGGTAAGAGACTCAAGACTAGGAACGGAGAGAATATCTGTAATAATTCATTTCCAGATTGAAAAATGGGAAGAATAATGGACCAGTGAGAATTCTGAGCCATTTTCTCCTGCTTATTCAAGATTCTGAAGTGTTGTAGAAGAATGATTTTGAAGAGAAAAGCGTGGGGGTTTTTTTGTACAAAACTCTGCTTTCTGCACAGAAAATTAGTCTCCTAATCAAAAAAAGACTGTTTCCTGCAGCTGCTGGGAGACTTTGAGCCTCTCTACTCACTCCAACTGCCACTGTGGAAGTAGAGGAGAGCTGCCAGGCAGAGCTCTTTCATGCCTGGGCCCGATGGGATGATGAAAGCCCCTTCCTCCTTTCCAGGTGCCCCTTCCACAGCCTGAGGGAAAGAAGAATAGCCAGATACAACTCCATCATGCCTGGATCCCAACTACTCATGAGAGCCCCCCTTCTATTCGAGCTGCCATATCTGTGGCCTTTTGAGGGAAGGAAAGCAGCAGGATCTGGTGATCTTAATTTCCACTCCTTTTCCTTCTGTGTTATGTCTTATTTAGATTGTAAACTTGAGGGCAAGGAACTGTCAAACTAACTTATCATAAGTTGCCCTAGGAACTCTTGTATTTGAAGGGCAGGATATAAATATCTCAAACAAATATTCAACACAGAAGTTTTTTTTTTTGCAAAAAAAAAATTTTTTTTTTCCTCTACAGAGGAAAATTCCTCCACAACACTGCAAGACATTCAAATACAGGGGGAATACTGTGGAGGGGTAGTCATTTTCTCCTTCATTGATGAGAAATTTAATATAGTTACTCATCCTTGTATGCCCTTCACAAAGGGTAAAAGACACTATTTGTGTGCAGAGACAATTTTGTGCAAATAGGCAAGGATTTACAACTCTATTCAGGAGACTAAAAATGAGATGTAGTCGGCCTTTCACATTTGCTAGGGCTAGGGATACAGGACTTTCAGGAAAAATTACAAATATCAAAATGTGTGTGTGTGTGTGTGCGTGTAAGTGAAAGAAACAGAGGTAAGGTGGGAAGACCAGCAACCTGTGGTCAAAACCAGCTCAGGGAAAAGAGAGGGAAGGGAGTGGACTGGCATGGTAGCCCTATATTTCTTCTTTCACCCATTTTCTTCTTTGGGTGTGTATGAGGCATGAGTAGAAGGTCTGCGGTGCTGAGAAACTGGAATTCGAGCCATCCTTAGCTGGCCAGACAGCAGCTAATAGAGGAGGATGACCAGAGGTGAGTTTTTAAAGGGCTGCATAGCCTGATTGGAGTCTCCAAGAGGAAAAAGCCCCTGGAAAAGAAGCACTTAAGGTGAGGGGCAGGGGCTGGAGAAACTTGCAAGTAATCAGATCTGTGAAAGTGAACCCCGCAAACATGGAGGGCTGACTATACTTCTTCACACAGTGCATGAAATGCAGGATTCACTGTCACAGGATGTAGTGATGGCTACTGACTTGCACTGCTTTAAAAGGGGATACATTCATGGAGGTTCGGTCCATTTCTGATTTCAAGATATTAAGGTAGTTATATATAAAATCTCATGTAAGAGACATTTCTTCCCTTGCTTGCACATGTAGAATGGAAGGTCCAGTTGCTGGCAAGCTTCATGCAAGCAATTGGTTGGCCTTTGTGTGAACAGAGTATTGGACTTGGTAAGTCTACTTATCATGGCTGTGCTTACTCTAGTTATAATGACATAAGCATACAGAAGTACTTCTTACAAGCTGGGGATCTTGGTTAGCCAATGATCCTCCTTGCATGGAGGAGTTCTGCACATTTATCTTTGGTACGTACATGTGGCCCTTTCACATATATACTGAATGATTGGTGAACAGAAGTGTAGCAAACATGTTTCTTGTCTCTGAGACCTATGGCTGTTTGGTGCATTGTCAGCGATGGAGTAATGGAAGAGGGCCACCAACTCTGACGTTCTCCTGATGTCAAAGAACATTTCTACATTTTCATATGTGCTTTTTGTGCATTTCTATAAAATATACAATGTTGGAAAATGCAATCACTTTCACCTTGCCCAGTAATAATAGTACAGCATTTGATTGGTTATTTATGTGTTTGTGATCAGTCCACCTGTCCATTTGTGCCTGTTAGGTGTGTGCTTCCCTTCACAAAGGGTAAAAGACACTATTTGTGTGCAGAGACAATTTTGTGCAATGTATAGTTTGCTGAAATTGCCAAAACTAAGGGATGACAATTGGCATCCCAGTCAAGTGCTGGAGATTGTTTCTGTCAAGGATATCAGAGAGTCTTTGAATATGCAACAACTATACATTGTCCTTGTCATTAACCTAACCATCTGAAACAGAGTACTGCTTTAACCAGTCTGGAACTCAGTAGTGTAGTTGTGAAGTAAGGATTTATTGTCCCAACATTTAACACTTTGTATTTACATTAAATCTGGTTTGTTATTTTTTCACCACATTTGGAAGTATTCTTCTAGAGCTCTTCACAGTTTTCTGGAATTCTCATGACCTGATTAACTGAGCATAGTCTACAAACCAGCCACTGACCTACAACTCGAAATCATTTATAGTCAAGCTAGGCAGCATTCATCTCAATGGTAATCAGTGGAGGAACTTTTTTTTTTCTGGGAAAACAACCAGTTTGTTTCTTGTCTTTCTACTTCCCATTTGGCAAGCGGTTACTAATCTGTAAGAAGTTTTCATACTCTTCCATGACTGTCATGTTTACTTTCATGACAGACTTGATCAAAAGCGTTAGCAAAGAAAAACGATATTGCTGGAATCCTATTGATGGATTACACCAGCATAATTCTGGAGTATGCCAGTGGCTGTATCGCACTTTGCTGTCCCACTTTCTATGAAGGAACAGGATCCAATAGTTCCTCTGCCAATCAGGTTTGGTTTTATTAGCAGCAAAATGTCAAAGCATTGCTATGAGATTTAGAAGCCTAATTCCTGGGAGGCTTTTTGGCAGCTTAAAGTTTCTTCTGGATCGTTGCGCACATGTTAGTTGCACCAGGTTGATGCTGAAGAAGGCATTTGTCTTTTACAGAGGGATTGGTCATAACTAATCATATGTTATGGCTGCACAGCTCCTACAACACAGAGAAGAAGATTACAATTATATCTGAACACCTACTTACCCTTTGTATAATCATATCCTAGGTTACAGTAATAATTCCATGTGAAAAACAGAAAGATGGAAGATAGAAAGAGAGATGTAAAAGGATGGGGTAGAACTGAGGAAGCGAGGGAGAGAGGGCAAATTTTATATATTGTAACAATAGCAATAGCAGTTACTTTTCTGAGAGTATTTGCAAAAAAGATGACCATATTTGTAAAAAAGATGAAAGAAAAGAATGTACATTGATGTACATTTTGATGTATATATTTTATTCATATCTTTATTAAATATACTATATAAAAGTCAAAGTTTGTCTGCACATTTGTCTTTTAGTCTGTGCCAGGCAGGCAAAGACCTCATACGATTGGCTGTGTGAGGTGAGAAGACCTCATATGATTGGCTGGCTGTGCAGATTCTATGGAATCCTGGGTGTGGCAGTTTAGAGAGGGACCTTTAGAATTCTCAGCCAGAGAGCTCTTGGGCCTCTGGCCGGTTGCTATGGAGATGAGGCCTACCGTCAGTAAGGATGCCAGAAAATGTCTGGGAGGCATACGTGAGAAAAATTAAAGTGGCATACGTAACACAGTTACAAGGTCTTCTCGTCTCACACATAGATTGTATGGGTTCCATATGTGAGGAATCTTAAAGGTGAAATTCAAAACAAAAAATGCTTCCAGAAAAATGTAAAGCCATTGCACAAATTCAACAGAAAGCAAAAAAGTCAAGAGCCAGTACATCAACGTCTCCAGAGAACACAGATTGGATTGGGGACTAAGGGGAAAAGTTACATGTATTGGAATAGGCCGGTTGCTGTGGAGACGATGCCTAGCAACAAGGAGGACAACAGTATATTCCCTCAGGAATCCAACCTCTGTATGTTAACAACTCTGAATACAGATTACATTGGGAAATTGGGAAATTGGCAAAGTTGCAGGAAATGGAGAAGACAGTTGGGTGAGTTCTTAAGAGGAAAATAAAATCCCTGCAATGCCAGGTAAATACGCTAACATATATATACATCTATATACGAATATATCTATATATATCTCATCTCTCTCTCTCTTTTTCATATCCTGGATGTGAGGGTTGGCCTTTGCTACATTCAGCAAAAAGACACAAATATCATGCAAAATGTAGATCCTTTCAAGGGCAACCCCATGTAGAATGTATTACAATATTATAACCGGGAGGTAAATAGACCACTATAATGTACTCTACATGGGGCTGCCCTTGAGTTCATAAGCTAGTGCCAAATGTGGTGGCCTGACTGTTCTCACATGTGACTTATAGCACTGGTCTTACAGAATCTGCATTGGCTTCCACTGTGCATGCAAATACACATATGCCTACACAACCAATTGCACATGCAATGTCACTGGGCATTGGGTTGACCATTCAGTGGCATACTTGGATGGCCAACTTTGCTTTTTGATGAAAAAGTTACATAGCACAATCAAAGTGTTACCCCACATGCAGATATTTATGCCACACATCCCACAGTACTTAGTTAGAAGCCTACCTAGCAAACCATCACTTTCCTGGCATAATTTGTATTTAGAATGTTACCTTTCTGTTTACAGCAGAAGACATATTCCTCACGAATGCAGACTGAAGTTGCAGCCACATATTCATTTTCCAAACAGCTGGGCTTGCACAACCCCCAACAAGGTATTTGCATAGCTGTGACTGGAGCTGGGGACATATTACCAAAACTAAATTTTAAGAAGAGAAGACCAATATCCCTAAGCAGTTCTATTCTCCACATCCCTCAGGCAGGATTTCAGTCTCTTAAGACCATTATACCAAAATGTCACAGGAGTCAACTTTTTATCAAGAAACTTCCTTTTCCATTTCTTCAGGATGCTTGCATGCTTGTCCCTATCAATTCAGATGCTTTAAAAAAGCTATTCCTCCATTCTTCTATGACAATTCTCATGTCCAAGGGGCTTACCCCCAAAAAACCCTCTTAAACTGTCATTGCAGGCAAAGCAAAACCTGTGGGCCATTTCCACCCCCCCAGTTTGTGTTTCTAGCCCCTCCAGACCCTCCTTCAGGTTAAAAAAAAGTTTTTTTTTTTAAATCTTTTCATTTTTTGAGAGGGGGCAAAGTGCTCCCAACCTCCCTGTAGGAGGTAAGGGAAATATTGACTTTAGTTAACCTCATCCTGTATTCCTCTGTAAAATTAACATATTGTCGACATTCATAAATTACGTGATGCACACACATCTGTCTATAAAAGACCCACACCCCAAAAGATGGAGGAGGAATTGAGATTCTTGATTGGTCAACATAAAAATAAATGTTTTCCAACCTTCAGATGGGGAAATCCCTTATAATGACGGACACCTGCAAGTCTGATAAAGGACAATTCTGGTCCTCTAATACAGGAATCCCATACAATAAGGGATATCTGTAAATCCTATCAAGGATAAATAACTGGTGTTGAGAGGTTCTTCCTCAGAGCCAAGCATTCTGGAAGACCATCTGTAGCAGTACTAGAGTGTGAGTAGCATCATTTGAGCATCATCATGGAATTCTTGCATCTCCCCAATGGAAAGATTGCCCCCAAACAGTATTATCTGGTATTTTATAGCAATAGTCCTAGTTGAATATAATTATACTAACCAATAGTTATGCACTAATTGAGAGGGAGACAGTATTCTTGAGACCAGGAGTTCACCAAGTGCTGGAGATTATAGCCTGAATGTTATGGGGAGAACTGGACATATGGTGCAAGAACCCAAAGTGGGAGGGGGGAAAAAAACTTAAAGAAGCAGACCCAAGGTCTTCAATGTCTCCACACTAATGCAGAGAATATGTGGAATAAACAAGAAGAACTTGAACTTGTAGCAAACCAAAGTAAATAAGATGTAGTATGTATCACTGACATAAATCTCCACACCTGGAGTTGTTTAATAATAGTACTACATAAACATTGTGTTGAACGGCAGTGTTCCACAACCAAATCTGCATCCATGTGCATAGTGGAATCAGATGCATAACCGCACTTTCACAACCTTACTGAAGGTGGATGTTCTCCACCAAACAAAAATATCTAGGGCGTAACCTAAACGGTCATAAATCAATAAAGATATTATGGCGAAAAGCTGGTCCTTCATCGTGTTTCACCATGTCCACATCTCTCCACCCTCTGCACCACTTAACCACAAATCTGCCATAACACCACCAGTATGGCATAAAACAATAATGAAGGGATGCTACCTTCCTTTTTGCAGCAGTAGACCATTCCATGGGGATGGCACAGTTCTTTCGAAGCCATGTATTCATCACGAGCACATTTATACTTGCAGGTTCCTGAACATCTCTTTCCAGCATTGTCTGGCTTGACAGCATCTTTACCTTTAAAAAAAAAAAAAAAAGGAAAACCCATCCACATGGAATTAGAGTTTTTTATACTGCAGAAAGGGGAAGCCCAGTTTTGTCAGTATGGTAGAGAAGTGGAAGAATTATTCCATGGAGAAAAAACAAACAAACAATTTTTTGCAAAAAAAAGGGCAGAGACCCAGGAGATGCAGGTCACCGAGACGAGGGACCCCTGGCGAGCCACTGAAGCAAAAGCAATAGTGGACCAGTTGGGCCCATTGAATAGATCAATGGGAATAATGTGGCTAAATGCAGTCATACATTCCCATCCCACGGCCAACGGCCAAGACCTGACCCAGCTGGCTTGGCTTTGTATGTCCTCCTCTGAGCTCCCAACTCTCAAATTGGCCATAGCGGCTCGAGGCTTGGTTAGGCTTGAGGCCCATGACTGGATGAGGGAGGTCGTTAGGATTTTGTGGCCCGGACAGAGTGCGAGCGTGCTCTATGTCATGGAGCAGCAGGGTCCTCGTGAGAACCCTGAGGCTTACATGGCACGAAAGCAGCTCCTCGCCATTCTGGCTGAAGGGCATCCCCTTGATGCCCCATGGATATGACTTCAATCATCTCGAGTTTAAGACACTTCTTTATGGAGGTCTTAATCATGGGACGATAATGGCTCTCGGTTTGGTGGATCCGGCCACTACCAACTGGGAAATTGGGAACAACCTCCAGCTGGTCTCCGACCTGCTCCATGAGGCAGGATCCCTCAAACTTCCCCCCAAGCCACACAGAAAGGACCCCGGGAACTGGGAACCCATAGCCGAGGTTACCTACTCGAACTATGGGCCCCTTTCCCAACATCGTAAAACGGCACCAAATTCTGTCCCAAAGGGGAACTGGAATTTGTGCCCCAACTATAGACAAGACAGTCAGCATTGGCAGGCTAGGGACTCCTGAGGCCAGCCCAGCAGGGCAGGGAATTCCGCTCCTGCGCCTGCTGTCCCAAAACAGTCCCCAGACTTGAGTACTCCTAGGGAGACATCTGGAGGCTACGAACCCACTACCCAAACATACTCCTCGGATCAAGTACGCCTTTGGGGCATGTTATGTAGGTTCGGACTGGACATGAGCCAGTTCGACAAATGGCCCACCTCCGAACTAATTGAGGTCCTGGAGAAGCAGCTCCAGGCCGGCGGTAAACAGCCAGTCCAGGCCCTGACCAATGGCCCCCCTCCGGCTGGATGCTACCCTAGCCTGGATCTGCAAGCATAGGGGTGCCCTCGGTCCAGGAAGCTTCCCCACAACCTTGTGGCTAGGTTGAAGCCGGACAGGTGGGGAAGGTTCTGGGTGAAGGCAGGCATAGCGACCAAGAGGGATAAGAATCCTGCTACCCTTCTTGTGGACTTGGGTGCAGCAGTGAACGTGCTGCACCCCAAACTAGTCAGGGATGGTGAACCTACACCCGAACATGTCCAGTTATCTTGATATGGCGGGGGGGGGTCACCAAGCTCGAACTTGGACAGGCATACCAATGTCCATAGACACGTTCCATTTCCAATTGTGGGTGCGCAAGAACCGGGGAGAGGATGATGGCCTTTTGGGCATTGGCTTCCTCTGGGGAAACAAGCTCACAATTGAGTACGTGAATGGATTCCTATGGCAGCTAGATCAGGGGCTAGTAGAGATTTTGGCTGTGCACCATTGTGCCGCCATTAAAGCTCTTACCCCTGTCCTGGTAGCAACAGAGCGACATGTATGTCCATACACGGAGATGAATTTGGCTACTGCCTCCCCCTCCGTGCAGATGTTCTGGTGCCACATTGTCCTTAAGGGCCATGGCATCTCCTTGATTATGATGCTGGTGATTGTAAAGGGGGCCACGACTAGCTACGGCTCCATTTTGATCACCATTTTAACTGGCGCGAAAGATCCCCCGGAGGCACATGGGTCCAAGACCAGCCTCCACACTAAATTGAGAGTACAGGTCCCAAATCAGGAGCAGGCCTTGCCACTCTCACCCGTAATTCAGGGAACCCGGAAGAAAGAGTAGAAAGGGAAACCTCCAGATGGGGATGCCCCCTTTATAGCAACGCAGAGCGATGGATGGGCTTTGCTTCCCTTCATAGGATGGCAACCCCCATGAAGAGGTGGTTGTTCCAGCTCCCCTCTCCTTTCCCCTTCTCTTGTAAATAGCCCCTGCTTGTAAATAGCTTTTTGTTGTAGGTATATTTGGTATGGTGTGTTTGAAACTATGCTTTACCTTTTAAGGGAGGAGGGTTTTTGGAGGAGAAGGATCCAAGGGATGGCTATCCCAAGGTCCTCCTGTCCTCTGAAGTAGATCGGGCCTGCCGAGTCAGCCCTGGTACCCTGAGGAAGGGAACGGCTTGAGCCAGAACGTCGGTACTCCCCCGAGGCCAGGAGCACCATGTGCAATGACATCCTGGTGGGAGAGGGTGAGTCAAAAGGGGCCTCACAACCCTCTCAGGAGAACCAGGTCTGACTCTCTGGACTCCCGGTCTACTGCCCAGACATGCTCCTCACCACATCGAGGACCTCCTCCCCACTTCTTTCGCAAGCCTTGGAGGTTAGGGTTAGAACAGTTGGGGACGCCCTGTCTTCTACCGCTTGATTCGGCCATCAGCCCATCTATTTAGAAATCATCTCCACAGTCCCCTACGGGCAGGGGACAAGCTTAATCTGAAAACCTGTTGCCCCGGTGCATCATACCCTATTTGCATATGCCTTCAAGACAAGTGCAGCCCAGTATCCGCCCATTCCGACTCCCTGTCAGGAATGTTGGCAACCTTGTTAACAGCAAGTAAGCCTGGGGCCGGCTTGTCTCAGATTTGGCTACTTCTTTTCTTTAACTGTTTGGGAGCTCCCGCCGACCAGGCAAAGAGCAAAAGACCAGAGCCTAACCTAGTTCACTCTGACCATGTGTGTATCACAGCCATTGCAGAATGCATCCCTGCAGCTTATGCAGGTGCTCACAGCACGGCGTTCATCCGGTGAAATACCAGATGGAGCAAAATTTGCCAGACCGACCTCAAGTGGTCCATCTGACGCCTGAGCTTTGCAGGCCCAGTCGCACTCAGAGGTGAACTGTGGTTGGAAATACGGATCCCCAAGCTCTGACAGACCTGCCACCACCTTAGGGTGACCATGGTCTGTAGCGGCCTTAACATCACCCTTCCTGGTTTGGCTTAAAGCTCTGACACCATCCATTGTCCACCGCTTGCCCCCGGAATCTTAAACTTCAGCCAGATTTCATCCCAGTAGGCTTTGAGCTGGCAATTTACATTTATTGTATACATTGGCTACTAATCATGTCAGTTCTTCTGTTAAAACTCTAATAGGTTAATTGATCCGGAGGACCGGGAAGATCCCGAAGTCATACCATCACCCCCCGAGTATCATGGGGGGGGGGTAAGGAAGAAAGTTGCTGCTCCACCTGATGGCCTGTGCTTGGAGATTCCTGGTTCCTCAACAACACTCAAGACCGTGAGGGAAGGTGACCACGCAGCCTTCCAATTGCAAAGACGGACTTTTGCCATTCCTGCTACCGTTTACGCGCCTGAGAAAACCCAATGAACTGTTCCAAGCTCCAAATTCTGCAAAGCCTCTCTGTTCCTGAACTTGCAGCAAGCCAGCTAAGCTGCACCAACTTGGACACTTTGTTGCTTTTCCTGCTCCGCTGCTCTGATGGACTTATGTTTTGCTCACTCGCCCCAGCTACAAGACTTTTCTGTTGCAAGGGGGGGGGGGGTTGCAGAGACTTTATACTGCATTTATACTTGCAGGTTCCTGAACATCTCTTTCCAGCATTGTCTGGCTCAACAGCATCTTTACCTTAAAAAAAAAAAAAGGAAAACCCATCCACATGGAATTAGAGTTTTTTATACTGCAGAAAGGGGAAGCCCAGTTTTGTCAGTATGGTAGAGAAGTGGAAGAATTATTCCATTGAGAAAAAACAAACAATTTTTTGCAAAAAAAAAAAAAATCTTCTGTGTCCCATGGGATTGTGTTGGGGAAGAGGCACTTCGCATACATTTTTGTTTGAGTATAGAATGACATCAACAAGGTTGAGGTAAAAGGTCTCACCATATCACATCTCTCCACCCTCTATGCTGCTTAACCCTTAAGAACCTCAGGCCATTTCCGCACCGGGCTATTAAAACGGTGCAGAGCAACCTCTGACGGAGGTCTCCTGCATCGTGGAGTGGACTGGGGCGGACTACTTTTTGTAGTTCCGTACCTCAGTCCGG
The DNA here is from genome assembly GCA_030412105.1 of Cyclura pinguis. Lineage (NCBI taxonomy): Eukaryota > Metazoa > Chordata > Lepidosauria > Squamata > Iguanidae > Cyclura > Cyclura pinguis. The sequence goes on along the minus strand of CM059599.1, from coordinate 9,868,504 downwards.
TTTGGAGCAACCGGAACTGGTCATGCAGCGTGCTTTTTAAAAACCTCTTTTAAGAGGTTTTTAAAAAGCACGGAGTGCGCAACTCCATGTTGCTCCATCGCCACGCTCCGCTACAGATTTGCAGGTGCACACAAATGCGTGCCTGCAGATCTGCCGGGGGCGGGCTTTAGGCTGACGAGCTTCTCCGTTTGGTGGAGAGCCTCCACCAACTGGAAGCTGCCATTTTGGACTCCGGAGCAGTGCGGAGCGATGAGCTCACACTGCTCCTCGTCCTGACGGACTCGCCTGGATGCTCAAGAAAGCCGGTGAGTTCCGTTTTTGCGCATTTCCTCTCTCACGTGTGGAAAGGGCCTCAGTCTGGCATAAAACAATAATGAATGTTACCTTTCCTTTTGCAGCAGACCATTACAGGGGAATGACACAGTTCCTTTGAAGCCACATGTTCATCACGAGCGCATTTATGCTTGCAGCTTCCTGAACACCTCTTTCCAACATCGTCTGGTTTGACAGCATCTTTACCTTAAAAAAAGAAAAATGAAAAAGAAAAACCCATCCACATGGAAGTGAAGCTCATAGAAGACGAATAATGATGATGATGATGATGATGCCTCTAATCATTTCTTGTCCAGTAAAAGCAACCCATTACATTTCTCACCAACTATAGAAAAAGAGGCTAATTTCTCCCCATATGACATACAATATGAGGAAATATTATTACTATGGCAAGAAGCTTGGAACATTTGAGTGGGCTAAGTCATTGCCTTATACAGCACATTATTGGCTCTGTCAAACAGGTCAGTGTCATTAATGTTGTCACTGATGCATTTTGAAGTTGTCACATTGTCTCAGTTGGCTTGTTTTATAAGTATTTGGAGGACCAATTTTTTATCATTTTCCCCCACACATTCTGGAAAGTTCACTCCACTACCAAATCCACTACATTCAGTGCCACAAACTGACACTGCTGTGGCTTTATAACTCACTTCTTATCTTTTTCCTCCTTCACACCATGAGCTCTTCCTGGTTGGACTAAAGTAGTATGAGCCCTTGTATTATATCTGCTTGGGTTTTGCCCACGGTGTCACTTCTATGACTATTTGTTCTGTGCCAGTGTGGTGTCCCTCTGCCTCTGGTTGTTGTTCTTGTGTGCCTTCATATCACTTCTGACTTATGGTAACCCTAAAGTGAACCTATCATGGGGTTTTCTGTGGCCGGGAGTGTGTGAGGCATCCAAGGTCACCCAGCTGGTTTCCATGGCCGAGTGGGGAATCCAACCCTGGTCTCCTGGGTCATAGCCCAACACTCAACCACTATGCCACAAAGGTTCTCAGAGCAAAATTAAACCTGCCTTGCTCTTACAGATCTATCAACTTACACCAGGTCCCATGGTTCAGGAAGGTTGATTGATTGTTTCAGTCAGGGTTTTCTTCCCTCAGACTTACAACAGTGGGTCCAGCCCAAGCAGGGCCTTGTCAAAACCACTGTTACATCACAGTCTTTTGCAAGTCCTTGGCCTTTCTTCTTCTAAGGCAGAGCTTTCCAAACTGTGTGTCGCAACATGTTAGTGTGTTGGCTGTAGTGTGTAGGTGTGCTGTGCTAATGTAACGGGTGGAGGGGCTGCCCCTCCTGCCACTGCCACCCTGGGCCAAGGAAGACCCTGGTAAGGGTGGTGGTGGGCTGGGTGGAGGGGTTGCCTCTCCCACTGCTGCTGTCCCAGGAAGACCCCATTGAGGGTGGCAGCGGGAGGCAAGGCTCAGGTGGAGTGGCTGCCTGCACTTACTGAATTACTTACCAAATTACTGTGTCATGAAACGATGCACATCTAAAAAGGGTATTACCAACATGAAAAGTTTGGAAAACTCTAAGGCAAAGAATCCCTGCACCATACCTTCCCTTGGGGCTCAAATGTTCCCAGTTGCTTTGATACTGCTCCCCTCAGTGGCTGAACAAGCCTGTTACCTCTGCATTCACTGGATATTTTACTGACTCCTGGGTCTCCTCTGTGGGCTGGGCTGTCTATCAAGCTTCCTCTAGCAGCCTCTGGTCTAATATTTACTAGAAGAGTTGCTGATTCTGTGGCGTCCCAGCCTGGCCACTTTCCTTGCAAAAACAACTTAACTCCTTCTTTCCCTTCTCCTTGTTTCTGCCTCCCTTTTAACTCCTTCTCCTGGTTAGCTTTTCCATGGTAGCCTGCTACAGCCACACCCTCCCCCAGTAGTGGCAGCTCACTCTGCTGAGGCCAACAGGTAGATGAGTTACATTTTTTGGCATTTCTGGCTCTGCTGTTTCCTCCTGACTAACACAGAAGAAGTTCTGATCTTCAGATTCCTTGGACGCACGAGCAAGTTCAAATGCATAGTACTACCATGGAAAGCCACTGTGTGACCTTGGATGAGTCACACACTCCCAGCCTTAGAAGAAAGCAATGACAACCCCCCTCTGAACAAAACTTGTCAAGAAAACCCTGAGATAGGTTGGCCTTAGGTAGTTGGAAATGACATGAAGGGCATACTTCAACAACAACAGTGGTGGTGGCAAGGGAAAAGCCCTCTGTCTCCCATCCAAAAATGGGACTTAAGCACACCTAAGTCATACTTGTGCATGCATTAGTCAGTAACAGACTGGTGGCCAGTGTATGCTTCAATACAGAGGGATCTGATCTTAGGTAGCCATATTTAAATATGACAAATAGTTATGTTTGAAACATGTACGCTGGAATTCTGCTTGTCTCAATTAGAGCAGACCCACTGACTCAATTATTGCATGGTAAACCAAAATATAGGTAAATCTCAATAACTGAATGGGTCTTCTCTAGTCAGAGTTAACAATGGGATTTGGGTCTTTGCTCATGAAGCATTAGTTATCATATTGGCCTTTGGTAACTAAAAACTCTTTGAATAGACCAGAGTGAAAAAGCTGTTCTTTCATTCTCTCATCCAGTTAACACCTTCATTTTCCCTGGCCTATATGGTTCTCATGGAAATTCCAACCAAAATGATAGCACTAGTGGCATGTAACAGGTAGGAAGGAATGCCACTTGATTGTTTGCAGCAGAAGACAACGTCCCGTGCATGCCAAGATGTTGTTGAAGCTGCATATTCACCTGCTGAACACTTTTGGTTTGCCTTGACCAGAACACCCAGGCCATTTCTGTAGTACACTATTATAGTACCATTATTCCACTTTCAACATCCTGTGGAATTCTGGGGTTTGTAGTTTAGGGAAAGATATTTAGAATTCTCAGCTGGAGAGATCTTTGGCTTCAGTAAACTACGAACCCCAGAATTCCACAGGATGTTGAAAGTGGAATAATACCACTATAACAGTGTAGTATGGAAATGACCCCAGTCAGGATGAGCCCTGTGAAAATATTACAGACACAATCCCAAAACGTTTCCCAGTTAAGAAGTGAAGATGATGCAATCCATTCCTGGAAGTATTTCTCATTCCACAAAGGCAGCCCATTCCATTTTCCATTCATTAAAGAAAGAAGATTTTTCTTCTGGTAAGAAGACATAGCATAAATGGAAACATATTTCCAGCATGGTAGGGAAGTGTTTAGACTTGCTATGTCTGCCATTGTTGTGGACAATAGCCCCATGGGATGGTGTTGCAGAAAAGACACAAGGTATGGTGTTAATGTTACTCACTTCACATACATTTTTGTTTGAGTACATGATACCATCAACAAGTCTGAGATAAAATGTTTCACCATACCACATCTCTTCAACCTCTATGCTGTTTAACCCCTAAGAGCCTCAGTCTGGCATAAAACAATAATGAATGATACCTTTCTTTTTGCAGCAGACCATTACATAGGAATGGCACAGTTCCTTAGAAGCCACATGTTCATCACTAGCACATTTACGCTTGCAGCTTCCCGAACACCTCTTTCCAACATCACCCGGTTTGACAGTATCTTTACCTTAAAAAAAAAAAAGAAAAGAAAGGAAAAGCCATCCACCTAGAAGTGAAGAGCATCAAATAAGAAAAACTCCAAACATTTCCTGTCCAGCAAAAGCAACCCATCACATTTCTCACTAACTACAGAAAAAAGGGTCTAATTTCTCCCCGTATGACATACAATGTAATACAATGTAAGGAAAAATTTTTACTATGGCAGAGAGCTTGAAACATTCAGGTGGGCTGAGTCATTGCCTTATTCATTATTGGCCCTGTCAAATAGGTCAGTGTCATTAACATTGCCACTGATGCATTTCTAAGCTGTTACTTTGTCTTACTTGACTTGTTTTATAAGCGTTTGGAGGACAAATTTTTCATCATTTCCCTCCACACATTCTGTAACGTTCACCCTGTGACAAACCCTGGGAGGGTGTGGTCTACAGAGCTGCCCTAGCAACAAAAGGGATTTAAGTTGATTGCTTGCTGACTATAGAATCCTGTTTAGCTAACAGGGACTGGTGCTGGATGGGGGAATCAACCTAACAGAAAAATAACTGAAACAGGGTTTTGAAGGAGCGTTCCACCTGTGAGTTTGAAGAAAGAGAAGATAGATTCCAGTGATTTAGACTTGAGTTGACTGACGTGGACTTAAGTAGGACTTAAGTCACCTCAGTGACTTGTCTGGGACTTGACTGAGCAATAAATGGTGCGCTGACCTGACTCTACTCAAGACTTATATATTTTTAGCGAATGATTTGTTGTCCTCAGTTCAGTAACATAACACATTCATCCAGAAACCTTACAGCTTTGAACAACGTTTCCATATCTTTTTGCCTACTGGTCACATGACAAAGCGTTGGAACGTTTCTCAGTGGGGAACAGCAAATAGGTTAGTCAATGGGCTCAAGGGGGGATTGAAGTCTCTTCAGCAACTTGTGCTGCTGCCGATTAGAGGAGCTTTCTAAAACTTTTCCTAAGAGTAGAAGACAAGATTCGCCCCCAGATCGCAGGGTGCATTTCTCCAAGGCGAACAGCAAATGTGTTAGGCAACAGGCTTGAGGAGGAAGGATTCTTCCTTCTAAAGCTTTTGAAGTTTCAGTAATAAGGAGTAAGAAGGATCCTATTTGCCACTTCTGAAAAATCCTCCAGCTTTGGAAATGGGAAGTAAAAAGAATCTTATTCTGCAGATGGCAAAGTTGCAAATGTAGAGGGGCGACTCTACTTAAATTGTTAAAACTGACTTTATTAGACTCTTTTCAGAAATTCTGGAATATAGATTGGGGTATAAAGCTGGCTCCCATATTTGAGACTTGACCTGGAAGTATCTTCCAGGGTGTTACTGCCCTGGCCAGTCCGAGCTTTGGGGATATTAAAAGATACCCTTTTGATATCATAATTCGGCTTCACTTCCCTTCCACGTGCTTGCAAGGTCACTGGACAAGCACACAAACAAGCTCGGCCGTTAATTGCTGTAATATTCAAACAACAATACAGGCAGGCCAGGAATAGCTGACTCGCTGCTTTAGGAGACCTCCAGGCAAGTACTCTAATTAGGTATGCACGCAACCTACAAAAGAGCCTCCGCCCCGCGATGGCAGCTTAGTGGGTTAACTATACAATACCTAAGTACTCTGCATTTGCATACTGGCTACTCTATTGAGAACTGCTACGATAACTCAATCATTCAGATTCTGACCTTTCGGAGGCTTGGTCTCCAACTCCAAATCTATTGTTTTCCCCCAAGTACGGCATAGCCTGCAGTCACAATTCTTCTTATAAAAACCCTTGATTCCGAGACCTTCCTCGGATCGCTCCCGAGTTTCATCCCGCCTTGCTACCGCTTTGCTTGGCGAGCCTCCCCTCAGCTCCATGTGCTGAGCTACATCGCATCCCAGCTTTGCTCTCTATTTTTCTGGGCTTCAGGACAGGTGAAGTATCACCCAAACCAGCAACTCCCCTAAAAATCCCTCTATACCACTCCAACCTTTATTTCCTTTAGTTATCTTGTGTGAATGTGTCACATACACTGTTTTGCTTGTGTTTAATAAACATCATTTATTGTTTCAACTTCAGTGTGCTCCTTGACTCAGCCTGACCCCGTAGACATAGGGTTCAAGATCTCGCTACGTTACCCTGCCTCTCGTAACGCTAAGCAGTGCTCTGAGCTAATTTTCCCCACCTTTTGTTGAGCACAATTTGGTGTCCCTCCCGGGACCCCCAGTACACAGGGTAACAAGGGCTTGAGACCTGGCTTGAGACTTGAAGGTAGAGACTTGAGACTTGACTTGACACTTGGAGTAAAAGACTTAAATATATCACTGATAGGTTGTTAAAGAGAGACAGAGATTTGGGGAAGTGTTTGCTGGTTTAGAGCTAAAAGTGATTTGCTGTTTGATAACCTTTAATTTTCCAACTACTTTTTCCCTTGTGAGTTTGTTCAATAAAGAATTTATTATATTTTTTAAAAGATCAATCTTCATACAGTGTCTCTTTAATCTGAGCTGAGTTATGCATGCTACCACCAGTGACATGTTCATTGGATCAGCCTGAAACACACTTTGCACTATATCTGCAAGGGTGTGGGTTTAGGGAAAGCAGTAAAGAGAGATAGGTGTGGGAGAGGGAGCCAGGGGATGGTAAAGATATAGAAGGGTACTACTTCTCCAGGAAGGGAGAATTTAAAGCAGACCTAATCTGTCATAGTCCTGGCTTGGCCCAGAACTCCACATTTTGACACATCCCACTACCAAATCCTCTACACTTAGTGCCCCAAACTGCCACTGGTATGGCTTTATAACTGACTTATTATTTTTTTTTTCCCCCTTCACACTATGAGCTATTCTCGGTTTTTCTTTGAGTACATACTGCCATCCACAGGATTGTGGTAACAGATTTCACCATATCCACATCTCTCCACCCCCTGTGCTCATTAGCTCCTAAAAGCCTCAGTCTGGCATAAAACAACACTGAATGTTACCTTCCCCTTTGCAGCAGACCATTACAAAAGAATGGCACAGTTCCTCTGAAGCCACATGTTCATCACTAGCGCATTTATGCTTGCAGCTTCCTGAACACCTCTTTCCAACATTGTCTGGTTTGACAGCATCTTTACCTTAAAAAAAAAAAGGAAAACCCATCCATATGGAAGTGAACAGCATCAAATAAGAAAAACTCTAAACTTTTCTTTTCCAGCAAAAACAACCCATTACATTTCTCATTAACTATAGAAAGAAGAGCCTAGTTTCTCCCCATATGGCATACAATGGAAGGAAATATTTTTACTATGGCAGGGAGCTTGGAACATTTAGGTGGGCTGACTCATTATCTTATTCATTATTGGCCTGTCAAATATGTCGGTGTCATGAACATTGCCAACTGATGCATTTCCAAGATTTTAAGTTGCTTTGCTTGGTTTGTTTTATAAGTACCTGGAGGATCAATTTTTCACCATTTTTTCCACCACACAACCTGGAAGGTTGACCCTGCCTAAGTCCCTAAACAAACACTGGGATAGCTTTATAACCCACTCCCCCCCTCCTCAGTTTACACCAATGGGATCTTGCTGGTTGGACTAAAGTGGTGGGTCCTTGCATTAGAGCTGCTTGGGTTTTCCTGTTCTTGTTGCCTATGTATCCACTTGTTCTATACCAATGTGGTGTCCTCCCCTGGTGGTGGTGGTGGTGGTGGTTGTTGTTAGAATGGAATCATAGAATCATAGAATTATAGAGTTGGAAGAGACCACAGGGGCCATCAAGTCCTACCCCCTGCTATGCAGGACACCCATCAAAGCATTCCCAACAGATGGCCATCCAGCCTCTGCTTAAAAACCTCCAAAGAAGGAGACTCAGCCACACTCCGAGGCAGCATATTCCACTGCCAGACAGTGTCAATGTCAGATGGCGGCTTGAACAGAAAACAGAGGCAGGGGCCGAAGTGTATGGCTTTTAGTAATAAGTAGTAAAATAAACAAGAGGTTACATCACCTAAACGAAAAGAGACAGCAAACTCAGCAGCTAGGGCTGCCCTGGAACAAAAAATACAGGATGCAGATTCTCCGGAGGGAAGATAGTTGTTGCCCCGTGCCCAACTCCCCCCAGCGTCTGACTTAAATACATAGTCCTTAACCCAGCTGGGCTGATCAAGCGTCCGTTGGCCCAGTTCACAGCTGTAGGCCCTCAGACTTTAGCCGCTTCTCCTGCAAGCGTTTTGATCTGCGAACCGCCTCCTTCTCTCGCGGCCTCTGGAGGAATGTGGGGGGAGGGTCTGCAGCAAACTCCGGGCTGGAGTCAGGAACAGTAGCTTCTGTTGAACCCGAAGCACTGGTCTCCTCTGCTGCAGGCACTGGCTCGGAGACCGCTGAGGGGTCGCTGGCAGGCCCCTCCCTTGCCTCTGCAGGAGCCCCCTCTCCCTCCCAGGCATCCACCCCTGCCTGGAGTTCCCCGTCTAGCTCAGAGTCCCCGTCTGAGTCAGCAGCATGCTCAGCCGGGCTCATGACAGACAGCCCTGACCGTCAGGAAGTTCTTCCTGAGGTTCAAGTGGAAACTCCTTTCCTGCAGCTTGAATCCACTGCTCCTTGTCCTAGTCTCTGGAGCAGCAGAAAACAAACCCGCTCCCTCCTCAACATGACATCCCTCCAAATATTTAAACATGGCTATCATGTCCCCTCTTAAGCTTCTCTTCTGCAGACTAAACATGCGCAGCTCCCTAAGGCATTCTTCACAGGGCATGGCTTCCAGACCCTTCACCATTTTAGTCACCCTCCTCTGGACATGTTCCAACTTGTCGATATCCTTCTTGAATTGAGGTGCCCAGAACTGGACACAGTCTTCCAAATGAGGCCTAACCAATGCAGAATAGAGTGGTACCATTACCTCCCTCGATCTGGACGCCATACTCCTATTGATGCAACCAAGAATTGCATTCGCTTTCTTGGCTGCTGCGTCACACTGCTGACTCACGTTCAGCTTGTGATGTACCAAGATTCCTAGACCCTTTTCACATGTACTGCTATCCAGCTGCACGTCCCCCATCCTATATTTGTGACTTTTATTTTTTCTGCCCAAGTGCAGGACCCTACATTTCCCTCTGTTGAAATTCATTTTGTTAGCTTTGGCCCAGATCTCCAATCTGTCAAGGTGGTATTGAAATTTGATCCTATCCTCTGGTGTGTTGGCAACCCCTCCCAGTTTGGTATCATCTGCAAATTTGATCAGCATGACCTCCACTCCTTCATCCAGATCATTGATGAAGATGTTGTATAGCACTGTGCCCAGAACCCTGAGGCACCCCACTAGTCACTTTTCTCCAGGATGAAAAGCAACCATTGGTGATCACCCTTCAGGTGCAGCCGGTCAAGCAATTGCCAATCCACATAACAGTAGCCCTGTCCAGCCTGCATTTTATTAGCTTCTTTGCAAGAATATTATGGGGAGCTCTAGGATCTTTCCTGGAATTGATGTCAGGCTTACCAAGTGATAATTATTAGGGTCCTCTTTTTTCCCCTTCTTGTTGTGTGTCTTCAAGTCATTCCTGACTTAGGGCAACCCTATCACAGGATGTTGAGCTATTATGGTAAAATATCCTTCATGGTATTTCACCATATCTACATCTCTCCACCCCTCTGCTCTGCTTAACCCCTAATCTCCCATAACTGCCTTGGTGTAGCATAAAACAAAAATGAAGGAATGTTACCTTCCCCTTTGCAGCAGTAGACCATTCCATGGGGATGGCACAGTGCTTTTGAAGCCACAAATTCACCACTAGCGCATTTTTCCTTGCAGCTTCCTGAACACCTCTTTCCAACATCACCAGGTTTGATAGCATCTTTACCTTTTTGAACAAAATAAAAGAGTAAAACCCACCCGCACAAATGTGAAGAGTGTCAAACAGGGAAAAAAGAAACTCTAAACATTTCTTGTCAAGCAAAAGCAACTCTTTACAGTTCTTACCACCTACAGAAAGAAATGCATTTATTATGTATGAGCTTTAGAGTACTTAGGCTAGAATGGTGAGTAACAATGTATTGTATATCAAAGGAAAGGGTCTGTGCATCTCATCCTAATGAAGAGGGTACAAAGAGAATAGGTTGGGAAAAGTTGTCCTCAAGACATCTGGCCAGTGTTAAGAGAGATACACAAAAAACAGAGATAGAGATAACACCAGAGATGTGTTAGATAAAAGTAGGAGCCCTGGTGGCACAGTGGTTAAATGCAGGTACTGCAGTCACAAACTTGTGAGTTCACTCCTGCAGCGCTTCAGGTTGACTCAGCCTTCCATTATTTTGTAGGTCAGTAACATGAGTACCCAGCTTGTTGGGGGCAATTAGCTAATACATTGTAAACTGCTTAGGGAGTGCTTAGCACTGATAAGCGGTATAGAAATGTAACTGCTATAAATATTGCTAAAGTATGGAAATAAAGTCACATGGGAACCATTGGAAGTTCAGGAGAGGAGAAGACCTGGAGAATCCACCAATGGGAATTGTGCACGTGTAAGAGTGTGTATCACTATATAATCAAGTGTGTGTTGTAGATCATTAGCTTCAGCAACAGTTGTACTTTATGCCTCATATATCTCATTAAATACAGTGGGAGAATCCTGTGTGTTTTCTTGACAGTAAAAGAGTAGCTAGCAAGTGACAATGGGTCTGCTTTAGTTAGAGTTAACAACATGATTTATGAATTTAGTTAATGAAATATTAGTTAACATAGGCCCTTTCCACACGAGGCGAGGGAATCGCTCTGTGCCATTACTCACCACTTCTTCTGAGGTCCGAAGCAACGTGGACTGTCCCTGAAGCCCTTCTGCAGGGCTCCTCCTTGGTCCAGGGCGAATCAGAGCAGTGCGAGGTCTGTAGATCCGCACTCCTCCAGCTTCCAAAATGGCGGCTTCCGGTTGGTCGTGGGTCCTGACCAACTGCTGAAGCTCGCCAAGCCTAAAGCCCGCCCTCCACAGGGTGCAAGCCTGAAAATCTGCACAAGAGAGCAGGAATGCAATGGCGCGTTCCAGGAAAATAAAGAAATGTTTTTTCAGGTCTTTCAAAAACACGCTCGAGGACCACTTGGGGTCGTCTTGGAGCAGACTGAGGTGCAGATCTCCAGTAAGTAGTCCGCTCCTAGTCCACTCCAAGGTGCAGACGACCTCTTTGCGAGGACGCACTGCCCTGTTCTAATTGCCTGGTGTGGAAAGGGCCATAGTGGTCTTTGGTAATGGAGAACTCCTTGAATAGACCAAAGTTAGAAAGCTGTTCCTTCTCTCATCCAATTTAGTACTTTCATTTTCCCTTGCCTCTATGCCTTCCATGGAAATTCCAACCAAAATCACAGTACTAGTCACATACAACAAGAAGGAAGGAATGTTACTTGATTGTTTGTAGCAGAAGACAAAGTACTGCACATAGCAGGATGTTGTTGAAGACCATATATTCATTTGCTGAACAGCTTGGCTTGCATTGACCTGAACACCCAGTCAGGGCAAGCCCTGTGAAAATGTTACAGACACAACCCCAAAACATTCCTCAGGTAAGAAGATAAGATGATACAAATCCATTCCTGGCATTTCCAATTCCACAAAGGCAGCCCATTCCATTTTCCATTCATTAAAGAAAGAGGGTTTTTCTCTCCATAAGACATAGCATGAAATAGGAACACATTTCTGTATGGCCAGGAAGTATTTAGACTTGCTGGTTCTGCCATCATTGCAAACATTATTCACATGGGATGGTGTTGGGGAAGAGACGCAAGGTATGGTGTTAACATCCCCCACTCCACATAAATTTTTGTTGGTGTACATAATATCTCACGTTCTGCACTATTGATGTCAGATTCCAAGATCTGAGGACAAGCAACACTAAGGATCAAATTATGCACTACACAGATACAGATGTGTTGCAGTACCATATGTTACATACCAGAATTATACCCACACACTTCACACATTAATTGCTTTGTGTGTGTACACACATATATACACTCCTGAAAATTTTCTGCAGACATTGGCTTCTGGATGTAGCTTTATGTCAACTGCAGCAGGAATGGGGGAGCAGGTAATTTCACTCAGTACCCCAATGGTACACCCAGCATCAATGTTTTTGGCTTCTGGTTTCCTCTTTCTTTGTCATGCAGCCAGTTTTTGTCTAGTTTTTGTGATTGGCAGCAAACGGTGTTTAAAGGGAAGCTGTTGTTTCTAGGCTAACTTAAGGTACTCCTTCCTCCTAAAATTCAATCTGGGGAGATTGGGGCACAGAAAAGTTGCTGGAAGGCCACATATGACCCATAGGCTGCAATTTCTTTATGGGTGCCCTATCTCTCACTCTTTCTCTCTCTCTCTCTCTCTCTCTCTCTCTCTCTCTCACCTGGGAAACACAGAAGTACGGAAAAGAGCAGCAGAAGAGAGAAATTATTCATGGCTGAACGCTGTGTCCTCTCAACACTCTCAGACAGGACAGAAAGAGGAGAGAGAGAGAATCTTTTATTTATATATCATTGGAGAACGATCACACCCACAGGAAAAGAGAAGCTTTCTGGCATCCCCCATGGAGTCTGAAGGACTCTGTGTTCTTTGCATCATGGTTATGATATCAATTGCTATGTCCATACAATCTGTTCCCTTTATCACTTAAAAAAACAAACAAACCTCCTCTAGGTTCTAAAAATCAATGGGCTTTCAAGCTGACAGATCTAATCTCCCTAAAAATATTCTGGAGCTCTCTTCCAAAGAAAGTTCAGTTGGCCTTCTTGGTTTCCTTTCGCTAGCAGACCAAAATGTTTCTGTTCAAGCAGGCTTTTAATGTGTGAGCAGGAGAGCTTTTCAGTTTTATTGGGATGTTCTCTCTCTCTCTCTGTGTATCCTTTTGCATGTTCTTATAATGATTTTGGCCTTTCTGCACTACACTGTTACAGTGCTATTATTCCACCTTCAACATCTTGTGGAATTCTGAGGTCTGTAGTTTACTGAGGCCTAAGAGCTTTCTGGCTGAGAATTCTGAATGCCCCTCCCTAAATCTCAAACCCCAGGTTTCCATAGGATGTTGAAAGTCTAATAAAAGCACTATAACAGTATAAAGCGGAAAGGCCCTTTATATGGTTGATTTTGACTGTTTTCAAATTTTAAACGTTTTTAACTGACTGTTCTAGAAGCTGCCTTGGGCCCCATTGTTGGACAAGGGCAGCATCTAAGTGTAATAAATAAATACTCAAATGAATATTCACTCATAGCTTATAAGACACATGCACACAATTATTATTACGAGCATGGCCACTGAACATAAGATTCAGTCATTTTCCAAAAAAAAAAAAAAAATTAACCCTCTTCAATGAAAACAGTTCTCTTCAGGAATCAAATGACATATCAGAAAAGACATGTGCCTCTTCTGATCATGGAGATTTCACAACACACAATTATTGCACTATGATTGCATTGTAATTGCCCTGGCAACATTCCATGGAATCCTGGGATTTGCAGTTTAGGGAGGGGCATTTAGAATGCTCAGCCAAAACACTCTAGTGCCTCACCCAACTACAAACCCCAGGATTTCATAGGATGGAATCATAGCAGCTAAAGTGGAATCATAGCACTGTAACTGTGTAGTGCGAAAGGGGCATTGAGCAAGTCTCACAGATTTATTGATTAATCAGAAATATGGATATGGCAAAGGCATGTGCCAACATTGCCAGTGGTCAGAGCTGGGGTCAAAGTAGAGGACCTGTGGAGGTGTTGCGGAGCTGGAAGACTCAGTGGATTTCAGAGGCTGAAAATAATTGGAGTTCAGGGGCCACATGAAGACACCCAGCTATACTTTCCTCACCCTCCTACAGAGGTAATCCTTTATCTATAACAAAACCAGAGAAGAATAAATAAATTTTATTAGCATAAACTTCTTAGAGAACTGCCTACTTCAGTAGAGGGGAATAGAATATTATTTCAGGCAGCAGACATCCTCGAGCATATAGTAGATGGGATCTGCAAGAAAGCTGACATCCAAAAAGAAACAGAATAAATTTATTAGTGGAACAAGTATGTTTGAAGAATGTGTCCAATATGAGGCAGTAAATTACTTTATCTTTCTTCTCAGTGTACAGACAAGATGTTCTTTTCTAATGACTTGTTTCCTTCTGCACACACCTGTCTCCAGGCAAAAGTAAACAGCTTTTATCAGATGTATACCAGGTTAACCAGAACTCTTCTTTACTTAGAGGTCTCACATTGCTTTTGGAGATCTCCTCCATGTGGAAAGAACTCTACATTGGAGAACCAACCATCAACAACACTGGTGAAGGGTACATTCCCTTTAGGGACAACATTTTTTCCCCATCTCCAGCCCCATTTTCATTGTAACCATTTGTAGTTGCTGTTTAAATCCTGTGGTGAATCTTATTTCTAGAAGTCTTGACAAGAACGTATGCTATGTCTGTTCTGCTCAGAGCATGTTTTTCTGCTGTTGTTAAGTAAGCATCACCTATTATTTGCGTTAAAGTCTCCTGTCAGATTTATTGGGCACATGACAGGCTGCTGTTAACCATTTTCAAGAGCAGTTGAAGAGTAATCTGTATGTTACAATCATAATCTAGAACCTCTTGAGGGACTATAAACATTTATACACGTCATGTTAAAACACTTAAAACTGGACAACTGGATAGCCTGGAAATATAATGAGTTAGTTTTAGGTCAGAGCTGTTTTAAAACTTTTCATGTTGGTTGAGACATTTTTTAGACTTGCGTCATTTTGCGACACAGTAATTCAATTTTATGTATTATAAATAAATAAATAAATAAATAGTGCATAAATCACATATTTTTAGAAATATAAACAAAGTTTTTTCATGAGATATGTTGTATCCCCGTACATTTTGTTATTACAATTTATGTATGTGCCTGCATATTTTATATCTGTTATAGGAGGTTAGTTACTAGCAAACTGGAGGTTAAACTAACCGCCACCTTCATCAAGGTCTTCCTCACCCCAGGGCAGCAGCACTGGCGGGAGAGGAAGCCCCTCCACCTGAGCCTAGCCTGACACCACCATCCTTGCTGGGGTCTTTCTTGGCCCAAGGTGGTGGCAGCGACACACCCACATGCTGCAGCTGACACACCAACATGTTGCAACACGCAGTTTGGAAAGTTCTATTTTAGATATTAGATAGCTGCATTGGTTAGGGCTCATTTGGAAGACTGTGTCCAATTCTGGGCACCTCAATTCAAGAAGGATGTCGACAAGCTGGAACGTGTCCAGAAGAGGGCGACCAAAATGGTGAAGGGTCTGGAAGCCATGCCCTATGAAGAACGCCTTAGGGAGCTGGGTACGTTTAGTCTGCAGAAGAGAAGGTTAAGAGGGGACATGATAGCCATGTTTAAATATGTGAAGGGATGTCATGTTGAGGAGGGAGCAGGCTTGCTCTCTACAGCTCCAGAGACTAGGACAAGGACCAATGGATTCAAGCTGCAGGAAAGGAGATTCCACCTGAACCTGAGGAAGAACTTCCTGATGGTCCGAGCTGTCCGGCAGTGGAATATGCTGCCTCGGAGTGTGGTGGAGTCTCCTTCTTTGGAGGTTTTTAAGCAGAGGCTGGATGGCCATCTGTTGGGAGTGCTTTGATGGGTGTTCCTGCATGGCAGGGGGTTGGACTCAGTGGCCCCTGTGGTCTCTTCCAACTCTATGATTCTATGATTCTATGATATCAGAAGTGTTCTGCAGGTGTGGGAGGTGAGTGGTTGAGGACATTATACATTCATGTTCCATTATAAAAATAATATGAAATTCCAAGAAAGAAATACTTAATGACATGTTTGGAGCCTGTGGCTAA
The DNA here is from genome assembly GCA_030412105.1 of Cyclura pinguis. Lineage (NCBI taxonomy): Eukaryota > Metazoa > Chordata > Lepidosauria > Squamata > Iguanidae > Cyclura > Cyclura pinguis. The sequence goes on along the minus strand of CM059599.1, from coordinate 9,852,800 downwards.
CTTTAATAAGAGGGATAAAATTATATACATTTGGCCCTCTATATCCACAGATTCTGTATCCATAGATTTAACTAAACGAGTTTTTTTTTTAAAGAAAAATCAATTTTACTACACCACTGTACATGATGGGACATGAGCATTCATGAATTGTGGCATCCACGGGGAAGTCCTGGAAGCAAACTTTAGCAGATAGCGAGGGTCCATTGGACTTACATAGTTCAGTTAAGTCAGACCTGGTTAATGTACCTAGACTTGTGGCAAAAGCAGCCTTAGCCAGAATTGCCCATGAGAATAGCTGAGATAGTTGTTCTGATAAGAAACAGGGATTTAGTAATTATATTTGTGAGCACAGTATCTGTATAATATACTTCTGTGTTTTATATTGTATTTTTTTTTCTGTTTCATATATATAGATAGATAGAAATTTAAGATTTTGATATACCTTGTATGAGCTTTCTAAGAATGTTGTGATTTTACCTTTTGTTGTGTGATTGGATTCTTGGCTATTGATTCTTGGAGGGGGCAATGATATTTGGTTGCTATATAACAGTAAATTGAGCTGTGGTGCATCTGTGATAGCAATGGTTTGGAAAGATGCTCTGGTATCATCACCACACAGAAACAAAAGTCATCCACTTGTCTGCACATAATGTTGGTCTTAGTAGGAAAACAAATTAAACCTTGATGAGATGAAGGGTGTCTCTTGCTGAAGGATCTAATCAAATGATAGCGCTATTGGAAAAGCAATACCCCAAAATGCTTGGCTCATCCAACAGTCACTGAAGTCAGAATCCAGTCCTCTTGAAGGGATTGTTATGTTTAATGAATCCCATGCAACACCTCAAATACTCTGGGAGATGGCTTCCACTTGGTAACTTGGTGGCCAAATGCATTATCTTGTAGAGCTGGAAGTTCCCATCTACCCCATACATAGAATGCTGGACAGAGGATTGTTTGCCATGAAGGAGAAAAATGTGTTCTAATGGAGGGAAGTGGGCAAAATACAAATATAAATATTTGCCCACTTTCGTGGAATGGTTTGAGTATTCTTTAAGTACTGTTCAACTAACATTACCCTCCCTCCTCACCACCAGTGCATTCCACCCATCTTTTACATGATTATCTTGCCTTTATGCCAACGCATTGATATATTCAAGTATGAGGCCCTTTCTGCAGGATGATGCTCTCGTGCATTGTCCCGTGGCACGTCTGCCAGGAGGGGAGCGTGTCCCCAGTGTCCACACCTGATCAGCTGCCTGTGGAAGTGAATGTGAGGAACACTCCCCTTCCTTCCACACTGCAGCCAGCCTTCTTCCCACGCTGCAGCAGGGAAGTAAGCACGTGATCATGCTTCTACCCCTTCTGCATGGCCAGCCGCAGAGGAAGGCTTGCATGATCGGGGGCATTCATGGAGCTTTTCTGTCGATGATATACCTCATGATTGCGTAGGCTGGGGACATGAGATGGGCAGGACTGTTATGACGTCATGCAGAAGCATCATCACGGTCTTGCTCCTTTTTTGTCCCCATACTGCGATACCGCCCTCCTGTAGAAAGGGCCCAAGTAAACTATATGTTATAGAGTTAGAGTTATAGAGTTCTAAGGAATATGTACATGGGATTATCCTGAAGGGTAAGAAATGGCATTTTCAGAAATGTGTGAGTGAATCAGGACCAATGATTAGCCTCTCTATGGGTGGATGCACACTACACAATTTACAACCCTTTGATAGAATTTTAGCTGTCTTGGCTCTGTCCTATGGAATTGTGGGAGTTGTGGTGAGGTATATAGCCTTCTTTAAGACAGTTCCTTAAACTGTATCACTAGAACTTTCTGGCAGAGATGTTTAAATCTATCACCAACCTGCAAACCCCAGAATTCCATTTAATAAAGTCACAGTTAAAGTTGTGTCAAAGTATTATAAGTGTGTAGTGTGGATATACCTCCTTTTTAAACACATAAATAATACATAAAAATAACATTATGAAAACCAAACAGCATATCAGATTCTCAGTATTGGTTAAACTAGGAGAAGGAGTCATGCAACCCTCCAGGTGTTGTTGATCTAGATACTTGAAGGGTACCTCTCAAACTATATTCCTATCTGAGGAATGATATCCTGTTTGACGGGATATCCTCTGTGTTTCATCAGTGGGATCAATAAATTGTGGGAGGATGTTGGAGAGGGTCTTTCTGCTGAGGGAACCTTATTGTGGAATGTTCTCTCCTTAGAGGTCCAATTGGCACCAACAGTGGTGTCACTCTGATATTAAGTCAAATCACGGCTTTTTAACAAAGCATTTGGGGTCTAACTGATTTCATCCAAATGTGCGTGCTTTTCAATTGAGCTAAACCATTTTAATTGCTTTGAACCTATGTCATTTTAAGAAGATAAATCATTCAGTATGCTTTTCTTCTGTTTAATTTTTTTTTTAAAAAAAAAACCTGTTAAACTGATTTTACTTAACATTGTCCAGGATCCTTGAATGTAAAGTGGGATAAAAATATTTCAATTAATAAATATCAAGGATGAACACATGAAATTACTTTGAGTCAATGTAGTTCAGGATGTGGCCAGCCAAAACATTCTACTGCATGAGGAGGTCAGCAAATGGCACCCAGCTTCTGCTGCCTAGGTCAAGGAACATAGCTATGTTGTTTTGGCATCTGAAGCAAAGAATCTCATGCATGAACTCACCATTGCTGGTAGTTAAAATGCAACAGCAATATATTACATAAAAATTCTCTGTCCTTTCTTAAAAATCAGCAGGTACCAAGGTAAACCTTTCAATCTCCCTTATAGTAGGACCAGACTTAGTTCAGAATTACTTGCTGGGATGTGCACAACTCTCTGAGGTCTCAATCCTGAGACTCCTTACCATTTAGATGGTAAACACAGATCCATTTGCAGATAAGCCATATGTTGTAGTTATGTGCCTTCAGGTTGACTCCAGCTTATGGAGGACCCTATCCTGAGCTTTTCTTCACAAGATCTATTCAGAAGAGGTTTGCCATTGCTTTTCTCTAAGGCTGATAGATTGGGATTTGTCCAAAGTCATGCACTGGGTTTCCGTGGCTGAACAGGTCTTTAAATCCTGGTCTCCTGGAATCCTAGGCCATTTCCACACTAGACTGTTACGGTGCTATTATTCCACTTTCAACATTCTATGGAATCCTGGGGTCTGCAGTTTAGAGAGGGGCCTTGAGGATGTTGAAAGTGGAATAATAGCATTGTAACAGTCTAGTGCAGAAATGGCCCTAGTCCAGCTCTCAACGCATTACTTTACACTGGCCCACATACAAGGCATACATTCCTCACTATCAACCTGTGGTCCCATCCCATGTGCTTGCTCGTATATGTTTTTACCCAGTGTCCTGCCTTCACAGTTCTGAACAGACACAGGCTTTCCTCTTCATCACAAATCACCAAATATCTAGAAGTGGTAGAAGGACAGACCTCTCAAAATATGTTTCTTTTAGGGCTGTTTCAAACTACACTACAAACTACTCTTTTAAATAGAAACAATGTACGAATGAAATGTAAACAACAGACTCAACTGGAAAGAAAGATAAAGCTTGGAAGTGGGGAAGGTTTTTTTTTTATTTTTCAATTTAAATTTCAATAAAAATATATCCAAAAAAAAAAAAAAAAGAACTGGTTAGTACTTGGATGGGAGACTGCCAATGAATATCATGGTGCTTTAGGCTATATTTCAAATGAAAGAATTGGTAAATCCACCTTTTTGCCTAAGAAAACCCTATGATATTCATTGGGTTACCATAAATTCATAAACTACTTGAAGTCCCATACTCACACACACACACAGTGTGAAAGAGCCCCCAATCTAATCAAGCAACTGAAATGCAAAACATTTTCCTTGTTTCTATTTAAATCTTTCTTCTGTTTTTCCCTTTGGAAGCCTAATTCCTCTTGAATGTATGAATTCTTCTTCAACATACAAAAAAAGGATAGAATTTCATTGTCTGAGTACACTGCCATAAATATATGCTTTGAAAATTCATGACTTCTTCTCATGCATCTTTTTTACAGCAATAGATGTGGGATCTAACTTGGCATATTACTCTTGAACCTCGTCGTTCATCTTCTGCACACTTTTCCATGCACCTGCCAGGGCAGAATTTGATTGGGATGTATCCTGGGTATATGTTATAGAAAACAGAGAGAACAGGGTTAGGATGCTGATTAAGAGTTATGTTCTGGAAGCTGACAGATCAAACCTTCCTTAGCTATGTGACCACAAACACATATGTTAGAGACAATAAGAAATAGAGCAAGACTGGTGGCATAAAATTCAACTGGTTGATTTCATTTTGGCATCATAGCTTCTTAAGACAGTATGATGTGTCAAAATATCTTTCAGTTCAAGTCAGAAAAGTCAGAGCTTGAGCATTTCTTTTTTTGTAATTCCACTCTCAGAGTCCATTCCCTGCATAGGCAGTGGTTCGCCGGGGGATTCTGGGAGCTGCATTCCAACAAGATAACTTTTGAAAACTCCCAGCAAAGCTATCTCTATGCATTAATCTGTCTTTACATGTTGTAGTTCAAACAAGTAATTTAACTGAACTCTGAAGAGACTTTTATTATGAGTTTACTGTGACTAGCAAAATTATTCTCATAAACAGTCTTGAGCAATGTTCTAGTGAGATAGGAGTTGTAGTCCAAAAATGCAACTTTTGGGAACCTTGAACAAAGTTGCATTTATGGGCTGTTCTTCCAAGCTCTGAGCAAAGTGGTCACTTATGAGTTCCCTAGGTGGCCACTGAAATGCTCAAAGAAAGAGCTCCATTGCAGCATCTCCTCCCAAGTTTTATCCATTGCCCTCCATTTGTGATGGGACACATATATTCCATTGCTGGCATCACACACCTGGTGCAAAGAGAACTGCCAGTTGATCAGAACCTGGAAGGCAAAATTTAGATGTCTTGCTTGTTTCTGAAAGTCACAGACTATAAACTGTGACTGTACCATCAGTCATTTCCTGACAAAATAATGAGTTTCCCAATGCTCAGAAAACCCCCAATGGAAAGATTAATGCAGTGGCACTTTTCAAGGTCCCTCTAGATATCACGTAAGTCAGTGAGAAGAAATGTGCCTTCTAGCCCCGCTATATAACAAGTTCAATGCCAAGATGTGTTAGCTTGGATCAGGATCCTCCATCTTTTCTTCTGGCAAGGGAACATAGAAGTTTGCCACCAAGCTGCCAAACACATGGCATGCTGATTCATCCTCTTCCCTGAGTCATTGAACAGGAAAGAAACCACACTGTGTGTGACTCATCATATGCCCACCCTGAAACACAGTGACTAGTCTGGCACAATAATAATTTCTTAAGGATAGACCTGATCATTTCTGACTTATGGTGACCCTAACATGAACCAATCATGTTTTTTTCCCTAGGGCTGATAGTGTGTGATGCACCCAAGATTTTCCCATCTCCATCACAAACCTATCCACCACTATCCCATGATAAGTTACTCATGTATAGTTGATACTTCATGGCTCTCTTTGGTTGTGGGAGGTTGACCTGTGGGCTTTGCCAACTCCACCACTGGTGTTGTTTTGCTGGTCTCCTCTAAACCTTTGCCAGAATCTAGAACAGTGAAGTAGATCATTGATATCTGGACCTACAGTGTATTGCAATTACAGATATTTTAGAAGATTTACTCCCAGCTGAGCTGAAGATTTACTCCATGAAAGTCATGGTGGGTGCAGAATGAAAGAAAAGGTATCTGCTATCTGATATATCTATTCACACTAGACAGGTTGGGTAATGATTGATTGGTTGTTTGATTGATCAGTTGATTGATTATTGCCTATTACCAGACCATGCACCCCTACACTTTGGCATGATTTAATTGGCAAAATATATTAACGGGCAGATATGTTAAACTGGCCTAAGATACAAACTGTACACACTTATGGCTGAAAGGCTAGGTGGAGAAGGAACACTGGCTGGAAAGCAGGTCAAAGGTAACATCAGCATGATCAAGTCATAAATTCACTGAGAATTAGCCAAGAAAGCCTGTCTTAATGGCACTAAACTAATCCTCTCAACTGTTTGGAATCAGAATAGTCAAGCTGCCCAGGAGCAGGAAAGCACCCCTGCTGTTGCACATTTCCTACTGAAACCTTTCCTAGGCACAATAACCAACCAAGACACTGAGAAGCTAGCAGAAAACAATTAACTCACACCCTTTCAGGGAGAGAAATAAAAGTATATCCCAAGTTTTGAGCAACTATCTTGCCATTCACCCGTTATTGAATGTCTCTCTGTCGCTCTGATTTCTGGCTGTGTACTGCCCTTGGTCGCAAGTCTAAGCCATTTCTGCTGCTTCTTCACTACTCTTCTGGAATGGTAATTATAATCCCAAATGCTCAGCCTCACAATCCAAGATTTTTCACCCCTTTATCCTTCAGTTATCTTTTGTATGAACATGTGACTGTTCGTATCTTGCGTGCATGCATGAGTGAATTCCTGTCAATAAAACACATTTTTAGTTTACTTTTGCATTTCTCACTGGTTCTTTCCTGTGTGACCCCGTAACTGGTGGGAAAATCTTGTTAGGTTACCTCCTACTTTTGTTTAGTTTGTTTCTGAAGAATTTTACAAACGTTGCAAATGATGTTTTTGGGATAAAAAGAATTTTTGACTTATAATTCAAATGTAGATGAAAATGAAATGGATTTTCCCATCTTCAGCAAAAACCTATACACCACTAAACCATTGTAAGTTACTCACGTATAGTCAATGCTTTCTGAGGCTCCCTGGTTGTGGGAGGTTGACCTGTGGGCTCTGTCAATGCCACCACTGGTGTTGTTTTGCTGGTCTTCTCCAAATCTTTGCCAGAATCTTGAACAGTAAAGAAGACCTTTGATATCTGGACCCTGAGTGATTGCAATTGCAGATACCTTAGAAGATCTACTCCCAGTTGAGCAGGAAGAACTGAATCCCATGAAAGTCATAGTGGGTGCAGAATGAAAGAAAAGGTATCTGCTATCTGACATATCTATTCACACTAGACAGGTGGGGTCATTATTTATTTATTTATTTGATTGATTGATTGATTGATTGATTGGTTGGTTGGTTGATTCCTACCCTGCCCTTCCTGAAAACTGCTTAGGACAGATAAACAAAATCACAAATACCTAGAATGGCAAGTATAACTACATGCTTAAAATTATAAATCATAAGTTTAAAAACTGTAAATTACAGATATCTGCTAAAATAGAATACAACCAAGGCAAGCAGCAACCAAAGACAATAAAAGATTTGCTCATTCCTCCAAAGCTTGTACAAATAGATATGTTTTAGCAACTATACAAAAGATAAAAAGAGTGAAGGATAACCTGATCTCTGAAAGCAGAGAGTTCTATGAAGGGGTGACATACCTGAAAAAGTGCTACAGCTGGTAGCCAAATGAACCATATGACTCCAGGGCATCACAAGCTAGGTGGATCAGACAATTCTTTAAGGACCTGGGTTATTTATAAAACCACTGCTACTTTCTAGCAGAGGAGGCAAACAGTTCAGCTTATTTGAAATGTCTTGTCCTAATATTCTTAAGTATATCGAAAGAAATTGTCCGAATATGCCCGGAACATATGTAGGCAATGCCTTTTCAGAGAGTGGACACTGTGCTTCCATTGCAGCTGAGGGCTTTTCCACCCTACTCTGTTATAGTGCTATTATTCCACCTTCAATGCCCTGTGGAATGCTGGGGTTTGTAGTTTAGTTTGTAGCTCTCTGGCTGAGAATTCTAAATGCCCCTCCCTGAACTGCAAACCCCAGGATTCCATAGGAAGTTGAAAGTGGAATAATAGCACTAGAACAGTGTAGGGTAGAAATGCCCATAGTTTCACCAGCCTTACAGGTTTTTGTCCCCCCCCCAGGCTAAAATAAGATAACACGAATTCAGAATGACCTAGTATAATTGTCCACGCTGTGACAACTTCTCAGTTAGACTACTGAAATCGGTTGTTTATATTCTTGCATGGTTTATGCATTTGTGGTTGACACTCTTTGCTTCTGTATGTTTTGATTTGCCCTTTTAATTGTCTTTTGGACCACCTAGAACCATATTCCAAAGAAGCTTTTTTTTTAAAGCAATATCAAGAAAATCTGCTCATCTTTATTTTTTGAACCTTTTTTAATTTTAAGTAAAATAATATTACAAATTAACACAATTAAAAATTAACCCAAAAAAATCAAATAAAAAAATACACATCAGCACGCAATACCAAACATGAAAATCTGCTTATTTACCAACAGGCAATAAATATTATTTTTACATTTTATTTTAATTATTTATTGTATTAATTACCCATATAAAAATATGTAATTATAATAGAATATAAAAAAATAATATTTATTACAAATCAATTGCACTTCTTTTTTAAAAAAAATATTTTATTTTATTTTATTAAATTAAATTAGAAAAAAGAAACTACAGTCGTACGATTCTGTTCATGCAGAACAAAATCACAAATACCTAAAATTGCAAGTATAAACATAAACTTAAAATTTGAAATCATAAATTTAGAATAAATCATAAATTACAGATATCTGCTAAAATAGAATACGAGCAAGATAAATAGATAAATAAATAAATAAATAAAAATAAATATTTCTCATTCTATTTATCTTTTAGGCAGCTGCTGAAGCATATCTATCTGTTCAAGCTTTGGAGGAATGACCAATTGTTTTATTTGTCTTTGACTATTGCTTGTCATACGGTTGACAGCTGGTAGATATATGTGATGAAAAAGATGGTATCATTTAGCATCTAAGGTATAAAATGCTTCATCCCAAAAAATCAGATTTTCCTCCTTGTTTTTCTATTAAAAGACCAACTTTCAGTAATTTAGCCCGTTAAAAAGCCACAACATCAGCTTGAAATTATAAACCTAGGCTTAACAATATTAATTTGTATCCATTTCAGAATTTATTTGATCCCATGTTATTTTTCAAAAGACATAATAAAATTCCTAAAAAATGTTTTCTAGAATTTTCTGATCATTTCTTTTTAGCCAACCCAACTAACTTTTATGGCTTTACACTTGGGAACAATATTTGACTTATTCCTCAAAGGAATATTGCTGGTTCTCTGGGTAACACACTGTAGAATTATCCATACATCCTTTTATCTTACCTTTGGCCCCTAGAAGAAAGGGAGAGAAGAAAAAAACATATATGAGGTAGCACTGCTTCATGGCTTTTTAGATTTCCTTGAAATTCTCTGATCCTACAAAGATGTCTCACTTATTTATAGGTCACTGGAGGACAGCAAGTCCTAGAGGGAACTGGAAGGAATATGAGATGCTGACTTGTAAAGCCATGATTTTCAAAATCTAAGTATAGTAAGACTATCCATGTGTGTCTGATTTTGTAGTTCTTCCAGGAGAAGGAGTAATCATCCTCAGCAAGAACTTTTTTGATTTGCTGAGGAACAATTCCTCATGCACAATAAAAATTCAAAACAATCTGCCTTATAGGGTGTCCGACCATTGACCATCTAACTGAAAGCAATCTCCTCCAATGAACGCTATCAATCCATAGTGGTATCTATCCGTATTCTCAAGCAAAGGGTTTTTTTCAACATTGCCATCTGAAAGACACTTAAGAAAAACCTGAAGACACTATTAGTCAATTCCATGCACCTCTGAATGCAACTGTGTATTCCATTGCTAACTTATGGCTCCTCGAACGTATAAATATCCCAGGAGCAAAACACTGGCAATAAACCATGACAAGCAGGATAATACCTCAGGAATTAAATATCCTCTTTAATATCTACTATTCAAAAGTTTATAGTGTAGTCATGCATGCTGTTCCTGGGCAGATCCTGACATTTCAGGAGGAAAACATTGACTCGATTCAAACCACTCTCAATTTGTATCAGTCTGCCACCCAACCACAATGTATAATGGAAGGAGGAAGGTAACAGCAATGGTAACAGGAAAGTGCAAAACAACACTGAAAATCAAAAATGCACAGCTCAAGTAGTGATAAAGTAGATGTGTGTCTGTCATAACTTCGGGCCCATCACCCCTAGACACTGGAAATTTGGCAAGTGTATTAAAGGAAACTTGGAACCCCTTTGCTGAGTGCTATTTGGTATTTGAATGTGTAAGCATGTTAAGTGTGCCACTGTGTTTAAAGTCTGCAATACCATCTTTAGTCACTAGGTGGCACATTTCCCTAACTAGAAGCTTGTATTCAATTCAATTTAAAGTGAGGGAGAAGTACTCTGAGGGACAGCTTCCCTTTCCTCTCCACTGTAGGGATGCAACCACATACACAGTCACAGACCAAGGAGAGCCTCCCTAACCAGCCCTCATTTCCCCCTCAAGGTCTTTGAATAGACTCAAGGACTACTTCCACCCTCAGTCAAAACTCACTTTTTTCCTGCCTCTTCCCTGGAAGGGACAGCAAAAGGCTGTCACCGTCTGTGTTCTGATAGCTGTCACACTACAATGACATCATTCTTCAGGACCTGAGAATGGCACCTGGAGGCTGTTAAAGTTGCTTGGTGTTTGTTAGGATACAGTCTTTGATGATTTTCCCTCACCTTTCCCCAGCCTTCCCACCAGCCATTACATGTCTTTGTCATAGTGGAATCTCAAAAATGATCATCAATGGCTATAGCCATGCATTATCTTCTCTTGGCTTTCTCTACCCTCCTGCTAGCCACAACATGGCAGATTCTCAGAGGCAGGATGCAAATGAGTACAATCACCGGCTATAGCTGTAGCTATATATTGTTCTTGCTCAGCTCCTGCCTCCCACATCACTTCCAATAATGTGAAGAGAGCAAGGGGGAAACCTAGTTAGTATCATCCAAGACTACAGCTGTAAATGATCCTCATTCAGCTGCCCCAACCACCTAGTGTTGTGGGGAGGGAAGAGGAAGCAAAGCAAGGATCATCAATGGCTTTCACCAACAATGATCCCAGTCAGCATTCCCCTAACTCTCCACTAATTGCTACGTGGCTGTGTCCTTGAAGAGTGAAACCAAGTGAGAAAAATCTTTGCTCAGCGTCCCCACTACCATGCTCTCAATATCATGGAGTGAGGTGAGGAGAAAACCAAACAAGGATCGTGGAAGGCATTATATGGCCACCTCTCAGGGGATAGTGGGAAGCTGCAAATCTTGATGATCCTCATTCAACTTCCCCCTCTGTGCAGTCTCAATGTTATTATAATTTCAGGTAAAGATTGTCAATTGCATTACATGTCAATGTCTCAGGAGAAATGGGATGCTAAGCAAAGTCCATCTGTGGCTATAGCCCTCAATAAGCTTTGCTCAGCTTTCCTCCACCCCACTCCATTCTTTCAGTGTCACAAGGGGGTGAGGGGAAAGTCAAGCTGGTGATAATTGAAGATCCTCATTTGACTCTTCTGCCCACCCTCTTGCCAGCCACTAGATGGCTTTGTCTCTGTGTATGTGAGTGGGGGGAGAACTGAGCAGCTATAATGTATGACAATTGCTACTCTAAAATGTGGGTGACTCAGGAGCCCACTCATGATGCCAGTCCCTCTATGCAAAGGTGGGGAATTATTAGCTCAAATTAGGAGGCCTGAGAGAGGGGGATAACCTAATGATATCTTTCCACCCATGTTTACCAGTACTTCTGTAGGTGAGAACCAGCCAGAGATCCAAAAATAAGCTTAATTTTGTTTTATTGAGGCAATTAATCACACACACAAGATCCAAACAAGATCCTAGTGGTTGAGGCAGTGTAGGTAGTAGTGAGGGCGATGGTGGCGGCCAGGGAAGTGAGGGGTCGGCTGATGACAAGGATGCCATGTTAGAAGGCACAGCCACTGGTTCGGGGCTTCGTTGCCCTGGTAAGCATGACGACAAATGACCTCCACACCGAGTCCAGGTGCTGCTGAGCTCTCCTAAAGAAGCGCTGGCCACTGAAGCATAGGGGCTGGCAGCGTGGCACCCATGCTGCAGGGGCCTGTGTCCCCTCCTCATGGCACTGCACATCCGGAAACGTGTAGCGACCCCACAGGGTGTCGGGGGGGGGATTGCTCTGTTCACTGGACTGTCAACTTCTCTGTGTTCCTTCCAGAGCCACCTCTGAATGAGAGTAGCAGCGGAACCACTGTCAGCGCTGCGGCGATGTCCCCCCGCTCGAGGATGGCAGCAGCTCGGGTGAGGGACCGGACAGGGCGTAGGGGTGAGGCAATCGCCACGGCCATCATGCAGCACTCACTGGAGCTGCATGATGCTTTGGCGGCCGAGCGGAGGGTGCACCAGAGAGGGATGGTGACGGCACTGAGTGCGACCAATGCCATTCTCCAGCAACTGGTCAACAAGTACAGGGAGGATATGGAGAGGAACGCAGAGGGTCAGGAGGATGTAGTGGAGGAGATGCGGAGCACGAACAGGCTCATGTCAGCCATACTGCACAACCTGCAGTCTCGCCCTTCGGGCAGTGGTGTTATTCCACTGGCTTCCTCTGTGGTCCCCTCCACATCACAACAAGGGATGGCTGGGCTTCCCTCTGCTAGCCAGCTGCCTCCTGAGGGGCTGTCCCAAGAGGAGCCTGCTGTTGGGAAGGGGGGACGTGTGAAAAAGAGAGTGTAGCGCTATAGCCCATGATTTGGCTTGTCTTACCTGAAGAGGGGGGTAGAGGGCATCTCTGCTGGGAAGGGGATGCTAACTGCTTGTCTGCTCTGTGCCTTCTGGTGCCTGGGTGGGGACCTGCTTCTGCACCGCTGGTGAGCTTTGTCGCCGGAGGCAGGCATGATACTACATCCGGCACTCGCTGTCTACCACTGGTTCCTTCTGATGCCTGCCTGTCACCAACTAGGGGGACTACCTAATAAACGCACGTTCCTGCCACCGTGTCTCTGTTCTTCCTGCCCGGCAGCTGAGAGTGGGTGTGACAGGGTGACCTCATCATGGAAGTCTCTCGTGCATTGGCTACTCCACCCAACGCCCTGTGATTTCCCCATGGCATGTCTCTCCCCCTCCCTTTGCTGACGGGGACCATGGATCATGCCGACAGCGCGAGCGTGCTGTGCTTATGCCAGTGAGGGTCCACACACGGGTCATGGGGCATCATGTGTTCCATTTTATTCACAGAGGCAAAGGCAGATGCATTCAGAATACATGTGCTTTCATGTTTGGTTACCGGATCCCCTCAGCGGGCCATGCATGCCTGCTAGCTGAGGGAGCATAGGGGGACAGAGGGCACAGTGTCTTTGTAGCTGCAGCTGGGGGCGGAGATGGCGGGTCTGCCAGTGATCATCCTGGCGATGGCATCCCTGACCCTCTGGCCCTCCCTCAGCCTCCTGTGATCGTGTGCCGTGTAGACATAGGCAGCTGGGGGAATGGTGACGGGTGCGGGCGGGCGGAGGTTGGGATGCAGTGCGTGGCCCTTGGTTTCACAGATGTTGTGCAGGAGCACGCAGGCAGCGACGCCCAGCAGGAAATTAGGCTCGGAGACGGTCAGTGGAGCTCACAGGCAGCCACATCTGGCCTTCAGCCTACCAAAGGCACGCTCCACGACATTGCTGAACTGATTGAATACTCTGTTGTAAGCCATCTGCTGGGGGTCTAGCCGACCTCTGTAGGGCTTCATGAGCCACTGTCCCACGGGGTAGGCTCCATCTGCCAAGATGACGGGCCCGACTCGCACGCCATGGATGGTGACGGTCGGATTGCTGGGGATGAATTGCTTGGTCTCCATGGCCTGCCACAGGGCTGAGTGGCGGAAGACATGTGCATCATGGGTGCGACCTGTATACCCCAACTCAATATCCAGGAACCGTCCCGAATGATCTGTCAGGCCTTGCAGCATGATGGAGAAGCTGTCCTTCATGAACTCCTGTGCCTGTCCTTTCGGGGGCCGTACAGGGATATGAGTCCTGTCCAGGGTGCCGATACACTGTGGGAATCCCATGGCCTTGAAGCCTTCCATGATCTAAGGGTGGGAAGGGAAAGTGCCATCAACAGGGGACATCAACGTATTGGGGGCATCAGTGACACCACTGGGAAGTTGGATGGCTCAGGGAGGTGGGGACTGTCTGGCAGATTGAACCGCTGCCCCCCTGACTGGTGTCACCCGCCCACCGGCCCTGGCTATGCGTTCCTCGTGGTAGCATGCCACCTGGGCTGTGGGGAAGGGAGGGGGCGTGCTCCACGGCTGTGCATGACATGGCAGTCGCCAGAAGGTCGTGCTTCCTGTTGCACAGCCGCTACTGCTGACTGGACTCACCGTGTGGTGGTTGCGCAGGCGGACGATGGTGCCCAGAAGGACATGTTCTATGGCGAGGCAGACTCCCCCCCCCCGATCTCTACCACCGTTGAGTTGCTGAGTCCAAAGGTGTTGGCGGTCTTCCTGTAGATTAGGGGAGTGGTGAGCCACCAGATCGCAATGGCGGCCCGCTCCTCTACAGAGATGGGCACCCTCATGACAGTGGTGGTGTGCTGTAGGTGCGGGCGCAGATGTTCCACGCTCTCAAAGAGGGGTAATTCTGAAGTGGTACAGCCACATTTTGTCATCCCAGGTCGCCAACACTTCCCAGAGCCACCAGTCTCGTCGGACACGGGTCCTGACCCACCATCTATGGGGATGCGGGAGGGTTTCCAGCCAGGCATGCAAGGCAACATGGGGATCGGCTGGCTGTTCCCCATCAGTTGCTATGGCGGCAGTGGTGGCAGTGACTGCTTGGGTGCAGATGGTGGCGGCTGCCTCCAGGATGGCTCCCCTGCCCCATCGCCACTGTCTTCCCCTCCAGGCTCGCAGGGCAGTGGTGTTGTTCATATAGAGCTGTATGACCAGTGTCCCGAGGAGCTCTGTTTGGTCAGGCTCCATGGTGGGTCATGGGGATGGTGGAGAGGGCTGCAGATGCAGCTAGGCCACAGCTGCAATCTGTCCTGCTAGTCTCCGCCTTTTCCGGAGCAGCCTGTTATGGGGGGGACCCTTGCTACCGGTCTGCCCTTGGGGCTGCTGCGATGGCCTGTTGGCAGGATCTATCATGCTAACGTTAGCACGAAAGGCAGAAAAAAACAAAAAAAAAAAACCCACAGCCCAATCAGGGCATGACCTAGGCGTGGCCCAGGACGCTGACATGCGGAAGAGGCACTGGCTGGGGACCGGTGCTCTCTCGCAAATGCCCTGCTGTGTGCGGAGTGCAAGGGGCTCTCTTGCGATGTTTGTAATAGCCTGAGGGCTCTAGTTCATTGCGCTATCGAGGTAAGGTGCGGAAAGGGCCCATGTAGTGCAGAAAGGCCCTTAATGACTGGAAAGATGAGGGAAGAAAAGGACAGTTTCCATGGGAAGAGGTAACAGGATGTCAGTCTTGTGGATGTTACTTCTGACAGTTTTGTTTGGTATTGTTTCTTAGGCTTGGGTACTTTCAAGCACCATCTAAAGCTCATCAGGTTGCACTTTCTGACTGATTCTCCTGAACTTATGACCTGGACATCCTGAGGTCCTTTGTCCTAGCTTCGAAGCCTCCAGTCAGAATCCTTTCCTTTGCATATAGCTTTCAGCCATAAATGTAAGATTTATATTTATTTCATGCCAATTAAACAGTATTTATAGCCAATCATACCATATCACAGATTGGAGGTGTATGGCAAGATAATAAATGTGCCATGGACCCAAAACAGAAAGATTCCCACACCGCTACATAAAAGTCACGCTTTAATGAGTGGTCATGTTCAGCTATTTCTGATCATGGCTACTTTTAGCTTGTTCACACAGAGGAAGCACCGTTTTAGAAAATGGCTATCCAAAGCAGACAGGTTGCGGGGGGCGGGGGGAGATTGTCTCATTCAAGTTTGCAGCATACACTGCTCTTCATACATCTCCCAGTTCTTGTCCAGCGATCACGAAATCTCATCAACATGCATCTTGCCCCAAGTTGCTCACATTCGGCCATATTCTGTGCTGGGGCATATGTTGTTTAAAAACACACACACACACACACAAAACAAACCCCAAAGACCCACAGTTGGAATGTATAGCAACTTTAATGAACCCTCACCACCACCACCCCAAAAAACCTTGATTTTAATTATATTTATTGCCAATTGGTAACAAACCAAGGCTGAACTCTCACTAAAAATAGAAATGACTAAACTGAGGCTGTCATACTTTGGACTTGTTACTGCCCTGGCTAGTCCGAGCTTTGGAGATATTAAAAGATATCCCTTGGTATCACAATTCGGCTGCACTTCTCTATTCCTTTCCATGTGCTGGTGAGGCCACCGGACAAGCACGTAAACAAGCTCGGCCGTTAATTGCCATAATATTCAAACTACAGTACAGACAGGCCAGAAATAGCTGACTCACTGCTTTAGGAGACCTCCAGGCAAGTACTCTAATTAAGTATGCACGCTACTTACAAAAGAGCCTCTGCCCCGTGATGGTAGTTTGATGGGTAAACTATGCAATACCCAAGTACTCTGCATTTGCTTACTGGCTACTCTATTGAGAACCGCTACGATAACTCAATCATTCAGATTCTGACCTTTTGGAGGCTTGGTCTCCAACTCCAAATCTATTGTTTTCCCCCAAGTACGGCATAGCCTGCAGTCACAATTCTCCTTATAAAAACCCTTGATTCCGAGACCTTCCTCGGATCGCTCCCGAGTTTCATCCCGCCTTGCTGCTGCTTTGCTTGGCGAGCCTCCCCTCAGCTCCACGTGCTGAGCTACATCGCACCCCAGCTTCGCTCTTTATTTTTCCGGGCTTCAAGACAGGTGAAGTATCACCCAAACCAGCAACTCCTCTAAAAATCCCTCTATACCACTCAAACCTTTATTTTCTCTAGTTATCTTGTATGAGTGTGTCGCATACACTGTTTTGCTTGTATTTAATAAACATCATTTATTATTTCAACTTCTGTGTGCTCCTTGACTCGACCCGATCCCGTAGACATAGGGTTCAAGATCTCACTACATTACCCTGTCTCTCATAATGCTAAGCAGTGCTCTGAGCTAATTTTCCTCACCTTTAGTTGAGCACATTTTGGTGTCCCTCCCGGGACCCCCCAGTACACAGGGTAACAGACTTATCATGAGGTGAGATGACTCATTGGGAAAAAAAATGTTTGGTAAATTGGAAGGAGGTGGGAAAACAGGAAGACTATGTTACAGGTGGATTGATTCAATCAAGAAAACCATAGCCCTGAGTTTGCAAAGGGTGATCAAGGAAGTTGAAGACCGGGGCTTTCAGAGGTCTCTCATTTGTACAGTTGCCATAAGTCAAAGTTGATTTGATGGAAAATAAAAACAATTACCAATTGGAAGACAATACTTATGCTACATAGCCATGTTTAAAAGGTCTTATATAGTTTCCAGCTACATGTCGTTGTCAGTGCTGAGGATTTAAGATGGTGAAAAGACTTACAGTTTGACATACCCTCCAACTGTCCTGATCTGGCAGGAGACAATCCCAACTGATCCATTTTCATCCTACTTATTCAACTGCTTTTAAAATGTCCCAGTTTCTCTCTCCTCCTCCTCCTTTCCCCCTTTTTCTTCAGGTTACCTCAATTGTTTAAAGTCAATTCAAAGTGCAAAAGTAGTTTGAACACAATTAACTAAGTAAGGGGAGAGGAAATGAGGGGGCAGAATCTTGGCCTTTCCAGTATGTTCAAGCAAAAGGAATGTGCTGCAACCTCTCCTAACTTGTGTGTTCTTTCTCATTAATAACTATGCCATCGTGGCCATGTTCTGATGTTGTTTGGCCACATGTATTGTGGTTTTCATATGTGAAATGTTGGAGGGTGAGGGTGCAGATATTGCTGAGTCCAAAGGAAAACTGGCAAACTTAGAAAACTAAGAATTTGATTCTTCAACAGGATTATAAATGTCATGTCCACTGTTACCAGGCCGAACACCCCCGCATTTTGATATGGTCTAATTGGCAAAATATATTAATTGGCAGATGTGTCGGCATAAAATATAAATTATATACACTGACTGGAAGCCATGTGGAAGAAGGGACCTTTACTGAAAAACAAGCCAAAAAGTAACCCCAGTGTGGCCAGTTCGAAAGTTCTCTGAAATTAGCCAAAAAGGCCTGACTTAACGGCTCTGAGCTAATCCTATCAACTACCAACATCAGAACATAATAAGGTGCACAGGTACAGGGGTCAGGACCCTTACTGTGTACATATCCTACTGCAATTAGCCCAGAAACCCCCACTCAACTAAGACATGGAAACCAATCAGTCCATTCCAGACCCCATTGTCTGTGTTGCAACTCCGATTGTCCACTAGGCTGGGAGAGCAATTAACTCACACCTCTTCAGGGAGTGAAATAGAATGTATAAACCCTTGGTTTCAAGAAGTCAGTTGCAGTCAGATGAAATGCTGGACTCCACTATGTCACTCTGAATCCTGATCTGTCGGCCCTTAGACAGAAGCCTAAGTCACATTTCAAGCTCTTCACTACTCTTCCGGACTGGAAAATATATAACCCCAAAATCCTTCAGCCTCTCTATCCATTTTTTTCCTCCTTTTCTCCTTCAGTTAGCTCTCGTGTGGATGCTTGACTGTATGTATCTTGTGTGCATGCATGAGTTAATTCCCCTCAATAAAACACATTTTTAGCTTAATTTTGAATCTTTGGCTGGTTCTTCTCCTGTGTGAGCCTGTAAACAATGGTAGGGGGCACTGGCATCACGGGGTGGCCCTTATGGCACCTATGTTTTGGGGTAACACCATCGCCATCCAGTATGGCACCTCTAGGGCTGGGAGCCCATTTGTACTACAAAATTATACTGCTGCATTCCACTTTAACTGCCCTTGCACCATCCCATGGAATCCTGGGCTTGCAGTTTTAGGAGGGACTAGTTAGAATTCTTAGCCAGAGTATTGCAGTGCTTCACCAAACTACAAACCCCAGGTTACCATAGAACGGAACCATGACAGTTAAAGTGGAATAGCAGTACTATAATTATGTAGTGTGAATGTGCCCCTGGCATCTAAAGTACATGAGGATGTCAAAAAACAGATATTATTCTGTCATTCTGTTACATAACTCAGTTTGATTAAAGGTACATCAGCTTGAGATCATAAACGTAGGCTGAGGCTTTAATTTTAGATTTCACATGAAACTGTGTTCTGTTTGAAAAGAAACACAGTAGCAGAAATCTAAGGGATGAAGTGATATTATAACATGGAAAAATAATCTCTTGCCCCGCCCTCAGAAAATAATTCCTAATAATTAATTTCCTTACCAAGGAAGATTTATGATGAAAGAAACATCTTTGTTTTCAGTGTTTATTATGAGCAGAAGAGTTAATTTGTCCCTTAAAACAACATTGTTGGTTCTTTCACTACATGCACCGGATATGTCTCTAAACCTTACCTGTGGCCCTCAGAACGAAAGGGAAGGAGGAGAAGAAGAAAACATAGAGTAGGTAGAAGTCCTTCATGGCTGCTTAGATGTGCTTGAAATACTGTGATCCCACAGAAATGGCAATGGAAGTCCTTCCTAATTTATAGGTCACTGGAGGAGAACAGGCTCTAGAGGAAACTGGGAAGAATATGAGATGCTGACCTGAAAAGCTGTAACACTCAAAATCTAGGTACATTAAGACCATGCTGTGGAGCTCCTTTTGTGGTTGAAGTACAAAGAAGAGATTAGTGTAAGCTCTTACACAGAAATTACAGTGACTGGCTTATTGGATGTTGAATGTGCCCATTCATCATACAAAGCAGGGTATAACAAAAGTCTACCTGCATCTATTTTGTGTCATTTCAGGCCATTGGTTCATTGAGCAGCAACAGGCAGCTTTTCCCATGCTTGAGCAGGTTTTAGCTAACATGGGTTTCTGTTTGTAGGGCTGACCCTGAAAGCTGAAACATACTTTAAGTGAAAGTTACCACCTGTCAGTTCCATGACAAATTCTGCTATTGACTTATGAATCTTTTGCTTCACTGGGGATATAATAACATACCAGTAAACCATGACAATCACAATAGCAACTAGGGAATTAGATGTCCTTTTAGATTTCTGCCATTCAAAAATGGATAGTGTAGCCAAGCATGTTGTCCCTGTTCAGTTCCAAGCTGAGGAGGAAAGTAGTTTATTAGCTATGAAGCAGACTTGATTTGGATCAGTCTGCCATTCAACCAAGACATGCAGCTGAAGAAAAGTAGCAGCCAGAGAGGTGATCAGGTGACAAGAACATGGATCCTTGTGACAAGATCTGAGATTGAGCCCCCTCAAGAATAGGGGAAAAGAGTGGACACCCCTGCAATGATCTGGCAAAATTGGATCGTCAAGATTCTTGTTTGGGAATTATCAATCAGAAGTGTACTGAGTGATCGAACCCTAAGAAATATTAAGAGAGCAATTGTCACTGAGCTGTCTCAGGAGTACTAAAGGTTGCCTGCAATCTGACCTATGCACATTTACTTGTGAGTTTGTTGTCATTATGTACTTTCAAGTAGTTTCTGACTTATGGTTTTCTGACAGCTGAGAATATGTGACATGCTCAAGTAGGTTTCCATGATCAAGTAGGGAATGAAACCCTGGTTGCCTTAGTTGTAGTCCAATGCTCAAATGTTTACACTATGCTGGGTCTCAAAAACTCTGTTGCTGTTATTGTTGTTGTTGTTGTTGTTGCGTGCCTTCAAGTTGTTTCCAACTTATGGTGACCCTAAGGTGAACCTATCATGAGGTTTTCTGGGGGCTGAGAGTATGTAAGGTGCCCAAGTTCACCCAGTGAGTTTCCATGGCCAAAAAGGGAATTGAACCTTGTTCTCCAGGGTTGTGGTCCAATGCTCAAATGACTACACCCCACTGGGTCTCAAAACTATGTTGCTGTTGATATTATTGTTGTTGTCATTGCTGTTGTGTCTTCAAGTTGTTTTTGACTTATGGTGACCCTAAGGCAAACCTATCATGATTTTTTATGGGGCGGAGAGTATATGATGTGCCCAAGTTCACCCAGTGTGTGTCCATGGCGAAGAGGGAAATAGAACCCTGGTCTCTAAGATAGTAGTTCAATGCTCAAACCACTACACCACACCGGCTCTCTACTTGTAAGTGACACTGAAGGACATGGAGAACATTTCTTGTGGAGGGATTGGTAGATCATGGAAGCTACACAAAACCTGCAATAGCACTTCCCTCCTGCACTGACCTCTGGCAAAACGGTGCACCGGAGTCAAGTGTGTCAAAAACCACCATGTAGCAGAGCAATATACACACAGCTTAGAAGCGTGCCCAGCAGGTATAAACACTAGCAGCATTGTTCTGAAGCCACAAAAATATGTCCACACAATATTATTTTCCAACTTGGAGGCTTTTACTCTTCAGTTACAATACATACATATTTACAGTACTCCAATGGAGTTTCAGCATTCCACAGCATGCATCTGACATAGCCTCTGGCCGCACCACCAGACAATCGAGAGGACAGTTGGCTAGGACTCAGCCCCTTATATACATACCTTGTTGATGCAACTCTAGCCAACTTTGCATGTTCCCATGTCTGATGCAACCCTCTGCCCCAGTTACATGTTATAATGTCTCAGCAAGATTGACATGGGATTACATCATTCACTGTCATTCCCAGATGCAAACCTCAATGTGCATCATACAAATTTTATTTGGACTGCAGGTCATGTCCAACCCTTCCTCACATTTCTGAATACCCACTGTGATTGTAGAGTCTTTTGTGCTTATAAAAAAATCTAATGAAGTATGTTTCCTTGGTAATGGATGAGGAAAGCACTTCCCAACCCTAAACCATCTTCATGTAGACAAAATAAATACAAACACACCTGCAAATGTTTGCACAACACACATGTGCAAAATATATGCAGGGTCTCTAGACAAGAAGCATGTGGACACCATGCTATATTCCCAACGATTTCATCCAGACTACAGATCTCTTGAGCCGAACTCAGAAGAAATTAATATTTTATTATGATTATGACAAGCTTACATGTTCCGTCTCTTCCAGGGTGAGGGTGACATGTGTATTGGCCTCCACGGGTGTATCCTTAGAACACTATGGTGCCCATTAAACCCTAGGATACCAATTAAACTGCCAAACTTCATTCTATGGAATGCTGGGATGTGTAGTTTGGTGAGTTTGGTGACTTAAATAGAATTTTCTGCTGTGGTAGACTAGAGGCTTTTAGGAAAGATCATTCCAAGTCTCTCACCAGATTACACATTCCAGGATTCCCTAGGCTGGAGCAGTGTTAATTAAAGTGTTGCTAAAACTGCAATACAATTGGCTCTCCATATCCGCAAATTTTGTATCCACAGATTCAATCAATCACAGCTTGAAAGTATTAAAAAAAAAACTTCGATTTTGCTATTTTATATAAAGGACACCTTTTGACTATACCATTGCACATAATGGGACTTGAGCATCCACACATTTTGGTAACCATGGGAAGACCTAGAAGCAAACCTTAGTGAATACTGAGACTTCATTGTGACTGCACAGTCTAGGTATACCACTCCAGCCAGACCTGTAATCCATATGTTTTCTGTCTACCCTAGATAACAGTTGCTCATGGAATATCTCTTCCCCAGAGCTTCAAAGATCACTGTATTTGCTGTATAGCAGGGTTGTTAAACTCAGTTTCATCTTGGGTTGCATCGGCATTATGGTTGCCCTCAAAGGACCAGTTGTATCCATAAGACTATATAAATGTATTTACATTTTTCTCATATTAAATAATTACCTCTGCAGTTAGTTGGTTTTGGTAACAACTAGCTCTGAAACTAGAAGTCTAGGAAAAATAATGGCAAGCAGATATTCAGGTGTACAACTATTGTACAATTTACTGAAAAATGAGTTCTGAAAACAGAAAGGTTTTTTTGAATCATCAGACAAATATTACCAAGCACTGTTTACTAACTTTGTTTAACTTTTTGGTCCCAGTTGAGACTCCCTCTGTGCCTCTTTCTGCTCCCCACATTCCCTGTGTCTTTTTCTGCTCCCCTGCCACTCTCTGTACCTGGAGACCTCGACCCCCACATTGTGGGCACCTTGTTGCTGGTGTTCTGAAGAGGAACTGTTACCCTGATTTCTGGGGGATCCAGGGAGGGACACCTAAATGTGTTCTAACAATGGGGAGGGAATTAGCAAAGAGCACTAGTTAGCAATCCGAGAGGCAGGGTAATGTAGCGAGATCTTGAACCCTATGTCTATGGGGTCAGGCCAAGTCAATGATAAGGTAGAATTTAATAATGATTGTTTTATTGAGATACAGTCAAACACGTGTATGCGACACACTCACACAAAGAACTATAGAAATAAAAGATAAGAGTTGGATAGAGGGATTTTGAGGAGGTTTGGTATGGGAAATACTATACCTGTCCTGACGCCCGGTAAAAGCAAAGAAGCTGGGGAGCATGGGTTCTCAGCACGTGGGGCTGAGGGGAGGCTCGTCAAGTGGAGAGACGGCAAGTCGGAAGGCAAGTCACGAGCGATCCAACGAGACGCTCAAAGTCAGAGGTTCTTATAGGGAAAATTGTGGCTGCAGGCTAGTCTGTTCTCCGGGACAACAATGAGTTTGGGGCTGGAGACAAAGCCTCCGAAAGGTCAGTGCTTTGCATGATGGAATTATGTCAGAGTTGTCAATAGAGTAGCCAGTATGCAAAAGCGGAGTTCTTGAGAGTTGTATAGTCCGCTCATCAAGCTGCCTGCCCGGGGCAGGGGATCTTTTGTAAGTAGCATGCATATATAATGTGGTACTTGCCTTGAGGTCTCCTGAAGCTGCATTCAGCAATGACTGGCCTGCCTGGATTGGGGTTTGAATGGTTCGGCTATTGTTGGCTGAACCTGTGTGCATGCTTGTCCACAATCCTCACAAGCATGTGGAGAGGAATGAGTGAAGAAGGCCAAATTATTGATATCAAATGATATCTTAATATCCCACAAGCTCAGGCTAGAAACAGTGGTAACAGAACCCAGCAATCAGCACCCATGATCTACTTCTACTCCTTATTGCTCCTCTGTCCAACTCTTGTGAGCCACATGAAGTGTTGCCATGGCAATCCATGGCAACAATCTGATGGTGAGACTTGGACAGAGGAGCAATCAGAAGTAGGAGTAGATTGCAAGTGCTGGCTGCTGGGCCCCTCTTCAGAATACTGGCAGCTGGGGGCCTGCAATTTGGGAATTGGTCTTGCCAGGTGGGGGGAGTGCCACAGCTGCAGGAGAGGTACGAGGGCCACATGAAATGGCCTGGTAGGCCAGATTCAGCCTGCGGGCCTTGTGTGTGACACATGTGCTATATGGGATATTCTGTAATTTCTTTTTAAAATGTGTTAGGTCAGACTAGTTTGCATAATTCTGAATTTCTACCCTCTTGGCCAACCAAGCTGTGTCACTGCCAGACAAAGTTCAATTCCTTGCCCACTTCTAACGTCTGTGGGTTTTTCTTGTTGTTGGTGAACTGTCATGCTCAGAGCTGACATAATATTCCAGGTGAGTTCTGACCAAAGCAGGATAGAGTGGGACTACTATTTGTCTCAAGTGAGACATTTCTCTGTGGTCTGTGGTCTACAAAAATTTCAAGATATTTTCCCAATGTACTGTTTAGAAGCCAGGTATCACTCATCCTATATCTGTGTATTTCATTTTTCTTGCCCAAGTGAAGTACCTTATATTATCCCTGCTGAAATTCATTTTGTTAGTTTTGGCCCAGCTCTCCAACCTCTTATGGTGATTTGGAATTTTGTTCCTGTCCTCTGGGGTATTAGCTGCTCTCCTTAATTTGCTATCATCTGCATATTCGATAATCATACCATCTATTGCATCATCTATGTCATATATGAAGATGTTCAACAACACCAGGGCCAGGACAGAGCCTAAAGGTACCTCATTTGCCAGTTCTCTCCAGGATGAAGAGCTACCATTGATGAGTATTGTCTGGGTTCAGTCTATTAACAAAATACAGATCCACCCAATTGTAGCACTATCTAGCCCACAGTTTACCAACTTGTCTTCAAGAATATCGTGGTGGTCCTTGTCACAAGCCTTGAAATCAAGATGTGTCAATGTTGTTCAACCCAATGTGCCCATGCATCAGAATGTGCAATGCACATGTGCAGTAAACACTGTGTAAGATCCATCCATCCATCTATGAACATCACTGTGCAGCCAGGCATAACGACTAGGGATGAGCCAACCAAATCTTCAAATTCTCAAATCCTGGGTAAGGATTCGAGATTCCGGATTCCAAATCCCTATGCCAAAATAGGCAAACTGAATCTTTCAAATCCGCCAACTAAATAGATTGTTGGAGACCGGGATGCCTGAAAACCAGGGAGACTGGGATGCCTGAAAACCTGGGAGGCCAGATATATAAGGGAAGATAGTAAGTAGGTGACGTTTTCCCTTGGAGTAATAATGGCCTTTGCTAACAATTTCATAAATTACATCTGGGCTTGTATTCTAAGATATTTAAATTGAACATTTGATATTTAAGTTCAGTATTTGACTGGAAGATACAGGCTTGAGATTTCAAGGACAGCTGAAAGATTCCTTTGCATAGCTCCCTTGCAAACCTCTTTCACACACAATTCTGGGGTTTGGACTTTTACAAGGTGTTACTGCCCTGGCTAGCCCGAGCTTTGGGGATATAAAAGATATCTATTGATATCACTAATTCGGCTTCACATATCCCTTCCACGTGCTTGCGAGGCCCCCGGACAAGCAAGCATACAGTCTCGGCCGATAATTGCCATAATATTCCTAGACAATACAGGCAGGCCAGAAAACAGCCGACTTGCCGCTTTAGGAGACCTCAAGGCAAGTACCTCCATTAGGTATGCAAGCAACTCTCAAAAAGATCCTCTGTCTCGCACTGGCAGCTTGATGATCAAGCTATACAAAGCTCAAGAACTCCGTGTTTGCATACCGGCTACTCTATTGATAAATTCTGCTCTAATTCAATCATTCAAATTCTGACCTTTCGGAGGCTTTGTCTCCAACTCCAAATCTATTGTTTTCCAAAAGTCCGACCTTGCCTGCGGTCACAATTCTCCTTATAAAAACCGCTGATTTTGAGCGCTTCTTTGGATCACTCCCGAGTTCCAGACCGCCTTGCTGCCGCTTTGCTTGGCGAGCTTCCCCTCAGCTCCACGTGCTGAGATACATCGAACCCCAGCTTCACTCTCCATTTCCTTCCGGACTTCAGGACAGGTTTCGTATCACCTGAACCAACTATCCCTCTAAAAATCCGCTATCTTACTCACACCTTTATTTTCCTTAGTTATCTGTGTGCTTGTGTTGCATACATTGTGTGCTGTATTTAATAAAGATCATTCATTATTTTCCAACCGGTTTGCTTCTTGACTTGGCCTGACCCCGTAAACACTGGGTTGCAAGATCCTGCTAAGTTACCCTACCTCTCGTTTTGCCAACTTGTGCTCTGAACTAATTTCCCCAACTTACAGCAATTTGGTGTCCCTCCTGGGACCCCCAGAAAACAGGGTAACAGAGGTGTCAAAGCCTTCTCTGCCAAAGTCTGCTGTTGCATCACCAAACTACAAACCCCAGGATGCCAGAAGGAGCTATGCAAAGAAAAGCCAGTTTTGACCTGGATTATCTCTCTACTGTAGGATGTATCCCTTGTTTACACAGGCAGGAAAATGGGGGATTAATCCACATTTTCCTGCCTGTGTAGAAAGGGCCTTCATGTCATTTTCAATCTGGGGAGATCCTGAGGCAAAAATAGGACAATTGTCTTGGCCAGATTTCTTCAGAGGGAGGTTTGCCTTTGCCTAGGCTTTTGCTAAGGCTGAGAGAGTGTGTCTTGCCCAAGATTATCCTTCTTTCTCTTGCTTTTTAAACTCTTTTTTTAAAAAAGGATTCAAAAGATTTGAGATTCTTGAGATTCATGGATTCCCAGAACCTTCCAGGGATTCGGATTCAAAAAATTCTGGATTCGTCCCATCCCTAAAAATGACAAAACATGAGGAACTCTTGATGCGGTGCCCTTGTGCATATTGCACACTTTGATTTGAATATAGGTGTTCCATATCATACAAAAGTGTCAATCGCTTTCATATAGAATTCCATTGAGAAGCTTACATGTGTGTAATACATGTGTGTTGTGGCCCAAGTGTATATGGCAGAGTATTTAGAAAGCTTGCCTCTCAAATTTATACCAATTACTTCCCCAAAATACAGAGACATACTTCTAGCATATATGGTTTGGATGCATGAGGGTTTTTAATATGTATAAGCGTAAGCAATTCAGCAGAAAGACATCAGCTCTGCTAAAAAATTAAATGTGCTGCAATTCAGGAACTGGGCATGCAGGTAAAGCAAAAGATTGGGATCAACACGTGCTCATGCCCAGAAGTCTTCTGTGGATAGCCAACATCATGACATCACCTGTACGAAGAGAAAAACACTTTGTGATTCAGTATTTCAACAAAATTGTATAAATAACCAATATATACACACAATGAACAGCACATAGAGGTTACTTGACTATGTTGCCCAATTTCCCAAACCCTTGCCTTTCCTGGCTATGGCTGATGGGAGTTCCATTCCAAGAACATATGGGAGATTACATGTTCTCCATCCCTAAGAAACCACACACCAGTTTAAATATGGAGGGGAAAATCCAGAATTATCAGGTTCACTAAAGAGAGCTAGTGTGGTTCAGTGATTTGAACATTGGACCACAACTCTGGAGACCAGAGTTCGAATTCCCACCCAACCATGGAAGTCCACTGGGTGACCTAGGGTAAATTACACTTTCCCAACCTTAGATGAAGGGAAAGTTAACCTCCCTCTGAATACACGTTGCCAATAAAACCCGCTGAAAGGTTCACTTTAGCATTGCCCTAAGTCAGATATGATTTGAAGCTACACAACAACAAGTGGGTTCATTAATCAAAAAACATACAGTATGTAGTTTTATTTTATTTTATTTTATTTTGAGGTCTAGCATGTTGTAGTGGTTTGAGCATTGCACTACAACTTTGAAGACTAGGTGACCTTGGGCAAGTCACACCCTCAGCTTTAGAGGAAGGCAAATCTTACCAAGAAGACCCTGTAATAGAGTTACTTTAGGGCTGCCATAGGTCAGAAATGACTTTAAGACAAACAACAACGTGTTAATCTTAAAAGGTTAATAAATTAGCCCACACACCAATACTAGAAGTAAATAAGTTTTGCCATGATCTGTGCTTTTTGTTCTTAGTATTCTTGTTGCTGTTATCAATTTCCTTCTCCTTCTCCTTTTTTTTTTTTTTTTTTTGCTTCCACTAACTTTATATAGCCCAGAACAGTTATTTGAATATTTAGATGTTAGCAGCTGATCTCCATGGAAAGGTTCATCTGCTATGGAAATTGTCCCAGTAGAAAATTGGAGCCAAACTAAAGGTTGGATGAGAAATATGCTCATGAAAACCCAAAATGTAGCTTAATTTGGTGTCTGTATTTTGTCTTTGCAACTATGATCACCACCATTTTGTCTGTTTTCTCATCTGCCAATTGAGATGCAACTGTAAGAAAGGAGCAAAGTGAAGGGGCTGCCCTTCCAGATAAAAATTCTGCCCTTTCAGTGCCCAAATTTCCAACATTGTTATACTTGCAATGGATCATGATCCCCTACCTAAATTAACACGTGATTCCTGTGTCCAGTTCTGGGCACCACAATTCAAGAAGGATATTGACAAGCTGGAGCATGTCCAGAGGAGGGCAATCAACCATACCTTGAGAAGAGCAGCATAGGGAGCTAGATATGCTTACTCTGATGAAAAGAAGGTTAAGAGATGACATGATAGCCACCTATTTGAAGGGAAATCATGACACAGATGGAGCAAGCTTTTTTTCTGCTGCTCCAGAGACTAGGACATAGAGCAATGGATTTAAACTACAGGAAAAGAGATTTCACCTAAATATCAGGAAGAACTTCCTCATGGTAAGAGCCATTTCACAGTGGAATATGCTGCCTTGGAGTGTGGTGGAGCCCTTTCTTTGGAAGCTGGATGGTCATTTGCTGGGATTGCTTTGAGTGTGTGTTCCTGCATGGCAGGGGGTTGGACTCGATGGCCATTGTGGTCTCTTCCAACTTTATAATTCTATGATTCTATGATTCCTAATTACACTTTAGCATGGGGTGAGAGTCATGCAGCACTCCAGATGTGCTTGGACTACAAATCCCAAAACAGAGTGGCCAGTTATAAAGAATGCTGGAAGTTGCAGTTCAACAACATCTGAAGGGCTGCAGAATTTCCAGCTCTGCTTGAACATTACAGTTTATGAACTTTTAATAAACAAAGGGCTGGAAAGGCAAATCAACAGTGTAGATGCTAATGAGCATAAGAGGAGAGAGTGAAAAATGGGAGATACAGGAGAGCAGCAAAACTGATTTGAACTAGTTGTAAGATGAGATCCTCTATTTCAGGATGGTCTTTCCCAAAGTGACAGTTGCCTGATGTGCAATCATTTTATTATGGGCTTTACAGTCTATCTGGGAAAATTGCAGGTTGGGGAAAGGCAATGTCAATGAAGAAATGAGGAACTTTGAAGGTGCCAAGAACAAAACTTGCCCACAGGTTCATTATTGACAATCCCCATGCCTGTCTTGTTGGAATTCCTCATGACATGAATTGTAATGATGATTATTTATATTTATAACATATAAATACGTTAGCATTTACAGTACTGTATGTCACAAGCATATTGTAGAGATCCTATGTGGATAGTGTATGTATGTAAAGAATGTAGATCCTTGGAGGTTATTATGTAGTGTTAAATAATGCCCTATCACATATGAAACTACTTAACTGTGAAATTATATATGCTTTGCCTGTCCTGCTATTTGGAGAGCAGGTCCAGTTAATAGTACCTGTATACTGA
The DNA here is from genome assembly GCA_030412105.1 of Cyclura pinguis. NCBI lineage: Eukaryota > Metazoa > Chordata > Lepidosauria > Squamata > Iguanidae > Cyclura > Cyclura pinguis. The sequence continues at coordinate 9,822,942 of CM059599.1, read as the reverse complement.
TTGCCTGGAAAGTGGGTGTAAATATTAATCTTCTGTTATTGTAGCAGGCACGGCTGTATATTGAGCAGGCATAATTAGTACTTGACATTAATCTTGTTTAATGGGGATAATATATACCTTGATAGGCTGGGAAACTGAAGGTAATAAACAGAGAGCAGTTCATTGGGTTAGATGGGGTCAAATGCCCAAACGGGCCTTTGAAGCTTGTTTTATGATCTAGATCAAAACAGCGGGGCTGAGATATAGATGGGATCAAAGGGAAACATAAGGATGGACTGAGAGAACTAGCCTTAGCCAGGCAGGACGCAGGGGTATAAAAGAGAGTATAAAAGAGAGAGCAAATGGTGGGCAGAGGATTCCGGGTTTGGATAACATCAGAGACCTTTGAATTAATGAGACATGTAGATTCGACCAATCAATGCAAGACGAGCTGAATAATTATTGATTGGACCTATACATTCTTTGTTTGGGAGAATGCTGTTCAGTTTCTGCCACTTTAAGTAGTGTTTGGATTCAAACCGTATTTCCAATAAAAGGACATTTCTGTCTATGTGTGTTTCCACATTTCTGAGTGTTCCCAATGGAGGCGGTTTAGAGCCATACATGACAATGCCATTCTCTGTAAATCTCCTGGGCCACCCTGGAAACTAACATTTTAAATAATGAGCTAACCAGCGACGACTCCACCACAATTATTAGTGTTGGTGGCAATGAATAAATTCCCTCATTTCAAATCTTTAACAGCATTGATTTAATTTTAAAATCTAGCATTCCAAACTCTGGTCTGGAATCTTGCTAGGATCAGAATGAGCTCTTATATGAGTGGATCAGATGAAAAGATATCCAAAGGGACCTTGGTAAGGAGACAATATTTTCTGATAAAGTTCTTACTTTTTTTTGCAGCAAACGCCTCCTCTGTTATCACACTTCCCAATGGCTGTCAGATTTGGTGGGCATCGCAGAAACCGGCACTTGCCACTGGCACGGTCACACTCAGCGGCAGTCTTTGGGATAGCCAGTGCTATGACAAAAGAAAGATTAAGAATAATACATTACTTAATATTTTACTTGTCCAAGAGCTGCTATTTTTCTCTTCACCACTTTTTCTGAAAGCAGACTCAACTGGCAAGTGACAAGAGCACTGTGGCCACTCAGAACCAAGAAAGAGAGAGAAAGAAATATTCTTGAGGTTAGGTCAAGGTTTACAAAACTGCAAACAATCAGGAAAGTAGGAAATAAGAAGACAAACATCAAAATACACCAATGATGCATGAGCAAGTTGTGTCTGTACAGAGGAGGGGAAGAATGGGATGGAATGGAATTTCTTGAAAAGGGACAACTCTGGCAGGTTGAGTGGGAAACTAAATAAAACTTTTGACATTGCAACTTTATTTTTTAAAAAATTGAAGCAAGTTTGTCCAAGTAGGGGAGTGGGAGAGGTCAGGAAATAACACAGTTCTTCCCATCATTGTCCCACAGTTCTTTTCTATCTGCTAGTTTCCATGAACTTCAATGGCCCTTTGTTTTCAGCTGTCCATGCTAGTAATGATCCCCTTTTTAAAAAGATCTCCCAGGAAGAGATTGCAACTATGTAAATATAGTGGGTAGAGACACATGTTGAGTCTATAGTCATAATATATGTTGCATTGTTATCATAATATGTTCCATTGAAGAACTTGGCTACAGTATGGAGGAGCAATTGCTTTGATGTTGCAACTTTTGAATGTGGTTCCCGTTTGATTGTTTTTGCCTCCAGTCCTAAACCCAATGCCTACTAGTTCAGAAGCAATCTGGAGTCACTAAAAAGAATAAAGTTAATGCATTTCTATAGGCTTGGGGTTTTTTCCCCCTAACATGCAGATTAACATGCACAGTGGCCCCTCCACTTTCTCAAGAGTTCAGGGTGCAGAATCCTCCCAAAAGTGGAAAAACTGTGCAACTCTACTAGCAGACTCGCATCCTGGGGAGTATAATTTTGATATTAAAATGCATCTAAGGCAGAGGTGACCAGGCTGGTGTGTAGACAGTCAGGCTAGCGATTAGACAAAATATCAAAGACCCGAAACTTCCCCGTCACGTCTCCATAGGAAACCTTAGAAAGGCACGTAGGCACAGATAATGGGCCATCAGCATCACAATATTTCGGGGAGGTTGTCTGATCCCCCCCAGAATGCTAGGAACAAAGCAAGACATATCAAACCAAAGTCCAGTTATCTGGTGCCACCACCATGCAGCCATCAGGAAGCTTTCATGCAGCCATCAGGCGGCAATCACACCTCCATCGTCCTTCAGTTTAGGCCATTATTCTTTCAGGGAAAAGGGTCTGCCTCCAAGGCATGTTTAGCCCTATAACTAGACCCTCTTTTTGAGACCCCATTTCAGAGCTCTCCCAGGCTTGACTGGCAGGTTGTCATTCTGCCAGTTGAGACTCCTCTCAGTCCCTTCCCTATGCTGAGTTTTTCTCCTGCTTGTCTTTTCCCCAGCCGAAAGACTTCTGGACAGGTACAGTATTATCCTTCTTCACATTCCCTCCACTTTTCCCCAGTCAATTTTCACCTCTTTCCATTTTGATAGTCCTTTTGTGCTTGCATGAGTGTTTGACTCTGAGTGAGTATGCTTGAATATATTTTCTAATAAAATATCCTGACTGAACTTTTAGCCTGGTTCTTTCGTGATCTGACTTCCTAGACATTGGGTTAAATGATCTCACAAGTTGGCCTGCCCTTCACCTCACTAAAAGTGGTGCTCTGCTAATTTCCCCAACTTTTATAAAATTCGGGTGTCCCTCGAGGGATCCCCAGAAGCCAGGGTAACAACTGTGAATAAGTCCCACCCCCCGCTCTCCCTTTATTCTCATCTGGGGCTCCCCCTCCCATCCCCTTGCCTTTTGCCCTGGTGCATAAGCCTTCCTTCTCTGCACCTGGGCAAAAGGCAAGGGAATGGAAGCAGAGCACCAGAGGTGGAGCAGAAAGGCCTCCAAGTTCTTCTTCCCATTCCATTGCCTTTTGTCTCAGTGTACATACTCCACACTGGGGTCAAAGACAAGGGAATGAGAGTGGGGAGCTCTGGAGGTGGAGAAAGAAGGCGTGCATATGCTTCACAAGGGTCAAACCTGCGAGTCTGGAGGGAGGACTAAATATCTTGAGTATTTTAACATGAAAATAAGAAGAAAAATAATTAATTAAAATTCGAAACGATCCTGGAAATGATCCAGCATGTATGGGACACTTGTAACAATCTAGCCAATAAATTTTGGAGGGGTAGGAATGAGGAACTCAATGGATTTGAAAAGATGTATTTATTATTTAAAAACCACATTGTTCATGGGAAAATGATCCCAGCTCTGGCTGCAAGTTGTAGTCTGTCACCAAAAAATCAGTTAGAAAAAAAATGTGGAGTTCAGCCAATAAAAGCAATTATCTTTCCTTAACGGAAGGCCCACTATCTAATCAAAGGCCTTTTGGAAAAGGGCTGTCTTTTTTCCGGAGCTCAAAATTCATTGGTGTTTCTGCCAATCTAAACTCCAAGATGTGGTTCTTCAAATTTTCTTTCCCAATTCACGATTAAAAAACAAAGTCCTGTAACAACTGTAAAAACTAAAAGAAAGCACTAAAATGGATCAAGAAGATCCTAAAGAATTCCAGCATCATTGAAGATATAAAGACAGGTAGATGATAGATAGATAGATAGATAGATAGATAGATAGATAGATAGATAGATAGACAGATGATAAACAGACAGACAGACAGACAGAGGAGAAGTTATTTACAGACTGTTGGTTAGTTTTGCTGTGGAAGATATTATTGGCCTGAAATGAGGGAAGTCTATATTGGGTTGGGGTATATTTTTCTAGCAAGTAGGGGAACCAAGGTGGTAAAGGGTCTGGAAAACACATAGCCTTCAACATTTCTCATATGAAAACCAGGACACATATGGCCAGGCAAATCAGAATGTGGTCAAAAGGGTGTAGCCAGGACACAAAAGAGCAAAATTGAGGAAGAACACAAAACTGCTATTTTAACCAGAGAAACTCTGAGATTTATGACCTCAGGACCTTTCTGCACCACAGTGTTATAGTGCTCTTATTCCACTTTCAACATCCTGTGGAATTCTGGGGTTTGTAGTTTACTGAGGCCAAAAAGCTCTCTGGTTGAGAATTCTAAAGGCTCTTCTCTAAACTGCAAACCCCAGGATTCCATAGGACGTTGAAACTGGAATAAGAGCACTGTAACAGTGTAGTGCAGAAGGGTCCTGAGTTTAGGAAACCCTTAAAAAGGAGAGGAGGGGACCAAATAAGTCCACTGGGAAAAGCAAGATCCTTCCCTGTCCTCTCCCCCTCTTCTTAAATTGAGTGCAAACTACTTTTGCATGTTAAATTCTGTTTGCAGCTATTGAGTTAGCCGAGGGCAAAAGAGGAAACTGGGAGGAAGACAGAGACACTGGGACATTTTAAAAGCAACTGAAAAAGTGGATAGCAAAAAATAACTGGGGCCATCCCTGGCAAACCAGGACAGGTGGGGGGGTATTGAAACAGGTCTTAGGAAGACAGAGTTAGGTATGTATTGTTTGGAAAAGAGAAGACGGAGAGGTGACGTGATAGCCATCTTTAAATTTTGGGCTGCCAAGTAGAAGGGCTGCCAAGCAGAAGATGGAGCAAACCTATTTCCTCTTTCACCAAAATTACAAAAAAGAACATTCTGGTTCCTTAGCATTAGGAATGATTTCCTGGTGGCAAGACAAAGGAATATACTAACTCTAAAGCAGGTGATTCCTCTTTCGTTGGTGGTTTCCTGAACAGGAGGTTGATGGTAAGCTGTGGGTTTCTGTACTGGAAGGAGGTTGAACCATACCACACTTGGAACATCTTCCAGTTCTAGGATTCTATGGTATCTGGCAGACTATGGCATCAGTAATTCATAAAATTTCCTCAAAGTCCCAATTTAACTAGCTTTTAAATTTAACACCTTACCTGGAGCAACCATCAGAACGAAGAACAAGACAGCTGAAAGGATGGTAAAGATCTTCATGGCTGAAGTCTGGATCTGTTTGTCAGGAACTGGCAGGACAGAGAAAAGACCAAGTGGGGTGTCTCAGAAGACTGCAGGATGGAGAGATGACCAAAAACTCTTCATATTTATAGGACGAAGCAGACAGGGTCACAGGTTGTGGACACCCTGAGGTGTCTGGTGGGGTTTTGTTGCAGTCTGTGGCCAGTAATAAGTGGTTAGTAATGTCAGTGTGGTCAGTAATGGAAATAAGTCCCTGGATGATTGAGAAAAGGTGTATTGGGGAAATATAGTCTGGACATAGAAAGAAAGACTGTTATGCAAATTGACCATGAAATTACCCAAGCAAGGTCTGCAATGGGATAGCATATACAAATATATAAAAATATTTGAAGGAGCAATCATATCATCCCTCAGTCTTCTGTTCACCAGGCTAAGCATGCCCAACTCCTTCAACCCTTCCTTGTATGTTTTGTTTTCCATTTCTCTTACATCCTTGTTGACCTTCGCTAAATCTAAGACTCTTTCTGAAGAAACAGTCTCAACTCCCATGATGGGCTGGATGATGGCTCCCATATCAGTTGATTGACTCTGGGTTTTAGTCAGAACTTTAGAGGAATTATCCAAGGTGAAGGTTCTACTTTGGGAACAGAGTTCTGGACCTTGGATCACTCCTTTAAAGTTTTGACTAAAGCCCAGAGCAGGTTCATTGCCCCATTGATATAGGACCCATTGTGTTACCAAGCTGTATACCCCCACTCCATGATATCATTTAATTGGTGAATATTAACTGGCATGAAATATAAATTATATCCTGCTATGGCTGAGAAGCCTTCTGGCAAAGATGAATTGGCTGCACATGTGCATTGCAAAACTAGGTCAGATTGGGAACTCAGGGCATGGCTAAGTCACAGTCAGCGAAGCTCTGGTGATAATAGACTTGCAGATGTCCTCAAAGATTTTACCTTTAGAAACAATAGTGCCCAATACTGCTTCCATGGAACAGCTGATTGTCTTTCACCCTTTTCCGTTGTCCACCAGAACTCTCCTTTTCCCCCTTACCTGTCCCACCATTAAGCAGCTATCATAATTCCCATCAGACCTTTGTCACCTAATGCTAAAGTCATTGACTCATTCTGGACCCCATTGTTTATGCTGCCACAGAGTCATTAATACCTTCCCCCTGATGGTGGAAAAAGAGTATTAAAACCCTGGCTCTGAGCTAGACAGTATGTAGTACTTTGGACATAGGCCGTCACTCTGCTGCACGAATTCCAAGTTTATGCTACCCTTGGACTCTTAATCTGATCCAAATCACTTTGTCTCTGTAGTTCTGGATAGATAAATATTATCTACATCACCCTAAAACTCTGTCTATCCAAACTTTCCCTCACTTTTCCTTCAGCTAGCCTTGCGTGATTGTGAGATTGCTTGGATCTCGTGTACATGTGATTGTTAATACCTCCAATAAAACAAATATTTTTTGAATCTCCAGTTGGTGTCTCTGCATTAGCACCAGTGTACACAGGTGGAAAAGATCTTGTTTGGTTACCCTCCTCTGGCAGGCCTTCCCTTTGAGTTAATATTCCCCATTCTTTCATGGAGGCACTGGAATCATGGATGGACTCCTGAGCCACCCACATTTTGTGGTAAGAACTGTCATGTTGTTACCCTGTGTACTGGGGGTCCTGAGAGGGACACCAAAATGTGCTCAACTAAAGGTGGGGAAAATTAGCTCAGAGCACTGCTTAGCGTTACGAGAGGCAGAGTAACGTAGCAAGATCTTGAACCCTATGTCTACGGGGTCGGGTCGAGTCAAGGAGCACACAGAAGTTGAAATAATAAATGATGTTTTATTACAAACACAAGCAAAACAGTGTATGCAACACACTCACACAAGATAACTAAAGAAAATAAAGGTTTGAGTGGTATAGAGGGATTTTTAGAGGGGTTGCTGGTTTGGGCGATACTTCTCCTGTCCTGAAGCCCGGAAAAATAGAGAGCGAGGCTGGGGTGTGATGTATCTCAGCACGTGGAGCTGAGGGGAGGCTCGCCAAGCAAAGTGGCAGCAAGGCGGGATTAAACTCGGGAGCCATCTGAGGAAGGTCTTGGAATCAAGGGTTTTTATAAGGAGAATGTGACTGCAGGCTATGCCCTACTTGGGGAAAACAATAGATTTGGAGTTGGAGACCAAGCCTCCGAAAGGTCAGAATCTGAATGATTGAGTTATTGCAGAGGTTCTCAATAGAGTAGCCAGTATGCAAGCGCAGAGTACTTGGGTATTGTATAGTTTACCCATCAAGCTGCCAGCGTGGGGTAGAGGCTCTTTTGTAGGTTGCTTGCATACCTAATTAGAGTACTTTCCTGGAGGTCTCCTAAAGCAGTGAATCAGCTATCTTCTGGCCTGGCTGTATTGTCCAGGAATATTACGGCTATTAACGGACGAGCTTGGTGGTGTGCTTGTCCAGTGGCCTCGCAAGCACATGGAGGGGAATAGAGAAGTGAAGCCGAATTGTGATATCAAGAGGATATTTAATATCCCCAAAGCTCAGACTAGCCAGGGCAGTAACAATGTACAGGACAACCCCTTGCTCCAAAGAACACACTATGAAGTTAACAGTAGTTTATTATTATTTAAGACAGTCAGGGGTAACAACTGCACACTTCCACATAAGTTGCTAGAACTGAATTGCAAAGCAACTTTACATTTTTTTATGAGCAATCCAATACAAATTTGCACACGTTAAGCGTTCATTGTTTACTAAAGCTTTGCCCTGTATTGTCCAGGCTGGTGCTGTTACCGCCATTGCTAGCCCGAGCTTGTGGGATATTAAGATATCATTTTGATATCAATAATTCGGCCTTCTATACTCATGCCTCTCCACGTGCTTGCGAGGCCCCCGGACAAGCACGAGGACAGGCTCGGCCGATAATCACTGTAATATTCCAAACAAATACAAGAAGGCCAGAAATAGCTGACTTGCCACTTTAGGATAGCTCAAGGCAAGTACCACAATTATGTATGCATGCTACTTTCAAAAGATCCCCTGCCCCGCACAGGCAGCTTGATGATCGAACTATACAACGCTCAAGCACTCCGCGTTTGCATACTGGCTACTCTATTGACAATTTGGCTATAACTGAACCATGCAAAGCATTGATCTTTCGGAGGCTTTGTCTCAAGCCCCAAACTCACTGTTCTCCCCAAGTACAAACTAGCCTGCGGTCACAATTTTACCTATAAGAACCCCTGACTTGGAGCACTTCCTTGGATCGCTCTTGGCTTCCATCCTGCCTTGCTGTCGCTTTGTCCAGCGAGCCTTCCCCTCATCTCCACATGCTGAGATCCACGCTTCCCAGCTTCTCCGCTTCTAACCAGGCTTCAGGACAGGTATAGTATTTCCCATACCAAACCTCCTCAAAAATCCCTCTATCCACTACCACCTTTATTTCTATAGTTTCTTGCGTGAGTGTGTTGCATACATTTGTTTGATTGTGCTTAAATAAAGCAATTATTAATTTCAACATCTGTGTCATCCTTGACTCAGCCTGGCCCCATAGACATAGGGTTCAAGATCTCGCTACGTTACCCTGCCTCTCGCATTGCCAACTTGTGCTCTGTGCTAATTCCCTCTCCATTGTTTGAACACATTTAGGTGTTCCTCCCGGGACCCCCAGAAACCAGAGTAACAGTGCTTTCTCCAGACTTTCTCGATCTTGAGTGGTTGTTGACTCAGTCTTCCCTGTGATGTCAATAGCACTTCATTCTCACAAAACAATACACATTTCTTTTTCCTCTTTTTGCTCTCCAGCCCCCTCCCATTTTTTCTGGTTATATTATACCAATTCAATGCATACAATTAATTTGTAGATAAACTTTTACAGATGACAACAAGCATAGCATTCAGCAGGCTATAGGGTATGAAATTTGTAAAGGTACATAAAAGCAGGCTCCCTTTTACCTCTTTCCATACAGTACTATGACAGTGAAGTATTGCAACCTGACAGCCACATAATGCTTCTGGCTTATGAGAAAATGCGTGTGTGTGTGTGTGTGTGTGTGTGTGTGTATGGGGGAGAGAGAGAGAGACAGAGATTCTATTTTTTCAGGCAAGTCACGTGGGGGTGGGGGGGTGACTCCCATATCAATAGGTAGAAAATTTGTTCTAGGTTTAAGATCTTGACTTTAAAGGACTATCTAATGCAGTGGTTCTTAACCTGGGGTGCATGAAGCCCTGCTTCTAGACACCAACAACAGTGGCAGCAACAGGGATGTGGCAGTGGCTGCGTGCAGGTACCGAAACTGCTCCCTTGTTTGCAAAAAAAGGGAGCAGTTTGGGTGCATGAACATACCTGCTGCCATGTCCATTTTGTCAGGGATGTGGAAGCAGGCGGTGTGGGTGCTGAGGGACTATGACTCTGGAGACCAGAGTTTGAATTCCCACTTGGCCATGGAAACTCCCTAGGTGACTTCAGGCAAGTCATATTCTCCCAGACTCAGAGAAAGGCAAAGATGACAAATCTTGCAAAAAACCCCAAAATACCTATGATAGATTTGCCTTAAGGGCACCATAAGTCAGTTTTCAAAGGGTAGAGACATGATCCTTAGAAAGAACCTCCCGCTATCAGCAGCACTTAGCTGTTGTGTGCCTTCAAGTCACTTACGATTTATGGCAATCTTAAAAGGAACCTATCACAGGGGGGGGGGGGGTTGGCAATATTTGTTCAGAAAGAGTTTGCCTTTGCCTTCATCTGAGGGTGAGAGAGTGTGACTTGCCTAAGGTTGCCCAGTGTCTGAGCAGGGATTTGAATCCTAGTCTCTAGAAGCCTCTAATAAATGAATAAATATTTGAATATTTAAATCTAAATTTAAATATATAACTATTGAGGTCAGTCTTGGGGGTCCCTGGCAACAGATTATATTGATAGAGAGACCACAGTAAAGAAAAGTTTAAGAACCACTGATCTAAGGTGCTGGGTCAAATTGGAGGAGATGCTTTGCACCTTGAAAAGCTCCTTTAAAATTCTAACAGTGAACACAGCATGTTCACGGCCTCATTGACATGAGGGCTACTGGTTTCCTCAACTAACAATACCTTGTCAGGGAGACGGATGGGATACTGTAGGGATTATGAGTCTTTCCACACTACACTGTTATAGTGCTATTATTCCACTTTCAACATCCTGTGGAATTCTGGGGTTTGCCGTTTAGGGAGGGGCATTGAGAATTCTCAGCCAGAGAGCTCTTTGGCCTCAGAAAGTGACAAACCCCAGAATTCCACAGGATGTTGAAAGTAGAATAATAGCACTGCAACAGTGCAGTGTAGAAAGGTCCTAAAAGTAATGAAGAGTTGCTGTGTTCTCAAGCATAGAACGGGATGGTACAAGATGATAAGTTTCTATAACAAACACTTGTAACACATAGGTCTTTTATAAGAGGGATATAATGATACATCAGACAAAACCAAGAACATTCAGGGTTGTGTGGATTGTGGTTAAAGATTAAATGCACATAACTTATCTTAAAGGTGGCTCAGAAGCCTCATGAGTAAATTTCTTCTAAAATACAAGGAAATGTAGATAAAATATCTGGAGAGGAAGGTTCTGGAAACTGGAGACTGACCTGAGTCATTGTCACCGGAGACACCAACGGCAGAATTTCTTCACTAGTCACTAGTGGTGTACCTCAATATTGCTTTACTTTAGTTTCTGCCATTTTGTGCAACCTAGAGACACCTGTGGTTGAATTGCTATTCTTGTCACTCCACACAGGAAAAGAGGGAGCCAAAAAGCTGGGTAAAGCGTTGTCCAAAAGATTCTTATACCAGCATTGAACAGTGTGCTCAGAAGAGTTTAATAACAATCTTATAACTGAAGAAACATTTTGGAATCACTGAAGAAAACAATAGTATATCTTACAGAGGAATGATAATGCCCCTTTAGCTATGGGAAGTCACCATTTTTTTTAAAGGTTCACCCATTATAAACCTCAAAGTTATAGTACCTTAAAAAATTATGCCTGATCAGCTAATAACCTGAAAACTGGCATTCGTGTTTTCTATCTCAGACTTTTGTCAGTTTTACAATTTGCGACATTTCACACTGATCTGATAAACTGTTCAGCCCAACCTACAGCACATTAAACTGCTGAAAATTAACACACCAACCTCTTTTTCTCTAATTTTTGAAAAGATGGGTCATATGTTTCTGTAAAATTTTACTGAAACCTACTGAGGTACTTTATTCACTACATGAGATTGCTGTATATAGTGCAGCATGACTGATTTCCCTGTACAGGGGCCCTTCCACACTGTGCAATAATAGCATTATGATTCTACTTTAAGTGCCATAGCTGTATCCTGCATGATCCTGTGATTTGCAGCTGGAGGTGGGTGGGATTTACAATTCTTAGCCAGAGAGCTTTAACCCCCAAACTACATACTACTAAACCATGGGTATCCATAGGATGTTGCCATAGAAGTTAAGCTGGAATCATAATGCTATGATTGGGTGGCATGAAGGAACCTCTTTTCTCTCTTTCTATGTGATTATATCTGACAGTTTAATGCACAAGTGTCTAGGTTTATATTCTTTCTGCATAGGCCTCGCCTCAAAGCAGTCTGCAAACTTTGGCTGGCTCTTCTCAGGCACACAGGGTAATAATTCAACCCTTCTTCAAAGGTTAGGTACAAAGATTTTAACTAATTAACTAAATGAAATGTCCTTTATTCAGTCTCACCGAGGAAGGAAATCCTTCACTGATTTTTGTGAATTTCTGAACAGTGGTTTAAAAGTTGTAATGTTTTTAAACTTCATTAAACCCTTTAGCAACTACAGAAAAAATGTCCTGGTGTTCTGTGATTTCTCAAAGGGAATCAGTTCTAGCAAATATTTTCTATGTGCTAGAACTAGAAACATTGTTCAGGCATTATGAGGGGATTAGGCCCAGCAAATTACAGAAAAAATATGTGCAGATCTTTTTGTGCTACGCACAAAATTTTGCTAATTTGCTAATTTTAAATCAAGTTTCTAAATATATATATATGTTGGCAGAATTGAATGAAATTTGCAGAGACGATTGCTCCTTCTAAGGGATTTTAGCCTGACAACTTTCAGATGAAAAGGTATAGACCACTATGTGCAAGTCTTTGGGGGAGGAGTTGTTTGTTTTTTAAAAAAGGAGAACAGAAAATAAGAGCACTCTTTAATCTTGTCCCTTATGAGTTTTGTATACACCATTCCAAATAAACTATAGGACAGGCAGTTGTTACCCTGTTTTCTGGGGGTCCTGGGAGGGACACCAAATTGCTATAAGTTGCGGAAATTAGTTCAGAGCACAAGTTGGCAAAACAAGAGGCAGGCTAACTTAGCAGGATCTTGCAACCCAGTGTCTATGGGGTCAGGCCAAGTCAAGAAGCAAACCGGTTGGAAAATAATGAATGATCTTTATTAAATACAGGCACACAATGTATGCAACACAAACACACAGATAACTAAGGAAAATAAAGGTGTGAGTAAGATAGCGGGATTTTTAGAGGGATAGTTGGTTCGGGTGATACGAAACCTGTCCTGAAGTCCGGAAGAAAATGGAGAGTGAAGCTGGGGTTCGATGTATCTCAGCACGTGGAGCTGAGGGGAAGCTCGCCAAGCGATGCAGCAGCAAGGTGGTCTGGAACTCGGGAGCGATCCGAAGAAGGTCTCGGAATCAAGGGTTTCTATAAGGAGAATTGTGACCGCAGGTTAGGTCGGACATTGGGAAAACAATAGATTTGGAGTTGGAGACAAAGCCTCCGAAAGGTCAGAATTTGAATGATTGAATTAGAGCAGAATTTATCGATACAGTAGCTGGTATGCAAATGCGGAATACTTGAGAGTTGTATAACTCGATCATCAAGTTGCCAGTGAGGGGCAGAGAATCCTTTGTAGTTTGCGTGCATACCTAATGGAGTACTTGCCTTGAGGTCTCCTAAATCAGCGAGTCAGCTGTTTTCTGGCCTGCCTGTATTGTCTGGGAATATTACAGCGATAATCGGCCGAGCCTGTATGCGTGCTTGTCCGGGGGCCTCGCAAGCACATGGAAGGGATATGTGAAGCCGAATTATTGATATCAATGGATATCTTTTTATATCCCCAAAGCTCGGGTTAGCCAGGGCAGTAACACAGTTGTGGTAAAGAAAAGAACAGCATTTTAGAAGGATAGGTGCAGGTGATTTCCGTGTGTGTATATGAAAGACAAGGGTTCAAATTAATGGAGATCTCCTTTTTCTTCACACTTCTTGATTAGAGGAAGGCAATTTAAATACTGTGATGAAAAGGGAGGCCAGTGTGTAACTGGCTTTTGCCCAGACTTGCCCATCTCTTCCCAGTGAAGCAGAATTAGTAGTGCTGCTACCTAGGTACCTGCTACCTTCCTTGGAGAGCCAGTCTCCCTTTTTGGAGAATGTCAGGGCTCAAAACTCTCCTTTCCTCCGTTATGTTTTTTTGGGGGAGAGAGAGAGAGAGAGAGAGAGAGAGAGAAGAAATTACAAGTTTCTGGTAGACCTTGCCATGGAGATATGTGACCAGAGCTTCCCACTCTCCCTTAAGGAAAAAGCAGGCTTTTTATAAATGCAAATTCTTTAATAATAATAACAACAACAACCACAACAGAAAAATAGTGGACTAAGAGTTAACAGGAGATAGATCAAGCAACTCAACTAGCTTAAAACATTGGCTTTCTGCATACTTTCCTGCTGGTTGCAAGAGGAAGGACCAAACCAAAAGGCACAGGCATAAGGAAAAGAAAATTATTCTCCAGCTTCAGATAACCTTCCCCAACCCTCCAATCCCTTTCAAAAGAAATGAAAATGTGACACATCTGGCTAGATGGTCCCTGGTTTCTTTATAACCCTTTCCTTGAATGCCTTTCCTTGCTCCAACATGGAGCAATTAGCTGCAAGCTTGCATCACACAACCTTTACTCTTTCTTCTTCTACCCAGAAACCTTTGCTTTTCCACCTTCTTACCTCCTCTTGGCTAACAGAAGTCATCTGGGTGTCAGGGTCCATCTGGTCTCTTCTCCATGATCCTTTGTTCAAATCCCTTGCATTAACCTGGCTGTTACGTATACTAACTACATACTGCAGAGAGGTGTCCCTAAGCAGAAGGATAGGTTTATGACATTCAGCGGCTGGGTAGCTATGATTTCCATTGGCACCAAAGTCATTGAGGCCAGCATTTCATATAGTTACACACTGTCTCCAGGAATTTGGGTTCCATTAGGTATAATATCTTTGTGCCTTGCCTCTCCCCCAAAAAGCTTGGTACAGCTGGGTCAGACAAAATGGTTGTTCTCTTTAGTTGTATCAGATCTTCTTGTATGGAAAACTCTATGTAAAGTAGGTATGGTAGCTGAAGGATAATTTTTTAACCACTGAAGCTTCATGAATGGAGTCTGACGGTAGACTGAACGCAGTAGTTTATTTAACAATACATGATCAAGTGGCTTTGGCTTGGCTGTGTGTCACTGCAATATGTACTTCTCATCCTTCTTACACTGACACAAGAGCCAGCCATTCATCTGCACTAAAATATTCATTTTATTAGGAAGACAGCTTAAAGCACAGTTTGCAGAGATGAGTATCTGAGCAGATAATAAGCTTCTTTGGAAAGGAATGCATATCTGACTGCCACTAAAGGAGCAAGTCAGTCCTCACGAAGGGAATGAAATGGCATTGAAATGGCATGTGAAATGGCATTGAACCCTCCAAGTGATATTTTCCTCCTGACAAACAGAGAGGAACATGATGAGAATCACAGGCCTTATGCTGATCAAATGAAAGTCATCTAAAAGAAAAACATGCAAATAAATATTTGAGTTGTATGGAACACTGTAGTGTTTGTCTATCAAATAGTTTCCCACCAAGAACAAAAGAAGCATTCCTATATGGTAACTTTTTTTCCCCACTATCCACCATCATTCAGTAGAACTGGCCCGTGGACCTAACACAGTTGTCCATCTTGGTTTATACCTGATGCATTGGACCATGTAGGGTCAGTCATGTATATGCCACAGGCACAGTTATCAATCACAGTCTAAGCATGGTAATGAAGCCCAGCCACATAATGGACAGAGTATTAATACTGAGGCCTATCCAGGATAAATATATGGGCTATCTTTGAACTTGGAACAAGTCCAGCCCCAAATATTTTATTGCCTGAGGCAGGTTAGCAAATGACTTCCTCCTCTCCAGTCCTTAAGTCAAGGTACGTAGGTCTCAAGTATAGCCAAGTTATTTTGCTACCTGAGGCAGAAAAGCCCACAAGCTGCTCTATTTCTTGCTAATGGGGAGGGGAAGAGAAGGTAGGAAAGAACTGCTTTCTGCCTTTTTTTTTTTTTTTTTTTGATGCCTTGAATCGGCTGTCTTAATTATCCACATCGGGCTCCCTAATGGTAGGGCTGCCCCTCTGCCATTCAAAACTACAAGTTCTGACTTGTAAGAGTTCTCTGTGGTCTCAGACATCAGTATCTGAAGACATCTGATGAAGCAGACCCAGTCTACGAAAGTTTGTGCTGCAAACTTCTTTCTGTCAGTGAGTCTCAAAGTTGATACAACATCTGCTTGCACTGAGATATCAGTATTTCTCAATTGTGACAACTTTTGTTCTTTCAGGTTTGGATGGCCTTTTGCATCTAAAGCAGGGATGGGAATTGTGCAGCCTTCTAGATGTTCTTGAACTGAAACTCCTAGCCAGCCTAACCAATGATGGGGAACTTTACCTGTAGCCTACAGAAGGAAGGAAGAAAAAAAGAGAAACCCATAGATGAGGCAGAAGTGCTTCACGGATGCTGAGATTTTCCTCAATTTCTAAGAGCCTGCAGAGATGGAGATGGACTTTATTTATAGGTCACTGGAGGACAGGAAGCCCTAGAGGGAACTGGAAGGAGTATGAGATGCAGGCTTATAAAGCTACAGTGATTAAAATCTAAGATCATTGAGATCATTCCCATGAGCCTGGTTTTGTGGTTCTAGCATACAGCATCATCACCAATGCACAAGCCACTCTTTTTTGTTAACTAGCAGTTTGTCACACAAAGCAGAATCCAAGACACTGTGTCAGAGTCATGCAATGTTAAGTCTCCACACAAAGAAGAGCTACTCATTGTTTGTGCTAGGCAGCCCTTGTGCTGAATGGCAATATTAAATGTGCATTAAATATGCAACCCAAAGGTGTGAGCACAGGTACACACCACATGCACATCTACATGTCAGATGGCACTGCATGCTCAACTCTGCTTCTGCAGCCCTGAACTGAATACAGATGCTTCACATGAAACTAAAATGATGCCCTGAGGAACTTGGAAAAGCATAAGGCACTGGCCGTGTTTCCAACCAGATTATGTCAGTCTCTGGTCTATGACCAGTGGTCCATGTAAGACAGATGTGGACAATTGTGCAGTAAGGAGAGACCATTATTTTCTCTCTGCACCCACCTTGTAGGTGGCACCAGAGAGTTTCAGTGCACCCAAAGTGACATGGTAGCACTTCCGTCCCCCATTTTGGCCAATTTATGGCTTATTGTTTTTCTCTCTTTTTAATGTTTTGGGTGGGTTTTGGGGGAAGGAAGTTGCTTCATTTCAGGCCAGTTTGAGGGCAAAATGAAAATTGGTCCCAATTTTTTTTTTTAAAAAAAAAATGTAGGTCTGAGGACTGAGAGGGCTTCTGGGGGTTCCGAGGGCCACACTTGGAGGTTCTAGGGACCACATGTGCCTCATGGCCCACAATTTGTCCAGCCTGGTCTAAGCTAATGCAACCTATTCCACTGCAGGGAGAGGCAGCTATTCACTCACTTTGGCTGTGAGCCTCTCTCAGCCTGCAATCTGAAATCTATGTTAAAAGAGCCTGCAGATACCATCTGTCAAACTGAGAAACTTGTGCATGGAAACCCCATACTCTACAACTGAATTAATGATCTTCCTTTTAGTTGGCATACACAAACATCTCTGGAGAAAAACACTCCACAGAAATCAAGACAATGCCTCAGGGATAAGATGTCGCTTTTAGATCTATGCTACTCAGAAATTTATGGTGTAGTGAATCATGTCATTCCAGGTAAAGTCCTGGCAGGCAGGCAGGAAATACATTTACCAGATTCAAACCAGTCTGGATTTGTGTCGACCTGTTGTTGAAGCATGAAAAGAAGTCAAGAAGGATTCTTGACCGTTCTCTCACCTTATTTTATGGAAGAATTTATTAATAAATATTCCATTTTCTACAGTTCGGTGTTATGCTAACTGCCTCTGAAGAGATTTTCAAATTGCATCTTATAAATTCACTTGTCTACATGGTATATACACTATATTTCCTGCTCCTATATCCAGTCCATTCTTGTAGTATTTTCTTTATACATTGGGGGGGTTTTGGGTTTTGTTTTTTTTAATATTTTCCCACTGTCCTGATTTGGTAGGTACAGTCCTGATTAATACTCTGTCAACCCACTTTTTCGGCTGCTTTTAAAAGGTCCCAGTCTTTCTCTCCTCTACAAACTGAGTTTGAAGTACAAAAATGTTTTGCACTCAATCAACTCAACACAGGGGAGGGAGGAATAGGAGAGGAGGGGGCAGAATCTTTCCCTTCCCAGGGGATTCACACAATTGTTTCGGCCTGGTACCTGGACATTTCCCCACATTGTCCCCTCACCTGTCCACCATTACAAGGTTATTACAACAGCCATTAACTCTTTGTCACCTAACACTAAGACCATTGACACAGTTCAGACCCCATTTTCTGCATTGCAACCTCTATGATTTATTGACCAGACAGTCATTTTCACTCATGCCCTCCAGGAAGATTTTGGGTATAACCCTCCCCCTCTCCCCAGCTGGGGCATGCAGGGGGGGGTGAAATGCTGTCCCCTCAATGCACGCAGACCCCCCCCCCAATGATTGCCAAGGTCACCTCCATTAAAAAAAAAATCCTCCCACTCTAGCCAAAAGCATGCGGGCACAGCAAAAATGGCCTTAAGAAGCCATCACATCACCTAGAGTTTTCTAGGTGTGCAATTGGACATTTGAGGCCACCCAAAATCAGTTTGGGTGTTGATATGGAAAGGGGCCCTAGAGCAGTCAAAATGTAGGTGTAAGCACTACACAGTCCAGCAGAAATGTGCAACCACCTAACCTACCCTATATTTCTACTTGTTTGCTGGCTGGCCGGCTGGCTTGCTTGCTTGAAAAGTAATCTACTACTGCTAGTAAATTTACAATTATGTACTACTGTTAGGGTGCTTGTGTTACCTCACTTACCTCACCTACATGCTATGTCCTGAGGATCATAATTATTATATATCAAACATAGTGAGCCATAGAGATCTACTGGAAGGACACTTAGGCAGTAGAGTTATGGATATAGATCAAAGGGTGGCCCTGTTTTCTGTCATGCATCCTAGGTGGATCTTGCAAATGGTTCACACAGGCCATTTGCATGGATTTTCAGTAGTGATGGAGCTAACAGGAGACGGGAGGTCTCTGGGATCAAATTAATATTTCAAACAGCCAGGTATGTGACACTTTGATGGCATGCATCCTTGGATGAGAAACTCATCTTGCAGGAAACTACAAGGATGCCTGGCTGTATTTTCTTTGAACTACAAAGCTGAGATCCATCTTCATAAAAATGCAGCCATCTGGTCCCCAGGACATTTTTTTAGCTCTGTTCACCATAACTAGGACTCCTTCTTCTCTTCCATTTTGAAGGGGGAGGGGGAAGAGGAGTTCTCCCAGGCCCTTTCCACATCTTACCTTTTTCCGGTGCGGGGGTGCGGGGATCGTGAAAGCAGCCTCCAGTGAGAGGCTCTCGCATCCCCACTGTTTCAGCTCCGCACAAGCTGCCTGCTCAGGTGAGAGCCCCGCCTCTTCCTTTTGCAGTGCAGCCTGGAGTTTCCCAGGCTGTGCTGGGGCAGGAAGCGCTACCGGTGCGGCTCCAGAGGCTCTGCACACCAGGTAAGTGCGCGCAGGGCCTAGGAGCAATGTGTGATGGTGCACCATTTTCGGCTTCCAGCCAAAAATGAAGAGGTGCACGATCGGCGCCTTCCAGCCCCTGGAGCATCACACGATTGTGAGTGCATCATACAGATCACTCCTCACAATCATGCAACGCTACAGGTGCCCTTTCACATGGCAAATGCCATGTGAAAAGGTCGCCAGACTCGCAACAATGCTTCTGCCAGTGGAAAAGCTCCCCTCAGCCTCTGGGGGAGAAGCTGAGATGAGCTTTTCACTTGTCTTTTCCCAGCCGAAGACTTCTGGATTGTTACAGTATTACCCCAGAACCCTCATGTCTCTCTCCCTCTTAATTTTCACCTCTTTCTAAATTTCTATAGTCTTGTATATTATATGCGAAAGGTGCTTTGGAAAGAATGGTTTTCAGAGAACAGGTAAACATTGCATGTGGATTGCAAAGATTATAATTGTGTTGCTTATTGGCTCCCATAGGTTATAATAGTATCAAAGGGAGGATTGTTAGGCTTGAAAATTTAGTGGAGAATTAATAATTGTTAATTGATAGTTTGGACAACTGTAGCTCATCAAACAACCTTGTTTTAGAATTGCTTATTCTGTTCTGCTCCAGTTTATAATCAGTATGTACAAGTGAAGGACTCTTGAGAATGACCTAGAATGTAACAGGGTCATGTAGACTTAGGAACTTAAGGGTCAAATAGAATGTAACATATGTACAAGCTGTAACTATGCTGATGCTGATTTATGAATCTTTTCTTCCTGTAAGCATTCTTTAATATAAACATAAAAATGGAATAAGAAGAGATGCCTGAAAAAATAAATCATTCTTCCTAGGCTTCTTTGGGCAAAGTACTTGCGTGTGTGTGTCTACCTTTCTTTCTCTTTTCTTCCTTGTGTTTGGGAGTTCATATCAGCTCCATGTCTATCTGGGGTACAGTAAGTTGTGGTCTGTTTATCTGCCCTAACAATACTACATGATGGAAAAGTCAGCTTAAAGACTTGTCAAAATATGTGTGTGGTATACAGGATTTAACTCCATAGAATGAAACATTTGGGATCTTGCCATGACTCAAAACTGGCAGAGTGTCTTTCTCCAAGAAAACTAGAAGCAGCCCAAATGGATACTCAGGCCAGAATCCTGTTCTTCAGTCTGAATTAAAGCAGACTCATAGACTCTTTTGCTGAACAATGAGTCAAAAGAGAAATAAATCATTAGCATGGTACAATGGTTTGAGTCTTGGATAAGGACTTCAGGAGACCAGGGTTCAAATCCAGACTCAGCCATGGAAACCCACTGGGTGACCTTGGGCAAATCTTATTCTCTCAGCCTCAGATGAAGACAGTGGCAACCCCCTCCTTTTAACAAATCTTTCAAAGAAAACACCATGATAAGTTTGCTTTAAGGTTATGATAAGTCAGAAATGGCTAGAAGGCACACAGCCATTGTATTTGAGAGTAACAGTGGAGTTCAGGCCACAATTGGCATGTCTCAGTTCTCCCAGGCTCAAGCGAAAGGAACCAATGACAGTCTCATGTTTGAAGTCCCTCAGACTACTGGAGTGAGCAGAAGTCCCATACTCTTATGTGTTCACTATCTACCCTAGAGCAGAGTGGCTCATAGAACACCTATTTTTAATTTTAAAGCTTCAAAGGTCACTATACACACCAGATAAAATGTTCCACAATCTTCAAACTCTCTTGAGTCACAACAGTTTGCAGTTCTGACCTCAATTATCTTGCAAACCACATTTGGCCATATCTTGGATTATCTTCCATTTCCCACTCACTTAAGACATCTGAGGTTTTTCTCTTGTCGTTTAAAATTTCAGCAACTTCCCTCGAGAGCTTCGTGAACAGCCTTTATTTGCAAATCTTGTGAAATAGACCTTTCGAAAGAGTTGTAAAGGTTACAAGTTTTTTAAAAAAACTTTTAAAAGTCATAAGAATACTAAATACTAAAAGTATGGTGTGCTATTTTTATGTCTTACTATTTTAATAGGTAAGTTTTGACTGGTTTATAGTTTTTTAGCTAGTTTAATTACAATAATTCAATTTTTCTTTTACCTTGTACGTGTTTTTTTTCTTTCATCTATCTTAATCTTTGAAATCTGCCTTGAATCCAATTGGGGGTGCAGAATTAGCAGTAGTAAAAGCTGTTGTTCTTGGCCATTTCTGGACTAGACCATTATAGTGCTGCTATTCCACTTTCAACATCCTATGGAATCATGGGATTTGTAGTTTAGGGATGGCCTAAGTGTGGAAATGGCCTGCATAGTTTACACGAAATCTGAAATAGTAAAGTAGAAATGTTAATTTCTACTATTGCAGCATTACTAGTTGTTGTCCTTATTACATGCCTTCAAGTTGTTTCTGAATTGTGGCCACACTAAGGCTGACCTTTGACAGAGCTTTCTGTCAGGAACAAATCCCAGTCACAAGGCTTTGCAAGAAAGCATAGTTTATTGGAACTGCAGTACACTGCACTAACTTCAGTGCTGAGACTGAAAGAACAGGATAGAGAAAAGCAGTTTAGCCCCAGACCTTCCCATACATTCTTTCCCAGGCTGAGCGCCCCTTAGCTCTCTGCAGATATTTCCTAGACCTTGGTGCCAGCTGTGAATCTCTTTCCTTTTTCTCTACTATGGCTACTCTAAATCCCAAACTAGTGGAGGGTATCACTGTCTGCCCCATAGTTTTCTTTTCAAGATTTGTTCAGAAGGAGTTTCGCATTATCTTCCCCTGAGGCTATGAGAGTGTGACTTGTTCAAGGTCACTCAGCGGGTTTCTATGGCTAAGCACGGATTTGAATCCTGACCCCTCAGAATTCTCGCTAAACACTCCAACTACAGTACCACACCATCGCTCTTTATTGTTATAGGCCTCCACGTACACTCCAGCTTAAAGCAACCCTATTCCAGTGGTGGGGGGGTTGGCAAGTTGGAAAGGGTTTCCCATCGCTTTTCTCTGACACTGAGAGAGTGTGACTTGCCCACAGTCACCCTGTGGGTTTCCATGGTCAAACAGGGATTCAACCCTGGCCTCCTGGAGTCCTAGTCCATCCCTTAAACCACTATGGACAACTTCATGGGGAGGATCCAGTTTTCAGCCTTCTGATATCTTCCTGTTTTTCTCCAGTTCCCCTTCACTATCCTCTAAGTGCCAATGCTGCTGAAACAAACAAATAGATGAACAGACAAACAGCACCTTCCAGTGAAACAGAGGACAAGAAGGAAAAGCGGGGCAGGGTGGATATAAAACGACGTTGTAAAATAAGCTTCTTTGTCAGAGGAGTGGTTAACTGAAGTATGCCTGTTTTGCTTTAACGGTATGCTACTGTGAGATCTTACAATAGAGGGCAGGATAGAAATGTTTTGATAAATTAATTAAAATGATTTAATTTTGATGTTTTAATTTTAATTAGTTAATTATATGGTGGAGAAAGAAAGAGACAGAGAGATAGAATTGTGTAAAAAGCTGGTCTAGATTCTTACTGGGTCCCAGGTAGCTTGCACCTTAGGTAGAATAAACAGAGCACACTAATAAATGAGTCTTGACCATGAACCTACCTAAGGCTGTCTAGGCCCTTAGACATTTTGCAAACCATGTTGTGTAACTGGTTGGTTTAGTGTCAGTTTCTCGATCATGTCTAATGTTTGCGATTTGTTTTTTTTTCTCTTGTGGTACATATTTTCAGCTACTTCCCCTTAGCTGTGTTCTTCATCTTCTTCATTCGCTGCTTTCACTATGGCCAAGAAAAAAAAAAGAGAGGGGGATTCACAAGAAACAAACATGTCAAAAGAGTTCTAAAGATTGCAACTAAATCTTTTTCATGTTAACTGGATTGAATTTAGAGCAACCTGTTATAGTACCCCGCATCTCCACTCTGCAAGATGTGCTATTTTCATAAGTGAACATATTTATGGGAGAAAAACATGTTTGAAAGCGTGCTGACTGGAAAGTATGTTGCCAGGTCAGACTGACCTTAGATATGGTCAAGTCATAAGTCAGATAGGATTCGGTGGGAAACTCAGATGCTGATGGGTTTATGCTAATATTTTCAACACTCAGGCTCTGTGCACACCCAAAAACAATGGGAGATGAAATTACTCAAGTGAAGTAATCAAGGACCATCCCTTACTTTCACTCTATGGAAGTCTTCCCAATACACCCTACCCAACCAAGGCATTAAGAGATTGCCATGACTCCCATCAATGTTTGGTCATCTAGAGTTAAGGCCCATTCTGGACTCCTTTGACAGTTCTATGAGAAAGTCGTTACTGCTTTGTCCATGCATCTCCTTTAGGGCAGGAGTATATAAACCTTAGCTTCAGCCCCAGCAAATTGTAGTACATTGGATGTAGTACATTGGATGCGTTATGCTGTACGTGGTATCCCAGACGTCCATTTTTCTGTGCTACCCTCAGATGCTGTCTGAGCTACTCCGCTTCGACCATCTTCTTCAGGATTGGTAACTATTACCCATTACAACCTAATCTCTCTATCTAACCTTTCTTGTCTCACTTTCTGATAACCTTGTATGGTTCTTTTAGAATGTCTGATTTCTTGTGTGTTTGTTAACTCAAGATAAAATACTTTTGTTTAACTTTTTTAACCAGTTAGTACTAGTATAATAGCTGAAAAGATCCTGCTGTTACCCTTCTCTCACAGGCCTCCTTGGAGCTATAATTTGCCCAAATTCTAAGGAGACACTGGCATTGCAGGTAAACTTCAAAGTTCCTCACCTCTTAGGGTAACAAACCCTTCTCAGTACAGTGACTCCACCTTACTGAAGCTGTTAGGCAGACAGAAGTTGCTTTTGTATGATCTTTCCACTTACTGTCAAGGCACATCTAACTTAAGGTAGAGAAGGAATATAGAGAAACATATGCAGAATCTGCTGGATCAAACCAAAGACCTCTCTCATCAGTATCCTGCTTCTGATAGTGAGAACATACATACAACCATGTTGGATCAGACTAAACACTTATCTGGTCCAGCATTCTATTCACACTATAGTTTACTGAGGCCAAAGAGCTCTCTGGCTGAGACTTCTAAATTGGGGCAAATTTCACAGCAATCCCTTTCCAACATCCTAAACTGCAAACTCCAAGACTCCATAAGATGTTGAAAGTGGGATAATAGCACTGTAACAGTATAGTGCAGAAAGGCCCTCAGAACGAATACCTCAGAAAGCATTCCACTGTTTTCTAGATTCTTTTTTAAAAAATCCCACTCTGATATGGCAGACCCCCTCTTTTTGCCACTGGAAAGCTCCTTATTTGCAATTGTGACTTAAAATGGCCACTGCATCTTGGATGGCAATCAAAGGCCCTTTTCACACAGCATTTTCCATGCAAAAGGGCGCCTGGAGCATCGCACAATTGTGAGGAGTGATCTGCACGACACACTCACAATTGCGCGACGTTCCAGGGGCCGGCAGGCACCAATTGCACACCTTTTCATTTTTGGCTAGAAGCTGAAAATGGTGTGCGATTGCACATTACTTCCAGGCCCCATGCACACTTACCTGGCATGCAGAGCCTCCAGAGCCACGCTGGTCATGTTCCTGCCCCAGCGCAGCCTGGGAAACTCCCAGGCTGCACTGCAGAAGGAAGAGGTGGGGCTCTCATGCGAGCAGGCAGCTTGTGTGGAGCTGAAGCAGCAGGGATGCAAGATCCTCTCACCAGAGGCTGCTCACGCGATCCCCGCACCCCAGTGCTGGAAGAAGGTAAGGTGCGGAAAGGGCCAAAACACTCTGTCAAATTTTGGAGGCTCTACCATGATGTGCCAATGAGATGTCCTTCCTTTCTCTTTCTCTCCTCCTGCTCACCCTTCCACCCACCTGCCCTTCTTGGAAGCCTCTCCTTTGGGATTTTGACTTTAAGCTGGCCACTGCAACTTGGGTGGCAACCAAAAGCATTCTGTCACATTTTGAGACATCTGTCATGGCTTCCTGATGACTTATAAGCAACCCCCCTTTTTTCATTTAGTGAACCCTTCATTTGGAATTTCAACTTGAAATAGAGGATTGCAGATGCTACTGTGGAGTGCAGAGATCCTTGAGGGTTCACCAACGTTACTCTGAGCACAATGAACAAATATTTTGCCACCAGTGAAACATGCTACTTCCTGAAATGACTTCCATGCAGGGCTTATCAGGGCGGGGTGCTACACATAGTATGAGGCTAGAAGCCAGTTGGCAACATATCCAGTATAGTGTTAAGACATATTTTGGGACAGCTGTATCTAGTATCTCCATATACAGTGGAGGTGTCCACATCGCCAGTGGTGTCCAGCATCTCCATCTACAATGACCTTCTGCCGGAACCACCTACTTCCCTGCTGCCTAGGTGTCTTCTGTGCCATTTAGGGGGAAAGGGGAGAGTGGAGGTAGCCAGACACTGTCCAGCCATGTTCCTGCAATCAGACACATGAAAAAAATAAACAAGCATTCTCTTAAACCTTCCAGAGGTATTCTGGAGGGCCAGAAGCAGAATTTCATCTTCATTCATCCAGCTGCAAGAATGCACATGGATGCTATCTCACCAGCCCCACGCTCCCCCAGCCAATAAATGGTTATGCAAAGTGCCCAGATGGCAGGGAGGAAGATAATGTGCATGGTGGGAGGGGAAAGGAGCTAATCTGGATCTGGGTGAATGCAAGAGCTCAGACAGTGAATGACAAAATATTCTCCTCTTAAGAAAGCTGTTGCATCTTTTTACTGTCCTGAAACACGTGAGACTGTTCCTCCTTGTCTGAGCAAAGAATTCAGATTGGCTTTAAGGAAAAGGAAACTGATAGCAAGATGATGTACGTATAGAGGGCAATCAGTCTTCCACTACAGGAATACTTGACACAGAGTTCTGCTTTTTAGAAGGAACAGGAGAAAAAAAGTTTCTAACCCTTGGTGGTGAAGATCTGCTTGAACTTATATGGACAACACCCAGTGACATCATGGTTGTCATAGTGGCTGAGGACAAAGCTTCAAGCACCTTGCCTTTCTGCTTCTCTCTATAACATATAAAGTCAGCATAAATTATATAAAACAGCTGAAATAATGCATTAGTTGTCAACATGCAGAATAGCTTTCTTTTACAGTCGGACGTCCACATTTGCTAGGGTTAGCAGCACAGGACCCCTGCAAAAGTGGAAAAATCACAAATATCAAAATGTGTGTGTGTCCGTGCATGTGCATGTGGGAAGGGGGCTGAGGCATGGTGGGGAGAACAGTCACCCAGGATCCAAACCAGGTCAGAGAAAGGAAAGGAAAGAGTGCAGGTCAGCATGGTGGCCCTTTACTTCCTCTCTCTTGCCCATCTTCTTCCTTGGGTGTGGG
The DNA here is from genome assembly GCA_030412105.1 of Cyclura pinguis. Classification (NCBI taxonomy): domain Eukaryota; kingdom Metazoa; phylum Chordata; class Lepidosauria; order Squamata; family Iguanidae; genus Cyclura; species Cyclura pinguis. Next base: position 9,796,601 of record CM059599.1, on the reverse strand, counting down.
TGGGGCATTGCAAGAGGGTCTGTCCTGCTGAGAAACCTAGCTATGAGTCCTCCTTAGCTGGCCAGGGACTGGCTAGTAGAGGAAGGGGAAGACCAGAGGTGAGTTTTGAAAGGGTTGTGCCACCTGGTCACAGCAGAGAAGGAAGGTTCCCCTGGAAAAGAAGAGGGGCAGAGGATGGAGAAACACACAAATAATCAAATTCATGAAAATGAAACCTCCAAATGTGGAGGGCCAACTGTATTTTTAAGCATGGAGTGCACAACCTTCTTATATATGTGCACTGTCCTCAAAAAGCAATGAATATAACAAAAATGCTGATATGGTCTCTCAGAGATTAAAAGGGAAATCAGACAAAGAGATACAAAAAGAATGGCAAATTGTAATGGGTAATTGCTGGGTACCATCAGATGGAAATCTATGATTCATGATTTAAGATAAATTATGAGGGGGCTACAGGATATATATCATGAAGCGGGAATATGGAGATGGAAATGCAAGAATCAACAAGTAATAATAGCACTAAAATGTAGTACAATATTTTAAGCATGTTAAGAAATATTGATAATGAAATCTAGATCAGTGTGGAAGATCAGAAATATTTCAGATAAGTTGACAGTTATAATTGTTTGTTTTATATCTGAATTTGAATAAAATGATTATAAAAGCACATTAGCACTGTTATAAAAGCACGGTAGAGGCTGCTCACGCGATCCCCGCACCCCAGTGCTGGAACAAGGCAAGGTGTGGAAAGGGCCTATGTGTAAAATGTTTACACATATGGATGGTACTAACAGGATTGTGGCCAGGTTTGCCGAGAGCATGCCTAAGTACTGGTGAAAAAGAAAATTGCAGAGGCGTGGGAAAGAATGGGTTGACTGGGTAAAAATGTTTACTTGCAAATGCTTGGTCCATGTTCCAGGTTTGCAAGCTGTTATTCAGAACTGTGTGTAACTCGACCATAAGGCGTATTTTGTTAAGCTTTGTTCAGTTCAACTCTGGGCAAGAGGAAAGAACAGTATGTGAATTTGCAGCTAAGCTGGTAAAGCAGCAGTGTGCTACATTTTGCAAGGCTTAATTGATTTGTTGCTTCAGCTTCCAAAAACTCTTTGGGAAAATCTGTAGTTACTTAGGCCATTTCCTCATTACACTGTTCTAATGCTATTATTCCACTTTCAACCTCCTGTGGAATTCTGGGGTTTGTAGTTTCCTGAGGCCAAAGAGTTATCTGGCTGAGAATTCTAAAAGCCCCTCCCTAAACTGCAAACCCCAGGATTCCATAGGATGTTGAAAGTGGAACAATAGCACTGTAACAGTGTAGTGCGGAAATGGCCTTAGTTAGCTTCCTCCTTCATTCCCAGTCATCATAGTGCCAGAGGTCATCTTCTACTTTGCTCTGCATCCACTTTCTAGCTAGAAACAAATAGGCTAGGTTAAATGTTCCTTATCCCATCTCCCTAAGCAAGGGAGAAGGAATAATCTCAACATTTCACCTTGGGCTAAGAGCAGCCCTTTTAGCTACGATTCCATTGTGGCAGGTTCCAGGAAAAGTACGAAAGCAGAAATAGCAATAGCATGTGTATTTCTATGTTGCTTATCAGCTAAGTGCTCTCTAAGCAGTTTACATTGTGTGAGCTAATTGCCCCCAACAACTGGGTACTCATTTTACTGACCTGCGGAAGGATGGAAGAGTCAGTTTGAGCCAGGCAGGATTGAACTCACAACCTTGTGGCTGCAGTACCGCCATTTAACCACTGCGCCACCAAGCTCCAGAAATGCCTCCCTGCAAGTACGACCTTGCCATGAGATTCTCCTTCTTCTCATCCACCATCTTGGACAGCCCCCTCCTTCCGTCCTGTTGCCACAAAAAAGGACTATATCAACCTAGGTCCAGTAGTATAAATTTCATTAAAATCTATTAGACTTTAAAATCTTTTGTAAAATGTTCACTCTCTCTCTTTGAATGACAAGCTATGAGTGACTGTGGCTGGTATTTAATGCACAGCATTTAAAGACATCATCTTGGGCTATCCCCTACCACTCAGCATTTGGCCTGGAAACCTCTGAACCTAAGATAATTCTTAACTGGCAACCCTACACCCATTGTATCAATTATTGCATGGTGAGTTGACACTATACAAATCACATTGATTTAATGCATCTACTCCAGTTGGGACTAACAATAGGATAGGTAAGGTAATGTTTTAGTGCAATGAGTACTTTGTGAGAAACCCATGGGTAAACAAGGCTAACATGTTAATTTGGGTTCCCTCCCCCTCCCAGAATATACTTAGAAATAGGAAATGGCTAACACACCATGGCCATTTCCACACTACACTATTATAGTACTATTGTTCCACTTTCAACATCCTATGGAATCCTGGGGTTTGCAGTTTAGAGAGAGGCATTTAGAATTCTCAACCAGAAAGCTCTTTGCCCTCAGTAAATGACAAAGTCCACAATGCATGTTGAAAGTGGAATAATAGCACTGTAACAGCGTAGTGTGGAAATGGCCTATGTTGAATGAAGTCATCCCTCATGTGTTTCTTTTACATCAGGAGAGATGCATATTTATTCAAGTAATCCAGTGAAAAAGAGTGAGTGAATGGATGAACTCATACAGTAGGTTTGCCAGGAATAGCTGTTTTTGGATGCGTGAGACACAGAATTGGGACGTAGCTACAGTGGTGTGTATTAATGAAATGAGGAGACACTGAGAATCATTCTGAATGGGAACCTCAAATGGTTTCACATGTACTAACCCCCAAATGCTTGTACCTCTGTCAGTTATGTATCCTGGTGCTAGGAAAATTTTTTTCCAAAGAACAAGCTGATCCTGTGAAGGTTACATAGCATATTTGTTGGGGATGATAGGAGTTTCAGCCTCACAGAAACGCAGTGGAAAAACCAGAGTTCAGCGAGCCAACAGCAGCAGCCTTGTTCCCCAGTAAGGATACTCACACACAGAGGAGTTTCTTCCAAAACAGGAGGCACTTTATCTTGCAGCAAAGTTCCGTTATATACAAAACATAGGACAGATGGACAAAAGCTTGCGCCAGGCACCAGGTTTGGTCAACAGACAGATACATACTGGCATTGCTTTGTTATATACATATCTACAACCAATCAGGTAGAGGCTTGCACACCTCCCTCTACCATCTGCACGCGACCCCAGTTTCTTATGCAACCTTGCAATTACCTGCAGCTGGGGCATGATGCAACGTCTTTGCAGTGGGCTGATCATTTTCCCAGGGTTCCCTGCCTGGAATCCCTGACAATATTTTGATCCTCACAACACCAAGGCAATTTCTGCGCTAACCTGTTATAGTGCTATGATTCCACTTTCAACATCCTATGGAATCCTGGGATTTGCAGTTTTGAGAGGAGCTGGCTGGCCTCTCCCGATTCCATAGGATTCCATAGGATGTTGAAAGTGGAATCATAGTGCTATAACAGGCTCGTATGGAAATGGCCCAAGAGACTAGGAAATGGGTTTGGGAGGAAGAACTGGGGAATAGTTGTTTACCTTACAGGAGGCTGTACACAACCAACATCTAAACGCTTTGAGTCCTATCAAATTTCTTACCTTCGTGAAACTTTGCTGGCACATGAGCTTTGCAGTAGTGACTTGGCTCAAAGCTCCCTTTTGGTCTACATTTTGCTTTAACATGTGAGAGACAGAAATGCATTTATTTCCCTAAATAAAGCTGGATCCTTGATTCACCAAGCTTGGGCCATTTCCATACTACACTGTTATAGTGCTATTGTTCCACTTTCGACATCCTATGAAATCTTGGGCTTTGCAGTTTAGGGAAGGGTATTTAGAATTCTCAGCCAGGGAGCTCTTTGAACTGAGTAAGCTACAAACCACAGAATTCCATAGGATATTGAAAGTGGAGTAATAGCACTCTAACAGTGTAGTGCGGAAATGGCCTTGGTCGTCTTTTTTCTCCAGGGGAAGAGCAGTCTCCTTCAATTCACAACTAGAATTCTTACATTTGCTGTGTTTGTGTTCCCTTGGCACCTTTGCCTCCTCTTTTTCTTTAGGTCTCTAAGCTGTATTTCTAAATTCTTAATTGAAGTTTTAAGTTACTACAATGCTAGAAACCTGAGGACAGAAGGAAAATTTCATTTGGGATCAAAAGGGGTAAGAGTCTCATTTTGGCCTCTCTATAGCTGCACACCTGAGTCAAACTTTTTGTTTGGTAACATTATGGGTTCTATCAGATAGACATATCCTAGAGCTAACAAATCATTGCTCTTCAACTGTAAGCTACAAGTAAAACTGCAAAGGACTTTGCCATCTTCCACAGGTAGTACATCCCATAATACCTAGGGAGATTTGCTAGGCTTTTTAGATCATGTTGTTACCCTGTGTACTGGGGGTCCCAGGAGGGACACCAAAATGTGCTCAACTAAAGGTGGGGAAAAGTAGCTCAGAGACTGCTTAGTGTTACGAGAGGCAGGGTAACGTAGCGAGATCTTGAACCCTATGTCTACGGGGTTTGGTAGAGTCAAGGAGCACACAGAAGTTGAAGCAATAAATGATGTTTATTAAACACAAGCAAAACAGTGTATGCAACACATTCACACAAGATAACTAAAGAAAATAAAGGTTGGAGTGGTATAGAGGGATTTTTAGAGGGATTGCTGGTTTGGGTGATACTTCACCTGTCCTGAAGCCCAGGAAAAATAGAGAGCGAAGCTGAGGTGTGATGTAGCTCAGCGCGTGGAGCTGAGGGGAGGCTCGCCAAGCAAAGTGGCAGCAAGGCGGGATGAAACTGGGGAGCGTTCCGAGGAAGGTCTTGGAATCAAGGGTTTTTATAAGGAGAATTGTGACTGCAGGCTATGCTGTACTTGGGGAAAAACAATCGATTTGGAGTTGGAGACAAAGCCTCCAAAAGATCAGAATCTGAATGATTGAGTTATCGTAGCGGTTCTCGATAGAGTAGCCAGTATGCAAACGCAGAGTACTTGGGTATTGCATAGTTTACCCATCAAGCTGCCAGTGCGGGGCAGAGGATCTTTTGTAGTTTGCGCGCATACCTAATTAGAGTACTTGCCTGGAGGTCTCCTAAAGCAGTGAGTCAGCTATTTTCTGGCCTGCCTGTATTGTATTAGGAATATTACGGCAATTAACGGCCGAGCTTGTTTACGTGCTTGTCCGGCGGTCTCGCAAGCACGTGGAAGAGAATAGAGAAGTGAAGCCGAATTGTGATATCAAGAGGATGTCTTTTAATATCCCCAAAGCTCAGACTAGCCAGGGCAGTAACAATGTGCACATACAGCTGAGAGCCACAAGAGGTTCCTCTTCTCTGCAGAATCTACAGGATTTTCTCTAATGTGCTTTTAAAAAAAGGATTTAAAAAGCAAGGGAAAGAAGGATAACCTTGGGCAAGACACATTCTCTCAGCCTTAACAAAAGCCTAGGCAAAGACAAACAATCTGGGCAGGACAATTCTCATAGTTTTGCCTCAGGAGCTTCCCAGATTGAAAATGACATGAAGGCCCTTTCTACACAGGCAGGGAAATGTGGATTAATCCCACATTTTCCCGCCTGTGTAAACAGGGCCACATACTACAGTAGAGAGATAATCCAGGTCAAAACTGAATTTTCTTTGCATAGCTCCTTATGGCATCCTGGGGTTTGTAGTTTGATGATGCACCAGTAGACTTTGGCAGAGAAGGCTGTGACATCTTGTAAAACTACAAACCCCAGGATTGTGTATGAACGAGCTTTGCAAGGGAGCTATGCAAAGGAATCTTTCAACTGTCCTTGAAATCTCAAGACTGTACCTTCCAGTAAAGTCTCAAGTCCTGCAACAAGGAAAGCACTTTTTAAAAAAAAAAACAAAAAACAACAACATCACCAGTCTCTAGTCCAGTCTCAATTCTGCACCCTGGAGTCTCAAGTCAAGTCTCAAGTCCTGCAACAAGGCACTTTAAAACAACAACAACAAAGCAGCCCCTAGTCCAGCCGGCCAATCAGACCTTTGATGGGCTCTAGAGGCACCAAATTTTAAAAACAATTTTTCCTTTCTGCTACATGTGGTTTGTCACATGGCTTATGAGAAACCATGACAGACATTTCACTTCTCATCCTATTCTAGCTATAGGTTCACAACCAGGCACTGGTTTTGTGGAAGGAGGTACACTGGTTTATATGTGGCAATCACTGGGTGAGATTGTGCGACCTTGCCCTCTGCCCCACTACTTCTGATAGGCATTGGACCCACTGAGCCCAGCATTTATACATGCCATTGATTTTCAGCACAGAAAATAATGCTGAACTTAAATGTTAAATGTTCAATTTAGATGTGTCAGAATACAACTCAGATGTAATTTCTGAAATTGTTAGCAAAGGCCATTATTACTCCAAGGGAAAAATTCACCTACTTGCCATCTCCCCTTGTGTGTCTGGTCTCCCAGATTTTCAGGCATCCCAGTCTCCAACAAACTATTTGGCTGGTGGATTCAAAAGATTCGGGCCTATTTTGGCATAGAGATTCGGATTAGCGAATCTCGAAAACTTGCTGAGGATTCAAGAATTCGGTTGGCCCATCCCTATTTAATAACTTTTTTATTAATCCTTTTTATTCATGTTTTTGTATAGTTTATAATATGTACTGTTTTCAATAAGTTGTAAGCTGCCATTACTGAGAAAAATGTAGCTTATAAATAAACAAAATAAAGTAAAATAAAGCTCAGAAAACCCACAGCCACCTATAAAAATAAAGTAAACTTAAAAATGAATCATAAATCACTGTTGTTTTATTAGGACAGTTGCTTAAATGATTATTAAGCCTGCCTAAATACCCTGAAAGGCCTCAGATTCTGCTTGACCTTGGAAGCTAAGCAGTGTAAGCTATGGTGAGTACTTGTATGGGAGATTGTTAAGGAATACAAGGTACCATAGGCTATATTTCAGAGGAAAGAACTGGCAAAACCACCTTTGAGTGTTTCTTACTTAAGAAAGCCCCATGAAATTCAAAGGGCCTCCGTAAGTCAACATGTGACTCGAAGGCACATACACAGAGAAACTGTTTTCTCAATTATGGTTGTTCTTCAGGGCTTTCTGCACTACACTATTATAGTGCTCTTATTCCACTTTCAACCTCCTATGGAATCCTGAGGTTTGTAGTTTAGGGAGGGGCCTTTAGAATTCTCAGCCAGAGAGCTCTTTGGCCTTAGGAAACTATAAATCCCAGAATTCCACAGGAGGTTGAAAGTGGAATAAGAGCACTATAACGGTGTAGGGCAGAAAGGTCCTTCAGCTGTATCATTTTCATCTATCTTGTGAGCCATCTTGACTTCATTTTGGGAGAAAGGTAGGTTAATTCAATTTATGTAATTAAAGTAATTAAAAAAACAGTACAACCTAAGGGAGATATATATGGGTTACACCAGGGCTAATACTGCACTAATGGTGTTACCCTGATTTCTGGGGTCCCATGGGGGACACCTTAATGTGCTCCAAGTGTGAGGGAATGGAAACTAGCCAGAGCACAAGCAATAACAATGCGAGAGGCAGAGTAACCTAGCGGGACCTTTTTACCCAGTTTTTACAGGGTCATGCCAAGCCAAAAACCAAACGAAAATGTCTGATAAATTATTTTATTGAATGAAAGTCTCATGCACCAACACAATTACTCCCACACTCACTCGAGACCTATTAAGAAGCAAAAGAGAGGAAAATGGATAGGGGAAATGTTGAAGGGGTTGTGGCTGGGGTAATACTGCACCTTTTCCTTAAGTCCTTGGTCTGGGAAAAACAGCAAAGAAGTGGAGCTCAGCACAGAGAAGGCTGAGGGGATTACTCAATGGACAGAGAAACGGTCTGCTGGGCTGATCGGGGCTGATCCAAAGAACCGCTCAAAACTATTTATAGGGGAAAAACTACCTGGAGGGCTAATCCTTTCCCAGGTAGAACAATGGGTGTTGCAACAGAAAAGAAGCTCCACAATGGCAACTCCTTTTGCATGATGAGACCACAAGGTGTTGCCAAAGTTTCAGGATCTTCAGTTGCATTGGGTTGTGCTGTGAATTTATGTAGATGGTCCTTGCCTGCTAGCATTTTATTGCTATCAGTGCTCAACTTGGGGAAAAGATGCTAATCCCCTCAAGTTGGTTCCTCAGTGGCTAAGGACCCTTTGTCTACTGTGGGCTTGCACAGCTTGAGGTCTCCTGGGGCTACGTGAAGGGAGGGTGTACTGGCCTGACCTGGTTTTTGATCCTTCGACCATTGCTGTCTCCATGCTCATCTGGGTGACTTCTCAGGCACATTGAATCATATTTTAATATCAAAATTGTAGACCCCGGGATAGGATTTTCCAGTGAGGTAACAACGGTTCATGCTGACTGTCAAGAATCTTCACTCGCCCATCCTCATTTGTTTTTTTTTTTAAAAAATGATACTATGTGTTCACACTATGCTGTCACCAAAAGTTGAACCTAGGTTAACTGCCATAGCACCACTCTATGACATCCCTTGCTTTGTAGCTTCATGCAGTACTGATCATTCTTATTCTCATTCTGATCATTCTGGCTAGGGATTTCTATGTACTTCCAGAGACTACACATTCCAGGATTCCATGGGGCAGAGCCATTGCACATAAAGTGGCATCAAACTGCTATAGTTATACAGTATGGATACCTGCCCATTTCTCCAGTGTGATTCATGCCAAAAGCAATAATTGAAGACTGTGATGTGTAACATCAGATATAATAGCTAAAACATAACTATGTATTTTTTCATGATGCAGGAATGGGGAAGACACACAACAAGTCACCAACAAATGCTCAAGAATGTACCAAATGGGGGGCTTTCTGTGGCTTCTTCATCGGTGTCACACCAGATATTGCCCGAGGGCAGTGTGGCTTTGCTCGTCCCTGCTGTTTCCAGTAAGTCTTCCTGACTTGTGGTGACATCTTCTCATAATTTTTGAATGGAATTAATGCTACACTGTCCTGAGATCCTCTGTCACAAAGCAGGATATAAAAGTTGTCATCCATCCATAAATATTCCACCTGACCTCCCTGAGCATATTCTATCTCATCTAACTTCAGAGCAAAGCTGACTCAGGCCTGGTGAGTAGCAGGGCTCTCCCTTTGGATGGGAGGTCACTATGGAAGAGGAGGGATCTCCAAGAAGGGCTTGGAAAGAATCCTGCTGGAAACTCTGGACAGTCACTGCTTCCAGTCAGAGTTGGTAATACTAGATGGTCCAAAGGTCTGAGTCAGTGTAAGATCAATTCCTCCATTCCTATCCCCAGTGTTAAAACATATTCAACTGCCAACCTGTTTTTATACATGGATTAGGAGAACATACCATCTTGTTCTCACCTCAGGCCTTATTATGATGGTTAGCATCAGCCATAATCTCTAACATCTCACAGATGAAAACTGGGACACGTGTGGTCAACCAACATCAGAGTGTGGTCAAGATGGCAAAAGTTATTAATGAGAAAAAACACACAAGCTAGGAGAGAATGCAGCAGTTTGCTTTTGCCTGACCATAGCGAGAAGGGAGAGATTCTATTCCTTGCTGAGTTAATTCAGTGCCAGCTACTTTTTCCGCTCTGAGTTCAGTTTGCAGCAACAGAGGCCCTTTTTGCACAGCATTTTTGATGCGAAAGGGCCCCTCGAGCATCGCGCACATGTAAGGCACACATCCATATGACACACTCACATTTGTGTGACACTCCAGGGCCTGCAGGGACCACTCATGCATTTTTCATTTTCGGCTTTAAGCCGAAAATGGTGCGCGGTTGAGCAACGCTCCGGGGCCCCTCATGCACTTACCTTGCGTGCGGAGCCTCAGGAGCTGGGCCAGTCACGCTCCCTGTCCAGTGCAGCCTGGGAAGGTCCCAGGCTGCACTGTGAAAGGAAGAGGCAGGGCTCTTGCGCAAGCGGGTGGCAGCTGCAGAGCTGAAGAAACCCAAACCTGAGAGCCTCTCGTTGGAGGCTGCTCGCGCGAGCCCCACACCCCAGCACCGCGAAAAGGGTAAGAAGCAAGCTGAAACAAAGTAGGAAAGTGGGAAAAGGAGAGTAAGAGAAACTGGAACATTTTAACAACAGATGAAATAGTGGGATGACAGAAGATTAATCAGGACTGTCTCTGCCAAATCAGGGCAGGTGGAGGGTATACTATTCAATCAGGCTGCAGCAGAGAAAGGTGAGATGGGATGCCAATCAAAAGGTGTTGCTAAAGGACCAGTACTTTTTCATTGTCTTCCTTCTCTATCTTTCCTCTTCTTTTATACCTTTTTAGATTATAAACCTGCAGGTAGCCAAGGCTAGATTAAAGGGTTTTACTAACAGTTTTATTTTCTTTGTAAACATCTTAGAACATCAAGAATGACTGCTTGTAGGCATAAAAAGTCAATGATTGACACACAGGTGTTACAAACGTAGTGTTAAGGTTCTTCCAAAGTCTAGATGGTCAAGACTGTCTTTAAAGCTAAGGCTGGATTAAAGTAGCCAGTGTTCTGGAGCAGCTCTCAGAAGAAGCTGTCCTTTCTGATGTAGGTGACCCATCTAGGATTAGCAATATAGAAGAATAAATAAAACGTAAATTCAAAAGGCTCCATTTGTGTGCCACATGAGTATAAAGCCATTTCTGCACTAGACTGTTATGGCGCTATGATTCCTATGGATGTTGGACTGCCCCTCCCAAAACGCCAAACCCCAGGATTCCATAGGATGTTGAAAGTGGAATCATAGTGCTATAACAATCTAGTGTGGAAATGGCCTAAGTCAGGAACAGGATCCCTCACTAGATCCAAGAAACAGTTCATCAGGACTTGACCCCTTCTAACCCCCAGCTCTGCTTCCTCGCCTTTGCTTTGGAATATTCCTTAGCCACCTTGTTTTGTTCTTCTTTCTCCTCCTCTTTTCTGGATAGGATGGTGGTTCACAGGTGGCAACATATCTCTTCCTACTTCACTTGGATCGGGTGGTGGTTGATGGTGCAGTGGGGGGCATTTTGCCCAATATTCTCGTACTTCGCACTGGGACATTCGGGTCCTACACCTTCCACTGGGACATTCTATAGCTTGGGTTTCACCCCTCCCCACAATCCTCTGTATGACTGCCTCTGGCTCTCCTTCCTAGACCTTGCTTTCAGATATTCCCTTTTTCATTTTTTTCTGACTCTTCCTGAACCTGTCCTTGGTCCATCTTTGGCCACCTTGCTTGCACACATTCCTTATCTGCTTCTTTTTTTGCTCTCACTTCTTACGACTGATCTTGGCTTAACTTCTTTGTCGTGGTTTTCACACATACCTTCACTCCGTTTTACTCCTAACTCAGGTGGTGACTCACCTTGTCTCTTCTTCTGAGGCCTTGCTTTTGGCCACTCCTTAAAGGCTAAGTAGATTTCCAGTAGGGATGGGATGAATCCAGAATTTTCTCAATCCAAATCCAGTTCCAAATCCCTGGAAGGTTCTGGGAATCCACGAATCGCACGAATCTCAAATCTTTTGAATCATTTTTTTAAAAAAGGATTTAAAAAGCAAGGGAAAGAAGGATAATCTTGGGCAAAACACATTCTCTCAGCCTTAGCAAAAGCCAAGCAAAGACAAACCTCCCTCTGAAGAAATCCGGGCAGGACAATTCTCATAGTTTTGCCTCAGGATCTCCCCAGATTGAAAATGACATGAAGGCCCTTTCTACACAGGCAGGAAAATGTGGATTAATCCCACATTTTCCAACCTGTGTAAAAAGGGCCACATATTACAGTAGAGTGATAATCCAGGTCTAAACTAATTTTTCTTTGCATAGCTCCTTATGGCATCTCGGAGTTTGTCGTTTGATGATGCACCAACAGACTTTGGCAGAGAAGGCTGTGCCACCTTGTGAAACTACAAACCTCAGAATTGTGTACGAATGAGCTTTACAAAGGAGCTATGCAGAAGAATCTTTCAGCTGTCTTTGAAATCTCAAGCCTGTATCTTCCAGTCAAGTGCTGAACTTAAATATGAAATGTTCAATTTAAATATCTTAGCATACAACCTCAGATGTAATTTCTGAAACTATTAGCAAAAGCCATTATTACTCCAAGGGAAAAACTCACCTCCTTGCCATCTCCCCTTGTATGTCTAGTCGCCCATGTTTTCAGGCATCCTGGTCTCCCAGGCTTTGAGGCATCCCGGTCTCCAACAAACTATTTGGTTAATAGATTCGAAAGATTCAGTTTGCCTATTTTGGCATAGCAATTCAGATTCGTATATCTTGAATCCTTCCCCAGGATTCGAGGATTCGGTTGGTCCATCCCTAATTTCCAGGATACTACTGTGTTGGAGGGAAGACCTCTCCTGGGACTGAAATGGCCCAGAAAGGATCAAAAATGTGCCAGAAGTGTCCACAGTGTTCCCTAGGATTGGGAGGGGGGCAAAAAATCGGTTTGGGGGGCTATGGCCCTCCAAGGTTTCCTGAGGAACAATGCAGCCCCCTTACCCTTGACAGTCACCCACCTCTGCCTTACCTGCTTGTTCCTACCTGTCCTGATTTGGTAGGGATGGTCTTGTATAATCCTCTGACATCCCACTTTTTCAGCTGCTTTTAAAATGTCCTAGTTTCCCTCTCTTCCTCCCACTTTCTTCCTTTGTCTTCAGCTTACCTCAGTCACTGCAAACTGACATTCCAACTTCTTTGGCCCCTAAAAAAATTGGACTTCCCATATAAAACAGGACACCTGCCAACCCTGGTTCAAGGTGCAAGAGCAGCTTGCATTTATTTAACTCAGAAGGGGAGAGGACGGGGTAGAATCTTGTTCTTGCAGACCCAGGCAAAGGTTTGCACCCTCTCCTATCTTGCATGTTCTTCAATAAATAACTTTTGCCATTTTAACCACACACTGATGTTTCTTGGCCACACATGTCCTGGTTTACAAATACATTTGTAAAGTATTGGTAGGTGTGGCTTGTTGATCCTGCGTGAGGCTTCTCCAAACTCTCTTGGAACTATTGTTACTGCCATTAGTACTAACTTCTGGGAACCAGAAGAATTCCCCTTCTTGTTTTTTGACCTAAGGTGTACATGCATGTGATACATATGCATTTTCTAGGCAAAGTATATGATCCAAAGCCTTTTCAATAGTACTGTTTCACAATCTGTTTACTACAACTTCAGAAATGTGCTCACCTAAACGGAATGCTAATATTTCTGGAAATGGTAAGATTGACAAGAGTTCCTAGCAACCCTCAGGTGATTTTTATCATACGTTCACCCACTCAGAGCTTGAGGAGGCTTGTGGGTATAATCGGGACACAAACAATAGGTATTGCTGTTGGTTACATAATACTATTTACTACCTCTGTAATAATAAAAATGAATGGCAAAGATCCTATCTTGTGTTTGTGTAGTGTCAATCTACACTCAAGTAACTAAACAATACAATATATTATGCAAAATCCATTTCCCTTGAGCAATCAATCTTCAAAGGCTTGCTGGAAAAAAAAAAAGCTTCAGCTGCCTGGAGAAAGGCAGTAAGGAAGTTGCCAGTCTAACTTCCTGGAGGGGAGTCTCTGGCCCTTTCCACATGTGTGTGTGTGTGTGGGGGGAAACGGCCGAAAACAGAGCTTACCAGCTTTGATTTCCGGCTGGCTGAGTCCGTCGCCACTAGGAGCAGCGTGAGCTCGTCGCTCCACACTCCTCTGGCATCCTAAATGGCGGCTTACGGTTGGTGGAGGCTCTCCACCAACCGGAGAAGCTCGCCAGCTGGAAGCCTGCGCCCGGCAGATCTGCAGGCATGCACTTGCGCACGCCTGCAAATCTGCTCCGGAGCAGGGCGATGGAGCGGCACGGGATTACGCGCTCCATGCTTTTTAAAAACCTCTAAAAAGAGGTTTTTAAAAAACACGCCGCGCGACCAGTTCCAGTTGCTCCGGAGTGGACTGAGGTATGGAACTACAAAAAGTAGTCCGCCCCAGTCCACTCTACGGTGTAGAAGACCTCCGTTGGAGGTTGCTGTACACAGTTTAAATAGCCCGGTGCAGAAAAGGCCTCAGAGTCTGGGTAAAGCCACAAGGAAACCCTCTCCTGTGTTCCCGCCAGCTGTAACTTTGAAGGTCCTAGGACAAAGAGGAACCTCTCCAAAAGATTTCAAAAAAAGGGTGGACTCATATGGGAGAAACCAGTCCTTCAGAAAACCTGGGCCCAAGCCTCCTGTGTAACCTATAGTACTATCTGTCTTGACTACCTTTTTTTTTTTAATGCAGCTTTTAGTGAACAATGAATTACCACTTCTCCATCTAACCATAACTGAGAAATGACACCAGCTCTACAATGTTTGACCTTCTGATCCAGTGAGACTTTCAGTCACTGAAGATGGCAAGAGAAACTAATAATACAAAACTGAAGAGAAATAATACTTGGTTTTGTATGATGATATTTGTTATTTACCAAAATACAATCATTTCTTAAAAACATCAAACTAACAATATAATTTCAGGCCTACTATATTAAACTTGTACCCCAGGGCTGAGCCTTAGAATTACCCATAGCCAGGTAGCTGCTTCAGACAAGGGATTCAGAGCCATAAGAAAAGGCAGCCAGTTCTTACTTATTTGTTATCACAGGAAAGGTTTGGTGAGTCTTGGGAGTTAGAATTTCCCAGGGTATTAGCCCTTTGGGGAAATTCTATGAAAGCCAAAACTGTTAGGAATTAGCCTTCTTTTAGCAGAATTGCAGAAAAAGCATGTCCCAATCTCTGTGTGGCTTCCCTGAACTAAGATTGACTTGGAAAGCAAAACAAGACAGGTAGTTTCAGGTTCCAAACTTAAATGATTTACTATTAACTTTACAATTGCATATGCATGGGAGAAACTAGATCCTAACTAATTAACAAAAGGATTAGGGAAGACACTAGCTTCATTCTTAACTCGTCAACTTCTTGGTGGGGAGGCTAGCATAGCAGAGAGAAGGTGCTGGAAGTAAGATTGCAAAAGGAAGGAAAATGAGAGAGATGTGGTCTTCTATAGAAGTCCAATGACTAATTCCAGGATGTATCCTGGGTCACATGGTCTGCATACCATAGCCAATCATTTTAAATAACACAGAACAACAGTTAAGACTTTAGATGAGACACCAGAGGACTTTTACATGCAAAGAAAAATTAATCCTATGCTAGCTACGCCCCATTTGTCCTAGAACAAGAGTAGGGTGGGCAGGGTGGGGAGAGAATTTTCCAACAGTGAGATTTTCTGCTTCAGGGGTCAAAATAAATAAGCAACATAACCAGGCTATGGCATACCCTCCAACTGTTCAGATTCAGTAGGGACAGTCCCAATTAATCCTTCGTCATCCCACTTTTTCAGCTGCTTTTAAAATATCCCAGTTTATATTTCCTTTTTCATCCTCAGCTTATTTCAGTTGCTGTGAACAAAATTCAAAGTGCAAAAATATTTTGCAGCCAGTTAACTTAGCAGGAAGGAGAGGATGGGCAGAGTCTTGCCTTGACCAGTAAGCCCAGGCCAAAGCAAACTGCTGTGATTGCTCCTAGCTTGTGTATTCTTCTCCATTAATGACTTCTGTTACCTTGACCACACCATGATGTTGTGTGGCCACACAAGTCTTGGTTTTCTTCTGTGAAAAATTGGAGGGTACGCTGTGGAACTATGGCTTAAGTATTCTTGGTGGTCCCAACTAGAATACATTACACGGTTGCAGGTAGGATATGGGATGGGGCTCCTGTAACTTTAATCCTGAAGAGATTGTGGAGTAGGATGAGGCCTTGCATCCAACCTGGCAGACCTAGTAGATTAAATCAGTGGAATTTGAAGGAATATTTGATGTCCATATTAAACAGAGTGCAACAGAACTAGTGCAGTATGAGCTTCTGGTAGGAACAGAAGTACAGTGGGCCCTCAGTATCCATGAGCCAGGCCCCCTTGAGGATACCAAATATCATGCATGCTCAAGTCAACCTCACAAAACTTGCAGAGAGACTGCAAAACCTTGCAGGGCTTGCAGATAGACTGCAAATCCTCATGAGGCGAAGCTTACACATTAAGCCCCTACTAAAAATGGAACCAGCTGCCTGCTCAGTGGTGGAGATTGGAGTGTGAGGAGGGAAGGTGCGAGTGGGTGGGGCAACGGTGTGAGGGGTGTTGCCACTATGCACAGGGGCATGGCTGCTGTGTGCAGGGGTGTGGCTACAGGCCAGGACGACCCAAAAACATTGCTGCCCAGGGCAAATCCCCCCCCCACCTCCACGTTCCTACGTTACTGTGCCTGCCTCTGCTTTGTGGATGAAGTGTGCCACCTTGAAGGCAGAGGCAAGCAGCTAGCATGCTCTCTACCACGGATTGTGTTGTGTACATTTGAACCTGCAGTGAGTTAAATTCCTGGATCCTGAGCTTACAGATGCAGTGGGCCCGCTGTAATTATCCTGTATGATCTTACAAGGTAACAAAAAGAAAAAAAACTTACATTCATTGTCTCAGGAAATCTTGAGATATGAAAGGCAATAGACAAAACGTATCAGCCTCTACTTGGTGTCAGGATGCTTTGACCCTATCAGGCTTTGATCCTGTTATTCACACATATAATAGTAGTTGCAGTAGATTCTTGTTAATATGTATCCACTTCCAATTGACACTTGTAACAACTTAGGCCCTTTCCGCACCTCACTGTCTTCCATTGCTGGGGTGCAGGGATAGCGCAAGCAGCCTTCAGCAAGAAGCTCTTGCATCCGGGATCCTTCGGCGCCACACAAGCTGCCTGTTTGTGTGAGACCCCTGCCTCTTCCTTCCACAGTGCAGTCTGGGAGTTTCCCAGGCTGCGCTGGGGCAGGAAGTATGACCAGCGTGGCTCTGGAGGCTCTGCACACCAGGTAAGTGCACGCGAGGCCCGGGAGCAATGCACGATCATGCACCATTTTCGGCTTCTAGCCGAAAATGAAAAGGTGTGCGATCGGTGCCTGCCGGCCCCTAGAGCATCGCGCGATTGTGAGTGCGTCATGCAGATTGCTCCTCACAATCGCACAATGCTCCAGGCCCTCTTTCACATGAAAAATGTCTTGCAAAAAGGGCCATGGTTTGAAGCAGTTGAAGCAAGCTGAGGACAAAGGTGGAAAGCAGGAGGAGGACAGAGAAACTGGGATGTTTGAAAAGCAGCCAAAAAAGTAGAATGACAGAGGATTAATCTGAACAATTGGAGGACATGTAATGTGTAGATGGTAGATACAGAGAAGCATTACTCCAGTGGGATTTGGTAGCTTCAAGGGAGAAGTGAATATGTTCCATGTTTTAGTCCAAAATTTCGAAGACCTATGAAAATTGCCTACTTTGGGGATGTAGTCCAATGTTAGGAGTAAAGCCCATTTCAATATTGGCTGTGCTCCATGACATAATTGATAATGTGAACGCCTGTTGATTATGCCAGTGTAAAACATTGTTGTAGTGAGTTATCATCTCAGAGTAACATAAGGCTTGGATGAACATCATGTGTTACAAGCCACCATGTGTTATTTGTTTAACATCAGCTAAAATCTGAGTGATTGTTGTAAGTGTGTGTTCAGCTGTACTGTCAAGAGATGACTCTGTTTACTTAAATGTGATAGCAATCAATGAAGGATTTACTATGTATGTGCTTTGGAGTACTTAGGCTAGAAATGTGTGTCACAGTGAATTACATATCAAAGGAAAGGGTCAATGCATCTCATCCTAGTGAAGGGTGATCAAAGAGAATAGGTTGAGAGATGCAGGCTCGAAAGCATCTGGTCAGTATTAAGATAGATACACAAAGAACTGAGCTAGAGGTAACACTGGAGATGATTTAGAAAACAACCTGAGAAAATCTTTGGGGGACTGGCAAATCAAAGTATGGAAATAAGCAAGGTCCCATAGGAACTGCTGGGAGTTTGGGAAAGGGGAAGACTCTGAGAATCCACCAATGGAAATTATGCGCAAGTAAAAGTGTGTGTCACTATTTTACCAAGTGTGTATTTTAGGATGTTAGCTTCAGAAACATTGTAAACTATGCCTCATATACCTCATTGAACACTGTTGGAAAACTCTGTGTGTTTTCTTGAAAATAACAGAGTAGCTAGCACATGACACCCAGTGTGGATTCACTTCCCCAATAATATGGGATCCACTAAATATCACTACTTTTCTCTCTATTTCTCTCTCATAGTACTGGCACCTGCTGTCATGTAGCACTAGAATTTTCTGCTAAAAATCTCAAGTAGTCATAATTCAGAGGAGTGGGCTAACATTCTCTATCAGAGAATCCAAAGTGCCCACCCAACTACAAATCCCGGGATTCCCTGGAAACCATGATGGTTAAAGTGGCCTGAAACTGGTATAACTGTGCACTGTAGATACACTTCTAAGCAAAAAGAGTGAACCCTTTGGCCCATTGATTATTTTGGACTACAACTCCCACAATACCTTACCAGGATGGGTAGGGCTAATAGGAACTGTAGGCCAAAATGCATGAAAGATTCCACATCTCTGGTTTAAGTTCTTTATGGTTAGAGAGATTTGTTACCTGTCATCATAGCACTACAGTTTTAGAGTTCCTGGGAAGAACAAATAGTGGCATTGCTACTGATAAACCCATTTAATCCCATGTAAATATCCCCATCCTTTGGACAACATTGTGTGATTTGCTGTGTAAATCCTTTCACTCTGGAAACATGTCAATGTGTTGTGCAAATAAATTCTAAATTAATCTAAATCTAATCAAAATTAAACTGTATCCAGTGTTTCAACAGCAGTGATTTATTTTCAGACTTCCAGTAATAACAATTTGTGTAGATTGAATATTGCATTATGAACCAACTTCCTGCCACCTCATCAGATAAAACAGGATGGAAACAAACAAACTGGATGGGATTCAGCTCATTTATATGGATGAGAATGGAGTTATTCAAGCAACAGCGACCGGTGGTTTCCGTAGCAGCAGGGTGATGAATTCGAACTTCAGGTGCAGAACCTATTATAGGGATGGAGTTCGTCATCTTGGGCAACTCCTTTGAAAGTTGGCCTAAAACTAGGGTGAACAAAAGAAGGTCATGGGCCACATGCAGCCCCCAGGACAATTTTTGTGGTCCTTGGCCCCCAGGAGTAAAAAAAAAAAAATGAAAAATGAAAAAAACTGAGAGAATTATGATTTGCCCAAAGTGTGTTTCCATAGCTAAGCAGGGTGTTACACTGCTTTCTGGGGGTCCCTGGAGGGACACCTAAATGTGCTCAAACAATGGGGAGGGAATTAGCACAGAGCACAAGTTGGCAATGCGAGAGGCAGGGTAACGTAGTGAGATCTTGAACCCTATGTCCACGGGGTCAGGCCGAGTCAATGATAAGGCAGATGTTGAAATAATAATAATTGTTTTATCGAAATTCAATCACACAAGTGTATGCAACACACTGACACAAGAAACTATAGAAATAAAGGTGGGAGTGGGATAGAGGGATTTTTAGAGGAGGTTTGGTATAGGAAATATTACACCTGTCCTGAAGCCCGGTTAGAAGCCAAGAAGCTGGGGAGCATAGATTCTCAGCACGTGGGGCTGAGGGGAAGGCTCGCCGGACAAAGCAACAGCAAGGCGGGATGGAAGCCAAGAGCGATCTGATAAAGCGCTCAAAGTCAGGGGTTCTTATAGGGAAAATTGTGGCCGCAGGCTAGTCCATACTTGGGGAAAACAATGAGTTTTGGGGCTGGAGACAAAACCTCTGAAAGGTCAGTACTTTAGATGATTGAGTTATAGCCAGATTGTCAATAGAGTAGCCAGTATGCAAACGCAGAGTGCTTGAGAGTTGTATAGTCCACTCATCAAGCTGCCTGGGCGGGGCAGGGGATCTTTTGTAAGTCGCGTGCATACATAATGTGGTACTTGCCTTGAGGTCTCCTGAAGCTGCATTCGGCAATGACTGACCTGTCTAGATCGGGATGTGAATGGTTCGGCTATTGTCGGCTGTGCCTGTGTGCATGCTTGTCCGGGGGCCTCGCAAGCACATGGAGAGGAATGGGTACAGAAGGCCAAATTACTGATATCAAAATGATATCTTAATATCCCACAAGCTTGGGCTAGAAACAGCGGTAACAAGGGAATTGAACTCTGATTTCCTAGAGTCCTAGGCTAAACCACTACACCATGTCAACTGCTCTTAAGTTGCATCTTAATGTTATGCTGTTATCTGTAGGTTTCAGGTTTTGGCCCAGAAAATTTGAGGCCTGAGACAATCCTGAATTGGCAGCTCTAATTTGACAGCACATAATAACAATAAGCCTATATGGTTAGTCTTTTTAGTCAAGCATAGGAGCTAATCTTTACCCTCAAGGATCCAAGGAGAGCTGCTTTGCCCCATTTTCGATTGAAAATTGGCTGAAAATAGAGCCCAGAAGTGGTTGAAAGTCAGCCAATTTTTCAGTGGAGTGAGGAGCTTGTGTGTTGCTCTGTTAACAGAGTAAACTGATGATTCAGGATTGACAGTTTACAGACACTTTTGACACCCAAAAAAAGTTTCTTTTAGAAAACATTTGAGGGATTAGCAGTTCTTGAGGAGGCCCTCAAAGGGTCAAAACTCAGCCTAGAAGCCCACCCTTTTCTTGATAGTGAGAGAAACTTCTCAATTTTCTTCACAAAACCATAGTTCTTGGAATTCCCCAGAAGAACCAAGAATGGGGATATTACTAGTAAGCCAGTTTAGAGTGCTTATTCTAATCCTGTGGGTGGTGTTATGCATAAAGCTGTGAGTTACTGTGTACTCACTCTTTCAGCTGTGGAAAAACATCAGGGTTGTGTGCAAATGGCGTTC
Organism: Cyclura pinguis; assembly: GCA_030412105.1. NCBI lineage: Eukaryota > Metazoa > Chordata > Lepidosauria > Squamata > Iguanidae > Cyclura > Cyclura pinguis. Next base: position 9,775,836 of record CM059599.1, on the reverse strand, counting down.
AGTCTAAAACAAACTGTACCTGCAGCTTAGTCAACAATAAACCTTTTTCAACCTCCCATAGATAAAATAAAATCCATTTAGTGCAATCAGGCTATAGATTATCAAGTGAGCCAAGGTCCAGCCACATCACCAAATAACTAGGCATTTAGCCTGAATGGAAAGGGTAAGAAGGTGACCACAAGCTAAAAGTAAGTCAAGCCATCTGTAGGGGTGAGAAGGGACTTCCCACTGGGGAACATTTTATTTTATTTTTATTGAAGCAATGCTCAAAGGCAAATCACACAATAATTGCAAATATTATTAAATAAACTAAATTAAAATATATTTTTACTATATATTTAGTTAACAATATCAGGTTCTTTCCTGTAGTGTACTTTATAAATGAATCCATGATTCCATAAGAATGAAGAGAAAAAGACAAAAAAACCTGACCATAGCTTCAATCCTAAATTCATCCAAATTGTTAGTAAACATTTATTTATACAATTATATCCAAATGAGATATTTAACCTCCATCTTTGTACTTGATACAGTGAAAAACTTCACTTCCGACTTCCCTTTGTTGGATTTTTTTTAGCTTATAAATATAAAGACCCCTCTACTTACCACATTTAAACTTGAACCAATCAGGATCTTTTTCTTGAATTTATTTGTATGTCTGCCCATCTTTCCCGTGCCTTAACATACCAAGCTTTTTTTTTTAAGTATTTTGGTTTCACATCTTCATATTTTACTCGAGCTACTTTCATACTATCGGTTTTGTGTTTTATAATATTATCATATAATATTCCATTATTATTATTATTATTATTATTATTATTATTATTATTATTATTATTTACATGTTACCTTCTACATGTTATTTCTATTTTTTATGTACTTCATTAGTGGGGTCCAATCCGCCTTACGTTCTTCTTTTATCCTGCCTTTTAAGATCCTTGTTAAAATATCACAGTCCTTCATTTCCATTAGTTTTAATAACTACTCATTGATTTCAGGTCCTTGCTTATCCTTCCCTGGTGAAAATTATCCTTGGCAGAGAGATGATATACAGTATCAATTTCCAATACTTTCTACTGCTGCTTTGTTCTTTGTCAGATATTATATTTAATAGAAATAGCTCTGACATCATTGGAAGATAGATTTAACATTCCAGACATTGGCCCTTTTCTCACCTTACCTTTTCCCGGTGCTGGGCTGCTCGGCTCACACATGAAGGCTTGGGAGGAATGCTGTCGCGTCCCTCCTGCTTCGGCTCCGCAGCTGCTTCCTTGTCACGCGAGCGCCCCACCTCTTCCGTTCGCAGTGCAGCCTGGGACCTGCCAGGCTGCACTGAGGAGAGGATGCACGACTGGCCCAGCTCCCGAGGCGCCGCATGCCAGGTAAGTGCATGTGGAGCCCCGGAGCGATGTGCAACCACGCAGCATTTTCGGCTTTGAGCCAAAAATGAAAAAATGTGTGCGCGGTCCGCATCAGGCCCTTGAGCATCGTGCAAATGTGAGTACGTCGTATGGACCACTCCTCACATTTAAGCGACACTCAAGGGGCCCTTTCGCTTCAGAAATGCCGTGCGAAAAGGGCGATTGTATTATAAACATCTTCCTTTTTATTTTATATATATATATATATATATAGAGAGAGAGAGAGAGAGAGAGAGAGAGAGAGAGAGAGAGAGAAGGCGCATGTGACCATAACCACCGCATATGGTAAAATGTCCCCACAGCATCATCACATTTCTAACATTTACTATTCTTGGCATTGTACAATATAAGGACCAAAGGAGACCCAAGGACTCCTTCACACTGGGGAACATTTTTAAGGAAACATCTAACACCATTGTCTGGAACACTTGCATTGAATATCTAGAATATCTAGACAACACCTGGGACAAGATCAAAATTCAAATGACGTTAACAACAGAGGTATAGCTAGGGTGGGACAAGTGTGGTATGTGCCCTGGGCACCAATGCCACGAGTATGCAAAAAAGCTGTCTATGTAGGGATGGGGGGGAGTAAAGGTAAAAAGGTAGGGGCACAACTTCCATGCTAGCCCTAGGCACTGTTTACATTAGATACACTACTGATTATAAGATTCGAGACCTGGGCCAAAACTAACAAAACAAAGTTCAACTGAGAAGGCACGAAATGTTGAGAGAAAAATGAAATGCACAAATATAGGATGGGTGATAGCAGGCTTGACCACAGTACATGTGAAAGGCATCTAGGAAACTTAGTAGACCACCAGCTAAACATGAGCCAACAGTATGGTGTGGCAGCTAAAAAAGCCAATGAGATTCCAAGCTGCATCAATAGGAGTATAGTGTCTAGGTTGAAGGAAGTAACAGTACCACTCTATTCTGCTTTGGTCAGACCTCACCTGGAATACTGTATCCAATTTGGGGCACCTTAATTCAGGAAGGATTTTGACAAGCTGGAACATGCAGGGCTGCCCTATCTATTAGAAATTCTAGGCATAATGCCTTGATCCTATGAAAATTTTAGGGCCTACAAAAACAGGATTTTAAGTCCCACAAAAACATTCCCAGTAATGCCTCAAGGTGAGGTGGGAGTCAAACACAAAAGTGTCTAGGGCCTATGAAGACTTTAATGTGGCTCTGGGAACATGTCCATAGGAGGGTGACCAAAAACATGCCCTTTGAGGAGAGGCTTAGTGAGCTGTGTATGGTTAGCCTGGAGAAGAGAAGATTAAGAGGTGACATGATAGACATGTTTAAATGTTTGAAAGGATGTCATACCGAAAATGGAACAAGCTTGTTTTTTCTTGGTCCAGAAACTAGGCTATAGATCAATGGGTTCAACCTCTAGGAAAAGAGATTCCTTCTAAACATTAGGAAGAACTTCCTGATGGTAAGAGCAGTTCAGTAGACCAATATGCTGCCTCTGACTGTGGTAGAGTCTCTTTCTTTGGAGGTTTTTAAGCAGAGGCTGGATGGCCATCTGTTGGGAGTACTTTGGTTGTGTATTCCTGCATGATAGAACGGGGTTGGACTGGATGGCCACTGTGGTCTCTTCCAAATCTATGATTCTATGATTTAATGCAAACTTCTCTAGCCTAGTGTCCACTGCAAATGCTGCACTACAACTCCCATCATTCCCAGACAACACAGTTTTCCCAGACCTTATGCCCCTCAGGTATGTTTGACTGCAGCTCCTACCACTTGCAGGCAGTGCAGAATTCCATAACTGGATATCCTATAAATGTTTTTGGCTACAACCTGCATCATCTGCAGATGTCATAGATTTCTCCAATCATAGAGCTTGGACCACAATGTCCATCATTCTTGACAACATCCCTCTTAGCTCATGCCCTTCAAATGTGTTGAGCTATAACTCCCATCAGCCATGTAGACTGAGCAGTGAATGCTGCAGTCCCAGACTGAGAACAGTGAGCTGGGGAAGGTTGATCTAGTAGAATTGTGTTTCCTCTGTTTATCCAAAACCTCTTATTATGTGCTATTTCCAGGCCATCACATTATTAGATTTTATTTTGGTCTGCTTTTTATGATTTTTTTCTTTGGTTGGAGGGGGAGGCATTGCCTTGTGAACTATCCTAACAAATCATAGCTTTCCAAGTCAGTATCTTCATTCATATAACCCAGTTTTGCCTATCCTGACTGTCCATGGCTGACCAATATCTCTGAGCAAAAGAGGCATTCTTCATTACCCCCTACGGACTCCTTTTAGATGGAAATCAGATTTGAAAACTAGAGATCAGACTTGAAAACTCCAAAATAAAAAACCAGGGGAGAATTTGAGTTTCAATGAGTTGTGTGTCAATCTAACTCAATATTGTCTCATCTGACTGGAACTGGCTGTCCAGGGTTTCAGATCAAGAACTGGACACCTTATCACCATCAGATGTTGGAGATCATCTCTTAGTTTTGAATTACAAAACCAAGAGATGATTTTGCTGAGGTCCAACAGCCTACTTCTCATGGTTGCAATCACTGAAAATCACTGGGAAAGGGTGCAGGAGCTATTAGCAAGCAGGTGTGGATCATTTAAGGAACTCTGGTCTGAAAAAGTAACTTTTCCAAAGATCTTGGCTTGAATTGATCCCTTATCAGGGTGAAATTTTCTCCCATTCTATGAGAAATAGAAGCCCATGCTCTGGAAGACCCATTGCTACAATGAACACTAAACCTGTCCTCAACCCTGCCAGTGCCCCAGTTGATTCTGGACTTCATGGCCAGGTTCCTGGCTACAAAAGAATCTTGGGGTACCAGAAGGGACTTTACACCAAATCAGTCCATTGGTCTATCTAACTAAGGGTTCTCTCCATGAAAATTTCTCAGTTTGCTCTTTCCAGATGGATTGGACTTCAGCTTTCATCAGTATAGCCAATGAAAAGGAAAGCTGTAGTGCAAAATTGGAGGCCCCGTGGAACCTCACAGTTAAGAAGGTTACTTTGCACTGACTGGAAAGAGCTCTCCTACATCTCCAATGAAGCTTTTTCTCAGCAATTCCAAGAGGTGCCCAAGGCTGAACCTGGCATTTTAGCATGCAAAACATGGTGCTTCAGAAGACCAGCTCACAACTAGCAGCTAATGTCCCCCTTCTCATTGAAGATGCAAAGTAGCCAAGGCTGATCAACTTACATTGCACTCACAAGAACCTGTGGTCAACAGGATGAGAAATCTATGAGAAGGCTACCCTGCATAGACTGGACATCGGCTCTCCCAAATTCTGATGGGACCAAGTCCAAAACCAACACCTAATGCCCTAATCTGCTTGAAGATTAGTCAAGGCTGGTCAATTTATGTTGCACCTGCAAGCACCTGGGGTTGTCAGGGTGAGGACGGTTACCCTGCACACACACTGGTCAGTTCTCCCAAATTTTGACAAGGTTCTTTCTCAGATCTTCCTGGAAATTCCAAGACCCTTGGCTTCCAAATGTTTGACAGGCAGGCAAATCATATCCTTTATCCTAAGGTATGACCCTTGTCCTCAAACCAAAGGAACCTGCCATATAGAAAGTGAGAAGCTTCATTTGTCTTGCTCAGTATTACTTATACTAATTAGTAATGGCTTGCCTGGGTGGTCAGATAGAGGTCTTTTTCAGCCTTATGTGGAAATGACAGGGATTGGTTCTAGGGCATTCAGCAGGCAAAACATGTACAGTGCAGTTGAGCTCTGATATTTCTCCTTCCAGTTCCCCTTGAGATATGGAAATCCTTCTCTTGCATACAACCTGCACCAGTATTTGATTACTTAAGGATAAAGCAGGTAGAGGAAATATCAATAAAAGTCACACACCCCATATCATAAGGAGGTGTATGACACAACCCTTATGAGACTATAAATGCAGAGACAAGGCCCACTGCAGGTACGCTATTGGTTGTGAAAGCAGCAGAAAGATGAGGATCCTTTACGTTCTCTTTGCTGTTCTTCTTCTTGGGTTCCTGCAAGGGCCAGGTAAATGTCTGATGAAATGAAAAGATATTTATGAGTTTCTACCTCTGTTTTTGTTTTGTTTTGTTTGTTAAGTGTGTAGTTGGACATACAAAATGTGCAGCTGGAAAAAATGTGCAGCTGGAAAACTTGTAATATACACTTGGAAAAATGGATGTAAATGAGATATAGTGACTTAAATCACGTTGTTAGTCCCAACTGGGTTAAAGTCATTGAATCCATTGGATTTACACCAACGTTGATTCACCATTCAAGAGCTGAATTGATCTCTCTGTTCTAGTAGGGGCTCAGCAAGAGAATTCCTGCTGTTAAATGTTTATTAAGCACTAACATGACAGCTTAATATCAGGAAGTCATGATGAAAAGAAGGGGAAAAAACATTTTGGAGGGGTGCCAGTTTTGGTAGTGCAAATTTCATGAAGCAACAGGAATGGCCCCTGGTGAAATGTAACTGTCAGTGATGATACTTACCTTTGATGTATGAGCCATTGGATTGTTCTCTTGGTTAATAAACCAAGGTGTAGTTATTCATTAATTGCTGCTGTATAGAAGCTAAGAAATCAAAGGATACTCATGAGTTTTCAACTCTCACACACTTTTGATTATGGTGAACATTGCACAACGTTGACATTCAAGACAAGGGTAGATAGCACAATCCACACACAACTCTTTATGTGGAGGTCCGCACCACACAGCTCTGATGTAGGATCATGTCCTTCATGTTTAGCCATTTCTATTTTCTTCCTGTTCAAACACACCCAACAAGGAAAGAATGTTACAACACATGCAAAACCACTTTGGGGATGTTGTGGGATCCCCTAATGGTGCTGTCACAGGTGCTAGCCAATTGGCATGACCTCTAATAAGAGTGTTCTGTTCCACCTTGACGCAGGAAGAAGAGAAGGTACATAGGCAGGGAAGGAGTTTCCATAGGGACATGTATACAATGAACAGGTATTACACTTCCCCTCACTCAAACCTTCCTTAATCCTATTTAACATCAAAATTCTCATCTCTTTCCTGTCTACAGGGATTGCTGAAGCAAAGATCAGGAACCGTGAGGAATGCACATATAGCGGTGGTGGCTGCTTTATCTTTGTATGCCCTCGCGGTTCTGAATCCATAGGGAAATGCGATTTTTTTAAGGAATGCTGTGAAGGGTAAGTCAAAAAGCCATGGGATCTGTATTAGTTCTTTGCTGGTCCCTAAGGCAATCAGAAAAAAAAATGTAAAAAAAAGTGATGCAAAATATCCAAAGGGATTTAAATCCACATACTTGATGCAGACGGGAGAATTCTACATCATTCGAAGTTGCTTGAGAATAATAAAATCATAATGTTAGAGAGTTGGAAAGAATCTCAAGGGTCATCCAGTCCAGCCTCCAACCATGCAGGACACCATAGCTAAAGCACTCCTGAGAGATGATCATCCAACATCTGCTTAAAAACTTCCAGTGAAGGTGAATGTACCACCTTCCAGGACAGTTCATTCCACCATTGGAACAGTTCTTAGTATGTTTCTAACGTTTGGGTGGATTTGCATTCCTTGTAAAACCAGGAATCAGGTGAGTCCCAGGTTTGCCAGGTGAGGACACAAAAGAGAGTCTTCTCAGTGGCTACTCCCACCCTGTGAACCCTGCCACGGGAAGTTAGGCTGACCCCCTCCTTGCTCTCCTTTTTTTGGCAGGCAATACCATTTCTTTTCAAGCAGGCTTTTAATGTGTGAGCAGTGGAGCTTTTTATTTATGAAGATTTTTTTTAGAAAAGTAGGTTTTATAATTTTATGTTTTGTTAATGTTTTTACTTGTTTTAAGTCTTTTATTAGTCTTTTTAACTTTTTTGGAAGCTGCCTTGGGTCCACACTGATAGAAAGGCAACATATAAACATAAAATAAACAAATCCTCCACTTTGCTACTCCTTTCCCTCCTTTTCAGTGCAGAGAAGGGCTTTCTTTCCCTTGTTACCAAAGGCAAAAGAAAAGATGAGGAAAGATGCAATTGAAAAGGCATCCTTTTCTTTCCAGCTCTCCTCCACTACATACAGAATTGCTTCACCCATGGTGTGGCATCCTTGGATCAGACTTTTAGAGCATCACGCTCCACATTATTGGGTCACCCTCACTGGTTCACAAGAACACTGGGAATGGCAATGGTGTTAATTGTTGGTATTAGTCATGGCATCATCGGCATTGGAAACATGAAGGAAATAAAAACTGGAGAGCACCTCAGATGATCAGCAGAAAACAGGAGACCCATCCCAAGGTGCTCAATGGATGAAAGATCTGTTAATTAAAAAGCCTCAACAGCTCTCAAAGGCCTTCTTCAGGAATTAATAGGATTTCTTAAAAAAGAAATTCTTCCTTTTTTGTCCCATAAATCATGTAAGAGTTCCAGCTCCAGCAATTTTCTGAAGTTAACATTTCAAATAGTTCCTGAGGAAGGACTTGGAAAGCCAAAACATGTTTGTCTTTCAATTAATAAATCATTCATTCATCCACTGAGCACCTTGAGACTTGTCTTCTGTTGACCGTTGGTGTTGGCATCCCAACGCCATACATTATACTTCCACACTCTCTGTTTGACTCTCCTAAGATAAATTTCCCTTCATTCACAAGGCTGATAAGTAGTTTGACATAGCAATAGCAGTAGCAGTTATGTTTCTATACCGCTTATCAGTGCTAAGCACCCCCTAAGCAGTTTACAATGTGTTTTAGCTAATTGCCTCCAACAAGCTGGGTACTCATTTTACCAATCTATGGAAGGATGGAAGGCTGAGTCAACCTGGAGCCCTGAAGGATCAAACTCAGAATGTTGTGGCTATAGTACCGGCACTTAACCACTGCACGCTATGGCCACCAGGAAATGATGTCATTTACAAAATTAGCCCTTGTGCACATTTTTTTAAAGTAGGCACAAAAGAAAAGGGGCAATTCAGGATGAGACCTTGGCAAGGGGGTTGAGGGGACTGAACATTCTTCCTATTCCCTCACTGCCACTACAGATTGATTTGCCAGTTAAGGATTGTTCTATGCTCTGAGGTTTGTGGGCCGAAATCTGAGACCTATGAATGACCCCCACTGATATCATTAAGCTTTATGCATTTACTACCAATTGCAGTTCCTCATAGTTTGTCATTCAAACACACGGACACACACAAAACATATTTTCCTGTTTGGACAGTGAGCGAAAAATCTCCCCTAAGGGTCTGTCTCTGTATCAAGGTGAAAAGAGGGGATAATCCCGTTCTTACTTAATCAGGGAGACAGGATAAAGAACGTTTAGTCTAGCCTACATGCTTCTGTCCAGAAGGTGGGTGCAGAGCAAAGCAGAAAGTGAGCCCTGGTACTACAACTGGGAGGGAAGGAGACAACTTACTAAGTCAATGCATTACCCCCCCCCCCGAGTCTTTACAAGTTGCACCAACAAATCAATTAAGCCTTGGAAATTGTAGCTCAATTGGAGATTTGCACATAGCTATTTCTTTTTGCCTGGTGTTGATCCCCAATCCCCCCTCCAAAAAAAAGGCTGGAGAATTTGTACCCTCATCTCCTACCTGGAGATGGTCCACAAAAACTAGAGACTCGGGGCCAAGTCCTGAGAGCTGGCAACCCTAACTCCAGATGAGGGCCCTGTGACTGCCCTTTGCTTGGGTGGGATGAGCTCCATTGCCATGAAGGTATTTTTCTTCCCAGTATAGATAGATGGCGTGGCAGGGGCTAGTCTGAACTTAGACCACAATCCAGGGGATGGGCAAGGAGTTAAAGCTCAGCTATGCCACTTCTGCCATGTTCTAATATGTATCAAGCTACACGTAGGTGCTCTTTATCTTAAAAACAGCATAGACTCAGAAGCTATAATAGGCCAATCAAGTTCCTGTTTACACTGTTACTGTTATCTTTATTTGCACTCCCATTACAGGACTCAAGGCTGGTTCCAACAGAGTAATTTTAGCCTGTCTTAATAGAACCATAGTTTTTAAGACAAAGAGAGTACTATATTCTGTACTAGTCAGGACTTACCTGGAGTACAGCATTTAGTTCTGGGCACCTCGTCCTAGGAAGAATAAAGATAAGTTGGAGCAGGTTCAGAGGAGGGTAGCAAGGATGATCAGTGGTATGGAGAACAAAATCTACAAAGAAAGGTGGTGGGAGTCAGGCATGTTCAACCTGGTGAAGAGGAGAATGAGAGATGGCATGATTGTATTTTTTTAGAAGAGTGCCTTTTTTTGTCTCCTGCCCCAAAAGGTAGGACCAGGTCTAATGGTTTTTAATTAAAGGAGAGTAGATTTTGATTGAACATTAGAAAGAACTTGTTAATAGTGAAAAGAGTTCAGCAATGGAACCAGTAACCTGGAGAGGGTGTCTTTTCCCTGGGTGTCTGGTGGGGTCTCTTTCTCTGGACATCTTCAGAAAGATGGTGGACAGCTACTTCCTAGGAATGCTCTAGGCTGGATTTCCTGAACTTAGAGAAGGGTAGGAGTAGATTCAATAGCCTATGAAGGTCCTTCCAGTGATATGATTCTATGAAAAAAAATAGTTAAAAATTCATAATGGTTAAAATGACTAAGTCATCAAAAAAGTTAAAACCAACCAAAAACATAAACTATTTTTTTTTAAAAAAAGACACACAACAGCACAACAAAAACAGAAAATAGAATATTTATTTATTTATTTGTTTGTTTGTTTATTTGAATATTCAGCGCACTATAGAAGGCCCATTCTGCCCAAACAATCAGTCCTCAAAGGCCTGTTGAAGCAGAAAGTTCTTCACTAGTTTGCAGAAAGAGAGTATAGAAGATGCTAGAACTCCCTTCTCTGGGAAGGAAGTTCCAGAACCTGAGAATAGCCCCTGAGTTAGCTGCTAATTTTTCCACAGTATGGGGGATTTGAATCTAGTACTCACTGACTACACCCTGGTTACTGTAGTACAATGGTTCTGTACAGTTCTTCTGCTAGTGTCATTGAAATACCTTGAATGCTTTCAGCATGCTGTACACAAGGATGTCTGGTTACACCCGGCTGAGTAGAAACTCTAATTTATTGCATTGTTGCATTGTTTTCCTGCAGTATCATTGGAAAGTGACGGCATGACCTTACTGGCAAGTGAGGGCACTCTGGCTACCTCCTTGAGATCTTATGGAATGTGGCCAGCAGAAGGTCTCTGATACTGCAAGTGCTTCATCCTTTCTTTCACACCCATTGGAATCACTGCTCACCTGGCTCCAGGAAAAAAAAAATCCACTGAAATTTGTCACTTTTTCTTTCTTTCTTTTTTTAAAGAGAGTAGGCTTTCTTTATCTCTTGGCACTTTCTGAGTGCAAATGAACTTGCAGGTGAAATTCCTGTGTGCATTTTCTTATGTGGAAGAAGATTCCTTTCAGTGTAACCAGAGGAAGGTCTCTGATACTGCAAAATCTTCATCCTTTTTTTCATGCCCGTTGGAATCACTGCTCATCTGGCTCCAGAAAATGTTTCCCACTGAACTGAAATTTGACTAAGCTATTTTGAAATATATATATATATATATATATATGATTTTCCTTCCTCTTGTCACTTTCTGAATGCAAATAAACTTGCAGTGAAATTTGTGTGTGCCTTATTTAAGAGGGGACTCAGAAGAGAAGCTCCTTGTGTTTCAGTCAGAAACGTTAATGACTTGGAGTATTTGAGTCCTCTCAAGGAGAAAAGTGGGGTAGAAATAAAGATGATGATGATGATGATGATGATGATAACCATCATCGTCATCACCTACTATATAAAAGTCAATGTTTGTCTGCGTGTTTGTCTGTTTGCATTTCATATGATTGGCTGTGTGAGGTGAGAATACCTAATATGATTGGCTGACTGTGAAGATTCCGTGGAATCCTGGGTTTGGCAGGTCAGGGAGGGGCCTTTAGAATTCTTAGCTCTTGGGCCTCAGGCCGGTTTCTATGGAGATGAGGCCTACCATCAGTAAGGATGCCAGAAAATGTTTGGGAGGCATACGTGAGAAAAATTAAAGTGATATACACAACATAGCCCATTTCCACACTACTCTGTCATAGTGCTATTATTCCACTTTCAATATCGTATGGAATCCTGGGATTTGTGGTTTAAGGAGGGGCATTTAAGAATTCTCAGCCAGAGAGCTCTTTGGCCTCAGTAAACTACAAGCCCCAGAATTCCACTGGATGTTGAAAATGAGATAATAGCACAATAATAGGCCATTTCTGCACTAGCTTGTTATAGCGCTATGATTCCGCTTTCAACATCCTATGGAATCCTGGGGTTTGCAGTTTCGGGAGGGGCCGGAGGGATTCCATAGGATGTTGAAAGTGGAATCATAGTGCTATAACAAGCTAGTGCGGAAATGGCCATAGCGTAGGGCAGAAATGGCCACAGTTACAAGGTCTTCTCGCTTCACACCGTAGATTGTATAGGTTCCATACATGAGGAATCTTAAAGCTGACATTCAAAACCGAATATGGTTCCAGAAAAATCTAAAGCCATTGAACAAATTAAAGAGAGAGAGAAAAAAAAAAAGGACATCAGTGTCACCAGACAACACAGCTTGGATTGGGGAATATGGGGAAAAGTCACAGGTACTGAAATAGGCCGGTTGCTATGGAGACGAGGCCTAGCTGCAAGGAGGAGGACAATGCATTCCCTCAGGAACCCAACCTCTGTTATGTCAACAACTTTGAATACAGATTGTATTAGGAAATATGGAGAAAAGTTACATGTACTGGAGAAGATAGAAAATAAAATCCCAGGTAACACTGGGTAAATCCGCTAATAATAATAATAATAATAATAATAATAATAATAATAATAATACCTAGTCAACATTCACACAAACACATTCTTGTTATTGCTGTTGTTGTTAACTGCTGTTAAGTTGATTTGGACTTATGTTGACCCTTTGAATGAGACCACCAAGTCACCCTATCATTGTCCTGCTCAGGTCTTGCAAATTCAGGGCTGCAGCTTCCTTGATTGAGTCTATCCATCTGTAATGTAGTCTTCCTCATTTCCTACTGCCTTCTACCTTGTTGTTGTTGTTGTTGTTGTTGTTGTTGTTGTTGTTGTGTGCCTTCAAGTTATTTCCAACTTAGGTTGACCGTGAGGTGTGTTATTACCGTTTGCTAGCCTGACCTTGGGGGGTGTTAGATATCATTTTGATATCAATAATTTGGCCTTGTTTTACCACCCTACGCCAAGTGTTTGTGAGGCCCCCGGACGAGCACAGAACTAGGCACGGCCACTGATTGCTGAACATTCCATTCTCCACCCAGGCAGGCCAGAAATAGCCAGATCACAGCTTTAGGAGACCTCAAAGGCAAACACTATATTATGTATGCACGCTGCTTACAAAGAACTCCCTGCCCCGAGCAGGCGACTTGACAAGCTGGATACTTAACTGCCAAGTACTCTGCGGTTGCATACCGGCTATCCCATTGTCGATTCGGACCTAACTCAATCATGCCACATTCTGAGCTTTCGGAGGCTTTGTCTCCAGCCCCAAACTCATTGTTCTTCCCCAAGTACAGACTAGCCTACGGTCATATTTTCCCTATAAAAACCCCTGGTTTTGAGAGCTTCCTCGGATCATTCCGAACTTCCATCCAGCTTTGCAGCCGCTTTATCTGGCGAGCTTTCCCCTCAGTCTCACATACTGAGATTACGCACCTACGAACTTCTGCAGTGATCCACCCGGGCTTCAGGACAGGTGTAGTATCACCCAAACCAACAATCTCCTCTTAAAATTCCCTCTATCCCACTCCAACCTCTATTTTTCTATAGTTATCTGTGTGAGTGTGCTGCATACACTGGTTGTCTGTATTTAATAAAGATCACAATTATTCTTAAACTCCAGTGTGCTTCTTGGCTTGGCCTGACCCCGTAGACATTGGGCAAAAGATTCCACTGCGTTGCCCTGCCTCTCGCATTGCTAACTTGTGCTCTTGCTAATTTTCCCACCTTTTAATTTTGAGACCACACATCGGTGTCCCTCACTGGACCCCCAGGAAACAGGGTAACAAGTGAACCTAACATGGAGTTCTTTGAGACTAGACCTAGGACATGTTTGAAAGACAGATGTGCATTCATCAGTTTGGGATTCTTTCAGACTTACCATGTTATTGTTCCACTTTAACTGCCATAGCAATGTCCTATAGATTCTGGAATGTGTTTAGGGAGTTTAGGCAAGGACTTTTAAAATTCTCCAGCCAGGAGAGTTGTAGTGCCTAACCAAACTGCAAATCCCAGGATTCCATAGGATGTTGCCAAGGCAGCTCTGGTGGAAAATTAGTGCTGTAACTGTGTCATATGAAATGGTCCCATTTCCATTCTGTTTTATTTTTACTTTGGCTGAGATCCTACATCAGCTTTGCACAGCACGTGGAATTAAGCACTTAAATGTTCTATGTGCTGAAGGGCAAAAAAGTTGTACAACTGAACATGCAACCAAATGTACATGTGCCCCTACTTGCACAATGCATTGCATGCACAGCTCTGCTTCTGCAAATGTGAACTGAATACAGACATTTCCATAAGAAAACAAAGGATGCATGAGACACTAACAAGATTGTGGCCTTTATATTTGTATGGTGGTAATTGTATTACTGGCAAGACTGTGATCAGCATGGTGTAGTGATCTGGGCATTGGACTATGATCCTGGAGACCAAAGTTTGTTTCCATGCTTGGTCTTGGAAACCCACTTGTTGACTTTGGTCATGTCACACACTCTCAGTCCCAGAAAACCCCATGATAAGTTGTCATAAATCAGAAACAACTTGAAGGCAAACAACTACAAACTATGTGCTGAAGGGACCTTTTAAATGTCATCTGCCCAAAGCGATGTGCATGGCTTTCTACAATGCAATATATTGCAGACTCACAGCACATGTGCAGGAATTCTATAACAAACATGTCAGTGGGGGGTGAAAGGGGAAATCCCCCTGAATTTTTTTAGAACAGGTAACCTCTGGAATAAAGAGAAGTTCAGTTGTAGCAACATGGGTTACTGAAGGAAAAAAAGGAAGCAAAGGATGAGGAAATCTCTGAAAGCCAACCACCCGACTTCAACTGACTCGAGGCTTACTAACCACAGCGATCTTCCAATACTAAATAGCCAACTCTGTGCCCTTCAGTATAATGTGATGAGAAAACCACACATGGCCTCAAATAGATTTGGCTTTACTAACAACAGTGGGTTACCAGTGGTTGCAGCAATGCCTTCTGATATCTTCTGAGGTCACTGTGGGCTGGTTGACCAGAATACAAGAATGTCCAGGTGGGTAAAAATCAATGTTCCATCTAATCCTACATGTAGGTCTCAGGATGATCCAATGCTTCTATAGGCCTGAAGCACAGCTTTGAGACAAATTGGAAGCTGCTGTCTCTTGAGTCAGTGGAGTGATGTATCCACTCATGTTTTTGTCCAAGATTTAAAGCAGGGATGGACAAAATGAAACCCCCTGAGCCAATTTTATAGACCCAGAGGAGGAAAAAATAAAATAAAAATAAAATTTTGCTCCAAAATGCCCTCTAGGGGTTGCAGAGGGCATTCCCACCACATTTGGAAGCCCCCTGCCCCCAAAGAGTCAAAGAAATTGGCAATATCATCCCCCAAAATTCCCCAAACTGCCCTCTAAGGGATGTGCAGGGTATTTTCCACTATGGTTTTATGCCTAGGAGAGTTCTTTTTTGAATAAGTAAGTGAACAGGAAATTATTTGAGCTCACTACCTGTTATAAAATGGTCTCTCTTGGGGCTAAAATAGTGCAGGAAGGCCCTAAAACTTTATTAGAATAACCCCATGTTATTGGGGAGCCAAAAAGAAAGGTTTTGGCAGGAACAGGTGTTGTGGAGGTCTATGGCCCTTCAAAGGCCATTTCCACATTAGATTGTTATAGTGCTACTATTTCACTTTCAACATCCTTTGGAATCCTGGGGTTTGCAGTTTAGATAGAGGCCAGGATTCCATAGTATGCTGAAAGTGGAATAATACCAGTATTATGGTCTACTGCAGGAATGGATAAAGTCTCCTGGAGAGCTAATTCAGCTTGCAAGATATCCACAGCTGCCCACCCCTGTTTTGAAGGAACTATCCAGTGTAGTGAACATATTTTTGGGAATAAGGTCTTCCATCTTGGATAAGTCCTTCAAGTTCAGCTTTAACACTAGGAGCAGATTTATTGTCTCTGCTAACATCAGAGGGACCACCAAACCTGCTCTTGAACAAAGTTAGTTCCTGTGGAGATCAGTGCTTCTGACTCTCAAATGATTATTTGTACCTAGGGCTGCAGTCTCTTTAACTCCTACACAGAAGCAATGTCAGCTGGTAGCTTCCACATCTGTGGGGCAGTGAACCTGCTTTAAGTTTCCGTCCACACTTTAAAAACACTCTGAGAGGTATTGAGCTCTACCCAACACCGTCAGGAAAAGTCTGGCACCTTGTATAGCTGCTTTGAAGGGCAGAGTTAAACCCAAAATGGATTCATTTCTGCACTGATACGGAAGTCATAAATCTTCACTGTATGGAAGGGCTCTTTAAAAAGGGGGAGGTGGGTTCTGGATTTAACAAATGCTGAATATAGGAATTAGATTCATGTCAGGGTCAAATAGCATGGAGAAAACAAGGAACCTATGCCTGTGTTCCCAAACTATGAAGCAATGGCCTCTCAGCACTAGAACTACTATATATTAATTTGTCTGTTTAATTTCTGTTCCACCTTTTTCCCAATCAGGGACCCAAGGAAGCTTGTGAACAACTTTAAAAGGAGGAACAACTAAAAACTGTAATACAGAAGTTAATAAAACACAGTTTTAAAATAGCTGTCATGTAAAAATGCCCATGGCTTAAAACAGTTTCAAATCATCTAAAAGACATGTTAAGCACAAAAATGTACTATGCACACACTATTAGAAAACATTTGCCTGAAGAATTACCAAATTTTAAAAACAAAAACAGCAACAGTTTTTCATATCTTCCGGCATCTCACAGATGACTACCGGGACACATGTGACAAAGCAATATCAGAGTGTGGTCAAGAGGGCAAAAGTTATGAATGAGGAAAACTCACAAAAGCTAATTTAGTCTGCAGCAGTTTGCTTTTGTCTGAGCCTACTGGGAAGGGCAAGAATCCACTCCTTTTGGTCCTCTCACCCAGCTGAATTAAGTGAATACAGACTACTTTTGTATTTTGACCTCAGCTTGCTGCAACTGAAGTAAACTGAAGACAAAAGGGGGACATGGAAGAGGAGAGAGAAATGGAGACATTTTAAAGGTAGCTGAAAAAGTGGAACAAGAGACCCTTAAGAGTAATTGTCCCAGGCAAAGTGACATAATTGGAGGGTATGGTTTCTGGGTTTTCCAAACGACTGGGGAAAGATGGATAAAAAGTTTTTTGGCAAGGAAAACCATCTTCAAGGACAACAGTGGGGAAGTTCTTGTCTGGGGAAGATAGTAATCCCCTGTTGAGTCCCTGTAGCTACCAGGTTTATCACTATGGTGATGAAAATCCACAAAATCTTTTTCTTGGGGGGGCAGCTGGTGGCATCAAGGGCACTGATGTATTTAGTTGTGAGATGAGGGCCATTTTGATCACCATGCAGCTCTGATAGTTTAAGCAGTCTGATGGGATGGACCACTGGCATACTGATGAGGTGGACCATGGATGGGAGGAGGGTGGTGAGGACGGTACTACTCTCTTAAAAAGGAAGGAAGGAAGGAAGGAAGGAAGGAAGGAAGGAAGGAAGGAAGGAAGGAAGGAAGGAAGGAAGGAAGGAAGGAAGGAAGGACTGTGCCAAATTTTAGCGGAATTTTTTTTCTTGATCAAGATGAATGGTGATTCTGGTGGGCATGAAAGAAATGAAGAAGTATTTGCAGGATCAGAGGCATTCTGCTGGCCAGGTTCTTTGAGATCTCAGAGGAGATCAGCAGTGTTTCCCTCACTTTCCAAGGAGGCAAGGAATGGGAGGGGTTGACCAGATGTCTTTTTTCCTTTTTGGGACTATGTATCCCAGAATTGTGAGGTCTGGGGTCCTGATGACTTGACAAGAACTCTTTCCTATTCTTTGATGCATGCAGCATCTTGATCAAACAATTCACCCCACCTTCATCTATTCCTTTACATTAGCTGAAGTGAAGAGTGGGCCATCTTCAAGTAAGTGCAATCTAACATGTTTCTACTAAGATCTTCCAACCACTGTCCCATGCAATAGAGATGGAGGGGACTGCAGGGGCTGTCTAGTCCAAACCCCTGCCATGCAGGGAGACACAAGGTGGCCATTCATCCCCTAGTTTGAGGTTTTTGAACAGAGAATGATTGGCCATCTTTCAGGAGACTCCACCATCCTCCAAGGCAATATTCCACTGTTGAATAACTTATAGCGTAAAAACAAAATTCTTCCTAATGTTTAGCTGGCATCTGTTTTTCTTGTACTTTGAATCCGTTGGTTCATGTTCTTTTCTAATCTAGTCTCTGAAGCAGCAGAAAACAAGCTCCTCCATCTTCTACATGACATCCCTTCAAACATGTAAAGATAGCCAATGCAAAGTGGGTAGCTATTCCTTTTCATATGAAAGCTCAGGCCCTTATTTCTCACTGGACCGGTTTTCCAGTTCCCACCTAATAAGGTGCCCTGAAACTATCACCTATTCTACCATTTAAACCCTTTGTGTCAAAGGGTTAGGGACTTAAGGATACCTTCAGAACCAAATAGTTTATTTATGGTACTGTGTTCTTTATTATCGGTGACTTTAGACAACTCAAGTTAATTCGGTAGTTATAAAATGAATGGTATCCTTTATTGTAGTAACATTGGAAATAACTAGCGATGGGCCAACCGAATCCTTGAATCCTCAAAACATGGGCAAGGATTCTAGATTCGGGGGTCCACATCCCCTCACTAAAACAGGTGAATTGGATCTCTCAAATCCTGCCCCAGATGGGGGGAGAAAGTGGCAAATAGTATGATCTTGAGCTCCCCGTTCTGCTCCTGCTGGCCGCAGGCCCAATCATGCCCGGGGCCAGCGGCAAAAGGTGGCAGGGACTGCGATCTCGGACTCCAGCTGGCAGGATTCTGCTGGGGCAGGCAGCAAAACTTGGTAGGGTTTTTCAAAATTGGCACCTCAAGGCCCCGCCAAAGGCCTGATCAGTTGGTGGGCCCTGGGTATGCAAAAATCACAGCATAAAGCTGCAGGTGCACCGGAGGCTGCCTATGCTTGGGACTGCTGCCTGTGCTCACTTCTGCTGCCTGTGCACGCTGGGGCTGCCTGCAGCAGTGGCTACTTCCATCTGCAAGGTAATAATCTCTATTCTTTTGACTTGAGAGTTATGTACTTCAAGTAGTAGATGAACATGTCAATTGCTTTTGTATCTTCTTAATAAAAAGTACGGGTATGTTTTCCTGAACTGAAAACTATTTTTTGATTTGTTTTTCATTAAACAAAGATGTCAAATTCTGGTTCAAAAGCACTTTTTAGTAGAAATACTTTTTTTCCCCTTGCTTTTTAAACCCTTCTTTAAAAAAAGATTCAAGATTCATGACATTAATGGATTCCGAGAACCTTCCAGGGACTCGGATCGAGATTCGTATTTGGAAAATTCTGGATTCATCCCATCCCTGGAAACAAAGTATCTTGTAAAGACTCATGTGAAGTTTGGTGTTGTTACATAGAAGAAGTCTAACTTCAAATCTCAGCCTTAGATATCAGTTCTCTGTGTCTTTTCCTCAGCTGCTGAACCACAAACTAGCCACCCACTCTGGCCAAGATCTCGCTGAAGGCTCTATGCCTACATATTATATATAATTCCACTCATCCATAAGCCCCCCCCACACACACCACTATGCTGGGTTTCACTCTAAAAGTACTACTCCTGTTGCCTAGCAATCTACCATCAAGTTCCACTTGCATTCCCAATAGCTTATCCCTAAAGCAAATTTGTCACATCAGGGTAGCAAAGATTGGCAGACATTTTATTTTATTCTAACTAGCAGCACAGCACACACACCCCAATGAAGTGGGGAAACCAATTAAAGGTCCCTCCTTTCTCTGTGATGTGGCAGCTAATCTGAGGAGATTACCTTGCTGTTGCTGTCTGTTCTCCCTTGACTGGAAACTTATGGATATTCTTTTCTATTTATCAGCTCCTTACCTCATTCATACAGGAATCCAAGAACAAGAACAGCAAGGAGAAATGAAAGGAACTTCATTTTTCAGTTTTTTCCAGACCCAAGAGCACTCTTGCAATGGACCACCTCTCTACCATAAGGATTGCACCATGTTGCTGGATATTACTGTAATCAATCATGTTCTTTTTAGTAATATTGCTTCATAGTGTTTTGTTAACTGTTGAACTAGCAGAGCTAATTGTATGCAGTGGAAGGACTTCCATATCTGAAGGGCACTTGGATGGAAAAGTACTAGAGGTACATTCATTGGATGACTAATGCAGAGATTCAGTCCTGTCAGTTCCAGATGGGGATAAGAAAGACCTCTGTCTGACCCACTGGTGATCCACAACCAGTCATCACATGGAATCACTATGTTTGTAGGGCACTGAATCCATTCTGGATTTCAACCTGAACTTTTTAAAAAATCTATCAAAGTTCAGTAGCAGCCGATGGTTATGATGTCTGTGGGCTACCGAATCCTCTTTGAGTTTCAATCTCAGTTTTAAGGAAGGTGCTGAGACCCTATCTCCACCATAGATTAAGAACCTTGGATAGCTTCTTTAATATTTGGACTAGAACTCAGACTGAATTCACTGCCTCACTAAGATAGAAGCTACCAGCCCCCAACAGTCACAGTGATTAGCTTATTGGAGAAGTACCAAAGGCTGGAAGAGTTGCTTTTTCAGACTGCAGCTTCGGAGTCTCAGGGGTTGAGAGAAATATGAATCAGAATGGGGTAATGTGATAGGGTAGGGAGGGGGAAATCATGTGGCCCTCCTGATGTCAAAGGATTGCATCTCCCATTAGCCCTAAGTATCAAAGCCAATGATAAGGAAGGCTGGGATCTGCAGATATACATAATCATGCATGATTTCTTCCCGCTGCATTAGGGTCTCAAGTTTTAAAACCTCTCCCCTTGCTCCACTTTTGCAAATGAGATCAAGGAAGCAAGTCTGTTAACCCAAAGTCACTGTTTGTAATGAACAGGAACTGATGTCTTCATTTTGAGGGTGAAATGTGACTTCTGCACCTACAGGGCTGCCCCCTCCCATTCTTTTGTTATTTGCCCAGGTGAAAAAAAGGAAGTTACACCTGCAAAGACAAAATCAAAGGAATGGGAAGGTAGAGCCCTGGAAGAGAATAGGAGGGGGAGCACTCACTTGGGTGGGGGAGACATTCACTTTTTTTTTTTTTACTTTTGCAGGGGCTCTGCACCCCAAATCCTCAAGGAAGTCAAGGGGCCACTGTACATGTCACATTATAAGAAAACAATTTATATTAATTGGCATGACCCAATACTTCTGCTTTCCAGAAGCACAGCATTGAGACAGCATTGGAAGTTGTTGTCTCCTGTGTCAGTGCAGTGATATATCCACTCCATGTTTTCGTCCAAAATTTAAAGTACGGATAGATAAACTACATCCCATTGGATGCATTATGCACTTATGTGGACCAGGGGTAAAAAAAAAGTTATTCTCCAAAATGACCTCTATGGGTTGTGGAGGAGATTCACATCACATTTGTCAGCCCCCTGCCCCCCACAGAGGGAAAAAAGAAATTGGCAAAATCATTCCCCAAAATGCCCCAAATTGCCCTCTAAGGGATGGGTGGGGCATTTCCAACACGTAGTTTTTGGAGGAGAGCAATTTATGCCCAAGAGATACCTTTTTTGAAAAAGCAAGTGAACAGGAAGTGATTTCAGCTCACTTCCTGTTATAAAACAATCTCTCTGTCAAGGTTCTTGCCAGGCAGCCAAGGTCTCCTCTGAGTGGGCGGCAGAGGGAAGAGGAGATGTGGCCAGACAAACAGGTGCAAGGTCAGCAGGATTGTTTAGGTTATGACTTGTGTACTAGAGAAGGCCTCGTGCCAGAGCACTGACTGGGTCATCCCACTTGTTTCAGGGTGACAGAGAAGCATAAAAAGGCTGGTGTTTGCCTTGACCAGCTGCCAGTTAGAAGTGCCTAGCCAGACCTGTCAGTTTACTTGCTGTAATGGGGAGATGCTGCCCATTTTATCCTCTGTTATCTCTTCTTATTCTTACTACTTAATTGCTGTTGGAATGTTTTTCCAAGAGCCTTTATCTTAGAGTGCGGCAATACATTCTGCCTCTAAGTCCTACTTAATAAGCCTCTGGAATTCTTTCTGCTTCACTGGGACCCTCTGCTGTGGCGAAGCCTTGCTTCACTCATTGCACTCTGCTCATGCTCAGAGGAGCAAGATCCTAACAACCCTGACAGGTTATGGGCCCAGCCTCACGCTTCTGATGCTCCAGAGGGTCAAGTGGACCAGGTGAAGCACCAGTTCCAGTCTGCAGCTGCTTGCTGAGAGCCTGCTGGTAAGTGAGAGTCCTGGCATAGGAGGGGCCTGGAAGGCAAGAGAGGCTGCAGGGTTGGCATCCATGGGGAGTGTGAGTCTGTCCTGGACAGATTGAATGAGAGGAATTATCTCACCTGGGCAGTGAAGATGGAGATGTATCTGTGGAGAGAGGGGTTGTGGAAGGCTGTTGCTGATCCCCAGTGCCTCCCCTCAGTGTAGCAGATGCCAGAATAGAGGAGGAAGCTCTTAGCAACATTTTTCTGGCTTTGGAAGACAGCCAGGTAAACCATATCAGGCATCTCACCACAGCACGGGTGTGTTGGGACGCTTTGCAGGCCATGTACATCTGCCCCACAGCTGCGAGTAAGCTGTCCCTGATAAAGAGGCTGTACAGGGCACACCTGCAGCCTGGTGAGTGCATGCAGGACCATCTCCAGCATTTAACCTCCCTGTTCGTTGCCCTGCAAGAGGGGGGAAGGAGATCTCCGAACCTGACAGAGTCTTCTGCGTACTCAGCTCCCTAGATGGGATGTGTTCGTGGCCACCATCAAAGGCCTGAGGGAGCAGGACCTCACTGAGCAGTACATTTCTGGGCGTCTGTACAAGGAGGAGGAAAGGCATACCGAGAGGATTCGGCAGGAGCTCATCAACAGCAGCAGCAGCAGTGGTGGCAGCAAGAGGAATGCCAAGGACACTGACTTTCATCAGACTGAGTCTGACCCTACAGAGAGGGTGAATGCTGTGAAAAGATGTTTCTGGTGTGGATCCACAAAACATCTATGGGAGGACTGTCCAGACAATGGAGGCAGCACGCCAAAGCCTCAGGGCAAGAGAGCCAAGGACAAAGGGAGTTGCCGGCTGGTTTCAGCTACGGTTAAGAGCTGTGAAATTCAAGGGGCTCTCTGGCTGCTAGATAGCAGGTATTCCCAACATCTGGCTAATAGCAGTAGCATGTTTAAGACACTGGGCAAAGCAAACATTGACTCTGTTTCCCTTGCAAATGGTTCTAAATGCAGAGTGAAACGTATGGGGGAAGCCTTTGTTCCTGCCCTGGGAAAATGCCTGGATAATGTGCTTTATGTGCCCTCATTAGAGTTTTGCCTGCTGTCAGTATCTGAGTTGGCACTGAGTGGGCATGACGTTCTGTTTTCTGGGAATGTGGGCAAGATAATTAGAAAAAGGACAGTGTGTGCGGTCAGCGAACTCAGAGACCTGCTGTATAAATTCATGCCAGAACAAAACACCCCCATGGCGTATAGCAATAAGCCCCAGCATGATAGTTGCATCCACCTGTTGCATAGGAGGATGGGGCATGCCAGTTTCCAAGTCCTAAGGAAACTTCCTGAGTGCTGTAAAGACTGCAGAGTTAACCCTTGTGATGCCTTT
Organism: Cyclura pinguis; assembly: GCA_030412105.1. Taxonomy (NCBI): domain Eukaryota; kingdom Metazoa; phylum Chordata; class Lepidosauria; order Squamata; family Iguanidae; genus Cyclura; species Cyclura pinguis. The sequence continues at coordinate 9,752,539 of CM059599.1, read as the reverse complement.
TTGGACTGTGCTATCTGCAACAGTCCAAATCAAAGGTATAGCTTTTTCCTAAGTTCAGTACCAGGGTATCAACGCAGCCTTTTCAATTGGTGCACTCCGATTTCATTGGTCCCATGCCAAGGTCTCAGGGTGGTGTATGGTACGTGATGCTTCTGGTAGTTGATTACAACAGGTACACATTCTGCTCTCTCCTGTAACAAAAATCTGAGGTTTGTGGAGTGTTTAAGAATTGGTGTGGCTTTGTGGAATGGCAATTTGAGTGCAAAGTCAAAGCTCTCCAGACTGACAGGGGAAGTGAATATTTGGCTGGGAGTTTGCAGCACTGGTTAAAGAAAAAGAGCATTAATCACAGGCTAACGACCTCCTCATTCTCCGCAGCAGAACGGCCTGGTGGAACGTAATGGGGGAGTGCTGCAGATAATTATGAGTTCCTTGTTGTCAGATTCTGTCTTGCCTCAGAAAGCTTGGGGTGAGGCAATGCTTACTACCAATTACATTCGTAACAGGCTGTGGAGCAGTGTTGTGAATCTAACTCCCTATGAAAAGCTGTATGGCAAGAAGCCCTCTGTTGCTCACATGAAAGTGTTTGGGAGTTATGCCTGGATACACATGCCTAAAGCCCAAAGGAAACAGGAGCAGCACAAAGCCTGCAGGTTGAGATTTGTAGATTACACCCCCGGAGGTTAACAGTTCGACCTCTGTAATGGAAGCGTGGTGATATCCCGAAATGCTCAGTTTGAAGAGCACAGTAATTGGAAAAAGATGCATGCAAATTCTGAGGTGCTCCTTCCAATTAGTAATGAAAGTGATGCTGAGCACAGCACGGCCTTCTTCTCCTGCAGTGAGCCCTCCAAGGGTTAAGCAGAAGGAGGAGACATAAACTGAGCTGGGACAAGTGTCTCAGAGTGCAGAGCAGTCTGATGGGTAGGAGAAACCTGGCTGGAAACGAGGCAGATCTTCTGATGATGAGGGGGAGTTACAAATTCCTAGGTGGTCTGAGAGGAAAACAAAAGGCATTCCTCCACAGAGATTCGTGGTGCAAAACAGTGTGAGAGTTTGCTAAGTTTCCTGTGAGCCTGAAACCTTTGAAGATGTTATGAGTTTGCCTAAGGCACAGGCTGACTGCTGGTTTGATGCCATGGACCAGGATATGGAATCCATGCACAAACATGGAGCATTTACTTTATGTAAGTTGCCAGATGGTGTGACTCCAGTAGGCTGCCGGTGGGTGTACAAACTCAAACCCCTGGCTTCGGGGGAGGTAAAACACAAAGCCAGGCTTGTGGCTCAAGGTTGTTCACAGAGGAAAAACAAGTCGTTTGATCAAGTTTTTGCGCCAACTGCCAGAAGTGAGAGTATCAGGCTGGTGTTAGCTCTGACAGCACAGAGAAATTCATTGGTACACCACTTTGATATCACAACAGCCTATCTCAATGCGGAGTTACCAGAAACGATCTGTATGCAGCAGGTGCCAGGGTATGAAACTGGTAATCCAAATCTGGTGTATAGGTTAAACAAAGCCATCTATGGGCTCAAACAGTCTGTCTGTTCCTGGACCAAGTGCCTGGATGGTGCTTTGCAGGGCTTGGGTTTCAAGCAGAGTGTGGCAGATCCGTGTGTGTACACCAAAGCTTCTGAGAAAGACCTTGAACTTTTGATAGCCTTTGTTGATGACTTGTGCTTAGTCACAACAACAAAGGAACAGGTAACAAGGTTTGCCAAGGAACTGGGTAAAAAGTTCCCAATCAAAGACCTGGGACCCATAAAACAGTACCTGGGTATTGAGGTACATAGAACAGAGAAAGCATTTCTGCTTTGCCAGAAGCAGAAAATATTGCAACTGCTGCAAATTTTCAACATGATTGATTGTAAAGGTATGCAAACCCCCATTGTACAGGGCCTGAAATAGCCCAGGAAGAGGAGCAACAACTAAAAGCCTGAAAATACAGAAGATAATAAACACACATTTTTAAATTGTCTATCATGTAAAAATGCCCATGATTTAAAACAATATCAGATCACCTAAAAGACATGTGAATGACAAAAATGCAGTACACACAAACCATTAGAAGCCTTTTGCCTGATGAATCAACAAATTTTAAAAACCACCACCATTTTTCATACCCTCCAGAATTTCATGGATGAAAACTGGGACACATGTGGCTAAGCAATATCAAAGTGCGGCCAAGAAAGCAAAAGTTATGAATGAAAACTCACACAAGCTAATCCAGGCTGCAGCAGTTTGCTTTTGTCTGAGCCTACTGGGAAGAGCAAGGATCCACTCCTTTTGGTCCTTTCACCCAACTGAATCAAGTGAATGCAGACTACTTTTGTATTTCGACCTCAGCTTGCTGCAGTTGAAGTAGGCTGAGGACAAAAGGGGGACATGGAAGAGAAGAGAGAAATGGAGACATTTTAAAGGTAGCTCAAAAAGCAGAAAGAGAGAAGCTTAAGAGTGATTGTCCTGGGCAAAATGACATGATTGGAGGGTATGGTTTCTGGATTTTCCAAATGACTGGGGGAAGAGGGTTGAATGTTGTTTGGCTAGTAAGACTAAAACCATCTTTGAGGACAGCAGCAGGCAAGTTCTTGTTGTCCGGGAAACATAGTAATCACCTATTGCGTCCTTGTAGCTTCCAGGTTTATTTCTATAGTGATGAAAAAGCCACAGATTTTTTTGTTTTTTTTGGGGGGGGGGGTAACTGGTGACACCAAGGGCACAGGTGTCTTTAGTTGTCAGATGAAGGCCATTTTGATCACCATGCAGCTCTGACACTTTAAGTAGTGTGATTGAATGAAGAGATTGCAATCTGTTCTGTTGGACAGCAGTGCTGCTTTACCACTGGTCATGGCATCTACTCAGAAGTTTTAAGGCTAATTCTAGTTTGTGTTGCTTGATCTGTGAGTGACTGAAACCTGTGCCTCTAAAAATATAAAGTCAGAATAAATAATTGTGGGCATCAATGTGCTGCAAATACTAATATTTCTAGACAAACTGGAAATAATCTTCTCATGTCTAAACAATGTACACAAGAATTTGACTGCAAGTTTATTTGCATTCAGAAAATAGCAAGAGAAAGAGAAAGAATACTCGAAAGAAAGAAAGAAAGAAAGAAAGAAAGAAAGAAAGAAAGAAAGAAAGAAAGAAAGAAAGAACTCAAATGTCAGTGTGGATTTTTTTTTTTCTTGATCCAGATGAATGCTGATTCTGATGGGTATGAAAGAATGGATGAAGCGTTTGCAGGATCAGAGACGTTCTGCTGGCCAAGTTCTCGAGATCTCAGAGGAGGTCACCAATGGTTCCCTCACTTTCCAGGCAAGGTTGTGCCATCGCTATCCATAGATATTGTAGGAATACAACAAAATGAATTACGGTCCACATTTAGATGGATGTAACCAGAGATCCAGGGACACAGCATATTGCAAATATGCATTTCAGTGACATTAAAAGAAAAACTGTGCAGAGCAACAAGGCCAGGCTGTGGCCAGTGTATCTTAGTTTCATATTCCTTAGATTCTAAACACGCGTTAGTGTGGGGACTTTGATTTTAAATGTCCGTAGACAATGAACCAGCATAATTATGAGTGCATGTAATGTGATGCCATGTACTAGTATTTGCATGTTGCCTTTTTATGGTTTTATATAACCATTGAAGAAGGTCATAAGAATATACACAGTTGAAATATCTGAAGCGATCTCATGTAGAATTTCTGTTTTACCTCCTGCCTTCAGGAAGAATTGCCCGGGGGGCTTGCAGTCTGCCTCCCTGTCCTGCAAGGCTTGGCTTTGTTTAGCCAGAGGGTATAGTGCCTGAGTAGTATGTCCAGTGTGCAAACTGGGAACACACATGAACACATTTTCTGGAGAGGGAGAGGAGCCCAATCAGTCCCCTTCCTCTGCCAGCACCACCATCCCTCAGGGAAGCACTACCACTCCTTTTTCTGCTCCAGGAACCTCAAAGCAATGGGTCTTTCTTCTTCCTCCTCCTCCAGCATCCCACAAGCCCTTCCAAAGCAGTGCAGCTCTTCCCACTGGGAAGCACTGCCCCCTGGACTCCACAGCAAGGGTTTGCTTCTCCACCTGCCGTCCAACATGGAAGGCAGTATTGCAGCGAGGGAGGGAGGGAGGGAGGGAGGGATGAGGGAGAAAGAAAGCCTGGCCTCCTCCTCAGCAAGCAAAGGCACACGGTTTGTGGGAAGGAGTGAAAAAAATTCTCTCCCTGGCCTTGAGAGGGTGAAGGGAATTGATGCAAAGAATGGGACAGGGAAGACCTGGAAAGGAATGGGAGGGGGGGTGCAGTGGGAGTTATTCCATTTTTTCCCTTTTCATGAGGGTTCTGTGCCTCAAACTCTTGTGAAATTGAAGGGGCTATTGTATTGCCCATTCTGAACATACCTACTCTGAAGAGCCTCTCCCCTGAAGAATATTTTTCTTACCCTGTGCAGCATTTCTGCAAAGAATTGCATTTTCCAATGGTCACAAAGCCATCAGGACATTTCAACAGGTAGCAGACTGCACCAGCTCCGTAACAGTCTATGTAAGTCTTGATCTTTTATGTGGCCCCTGGGGAAAGAAGAAACGAAGTGAGAGTTTTTGAATGTCGTGATGCAAAGCAGGATGAAGAAAGGCTGGAGCAAAGAGATGGGTCTATCTGTAGGACACCACTGTCCTACAAATGTTAGCTATCTTTCTGCTCAAGCTTTCCTCCCTACGTAGGAATGTTTTTCCTTTCAGTTAGCTCCACACTTGAGTAGATCATTCTGCTGGAGGTAGTGCTGATTGGCTAGTAACTGTGCCAGCAGCCTGAGGGTTCCCTTAGTCTCCGGAGCCGTTTTGCATGGGCATGTAACAATGTTTCCCTTGTTCATGTACAGACCAATGCAAATACAAATGGCGCCTCCATAAAAATAACACAAAGGGCTACTCCACTGTAACATAAACAAAAAAAAACTCAAAAAACTGACCCAGCCTAATATTTAGCTATATCTCTAGGTATCAAGAGAGTTTAGAAGCCAAGGGAATCCTGGACCAAGCACATATAATCCTTTTCTAGCGCCAAGATGAAAAGTTCAGAGTTTGAGTTCTCATCCTGGAGAGAAGTGGCTAGAGGGGTGCCACAGGGTTCTGTCCTTTGCCCAGTGCTGTTCAACATCTTCACCAATGACTTGGATGAAGGTATAGGGGGTATGCCGATCAAATTTGCAGTTGACACCAAATTAGGAGGGGTTGCTAATACCCCAGAGAACAGGATTAAAATTCAAAATGACCTTAACAGATTGGATAGTTGGGTCAAAACTAACAACATGATTTTCAGCAGAGAGAAATGTAAGATCCTATACTTAGGCAGAAAATATGGAATGCACAAATATAGGATGGTGGGAAATGCCTGGATAACAGTACATGTGAAAGGAATCTAGGAGTCTTGGTGGACCACAAGCTGAACATGAGTCAACAGTGTGATGCAACGCCAAGAAAGCCAACACAATTCTTGGTTGCATCAATAGGAGTATGGTGTCTAGATCAAGGGAGGTAATGGTACCACTCTATTCCACTTTGGCTAGACCGCATCTGGAATATTGTGTCCAGTTCTGGGCACCTCATTTCATGGAGGATATTGACAAGCTGGAGCGTGTCCACAGAGAGGTGACCAAAATGGTGAAGGGTCTGGAAGCCATGCCCTATGAGGAGCAGCTTAGGGAGCTAGGTATATTTAGTCTGCAGAAGAGAAGGTTAAGAGAGGACATGATAACCATGTTTAAATATTTGAAGGGATGTCATGTCGAGGAGTGAGAGGGCTTGTTTTCCTCTGCTCCAGAGACTAGAACAAGGAGCAATGGATTAAAACTGCAGGAAAAGAGATTCTACCTAAACCTGAGGAAGAACTTCCTGATAGTCAGAGCTGTTCGGCAGTGAAATATGCTGCCTCAGAGCAGTGACGTAGACTTGAGTTGACTGAGTCAGACTCAAGTCAGACTTATGTTGATTCAGTGATTCGACTTGGACTCACTCACCAATAAATGATGCACTGACTCAACTCGATTCAAGACTTGTATATTTTTAATGATTGACTTGCTGCCCTTGGTTCAGTAACATAGTACATTTATCTAGAAACCTTACAACTTTGAACAAGTTTTCCATCACTTTTTGCCTACTGGTCACATGACGATCTGTCTCAAGACCAATGTGTGGGCACATTTTCAGAGGGGAACAGCAAATAGGTTAGGCAATGGGATTGAGATCTGCTCAGCAGCCTGACCTCACTGCATATCGGAGGAGCCTTCTAAAATGTTTTGTAAGCATACAAGACAAGATTCGCCCCCAGAGTGCAGGGTGAATTTCTCAGAGGGGAACAGCAAATGTGTTAGGCGACAGACTTGAGGAGGAAGAATCCTTCCTTCTAAAGCTTTTGAAACTTCAGCAATAGGGAGTAAGAAGTATCCTATTTCCCCCTTCTGAAAAAGCCTTCAGCTTCAGAAAAGGAAAGTAAGAAGTATCCTATTCCCCACTTCCGAAGCTGCAGATGGCAGAATCAGAAATGTGGAGGGCTGACTCTGCTTAAATCATTAAAACTAACTTTTTGACTCTCTCCAGATATTCTGGAATACAGGTTGGTTATAAGATTGGCTCCAAGACTTGAGACTTGACTTGAAAGCATCTTCAAGGACTTAAGACTTGACCTGAAAATTGAAGGTAGAGACTTGAGACTTGACTTGAGACTTGGAGTAAAAGACTTAAATACATCACTGCCTCAGAGTGTGGTGGAATCTTCTTCACTGGAGGGTTTTAAGCAGAGGCTGGATGGGAGCGCTCTGATGTGTATTCCTGCATGGCAGGGGATGGGCTGGATGGCGCCTGTGGTCTCTTCTAACTAACTATGATTCTATGATCTAGCTCATACTCAAACCAGGGTTTTTTTTTTTTCCATTTTTGGTATGATGTATCCCAGAATTATGAGGTGTGCGGTGCTGTGGACTTCACAAGAACTCTCTCCTTCCTTCGTGCATGCAGCATCTTGAGCAAACAATCCACTCCACCCATTTATTCCTTTGCATTACCTGAAGTCAGTGGTGGGGCATCTTCGAGTAAATGGGATCTAAGATGTTTCTACTAAGATCTGCCAGCCACAGCCCCATGCAATAGAGATGGAAGAGACTGCAAAGGTGGTCTGGTCCAAACCTCTGCCATGCAGGAATACACACAAAAGCACTCCTGAGAGGTCCACAACCATTCCCTGTTTTAAACAGAGGATGAATAGCCATCTCTGAGAAGATTCCACCGTCTTCCAAGGCAATGTGCCACTGTTGAACAACTTTTAGAATAAAAAAAAAATTCTTCTTAATGCTTAGGTGTCATTTTTTTTTCCCTTGTACTTTGAATCCATTGGTTCATGCTCTCATCTAGTCTAGGCTCTGAAGCAGCAGAAAACAAGCTCCTCCATCTTCTATATGACATCCCTCTAGATATGTAAAGATAGCCAATGTAGAGTGAATAGCTATTCTTTTTCACATGAAAGCTCACATGTGACAGCCCCTTATTCCTCACTCAATTGGTTTTTCAGTTCCAACCTAATAAAGCACCCTGAGACTATCACTTATGCCACCCTTTAAACACTACCCTTGTGTCAAAGGATTAGGGACTTAAGGATTCATCTAGAACCAAATAGTTTATTTATGGTAGTGTGGTCTTCTGTATTATCAGTGACTTTAGACAACTCAGGTTGATTCAGTAGTTATAAAACAAACAATATCCTTTATATCAGTAACATTAGAAATAAAGTATCTTGTCAAGGCTCTTGTAAAGTGCAGTGTCTTTATATCAAACAAGTCAAACTTCAAATCTCAGCATTAGACCTTTTCCTCAGCTGCTTAAAGACAAACCATCTACCCACTCTTGCCAAGATCTCACTGAAGGCTCTCTGCCTACATATTAGATGTAATTCCTGTCATTCATAAGCCCCCTCCCCCCCCCCACACGACTGTGCTGGGTTGCACTATAAAGGTACTACTCCTAATGCCTAGGAATCCACCATTAAGTTGCACTTCCATTTCTAATAGCTGACTCCCAAAGCAACTTTGTCACATTAGGGCAGTAAAGATTGGCAGATATTTTATTTTATTCTGGCTGGCAGCATAGCACACACTCCCAACTATGAAGTTGGGAAACCAATTAAAAGTTCCTCTTCTTTCTCTGATGAGGAAACTAATATGAGGAGATTACTTGCTCCTGGGGTTTGATCTCCCTTGACTGAAAACATATGAATATCCTTTTCTGTTTATCAGCTCCTTACCAGGTTCATAGAGGAGTCCAAGAACAGCAAAGAGAAGGTAAAGGAACTTCATTGCTCAGTTCTTTTCGGACCCAAGAGCACACTTGCAATAGACCACCTCTCTTCCTTTATAATGCCGTAAGAATTGCACCATATTGCTGGATATTACTGTAATCAATCATGTTCTTCTGAGTAAAATTGCTTCATAGTTAACTATTGTACTACCAAAGCTGATAGTATGCAGTGGAAGGACTTCCATATCTGAAGGATACTTGGATGGAAAAGTACTAGAGGTACATGCTTGGGATGACTAATGCCACAGATTCAGTCCTGTCAGTTCCAGGTAAAGTTAAGAAAGACCACTATCTGACCCACTGGTGATCCACAAGCAGTCATCGCATGCAATCACCATGTTTGTGAGGAATGTAATCCACTCTGGATTTCAGCCTGAACTTTTAAAAAATCTATCAAAGATCAGTAGCATCCTATGGTTACCATGTCTGTGGGTTACTGAATCTACTCTGGGTTTCCATCTCAACTTTAAGGAAAGTGCTGATTCCCTATCCCCACCATTGATTCAGAATGTTGGATAGTTTCTTTTGGATTTGGACTAGAACCCAGACTGAATTTACTGCCTCCTGTGAGACAGAAGCTGCCAGCCCTCAATAGCGAGAGTGATGAACTTACTAGGAAAGTACCAAAGGCTGGAAGAGTTGTTTTTTCAGACTTTAGCTTCCAGAGTCTCAGGGGTTGGGAGAAATTTGAATCATAATGAGCTAATATGATAGGGCAGGGGGGTGGGAATCATGTTGTCCTCTACATGTCAAAGGACTGCAACTCCCATTAGCCCTAACTATCAAAGCCAATGATTTCCTCCCTGTGCATTGGGGTCACAGATTTTGAAACCTCTCCCCCTTGCTCCACTTTTGCACATGAGATCAGGGAAGCAAGTCTGTTAACCCAAAGCAGCTGTTTATAACAAACAGCAACTGATTTTTTTTAGTTCTGCCGGTGAAAAGGTCAGTTTGTATGGAGCCTTCTGCCTAGCTCACTTCAGATTGCCCACAGGTTGCGGAATCCAGTGGATGAAAAATTAGCAAGGCGAAGAAAAAGACAGTGGAGAAAGGGGAAGTTGAGGTTGAGTCTTTGCTACAAAGTTCCTCCAGCAATTTAAGACAGAGGACTCCAAAAGGTATTAATTAAAAATGAATTAATAATTATTTTTAATAAATGAAGATCTCAATGGAGGAGACTCCACCTTGTTTTATGACCAGGAATAAAGCTGGGGGAACACCAGGAAAAGAACTTGAATATTTAAGCTTGCTGTCTTAGCACTACAGAGACTTAAAATAAAATAAAACAAAACAAAACAAAATAGGTGTCTTTAAGGAGTCAGCAAGCATGAAGATATCAAACTGAAAGCAGAAGGAAAAGTCAGCAGCTGTGAGAAGGTCAGGTACCAGCACATGCCCATAAGTAGACCATATTTATGGATTACAATACTGAGTTTTCCTAAAAGGGTGGAAATTTAACAGAGTTTGGAAGGGAAAGCCATCCCATGTGATTGTTGCGGTCATCATCCTCATGATCATGATCACCATGACATCAGTGACATGAGTAAAATGTGGGCTGGACAGGGCTACTGTCAGATGGATCTGTAACTGGTTGACTGACCGTTCCCAAAGGGTGCTCACCAATGGCCGCTTTTCATCCTGGAGAGAAGTGACTAGCGCGGTGCCACAGGGTTCTGTCCTGGGCCCAGTGCTGTTCAATATTTTCATCAACGACTTGGATGAAGGAATAGAGGGCGTGCTCATCAAATTTGCAGATGACACCAAATTGGGAGGGGTTGCTAATACGCCAGAGGACAGGATCAAAATTCAAAATGACCTGGACAGATTGGAGAGCTGGGCCAAGGCTAACAAAATGAAATTCAACAGAGAGAAGTGTAAGGTCCTACACTTAGGTAGAAAAAATAGAATGCAGAACAACAGGATGGGGGACACATGGCTGGATGGCAGTACGTGTGAAAGGGATCTAGGAGTCTTAATAGACCACAAGCTGAACATGAGTCAGCAATGTGATGCGGCAGCCAAGAAAGCCAATGCAATTCTCAGCTGCATCAATAGAAGTATGGTGTCTAGATCGAGAGAGGTACTGGTACCACTGTACTCTGCTTTGGTTAGACCTCATCTTGAATACTGTGTCCAGTTCTGGGCACCCCAATTCAAGAAGGACATGGTCAAGCTGAAGCAGGTCCAGAGGAGGGCGACCAAAATGGTGAAGGGCCTGGAAGCCATGCCCTATGAGGATAGACTTAGAGAGCTGGGTATGTTTAGTCTGCAGAAGAGAAGGTTAAGAGGGGACATGATAGCTGTGTTTAAATATTTGAAGGGATGCCATGTAGAGGAGGGAGAGGGCTTGTTTTCTGCTGCTCCAGAGACCAGGACAAGGAGCAGTGGATTCAAGCTGCAGGAAAGGAGATTCCACCTGAACCTCAGGAAGAACTTCCTGACAGTCAGGGCTGTCCGGCAGTGGAATCTGCTGCCTCGGAGTGTGGTGGAGTCTCCTTCTTTGGAGGTTTTTAAGCAGAGGCTGGATGGCCATCTGTCGGGAGTACTTTGAGGGTGTTCCTGCATGGCAGGGGGTTGGACTGGATGGCCCGTGTGGTCTCTTCCAACTCTACATTTCTTTGATTCTATGATTAGAGGGTATGGTTTCTGGGTTTTCCAAATGATTGGGGGAAGATGGATAAAAGTTTTGTGGATAGTAAAACCATCTTGGAGGACAGCAGTGGGCAAGTTCTTATTGTCTCAGAAACATAGTGAGCCCTTATTGAGTCCCTGCAGCTACCAAGTTTGTTGGTAACAGTGATGAAAAAGCCCCCCCCTCTGTTTGGTTTTTTTTGGTGGGAGGGTAGCTGGTGGTATCAAGGGCACGGATGTCTTGAGTTGTCGGGTGAAGGCCATTTTGATCACCATGCAGCTGTGACTGTTTAAGTAGTGTGATGAGGTGGACAGGTTAACATTTGTTCTGTTGAACTGCAGTGGTGTTTTATCATTGGGTGATCATGGCATCTACTCAGAAGTCTTAAGGTTAATTCTAATTTGTGTTGCTTGCTGTATGAGAGACTGAAGTCAGTGCCTCCGAAAGTATAATAAATAATTGTGGGTGTCAGTGTGCTTCCAATGGTAATATTTCTCGTTAAACTGAAAGGACTCTTCTCCCACCTAAATAATTCATACAACAATTTCACTGCAAGTTTATTTGCATTCAGAAAGCAGCAAGAGGAAGAGAAAGACAACCCTAAAAAGAAAGACCATGCCAAATTTCAGTGGAATTTTTTTTCTTGATCCAGATGAATGGTGATTCTGATGGGTATGAAAGAAAAGAAGAAGCATTTGCAAGATCAGAGGCGTTCTGCTGGCCAGGTTCCTCAAGATCTGAAAGGAGGTCAAATTCCAGATATGGTTCTCTCACGTTCCAGATATGGTTGGTCCATCACTATCCATAGATACTGTAGGAATACAACAAAATGTAGCATGGTCCACACTTAGATGGATGGAACAAGACATCCAGTCAGGTAGCATATCGCAAATATGTATTTCAGTGACATTACATGAAAAATTGTGCAGAGCAACAGGAACAGAGAGTGGCCAGTGTATCTCAGTTTCAGATTCCTTAAATTCTAAACATGTGTTAGTGTGGGGATTTGATTTCAAATATCTATAAGCAATGAACCAGCAAAATTTTGATGCCATGTAGTAGGATTTGCATATTGCCTTTTTATGGTTTTATATAACCCCTAAAGAAGATTGTCAGACTATACCCAGGCCAAAATACCTAAAGGGATCTCAGGTAGAATTTCTGTTTCACCTCCAGCCTGAAGGAGGAAGAGCCCAGAGGGGCTAGCAGTCTGCCTCCCTGTCATGCAAGGCTTGGTCACATTTAGCCAGAGGTGCTTGACCAGTATGCCCAGTGTGCAAACTGGAGACACACAAGAACACATTTGCTGGAGGAAGACAGGAGCCCAGTCAGTTTCTTCCTCCACCAGCACCACTGATCCTCAGACAAATGATCCCCCTTTTCTGCTCCAGGAACCTCAGAGCAGGGGGGTCTTTCCTCCTCCTCTTCCAGCATCCCTCAAGACTTCCAAAGCAGTGCAGCTCTTCCCACTGGCAGGCACGGTGTTACTGCCCTGGCTAGTCCGAGCTTTGGAGATATTAAATATATCCTCTTGATATCATAATTCGGTTTCACTTCTCTATTCCTCTCCACGTGCTTGCAACACCACCGGACAAGCACGTAAACAAGCTCGGCCGTTAATAGCCGTAATATTCAAAATACAATACAGGCAGGCCAGAAATAGCTGACTCACTGCTTTAGGAGACCTCCAGGCAAGTACTCTAATTAAGTATGCACACAACTTACAAAAGAGCCTCTGCCCCGCGATGGCAGCTTGATGGGTAACCTATACAATACCCAAGTACTCTGCGTTTGCATACTGGCTACTCTATTGAGAACCGCTACGATAACTCAATCATTCAGATTCTGACCTTTCGGAGGCTTTGTCTCCAACTCCAAATCTATTGTTTTTCCCTGAGTACAGCATAGCCTGCAGTCACAATTCTCCTCATAAAAACCCTTGATTCTGAGACCTTCCTCGGAACGCTCCCCAGTTTCATCCCGCCTTGCTGCCACTTTGCTTGGCGAGCCTCCCCTCAGCTCCACTTGCTGAGCTACATCACACCCCAGCCTCGCTCTCTATTTTTCCGGGCTTCAGGACAGGAGAAGTATCACCCAAACCAGCAACCCCTCTAAAAATCCCTCTATACCACTCCAACCTTTACTTTCTTTAGTTATCTTGTATGAGTGTGTCACATACACTGTTTTGCTTGTATTTAATAAACATTATTTATTATTTCAAATTCTGTGTTCTCCTTGACTCGACCCGACCCCGTAGACATAGGGTTCAAGATCTCGCTACGTTACCCTGCCTCTCATAATGCTAAGCAGTGCTCTGAGCTAATTTTCCCCACCTTTAGTTGAGCACATTTTGGTGTCCCTCCCGGGACCCCCAGTACACAGGGTAACAGAGTGGTGGAGTAACGCGGGCAGCCCCGGTACTCCTAATTTGAGAAGGAGTTGCAAACCTCCTCAAATCAGGCTGGTACTGACTTAGGTGATGGTCAGTCAAGTTGTTAGAGCGCTGTTAGGCAGGAACACATGTGTGTGGAGTCTGTGTGTTTGAGCTCTAGAGCTTTTCTATCTGGGTGGTTCTGCTCCTTTTCATTCTTGGCCGTGTACGGTGGCCGTACCTAAGTGTTCACTAGCTTTGGCAGTGAATCATTGTAGATGACAGGACCGTGCAAGTGGCTGACCCAGGAAGTACCTCCCTAACTTGGGGTCTATCGTGGGCTGAGATCCGAAGTGTTAGAGTGTTAGCACGGTAGGAACAGTCTACACTCATCTGACACCATAGCAGTAAGGCAAGAATAGCACTTAGGGAAGAAATCCCCCCCCCTTAGAGTTATATACGGGTGCCTCCCGTCAGTTGTTATTGTTGTGTAGCTTTGAGAGTGCGGGTGCGTCCCGCTAGTAGTTGTGAAGCGTGAGTGTATCCCGCTGTGTAATTTCAGGTGTGTCCCGATTGGCTAGCCGATGAGGTGCGGGTGGTGATTCCCGACCTAGCCTAGGGTTTAGAGGTTTAGCCCATGGTAAAGGAAGGTACCCCTCACCCAGACAGACAGACACTTTATCTCGGTCATTGACCAATAAAACAATAATAAATACAGAATAAATACATAAAAACTAACAAGGACCAATAACAAAATTTAAACGACTCGCATCAACCACTATTACTATTATTAACCATTTGAAAACGTATCTTACACATAATATACAAAAACCTTGCTACTTTGAGCATAACAGTTTGCTCCTGATTATCCAGCAGATGGCGTAGATAAAAACCATCAGAATGTCCTGGGAATTGGATTAGTAGAGGAGCGATCAGCTCTTGTCGAATGTCTCGGTAAAACTGACAATATAGAAGTACATGAATTGTAGTTTCTACCGGCATCGGTATTGCAAGGGCAAAATCGCATCTCATAAGGTATTTTCCTATATTTCCCTTCCAATATCGCTGCGGGAAGAACATTAAATCGAACCAATGTTAAGGCTCTCCTGAATTTGGGCACAGTGACGTAGTATAAGTATGCGGCTGGTCTAGAGATCATCAGTTGATTATTGGCAAGTATATAATTAGTAAAGGTAGCAATTTCTGTTTGACCTTCTATATCTAGTATCCTTTGTTTTACAATAGCTTTTGCTTGATCTAATCCTAATCCTAGGATAGAATTGCTCGAAAGTCCACAAAGGCTCAACTTCTGAAGCACAGCTGTTTCCCATGAGGATTTATATTTATCAACCAGAATTAACTGGGTCAGTCCGTTCTGATTATTATGTAGCTTTAGCCAATAGGTAAAGATGTTCAACCAGATACTTGATTCCAATTTACTGACTCCTGCCTCCCTTCGCAATACGGCATTTGGAACACATCGTGCAACCTGAAATATGTTCCTCAGAAATTTTGTTTGAACTCTTTCTAGAGAGATCATATTACTATACATCCCCAGCTGAGCTCCATATATCAGTTGGGCTCGGGCTTTAGATGTAAATAGTTTAATTGCAGCTGGGATGAACTGTGCTCCTTTGCTGAAATAATAATTTTGAATGGCTACAGCAACTCTCTGCGCATTACCGGACACGTAATCTGAGTGAGCATTTCTACTTCCTGAAGCTTGAAAAACTATCCCCAAATATTTAAAGATCTTAACCTGCTCAACTAGTTGTCCTCCTAGAACCCAACTTCTTTGCTTAGGATGTTTTGAAAAAGTAAGAATCTTAGTCTTGGTGTAATTTATTATTAATTCCTCTTCAGCACAGTACTGGATAAGTGATCTAAAGGCTCTCTTAAGGCCAACAGAGGTCAATGACAAGATTACTGCATCATCAGCATATAGTAATAAATTAATATGCCTATGGGCTAATTTAGGGGGATGGAAGGCAGAGTTACTCAGATAAGGAATCAATGAATTTATATAATAGTTAAATAAAAGTGGAGCCAGTACACATCCCTGTCTGACTCCTTTCTTTACTTGTACTTCCTTAGTAACATATCCTTTATTACCAAACCTGACCTTCAATCTGGTATTCTCATGGATTTTGATGAGCAACAGAAGTAAGCGCTTGTCTATTGTGGAATTTTTAAGTTTAAGCCATAATCTGAATCTGGATATTGAGTCAAATGCTGACTTAAAATCAATAAATGCTGCATAGAGAGATTGACCAGCTTGGTGAGTATACTTCTCTGCGAGATGTTGCAGTACCATTGCATGATCTATTGTCGATCTACCTTCCCTAAAACCAGCTTGTTCATCCCTCAAAATACCCTCAGTTTCCATCCAGTCTATTAATTTAACCTGTAGATGTTTAGCATACATTTTACTAATCTGACTTAACAGACTGATTGGATGAAAATTTGCAGGATCATCTCTTTTTCCTTTCTTATAAATTGGGATTATTATAGCTAAGCCCCAGTCTTTTGGAATCATAGCTGTACGGTCAATTACATTGAAAAGTGAAGTTAACATCAGGATCCACCAGTCTAGGTCATTTTTTATTATCTCATAGGTGATAAAATCAGCACCAGGTGCTTTCCCTGGTCTGAGTTGTTTAATTAAGTTCTTGATTTCTACACAAGAGACTGGGGGCCAGTATGGAAGGGAAGATATATCCAGCTCCAATTCAATCATGGAGTGTTCTTTTTCAGCATACATAGATCTAAAATGGTCTTCCCAGATATGGGCTGGAATCTGGGATGATGGTTTATAAATATTTCTTGGGAAAGATGGTGCTACCACTCTCCAAAAGAGAGTGCAGTTATTTGTACTAGCTGCTGCTATCAGACGCTCCCAAGAAACTCGCATATTATCCCTTTTCTTCTGGCGGATCAACTGTTTATACTGTTTTTTCAGTCTCATAAGTTTTGATACTGAGCAAGAGTTGGTTTCCTCTTTATACAATTTGAAAAGCCGCTTTAAGGAATTCCAGGCTTCGTGGCATTCTTGATCAAACCACTCATGTCATGTTCTTAATTTTTGCCCAACAAAATTATGTTGGGGAACAGTTAACAGAGACTGTATTAATTTGATCAAGTTGTTAAAATTATCCAATACCTCGTCATCTGACTTTGAGTTTACTATTAATGAATGAAGGCACTTAGCTGGTTCCCTTCCCAGGAAATCTGTAAGTATTTCCGCTTGATGGGGTGACCATTTAGCGCGTATAAGACAGAGGTCATCAGACATCACTGTAATATGGCATGTAGGTACATACATCCTATCGAAGGCCTTCATACACAACATTACAGGAAAATGGTCACTCTCAGGACGACTGACAACTGAGAACTTAAACAGATAGGGTATTAAACTCATTGAGATGCAAACATACTCTAAAAGGGAGGGCTTAAGGCCTGTCCAGTGAGTGTACTCAGCTGGATAGTCATCACTTGTAGACCCATTCAGAATCACCAAGTTCAATTTGGAAAAAGTTTGCATTAAGCACAATCCTCTATAATCACTGTATGTGTCTTTAGACTGGTGGTACAAAAGGGGGGGGTATAGTTACAGGGGGTAAGTGTTGGCAATGAAATTTAGCAAAGAGCGATCTATCATCTGCTCCAATTCTTGCATTAAAATCACCAGCCACTATGGTGTGCGCTACAGGAAATGCTGCCAATATGTCTTCCACATTTGTGTTCAATTTATCCCATACATGTTTTATCTGTGCACGAGCATATAAAGGTGGAATATACACATTGATCAGTACAAGTTGGATCTCGTTGAATTGAAGCAAAACTGCCAATGTATATTGGTCTAATGAAGGTAATCTAATTACTTGTACCTGTAATAAAGTAGATATCAGTATACCCAACCCCCCACAGAGCCTCCCACATCCTGTGCCCGGTACAGGATCTAACGTAATTGTCATATACCCTTCCATAAACAAATGTTCCGCGGCCCATGTCTCCTGCAGAAAAATTATATGATATCTAGATACATAAGCAGAGAACGAAGGGTCTCTACTTCTAGATTTCCATCCTGCAATATTCCAGGTAATAAAAGCCAAGGAGACAGCATTTATTAGATGTCATTCAGCTTCATCCGTCATGGGGGCTAATACAGGCAATTCTTGATGGCTCATAGCTCCTGCATTGCCTGTTACTGAACTATAATAGCTTGAAGCAGATATCCGGATATCCTTTGGCTTAGTTAAGGGGTCATGTAGAGACTGCTGACCTACTGTCTCTATTTTTTGTGAAACATCACTCTCATCTCCTATCACTGTGGTCAGATCAATTAAATCTCTAACCGGCTGGCTAGGTAAAAATGAAGTTGGACTCTTCGAACTAGAGCACCTTCTTCTTTTTTTCCTCTTTATTGGATTTGAGGCTTCAGGAGTTGTACACGTCGGTGGCCCACCAGAAGGACAACTGGAAGATAATAGGTTGTTAATAGACACTGCAGCAGTAGATACTGACTGCAGCACAGTTTTAACTGCCTCTAGTTTGCACAATATGGTTTGTTGTTCCTCAGTGGAGAGAGTTCCAAACAGCTTAATAAGGTCTTCCTCATCCCCCATGGAGTCACCTGTTATTTGCATTTTCCTCATGATTAAATCATTAGTGTTATTTCTCCAATGTAAACCTTCACTTGGTCTTTGAGCTGTTGGGATAGTCTGCTGTATCAAGGACTGCTTACTAGGCTCATAATCTTCGATGTTTATATCAACCTCCTGCACAAGTTTAGATCTCTTCCTATAGCTTAACAGTGGTTGTACAATATTATTATGAAAAACACGAGTAGGTATAATTGGAAATCTCCTTAGCAATTCCCTACTTTCCAAAATCAATGCAGGAAGGGCAAAATGCTTACATGTAAGTATTATTCTTTCAAAACCAAGCCATCTGGGGAACCAGAAGATTCCTGTTATCTCACTGGGATATATCCTTCTTTGGAGGAGTTGTGAGAGTGAATAAAGTACTACTTGTTTGTTGAACCATTTCCCCTCATTAAGAGGGTTGATTGCAACCTGAAGCAGAATCCTATGCCGCTGTAATGTTAATTCCTCCCTGTTATTTTTCTTGCATGTGATATCTCGTACCACATATGTAGGTTGGGGATATTCAGGAACATCAGAGGTTGGCTTCGCAGGGGGTTTTATTACATGTTTTCCTATTATGTCCTTAAGTTCATCTATTTTTCGATTGATATCTAGTAGCTTTTCAAAAATTGCAATAACTGTTTTAGCTGTTAAAAGGCAATTCTTAGCCACCAGTTCCAGGTCCGCATTCGACTTACTTGTGGTTTTTAAGGTGTTTTCCCCTTTAATCTCTGAAGAGTTTTCTTCAACAGAATAAGAAAAATCATCTGCTTCCCATTCAGATGAGGCATAGGATTTATCCACAAGGTTTATATGTGTAGGTGGGGAGTACAAAAGGGAACAGGACTTGTTTTTTAAATCTTCACACTGGAAAAACTCCTCTAGCCTTTGTTGTCTAAGAGTAACTGCCGCCTCCACAATTTCATTAGGCTCAGTACCCTCTCTCTGTAGCTTGTCAAACTCACTCCTCATTTTAATCAACTCCTTTTTTCCTTTTGGGCTCTTTCTCTTCCTCTTTAGCCTTTTTCCCATTCCTGCCTCGTTGCAGTCATTATTTATAGTTATTTATAGTTATCCGAGGCTCAACTCCAACTATCTGTTTCCAGTTAATCTTGAATACACTAAAGTTTAACCAGGAAATTCCTACAACTGATAAGTCCTTTTAAAATGATTAAAATTAGAATCAAGAGCTCACTGAAACGCTGAAACGCTGCCTGCGGCCATCTTCCTCCTCCCACCCAGAAAACCAGTTAGGGACGGTTCGGTTTTGGCTCCTTGCCCTTTTTCCCCGCTGCTTGGCCAGGCGGCGTAGTAAGTTCCACTGGGTTCGTTTCCCCCCTTCCGGCAGGCGGAGTACTCCTGAGGGTTCCCTGGGTCTAGGTGATCCTTTCCGTCACTCCAGTTCCTGGTCCCGTTTGTAGTTTGTGGTTTGTAACTTGTAGTTTGCAGTTTGTGTTAGAGATAGTTGTGGTTTGTGGAAAAATGGTGGAGAGTAGTAAGGTCACCATCAAGGACCTCACGTTGGAAGAAGAGGTCAGAGGTAAACTAGAAAGGTGGGTGTTGAGTAAGGGGAAATGCCCCTGGAAGGACACCATCTTCCAGACGGCCGATCCCTTTACCACACTCCGGGAAGCGTATGCCCTGGCGCGTAAATCAAAGAACCCTTTCGGACTGTCTAAGGACGCTTTGGCCACTTGGGGACTTTGGCTTACAGCCAGAGATGCTAGTAGTGCCCTGGTAGAGACCAGAGAAAAGTTAGCTAGTGTAGAGAAAGAGAATGCCTGGCTTCAAGTCGAAGTCGAGAGGTTGCGTGCGGACAAAGTAACTTTTGCTTCCGTAGCGCAGGCATCCGCACAGGAGCTTAACAACATCCAGGTAGTGGCACAAACTTGGGAGGAGAAAGCCCACGCCTTAGAGGCTGAGCTGGATCATGCCCGGTCTGCGGCCAAGTTTATGGTGGGGCAAGTGAGAGAACAACAGGAGGCTGTTAGCCACGTAGCTTGCCAGAAACAGATAGCTGCGCTGGACAGCCAGCTCCAAATGCGCAAAGCCTTAATTTCTGCTGTGTGCCTGGAGCTGCTCCCAACGTTCGCTGAGGACTTTTATGGGGAGGCACTGCCCGAGGATGCTCAGGCAACCCTTCCCCACTATCTAGACTGGAGCGACCCTAAGGTCCCAATTCATCGTGTAGAGACACGGTCCACGACCAGATGGACCACCCCCCTTGGAGAAGGCAGTTCTGATAGGCAAGAGATGCAGGAGATGCAGGTCACCGAGACTAGGGTCCCCTGGCGTGCTACTGAGGCCAAAGCAATTGCAGACCAGCTGGGTCCTTTAAACCGGTGAACCGGGATCATGTGGCTAAATGCGGTGATACATTCTCACCCAACAGCCAATGGTCAGGACCTGACCCAACTGGCCCGACTTTGCATGTCCCCTTCCGAACTCCCTACTCTTGAGTCAGCTGTGGCAGCTCGAGGCCTGGTTAGGCTTGACGCACATGACTGGATGAGAGAGGTAGTGAGGATTTTGTGGCCCAGACTGAGTGCAGGTGTGCTCTATGTCATGGAGCAACAGGGTCCTTGAGAGAACCCTGAGGTTTACGTGGCATGAATGCAGCTCCTTGCCATTCTGGCTGAGAAGGTCCCATTGACACCCCATGGGTATGACTTTAACGGCCTCAAGTTTAAGACGCTCCTGTACGGAGGTCTTAATCATGAGACCAAGATGGCATTGGGTTTGGTGGATCCAGCCACCACTAACTGGGAGGAATTTGGGAACAACCTCCGACTGATCTCCGACCTGCTGCGCAAGGCAGGATCCCTTTAACTTCCCAAGACACACAGGAAGGAACCCAGGAATTGGGAACCCATATCCGAGGTCACGTACTCGAATTATGGGCCCCATTCCCAACACTGGAACACTGCACCAAATTCAGTTCCCCGAGGGAACTGGAATCTGCGCCCAGCTCCCAGGCAGGACAACAGGCAGTGGCAGGGAAGAGATTTCCGCAGCCAGCCTGGCAAGGCAGAAAGTCCCCCACAGCAGCCAACTGCCCCCAAACAGCTCTCTTACTCGGGCTCTCCTCGGGAGACGTCTGGTGGATACAATCCCACGGCCCAGACGTACTCCTCGGACAGAGTAAGTGTCTGGAGCATGATCAGAAGGTTCGGGCTGGACATGAGCCAGTTTAATAAGAGGCCAACATCGGAGCTTTTGGAAGCTCTAGCTAAGCAGCTTCAGGTGGGAAGTAAACAGTCGGTCCAGGCAGCGACCGACAGCCCACCTCCAGCTGGATACTACCCCAACCTGGAACTGCAAGCATAGGGATGCCCTCAGTCCAGGAAGCTTCCCTGCAACGTTGTGGCTAGGTTGAAGCCAGACAGGTGGAGAAGGTTCTGGGTGAAGGCAGGCATAGGGACCGAGAGGGATAAGACTCCTGCCACCCTTCTTGTGGACTCTGGTGCAGCAGTAAACGTGCTGCACCCCAAACTTGCGAGGTACGGTGAACCAATGCCCGATCATGTCCAGCTTTCTGGCTATGGCGGGGGAGGGAACCCAACCTAAGCCCTCCAGAGGACACAAGCGCCCAGGGTGCGCTAGAAATAGACAGATTGCACCTCCTCATGACTCAGCCCCGAGTGCGAATCCAGCCACTTCCGAGACCATAGTGCTTTCAGAGCACCTAGAAGGATTACATTAGGCTAAGGTTCAGGAGGAAGCACCATTCTTTCAGTTGGGAGACATGGAAGCCCCCACCAAGTCTGACATTGCCAGCACGTGTGAGGGCCAGGAAAGAGAGAACACAAAGCCTGAGGAAGCCAGCCCCACTCTTCCAAAGCTCTCCATTGCCCCTGCTCTGAGCCCCCGGCTAGAAACCAGCAGTTTCCCCTGGGATTTCCTTGAAGCCTTGGCCAGGAGAGTCCTTCCTCTCTGTGCCATCTTTCAGGGGAATCTCAAAGGAGACTGGGGGTTTAAACAGCAAGAGGTTCCTGCCCAACCAGAGCACAGCATAGCAAAGGCACTCACACTGGCACACCCTGACATGACCATACATACTCCCTTTTGCTGCAGTCCATCTGAAGAGATTTCAATAACGGAGAGTTCTAAATGCCACACGGGGGCGGACATGGCTACTGCCCTCCCCTCCACACGGCTGCTTTGGTGCCAGCGTGTCTTCACGCTTCGAGGCACCCAATTCATTGTGACACTGGGGATCATGAGCAGGGCCAAGCTAGTTTACGGCTCCATCTTGGTCACCGTCATACCTGGAGAGGCAGTTTTCCAGGAGGCATACTGGTCCAAGACCAGCCTCCTCCATGACTTCGAGAAAGGGGTCCCAAACCAGGAGCGGGTGCCGCCACTCCTGCCGGTAATTCCGGAGACCCTGCAAAATGAATGGAAGGGTCAACTGGTTGATCCTGCATTGGTGGTCACCCCCGAGCCGGAAGATCCCGGTGCCCAAAGACCCAATGTGAGCTCCATGATTTGCCAGACTCCTTGAGTTGCAAGGAAGTGCCAGCCATTAATTGGTCTGGGATGTTTGCTTCAATTTACGAGGCGTTTGACAATGGTTGAACGGCTATTGTCCATGGGGAATAGAGGTGGAGTGGCGACCCCTCTGGATCCCCTGATACTGTAAATAGTCCCACCATGTAAATAGTTTTGTTAGTTTTGGTAGAGTTGAAGTAATTAGTTCTTTCTTTGTACGTGTTTTGTGTCTTTAGAAGGTAAAATGTCCCCGTGGACTCTTAGTCTTTTCAGTCATGATGACCCAGTTTCAATTCATTCCCACTAGGCTTTGAACCGGCCATTTGCATTAATGGTATACATTGGATAATAATCATGTCAGTTCTTCTGTTAAAACTCTAATAGGTCTATTGCTCCAGAAGACTGGGAAGATCCTGAGGCTGTACCATCGCCCCCGAGTACCGTGTGTGTGTGGGGGGGTGACGAAGAAAGTTGCCGCTCCATCTGATGGCCGATACTTGGAGATTCCTGGTTCTTCGATGACACCCGTGACTGTGAGGGAAGGTGACCATGCAGCCTTCCACGTGCCACGACGACTGTTTGCCAATCTGAGAAAACCTATGTACTATTCCAGGTCCAAACTCTGCAAAAACTCTGTGCTCCCGAACTTGCAGCAAGCCAAGCTGCACTGACTTGGACATTTTGTTGTTGTTCCTGCTCCGTTGCCTGGATGGACTTATGTTTTGCTCGCCCGCTGCTACCAAAAGATTTTTCATGTTGCAAGGGGGGGGGGTGCCTAGACCTTTGCTTGCACCTCACCTCCCCCGGACTATGAACTTTCATCCTCACTGAACTGTTTGCTCCTTGGATTGCCTTTATTGCCAGACCCATGCATTGGATTTACAGTATTCCATTGATTATTTCATTGTTCAGATTGCATTTACTAATTTACTACCATTACTCATTCTTTGACAGTTCCCTATTGACAGGACAGTTTGACATTGCTTATTGTTTAATTGGTAATTGTTGTTTAATTGACATTTGTGTGTTTGTGTTTAGGTTTAGGTTTTTAGTTAGGAATGTCTTTATAAGATAGTAATCCTTTGCTCTTCCTGAATTCCCTTTCCTAAGGAGTGATATGGCTACCAACCTGCAAGCCCCTATTCGGCTCTAAATTGATTTTTGCTTTTTGATTGGAAAATGTCTGATATTGTCCCCAACATCGTCCATTTTCGGGGTGGGGGGGATTGTTATTGCCCTGGCTAGTCCGAGCTTTGGGAATATGAAAGATATCCTCTTGATATCATAATTCGGCTTCACTTCTCTATTCCTCTCCACGTGCTTGCAACGCCACCGGACAAGCACGTAAACAAGCTCGGCCGTTAATAGCCGTAATATTCAAAATACAATACAGGCAGGCCAGAAATAGCTGACTCACTGCTTTAGGAGACCTCCAGGCAAGTACTCTAATAAAGTATGCATGCCGCTTACAAAAGAGCCTCTGCCCCGTGATGGCAGCTTGATGGGTAAACTATGCAATACCCAAGTACTCTGCATTTGCATACTGGCTACTCTATTGAGAACCGCTACGATAACTCAATCATTCAGATTCTGACCTTTCGGAGGCTTTGTCTCCAACTCCAAATCTATTGTTTTTCCCCGAGTACAGCATAGCCTGCAGTCACAATTCTCCTTATAAAAACCCTTGATTCCGAGACTTTCCTCAGAATGCTCCCGAGTTTCATCCCACCTTGCTGCTGTTTTGCTTGGCAAGCCTCCCCTCAGCTCCACGTGCTGAGCTACATCGCACCCCAGCTTCGCTCTCTATTTTCTTGGGCTTCAGGACAGGTGAAGTATCACCCAAACCAGCAATCCCTCTAAAAATCCCTCTATACCACTCCAACCTTTACTTTCTTTAGTTATCTTGTATGTGTGTCGCATACACTGTTTTGCTTGTATTTAATAAACATTATTTATTATTTCAACTTCTGTGTTCTCCTTGATTCGACCCGACCCCGTAGACATAGGGTTCAAGATCTTGCTATGTTACCCTGCCTCTCGTAACGCTAAGCAGTGCTCTGAGCTAATTTCCCCCACCTTTAGTTGAGCACATTTTGGTGTCCCTCCCGGGACCCTCAGTTCACAGAGTAAGAACTGTCCCATGGCCTCCACAGCAAGAGTTCACATCTGCACCCGATATGCAAGATGGAAGGCAGTTTTCCCAGGGAGAGAGGGAGGGAGGGAGGGAGGGGAAAGAAGGCCTGGCCAGCTGGAGCCACCACCTCCTCAGTAAGCAAAGGGACTAGGTTTGCAGAAAGGGGTGAAGGAAATTCCCCCTCCAATCTTCAGAGGATGAAGGGAATTGAGGCAAGGAATGGGAGGTGGGAGACCTGGAAAGGAATGGGAGG
Source organism: Cyclura pinguis (assembly GCA_030412105.1). Classification (NCBI taxonomy): domain Eukaryota; kingdom Metazoa; phylum Chordata; class Lepidosauria; order Squamata; family Iguanidae; genus Cyclura; species Cyclura pinguis. The sequence continues at coordinate 9,727,671 of CM059599.1, read as the reverse complement.
AGAAGAGCAGGGGAGTTATTAACTTTTTTCCCTTTTCATGAGGGTTCTGTACCTCAAACTCTTGTGAAATCGAAGGGGCTACTGTATTGCCCATTCTGACCATGTCTACTCATAAGAGCCTCTCCGCTGAACAGTATTTTTCTTACTGTTTGCAACATTTCTTCCAAATACCGCATTTTCCAATGGTCGCGAAGCCAAAAGGACACTGGTGGGCGTAGCAGGTCACACTAATTCTATAACAGTCTACGTAATTCCTGATTCTTCTTGCAGCTCCTGCGGAAAGAAGAAATGAAGTGAGAGTTTTTGAGTGTTGTGATGCAAAGCAGGATAAAGAAAGGCTGGACCATACAGATTGGTCTTTCTGTAGGGCACCAGTGTCCTACAAATGTTAACGATTTTTTTGCTCAAGCCTTCCTCCCTATGTAGGAAAGTTTTCCTTTCCAGTTAGCTCCACACTTGAGTAGATCATTCTGCTGGAGGCAGTGCTGATTGACTAGCAACTGTGCCACCACCCTGAGGGTTCCCTTAGTCTCCAGAGCTGTTTTGAGTGGGCATGTAACAATGTTTTCCTGGTTCGTGTATAGACTGATGCAAATACAAGTGGCACCTCCATAAAAACAACACAAAGGGCTGCCTCACTACAACAGAAACAAGAGTAACTCCAAAAACTCAGCCAGCTTAATCTTTAGCTATGTCTCTAGGTATCAAGTGAGTTGAGAAGCCAAAGGACTCCTGGGTTAAACAAATACTCAAATCAGATTCTTTCCCCCCGTTTTGGACTATTTATCCCAGAATTGTATGGTCTGGGGTCGTGAGGACTTGACAAGAACTCTCCCTTCTTCTTTTTTGCATGCAGCATCTTGACCAAACAATCCGGGGTGGGCCATCTTCAAATAAGTGTAGAAACAACACATTTCTAATAAGATCTGCCAATCACAGCCTCATGCAATAGAAATTGAAGGAACTGGAAGGGCTGTCTGGTCCAAACCCCTGCTGTGCAGGAATATACAACAAAAGCACTCCTGTAAGGGTGGGCATCCATCCCTTGTTTTAAGCAGAGGATGAATGGCCATTTCTCTCAAGATTCCGCCATCCTCCAAGGCAATATTCCACTGTTGAACAGGTTTTATAGTAAAAAAAATAATATTTCTAATATTTAGGTGGCATCTTTTTTTCTTGTACTTTGAATCCATTGGCTCATGCTCTAGCCTAGTCTAGTCTCTGAAGCAGCAGAAAACAAGCTCCCTCAGTCTTCTACATGACATCGCTTCAGATATATAAAGATGGCCACTTCAGTGTGGGTAGCTATTCTTTTTCATATGAAAGCTCAGGCATAACAGCCCCTTATTTCTCACCTATTTTTTTTTTTTTTTTTTTTTTGCATTTCCAATCTAATAAGGCATTCTGACATTATCACCCACTATCACAACTGCCCTGCTCCTTGGTGGTGCAAAGGTTAACTGCCAGTACTGCAGCCACAATGTTGTGAGTTCGATCCTGCAGGGCTCCAGGTTGATTCAGCCTTCCATCCTTCCGCAGGCCAGAAAAGGAGTACCCAGCTTTTAGGGGGCTATTAACTTACAGCATTGTAAACCACTTAGAGAGTGCTTAGCACTGATAAGTGGTATAGAAATGTAACTGCTATTCCTATTGCTACTGCGTCCTTTAAACACCACCTTTGTGTCAAAGGGTTAGGGACTTAAGGTTTCTTTCAAAGCTAAATAGTTTATTTATGGTAGTATGTTGTTCTTTATTATCAGTGACTTTAGACAACTCAGGTCAATTCAGTAGTTATAAAACAAATGGTATTATTTATTGTAATAACATTAGAAATAGAGTACCTTGTCAAGGCTCATGTAAAGTGCAATGCTGTTACATCAAATAAGTCAAATTTCAAATCTCAGCCTTAGACAATTGTCCTATGTATCTTTGCTTCAGCTGCTTAAATACAAACCAGCCACCCACTCTGGCCAAGATCTCATTGAAGGCTCTCTCCTACATATTATATATAATTCCTCTTATCTATAAACCCCCCACCCACCCACCACTGCACTGGGTTTTACTCTTAAGGTACTAATCCTGTTGCCTAGCAATCAACCATCAAGTTGCACTTGCATTCCTTATAGCTAACTCCCAAAGCAACTTTTTCACATTAGAGTAGCAAAGACTGGCAGATATTTCATTTTATTCTGGCTGGCAGCATACCACACGTTCTGAAAGATGAATTGGAGAAACTAATTAAAAGTCACTCCTGTTTGTGTGATGGGGATGCTGATCTGGGGAGATTGTCCTGATGCTGAAGTCTGCTCTCCCTTGACTGAAAACTTATGAATATCCTTTTCTGTTTGTCAGCTCCTTACCTGGTTCATGCAGAAGCCCAAGAACAAGAATAGTGAAGAGAAAGTAAAGGAACTTCGTTTCTTTCCAAACCCAATAACACACTTGCAATGCCCTGTGGTGAGCTGGAAGATTAATCCATTGCTTTGCACAACTTGGGGTTCTCCAGATATTCTAGGACTTCAGCTCCCATCAGCACTAGTCCACACAGCTAATGACGAGGGTTTCTGGGAGCTTCAGTAAAGCATAATCTGGGAAGGGCCCAGGTTTTCCATCCTTCATCTATCACAACTGGCACATGGGGATGCCAGGAATTGAAAGCAAGACCTTCAGCGTGCCAGAGTCTGTCTCTGAGGTACAGACCTGTTCATCCCATGTTCAAGCTAGGGTTGGAAGATTATTACCCTTAAAAACACCACAGTCATTTCCTGCATCCAGATTTTGCTGGGGAAGAAAGGAAGAATCTAGTAGCAGCAGGTGGTTCCAATGTCTGCTGGGCAAAGGATATGCTCTGGTGTTTAGTACGAATTTTGAAGGTACTATCCCAGGTGCTAAACCTATTTTAGAGGATAAGGTGTAGCACACTGAATAATTCATTTAAAACTCAGATTACAATCTGAAGCCAACAGTTGTCAGTGGGGTATCCATCACTCCTGTACTCTAACAAAGAACCTCAAGCTTTGTTGGAATGGCATTTGGAAACAGCTGTCTTACTTTGTTACATTTCCCCAGAATAAAAGTATACCGATGGGAATTCTGGTGATGTCTTATGAATATATAAGTTTCCCTATGGAAGCAGGTGGGCCTTTTTGTCCAATGCACAACTCCTTAATTCAGTTCCAGGCCACAGAAGTGGAGTTTCAATTGCATTGTCATTATGCATGGGGTTTCGTCATTTCATTAACAGCCGGTAGCAGCCTTGTCTGTAGGATTGTCTGTAGTTACAATCCAGGCTTTAAAGGAGGTCTCCAAGGTGTTGAACCCCATTCCATAGTAGTTCCAGTATCTTGGGGAGCCCTCTAGGATACAGGATATAGACAAGCTGGACTAGGCTCAGAGAAGGGCAAGACGGATGATAAGGGGTGTGGAAAACAAAACATATGAGAGAAAGTTGAAAGAGCTGGGTGTGTTCATCTTGGTGCAGAAAAGACTGAGGGATGACATGATTGCATTCTTTCAAGATCTACAGGGCTGATACAGAGAGGAGAAGGCAGATGTGTTCTCTGATGCTCAGAGGGTACAACCAGGCTGAATGGCTTTAAGCTGCAGGAAGATAGATTGTTATTGAACATTAGAATGAATATCTTGATTCTAAGAGTGGTTCAGCAGTGCAACCAATTGTTCAGAGAGATGGTGAGATCTCTTTCTCTGGATGTCTTCAAAGAGAGGCTAGACAGCTAGTTCAAGCTGGAACATCCCATCCAGCTGGAACATCCCAACATTCCAGTTCCAGCTGGAACATCCCATCCATCCAGTTGGAACATCCCATCAATGTTCCAGCTGGAGTTCTTGTGCTGTGTTGGGGGGCACTTGATGACCTATAGAACCCCTTCCAACATGATTGTATGATTCTTTAAAGGTCGCCCAAACCTCGCATGGATTTGCCATCTCAATAGGAGCCTCCAACTGCTATTGTATGTTTCTCTCCTCATTTGGTTCCATGTTTACATGGTTCACATATTGGTTTGTACATCCAGTTGCATGTTTGGTTGAGTAACTTTGCTGTTCAACACAAGGGTCACATAGGCAGTCATCACATGATTCTGCATATGGAGATTTTTGCACTTGATTTACATTGCCTCCCTCTCTTGAAGCACCAGAACTTGTGGGTTGTGGAATTAAACTGATTGTTATAGGTTCAGCTGAGACACACCACAGCAAACCTATGGATGCAGAAAATATAATACAACTTGTACCATATGTGGTGCATCATTCATTATAAATCCCACACTCAGAAGATGTGTGTTATCTATTGCCTCTAGAGTAAGAACTAGTCTCCAAACGCAGTGAAACAAGGTGGCAACAAGATGGAAAAGTCCTGAGACATAAGGCTGCAAGCACTTATATAATTTCACTGGTGCAATTTCATACTATAAGAAGCATGATTTAGAATTGTTTTCAGTAGGAGGTGCTCTTTTCCATATCAGTGGAGTAGTAAATCTGTGCTGAGTTTCAGTCTGAACTTCAAAAGAGCTATCTAAGGTCAGTAGTCACCATGTTCATGGAGCACTGAATCCACTCTGGATTTCACCCTGAAATTTTTTTAAAAAATCAATCAATGATTAGTAGTAGCTGGTGGCTACCATGTCTGTGGATTATTGAACCCACTCTGTATTTCAATCTCTGCTTTCAATGAAGGTGCTAGGACCCTACTCCTACTATATGTTCAGCACCTTGAATAGCTTCTTTTGAAATTTGGACTAGAACCCAGAATGGATTCATGGCTTCCAGTAACATGGGAGCTGCCAGCCCCCAATAGTGAGAGTGATGAGGTTATTGGGGAAGTACCAAAGCCTGGAAATGTTCCTTTTTCAGACATAGATTCTCAGGAGTTGAGGGAAGTGTGACTCAGAATGGGCTAATGTGATAGGGCAGCAGAAGAATCATGTGATCCTCTCGATGTCAAAGGATTACAACTCCCATTAGCCCTAATTATCAAAGTCAATGATAAGGAAGGCTGAGAGCTTCCGATGTACATACCCATGTATTATTTCCTCCCTGTGCACTAGGTTCATGGGTTTTGAAACCTCTTTCCTCGCTCCACTTTTGCAAATGAGATCAGGGAAGCAAGTCTGTTAACCCAAATCCTCTGTTTGTAGCAAACAGGAACTGATCTTTTTCATTTCTGAGGTGAAATCTCTGTTCTGTATGAAGCCTTCTCCTCAACTCACCTTAGATTGTCCATGGCTGTGGAAGGAAGGGGATGAAAAGCAAGTAAGGTGAAGCAAAAGACAGTGTGGAATGGCAAATGTGAGGCTGAGTCTTTGCTATGAAGTTCCTCCAGCAATTTAGAGACAGAGGACTCCACCAGGCACTAATTAAAAGTGAATTAATAATTTTTTAAAAATGAAAATCTCAGTGGAGGAAACTCCACCTAGATGCCCACAAATGAAACCCATTTATGGATTACGATCCTGAGTTTTCCTAAAAAGTTGGAGTGGAAATTTAGCAGTGTTTGGAAGGGAAAGCTATCCCATGTGGTTGCTGATCATCATCATCATCATCATCATCATCATCATTATCATCATCATCAGCTATACATCATTTATACAGTATCATCGATGAATAGTCTGCTCTTCACATTTGCGAGTTTGACCTTCAGAAATTTGAGTATTTGCCAGGTGCACACTTGCCTCCTCCCATTCTCCCCTTTCCATTCTCTGGCGCTTTTGTCCAGATGTGCTGCCTTCTTTCTCTGCACCCTGGCAAAAGGTAAACAAATTGAAGGGGGAAAGGTTTGTGTGTGTGCAAGCCTTTCCCCTTCCATTTGCTTGCTTTTCGCTCAGGCATGCAGAAAGAAGGCAGGGTACCCAGGGTGTGCACATGTGGCTCTTCACCTACAGCTGCCCCTCCCATTTGCTTGCCTTTTGCCCAGCTGTGGAGAAGGAAGTCATACCTTCCAAAGCAAAAATCAAAGGAATGGGAAGGAAGAGCCCTGGAAGGAAATAGGAGGGTGAAAATTCCCTTCTGTGGGGAGGTATTTGTGGGTTTGTTTTTTGTTTCTTTTTACTTTTGCAAGGGTTCTTCACCCCAAACCCTCACAAAGGTCAAGGGACCACCATACATGTTGCATTGCAGGTAAAACAGTTAATATTAATTGCCATGATCCAATGCTTCTGCAGCCCAGAAGCACAGCATTGAGACAAGCATTGCAAGCTGATGTCTCTCATGTCAGTGGAGTGTTTTAGTCGAAAATTTAAAGCAGGGATGGACGAAGTGCATCGCACAGGATGCATGAAACCCCCTGGGCCACTTTTGTGGACTCAGGCTTAAAAAAAAAATAAATCTCCAAAATGCTCCAAAATGACCTCTAGGGTTTGTGGAGGACATTCACACCACATTTGGAAGCCCTCTGCCTCCACAAAGGTAACAAAAGAAATTGGCAAAAACATTTCCCAAAATGCCCCAAATTGCGCTCCAATGGATGTATGGGGCATTTCCACCATGTATTTCTTGGAGGAGGGCAATTTATGCCCAAAAGAGGCCTTTTTTGATAAAGTGAGCAGGAAGTGATTTCAGCTCACTTCCTGTTATAAAATGGACTATCTTAGGCTTGAAATAGCTCAGGAAGAGGAGGAACAACTGAAAACCTCCATTTGCAGAAGTTAATAAAGGCACAGTTTTAAATTCACTATGATGTAAAAATACCCTTGATTTAAAAAACTATCAGATCACCTAAAAGAAATGTCCATGACCAAAATGCAGTACATAGACATCAGTAGAAGCCTTTTGCCTGATGAATCAACAAATTTTAAAAACAACTACAGCTTTTCAAACCCTCCAGAATTTTGTGGATGAAAACTGGGAATTTGTGGCTTAGCAACATCAGAGTGTGGTCAAGATGGCAAAAGTTATGAATGAGGACGAACTCACACAATCTAGGAGAGACTGCAGCAGTTTGGTTTTGCGAGTGTCTACTAGGAAGACCAAGAGTCAATCCCCTTTGGTCCTTTAGCCCCACTGAATTAACCGAGCACAGACTACTTCTGTGCTTTGGCCTCAGTTTGCTGCAATTAAAGTAAGCTGAGGTAAAAAGGAGGAGGTGGAAGAGAACAGAGAAACTGAGATATTTTAAAGGTAGCTGAAAAAGCAGAGTCATAGAGGATTAAGGCTGATTGTCCCACTCCAAGTGACAGGATTGGAGGATATGGTTTCTGGATTTTCCAGCTGACTGAAGGAAGATTGTTAAAAGTTTTGTGGGTAGGAAAACCATCTTCCAGGACACCGGTGAGCAAGTTCTTGCTGTCTGTAATCCCCTCTTGAGTCCCTGTAGCTACCAGCTTTGTCAGTAGAGTAATGAAAAAAGCCACAAAACTTTCCTTGGGGTGTGGGCGGGTGGGGGGAAGCTGGCTAGTGGCATCAAGGGCACTGATGTCTTTATATATCAGATGAAGGCCATTTTAATCATCAGGCAACTTTGTCTGTTTAAGCAGTGTGATGGGATAGACAGATTGAAATTTGTTCTCTTGGGCTGCAGTAGCGTTTTATCATCGGGTGGTCATGGCATCTACTCAGAAGTGTTAATGTTAATTCTATCTGTGTTGCTTACTGTGTTGAGAGACTGAAGCCAGTGCCTCTAAAAGTATAAAATCAGAATAAATAATTGTGTGGCATCAGTGTGCATCGAATAGTAATATTTCTGGATAAAGTGAAAGGAACCTTCTCCCATCTAAAGAATGCACACCACAATTTCATTGCAAATATATTTGCATTCAGAAAGCAGCAAGAGGAAGATAAAGACAACTCTCTTTAAGAAAAAACAAAAACAAAACACTGTGCCAAATTTCAGTAGATTTTTTTTTCTTGATCCAGATGAATGATGATTCTAATGGGTATGAAAGAATGGATGAAGCGTTTGTGGGATCAGATGTGTTCGGCTGGCCGGGTTCCTTGAGATCTCAAAGGAGGTCGCCAGTGGCAGCCTCACTTCCCAGGTATGGTTGTGCCATCATTATCCAAAGATACTGTATAAATAGAAAAAAATGGATTTTGGTCACCACTTAGATGGACCAAACCAGACATCCAGGCATAAAGCATATTGCAAATGTTTGAAGTATTTCAGTGACATTATATGAAAAACTGTGCAGAGCAACAGGGACAGACGGTGGCTAGTGTGTCCTAGTTTCAAATTCTTAGATTCTAAAAATGTGTTAGTGCGGAGGCCTTGATTTTAAATGTCCATAGGCAATGGACCAGCATAATTAGGAAAGCATGTAATGCGATGTCATGTACATGTTGCCTTTCTTTAGTTTTATGTAGCCTCTACAGAAGGTCGTAAGACTATACACAAGCTGGAAAATCTGAACGGATACCATGTAGAATTCCTGCTGTCTCAGAGGGTAGGGCCATTTCCGCACTAGACTATTATAGTGCTATTATTCCACTTTCAAAATCCTATGGAATCCTGGGGTTCGCAGTTTAAGGAGAGGTTGTTGAGTGGAATAATAGCACTACAACTGGCTAACGTGGAAATAGCCTACAGCACAAACCAATAGATTCAAATTACAAAGGGGAAGATTCCACCTAAATATTAGGAAGAATTTCCTGACTGTAAGAGCTGTTTGTTTGACAGTGGAACAGATGGCCCTTGAAGCCTTTCAATTTTAAACTTCTGTTATCCTAAGTATAACATACAGTAGTATAAAAATCTTCATGCATGAACTCATTGTCAGCCCAACAACTTCAGTGAAACTTTCTAACCCCATGTATTTTTTTTCTCATTTGTTCAGGTAAGACACAAAATGTTGATGACTATTAGAAATATTGGGGGATTTAGGATATGACTGAGGAAGAGAAAACTTCACCTCTTTTTCTGAGCTGTGGGCCCCTTGCCTATGAGAGGCCTGATGAAATTGCTCCACTAGAACCATTGATAATCTGGCCCTGCCCTGGAATCATAGGATGCAGTTAAGCAACTCTTCAATGACTAACAGCAGCTTTCCCAAATTTGGATGGGACTTTTTTTTTACTCTCCTTGGAGACACCAAAGCTTGAATCCAAACTCTTTGGCCTACAAAAAAGACATTGGATAGGTATCTTTCAGAGTACTTTACTTGTATATTCCTGCATGGCAGGGCACTGAACTCAATGGCCCTTTGGTCCCTTATGGGCATATGATGCTATGATTTGATGAAAAGCCCTGGGTTCTTTTCTAATAAAACAATTATCTTGGGAGCATCTTGAGATAACATCTCCAGTTTCTTTGGTACTGCCAACAATTTGTATGCTAATATAAATTCCTTAGAGAGAGGTAAAAATGGAAATAAAATTTTAATAGCTAAAGAAAAGGCTATAAAATTTTCTTTAGAATAATCTTGCTAAACAGGTCAGTGGTTTTATCCCAATATTGCTGACTGGAGAAGGGCTGAGAGGAGAGACGGAGAAATACAGGCATCCTCCTTAGCTGGTTCGTTGAACTGAGGTCCATGTTATGATATTCTGAACTCACTGGAAAAGAAGTGGCATTTGAAAAAAAATAGCACCTGAACAGAATGGAATAGAATCTTTATTATGATCATAGACCAGCACAGGTAAAAAGGGGATACAAAATAAAAAGAAGGTAAAAACACAGATTAAAAACAGTATTTAAAACATCCCTTCAGGTTACGTAGCTCCAATTCAACAGGACAAGATTGGTACTAGTCTACCACAGAGGTCATTGCCTGATGAATTTTAACCCCTACTGCGTAGGATCTGGCAGCATTATATGTTATATGAGGGTTAATGTCCGAAAGCAACAGAGAAGTGTAGAATGGTCCAGTGTGTCCTTACTATTTACACAATGGGGTGAAATAAAGCCAAGATCCCTGCATTACGAGCACTGAAGTAATATGTGTTCTGTTGTTTCTATCTGGCCAGAGTCACAAGGGCACAGTCTGTCTGAGAAAGGGGTCTTCTTGTATTGACCTTCAAGGTCAGCTGAGGGGAGGGCATGACATCACACTAAAGTAAAGGTCCTTCAGTGTTCAGGTATTTCTAAGGTTTGCTAAATATGACATAGGTGAAGCAAGATATCTTTTAGAGTCACTAGCAATAAAGATTGGACCCAGTTGTCACTCTATGGTTACTACTCAATGTTTGATAGCTGCTTTGGCCTGATTGTATCCCATGCTGAAAAGAAGATCTTACGAAAAGCCCAGTGGTGAGATTTTAGTCATCGCTGTCTGTTTCCACATAAATTGGAAATCATCATTCAATGTTGGTGGAGCAAGGCCAGTGGGAAAAAAGGATAGTCTAAGCCAGTAGCTAAATATGGTCACCCACTCTCTGGCCTCCCCTTTCATAAAACCTGACTCCAGTCTCAGAGACCTATTTGGAACTTGGAAAGCTGATCTTAAATAATTTAGATTGCACAATTTCTAATGGTGCAGAATTGGGCAAGGTATTTTCAGGTATAATTATGATGATAATTGCAATCGGGGAAGGTATTTTAGAATAATTACAATTTAATAGTAGTTATGATAGAAATGATATTTAGACTTAAGTTATTATTAATTATTTGATTTTTAGGTAACTTTAGATTAACAGCCTACCTTAAGTGATATAATAGGTTAGAGTACTTTGAGTAGGACTACTAGTATATTATTATTTGCTGAATACAACAGGAGCAGGAACCTACTTTTTAATTAGCATTTTAGTCTTTTGTTATTACACTTGTTGTTAGATTGTGTATCTAGGTTAGTTCGTTGTTTTATTATAGTGGTATGGCTGTTTATTTTATATTTGATTTTCTTTTTCTGTGTATCTTTTGCTTTTGTATTTTTCTTACCTTTTGCAGCATTTCTGAGTAAAACTGCATTTTCCAAGGGTCACAAAGCCGCGAGGACACAAGAAGGAGTAGCAGACCGCGCCAGAACGGTAACAGTCTAGGTGAGAATTTATTTTTCTTGTAGCCCCTGTGAAAAAAAGAAATGAGGTGAGAGTTTTTGAGTGTCATGATGCAAAGCAGGATGAAGGAAGGCTCCAGCAAAGAGATGGGTAAAATGTCTGTAGGGTGCCACTGTGCTACAATGTTAGCCATCTCTTTGCTCAGACTTTCCTCTCTACATAGGAATGATAGCTCCATACTTGAGTAGATCATTCTGTTGGAGGTAGTGCTGACTGGCTAGCAACTGTGCCAGAAACCTGAGGGTTCCCTTAGCCTCCAGAGTTGTTTTGCATGGGCATGTGACAATGGCCATTTCCATACCGGGCTTCTGAAACGGTGCAGAGCGACCTGTTACTGAGGTCTTCTACACAGTAGAGTGGACTGGCGTGGACTACGTTTTGTAGTTCCACACCAGAATCCACTCAGGAGTGGCCGGAACTAGCCGAGCTGTGTGTTTTTTAAAAACCTCTTTTTCGAGGGTTTTAAAAAGCACGGAGCGCGCAGCCCCGCGCTGCTCCGTCGCCCGGCTCCAAAGTGGATTTGCAGGCACGCGCAAGTGCGTGCCTGCAGATCTGCCGGGGGCGGGCTTCCGGCTGGCGAGCTTCTCTGGTTGGTGGAGAGCCTCCACCAACCGGAAGCTGCCATCTGGGACGCCAAACGACTGTGGAGCAGCGAGCGCGCGCTGCTCCGCGTGGTGACGGACTTACCCGGCTGCGGGTAAGCTCCGTTTTAGCGTGTTTTCGCCTGTTTCCCCCCACACACATGTGAAAAGGGCCAATGTTTCCTCAATTCAGGTATAGACCAATGGAAGTACAAGTGGCACCTCCATAAAAATGACACTGGAACATAAACAAAAGGAATTCTAAAAGATGGCACTATTCTTAAATTTTAGCTATGTCTCTGGGTATCAAGTGAGTTGAGAAGCCAAGGAACTGCTGTCCTAAGCATGTACAATCCCTTTCTAGTGCCAAGATGAGAAGCTCTAGGTTTGAGCTCATACTCTGACCAGTTTTCTTTTTCTGTTTTGGACTACGTATCCAAGAATTGTGAGGCCTGGGGTCCTGAGGACTACACAAGAACTCTTCCCTCTTCTTTCATGCATGCAGCATCTCAAGCAAAGGATCTACACCACCCCACTCATCTATTCCTTTCCATTAGCTGAAGCCAGGGGTGGGGCAACTTCAAGTAAGTGGGATCAGGCTTATTTTTACTAAGATTTGCCAACCACAACCCCATGCAATACAGTTGGAAGGGACTGCAAGGGAGGTCTAGTCCAAACCTCTGTCATGCAGGAATACACAACAAAAGCACTCCTGAGAGATGACCATCCATTCCCTGTTTGGAGGTTTTAAACAGAGAATGATGGGCCATCTCTTAGGAGATTTTACCATCCTCTGAGGCAATATTCCACTGTCAAACAACTTATATAGTAAAAAAGTTCTTCCTAATGTTTAGGTGGAATCATTTTTTTCTTGTACTTTGAATCCATTGGTTCATGCTCTCATCTAGTCTAGTCTCTGAAGCAGCAGAAAACAAGTTCTCTCCATCTTCTACATGACAACCTTTCAGGTATGTAAAAATAGCCAATGCAGAATGGGTAGCTATTCCTTTTCATATGAAAGCTCAGGCATGGCAAGCCCTTATTTCTCACTAGATTGCTTTTGCGGTTTCAACCTAGTAAGGCACCCTAACACTATCACTTACTTCACCTTTTAAACACCACCTTTGTGTCAAAGGGTTAGGGACTTAAGGATTCCTTCAGAACAAGTAGTTTATTTTTTGGTAGTGTGTTCTTTTTTTATTATCAGTGATTTTAGAAAACTCAGGCCGATTCAATAGGTATAACATAAACTTTATCCTTTATTGTAGCAACATTATAAATAAAGTATCTTGTAAAGACTCATGTAAAGTGCAGCGTCATTACATTAAACAAGTCAAACTTCAAATCTCAGCTTAGACACCAGTCCTCTGTGTCTTTTCCTCAGCTGCTAACATAAACTAGTCACTCATTCTGGCTAAGATCTCACTGAAGGCTTTCTGCCTACATAGTATTTATAATTCCTTTAATCTATAAGCCCCACATGCACCACTATGCTGGGGTTCACTCTTAAGGTACTACTCCTGTTGCCTTGCAATCCACCATTGAGTTGCACTTGCATTCCTAATAGCTGACTCCCAATGCAATTTTGTCACATCAGGGTGGCAAAGATTGGCAGATATTTTATCTTATTTTGTTCTAGTTGGCAGCATAGCACACACTCCCAACAAGGAGGTGGGGAAACTAATTAAAAATCCCTCTTCTCTCTGTGATGAACAAGCTAACCTGCAAAGATTACCTTGCTCCTGATGTCTGATCTGCCTTAACTAGAAATTTGTGAACATTCATTTTTATTCATCAGCTCCTTACCTGGTTCATACAGGACTCCAAGCACAAGAACAGCAAAGAGAAAGTAAAGGAACTTCATTGCTCAGTTCTTTTCAGACCCAAGAGCACACTTGCAATAGACAACCTCTCTGCCTTTATAATGCCATAAGAATTGCACCATATTGTTGGATATTACTGTAATCAATCATGTTCGTCTTAGTAACATTGCCTCATAGTTAACTATTGAACTACCAGCACTGATTGCATGAAGTGGAAGGACATCCATTTCTGAAGGACACTTGGATGGAAAAGTACTAGACATACATGCTTTGGATGACTAATGCCACAGATTCAGTCCTGTCGGTTCCCCATATTTTGCTGGGGAAGTCTGAAAGAATCCAGTAGGAGCAGGTGGCTCCAATATCAGCAGGACAGTGAATCTCCTCTGGCTTTTTTTACAAACTTTAAAGGTGCCATCCAAGATGCTAAAACTATTTTAGAGGATAAAGTGTAGCACCTTGGATAACTCATTTAAAGTTCATATTACAGTTGGAAGCCTGCAGTTGTCACTTGGGTCGTCATCACTCCAGTTCTCCAACAAAGAACCTCAAGCTTTGTTGGAATAGAATTTGGAAACAGCTGTCCCACTTTGTTACATTTCCCCAGAATAAAAGTATACCGATGGGAATCCTGGTGATGTCTAATGAATATATAAGTTCCCTTATGGAAGGAGGTGGGCCTTTTTGTCCAGTGCACAAATCCTGAATTCATTTCCAGGTCACAGAAATGGAGTTTCACTTGCACTGCCACTGCAAGTAGCTCCCAAGCCTATAGGGTAAAAAAATCCACATTGAGTCTCTAAGGTGCTGAACCCTATTCCCAAGTAGTTCCAGCACCCAGGAGATCTTTAGAGTACAGAATACAGACAAGCTGGAGCAGACTCAGAGAAGGGCAAGAAGGGATCACAATAGGTATAGAGAACAAAACATATGAGGGAAAATTGAAGGAGCTAGGCATGTTCACCTTGGTGCATAAAAGACTGAAGGGTGACATAATTGCATTATTTCAATATCTACAGGGCTGTCACAGAGAGGAGAGAGCAGATTTGTTCTCTGATGCTTAGGGGGTAAAACCAGGTTGAATGGATTTAAGCTACAGGAAGATAGATTGCAACTGAACATTGGAATGAGCTTCTTGGTGGTAAAAGTGGTCCAGGAAAGCAACCAAATGTTTAGAAATATGGTGGGATATCTTTCTCTGGACATCTTCATAAAGAGGCTGGATGGCTAGAATCATAGAATCAAAGAGTTGAAAGAGACCACAGGGGGCATCCAGTCCAATCCCCTGCTATGCAGGGACACACATCAAAGCATTTCCAACAGATGGCCATCCAGTCCCTGCTTAAATATCTCCAAAGAAGAAGACTCCACCACGCTCCACTGAGGCAGCATATTCCACTGCTGGACAGCTCTGACCATCAGGAAGTTCTTCCTGAGGTTCTGGTGGAATCTCCTTTCCTGCAGCTTGAATCCACTGCTCCTTGTCCTAGTCTCTGGAGCAGTGGAAAACAAGCCTGCTCCCTCCTCAACATGACATCCCTTCAAATATTGAAACATGGCTATCATGTCCCCTCTGAACCTTCTCTTCTGCAGACTAAATATACCCAGCTCCCTAAACCATTCCTCATAGGGCATGGCTTCTAGACCCTCCACCATTTTGGTCACTTTTCTTATTCCAGCTTGTCAATATTCTTCTTGAATTGAGGTGCCCAGAACTGGACATAGTCTTCCAGATGAGGTCTAACCAAAGCAGAATAGAGTGGTACCATTACCTCCCTTGATCTAGACAACACACTCCTATTGATGCAACCAAGAACCACATTGGCTTTCTTGGCTGCCACATCACAGTGCTGACTCATGTTCAGCTTATGATCTACCAAGACTCCTAGATCCCTTTCAGATGTCCTGCTATCCAGCCATGCATCCCCCATCCTATATTTGTGCATTCCATTTTTTTCTGCCGAAGTGCAGAACTGCCTTACATTTCTTGTGCTCAGTTGAGGGGACTTGATGACTACCAACATGATTTAATGATTCTTTGAAGGTTTCCAAACCTGGTATGGATTTGCCACCTCAGTGGGAGCCTCCAACTGCTATTGCACATTTCTTCGCTCATTCAGTTGCGTATTGACTTGTGCATCAAGTCATGCATGGGTTTGCACATTAAATTGCACATTTGGCTGAGCAACATTGCTGTTCAACACAAGAGTCACACAGGCTGTTTCTGTACTACACTGTTATAGTGCTGTTATTCCACATTCAACATTCTGTGTAATTCTGGGGTTTGTAGATCAGTGAGAGACATTTAGAATTCTCAGCCAGAGAGCTCTTGGGCCTCAGTAAGCTACAAACCCCAGAATTCCACAAGATGTTGAAAGTGGATTAATAGCTCTATAACATTATAGCATGGAAATGGCCATAGTGCAGTCAACACATGACTCTGCATAAGCAGATTTTTGCACTTGATTTAAATTACCTTGGTCTCTTACAGTACCAGAACTTGAGGGTCATGGAAGTAAACTGATTGCCATAGATTCAGCAGACACACAGTCACAAATCTACAGACAGAGAAAATACAACATGCCATATACAGTGCACCATATGGGTGCAACATTCACTATATACCCTACAGTCCGAAGGTGTGTGTTTTTGACATCCGCTAGAGTAAGAACTAGTCTGTAAATACAGTGAAATGAGGTGCTAACAAGATGGGAAATCCTGAGATGTAAGGCCGCAAGCACTTATAGAATTTCAGTGGTGGAATTTAATGGTATAATAGGCATGATTTAGAATTGTAGTGAGTAGCAGGTGCTGTTTTCTTTATCAGTGGAGCAGTAAATCTGTGCTGAGTTTCAGTTTGAATGTCAAAAGTGCCATCTAAGATCAGTAGTAGCTCACGATCACCGTGTTTTGGGGACACTGAATTTACCCTGAATTTCAGCCTGAACTTTAAAAGAACTATCAAAGCTCAGTAGCAGCTGATGGTTTCAGTGTCCAAGGGTTACTGATTCTACTCTTGGGTTCAATCTCAATTGTAAAGGAAGGCACTGGAATCCTGTTCCCACCATATGTTCACCACCTTGGATAGCTTTTTTTGAAATTTGACCTAGAACCCAGACTGGATTCACTGCTCCCACTGACACGGGAGCTGCCAATTCCCAGTAGTCACAGTGTTAAAACTATTGGGGAAGTACCAAAGCTTGGAAAAGTTCCTTTTTCAGACTGCAACTTCCAGAATCTCAGGGGTTTGGGGAAACAGGAATCAGAATGGGACTCATGTGGTGGATGGGAATCATGTGGTCTTCCAGATGTCAAAGGATTGCAACTCCCATTAGCCCTTACTATCAAAGCCAATGATAAGGAAGCCAGGAGCTGCAGATGTACCTATCCATGCATTATTTCTTCTCTATGTGTTAGGATCACAAGTTTTGAAACCTTTCCCTTTGCTCTACTTTCTCAAATGAGATCAGGAAAGCAAGTCTGTTAACCCAAAGCCACTGTTTGTAACATACAGGAACTGATTTCTTCATCGCTGAGGGTGAAATGCCTTCTCTGTACTGCCCAGCTCACAGTCTGCCCATGGGCTGTGGGCCAGGGGATGAAAAACCAGCAAGGTGAAGCAAAAGACAACGTAGAAAGGGGAAGATAAGGCTGAGTCATTGTTACAGCAATTTAGAGATTATTTAGGAGTCCTCCAACCAAAAATTAAAAGGAATTATTAATTTTTAAAAGATGAAAATTCCTATGGAGAAAACTCCACCTAGTTGTATGACCAGGAATAAAGATGGAGGGCATCAGGAAAAGAACTTGAATATTTAACTTTACTGTCTTAGCACTGCAGAGACTTTAAAAAATAATAATAATAAAATAGGTGTCTTTAAAGAGAAGGCAAGCATGAAGATATCAAACTGGAAGCAGATGGAAAAATCAGGAGCTGAGAGAAGGTCAGACACATCCACATCCACATGTGGCACCAGCAGTGGCCCAAAAGTGAACCGCATTTATATATTATGGTACTGAGTTTTCCTAAAAAGTTGGGGTGGAAATTTAGCAGCATTTGGGAGAGAAAACCATCTCATTTGGTTGCCATCATCATCATCATCATTCTTTATTTATACAGTATTATTGATGCAAAACACACACACACAAACACACACAGGGAAGGAAGGAATAATAGAAATATAAAACTGATCAGCTGAGACTAAGTCCCATTTTAAGAAAGTACCCAGGAAGATCCTGGAATTGTTTTCTAAAATATTCATTGGATTATTCTGACAAAATGGTAACTGAGGAAGTAGCAAAAGCCTTTGTACTAGCTACTAATACTGGTAAAATAACCCTCCAAAGTTTATAGTAACCCAGGTTCCATTTGATATGAAGTGATGGTAATTTAATTATAGATGAATGAAAATGATGAGTATGATGATAAAGATGATTTACACAATTTTAACGGTCTAATTTAACTCAGGGTCTTTTTAGATGATATATACATTATAGATCTGTAACAGATAATGTATTAATGGAACTCACATAAGTTATTAAGTAACGTAATTTCATAGAATCATAGAGTTGGAAGAGACCACAGAGGGCATCCAATCCAACCCAATTTGTTTTGCTGTTGTTGTTGTTGTTTAAATGTATGTTAATGATCGTGCTTTGCCTTACAGTTTGCAAACTGCAATAAAGGCTGATGATGATGACAAATATAAAACTATACAATATAATTGTATAACAAATTTTCTGGATACAAGAGAAAAAACATAATATAAAGCAAACTTACAAATATATATAATCAAAATGTATAATCTTATAGAACAATATTTAATTAAAATTCCACAACAACAAAGTTTTTGACTAAAAATGAAAAATAAAAAGAGAAAAAGCAGTCCACAAATGTTCAGGGAGACAATTCCAAGAGTATGGAGCAGCAAGTGAAAAAGGACAAAGCTGAACCAAGGAAGAGGGAATCCTGGGTTGTGTGAGAAGCCCAGAGTCCCTAGAGCACAGATCTTGAGCAGGCTTGTAAAAAGAAATATGGGCTGGAAGATAAGGGCTTTGAACATTAATACAAGAATAATACGTTAATACAAGAAGCTTGTACTGAATTGGGGAACGAATGGGTCACCAGTGACGTGACATCAAAAGTGGGCTAACTTGATCAAAACAACAGGCCAAAAAACTAATCTTGGCAGCAGAATGTCGAATAGAAACCATGGAATAATGGAAGACCAGTCAAAAGAAGATTACAATAATCAAAGCAGAAAATGACCAGCATGAATTGCATGAATTAAGGTCTTAGCAGAAGAAGCAGAAAGAACAGGATTGATTTTGGTAACGTTATACCCCAAAAATTGACACAACTGTCAAGGCTTCAATGCGAGGAACAAAACGGTTGCGCAGGGACGGGGGTGCGGAGGTGCAGTTCACCCTGGGAGACAGTGTTTTTGGGGCCTCCTGACCTGTAGCCACACCCCTGCATGCCCTGGCCATGCCACTGCGCATCGCAGCCCACACCCCACACAGCCATGCCTTGCATGCCATAGCCCTACTTCCCTCCACTCCCCCTCCACACACTCCAAGCTCCGCCACTGGAACAAAAGACAACGTAGAATAAAAAATAAAGCCAAGACTATGAGGTTCTTTCACAGGATAAAAGTGAACCTTATTAAACAGTGACAGACCCATGTTAGAAGTACCAGTGTCCATTGGAACACTCTACCTGGTGCCTGGATGTACATCCTCAGAATTCACTAGAAGGGTTTCATCACATTTCTGCAATATTGCTACAGATTTGTAAAGTTATGAAATGTGGAATGTCAGCACAGGTCTTAAAGTTCCATTAAGTTCAAGAAGTTGTTTCAGACATAGTTGTTTCTGTGCAAAATTCTAAGAATATCGTTCATCCTATTCGTTCTATTCTACTTTCCTACTCAGAGAACTCCCACTGTATCCAATTTCACTTTTTCACAGTACTGAATCTTTTTTTTTTCCCGAAGATCAGAAACATCACACCTGCACATAAACGTTCCACCCTCATGAATTTTTCCTTCAGTCCCCAAATTTCCAGCATTTCAGAGTGTGAAACACTGAAAACAGTTCACACCTAGAACTGTTCTATTGGCTGTATTTGCATCCCCGCCCTGTTATCTCTGTCAGCTTTTCTTTGGATATCCAAACTGAATTTCTAAAAGCTCAGCTGAAGCTTTAAGTTACTGCAATGATATAAATTTGGAGATTGAAAGAAATTTTAATTTGGGAGAGCAGAATTCTTATTGGGGGAGATGTCTTCAGCCCCTCCCACCCCATAGCTAAACTCCTGAGTACAGCAAGGTTCAGTTTTCAAAGAAATGAGAAATTAACCTATGAGATTCTGCCTCAACAGATGAGAAATGAACCTTTGGGATTCTACTTTATCCTTGGATGGGTTCTATCTGTGCTAAAAATCAGATTCAGTGGGTGAATTTCTGCAGTTCAAGGTGTTAATGCTCAGTTCTTTGTACATTCATATTTACAATTCACACAGCATGTATCTCCTTCCAAACCATCGAAGCTGTTTTCCTGGCATAAGAAGGAAAGCTACAGGAAACACTATCAATTCTGGAAATAGTCAAGGAAATCCTTAGGCTTGTAGATATTGGTTGTGTGCCTTCAAGTCATTTCTGACTTATGGAGAACCTAAGGTGAACCTATCACAGGGTTTTCTAAAGCTGAGAGTGCATGATATGTCCAAAGTCATTCAGTGGATTTCCATGGCTGAGCCGGGAACTGAACCCTGGTCTCCAGGCCTGTAGTCCAATGCTCAAACCACTACACCAGATTATATAGATATACAAAAGTATATTTAGGAAAGGGGAAAGCTTTTCCCTACAGCCACATGAGGAATGAGCATACTTAGTGGTCACATATTCTGGAGTTTCTTAGGGGAAGCATGGAAGACCATGGGAAAGGAGAGGCAAATGGATTAGGGGAGAAGGTTGGAAGAAGGTTGTCGAGTTTGAGCACTTTGGGCTGCAACATTTTGCTACAGATCCCATTTATGCTTCTTTAGTTCCTTACCAAGCTGCCCTCCAGATGTCCACATCTTTCTAAATTATAGCCCCCCTATTTTTTTTTTCTTTATAGGAAAGCTGCTCTAACCTCAATTGGATCCATTGGATGCCTATCCCCTCTTCTGCATCTCAAATGCCCACCTTCTGCATCTATGAACCAGCTACGGCAAAATATACGTTATAATGGCGCAACTTACCCTGATCCTTATCACTTGTCCCACAACCTCTTGAACAATTTGAGCTGAACTGAGAAGAAAGCTACCGGTTGCAAGTCTGTCCACAAATGAAGAAATCAGTTCCTGACAGTTAAAAATTTTTGGCTTTTGTTTAACGGATGGGTTTCACATGCAAACGTGGTGCAAGTGAAAGGTGTTGTCACAGCTGGCATCCATTTCTTTTCAGTCTCATGATGATGATGATGATGATGATGATGATTAAACTTGATTTGTATGTTCTGCCTTTTTTCACAAGATTGTGGCCTCAGGGTGGATTACACATAAAAAAGATTGCAAATTAAAATGTACAAAAAGTCAAATCAAACTATTGACCATATTTAAAATATACATTTTTAAAAAGATTTTTTGAAAGTTAAAACAATAATTTAAAACAATACAGCTGTTACAGCCGTTTCTTAACAGCATTCAATTATAAAACCCTGTCTGATTTTTTAAAAAGGAGTTTCCCTGCAAAGGGAAAGGCAGCAAGGGGGGGGGGTCATTCTAGCCTCCCTAGGGAATGAGTTCCAAAGTTTAGGGGCAACCACTGAAAAGGTCCTTTTTCATGTTCCCACCAACCATACTTGTGAAGGTGGTGGGACTGAGGCCATTTCCACACTACACTGTTCTATTGCTATTATTCCACTTTCAACGCCCTGTGGAATTCTGGGGTTTGTAGTTTACTGAGGCCAAAGAGCTCTCTGGCTGAGAATTCTAAATGCCCCTCCCTAAACTGCAAGTCCCAGGATTCCATAGCATGCTAAAAGTGGAATAATAGCACTATAACAATGCAGTGAGGAAATGGCCTGAGAGAATGGCCACTTCTGGTGAGCTCAGCATCTAGACAGGCTTATATGGGAAATTATACTCTGTCAGATAGCCTAGCCTCAAGCTCTATAAGGCTTTATAGGTCAAACCAGTACTTTGAATTGTGTCTCGAAAGAGACCAGCACCCAATGTCGCTGTTGGAGGAGAGGAGTTATATGATCCCTGTAACCTTCTCTTCTCTTCTCTTCTCTTCTCTTCTCTTCTCTTCTCTTCTCTTCTCTTCTCTTCTCTTCTCTTCTCTTCTCCTTCTCTTTGGCACAGTTCTTTCCTGAACTGTGGTGTCCAAAACTGGACACAGTTCTATCTGGGGTCTGACTAAAGCAGAATAGAGTGGTACTGACACTTCCTCTAACCTAGACACTGTACTCCTATTGATGCAGCCTAGAATTGCGTTGACTTTCTTAGCTGCCGCATCACATTTTTGACTCATGTTCACCTTGTGATATACTAAGACTCCTAGATCCCTTTCACTTGTACTGGATATACGGTGTCTTTCACGCTGCGCTATTATAGCAGTTTGATGCCCCTTCGACTGTTATGTCTCTATCCAAAGGAATTCTGGAGTTTGTAATTTCCTGAGGTATTCAGAATAATCTGCCAGAGAGACCTGTGCTTCACCAAACCACCAGTCCCAGAATTCCATAGGATGAAACCATAGCATTTAAAACAGTATCAAACTGTTGTAACTGTACAGCTTGAAAAGATCCCATGTCACCTACAGTCCAAATAGAAATCCAAAACATAAAGAAGGAACAGGGTTCAACTCTGCTTTAGACTTAGCTAGAGAACAAGAAGACAGTGGCAAAGACAAATCACATCTCCACAGTATGACTCGGTTGCAAATTGGTTTTACTAAAACTGAAAATCACCCATTTTGATTTGGGTTTTTGCAAATCAATGTGTCTCTTTAGTGTAGGAGATGTGCAAGTCCTGATGAAGGACGATATACAGTGACACGAAGATGCAATTGCAGTGGATATGATAATGACTTTATAAAAGAAAAAAAGGGAATTCATGAGATTCTGATAATCTCTAAGTGAACTGAGAAAACTGAACACACACACAAAGATGGAAAGGGACTCATTTCCAAGTGCCACTTCACTTGTTCTAATCTTAAGGAGTGACTATAGCAAAGGCAGTTCTTCTACCATTAGGAAGTTCTTCCTAATGTTTAGACATAATGTCTTTTCCTGAAGTTTGAAGCCATTGTCCCATGTCCTAGTTTCTGAAGCAGTAGAAAAGAGGCTTTTTACATTTTCCATAGGATGTCTCTTCAAATATTTAAACATGGCTTTCTTGTTGTCTCTCAACCTTCTTTTCTCCAGGCTAAACACACCCCGCTTCCTAAGTCTTCATAGGGAATGGTTTGCAGACCTTCTAACATTTTATTCCCCCCCTCTGGACAGGTTTATCAATATCCTTCCTGAACTGTGGTATCCAAAACTAGAGACAGTATTCCAGGTGAGGTCTGACTAAAGTAGAATAGAGTGGTACTATCACTTCCCTTGACCTAGACACTGTACTCTTATTGGTGCAGCCTCAAATTGCATCAGTTTTTTTAGCTGCCACATTACACTTTTGACTCATGTTCAGCTTGTGGTCTGCTAAGACTCCTAGATCCCTTTCAAATGTACCATTGTCCAGCCAGGTGTCACTCATCTTACATCTGTACATTTCATTTTTTTGTCCTGCCCAAGTGTAGTACCTTATACCTCTCCCTGTTGAAATTCATGTTGTT
This sequence comes from Cyclura pinguis, assembly GCA_030412105.1. Lineage (NCBI taxonomy): Eukaryota > Metazoa > Chordata > Lepidosauria > Squamata > Iguanidae > Cyclura > Cyclura pinguis. The sequence goes on along the minus strand of CM059599.1, from coordinate 9,704,493 downwards.
AGTTTTGACCCAGCTCTTTAATCTGTTAAGATCATTTTGAATTCTGATCCTGTCCTCTGGGGTTTTAGCTGCCGCTCATAATTTGGTGGCATCTGCAAATTCAACAAGAATGGCCTCTATTCCCTCGTGTTGAATAGCACTGAGCCTAAGACAGAATCCTGTGGCACCCACTAGTCTTTCCAGCACAAACAAGAGTCATTGGAGAGCACCCTTTGGGTTCAGTTGGTCAACCAGTTGCAAGTACCCTTAACAGGAGCATTGTCTAGCCCAGATCTGACTAGCTTGTTTCTAAGGTTATCACAGGGGACTTTGACAAAGGCCTTACATAAAGTCAAGATACATTATATCCATGGCACCCACTCACTTTCTTCTATTTTAGCACCATCCCCAGGTAACTCATTGTAGATAATGTCATTTCTTATAGTTCACTGCTTCTAATCTCTGCTTCTAGTGGTCTCAAATTCACTTTCAGGAAGAGAAGCTCTATGACAGGGAGAAGTACCTGTAAGAAGCAAGAATTAATTAAGGATGGCTGATTATCTTAGGTCCTCTCCCTCTGACCAGCAAACTTACATTTTGTCTCCACACCTGTCCAACGATTAAAGAGCCATCAGGACTACTGTTAGCCCTTTGTCACCTAAATCTAATACCATTAGCTCATTCTGGGCCCCATTGCCCACCCTCCAGGTTCCATTATTTACTCTGGCAGACAGCTATAAGCACCCCCACCCTCCAGCCAGAAATAGAGTATTTAAACCCCAGTTTTCGGTCAGTCAACTCATACTACATTGGTTGCTGGTCATCCCTCTGCTGCTCCAATTCTCATTTGTGTACTGTCCTTGGACTTCTAGTCCAAACCACATCTCTCTTTGCTTTTTTGCTGGATTGGTAAATATCACCCACTTCACCCAGAAAATCTCACTATCCCAAAGTTTCCTCTCTTTGCCTTGAGTTAGGTTTGTATGATTGCGAGGCTGCTTGGATCTTGTGTGTGTAATTACAATTCACCCAATAAAACAAAGAAGCTTACTTTTGGATCTCTGGCTAAATCTTCCCTGCACTAATACTGGTAGACAAAGTTATAAAAGGTCTTGTAGGGTTACATCCCCTCTCACAGGCCTTTTTGAGCTAATATTCCCCACCTGTTGTTACTGCCCTGGCTAGTCCAAGCTTTGGGGATATTAAAAGATATCCTCTTGATATCATAATTCGGCTTCACTTCTCTATTCCCTTCCACGTGCTTGTGAGGCCACCAGACAAGCACGTAAATAAGCTCGGCCGTTAATTGCCGTAATATTCCTGGACAATAAAGGCAGGCCAGAAAATAGTTGACTCATTGCTTTAGGAGACCTCCAGGCAAGTACTCTAATTAGGTATGCACACAACCTACAAAAGATCCTCTGCCCCGCGATGGCAGCTTGATGGGTGAACTATGCAATACCCAAGTACTCTGCATTTGCATACTGGCTACTCTATTGAGAACCACTACAGTAACTCAGTCATTCACATTCTGACCTTTCAGAGGCTTTGTCTCCAACTCCAAATCTATTGTTTTCCCCCAAGTACGGCATAGCCTGCAGTCACAATTCTCCTTATAAAAACCCTTGATTCCGAGACCTTCCTCGGATCGCTCCCGAGTTTCATCCCGCCTCGCTGCCACTTTGCTTGGTGAGTCTCCCCTCAGCTCCATGTGCTGAGTTACATCGCACCCCAGCTTCGCTCTCCATTTTTCCGGGCTTCAGGACAGGTGAAGTATCACCCAAACCAGCAATCCCTCTAAAAACCCCTCTATACCACTCCAACCTTTATTTTCTTTAGTTATCTTGTATGAGTGTGTCACATACACTGTTTTGCTTGCGTATTTAATAAAACATCATTTATTGTTTCAACTTCTGTGTGCTATTTGACTCAACCTGACCCCGTAGACATAGGGTTCAAGATCTCGCTACGTTACCCTGCCTCTCGTAACACTAAGCAGTGCTCTGAGCTAATTTTCCCCACCTTTAGTTGAGCATATTTTGGTGTCCCTCCCGGGACCCCCAGTACACAGGGTAACAGAGTGGTGGAGCAACGCAGGCAACCCCGGTACCCCTAATTTGAGAAGGAATTGTGAACCTCCTCAGAGCAGGCTGGTACTGACTTAGGTGATGGTCGGTCAAGTCGTTAGAGTGCAGTCAGGCAGGAACGCGTGTGTAAGAGAATTCTGTGCGTTTGAGCTCTAGAGCTATTTTATCTGGGTGGAAATCTGTTCCCCTTTCTTGCTTGGTTTGTGTATGTCAACCGCCCCGGTGTAGTCACTAGCACTAGCCAGTGAGCCATTGTCGGATAGGAAGGGGTGTGCACAAGCTGTCCTGGGAATCACATCCCTAACTTGGGGTCTATCGTGGGCTGGGATCCGAAGTGTTAGAGTGTTAGCATGGTAGGAACAGTCTACACTCATCCAACACCATAGTGGCAAGGCAAAATAGCACTTAGGGAAGAAATTCCCCCCTTGGAGTTGTGTACGGGTGCATCCCATCAGTTGTTGCTGCGTAGCTTCGAGAGAATGTGGGTGCGTCCCGCTAGTACTTGTGCAAAGCACGGGTGCATCCCACTGTGTAATTTCGGATGCATCCCGATTGGCTAGCCGACTAGGTGTGGGTGGTGAGTCCCGACCTAGCCTGGGGTTTAGAGGTTTAGCCCATGGTAGAGGAAGGTACCCCTCATCCAGAAAACCAGTTAGGGATGGTTTGGTTTTGGTTCCTTGCCCTTTTTCTCCTCTGCTTGGCCAGGTGGCGTAGTAAGTTCCCTAGGGTTCGTTTCCCCCCTTCAGGTAGGCAGAGTACTCCTGAGGGTTCCCTGGGTCTAGGTGACCTCCCTGTCCCTGAACCGTTTCCTCGTCCTTTGGTCCCCAGTGCTGTCGAGGTGGAAAACCGGGCTTGGGAGTACCAAGGTGACTTTGTTTGGGCAGGCTGGAGATAGGTTCCCATCCCTCTGTCCTAGAGAAGTTCTGCAGAGTTCGTTTCCCTTCAGCCCCCCAGGGGTCTAGGTGATCCTTCCAGTCACTCCAGTTCCAGGTCCCGTTTGTAGCTTGTACTTTGTAGTTTGTGTCAGAGAAAGTTGTGGTTTGTGTGGAAAAATGGCGGAGGGTAGTAAGGTCACCATCAAGGACCTCATGTTCGAGGAAGAGGTCTGAGGTAAACTAGAGAGATGGGTGTTGAGTAAGGGGAAATGCCCCTGGAAGGACACCATCTTCCAGACGGACGATCCCTTTACCACACTCCGGGAAGCGTACACCTTGGCACGGAAATCAAAGAACCCATTCGGGCTGTCTAAGGATGCTTTGGCCGCTTGGGGACTTTGGTTTACGGCCAGAGATGCTAGTAGTGACCTGGTAGAAACCAGAGAGAAATTAGAGAGCGTAGAGAAGGAGAATGCCCGGCTTCAAGCTGAGGTTGAGACGCTGCATGCTGACAAAGTAACTTTTGTGTCCGTAGCGCAGGCGTCAGCACAGAAGCTTAACAACATCCAGGTAGTGGCGCAAACTTGGGAGGAGAAAGCCCACACCTTAGAGGCTGAGCTGGATCATGCCCGGTCTGTGGCCAAGTACATGGTAGGGCAAGTAAAAGAACAGCAGGAGGCTGTTAGCCATGTAGCTTGCCAGAAACAGATAGCTGCGCTGGAGAGCCAACTCCAAACGCGCAAAGCCTTAATTTCTGCTGTGTGCCCAGAGCTGCTCCCAATGTTCGTGGAGGACTTTTCTGGGAAGGCACTGCCAGAGGGTGCTCAGGCAACCGTTCCCCACAATCCAAACTGGAGCGACCCTAAGGTCCCAGTCCACCGTGTAGAGACACGGTCCATGACGAGACAGACCACCCCCCTTGGAGAAGGCAGTTCTGATATGCAAGAGACGCAGGACACACAGGTCACCAAGACTAGGGTCCCCTGGCGAGCTACTGAGGCCAAAGCTACTGCAGACCAGTTAGGTCCATTGAACAGAACCACCGGCATCATGTGGCTAAACGTGGTGATCCATTCTCACCTGACAGCCAATGGTCAGGACCTGACTCAACTGGCTCGGCTTTGCATGTCCCCCTCCGAGCTCCCTACTCTTGAGTCAGCCATGGCAGCTCGAGACTTGGTTAGGCTCGAGGCCCACAACTGGATGATAGAGGTAGTGAGGATTTTGTGGCCTGGACAGAGTGCAAGTGTGCTGTATGTCATGGAGCAACAGGGTCCCCGAGAGAACCCTGAGGCTTACATGGCATGGAAGCAGCTCCTCGCCATTCTGACCGTCTTGAATTTAAGACGCTCTTGTACGGAGGTCTTAACCACGAGACCAAGATGGCTTTAGGTTTGGTGGATCCAGCCACCATCAACTGGGAAGAGTTTGGGAAAAAGCTCCGACGGGTCTCCGACCTGCTGCGCGAGGCAGGATCCCTCAAACCCCCCAAGACGTACAGGAAGGACACCGGGAATTGGGAACCTACAGCTGAGGTTACCTACTCGAACTATGGGCCCCATTCCCAGCACAGGAAAATGGCTCCGAATTCCATTCCGTGAGGGAATTGGAACTCGCGACCCCCACTCAGACAGGACAGCAGGCAGTGGCAGGGAAGAGATTTCTGCAGCCAGCCAGGCAAGGCAGGAAGTCCACCACAGCAGCCAACTGCCCCCAAACAGCCCTCTGACTTAGGCTCTCCTCGGGACACGTCTGGTGGGTACAATCCCACAGCCCAGACGTACTCCTCGGACAGAGTAAGGGTCTGGGGCCTACTCAGAAGGTTCGGGCTGGACATGAGCCAGTTCGACAAGCAGCCAGCATTGGAGGTTTTGGAAGCTCTAGATAAGCAGCTTCAGGTGGGAGTAAACAGCTGGTCCAGGCTGTGACTGATGGTCCATCTCCGGCAGGATACTACCCTAACCTGGATCTGCAAGCATAGGGGTGCCCTCGGTCCAGGAAGCTTCCCTGCAACATTGTGGCTAGGTTGAAGCCAGACAGGTGGGGAAGGTTCTGGGTGAAGGCAGGCACTAGGACCGATAGGGAAAAGACCCCTGCCACCCCTCCTGCAGACTCCGGAGCAGCACCAAAAGTGCTGCTCCCTAACCTGAGAAGACAGGGTGAGCCCGCCCCTGACGCTATCCGCTTGACCTGATATGGCGGGGGGGGCCCAATCCAAGTCCTTTGGAGGACACAAGTGCTCGGTGCACAATAAAACAAGGCAGATTGCACCTCCTCCTGACTCAGTCCCGAGTGCGAATCCAGCCACCTCCGAGATCATAGTGCTTTCAGAGCACCTAGGAGGATCGCACCAGGCTAAGGTTCAGGAGGAAGCCCCCACCAAGTTTGATAAGGCACAGGACATTGCCAGCATGTGTGAGAGCCAGGAAAGGGAGAACACACAGCAAGGGGAAGCCAGCCCCAAGCTTCCGAAGCTCTCCATTGTCCCTGCTCTGAGCCCCCCGCTAGAAACCAGAAGTTTCCCCCTGGATTTCCTTGAAGCCTGGGCCAGGAGAGTCGCTCCTCCCCGTGCCATCTTTCAGGGGGATTTCACATGGGATTGGGGATTCAAACAGCAAGGGCTTCCCGCCCAACCAGAGCACAGGTTAGCAAAGGCACTCACCCTGGTGCACCCTGTATGGACCCTGCACGCTCCCTTTGACTGCAGTCCAGCTGGGGAGATTTCGATAACAAAGAGTTCTAAATGCCACACGGAGGTGGACATGGCTACTGCCTTTCCCTCCGCAAAGTTGTTCTGGTGCCAGCTGGCTTTCATGTTCAGTGGCACCCACTTACTGTGGCACTAGTGATTTTGAGAGGGGCCAAGACAGTCCTTGGCTCTGTTTTGGTCACCATTATGACAGAAAAGACATTACTTCGGGAGGCACGTGGATTAGATACCAGCCTCCACTTTGATTTGGCCAAAAGGGTCTCAAGCAATGAGTGGGCACGGCCACTCTTGCAGGTAATTTCAGAGACCCACCAACTAGCACAACTAAAAGAAGGGAAGGGTTAGCTGGGTGATCCTGCAATGGTGGTCATCCCAGAGCCAGAAGATCCCGGTGCCCAAAGACCCAATGTGAGCTCCCTGATTTGCCAGGCTTCCTTGAGTCACAAGGAAGTGCCAACCATTAATTTGTCCGAGACTTTTGCCTCCATTTACGAGGCGTTCGACAATGGTTGAACGGCCCATGTCTCAAGGGAATAGAGGTGGAGTGGCAACTCCTCTGCACTCCCCGTTACTGTAAATAGTTCCGCCATGTAAGTAGTTGTAATAGTGGTGTTAGTTTCGTTGTGAATTGTTTTGAATTAACTGTCCCCTTGGTTTAAAAAGCCTATCCGAAGGCGACCAGTCTTCAGGTCTGCCTTCGGAGTTCAGCTATATCTGTGAGCTAGTGATGCTGCTTGCTTGGGGCCAGCATCAAACCATCGGTACTAGGGTGTTAAGCCACCCCAAGCCCTCGGGAACATCATCGGGTTTGGAGCTTTGGCTTTGGTCTGAGCGAGGAGGGTGCGAGCGTGCAGGTCCATGTTATACGGACCAGAGTGCGAATGGGAGCTTCATAGCCGTGGGTCCTCTTGTGCTACTGGGATGTTAACATAGGCGTCTCTAGACCCATGAGCCGATGCGGGACCCGAACCAGTAGTCTCACTGTCCCGACCAACGGCCGTCCTCCGGCCAATACAGCCTTAATCTCAGTCGCTATTTATGTCCCCGTGGACTCTTAGTCTTTTCAGTCATGATGACCCAGTTTCAATTCGAATTCCCAGTAGGCTTTGAGCCAGCCATTTGCATTTGTGGTATACATTGATATAATGATCCTGTCAGTTTTTCCGTTAAAGCTATAATAGGTCAATTGATCCAGAAGACTGGGAAGATCCCGAGGTCGTACCATTGCCCCCGAGTACTGTGGAGGGGAGGGTGACGAAGAAAGTTTCCACTCCAACTGATGGCCGAGACTTGGAGATTCCTGGTTCTTCGACGACACCCGTGAAGGGAAGGTGACCACACAGCCTTCCGTGTGCCATGAACTTTTTGCCATTCCTGCTACCGTTTGCTGACCCGAGGAAACTTATGGACTATTCCAGGCTCCAAATTCTGCTAAGACTCTTTGCTCCTGAACTTGCAGCAAGCCAGGCTGCACTGACTTGGACATTTTGTTGTTGTTCCTGCTCCGTTACCTGGATGAACTTATGCTTTGCTCGCCCGGTCCAGCTACAAGACTTTTTCTGTTGCGAGGGTGGGGGGGCGCCAAGACTGTTGCTTGCACCTCACCTCCCCCGGACTACGAACTTTCATTCCACATTGAACTGTTTGCTCATTGGATTGCCTTCATTGCCAGAACATGCATTGGACTTACTGTATTTCATTGATTGCTTCATTTTGCATTTGCTATTTTTCAAGATCTCGCTACGTTACCCTGCCTCTCGTAACGCTAAGCAGTGCTCTGAGCTAATTTTCCCCACCTTTAGTTGAGCATATTTTGGTGTCCCTCCCGGGACCCCTAGTACACAGGGTAACACTGTGGGTGGACCCCTGAGTCACCTAGGTTTTGGAGTAACATCTGCTTTTTTTTTTTTCACTTTATTCTTGGGGAAAGTGCAGAAAATGCAAAACTAAATTGCACAATATATCCCTCTATCCCTCCACTAAAAATGCACTGAAGCGTTCCACATTGTGGCTGCAGTTTCACAACCCAAATGTTACGCAGGAGTAAAAGAAACTCAGGTCAACTGAAGTTGCAGCCACATGTGTTTTGTTGTACAACATTGTTGATTTTGTACAGCATTTTCATTTTGTTCTGCAGCATTTTTGTTGTGCAACATTCCGTGTTTTCTACACAGAACACCTCCCATAATGCAAATTTCCTCATGCCTGCATCCACTAGGAATTTATAAGAGGTTCCACTGCTGCAAGGCAAGGATACTTTAAAAACCTACTTTCCTCTATTTATTTCTTATTTTCCCCCCCATGATATCCATTTCCCCCTGTTGACTTTCAAAACCTCATTTCCAGAGGGTGATTTAAGAGAACAGTCATGGTGAGAAAGGGTTCATCTTCTCTTAAAACTGCAGTCCCATCCTCAAATCTATGAGTAACAAGTAGGATTCTTATACAACTTTCATCTAGTGTGAGTGGCAGCTTTATTTTCCCAGAAGGTTCACTCCTGGAGCCCCAGGCAATGATAAGAAAAAGCATAAGGGTAGGAAGGGAGACAGAGGACCTAAAGCACCTAAGAAGTACCTCCGCTAGTCTGAGTGTTGCTGCAAGAGGTTTTTGTTTTGTTTCTTTTAATGCAATTTTACTGTTCGCCAACCACAGGAATGTTCCTGGATGTCACTTTCAACAGTTCAATCTATGTCCCAATCCATAGAAATCTATAAAGAGTCTATGAGTCCACCCGTCTCATTTCAGACTCAGTGGTCTGTCTCTCTGATAACCTTGACATTCCAACCCGTTCAACATGACAAAGATACTCCTTCTGCTGGTTGTTTTCTCACTTGCCCTCTTGATTTCTCCAGGTAAGAAAACCCATCTTACACAGTTGCAAAGCTGTAGCCCTGTGTTAAGGAGCAGTATAAAAAGGACATGTGTTCTCAAAGGCTGGTCACTTCTGGTCACTCATTTGAAATGTGTTTGACTGCAGCATCTGTAAGATTTTGCAAAACTGTCACCAGCTAGTGATGTCCTTGGTGGCAAGCAGTGGTGTACTGGAGACAATGTCGTAATGCTGGCATTTTGCATTTGTCAGGTGGTGGTCATTTGCCAGACCTTTGTAGTTGTTATTTGTCATCAAGTTGACTTTCACTCATGGAGACCACGTGCATGGAAAACCTCCAAGAGCTCCAGTCAGCAACTGCCCTGCTCAGGTCTTGCAGTCTCAGGCCTGTGGCTTCCTGGATTAAATCAATCCACCTATGCTGCCGTCTTGTCCTTTTCCCATCACCTTCAACTTTACCAAGCCTTACCATCTTTTCCAAGGTGTTATGTCATTTCATTACATGTCCACTAATTAAGGCAGCTTCAGTTTACACAACTTCACTTCTAATGAGGGTTCAGGTGTGATTTGTTTTAAGATCAAGTCATTTGTCTTTCTATATGTCCATGGTATCCATAGAATACTTCTCTAGCAATGTATTTCAAAGCAGTTCATTTTCTTTTTGTCAACTTTCTTTACTGTCCATCTTTTACACCAACCCATACATAGAAATAGGAAAAAATATGGCTTGGATGATTTTGATTTTAGTATTTAATGATATTTCTTTAAACGTGAGAAACATAGCTAGTACCTTCAAAGCTGACCTTCCAAGTCTTAGTCTTGGCTTCCAATTTCTGACTATAGCCTGCATTTTGATTAACATTGAGGCAAGGTTCTGAAAATCATTACATCTTCATTAGCAACTTAAAGTTAAGCAAACCATTTGTGGTCATTATTTTTGCCAGCACTACCATCCTTTATCTTCCCTGGGCCCTCTAAGCTTAGCTGCAGTTCTTACTGGGGAAGGGTGAGAGACAGATTTTCCTACCTTACTATGAGCTGCACTTGTTCTAATGGAAAGTATCTGGGAGTAGCTTGGGCCATTTCTGCACTAGACTGTTATAGTGCTATTATTCCACCTTCCACATCCTATGGAATCTTGGGGTTTGCAGTTTAGGAGGGACCTTTGAAACCCCTCCCAAAACTGCAAATGCTGGGATTCCATAGGATGTGGAAAGTGGAATAATAGCACTATAAAAGTCTAGTGCAGAAACGGCCTTGGTTTTGAGCAGGCAGTCAAGACCTGGGAAAAGCTATGAAAGCTATGAAAAGAACTGGTTTGTTGACATGGGTCAACACAACCATGGCTGATATTTTTGGATTCTCTCCAGGAGCATGGCCATTGGAGACTGTCATGATGCATGCCTCCAGCCCTCAATTTTCTCATTATGACATTGTAGAGGATCCATGAATTTGTTAGGTGGAGCTAGGGATTCAGTCATTACGTTCAAACACAAACCATAAATGTATTGTGACAAGCCTTTCATGTCTACAGGTTTCACCTGGACCCCTGATCCTACTCTGAGGTGCAGAACTACAGGGGGATACTGTGATTCCATTTTTTGTCGCAGGCCTCTCAGATATGCGGGATACAGTTGCAGAAATGGTCGCCCATGTTGCAAAAGGTAAGATGGAATTCTACTTGGGTGGGCAGCTTGCATAGCAAGTGCCCATTCTATAAACAATTTTGTAGGGTTGCAAGCTCAGGAACAACCCAGGCCCTAAAATTTATCATGGGATGGAGCCTGGTTATATCATCAAGATTTATGTATTAAATGCTAAACGCAGTTGCTCACAGGGCCTTACTATTGTAAAGGCAGCAGATCCAGTCTGATCTTGGAAGCTAAGCAGAGTCAGCTCTGGTTTGTACTTGGATGGGAGACCACCAGGTGCTATTGGCTATGTTTCAGAGGAAGAACTGGCAGAACCATATCTTGCCTCAGAAAACCCTGGCCCTTTTTGCATGGCATTTTCCATGCGAAAGGGCCCCTCGAGCATCCCACAAATGTGAGGCGTGGTCCACACGACGTACTCACATTTGCGCAATGTTTCAGGGCCTGGCAGGCACCGCTCGCACACTTTTTCATTTTTGGCATTAAGCCAAAAATGGTGCACATTCGTGCATTGCTCCCAGGCCCTGCGCGCACTTACCTTGCGTGCGGAGCCTCGTAGGGCTGCTCACATGAGCACCGCACCCCAGCGCCGAGAAGAGGTAGGATGCGGATAGGGCCCCTATGAAATTCATGGGGTTGCCTTCATTGGCAGGTAACTTGAAAGCACTTATACCAGACAGAGTTGCTCATAGCTTGTCATTCAAACACACGAATAACACATATACACATACAGAGAGAGAGAGAGAACATATTTTCCTATTTGGAAATAACGATACAAATATTAACTAAAAGGGCTGTTTACAGATCAAGGTAAAATTTGGGGATTATCCTTTCTTACTTACTTAGGGAGATGAGATAAAGAATATTTAATCCATCTGACTTGCTTGTAGCTAGAAGGTTGATGCAGAGCAGAGGGTCAGTCCCGGTACTATAACAGTTGGGAGGGAAGTAGGAAGCTAAATAAATGCATATATGCCCTGTTGAGTCTTTACAAGTTGCAGCAACAAATGAATTAAGCCTTGAAAACTGTAGCAGGATGCTATTCTACTAGCTTAGCTGGAGATTTGAACACAGTTCTCTCTCTCGCCTAGAGCTGAGCTCCAGCAAAACTCTTGCCTTTTGTCTGTAGATGACCCATGAAAACTAGGGACTCAGGGACAGGTCTTAAGATCTGGGAACCCCAAAATCAGGGGTGGGCAACTGTCATTAGTTAGGGGCTGCACATTAGTCTTCCAGGAGACCTAGGAAGGTTGCAGTCTCATCCAAGTATTAACCAGGTCTGGCTTGGCTTTGCTGCTGAAATCAGATGAAATCAAATGCATTCAGGCCAATTTGATGACATGGCACTACATCCAGATGCAAAGAACATGGTGGAAAGGGAAACACAGTGTAGAATTCTTTTAAATATAATAGCGTCTAGTTCTATTTTCATACCCTTCAATATTTCACAGACGAGAAACAGGACATGCGTGGCCAAGCAACATCAGAGTGTGTGCAGGATGGTATAAGTGATTAACGAGGGACAAAAGCTAGGAGAGGCTGTAGCAGTTTGTTTTTTGTCCAAGACGACTGGGAAGGGCAAGATTCCTCTTCCTTCTCTTCTCTCCCCATGACGAGTTAATTGGTTGTAAACTACTTTTTAACTTTGAACTGAGTTTGCAGCAATGTGAAGTAAGCTGGGGACAAAGGAGGAAAGTGGGAGAGGAAAAACTGGGCATTTTAAAAAGCAGCTGAAAAATGGGACATGAGAGGATTAGCTGGGACTGTCCTTGCCAAATTGGGACAACTGGGGGGTACAAAATTTCTTACCATTCTGTGGGCCCATCAATTCTCTTTCTTTGTTTCTGAAGTAGCCGTTCAGCTTCCATTCCCTCCTTTTCACCACCAACATCATCACCAGATACTCTGCACTGTGTTTAGGTTCAAAATATGGGAGCTGAAATAGTGGTGCCCCCTTAACATATTGGAAGGATGGAGTGATCTTCTCTTCCAAGTCAGGGGGTTGAAAAGAGTCCCAACCCTTCCTCACAAGTGTGTGTGAACAAAGGAGTTCTAGCCACCACACACACACACACACACACACACACACACACACTTCCACAAAGAAAAACCCTCTAACAGCTGGCCTCTCCTCTTTCTTCCTCAGCTCTGTAAGGGTCATCTTCCCTGCCCTATTCATTCATGGTTCCTAGGACAATTGAACCACATCTGGCAACAATAAAAGAAAATAAGATTGTGCCAGTGATCCTTTTGTTACTGCCCTGGCTAGCCCAAGCTTGTGGGATATAAAGATATCTTTTGATATCAATAATTCGGCCTCACATACCCATTCCCCTCCACGTGCTTGCGAGGCCCCTGGACAAGCACACACACCAGCTTGGCCGATGATCGCCATAATATTCCAACACAATACAGGCAGGCCAGAAATAGCCAACTCACAGCTTCAGGAGACCTCAAGGCAAGTACCTCAATTAGGTATGCACTCAACTTTCAAAAGATCCTCTGCCCCACGCTGGCAGCTTGATGATCTCTATACAACGCTCAAGTACTCCGCGTTTGCATACTGGCTATCCTATTGACAATTTGACTATAATTCAATCATTCAAATTCTGACCTTTCGGAGGCTTTGTCTCCAGCCCCAGATCCATTGTTTTCCCCAAGTCCGAACTAGCCTGCGGTCACAATTCTCCTTATAAAAACCTCTGACTTTGAGCTCTTCCTTGGATCGCTCTTGGCTTCCATCCCGCCTTGCTGTCGCTTTGTCCAGCGAGCCTTCCCCTCAGCCCTATGTGCTGAGATCCACGCTCCCCAGCTTGTCCGCTTCCAACCAGGCTTTAGGACAGGTGAAGTATCACCCAAACCAACAACTCCTCTAAAAATCCCTCTATCCCACTCCAACCTTTATTTCTCTAGTTATCTGTGTGCGTGTACTGCATACACTGTCTGATTGTGTTTTAATAAAACAACATTTATTATTTCAACTTCTGTGTGCTCTTTGACTCGGCCTGACCCCGTAAACATAGGGTTCAAGATCTCGCTACGTTGCCCTGCCTCTCGTATTGCTAGGCTGTGCTCTTGGCTAATTTCCCCAACTTATATAACTGAGAGCGCATTTAGGTGTCCCTCCCGGGACCCCCAGGAATCAGGGTAACACTTTCTTCTCAGAGCTTGGGAGAAGATTTCTTTTAAGAAAATGACAACTGATAGAATCCTCAGTCAGCATGGCAGCTGGGGGATTCTGGTAGCTGGACTCCAGAAAAGGAACTCCTTTCAAGCTTTGCTGTTTCTTTCCGACAAAGAACTGATCCTACCAAGAGCAGCTTAGAGACCAGTGCAGAAATCAATGAAGCCATGTCAAGGCTCCTCAACAGTATTTTGCATGTATTAAAGGCATATCTAGCATGGGGCAAGTAGGATATGTGCCCTGGGTACCAATGCCAGATGGCACAAAACAACCATTCCCTGCTGTCATGACCATCACCTCTTCTGGGGTCTTCCTCAGCCAGGGGTGGCAGTGGCTGCAACAAGAGACTGCTCCTACCCTCACCAGGGTTGTCCTTGGCCTGCAGCAGCAGCAGTGAGAGAAGAGCTCCTCCATCAGGGCCTCCACTGCCCATGCCAGGGTCATTTTCAACTTTCACACTGGCCCTAGGCACTGTTGAAATTAGATATGCTACTGGCCTGTATGGACAGACAATATGTGGAGGTCTTCAGGAGTTCAAAGAAGCAAAGCAGGAGATTCACCTTCCATGTGGCTACTGTCACACCTTCCAACAATTCACAGAAGTAAACTGGTAGACAGGGTGGCTAAGCAACATCAGAGTGGGGTCAAGGAGGTAAGTGTTTTTCATGAGGGAAAACACCCAAGCTAGGAGAGGCTGCAGCAGGCTTTTGCCTAAGGCTATTGGGAAGGGCAGAATTCTGCCCCTCCCATCTTTTCTGTTCCCACTGAATCTATGGGCCTTTCTGCACTACACTGTTCTAGTGCTATTATTCCATTTTCAACATCCTATGAAATCCTGGGATTTGCAGTTTAGGGAGGAGCCTTTAGAATCCTCAACCAGAGAGCTCTTTGGCCTCAGTAAAATACAAACCCCAGAATTCCACAGGATGTTGAAAGTGGAATAATAGTACTATTGCCACTATGGCCCCTCTTTAAACTGCAAATCCCAGGATTCCATAGGATGTTGAAAATGGAATAATAGCACTAGAACAGTCTAGTGTGGAAATGGCCTATAACAACATAGTGTGGAAAGGTCCTCAGTTTGCAACAACTGAAGTAAGCTGAGGACAAGAGTAGAAGGGGGCAGAAAGAGAAAGAACTGGAAGATTTAAAAGCAACTGAGAAAATGGGAAGACAAAGGATTAATTGGAACTCTTTCTACCAAACTGGCATGTCTGGAGAATATTATTGGCTTTGGGGGATAGGTCAATATCCACTTGGCTGCTTTCCACATTCCTGTGGAAATAATTCTTTGGGGGAAAAAAAAGGACTGAAGTTACTTTTTCATTGATTGATTGTCATTTTTCTTTTCTTTTGCAAACACAGTTCCATTGGCTGATTAATTCCTGCTTTTCTCTGGAGATGTGGCAAATGAAAAAGATGTACCATTATATCCACCTCAAGTTTTGGATGTTACTTCTTCAGTGCCAATCTGAATTGCCCTGCTCTAACCCCTGCCTCTTCTCCTCAGTTTTATTTCCGCCTTGCTTACAAATATACGCTGCTTGGCCGATGCACTCAAAAGAAAAAAGAAAAAAAGAAATGCTTCTTACATTCAATAAAATGATGTTGCATAGACATCATGATGTGGCTCTGTGTGGTTGAGACGGTTGTTGTTGTTTGTCCTATGGCTGAAATCCTGTTGGCCAATCCCAACTAGAGTAAACCACTGAACCAGTTCCTGAATGGTGAGCCAACTCATTGATTCAGTGGGTCTACTTTAGTCAAGTCTCAAAGAGGATTCAGGCCTTTGTGTTATTATTCTCCACAGAAGTGACATTCTTCCCTTTTTGGTTCCTTCGGAGTCATCTAAATAGTCCAAAACTTTGATTATGTTTACTCCTGCAAAATGTATCTTTTCCTATTTTCAGTTTGGTTTATGGACACTGCACAATTATGCCTTGGGTGAATTTGTAGAATAAAATCCCTTTTTCACATTGCATCCAGAGATCCAGGGCTCCTCTAGGTGTAGCATGATTGTTTCTTTTATTGTTTGTTTATCCGTTTATTGACTTCCAGCCCACCAGGACCTCCACAGTGATACACAACAGGTAAAAACATGTAAACCTATATAGAAAATAAAAACTTTAGAAACAAATGAAAATAAGCTGAAAATACAACTTAAAAACTTCCTAATGCAATCTGAATTTACTCCTGAAAATCATTTTAAAACAAACAGTTAATTGAGACAAAGCAGTTTCAAAGGTGTCAGGAGGTTGGAATGTCTGTTGCTGTTCTTCTTGTGCCTTTTTTAAAAATGACATATTGAAATATATATTGACATATTGAAAAGGAAGAGCCTCTCCTCTTCCTTCCGTAGTGCAGCCTGGGATTTTCCCAGGCTGCACTGGGGCAGGAAGTGTGAGCGCCCTGGCTCCGGAGCTCCGCACGCACAGCAAGTGCACGCAGGGCCCCGGAGCGATGCGCGATTGCACACCATTTTCAGCTTAAAGCCGAAAATGAAATAGTGCGTGATCGGCGCCTCCCAGCCCCTGGAGCATCACACGATTGTGAGTGCATTGTGTGGACCACTCCTCACAGTCGCGCGACGCTCCAGGGGCCCTTTCGCATGACAAATGCCATGCGAAAAGGACCTGAGATATGACTGTATAGCTGGCCAGAACCTATTGGGTGGCCTTGAGCAAAGTCACAGACTCTAAGCTCCAGAGGAAAGTAATGACAAACCCCTTTCTGAGCAAATCTGACTCACAAAACTGCATGACAACTTCTCTTAGGGTCACCACAACTCAGAAGTTACTTAAAGGCACTATATATACAATGGATCTTTGAGACCTAGCTTCAAGCAATTGCTTCTAGAAAAGAAGGACATTGTCACCTGCTGGGTCTTAGCAGAACTGCAAGATGAGATAAAGGCAATTTAGGAAAACTTATTTAAAATGTCATATCAGCTCTGTGTGCAAAAGCATTTGCAATAAAATCACACTCAGAATAGATAGATAGCTATGCTTCAAATATATCACATAGTTACAACAAACTCATATTAGCGCGAACTGATTTACTTTACGTTTCTTGACATTTTAGTCTGATTATTATATCTGCATTCACTCTTAATTTGTTCATTATTTTTTCCTGCCCGTTAGGCAATATACAATACAATAGATTTTGATAACTTTCTTTAAAAACAGATTTAAAGCAATTTTAAAAGGCAGCCCACAGCAGCTGGAAGAATCTAGATATGTAGTCCCAAAAAAAGTAACTTCTTAAAGCAGTGAATGGGAATGTGTGTGGTAAGACTGAGGGGTGGGTACATATATGTGTCTAAGTGCATGCCAACATCAGATGCATTCCTCAGGAATGGAGAAGATTGGGTACTCCTTCAATAAATGAAGATATTCTGCCACTCAAAGACTTAGATATAAGACACGGGAAACCTGTTGGTTACATGCATTTAATGAAGTGGACTGGAGTCCATGAAAACTCCTACTAGAAATCTCTTTTTCTCAGTCTCAGAGGTGCTACAGGATTATTTATACACACACACACACACACACACACATACATACATATATATATATATATTTTAAAAAAACTATATAACTTAAGCCCTTTCCATGGCATCCAATGATGATGGCAGCAGTGGCTCTTCTGGAAGGAAAGTGCAATGGAGTGCTCCACACTAACTGCCTCCAAGAACCAGGAAACATGACGGTCATGCCTCTTCCTGTCACAGCACAGCCAGGTACTGTCACAGCCTGCACTGGGGCAGGATGTGCAGCCACTGTGTTTCCAGGGTCTCCACAGACAAGGTAAGTGTGGGCACACAGTAGGAGAGCTGAGTGGTCGCCAGCCATTGACGGGAAAACCATGTCAATGATTTGCAGCACATTCACGCCACCTGGGGATGGGAGAAGGATGGAATCGGGATGACGTCATGCAGAAGCATCATCCTAGCCCCGGCCTTCTCCTGTCCCCATGGCAGGCTGGGTGTGTCCAGCAGAAAGGGCCTTAGTGTAGATTTGTACTATAGAAGCACAATATAGCTTCACCAATATTTGTATTTCTGTTCTTCATTAAAAGACTTAAAAAGCTATCCCTTCTCTATTTTTCATGGCATATGCACACTGTACTCATTTTGCTTCCAGAATAATGGGCCCAAAGCACTTAATATTCATGGGGTTCTGCAGCTGTTGTTGTTGTTGTTTTTCTTCCCTCAGGCTCTTTATAGAGTGAACATCATAATTATTCTACGTTACACCCTGCCTTTGGAATGTGTATCCTTCTTTGGCTTGAAAGACAGTAACGAAGAATATAGAAGAGAAATAAATCCTTAATGATTGGGTCAATAAGTGTCCATCCAATCCAGCAACATATTGGACAAACTTTTGCAGGAAGTCCATAAGAAGGGCAGTGAACTTGTAGATCTTTTCCACCACTTTGTCCCTCTGTGATTGACTTTGTACACCAGCTGCACCTCTTCCTGAAGATGTTATATTTGGGCCCCTTTCGCATGCCATTTCCCATGTGAAATGGCCACGGGAGTGCCATGGGGATCGCGAGGACAGTTCCGCATGATATTCTCGCGATCATGCGGTGCTGCCTTAGCGATCCCATGGCAATTGTGGATTATATCATTTTCAGCTCTTGGCCAAAAATGACCCACGATTGCGCATTCTTCTCATGTGCCTCCCACACTTACCTGGCGTGTGGAACCTCAGGAAGTGCGATGGCCATGCTTCCTCCCCCAGCGCAGCCTGGGAAAGTACCTGGCTGCACTGCAGAAGGAAGGGGTGGAGCTGTCGTGCTTCCTTCCATCCAGCATGAAGCTGGTGCAGAGGGAAGCGCAGGGGATGCAATTCCCTCCCACAAGAGGCTTTTCACACTATCCCTGTACGATGGCAGCGAGAAAAAGTAAGATGCAAAAAGGGCCTTGGTTATGGTGACACACTTCTTGTTTACATCCTCTTGGGATTACTGTGGAGTAGTCCACATTGGGGCTGCCTTTGAAAAGTGTTTGGAAATTTCAGTGGGTCCAAAATGCTATGGCCAGGCTGCTGACCAGGGTTAGTTAAAGGAAGCACATAAATCCTGTGTAAAAAAAAAAAAAAAAAAACTTTACTGGCTACTGGACAATCTCTGGGCAAAATTAGAAGTGCTGGTTTGAAAGCGCTACACAAATTGGGTCCAAATTATCTGATAAACCATATGTCCTTATGCGAACTTTACCTACCTTTTAAGATCTCCAGGATGGAACTTTTTTTTAGTGCCCCCCCCCAGGCATGTTTGGAGAGGACATGGGAAAGAGCTTTCCCAGGAGGTGCCCCCAGGATATGCAATTCCCTCCTGATGGAGATTCAGTTGGCTCCCTCTCTGATCTCATTATGTCAGTCTTTATTTAAGCAAGGCTTTGGCTCTTAGCTCGTTTGGTAGAATGGTCTTTTAATGGGATATGCTTTACTTGTATGTGTTTTAAACTGTTTTAACTTAGCATTCCTAGCTTCCCTGGGTCCTGTAGTGGAAAGACAGGGTATACATAAAATAAATTCAAAACTATGCTGCCATGACTTGATATACATAAAATAACTTTAAATCTATGCTGTTGTGACTATGGACCTTTCTGTCCTACACTGTTCTAGTGCTATTATTCCACTTTCAACATCCTGTGGATTTCTGGGGTTTATAGTTTACTGAGGCCAAAGAGCTCTCTGGCTGAGAATCCTAAACGCCCCTCCCTAAACTGCAAACCCCAGGATTCCCCAGGATGTTGAAAGTGGAATAATAGCACTAGAACAGTGTAATGCAGAAAGGCCCAGTGTTGTTGTTGTACCTCCGAGTCATTTCCAACTAATAGTGACCCTGAGAGAACCTATCATGGGGTTCTTGGCAAAATTTACTCAGAAAAGGTTTGTCATTGCCTTATGTTGAAGCTGAGAGACTGTCACTTGCCCAAGATGGCCAAGCAGTAAGTGGAACCCTAGTCTCCCAGTTATAGCCCAGCTCTCAATGATGCTTCTCCCTTGTTTCAGCCCTGTTTACCAGAAATATTGGTAGAAGTATGCCATTGAATTTCTACGGCAAATCATATTGTTGCTAGCTCCCATTTCTACATTTCAAAAGTGGCTTCTTTTTAACTTTATTGTTGGGGTCACTGAGGGCTTCAGGTGGCGCAGAAGGGTTCTGGGGTCTACACATGGCCCATGGGTCACATCTTCCCCACCCCTAGCCTAGGCCAAAAGGTCTTGTGGATCTGGCAAAAGGAATGGGAGACTGTAACTTCAAGGTGAAAAAGCCTTGTGCCGTATTAGTGTTGGAACATAGACAAGACTTACAACTTCAATCATTATAGGGTTAATTGGGTGTTTGTGAGATAGAGAGGATTTTCAACTGTAAATGTTATTTGAAGCAGCTGTGAAGCCTCTATAAATAGGAGTAGCCTTCTCTTTAGTGAGGTTATCTGCTGCTACTGTTGTTGCTGTTTGTCCTTGTATAGTGTCCTGTTTGATCTTGCTTCACTGAATATTTTGTTGTTTGATGTATTTTGTATTTTTCTATTTTCCCTTGCCTATATTGCTCATGTTCATTTTAACCTTTTTTGGCTATGTTTTTCCTTTTGTATATTGTCTTTATACAGACGTATTGTTTCCTATTTTTCTCTTTAAATGGAATAGATAAAAGAATATTTTTATTATCCATTTGTCTTCTGAATTTCTATTTTACAGCAATTAGCTAAATGGAAATCCTATGAGGATTTTTTTTGGGGGGGTGGGGTGGAGAGGACATGAGGCTTGTACTGCAAGAAAAAAAAATAAAGGGAAAAACCGTCAAATGTATAGCAGGCCTGGGGAATATGTGACCATTCCAATGTTGTTGGGTAGACTCAACATTGACAGATTTATCGCTTTCGCTTCTATCTTTGTTCAGGAAAACAATTTATTTCAATATTTTTGTGGAATCTAGAGTTTATGACAACACCCTCACAAATAACTTGCCATAAATCATTTCAAGATTCTTCCTACTTCAAAACTAAGAATAAAATTGTAGCATTCTCCAGTGATATTTCACAGACAGCCTCATGAATGTTCAGGGGAAATAGCCAACATGCCAGACAAGACTGATTTATATGGAACATCCACCTTTTGATAACTAGGTCATGTCCATAATTGTCCTGTGGATAACCACTTTCCATTCCATAAAGGAGATGCAAGCATTTCACCAATACACTTTATGTCAAAGGATTAGCATAACACATAAATCCATTCTATAATGGCTGCTTTGAGCTACGCATTTCTCCTGGTGGGATTCTTTTGGGATTCGAGTACATGGCTTCCTCTTCACACTTGATAAAGAGAGTGCAGATTTAGTTGAGCAGAAATCCTAAACTGAAAAAAAAATTGAGCTGTTTAGAATGGCATCTGGGACGCACACACACACACACATGCATATACATACATACATACAATGGTATTTCTTTGACAACAGATTCTGCTAGCCCAGAGTGCTGCTAATCCCTAGATTAAACAGTTCTCTCTAAATAATTCTGTTGTTTTTGTAGGCACTTTAGATGTTTTGTAGAACTTGAATGTAACATTGGACTTGTATACTAAATTAAAACCAAGAAGAAGGTGAACATTTCTTGTGATGGACTTAACATTGTCTATAGGTGTTTTTTTTGGCCCTTTCCACATGAGGATGGCTTCCTGGCATGGGAGCATGAGAGGAGTGGGACCACAACGATGCTTCCACGTGACTTCATCGCTGTTCCTCCCTTCTTCTGTTGTCAGTCAGCATAATTGTGGACTATATCATTGATGGAAAAACTCCATCAATGACCCGTGATTGCAAGAACCTTCCATTGCATTTGGCCATGCAGAAGGGCTGGAAGCACAATCTACATGCTTCTTCCCCTACTTCAGCATGGGAAGAAGGCTGGCTGCCATCTGGAAGGATGGAGCATGTCCCTCACGCTCTCTTCTGCAGACAGTCAGTCATGTGCAGAGAGGAGGGCTGTGGACATGCTCTTTTCTCAGCAGAGCTCCTGCTGGGATTATGATGAGATGAAGTGGGAGAGAGTCATTGTGTGGAAAAGGCCTTAGGCAGCTGCTTCTCCCGCCATGGAGGAGAGAGCTCCAATGAAGCCTGGAGGATTCAGCTGAGCTGCCTAACTCATGGGAAGTGATGTGTAGGCCTCTTCTTTAGCATGAAATTATGCTATGTGCTGGCATCCTATTGGTGTTTTGTATATTGTATGTATGTATATAAGGTTTCCCTATGCATGCAATTCCCCTATGCATGCAATATTGTGTAGTATCCATATTCTATTCACAGTCGTATAAACAGTTCACCAGGTGGAACATTGATATAATCTGGTCCAGTGGATGGGAGTAAGAGAAAATGTTGGTGAACTTTAAGAAGGGAAAGCTATCTACCTTACACAACATGCTCCGCCATTGCTACATGTTCCATATTTGTATGTGTAGGCTGAACATCCATAATCCGGAGGAGAAGCTGAGTCTTTACAAACACCATTTGCTAATAGACAGTGTTCATCACGGCTTATTAGACTGGGGAGAAGGAGAAAACATAGATGGTCAAGACAGCATCAAGATGAGAGCTAAGTTTTTCAGGACATGGAAATTTTGGTAACTACCTAGGACCTATATAATACATTGGGTTCCTCTGGTTGCCACATTTGCTTTTGCCAGAATGGATTCCTCCACTTTTCATTGTTGTATTGCAGACAACAATAGCAAAGATCCTATATGAAGATGATAGCATGTATGTTTTCCCCAGTGTACTCAACACAGTGCTCCAGGTGCTAGAGAGGGAGGATGGGGACAACTAGCATGACAGCAAGAGAAAGATGTTTTCCTAGAGCATCTTCATGGCCAAATAGTTTGGGAGTGGTGTGTCTGAGCTCTTCCAAGCAGCCAATCAAACTGGATGCATCCTTACACAATGTCTTTAAAAACAGAGTCACTAACTTAACCCCCAGTAGTGCTAGCAGAATACCCCATGAAGAGTATGCCCATAATAGCAACTGCAGATATTCCCAACACAAAAATGATGATTACATTTCCTATTCCTGCAAACTTTTAACCATGAGATGCTAGGTAAGTAGGTAAATAATAGAATTTTTTTTCCACTGTAATTTAGGAAATATATCTTCATATTATAATATACATAGGGCTGGTGGTTCCCATGTGACAGTGACAGTTCATCTCCTCTGGATTTTAGTTCAAATGTTAAAGGAGCTCAGAAATCCTATTCTCAAACTGAGTCAGCATCTATGGGCCACACTCCAAGATCAGACAGGATCTGGTGCCTTTAGGGTATTTAGTCTGCTATACTCTGAAACACTGAAGGGGCAAAAAGAAGAGTTTTCCAATCTGCAAGAATGACACTGGGAAACATTGCCTACCTTTTACAGCAACTATGGTCTTTGCCACATCGTGAAGGCATGACAGATAAACGGGGACAAGTCTTTTGAGGAAGACAAATGCCATCATAGGAATCACACGTGACGATGTCGAGCAAAAATGAGACTAAATCATCACAGAGTCCTAAAAAAGAAAAGAAAAGCATCAAGTGTTAAGGAACACAAAGCACCAGAGAATTTGTTTTCGATGGCCTGCTAAGTTCCTTGCCATCTTTTTCTAAGGATCAGTTCTCAAACACAACAGAGTAGCTCTGTTTCATTCCCAATGTAGCATCTTGTAGAGGTCCTTCAAGCTTGTGTGTCAGATGAGCTGCACATTTCTCTGTAAGAGAGATACTGTGTTGGAAAAACTCACTTGCCATGCTCATCCCAAACATTGTCAAGTTGTGATGTCCTTGCCATGAGAAATGAGTATGGTCTGAGGGATGTGTATTGGGGCCAATGTATTTGGCCGTTGCTTAAATAATTACTCTATATAACTGTTAAGTTTTGCTCTAATTGTTACAAAGTATCTTTTGCTAATTATTCATTTCAACAATATACACACACTAGTTTTTTGTTATGATTGTTACAAAGTATCTATGGCTAATTGCTTTTTGTAACAATGTATCTGGTGAGAGGGAAGAACAGATAAGGGCAAAAATGAAAGTGTAGGCTGGAAAGGCTCTGTTACTCCACAGGAAAAGCCCTATCCTGGGGTCTACAATTTTGATTTTAAATATGATTCCGTGTGCCTGAGAGGTTGCCAGGATGAGCACGTAGGCAGTCACTGTCGAATGACTGAAAAACCAGGTCAGGCCAGTAAAATTCCCCGTCACGTAGCCCCAGGAGACCTCAAGATGTGTAAACCCCCAATAAACAAAGGGTCCACAGCCCTGACAAGCCAACTTGACAGGATTAGCATGTTTGCCCCAAGTTGAGCAAATATCCTATCAAGCGAGGATCATTTACATGAAGTCACACCACAACCAAATGCAGCCGAAGATCCTGAGACTTTGACAACACCTTGTAATCTCATCACGCAGAGGAAGTTACCTTTGTGGAGTTTCTTTCTTGTTGCACCACCCCATTGTTCTCCCCGGGAAAGGAATAGCCCTCCAGGTACCTTTTCCCCTACAGATAGTCCCAGTTTTGAAGCATTTCTTTGGATCACTCCCGGTCATCCCAGCAGACTGTTCCTCCATCTGTTGAGTAATCCCCTCAGCCCTCTCCGTGCTGACCCCCACTTCTCCACTGTTTTTCCCGGACCAAGGACTTCAGGACAAGGCTTAGTATTACCCCTGCTACACCTCCTTCAATATTTCTCTATCCAGTTTCCTCTCTTTTGCTTCTTAATAGGTCTTGAGTGAATGTGTGAGTGATTGCGTTGGTGCGTGAGACTTTCATTCAATAAAATCATTTATTGAACATTTTTGTTTGGTTTTTGGCTGGCCTGACCCTGTAAAAACTGGTTAAAAAGACCCCACTATGTTACCCTGCCTCTTGCATTGCTACTGCTCATGCTCTGGCTAGTTTCCATTCCCCATCAAGTGGAGCATATTAAGGTGTCCCCCAAGGGACCCCAGAAATCAGGGTAACAGCTCATTGTTTTAAGAATCTGGTATCTGTGAGATAAGGACCAGGAAATATACAATCAGGTCAAGCTGGTCAAGGTTGGGGGGAAAGTGTGCAGCAGACATGGCTCTGGGAACTACCGGGGAGGAGGTGTGCTGCATGGACTTATGGCCTTCACCAATCCCGGCTTTGCACACCTTGATTTGGAATGTTAAACTATAAAGCTGTGTAAGCTGTGTGAATGCTTTACTCTCAGCAACTTCTGTGGAAGTGTGCTGTATTGCTCATGTTCATCTCACACAAATAAATTTCTGCCTGCTTCAGAGTGGATTTTGTGGTGTGGGGATGATCCAGTACATGAGAAACATGCACACACTTGTGGCACACAACAATTGTCATTTTTAAGTATGGCTAAACAAAAATTTAGCCCACAGACATGACTGAATGGCCATTTCCGCACTGCACTGTTATAGTGCTATTTTCCACTTTCAACATGTTGTGGAATTCCTGGGTTTGTAGTTTACTGAGGCCAAACTACAGTCTCTGTCTGAGAATTCTAAAGGTCCTTCCCTAAACTGCAAACTCCAGGATTCCATAGGATGTTGAAAGTGGAAAAACACCACTGTAACAGCGTAGTGCAGAAATGCCCAATGTATTTACTCCAGCCTTGCCCATCTTCGTGTTCTCAAGACATGTTGGATTGAATTTCACTACCATTCTTAGTCATCAAACGGGCAGTGTTTGAAAGGATAAAACAAACGAAAAGAGGAATGGAAAAATTCTTCAATAAAATATGATTCTTCATTTATTGGCCTCCACTCTACCAAAGGGGAAAAATAAGTTTCCCTTTGTTCTTAATTGCTGTCAATTGCCATCAAGTTTCCTTTGACTTATGGTGATGCTATAGGTGAGAGGTTTCCAAGAGATCATTATTAACAACAACAGCTAAGGGCTTGCAAATGGAGAGCCTGCTGTTTCTTAACTGAGTCAATACAACTGTAATGTGGGCCTTTTCTTTGCCTACTACCCCTATTTTATCAAGTGTTATAATCTTTTCCAATAGGTCACGCTGTTTCATGATGTATCCAAAGCGCGATAGCCTCATTTTAAGTTTTTTTCCCCCCCTATTACCCCAAAATAAGTTCTGGATGGCTATACTTCCTGATCTGGAAAAAAAAAAAGCCCTGCGGTGGACATTTTACCTCGTGATGTCTTTTCTTGAGCTTTAAGTGGAGAGCAAGAAACTTGGTAGGCTGCTAGACAGATGAGTATACAGTGAAAAACATGATGGGAATTAGCTGTGTTAGTCTGTTGCCAAAAAATAAAAATAAAAATTAAAAAATAAAATAAGAGTCCTGTGGCACCTTAAAGTCTCACAGATTTTATTTGGCATACATTAAAGCCGTGTCCAAATCAGCAAGCTGAACAACCCTGTCCTTTGGTTTAGTTGCATGTTGATGATTTTAGACCAAGCAAACACGAGAAGTCAACATGGATTTCTCAAAAATAAGTCATGCCAGACTAATCTTATCTCTTTTTATGATAGAGTTACTAGCTTGATAGATGAAGGGAATGCTGTGGATGTAGCATTTCTCGATTTCAGTAAGGCCTTTGACAAAGTTCCACATGACATTCTTGCAAAGAAGCTAGTAAAATGTGGGCTGGACATGTAGAAAAAGACATGTACATGAGAAACACTTAATTGAAATATAATTCCATAATCTATTATTATGTATGTACTCTTTGCTTATAATTAAACTGATCAGGTATACTTCCAAAAAAACTTTCTTTTAATGGGTTTGCAATTAAAGCATAAAATAAAACATGGTACCTCTATAATCACATTTATTAGCAATTTCAACTCCCCCCTTTTTTTAAGTGTCTAACTGCCATTATCTGTTTTCTGCTGATATATATATGATTTTGTATCATGCTACATGCTAACTCAGTCTACTAAATACACTATACATGACATGTTGTTATGTTCAAATAGTGCAGCAGGCATAAATTAGTCAATTAACATTAATTTCTGTACAATTGCATTTCACATTCAAAAGGTCTGAATGTTATAGATATATACTGTCCAGTATGCATTTGAAAATAAGATTGTACTGGAGGCCATTCTGCCTCACAGTCATCTTTAGAATTCTCTTTCAAAATTCAAGTTAAAATGTCACAACTCTTCATTTTGAGTAATTTTAAAGTCCATTCCTTTATTGTAGATATTTTATCAATCTTCCAGTACTTTGCATATACTATCCTAGCAGAAGTTACCATATATAAAATAATTTGAGAGTATTTCTTTGTCAGTATTTTTTCTGTTTCTGGTAGTATGTTTAAAAAGAAAAGTTTGGGTAGAAATGGAATGTTAATATTCAGGATATCAGACATTGTTTTGTGTATCATTTTCCAATATGTTTTTGCACATGGGCAGGTCTACCACATGTGAAAAAAGATCCCCTCTACCTCATGGCATTTCAACATATATTATTGGGAGTCTTATATATCTTCCGTAACTTAGATGGATTCAAGTACCACCTGTAGAACATTTTGAAATAAATTTCCTTCATATATTGTGACAATGTAAATTTTTGAGTTCTACGCCAGCTCTTATTCCATTCTTCCAATAGAATTTCTTTTCCAATATTCTGAGCCCATTTCATAGTCACATATTTGATGGACTGATTCTAGTTCTCAATCCAAGATAAATTTATCTGTGAAGATAAATGTATGGGCTTTTCAAATATTGCAATTTCAAATTCATTTTTTTCACTTATACTCTGAAATCCTTCTAATTTAAAGTCCATCTTATATCATTCTTTTATCAGCATGTATAAGAATCAGTGAGAAGAAAATCCATCTTGTTCTAACAGCTGTCATGAATTTAATTTGAAGTTTTCTTCCTCAATTAAAATATGTTTATAAAGAATCAATTTTTCTTGCTGAGATTTCAACCTAGCAAAAAAGGCTTCGTGGGGTGATGCCCATTGTGGAATTGTCTTGTAGATCTTATTTTTGAATTTTAACCAAATATTCAGTAAGGATCTTGTTATATAATGATTAAGGAAGTCTCTGTCAAGCTTTGCTTTGCCACACCAAAGGTAGGCATGCCACCCAAACCTTAAGTTTGAGCCGTCAAGTTTTAAGATTGTGTCATTTTGCAGAGTAAGCCAGTATGCAATCCATATAAGTGCATTTGTGTAATAATATAATTTAAGATTGGGTGGTCCACAACCTCCTCTTTCTTTTTTATCAGTTAACAATTTCCATTTTATCCTGGCCTTTTTCCCCTTCCTGATAAAATCTGATAGATGCTTTTGCCATTCAGTGAAGATCTTGTCGTTATGGATAATCAGAATGTTTTGAAAAAGATATTTTAATTTGGGAAGTATGTTCATTTTAATGGTGCCGATTCTTCCTAATAAAGACAAATTTAATTTGGACCAATTTTGCAAATCTTTTTTAATCTCAGTCCAGATTTTCTTATAATTGTTTTCAAAGGGTTCATTATTCTGCTTAGTAACCCATATACCCAGAATTTTTTTTTTTTTTTTTTTTTTTTTTTTTTTTTTTGAAGATGAAAGCCAGAGGTTTTAAGCAGATCTTGGGTCTCATTATCTCTGATATTTTTGGTGAACATTTTAGTTTTGTCCTTGTTGATCTTAAACCCATTGACTTCTCCAAATTTAAGCAGTTTCTGGATCAAAATCTCCATGCTGTTTTTAGGATCTTCTAGAGAGATCACCAAGTCACCCGTGCATGCTTTAAGCTTATATTCATAACCTTTTATCTTCACTCCTTTTATTTGTGGATCATTTCTGATATCAGAAACCAAAACTTCAAGAATCATTATAAATAACAGGAGAGAAATAGGACAACCTTGTTGAGTTCCTTTTAGTATTTTAAAAGATTCTGTCATTTCACCTTTAATAATTAGCTGAGCAGCTTGATCGTTATAAATCTCATGAGTCCAGTTTAGAAAATTTTGCCTGCAGTCCATTCTTGACAATATTTCAAACATAAAATCCCAGCAAACATTGTCAAAGGCCTTTTCAAAATCAGTGAAGATCAAAGCGAATTTTTGATCATTATTGTTTTCAAAATGTTCATTCATATTTATAACAGATCTAATATCAGCAACCTCTTTGGTAAAAACTCAGTTCAAGTCTTCATGTATAGTTGCCTGTAGGACTTTCTTTACTCTTTCAGCCAGAATGGAAATAAAGATCTTATAATCAATATTGAGTAATGAAATTGGCCTGTAACTTCTCGGGTCTGTAAGAATAAGTGTAATGTTAGCGTGGTTCCAGGCTTGTGGCTTCCCATACTTATTTCATTAAATGTAGCTTGAAGAGGCAGTAGTATTTCATCCTCAACAACTTTATAGTACGTAGCAGGAAAACCATCTGGTCCTGGGACTTTGTTAATCTTCAGTTTTTTTAATCACAGCTGAGACT
The DNA here is from genome assembly GCA_030412105.1 of Cyclura pinguis. Lineage (NCBI taxonomy): Eukaryota > Metazoa > Chordata > Lepidosauria > Squamata > Iguanidae > Cyclura > Cyclura pinguis. The sequence goes on along the minus strand of CM059599.1, from coordinate 9,675,732 downwards.
TCCATTACACCTATTGGTGCATTCCAAATGTTACATGTCCCAAGGTCAATTTTGTGATATTTTGTTTATCTAGATAGTTTTGAATTTGCTTAATGGAGTTTTCTGATGTATCATTAATGTTGAATAACTGAAAATAGTAATTATGAAAGACCTGCTTGATTAGGTTTTGTTCAGACACCAGTTTTTCTTCCTTCCACACTTTCATAATAAGTTTGGCCTCCTTGTCCTTTCTCAATTTGTACACCAACCATTTGCTGGGTTTGTTAGCATTCTTGAAATGTTTTTGTTTAATCAAGTTTAACTTCTTCTCACTTTGTAACAAATTCTCTGATTCTAATAGTTTCTAAAGAATTTTAATTTCCTGTTGAAGTTTACTCTTTAGGGCATCATTGCTTCATTTTTCTTCTTTACTCTTAATCTCAGCTAAAATAGATTGAATTTTTGATTGTCTAATTTTAGCCTGCATGACTGACCATTGAATGAAGTAACCCCTCATGACGGCTTTATTGGCGTCCCATATCAATCTCATTGTCATTCCATCTGTTGTATTCTCATTGAAGTAATGTTGCAAAGCTTGCTTTGCTTTATCAATATACTCAGTGTTATTTAACAAAGAGTCATTGGACCTCCAGCACCGCTGTCTTTTACAACTCGTCATTTCCAATTGTATAGAGTTGTGATCTGAAGTCAGTTTTGGCAATATTTCTATGTCCTTAATTGACGTGTGTAAGGATTTCAAGACTAAGAACATGTCTACTCTAGAAAAGGTTTCATGACTCCTGAACAGAATGTTAATCCTGGAGAAGAACCATATTTGTGAGTCCATATATCCATAATTGACAGATTTTCCAATAAATTAAAGAAGCTTTGGAGTAATTTACCTTAGCTATTTTAATCTGTTTGTGTGATAAATCTTGGACTGATAAACTTTTACTTAGACATGAATGGAGTTATTTTGTTGATTTCTTTCTTGTGTATATTGAATCAGTTCCCTTTTAATAGATTTGAAGAATTTGTCCTTATTGTCAGTTGGAGTATATATTCCAACCACTAATAATTTAAAGTCAAAAAAGTTAACTTCAACACCCACATAATAACCTTGTGAGTCCAAGAAAATTTCTTCAGAAGGAAATTTAGAATTGACATATATTACAACTCCTTTTTCTTTTGAAATGCAGAAAAGTAGACTTTCCCTAATTTAGGGTTTCTTAAATATTTAGTATTGGACTCTTTAATTCTTGTCTCTTGAAGACGTATCAATTCTCTCTTTTTCTTTTACAAATAGTGGAATATCTGTCTTTTTTTGTAATTGTAAGACCTTTGACATTCCAAGATAAAAATGTAAAGATCATGTTGGTTGTGACAGGTTTAATAGTTAATGTGATTCCTCGTTGTCAGTTCTTTCTTCAACTTCAGAGTCTTGTGGTTCTTGTCATTCATCTTCTTGAGCAGGGTCTTTGTCAGTAACGTCATCTGCTTCACCTGCTTTAGATGTCCATGCTAATTCTTCACAATATGATCTCCTTTCTGTTCCCTTTTGTTCTCCGTCTTGAGCTTATGTCTTTGTAAAGTCTCTTTTCAATCTTTCAAAAAAATTTTTGGCTTTGAGGGTTGTAGTTATTTTGTATCATTTTTGCATGTATGTAAAGAAGATTCCTTCCACTATCTCCCATTTATAATTTATCTTAAATTTCTGTAACAATTGGGTAAGGGGTTTGTAAGCATGTCTTTTTTTCAAGATTTGGAATGGAATGTCCTTGTAAATTTTTATTTCTTTATCTCCGATCATAAACTTACAGTCATTTTTTTTCATAGAAATCTGTTGCGAGTTCTTGCTCTGGTTAGGCAGACCACAATGTCATGAGCTGACTCTGAATATTCTGTCTATATCAGCTTCAAGGATGGTTATGAGGATTTCAATATAAGATGCTAGAGCTGGTATGATTTTTTCATAAAGGTTTTCCTCAGCAGTCTCTGCGATGCCCCTCAGTTTCAAACACTTCTCTCAATATCTTAGTTCTTGCATGTTAATCATGTTAATTTTCTTGTATTTGTGTCTCTTTTAAAGTTTTCTTCTCCATTTCCATAACTTTAGATTTATCCTCTAATTTCTGGATGTCCACTTTCATTTTAGTAATGCTCTTATTAGCTTTATCAATTTTCTTACTTATTACAGCCAATTCTTTTTTCAAGTCTGATTTTATCTCCACTCTGGAGTCTTTCAAATCTTGTCTAATTTCCTCCTTAAGGCTTCTAAACTCTTCCATTAGTTGGAGGTACATTTCTAGAGTAGAAGCAGGTTGATCTGTCAAGTCCCTTCTGCTCAGTTCAGTTTGGGATTGTAGCTGAGACTGCATTTTGGTTTGGGCAAAAGTTGTCGCTTTCCTTTGTCAGGGTCAGAGACCCGGGTGGTGAGACAGCCCAGAGAAGGGAGTGGGAGAGCTAGCAGAATCCTGCTGGGAAGAGTCAAGGAAGCACTTACTCAAGGGAAGTCCATTTACCAAAGCCAGAGCAACAAGCAAAAGCTGTAGTCAGAGTTCCAAAAGCCAGGGGTCTGGAGCCAAGAGATCAATCCAAGGTATCAGGAGCCAGGTGCTGGAAGCAAGGACCAGGCAAGGAGAGGGCTTGTAGAAAGTTTGCCACAAGCAAAGGAAAGCTCCCAGGCAGGCAGTTATATAGCCCAAGACACAGGTGTGGCTAGTCACTGCTTCTTGAACTTAATCAAGGAAACCTCCCTTTGCTCAGCTCTCTTGAGTCTCTGCCTTGTTTGTGGGCTGATTGACACAGGCTCCAAAGTATCTTCAGAATCGGATCCCTGTTGCCCTAAAGGAGCAGGTAGAGGAACGTCCAAGCCTGCTTGGTCCATGGCAGCAGGGGGAGCTTTTGAGCTGCAGGACTCATCTCCAGCCAGAGCCACAGGGACCAACAGCTGCTGTTCATCAGCAGCAGCTCTGACAGGGGCTTCAGTTTTCACACCCTTTTTGTTACCATTGTTTAGTTATTATTTTTCTATTGTATTTCTCTTTCTGGTATTTCTTTCCAACAATACAACTAAGTGTGTAAATTAATTTAATACTGTAATAGATATTATAAACAGCTTGAAAACTTAATGAAATATTATAGAATTATAATATAGATCTTCTATAATTAATTACAAACAATTTAAATGTAAGACCTATAATTAATCAATAGTCTAACTGATACGTATAATGTTTTCAACAAAGTTAATAAAGTCAATAATAATCAAGTATCAGATATCAAATAGTGGTGATACCAAATATCACAAAACCACTATTCAATAGTGCTGCAATCAGTGTCAAGTATTTAATATCAAACCTCTCTACCAAATATTAAAATAAATGTTTTCTTAATTTTCCCAGTTATTTGCGGATCTACTTAGTAATTATGCTAGTTAATTAAATAGAATTCATTTTCTTAAGTAAATCAATATAATCAATTTAATCAGTAATCAATAACCAATAGTCTAATAATCAATAATACTCAATTGCTCAGCTTAGTATTCAAGTAATGTTAAACCAGACCCAGTGTTATATACAGTCCATACCCAAAAACAAGGGTAAACTACCTAAGAGTTTTTTCCAAATGATGGATGATTTAGATCTTTATGATACATGGAGATATAAAAATGGACAATTAGATGGATATACTTTTTTCTCAGACAGACATAAATCAATGTCTAGGATTGATATGATTTTGACATCTAAGGATTTGATGTTGAAAACAGTGGATATAGACATTCTTCCAAATTTATGATCGGATCATAATCCGTTGCAAATGAAACTTAAGATTATAGACAGAGATTGGACATGGAGATTGAATGAAGAGATATTCAAGAGGGAGAAGTACATTAAACAAGCAAAAATAGAAGTAAATAATTATTTTAAGGAGAACATGACTTCGAAATTACCAATGAAAATAATCTGGGATGCAAGTAAAGCTGTGATGCGAGGAAACTTTATCAGATGGTCCGCGGAAATCAGGAAAGAGAGGAAACAGATTGAAGATTCGATTCTGGGGAAGATGAAAGAACTAGAGAAACAGATGAGGGAAAAACCGATGGACAACAAGATAAGACAACAGATGAAGGTTTGTCAAGCTGAATTAAATCAACTAAATTTACAGGAAATAGAACAACAGATGCGAAGAGTGAGATATACTTTCTTTGAACAGGCAAATAAACCTTCTAAACTTTTAGCCAGTTTACTTCGTAAAAGAAGGGTTAGAAATATTATTACGGAGATTAGAGTCAGTGACGGGAAAACTACAAAACAGGAGGAGATAAAACAGACTTTTTAAAAATATTACATGAAGTTAATGAGTTTGATCTCCTCAACAAAAAAACAAAAAGAAATGGAAGAATATTTGGAAAAAATGAACAAAATGAGATTCACCGAGGAGCAGAAATTGATTCTGAACAAACCCATATCGATGATGGAGACAGTTGAAGCTATTAGCAATTTGAAGAATGACAAATCTCCTGGACCAGACGGCTTTACTGCAAAATATTACAAAATAATGGAACATGAAGTTTCGATGCCTTTGCAGAATACAATGAATGAGATAAGAAAGGAGGGAATACCCGACACCTGGAAGGAAGCTAATTTTTATATTTACACACACACACACACACACACACACACACGCACTGTAGAGAGAGAGAGAGAGAATGTTCAGCTCTTCTTAACAACCATAAAGGTGGCGTCTGTTGGTTTCTTACACCAGTAGATGGAGATCTTCACTCTGAAAAAACTCTTCTTAGATTTTGTTTCCATTAATGACACAGCTGGTCTGATAAGTTTGTCAAAATTTGAGATAAAAATATAGCTTCAAGGACAGATTAAGTGCCAATGTATAAAATCCAAGCTTAACAACAGTCTGATAAGAGCAACAGTTCAAGGTCAATCCAGCAGCTTCAGTGTCCTAGCCAGCAGTCCAAATGTCCTAATGTGAAAAGAATTCAAAAGAAAAAAGTTCTATGTATTCCAAAATCAGTTCCACATCAAGTGTGCTAATTCTCATTTGTTTAACTCTCTAAATATCCAAGAGGAGAAAGACAGCCTTCAAGAAGAAAATCAAAATGGTTCAGAATAATTCTTCCAACAGTGGTGGAGTCCTTATTATAATCTTTAATATTAATCCAATAAGTAGACTGGTGTACAATGAGATACAATGTTACTTGATGTGTACTCTAAAAAAGAAACTTAGTGTAACATTGTAGCAATTTGCCTTTGAGGTCTATTCCCAGTTCTGTCTGTCAAATTCATGCAGACTTATGTAAGTTCAAGCCAAAAGTGGCCGGGACCTCTCGTACCTTAGATGACCGGGATCTCCCAGAGTTTTTCCACAAGCTTCAGCCAAAATTGTTAAGTCCTTGGGTCTTTTAGATTCCAATTTAACACAGTGCTGTTAATTGATCTTCTTCAGTTCCTTTTTTTTTTTTACTGTTATTTTATTTTTAAGTTAGGTTAACTTCCCACAGTGAGCTCAGTGCTATTCCCTTCGCTCTGAGAGCTCCAGCTGGGTTTAGTTCAGGGAAATGTCTGCCATGCAGCTCTCTACCTACAATCCTTAAGTTGATTGGATCCAGCAGATCAAGAGTTAGAGAGGAAATAGGATCCATCAAAAATCAGTATTGATCCCTGTCATCTACAAAGTTGCTAGTTTTTTAAAAAATGTTTTCGGTGGCACTTGTGCCAATGTTTGATTCAGCTGCCTTCAAGCTCTTCGACTCATGCTCCCCTTTGTCCTTGCCAATTGGGACATCAAAGAGAGTCCCCGATCTAAGGACTAGAGAGCAATGAAGAGTCCCCAACAAGCCTCTCTGAACCCTCTTTACCAGAGGGTTTGATGGCCAGCCTTGGGTAGAAAAAATACAGCTGGCTAAACCACATTAGACAACAGGTAGCGCGGCATCTAAGGCACTACACTGCCATCTGCGACGCCATTAACCCCAGAAGTGACAACTACAGTTTTCAAAAATTATTCACAGACCAATATTTAACCTGTTTACTTCTGAGCAGAAAATGCTGTATTCTCCAGCAAACATGTGGAGATTTTATACAGAATGAGTCCCCCTATCCGCATTTTCTATGCAGGGGACAGTTTTTTTCCTTCACAGAAAATAACAGAAAATAACACAAAATGCAGATTCTTGTCAGCACAGGTTCTCCTTGTCAGTGTTTTCCAATAGTCAAAAAATATTTTTCAACCATTTCTTGCATATTTTCAAGTAGTCTTTCCAGCTAAAGTGTACTTGAGGGATATGCTGCTTAGGTAATGCCATTTCACAAATCAAGTGAGACAATTTATCTCGTGCCATTCTAATAATGTGAGCCAGCATGGTGTAGTGGTTTAAGTGATTTAAGTGTTGAACTATGTCTCTGGAGAACAGGGTTCAATTCCCTGTTCAGCCATGCAAACCCACAGGGTAAGCTTGGGTTAGTCACACTCTCTCAGCCTCAGAGGAATGCAAAGGAAAACTCCTTCTGAACAAAGCTTGCCAACCTGTGAGAGGTTCAATTTAGGGTTGCCATAGGTTGGAAATTACTTCAAGGCATACAATGATGACAACAACAATGACAAAAACATTCTCAGCCTGGTTCAGTGAAGCTAGCAAAAGCCCAGATTTGCATACATACCTGGTGGAGTTATATGCATCCAATAAAGTACAGAAAAGGGAAGCCAAAAAATCTTCATATTTGTTAGGAGTTCAAACAGTGTAGGAAGCTGAAAGTCTATGGGGATTATAAATTCCAGAACCAATTATTTATAGGGTTCAAGGAAATACTTATTCCTGGACTGTTAAACTGATAAAATAAAAATAAGAAATGCTTGCCATTTTCCTTATTGAGCAAAACTCTACAACCAGACTACTGCCAGAACCTTGGATTGATTTTTTATATAGTCAGTTCTACAAGTTCTGTAGAATAAGCTTTCAAAGACCATTGAACCTTCAGAGTGAATTTTGTATTGGACAAAGCAGCATGGGCACAAAGTGATAACCATAAAGGGTAGTGCTGATCATTCACTTTGATTAACATGCCTTGCTGAACACTTGGCAGGTGGAGAACAAACAAAAAAACAAAAAAACCCTGCAAAAAGGATTTGCTGTTGAGAAAAATGGCATTCTAGTTTCTGACAGCATTTAAAAAAAAATAAAACAGGACAGATATTGTATATCTAGGGGAAAAACGTACCATGTGACACTGAATGAGGTATTTAATTATTGGAATATTGTGTCCAGTTGTGCTCCCCACAGTTCAAGAAGATGCTCCAAGGAGACCAAGATGGTTAAAATTTTGCAGTCCTAGATTCTTGAGGAATGACTTAGGGAGCTGGGAAGGTTTAGCATGGAGAAGAGAAAACAGAGAGATATGATAGCTGTTTTCAAATATCTGAAGAGATGCCATGTAGAGGATGGAGTTAGCTGGATGGAGGAGTTTCATGCTTCTCCAGAGACCAGAACACAAACTGATGGATTCAAATCTGTAGAGATGTGTTTCCACCTAAATATTATGGAGGCCTTTGTCACTGTAAGAGCTGTTCGATGGTGAAATGGGTTTCCTCAAAAGGTGGTGAAGTCTCCCTTAATGGATGTCTTTGAACAGAGGCTGTTTTATCACTGCCTTCAGTGGACCATTTGCTTTCTTGCAAATGAGGAGGCAGGCATTGTGCATGACTCATTGCACAACTGGGAAATAGATCTCCTTCTTTGGAGGTTTTTAAGGAGAGGCTGGATGGCCATCTGTTGGGAGTGCTTTGATGTGGGTTCCTGCATGGCAGGGGGTTGGATTGGATGGCCCCGTGGTCTCTTCCAACTCTATGATTCTATGATTCTAAGTAAGCGCTTTGGCAGAGAGACCATAGATTGTGTGCTGTCATCAATCAGCAGAAGATGGAGTAGGTCAGCTGGCAACTTAACTACATGAGTACAAGTTTATGCTAGGCAAACACTAGATAAGATCTCAACCACTGTTAACTTTAGAGCAAAACAAACCCTATAACCCAATCAGAGGTCCTAAGCAGAGTGGAAATACCCTCAGAACTTGGGTGGAATGTAATTGGAACAAGCTTAGTAGACGAAGATTCCAGTGTCTGGTGAGTGATTCTTCCATGCCATTCTAGAGAGGGTTGCAAGATGGCCTCAGGCACCCTGAAGTCAGTCTATTGTTGTTGTGTTCCTAAGCTTTTGCTGATCACCGTGGATCAGTCACATCTCCACATGTTGGGTAGTACATTTATCAATCTACATCCCTTCTCCAACCAACATCAGCTGGCATATCTTGGCATACACTTGTAATAGTGATGACTCTTCTACCAGTCAGTCAATAGAACAATTTAAAACCTTCATTCCTTTGTGGAATATCTTTGTGGAGTATCCAACACTGTTTCCAGACTACTGTCCTCTGTTGGCATCCTTATATTGGAAAGGTAGTACTGAGAAGGAGATGTGGGTAGAGGAAACCAAACACAAAGACATTGATAATGTGAGAGTAAATGGCCACTTTTTTTGTAACGTGTGTATAATGTTGATCTGGAATGAGACATGGATCCTGGGATCAGACAACCTGCTTGTCATCCAGTGACCCCATCCAACCAGCCCATTTGCCGTGGTCAACCTAGAGGGAGAACCATGGAGTTTATATGATACCAGATTAAATCTAAACTGCTAAAATGTGATTTTCTCCCACTCAACAGTGGGGCATGTTGAGCCGGGCTGGGCCTGAACCAGTTTGCCTACCTCCAGGTTACCTTATGTGATCCTCCATAAAAAAGGGGCTCAAGAGCAAATACCAGACTAGGGCCATTTCCGCACAGGGCGAGGGAATTGCCCCGTGCCGGTACTTACCAGACTTCTTGGCTCCACACTTGGGTCCAGGCTGGTCCGGAGCAGTGTGTGGCTGCCGCTCCGCACTGCTCCGGGGATGAAAATGGCGGCTTCCGGTTGGTTGAGGTTCTCCATCAACCACTGAAGCTCACCAGCCTAAAGCCTGCCCCTGGCAGATCACAGACTCACACTGGTGCGAGCCTGCAAATCTGCACAGGAGCATGGGCATGGAGTGGTGCGCTCCGTGCTTTTGAAAGACCTGTTTCAAGCGGTCTTTCAAAAGCACACTGGACGACCACTTTTGTCATTCTGGAGCGGACTGAGGTGCGGAACTACACTAGGTAGGTCCGACCCAGTCCACTCCAAGGTGCAGACATCCTCCCTGGAGGACGCTCTGCACTGTTTCTTTAAACCTGTGCGGAAATGGCCTAGGATGCTCCCGTAATCATATCTGAGTCCATGTCACACTGCCAAAGTTGTGACATTAGAACACAGTGTTACCCTGATTTCTGGGGGTCCCAGGAGGGACACCTAAATGTGCTCACAACAATGGGGAGGGAATTAGCACAGAGCACAAGTTGGCAATGTGAGAGGCAGGGTAACGTAGCGAGATCTTGAACCCTATGTCTACGGGGTCAGGCCGGGTCAAGGATGAGGCAGATGTTGAAATAATAATTATTTTATTGAAATACAATCACACAAGTGTATGCAACACACTCATACAAGAAGCTATGGAAATAAAAGTAGTAGCGGATAGAGGGATTTTTGAGGAGGTTTAGTATGGGAAATACTATACCTGTCCTGAAGCCTGGTTAGAAGCGGAGAAGCTGGGGAGCGTGGATCTGAGCACGTGGAGCTGAGGGGAAGGCTCGCTGGACAAAGCGACAGCAAGGCGGGATGGAAGCCAAGAGCGATCCGAGGAAGCGCTCAAAGTCAGGGGTTCTTATAGGGAAAATTGTGACTGCAGGCTAGTTTGTACTTGGGAAAACAATGAGTTTGGGGCTGGAGACAAAGCCTCTGAAAGGTCAGTATTTGAATGATTGAGTTATAGCCAAACTGTCAATAGAGTAGCCGGTATGCAAACGCGGAGTGCTTGGACGTTGTATAGTCCGCTCATCAAGCTGCCAGCACGGGGCAGAGGATCTTTTGAAAGTTGCGTGCATACATAATTGAGGTACTTGCCTTGAGGTCTCCTGAAGCTGCGAGTCGGCTATTTCTGGCCTGCCTGTATTGTGTTGGAATATTACAGTGATTATCGTCTGAGCCTGTGTGTCTGCTTGTCCGGGGGCCTCGCAAGCACGTGGAGAGGAATGGGTATAGGAGGCCAAATTACTGATATCAAAAGATATCTTAATATTCCACAAGCTCGGGCTAGCAATGGCGGTAACAACAGACCAAACTATATACATATTGCAAACATGATTGTTATTACCATTATTCTTAAACAAACAACTAAATGTGTGGATGTGGATGAGTGGCTAGTTACCCAAAGTTAGATTGGTAGCTATGTTTTATGTGTTTTAGCTATGCTTTACATGTTTCAACCATTTTTTTATATATTCATTTAGTTTAACTCTTTTTTTTAAAAAAAAACTTTTTTAAATCACTGTTTTAGCTTGATCTTTTTAAATTGTTGTAAGCTGTCTTGAATCCCAACTTGGGAGAAAGGTGAGACATATATTCAAGACAGATGAAAGAAAGAAAGAAAGAGAGAGAGAGAGAGAGAAAGCAAGCCAACGCAATTCTCGGCTGCATCAATAGGAGTATGGTGTCTAGATCGAGGGAGGTACTGGTACCACTCTACTCTGCTTTGGTTAGACCTCATCTTGAATACTGTGTCCAGTTCTGGGCACCCCAATTCAAGAAGGACATGGTCAAGCTGGAGCAGGTCCAGAGGAGGGCAACCAAAATGGTGAGGGGCCTGGAAGCCATGCCCTATGAGGATAGACTTAGAGAGCTGGGTATGTTCAGTCTGCAGAAGAGAAGGTTAAGAGGGGACATGATAGCCATGTTTAAATATTTGAAGGGATGCCATGTCGAGGAAGGAGAGGGCTTGTTTTCTGCCGCTCCAGAGACCAGGACAAGGAGCAGTGGATTCAAGCTGCAGGAAAGGAGATTCCACCTGAACCTCAGGAAGAACTTCCTGACAGTCAGGGCTGTCCGGCAGTGGAATATGCTGTCTCGGAGTGTGGTGGAGTCTCCTTCTTTGGAGGTGTTTAAGCAGAGGCTGGATGGCCATCTGTTGGGAGTGCTTTGAGGGTGTTCCTGCATGGTAGGGGGTTGGACTGGATGGCCCGTGTGGTCTCTTCCAACTCTACATTTCTAAGATTCTATGATTCTATGAAAGAAAGAAAGAAAGAAAGAAAGAAAGAAAGAAAGAAAGAAAGAAAGAAAGAAAGAAAGAAAGAAAGAAAGGAGTAACTCATTATATCCACCCACCATTATATCCACCCATGTCCACCCACCCATTACATCCATCCACCACCAGGCAAACCTGAGTGAAACCTTGAAAGCCACTCTCCTTGGGGGAAAGATTCACCTCCCTGCACTCTGGCCAGCTGTTTCATTGGCTATGATCTCCCAAAGCCCACAAAAAGTGCATGGGTCTCTGGGAAGGTGATTTTCACAAGAGGAGAGAAGATATCATTTCCCTGTTGTGCCCTGGAACCTCAAAACCAGACATTCCGGGAAGTCTGGGGCCATTGCTTTTTATTTCTTATTTCTTTGCTGTGCATTGTGCACATTATACCAATTGCATTTAGAATAATGCACCTGCAGCATTCCATGTCCATTCAAAGGAATACGTGTTCTTTCTTTATACCCTTTGACATGATCATTGTGCTTTATACCTTGCCCTTAGTAGGTATCCTCTTCTTGAAGAAAGAACAGTGAAGAAAAATGTGCATTCAGATATAAATAGAACTTTACTGAGCAAGCTGAGGGTCCATCTGCTCTGGGAACCTGATCCCAAAGGGGCCTGGAAGGCCCACAGATAGCTCTAATGTTCACCGTCTACTATTTTGCCCCTCTGAAATGCATGTGCATAATCATACTGGAAATTTCACAACCTCTGTCCCTTTGCTGTTTGTATCCATGCATAGCTAGGCAGCTACATTTTGGATAAACTTGACACACAATATTCAAGTGCATGCCTATCCAATGGCTTAATTTAGGTAGCCTACTACTGCATGAACCAAAATGGCCACCTTTCTCCATATATGTGAGCCAACATGTGGTTGAACTTCTGTAGATGCGCCAATGATGCCACTAAACATTCACAATCAGATCTGAAAGCTGAAAAGGTGCAAACTTGGATTTTCTGTGTTACTTCCAAGAGTCAGGTGGAATGGGACTTAACTTGAAAAGTAGTAGAAGCAGCACTGTGTCTCTCTATGTTTTTAGTATTTCTTCACCATATGTTAGGAGTTCCTTTTACTTTTCAAGATGCCTCTGATGCCTGAGGGTATTGACAGTGGTTGTGCGTGGGATTTCTCTCTCCTCCTGAAGATCTCAGGACCTGAGCAGGTTCAAATAGGGAAAGATAGTCTGTCAGATTGCCAGATCCTTCTATGTGGTCATCAGTGGGGGTTAGTAGCTCCAGTGTCAATGGAGCAGTGAAGAATTTTGGGTTTAAGCCAGAACTTCAGAGGAGTTATTCAAGGTGCTGAATCCTGGACTCCAAAATAGGTTTAGCACCTTGGAGAGCCTCTTTAAACCAGGGACCATCACCTAGAAGGGATTTATTGCTCCATTGACACTGAAGCTACTGGTCTGCAGTAATGGTCAAAGGACGTCCCTTGGATCCTGTTAAGAGTCCTTACTTAACCTTAACCTAACCTAGAACTTGAGTGGAACATCCATTGAACACTTTCTGCTTAGTTCCTCTTTGGTATTTATTTCTACATAGTAATCTAAGTGGTTTCTTTTTATGAAACCACACTTGCAATAACTCTGTGATTTCATTATTCAACTGTAATTTGGTGGTTGATGGAGTTTCTAGCTTCACCTCCTGGAAAACAAAACAAAACAAAAATTTTCCCCAGCCAACTGAAACTTTTCCAATAGAAGAACTTCCAATGTCTATGGATCTACTTTTCATTTTTCGTTATTCCAGTTCAAAAACTATTAAGATGTCACTGTGGAATGGACTCCAATTAGCAATGCTGATCAGGCATTGCTCGTACTGTAATCAAGATGGGAATATTCTCCAGGATGTTGATTTCTATGTAAGCTAGACCAATTGCATATTTATCCAATACTGAAAAACATCTTCTGCCCTGGATCTTCCCTTCTGTGTTTGCATGTGTACTCAGCTCCAGATAAGGAATTCATTGCTGCCCTTTTCTCCCTTCTTTGGCAGGCTGTTACCCTGTTTTCTGGGGGTCCCGGGAGGGACACCAAATTGCTATAAGTTGGGGAAATTAGTTCAGAGCACAAGTTGGCAAAACGAGAGGCAGGGTAACGTAGCGAGATCTTGAACTGTATGTTTACGGGGTCAGGTCGAGTCAAGGAGCACACAGAAGTTGAAGCAATAAATGATGTTCTCTTACACACACAAACAAAACAGTGTATGTGACACACTCACACAAGATAACTAAAGAAATAAAGGTTTGAGTGGTATAGAGGGATTTTTAGAGGGGTTGCTGGTTTGGGTGCTACTTTACCTGTCCTGAAGCCCGGAAAAATAGAAAGCGAGGCTGGGGCGCGATGTAGCTCAGCACGTGGAGCTGAAGGGACGCTTGCCAAGCAAAGCAGCAGCAAGGTGGGATGAAACTAGGGAGCGATCCAAGGAAGCTCTCAAAGTCAGGAGTTTTTATAAGGAGAATTATGACCGCAGGCTAGGTCGGACTTATGGGGAAAACAATAGATTTGGAGTCGGAGACAAAGCCTCTGAAAGGTCAGAATTTGAATGATTGCATTAGAGCCGAATTTATCAATAGAGTAGCCGGTATGCAAACACGGAGTAGTTGAGCATTGTATAGTCAGATCATCAAGCTGCCAGCACTGGGCAGAGGATCTTTTGAGAGTTGCTTGCATACCTAATGGAGGTACTTGCCTTGAGGTCTCCCAAAGCATTGAGTCGGCTGTTTTCTGGCCTGCCTGTATTGTGTTGGAATATTACGGTGATTATTGGCCGAGCCTGTATGCGTGCTTGTCCAGGGGCCTCGCAAGCACATGGAAGGGATATGTGAAGCTGAATTATGATATCAAATGATATCTTTTAATATCCCCAAAGCTCGGTCTAGCCAGAGCAGTAACAAGGCTTCCAGGTTTGTTGTTATCAAGTGCCTTCTTTTCTTTTCTTTTTTTCTTTTTCATCACTGAAAATATTTAGCAGCTGTGACAATATAAAAATACATTCCGGGCTCACTGAGTCTAAACTGTTCTGATCCTCCCAACCATCTGCCATGAGTTTCTGAGCCTTGCAGACTCATTCCCTCCCTTTTCTTCAGCTCTGTTATACTAGTGATAATAGCAGCAACAGTAGCTGACTGGGACCCATTTGGTGACGCACTGGAGAGCTCTGGCTGAGAATCCTAAATGCACCTCCCTAAAGTATGAGTCACAGGATTCCATAGGATGTAGTGTGGATGGGCCCCTGGATGATTTTATTGCAAACTTTCCTTTCTTCTCCACTTTTTGGCAAGTTGACAGACAGCATCACTAATACCTTGAATCATGGACAGATCTCTCCTGAGCACAGCTCAGAACTATTATTTTCTTATCTTCCAGCTCCCAGAATTCCCCAGCCAGCACGGCCACCATCCATGGATGTTTTCATTTGGGAAGGAGGAGTCTGTCAAATTGATCTATCCCATTCAAAAGTGAATCAAACAAGATTTTTAACCCACTTGCAAAAATGTCTAAATTGGACAAATACCAATTTTTCCAGTTGTATCTTCCAGTTAAAAGGTAAGACACCTCTCAGAGCAAAGAAGTGGCAACCCTAACTCAGTGTCAGAAACACAAATAGATAGAGATGGAGATGCAGACTTCTAAGAACTAAACCCTCAAAGGCCCTTGTTGGATGGGTTAAACTGCCAGTTTTGGCTACTCCTGCATTCAACTAAGGGAAAAAAAAGCAACTCTTATCTACAGGTCTCATATGCACTGGTGTTGCTGGCCCGCACACGCCCCAGGCTTGATATGGTTTAATTGGCAAAATATATTAATTGGCATTGATATAAAATGGACCCTGATGTGACTATAAGGCTGTAAGAGGAAAAGTACTGGCTGAATACGTGTACCGCAAAAGTAGGTCAGAGATCCCCTCTAGGCTTAACCAAGGTCATTGTCAGGATAATCACTAGGTGACTTCAGAGATAATAGGCTTAAGCTGAAGGAGTAATGTCTCTGCTGCAACACAATAGCGAAGGGAAATTCCCATCAAATCACTGATTGCTTCAGACTTTCTTCCTAGCACCTGGATAATCCCTTCACTGTTCCTTTTTCTGTCCACCACTGCAGAGCTATTACAATCACCATTAACTTTTTTGTGATCTAACACTAAGACCATTAACTTTGTCCAGACCCCATTGTCCACATTGCAATTCGGACAGAGAGCCATTCACACTCCTGCACTCCAGGCAAATTCTCTGTTTTGAGCAGTCAGAGGCAGTACCTTGCTTGCCGAATGCCACTCTGTCTCTCTGATTTCTGAGTGAGTACTATCCTTGGCTGCAAGTCTCAGCCACATTTGCTGCTTTTTTAACTGCTCTCCAGACTGGTAATTATCACCCACTCCCTAAAATACTGCTATCAACAACTTTTGTTCCTTTATCCTTCAGTTAGCTCTTGTATAAGTGTGTGAGTGCTTGAATCTTGTGTGTGTGTGATTGTACTTTTCAATAAAACACATCTTAGCTTATTTTGGAATCTCTGACTGGTTCTTTCCTGCAAGAACCCCATAAACATTGGTGAAGATCTTGTTAGGTTATTCCCTGCCCTCAGGCCTCCTAATTTAAGCTAATTAATTCCCCATTATTACATGGAAGTACTGACATTGTGGATGGACTCCTGGATCACTCATGTTTTGGGGTAACACTGGAAAACAACTCATTCTAGATCATGTGCCACATCTGTTCATGTGCCAGGGCTGGTTCTCTTTCTCAGCTGCAAATAGTTACTGAGGTCTAAAGCTAAACCTGCATTCTGACTGAAATAAGCATGAATTTTGGCAAGGTCAAGAGCTGTCTTGATCTTTCACTGGACTTAAACTACATGGAACCATGGACAAAACTGTCGCTTTTCTCCTACTAAGGATCTCACCAAGTTTGAACTCTTCCCTTGCTTTTTGAACACTGATTCTCTATAAAAGATTAATTTTCACAAACTACTGTTAAATGAGTGTCTCAGCATGAGACAGGACATTTGGTGGCTTCCCATTCTTGCCTTCCCCCTCCCCTTTCTCCCCTCCCTTCTTCTTAGAAAGTACATGGTGGTCCATTGTCCATTAAAGGCAATTTAGTTAGTTTTTCGATAGATGGACATAATGGTATTGTGATTGGCTGAAAACAGTGACTTGCACATGACCATCTAAGGAATTTGTGGCAGAGACCTGAACCATTCAACATGTTGACATTACTATATGTTGCAATTTCTGGGGGAGTTTAAAAGCCACAAAAATGCCACCTCCACTCATTATTGGGTTCTTTTGTCCAAAGAGATAAGAAACTCACAATCAAATATCCACAGCTTATTTGGCTTCATGATGAAGATTTATGGTTTTCTCTTCCTGATCCTCTTCCTGATGCTCTTTCCTGATCCAGGTATGCATTTGTTGGTGTGGGGCAGATGCAAATCTCTGTTCTGAACAGAATAATTTTTTCAAAGAAATGGGACAAATTCATCCCAAACGATCTCCTTGCTCCTTCATTTTCCTTCTACTTGCTCCTTTTCTGATATCTGTCCTCTTAAGATTTAGATCATGACTGCTGTTAAAAATAGAGAGGTGGTAAAGGGTGTGATCTGTGATCTCTTTTTTAAAGTCCATTTCATATAACTTAAAATTGGGTTGAAGTATACAGCGTGGAAAAGTTATTAGGAGAGCAGTACAATCCCCAGAATCCCACAGTTGATCACGGTCATTTTGGATGTGGAATTCTGGACGATGAAGTCATTGGGGAGCCATGTCCCAAGAAGATGTGGCCTTTTTCCAGAGGCATCACCTGAAATGATACCCTTACTGCACAGTTCATGGGTTGTAGACTCTCCCTCACCCCAAAAAACTTTGCAAAGTTCTGCTGAACAATATTTTGCCCTGAAAAAAAAACTTTTCTTGTAGATGCTTTTTATTTTTCATGTAGGCTGCCTTGTGTCCCAGTTTTGAGGGAAAACTTGGAATATAAAGAAAGATAACACTCATTGTGATAATGATGAGAGTGATGATAATAACATAGAGAGGAACAGGAGGGAAAAAGGACATGTAACTTAGTAACCTCCAGGAGTTTTGGACTTCATATCGCAGAACCCCTTACTGTAGGTCACTCTAACTTGGGTGGAGAGCAGTTGTAATCCATAACATCTGAGAGGTAGCCAGTTGCTCATTCCTGTGATCTCAAAAAATCATTTAACAAAACTTTCTTCAGCTTGCCTTTTAATCTGGAGCAACTCACCTTCAGTTGAAGAGTGGTGGATAAGAGGTGGTGGTGGTGGTGGTTGACAACTCTTTTTGACAAACCTATCCTAGAGTTTTACCAGCCAGAGTTTTTCAGAGAAATTTTGCCACTGCCTTTCTCTGAGGTTGAGAGTGTGTGACTTACCTAAGGATTTCATTTGGGACAAAGGCAGGATATAAGTTCAAGAATAAATAAATAAGTCACCCAGTGCATTTCCATGGCCCAATGGGGATTTGAACCTGTGATAGATCTTTTCTCCAGGCTGGCCCCACAGTTCCAAACCCTTGAGCTCCTGTTGCTCTCCTCACCCCCCTCCCTTTCTCTTCAAGATCCATTCCTGGATCTGGTATCTGGCCATCAAGGAGATCTCTATATGGACCAGTAGATGTGTTGTTCAGTGGGTTCGCAATGGCAAGCATGACCAGCCTCTCTATCAAAGCTCAAGAGGAATAACCGAACACAGTTGTAAAAAAAATAAATAAAAAAGGAAGCAAAATTTTATTAACACTCAGTTAGATCACACATTTACCTCTGAACTATTTGATCATGCACAGCTTCCAAAAACTCTATTCAGTTCTCCCTCTTACTAACTGTCCTAACTCAATGACAGATTTTCCCTAACTTTATGCCATGTTTTCCCTGTAGTTTTGCTTCGAAGAAAGAAGGTGAGACCAAAACGGTTCCTCCTACAGTGAAATTGCAGCTTTCCAGCGTTTCCCTAACATATTGAGCTGTTCCTCACCTCTATAATTTTTGTTTTCACAGGATACACCCAAAGACTAATATCAAATGAGTTTCAATGCAGAAGAGCACGGGGCTCATGTGTTTTTAAATTTCCAATAGGCTGTCGGTATCCCTTGACCTCAATTGGGAAATGTGATACTAGGAGAGTTTGCTGCAGATAGTAAGTTTCTTTCTTTTTCGAATGAATGCCAGTTTTTAATTTAGTCACTCAATGTATACACAATGATTTTTTCTTTTAAAAAACCACACTTTTAGCAATAATAGAAGCCTTGGATGGTACATTTAGATTGGAAAAGAAAAGAAAAAGAAAAAGAAATCATATACTGCAATAGGACCTCCCCTATCCAGAGATTCATTACCCACTGATTCAGTTATCCATGGTTGGCTCCCACAGTTGGGATCACATTCATTGTTGCCTCCTGCCCCTCACCCTGGACCTGATTGTGCTGGTGGCAGGTGGGAAAGAAGCAATGAGCATGGGATTGCCCTCATCGCCGCCTCCTGCCCCTCGCCCTGGGCCCGATCACAGTGGCGGCTGGTGAGAAAACAGCAGAGATCGCAGCATCATACTCTTCCCTGTTTTCACACCTCCTGCTTCCAGCCTCAGGCAGATCGTGGTGGCGGCAGGCGAAAAAACAGCGGGGATCATGGGATCCCGTGTTCCCTACTATTTTCCTGCCAGCTACCACTACGATAAGGCTGGGGCAGGCAGCAGGACAGAGCATTCGGTACTATCCGCAGATTTCAGTATCCGCGGGGGGGACTGGAACCAATCCCCCTTGGATACAGGGGTCCTACCGTATTCCCATTGATGGGAAATTAAGAGGAGAGCACATGACTTCAGAGGACAAATTGGACAAGGGCTGTCACTGATGTCATAAGTATGTGGTAACCAAATGCTATTTTTAAAAATACAACAACAACCTGTGGGCGATTTGTATGCCTTTCAGAACTTTAGACTGAACTGTTAATTTCTCGATTAGATCAAAACTCCATAAAACCTGCTTCTCCAACGGTCTAAAGTTAATTCAGGAACAGTATCCCATTTTGTGGCAATTTCTAAACAGGCTGCTGCACACATAAAACAAATTCATTTATATGCTGCATCTGTGAAACTTCATTGATAAATGATGTGAAATGTGACACTATTAGTGATAAATGCGAGCAATGTATTTCATAGTGGGTTCAGAAACCACCCACCTGTGGTCAAAAGCACCACATGTACATATGAGTGCCAAAAACGTTACATCCTTGCCAGCAATGAGTGTTCATGCACAGCTGGCATTTGGGGAAAGCTTAAGGTCCTCTCTAGCAGAAAGATACAGAGACCATTTCCACACAATAGTGCTCTTATTTCACTTCCAACATCCTGTGGAATTCTGGGGTTTGTAGTTTCCTGAGGCCAAAGAGCTCTCTCGTTGAGAATTCTAAAGGCCCCTCCCTAAACTGCAAACCCAAGGATTCCATAGGATGTTGAAAATGGAACAATAGTACTGTAACAGTCTAGTGCGGAGTATGTCAGAGCCACCTATCCACGAAAAAAGAGAAACTGAAGGAAATGTAAAACTATAATGACAATGAGATTTAGATATATATAATGAAAAATATATAACCAGTACGATTTATAACACATTGTATAAGTAATACAATGTATAGGAAATTTGGAGAAAAATATAAATGTAAGCATTTTTTCCTTTTCCCTTCACTTTTATCTTTGTTATGTTGTTTTTTTTTCACCATATTTTTTTTCTCTAAAAAAAGAACTGTAGAGTTGGACGCTACCACAAGGGCCATCCAGTCCAACCCCATTCTGCTCTGCAGGAAAATACCATCAAAGCATTCCTAACATCCAACCTCTGTTTAAAAACCTCCAAAGATGGAGACTCTACCACTCTCCAAGGCAGTGTAATCCACTGTCAAACTGCTCTTACTGTTAGGAAGTTCTTCCTAAAGAACTTTTGAAAAAGAGAATCTCTGCCTGACAGCTGATGTGGTATACTGGTCTGAATGTTGCACTATAGCTCTGGAGAACATGGTCTGAATCCCTGTTCAGCCATGGAAACCCACTCGCTGACCCGAAATCCTGAGCACTTACTTTTGCTGCTTCCTTGTGCTTTGGGATAGACACACTCGACACCCCATCACAGAAACAAACAAACAAACAAAACAAAAACAGTAATCCCAGATATCTGATTTGTTCCTTTTTAAAAAATGGGTAAACCATCACTTGCTAAGAATGTGCATGTGTATGTGTGCATCCCTTCAATTTGCCTGTTTGACTTACGGAGACCCCATGCATTTCATATGGCTTTCTTAGGTAAAGAATACTCAGAGGTAGTTTTGCCAGTTCCTTCTTTTGAAACGTCAGCAACAGAATCTGGTATTTGTAGATGGTCTCCCATCCAAGTACTAACCAGTGATGATCCTGCTTAGCTTCCAAGACCAGATAGGATCTGATGACTTTAGAGTATTTAGGTCTTGCTAAGAATGATTTGGCAATTAATCAAGACCTTCCTTTTTCTGGGAAGTTTGGTCTAATAATCATTCTTATTAATTCATTCATTAATGAAAGGGGGAAACCATACAAGATTAACATAAAGTTTTAGTTTTACTGTAGGCAGCTGAAGGATGTTTCCAGTATTCTAGATGATCTACATCAACAAAGAAGCCTTTTGCTTTCTTTTGCAGCATTTTTAGTTAAACCAAAGGGATACTCTATTTCCCAAGAAGATGAAGACAACTCCTGTTTTAAGGCAAATATCCTTTCCTGCTTTATAGTACCGCCTGGACTCCTGAGAATGCACCTGAGAATCTTTCCAAAATAATAGAAATTTATTGCAACATCAATTGCTTTTCCCATCATGTAATAAAATTGCAGTATGCTAAGTTTGTGATGTTGATTTAGGCTTGCTAATTTGTTCCTATTCATTTGTCTTTGCCTTGCATTGATCTCAGAATTTGGAGCGAGCAGATTGAACACAGTGGTGGGGAGAAGCTAGAAACACAGAATTATAGAAACATAGAGTCAGAAGGGACCACAATGGTCATCAAGTCCAACCCCCTGCCATGCAGGAACAAACACTCAAAGCACCTCCAGCAAATGGCCATCCAAACTCTGCTTAAAAAGCTCCAGAGAAGAGGACTCTACCACCTTCTGGGCCAGCAAATTCTACTGTCAAACAGCTCTGTCAGGAAGTTCTTCCTGATGTTTAGGTGAAGTCTCTTTTCCTGTAGTTCAAATCCATTGCTCCATGTCCTAGTTTCTAGAACAGCAGAAAAGCAAAAACCTAAAAGGCAAAATACCACCATTAATTCAGCATTTAGCTGGAATGCATGAAACATGTTTAAGAGATCTCACAGCACAAAAGCAGGTAGACTGTTTCTAGTGAGTGTGGGTACTGGGAAGGGAAAAAATCAGGCCAATGGGTATGCCAATATAGGAGAATCTGGAAGCTGAGAAATTTCCACATCAGGTCTTCCCTTAAACCTGGGACCATTTCACACTATGCAATTCAACCACTATGATTCCACTTTAACTGCCATAGCAACATCCTATGGAATCCTGGCATCTACTGTGTAGTGAGTGACATTTAAAATTCTCACCCAGAGAGTTCTAGTGCCTCACCAAATGATAAACTACAAACTAAATGAATTATGAAACTCTAAATCCCCAGGATTTCATAGGATACAGCCACAGCAGTAAAAGGGAAGTCATAGTGCCAGAATTGCACGGTGCAAAAAGGTCCCTTGTAGCTGGACATCATCTTTCTAATCTCAGTTGAAACCCTCAGTGTTTTCCTCCACTCCCTTCACCCTTATTACATCCCTCTGGGCATGAATAATATGGGAAATAAGCACATGGTTCCACATCCTGAATAACACTAGGCTAAAATCAGCCATTATTTAAAAAAAAGGAAATTTAAAAGATTCAGCCTTGATTAAAGATTAAGATTAAGCTAGATATATATGTGGGTGCATCAAATTCCTTTCTAACCCTTAGTACAGAGGCAGATAGAGAGGAGCGCAATGTATTGAGAGGAAATATCATGGGAGAGGACTGTAATGGAATAGAGAAGGAACTTAATATTGCAGGACTATTACTTCCTGAGACATTCTGTGCTATTCTGTGTTAGTCAGGCATCATGTGGAATACTGCACTCAGTTCCAGGCACCCCACTTTAGGAAGGATTTAGACAAACCGGAGCATATTTAGAGAAGGCCAACAAAGATTATAAGAAGTATGGAGAACAAAGCGTGCGGGGAAGAGTTTAAAGCAGAGCTTTCCAAACTTTTCATGATTGTGACACCCTTTTTAGATATGCATCATTTCACAACACAGTAATTCAATCTTACTAGCAAACTGGAGGTGAAACTAGCACCATTATAAGAGATACTGACACATACATAAATTGTAATAATGAAATGTATGAGGACACAACATGTCTCATGAAAACCTTTCATATATTTTTAAAAATATACGATTGATAAAAAATAACATAAATTTCCAAGATTGTAGGTGACACACCTATACACTTCAGGCGACACACTAACGTGTCGCGGCACACCATTTGGAAAGTTCTGGTTTAAAGAGCTGTGCATGCTCAGCACATTTATTTATTTATTTAAATCTCACCTTTCCCCCGATACCTATCAAATGCGGCTTACACAAATTAAAATAAAATAAAGCTAAACAACAATCATTATAATAAAAAAAAGTTTAAATAAACAATGAAACCATCCTCTTTGAAATGCCCTAATTGAAAACAGTTTAAAAGCATTTAGAACACAATGGTCAGAATAAAATCCCCAGCCCATTAAAAAAGACCCTTCTGCATTAACCACCTGCTGTTGCGGTTGGCAGGATTTGGCTCCTCTGAGTATGAGCAGAGAGCAATCTGTGAAGCAAGGCTTCACCGCAGCAGAGAGTCCCAGTGAAGCAGAAAAAATTCCAGAGGCTCATTAAGTAGGACTTAGAGGCTGAATTAATTGCCACACTCTAAGATAAGTCTTAGCAAAAACATACCGGCATTCAAGCAATTAGACAAATAGGAATAACAGAAGGTAATGGAGAACAATCGGGTAGCATCTCCCCTTACAAACAGTATACTGCCAATAGCATGGCAGGTCCAGCTAGGGTGTCTAACTGGCAGCTGGTCAAGGCAAACACCAGTCTTTTTATGCTACCTTGTCACCCTGGAACAAGTGGGCTGACCCAATCAGTGCTCTGGCATGTGGCCTTCTCTAATACACACGACATAGCCACAACAATCCTGCTGGCCTTGCACCTGGCTGTCTGGCCACATCGCCTCTTCCTTCTGCCGTCTACTCATAGGAAAACTTTGCCTGCCCAGCAACAACCTGGACACCCCTCCTTTTCCTGTGTTGTGGATTGGCAGCTTTACAACTCCATGCTCAACCATTCCCAGTTTCCTGAGCATGTCCCAGTGCTTCCCAGTGGTGAGTGGTTTTGTCAGCACATCTGCCACATTCTCCGCAGATTGACAATATTCTAATCTGATCACACCACTCTCTACTGTTTGTTTCACATTCTGGTATTTGACATCTTCATGCTTGGTTTGCCCCCTGCCTTTGTCATTACTTGCCATCTGGATGCATGTCTGGAAATCATCAAATACCATTACAGGGATTGGTATGTCCACTCTGAGATCCCTGACCAGTTGTGTGTACCAGGTCAGTTCGCTGCACAGATATGAGAGACTTCCATACTCTGCTTCTGCAGTTGAAGTGGCCACAGAACTCTGTTTTTCAGTCTTCCAGTGCACCAGTGTGCCACTGTACATTATTAGGATTCCTGAGGTTGACCTCCTGTCACACGTGTCCTCAGCAAAATTGCTGTCATAATAACAAACCAATTCAGGTTTCCCAGAAGGTGATGCACACAGAGACAGTACTCCAGACTGCTTTTTAAGTACCTTAACACTCTCTTCACCCCCTGCCAATGTTGCTGTGAGGGCTTAGAACTTACCCTGCCTAGAATGTTAGCAACCAGGGACAAATCTGGTCTGCTATACCCAGCCAAATACAACAGAGATCCCAGAGCAGACTGGTACATTTCTTTGTCAGGGAACACTTTGTCATCCACAGGTGTTGTAAACCCTTGTGCCATGGGGGTTTGTACACCTTTGCAATCAAGCATGTTGAACCTTTGCAGCAGTTGCAATATTTTCTGCTTCTGGCTAAGCAGAAACCCTGTTTCTCTGTTCTTTGTACTTCAATACCCAGGTACTGTTTGACGGGACCCAGGTCTTTAATCTGGAACTTTTCACCCAGTTCTTTGGCAAACCTTGTTACCTGTCCCTTTGTTGTTGTGACCAGACACATGTCATCAACAAAGGCTAGCAAGATTTCTTGGTCTTTCCGAGAACCTTTGGTGTACACACACGGGTCTGCTACACTCTGCTTGAAACCCAAGCCCTGCAAAGCACCATCCAGGTACTTGTTTCAGCAACGGGCAGATTGTTTGAGCCCATAGATGGCTTTGTTTAACCTGTACACCAGATTTGCTTTACCAGTTTCATACCCAGGTGTTTGCTGCGTATAGATGGTCTCTGGCAACTCAGCATTGAGATAGGCTGTTGTGACATCAAAGTGGTGTACCAAAGCATTTCTCTGTGCTGTCAGAGCTAACACCAGCCTGATACTTTCACTTCTGGCCATTGGCCCAAAAGTTTGATCAAATGACTCATTTTTCCTTTGTGAAAAACCCTGAGCCACAAGCCTGGCTTTGTGTTTTACCTCCCCTGAAGCCAGAGGTTTGAGTTTGTACACCCACTGTTACTGCCCTGGCTAGCCCGAGCTTGGAGGATATAAAAAGATATCTCTTGATATCAATAATACGGCCTCACATACCCATTTCCCTCCACGTGCTTGCGAGGCCCCCGGACAAGCACACACACAGGCTCGGCCGATAATCGCCGTAATATTCCAACACAATACAGGCAGGCCAGAAATAGCCGACTCGCAGCTTCAGGAGACCTCAAAGGCAAGTACCTTCATTAAGTATGCACGCAACTTAGAAAAGATCCTCTGCCCCGCGCTGGCAGCCTGATGATCTGACTATACAACGCTCAAGTACTCCGCGTTTGCATACTGGCTACCCTATTGACAATTTGGCTATAACTCAATCATTCAAATTCTGACCTTTCGGAGGCTTTGTCTCCAGCCTCAAATCCATTGTTTTCCCCAAGTCCGAACTAGCCTGCGGTCACAATTCTCCTTATAAAAACCTCTGACTTTGAGCACTTCCTTGGATCGCTCTTGGCTTCCATCCTGCCTTGCTGTCGCTTTGTCCAGTGAGCCTTCCCTTCAGCCTCACGTGCTGAGATCCACGCTTCCCAGCTTCTCCGCTTCCAACCGGG
Source organism: Cyclura pinguis (assembly GCA_030412105.1). NCBI lineage: Eukaryota > Metazoa > Chordata > Lepidosauria > Squamata > Iguanidae > Cyclura > Cyclura pinguis. The sequence continues at coordinate 9,650,143 of CM059599.1, read as the reverse complement.
CTTCAGGACAAGTGAAGTATCACCCAAACCAACAACTCCTCTAAAAATCCCTCTATCCCACTCCAACCTTTATTTCTTTAGTTATCTTGTGTGAGTGTGCCGCATACACTGTTTGGTTGTGTTTCAATAAAACATCATTTATTATTTCAACTTCTGTGTTCTCCTTGACTTGGCCTGACCCCGTAAACATAGGGTTCAAGATCTAGCTACGTTACCCTCCCTCTCGTATTGCTAGGCAGTGCTCTTGACTAATTTCCCCAACTTATATAATTGAGAGTGCATTTAGGTGTCCCTCCCGGGACCCCAGGAATCAGGGTAACACCGCCGACTACCTATCTTAGTCACACCATCTGGCACCTTACACAATGTAAATACACCATGTTTGTGCATGGACTCCATCTCCTGGTCCATGGCATCAAACCAACAGTCAGCCTGTGCCTTTGGCAAACTCAGAACATCATCAAAGGTTTCAGGCTCGCAGGAAACTTGGCATACCCTCACACTGTTTTGCACCACAAACCTCTGTGGAGGAATGCCTTTTGTTTTCCTCTCAGATCGCCTAGGTATTTTCAAGTCCCCCTCATCATCAGATGATCTGCTTCTTTTGCTACCAGGTTTCTCCTCCCCATCAGACTGCTCTGTATTCTGAGCCACCTTTCCCAGCTCTGTTTCTGTCTCCTCCTCCTGCTTAACCCTTGAACGGCTGGCTGCAGGAGAGGGCTGTGCTGCACTCTCAGCATCACTTTCATCACTAATTGGAAGGAGTATCTCAGAATTTGCATGCACCCTTTTCCAATTACTCTGCTCTTCAAACTGAGCATTTTGGGACATCACCACCCTTCCATTAAAGAGATCAAAGCGATACCCTCCAGGGGCGTACCCTGCAAATCTCAACCTGCGGGCTTTGGGCTGCTCCTTTCTCCTTTGGGTTTTAGGAATGTGCACCCAGGCATAACTCCCAAACACCTTCATATGAGCAACAGAGGGTTTCTTGCCATTCAGTTTTTCAAAAGGAGTTACCTTTATGATGGAGTTCCATAACCTGTTATGAATGTAATTGCCAGTAAGCATTGCCTCACCCCAAGCTTTCTGGGGCATGTCAGCATCTGCCAAAAAGGAAATCATTATTGTCTGGATCAACCCCCCATTACGCTCAGCAACTCCGTTCTGCTCCGGAGAATTGGAGGCAGTTAACCTGTGATTTATGCCCTTTTTCTTTAACCAATGCTGCAAACTCCCAGCTAAATATTCACCTCACCTGTCAGTCTGGAGAGCCTTGACTTCGCACCCAAATTGACGTTCTGCATAGGTACACCAATTTTATACACTCCACACACTGCAGATTTCTGTTTCAGTGGATATCAGAACATGTACCTGCTGTAGTCATCTACCAGGAGCATCACATACCGTGCCCCACCCTGAGACTTGGGCATGGGACCAATGAGGTCTGAGTGCACCGACTGAAAAGGCTGCGTAGATACCCTGGTACTAAACTTAGGAAATGGCTGCACCTTTGATTTGGACTGCTTGCAGACAGCACAGTCTAAAAAGGCATCACAAGGGTTAACTCTGCAGTCTTTACAGCACTCAGGCAGTTTCCTTAGGACTTGGAAACTGGCATGCCCCGTCCTCCTATGCAACAGGTGGATGCAATCATCGTGCTGGGGCTTATTGCTATACCCCATGTGGGTGTTTTGTTTTGGCAAGAATTTATACAACTGGTCTTTGAGCTCACTGACCACACACACAGCCCCATTTCTGATTATCTTGCCCACATTTCCAGAGAACAGAATGTCATGCCCACTCAGTGCCAACTCAGATACTGACAGCAGCCGAAGCTCCAATGAGGGCACATAAAGCACGTTGTCAAGGTATTTTCCCAGAGCAGGAACAAATGTGTCCCCCACACCTTCCACCCTGCACTTAGACCCGTTAGCAAGGGAAACAGAGTCAATGTTTGCTTTGCCCTGCGTCTTAAACATATCCCTGTTATTAGCCAGATGTTGAGAACGCCCGCTATCTAGCAGCCAGAAAGTCCCTTGGGTTTCACAGCCCTCAACCATGGCTGAAAACAGCCCGCGACTCCCTCTGTCTTTGGCTGTCATAGCAGGGGATTGGACTGGATGGCCCCTGGGGTCTCTTCCAACTCTATGATTCTATGAAATCCCATAACACCTCCTCATTATTCCACAGTCTTTCCCCCTGTGATCTTTTCCCCTCTTCCCAGATGCAAAGTAACATTGAATAACAGAACAATTAACTATATAGCACCCCGGGGACTTTGAGAGTTGTGGTAGGATACATACTTCCAAGAAACAATTAGCAATGGACACACAGTAGCTCTACAGCACACTATACCTCTCTTTGATCTATCAAAGCTGTTCTATGGTAAATGCTAAAACCTTCAGCATATACATGAGAGGAGCCATGCATACTGATATATACAGAGATATAGGCTGACATTCTGTTAGGTATTTATGATATTGTAAAGTAGACTTATGACACTGTTACTATTTCCTATTCATAATTACAATCATGGCACTATTGCCATGATTGCCAATGTCCCTAAAACCCACCTTAAAATCAAGGCAGCCATACCAATGAAAGAGTACTGTGACACTGGCAAGCTGGATGCTGAAGGATAAAGTGTCCTTTCTGCTCCCACCAGCAAGCAGCAGTGCAACAAAGAAGCGCATCAGGGCTCTGCAACAGTCCCTGCTTCTGGTCATCACACTACCACTCACTGGTGGGAAGGGGGAATAATGCTCTTCTTGCAGAACTACTTTGCTAGATAAGGCTGCCTGGCTCTTATGGTAGGTTAGAAGGTGGATTGGGAGAAGAGGTATAGCTATGACATTGTAGCTACATGTCCTCTGTAGGATCACAGCCATGCGCTTTAGCTTGACCCAAGTTCATGGAAGAAGGAAGGTCAGACGGACTTGAGTCTACCAACCGGTAAAAAGAATGTGACATTTATCAAGCACTGACACTGTGCCAAGACACTGCAATCAAGATCACAAAATACCCCAAGAGGGGTGAAACTTTTTGATGAAAACTAACCTCAGTTTCCTTTTCCTCTAGTATATCCATGTTCTAACAGGAAAGAATTTGCCAAGATAACTGCAAAACAGGACAGATTTCCCAAGGCTTCAACGGCTGAACATGGTGTAATATCTGGAGTGCTATAAAGCAAAAGAACTCCCACCCGCAGTGTCATTCTCACCTTCTTTTGTCCTCTAAAAACAAGAAAGAAACCCCAAGTTGATTTTTCCACTGCTATGAAGATCTTTTGTCTTCTCTTCCTTATTCTTTTCTTGCTGGTCGTCCCTGATCCAGGTATGTTCACTAGTAGGGAGGAGGAGTCTCAAAGGGGAACAAAATAACTCTTAGAAATAAGGATGGCAGATTCAACAACATGGATTGATTTGAATCTTCCTCTCATCTTTCCCTTTTCCGTTGACTCTCTGTCATAGTTTATAAAATGTCTCATGTTTAGAAAGACCTTTGCACATCGGTACGTGTCTTTTTTAAAAGAAAAATTTAAGGTATAATTATCAAGCTTTCTAGTTAAGTCCACTGGAAATTTTCTCTTAAGCCGGGTTGAAATGTTAGATGGAATGTGTGTGTGTGTGTGTGTGTGTGTGTGTGTGTGCACACTTGCTTAGGCCCAATACCCTGAATTGTACGATCTTAAGAATTTGAAGGAACCACAAGTTCAGCATCCTGGATTGGGTACTGAGGTTTTAAACTAAACCCCAGAGTCAATACTAGTGGGCAACCAGAAGCCACAGGAAGATATAAGGCTCCTGGTTTAAATCTATGCAGCTCACGGAATTTACCTCATTGCCAACGGTCTCTTTAAACAATTATTTCAAGTATCTGTACAAGGAGAAATGTCACTCCCATGAAAGGAGAAGAGAAACAGTGGTGTTAGAAATCAATCAATCAATCAATTAATCAATTTCTTGATTCATATTCTGCCTTTTCCCCTACTGTGGGACTCAAGGTGGCTTACAAAAATAAGAGGATATCATCATCATCATCATCATCATCATCTTTATTTATATCCCACTTTTTTCTCAAAAGGATTCAAAGAAGCTTACAATAGTTTAAAAAGGAAATATAGTTGAAACTGTAATATATTAAAGTTAAAATACACATTAAACAAACAGCAGTAATTAAATGGAAATGGAAATAAAGCCAAGTAAGTGAAAACATACAGAAATTTAAAATAATATTTAAACTGTCTATAGAAGTAAAACTATATAAAACATTAGTTTAAAGGAATTACATTACTCATAAAAAGCATTTCTTGTTTTGTTGTTGTTGTATGCCTTCAAGTCATTTCTAACTTCTGGCTACTCTAAAGCAAACCTACTGGATTTGTGTGTGTGTGTGTGTGTGTGTGTGTGTGTGTGTGTGTGAGGGTCCTTTTGCCACACTCTGAGACTGAGAGAGTGTGATTTGTCCAAGGTCCTCTAGTGGGGTTCCATGTTTGAGTGGGGATTCAAACCATGTTGCAGTCCCAAGTTACAGTCCAATGCCCAAATTACTACACCACCTGGCTCTCATACAACAGTAAAGTAGGAAACCTTCTCTGTAAAACAATTGTGTCTGCTGCATTTCGTATGGGGGCCGAGCAAAAGTCAATCAATCTATTAATCACTTCATTTATATCCCATTTTTTCCCTCAAGAGCGGAACTCAAGGTGGCTTACAACAGAAAAAGAAATACAAGTAAAGACACATATAGCTAAAAACTTAACAAAAGTTAGGAATAAAATTATGTTAAACTATCTATAGAATTGCAATAGTATAAACATCTATTTAAAAGCTTTCTGGGAATTCCCTTCCTCCAACCCATCCCCACCCCCCAGCTGTTTTGAGAGCTGTAGCATCTTTGAACAGCTGATAATTTCTGCAGAAATTTGGGAGCTGGGGATTTGAAGCGGGAGAAGTGGTAGAAAACCAGGATCCGGTACGTATCAGCTGGAAAAGCTGCTCACTTTGCAACAAATGCTATGCAGCTTTGGTCTAGGAATTGAAAATGAGTCTTGGCAAAGTCGCAGAAACTTTGTGAGTTTTTCTAATCCCCTCATCAAATTCTCAAAGGGGTCAGAACTCCAATTTTCACCCTATTCAGGAAATTAGTGAATTCTCATCCTGTTTCTTCTTCAAGGTCCCAGAAGCAGAGTGGTGCATACAGAGCCATTGTGTATGTGAATGGACATTGTGCTACGATGCACTTTGTGCAAGGATGTGTGCGTGTGTGCATAGATAGATAGATAGATTGTTACCCTGTGTACTGGGGGTGCCGGGACAGACACCAAAATGTGCTCAACTAAAGGTGGGGAAAAGTAGCTCAGAGTACTGCTTAGTGTTACGAGAGGCAGGGTAACGTAGCGAGATCTTGAACCCTATGTCTACGGGGTCGGGTCGAGTCAAGGAGAACACCGAAGTTGAAATAATAAATGATGTTTATTAAACACAAGCAAAACAGTGTATGTGACACACTCGTACAAGATAACTAAAGAAAATAAAGGTTGGGGCAGTATAGAGGGATTTTTAGAGGGATTGCTGGTTTGGGTGATACTTCACCTGTCCTGGAGCCTGGAAAATGGAGAGCGAAGCTGGGTGCGATGTAGCTCAGCATGTGAAGCCGAGGGGAGGCTCGTCAAGCAAAGCGGCAGCAAGGCGGGATGAAACTCGGGAGCGTTCCGAGGAAGGTCTCGGAATCAAGGGTTTTTATAAGGAGAATGTGACTGCAGGCTATGCCGTACTTGGGGGAAAACAATAGATTTGGAGTTGGAGACAAAGCCTCCGAAAGGTCAGAATCTGAATGATTGAGTTATTGTAGCGGTTCTCAATAGAGTAGCCACTATGCAAACGCAGAGTACTTGTGTATTGTATAGGTTACTCATCAAGCTGCCATTGCAGGGCAGAGGATCTTTTGTAGGTTGCGTGCATACCTAATTAGAGTACTTGCCTGGAGGTCTCCTAAAGCAGCGAGTCAGCTATTTCTGGCCTGCCTGTAATGGCCAAGCTTGTTTAAGTGCTTGTCCGGTGGCCTTGCAAGCACGTGGAAGGGAACGGAGAAGTGAAGCCAAATTATGATATCAAGAGGATATCTTTTAATATCCCCAAAGCTCGGACTAGCCAGGGCAGTAACAAGATATTCACACAAGCTGTTTTCACATGTGTTGTCTTCATTCAGTCGCTCCTCACTGTTCCTGAACACAACGGTTTTGTAGAACAGCTAGTCTGTAAATCTACATGTGATGATTCACACAACACAATTTTGTGATAGGATCTTGATCCAAGTGTTATTACTTCTACAGTAGAAATGTGAAAGTAAAATGAATTTCACTTTGCTAGGGCACTGACAGGCATACCAGGCTATTCCTTATCTTCTCTTTCCTTTCTTTTGTGCAGGGTCTGCCCAGAAGATCTCAAATGAAGATGAGTGTAAACGTGAAGGTGGCTTCTGCATTTTTCCTTTTGGAAATAGTTGCTCTTTTCCTTTGGGCATTGTTGGAAAGTGCAGCACCTGGATAGTTTGCTGTAAAAGGTGAGTAGTAGATGTAAAATTGATATACACAGATCCACAAACTGAGGCCTTCTCAGGGGAATTGAAATGGTGCAGTGTGTCCCCTATGGAGATCATCTGCACCTCGGAGCGGACTAGGTTCAGACTACTTACCGGAGACCCGCACCTCAGTCCGCCCCGAAACGCCCCCAACTAGTCCTCCAGCGTGCTTTTTGAAAACCGGAAAAAAGAGGTTTCTCTTTTTTCCAGAATGCGCCATTGCGTGCCTGCTCCCTTGTGCAGATTCGCAGGCTCGTGCCAATGCGAGCCTGCGATCTGCGGAGGGCAGGCTTTAGGCGTGGCGAGCTTTGCGGTTGGTCGGGACCCACAACCAACCAGAAGCTGCCATTTTGGAAGCCGGAGCAGTGCGGACTGCTCCGATTCACCCTGGACCAGACCGAGGATCCGGAAGATCCAGTGAATAACAGCACGGAGCGATTCCCCCTCCTCGTGCGGAAATGGCCAAAGTGTTGTAGGGACGGGGGGGTGAGGGGGGGCAGTGCACACTTTTTTGAGGGTGGCGCTGCTACTTGCCTGCCTCCTGCACACTGCTGCCCTGCCCCGTTTGACATCACCCCTCCCCCACATGCCATCCCCCATCCCCCACCTTTTGTTGCCCTTCCCCTACATGCCATCACCCCACCCCACATGCCATTGCCCCCCACTCACACACACTTGCCTCTCCTCCTCCCCTCCATGCAGGCCCTCCTCTGCTCATGCCAAGCTACGCCACTGCAGAATCACATTGCCATCTGTGCCTCTCAACCCAGTTGCTACAGTTGTTCACCTTACCTACACCTCTGCTTTACGTTCTCCAGGCAATCCAGACATGGACAGGGAATTTCAAATTCATCCTTAGCTTTTTTCTCTTCCACTTGTTTCCAGCCATCCAGAGAGCCGTATGATCCAATTTGTGCATTAATCTCTATCTTTTTAAACTAGAATCTTCAGAATAGTATGTGCTTTGAAACATGTATATCAGTTCTTGTTGTTAAAGATAAACATGCATCTCCTACATTGGCTACTTAATTACAAATGTCTAACTAAGTAATGTTCCTGATCCTACACCCCCAACCCAAACAACCCCAGCCTTAAAAGCCAGCAGCTACATTGAGCAGTAGAGGTCGTTTCAGCTGCCAGCCAGGGCACAAGGAGGAGGACGAAGTTTCCAGTAAGCAAGGCGGCGGCAATCAGAAGCAAGACCCGTGTTGCGATTCTACATCACAGCCTTGTTTGCTGGCGGGAGGGGTCTGGAAACCTAGAATCAGACAGTGGGAAGAGACCACAAGGGCCACCAAGTCTAACCCCATTCTGCCATGCAGGAACACACCATCAAAGCATCCCTGATGCTTTGCCATCCATCCTCTGTTTGAAAACCTCCAAAGAAGGAGACTCCGCCACACTCCAAGGTGGTGTATTCTAATGTCAAATTGCTCTTACCATCAGCAAGTTCTTCGTAATATTTAGATGGAATCTCTTTTACTGTAATTGGAATCCTTTGCCCCATGTCCTAGTCTCTGGAGCAGCAGAAAACTCGCTTGCTCCATCCTCCAGATGACATCCTTTCAAATATTTAAACATAGCTACCATGTTGCCTCTTAAGCTTGTCTTCTCCAGGCTAAATATCCCCAGTTCCCTAAGCTGCTCTTCATAGAGCTTCATGGTTTCCTGGCTTTTTACCAGTTTGGTCCCCTTCCTCTGGACGTGTTCCAGCTTGCCAATATCCTTCTGGAACTGTGGCGCCCAGAACTGGACACAGGTGGGGTTTGACCAAAGCTGAATATAGTGGGACTATTACATCAATCCTCCTCTTGCACCCTAATCTCCAGCTGAACAGACTTTCCTCACTCAGCATGGCTGCCAGCTGTTAAGGTGGGTATGGAGGGGAGTTACAATTGTGGCAGTACTGCTGCAATTAAGAATACTTGGTCTTATTCAATAGGCAGCAGTTAGAGATCCATAAGTCTAGGTCATGAATCCAAAACTGCAATACCACATGCCAGCCGTTAATTCTCAGATTAAGAGAAATTCAGAGCCTATTCCATAAAAACAGAAGTTGGAAAAGCTACTTTTTGGATTACTGGTCCCTGAATCCCCTAGGGAGCATGGCAAAAAATGGAAGTTTTTTCAAGATCTGCCTGATCACAGAGAAAAGAATTGTAATGAACATAGATTGTAAGTAGAAGGTTGTTGCTTAAACACAGCTAGAGTACACACATTGATTCTGTTCTTGAATGATGAGTCAACACCTAAGTTCAACCTAACTGATTCAGTGGCTCTACTCTAGTCAGGCCTAACTAGACTGTAGGCTCCTATCTTTTAAAGAGAAGGGACTAGCTCATCCAAGGATTCCCAAGGCAGATATGCAATACAATCTCTATATCTGAAAATAATTTTGAATAAAAGTTGGGGAAAACCTGTCAATTTGGGGGAAAGTGACCGAAAAAGAAATGCGATGGAAAAATTCAGGAAGGTAATATTTTGTTCTGAATAAAGAGCCTAAAACTTGGATTTTTCTTTGCAGGGTGTTTGGTTGAAGTGACGGAAAAAGACCTTTCCCAAGAACATGAAAAAAATGGTTGACTTTTGAAACTCAATCCTGCTTCCACAAACAGTAGGCTCTCCAAATTGTGGGTCCAATTCCCTTTTAAAAGATCACAGTGTTTTCTGCATTTTTCACTCTTTAATAAATGCACACTGCATTGAATCAGTGTTACTTACATGGGCTTGCAGTTACCTGGGCGGTAATCCATGTTGCACATTAAACATATGCCTACAAGAGGGATACAGTAGTGAACTCTGATATTCCAGTGTTTGTTGTGAAAGTTTCCAAAGCCACGCCTGAACAACTGTCCAAAAATCATAGGCACTGTGTTGGTCCATCTCAACAAACCTGTTTTATTTGTTTAGTTCTCTAACAAATGCAGGTCTTTTATACAGTTAGTAGATCTTTTAATTGCCCATTCAGGGACCAGCCAGTACCGCCCCCCATACTATGCATCATAAGAGGGATAATAGGGCTCAAAACCACATACTGTTGCTGGGAAAATTCATTTCTTCTCCTCCTCCTGTGAAGATGGCAGCTAAATCCTGAGGAAGAAACACTGAAGTCTGAGCTTCTGGAAGATAACATTATCATCGCCGTTACTAAAGAAGTGGCAGGGATTTAACTCCCTAAAAAAATTAGACAGCCCTAGACTTTGTTTGGCCTGGCTTCACTACAATAGCAATACAGGTCTAAAATGTCCTAATAAGTGGGTGATGGCTTTTGCAGTTGTTGCAGTTTGCTGCCTGATTTCAGCAACACTACGGTGATGGAGAATGAAAAATCACAAAACGGTTCTTTGGGTTCACATTTCTCCTATGGGACATGGGCTATCCACCTCTCTTACCATGCCGTACACCCCCACTCCATGATACGATTGGCAATGAACATTATTTAATTGGCATGAATATAAATCATACACTGTTGGCAAAGACGACTGTCTGAAGACATGCAAAAGGAGGTCAGGAGAAGCTTCAAGGTATGGTCAGGCAATAAGTTAACTGAGGATTAAGAGCAGAAGAGGATCCTCTCAATGGCCCTAACCTAGAAGACAATGACCACCAAAACTTCCAGACAAAGCAGTCATGACAAATGCCCTGCAACCTCCTTCCTGAACTTCACCCTTTGGTTTCCTTACTTGCCTAGACAAGCTATCATGATTCCCATCAGTGCTTTCTCACCTAATGCTCTGCCAGAAAGCCTTCCCCTTCAAGGCAGAAAAAGAGTATTTAAATCCTGGTTCTGAGTCAAACATTTCATAGGACATTGAACATAGGCTGTCTCTCTGCTGCTCAGATTCCCATTTTTGCACTACCCTCAGATTCACAGTCTGAGCCACATCACTTCATTTCTTCTCTTCAGGATAGGAAAATACTGTCACTTCATCCAACTCCTCTCTATCTAATTTTTCTTTCCTTTCCTCTAGTTAGACTTGTATGCTTGTGATTTTCCTCCAGTAAAACTTTCCTTTAATTTCCAACTCATATCCCTACATTGGTATTGGTATAGAAAGGTGGAAAGGTCTTCTAAAGTTACCCCTCTCTTGCAGACCTCGCTTAATAATCCCCCACCATTCCATGGAGACATTGGCACCACGGATGGACATCTGAGTTACCCATTTTTGAGGGTAACACCTCTGCTTCAAGGACAAAGCTACCAAGAATTGTACATGAGTACTGAGGCAGGACCTTTTGCTGTGGCTTTGGAAAGGGAAGATTTTCATTCCGTAATGAACTGCAAGATAATGATCTATCCAAAACACACTGAATGCACTAAGTGCCTGTCATGAACAGTGGCAAGTTCCCTGTCCAAGTAAATGATTCAGAATATTTTCCAATATTACAGTAGCTTTATTTCAAGACACCCCCCCCAAACAAACAAACAAACAAACAGTAACACGAACTGCCAAAGCAAGTAAGCTTTGGGCATTACCAGAACTGGAATCTGTAATCTTGTACAGGCTTCGATAGGCATTACACATAACCCATACCAATTAAGGATGCATAAATCTCTCCTTCACTAACTAACAATAACAAAAAGTTTCCCTGCTAATGGACTCATGCCCTTTCCTCACCTTCCATTGTTAGGCCAACCATGGCCTTAGCAGTCAAGGCTTCTCACAGTCCTTTCCATACCAGCCTCTCTCCATTCTCAGAAGATAATTTACAACCTTTCCAACTTACACCCCTTTGCCCAGGCCTTTTGATCCAAGGAAACCTTGAAGGCTTGCTTAGCACCTGGCTTCACGTCCAAGCTATCAGATAACTTCTCATACACAGGTTCCCAAAAATTGTATCACCCTGTTTTCAGCATAGCATAGCATTCCTCCAGAACGGATCAAGCAAAGAACAAAGCATGTATGTAAAGTATACAGTAGAAAAACCTAGCACCTTTCCTACAGTACAGCAAGTCATTAAGCATGCTATATGCAAACAGCAATTCATACATGTAATACGGAAACCTTTAAGAATAGCTGATAATAGAACCCAATAAATATGATTAACAGTATGAGATAACTAGGCCTGCTTAACAACATGACAGGACACTACTACACATAGGAAGGAAAGTAAAATCTAATACATCACAGCATAAGAGTAACCAATGATAATCAGCCCTTAATGCACAAATACAGCAAATACTCACACAGTAATAACATGGCATGAAAGATTAGAACCATAGGTAGCATGGCAGTAACTCAACACTACATAGCGATATACATGATTATATATTCTAGAAGCAAATATATTTCTCCAGCAAGGCATATAAGATGTGATAGATAACAAATATCTAACAGAACCCCATTATCAAAAGCATACATACACAATACTGCTTCCCTTCATCTAGTATATTGTGGTGATCCGCTCACTTCATGTTTCACACCTTCAGCAATCAATCAGATTACACACAAATATAACATACGGTGACATGTAGCATATAATGGGGAATGTACACTTCCAGCACAGTATAAGCGTACCAGCATACACTATCCAAAAGCATAAAATAATCAAGAAGTCTTCATCATCGTGGCAGACCGACACTTTGAATATGACAGGGAACAAAGCTGACGTGACACTGCCTTGCAAGGCAAGCCCAACTTTTCACGCTATAGTGACCCTGGAGAACATTGTTCGATTCTCCACTTGGGCATGGAAACCCACTGGATGTCATTGGGCACACCACACAATCTCAGCTCCAGAAAACCTATGATAGGTTCACCTTAGCATTGCCGTAAGTTAGAAATTGTTACCCTGATTTCTGGGGTCCCTTGGGGGTCACCTTAATGTGCTCCACGTGATGGGGAATGGAAACTAGCCAGAGCACAAACAATAGCAATGCGAGAGGCAGGGTAACCTAGTGGGGTCTCTCTACCCAGTTTTTACGGGGTCATGTTACTGCCCTGGCTAGCCCGAGCTTTGGGGATATAAAAGGTATCTTTGATATCACTAATTCGGCTTCACATATCCCTTCCACGTGCTTGCGAGGCCCCGGACAAGCACACACACAGGCTCGGCCGATGATCGCAGTAATATTCCTAGACAATACAGGCAGGCCAGAAACAGCCAACTCGCCGCTTTAGGAGACCTCAAGGCAAGTACCTCCATTAGGTATGCACGCAACTTTCAAAAGATCCTCTGCCCAGTGCTGGCAGCGTGATGATCTAACTCCTCCGTGTATGCATACTGGCTGCTCTATTGATAAATTCGGCTTTAATTCAGTCATTCAGATTCTGACCTTTCGGAGGCTTTGTCTCCAACTCCAAGTCTATTGTTCCCCCCTAAGTCCGACCTAGCCTGTGGTCACAATTCTCCTTATAAAAACCCCTGAGTCTGAGCGCTTCCTTGGATCGCTCCCGAGTTCCAGACCGCCTTGCTGCGGCATCGCTTGGCGAGCTTCCCCTCAGCTCCACGTGCTGAGACACATCGAACCCCAGCTTCGCTCTCCATTTTCTCCCGGACTTCAGGACAGGTTTGGTATCACCCGAACCAACTATCCCTCTAAAAATCCTGCTATCTTACTCGCACCTTTATTTTCCTTAGTTATCTGTGTGTTTGTGTTGCACACATTGTGTGCCTGTTTTTAATAAAGACTATTCATTATTTTCCAACCGGTTTGCTTCTTGACTTGGCCTGACCCCTTAGACACTGGGTTGCAAGATCCTGCTAAGTTACCCTGCCTCTCGTTTTGCCAACTTGTGCTCTGAACTAATTTCCCCAACTTGTATAGTTTTGATAGTAATCTGGTGTCCCTCCCGGGACCCCCAGACAACGGGGTAACAGTCAGGCCAAGCCAAACACCAAACAAAAAATGTCCAATAAACGATTTTATTGAATGAAAGTCTCACGCACCAATGCAATCACTCACACACTCACTCAAGATCTATTAAGAAGCAAAAGAGAGGAAACTGCATAGGGGAATATTGAAGGGGTTGTAGCTGGGATAATACTGCACCTTTTCCTGAAGTCCTTGGTCCGGGAAAAACAGCAGAGAAGTGGGGCTCAGCACATAGAGGGCTGAGGGGATTACTCAATGGACAGAGAAAAGGTCAGCTGGGATGACCGGGAGTGATCCAAAGAAACACTCAAAAACTGGGACTATTTGTAGGGGAAAAAGTACCTGGAGGGTTAATTCTTTCCCGGGGAGAACAATGGGTGTTGCAAGGAGAAAGAAGCTCCACAATGGTAACTTCCTTTGTGTGATGGGATTACAAGGTGTTGCCAAAGTCTCAGGATCTTCAGCTGCATTTGGTTGTGGTGTGACTTCATGTAAATGGTCCTCGCCTGTTAGGATTTTATTTCTATCGGTGCTCAACTTGGGGCAAACACACTAATCCCCTCAAGTCGGCTTCTCAGGGGCTGAGGACCCTTTGTTTATTGTGGGTTTACCCAGCTTAAGGTCTCCTGGGGCTAAGTGACGGGGGATTTTACTGGCCTGACCTGGTTTTCGACCGTTCGACCGTTGCTGCCTACTTGCACATCCAGGCGACCTCTCAGGCACATCGAATCATATTTAATATCAAAATTGTAGACCCCGGGATAGGGTTTTTCCAGTGGAGTAACAAAATGACTTCCGGGCACATAACAATAGCACAACAGCTAGGGACTTCTCAGTGATTTGGGATGTGAGGGAGACTCACTTCTTCACTCGTTTCTTTTCAGGTTGGTGGTTTCCATGTAAGTCCATTTTGGATTCTAGTCTGTGTTAGAAGTGCAACAATGCTTAGCACTGAATAATCCAGAATGCCTCAAGGTGGGTAGCAGTAAGAGATCCAGGTAGTTTGAGTGACCTAAAGAGTCCTTCTTTTGGCTCTACCTATTCTGACCCATCTGTGATGTAAACTGATAGGGATCTTTATCTACCTCTTCTCATCGACCCCTTGTCTCTTCTTCCCAGATTCCTTCCAGAGAATGCAGCTAACTTAGGGAGCACCCACTAACTTTCCTATCTTTGAATGGAGTTCCTATATTAAAGCTTTTACTTTATTTTTCCTTTAAGCCATGGTGTCCGACTTCTTAATCAGCAATGCTGCCCTGCTGCAGACAAGCGCTCCTTACAGTGCGAACATCAAGGAAATACTGAAGTTTCTGAACCTGTTCTGGAGATAGTGTTAAGAACCTTGGATAGTTCTTTTAAAGTTCACAGTACAACTCAAAATTGATACACTGCCCCAATTATATGGATTTAAGTCCGTGTTAACTCATCATTCAGTAGTAGATGCAACTATTGAATGAGGTTAACTAACAGGATACTAGAAATACTGTCATTAAATTTCATCTTGATATTACATGCCTCATCTTCTCCACTCCTTGTTGTTCTTGTTATGTATCTTCCATTGATGCCAACTTCGGGATACCCTATCCTAGTGTTTCCCATGCATGTTTTATTTGGAAGAGATATACCATTGCCTTTGTCTAATGCTGAGAAAGTATCACTCTTCCTGGATCACCCACTGAGTTTCCATGGCTCAGCAGGGATTCAAATCCTTGTCTCCATGAATCCCAGTTCAACACTCAGACCATTACACTACACTGGCACAACCACTCAAGGCTGAAGTCAAGGGGGAACTGAGATTCAGATGCCAGATAGAACTCCACCTCCTCACCATGAGTTTCCATTTGCAACTGAAGCTTATAAATTGCTCAAGTCACCAGTCGAGGGGCCAGTGTCCAGCCTTCAATGGTCTCCACTACTACAGGTGGTTGGAGGATGTGCCACAGCATCTCCTGTCAGTCTGTGAAGTCTATATCCATGAAATCGGCAGTAGCCCCCAAGTCTATCATGGCCCAGGTTTGGAATGAAAGTTTCCCTGGAGGTGTCAGAGTGACAGATACCACCAGGTGCTTGGAGGGAGTGTGCATGGTATTTGGATACTAGTGGCATAAGCCACACCTCAGTGTAGTTATCCCCTAACCCAAGCAGGACCCATTTTCCTGTCAGTCCGTGGAATTCCTCTTAGCTGAGCATGTGGCTGCTAGATGATCCTGGCACCCACAGTAAAAGAACAGACCCTCTTGGCCTCTCTGTGCTTTCTCCACTGACATCAACCTAGGCCTGACACCTCCAACCTGCATAGGCTCCCTTCCAGGTGAGAATTTCAAAACGGGGGAAGATGGGAGATGCTGGGGAGGGGCTGCAACCGTCAAGTCCTGGCTCTCGGTTTTATGTCGTTACAGGTAGCCATCAGTCTTGAGGCACAAATGAATCAGGCCTTCAATGTCCCCTGTGGGCTCAGTCTGGGCCAGTTCATCAAGGATTGGGGCTGACAGCCTTTCCTGGAATTGATCCACTAGAACCACCTGATTCCAGACTATGTTCTGTGCCAGCAGCTTGAACTCACTGGTATCATTTGCTACCAATTGGCTTCTCTATCTTATCTCCCAGATCTGTGAGTTGGTGGTCTGGACCAAGATTGGGTCTGTATACGTGACCTGGAGTGGTTGGCCAAAGGCACAAAGATATCCAGTAGGGGGCTCTGCTGTTCCGAAAACAGTGTGGCCCAGTTGCTAGCACTGCCAGAAAGCAACCTGATGATAAACTCCACTCTACGTCAGTCTGTTGAAAAGTCCTCCGCCCACAGGCACATAAATAGAGTATACTACCCTTCAAAAGCTGGAAAGTTTGCTAGAGTTCCAGCAAACTTCTCAGGGAAGGCTAGGGGGGCACTTTTGGCAGGGGATTACCAACGTAGGAGCTGGAGACGCCACAGCAGTTACAGCCTGCAGCTGAGCAGTTAAGCCTGCAACTTGCTGAGCCAACAGGTTTCTTTCAGCAAACAGCTGTTCATAGGTGGCAGCAGGCTGCATAGTAGTGGGCAGCTATGTGGGTTGGTTCCAGGCAAGCAGGGGCTGAAGTGACCAGAAGCAAACTTTTGTAGGTGATGGTTCTCCATGGCTAGGCCACAGAGTGCAGGGCTTGCAGGAAGCCATTCACAGTCAAACAGAGACACTTAACATTCAGTACAGCTTGCCTGTTCAAGCTGCAGCAGAAGCGTTGTCAAGTTCCAGCGATTCAGTGGGCAACACAGTCAGATAGTCCAGAGTCAGAGAATCCAGGCAGACAGCAAGGAGGGAGTCTGTAGCACTCGCAATGCAAGTTGACATTTTCTTCCCTCCATGAACAGACAAGCTGTATTGACTGTTAGTGTCTCTATTTCACTGTGAATGACTTCCTGCTGACCCTGCACTCTGTTCCCTGGCATGGACAGCTGGTGTATGAGACAGGCTGGAGCTAGCTGGCTCTCATCCCAGCCTGATTATCTCCTGACATGCTTCTATCTGCTTGTCCTCCTTTAAAGCGGCTGTTTACCTGGACAAGCTGACTCCTGGATCATGACAATGTGACTATGTATGTCTGTTGGTGGTATGGTGCTGGGTGTTGCTTAGTTTCTGCTTGTAAAAGCTAATTTTTCTGTCTGTCTGACAGACATTTACCTCTCACGTTCCCCAACAATTGTATAGAAAGAAAAGCTTCAAGGATTTCAGAAAGGATTGAAGACCCTTTGCATCTTGTGCACTTTGCACTGGACTGACTGTTCCACTGACATGGAAGTCACAGCCACAGCTGCATCATAGGTGTCCTTACTCATAAATGGATTGAATGGAACTCCCATGGGGATCCTTGGGACAGTTGAAGCTCCTCAAGAAGAGACATGTGGGGAGAGTAGGAGGATCCGAGTAACTATAAATACCAGATTTGAGCTGGAGATCCCTTTGTCCAAGACCTCACTTCAAAATACAATATAAGAAAGAGTTTGGGGAAATACTCCCTTCTTTCTGATCCGGGCATGATTTTAACACATAAAGGACAATCACTACCCTGTGTTGCTGAAACCACATGAGTATTGTTCCTTGAACATGATAAAAACATCAGAATACTGATTTCTAAGTCTCATAGGAATGAAATACAAGTATGGCCCTTTTCACATGTGTGTGGGAGGGAACGGGCGAAAACACCCAAAAACGGAGCTTACCGGCAGCCGGGTAAGTCCGTCGCGACGCGAAGCAGCGCGAGCTCGCTGCTCCGCAGTCGTCCGGTGTCACAAATGGCGGCTTCCGGTTGGTGAAGGCTCTCCACCAACTGGAGAAGCTCGCCAGCTGGAAGCCCGCACCCGGCAGGTCTGCAGGCACGCATTTGCGCGCGCCTGCAAATCCACGTCGGAGCCAGGCGACAGAGAAGTGCGGGGCTGCGTGCTCCATGCTTTTGAAAAACCTCCAAAAAGAGGTTTTTAAAAAACACACAGCGTGGCTAGTTCCGGCCGCTCCTGAGTGGATTCTGGTGTGGAACTACAAAAAGTAGTCCATGCCAGTCCACTCTACGGTGTAGAAGACCTCCGTGAGAGGTCGCTCTGCACCATTACAGAAGCCCAGTGTGGAAATGGCCTATGTATGATGCTTTAATTTTCACATGAGCATCCATCTTGTTTCTCTCTTTTACAGTTGATCCAGTTGCTGGTAGTGATCACCAGCCACTTAGATTTTCCTTGCAGTGGTTTAACAGTACTGTCATAAATACTGCTCACCACCTTAATTTTGAACAAGCCCAATTAACCTCTGATAAAAGGATCAAATGGAATCCCCTGTTGCAATCAGATTTGCAACAGAGACTTTACTCTGAGGAATTTATGAAATTAAGGAAAGATCTGATTCAAGCATCCAATGTCGAGTCTGCAAATCAGTTGTATACACAATTAACAAACTCCCTCAGACCCCTTTTTATAAAAAAGGTATCCCACTCAGAAAATTGCCAAACCACAAGCAGTAATGCTTGGTTTGACAAAGACTGCAGGAATCTAAAAAGGCAAATGGGAATAACCATCAAATTATATCGATCCACTAACTCCACTGAAATTCCCTCATATTTTTATGATCTTCGTAAAAAATATAAAAGATTAATCAGTGAGAAAAAAAAGGATATATTACAGGGAACAGTGGAAGGAACTAAGCCTAGCACTCCTGCAAAAGAATCCATCGAAATTCTGGGATACAATTGCAAAGCTCGAAAAAAGGTCGTCTCCAATTTTAGAAGGAACTATTTCTAAAAACAACTGGGAAAGCTATTTTGGAAAGCTATTTAATGATTCAGACCATCTTAAGATTATTCCCCCGGACTATACTGGACCTAGATGGGAACATAGCTGGGAAAATATTTCTATAGATAGGGCTAAGTCATTAATACTAAGACAAAAGAAAGGTAAAGCACCTGGTGAAGACGGCTTTCCATCAGACTTTTATATTGCATTTTCAGACTGGTGGGCTCCAATTTTTGCTTCATTATTTTCTTTAATTAATAATGTAGGAGTTACACCACCTAATTGGTCATCTGCTATTGTAGTTCCAATCTACAAAAAAGGTCCTAGAAATGATCCAGGAAATTATAGGCCCATTAGTCTCTTGGATGTTTCTGGGAAAATCTATGCCAGGTCTCTTCTAGACACATTGGAGGATTGGGTGGAAGAGCATGCACTGCTGGCTCCAGAACAGGCTGGCTTCCGTTCAGGCAGGTCAACTTTGGATAATTGTTTTATGTTGAAATATGTTATTGATAAATACCTGGCAGGAACTGTAAAGCATGTTTTTGTAGCATTCATTGATTTGAAGGCTGCTTTTGACTCTATTTCACAGGAACGTCTTTGGGTTAAATGACAAACTATGGGTATTGATTAAGAATCTTCTAAAATGTATAATATCCCTTTATTCAAATACATCCTTGAAAGTCAGAGTTGATGATACACACCTATCAGACTCGATACCTGTCTCCAAAGGAGTAAGATAAGGGTGTCTGCTTGCTCCCCTTCTTTTCAATTTATTTATAAACAATGTAGTTGAGTTCTTAAAAGGTGACCAATTTCTCCCAGTTAAAATTGGAAATAGGAAATATTCGATCTTATTGTATGCAGATGATGCTATCCTGATTTCCTATACTCAAGTAGGCCTGCGTAGATTGTTGAATCAGTTTAGTTTATATTGTAAGAATGAACAACTTTCCATCAAGTACCAACAAACAAAAGTGATGGTATTCGGCAAATCCAAAAAAATTTATAATCGGCTACTTGACGGGAATAAATTGGAACAAGTCCTCTCCTTTAAATATCTTGGTGTGGTCTTTCACTGGACTGGTAATTGGTCTTCACAGGTTCAATCAAGTACCCTGTTAGCTGAAAGAACATTAAATGGATTATTAAGATTCTATTGCACAAAAGGGGGCAATATGATCCAACCCACTTTAGAACTCTATAGGCTCAAAGTCCTGCCTAAACTGCTGTTTGGAGCACCGCTGTGGGCTCTGGCCAATTTAGATATATTAGAGAGAGCACAAAATAAATTTCTGCCCAGACTTGTGGCAGTTCCCATTTCCACAAAATTAGCATTGCTCCGTGCAGAGTTAGGTATAATGCCAATTAAAACAGAGGCTCTTAGATTAGCCCTCCTTTTCTGGTTCAAAATTATTTTTAAGCGGGTATCTGAGCTCCTTTTGATGTCCTTCAAAGAGCCTGGTCCAAATTCACAGATGTATAAAATGCAATTGGCCGTCATGAATTTGGGGTTCTCTGTTCCTTTTTTTCTGACTCAAGGGTATGATAAAGCAAAATTACTTATTCTCCAAAGACTTAAGGATATAGCAATGCAATCCCAGATGACTGAGATTAAGTCCTGCCAATCTAATACATTTTTTGCTTCTTACATTCCGCTGAATTCACCCCTTCCTCATTATCTGGTTGATCTTCCAACTTATAAAATGAAGTTAGCCTTTCTGCATGCTAGATTGAATGTTCTCCCACTGGCAATTCGGATGGGCGGGTACAATAATGTTCCTATGAAGGACAGAGTATGTGCTTGCAACTCTGTTTCAATAGAAGATTTAATTCATGTTCTACTTGAGTGCCCTATTTATAATGATCTTGGAGCAAGTATATTTTTCCTTTATTGAAGTCTTTTAAGGGAAATTCCTCCTTCGCGAAAGTTTGTTTTCTGCTCTCTGATACTGTGAAACAGGTGTCTTTCAGAACATCTAAATTTCTTGATAGGACCTTACAATTACGTGCTATAAAGAACAAGGAGGGGTATGGAAAGTGACTCATTTATTGTTGATTATGTGTCACATGTAAATTGGCTGGATTTTCCTTTCTCATTTTATCTTATTTTATTCATTTTTGTGCAATGGCAGGCTGCTAAAATACAATAAACTTGACTTGACTTGATGCTTTAATTGAGTGTAGTGACAAGCCTCTGCTTCCACTCCCTTGAACTGAACACAAACATTCCACTTTGGACAAAAATGTCTAACTACTACCATAGGGAAGTTTACATGTGTGTAAGACATCACCAAGGTTGTGCCACTGGATTACTCTCTATATTTTTTTTCAGTAGATCATTTTTATGTGTATAACTTTGAATTGGAAGACAGATCATGAAGCAAAATGTAAGCATGAAGGAGGCTGTCTCTGTCTCTTTTGGGAAATGCCAATCTTGATCCTATCGTAACTATTGGAAGCTGTAGAGAATTGCAGAAATATTTTCTTACTTACTTGCTTACTTGCTTATTTTATTGATATCTCATCTTTCCCCTCCTACCTATCAAATGTGGCTCATAGAGATGAAAACAAAATACAGCTAAACAACAATTGTCATAATAAAAAATAGTTTAAATAAAGAATTAAACTATCCTCTTTGAACAAGCTGAATTGAAAGCAGTTTAAAAGCATTTAAAACATATTAGTCAGAATAAAATCCCCAATCCATGAAAAAGACCCTTCTTTGCTAACCAGTTGCTAGCCAAAAGTCGGTCTAAATTAATAAGACTTTGCCTGCTGGAGAAAGTTGAGCAGAGAGAGAACAAATTTAGCCTCTCAGGAGAGGAAGTTCCACTTCCTGGGGGCAGCCACAGAAAAAGCCCTCTTATGTATCTTCAGCAATCACACTTGTGACGGTGGCTGGTCCCAAAGGAAACCCTTCACCAAAGACCCAAAGCAGGCTCCTATATTGCCATGTCCTAGATAACGTACTCTCAAAAACTTTGCTCAGACTTTCAAACAGCAGTGTTTCTTTTAAGAAAAGCAAGCAACACAGTAATTTCCCCAAAAAGTTGCTGAGACTAGAGCATCGATGTTGGTTATAGGTTTTATACCTTGTCATAAAAATGTTGGTGTGAATATCACTGAGTGGTTAAAGTTGTATGTGTTAAATCAACCCACCGGTACAGGCATTTTCCCAATCACACAATTATTTACATATCTTCCCTCCTGGGAGCTACAGCAACTTTCTGTACCATTGTCTTATGCATAGCCAATTCCCATAACACTTCCCTGCTTTTCAGTAATTTTTTCCTCTTTGATCATTTCTCCTCTACCAGATACAAAATAACATTGAATAATAACAGCAATTAACCATTAGTGCTCCCGGAGACTTTGAGAGTTCCAACCAGATGCACAATTGCAAGAAATAATTAGCAACAAACACATAGTAGCTCTACGGCAGGGTATTCCTGTCTGTCATCTAGCAAAGCTCCATTATTGCAAATACTAATACATTCAGCATACACATGACAGGAACCATGCATCCTGACATATATAGGAATATTGGCTGGCATTCTGTTAGGTAGTTATGATATTGTGAACTAGAGTTATGACCTCTTAGCTGTTTCCCATTCACATTTATAATCATGGCACCATTGCCCTGATTTCCAAAGTCCTTAAAGCCCACCTTAAAAGCAAGGCAGCCATACCAAGGGAAAGAGTACTGTG
The DNA here is from genome assembly GCA_030412105.1 of Cyclura pinguis. Taxonomy (NCBI): domain Eukaryota; kingdom Metazoa; phylum Chordata; class Lepidosauria; order Squamata; family Iguanidae; genus Cyclura; species Cyclura pinguis. Next base: position 9,627,776 of record CM059599.1, on the reverse strand, counting down.
ACATGGCAAGCTGCATGCTGAAGGATAAAGTGTCCTGTCTCCTTCCACTAGGACGAAGCAGTGCAACAACAAAGTGCTTCAGGGCCATGAAAGAGCCCCTGCTTCTGCTGGTCACACCACCACTCATTGGTGGGAAGGATGGATGCTGCCCTTAACAGGACTGCTTGTCTTGGTGAGGCTGCCTGGCTTTTATGGTAGGTTAGGAGGTGGAATGAGAGAAGAGGCATAGCTATGACAGTTTAGCTACATGTCCCCATAGGATCTCAGCCATGAGCTTTAGCTTGACCCAAGTCATGGAAGGTTAGAAAGACTTGAGTCCACCAACCTGTAAGAAGAGTGGGACATTTATCAAGCACTGACACTGTGCCTAGACACTGCAATCAAAATCACAAATTACCCCAAGAGGGGTAAAACTTTTTGATGAAAACTAACCACAGCTTCCTCTTCCTCTGGTATGTCCATTTTATAATAGGAAAGGATTTGCCAAGATATTTGCAAAGCGGGATAGATTTCTCAAGGCTTCAATGGCTGATTATGGTGTAATCTCTGGATTGCTATAAAACTAAAAAAGTACCACCCGGCTGTCATTCTCACCTGCTTTTGTCCTCTGAAAACAAAAGAGAAAGCCACTACTATGAAGATCTTTTGTCTTCTCTTCTTTATTCTTTTCTTGCTGGTCGTCCCTGATCCAGGTATGTTCATTGGTAGGGAGGGGGGGGTCTCAAAGGGGAATAGAGTAATCCTTACAAATAAGGATGGCAGATTCAACAACATGGATTGATTTTTCTCGTTCAATCTTGCTCTCATCTTTCCCCTTTCCATTGCCTCTCTTTCTGATTTTATAAAATGCTTGATGTTGTGAAGGACCTTTGTGCATGGAAAACCCCTTGTTGTTATGACTTTTTGCCCTGTTAAGTAGCTTTCTGAAAAACAAAATTTACAAAAATCCTCTCCAAAATTGCTTTCTTTCAGTATCCAATGAAAAAATGACCAAGTTACATTATCAAACGCTTTTTCTGTATCTAGGAATATCAGAGCAGCCTTCTTCCCAGGATTCTCGTCATAATATTCAATAGCATTCAAAATTGTTCTGATATTATTTTTCATATTTCTTCTGGGTAGAAACCCTGTCTGTTCCTCTTGTATCTTGTCTTGTAATACTTTTTTCAATCGTTTCGCCAACACTGTCGCAAAAACTTTATAGTCAACATTCAATAGAGTAGTAGCAGCAGTAAAGCAGAAAACCTGTTCTATAAAACAACTACGTCTGCTGCATTTCATATGGAAGCTGAGCAAAAGCCAATCAATCAATCAGTCACTACGTTTATATCTCATCTTTTTCCTTCAAGAGTAGAACTCAGAGTGGCTTAGAGAATAAAAAGAAGAAGCAGGAAAACCACCTGTAGCTAAAAACTTAGTTGAAGTTAAGAGTAAAATATTATTGAAGTATCTGTGGAATTATAATCATATAAAATATCTGTTTAAAAGCTTTCCGGCAACCCCCCCCCCCCATTTTGACAGATGTAATATCTTTTCACAGCTCACAGCTTTTGTACACATTTAGAGCTGGGGGGTAGAAGGGAGGACACTGTGGGAAACAAGCCCCAGTGTGTTTCAGCTGGAAAAGCTGGGTACTTTTCAATTAAAGCTATGTAGTTTTTGGCCAGGAAGAAAAGGATAAGTCCTGTCAAAGCTGCAGGAACTTTGTGGGATTTTTTTTATTCCTCCACCAATTCCCAAAGAGATTGGAAACTCCAATCTGATTCCATTTGGGAAGCTGGTAGATTCTTATCCCATCCCCACTTCAAGGCTGCAGAAGCAGAGTGGTGCATATAGAGCCATTTTGTATGCAGGTGCACAACGTGCATATTCAGTCGTGCAATCAGTTTCACCTGCATTGTCTTGACTCAGTTGCTCTTCATTGTTCCTGAATGCACAGGTTGTGTAGAATAGTCTGTAAAGCCCCATTTTGAGGGGCCCCGATATCATTATGGTTTGGATGGGCACCATACCTAATTGGCATTATATGTAATTGGCAACATACCTTAATTGGCACCAATATCAAATTCAAGCCTGAGAGGTGATGGAGAGGTCAAACCAAGCGAGGGGAAAAAATTGACTGTAAATGTGAGAAGGATAGATCAACTTGAAACTTCCTCCAGGTAAGACTAAGTCATTTGTCAGTGGAATACACACCATTCCTGTGAATAATAGGCTTAAATAGAAGCTGGAATTTTCCAAGGAACCCAACCTTGCGAAGCCCACCAAGACACTAACTGACATATATCCATCCCTTGTACACCTGGATTCTTTCCTCTTTCCTCACAGCACCCACAATAGACAGCTATTACAACATCCATCATGTGTTCGTCAATCAAGCACTAAGCCCGTCAACAGGCGAAAGCCCCATTGTCCACAACAGGTTCCCTTTGTCTTGCATCTGGAACCTTCACTGCCACAGGTTATTTTTAGGGTACAAATAGCCCTGATTTCAGGATGCCCAGTGCAGTCTCTTGCCTTTCTGAACGTCATTCTGTCCATTTGATTCCTGAACTGAAAACTGCCCTTGGGTCCAGGACCTGAGTTACTTCATCTCACTTCTCTGCTTCTCATCGGATCTTGTAAATATAGCCCACACCCTTCACAGTCTCTATCTGCTCTCATCCCTTTCTTTCAGTTAGCTCTTATGTGAATGTGTGATTGTGTGTATCTTGTGTGCATGTATGAGTCAATTCCCCCCAATAAAAACACATTTTCAGCTTACTTTTTAATCTTGGGCTGGTTCCTTTCCTGCATGTGCCCATAAACACCGGTAGGAAAGGTCCTGTTAAGTTACCCCCCTTTCGCAAGCCTCCTCTTTGAGCTAATTCATTCCCCACTTTTACGTAGAGTTACTGGAATCATAGAGTGGCCCTTGTGGCACCCACATTTTGGGGTAACAAGTAAAACCACCTGTGACAACACAAATCTGAGGTAGGATCTTGACCTAAGTGTTATTACTTCTAGAGTGGAAACTTGAAAGTAAAATGGATTTCACTTTGCTGGGTCACTGACAAGCATGCTGGACAGTTCCTAGAATCCTAGAGTTGGCAAACACCTGAGGGGCCATCCAGCCCAACACCTTGCTATGCAGGAACACCCATCAAAGCATTCCCAACAGATGGCCATCCAGCCTCTGCTTAAAAACCTCCAAAGAAGGAGACTCCACCATACTCCATGGAGGCAGCATATTCCACTGCTGGACAGCTCTGACCATCAGGAAGTTCTTCCTGAGGTTCAGGTGGAATCTCCTTTCCTGCAGCTTAAATCCATTGCTCCCTTGTCTTAGTTTCTGGAGCAGCAGAAAACAAGCCCACTCCCTCCTCAACGTGACATCCCTCCAAATATTGAAATATGGCTCTCATGTCCCCTCTTAACCTTCTCTTCTGCACACTAAACATACCCAGCTCCCTAAGCCATTCCTCATAGGGCATGGCTTCCAGACCCTTCACCATTTTGGTCGTCCTCTTCTGGACACGCTCCAGCTTGTCGACATCCTTCTTGAGATGAGGTGCCCAGAAGTGGACACAGTATTCCAAATGAGGCCTAACCAATGCAGAATAGAGTGGTACCATCACCTCCCTCGATGTAGACACCATACTCCTATTGATGAAACCAAGAATTGCATTGGTTTTCTTAGCTGCTGCATCACACTGCTGACTATGCTCAGCTTGTGATCTACCAAGACTCCTAGATCCCTTTCACATGTACTGCTATCCAGCCATGCATTTCCCCATCCTATATTTGTGGATTCCATTTTTTCTGCCTAAGTGTAGGACTTTACATTTCTCTCTGTTGAATTTCATTTTGTTAGCTTTGGGCCAGCTCTCCAATCTGTCAAGGTCATTTTGAAATTTGATCCTGTCCTCTAGGGTATTAGCTGTCCCTCCCAATTTGGTATCATCTGCAAATTTGAACAGCATGCCCTCGGCTCCTTCATCCAAGTCATTGATGAAGATATTGAATAGCACTGGGCCCAGGACAGCACCCCACTGGTCACTTCTCTCCAGGATGAAAAGCAGCCACTGGTGAGCACCCTCTGCGCTCAGTCAGTCAACCAATTACAAATCCACCTAACAGTAGCCCTGTCCAGCCCACATTCTACTAGCTTCTTTGGAAGAATGTCATGGGGAACTTTGTCAAGGCCTCGCTGAAGTGAAGATATTCTACATCTACAGCATTCCCTTCATCTCTCAAGCTTGTAACCCTGTCATAAAAAGAGATAAGATTAGTCTGGCATGACTTATTTCTGAGAATTCCATATTGGCTTTTAGTGACTACAGCATTGCTTTTTAAGTAATTACAAACTGACTCCTCATCTTCTCCTTGCCTTCCTTTGTTCAGGGTCTGCTCAGATCACAAATGCAGCTCAGTGTCATCGTGAGAAAGGCTTCTGTGTTATTGGTTTTGGACCTCTTTGCGCTTTTCCTTTGCACATTGTTGGAAAGTGCGGCACCTGGAAAATTTGCTGCAAAAAGTGAGTAGCAGATGCAAAATTGGTATATAGAGATCCATGATCACACTGCCATCTGTGTCTCTCTACACAGTTGCTCCAGTCCCTCATCCTATCTATGGTTTTGCTTTACTTTCTTCAAGCAATCCAGACATGGATAGCGAAGTTCAAATTAATATTTAGCTCAATACTCTTCCATGTGTTTTTGCCCATACAGAAGCCACTTGATCCAGTTTGCACATTAATATCTGGCTTTTTAAAATTAGAGAGCTGGGCCAAAGCTAACAAAATGGCTTTCAACAGAGAGAAATGTAACGTCCTACACTTAGGCAGAAAAAATGGAACACACAAATATTGGATGGAGGACACATGACTAGATAATAGTACATCTGAAAGGGATCAAGGAGTCTTGGTAGACCACAAGCTGAACATGGGTGAGCAGTGTGATGCAGCTGTTACCCTGACTTCCGGGGCTTCCATGGGGAACACCTTGATTTGCTTCAAGTTACAAAGGTTAAGGAAATTAGCGGAGCACTGGCATTGGCAAAACGAGGGGGCAGGGTAACCAGCAGGATCTTTTATCCAACTTTATAGGGTCAGGTCAAGCAAAAAGCCAGAAAAATGTACCTAATAAATGAATTTTATTAAATGAATATATTATCACGCACCAATGCACTCACTCACTCACGCACACAAGGCCTATTGAGAAGGAAAAGAATTGAAAAATGGGTAGGGGATATAGCAAAGGGAACGTAGAGGCAGTGCTACTGCACCTATCCTGAAGTCTTCAGTCCGGGAAGCGGCAAGAAGAATGGAGCTCAGCAAAGAGACGTCTGAGGGGATCACTCAACTAACAGAGTGATGGATTGCTGGCGTGGTGGGGAGTTCTCCGAAGAGACCCTCAAAAACAAGGACTACTTATAGGGCAGAACGTACCTCGAGGACAGGCCCTCTGCCGGGAAGGACAATGGGCCAGTCATTTGCATGACTGGTTTATGCTGGGTTGCGAGTGTTCACGGTTGCAGTTGCAAAGGGTTGCAGTGTAAGTTTATGCAGATGGACCCCGCCTTGTAGAATTTTCCAAAGTGAAGGTTGATCAACCTGGGGAAAACCTGATAATCCCCTCAAGTTGGCTACTCTCTGCTCAGGACCCTTTGTTTATGTGGATTTGCACAACCTGAGGTCTCCTTGGGCTACATGACTGGGGATTTTCCTGGTCTTTACCTAGTTTTGGCTGCTCGACCTTTTCCTCTACACGCCCATCCGGGCAACCTCTCTGATATGGTGGGCATATCTGATATTAAATTTATAGTCCCTGGGATAGGGAATGCCAGTGGGGGTAACACCGCAGCCAAGAAAGCCAGCGTGATTCTTGGTTGCATCAATAGGAGTATGGTGTCTAGATCGAGGGAGGTAATGGTACCTCTCTATTCTGTGTCAGTTAGACCTCATTTGGACTACTGTGTCAAGTTCTGGGCACCTTATCTAAAGAAGGATATCGGCAAGCTGGAACGTGTCCAGAGGAGGGCGACCAAAATGTTGAAGGGTCTGGAAGTCATTCCCTATGAGGAATGGCTTAGGGAGCTGGGTATGTTTAGTCTGCAGAAGAGAAGGTTAAGAGAAGACATGATAGTCATGTTTCAATATTGGAAGGTATGTCATGTCGAGGAGGAAGTGGGCTTGTTTTCTGCTGCTCGAGAGACTAGGGCCCTTTTCGCACAGCATTTATTAAGTGAAAGGGCCCCTTGAGCGTCGCATAAATGTGAGGAGCGGTCTGCATGACGCACTCACAATTACACAACGCTCAAGAGCCAGACGCGCAGCGCATACGCACCTTTTTATTTTCGGCTTTTAGCCAAAAATGGTGCATGCTTGCTCACTGGTCAGGGGCCTGGGGCAAACTTGCCTGCCCTGTGGAGCCTCTGGAGTTGGGCTGGTCGCGCTTCCTGTCCTTAGTGCAGCCTATAGCTCCGAGGCTGCACTGCGGAAGGAAGAGGCAGGGCGTGGGCGGGGCACTCGCACGACCAGGAAGCTGCTGTGGAGCCCAAGCAGCAGGGACGCGAAAGCCTTCCTCTGAAGGCTTCTTGCGCGAGCACCGCCCCCCACCTCTGCAAAAAGGTAAGGTGCGGAAAGGACCTAGGACAAGGAGCAATGGATCCAAATTGCAGGAAAAGAGATTCCACTTAAACCTCAGGAAGAACTTCCTGATGGTCAGAGCTGTTCATCAGTGGAATATGCTGCCTGGGAGTGTAGTGGAGTCTCCTTCTTTGGAGGTTCTTAAGCAGAGGCTGGATGGCCATCTGTTGGGAATGCTTTGATGTGTTTTCCTGCATGGCAGGGGGTTGGACTAGATGGCCCTGTAGTCTCTTCCAACTCTATGATTCTATGATTCTATGAAAATATAATCATCATGACAGTATGTGTTTTGCAACATGGATATCACTTCTTGTTTTTAAAGATAAACATTGATATCCTACATTGGCTACTTAGTTAGAAATGTCTAACTAAGTAATTTTTCCTGACCCTACACCTCCCATCCCCCCAAAAAAACCCTACTTTAAAAGCCAGCAGCTACACAAAGCAATAGAGGTCTCTTCAGCTGTAAAACCAGGGCACAAGGAGGAGGAGGAGAAAATTTCCAGCGAGCAAGGCTGTGGCACTGAGAAACAGGACTCCTGTCGCAATTTCACATCACAGCCTTGGTTGCTGGCAGGAGGGGTCTGGAAACATAGAATCAGAGATTTGGAAGAGTCCACAAATACCATCGAGTCCGACCCCCTACCATGCAGAAATATACCATTAAAGCATTCCTGACAGATGGCCATCCAACCTCTGCTTAGAAACCTCCAAAGAAGGAGATTCCACCACACTCCAGAGTAATGTATTCCACTGTCAAACTGCTTTTACCATCAGGAAGTTCTTCCTTATGTTTAGATAAAACCACTTTTTCGGAAGTTTGAATCCATTTCACCATGTCTTAGTCTCTGGAGCAGCAGAAAACAGGTTTGCTCTGTCCTTCATATGGCATCCCTTCAAATATTTAAACATAGCTATCATGTTACCTCTTAACCCTCTCTTCTCCAGGCTCAACATACCTTGCTCCCTAAGTCACTTTTCATCGGGCATGGTTTCCAGGTCTTCTACCATTTTGGTTGTCCTCCTCTGGAAATGTTCCTGCTTGTCAATATCTTTCCTGAACTGTGGTGCCCCGAATTGGTCACAGTATTCCAGGTGGGACTATGACCAAAGCAGAATAGAGTGGTACTATTACACGAACGATCCTCTTGAACCTTGATCTCCATCTGAACAGATTTCCATCACTCAGATTGGCTGCTGGCAATTAAAGTGGGTTTGGAGGACAGTTAACATAGTGGCAGTAGTGCTACAATCATGAAGAGTGCGTGTTGCTGAATACAGAGCAGTTAGAGATTCATAACTCTAGGTTATGAATCCAAAACTGCAATACTAAATGCCTACCATTAATTCTCAGATTAAGAGAAATTCAGGACATATTCCATAAAACCTGAGGTTGAGAAAGTTACTTTCCAGATTACCACTCTCTGAATCTCCCAGGGATCATGGCTAAAAAGTAAGCTTTTTCAAGATCTGCCTGATCACAGAAAAATGGACTGTAATAGAAATAGATGTAGGTAGAATGCTGTTGCTTAAACCCAGCTAGAGCAGACACATTAAATCTGTTGTTGAATGGTGAGTCAACACTTAAGTTAAACCTAATTGATTCAATGGCTCTAACAAAGGCATGCCTAACAATAACATAATAGGCGCATATCATTTCTCCTTAACTTGGACAGGCTCGTTCAATGATTCTGAAGGCAGATATGCAGTACAATCTCTGTGTCTGAAAATAATTTTAAATAAGAATGGGAAAAAAGTAGTTAACTTACTGAGGACACACTCAGAAAAGTGACTAAAGAAGAAAGGCAACAGAAAAATTCAGGAAAATAAGATTTTGTTGAGTGAGCATGAAGTAAGGAATGTGCCTGTGTTATAATAAAATTACTTTGAATAAAGAGCCTAAAACTTGTATTTTTCTTTGCAGATTATCTTATTGAAATCATGGGAACAGCCCTTTCCAAGGAACCAGAAAAAAACTGGTTAACTTATGAAACTCAATCCTGCTTTTTTAACTTGTACGTTCTCCAAATTACGGGTCCAATTACCTTTTAAGCCTGAAATGTTTTCTGCATTTTTCACTCTTTAATAAACACAAACTGAATTGAATGGGTGTTACATACATGGGCTTGTAGTTACCTAGGAGCTAATACATGCTACATGTTAAGTATATGTTTATAAAGAGGGACGCAGAGGTGAGCTTTGATATTCTGATATTGTGACAGCTTGCAAAGCCACACCTGAATAAGTCTCCAAAAATGCTGGTACCATCCCCTGCACAATCCATCCTGCAGGATAGCAAGGTTGGTGGGGAATTACAATGGAAAAACATGTTTTGATAGCGTCCTGGTTGAATGCATGTTGCGAGGTCAGGATGACCTCAGACATGACCAGTGTCATGGGCTTCCAGGACCTAGACTCAGATTCAGAGTCTGAGGCAGGAGAACCTGCTCTGAGCCCTGGCACAGAGACCACTACAGCAGAACCTGCAGAGCAAACAATACCACCACCTGCCCCAGGGACAGAAGTATCAGCCCCAGCAGGGAGCCCTGCTCATTCTGACACAGGGAATGATCTTTCCATACCTACCTTTGCCCAGTATAGACACCAAAAGGTTCTCCTGCATTGCTCCCAGCAAATTTATGCCAAACACCGAATAATCAGGCACCAGCTGTGCTGACCTTGGAAGCTATAAGAACTGAGCCTTTCCCCTCTAGTTTTTGTCAGCAATCAACTGACCATTTATCCATGTATGCTTCTGTTTCTTTCCCTTGCCTGTTATTCTGCCATTTTGACCTGTGTTTACATTGCCTGCAGTTATTTTTGGACATTGCTGGGATTGTTATTTGCTTCTCACTTGTAGGGTTGTTTTCTTCCTAAAGTAAACTGACTCATTGCTGAATGACCTGAGATTTTTGACCTGTATTATCAGCTTCTCCTGGCTGCCAGCCCAGACCAGGAGCGGACAGCCAGGTCATAAGTTCAAGAGGATTAGACAGAAAGTCTAATGCTGATGGGTTTGAGATAACCCCCTCAAAGACCCAAATTCTGAAGACAATGGAAGATGAAACTGCCCAGCTGAAGCAACCAGAGATCAATACCCTCTAACCCTTCACTACAGAAATCTCCCTTATGACACCCTGTACAAATATTAAGAGACTGTCATGATTCCCACCAATGTTTTGTTTCCTAAAGTTAAGACAATTATACCATTCCAGACTCCTTTGTCCACCCTGTGAGAAAGCAATTACTGCTTTGTTTACACATACCCATTCAGGGTAGGCAAGAGAGTATAAAACCCTAGCTCCAATCCCAGCAAATTGTAGTACTTTGGATGCATGTTAGTGTGTTATGTGCACGTAGGCCCCCAGATTCTTGTTCCCTGTGCTACCTTCAGAGTGCTGTCTGAGCCATTCTGCTTTGATCTTCTTCTGTACCAGTATATATCACCCCCAGTATCCAAAAATCTCTCTCTATCCAGCCTTTCTTGTCTCGCTCTTCAATAGATTGCTTGATTTCTTTTGCGTATTTGTTAATTTAAAAAACCTGTTTAATTTTTAACTGGAGTCCTCTCTACAACTCTTAATGGTATATCCAGGTAAAAAGATCTTGCTGGTAACCTCCTCCCACAGGCCTCCTTTGAGCTTTAATTCCTCCAAATTCTACTGAGATGCTGGCATTGCAGGTGGACCCCAAAATCCCCCACCTTATAGGGTAACAATGCAGGCAGCTGTGTTGATTCTGTGTTGAACAGGTTGATCAACAAACCCATTCTATTTGTTTCCATCTCTGACAAATGCAGGTCTTCTGTACAGTTAGTAGATCTTAATTACTTATTAAGAGCCCAGCCAATGCCGCCCCCCAATACTTTGCACCACAATAGGGATATCTCAAAACCACATATTGTTGCTGGGAAAATTCATTTCTCCTTCTACTGTGAAGATGGCAACTAATCTCTGAGGGAACAGAGAAGCCTGGGCTTATTGAAGATGACATTATCATCCACAGTAGTAAGGAAAAGAGGGGGGAAAAGACAGTGCTTTAACTCTACAAGAAATGAGACAATCCTAGCTCCTTGACTTTGTCTGTCCAGGCTCCACTACAATAGGAATTCTGACCTAAAATCTCCTAGTAAGTGGTTGATGGCTGTTGGAGTTGTTGCCTTTTGCTTCCTGACTTCAGCAACACTATGGTGGAAGGGAAAGGAACATCACAAAACAATCTTTGGGTCCACATTCATCCTATGGGACATGGGCTGCTCACCTCTGCTCCAGGAACAAAGCTGCCAAGTAATGGGCAGGATAGAATGATTCTCTAATAATGTGGTAGGAGCTTTTGTTGTTGATTTGGAAACAGAAGCTTTCAATTTATTAATGAACTGCAAGATAACGATCTATCCGAACACACTGAATGTATGAACTGCCCATCATGAACAGTGGCTAGTTCCAGGTTCAAGTAAATGGCTCAGAATATTTGGCAATATTACAATAGCCGTATTTTAGGGCTCCCCCCACAAAAAAATAAGAAAACCCCACACAATAGCATGAACTTCCAAAGCAAGAAAGCTTTGGATGTTGCCAGGACTCGAAACCATAGCATTGAACAGACTTATATAAAAGCATGTGTATATCTCTCCTTCACTAACTTAAAAATATCAGTAAGTTTCCAAGAGTCTCAGACCCTTTCCACAGGCCCTTTCCCCACCTTCCATTATTATGCCAACCATGACCTTAGCAGTAAAAGCTTCTCACAGTCCTTTCCATACCAGCCTCTCTCCATTCTCAGAAGATAATTTACAACCCTTCCAACTTACACCCCTTTGCCCAGACCTTTCGGTCCAAGCAAACCTTGAAGGCTAGCTTAACACCTGGCTTCATGTCAAAACTAATCAGACAACTTCTTGTACCAGATTCCTAAATATCCCATCAGCCTTTTTATAGCATAGCATTCCCCCAGAATGCATCAGACAAAGTACAAAGTAAATATGTAAAGCATACAGTAGCAAAACCCAGCACTCTTCCTACAGTATAGCAAGTCATTAAGCATGCTATATGCAAACAGCAATTCATGCATGTAATACGGAAACCTTTAAGCATAGCTTATTATAGAACCCAATAAATATGATTAACAGCATGAGATATCTCGGCCTGCTTAACAACATGGCAGGACATTACTATATATAGGAAGGAAAGGAAAGTGTAATACATCACAGCATAGGAGTAACCAATGATAATCAGCCCTTAATGCACACATACAGCAAAACCCACACTGTCACACAGTAATAGCATTAGCATGAAACATTAGAATTACAGTCAGCAGTCTATATAGGAACATACCTGGTTATACATCCTAGAAGCAGATATAATGTCTTTCTCCAGCAAGGCATATAACATGTGATGTATAACAAATATCTAACAAAGCCCTTTATCAAAAGCAATAAGAACACAAAACTCCTTCCCTTCATCTAGCATATTGTGGTGATCTGCTTACTTCATGTTCCACACCTTCAACAATCAATCAAATCACACCCAAGGTTTAACATATGATGCCGTGTAACACATGGGAATCCAAGTATTTGGCTATTCCACGATAACCATTCATTACAACAGGGTAACATATATTTCCAGCACAGTATAAGTTTTATACCAGCATATGCTACCCTAAACCATAAAATAATCAGGAAGCATTCATCATCATGGCAGAGCAACACTTTGAAATATGGAAGGAAGTGAAGCCAGCCTGACAGTGCCTTGCAAGTTAAGGCTCAAGAGTCCATCTAGCCCAACACTTTGTGGTGTAGTGTCCTGAGTTGGACAGTCCAGGCTTAAATTCCCCACTTGGCCATGAAAACCCTCTGGGACACATCACACACTCTCAGCTCCAGAAAACCCCATGGTAGATTTACCTTAGGGTCACCATAACTTGGAAATGACTTAAAGACACACAACAGCTACACAGTAACATCTAGGTACCCCTCCATGATCACAAGTGGGATGTAAGGGAGGTCTTCTCCGCTCATTTGTTTGCAGGCTGGTGGCTTCCATATCCGTCTATTTTGGGTTCTAGTCTGAATTATCAAGGAATTATTCAAATTTCTGAATCTTTTCTGGAGATAGGTTTCCAGACCTTAGATAGCTCCTTTAAAGTTAACTCTACCACTCATAATGCATACACTGCTCCACTTACACGGATTTAACTACATGTTGACTCATCATTCAATAGCCGATTCAATGAGTTTACTTTAATTGGAACTAATTAACTGGATTCTAGACAGTATTACCATTAAATCTCATCTTGATATTCTATACTCATATTTTTCAGTCCTTATTTTGTTACATACCTTCAAGTCGATACCAACTTATGGTGACCCTATCCTAGAGTTTTCTATGCAAGTTTTATTTAGAAGAGGTTTGTCATTGCTTCCATCTAATGCTGAGAGAATATGACCCTTCCAAGATGACCCAGTGAGTTTCCATGGCTGAGCTGTTATCCTAAGAGGTGGGGACTTTGGGATCCTCCTGCAATGCCAGTGTCTCCTTAGTATTTGGGGGAACTCGAGCTCAACAGAGGCCTGTGAGAAGAGGGTATGAGCAGATCTTTTCACTAATGTATACCAGTACTAATTGTACAGAGAACTCCAGTTAAAAGTTGAACAAGGCATTTTATTCGGAACTAACAAACACACAAGAAATCAAACACTCTCAAGAACCACACAAGGCTATCAGAAAGTGAGATGTGAAAGGTTGGATAGAGAGAAAGGGGGGTGAAGAGGATGATAGTTACCAGTCTTGAAGTAGGAGGTCAAAGCAGAGGGGCTCAGACAGCAGAAGAAGAATAGCAGTTTGGGCACTACATCCAACGTACTACATTCAACGTACTACAAACAGCTCAGGTCAAAGCTAAAGTTTATATACCCCATTTCATACTCTGAAGTGGTGTTCTGGCAAAACCGTAATGGTAGTTTTCTTAGAACATTGATGGGAGTTATGACAGTCTCTTAATGTTTGGGCTGGTAGGGGGCATACAGAAGATTTTCATAAGGCAGGATCAAGAGATGGGCCGTGATTGCTTCACCTGGGCACCTCACCCTTCATTGTATTTGAGAGTGCACAGAACTTGAGGTGTTGAAAGGACTAGCATAAACTCATTAGTCTCAGGGTTTCCTGCTGAATCCTCTCTGAACTTATGATTTGACCATGTCTTAGGTCAGCTTGACCTGGCAATGCACTTTCTGGTCAGCGTGTCCTCAATCCTGTTTTTCAGCCATAAATTATGTCCTGTTATAAAAACAGCACATCCCACAAGAGGGGGGTATACAGTATAGTAAGAAATCAGTTATTCAAATCCTGGTCTCTTTGAGTCCCAGATCAACACGCAGACCACTGTACCATACTGGCTCTCCTGTAAAATAGTGTAATGGTAACTTTTGGAGAGTACAACCTCATAATATCCTATTTACTGGCATATTAGACTCCCTTTTTTTCCTGAAAAATACCGTTTGAAAATGGGCTGTGTCTTATACACCAGTGAATCTGATACGCTGACAAATAGTATTTGCTGGTGTATAAATGGGGTGCGTCCAGCAAATACAGGGTAAGTTTCCAGACCCACATTCCTAAGGAAAGTTCAAAAACGTAGTCAGTTCTGTCAATCACTACCAACAGTTAACTACCAGTATTTGTCAATACAAAGGGCATGCCTTTCGTAAATTTAATGGGTCTTCGTTGCCCATTCAAGAAAAAAGACACTCGATTTTGTGTCTTACAACAAAACTGTGTGGCATCTTCTGCTGTAAGGATTGTGCCAATGCTGAAAAGAAGGGAAACCTGAACAAGGTACAAAGTGAGAAAATGAACAAGAAAAAGGTGAAGGGTGGGGAGATAGTGTCTTTCCCTCTGCAATTCAAAAGAATTTCCATATTTTGATCTTGTAAGCCTTCATGCCACAACCTTGAGGATTATATTTCCAGGGATGTGCTGCTCTACAATGTGTTAATGGGAAAGATACATGCGTGAAAGATAAATACTTTGCCTTCTGTTACTGTGATCGATAACCCTTTCCAGGGGTCTACAATTTATTAAACTATAATATCAAAATGATATCTCCATGTAGCTAAAATTACAAGCCTCTCCACATGTCTGGAAGGGTCCCTGGATGAGCATATAGACAGGTGCGGCCAAACAGCAGATATTAGGAAAATCCCGGTCTGGCCAGTGACTTAATCTGTCACGTAGCCCCAAGGAGCCCCCCAGACATAACAACCATTAAGCACACAAAAGGATCCTTGGCCCCAAGATGATAGCTTGACAGGATCAGCGCTCTTCACAATCGGCCTGTCAAGCCAGGGCAATTTCCATACTGCCGAAGCCTTTGTCCAACCCCGGCAGAGTCAATTAAGCCCCATCAAAACACATCAAGCCGGAGATGTCCATCATTAAGGGCTTTGTGTTAGCCCTCCTCACTATTGTTCTCCCCAGGAAAGAATTAGCCCTTCAGGTACCTTTTCCCTTATAAAAACCCCTGGTTCAAGCAGTTCCTCGGATCGCTCTCAGCTTCCTCCCCACTTGCCGCCACTCCGTTTCCCGAGCGTTTCCCCTCAACCTCCACGTGCTGAGCTTCGCCGCTCCAGACTCTCTATCTCCATTTCGGCTTCCCAGACTACTGGAACAGGTAGAGCATTACTCCAAAGAACCCTCTTCAAAGTCCCCTATCTATTTTCCTCCCTTTTTATTTCTTTTAGGCTCTGTGTTAGTGAGTGCAAACAGGTGCAAGTGCGAAGTGACTAACTTTATAAAAATAAAATATCATTCTTAGACCTTTTTTCGTTTGGTTCTTGGTTCGGCCTGACTTGGTATATATTGGGCTCAAAGATCCTGCCTAGTTACCCTGCCTCTCACTTTACCAGCCTGCGCTTGGGCTAATTCCCACTCCCCATATAATATCGAGCACAGTGACTGGGACCCCCGGAAATCAGGGTAACCTACCCAGTGACCGGGACCCCCGCACATTAGGGCCCCCGCACATAACACTTCAGTAAGGATTTTTTTAAAAAGAAATTAATTCAGTATTTTAGAATTGCTGCTCAGTTGGCTAAATTCTTCCATGCAGCCTCAGTCTACCTCTAGTTTTCAGTAGTGTGAAAACCTTGATAACATCTTTCGAAGGCCATTTCCGCACGGGGTATTAGAGCAGTGCAGTCCATCCTCCAGGGAGGATGTCCGCACCTGGGAGCGGACTGGGTCCAGACTACTTAGTGTAGTTCCACACCTCAGCCCACTCCGGAATGACCCCACGTGGTCGTCCAGTATGCTTTTGAAAAACCTGTTTCTTTCGGTTTTTCAAAAGCACAGAGCGCGCCAGTGTGAGCCTGCTCCCTTGTGCAGATTTACAGGTTCACACCAATGCGAGCCTGCGATCTACCGGGGGCGGGCTTTAGGCTGGTGAGCTCCAGCGGTTGGTCGAGACCCTCAACCAACTGGAAGCCGCCATTTTCGTCCCCAGAGCAGTGCGGAGCGACGAGCACGCACTGCTCCGGAGCAGCCTGGACCAGACTGGGGAGCCAAAAGACCCGGTAAGTAGCGTCATGGAGCGATTCCCTCGCCCTGTGTGGAAATGGCCAAAGAGTCTGGAGATCTTGCAGTTGCTGAATGCTTTTTAGTTTGCTTCATTTCAGTGACCTATTTCTACACATGGACTCCTGCGGTCCTTTTATAAAATGTTCTTCCTCCTTTTGAAACAATACTGCAGCAAATCAGAGTTTGCAGTGTGTAACAGTAAAATTGGTGACTGCTGAAGCCTCTTTAATTGTTTCACAAGAAATTAGTTTATATAGTCCTTGCCATCTTTGAAACCTCTTAATTGGATAAAAAAGCAAAGCTTATTGGAAACTGAAGGTGTCGATACCATCATGGATTTTACACATCTTCCATTGTCACAATGTAATCACAGAATAGTTGTCCCTCATGCACAACAATGGGATTTTCTACTCCCCTTCATGGGTATCTGGTGGATATGTTTTTGTGTCTTTTGTTTGTGGCAGCACAGTGAATCTATTCTCTGTTTTACGGCTGCTGCTCCTTCGGCTACTCTGTGAGCACCTGGATGACTCCTGTAAAAATCCAATTAGGTGTGAGATGAATGCCTTTAAAACTGAACATGGGTTCACTATCCCCATGGTAATGGTTCACTAGCCACCCCAGGTCTGCCAGATCCACTTTTGTCCTGCAGACATTTGAAAGCCACTGCAGTGAAGTGTTCTGAGTATTGGGCAAGGACTCTGGGAGAACATGGTTCAAATCCCTGCTCAGTTATGGAAACGTGCTTGTGACCTTGGGCTAGTCTCACACTCTCTCAACCTCAGAGGAGGGCAATGTTCAACTTCCTCTGGACAAATCTTGCGAAGAAAAGCCCATAATAAGGTTGCCTTAGGGTCATCACAAGTTGAAAATGACTTGAAGGCACACAGCAACAATCTAGAGACATAACGTTACAATGTGGGTCATTGCACAATATTGCTACCAAAATAGGGTCCCAAAATTTTAGCTGTTATCCATATGGATTTTTCCTCTACAAAACAAAACAAAACAGAGCAAAAACAGTAGAGAGAAAACAAGTATGGCCCAATTCATATGCTGATTTTGGAAACTGGGATGCATTTTTATTCCAGCCAATATAATGTAGAAGTCCTGGAATCCATGCCATACATGAAGAGGCTTAGGGATCTGGGTCTGTTTAGCCTGGAAAAGAGAAGGTTAAGAGGTGACATGGTAGCTATGTTTAAATATTTGAAGGGATGTCATCTGGAGGATGGAGCAAGCTTGTTTTCTGCTGCTCCAGAGACTAGGAAAAGGAAAAATGGGTTCAAACTTCAGGAAAAGAGATTCAATCTAAACATTAGGAAGAACTTCCTGATAGTAAGAGCAGTTTGACTGTGTAATATGCTGCCTCACAGTATGTTGGAGTCTCCTTCTCTGGATGTTTTTAAACAGAGTTTGGATGGACAACTGTCAGGAATGCTTTGATGGTATATTCCTGCATGGCAGAATGGGGTTGGACTGGATGGCCTTTGTGATCTCTTCCATCTCTATAATTCTATGATTCTTGACTGTTAGCATTGACAGCAACTTTTGCACCCTAATTATTTTGAAGCAAAATACTTAAAGTATTATTTTACTGTCTAGGCTTATTTTTTAAAGTGTTAATTCTTTTGTGAACCATGCGGTGATTTGAAAAGAACCCAACACATTAAGTGGCAAATAAACATTCCTAAATAATTTAGTAAAGAAACAAACCATTGTGCTCAGCAATAGTCTAAACCAATGAAACTTTTCAATAAGCTATTCTCCCACCTCTTTCTCCCAGTGAGATGCCTCAGAGATCTGAAGTTCCAAGTTTATTTGTCTATAGTCTGAATTGTATTGCTAGTCCCAACATAAATAGACCCATTAACTCTCTGGGATTTACTGACTGACTCAATGGGAATTGCCACTGCCTAGATTCACCAATTCTACTTGATTCATCAGGTCTACTTGAGATGAGACTAAACAGCAGGAATTGAGCCAGCAGTAGCCTGTGGATCACATTTTGGAAATATCTCAGTTACTAGAGTTCAGTGCTGTTGCAGAAACTAAGAAAGAGTAATTTTGTCAAGTTTTGTAAACAGTAAAAAGGGACAGTCAAAATTCATGACATGCGAGGAATAGCAGGAAATAGTGAGGAATAGCAGGACATGTGAGGAATAGCAGGAAATAGCTATTACCAAGTTTGTGTTCTCCCTAAATACTAAATGAAGATATTGATTTCAGTTAGTTTAGCCATGTATTTCTTTCTGAAAAAAATCAACATATTATCCATATTCATAAATTACATCATCATCATCATCATCATCATCATCATCATCATCATCATCATTTATATTTATCCTGCCTCTCCACCTGGATCGAGACGGCGAACAACATTAAATACATTAATACATTAAAAACATTAAAAAACATACCCAATCCTCCCCACCCACCAATCCACCTAAGATCAACCCCCTAAAACACACTACAATCAATCAACTATTAAAGGAACAGCAAGACAATTGATGGGAGGCGATGGAAATGCTAGTCTTGGAAGGCCTGTCCTAAGAGATCAGTCTTGACTGCTCTTTTAAAGCAGTCAAGACTGGTAACGTGCCGGGTCTCCTCCAGCAGGCCATTCCATAACTTGGGAGCGATAGAAGAGAAGATCCTCTGGGTAACCGCAGCCAGCCTGGTTCTGACTGGCTGCAGTAAATTCCTCCCAGAGGACCTTAGTGTGCGGGGCGGATTGTATGGGAGAAGGCGATCCCGTAGGGCTTTAAAGCCATGTAGGGCTTTAAAGGTAATGACCGACACCTTGTACTGTGCCCGGAAACTAATAGGCAGCCAATGGAGAGACCTTAGAATTGGTGTTATATGGTCAGTTTTAGGTCTTCCGGTGACCATCCTGGCTGCCATATTCTGAACTAACTGAAGCTTCCGGACTAAGCACAAGGGTAGCCCTATGCAGAGCGCATTGCAGAAGTCAACCCATGAAGTTACCAGTGCATGTACCACTGTTTTTAGGTGTTCCAGCTCCAGAAAGGGGCGCAGCTGGCGTATCAGCTGAAGCTGATAACAGGATGATGCACATATTTCTGTTCTTATTGTTACCCTGATTTCTGGGGTCCTGTGAGGGACACCTCAACGTGCTCAAAATAATGGGAAATGGGAATTAGCTAGAGCACAAGTTAGCAATGGAAGAGGCAGGGCAATGTAACGAGATCTTTTACCCAATGTTTACGAGGTCAGGCCGAGTCAGGACCAAGACACAAGAAAGCTCAAATTTTGTTTTTTATTTATGAAGTCACAGCAAACTTACGCACTCACTCACTCAAAATTAAGAAATACTGCACAATTGCGCAGTCACTCACACAGTCCTAAGAAAATAAAGAGAGGAAAATAGATAGAGGAATTTCAGGAGGATTTTTGGGGAAATACTACACCTGATCCTGTAGCCCGGTAGACGGAAAGAAGCTTGGGAGAGTAGATTCTCAGCGTGCAGAGGCTGAGGGGAGGCTCTTCAAAAGGAGCTGCGGCAAGTTGGGAGGCAAGTCACGAGTGATCGGATGAGATGCTCAAAATCAGGGGGTCTTATATAGAGGAAAATGTGCCTGTAGGCTAGTCTGTTCCCAGGGAAAACAATGGGTTTCAGGCTGGAGACAAAGCCTCCAAAAGGTCAGTACTTTAGATGATTGAATTATGACAGCTTTGTCAATAACGTAGACGGTATGTAAACGTGGAGTGCTTGACAGTTGGATATTCGGCTCGTCAAACTGCCTGCTCGGGGCAGGGGATCTTTTATAAACAGCATGCATACATCATGTGATCTTAAGAAGGTACTTGCCTGGAGATCTCCTAAAGCTGCAGTTCGGCGATTACTGGCCTTCCTGGATTTGTTTTGAATATTTCAGCTATTTTCGGCTGTGCCCGTGTGTGTGCTTGTCCGGGGGCCTCGCAAGCACATGGAGAGGAATGGGTAGTGAAGGCCTAATTTTTGATATCAAATGATATCTAATATACCTCAAGTCTGGACTAGAAACTACAGTAACATTATGATGGGACCATCCTCAAAATACAGGATTTATCTATTTATTTATTGGCATCTCATTGAAAGCATATTCAGACTGATTAAAAGATAGGGAAGTCCTAGATTTTGACCCTAGTTTTTTTTCTTATTTTATTTTGGAGATCCATATACATTTTATTTATTCCAGGGTATTTTCTGTCAGCCCTCAATATGAACAGAGACTTTTTCTATCATCTCTCCCTGTTCAATTTATTTTAACTCAGTATAAAATTGGAATGCACAAGAACAACATCTGGGACTTTTTGATCAGTCTGGATAAACCATCAGTCTGTACAAAAGGAAAGACTTTCCAGCCCTCAAACAGCGGACAATCTTTATAATAAAGGATGAGTTTTCCGGCCCTGAAATAAGAAGACCTCCCTTACAATAAAAGATACCTGGCAACCCTAGGACAGAGGGATGATAGCAGAACAAAGACCAAAGTGAATGAAAAGGGAAGCAGAACAGCCACTTTGTATTAGGGTTAGGTAGCCACTGAAGTTCTAGGCTGGACCCTGTTACCCCAAAACGTAGGTGCCACAAGACCACCCCATGATGCCAATGCCGCAATGTTAAAGTGGGGAATTAAATTAGCTCAAAATCCAATAGGCTAACCAGAGGTGGGGCAACTTAGTGAGACCTTCCTACTAATGATTATGGGCTCGAGCAGGAAAAACTCAGCCAACAAGCAAAAATATGAACTAAATGTGTTGCTTTGAAATAAATTCACTCACACACACAACAATTCAAACATGCACACAACCAAGCAAGAGCTAACCAAAAGGAAGGGAGGCAAGCCGGATAGAGACTGCAAGGGACGTAGGCAATATTTACCAGGTCTGATGAGAAGCGGAGAAATGGCGATGAGACTCAGGTGCTGGACCCAAGGGCAGTTCTCAGTTCGAGAATCGGATGGACAGAGTGACGCTCAGAGGGGCGAGAGACTGTAAGGAGGCAGCCTGGAATCCAGGGTATTTGTACCCCAAAACAATGAAGTTTCCAGGTGTGGGACAATAGGAACCTTCTGTATATTTAATAGTCTATTCCCCTGTTAATAGACACAGTGCTTGATTGACAAAGACACAATAGATATTCTAATTGTGATTGATTGTGGGTGCTGTGGGGAGCAGGAAGAAGAGTCAAGGTGTGCAGGGAATGGAGTTATTCTGGTCGGTATATAGCTTTGTGTTCTCTGGGAAGATGTTCAGCTTCTACATAAGCTAATCATCCACAGGAACAATGGCTTTTGTGCCTAGCAAGGCACCTAATCTCACCTGAAGCGTACCTAGGTTGACTTGCCTCTCTTTCTCATGTTTACAGTCAGGGTTTTTCCTCACCCTGTTTGACCTTCTGGTCACCTCGGCGGCTTGATTTTGATATCAGAGCCAATTAATACAGTTGCCAATTAAATGCAGTGCCAATTGGGTATGGTACCCATCCAAACCAAACTGATATCGGGGGCCCCCAAAGCAGGGCCTAATAACCTTGCACCATTTTCATCCCCCCCAGAGACTTCTAGCTCTCCATATTCAATTGCGTATAAACCCTCCAAAGGTATAAAAACTGCCAATATCAAAATTTGTGTATGTGGGTCTGTAGGAAGGGGTCCAAGGCATGGTGGGGAAAGCGGGCATCCAGGGCCCAAAGCAGATCAAGCAAAGGAAAGGGAAAGGGGGTGGTTCAATATGGTGGCCGTGTACTTTCTTTCTCTCCCATCTCCTTCTTTGGTGCTGGGGGTAGGGCATTGGGAGAGGGTTTGTGGTGCTGAGAAACTGAGCTATGATCTGTTCTTAACTGGCCAGGCAGCATCAGGTGGAGGAGGAAGAGGATCAAGGTGGGTTTGTTATCTCACTGGAAAACCTTGTCCCGGGGTCTACAATTTTGATATTAAAATATGATTCAATGTGCCTGAGAGGTCACCCGGATGGGCACGTAGGCAGCAATGGTCAAAGATGAAAAACTAGGTCAGGCCAGTGAAATCCCCAGTCACGTAGCCCCAGGAGACCTCAAGATGTGTAAACCCACAATAAACAAAGGGTCCTCAGCCCCTGAGAAGCCAACTTCAGGGGATTAGCGTGTCTACCCCAAGTTGAGCAAATATTCCATCAGGCGAGGACCATTTACATGAAGTCACACCACAAACTAACACAGCCAAAGATCCTGAGACTTTGGTAACACCTTGCAATCCCATCACACAAAGGAAATTACCATGGTGGAGCTTCGTTATTGCTCCAACACCTATTGTTCTCCCTGGGAAAGGATTAGTCCTCCAGGTACTTTTTCCCCTACAAATAGTCCCAGTTTTTGAGTGGTTCTTTGGATCACCCCTGGTCATCCCAGCAGACCGTTGCTCTGTCCATTGAGTGATCCCCTCAGCCCCCGCCGTGCTGAGCCCCACTTCTCCGCTGCCTTCCTGGACCCAGGACTTCAGGAAAATGTGCAGTATTACCCCAGTTTTACCCCTCCAATACTCCCCTATCCAATTTTCTCTGTTTCTTAATAGCTCTTGGGTCCGTGTGTGCATGATTGCATTGGTGCATGAGCCTTGCATTCAATAACATCATTTATTGGACATTCTTGTTTGGTTTCTGGCTTGGCCTGACCCTGTAAAAACTGGGTAAAAGGACCCCGCTAGGTTACCCTGCCTCTTGCATTGCTATTGCTTGTTCTCTGGCTAGTTTCCATTCCCCCTCACATGGAGCACATTGAGGTGTCCCCCAAGGGACCCCAGAAATCAGGGTAACAGGTTTTTAAAGGTCTGCGTGGCCTGATCAGAGCTGGAAAAGAAATGCTTGAGGTGTAGGGGACAGGGGTTACAGAAACTCACAAGCAGAAAATGTTATTACCTGTGCAGAAAAATTTGTTTTCTACATAGTCCTGAACTATGAAGATTCTAGCCAGCCCAGGATTCTTCTCATCAGACGTTCTTGACCCTCAAAAGCCCCCATGTTTTTCAACACTTTTGGGGATATTTTTGAATATTCCCTAGACAAAGGGCACAAAAAGCATGTCAAAATTGTTGCCTACGTTTCCTAGAAGGTACAGTGGCAGTTAAAGTAATAAAATGAGGATGGTGGGCATGGTGAGAGGGTAGCCCCCCCCCCCAAAGTCCAGTCGAGTGTATCTAAAGCCCTGGGGCTTTGGCTAATTGCCCATCCCTGAGATATTGGCCCAAGTCCCAACTCTAATAGCTTCATTAAATCGAATATTGACTTGTGAGTTAAAACATAGGTGAATCCTTTTGTTTCAGTGGCTTTGCATTATTCGGGACTAATAATAGGATTCATAGCATTATTCGTCGAAGTAGTTAGCAGAGCCAAAAGGTCTCTACCAGCTTGAAAAGATCTCTCCAAATCAGAGGTTCATTTCACAAATGTGGAAATGTTCAAATGCATGGATTTTTAATTAGCATGAGGAAAGAGACAATTCAACATAGATCAAATTGTGTCAAAAGCTCAAGTGTGCAGCGATTCAGGAAGAAGGCAGGCAGAGTAAGCGAAGCATTTTAGATGAACAGGTGATTAAGCCACGGAAATCCATCATGAGTTGCCAATGCCACAGTATTCCCTGCAGAAAAGAAATAACACTGTAAGATTCAGCAATTTTTAAAAGTGACATAGCTAACCCTTTACTAGTATAGGAATCCACAGCTAAAGCATCCCTGTTTAAAAGGATCCAGTATGAGAGCATCTACTGTCTTCTGAGGTATGCTGCTCCACAGAAATATAAATAAAATTGGCTTTCTTATAATTTGAATCCTTGAGTTGGGCCCTTCTCTCTGGCTCTGCTCCATTTCCTACCTGACAGTCCTTCAGATACCTGAAGATACCTATCACACTACATCTCAATCAACTCTTCTCTAGGCAAAACCTGAACCATACCAGAAGCAGCAACCTCACTTGCCCATACTGTATTGCACACATATCAATTGCCATGGTATTCAACATGATAACCATGTTAGTGAGTTTTAGGAAAGTCATAAAAGAACTCAGTAGTATTTCTGAGATCACCCAGAAAAAAAAACACCAGTCCACTTCACCAGCTGCATTTGATGAAGTGGACTGGTGTCCATGAAACTTTTTTTCCCCCCAGTTGGTCTCAAAGTTATTAGTAGATTCCTTTATGACAGACATCAATGTAACTCCTGTTTTTATACAGTATACACACAAACAAACATCTTTCGAAAGCTGTCATGAATTCTTGCTAGAGCCAGGAGCATATCCACACTGCACAATTATAGCAGCTGGAGACTGCTTTAACTTCCATGGCACCAACCTATGGAATCCTGGGATTTTATAGCATGTTGAAGTACTAGAGAATCACAAGAGTGTAGTGGTTTGAATTGGGACTGGGGGGTAGGAGTTCAGATCTCTACTCACCCATGGAAGCCCATTGGGTAACCTTGGATAAGTCACACACTCTCAGCCTTTGAGGAAAGCAATGGAAAACCTCCTCTGAATAAATCTGGCCAATAAAATCTTATGCTAGCATTGCCATGAGTCAATGTTGACATTATAACAACAACACGGAAGTACTCTGAAATATCAAGCAGACTCCCATCAGCTACAGCATTAGAACTCACTGGCACAGCATTGTAAGCACAAAACTACAGATTCCAGGATTAAATAAGATGAAACCATAAGTAGTTAAAATGGTATCAAAATGCTCGAATTGTGTACTTTCAATACTTCCTTGGGCTATTCTCATTTTGGGTGGATAAAATGAACAAAGAGCTAAAATAAGCCAAACAATAACACAATATTTCTCTATACCGTTCTTACTTATCGCCTTTTGCAGCACACAGCACCACGCCTATCACACTTTCCAATGGCTCTCAGATTTCTGGGGCAACGGAGAAACCTGCACACACCACCAGCACGGTCACATTCAGCAAAAGTCTTTGGACCTTTGGCCTTTGGTCGACGGGAGAATGCTGGAAGAAAATGACTGATGTTTTCATTACGCAAAGGTCACTGTTCTTAGCATCATCACTCCTTCTGCTAGTACACTGAGCTGCCAACAGAACTACTGTCAAAACAGAACCTCCCAAGGAATGAGAGGAGTCATTTTTGGAAGCTCATTTGGAGTAAATACAGAACAGTAAGGATATAATTCTTCACTAATTTCATTCTCAAAGGAAGCAATGAAGAATTGTAACAATTTTCTTCTCCATGCCAGGAAGTTTCAAAAACTGTTAACAAACTGTAACAAAAACTGTTAACAGGTTTGGAAGACTGTTCATAGATCAGGACTTATTCTGTTTTTGCCCTTTTATTTTTCCACAGAAAACAGCACTTTCTATTCAGTAAACAACATTTGCTGTGCAGAAAACAGTCACTTCTGTACAGAAATATTATCTTCTGTGCAGAAAGTACTGCTTCCTGTGAGGGGGGGGGGAATCACATGTGACATTGTACGGAATTAGTTTCCAACTGCAAAGGTTCTCATCACTGAAAGGTTCTCCTCATTACTCACAAAATACATTTTGGCCATTTTTTCAACTATTTTGAAACATTCATTCTATTTCTACAGAAGAGGGCCTTCTCAGTGGCTGTTCCCATATTGAAGATTAGGTGTAGTACGGTGGAGTTTTTAATATTTTACTGCATGGTGGTGATGATGATGATGATGATGATGATGATGATGGCAGCATTTTTTGAAAAGTAATAGGTCTGTTCACAGTATAATATACTTCGTATTTTAAAGTGGATTATTTTTTTTTTTCAGTTGAAACTTTTAGACATTTTTTGGAAAATGCCTTCCATCTCAATCCTAGAAAAATGGCAGGATAGTACTCAAATAAATAAATAAATAAATAAAATAACCAAAATCCTGTTGTTGGCTCTCACATACATAAGTTCTCCTACAAAAGCAGCTGGGTATTTTTGTGCGATGCAGAAAGTCTCCACTCAGTTTGAGGTCCCATTGTACAACAGCAAATTCACAGTGGCTGTTTCTGTAATCCCAATAAATCAGCTGGCACACTGAATGCACTGAAATATAGTTATGCACCACCCAAGAAAGCACAGTTGTATGTCCAGATTCCTGCTGGTTAATCCCAACTGGAGCAAATCAGTTGAATACAGAAATCAACACAAAATAAATCCAATTGACTCAATGGCTTTACTCTACTCAGGTCTAACATGAAATGGTGATGCTTAAGGAACTCCACTTATGCAACTGGGAAACTGATTATGTCCATTGTATATATTGCTCCCCACAAGTACAACTGTATGTGTAAATGTATAATACCAACAGGATTCTGGAATATATATTTATACCAGTGAGCAGAAAAATCTGGCATTTAGGTTCATGTCTCTGCCAAGGACTTAGTCATCCATGTCACAATTGGTGGTGATCATGAAACTACTTATTTCATTGCTTTATAGCCCATCTTTCTCCCAAAATGGATCTCAAAAGTAGATAACTTAGGACAGTATATCTTTATCCATATTGCTTAAAGGATGCATCTGTTAATGGTGTGGGTGTTCAGATCTACAATTTCCTAGAATTTTGAACCCTAAGTGAGTGTTGAAAGCCCAAAACACAGCAGTGAGAATTATACATCCCTCCAGATGTTATGAGACTGCAACTCTCAGCATTCCTCACTATTGACTTAGCTTGCTAAGGCTGATGGTAATTGTAGGCTACATGATTCTTACCTGTGCCCTTATACAATATGTTAAACTGAAATCTTTTGTGTGTGTGCATGTGCATGTGTGTGTGTGTGTGTGTGTGAATTGAACTGTACCTTAGCAAAACAGACAGCTACATCTTTGACTTTTGAAAATAATGCAGAACAGAACAACCAACACAGAATTTATCCAAAATAGAAGAGCCTTTCAGCAGCCTTGTAAAAAGAAGGTGGAGACATAAACAAGGAACCTTGGAAGTAAAAAAAACAGTGTTACCAAAAAATAAAAAAAACACTTCGATGTGTGAATTACTGAAGAGAATGGGATTGTCATAATTAAAGAAGAGTCCTGTTATTGAACTAAAGTTCCTAATATGCTTCACCTGTGCAGGATGACCAGGATTGATCAGAGCTGAAATCCAACAACACCTAGAACAGGGGTGATGGGAATGTGACCCATGGACCTCAGGGTTGTTTTTATCTCCCCCTTTGACGTTTTCCTCCAATTTCCCAGGGAATGTGGGAGACTATTTTGGGTCATTTGACACTTTTTAGGTCTAGGACAGACCTTACTTCAAACAGTAAATGACCAGAAAATTGAATTCTGGGTCACTTCCTGATCAGCCTAAAATATCCAAAGAAGGCCTAAAATGAGATGATTTTGGGATCAAACAGTGAAAGCTTGCTTGGTCATAAGAATTTTAGTGTCTAGAAATGAGCTGGACTCTAGTGGATCAGCCGCTTCTTATTAATAAAAGGAATACAGTAATAGAAACATACAGTTTTAAGTGATTTCAAGGACCATCTCATCCAATCTCCTGTCATACAGGAACACACATCTAAAGCGCTTCTGAAAGATGGTCATCCAACCTCTGCCTAACGTCCTCCATGAAGGAGAATTGCACTCCATGGAAGTCTATTACACTAGTTAATCAGCTCTTATTGTCAGGAAATACCTTCTAATGTTTAGATGGAGTTTGGATCCATTGTTGTTTTTCCTTGGCTCTGGAGTAGCAAAAAAGAAGCTTGCTCCATCTCCTGCAGGATATCACTTCAGATATTTAGAGATGGCTATTGTGTCACCTCTCAGTCTTCTCTTCTTTGAGCCAAACATACCCAACTCCCTAAGCCATTAGAAGGGAAACACCAACTACACCTTTCCTCAAATTTCCCATTAAGCCAAAGTTTACAGGACATCTTACCTGGAGCAACCATCAACATCAAGAACAGAAAAGTTGAAAGGATGGCAAAGATCTTCATGGCTGAAAAAATGGGGTTGTTTTCAAAGAGATATCTGGATAGTGAGACAACCAACAGGATGTTGTCTCAAGAGATGAAGAAATGACTGGATAGTCCTAGTATTTATAGGACAATGATGTGATTGTGTCACAGACTATGAACACTTACGTGAGTTGTTTGAGGTTTTGCTGCAATTTGTGGTCAGTAACATTTACTGTGCAAATAGACTGCAATCCAAATATGAAAAAGTTGTGAAGAAATTGTAGTCCAAACCAACACAAAGCCAGATATCCATATATGGCATGGAATTAATCTGAGTAGGCATGTGAATGGAGCATTATTAGAACACAGTTAAAGAACACATCCCTAGACAAGAAAAATGAAATGCACAAGTATAGAGTATGTGACACCTGGCTTGAAAGCAATACATGTTAAAAGAATCTAGGTTCTTATCAGACTGCAAGCTAAACATGAGTCTATAGGGTAATGCAGCATCCAAAAAAGCAAATGTACTTCGTGGCTGTATCACCACAAGTACAGCGTCTAAACCAAGGATAATAGAAGTTCCACTCTATTCTGCTTTGATTAGAACTTACCCTGTCCAGTTCTGGGCCCCACATTTCAAGAAGGATATTAAATGTCTAGAAAAGAGTAAGCAAAGACTAGAAACCAAGTCTTGTGAGAACTGACTTAAGCCATGACAGCAATCTTTAAATATTTGAAGGGATGCCATGCAGAAGGAGAAAACTGGTTTTCTGATGTTCCAGAGACCACAACATGAAACAATAGATTCAAATTTATTTATTTTATTTATTTCTCATAATTATATGCTGCCTTTTCTCCCAAAGTGGGACCCCAGGCGGCTTCTACAAGAATTACAAGAAAAGCGAATCCACCTAAATAGTTAGAACTTCTTTACTGTAAGAACTGTTTGACAGTGGGATAGACGCCCTTGGACAAACTCTTCATTTTTGGAGGTCTTTAAAGAGAGGTTGAATGGGCATTTTTTGGAATGCTTTAGTTATGTATTCTTACATTCCAAGGGTTTGGATTAGATGGTCTCTTTCAGCCTTCAGATTCTATGATAATATGAATCATACAGCAGATTGTTATTCCTTCTTGCTCAGTTACCATCAGCTTCTGAATGGTAGTGGTCATCTGGGGTTTCAGATTAAGGTTTCTAGGATACAATTCTACGTTAACTTTGTTCTCACACATACATGCATGCAGGTACACAGACACACACAAACACACAGGTTCTTTGTGCTCCATTATAGGGCTGGCTCTCTCATCAGAGAGAGTGACACAGCTGCATCAGGCAGCAGACTATAGGATGTCATGAAAGGGCAGTAAATTTTTAGTTGTTTAGCTGGTGATTATTGTATGTTTATTGCTAGTGCTAGTATGCTAGTATGTTTATTGCATTTGTCCCTTCCTCTTAGGGATGAAATTCTCCATTCTGTTTATTCTCAAAGGTAGTGGTAAGTAATTTCAGCAATAGTCTTCCCACTGTGAGAAAATCTTCAAAAAACCACACAGTTTCAGAAGGCTTTTCACAATTTGGGACTTATTCTCTGCAAAACTTGCACATGCTTGTTTTGTGCAGCAAACAGAAATTTTTCCACACCAAACAGCATTTTTTTGTGTTTGAAAAATAATATCTCAGTGCAGAACTATTAATTCCTGCACAGAAAGTGCAGTGTTCTGTGACAAAATGCGATTTTCTATGCAAGACAACCATGTGTAACCTTTTTTTTTTTTGCATAGGAAACAGCATTAGCTGTGCAAGAATTAATATGACTGTGTTGAAACAATATTTTCCATGGAGAAAATTCTGTTCCCTACAGAGAAAATGCTGTTTCCTGTGGAAAATAATCAAGTGCAAAATTTGCACAAAATAGGTCCTGAACTTATTCTCATTAGTGCAGGATTCTTCTCACCAGCATTTCTTCACACTATAAATAAATATATATTTATAAATAAATAAAAAAATAAATATATTTATTTAATAAAATAAAATAAAAGTTTTTTGATCATGTTCCAATATTTCTGAATATTCTTTCCATCCCTACATTACTGTGCTAAAATAACATTGCTGGCTTCAAAGCTATGTGCTTTCACTTGGGATGGCAAGGTGTGGGTGTTAACCCAAAAGGTGAATGAGTCATGGGTCCACCCACGATGCTAATGCCTCTATGAAAAGGTGGGGAATTATAGCTCAAAAAAGAGGTCTGTGAGAGGAGGGGTAGCTACAGGACCTTTTCACCTGTGAATACCAGTACTAACTGTGAGACACTAGTTGGAAGTTTAAAAGAATGTTGTATTGGGAAATTCACAAACACATGAAAGAGATCAAGCAGTCTCTCAAACCATACAAGGCTATCAGAGGGAAAGGAAAGAAAGGCTGGATAGCAAGGAGATTTTGGGATAAAGTGGGTGATAGTTACCATTCTAGAAGCAGAAGATTGAGGCAAAGTGTGGCTCAGACTGGGGGTCCGAATGCAGTATAACAAACAGGAATCCAGGGGTTCTCATGCAGCATAAATGGCCAACATTCATCCAAAGTACTAGCAAATTGCCTGGGCTGGGACTGGGGTTTAAATATCCTGTTTCCCACCTTGAAGTGTTATAGGTTAATTGCTCTTCAGCGGAGTAAACAAAGGGGTCCAGAATGGGCTAATGGTCTTAACTTCAGTTGACAAAGCATTGATGGAGGTTGTAGTGGTCCCTTAATGTCTGACCAGGTGAGGAAACAAAGAGGAATTTCCATGAGAAGAGGTTACAAGATGTCAGTCTATTGGTTGCTCCCTCTTGTAGTTTCATTAGCTATTGTTTTCTGAATTTGGGCAGTTGAGAAGATAATCTGAAGCCCATAAAGTTGGACTCTCCTGCTAGTCCTCATGAATTTATGACCTGACCATGCTGAGGTCATCTGCCTCAGCATGAAGTTCCCAGAACAAGTCCCTTTCCACATGGCTTTGAGCCAAAAGTGTATGATGTATATATTTTGCACCAATTAAACAATATTTCCTGCCAATTATACTGTATTATGGACTGGGGTGTACAGCCTGGTAAAACGTGAGCGGGCACCAGTTCAGACCCAGAACTAGTTGAAATTCCTAGTCTCCTGCAGGCCTCATTTGGCATTCAAAACTGATGGGCAGAAAATTTACTGGTGGGAAACAATGAAGCAGATTGTCCATAGCAGAGGAAAGCACTCCTGCCCTTTAGCTGATAGGTTCAAGCATCCCTTCACAGCAGAAGATGAAACTAGGATTTTCCCAGGGCCAACACTCCTGATGCCTGTATCTAGCCAATGAGGTGGGGTACACCCTTCTCCCAAAGAATGAGGCAAGTGGAAGAAGGATCCCCGAGTCAGCAGAGGATCTCTGAGAATGAGCAAAGCAGATTGAAATGAGTAGCTTTTACCATCTCGACCACACTCTGATGTTGCTTTTTGACGCACATCCCAGTTTTCATCTGTGAAATGTTAGAGGGTATGGGATTGTGATACACACAAATTTTTCAAACTTCTGAACCACAAGAATAGGTAGATTATTGTATTATTCAAGCCTAGATTGAGTTTGTTGGGGGCTCCAAGACATAAAAACTAGTGCTGCCTGGGATTTTATTTTCTCATAGGTAACACTTGTTAGAAATACCTTAGGACTTACCTTATCTTACTTTAGGAATTAGATGCAGTTGAAATACACAGGTTTGAGATCCTGTGTCTCTAATTCCCCAAACCACATTTTCCAGTACCTGTAACTTTTCCTCATATTCCCCAATCCAATCTGTATTCAGAGTTGTCAGCATACAGAGGATTGGTTTCTGAGGGAATACACTGTCCTCCTCCTTCTTGCTGCTAGGCCTCTCTCCATAGCAGCTGGCCTGAGGCTCAAGAGCTCTCTGGTTGAGAATTATAAAGGCCTCTCCCTAAACTGCCAACACCAAGATTCCATAGAATCTTCACAGGCAGCCAATCATATCAAGTCTTCTCTCCTGACACAGCCAATCCTATGAGGTTTTTGCCTTCCTGACACAGACAAGCTAACAAACTCACGAACTTTGACTTTTATATATTAGATAGAGACCCTTTTGTGCATCTTAGCCCTCCCTTTCTTTGGAGGTCTTAAACAGAGGTTGGATGGTCATCTTTCCAGAGCACCATAGTTGTGTATCCCCGTATGACTGGAGGATGGGCTAAATGGCCCTTGCTTCCTCATCCAACTCTTTCATGATTCATTGCTAAGTTCTCCTTCTGGTAGCAATCTTTGTCAAAAAAATTAAACAGACTATGCATTCAGTACCTTAAAGAAGGTTCTTTGGTATGCTAAAGTGTCTCAAAATTGTATGTCTTAGCTCAGGTACTGAAATGATGTTACCTAAAGCAGCTTCTCGTATTGCAAAATTTCAGTAGCTTTCCTTCGTGCTCAAAAAGCTCCCTGGAATGCAGATTCCTCCTTCTTATGTTTTTAGAGTTTCATATCACCTCCCAGTAGTTCCTGGCTTTGCATTTTCTGAACAGTATAACCCCCTGAAAACATTTTAAATGTCACTTTGACATTTGCTATAGTTCCAGTTATGCCTTAAGTTTCACCTTGCAAAATTCAAGCTAACCACAGCCATCACAATGCAGGGGAAAGATTTGCTACACAGGTGCTGTTGTAATACTTTTTTCCCCCCATAAAGAACAGTTGCAAACTTTCCAGTTTCCTTCTCAGAAAAATGCTTTGACTTCTGCATCTATAGAAACTGCCTCCCATTTTTTGTACTGTCTTCTCTTCTGGCACTCCTTCCATATTCTTCAAAAACCACTGGGAATCTGGAATTTAAAAAACAGCAACATTCCTTTAGTGCTTTAGTGTTGTTGTTGTTGTTGTTGTGCATTTTCAAGTCATTTCCAACACATGGTGACCCTAAGGTGACCCTATCATCGGATTTTCTGGGGCTGATAATGTGATATGTGTGAAAGGTCACCCAGTGGGATTCCATGGCTGAGCAGGGAATCAAACTCTGGTCTCCCTGGTCATAGTCCAAAGTTCAAACCACTCTCCCATAATGTCTCCCATGCCTTAGTGACAATACCATATTTTTTCCAAAGTATTCTTCATATCTCCTATATCTTCTTGTATATTGGATATCAATTTTATTCCATTCTTTGGATTATTATGGATTATTCCATTCTTTGGATTATTCTTTGGATTATTATTATGGATTATGAGATTATTAAATATTGCTAACCCAATTACTTTTAAAAGGAACAACAACAACAACAACAACAACAACAATAGTTGACATTCTAGATCAGCTACTTAGTTAATAAATACTTAACCAAATAGCATCTTCTGGCCTGACCCCTCTCCCACCAACTTGACCTGCTGGACAACAGCTCCTGCAAGCAACAGAAGTCTCACCTCCTGTTGACAAATTGCAGTAAATTGACTCTTCCACCTCCCTCCTTGCAAGCCATCTGTGGGACAACAGTCAAAAGCATCCCTGTTGCAATTCCCCCTGCACTGGAAATGACTGGTGAGAGGGGATGGAAACATTGGCCTGCTGCATCCCGATCAACAGAAGAACAGATCCCCATCTCTTGCAACAGTGCTACCCAATAGCAACTTTTACAATCCCTATATTCCCTACATTAATAATAATAACAACAACAACAACAACAACAACAATAATAATAATAATAATAATAATAATAATAATAATAATAATAAAATTTATTTCTATCCCGCCTCTCCAGATCGATTGAGGCGGCGAACAACAATAATGCATTAATTACATTAAAAACATTAAGAAACATACCCAATCCTCCCCACCCACCAACTCAGCTAAAACCAACCCCCTAAAACCCACAACAATTAACAATTAATTAACTATTAAAAGAACAACAAGACAATTGGTGGGAGGCGGTGGAAGTACCAGTCTTGGAAGGCCTGTCAGAAGAGATCTTCCTACACTATTGAATGCACAGAGATTGTAACTTTAAATCAATTACAAATGCATAACTCTAGGTTACACATTGATAACTGCAATAATAAATTCCAGACATAAGTAATTCATCTATATCCTGCCTTTCACCTAAGACTGGAATTTGAGGAGGCTCACAAAAGTTAAAAACAAATACAGTTAAAAGTGCATACAAAGTTGCACGAAGATTACAGATATGGATATACTTCCTAATCCATGTTCTGATCATAATCCAATACAACTAAGGATAAAGATTAATGACAGAGAAAGAACATGGAGATTGAATGATGTGATTTGGAATAAGGAGGAATATATAATAAAAGCAAAAACAGAGATAACTAACTATTTTAAAGAGAATTTAACGATGGAACTTTCGATGAAAACTACCCGGGATGCAAGTAAAGCTGTCATGCGCGGTAACTTTATCAGATGGATGACGGAAATCAGAAAAGAAAAGAGAAATATTGAGCAGCAAACTCTGGAAAAGATGAAAGAAATTGAACGACAGCTGAGACAAAAACCGTCAGACAAACAGTGTAGATTACAGATGAAGATATTGCAAGCACAGTTAAATCAACTTAACTTGGAAGAAATAGAACAACAAATAAGAAGAATGAAATAGAATTTTTTTGAGCAAGCTAACAAACCATCCAAACTATTGGCAGGAATGTTGCATAAAAGAAGGGCTCGGAATGTTATAACTAAGATCAGAATAGGAGAAGAAAAAATTACAAGACAAGAGAGATTAAAACAAGTATTTCATAAATACTATGTGAAACTGATGAGCAAGATCCCAAAAGAGAAGAATCAGCAAGAAATGGAAGAATATTTGAAGAAGATGAACAGAATGAGCTTTAATGAGGACCAGAGACTAATTTTGAATAATTCTATCACTATGATGGAAGTAGATGAGGCTATCAGGAATTTGAAGAATGATAAAACTCCTGGACCTGATGGGTTTACTGCAAGATACTATAAGATTTTGGAACATGAAATTTCAATGCCCTTGCAAAGTACTATAAATGAAATAATCAAGAATGGAATACCAGAGACTTGGAGGGAAGCCAATGTGGTTTTGATTCTGAAGGAAGGAAGAGACTTGACAGATGTTAAGAATTATAGACCAATCTCACTTTTGAATACAGACTATAAGATCTTCGCTACAATATTAGCAGAGAGGCTTAAGAAAGTTTTATCTGAGATAATTGACGCAGATCAGAATGGCTTCCTACCTAAAAGATCTTTGAGAAATAATATTAGAACAGTTCTAAACATAATTGAATATTATGAAAAACATAATGAACGGAAATTGGCCATGGTTTTTGTTGATGCGGAGAAAGCTTTCGATATGATTAGCTGGCCATTTATGAAGACACTGGTCAAACAGATGCAGCCAGGAGAGAAATTTATTGCATGGATTGAAGAAATATATAGACAACAACAAGCTCGACTGGTTATCAACGGCGAAAGAACACAAGAGATAGAACTCCATAGAGGGTCGAGACAAGGATGTCCCTTGTCACCTTTGTTGTTTATTTTGACAATGGAAATACTTAACAATGCTATAAGAAATGACAAAGAAATAATGGGAGTTCAAATCAAGAAATATCATTATAAATTGAAAGCTTTCGCAGATGACCTGGTCCTTTTTTTGGATGATCCATGCAAATCTATAGAAAAACTGAACGCTATAATGCAAGAATATGGACAATTCTCAGGTTTTAAAATTAATAAGGATAAAACAGTTCTTTTAACTAAAAACATGTCTGAAAGAGAAGAGAGGGAACTAGTACAACTAACAGGATTTAAAACAGGACTAAAGGTAAAATATCTAGGAATTTGGATAGCTGAAAGAAATAATGAGTTATTTCAAAA
This sequence comes from Cyclura pinguis, assembly GCA_030412105.1. Lineage (NCBI taxonomy): Eukaryota > Metazoa > Chordata > Lepidosauria > Squamata > Iguanidae > Cyclura > Cyclura pinguis. The sequence continues at coordinate 9,591,795 of CM059599.1, read as the reverse complement.
TAATTACGAGAAAAAATGGAAGGAAATAACAAAAGATCTACAAAATTGGTCTTCTTTGCGGCTTTCATTGATGGGGAGAATTGCAGCAGTTAAGATGAATGTTTTGCCAAAAATGAACTTTTTATTCCAAAACCTGCCTACAGTAACAAATATGAAACCTTTCTTACAATGGAAGAGAGAGTTAACTAAATTTATATGGCAGGGGAAGAAGCCTAGGATAAAATGGAACATTATGACAGATATAAAAAGTAGAGGAGGAATGGGACTACCAGACTTGCAATTATATTACAGAGCAGCGGCTTTTATGTGGATAAAAGACTGGATAGACTTTCAAGATATGAAAATGCTGGCATTGGAAGGTGCAGACTTGAGGATGGGGTGGCATGCCTATATGTTTTATGATAAAGCAAGAATAGATAAAGATTTCTCTCATCACTATATCAGAAAATCGCTTTTGAAAATTTGGGATGATTATAAAGTCAAAAACATGAGGCAGCTCCCCACGTGGGTCTCACCGCAAGAGGCTTTTTTTGGTAGATGGACTGATACAGATAAATGGCTGCGCTATGATGATATAATTGAGAGATCAGTGTCTAATAATTTTAAGATGAAAACAAGGGAAAAACTAGAACAGGAGGGAATAAGATTGAGTTGGTTCCCTTACAGACGATTAACCGAAAGGTTTCATATGGACATAAAAACTTACGGAATTGAACTAAAAGAAAAAGTTGGAGTAGCTAAATGGATTTTTGGGAATCCGCCTCACCTTCTTGCTCAAATCCATCAAGAGATATTACAGCAGGAGAGACAGGAAGAAACAATAAAGGAAACAATGATTTTATGGGCTCAAAATATTGGCCATTCAATTCAATTAGAGTCTTGGGAGCAGAGTTGGAAAAAAACGCAGAAGTTTACAGTAGCCCAGAATTTGAGAGAGAACTATTACAAACTATTTCACAGATGGTATATGACACCAGATAAACTGAGAAGGATTTATAATACAGGTACTGGACAGTGTTGGAAACGTCAAAGGGAGGTTGGTACGATATATCATATGTGGTGGACATACCTAAAAGCTAAGAAATATTGGAATGAAGTACATAATGTGATTTGTACATTATTGAAAGGTCAGTTTCCTAAGACACCTGAATTGTATTTGTTAAATATGACTGATATTATAGAGGATGTTGGTATAAAGAAGCATTGGAGAATATTACTGTATATGATAACAACAGCTCGTATTGAATATGCAAAGCTATGGAAAACTCAGCAAATACCTACAATAGAACAATGGTGGGCTACACTTATCGAAAATAAAAATGCAGACATGGTCTCCCAGAGATTAAAGAGGAAATCAGACAATGTGATACAGACAGAATAGCAAATTGTAACGGGTAATTGCTGGGTTTTAACAGCTGGAAATACGTAATTCATGATTAAAGTTGTAATACGCTTGGGCGACAGGTATATATCATGAAGCGGAAATATGATGAATGAAATGTAAGAACTATCAGATAAATTAACAGTAGAATGTTGTACAGTATCTTAAGTCTTTAGAAATCTGGAAAATGGAATCTAGATCAATGTGGAAGATCAGATATATTTCTATTGAAGCTGACAATCGAATATGTATGTTTTTTTTATAATGAGAATTTTGAATAAAATGATTTAAAAAAAAATAAAAGTGCATACAAAGTTAAAAACGTACAAAAAGTTGTTCTTAACATGCAGTTGAACTACATATAGAATAAGTCTGTTCTTAAATGGGTAGGTTTCAATCAGGTACAAAACAAGTAACAACAAATAATTTTCTTCCATAAATGAAAACAGATTAGGTATGAATGCCGGTGTATGTCCTGATCTTTTTGTGACAACAGGCAAACATAATGACTATGATGAACTGGGGGGGGGGAGCGTAGCAACAGAACTGCCCTAGCAACCAAAAGGATTTAAATTGATTGGCTGTTGAATATGGAATCCAGACTAGCCAGAGGGAGGAGCTGGATGAGGAGAATAAGCCTAACAGAAAAAATAACTGAAACTGAGAGTTCAATGAGAGAAGGAGGATGAGTGTGAAAGAGAGTGAAAAAGTTGGGGAAGTGTTTGCTGGGTTGGAAATACCAGTGTTGTGCTGTCTGCTAATGTTTAATTTGCTAACTACCTTTCCCCTTGTCAGTTTGTTCAGTAAAGATTTTGTTATATTTTTGTAAAGAGCAGTCACCATAAAGTGCCTCTTTGATCTAGATTCATTATACATGCTACTGTTAGCAGTAAAAGAGTACAGACAAAATGCACAGTGTTTCTCATCTTTGTCCCTGGTCTACTCTGCAGGGCTTTTAGAAGATTCAGTGCCCTGGACCGTTTAATTTACAGAGGGTATTGCCTGCTTAAACGTCTAAGCTAAAGAAACTCTCCCTTTGTCTTTTTTGTATTTGCTTAACTAAAGTCCCTCATTTTGAATTCTAGTCAGGTTTAGAGATGGTTCTGGTTGTTAATCTCTTGCCCTACTTAAAATTATGCTGACATTACCTGGCAAATGCCTAAATTCTCAGTCTGTGTTCCTAACACTCATTGTAACAATATTTCTTACACCTCACTGCTGAGCAAATGCATGTGTGATTCAGGGTTCATCATTCATTGCTAACCAGAAGTTACTTTATCATCAGCCATGTATCAGAATTCTAGTCCTGGGAAAGCAAATATTCTAATATTCTTGCACATGCGCTGTATGCTTTATGAAATCATGCTTCCCCAACTTATAAAAATCTCTCCTTTCTTCAATAAAGTGTCTTTCTCTCCATGGTCAGGTAAGATGTAGTTTTTGCTGCATTCTTGCTGAGGGCGGAGGGGAAGTCCCTTTGGCCAAAGTTAGGAATCTTTCCAGGTTGTCTCAATTTCACCCACAATCGCGTGGACTACCCAGGGTGGTCTGTACAGACCTGATGTTTTGGATTTGTCCCCATGTGTGTGGTTTTTTTTAATTTTTATTTTTGATTCAAGGTGACCATTTACTGTGGTTTCAAGTCCCACCAGCATCACCCTACTGTTTAGATTCAAGCATGACCATTGTTATCCCCAAGTACAGACTAGCCTGGAGCCACAATTTTCCCTATAAGAACCCCTGACTTTGCGCGTCTTTTTGGATCGCTCGTCACTTGCCTCCCAACTTGCTGCCGCTCTGTTTGACAAGCCTCCCCTCAGCCCCATGTGCTCAGAATCCACACTCCCCAGCTTCTTTGCTTTTACCGGGCTTCAGGACAGGTATAGTATTTCCCATACCAAACCTCCTCTCAAAATCTCTCTATCCAACTCCTACCTTTATTTCTATAGTTCCTTGTATGAGTGTGTTGCATACACGTGTCTGATTGTATTTCAATAAAACATTTATTATTATTTTCAGGTCCTGCCTTATCATTGACCTGGCCTGACCCCGTAGACATAGGGTTCAAGATCTCGCTACGTTACCCTGCCTCTCGCATTGCTAACTAGTGCTCCCTGCTAATTCCCTCCCGGGACTCCCAGAAATCAGGGTAACAGAACAAAATACAAATTTCCAGCCATGGAAGTCCAGTGGGTGACATTAAAGAAGTCACACTCTCCCAAGATTAGAGGAGGGCAATGGCAACCCCACTTTTGAACACATGTTGCCAAGAGAACCCCAGGATGGGGTTGTCTTAAGTCAGCAATGACTTGAAGGCACACAGCAACAATAAGCTGGGCAACTCTTCCTTTCTACAGCCCAAAGCTCTTTCCTCTGCATATATCCTCCCATGACAACACAAGGCAGCACTGGGCTGAGTCATAAAGTTATTAATGACATTGGCCCAAATCTTCTACCCATAGGTGACATTATATAACTTTGCAGATGTTAGCTATGTCACAGAAGTGCTAAAAACCCTGCTAGTGAATTCTGAAGATGTGTAACAGGACATGTAGTGGTGTGGATGTTGAACTATGACTCTGGAGACCAGGGTTCAAAACCCTACTATGCCACTGGGTGACCTTGAGCAACCATAAATGAAGGCAAAGGCAAACCCCCTCTGAAAAAACTTGCCAAGTTTGCCATGAAAGATTCATCTTAGGGTCACCCAGTGATGTATTTAAGTCTTTTACTTGAAGTCTCAAGTCAAGTCTCAAGTCTCTACCTTCAAATCTCAAGTCAAATCTCAAGTCCATGAAGATACTTTCAAGTCAAGTCTCAAGCCTGGAAACCAACTTTATACCCCAATCAAAATTCCAGAAGTATTGGACAGAGTCAACTAAAGTCAGTTTTAACAATTTAAGCAGAGTAGGCCTTTTACATTTGCAATTTTGCCATCTGTAATTTCAGACATGAGGAATAGGGTCCTTCTTATTCCCCATTACTGAAGCTTTAAAAGCTTTAGAAGGAAGGATGCTTCCTCCTCAAGCCCATTGCCTAACACATTTGCTGTTCCCCTCTGAGAAATGCACCCTGCACTCGGGGGTAAGTCTTGTCTTCTGTTCTTAGGAAATATTAGAAAGCTCCTCCAATATGCAGCAGGGACAAGCTGCTGAGCAGACCTCAATCCTGCCTCAAGCCTTTTGCCTCACCCGTTTGCTGTTCCCCTCTGAGAAATGCACCTACACTTTGAGCTTGAGATAGATTGCCATGTGACCAGTAGGCAAAAAGAGATGGAGGCATTGTTCAAAGTTATAAGGTTTTGAAATGAATGTGTTATGTTACTGAACACAACAGCAAGTCAGTTACTAAAAATATGAAAGTCTCAGTGCCTTATTTATTGCCAAGTCGTGTCCGAGTCAAGTCACCGAAGAGACTTAAGTCTGACCTGAGTCTGAGTCTGTCGACTAGAGTCTACATCACTGGGGTCACCATAAGTCAGAAACAACGTCAAGGCACAAAACAACATGGCCTACATGGGGCTGCCCTTGAAAACTTTTCAGAAGTGACCGCTGTAAGAAAATGCCATGGATAAACTGTTTCTGGCTGTGTGCTTTAGAAATCATTTAGCAATTTTCCTAACAAGAGCTGCATTGACTTCTAGTTTGCGTCTGAGTCCATGGAAGATGCTGGTTCTACATAATTGTAAGTGGCTTGGGATCAGGATATCTGAAATACCACTTCCTCCCATACAATATGACCACAATCTGATATCCTCCATGGAGACCCTGTTAGCTAGCCCATGTAATGAACTCTACTACACTAGGTGAGTCTAGGCTGGTGGAGACACTGTGCAGGGCTTTCTCTGCACCACAATTCTGTGTGCGGACCTCCTTCCCAAGGCAAAATGGACTGGCTCCATCCCTTCTGAGTTTCTAGTTTGGCATAAAAGTGCTTTGTCTGAGAATTCTAAATTGCACTCTCTCAGATGCAAATCCCAGAATTCTATAGGACAGAATCCTGGCAGTTAAAATGGAATCACAGTGTTATAATTGTGTAATATAAAAAGGTGTCAGGAAAGGGTGTGGTTGACTCTAGCTCAAAACAAAGTACTGACATATTTTCACAGTTCCATCATTCTGTCCAAACATGACCAGCAGGTCCAGGGAATGTATGAAATCCTACATGTTTTGCAATGCATCACACATTTTGTAAGACAAGATAACATGTCACTATCCCTAGGGTAGTATAAAAACATAGATATCCTGTCTTCAGTCACTCTTGGTATCTTCTATTGTTAAGGGCAGAGATCCTAGTGGAACACCTGCCTTGCTTCCCTGAGTTATGAAGACCTTTCACCTCTTCCTTTTTGTCTTTGCTTTGCTGCTCCTTCCAGATCCAGGTAAATAATTAATTCACTTCTAAAGAAGAGAAGAAGCAAGGCTTGTCAGCTGTTGCACTCCTGTTGTGGAATACCCTCCCCTCAGAAGCTCACCTGGCACCAAGATGAGTTTCTTTCTGTTGACAAGCCTAGACATGACTTTTATTGGGATCAAACTTACTTAATTGCATGTTTACTTGGTTTTTGATTGTTTCAGTGTTTTAAGTTATAAGACTCATTTTTTTCTTCAAAAAATACTGCTTGAAAATGAGGTGCATCTTATACATTGGTGTGTCTTACACACTGGCAAATAGCATTTAGCAGCGTATAAATGAGGTGCGTCTTATACACACGTGCATCTTATATGCTGACAAATATGGTATTTCAACTTATATTTAATACATTTCTATCCTGTTTTAGCTGTACTACTGTTTAAAATAATGTATCTGTTGTTGTGTGCCTTCGAGTCATTTGCAAGTTATGACAACCCTCAGATGAACTTATCACAGGATGTTCAGAGTGTGTGACTCACCCAAGGTTACCCAGTGGGTTTCTATAGCTGAGTGGAAAATTGAACCCTGGTCTCCAACAGTCCAATGCTCAAACCATCACACTGGCTGTCTAACTTCTCTATAGTTCTATATATACGCTGCCCAGAAAGCTCACAGTAAAGGGTGTGCATGGATAGAACGTATTTAGTTAGTTAAGTCTTCAAGGATGGCAGGACAAAAGTTATACCAGATCCCCTCTGAACTTTGAGAAGATGCAGTCTCAACCACAATGTAAGGATGGTTGTTCTTACCTGTGGGGAAGCAGGTGGTCAGAATGGGCTCAGTGGAATTCCTTCAGTCATTCAATGGCCAAGAAGATGGACCTATATTTATAAGGACCCTTGTGGCTGTTGCACACTCAGGGAGAGAGAGATGCTTCACAACATCCCTCCCCCACATTGCCTACACAGGCATGACTGGCACCATTTCCACACTAAGCTGTTATAGCGCAATGATTCCATCCGGCCCCTCCCGAAACTGCAAACCCCAGGATTCCATAGGAAGTTGCAAGTGGAATCATCGCGCTATAACAGCTTAGTGCGGAAATGGCCTGGGAGATATCCTTTTGTAGGTTATCAACATATTTCTAACTCCAAAAAAGCATTTGTGATAACAACACTTACAGTAATTACAAATTAAATTTTAGATTCATGTTACTTTTACAGTTCTGAATATTCTGATTATAGGTACTTTGAATCCTTTTTTTGTTTTTGTGTTGTGTATTTTTTTAATTTTTTTTATCAATATCTACCCTCACTTTTCTCTTGCATTTTTTTAAAAAACAAAAAGTGCCTATTTTTTCATAGCACTGTGTACATCAATGGTGTGATAGATAGATAGATAGACAGATAGATAGATAGATAGACAGACAGATAGACAGACAGACAGATACACACACACACACACACACAACCATTGTAAACATTTCAGTTTGTAAGATGAAAATGGGCTTTCATTTTCTGGAACTTCCTGGAAGAGGCAAGTTTTTAAAGTCTATTCAGGAAAAAAAATGAGTCTGGGAATCACATAATGACAGGTGAATCTTGCACAACAGTGGGGTGAAGAATCCACTCAGAGTTTTATTTTAAAATTTAAATGTACTGAACCTTCAGTCAGCATTCCATATATGTGGATTCTTTATCCATGAATTCAACCAGTCACAGCTTGAAAATAACTGCCACCTAATGTGTGTATGTGTGTGTGTGTATACCCAAAAAGCAAACTTTGATTTTGCCATTTTATACAAGAGGCATCATTTTACGCCATTGGGACTTGAGCATCCACAAATGTTGGTAGCCATGGGAGGTCCTGGAACCAAACCCTAGTGTATACCGAGGACCCACTGTATTTTTGGGGGGGAGCATCTTCAACATCTTGTATATTTCCTTAAGGCTCAGGCTAGAACCTGGAGTGAATTCACTGTTCTGCTGACACAGGAACCACCAGCTCCTACAGAACCTACACTCACACCTCATGACCAGAACATTTAACACAATGCACACTTTGTCCTTTGGCTCCCGCATCTTTTGTTGCATTCACTGAATGGCATTGCTTTACACAGGATTCACCCAGTCGGTCAAGAATGAAGAGGAATGTAAGAGGAATGGGTGATTTTGTGTGGTGGCCGTTATCTCAGGCTGTAAAGGCTTGAAGTACATCAGGAACTGTGGGTTTTGGCAGTATTGTTGCAAAAGGTGAGTTATGGAATCAAAGAGTTGGAAGGCATTAGATGGAAAAGGTTTCTACTCTAGTCCCTGCCATGTAGGAATATATGACTAAAGCATTCCCAAAAGATGGCCATCTAATCTTCCTTTAAAGACCTCCAAAGAAGGGAGAGTCCATCACCATCTGAGCCAGTCTATTCCACAGTATACAAATTCTTCCAAACCATAAGTTCTTCCTAATATTTACTTGGAATGGCCTGTCTTGCATTTTGAATCCATTTATCCATGTCCCTGGAGCAGCAGAAAACAAGTTTGAGTGATGAATGAAAGCAACGTTTTGCATGTTACACAGCAACAAACCACAAGCTGGTTGTTGAGGACACCTTGTCCTCCTGGATGGATGTTGCAAGAAACGCAAGTGGAAAACTCCAAGAGAACCTTGCAATATTGCATTCCTCAGTACTGGAACAGGTCCTCTGTAGTAGAGTTCACAGTCTAAGTGAGGAGTTTCAGGAGAAAAGGGAGCTCTGCTCCCCACTTCCCACCTTCCTGAACCCTTTCCTCTTCTATGCTATAAAGCACTAAAGTGTGAGTAAATTTGAGACTAGCAGCTAAACTTCAGTGCTTTAGCAGCAAATCTGCCCCAGTTAATCAAGCCAGTCATGTTCTGCTATACTGCCTATGCTGTAAAAGTTCCCAGGCAGATATGGTAGCTTTTATACTGTCATCCTTTTCTCAGAGACATCTAAAAAAAACTGTTCTGAAGGATCTTTTTAGCATTCTCTCTTTTTAGATTATTGTAAGCTCTTTGGACCCCTTTTGGGAGAAAGATGGGATATAAATTTGATAGATAGATTATGAAATATAAAAATAAAGTATTAGCACATTTCCCTAATCCTACTGAATGCTGTTTGGCACTGACTTAGAAGATGGTCATTCAACAGCTACTTATATGTATATATACAGGAATTCCTCTATCCAGGTGCTGGTTTTTTTTTAATTAGTTTACTGCTTTGTTCCAATTTTGTCTTTATCTATGACTGATCCATGACTGATCAAGGGCTGCTTTGTTGCCATATACAAGTGCAACCAGATTTCCTGTTAGCCATTCTTGCCCTGTACCAGAAAACTCCATTCCATTCTTCTTCTCCTCCTCACCTTAATTTCCCTCCAGCTTCAAATGACAGAATTGAGTAGCTGCTGAAAATACTTTATGTTGATTGTATCTAATTGAAAAGGGTAGCCAATATCCTGGGCCCATTTAGACGTACTAGTTTTAACGGTCTCTTCTAATTCCTATTTTAACAATAGTTTATAAAATTCAGCTATTAGATGTTTATTACCAGTATCTAAAATGACATCTAACTCTGAAGGAAAATTCTTTCGATGTTCTTCCTTCATGTCTAATTTAAATCTGTGGTAGAGTTGGATATATAAAAACCAAGAACAATTCATCCCTTCAGTAAGTAACTCTTCTTTAGATTTCAAGGTCAGAATGTTATCTTGAAATTTTAACAATTTGTGATAAGTCCACCAGTTTGTTTGAGAATTATTCAAAGCATTAAAAAATGCTTCTTGCATGGACACCCATAGTGGCATTTGTGGACATAGCAGATATTTATATTTTGTCCAAATTTTTAAAACAAGATTTCTTATTGGATGCCTAGAAAAGTCCTTGTCAAATTGTTTCTTGAAATATCAACTATAAAGATTTAAACTTTAAAACTTGCCAATCGCTTAAACAAAACTACTACAAGGTGCTCTATAGATGGCATCTAACTCTAGCTAAAATAGCAAAAATATGCAAAGTGTTACCCTGATTTCTGGGGGTCCCAGGAGGGATACCAAATTGCTCTCAAAATTATACAAGTTGGGGAAATTAGTCAAAGAGTACAAGTTAGCACTGCGAGAGGCAGGGTAACGTAGCGAGATCTTTAACCCAATGTCTATGGGGTCAGGCCGAATCAAGGAGCACACTGGAGTGAAATAACAAATGTGAATTTTATTAAAAATACAATCAATCAGTGTATGCAACACAAACACACAGAGAAACTATAGAAATAAAAGCTGGAGTGGGATAGAGGGATTTTTAGAGGAATTGTTGGTTTGGGTAATACTACACCTGTCCTGAAGCCCGGTTGGAAACGGAGGAGCTGGGGAGCGTGGATCTCAGCACGTGGAGCTGAGGGGAAGGTTCGCTGGACAAAATGACAGCAAGGTGGGATGGAAGCCAAGAGCGATCCAAAGAAGTGCTGAAAATCAGTTTGGACTTTGGGAAAACAATGGATTTGGGGCTGAAGACAAAGCCTCCAAAAGATCATAATCTGAATGATTGAATTATAGCCGAATTGTCAATAGGATAGCCAGTATGCAAATGTGGAGTACTTGAGCATTGTATAGTCCGATCATCAAGCTGCCGGTGCGGGCAGAGGATCTTTTGAAAGTTGCGTGCATACTTAATGAAGGTACTTGCCTTGGAGGTCTCCTAAAGCTGCGAGTCAGCTATTTCTGGCCTGCCTGTATTGTGTTGGAATATTACAGCGCTGCCTGGCCAAGTAGCGGCGTGCTTGTCCGGGCGCCTCGCAAGCACGTGGAGGGAAATGGATATGTGAAGCCGAATTATTGCTATCAAGAGATATCTTTTTAATATCCCCCAAGCTCTGGCTAGCCAGGACAGTAACAAAAGGTAGTAGTGAAAAGTGTTGGAAATGCAAATCAGAAAGAAGTTCATTTTGCCACTGTTGGGCAAATTATAAGAAGGCAAAAAAATACTGGAAGAATATTCATTTAGAAATCACTATAATTAAAAAGAAAAACTTTCCTATTAAACTAGAATAGTATTTATTTAATATGTTTATTTCTGTGGGGAATTATCCAGAGACAACATAAAAAAATGGTACGTAATTTAATAACCAAGGCTAGAATCCTTTATGCCAAAGATTGGGAAAAAAAAGAGATATCTAGCATTGATTTGTGGCTTATGGATATTTATGAAATATTAGAACTGGATAGGTTAACAATGTTATTAAATGATAAATTTTTAGATAATTTTAGGAAGGATTGGGAAGATCTAAGTATATACTTCAGTCAAAAATGGAGAGATTCTTCAGTAATATCTTATACAGATTGATCCGATCTGGACAGAATATACTTGAGTTGCTGTATTTGCTTTGTTTTTTATATTTGCCTCTGATATATATGGAAATCTTTTTTAATTGTTATTATAGTAACAACTGTACACCAACAAGAACCTGTACATTAAATAATTTTATGTATATATATAAAGGAAATCTGATGTTGATTGGTTCATTCTCTCCAAGCTTTGGATAGTTTTCCCACCACCCACCATATTTTGTATTAAGGTTGTAACTGTCATGCTTTACAACCTTGCAAGCACAACTGAATTATTCTTGCAGTATTTTCTCCACTGGACATGAACAAGAAGATTTCTGTGCAGTTCCCAATTGCTACCCATGCTTATGGAAGTATTTCTCTGTGTAAAACTACCCATTTTACACTTCTGTGCAGAACACACACTATCTCAAAGGAATGAATATGGTTACAGAAATTTTTGTACAGAAGTGCACTCTGAAATATGCCTCCATCATACTTCAGAGCCTTCCACAGGCCAGGTAAGTGTGGGATGGTGGTGCAATTGCATGTCATTGATGGGGAAAACCTACCAGTGATTTAACCCATGATTGCACTGCCAGAGGACAGGAGAAGGATAGAACCATGACAACATCTTGTAGAAGCATTTTCACAGTCCCGTCCTTCTCCCGTCCCCATGGCAGGATGAGAGGGTGCTGCTGAAAGGGCCTTAAAGTTGAAAGAGACTATAAGGGTCACTAAGTCCAACCCCTGCCCAATCAAAGCATTCCCAACAGATAGTCATCCACACTCTATTTAAAAACTTCCAAAGAAGGAGACTCCACCACACTCCAAAACAGAGTATTCCATGGCTGAACTGTTCTTACTGTCAGGAAATTCTTCATAATATTTAGGTGGAATTTCTTTTCCTGAAGTTTGAACCCATTGCTCCATTCCCTAGTTTCTGGAGCAGCAGAAAACAAGCTTTCACCGTCTTCAGCATGACATTCTTTTAAATATTTAAACATGGCTACCATGTCACCTCTTAACCTTCTCTTTTCCAGGCTAAACATACCCAGCTCCCTAAACCTCTCCTCATAGGCCATGGTTTCCAAATCTTTCACCATTTTGGTCACCCTCCTCTGGACACATTCCAGCTTTGTTATTGTCCTTCCTGAACTGTAGTGTCCAGAACTGGACACAGTATTCCAGATAGTATCTGACCAAAGCAGGATAGAGTGGCACTATTACTTCTTTTGACCTGTACTCGTATTGATGCAGCCTAGAATTGCATTAGCTTTTTTAGCTGTCACGTCACACTGCTAACTCCTGCTCAGTTTTTGATCTACCAGGGGCCTTATCACAGTTCATTGTTATAACACTGTAATTCCATTTCAACTGCCATGAGAGCACATTGGAATTCTGGGATTTGCATTTTGGGAAAGGGCATTGAGAATTCTCAGTCAGAGAGCTCTAGGGCCTCACTAAACTATAAACTTCAGAATTGGCTTTTTTTTAGTTGTTCCATCTCAGTGCTGACTCAATTTTTGTGTTTGTCTATTTGTTTATATAATTGCTTATTGTTAGGCAGAAAATACTGGGTATTTTAGTGTATTTTTTCCATTATATGATGTTTCATATTTGTTAAATATGTATGTACGTATTTTAAAGAAGATCAGCACAACTGTTGGTTCTGGCAAGGTCTGGTGCCAACTGTACACTCCTTCTTGAACAACCCTTCTTGAATTGTGGTATCCAGAAACAGACACTGTATTCCAGGTAGGTTTGACTAAAGCAGAATAGAGTGGCACTTTTACTTCTCTTGGCCTAGACAGTATACTTCGATTGATGCAGCCTAGAATCGCATTGGCTTTTTTAGCTGTCACATCACACTACTAACTCCTGCTCAATTTATGGTCTGCCAGGGACTTATCACAGGCCCTTTTTGCATGGCATTTGTCATGCAAAAGGGCCTCTGGAGCATCATGTGATTGCAACAAGCATTTCAGATGACGTCCTCGCAATCGTGCCATGCTGCCGGGGCCAGCAGATGTCGATTGCGCACTACATCATTTTTGGCTTTTAGCTGAAAATGATGTGTGATCACACATCACTCCAGGGCTCTACACACATTACCGTCTGTGTGGAACCTTCGGAGCCACGGCCCTTGTGCTTCCTCCCTCAATGCAGCCTGGGAAAATACCCGTCTGCGCTGCAGAAGGAAGAGGCGGAGACCTCATGTTGCCTGCCAGCTGGCAGGCAGCTCCTACAAAGTCGGAGCAGAGGTGGCATGAGAGCCTCACAGAAGAGGCTACTTGCGTGATCCCCGTGTGACCACACCAGACACAGGTAAGCTCCAGAAAGGACCACAGTTCATTGTTATAACACTATTATTTCACTTCAACTGCCATGGCAGCACACTGTGGAATTCTGAGATTTGCAGTTAGGGAAAGGGCATTTAGAATTCTCAGCCAGAGAGCTCTTGGGACTCATTAAACTACAAACCTCAGAATTCCACAGGATGTTGTCCTGGCACTTAAAGTGGAATAATAGCACTATTACAGTACAGTGTAATAGGACCAGAAGACTCCTAGATCCTTTTCACACGTACTGTGGTCAAGCCCTTTCACATGTACTGATCTCTTTCATATGTACTGTGGTCAAACCAGGTGTCACTCATCTTATATCTGTGCATTTCTTTTCTTTTTTTCCTGCTCAAGTGAAGTACTTTACATTTCTCCCTATTAAAGTTCATTTTGTTAGTTTTGGCCCAACTGTCTAATCAGTTAAGTTAATTTTGAATTCTGATACTGTTATCTGGTGTATTAACTACCACTCCTGATTTGGTGTCATCTCCAAATTTGATAAGAATGCCCTCTATTCCTTCATCCAGGTCATTAATAAATCAATGATGTAAGAATTGCTCAGTTTTGGCTAGACAGCACCTTATTGGAATTATGCTAAATGCTGCTTAACCACAGTTTGGTAGAACAAAACAATAGCTGGGATCCTACAGAAGGTACAATGTGCATCTTTTGATGACAGAATTACAGAGATGCAACCATGCTAGTAAGTTGCAATGACGCAGAAGAGGGCAGAATACAAGATGTTCCATTGCACAATGGGGCACATGGAGCATTGATTTTGCTGCTGGTTTCACTTGCGTGGTGGGACCAATGGCACAGCTACGACTCTAGTCTGTTACTGAAAATAGGAATATGGTGCTGTGATAATGGGGCTTCCCATTATCTAGACTTGGCTGAAGGGGGATACTTCCCTCTTCAGATAAACGAAGGGTTAATGAGGTGTTGGGATTTAGGTTATACTTTTTATTGTGGGTCAGCCTCACAGGTCACAGGGGGAGAATTGCCCAGTCAAGGGGAAAGAGGTGAGCATCTTCGAGATGCTTCGAGATGCTTCGAAGGAGAAGTTATAAAAATCCTTGAGAGACCATGTGGCAGAGTGACAACAAAGGAACCTCCTGGAGATGGGATCTGTGCTAGTAGTAGGCTGCAGGCCTAGGCCTCGCCTCCTGGTCTCATTCCTCTCTTAGACCGTCTAAGCCTGTGAACCCAAATGTGAGTAACTAGAATAGGGTAGTTAGTCGCGTTAGGACTTTTTATTATTTTGGAGGTTGGCTGATCTTAAGAATGTATCTGTTGTTATAACTACTTGTAACTTAAGCGTACCTGGGAGGGGGGAGCCTCTCATGTGTATTATTGTCTTGTTTACTTGCATGACTTAAAATAAATGCTTTTCTGTAAAACCTCTGTTTCCTCTCCATTCCCACACCATTCTTCTGCACACGCTTAGACAGAACTTCTCTCACTCAGAAGAGGGAGAGAGGGAAAGGGGAAGGTCCTTAAGCATAGAGATTGGCAATCCACTGATCAGGGTCCCACTGTCCTGTTCAGTAATTAAGAATTCAGTGGGTAGTGGCAGCATGAGAATTAGTGAACACTGGGGAATTTCCTGCTCCTTTTCAAGGGTAGAAGTCAGGCTTGGGGGGGGGGGGCTGGAAATAAACTCAGTATGACATGGTGGCAGTGGTTTCCAAATTGGAGAGTTAAGGGTTAAATTACAGAAAGCAGGCTTCTCGGTTCTCACTCTTGCTATCTCATCTCCTGCAAAGGAAACAAGTAAGGGGGAGGGGGAGTGTGGGCAAAGCGGCATTGTTTGTCTAAACAGGCTTTCGAGATTTTTTTCCCTTTCTCTTCCTCCTTGCAGCAGGGAGGGGCAGAGGGCGCTTTTGGTGCCAGGGCTGGCTGCCTGGTCATACAGAGCCACTCTTTAGGAATGAGTGAGTTCTAGATTTTCCTCTTCCTACTTTTACAGTGGGAGATGGATTTTTTTAAAAAAATTTAAATATATTTATCACATGACAGATAATACAGTGAACTGTGCCATCCTAGGCATGCTGTAGGTACATTCCAATGAAAGTTTAGACCAGTTCGTGGTTGTTCCCATCTTTTTAAAGAAGGTTTAAGAAGATTACTCTTCTCTCCATGGTTTTGATGGATTTTTAAAGCTGCAAAACTCTGGCATTGTGCTTCTGAGTAAGCAGTTGGCATTTTTTTTTCCCCCTTTACTTCCTACAGTCAGCTCTGAGCAGGCAGGCTGGCTGGAATTTGCAAGTGAATAGGAGTTCTTTGTTGCAGGCAGGCTGGCAGGAATTTGCTAAGTACTTCTCCTTGAGTCTCACTGAGGCAGAGTTTTTTTTCTTTCTCTCTGCGGGGGGAGAAAGGCTTTAAGATTTCTCTACACCTTCCACTTTCTTATCTTTGGGTATCTGGCAATAGGTACTCTTTCGATCAGCCAATCAGACTTTTTTTTTTTTTTTTTGGAAGCTCTAGTGTGCACATAGATAGTTAGCAGTCTATGAACCTCAGGTCTGGAAGAATGCTATCATACAGAATGGATGCTGAACCTGCACCGACCCCTAGTGGCAGCTATGCCACACAGCAGGATGCTACAGAAGATAGCTCATCTGCTCATGCAGCTACCCCTAGTGGTAGTAATCTGGCACAGCAAGGGACTGCAGCACAGAGACCCCCTCCACCAGCAACAACCTTTAGTGGCCGTACTGACTCTCCTGCTGCTTTCTGGGAATCAATACGGCTCATGCATGACAAGTTAACACCTGAACAAATTTTGGGGTTCCTGGACAAGACGATGGACATGATGCACCTGAACTCTGGACAGGCCTCCACTGGAATCCAGGAGGCTATCCAGCTGAACCCAAAGCCATGACCTGCCATTACCCACGTCAGATAGCTTCCAACCTACACTGACTCAGAGGATTTTGAATCTTTTGTCACCTCCTTTATTCATGCAGCAAATGATTTTGGGATTCCTGAGGAGAACTACATGCGTGAACTTCATCCTCATCTCACAGGGACTCTATGAGAGGTGGAAGCCCGCATGCCCATTGCTGAAATGCATGATTTCTCCAAATTCGTGGCCCTAGCCCGGGAGAAACTTGGACTCACACCGGTGATGGCTAAGGCCTGCTTTCGAAATACCAGGAAGAAACCTGGTGCAACCTACCGGGAAATGGCTTATTCAATTCAGCAAACACTGGAAACTTGGATGCAAGCAGCTCAGGCTTCCACAAAGGAAGATATCCTGTTCCAGGTAGCATTGGAGCATTTCTTGAATCACATACCCCTGCAGACAGCGTCTTTTGTGTTACAACAAGAACCTAAATCACTGGTGGAGGCAGCCAAGGCAGCAGACAGGTTTGTTGCCTCCGGAGGTGAGGAGGCATTCTGGCCTACTGTTGCAATGCCTTCTACAGACAAGCAGGAATCCCAACCACACCAAGATATCTTTTGACAACCTGTACAGAAGCACAACACTTCTGCCCCAAGGTCATCACTAAATGACACTAACCCGACACCTCAGCTGAACTGCTCTACCACAAAGTCACAGCCCCGCCCTGACCAGCAGTCTGTGGCAGGCGCTCAGGGCCAGCCAGGGAAAAAGGCTGGCCCAAAATGCTTTATCTGTGGGGAGCTAGGACATATTAAAGCCAACTGTAAGCAGAAGCCTAAGTTGGCCCAGTTAGTGGTTGCGTCGACGTCCAGAGACACTGCCACTGGTTCCCCAATTGCTCCTGATCCTGACATGATCCCTAATCACAGAAGACACACACTGGGGGTAGGGGACAGGAAAGAGACACTGGAGCCCAACTTTCTACTATTCATCATTCATATCTGGATCCCGGTCTTGTTGATCACCACATCAAAATCACCATCAGGGCCTTCAGAGCTCCTCCAGCACAACTACCAACGGCACGTGTTCCTGTTCAGTACAAGGGCTAGAAGGGTGTTTGGACTTTTGCTGTTTATGATGACTTCGAATGTCCTGCCCTGTTGGGTGATGATCTTGTCTTCCATGCCAGTCAAGCCCTGAAAGAGTCCAGACGGCATGCCATGACAACTCGCAGCCTGAGCAGAGGTCAGTCTTCACTGCAACCAGAGGATCAGCCTAAACTTGGACTGCAGTCACAGTCTCCTGCCACACCAGAAGGAGTCCTGCCTGAAGAGGTGGCAGAACCTGGGGCAGGCTCTCACCACAGCATCGTGGGCCCGGGGATCGAGACCTTTCTTGCTGATACCTCGGATGTCGGAGCAGCTGCTGGCGGAAGTCCAGGAAGAACTTCTCCATGCCAGGAGGCTTGTCAGCCTGGTCTCAAGCTGGCCCCTGTCCAGCAGTCAATGATTCCGGTCACACCTGGCTCAGTGCTGCCCAGGGGGGTGGGAGAGTCTCAGGTGAGCATCGAGCAGAGTCAGGTGCTGGACAACTTGCCTGAGATGCAAAAGGCTGGTGCAGAGGAGGAAGATCCAAAAACGCTGACTCCAAAGTCAGCAAGAGAATCAAAAGCAGCTGAAACTCCAGAGGACACTCCAGACAAGGGAACAGAACCTGGAGAAACTGCAATGCAATGACAATCTGAGGTGAGTCTGCCACTCCGGGTGGAGCAGCTGGTTCCTGTTCAGCAACAGCAGTTCCAGAAGGACCAGGAAACAGACCAGAGCCTTCAAGCTACCTGGACCAGGGCAAAGGAAGAGGCAAAGTCTCCTCTAAAGACAAAAGGGACTGGATTTGTAATAGTTAAGGGCCTATTATATCGTGAGCCTGGCCCAAGGGGTAGCAAGGGAGGCGTGCGCGCTCAGAGACAATTGCTGGTGCCTTCTAAGTATAAAGCCAAACTATTGAGTCTGGCTCATGATCATCCTAGTGGACATGCTGGGGTGAATCGAACCAAGGATAGACTGGGGAAGTCCTTCTACTGGGAGGGGATGGGCAAGGATGTTACTGACTATGTCCGATCCTGTGAGCTTTACCAGAAAGTAGGGAAATCCCAGGATCGGACCAACGCCCCTCTCCAACCACTTCCTATCATGGATGTCCCATTCCAGAGAGTGGCTGTGGACATGATGGGACCTTTCCCTAGGAAGACTGCTAGGGGAAAGAGGTATGTGCTCACCTTTGTGGACTTTTGCACTCGTTGGCCAGAAGACATTCCACTGGGTGGGATCTCAGCTAAAGCAGTAGCCCAAGCTCTGACAGACATATTTGCAAGAGTAGGTTGGCCTGCAGAGATTTTAACGGATGCAGCTTCCAATTTCAACTCCAAGGTCATGCAGCGCCTGTTAGAGGCATATAGTGTGCACCATCTTACATCAGTACCTTACCATCACCAAACTAATGGGTTGGTAGAGCATTTTAATGCAACTTTGGGGGCCATGATCCGTAAGTTTGTGAATGAACATTCCAATGACTTGGACAATGACATTTCCCAGAGGAGAGAGCAGAGGGGGAGCTGGGTCTGTGAAGACATCCTAGAACAGGTGTGTTTACAGGCTTGTGGGGCTGTGCTTGTTTGTCTGTTTGTTTGCTTGTTTTTGTTTAGTCTCCTTGTGCTGGTGTGCTCTTCCAGAGCACACGGTCTGATTAATGAGAGGGAGGAGCCAGCTAGGGAGGAGGAGTCTTATTAGGAGCTCCCAACAGAGTGCGCCTTTGGTGTGAGCTGTTGAAGTCCTCTACTTCAATCCTTCAAGTTTAACCCTTGGCAATCAGTAGAGCAGACATAGCTTATACAGCTGAATTTCAGAAAGAAAGCCCAGTTATTCTTTCTAGAACTACTTCCTGTACTACTCTCTGTAGTATCTAGGATGGAAGGTGAGGGAGCTGCCGCGGTCACCTGTAGCACTTGTGGGATGTTCCTTTTCTTGCCACAAGATGTTGTCGGGTACACCTGCACCAAGTGCAAGCTGGTGACCTTCTTGGAGGAGAGGGTTTGCCAGCTGGAGGCACGAGTTTTTAGTCTTCATCTTATTAGGGAAGGGGAGGAGTTTTTGGATAGGGCAGAGAAGGCGTACCAGAGGACCAAATGTGCAGAGGAGCTGCCAGATCAGTCAACACACTGTGCCAGGAAACGGAGGCTTGGGGAAATGTCACACAAAGAAGCGGAAGGTCCAGGAAGGTAACAGAGACTCTCAACCTACACAATCGCTTCAAAGTTCTTGGCCTTACGAATGATGAGGAGAACCAGGAGGAGGGAACAGAATGTCAACAAGAAGGAATCCAACTTCTGCAATGGGAACTAGATCAACGCTCCCAATCTCAACAGAATGCCCAGGCAGTCCTAGAAGAACATGCTCGTCGAGGAGCCCCAGACCAGCCTCAGAGGAGGCGAGTTCTGGTTGTTGGGGACACCTTGCTCAGAGGAACCGAAACGGCAATTTGCAAACCGGACAAGCTCAATCGAGAGGTCTGCTGTCTTCCTCGGGCCAAGTTCAACCACAGAACGGAGAGGCTAACCAGGCTGGTCAAGCCCACTGACCATAAGCCCCTCATTGTGGTTCATGTCGGAACCAATGACACTGCAAGGAGCAGCTTTTACCACATCACAATGGACTATGAGCTTATGGGGACGGAGCTTAAGGACCTTGGTGCGCAGGTGGTCATTTCATCTCTCCTCCCTGTTCAAGGATATGGCGCATGTAGGGAAAGGACAATAGCAGAGGTCAACAACTGGCTCCACACATGGTGCCGCCAGCAACGGTTTGGGTTTTTGGAACACAGCCTGAATTTCCATGAATGTGGGCTTCTGGCAAGGGATGGGCTGCACCTCACGAAACTTGGCAGGAATGTTTTTGTAAACAGTCTCGCAAGGAGGATTAAGAGGTCTTTAAACTAAGTTCTGCTGGGGAGGGAGACAATACTATTCAAGGCCAGGACTCGGCGAGCTCAGGGGGAAAAGGCCCAAATGATATTGACCAAGTAGTACAAGCATCCAATGGTGGGAGGAGTAGAATCTATAGTACAGGACTTGCAGGAAGGGCCCGGGGACTTAAGTGTCTCTACACTAACGCACAGAGTATGGGAAACAAGCAAGATGAACTTGAACTCCTAGTACAACAAAATAAATACGATTTGATAGGCATCACTGAGACCTGGTGGGATGAGTCTCATGATTGGAATGTAGGAATAGAGGGGTATAGCCTATTTTGTAGAAATAGACCAAACAAGAAAGGAGGAGGAGTAGCCTTTTATGTCAAGGATGTTTTCACCTGTGAAGAGATCCGTGACTTAAACCCAGAAAGCCAGGTCGAGAGCATCTGGATAAGAATTAAGGGAGTGAGAAACAATAGGGATATTCTGGTGGGGGTTTACTACGGATCTCCAACCCAGACTGAGGACTTTGATGACGCCTTCCTCAACCAAATGATTGCACATTCAAAAAGGAGAGATACAGTAATAGTAGGAGATTTCAATTACCCGTATATATGTTGGCAGTCAAACTCTGCCAAGACAGCAAGGTCCAGCAAGATTCTTGCTGGTCTTGCAGACAATATCATGGTCCAGAAGGTGGAAGAGGCCACAAGGGGATCAAATATTCTAGATCTGATCCTGACCAATAGGGATGACCTTGTTAATGAGGTAGAAGTGGTTGGATCTTTAGGGGGGAGTGACCATGCCCTACTGGAATTTGGCATTCAGTGGGAAGGAGAAGATAAGTGTAGCCAGACACTCATCTTAGATTTTAAAAAAGCGGACTTCTGTAAACTTAGGGAGCTGCTGGCTGGAATTCCGTGGTCAAGAATAGTGAAAGGGAAAGGAGTTCAGGAAGCATGGGAGTTCCTTAAAAGGGAGATACTGAAGGCACAGTCTAAACCTGTGCCAATAAGGAGGAAACATGGAAGGCATCTGAAGAAACCAGAATGGTTGACTAAAGAACTCTCAGTTGAACTAAGTGTTAAGAGAAACATGTACAGGAAATGGAAGAAGGGGGAAACCACCAAAGAAGAATTTAAGCAAGTAGCTAGGAGGTGTAGGGAGGAGGTCAGAAAGGCTAAAGCACAGAACGAACTTAGGCTGGCCAGAGACATCAAAAACAATAAAAAGAGTTTTTTAAACATGTCTGCAGCAAAAGGAAGAAGAAGGAGATGATAGGGTCGCCGCGCAGAGAAGATGGTGAATTCCTAACAGGGGGAAGAGAAAAGGCAGAACTACTTAACACCTTCTTTGCCTCAGTTTTTTCCCAGATGGACACAAGCACTCAACCTGGCGGTTGGGGAGCAGGGGAGGAAGCAGGGGAAATGAGGCACATAATAGGTAGAGAGGTGGTATAGGAATACCTGGCCACACTGGATGAATTCAAGTCTCCAGGGCCAGATGAATTGCATCCTAGGATATTAAAAGAACTGGCAGAGGTCATTTCGGAACCGCTTGCTATAATCTTTGAGAAATCTTGGAGGACAGGAGAAGTTCCAGCAGACTGGAAGAGGGCAAATGTTGTCCCCATCTTCAAGAAGGGAAAAAAAGAGGACCCACATAATTATCGCCCAGTCAGCCTGACGTCAGTACCCGGAAAGATTCTGGAGCAGATCATTAAGCAGTCAGTTTCTAATCACTTAGAAAGTAACGCGGTAATCACGAGAAGTCAACATGGATTTCTCACAAATAAGTCATGCCAGACTAATCTTATCTCTTTTTATGATAGAGTTACTAGCTTGATAGATGAAGGGAATGCTGTGGATGTAGCATATCTCGATTTCAGTAAGGCCTTTGACAAAGTTCCATATGACATTCTTGCAAAGAAGCTAGTAAAATGCGGGCTGGACAGGGCTACTGTTAATTGGATTTGTAATTGGTTGACCGACTGAACCCAAAGGGTGATCACGAATGGCTGCTTTTCATCCTGGAGAGAAGTGACTAGCGGGGTGCCACAGGGTTCTGTCCTGGGCCCAGTACTGTTCAATATTTTTATCAACAACTTGGATGAAAGGATAGAGGGCATGCTCATCAAATTTGCAGATGACACCAAATTGGGAGGGGTTGCTAATACGCCAGAGGACAGGATCAAAATTCAAAATGACCTGGACAGATTGGAGAGGTGGGCCAAGGCTAACAAAATGAAATTCAACAGAGAGAAGTGTAAGGTCCTACACTTAGGTAGAAAAAATGGAATACAGAAATATAGAATGGGGAACACGTGACTGGATAGCAGTACGTGTGAAAGAGATCTAGGAGTCTTAATAGACTACAAGCTGAACAGGAGTCAGCAGTGTGATGCAGCAGCCATCAAAGCCAAGGCAATTCTTGGCTGCATCAATAGGAGTATGGTGTCTAGATTGAGGGAGGTACTGGTACCACTCTACTCTGCTTTGGTTAGACCTCATCTTGAATACTGTGTCCAATTCTGGGCACCCCAATTCAAGAAGGACATGGTCAGGCTGGAGCAGGTCCAGAAGAGTGCAACCAAAATGGTGAGAGGCCTGGAAGCCATGCCCTATGAGGATAGACTTAGAGAGCTGGGCGTGTTTAGTCTGCAGAAGAGAAGGTTAAGAGGGGACACGATAGCCATGTTTAAACATTTGAAGGGATGCCATGTAGAGGAAGGAGAGGCCTTGTTTTCTGCTGCTCCAGAGACCAGGACAAGGAGCAATGGATTCAAGCTGCAGGAAAGGAGATTCTAGCTGAACCTCAGGAAGAACTTCCTGACAGTCAGGGCTGTCCGGTAGTGGAATATGCTGCCTCGGAGTGTGGTGGAGTCTCCTTCTTTGGAGGTTTTTAAGCAGAGGCTAGATGGCCATCTGTCGGGAGTGCTTTGAGGGTGTTCCTGCATGGCAGGGGGTTGGACTGGATGGCCCGTGTGGTGTCTTCCGACTCTCCATTTCTATCATTCTATGATTCTATGACTTAGCTCTACAGCAGTTCTTGTTTGCTTACAGATCTGTTCCACACCCAACCTGGGTTACTCACCCTTTGAGCTGGTCTATGGCCATAATGTGAAAGGGCCATTACAGCTGGTTCAAAGTCAGTGGGAGGGAATTATCCCTTCTTCAGAGACTAATGTGGTTGATTTTGTGACTAACTTGCAGAATACTCTCAGGGAAGCATGGGCAGATGCTTATGAGAATCTGCAAGAGGCACAAGAGAAACAGAAGACCTGGTATGACCAGTGGGCCAGAGAACGTTGTTTTGAGAAAGGAGACCAAGTGATGGTCCTGAAGGTTATCCAGTCTAACAAGATGGAAACTTCCTGGGAAGGTCCTGCCACAGTGCAAGAACACATTGGGACAGTGAACTATCTCATACAGTTTCCAGACTCGAAGGTCAAGCCAAAAATGTATCATTTGAATTCACTGAAACACTTCTACGAGAGGCCCAGTCATCTTCTCACACTTTCAGTCCAGGAAGATGAGGCGGAAGAGTGGCCTGAAGGTGCTTTCTATGATCGGGAGGTTGGTAGCTTGGAAGATGTTTAACCCTCCCCAAGACTCAATGCTAACCAACGCGAGCAGTTCTCTCAATTGACTGGCAAGTTCACCACCCTGTTTTCACCTGTCCCAGGTTGCACCACAGACCCTCAACATGTGGTAGCCACAGATGACAGCAGGCCATCAGCAGAACAGCTACAACGAGTGTCACCAAAGGGGAAAGAGGTGATAGAGAGAGAGGTGAAAGAGATGTTGGACATGGGGATCATTCGCCCATCACGCAGTCCATGGGCATCCTCAGTCGTACTTGTGCCCAAGAAAGGGGGAACGGACATAAGCTTTTGTGTAGCTCAGTATGACAGGTGCAACATTGCAATTCAGCTTTACATGACTGTAAATCAGTTTACGATGATGTAACTTCCCAAAAGGATGCCAGTCAACAGTTTTTAAAAAGATAAGTAATAAAAGGAAGAGGGACCAGGATCAGTGGTTATTTGTTTTTTAATGCACAGAGAAACGATCCTACAATAACCAATGAAACCAGCTGTCTAGCATAGAATTTTTTTTCTGTTCCATCTAGAGGTTTACACTTCACTTCAATGGCTTTGTATCCCAGTCTATGCATCATTGTTCACCATTTTTTTTCAGAAAATTATGCCTGATGAAACCTAGAGAAAGAAAGAAAGAAAGAAAGAAAGAAAAAAGATTCAGTGTCAGACCTGGGGGGTGGGTAGCTCCAATGGGATGTCAGGTGAGAAGATCCCACCTTGAGATTGCATAAAATAGAAGTCTATGTGCAGGGTTAAGCTTTAAGGAAGCCCATTATTCAAATAGCAATGATATACAACTGAACCAAGGCATGCAGAACTCTCTCCCCAGCCTTGACTCTCTTTCTGCAACCTGGGCATTCTGCACTGGACAAAAATGTCCAACCACATTTGTAGGAGAACATGTGCATAATTAAGTTTCCAACATTTATTTTAATTAACCAATTAATTAAATCTTTTTTTTTAGTTCTAAAATTAAAATATTATTTTTGATATATATTTAGCTGCAGTAACGTAGTTATTGCAAGTGTTTGTAGTGGAAACATTGCTACAAAATAATCAGTGGTATTAGCTGCAGGTTGACACAACTGATCTAACAGTTCTCAGGATAGGGGAATCCTGCCTGTAGCAAAGCTCTTACAGTCAAGAAGCTCTTCCTAATGTTTATGTGGCATCTCTTTTTCTTGTAATTTGTATTCATTGGTTTGCATTTCAGTCTCTGGAGCAGCAGGAAAAAAGCTTGCTCCATTTTCTACATGGTATCCATTCCAGAATTTAAATATGGCTATCATGTCAGCCCTCAATCTTCTCTTCCTCAAGGTGAACAGTTCCAACTCTACGCTGTTCCTCATAAGGTTTGATTTCTAGACCTTTGGCTATCTTAGTCATCCTCCTCTGAACACTTTGCCAATATCCTTCTTGATCTGTGGTGGTCAGAACTGTATTCTATTCAAAACTATTCTGTAGACCTATGATTCCCTATATTCCAGGCTGCTTGAAGGACCATATCTCCCTTTCTAAGTCCACAAGAGCTCTAGGTTTATCTGGTGAGGCCCTTGTCTCAGTCCCACCAACTTCTCAGCCAACTTCTCAGCTCCAGCTGCTGCTCCCAGACTTTGGGTCCCTCCTTGTGGTCCTTCTGCTGGTAAGTTAAAATGTTCTTATGCCATCTGGCTTTTAGAAACTGATTGGGATGGGCTTTTAATGCTGTATAGTGCTGTTCTTATGGTCTGTGTATAGCTTTTTAAAATTAATTTTAACATTTTTAACTTTATAAATTGTTTAATTTTAAAAATAATTTTATTGAAGTTTTTGTACAGTTTTCTTTAACCTGTATTGTTTTTAAATATATTGTTAGCTACCTTTAGCCTCATTATTGGAAGAAAGACAAGATTTAAAAAAAATGAATAAAATCATAATCATCATAGAACTATAGTGTCTAGGTCAAGCAAAGCAATATGATCAATCTATTCTCCTTTGGTCAGACCCCACCTGGAAAACAGTGTCTAGTTCTGGAAGGATATTGATAAGCTGGGACGTGCTCAGAGGGGGGCAACCAAAATGGTAAATGGAATGGAGCCCATTCTGTATGATAAGCAGCTTAGGGAGCTGTACATTTAGCCTGGAGAAGAGAAGGTTAAGAGGCAACATGATAACCATGTTTAAATATTTGAAGGGATGTCATCTGGAGGATAGAGCAAGCCTGTTTTCTGCTGTTCCAGAAAGTAGGACATGGAGCAATGGCTTCAAACTCCACAAAAAGAGATTCCATATAAACTTTAGGAAGAACTTCTTGATGGTAAGGACAGTTTGACAGTGGAATATGGCACCTGGAAGTGTGGTGGAGTCTCTTTCTTTGGAGGTTTTTAAATAGGGATTGGATGGCCATCTGTCAGAAATGCTTTGATGGTGTATTCCTGCATGGCAGAATGGGGTTGGAGTGGATGGCCCTTTTGGTCTCTTTCAACTCTATGGCCATTTCTGCACTGGCATGTTATAGCGCTATGATTCCACTTTCAACATTCTATGGAATCCTGGGGTTTGCAGTTTCAGGAGGGGCGATCTGGCCCCCTCCCAAAACTGCAAACCCCAGGATTCCATAGGATGTTGAAAGTGGAATCATAGCACTATAACAGGCTAGTGCGGAAATGGCCTATGATTTATGGTTCTATGGTCGTCATCATCTATTACTTCCCTTGATCTGGACACTATACTCCAAATGATGTCCCCTAGAAATGAGTGTCAATAACTTGAAGCAGTGCATTTGTTCTAAATCTGGTGCCATGCTTACCATTTACAACACCTCAAGGTTCCCCCTTGGCAGGTCCCCACCTCAACAGACAGACCTCTGCATGGCGCAGGCATGCAGGATCCACCTCCTCTACCACAAGCAATTGTGTCTTCATATGGTCCTTGAGTATTTCCTGTATGGGAAAAATATTTAGTTATGAGAATGGTTTGGAAGAACATGTGAAGAATAAGAATGTATTATGCTGTTGGGTAAAACTTCTGGTCACCATAAACTGATTCCAATGAAACTGAAATAGAAACCAAAGAATCAACTGAGTAAAACTGGAGTAATGAGAACTAAAGTAAGATGAACCCTATATCTGACTCAAAGGAAATCTGTGATAGTTCTTTGCCTAAATTAAACTAAAATAAACTTTGTTGTTGTGTGCCTTCATTTCTGATTTATGGCAACAGGGAAGTGAACCTATCATGGAGTTTTCTTGACAGGTTTTGTTGTCATTGCTCTTCTCTGAGGCTGAGGCCATTTCCACACTAGACTGTTATAGCACTATTATTCCACTTTCAACATCCTATGGAATCCTAGGGTTTGCAGGATTCCATAGGATGTTGAAAGTGGAATAATAGTGCTATAACCGTTTAGTGCAGAAATGGCTTGAGACAGTGTGACTTGGCCCAGCGGGTTTCCGTGGCTGAATGGGGATTTGAATCCTGTTTTCCAAGAATTGTAGTCCAGTGTTTAAACCACTGTATCACACTGACTCAAATAAGCCTTACCTCACCATTCATCTTGGTGAACTTTATTCACACTGTGATGAGACAGAAATTAATTCATTTCCACCTCCGAAACAAAAATGTAAACTGGCATACAGTTGCAGTTAGCTATCCATATTTTCATCAGTTTTCTGCATCAGTTCTCCAATTTTATACTGCACATAAAATGGTTTTCATAAGGGAAAAATGTGCACTCAAAAATATGTGTCACTGAATATAATGTAAAAATGGGTTACGTTAGGGGAAAGTTAGTGCATAAAATGTGTATACTAAAAAAAAGAATGTGAAAACGTTCACATTAATGGAAATACACATAAAAGCACAAGTTAATTTAAATATAGTTGTGTGTGTGTGTGTGTGTGTGTGTGTGTGTGCTTTAATGAGAGTGGATTCTTACTACTTTGGTATCAAATGCCACGTTTCCTTCTCTGGACTGAGATCAGGAAAAGCCTGAGTGATAGGCAATTAAAAAGCAACAGCAAGCCATCTAAATTTCAGAACAAATACATGATTAGACTATTGATGTAAAGAATATTCAACAATTTATTAGCCCTTGATGAAAAAGGGGTTTTCCAGCTGTTGGGATTCCCTGTCAAGGAAATCTAGAGTATTCGTCACTGTCTGTATAAAATAAAACTGAACTGAAACACGTCATATTTCATTACCCAGAAAATGTGATTTTTCTGCTCAGGAAACTCTGTATTTTCTGAATAAAAATTTTCCAAAGAGAAAAGAAGTTTCCTGCATAAAATACCATGGCCTGTTTTGCACGGCATTTTCCATGCGAAAAAGGGCCTGGAGTGTCACGCGATTGTGAGGAGCGATCTGCACGACGCGCTCACAATCGCGTGACGCTCCAGGGGCCGGCAGGCACCAATCACGCACCTTTTCATTTTTGGCTAGAAGCCGAAAATGGTGCATGATCGCACATTGCTCTGAGGCCCCACGCGTACTTATGTGGCTTGCGGAGCCTCCGGAGCCGCTCCAGTCGTGCCTCCTGCCCCAGCACAGCCTGGGAAACTCCCAGGCTGTGCTGAGGAAGGAAGAGGCGGGGCTCTTGCATGAGCAGGCAACTCATGTGGAGCTGAAGCAGCAGGGACATGAGACCCTCTCGCTGGAGGCTGCTCGTGTGATTCCCACAACCCAGCACTGGAAGAAGGTAAGGTGCGGAAAGGGCACACGTTTTCATGATTAAAAATACACTTTTTAATATCCTAGATCATGAAGAGTCTTGGAAACTGGATTTCTATTATCCATTCTTGCCTACAAGAATAAAATTAAGGAACATTTACATTCCTAGATGAGAGAGAGAGAGGTTTGTAGCATAAGCTTTCATCCAATTTCTTTCTCTCAGTCTCAAAGGTGCTGCAAGATTCCTTTGCATACTTATCTAGACTACTACAGAAATGTTTTTGAAATGTTTTTGAATATTCCTAGATTGGATACAAACACAAATTTCCTGGGGAAAAAAATGCATGAAATCTATATGAAAACACAGGGTTAAGGGAGAAGAGCTAAATGGAGCAGAAAATAGGCACTACGTAGCACACAGCCAAATGCACCTGAAGCTCTGTCCAAGTATGTAACTGAAAGCTGTTCGGATTTGGAAGAAGAGCTGGTCAAAGAGAAGAATATTTAATATTTAGTCAAACAAATTACAACCTAACAGGTCAGAGTGGAAGTGATAGGAAGGGATCCTTTACCAATTTAATCCAGGATTATTGGTTGTGCTTCCAGCTACGGAGTCTACTTGCTTCTGATAGGACCTCCTCCCATAACTGCCAATGATCACAAGCTATAAAGATATTGCAAATCCCTAGTATTCTTTCATTACAAGGAAAAGATCCTTTTCCAGAAGTCACCCCTGGAATTTCCTCCTCATCAGGAAAATTAAATAGCTGAACGTTTCTCTTTTTGTTTCCATGGTTTGGAATACCCCTTTAGTTTCCCCAGCTGTTGCCAACTACTAGATATCAAAATTCAACATAGAACATTGTAAGGAGCCAATTACTTTCCACTTTTCCCTGGCTGTTGGTGAATTCACCATTGTGTAGAGCAAACCAGTTCTAGCTCTTCCCTAGCTGTTACTGAAATGAATTCCAGGTTTGCTGGTCTTCCAGCGCCCTCTAGCTAAGCTCTTCTTACCTGGAACAGCTTGGTAGGAAAGAATGAAGATAGTAAAGACAAAGAACAGGGCCCTCATGGTTAATGCTCAGCGCAGTTCCTTGGAAGAGACAGGAGTTTGAAGATAAGGCCAAATAGGATTCAGCAGCCAAGCATGAGGGTATTTATGAGGATGATAAGGGACAAAAGAGTCAAAGGTGATTTTCCACTGCTCATTTCATAGGCCAGGTTCACATTCCGCCCCCCAGCATCCACCCCCAATCTCAGTGAGGCAGGTTTATGAGTCCTACATTACAAGCAGGTTACAAAACTCTTCTTTTTGGGCTACATCCAAAAGCCAGAGTCTCACAATTATTTAACTTTTTCTTTCCCTGCCTGCTGATGGGCTGTTCCCAAAAGAAGATTCAGGATTGGTTGGGAAAAGAGGTGGACTCTGAATTGGCTTACTAGCTGTCTGACTAAGGGTCATCTTTTCTAGCATTCTTTTCCTAATGGAATATGAAAGTCACGAAGGTAATTCTTTCCCCATTGTTTGTTTGGCATTCAAAGATACATGCTACGGTACATCAGGTTCAATTTTGTGGCAATAGGTAACAGGATACCATGGTTGAGAGCCATGACTCTATATGGATGTTCCTGACACACATACTTGACAAACATACATATGCCAGAAGTCAAATTGTGACATCCAGCAATGGATTATGGTCAGAGATGGAAAAGAATTTCAGTGGCTTTGAAACAATCATAGAATTTGCTCATTTTACACCTCCTGAAACTGATTGTGAGATAAAGCACACCTTTCCTGAGAAATATAAACATTTGTGAAGCTTGTGTTGCACACTGTTGTTGTTAATATGTGCCTTCAAATCATTTCTGACTTATAGTAACCTTAACCTATCATGCATTTTTCTGGGGCTGAGAGTGTGTAATGTACCAGTAGGTTTCCATGGCCAAGAGGGGAATTGAGCCCTCTTCTTCTGGGTTGTAGCCCAAAGCTCAAATCACTACACCACTCTGGCTCTGTATTACCCATTCAGAATCCTGCATACATTTTTTAAAAAGTGAATGTTTCAAAATGAATGGAATTGAATAATATGCACAAGGATATTTAACAAAGTCTTCTGTGATATTCCCACAAGCAAGTTGGTGAATGTGGGTTAAACAATGTTGCAGTTAAGACAATCTATAATTGTTGACATATGTAATCCAGAAAGTAGTCACTAATGGTTGCTTTTCATCCTGGAAAGAAGTGACTAGTAAGGTGCCTCAGGATTCTGTCCCAAGTCCAGTGTTTTCTTACATTTTTATAAATAGCTTGAACAGTGGAATAGGAGACATGCTTATCAAATTTGCAGATGACACCATTTTTTTGGGAGGGGGAGGAAATTAATTCTCCAGGAGGTACGTCAGATTTCAAAATGATCTTGAAAGATGGGAGATCTGGGGCAAAAGTAACAAAAGGAATTTCTACTGGGATAAATGTAAGATACTATGTCTAGGAAGGAAAAATGAAATGTACAGATATAAAATGAGTGATACTTGGATTGAAAGCATAGAGTCATAGAATCATAGAGTTGGAAGGGCTTCACAGGCTGTCTAGTTCAATCTCCTGTTCAAAGCAGGATCTCCAGCTAAAGCATCCCTAGCAGGTAGCTAATCTGCCTCTTTTTGAAGTGGAGAGAAGAAAACTCTACCCCCTCTCCAGGCAATTGATTCCATTGCTGAACTGCTCTTAAATTCCTTCTAATGCTCAGTTGGAACCTTCAGTCCTGTAACTTCAGACCATTAGACCTGACCCTTCTCTCTGGGGCAGCAAAGAACAAGCATTCCCTCTCCTCTCTGTGACAGCCCTTGGGGTATTTAAAAATGTGCAATCATGTAATGCCTCAGTTTTCTCTTTACCAAGTCAAGCATGCCCAGTTCCTTCAACCCTTTGTCATATGTTTTGTTCTCCATGCCTCTCATCATCCTTGTTGGCATTCTCTGAATCTGATCTAACTTATTTATATCCTTCTTAAAATGAAGCACCCAGCACTGAACACACTACTCCAGATCACATCTGACCAGTGCAGAATATAGTGGGACTATTACTTCCCATAACTTGGAAACTATGCTTCTATTAACACAGGCTAAAACAGGATTCACTTTCTTTGCTGCAGCATCACACTGCTGGCTCATTTTCAACTTACTATCAATAGTAATCCCATGGTTCTTTTGGCGTAAGTATTGCTGAGCCATGTTTCTCCAATCCTAGTCCTGTGCATTTAGTTCTTGTAACCTAAATGTAGAATTTTGCATTTGTCTCTATTGAATTTATTTTTTCAAAAATTTCTACCCAGTTCTCTAATTTATCTAGGTCCTTTTCAATTTTCTTCCTATCATCCATGTGTTAGTCACCCCTCCCATCTTTGTGTAATCTGCAAATTTAATAACAATTCCCTCTACGCCATCATCTAAGGCCCTTTCTGCAGGACGACACTCTCACACGTCAGCCTCTCACAATCCCAACAGTGCCTCTGCTGGCATGGGAGCATCTCTCCAGTGGTCCCCTCCATGTCTGACTGGATGCCTGCAGAAGGGAGCATGAGGGACATACCTCTTCCTTCTGCACTTCAGCTGCCCTTCTTCCCATGTTGCAGTGGGGAAGGGATCGTGCTTCTGGCCCCTCTGCATGGCCAGCTGTGATGGAAGACTCATGCAATCAGAGGTCATTGACGGAGTTTTTCTATCAATGATATACCCCACAATTACATCAGCTGGTGACAGAAGAAGGGCAGGAGTGTGACAAAGTCATGAGGAAGTGTCATTGTGGTCCCACTCCTCTCAAGTCCCCATGCTGGGAGGATGCTGTCCTGTGGAAGGTGCCTAAGTTACTGGTAAAAATGTTAAAGAGTAATGAGTGGTAATAGAAACCCAAGGCACTCCACTTGAGACCTCCTTTCAGTATGAAGCACAGCCACTGGTGATGACTCTTTGAACATGGTTTTCCAACAAATTATAGATCCATTTGACAGTGTTCCAATCTATTCCACGTTTACTCAATAGGCTAACCAAAACACTGTGGGAGACCTTATCAAGTGTTTTGCTGAAATCCAGGTAAATTAAATCTACAACATTCTCACCCTCTGCTATACCAGTGATCTGACTGAAAAAAAGATATAAGATTAGTTTGGCAGGATTTCATCCTGACAAACCCATGTTGACTCCTACTAATTCCTTCATTGTCATCAAGAGACTTGCAGACAGACTGCTGTACAGCCCATTCTGATATTATTGCTGGTATTGAGGTTAGGCTGACTGGTCTTTAGTTTCCTAAATTTTCTTTTTTGCCTATTTGAAAGAGAGAGATAATATTTGCTCTTCACCAGTCCTTTTGCACCTCACCTGTTCTCCAAGATTTCTCAAAAATGATGGCAAGGGATTCAGAGTATACATTAGGAAGTTCCCTCAGTACTTTGGGATGTAATTCATTTAACTCAGCAGATATTAACTCATTTAGGATTTCTAGGTGATTCCTGACTAAGGCCATTTCCGCACTAGACTGTTATAGTGCTATTATTCCACTGTCAACATCCTACAGAGTCTTGGAGTTTGCAGTTTAAAGAGGGGCCTTTGAACAGTCTAGTCTGGAAATGGTCTAACTCTCTATCAGCCTTTATTTGCAATCCAGATCCTTTTGTTACTGTGGTGTATAGTCTGAACCCGAGGTCCACTAAATATAATTTGATGTCACAAGACTGGCCATTCCAAACTGCTCCCCTCCACGTGCTTGCGAGGCCCCCAAACAAGCATGCACATGGACACAGCCGAACAAGCTGAAAAATACAAAACAAATCCAGGCAGGCCAGTAATTTTCTGGCATGCAGCTTCAGGAGACCTCCAGGCAAGTGCACTTTAAACCTATATTAAATATGCACGAGGCATACAAAAGATTCTCTGTCCTGAACAGGCAGCTTGACGAGATTAGTGCTTCTGACTACTCAACTGTCAAGCACTCTCCATTTGCATATTGTCTGTGCTATTGACAGTGCCATCAAAATCCAATCATGCTAAATACTGACCTTTCGGAGGCTTTGTCTCCAACCTGAAACCCATTGTTTTCCCTGGGAACGGACTACTCTACAAGCACATTTTCCCCTATAAGAACCCCTGATTTTGAGTGCTTCTTCGGATTGCTCTTGGCTTCCATCCCGCCTTGCTGCTGCTCTGTTCACTGAGCCTTCCCCTCAGCTTCCACGTGCTGAGAATCTCCGCTCCAACAGACTTTCTTCAGGTTACCCAGGCTACAGGATCAGGTGTCGTATTTCCCCAAAAAATCCTCCTTAAAATCCCCTATCTAATTTCCTCCCTTTATTTTATTAAGTCTTTGTGTTTGAGTACGCATGTGCGCAGTATTTCTTAGTTCCATGTGAGTGAGCACACAAGTGTGCTGTGACTTTACAAATAAATGAACAAAATTGGAACTTTAGTGTGTCTTGGTCTGGACTTGGCCTGACCCTGTAAACATTGGGTAAAAGATCTTGCTAGGTTACCCTGCCTCTTGTAGTGCTACAGCTTGTGCTCTGGCTTATTCCCATTCCCCATTATTTGGAGCACATTGAGGTGTCCCCCAAGGGACCCCAGAAATCAGGGTAACACTATTGCTCTATTGCTGCATAGAAGTATGCAGTTCTTTTTGGGCGGAAAAACTGAAGCAAACTAGCTATTGAACAATTCTGCCATTTCTTTGTGATCTCTTAGCACCTTCGAGATTTCTGAGATTTGTTACTGAAAAGCATCATGCATCATGCAGCACCTCTTCTTGGACTGGTGACCTGTAATAAACTCCTACCACAATGCTGCATGCACACACACACACACACACACACACACACCCCAAATACTCTCAAATGGTCTGCTCTGGTCACTCTCAGAGATTTTTTGTACAACTGAATTTGTCTTTGACTTATAATGCTACTCTTCCTCCTTTTCTGTTACATCCATTCTTTTTGAAGAATCTATACCCTTCAATTGTAATATTCCAATCAAGTTTCTCAAACTGTATGCTGGCATGTAGACGTCTGAAGCTTTGTTTGTTCTCACTTACAAATTTACTGCCAGTTTTTCTGTGGTTCCCATTCTCTCCCTCCCTGGAATTCATATCCTTCTAAAAAGAAGTGAAGACCATCCTGACCACAGTGACTGTTTCAGCATCCTGATCCTTCAGGCTTGAGTAGGATTGCCAGGGGAAGGGTTCCTGAACCCTTACTGGCTGTGTAGAAAGGGAAATTTCAGCAGCTGTTGTCTGCATGGCAAGCAGTCCTGTATTTCATCTGACAAACCTAGGACAAACCATCCAGAGTTTACTATATACCGACTCATGGACTGGATTGTCTGTTGTTGACAATCAGAATTTCTCCCCTCTGTGAAACCGAAAGTTAGGAATGCTTGCTATCAGAGGGAATGATGCCAGTCTATCCACACAAATCCACCTTGCCTTTGTTACCCCAAAACATAGGTGCCATAAAGGGCACCCTGTGATGCCGGATACCTCTTACAAGAGTGCGGAATGAATTAGCTCTAAGAGGAGGTTTGTAAGAGCAGGCTAGCTTAACAAGATTTTTCCTAATAGTGTTTACAGGCTTGTGCAGGAAAAGAACAGGCCACAGATTAAAAAGTAAGCTAAAAATGTGTTTTTATTGGGGGGAATTCACTCATGCATGCACACAAAATACAAACAGTCAGACATTCACATAAGAGCTAACTGAAGGAGAAGGAGAGGAAAAAATTATGTATAGAGAAGCTGAGGAGTTTGCGAGGGTTTATAATTACCAGTCCAGTAGGGTAGTGAAGAGATGAAATGTGACTTAGACTTCTGTCTAAGGACAGACCAGATCAGGATTCAGAGCAACATAGCAGGGTCCAGCATTTCATCTGACTGCAACTGACTTCTTAAAACCAAGGGCTTATATACTCTCTTTCACTCCTTGAAGGGGTGTGAGTTAATTGCTCTCTCAGTCTGCCAGACAATGGGAGTTGCAACACAAACAACGGGATCTGGAATGGACTTATTGTTTCAGTGTCTTGGTTGAGTGGGGGTTTCTGGGCCAGGCTGTGGTAGGAAATGGAAACAGCAGGAGTCCTGGCCTCTATACCTGGGTACATGATTGTGTTCTGAGTTTGGCAGTTGATAGGATTAGCTCAAAGCCATTAAGTCAGGCTTTCTTGGCTAATGTCAGTGAACTTTTGACCTGGCCATGCTGAGGTCACCTCTGACCTACTTCCAGCTAGTGTCACTTTCTTCCACATGGCTTGCCAGCCATAAGTATAATTTATATTTTATGTCAATTAAACATATCTGCCAATATATTTTGCCAATTAGACCATATCAAAATGTGGGTGGTGTGTGGCCTGGTAACACCTTTAGGTTATCACTGCACGTGGGGCAGATGTTCAGCTGCCAGTTTTGATATTCTGGGGATTCCAGGTGTTCTCACCTTTCTTCTATGTGAAGAATGCCTTCTATTCCATGTAGAAGTATCCTCTTATTTTAATTTCAAGGTCTATCTTTCAAGGTAGGTTAGGCAAAGAGGTATTGCTTTGGAGATCATTCTTTTAAATAACTAAGCACACATTTCATCCAGATTGCTATAACACACTGACCTAAAAATCTACTTGTGTTCTTCCAACTAGGGTTTAAATAAAGTTTGAATAGAGAGATATAGTGAATTTCTATTATCATCTATTATAATATGTCTGTGTTCTATACTATACACCATGGAATAAGTATATGATCCAATAAATATGCATGCAGATTTTAAAATAATTGCAAAATAAATTATTGGAAGCTCCACATGATGCTGAGAGTTACCAACTGATGCCTTCTCAAGGTTCCAAACTGCATTTCCCAGCATTTCTATACAAGCAGCAGATCTATTACCACTTCCTCCAGCTCTAGCCCTCAGATAGACATAGGACTTTTCTGCCCTACACTGCTATAGTGCTATTATTCCACTTTCAACCTCCTGTGGAATTCTGGGATTTGTAGAATACTGAGCCCAAAGAGTTCTCTGGCTGAGAATTCTAAATGCCCCTCCCTAAACTGAAATCCTGGAATTCCATGGGATGTTGAAAATGGGATAACATTAACAGTGTAGTGCGGAAAGGTCCACAGTCACTTTGCCCCAAATATCCCCCCATTCTTCCTCTTCCTGTCACACACTGTCACCCTCTAGCTCTTGCCACCCATTCCAGCAGTCATCTTGCCTACTCTTCTATGTTACCCAACACCCTCAGCTGCAATCAGTTCTGTTACCGAGCACCTTCAACTGAAATCTTGTGTATAGTTACCTAGGACTATGCCCTGGTACACACAAAGAGATTTGTCAATAGGTCATACCCCACTCCTTTGATATAGTTTAATTGCCAAATATGATTTAATTGGCTTACAATATAAATTATATCCTTCTATAACTGAGAGCTTGCTGGCAAAGAGGAAACTGGCTGCACATGTATGTTGCAAAACTAGGTCAAGGCATAGCCAGGTCATTGTTAGGAAATAGCCTAGGAAATTCCAGCAATGATGAATTGTTAGCCTTCAAGAACTCAACTTTTAGAGACAATAGCATATGCATTATTCCCACAAGATGGCTGATTCTCTTAGCCCCTCTTCCTCTGACCAACAGTCTTCCCTCTTACCCTCACACCTGTCCAGCGATCAAGGAGCTATCAAGATTTCCATCAGTCCTTTGTCACCTAATACTAAGCCATCAGTCAATTCTGAGCCTCCT
Source organism: Cyclura pinguis (assembly GCA_030412105.1). Taxonomy (NCBI): domain Eukaryota; kingdom Metazoa; phylum Chordata; class Lepidosauria; order Squamata; family Iguanidae; genus Cyclura; species Cyclura pinguis. The sequence continues at coordinate 9,554,553 of CM059599.1, read as the reverse complement.
TGTCTACTCTATGGACTCCATTGTTTAATCTGCCAGAAAGCCATTAACACCTTAGCCCTCTAGCTGGAAATAAACCCCAGTTTTTGGCTAGCCAACTTGCAGTACACTGGTTGCTGGTGATCACTCTGCCACTCTGATTCCTGTTTGTGTACTGTCCTTAGATTCCTAGTCTAAGCCACATCAATTCTTCGCTTCTCTGCTGGATTAGTAAATAATCACCCATGTTGCCCTAAACTCTCTCTATCCAAAACTTTCCTTCTTTTTCCTTCAGTTAGCTTTGTATGATTGTGAGACCACTTGGATCTTGTGAGTGTGATTGCAATTCCCCCAAATAAAACACTCTTTAAACAAATGTTCTTTGAATATCCGGTGGGTATCTGTGCACTAGTACCAGTAGACATAGGTTTAAAAGAACTCATGAGGTTAGCCACCTTTTGCAGGCCTCTTCTTTGAGCTAATATTTCCCCCCTTTACATGAAGGCACTAGAATTGCACTAGATGGATTCCTGAGTTGCCCATGATTAGGGATAACCGACTTACTTCACAGGGTTCTACTGAGTGAATCCTTTACAGTCCCCATCAGAAAGAAAAAGTGTTCTGACCTGATCCAACAGTGTGTTCAAATTAGTGGAGAGAGAGCATGGTGTAGTGATTTGAGCATTGGACTACAACTGTGGAGATCAGGGTTGAAATCACCACTTGGCCATGGAAATCACTAGGTGACCTTGATAAAGTCACACCTTCTCAGCCTCATATGGAAGAAAGGCAAACCCCCTCTGAACAAATCTTAACATGAAAACTCAGTGAGGTGGTCACTGAGGGTCACCACAGATTAGAAATGGCTTGAAGGCACCCAACAGGAATAACAAGAAATGAATGAGTTCCTGTTTGGTCCTGGGCAGTATCCCTCCCTCTTCTCTAATCCTGGGTGGTAACATCAGAAGCCATGCGGCAGTGACCAGAGTGGTCTTATCTATATCCCAAAGGTGGGCAAAATGTAGCCCTCCCTGTATTGTTCGGACTGCAACTTCCAGCATTCCTCACAACTGGCTTCCAGTACTGCTTGGAATTGTGTTCCACTTTGTGCCTCCTCTCTTTAGATATCCTATGTAAACCTTGGCTTGACATCTTCAGATTGAAAAGAACCCAAACATTTCACATTTTCCTGGGCTTTAAAATTTTTACTATGCTGCTCCTATGACGGTGCAATTGATGGTGCAAGGGGTAATTTCTTTCCCAGTCATTCTAATGTTCATTGCTTATGTTCTTTGAATTGCATTCCTGTGATATGGAATTTAGCTGATTGTCAATGCTTTTTAGATCCTGCATATTTTTCTTGTTGCAAAGACTCATAGACTATCTGGTGTTCAATGATCAAAAAGAGTGAAACTGACAAATTTTGCCATCTCTTTTTGAAACATGAGAACAGTTTCTAGTGGAGATGGGCCAACTGAATCCTCAAATGCTTAGCAAGGATTCAAAATTCGCAAATTTGAATCCCTATGCCAAAGTAGGAAAATGAAATACTTTGAATCCACCACTCAAACAGTTTGTTGGAGACCGGGATGCCTGAAAACCAGGGAAACCAGGACGCCTGAAAACCTGGGAGACTAGGATACCTGTAAACTTGGGAGACTTGACACACAAGGGGAGATGGAAAGTAGGTGAATTTTTCTCTTGGAGTAATGATGGCCTTTGTTAACAATTTCAGAAATCATATCTGGAGTTGTATTCTGTGATATCTAAATTGAACATTTCATATTGAAATTCAGCACTTGACTGGAAGGTACCGTCTTCTTCAGATTTCAAGGACAGCTGAAAGATTCCTTTCCATAGCTCCCTTGCAAAGCTCTTTCATACACAATTCTGGGGTTTCTAGTTTTATCACATGTCACAGCCTTCTCTGACAAAGTGTGCCAGTGCATGATCAAACTACAAACACCGGGAAGCTATAAGCAGCTATGCAAATAAAATCAGTTTTGACCTGGATTATCTCTCTACTGTAGGATGTGGCCCTGTTTACAGAGGCAGGAAAATGTGGGATTAAGCCACATTTTCCTTCCTGTATAGAAAAGGCCTTCATGTCATTTTCAATCTGGGGAGATCCTGAGGCAAAACTAGTACAATTGTTCTGGCCAGATTTCTTAAGAGGGAAGTTTGCCTTTGCCTGGGCTTTTGCTAAGGCTGAGAAAGTGTGTCTTGCCCAAGATTATCCTTCTTTCCCTTGCTTTTTGAACCTTTTCCTAAAAAAAGATTTGAAAGATTTGAGATTTGTGAGATTCCTTGATCCCCAGAACCTTCCAGGGATTCAGATCTGGATTCAGATTTGAAACATTCTGGATTTGTCCCATCCCTAGTTTCTAGCAAGTGTTTCCAATCAAAGCAGAGGGGATCAACCAAAGGAAAGACTGTGTGACAGTGGAATATGCTGTCTTGGACTGTGGTGGAGTCTCCTTCTTTGGAGGTTTTTCAACAGAGGCTGGGTGGGCATCTGTCCAGAATGCTTTGGTGGTGGATTACTGCATGGCAGAATGGGATTGGACTGGATGGCCCCTGTGGTCTCTTCCAACTCTGTGATTCTGTAATTCTAGCTAATTCTAATTTATTCTTGGGTAATAAAGCCATTAGCAGACAAGGAATGGACAGACACAATTTTGCTATTGGAGGTGCTTTTTATTTCATATCATTAAGGCGTTAACATAATTCACAGTTGTGATAGGCAAGTGTAAAGTTTGTTCAGTGCAAACAACGTGTTACAAAAAGCAAAGCCATGCCCACAGTGTGCACTATGAATTTTTTTTTCTTGTTAAACCAAGTGTGTCTTTCCAGAATGGCATCTGAGGTTAATCTGAGAATTCAAGGATCATAATTCACATAGCAGGTAGAGCATTAAAAACCACATGGAGAGGGGACATTGTGTGGCAAAGGTATGAAAACAAAGAAAACAAGGAGAATTTGAAGCTGTATGAGCCAGAAGATTGTCAAAATGTGTGTATTTTTACAATAGACAGTAATGCCATTTTGTATGTCTTCAAAATAACACACGGAAGATTTAACCTGCTGTAACATATAGATGTAACTTTTTTTTCCCAAGCTTCTGGAAAATCAAATGGTTCTAAATAGCTGTCTTTTCTCTCCCTCTCTCTTTACTTGAATCTAATTTGTAGTTTCAGTTTTACAGCCCAGTGCCATGGTTTAGTTAATCATCAATCAAATAATTGTTTCAGTTCCAAGATCTTGTGTACAAAACTGTAACTGGGTTAGTTGTAATACACTCTGTGCATTGTAAAAAGAAGTTATGAAATTTCTCCATGGGGCCAAAGTATGTACATGCATGATGGGGGGAACTGGAAGAAAAAGTATGGTAGATAGTGATATTCCTTTAAGCAGGTTTCTACAGCCAAATAGAGAGATCTTCATTTTTGTCTCTGATGCCAAGGTCAGGAAGGAGGCAGGAATTTTCCCAGAATCCCAGAGGACTTGTTTCACCTATACTTGTTTCAAGGTCTCCAAGGTCTATAGGAAGAAAAGATGAATATATAATAGCCAGCTCTGATCACTCTTTCGTTTGTAGTCAAACACAATCTTAAAAGGTAGATTACTAGCAGGGATGTAATTCATTGCTAAGTTTCTTCTCAAAGGAAGCAACAAGTAACTTTAGCAGTTTTCTTTCTGTTACCAAAAAAAAAGTCTTCAGAAACCAAGAGTTTTTAAAGTGTATTTGCAGTTTGGGAATTATTCCATGCAAAATTTGTTCATGGATGTTCTGCATTGAAAACAGCATTTTCTACACAGGCTACAGTATTTGCCATGCAGGAAATTTTTATAAGAAATACTATTTCCTACAGGGAAAAATGCTGTTTCCTATGTAGAAAATGTTCTTTTCTATAAAAATCAACCATGTGCAAGTTTTACATAAAATAAATCCTCAGTTACAGCATTTTCTGCCCAGAAAAACACCATTTTCTGCCCAGAAAATCATATTTCTCCACATAAATATTTTCTGTGCAGAAGATACTGTTTTCTTGGCAGAAAATGCTGTTTTCTGCAGAGTGCAACCATGTGTGAAATTTTGTGCAGAGTAAGTCCAAAACTGCAAAGATTCTCACCAATCCAAGATTCGTCTTGCCAGAAACATTTCCGATCATTTCCCAAACATTTTCTTATATTCTTTCCACCCCTCGTCATGAGGCCCAATCATTTTACCACCACACAAATAAACTAAAGAGTGGGCTTATAGAAAATGTCCTCAAGACCAGAACAGATTGGAATTATAGGGCACCAGACCTTCAGTTAGGCATCAGAAGAACTTTCCTAATGATAAGTCCTGTCTGACAGTGGGACACATTGCATTGTGGAAGGGATGGACTCTTTTCTGTGAGAGATTTTTAAGCAGAAGCTAGAGGACCATCTGTCTGAACTACTGTAGTGGCAAGATCCACACTTTCTGCAGTGGTTGACTAGATTGCCTCCAAGATAAGAATGGAAAGAATGTTCATTTTTATTTGGCTCCCTGTATGGAAAAAATTTTTCTAACATTTGGGAAATCTTGTCAGAAGAATTATGTACCAGAGAGATTGTTGAACAGTCTCCTCCTGGTATATCCACTTTGGAAATTATGCCAGGAAGATATTATACATAGAAATCCACATGATTTTTCATGGCAGGAAAAGAGCATCCCTTTTTGCAAAGAAAACATATTTTCTCCACAGGAAATGTTATTTTGTGGAAAGCACACAGAACAAAAACCATATATATAAATCTTTAAAAATATATATATAAATAATGTATAGAAATAAAGTATATAAACAATGTTTATAATGTATATAAAGCAAGCAGCATGTTCCTAATTTTTTTCCTTACTTTCCAAGATAGGAAGGGAAGAAGGGGCTAGAAATCCTAACCCAACATCAAAAGAGCTACTGCAGCTCTTGCTGTGGAGGCAGTGATTTGACTATCAGCTTTATGGCTACTCTTCCCACAGCTTCTTCAGCTATCTTTGTTCCAAATTTTTGTTAGGACTATTCCCGCACGTGGATTCTGCCACACAGTTTGGAGCAGATGCAGGAGGAGTGGCCATAAAACTGAGGATCTTTCTGCACTGCATAACTATTACACTATGATTCCACTTTAACTACCCTGGTTCTGTTCTATGGAATCATGTGTTTTGCAGTTTAGGGAGTGATATTTAGCGGTCTCAGGCAGAGAGCTCCAGTACCTCCCAAGATTACAAACACCAGGGTTCCATAGGAGGCAGCCATGGCAGTTAAAGTGGAATCATAGTGCAATAGTTATGTAGTGCAGAAAGGCCCTGAGAGTTGGTCAACTACCACTGACCTAACACCCTTGGGATGCTACAGAAAATGTCCTCTTGGTTTTTAGCATGGCCTCAGATGTTGGTCAGATGGGCAGGCAGGCTAGAGTGAGAGAAAGTAGCATTTCATCTATGGTGATCCTGAAAACTGAGGACAAGGCATTAGACTTGTAGGGGTAAACTGAGTCTAGTGGTTTGAGTGTTGGACCAGGACTCTGTGAGACCAGGTTTGAATCCTTTCTCAGCCCTGGAAATGCCACCTAGGACAAGGTCCGCTCTTTCAGCCTCAGAAAAAAGCAATGGCAAATCTCCTCTGAAAAAATCTTGCCAAGAAAACCCTAGGATAGGGCCACCACAAGTTTGGAATTGACCTGAAGGCACAAATCAACAACAAATGCGATATGCAGAAGCATTCCATCACAAGGGAGAGAAACTGACTCCTTTTCTGCAGGACGTCATCATCCCACATTGGGGAAAGAAGAAGGACAGGACCTGGATGACAGTTCTGCAAAACATCATCGGGGTCCTGTCATTTTCTCATCCCCAGGTGGTGCAATCACATGATCGCACTACCAACCTGCCCAGCACCCACGCTTACCTTTGGTGTGGAGGTCTTTGAAGTGCAATGGCTATGTTGCCTGCCCCAGTGCAGCCTGGGAGAGTGCCCAGCTGTGCTGTGGAAGGAAGAGACAGTGCCATTGCACTGCCTCCATTAATGAAGGCAGCCCGTGCAGGGGGGAGCACTCCTGTTGTGCTCCTCTCCTTGGAGAAGCTCTACAGAGATCCCTGCAGGACACTGGTGCAGAAAAGGTCCAAGAGTGAAAGAGCTCTGTCATCCCATTTTTTTTTTCACTTGCTTTGAAAATATTTCTGTTTCTCTCTCCTTTGCCTCCTTTCCCTCTCACTTCAGCTGCTGCACACTGAGTACAAAGTGAAAAAATAGTTTGCACTCATCTAACTCAGTAAAGTGGAGAGGAAAGGAGGTAGTGGAAGCTTGCCCTTCCCAATAGGTTCAAGCCAAAGCAAACTGCCACAACCTCTCCTAGCTTGTATGTTCTTCCTCATTAATAATATCATTTGCCATCTTGATCATGCTTTGCTGTTGCTTGATCACACATATCCCATTTTTCATTTGTGAAGTATTGTAGGACATGCAGGGGTGAGCAACTGCATGGGGGTCAGAAACAAATTTCTGTCAGACCCTTCCTTGCAGCAGAAACTCCACCCCCAACAATCCCATACACCCTCATTTTCTTCTGCAGACTGTCTCACCATTTTGAGAAGGGCTAAAATGGAAAACAGAGGTATTTCAGGATAGTATGGGATTCTGGGATGTGTGTGGGAGATTGGAGGATTTTTCCATTTTCCCCTTCATTTGGTTGGCTTTCGGCATGATCTGGGGGCAAAAATGGACAGAAAATCATGCCAGCCCTTTAAAAAAAAAAACTCTGGGAATTGGAGGGACTAGTGCCACCTTCAGGGGTCACAAAGTTAGGGCACCTAGCCCTTGGACTGTACTTTTCCCATCCCTGTTTTAGCAATTGATTTGATAAGTTTACTCTAGTTGACACTAGCAACTGGATTTAAGCCAGGGAGATTTGACTTACGATTTGCAGCACACTAAGGTTCCCCACTGACAGGTTCCTCCTGTAGGCACTGTAGTCCCAGGGCATGCCCTGAACTTGCAGAATCCCCTGTTTATCTTGCACTCCAGGGTATCAGGTGCAGGATCAGCATTTCCTGTTACAACAAAAGAAGAGAGAGAGAGAATCAGAGAGAAAGAGAAAGAGAGAGAGATCCTTTTGAATTTCCCTGTGGAATTAGTGGGGTGAATTGTGAGTGAGCCAGGCCAGGGGTAAGGATGAGTTAAATAATCAGTTTCATGCTCTGTTCTCTTTTGTTCACATGGAATAAGCCTGGGAACATGGTTGGGCAAGGAGAAGAGCCTCTTCAGAAAATCTTAGCGTTATAATCTGCTCATAAATGGTGATATGGTCATTCAAATAGCTTGGATCCAAGCCATACATTTGAACTGGAGATGTCTTGTTCCATAGCTCAAGCTACTTCTCTCTGATCTTCCCCATGATGAATTTTAGATTGTGCTCATTTCAGGGCAAATACTAAGGCCATTTCTGCCCTATACTGCTACAGTGCTATTATTTCATTTTCAACATCCCATGGAATTCTGGGGTTTGTAGTTTACTGAGGCCAAAGTGCTCTCTGGCTGAGAATTCTAAATGTCTCTCCCTAAACTACAAACCCCTGAATTCCACATGATGTTGAAAGTGGAATGATAGCATTATAACAATGTAGTGCAGAAAGGCCCTTAGAATTGAAATTATTTTAAAGCAGATCCATTAAAAGACAAGCGATCAAAATCAGCAGAACACACCACAAACAGCAAATGCCTTTCAGAATAGGGGAAAAAATTCCTTGCCAATCTAATGAAACAAAGGAGAAAGACATCCTAGTTTCTCTAAGGAAAGAATTACAAAGCCTGGGAGTAGCCACTGAGAAGGTCCTGTCCCTTGTTTCCACCGAACAAGCCTGAAGGCAGTGGGATTTAGAGAAGGGCCTTTTCCAAAGATCCCAGAGACCAGGTAGGATCCTATAGGGAAATATGGTCCTTTAGATAACTTGGATCCAAGCCATGTATGGTTTTACAGGTAATAACCAGTATTTTGAATCCAGTACCCATGACTAGAGTAAAACCATTGAATCAGACTTACCCACATGTTTACTTACAATTCAGCAGTTTCAGCAATTGATTCAATGGGCTTATATCCATTGAATAGTCACTTGACGGCCATTTAGCAAGAATGACAGATATTGAACAAACAAGCAGACAAACAAACAACTCCAGCTTCAGTTTCTGAGGATTCCACACAATATAAGCCTTATACCTTATCCTGAGGTTCTGTGCCTTATCTTCTCCACTCACATTCTACAATAGCTTACCTGGAACTATTTGAATGACAAGTAAAAAGACAGCAACTAGAAGGAAAAGGATCCTCATGGCTGGCTGATGCTTGATGCTGTCTGTTTTCCTGCTACACTCTTGCAAAGAGAGTTTGAAGTCAGGATGAAATGCTTGAAGGAAAGGGGTCTCTTTATATAGGGTTTCCAAAGAATTGCAACATCCTTTTGGGAAGACTCAAACCATTAGGGTACATTGGGAAAGGCAGGTTACTCCCCTTTCCTACCACAAAGTCCAGTGATGTTCAAACATTGGAATGCATTTCCTTTGGCCCCATGTAAAGCACATATGACTGTAATACTGTTCACTGTGGAGAGCAGCCAATCGTTGAGCTAATTATTTTTTCTCTCAGTGAAGGTGGGCTATTCTTGTGAAAGACTTGAGAGTCCAGAAGAAAAATCACTGGTGTTAGCAAGGTTGGCCTTAGTCCAGCTCTCTGTGGCTGCTCAGTTTAAGACGTGGTGCCAACAGGGCCTGCTATGAGGAAGCTGCCTTAGACAGCAGATGCTAAAAGGAGTGAGAAGTGGTAGCAAGTGGCATTTTATTTTATTTATATAAAATTAAAAGAGTTGTATCTTGCTTTGTACCAAAAGACCTCAGGACAGTAAAAAATAAAATCAGTATGACCAATTTAAGTCAATTTAAAAGAAGATTTGGTGGTGGTAGTGTGTTCCTTCAAATCATTTCTGACCTTAAGTCAAACCTATCAAGGGCTTTTCTGGGGCTGAGATTATGGCCATTTCTGCACTATGGAATCCTGGGGTTCCAAAGGATGTTGAAAGTGGAATAATCGCACTATAAGAGTGCAGTGCAGAAATGATCTATGTCACATGCCTAAGGCCACCCAGTGGGTATTCAAGGCCAAATGGGGAATTGAACCCTAACTTTCAGGGTCATACTCCAATGCTCAAACCACTACACCACTCTGGCTCTGAAAGAAGATTTGCACAAACTAAAATCATATGACGCCACTCAGCAAGGCAAAGCAAGACAGTTTAAAATGAATTAAAAGAGTTTAAAACAATTTGAGTCCATGTACACATGCAGATTTGTATAAAATCATTAGGCCCCGGAATGCTTCACTAGAATGCCATGTTTCAGCTTGGCACCAGAACAGTGCCAGTGTTCCTGCCCACTGGGCCTCTACCATAAGGATGTTCTATGATAGGGTGGCATAGCACAAGAAGCTCTGTCCCTCATCTTCCCATAATGGATTGCCTCATCTGATGGGGCATAGAGATGGGCTGCGGACTAGATGGCATGACCTGTCCCCTAAGCTTCCCTCAGAAGGACACTGGAACATCAACTGCGCCAAAATAGAAAATCTGAGCAGCTTCAGTACATGGAATGGGAGGGGACATCTTGTCCATGACCTTAGGTCACAAAAGATCTTGGACTGGCCCTAAACTCCCAAGCTTCTCCTAGGAATCAGGGGGATTTTCATGAAATAAAAACGGTTTCTATGGCATTTTTGGATGCTTAAAGAGTTGCATAGTGTCTTTTGAACTGAGAAATCAGATAATCCAGCATGAGATCAGACCATTTGAGAGAAGAAGAAAGAAGAAGAAGAAACTGATTCACTTTTAGAGAAGAAGTAGCTGGGCCTGCCTTTCTCCTCAGGGCCAGAACAATCCTGGTATAATTGTCAGCTTAACTGCATTTATCAGTTTAAGTGCAAAGAAGAACATTTAAGAAGAGCCGTGGAGGATCTGACCAAAGGTTTCTCTAACCCAACATTCTTTTTGAACTATGGAAAAGCTATCAGCAAGACGTGAGTGCAATTGCACCCTGCTCTCCTGTTCCTCAACAAGTGACAGACCAAGGCATATTACCTCTGACTGAGGAGCTGATATATAGCTATCCTGACTAGTTACAATTGACAGTCCTATCCTCTACGAGTTTATCCAATTCCCTCTGAAAATTGACAGTCTTCATTATATCTGGTGGCAACAAATCTCACAGCTTAACTATGTGCTGTGTGAAGAAGTTATTATTTTATTATGTTTCTTCAGGTCAGCTCTGACATATGGTAATCATAACATAGGATTTTCCTGGCTAGATTTACTGAGAAGAGATGTGTCATTGTCTTCCTCTAAAGCTGACAAAGTACGGCTTGACCAAAGCCACACAGTGGGTTTCTATGAGTGAGAAGAGATTTTCCTCCTGGTCTCCTTGAGTCCTAGTCCAATATTAAAATAAATACATTGTCTCCCATGCAAAGATATGCTTCCTTTTTTTTCCTGTCCTAAATCTCTCACCCCTAGATCGTAGCATTAAGATGAGGACCTGGAGCAAATTTTAAGAAAAGAGATTCCATCTAAACAATAGGAAGACCTTCCTCATGGTAAGAGCAGCTTGACAGTGCAATGCACTGCCACAGAGTGTGGTGGAGGACATTTTTAAACAAAGGCTGGATGGCCATCTTCCAGGAATGCTTTGATGGTGTAGTCTTGCATGGCAGAATGGGCTTGGACTTGATGGCCCTTGGGGTCTCTTCCAGTCTTATGATTCTATGATTTTAAGTGAAAAGGATCATAGAATCTGGGGCCCTTTCCACACGAGGTGAGGGAATCGTTCCGTGCCTTTACCTACTGCTTCTTCTGGGGTCCGAAGCAACGCGGACTGTCCCTAAAGCAGGGCTTCTCTGTGGTCCAGGGTGAATCGGAGCAGTGCGAGGTCTGTAGATCCACACTGCTCCGGCTCCCAAAATGGCGGCTTCCGGTTGGTCGTGGGTCCCGACCAACCGCTGAAGCTCGCCACGCCTAAAGCCTGCCCTCTGCAGATCGCAGGCTCGCATTGGTGTGAGCCTGCAAATCTGCACAAGGGAGCAGGAATACAATGGCGTGTTCCAGGAAAATAAAGACTTGTTTTTTGCGGTCTTTAGAAAACACGCTGGAGGACCACTTGGGGTCGTTTTGGAGCAGACTGAGGTGTGGATCTCCGGTAAGTAGTCCACTCCTAGTCTGCTCCAAGGTGCAGATGACCTCCGTGAGAGGACGCACTGCCCTGTTCTAATTGTCTGGTGTGGAAAGGGCCATAGAGTTGGATAAGAGCACAGGGGCCATCCAGTCCAACTCCCTGCTATGCACAAACACACATCAAAGCACCCCCAACAGATGGCCTTCTAGCCTCTGCTTAAAGACCTCCAAAGGAGACTCCACCACACTCCCAGGCAGCTTATTCCACTGCCAGACAGCTCTGAAGATCAGGAAGTTCTTCCTGAGGTTCAGATGGAATCTCTTTTCCTGTATCTTGAATCCATTGCTCCTTGTCCTAGTTTCTGGAGCCACAGAAAACAAGCTCGTTCCCTCTTCAATATGACAGCCTTTCAAATATTTTAACATGGCTATCATGTCCACTCTTAACCTTCCCTTCTACAGAATAAACATACCGAGCTCCCTAAGCCGCTCCTCATAGGGCATGGCTTCCAGACTCTTCACCATTTTGGTTGCCCTCTTCTGGACATGCTCCAGCTTTTCAATATCCATCTTGAATTGAGGTGCCCAGAACTGGACACAGTAGTCCAAATGAGGTCTGACCAAAGCAAAATAGAGTGGTATTATTACTTTCCTTGATCTAGACAACATACTTCTATTGATGCAACCAAGAATCGCGTTGGCTTTCTTGACTGCTGCATCACACTGATGATTTATGTTCAGTTTGTGGTCTAATAAGACTCATAAATCACTTTCACATATACTGTTCTACAGCCAGTTGTCTCCCATCCTGTATTTGTACATTTCATTTTTTCTAAGTGTAGGACCTTACATTTCTCTCTGTTGAAACTCACTTTGTTGGCTTTGGCCCAGCTCTCTAATCTGTCAAGGTCATTTTGAATTTTGATCCTGTCCTCTGGGGTATTAGCAACACCTCCCAATTTGGTATGATCTGCAAATTTAAACAGCATGCTCTCTAATCCTTTTCCAAGTCATTAATAAACTATTGAATAGCTCTGGGCCCAGGACAGAGCCCTGTGGCACCCCATTAGTGACTTCTCTCCAGGGTGAAAAACAGCCATTGATGAGCACCCTTTGGGTTCGGTTAGTCAACCAATTACAAATCTACCTGATGGCAGCCCTGTCTAAACCACCTTTTACTAGCTTCTTTGCAAGAATATCATGGAGGCCTTACTGAAGTCAAGAAATGCCACATCCACTGCATTCCCTTCATCTATCAAGCTTGTAACTCTATCATAAAAAGAGATAAGATAAGTCTGGCATGACTTGTTTTTGAGAAACCCATGTTGACTTTTAGTAATCACAACATTGCTTTCTAAGTAATTGCAAAGTGTCTGTTTAATGATCTGCTCTAGGCAATAATTATTTGGGTCCTCTTTTTTTCCCTTTTTGAATATGGGGATGATATTTGCTCTCCTCCATTCTGCTGGGACTTCTTCTGTTCTCCAAGACTTCTCAAATATTAACTCCAGCAGCTTTGAAATTACTTCTGTCTGTTCATTTAATATCCTTGGGTGTAATTTATCTGCCCCTGAAGACTTTAATTCATTTAGAGTAGGCAGGCATTCCTGTACTATGTCTCTACTTATACTGTGCTGAATTTCTCCTACTTCCTCACCTGCTCCCCATTCCCCCGGGTTGAGTAGTTATTTTTTTCCTTTTGGAAGAAAACTGAGGAAAAGAAGATGTTGAGTAGTTCTGCCTTCTCTCTGCCCCCTGTTAGTACTTGGCCATCTTCTCCATGCAGCACCCCTATAATTTCCTTGTTTTTCCATTTGCTGTGGATATATCTTAAAAAACCCTTTTTATTGTTTTCATTCTCTCTGGCAAGCCTGAGTTCATTCTGTGCTTTAGCTTCTCTGACCTTTCCCTACATCTCCTGGCTATTTGTTTAAATTCCTCTTTGATGATTTCCCCATTTTTCCATTTCTTGTACATGTTTCTTTTAACGTTTAGCTTAGTTGAGAGTTTCTTAGTCACCCATTCCAGTTTCTTCAGACACCTTCCATTTTTCCCCTTATTGGCACAGTTTTGGATTGTGCCTTGAATATCTTACTTTTAAGAGACTCCCGTCCATCATGAACTCTCTTCTCTTTCACTATTCTTGGCTGCAGAATTTTGGTCAGTAATTCCCTAGCTTTACAGAAATCAGCTTTCTTAAAATCTAGAATGCATGTCTGGCCACACTTAGCTTCCCACTGAATAACAAATTCCAGTAGAGCATGGTCACTCCCACCTAAGGATCCCACCATTTCCACCCCATTAACAAAGGCATCCTTGTTGGTTAGGATCAGATCTAAAATAATTGATCACCTTGTCATCTCTTCCATCATCTAGACAATGAAATTGTCTGTAAGGCAAGTAAGGATTTACTGGACCTTATGCTCTTGGCTTCCAACATATATCAGGATAATTGAAGTCTCCCATTACTACTACATCTATCCTTTTTGAATGTGTGGTCATCTGCTTCAGGAAGGCATCATCCAAATCCTCAGTCTGGCTTGAGGGTTTGTAGTAGACCCCCAGAATGACATCCCTATTGTTTCTCACCCTCTTAATTCTTACCCAGATGCTCTCATCCTGGCTTCCTGGATTTAAGTCATGGATCTCTTCACAGGTGTAGACATCCTTGGCGTATAAAGCTACTCCTCCTCCTTTCTTGCTTGGTCTATTTGTCCAAGATAGGCAATACCCCTCAATTACTACATTCCAATCATAATTCTCACCCCACCAGGTTTCAGTGATACCGCTTATATCACGGGTATTCTGTTGTATTAATAGTTCCAGTTTGCCTTGCTTATTTCCCATGCTCTGTGCATTGGTTCTTCCTACTTACATCTCCACACCATGAATAATTCCTCTAATCTATGCTTTTCTTCCCTGAGCACTTCCAGAAAATTGTATCATTCATATCTGGGTTCTTGGGAGATGTCTGGTACATGAAGAATGAGTTAGGGAGCTGGGTAAGTTTAGCTTGGAGAAGACTTGAGAAGTGAAAATATAGCTATCTTTAAATACAGAAAGGAATGTCATATAGTAGATGGAGCAAGCTTGTTTTCTGCTCCTCCAGATACTCAGATACATACCATTGGGTTCAAATTACCAAAAAAAAAAAAAGAGGGGGAGAGAGAGAGAGAGAGAAATCCCACCAAAATGTTAGGAAAGACATCATTGGATTAGACTTGCACAGGCAGTGGTGGACTCTCCCATTTTGAGAGAAAGATGGGATATAAATTCAATAAATAAAATAAACAGAAGTCTTTAAACAGAGGTTGGATGGGCATCTTTCAGGAATGCTTTAGCTGTGTATTCGTGTATCACAGAAAGTTGGACTACATGGTCCTTCTAGCTTTAAGATTCTGTGATTCTGATTTTATGTATTCACCCACACATTATGAAATATTTCATATTACAATCCATTCTTATTCTCTCTTTCCTCCCATTGAGTTTCAGGTGGGAAAACTGAGGCTCAGAGAGAATGCCTCACCCTCAGCCACTTTGTGACTTTACATCAGAGGTGAAATGAAAACCAGAGACCTCTTCATTGACAGTTTGGGTCAAAAATTGATGATGTGATAAATCTGCAAACATATTAAATATGTCTACATTTCCAACAAAGTTGCTACGGTGCTAATTTGTATTGACCTCATTTCTCACCCCTTTTCTTTTACTGGTTATACATTTGTGAAAAATTCACTGGTCTGAATCCTCTTGGTTAGTGTTGAGTAGAAAGATGGAATGAGTCATTGAATGGTGAGTCAAACCATGGATCAATTCCACTGAATGAATGGTCTACTATAGTTGTGACTAACAATAAGATTCAGCCCATGGCGGCTTTGGTATCAACAGTACTGCTGGGATTGAAGTGCTAAAGGAGGCTTTTTAATGGATTTTTTTTTCTGGAAATAAATAAGGCAGTTTGGTGACACTAAGGGATGGGATAGCAGATGGATAGTAATGATGTCACGCGGTAGCATGGCTTCTGGACCAGAAACAACATGCTGCTGTTGTGGTATAGCGACGTCGTGCAAAAATGGCCTCAAGCTAGAAGAAATTATTTATTCCCCTTCGGTGGTCCCAATCCATACTTCCTTGGGGGGTGCAATTTAAAAGAAAAAGAAAAATCCAGATTGGTATTTTATTTGGCCTAGATTGTTAAAAGAATCAAGAGATACATCTCAAGATGTCTCAAAGATACTTGTTTTATTGGCAGAAAACATGTTGGCCTCTTTTACGGCCTTCTTCAGGGGACCATTTAGCATGAACTTTAGACATTTCTGACTCAGGAACTCTCAACCCTTTAGAAAGTGAAAATATGTGAGCAAAAGCCGCTACTGGCGTTTCTTCACTTGTCCAGTAAGTTATTGTTTCTTAGGCTATCTGAGGTAGGGGATTGGCATTTTTTCCCCCCAATCTTCCAGGGACAGGAACCTCATTTGTGTCAATTGATTACAACTGTTTATTTCTTTTCTGGAAAGTTCCAAGGACTTGCATCCAATGACTTGTACTTCAGCTCACCCAGGGGCCATCACCTTGAGCAGAACGGCAGTAAATGATTTCAAAGTTCTTGGTTCAGAAATTGCCAAAGTCTTTCCATTAGTTAGTGTTCAGTGTTTTAGTTTTGTGTTTTAGTCTAAGCTTACCTTTTTTTTCCCCCCTTTTCTTTCTTTTCTTCTTCTTTTTTCTGCATGTATATTACTTTGATTGTGAATTAGACCATATGTGTTAAAATTATTTTTTTAAGGAGAAATTTCTGAGATCTGATTCTAAATAGTCCCTTAAAGAAGACCATAAGAGTATACACAGGATGAAATATGTTTTCTATGAATAAAACAGCCATCTTTGGAGCCTCTCTGGCATTTTGGTAGGAAATCTTCAGTTTCACCGTGAGTCAAAGAGATTTTTTTAAAAATATAAAAGACAAGGAAAAATTTGCAAAGAAGAAGTATATTCATCTAGATAAACTTTAACCTTTATTCTGGCTGGCAGACCTTTCTATTGCTCATTGCCAAATTTTACTCCTACTCCATTTGATCAGGAACATTGACAACACCATCCCTTAGGGATGAGTAATTGCAAAGTCAATGGTCCATGGCTCCGGTTTCACCTTCCCTGGAGTTGTTCCCTGACCCTTTTGTTACAGAACACCAGAAGAGAGCACAGAGACTGAACCCAGATCCCTGTTTGGTTTCCTAAACAGTAAATGTTCCTAATGTTCTGAATGACGTTTCAGTCTGGAGCATGTCACAATTTTTTTGCTTTCGAAACAGGGTTTCTGACAATTTGTGTGCACTGATGCAATGCCTTTAAATTAAGGGGGGCAAAGTGCATCCTGTAAGCTACACAAAGCCCCCAAACCTCAGTTTTATGGCCCTCAAAGTCTCCCCAGTAATCCTTAACCACTCCCAGCCCAGCAAAAACAATCTGTTGATTTCTAGGCAATTTTCATGAAAAAATACCTGCTCAAATGACCAAAACTGGCTGCAGATGAGACTGGTGGGTGTCTTCTATCCCCCAAGTCCTCCAACCTTCCCCAAAAGTTAAGCTAAACCCCCTTAAGTCAGTCAAAATATTTATTTGTTTCTTTGTTTGTTTAATTCATTTATATCCCACCTTTCTCCCCATAATGGGACTCAAGGCAGCTAACAACATATTTAAAACAATGCATATCAAAACTATGCAAAGTAATTAATAAAAATTTAAATATAAGAGGTATTTAAAAACTGATTAATCAATTTATAAAGTTAAAGCACTAAGCATGGTAAACATTAAAATTCATTAAAAGATCACAAGTAAACCTTACAAATAGAACTGAATAGCATAAAACCCACCCCAATCATTTTTTCAAAGCCTGATGGCATAAAAGTTATTAACAGAAGGATTCGAAGGATGGGGTCATGCTGGATTCTCTAGGGAGGGAATTCCAGAGTCTGGGAGCAGTCACCAACAACGCCTTCTCCCTTTTTCCCACAAAATGAGCCCGGAAAGGTAATGAGACAGACAAAAGTGCCCCTCCAAATGATAGTAAAGCTCTAAGGGTCTCTTAAAGGGAAATACAATCCTTCATGTAACCTGTAATCAAGCCATATAGGACTTTATGGGTCAAAACCAGCACTTTGAATTGTGTTCAGAAATGGACCAGCAGGCAGTGGAGCTGTTGCAATAGGGGAATTGTGTAGTCCCTCTAGCCAGCTCCAGTTAACAATCTGGTTGCAACTCTTTGGGCCATCTGAAGTTTCTGTACAGTTTTCAAAATCATACAGCATATTACAGCAATCCAAACAGTATGTAACCAAGTACCACCATGGCCAGATTTGACTTCTGTAGGAAGGCGTGCAGTTAATGCACAAGTTTTATGTATGCAAATGCACTCATGGCCATTGTGGAAACCTGGGCCTCCAAGCTTAGAGCTGAATCTAGAAGTACCCCCAAACTGCAAACCAGCATATTTATGGGGAGTGTAACCTCATCTAATACAGGCTGAATCCTTATTCTGTGATCCATCCTTCAACTGACCAAGAACATCTTTGTCTTGTCTGGATTGAGCTTCAGTTTGTTTGCCCTCATCCAGTCCATTTCAGCTGTCAGGTGCCACTTTAGCACAAGAACAGCTTCCTTGGACTTAGGGGGAAAGGAGTAATAAAGCTGGATATCATCAGTGTACTGGTGACACTCGATCCCAGAACTCTAGACATCCTCTCCCAGCAGTTTCATATATTTGTTAAATGTCATAGGGGGCAAGACAGAACCCTGAGAAACTCCACAGGCCAATGGCCAAGGAGCTGAGCAGGCAGTCACATAGGGACGGGGGGGCAATGGAGGTGGTTTGCCCTTGGTGGCAATTTTTGGGGGGCATCAGGCTTTGTAGCCCCACCTCTGCGCACTGTAGCACTGCCCCCATGCCGTAGCCCCACTCTACCTGCCCGCCCTTCACAGGTTCCAAGCTTCACCTCTGTGAGCAGGATTCTCCCAAGCAATACCTTCTGAGAGCACCCCTCCAGGAAAGAATGCAGCCACTATAGAACAGTACCTTCAAACCCCATCCCAGCATGGTGACTCAGAAGAATACCATGGTCAGTGGTGTTGAAAGCCACTGGGAGATCCAGCAGAACCAACAGGGGCACACTCTCACTGTCTAGTCCCCTGCATAGATCATCCACCAAGGGGAGAAAAACTGTCTCTGTCTGATAACCAAGCATCAAACCAGCCTGAAATGGATCTTGATAATCTGCCTCATCCAGGAACACCTGGAGTTGAGCAGCCACCACATGCCCTAGTACTTTGCCCCAAACTGGAATGCTGAAGTGATATGACTTCCACTGCATCTTAAACAAAATGGTGAAGTCTTTGGGAGGGGGACTATGGTGGTGAAAACTGACTCCTGTTCCATACAGTTCCCTACCCATGCTTTAAATGATATGTATCATCCTCATCTTTATTTATAACCTGCCGTCTTTCCCAAGATTGGGACTCGAGGTGGCCTACTAATTAAAATAATTACTATATAGTTAAGAACATAGAGAAAGTCAGCATGAAAATAGAATTAACTATTAAGAACAAACTCTTAACTGTTTAAACAATTTGAAACATGCTTAGAAGGGACAAAAAGCAAGTTCAAAACAACACAACACCCTCTTAAAGGCCTTTCCTTAGAAACCTTTAGTTCTAAAAGCCTGTTGGAATCAAAAAGGAAGGCTTTGCCTGCTGATAAACAGATAGCAAGAAAAAAGCCATGCTAGACTTCTTAGGCACAGATGTTCTGAAAATAGGGGCAGCCACTGAGAAGGCCCTGTCTCATGTCCTCACCAACCATACCTGAGAAGGTAGTAGGACTGCAAGGAGGGCCTCTTCTAAGGATCTCAGAAGCAAAGAAGAATCATACGCAGAGATAGAATATATCAGATAGCCTGGACCTAAGCCATAACAGAGCAAAAATAACATATAAAGTATTTCTCAACATAGGAGAATAATACTCTCGCACCAGAGCACAGTGAGATCAAGTATTTTCTAGAGCCTCAAGATCAGCAAAGGATCCACCACCCTAAGGACATCCCATTTCTCTTTGTACTTCTGCACCTAAACAGATAGAGCTTGGGATGTAAAAATCCCCCAGCTTCAATTTTGTCACATTTTTCCAAATCTAATCTGCATTTTCTTCGTATTGCTGTTTGCATTCAGATCACTTCCAGCTCACAGAAACCCTAATGTGAACCTATCACCAGTTTTTCTTGGCAAGATTTGTTGGGGAGGGTTGCCTTTGTCTTTGTCTGAAGCTACCAAGAGAGTGTGACCCGCCCAAGGTCACTCCATGAGCAAGTGAAGATTTGAAACTTAGGCCCTTTCTGCAGGATGGCTTCCTTTCAGCATAGGGACACAAGAGGAGCAGGATCACAACAATGCTTCTGCATGACATCATTGTGGTCCTGCTCTTCTTGCATCACCAGCCAAAGAAATCGCAGGGTATATCATTAATGGAAAAACTCCGTCAATGACTTTCGATCACATGAGCTTTCCTCTGCAGCCGGCAAAGCAGAAGGGCCAGAAGCATGATCATGCACTTCCTTTTCCACTGCAGCATTGGAAGAATGCCAGCTACAGTGTGGAAGGAAGGACCGTGTCCTTTGCGCTCCCTGCCACAGGGTCAAGTCTGGAGAGGAGCATCAGGGACACGCTCCCATCTCAGAAGAGGAGCTGTCAGGATTGTGACAGGATGACACGCAAGTGCGTTGTCCTGTGGAAAGACCTTAGTCTCCAGAACTGTAGTGCAACACCCAAACTACTATACCTTAGACTGAAGAACAGTACAATCTTTCTATCTGGGATGGTTGTCTTCTTCCATCGAGTGCGCAGATGTAGCTGTGAGGGAGGAAGGGGGCACCCACCTAGCCAGTCAGATCAGACAAATCAACTCTGCTGATCAATGGGGTGATAGATGTCACAACCAGATCACCCTCACATCCAAAACCACTATGCTATGCTGGCTTTCATATTAGAAAAATGATTGGAGAAACGTCATATGTTGATTTTCCTTTTTAATCAGATTGAGAACTTTAAAGGCTTCTGGTATCATCCCACTTCAGTGTTTATTGGGTTAAGGTAAGCATGAATCCATGATTGTTACTGCTGTTTCTAGCCCGAGCTTGTGGGATATTAAGATATCATTTGATATCAATAATTTGGCCTTCTCTACCCATTCCTCTCCATGTGCTTGCGAGGCCCCCGGACAAGGACGCACACAGGCGCGGCCGACAATAGCCGAACCATTCAAATCCCAATCCAGGCACGCCAGTCATTGCCAAATGCAGCTTCAGGAGACCTCAAGGCAAGTACCACATTATGTATGCACGCTACTTACAAAAGATCCCCTGCCCCGCACAGGCAGCTTGATGAGCGGACAATACAACTCTCAAGCACTCCGCGTTTGCATACTGGCTACTCTATTGACAATCTGGTCATAACTCAATCATCTAAAGTACTGACCTTTTGGAGGCTTTATCTCCAGCCCGAAACTCATTGTTATCCCCAAGTACGGAATAACCTGCAGCCACAATTTTCCCTATAAGAACCCCTGACTTTGAGCATCTCGTTGGATCGCTCGTGACTTGCCTCCTGAATTGCTGTCTCCCCGCTCAGCTCCACGTGCTGAGAATCCACGCTGCCCAGCTTCTTTGCTTTTACTGGGCTTCAGGACAGGTATAGTATTTCCCATACCAAACCTCCTCTCAAAATCCCTCTATCCAACTCCTACCTTTTATTTCTATAGTTCTTTGTGTGAGTGTGTTGCATACACATGTTTGACTGTATTTCAATAAAACAATTATTATTATTAACCTCTGCCTTATCATTGACTTGACCTGACCCCGAAGATCTCGCTACGTTACCCTGCCTCTCGCATTGCAAACTAGTGCTCTTTGCTAATTCCCTCCCCATTATTGTGAGCACATTTAGGTGTCCCTCCCAGGACCCCTAGAAATCAGGGTAACATGATGATAGCAAGGATAGATAGGCAGTACTTACATAAGAAGCAAGAGAACACAGACTGCCCATGCTGAGGAAAAAAAAGACATGATCTCTGCTCCCAGTCTTGGATTCAAAAGTAATAAAGCAGTATAGAGAACAGCTTTAATCTTGTACAGCAAATATAGGATTTTGGGTCCAAATCGGTGAGTGCATGAGATTGCTTTAGTTCATCCTTTTTTAAAAGTAGAATTTTAACCCAGATGGTTGCAGTAGTCAGCAGTGAGTTCAATAAAATGCATGTATTGAATTGAATGAAATGAATGTATTTCTTGGTTACAATCACTTCCAGATCTGAATTCTTTTGTAAATTGTAACTAGATTAGACCCAATAAATCAATATAAATCAATAATTCACTTTCATGTTGATTATTTTTCAGTATTTTATTTAGTGGGTATACTGTATCAAGGACTAACAATTGGCCCGAGCATCCTTTTCTTGGTTCCATTCCATTGAGGCAATCCATATGTAATCCAGTTTGAATGAGTGCTTCTTTTGGCTTTGAAATAGCATTTATACCATCAGGTCTCATATTTCCATAAAAAGAGTCTATAAGAAATCTTCATTGGCTAGGCAATTACAATGATTGACTATTAGATTAACCATTTTCAAAATATTGATGTGGATATTTGGACAAGTGGCCATTTTACAATCTCATCCTTGACCTGTCTCATCTATACTGGTCAGTCTAACACGACTGTCATGGTTTGTGTGTAATTTCACAGGGTCGAGGTTAGCAAGCAACACAGAATCAGAGCTTCAGAGTTGCTAAGTGCTTGCTACTGCAGGGAGAATAACTTAACACAAGAGCACAGAAAGCTAGAACTAACAGTTGTACAGTCTTTGTCCCAAGGTATATTGATTGTAGATTTCCTGGGAAAAACATGCTCTAAATTAGAATGACCTGTCAGTCACTCATCAGCTCCCTCCACCCTCCTTTTCTTCACCCTGTATGTTGAGAAACTTAACTGTACAAGATTTAGGCCCTTTTCACATGTGGGGGGGGGGGAACGGTGTAGAGCGACCTCCCACGGAGGTCGTCTACACCATAGAGTGGACTGGTGTGGACTACTTTTGGTAGTTCCACACCAGAATCCACTCAGGAGTGGCTGGAACTAGCCGCGCTCCATGTTTTTTAAAAACTTATTTTCAGAGGTTTTTAAAAAGCACGGAGCCCGCAGCCCTGTGCCGCTCTGTCGCCCAGCTCTAAAGTGGATCTGCAGGCGCGCGCAAGTGCATGCCTGCAGATCTGCCGGGGGCGGGCTTCCGGCTGGCTAGCTTCTCCGGTTGGTGGAGAGCCTCCAGCAACCGGAAGCTGCCATCTGTGACGCCGGAGGAGTGTGGAGCAGCGAGCTTGCGCTGCTCCACATCGCGACGGACTTACCCGGCTAGAGGTAAGCTCCGTTTTTGGCCTTTTTCGCCCGCTTCCCCCCTGACATGTGAAAAGGGCCTTAGAGATGGGTTACTTTCCTGAAGTCTGAATAATTCAAAAAGCTTTGTGTGGGTCTAGATATAGTTCTGATCCCCTTGAAAAGGAACTTGTTTCACCTTAGGTTGTACAAGAACCATTGCAAAGGGGTCAAATTTGGCTTAAGATTTATCTGAATTTGATGGTCATCCCTATTACTGCTGTTAACTCAATATGTCTTCATATACAATATTTTTTTTTTAAAAAAATAACAACTTTAAACACAATGCAACAATACACAGATGGCATGGAGCCATTCAAGTTCTTATTAAATCATGTAAATTCTGAGCAAAACAATAATTTAACTGTTTGACAAAAGGAAAAACAAAGCAAGGTAAGACAAGGGTGGGCAATTTACAGGTTTGGGAGGCTCATCCTGACCCTCCTTCGACAATGGAGGGGTAGATTTGTTCAGTACCAAAAGCACACTACTAGGTTTTTTTGGGGAAAAAAGCTTGTATGAGCATAAACCTATTACATTTATAGTACTCTATTCCTCTAATTTGTCATACCAACATTCTAGCAATCTTTGTTACTATACCTTACCACCACCGTCCCATGATATATGTGGTTTTCATAAATAGGACTCATTAATGACCAGAGAACTTGATCAGGTCATGCTGGCTGAAGAACATGCCTGGGGTTGCACTGTCCAGAGACATGTTTAGACACATCGAATCGCCAAAATACACTGGCAGGAAGCTATGCAACTGGGGGAAAACACATGCAACCCATGGATAAAAGGGAAAGCCATTATGGCATTGTCAACGCACCCCTTCAGGATGTGAAATAGTATATAAAAACCCTAGCTTTGACCTAGCATTTGTAGTACGTAGTACGTAGTGCCCCAGACTGCCATTCCTCCATGCTACCCTCGGACATTGTGTGAGCCCTTCCACTGTGACCCTTTTTTTAGGACTGGTAACTATCACCCTTTCCACCCAATCTCTCTCTCTATCCAACCTTTCTTGCCTCACTTTCTGATAGCCTTGTATGGTTCTTAAAAGTGTCTGATTCCTCATATGCTTGTCTCAATTCAAATAAAATACTTTGTCTAATTCTAACGGGCATCCTCTCTGCAGTTAGTACCAGTATACATAGCTGAAAAGATCCTGACATTACAATTCTCTTGCAAGCCTCCTTTCAGTTATAATTCCCCCAAATTCTAAGGAGACGCTGGCATTGCAGATGGGCCCCACAGTCCTCCACCTCTAAGGGTAACATCCTGAGATCTGCAGTTTCAGTATTTAGAATTCTCTGCCAGATTGCTCTAGTGCCTCACTAAATTACAACCCCCAGGAAGATGAAAACATGATAGTTACAGTGGAATAACAGTGATTGAATTGTGTAGTACAGCCAGGATGGTACAGTGGTTTGAATGTTGGATTAGGACTTTAGGAGTTCAAGTCCTCATTTGGCCACAGAAAGTGACTGGGTCATCTTGGGCAAATCACACTCTTTCAGCCTTAGAGGAAGGCAAAAGGAACCCCCTTCTAAACAGCTGTGGGAGGCTAGGTGGCTGCATTGCCCACCCAGGAGACCTTGGAGAATCACACACATGAACATACCTTCACTCCCTGCTAAAAAGGAGACCTCTTGTCCCTAGAGGGCCCCAACAGCCCCCAAAAGCCCTCCAGGAAGTGCTGTTTTCACCATATTTTAGCCCCTGTTAGGTTATTAGGCTGAGTAGAGACTTTTTTTAATAACAGGAAGTGAACAGAAGTCACTTCCTATTTATTTCTTGTTTTTTAAAAAGGCCTTTTCTTGGCCTAAATAGTCCCAAGTGTGGTGAAAATCCCCCCACATCCCCCTAGAGGATATTTTTGGGCATTTTGGGGTAAAAAAAAAGATCCCCTAGGGGCTCTGGGGGCTACACATAGCACACAGGCCACATTTTGCCCACTTCTGCTTTGTAGGTAGGAGAGAGCATGTTCAATTTGGCCAATAGACAGAAACAGTACATTTCATCTGGTGTAAAGAATAGGATTTCAATGCCATTTCAAGGACCATCCAAAGGCCTCTAGAAACTGCTTGAGTCAGCATCAGCAGAATAGAATCTGGGTGGTTTCTGGATGAGAATTTGCCTGGGAATCTTCTGCACACAATTTCAGGCTTCTTGGAGCTCATGTGGCACATTAACTCAAAAGCCTTTGAAAAAGAAGAAACATTTGTCTGCACTATTGCACTCCATTTAAAATCCTTGACCTTGAACTACTTTGCATACTGTTCCCATAAGTAAGAACATGAGCTTAGTACACCAAACCCCTTGCGTTCACAAACATATGTGCATGCACCATTTCTCTTCACTTGCTGTGCTTTTCTTCCACTTGTGTTCTTCATGCAACAAGTTCCATTGCCTACCCAGATTATTGCCTGATTGAGGTACATAGAGGCTATTTCCACACAACATTCTTCCACATCGTTAAGCTGCAATTCAGATCCAGAAGGGAGCACATCAGCAACGCTCCCCTCCACACCTGCTTGCTACCTGCAGAAAGAAGCGTGATGCAGTGCAGTGCAGCCGGCACTTGCCATTGCTGCCCTGGGGCAGGAAGTGTCACAATCACACTTCCATGGCTTCTGCACAATTGTAAGTATGGGAGTGCCGTGCGATTGGAAGTGCAAAATGGATTTTTTTCCTTTTTGTAAATGCTGCGCAAATGCGACACTTCATGACAGGATGGCAGTGGGATGGTGAAAACGTCGTGCAGAAGCGTGACCTGCAGACTGCTGCCATTCTGTGGCAGAAGCAGGACAGCAACGTCGTACGGAAAGGGCCAGAGTCTTGTTGTTGACTGTTAGGAAATTAAACAAACATATAAGAATCATTCAAGGGATCTACTGCATCACACTGAGACTCCATTTAGCCCAGTATGTTGTGACTCTCTGTGTCCAGCCATAAGTTTATGAGACATTGCAGAATAATACAACATATAGTAATGTTTGCAATGTATTGCATATTCCACATCGCTACAGAAACCAAATGCCACCTCTGCCAGGGAGCTACAGGGATCTAGAATCTGATTCAAAATTAGGTAGTTCCTAGAGTAGTTGCAGGGGACAAAGGAGTCAGTTGTCTTCCATTTGAGCATTCCTAATGCTTCATCTTTCTGCCAACCGCAACTACCAAAGCCACCAATAAGAGAGTCATAGAATTATAGAGTTGGAGGGGGCCTTATGGGCCAACTCGTCCAAACCTCTGGTCAATGCATCATCTCCTGCTAAAGCATCCCTAGTAGGTAGGTATTCAGCATCTTTTTGAAGATGTCGAGAGAAGAAGCCCCATCGTCTTTCTAGGCGATTGCATCCATTGTCAAATCGCTCTTATGCTCAAGACGTTCCTTCTAACGTTCAATTAAAAACTAATCTGCTATAACTTAAAACTGTTAGACCTGGTCCTACCCTTTGGGGAAGCAGAGAACAAGCTTGACCCTCCTCTCTGTGGCAGACCTGGCAGTAATTCAAGAATAGGATCATGTAACTCCCTCATTCTTTACTTCATCAAGCTGAAGATGCCCAGCTCCTTCAAATGTTTCTCATAAGTTTTGTTCTTTTCTTACCATCCTTGTTGCCCCTCTCTGAGCCTGCTCCAACCTGTCTATATCCTTAAAATGAAGCACCCAGAACCGAATGCTGTACTCCATATGAAGCTTGACCAGTGCAGAATACAGTGGGGACTATTACTTCCCTTGACTTGAAAATTATGCTTCTATTAATGAAGGCTAAAATAGTATTTGCCTTCTTTGCTTCATTATTACATTGTTGGGTCATGTTCAATTTATTATCAACAATGATAATAACAGCGAGTACTGCTGAGGCATGTATCCTCCATTCTATGCCATTGTATTTGATTTTTGTGTCCAAAATTTAGAATTTTGCTATTGCTCTTGCCTCTACTAAATTTCATTTTGTTTATTTCTGCCCAATTTTCTAGTTTTCCTATCTTCCAATGTGTTAGGCACCCCTCCCAGTTTAAGCTACAGTAGCTGCCCAGGTACGGCTCAAAAAACTACACAGGTATACACTTAATTCAATGAGAATTCAGGTAGGTGGTAAGAACAAAAGGAAAACAGAAAAGGATATTGGTTTGTGCAGGTATACACAGGCATCGTGGGGGAAAAGAAAACAAACCTTCAACTGCTGTGCCAATGTAACCAAAAGTAAATTGATACAGCAATCACATACACACTTTAAAAACATCCTCATCTACTGATGTGATTTCAGGAAGGGAGTATCATGTGGCTTTCAAGACTGGTTTGAGCCATGTTTAAAACGGCTGAATGTGGTAGTAGCAGGGTCAAATCAGGGTGGGGATACTATGACCTGAAGCTGGGATACAGCCCTCATGTAGGTAAGACCTTGAATCTAGAAAGGAGCAATCCACTTCCATCCAGGACAAATGACTGCAAGTTTCGTTTTGTTCAGCTGGATGAGATGTGGTTGGGAATTCTTTGGTTCTGTAAACAGATTTAGTTCTGTTCCAATGGTTGAGATGCAGTTAGGAAGATGCCTCCAATCTGTGAAAAAAATTTGCCTGCCAGGTAGATTTCAAGGCAAACAATTTCTCTTAGACCATGACCTTAGCTTTCTCCAGAGAGTTAAATATGGCTGGGTGAACATAGAATCATAGAATCATAGAAATGTAGAGTTGGAAGAGACCACACGGGCCATCCAGTCCAGCCCCCTACCATGCAGGAATACCCTCAAAGCACTCCCGACAGATGGCCATCCAGCCTCTGCTTAAAAACCTCCAAGGAAGGAGACTCCACCACACTCCGAGGCAGCATATTCCACTGCCGGACAGCCCTGACTGTCAGGAAGTTCTTCCTGAGGTTCAGGTGGAATCTCCTTTCCTGCAGCTTGAATCCATTGCTCCTTGTCCTGGTCTCTGGAGCAGCAGAAAACAAGCCCTCTCCCTCCTCTACATGGCATCCCTTCAAATATTTAAAGATGGCTATCATGTCCCCTCTTAACCTTCTCTTCTGCAGACTAAACATACCCAGCTCTCTAAGTCTATCCTCATAAGGCTTGGCTTCCAGGCCCTTCACCATTTTGGTCCCCCTTCTCTGGACCTGCTCCAGCTTGACCATGTCCTTCTTGAATTGGGGTGCCCAGAACTGGACACTGTATTCAAGATGAGGTCATAAAACAAACAAACATAAAAAAAACTAAAAGAAGGAAGAGTTAGCCAGTACCTATATAAGGAGGCATTGTGTGCCCCATTGTTTCTTGCACTAGGAGGATCTTCATCAGCATTTTATCCCTGATATCTTTGGATCTGGGGAAAAAAGAGGCTAAGGTTATCTGGAGGAACAATTATTGTCTGTTACAGCAGGGAGTGGTATATCTGGACAGCAGGCGAGTCTTCAAGAAAAAAGAAAACATACTCAAAATTAATTTATTGAAATTTTGACATAGGAGGGGTCTATTGCACAAAATACAAATCCACAAAACAACACTGGATTTTCATCTTCTACCAACATTAGAAGTCATTGGCAATTATGGCATAATAAATCTTCTGTCTCAAAAATCAGAATTTCTAAAGGGAAATACATAAATTCTGGGAAAATGGAACATTTTTTTCAGAACTCTGCTGAACATGTTTGATAACATTAATAAATTAATTTAGCCATTTAAAATCATTTCTAAAGCACAAAAATCTTCAACTTCTTCCAAGGGTATAACACTTCGATAAAAATGAAGTATTTTGGTTGGTTTTATGGTTTCCTGAATTTAATGGTGTGTTGTAATGGGACCTTTTCATGCTATATAATAAGAGAAAGTATGTACAGGTGGTTCCAATAGCTCAGTATTTTGATTTTTTGACTTCAAGGAACATTGGTAGATACAAAATACAAAATGAATCCATCCTAGGATAAGCTACGGATGATGGGATAAACCACAATCCAGTGTGACCACTGTGTTGTCTTGTTGGGAGGAGTCCACTTTACAGGCAGTGTTCATGATGCATATAGATGTCACAGAAAAATTTTGTCTCCGGTATCACTCTTGGTGTCTCTAGCTCTAGGGACACAGACGTCCAGGCCAAACATCTGCCTTTGCTTTATCAAAGATATGAAGAGCAATTACCTCTTCCTTGGAGTTTTGACTTTGCTTCTTCTTCCTGATCCCAGTAAGTCAAGAGTTCAGTTCTAATCAGAACGACTCTTAAGTATTTAGGGTCCAAGTGTTACACTGTTTACTGGGGGTCCCGTGAGGGACACCAAAAGGTGCTCAACAATAGGTGGGGAAGATTAGCTCTGAGCACTGCTTTAGCGTTATGAGAGGCAGGGTAACTTAGCAGGATCTTGAACCCTATGTCTATGGGGTCAGGCCGAGTCAAGGAGCACACAGAAGTTGAAAGAATGAATGTGGTTTTATTAAAAACACAATCAAACAGTGTATGTGGCACACTCACACAAGATAACTAAAGAAATAAAGGTTGGAGTGGGATAGAGAGGTTTTTAGAGGAGTTGTTGGTTTGGGTGACACTGTTGGGGATGATAGGAGTTTCAGCCCCACAGAAACGCAGCAGAAAAACCAGAGTTCAGCGACCCAACAGCAGCAGCCTTATTCCCCAGTAAGGATACTCACACACAGAGGAGTTTCTTCCAAAACAGGAGGCACTTTATCTTGCAGCAAAGTTCCATTATATACAAAACATAGGACAGACGGACAAAAGCTTGCGCCAGGCACCAGGTTTGGTCAACAGACAAATACTTACTGGCTTTGCTTTGTTATATACATATCTAGAACCAATCAGGTAGAGGTTTGCACACCTCCCTCTACCATCTGCAGACGACCCCAGTTTCTTATGTAACCTTGCAATTACCCACAGCTGGGGCATGATGCAACATCTTTGCAGTGGGCTGATCATTTTCCCAGGGTTCCCTGCCTGGAATCCCTGACAGATACTTCACCTGTCCTGAAGCCCAGTTGGAAGCAGAGAATCTGGGTGTCATGAGCCCGGCTGAGCATGCTGCCGACTCACACGGGGACTCTGAGTTAGACTGGGAACCCCAGCCAGGGGTGGATTCCTGGGAGGCAGAGGGGGATCCTGCAGGGACAAGGAAGGGGCCTGCCAGCGACCCCACAGCGGTCCCCGAGCCGGTACCTGCAGCAGATGAGACCAGTGCTTCGGGTTCGACAGAAGCTGCTGTTCCTGACTCCAGCCTGGCGTTTGCTGCAGACCCTCCCCCCACGTTCCTCCAGAGGCGGCTGGAGAAGGAGGTGGGGCACAGATCGAAGCGGTTGCAAGAGAAGCTTCTGAAGTCTGAGGGCCTCCAGCTGTGAGCTGGGCCAACGGACGTTTGACCAGCCCCAGCTGGGCTAAAGACTATGTACTTAAGACATAGTCTTGCCTTTTACATTGGTTCAGGAGAGGATTTGAACTCCCATTTAACTCCAGCTTTCCACTCTACTTCTTCTCTTTTGGTGGAAACAGGATTTACTAATACTACTATCAGTATAAAGGATCAAAGAACATGTTAACGCGTTACAGGCAGAAAAAATGTCCTCTATCGGCACCACATTTCATACTTGGGTGATGTAGTCCCAGAAAGGCATGCTGCAAAGAGTGAGTTGCAGATTTTCAGACAATTGAACAGTCAACACATTGTTTCCTTGATATATATGCTACGTTGATTTGTCTTACAGCTATATCTAGTCAAAGAGGTTTCAGAGCATTTACAATTTCATTCTTTGAGCACAGAGGAAAGTGGGAGAAGAATCTCCATTGGTCTCAACTACAACACATAATTTGATACTGCCTTTTATCAAATTCCTAGTGTAGTCCTGTTAGTAGGTTTTCCCTGGATCACAACAAAGTCAATAAATTACACATCAGCAAAAAATTCAAAGAGAGTTATTTTTTATGCAGCTTGAACCAAAAAAACAAAGAAGAAGAAGAAGAATAGGCATCTGGGGAAGATTTCCACAAATTGGCCACCCAGAACAAAGGAAGGCATACTCATCTATACATGCCCATAAGATATCAAATTATCATACTATGTTCTATCACTTTGACATAAAATCTGGTGGGCTTCAGGTATCAAGGCATGAACATTGGCCTTGTCCTATAGTAGCACCTCCCACAATGCCCCTAACTGCTATTTATCCCAAGTGTAACCTGCTTGCATTCCATACTCTGGGGGCCTGGCATTGCTGTTTCCTTTGTTATCAGTAAAATCCTTAAATTCTTTGTGCCTATCTATCTCCAAGGCTGGTATTCTAATTCTCAGGCACCAGCCATCAGCACTTGAGACACTATTTTATAAATAGCTGTTAGCAACAGAAGCAGTCTAGGAAAAGCTAGTAGCCCAAAGTCACTGAGGGCAAACTCTGCAGAGGCTTGGTTAATTAATTCCTTTATCTATGCAACTCTGAGTGCCATCATTTTTAGCCTTCTTTACCACTTCCAGGAAGGAGGAGGAACGGGAAAGGAATAGGATGAGGAGTAGAGTAGGCTGAAATGCTACATTGAGAAACATACTGTAAAGTTATGCCAAGATAGAAAAAGAGAAGATCTACGCCCTGCAGGACTCATCTTTCTCCTGTGTTCCCCCATAAGGGCCATGTCATGGCAGGAGAGAAGTAGAGGATGGCTCAGAAGCACATGGCTTCATAGCTATACTCAGACACATAACAATTTAGGATTAGTCCAGGACCACCTGGCAGTCCTCTGGAAATCTGGAAGATGTTGTTGTCATTGTGCAAAATTCTATTTTGTGTACGAAACATCCACATGTGCACATTGGGCAGAATTAGCCCCAAACTGCCAAGATTCTCACCCATCCAGGATTCTTCCTGTCAGGATGTCTCAACAGGTTTTTCAACAATTTTTGAAGAGTTCGAGTATAGTGCTCAAATCATTACACTGGCTCTACTTTAAAAAAAAAAACAACAACTCAAAAACTCAAAAAAAAGCCCTCAAGTTCTGGAAAGAGAACTTTAAGTAACAATAGAAGTGTGTTGGTGGTATTTTTGGGTAGATGAGATAATTGTAAATCTTGAGATAAGAAAGAAACAAAATGTAAGAAATGTGAACAATAGTAATTACTTTCATAGCCTCCGTTATCAAAACAGTAGTTGGGTGGTAATGTAGATATCCTTTTGCTAATCAGTTATTTCATACATGTATTGTGATAAAGAGATTTTGTTCCTTTTGTTCTACCTCAATTGCCACAATTAAGGCAATTATACACCCACCCAAGCGTGTATTTACAAGCTTACTAAGTGGAGTTAGTCTCCATTCATTCACCTGATGAAGTGAACAACGTCCATGAAAACATATCACGTAACAAAAAAATCTTAGGTCTATATTCAGTTGCTAGTGCTGTCTAGAATAGGCGCATCTAATAAAATGAGTCTGATACCACTGATAAGTGGTACAAGAAGTAGAAGGAAAAAAATGTTGAAGGCACCACAGAAAGGAATGTGGAGTTTCTGAACCTGGGCTGAATGGTTTTCTGTTTTTGTTTGGTGATATTAACTGAGAATGTTTAAACTTTTCAGGGCTTGATGAAACACCACATTGGACGTTAATGCCAGGCTTTTTTGATCTGTGGATGGTGATCTAGTTCACCAGCTGAAAAATCACAAAGTGATCCCACAATGTATCCCTGACAGCCTCACTCCAAATAAAAGCAAAGTGGTTTCACACATAATTAAACAATGTGTATTCCTCTGTCCTTAAAATGGACTGAAGAAACTTTTGCTATTATCTCTTATAACAAAACATATGTGCAAATATTCATACCCAGAGAGGTCCTGATCACAGTTTTTTACATAACATCCTGATGTTCAAATGAATGCCTGGAGCAGTTTGTGGTTTCCATGTCAGTAGGGAAGTGCAGAACTCTGTTTTAGTCTAAATTAGACAGGACTTCTCCAAGGTGGAGAACCCTAATCCTCAAAATATGTTCAGAACCTTGCAGAGCTCCTGGGGAATCCAACTGAAACCCTTGAGAAGATCCATTGACTTGCTAATGTGGAAGTCAGCAGCTGCTGTTGATAGATATCCTTTATTCATTGAGGAACCGTTTGAATTGTGTCTGCTTACCTTGTGTACTTCCTATCCCTATGTACATTCAACGCAGCCTCTGGCAGAAGTCCACCACCAGTGTGCTAGGGGAACCAAGAGTCTGACTCAGACTTAGGCAGTTTCCAATGTTGTTGTTGAGAATTGAGCAGTCATAAGAAACTTCACAATGCTTCATCTTGCTAAGAACTGCTACTAACCAAACCACCAGTAGGAGAAAAGCAGCAGCAGCCCATCCATTGTGCATTTTGCATGTCCATGCCATGCAGTAATATAACAGGTCAGCTCCATGATGTGTTGAATTACTGTCTGTCTTACAAGGACAAAAATAAAAGGCTTTAGGGAGCTGAAAGCCGACAGTCTAACCTCAAAGAAAGTGTTCTAGAAATTCTAATCTCGTTCCACCATTAGAACAAAGTAAGTCATTGGACCAGCCATGGAAGGAACTGGAGTTAGTGAGACATTATAGCTGCCCAAAGCGTTTCAAGATAGAGATGGCAACGTGAATCAGTAATGAATGAGAAAGGGGTGGAACTTTGAGGGACCGAACTGGAAGTAATGCAAATGGACTATATGATAAATCTTTTGGAAACACACCATTCTTCCTGTGTGTTTGAAATGAATCTTGGAGGGGCATAGCCTTCAAAAAGAGGAGAGAAATAACTTAAATCCAAATACTCATGCAACGATTCATCCATGGAGATGTAAATAACTCAATTCCATGTAATCGGTTCACCTCACACAGTGTCTTCATTCATTCGTACCAACTCCACTGGTTTTGAAGATCACAGAAAACCAATTCTGTTCAGTTCTAGTCAGAGGACCTCCTAAACATTCTGGGACCATAGAAGAATTTTTACAATGGGTTTCTTTTTTCCTTGTACTTTTTTTTATCGTTTTCCAAAACCTACCTGTTCATTTATTTATGGGATTTCTACCCTGTGTCTCACAGAACTTCATTGAGTATAGATTGAACAGTGAGACCATTTTTAATAATAAATTGAGAAAATCTGTGAGCATAAAGGTCTGAATTCTATGTGTTCATCCCAGCTATAGTAGAGACATGGAATAAATCATTGACAGGGATACAGTTCTTCACAAGTAACATTGGCAATGTTCTTCCCACTTTCAGAAAACCTTCAAGAACTGTGCAGTTTTTGAAGGATATTCTGGATTTGAGACTTTTCCTGCACATGGTTGTTTTGTGCAACCAACAGCCTTTTCTGGAATATTTTTCTGCATATATTATTTGCATACACACACACATAAAAAAACCTCTAGAGAATGTTTACAAGCACATGGTGGAAAATGAAAAAAACTGTAAAAGTGCAAAAACTCTCCCTTGTCACTCACCAGGGCAGGGGGGGTACTTTTTCACATATGAGAATGCAGTCAGTGGTGATGTATTCCTGTAATAAGTGGCTAATGAAAGAAGATTAAAAGTGATATTCTGGATCATGGAGATGGAGTTCAAACCACTGGCCATATGGTTCCATGACATCTCACTGGCCTATGGCAGATCTGCAACAGTGGAGGGCTTATCACAGGAAAGATAAAGGGCAAAGGTAACTGAGAGGGGAGCAATGCAGCTGTTCTAATGTTGAAGAGGAAAGAAATCAGGATGTTCTCCTATGTGGAGTCTATTGTCATTTCCCTTCCCCATCAATCCAAAGTCTGCCATGCATTCTTCCTTTGATTGCTTCCCCTTCCCCAGTGCTAAACAGCAGCAACCATAGAGAGGGACAAGAATGGCACCCTGTGCCCCATCCAAAAAGAGATGTATGCATGTTTAACCTGCACTCCTCTAGCCCATGAAGAAGCATCTCAAATATATATTTGTTTTATCTAGTCCCTGAACAGTAAGCCACTAATCCCATGCGTAATGAGACTTGGTGGCGCAGTGGTTAAATGCTGGGACTGCAGCCACAAGGTTGTGAGTTTGATCCTGCCGGGCTCCAGGTTGACTCAGACTTCCATAGTCAGTAAAATGAGTACCCAACTTGTTGGGGGCAATTAGCTAAGACATTGTAAACCGCTTAGAGAGCACTTATCTGGTAAGCAGTATAGAAATACACATGCTATTGCTATAATGAGAACTGTAAGGGAAGAACTTAGAAAGTTCTGTTGTTGAGAAGTGACACTTGCCTTTTAACATTGGTTCAGGAGAAGGTTTGAACTCTTACTTTACTCCAGCTTTCCACTCCATTTTTTCTCTTTTGGTGGAAACAGGATTTACTAATACTACTGTCAGAAGAACAGATGAAGGAATATTTTATCGCCTGGGAGGCTTTTGCGAGAAGAATAAATGTCCTCTATCAATACCACATATGATACTTGGGTTCTGTAGTCCCAATCAGGCATGCTGCAAAAAGTGAGTTGCAGATTTTCCCTGTATATGGACACTTGAACGGTCAACACATTGTTTCCTTGATATGCATGCTACATTGATTTGTCTCACAACTATATCTAGTCAAAAAAGTTTTTACGCCATTTTTTATTTTTCTCTTTGATCACAGAGGAAAGTGGGAGGAGAACCCCCATTGGTCTGTAGTAGTAGTAGTAGTAGTAGTAGTAGTAGTAGTAGTAGTTATTATTATTATTATTATTACCCACCTTTCCCAAAGGCTTGAGGTACAGAATAGCATACATAAAGCTAAAAAATAATCATAGTTAAATTACACTAAAACATAGTTCATTTAAAACACAAATATACTATAATTGAAACTTATCATAATTAAAAGTACAATTAACAGTATAGTTACAAGTACAAGTAAAAATACAATTAAAACACAATTAGAATTAGACTGGGTAGGCCCACATAGAAGATGTATTTTGATATTGCCTTTCATCAAATTCCTAGAGTAGTTCTGATAGCGACAATGGCAGGTTTTCCCTGGGGCACAAAAAAAGCCAAGAAGTTACACACCAGCAGGAGGTTCAAAGACAGTTATTCTTTATTCAGCTTAAGCCAAAAAAAGAGAAATAGTCATCTGCAGAAGATTCACACAAATCAGTCACTCAGAACAAAGGAACTAGAGGATGGCTCAGAAGCATCTGGCTTTGTAGCTATATGCAGACATATAACAATTTAGGATTAGTCCAGGACCAACTGGCAGTCCTTTGGAAATCTGGAAGATGTTGTCTTTGTGTATCTGTCTATGGTCATATAACCAGCCATTTCTCAGACAGCCCCCTGGTCATGGAGGATTTGGGGGCAGGAAGATGGTGGGTTGTTATCTTATAGGCTGGAAGTTTTATCATTTCCTACATAGGAAATATTGTTTCCTGCAGAAAACATTCTGTTTTCTGTGCAAAACAAGCACGTCCATTTTGTGCAGAATTAGTCTCAAACTGCCAAGATTCTCCCCTGTCCAGTATTTTTCTTGTCAAGCTTTCTCAACATGTTTTTCAACAATTTTGGAAGAATCATAGTGCAGTGCTCAAACCATTACACACTGGCTCTATTTAAAAAAAAACCCTGAAGTTTTGGAAAGAGAATTTTAAATAACAATAAATGTGTGTTGGTGATATTTTTGGATAGATAAGAAAATTGTAAATCTTGAGATGAGAAAGAAACAAAATGCAAGAAGAGTGAACAATGGTAAGAATCTCTTTAACAGCCTCCATTATGCAAAACAGTAGTTGGGTGGTAATGTAGGCATCTTTTTGCTGATGAGTTATTTCATACATGTATTGTGATAAAAAGGGTTTGCTCCTTTTGTTCCACTTTCAATGGCAACAATTAAGGCAATTATACACTCAGCCAAGCATGTTTACAAGCCTATTGAGTGGGGTTAGTCTCCATTCATTCACCTGACAAGGTGAACAATGTCCATGAAAATATATCACATAATAAAAGATCTCAGTCCTATATTTAATTGCCAGTACTGTCTAGAATAGTCTCATTGAATAAAATGGGTCTGATACCATTGTTAAGTGGTATAAGGAATAGAAGGAAAAAGGTGTTGAAGGCACAACAGGGAAGGGATGGAGAATTTGGCTGTTAGAATTTTCTACTTTGTGATGTTTCCTTATACTAACTGAGAACCTTTACACTTTTCAGGGTCTGAAGAATCTTCACAGTCTCCATTACTGCCAGGCTTATGATCTATGGACGATGGTCTTTTCATCAGTTGGAAAACTACAAAATAATCTCACCATGGATCATTGGCAGTTCTGTTCCAAATAGAAGCCAAGTGGTTTTGCACATAATTACGTATGTCACTCTGTGCTGAAAAGAGACTGACATGTATTATTTCCTATAACACAGTTTATGCCCTTACACTCAAACCCCATGAGGTCCTGGTCAGGGATTCTTCATTAACATTACCGTATTCAGATGAACATTGGAAGCAGCTGGTGGCTTCCATGTCGGTAGGACAGTGACTGACCACTAGGCTTCAGTCCAAACTATGTGGGAGTTATCCAAGATGGTTTACCTTAATTGTGATAGATGATGGCTCTGAGATTGAGAAACAACTGATTGTGCCAGAAACAGAGCCAGTGATTGACCAAACCAACTTGCAATCATTCCCAGCAGGAATGAAGGACAAACAGAGGCAGAGTTGTCCCAACCAGCTCCAGAGGGAGAGAGAACCAGCAGTGATTTGGAAGAATTACAGCCACCTGAGCCCCTTAGCCCCAAGTCACAAAGGAGGCTGAAACAGGCAGCTCAAAGGGAAGCTGCTTTGGCTAGATTAAGGAAGCAATGACAAGTAACACCTGTTTCTGCGGTTTCCTTAATAGTTGTGTATTGGACATTCCTCGCTGCCTCCCCCTCCTTCTCCTCACAGCAAGTATTTTCACCTTCTTCCACTTGCTGGCAGTGAGGCACAGGCAGGGAGTTGGACTCTGACACTAATCCCCAAACTCATTGAGTATCTTGAAGAATTCTTTAACCCTTGAGCAGATCCATTGTCCCAATGATAAAGAAGAAACCAGCTTCTCTCAATGAAGACCTTCTATTAACTGAGAAGTCTTTGGAACTGTACCTGTTAATCTTGCCCTCTGCATTATCACTCGTACTCTGAATGCATCCCCTGGCACAAGGGCAACACCAGTGAGCTAGAGGGACTAAGGATCAGACTCAGTATTAGACCCTCTAGCTCACTGGTGTTGGCCTTGTGCTAGAGGATGCATTCAGAGGGAAGTAAGTGGAGTCATGTTGGGCGAGGGCATTACAACTGCAAACAACTTTGGAAGATAGGGATGCACTAGTAATGGGTGCAAGTCTAGAAGCCTAGATTGGAAGAATTGCAAGCGGACTGTACTGAAAATAATTTAGAAACACAGTACCTTTTCTGTCCCTGTTGAAATAATTTCCCAAGTGGTAGCAAGTGATTTGTACAAGTGGGGGAAGGTTCAAGTAGGCAGACAGGCTTCTTAAATGTGTTCTCCTATGTTACTGCCCTGGCTAGCCCGAGCTTGGGGAATATAAAAAGATATCTCTTGATATCAATAATTTGGTTTCACATACCCATTCCCCTCCATGTGCTTGCGAAGCCCCCGTACAAGCGCGCACACAGGCTCGGCTGATAATCACCGTAATATTCCAACACAATACAGGCAGGCCAGAAATAGCCGACTCGCAGCTTCAGGAGACTTCAAAGGCAAGTACCTTCATTAAGTATGCACGCAACTTTCAAAAGATCCTCTGCCCCACACTGGCAGCTTGATGATCTGACTATACAATCCTCAAGTACTCCGCGTTTGCATACTGGCTATCCTATTGACAATTTGGCTATAATTCAATCATTCAAATTCTGACCTTTCGGAGGCTTTGTCTCCAGCCCCAAATCCAGTGTTTTCCCCAAGTCCAACCTAGCCTGCGGTCACAATTCTCCTTATAAAAACTCCTAACTTGGAGCGCTTCCTTGGATCGCTCTTGGCTTCCATCCCGCCTTGCTGTCGCTTTGTCCAGCGAGCCTTCCCCTCAGCTCCACGTGCTGAGATCCACGCTCCCCAGCTTCTCCGCTTCCAACTGGGCTTCAGGACAGGTGAAGTATCACCCAAACCAACAACTCCTCTAAAAATCCCTCTATCCCACTCCAACCTTTATTTCCTTAGTTATCTGCGTGAGTGTGCTGCATACACTGTTTGATTGTGTTTTTAATAAAACAGCATTTATTATTTCAACTACTGTGTGCTCCTTGACTCGGCCTGACCCCGTAAACATGGGGTTCAAGATCTCACTACATTACCCTGCCTCTTGTATAGCTAGGCAG
The DNA here is from genome assembly GCA_030412105.1 of Cyclura pinguis. Lineage (NCBI taxonomy): Eukaryota > Metazoa > Chordata > Lepidosauria > Squamata > Iguanidae > Cyclura > Cyclura pinguis. The sequence goes on along the minus strand of CM059599.1, from coordinate 9,515,556 downwards.
CGCTCTTGACTAATTTTCCCCAACTTATAAAATTGAGAGGGCATTTAGGTGTCCCTCCCGGGACTCCCAGAAATCAGGGTAACACCTATGCTTGCATTTTTCCAGTCTACATACTCTTTTGTTTCCTCTTCCTCTTCCTCCTTTGCTGTTCCAACAATGTCTGTCAGCAGGCCTGCATGCATAGAACCCATTGGGTCACTATTTCTACATACTGAGTTCTTTATTGTCCCACCATATCCATATATTATTTTCTTGTTATAATAAAACATACATTTTTGTATTCCTTCATGACAGGTGGTTGGACTCGATGGCTCTTGAGGTCTCTACCAACTCTGTGATTCTATGATTTTCCTTTTGTCTCCAGAATAATTAGTTCTCCTCAATACTCACAAATTCTGTGCTTGGCACTGCACTGTAAGAATATATAGCAAATAATCCCAAGATCCAAACCACACTCTGAAAACACCCAGTTAAGACCCATCCCACTTCCAAGAGAACCACAGGTGGTAACTGAAGGGAAAAAGTGCCTGGTTTGGGGTTCAAGAATGGAGGCTTGGAGAACTGAAGACAGCAGTTTGTTTAGCAACACAATACCCTTTCAGATGTTATCACTGAATCATAATATTTATAGGTGTTTTGGAACATCTACTTAGCAACACCATATAATAACATATAGGAATTCATAGAAGGATAGTGAAGATATTTCCTTACATTTCATTTAGTTGATGATAGGGTCAAAATGTTCTAGTAACAATCTGCTATTCTTTGAGATCCCTAAGAGCTTAAGAACTCTGTAGCTTCTAAATTGTTCCTTAATTCAAAATACTTTGCCTGAAGAATGGTTCTACCTTACTTTGGGCCTTATGCTCAACCTCTGAACTTTATTTCATGTTCCAATCCCCACAGAATTTTCTGCAAGTGCACTGGGGACGCCATTGTGGGTTCATTGTCCTCGTTTTGCAGATCCTCTTTGTCAGTGGATCACACTTCTGCTTTCCTTTTGATCTTATTTTCCCTCTTTGACTTTGTCATGGTTTCCAGATACTTAGCATATATACCAATACTGAAGTTTAGTAAAGTTACTTTTCTGGGGGAAGGGACAAAAGTACAGTTCATAGAATCCTCAGCAACTGTCCATGATGCCTAGGACATTGTAGTACAAGAAGTAATTTTTCTATGCTCTGTTGTATTCTTTCCATTTCCCTCCAAACCGGAAAACCAAACTGGAAAATTCAGCATCACTGTGCAATGGAGGAAAGCACTACTTCCCTATTATCCCAGGTGGTACTGCTGGTAATACACCCTTTCCTCAGTCATGATCACACCCCTCACAGCTGCCCTTTGGCCAGCTTATATCTACCACAACCCCTACTTGTCCCATGTGGCAAATATATGGGCTGCCTGCTTCTACTCATAGAGTTCTATAGCAGCTGTTGCCCACTAAATCTTGGGTCTAAACCCTTCTACTTCCCAGTGCAATGAAATCCAAAATACACATTAGTAATACCTTTACTGGGCCAACCAGAAGAAGCAAAAAATATTACACTTGCTTTTGCAACTCATTGACTTCTTCATCAGGCAAAGTTAGTAGAAAATAATAATGCAGGAGAAAGAACAGTGACATGTTGAAGTGACATGTCTACACATCTGCATCTCATCATCTTGGATGTTACAGTGAGCCCTGGTGGCGCAGTTGTTAAATGCCAGTACTGCAGCCACAACGTTGTGAGTTTGATCCTGAAGGGCTTCAGGTTGACTCAGCCTTCCATCCTTCTGAAGGTCAGTAAAATGAGTACTCAGCTTGTTGGGGGCGATTAGCTAAAATACATTGTAAACCACTTACAGAGTGCTTCGCATTGATAATCAGTAAAGAAATATAACTGCTAACTACTATTGCTATATAGTGAGAAATTATGTTCATGCATACAGAAAACTTTGTCTAGACTTGTCTAGTACTGCCACATATGCATAAAGAGAACAACAAAGACAAAAGTTTTAGAAGAAAGATGTAAAATTTATGTCCTCCATTGTAGCCACAGAGCCTCTTTCCTTGAGGTGTGTGTTGATCCTGTGTCTTATAATTGGCAGAGTTCAATCTTCTGAGGAAAATCCAAAGTTGTCAGCTTGAAAGATAATTTTAAGTGTTATGGGGAAGCATGGCAACAGAAGCCAATTGAGATTGTTTTACCATACTCTTGAAAATCAAGTCCCCATATAAGATGATGGACTGTCCCATCTTTTCAGGGTAGGTTTTCCCTATGTACAGTTGAGATAGGTTACCTTCAGATCCAAAAAACTCAGGAGTAACTGTGTTGACCATTACAGAAAATGAAGTGTCTGAGAAACCTAGCTAGGGCCTCCATCTGCCCCCCCCCCCGACAAGCATTTCTCACCCATATATCTCACAACAGATAGAAGAACACATCTGTATAGAATGGCCCAAGATAACCTGACCCATTGTGAAATAGTTCTCAATTTTGAAGGTTGAAGAGTCTACAAAGAAAGTACTTGACTATGAGACACCAAAGTTCTGGAGTGGCAGGACAAGCTTCACCTGCTCATTTTTGCTGCTTAGGCCAGTCTTCAGAAACACATAACCCCTTGTAATAGATAACAAACCCTCATGGAAGATCATTGAGCCAGAATGAACATGAGTCAAGAAAAAAAAGTGCAATTCAAAGAAAAGCAGTGTGCAAATTTGTTTCAAGGTCGATGAGGCAGCTACCTCATTGGCTGATTAGGGCTAGATTTTTTTAAAAAACAGCAAAATATACTTATATGAGTAATTATCATTACTGAATATTTAGTGGCAGCCAGGGGAACATGTGCTTCTGGAATTTTCTGCCTCACCTAACGTTATAACTTGGTTGCGTTGGAAGCTGTACAGGATGACAGGGGGAGGGGTTGGTGTCCATTTGTTTCTCCACCTCAAGAAACCCTGTAGAGTTTGTTGCTGTAAGAAAAGAGGTGACTCTTTGTTGCCACTTTTCACTCAGGTCTCCTTTGAGAATACAAGCATATCTCAGAGAAGGACTCCTTGGAGAAGCCAGCTCTGATCTCTATCAGAAGGTACATAGACCTGTGCAGCTGAAGTGGTGAGATGTAGATGATAATTGGGTATTTTTACTCTTTCTTTTGTGGTGGATTCTCATCAGAGTTTTCAGTGCATTGGATCCCAACTGAAAACTTGCAGCAGTGTTTCAGTAACAAGAATGAAACACTTTTCTCCTGAGAAATGTTCAGTATTACAAAATATTTGTACAGCAGTTGGAGTCTCCTTCTTTCAAGGTTTTTAAACAGGGGTTGGGTGGTCACCTATGAGGGTTCTTTGACTGTGTATTCCTGCATTGTAGGGGCTGGGTTGGATGGCACTTGTGGTCTCTTCCAATTCTATGATTCTATGATCAGTCTCAGTAGACGCAATCAGTACATTTGCTTTCCTGAATGAGAAAGCTCTGCAGTCCAGGCAGAATTAGACATTAAATGCAGCTTTATCCTTTGTCATGTTCATGACCATCTCATAATGTGAGATGATGTTATCGTAACGATGGTCTCCTAATGTATCTAAAAAAATTAATATCTTAAAATTGCTCAAGGAGGTATTGGCCAAGTTCCTGCATCAGGAGATGTAGGTGTATCATGTAATGATGTCTCTGTCATGTACTTGCTAGTACTGACAGAGAACAGGCTTAAGGGATCAGAGAATAGACTTAAAACATTCAAAAGCTTTATTCAGAACAGTGAAGCAACAACAACACACCTTAGCAATTGCCAGAACTAGAGAACAATTGGATTGCAGTACTTTATAAGCTGTAACATTACAGATTTGCCATGCAAGCCTTCTATTTGACTGCTAAATAAAACAACTCTTTTCCGAGACTCTCATCCCACCAGCCAACTACATGATCTTGCAGCTGCATTTGTTCCCTCTTATTAAAGATTGTTAAAACAACATTCATTCATTCCCAGCACATGGTCTTTCACTCAACTCCAACATCTCCTTCCAACCTTTTCAAACATCAAAACACTACATGCCATTATATGGTATGGCAGTTAGAGCAACACCAACCCAACAATCTTCATAGCTCCATCTCCTGATGCTATCTTTCTCATCCCATCTTGTAAGAAATGAAAACCCCTCTGCCACCTGGTCATTTCTATGGTGTTACAGAGCAGGGGGATCAGCCAGGACACATCCAGATGTTGCCCTCTAGAGATCCTTGCTGATGATGATGTTACAGTGCATCCAGCTACAGGAAGATAGCTACATACATTTGTGACGAACGAATGGGTTCCGGTTGAAAAGTACAGTCCTGAGCATTGCATCACTGTAAGACGAACTAGGAACTGTGGAGTGAGGGTTCCTTGAGCTGTGACGGGAGAATTCCAGGAATGCTGATTTGGCCAGAGAAGATAGTTCGCAACACGATAAGAACTTGGTACAAACAGAGTGTACTCCTACATTTCCTGACGACATGATATATGACGACTTCTTCTGCAAGCAACCTTTTATCAGTACGGTACAAAATGATATGAACTGGTCTTTTAATTGCTTGATTGCTTGTACGCAATGAAAGTCCTGGAACCCTGGCAGCCGCCAGAACATGTCCCCACCCCACCCCAAGAAGGGAGAAACATGGGTATAAAGAGTGGAAGATTTTTCAGCTCTGGATGGCTCTGATACCGGCAAGGAGTCATCTACCCCTTCGAGGACGACTGATCAACGTTCGGCGAAAGGACTGTTTGTGAGTATGTCGTGTGAATGTGTGTGTGCAAGAGCTCTTGATACAAATGTGATTTTGTGTTTTATGTCTTAAGAAATGTTACGTGAATAGTGTTTAAACCCAGATCTGGTTTCCTATGTGCCTTTTGTTGGGAATCCTATAGTCTGGGGTGGCTGAATTTCTCTCTGGATATAAAAAGGACCAAAAATCTCAGGTCATGACATAATTCCTTAACCCCGTTCAGGACTGTACTTTTCAACTGGAACCCATTCGTTCGTCACACATTCTCGCTCATCTCCCCACTCTCCAACAAGATGGAAATGGCTATGTCCGAGGGCGGGGGCTGTTTATAAGAGGGTATTTTTGGAGGAGGGTTGCTTGGCACATGGCTAGAACAAAATTAGAACATCTGCAAAAACAAAAAGAGTGCTACCATTGTAATTCACCAAAAGGATGTCCTTCCCCAAACTGTTAAAGCAAGCAGACAGCTTAGGCACAAGCTATCTGAAGGACTGTATTCTCCCATAAGAGACTGCAGGGGCTTTGAGATCTTTTCTCATCCCTACCACCCTAACAGGCACATTTGGCGGAAAAAATAGAAAAGGTATTCTCAGTGGCTGCTTCCAGGCTTTAGAAATCCCTTCTTAGAAGTTATCTTCTTCCATCAATCAGGAGAAGACTTTCTGATTCTGGAAAGTTCTGGAGAATTAAGTCTTTATAAGGAAAGGACTTCTAATAGTGGACTATATTGTCCTTTCTTTATTTCAGATCTGAGCTAAATCTTATTCTTCTCATAAAGCAAGCTTCATGAGTTTTGCACAATGTACCCATTCTTTTCAGAAGAATGATCTCTGCACAATTTTGCTTTAATTGAAACTTTTGGTTTCTTTCTTCCTTTTTCTTAGCTCAAGTATGGAGACCTGTTACCTTCTCCTCCTCCTTCTTGCCTTCATGCTCCTTCCTGATCCAGGTAAGCCATTAGGTCTACACCAGAGAAATCAACCTCGTCTTTGAGTTGTTTACTCCTAATGAAAACTCAGACTCATCCATGTCATAGTATCTTTGACTGCTGTGTATGGCCGTGAAAGCTGGAGAGTGAATAAAGCTGACAGGAAGAAAATGTAAGTCATTTTTTGGAATGTGGTTCTGGTACTACACTACTATGGACCACAAAAAGACAAATGAATGGATGCAAGAGCACATCAAGCCTGAACTCTCCCAGAAAGCTGAGATGACCAAACTGAGGCTATGGTATCATGGGCCAATGTGACTCATTGGATGATAACATTTGATAATGTGGATGGGAGTAAGAAAGGAGGAGAATTACGTTACAGATGGATTGATTCAATAAAGGAACTGAGCCACAGCCCTCAGTTTTGCAAGGCCTGAGCAGGGTCGTTGTTCATTGAGTTCTTTGAGGTCTCTCATGCATAGGGTCGCCTTAGGATTAAAGCCAATGTGATAACGAACAACAACAACAAAAAGTGTTTCTCCTTTTCTTTCAGTTGCATTCACATTTCTGAAGCCTGTGTATTTCTATATTTTGTGAATGTGGTAGTGAATTTCAAGCTGGCACAATGGACTTAAAATTGAAGTGATCTTTATGACTTAAAAAAAATCAGATTTGCTTCTACATGTATTTTTACAGGTGCAGGACTATTTAAGAGAAATGGAGAATGGTGTCGACGTTTGACTGGTATTTGCCGAAACCACTGCCCTCCAAAGTACATGCCATATGGTTCCTGTAATGGGCCTTCACGATGTTGCATAAGGTAAGAATGATCAGAACAACAATGACAAGGTCAAGCTCATTGTAGACTGAGTTAAGTCAATCTCTTCTGTGTTTAGTTTTTTACAAAAAAATATTTTTATTAAACACTCAGAAATTTAGGCCATTTCCACATGACGATGTCCTCACGCATTGTCCCATGGCAGGCCCAGCAGGGAAGGGGGCACAACAGAAATTCTGCCCTCCACACCTCACTGGTTCCCTGCAGAAGGGAGCATGATGGTCCCACCTCTTCCTTCTGCGGCGCAGTCATGCAGTTTCCTATGCTGCTCTATGGAAGGAATCGTTGCCATCACCCTTCCCTGCCCTTCTGTGTGATGGTAAGTATGCAAGCACCACAGATCGTAGGCACATAATGGATTTTTTCCATTTTGTGAATACCACATGAGTGCAGCACTTTGGAATGGGATGGCAGCAGGCCAGCAATGATGTCATGTGGATTCACAACCAGCCAAGAGCTGCCATCCTGTACCCAAAGCAGCACAGCTCTGTCTTGTAGAAATGGCCTTAGAAATACAAAACAACGAATAGGGATATACAAAGTAACTCACAAAAAGAAAAACACACATTCAAAACTAAACATTAAACTAAATTAAATAAAATTACACTAAAGAACTTAATCTACCCCACTACTGGTTTGACTTCCAGGCTTTTTATTGATAGTTATAAGCTAAACTGCTAGAAAACTTCCTCGAAATTACTAAAAATATATTAATGCAATGGTAAAACATATACTGGAGAAAAAACTATAAAAATGATATAATATATAACAGAGAAAAATGTACTTAAAGCTAAAGAATACATTTCTGCTAGAGACAATTGCTATCCATGCTCAAATTCTAAAATTCCATAACTCCCCTGCCCCCAATTACATAGGAGAAAATGTCATAACTCTATCCCAATCCTTTTCAAGATTACTCATCATTCCATCTTTCAACATGATGATTAACTTATTCATCTCAATCAAGTCAACAAGCTTCAGCATCCAATCTTCTTGTGTTGGAATCTTCATTTGTGTCCATCTCTGGGCCTACAGTAACCTGGCCATCATGGTCATATACTGTAAAATTCTTCTGTCCATCCTACTCATGTGATAGTCCATCAGTTCCAGTAGGTACATCTCCAGTTCCAACACAATCTTAATCTTCAAAATGTCTTCTCTTAACTGACATAACAAAGTCCAATTTTTTTTTACTTTTTTGCCTGTTTACCACAAATGGAAAAAGTACCTTCTCCTTTCTCACATTTCCAACTAATATTGGAAGATCCATTATACATGTTTGATAACTTTTTTGGAGTTGAGTGCCATCTATACTTTGATTTACAAGAAAAAATTCTCAAAGATTGTAACTCAAAGTATGTTTTAAATCTTTTGTCCATATCCAACTTCTTGTGTGTATGTTATGTGGATTTATCTACTCCAAGCTGAGACTCAAGGTGACTTAACTGTGTTTAGGGATGCTGGTGCAATATATTGGACTACAAGTCTAGAGACCAAGGTTTAAAGTTCTTGCTTGCCCATGAGAGTCCATCAGGTGACCTTGGGTGCATCACATAGACTCAGCCCCAGAAAACTCCCTTGATAGGTCCACTTTAGAGTTGCCATAAGTCAGAAACAACTCAAAAGCACACAACAACAACAAGGAATTAGCATGGGCACAATGATCATCACACAGCTAGGACTGGATTGTTTTATATTTGTCAATATTTACTGAGAACCTTCTCTGACCCTCACAGGCATGGAAAGAGGGGCTGAAAACAATCTCTGTGCTTCTCTTTGGGCAAATCTCAGCCTCAGAAAAAAGCAAGGGCAAATCCTCTGGGAACAAATTGTGCCAAGAAAACCCTGTGATAGGTTCACCTTAAGATCACCAGAAATGAGAAACAGCTTGAAGGCAAGTAGCAACAGCAAGGAATGTAAACATTTCATAAATGTTGTTCTCAGAGTCAGCAACAAATCATTTTGCTATTTTTTCTCTTAGTTTTGAGGAAGTCCATAAAAACTGTGCACTTTTCAAGCACTATTTGAAATTTGAGACTTACTATTTTTTTAAAAAAAAAATTCACAGAAGATTGCATTTTCCGTGCCAAAATGTCCTTGAGGACATTATTTTTTTTCCCCCGTGGAGGAAATGTTTTCAGTGCAGGAAACTTTCTCGCAGTTCTAAAGAGTAAACTCAAAGTGATATAGAAAACTATGCGACAAAATGAGCAGTTGTTCTCAGTTTAGGGGTAAAGGAAGACTGATATACAAAGGAGGCTAAGAAGAGGTTGAGCTGTTAGCATAGAAAAGCCAAAAAGCAAAGGGAGGAATGAGGCATAGATAGCCAGAGCGCAGAGTGATTGGGTCCCATTCACTCTATCCAATTATAGCACTATTAGTCCTCATTAACAGCAATAGTTTTGTCCTATGGAATCCTGGGACTTGCAATCTCTATAATGACATTTAAAATTCTAAGCTCTACAGCCTCACCAATCTATTAGCCCCAGAATTCCATAAAAGGACTCACAGCAATTGAGGTGGAATAAATCGTTTTGCAACTGTGTTACAAAAGCCAACATGGCTTAGTGGTTTGAGTGTTGGACTACAACCCTGGAGACCAGAGTTCAATTCCCAGCTTGGCCATAGAAACCCACTGGGTGACCTAGAGCATGTCACACACTTTCAGCCCCAGAAAACCCAGTGATAGATTCACCTTAGAGTTTCCATAAGTCGCAAATGACTTGAAGGCACACAACAACAACAACAACAACAGTAACAACTGTGTTACAGTGGGCCCCAGGTTAAAATTAAAACTGAATTGCTCTATATTTATCATCATCATCATCATCATCATCATCATCATCACCACCACCACCACCACCATCATTATTAACTTTATATCCCACCATTTCTTCTAGACTAAAGCCCTTTCTGCACCTTACCTTCTTCTGGCACTGGGATGCAGGGATCGCGCGAGCAGCCTCTGGTGAGAGACTCTTGTGTCCGGGGTCCTTCAGCTCCGCACGAGCTGCCTGCTCACACGAGAGCCCCACCTCTTCCTTCTGCAGTGCAGCCGGGACTTTCCCAGGCTGTGCTGTGGCAGGAAGTATGACCAGCATGGCTCCGGAGGCTCCGCACACCAGGTAAGTGTGCGCAGGGCCCAGGAGCAATGCCCAATCATGCACCATTTTCAGCTTCTAGCCAAAAATGAAGAGGTGCACGATCGGTGCCTGCCGGCCCCTGGAGCATCACATGATTGTGCGTGCATCATGCAGATCACTCCTCACAATTGCGTGATGCTCCAGGCTCCCTTTCCCATGGAAAATGCCATGCAGAAAGGGCCTTGGGCTTGAGGCAGGTCACATATGAAAAAAAGATTACAATGGAAAAGCTATAAAAAGTCAATGTTAAAACCAAAGTAAACTTTTAAACATGTTAAAACCATACACTAGAAAAAAGACTTTAAAAGTTAAACAATAGTATTTAAAACAATACAGCTCTTCTAGCCCTTTGTCGACCAACCACAGAAATAAAAAGACCAGACACAAGTAATGGGTTGAATATGGGTCACTTTATTTTACCTGTTAACCTATTTAAACTTTAAATTTAAAAATAGGGGGAAGAGCAACCTATTTTGGGAACAACTGAAGCAAGGGATTTCTCCAAGACTCTCTCTCCAGCTTCTCCTGGGCCAAAATCCTGAGCCCTGAGGACCCAAAAGCTGGATTACTCCCCGATTGGCCCACTACTGGAAGGCCAACCTGAGAATACCACCCCCAAGTCACATGACTTAAAGTGAGGGCTCAGCCCACAGGCCAGCCCCTACGAAACTCTCCTTCTTTACCTCCTGGGTGACATGACTCAAAAAGGCAGATCTAAGGTACTCACTTTCACCAAATGAGTACTGTAGGTGTTCACTGAAATTCTACTTATTTCCCCCACTGTCTGCCAAGTAGCTGCCTACTTAAGATACCATCTAGATCCAAATATCCAATTCCCTAGTCAACAGTGTAGGGTACGCCAAAAGCCAGCTGCAAAGGGGAAAAAATCCCTACCCAGTCCTGAGGCAACCAGCAAACTTGCAGTGTACCAAGGTTGGGAGGGTGGGTTGACAAAAACAAATGAAGAAGGGAGAGGAAAGGTGGGCTGTCAAGGGCTTTAAAAGCCTCCAGCTCCATCCCCAGTGCTGTCTGTCATGGAAAACCATGCCATGACATCTTTCACTGGCCTCTTTCCCATAGGAGGCCAGAAAATGCACCTCATTCCACAGTGTTGCATGGCACAAGTGGGGAAACAAATGCCTTAAAAGCTTTCCGTTCCCTCTATGAACAATAACAACAATAGTCTTGTGAGGGGGGCACCATTCTAGCATTAACACAGGTGCAATAGGTAACAGGGTGGAGTCATTTTTTTTTTCTCTGAATAAAAATATTTTGGGCACCCAAATTATTATTTCTTGTGCTTCTGTGTTTGAACACAGTGAAAGGAAGTGGCATAATTATACATAAGCCAGTATGCTTTCCACGAGCATAGGAGACAATGCTTTCATCCTAAGTAGGGATCAACAGTGGAAGCCAGTGTGGGGTAATGGTTTGATGGTTGCCTATGATCTGGAAGACCAGAGTTCAATTCCCTGTCTGGCCATGGAAACCCACTGGGTGACCTTGAGCAATGTCACACACACTCAGACCCAGAAAACTCCACAATAAGTCTGCCTTAGGATCACCATAAGTTGGAAATGACTTGAAGACACACAACAACAGCAAGGAATCAGCATAGACACAATGACCACCATACAGCTAGGGCTGGATTGTTTTATATTCGTCAATATTTACCTAGAACCTTCTCTGTCCTTTACAGATATGGAATCAATGGCTGAAAACAATCTCCATGCTTCTTTCAATAAAAAAAAAAAAATAGTTCCAATATCTACATTATTATTTCCCTGTGCCTCTGTTTGAATAGGATAGATGGAAGTTTCATAATTGTACATAACATAGCTTATTAGGTCTAGAACTTTCCATTAGACCTATAGGTATTTATTTATTTAATTTAAGATGTATACTGCCTTTCTCCCAAGGTGGGAACCAACACAGATTACAAAGTTAAAACAAAATAGCTAAAACAGTATATAATACAGAGATTAAAATAAGTATCAAATGACCAATCCAATTGGACTGGATGGCCCTTGTGGTCTCTTCAAACTCTATGATTCTATAAATTAAAACATTAATTTTAAACAGTTTTTAAAAATACATTCAGCATGTACTACAATAATGCAACATATCGATATTTACCTCTTACATTTATATTTATACCTTAACTAGTATTCAGTGTAGGCGGGTGATGACAATAGACTCGGTCAAGTAGGAATCTATCTATATGTCTGTATGGTTGTAAAAGCTGGGCAGTGAAGAAAGCTGATAGGAAGAGAATGAATTCATCTGAAATGAGGTGCTGGAGAAGAGTTCTACAAATGCCATAAACTGCTAAAAAGACAAACAAATGAATTTTAGAGCAAATCAAGCCTGAAATCTCATTAGAAGTGAAGATGACTATACTGAGACTGTCTTAGTCTGGACATAACGTGAGACATGTGCCACTTGAAAGGATGATAATGCTTGATAGAGACCAGGGATCTTTGAGGTCTCTCATTTGTAGGGTTGCTATAAGTCAAAGTTGACTTGACGGAGAATAAAAACAAATCTATCTCTCTGTCTCTCTATCTAGGTCAATTGCCAGATTATTTGGCTTTTTCATTAAGGATTGAGAAGCCTGATAGTTCTTGCTCACACACTATATATATACATGTATACACACACACACACACACACACACACACACATATACACACACATATATACATACATTTAAAAAATCATATTCTTTCTGTCTAAAATATGAAGTTATTTCTGATTTTAGTAAAACACTTCAAAAATGAATTGAAACACCCCCTCTCCTGTCTTCATTAGGCAAATTGAATAGGTTCAGCTGTCTCTAGCATGGAAAGAATTATACTGTTTTCCCTCAAAGTGTTTAAAAATTGTTAAAGATTTACCATCTGGAGTCCATTCACAATAATATTAACACTATTATTTTACTTTAACTGCCATGGTCCCATCCTATGGTATCCTGGGAGCAGCAGTTCAAGGAGAGGCACTTAGAATTCTCAGCCAGAGAGCTCTAGAACCTCACCAAACTGCAAACCCCAGGATTCCATAGGAAGGAACCATAGCAGGCATAGTGGTAGCACTGTAATTGTGTGGCATGAATGGATCCTTGCTCAGGTGGCATTTCGGATGGGAAATGCCTTCTGCTTCCAGGTGCTGTCTAGGGGTGGACATTGAATCTGAGCAGAATTGGCTGTCTATTAAAGACTTAACTTCAGAAGGAATTAATTGCTTGCCAGTTGAAGTGGACCTACTTTTGAAGTTAAGAGGACCAGACCTGGATGCCACTGGAAACAATATTCAGGACTCGGAAAGCTGGACAATTTGCCACCAAGCTCATTCAAGGCTTTCAAAGTAGTTATGTGCTCAATCCTCACTGTCCCTGGGAATGCTCAGGTCACTGTCTTCTGCATCAGATGCAGCCTCTAGACCATTCTCACAGGCTTGTTTGCTGAGGTCCTGGGACAGCATCTTCTCAGCGGCTGCTCCCAGGCTGTGTAACATTTTTCCATGGAGATTCAGTTGGCTCCATCTCTGGTTTCTCCACTGGCATTATTATAATGATGATGATGATGGTGATTGATTACTACTACTACTACTAACACCAACATTTTGGAGGCTTCTGGCTCTTAACCCATGTGACAGAAGGATCTTTTAATAGCATAATGTGCTTGTATCTTTTTTTCCCCCTATGTTCTAAATGTGTTTTAAACTGTTTTAACTTTTAACTTATAACTGCTTATTTTCTTTAAAAAAAAAATTGTATAATCAGATTATAGCTTTATTATTAGCTGCCTTAGGTCCCGTGCCAGGAGAAATTCAAAATATAAATGAAACAAATGAATAAAAAAATTAAATCTTCAAGGGAAATCTCAGAAAGACCTCATTTCAGTAGTCTAACGGAGAAGTTGTCAGAGAACGGACAATTACATTCTGAAGTAGTGTTATCTTCATTTAGCCTCAGAAAAAACCTGTGAGGCTGATTAGACTATAAATAACAGGTATTAGTTGAATGACTGAAAACCATTTCTTAGACTAACTACATTTCTATAGTTTGTATGAAGAGAGAATGACTAGGTCTAGGATAATCTACCCTGAATATAGATTTTGTTGTTAACTGTGAGAGAAATCACACAATCTAGGTTTGGTTCCAGCCCCTTTGTTCTTGTACTTCTTTTCTATGGCAAACACTATGATGAGAGTGAAGGGAGAGGAAGAGGAGAGAGATTGGGCTTAGAACAACTAACAGATCCATCATTTAATTGTAGAGCATATTTTTACATGAGAGCCAGCGTGGTACAGTGGTTTGAGCACTGGACAACAATTCTGGAGACCTAGGTTCAAATCTTTGCTCAGCCATGCAAACCCTCTGGGTGACTTTGGACAAGTCGTATTCTCTCTGAAGAAATCTGGCCAGGAAAACTCTATGATGGATCCAGCTTATGATTGCCATAATTCAGTAACGACTTGAATGGACACAACAAGAGTATTTTAGACAGTGAGTACCTGAACAGGCTAAATTTTTATCTGAACATATACCATGAAAGGAAAATTTCAAAGTAACAGGAAGGAAATCATACCTAATTCACAGACCTAGTAAAACCCATTCCCTAGAAGCTGCATGGGTCCCAGACTAAAAACTTCTGCTCTAAGCATTATGGGAGACAATTTTTTTCAGGACCTTTTACTAAAAGGACCAGATCTGTAAATTGGCTTCCATCTTACTTTCTGTTATTAAAAAGACCTCTTGCATATTCTTTTAATCTTTGTGCAGAAAACCTCTTAATGATTCTATATTACACATATCCTTTACTTGGATTGCTTAGCAGGAATGGGCACAGATAACAAAACTGGACAGTTGCCCTCTCTCATATCAATGGCCACTCAAGTCTAGTTTTGTATTTCATACTGAGGAAAGACAACTGCTCATACTGTCAGGATCAAGTCCGACAGGAGAAAATATGAACAATAGCCCTCATCTGTTGTTTGTTGCTTGCCCCTTATCTGCTTCTTCATGGGCCTACTGATAACTGAAGTGAAAACTACTTTATCTACTTTACTACAAGTTCTTTTCTATCACCACCATCTCCTCGGCATCACCATTACCATCATTTGCTTCTAAAGATTAAGGGGTTTCATTGGATTCTCTGTTTCAAGGTGTTCCAAGTAGAAGAACATCACATCCTTCACGATATTTTCTAGTCTCCTACGGCTTGCATATCTTACAGTGTGTTGTAAAAATAGACATTTAAACGGGAGAACCCTGCTGTCGCCTATTTGCATATTCATTTTCTTAGAGGCACAAAATTCCCAGCTGACTGTCTACCTTTGGTGTGATATTGCTATGAAGAATCAATTCATTCTTCTCTTTCTTGGCTTGATGCTTTTTCCTGATTCAGGTAAGCTCTAGGCAGAAAACCCCAAAGAAATGCCGGATGTTAGGAGAAATTCTTACAGTAGAGCATCAATCCTCTTTACTCCGTCTTCCCAGCCTCTCAGTTTTTGATGGCAACATGGCAGTTTTTAGAGGGAACTCCCCTGCCCACAGAAATTATATACTTAGCAAATGCTGCTATGTTCATTTGTTTATATATTAATGTGCAGCACACTCCTCTTCTCAGGACCTCAAAGTAGTAAGTAGTATTCTTTACTCTGCAGGGTAGTTCATACCAAGAAATAGCCAGCTTCATGATTATGCAGTAACCTGGACTTGGGTTTCCCAAATCTTAGCCCACCATTATCACCACAATACCACCCCTGTCCATCTCAGTGAACTGCTATACCTCAAAATCTGAAGTATAAAGGAAGAAGTCTTTGAATTAAAAGAAACTGCAAAACAAGTAGACACACAGCAAAGCACATATGCACCCACTGACTTTCTTTTGAGGCCCCTCCTTTGAGGGTTCCCCCTAAACTACAAACCCCAGAATTCCACAGGATGTTGAAAATGGAATAATAGCCCTATAACAGACTAGTGTGGAAATGGCCCCAATTTGCACACATTTTTCCACATAGAATGGTCCATCACACAAAACATCCATTAACAACTTACACACTAAAGAAAAGAAATAATTACTTTCTAACCTATATGAGGACTCTTTCCTTCATCATTTTAGTGAGGCTTCTTTTACTTTGGCCCAGACTATCAGAAAGACCCTATCTCCCTATATGAGTTTGCCTGAGAGTTTTAAGAACTCTGCAGGAGGGCTTTCTCTCAGTCCCAGTACCATCACAGACACGTTTGTGAGGACACAGGAGTAGCTGCTCTCAACTTGTGGAATCCCTTTCCATGGGAGGTTCAGTTGGCCTCCTCTTTCCTATCTTTCTGCCAACAGGAAAAGACTTTTTTCCCAAGGTCTTTGTTTTTTAACTTGTTGCAGCAGATGGCACATTTAATAGGGTGTGTTGTGTCTGGATCTTTTTAAATTATGTTTTAATGTGTGCTTTAAACTGTATTTTACTTGTGTTGTTTTTTAACAGAATTGTTGTTCAATTGTTTTTTTTAAATTATATTAATAAATATAAAGAAAAGTGGGGCATAAATTACATAATTGAATGAATGAGTGAAATAAACTCAGCAATCGAATAACTGGAATGAGACCAAACTAAAGAGAATGGTTTGAATTCTACTAGTAAGTCCTAACTAGAGCAGACCCACTGAATTAACAGCAATTTCATTTATTTTAGCTTATCGTTGCACAACTGATTCAGCAGAGTTACATTCGCTGGAACTGGTCAACAGGGTTCAGGTCAATAGTTGCAAGGGGATCACAAACACTGTCTTACCGTGTTTCTTTTCAATTGTTTCACTGGCTCTTCTCCAGAGGACTAATGTAGCAGAGGAAACACTCTGTCGTGCTTTCAATGGCTTTTGCAATTGGAGCAGCTGTCCCTCAACACACGAAACTGTTGGACTCTGCCGTCCAAGTTGGATTTGCTATTTGCAGCTAAAAAAACAATGACCCCAAATGGACAATAAATGCCATCCAGGAGCATTTTTGTACATCTAAAGGATGGTGCTGAAAGTGTTCCAATCAATTTCCATGTGAATTCAAGAACCTGGCGATGATAGTCAAAGCCCTAAATGATTTGGGACCTTGATACCTTCTGATATGCATCTGCCCAAGGACTAAAGTCTACTCTAGCACTCTCCACAAAGGGGGAAATGCGCTATTTCTGGATGTGGGAAAGAACCTTCCCTGCTATGGTGCCTCAGTTGTGAAACCTCCTCCCCATACTGTTGTCATTGCAGTGCCAAGTAAAAACACACTTTTTTTTTAATGGAAGGCTTTGAGATCTCATTGATTCCATGAAAATTTGTGCAAAATCTGTAGATTTAAATGTCTTAAACTATTTTGACAGGCTTGCAAATCTCTTGGGCTAATCCATCAAATTGTTTAATATAATTTTAGTCTATTTGATTTATATTTTAAGTGTTATAATTTGTTTCAAATTGGTTAAATTATTGTACACTGTCCAGGGATATTTAGATAAATAAATGATCCTAGCATTGCTGGCCATGGGTGCAGCTGCTAAATGGTTTCATTGTACAGAGATCAGGTCTAAGAATTTGTACAGCCTTTTAAGACACAACCTGGCTTCACAGAAAATCTATACAGAGGTACGTAATGGATGAAAACTGGAGTAGCATCCCCCATTGCAGTTAAGTGCCATGAAGTTGATCTTGACGTATCGTGAATCTATGAATGAAAGACCCCTAAGCCACTGTTTTATCAACAGTCCTGTTCAAATCTCACAAATTCAGGACCATGTCTTCTTGAGTCTATCAACTTGTAATGTGGTCTTTCTCTTTTCTTACTGCCTTCTACTTTACCAGGCTTCATTGTGTTTTCTAATGACTAATGTCTTCTCATGATATGTCCAAAGTACAACAGTCTGCATTTAACAATGCTTGAATAGTAGAGGTGTGTCCCCCACTACTATTATAGTGCTAAGAATACTTTATTACTGCTCCTGTTGTGACTACTGCTAGATGCTGCAGAACCAAACACTGTATTTTTTAAAAAACTATAACTTTGGCAGACAGAAGACATAAAATTATAGGATCTGACAGCTGAAAGGGACCACAAGGGCCATCTAGATCAACCACCTGCCATGCATGAATATACAACTGAAGCACTCCTGGAAGATGCCCATCTAATCTATATTTGAAGACCTTCAAAGAGAGTCCACCACTCTCAAAGCAGTCTGTTCCATTGCTGAACAGCTCTTATAGTTATGAAGTTCTTTCCTAATGTCTTCCTAATCACTAGTAATTTAAATCAAATGGTTCATGTTCTAACTTCTGGAGCAGCAGAAAACAAGATTACTCTGTCTTCTACACAACATTCTTTCAGCTATCATGTCACCTCCCAGTCTTCTCTTCTCCAAGTTAAACATACACAGTTCCCTATGTTCATCCTCATAAGACTTGGTTTCCAGACTTCTGATAATCTTGGTCACCCTTGTCAAGACAACATTCCAGCTTTTTTTTGTCCTCCTTCCTGAACAGGACATAATATTCCAAGTGGCATCTAACCAAAGCAGAATAGAGTGACAGCTCTACTTCTCTCATGATGGGGTAGAGAGTCAAGCCCTGCTCTCCCAGGGTACAAGTCCAACACTCAAACCACTACACTACACTGGCTCAATGCTGCTACTTGTCCCATATTTCATCTGCATCGTGTCCCATGAATCAGATAGCAGTTATGCTCATAGGCTTGCTGTGGTATTTTTCATGGATCTTAGCTTTTGCCCATCACTGGAAAATTGATAGTAAAACCAAAAGCAATGATCTGATTAAAGCACTGCTAGAAGTGTGGTGCATGACCAACCATGGAAATAATGAGATCAAACACAGAAATTAGTTTGTAAATAAACCATTTATTTAAATTCTAATCTATTTGTCTCTAACTCTTGAGATCTGCAAAAGCAGAGAGAAATCTTGTATGGGAGCAACTGAGGCAGGTAGTTTCACTCAAACCTCTGGCCTAGTTTCCTCTGGGTGAAATACCTGAACCCTGAGGACAACCCATAGGCATTCACCAAAATACTTCTCCCCCAACTAGATTCCATGGCTATGGGCCACTTATCCACTTAGCCCTTATCTCCCACTAGGCTAGCCAAAAGTACCCGTACTCCCTGTTGTAAATCTCCCAAGAATAAGGTATTGCTTGCTTCAAATAGGTGCATACCATCAGCTCTGTAGAGCTCTGGCTTCTGGAAAAATATTTCCAGGTGTGGTAAGAAGTGGCCCGATCCTCTCATTAGAACATTCCAAATTTCTTTATTAACACTTCTCCATGTCAAATCAATACATCATGGGTCTCTTTCCCCCTGCCACACCTGCCAGGGCAAAATGGCAGACCATATTATAGTTACACCAGGCCAGTTGTGCTGAAGGATCTTAATGCGATGGGTGGCTTGCAAAATAAGAGCTTGGCTCTTCAACAAACCTAGGTCATTGGTCCTGAGGTGAATGACAAACATGTTAAGCAGAAGTCCAGAATTCCTTGAACAATGTTGGCATTAGGTCATGCCACCAAAGCCCCCTCCTGTCTAGTCACTAGCCATGTCGCTTAATCCCAGGTGGGATCTGGAATGGCAACTTCAGGGTTGTTGCAATGCTCAGTAGACCATGATATGGCTGCAGATCAGTACACTTGTGTCTTGCCCATCTTCAACTCCAGCCTGGCCCTTCCTCACCCACACCAGCACTCATTGGCAGGCCAAAACAATCTGTGATAGGCCCTTACTTTCCAATAGTCTAGTTTCACAGATCCAGCTTAATAAAGCACCCTGACGCTAATGTTTAGTCCTTTAAACTCCACCCTTTAAACACAAACTTTGTGTAAAACAGCTAGGGTCTTAATTTATTTAAAATAGCATGGATTTTTTTTAAAAAAAAATACCAGTGACTTTAGGTAGTAGGCCAATTCAGTAATTATAAAACAAACTGTTTCCTTTATTATAGTGACATCGGAAAGAAAGTATCTCATCAAAGTTCATGTAACATGCAGTGTTGTTGCATAAACCATTTCAAACCTCTGATGATCTATCCCAATAATTCCCAGCTTCAAACACCAGTTCTCTGTGTCTTTTCCTCAGCTCCATGAACACAACACAACCACCCTCTAAGGTCAAAATCTCACTGAAGACTCTCTTTTCAAATAGACTCTCTACCTTATATATAATTCCTATCACCCATAAGCCCCTCCCACACATAGCACTGTGTTTGGTTTCACTCTAAGGTACTACTTCTGTTGCCTAGCAATGCACCATCAAGTTGCACTGGCATTCCAAATAGCTGATGCCTAAGGCAACTTTGTCACACCTTCTCATCAATGCTTCAATGTGAAAGAGAGAAAGGAAGGGGAGCAGGTCCTCTATCTTCTCAGAGTTTGCCCCCACATTCGCCATTTTGGCATTAATTCCATGATCCACTCACATGGTCTCTGCTCTCAGGAGACCAGAAAATGCACTTTTCCCTCTGTATCACTACGTAGCATGTGGGGTGAGCCATAGTATGTTAATATTATTGATGTTTTATTTATACAGCACTAGGAATGTATATGTCTACATATTTTCTCTTTCTCTGTTAATCTCTACAGTGGCCTCATAAGGGATTTTTATTGAGACACAGTGGTGGCCTGTAGCCACATGGTTAATTCCATGACAAAGCAGAAATGTGACCCTGAGCCTCTTTGCCCCAAGTCTAGCACATTAAAAATTTACTGATATTGGTTCTCTCAAAATAGTTGTAACTGTGCTTAAAAATGGTATGAACGTTGAAACATAGTGGAAGAAAAAAAATACAACAATGTGTGTGCCTAATTTGCATGATCACAATGCAAATCAGAAAAATTTGCATAAAGTAGTTTGCATAATATGTATGTTAGGTTCCCAGATCCAAGGAAGTAAAATATGGTAACCTACCCTTAAACACTCTTTCAGGGGCACGTTGAGAAATGAGAAGAAAACTATCTTCTCTGCTTTATTACAAGTTCTTTTCTATCTCCTCAGCACCACCAGTCCATCATTTCTACCTAAAGACTAACTACTGTGTCCAGGGGGTTCATGAGATTCTCTCTTTCAAGGTGTTCCAAGTACAAGAACGTCTCAACCTTCACAATATTTTCCACACTCCTACAGCTTGCATGCCTAGATTATCTTGCAGCCTATGATAAAAATAGAAGTTTGAAAGGAGGGGAGGACCCTGCTGATCCTTGTATCATTTTTATGTGTCCATTTCCTTAGGGGTACAAAGTTCCCAGAAGACTTTCTGTCTTTGCTGTATCATCGCTATGAAGACCTGGTTCTTCCTCCTTCTTCTTGGCTTAGTGCTCCTTCCTGATCCAGGTAAGCTGTAGTCAGGGCACACTCAAGACAGGTCAGATGCTGCGACAAATTCTGAGACTCAGGAATGAGCCCTCCTTTGATCATCTTCTCAACTTCTCAATCTGTGGTGCAACATACTTCACGCTGGCAGCTTTTAATAAAAAACAAAAAACAAAGACAAGGTTAGCTTTGCAAGTGCCGGTATTTTCATTTATTTCTTTTCCTCATAGATGCTCAAGGTAGTATGTAGTGTCCTCACCCCACCTTCTATATCACCATAATGAATCTGTAGAGTAGTAAGGCCAAGTAATAATGAGCTTCACAATTATGTGACAATTTGGAGTTGGGTTTGCTAAGTCCTAGTCTGCCATTCATATCAGAAATTTGAAGTACACCTAGGAACCTGAGATGTATGAGAAGAAATCCCTTGATTTTAAAAATATTGCCTTCAAAAAAACCTATACAAGGTACAAATACTCTCTCTTTGTCTCTCTCTCTCTCACTCTCTCTCTCACACACACACACATACACACAGATACACCTGAATTGTTAATAGCAAAGGAATCCAAAGTATCAGAATTCATAAGATAACATAAATAGTGCCCAGCACTGCAAAAGAAAATGAGCCCAACTGTGGAAGAATGGAAACTCAAAATCATGGAAATGAAAGAGATAGCAAAGCTTTCTAGTCTATTAAAAAACATCTCTATTCTGCAATTTGACAGAGAATGGAAATGTGTGATTGAGTGGATTAAATGTAAGGAGAGATAAGATGTGTAGAAGTAAGATGTGTAAAATAACAAAGAAAGTGGGAGAAAAAATGTAAAAATTGCATTTAATGGATGTTCAGTTGTCTTATGATTGAAATTGACTAACGTTTGTTTAATTGTGTAAATTATTAGGAACATAAGTTGCTAAGAAAAGGATAATATACATAAATGAGGTTGTACTATAAAATCAAAAAGGTGATATGATTTGGGGAAAATGCAAAAAAATGGAATCTGGGGGTGTGGGGGGAGAAGAATGTTAACTTTCAAGAAAAGGAAATTTGGAAGATACATATTTTATAAAGTTCTAATTTATTGTTTTGAATAAAAATATAATAATAAAAAAAATCACAATTCACTTACTTCTTTTTGCATTTCTAATTAAACCAAAAAAATGCATTAAGAGAAGATCTAAATTCTAGTAGCTGACTCTAACTAGGGTAGGCTCTTTGAATCTATCAGTAGGATTTACCTTCATATTGGCTCATTGTTTAACAATTGATGGTTTACTCTAGCTCATTATTTATAGTTGTCACAGGATGACAGATGTTGGATTATTGTGAGTGGCTTTTAATCTTCTTTTTTTTCTCTAGTTCTGCTCTGGGAGAGTGATGTCGTGGAGGAAACGCTCTGTCGTTCTTTCAGTGGCTTTTGCAACTGGATGAGGTGTCCTCCACCATATGAAATTCTTGGACTTTGCCGTTCAAGTTGGTTTTGCTGCATAAAGTAAGCACTGAAGCCCCTAAATGGATAATAGATATATTTATTGACCACATCTTTTTGCATACTGTGCAAATCAAAAGGAAAACAAGATTTTAAACTGCTGTAATCACTTTCTGACTGATTTCAAGATCCTGGTAAAAATAGTCAAAGTCCAAAATGGCATGGTACCTTGATAGTTGAGGGAGGATCTTTCCAGATATACATCTGTCCAAGCACTGAGATCTACTGAAGGGGTCTCCTGTGTGTCCCACAGAGGGGAAAATTCACCATGACCACTTCTTAGTTGTGGAACCCCTCTTCATTGACATTGACATTGCTAAAATTACTTGCTGCTTCCTTTGAGAAGAAACTGAGTGAAAAATTACATCCCTTCTTGCTAAGGTCTTGAAAACTTGGGGACATGATTTCCATGGTTGGTTCTATCTCTCTGTGATGACAGAATCCAAAATGGAGCATGAGTAGTAACTGCTGATAGAATATTCACAAGGTGTCAAATGAGAAAAAATGAAGGTATCAAATGAGAGAAACTGGAATGTTGTGAAAGAAGGACTAGATATCTGAATTGTTTCTAAGTATTTGTCAACAATAATATATAATCTGCATTTTTTTTTCAGACATGCCTCTGAGTGATGGGAAGACATGGTATCTCTGTTGCATTTCTGCTTGCGGAGTTGTGAACTGAATATGAACTCTAAAGATGATTTTTACAGTATATGCATGATCACCTTTCAAAAAAGATGAAATCAGAAAAGTGTCTTTGATTTGAAAGCTTTCAAGAAAATCTGTTAATTGAATAAATAGTTGACCTGCTTTTGAGTTTTTGTCAAAACTGATTTAAAATCCCCAAAGCTCTCAACATTTTCCGCAAAGAGATAGAAAGACAACTTGCCTGTCTCACATCTCTGCTTGAATCAAGTGTTAATGCCAGCCTTATACCAACATCATAAGCTTATAAGAGGCTGAAGGATCGCCATGCTGGTGTTCCATGCCTTAAAACTAGGTCAAAGGAAGTGATAGTACCACTCTACTCTGTTTGGCTCAGATCCCACCTGGAATTCTGTACCACAGTTCAAGGAGGATACTGACAAGCTAGAATGTGTCCAGGAGGGTGACCAAAATAGTAGAAGACCTGGAAACCATGCCCTATGAGGAGCAGCTTAGGGAGCTGGGTATGTTTAGCCTGCAGAAGAGAAGGTTAAGAGGTAACATGATAGCTATGTTTAAATATTTGAAGAAATATCATATGGAGGATGGAGCAAGCCTGTTTTCTGCTGCTTCAGATACTAGGACATGGAGCAATGGCTTCAAACTTCAAGAAAAGAGATTCCATCTAAACATCAGGAAGAACTTAAGGACAATAAAAGTAGTATGACAATGGAATATGCTGTCTTGGAGTTTGGTAGAATCTCCTTCTTTGCAGGTTTTGAAATAGAGACTGGATGGCCATCTGTCAGGAATGCGTTGATTGTGTCTTCCTGCATGGCAGGAGGTTGGACTTGATGGCCCTTGTGGTCTCTTCCAGTTCTATGATTCTATGAAAGCAATGTTTCTCAGACTTTGGTCCTCCAGATGTTTTAGGCTTCAGTTGCCAGAATTTCTGACTGTTGGCCAAGTTGTTTGGGCTTCTGGAAGTCAAAATCTCAAAACCTGGAGGACCAAAGTTTGGGAACCACTGCCTTAAAGCTTTCCTGTTAGTAAAATTAATTGGGATAAGCCAAAGATTGTCTTTCTCTTCTTACTTGAAATTGAAGGACAAAATTTGTCATCTGATTTATTAAATATTCCAAATACTGACAAAACCCTGCTCCAAAGACAGTTGATGCCTATATTATGCAGACAATGTTTGGCAGTTCACAGCAAAATTGTTGTCTGCATGCAATATGATGGACAATGCATTTTTATGTGTACATTATCACAAAAACAGGAGCATGTAATCTACCTGCTTTTTCATTGAAACGTGCTTCTGAGTTTCCTTTCTGGGTACATCTGGTCTTTCAGTTCTGCTCAGCTGTATTTGTGCTAAGGAGATAAGCCTTCATATGCTTCAAGGAAATGATAAATCCACTTTTCCTATGTAGAAATACAGGCGATTTTGCTTGCACAGAAAGTACACTTTCTGTAAAAAAAAATTTAAATCTGTGGTTTTCCTCTATGGAAAACATGTTTTCTCTGAGGAAATACATATTGCTTTTATGTGGAGAAATGCATAAGGGTTTTCTTTGTGTGTGTGTGTGTATGTGTGTGTGTGTGTTCTGCAGAAATACACAAACTTTTTTTTCCATGTAGCAAACAAAGACTGTAGAAAGGAACTTGAAAGGGAATACCAAGAGGTTTAAATCTTTCCAGGATGTATGCATTCTTATTTATTTGTTTGTTTATTTGGATTTATATTCAGTACGGTGTTACCCAGAGCCGTGACCAAAGTAGCTCAGCCAAAATATAGACCTCAGGCCTTGAAATATACCAAATAATCCAAGTACTCAATATACAGTGGCGGCGCTTGGAATATGTAGGGGGGGGGCGGGAGGGGAGGGGCTACCGCATGAGAGGCATGGCCACTGTGCACGAGGGCATGGCTGCATTGCGTGAGGGCATGGCCAGGGCGCGTGGGGGCAAGGCTACTGGCCAGGATGCCCCAGAAACATTGCCACCCAGGGCGAATCACCTCCGTGCCCCCACGTCCCTATGCGACTGTCAATATAGTTAATTACAGTGTGAAAAAACTATTATAAAAAGAAGGCTTCTTTTGGAAATGGAAGTCTGGTCTAAAGCTAGGAACAAAAACAAAAAGGAACATGGAGTTGGATGAAAGAAAGTAAAATAAACAAGAGTGATTTATCACTAATGTGAAGATCATCAATACATTTTTTTAAAAAAAAAAACATAATTCATAAGAAGAGAACCAGTCAGGGAGACAACTGTGTCATTGGATGATGTGGAGTTATATAATTACTGAAGGAGAATAAGCTGACAGTTAAGAAGCTGAATAAATTCTTTCTCATCTATCTCCACTCAGAAGCTAGATGGTTCACTGAAAGAGGTTTCAATCGGCTAGGTTCCATTCATTTCTTTTAATCGAGATATTTTTGTGGTTTTTACTGGTTTGTGTTTCAAATAGGATTTTATATCTGTATTGTGATTATTGTTCATCTCCAGAAATGCTCTGCTAAACATTTCATCCCATAGGTCCTCAACACTGCTTCATGAAATTTCCACTGCTGAACAGCTCTGATCATTAGGAAGTTCTTCCTGAAGTTTAAGAGGAATCTCTTTTGTTTTGGCTTCCTGTTGGAAGCTTAAAAGACATTGAGCCAGTCTAACTTTTTTGGGTAGTGAATTACAAGGCCACTTTCTCAGATCATTGATTACTCACTGGAGAGCTCCCAGAGGAACCTCATCTCTCTTCTCTCAACCATAGAACTGCTGCGGAGCTGACGGCATTGTCTTTGTTATCTTGCCTCTGTCCTCTCCCCCAGTCAGTACACAGCTGTGACAGAGCCTCCACAGTTTGGAAGTTACTGATGTGGTAGTCAATGTTGCACAAAGAGCTAATGAATGGCTCTTTGCATAGTATCCAAAAATGGACATATAAACAGACATGAGTCACAGGCATGTATAGCTCCAACAGAATTCAAGCTCTTGTTGTCTCCTCCCTCTTCTCCTTCTTCTGCTGCTACTGGTGAGATTTATGATTAAGTAAAGCATAAAAGATTCCATTACCATCGCCTACTGCAGGAAAAGGTTGCCTACAGACTGATGCTTTTTTTAGGCACAGAGCCCAGGCTGTCTTCTGAGATGATTGGATGAAGTTCAACATGCATTGCAGAGGAAAGAAAAACTTATCAAATGCTTCTTTTTTTAAAAAAAAAAAGGACATCACATGCATTTTCTTTGCCTGAGGAGACAACATCATCTTCCTTTGGGACCAAGTTGACACCTTCTAGGAAAGACTGGGACCTGTAGGCAAACTGGTGAGTATATCAGATTGGGGTAGCTCTGCCCTTTCTCTTGCAGGGAATATCTATGGGCTATTTTCAACCACATATTAGATTTGTCACCATTTTTTTATGGGTGAAAACTTGAAGAATAGTTAAAGTGGGGTGAGACATAAAGTATAGTTTTTTGGGGGGGGGGTTGGCTGCTGGTGGTAATCTTTGACTTTATTTTAAAAAGCTCAAAAATGTCATGGTGGTTGAGGCATGGACTCACATCTTTGAATTGTAGTATCATAGAACTGGAATGGATCACAAGGGCATCTAGTCCATTGTTCTGCATGCAGAAATATACAACTATAGCACTCCCAAAATATAGTCATCCAACCTCTCTTTAAAAGTTTCCAAAAAAAGAGAATCCATTACTCTACAAGGCAGTCTATTCCACTATGGGTGAGATCTTACATTAAAGAATTTCTTTCCAATGTTTAGATAGAATTTGTCGCTTCATTTCTTGATCCTAGGCTAAATTTTCCTACAATCTTTCATTCTGTTCTGTGTCCTGCTTTTGTATTCTGATTGCCTACAATTAACAAGAAGTCCTGTTCTGGTGTGTGGCCAGTTTCTTCTTGGACTCCAGCACAGAATCTTTCAATTTCTTCTTCTTCTGTCTCTGTAATTGGAGCATAAACTTGGACCATAATTATATTAATAGGTTTTGCCTGAGGTCCTATATTAACCGGTTAGACTTTGCACTATATATTACATGCAGTTGAAAATACTATTGGCAATTGTGTATTTGGATTTGTTTATAAAATATTTCTGAATTATTGCCCAAGGATTCTCATGTCTATTCATCTGTGGGAACTTTATCCCAAACGTTCCTTTGTTGGCTGTTAATATAATTCAACCATTAACAGGATTTCATTTCTTGAGTTTTATTGTGTGTCAGAACAGACAAGAGTCAGTGAAGTGTAGTACAATTTTTTTGTAGTTTCACATCCTGGGGTATTTAGAGAAATTATTCTGTGCAGAAATGCTTCTGGCATTTTGTATGAAAATGTATTTTTGTATGTGCAAAAAACACAGATGTGTACAAAACACTCAAGAAACCCGCATTTTGTGTAAAAAGTATTGGTTTGGGCAAAACGACCATGATTTTTTCCAGAGGGGAAAAAAACTATGTTGGTTTTTACGCAAAAAAGACACATGATTTTCATGCATAACATCCCCATGTGTATTTCTGTGCAGAATAAATGTCAAAACACTTTAGAATGTGCAAATGCCACTCAAAAACTACATAAAATTCTTGCCATTGAATTTTAGTTTCTGAATTTTAGTTTTCCCTAAATGCTGAGTAACACATTTTAGGGCTATAAAGCGTAAATGGATATCCTTTCCATTCCAAGGACACCCACCCTGTTCAGGGCCATGAAGAAATGTTCTGTGTTGATGTGTTCTAGGCCCAAGGTGTCCCTTTTCTTGTCTAATATTCATTCAGTTCTTTGATAGACCATACTTTTGATATATCTTGGTTCATAGAGCAGTATATAGCTCTGTATCTCTGTTAGTGTCTTAGGGACAGAGAATTTCCAGCCAAATATCTGTTTTTGCTATTCCATAGGTATGAAGACCTGCTATCTTCTTCTACTCATTTCCTTGGTTACTCTTTTTAATTCAGGTAAATTATATTTCATCCCCAATAAATAGGATGCAAACCTTATTCTATTCTTGAACATGAGAATGAATGCTTTCAAATGTTTTCTCCCCACTGGGCAAGATTATGCGAGCTCTGTTTTATATATATATATATATATACAAGATTTATTTACATTTCAAGATTGTTTGGTAAATACTTTGTTTATTCAGAAATATTGCATTATGTGCAGAAGGCCTACAATGTTTCACACAAAGAATATCGGGTTTATCAAAAAAAAAAAAAGACACATTCTTGCACAATGGGATCAAAGCGCATCAGTCACAATGACCATCGAGCACCAATGCACATTGAGCACTCTTGCTAGTTCCTGTTCTACATCTTTGTGTGAAATTGAAATATTGACAAAATTAGTCTTGAAGTGTGAAAAATCACTGAGAAATTTGCTAACATTCTCATAGTATGTCAAGATACATTAAGGCACACTATCTCACTGAGAAAAAGAAAACTTATTAATATTCCTTCCCAATAGTATATCCTCATCAGCAAGTTTTGGAACTTAAGGGGATCATTCTAGTCTGATATTTCTTACTATTTATGTAATTAATTTGCTTGTATACTACCTAATCATCAATGACACTCCTTTTGGTTGACAAATATAAAAGCAAATAATTAATATATGTACTATATAAGTATGCAAATCTTCAAAGAGTTCATTTTCTTAGCTTATAATTCTTAATTTTGCCATTTTTCTCTCCACTATGAGAAAGGCATCGTAAACTGAACAGACTTGGATTTATTCTATGGAGTTTGGGGGATGGTATGGAAAATGGCAT
Organism: Cyclura pinguis; assembly: GCA_030412105.1. Lineage (NCBI taxonomy): Eukaryota > Metazoa > Chordata > Lepidosauria > Squamata > Iguanidae > Cyclura > Cyclura pinguis. The sequence continues at coordinate 9,486,638 of CM059599.1, read as the reverse complement.
TTTCTGTTCAGAAAAAAAGTATTTTCTGTACAGAAAATACTTTTTTCTGAAGAAAAATGTTTGTTTATGCAAAGTGTTGTTTTCTGCACCCCAGATCATGACTTACATGGAGGAAACTTTATTTCTGTACAAAATATATTATTTTCCATGCACCCCCCACATTTTTCACACCTAACAAGTCTCAAACAATGAAGAATCTCATCTGTCCAAGATTCTCCTCATCAGGGTTTCTCAACACTGAAGAAATCCCTTTTTAACCTATATATGCAGTTACCTATATCTATATATAAACACACCAGCCAGAATCCTTTTGGGGTATTGTGTGCTAATAAGCAGACTTACATCTGCCTGAATTAGAATTGCACAGTTTCATAACATCCATATCTATTAGAGGTTTGCTGCTATATAGCTAGATAGCAGAGCTGGCAAAGGTACTGATGAGCATAGGCACTTGATGCACAATGGAACCAATGCACATCAGTGCCAGTGACCATTGGACACCAATGGACATTGAACACACTTATACCTGTCCCCTTGTCCCATCATGCATCTTTGCAATTCGGTAACCAGATTTCTTAGAGCTTCTGCTACTTAGTTAAGCACATACAAAATTACATTGCGCAAGTGGTCGTATAAGATTCCAACAAGCATTTCCATACTGCACAGTAGAAGTTCTAGAAGTTCCATATAACTTGTCATATTGCTGGATATTGCCCCGAATAAGAATTCTCACCCTCAAATGAAATATTCCATCAGTTCCAAAATTTGTACCATGGGAATAACTCAAAACTTCAGTTTAGGACTTAGAAATACAATTTAGGCAACCAAAAGAAGAAGAAGAAGAGGGAGAGGAAGAAGAAGAGGAGGAGGAGGAGGAGGAGCAGAAGGAGGAGGAAAAAAAAAGAAAAAGAAAAGAAAAAGTTAGGTGAAGTGACCAAGGAAATGTAAACAGACCAAATAGAAGATTACTAGATATAAATAGTTTTAGTTTCTCACTCTTTGCAATGCAGAGACTGAGAAATTGAAAAAAAAATATTGGGGTGGGGCAATATTCTTATTTGAGGATAATGCCCTCGTTTGCCACCCCCACAGATACATCCCTGATCTGCTCTATCATTGTCAGTAAGGACACCGTCAGTAAGGACATCCCACCTTTTCTGCCTTCTCCCCACTGTTTTTGTAGCTAGACTGGGTCGATGTGATGTATTAGTCTCATACTCAATACAGATCCACACCTGTGGCCCTAGGAACATATCCAAATAGCTAAAGAATAGGAGGCTGACAACATTTCAGAGGGGAGATAAAAGGGATTGAAGGCTGATTAGAAAGGACACCTGGATCAGGTGCATTCAGCTCTCACATTGGCTTTTGGAACATGTTCAGAGGAGGCTGACCGGGATAAAAAAATCTGGAAGCCAGTGCGATGAGGAATAACCTAGGGAGCTAGGTGTGTTTAGCTTTGCAAAGACTGTGAAACGATGTGATAGCCATCTTTAAATATTTGAAGGGATATCAAGAAATAAATGGAGCAAGCTTGTTTTCTGCTCCTCTAGAATCAAGGAAAGAGATCAGTGATTTCATATTAGAGAAAAAAGAGATTCCACCTGATGAATTTCCTCACAGAAAGAGAGTTTGATGGTGGAATAAATGGCATCAGTGGGTGATGGGCTCTCTTTTCTTGGAGATCTTCAGACAGAGGTTGAATGGCCAACCTTTTTGAGCACTTTAGTTGTGTATTTCTGCATAGTAAGGAGTTGGACTAAATGGTCTCTATGATATCTTCCATCTCTATGATTCTGTTATTATTTTTGTCTTGCTCCAAATGCTCATCCCATCTCATCTTCCCCTGTGAGTCTTCCTGGAACAATGGCAACACAAGTAGTGTTGTTACACCTCCCAAAAGAATTTGTAAAATTTATAAGAAATTTCTCAGAAATGAACAATGCATGTATTTTTGAAGGCAAATATTTAAGCACTGTGTAGTTGAGGAAAACATACACAGAAATGGATTCTTAAGTAAATTAGTTAAATGGTATACACACATTTAGGAAGAAAACAGAACCTCACAGAAGAAGAGGATGGCAAGTCAGGATTTGGGGAATTAAATTGAGATATCTATACATCCCTACCAGAATCTACTGCATGTCCTCACAATGAACTTTTGCCTTTCTGAATTTTGCTGCTCCTTGAGTTTCTCTCAAAAGCATCTCATGTTCTTCAGCTGAGACTTTCCATTGGTGAGTCAAGACCTAGAAGAAAAGCTAATGGATTCAATGGATCTACTCTAGTCAGGACTAAACTAAATTTAGGCCAAAAATTGTCAATTCCTTGATTATATTTGTAGTTTTTAATGATTTCATAACAATTTGGACTTCTGGGACAATTTGAATTTCTAGGCAAAAGTCCAGAAACCTAATCTCTCTCATAACTTTCCCAGTGCAAGTAGCAATAACTGTTTAACTGCCAAACAGCCACAAATATCATGTCAACACTAGAATTCTTTTCTGGCCCCAGGAAAAGTAATTTTTTTAAAAAATTATCTTTTTTTTTTTTTTTTGTTAACCTTTACTGCATTAGTCTTTAAACATATTTGCAGTATACAGTCGTATCAGTTTCATAGCAGTCTAACCAGCAGGGCTCTGTTCTAAAGAATCCAGGGATTTGCAGTTTGGTGAAAGACTCTTCTACAGAGCTGTAGTGCTATGATTCAAGGGAGTGAAGTGGTACTGAACTACAAATCCTAGAATTCCATAGGATTCCAAACTGCCCATCCCAGAATACCATGGGACAGAGTCACAAGAATGTTCACATAGATGCATTCTCTGCACTGGCAGTAAATGTGGGGCTCTTTCTTCACACTTCTAAAAGGTTTGGCATGATTCTGGACAAAAGTTAACAGGTGGATTGGCTTACATATTTCAGTAGAGAATAGCATTGAGACTGCGGTGGCCAACTGTCAGAGAATAGAGGGATGCATTAGATCCTCTGGAGACCATGGGAGGTCTGGCCCTATCTGGTACACTCTTAGAAAAAATTGACCCCAAATGCCCTTTGTGGGTTCTAGGGGAAAATTTTGCCACATTTTCTCTCCCCTTTGGCCATTTTAGGCCAAGGCAAGTCTTTTTTTTTTTTTTTCCTTCGCCACAGGAAGTGGTCAAAGATCACTTCCTGACCAAGTCTTTCTCTTTTTAACTTCCACTTTCCTTTTCTTCTTCTTTTTAAAGGCTGCTTCTGAGCCTAAAATGGTCTAGTGAGACAATACCCCCACAAGCCTTAAGGAGGTGATTTTTCTTATTTTGTTATTTTTCTTTTTGATGGCTGGGAGCCATTGGAACACTAAAATACCCCACACATAGCTTTCAGGCAAAGTTTAAATGATTTAGTATTGTGCTCCCAGTTGTTCTTCACTTATTGCTTTTTGGTTTGGCTTCTTGTTGGAACAGGCCTTACTTATATAGCAAATCGTGCACTGTGTCACGTTTTCTATGGTTACTGTGAACATGGCAAATGTCCTCCAACCCACACACCTGTTGGACATTGTGATGACAAATGGACTTGCTGTACAAGGTAAGAGCAAATCCCCTACCCCATTTTAAATTTGCATTTGCCTGTTGAAGCAAATGCATGAATTGAGTGGGGTTGATCAACTATATATTAGGAGATGTGAAAATAATTGACTCTGGCAGAGTGTCCACAAGTGGCTCTGAATACAGTCAAAAAGCAGAACTTTTCCATGTTTAAAATAAAATTTTAAAAAATGAGATGCCAAGCAGTACAGGATGAGTATCCCTTACCCAAAAATCCAAAATCTAAAATGCTCCAAAATACAAAAGTTTTGAAAAAGTAGAGCCCAGGCCATTTCCGCACTAGACTGTCATAGTGCTATTATTCCACTTTCGACATCCTATAGATATTGGATGTTGGAACATCCAATGTTGGAACATCCTATGGATGTTCAACTTCCTATGGAAATGGCCCTAGTCTTCTTCCTCAGGGAACATGAGGAAAATACAGAAGCTCACTTTTCCTACAGAAAGAAGGCAAGAGGAGACCCTACATTGAAAGAACACTATATAATCTCATTATGCATATGCGTATATTGCAAAACCTGAAATACCATTGGTCCCAAGCATTTCAGGTAAGGCATACTCAGCTTATACCAGGAAACCACAAGAAAGTGAGAAAGATTAGTCAGAACCACACAAAGGGACTTTGAAAAATGCAACTCATGGAAATCCAACCTCATGCAAAATCACAGAAAGGAAACTGCATTGGCTGCCTCCAAGATCCAGGAAGCGTGATGGTCCCACCTCTTCCTGCCACAATGCAGTTGGATATTTTCCTAGGCTGTGCTGGGGCAGAAAGAGCAGGACCCTCTGCACACCAGGTAAGTGGTGGCGTGATCATGGGTCATTAATGGGGAAAACACGTCAATGATTTACTCCTTGATTGTGCTACCTGCGAATGGGAGAAAGACAGGACTGTGATGATGTCATGTGTAATCATCATCAGAGTCCCATCCTTCTCCCTTCCCCATTACAGGATGACAACGTCCTTTGAAAAGGACTGGAGTTCCCTTCTGTCTGTGTTCCAAAGGGAAGAGCTAAAATGGAGCACTGACATGAAGCTTCCATGTCAGTGGGCCAGCAGTGTTCTGCTCTAGATTTCATACAGTCTGTAAATGAGCTAGCCATCATACTGAGTGGACCCTGTCCCTCAAATTACGTTCAGCACCTTGATAGTTCCTATAAAGATCAGACTAAAATGTGGAATGGATTAGGGCTCCCATGACATGGAATACACCAACATCCAGTGGTTAACAAGAAGAACAATTGACATTTATGAGACCTGATGTGGGAGAACTGAAGCAAAGATGGTATCAACTGCTGAAAAGACGGTACTAACCCAAAAATTTTTCCTGCTCCTGAGTGGTTTCTCTTCTTCTTCCCCTTCTTTCATAATTAAAAGTTGTTTATGTATTGGTAGATAGCAAGTCTTTCTTTACTGTTTTTTTCCATATGATTTTTTAAGTTTTTAAATTAATTTTTGTTCTCAGTCCTGTGAATTCTAGATTTAACCCACCATCTAATCATTTTTTCCCTAGAAGAGTGTATTTTGAACGTTAAAAACAGTATATAATCCATTTGTCAATACTCTGAAGTGAAATTGCTGTTGATGTTGGTGTTTTGTTTTTAATTTGCTATTATGATGCTTTAGGCTTGTAAGTCACCTTGGGGAACCTTTGGGAGCTGAAAAGCAACTGTTAAATAAATTCATAAATAAATCAGGATTTCTTCCAGTCACACTCTGAGCCCACAGCTTTTGAAATATCCCTTTTCTACCTCCTTCACACCAGTCTGTCATCTTGCAGCTTGTTATTTCTTCATAATAACCAAAGATTCATCCCAAGAAAAATCAGTACTCTCAGAAAACACTTTCAGACTCATGTGGGGAATTAAATTATGGACCAAGATTCTTTTAGCCAAAGTATTTCTTCTACTCTATTCCATAGGAGTGATAAAATTGTCTATGGTGCCACCGATAATCCACCCATATGGCCCACACAAGCAAAACACTGAAGAAGATTGCAAGATTCTGGTAAGTGTACGTAAAGACGAGATTGTTTGAAGAGACTTTAATAAACAAAACAAATCAGAGATTGTTGAATGTAACCAGTTACAAGGCACTGTAATGAAACAGTTAGGTAACTGTGCCTTGTCTCCGGTTGGGTAACTAGGATGTAACAAAGTTATATTTTTTTAAAAAAGAATGTAATGAGACATACTGGCTAGTGTCTTCTCTGTTAGTAGTAAGGTGAATCCCATTTGGCTTGTAGTCTGTGCTTGAAAAGAATTATCCCACATGCTGAACTTATTTCATTGATTGGGTTCACCACCTTGAATAGTTCCTTGAAAGTTCAAGCTAAAGCCTGAAGTGTATTCACCACTCATACAAACATCTGAAGTCATCAGTAACTTCTCCTGTGGTCTTGTACCATCACTAGCACCTTTTCCTTTGCATGATAAAATCGACAATTTGAATGTAATCTAACTACAGTCACTGCTTTAGGGCACAAATTTTGTTGTCCCATGATCCCCCACTCCTTTTGTCCCCCTCTCATATTAGTGACATTCTATCCAATTGGGAAAGTTCTGCATAGCGTCATTGCCCAAACCACATTTCACCTACATTTTCTGTCCTACCTGTCTGTGAGTGATGTGTACTCATGGCCTTCCACATTGTATAGACCACTGTGTGAAAGCATAGCACCAGCACTTCCAGCTTCTAATAATACTAACAATGATGTTTATTTATGGTGCCTTTTTCACCAAAGGGTGGAACATCAACATATACAATCAAGTACAAAGACAATGAAAGATACACCACAACAGTACATGGAATGAAACACCCCACCAGCCACTACCCATCTCAGCACCTTAAACACAACTCAGTGGCTTAAGATGGTGAATCAAACAGGAAGGTCTTCCACCATTTACTAAAATGGGTGAGATCCTCCTCCAGCCGGAGGTCCAAAGGAAGATTGTTCCACAACTGCAGAGGCAGATCTTGAAACCTTGACAGAGCTGTGTGTGTTGGTGGAACAGACAATAATCCTTTTCCTGTAGATCTTAAATTCTTGAATAGAACATACCATTCAAGCCAAGCTGCAAGGGCCTGAGGGACATTAGAATGCAAAGCCCTAAATACCAGGACCAAAAGTTTGAAACAGGCCCTAGCCTGAGGTGGTAGCTAGTGAAGGGATCTATGGGAAGAAGAAACAGGGGAATATTTTGACAGATTTAAAACAACCCAGGCAGCATTGTTCTGAATTAAAACCAGAGGAAGAAGAGAGCAGGAAGGCAAACCTGCCCATCCACCATAGCCTCTCATTGCTTAACATTTCTTGTGTCTTTGATCTGTCCATCTTCACTCAGATTCCCCATGTCACTTCCATTCCCCAACTGTTCCCTCACCTTCCCTCATTTCTGAACCTGGCTTGATGGATCTTTGCTTCTTCTGAGTAGGAAAGCTGATAAATTGTATGTGAGATTGTTAGGCCCAGTGGGACCACTTTCCACTACCTTGTTACCAGGCTGTGCACTCTTTTTCCACAATATGGTTTAAGTGGCAAAACATATATTTAATTGTCATGAAATATAAATTATATCCTGCTATGACTTAGAGCTTGCTGGAAAAGACAAACTGGCTGCATACATGCATTGCAAAACTAGATCAGAATAAAACCTCAGGGAATGGCTAGGTCATAGTCAGGAAAGTACCAGACAATGGATATGCAGATATCTTGCAACAACTCAACCTTTAGGAACAATAGCTTCCAAAACTGCTTCCATGGAAAGGCTGATTGTCTTCAGCCTTCTCTTTTTGTCCATCAAAACTCTCCCTTTTGTCCTCTCACCTGTCCCACCATTAAAGAACTATCACAATTGTCATTAGTCCTTTGTCAGCTAATGCTAAGGCCATTAGTTCATTCTGGACCCAATTGTCCTTTCTGTGAACTCCATTGTCTACTCTGCCAGAGATCCATTAACACCTTCCCACTCAGGGCAGAAAAGAGTATTTAAAGCCTGGCACAGAGCCAGACAACTTGTAGTACTTTTGGCATACTGGAGTCACTTCAGTACTTTGATTCCTGATTTGTACTACCCTTGGACTCTTGGTCTAAGCCACACCACTTTGCTTCTTTCCTGCTGGATTGGTAAATATCATCCATTTTACCCTAAGCTCTTGCTATCCAAACATTTCATCCCTTATACTTCAGTTAGCCTTGTGTGATTGTTAGACTACTTGGATCCTGTGTGTGTGTGTGTGTGTGTGTGTGTGTGATTGTTAATTCCTCAATAAAATAAACAAGTTTACTTTTGAATCTCCAGCTGGTTTTCCCCTGCATTAGTACTGGTATATGCAGGTGTAAAAGATAAGGTTACCCCCCCTCTTGTAGGCCTCCTCTTTGAGCTAATATTCTCCATAGTTTCGTGGAGGCACTGGCATCACTGGGGACCCCTGAGTACCCCACATTTTGGGGTAACAACCTGATCAGGAGGGATAAAGAATGCTGTGTGAACTGCCAACATGTCCACATTTCTGATTTTTTCCCCTATGAGAAGCAGAGAAATGTATAAGATGAAGAAAACCTACTTTCCCCTTTTCTCTCTCTAGCAGAAAGTACACCTCATGTACCTAAGAACTCAAAGTGTTAATGGGTTTTAAGTAGGAGGTATAAAAGGATTTTTTTAAAAAAATAGTAGACATCATATCACTTGAATTTCAGAGTGATTTGATGAAGCAATATCGGTAGTGGCACACTCACAGAGTTATCACATGGGAGATTTCTTCCTCCAACCACTACTATACTGAGAGAACAGAAAAAATTGATAGAGCAAATGAAAGATTTCATGTCAGAGGAACAAGGAGAACTTTTCTGATAATTAATATGAAGCAGTACAACAGTTTAATATGAATCATTGCAGTACAGATTTTTAGAAAAGAAAGAGAACACCAGTAGCCAAGAGAACTCTATGTATCTGTGGGTGGATTCCCTTGGTGTTCCATTAAAGTGAATTGTTTGAAACATTGTTATGCTTTGGCCCTTAGGAATGATATGCTAAAGAAATGGATTTTAAGGAGTGAAACTCTTTAAGGACTGAAGAATGTAAATGGGAAGGAAATTGATCCAAGCAAAGGAGGAGGTGGAAGAGGAGGTGGAAGATAGAGAATAAGACAAGTGGGGCAACCACTATGGAAGTATATGAAGGATTTTCAGACTTGAAAGTTTAATAGTAGATACCCAATAGAAGGCAAGGGAGGAGACACTGACTATCAGAGAGGACTAGGACAGAATGTTATGAAACTGAGACTGTGTTAATGTCAATGTTCTTGTCTGTGCCAATATTAATTTTTAATCTTTCAACATCTCAGTTTTCCCTCTGAGTTACAGAAGGAGCTCTCATCTTCAGCAGTTCTCCACTTGAGGACTCCTCTATTCCTGATTTGGTGCCGAACCTTTGAAGACCTGAGAGACCACAGTAGTATCCTCACTCTGAATCATTTGATATTCTTCTGTTAGCAATAATAATAGAATATATTCTGGAAGCTAAATATTTCTTGTACATTCCACTGTGTTTGAAACGAATAGGAGGACAGATTGGCAGTAGTCTGATAACTACAAAGTAGAAATACCAACAAACAAGCAACAAAAATATTTAATTTGTGAATTTTAAATCAAGAAGACGTGGGATTTTTGAGCACTATATGCCAATTTTAGTCTCAAGAGTGTTGGCACACCACCTCAATGCATCCTGTATTTTAGCTGGCTTGTTTTAAAGGTTGCTTTCCCGTTTCCTCTCAGTTCTTCTCAGAGCTTTCAAAAATGCCATAATTCATCATGGCATTAAACTGCTTGATATTTTCGTGTAAAATGAAAGTAATTCTAGACATATGCACTGTGACACACACACACACAAACACAGCACACCTTACAGTCCATCAGGAGACTAAATGACTTCATACGCTCAGGCAATGAAGAAGAAAATAAGACCATTCCAAGATCTATCGGTTTGCTTTTTTTTAATGACTCAATTAATCTTCATGAGCCTCTACTAAGAATTAGTATTCTTAGTACTTAATACAATTCATCCTAATTGGTTGCCTATACAGTGGCCCCTCCACTTTTGCAAGGGTTTGAGGCACTTCTGTTTTGCCTCAGCACAAGTTCTCCACGTGGGGGCAAAATGCATGGGAATGGGAGGAAGAGAATGGGGGAAAGGCACGTGAACTTGTTAATAATCTGTGAAGGTCAAACTTGCAAAGGTGAAGGGAGGACTATACTACTACATAGAGATTTGCAGTTCTGTTCTTCAGTGAGGTCGATATTGACCATGAAGTAATAACTGATTTGATAAGGTAAAAAAGTGCATAATGTTTAAAATTATTGAAGAGGAAAAGCACCCCTTAAAAAGTTCTGACTGGTAGTTTTACTTTTTTCTCTCTTTTTTGCCCCTGCAAACTTCTTGATCTCAGCCAAAAGAGGCAAAGTAACCTTAAAGGTCCACTTATCATTCAGTCTGGGAACATATTGATAAATCTTGGCAGGTGAGGGGGAAGTCCTATCAGCCATTTGAGGGGAATGATTTACCATTCTTTGGGCTGGTTATCTCTTGCTCTCTTGTTGTTGTTTTTAATATTGTTTTTAAAATACTGCAATCTTTTGATGCAGTACTGTTTGCTTGCTTGTTTAGAGCATTTATTAGCCATTTTTCAGCCAAAATGTCTCCCACAGCAACTTACAAATCTTTAATTTGACAATTCCCTGCATGCCGGTTTACAGTCTAACACAACACAACAGGAAGAGGATGACAGCATGGGAGGAGATTAGGAACAGCAAATGTGGGTTGTTCTTCTCTCCCTCAGAGGCCACAGCAGTGGCAGTTGAAACATGGAGAGAAGCCTCTCACCAGCTCCTGGAACCAATATACAATAGAGCTGTGTCTGACTGCTGTTCTCTCCACCCAGGCCTGCCATGTATTTATAAAACTGCAAGATTAAATTAAATTCTTCTCTTAGGCCATTTCCACACTAAACTGTTATAGTGCTATTATTCCACTTTCAAAATCCTATTGAATCCTGGGGTTTGTAGTTTACTGAGGCCAAAGAGCTCTCTGGCTGAGAATTCTCATTGCCCCTCCCTAAACTGCAAACCCCAGGATTTCGTAGGATGTTGAAAGTGGAATAATAGCTCTATAACAGTGTAGTGTGGAAATGGCCAAAAGAGGACATGGTTGTTGCAATTTATCACTTTCTCCTCTTTGCCAGTTTCTGGCTTAATCCCTCCAATGCTGCTTCTTACTGTTATAAATACTGAAAGTGAGAATGTCTCACCCTCCATATAGGCTGGCATCCTGTTCAGTATTTACAGGACTGTAAGCAGCACTTGTAAGCTCATAGCAGGTATTGATTTACATTTATGATTCCTAAGGACTGTGTGTTCCTCCCCCAAACCCCGAAACCTACCTTGTTCAGCTTGATGGTGCTCAGACCAAATGGTTTCTAAGGTGCTGGAGGTCAGGGGGCTTAATAATAAAATCCACAGTGCTCTTCTGTTTGTGGAGTGCATCAAGGCAAGCAGTTGTAGCAGGCACCCAGGGGATCTCTCCAGCCACCCGTTCTTGATGTTCTCCATGATTAGGAGACTGCTTCAGGTGTCGTTTCCCAACACCTTAATCTCCAGTACCTAGGAAAACCTTCGATTGGGGAACTATCAGGCTGAAAAGACAGGGTTTTTGTCTTTTTCAAATATATTATCAAATATAACTGCTATGACAAAGCTCTACCATCATAGTTATGTCTGATGTTACAAGATCTCAGCCATAGTTTGGTGTTAAGAATCTTCAGGTTGGTTCTGATTGAAGGAGACCTTATCCTAGGGTTTTGTTGTGAACATTTCTGCAGAGGAGGATTGTCATTGCCTTCCCTAAGGCTGAGAGAGTATTACTTGCTCAAGGTCACACACAGTGTGTTTCCCTTACTGAGTGATGATTTGAATGCTGGCCTCCCAAAGCCCTAGTCCAACATTCAAGCCACTACATCATGCTGATTCAGATATGGTATGTTATATATGGGACAGAGAATATATCTATATCAAATCTGTACCTTTATATAGAAAAACAATGACAATAAAACAGTTTGTAAAGATAAGAGGAACCATTGCTGAAGCAAGCCTACAGAGGACTGCAAACAAAAGATTGTCAAAATTAAATACAAAACATATATCAAGTTGGTCTGAGGTGTAGAGGGTCTCTTGATGTAATTCAGCCACAAAGTTTGAGAAATCTTTCTCTCTCTCCCTCACTCACACACACACATACACAAAGAGTTTTCCAATGAGTCATCTGTTTAAGAAAAGAAATATCAAACTGAAAACTAAGAAAAATCAAGGATAGAGAAGGATCTAATGGAAGTTTTACAAAAATACAAAAGAAGGAAGAAAATGAATCCTCGTCATCATCTTCAATCTATCTAAGATTCTCCTTCAAACAGATTTCAGGAGACACTGTCAGCAAAAGATGGTTTCCTCTCTGAATTCCAGTGAACCACAGACAGAGCAGAAGGTCTACTGTCTAGAGAAACAAGAAAACTTTTTTTCCCATTTGAGCTTCTGCCAATATTTTTTTTCTCTTTTTTCCCCCATTATTTTATAGTGACTATATTCCTTCTCGGATGGGCAAATTCAGGAACTGGTATAAGTCCTGATCAATCCTTTGACCACTGTCCTGTAGAGTCCCTCAGGGCTCTGGTCTGTTCCTCATGTTACTTAACAATTGCATGAAACCTGGGAGAAACTGTCCAGACATTGGCAATTTTGTTCCATCAGTATACTGATGGCACCCAACTCTTACTTCCTTCAACAAAACTGCTTCAGTGCTAAACCACTGACTGTCTCTAGTAATGGACTGGATAAGGGTGAAAAATGTGACCTTCCCCCTTGAACATTTTAGGTGAAAATCCACTACAAAATAGAGGAGGAAGAGTTTCAACTCCATTTTGTTCAGCACCTCAGCTACAAATGCCTACACCTATTAAAAGAATGTTTGATTGGGTGGGAAATCACAAGCACACAGAAGATTCAAGCAGTCTAACAACCATACAATGCCAACTGAAGGAAAGGAGAAAAAAGCTGGATAGCGAGGAGTTAGGATGATGTGGGTGATATTTGCCTATTCTGAAGAGAAGAAAGTTGAGGCAAAGTGGCTCAAACACAAGGGTTTGAGGGTAGACTGGAGCACGAGAATCAGGGAGCAAATGGACAGAGTGACACACTTACATGCATCCAAGGTGGTACATATTGTCAGGCTTGGTGCCCAGGTTTAAATGCCCCTTTTCTGCCCTGAAGGGGAAAGTGTTGATGGTTCTCTGGCACAGCAAACAAAAGGGGTCTGGAGCTGTCTAGTGGTCTTAACATTAGTGCTGCAATAGCTTCTTAATTTCTGGGCAAGTGGTGAAACAAAAGGGGGAAGTTCAGCAGGAAGGAAGCTACAAGATGTTGGTCATTGTTGCTTTATCTGGGAGTTTCAGTGGCTATTGTCTTCTAGGTTTGGGCTGTTGGGAGGATCATCTTCTCTGACTAATCCTCAGTGAATTCATGACCTGGCCATGCCTTGCTGTTCCCTCTGACCTAATTTTACATGTCTCCAACCAGTTGTCTTTGCCAGCATGGCCTTTCAGCAGTCGCGTAGCAATAGGGAGGCAATGAGGACAGTTTGCCTTGGGTGGCAATTTTTTTGGGGTGCCCCAACTTGTTGCCACACCCCCATGTGACATAGCCCCACTCCCTTGCACTGTGGCCCTGCCTCACACACCATGGCCATGCCCCCATGCACTGTAGCCTCCCCCCATACTGTGGCCACACCCTCATGCACCATAGTCCTGCCCCTATGCTGTAGCCCCGCCCCCACTCTTCACACACTCCAAGCTCAGCCAGTGCCTTTCAGCCATAAATATGGAATTTATATTTCGTGCCAATAAAATGATTTTTGCCAATTATATCATATGATGTAGTGGGGATGTACAGCATGGTAACAGTATGGTTTGGATTCTTTTCCATCTTACTGTTGATCATCATCTTAAACCCTCTTGATTCTCTCTAGAATGGGTTTTGTTGCTGGAGTGAGAGAATGTGGGCCCAACAAAGTGCTTTTGTGTGACTTTATAGATCTCCTCCCTCAATTTGTAATCATGACCTTAAAATTCAAATCTCTCAGCTTCTCTTTCTTTGTGGTGTTGGCTGTGTGGAACTTTATACACTCAGCTGCCTCTGGTGACCATTTGGTCCTATCTTTAGTGACTTTACCATCTACCTGCTAGACCTGGTGATCACCAGTTATTACTAAGGCTAAAAAAGTTCCATATTTCCATTGCTTCCTGGTTTATTTGAATATAAGGTTTTATTTTCCATAGGCAGCCTAAAAATATTGGGAGTATATAAAATTGCCCATTCTTTCAGACTTCTTTACAATCCTATCAGGAGACAGACAATAGTTTGTAACAAGGTAATCCTCATTTCGTCTTTACCCAGAGTCAAACAGCTACAGAAACAAGTTTTTGTTTAAAGCCTGTTTTTCCAGAAACAAAACTGATCAGTCTGCACACAGCAGCCAACAATTCTTTTAATCACATTTCTGTCTCATTGTTTCTTTTTGACATCCAAGTGACTGACTATTTGCAATGCTGTTCTTTTCTGGAATGTTTATTCTTACCTCCTGTAGCAAGAAAAAATGAGATTGCAGCTTCCAATGTGCAAGAAGTTAAGGAGGACAATTACACAGTACACAGTATCCTCTGCCACTCATACACTACTCTTGATTTGTTATAAAAGAAAATCCTGCACACACATTTTGGAAAAAAAATATTTTTAATTCATCCACCCCTCGAAAGTTTTTATATAAAGCTTACCATATAAACCTAAATCAGACTGGTTAATCTCAGCTAGAGTCATTCCATCAGATCAGTTACTGAATGACCAGAAAACATGTAGGTAAATTCTACTGATTCAATAGGTCTATTTTAGTAGAAACTACCAAGACGATTCAGGCAATAACATTGAGAAAGAGGGAAATTTTCAGAATAGGAGATCTCTTCTAGACCTACTACTATTCCTTCTTTCTTCTGCATTCCATCAAGTGATATCCCTCATTCCCATCTAGTCACATTCCAGAACACATTACAAAAGCAAATGACCCACCGTCCTAAACCAATATACCTAATTAAACTTGGACAGTAAATTTATTTGTTATTTGATGATATATTATTATTTCCAGATGGGCAGCCGTTACAGCCTCTTTCAGCACCAGCCAAACAGAGCATTCTGACACCTTTATTCATTCATTTATTTGTTTAATTTATAACCTGTTTTTCTCCCAATATGAGACCCAAGAAAGCTTATAGTACAGGTTAAAACAAAATACAGCTAAAACAATTTAAAGTCCAACAGTGGAAAAAAACAGGTAATTAAAAATGCTCATTTTTTAAATAAATAAATAACATTCAAAACATAATAGTGAAGATAAAAAGGCCCAGTAAACTCCATTAAAAGGTGATGAGATAGCAGCCAGTGTAAGGCCAGTCTAAACAAAAAGTTCTTTGCCTGCCAGTAGAAACCCTGGCAGGCTCATGTTAGATAGCCAAGGTCCTTCAGGCAATTTGGACCCAGGGTGAGTAGAGAGCTTTGAATTGTGCTCAGCGATAAACTATTAGCCAGAGAAGCTTTTGCAACATAGAAGTTATACTTTGCCTTTAACCAGCCCTGTTCAATTGCCATCTCCTCTTGGCCACAACACTTTGGCCACACCGAAATTTCTGAACAGTTTCGAAAAGCAGCCTTGAGTAGAGTGCATTTCTATAATTCAAAGGGGATGTAATCAAGGCATGTTTCACCATGGCCAGATCTGATCTCTTCAGGAATGGACACAGCTGGTGCACTACTTTTAACTGTGCAAATGTACTCCTGGCCATTGCGGAAATCTGGGCCCATGTCTACATTACACTATTACACTGCCATTATTCCGCTTTCAATATCCTATGGAATGCTGGGGTTTGGGGCTTAGGGAGGGGCATTTAGAATTTTCAGCCACAGAGCTCTTTGACCTCAGTAAACTACAAAGTCCAGAATTCCACAGGATGTTGAAAGTGGAATAATAGCACTATAACAGTGTAGTATAGTAATACCCTGGGCCTAGAGCCCCACGGTATTACCACACTGCACTGTTATAGTGCTGTTATGAGGATAGACTTAGAGAGCTGGGTATGTTTAGTCTGCAGAAAAGAAGGTTAAGAGGGGATTTGATAACCATGTTTAAATATATGAAGGGATGCCATGTAGAGGAGGGAGTGGGCTTGTTTTCTGCTGCTCCAGAGACCAGGACAAGGTATGAATATGCTGCCTTGGAGTCTAGTGGAGTCTCCTTCTTTGGAGGTTTTTAAGCAGAGGCTGGATGGCCATCTGTCGGGAGCGCTTTGAGGGTGTTCCTGCATGGCAGGGGGTTGGACTGGATGGCCCGTGTGGTCTCTTCCAACTCCACATTTCTATGATTCTATGATTCTATGATTATACTGTTATTATTCGAGTTTCAACATCCTGTGGAATTCTGGGGTTTGTAGTTTACTGAGGTCAAAGAGCTGTCTGTCTGAGAAATCTAAATGCCCCTCCCTAAACTGCAAACCCTAAGATTTCATAGGATTTTGAAAGTGGAATAATAGCGCTAGAAGAGTGTAATGTGGAAACAGTCTACATATCTGAGATTCAGTGGAAGAGCTACCATATCCAGCATAGAATGAATCCCTAATTGCTGATCTGCCTTTCTTCTGACCAGGAACACCTCTGCCTTGTTTGGATTAGTCTTCAGTTTTAAACTGAAGTTTAAAGTAGCAAAATTGTATAAGCTTTTATGGACATTATCCACCCCGATTGTTAAAAGAAGAACTGCCTGTGTTGAAAGACATTTGTATGATCGCTGAAGTGGTGGATTGTATCACTGCAAAACGGAATAACGAAAGCACAGAGAGTGAAAATGACAGCTATTAGCAAAAGAGTAACTGGGTGGTAACAGACCCAGCTTTTAATTGCTGTGCAAAGGAGTGTAATAAAATGTTCTTGCTTATCCAAGCCACAGGAAGTAGAGAAAGACTTCCTGATGTTTTTTCCCATCCACCCACCCCCATTTCACATTGAAATCTGTCTTTAGCATTCTGACTGGCAGTGGCTTTCCTAGGCTAAATAGCACCTAGGACAAACACAGAAGTTGCACCCCTATGCAAGGTTGTGTACGAAAGTGGTATAGCCTCTTGTCCACTGGGCTGCCAATCAGGAAGCAGTGGGCAGTCCTAGGTTAGGGTGAGCCTGTCAAAGCTCTTTTGCCTTTTCTGATAGGCTGATCATCCCAGCCAGAGAGGGCAAGAGAAATGAAAATTCAGTAAGACCCCATTTAGCGGGGGTGGGGGGGATGGCTATTTGAAAAGTTGCATGTGTTCATTTACTCTTTTCTTTGATACAAGGAGTCAAAGTGCCATCTAAGCAATGGGTAGAAAAAGAACTCTGTTGGGATTTAGTTGTCTGCTAGAATGGGATGTGGGAAGAGTTTGAAGGCATCATGAAGCATGAAGACAATGCTATCGCCCCTGAAATAAGAGGTGGACTGGTTGGGGGATCCTGTCATGCCCTGCTCCCAGGACCTATGTCAGTGTCAAGGCGGTGGCTAAGCAGAGATGGAGGCAGAAGCTGGGTTTTTATAGCTTTAGTGGTAATAAATCAAAGTGGTTACTTCACCCAATGTCAACGCAAACAAACAGCAAAGTTCCAGGAGCTGCGAACGCCAAGCAGCGAGGTCAGACTGGAACCAAGAGCTCCTGACATGGGACGCAGTTTCACGGTTGGTAGACAGTTGTTGCCCTGTGCCCAACCCCAACAGCATCTGTCTCAAATACTCAGTTTTAGCCCAGCTGAGGCCGGTCAAATGTCCGTTGGCCCAGCTCACAGCTGGAGCCTCTCAAGAGTTCAGGGCCGATTCATAAAGCTCTTCTCCTGCAGTCTCTGAGACCTCTGGACCAGCCCCTTCTCCAATCGCCTCTGGAGGAACATGGGGGGAGGGTCTGCTGCAAACTCCGGACTGGAGTCAGAAACCCCGGCCTCTGCCTTTGAAACGCAAAAGTCTGCTGCAGGTGCTGGCCCAGGCTCCGTGCCAGGGACAGCTGTGGAGTTGCAGTCAGACTCCTCCCTAGGCTCTGAAGGAGACCCTCCTCCAGAAGGCCCCTCCAAGGGACCCACCACAGGCTCGGAGTCCAAGTCCAAATCTGGAGCGAGATCAGCCTGGCTCATGACAACCTAGACATAGGCCCTTTTTGCACCTTTCCTAGTTCTGGTGTCATTGTGAGGAGATCACGCAAGAAATCTTTTGCAAGAGGCACTCCTGTCTCCACTGCTTCCTTTCTGCATCAGCTCCATGCTGGGCAGAAGGAAGTGTGAGGGCTCTGTCCCTTCCTTCCGCAGCACAGCCAGGTATTTTCCCAGGCTGCGCTGGGGGAGGAAGCATGATGGCCGCGCGTCCAGAGGCTCCGCACACAAGGTAAGTGTGTGTGGGGCATGGGAGGGATGCACTGTCATGCATCATTTTTGGCAATGAGCTGCAAATGATATACTGTGTGATCACCACGGAATGGAGTCAGGAGCATCACGCAATTGTGAGGATGTCATGTGGAATGGTCCTCACAATCCCGCAGTGCTCCTGAGGCCATTTCACAGCAGGACTGGCATGCGAAAAGGGCCATAGACTCTGATTCATAGACTGAAACAGCAGAACCTGCTGAACAGGAGGAGGCAGTATCACCCACCCCAGAGACAGAACAGGGAGCAGTGCCAGCCTCAGCAGAGAGGCTGCCCTGCTCCTTCTGACACAGAAGATAATGGGAACACCTATGGCAATCCCAGCAAATTTATAACAAACAACAATTAATCAAGCACCAGCTATGCTGATCTCTGATCCTATAAAAGCTGAGCCATTCCCCTCCAGAACTTGTTGGCGATTAACTGACCATTTCTCCTGTTGTGCCTCTGCCTGTTTTCCCTATCTGTTGTTCCTGCCTCTGACTTGTGATTATATTGGCTGTCTTTGATTTACAGATATTGCAGGGACTATTGTTTGCTTCATATCTGTGTGAGACTGTTTCCTTACTAGAGTAAAATATGTAATTACTTTGTTGCAAGAACTGCTTGCCGTGTGCCTCTAATCCTTATCAGCTGCCTTTGGCTGACTGCCCAGACTAAGCATGGACAGATCCCACCCGCACTTGCTCTTCATTGGGCAGTTGGGGAGGGGTGTTAAAAATAAAATCTAAAATGACGCTTTAAAAACCATGTTTCACTTGTCCTTTTCCGAATCCTCGACAGACATCCAGAGGCATTGCTTCTTGCACCACAATCAGCTGGGTGAGAGAGACAGCCACTCATGAGCTTTTGGGGAGAAGACATATTTCAGCTGGCAGCACAGCCCAAAGCTCCTTGAATTGACCCAGAATTTCCTGCTCCCGCCTCATCTCAATCTCTCTCTCTCTCTCTCTCTCTCTCTTTGTTTGCCGAGAGAGACTTGTAGCAGTGGTAGCAGCAGAAGCCCCCATTGGGAGGAGGAAGAGGAAGAGACTTACTCAGCAACCAGATGTAAAAGAGCAAATAGAGGAGACCCAAGAGCTCGCTTAGGGGACAAGAGGTCTGCGGTGGGGTCAGAGACACTGAAGTGCTGGTAGTCAGTCAGTCTAGTCTGTCTAGTCTTGTATTCACTGAACTGATGGCAGCCATTCAGAATCAACATTTCTTTACTTTTTTTATTACAACTTTGCTTTTCACAAATTCATTTCTTCTCAAATTTTCTCAAAATTATTATTTTTTTCAACAAACACTATTTCTTCCTGCAGTGCTTTTTTGTAACCCCCACCCCCAGCACTGATGCCCCGGGAATGTACCCTAGTTGCCCCACCCTAGATACACCTCTGCTGACTAGTTCATACTCAGAGTGTCCTGGAAAACTTAAGAGTTCTCCTCCTGGTTTTTGTATATTGGTATTTCTGATGTCAACTTTGTGTCCATATATTTATTTACATAAAGAGTGATCTGTATGCTGTAGTGATGGATTGTGGTGGCCTGTATCAGACTAGGCAATGAGTGGATTGAGCGAAGGTGGTGATCCTTGAACAAGGCAAACTGAACAAAAGAATTTGTAAGAAAGTCTGTGAATACTGCAAGTCCCAACGACTATTTGCAGTTCAGAACTTCCATGCAAAATTTCACTTTTCTCCTCACTCAGAAAATATGATTTTCTTCAAAAGAAATAGCATGTTTTTTACACAGACAATAGTATTTGTGCACTAAAATAGTATTTTCTATGCAGAATATGATATTTCCTGTGCAGAAATGTAGTAGCTGAGGATTTATTCTGGGCAAAATTTGCACAATTATTCTGCACATAAATCAATATTTCTATGCAGAAAATAACCATGTGCAAATTTTATGTGGAATGATCCCAAATTGGGAAGATTCTTATCAGTACTGGATTCTTCTTATTAGGGTCTCTTGATTGTCAAGAAGCATATTGATTGATCATTGTTTCAGATACATTTGAATATTCTTTTCATGTCTACTCTCAAGAGTATCTCAGATTTAGGCCCTTTCCAAAGGATGTCATCATTCTGCATTGGGGACAGAATAAAGATGGGACATGGACAATGCTTATGCATGACATCATCTGTGTCCCATCCTTCTCCTGTCCCCAGGTGGCACAATTATGCTGCAAATCATTGACAGGTTTTACCTGTCAATGACTGGTGATTGTGCAGCCCTCCCATCACCCTCCTGTACTTACCTGAGCTGCAGAGGGTCAGAAAGCACAATGGCCATGCTTCCTACCCCAGCATAGCCTGGGACAGTGCCCAGCTGCACTACAGAAGGAAGAGGTGTGACCATCATGCCTCCTCCATTCCCTCAGGCAGTCAGTGCAGAGGGGAGAACTCTACCAGGATCCCCACAGGATGACACCAGGATCTGGTACCATGCAGAAAGGGCCTTACTGAGCAGCAAAATGGTTTCACTTGCCTCCACCACCTCACTTTTTGAAGATCTATCAATCTTTAGCTGTTTGGGGAGGAAGGTGAGATATAACCTAAACATTAGGAAGAACTTTTCTTTTTCTCTAAGAGCTCAACAGTGAAACAGATAACCTTGGAGTGGGTGGATTCTCCTTCTTTGAAGGTCATTACACAAAGTTTGGACAGACATCTTTCAGGAATGTTGTAACTGTGTATTTCTGCATTCAAAGAGTTGGACTAGATGGTGGCTCCTTGTTGTCCCTTCGAGTTTTAAGAATCCATGCATCTATAATTCTGTAAATCAAAGAAATGAATACAGGTAAAATAAATAAATATTTTTTGTTAGTTATCTGGGTCTGTGTAAAAGAAAGCCAATGAGCAGTCTTTGTCTTCTGCTTCCATAGGAGGCTTTGGATGGGAGAGGGAGGAGAAGAAAAGAGGGTTGTGAGAAGTTCAGTGCTTTGCTTTTCTGTTTAGCTGCCAAACATTTGTAAAAACCCAAATAAATAAATAAATGAGAAAGGCCAGAGGCTTTCTGTGTATACTAATCACAATTAAGATCACAGCCTTTGAAGAATTATGAAAACCATTATTTTTTTGTACATCATAGATGTGTTTGGGGTCCTGAAGAGTAATGTTTAGGAACACTTATTGGATTCATAACAAATGCAAGATTGGAGTAGAACAGGGCCTCTAAATTATAGCTGATATTCCTAAATGTTACACCATGCTAACTCAGGTTGCCAGGTGGCCCTTATTATGTCCCCTATTTGAGAGTTGCAAAGCTTTTCCTTTTAAATAGACTAAACAAGATTTTTTAAAAAAATCTATTTTGGGGTATGGGACATTCATAAAGATAGAAATATGTGCATCCTGTAAGTTGCAGACAATATGTTAATTTTACAGAAAAACACATAGCTGAGCTGACTACAATCAATACTTCCATTGGTATGCAGGTAGAAAGCAAACCTATTCATAGCTACTTCCAGATTTCAACCCTATATGTCATGATTTTTGGCTGTTCTTTATCGCTGTTTTGAAAACATTGATACTAAATGAAGCAAAATGTTACACAGCACTTTTAGTTCATTACTGAAAGGAACCATTACCTTGTATCGATGATGTTCTACTTTGACATTGGAAAAGGAGAACACAGAAGAGAGAATAAGAGAAGGATCACAGAATCACAAGAGCTCCCAAGGCCTACCTACTCCAACCTCTTGTCAATATAGGAATCTGTTGCTAAAGTACTTCTAAGAGGAAGCCATGTGGCCTCTGTTTAAAATCCTCCAATGAGTCTATCATCTTCCATTGCTACACAGCTCTTACTGCCAGGAAGCGGGACATTCCAGTATCATCTCTTGTTCCAAACTTTGTCACTAATGTCTACCTAATGTCTTGTCCAAAATTCCAGGAGTTGCTTACCTAAACTAGGAATTAGCATCAAGTTAAGAACAACACAGAAAATATAACAGGTCTTCATAGCTATGGATAGAAGAAGCTGGATTTTTTTTTCTATTCCTCCAAGAAAACACAAGAAGACTGCCCAGAGATAACATTCCATTTCGTTTGTATTAGCTGTTTCAATACTAGGAAATGTACACTCTGTTACCCATCTTCAATCTTCATTGGTTCAAACCCCTGGAAATGTACATTATGTAACAAAATGTGTTCCTCAAAAACTCCTGGGCAATGTGCCATGTTATTATTTTGAAAGAATAATGTGTTCATTTTAATAGGAACACCAAGGCACACATGATTCCACCACAGACTTTAGCATGGTGGGGCAGTTATTGGACTGAAGAAGATAAGTAAAAAGAAAGCAATAAGACAAAGGCATGGTGTTAGCTTGGTTCTTTTCTCCATAATTCCATTCTTTGTGGCCTCGTTTCATATTTTTTTAAAAAATGAAGAATGTATCCATATATTTCTTGGTCATATGGAACAAGAGAGCCTGAATCCTACTGATTAGGCCCAGCTGCAGTAGACCAGGGAACCAGCAGGGTGTAGTGGTTTGAGTGTTGGGCCATCGCTCTGGTTCCATTTCTGCAGGATGTTGTCATCCCACATTGGAGCAGAAGTACAGGACTTGGACAATGGTTCTGCATGAGGTCTCTTCATGGCTAGAATCCTCAGGTTCCAACGAATGGGATTATGGTATAAAGGGAATCTGAATCATCTGGAAGAGATAGATCTCAGGATCTTACAACCTTCTTTTGTATCTGGGCTCTCTCTTTTTCATTGACTCAGGGGCATTTCCCAAAGAGAAGAAGGTATGGATCCTGTAAGAATGTGAAAAAGCAGAACTTGAGAAAATCATCATTATCATCGTTGTCCTCGGTATTATTATTTTGAACTACAGCTTCCAGAATCCCTCAGCTGACAGGGTCAGAAGAGCACATTGTTTAAATTCTGATTAAAACTATGTAGCAATTTTTTTAAAAAAACATATTGAGCTACTGTTCCCTATCCTCCCAACAACCTCAGTAAGGCAGAGACAAACCCAACCAATCCTCTGCTGTCCCAATTTCTCAATTGCATTTAAAATGTCCCAGTTTTTTTCTCACCCTTCCACTTTTCCCCTTCATCCTCAGTTTACTTTACTTGCTCCTGATGAGTTCAAAGTTAAAAAGTAATTTCCCAACAACTAACTCTTCTGGAAAAAGAAGAGAGATGGAGTCTTGCTCTTCCCAATAAGCTCATGTGGGTCCCCCCTCCTTTTGTCAGGCATTCCTAAACTCAGTAGATAAATTCCAGGGTGTCTCCACTTAAAGTAGTAGTTTTGTGTGCTTCCTCATTAATAATCTTTGTTCTTTTCTTGCCTGGTAACACTGATTTGACCACACTCTAATGTTGCTCAGCCACATATGTCTTGATTTCTATCTATGAATTGTCTGAGGGCATGCTGTCCTGGTGTGGGGTACCAAGAGTTCTAAGGATACCAGGAGTGTATTGTCTTTTTCTCAATAGAAAAGAGAGCACAATGTCATTTCTTCTGAATCTGCTGTGGGAATTTTGGCTTTCATTAAAGCAGATTTTTTTTTTCTTCCAGATATTTCAGTTTGCTTCTCCATGGAAAGGTCTACTCTGGCTTTTTCAGACTTCAGATAATGACCAATACAAACTGAATGCACAGATGATCTGACAATGTGACTATCCCATGCGAGATAAAAAGCCAAAGTCTGTCTCTGAAGTGGAATGGTGCTTGGAACTGTAATCCACTTCCCAATTTTGTGAGATTTCCCCATCTTCTTTTTAAAGAAAACTGACTCCTCAAGTGTGTGTATGTACATGTATGTGACTTTATGTTACATGTCAAGTTACAGTAACATCAATTCTATTGCATTTTCTTAGAATCCTAGAATTATGGAGTTGGAAGTGGTCACAAGGGCCATCCAGTCCAATAATCAAAGCATTCCCAACAGAGGACCATCCAGCCTCTGTTTAAAAACTTTCAAAGAAGGACACTCTACTACCCTCCAAGGCAGTATATTTCACTGTCAAACTGTTCTCACCATCAGAAAGTTTTTCCTAATGTTTAGGTGGATTCTCTTTTTCTGGTGTTTGATGTCATTGCACCTCGTTCTAGTCTCTGGAGTAGCAGAAAACAAGCTTGCTCAGACTTCCTTTCAAATATTTAAAGATGGCTATCATGTCCCCCCTTAACCATCTTTTCTGCAGACTAAACATACCCAGGTCCCTAAGCCACTCCTCATAGGGTGTGGCTTCCAGACCTTTTACCATGTTGGTTGTCCTCCTCTGGACACTTTCCAGCTTGTCAATATCCTTCTTGGGCAAGGAATACTCAGAGGTGGTTTGTCATTGCCTTTCTTTGAAATATAGCCTACAGCACTTGGCAGTCCCCCATCCTTGACTTTCTACAGCATCTGGTACCTTCACAATATTTAGGCTTTTCACTTCTCAGATGATCCTGGTGTTCACATATGAGTCTGTGAGGGAAGTAGTCCTAGAGACATAGAGGCCCATCTGTAGGGAGGGAACTCTGTCCTTACTAAACTGAGAAAACAGATGTTACCTCATCTACAAGCTATGTCCTGAGGATGATAATTATTTTATATCAAACATAGTGAGCCATAGAGATCTACTGGAAGGACACATAGGCAGTAGAGCTATGGATAGATCAAAGAGTAACACTGTTTTCTGTCACGCATCCTAGGTGAATCTTGCAAATGGTTCACACAGACCATTTGAATGGATTCTCAGCAATAATAGCAACCAACAGGAGGCAAGAGGTCTCTGGGATCAAATTAACATTTCAAACAGCCAGGAATGTGACACTTTGGAGGTATGCATCCCCAGATGTGAAACTCATCTTGCAGGAAACTATAAGGATGCCTGGCTGTATTTTCTTTGAACTACAAAGCTGAGATCCATCTTCATAAAAATGCAGCCATCTGATCCCCAGGACATTTTTTTTTAGCTCTGTTCACCACTATAACTAGGATCCCTTTTTCTCCTCCATTTTGGAGGAGTTGTCCCAGACTGGCAACAATGCCTCTGCCAGTGGAATGCTCCTGTCAGCCCCGCTCCCTGAGGATGAGTTCGGCTTTTCGCTTGTCTTTCCCCAGCTGAAGACTTCTGGATTGGTACAGTATTACCCCAAAAACCCTTAGGTCTCTCTCTCTCTTGATTTTCACCTCTTTCTAAATTTCTATAGTCTTGTATGCTTGTGGGAGTGAGTGTAGCTGAGTGATTGTGTGGATTTTAACATCTATTTCAATAAAACACTTAAATTTGAACAGTTAGCCTGATTCTCTGTGATCCAACTCCGCAAAGCTGGGCTAAAGATCCTTAATTACCCTGCCCTCTTTGCATTGCTACAGCAGTGTTCATAGCTAATTTTCCCCACAAGTGATAATTTTGACAGGCGTTGGGAATCCCCCTAAGGGACCCCCAGCAAATGGGTAATAAGACACTTCCTGTTCCCATCACTGATTCTTTTGTCAAACTGATTTGATAAAACCATTCTTTGTTGCTCCTCATTGTCTCCCCCAATTTCTGTGTAGTTGAACTTTATGGAGGAAGAGTTGCTTCACTGCATTCCAAAGGGAGAGAATGAAAAGTGAGAAAAGCTATTGCTTCTTCTCCAACCTGCTGTTACCTAGAGGTACAGCTATGGGAAGGTGAGAGGGCAAAATGAGGACAATAATAATTCTGCTTCCCAAAAACATCTTCCTTCAATTCCCAAATTTCTAGCATTGCAGAGAGAGAAAAACACTGAAAACTGTCTGTATAGAACTTGCCTATTTGCTATGTTTTCATTCCATTGGTCATATGGCCTTGCCCCTTTACTTTCAATGTTTAAACCATATTTCTACATGATCAACTGAAGTTTTAAGTTTCTGCAATGCTAGAAAACTGGGGACTGCAATAAAATTTCATTATGGGAATTTGGGGAACATCGCCTCCTTCCCTCTCCTCCACCCCCATAGCTACATGTCTAATGTTGCTCCAGGTGGAATGGAATACCAGCACTGATAATCACAGAATCATAAATTCATAGACCCTGGAAGAGATCAAAAGGGCCATCCAATCCAACCTCATTCTGTCATGAAGACACCATCAAAGCATTCCCAAAATGTGGCCATCCAGCCTCTGTTTAAAAGCCTTCAAAGAGAGAGACTCTACTATACTCCCAGACAGCATAGTCCATTGTTGAACTGCTCTTACTATCAGGAAATTCTTTGTAATATTTAGGCAGAATCTCCTTTCCTGTAGTTCGAAGCCACTGCTCCATGTCCTAGTCAGAAAACAAACTTCCCCATCTTCAATAAGTCATCCATTCAAATATTTAAATATAGCTATGATGTCTTCTCTTAACTTTCTCTTCCCCAGGCTAAACATACCCATCTCCTTAAGTTGTTTCTTATAGGGCAAGGTTTCCATGCCTTTTACCATATTGGTCATCCTCCTTTCGACACATCTCAGCTTGTCAATATCCTTCCTGATCTGCAGTACACAGAACTGGGCACAGTATTCCAAAAATTTCATCATTCCTTTGAGCTGGTCTTTTGTGTATCATCAGAAGTGCTCCTTTGGCTGAAGGTCATAAAATTTTCATGGGCATATCAATCCCATTCTGAGTTTGTCTTAAATTTACTCATGAGATGACTCTTGCCATTGCATAGGCCCTTTCCTTACCTTACCTGTTCGTGGAGGTGGGGGGGCGGCGCTCACACGAGCAGCGTCTTGCGTGAGGCGCTCACATCCCTGTTCCTTCATCGCCGCAGCTGGCTTGGCAGTTGCGTGAATGCCCCGTCCCGCCCCGCCCCTTCCTTCTGCAGTGCAGCCTGAGAGCTGTAGGCTGCGCTGGGGCAGGAAGCGCAACCGGCCTGCCTCCAGAGGTTCCGCAGGGCAGGTAGGTGCGTGCGGGGCCTCTGAACGATGTGCGACTGCACAGCATTTTCGGCTTTAAGCCAAAAATAAAAAAAATGTGTGTACTGTCCGCGTTAGGCTCTTGAGCGTTGCGTAAATGTGAGTGTGTTGTGTGGACGGCTCCTAACATTTACGAGACGCTCAAGGGGCCCTTTTGCTTAGAAAACGCAATGCGAAAAGGGCCATTGAAGAGTGAACTTAGTCACAAATAATGCTTTAGCTTTAAAATCACAATGGAACAGTTTCTGATCATGGATGTTACCCTGTTTTCTGGGGGTCCCGGGAGGGACACCAAATTGCTACAAGTTGGGGAAATTAGTTCAGAGCACAAGTTGGCAAAACAAGAGGCAGGGTAACTTAGCAGGATCTTGCAACCCAGTGTTTACGGGGTCAGGCCAAGTCAAGAAGCAAACCAGTTGGAAAATAATGAATGATCTTTATTAAATGCAGGCACACAGTGTGAGCAACACAAGCACACAGATAACTAAGGAAAATAAAGGTGTGAGTACGATAGCAGGATTTTAAGAGGGATAGTTGGTTCGGGTGATACGAAACCTGTCCTAAAGTCCGGAACAAAATGGAGAGAGAAGCTGGGGTTCGATGTATCTCAGCACGTGGAGCTGAGGGGAAGCTCACCAAGCGAAGTGGCAGCAAGGTGTTCTGGAACTCGGAAGCAATCCAAAGAAGCACTCAAACTCAGCGATTTTGATAAGGAGAATTGTGACCGCAGGCTAGGTCGGACTTTGGGAAAACAATAGATTTGGAGTTGGGGACAAAGCCTCCAAAAAGTCAGAATTTGAATGATTGAATTAGAGCCAAATTTATCAATAGAGTAGCCGGTATGCAAACGCGGAGTACTTGAGCGTTGTATAGTTAGATCGTCAAGCAGCCAGCACCAGGCAGAGGATCTTTTTAGAGTTGCTTGCATATCTAATGGATGTACTTGCCTTGAGGTCTCCTAATGCAGCGAGTCAGCTGTTTTCTGGCCTGCCTGTATTGTCTAGAAATATTACGGCGATTATCGGCCGAGCCTGTGTTACTGCCCTGGCTAGTCTGAGCTTTGGGGATATTAAAAGATATCCTTTTGATATCACAATTCGGCCTCATTTCTCTATTCCCTTCCACATGCTTGCGAGGCCACCGGACAAGCACGTAAACAAACTCAGCCGTTCATAGAATCATAGAATCATAGAATCATAGAAATGTAGAGTTGGAAGAGACCACACGGGCCATCCAGTCCAACCCCCTGCCATGCAGGAACACCCGTTAATTACCGTAATATTCCTACTACAATACAGGCAGGCCAGAAATAGCTGACTCAGTGCTTATGAGACCTCCAGGCAAGTACTCTAATTAGGTATGCACGCAACTTACAAAAGAGCCTCTGCCCGCTCTGGCAGCTTGATGGGTAAACTATACAATACCCAAGTACTCGACGTTTGTATACTGGCTACTCTATTGAGAACCGCTACGATAACTCAATCATTCAGATTCTGAACTTTCGGAGGCTTTGTCTCCAACTCCAAATCTATTGTTTTCCCCCAAGTACGCCATAGCCTGCAGTGACAATTCTCTTGCAAAAACCCTTGATTCCGAGACCTTCCTCGGAACGCTCCCAAGTTTCATCCCACCTCGCTGCCGCTTTGCTTGGCGAGCGTCCCCTCAGCTCCATGTGCTGAGCTACATCGCACCCCAGCTTCGCTCTTTATTTTTCTGGGCTTCAGGACAGGTGAAGTATCACCCAAACCAACAATCCCTCTAAAAATCCCTCTATACCACTCCAACCTTTATTTTCTTTAGTTATCTTGTATGAGTGTGTCGCATACACTGTTGTGCTTGTATTTAAGAAACATCATTTATTATTTCAACTTCTGTGTTCTCCTTGGCTCGACCCGACCCCATAGACATAGGGTCCAAGATCTCGCTACGTTACCCTGCCTCTCGTAATGCTAAGCAGTGCTCTGAGCTAATTTTCCCCACCTTTAGTTGAGCACATTTTGGTGTCCCTCCCGGGACTCCCAGTATACAGGGTAACACCTGTATACGTGCTTGTCCGGGGGCCTCACAAGCACGTGGAAGGGATATGTGAAGCCGAATTAGTGATATTGAAAGATATCTTTTATATCCTCAAAGCTCAGGCTAGCCAGGGCAGTAACATGGAGATTAACATCCACAATGAATTAAGAAACCAGGATGAGGAAGAGATTAGGATTCTGGCACTGTCAACAAATTTCAGAGTTTATAGCAGAAGAATATAACACTTTCACCACCATTGCGAAGTGCCATGCCTGCTGGTTTTCCTTGTGTACACAGCTTTGTTCCAGAGTTCTTTCAGGCCAAGTTGTGTCATGTAGTCCAGTTATGGCCTGAATCCTCTTCATAGTTGCAGCTAGGCCTAATGAATTAACTATAACTGTTGTTGGTTGCCTTCACATCATTTCTGACTTATGGGGACCCTAAGGTGAACCTATCATGGGATTTTCTTGGCAGAATTTCTTCAGAGGGGGTTTGCCCTTGACTTTCTCTGAGGCTGAGAGAGTGGGATTTCCCCAAGGTCACCCAGAGGGGTTCCATGGCCAAACGGGGATTCAAACCTTGTGTTCTAGTCAAGCACTCAAAACACTACTCCACACTGGCAACACACAAGGACAAATGATGAAGTTGAACAATGATTAGATTGTAAAGTGCAATAAGCAATGGTCAGAGACGCAAAGGAGCAGCAGCACAGCAAAGAAGGTCATTGCGCAGTGTTGTGGGTTGTGTAATGGCACTGCAGACATTAGGCCTTTCCACCCTACACTGTTATAGTGCTATTGTTCCACTTTCAACGTCCTGTGGAATTCTGGGGTTTGTAGTTTACTGAGGCCAAAGAGCTCTCTGTCTGAGCATTCTAAATGTGCCTCCCTAAACTACAAAGTCCGGAATTCCACAAGATGTTGAAAGTGGAATAATAGCACTTGAACAGTGTAGTCTAGAAAGGCCCATTGTGTACTGAATGTGCATATTGTGCAACATCATTCATCATGGTTCTTTGCTTCTGTCATTGCTGCTGAATTTCTCTGTTGCACAATGCTCAATTCTTCATACTGTATCTGTAGTGCCTATTCGACACGTGCATGTCACATATTTATCTATTTTATTCATTTATATCCCACTTTTCTTCAAACAATGGGACTCAAGGTGGCTAACACCATTCAAACAGTACAAATTAAAACATTCATAACAGTTTAGAAAAACAAGCAATTTATAGAACATTACATGTTAAAAATATTAAATGTATTTAAAACAAAAACTTATCCCAGCACTAAGAATAGAACAGCACAGGAGTAAAAGTGCAAACCTAGTTAATTTATAATAGCCTGACTGCTCAAAAATGTTTTAACTTGATGTGAGAAGGAGAACAAAGGCCCTTTTCGCATGGCATTTTTGATGAGAAAGGGCCCCTTGAGTGTCGCATACATGTGAGGAGCGGCCCACACGACGCATTCACATTTGCGTGATGCTCCAGGGCCTGGCAGAGACCGCTCACACATTTTTTCATTTTCAGCTTGAAGCCGAAAATGCTGCATGGTCGTGCATCACTCTGGGGCCCCTCATGCACTTACCATGCGCGCGGAGCCTCAGAAGCCGGGCTGGTCATGCTTCCTGTCTCATTGCAGCCTGGGAAGGTCCCAGGCTGCATTGCAAAAGGAAGAGGCGGGGCTGTCATGCGAGCAGGAAGCTTGTGTGGAGCCGAAGAAGCAGGGGCACGAGAGCCTCTCTCCGGAGGCTGCTCATGCGAGCACCACACCCCAATGCCGAAAATGGGTGAGTTGCGGACAGAGCCAAAGACAGGGCCATCCTGGCCTCTATACAGAGGGAGTTCCAAAGTTTGGGAGTAGCTGCTGAGAAGGCCTTCTCCCTTGCTCCTACCAAACATGCCTGTGAAGGTGGTGGGACAAAGAGAAGGGCCTCTCCGGATGGTCCCAGAATTCCACATAATTCATAAAAGGAGATATGGTCTTTCTTGAATTCATAAGCCTGCGCAGGCCATGATATCCTCAGGAGAGGCTCTTCCTCTAGTCCTACTACCTTCACAGGCAAGTTTGGTAGGGATGCAGAAGAGGGCATTCTTTGTGGCTGCCTCTAAGTTCCTGAATTCCTTTCCCAGGTAAGATAGCATGTGTTACTGTAGTTTCTAGTCCGGACTTGTGGTATATTAGATATCGTTTGATATCAGGAATTTGGCATTCACTACCCATTCCTCTCCATGTGCTTGCAAGGCCCCTGGACAAGCACGCACAAGGGCACGGTCGAAATTAGCTGAACTATTCAAAACAAATCCAGGCAGGCGAGTAATTGTTGGACTGCAGTTTCAGGAGACCTCCAGGCAAGTACCTTCTTAAGATCACATTATGTATGCATGCTGTTTACAAAAGATCCCCTGCCCCGAGCAGGCAGCTTGACAAGCCGAATATCCAACTGTCAAGCACTCCGCGTTTGCATACTGTCTACGCTATTGACAATACTGTCATAATTCAATCATCTAAAGTACTGACCTTTTGGAGGCTTTGTCTCCAGCCCGAAACCCATTGTTTTCCCTGGGAACGGACTAGCCTACAGGCACATTTTCCCCTATAAGACCCCCTGATTTTGAGCGTCTCTTCGGATCACTCTGACTTCCATCCCGCCTTGCTGTCGCTCCGTTCAACGAACCTTCCCCTCAGCTCCCACGTGCTGAGGATCTCCAATACGACAGAATTTTCTTCTGATAAACCAGGCTTCAGGATCAGGTGTAGTATTTCCCCTTAAAAATACCTATCAAAACCCTCTATCCAACTCCTACCTTTCTTTCACTAGGTCTACGTGAGTGTCTGCATACATACGTTTTGACTGTATCTCAAAATAAAGGAAAACAATTATTATTTACTTCTGTTTGATTATTGATTTGGCCTGACCCCGTAAACATTGGGTTCAAGATCTCGCTAGGTTGCCCTGCCTCTTGCATTGCTTGGCTTGTGCTTTTGCTAATTCCCATTCCCCATTATTTTGAGTACATTGAGGTGTCCCTCATGGGACCCCAGAAATCAGGGTAACACAAGGCTTCCTCATTCTTGTTGGTAGGGTATTTTTTTATTGTCATTATCACCGTCGTCGTTGTCGTCATCATCATCATCATCATCATCTTCATCATCCCAATAGGCTTTCTGGGAATTGAATCTTTTAAAAAAGGAGCTTGTTGTCAGATGCTGTACTGTTTCACTTATATTTCATTTACATTTCTTTTAAAAGATTCTTTCTACTTGTAAGTTTCAAACTGTTTTTAATATTACTGATAGTTTAATTTCATTTTTAATATTGAACTTCTGCATGCTAACATAACGGTATTTCCTTTCATTGGTAAGCTGCCTTTGATTCCTGTTCAGGGGAAAAGATAGGATGCAGTTGAGGAGGAGGGGAGGATAGCTTGTTGAATTAAAAGAGGAATCCCCTTTTTAATAACAATAACAGTTTTGACTCTATAAATTGTAGTACCCAAAGCTGGAACTTTAAGGCTTATAATAATTTACACAATCTGGAACATTGATTTATAAGAGAAAAAGAAATATTAGCAAAAACTGTTGTTGTTGTTTTTTTGTTTTGTTTTGTTTTTGTGTGCCTTGCTCCAACTTATGGTAATCTGAAGGTGAACCTGTTCTAGGACTGAGAGTGTGTGATGTGTCCAATATTACCCAGTGGGTTTCCATGGCTGAGCAGGGAATTGAATCTTGGTCTCCAGGGTTGTCGTCCACCATTCAAACCACTATGCCACACTGGTTCTCACTAGTAAAAATATGTATAATAAAATATGTATAGGTGTGTGCCTTCAAGTCACTTGTTGACTTATGGAGACCTTATGAATATGACAGTGTTTTCTAAAGAAAAGAATACTCAGAGGTGATTGTGCCATTTCCTTCCTCTGAAATATAGGCTACACCACCTGGTATTTGTAGTACCATTCAAGTACTAACCAGGGCTGACCTTCCTCAGCTTCTAAGATCAGATGGGATCTAGTAACTTTAAGGCATTTAGGCCCTAAGAGAGAAAATAAATACAAAAAGTAATTAAAATGGTTTTCACCTGTCTTTAGAATTAGAAATAAAACCATTTAATATGCCCATTTAAAAATGAAAACAGAAAGTAGTACAACACACTAACAGAAGTTCTTTTCTTGTAAAACAGTTCTGCAAAGCCTGTTTAACTAAAAAGCTCTGCTGCTGACCAGATAAAGGACAACAGGTAGGGATTCATCCCAGCCATTATAGGAAAGGAACAACTTCAGAGAAGGCTTTCTCCTTCATTTCCCTTAAACGCATCTGTGAGGGGGCTTGGAAACAAGAGAACTTCTCGTTAAGACTTTAAAGATCAGGAAGCCTCATATAGGAAGTTAGGCTCTTTCTGATACCTTGGATTTGAGCCATCTAGAGATTTAAAGGTCATAATTAGCTCTTTGGATTGTGCTCAACAACAGCCTGGTAGTTAGTGGGACTATTATAACAACCGATGTCCTCTAATGGCACAGTGCTTCAAGCTGCCTCAAAGACAATTGGACAAGAATGAGCATGACTGCAGAAGGAAGCCTTATGATATGCTTATAAAGAGAACCATCCTTCCTAGATCTCACTGCATCTGGATTTCCTCTACTTAAGCCAAAGAGGTGAGTGCAATCTCACACTTATCATTGTGTGTTGACTCATTATTCAGCAATTAATTAAATTTGGTCTGCTCTATTTGGCATAAATGATATAGTAGTTGGAGTACTGGACTAGGATTCTGAATGACTAGGGTATGAATCCCATATTAAGCCCTGGAAATCCACTGGGTGTCCTTGGGCAACTCACACTGTGCTATTCCTAGGTGAGTACACTATGTTAAACAAATTTGACCACATGGGAGTACATTTGGAAGACAAATAAAATAACAAAATAAAATATTTTAAAAAATCATCTGAAAGAATAGGTGATTTTTGCTCCATTGCTCTTCCTTATACCCCTACCTACATCCTTCTGAGTCCTATTGTTCTCATGCTTTAAAGTCATGAGTTTTCCACATTGTACCTATTGTGTTCAAAATAATATCTCTATCATAATTTCCAAAGAAATAAGTTATAGGAACTGACCATGGCTCGGAACAGCTAATTCTTTCCTTATAGCTTCTGTGAGGATTGCCTCATTGACCTTTAAAATTTCATCCTGATTTGTTGTACGGACAGTCTTCTTCCCCTTGGCTACTCAGCTGTTACAAACACAAAGAAGAAAATTCATTGGCTTTTCATGTCAGCTCAAGCATTGGTCTACTAGAGTTTCATTTTTCCAAGAGGGGATAGCCAGAGTACAAGGTTGGTGATAATTGAGCTCCTGTCCTGTTGGTACAATGGTGCAGAATTCAGTATTAGCTTCCCTCCAAATAATTCAGGCAAGGTACCATCCTCTTTTTTCCTCTTCCCTGAAATTTTGAATGAGTTTGATCAATGAGGTTTATTAATAATGAAGCTGAGATAATACCATGATTCTAGTCTGCTCTACTGTTTTGCTCTATTTGTATATGCTCTATAATATTCATAATCTTCTCAGCACAGCTTTTCCATGATTGCATCCAAAGGACAGACATGATGGAGAACACTGTAATGAAGTTCCCTTTATTAAGAAACTGTACAATGCTGAGCTTTTCCTACAACATGTATAGGTGAATATGGGTATGTTTAGCTTGGAGAAGAGAAGACTAAAGACCTTTCCGCACCTTACCTGTTCATGAGGGTGGGGGGCGGCGCTCACGTGAGCAGCCTCTTGTGTGAGGCGCTCGCATCCCTGCTCCTTCATCGCCACAGCTGGCTTGCCGGTCGCGCGAACGCCCCACCCCACCCCACCCCTTCCTTGCGCAGTGCAGCCTGGGAGCTGTAGGCTGCGCTGCGGCAAGCAGCACCACCGGCTCGGCTCCAGAGGCTCCGCAGGACAGGTAAGTGCACGCGGGGCCTTGGAGCCACACGCGACCATGCAGCATTTTCGACTTTAAGCCAAAAATAAAAAAAAGCGTGCACGGTCCGCGTTAGGCTCTTGAGCGTCGAGTAAACATGAGTGCATCATGTGGACTGCTCCTCACATTTACGCGATGCTCAAGGGGCCCTTTTGCTTAAAAAATGCCATGCGGAAAGGGCCTAAGAGGTGACATGATGGCCATCTTTTAAAAGATGTCTTGTAGAAGATAGAGTTTACCAGTGCCCTTTTCGCATGGCATTTTCCATGTGAA
Organism: Cyclura pinguis; assembly: GCA_030412105.1. Classification (NCBI taxonomy): domain Eukaryota; kingdom Metazoa; phylum Chordata; class Lepidosauria; order Squamata; family Iguanidae; genus Cyclura; species Cyclura pinguis. The sequence continues at coordinate 9,451,337 of CM059599.1, read as the reverse complement.
AGGGCCCCTTGAGCATTGCACAAATGTGAGGAGCGGTCCACACGATGCACTCACATTTGCACGACGCTCCAGGGCCTGGCAGGCACTGCTCGCACACTTTTTCATTTTCAGCTTTACTGTTAAGAGCTGTTGGAAAATGGAATAGTTTTCCACAGACAATAGTGGACTCTCCATCTTTGGATGTCTTTAAACAGAGGTTGGATGGGCATTTTTTAGGAGTATTTTAGTTGTATAATCCTCCATGGCAGGGGTATGGATTAGATGGCCCTTGTTATCCCTCCCAACTCAAAGGCCCTTTCCACAGTGTTCTCCTATCCCAGCATGGGGACAGAAGAGGAGCAAGACTACAACAATACTTCTGCATGACCTCATCGTTGTCTCCCTCCTCTCCCATCTCCAGTTGGCACAATTGCAGATTAAATCATTGGTGGGTTTTCCCCATCAATGACCTGCAATTGCACAACCATTCTGCACTTACTTGTCCAGTGGAATGGCTGGAAGTGCAATGGTAGTGCTTTCTGTCCCAGCACAGCCTGGGAAAGTACTCAGCTGTGCTGCAGAAGGAAGTGTCATGTCCATTAGGCTCCCTTGCACAGGGAGCTGGTCCTGTGCAGAGAAGAGCACTCCTGTCTCACTCCCTTCCCAGTAGAATTGCTGCCAGGATCCTCATGGGGGCACAACAGGACAGGGTAGGGTACAGAAAGGACCTAACATTGTATAAATTGTTTGCCAGCTGTGAGTCAGAGGGAAGTAAGAAGGACATAGGAAATACTGTAGCCTCTATCTTGTCTATCATCCTTAGGAGCACAGAAATCCCAGTCAAGCATCTGGAAACCTGCCTTTTACTCATCATAGCTATGCGGACTTGTTCCCTTCTTCTTCTTCTTGTGGTCGCTACAGTTCTTCTTCCTGATCCAAGTAAGTACACATCCAAGTGAAACCAACACTACAAATGTTGACTCCTGCAGAAAATCTCACATGGGTCTATAGTTCCTCTCCATTCTCAACTCTTTAGAGTAATGTTCACATGTGAACCAAATCTTCCTAGATACCTGGGCCATTTCTGCAGTACACTGTTACAGTGCTATTATTCTACTTTCAACATCCTATGGAATCCTGAGGCTTGCAATTTAGGGAGGGACATTTAGAATTCTCAGCCTCAGTAAACTAAAAATCCCAGAACTCCACAGGATGTTGGAAATGGGATAATAGCACTAGAACAGTGTAGTGTAGAAATGGCCCTGGTTGCCACTCTAATCTGCCTTTGGTTACTATAACATAAAATAAGATAACCCCCTGTTGTAGGCAATATCTATATAACTGGGAAGGACTGGTTATATCAACTGCCCTCCTGTTGGCCCAAATTCAAGCATATCTAATTAAGGTTGTTTTGTGTTATCTTTCAATTGGAAGTTCTTATTGCTTCATGGGTTCCCTTTTCTCTTTTCTTACAGCAACAAGTGATATTCAGTTTAAGCCAATTAAATTAACTCCTGTCAAATTTGTCCCAAAAGAAGACTGGGCTGCAGAGCTTGAAGGCAAGAAGGTAGGTATCAAAATCCTGGATTTATACTACTGGAGTCAGCATCCTTTGCATGTCCATACTTAGAAGCTGCTAGTTTGCCTGTCACTCTCTGGAAGTTTGGGCACAGCACAATTTTAGGAGCTTCCTGTGTGCTTTTCCACAACTATTCTCTTCCTCAATAGTATACCCTTCCACTTAACTCTGGGGTCTCATCACCTTACTGCTTCCTCTGTCTTGCTTTCCCATGAAATTACGGGTGAGAAGAGCCTCTATCAGTGCCATGCTCCAGTTTTCCTGATACGATGTAATACTCTCCTATTTCTCATTTCCCTCAAGAAAATGAGCCTTTGCTAATTATGCAAAGTAATTAATGAGTGATGATACTTTTAAATAACTTATAAAGATGGCTGAGTTGATTTTCTTTCCCAGCTAGGTCCTGGGTGGATGTGGGACTGCTAAAATTGTTCAGCTTCTGCCTAGCCAAGTGATTGCTGTGCTTGGAGAGATTCATTACTATCTTTCAAACTTCCCAAACATCTACTTCCTCCAACTGTTCTGATATGCCAGGGAGAGTCCCAATTAGTCCTTGTTTGTACCTAATTTATTCATCAGGGAAGAGAAGAAAGGAGGGAGGGTGGAATCTAATGTTTCCCAGAAGGCTCAGGCAAAAGCAAATAGCAATAACCTCTCCTAGCTTTTGGTTCTCCTTCATTAATAACCTTTCCCATCCTGACCACACTTTGATGTTTCTTAGCTACATTTGTCCCAGTTTTCATGTGTAAAATGTTGGAGAATGTGATATCAGGGCTGACCAACTTTGAGAGCACTGGAGCACTCTGAAATTCAGAGGCAGCCAGAAATGTAAAACAAGCAAACTTTAAAGCAAGTTTTTGTTTTTGTTTTGTTTTCTTTAAATTTCTTACAGTAGTTTGTCAGCAAAACTGAGCAGGGAACATCTAATAAAAGCAAACTAAAACTAACTTTAAATGATGTACAAGAATTTTATCCTATAGTAGCAAACAACTCCTGCCAAAAAAAAAAAAAAAAACTCAGTAGCAAACCACTCCTAGCTGTTAAAGGAAAACATTTGCTTATTTTTAATGGTTTTTGTTTTGTTTTGTTTTGTTTTTTGTTTTAGCTTTGCTTTTTGGTGATAGACAGGGAAAACACTATTAAAAATAAACAAGATTTTTCCTTAAATGGCTAGCAGTGGTTTGCTACTTTTCTTCCGGGGGGGGGGGGGCAGGAAATCAGTACAATGCAAAATGCTTTCTTTATAAAAGTGAGTATCCTGCCCATTGATTGCTGAATTTCTGAAGTGAAATTAATTGTGGAATTTGGGGGACTGCAAGACAGAATTGCTTCCCAGAGGTGCCAAGTTCCCCTTCCCCTTTAATCTAACTGATAATAGCTCTCAAGCCCTGAAATGTGTATTGCTGCCCTGAATTTGCCAAGTGTCAAACTAATGAAGAACTAGAAATGTTAGGTTATGATAGGTTTGGGGGCCCTTAATGCTATTCTATGCTGTTTTCTTGGTTTGTATGAGCTGAAGATATGCATTGGCCTGTAATTCTACTGGGGGATGTAGCATGAACAACCATTAGCAAGGACCACTGGAACATCCAAATGACACGCTGTGGTTGTCTGTAGAGTGACTGGCCCAAAATTGTCCTTCATTGGGGAAAATTTTCCCCAGTAAAGGCTATTTCATTGTCAGGATGGAATATTGTCCCATAACACCAGCAATGTTAGATCTTCCTGCAAATAAATAAACAAGTATCTCACCTCAAATTAATATATAGACCATTTCTGCACTACACTGTTATAATGCTATTATCCCACTTTCAACACCCTGTGGAATCCCAGGGTTTGTAGTTCATGGAGAGGCATTTAGAATCCTCAGCCCGAGAGCTCTTTGGCCTCAGTAAACTACAAACCCCAGAATTCCACAGGATGTTAAAAGTGGAATTATAGCACTATTAACAGTGTAGCGCAGAAATGGCCATAAATGGCTCTGAGTCCTTGAATGCTGTGGAATAGAATCTACTTACCAGTGCTCCCATGGTTATAGGATGTTTTTATATCTTTCAATGCAAAAAAAATTCCCATTGGATCAGGACATATTCCAGAAATAACTCAGTGTAAGAGTTTTTGTGGTTGTTTTTTTTTGTCTACCTGGAGGAAGTTTTATATCATGATGATCATAACTTCTATTAGTAGTAGTAACATCATCATCATCATTCAGACTTTTAATGAAGTAAACAATATTCTGTTTCCTTAACAAACTTAGCAAGGGGATAAAAATGAGAAGAAAACAAAATGAATAGAGTGGAGCAGCTTCCAGAAAAATCCATGAAAAAAAGATGAACTTCTTCCTATTCTGCTTGAATTGATGAAGAAAATAAACTTTTGTCAAGTAATGTGTTGTTATAGTTATTTCTGTTGTTATATTTATTTGTATTCAATATCTCCCTCAAGATTGGGTCTCAAGGTTGCTTGCCATTTCAAAAGAACAATACGGTTAAAAACATTTTTAAAAATGGAAATTAAATAGTATTAATCACAGAATTAAAACAGTTCTGATCTGTACTTGAAGGAATAAAATGCCATTCAAAAGAGGGAAAGCTATTAAAAACAGTTGTGTTTAAAACAACAAAACACCCTATAGTCCATTGTTATAAACTTTCTATATGAAAAGGCTGTTGAAATAAAAAGAATTTTGCCTGCTGATGGAAAGACAAAAGGAGGGGACCATTCTGACCTCCCTTGGAAAGGAGTTCCAGAGTCTAGGCGAAGCTACTGAGAAGGCCTGGTCTAACACCCCCATCAGCCATGCTTGTGATGATGGTGGGACTGAGAGAAAGGTGTCTCCTTATGACCACAAAACCTGACCTGGCTCATCCAGGGAGACATGGTCTGTCAAATAGCCTGGACTTGAGACATATAGGGCTTTATAGGTCCTCTCCAGCACCTTGAATTGTGCCTGAGAACAAAATGGCAGCTAGTGGTGTTGTCTGTAGAGCTTAGTTTGCTACTGTGAAAGATGAAGTAGATGTGTCAGAAAAAAACGGTGCTATTCTGGCACATCCTGCATATTCTAAGGAGACGTTGGATGGATCATTTACCACACTTGAAGCAAATCAGATTCTGTTGGGCTCTGACTATCTGGAAGTCACATTTCCAGGGTGAAAGAGGAACAAAGCAGCACCAAGGAGAGCTCCAAGAGATGCTAAATATAAATATGAGACAAGCTCACCTGTACACAGCTCCTACAAGTAGAATATCACAGCTAAACATCATGTATGACTTCAGTTTCCTTTAGATTTCTTATTCCTACCAATATATTGACTCGAGCCTTCTTCCTTAGAAAGTTTTTATCTATTTTATCAGCCTTGTATGGAGACAACATCACAGGGCTATAGCATCTTACCAGGCATGCCTCAGAATAAATGAGTGAATTTATATATGTTCTGAGTACACATGGCAATAGCACATCTTTAGGCAAACTGGGCTTTTTTTTAAAAAAAGGACATTCACACAGGACTGTCTGAAAGGACAATTTTATTCAACACACAGCAATCTAGATACACACAATAGTTGCACTGAGGAGTAGCAAATATTAAATAGGACTTGCAAAACAGAGCACGGTTGCCTTAGAATGGGGAGAAATAAGGGCCTTCTCACACAAAGTTGTCATACTGCCAGAGCAATGCATTATTCCTGGTTCAGGATCAGTCCTATCGCATGACATTGTTGCTAACAAGCAGCTATCACATTGCAATCCATTTGAAATCAGACCTTTTTCCTGCAACAATCCAGTTACCTGTGAGAATGTGGTTTCTTGATAGTGCTTGAAAGTGCTTATTTCCATAGCTGATCCAGTAGTGGGCGTGGTGTGGGCTTTCCCAGATTGTCCCTCCCTTGGCTACTCCCACAGCAATCTCTGCCCAATAACCTCCAGACCACTTCACACTGTCCTATCCCAGTCCTGAACAGCTGATAAATCAAACAAACAAACTGAATATCTCCCAGCTTGTAACTTACTTCCAGGCAGTAAGCAAGGAGTCTTAAATAAAGCCCAACATAAACAAAGTCCAGCAGAATTTCACAGCAAGGGAGTGTCCAAGGTCAATCCGAGCATTTGTCAAGCCGTCCAGCAAGACAGCAGGTCAGATAATCTCTGACAACTCCTGGAGGGGAAGGATGCCAGCTCTTAAAGCCTAGCGCACCTGTGCCTTGATTGTTACTGGTTATACATTCTGAGACAGCGACGCTGAGTCTCTCTTTGCTGCCTGTGCTGTCTGAAGCTGGGTCTAGGTAAGTGTTGTTCTGCATCTGAAGAGGCAGGACTCTCTGTTGGAGCTGGCGCCATCCTCCGTTCTGTTTCTGGCACTGTAACCTTTCTCTGTACAGCAGGCCCTAGCATGCCTTCTGTTTCAGCATCTAGTGTGCCCTCTGCTTCAGAGTCCGAATCAGAGTCCATGCTTCGGAAGCAGGGTATGACAGGTGGAGAGAAATGCAAATTAAGGCTCCTTCTTTATTACATGCAAAAATTCCAAAATAATGGGCTGGCAGACAGTGCACACCAAGGCCACGCAGTTAAGGGAATACACACGGCTGCCAGTTTCTAAAAACTCAGCAGGCCATATTACTTCTGCGTGTAAAAATCATACAGAATATGTACTTGTTATCCCAAAACATTGGTGACTCAGAGGTCCATCTGTGGTGCCTGTACTTCCACATGACAGAGGTTAATTAATTAGCTTGAAGTCAGGGGGTCTGTGAAAGGAGGGTGACTTTAGAGAAATCTACCATCAAAGTTCTACAGGGTCACTGCCAAAGAGATAAACCAGAAGACTTGTAGTTCAATTTAAATGTGTTTTATTGGCGGAAGATACATACGCGCACACACAAAATAGTTTTACACACACACACACACACACACACACACACAAAATCACACTAGGTGAACTCAAAATAAAGAGAGGAAAAATGAATAGCAGAGGTAGAAGGGTTGGGTTATAATTACCATCCAGAGGAGCAGTAAAGAAGTAATGATGTGGCTTGGACTTGTGCCCAAGGACAGTGCTGTTCAAGAAGCAGAGGAGCAGAGTAGACCCCTGAAATTCAAGCACTGTAAAGAGAGACCCAAAATTGAAGTCTCTTTATAGTCAAAAAGCTACCCTCGAGACATGAGCTGTTGATGACTTTCTTGCCTGGGTAAAGAAAAGTTTGCAGGGTGGATAAAAGGTGACAGAATGGGTTGATGGTTTTTAATGTCTGAAGGAAACAAGTTGATGATTTTAACATGTAGTTGGCAAAGGGTTTTGAGGGCTGTGTGACTGGGGACCAGGAAAAAGTCTCAAGTGGAGGATAAAACAATTATTGAATTTGTGGGAACCTTCTTGTTTTCCTGGGACAACACTATCAAAACCAACAAAAGTCCATCTTATGTTTTGCAGTTTGAAACAAACAGGTGCCAGAGGGAGTTAAAGGCTGGTTTTTATGGTTGTGTTTGAGTGCTATGAAGAATGCTTTTTGATAGGACGTTCACACAGCAGAGGTTTTGCCTGCTTTGATCTAGGCTACTGTCCTCATTGAAAGGATTAATCTGACCATTAACTCAGGTCTTCCTGGTTAATTCTTCAGTGAACTTAAAACCTGCATCATGCTCACAGTCCACCTGGCCCTTCCAGCCATAAGTTTTATATTATTTATATTTTATGTCAATTAAACATATCTGCCAATTAATATATTTGCCAATTAAACCATCTACACAGTGCAGGTACATGCACAGCAAGGCTTAATATAATAAACCATGATGTTTTATTGGTACATGGAGCACCTTAGCCTTTGTATTTCTGTTACCTGTCCCTGGGTTCTGTCTTGACACTACCCAACCTGATTTGTGTATACGATGTGTTGTTGCAAGCAAAGAAAAACACATAGTTGTACTGTGTTTGCAGTTCAGAAGTGTCCACACACACACCTATACAGTCAGATTAAATTTTTATGTCTTGGAATATTTCCTGGTTTATTTGCTATGGCACAAGAATACTAGTTGGAATAGGGAAAAATAGCAAAGTACAGTACACATCCTCCCAAAACAAGACAATAACACACAGTACACCATGAAGGCCATGAAGAACAAACGTCTGGCATGCAAGGATCAACCAGCAATCATCATTGCAGTTGCAGATCTAACCCTATCCCCATCCCTGGCCCTCTTGCCATTGTATATTCCATAATCGTAGTAGAATGGATCGATTTTCATAGGTGCAGGGGGATGTAGGTTTGGGTGCAAAACATGCCCTTTGGGAAAGGCAGCAAAGAGAGACCCAGTGTCACTCTCTCAGGATGTATAACACACAACAATCAATCAAATCTCAGCTGTGCTACGTTCCAGACCTATTTAGCCGGCATCCTTTCCCTCCAGGAGTTGTCAGAACTTATCTGACCTGCTACCTTGCTGGATGCCTTGATGAATGCTTGGAATGACCTTGGACACTCCGTTGCTGTAAAACCCTGCTAGACTTATGTTTATGTTGGACTTTATTTATGACTCCTTGCTTACTGCCTGGAAGTAAGTTACAAGCTGGGAGATATTTAGTTTGTTTTGTTTGATTTATCAGCTGTGCCGGGACTGAGATAGAATAGTTTGTGACAATTTGAGGACTTCTTTCTTGTCTCTTTCTTGTGTTGTTATTGTATGCTTTCAAATAGTCTCTGACTTACAGTGACCCTAATCTGAACCTCTCAGGGGGTTTTCTTGGTAAGATTTGGTCAGAGAGGTTTTATCTTTGCCTCCCTCTAAAATGGGAAAGCGTGGCTTGCTCAAGATCATCCAGTTGGCTTCCATAGATGAATGGGGATTTGAACCTGGTTGCCCAGATTACTTGTCCAGTACTCAGACCACTGTATCACACTGGCTCTTTCTTCTCCACCTTCTACTTCTTTCTCTATTTTTAAAACATAGTGTTTGAAACATCCATCCAAGATGTGACATGGTTTTTAATGCTAAAAAGTATACATGGCAGGAATTGAGCCCTCCGATCATCACCAGGTAGAGATTAAAGGTGTTACTTCTAAGAAAATAGACAGACAGACAAACAAATACAATACTCTCCTGGCAAATCTGGAGAATTTCTACCACACAGACACACAAGTCTTGTGCCTCAAATCTATCTATCTATCTATCTATCTATCTATCTATCTATCTATCTATCTATCTATCACTTTGTTTGTATAAAAACTGGGATCAAGAGGGCTAAACAGGACAAAAAGAAATACTAGGAAAATCACATGTAAAATACTAGCAAAATCACATGGCACAGCACCATGATGCCTAGGCCTAGCAGCAGATGAAAGGTACCAAATGCCACTGCTCTGGCCTCAAAGGGAGAGAAGAAGAGGCAAGCACAGCTCCATCACACCTAGATCCAGAAGGAAATGAAATACACTGCTTCCATCCTAACTGCCACATCCCTGGGCTTAGACAGAGAGAAGAAGAGGCAGGCATAGTTCCATTATGCCTATGCTCAAAAATGGATAAAGACCCTCTGCTCTTCCCAACTGCCACTGTCCTGGCCCTGGAGGAAGAAAAAAAAAGGCTGCATTGCTCCATCATGCCTAGGCACAAGAACACCAGTCAAGAAATCTTAAATGAGATTATCCTTTTAAATCCACATTAATTTGGGATAACTCAGCAACCTTAACAATCCATTCTTCAATTGCCAATGCTTCAGTCCATTTCCAGGCCTGATGGCCTTCTGCATTATACTGTTATAGTGCTATTGTTCTACTTTCAACATCCTGTGAAATTCTGGGGTATGTAGATTACTGAGGTCAAATAGTTCTCTGGCTGAGAATTCTAAATGCCCCTGCCTAAACTGCACACTCCAGGATTCCATAGGATGTTCATAGTGCAATAATAGCAGTTTAACAGTGTAGTGCAGAAAGGTCCTGTAGCTGTTATCATATAATTAAGAAGTACTCCATATTTACTATCTAGATCTTGATGTGTAGTAGCCATCAAAAAGATTTCTGGTGGCAACACAAAATCCACCTTTAATTTTTTTATCAACATATAAATCTGAAATTAATAACCTTTCCCCTTCTTACAAGTCCACCACATATGAAACTGATTTCCAGAGAAGACTTTGGTCCATTCTCTGTGGTCCTCTTTAAACAAATTTTACTATCTGCCTCACTGCCAACAGAAGGACTTCTAATGAGTAGCTGCTGCATTTCAAATGGTCCTTGATGTAACTATGTTTTAATACTTCTTAACGCTTTTTATTATTATTGCTTACCTTGTCTTTATTAGTATTTGTTGTTATGATATAAATTGCCTGGGTGGGGAGATAATGCTGGGTTTTAATAAAGCAACCAAAATAACTTCTGATTTGGAACATATTGCTTCCAAGCCTTCTGCTGGCACAGTGACTTAATCTTTCTGAAAGATGATTGGGTCATGCTGAATATATTTACAGAGGGATGGAACTTTTAGGAAATGCTTATAAAGAGAAGAAGTATGTTCATCGGTTACTTTGTTCTGGGCAGAAAAGAACTCCACTTGTACCTTCTTCACTGATTTCTGAGAAGAGCAAATTGGATCTCCTCTACTAAGAGCTAGGAATTGAAGCTGAACTGGTGAGTGAGTGGGATTTCAGGAATTCTGCCCATCTCCTTTTTGATTGCTTCTCCTTAACAACTTCATCGTGGGACAATCTTTCGGTTTAACTATCTTCACCCAATTTTCAGCTGCCTGCACTATTCACTGATGGCAGTTGAAACAGAGGTGCAAAGATGTAGAAACAGAGTTCATGCTATGGCCTGTTTAATGCAAATGGATAGTCTCTTTATGAGAAAAGAGAATCAGTTTTTAGTTCTTTCCTTATAATTTATGTGAATAACATTCTCTATAATTTCTGTGCATATTTCTTTTGATCTGAAAGATGATATCTCCTTATACAAATCCACCAGAGTCTTAAGATCCCCAGAGAAGGGTTTTGTCTTGGGTCCTTTCCACAGGATATTGTCATCCTCCACTGGGGATGGGAGAAGGACAGGATACAGATGACACTTATACATGACATCATCCATGTCCCATCATTCTCCCATCTCCAGGCAGTGTGATCGCACCACAAATCATTGCATGACCTGCAATCATGCAGCCCTTCTGCCTCCCTCCCTCCCTTATCTGAGCTGTGGTGGTTCTAGAAGCATGATGGCCACGCTTCCTGCCCCAGAGCAGCCTGGGACAGTGCCTGGCTGCTCTGCGGAGGTAAGAGGGGTGAGCATCACACCTCCTTCATTTCTACAGGCAGCCAGTGCAGAGGGGAGTGTTCCTGTTGCTTTCTCCTCCTGGAAGAGGCTCTACTGGGATCCCGACAGGATGCCGCTGATATCCAGTAACCTGCAGAAAGGGCCTCAGTCTCACCCCCATTGCAGATCCATCTGGTGAGGACACGAGATAGAGAGCTTTTCCAGTGGTTGCTCTCCGTCTGTGGAACTCCATTCTATGGGCATCTCTTCTGTTCAATATCACCAAAATGTGATTAAAATATTTCTAAGATTAAGAACAATTTAAAACCTCAGTACATGAATTTGTACCTCTCCCTATATGAGACTGCTCAAGCACTGAGACCTGCAGAAGGAAATTTTCTCCATATCCCACCAGTGAAGTCATTACTGTGTCATTACATGAGAGAGGGCCTTCTCAGCTGCAGCACCCCAATTTTGGAATGCCCTCCCCTTGAGGACCTGATTAGTGTGAACACTGGTTTCATTTAGGCACTAGATAAAAACATGACTATTTATTTAAGCCTCACTAATTTACTTCAGATGTTAACTGCTGGGTTTTTAAAACTGTCTTGTTATCTTTTAAACCTTTCTTAACTTGCCCAAATAGTTAAATTTGTAAATTTAAGTTATTTTGTTGTTGTTGTTACATTCCATCCTTTTTCGAAATTTGGAACTCAAGTCACCTTATGGTTTAAAAAGAATAACACTACTGTTTTTTACTGTTTGAACCTGCTAGTAGGAATTTTAACTGTAATCCACCCTGAGTCTTTTTGCTATAGGAAAGAATGAAATATTTAAATAAATAAAATAATATAAGAATTAAATGAAAATGAAAAAGGAAATTAAAAAGCAGTACATCACACTTTTAGATGCACTTACTTAAAAAAAAAATCCTGAAGTCTATTCAAAGAGTAATTTTTAAAAACATGCCAACAGAATGGGAGAAAGGAAGAGGCCCAGTTTAACCAACCCAGAAAGGGTAGGAAGTAGCTACCTAGAACATCTTTGGTACTATAAGACGGACTTCTTTCCCTTGATTGTAGAGCTATTAAAAACAAGGAAAAGAAAAGTCACAGACTTTATTTTGATCACTTGACTCATGTCAATGGAAATGGAATTATAGTGGACTTATTATTCTAAAACAATGGGTACAGTCTGGAAAACACAATGGCCTATTCTCCCTGCTTCATTAAGAATAAAGCAGAAATGGTCATAGAATCATAGAACTGGAAAAGATCCCAAGGGCCATCCAGTCCAACCCCATTCTGACATACAGGAAGACACAATCAACAGAAAAACCAGAAGCACTCCTCCCCCAGATTTAACAAGACTACTATGCATGTGAGGGATCGAAAGACATGAAGATATGAAAGATTGGAGAAAGGTTGAAAATACTTATGGTATTCAGTTACTTTGTGAATTATACTGTAAATGATATATTTTGATGTCAGTACCTTGTGATTGTAATCAATTGGTTGTTTTGTATAAATAGGGATACACAATCAAAGCACTCCCAACAAATGGCCATCCAGCTTCTGCTTAAGAACTTCAAAAAAATACATTGATCTTCATCTGCTCTGCTGTTCTGCTCTTTTAGAATATGTTTCACACTCTTTAATACCAACTATCATTCCATTATTGTGTCCAAAGGCCAGCTGTTATACCCCAAGATGGGATGGAGTACTCTTTGTTGGGATGTCCCAGGTCCAACACTGTACACATCATGACTTTTGCTACAGATTAAATGGTGGGATACCTAGTAAAGAGCAGAATGGTTATAAAGGACATAAAAATACTGACTCCAGCACAATATGACTTTTGGTGTCTATCATTTTAGGAATAGAGAATTGTGAACTGAACATCTCCAAACCGACCTTTACCTTGTCTTAGTTATGGGGATCTGTAATCGCCTCTTTCTTGTCTTTGCTGTGGCTCTTCTTTCTGATGCAAGTAAGTTCAGATCCAGAGAAAATAGTTCTAGAAATGTTGGTAGCTGGGGTAAATGGTTATTTGTGGATGCAGTCCCTCTTCCTATTTTCCTTCCATTCTCATCTCTTCAGAGTAATGGCCAGATGCAGACTATGGCCCTTTCTGCACCATACCTTGGTCTCACAACATCCTGGCATCATCCAAGCATTGCCATTGCCTGGATGGGAGCATGTCCCAAAAACTGCCCTCCCCACCCAGCCAGCTGCTGGTGGATAGGTAGCATTCAAGACATGCTCCTTCCTTCTACTGTGCAAGCAGCCACTTCCAGTACTGCACTGAGGAAGGAAGCACTTTGACAGCACTTCCACCCTTCCCGCACAGCTCCAGCCAACATGATCGTTGCATGAAAGAGGCCTATTACTTGATTTCTTTCCGGTAATACTATAACATGCAATCACAACAGCTGGGGACGTTTCAGGAGCAGGACCACAATGATGTCATGTGATAGCACACATTGCAGACTGGCTTCAATACAACCCCCTGCTGGAATGGGGCTATGGGGCAGAAATGTCTTTTGTCTTCACAGAATCTGTTTATCACTGTGCAGAGACAGTCCCAGTTAATCCTGTCTTTTCGCACCTTTTCAGCTCTTTTTTACAAATGTCCCAGTCTCTCTCCTCTTCCCATTTTTCCTCTTTCACCTTCTGTTTACCTCCATTGCTGTAAACTGAGTTTGAGGTGCAAAAGTAGTTTTCACTCCATAAACACAGCACAGGAGAGTTGAGAGGAGAGAATGGGATTTTGCCCTTCCCTGTATACTTTGGGAAAAGCAAACTTCTGTAGCCTCTCCTACCTTATCTGCTCTTCCTCTGTAATAATGTTTGTCATCTTGATCACATTCCGAAGTTGCTTGGCCAAACCTGTCCCAGTTTTCATCTGTGAAATGTTGGAGGGTATGCTGTACTCTGGTATAAGAAAGAGTCAGAGATTAAGAGCCGCATATTTTAAATTATGATGCAGTGTTCGGTATCATTCTTCTAGAACCAGATACTATACGTTATAAAATTGTTGAAGCAGAATGTAATTATTTTGGTGGCATTTGCCGACCACAGCAGTGCGGTCTAACCGAAGTGAACCTTGGATGGTGTCAGCCACTGGTGATTGCTTACTGCTTCAGGTGAGAACAGTAGACACCCCATCCCCCAAATGATCTGGTGAATATATGTTTGTTTGCATGTTGAAATGGATATAGATAGTTGCCAAGATCTTTCACTGAGATTCTATAGTGTAAAACTTGTTGACTGTGCTATACAGCTGTTGTGCTGAATGGCAGTGTTGATCATCTAGATATAAAAGAGTGTGCACAGACAAAAGTATACTATGATTATCTCATTCATTTTAATGCTACTGCTGGTTTTGCCAAGACAGAGACCTACACATCTTCTGAGCAGGTGTATTCACATGTGAAGAGCTGCCACATCCACAACCTGGGGCCCTGGTGGTGAGGTGATTAAATGCTAGTACTGCAGCCACAAGGTTGTGAGTTCGATCCTGCTGGGCTTCAGGTTGACTCAGCCTTCCATCCTTCCACAGGCTGGTAAAATGAGTACCCAGGTTGTTGGGGGCAATTAACTTAAAACATTGCAAACTGCTTAGAGAGCACTTAGTTGATAAGCGGTATAGAAATACACATGCTATTGCTACATGCTATTGAGTCGTTTCCTCACCTTATCTTGCTCTATCATTGTCTGGGTGTCATCCCAGCAGTGCCTCTGCCAGGATGGAAGTGTGTCCCCAATGCTCCCCTCCACAGGCCACCAGCTGACTGTGGAAGGGAGCGCGAGGGACACATCCCTTTCTTCCACACTGCACCCAACCTTCTTCCCATGCTGCAGTGGGGAAGGAAGTGTGTGATCATACTTCCACCCCTTCTGCATGGCCAGTTGTGATGGAATTTTTCTGTCAATGATATACCCTACAATCACACCAGCTGGTGACATGAGAAGGGCACGACCACAACAATGTCCTGCAGAAGTGTTGTTGTGGCTCTGGTTCTGTCATGTCGCCATGCCAGGATGCTGCCATCCTGTGGAAATGGCCATGGTTTCTCTGACCTTTAACTGAATGCAGACACTTTGCCTAGTGCAAAAATATTGAACTCCATCTATATAGGAAGACACCAACAGCATTCCAGCTACTGAAAACGATAGTCTATCTTCTTTGGAAGTTTCCTATCATAGGTGAGAATAGCAGTTCTAAACAAAAATAATAGCTTACTGCCTTTTGTTTATATGTCAAAATGATTGATTAAATTAAAGGTGGTGCATTTTCAGTACAGCCACCTGGGTTGTGCATGCTGGTTTCTACTATCCTGCCATCATTGGAAATTGTTGTAACTTTGGAAGTATTACAGCCTTTTAAAGCAGACCAAATGGGTTAGATCATAGATGATGACAGAAGAAACATTCACTGTTCTGCTCTTACACATAGGGCCGTTCTGCACTCCATAGTGCTATTATTCCACTTTCAACATCCTATGAAATCCTGGGATTTGTAGTTTACTGAGGCCAAAGAACTCTCTAGCTGAGAATTCTAAATGCTCCTCCCTAAACTTCAAACTCCAGAATTCCATAGGATGTTGAACATGGAATCATCGCACTATAACAGGGTAGTACAGAAAGGCCCTCAGTGCTATTAATACTAGAAGTCTTTGTTGCTATGCACAAAGGCAGAACAGAGCCCTCCACATTTGCCAGTTCAACTGTCATGGATTTGATTATTTTGAATTTCTCCAATCCCTGCTCCCCCAGCTCAAGCACTTTTTCTCCCGGGGAACCTTCCCTCTTGGCCGCTCTGATCAGGCCATGAAGACCTTTAAAAACTTGCTTCTCGTCCTTCTCTTCCTCTTCTTCCAGGGACGGCCTAGCCAGCTAACAACAACTCTCAGCCCAATTTCTCAGCACCACAAATCCTCTCCCAAAGTCCCCCACACACCCAAGGAAATAGATGGAAAAGAGAGAAGTAAAGGGCAACGATACTTACCCACCCTCTTTCCCCTTTCCCTCTCCTTTCCTTAACCTGGTTTGAGCCCCTGGTGTCTGCTCTTCCAACCATACCTCACCCCCTTCCCACAGACTCACACAAACTTTTTGATATTTCCAGTTTCCCACGTTTGCAGGGGGGCCTACGCATCTAACCCTGGCAAATGTGGAGGCCTGACTGTAATATATTTTGCAATTCTTCTTAGATTAACTTAGGCCATTTGCACATGATGGCACCATCCCAGCACGGGGACACATTGAAGCCAGACCGCAATGTGTGCCATCGCATGATGTCATTGTAATCCTGCTCCTTTCACGTTCCCAGTCATTGTGATCACGTGATATATTACTATCAGAAAAAGTCCTGTAATGGCCTCTCTTCATGCAATGATCGCGTCACTGGCAGCCATGAAGGAAGGGTAGAAGGGGTATTAAGTGCTTCCTTCCTCAGTGCAGCACAGGAAGAGGCCGGCTGCACTGTGGAAGGAAGGAGCATGTCCCAAATGTTACCTATCTACCAGCAGCTGGCCAGGTGCAGAGGGGAGTGTTCGGGTTCCATTCCCATCCTGGCAGTAGCACTGCCAGATGATGGTGGGACATTGCAGGATCAGAGCATGGTGGAAAAATGGCCTTAGACAGTTTGAGGTTGAGTGCCATTTATATCTTTGCTGATACCCAGCTGTACTTCTCAATGTCACCCATGTAATCTGAGGCTGTGTAGATGCTGGACCTGTGCCTCAATGCTCTCATGGACCGGATAACTGGAACCCCAGTTACAAAAACTTAACCCTAACCATCCCCTTAGATGTCTGATTGGCACCAAGACTGCTGTGATTCTGGTACTAAGCAAAAGCATGGCTATTTATCCAGGCTTTGGGGACATGACTTGTTCATCCAAATTAGCACATCTGAGTGGTTTTAAATTGTTTTAAACCAGCTTTTATATTCTTGTGCTTCAAGCATGACATGGTTAATGTGCTTTTAGACCATAAACTATTCTTTGTTGCTTCAAACCATCTCAAACTGTTCAAATTGATTTTATTGTATGCCATTCTGAGATCCTCACAGAAAAGAAGGGATGCTAGAGAGAGAGAGAAAGAGAGAGGGAGAGAGAGAGTAAATGAATGAAAGAATAAAATAATTAATTAGCACAAATACCTGTGGTAGGAGGAAAGGGGAAGAGGGAAACTTTCATCAATAGCAAAACAAGCTGCAGATCTCTCCCACACCTTAGGAATTCTACCTCTTTAACACAGATCTCTTCTGTGTAGGTAGGTGAGTTTATGATGAACTAAGTCTGAACAAAAAATTATAGTTACAGTGCTAAAATGGAAGTAAGGGGTGGCTAGTTTATGCACTCCCAGGGAAGGATAAATCCATGCTTGGTTTTACTCTCATTACTTCTCCAGCTGCACTGAGTTGTATGGAAGCACCACACTTCTGGCTCTTATTCAGTTCCTCCAGAGATTCTGAACTAGAAGTGCTCCTATAAAACTCAGAGCAGCTGCTGGTACAGCAGTAGCAAAATCAAAGGTGGATTGAGTGACTCCATGGCAACTATTCATGTGATTTCCCCCATTGGAAGCCCTCCAAAAGTTCTTCTGAAGCATTGTGTTTGGGGCAAATAGTGTTTCCCCACTTTTGTTTTTAACAGAACAATTCAAGTTTATTTCTCTAATAGTAGTATGTTAATGTACCAGAGAGAGCCAGCGTGGTGTAGTGATTTGAGCATTTGAGTGTGACCCTGGAGACCAGGATTTGATTCACTGGTTGACCATGGAATCCCAATGGGATACCATGGGTCCATCACACACTCTCAGACCCAGAAAACCCTGTGATAGGTTCCTCTTAAAGTTACCATAAGTCAGAAATGACTTAAAGGCACTCTCCACCAAAAATATACCAAAGCTGTTGTGTTTACCATTGGTAGCAGGAGGAGGAAGAGGATTGTTTTCGTTAATGTCATCAAAGTTTTAATCAAGTGCTTTCTTTTCTTCTGCAAAGTAGGACACAATGACCACCTTGGGAGATTGGACAGCCATTGAATAGGATGGAGAAACTTCCCGAAACATCCATGACATGGAGATGGATTTCTTCCTAGACTGTTCATAGCTTTGAAGAAAATAAAACTTTCTGAATCAGTGAAATATGTGCCAGGTTTGTCTTCTTCAAGTGAATTTGGCATGTGAGTCTTTGTCATGGACTCACACTTCCTGGCACTTTTCTAGTTTCTCCCATACATCTTCTCATGTCTTTGGGCACTCAATCCAGACTAGTGTCATTTGGCACTTTGTGGTCCCTTTTGCGGAGCATCCTCTGTGCTTCTGGTTCATATGAAATTCCTGAGGCAACATTGGTGTTCAGTTGGGTAGCGACCAAGTAGAAGTCAAGCTTTCCAAAGGAACAGAAACAGGCTAGCTCCATGGAGAGCTCCTGCTGATGTTAGGGGTGTACCTCAACCAGGCTTACCTGTAGAGTGCTCCATCAAAAAACAGATTTATAACCCAGCATTAAGTACGCCTTCTGTTTCCTTTGAGTCTGGAGTGAACAAAGTGTATCCCACAGTCCACATGCAGCCCTCTCATCCATTTTTGTGAACCGCCCAGGGGTCCCCAGGGGTCTAAAATATTTCTTTGCAAAGCAATTCCATTTTTGCCGCCAAATGCCCTCTGGGTGTGATGTAGGCATTTCTCCTCCCCCATTGAGGGTATTTGGGGGCCTTTTTTGTTGAGGGGAAAGGTAAGGGATGCATCTTTCCAAGCTTCCCATGGAATGGAATGTTCCTCCTCCAGCCTTCCATAGTTGTCCGCTCCTGCTTTGATTAATGAGCTCTTTCTTCCTATTGACTAGGGTTTTCCCTTTTCTGGGATATGGTCTATTTTCACAGTCTTCAGCTCTAACAGCACAGAATGCATTGCAGCAGGATGGAATCTTGATGGGGTGGGCAGTTGTGAAACATGAGACAGCCATATTAGCCCCTAGTAGGCCTTCAAAAGTCACATCTCACAAAGATTTTTTTAAAAAAGATGGCTCTATGGGGCAATTTTTTGCCATGGACCAGGAAGGAAACAATGCAGGCAAACATCCAGTTTGAAGGAAGAAGGGCTGAAACAATCAGTGTTTTGGTGGGAACTTCCTTTCGCTATTGTGTAGTATTAGATACAATACAGCTTCAGCTTCAGCCTATTAACTCTGCAGTTACCTGGTAATCTGCCTGACAATGGCCTTGTCTAAACCTAGAGGGGATCTTCTGACCTACTTTGCAGCACACATGTTTAGTCAGCAATTTTTCTCTGCTGAGCTTGACCTTACAGTCACTTCAGGGTCCATTTTATGTTAATGTCAATTAGTGTATTTTACCAATCAAACAATTTTTCACCAATTAAATCATATCCAATCTGAGTGGTGTGCAGGCCAGTAACAGTTCAACTGAAGCTTTAAGTTACTGGAGACTGTAATAAAATTTCATTAGGGGGATTTGTTCAGCATCATCTTCCTTCCCTCTCCCATAGCTACATGTCTGATGGTACTCCAGCTGGTACTAAATCCCAACACTGAGAACCATAGATTCAAAGAGCTGGAAGAGACCACAAGTCCAACCCCATTCTGTCATGCAGGAATACACCATCAAAGCATTCCCATCCAACTCTTATTTAAAAGCCTCTAAAAGGATACTCTACCACATTCCCCTGTAGCATAGTCCACTGTTGAACTGCTCTTACTGTCAGGAAGTTCTTCCTAATGTTTAGATAGAATCTCTTTTACTGAAGTTTGAAGCCATAGCTTCATATCCTAGTCTCTGAAGCAGAAGAAAATGAACTTCCCCCATCTTATATAAGACATTATTTCAAATATTTAAACATAGGTATCATGCCACCTTTTAACCTTGTCTTCTTCAAGCTAAGCAGACCCAGTTCCCTAAGCCACTTCTCATAGGACAGGCTTTCCAGGCCTTTGACCATCTTGGTCACCTTCTTCTGGACACATTACAGCTTCTCAAAGTCTTTCTTCAACTATGGTACCCAGAACTGGACAAAGAATTCCAGAAATTTCATCATTCCTTTGAGTTGTTTTGTGCATCATCAGAACTGCTCCTTTTGCTCAAAGTGACAAAATTTTCATGGACACATCAGTCCCATGAAGAGTTTGTCTTAAATATTCTCATGGAATGACCTTTGCTAAAACACAGAAGAGTAAGCTTAATCATAAATAATACTTTAGTTTCTAAGTTGCTAGAGGAATTGCAATGGAACAGTCTCTGGCCATGGAGGTTACTGTCCACAATGAACTAACAAACCAGAATGAGGAAGAGAGTAGGATTATGGCATTGACAACAATGTTCGGGGTTTATAGCAGAAGAATATTGAAGAGGCACCCAACAACAGCTACTATTAACTCAATAGGTCTACTCTGGTTGGAAATACCAAGAAGATTTAGGCCATAGCTGGACCACAAGACACAACTAATTCTGAAAGTGCCATGCCTGATGGTTTTCCTTGTGTACACAGCTTTATACCAATGCTGTTTTCAGGCCTAGAAGTGCCTTGTAGTCTAGCTATGGCCTAAGTCCCCTTAGCAGCTGACCTATTGAGTCAATTGTAGATGTAAAGTCAAAGGCTTTCACAGCCGGAATCCATAGGTTGTTGTGCATTTTCTGGACTTTGAGGCTGTGTTCTATTAGTATTTTCTCCTGATGTTTCACCTGCATCTGTGGCTGGCAATTTCAGAGGATCTGGTGGCATGGAAGTGAGACAAAGGCCATTTCCGCACAGGGTGAGGGAATCACCCCATGACGCTACTCACCGGACTTTAAGGCTCCCTGGTCTGGTCCACACTGCTCCAGAGCAGTGTGTGGCCACCGCTCCATACTGCTCTGGGGATGAAAATGGTGGCTTCCAGTTGGTCAAGGGTCTCTTCATGCCTGAGCTTGCCAACCTAAAGCAAGTTCCTGGCAGATCGCAGGCTAGCACCAATGTGAACCTGCGAATCTGCATAAGGGAGCAGGCTCGCACTGGCGCGCTCCGTCCTTTTGAAAGACCAGTTTTTAGCGGTCTTTCAAAAGCACGCTGGATGACCACTTGGGGTTGTTCCAGAGCGGGCTGGGGTGCGGATCTACTTTAAGTAGGTCCGACCCAGTCTGCTCCCATGTGCAGATGTCCTCCCTGGAGGACGCTCTGCACCATTTTAAAAACCCCTTGTGGAAATGGTCAGAGTATATATATTTGTGTAGTCCCCCGATGGGAGGAAGCAATTTGCATATGTTATAGTTGGCCTGCATGATGGTCTATTGTTAAATGGGATACCGCCCAAGATTGTGTTGTTAGTCAGGGATATGCATACCTAACCAACAGTTGGGCCACACAGTTTACAGAAAACCTACACACACTGACAGATATCTACACAAAAACTCCAACCATCACCCAGGACAAAAAAGGAGCACAATAAAAACTCTGGTAGACCATGCAAAAAGAATCTGTGAACCCCATCTTCTGAAAGATGAACTGAATCATCTAAACTGGGCTCTACAGGACAATGGTTACTCCAGTTTAGATATCAGAAGAGCCTCAAGACCCGGAAAAAAACACAGAAGTGAAGATAAGCAGCCAACCAAAGGGAATGTGTTTTTACCGTACATCAAAGGGGTCATTGACCGTATAGGGAAATTGATGAAGAAACATAACCTCCAAACAATCTACAGACCAACCAAGAAAATTCAACAAATGCTATGTTCAGTAAAAGACAAGAAGGATCCTCCTCCTTGCAGTTGCGGGCAGGTCTGCATAGGGACTACAAAATGCAACATTCAAACACGAATTAAGGAACATGAAAGACACTGCAGACTGATCCAGCCAGAAAAATTAGCAGTAGCAGAACGTATTATAAACCAACCAGGACACAGAATGCTTTTTGAAAGCATGGAAATTCTGGACCGTTCTGACAACTACTATGTCAGACTACACAGAGAGGCCATTGAAATCCATAAACACATGGACAATTTCAACAGGAAAGAAAAAACTCAGAAAGTAAACAACATTTGGCTACCAGTACTGAAGAAAAATAAAATCAAGACTCAAAATATGCCAATGAACACCACCCAGACTCTGGAGGTCCCTCTACAAAAAACAATACAATAGATTACTAATGTACTTAATGCATTGTTATGCATATCCCCTGACTAACAACAAAACCCCAGGGGGTATTCCATTTAACAATCGGCTATCACACAGGCCAACTGTAACACATGGAAATTGCTCCCTCCCACCTAGGAACTACACAAGTATATGTATTCTGTCTCACTTCCATGCCACCAGATCCTCTGAAGATGCCAGCCACAGATGCAGGCGAAACGTCAGGAGAAAATACTAATAGAACATGGCCTCAAAGCCTGGAAAACCCACAACAACCTATCAGTTATAGATGTTGTTGGGTGCCTTCAAGTCATTTCTGACTTATACAGACCATAAGGTGAACCTACCATGGGATTTTCTTTGGCAAAAATTGTTCAGAGTGGGTTTGCCCTTGCCTGTCTCTGAGGCTGAGAGAGCGGGACTTCTCAAGGTCACCCAGGTGTTTCCATGGCCAAGTGCAGATTCTAACCCTGTGTTCTAGTCCAGCATGCAAAACTCTCCACCACACTGGCAACACACATGTACAAATGCTAGAACTGCACAACGACCAAACTGTAATGTGCAACCAGGAATGGTCACAGAGGCAAAGAAGAGGCAGCACAGGGGAGAAGAATAGCTATGGTCATTGCACAGTGTTGTGGGCTGTGCAGTTGAACTGCAGGCATTGTGTACTGAATATGCACATCATTTACCATGCTTCTTTGCACTGAAGACATTGTATATTGACTGTGTATATTCTGCAACATCATTTACTATGTTTCTGTGTTTCTGCCACTGCCTGCTGAATTTGCCTGTTGCACAAGGCTGAATTCTTCATACTGTGTCTATAGTGCCTACTCCACATGTGCATGTTACAAATTTATCAATTTTATTTATTTTATTCGTTTATATCCCGCCTTTCTCCCAACAATGGTGCTCAAGGTGGCTAACACCACTAAAACAACGTAAATTAAAATAATAATAATAGTGATGATGATGATGATCATGATAAAATTTATTTCTATCCTGCCTCTCCACATGGATCGAGGCAGCTAACAACATGAAATACATTAAAAACATTAAAAACATTAAAACATACCCAAATCTCCCCACCCACCAACCCACCTAAAACAACCCCTTGAAACACACAGCAATTAACAGTCAATCAATTAACTATTAACAAAACAGCAAGATAATTGATGGGAGGCAATGGAAATGCTAGTCTTGGAAGGCCTGTCGGAAGAGATCAGTCCTGACTGCTTTTTTAAAGCAGTCAAGACTGGTAATATGCTGGGTCTCCTCTGGTAGGCCATTCCATAACTTGGGAGCGATAGAAGAAAAGGTCCTCTGGGTAACTGCAGCCAACCTAGTTCTGACTGGCTGCAGTAAATTCCTCCCAGAGGACCTGAATGTGCAGGGCAGATTATATGGGAGAAGGTGATCCCGCAGGTAGGCTGGCCCCAAGCCATGAAGGGCTTTAAAGGTAATAACAAACACCTTGTACTGTGCCCGGAAACTAATAGGCAGCCAATGAAGAGACTTCAAAATTGGTGTTATATGGTCAGTTTTAGGTCTACCAGTGACCAAACTTTCTGCCATATTCTGAACTAATCGAAGTTTCCGGACTAAGCACAGGGGTAGCCCTATGTAAAGCACATTGCAGAAGTTGAGCCGTGAAGTTACCAGCGCATGCACCACTGTTTTTAGGTGTTCTGGCTCCAGAAAGGGGCGCAGCTGGCATATCAGCCGAAGCTGATAAGAGGCACTCTTGGCCACCTCACCTATTTGAGCTGTCATCTGAACTGGCGAGTCCAGGAGCATCCCCAAGCTGCGAACACAGTCTTTCAGGGGAAGTGTGACCCCATCTAGGACTGGTTGACAGACCTCCATGTCTGGCCTAGGGCCCCTAGCAGCCAGTACCTCCATCTTATCTGGATTCAGCTTCAGTCTTTTTTTCCTCATCCAGTCCATTACTGCTTCAAGACATTCATTCAGAGGTGAGATGTCACCCTTAGTTGATGCTATTATCCGAGGCATGGAGAGATATATCTGGGTGTCATCAGCATACTGATAGCACCTTGCTCCATGCCTCCTGATGATCTCTCCCAGCGGTTTCTTGTAGATGTTAAATAGCACTGGGGACAAGACAGCGCCCTGAGGGATGTCAGATTTAAGATCCTTTTTTGAGGAGCAGCTGTCCCCAAGCATCACCATCTGGTATCTACCTGAGAGATAGGACCGGAACCACTTAAGCGCAGTGCCCCCAATCCCTAACCTTCTCAGGCGTTCCAGAAGGATACCATGGTCTATGGTATCGAAAGCAGCTGAGAGGTCCAAGAGTACCAGCAGGGTCACACTTCCCCTGTCGATACCTAGGCGAAGATCATCCACTAAGGCGACCATGGCAGTCTCGACTCCATATCCTGCCCTGAAGCCAGTTTGAAATGTGTCTAGATAATCTGTTTCATCCAAGACAGCTTGGAGCTGAAGACCAACAGCCCTCTTGATCACCTTGCTTAAGAATGGAAGATGAGAGACTGGTCTATAGTTATTCATATCCAGGTGGTCTATGGAGGGCTTTTTTTAGAAGCGGTCGTATAATCGCTTCTTTTAAACAAGCTGGAAAATTACCCTCCCTAAGGGATGCATTAATAATGTATCTTAGATGGGTCTTAATTGCAACTCCTCCCTGGACGACCAGCCATCAAGGGCAGGGATCAAGAGGGCAAGTTGTCTTTCTTATATTTCCAAGGAGCTTGTCTACATCCTCGATACTCACTGACTGAAACTGATCCAGTATAATCCTGTTCACGGAATCGCTGGACACTCCACTCGTAACCCCTGCAGTAACACCGGCATCCAAATCGGCTCTTACCTGAGAGATTTTAAAACATTCGTAACAATATAAATATATCATTCAAAAAACAATTAAACTACTTATAAAGTTTAAACAATTTATAAAGATAGGACATTATATGTTAATGTAAATATGTATATTAATATTAATAAAGCCTGACTGAGCAAAAATGTTTTAGCCTGCTGTCAGAAGGAAATCAAGGGGTGGGACCATCCTGGCCTCTCTACCAGGGAGTTCCAAATTTTGGAAGCAGCTGCTGAGAAGGCCCTCTCCCCTGCTCCCAACAAACCTGCCTGTGAGAGTGGTGAGACAGAGAAAAGTTCCTCTCTGGATGATCCTAGAGTTCCACATGATTCAAAAAAGGAGGTATGGTTCTTCTTGAATTCAGAAGCCTGCCTAGGCCGTGTTATCCTCAGGACAGGCTCTTCTTCCAGTCCTACTACCATCTTTGTGGCTGCTTCTAAACTCTGGAATTCCTTTCCCAGGAAAGATAGAATCTCTTCTTCATTGTTGGTAGGGATGAGGATGATGATGATGATGATGATCCCAACAGGCTTTCTGGGAATTGGCTTTTAGTCAGGTGCTATACTGTTTTGATTCTATCGCATTTAAATTTCTTTTAACGATTCTTTCTACTTATAAGTTTCAAATTGTTTTTAATGTTACTCACAGTTTAAGCCCATTTTTAATGTAGAATTTTTTTTACGCTAACATAATGGTGTTTGTTTTCATCGGGGAGCTGCCTTTAATTTTGGTTCAGGGGAAAAGACAGGATGCAGTTGAGGACGTGGGGAGGAGAGTTTCTTATATTAAAAGAGGAATGCTGCCATCATCATCATCATCATCATCATCATCATCATCATCATCATTACTATTATTTTGACAATGTAAAATGTAGTCCACAAAAGTGGAACTTAAGAAGGTTTATAAAATAATTTAAACAATTTAGAACACTGATTTATAAGAGAAAAAGAAATTCTACCAGAAACTGTTGTTGTGTGCCTTAAAGTCATTTCCAACTAATGGTGACCTGAAGGTGAACCTATCACAGGGTTTTCTGGGGCTGAAAGCATGTGACGCATCCAAGGCTACCCAGTGGGTTTCCATGGCTGAGCAGAGAATTGAACCTTGGTCTCCAGGGTTGTAGTCCAAAGCTCAAACCACTGGCTCTCCCTAGTAAAAAATACATAGAATAAAACACTTATGGGTATATTCCTTCAGGTCACTATGTTGACTTATAGAGACCCCATGAATATGAAAGGGTTTTCCTGAGTAAAGAATATTCAGAGGTGGTTTTGCCAGTTTTTTCCTCTGAAATACAGCCTACAGCATGGGGTATTTGTTGGTGGTCTCCCTTTTAGGTACTAACCAGGGCGGACCTTACATAGCTTCCAAGATCAGATAGGATCTGGTACCTTTATGGTATTTAGGTCCAAAGAAAAAGAAATATGCAAATAGTAATTAAAGTAGTTTTCACCTGTCTTTAGAACTCAAACCATTCAAAATGTTCATTAAAAAGTGAAAAAGGAAAGTCGTACAGCACACTTAGAAATGTCTTTTTCTCAGAAAACTGTTATGCAAAAGCTGCTTAACTAAAAACAAAAATCTTCTTCTACCTGGCAAAAGGAGAGCAGGTAGGGATCCATCCCAGCAATGATAGAAGAGGAACAACTCCAGAGAAGGTTTTCCCCTACATTCCCCCTAAACCTGTCTGTGAAGGGGTCTGGAATCAAGAGAAACACTTTTCAACAAGATCTTAAAGATCAAGAAGTCTCATATGGGAAGTTAGGATCTTTCCAATAGCTTGGATGTGGGCCATATAGAGTTGTAAAGGTCATAACAAGCTGTTTGGCTTGTGCTCAATAATCAATTGGCAGTGAGTAGAGCTACTGTAACAACTGATCTCCTCTAATGGCACAGTGCTTCACTGTGGCTCAAAGACAACTGGAAGAGAATGAACACAATTACAGAAGGAAGCCCTAGAGCTGCTTATAAAGAGAACCTTCCTTCCCAGATCACACTCCATCTGGGTTTCCTCTACTTCAGCCAAACAGGTGAGTTGCAATCTCACGCTTGTCATATGGGTTGACTCACTATTCATCAATTAATTAAATTTGGTCTACTGTGTTTGGGATGAGTTGGATTCGGATTCTGAGTGACTAGGGTTTTGTTACCCCAAAACGTGGGTGCCACAAGGGCCACCCTCTGATGTCAGTACCTCCAGGTAATAGTGGGGAATGAATTAGCTCAAAGAGGAAGCTTACAGGAAGGGGGTAACTTAACAAGACCTTTCCTACCAGTGTTTATGGGCACACGCAGGAAAAGAACCAGCCCAAGATTAAAAAGTAAGCTAAAAATATGTTTTTCCTGGGAGAAAATTCACTCATACATGGACACAAGATACACACATTCACACAAGAGCTAACTGTAAGAAAGGGAGGAAAGCAGATAGAGACTGTGAAGGGTGAGGGTGATATTTACCAGATTCGACGAGAAGCAGAGAAGTGGGACGAAGTGACTCAGGTACTGGACCCAAGGGCAGTTCTCAGTTCGGGAATCAAATGGACAGAGTGATGTGAGAAAGGCAAGAGACTGCACTGGGCCTCCTCAAATCAGGGGTATTTGTACCCTGAAAACAGCCTGTGACGGTGAAGGTTCTAGATGCAAGACAAAGGGCACCTGTTGTGGACAATGGGTCTTTCACCTGTTGATGGGCTTAGTGCTTTATTGACAAAGACATGATGGGTGTCGTAATAGCTGTCTATTGTGGGTGCTGTGAGGAAAGAGGAAGGAGTCCAGGCGTACAGGGGATGGATATCTATCAATCAGTGTCCTGGTGGGCTTCGTGTAGTTCTGTTCACTGGAAAATTCCAGCTTCTATCTAAGCTTATTATCCATAGGAAAGGTGTGTATTTGCCTTCCTGGAGGAAGTTTCAAGTTGACCTATCCTTCTCACATTTACAGTCAAATTCTTTCCCTCTCTCGGTTTTACCTCTCTGTCACCTCTCAGGCTTGAATTTGACATTAGTGCCAACTAAAGTGTGTTGCCAATTACATATGATGCCAATTAGGTGTGGTGCCCATCCAAATCATAATGATATAGGGGACCCCCAAAGCCGGGCCTTACAGTTTGAATCCATATTAAGCCTTGGAAACCCACTGGGTGACTTTGGGCAACTCACACCGGGCTATTCCTAGGTGAGTATACTACGTTACACAAACTTGACCTCCTGTGAGTACACTTAGAAGAGAAATAAAATGGAAAAATAAAATATTTTTTAAAGGAATCCTTTGAAAGAATAGGTGATGTTTGCTCCATTGCTCTTCCTCATACACCTCCATGCCTCCTTCTGGGTCCTTTTGTTCTCATGCCTTAAGGTCCATAGGTTTTCCACACTTTATCTATTGTGTTCAGAATGATGTGTCTATCAAAATTTCAAAAGAAATAAGCTGTAGGAGCTGATCACAGATCAGAACAGCTAATTCCTTCCATATACCTTCTGTGTGGCTTGCCTCATGACATTTCAAATATTTCATCCTGCTTTGTAGTACAGACAGTCTTCTTCCCCTTAGCTACTCAGCTGTTACAGACACAAAGAAGAAAATGCATTGCCTTTTCATGTCAGCTCGAGCATCAGTCGAGAACAGTTTCACGTTTCCTAGAGGAGATAGCCAGGGTGCAAGATTGGTCATAACTGATCTCCAGTCCTTTTGGTACAATGGCACAGAATTCAGTATTAGCTTCTCTCCAAATAATTCATGAAAGCTA
The DNA here is from genome assembly GCA_030412105.1 of Cyclura pinguis. Taxonomy (NCBI): domain Eukaryota; kingdom Metazoa; phylum Chordata; class Lepidosauria; order Squamata; family Iguanidae; genus Cyclura; species Cyclura pinguis. The sequence continues at coordinate 9,422,803 of CM059599.1, read as the reverse complement.
CGGTCCTCTTTTTTCTTCTTTCTCCCTGCAATTTTGAATTAGTTTGACCAATGAGTTTTATTAATAATGAGGCTGAGGTAATACAGTGATCCTCTTCTGCTCTACTGTTTTGCTCCACTTGTTTATACTCTGTAATATTTATAATCTTCTCTGCACAGCTGTTCCATAATTGCACCCAAAGGACAGCCACGATGGACAATACTGTAATGGAATTCCCTTTATTAAGAAACTGTACAATGCTGAATTTTTCCTACAACATGCAGAGGTGAATATGGGAATCTTTAGCTTGGAGAAGAAAAGATTAAGAGGTAACATAATGACCATCTTTAAAAAGATGTCTTCTAGAAGATAAAGTTTACTAGGACACAAACTAGTGAATTCAAATGACAAGAAAAGAGATTCTATCTAGACACTAGGAAAACCTTCTTTACTGTAAGAGGTGTTGGAAAGTGGAATAGATTTCCTCAGACAGTGGTAGATTTTTCATCTCTGAATGTCTTTAAAAAAAAGTTGGATGGGCATCTTTTAGGAGTATTTTAGTTGTGTTTAGTTGTGTTTAGTTTAGTTGTGTTTAGTTGTATTCCTGCATAGCAGGGATTTAGACTAGATGGCCCTTGTGATCCCTTCCAACGCTAACAGTCTACAATTCTGTAAGTGTTTTGCCAGCTGTGGGTCAGAGGGAAGTATGAAGGACATAGGAAATTCTGTGGATTCTATGATTCTTGTTGTCTATCATCTTAGGAGCACAGAAATCCCAGTCAAGCATCTGAACACCTGCCTTTTACTCACCATATCTATGAAGACTTGTTACCTTCTTCTTCTTGTGGTTGCTATGGTTCTCCTTCCTGGTCCAAGTAAGTACACATCCAAGAAAAACCAATCCTACAAATGTTGGCTCCTGAAGAAAATCTTACATGGGGCTATAGCTCCTCTCCCTTCTCAACTCTTGAGAGCAATGTCCATCTGTGAACCAAATCTTCCTAAATACTTAGTTGTCACTCTAAATTGCCTTTAGTTACTATAAAGATAAAATGAGATGACCTCCTGCTGTAGGCAAGATGTATATGATTGAGAAGGTCCAGTTCTATCAACTGCCCTCCTGTTGGCTCAAATTCCAGTGCATGTAGTTAAGGTTGTTTTGTGTTGACTTTCTATTGGAAGCCCTTACTGCTTCTTTGGTTCACTTTGCTCTGTTCTTACAGCAATGAGTGGTATTCAGTTCAAGCCAGTTAAGTTAACTCCCATCAAATTTGTCTCAAGGGAAGAGCGGGACACAGCGCTTGAAGGCAAGAAGGTAGGTATCAAAATCCTGGATTTTTACTGCTGGAATCAGCATCCTTTGCATGTCCATACTTACAAGTTGCTAGTTTGCTTCTCACTCTCTGGGAGTTTAGGTACAGCAGAATTGTGGGAGCCTCCTGTGGATTTTTCCACACCTATTCTCTTCCTGAATCATATACCCTTCCAGTTAACTCTGGGGTCTCATCGCCTTACTGCTTCCTCTGTCTTGCTTTCCTATGAAAATATCGGTGAGAAGAGCCTCTCTCAATGCCATGACCCAGCTTTCCTTATACCATGTAGCACTTTCCTTTTTTCTCATTTCCTTCAAGAAGATGAGTCTTGCTAGTTATCCAAAGAAATTAATGAGTGATGGTACTTTTATATGACTTATAAAGATGGCTGAGTTGATTTTCTTTCCCAGCCAAGTCTTTGGTGGATGTGGGACTGCTGAAATTGTTCAGCTTCTGTCTAGCCAATTGATGACTCTGCTTAGAAAGACTCATTACTATCTCTAAAACTTCCCAATAAACATCTACTTCCTCCAACTGTTCTGATATGTCAGGAACAGTCCCAATCTGTCCTTTTTTGTACCTAATTTAATCAACAGAGAAGAGAAAAGAAAGGGGGTAGTATCTGACCCTTCTCAGTAGGCTCAAGCAAAAGCAAATAGCAATAACCTCTGCTAGCTTTTATCTTCTCCCTCATTAATAACCTTTCCCATCCTAACCACACTTCAATCTTGCTTAGCCACACTTTTCCCAGTTTTCACATGTAAAATATTGGAGCATGTGATATCAAGGCTGAACGACTTTTGGAGCACTGGACAGCACATCTGAAATTCAGAGACAACCAGAAATGCAAAACAGGCAAACTTTAAAGAGAGTATTTGTTTGCATTTTGTTTTCTTTAAATGCCTTGTAATAGTTAGTCAGCAAAACTAAACAGGGAACACCCGATAAAAGCAAGCTAAAACTAACTTTAAATGCTGTATAGGAATTTGCTCCAATAGTAGCAAGCCAATCCTGCTTAAAAAAAAAAAAGGCACTGTTAGTAGTAGGGTTGTGTAGCTCCTGTCAAAAGTGATTTATGACCTGTCAAATATGATTGATTTATGACCTGTCAAATATGATTGATTTATGACCTGTCAAAAATGACTGACACTTGTCAACCCCCCCCCCCCGGAAGTACTAGGGCGGGACATCCGGAATGGGGCGATTTCTAAATCGGGTTCTAATTGGGCCCCAGCGGAGTCACGTGACCCCTTGGATCCACGAGGACCAATCAGGGGCGATTTCCAATTCGCGCTGCCATTGGCCCAGCGGGGTCGTGTGACCCCTCTAATAGCCTGCCCCACCACCCTCGACCAATAGGGACGGATTTGGACCCCTCAGAATCACGTGTGTCAAACCGGCCAATAGGAAGACGCCCTTTGAGAGATATATCGTGGGGAGAGAAGCGGCCATTTTTGCATGCCCGGACAAGTCCTGCGGAGACAACATGGAGGCGCCGAGCACCCCTCAGAAATACAGTATGGATGCAGATAAAGAGAATTGTCCACCAGAGGTTCTACAAGAGGAAGAGTCCCAAATGTGGCACACTATGTTAGACTCTCTCTCAGCAGAGAATGCTGTAGCGCAGGTAAAATGGGAAACACATCTGGAGAGTTCGGGGCTACCTTGAGGAGACCAGAAACTAATAATCGTTGTTCTCAATTTTCAGGAACCTGGAACAAGCAGTGGTGAGGTACAAGTTGCTGAAAGGAATGCCCTGGAGCCGTGCACAATAGCATTGCTGAAGCTGGTATCCATAGGAGAAATACAGGTTTGTGAACATATATGGGGGTCAGTAGGTGAGACATATTGTATAGGACATATTTTAAAACTATTCTCATTGAATTTTAGGACTCTGTAGAGCTGGTGACCACACAACCTACACATGTCAGAATGCAAAGGATCTTGGGCCTGGAAGCATCACCCATTTCATCAAAGAAAAGATGGAGAGCAATGAAATCCTTGACAAGAGTCATCCTTTATGTGATTATAAATAAAGTCCTTGATGAATATCTAGAGAGAAAATGCTGGGCTTGTCAAGAAAAATCTGAGGCTCAGCAGTCACACACCTGTCTAATGTGGAATAAAAAAATTATATCTAAACATTTGAGAAAAATATGCAGTAAAATATGCTTTGCAAATGTACTTCAAGAGGTCATCATAATAGCATATAGTTTAAATATTCTGGAGTTAAGGCAAGAAAATGTGAATCAGGTTTTAAACACTGACTACAGTGATGAGAGCTGAAAAATCCTACCAGTGTCTCAACAATTTGCTGAAGTCTACTGACAAAGAATATATAGATTATGTCCAAACTGTTATTAAAAAAAGACCTTATAAATGGTTCCTAACAACTGTAAATAACTGTTGAATAAAAACAAACCTGCTTTAACCTCTGTAAATATAAAAGTGGTGAATAAAAGAAAATCAACTGTTGTTTTATTTGTCTTTTTTCCAAATCCTGAGTAGGAATAGAATGTTATTATGTGTGCAATATGTGTGCTAGGTTTGTTGGCTGATCATAAGAACACATCCATTCCTTCTGACCGAGATACTGACATCAAAAGTCCTAAAGGCTATAAAGAGGTTTCTAGTAGCTCGTTAACCTTCTGCTTATCTTCCTTGTTTTCCTTGCTCTGTCTACATGTTTACAATTCCCAGTACCTTCCTGGCTAAAACTGTGGATTTCACCAAGATACTGACATCAAAAGTCCTAAAGGCTATAAAGAGGTTTCTAGTAGCTCGTTAACCTTCTGCTTATCTTCCTTGTTTTCCTTGCTCTGTCTACATGTTTACAATTCCCAGTACCTTCCTGGCTAAAACTGTGGATTTCACCAAGATACTGACATCAAAAGTCCTAATGGCTATAAAGAGGTTTCTAGTAGCTCGTTAACCTTCTGCTTATCTTCCTTGTTTTCCTTGCTCTGTCTACATGTTTACAATTCCCAGTACCTTCCTGGTTAAAACTGTGGATTTCACCAAGATACTGACATCAAAAGTCCTAATGGCTATAAAGAGGTTTCTAGTAGTTCGTTAACCTTCTGCTTATCTTCCTTGTTTTCCTTGCTCTGTCTACATGTTTACAATTCCCAGTACCTTCAGACCAGAACTTCCTGGCTAAAACTGTGGATTTCACCAAGATACTGACATCAAAAGTCCTAAAGACTATAAAGAGGGTTCTAGTAGTTCTTTAAACTTTAAGGAGATGCTCAACAGAAACTGTGCTCCCTCCCAGGATATCTTTTACTTCTGACATAGGTAAGTATGTTCATATTGTTAGCCTGTGTGTAATATTTTTTCTGTCTCTTCCATTTCATTCATGCATTTTGTGTGTGGGGAAGGAGTTCTATTATTTTCTGAAAAGCAACCATTTCATTCATGCATTCTCTTTCTCTGTCTGTGCATGGGGCGGGGCCTCTTTAAAATGGTACAATTCTTGATGTACGTATTTGTTATTTTTATTTGTGATTGCATCCCTGATGTATGTGTTTGGTTATTTTTATTTGCGATTGCTCATCAGTTTATATAGTTGTGAACTCACTGCTACAGTGAAGTGTGTAAAAACAAAAACAGTTCAAATACTTGTATATTTTTATTTAGAATTGCAGTAAAAACATTTAAACAGGAAGAAAAAGCCATCTGTATGTTATAAAATTTTTTAAAAAGGCTACAAGACTTTTCTTGACATACTGAGTTGCAGGTTGTCTGTGTTGTTCAAACATCATGAAAAGCCCATCTCCCTACAAAAAAGAAAAAGAACACTGTTAAGTACTGTACACTGATGTGTTTCATTACACTTTACACAAATAGAGTTACCTTTCTGTGGTTCTGTGTGATGCATTCTGCATGTTTTTTTATCAAACATTCTGCATAATACTGTGAAAGATCTTGCAGCGATTCACCTTGCAAAGGGTTTCCATTCTGCATTAAAGTCTTAGTAAGAAATCCAGCAAACCCCAAAATAGTTATGATTCTTCCCCAGTTGGTCTGTCCATCTTCAAACATTGTCTCCAACACTAACTGAAAAGTGTGCTTGGCAGTTTCAACTGAATTTATTTGAAGGGAACTGAAGACACCTGTTAGCTGTCCTTCCACTTCATTTTGAACCCTAGAAATTTGTTGTAAAAATAAATATTCTTTTTGAAGGTGCTTTGGGGGTGAGTCTCCACACGCCATACTCAAATAACATTCAAGGAGACGGTATGTTTGCTCCTCCATGTTCTCTTGAGGATTTTTCTAAAAGAGACCACTCTCACACACAGAGCATGCGTATGAGCCTTTGTTTCACTGGACAACTTGAGCATGTCTCAGCATGCCTCTCCACAGTCTGTCTGTTCAAGCTAGCATGTCCATGCATGGTTTTCTTTCCCCTCTGTGTTCAGGCTACCCATGTTTATTTTATCTCCAGATTCAATGAAGTATGATATTTCTCACTACATCAATTCTCATTTTTGGTTGTTCTTTCTGACAATGGTGCATAATGCATATTTTTGTTGAAGACTTCCAGGACATAGACACAATTTACCATGTCAGCTGCACAAGCAGGTAAAAGTGTTATATTTCTTTTTAAGGGTCTGTTAATCCCCAAAGGTTTGCCCCTGCTAAACTAAGAAAAGGCATGCTATATTTTTTTCCCCTTCAGGACCTAGCTCAGAAGGGTCTGGAAGAAAAAGCAGGGAACTAGAAGACACTGATTTTGGTAAATCAGAAACTTGTGTTTATTGACGTGGGATGGTTAAGGGTGTACTGCCAAAAGCATAAGAATTTACTAATATGGCTCCTTGCTGTTGCAGTGGCCATCACAGAGCATAAGCCTTCTCCCAAGCGTACAGCTGAAAAGAAAAAGAAGGCAACTGGCGAGTATGGTTATCATAAGCCTGTTTTGGACAGTAAAAAGTTTAATAAATGACAAGAGAAATGGGGGAGGTTCAATTACTAATGCCTGGGTTTTTCCTCTGTTTTAGACAACAGAGAAGCACCAGCTCATAAGAGGCAAAGACCTGAATCCTCAACCTCTGCAATTGATCAATGTATAAAAATGGTTGAACAGGATATGTTACGGTATCGGCAATTATATGTGTCTACTCGGCAGTTGCTGGGAAGACTAAAACATCATGCTAGCAGTCGTACCGCTCTGCACAAAATTGCAGATATTTTACAATGCGAGGTGCCTGCTTTTGATGGTGCTTCTGATACTATTAAAAGCCAGTCTGACTATGTGGTTCCTATTGATGTGCCTTTTGAAGATGTGCAAGTAGGTGGGGGCAATCCTCATTTCCAATCTCCAAAAAGTAGGAAGCAAAAAAGGAAACCTATCAATGAGAGAAATTACTGGAGAAAAAGGGCTATTAAAATAATAAACAGAGCAAAAAAGATACTTTTGTCCTCCAGGAAGGGAGCTAAGAAAAAAAATAAAAAATCTGCTTGTCAAATGATGCCCTCTCAGGAGGCTTTACAACAATCTGTGCCAGAATTCCTGGATCCTGAAGGCATTAATACACCCCCTTCCCCAAACACTCCAGAGCCTGAACCCCACTCCCCACCCCCACATAACCCAGAGCCGGCACCCCCACATAACCCAGAGCCCATCCATGTCTTTGCAGAGAGGATTGGAAGATGGGAGTGGTTCAATGAGAGCTACCAGGCATTACGTATTGCTGAAGAATTCAGATTTGTAAATTTAGACCGCATAAGGTCATATGCAGAGGCTGTGGCTGCCCTTCACCAGGCTATTGAGCAAGTTCTGCATGATGCTAATGCAAGATTATGGCCTGGGGACTATATTCAGTTACGTCTGCAGGCTCCTGGTTTAGCAAATCCTCTGTATGGAGCTCTAAGAGCCAGGGATCTTTTGAATGCTGAGGTTTTTTTATCTCACGTAAGCAAGCTCCTACAAAGTAATATGGAGATCTGTGCACATGGAACACTCAGTCTGATTGTCACTATTGTGCGTGCTCCCCGGGGAGGGGGACGTTCAAGATCTATACAGTCTATTCCTTACAGCTCAATCATTGCTAAAAAAAAGAAACACCTGGTAGACCCAACCAATGCGGGCAACAATTTGTGCTTTGCTGCCAGCCTTGTGGCAGTAATGGCTAGTGAAATTCCCACTGATGCAGAACTGTTTAGAGATGCTAGCAAACTGCATCAGGAGTTAGGTTGGTCTGACCAGAAAAAAGTGTCCCTTAGTGATATTTCACTTGTTGAAGAGCATTTGAAGGTCAATATCCATGTTGCACGTTATTCTGACAAAGGCTGGGGACTTTTTAAAACACAGGAACCCCGATATTCAAAAACATACACTGTATTATTGCATGAAGGTCATTTTTATGGGGTACTCAATGTGAAAGGTCTTTTTGGAGCCCGGAATCTTTGCACATATTGCAACAGTGTATATGTACATGCCCATAACTGTATGCACTACTGCCGCATGTGTCAGGAAACCGGTTGTACCTCTACTGTGGATAAAATGGAAAGATGCTATAAGTGCAAGCTGATGTGTAGATCCACGGCCTGCCTAAGGAGGCATAAAAAACTGGCCTTGGAGAAGAAAGTCGAATGTTGTCCAAGAAAGTTCTGTCAAAAGTGTGGTCGTTATGTCAAATATGACCATTGTGAGGGTGACTGTAGAGGAAGGCAATGCTCTATGTGTTGGGGGATTGTTAAAAAGGATGAAAAACATCTGTGCTTCATGAAACGCCTTAAGTACCCTCAAACCTCCACCAGGTACATATTTTTTGATATTGAAACCCATCAATGCACAGGTGTCCATGTTCCTAATTATTGTTTTGCTAAAGCCTTTGAAGGGGAAACTGTAGAGTGTTTTAAAGAGGGTCTCAAACCAAGTAAAAAGAAGAAAAAGGGGTGTAAGAATGAGGCGGTGAATGAGGACCATGAGGAGGAAAAGCCCGCTTGGCCCCCTGCTGGACAGACATGGGAATTTAAGGGTCAGGGATGTATGTCTGAGTTTATCAAGACTTTCATAACAGATGGGCAGTTTGCTGATGCCACATTCATTGCCCATAATTCAAAAGGTTACGATTCTTACTTTATTATTCAGGAACTGATCAAAGAAAAGCTGGATGTAGATATTATTGCTCAAGGAGGGAAGCTGATATGTATTACAGTGAAAGGGTTAGGTTTGAAATTCATTGATTCACTCAGTCACCTGCCGATGGCCCTAGCTAAACCTCCGAAGGCCCTGGGTTTTGCTGGTTCCAAAGGCCATTTTCCACATTTTTTCAATACCCCTGAAAACTGGGATTATGTTGGTCCTATGCCCAAAGCTGAGGATTATGGTGTTCAGTTTATGAAGCCTGGGGAACAGGAAGCCTTTTTAGCATGGTATGCAGAAAACAAAACAAAAACTTTTGACATGCAGAAAGAGTTGGCATTCTATTGCCAGCAGGATGTCAGTATTCTTGCACAAGCTTGTACCAAATACAGACATGAAATCATGAATCTGACAAAGGTATACAAGAAGTCAGAGACAGGAGAGAAAGATTGGGTAGCCATAGACCCTTTACAGTACCCTACTCTGGCTAGTGTGTGTTTTGCAATGTACTGGTTTATGTTTCTGGAGGAGGATACCCTTGCAATCCCACAGCCTGATAGGTACCATAACCAGTGTAAATGCTTCTCAACCCCTGCAATTCAATGGCTTTCATACCTTGAACATAAAGAAAACATTCAGATTCAGCATGCTCTAAAAGGTGGAGAGGTCAAAGTTGGCAAATATTTCCTTGATGGCCATGCTGTCATAAATGGTAAAGAAACAGCTTTTGAATTCTATGGGTGTTTCTTTCATGGATGTGTCCTGTGTTATCCACCAGAGGACTGGAACCCTTTGGTGGGGAAAACATATGAATTTCTTTACAATTCCACACAGAAAAGGGCTGCTGAACTGAAATGTCTGGGGTTTGAAGTCAGAACAATCTGGGAACATGAGTGGAGAGACCAGTTAAAAACAGATGATCAACTCAAACAGTTTCTTGCTGAAGCTGAGTTTCCAGAAGCCATAGAACCCAGAGATGCTCTCTTTGGGGGTCGTACAAATGCAGTCTGTCTGTATTACAAGCCTAAAGAGGGTGAGGAGATAAAATATTATGATTTTACCAGCCTGTACCCCTTTGTCAACAAAACAAAGGACTATCCTCTTGGCCACCCCAAAATTATCTATGAGAACTTTCAACCACTCTCAGAGTACTTTGGCTTTGCCAAGCTTAAAATACTGCCCCCACGTGGGCTGTTCTTTCCTGTTCTTCCTAGTAAAGTCAGTGGTAAACTGATGTTTGTGCTCTGTGCAACTTGTGCAGAATACCGACAGTTGGATCCCTGCAATCACACAGATGAGGAGAGGGCCTTGGTGGGAACCTGGTGTACTGTTGAACTGAAAGTGGCTATAGAAAAGGGATACAAAGTGCTGAAAATCTATGAAGTGTGGCATTTTCAAAACAGGAACAGTTCTTTATTTGAAAAATATATTAAATTACATCTGCGCCAGAAACAGGAGGCTTCAGGGTATCCTCACTGGTGTGTCAGTGAAGAAGATAAAGATAAATATATAGATGATTGTCATGAAAAGGAGGGGGTGCTTTTGCGCAAGGAAGAAATTGCTGTGAACCCTGCAAAGAGACAAATTGCCAAACTGTTTTTAAATTCATTGTGGGGAAAATTTGGGCAGAGAACAAACCTGACTAACACACAAGTGGTGAGGGACCCTGATGAGTTCTTCAACCTTTTATTTTCTGATGCTTACAAAGTTTCGATGTTTGAATTTATTGATGAGGAGGCTGTCTGTGTGTCCTGGAAACATTCTGAGGATCGCATTACAACCTCGGGTAGAAAGAATGAGTTCATAGCCTGCTTTACCACAGCTTATGCTCGCCTTGAACTCTACCAATTGCTAGATAAGCTTCAAGACAGAATTCTGTACCACGATACAGACAGTGTGATATTTGTGAGTAGGGAGGGAGAATGGAACCCTCCTTTAGGAGATTACTTAGGAGACCTCACCAGTGAAGTCCCTCCAGATCAATATATCACAGAGTATGTGTCAGCAGGCCCTAAAACGTATGGGTACAAGCTTTCTGGTGGTACAGCTTGCATGAAGGTCAAAGGGATTACCCTGAATGTTGCTAACTGTGAAAAAATTAATTTTGACAGTCTTAAAGATCTGATGTTTGACTACGTCTCAGACAGAAAAGGAGGATGCGCTCATGAGATAGTTGTGCAGCAGTCAGGTATTGTAAGAAATAAGCGTCAATGGACTATCCATACAAAAGAGCTTAGGAAAACTCAAAGGGTGGTTTATGACAAGAGGGTCATTACTGAAGGGTTTAAGACTCTCCCCTATGGTTCTTGAATATGGATACACGCTGGCAACATCCCTTCTCAGCCATTCTAGCAGGACCAAGCAACTGTGGAAAAACTGTTTTTGTAAAAAATATGTTGGATAATGCTCATAGTATGTTTTCTGTGTTACCTGAGAATATTCTGTGGTGCTATAGCTGTTGGCAACCATTGTACAAAGAACTCCTATCTAAATATCCCTTTATTCAGTTTGTAGAGGGTTTGGCTGATAAACTGGATAATGAAGATTTGTTACCCCTCAGTAAAATAAACTTCTTGGTGATAGAAGATTTGATGCTGTCTGCCTCTGATAACAGTGAAGTTAAAAAAGCCTTTACCCAGTATGTACACCACCGGAATCTGAGTGTTTTTTTCATCACACAGAATATTTTCTGCAAGGGAAAAAGCATCCGCACCATTAGCTTAAACGCAAAATACATGGTGCTGTTTAAAAACCCGAGGGATAAATTACAAATTGCGACTTTGGCTCGTCAAATGTATCCAGGAAATACTAAGTTTTTCATGGAAGCATTTGCTGACGCTACAAGCAAAGCATATGGCTATCTTGTCATCAATTTACAGGCTACTACACCAGAATCTTATAGGTTACGAGCCGGCCTTTTTCCTCCAGACTGGCCTACAGTATACACTGTGAAGAAGGGTCAAGCTGCTTACAAAAGGGCTCCCCTTTAACTCCTTTCCAACTATTGCTTCCGCATCCCCTTCAGGTCAACATGTCTGGGTGTGTGGAAAGAAACCTAGCTCTCTTAAAACTTCTCATTAAGATGCCCCCATCCCAGAGAAAAGCCTTTTTATGCACAGCTTCAGATGACCTGGTGTCAGCCATTTCAGAAATAGCTCTCAATGCTTTAAAAGGCAACATTCCTCTATCTCCCCACCAGGTACGCGTTTTGAAAAAGAAGCGCCATCTAATAAAAACATTGGGTAACAGGAGAGTCTCTCTGAGAAGAAAAAAGCGCTTGGTGAAGCAGTCTGGGGGTTTTCTTGGACCCTTGTTGAGTTTTGCTGTTCCCTTAATAACGAGCCTTTTTGCCAATCAGTAATGGAGTATGCAGAAAAGATGTATTTGGTCCCTAGCCATCAGCTAGAGCAACTAAAGGGGTCATTTCCTAAGGAGGAGAACATCAGAACTAAGGCCATTTATACCCTGGATGCTGAGATGCAGAGGATTCTTCAGAGGACTGACTTAACAGAATATGAAAAAGCTAAACAATATGATGCTCTGCTTCAAAAGTATTTAACTCACGTCAGGCAGAAGGAAGCAGAAAAGGAAAACCTAAACCTGATTCTACCTCACCCACACCAGGTATCTCAAAATGTTTTGGAAAGCCCCTCTGAGCCACTCTTTCAAGAAGTTCTGGAAAACCTACCTGCTAGATATAAGAACGCAGCAAGGGTGTTGTTAAAGAAAATGAAGCAAAACTAGAGTGTTTCTTCATGGGATGACAAAGGCTCATTTGTGTATAAAGGGGAACCGGTAATGGGCTCAAATATGCTGGATTTGGTCAAGGGTATTACTCAGACGCATGCCTTACCAGCCAAACACACTCCAAAAGGTTGGGATGTTTTTATGAGGGCCATGGCAGAACTAAATGTTCCATCATCTGTAGTGGGGAATCCTGCCAACAGAGAAGTTTTGGACAACCGAAAGAATCCAAATGAATCCACACCACGACTGATTCGCACACCCAACCTCTCCCGCAGGACTTTGAGAAAACAGAGACAGGCCAGTACTCCTACATGGTTCCACTTATGATTCTGCTGCTGTTTTTCAGAAACAGAAATAAATAATAATTAAAATATATTTCGCTGTCTATGACTCTTTTGCTTTGGGATAAAAACAAACAAAAACACATACACAAGAAATTCCTTTTAAAAACCCTTCCTAGAGGGTATGTTTATTGGGAAGGTCGCCTGTGAAAAGCCCTGCAGGTTGTACACCCCTGGGCAGGTTGAAACATGTTTGAGACAAGCCCGGGCATGTTTGAGACAAGCCTGGGCATGTTTCTCTTTGTTTTTACATAATCTACCACCATTTCATCCTTTCTTTGCAAATCATGAGAATATAAGTCTTGAATATTTTTAAATGTCAATCCTTTACAGCGGTTTTGCAGAAAAAACACACAATGGTATCCACAGACCACAGAGTCTGGGGCTTGCAGCTGTCTGGGTTGAAACATGGTTTTGCTGGCATTTTTTCTTAAAAATTTCATGATGGTTTTAGGAAAGAGAGGGTGATCTGGCGGGTGTCCATAGGAGTCAAAAAATTCACCAGTGTTTTCTTCTGTTAAGTAGATAGCCAGCCAGTGTTCTCCAGGGAGATTGTGAGGGTGGGTGTTGATGACTAGACAAATAGGCCTTTGTAGCAGCTTCTCTCTAGGGAGCATGTCACAGGGGAAGACTCCATAGAATAGCTTCCTTGAGTACAGATTTGAAGAAAGGATGCGGCTTAATTGCAGGCTGTCGATCTTGCATATAGTCAAAAAGGACATTTCTCCTGTGATTTATCTCTATCACATTGTCGAAGACACCATATACGATCATATTTACTGTAGTGGGCAAGGGCCTGGCAAATCGGAATTCCACTCTTAGGTTTCCAGTTTTGATCAAAGAATAGTGATCCCCACCTTCCTGATCTGGAGTAAGGTCAAATGCAAAAAGGGTATAACCTCTCGCATATTCCTCACGGTTGACTAAAAGAGACCGGTCTTTCATATGCTTGCCAGCAATCTGCACCAAACTCATGTATTCTCTGACACAGTTTCCATCTTCAAAATTGGGTTGAAATGGTTTTGTTGGGATCTGCTCTCCATCCAAGTATAAGGCCGCAAAATTGATGTGATAATGTTTAAAGTTAAAAGGGTTTTTGTTGTAAACTCCACTGAAGGCATCATTATCAACCAGACCTATAACCACTTGTTTGGGTAATTGGCCCAAAAAGAGATTTTCCTGATTGGAGACACGGCTTCCTCTCGGGATGCTGAACACTTTCGTGCTTACACGGTCCACAGGGTATTTAGCATTGCATGTCAGTAGAGCTTCTGCATGACCTAGCCGGACTCCTGCTGCCACTCTCACCTTCTTCACAAAAAGGGAAGCTGATAAAATTTGTAATTTGTACTGGCTGTTTGCATCATCAGTCATTAAGATGAAAGCATCTTTGTTGCGTGTAAGTTTAATTTTCACGTCAACTCCATTTAGCAGCAGTTTTTCTTCAAAAAACAGGTCAGTGTGGAGATGCCCCAGCAGATCTACCTTTCGACTTTCAGCTGTCAGGTTTGCTCTTTTAATAAAACCATGATTATTCCCTTCCAGATCTGCCGATTCATGTTCTCCAGCTGTACCTTTGTAAAATAAGCCTGCAGAAAATTGGCTTGCAAGGGTGTCTTCACTATAGTTCAGCAAAGATTCAATGAAGGCTCTGTAAGGATAGCAGTTGTTGCTCTGGCTGATGAGACGATCCCCCAAAGTCACATCCAGCTGGCTAAAGATAGAGGCTATTGGATAATTCACAAGCCCTACTTCAGCATCTCGGGGGATGTTTGTATTATCTTCCTTAACAATTTTACAAGAAATATATAGGAGGGTATTGTTCAAATCCATATAATCTTCCCCACTTCCTGCTATAAAAAAGTCTAGCGGTGCAGATTCTGACAGAGCTGTCAGTGGGGGCACCTCAATATACAAACTTCTCTCAATACTTGTCTGTGTGGGCCCAATAGTAAATAGGTCTAATTCAGATTTTGTGCATTCTTCAGAGCCACTGTGGATAAAAACCATGATTGTGTTTAAAATATATCTGTCCTAGCTGGTTTCTGCTGCTGCCTGCTTCTCCTCCGCCTCCTCTTTCTTACAGCTCTCCGGTTCTGAATTTTCTTTCTTCCCATGCGCTTCCTTTTAAGGGCTCGGGGAGGACCTATTAACCTCACCCGTGATGCTTTTCTTTTTTGACCCTTCCTCCGTTGAACATACATCAGGTCTGATCCTACTTGTGGAGCTGTGGGGTTCATTTTATTTGTAACTGCCTGAGTCACTTCACCGGCCACATCTTTAGCAATATTATAAACAGCAGTTTTAACGTGGGGTTTAATGATGGTCAGGCCTCTTCTCAAAAGTGGAACTGCTTTTCTGAAAAGACTTCTGAAAATCCCACCAAGCCCAGACCCATACATAACAGGGATCCCCTGATACCCAGGAAGCCCATTTCCTGCCTGGGCCCTGTAATAATCTCTATAAAGGGCCGGGTCACCATATGGTTTCAGGATCACCATCTTTAAAGATTCAGTATTCTCCTGGGATGGAAGTGTAGCTTCACAATCACCTTACCAAAGCGAAATGGCACTTTTTGGTTCTGGTCTGTCTTTATCTCAAGGGTGATGGTGTCTATGTGATGCTTACTTACAGGGATGTAGTGAGGTTTGTCATAACCAATATTGACACATTCGTTGTTCTGACCTTGCACAGGCACGCAATGCAGCAGAGGCACATAGAAGTCCCCGACTATCTGATGTTCCACAATATCTGTGTAAATATATAAGGTGTTGAAACCCCCAGTGATGTCTGCTGTGAAGGGTGGATTTTTGGCTTGCTGATTGGGAGTCAATCCTAATATGTGGGCTAGTCTTCCTCCAGTTAGGATTTTGTATGGCCCGTTTGATTTAAGCCTAACCTTTCTGGTCACTGAATCATAATGTAGAAGCACTTCAGGAGGGTCACGGCCCGCTGTTATCAGGTTGTTCATGTTTTCCAACAGTTCAGGAACACTGGAATAATAGCCAGGTTGCAGATTGAAGGGCCATGTCTTGTTCTCACTTGCAATCACAAATTTTTTCTCAGAATTGATAGTATTCCAAGTGCGTGGATACTGTATTTCAGCTAAACCTACTTCCCAGGCTCCTGGAAGTTCCAGGGGCCTTGCTAAAGCGATAGTAAAGCTTGAAGTTATATTCTGCGGAAAAACTGTTGCACAGGCATTGCTGGGGAGTGTGACATAAAATCCGTTTTCCCCCATTTTTCTTTCCTTTCCTTTCCCAGGTCTCTACACAGGTTCACCAACTTCAGAAGCAAGCACCCAACTGTTGAACTTGCTAGGCCAGCCTAACCATTTCACTAGGTGCTGCTTTCTCTTACCCCGCCCTTTAGTGGCTAGGATCTTCTCAATCCTGTACACTTGATCCTGTTTTGCATTTACCTTCTGTAACTCTTCAGGATAAAAGCTCCCAACTATGTCCTCCCCATGATAATCTTTCAGCAGGAACACTGGTCTATTTGTACTTCTGATGACTTGGTCCACAATAAATACTTCTGTGGTGAAGTTCTGTTCATATCCCTTGGCAAAAACACCCTTGCTTTTAGAAATCCTCACATGATCCCCTTTTCTGAGTAGCGGAAGCTCCTTTTTTGTTTGTATAGTCTTTCCATATACTGTTTTCCACAGTGCTAGAGAATTGGAGTCATTAACATCTGCGGGCCTTGCTTTGATTGTTCGGTGAAAACTTTGATTATAACTTTTTATAAACAGGGGGAGCACATCAATATAGGTAAAAGTATTATTAGCTGTGAAATACCTCCACATTTTTGTTTTTAAAGTTCTATTAAATCGTTCCACAACCCCCGCCTTGACTTCATTATTGGTGACAAAATGATGAACCCCATGCTTTTTTAATAGACCACTTACGGTATTATTTAGAAATTCCCGGCCACGATCATTCTGTAATTTGTCAGGTTTTCTTCCATCTTGCATGAAAATGGTGTTAAAGGCTTTGGATACTTCTCTACCAGTTTTCTCCTTTAAAGCTAAAGCCCAGGCGTATTTAGATAGAATATCTATGACTGTTAAAATATACTTATACCCTTTGTTGTATTTGGAAAAATGATGCATGTCAACTAGATCAGCCTGCCACTGAGAATCCACTTTAGATACAACAATCTTGTTTCTCTTAAAATGTGTTTTCGCTGGTCTGTGTAACGTATAAGCATCTTACCCGGAAAGCCATTGGGAAACCTCACCTCTCCTTAGTTTTTGGTTCTGTTTTTTGGCTTCCTGAAAGAGGGGGTTCACTCCGCCAAAGCTCCCAACTTCCCCTGGTGAATAATATATATCCCTTAGGATTTTTTCATGCCCTGCCATTTTCCCAGCTAAATAAGTATGAACACACAGGTGTGATACAAACCACTTTTTATTGCTAGAAAGACCGGAAAACATATTTACTCCTCAGGAGTAGGTGGAACATTTACAGTCACACAACTCTTGTCAGGTTGTTTCTCAGCAATATCAACATGCATGTCTTCTGCTTCCTGTGTGGAAAACAAAAGAGAGAATTACTATAGATACATATTTGGCGGGGGTGGCTTTGAGAAAACAACCTATTCCCCTTTCGTCCAGTCAGCTGGTAACCCACCCATCAATACTAAAAATAAAATAATAATAAAAAAGCTCTCATAGCCTGAATCAATATCCATGCTTCTGTTCATTACCTCTTCAACCAGGGTAGGTAGAGTTGGCTCAGGGTCTCCCTCCTCCATCGCCTGTTCAGTCTGAGTGGCTGCATCCGGCCTCTGTGGGGTATCGGGAATTCCCATCTTCCCTATCCTCTGGATAACTGATTTTAAATTACAACGGCAATCGCATTCAAGATATGGGTCTTGGTCAGCAGAATCCATACTCCAGACTGTTGAGCGTGCATTTTCGGGGTCATCAAATGGTGACTGCCTTCTAGGTTGAATATTCAAAGGTGCAAGAGGCCAAGTATAGCACGCAGCATGACCATACCTTGGAAAGGGGGCTCTCCCATTGCCTTGCCTATGGGGAGCAGGCTCCATGTTGTCTCCGCAGGACTTGTCCGGGCATGCAAAAATGGCCGCTTCTCTCCCCACGATATATCTCTCAAAGGGCGTCTTCCTATTGGCCGGTTTGACACACGTGATTCTGAGGGGTCCAAATCCGTCCCTATTGGTCGAGGGTGGTGGGGCAGGCTGTTAGAGGAGTCACACGACCCCACTGGGCCAATGGCAGCGCGAATTGGAAATCGCCCCTGATTGGTCCGTGTGGATCCAAGGGGTCACGTGACTCCGCTGGGGCCCAATTAGAACCCGATTTAGAAATCGCCCCATTGGCCGGCTTGGACCACGTGGGTGGGGAGGGGACACGGCCCATTCCGGATGTCCCGCCCTAGTACTTCCGGGGGGGGGGTTGACAAGTGTCAGTCATTTTTGACAGGTCATAAATCAATCATATTTGACAGGTCATAAATCAATCATATTTGACAGGTCATAAATCACTTTTGACAGGAGCTACACAACCCTACTACTACTGTTTGGTGAAAAAAAGCGAAAGCACCATTAAAAATAAGTTAACGTTTTTCTTAAAAGGCTAGGAATGGCTTCCTACTAATTTTTTTGGGGCAGGAAATCAGTACAGTGCAGCATATTTTCTTTAAGTGAGTACCTTCCCTGAGAATTGAAGAATTTCTGAATTGAAAACAATTGTGGAATTTGGTGGGAGGGGCACTGGCAACACAGAATTGTTCCCCATATGCACCATTCCCCTCCCCAAATAATCCAATTGACAATAGCCCCGAAGTTCCGACATAAGTGTTTGGAGCCCTGAATCTGGAAATCACAAGTTTAGCAAGTATGAAAGAACTGAAAATGTTAGCTTATGGTGGGTTTGGGGGCCTTCCATGGTGTTCAATGCAGTTATCTTGGTTTCTATGAGCCTGAAGACGTACATTGTCCTACTGCTCCTGGTGGGGGTCACAGCATGAACAACCATTAGCAAGGACCACTGGAGCATCCAGATGACATCCTGTGGTTGTTTGTTGAGGGACTGGCCCAAAATGGCCCTTCATTCAGGCATACTAACTGCAGCAGAGGTTATTTTGTTGTTGCGATAGAATGTTACCCCATAACACCAGTAATGTTAAGTCTTCCTGCAAAGAGGTAAACAAGCATCTCACCTCAGATTAACATATATTTTCTTGCTCTGAATGTTGCTGAGAATATTATCTATCTAGCGGTGTTGCTGTGCTTATAGAACATTTTATATCTTTCAGTGCAATAGAATTCCCACTGGATCAAAAGTTATTCCAGAAGGTACTAGTGCAAGAGTTTCTTATCTACCTGGATAAAGTCTTATATCATGATGATCTCAACCTCAAGTGGTAGTAATGACATTGTCACCATCATTCAGACATTTAATGAAGTAAACGTTGTTTTGTTTCCTTTACAAACTTAGCAAGGGGACAAAAACAAGAAGATACCAAAGCGAATAGAGTGGAGCAGCTTTCAGGAAAAATTGTGAAACAGAGATGGAGTTCTTCCTATTCTGCTCAAATTGATGAAGAGAATAAACTTTTGTCAAGCAATGTTTTCTTATTGTTATTATTGTTGTTATAGTGGGTTTGTGTGTGTGTGTGTGTTTGTGTGTGTGTCTCCCAAAATTGAAACTCAAGGAAGCTTACCATTTAAAAAGAACGATACAGTTAAAAATATTTTAAAAATGAAATGAAATAGTATTAACGCAATCACAGTATTAAAACAGTTCTGATCTACATTTGAAGAAATAAAAAGCAAGCTATTAAGTTCGGTTTAAAAATAATTCAACATCCTGTAGCCCATTGTTTAAAATCTTTCTGTATGAAAAGCCTGTCAGAAGAAAAAGGATTTTGCCTGCTGATAGAAAGACAACAAGAAGGGGACCATTCTGGCTTTCCTTGGAAGGGAGTTCCAGAGTTTAGGGGCAGCCACTGAGAAGGCTGATCTTGCACCCCCACCAATTGTGCTTGTGATGGTGATGGAACTGGGAGAAGGGTCTCTCCTTATCACCGTAGAGCCCCGGCTGGCTCATACAGGGAGGTACGATATGCCAAATAGCCTGGAGAAGAACCATATCAGGCTTTAAAGGTCTTCACCAACACTTTAAATTGCACCTAGAAACAAAATGACAGCCAACAGGGTTGGCTGTGGGGCTTAGTTTGCAACTGTGGAAGATGAACTAGATATGTCAGAAAAACTGGTACTATTCCAGTGCATCCTATAGATTAGAGACATGGAATGGATGTTGCATTTGAAGCAAGTCAGATTCTGTTGGATTCCAATCACCTGGAAGTCACCTTTCCAGGGAGAAAGAGGAACAAAACAGCACCAGGGATAGTTCCAAGAGATGCTAAATCTGAATATGAGACAAGCTTGCCTGTACAATGCTCCTACAAGTAGAATATCCTGACTAAGCATTACACATGTCTTCAGTTTCCTTTACACTTTTTATTCCTATCAATATATTGATGAGAACCTTCTACCTTACCAAGTTCTGGTCTATTTTAGCAGGCTTGGATGGAGACAACATCTCAGGGATTATAGTGTTTTGCCAGGTATGACTGAGGGCAGATGAATGAATTCATACAGGTTCTGAGGACACATGGCAATAGCACATCTTTAGGCTAATTGGGCTTTAAAGAAACACAAGACATTCCTACAGTAGTCTCTAAAAGGACAACTTTATTGAACATAACAGCAATCTAGATATCCACAATAGTTGCACTGAGAAGTAGCAAATATCAAACAGTGCATGCAAAACAGAACGCAGTTGCTTTAGGAGGGGGAGAAACTACTCAAAGCAGCCAAATTGCAAGGCTGAAAGGGCTTAAAATTAAGCTTTTTGAAACTAAAGAGGGTGCTAAGAGGAAGAGGAGGTGAGAGAAAGAAAGAGGTTCAAAAGTAAGGGTGATACAATAATTTCCCCAATCCACATACATACACAGGGTGTTTGGAAGGCAATGTGTCTGAGGAGCTCAACATGCAAGAAAAATACTTCTGAAAAGATAAATTTAAGAGATGGCAGAAGTAACCTCCACTTAGTTCTCTTGGACATATGAGAAGCTAGGGAGAACTCCTGACTGGGAACAGTGCAAGAAGAAGAACAAGCTAACTCAGGTTGTCTAAGCGAGAGCTAGAATTCTGTGAAACAGGATGAGCTGAAGAGATTTTCTGGCCAAATATCTAGCTTCCAGGGCTCTCAAAGAGTCAACTTTGGCTCACTAAGGCATTGTTAAAGCCTATCTTGTAGCAGTACAGCAGCCACCTTTTGTTATCTGGTGTCCTGGTTATGTCACAATTTCATCTTGTAGCGTTTTCCTATTAACATGACTCAACTTCATCCATTTTTAAAATACAAACCACATGGAAAATACAGTGCTTCCAAGAGTACTTTTACAGAGGAAAGGCATGCATGAAAGGGAGGAAGAGCTCCTCAACCATGATATGACACTATTTGCAGGCATGATGCTATCTCTGAAAATCTGGAGAAATTCTTTGCTCATTCCATTTCTACACAGAAGAATCAAAAATTTCAAAAATAATCCCTTTACCAGTGTGACTTTATGGCCATATTTTACAAATTTTTGGGATTTTTTTTTTTACATTTCAGATTTTTTGGTGAAAATTTCACATTTTTCAGGAAAATATTAATCAAATAAGTCCTCAAGTGGCAGTTGGTAATCTGTATGAGCAGACTCAGCATTGGGCTTGTGACAATTTGAGGACTTTTTCTTGTCTTTTTGTTGTGCTGTTGTATGCTTTCAAAGAGTTTCTGACTTGCAGTGATTCTAATGTATACCTACCATGGGGTTTTCTGGGAAGGTTTGTTCAGAGGAGTTTCTTCATTGCTTACTTCTAAAGTCAGAAAGCATGACTTCCTCAAGATCATCCAGTTGGTTTTGGTGGCTGAGGGGGGATTTCAACCCTGATCTCCCAGAAGCCTAGGCCAACAATCAGTTTACTACATCACACTAGCTCTTCCTGTCTCCATTTTCTACTTCCTTTCTACACTACACTGTTATAGTGCTATTATTCCACTTTCGATATCCTGTGGAACTCCAGGGTTTGGAGTTTCCTGAGGCTCAAGAGCTCTCTGGCTGAGAATTCTAAATGCCCTGCTCAAAACTGCAAACTCCAAGATTCCATAGGAAGTTGAAAGTGGAATAATAGCACTACAACAGTATCGTGTGGAAAGACCCATTCTTTCTAACGATAAAGGGTGTTCATGGCAAGAACAGAACCCACAGAACATCACCATGTATACATCATAGGTGCTACTATTAAACAAACTATCAGACAAACAAACAAATGCATCACTCTTCCTGCAAATCTGGAGGATTTCTATTCCCACAAATACACAACTCTTGTGACCCTAAGGAAAGAATCAATCAATTAATCACTTTATTTATATAAAAACTGGTACTCAAAAGGACTTAATAGGATAACAATGAATGCTAGTAAAATTACATGTAAAATCACAGGTAAAATGCTTGCAAAATCACAGCTTCACAATGCTTAGGCCCAGAAGCAAATGAAAGGTACTTCCACCATCCCAACTGCCATTGCCCTGAGCTCTGAGAGAGAGAGAAAGAGGCAAGAACAGTTCTATTAAGCCCAAGCCCAGAAACACCTTTCATGAAATCTTCAATGGGATTATCCTTTAAAACCCACATTAATTTGGCCATTAGGTAAAACTCAGCAGCCTGAACAATCCATTCTTTCAATGGCTGATGCTTCACTCCATTTCCTCCATTTAACATTCTTATAGTTATCATATATCAAAGAAGTCGTCCATATTTACTATCCAAATCCTTATGTGTAACAGCTACCAAAAACATTTCTGGTGGCAGCTCAAAATCCACTTTTTTAAAATGAACATATAAAATCTGCGATAAATAACCTTTTAGGTTCTTACAAGTCCACCACATACAGAACTGATTTCCACAGAGTGTTTAGCTGGTCCTTTCTCTGTGGTCCTCTTTAGACAGATTTTGGCAATTGCCTCACTGCCAAGAGAAGGACTTCTAATGAGTAGCTGCTGCAATTTCAAATGATCCTTGATGTAACTATGTTTTAATACTGCGTAATACACTTTCATTATTCTTGCTTATCTTGTCTTTAGTAGAACCTATTGTCATATTGTGAATTGCCTGAGTGGGGAGGTAAGGCTGGCAGCCAAAATAACTTCAGATTTGTCACATTTTACTCCCAAGCCTTCTGCTGGCAAAGTGACAATCTTCCTGAACGATGATTGGGTCACACTGAATACCTTTACAGAGGGATGGAACTGCTATGGAATGCTTATAAAGAGAAGTAGTGTGTCCATCAGTTACTTTGTCCGAGACAGAAAAGAACTTCACTTGTACCCTCTTCACTGAATTCTGAGAAGAGCCAATTTGGTCTTCTCTCCTGAAGGCTAGGACTTCTAGCTGAACCGGTGAGTGAGTGAGATTTCAGGAGCAATGTCCATCTCCTTTTTGACTGTTTCTCCTTAATAACTTCTTCATGGGACAGTCTTAAGGTTTAACTATGTCCCCCCGATTTTCATCTACCTACACTTTTCACTTATGGCAGTTGAAACAGAAGAACAGAGCTAAATGAACAGGGCTCATGTTATGGGCATTTTAATGAAAATGGACATTATCTCGATCAGAAGAGAGAATAAGTTTTAATTTCTTTCCTTTTAATTTATGTGAATAATATCCCTTATAATTTCTGTGCTGACTTCTTTTGATTTGAAAGATGATATCTCCTCATGCAAACTTGCCAGAGTCTTAAGATGCTCAGAGAAGGGCTTTCTGTTTGCCTCACCACCACTGTAGGTCCACCTAGTGAGGGCATGGGAGAGACATCCTTCTCAGTGGCTGATCCCACTCTGTGAAACTGAGATGCTGTGCTGGCCAATATCACCAAAATGTGATTAAACTATTTCTAAAATTAAGAAGCCTTTAAAACTTCAATACATGAATGCACATTTCTCCCTATACCGGCCTACTCAAGTATTGAGGGCTGTTGGGGAAAATCTTTCTCCATATCCCACCAGCGGAGTCAGTAGACTGTATGAAAACAGGAGCAGCAGAATTGGTCACAGAATCATAGAACTGCAAGTGACCACAAGAGCCATCCATTCCACCCCATTCTGCAATACAAGAAGACACAATCAACAGAAAAACCAGAAGGACTTCTCCTTCAGATCTCAGAAACTACTGCGCATATGAAGGATCAAAAAGACATGAAGAGATGAGTGATGGTAGAAAGGTTGAAAATACTTTTAGTATTCAGTTACTTTGTGAATTATATTGTAAATGATGTATTCTGATATCAATATCTTGTGAATGTGATCTATTGGTTGTTCTCTATAAACAGGGATACACAATCAAAGCACTCCCAACAGATGGCCATCCAGCTTCTGCTTAAGAACCTCAGAAGAATACATTGATCTTCATCGGCTCTGCTGTTCTGCTCTTTTAGAATATGTTTCACACTCTTTAATACCAACAATCATTTCATTATTGTGTCCAAAGGCCAGCTGTTTTACCCCAAGATGAGATGGAATACGCTTTGTTGGGGTGTCCCAGGTGCAACACTGTACACGTCATGACTTTTGCTGCAGATTAAATAATGGAATACCTAGCAAAAAGCAAAGTGGTTATACAGGACATAGAAAATACTGACTCCAGCGCAATATGATTCTTGGCTTCTGTCATTCTAGGAATACAGAATTACCAGCTGAACATCTCCAAACTTGCCTTTACTTTGTTGTAGTTATGGGGATCTGTAATCTTCTCCTTCTTGTCTCTGCTGTGGTTCTTCTTTCTGATGCACGTAAGTTCAGATCCAGAGAAAATAGTTCTAGAAATGTTAGTAGCTAGCATAAATGGTTATGTTTGAATGTAATCCCTCTTCCTATTTTCCTTCCATTCTCATCTCTTCAGAGTAATGGAAAGATGCAGACTATGGCCCTTTCCACATCATACCTTGATCCCACGACAGCCTGGTGCCATCCTGGCAGTGCCATTGCTGCGAGGGGAGCATGTCTCAAACGCTCCTCTCCTCAGCCAGCTGGCTGCTGGTGGATAGCTAGTGTTTGGGACATGGTTCTTCCTTCCACTGTGCAGGTGGCCTCTTCCAGTGCTGCCCTGAGGAAGGAAGCCCTTTGATTGCACTTCCACCTTTCGCTCACAGCTCCAGCCGACACAATTATTGCATGAAAGTGGCTTACTACTGGATTTTTTTCCAGTAATAATACATCATGCAATTGCAATGGCTGGGGACACAACAGGAGTGAGACCACAATGACCTCATGTGATAGCAGACATTGCAGACTGGCTTCAACACAACTCACTGCTGGGATAGGGCTATAGTGCAGAAATGGCCTGTCTCTTCATAGTATCTGTCTGTCACTGTAACCTACCCTCCAACAATCTTGATTTGGGAGGGACGGTCCCAGTTAATCCTCTCTTACCCCACCTTTTCAGCTCTTTTTATAAATGTCTCAGTTTCCCTCCCCTCTTCCCACTTTTTCCCTTCATCCTCTGTTTACCTCCATTGTTGCAAAGGTAGTTCAAAGTGCCAAAGTCGTTTTCACTCCATAAAGACAGCAGGGGAGAGTTGAGAATAGAAAATGAGATTTTTCCCTGCACTGTAGACTCAAGAAGAAGCAAACTTCTGCAGCCTCTCCTAGCTTATGTGCTCTTTCTTAATAATGTTTGCCATCTTGACCATGCTCTGAAGTTGCTTGGCCACACCAGTCCCAGTTTTTATCTGTGAAATTTTGGAGGATACGCTGTACTCTGGTATAAGAAAGAGTCAGAGTTTAGGGAACTGCAGATCTGAAATTATGATGTGGTGTTATCTATAATTTTTCCAGAAACAGATTCTTTATTCTATCAAATCACTGAAGAAGGATGTCGCTATGCTGGGGGCGATTGCCAACCACGGGAATGCAGTCAAACTCAAACGGCTATTGGATGGTGTCGGCCAATGGTTCCTTGCTGTTTTTGGTGAGAAGGATAGACACCCCCTCCCCAAAATGATCTCGTGAATATCTATTTGTTTGCATCTTGAAATGAATATACATTTGCAAGATCCTTCACCAAGGTTCTGCAGTGTAAAATGTGTTGACCGTGCTATGGAACTTTTGTGCTGAACAGCAGTGCTGATCAACCACATATAAAACAGAGTGCACAAGCAAAGGTATGCTGTGTTTACCTCATTGATTTCATTGGCGCTGCTGGTTTTGCCAAGGGAGAGAGGTATATATCTTTTGAGAAGGTGTATTCACATTTGAAAAGCTGCCACATCCACAACTTGGACCCTGTCCACACCTTACCATGCTCTGTGATCGTCTGAGCAATATCCCAGCAGGGTTCTGCTGGGATGGAAACGTGTCCCCAATGCTCTCCTCCACATGTGACCCGCTGACTGTGGAAGGGAGCGCAAAGGAGATATCCCTTCCTGCCTTACTTCAGCCAGCCTTCTTCCCATTCTGCAGTGGGGAAGGAAGTGCGTGACCAGGCTTCCAGCTGCAACAGAAGGCTTGTGTGATTGGGGTTCATTGATGGAGTTTCTCCATCAGTGATATTCCCCGCAATCGCGCTGGGAAGTGACAAGAAAAGGGTGGGACCGCAACAAGGTCATGCAGAAGTGTGTGTGTGTGTGTATACACACACACACACACATTACATATATATAGTAAATGAATGAAGGAATAAAATAAAATGATTAGCATAATTCCCTATGCAGATCCCTCCCTCACCTGAGGGATTCTGCCTCTTTAACACTGATCTCTTCAGAGTAGGTAAGTGATCTTAGGATGAACTGAATTTGAACAAAAAAGTTATAGTGCCAAAGTGGGTATCAGGGGTGGCTGACTGATGCACTGACAGGGAAATGAGAAATCCATTCTTGGGTTTATTCTCATTGCATCTCCAGCTGCACTGAGTTGTATAGGAGCTCTCCTATTGCGGGATCTTATTCTTTGCCTCCAGAGATTCTGAACTAGAAGAGCTCCTGTAAAAATCAGAGCAGCTGCAGGTAAAGTAGTAGTAAAATCAAAAGTGGATTCAATCACCCCATGGCACCTGATCATGTGATTGCCCCTATTGGAAGCTTTCCAGAGCTTTTCTGAAGCATTGTGTTGGGGGAACTAGTGCCCCCCTTAGTTTTTGTGTGTGTTTTTTTTAATTTTTACTAGAACAATTCAAGTTTATTTCTTCAATAATGATGTTGTGATGTAAAGGGAGCCAGCATGGTACAGTGCTTTGAGCTTTTGGGTGTGACTCTGGAGATCAGAATTTGATTCTCCGCTCAACCATGGAAACCCATTGGGTGACTCTCAGCCTCAGAAAACCCTGTGATAGGTTCCCCTTAGTGTTGCCATAAGTCAGAAATGACTCGAAGGCAGGCAACACCAACAATGTACCAAAGCTGTTGCCTTTACCTTTGGTGGTAGTGGTAGTTCCAGGAGGAAGAGGATTGTTTTCACTAATGTTGTCAAAGTTTTAATGAAGTGCTTTCTTTTCTTCACCAACTTAGGACACCATGATGACCTCAGGATATTGAACAGACATGAAATACAATGGAGGAACATTCTGAAACATCCATGACACAGAGTTAAGAGTCCCTCCTAGACTTTTCATAAATTTGAAGGAAATAAAATTTTCTGAAGCAGTGAAATATGTGTTGGGTTTGATTTGTTTTCTTAGACTGAACTTGGCATCTCAGTGTTTGTCATGGACCCATACTTGTTGGCACTTCTCTAATTTCTCCCATATGACCGCTCATGTCTTTGGGCACTCAATCCAGACCAGCATCATTTGGCAAGAGGTAGTCCCTTTTATGGCACCTCTTCTATGTTTCTGGTTTACATCAAAGTCCTGAGGCAAGATTCATTTTCAGTTCGATAGTGACCATGTGGAAGTCAGGCTGCCCCCAGGAACAGAAGCAGAACAGCTCCATGGAGAGCTCCTGCTGATGTTAGGCATGTACCTGAACCAAGCCCACCTGTACAGTGCTCGGTTGAACAACAGCTTTATAACCCAGCATTAACTATGCTTTCAGATTCCTTTAAGCTGGGGTGATCAAGGTTTACCCCACAGTCCACATGCGGCCCTCTCATCCATTTTTGTGAGCCCTTAGGGGTCCCCAAGGCTCAAAGAATATTTTTTGCTAAGCAATTTCATTTTTTGCCACCAAATGCCATTTTGAGGTGATGGAAGCAATATTGCTCTCCTTGAGAGTGTTTGGGGGTGTTTTTTTTTTGCTGGGGACAGGTAAGGGGTGCATTCTTCCAAGGTTTCCTGCCCCCCTAGACATTGACAGTTGCCCACCCCTGCTTTAAGGTGAATAACCAGCCCTACCTTCCTACTGACTAGGGTTTTTCCCTGCTGTGGAATGTGGTCTATTTTCACAGTCTTGAGCTCTGACGGAACAGAAGACATTGCAGCAGGATGGAATCTCAAAAGGGATGAGCAACTGTGAAACACTAAATGCCATATCAGCCCCCTAGAAGATGTGAATAGTTAAATTTCACACACAAAAGTTTTTCCTCTAGATACCCCCAACTTTCCTCTAGTGGACATGGGTGCATTTTTGCCATGGTTTTTTTGTTTGTTTGTTTGTTTGTCTGTTTCACGGAGCCATTTTAGGTATCAAGGTGGATTCTTTTAAAAGAAAAAATAGGAATTGAATACACATCATTTCCTATTCACTTCCTGTTTCAAAAATACCTCCCCTGGATCTAAATTCACTCACGTTGCCAGAAATTTGGCAAAATGCCCCCATGCCATCTAGAAGACACTGGGGACAGAAAGCATTTCCATTTGAGGTAGTGTCTTTTTCTTGTTCTTTCAAATGTTCGAGAGAGAGATCAAGTAAGACAATTGTGATGTAGCTGCATCTTGAATCTCAAAGAATGGTTTTTTATCCAACACATATAAACTCAATTCAAAGTTTGGCTATTGATGTCAATGGAGATTATAATTGAAGCTGCATATGGTTAAGTAGACTTAGCTTGGCCTTCTGCATATCTGACTGTAGGAGTGGTATACAATGCCCCTTCTAATGTGCACTGTGTGTGTGTGTGTGTGTGTGTGTGTGTGTGTGAACATCAACTCTTTTCCAAAGAGGTTTTTGTGGTGATGGTGGTGGTGGTGGTGGTGTGTCTTCAGGTCATTACCAACTTATGGCCATCCTAAGGTGAACCTATTATGGAGTTTTCTGGGGCTATGCAAAGCAAAATCACCCAGTGGGTTTCCATGGCCTAGCAGTGAACTGAAGCCTGGTCTCCAAGGTCATAGTCCAATACTCCTCACAGGACATGCCTTACCATAATATGACTCCATGAGGAAAGTGGTCCTCTTGACATAGAGGCCTGCCCAAAGGGAGGGATCTCTGTGTTTGCTAAATTATGAAAGCGGACATTTCCCATCATTGATTATTTTGTCAAACTGATTTGATAGAACCATCTTTTGGTTCCTTTTTATTGACCCCCTCCAAATTTCTGTGTTCTTGAACTTTATGGAACAAGAGTCACTTAACTGAATTCCAAACAGAGAGAATGGAAGGTCAGAAAAGCTATCATTTCTCCAACTTGCTGTTACCTAGCTATGGGCAGGTGGGGAGGGGAAAGATGAGGACAGTAACAATGGTGTTCCCAAATAAAATTTCCAGCATTACAGAGAGAGGAACACTGAAAACTGTTCACGTACAGAACTTGTCTACTGCTGTGTTTTCTTTCCCTTCATCATATGGCCTGCCCCTTTTTCTTTGAATGTTTAAACCATGTTCTGTTTCCCCAAAACCTGGGTGACTCAGGGGTCCACCTGTGATACCAGTACCTCCAAGCTGCAATGGGGAATTAATTAGCTCAAATTAGGAGGCCTGTGAGGGGGGAGGTAACCTGACGAGATCTTTGACACCAATATTTACAGGGTCCTCGTAGGAAAGAACCAGCCAGAGATTCCAAATGAGCTAAAATGTGTTTTATTGAAAGGTTCACTCATACAGTCAAAAGATCCACATGCTCACACATTCGCATAAGAGCTCACTGAAGGATAAAGACAGAAAAGTTGTGGATACTGGAGTTTTAGGGAATGAGCAATAATTACCCATCCAGAGTGCAGCAAAAAAAGCAGTGATGTGGCTTAGACTTGTGTGTGTGTGTGTGTGTGTATGCGCACCTACATATATTTATAAATAACCCTATATACATATAAGTGTATTTCAATTAGTAAATACTTAGAGATCTCATGATCTATCTTTACGATTACTGTTTTATGTCAATTTGAATATTTGACTTTTTATTTAAATTAGTATGTCCATTCCTTGATTACTCTAAGCTAAGAGACTCTCTATCACTGGGACCCCCTCTTCTTTAACCTTTTCCTCCTCTTTCCCTTTAATTATGTGGGTTAGTATATCCATGGATTTCATTTCTAAAATTTCCTGTTGCCCGTTGTTCATTAATTTTCCATCTTTTAGCAAATGCTATTCTGACTGTGGTAGCCATATATAGCGTTGTTTTCCAGAGCATTTTAACAAATACCAGATCCAGTTCATGTAAAATATTGAGTAGATAAAGTTTCAGTGACATAGGAAACGTATAATCGAGCACTCCCATTATCCTGTTATGAATTTTTGACCAGTCTTTCTTCGATTTCCTACATGTCCACCAGGTGTGGAAAAGGGTCCGGACCTCTTCTTGGCATTTCCAGCACATGCCCAAACTGGATTTGTATATCTTGTTTAGTTTATCAGGTGTTAAGTAGCAACAGTGTAGCATCTTCAAATAGTTTTCTCTCAGATTTTGAGCTACAGTGGATTTAAGTGGTTGTTTCCAACTCAGTTCCCAGGGGTCCAAATGGATAGATTCTCCAAGATTCCTTGATTGATCATGGAGTCTTTCACGATTTCTTCTTCTCTCTCCCAAAAAAGCAAGACTTTGTAAATTTTTGACATCTGATGACCAGGATTGTTGAAAATGGTACTCTCAAAATTTGTTTGTTCCTTATTAGCTGCAAAGCCCTCTAACTTCCAACATAGTCCACTCTTGAACTCCTGTTACTGTCAGGAAGTTCTTCCTAATGTTTAGATGGAATATCTTTTTTTTAAGTTTGAAGCCATTGCTTCATGTCCTAATCCCTGGAGCAGTGAAAAATGACCTTCCCCCATCTTCAATAAGACATCCTTGCAAGTATTTCAACAAAGCTTTCATGTCATTACTTAACCTTCTATTCTCCAGGCTAAGCATACCCAGCTCCCTAAGTCACTTCTCATAAGACAGGGTTTTCAGGCCTTTGATCATCTTGGTCACCTTCCTCTGGACACATTCCAGCTTGTCAATAACCTTATTGAACTGTGATGTCCAGAACTGGACACAGAATTCCAGAAATTTCATTGTTCCTTTGAGCTGCCTTTTTGCGCATCATCAAAACTGCTCCTTTGGCTCAAAGGGACAAAATTTTCATGGACACATCAATCCCATGAAGAGTTTAATATTTTCACAAAATGACCTTTCATATTACATAGAGCTGAGTCATAAATAATACTTTACTTCCTAAAT
The DNA here is from genome assembly GCA_030412105.1 of Cyclura pinguis. Classification (NCBI taxonomy): domain Eukaryota; kingdom Metazoa; phylum Chordata; class Lepidosauria; order Squamata; family Iguanidae; genus Cyclura; species Cyclura pinguis. Next base: position 9,391,720 of record CM059599.1, on the reverse strand, counting down.
TGCTAGACGGATCGCAATGGAACAGTCTCTGGCCGTGGAGATTACCATCCACAATGAGCTAATAAAGCAGGATGAGGATGAGACTAGGATTCTGGCACTGACAACAAATTTCAGGTTTTATAGAAGAAGAATATCAAAGAGGAGACATAACCGTTTCAGAACTATTTGAAAGTGTCATGCCTGCTGGGTTTGTTTCTGTACACAACTTTGTGCTGTTTCAGGCAAACTTGTGTCTTGTAGTCCAGCAGTGGCCTAAATCCTCTTCATAGTTCCAGCTACGGTAGACATACTGAGTCAATTGTTGCTGTTGTTAGGTGCCTTCCAGTCATTTCTGACTTATGGAGACCCTAAAGTGAACCTGTCATGGGATTTTCTTAACAGAACTTTTTCAGAGGTGGTTTGCCCTTGCTTTTCTCTGGGGCTAAGAGAGTGGGACTTCTCAAGGTTACCTGGGGGTTTCCATGGCCAAGTACGGATTCTAACCCCATGTTCTAGTCGAGCATGAAAAACACTACAGCACACTGGCAGCACATATGGACAAATGCTAGAGTTGTACAATGACCAAACTGTATTATGCGAGGTCGTAGATGTGAAGGATCAAGAGCACAGGGAAGAAGAACAAGCTATGGGCATTGCACAGTGTTGTGGGCTGTGATTTCTGGGGTCCCATGGGGGACACCTCAATGTGCTCCAAATAATGGGGAATGGGAATTAGCCAGAGCACAAGCTGTAGCACTACAAGAGGCAGGGGAACCTAGCGAGATCTTTAAACCCAATTTTTACAGGGTCAGGCCAAGCCAAAAACCAAGCAAAATTGTCTAATAAAAAGATTTTATTGAGGGGAATTCACTCATGCATGCACACAAGATACACACAAGAGCTACCTGAAAGAGAAAGGGAGGAAAAATTATAGAGAGGCTGAGGGATTTGGGGGGATTTATAATTACCAGTCCAGAAGAGTAGAAACGTATTTGGCTTAGGTAGGACCTAAGGGCAGTTCTCATTCAGGAGCCAGGCAGACAGAGTGATGGGTAGATCTTCAAGAGACTGCACTGGGCCTCCTCAAATCAGGGGTATTTGTACCCTGAAAATGGCTTGTGGCTGTGAAGGTTCCAGATGCAAGACAAAGGGAACCTGTTGTGGACAATGAGTCTTTCGCCTGTTGACGGGCTTAGTGCTTTGATTGACAAAGACATGATGGATGTTGTAATAGCCGTCTATAGTGGGTGCTGTGAGGACAGACAAAAGAATGCAGGTGTACAAGGGATGGATATCTGTCAGTCAGTGTCCTGGTGGGCTCCTCACAGTTGGATTCCTTGGAGAAGTCCAGCTTCTGTTTAAGCCTATTATCCACAGGAATGATATGTATTTGCCTGACAAATGACTCAAGACTTACCTGGAGGAATTTTGGAGCTGTGACCTCTCTGTCACCTTTCAGGCTTGAATTTGATATCAGAGCCAATAAAATGTGTTGCCAATTACATATGATGCCAATTAGGTATGGTGCCCATCCAAACCATACCGATATTGGGGACCCCCAAAGCAGGGCCTTACATGTGCGTGGAACTGTAGACATTGCGTAGTGAATATGCACATCATTTACCATGCTTCTTTGCTTCTACCAATACCTGCTGCATTTGCCTGTTTCACCTGCAGCCAGAAGGAGAAGAAGGATGGGGCCATCCTGGCCTCTATATGGAAGGAGTTCCAAAGTTTGGTAGTAGCCACTGAGAAGAACTTCTCCCTTGCTCCTACTGAACATGCCTGTGAGGGTGGTGGGATAGACAGAAGGGCCTCTCCAGAGGATCCTAGAGTTCACATGATTCATACAAGGAGATATGGTCTTTCTTGAATTCATAAGCCTGCTCCGGCCATGATATCCTCAGGAGAGGCTCTTCCTCCATTCCTACTACATTCATAGGAAAGTTTGGTAGGAATACAGAAGAGGACCCTCTTTGTGGTTTCTTCTAAACTCTGGAATTCCTCTCCCAGGAAAGATAGAATGGCTTCCTCATTGTTGTCGGTAGGGTATCTATTATTACTATTACTATTACTATTATCATTATTATTATTATTATTATTATTATTATTATTGCTACTACTACTACTATTATTATCAGCAGCAGCACACCAACAGGCTTTTTGGAAATTGGTTTTTAGTCAAGTGCTGTACGGTTTTGATTGTATTGCATTTAAAAAATTTTTTAAATGATTCTTTCTACTCGTAAGTTTCAAATTGTTTTTAATGTTACTGATAGTTTAATTTCATTTTTAATGTTGAACTTTTTTATGCTAACATAATGGTATTTGTTTTCATGGGGAAACTGCCTTGAATTCTGGTTGCAGAGAAAAGACAGGATGCTGTTCAGGAGGAGGGGAGGATAGCTTGTGGTATTAAAATAAGAATCTCACTATTACTATTGTTAATGTTATTATTATATCTACATAAATTGTAGTCCCCAAAGCTGGAACTTTAGAAGGCTTATAAAATAATTTAAACAATTTAAAACGTTGATTTATAAGAAAAAAAGAAATTCTACCAGAAACTGTTGTTGTTGTTTGCCTTAAAGTCATTTCCGACTTATGGTGACCTGAAGGTGAACCTATCACGGCGTTTTCTGGGGCTGAGAGGATGTGACACATCCAAGGTTACCCAGTGGCTTTCCATGGCTGAGCAGGGAATTGAACCTTGGTCTCCAGGGTCGTAGTACAAAGCTCAAACCATACACTCCACTAGCTCTCATTAGTAAAAATACATAGAACAAAACACGTATGGGTATGTTCCTTCAGGTCAGTATGTTGACTTAAGGACACCCCATGAATATGATAGGGTTTTCTTGAGTAAAGTGTTACCGCTGTTTCTAGCCTGAGCTTGTGGGATATTAAGATATCTTTTGATATCAATAATTTGGCCTTCTGTACCCATTCCTCTCCACATGTTTGCGAGGCCCCCTGACAAGCATGCACACAGGCGCAGCTGACAATAACCGAACCATTCAAACCCCGATCTAGGCAGGCCAGTCATTGCTGAATGCAGCTTCAGGAGACCTCAAGGCAAGTACCACATTATGTATGCACGCTACTAACAACAAGATCCCCTGCCCCGTGCAGGTGGCTTGATGAGCGGACTGTACAACGCTCAAGCACTCCGTATTTGCATAGTGGCTACTCTATTGACAATCTGGTCATAACTCAATCATCTAAAGTACTGACCTTTCGGAGGCTTTGTCTCCAGCCCCAAACGCATTGTTTTGCCCAAGTACGGACTAGCCTGTGGCCAAAATTTTCCATGTAAGAACCCCTGACTTTGAGCGCTTCTTCAGATCGCTCTTGGCTTCCATCCTGCCTTGCTGTCGCTTTGTCCAGCGAGCCTTCCCCTCAGCTCCACGTGCCGAGAATCCACGTTCCCCAGCTTCTTTGCTTCTTACCGGGCTTCAGGACAGGTATAGTAATTCCCATACCAAACCTCCTCTAAAAATCCCTCTATCCCACTCCTACCTTTATTTCTATAGTTCCTTGTGTGAGTGTGTTGCATACACGTGTCTGATTGTATTTCAATAAAACAATTATTATTATTTCAACATCTGCCTTATCATTGACTTGGCCTGACCCAGTAGACATAGGGTTCAAGATCTCGCTACGTTGCCCTGCCTCTCGCATTGCAAACTTGTGCTCTGTGCTAATTCCCTCCCCATTGTTGTGAGCACATTTAGGGGTCCCTCCCGGGACCCCCAGAAATCAGGGTAACAGAAGAATATTAAGAGGTAGTTTTGCCAGTTTCTTCCTCTGAAATACAGCCTACAGCATGGGGTATTTGTTGATAGTCTCCCTTTTTAGGTATTAACCAAGACAGACCTTCCATAGCTTCCAAGATCAGATGGGATCTGATACCTTTACTGTATTTAGGTCAAAAGAAAAAGAAATATACAAAGTAGTTTTACCTATCCTTAGAACTAAAACCATTCAAAATGTTCATTAAAAAGTGAAAAAGGAAAGTCGTACAGCACACTTAGAAATGTCTTTCTTGTAAAACAGTTATGCAAAGCCTGCTTCACTAAAAAATAAATCTTCTTCTACCTGGCAAAAGGAGAGCAGGTGGGGATCCATCCCAGCAATGATAGAAAAGGAACAACTCCAGAGAAGGTTTTCCCCTACATTCCCCCTAAATCTGTCTGTGAAGGGTGTTGGAATCAAGAGAAACATTTTTCAACAAGATCTTAAAGATCAGGAAGTCTCATATGGGAAGTTAGGATCTTTCCGATAGCTTGGATGTGGGCCATATAGAGTTGTAAAGGTCATAACAAACTGTTTGGCTTGTGCTCAATAATCAATTGGCAGTGAGTACAGCTACTGTAACAACTGATCTCCTCTAATGGCACAGTGCTTCACTGTGGCTCAAAGACAACTGGAAGAGAATGAACACAATTACAAAAGGAAACCCTAGAGCTGCTTATAAAGAGAACCCTCTTTCTATATCAGACTCCATCTGGGTTTCCTCTACTTCAGCCAAACAGGTGAGTTGCAATCTCACGCTTGTCATACGGGTTGACTCACTATTCAACAATTAATTAAATTTGGTCTACTGTGTTTGGGATGAGCTGGACTAGGATTCTGAGTGACTAGGGTTTGAATCCATATTCAGCATTGGAAACCCACTGGGTGACTTTGGGCAACTCACACTGGGCCATTCCATGGGTTTTCCTCACTGTACCTATTATGTTCAGAATGATGTCTCTATCATAATTTCAAAAGAAATACGTTGTAGGAGCTGGTCACAGATCAGAACAGCTAATTCCTTCCACGTAACTTCTGTGTGGCTTGCCTCATGACTTTTCAAACATTTTATCCTGATTTGTAGTATGGACAGTCTTCTTCCCCTTGGCTACTCAGCTGTTACAGACACAAAGAAGAAAATGTATTGCTTTTTCATGTCAGCTCAAGCATTGGTCAAGAACAGTTCCATGTTTCCTAGAGGGGATAGCCAGAGAACAAGATTGGTGATAACTGAGCTCCTGTCCTGTTGATACAATGGTGCAGGATTTGGTTTTAGCTTCCCTCCAAATATTTCATGAAAGTTACTGTCCTCTTTTTTCTTCTTTCTCCCTGCAATTTTGAATTAGTTTGACCAATGAGCTTTACTAATAATGAGGTTGATATAACAGCATGATCCTCTTCTACTCTGCTGTTTTGCTCTACTTGTATATGATCTATTTTATTAATAATCTTCTCTGCATGGCTGTTCCGTGATTGCATCCAAAGGACAGCCATGATGGACAATAATGTAATGGACTTCCCTTTATTAAGAAACTGTACAATACTGAGCTTTCCCTACAACATACAGAGGTGAATATGGGTATCTTTAGCTTGGAGAAGAAAAAGCTAAGAGGTGACATGATGGCCATCTTTAAAAAGATGTCTTCTAGAAGATAGGGTTTAGTAGGACACAAACTAGTGAATTCAAATGAGAAGAAAAGAGATTCTGTCTAGATACTAGGAAGACCTTCTTTACTGTAAGAGATGTTGTAATGTGGAATAGATTTCCTCAGACAGTGGTAGAATTCCCATATTTGGATGTCTTTAAAGAGAAGTTGGATGGGCATCTTTTAGGAGCATTTTAATTGTATATTCCTACATGGCAGGGGTTTGGACTAGATGGCCCTTGTGATCCCTTCCAACGCTAACAGTCTACAATTCTGTAACTGTTTTGCCAGCTGTGGGTCAGAGGGAAGTATGAAGGACATAGGAAATTCTGTGGCCTCTATGACTTTTGTTGTCTATCATCTTAGGAACACAGAAATCTCAGTCAAGCATCTGAACACTTGCCTTTTACTCATCATACTTATGAGGACTTGTTACCCTTTTCTTCTTGTTGTCGCTATGATTCTTCTTCCTAATCCAAGTAAGTATATGTCCAGGTGAAACCAACCCTACAAATGTTGGCTCCTGAAGAAAATCTTACATGGGACTACAGTTCCTCTCCATTCTCAACTCTAGAGAGCAATGTCCACCTGTGAACCAAATCTTCCTGGATATCTAATTGTCAGTCTAAATTGCCTTTGGTTACTATAAACATAAAATAAGGTAACCTCCTGCCCTCCTGTTGGTGGAAATTCCAGTGTTTGTAGTTAAGGTTGTTTTGTGTTGGCTTTCAATTGGGAACCCTTATTGCTTCATGGCTTCCCTTTTCTTGGTTCTTACAGGAATGAGTGATATTCAGTTCAAGCCAGTTAAATTAACTCCCATCTTATTCATCCCAAGAGAAGAGCAGGCCACGGAGCTTGAAGGCAAGAAAGTAGGTATCAAAATCTTGGATTTCTACTGCTGGAATCAGCATCCTTTGAATGTCCATACTTACAAGTTGCTAGTTTGCCTCTCACTCTCTGGGACTTTAGGCACAGCAGAATTGTGGAAGCTTCCTGTGTGCTTTTCCACACCTATTCTCTTCCTCAATTATATACCCTTCCACTTAACTCTGGGGTCTCCTCATCTTACTGCTTCCTCTCTCTTGCTTTCCCATGAAAACATGCGTGAGAAGAACCACTCTTCTTGTCATAATCCAGTTTTCCTCATACCATGTAATACTCTTCTATTTTTCATTCTCGTAGTACAGGAATATCTGGCTAAACTAGATGAATGCAAATCCCCAGGGCCAGATCAATTACATCCAAGGATATTACAAGAACTGGCAGAAGTCATTTCTGAACCATTTGCAAAAATCTTTGAGAACTCTTGGAGAACAGGAGAAGTCCCAGCAGACTGGAGGAGGGCAAATGTTGTCCCCATCTTCAAGAAGGAGAAAAAAGAGGACTCTAAGAATTATCACCCGGTCAGCCTGACATCAATTCCAGGAAAGATCCTAGAGCAGATCATTAAACAGTCAGTTTGTAATTACTTAGAAAGCAATGCCGTAATCACTAAAAGCCAGTATGGATTTCTCAGAAATAAGTCACGCCAGATTAATCTTATCTCTTTTTATGATAGGGTTACAGGCTTGATACATGAAGAAAATGCTGTAGACGTAGCATATCTTGACCTCAGCAAGGCCTTTGACAAAGTTCCCCATGACATTCTTGCAAAGAAGCTAGTGAAATGTGGGCTCGACAGGGCTACTGTTAGTTGGATTTGTAATTGGTTGACCGACCAAACCCAAAGGGTGATCACCAATGGTTGCCTTTCATCCTGGAGAGAAGTGACTAGCGGGGTGCCACAGGGTTCTGTCCTGGGCCCAGTGCTATTCAACATCTTCATCTATGATTTGGATGAAGGAGTGGAGGGCATACTGATCAAATTTGCAGATGATACCAAATTGGGAGGGGTTGCTAATACACCAGAGGACAGGATCAAGTTTCAAAATGACCTTGACAGTTTGGAGAGCTGGGCCAAAGCTAAAAAAATAAATTTCAACAGAGAGAAATGTAAGGTCCTGCACTTAGGCAGAAAAAATGGAAGGCACAAATATAGGATGGAGGACACATGGCTGGATAGCGGTACGTGTGAAAGGGATGTAGAAGTCTTGGTAGATCACAAGCTGAACATGAGTCAGCAGTGTGATGCAGCAGCCAAGAAAGCTAATGCAATTCTTGGTTGCATCAATAGGAGTATGGTGCCTAGATCGAGGGAGGTAATGGTACCACTCTATTCTGCATTAGGTCTCATTTGGAATACTGTGTCAAGTTCTGGGCACCTCAATACAAGAAAGATGTCAACAGACTAGAATGTGTTCAGAGGAGGGTGATCAAAATGGTGAAGGGTCTGGAAGCCATGCCCTATGAAGAACACCTTATGGAGCTGGATATGTTTAGTCTGCAGAAAAGAAGACTAAGAGGGGACGTGATAGCCATGTTTCAATATTTGAAGGGATGTCATGTTGAGGAGGGAGCGGGCTTGTTCTCTGCCGCTCCAGAGACCAGAACAAGGAGCAATGGATTCAAGCTGCAGGAAAGGAGATTCCCTTGAACCTCAGGAAGAACTTCCTGACAGTCAGAGCTTTCCAGTAGTGGAATATGCTGCCTGGGATTGTGGTGGAGTCTCCTTCTTTGGAGGTTTTTAAGCAAAGGCTGGATGGTCATCTTTTGGGAATGCTTTGAGGTGTGTTCCTGCATAGCAGGGGGTTGGACTCAATGGCCCCTGGGGTCTCTTTCAAGTCTATGATTCTATGATTTATTTCCCTCAAGAAGATGAGCCTTTGCTAATTATGCAAAGTAACTGATGGGTGATGATATTTTTATATGACTTATAAAGATGGCTGAGTTGATCTTCTTTCTCAGCTAGGTCCTAGGTGGATGTGGGACTGCTAAAACTGTTCAGCTTCTGTCTAGCCAATTGGTGACTCTGCTTAGAGAGACTCATTACTATCTCTCAAACTTCCCAATAAACACCTACTTCTTTCAGTTGTTCTGATTTGTCATGAACAGTCCCAATCAGTCCTTGTTTACCTAATTTAATCAGCGGAGAGGAGAGGAGCAGGTGGTATCTGACCCTTCCCAGTAGGCTCAGGCAAAAGTAAATAATAGTAACCTCTCTTAGCTTTTGTGTCCTCCCTCGTTAATAACCTTTCCCATCCTGACCACACTTTGGTATTGTGTAGCCACTCATGTCCCAGTTTTCATGTGAAAAATGTTAGAGGACGTGATATCAGGGGTTACCAATTTCCAGAGCACTGGAGACCACATGTGAAATTCAGAGACACCAAAAATGCAAAACAAGCAAACTTTAAAGCAAGATTTTTTCTGTTTTGTTTTATTTTTGCTTTAAATGCCTTGTAGTGGTTTGTCAGCAAAACTGAAGAGGGAACACCTGATAAAAAGCTAAAGCTAACTTTAAATGCTGCATAGGAATTTGCACCTATAGTAGCAAATGGCTCCTGCACCCCCTCCCCCACCAAAAAAAAAATTTGGTGAAAAACTGGAAAAGCAACATTAAAAATAATTAAATATTTTTTTAAAATGGCTAAGAATGGCTTGCTACTAATTTTTTTGGCAGGAAATCAGTACAATGCAAAGCACTTTCTTTCAGGGAGTATCTTCCCCAATGATTGCAGAATTTCTGAATTGAAATCCATTGTGTAATTTCTAGGGATGGTGACGGGCATGGGCGAGATGAAATTGATCCCCATATGTACCATTCCCCTCCCCAAACAATCCAATTGAAAATACCCTGCAAGATCTGAAATATATAATTAGAGCCCTGAGTTTGGAAATCACAAGTTTAGCAAGTGGGAAAGAACTAAAAGTGTTAGCTTATGGTGGGTTTGGGTGCCTTTAATGGTATTCTATGCAGTTCTCTTGGGTTGTATGAGCTGAAGAGATACATTGGCCTACTGTTCCTGGTTGGTGACGTAGCATGAACAACCATTAGCAGGGACCCCTGGAGCATCCAGATGACTTCTTATGGTTGTTTGTAGAGTGACCAGTAGTGTTAACTCTTCCTGCAAATAGGCAAAAAAGCATCTCCACTCAAATCAACATATATTTTCCTGCTCTGACAGTTGGTGAGAATTGAATCTATCTACCAATGTTCCTGTGATTATAGAACATTTTATATCTTTCAATGCAAAAGAATTCTTGTTGGGAATAAAAATTATTCCAGAAGGTACTCAGTGCAAGAGCTTTTTGTCTGCCTGGATGAAGGCCATTTCCACATTAGACTGTTATAGTGCTATTATTCCACTTTCAACATCCTATAGAATTCTGGTGTTTGCAGTTTAGGGAGGGGCCTAATAAGGCCCAAGAGCTCTCTGGCTGAGAATTCTAAAGGCACCTCCTTAAACGGCAAATCCCAGGATTCCATAGGATGATGAAAGCGAATAATAGGACTATGGCAGTCTAATGAGGAAAGGCCCGGTGCTTCTAATGCTAAAGGATGTACATGGCAGGAATAGAACCCTCAGATCATCACCATGTACACAGGTGCTACTGTTAAGCAAACAGACAGACAAACACATGCATCACTTCTCCTGCAAATCTGAAGGACTTCTATTGCCAGAAATACACAACTCTTCTGACCCTAAGGAAAGAATCAACCAATTAATCACTTTATTTATATGAAAACTGGGACTCAAGAGGACTTAACGGCATAACAAGAAATACTAGTAAAATCACATGTAAAATCACATCAAAATGCTAGGACAATCACGTGGCAGAGCTTCATGATGCTTAGGCCTAGCAGCAGATGAAAGGTCCTTGCTCCATACCAACGGCCATTGCCCTGGTGTGTGAGAGAGAGGAAAAGAGGCAACCAGAGCTTCATCAGGCCCAGGCCCAGAAGCAGATGAAAGGCACTCCTTGTCCCCCAACTGCCACTGCGGTGGCCTTGGAGGGAAAAAAGAAAAGGCAGCCACAGCTCCATCATGCCTAAGCAGAGAAACCCCTTTCAAGAAATCTTCAGTGGGATGATCCTTGAAAACCCACATTTATTTGACCATTTGGGATAAGTCAGCAACCTGAACAATCCATTCTTTCAATTGCTGATGCTTCACTCCATTTCCAGTTTGGAGCAAATAATATTCCTGTAGTTATCATATATCAAAGAAGTCGTCCGTTTTTACCATCCAGATCCTTATGCGTAACACCCATCAAAAACATTTCTGGTGACAGCACAAAATCCACCTTTATTTTTTTTTTTAATTAACATATAAATCTGAGATGAATAACAATTCACCGTCTTACAAATCTGCCACATATTAAACTGATTTCCAGAGAGGACTTCCTTGGTCCATTCTCTGTGGTCTTCTTTAGACTGATTTTGGTAACTTCCTCACTGCTAAGAGAAGACTTCTAATGAGTAGCTGTTGCGATTTATAACGATCCTTGACATAACTATGTTTTAATATTGCTTAAAACTTTTTAAATCATTATTGTATGTCTTGTCTTTACTAGTACCTGTTGTCTTCTTGTGAACTGTTTGGAACAGGAGGTAAGCCTGGGTTTTAATAAAGCTGCCAAAATAACTTTTGATTTGGAACATATTATTTCCAAGCGTTCTGCTGACCCAAGTGTTCTGCTGACTTAATCTTCCTTAACAATGATTGGGTCGCACTGAATACATTGACAGAGAGATGGAACAGCCATGGAATGCTTGGTCCAAAAGGCGGAGGGGAAGATGGTGGCAACTTGATAGGACGTGGCCTTTAGAGCGCCAGTGTTTCTATTTTCTAATAAGGTTTTTTATCTGGTCTTACTATAAAAGCAAGCTGCCTCACCACCTATTTTTGCTTAGGTTCTTTTAATCTCATCTTCATTTCACCTGTTAATTTACCTTCTGCTTTGAACAATTTTAACTGGGTCTGCTGGAGGGTATGCTGTTCTCTGGTATAAGAAAGAGTCAGAGGTTAGGAAACTCCATATCTTAAATTATGATGTGGAGATGTTTATCATTTTTCCAGAAATAGATCCTTTAGTGCGTAAAATCAATGAAGAATCATGTCACTATTTTGATGCTATTTGCCGGCCACCGAAGTGCAATCAAACTGAAGTGGGTATTGGATGGTGTCAGCCAATGTTTCCTTGCTGCTTTAGGTGAGAACCATAGACACTTGTTCCCACAAATGATATCGTGAATATCTATTTGTTTGCATCTTGAAATGAATATAGACATCTGCCAAGATCCTTCACTGAGGTTCTGTAGTGTAAAATGTGTTTAGTGTGCTATGCAGCTCTTGTGCTGAATGGCAGTGTTGATGATCTATATATAAACCAGAATGCAAAAGCAAAGGTATGCTGTGTTATTCTCACTTATTTCATTGCTACTGCTGGTTTTGCCAAGGGTGTATTCATATGTAAAGAGCTGCCACATCCCCAACTTGGGCCCTTTCCACCCCAACTTTGCTCTGTCGTCATCCAGGCATCGTTGTAGCAGTGCCTCTGCCAGGATGGAAACGTGTCTTCAATGCTCCCCTCCACACATGACCAGCTGACTGTGGAAGAGAGCATGAGGGATACTCCCTTTACTTTCACACTGACCCAACCTTCTTCCTATGCTACAGTGGGGAAGGAAGTACGTGATCGCTCTTCTGGCTGCCACAGAGGGCTTTTGTGATCTGGGGTCATTGATGGAGTTTCTCCATTAATGATATACCCCGCAATTGTGCTGGCTAGTGATTCAAAAAGGGGAGACAGTTACAACTTCATGAGGAAGCGTATTTCGCCAAATGAATGAAGGAATAAAAAAAAAATTAACACAATTCCCTGTGGAAGGAGGAAAGGGGAAGAGGAGAAACTTTCCTTAATAGCAATACAACCTGCAGATCCCTCCCTCACCTGAGGCATTCAGTCTCTTTAACACAGATTTCTTCAGGGTAAGTATGTGGTCTTATGTGAACTGAGTTTGAACAAAAAAGTTATAGCGCTAAAATGGAGGTCAGGAGTGGCTGGTTGATGTACTGGCAGGGAAAAGAGAAATCCATTTTTGGGTTTACTCTTATTCCTTCTCCAGCTGCACTGAGTTACATCCCCTTCTGCTGGATCTCATTCTGTTCCTCCTGAGATTCTGAACTAGAAGAGCTCCTGTAACACTCAGAGCAGCTGCATGGAGAGTAGTAGCAAAATCAACAGTGGATTCAATGACACAGGATCGGCAATTGATCCTTTGTTTGCCACCATTGGAAGCCTTCCAGAAGTGTCTTGGAAGCATTGTGTTCGGGGGACTAGTGACTCCTGCCTTAATTTTTTTTTACAGAATAATTTAAGTGTATTTCTCTAATAATGGTGTCATAATGTACAAAAAGGGAGCCAGCATGGTGTAGTGGTTTGAGCATTTGTGTGCAACCCTGGAGACCAGGATTTGATTCCCCGCTCAACCATGGAAACCCACTGGGTGACTGTGGGTGCATCACACACCCTCAGCCCCGGACAACCCTGTGATAGGTTCCCCTTAGTGTTACCATAAGTCAGAAATGACTTGAGGGCGTACAGCACCAACAATGTACCAAAGCTGTTGTTTTCAACATTGGCAGTAGGGGTGTAGCAGGAGGAAGAGGATTCTTTTCATTGATGTCATCAAAGTTTTAAAAAGTGTTTTCTTTTCTTCAGCAACTTAGCACTCAGTGACGACCTCAGGAAATTGAACAGACATTGAATAGAATGGAGAAACTTTCTGAAACATCCATGACATGGAGATGGAGTCCCTCCTAAACTGTTCATAACTTTGAAGGAAATAAAACTTTCTGAAGCAGTGAAATATGTGCTGGGTTTGATTTTTCTTCTTAGAGTGAAATTAGTATGTCTGTGTCTGTCATGGACCCATACTTCCTGGTGCTTTCCTCATTTCTCCCATATATCCTCTCATATCTTTGGACACTCAATCCAGGCCAGCATCATTTGGTGAGGTATAATCCCTTTTATGAAGCCTTTTCTATGGTTCTAGTTCATATCAAAGTCTTGAGGCAAGATTTATGTTCATTTGGATAGTGACCTTGTGAAAATCACGTTTCCCACAAGAACAGAAACAGAGTAGCTCCATGGAGAGCTCCTGCTGACGTTAGGGGTGTACCTCAACCAAGCTTCCCTGTACAGTGCTCCACCAAACAAACAGATTAATCACCCAACATTAAGTATGCTTTCTGATTCCTTTAACCTGGGGTGAGCAAAGTGCATCCCACAGTCCACGTGTAGCCCTCTCATCCATTTTTGTGAGCTCCCAGGGGTCCCCAGGGGTCGAATATATTTTTTGCAAAGCAATTCTATTTTTGCCCCCAAATGCCATCTGGAGGTGATGGAAACATTTTTGCCCCCCTAAAGGGTACTTGGAGATTTTTGTGAAGTGGAAAGGTAAGAGGTGCATCTTTCCAAGGTTTCCTGAGGAATTACTGTGCTCCCCAGCCTTCCACAGTTGCCCACCCCTGCTTTAAGCTGACTAACCAGCCCTACCTTCCTATTGACTAGGGTTCTTCCCTTCTGTAAAATGTGGTCTATTTTCACAGTCTTGAGTTCTGACAGAACAGAAGACATTGCAGCAGGATGGAATATTGAAAAGGATGAACTGTGAAACACTAGACAGCAATATTAGCCCCCTAGAAGATAAGAACAGTCAAATCTCAGACACATAAAAACTTTTGCCCCCAGACATCCAACTTTTCAGTAGTGGACACGGGGACCTTTTTGTCATGTTTTTGGTTTCCCTGGGCCATTTTAGGTGCCAAGAAGAGCTTGTTTTCTTTAAAAGGAATTAGGTGCAACAACTTCCTCTTCATTTCCTGTTTCCAAACTGCCTCTTCTGGATCTAAATGCTCTCAGGGTTGTGCGAAATTTGGCAAAATTCCCCTATGCTATCTAGAAGACACTGGGGGCAGAAAGCATTTCCATTTGAGGTAGTGGTCTTTTTCTTGTTGTTTCTAATGTTCAAGAAAGAGATCAAGTAAGATAGTAGTGATGTAGCTGCATCTTGAATCTCAAAGAACGATGTCTAATTCAACGCAGATAAACTCAATTCAAAGTTTGGCTATTAATGTCAATGGAGATTATAATCCAAGCTGTATGTGGCTAAGTAGATTTAGTTTGGCCCTTTGCATATCTGACTATAGGAATGGAACACAAGTGATGTGCTCATATGTATGCAATGGCCCTTCTACTGTGCACTCCGTGTGTGTGTGTGTGTGTGTGTGTGTGAACATCAACTCCTTTCCAGAGAGCTTGTTACTGTTGTCATTGCTGCTGCTGTTGTATGCCTTCAAGTCATTTCCAAATTTTGGTGACCATAAGTTGAACCTGTCATGAAGTTTTCTGAGCCTGAGAGTGTATGATGAAAGGAAGGTCACCCAGTGGGTTGCCATGGTTAAGCAGGGAACTTAAGCTTGGTCTCCAGAGTCATAGTCCAATACTCAAAACACTATAGCACACTTCCAAAAAGCTACCCTGCTTAAAATAATGACAACAAAAATAATAAAGGTGTTGGTGTATACACACAACCATACACACCCTCTGTATACTTTGGGTCTTTCCACACTACATTGTTATAGTGCTGTGATTCCACATTCAACCTCCTATGGAATCCTGGGGTTGGCTGTTTAGGGGGGGTCTTTAGAATTCTCAGCCAGAGAGCTCTTTGGCTTCAGTAAAGTGCAAACCCCAGGATTCCACAGGATGCTGAAAGTGCAATAATAGCACTAGAACAGTGTAGTGCAGAAAGGCCTTTAGACTGCCATCTAAGGATAGAGCGAACATTGGAGAATTTGTTTCACAGTTTCTACAGAAAAGATGTCTTGGTAACACAAAACAGTGTATCGAGAGAGGAATCAACTGTCAGGAGATTTTTCATTTTTGAGGATTTTTTGCTGAAAATCTCAAAAGGCTCCTTGGAAACACACATGCACACACCCTTAGCTTAAAAATAGTATGTTTGCATACAAATGATATCTTCTGTGGTACAATTTTTGTGTATTTTCTTGTGTAAAGCCCATCTTTTTTTTATGTGTGTGTGTGTGAGATGGTGACTTTTCACAAGATTTTCACTTCCATGTCCTGAAATGGATTCATCTAAAGTGTGCAAAAATTGTAGGTTCTTGTGGGTTTTCTGGGCTTTGAGGCTGTGTTTTATTAGTATTTTCTCCTGATGTTTCACCTGCATCTGTGGCTTGCATCTTCAGAGGATCTGGCGGCATGGTAGTGAAGTGTGCAAAAATTCTTACAATATCTCCAAAATATGATATCTTTTCTTCATTTGCATCTGTATAAAACAAGTGAATACATCCACCCCCTCCTTTCAGAGGGAGGTCTCAGGTTTCTTAGGCTCCACCTAATATAAGAAGTTCCCCTTCTTATATTCCATGAATCGCTCATAAAGATTAGACTCAATATGGAAGAAATATCAGTTTACGCAATCCTCCGCAGGTAAAGCCAAGGCACAAAGTGTTCCTTGCAAGAATGGTCATTAAATTCTTTGTACAATGAGGAATGATTCAGCTATTTATTTTCTGCTGTTTAGAAGCTCTTAGAAATACAAAGCCTCCACCCCTCTGGAGATGACAAAGAGTTGTGTCTACTTAAGATTTAGTTCTGACAGGGACAGCAAGAGCCTGATTCTTCAGAGCATCCATGCTAAGGTCTTCCCTGGGGGGAAAAAAAAATCAGTTCTGCTCTTCTGCAGTAGGTACTGAGATTTGTGGTCAAAGTGGTGAGTAAAAGAAACTTCACTAAATTTTCAAAAACTGTATGTGCTCATGGGTGTATGTGCTTTCCAGTTGCCTATCAACTGATGGTGACTCCATGAATTTCATAGGGCATTTTTTTTAGGCAAGGAATACTGAGAGATGATTCTTTTGAAATATAGCCTCCAGGACCTTGTGTTCATTGACAGTCTCCCATCCAAGTACTAACAAGGACTGGCCCTACTTAGTTTCCAAGACCAGAAATATCTCTTTCAATTTAACCAATCAATGCTTGAGAAAGTCAGTGTGGTCTGGTGGTTTGAATGTTGGACTGGGATTCTGGGAGACCAGGGCTAGAATCCCCACTTGGTCATAGACGTTGGTCTTTCAACCTCAAAGGAGTGCAATAACAACCTTGCCAAGAAAACCCTGGGACAGGTTCTCCTTAGGGTCACCATGAGTCTGAAAAGACTTGAAAACAGAAAGCAACAATCAGTTTTTATAATTTCTGAATAATAACAGTATGCATTTTGGGAGAAGTGGAAGATATGACCTATGAGAGCTACTTTTAGTAATACTGGAAATCTCACAATGTGAGCTTTTATGGTGTGGAGAGAGGACAAATGAAGTCCTGTTTTCTTGATGCTCTCCAGTAAAGTCAATATGTATTCATCTATTGTTCAGTGGAAACAAGGGTTTGAATCCCCACATGGACAAAAAAACCTGATGAATTGACCCAAGGCAAGCCATGCTATCTTAGCCTCAGAGGACATCCATGGCAAAACCTCTCTGAATAAACCTTGCAAAAAAAAAACCCCATAATAGGTTCGTGTTGCTATGAGTAGGAAATGACTTGAAAGGTTGTGTGGTGGTGTGTGTTGGATCTTCTATTGTTATTCTGCTTTTTTCTTGCTTTTTTTTTTTTATTTGCTCTTCATAGGGCTAAGGCTTAGCTAAGTCTGGATAAACCTGGACAGAAGTAGAGGCTTAATGTTTCATTCTGCTCCTCCTTGTTCACATATTTCAAAGTTGGTGAATTCTGAGTACACAACCCAGTATGTTCAGAATAATATGTCCATTGCAATAAGACTCCCTTTGAAATCACTGATCATTTTCCTCCCTAATGTACTAAATACAAGACAAAAAAAGTCATAAACTGTCCACAGTATACCTACCCACAATACAGACTCCTTCTTTTCCTTTGACTCTTCACAAGCTAAGTAGATAAGAAAAAAAAATTAAGAATCTAAGAACAAGCAGATCTTGGCCCACATTCTCTCTCCTCGGCTGATGAAACTGATAAGCCTGGAAGCACAGCATGGTTTAAATCTCCTGTAATAAGCAGCATTCTAGAAGTATATACCTTTCATACAAAGTTCTACATTCCGGGACGGTGCATAACTATTTATCAATGCCTTCAAGGTTTGACTTGATTCACTGGATCTGCAGAGGCAGCCACTGTGCATTTGTCATTGCACCATGAGGCCAATGAGGAGGCACATTGTCAAGTACTTTGAGGCTTCTTAGCTTAGGAAAAAAAAAATAATAAAGATATAAAAATTTAGATGCATTGTATAGCATGGGAAGGCAAAGCTCAACCCTAGGACTATATATGACCTTCCAATGTGGTTTTTACCATCTCATCTACTCCAACCCCCCTAGACAGACCTTTCTTCCTGTCCCAAAGGGTGGATTGACTCATGTTTAACCCTCCAGGAAGGGGAAATCACCTTTCAATAGGGTAGCAGGTGCTCTTGAGCTAGTCAGCATAAGGGGGAAAATTTTTCGATAGACTCTTGTTGTTTAGTCCTAACTAAAATAGAACGGCAGAAGTGCCATGCAATTTTTTTCTGTTTTGCAAATACTGTACACACACATGGCTTGGTGGCAAGATGGCAGTGGACTGGCAATGGCATCATGCAGCAGCCCAACCCCAGACTGATGGGATCCTGACTGCACAGTGGTACAGCCCCCAGGAGCAGAAAAGGTCTACATGGAATTTTATTAAAAAAAAAATAGGGATGTAGTTAATACTTGTTCCTCCCCAAATAAAATTTTCCTGTGGTCCCAAAATTTCTAGCGGTGCAGAGAGTGAAAAATTGAAAATAGAACCTAGAACCTTTCTATTTGTTGTGTTTACATTCCCTTAGTAACTTGGCCTGCCCCTTTTCTTTGACTGCCCAAACTGGACTTTTGAATTGCTCAACTGAAGTTTTAAATAACTGCTGTGCTGGCAATTTGGAGACTGAAGGAAAAGTTTCATTTGCAGATGGAATTGTTATTTCAGCAGGTAATGTCCTCATTTCCCTTACCACATTTTGGTAACCCCTCTTGATAACTGGTGATGAAAGGAAGCAGCCAGCAAAGGTGATGTACAAAAGAAGCAGGCACGTACCTTGAAAGAGGTACTGAATTGTTGGAATTCTTTTTTCCTTCCCTTTATATTTCTTGATGCTAGAGGAAGAAGAAAATTGAACCTCTCTGTTACGTGGAAGGACATGCTGCCTCAGCTTGAAGGACCATCATCTCTCACTTTTCTGTCTACAAGCCTGCTACAAAGCGTATTGTTGTCTTTTCACCCCCTGAAGACACGCAAAAGAATCCTTTGGTTTGGCTGCTGAAAACTTTTCTTTCAATAAAAATAAGTGCAGATGTGTAGTGGTTTAGCAATTTCTATCTCCCTCTTTGTTAAAGGTCTGAGAGGAAGATCTTTATCACCATCATTATCACAAGCCATGCGTCATTTGTTGTGTTTGTATGTCATGTTGTACCATATGTGTAGGAAATATTTTATACGATGTTGTACTGTATACATATCAAATGAATTTAAAGTTTTGGACAATGCAGAATATTTATTTGTTTATTTGTTTATTCAATGCAGAATATCATTTATTGAAGTGCAGAAATATTTATTCCTGCACAGAAAATCTTCCCTGCAGAAAATGACGTTACTTACGTAAATCAACCATGTGTGAATTTTATGCAGAATAAATTCATCATGACGGTATTTTTCTGCACAGAAGACAGCAAAATCTATGCAGAAAGAAACATTTCTGTGTTTTCATATCATTTTTCATACAGAAAATGTTGTTTTCTGTGCATAAAATGCTGCTTTCTTTGCCAAACAATCATATGCAAATTTTGCACCAAGTAAGGCCATTTCTGGAAAGAAGTCAGCATCCAGATTGGAAAAAGGCCTCTCCAGGGCCAAACATGTGTTCGGGAATTGAGAGATTTTTGGTAATGAGACTCTCAATCAGCAAAGTATCTTAGTAATTGCACAAAAATGGAAGTTGAACAGATTACCAGTCCCACTTCTATCACTCCATCCCAAACACACTTAACCTAGCTCAAAATAAACACAAAAAACAATTTGGTTAAAAATATAAAAGAATTTACTCACAAAATCTTGTGCATAGTCTACACAGGTTCAATTCTTGAAGAAGGTAGCAAGAAAATTAAGCACTCACATGCTTGCTGAAAATAATCCCTGTTAGGAGATCTCAGGGCATGCTTTCAGGACAAAAGGTGAAGACAAAAGGAAGGAGTAAATGGTAAGAGAACCTTTTTAAGACCGAAGAATGTGTACCTGCTGGAGGAAGAGGTGTTGACCAAAACAAACAGGAAGTTTTCTTTAGGCTATCTCTCTATGCCTACAATAAACATGCAAACAAACTAGCCAGTTAATTAAGCATGCCAAGGTTGCCACTCCCAACACCCCTTCTCAACCGTGCATGCACCCCTGAAGTCCCATCTTGACTCGCAGGTTCTCAAAGCCATCTCTTGGTAGAGGTTTGGTCAGGATATCAGCTACCATCTCAGTGGCTGGACAGTAGATCATCTTGATCATTCCATTCTCTGTCAGCTCACGTACTTTGTGGTATCTTGTTCCTATGTGCTTGCTGCGTGGTGTCATCTTCTCTGTTTGAGAAAGTTTAATACAGCTCTGGTTGTCTTCCATAACTTGAATTGGTTTTTCTTCATTTATTCCAAAATCAGACAACAATTGATCAAGCCATAGTAATTCTCTACATGCTTCTGATGCTGAAATATACTCTGCTTCTGTAGAGGATAGAGCCACCACACTCTGCTTGTTGCTGCCCCAAGAAATAGGGCCATCTCTGTACAAAAATAGGAAACCACTGACTGAGTGATAATCTGAACTATTACCCTCCCAATCTGCATCAGTGTAGCATACTAACTTTGGATTGCTACTAGCTGGTAGCTTCAATTTAAAGTTGATAGTCCCTTTTAAGTATCTAGCTACCCTTTTTACTCCAGTCCAATCTTTCTTTGTGGGTGAGCTAACTTTCCTGCTCAGAATCCCTACAGCAGATGCAATATCAGGTCTTGTGTTGGTAGACAGGTACAGAAGTTTTCCTATTGCTGTTCTGTAGAGACTATTATCTGGTAAAACATCACTTTCTTCAGTATTTTTAAGAAAATCTGTGGTCATGGGCGTTGCTACAGTGTAGGCATCTTGGAGTCCTAAGCTTTCTAAAAGTTCAGCAATCTTTTGTTTTTGATTTAGTAGAAAAGATCCATCTTGTTCTCTTTGAATCTCCATGTCCAAATAGTATTTTGCATCTCCTAACTCTTTCAATTCCACTTCTTTGTTCAAGTGATGTACAACTTCTGAGTAGTCTTTATTACTGTTGGTGGCTATAATCAAATCATCAACATAGGTCAGGATAAAGGCTGAATAACCTTCTTTGGTTCTGGTGTATAGACACTGATCTGCTTCTCCTTGCTTAAAGCCTAATTGTTTCAACATTGTGTCTAGTTTCTCATTCCAAGCTCTAGCAGCCTGTTTAAGTGCATACAAACCCTTGTTAAGCTTTCAAACCAGATGTGGTTGCTTCTGGTCTACAAAGCCTGGAGGTTGTTGCATGTACAGTTCCTCTGTTATTTCTCCATGTAAGAAAGCAGTTTTTACATCAAGGTGTCTGACATCCATTTGTTTGGAAGCAGCTAGACTGAGAAGCAGTCTTATGGTACTGTGTTTGACAACAGGCGCAAATGTCTCATCAAAGTCTATTCCAAATTTCTGTGAGAAGCCTTGAGCAACTAGCCTTGCTTTGTAGCATTCCACCTTTCCTTGTGCATCCAGTTTCAACTTGAAGACCCATCTGGATCCTATGGCTTTCTTTCCTGGTGGAAGTTCAGTAAGTGTCCATGTTCTATTCTTATGCAGTGCATCTATTTCTTCTTCTGCTGCTTTTCTCCACTGAGCTGCCTCAGTCGCAGGCATCTGTTCAATTTCTTCAAAGCTTGATGGTTCATTTGGTAACACTGATGTTGCGAGGTAGGACAAGTGTGGAGCTGGTACACCTTTGTTGGGTCACATTGAGCATCTGGGAACCTGTTCTGTCTCTGCAACATCCTCCGGTCCAGGTCAGAGCCATCTGCATCCCCTTCTCTTAGTGTACTGCTCTCTGCCTTTAGCTTGCTTTATGCAGCATATATCTCAGTCATTTGTTCAGAATCAGGTTGTGTAGCTGCTTGTTGTATTTCAGATGAAGGCAACATCTGCACTTCTAAGAGAGGTTCAACATCTTGCTCTTCTTCTTCCAGTAATTCTAAGATAGTCTCTCGTTCATCTGGATAGTCTATGACAGTTCCTCTCTTATCAACTCTACTTTGTTCATCAAAGTAAACTACATGCCTGGTAGCAACTCCACCAGTCTTTAAGTTCATTACTCTATAGCCTTTGCTTCCAGGAGCATAGCCAATTAGAATAGTCTGCTCTGCTCTTGCACCTAGATTGTGTCGCTTCTGTCGTGGTATGTATGAATATGCAATACTTCCAAAGGTTCTAATGTGTTTCATGTCTGGTATTCTGCCATGCCATAATTGAAATGGTGTTTGTGTGGTGCCTTTTGTTGGCAATCTATTCTGGAGATATGTTGCGGTCATAAAGGCATCACCCCAAAATTTACTGGGAAGATAAGCATCTGCCAGCATGCACTTTGTCATCTCCAGGAGAGATCTCAGTTTCCTTTCAGCAATCCCATTCTGCTCAGAAGTGTAAGGAATGCTCCTCCTGTGCAAAATGCCATGCTCTTCCAGGAAAGCTTGTGTGCGATGTGAAATGTACTCACCAGTGCCATCTGTCTGGATGGCTTTAGGTGTTCTCTCAAACTTGGTTCTCACCATGACAACATACTTCTGTAACATGTCTTGGGCATGACTCTTCTCTTTCAGAAAATAAGTAACACAATACCTTGAAAAATCATCCACAAAAATTAAAGCATATCTGTTTCCACCAAGTGAAGGAACATTAAATGGACCACACAAATCACTGTGAATGAGATCCAGTACCTTAGTGGTTCTCTTTTCAGTCCTTGGATGAAATGAGGGTCTGACTGACTTTTGTTCAACACAAGTTACGCACCTGGTAGTACTCTCATTGTATCGTTGATTCACCTTGATTCCTGTGGCCAAATTCTGGTTCTGTAGTTCAAGAACTGCCTTCGGATCATGATGTCCAAGACGTCTGTGCCATAAATCAAGGCTGTTCTCATTCATCTGTGCTCTAGCAACATTAGCTTGTTGAGCTGAAAGATGTAACTCATAGACACCATTATTCTCAAATGCTTCTGCAAAAAGGACATTATCTTTGGTAACTGTGCATTTTCCTTGTTTGAAAAGTATTTCAAATCCTTTCTTATCCAAAGCAGACACACTGAGCATGTTGCAGTGTAATTCAGGAACAAACAAGACATCACTTGCTACATTCTGGGTAACTTTGCCATTAGGCAATAGACAGTTTAAAGTGCAGCTTCCTGATCCCAGGATCTGCATGGATTCAGCATTTGCAGCTTGAATTTTTCCTGTTGCATCTCGATCAATTTTATCAAAATAAGCATCAGAAAATGTGCTGTGATTGGTACAGCCAGAATCTATAATCCAACAATTATTTTTCTGCTTGTAGTCATTAACTGCCAGAGTCTGTCCCATTAAAAGAAAATTACTTTCTCTGTAAGACAGTTTGCTTGATTCACCTACTTCATGCTGCCTTTGTCTTGTAAATTTCTTACTTGGAGAGCTACCATTGGCTGAGGACTTTTTGGGAATGGTACAGTTTCTTGCAATGTGACCCTTCTTATTGCAGTTATAGTGACTGAGCTCTGATTGGTCCCTAGGAAGAGCTTTGGGTCTGCCCTTCTTAGTGGCCAGGTAATTTGATCCACTTGGTCTCTGTGTATGATCAAAAGGGGCGGTCCCTTGGTCAATGCATTCTTCTCGTAGTTTAGACATAACTTCATTAAAGGTTAGCCCTTTTAAGTTTTGTAAGAGAGAGATGAAGGGATTGAACTGTGATCCTAGAGTTCCAGTCAGGAAACAAACCTTTTGTCTATCAGAAAACTGGAATCCACAGGAATTCAACTTATCTAAAATCATAATCAGTTTGCTGATATAAGATTCACAACCTGCTTTAGTATGAAGGCAAAGCTGTACAAGTTCCCTCATCCAAATTGACTGAGACTTTTCATATGAAAGATCATAAACTTCTTTAATTTTGCTAACATTTCCTTTGCAGTGGTACACTCTCTTACATAAAGTAGCTGATTAGCCTCCAATGCATTACCAATTAGGTACTGTGCTGTGGCATCTTTTCTCAACCATTGTCCTGCAGCTTCACCACTTGGTTTCTCTTTTTCAATTGCATCCAGAACATTATGGTGATTAAAGGCTAAATTTAATTTTTGTCTCCATTCTGTATAGCTCTCATTGGTGAGTCACACAAGTCTGGGTTTTGAAGCTAGGTCTAAATCTGCATGCAGCATTTTTGCTTTAGTTAGCAATTCCCCCCCCCAAAAAAAAAAAAACAGCATCCAAAAAGGTAAAAGATAAAAATTCTCTAGTTAGATGTGTGTTTCCAAAAAGGGGGGAAGGTGGAAAAAAAAACCAGCCCCTTTCACAAGAAATACACAATGCAAAAAATAACTAAAACCCGGAAAATCTGGTAACTGTTCTGTTCTGGGACCCCATAACCTGTTGGGGAATTGAGAGATTTTTGGTAATGAGACTCTCAATCAGCAGAGTATTTTAGTAATTGCACAAAAACGGAAGTTGAACAGATTACCAGTCCCACTTCTATCACTCCACCCCAAACACACTTAACCTAGCTCAAAATAAACACAAAAAACAAACTAGCCAGTTAATTAAGCATGCAAAGGTTGCCACTCCCAACAACATGTGACTAAGGGCCTTTCTGCACTATACTGTTATAGTGCTATTATTCCACTTTCAACCTCTTATGCAATCCTGAGGTTTGCAGTTTAGGGAGGGGCACTTAGAATTATTGGCCAGAGAGCTCTTTGGCCTCAGAAAATGATATCAAATAAGTTGTCTATATTTACTATCCAAATCCTTATGTGTAACACCCATCAAAAACATTTCTGATGATGGCACAAAATCCACTTTTTTTAAATTAATGTATAAATCTGTGATTAATAACCTTTTTTGTTCTTACAAGTCCACCACATATGAAACTGATTTCCAGAGAAGACTTAGCTGGGCCATTCTCTGTGCTCCTCTTTACGCTGATTTTGGTAACTGCCTCTCTGACAAGAGAAGGACTTCTAATGAGTAGCTGCTGCAATTTCAAATGGTCTTTGATGTAACTATGTTCTAATACTGCTTAATTCTTTTTATCGTTATTGCTTATCTTGTCTTTATTGGCACCTGTTTTTATGTTGTCAATTGCCTGGGTGGGGACGTAAGCTGGGTTTTAATAAAGCAGTCAAAATAACTTTTGATTTGTAACATATTACTCCCAAGCTTTCTGCTGCCACAGTGACAATCCTCCTGAAAGATGATTGGGTCACACTGAATACATTTACAGAGGGATGGAACTGCTGTGGAATGCTTACAAAGAGAAGCAGTGTGTCCATCAGTTACTTTGTCCTAGACAGAACAGTCCATCAGTTACTTTGTCCTAGACATCTGTACCTTCTTCATTAATTTCTGAGAAGAGCCAGTTGGGTCTCCTCTGCTAAAGGCTAGGACACATGGCCAAGCTGGTGAGTGACTGGGATTTCAGGAGCTCTCCCATCTCCTTTTTGAGAGTGGGTAACTGTGGAAGGCTGCAGGGGAAAATTCACTCCCCTGGTAACCTTGGAAAGATGCACCCCTTACCATTCGCTACACAAAAAATGCCCCAAACACTTGGGGGGGGCAAAAATGCCTCCTACACCCCAGAGGGCATTTGGAGGCAAAAATGCAATTGTCTGGCAAAAAAATATTTTTGACCCCTGGGGGGCTCACAACAATGGATGAGAGGGCTGCATGTGGCCTCAGGGGTGCAGGCCATATGCTTAAAGGAAACAGAAAGTGTACTTAATGCCAGACCATAAATCTGTTGTTTGATGGAGTGCTCCACAGGCAAGCTTGGTTGAGGTGCACCCCTAACATCAACGGGAGCTCTCCATGGAGCTGCTTTGTTTCTACTTTTTGGACAGTTTGACTTCTATATGGCCACTCTCCAGTTGAACATTTATCTTGCTCCAAGACTTTCATATGAACCAGAAATATAGAAGAGGCTCCATAAAAGGTGCCATTTTCACACTACGCTGTTATAGTGTTATTATTCTACCTTCAACATCCTGTGGAATTCTGGAATTTGTAGTTTACTGAGGCCAAAGATGCCTCTCCCTAAAGTGCAAATCCCAGGATTCCATAGGATGTTGGAAGTAGAATAATAGCACTGTAACAGTGCAGTGCAGAAATGGCCAGGGACTACACCTTGGCAAATGATGCTGGTCTCGATTGAGTGTTCAAAGACATGAGAGGATATATAGCAGAAGTGCCAGGAAGTACAGGCCTACGAGAAACACTACCATACCAAATTCACTTGAAGAAGACCAACCCAGTACATATTTCACTGATTCAGAAAGTTTTATTTTCTTTAAAGTTATGAACAGTCTAGGAAGAAATCCATTTCCATGTCATGAATGATTTAGGAAGATTCTGTTACTGTAGTTTCTAGTCCGAACTTGAGGGATATTAGATATCGTTTGATATCAAGAGTTTGGCCTCCACTACTCATTCCTTTGCACATGCTTGCGAGGCCCGCAGACAAGCATGTACACAAGAGCGGCCGAAAATAGCTGAACCATTCAAAAACAAGCCCAGGCAGGCCAGTAATTGCCAATTGCAGCTTTAGGAGACCTCCAGGCAAGTACCCTTTTAAGATCACATTATGTATGCACGCTGTTTACAAAAGATCCTCTGCCCCGAGCAGGCAGCTTGACGAGCGGAATATCCAACTCTCAAGCACTCCGTGTTTGCATACTGTCTACTCTATTGACAACACTGTCACAATTCAATCATATAAAGTACTGACCTTTTGGAGGCTTTGTCTCCAGCCCAAAATCCATTGTTTTCCCCAGGAACGGACTGGCCTACAGGCACATTTTCCGCTATAAGAACGCCAGATTTTGAGCATCTCATCGAATCGCTCGTGACTTGCCTCCCGACTTGCTGCCTCTCCATTTGACGAGCCTCCCCTCAGGCTCCACATATGGAGAAGCTACACTCCCCAGCTTCTTTCCTTTTACCGGACTACAGGACCAGGTGTAGTATTTCCCCCAAAATCCTCCTGAAAATCCCCTATCTATTTTCCTCTCTGTATTTCCTTAGGACTGTGTGCATGATTGCACAATTGTGCAGTATTTCTTAATTTTCGAAGTGAGTGAGTGCGTACATTTGCTGTGACTTTATAAATAAAGGAAAACAATTATTATTTAATTCTGTTTGATTATTGACTCGGCCTGACCCTGTAGACACTGGGTAAAAGATCTCACTACGTTGCCTTGCCTCTAGCATTGCTACCTAATGCTCTAGCTAATTCCCATTCCCCATAATTTTCAGCACATTAAGGTGTCCCTCATGGGACCCCCAGAAATCAGGGTAACAATTCTCCATCCTATTCAATGGCTGTTCAATCTTCTGAGGTGGTCATTGTGTCCTACATTGGTGAAGAAAAGAAAGCACTTCATTTAAACTTTGATGACATTAATGAAAACAATCCTCTTTCTCCTGCTGCTACTACTAATACTACCAATGGTAAACACTACAGCTTTGGTACATTTTTCTACCATCTCTGACTTATGGTAACACTAAGAGGAACCTATCATGAGGTTTTCTGGGGTGGGGAGTGTGTGAAGCACCCATGGTAATGCAGTGGGTTTCCATGGTCAAGCCGGGAACCAAATCCTAGTCTCCAGGGTCACACTTAAAAGCTCAAATCACTACACCATGCTGGCTCTCTTTTGGTACATTAACACTCCATTATTAGAGAAGTAAATTTGAATTGTTCTATTTAAAAAAGCAATGGAGGAACACTACTCCCCCCAAACACAATGCTACGGAGGAACCAGCCTCTTCCTGTGCTGCACTGAGGAAGGAAACACTTGATAGCCCTTCCACCCTTTCCGCACAGCTACTAACAACATGATCATTGCACGAAAGGAGGCCATAACAGGATTTTCTTCTGATAATAATATATTGAGAGATCATGACGGCTGGGGACGCAACAGGTGTGGAACCACAATGACATCATTCCCAGAGGAGAGAGCAGAGGGTGAGCTGGGTCTGTGAAGACATCCTTGACCAGGTGTTGTTTACAGGCTTGTGGGGCCGTGCTTGCTTGTTGTCTGTTTGTTTGCTTGTTTTTGTTAGGTCTCCTTGTGCTGGCCGTGTGCTCTCCCTGAGCACACGGTCTGACTAAAGAGGGGGAGGAGCCAGCTAGGGGGAAGGAGTCTTATTAGGAGCTCCCAACGGCGCGCGCCAAAGGCACGCTCAGTTGAAGCCCTCTTCTTCAACCTTTTGAATTCATCCCTTGGCGATCAGCAGAGGAGACATACTTGATTCAGTTGAATTTTAGAAAGAAAGCCCTGTTATTCTTTCTAGACCTACTCCCTGTACTACTCTCTGTAGTATCAAGGATGGAAGGTGAGGGAGCTGTCGCGGTCACCTGTAGCACTTGTGGGATGTTCCTTTTCTTGCCACAAGATGTTGTCGGGTACACCTGCACCAAGTGCAAGCTGCTGAACTTCTTGGAGGTTCGCCAGCTGAAGGCATGAGTTTCTAATCTTCATCTTAATAGGGAAGGTGAGGAGTTTTTGGATAGGGCAGAGAAGACCTTCCTGAAGACCGAATGCGCGGGGGAGCTGCCAGATCAGGAAGTCAGCACACTGGGCAGAGAAACGGATGCTTGGAGGAATGTCACACGGAGAAGTAGTAGGACCAGGAAGGAAACAGAGGCTCTCAACTTACACAATAGCTTCATAGTTCTCGGCCTTACAAACGATGAGGAGCACCAGGAGGAGGGAACAGAATGTCAACAAGAAGGAATCCAACTTCGGCAACAGGAACTAGATCAACACTCCCGGCCTCAACAGAGTGCCCAGGTAGTCCTAGAAGAACCTGCTTGTCGAGGAGCCCCGGACAAGCCTCAGAGGAGGCGAGTTCTGATTGTTGGGGACTCCTTGCTCAGAGGAACTGAACCAGCAATTTGCAAACCCGACAAGTTCAATCAAGAAGTCTGCTGTCTTCCTGGGGCCAAGATCAACCACAGAACGGAGAGGCTAACCAGGCTGGTCAAGCCCACTGACCATAAGCCCCTCATTGTGGTTGATGTCGGAACCAATGACACTGCGAGGAGCAGATTTTACCACATCACAAAGGACTACGAGCTTATGAGGACAAAGCTTAAGGACCTTGGTGCGCAGGTGGTCATTTCATCTCTCCTCCCTGTTCAAGGATATGGCGCACAAAGAGAAAGGGCAATAGCAGAGGTCAACAACTGGCTCCACACATGGTGCTGCCAGCAACAGTTTGGGTTTTTGGAACACGGCCTGAATTTCCATGAACGTGGGCTTCTGGCAAGGGATGGGCTGCACCTCACGAAACTTGGCAGGAATGTTTTTGCAAACAGTCTTGCATGGAGGATTCGGAGGTCTTTAAACTAAGTTCTGCTGGGGAGGGAGACAATATTATTCAGGGCAAAGACTCGGCGAGTGCAGGGGGAAAAGGCCCAAATGATATTGACCAAGTAGTACAAGCGTCCAATGGTGGGAGGAGTAGAAACTATAGTACAGGACTTGCAGGAAGGGCCCGGGGATATAAGTGTCTCTACACTAACGCGCAGAGTATGGGAAACAAGCAAGATGAACTTGAACTCCTAGTACAACAAAATAAATACAATTTGATAGGCATCACTGAGACCTGGTGGGATGAGTCTCATGATTGGAATGTAGGAATAGAGGGGTATAGCCTATTTTGTAGAAATAGACCAAACAAGAAAGGAGGAGGAGTAGCCTTGTATGTCAAGGATGTTTTCACCTCTGAAGAGATCCGTGACTTAAACCCAGAAAGCCAGGTCGAGAGCATCTGGGTAAGAATTAAGGGAGCGAGAAACAATAGGGATATTCTGGTGGTGGTTTACTACAGACCTCCAACCCAGACTGAGGACCTTGATGACGCCTTCCTCAACCAAATGACCACACATTCAAAAAGGAGAGATACAGTAATAATAGGAGATTTCAATTACCCGTATATATGTTGGCAGTCAAACTCTGCCAGGACAGCGAGGTCCAGCAAGTTTCTTGCAGACAATTTCATGGTCCAGAAGGTGGAAGAGGCCACAAGGGGATCAAATATTCTAGATCTGATCCTGACCAACAGGGATGACCTTGTTAATGAGGTAGAAGTGGTTGGATCTTTAGGGGGGAGTGACCATGCCCTATTGGAATTTGGCATTCAGTGGGAAGGAGAAGATAAGTGTAGCCAGACACTCATCTTAGATTTTAAAAAAGCGGACTTCTGTAAACTTAAGGAGCTGCTGGCTGAAATTCCGTGGTCAAGAAGAGTGAAAGAGAAAGGAGCTCAGGAGGCATGGGAGTTCCTTAAAAGGGAGATACTGAAGGCACAGTCTAAAACTGTGCCAATAAGGAGGAAACATGGAAGGCATCTGAAGAAACCAGAATGGTTGACTAAAGAACTCTCAGCTGAGCTAAGCGTTAAAAGAAACCTGTACAGGAAATGGAAGAGGGGGGAAACCACCAAAGAAGAATTTAAGCAAGTAGCTAGGAGACGTAGGGAGAAGGTCAGAAAGGCTAAAGCACAGAACGAACTTAGGCTGGCCAGAGACATCAAAAACAATAAAAAGGGCTTTTTTAAATATGTCCGCAGCAAAAGGAAAAAGAAAGAGGCGACACGGTCGCTGCGCAGAGAAGATGGCGAATTACTAACAGGAGGAAGAGAAAAGGCAGAACTACTTAACACCTTCTTTGCCTCAGTTTTTTCCCAGAAGGATACAAGCACTCAACCTGGCGGTTGGGGAGCAGGGGAGGAAGCAGGGGAAATGCGGCACATAATAGGTAGAGAGGTGATACAGGAATACCTGGCCACACTGGATGAATTCAAGTCTCCAGGGCCAGATGAATTGCATCCTAGGATATTAAAAGAACTGGCAGAGGTCATTTCGGAACCGCTTGCTATAATCTTTGAGAAATCTTGGAGGACAGGAGAAGTTCCAGCAGACTGGAAGAGGGCAAATGTCGTCCCCATCTTCAAGAATGGAAAAAAAGAGGACACAAATAATTATCGCCCAGTCAGCCTGATGTCAGTACCCGGAAAGATCCTGGAGCAGATCATTAGGCAGCCAGTTTCTAATCACTTAGAAAGCAACGCAGTAATCAAGAGAAGTCAACATGGATTTCTCAAAAATAAGTCATGCCAGACTAATCTTATCTCTTTTTATGATAGAGTTACTAGCTCGATAGATGAAGGGAATGCTGTGGATGTAGCATTTCTCGATTTCAGTAAGGCCTTTGACAAAGTTCCCCATGACATTCTTGCAAAGAAGCTAGTAAAATGTGGACTGGACAGAGCTACTGTCAGGTGGATCTGTAACTGGTTGACTGACCATTCCCAAAGGGTGCTCACCAATGGCTGCTTTTCATCCTGGAGAGAAGTGACTAGCGGGGTGCCACAGGGTTCTGTCCTGGGCCCAGTGCTGTTCAATAGTTTCATCAATGACTTGGATGAAGGAATAGAGGGCATGCTGATCAAATTTGCAGATGACACCAAATTGGGAGGGGTTGCTAATACGCCAAAGGACAGGATCAAAATTCAAAATGACTTGGACAGATTGGAGAGCTGGGCCAAGGCTAACAAAATGAAATTCAACAGAGAGAAGTGTAAGGTCCTACACTTTGGTAGAAAAAATGGAATGCAGAAATATAGGATGGGGGACACGTGACTGGATGGCAGTATGTGTGAAAGGGATCTAGGAGTCTTAATAGACCACAAGCTGAACATGAGTCAGCAGTGTGATGCGGCAGCCAAGAAAACCAATGCAATTCTCAGCTGCAGCAATAGGAGTATGGTGTCTAGATCGAGGGAGGTACTAGTACCACTCTACTCTGCTTTGGTTAGACCTCATCTTGAATACTGTGTCCAGTTCTGGGCACCCCAATTCAAGAAGGACATGGTCAGGCTTGAGCAGGTCCAGAGGAGGGCAACCAAAATGGTGAGAGGCCTGGAAGCCAAGCCCTAGGAGGATAGACTTAGAGAGCTGGGTATGTTCAGTCTGCAGAAGAGAAGGTTAAGAGGGGACATGAACGTGCCTATGTTTAAATATTTGTTTAAATATTTGAAGGGATGCCATGTAGAGGAGGGAGAGGGCTTGTTTTCTGCTGCTCCAGAGACCAGGACAAGGAGCAATGGATTCAAGCTGCAGGAAAGGAGATTCCACCTGAACCTCAGGAAGAACTTCCTGACAGTCAGGGCTGTCCAGCAGTGGAATATGCTGCCTCGGAGTGTGGTGGAGTCTCCTTCCTTGGAGGTTTTTAAGCAGAGGCTGGATGGCCATCTGTCTGGAGTGCTTTGAGGGTATTCCTGCATGGTAGGGGGTTGGACTGGATGGCCCGTGTGGTCTCTTCCAACTCTACATTTCCATGATTCTATGATTCTATGATCATGCTATGGCACATGTTGTAGTCTGGCTTCAATGGGTCCCCATGCCGGGATGGTGAAATCAAATGGCTTAAGTTAATTGAAGTGCAAATGGCCTAAGTTAATCTAAGAAGAATTTCTTATAATACTGAAAAATGTATTACAGTCAACCCTCCATATTTGCTAGGGTTAGTTGTACAGGACCCCCTGCAAAAATGGGAAAACTGGAAATGTCAGAAAGTTTGGTGAGTCTGTGGGAAGGCGGTGAGGCATAGTGGGGAGGGCAGTGTTACTGCCCTGGCTAGTCCGAGCTTTGGGGATATTAAAGATATCCTTTTGATATCACAATTCGGTCTCACTTCTCTATTCCCTTCCACATGCTTGCGAGGCCACCGGACAAGCACGCATACAAGCTCGGCCGTTAATTGCCGTAATATTCCTACTATAATACAGGCAGGCCAGAAATAGCTGACTCACTGCTTTAGGAGACCTCCAGGCAAGTACTCTAATGAGGTATGCACGCAACTTACAAAAGAGCCTCTGCCTCACAATGGCAGCTTGATGGGTAAACTATGCAATACCCAAGTACTCGGCGTTTGCATACTGGCTACTCTATTGAGAACCGCTACGACAACTCAATCATTCAGATTCTGACCTTTTGGAGGCTTTGTCTCCAACTCCAAATCTATTGTTTTCCCCCAAGTACGGCATAGCCTGCAGTCACATTCTCCTTATAAAAACCCTTGATTCCTAGACCTTCCTCAGAACGTTCCTGAGTTTCGTCCCGCCTTGCTGCTGCTTTGCTTGGGGAGCGTCCCCTCAGCTCCATGTGCTGAGCTACATCGCACCCCAGCCTCACTCTCTATTTTTCTGGGCTTTAGGACTTGTGAAGTATCACCCAAACCAGCAACTCCTCTAAAAATCCCTCTATACCACTCCAACCTTTATTTCTTTAGTTATCTTGTATGAGTGTGTCGCATACACTGTTTTGCTTGTGTTTAATAAACATCATTTATTGTTTCAACTTTTGTGTGCTACTTGACTTGACCCGACCCCGTAGACATAGGGTTCAAGATCTCGCTACGTTACCCTGCCTCTCCTAATGCTAAGCAGTGCTCTGACTTAATTTTCCCCACCTTTAGTTGAGCACATTTTGGTGTCCCTCCCGGGACCCCCAGTACACAGGGTAACAGCAGATACCACGGGTCCAAACCAGGTCAAAAATAGGAGAGGGAAAGGCGAAAGGGGATGGGTAGGTATGGTGGCCCTTTACTTCTTCTCTCTTATCCACCTGTTTTCTTGGGTATTGGGAGGGAGCACTGGAAGAGGATTTGTGGTGCTGAGAAACTTAACTGAGAGCTGTCATTAGCTGGCTAGGCAGTCACTGGAAGATTAGGATAAGGGAGGACCAGAGACAAGTTTTTGAAGGTCTGCATGGCCTGATCAGAGTGGCCAAGAAGGAAGGTTCCCCTGGAGAAGAAGTGCTTGAGCTAGGGGAGCAGGGCTTGGAGAAAACCAAATAATCAAATCCATGAAAGTTGAACTGGCAAATGTCAAGGGCCGACAGTTCTGCCTTTCTGCATGGCAACAAAGACTTCTAGTAGCAATAGCACTAAGGGCCCTTCTACACTACACTGTTATAGTGCTATGGTTCCACTTTCAACATCCTATGGAATTCTTGGGTTTACAGTTTAGGCAGGGACATTTAGAAATCTCAGCCAGAGAGCTCTTTGGCCTCAGTAAATTACAATCTCCAGAATTCCAGAAGATGTTGAAAGTAGAATAATAGCACTACAACAGCGTAGTGCAGAAAGGCCTTTAACCTGCATTCTAAGGAAAGAGGGAACATTGGAGAATTTTTTTTTTCACATTTCCTACAGAAAAGATATCTTGGGAACTCAAAACAATGTATTGGGGGAGCAATCAACTGCCAGGATATTTTTCACATTTAAGGATTTTTTTGCTGAAAATTTCGAAAGGCTCCTTAGAAACACACATGCACATACCCTTAGATTAAAAATAATATAGTTGCATACAAATGGTATCTTCTCTGACACAATTTTTGTGTATTTTCTTGTGTAAAGCTCATCTTTGTGTGTGTGTGTGTGTGTGTGTGTGTGTGATGGTGACCCTTCACAAGATTTTCACTTCCATGTCCTGAAATGGATTCATCCAAAGTGTGCAATTTTTTAAAAAAATATTTCCAAAATTTGACATTTTTCTTCATTTGCATCTGTATAAAACAAGTGCATATGTTCACCCCTTACTTTAAGAAGGAGGTTTCAGGATTCTTAGGTTCCACCTAATATAAGAAGTTCCCGTCTTATATTCCATGAATTGTTCATAAAGATTAGACTCAATATAGGAGAAATATCAGTCTGCACAACCCTCTGCAGATAAAGCCAGGGCACAGAGGGTTCCTTTCTGGAATGGTCATTAAAATCCTTGTGCAATGGGGAATTATTCAGTTGTTTTCTGCTGTTTAGAAGCTCTTAGAAGTACAAAGCCTCCACCCCTCTGGAGATGATTGGAGTATGCTCCACACAAGTACACAAAAGGGTTGTGTCTACTCTAGATTTAGTTTTTAGAGGGACAGCAAGAGCCTGATTCTTCAGAGCATCCATGCTAAGGTCTTCCTTGGGAGAAAAAAATCTTCTCCCTTCTGCAGGGATCTTCTGCAGTAGGTACTGAGATTTGTGGTCAAAGTGGTGAGTAAAAGAAACTTCACTATGTTTTTAAAAACTGTATGTGCTCATGGGTGTATGTGCTTTCCAGTTGCCTATCAACTGATGGTGACTCCATGAATTTCATAGGGCATTTTTTTTAGGCAAGGAATATTGAGAGATGGTTCTTTTGAAATATAGCCTCCAGGACCTTGTGTTCATTGACAGTCTCCCATCCAAGTACTAACGAGGACTGCCCCTGCTTAGTTTCCAAGACCAGAAATATCTCTTTCAATTTAACCAATCAATGCTTGAGAAAGTCAGTGTGGTCTGGTGGTTTGAATGTTGGACTGGGATTCTGGGAGATCAGGGCTAGAATCCCCACTTGGTCATAGACGTTGGTCTTTCAACCTCAAAGGAGTGCAATAACTACCTTGCCAAGAACACCCTGGGACAGGTTCACCTTAGGGTCACCATGAGTCTGAAAAGACTTGAAAACAGACAGCAACAATCAGTTTTTATAATTTCTGAATAATAACAGTATGCATTTTGGGAGAAGTGGAAGATATGACCTATGAGAGCTACTTTTAGTAATACTGGAAATCTCACAATGTGAGCTTTTATGGTGTGGAAGGAAAAGAAACAAAGTCCTGTTTTCTTGGTGTTCTCCAGTAAGGTCAATTTGTATTCATCTATTGTGTAGTGGTCTGAACTTTGGACCAAGATTGTGGAAAAAAGGGTTTGAATCACCACTTCAGGATGAAAACCTGATGAGTTGACCCAAGGCAAATCACACACTGGCCATTTCCGCACAGGGCGAGGGAATCGCCCCATGCCGCTACTTACTGGACTTCTTGGCTCCCTGGTCCAGTCCGTGCTGCTCCAGAACAGGGAGTGCTTGTCACTCGGCACTGCTCCGGGGACAAAAATGGTGGCTTCCAGTTGGTCGAGGGTCTCGACCAACCACTGAAGCTCACCAACCTAAAGCCCACCCCTGGCAGATTGCAGGCTCGCACTGGTGTGAGCCTGCAAATCTGCATCGGAGAGCGGGCATGGAATGGTGCACTCTGTGCTTTTGAAAGACCTGTTTTAAGCAGTCTTTCAAAAGCACCCTTGGGGTCGTTCCACTTGGGGTCATTCCAGAGTGGGCTGAGGTGCGGATCTACGTTAAGTAGGTCAGACCCAGTCCACTCCCAGGTGCAGACGTCCTCTCTGGAGGACGCTCTGCACCATTTCTATTAGCCCGTGCGGAAATGGCCTATGCTAGCGTTAGAGGACATCCATGGCAAAGCCTCTCTGAATAAACCTTGCAAAGAAAACCCCATGATATAAGTAGGAAATGACTTGAAGAGGTGTGGTGGTGTGTGTTTGTTGGATCTTCTGCTGTTATTCTGCTTTTTTCTTGCTTCTTCTTCTTCTTCTTCTTTTTTTTTCATTTGCTCTTCCATAAGACTAAGGCTTAGTTAAGTCTGGATAAAACAGGACAGAAGTGGAAGTTTAATATTTCATTCTGCTCCTACTTGTTCACATACTTCAAGGTTGGTGAATTTTGAGTACTTGACCCATTATGTTCAGAATAACGTGCCTATTGCAAATAGAATTCCTTTGAAATCACTGATCATTTTCCTCCCTAATATACTAAACACAGAAGAAAAAAAACCTCATGAACTGTCCCCAGTATATCTGCCCACAATACAGATTCCTTCTTTTCCTTTGACTCTTCCTAAGCTAAGTACATAAGAGAAAAAAAAGAAAAAAAAGAATCTAAGAACAAGCAGATCTTGGCCCACATTCTATCTCCTCAGTTGATGAAACTGATAAGCCTGGAAGCACAGCATGGTTTGAATCTCCCATAATAGGCAACATTCCAGAGGTATATGCCTTTCATATAAAGTTCTGCATTCCAAGATGGTGCATAACTATTTATCAATGTCTTCAAGGTTTCAGTGGATTCACTGGATCTGCAGAGGCAGCCATTGTTCAGTTATCATTGCACCATGGGGCCAATAAGGAGACACGTTGCCAAGTATTTTGGGGCTTTTCAGATTGAGGGAAAAAATTTAATAAAAATATTGAAATTTAGATTCACTGTACAGCAGTGGAGGGCAAAGCTCAACCCTGGACTACGTGTGACCTTCCAAGGTTATTTTTGCCATCTCATCAACTCCAACCCCCCTAGACAGACTTTTATTTCTGTCCCAAATGGTGGATTGACTCATGTTTAAGCCTCCAGGAAGGAGAAATCACCTTTTAATAGGGTAGCAGGTGGTCTTGAGCTAGGCAGCATAAGGGGGAAAAAATCTATGCTAGACTCCTGTTGGTTAGTCTCAGCTAAAATAGAGCCATGAAAACAACAGCTGAATGGTGAGCCAATATGTGCAGAAATCTGTTGGCTCAATGGTCACAATCTAGTTCAGCCTAAGAATTAGATTTAGGCCCATGGCCCTTTCTGCACCTTAACTTTTTCCAGCACTGGGGTGCACGGATTGCGCGAGCAGCCTCCAGTGAGAGGTTCTCGCATCCCTGCTGCTTCAGCTCTGCATGATCTGCCTGCTCATACAAGAGCCCCGCCTCTTACTTCTGCAGTGCAGCCTGGGAGTTTCCCAGGCTGCGCTGGGGCAGGAAGCACAACCGGTGCAGCTCTGGAGGCTCCAGAGGCACATGGGGCCCGGGACCAATGAGCAATTGCTCACCATCACTTCCAGCCAAAAATGAAAATTTGCGTGATCGGCACCTGCCAGCCCCTGGAGCATCTTGTGATTGTGAGTGCGTCGTGCAGATCATTCCTCACAATCGCACGATGCTTCAGGTGTCCTTTTACACGGGAAATGCTGTGCAGAAAGGGCCCATGACTTTAAGCCACTCCTGGTTTGGTTTGGGGTTTTTTGTGTGTGTCTGTGTGAGTGTGTGTGTAAATCCCACCCCTCTCCCCCAAAAAAGTGGTCCTAGGAGTAGAATAGCAGCCCCTGGACACAATGCTATTGCCTACCATGATGTAGAGAAAGTGAACAGAAAAAGGTTTCTTTTCTCTCCTACTCAGAATGCAAGAAGTGAGAGTGGTCAAAGCAAACTGAGGCCCTTTTCCCACTTTACCTGGTTCTGAAGCTATCGCAGGGGATCCAGGAAAACCCTCTTCCAGGAGGGAATCACTTCTGCTACACTCCCCTCTGCACTGGCTGCTTGCAGGACAGAAGGAAGCACAATGGCTCCACTCCTCCCTTCCGCAGCACTCTCCTAGCCCTAAAATAGATGACGATCAAAAACATGGCAGATATGCCACTATGTCCCCTAGAGGACATTGGGAAATGAAGCAATTTTTTGATTTTTTTAAAAAATATGTCAGTTTGTGTGCCCATGCTGCTTTGTATTACAATAGGCCGTGATTCACAAGACAGGTTATAAGCAGATGCTACCCATGGTGGCTCTAGATTGCCTCCAACATTGCCTTCACTGGATATGCATCAGAGCACAAGTAGCAGAGATAAAAAAGAGAGTTCTACTGTGTTCAGTAATACAATTGCGTACTCCAATTGCATACTCCCTAACTGGCAGAGACAGTACCAATGAATCCTCTCTCCTCCCTCTTTTTCAACTGCTTTCAAAATGTGTCTGTGAAGCAATGATCTGGGCAAGCTTGGATAAAACCAAGCAATTAGAGCTCATGGGATGCTGTGGTGGGCGAAGGAATTGCCCCATGGTGCTACTTACCAGACTTTTGGGCTCCCCAGTCTGGTCCACGCTGCTCTGGAGCAGTGCGTGGCCGCTGCTCCGCACTGCTCCGGGGACGAAAATGGCAGCTTCCAGTTGGTCGAGGCTCTTGACCAACCGCTGAAGCTCACCAGCCTAAAGCCTGCCCCCGGCAGATCACAGGCTCGTACCAATGCGAGCCTGTGAATCTGCATAAGGGAGCAGGCTCGCACTGGCGCGCTCCGTGCTTTTGAAAAACCTCAAGAAACAGGTTTTTCAAAAGCACGCTGGATGACCACTTCGGGTTGTTCCGGAGCGGGCTGGGGTGTGGATCTATGTTAAGTAGGTCTGGCCCAGTCTGCTCCCAGATGCAGAGGTCCTCCCTGGAGGACGTTTTGCACCGTTTTAAAAACCCCGTGTCGAAATGGCCTATTACTTAGTGCCTTTCCGTGCTACACTGTTATCGTGCTATTATTCCACTTTCAATATCCTATGAAATCCTGGGATCTGAAGGTTAGAGAGAGGTATTTACGATTCTCATCCAGAGAGCTCTTGAGCCTCAGGATACTACAAACCCCAGGATTCCACAGGATGTTGAAAGTGGAATAATAGCACTTATTCCACACAGCATAGCATGGAAAAGGTCTCAGATACACAACTGCATTTCTTTTTCCAAAATAGGCTGGTCTTCTTTTTTATATCTGTGTTTGTTTACTTCTAACATTTGAAAGAGAAGATTGATCACACTTTACAACATTGAAGTCACTGATCAACCCAGTAATTTGCACACACTGGTGAGCGCCTTCGGCCTTTCCGTACTACACTGTTATAGTGCTATTATTCCACTTTCAAGATCCTATGGAATCCTGGGGTTTGCAGTTTAGGGAAGGGCCTTTAGAATTCTCAGCCAGTGACCTCTTGGGCCTCAGTAAACTACAAACCCCAGCATTCCATAGGATGGTGAAAGTGATATAATAGCACTATAATAGTGTAATGTGGAAAGGCCCCTTGAGTCCCATGTACCAGATCCCGAGAGGTATCCTGATGGTAAAAGGACAGTTGAATAACAGGAGTCCTTGGAGGAGAACTGCAGGGCCAGTCTGGAAAGGAGACCCACGCAATCCTCTCTTCACCTCCCACTTTTCCATTTGTCATCATCTTACTGCAACTGCTGAAAACTAAGTTCAACGTCTAAGGAGTTTGCACTCGATCAATTCAGTGTGGGGAAAGGAGAGGAATGCTTGAGAATCTTGCTCTTCCTTGCAGACTCAGGCAAAAGCAAACTGCTGTACCCTACCCTAACTTGCTTGTTCTTCCTCATTAATGACTGTTGCCATCTTGACCACATTCTGATATTGTTTGGCCACATGCACACCAGTTTTTACCTGTAAAATGTTGGTGGTTGTGCCATTGGAAAGTGTTTTTATACTTGGTCTCACTGATGTACATTTTTGCTGAGGCCTGTTTTCAGCAACAATGAATAGAAATAAATAACAATGAATAACTGCAATGAATAATTTCGGCAGTTCTCTCCCCACTCTATAAGAATATGCAAGTCCATGCACAATTTCCAAGTGCTATATAGTTGAGAAAAACTGAATTGCAGAATGATGGATATGTTTTCTTTTCCCTGTCCAGATAATATGTTTTGGGGTAGAAAATGTGCTTTTTGATCAAAAAGCAATCATTCTACAAAAGGTTAAGGGTATTTTTTTTCCAAAATGCGTAGATTACTCTTCAAGAATGTTGCTTGCATTTAAAAAAAAAAGCCATCGGAAAACATGCTTCTTTTCTCTGAACTTGAGTCTATGTTTGTGTGCAAATGGAGCAACTGTGCAAACTGCATAAGCTTACCCACAGAATCATAGAATGATAGAGTTGGAAGAGATCACAGGGGCCATCCAGTCCAACTCCCTGCCATGCAGGAATACACATTAAAGCTTTCCAGACAGACAGCCATCCAGTCTCTGCTTAAAAACCTCCAAAGAAGGAGACTCTACCACACTCCAAGGGAGCAGATTCCACTGCCGTACAGCTCTGACCATCAGGAAGTTCTTCCTGAGGTTCAGGTGGAATCTCCTTTCCTGCATCTTGAATCCATTGCTCCTTGTCTAGCCTCTGGAGCAGCAGAAAACAAACCTGCTCCCTTCTCAACATGACTTCCCTTCAAATATTTAAACATGGCTATCATGTCCCCTCTTAACCTTCTCTTCTGCAGATTAAGCATACCCAGCTCCCTAAGCCGTTCCTCATAGGGCATGTCTTCCAGACCCTTCACCATTTTGGTTGCCCTCCTCTGGACACATTCCAATCTGTCAATATCCTTGAACTGAGGTGCCCAGAACTGGATACAGTATTTCAAATGAGGTCTATTATCTATCATATTAATGAGTACAACCCAAATCCTTAATTACCTTCCTCTGTCACTCCCAGTGTCTACGCTCTTCTTTTCTACATCCTCACACAATATGTTGCCCTCACTGGTGGGAGACAGAAAAGGGCCCTTGTAGTTGTCAGATAGGTTCTTTTAATGTGTAGTTGTCAGGTAGGTTCTTTTAATGTGTAGTTGTCAGGTAGGTTCTTTTAATGTGTCTCCACGGATGTAAGTTATCTTCACATATTTAATCATCTTCCCACATCTCATCTAGAGAAGACAGAATTTGCGGTCAGTCATCTATGCCAGCCATACTATGAAGACCAGACACTTTTTCTTGCTTTTCTTGCTTCTGGTGCTCCTTCCTAATCCAGGTAAGTTCAACACTGGAATGGACATCTCCAGAAATGTCAGATTATTTGACAAAGTGGGCCTCCTTTGGAATTTCAGTCTTCCTGCCCAGATTCTCTGATACGCATGCAAGTTGTATACATTCTTATGTCTTCATGTATTTCATCTGAATATGTAAATAGTAGTAACACAGTCTTCAGAGAGCTTCTATTCATTCACAGCATTTGGTTAAATACTTTTTAGAAAGGGAACACTATTTCCCCTCAGTCACATTAGAAGAATGGTCCAGAAGGGCAAAGGGTTTGATCAACTCCAGTTGGAGGAAGGGGTGTTACAGGTAAGAGGGACATAAAAGTTCCAGAAAATTGGAATGCGGTTTTGTAAAATATCTTTTTGATGTGAGGAGCTCCTGTGTCACATGTGATTCTATGAAATGATCTGTGAGGAAGGGGTTGGGAGAGCCTGAATTAGCTGCCACTGATCTGGGAGCCAGAAGCATCTATAAAGCAAGTTCAGTTGGTAAAATAACAAAAGCAGAATATATTAATATATCAGCAATCATACCAAAACTTTGTAAGGATAAGGATAAATTGCAACAATAGGTGGTCCCCTCAAATCACTAGAGGATGCATATCCAATGTTTAAGAAATTGGAAGACAACAGGGGGGCTTTGGCCAACAGTTTCAGAATCACAGTGTTCAAAACCGCTAGACTCCACGTCCAACCAGCTTAAGATGTCATACTGGTCATTTCAAAATATAAATAGTTGATGTTGAAACTAAATTATGCTTGACTCCTCAAAGGATTACCCTCAAGTCTGCCCAACCTTTTTGGAGAGGGTGCCATCTTCTATCTCTATTTTTGTTGCAGAAAACTTGGTGCTCACTTTTGATTTTAATGAGACACCTGATTTTGAACAATGTCATCTTCTTGAACTTTGATACAATTCCCACTTATTCCAGCTCAAAAAAATAAGCAATGCAGAAGCTTTATTCTTTTCAACAGATCAGCAAATATGAATCCATTCTTGTATATACTACACAAGAAGGAAATCAATAACTCTGTAAGCATATAATCCAGCTTCAGGTCATCTAAGCTTCCAATCTGTGAACAGCAATATTGTCCAGATAAATGGGCTAGCATCAACATTCTCCTTATACCACACTTAAGTACCAAAACTTCAAGACAATCAACAGGTAACTTTGCAATCTTTTAGGCTACTGATTAATATAAGGATCCTTTAGCACCTTTGAAACTTTCTGAGAAGAAGAACTTTCTGGTATATGTTCTCATGGACTGGTGAATATTTTATCTTTCCTACCTTCAAGTTTAAGTCTTTTTGCTGCAGTGAAAACACATGTATAATATGGAAAACTGGATCAGACATGGAGGAAAGAGGCATGAAAACTGACAGAAGAAACATCAACAATTTGAGATATGCAGATAACATCATGCTGCTAGCAAAAATTGCAGAGTTGGAACAGCCATTGAGCAAAATCAACAAAGAAAATGCAAAATCAGGGTGACCACTGAACACTAAGAAAACAAAAATAATGACGATAGAGGATTTATATAGCTTCAAAGTAGACCATGAATCCTATACACTGTTGTTATGGAAACAAGGGACTCTTCTCCTACTCAATGGTGACTTCTGTCCTTGAATAGGAGATGGAAACTCCTCTTCTTCTTTTGATTAAAAATTGCTGCCACCACCTACTGGATTGAAAATCCCCGTGCCTGTGGCACAGTAGGACACCACTGGAGAAACAACAATCTCTAAGCTTAGAAATCCCTTTCCTTCCCCAACCCTCTCTGGAAAAGAGGTATTCTATCTTTGCACGTAGTCAACAAACATACGGAAGGAGAGAGTGAGAACAGGGAGTTGTTTAAGGAAAGTGTTTTATTCTAAGAAGAGGCAATCCAAAGATAAAAAGATAAATCATTCATGAAGGCTGCTTTCTCTAGGCCTTGCTTGCAGTTACAAGTTACAGACAGCTGCATCATTTCAGCCAGAGTTTTAAAAAATAAAAAACCCTAATGCGACTAGCTAAAATGTCATAACTACACACATTGTTGATCAGATTCTGAGATGATGTGTGGGAAGGGAAGCTGAGAGGTGAGGCCTAGAGAACCCAACCTGCAGTCAGCAGTAGGTCTGCCTTTTCTTTTGTCTCTCACTCCCTCATGGTCCCCTGAGGCCTTTTAAACTTTCTTGACCAAAGTAGAATCATAGAATCATAGAAATGTAGAGTTGGAAGACACCACACGGGCCATCCAGTCCAACCCCCTACCATGCAGGAATACCCTCAAAGCACTCCAGACAGATGGCCATCCAGCCTCTGCTTAAAAACCTCCAAGGAAGAAGACTCCACTACACTCCGAGGCAGCATATTCCACTGCCGGACAACCCTGACTGTCAGGAAGTTCTTCCTGAGGTTCAGGTGGAATCTCCTTTCCTGCAGCTTGAATCCATTGCTCCTTGTCCTGGTCTCTGGAGCAGCAGAAAACAAGCCCTCTCCCTCCTCGACATGGTATCCCTTCAAATATTTAAACATAGCTATCATGTCCCCTCGTAACCTTCTCTTCTGCAGACTAAACATACCCAGCTCTCTAAGTCTATCCTCATAGGGCATGGCTTCCAGGTCTCTCACCATTTTGGTTGCCCTCCTCTGGACCTGCTCAAGCCTGACCATGTCCTTCTTGAATTGGGGTGCCCAGAACTGGACACAGTATTCAAGATGAGGTCTAACCAAAGCAGAGTAGAGTGGTACTAGTACCCCCCTCGATCTAGACACCGTACTCCTATTGATGCAGCCGAGAATTGTGTTGGCGTTCTTGGCTGGCCCAT
This sequence comes from Cyclura pinguis, assembly GCA_030412105.1. Lineage (NCBI taxonomy): Eukaryota > Metazoa > Chordata > Lepidosauria > Squamata > Iguanidae > Cyclura > Cyclura pinguis. The sequence goes on along the minus strand of CM059599.1, from coordinate 9,347,747 downwards.
CACACTGCTGACTCATGTTCAACTTGTGGTCTATTAAGACTCCTAGATCCCTTTCACACGTACTGCTATCCAGCCACGTGTCCCCCATCCTATATTTCTGCATTCCATTTTTTCTACCAAAGTGTAGGACCTTACACTTCTCTCTGTTGAATTTCATTTTGTTAGCCTTGGCCCAGCTCTCCAATCTGTCCAGGTCATTTTGAATTTTGATCCTGTCCTCTGGCGTATTAGCAACCCCTCCCAATTTGGTGTCATCTGCAAATTTGATCAGTATGCCCTCTATTCCTTCATCCAAGTCATTGATGAAAATATTGAACAGCACTGGGCCCAGGACAGAACCCTGTGGCACCCCGCTAGTCACTTCTCTCCAGGATGAAAAGCAGCCATTGGTGAGCACCCTTTGGGAATGGTCAGTCAACCAGTTACAGATCCACCTGACAGTAGCCCTGTCCAGCCCACATTTTACTAGCTTCTTTGCAAGAATGTCATGGGGAACTCAAAGGTTCTCACCTTTCTCCCCATGATTGGGCAATTATCTCTATGACCTGTGATGTCCTTGTGAGGCTGATCCCCCAATATAATGTAACTAAACCCAGCACCTTATTAACCCCTTGGTTGCCTGGAGAGAACTATCTTCTTTCAGCTTTATTACCTGAATAATGGGAATCCCCATTATCACAACTGCCACAGCCGTAGATCAAAATGGAGACTGTAGCCAACAATCAGAAAAAAGACCAGGACTTGGAAGAACAACTATGAAGGAATGGGATGAGACAATTTAAACACCAGTGTCAGAATCATACATGTCATAATATTTTTGATCCCTATGTATGATTGTGAAAGTTGGACAGTGAAGACAGCTGACAGGAAGAGAATTAACTCATTTGAGAGGTAATGCTGAAGGAGACTTCCATGGATACCATGGACTGGCAAAAAGGCAAAAAAGGAGGGCCCAAAAGTAAATCAGGCTCTCCCCAGAAGCCCAAATGACTGCATTTAGACTGTTGTACTTTGGGCATATCATGAAAAGGCACGGCTGATTAGAGAAGAGAATAATGCTTGACAAAGTGGAAAGCAGTAGGAAAAAGGGAAGACCGCTTTATAGGTAGATAGACTCCATCAAGGATTCCAGGGCTGCTTTGAGTTTGCAAGAACTGATCAAGTCTCTTGATAACATGAATAGTGGAGGTATCTCATTCATGGAGCCACCGTAAGTAAAAAAATAACTTGACACCAATTAACACCAAGGAGAGCACACAGGATGAAACAATGTTGATGTTCTACAAAATTCTACATGACAAGAATATAATTTAAAATAATGGGTGCACTGGCAAATGTCAAAGGGTTTTTTCCCTAATACAAAGTTATTATTTTATAATACATTCAACAAAGAAGTAGTAACCAAAAATGTAATGAAAATGACCAATGGTACTTGTACCAGTGGTACAAGTTAAGCCAAAGCCTAGTCCAGTCCGTTTTGTTGTGTCTGTGACAACTAGCAGTAATTCCCCAAGGCCTTTCCAATCCTGCAGAAATGTCTTACTCAGCTCTTCTTTGTCAAATAAGCATGTTACCAACTTTAGTGGGACTGGAATTGTTCATTTATTAGAAAGTATTGGCACTATTTTCCATATTTTACTTCATCTTGAGTGTTTCTATTGTTCTTTTGAACAGGAGAATTGGGTGCCATCAACAATTACACACAGTGCCGTCACTTCAAGGGTGCTTGTGTCATCATCAAATGCCCTGCGGTAGGAATACAAAGAAATTTCACTAGACTTGTCAAAATCTGCATTGTTTTGTGCCTTCCTCCCAACACGCTGTGAGAAAACATACCCCCAGGTCCTTGGGACAGGTGCCTTAGTGGGTCTTACAGGGCATTTCTAAACATTAAGGCCAACCCCAAAACAGGGTGCATTCTTTAAAATGCAAAATTCTAACCTTTGCATAGCAGACAAAAAAAAGTGGAAGCATGATTTAATCTATGGGGAAAAAACAAAGAAGGATGAAAATTTGGAAAACTATAGGCAAAATACTATTGTTTGTCCAAACTAGGGAAGATTAATTCATTCAGCTAGGTCAGTAGTTCCCAAACTTTGGTCCTCCAGGTGTTCTGGTCTTCAACTCCCAGAAACTTCATGAAACTGAGAGATGAAGTCCAAAACATGTGGAGAACCAATACTTGGGAACTAATGAACTAGATTTATCTACATGTCAACTTACCATTCAGCAATTAGTTCAAGGGTCTATTCCAGCTTGTCTAATTAGGAGGACTTCAGCTTGTGGCTGAGTTCCTGGATGGGCTGAAAGAGTCTAAAACTGCCCCAAGCATAGTTCTGCTTCTTCCTTCTTTCTTCAGGAATAACATCATCTGCACCATGCTGCCTTGATGCCCTCCATGGACTTTCAGTGGCCAGAGATGGGCATGAAGTGACCAACCAGCATCTTGCTCTCTTCTTGCAGCTGGAAAGTCAAAGATAACCTTACCCTCTGGGACTTCAGGAGTACCTCTGAAAGATCTAGAAGATGCCTGCTCCTTCCTGTGTCCATGTGTGGGAACACAACTCTGAATGCTGCTTAGCTAACCCTTACCTTCCCCAGCCAATGATGAAAAAGGATAAAGTCTGCAATTCTACATGTGCTACAGGATTTTAACCTATGTAAAACAAAATGAGCACCTGTCAGTGAGGAAAGGAGAGCCAGTGTTGCGTAGTAGTCTGGTTGTTAGAGCACAACTTTGGAAGCTAAGTCTTTGGCCCTTTTTGCATGCCATTTCTCATGTGAAATGGCCTCCAGAGCATCACGTGATTGCGAGGACTGTTTCACATGACATCTTGGCAATCGCGTGATGCTGCCGAAACCAGTAGGTGGTGATTGTGCAATATATCATTTTCGGCTTCTTGTCAAAATGATGCACAATTGCGTGTCGCTCTGAGGCCCCACATGCACTTACCTTATGTGAGGAGCCTCTGGAGACGCAGCCATCACGCTTCCTCCCCAAGCGCAGCCTGGGAAAGTACCTGTCTGTGCTGCGGAAGGAAGGGGCGGAGCCCTCATGCTTCCTTCTGACCAGCAGGGAGCTGCTGCAAAAAAGAAGCAGAGGGGACGGGAGTGCCTCTTACAAGAGGTTTCTCACGTGATCCCCACACGCCCACATCAGGAATGGGTAAGGTGCGAAAAGGGCCTTTGACTCCCTGCTCAGCCATGGAAACCCATTAGGTGACCTTGGGCAAGTCACTCTTTCTCAGCCATGGAAGAAGGCAGTGATTGACCTCACCTGAACAAACCTTGCCAAGCAAGTCCCATGATAGGTTTAATTTAGGGTGACTGTGAGTCGGAAAGACTTGAAAACACACACAACAAAATGAATTCAATAAGCAGTCCCAATAGGACCAGGTCCATTGAACCAACTGTTAAATGGTGAACCAATAAGTACATAAATTCCAACAATTTAACTGACCTACTCCTGTGGAGACTATTACTTAGATTTAGGCCAAGATCTCATATCCTAATATAAATGAAGGAAGGGAGAAAAATGCTCGTTGGAAACTTGGTACCACCAGGACTGAGAGATGTTCTACATCTTTTTTTCCCCCTCAGCCCATGAACTCTATTGGAAAGTGTTCAACATTCATGCCATGCTGCAGAGTCCAGTTGATAGGATGAGAAGGATAACACCACAGGTAAGAATGCTGGCTAATAATAATAATAATATTTCTCACCCACTTCTTGAGGCAGATTACAATAGATTAAAATACAGCAACAAATAGACACATAACACAGATGAAGACATGAAAACTAATTAAAAATATGTAATCATTAAAAAGAGAACTAACATTTTAGAAAGTATACATATCAAAAACAATCCATTCATAATTAAAAAACTCATAATTTAAAGACCATCTGGATAGGCCTGCCGGAAGAGATTGGCCTTTAATACTCCAGGAGCAGCTGAAGAAAAAGTCCACTGGTTAATACTTGGTAGCCTAGTCTTATTTTGATTGATGTAAGTATTCCCCTGAAGATCTGAGTAAATGGGGTGGTTCATAAGGAAGAAGATGATCCTGTAAGGTAACTTAGACCGAAACCATGTTGGGCTTTAGAAGTAAACAACTAACACTTTATGTGTGCATGAAATGCTGCTGAGAGGTCCTAAAACACCAATGAGGACACAGTCTCTCTGTTGATGCTCAGGTGAAGATCCTTAACTAAGGTGACCATAGTAGTCTCAGCTCTGCATCCTGTTCTGAAACCTGTTTGAAATGGGTCTAGGCAGTTGGAGTTGGAAGGTAACTGCCCTCCCAGTCACCTTGCCACCCAAAAGGAAATTTGATACTGTCCGTATTTGTTAAAAGCCAGAGAGTTTAAAAGAAGTAGTACCACTGCTTCTTTTAAACAAGATGGAAAACTTCCCTCTCTGAGATCTAACTACCTCTCCTGGACAACCAGCCAAGAAGGACAGGGTTCCTCCTTACTCTTCCTAGCAATTTATCCACATTGGTGGTACTCACTAACTGAAACTGATCCAGTGTAATCCTACTCAAGAGTTGCTGGACACCCCACGGTTGGCTTCTGCCATAATGACAGCATTTAATTCTGTTCTTATCCAAAAGATTGTATCTGTGAAATGATTGTTAAAAGCTTCATGGTGAACTGCAGAAGGTTCTAAAACTGGATTCAGGAGTAAGGGGAAGGTGCCAGAGTTAGACTCCTCACCACACTGAGTAGTTTAGCTGAATATGAATTCCTGGATGCAATGTGTCAGAAAAGAAGGCTTTTGTCACTTCTGCACATATTGCCACCAGATAGGAGCAAAGACGATAAGCAGAGGCTGGATGGCCATCTGCTGGGAATGCTTTGATAGGTGATCCTGCATAGCAGGGGACTCTATGGCCCCTGTGGTCTCTTCCAACTCTATGATTCTATGATTCTAAGTCAAGTTTTCCTCCATCCACCCATCAGTGAGCATCCTTCCCATTTCAGCTCCTTGTGGTCTTCTGTATACCAAGGAGTCTAATTAGTAATGGGCCACAGTGGAAGTTTGGCATCTAGGATACATTGAAATGATTTGGTGGATTTTTCAAAATAAAGATGTCATATTGATCTATTTGTCACCCCCCCCCCCCCGGCAACACACACACACACACTTTGTTGCATTAGTAACATTTATTTCAGCTGCGACAAAACAGCTTTACAATTTGGGGGCATAAGTTACTTTGACAGTTTACTAACCAATGCACATGCTAGGGTGGCTTGAGCCCCAATATGGCAATTACAGTCTTGCCCTTTCCATGATATGTGAACATGCTCAGGAAACTGAAGGCCACATACATGGATTTCTTACCTCCCTCATGTCATGGACAGCATTTTGGCAGAAGTGATGTTGGGTTACTCCCTTTCACCTTTGGGGATATTTTTGTGGTGTGGGGAGGCCTGGCAGGGGGAGCCCTGAAATGGTTCATTTACCTAATGTGAAATTTTTAAAGTGTGTGTGTGCATGTGTACATGTGTCACAGTTTCTACTGAAAAACAGAGAGCATCTGTTTACTTATTTTTTCCTTCCTGCAGCCATCATTTTTGATTATCGTGTTTCTCGGCCCACTGGGGGTTCTCAAAACAGAAACAAAATATTCTTTGAAAACAGAGACAACAATAATCTTGGTAGCTCCAAGAAGCATCAGCCTATTGAATCCCACATTGAACATATATAAAATTCACAGATTCAAAGGGCCAGTCTAGTTGGCACTGCAAATAGAATCCAGGACAGATTTTCTTTTCTTTTCTTTTCTTTTTTTTCTAAAAACCCTAACTTTTAAAAGCCAATATGCTTTCAAAACACATTAAAAACATTTTAAAAGCCAGTACTAAAACTAGTTTCATTATCAAAGGTTTTTCAGCAGCCAATAGACTTGGCTGCCTCGTGGAACCTCAGTAGGAATGCAGTTAATCTGCATTCCTTTGAGATTTCCACTATGGAGAGATCCATCTTGTATATCTATCCTGAGTACCCACCAGCCTACCTTCCCAGAGTGGTGGGATATGAACAGGACCAGACACGTGACACATGGAAATTATGGACCATTTAAAGGGAAGCTCTTGTTGCTGCCATCTACAGAATCCATTCACAATTACTGGACTGTCCACTCAGTTGTGGTCTGGCATACACACCAACAGGGCCAGTGTTGCATAGTGGTTTGAGCACTGGACTATAACCTTAGAGACCAAGGATCAATTCCCCAGCAGCCATGGGAACCCACTGAGTCACCGTGGGTGAGTCACATATTCTGTGCTCCAAAAGATCCTGTGATAGATTCACCATAGGATTGCTGTGTTTTTGAGGGCTATTTGCAATTCAGGACTTATCTGTACAAACTTCTCAGATGGTGGAATTGTTTGGTCATAGTGGACCAGCACCAATGTCATTCCTGCTTTATAAGAATGGTATCTTCTTAGTCCAACAGCATTTGACAATGAAGCAGGATGCAGGTGGCAAAACAAAATGAGATGAAGAAGCCAAGGTCAAAAGAAATGAACAGGGTAGTTGATCGGGGGAACATTTATGAGGGGCTAAAATCACACATGGGTATTCGCACCAAAAACAGCATTTTCTGCATGAAAATAATATTTCAACACAGAAATATTAATTGCTGCATAGAAAATGCTATTCCCAGCACATAAAATGCTATTTTCAGTGCAAATAAGCGATTGTGATTTTACACAGGATAAACCTGTCCTCATTACAGTATTTTATGCTCAGAAGATGCTGTTTTCTATCCAAAAGTACCACGTGCAAATTTTGTACAGAATAAGTCCTAAACTGCAAAGAATCTCACCAATCCAGGAATCCTCTTCTCAGTCTCTCATCAGTCTAAAAGCATATATTTTAAACATATTTTAAAGATGTTCTTTTTATCCTCATTGTTCAGTCAATAGTGGAGCAGCACCAATGCCATTCCTGTTTTAAAAGAATGGTATCTTTTTATTCCAATAAGATTTGGCAATGAAACAAAGTGCAGGTGGCAAAATTAAATGAGATGAAGAAGGACTAGGTCAAAAGCAGTGAACAAGGTGGTTGATCGGGGGAACGTTTATGGTGGACGAAATGATTTTTTCAGATTTAAATATTGGGCCTTTCCGCACTACACTGTTATAGTGCTATTACTCCACTTTCAAGATCCTGTGGAATTTGGGGTTTGTAGTTTACTGAGGCCAAAGAGCTCTCTGGCTGAGAATTCTAAAGGCCCTTCCCTAAATTGTAAACCTTAGGATTCCATAAGATGTTGAAAGTGGAATAATAGCACTATAGGAGCATAGTGTGGAAAGGCCCTTAGTTGGCTCAAGGTGGGAGGACCCCTTAGACCATTCCTGTTTTCAAAGAGCTGGGCCCCATATCATTCCAAATATCTGAGTGGATGAGTAAGTTTTTAAGCAGTACAGGCTTCCCCCATTTATCTTACAGGTTAGAGACTGGAGCATTGTCAGAAAATGGAATTCCTTGAAAAGCAGAAACCATATACTGTAGTGTAGGGACCATGGAGGACTTACAGAGGCTCACTTGAGACTGACTGCACTTGTGCTGCTTGCAAAATCTCTCAGTTGAATTAACACCTTTTCTCCCCTCTCAGCTAGCTTTGCAAGCAGCATGCATAGGCAAGCAGTTCCAAGTGATCTGTAGGCAAGAAGAACTGGTGAAAGAGTGGAACCCCTGTTGAATGAACGAAATTTGTTCTCAATTTGGAAGAATCAAAAGACTGAGTCATCAGATAACAGGGCACTAAAAAGTGAGGACTTTCTGTAAATTAAATGAAGAGGAAGGTAGCACACAGGGTGCTGGATGCCCATCTAGAGAACTGGATAGAGAAAGAAAAATTTCTAGTGTTGCAAAGAGGGAAAAATTGAAACTAGAAACTAGAATGTTTCTATTTGCAGTGTCTACATTCCCTTGGTAACTTGGACTGCTCCTTTTCTTTGGTAGCCTAAATTGGACTTCTAAATGGCTCAACTGAGGTTTTAAATTACTGCAGTGTAGGTAATTTGGCGACTGAAGAAAATGTTTCACTTGCGGATAGAATATTATTTCAGCAGGTAATGTCTTCATTTTTGCCCCCCTCCCCCAGCTACGTCCCTTTTAATAATTGGCGATGAAAGGGAGCAGGCAATGAAGGTGATGTACATAAGAAGCAGATACTTGCTTTGAGAGAAATATTGAATTGTTGGATTTTTTTTTCCTCCCCTATATATTTCTACATGCTAGATAAGGAAGAAAATTGAACTTCTCTGTTACATGGAAGGACATACTGCCTCGTCTTGAAGAATCATCATCTCTTGCTTATGGTTTGGGTGCTGAAAGCTTTTCTTTCAATAAAAATAAATGCAAGTGTATAGTGGATTAGCAGTTTATGTCTTCCTCTTTGGCCCTTTCCACATGAGGCGAGTGAATCACTCCGTGCCATTACTCACCGGTTCTTCTTGGGTCGAAGCGATGCAGACTCTCCCTGAAGCCCTTCTGCAGGGCTTCTCTGTTTGGTCCAGGGCGAATCGGAGCAGTGCAAGGTCTGTAGATCCGCACTGCTCAGACTTACAAAATGGTGGCTTCCTGTTCTTCATGGGTCCGGACCAACTGCTGACACTGGCCACGCCCACAGCCTGCCCTCCGCTGATCACAGGCTCGCATTGGTGTGAACCTGCGCATCTGCACAAGTGAGGAGGAATGCAATGGTGCACTCCAGAAGATTGAAAGACAGGATTTTTCCGGTCTTCACTTAGCGCGCTGGAGGACCATTGGGGGGTGTCTTGGATTGGACTAAAGTGCGGAACTAAGGTAAATAGTCCGAACCTAGTCTGATCCAAGCTGCGGACGACCTCTGTGACAGGACGCCTTGGCCTGTTTTAACTTCCTGGTGAGGAAAGAGCCTTTGTTACAGCTTTGACAAGGTGTTTCTCACCATCATCATCATGAGCCATTCATCATTTTTTGTCTTTGTTTGCCATGTTATACCATATTTGTAAGAAACATTTTACACAATATTCTATTGTAAACATATCAAATGAGTTTCAAGTTTTAGACAAAGCAGAACTTTCATTCATTCATTGATTCATGGAATGCAGAATATCATTTGTTGCAGTGCAGAAATATTTATTCCTGCACAGGAAATCTTCTCTGCAGAAAAGAATGTTTTCCATCCAAATCTACCATGTGTGAATTTTATGCAGAATAAATTCCCCATGCCAGTATTTTTCTGCACAGAAGACAGCATTTTCTATGCAGAAGGGAACATTTCTGTGTTTTCATATTATTTTTTATACAGAAAATGCTGTTTTTTGTGCAGAAAATGCTGCTTTCTTTGTAAAGAAATCACATGCAAATTTTTCACCCAGTAAGGTCATTTCCACACTACACTATTTATAGCACTGTTATTCCACTTTGAACATTCTATGGAATCTTCAGGTTTGCAGTTTAGGAGCGGGCATTTAGAATTCTAAGCCAGTAAGCTCTTTGGTCTCAGGAAACTACAAAACCTAGAATTGCACAGGATATTGAAAGCGGAGTAATAGCACTATAACAGTGTAAGGTGGAAATTGCCTAAAAGTCTTGAACCACCAGGAGTCTTGTCAGTCTAGGATTCTTCTCAGCAGGGTTTTTCAGCACTTTGAAAATACCTGCACTTTTCAAAATGCTTTTAAATTTTTTGAACATTTTTTAACGTTCCTGTCATCTGTAATTAGAAGTGCCTGATTCCCACCTGGGTGTCCAACGCACACTAAAATATCCAGTGTGTATCCCAATAGACATCACAAGTACCCTATCAGGAGAAGAAATGTCCAATGTGTATCAGCTATGCTCAATGAATGTCAGAAGTCTGTGATGCTGATCAGGAGCACCAGATTCACATCAAAAGCACTCAATGCCCATTGGAGCATTGTTGTTGTTACCCAGATAGCAGTGATGTAGCTGGGGGGGCAGGGGGAGAGGTCCACCCCAGGCAGCAGCTTTTTGGGGGTGCTGCCACTCAGGTGCTTGTCCTGACAACTCCCTCTCTTTGCACCACCTGGACACCATCTCATCTAAGCCCACCCAGGACTGGGAACTGAGTCCAGCCACCTGGCTGCCCGCCACCACTACCTACCTATGCAGAGCCCCCAGGTGACGTGCATCACCCATGGCTCAGCAGACCAGCTCTGCCCACTGGGCCACACCCACTGGGCAGTTCCCCCAATCAGTGGATGACTCCCAGCCCACCAGCCCACTCTTTCCAGTCTGGCCCTTGCTTGTAGTCACCCCACCTCGCCCCATTCCAGTTGCTCCAGTGCTGGCAGAAGGGAAATGGTGCAGGTTGGAGGAGGCAGGAAAGTGGAGAAGGATGAGGATGAAGGGACTCAGGAGACCTCCACTGGGGGCGACTCACTGCTCCTTCTGATCTTTTCCCAAGGCTGATGGGAGTGTCCTGGCAGTGGCATAGCTGGGTGGGAGTAGTCCGCCCTGAGTGGCAAATTTCTAACTATGCCACTGCCAGATAAGCATCTTCACAATTTATTAACAGGGTTTTGTTTTCATTACTGCAATGCAGCAATGGATTCATAAAGTTATGAAATGTAGACCAGACTGTAGAGTCTCATCTGGAGCCTTTGAAGTGCCTAATTCATAGGAGTACCAAAAGTTCGAACCCCTTTGGCAGCACAATACAATGACAAGAACGACAACAACATGTTTAGCCTTAAATTTCTGCAGATTGGATGTTTACCTGCTTGCTAAAACACTCACTCAAGCTGCCACATCATACATTACACTTAGAAAGAAGTTTAATATGCTTGCTAGCATCATAAATCATGAACAAAACATGCCAAAGAAGCATAGATCTCAGGTCTTATCTCTGATGAATTGAACACATAAGCACTGATGTTATTTATACAATAAAACTTTTTTTAAAAAATAATGTTACATAGAAATACAAGAAATGCAGAGTAATATGCCAGAACACCTGTGATAATAAGTGTCATGAAGCAAAGAGCATAGGAGAAGATATATACTAACCTCAAGGTCAGTTCAGGCACAGAACAAATAGATGGAGGGCATGGTTTTGTTTATTTATTTTTATTTACTAAATGTCCTGGTTCCCAAGTGGAGAGGACTCAAGTAGGCAAAGCTCTAACGGGCAGAAGGAACATTTTTGAGGAAGCTAACAATGAAATGCACCACTAGGGGGAGTGAGTACCAAGGATACACCATTTATTTATTTTCTTCAAAAGGTGGCAGCTGGAAATTGTCCTTAACATGTTAGTATCAATACTGACAGGCCACAAAGCAATATCAGCTCAGGCAGGCCTGAAGCCTATTCACATTCCCAGAGACTACAATATATGTAAACAAAGATGTGGGAATACACTAGGATTTTTTAAAAATATTTATTTCTTTATTTATTTTTGTAGAAGTAGAGGAAGACTGCACTCTATATCAAGAAGATTTTTTTTCCCCTCTAGGAAAATAGCAAGCACTCTGACCTGTTTTTCAAAGACCTCTCCCTAAACTACAAACTCCAAGATTCCATAGGATGTTGAAAGTGGAATAATAGCACTGTAACAGTCTAGTTGGAAATGGCTAAATCCCTAGTAACAGCATTTCCTGCATAGAATACACTATTTTTTGTGCAAAACCACCATGTGAGGTTTTTGCACACAGTAATTCCCAAACTACAAAGATTCTCATCAGTCCAAGATATGCCTTGTCAAAGTTTTTTCGACTCTCAAAGAACATGTTTTTCAAGCATTTCCTACATATTTTCAAATATCCTTCCCATTCCTAGAGGAGAATGACTTATAAAAAAAAATAATATGTGGAGAGGCTTGGTTTGATTAGAGTACAGTTTGGTAAACATGGAAACAGGGGAACATGAAGATGTAGTCATCCAGAAAACCTTTTGATCTGTATATAGACAAGGAAGTTCATGGAAGTCCAAGAAAGAGGAGACAGGGCCCGCTCCCAAAGGAAGACAACACACCAGCCTTTTATTTTGAACATCAGTCCAAAAGACAGAAAGACAGAAGGAAGGAAGGAAGGAAGGAAGGAAGGAAGGAAGGAAGGAAGGAAGGAAGGAAGGAAGAAAGAAAGAAAGAAAGAAAGAAAGAAAGAAAGAAAGAAAGAAAGAAAGAAAGAAAGAAAGAAAGAAAGAAATGGGAGTGACTGCCTTGCACTTTGTGAATTTCAATGTATCAAATTGTTAATTGCCTTATGGCTCACTGTGTTACCCTGATTTCTGGGGTCCCTTGGGGGACACCTCAATGTGCTCCAAATAATGGGAAATGGGAATTAGCCAGAGTACAAGCTGTAGTACTACAAGAGGCAGGGTAATCTAGCGAGATCTTTTACCCAATGTTTACGGGCTCAGGCCGAGTCAACACCACGATGCAATAAAGTTCTAATTTTGTTCTTTTATTTGTAAAGTCACAGCGCAATTGCGTGCTCACTCTCACAGAACTAAGAAATACTGCGCACTTGCGTACTCACACACACAGACCTAAGAAAATAAAGGGAGGAAAGTAGATAGGGGATTTTAAGAAGGAGTTTTTTGGGAAATACAACACCTGATCCTGCAGCCCGGGTAGTCTGAAGAGAGTCTGTTGAAGCGGAGGTTCTCAGCATGTGGAAGCTAAGGGGAAGGCTCGGTGAACGGAGTGGCAGCAAGGCAGTATGGAAGCCAAGAGCGATCCAAAGAAGTGCTCAAAATCAGGGGTTCCTGTAGGGGAAAATGTGCCTGTAGAGTAGTCTGTTTCCAGGGAAAACAATGGGTTTCAGGTTGGAGACAAAGCCTCTGAAAGGTCAGTTGTTAGCATGATTGGATTTTGACGGCACTGTCAATAGCACAGACAGTATGCACATGGAGAGTGCTTGACAGTTGAGTAGTCAGAAGCGCTAATCTCGTCAAGCTGCCGGTTTGGGGCAGAGAATCTTTTGTATGCCTCGTGCATACTTAATGTAGGTTTAAAGTGTACTTGCCTGGAGGTCTCCTGAAGCTGTGTGCAGGAAAATTACTGGAATGCCTGGATTTGTTTTGTATTTTTCAGCTTGTTCGGCCGTGTCCGTGTGCGTGCTTTTCCGGGGGCCTCACAAGCACGTGGAGGGGAGCAGTTTGGAATGGCCAATTCTTTGATATAAAATTATATTTAGTATACCTCGGGCTCGGACTATGTACCACAGTAACAACTGCAATAATGTATCCAGTCAAGGGAGACAAGATCAGAGGGGGAAAGCAAGAGAATCAAAAGGTGTTATGAAAATTAAAAATGCTCAAAGATATGAAGGCAAGAAACATGTACCAGCCTCAAGGATGAATGATAGGAAAACAACCGTGAGTCTGGGAAATGTCTACAATGGTGAGGTGATGTTAGATTTATGATCCTTCCCAATCACAGCTTTGTGTGCCAGAATTTGTATGGAAAAATATAAAAAGTGTAAGCACCATGTGAGCTTCGTTCTTCAATCCCTGCCACTGTAAGTCTGCCACCTATGTCTTTTACAAATTTAATAACCATTGCCCACTATTTAAGACACTCTTTCTAATGAAATTTTTCTTGTCAGAGTCATCAGATGACTTTGCCATTTCAATCAGCTTCAATAGCCGATCTTCATGAGATGATATATCCAAGTCCTTCCATTTCTGAGCAGTGTAGTCTTGCCATTGTAGTCATATCCTGCAATACTTTTACTAAACCTTTGTTGAACTGGTCATCAATCAGTCCCAGCACAAACAGTTGTAGTTTAAGTTGACTCTTAATCTTTTTGTTGTTGTTTATTAGAAATTTTATTAATATTTCACGCACATAAAATAGCTGGATATACACCATTATTATGGATATATCCAGAAAACCCCACTTCTATATTTACATTCTCCAGTTGAGTTATACCTTATCTTTCATTTTCACACAAAAAAATGTTCTGTTTTTTCATCTCATAAATTTATATTTTTAACCAGTCCGTTACCCCTTTCCATTCACTTTCAAAGTTCTGGATAGCTTTGTTTTTCAAAGAATTTGCTAATTTTTCAGTCTCTACCACATCCAGGACTTTTAATTTCCATTCTTCTAAATTGATTTCTGTCTTTTCTTTCCAATGTTGGGCATATGTCAACCTTGCTGCCATGATCAAATACGACAATATCTACTGGTGTCTCCTGATCTCCCTATTCTAACCTAACATATTTAACCAATAGAATTCTGGTATCATTTCAAAATTCACTTTACAGATTTTTTGAATTTCATCATGTATTCCCTTCCAAAATTTCTTTGCCTTCTGGCAAGTCCACTACACATGAAAGAAGGAACCCACCTTCTCCCCACATTTCCAGCACTTCGCATCCCCATTTTTAGTTATTTTTTGTAATCTCTCTGGGGTCATATACCATCTATGCAGCATCTTATAAAAGTTTTCTCTTAAATTTAGACATGGCGTAAATTTTATATCTACTTTCCAAGCTTTTTTCCAGGCTTCTAATTCAATTGGGTGTCCCACATTCTGGGCCCATCTAACCGTTGTTTCTTTTATTATGTCTGGTTCCATTTCTCTCTTCAGTAACAGCTTATACAGTTCAGAAATTCTCTTCTTATAATTTTCTTTCAACAGAAGGTCTGATTGATTTTCTGTTCTCTCAAATCCATATAACTTTTGATCCATTTTCTTTGATCCATCTTTCTTTTAATTTTTGCCAAGTGAACCAGTTTAATTCATGTCCATTAACCTTCAGTTCTTCTGCCATTTTCATTCTAAGTTTATCACCATCCCATTTCAGTATGTCTTGGTATGCTAATGGATTTCCTTCTTTTGTGGGGGTAATTTTAAAAGCTTCCTGAGGTGATGTCCAAATTGGGTGTTTTGTATATTTCTGCTTTATTTTTAGCCAAATCTTTAATAAGGTTTTCTGAATGCAATGATTATTAAATTCTTTATCCACCTCTGACTTATAATAGCACATATATCCATGCCATCCAAACCTATTATCAGATTCTTCCAATTCTTTTTTTGGTGATTTCTCCAGGAGAATCCAATCGTTAATCTAAAGTTCACTCTTAATCTTAAAGAATTTCTTCCATCAAGCAATGTATCATCTTTCACTATTGTCTTGCTTTGCTGTTTCTCATTTTTAACTGAATATGAGTGACATAGTTGGGAAATTCAGAATCAGGAGGCTGAGTATAGAAGCATGTTGTACATGACTGCTACTCAGTATGGCAGTTCACTGACAGGCACAAGTCTATGACCCTTTCTACAGGACATCATTGTCTCGCATTGGGAGCAGGAAAAGGATGGAATCCAGATGATGGTTCTGCATGATGTCATCCGAGTCAATCCGTCTCCCATCCTCAAGCAGTGTCATTGAGTTGCAGATAATTTACAGGTTCTCCCCATCAATGACAGGCAATCACACTGCTGTCTCACCACCTGCCCACACTTACCTGAGCTGCATAGGAACAGTATTAGGCTGCACTAGGGTTGCAAGAGGAGTTGTTACTGCCCTGGCTAGTCCGAGCTTTGGGGATATTAAAGATATCCTCTTGATATGATAATTCGGCTTCACTTCTCCATTCCTCTCCACGTGCTTGCGAGGCCACCGGACAAGCATGTAAGCAAGCTCGGCTGTTAATTGCCGTAATATTCCTGGACAATAAAGGCAGGCCAGAAATAGCTGACTCACTGCTTTAGGAGACCTCCAGGCAAGTACTCTAATTAGGTATGCATGCAACTTACAAAAGAGCCTCTGCCCCGTGCTGGCAGCTTGATGGGTAAACTATACAATACCCAAGTACTCTGCGTACTGAGTACTCTTGCATACTGGCTACTCTATTGAGAACTGCTACAATAACTCAATCATTCAGATTCTGACCTTTCAGAGGCTTTGTCTCCAACTCCAAATCTATTGTTTTCCCCCAAGTACGCCATAGCCTGCAGTCACAATTCTCTCTATAAAAACCTTTGATTTTGAGACCTTCCTCAGAACGCTCCCGAGTTTCATCACGCCTTGCTGCCGCTTTGCTTGGCGAGCCTCCCCTCAGCTCCACGTGCTGAGCTACATCGCAACCCAGCTTTGCTCTCTATTTTTCTGGGCTTCAGGACAGGTGAAGTATCACCCAAACCAGCAATCCCTCTAAAAATCCCTCTATACCACTCCAACCTTTATTTTCTTTAGTTATCTTGTATGAGTGTGTCGCATACACTGTTTTGCTTGTATTTAATAAACATCATTTGTTATTTCAACTTCTGTGTTCTCCTTGACTCGACCCGACCCCGTAGATATAGAGTTCGAGATCTTGCTACGTTACTCTGCCTCTTGTAATGCTAAGCAGTGCTCTGAGCTAATTTTCCCCACCTTTAGTTGAGCACATTTTGGTGTCCCTCCCGGGACCCCCAGTTCACAGGGTAACAGAGTGGTCATTGTGCCTCCTGCATTCCCACAGACAGTGAATAGGAGAGCAATCCTGTTGTGCTTCTCTCCCAGGAGATCTAGTGAGATCTCTGTGGGACACTGCCGGGATCAGGTAAGGTGTGGAAAGGGCATACGAGTCATCAACTCCCACTTCACGGCTACTTTACAAGTCACTAGGCAGGTATATTAATTATATGGCATAAAATATGTTACTGGTCTCTGATGCATGGGGAAGCAAAACTGATATTCCACCCCAGATAGCTTAAGAAGCAATGCTTTACACCATTCATTTCCTCATCAGCTCTGTTCTTCCATGCAAGACCAACCCCTACACTCAGAACTGTGATGAGACTCTTTGAACTCTGGCATTGTTGTTAGAAAGAACACCTGGTTGTTCAAAAATAGCAACATGTTGTGGAGCCCAACGGGCATGTTTTGCAAATACTTTTTAGCCTGATATACATTTAATAACTTGCAGACTAGTACAAAAGGTACAGTGATACTATCTCTAGTCAATCACCTCATCATTTCTTGTGGAGACTGAGCAAATGCTCCCTTTTCCCTTTGTACTGCTATGAAGATCAATTCTGTTTTTGGCATTGTTCTCAGTTTGGCACTAATTCCTATTTCAGGAAAGTAATCTTTGGTATTCTGGAGGAGCCATTATCAAGAAAGAAAAGTTTGAGGTTCAGGTTGCAGAAGTGAAGTTGTGTGTGTTCTTCTGCATAGATGCCCATTTAATATTAAGGCCAGAATCCAGCTGGTGTTTTATACAGGTATAAGTTCCTATACAGAAACAGTTGGACATTTATATTGGATATGGAATGTCTGCATTCTACTCAAAGCTGCAGAAGAGGAGTTGTACATGTTCTGTTATTCTATATTTATCTACTTGTTTCCTTCAAAAGAGAGGAGCTGGAGTTGCACCAGTTGTGTTGTTACAAACAGATGCACATTGCACATAGATACACTGCATGCATTACACATCATTCATGAATGTACATGCAAGCTCGGTTGTGTATTTGGTTGCACATTTGGTGCCCTGTTTGAGTTGTACAATGTTATTGTTTAACATGAGAGTTGCGTAACACCATGAATACTTGATTTTCCCTTTGGAGATTTACACAATGCAACACCACTGTAAGATCTTTGCCACAGCCTTGGGCAAAAGCTTATGCTGGTCTCTGATTTATATGTATATGTATATGCATATACGCAGTCAGATTGAAAAGCACAGCACTGTTCTCAACCCATCTCCCACCAATGTGCCTCTGAAGCATTGTTCTTCCCTCTCCATTAAGAATCTCTGGAAATCAATGGAAACAAAGTCAATACAACCAAAAATACATTTCCAATCCATGAGGCTCCTGGAGAATCCCATTCGTGGAAAGTTGACCCATGGACTCACTGCATTATTGAATAAATGTCCTATCACATTGGATGTCCTAGGAAGTTTAAAGGGGCATTTTCAAATTCTAAGAGTCTAATATGTCACAGTTGACTTGTGAGTTATTTCCTGTTGGGGAAAAAAGGGCTTCTCCTTGGCCTAAAATGGGGGGAGGGGTCCAAAATCACCATGTCAGCCCTTGAGGGAATTTTGGAGCATGGAAGGGTGGAAATAAGTTAAAGAAAACATTTGGATTGTCAGAGGGCCTCAGGGCTCAAAAAGTTGCCCCATTCCTGTAGCTTGAAATCCCCCCCCCCTCCATTTAGCTAAACAACATTTACTCCAAGGAGCAGGAGCTCCTCAAGATGTCTCCAGTCCTGAAGACACATCTCAGCTCCATGTGGGAACAATAATGCCAGTTGTTGTCCAATCCATAACATGACCACACATGGAAACCAGTTTTAAATATCAGCCACTTTCATTTATCTATTACCCACTTAGGTTTATTCTTTGATATTTACACAAGGGGAGAGACCTAGTGTGGGATCAGCCAAGGCAGTGATCTCTCCTAGACCTTGTTTCCCCAAAAGATGAATGATTCAGAGGTCCACGTGCAATACCAGTGCCTCCATGAAACTGTGGAATATTCGCTCAAAGGGGACGCCTGCGAGAGGGGAGTAACCTCACAGGATCTTTTACACTTGTGTATACCAGTACTAATACAGGGACATCAGTTGGAGATCCAAAGAATGTTTTGTTTTATTGGGAAATTAACAATCACACATGCACAAAATCCAAACAGTCTTACAATCACATAAGGCTAACTGAAGAAAAGGCAGGAAGAATTGAAAAGCAAGCAGTTAGGGTGAAGTGGGTGATATTTACCTGTCCTGCAGAGAAGAGACAAAGCAGCATGGCTCAGGCTAAAAGTCCAAGAGCAGTACAAGAGCAAGAATGGTGGGCTGTGTACAGAGCACTATGAACTATCTGGTTCAGAGCCGGGGTTTAAATACCTTGTTTCTACTCTGAGAGTGAAAGTGTGAATGCCTGTCTGGAAGAGTAAATAATGGAGCCCATAATGAACTAATGGCTTTAGCATTAGGTGACAAAGGACTGATGGGAATCATCATAGCTCCTTAATGGCTGGTCAGGTAAGGAAACAAAGGAGAAATTTGGTGGGAAGAGGGAGCAAGTTGAAGACAATCGAAGAACGTTTCAGGTTCTATTGCTTCCAGAGGTCGAATTGTTGAGGGACATTTCAAGACCATTATTGCTGGTGTTTCCCTGAATATGACCTGGTCATGCCCTGTCATGTCTCAGTCTGGGCAGTCAACCAATGCCGCTCAGATGATAAGCAAACAATGAGCAAATAGTTCAAAATATGTTTCCTTATTTTTATCTAGTAAGCAAACAGACCAGAGACAAAAACAGAGTACAGCAAAATCCAAAGCATCATAAATAGTTCCACAAACAGTCAATACAATCCTAAGTCAGAGCTCAGAAACACAGCAGGAGAAATGATCACTTAATCACTGACAAGTCCTGGGAAGGAATGACTGGGTTTATATAGATCAACAGCTTAACCCAGTTGCTGCCTAATTAACTGTTGTTTCCTATAAATTTGTTGTGATCTGCATATGCTTTTCTTTTGATGTCTGTGCTCAACAAAGGTGGATATAGGTGAGTTATCTTCTGTGTCAGAAGGGGCAGAGCTCTCTGCTGGATCTGGCACTGCCCCCTGTTCTGTCTCTGGGATTGGTATTACTGTAACTTCCTCCTGTTCAGCAGGTCCTGGCACATCCACTGTTTCTGTCTCTAAGTCAGTCCTTCTCTATATCCTGAAAGCAGGGCGTGACATTCCCTGAAGTCCCATCTGCCCTAATTCACATTGCACATGTTCAGTCAGTCCTTTTTCACCAGCATAGCTTTTCAGCCATGTTAGTGTATAATTTATATTTTATGCCAATTTAATGATATCTGCCAATTATACCATATCATGGAGTGGAGGGGAGTACAGCCTGGTAACAACCTCCTCCATAGCTTCACCTGGGAGAGACACCTGGGTCGCGCCCAGGCCAACAACTCCTGGAAGGCCAGCCTGAGGACAAAACCTTTTGGTTAACTCAACTTGAAGTGAAAGCTAAACCCTCAGGACAGCCTTAAGGACAACCGTGAGTCCCAAAAATGAACCTTTCTCCTGCAACACTGAGTAATGCAAAGGGACAGATCCGAATTGTAGTATGTAGTATTTATTATATAATGCTTTAGCCACAGGCCATTTGCATGTATATCACCAAAATCAATAATAGAATTACAAATACAAATAAAATGGATTTAAAACATTGAAATATTACAACAAGTCATATATTAAAAAAAAACATATAAGATACAATAGGTGCCTAGTACAATAAAATATGGACATTTAGAATTGTAAGATATATAAAATATAAAAACTATATATCCATAAGATATATTAGGATAAACATTGGTGCTAAAATTGATAAAATCAATAAAAATCAATAGAGGTCGTCCCCGGCACGGTCAACTGCCATATCCTTGATGAGACTAGCCCTGATTTTCATAGCTGCAAGCACATAAAGAGAGACCTTACGAGTTACCGCAGAATCGGTGTCGGACAGCAGATAAAAAATCTTTTCGGATATGGTATTTGTACGTAAAGAAGACAAAATAGCCCCCAAGAACTTTGTTCTTGGTTCGTCGTACAAAGAACAAGAAAACAGATAATGCGGCAGGTCCTCTGTTTCTGGGGCCCTGCAAATACATGTATGAAGGACCAATGGGACGTGCAGATATCTGCCATCAATCATGGCTGTGGGCATTGTTTGAAATCGGAGGGCTGTAAAAGCCTGGCGAAGATTTAGGTATGTAAGCCTCGTCAGGTATATAGCCCTTTGGTGATCAAATTTGAATAGTTTGTACCAATTTGAAAATTTAGAATGGTTGATGTCCTGTCTGTCAAATTGGACACCGTAATCAAAAAAATAATTGCGAAGTTTCTCTTTTGAGTTCAGGGTAGATAAATTATCACCAAGGGCAGGGTACATTTTCAATAATCTATCATAACCTGCACTCCAGGTTTTACAATGTGTTAACTGTTCCAGACAAAGCTTGGGGAAGACTCTAACATCGGAGTCTTTTACAGTTCTCCAATAATTAAACAGGGTATAATGCACACGCGATTTGGTCTGGGGCAAACCAACCTCAGCTCGAACCAGCGCCGCAGGGCTGCCAGGTGGGAGTCTTAATAATTTTTTAAGAAAAACATTTTGAATGGTTTCCAATTTGGTTAACAAAGAACTATCCCACCCCCAAACTGCAGCACTGTACAGCATCTGGGCTATAACTTTACTCTGGAAAATTTTAAGGGCTGGGGAAATCTGATGACCCCCTGCGGTATTATAGAATCTAAGGATTGCTCCAATTGATCTCAGAGCGGATGCTCTGATAGCTTCAATGTGGGACTTCCAGGAAAGATTTTCTGTAAAATGAATTCCTAGGTACTTAAATTCCCGACATTGCTTGATTTGTTGACCATTAATAGACCATTGAAAGGAAGAGTGCCTTTTACCAAATACCATCACCTTTGTTTTACTGTAATTGATATTCAACATTTCATTGGAACAATATACATTAAGCTTAGCCAGCAACCTTTTCAGTCCTATACGGGTCAAAGAAATTAAGACCATATCATCAGCATATAAAAGGATGGAAACCTTCTTTGACCCTAAAGAAGGCGGAAAAAATTCTGGTCCTGATAATGCTGGGATTATATCATTCAGGTATAAATTGAAAAGTGCTGGTGCCAGTAAACAGCCCTGTTTGACTCCCCTATTACTGGGAATCGGGTCAGTTAGTGAGCCAGAGATGCCCACTCTTATTCTAGCTGATGTATTAGAATAAAGTTCCTTAATAAGCAGCAGTAGGCGATTGTCTATAATGATGTTATTCAGTTTATTCCACAGCAAATTTCTGTCAATTGAATCAAAAGCTGCTGCTAAGTCAACAAAGGCAACAAATAGGTGTTTGGTTGGGCCCAAAATTCCTTGTGGAGCTAAGAAGTAAAGGGTCGAGCAATGGTCGATGGTACACTGTCCTCTCCTAAAGCCAACCTGCTCGAGATAGATGATGTGATTAGTAGATTCCCACTCCTCTAATTTATTTAACAGGTGTTTGCTGTATAGCTTGGAGTCAATATCCAAAAGACTAATTGGTCGATAGTTACCAGGGTCTTGCTTGTCACCCTTCTTATATATGGGGACAACTATACTCTGTTTCCAACCTTCTGGCATCCTGCCTGTACTGTTAATTTGTGTAAATACTTTGGCCAATATTGGCGCCCACCACTCTGAGAAGTGTATGAATATTTCTGGGGGCATCATGTTTTCTCCTGGAGCCTTGTTCAGGGCGAGGGATGCAATCAATTTCTTTAACTCGGCTGTTGATACTGATGGCCAACATGGTAGTTCGTTGAATTTGATAGCCGGGGTATATTGATGACCTGAAGATGTTACTCCATAAAGCCTATTATAGTGGTTAAACCACTGAGATAATGAAATATGTCCGACGATTACTGGTATAACTGTACTCATGCCGGAAGAAATGATATCCCAGAACAGCTTCTCGTTCTTTTCCGTTATAGCTTGGGCCAATTGTTTCCGTTGTGTTCTAGTATAATATCTTTTTTTTGCTTTAAAAATGCCTTATAAGATCTTCTCATAGAAGCTAGGGTGCCAGGAGCGACAGCCTCCCTATTTCTAGCTACCTGGGGTGAGCACGTCATTAGTGCTTTCCGGGCGGCTCTACACTCAGAGTCAAACCATCCATTTTGTGCAGTTCTGTTGGGATTAAAATACTTATCACTAACCAAATTAGGTCTAAGATTCAAAATGATATTATGGTAAACAGATAGGCTGTCCGAGTCTGAGTGTAGAATGGCTCGGGAAAGAGATTTAAAAGTGGGACTTGCAAATAAATGGGAAACTGAGGCCCCAAGGTTGGTTGACCATCATATTCTCCTTTCCCCTATATACATCCCGTTTATGTTCGTATTTTGAGGCAACTGGGGAAAGTAGGATAATTCGAGATGGAAATGCAATAAGAGAAGGAAATGATCACTCTCGACCCTGCAGTCAACTTCAAATCCGTGGATGTTAGGCAACAGATTAGCAGAGACTGCTATATAGTCTATTGTGCTAGCTCCCCTGTTAGTACTATAGGTATAAGTACCCAGTGTTGTATCGCATTGAGATCCATTGAGACATTGCAAATGATGCAGAGACAAAACTTCTAGAAGTCTCAGACCTGGCTTATTTATACAAGTATCCTGAGATACCCTAATGGGTGGTGTAGCTTGAAAATGTTGTTCATAATTAGAAGACACCACCTGTTTTGGGCCAATCCCAATTCTAGCAT
The DNA here is from genome assembly GCA_030412105.1 of Cyclura pinguis. Classification (NCBI taxonomy): domain Eukaryota; kingdom Metazoa; phylum Chordata; class Lepidosauria; order Squamata; family Iguanidae; genus Cyclura; species Cyclura pinguis. The sequence goes on along the minus strand of CM059599.1, from coordinate 9,324,515 downwards.
TAAAGTCTCCACAGAGCAAAAGCCTTGTGGGGGAATACTTATCCTCTAGAACTGTAAGGGTTTCAGATAGGCTGTCCCAAATACTGTTGGGACCTACATTTTTTGATAAACTAGGTGGAAGGTAAACGTTTATACAGATGAAAGAGCCACTATTTTTACCCTTAATGAGAAGTGCCTGAATATAATGCGGACTGGAACTAGCCAGTGGTTCAACTTCAGCTTGCAAGTCCACTGAAACAAGTATGGAAAGGCCACCAATGCCACGACCTTTATTACTTATTCTAATAGCTGGGACAGAAAATGCTTGGAATCCGTAGAGTGTTGGTAAGTTAGCTTCAGTAGCCCATATCTCCTGAAGACAAATAATTTTAAATTGTTGTAGGTAAGTCACAAAATCTGCATCATGAAATTTATTTGTCCAGCCTGTAACATTCCATGAGAGTAACTGTAATTGTCAGACTGGTATTGCAGGGTTTATAACTTCACAAGTATCCAGAGGTTCAATTTGGACAGGAGTTTTTTGTACTGGAAGCTCTTCATATGGTGCAAGTATGTTGTTAGCCCTCTTAGATTCCAAGAGTAGTTGGGATTTAAATTCCAAGGACAGTGGAGATTTAATCTGAGCCGGGGCTTTCTGTATAGAGAGCTCTTTAGACAGATTGGGTGTGTTTTTAATCCTCTTTGATACTGTAGGTTGGAGAGGCATAGTAGTTATCAACACATCCTCGTTCATGGCTAATAATGCATCAATGGAGTCCCCAGCATGATCATTCTCCACTTGGATAGATACGTCTGTAGCTACTAAGTCTACCAATGGTTCAGCTAAGTCTTTAATAGTAAATAACGTAGTCTTGAGGTCCTCGAGTCTACTGGCGATATCTTTTTGTTCATCATTAAAGATTAATTCCCTTAGATCTATGTACTGCTTCTTAGCCACAGATGTTTTAACAGTACCAGGCTGTGGAACCGTATTGGAGGATATTTCTGTGGGGACTGGCAAACCGGAACTCTTTTCCTCCTTAGGCGTTCCACTGTTATGCTTGAAGGTAACTAAGGGGGTGATTACTGTATCTTGAAAGACGCGTGTTGGTGTTATTTGAAAACTAGACAAAAAGGACCTCATTTTCAACAACATGGTGGGAATTGTGGGCTGCTCAAATGTTACCATAATTCTCAAGTGTGTTGCTGTACTAGGAAGCCATTCCACAGCAGCCAAATCAACATGATGGGGAAGTATATGCAGCAGCTGGCCCAAAGAATATTTGGAAGCTTTGAATGACCCCCATCTACTGTTGTTTATTCTGTTAAAAGCAATCTGTAGCGTGATTTGATTTGCTTGCAGAATCCTGTTGCAGCTACCCTTCCCCGGGGCCTCTACAGCTGCTACTGAGCAGCCCCTGTGATTCATTGTAATATTTTCACTGTGTCTCAGATTTTCCTCTTTTTTTGATCTTGTATTAATGCCTTGAACTGGTCTCCCCTCCTGTGCTGCAAAACTCTGTATGAAGGTATCGAAGGAATGCTTAACCAAGTGGAGTTCTTTGACCATTAATTCTAGTCGTTCATAGATTGAAATAACAGTGTGAGCTGTTAAAAGACACTGTTTTGTTATAAAATCTGAGGAATAAAGTTGTTGCTTAGTATATTGTTTCTTTCCATTAGTGGACGAATATTTGGGGACTGATTCATCTACCCCATTAGCTACTGGAGACACTCCTACTTGGTGCAAGTCCAGACTATTGTCCGGATTTTCCAGGAGCTCAGAAGCAGACTCATTATCTGTATCTAAGGCTGAAAAACAGTTGGCAGTAGAAACTGCAAACGCTATGTTTGTGTTAGAGTTTGAATTACTCACAGTTTCCTCGCAGGTAAGCAGTTCATCAATCTTCAGCTGTTTAGAGGCCTTATTGTGTTTTACTGCCCCAGGACTCGATCTGGCTAGTTTTTTGCTCCCCACTGAAGATGCAGGCCTCCCTTATAAATTTCCAGAGATAGTGAGATTGTAAATCCTCAAAACAAGTCCTCGACCTTCATTCATGGAGAAAAGTCAGCTTAGTGTGGTAACTCAAAGTACAACCTTCTTATCGAAAGCAGTACATAAAAACGAAGTCAGTGAGAAGGCAACAGAGGATAAAAAGAATAAATAAAAAGAAAAAAAATACTTTCAAAGGAGCTCTTCACAGCAGCTGCTGCCTCGTCGCCATCTTGGCTCCTCCTACCATGGTTAATCGATCCAAATTGTAATGAAACTGAAATTCTTGCTTTGTGATGAGTTATTGGTAATACTTTGATCATTTTACCCAGTTTTGTCTGTCTTGCTATCTATCTATCTTGGTTTTTGGCAACAGATGAAGTTTGTGTGAGCAGTACAGCCACATGTCTTCATATATGCGGTCACTGCATACTATTCTTTTGTCATCTAGGCTACGCAAATGCTGAAAAGTATTCAATGCTCAAATTTTGCTGCACAAACTTATGGAAATTTAGAAAGACACCTTGAAAGGTGAAAACTACAAATCTATGGCCCTTTCCGCACCTTACCTTTTTCCGGCACTGGGGTGTGGGGATCACGCGAGCAGCCTCTGGCGAGAGGCTCTCATGTCCCTGCTGCTTCAGCTCCGCATGAGCTGCCTGCTCATGTGAGAGCCTGCCTCTTCCTTCTGCAGTGCAGTCTGGGACTTTCCCAGGTGGTGCTGGGGCAGGAAGCATGACTCCGGAGGCGCCGCATGCCAGGCAAGTGCACAGGGGGCCCGGGAGCAATGCACAATCATGCATCATTTTCGGCTTCCAGCCAAAAATGAAAAGGTGCGTGATCGGCACCTGCCAGCCCCTGGAGCATCGCACGATTGTGAGTGCATCATGCAGATCGCTCCTAACAATCGCACGATGCTCCAGGCACCCTTTCACATGGCAAATGCCTTGCGGAAAGGGTCTAAGTCTCAATGTGCTGTGACAGGTCTCCATGTTGTTTTTTGGAGAGGTGGTCATAGTGGCAAGGTTTGAGCACAAGAACATCTGGAAGGGAAATAGAATGCCAGGAAGAGAGTTGAGTTGGCTGGAATTTGAGAGAACAAGTCCTCAGTTTGGAATTGGCCCTTGGATTGTTGTTGGTGGTGGTGGTGCTGCTGCTGCTGCTGTTGTTATCCCACTTGTCTCCTGAACGAGATTCAAAGAAGCTTACAGAATAAGTTAAAACAGAGTATTTAAAACAACACGATGTACAAAAGTTTTTTTAAAAGTTAAACAATACATTCAATTAAAACATTATTTTTCAAAGTTACAATTTAAAACAAAACACTTAAAAATAATTGCAATGAATGCTAAAATAGCACACGTGGTTACACATCACTCTGTCCTTGTCAGCCAAGGATGAAGACCTGTTGATTCAGAAAGTTCTGTGACTATTTTAGGCAATTTTTTTTATCTTATTAGGCACATAGTTCAGGGGTGTAGTGGTCTGCAGCACCAACACAGAAACCCATTCATTTCAGTTTTAATTCCCATTGGGATTAGTCCCCTACTCCCCATGACTCCTCTCCCTATAACATAAGTTTATGGTTCCCAAAAAGGTACAGGGCACTTGTTGTGTCTTGCTGCTCTGTGTCTCTTAAGAAAACACACATCCACTGTCCATGATGCTTATTGAAACACAAAAGGCTAGTTAACAACTGTTGCTGGAGTCAATAATCTGCATCACCCATCTGGTTATATAGTAAAACACAATAATTCATTACCATCCATGTACAATGCCCGTTGGTAGCTTCTCCAGGTTCTTGCCCCCCTAACTTCTAAGGTTTTTTTTTCTTTTGTAGAAACTGCCCCTCTCTATTAATTACTTTGATCCTTTGAATTTCCTGCCATGTCTTTTGATATTTTAAGTACATTCCCTACCCTAGTAACCTACAGACTAATTGTAGTAAATCACCTGTCGATTACTATCACTCGAACACAAACAAATGTTTCTTAGCTAGGCTGGTTAAATGCTCTTTACTGCCCCAGCCAGTAAACAATGCTGAATGTTTGGTAACACCTTGAGTCTCTAAGACTCTGTTATATTCCCATTCATCCCCGTAATCCCAGGACATCCTACATAGATATACATTTCCCACATCCCATATACAATCACATAGCATGGGGAGAGCACGACATGACAGCACTTCTATTTCAAACTGATGGATGAGGAGGTAATACCTCAGCATCTACCATGTACACTTCTGACTTTCCTCTAGTATGTTTGAGTTAGCAAGGAAAACAGATCAACCTACATGGGGCTGGGGCTGGCACCTGGGCAGCAGAAAGGGTGAATGACCAGAAAAGCCTAAGCTAGTCAGTTCACTGCTAACATTTTGGCTCATTTATCTCCTCTAGAGAAGAGATCTGCAGAGCCCAGAGGATCAAACTAAGGCCATTTCCACATGGGGTTTTTAAAACTGTGCAGAGCGTCCTCCAGGGAGGACGTCTACACCTGGGAGTGGACTGGGTCGGACCTACTTAACGTAGATCCGCACCCCAGCCTGCTCCGGAATGACCCTAAGTGGTTGTCCAGCGTGCTTTTGAAAGACCACTAAAAACAGATCTTTCAAAAGCATGGAGCACACCACTGCGAGCCTGCTCCCTTATGCAGATTCACAGGCTCGCATTGGTGCGAGCCTGTGATCTGCCGGGGGTGGGCTTTAGGCTGGTGAGCTTCAGCAGTTGGTTAAGAGCCTCAACCAACCGGAAGCTGCCATTTTCGTCCCCGGAGCAGTGCGGAGCGGCAGCCACACACTGCTCCGAAGCAGCGTGGACCGGATCGGGGAGCCCAAAAGTCCGGTGAGTAGCGTCAAGGGGCGATTCTCTCGCCCCATGCGGAAATGGCCTAAGTGGCTCAGTCCCCTTCTTCGGCACAAAGAGGAATCTTCAATGAGACTGCAGAAGGAAAATGGCAAGATTCTCTTCTGAAGCAAAAAGAAGCCATCCTCAAAGGGGAATGCTCCGTACTCGACTCCTGGATAGTGAGCTGGTCTTTGTACCTGCAGCTCAAGAAAAAGAAGGCAGATGAGACATGGCTGAATATGTTGCCTTGCCATGGGATATTTGTGGTAGGAGGAAGTAAAAGCCCAATCATGATAAGTTCTCCCTTCGATGCAATGTTTGGAATCATCATCTAGGGCTACAATAATTTTGGGGGAATGATATGGCTTCAGTAAGTTGAGGCATTCTATATCATACCCACCATCAAGCTACAACCTCTAAGATCAGATCCAGCCACAGTTGTGGGTGCAAATCATAATGCCAGCAAGGCCTTTCCAGGGAGAGAAGCCAGACAGGTGGCCTTTAGTGCATCAGACTAGACTTTAATTCAGATTCCCAAACTCTGGTAGACCAGGTCATTGAACACTGTGTCCTGTGTTGGGAGTTTGACTCCTAAAGCTCATGCGCCCAGTACATCTGCAAACAGAGACACAAACGTTCTTTTCATACATGACTACATCTTTTTACACTGCACCCTTTGTGTAGGCACTAAGGACCTGGTATGGAGGCACCATAACACTGTATTCATGAAGGTTTTGTTGGTCTATCAGTGAGGAAATGATCTCAACTATGGCCATTTTTGCATGCCAGTCCTGTTGCAAAATGGCCTCAGGAGTGCCATGTGATTGTGAGGACCGTTCCACATGACATCCTCACAATTGCATGATGCTCCTGAGGCCATTAGGTGGCGATCGTGCATTATATCATTTTCGGCTCATTGCCCAAAATGATATGCCATTGCACGTCCCTCCCGTGCCCCACACACACTTACCTTGTGCGTGGAGGCTCTGGATGCGCGGCCATCGTGTTTCCTCCACCAGCGCAGCCTGGGAAAGTGCCTGGCTGCACTGAGGAAGGAAGGGGAGGAGCCCTCATGCTTCCTTCCGGCCAGCATGGAGCTGATGTGGAGGAGAAGCAGAGGGGACATGAGTGCCTCTCACAAGAGGCTTCTTGCGTGATCCCCACACGCCCACGTTAGGAAAAGATAAGGTGCAAAAAGGGTCTATATGGATAGTAATACTCTTTTTCTGTGGTCCAGAGCCAACATGAAAGAGTTACTACAATGATGGCTTGGTATGCAGATTGTATGGTCAGCTCATCTCCCCAGCACATTTTCAACCTCTGGAAAATATTGATGAGTACAATCAAGCCCTTCTTTTTCAAAAATTCCATTTTAAACTTTGTAAGAAGGGAAAATACATTGTGATCAAAGGGCTGGATTATCTCATCATTGGATTTTTAAGGTAAAAGGCATTCTGGAGGTATAGCCTGGGATGGTCATATTTGTACAACATCCCTGCCAAGACAGGCATGCATATGTTTTAAAATGGAACCACTTTTGATTATCTGGCTAAGGATACAGAACAGTTGGCTGGAAAGGTCTCTGGTAGTGGAAATCTGCTAACCAGGACCCATTTCTTAAAAGAATGTGGTTCCATCAGTGTCAACATTTGGTGTCCCAAGATTGCTGAGCAAACTACAGGAACACAAATGGATAACTTCCAGACAACGTTTTATCTCTCTCAGTTTGTGGCCCTGCCATTGGTAAACAATGCTTTATAGACAGGAAATGTCATTGTCACCTCATGGGGAAAGGCGATCAACTTACCACTTCTGTGAAATTTTTCAGAAAAGGGTGGTAGTCTGAAACCATTGTTTAAAATATACCTTGTAATGCCATTCAGGAAGTCCTGGTGACATGACTTGTTTAAAGAAGTTGATTTGTTTTAGACAACTTCCTGATGTCAGACTTATTTTCCCACCTCATTACCTTACACTTTAGAAAGGAATAACAAATTGAAAAGTATGTGATTTTGAGGTGGTGCATACTTGAACCAAGAGCTGAGCTGCCTGCCTCTTTCTTCATTAGGCCTCTTGCTGAAATCACTGGTTTCGCTTTGCTCATCTTCCACTGAAAACACTGCCTAGGCTATGCCTTGATTCATATAAGATGAAGTCACACTTGCAGACACATAGGCCCTTTCTGCATGAGGTGAGTGAATCGCTCCGTGCCATTACTTACCGGCTCTTCTTGGATCCGGAGTAACACAGACTTTCCCCTGAGTCCTTCTGCAGGGCTTCTCCATTAGTGCAGGGTGAACCGGAGTAGTGTGAGGTCTGTAGATCCTCACTGCTCCAGCTCAAAATGGTGGTTTCCTGTGGCTTCCAGCTCAAAATGGCAGCTTCCGGTGTCTTTGTTGAAGTGGACCAACCGCTGATGCTGGCCATGCCCATAGCCCACCCTCCACTGATCGCAGGTTCGCATTGGCCTGCACATCTGCACAGGTGAGTAGGAACACAATGGTGCATTCCAGAAAATGTAAAGAACTGATTTTTCCAGTCTTTACTTAGCACGGGGGAGGACCACTTGGGGGCTGGTTGGATCGGACGGAGGCGTGGAACTAAGTTAAATAGTTCGCACCTAGTCCTATCCAACATGCTGACGACCTCTGCGCTGGGACGCCTTGGCCCATTTTAACTGCCTTGTGCAGAAAGGGCCATAGAATATAGAATTTTGACCAGAGAATCTCCTTAGTTCATTCTCTTTCTCAAAGACGTGGCAGAGAACTGTGGCTAGTTGGCCTTTCTTGTCTTTAATTTTTCCAGTTAGAAGTTCTGGAACCTTTTCAACCAGTAATGCTCCTTAGATTCTCACAAGGAAAATCTAGCTTTTGTCATCAGTAAAATCTATCTTTCAGGTAGTACTTGGTATATTGCTGCTCCCAAATTTTCCTACTCTTTCTCTGTTGTGTGTGGATGCATGCGGATTAGGGAAGGTGCTATATTTTCCTTACTTTTGAACCTCCCTTTTCCTTCATCTTTCCCTTCTTTCACCAACGCTTACAGCTTCACACCACTTAATTGTAAATGCTCAGATATTTAGGAGGGCTTTACTATTGCCATGTTCTGTGCAGTGGTGTTATTGCAAACCTTCAGGTAATTTCCAACTTATGGTGGACCTAAGACAACTAACTTATCAAGGGCTTTTCTTGAAAGATTTGTTAAGAAAGCATTTGCTTTTGCCTTCCTCTGAGGCTGAGAGAGCATGATTACCCCAAGGTCACCCAGTGAGTTTCCATGGCTGATCAGGGATTCAAACCTTGGTCTCCAGAGTTGTAGTCTAATTTAGTCTAAAGTCCACTACACCACATTGGTTCTGTTCTGTGCAGGATTGATATAGATCCAGAGCAGGGTGGTTGGTGACTGGGATTCTTGGAGATCTCTCATTCATAGGGGCTCCATAAAGCAAAGTCAACTTGACAACAAACCACTGCCATAAGAAAGGCCATTTCCGTACGAGTCTGTTATAGAGCAATGATTCCACTTTCAACCTCCTATGGAATCCTGGGGTTTGCAGTTTCAGGAGGGGCCAGCCAGCCCCTCTCGAAACTGCAAACCCTAGGATTCCATAGGAGGTTGAAAGTGGAATCTTCACGCTATAACAGACTCATGCGGAAATGGCCAAAGAAGCTGGAGGGACTCACAGGGATACAGCCTGCAGGCAGACCTGAGGAAACATAGAAAAAGAGGACAGCATTCTGCATTGGACAAGGGAGACCAGGAGAGTCAGCAGTGCTGGAAAGGATAGGAGGCAACTTACCTGAGCAAGGCAGTCAGCAGCAGCAACCACTAGGCAAGAGTGGGACTGCAGTAAGTTAATGGGAAGAACAGGCTGGAAAGAGGATTTGAGGGGAGGAGGGAAGTAGCAGGAAAAGCAGAAAGAACCTTTTTTGTTTTCACAGATAGGTGAGATGATTTGCAAGATACAGAACACAGCATCCATCCATCATAGCAGGGACAGAAGCAGCTACAAGCCAATCTGATCTATATCCTGGTCATTGCAGGATCAGGCAGAGGAAGATTCAGTTTTATTTTAAGTAACGTACTTTGGTCCCACATCCTCAGAGAAAGTTTACTGAACATGATGAGAGGCTCAGGATCATGTCTTTCACATTCTAATATACTGACCACTCAGTTCTAACAGTGAAGCTCCTTTATTTCCAAAATCTTTTTCGATTGGGCCAGCCTCACCTCTTTTGCTCCTTGTCTATCTGGAAATGTTGAGCTGCATCAGGACTGAAAAAATGATGAAGGAGGGTTGGAGAAATGATATTTTCAGTGGGTTTGAGCAGCATTTGCACAGTAAGCCATGTGATGGTGGAGCTAGGAATTAAACGTATTCTACTTTAGCCTAAATACTCTAAAGGCAACAGATCCCATCTGGTAAGCAGGGTTAGCCCATCTTAGTACTTGGATGGGAGACCACCAGTGAATACCAGGTGCTGTAGGCTTTATTTCAGAGCAGAGGAATGAACTGCCAAAACCATCTCTGAGTTTTCCTTGCCTACAAAAATCCTATTAAATTCATGGAGCCAGCGTAAGTCAGCAGGTGAACTGAAGTTGCATACACACACCCTTTAGCTGGCTCTATTGTAGCTGTGTCTGCCTGCCTAAAAAGGGCAGAGTAAACAGCAGCTAAGAAACCTTTATTTAGCATGTTTGAAGACCAAAACAAAAAGAAAAAGAGAAAGCATGTAAGCCTCACCAGCTACATCCATCATGGCTTTCTTTTAATTAAAAAAAAAAAAACATAGTTCTGTATGTCTGGCCACCAAAACAGAAATCATAAGAAAAGAGGGAGCTGGTAAAAGCAAAAGTAAGGTCTTTTCCACAGCTTACCTTCTTGTGGCAGTGTCCAGTGGGGATTCTGGCAGAGCCCCTCTGCAGCAGCTAGCTCCCTGCTGAAGGAAGAGCAATGGCCTTGCAGTGCAGCAGGGTACTTTTCCATGCTACACTGGGGCAGGAGGCACAACCATCACAGTTCTGGGGCTTCTACAGGACAGGTAAGTGCAGGATGGTGGTGTGATTACAAATCATTGATAGGGAAAATCCATCAATGATTTAACCCATGATAGTCCCTCCTGGGGACGAGAGAAAGACTGCAACAACATTGTGCAGAAACATTGTCGTGGTCCTATCCATTTCCCATCCCATGGCAGGATGGGAGGGTGCTGTGGAAAGCCCTAACCCTTGGAATCATTTTGTAAGAAGCTTTCAAGGAGTCTTTAGAAAATTCAAAATGTTTTTATTTATGTAAGTCTTACTCAGTCTGGATATTTCATTATGCACCTCCATATTTTGAATAAAAGGACTGCTGAAACATGTTCAATTGCCCTTCTTTTTTGCAATATAGGAAACTATCCCTATTTTTTCCATGTTCTTTCTGTCTCTGGTACCCAAGTTTCTATAAATGTGCAGAGATACCTCAATGGTGTTAATTTAGGAATACATGTAGATTTCTACAACTTATAAAAGCTATGTGCATTGTTTGGGTGTAACTTCCAATGTAGCTGAGTCTTTGACCTCAGTATACATACAGCTCATCTTTAAACAAAGCATAGAACAAGTCAATAACAAATTCCTTTCCCATCTTCAGTTTAAACTCAGTTCTCTTTTATTTAGAAAGCAACAGGCAGAATGTAGCCCAGTGTTGCAAAATGCATTGGCAACCTCTGTTCTTGTAAAGATTGCTTGTTTGTTAAGTTTTATAGTGTGGCCTGTCTAAATGAAAGTGAAACCATGCTTAAAATCCCCTTCAAAGTTCTTCTTTATTAAAGATGAGGACCTTAAAGCCTTGTAGAAAGGCCGTGATGTAGAAAGGCCGAGTACACCTTCTTTTTCTTTCTCTCACATGGCTGCCAATTTGTTTCCTGGCAAGGTATACAGTCTTGGTTGTTACCATCAAAACCCACATAGTTTTAGTCCAGATCAGTGAGGAAATTGCCTTCTCCTGTGTAATCTGTTCCATATACTCACTTCTCTGGGAAATATTTATTGCAGTCAGCAGGAGCAGCGTGACAACTGTCACACAAAGGACATTTTCCTCAGCCACCCTCAAACTGTGGAATGACCTGCTGGAAGGAATTCAACAGCTGGATACACTGCCTGAGTTTACTACAACTACTTAGTTAAGTAGACTTCACTAAGTATAACCTCTCCTGGTCTGACTCTTCTCCACTCAAACCTGATGGAAACATCAGTCACCCATGCTCCAGTTGCCAGCAAAATGGACCTCCTTCTCCCTCCGCAGCTAATGCCTGGTAAAGCATGTTTAGAATGGAGATAGAATCATGACAGTTCCCTCTCCACAACCTACTTTATTAAGCATCCCAATCTGCTACATAGGGAGAAGAAGATTCATTCTGTTGACAAATGGAGTATGGGTGAATGATGTTTCAGTCAGGTTTGGAAAGGGTCAGGCAAGAAGTGGTTAATGATACTGGATTCCAGCCTGACATTGAATCACAGTCATTATTGATATTTGAATGTGAAAAACAATGTTAGAAACATTAAAATTAGGAGCCTGAGTACAGAGGGGATGCCCAGGTATGCTATACATGAGTGCTACTCAGTATTGACCAGTATTGCTCTGTGAGCCATCACTTCCCACTCCACAGCTACTGTCCAAGAAACTAGGTGACTATGATAAAAATATGTCCCAAATATATTACTAGTTCCTGGTCCACTGCATCAGATAGCTTGAGAAGGAGTGTTTTACCCCATCCATCTTCTAATCAGTTTTGCTCTTCCATTCAAGACCACCCACTCTGTTCAGAACAGGTGTGGGAATCATTGTACTGTGGTGTTCCTCTTAGAAGGAACATCTCATTCTTCAAAACTAATAACAAAGCATAATTTCCAAAGAGCTTTCTTTGCAGACACTTTTAAGCGTAACCTACATTTCTGAAGGCTTAAAGAGCCAAAGGTGTGCAAATCCTTACACCACTACAAATGACACAATAAAGCTGTCTCTAGACATTCACCTTGTCATTCCTCATAGAGACAGAGCAAATACTTCTCTTTCCCTTTGCATCGCTATGAAGACCTGCTATGTCTTTGGCATCCTTCTTAGCTTGGTGCTAATTCCTACTTCAGGCAAGTAATCTCTGGTATCCTAGAGGAGGCATTACCTAGAAAGAGAATTTCAAGGATCAAGGTTGCAACAGTGGAGTGGTATGTGTGGTTTCATTTCTCATAGATGTTGATTGCCCATTATGGCCAAAATCCTGCTGGTGTGTTATACATGTGTAAATTCCTCTACAGAAGCAACTGAATATTTCTCTCTGATATGGAGTTCCTGCATTCAGTTGAACATTCTGGAACAGGCACTGCACGTGTTCTATTATTTCACATAGATGTGCATTGCTATAGATTCACACCATGTAACATGTGTTATGAATTGTGCATTATTCATGGATGTACATGCATGTTTGGTTGTGCATTCATTTGCACATTTGGCGTCTTGGTTGAGTTGCACAGTACTGCTGTTCAACAGAAGAATTGTGGAGCACAATTAATGCTTAATTTTCCATTTGGAGATTTACATGTTGAAACACCACTGTATGATCTCAGGAGAGCCTAGGCTAAAAACATCTGCTGCTCTTTGATACTTCTCTTATCCTTCCTTTCACACTCTCCCCTTCTAATGCCCACGTTTCATAATAAGCTAAGGACTTTGTATGACATCTGCCTTAATAGCATAGTAGCTAAGAATCTGAGCTTTAATTTCCTCTTCTTCAAATCTTGTATACTTTATGTATCCACTAGCTGGTTCTGAACATCAGTCCTCAGCATATTGCACCCACATGAATAACAGAATTCTGACACATTTCCCATGTATTCCCTTAATCCTTCTCATTTATTTGTAATTTCTAGAGTTTCTTTTTTTAAAAAAAAATGCAGTAGGATTGAAAAGCACAGCAATGTTTTCAACCCATTGTCCACCAACATGCCTCCAAAGTACTACTGTTCTCTCTTTCCTGTGGTTCTCTGGAAGTCAATGGAAAAAAATCAGTACAACCAAAGGAACTTTTTCCAACTTAAAATAAGATTATTTTTTCCCCCAAGCTCTGCTTTTAAAGGATAATTTTCATTAACTAGAGCCCCTCACTACTCATTTATCACCTTTCTCTTACAGTCAACTGTGGAAGCTTTCCTTATCATTTATAAATTTATAAATAATCACAATCATGAAAATGAACTTAAGAATGAGCATTTTCCCAAGAAAGAATGTTAACACATGAATACTGTAGGACAACCAAGGAAAAAGAAAGGTTTCTCTACGCCCTGATTTTAACAGATAGCTTCCATTAATCAGTACCCCTCAACAGTCACTGATCCCCTCACCTTAATTATCTCAATATAATCATAACAACAAAGCCAGCAGCACTATTTATGTTCATCTGTTCAGAAGCAAGCTGTATTGGCTCGATGGACAAATTTTGTGTAAATATGTTTTTATTGAATTTCACATAAAATAGACCAACACGTAATTTTAAGCCCTGACACACAAAGAAAAATCACCCCAGTGACATAACATAAATAAAAAAGCCTTACTATACATATTATACCTACCATATAAAAAGTGAAAAATAAAAAGAGAAAAGGGAAAAAAGTGGAAAAGGGGGGAGGGAGGAATTACATTAAGAGAAGTAGCAATAGCATGTGTATTTCTATACCGCTTATCAGCTAAGTGCTCTCTAAGCAGTTTACAATGTGTTAGCTAATTGCCCCCAACAAGCCGGGTACTCATTTTACTAACCTGAAGAAGGATGGAAGGCCGAGTCAACCTGGAGCCCTGCCGGATCAAACTCATAACTATGTGGCTGCAGTACTAGCATTTCACCATTGCACCACCAGGGCTCCTAACTATCCAGACAGACAAGGAAGATTGTAGCACAAAACAAGAGAACAGAACAAGAAAGCGGAAACATACCAGTCATAAGACAAAAACACACAAACTCTTTCTTCTACTTACCCACTACTTACCCCCACCTCCTGGTTTCCCATATAACCTGTTATCAGTTAAATTATCCAATCAATACGTATCCCCTCACTTTGAAGAAAAGGAATTTTCCTTTATATATAAATATTTAACTCTATTTCCTAGAGTTCCAAATCATCTAAATATCAAAATCCAATTGAATATTGTCACCCATTCTGCTCTTCTTATAAAGTATATATGGTTCGCAGATTTTCCAGTTTGATTGAATAGATCTTCCCTTCAACCACCCTGATAATTTCTCTATTTTTGCTACTTCCATCACTTTAACTAACCATTCATAGATTAATGGAACAGATTTTGGCGCCAATACTTTGCAAATATGATCCTTGCTGCTATTATCAAATAATATAACAATATTTTATTTTCCTTCTCAATCTTGTCTTCATAATCTAACATATTCAAGAGATATAGTTCTGGTCTAAACATAATTCTTGATTTTAAAATCTTTTTTATTTGCCCTTTTATACACAACCAATATCTTCTAGCCTTCCTACATGTCCACTACAAATGATAGAAAGTCCCTTCTTGTATACTACATTTCCAACATTTATTATTAAGTTTTTTGTATATTTTCACTAGCTTTACTGTGGTTCAGTACCATCTATACATCATTTTTAAAAAAATCCCTTGTAATAACTAAATAAGATGTACAAATCCACTTCTGGAATTTGTTGGAAATGTAAGAACAAGTTGGGCACGTTTTATCATCTATGGTGGACATGCAAGAAATCAAAAAAAAATTCTGGACTAGGATACACAACAAGATTTCAGAAATCTTCAACCACAAATTTCCTATGTCTGCTAAATTTTATCTATTAAACATGACCCAAGATCTGCCCCCAAATATATCCAAATATTGGAGGATTTTGCTATATTTGATTACGACAGCTAGGATAGCCTTTGCAAGAAAATAGGAAAAAAATAACACCTGCACTCTGGAGGAATGATGCCTTGAGGTTCTGGAAGTGAAAAAAAAAATGGATATTGTATCACATATAATTAAGGGAAGAGATGAAGAAAAAACTAAAAATGAGTGGATTCTGCTAATCCAAAACTTATTTGCATCTGAGCATTGTGATAACTAATCTTCGACTATCAAGATACTTTATCAAAGCTTTATAACACCATATTAAAGTTCTATAAAGACTCTGCTGTTCATAGAGTCACAGGGTCGTTAGTAACAACTTGATAACAGGGTATTTGTGGCATTTAGTAGATGAATTAATGAAGTCAAGTTCGATAATATGTTTCAGTAGTTGACAGAATCTTGTCGTTTCTGGATGGCTTCTGAACTTTATCCGAATGTTAGTCTGAGTATAGACCAGTTAAAAGACTCTGGAGTTATGAGGGCAAAAGTTGAAGGAGTTGGTATAGAAGCTTCTTAACATAAATATTGACAGTATGACAGACTATTAACCCATAAAATGTGATGAGGAAGATAGATAAGAGGCTATTTATTTTCTTATTTTTCTTTCCCTTTTTCTTCAATAGAACTTTATAAAATACAGATATCTGGTATCTATCTTTGATTTGTTTATTTTATGATAGATAAAAATTCATAGTTTAACATAACAATATCATATAATGTGATTTAACATAACAGTGTTCAAATTTTCACCATACAATAATGGGGATGGGATTTATGGACACATGGACGTATTTGGTTTCAGATTTGATTCCAATATAATTATTTTTCTTTAAGTAACATTATCCATTTTTTTATCTTGTACATGTCTATGCAGAGAAATATATGTCTTATAGGTTCTGATATATGCAGTACAAGTGTATATACTCAATAAAGATTACCAATAAAACAGTTTGTCTTTATTTCAAGGTCTTTTTGTTCCTGCAATGACATTTTTTTTGTAAAAATTTTAATTTATCTACATTCATCTTAAAGCCAGCATATGTACCATATTCTCCTATCACCCTTAATAAACTTACTACACTTTCTAAGGGATCTTATAATATGAACACAACATCATCTGCAAAAGCTTGGAGTTTAAATTCTTCTTTCCTTAGCTTTATACCCCTGATTTCCATATTTACTCTAACTTCCCTACACAATGCCTCCAGTGCCAAAATAAATAATAAAGGGGAAAAGGGGTATCCTTGCCTGGTACCTTTTTCTATTTTTATGTATTCTGACTCATGGTCATTTGTTCCCACGTTAGCTTTTTGATTTCCATATATTGCCTTAATCCAATTATAATAATTTCCTCCTACCTCTATTTTTTCCAATAATTTAAAAAGAAAAGTCCAATTTAAATTATCAAAAGCTTTTTCTGCATCTATGAAAAATAGTGCACCTTTAACATCATTACGGTAATATAGATATTCCATTACATCTATGACAGTGCTAAAATTGTTTTTTATATGTCTATCTGGGAGAAAACCATTTTGACCTTCATGAATAAATTCCTGAAGATACTTTTTATAATCTACTTGCCAATATTGCTGCAAATATTTTATAATCCTCATTTAATAACGAACTAGGTCTATAATTTTTCACCAATTTTGGATCATGATCTTCCTTAAGTATTACAATAATAGCTGCCTCCTGTGATGTCTCTGTGTTTTTTTTTTACTCTGAAGAATATAATTTATAACTCTTTGTAGGGAGTAAGCTAATTCATCCGTGAAAGTTTTATAACAGATGGCAGTTAGGCCATCTGTCCCTGGCTCTTTCCCTGTTTTTATTTTTTAATAGTTTCTTTTACTTCATCTAAAGAAATCTTTTCATTTAATCTATTTTTAACCCTTTCTGGAATTTTTGGAATCTTTCTCTGTTGTAAATATTGCTTAATACAATTCTCTATTGAAATCTGTTTTTTTTTTACAATGTACCAAAATAGTTATAAAACAAATCATTAATTTCTTTTTCCCTTGTGACAATTCTATCTCCCATTTTCAATTCTAGTATCCTTCTTTTCACTTATTCTTTTCTCACCTTATATGCTAACCAGCGTCCAGGTTTATTTGCCCATTCAAAATTTCTTTGCTTAATAAATTCCAATTTTCTTTTAACCTCCTCTAACAATAACATATTAATTTGTTCCCTTAACACATTTAGTTGTTTCATAATTTCACCATTTTTGTACCTCAAGCTCTTTCACTCTTATCTCTTCTTCAATTTTTTCCAATCTTTCCTTTTTTTTCCTTTTCCATTCCACATTTTTATGAATACATAATACTCAACTAACCACCTTACCAGCATCCCAGACAATACCAGAATTAACCCCTTTATCCAAGTTTAATTCTAAATATTCCTTCATTCTCATTTTGCATTCTTTCATTATTTCATCATTTTGTAGTAATAGTTCATTCAGCCTCCAATAAAAATTTTTCTCCCCTTATTTCAATATCTACTGGATTGTGGTCAGACAATGTCCTATTTAATATTTCTATCACTTCCACTTTACTTACCAAGTTTTGGACATTCAAATCATATCAGTGCTTGATAGTGAGTGATGTGTATCTGAAAAAAAAAAAGTATAACCTTTCTTATCACCCTCCCTAACTCTCCAAACATCAATTGACTGCAATATTCCTACTATTTCAATAATCTCCTTTGCTAATTTCCCTTGATTTTCCCTTATTTTTTTTTCTGAATGCCTATCAATTGATGAGTTCGCCACCCCCTTAAAATCCCCCAATATACATTAGTTTTCATGATTTAATTCTAATATCTTTTCTTTTATTTCCCTAAAAAGGGTACTTTTCTCCTTGACTGGAGCATAGATTCCAAGAATTAATAATTTAAGATTATTTACAATAATTTCTATAGCCACAAATCTCCCCTTATTGTCTGAATATACCAATTTTGGCTCTAGGTTTTCCTTCATATAGAATACAACCCCATTTTTCTTTTTTAAACCTATAGAAAAAGTTCTTTACCTAATCTTGTTTGTTTTATTAAATTACAATATTCGTCTTTAATTCTAATTTCTTGCTGACAGATCACGCTAGCACTCATTTTTTTTCAGATAATGAAATATCAAATTCCTTTTCTACAAAGTGTTAATTCCCTTCATATTCCATGAAATAAATTTGCAATTCATTCTTTACCCCCCTCTCCTCAGTCAGAGTTGCTCAAGTCCAAAAGTAACATTTCTTCCTTCTTTTGAGCAGATGAATCTTTCTTCGGAGCTTCCTTTTTTTCCTTTTGGTGCTTCTTTCCCAATCTCAGGGTACTTCATTCAGCTGAGCTGGAATATCTTCCTCCTCTGGAACATCATCTAAATCTTCTGGAATGTCCTTTAACTTCTTCAAAAAGTCTTTCACCTTTCCATGGAATTTATTTTGTATCTATCTCCTATGAATGTCAAGTTCACTCGTTCCAATTTGTCCCAACTGAAGGGGATCCCATGTTTCTTCAACTTTTCTATCAAAGAGTTGTACTCCTTCCTCCTTCTTAAAAGTCTCATTGGGATCTCTTTCAGTATGATCACTAGCTTATCATCTATCCTAATGCCTTTATGAAGATGAACATCAAGGATGAAGTTTCTTATGTTCTTTTTAATGCACTGGACAATAACAATTCGTGGTAAATTCTTTCTTCTTGCAAAGGCTGAGTTTACTCTATAAACATGTTCTATCTCCCTCTCAGATTCCTCCAAATCCCACTCCAAACTCTGGACAAATTTAAAATTTAAGTCTGCTTTGGAGGCTCTTGACCCCTTCCAAAATCTCTACACCACTCTTTTTCTGTCCTCTCTAAGGATTAAGCTGACTCTACTGGAAATACCAAAGAGTGGCAATTTTAGCCGTTAGATAGGTTGCAACCTTGAGACTCTTCAACATCAAACATTACCCATTTTAACATCTCCAAACTGAACTTCTAATTTCCTTTTACGATTCTCCTTCCCTGCCCCAATATTTTTTGTTCGTATGTTTGGTAGTCCATGTAACCACTGCGAAATCCCAGCCACAGAAGAATGGATGCTGGACTCATTTCTCTTTTCCACCCTAATGATTACATGTCCTATTGGGTTGGAATTTTAAAGGACTCTTTCAAATTCTGAGAGTGCAATATGTCACAGTCAACTTCCAGGTCACAACTTGTTGAGAAGAAAGAATTTTTTTAACTAAAATTAGGAGGTGTTTGCTAAAACATTTCAAAATCAGACCTGCACCCTCTAGTGTGTATTTTGGACATTTGAGGTAGGTTTGTTTTTTTCTCCCAGGTACAATAATTCAAAGAAAAACATTTGAGACTGGAGAGCCTCACAAGGAACAAAAATAGTCCTGTGGCCAGGTCTTACACTTTCCCCACCATTTGTCTATCAAAAACATCTAAACTCTAAAGAGCAATAGTTTCTCAAGGTCTTTTTAGTCCTTCCAACATGTCTCAGAACTGTTTGAGCACAAGGTTTCCAATTGCAAAAGGTTGCTTTGTAAAGTAGTATGGGTAATACTCCCACCATATTATTCAATTTTTTTGTTTTTTGTTTTTCTGTTTGTTACTCTGTCTGTTTGTTTTGAGGGAACAGGAATCCAGATAGAAGAGCCAACTCTGTGCCTTCATGTGGGTGCACACTGCAAGCTTTTCTTCTGTCCTATGGGCACCAAACGTATTGGAAAGTGTTCATTTTTCAAAATGTGCTGCATACCATCGGACCGTCCTCCCGAAGACGACATAATGTGAGAACAATGATCCTAATTCTGGGGGCCAGAGGACAGCAATTGTGGCAACCATTTGTTTCTTGCTGTGGTTGCCATTCTGGTTGCTACCTGAGATTTGAACAGGGGAGGATTAGAGAAAGAAGTAGGGTGTCTGGGAAGGAAGAGGACTGGCTGGAACTACAGCAAAGAGTTCGTCAGTTTGAAATTTCTGTTCATTTGGCCTTTTGGTAATTTTAGACTAGGGTTTTCTTCCTTTTTTAAAAAAAAAATAGTATCACTGGAAAGGGAATGCTGCACACCTACTGCAATCTGTTGATTTTAGTTTGAATTCCAGGTAGAATTCCCCTTGGCCTCCTTGGTGGTCTCTCTATAATTGGATATCACGGGCCCTAGAAAGGAACACAGCATTTCTAAGGGAAACAACAACTCGGGAAGGCAGTACTTCAACATCCTTCACCTATAATTTTCTCCTCATTGAAGTACAGTTTGAGGCTTACCTGGCATTGATCCTAGAGTTTTTTGGGTTAATCAGAAAACCAGATTAACCCCAGGGGGATGCTTTATTCAGTAAAGGGGAGGTAGACTGGAAAGGCCAAAGCTAGTCAAGTAGCTACTGACATTCAGGTTTATTTGTCCATCTTAGATATTAGATCCCTCTTCAGCACCCAGGGCAAGCCCTAAGGAGCCTACAGAAAAGGGACAGAGAGACTCTAGTCTGCACCCAAATGAAGACACCTCTCACCGGGAGTTCTCCATACCTGACTCCAAGAAACAAGCAGCCAAAGTGGAAAATTAGACTCTGATTATATCTGCAGTTTCCACCTCTTCTCTGTGGCCATTTGCACCTTGAATTGTGCCAGTAGGGAGCACTAACTGTGCAGGTGCCCTACTGTAGTTAATAAAGAGGCCCTTAGTGAACCCACATTGGTGTGTCTGTCTGTTTCTTCCTAGTCGTTGACCAGAGGTGCTAAATGCAAGACAATGAGACCAATTCTGATATATCAGAAGAGGCCTGCCTTGGAAGAAGTACCAAGCATCTAAGTGGTTGCTTTGTATTTGTTGATGTTCTGGGGGAGTCACCTGACCGCTCCACTATTAGCTGGTTTGATGGGAAGGCATCTAATCCCTGCTGCATCTCTCCTTGAAGATGTGGAAATGCCTGCTTTAATACAAATTCTGCTTTTTGGGCCATCGGCACAGGATGGCACCCTCCCAGCATGGGGACACAAGAGGTGTGGGACCACAATGCTTTTGCATGGTGTCATCACTGTCCCACCTTTCTTGTGTCCCCAGCCCATGTGGTCGGGGGTTATATTACTGATGGGAAAACTCAATCAATGGTCCCTAATCATGTGATGCTCCTGTCGCCATCAGCCATGCAGAAGGGGAAGAAACAGAATCACACTCTTACTTCCCCAGTACAGCATGGGGAGAAGGCCGGTTGCAGAGGGGAAAGAAGGAGCATGTTGTTCACATTCCTTTCCACAGTGAGCCACCTGGGTATAGAGGGGAGCATTCTCATTGTGCTCGCTTCCTGGTAAAGGTGCTGCTAGGACTGTGACAGGACGTCAGCAGGAACCTGTGAGGTGCAGAAATGGCCATGGCCTTTTCACCAGATGAGGAATGAGAAAGAGATCTTATGATCTGCCTACAGAAACATTAATGAAAATTAAAAATAAATTTTGAAAATATTGCAAATTGGTTTAATGATATTAAAGGTTTAATAATGTTTCTCCCTATTTCTTTAGGTCTTCATGATCCTAGGAACAGAACAAGCTGCTTTATACAGAACCATACCATTGGTCCATTTATTTCCTTATTATTAGCTCTGACTAACAGCAATTTGCAGAAGTTTCAGGGAAAATTCTTTCCTAACCTTACCTGTTGCTCCATAGCAATCCCCCATCCAAGTATTACCTGGCAGCAACCTCTCTTACATTAGGTGAGGTTGGTGTGTTCAGGGTGGTATGGCAGTATTATGTGCTCATCATGCCATGTTTTCTATGTCATTTTCCCATCATATCATATCCAAAGCCAATCATAACAGTTCCAAAGAGGAACTGTTATGCTCACAAGGGAGGGAGAAAGAGGCAAGAAATAGGTACTAAAGTAAAATAAGGCCACAGCTTTTTTTGGCTAATTTACAACAAATTCTGCAATGAAGGCTCCCGACACTGAAGGAGGTGGAGGACTGATGAGAGGATCCCCTTGCAACTTCTTTTCCATGTCATAAAGTCTGCAAAAAGGATTGAAACACCCATGGCTCAGTTGCAAGGCATGTTTTCCAGCTACTTCTTACTGAATTTGAATGTTTCTGCCCAAGATTCCCCATCAATAAGGATGCAATTTTTCACTAATTTTGTTCTTGATGGAGGCATTGAACAATTTTAGCCATTTTCTTCACTTTGCAAAAATATGAAGAATGCTGTGCAGCTTTTGAAAACTATTTGCAATTTGTGGCAAATTCTGAGCAAAATTCATACATTATTTTCTATGTAGGAAAAACAACTCTATAGAATAGAATATGCTACATTTGGACAAAATTTGAACACAATTTACACAGTTGCACAAAATTTGCAATATTTTTCACAGAAAACAGCATTTCCTGCACCAGAAAATAACAGCTGGAATTCACTATCATAGCAACAAAGGCATAAGGTAGAGTTAGCAGTCATAACTTATTCATATTCACAATCCCTATGTATTCATGAGTGTGGCAGTGGTGTGTGGAATGTACAGGGATGGCCAAAATCTCCTAATTCTGCCTTAGTAGGCAGCAGCTGCTGAGAGCAACAGAAGTCTCTTGTCCTGTCAATAGGGATGCCACACACTGACATTTGCCTCCCTTTCCCAGAAGTGATTTCTGGTGCAATGTGGAATTGCAAGAGATCCTGCTTCTGATTCTCGCACCAGCTATCACTGGCAGAAGAGAGGTGGAAACGATCTGCTGCACCCAAATCGACAGAAGAACAAAATGTCATCAGTTGCAGTGGTTGCAGTCAAGTAAGGCAGGATTGGGGGGTGGGGGGTGGGGGTGAGGCCAACTTAGTTCAGCATATGTGCACAAAATCTGCACAACTGCGTGAAATTTTCAGGTCTATGTATTCATTTGCAAGAACACTATTTTCTGCACAGGAAGTGTATTTTTCTTCTGCACAGAAAATAATCACTGGAATTCATGATTCTTTGTCATTAAATATACTTAACTAAATAGCTGATCTAGAATTTCAGCCTGTGTTTCTGCATAAGCCATTGTTTTCCACATACAAATTGTTGTCTTGTGTACCAAAAAAAATGTTTGTAGATTTTGTGTAGAGTTAATTCCTTAACTCTGCAGATGCTTATCAATCAAGATTTCTTCTCAGTTGGTTTTCTTAACACTTGAGAAACACATTTTTAACTATTCTTGAATATTTTAAAATATTTTTTCCATCCCTAGCCCTGACCCTCCCCCCAAGTTCTCCCCAAAATGTTCCCCAGATTCCAGCCTCTTAAATCTAGAACTCAATGGCCAGGTTGATGGATTCTCCTTTCACTAGCAAGATGCCTCTAAGCACTTACCCCCATGCTTTGCCATGGAGAAAGGCAGGACTTTCTCAGCCTTTGACCCCAGCTGAAACACATTTTCTTGTTCTCACCAATAATATGGCATGACATTTTCCATGTTATGTTAGAAAGATTCTCACATTGTCCAGCTTTTGAGGCGTATATGCAGTTCAAGACTTGGCCTATTCAAAATTTGTACTTGGTTGCTTTGTGAGAAAACAGCATTATATTACAAGAACTCATCAAACCATGTGGGGAAACATTCCTTCCACCAAACAAACCAGGCAGAAGATCATACCACATCCAAGCAAAATCCAGTCTGCTCTTCAAGTCTGCTGTATCCCACAAACTTCTTCTGCAGGACTGCCCAAGATTGCATTTTGCTTGTCTGTCTATTCTTAGCCCTCTCCCCCATGAGACTGTTTAAAGCAAATGTAGATAAAGATTCTATGAAATCAGCCACGTTATTTCCAGTTTTGGAAGCTTTATCTAACTCAACCAATTTGGGAAATAATGTAGTAGATTTTATGCAGCCTTTCTCTAATCCATTCTCATTCTTCATAACAGCCAATCGTGCAGAAGAGGTAAGGGTGTACAGATGAAATAACATAACCTCTGAGATCCTGAAAAACAAGGTAAAGCTGCTCATAGAGATGTGACTGGGTAGAGCACATAGGAGCATAAAGGCATGAACAATGGGTACTTTGGGGTCATTGTGTCTGTGAACATGGAAGCACCATTTCACTATTGCTTCTCAGAACAGGTGCAGTACAATTGCCTAGAACAATCATCACTACAATGGAGCTTTCCTCCTTTCTCTACTGTATCTTTAAATGGATCAAGGAAGTAGTATTGCCACTCTATTCTACTTTGGTCTTGGCAACGTTACATCAAAATGTAGGTGACTCAAGGGTCCTCCTGCAATGCTAGTACCTCTGTTCAAAGGTGGGGAATTATTAGCTCATGATTAGGAGGTCTGCGACAGGGGAGTAATCTAGTGATATATTTTCACCAATGTTTACATGGTTTCCATAGGAAGAAAACAGTCAAAAACCCAAAAGTGGATTAAAATGTGTTTTATTTGAGGAAATATCAATCTTACAGAAGAAGCAAACTGTCAGGAACTGAATTCACACACACAAATATAACAGTGCATAAACACTATTTATTAGGAGCATGATACATAGTATGGGACTTCAGCCAGTGAACTAGAGGCAATTAGCAAAATTCAAAACATAAAAGGCAAAGAGTTTCTTATCCCGCCTGAAAGAGACCTTGAAGTTCTGGTTTAGCCTGGCAGCGCTTATCATTACATTCCTAGCTTTGTTTATCTAATGGTCTCTGGTTCTCATACTTTGTTACAAGCAAGCTGCTACTTAGCTCCTACTACATGTCCCATAACTAAAATATGGAGGGCTACTCGACATCCTGCCCATCCCCTCCCCAAAAAAATGAACCAACACGTAGCATAGCAGTGAGGAAGAGGGAAAAGAGGAAGGTCGTGAGGAGTGGAAAAGAAAGGGGAAGAGGGGAGAAAACAGTTGAAATGCAAACATGAAATGCAGTAGTTAAACATGGTGTGTTGAAATTGGTGATTTAGGATGCAGGAACACTCGGTTGAGTAGTTGGGTTAATCTCTGAAGAAGAATTCAAAGGAGCTGGTTTCAGTAAGCTGGAATGAAAAACAGGGTTAATAAGTGTGTAAGTGTCAGGCAAGGAAAGTTCAAAGGTCACACTATTAATGGCCTGTTTGACTGGGAAAGGACCAAGGTATTTGGGGGAGAGTTTTTTGGAGGGGCCATTGGAGGAAATGTTCTTGGAGGAGAGGTAGACATGATCCCCAGGCTGGTAGGTGGGATTGGGCTACCATTTTCAGTCAGCAAATCATTTGTGAGAAGCTTTTGAAGTTTCAAGGGCAGAATGCACGGAGTCCCAAGTAGAAGAAATTTTTGTAATCCAAGAGGTAGGTTGTGTTGTAGGGAGGGTGGTGGGGAGCGAAGGAAAGGGTTTCGGGTTGATGCCGAGGACAACTTCAAATGGAGTTTTGGCAGTGGAAGGAGTGTACAGCAGAGTTGTAAGCAAATGCAGCAAAAGGGAGGAGGAGTGCCCAGTTGTTTTGGTCAGAATTGACGAAGCAGCGTAAGTATTGTTCTAGGGTTTGATTTGTGTATTCCCTTTGTCCATCAGTTTGGGGATGATAGGAGCTGCTGAGTTTTTGGGAAACGCTGAGAGATTTAAGGAGTGAAGTCCAGAATTTGGAAGTAAATATAGGTTCTCAGTCAGAAATTATTGTGGAAGGTAGTCCATGGAGTTTCCAGATGTTATTGATGAAGAGGTCAGCTAGTTTTTCAGCAGTAGGCACTTTTTTTAGTGGAATGAAATTAGATTGTTTGGAGAAATGATCGGTGACAACCCAAATGGTATGGAATCCATGGGAGTTGGGTAGACCAACAATGAAGTCCCATGAAATTGTGTCCCAAGGTAATGAGGGAGCAGGAAACCGTTAGAGAAGTCCATGCGGTTTAGAGGAAGATGATTTGCAGGTGTTGCAAACAGGGTAGTTTTTTTATATATTCTTGGGCTTGTTTTGTGAGACCTGGCCAGTGGAAAAGTTTTGTGATGGAATGTAGAGTTTTAAGGAAACCAAAGTGTCCAGCAGGTTTGGAATTGTGGTATCTTTTCAAAACTTCAATTCAGCAAGTTGGTGGTACTTAGATTTTAGTTCCAATGAAAGCTAAATCTTTAATCCAAGTGATTGAGTCTTTGTGTGTTTGTTGCCAAGTGTCTGTCTGGTAGACAGAGTTCAGAGAGTGTTGGAAGGTAGAATCAAGCGGTGTTGAAGCTGATTTTCAGGCTCACTGTTGTGCTCTGGTAGTGACTTGTAATCCAAAATTGTTTGAGGAGAGGAGAGGTTTTTCCTTGGTAGGAGAAGAGAAGGAGGGTGGTTCATGGTAGGGCAGTCTCGAGAGTGGCTCTGCCAAACTGTTAGTTTCTCCAGGTTTGAAAACAATTTTGAATCTAAATCACTGGAAAAATTCAGCCCAGCGTGCTTGTTTAGGGGTTAGTGTTTTGGCGATTTCTAGAATTTCGAGATTGCGGTGGTCATTCCAGATTTGAAAAGGAAGTTTAATTCCTTCGAGGAAGTGTCATCAGGAGGTGAGTGCGAAATGGATGGCCATGGCTTCTTTTTCCCAAATTGGCCAGTTGTGTGGTGGAGAATTTTTTGGAGATCAAGGCTCATGGTTTAAGGTGGCCATCTGTGTCATATTGAAGAAGAACAGCTCCCATGGTGAAGTCAGAGGCATTGGTTTGAATTATGAATTCTTTGGTAGTACCAGGGAATAAGAGAAGCAGTTCAGATGTAAATTTTTGTTTGAGGGTCTCGAATGCTGTCTGGCATTTTTCAGTCCAGAGGATGCAGTTGCATCAGTTAGTTCTGCTATCGGTTGCTTTTTTCAAGAGGTCAGTAAGAGGGAGAGCAATTGTGGCAAACCCCTTCATGAAGTTACAATAGAAGTTTGCAAAGCCAAGGAATTATTGGAGTTGCTTTCAAGTTTTGGGGGTAGGCCAGTTCAAAATAGTGTCAATTTTGGTGGGGTCCATGTTTAGGGTATTATGACAAACACGATACCCTAAGTAGTCAAAATTCTGAGCGTGAAATTCGCATTTTTAGAGTTTAACAACAAGTTCATTGTCTATGAGTCTTTGTAACACAGTACGAGTTCGGTGTGTTGTTCAAGGGTTTCTGAGTAGATCAAAATGTCATCTAGGTAAACAACAACACCTTCGTAGAGGAGGTCTTGTAATACAGAATTGAGAAACATTTGGAAGGCTGTGGGACCACCTTGTAATCCAAAAGGGAGAATAGTCCCTTGGTAGTTTCCCAGGGGGGCTGAGAAAGTAGTCAACCACTCACTTTGAGGGTCCATGTGTATTCTGTGGAAAGCCTCCTTGAGGTCCAATTTGGTGAAGAATTTGCCTTTAACCAATTGGTTTAGGATATCCTTGGTTAAAGGAATCGGGTACACATTAGGCAATACTGCCTGATTAATTAAGTTATGGTTCACAATGAGCCTCGGTTCACCTCCATCCTTTTTATTGAAGAAAAATATTGGACTGGCTGTGGGAGCAGATGAGGGTTTAATAAATCCACGTTGTAAGTTTTTGTTCAGGAACATTTTTAGAGCCTCTAGTTCTTGGTTGTTCATGAGGTATATCTTGAGTTTGGGAATTTCAGCTCCATCTATCAATCTGAGTTTGTAATCAAAGTCTCTGTGTTGGGGCAGTTTGTCTGCTTCGTGGTCTTCAAAAGCTTTCTGCAGGTCTCAGTATTCTAACAGGATTTTCTGCAGTTCCTCAGGACTCAAAGTAAGTGCCGAGTCAGAGGAATTTGGTATGGGCACTGGATTTACATCATGGTTATGCTTGAGTAAGCCTTGGATCCAGTCAATTTGGGGATTGTGTTTTTTCAGCCAGTAGCACTCAAGAACTACTTGAAACCTGATTTTGGTGGGCACTAGGAAAGGTAATTGCCCCTGTAAGTTTCCCACTTGAACAGGGATGGGTTTGGTTCTTTTCCGTACAGGGCCCCCTGCCATGAGTGAGCCGTCCAATTGAGATAACTTGATGGTCTTTTTTAGGGGTTCAAACTTTACTGCAAGTTCTTTGGTCACAGTGGGATTCAATAAACTAGTTGTACAGCCTGAGTCAACTAAGGCCCTGTACATTGGTAATTTCCCATCATTCCCTTGTAAGGTTACTGTAACATATACACGGCAAGTTTTGGTTGTACTTACATTTGCAGACTGGTCAGGATCCCAATCACCATCTGAGTTGGACATGGTGAGTGGGCTGTCTTCACCATCACAAGTTCCAGCAGCGGTTCCACCAGCGGGACGTTTGGTTGGTGGCTTCGGCGTGTCAGCTTTGTGGGATACAGGCCAGGTGGTGGGGGTGCCCAACTTTTCTAGCTGAAGGACAAAGGAGGGAAAACTGTTTATAGTGATGTTTCAAGGGCAATGAGGGCAACATTTACCGATCCAGAGAGCAGTGAAGAAACAGTGATGTGGCTTAGATTCACCACTAAGGACAGAATTCATTCAGGAATCAGATTGACAGCATGGCTACCAGCAAACGAATCAAGGCACTAGTACTGCCAATCTATTCTACTTTGACTATACCTTGAGTACTATGTCCACTTCTAGGCAATGAAGTTCAAGAAGGATATAAATATGCTAGAACATTTGCAGAGGAGGGTGGCCTAGAGGAGCAAATGTTTAGAAATCAAGCCTTATGAGGAATGACTTACGGTGCTGGGTATGTATAGCTTGGAAAAGAAAAAAACTGAGAAGTGACACAATAGCCATCTTTAAATATTTGAAGAGAAGTCATATAGAAGATAAGTAAACATCTTTTCTATTTCTGCAGAGATGAAAGTTTGGACCAGTTAAGTTAAATTTAAAAAAAAGAGAGAGAGATTTCACCTAAACGCTTCTTAAACTCCTTTACCGAACTTCTTTACTCTAAGAACTATTCAATGATACCATAGATTGCTTCTGAGGATGGTGGTGTCTACGTCTTTGGAGTTTATCAAGGAGTGTGGACTCTTTCAGGAGTATTTTAGTTTCACATTCCTGCAAGGTTGGGATTGGACTAGATGGCCCTTTTGACTTTCCAGCTCTAGGATTCTGTGATCCTATGATACAATGAAGTTGGTGTGAACAAGCAAACAAACAGGAAGTGGCCATAAACATGCTGTGCTGAAATCCTAGAGAGTAACCCACAATGTAGCTCCAGTGAGCATAAGGTATGTAAAGGCTGCAACCACCAACAATCTCAAATCTGATTTCAAAGGAGTTTTCCATTGTCTGGAGCAGATGTTTGTGATTAAAATAGGAGAACTGCAATCAGGAAGGGAAATCATTCTCCTCCCATTCCTCTCATGGAAGCAGTTTCTTCAGCAGGTATTCTCCAAGGAACTGCAGCTATTAAAAATTTCCAAACTCTTGGCAAAACCATATAATTACGGGTACAAACGCGAATATTTCCACAAAGTCCATCTGTCTTATCCATAGGGATGTAATTCGTCACTAATGTTCCTCTTGAAGAAGCAAGTGGCAGTCTTCTAGCTGTCAGGAAATCCTCAAGAAATAAATATCCAGCTTCTGAAGAATATCTTCAATTCCCCACTCAGCCATGGAGACCCACTGGGTGACCTTGGACACATCACACACTCTCAGCCCCAGAAAACCCCATGACAGACTTGCTTTAGGGTTGCTATAAGTCAGAAACCACTTGAAGGCACATAACAAACATCTCCAAACAGTATCTGAGTGCTGGCTCCAACTAGAGTAAATCCATTAAAGCAATGGGATTTAACTGCTTTTGAGCTACTGACTCACCATTCAAAAATTAATTTAGCAAGTCTACAGTTGTTGTGGTTATGTGCCTTCAGGGTGACTCAAAGCTACACTGATCCTATTATAGGGTTTTCTTGGCAAGATTTATCTGTTTGCCATTGCGTTCCTATAAGAATGGAAGAGTGTGATTTGCCCAAGGTCACTCAGTCGATTTCCATGATAGAGTGGGGATTTGAAACCTGGGCTCTTTTGGCATAGCATCTGCCATGCAAAAGAGGGCCTGGAGCCTTGTGTGATTGTGAGGAGCGATCTGCACGATGACCTCATAATCGCTCAAGGCTCCAGGGGCCAGCAGGCAACGATTGCGCACCTTTGCATTTTTGGCTTTCAGCCAAAAATGCTGCACGATCGCACATTGCTCCCAGGCCCCAAGCACACTTATCTGGCGTGCGGAGCCTCGGGAGCCAGGTCAGTCATGCTTCCTGTCTCAGTGCAGCCTGGGAAGGTCCCAGGCTGCACTGCGAAAGGAAGAGGCGGGGCTCTCGCACAAGCAGAAAGCTCATGCGGAGCTGAAGAAGCAGGGAAGCAAGAGCCTCTCATAAGAGGCTACTCGAGCTATCACCACACCCCACGTCTGAGAAAAGGTAGGATGTGGAAAGGGCCCTGGTCTCCCAAGGTCCTTGTTTAACCCTCAGAGCATTGCATCATGCTAGTATATTCTTGCTGGAACTAACTAGTTTCATTTTTCCATCCAAAACTGACCTGTGTGCTAAGAGTCATAGTGGACTTTTGTGTCTCCAGGTGTTCCTATTAAAATGAACATGGACTTCTTCCAAAATAACAGTGTGGCGTTTTGACCAAGAGTTTTTCAGGAACACATTTGCAATGCAACATACATTTCCAGGGACTTGAGCCACTGAGGATTTAACATTTGCAATGGAACGTTCATCTCCTATGGCTTGAACACATAGTACAAAAGAAACTGTTAATGCCATCTCCTGGCAATCTTCTTGAGCTTGCTCTGAAAAGGAGAAAAATACCCAACTTCACCTTCCCATAGTTATGAAGACCTGTTATGTTGTCTGTATTGTTCTTACCTTTATGTTTATTCCTTATTCAGGTAAGCAATTTCTGAAGTCTTGGAGAGGGCATTAACTTAAGAATACATAGTTTGGGACCAAAGCTGGAATGTGCTTTGAGTTGTGCAGCAGTGGAACAGACCATCTCAGAAGGTGTTGGACCTTCCTTCATTGCTGGTTCTTTAACAGCAATTATGTGTTTATTCCTGCATGGCACAGGGCTAAATATGATGGTCCTTTTGATCTCTTCTGGTTCTATGATTCTATGGCCACCTCTCAGGGGTACTTTAGCAGTAGATTTCTGTACTGACAGGAGGTTGACTAGATGGTCCATTCTTCTCTTATTCTCTCTCTTGCACTTTCCCTTTCCAGCCTTCAGGATTTAACACCACTGATACTAGGTAATGGTTCCCTTTAGCAATGAACTAAAAACACTGTGTGACATATAGCTTCGGTTAGTATTAACGTTGCCCAAATAGCAAGACGGGACAAATTCATGACATGCAGGGCTGACAGTGAGGAAGTAGTTATTAGCAAGTTTGGATTCTGCCTAAATAACAAAGGTAGTAGTTTCAGTCAAGCTTAGCTATGTGTTTCTCTGTTAAAGTTAACAAATTACCACATCCATCAATCATATGATGCACACATTTCTTTCTTTATGAAGGTCCCATAGCCCAAAATATAAGAAATTTTTTGCACCTCATTCAATCTGTATAAAAGAAAAACTTTCAAACCTTCAAATAGGGGACAGTTGTAATAAAGGACACCTGGAAACTCTAATTAGTAGGGTGAAGGGTTTAGAAATCTCACCTATAAGTTATACAACCCAAATTACTCAAGGCTCACATTTGTTATGAATCTAATAAGTCTTCCTTAATATTTTTTTTCATTGCCCCAAATACAACAATGACATGGAGAAAATGGTTTCCATAATTTTTCTAAGGCTGAGGTCCTGAGAGTGATTTATGGTAATATTTATGTCAACTGTTGAAATGAATAGTGTTACCAGGCTGTACACTCCTACCTCATGATATGATTTAATTGTCAAAATATTTTAATTGGCTTGAAATAGAAATTATATCATGCCATGACTTTGGCCCTTTCTGCACCTTACCTTTTTTCGGTGCTGGGGTGCGGGGATTGTGTGAGCAGCCTCCAGTGGGAGGATCTTGCATCCCCACTGATTCAGCTCCGCACTAGCTGCCTGCTCCCAAACAGGCAGCATGAGAGCCCTGCCTCTTCCTTCCGCAGTGCAGCATGGGAGTTTCCCAGGCTGCACTGGAGCAGGAAGCGTGACCGTCGCGGCTCCAGAGGCTCCGCATGCATGGCAAGTGTATATGGATCCCTGGAGCAATGCACAATCGTGCACCATTTTCAGCTCAAAGACAAAAATGAAAAAGTGTGAGAGCGGCGCCTGACCTACTCTGGAGCATCGTGCAATTGTGAGTGTGTTGTGCAGGTCACTCCTCACAATTGCATGATGCTTGAGGGGCCCTTTTGCATGGCAAATGCTGTGTGAAAAGGGCCTTGGAAACTTGCTGGCAAAGAGGAATTGGCTGCATACAAGCACTGCAAAACTAGGTCAGATCTGGACTCCACGGTATGGCTAGGTCATAGTCAGGGAAGCTCCAGTGACAATAGGCTTGCAAATGTCCCTTGACGATTCAACCTTTAGAAACAATAGCACCTAAAGCAGCTTCCACAGAACAACTGATTGTCTTCAACCTTCTTTTGTTCATTGAATCTGTCCTTTTGTCTCTTCACCTGTCCCACCATTAAGGAGCCATCATGATTCCCATCAGTCCCTTTGTCATCTAATGCTAAGGACATTAGCTCATTCCAGACCCCATTGTCCACTGTCTGGACCCCATTGTCTACTCAGCCAGAAAGCCATTAAACACCTTTCCCCTCAGGATTGAAAAAAGAATATTTAAACCCTGGCTTTCAGCAGTACTTTTGGCATAGTGGCCATCACTCTGCTGTTCCAATACTCAGTCTGGTACTATCCTTGGACCCCTGGGCTGAGCCACATCACTTCACCTCTTCACTTCTGTATAGGTAAATATCACCCACATCACCCTAAACTCTCACTATCCAAACCTTTCCTCCCTTTTCCTTCAGCTAGCCTTGTGTGATTGTGAGATTTGCTTGAGTCTTGTGTGTGTGCATGATTGTTAATTCCCTCAATAAAATGAACAAGCTTCCTATTGAATCTCCATCTGGTTCTGCCCTACATTACTACCATATACACATGTGTAAAATATCCTGTAAGGTTAACCCCTATCGCAGTCTTCTTCTTTGAGCTAATATTCCCCACTGTCTCATGGATGCACTCGCATCATGGATGGACCTTTGAGTCACCCACATTTTGAGATAACAGATGGTATCCATAAAAGCTTATGCCATATGAAAATTTTTAAACTGAAGCTTAGTCCAGACAAGACAGAGGCACTCCTGCTCAGCTACAAGGCAGATTTGCATATTGGAATTCACCCTATGCTGGATGTGGTGATTCTTCCCCTGAATATCTGGTCTACAGCTTGGACATAGCCCTGAACTCGGCCTTGAGGCTGGAAGCCCAGATTTCAGCAATGGCCAGGGTGTGCATTTGCAGAGTTAAAAGTAGTGCACAAACTGTGTCCATTCCTGAAGATATCAGATTTGGCTGCAGTGAAACATGCCTTGATTACATCTCATTTGTATCACAGAAATGTAACCTACTCAGGGCTGCCTTTCAAAACTCTTCAAAAACTTTTGTGTGCCCAAAGCATTGTGGCAGATGGCAATTGAATAGGGGTGGTTAAGGGGAAGGTATAATTTTTGAGTTTCAAAGGCTTCTCTGGCTTACAGTCTATTTCTGGGCACAACACAAAAATTCTCTACACAGCTTGTATCTAAACTGTCTGAAGGACCCTATCTACCTAATATGGGCCTGCTCGGGTTTCCACCGACAGACAAAGAACTTTTTGTTTAGACTGTCCTTAGACTGGCTGCTATCTCACCCTCTCACAGGAGTATTATAATGCGACTTGTGGGGTTTTTTTTATCTTCAGTGTTATGTTTTAAATGATTTTTAATTGTATTTTTAAATGAGCATTTTTAGTTTGCTGATTTTTTTCTGTTGGACTTTACGTTGTTTTAGCTGTATTTTGTTTTAATCTGTACTTTAAGCTTCCTTGGGTCTCATATGGGTAGAAAGCAGGTTATAAATCAAATAAATAAATAAATAAATGTACCAGGATACTCTCTGATGCTGATAGTGGCTGGTCTTCTGGAAATAATAATGTATTGTCAAATAAGAAATAAATGTATTGTCCAAGTAAAATTAGATAGATAGGTTTAGGATGGTGGCTCATTTTTGTTTGTAATGCATTGTGGAATGTGAATGGATGGAAATGAGGGATACTGCTTGATGGAAGGTTGAAGAAAGAAGGAATAGCACTAAGTCTAGTTTCCCCGTTTCTAAATTGTATGACCTGAATCCTATTAGCACATCTCAGCTACAGTAAATCATTGGATTTACCTAGATGATGACCTGTTGTACAGTAATTGATTCAGTAAGTCACCTCTGGTTCAGATCTGCATGTTTAAACTTAATGTAAAAAATGTAGGGAGATAGATGAATTATTTTTTTTCCAAATGTGTGTGTACAGGATTTGCTACTATAACGAATCAAGAATCATGTATGAGTGGTTGTGGGTACTGTGTCATGTATAGCTGCCCTCCCAACTTCTCTGCCATTGGAAGCTGTGATCCTACTTTTTCTTGCTGGGAGAATAAGCACTTCATGCAAGAATAGCAATAAAAATACACACTCACTTGCAGCTCAAAATGAAACAGTGCAACAGAAATGTGATCAAAGAATTGTTGCCTGCCATTTGCAAACAGATCGACTAAGTCTCTGGGAAAACAGACATTAAACAAAAACTTTTGACAAAGCTGTTTGATTGTGGGTGAGAATAAAATGGAGATGTGCCTCATTACAAACTATTGCCTGTCTCCTAACATGATTGTAGGGGAGTCTGTAAGAATGG
The DNA here is from genome assembly GCA_030412105.1 of Cyclura pinguis. Taxonomy (NCBI): domain Eukaryota; kingdom Metazoa; phylum Chordata; class Lepidosauria; order Squamata; family Iguanidae; genus Cyclura; species Cyclura pinguis. The sequence goes on along the minus strand of CM059599.1, from coordinate 9,290,014 downwards.
ATAATTTTATATACTCCCAATATGTTTAGGTCACCTTGGAAAAAAAAAAACCCTGTCAATTCCAGTAAAGCAGGAAGCAATAGAAATGTGGAACTTGTTTTTGTCTCAATTGGTGATCCCTGGATCAGTGGGTGGGGACTGTAAGCAAGATCACCAAAGACAGGAGGATCAAGTGTTCACCAGAGGCAGACAAGAACATGAAGTCCAAAACAGTCAACACCACAGAAGAGAAGAAACAGGTACATTAATTTTAAGACCATGGTTGCAAAGTTGGAGGGGAAGAATCCAAAAAGACACAAAAGTACTCTTTTGGGCCTAAATTCTCTGGATCCAGCAAATCCCATTATAGAGAGATTCAGGTGAGTTTAAAATTATAAGTGTGGAAAAGTGGGATGGGGAAGGAGGAAATCCAATCCATACAAAAGAGCAAGGAGAAGCAGAAAACAGATTAATTGTAAACCAACACAGAAAGGGGGAGCACTGAGAGAGAATGATTCTTCAGCACAGTTCTACATAGGTCTTATGCTCACTTTCTGATTGTTCTTCTTCCATACCATTACCTCAGAAGCAATGCCAAGGGTAGAATGTCAGGAAAGCTCTGCTTAGCCACTGTGGATAAAAGAGAAAAGTGACTAAAGAATTCTGTGGCCTAAAACTGCAGATTCTGTAATGCTTTGGTCTGGATTCCAGCACACTAAAGTATCTAATTCAAATACAAAACAATGCTAAATCTGTTTGGATCCAAGTCATTTTATAATGGTTCAACTGTATTGGCCTCAGCCCTATCATTAGTCTAATGCAGAGTAGATCCCATGAATTAACTGGATTTGCATAAGTGGTGATGTGCCATCAGAATTCATGAAAAGATTTTATTTATTTACTTCCTGCCTTTCTCCCAAAAAGGATACAGGTTTACTCTGCCTGGGACTATCCAATGGGGTTTAGTTCATTGTCTTTACAGTTTTGTTGAAAATTGCCTTCCAACAGCTTGAGGAACAAAAATTCAGGGACAAATTTGTAAACTGGAAACAAGACTGTTTTAAAAGGAACTAAGGAACTAGACTTTTGTCTCATCCAGACAAAGAAGGAACTGCAAGCAGAAAAAAATAAGTAGCTTGGAAGAAGCAGCTTAACAAACACAAAGTTGAGATATAATTTTTCAATAACTTTCCTCTCAAAAATGGTAAAGAATAATACGGTGAATTTTCAGAAATAAACCTCGGGCTGCAAAGTCTAAGATGGGAGGAAAGGAGTATTGAGATATGGAAGATATTTAAGTAAATAAATACCCTCACATCTATGATTTCTGCAGCTCAGAATGGAAGCGACTTTGAGAATACAGAAAAATTTCAGAAATAAATTCCGGGCTGCAAGGTTTAAGATGGGAGGGGTTGGTGAGGGAAAATATTTAAGCTAAATACCCTCACTCGCTCGGACAGAGCATCTTGGAGTATAAGCGACTATGAGAGTACGGAGAGTTTTGGAAATCTATTCCAGGATGCAAAGTCCCAGATGAGAGAGGGCAATGGGAATTGAAGTAAACTACAGGGCTTTGAATTATATGTGTTAGAATTGTACTTAGGCAAAGTCAATTAAGCTCGCAGGTAATAGACATATCGATACTTTGATGAAAATGAACATTATAATATTGCTGGAGGGTTTAAAAGGGGTTAATAGAATTTAGGAGTAGAGGTGGGAAACAAGATCTTTCAATTTAACGGAATCCAGGGAAAGAAGATGAATGAATGTTACAGCAATAATATCTCAGACTTCCAGATATACACTGACAGACTTTTTGGAACTGTAAGATCTCAGTTATATGAAATGGAGAATTAGAAGAAAAAATACAAGATGATAGCAGAAGCTTAAGGGGGATAAATTGAGATAAGTTGAGATAAGAAAACATATTGGAATATGACGATTTGAGAAAAGCAGAACGAGTGGATAGCTGGGGACTGACAAGATGAAATGCTTTAATATGGTTGTATAGGAGAGGGAAATGCTTGTTCAAACTGCTGAGAAAATCATTATAATGTGATACTATTGTAATATGTAGAGTGATTTGCGAGAAATGAAGACCTGAACAGAGTGGAAGATCAGAACCATTGCATGTAAAACTATGATAAAAAAAAAAAAAATCCTTGTTTTTAATTTGTGAAATTTAATAAAATTATATATAAAAAAAAATTGGAAAGAATAAATGCAGCAATTTTCTTCCCAGTACAAGAAAATCTTTGAAAACCATGCAGTTTTTGAAGGCTATTTGCAATTTGGGATTTATTTGCAAAATCTGCAAGTGGTTGTTTCACACAGAAAACAGCTTTTGCTCCACAAATATTGTGCAGCACATGAGATAATATTCTGCACAGAAAAACATATGTTGTTTTGTGCAGAAAACAGTGTTTTTTGTATATAAAACAGCATTTGCTGCATGGAAAAAAAATATTTCAATGCTCAAATGCTGTTTTCTGCACAGAAAATGTTGGTTTTTATGTACATCACCATGCACAAATTTTCTGTACAGAAAATAGACCAGAACAATATTTCTGCACTGAAATATTGTTTTCCATGTAGACCATGTGGGTTTTACACAGAAAATGGTATTTTCTCAAAAAAAATGTGTGAATTTTGCAAATAATAAATTTCAAACTGCAAAGATTGTTCTCATCAGGGTTTCATCAACATCAAATGTGGGAAATAAAGTTGATGTAGATAATCAGAAGATATCTGCTCTTTAAAGAATACTGACTGGATGAATTATGTTTTTGTTTTCGTCAATATTAGGTGAGAATCCATTTTGCCAGAGTGATAGTACGATGTCTTGTCCCTATGGTACATCTGCTTAGAAGAATCACCAGCTCCTGGTTTTAATGACAGTCGTGCTAACTTGCCATTATGAAAGCTGAAAAAGCACAAAAGGATTTTATTACTTGACTACAGAATCCTCTTTCTCTAATAAAGATGACATGGATGTTCAAGGATGAGAAATGTGCCTCTTTGTTTGTAAAAGTGAGACAGAAAGATGGTCATCTTTATTTGTTCAAAACTTGCTTTGCTCCTGTCATTTTCTAATATTATATCCAAGGCAGCTCACAACATACCCAAATTTTCAGGTATTTCTTCTAGGAAGAAATGGATAAGACCCAGGTATTTGGGTAAACGGGGGCCTCAGCTTTAATTAGGGCTATAGATTTATTTGAGAGCCAGTGTGGTGTAATGATTTGAGCATTTTACTGTGACCCTGGAGACCACAGTTGGATTCCTGCTTGCCCACAGAAACTCACTGGGTGACCTTGGACGTGTCACACACTTTCAGTCCCAGAAACCCCCATGAAAGGTTCACCTTAGGGTGGTTGTAGGTTGGAAATGACTTGAAGGTGCACAACAACATAGATTTATTCATGACAAAATATGGAGAGTAGCCGCCTCAGTGTATGTGACAATATAGGGGCAAAGTTTCCATCATAACCTCATCTACGTGATAAAAACCTGGTAATAAGCTAACTACCATCTCAGCAAAAAATTCTATAACATCCCTCCCTCCATGGGATATCCCCACATCCATAGAATATTCCAGGCCAATCAAAGTCTGGTTTTCTTGACAACTCCTTCCCCTAAGAATCTGAACAACAACTCTGAGGAGCACTCTTTCACTGTAAGCATCATTTAGTGTGCTCAGAAATACTGCCTACCACTTTCGCCTGAGCCCACAATGGAGAAAGTTAGCAACAAAGTAGTTAAAATAATCTAAGTTATCAGTTAATTTGGCCTTTTTTTAATGAAAAGGGATAACTTAATTCTTTTTCTTTTCATGCTCTCTATATTCATATTTTTTAAAAAATATTTTTTATTCAAAACAATAAGTTGAAGCTTTGAAAATCTTCCAAATTTCTTTTTCATAAAAATGAACATTCTTCTTGCCCCACAACCCCTAGATTCCATTTTTGTGCATTTTCCCCAGTTCACCCCTCTTTTGAATTTTTTCATACAACCTGGTTTATATGTATTATCTTTTTCTTAGCAACTTATGTTCATAATGGTTAACACATCAATTTCAACTTTAATATAGCTGAACATCCATTACATATAATGTTTACATTTTTATTTTAAATTAATTAAATTATTTTATTATTTTATTTGTATTATTTTTATTACTTTATTATTTTATTTTCATTTAATAAAATTATTTTAAATTAATTTTTAAATTAATTTTTAACTGATTGACTTAAATAGGGCCCTTTTCGCATGGCATTTTTTAAGCGAAAGGGTCCCTTGAGCATCGCGTAAATGTGAGGAGCAGTCCACACGACGCACTCACATTTACTCAAGAGCCTAACGCAGACCTCGGACACATTTTTTTATTTTTGGCTTAAAGCCGAAAATGCTGCGTGGTCGCTCATCACTCCGAGGCCCCGCGTGCACTTACCTGCCCTGCGGAGCCTCTGGAGCCAGGCCGGTCACACTTCCTGCCCCAGCACAGCCTACAGCTCCCAGGCTGCACTGCGGAGGGAAGTGGAGGGGCGGGGGCGGGGCGTTCGCGTGACCAGCAAGCCAGCTGCAGCGACGAAGGAGCAGGGATGTGAGCACCTCGCGCAAGAGGCTGCTCGTGTGAGCGCCACCTCCCACCTCCGCGAACAGGTAAGGTGTGGAAAGGGCCTAGGAATTACAGCAATAATTTAATTCCAGGATTGTTATTAATTAAATGATTAAATAAATAAAAATGCCAAGAAGCCAAGAAATTTTGGTTTATTAATGATTAACTAAATCTATTAATCCTTTTCTGTTTTCCTGTCTTTTGCATTTCATTCAACCTTTCTCCCACTGGAACAATGAATGTATGGCCATTTCCACACTACACTGTTATAGTGCTATTATTCCACTTCCAACATCCTATGGAATCCTGGGGTTTGCGGTTTAGGGAGGGGTATTTAGAATTCTCAGCTAGACAGCTCTTTGGCCTCGGAAAACTACAATCCCAGAATTCCTCAGGATGTTGAAAGTGGAATAATAGCACTATAACAGTAGTGCAGAAATGGCCTAAGACTGATTGAGTTGTGCAAGTGAAAAATGAGGTGTGGGTGTGTCCCAGCTAGTGTTTAATTGTTACTCCACTGGAAAACCCTGTCCCGGGATCTACAATTTTGATATTAAATATGATTTCATGTGCCTGAGAGGTTGCCCAGATGAGCACGTAGGCAGCAACGGTCGAACAATCAAAAACCAGGTCAGGTCAGTAAAATACCCAGTCTCGTAGCCCCAGGAGACCTCAAGCTGTGCAAACCCACAGTAAACAAAGGGTCTCAGCCCCTGAGAAGTTGACTTGAGGGGATTAGCATGTTTGCCCCCAGTTGAGCAAATATCCCATCAGGAGAGGACAATTTACATGAAGTCACACCACAACCCAATGCAGCTGAAGATCCTGAGACTTTGCAACACCTTGTAATCTCATCAGACAAAGGAAGTTACCATTGTGGAGCTCCTTCCTCGTTGCAACACCCATTGTTCTCCCCAGGAAAGGATTAGCCCTCCAGGTCATTTTTCCCCTACAAATAGTCACAGTTTTTGAGCAGTTCTTTGGATCACTCCTGGTCATCCCAGCTGACCGTTTCTCTGTCCGTTGAGTAATCCCCTCAGCCCTCTCCGTGCTGAGCCCCACTTCTCTGCTGTTTTCCTGGACCAAAGACTTCAGGAAAATGTGCAGTATTATCCCAGCTACAACCCCTTCAATATCCCTCTATCCAGTTTCCTCTCTTTTGCTTCTTAATAGGTCTTGAGGAAATGTGTGAGTGATTGCATTGCTGTGTGAGACTTTCCTTCAATAAAATCATTTATTGGACATTTTTGTTTGGTTTTTGGCTTGGCCTGACCCCATAAAAACTAGGTAAAAAGACCACGCTAGGTTACTCTGCCTCTCGCATTGCTATTGCTCATGCTATGGCTAGTATCCATTCCCCATCATGTGGAGCACACTGAGGTGTCTCCCAAGGGACCCCAGAAATCAAGGTAACATAATTCTGGAAAAGGAGATCTGAAGTTTGTCCCAGCAACAGAAAAGGATGGCTAGGAAAGTACTGATGGTAGAAAAAGCGTATCTTGCTATGCCAACCCTGCTAGTGGATTGTTTCCTGTTTACTGTTAAATACAGATGTAGAATGTACAGTACACAATGTATAGTAAGATAACTTCAACATGGCTATACAAGTCATACTGCTTTTTGAGTGGATAGAACCTTGCTTTTGGAACCCAATTCTCCTAATAGCTATTAGTAAGATCAGCTTTCCTCCAACCATCTTAAGGTCTCTGTGACTTTTCCACAACATTCTGCCAATATTTCATCACCTCTTTCTCCACTGTCCTAGTTATTCTGGGCAATAGAACTCTGGTCTATATCTGTATTATAGGCACCATTTAAACAGGTGATGATACTTTACTGGGTGAAATCAGGTTGGTTAGACCAACTAAAGTAGGCACATTTGTGATGAATTCCTGGGGGTGTGGCTATTCTGGGTGCCAAGTAGCCTAGCAACTGGTTACCAGGCAACCACAATAGCTCTTCAAGACACAACCCAGCCCACAGTGTGAGGGAGAGGCTAGTGGCTGAGAGGAAAATAAATATAAAGGCAAACACTGATTGTCACTTGGCAGTCTTCAATGAGAAAGAGCTCTAAAATAAGGTCCGTCAGTCAGTCAGGGAGGTTGTCTAAGTGGGAAGGGTTTAATTCTCAGGCAAAGCCTAGAGAAAGGCAGAAAAGTAATTAAATTGTTATAGAATCTTGTCAGAAAGTGTGACCTAGATTGGGGGTAGAGACTTTGGTGAGAGTGTAGCCAAAGGGCGTTTTATGATACTTGTGCTTATATGAGAGTTTAAATATATAAGGAGATAACTAAAAGTATTCTGAAGAACTCCATTAATTTTGATTTGCATATGAACTCTATTTGTTCTGTATGTAATTTTAATAAAAATATTACAGAGTGTTTGTTTTTTCTTTTTATAAATACTGACTTGACTGAATGGCATACAGTATTTAAAGACACACAGAAAGCACAGTACCTTGGAACTATTAAGGGGTTCTATATAACTTTTCAAAGGCTTTGCCTGTCATGTTGAGGAGGGAGCGGGCTTGTTTTCCACTGCTCCAGAGACTAGGACAAGGAGCGATGGATTCAAGGTGCAGGAAAGGAGATTCTACCTGAACCTCAGGAAGAACTCCTTGAAAGGCCTTTGAAAGATGTCAGGCCTCCCTTCATACCTTTTTTTACAGTCATCTTTACCTGATGAAGAATTGTGTAGGTTTGAAACCATCTACATAGAATTATACACTTTTCTGATAGGCCTAATAAAAGTATTATCACAATATGGACGTTGAGACTTTTTTTATGGTCAGAATAGCTACCCCTGCAACTGTAGGAACAGCTTGTTACCTTTACCACCATTTATTTGATCTTGTTTTTGCAGTGTATTTGAAATGAAAGACAAACACAGGGATGATGCTCATTTGCTGTTTATCGCTATTTGTTTAAATCTGAAGAATACTATAACATGAAACTGGCCCTTTATGATATACTTGAAAGACATGTGCACAACAAAAAATTAGTTGATGTTTAAACAAGAGTATTCTTTTGTGTTAAGGTGGTGGAGGCCATGCAAGATCTGAGTTTGGCTTCTGCACCAGTTAACAGAACACAGGAATGCCACCCAAAAGAGAAGAACATTGCAATCAAACTGTGGAATTTGTGCTTAGATGTGATGGATTCATGGAAAACATCCCCTGAGTGCTGAAGAAGAAGAGATTGGGATGGATTTGCTTCCAGGACAGATGTAGTGCCGATGGAGATGGAGTGATCATGACACCAAAAAATCCCTAGGGAAACACCCTGTAAAAATTCAAAAGTGATGCATTAATTTTGTTGTGATGCAGCCATAGCAACAATTGAACTGCTTCCAATGGGAAATGATACAGCCCTTGCATGTCATTAGATTTAAGGTTGAAAATGTTGGTCCATTCTTAGCAACAAGAAACAGAACAACATTTTCAACTCTTTGCACAGCTCATATTCCATTGGTATACTGTATATACTCATGTATACGTCTAGAATTTTTGGTAAAAAAAAGTGATCCAATAGCCTGGGTCAAATTATTCATAGATCCATGTAAGTACCGAATCTTAACTCTTATCAAGAAAGGAATCATTCCCTTCTCTGTGTAAAGTGGCAAAAAGCAAGAGCTTAGCCCATCCAGACTAAGAAAGAGGCACTTAACCCCTCTTCTCTATCCACCACAGCACTGCTTCTGGCCTTTTTGAATGCCTGGGCAGAAAAATGACAGCAACAGCAGTAGCTCTTTGGTACCTTCACCTCAAAGGAGTGCTGAGAGAGTAGAATGGATTGGTGGTTCTTTTAGGTTCTCCTGGAACGGACTAAGCTCTTGCCTTTTGCCACTTGTCCCAGAAAAGGACATGGTTCCTTATTTGAAAAGAGTAAATACTGTAGCTTAATTTTTATCCAAAAGAGAGAAGGGAAGGGAAGGGAAGGGAAGGGAAGGGAAGGGAAGGGAAGGGAAGGGAAGGGAAGGGAAGGGAAGGGAAGGGAAGGGAAGGGAAGAGAAGGGCCATCCCTTTCTTTGAGTAGAGTGGCAAAAGTCCTTTTGAATTCCTGGGTGGGAAAATGGCTGCAGCAGTAGCCAGGGGCAGGTCACCCTCTGAGGTAGCACTGGTACCTTTACCTCTCCATGGAACGACTCTCAACTTATCCATGGACCATATCAAGGTCATATCCCCAAAACAGGTTCACCACCTTATATGTCTCCTTTATGGCTCAGACAGTGACTCAGAGCATCTTTACTGCCCCACTGAAATGGAAATCACTAGGCCTTCTAGAGACTAGTTGTCTTTTTTGCTGTAGCTCCAGTTAGAAGAGTGATTCACAAAAGCATGTTGGAGCTGGACTGGTGTATCATTCAACTGTTCTTGTATATGTTCAAGTCATTTCAGACTTTCAGCAATCCTAAGGGCAACCTTTCCTGGGGATGTCTTGGTAAGATTTGTTCAGAGGGGCTTGTCTGTGCCTTCCTCTGTGGTTGAGAAAGTATGACTTGCCCAAGGTCACTCAGGGGGCTTCCATGACTAGGTAGGGATTTGAATCCTGATCTCCAGAGTTCTCTGGAAGAGGTCTCCAGAATCCTGGTCTCCAGAGTCCAATTATGAAACCACTACACCATGTTGGCTCTATCTCATTCAATGGTCTGACCTGAATGTGGAACAGAGAGTTAAACATGTATGTAAAAACCATTGATTCACTGGGTTTCTGGTAGTTGGCCTAGGAATCTCCTCTAGATGAGGTGAAACAACACAATTCCTGTCAGGATTCAGGCCTCTCTTCCAGCTCATGATTTTCTGTCAAGTGTATAACACTATCTATGGAAAACAATTTTCAAGAAAATAAGTAGTTACAAGAACTCTTTGGGGAATGGCTGATCTGGAATGCTTATAGAATTATAGACTCCAAGATTTGGAAGGGGTGGCAAAGTCCAACTAGTCCAGTATGAAGCTAAAGCACTCCTAAAAGGAGAATCCACTACTCTCTCAAACAGTCTGTTCCACTCCTGAACAAATCTTAACCATATTTTTTAGTGTTTGATATCGCAGCCTGAGGAGTGTGTCTGTCTATGTGTGTGGAAAAAAGCGGACCTATTTGCTCTCACTTTCCTTAGAAGCCTGATTGATTTTTGTGTCACTTCAGTGCCAAGTCAAAACATGCCTATTAATTTTAAAACCTCAGGGCAGAGTTGGTTTTATTCAATTTGCGCATGTGTTGCGGTTTACATTATTTTAAATTGTTTTAAGCTGTTTGAAATTGTCTCACAGGCTTCCCCTACTTATCTGCAAGGTTAGGAACCAGAGCACTGCCAGAAAATGGAATTAGTTAAAAAGTAGAACCCATGTGCTGTACTGTAAGGAGCATGTAGGACTTACAGTGATTCATTAGGGTCCAACCATGCACACACTTTATTGCAAAATCTCTCAGTCACCTTAGCACCATTTATTCCCCTCTCAGTTCACTTTGTAAGCAATGTGTGCATGCAAGCAGTTCCAAGAGAGCATCCGTAGGCAAGACGATAGCAGAACCCCAGATGAATTAATGGAACTTGTCCTTAATTTTGAAGAATCAAAAGAGTGAGTTGTCAGATAATGGGGCATCAAAAGGCAGGGGTTTCCTGTTATTTTAAGTGTCAATTAGGTTCACAGACTTTTAGTACTTTAAAATTGTTCTTCTTGTTTTAAATCATTCTAAACTGGTGTTTATTGTTCACCGCCTTGAGATCATCAAATATAGCATAAGATGTACTGTAAATAGTTCAATAAATAAATCAATTAAGTTTCCATTGGGTGCAGTTACAACCTATTTAGGTCAATTCTTCTCACATAATGGCCATTTCTGTACTAGATTGTTGTAGTGCTATTATTCCACTTTTGACATCCTATGGAATCCTGGGCTTTGAAGTTTAGAGAGGGGCTTTTGAGGCCTCTCCCTAAAGTACAAACCCCAGGATTCCATAGGATGTCAAAAGTGGAATAATAGCACTATAACAATCTAGTACAGAAATGGCCTATATGTGGAACCAAGGGCAAAGGATGGAGAACCATTGTCTGGAGGTTGTCTTAAAGAAACTATGCAAGAAAATCACAGAGATTTAAAGCCCTCTGAGGCAGTCTACTCACTTCTTGCAGCAGACCAGTGCTCCTCCATGGCAAGCTCCGGAGACTGCAAAAGTTTGTGGGCATAAGCCGGTTTTACAGAAGCCACCCTGATTTCTGCATTGTATGGTATCTTCAAGTGGAGGAGGCTGAGCATAACCTAGTCACAGAATATAAAAGGGTTATTTTCTTGACTCACAGCCCATACACAAACAAAAAGAAATGAATGCTCACTGGGAACATTCACAAAGAAGAAACACAGCAATTGGAATTTAAGCCCAGCAATTCTAAGGCTGCCAAGTCTACATTGCAGTTGTGTAGTGTAAATCCCTGCATGTGAGGTTACATGTCAATTGTGCTATACAATGCTTGAATCCAATGGCAACATTGCACAACTGCGCCAAGACATCAAAATGTGCTACCAAATACACATAGCTATGCAGTGCCAGTTATTCATCAATCTGCATCAACGTACATTAGAGCTTCATGCAAAAGGCTGCTTTTGCAACCATGAGCTGCAAGTGAGCCTTCTGCATTGGACAAAAATGTCCAACCACTTCCATGTGGCAACTAATGTATGTGTAAAGCACCAACAGGATTCCAGCCCATGAGTTGTTGCCATGCAACAGGAGCAATTGGATACCTCATCCAATCTGCAGTTCTGTTGGCATGCATTGATGACGAAATAACAAACAGTAGGGTTGTGTGTGCTGGTCTTGCCCTCTGCCATTATTCCATACCTCTGGTATGCACCATCCTGAATAAATATTATTTAATATCTATATAGGTGACAGGGGCACACAACTCTCTTATGTGGTGAATGAATGGGTGGGGCTCACAATATTTTGTGAACTATTTAGAATTTTTTTTATTATATGAGGTATTTAGAATTCCCTGCCAGAGAGTTTTAGTGTCTCCCCAAACTACAAATCCCAGGAGTCCATAAGATGTAGCCATGACAGGTAAAATGGTACCAAAGTGTGAAGTGTGAAGAAGACCCAGATTTTCTCCCTAACCTGTTGATACTTGTCTTTTGAGCATGGGTAGTACCACTGAAATCTATCATCGGCCATTTCCACACTACACTTTTTATAGTGCTATTTTCCACTTTCAACATCCTATGGAATCCAGGGGTTTGCAGTTTAGGGAGGGGCATTTAGAATTCTTAGCCAGACAGCTCTTTGGCCTCAGTAAACTACAAACCCCAGAATTCCACAGGATGTTGAAAGTGGAATAATAGCATTGTAACAGTGTAGTGCAGAAATGGCCATAGTGACATCAGTAGGACAACATATATAATTCCACCCTGAAATACAATTATGTTAGTTATCTTCTAGATATATCATTGGATATTAACATTAGCATGATCTATGCTACTGTGTTTCCCATTTCTACGTATTGTTGCAAAATCTGGACAGTGAAGAAAGCCAGTAAAAAGAAAATCAACTCATTCAATGTGCTGCTAGAGAAGAGTTCAATAGATACCTGGGACTGCTAAAAAGACAAACAAATGGGTCCTAAAGCAAAGTAAGCCTGAATTCTCTCTAGAAACCAAGACAGTTAAACTGAGGCTGTCATACTTTGGGTGTATCATGAGAAAACATGACTCACTAAAAAAGACATTAACACTTGGTAAGGTAAAAGGCAGTAGAAAAAGAGGTCTCTCCAGGAAGTAGGCCTTTGGGAATAAAAAAACACCTGAAGGCTACTGCCAACCAATGTGTACAATACAGAGTAAGCTGAACCAATGGTTTGACTTGGTACAAAGGAAAGCAACATCCCTAATTAACCACTTGAACTTTTGAGATGAGATCTCACTAAGAAATCTCAGTTCTCTTCCTCCCCCTTCTGACTTTTCCTATCCAAAGTCTTTTTTTTCCATCTTACCTGGGCAAATCTGGAAGAGGAGGACAACCACAGCAAAAATAAGGTAAAGGAATCTCATGATGGAAGATCTGGTGAGCTCTGAGCCTCAGTGAAGAGAAGGATTGTCAGGCCAGAAGTTCTGAGGTGGATGAAGGCAGTGCAGGGTTGCATATTTATAGGGTTGAAATGATTGTGAAATGGAGGTGCTCCGGTCACTTGTCAATAAGTAACTGTCCTTAACCATTTGGAAAATTTCTTGGCCACAGTACGTTAAACTGCAAATTTCAAATGATGTGACCAGTAGAGTGATGACGCTACACACATGGTGAGAAATCCATTAACTGTGGCTTTATTATGTAATCTGAACCACATCCAGATCATATCCATCACATGTCCCCATCAGCCCAGAAGTGGTGGTGATGGGAAAATATTTTTAAAACTAGAGAAATGTCCTACATGCAGAAGCCTGGGGGAAAAAAAATAACACAGGTGGTTTCCTAGATTCTCAGCTGTACTCTCAGTGCTGCTTGTCACCTGGCTGGACAATGAATGTAATAAAATATTTGATTCCAAATTGTTCTTTTAATCATTACTCAAGCCAAGGATAGACACAAATCAGCCTTTGGGTCCCACTTCTGTCACCTTTGAACCCTCAGGAAAAGTCCCACCTGAAGCCCACCATCCCCTCAATTAAAAAAAATCAGGTCAATGTTTGGGTAATTTTTGCCTCAAATCTACACAGGAAGCCTTCCAAATCCATGTAAATACATGAAAATACTCCCAGCCTGCCCCCACAAGCACTCCCAAGCCCCATGGTCTTCAAACACCTCTGTTTTCCTCTGCAGCACTTCTCAAAATGGCCGCAGGAATTGTTACCATTTTGAAAGGGACTGTAGAGGAGAATGGACATATTTGGGCTTACTGTGGGGCATGTATCATGCAGGAGAGTCTGAGGGGAAAATTAACCCTGCCCCCTCCCCCAGTTGCTACCCTTGAATTAGGCAGTGAATGAGGTAATGGATGCTTTTTAATAAGTATGTGCTCAATGAACACACCAATATGGCTGATGTCTTAAAAGTGTGTATGTTCCCCCATGGAAGTAGTTGCAAATTTCTGTCTTCTGTGAAACATACAGGTCAAGATAGCAGAAGCAGAACTGCATATCCGGTACCATTCTGCATGGATGCACAATTCACGTTGTGTGTGGATGTCTATTATGCATTGTGCACAGTGGTACATTGCACATCATGTGTGGACGTACAGGTGTTTTTGGTTATGCATTCCTTTCCACATTTGGTGTTTTGGTTCAGTTGGTAACACTCCCATTCAACAGAATGGTTGCACAGCAGAATTAATGCACAGCCCTAAATGTGGAGATTTCTGCTACATAGCCCCGATGTAGGGTTGTCAGCCATAAGGTTTCTCCTAGAAAAGTGTAAGAAAATGTGGCACAAGATAAATATCTATCACTCATATTTTAAATGCACTGCTCTTGATCGGAGTTGCAGTCAACCTGTCATGCCATAAGATACCTCCTTTTCGTTTCTTCTTCTCCAGCCATTTTCACCCTAACAAGAGTCATTCTATCATCACTGATTATACTTAGGCTCAAATCTTAGCATTGGTTAATACAGGAGAAGCATCCAGTTGTACCAGCATGAACACTTTTGTGCCATTGCAAAGACAGTCAAATGCCAGTATCAAGAGCCTCATTTCGTAGTCCATTTCTGTACTAGACTGTTACAGTGCTATTATTCCACTTTCAACATCCTAAGGAATCCTGCGAGTTGCAGTTTAGGGAGGGACCTTTAGACTTCTCAGTCAAAGAGCTCTTTCACCTCAGTAAACTACAAACTTCAGAATTCCACAGGATGTTGAAAGCGGAATAATAGCACTATAACAGTGTAGTGCAGAAATAGCCGTAATGTCTTTGCCCTGAATACAAAGCCAGAAATTTCCTAGGAACACTCCAGTTTCCCAGCCATTGATTGGTTGCAGGGATGCACCTGCTGTAGTGGACATGACCCCATGCACCCAGACAGGTGGACTCTACAACCTTTATTAGCATGAAGACCAAATGCTACCAGCTGTCCAGTGACATAAGAGTGGTTATTTTAAACTCAATTGGCCTTGTTAAATAGTTTAAGTTTTATCCTGGCAGTTTAAGAATATAGATACAGCAGAGAACAGGATGGGAAAGTAAACCTTCAGCGGGTCATGCTGTTCAGTTCTGTTTCCTTTGGTTGTACTCTATCTAACCCTAGGAAACCATCTTTCAGTTGCCTTAACCTGGCAAGGGTGAGCCAAATCTTGGGTGACATATTATCCAGCTATGATGATCTGTAGGATTGGTTCTGGGATGGGGTGGATAGATATTGTTTTTAAGGAATGGATTCTATTGTCTATTCCAAGGGGATCTTGGAACTAAAGCTAAAAGCATGTGTTACTTTCTTCAGCTGTAGAACACCAACTAAATTGATTTGTCCCTCCTAAAAATTAATTTATTTCATGATGTGTGTCAGTTTTCAGTGTCAAAACGAAGTCTTGAGAAGGCCTGGAATTACAACTAGTTTCAGTTCAGAAAACCTGGATACCATCTAGCTGCCCTTGTGCAACTGTGGAAGAAACATCAACTTTCACTCTTGGAGAAGGAAACAGAAACTTCACCTCATTCTTTGGACATGCAAAGGAAACCAGATGATGTCCAAGAACCATGCAGTGTCAAGGAGACCTGGAGCTGCACCTGAGGACATCTAACCATCCTTGAGCGCCAGATCAAAATGGTTTTGAGCAAGGAATCTGGAAGGAGGTTTGCCGGAACCTTCTTCTACAATGCCCAAGAAAACACTTACACTGGTCTAACCAAGGACTGTGCCACTTCAGCCTTCTACAGGATTTGGGTCTGAGTATGGCCATTTCTGCCCTACACCATTCTTGTCAAGGCATTCAAGGCAAATGCAGGAATTGTTTTGCTTCGCTACAGTCACTTGGTCACAGCACAATGACGCTTCCCTGTCAGCACTCTGTATAAGCTCTGAGGAGCTATTTCACCCTAATCCTGACAGTTCTAGTTCTATTATTCAACTTTCAACATCCAGTGGAATCCTGGGGTTTGCTGTTTAGGGAGGGACCCAGAGACCTCTTGGGCCTCAGTAAACTAGCACTATTACAGTGTAGGGTGGAAATGTCCTATGTTCCAAGGGCAAAAAAATAACTGCTTCTGGAATGTAAATGATTGGAGGTGAAAGGATAGCCTCATATCTCCTGAGAGATGGTATTAGCTGGCTTGGAACACTGCATCTAAAAATGAATGATATATTTGTGCATTTCGTTGCTATATTTTCTTCCTGATCTTCAGAACCGGCTAATTAAGACAGGCACATTGAAGACCAGTATACTGTAGTTCTTCAAGATCTAGTCCAGTGTAGAGGGCAAAAACTCTCCAGAAAATGAGAGGTAACAATTCCTATTTGACCTTAGCGTGATGAGCAAAGGCCTGTAGTGAAGGGAAGACAGGTGAACAGAGCGAACAGGAAGAAGTAACAAAGGCAGAGTAGGCTTAAAAAGGGAACCAGATGCCATCTGATCTTTGAAACAAAGCAGGATCAGACCTGCTTAATACTTGGAGACACACACACACACACACATATATATGTATATTATTTTTTTCTTTTTCCTTTTAATCAATTTCACATAAGAGATAAAGGAACTTAGGTTGTTTATTTAAATATAAGTTTAATAATAAGAAAATGTACATAATAGATATTTAAAATAAAGGAATATGGCATAGTATACTTTGCACTTCAGATCTAGCATACTTGAATATTTAATTTTGTAAATATAATTGGAAACCAATATATCTACTATTATATAAAAGTCAAAGTTTGTTTGTTTATGTCAGGCAGGCGAAAACCCCATATGATTGGCTGCCTAAGAAGATTCTATGGAATCCTGGGGTTTGCAGTTTAGGGAGGGGCCTTTACAATTCTCAGCCAGAGAGCTCTTGAGCCTGGCTGGTTCCTATGAGGATGCTAGCAGCAAGGAGGAGGGAAGCGTATTCCCTCAGGAATGAACCTCTGTATGTTTATAACTCTGAATACAGATTGGATTAGGGAATATGGTGAAAAGTTACAGGTTCTGGACAAAACAGCTTGGGAAATTAGAGACACAGGATCTCAAATTTTTCTAACAAGTATTACCTATGAGAAAATAAAATCCTGTGCATCACTGGTTATATATACTAATAATCAATAAAAATCATTTAATACTTGTATAGGGGACAGCCTAGGGATGCCAGTGCTGAAGGCTAAACTTCAGAGGTAGGCAATGACAAATCAAATCTGTCAAATGCATAGGGTCACCATAAGTCAACAGGCAACTTTAAGGAACAGAGAAAGAGAGACTGAAAGAGAAAGAGCTATCACCATTTTCAAAGATCATGCTGCCTTTGTGTCATGAAGTTGCATTACTCCCCCCGCCCTTGCCTCCTTTCCTATGGATAGCAGCAAAGATGGCACCTTCCTGAAGTTGCAGCAGTGCTGCATACGCATGATCTAGTGGTTTGAGCATTGGACTATGATCTTGGAGACCAGGGCTTGATTCCCAACTGAGCCATGGAAACCCACTTGGTGACCTTGGTTCCATCACACATTTTTAGCCCCCCAAAAACCCCGTGATAGGTTCCTCTTAGGGTCTCCATAAGTCAGAAATGACTTGAAGGAACACAAGAAGAAACATTTCACATCATCTATTTAACTTTTGTTAATCTTAGGAAATAGCAGGGACATTGGAGGTAGTGTTCAAGTTATAAGGCAGAGAACACCCCTTTTCTTTTGGGATGCCCACATTAGCAACTATTTTTGAAGACTCTCAGGGGGAGTTGATATGATATCCACACCTTTTTTCCATTCATTGGCTCTCCATTTTCCTTTCTGGGTCTTTCTGAGTGGAGGCTTAATCTGTCCTCCAGCTCCGGATTATATTTGAACTGTAAGTTATCTACCTAGAGATCCATTACAACCCTCCTCTGTACCATTTCTCTCTGGACATGTTGACTGAATGTTCACCAACCCTCTAGGATTCTTTCTATGCTCAGCTTTGAAAGATGCTGCTGGATGATACCATAGAAAGACTAATAAATGAATCTGGGAGCAAAAGAAGCCTGAACTCTCACCAGAACCAACAATGAGTAAACTGAAGCAATTGTACTTTGAACATATCTGGAGATGACAAGGCTCACTGGAAAAGATAAACGTATTATTTTATTTTATTTTATTTTATTTTATTTTTATTTTATTTTTATTGTGAGCTGGGGAAGCTTATTTCTTTATTAACTTGTTTTAAAAATAAAGCATTGTTTTAGGTTTTTATAATTGCATATGTTTTAAATTGTTTTAAATGTTTTTAACATTTCTAGTTTATTACTGGAAGCCACCTTGGGTCCCACTCTGAGAGAAAGGTGGCATACAAATATAGTAAATAAAATAAAATAAATTTGATGAAAGGAAAACTACATTACAGATGAGTTTATTCAAATGAAGGAAGCAATGACCCTGATGTTTTCCTCTGGCTACTTCTGTTTTGGCGGAAAAAAAGGTAGATGAGCCACACTAGAGGCTGAAGAGGTGGGAAATGAGGTGAACATAGCCCCTAGAACTCTGAGGTAACCAACCTTCTCTAAAAGGAAGGCTAAAGATTTGTGAAATGTGTTGGAATGTCAGAAGAGAAGAAGAAAAGTTGGGTGATAACCTGCAGAGTAGGGTTGTTTCCTTCAAATCCCAGTTCAAGGTCAAGACACAATATTTGCATGAAATACTACACACGAGGAAATTCCCCTTGTAGGAAAATTTCATGTCTCTGTGTCTTGGGGAATTTATACAGGTGACTGAACCCATTGCCAAATACATATAACCCTCATTTCTAATAACCAAAGTAAACAACACAGGTTCTGAAAAGTGAAGCCATTAGTACCACAATCTCCTCAGGCTAGAACATAATTAATAACTAAATGTTCCAGACTATGAACCATGCTGCTAATTTAGCCTCCAGACATTTCTGTTCTTCTGCAGGAGCAGATGAAGTCGGCATTCAAGTGCAAAGTTGACAATGAGGAAATGCATTCCTGAACAGTAAAATGCAGTCAGGAAAACAATCTATATTCTGGGGTTCGTTGCCTTAGAAAACCCTATGGAATTCTTGGGGTCTCCATAAGTTGACAGACAATTAGAGCCACACACTCTCACAAAGTCCCATCACCTGTGCAGATTCCTCAAATTTTCAAGGTGAAACTTGGTTCCTGGACTGATTTTGTAGCTTAGCTTCATGTCCTTATCAGAAGATTTAAAGCTGACTGGTCACTGTCTTAAATTTCTTTTATCATCAAGTCTTCACCCTGAAGATTTAATAAATCAACACTCACCCTTTTAAGTGAATGGTAGCAAACGGTTTAGTTTCTAATGATCATGTATGTAAAATCTCAGCTTGTTTATTCTTGTTGTTATATATCAGCAAGTTGACTTGATGAAGCCCTGGTCTTCAGCTATCCCACTCAAGCCTTGGGCACTCAAGTCTGTGGCTTCCTTGACTGGTTCATTCCACCCATAATGTAGTCTTCCTCTCTTCCAATTGCCCTCACTTTACCAGGCATGATAGTCTTCCCTAGCAAGTCATGTAGTCTCATGATCTGGCCATGTTACAACAGCCTCAGTTTAGTCATCTTGGCTTCTAGGGAGACCTCAGGCATGATTTGCGCTAGGACCTGTTTATCCGTCTTTTTGGCATCTTGTGGTATTTGCAGAACTCTCCTCCTGCACTACATTTCAAATGAGTTCAGACGGGTTTTCTTTCTCTTACCTTTTCTTCATTGTTCAGCTTTTATTCCCATACACAGAAATCAGAAATACTGTGGCATGGATGATTCTGACTTTGGTGCTCTGCTGATATATCTCACCACAATTTCACCACCATGGAAAGATTATTGGATTTCTTGGAGTAAGACACGGAACTGGAAAGAATGTAGTTCTGAAACGTGGTGATAAACACAATGACCAGCATCCTATTAGTAAGTTACAGTAGTGTATGCCCAATTTTACACTATTGTAACCTACCATTTTTGTTACTGCAAAGGTCAGAAGGATATTATCTGCAGGAACCTCCCAAGGGCCCTAGAGGGCCCCTATGGGCGCTATAGCTAGACACATTTCCACTGATCTCTCTTTCTCTAGTGACATAGAAATAGCTCTATTGGGGGGACACATCACTTAAAAATGCAGGGGAGCTGAGGGAGAAGTTTAGCACTGGGAGAAATAATTCAGATGACATAACTATATGCCAAATGCCTGCCTTTCAGTGTAAGATCTCAGCTGTTGACTTGCCTTCTGACAATAACTGGCCAGAACCTTTGGCACAGCAACAACAACAACAAAAATACCGATAGCTCATGATGCATTTGAAATATCCCCATGTGATGATGGTCAGATGAGGTATCTTCTCAAGATCCCCGTAACGCCTCTAGAAGATGAAGAATGCAACTTGATTGTGAGAAAACAAGGGATATGTAAATCTTTTGCTCTCAGAACAAAAACAAGTGGCAAAATGTCAAAAAAAATTTAAAACATCTCAAAACTTCTTGTAATATTTTCAGATCTGTCAAGACACTTGTACATTCCAAGGGTGACTAAATTTACAAATAATCTTAATTCCTAGAATAGACCCAAGGTTGTAAAGTCAGAGAGAGGCTAACAGTTGAGGGATAAGTTCTCATTTTTAAATTTAACTGAGGGACTCTACAGGTGCTCTGTTATCTCCAAAAATTTATCTTTAACCCACCTGAAAGTGTGTATTTCACATATTTTTCCATTTGATATCTCATATATCATCCACAGGGATACATTTTCATAGTCTCTTTATGTCCCATACAGCTTCTTAGCATTCATGAACCAAAATTCACCTCACTAGAACTCCCAGAACAAGACTAGTTTATTTTTTTCTTTGTTTGCACCCCAGAATGTAGAAAATAAGCCTGAAAACACCACTTAAAAACAGTTGGGTGCAGCTCTGTCCTGACTCAAAAGCTGAGATGGCCACTGGTTATCTCAGAGATCACAGCTGGCTTTCTGCATGCCGAAATGTTCCAATATAAACCTTAGACAAGGAAGTGCAGGCTGAATTCTTCAACAGGAATGTAAAGCTTAGATTCTCTCATCCTCACAGGCAAAGAGAAAATATTTCCTTGCTTTTCTCTCTACTGTGGGAGGAAAAAGAATATTTCTGTATTTCTTTCCTGTTGTTTTCTTACACACACAAAATGTGCTTTTTTGTGCAAAGATAGCTGGAATTATATACTGCAGGTACAGATTCTTAACCTTCAGTTATGGAGCTGTAACTGCTCTGTGTTAAGTAGGCCAGAAATCATGCCCTGTGAGGAACAACTTACGGAGCTCGGTATGCTTAGCCTGGAGCAGAGAAGGTTAAGAGGTGACATGATAGCCATGTTTAAATATTTGAAGGGATGTCATATGGAGGATGGGGCAAGCTTGTTTTCTGCTGCTGTGGAGACTAGGACATGGAGACATGGCTTCAAACTACAATAAAAGAGATCCTGTTGAAACATTAAGAAGAATTTCCTGACAGTAAGAGCAGTTTGACAGTGGAATAGACTGCCTCAGAATTCTATTCCTCCTTCTTTGGAGGTTTTTAAACAGAGTTTGGATGGCCATATGTTCGGAATGCTTTGAGGGTATATTCCTGTATGCAGAATGGGGATAGGTTGGGGTCTCTTTCACCTCCATGAATCAGTAAGACTATGTAAAATAATGTCTGTGTGTGTGTGTGTGTGTGAGAGAGAGAGAGAGAGAGAGAGAGAGTGTATCACCATTATATTTCACCTTATCTTAAATCCATTTTCTAAGCAGTCATGGAAAACTACAAAGTAAGCTAAAAATTAATCTAAATGTCTCGATCAATTTTACAGTAATGTTTTAGAGCACTTGGATGTTGAGTAACATTTCAAACTAAATGGGAGGTCTTTTGTAATTTGCTTGGCACATACTTTATTAATAGTTTTTTGGAAGGACTATATACTACCTATTTCTTAAATTGAGACCTTTGGATTCCAGGCAACAGAACCATTTCCTCAAAACAAGCCACGAGTCAAGGATGATTTATTTTATTTTCCCTTTGTTGGAAATAATTTATCTGAAATGCTGTTGGCTCTGACTTTTGAAAGAGTGAACGAATTGCTCCCAGAGGCACCATATCAATCCCAATCCACCATAAAATGTTGAACACAGATGATATTTTCTGATTTTGGAAACAAAGTGGAGTTAGGCCTGGTTAATTCTTGGACAGGAGACCCCCAAGTGGGTATGCCAGGGGTCTTCAGGTAGATCTTAGGAAGCAATCATACATGGAACCCTGGAGAGCTGCTGGCAGCCATCAGAGCTGGGGGCTGGGTGGACCAATGGTCCAGTTCAATGCAAGGCACTACCCTGTATTCCTATGTAAACGAAAGGTATTCAGAAAGAAGACAGACCCACATCCCCTCTTTAAAACTGCCCAAGGTATTGAATCCCCTTATGGTCTCACCCCTTCCCCAACAACACCAATAATATTCGATATCCAATATCAGCTGTTTGGCTGATCCATAAAAGAAGAAGAAGTGGAGCACCCTTCCTTTTGTGAAATCATTAAAAGAATTTCTTAGCACAGCACAAAACTGACTTTTTGGAACTGACTACCAAAGATATGGTGATAATTATTGGCCAACACGAATTTGTCAGTTTTTTGTTTGTTTGTTATTTAATTATTGGACAAGTTCACAGAAGGTATATATAACTGCTTGGATGTTGTGCTTCAAAATTCTTTCTTTTTTTCGTTGTCATTTTCTTATTTTTGTGAGCCATCCAGAGACCATTTATACTGAAGGGAGACCAAGAAACTGACAAAGTAATGTCATGATATTTTAAACATGAATCTACTTATGGCTGCTGTTCACAGCAGCTACTGTCTGTCTTCAGATGCTGTAGACATCTCTCTACCAGGGTCTAGGGTTCAGCAAGACAGAATGTCTGGTTCCATCTTACTTTACTTCTGAGCTTATTTGAGGGAACTGGCTGGTCATTCTTGGTAAGAGAGAATTAAACTAGACAGAAACTACTGGTGTGATCCAGCTGGCTAGATCTGATGTTCTTGCAAAAGTATTTCTGCCTTTCTGTTTCCAAATGCACACTTTTATCCATTTGTATTTTTGTAACAGAGTTTCAATTTTTGACCATGTCAGTGGGAAAAAAAACTTGCTAGCCACCTTGTGTCAGAATAGCTCATCATTGATGGAAGACAGTGTGACCCCTTGATTCCTGCATCTGTCAGAGCTCAAGTGGGCTGCTGTGGGGAAAAGTTAATGCCAGCTGAAACCTGTAACCCTTTAATGTGCCACCAGACTCATTGCTGTATTTGTCACAGATCAAACAACTGGAACCGTCACAGGCCACAGACCATCAGCTATTCCCATTTGCTGTGGTTAATTGAACACCACAGGACACGCTTTCCCAGACGTCGTCTCCATTGCTGTAGCAACCAAGGGTCAGTCAGGAAGCCTTGAGCAAAGTCCTCTGTCTGTAAGCTAACAGCCCACACATAATTCCTTTACAACACTACAGAAGGGAAGCATCACTGCTCATGCAGAGTGGTGAGAACTTGGCAAAGCACTGATAGGTGGGATTCCTTCTATTTAACAAACCTCCCCTGGATTAATTGGGAAACAATGAACATAACTGGAAGCACAATCATCTGCCTCCCACATGGTCCATTCCAAAAATCGCCTTTGGTCAGGGACACACTGTGCGTGAAAAGAGATATGTGTTTATGTGTAACTCATAATGGTGTAATTCAATATGTAATCTTGGCAATATACAGTCCAACTTATACCATCATAACTGTTGCCCCCTTGGTAAACTCTGTCTCAGGGTCTACACCTTTGATATAAAATTAATCTAATCTACCAGAGAGGTCACTCGAATGTGCACGTAGGCAATAATGGTCGTACGATCAAATGAACCAGGTCAGGCCAGTAAAATCCCCAATCACATAGCCACAGGAGACCTCATGTTGTGATAACCCATGGTGGAGAAAAAGTCCTGAACCTTTAAGGAGTCCACTTGAAGGGAGTAAAAATGTTCCCAGAAAGTTGGGCACTAGAAGCAATAAAATCTTATCAAATCCATCTCCAGAAACTCACACTGCAGCCTCAAAGCGGAGGAAGATCCTGTTACTGGGATGACACCTTGTTATCTTCCGATATCAGAGAAATGCCAGGTGTGGAGTTGTTTGTCTTTTCTGTCCCTGTTTGTTTTCCACAGGAAAGGATTTGCCTTCAAGGTAATTTTTTCCTACAAATAGTCCTTGTTTTTGGGCTAGTTAGGAGAGAAAGGCGAGGCAAGGAGAAGAAGTATGATGCCTCCCGGTCACACCAACTGACCGGTCCCCCTTCCCGCTAGCTGCATGATCTCCTCAGTGTCTCTTTGCTGAGCTGCTGTTCGATAGCTGCTTTCCGGATCAAGGACTTCAGAAAGAGGTGCAGTATCACCCAAGCTGCGAATCCCTCAACAATCCCTCTATCTTATTTCCACTCTTTATTTCTATTAGCCCTTGGATGCGTCTGTGCGTGTTTGCGTTAGTGCAAACTATTACTATTCAGTAAAGTCATTCATTGGACCTTTTTGTGTGATTTCTGACTGAGCCTGACCCCGTAAACATTGGGTAAAAGATCCTTAATTACTCTGCCCTCTTTGCATTGCTGAAGCAGTGTTCATAGCTAATTTTCCCCACAAGTGATAATTTTGACAGGCATTGGGAATCCCCCTAAGGGACTCGCAGCAAGCAGGGTAACATAACTCCCCCCCTTTTTTTTTCATTGTGGAGGTCAAAATTCTGTTCCAGTCACACAATGACCAAAATTCTCCCAAATCCCATTTTTCAGTGTGGCAGTCCTCCAAGACAGCCCATTCCATGATGATGGAGAGTAGGAAAATCAGCAATGACCAGTCCAGCTAGGACAGATAGGATAGAAAAGCAATCACTCAGTCATCAATAAATCAATCTGATATTTGTTTTAATCCAATTAATCAGCCCCTACTCACTTAAACTCATAATATTTCCACATTTTGTTAGAAAATTCTAGCATTCTTCTCTGCCCTCCTTGTTCTAGGACAAATGGGGCTTAGCTTGCACAGGGTCAATTTTCCTTTGCATGTAAAAAAAAAAAACCCTCTGGTCTTTCACCTAAAGTCTCAACTGTTGCTCTGTGTTATTTAAAATGATTGGCTATGGTATCCAGACTATGTGACCCAGGATATACCCTGGAGTCAGTTATTGGCCTTACATGGAAGACCTTGCCTCCCTCATTTTTCCCCTTTGCAATATTGCGTCTAGCACTTTCTCTCTGCTATGCTAGCCTGTCCACAGAGAAGTTGGTGAGTTAACAATGCAGCTACTATCTTCCTTAATCCTTTTGTTAGTTACTAAGGATCTAGTTTCTCCAATGCATATGTAATTGTAACATTTATTAGTAAATCTTTTAAGTTCAGAACATGAAACTGCCTGCCTTGTTTTGCTTTGCAAGTCAGCCTCCAGTTCAGGAAAGCCACATAGAAATTGCCACATGCTTTTTCTGTAACTCTGCTAAAAGAAGGGTAATTCCTAACAGCTTTAGCTTTCATAGAATTTCCCCAAAGGGTTAACCCCCTGGGAAACTCTAACTCCCAACACATCTTATAGGTACAACAGTGTATTGCTAAGCCTGAAGGAATTGTTGAATCCATATCTATGACTAACAGCGTAGACCATTGTAACCCTGAGTATTGTTGTTGTTTGTCAAAAGATTAGTGAGACGGGAAAGTTGAAATAAAGTCCTTTGTTTCACCTTTCTGTATCTTTTTTGATTAATATACTCAAGCCTTTCCTCCTTGCCTGAAGAGGTCACTTCTCTCTTCTTCAAGATGTTATTCAGCTTTGTGTGGGGAGGGAGCATCCACAGGGCTGCAATAATGGCTGCTGGTTTACATCTACACATAAGAGCCAGCTTTTAGGGGTTCTTCTAACCAAGTACAGGTCAGTTTCTTTTCTCTGCCCCTCTCCTATTCTAAGATGGATTTTCTGAGACAATAAACATAAATTTTCTTTTGTACCTTACAAGGTAATCAAAGTAATTACTCCTGTTTCTACCATAAGCTCATATTGAACTAGCCCTGTTGCACTGCACTTAACATAGATACCAAAGTGAAAGCCCACTGCATTCAGTAAGATTTTCTCATAAGTAAGCATGTATGGGACTAAAGACTGTTACATGTTACCCCACAAAATGAGTGACACAGGGGTCCACCTGCAATACCAGTACCTCTGTTAAAAGGTGGGGAATTACTAGCTCAAATTAGGAGGCCTAAAAGGGTGCAGTACCCTAACAAGATCTTTCCACCAATGTTTATGGGGTCTTGCAGGAAAGAACCTGCCAAAGATTCCAAAATATAAACTGAAATGTTTTCATTGAAAAATTCTCATATGTATATAAAACAATCAAACACTCACACACTCACACAAGAGCTAGCCAAAGGAAAAGGGAGGAAAATTGTGGATAGAGGAGTTCTAGGGATTTGGGTGATAATTACTAATCTGGAGACCAGCAAGGAAAGCAGCAGTTAGGCTTAGACCAGAGCCTAAGGACAGTACTTTTTTGGGAATTGAAGGGACACTGTAACTGCTAGCAGGACAAAGTACTGTGTCTGACTGCTCAGATCAGAGGGCTTATATACCAAAAATCTACCCTAAAGATATGGGTGTGAGTGGCTGTCTCAGCCTAGTGGACAATGGGTATTGCAACATGGACAATGAGGTCCAGAGAGAGTTAATGGTCTTAGGTGACAAAGAGTTGATGGGAGATGTAACAACCCTCTACTTGACGAGAGGTTTGGGGACAATGTAGGAAAACATCCAGGTGTGAAGGAACATGGTTGAAACAATTACTATTTTGGTGGGAATTTTCTTGGACCATGGTATGCTCAGAGGTGTTTCCAGCTGCAGATTAAGCCTATTAACTCGGGAGTTACTGGGTCGTCCACCTGACAATGACTTCAGCCATGCCTAGAGGGGGTTTGGCTGATCTTCCTTGCAATCTCACATTTTCAGTCTGTAATTGTCCTCTTTCCTGCTTGACTTTCCAGTCACCTTAGGTTCCATTTTATATCTAAGCCAATTAATGTACTTGCCAATTAAACAATATTTTGCTAATTAAACCATATCAATCTCGAGTGCACGTGGGGGCGTAACATATGAGCCTCAACAGTATGTTACCAGTCTTTTTGTTTAATTTTCCTCAAGATACCCTCACCAAGTTTTTCAAATTCCTCTGTGAATGGTTATTAATGATTTTGGTGTTGATGTCTGAATCATTTTCTCCTGCAGAGAAACAAATGTGATAAAGTAATAGTATTTTCCTCTCTCTGTGAACTACATATAAGGATTCTATTTCTCACTTTTATTCTCTGTTTATGACCATTAGAGGTTTTTGGAAGGCACCAGAAACCTGAAAAAAAGTATTGACCCAGAGAACAGTTGAAAGCAGCACAACCCCAACAGACTGAATTCATCATTTACATGGAGGACGATTCTGGGAAATCCTGAAAGGATAAAACAGCAACACAGGAAGAGAGCACTACCGTCATGAAGAAATATGTGAATGACCAAACTAGGTCTCTGTGCAGGTGGCCTCTCAATCTTTCAGATCCTGTTTTTCATGAAAGAAAATGGGGGAAACCATTTTGCTGCTTTTTCTCTCAGGGAGATGAAATCTCCAACTGCTTCTCCAAGATCAGACCCATCGCTTCTTGGTCTTTTGGCTAAGATCAAGTGTAGTATCCAAGGTCAGACTCAGGCCATTTCCACCCTACACTGTTATAGTTCTATTATTCCTCTTTCGCCATCCTGTGGAATTCTGAGGTTTGTAGTTTACTGAGGCCAAAGAGCTCTCTGGCTAACTGCCTCTCCCTAAACTGCAAAACCAGGATTCCATAGCAGATTGAAAGTGGAAAAATAGCACTACAACAGTGTAGTGCAGAAATGATCTTAATGTTCAAATTGGAAATACAGTTGGCTCCTTTTTGCCTAAGGTTTTGTAAGTGTGTTACATTGTTGTGCCTTCAACACATTTCATAATATGACAGTCCTAAGGTGAATATATCACAGGGTTTCCTAGCCAAGATTTGTTCAGGGGGGATTGGCCCTTGTCTTCCTCTGAGACTGAGAGAGTGCAACTTGCCCAAGGTCATCTAGTGGGTTTCCATGGCTGAGTGAAGATTCAAACCTTCTTCTTCCAAAGTCCTGCACTCAAACAACTATACCACACTGGGCATTATACTACCAGTTAAAATGGCAGCAGAAGAAATTGTTTAGGCAACCTGGCAATCATTCTTCATCCTCTACAATGCCCCAAAGAGAGTGTTACTTCAAAGCATTTATGATTGTTGTTGTTGTTGTTTGTTATTGTTTGCCTTCAGGGCAATTCTCACTTACGGGGACCATAAGGCAAACCTACCATGAAGTTTTCTTGGCAGAATATGTTCACAGAATTTGTTCTGCCTACTGTGAAGGATCTCCTATTGAGGTCAGCCCCAGAGTTCCATCTCTTTCAGTTCCTATCGCTCACTTTGCCCCTTTACCCTCAAGATGTCCCTGTGGATCTAATACTTAGGTTTCAAGGAAGCTGCTATTCTGAACAGGTGGTTCTCCCTTTCAGTTCTTAAATTAAAACTGTTGGACACAATTGTATGAGATAAAACCTGTAAAGAATCATAGAATCATAAAATCATAGAGTTGGAAGAGACCACAGGGACCATCCAGTCCAACCCTCTGCCATGCAGGAACGCTCATTAAAGTATTCCCAACAGATGGCCATCCAGTCTCTGCTTAAAAACCTCCAAAGAAGGAGACTCCACTGCACTCTGAGGCAGCGTATTCCACTGCTGGACAGCTCTGACCATCAAGAAGTTCTTCCTGAGGTTCAGGTGCAATCTCCTTTACTGAAGCTTGAATCCATTGCTCCTTATCCTAGTCTCTGGAGGAGCAGAAAACAAGCCCACTCCCTCCTCAACATGGCATCCCTTCAAATATTGAAACATGGCTATCATGTCCCCTCGTAACCTTCTCTTCTTCAGACTAAACATACCCAGTTCACTAAGCCATTCCTCATAGGGCATGGCTTCCAGACCCTTCACTATCTTGGTCGCCATCTTCTGGACACACTCCAGCTTGTTGATATCCTTGTTGAATTGCGGTGCAGAGAACTGGACACAGTATTCCAAATGAGGCCTAACTAGTGCAGAATAGAGTGGTACCATTACCTCCCTTGATCTAGACACCATATTCCTATTGACGCAACCAAGATTTGTGTTGACTTTCTTGATTTCCACATCACACTGCTGACTCATGTTCAGATTGTGATCTACCAAGACTCCTAGATCCCTTTCACACATTCTATTATTCAGCCACGCGTCCCCTATCCTATATTTGTGCATTCCATTTTTTCACCTTACATTCCTCTCTGTTGAAATTCATTTTGTTAGCTTTGGCCCAGCTCTCCAATCTGTCAAGGTCATTTTGAAATTTGATCCTGTCCTCTGCAGTATTGGCAAACCCTCCCAATTTGGTGTCATCTGCAAATTTGATCAACATGCCCTCTACTCCTTTATCCAAGTCACTGATGAAGATGTTCAATAGTACTGAGCCCAGGCACCCCACTAGTCATTTCTCTCCAGGATGAAAAGCAGCCATTGGTAAGCACCCTTTGGGGTGGTTTGGTCAACCAATTACAAATCCACCTAATAGTAGCCCTGTCCAGCCCACATTTTACATTTTATTAGCTTCTCTGCAAGAATGTCATGGAGAAATTTGTGACAGGCCTTACTGAAATCAAAATATGCAAGATATGTCCACAGCATTCCCTTCATCGATCAAGCTCATAACTAAAGACTTGTTAAGTTAAATGCAACATTCCTTGAGCTCCATCCATCTACTCTCCCAACTCCCACAATCCTATTCAGATATTCCTAACTGGTCTTCAACCTGGCCATTTGTGCACCATACCCTATTAACACGTTCTTCCATTACAATACCAGCATTGCCATTTGTGTGATGCTAACAGGTTAGAAACGTTCTCTTCTGCACCCCTCTGCCTTAAGCGGATGAGTAGCTAGTATTACCACCAGTGTTCCTTCCACACTACAGCATGTTTGGCTACTCCCTTTCCTCCATCTTCACCTTGCTGCACTGCCCCTGATTGGTTGATTGTTGTTTTTTGGAAGCCGTACTAGTGCAGCAATGTTTTAACGGCATGAAATGCCAATACACTACTGCACTTTTGTACTATAATGCTTAAAAATATATTTTTTAAAAATAGAAAGGGTTAACTCAAAGGAGAAATTTACAATAAACAGGAAGAGGTGAAAGATTTCAGTGTTACCATACCATAAAAGTAACTAAGGGAGGGACAAGCTGGGCATGCCCACACCCCACCCACTCCTGGATCCAGGAGGACAGGATGCTCTATCAAGCACTATTACAGTACTGCACTGAGCTGGGTGACAGGATTGAAAAGCTAAAGGAGGCTGTTAATGGATTTTTTCAGGAAATGGTATAAGGCAGTTTAGCAATGCTTGGGGACAGGATAGCAACTGAATAGCAACGACGTCATGCAGTAGCACAATTCCTAGACTGGAAACAACCCACTGCTGTTGTGGGATAGCAACGTTGTGTGGAAATGGCCTCTGTCTCTGACCACCCTAACTGTATTTCATCCTGTTCCTTTTTCCCTCTTTAACAGACACGGTTATCTGCTTTCCACCAGAGTGCCTGCTTCACAGCATTCCATAGGGTTGAGATTGGCTGATTCTAACCAGAGTACACAGCTCCTCACTTCACATATGCTACCATGATGTAAGGGTTTGGCCTCTATTATTCAGTACAAGTTCTTTGTCACTGTGAATTTTGGATGTACAGAAGAAGCCATATACAGATTTTGCTTACCTTTCTTAAACTCTGATCTACTGTTCCATCAGTATTCCTAATCAAAGAGCACAGTACCTAGTTTCCTTCCCACCTGCCTGGTTATGATTTCTTACCTCCCTTACACATGATTTCATGCACCTTATCCAGACACACATCTTCCTTTGGTGGAGCTGATTCTCTACCTCTGACAGATCAAGTCTGGAATAACACAAAATATGGGTAAGTTATGACTGTTATCCTGATTTCTGGAGTCCCTTGGAGGACAACTCAATGTGCTCCACATGATGGGGAATGGAAACTAGCCAGAGCACAAGCAATAGCAATGCCAGAGGCAGGGTAAGCTAGCGGGGTCTTTTTACCCAGTTTTTGCAGGGTCAGGCCAAGCCAAAAACCGAACAAAAATGTCCAATAAATGATTTTATTGAAGGAAAGTCTCATGCAGCAATGCAATCAATCACACACACACTCAAGACCTATTAAGAAGCAAAAGAGAGGAAACTGCATAGGGGAATACTGAAGGGGTGTAGCTGGGGTGACACTGCACCTTTGTCCTGAAGTCCTTGGTCCAGGAAAAACAGCGGAGAAGGGGGGGTCAGCAGGGAGAGGGCTGAGGGGATCACTCAATGGACAGAGCAACGGTCTGCTGGGATGACCGGGGGTGATCCAAAGAACCACTCAAAAACTGGGACTATTTGTAGGGGAAAAAGTACCTGGAGGACTAATCCTTTCCCGGGGAGAACAATGGGTGTTGGAGTGATAACAAAGCTCCACCATGGTAATTTCCTTTGTGTGATGAGATTGCAAGGTGTTGCCAAAGTCTCAGGATCTTCGGCTGTGTTAGTTTGTGGTGTGACTTTATGTAAATGGTCCTCACCTGATGGAATATTTGCTCAACTTGGGGCAGACACACTAATCCCCTCATGCTGGCTTCTCAGGGGCTGAAGACCCTTTGTTTATTGTGGGTTTACACATCCTGAGGTCTCTTGGGGCTACGTGACTAGGCATTTTACTGGCCTGACCTGGTTTTCGATCTTTGACCATTGCTGCCTATGTGCCCATCCGGGTGACCTCTCAGGCACATTGAATCATATTTTAGTATCAAAATTGTAGACCCCAGGATAGGGTTTTTCCAGTGAGATAACATGACAATCAATATACAGTATCCTAGTCAGGCAATTTGATTGATTGATGGGAATAGTCTGAAACTTAACATATGTAGGAAAGGGCAGAAGCCTGCCAAATAACGGTAACAGTTAGAATCTTCTCTACCAGCATCTATCATAAAGGAAAGTTGGTTTGTTAAACTGTTGGCTGTGCTAATTATTCTCCTCTAACTGGTGTCCCCACAGGTCACTCTCTTTATACAGAAGTTGTTTCTGATCTGCTCATTGCATGGATGTTACATGTCCAATGAAGATCAGAGGAACTTAAAAGGGCCCAAGGAGTTGCATATTTTTTACCTTTCTTTCTTTTGATCAGCTCAGACCATCTCCAGGGATGTAATTCTTTGCTGATTTTCTTCTTGAAAGATTGAACAGGTAATTTTAGCAATTTTCTTCCTGTCACAAGAAAATCTCTGAAAATTGTGCCATTTTTGAAGACTAGTTGCAAGTTCAGGACTTGTTCTGTGCAAAATCTGCATGTGGTATTTTTCTGTAGAAATCGAATTTTGCAGAAAAAAAAGAACTTTCTGTACGGAAAACATTGTCTTCCCATGCAGAAAATATTATATTCTGTGCAAAAATGCAGTTTTACACACAAAAGAACCATGTGACTTTGTGTAGAATAAGCCCCAAATTGTTAAGATTCTTATTAGTCCCGGGTTCTTCTCTTCATGATTTCTCAGCACTTGAAAAACACGTTTTTGATTTTTTTTCAAATATTTTTGAATATTCTTTCCATCTCTAACCAACTCTTGTAGACCAAAGATAGATTTGTTTTGCTTCAGGAAAGCTGTTGGATCTTATCTCTTGTGCTTTGACCTCTGCCACAGCACAATACAAGTATGTGTTTTCTTCTTGTCACAGAAGCAATTCATCTGACACCAACAGAATAATAAAGAAACATGATCTCAAGATATTGGCAAACAAGCTTTGCTTGTGCTTAAGATAACATTGTAAAGTTCTTATTTGCCAACTTCCTTCTCGTGAGATCCAGGGAGTTTCCCCGGCCATCTCCCTGTACATATTGACAAACTCCAGACCTAGCTGGCTTAACATAAGTTGCTGTATTGTGCTTTTGACACTTGTGCAATTAGCTAAACACTTGCTTTTGTCTTACAAGAAAATCACCTGCCATGAACATCACTCTAAAAACACTCCCCATTGAAGGATTGTTAGCTGAACAGGTTCTGCTCCTCTACTTATGCAGTCTATTGAGTAACTGGATTTTCAGTGGCAAGAATTCACTTTTGCTGGTAAGTCTAGATGCTTTCATGTCCATTCTGTTATGGTTATGTTTTCTGGATTGCCTGGCTTTACTTAAACAAATCCTCTACTCAGTCTATAGAAGGAGTGCACATTTTGCATCTATAGTCAACCAGCTGCAATTGGGGGTTTAAGTCTCCACTGCCCAGCAGTTTATTCTAGAAATCACCAGAATTTCTCTTAGTCCCACCATGTTCACACGTACATTTAGTGGAAACTCAGGAAAGTGACTTCTTGTATGTTTTAGCTCCAAGTGATTTTACTTGTATTTATACCTAACTTGCAAGCTGCTTTTAGTCCTGGTCTTGGGGAGATGAGGGAAAGCAAATTAATATATTTATTTGTTTCTTAACCTCTTTCTAAAATTCCAAATAAATGGACACTCCCATCACATATG
The DNA here is from genome assembly GCA_030412105.1 of Cyclura pinguis. Taxonomy (NCBI): domain Eukaryota; kingdom Metazoa; phylum Chordata; class Lepidosauria; order Squamata; family Iguanidae; genus Cyclura; species Cyclura pinguis. Next base: position 9,256,580 of record CM059599.1, on the reverse strand, counting down.
TATATAAATACGCTTAGCTCCACATCCATGCCAACATTTTGGTGAAAAATTGCCATTTATATAATAGAGACAGAGGTTCAGTTAAGAAAAGAAAATTGTTTAACCCTCAATTTAGGGATAATAGGTTTAAATAAGAATGAAAGTTATGTAACAAAACAAATCATGCTGTTACTGCTTTAGGGTACAAAAAAGAAATCAAAGTGGAATGAGTTTTATTTGTTAAAATATATAAAAGAAGCTATATTATTTGATATTCTTAGAGAAAGATGGTTAAAGTATAGTGGACAATATAGTAAAGAATCATGGAGTGATAACTGGAAAATGATGTTTGAGAAAATAAAAGAAAATTGGGGTATGAAGATGTGATAAATTTGATTAAGATTATAACCCATGTTTGTGAAAAAGCTTTTTGATACAAATGGAGGTCTAGATCCTCTGCCAGCTGTTGTGGCATAAGTTGAAAAAGTAATTGTTTTTTTTTTTAAAAAAAAAAAGATCCTTGGAATAACATTGTAATACAATATAAATGTATACTAAGCATGTGACTCATAATAAAAGGAAAAAAAGGGGGAAAGGGAAAGCAAATTATAAGTAAAATGATTTATTGATTTGTGGATGTGAAGGAAAGTCTCCCCCACCTCTCAGTGATATCTGTTCAGATTGCTCCTTTCGCTTCTGTGAAACCCAGTTGATCATTTGGGCTGCAGGGAATGAGGGAAATGACCTTTCCACCTTCAGAGGCTGCATACACAGCAGCTCAAAGCATATGTGGTATACCCATGACCAACGACAAAAGGCTTATAATACTTATAATATGGCATTCTGCAGGTGAAAGCATTATACATGCCTGAGGACATGGTTCTGTGAAATAATTGTATTCTTCTGTCAGCATCTTCCACAGTTGTATTGAATGTGCTCTGTTTTTTTAAAAAAATCAGACTTCAATAATGATTACCAGTACCACAAGGCCTAAATACCCTAAAGGCACCAAATCTCATCTGATCTTGGAAGCTAAGCAGGGTCAGTACTTGGATGGGAGACACCCAAGAATACCACATTCTGTAGGCTATATTCTAAGAGAAGTCAATGTCAAACCATCTCTGAGTATGCCTTGCTAAAGAACACCAAATGGAATCTGGAAGTAATTTGGGTGAGAGTTTGTTCTTAGTTTGTCCTTCCTTGCATGTGAGAACAAAAAAGACTGAAAATTTGCTTCCTAGTAATTGAACTTACAACAGTATATTTAGATTATTCCCCTCGTTTTTGTTTTTTTCTGTTTTGTGCCTATTTCTCAATTTTTATGCAAAAAAACCAAGTTATTTTCAAAGTAGAGCTGGAGTACTGTATAAGCGGCTTAATCAAGTATACTTGATTATGACCTACCTAAATATGAGCTACTTAATCAAGTATCAAGACTACAGCACCTGGTATTCTTTGGTGGTCTCCCATCCAACTATTAACCAGGGCTGACCCTGCTAAGCATCCAAGATCAGACAAGATCTGATAACTTTAGGATATTGAGGTCTTAACTAAGTAACTTCATTAATAAAGTTAATTATTTAAGTATATTTAACTACCTGACTTGTCCTGGACCAACTTCACGGAAACATCACTCAACAATGCTCTGATCACTGGCACCTCACCCCAAACCTCCATATGATCTCCTCCAGCAGCTTCATATAGCTATGGAACAGCATGGGAGATAAGATGGAACCCTGTAGCACTACACATCGAAAAGGACTCCCTCAGTGCTATTTTCTGGAAACAGCCACACAGATAGGAGTGGTACCACCATAATGCAGTTCCTCCTACTCCCATCTGTCAGAGCTGGTCCAGTAAGGTGCCATAATCAGTGATATCAAAAGCCATGAGAGATCCAGCAATTTCACTAGCATAAAACTCCCTTATCAGTCAGAGTGACCAAGGCAGTTTCAGTGCCGTGCCCTGATCTGAAATTAGACCGAAATGCACCTACATAATTTATTTTCTCCAAGAATACCTGGAATTACCCAGTCACCTCAAGACCAAAATATTGAATAAAAAGATTGCATTCTTAGGGGGGGAAAGGTAAAATGAGAAAAGGCACTGATCCTTTCTCTTACTTAGGATTTTTTTTAAAAGTTCTAGCAGGGGTGTCCAGACACCTTTTCTTGTTAAGCCCAGAAGAATTTGTGAATATTTCTTACAGTGGGTAAGATTGCTAGGCATTTTAACAGTGTGATGCAAAATTAAATACCTATGAATGGATATACTACATATTTCCTGTGTAGAACCGTAACTCCTATCCATCCATCAGCAATGAGGAACCATCATCTTTCCTTGACTGCCTTCTTCATGGCACTCACGTTGACTCCAGGTATGTATGTATGTATGTATGTATGTATGTATGTATGCATGTATGTATAAATAAATAAATAAATAAATAAATAATTCAAGCACAATACAAAGGGATGCATGAACAGTTAAACTGACATTAGGGCTTCTCATATAGTAAGGTTTTGTTGTTTAATGAGTAGGTATCATTTATCATTGTGGTCTAGTTTACTGAAAAAGAGATACAAAATAGGTCACCTTTGGAAAGACTGGCATCTGTAGAATCGTGAGCTTTTCACCAATGTACTGTTTCCAACCTGTTTTGAGGGCATACATGCATCCAGCATAATTCTCTGGGGTGGCAGGCAAAGGTTTCCCTGTTTTTCACAGGGATTCCAGTGAAATGGAAGAGGAAACATCGAGAATCCCTTGGTCTATATCTGAATCTATATCTATATCTAAGTCTAGGTCAGGACTGGATGTAGTGTGACCTGTGGGCCTAAAGTTTTGTCTGCCTTGTATCAGATCGCATCAGTCATTTGATTGTTTCAGCTAGTATCCCTTTAATACCATCTTTCTTGGGTTCATTATGGGTCAATTCATTTTTTTTTCCTCATTAGCATATATTTTTGTTTTTGTTAGACTGGCTTTATGCCCAGAACCATACCTACTCTCTTTATAGCTTGCACATATTCCACAATATGCAAAACTTTCTGTTTTTATGCTTTAACTTCACAGTATTTAAATTTCCTGATCTTAAATTTCACAATTAATAACCCAAACCAGTTATGACTAGGTTTATGACTAGGAAGCATAAATCTAAAAAGTTTAGGAAAAAGTCTGTAACAAAAATTGATATATACTTTCTTCTGTATTTGGGTACACATTTCCAAACGCATGCAATTTTGTGTACATTTTTCTAAATAGATGAATGTTTGGAAGGACATTTCCCTACTATGATATTTCTTTTTCTGTATTATGTTTACTTTTTCATGCATTTTGTTTATATGTGGTCTTCTTTGCAAAGTTAATCTGTATTGTTTTATTCACTGTTGATACTATACTTAATCTGCATTGTTTTCAAATATGCTGCAAGCCACCTTCAGTCCCATTATTGGAAGAAAGGTGTTGTATAAATAGATAAAATGATGATGAATACATTTGGAGGAGGGGAAGTAAATCTTTATTGCAGTTTGTGCACAGTTTGAGTAGCATGATTTTGATAAGCTCCCATTAAAATTCAAAGGCAAAATAATTCTCACCTATCCCTAGTCCTAAGTCACTCCTACCAAACTTGAGGTTCTTGTCTAGGGAACTTCCTTTCATCAAATGATGCCTAGAGATGGTCCTCCACATACTCTATTCTCCACTATTCCACTCAGATCACGATCTTACACCTGCAATCAGATCTGCATACATTGTTCTGCATCCTCCAATTGGATAGCAGCTGTCAAGTCCCAAGAGGGTCTGGCTGCTGTAGACTAGTGGTGGGGAAGGGAGAAGGGCGAGATAATGCAGACCATGGAGAAGCTGCTGGTCTCAGCTTTGTTGGAAGGGGGCAGAAAAAAAGTGAGACACTTTCAAATGGAGTACAGCTGCCTTTTCCTTCCCTTAGAGCTCAGAGCAGCCAGATCTTCATAGTCTGAATTGCTTTTTCCCTCCTCCCCCTTCCTCCAAGTAAGTGATAGTATTACAGTCCCTCCTGGGGACTGAAAATTCCCAGAGGTTTGAGGCTTTTGTATGGAGAACAATAATAAGAGAATCACCCTTTGCCTCTTGTTCTAAAAGAAACTCGTGCCCTTGTGATATGCATGCATATGTGAGTGAATCATAAATAGAATGTCTCCCTCAGTTTCCATTGGTTCCGGCAACTATGACCAGAATAGCAATAGCATGTGCATTTGTATACCGCTTATCTGCTAAGTGGTCTCTAAGCAGCTTACAATGTGTTAGCTGACTGCCCCCAACAAGCTGGGTACTCATTTTATCAACCTACAGAAGGATGGAAGGCTGAATCAATCTGGAGTCCGGCAGGATCAAACTCACAACCTTGTGGCTGCAGTACCGGCATTCGACCACTGCCCCACCAGGGTGGAAGTGATACAATCAGTGGAAGTGATACAGTGATCCGGCCCCATAACAGGATTGTATCCAACACTGCAGTGCAGGAACAAAGATGGAGGGTGCTCATTGATACAGCCCAAAGAATCAGTGGGGGGATCCAGTTTGTCCTCCAAAGGCAACCAACTATGGCCAGTTCCACACTATACTGTTACAGTGCTATTATTCCACTTTCAACATGCAATGGAATCCAGGGATTTGCAGTTTAGGGAGAGGTCTTTAGAATTCTTAGCCAGAGAGCACTTGGGCCTCAGGAAACTACAAACCCCAGAATTCCACAGGTTGTTGAAAGTGGAATAATAGCACTCTAACAGTCTGGTGCAGAAATGGTCTATATCCATGGAGAAAGCAAGGGGATGAAATTGGCCAAGTCCAAATGAACGGAGTTTGGACATAGCCCATGTGGCTTAAATGTCTGACCAATGTCCAATCGTGTCCTATTTTAAATTATTTATTTGTTTTATATCCTGCTTTTCTCTCAAAAATGGGGCCCAAAGATGCTTACAACAGGTATTGTAATAAAATATAGCTTCAAAATTCTATTTAATTTTTAAAAATACTGTAAAAACAATTAGGTAATCTATCTCATTGAAACAGCACTAGTTGAAAACAGTTTAAAGTCTTTGAAAGATACCAAAAGCCTGTCTAGATAAAAAGAGGAAAAGAGAGCAGGGATTGAGTAGGGAGAACCACCTGTGGAAGGGATGTCCACAACCTGGGAACAGCCCTCCAATAGCCCCTCATTTGTCCTCATCAAGCATGTCTGCTTCTGTGATGGCACCAAAAGGGAAACCTCCCTTGAAGATCTCAAAACCTGGGTGGGTTTTTGTAGGGAAGTACAAGGTTTTGGACAGTGTCAGCTTGGGATTGCAATTCTTCACTAAGTTTTTTCCTGAAGGGAGCAATGAGCAATTTTAGCTGTTTTCTTCCTGCTATGAGCAAGTCTTTAAAAACCATGCAAATTCACAGTTTTGTTACAGGTACTGTACAAAATTTCCATCTGGTTGGTTTACAAAGAAAACCGTATTTTCTGTATAGTAAAAGGCACGTTGGCATAGAAAAGAATATTTCTGCATAGAATTAGAATTTTCTGCACAGAAAATTTCTTTCCACATTGAACAACCACTTTTGGATTTTGTACAGTCCTGAACTATGAAGATTCTCATCAGTCCAAGGTTCTTCTCATTATAGTGTTTTGGCACTCAAAAGACACATTTTTGTCCATTTTTAGACATTCTAAAATATTCCCAAGGAACACAAGCGATATAGAGCTTTGTAGGTCATAATCAAAACTGGAAATTGTGCCTGGAAAAATACAGGCAGATGATAAAGCTTTTGCAACAAGGGAGTTATATTTTCTTGGTAACCCATCAGCAATTTGGTCCCAGAATTTTGGATCCACCAAATTCTCTGAACAGTTTCCAGGAAAGCCTCACACAGAGAGTATCAAAATGTTCCAAATCAAACTACTTTACATAATGCACCAACCTATATCCCAGAATGCATTCTGCTTTTCCTAGCATGTGAAGAAAGTCCTGGTCCTGACCTATAAAGTCCTATATAGCTTAAGTTCAGGCCATCTGAAAAACTATATCTCCCCACAAGAACCTGCCAGAGATTTAAGATCTGCAGGGAAAGGCTTTCTCTTGGTCCTGCTACCATCATAGGTTTACTTGGTGAGGACATGGGAGCGTGCTTTCTAGTGCCTAATCCTACCTTCTGGAACTCCCTTCCATGGGAAGCTAGGTTTCCTCTACCCCTTCTTTCCTTTTTCTGGAAGAAAAATACCTGGCTTTTTAAGCAGGTTTTTTAATGTATAAGCAAGGAAAATTTTATTGGAATGCTTGATTTATCTTTTTAAACTTTTATCTTTTCAAATGATTTTATATTGTTCTATGTGGTGATTTTAATTGTTTTTAAAATTCCATTGTTCAGTGTTTATTTTATTTTTTATTTTATGAACTCTTTCTAGAAGCCACCTTGGATTCCATTCTGGGAGAAAGGCAGCATACAAATGAAAATAATTTAAAAAACAAACACCACACTGCCACCACCAACAACAATGTACTGGTACCTATTGTTTAGAGCCAGTGTGCTGTAGTGATTTGAGTATTGAACTACAACTCTGGAGTCCAGGGTTTGCTTTTCTGCTCAGTCGTGGAAACCCACCGGGTGACCTAGTGCCATTTCCACGCTAGACTGTTATAGTGCTATTATCCCACTTTCAACATCCTATGGACGCCTGGGACTTGCAGTTTAGGGAGGGGCTTGAAAGACCCCTCCCTAAACTTCTAAACCCAGGATTGTTGGGGATGATAGGAGTTTCAGCCCCACGGAAACGCAGGGGAAAAACCAGAGTTCAGGGAGCCAGCAGCAGCAGCTTTGTTCCGCAGTAAGGATACTCACACATGGAGGAGTTTCTTCCAAAACAGGAGGCACTTTATCTTGCAGCAAAGTTCCGCTATATACAAAACATAGGACAGACGGACAAAAGCTTGCGCCAGGCACCAGGTTTGGTCAACAGACAAATACATACTGGCGTTGCTTTGTTATATAAATATCTACAACCAATCAGGTAGAGGTTTGCACACCTCCCTCTACCATCTGCACACAACCCCAGTTTCTTATGCAACCTTGTAATTACCCACAGCTGGGGCGTGATGCAACATCTTTGCAGCGGGCTGATCATTTTCCAGGGTTCCCTGCCTGGAATCCCTGACAAGGATTCCATAGAATGTTGAAAGTGGGATAATAGCACTATAACAGTTTAGTGTGGAAATGGATTAAGGTGCGTCACATACTCTCATCCCCCAGAAAACCCTGTGATAGGTTTGCCTTAGGGTCATCATGAGTCAGAAACTATTTGAAATCACATAACAACAGTGACAACATCTTGTGTAGTGTGTGGGGAAAGTACGGATAGGGAATCAGATTTCATTTAAAATGATATTGTACGAGGTGAATGTTTAGCCTTTCCCTTTGTGCAGGATCAGCTCCTGATTCTCCCCATGATGTAGCCAGCTGTCAGCTTAATGGAGGTTTCTGTTATCGTGCTGTCGAGTGTCCCTGGTGCTTTGGCTCATATGGGGCCTGCGAGTTTGGGGTGCCTTGCTGTTTAAGGTAAGCCCCCGTTCTTTAGAACAGACATGAGAGAGAGGCCTGAAGGCACATGATGCAGAAAACATGCTGAAGGTGAGACAAAGCCAGAACAGATCATGGGATGGGCAGGAGATTACTAAAGGGGAAAGTTTCTCAGTTACACTTTCTCAAGCAAACATTGCAAATCTCCAGTTCTTTCCACCCTGAATAAGCAGGTATGTGCAAATTTGGGAGGTGCCAAAGATGTGGAACCTGTCAGACCAAGAAGAAGAGAGAGAAGGAGGGAGGGAGAGGAAGAGAAATGTCATCCCTTATGCAGCAGTACAAGCAAAGGATGCAAGGCCCAAAATTTCCAGTAGAGACTTTCTGTCATACCCTGGATAACTTGCAATCCATAAACTTCACTCAGAGGCACTCAGACAGCAGTGTTTATTTGTAGCAAAGCAAGCAACACAGTACTCTTTGTCCTAAGTTGCTGAGACTGAAGCATACATGGTGGTTACAAGTTTTATACCTTTCTATACAAATGTAGATGTTCAAAACTGTGATTAGAGAAGATCATAAATTTAACATCACCCGACATCTTTAGACATTTTCCAGACCCACAGTCGTTTACCAATCTGTCATCCTTTAGGCTGGAACATGTTTCCTGCTCCTTATCTCAAAACACTTCAAGTTCTCACAACACCTTTTGTTACTTCTGTTCCCCCCCGATCTTCTCCCACTCTACTGGATACATTGTAACAGTTGGCAATAAAGCAATTAATCATTTGCTTGCTCATTTATTCCAATTAACCATTTGATACATTGGAATAAATGAGCAAGCTTCAAGCAGATGCATCGTTGCAATCAGCAATTGACATTCAGTACTTTCTAGCTAACTGTCAAAGTCAGAGACCTGGGTGGCGAGCCAGCCCAAAGAAGGATGTGTAAGAGCCAGCAAAGTCCAGTCAGGAGGAGACAAGCACTTTACACGAGGGAGTTCATTTACCAGAGCGTCAAGCGAAAGCCATAGTCAAAGTTCCAAAAGCCAAGGGTTAAGAGTCCAGAGATCAATTCAAAGTAGCAGGTGCTGGGAGCAAGGAACAGGCAAGAGGAGGGCTTGAAAGAAGTTTGCCACAAGCAAAGAAAAAGCTTCCAGGGAGCCAGTTGTATAGCCCAAGACACAGGTATGGCTAGTCACTGCTTCTTGAACTTAATCAAGGAAGCCTCCCTTTGCTCAGCTCTCTTGAGTCTCCGCCTTGTTTGTGGGCTGATTGGCACAGAATCGGATCCCTGTTGCCCTAAAGGAGCAGGCAGAGGAACATCCAAACCTGCTTGGTCCATGGCAGCAGGGGGAGCTCTTGAGCTGCAGGACTCATCTCCAGCCAGAGCCACAGGGACCAACGGCTGCTGCTCGTCATCAGCAGCTCTGACAGGGGCTTCAGTTATCACACTAACTCTAGCAATGCTTAAGCTGGCTATCCCACTCTATTCTAATACACATCCAGCAGATACCTTATGACAGGAGTCACACACCTTGACACTTTCCATCAAGATTGTGTAGTATAAATATGTACATGCAGAGTTCACATTAATGGTGCTATACAACCATTGTGCTGAATGGCAACATAGTACAGCTAAACCAAGTCACACATAGTACAATTAGAGAAATAATCAAATGTTCATGAACATGCACGTGTGAGTGGGTTAAAATCTCATACCCACCATACCCGAATGGGTTGGACATGGAGCTGGAATGAGCTGTGACACCAAGTAGGAAGTGAGACAGCAAAACAGAATGCAAAGTATGCAATACAATAAAACACACAGAAGAATTTCTTTGATACTTTGCTTCCTCTGACATATCTATATTGTTATTGACTGTTGATTGTGGAAGAATGAATAATATGATGAATAAAAGAAGGGGGTTCATCTCTGCAGCTGTACAGAAGACTTGTGGGTGTGGAGTCCAAGGATAAACTCATTCAAGCCCATGAATTAGCATCTGTCATGCTGCTGATTGGAAGCATGAGATGTTCTCCCATCCCAACCAAAAATACGTGTATCACTGAAACCAGTCTTGGCAACAGTGAAGGCTGACAATGTTTCCATAATAACCTGCTTATGTTTAAAATTTTGAATGTATATAGAGAGATTTGGCGACCTGAATGTGAAGCAGCAACAACACCAGCTGATGCTGGGACTCCTCAAACAACATCACCATCTTCAACTCCAAAATTTGATGCTCCCGAGAAACCTGTCTGTGACACTAAGGATAAATAGAATCAATTTGCTGTTGATATTGTCCACCATGATGACAGGTGGGTCTCTGCCTGAGAAGCCTAAATAGCTATATCTTAATTCTTCATTTTTATCCCATCCTTGCTATACCTTTTCTTCATCTGAGTGGTGCTAGCAAAATTCCCCAAATTTCCATTTGGGAAGAAATCCAAGTTGGAGACAAATTACTTCCATTTCTCCCCAGCCCTGTACCATTTCTCCCAGCCCTGTACCCACCTACACAGCAATAGCATCAACTACTAGGAAAACCCGCTTGCATTAATACTTTTTTGGCAAGATGATTGTCCATGATGACAGGGCTCCCTGTACTCACACAACCCAATTTGGCCCCTACAACTCCCTTTAGCAGCAATTCATGGCCTAGTTCAGGAGTGGGCAGGTGAGCTAATTCAGGGGTGATCTGGAGCCTGGAGAATGACATCATCCAGTTTTTGTTTCTCCTGAGCTCTGTAGCCACCATTTTGGGTTCCCTGAATTGTCAAAATGCCAATTCCAGCCATCTCTCAGGCTGTTTGGGGGTGTTTGGAAGCTTTAGGATAGAGAATCACCCAAAAAAGCATGCAATAGAACCACAAAAGGAATTTGTATCCTTTATATATTTTTATAACCATGCTATAAAAGCCTACTGATGGCCTAGTGGACTCTCCAGAAGTCAGTTTAATCCACAGGTTTCATGACTCCCACAACCTGGAACAAGTGCTAGTACTATCCCTAACTTCAGTAGACCCATTTGTCCACTCTCAGACCATTTCTGCACAGGGTGAGGGAATCGCCCCGAGCTGCTACTTACTGGACTGCTTGTCGATATGCACTGCTCTGGCATCCCAAATGGCGGCTTTTGGTTGGTTGAGGGTCTCAACCAACCGCTGAAACTCACCAGCCTAAAGCCCTCCCCGGCAGATCGCAGGCTTGCATTGGGGCAGCCTGCGAATCTGCATGAGGGAGCAGGCTTGCAGTGGCACGCTCCATGCTTTTGAAAGACCTGTTTTTAGCGGTCTTTCAAAAGCACGCTGGACGACCACTTGGGGTCATTCCAGAGTGGGCTGAGGTGCAGATCTACATTAAGTTGGTCCGACCCAGTCTGCTCCGAGGTGCAGACCTCCTCCTTGGAGGACGGACTGTACCATTTTAAAAACCCCGTGCGGAAATGGCCTCAGTCTGGGCAGTCAGCCAAAGAACAGCTGATAAGAGCCAGTAGCAAGCAACAGTTCCTCAATGTGATTCCTTATTTTAATCTAGTAGGAAAACAGACTCGACACAAATACGAAGCATAACAACAGTCCCAACAATATTCATAAATCAAAGAACAGTCCATACAATCCTAAGTCAGAGATCAGAAACACGGCAGGAGAAACTGTCAGTTAATCACCAACAAGTTCTGGAGGGGAACATCTGGGCTTTTATAGGTCCAGAGGTTAACCCAGCTGCTGACTAATTAACTGCTGCTTGCTATAAATTTGTTGAGATCTGCATATGCGTTTCTTTTGATGTCTATACTCAGCAAAGGTGGGTATGGGTGAATTATGTTCTGTGTCAGAAAAGGCAGGGCTCTCTGCTGGAACTGGCACTACCCCCTGTTCTGTCTCGGGGGGCAGGGGGTAGTACTGTCTTCTCCTGTTCAGCATCTCTGAGTCAGAGTCTATGTCTAGGTCCTGAAAGCAGGGCATGACACCACTGAACCAAATTAATGGTAATTAAAACTCGTTGAATCAATGAATTTACTCTACCTGAAACTTGCAATACAGCTCATGGACCCTACTTCTCCCATAGTAGTGAATTCTACAGTTTAGCAATGTGCCAAGAAACCCAACTTCATTATGGTATGATGAGTGAAGGGGGAAAATATATTTTCTTCTAACATGCACATTAATACATTCTTTGGTCAGAGATTTTTTTTAATTAAAAAAAAACTGGACTGTAAAATTCAGAGAAATTCAGATTTCAAAGGACAACTGCCTTTTAGTTCACATATTTAACCACAATGCAGAAATTGAGGATGTCCTGCCATGTTGGTGGGACATGTGTAGATAATCTCACACAAATCCCCAAAACATGCATTACCAGAGATAATAGCTTGAATCCCATTGCTTAGTCCCAGCTACAGTAGATCCATTGAATTAACTCTTGATTGATGCATGAACACATAGGAAAATCTCACTGGTTCAGTGTGTTCACTTTGATAAGACTAATAATAGGATTCAGATCTGTATCTGAAAGGCCACACTACATGGCTGATGATCTGTTCTTGGCCTGGAAAGTTAAAAATGGTGCACAATGGTGAGGTCTCTTATAAGCTCCTTCAGTAGGGCCATTTTCACACCCTACCGGATCCCATCATCCTCCCAATGCAATCCCAGGAGCGCCTTTGCTAGGAAGGGAGCATGACAGGAACACTTCTGTGCACACCCAGCTGGCTCCTTGTGGAATGGAGCGCGAGTGCCATGCTCCTGCCTTCCACAGTGCAGCTGGGCTCTTTCCTATGCTTTGCTGGGGAAGAAAGTGCCTTCATTGTGCTTCCTTCCTCTCTAAGTGGCAGGTATGGACAGGAGCATTTCATGATCACAGGTGCTTAATAAATTTATTCTGTTAAGTGAATATCCTGTGATTGTGATGGGGCCAGGATGGCAGGGGGACTATGACAACTTTATGCAGAAGCACAACCTGTGGACCACTGCCGTTCTTTCCCCATATCGGCACTGCAACAGCATGCTGAAATGGCCTAAGACACTGCCACATCTTGGAGCCTTTAAAGAATTATCACTGGGGCTTTTTAATAGCTATATTTGCTTCTATACTTTCAGGCCGTACTTGGTACCAACTGTAATAGGTGTTTCAGTCTCAGAAAGAAAATGCTTATTTGGTTAGATCCAGATTGATGACTTCCATTCATTACTGACTGTTCTGTCCTTTTTACTCAGACCCTAGACAATTTTTTGTTGTCACTCATAATTCAGTCATGTATAGGTTGTACAACCCAGAGAGTGCTAGGAGAATTATTACCATTTTTTACATATTCAGGAGTCCATTTTCCACTGTTAGTTAAGAAACCACAGGCTTGTTTAACTAAGGAATATATTGTAGTAAGAATATTGATTGCATGCTTTCTTGTTCTATAGTGTTATTGGGCTCTGTAAAAATGGCTTTCATGACTAATATTTTTAATAATGTATTTGTAATTGTTATATTTTACATATTTCATATACTGTAATGACCTTTAGCTACTTGCCAAAATAATTTGCATCTGCCCATCTAGCATCTTTTCCTTCTCTGGAGAACAAAAGGTTAAGAGGCAACCTAACAGCTTTAATTTAATAGTTTTAATATTTGAAGGGATGTCTTATGGAGGATGGCGAAAGTCTGTTTTCTGCTGCTCCAGAGACTAGGACACAGAGTTAGGGCTTCAAACGTCAGGAAGGGAGATTCCATCTGTTAGGAATAATTTCCTGATAGTAAAAACAGTTTGACAGTGGCATACACCACTGTCTCTATGGAGTGTGGTGGAGTTTCCTTCTTTGGAGGATTTTAAAGAGAGGCTGGATGGCCATCTGCCAGGAATTCTTTGATGGTGTATTCCTACATGGCAGGGGGTGGGACTCAATGACACTTGCGGTCTCTTCCAACTCTATGATTCTATGAACGAGCCCCCAAAAAGTGGTACCTCTGAGTGATCTTGGAACCATGTATTACCTTTCAGACCTTAAAAACAAGCCTCATACTCATATCATAGTAGGGCATATAGGTAAATGGAAAAGGCAAAATGTGTGAAGTTGGTAGGTGGCTACTCTGAGAGCAAGGCCAACTTATGAATTACACTACATGAATTACAAGTTATTGGTTTGGTCCAGCAGACAGGGAAACACTATGGAAGGGGCTGTACTGGCTGGTTGAGTTCAGAAAGAGAGGAAGAGCTGAAGGTGGAGAGTTGCTGCAGTTGCCAGGGCTAAGGAGAAGGCTCTTTTCACCTTGGAAAAGGTAGTGTTATTTTAATTGGGTATTTAGGAGGGAACGAAAGGGTAATTTCTGTGTCTTCCAACTTCTACATTGCATTTGCTTCTATTTTTGTATTTTTATTATTTATTTTATTTTATTTTGTATTTTTTATTAGGTCTTTAAGGTTGCTCCAAATTTTGCAGAAATACTGAGCACCACAAACAGAAGATTCCTGCGATCAAGTCCTGCTCTGGCACCTTGTTGGGTGAGCTCTGGGAACAGTGCATATGTGCCAAATCTAACATATAATTTCTTGCATCCTTATTAAAAATACTCATTGAGACTTAAATGGGGATTGTGTTTGCAATATTCCATGTTAGTTGGCCCCACAGAACCCAGAAAGAGGTTCACCTCCATCTCATCACTCTGGACAAACTGTACAGAGTCTTGCATCTCCCACATTAAAGCGAGTGAAATATCCTTCCCCTGCAGTGGCTGGTTGGCCATATTCTCATCAAGACTATTAACCAAAGCACAAGCAACTCATCCTTATCCTACATGTTTATTTCAGAGCATTTACAGATGCTAAAATAGAGCGATCAGTTTTTTCACACAGGATAGTAATTGCCAGTGAAGTATTTAAGTCTTTGACTCTGTCTCAAGTCAAGTCTCAAGTCTTTACCTTCAGGTCTCAAGTCAAGTCTCAAGTCCTTGAAGATACTTTCAAGTAGGGATAGGCCAAATGAATCTTTGAATCCTGGGTAAGGATTCAAGATTCCCAAATCTGAATCCTTGTGCCAAAATAGGCAAACTGAATCTTTTGAATCTGCCAACTAAATAGGTTATTGGAGACCAGGACACCTGAAAACCTGGGAGACCGAGATGCTTGAAAACCTGGGAGACTATACATACAAAGGAAGATAGTAAGTAGGTGAGGTTTTTCCTTGGAGTAATAATGGCCTTTGCTAACAATTTCAGAAATTACATCTGGGCTTGTATTCTAAGATATTTCAATTGAACATTTCATATTTAAGTTCAGCACTTGACTGTAAGACTGGAAGCTACAGGCTTGAGATTTCAATGACAGCTGAAAGATTCCTTTACATAGCTCCCTTGCAAACCTCTTTCAGACACAATTCTGGGGTTTGGACTTTTACAAGGTGTCACAGCCTTCTCTGCTAAAGTGTTGTGGTGCATCATCAAACTACAAACCCCAGGATGCCAGAAGGAGCTCTGCAAAGAAAAGCCAGTTTTGACATGGATTATCTCTGTACTGTAGTATGTGGCCCTGTTTACACAGGCAGGAAAATGTGGCATTAATCCACATTTTCCTGCTTGTGTAGCAAGGACCTTCATGTCATTTTCAATCTGGGGAGATCCTGAGGCAAAACTAGGACACTTGTCTTAGCCAGATTTCTTCAGTGGGAGGTTTGCCTTTGCCTAGGCTTTTGCTAAGGCTGAGAGAGTGTGTCTTGCCCAAGATTATCCTTTTTTCCCTTGCTTTTTAAACTCTTTTTAAAAAAGGATTTGAAAGATTTGAGATCCGTGGATTCCCAGAACATTCCAGGGATTCGGATCTGGATTCAGATTCGGAAAATTCTAGATTCGTCCCATCCCGACTTTCAAGTCAAGTCTCAGGTCTGAAAGCCAACTTTATACCCCAACCTGTGTTCTAGAATTTCTGGACAAAGTCAAATAAACTCAGTTTTCACAATTTAAGGACAGTTGGCTCTCTATATTTGCAGTTTTGCCATCTGCGGCTTCAGAAGTAGGGAATAGGATCCTATCTTAGTCCCTATTACTGAAGTTTCAAAAGCTTTAGAAGGAATGATCCTTCCTCTTCAAGCTCATTTCCTAATGCACTTGCTGTTCCTCTCTGAGAAATGCACTGTGCACTCCAGGGGCAAGTCTTGTCTTTTGCTCTTAGGAAGCACTTTAGAAGGCTACTCTGATATGCAGTGGGAACAGGCTACTGAGCAGACCTCAAACCCACCTCAAGCCCATTGCCTAACTTGTTTGCTTTTCTCCCCTGAGAAATGTGCCCACGCTTTGGGCTTGAGACAGATTGCCGTGTGACCAGTAGGCAAAAAGAGATGGAGGCATTGTTCAAAGTCATAAGGTTTCTGGATGAATGTGTTATGTTACTGAACCAAGGGCAGCAAGTCAGTCACTAAAAATATACAAGTCTCGAGTCAAGTTGAGTCAGTGCATCATTTATGGCCAAACCAAGTCTGAGTCGAGTCACTGAAGCTACTTAAGTCCAACTTGAGTCCGAATCTATCGACTCAAGTCTACATCACTGATAATTATTGCTGAAGTAAATGGGAAAAAATGTCTTTATCAATGAGCTCAATATCTGCAAAAAGGTAAGAAATAGAAAAGCAACAGTTATGACAACAGAGTCACAATGAAAGGACATTTTAATATGCTACGTGGAATGTAGTTTTGGAAAGTCACTACAAGTAGATACAATGGTGGTCATAAGATTACATGGAGTTTCAGAAAGAAAAGAAAGAGTTCATGGAATTATTATCATTTTCATTACCACTGGTTATACCCACTGTAGTAGGAACACAAAGTGGTTTACAATAATTTTTTTTAAAAAAGTTAAAAATCACAGAACACAAAAGTTAAAACACAAATTAAATTATCAAATAAGAATTAAAAGAAAGTTAAAATATATAATTAAAACTCAAGCATCCATAGAGTCCACACACTTAACAATATCCAGCACCTTTTATCAGACAGGCCATAATCACACATTGAGTATGTGCTCGAATAAAAATGTATTTGCTTGACTACGGAAAGAAAGTAGGCAAGGTGCCAGTCTGACTTCTTCAGGAAGGGAGTTCCAGAGCCTGGGGGTGGCCACTGAGAAGTCCTCTCCCATGTTCTCACTAGATGCGCTTGTGAAGGTGGTGGGACAGAGAGAAGGGCCTCTCCAGCAGATCTCAAAGCCCAGACTGGTTCATAAGGGAAAATGTAGTCCTTCAAATAACCTGGACCTGAGCTGTGCAGGGCTTTAAAGGTCATCAACAGGACTTTGAACAGTTCCGCTTTGATGCTTGTATGACTGATTGTTTCTCATAATAACTAAATGGTATCTCTGTGTCTACAAGCAATATGCCTCCAATTGCCAACTGTCAGTAATAAATCGTGGGATCTTTGCTGCTTCCACACCTGGCTGAAAACACACAGTCCTGTTTGCTTTGACTGGCATTTCCTGGTGTTGTTTCTTCTTCACATTAAGGATTCAGTTCTTACAGGTTTGAATATAAACAGATTGTCCCCAAATACCATCTGTCATCAGTAATGCCTTGCTTGGGTTTTGTTTTGTTGTATTTATTTTGGGGTGGTCTCAAGGCCATCCAGGGCTAGACAATCATTAGTCTACAACATTATAGAGAGAGCTGCATCCTGAATATGAAAAAACAATAACACCAACAGACGGCGGGACTCCCAAAATAACACTGGCACCTTTGGCTCTCCAAATTCAACCTCCAGAGAAACTCTGAGGATGGATAGACTCAACTGCCTCTGAGCATTTCCTACCAGGTAAGTGTGAATATCCCAGTGCTTGCTAGAAGGAACCTCAACCTGCCACCAGTCCCCAGAGGCCATCGTTCTATCAGAGAAAAAGTCAGTAGTCATGTTCCGTTTCTCTTTTTCTTCCTTTTCCTTTCTCTACCAACTATCCTTTCTTTCAGTAGTGCTAGCAACACTCCCTGAACTGAAACTCAGGGAAGAAATACTAGTTGGAGAAATGTTGCTATCTTTTCTGCCAAGCAGGAATCAGTCCTGTGCCAGTCATCCTGGCAGGTAGGACACCTGAGAGAAAGAGCTTCATTATGCCACCAATTCCTTTTCAGTGACTTTGGTGGTACCTTGTACTGAGTAGTAGAGGTGCCAAGGACCAACCTGTACTTTTCACTACTTGTCCACCTTGCCAGTATGCCGAGAAGATTCAGATTACTTACGCCTATTTCCACTGGTGAGTGTTCAAGGAGTAGGGGAAAAAACTTACATTTGGTGTAAAAAAGTCTGTCTTGAGAGCTGATTTTGATCCTGTTACCTCCTTAAAAGTTTTTGAATTCTTGTATTCCCCTCTAGAATGACTCCCAAATTCCCTAGGAGCAGAGGGTCCAATTTTGTCACATGCTTGGCCCAGAGAGGCCTTTTTCCAACCTGGAAGCTGACTTCTGACCCACTTCCTATTGGAAAGAAAGGGGCTCTCAAATGCCTAAAACAGCCCAGAAATGATCAAAAGTGTATCAAAATTGCCCCCCACAGCATCTAAGGGGAACAGACGGGGAGAGATCAAAGCTCCAAAATATCAGGAGGTTCAGCAAGTTGTGTGTGACATATCTACACGTATATACACCCTGTCCAGATCAGAAGAGTCAGTCAGCTTTGGCTCAGACAAAGGCAGCCAATGAGTTTAAACCACCAAGTTTAAACTGATTGGCTGCAGCAGCAGAAGCCTTTCTGATGCCACCCAGCATAGTACATGCTTCCAGGAAGGCAGAAGTGGCTGCTGACTGTCCAGCATGGATACAAAGCTATGTGTAGCCCACGACACCATCCCGAGCTGCAAATTCATTGCTCAATAAGTCAGGCAGTCTGAATTATGGCACTAACTCTCTCTCTCTCTCTCTCTGTTGTTGTTGTTCTTGTTAACAATGATGATAATGAGAACTTCCTGAAAAAGACCTCAGAGGGTAGATATTTTTCATGAAAATCCTTTTCTGTGCAATCTGAAACTTCATTTTGGACAAAAGCGTCTCACTCAACTCGAGGTACATAAAATCCATGACATGAATATTTTGAGCATTGAGCTCATTAGATTTCAAAGACTGAAAAGGAGACATCTTTCCATTAGTTTTTAGTTCAATAGGTCCTAGAATCAGAAAATTATACACTTGAGGTACACACCTGAGCTAGGCTGAGCTGGGCACACCCGATGATTCTACCAATCTAAGACTGTACCCTTTGGTCCAAATTCTTCACTTCCATCAGGGCTCAATCATTTAGAATGCACATCTGAATATGCCACATATCACTACCCAGGGCATTATCACACCACACTGTTACAGTGCTATTGTTTCATTTTAACTGCCCTGGCTGCACCCTTTGGGATTCTGGAGTTTGTAGTTTGGTGAGGCACTTCAGCTGTCTCCCTGAGAATTCTAAAAACCTCTTCCTAAACTACCAGTCCCATGATTCCATGTGATTTTGTCATGGCAGCGAAAGTGGAATAATAATGCTATAACTATGTAGTGTGATAAGGCCCCCAGTGTTTTTGAGTGCTTCTTAAACCAGCTGTGTAGATATGCTAAGCACCTTTGCAAACCCTCTTCACCATCAGAGCTTCTGAGATTATATATTGAATGGATTCACAGCAGAAATCATGCTTGAATTGGAAAATTCCAGAACTGGTCTCAAACACCCTGATAGGGAATGGGCTCCAGGTTTAACCCAAGCACAGTGTGTATCCCAAAAGAAAGATGGTTCTCCCTGATGCCTTTTAAACCCCAAATCTGGTGTGTGGTACACTTCAGCGTGAATAAAATGGAGAAATGCCACCATGTATTACTGGAAATTCAAATTAGTAACTCAGTAGTAAAAATCAATAAAGTTGGAAATTTTCTAACACAAAAGCTACCACATTCTATTCATTTATTTAAGTAAAAAGTTGGAATTTCAGCATTAATTGAATTCAGAATTAAGTTATCAGTAACATTTTGAATGCATTAATTCAGGTCCCATGCTAGGAAACTAAAAAATGTTCCATTTTTCAGCTAGTTCTTTCAATGCGATTTTAACTTCTTAGATCCCGTATCTGGCCTTACCTCCGGAAAATAAGCTTGTCCCTGAAAGGAGGAGAGTGACAAGCTAGCCCGTCATCATTTTGGAGCTTGACTGGTTCCCTTTTTGCACCTTACTTTTTCACACTGCTGGGGTGAGGGGCTCGTGCAAGCAGCCTCCAGAGAGAGGCTCTCGCGTCCGGGGTCCTTCGGCTCCACACGAGCTTCCTGCTCGCACGAGAGCCCCACCTCTTCCTTTCGCAGTGCAACCTGGGACCTTCCCAGCCTGCACTGGACAGGAAGCACAACCGGCCCAGCTCCCGAGGCTCCGCACACCAGGTAAGTGAGCGTGGGGCCCTGGAGTGATGTGCGACTGTGCAGCATTTTCAGCTTCAAGTGTGCCTGGTCCGCTTCAGGTCTTTGAGCAACTCGCAAATGTGAGTGCGTCGTGTGGACCGCTCCTCACACATGCACTATGCTCAAGGGGCCCTTTCGCATCGGAAATGCCGTGCGAAAAGGGCCTGGGATCTTGAGTTGGAAAGCAAGAGAAGGAGGCTCTGTATCCTTGGATGATTTGATACTCACCTACCTAAGGGCTCCGTGTTATACTGACAAATAAGCCCTTGGTGTCAATAATCCTAACGCAATGTGCTCATGATCCGGCCACACATTCAAACCATTAAGTAGGAATCCACAGGAAAACACAATGTGTAAGAAGTCCTGCACACTACATTAACCCGATTATATTTTCTGAATTCACTGGGTTGGAATAATAGTTTCTCATTGTTAAACAGATAGTTAAATGGAAAAGGGACAACACTAGTGAACTAATCATATGCGCACCATCAAAGGTGCACAGCTGAGCACATTCCTGTGCTGAGGAAAGAAACAGACCCCTGTCTGAAGCACTGGAAAGAAGTCAGCATCCAGATTGGGAAACGGCCTCTCCTGAGCCAAACATGTGACCAAGGGCCTTTCTGCACTACATTGTTATAGTGCTATTATTCTGCTTTCAACCTCCTATGGAATCCTAGGGTTTACACTTTAGGAAGGGGCCTTTAGAATTCTCAGCCAGAACTCTTGGGCCTCAGTAAACTACAAACTTCAGAATCCCATGGGATGTTGAAAGTGGAATAATAGCACTATAACAGTGTAGTGTGGAATTGGCCTCAGAGTCCTAGTTCAACACTCCAATCACTATTGCTGCTATGGGCCTTCAAAACATTTCTGACTTATTGCAACTTTAAGGTGAACTTTTCATGCAGTTTTCTTGGCAAGATTTGTTCAGAAGAGGTTTGCCTTTTCTGTCTTCTGAGGCAGTGAGTTTCCATGGCTAAGCAGGGATTCAAATCATAGTCCAATGCTTAAATCACTACACCACTCTCATTTCTACTACTAAACCAGATTAATTCACCATAATTGGAGAACAGTAAGTGTCTAATATTTCAGAGCAGGCAGCAAAATGCAATTTCAGTTAGTCTCAGTAAGGTGATTTTTCCTAAATAGATGGCTGGTAATCACCCACTGAGAGCCAGTGTGGTGTAGTGGTTTGAGTATTGAACTACAACCATGGAGACCAGGGTTCAATTCCATACTTAGTCATGGAAACCCACTGGGTGACCTTGGGCACCTCACACACTCTCAACCCCAGAAAACCCAGTGACAGATTTGCTTTAGGGTTGCTGTAATGACTCGAAGGCACACAGTAACAACAATCATCCTCTTCTGCCAGGGGTTGGGTGGGTAGGTCCACATAAAATAGAATGTGGTGTGCTTAGAAAGCTCATAGAATCATAGACTTGGAAGAGAACCCAGGGGCCATCCAGTCCAACCCCCTGCCATGCAGGAACATACATCAAAGCATCCCAACAGATGGCCATCCAGCCTCAGCTTAAAAACCTCCAAAGAAGGAGACTCCACTGCACTCCAAGTCAGCATATTCCACTGCTGAACAGCTCTGACCATCAAGAAGTTCTTCTTGAGGTTCAGGTGGAACCTCCTTTCCCATACTTTGAATCCATTGCTCCTTGTCCTAATCTCTGGAGCAGCAGAAAACAAGCCCTCTCCCTCCTCGACATGACATCTCTTCGAATGTTTAAACATGGCCCCTCTTAACCTTCTCTTCTGCAGGCTAAACATATGCAGCTCCCTAAGAAGCTCTTCATAGGACATGGTTTCCAGACCTTTCACCATTTTGGTCTCCCTTCTCTGGACACATTACAGTTTGTCAATATCCTTCTTGAGATGAGGTGCCCAGAACTGGACACAGTATTCCAGATGAGGTTTAATGAAAGCAGAATAAAGTGGTACAATTATCTCCCTTGATCTAGACACCATACTTCTATTGATGCAACTAAGAATCACATTGGCCTTCTTGGCTGCGGCATCACACTGCTGACTCATGTTCAGCTTGTGGTCCACCAAGACTCCTAGATTCCTTTCACATGTACTATTGTCCAGC
Source organism: Cyclura pinguis (assembly GCA_030412105.1). NCBI lineage: Eukaryota > Metazoa > Chordata > Lepidosauria > Squamata > Iguanidae > Cyclura > Cyclura pinguis. The sequence goes on along the minus strand of CM059599.1, from coordinate 9,234,569 downwards.
CACGAGTCCCCCATCCTATATTTGTGCATTCGATTTTTATTGCCTAGGTGTAGGGCCTTACATTTTGTTACTGCCCTGGCTAGCCCAAGCTTGGGGGATATAAATATATCTTTTGATATCAGTAATTCGGCCTCACATACTCATTCCCCTCCACGTGCTTGCGAGGGCCCCGGACAAGCACGCACACCGGCTGGGCTGATAATCGCCGTAATATTCCAACCCAATACAGGCAGGTCAGAAATAGCCGACTCGCAGCTTTAGGAGACCTCAAGGCAAGTACCTCCACGCAACTTTCAAAAGATCCTCTGCCCCACGCTGGCAGCTTGATGATCGGACTATACAACACTCAAGTACTCCGTGTTTGCATACTGGCTATCCTATTGACAATTTGGCTATAGCTCAATCATTCAAATTCTGACCTTTCAGAGGCTTTGTCTCCAGCCCCAAATCCAGTGTTTTCCCCAAGTACGAACTAGCCTGTGGTCACAATTCTCTTTATAAAAACCCCTGACTTTGAGCGCTTCCTTGGATCGCTCTTGGCTTCCATCCCGCCTTGCTGTCGCTTTGTCCAGCGAGCCTTCCCCTCAATTCCACGTGCTGAGATCCACGCTCCCCAGCTCTCCGCTTCTAACCGGGCTTCAGGACAGGTGAAGTATCACCCAAACGAACAACTCCTCTAAAAATCCCTCTATCCCACTCCAACCTTTATTTCCTTAGTTATCTGTGTGAGTGTGCTGCATACACTGTTTGATTGTGTTTTAATAGAACAACATTTATTATTTCAACTTCTGTGTGCTCCTTGACTCGGCCTGAGCTCGTAAACATAGGGTTCAAGATCTCGCTATGCTACCCTGCCTCTCGTATTGCTAGGCAGTCCTCTTGGCTAATTTCCCCAACTTATAAAATTGAGAGCACATTTAGGCGTCCCTCCCAGGACCCCCAGGAATCAGGGTAACAATTTCTTTCTATCGAAATCTTTTTGTTAGCTTTGGCAGCTTTACAATCTGTCAAGGTCATTATGAATTTTGATCCTGTCCTCTGGCGTATTAACAACCCTTCCAATTTAGTGTCATCTGTTTACACTTACATAGCATCTTGACTTTCTTACTAAGTGGCTGAGGAAGTTCCATAAAAGGAAAGAAACCTACTTCATGTATTCTCTTTGCCATACAATGAAATAATGTAAGCACACATTTGTGCTCCTGGCAGACCATGCAAGAGTATTGTACGTGTGTTTGTGTTGGGAGGGGTTATGGATTTCATCAACATCCATAAGCACATATGGGTAAATCTTTTGCAACAAATCATGTATTTATTCAAATCATTGTGAATCTTGTAAATCAGAGGTATAGTTCGAATGATTGATCCATGATCCAGCTACAATCACTGCTGTTTTAGGTTCCAAATGGGACAAGTTCACAAGGTAGTAACCGACATGTTAGGTTTCGGTCAACCGGCTCTGCAAGAAGATAACAATTTTTTTAAAAAAGTTAAATCATGTACATAAAGACACATTGTATGGAAAATACTGTTGGAAGTCACTGCTTGGTCACATGGTGGCAATCTTCAGGTATAGATGAGTTTTGAAAAGGAAATATAAGTCAGTGGGGGTAATCCTAATGCTGATATATCTCTTCAGATGGTACATGATAAATGTAACCTTTAAATTGTCATTAGAGTTGGCCAATAGTCATAATACATGAATGGAACCTCTGTGTATAAAAGCAGTATATCTGGAATCAGCAAATACTGAAGACAACTAATGGAATGTCTGGAATGTCCATGCTTTTTAAATTTCCCTCAGTTTATGGCAATTAAATATAAACAGCTTGTATTGTAAGTTAGGGAGAATATCTTCACTGAGTTCATTATCAGTAAATTAGAAGAACTGAATAGAATAAGGAGATTAACCCTTACAAACCAACCAATGAAAAGCTGTCCCAGTCTAAATATCTAATATCATACATATACATACATACATACATACATACATACATACATATACATATACATATACATATACATATACATATATATATATATATATATATATAAAACTATCTCTTCTTTAGCAAAAACGGATGATCAGCGTAGTGCCACATTGTCCTTTTAGAAAGAAATTGGCAATTTCAGCTGTGTATTGGTGATCTGAGACAATCCTTCCTTGTGGCATACAATATTCATCTGTTGGGTGCTCACTCTTTTCTGTCTGGATCTATTGTGACAAGTTATTTTAATCTTAGAAAAATATCTTGGGTATTTGTAGGTGCATGTAGGCCTTTGGACTTACAACCTAATGGATGATCAGCTAGGTTGGATATTGGATGCTCTTGTTCTATCTGAAAAACTCAAAATCTTCTAAAATTGGAAAGATGAAAGTTTTCCGTCTATCATTCAACTGTCAGACTATCTTACTACCTCAGTCATTGAAGAATATGTATTGTATAGATTCCTAGTGGTATTTTTGGACACTTGGATATCCTGTTCCTCGGATCCACCTAGAGTAGACCCTTTGGAATAATTATTAAATGATGAATCAACACATAGGAAAATTCCACTATCCACAAATGTAATAATGAACATAATTTTGTTGAATTAATAAAAACGAAAAAGAAGGAAAGTGATTTTAAGGTGATAGGTTTTATAACTTTAACTTAAGAGTCTTGTTTTTGTTGTTTCTTTTTCCTTTCTTAAACTCATATGAGAAGTATAAACTGATAAACGAGTTACACTGAATGTTGCTTTATAAGTCTAATTGTTATATAGTTTGTCTAATCAAACTTTAGATTATATGGATTATTAACAATAGTACTACTAATATATTCTGCTGGCTATTATTATTACTATATACTTTATGACTATATATTAGTATATTAATATTTGATATTAATTAAACACATAGGTAGCTAGATAAATATCTATGATGTTATAGGAAGAGCAATGTGTAGTTATTATGATGTATAAGGTGATAACAGATGGTTAGGTGTTTGACTGGCGGGTTAATAGGAGCTGTTTGCAACAACAGCAGGAACCAACTTTTAACTTCTTTATTTTTCTTTCTTTTTTTGGTAGTTTTGTGATATGTGTGTGTGTGTGTGTGTTAATGTGTTCTTTATATTTTATAGGTTTACTTTTTTTATATAGTATGGTTTGTGTTATCTGTTGGATTTTGTGAGTTTATGTTTTGTTTTATGTCTTTCCTATATTTGTATATTTTTGTTAAATAAAATAAAACAAAACACATTGGAAAATTCCAGTGAATGAACGAATATTTTGAATATCTGTTTTACTAACCACAGATGTTGAGATAGTCAAAGAATTCCTATGCCTTGGCCAAGTCATGAATCATAAGGAAAACTGCAGTCAAGAAATCAGAAGAAGACTGGGGTCGTTTTCGCATGGCCTTTGCCATGAGAAAGAGCCCCTGGAGCATCGTGCAACTGCGAGGAGCAGTCCACATGACGCACTCACAATTACGTGACTCTTCAGGTGCTGGCAGGAGTCGATCATGCACTATTTCATTTTTGGCTTTGAGCCGAAAATGGTGCATGATCACACATCACGCTGGGGCCCCGAGCGCACTTGCCGTGCTTGTGGAGCTCCGGAGCAGCGGTATTTGTGCTTCCTGCCACAGTGCAGCCTGGGAAAATCTCAAGCTGCACTGCAGAAGGAAAAGGAGGGGCTCTCATGCTACCTGCTCGCAAGCAGGCAGCAGCTGAGGAGCTGAAGCAATGGGGACATGAGAGCCTCTCACAAGAGGTCACTCGCGCAATCCCTTCACACCAGCTCTGCAAAAAGGTGAGTTGCAAAAAGGGCCTGGGACTTAGAAGAGCAGCTATGAAAGAACTGGGTAAGATCCTCAACAGACAGATGTATCATTGAATACTTATGTTGGGATTGATGATGCCATTGTATTTCCAATTTCTATGTGTGGTTGTGAAAGCTGGACAACAAAGAAAGCTGATAGGAGGAGAATCAACTCATTTCAAATGTGGTGATGGAGGAAAGTTTTGCAGATATCATGGACTTCCAAAAAGACAAATAAATGGGCTCTAAAGGAAATTACGCCTGAACTCTCCTAGAAGCCAAGATGACTAAGCTGAGACTATCATACTTTGGACATATGAGAAGACATGACTCATTAGAAATGACAATAATACAATAAAGGCACTAAAGAAGAAAGCATTAGGAAAAGTAGAAGACTGCCTTACAGGTGGATAGACTCAGTCAAGAAACCCACAGCTTTGATTGAGGGCTTGGAGGTTTCCCATTCATATGGTCATCATAAATTAAAGTTGACAGCAGTTAACCATAGCAACAATGGACCAGAAAATAGAAATCTTACCCTGTTGGCTTGCAGCAACGCTTTATTAGGTTACATTTTCCAATTTCTGCCCAGCCATCACATTTCAGCAAACATCTGGCTTTATAGTCCACTTCACACTCCTTGGTTGTTTTGGTCAATTGGGTTCCTGGAAAGATCAAGTTGTGTTATCCCAAGACATGGGTGCCACAAGGGCCCACCAGCAATGCCAGTACCTCTGCTAAAAGATGGGAGATTAATTAGCTCAAAATTGGGAGGCCTGCAAGAGGGGGTAACTTAATGAGATCTCTCCACTCATGTTTATGGGACTCTTGCAGGAAAAGAATTGGCCAGAGATTCAAAAAGTAAACTAAAAATGTGTTTTATTGAAAGATTCACACACTCATACAAAAGGTCCAAACATTCACACACTCATGTAAGAGCTAACAGAAGGATAAAGGGGGGAAAGTTTTTGATAGAGGAGTTTAAGGGGTTTGGGCAATTAATTACCAATCTGGAGAGCAGCAACGAAAGCAGCAATGTGGCTTAGGTTTGCACCTATGGACAGCTCTCGTTTGGGACTCTGGGCAACAGCATGGTGTTCAGCAAGGCAAGAGGCTGCACTCAACTGTTCTAAACCAAGGGTTTATGTATTTTCCTCCTATCATAAGGCAGCTGGGATGTGAAACCTTTGTTCATCTGTAGAAAGTAAATTAGAGATCCCCTTTCAAACAGAAACTAATGGTTTTTAGGTTGAGCGTCAAGAAATGCTACTTACGATCTGCAGATTGACATAGCAAAGGATTCTGTCTCATTGGGGAAGGAAAACAGTAGATGGTCCTAACATTCTGGAGTTCTCTCAGTTGATTTTCATTGTTTGAAATGCCTTACCTGCACAAAGCAAGAGTATTCCTGAAAGGATAATGATGGAAAGCCAGCCGATCTGCATTGCTGAAGGTTGACCAGGAACTCAAGTTGGGCAGTAAGAGAGGAAGTTTCTATGTCTTCTTAATGGCTGAACGTCCAGCTATATATAGGCCCTTGTGATACAGAGACACGTAAACCCTTTTCAGTAATGATTCTAATGTAAGATCAAATTGTTCACCTCTTTGTGTACTAATCCTCAAGAAAACATGGTGTGCAAGACAAGAGGAAGTTATCTGTATAGTACATTAACCTGATGATATTCTGGATTCATTAGGTTGGAACAATGGATCCATATACACAAAGGCAGGAGGAGGAGGAAGGGGAGGAGGAGGAGGAGTTATCTCATATTTTTCCCAGTTTGAGACTCAAAACAGCTTACAAGAGATTTAAAAAACACATAGTTAAAAGTTCACAAGAAACAAAAGTTAATTAAACTTTCAAAAAATTAAAACCAGTTAAAGTATCAAATATTAAACACACAGAGACCATTTCCACACTACACTGTTACAGTGGTATTATTCCACTTTCAACATCCCATTGATTCCTGGGGTTTGCAGTTTAAGGAGAGGCATCTAGAATTCTCAGCCAGAGAGCTCTTGGGCCTCAGTAAACTACAAACCTCAGAATTCCACAGGATGTCGAAAATTGAATAATAGTACTATAACTATGTAGTGTGGAAATGGCCAGAGAGAGAGCGAGAACAACAAGCAGAAAAATAAAAAAATCAAGCACATAGTTTGAGTAGGACCAGCCATTCATCAAAGGCCTGTGGAGACAGAAAGGTCTTCCTGTGTCTGAGGAAAGGTCATACAGGTCTATGCTGGACTATCTAAAACCATGCTGCTCTTTACCATTTCTGCTCTTCACCTGTGTGCCTGTATATTGCATGGGAAATTCCAATCATCTTTCTGGGGCTGAATAGGGATTATTTTGATCATGCCACCACTGGCTGATGACTTGGGAGGGTTTTTTTTGGCCTACTTCATTCTATACAATATTTTAGCCTATTGGCTACAACTTTCTATTTGTTAACAGTTGAGCATTCCTTTCATGTCACAGCTGGTGCGGGCTGGGCACATAATGTCAGTTGGCTTTCTTTGAAGATTTTTGGTTGCTTATCTCCTCATTGCTGACAACCGTTTTCAGAGGAGATGTGTTGTAGACTTTCATAGCAATACTCAAATAAGAGTGCCAACCAGTGTTACCTGGTCAGGAACCTCCAACCCCTTCATGGGATCAGGCTAGGAGGACCACAGGGTCTATATCGTTGGTTTCAAGCACTGACGTCTCTGGATGGGTGGTCTGGTTTAAGCAGATTCCCACATACATGCTCTTATGTGCTTAATGAGTACATTTTATTGGTACAAATCCAAACATAAGCACTCACCTACCAGGGGTTATAGGGATAATACTTATATGCAGGGGTTCATTACAAAGACAGTGAAATCCGGTGAAATCTAATTAAGCATAAGTACTTTACACTACTGAATGTTCTATATCTCCTTTTATTACTAGGTACTAGAACCAGCACGGTATAGTGGTCTAAGGTCCTTTCTGCAGGATGTTGTCATCCTGCATTGGGGAAGGGAGAAGGACAGGACCTGGATGACGGTTCTGCATGACGTCATCTGAATCCTGTTGTTCTCCCCTCCCCAGGTGGTGTGATCATGCCACAAATCATTGTCAGGTTTTCCCTGTCAATGACCAGCAATCACACAGCCCTCTCGCCACCCTCCCACACTTACCTGGTGTACAAAGGGTCAGGAAGCACCATGGCTGCACTTCCTGCCCAGGCACAGCCTGGGACAGTGCCCCGCTGTGCTGTGGAAGCTAGAGGTGTGGCCATCATGCTTCCTGCACTCCTGCAGGCAGCTAGCCATGCTCTCCTCTGGAGAGAGGCTCTACCAAAATCCCTGTGAACACCACTGGGATCTGGTAAGCTGTGGAAAGGGCCTAAGTATTGGACTACAACCCTGGAGACCAGGGTTCTTGTCATCACTCAGCTGTTGAAACCCACTGGGTGTCCTTGGGCACATCACACACTCCTAGCCCCAAAAACATCATGATTGGTTTGCTTTCAGGTCAGCATAAGTTGGAAATGACTTGAAGGCACAGAACAACAATGACAACAATGATGACAACAGCTAGTGAAATATCCAATAGATTAACTGGTCCCAGAATCAGTGGAGAAGGGAAGTATTGTTATTTTGAGTAGCCAGCTTAATATATGACATTTCCATCAAACTGACTGACTCTCCAGATGAAAAATTATGACAAACTCTCTGTGTAAACCATTTTAGTGAACAAATCACTGTTTCCCCCACCCTAATTACATTTTCATTGCTGGAACAGCTTGAACTGCATCCTCAATATTACAAGAACTTGGAGTCCATTTGTACTATACAAATGTATTACAATGATATATTACAGATTTGATTAGCCCTTATGACCTTGTTGTTTTTATGTGCCTTCAAGTTCTTTCTGACGTATAGCAAACCTAAGGCAAACCTATAACAGGAGAGTTGTTGTTTATTTTGTTTTTGTTTTGTTTTTTAGCAAGATTTGTTCAAAGAGGGTTTGCCTTTGCCTTCCTGTGAGGCTGACAGAGTATGACTTGCCCAAGGTCACCCAGTGGGTGTCTATAGCCAAGTGGAGATTCAGATCCTGGCCTCCAGAGTCGTAGCCTGGTGCTCAAACCAGTACACTATGGCCCTTTTCGCATGGCATTTCTCATGCAAAAGGGCCTTTGGAGCATCACGCAATTGCGAGGAGCGTTTCAGACAACATCCTTGCAATTGCGCGATGCTGCTGGGGCCAGCAGGTGCTGATTGCACACTATATCATTTTTGGCTTTTAGTCGAAAATGGTGTGTGATCGCGCATTGCTCCTGGGCCCCAGATGCACTTACCTTGCGTGCGGAGCTCCGGAGCCACAGCTCTCGCACTTCCTCCCCCAGCACAACCTGGGAAAATACCGGCTGTGCTGCGGAAGGAAGAGGCGGAGCCTTCATGTTGCCTGCTGGCTGGCAGGCAACTCCTGCAGAACCGAAGCAGAGAGAGGATGCAAGAGCCTCACGGAAGAGGCTGCTCACATGATCCCTGCACAACTGCGCTGGACAGAGGTAAGGTACAAAAATGGCCTATGCTGGTTCTCGGTGTCTTATGACCTACCCCTCACTATTATTGAATTGCAGTGTAAATGTAAAAGGGAAATTACTATTTTATATGACAGCCACAGCCAGAATAACTTTAGCACAAATGTGATAAAAAGAAATTATCCCCTCAGTATCTGATTGGGATATTAAACTATTTGATATGACTCAAATGGAGAAATTAACACATGTTTTAAGAGAGGAAAAAATTGTCAAGGAGTGGGACAAATTTATAATTTTTTTAAGAACATCTGGAGATATATCAAGATGGTACATCAAGATTGTTGGAATGGGAAAATGAGCCTATCTAAGGCCATTTCTGTGCTAGGCTGTTATAGTGCTATTATTCCACTTTCAATATCCTATGGAATCCTTGGGTTTGCAGTTGAGGGAGGGGCCTCAAATGTTGAAAGTGGAATAATAGTACTATAACTGTCTAGTGCAGAACTGGCTGAAGATGATCAGACAGTGTCAGGATCAGACTCCCAACTCTCTTTGTATAGATTCTTTTAAGTTATAATTTGTAAACTACAGACAAAAGTCTTTACAGAACAATTGAAATGTTCCTCAACGGGAGGAAGTCAGTGTGTAAGATGTGTGATGGTGAAGAGAAAATGAGAAGGGAACACTATCGACTATAAATTGCAATTTATGAATTAATATTTAATTATATTGCTATTCTGTTATTTTGTATCATTCCTCTTTTCTTGGACTGTTTGGACAAGCAAGAAAAACTTTGGTATAATTTTTGTTTAAAATTTTTAATAAAAATAATATATATATAATTATATATAATGGAAGTTTGGAAGAATAATTTGATACATATGAAGAATTAATATTATATTGTAATAAACAAATCCCATTTCATAATCAGAAGCATCCAATGTAACAAGAGAGGGCAACTGATATGGGATGTGGGCTATATTGTCCACAGGGGGCTACCCTCCAACCTCTGAACGCAAATGATAACTAAAATAGGCAACATGATGTAACATGTTCATCAAGTGTTCTCTCAAGGCTTTCTAACAGGCCATTTCTGCATTAGACTATTATATTGCTATTATTCCACTCTTAACATCCTTTGGAATCCTGGGGTTTGGAATTTAGGGAGGGGTCTTTGAGGCCTTTGAGTCCCCTCCATAAACTGGAAACCCCCGGATTCCATAGGATGTTGAAAGTGGAATAATAGCAATATAATAGTCTAGTGCAGAAATGGCCACTGTTTTGCTCACTCACAGGCCTACCTGTTGCTCCTGGGCTCAAAATTCCTTCCCCTGGGAGGCTAGGTTGGTCCCTCCCTCTGCTTTCTTTTCACAAGCAGAGATTTAAACAGGTATTTGATGATTACCCAGCTCCATGCTTGCACGGTGCAGTATGCTGTGAGGAAGGAGTCAGTCTTGCTGGCACCCAATGAGGAAGGGCCCAGTGATCATAAGTCAGAGTGCAAAGCACCAGATTGAGGGGGTTGAGTTGGAAGAGTTACAAGCTTTTTCCACCACCCCTCCTTCTTTTGATATGACTTCTGAGCTAGCGAAGCCATCAGAGATCAGAACTGCAGACTTGGGGGTTTTTTACCTGCTTGCATCACCAGGTGATGCAGGGACATAGCACATCTTGCTGCTCTCATTGGTTTGTCAGGTTGTGGCAGTTGGATCATGCATTAGTGAGGAGACTTTAGCAGCCTTGATACCTGTGTGATTTGACTTACTACAGTTCCCCCCTTTCCTAGTCTTTCATACCTCAAGTAGCAGAACCTAGGGTGTACTTTGTCCTTTAGGGGCAATTTTAAAGGCCCATAGTAGACATTGTAGGTATCCCATTATCCTGCTCTACTATTAGGCCATGTAGATTATTGGGAGCTGAGTGGATTTGGGCAGGCCTGGCTGGTCCTGGATGACCCTCATGGGCTCTAGGTAGGCTATACAAACTTCCTACAGAATTGATAGCCACAGACCAGTCCCTGAAAGGTGAAGCAAGGCTTACTGACCTGGACTAGATTCCAAGCATGTTCTGCTGACCTCTTTTTAGACCCTGTAAGCCCAAGCAGGCCTCATAGTCATCAGCAGGCCTCATAAACCCCAACCAGTTTCTGAAGGCCCTGATGAAGTTCAGTAGGTCCCAAGGAGGCCATATAGGCCCTAACCACAACCATTAGGCCCCAAGAAGTTCTTTTAGGCCCAATTAAAACTCAGTAGACCTGAAGAACACCTGTAGGCCCCAGCCAGGACCAGTAGGCCCTCAAAAGGTTTTGCTGACTATAAGTAGACTCCACAGGCTCCAAAGAAGCATTGTGGGTGGCAGGTAGATCCTGTAGGCCCTTTAAAAGTATTATTGGCCTTGACCAAGCTCAGGGAGACCTCATAGGCCTGCAGTAGGCCTGCTAAGCTTTGTATAGGCTCTGAGGGATCTTAAGTAGAGTTCTTAGGCTCCCAAATATATTTTATGGGCCCTGGTAAACCCTGAGCAGGCCTTGCCAGTTAGGCTTTGATGGTGTTATAGCAAGTTACTTCTGCATAGGCCTCATGAGGGTATAAACCACCACACTAGAGGGTTTATTTCAGCATTGAATGCAGATAAACACCTTAATTCAATAATCGTGACTCTGTGGACTTTGTTCAATCTCCTTGTCCATCTCAGTGATGCCACAACACTTTGTTTAGCTGAAGGAAGACATGATGAGAAATGAATAAGAGAGGATATATGATAGGACAAACTTCTACATTTTGAGTATCTTGTCTATATGCCTACATGTCCTGAAGCCCAACGTAATTCAACAAAAGTAGAGAATACAGTACATTGTACCCTTCATTTGGACCTTCTATAGCAGTAGTGATAAAATTGTTTAAAATTGAAAATGAACAGTTTTGTCCTTAAAGTGCATTTCAAAATCATTGCATATTTGTTCAGTAGAAGTTAATAAACCATGCATCAACCAAAAATGTTCCCTTTATTGAATCCCTGTGTATTTGTATTCCTACAATGAAAATATCAAAGCAGGCTTCTTTTGATACTTTCACCACGAAAAAGTAATATTGGCGGGTTGTCTGACATCTGTTGACTTGGTTTCACATAAAAGCTAATGCCACTCATGTTTTTGTCATCATTCAGATTGTTTTGCTGCTCAGATGCCTGCAGAAATTCAAAAGGGCATCTTGGCTCTGAACCATTGGACGGACCACTTGAAAGCAAGGGTTTTAATGGCCCATCACATCTTTCATCATTCCAAAGTGATCTTCCCCAGTGGTATTTGGAGTGGCCAGGATTGGCAAAGTTGGGTATTCTGCATCCAAAGAACAGTCCCACCACAGAGTTAATGGCTTGGTATACGAAAGCAGATCAATAGACATGTGGCTCAGTATTTTCCAACTGAATGAGTACCATTTTACCATATTTCCAATCCAGTGATGGACAGGTTCATGGACACACTGTGCTTTCTTTGAAACCAAGACTTCCTGGCATTTCATGAAGATTATTAATCCACAGGCTGTACCTGTTAGCATAGTGATAAAATGAGGGTCATGAAGCTTTTCAGAAGACACAGAGCCCTTTCTGCATTCTGCTTCAGTCTCCTTCACCTGCTGTCCATCCTGCAATCTCAGTCAAGCTTCAGCAATACATATGGGATGTCTGTATCTTGTTTTCCTTTCCGGATTGCTTTTGATTCCTGAAGGTAAGGCATGCATTCAGGAGGGGACCATATGCTTGCAGTCCAGCAATTGTGGAGGGACACATAATCCCCCCCTCACTTGATATACCTCAACATTGACATATTCAAACATTACACTAAGTCCAAGGGTCTTTCCGCACTACAAAACTATTGCGCGATGATTCCACTTTAACTACCATGGCTTATTCCTATGGAGTTTGTAGTCTTGGGAGGTACTGGAGCTCTCTGCCTGAGAATTCTAAATATCCCTCCCTAAACTGCAAATCCCATTATTCCACAGAACAGAACCATGGCAGTGAAAGTGGAATCATAGGCCCTTTTTGCACACCATTTCTAAAGTGAAAGGGCCCCTTGAGCGTTGCATAAATGGGAGGAGCGATCCGTACGACGCACTCCCATTTACACGACGCTCAAGAGCCAGATGCAGAGCAGACATGCACCTTTTTATTTTCGGCTCTAAGCTGAAAATGGTGCGCAGTCGCGCAATGCTCCTGGGGCCCGCGCGCACTTACTTGCTGTGCGGTGCTTCGGAAGCCCGGCTGGTCGCGCTTCCTGCCTCAGCGCTAGCCTGCAATTCCCAGGTTGCGCTGCGGTAGGAAGGGGCGGGGCGTTCACGCGACGTTTGTGCAACCAGGAAGCCGATGCAGAACTCAAGCAGCAGGGAAGCGGCAGCGTTTCTGCTGAGGCTTTTCGCGCGACCGCCACCCCCCACCTCCGTGAAAAGGTAAGGTGCAGAAAGGCCCATAGTGCAATAGCTAAGTAGTGTGGAAAAGCCCCAACTGTTTATCTCAGCTACAGTTAAGAACCAATAAATCAATGGGATTTAATGGCCAAGTTATAAGACAGGAGAGTATTATATAGATGGAAGAACAGCTCTATCCCCTGATACGTGCTTTGGATGACATTATTTGTCTTAAGAAAAAATGATGCTCTTTCTAGACTGTGAAGGAAAGTGATGTAATGCACTTTTCTACTGACTTCATCTACCAGCATAAAAACAAAACTTTAGTGATAGGGCAAAGAGAACAAGCAGAAGTTTCAGGAAGTCAAAGTTGTTAGATCCAACAGGGTGACAGATACTATTTTCTCCCAGTTGCAGCCAGATGCTACATGTGTGCCCCGTGCCCTCCTCCAGCTACTGAACAGCCAAGGGAATATGTGCCTGTCTCTTGAAGCAGTCTAGTGCTGCGGGGAGTCGTTGCACAAGGAGAATCCAGCTACCTCCTTGCGCAACAAACATAAAAGGAGACATGGACCATTTCTTCACCAGACTGTTATAGTACTATTATTCCACTTTCAACATCCTATGGAATCCTGGGGTTTCCAGGATTCCATAGGATGTTGAAAGTGGAATAACAGTCCAGTGCAGAAGTGGCCATGCACCCATGATCTCAGATTTCCACCAGTATTCCCATAATTTTGATTCCTACCCTATCCCCAACAGATTCTTCACATTTTGAAATGGCATTTATACAACTCTTAAAATTTACCAGTGTGTTCATTGCCTGAAAAGGTTTGGGCATCTCTGTTATACGTATCATAAGGATTATGCATGTTAATGTTTGAGACATTCAAAAATTCCTTATCATCCACAGCATTCAAAAAGAAGAAAGAGAAACAATTAGTAAAGTGGCAATCTTCTTTAACTATTTCTACTTTCTTTTTTTCTAGATCATGAAGCCTTGACCTTTTTCAAAACTACTAAAGAGGACTGCCTGAACTCACATGGATCTTGTAGCTCTGAAAAATGTGAAAGTCCTAAAAGGTGGATTGGAATCTGTGATGAAGCCTTGAACTGCTGCATAGAGGTTGAACAAGATCCATCCTCTGTTGCAACCTATGAAACACATATGGAAAATGATCATGATGTGATTTTGCAAGTTTTTCTTTGAGCTTCTTTGGCAAATTAAAGTGAGGCCTTGGCTTTCCTTGCCATGATCTTAGATTTCATGATTTTTTCCAGAAAAAATGAAATGTTCTAACATCTAGCAAATGAATGGACTTGAACTAGAAGCTTAAATCCTATTTTTAGTGTCAACTGGAGTACATGCAGACCCTTTGTTACCCTGATTCCCGGGGATCTCGGGAGGGACACCTAAATGCACTTTCAATTGTATAAGTTGGGGAAATTAGCCAAGAACACAGCCCAGCAATACGAGAGGCAGGGTAACATAGCAAGATCTTGAACTCTATGTTTACGGGCTCAGACCGAGTCAAGGAGCACACAGAAGTTGAAATAATAAATGTTGTTTTATTAAAACACAATCAAACAGTGTATGCAGCACACTCACACAGATAACTAGGGAAATAAAGGTTGGAGTGGGATAGAGGGATTTTTAGAGGAGTTGTTCGTTTGGGTGATACTTCACCTGTCCTGAAGCCCGGTTAGAAGCAGAGAAGCTGGGGAGCGTGGATCTCAGCACGTGGAGCTGAGGGAAAGGCTCGCTGGACAAAGCAACAGCAAGGCGGGATGGAAACCAAGAGTGATCCAAGGAAGCACTCAAAGTTAGGGGGTTTTATAAGGAGAATTGTGACCGCAGGCTAGTTCGTACTTGGGGCAAAAATGAGTTTGGGGCTGGAGACAAAGCCTCCGAAAGGTCAGAATTTGAATGATTGAATTATAGCCAAATTGTCAATAGGATAGCCAGTGTGCAAACACAGAGTATTTGAGCATTGTATAGTCCAGTCATCAAGCTGCCAGCGTGGGGCAGAGGATCTTTGGAAAGTTGCGTGCATACCTAATGGAGGTACTTGCCTTTGAGGTCTCCTGAAGCAGCGAGTCGGCTATTTCTGGCCTACCTGTATTGTGTTGGAATATTACGGCGATTATCGGCCGTGCCTGTCTGCGAGCTTGTCCGGGAGACCTCGCAAACACGTGGAGAAGAATGGGTAAAGGAGGCCGAATTATTGATATCAAAAGATATCTTTCTATCCCACAAGCTCAGGCTAGCCAGGGCAGTAACACCTTTCACATCACAATATTGTAGCCCTATAATTCCATTTTAACTGCCATGGCAACAACAAATGGAACCTGGGATTCACAGTTTAGGAAGGGGCATTTAGAATTCTCAGGCAGAGAGCTCTATAGTCTTGCTAAACTACAAGTCCCTAAATTTCATAGAATCTACCCATGGCAGTGGAAGCATAGTGCTATAACTGTGCAGTGTGAAAGAGCCCAGTGTGTTGACTTACCATTTGACAATTCAAACAAAAGTTAATCCCAGCCAAAGTAGACCCACCGGAATTTATCTTTATGTTAATTCACCACTCAGGAATTGATTCAACTGATCTACTCTTGAGAGAACTAACCAATAGAATAATCTTGTCTGATCAGGTGCATTATTAAATAACTATAGTTTAGATTCTGCATGGCCAATGTCATAATATAAAATCATGCAGTTAAAAAATTTATAGATGACTCTTCTTTGTTGACATATTGCACTATATTTTTGGTTTCTTTCATAAATTTATACAACTATACATTATATGTTTCACATTAAATACTAATTTGATTAAATAGTTTAGTTTTTATAGTTTTAAACAACAGATATGTTATAGATATTATATATATATTACTAATCTAGACACTGATTAATGTAGTAATAAGACTAAGCAACAAATGTATATTTCAAGTGTATCTAATTTATGATACTAGCATTTATATAGAATACTCTAGATAGTTGATAACTGGGGCCCTTTTTGCACGGCATTTGCCATGCGAAAAGGCCCCTTGAGCATCGTCCAATTGTAAGGAGCAATCTGCACGAGGCATTCACAATCACGCAACACTGCAGCGTAGGGCAGGCACCTCTCGCGCACTTTCTCATTTTCGGCTTTCAGCCGAAAATGGTGCGCGATCGCGCATTGCTCCAGGGCCCCGCGTGCACTTACCGTGCATGTGGAGCCTCCAGAGCCACGGTGGCCACACTTCCTGCCCAAGTGCAGCCTGGGAAACTCCCAGGCTGCGCTGCAGAAGGAAAAGGAGGGGCTCTCGCACTGCCTGCTTGGGAGCAGGCAGCTCATGCGAATCCGAAGCAGCGGGGACGTGACAGCCTCTTGCCGGAGGCCGCTCACGCGATCCCTGCACCCCAGCACCAAAAAAAGGTAAGGTGCAGAAAGGGCCTGGGGCAGGAACCACCTTTTAATTGTGTGTTAATAATTGTTGTCTGTTAGTGATTTGTCTATTTAGTCTAGATAGTTAGATTCACTGTTTATTGTTTAATTATTTTAGATAGTTTACATAGCTTTGTGTAGTATGTTTCTTTTGTTTATTGTATTCTTTATATTGTGTTTCAGGTTTGTATTGGTTACTGCATGTTGTGTTTCTTTTTTGTCTTATATGCTCAATATAACATATATATTTTTAAAAAAGAACAATTTTTGAATCCTAAGTCTAGTTTACAACATCAAAACTACCTAACAGGATTCCAGCCATTACCTTTCAATTTATTTTAACTTGGGACCTTTCCACACTACACTGTTATTCCACTTTCAGCATCGTATGGGATCATGGGGTTTGCAGTTTAGGGAGGGGCATTTAGAATTCTCAGCCAGAGAGTTCTTGGGCCTCAGTAAACTACAAAGCCCGGAATTCCACAGGATGTTGACAGTGGAATAGTAGCACTTTAACAGTGTAGGTCAGAAAGGCCCTTAGTCTATATAGATTAAGGTAAATGGCATCCATTTTAGTAAGCTTTTATTTCAACATACTTGTCCTCGGTGCCAGTTTCAGAATATCCTGAATTTGCTCACCTGTTTTTCCTGTTATCACTTGCATTAATATCAAAGAGAGATTTTGTTCCTCTACCAAAGGGGTTGGGAAGGGTGGCCCCAGAACCCCACTTTTGTGGCCTCTGAATTTCTTTGGCATACCCTGAAACTGCATCAAAGAGATCACAAATGCTATTTTGTACATCCCACCATAAGTTCTCAAAGACTCAGAGGCTGGTGAACTTTCCAAAGAAGTCCAAAGAAGGCTTTAAGCAAGGACTGGCTGGAAAGTTTTAATTGTATATATCCACATGGTTGTATACACCTTGCCACCCCTTCCAGCTCTAAGATGCTATGATTTTATGACTGTAAAAAGTGGCTGAAAATGGCAAACTGAAGGGACATTATGTTACTACCGGTGCACTCAGACATGCTGGCGCTGACCTCAGTGAAGTTATAGGGATTAGTTCCCCTCTTAGTTCCCCTCTTAGTTCCCCTTTCCGCAACTTGCCTGCGTCTGGCACAGTCACGCAGGGATCACGCGAGCAGCCTCTTCCATGAGGCTCTTGCATCCCCACTGCTTTTTCTCCATAGGAGTTGCCGGCCGGCTGGCAGGAAGCATGAGGGCTCCGTCTCTTCCTCCCACAGTGCAGCTGGGTATTTTCCCAGGTTGTGCTGGGGGAGGAAGCATGAGGGCCATGGCTCCGGAGGCTTCGCACGCAAGGTAAGTACATGTGAGGTCCCGGAGCAATGCACGATCATGCACCATTTTCGGCTAAAAGCTAGAAATGATATAGTACATGATCAGCACCTGCTGGCCCCAGCAACGTCTCGCAATTGCGAGGATGTCATCTGAAATGCTCCTTGCAATCTCACGACACTCCAGAGGGCCTTTCACACGACGAATGCCATGAGAAAAGGGCCTTAGTTGCTCACTCCTGCTATAGATCATTCATTATCTCTTGATCCTGAATCCAACCCTTTGCATTCAAAACGTCTCACATACACACAGGCCTCTGGTGACCCTTTTTGTCTAAAACTTTGATCTTAAATCTAGGTCATTGTCTCTGACCAGATTCTTCTTTTTTATTATTATTAAAATATAAATTTTATTATTAATTACATTTAACATGAAAAAAATAACATAACATAAAATACACTATATAGTATGCCATACAAAATACATAACCTTTCATAATATACTTCTTATACTGTATGGATACCTATCACCGATTTATTTCATATATTCTAACACTTCACCATATAGTATAATAACCACTCCTAACCACACAACACACAATTACAAAAAGAAAAAAAAAGAAAAATAAAAACATTACATTACACTACTATATATTTCATTACAATAACATCCTTTCAAACAAACATCGCATTCTCCCTACATACATACTTTGACTTCTTTTACAATCACTGAAGGGCGCAACCTTTTCCTTTTCCAATCAATCCCGCTCACCTATTCTTTCCCTTAAATTTTGCTGAAACATACCATACTCTGTTCGGCTATCTATACAACTTCATCTTTCCAAAATATTTTCCTCATTCTTACTTCTTCCTCGCAAATATCCTCTTCTCTTCTTCTTCTGTCTTATTATATTCTTAAATATCCTTTTGATTTACATCCATTTAACCTAATGCTATTCTTAGTTGCTGGGTGTACTTATTTCTGATCATCTACGTCTTCGTGCCGAAGCACTTACCTGTCTTCTAACTTTATCTTTCTTCTAACTATTTCTCCTAACACTTTTATTTTTATCTGTTAATATCACCTATCCACGTCTCCATCCCTCTTTCCTCTTCCATTCTTCTTCTCTGTTCAGTTCTCCATATTCCTTAACTTATATCCTTCTGTTTCTATTCTTAAGTATTTTTCATTATCTAGTCAGAGTAAAGAAAATCCAAGTTATTCTTCCTAATACCTAAAACATTCTTATTTATATTTATATTATCTGTACTTATCAATATTATTTCCTTACCATTTCATTCAATATTTTCATCTCTATTTTATATTCTTAGTTTTACCTCTCACTACATGAAATTAATCGTACAATTCTGTCAGGGCATGTTCGCTCCATTTTTCTGTCCACCACTGATTCAGAATCTCCCATTCTCGTTCAAAACTTTCTTTCGACTTATCTTGCATCATCAATGTTAATTTATCCATCTCAGCCAGTTCATAGACTTTATGTATGATATCTTCCTGCGACGGTATGTTCTTATCTTTCCACTATCTTGCGTAAACATTCCTGGCTGCATAAATAACATAACATAAAATTCTTGAATATTTAGTCCTAATCTTCAAGTCTATTCCATCTATAATATTTAACAAATATATTTCTGGGAGCTTATCATATTTTATATTAAATGTTCTTTCAATTAGCTCATGTGTTTTTGACCAATATATATTAGCTTTCTTACATCGCCACCACATATGGAAGAATGACCCCACCCCCTGGCACTTCCAACATTTTGCAAGTTTCTTATTTTTATACATTTTAGAGATTTGTGTCGGGGTTATATACCACCTATAATACATTTTAAAGAAATTTTCCTTTAAATAGTAACTTCTTGTAAAGTCTTGATTAATTTTCCATGCTTGTTGCCATTGTTTTAAAGTTATTGGGTGACCCATGTCCTGGGCCCACTTTATCATGTTCTCCTTTATACTCTCTTTTTCCAATTCTAAATTTAATAGTAACTTATAAATTTTGCTTAACAGTTTTTTAACTCCCGGTTTCATTATAACATCCAATTCTGTATCATCTAATGGTATCCCTTTATTCTTTATATCTTCCCTAAATTTCCCGGTAATTGCAAATACAATAACCAATGTGATGTATAGCTCTCTCTCATTAATTCTTCTCTATTCTTTAATCTAATCGTGTTCCCTTCTTTTCTAAGTATATCTTTATATAATATCCACTCCCTTATTTGAACTTTCTCTAATCTATAAAATGCTTCATGTGGGGAGGTCCAATATGGTAGTTTTAGATATATTTTTTTCTTTACTCTTAACCAAATCCTTAAAATTGCTTTCCTTACATAATGATCTAAAAATATCTTATTATTTTTATATTTATCGTACCATAGGTATGCATGAAAACCATAAAATAAATTAAATCCTTCCAAATTTAACAATTTTGTATTCTTTAGCATAATCCAATTCTTTAACCAGATTAATGTTGAGGCTTCATAATAATGTTTCAGATCCGGCATGTTTAAACCTCTGTTCTCTTTTATGTCCTTTAAATATTTACCTTTAATTCTTGGTTTTTTCCCATTCCAAATAAATCTATTTATTTCTCTTTCCCAATTAATAATTACTTTATCATTCAATAATATGGGTAAATTTTGGAACAAAAACATTAACTTCGGGAGTATATTCATTTTTATAGTAGAGATTCTCCCCAATAGGGATAACTGCAATTTCTTCCACCTATTTAAATCTTCCAATATTTCTTTTCCTATCCTTTTATAGTTATTATCAAATAAATCCAAATTATTTTTTGTTATTATTATACCTAAATATCTTACCTTTTTCTCAACTTTAAATCCTGAACATTCTACTAATTCTATTTCTTGATTTTGAGTCATGTTTTTAGTGATCATCACTGATTTATCTTTATTAATTTTTAGCCCAGCTAATTCTCCAAAATATTTTAAAGTTTCCATCAAAGATTTAATACCATTAAGTGGGTCCTCCAGGATTACGGCCAAATCATCTGCGTATGCTTGAATTTTGAATTCATGCTCTTTGATCCTCATCCCTCTAATTTCCTTATTATTTCTGATTTTAATGTTTAATATTTCTAAACACATTGTAAAAAGTAATGGTGAAAGCAGACAACCCTGCCTTGTACCTTTACTAATCTTAAATTGCTTTGATTTTTCACCATTAATTATTAAAGAAGCTTTCTGATAGTCGTAAATTGCTCTAATCCACTGCTTATACCTTTCACCAATCCCTAACTTGCTCACTACTTCAAATATGAAATTCCAACTCAAATTATCAAACGCTTTTTCTGCGTCCAAAAAAATTAATGCTAACTCTTTCTGGTTCATTTTTGATAATATTCTATTGTGTCCAGAATTATTCTAATATTATTTTTCAATTGTCTTCCTGGCAAAAATCCATTCTGATCTTCTTCTATCCAGTTTACTAATACCTTTTCTAATCGTTCTGCTAATACCGATGCGAAAATTTTATAATCAATATTTAATAATGAAATTGGCCTATAATTTCTTTTGTCCTGCTTATCCTTCCCTTCCTTTGGGATCAGTGTAATATTTGATTCCTTCCACGAATTAGGTAACTCTTGATACTTAATTGCATTTACTACTTGTACTAAGAATGGAATTAATTCTTCTTGAAAAGTTTTATAATAGGCCTCGGTAAAACCATCAGGACCAGGTGCTTTCCCTACTTTTAAATTCCTAATGGCTGTCCTAATTTCCTCTATTGTAATTGGCTTATCCAATTCTTCTCTTTGTAATGTTGTCAACCGTTTTATATCTAGTTGTTCCAAATATTTTATCAATTTATTTTTTTGTACTTGTGAGTATTGTTTCTCCTTAAATAATTCTTCAAAATATTTTACAAATATATTATTAATCTTTAGTTGTTGATAATACATCTTTTGTCCCTCCTTTAAACGAACAATACTTCGTTTTTCCCTCTCCTTTCTTAATTTATACGCAAGCCACCTTCCTGGTTTGTTCGCATGTTCGAATTGTCTTTGTTTAATGACTTTCAATTTCTTTTCTATTTCTTCCATTATTAATAATTGTAATTGTTTCCTCAACACTGTTATCTCCTTATTTATCTTTAAATCTTTCAGTTTTTCCCTTAGTTCCTGTTCTTTTCCTTGTAGTGTTTTTCGAATTTTCTCTTCTTTTTCTTTTCTATTTTTTGTTATCCATGCCTGTTGATTAATGAAAAAGCCTCTCATAACCGCCTTACTCGTGTCCCACACAGTCTGCACTGATTGTTCTTTACCCACATTTTCCTCCCAAAACCTACTTATCTCCTTTTTAGCTTTAATAACTATCAATTCCTTTTTTAGTAAACTATCTTTTATTCTCCAATTAAAACTATTTTTGCCAAATTGTATTGTCATCAGGATTGAGCAATGATCTGAAATTGTTCTTGGCATTATTTCTAAATCCACCACATTTTTTAGGAGCTCCCGGGTTATAAAAAACATATCTATCCTGGACCAAGATTTATGTCTTTCCAAATAAAAAGTGTATTCTTTACTCTTTTTTTTTGTGCTAGTCCCTACCTCTTCTAGGGACATATAATCTAATATTTTAAAAAACTTTTTTGGTAACTTCCCTTGAGTAATTTTGTTGTTTATCTTACCTTTACCTAATCTATCAGTTAGTGGATTCAACACCCTGTTCCAGTCCCCCATTAATATCAATTTCCCATCATTGATATCTAATAATTTTTCTAACAAATTTCCGTAAAATTTACTTTTGTTTTCTAGTGGCCCATAAACTGCTGCAATTACAAATTTTAGCCCTTGAATTCTTACTTCCACTATTACACAGTGCCCTAGATCATCACTATATAATTGTTTTGCTTCATGTCTATTATTTATATACAGGGTTACTCCTTTTTTCTTTTTATTTATTGTAGATGAGAAAGCTTGGCCTAATTTAGGATTCTTAATGTAATTCAAATCTTTGGATCTTATATGTGTCTCTTGAATTGCAATCATGTCTAAATTTAATTTCTCCAATTGGTGGAAAATACATTTCCTTTTGTAAGGAGAATTCATACCCCGAACGTTCCAGGATAGTAATTTCAATTTCATGTCATATAAAATTCCTATTCTATACTTACTTGATCACTCTTCTATATCTTCCAATCCTTCTTCTCCCAGGTCTTCTAATTCTAAGTCCTGTATTGTATTAATATCTTCACCTTCTTCCTCTTCCTCTTCTTCTTCTTCTCCTCCTCCTCCTCCTCCTCACTCTGTTGCTTCCTCTATCTGTCTTCTATCTGATTCTCTCTCTTCTCGTATTTTCCCTGATCTTTTCTGTGTATCTTCTTCTCTTAATCTTGTATCCGAGCCTTGTATTATTTGTCCATTTTCCTTATTCTTCTCTCTATCCTGCTCCTGTAATACTTCTTCTGTTTTACTTAATTCTTCTTTATGTCTCCTCCAGAATTCGTTCGCCTTCAGGACGGTATTTAAAATAATTTTCTTTTGTTTCCATGTAAATGAAATACCTTCGGTTCTCTCCCATGTATATCTTATATTCTGGGCTCTCAGTGCTTGCGTTATAAAATTATAGTCCCTTCTTCTCTTAAGTAGAGCTGGATGGACGTCTTTATAAACTTTCACTTCTTGACCCTCCACCACCAGCTTCTTTAAATAACTGCTTTGTATAACTAGGTCTTTAACCCTCTCCCGCAGGAAATATACCACGATGTCCCGTGGTACATTCTTTCATTTTACCACTGCTGAATTCACACGAAAAGTCCTATCCATTTCCAAATCCAACTGCTCTGGTGCCCAACCAATAAATTGCGCCAATGGTCTTATCAATCTTTGATACAAATCTTCATTTGTCACTTCTCTCAGCCCTCTTATTTTAATCGATTTACTTCTGTTCCTTATATCAAGTAATAATGTTGTCCTCTCCAGTTGTTCATTCTTCTCTTCTATTTTTAATGCCTGCGCTTCCATCTTTATTATCTTCTCTTCCGCCTGCTTCACTTTTTCATTTACATGTGTTAATTCTTTTGATATACTGTCTAACTTTGTATTGGAGATTTCCAATTCTTTCTTAATATCTGTCTTTATTTCCATTCTCATATGCTTCATTTCTGTTCTTGTCTTTTTCATTTCATTTTTGAATGTCATTGTTAGTTTCCGTAGTTCTTCAGTCATGTCTGCTCCTGAACTTGTCCCTTGATTTTCTGTTCCTGCTGCTCTTACTTCCAAAATCGGCATTTTAAGTTCTGTTGAGGCCCTTCTTTGCAACAGTGATTGAATTTGTGTTTGAGTTCCTGCACCTCCCTTTCTTTTCCCTGCTGCCATCATCTTGATTATTTAACTCCCTTAATTATATTTTAATCCCTTCTTTTATAATTAATAAGCTTTTTACTTTTTATCTTTTACTTTCCTAGTTTCTGTTTATTTATTTATTTATGTGATCTTTATTCTCTATAACGTATCCTCCTTTTTTTTAATTTTCCTTCCTCTCTTCTTCTTCTTCCTCTTCTTCTTTTTGTCTTAACGCTAAATACTCCCTGCTTTATCTCTTAGATTTACAACCAATTACTTCCCTCTTTATCACCAATTATTTCCCTCCTATCTAAATTTCCATCAGCAACCCAACAAACCCCGCCAGCTATCTACTTTTCTTGTAGCTCAATCCTCAATCTTTAATTCTCCCAAATCACTCAAAATATACTTCTTGTTCCACTTGATATAACCTCAATATACAATTAATTACACTTACTTAACCAATTAAATAATTAATCAGTCACAATCAATTCCAATTAGTTACAATTAATTCTCTATAACTGCAATGACAATTACAGTGGTAACAACAATGACTGTTTTTATCAACTCCAATTATATATTCCAACTCCAATTAATTCCAGTATATAACTGATTTATTCAGTTAATTTTAATTGTTTAATAACTTAGCCCTTTATCATTTTGTGATCTATTATTTAATATTTCCAATTATATTATATTACTAAATTTTCAAAGGTCTAAACCTATATTATACCAAGCGTAAATCCAGTTTCGTTCCACCCGCTCAGCTAATCACCCCTCTTCTCACCTCCCCTTACTTTATAATTCCCTTATAGTTCTGTGTAACTTCACATTCAATTTGATCCCGATCCTCAATCAACAGTCCCCTTTTCTATCTTCCTTCTTCTTTCTTCTTCTTTTTTTTCCCTTCTTTATCCATCTGATCCTTTTTGGTTTCTCACTAACAAAGGCTCTTCTCTAATTATTCTCCCCAACTCTGTCTCTTTCACCACAAAGTCACGCTTCACAACAACTCCTCTGCAGTCAAATCACAATCAAATTGCCATGTTGGATCCACGCTTCTGATCTGGCAGTCGGAGTTCGCTTTCTCCAATTCCGCTACAATTCTGCAGCAACCATCAACTTTCCAGTTCAGTCAGTCCTAGTATTCCTTCTCTTTTCTTCTTCTAAAGTCCCAACTTTATATCTTCTTTACTATTAAGGGGTCCTAACCAATAGTCCAGACAAAATCAAACAGACAGGTTTCGTCTATGCTTCTTCTTGCAACATTACAAACTATCCGCTTTGCGCCACTGCTGATTATTTCTCTGACCAGATTCAAAAGCAAGTTGATTTCTCTTCTGCCCCTCTCTCTATGCTTTCTCTGAGAAAACACTCCCTGCTTATTCAACCCCCTCTTGGTTGAGTGAGAACTCTCTCTGGCTGAAGAACTGACTCTCAGCCATTCCTCTGAAAATCTGGCTCCTCTCAATTCAGTGCCTACTATTTATGCCTTTTTTTTCTGAGGACTACAACCCCTCATTCACACAAAGGGCGTGGGTTTTCTCTCTGGAGTGGCCATGATTGTCCAGCAACCTGTTGCTGGGCAACTTCTCTACACCCAGGATAGCTACTCCCCCTAGGGTCCATCATAGAGAGTTACACAGGACAGCATAGATTTGCTGGCCAAAGAAGCCCCAGATCAAGGAAATTAAAATTATATGCAGATATAATTTAATGTGCTGATGATATCTAAGCTGAACATGCCAGCTACCATATCTTTGAGAACAGGGAATTTGCCTTTTCAATAATATGAGCTATATCCAAACCCTTGCACACCTTGACAAAGCTACAATCCCTTATTTAGCTCAAGAAAAACTGATAGGCAAGGGTTGAGAGAAGACATGGCAGCAGGCAATTCCCATAAAACTATAAGAAACCCATCCAGAGCCAAAAGCTTCCTGCTTCTGACCATTTTAAATATCTCCTCCTCTCTAGGGCCAGGTGATACTACATCCATTACAACTGAATTATGGGAAGTTCCTTCACACTCAGATCACTCTTTCCCTATCCAGCACAGAAACCTAGGTTGAGTGCGTGCTGCTAAATGGATGGAACCAAATACTGTTTGAGACAGACCTATGGTCACCATGGAGGACATGCAGTCCAGAGCTGCTCCTGATACAGTGATCACAGTATGAACATTGAAGTCTCCAAGCACAGCAAGCCAGAAGGACTCTAACAAAACTACCAAGACCCACTCAACCAGCTAAGGAAGGGAGACAACTTTGCCGTGGGGTGTTTAGTACAACATTCTATCCTGGCCAGCCATCTTAAAATACACTGCAGCAGACTGTGGGATGAAACATCTCATGAATGAGATGGGATAATGGTAGACCTTTGCCACTCCACCTTGCTGCACCCAGGCTGTGAAAAATGATGATGCTGTGATTGAGGATCAACTGATTGTGCAGGGGGCTGAGCCAGTGACTGAGCAAGTCAACCTGCAAACATCCCCTGCACTGGAAGGTCAAACAGAGACTGAGTTGCCCCAGCCAGCTCATGAAAGAGAGGGAACCAGCAGTGATGCAGAGGAGTTGCAGCCAGCTGTGCCTATCAGCCCTCAATCATGCAGAAGGCTGAAACGGGTTGCAGAGAGGGAGGCTGCTTGGACTAGGCTGAGGAAACAATAACAAGTAGCACCTGCTCACAGGGGCTATTTAAGTCTGCCAGTGTGGTTGCTCCTTGCTTCCAGCAAATTACTAGCAAGCCCTCACAACCTTTGTGTCTCCTGCTCCCTGAAACCCTCTGGATGGATCTCTGCCCCCTGAACCCTTGGACTGGACTTGACCTGGCTCGGCTTGTGTTTTCCTGGTGTTTGGTATATTCGGACTCCCCAAGTGCTCCTGGCCTCTCTCCTCCCTTGCTGGCTGAGGCCCAGCAGGGAGAGATTCCTGACACAGGCATCACCTCTTGCTGTACAGAGAAGTCAGACTGACAGAGCTGAAAGAGAGCAATTCTTCCAGCTTCATTCAGGTGTGTCTCTATAATACAAGCCAGAATGTCACGCTGGTCCAGGATCAGCTCTTGGATTGTTGCTGTTTTTTCATTTACCAACCTGATAGTGAAAAGCAACATGTCCAGCCCAAGGCATCTCTTGCCAGGACTATTCAGACCATTTGAAGCACGGGCAATTTGGGGATAACAAACACCCTGTTGCTCTCCCCCTCCCATAGAAATACAAATGTCTCCAAACTCCATATCCTGTAAGGCCCCACTTTGGGGGTCCCCAATATCAGTATGGTTTGGATGGGCACCATATCTAATTGGCAACACATTTTATTGGCTCTGATGTCAAATTCAAGCCTGAGAGGTGATGGAGAGGTCAAACTGAGTAAGGGAAAGAATTTGATTGTAAATGTGAGAAGGACAGGTCAACTCAAAACTTCCTCCAGGTAAGACTGAGTCATTTGTCAGGCAAGCACACAGCATTCCTGTGAATAATAGGCTTAAATAGAAGCTGGAATCTACCAGGGAATCCAATTGTGAGGAGCCCACCAGGACACTGATTGACAGACATCCATCACGTGTACACCTGGATTCTTTCCTCTGTCCTCACAGCACCCACAATGGACAGCTATTATAACATCCATCATGTCTTTGTCAATCAAAGCACTAAGCCCATCAAC
Source organism: Cyclura pinguis (assembly GCA_030412105.1). Lineage (NCBI taxonomy): Eukaryota > Metazoa > Chordata > Lepidosauria > Squamata > Iguanidae > Cyclura > Cyclura pinguis. The sequence continues at coordinate 9,207,109 of CM059599.1, read as the reverse complement.
AGGCAAAAGCCCCATTGTCCACAACAGGTTCCCTTTGTCTTGCATCTGGAACCTTCACAGCCACAAGCCATTTTCAGGGTACAAATACCACTGATTTCAGGATGCCCAGTGCAGTCTCTCGAAGGTCTACCCGTCACTCTGTCTGTCTGGCTCCTGAATGAGAACTGTCCTTAGGTCCTACCTAAGCAAAAATACATTTCTGCTCTTCACGACTTTTCTGGACTGGTAATTATAAATCCCTCAGCCTCTCTATAATTTTTCCTCCCTTTCTCTTTCAGCTAGTTCTTGTGTGAATGTGTGATTGTGTGTATCTTGTGTGCATGCATGAGTGAATTCCCCTCAATAAAACACATTTTTAGCTTACTTCTGAATCTCTGGCTGATTCGTTTCCTGCGTGTGCCCGTAAACACTGGGGGAAAAGTTCTTGCTAAGTTGCCCCGCTCTCGCAGCCTCCTGATTTTGAGCTAATTAACTCCCTACTTTTTCAAGGAGGTATTTGGCATTGCAGGGTGGCCCTTGTGGCACCTATGTTTTGGGGTAACAATCCTCCCTCTGCCTATTACTCTGTCAATGGCTGCTCCCTGGTTCACTTTCCCATGCCTGCCATTTGAATACTACATTGTTGTTACCACCAGGCAAAATTGGTAAAGACCAAATGAAATGCAATTTCTGAATGGGGGAAGTGGCCCCTACACTTGCATCATCCTGAAGCAGCTCATGAAAAGGGGACACCCCACTTAGTGGTAACCCCACTGACAGTGGGCCCATGGTCTCAGGCAATCAGCGTATATCTGTTTTCCAAAGGGGACAACTTGCCAGAAGCTGCTTCAGTAACAGAGGGTCCTGGCCTTAGAAAGAATGGAAGAGCAATAGGCAGAAGTCCTCAGGGAGAGAGGCTAGAAAATAACAGAATTGACAGCAGAGGATAGGCAGCAGAGCCCTTTCTCTTCCCTGGGTGATGTCACTGTTATCATTACTCCTTCTCTCTCCTGTCCCTGCTTATGGGAAACAGGAACACCCCTAATTCCATGATATCCTCATGTCTCTGTGGATATACCCTGTCTAATTTCCTTGTCTTAATCAACGGAGCCACAATCCCTTGTCTAGCTCAGGGATGACTCCATGGGCATGGAGTCCATAGAGTCCAATTTTTCCAAGTAACATGTCCACCCTCCTAGGCTCCTGAAGATCAGTCTCATCTAATAAAACTGGAGAAATGGAGGACATTGTTGCACCTTCTATAGTATTGATGGTAAATTTTTTATGAAGATAAATCAATTTGTCTTCAAAACGTCTTGCAAAACTATTATAGTTGCTTGGGTAGATATTAAGAACCCTTGCAGCAATCAGAAATGCTCTCCTGGAAAGCTACTTGGGGACATGATGGAGATATCAAAACAGTCTTCTATTGATGATCTCACTACCACAAAGTAATGTTTAACACAGCCAGTTCACAGCCGGGCTAATGTCAAGGGCCCTCTCATTATTATTCAGCTTGTTCCATTGCTTGGAAGACTACAGAAAATTGGGGATGGTGTGAACTTGGGCTTCACATCATTGGAAAGGGCACTCTAGAAGAATTTTTTTTCAATTGACCATCACATCTCTCATGTTTACAGTGCGGTCTTTCACAGTGTTTTCTAGAGTACCAAAGCTGGAGTGTTATGTATCCAAAGCACATGTCTCACCATGGGATTAGTGGCCTCATGCAGAATGTCAAGCCAACCCATGAGAGGCTATATGTTTTACAGTTGGATAAATGTCATGTATCACATTTCCAGTTTTAGTGAAGAGGGGGTACTGTCAAGAATAGTTCAGCTCTTCTGTTCATATGTACACACTGTGCCTTCTGTGGGAGTAATGGGCCAAGAATGCCTGGCATTTTATCAGAATAATTAATGCACAGGGCTTATGTGTCAGTATACCACAGGGTCCTATAATAAAGCAGGCATTCAGCCTTTTAGAAAGCACAGAATCCTTTCTGGACTTAGCCTTGGTCTCCTTTACGTGCTGTCAATCTTGAGATTTCAGTCCAATTTGCACAATGCTGATGGGATGGTTGTATTTTGCTGTCATTTCAGGACTGGTTATGACTCCTGAAGGTAGGACATGTATCTTTGGTAGGAAACATGAATTCATCAACAGGACTTACTCAAGCTGGTAGGACCTGAAGTCCAGTGATATCTGAAGGGCCACCTGATTCCCGCCCATGCCTACATCAACATTAAAACGTTCAGGCTTGGCTCCAAATGCATTTGCTTATCCCAACTAAAATAAAACCCATTAAATCAATGGGATTTATGCAAGTGTTCATTTCTTACCAAGCAATTGATTCAGTGGCTCTTCTTTAGCTGGCATTAGAAAGTAGATTTGGGCCAGGTATCTTCTAAATTTTTGAAAGCCAGCATAGTATAGTGATTTCAACATTAGACTAAGACCCTGGAGACAAGGGTTCGATTCCTGCCTCAGCTAAAGAAAACTCATTGGGTGACCTTGGGCAAATCACAAACTCCCAGCCCCAGGAAACCCCATGAAAGTTTTGCCTTAGAGTCACTGTAAATCAGAAAAGACTTGAAGGGACACAACAACAACAATTCTAAATCTATGGGAGGGATGGATAGTACAGGACATTCAAATGTACATACTCCTCTCAGATTTCTGGCTTCTTTCATCCCCATGCAATTCCAGTTGTTTCTTGTGTCTGTTCTCCTACACCATGTAGAGCAACAGAGGATTCTTTGCCCAGGTAGAATTTGTCTTACCTGCTGGCAGTGTGTCTCTGTCAGTTTGGAGGAGAGGAAACTGAGTTACTTCTGAGGTGTGTTGCTACTCACATCCAGTGTTGGGGTCCTGAAGTATTGTAGACAAGTCTGTGGAGCTCTGGAATAGACGTGAAGAGATTACTGTATACGCAGCATGGTAGTCTCTTTCTTAGTGGATGAGAGGTGAAAAATTATTCTCATTCTTGACCGTTGACTTCCGAAATGATGAAAGTCTGACTGGAGACTGTGGCATCCTTGGCCTTGTGAATCAACTTCAAGTTTTAGCCTGAACACCAAAGAAGCTACCCAATGGGCTGCAGCAAATCCTCAAAACCCATTCAGCAACACCTTTAATATTTGGACTAAAACCCAGGACAGATTCTCCTTTGTACTGGCACTGACCTTCCCAGAAGACTGATCAATGGTCTCTGGAGGGGTGACCAAGTCTTGGCCAAGCTACAAGACAATGGACCAGCATAGAGGAACAGCATTCTGCCTGTGCCCCCAAAGAAAGTGGGGGCTATTACCATGCAAATGATGATGATGATGATGATGATGATGATGATGGTGATGATGATGCAGGGAATCTCAGACTTTGGTCTTCTAGAGGTATTTGATTTCAACTCCTAGAATTCTTGGACCAAGAATTTGGGATTTGAAGCCTGGATGAAAAATGATTGAGAAGCACTTATAAAGTGTAACTTTCCTTTCATAGAATCATAGAGTTGGATGAGACCACAGGGGCCATCCAGTCCAACCCCCTGCCATGCAGGAACACACATCAAAGCATTTCCAACAGATGGTCATCCAGCCTCTGCTTAAAAACCTCCAAAGAAGGAGACTCCACAGCACTCTGAGGCAGCACATTCCACTGCCGGACAGTTCTGACTGTCAGGAAGTTCTTCCTGAGGTTGAGGTGGAATCTCCTTTCCTGAAGCTTGCATCCATTGCTCCTTGTCCTAGTCTCTGGAGCAGCAGAAAACAAGCCCACTCCCTCCTCAACGTGACATTCCTTCAAATATTTAAACATGGCTATCATGTCCACTCTTAACCTTCTCTTCTGCAGACTAAACATACCCAGCTCTCTAAGACACTCCTCATAGGGTATGGCTTTCAGACCCTTCACCATTTTAGTCACCCTCCTTTGGGCACGTCCAGCTTGTTGATAGCCTTCTTGAACTGAGATGCCCAGAATCAGACACAATATTCCAGATGAGGTCTAACCAAAGCAGAATAGAGTGGTACCAGTACCTCCCTTGAGCTAGACACCGTACTCCTATTGATGCAACCAAGAATCGCATTGGCTTTCTTGGCTGCCAAATCACACTGCTGACTCATGTTCAGTTTGTGGTCTACCAAGGCTCCTAAATCCCTTTCACATGCACTATTATCTATGTCTACAGTATTCTCTTCATCTATCAAGCTTGTAACCCTATCGCAAAAAGATATAAGAATAGTCTGGCATGACTTATTTCTGAGAAATCCATGTTGACTTTTAGTGATTACAGCATTGCTTTCCAAGTAATTACAAACTGACTGTTTAATGATCTGCTCTAGGATCTTTCTTGGTATTGATGTCAGGCTGATCTGGCATAATTATTTGGGTCTTCTTTTTTCCCCTTCTTGAAGATGGGGACAACATTTGCCCAATATTTGTCTGCTGGGACTTCTCCTGTTCTCCAAGAGTTTTTAAAGATTATTTCAAGTGGTTCAGAAATGACTCCTGCCAGTTCTTGTAATATCCTTGGATATAATTCATCTGGCCCTGGACACTTGAATTCATCTAGTTTAGCCAGATATTCCTGTACTACTTCTCTACCTATTCTATGATACATTCCCCCCTTCCTCATCCGCTTCCCACTTCCCCGGCTGAATACTTCTATCCTTTTGAGAGAAAACTGAGACAAAGAAGGTGTTGAGTATTTCTGCCTTCTCTCTTCCCTCCATTATTAATTGACCATATTCTTCACGCAGCAACCCTATCATTTCCTTGTTTTTCCTTTTGCTGCGGACATATCTAAAAAAGCCCTTTCTATTGTTTTTGATGTCCCTGGCAAGCCTGAGTTCATCCTGCACTTTAGCTTTTCTGACCTTCTCCCTATATCTCCTGGCTATTTGCTTGAATTCCTCTTTGGTGGTTTCACCATTCTTCCATTTCCTGTACATTTTTCTTTTAACACATGGCTCAGCAGAGAGTTCTTTCATCAACCATTCTGGTTTCTTTAGACACCTGCCATTTTTCCTCCTTATTTGGCACAATTTTCAATTGTACCTTCAGCATTTCACTTTTAAGAAACTCCCTTCTGTCATGGACTCCTTTCTCTTTCAGTATTCTTGACCATGGGATTTTGGCAAGTAACTCCCTAAGTTTACAGAAATGAGCTTTTTTAAAGTTTTGGATATATGTCTGGCTATACATGGCTTCTCCTCATCACTGAATGACAAGTTCACTTCCCGTCTTCCAATACAAAGACACATTTTAAGTTAGGAGGAAAAGAGCCCCATCAGTAGTAGGAAATCAGAGGAGTTTTCAAAGGATTCAAATAAAGAATTATCACCCTGGATAGGAGCTCACATACCACCCTCTTTTCTCACCTGAAGTTCATTTTTGCTCACTTGTGGAGTTTATGAGCACACTTCCTTGTGTTGGGGCCTTTGGGTGAGTCCATCCCTCATTCTTTCAAGAATAACTTTTGTTTGTAAGAAATGCCAATCTTTGCTAATTTTCTTCTGAAAGTAAGAAATGGTGCAGTTTTTGAAGACTAGAAACAGTTTTGAAGTTTTTTCTTCACAAAATGTGAACATTTTGTGTTCATTTTGTGGCCAATGTGTCACAAGGAAAGGCACTGGACAAGCAAACGGAGGTTAAAAAAAAGCCACAACTTTGTTGGTTACAGAGCACAAAGAGGTTGGTGCTTGCATGGGTCTGGATTCCATAATCGATGAACTGGCCTGTTGGTTGATAAGCCAAGCTTCTGGGCCCAGTACTGGAATCCCATGGAATGTCGGGGATAGCCCGACAGCCAGGAACCCCTGCAAACAGGAGGCACCAATAAAGGAGAATCCTCTCCATCTACCCCAGCATCGGAGGTCCCAGTGACCCTAGTGTGAAAAAGATGGTGTGTCCATAACGGACAATTTTGCCCCTTCCATGAAACACCATATGTCCATGACTGTCCAGTTCTGGCACCTGTCTGCACTCTCCAGTGTTTGAGTCCATGATAATATTGCTCCCCAGTCAATGAAAAAACACAAAGATCCATCGCAGATTTCACTGCACTTCTTGCCGCCTTCCTGTGAGGACTGCCAAATGATCCACCTCATCTTGCATAGGTTCCTTGCATCGTCTCTGCTACCTTCTCATGGAACCATCTGCCTCGTCCCAATGACCATGCATGTCTGGTTGCCAAATCCATCTGCCTATCATGACACACTATCTGTAGGAGGAAAAAAACAAACTTACACTGAGATTTCCAAGCCAGGCTCAATGTAGCTGGCATAGGCCCTGGATTTCTACCGCCCTATGCTCTTGATGCCTGCAGTGGCTAGGCCACAAGTGGCCGCTGCCATGGCTGCACCAATCCTGAATGAATGGCTCCCAAACACCATTGGGGGAAGCCCAAGGTGCACCACGGCAGCGTGGAGTATGGCAACAAACTGGACCCTAGACAGGGATGTCCTGTCTGCATGAATAAACAGGGGACCAGGCCCTAAGGGCCATATCCACAAGAACTTACGCAAGATTCTGACCGGGTATGGCCCGTCACCTGCAAGGGGGTGAAGTGAGATCTTGGTTCCCTGGCCAATCTTGTCATTTTTTGAATGCCTTATTTAAATGACCAACATCCCACTATGAAATGAGACATCATCCATCCACAGCGCTTTGCCAGAGGAATCTGTCCGAATCAGATACCACCTGACCAACCCTGAGGGCCCCAAAGAAAGCAATGATGTATTCTGCTTTAAACAAGGCTGTCTCATAACAGAAATGGCATACATGCTTGAATTGGCTGACCAGGCTACCCAGGAGGCAAAAGGATATTGGCCTCCTGTGATCCTTCTGGTCTGACTTCAGCCTCTTCCAGCCTTCCAGTGCCCTCCTCACACAAAAGGAAGTACGAGGATCCCTGAACCCTGCTGCCTTGTGGAAAAAGGAAATGCCCACCAGGTGTACTGACATGGATCCAGGGGACAAACCTTCATCCCTCAGTTGGGCAAGGAAGTGCAGCACATGCCTCTTCTTGGCTGGGGTGGTGCCCCTGTATCCTTGGCAATCACAAAAACTCAGAACCTGTTGACGGCTCTGCAGTACACCTGAAGAGTGCCAGGGGCAATGGAATCAAATACTCCCTGCATTATGGCTCATTCCCAAGGACTGATAGCTCCTCCGGAAACGATCTGGAAAGATGTCGGCCTCCTGCACCAAAGCTCAAAATCTGCCATCCTGGAATTGAGATAAAGCATCTGCAATCTCATTATCCAAACCTGAAAGATAGTGAGCTGAAAAGGTTATATTGGCTGCCAAGCACACTAGGACAAATTTCCTGACCAGCCTCATTACCCTGCCAGATTTTGAGAACTAGCTGTTGATGACTGCCACCACTGCTTGGTTGTCTCACCAAAACCAAACCTTTCTGTCCCTGAGCTGTGCCATCCAAATGGACACTGCCACCAATATGGGGAAAAAAATCAAGAAAAGTGAGATCCCCTGACTATTGTAGGCCCTAACCATGATTGTGGCCACCGCTTAGCACACGAGTGCTGCTGGAAATACACGCCAAACCGTCTGCCTCCAGCAGTATCAAAATGCACCTGCAGAGTAGGCCCCGGCTCCAACTGCTCCTGCCACAGAGAAACACCATTGAATTGCTGCAAAAAAATTTGCCACACTATCATGTCCTCCTTCACATCCTTGGTGATCCTAGTGCGATGATGGGGGGCCTGCACACCTGCTGTGACCTTGGCAGGTTTGGCACAAAAGGCCCTCTCAGGTGAAACTACCCTGCAAGCGAAATTGAGGTGCCTCAACAGCCCTTGCACCTCCTTCAGAGTGGCCTTAGTTCTCCCTAACATGTCAGTGATGCCTCCTTCCAACTTCCTAAGCTTGTCAGCAGGCAGGCATGAGATATCTTCTGCAGAGTCCAGAAGAATGCTGAGGTAGACAAGTGTGGTGGAGATCCCAAGCTCATCCGCCAATGCCTGAAAAACATGCAGCAACCTCACACAGTTCCCTGACCCTCCTTACCCATAAACAGAAAATCATCCAGGTAGTGTGTGATGTGCCTGTGTGATCAGTACCTAACAACCCATTCAAGGAATGTGCTAAAAGTCTCAAAGGCTGCACAGCTGACAGAGCATCCCATTGGGATGGCCTTGTCATAGTACCAGTAGCCATCAAATTTAAAGCCCAACAAGCAGTGGTTATCTGGGTGAACAGGAAGCAAATGAAAAGCCGATTGGATGTCACACTTGCCCATGAGTGTGCCCAGATCACAGTCTCTCACAAGCTGGATGGCCTGGTCAAAGGATGCATAATGGACTGAAAAGAATTCAGGTGGGATGCCATCGTTAACCGAGGGGCCTCTGGGATAGGAAAAATAATGTATGAGGCAGAACTCACCGGGGGTCTTCTTGGGGACAACGCCCAGGGGAGATACTCTGAGGTTGGGCATGGGGAGTGCAGAGAAACGTCCAGGTATCCTCCCCACTGAGATTTCTTTTTGAATCTTGCTAGCCAATATCTCAGGGAGGTCACTGGCTGATTTGAGGTTCCCCGCCTCAAATGCTACTCTGGAACCAGTGGCTGGAATGCAAACTCCATCAAAAATCCCTCTTTCAGGTATGCAGCCACCCTGTGATTGGGATAGTAGGACAGGAGCAGAATGAGGGTGGCCAATTGGACGGGGTGCGTGTGCTAGGGGGCTAGAGCTTTGCCTCCCCTGCTCCTCGAGAGGGGAGGAGCGCGCCGTCCTTTTTTCCTGCAGAGGGGCCACTGGGATGCCCAGGGCAATTGGCTGCCTGCCCCCCACATGCTGGGGTGAGGTCCCAAGCAGCCTTTGCAGCTGTGCTCAAGCTTACATTTGTCCTGCTGGCACTTAATTTGGTTGAATTCCCAGCATACCAATCCTGGCATGTCCTTCTTGCTGGAGGGATGAAAAAACTTTGACCCATCTGCCTCGCCTTTAATGTGTGGGCCCACCAACACAAGCCACAGCTTGTCATTGACGAGATCCCAATGCGCGAACTCACTCTGAGATGCTGTCTTGTAAAATGCAGCGTCATATTCAATGGCAGCTGCATCTCCAGCAAGGGTGTGAGCTTTGAGCACATTCCCCTGATGATCGGACAGGTCCCATCCCTGGTCTGCATAGGGCATCTAGACCACTCTCATTGTTACCCTGATTTCTGTGGGTCCCGGGAGGGACACCTAAATGTGCTCAAACAATGGGGAGGGAATTAGCACAGAGCACAAGTTGGCAATGCGAGAGGCAGGGTAACGTAGCAAGATCTTGAGCCCTATGTCTACGAGGTCAGGCCGAATCAATGATAAGGCAGAAGTTGGAAATAATAATAATTGTTTTATTGAAATACAATCAAACACGTGTATGCAACACACTCACACAAGGAACTATAGAAATAGAGGTAGGAGTGGATAGAGGGATTTTTAGAGGAGGTTTGGTATGGGAAATACTATACCTGTCCTGAAGCCTGGTAAAAGCAAAGAAGCTGGGGAGCATGGATTCTCAGCACGTTGGGCTGAGGGGAAGGCTCGCTGGACAAAGCAACAGCAAGCTGGGATGGAAGCCAAGAGCGATCTGAGGAAGCGCTCAAAGTCAGGGGTTCTTATAGGGAAACTTGTGGCCGCAGGCTAGTCTGCACTTGCGGAAAACAATGAGTTTGGGGCTGGAGACAAAGCCTCCGAAAGGTCAGTACTTTAGATGATTGAGTTATAGCCAGATTGTCAATAGAGTAGCCAGTATGCAAACGCGGAGTGCTTGAGAGTTGTATAGTCCGCTCATCAAGCTGCCTGAGATGGGCAGGGGATCTTTTTGTAAGTAGCGTGCATACATAATGTGCTACTTGCCTTGAGGTCTCCTGAAGCTGCATTTGGCAATGACTGGCCTGCCTAGATTGGGATTTGAATGGTTCGGCTATTGTCGGCCGCACCTGTGTGCATGCTTGTCCACGGGCCTCACAAGCATGTGGAGAGGAATGGGTAGAGAAGGCCGAATTATTGATATCAAAATGATATCTCAATATCCCACAAGTTAGAAATAGCGGTAAAAATCCCCCCCCCCCCCGATAATGGGCAATTTGGGGACAATATCGATAATTTTCCAATTAAAAGTCAAAAATAGTTTTAGAGCCAAACAGGGGTCTAAAGGTACAGAGGTAGTATTTCTCCATAGGGAAAGGGAATTTTGGAGGAAAAGCAAAGAGTTTCTATCTTATAAAAACATTCCTATCTAAAACCTAGACACATTCACACAAATGCATAGCAATAATAAGCAACAAAACAACAATAAATCATCCAGTCAATTGGGAAGCGGCAGTAAATGAGCAATTGAGGCAAATGACACAGTACAAAACAGTTGAGTCTTTGAAGCAAAGCATGCCTTCCAATGAAGCACTGCAAGTCTTGAGCAAGGAGAAAGCAATGGTTACAATGTATCCAATTTTGCAAAACTAGCTAACAATCATGAGCTGACTATTAGCTGCTTGCATCTTGCAGATCTTGGAGAAAGGAATAGTCCATGAAGAGCTTCTTCGGTGAGCAAGAAGCAAAAGTCTTTCAAAATGGGTTTTAAGCCCAAAGTCCTTTGCCTCTGTCGGGGGGTGTTTGGGTCACACACACACACACCCATGGTCCCACAGCTGCTGCAGAGGGCTCAGGCATCTCCTTGGATCGACTCCCGATTGGAGCTGCAATTTTCTTCTTCACCCCCCCCCTCGATACCCGGGGGAGATGGTCAGGTCCGGGTGGTCTTCCCAGCTCTCTGGATCTGTCAACCTATAGCTATTTTGACAACAGAACTGACAACAAGTTTATCCAATACACAGATAAAACTCAAATTACCAGCTCAGCGCCTGATGGGAGTTCAAGTTGAAACAATTTTTGCTCGCAGTGAGCTGAAAGTGTATGTGGGAGCGAGGATTTAAATAGCTCCCAAGTATAAAGCTGTTTTGGCTATAGGAAGGCTGAGAAGGCAGCGAAGCTGCTGATTCAGGACCCACATTACTCCATTGGCCGTTTGCAGTGATGCGAGTCTATTCAGGCAGTGAGGTTGCTAATTTGGAACCCACATCCATCCATCAGTCCTAAGAGGCTGATCGAGAATCCATCCCAACCTGACCATGCCTTAGACCCCGCTGCCAGGCCAACCACCTGAGACCCCCCTAATAGGATGGGGTTCCACTTGGCGGATGCTCTCCGAGGTTCCCCTCATCGCTCAGACCCAGAGCTTGGCTCCAAGCCTGATGATGTAGATCGAGGGCTTGGGGCTGTTGCCGGTACAGTGCTGATGGTTAGATGTTGGTTCTGAGTGCACAACTTCCCTACCTCACGAAAGCTGGACTCCGAGGTAGGCCTGAGAGACGGTCGCCTTTGGATAGGTTTTTGAAACCAGATGGGACATTCTATTCAAAACAATTCACACTAACAATAAACTATTTACAAACTGCGAGCCTTGGAGCTCTCAATAAAACCGGCCAGCTTGTAGCTGGAAAATTTGTTTCTTGACCCACAGTGCGAGGCCAATCTAGCATATGGCTAGTATAATCTGAAAGGCAACCAGAATTATTAAAGGGTGCAACGCGAAGTGGGCGATCACTTGCCCTGTGGACAACCAACTGAAGCTGTCCCACCATGACTGTTGTGAGGCTGACTCCAAATCTTCGGAGGATTCAATAGTTACTTTGACAGAGTGATTGACTGTCAATGCAATCTGATGGAGGGAGTGCGATACCTCCAGTACTCTATTGGCGAGGCGGGTGAGATTCCGTAGCCATGTAGACACGGGAATCTCATCCTCGTTGTGGAATCCGACTAGCTTGGATTCTGTGGGCACATATCCAGTCTCTAAGACATAATCTTTTATCTCCCACCTGAGATAGAAGGTATTTCCAAAACAATCCTATACGTGCTGCGAGCAAAAGCAAGGGTTGCCAGCGGTGCGGTTGATGTTTACTGTCGCACCACTAGGCAATACTGCCACATTTGAACACGGAGTTCTTAAACAAAAGCACTCTTTGTTAATCTGTGCCATGACTGTACAATTTACCAGTACTACTACATATTCAGAGACATTGCTATGACTAAAACTATCAATATTGCAAAAACACTGTACCCAATGGTGGTGAAATAAACAACCGGATAAATCAAATGAGTGCATACCATTGGACCAATGGTACATTTGTCGAGGGAGTAGGGTGGCGTTGGCAGCTATTAAGGGAAGTCCTAGATGGGATAATGGATGTAAAATTACAGGGTCCAGAATCCTCTCGTGTACGACTTCCACCTTGAGAGTTAGGCTCTCCCAAGTGGCATGCCGTATCTGCGCCAAAGCGGCGGGGTGTTCTAGGGACTCCGGGTAGCGCTCTCTCAGCAGGCTCAGGATCTCCGGGTGTATTAATCCCATGAGGCTGGCCTGAATCACCTGAGCAGCAAAGGTGATTATGTTGCTTTGCAGTTGCATACACTGAATAGCAACTGACATATTGTGTGTCGTGGTTTTTAAGACATGACCGAGGTCAGACACTATATCTCTCTCTGTGCCAACCCACTGTGGTAACAATTGACTGATCAAATCCATTCCTCGCGCCAGGTGAGTTAGACCAGAGGTGGAGGATATACCAATTTCTTTAGTCTTAGAGCCAATCATGTGTAATTTATTTGCCAATACCTCGTTGTCCATAGTGCTAATTATTGAGCCGCCAGTGCCTATTCCTCCTAAGACGGTCCCTAGGACACTTCACTTAGGGTGAGTGTGTGGGTGGGAAAAAGACAGCCCCCGCTTTTCCCAGTGCTCCCACTGCATCCATGCTAATTTCAGATAAGGCTGGCAACCAGGGATGACTTTTGAAATATTTACTACAGTGAAGTTTAAAACCATGGTGGTGACAATGGGTTGGGAGTTCAAGTATGCGACTACCTTACGTATTACGGTGCTCCCCACATACATGGCAGGGGTACTAGTGGAAGGAGGGGAATAAGCAGGGGAAACTGGGCACCACATTTTGCCACACGCGAATTTGCAACCAGTCGGGGTACGGGTGAGGTTATGGCAGGTGAATAGAAAGGTTTTCCACTCCCATGCCGGGTGAAAATCATCATAGGTGAACCTAATCACAAACAGGGAGGCACTGCAGAACCGGCTCCGGACCATTTTGATGGTCAACGGAGACAGGGCAATGGCCATTTCGGTGTAGACCTTAGCTTCTCTACCAGCCACAGACATGCGTAGCTCTGAGCTAAGCCTCCCTCAGGGGTGTACCTGTATCTGTGAAAATAATTCAAACGGGTACCTCTTCTGAAACCAAGGTAACAGCTGTGAATTTCGTAGCAGGGCTTCTGCCTCCTGGTAAGGATTCCAATGGCAGATCGCCTGCACGCTGAATTGCCAGTTGGTGGTGTATTGGGTGCTGTATTCGGGAGAGGCTCTGAGGACACATTTAAATAACAAAAACAGTACTGCAATCCACATGAATGGTCCCATTCTTTCTCCCTGTAGGGAACACAGATATGGGAGTCCATCACTGCTATAACTGTGTACAAGAACTATTTACAGAAACGGAAAAGCCAGACAGGGCACCACTCCTCTCTATCCCATTTGGACAATGTTCATTTACCCATTGTCAAAGGCCTCGTAAATGGAGACAAATGTCTCAGACAAGTTAACTGCTGTGCACAAGCCTGTGCACAAGCTGTCCAGGTCTCCACCACTCTGTTACCCTGATTTCTGGGGAGGGACACCTAAATGTGCTCAAACAATGGGAAGGGAATTAGCACAGAGCACAAGTTGGCAATGCGAGAGGCAGGGTAACGTGGCAAGATCTTGAGCCCTATGTCTACGAGGTCAGGCCGAATCAATGATAAGGCAGAAGTTGGAAATAATAATAATTGTTTTATTGAAATACAATCAAACACGTGTATGCAACGCACTCACACAAGGAACTATAGAAATAGAGGTAGGAGTGGATAGAGGGATTTTTAGAGGAGGTTTGGTATGGGAAATACTATACCTGTCCTGAAGCCTGGTAAAAGCAAAGAAGCTGGGGAGCGTGGATTCTCAGCACGTTGGGCTGAGGGGAAGGCTCGCTGGACAAAGTGACAGCAAGGCGGGATGGAAGCCAAGAGTGATCCATGTTTGGATGCTCTGGGGAGGCACCCAGTCTCCTCTTCTGGTTTGAGAAGTGAGAAAACATCTATGTAATACTCATTGAGAATGTACTCCCTGGTCTTCCTGTCCAAATGAATGCCTGGAGGATCGTCATGGTCACCAAAGTTGGCATGCAGAGCTGGCCTGCTGCCTTGTCCCAGGCTGGTGCTGGGCCCTTGAACCTCATTTATCTCCCCTCCCGCCTCCTGACTGCCCAATGGGGGAGACCGGGAACATGGGCAGCCACCTTCCAATAATCCTTGCTGCTAGACCTGCCTTCTGGTGACTCACCTGAGGTTCCTTCACTGTCTGAATCCTTTCTACTCCTTTTCCTGCAGCTCTTAGCTGGCCTCTTTTTCTCCTCTGTTGGCATCTCTCTTTACTAGAGGGACCGGAAAGGGATTCCGATGAACTGACAGTATGTATAGATAAGGAAGATGAGGATGACAATGATGGAAAGCACTGGCTTCGACTTGGCCCTCCCAAAGTTGGTCCGCAGGGTGAGCCTCCTCTCCAGGCGGAGCCTCCTGAAGAGGAGGAGCCACCTCTCGGAACCCCAGCTGCCCCACTTGCTCCCTCAACATCTCCAGTGTTTGCAAAATGCCAACCAACATGGCCTCGCTGACCTCCGCCAGCCCAGGAGCTGAGGGGTGCCCCGATGTCCCATCCAACAAACATGATGATGGAGCCAGGTCAGCCCATGATCTCCGCTAGTGACCTGCTTGACCCCTCATCCTGGGCAGCGGGGTCTCTGCTAGCAATGCCTGCTTTTTCGATGGCTTGACACAATGATCCCCGCCTGCTACCTTGTGCCAGTAAAAAAAAAAAAAAAAACCCTCCAGAGTGTACTGTGAGGTGGTGTGTGTGTGTTTGAACAGCGTAGTGTTTGGCTGTCTTGTAGCGCTGTGGGTTTTTTTAGTTTATTTTTTTATTTATTATGATTTGTGTACTGTTGTTTGAATGCATTCCCCAGCAGAATCGTTCATGGAGTGTGTGCCAGAGCTGTCCGGCAGGCCTGGATGATACCAGCACACCTACCCTACCACATGCTCTCTGATAAAGTTTTCCCTTGGGGGAGCCTTCTGCTGCATCCCGACTCAGAGACTCCTTTACTTGGCTGCTCCAAGCAGGGCTGCTGCAGTGTGCTGTGCTGACTGCTGGTTGTTAGCTACCCACCTGCCCCATGGAAAAAGCTGCTGCTCCAGCGATGGTAAAGGGGGGGGTGCCACGTGAAAAGGGGAGCAGATCAGGGCCCAGTGGATTCCCAATGTGCTGCCTCCAGTCCACAATCCTTCCCCCCAGATTGCTGCAGGTAGAGTGGCGACAAGGCCAAGTGACCAGGGAAGGGGAGAGGTGTATCCCCTATCTCATGGCCGGCTTGGACCTCCCTCTCCACTGGCGACTGCCTGATTTCCTGGAATTGCAATTGCAATTGCATGACCAACTATTTGGGGGAACTTAGTGATAGGAATGCATAAATGAAATGATTTTGACCAGAAGAGGGTGATGAATCTGACTTACATAAGATTGTACACTGATAAGAAAGATAGGGCCTCCATTTGGACAAGAATCAAGGTAGGTTACTAGTGCAACTAGTAGTGCAACTATCTCTGGGGGGGGTGGAGCAAGAATTCTGTAGAATATCTGCTTTGAGTTGAGCTACCCCTAGGGTATGAGGATGAAAATCTTTTTCATTGTCCTAATATGATCTCTTCCCCCTTTAGCCATTCAAAGCCTGAATCTGGCATGAATTCTGTTTTGATTCACTTCACTCCAGTGAAAAATCTATTTCTATTGCAATTCTACTTTGCTTCAGGAAGCATCAGAACTTGTCTCACTATTTCTGAAATGCTCCTTCCAACTCTACTGAACATCTCTACAGGGATTTTGTGTTTTTGTTTTCGTTTTTCTCCTAAAGCGAACTCCTTCCAACAGGGTAGGTTTTAGAAATCAATTACTCATCTCAAAATTGATGTCGTAAAGCTATAAAGGGGCAAAAGAAGTAAATCTGTTAGCTTTCTTGGGGGTGAAAGGTTAGCCTATACACATAAATCTGTGTCTCTGTAACTATCAGCTGAGTTTAAGCTGTTTCGTTATGTGCCTTTGCTTAGAGATAAGATTGACCATATTGATGGCAGTGCCATGAGAACACCCTGTTAGACACTCTTTGGAGAAGTGTTGCAGAAATATTCAGGAAGAACCTATCCTATAGAGAAAAAGCTTGACTGAAAGTATTGTGCCTGTGTGCATTCCATGTGTGCTTTACTCTGTTTTTGTAACTCTGGCCCTTTTCCCAATGCACCTTTTCATGGAACTGGGGTGCAGGGATTGCATGAGCAGCCTTTAGCGAGAGGCTTTCACATCCCAGTTCCTTCAGCTCCACAGCTGCCACCTGCTCACACAAGAGCCCCGCCTCTTCCTTCTGCAGTGCAGCTTGGGAGTTTCCCAGGCTGCACTGGGGCAGGAAGCGCGAGTGCTGAGGCTCTGAAGTTCTGCTTGCATGACAATTGTGCATGGGGCCCTGGAGTGATGCGTGATTGTGAGTGCATTGTGTGACTGCTCCTCACATTCGTGTGATGCTTGAGGAGCCCTTTCACATGACAAATCAGCTATATATTGCTGGAGTCCTCAATAAAATGTGTCCATCTAACCAATTCCCTCTTTCCACAGCTTAGCTGGAAAGGTCTGCTGGGTCTGGTGTACAGAAAACTATTTTTTTGTAAAAAGTATTGTGTGTGTATAGCTATCCCTATGTGATAAAATTGGTCTGCACCTTTGCAATGGAAAAAATTCCATTTATCTGTAACATCTTAAACTAGGATACAGAAAGATTTTTTAGAACTATAGACAAAGACTAGAAAACAGACCTTCGATTCTTTTCAATGACACTCAAACTTAGTTTAATAAATTCCATGAGTAGGCAATATTCAGGAAAGAAAAGAATTGATTTCTTCAAAAGGATGTAATTTAGGTCCTTTGTGGCCTAATGTTCTGATGATTCCTGGTCCTTAAGATCAGCTCCACATATTTTTAAATTTAATTTTATTTATTTATACAGAGCTCTGCACCTGAACACAAAAAGGCTGAAGGCAGTAAGTAAGAAACTGCATGCAAACAAAAATTTGTTCAGTTGAATCAGCATCAAAGTCATCTTCTACCCTGACTGTTTGAAAGATCCTGTTGAACTCTGTTGCAGCCCTAAAACTGTGCTATTATTAACACTCTTCCAGTGTTCATGAATATTTTGTACATTTCGAGAAAATGGAGGTGTTTGGACATGGTGTGTAATAGGGTGTGACCTATAGGAGGAATTGGCCCCGGTTCCCATGCAGTTGCAAAGCACTGCTCTCAGGTATGGGTCTGGAAAGTGAGGACTGCTTTGGAAAGCCACCCAATAAGAAGAGCTGGCCAGCTAGTCATCCAATCTACTTGGTTTGTACCCAGGGCTCAGATGCAACACCCAGAGGTAGCTGAAGAGGAGATTGAGCAGGTACCTCCAACTCCAGCAGAATCCCACCCTAGGCAACTCACTCCTTCCCATTGTCAAGTTAAAAAATTAAAGAGTTAAATACAGTAGGTCTGTTCCACCTGTGCCTTGTGTCTGCTCTTCTTAATTTAAAAGTAAGGAAGCAAAGAAAGAGGCAGGCAGGCACAAAGACTTGGTTGAACTAGGACCACAATTTACTAAATTCAATGAGAATGGTAAGCAGAGGAGAACAGAGAAGTAGTGACATGCCACAAACTAACGGCTTAAAGCCTATTGGAGAAATGAATGAATGAATGAATGAATGAATGAATGAATGAATGAATGACCTGGGAAACAGGAGGAAGCAACATTTCCATTCCCCTCCCTCAGTGACACCATTAAGTGTAGAGGGTAGTTTTCCAAGAAACATCACTTTCCAGTTCATCTTGCCTTCTCCCATCTTGGAATATTGTCTCAGGATATTTCCTGCTCCTCCAAATAATAGAACAATGAACCAATGGATCTGTAAAGTGTTGGAGGGTGTCCACTCCTATATTTTTTAACTCCTTATTTAACAGAAACAAAATAATTTTTTTCCAGTCTAATGAACCCAGAAGATACAATCCCATTAAACTAGTGTACAGTACTTCCTCTGACTCACACTTTGTGTCTTCTTGAGGGGTCATGCATCATTTGTTTATCATAAAGTATGGCCATTAGCACATGGCCTCCAGATCCTTAATCCAACAGACTTACATGATAGGATAACACAGAGCCTATAAATAGATGGGTATTCTGTCTTGCAGGGAACATAGAAAGTTCCTCTCTTGGTTGTCATATCAAGATTGCAACCAAGGTTGAAACATGCAGATAGGTTGGTTTTTCATTGCTGTCCTGTCAGCAGGGATAATCTTGTGTTCTGAAGGTAAGACATATATGTCTTGTTCATTCCTCCTCCTCCTCTTCTTCCTCCTCCCTGTTCTCTTTCTTCCTTGCCAATAAGGCTGCCTTTTCCAGAATCACCTTGCTTTCTGAGTTAAGTCACCAGCTCATTTTAAACCATGCAGACATAGAGTATTGAATTAGACCAATGGGAAGAAATTTGGGGGAGAGGGTTGAAGTTTACTAAATCTGCTGATCTGAAAGAAAATCTTTACAAAATGATATATAAATGGTATTTGACTCCTAGCAAATTGGCTAAAATACACAAAAAGGGAAACAATCATTGTTAGAAATGTAAACATCATGAAGGTTCATTTTTCCATATGTGGTAGCAGTGTGTAAAAGTTAAAAAATGTTGGTTAAAAATTTGTAAATTTATGCAAAAGATTTTGAAGATAGAAATTACATTCCAACCAGAATTGTTTCTTCTTAGTATGGTAGATTTACTAGATAAGGGAGAAAGGCAACACAAAGATTTGATGAGAAATATGGTAACAGCAGCAAGGATAATTTATGATAAATATTAGAAATGTAAGAGAACACCTAGTCTTTGTGAATGCATGAATAAATTTATGGAGCTTGCAGAAATGGACAAACTCACAACTATATTAAAAGGAAATTCAATAGAATCATATTTAAGAAGATGGAATATGTAAGGGAAAAGAAAGGAGATTTTTTTTAAGCAAAAAATTTTTTTTTAAGTAAATTGGAAAGAGATGAACACAGGCTTAAAATCTGTCTATTTTACAACTAGCTACCGTGTGATGTAGTAGTTTGAGTGTTGGGCTGTAAATCTGGAGAGTGAGTTTTAATTCAGCCGTGGAAACCCACTGGGTGACCTTGGGCATATCACACACTCTCAGCCCCCAGAAATCCACATGGTAGGATCGCCTACTGCTGTGATAAATTGGAAATGACTTGCTGATGTAAGATATTGAAAGGTTTTCATATCCTTCCCCCTAACAGCTTTAATAAGCTGATCCCACAGTGCTTGTTATGCACACCTTTGGGTTTGCTCGTTTTTTTGTTCGTTTGTTTCTTTAGATAGTTGCTTATACATTTTTTAAGTTAAGTTCATCAATGTAGGACTCTGGTCACTATCTGAAGGAGAAATACTTTTGTGCCTCTGTTTGCATAATTTCATTTAAAATTTTTTTTTCAGGGATATCCTCTATTGAATATGAGTGACTACGTTTATTTGAGAAGCCCTTCTTGTCTTGTCCTTCCTGCATTCTAAAGAATTCTATTCTCTGAATGATATTGGATATCATTACCCATTAAAACAGTTGTTCTCTTTAAAAAATAATACTACTACTTTAAATAAAGAGACCACGTGTAGCTGAAGTATAGTTTGTGTGTTTGTGTGTGTATTGTATCTCATCCATTCTGGCACTAACACAGTAGTGTTCTTCCAAATCACTGCAGAATAGGAATGAGAAGATTATTTGAAGACATCTGAAAACTGGTTGAAAAATGTGTTTGTATCAAGATATCCTGATGAGAAGAATCCAGGATGGATGAAAATCTTCACAGCTTGTTCTGCACAAAATCTGTATTTCTAAAGGTTTATATGTATAGGAAACAGCATTATGTTGTTTTCTTCAAAAAGAAGAACAACAAAACAAGAACAAAAATCTGGGTGCAAATTCTGCACAGAATATGCTGCAAAGGCCATTTCCATACCAGGCTTCTGAAATGGTGCAGAGCGACCTCTCATGGAGGTCTTCTACATTGTAGAGTGGACTGGCATGGACTACTTTTTGTAGTTCCACACCAGAATCCACTCAGGAGCGGCCGGAACTAGCTGCGCTGCGTGTTTTTTAAAAACCTCTTTTTTGAGGTTTTTAAAAAGCACGGAGCACGCGGCCCCGTGCCGCTCCGTCGCCCGGCTCCGAAGTGGATTTGCAGGCGCGCACAAGTGCGTACCTGCAGATCTGCCGGGGGCGGGCTTCCAGCTGGCGAGCTTCTTCGGTTGGTGAAGAGCCTCCACCAACCAGAAGCTGCCATTTGGGATGCCGGAGGACTGCGGAGCAGTGAGGTCACGCTGCTCCACATGGCGACGGACTTACCCAGCTTCAGGTAAGCTCCGTTTTTGGGCATTTTTGCCTGTTTCCCCCCACACATGTGGAAAGGGCCATAGTGTGCATAATAACTGAAATATCTCCACAGCAGTTTTTCAAGAGGTTTATGCAGCAGAAAGACAATTGTAAAAATTACTCAATTACTCAAATTACCTATCCCTCAAACCAATGAGTTATTAGGAAATTATAGTGTCTTAGACAGGAATTCACTTCCCTTTTACTTTCCACATTTTGCTCATGTTTCTGCTGCAATACATTTATGGTCAAGCACTATATCCATGTCTTAGCATGATATTTTCCAGAATAACACCAAAGAGGAATTCAAGCAAATAGCCAGGATATGTAGGGAGAAGGTCAGAAAAGCTAAAGCACAGAATGAACTCAGACTTGCCAGAGACATTAAAAACAATAAAAAGGGCTTTTTAAGATACATCTGCAGCAAAAGGAAAAGCAAGGAAATGATAGGGTCACTGCATGGAGAAGATGGCCAAGGCAGAAAAGGCAGAACTACTCAACACCTTCTTTGTCTCAGTTTTCTCCCAAAAGGATAGAAGTATTCAACCTGGTGAGTGGGGAGCAAGTGAGGAAGGGGGGGGAAGTGCATCACAGAATAGGTAGAGAAGTAGTACAGGAATACCAGGCTAAAGTAGATGAATTCAAGTCTCCAGGACCAGATGAATTGCATCCAAGGATATTAAAAGAACTGACAGAAGTCATTTCAGAATTGTTCGCAATAATCTTTGAGAACACTTGGAGAACAGGAGAAGTCCCAGCAGACTGGAGGAGGGCAAATGTTGTCCCCATTTTCAAGAAGGGAAAAAAAGAGGACCCAAATAATTATCACCCGGTCAGCCTGATATCAATACCAGGAAAGATCCTAGAGCAAATCATTAAACAGGCAGTTTGTAATTACTTAGAAAGCAATGCCATAATCACTAAAAGTCAAAATGAGTTTCTCAAAAACAAGTCATGTCAAACTAATCTTATCTCTTTTTACAATAGCATTACAAGCTTGATAGATGAAGGGAATGCAGTGGATGTAGCATATCTTGATTTCAGTAAGGCCTTTGACAAAGTTCCCCATGACATTCTTGCAAAGAAGCTAGTAAAATGCAGGCTGGACAGGGCTACTGTTAGGTGGATTTGTTACTGGTTGACCAACCGAACCCAAAGGGTGATCACCAATGGCTGATTTCCATCTTGGAGAGAAATGACTTGGATGAAGGAGTAGAGGGTTTACTGATCAAATTTGCAGATAACACCAAATTGGGAGGGCTTGCTAATTCACCAGAGGACAGGATCAAAATTCAAAATGACCTTGACAGATTGGAGAGCTGGGCCAAAGCTAACAAAATGAATTTCAACAGAGAGAAATGTAGAGTCCTACACTTAGGCAGAAAAAAATTGAATGCACAAATATAGGATGTGGGACACATGGCTGGATAACAGTATATGTGAAAGCAATCTAGGAGTTTTGGTAGCTCACAAGCTGAACATGAGTCAGCAGTGTGATGTGGCAGCCAAGAAGGCCAACACGATTCTTGGTTGCATCAATAGGAGTATGGTACCTAGATCAAGGAAGGTAATGGTACCACTCTATTCTGCACTGGTTAGACTTCATTTGGAATACTGTGTCCACTTCTGGGCACCTCAATTCAAGAAGGAAATTGACAAGCTGGAACATATCCAGAGGAGGGCGACCAAAATGGTGAAGGGTCTGGAAACCATGCCCTATGAGGAACAGCTTAGGGAGCTGGGTATGTTTAGTCTGCAGAAGAGAAGGTTAAGAGGGGACATGATAGCCATGTTTAAATATTTGAAGGGATGTCATGTTGAGGACAGAGTGGGCTTGTTCTCTGCCACTCCAGAGACTAGGATAAGGAACAACGGATTCAAGCTGCAGAAAAAGATATTCCACCTGTACCGCAGGAAGAACTTCCTGATGGTCAGAGCTATCCGGCAATGGAATATGCTGCCTCGGAGTGTGGTGGAGTCTCTTTCTTTGGTATTTTAAGCAGAGGCTGGATGGCCATCTGTCGGAAGTGCTTTGATGTGTGTTCCTGTATAGCAGGGGGTTGGACTGGTTGACCCCATCATCTCTTCCAACTCTATGATTCTATGATTCTATGACTCTATAATTCACAGTATGAAAAACAGAGGAAATACTGTACAGCACATTTATCGCATCTGCCTCATTTTAAGAAGGATATATACAAATTGAAGGTAAGCAGTTTGGCCAGTCTCTTCCTCCTTCCATCCACAAGTAAGGAACAAAAGAGTTAAAGAAAGCAGGTCTCTTCTACCCATGTCTTCTGTATGCTCTGCTTAATTTAAAAGCAGGGAAGCATATAAAGAGGCAGGCAGAAAGAAATGGATGAATTAGGACCACAATTTGCAAACTGCAAACCCAAGGATTCCATAGGATGCTGTAAGTGGAATAATAGTGCTATAACAGTCTGGTGCGGAAATGGTCTATGATTCTGGATACCAGAGTTCAAATCCCAGCTAGGCCATAGAAGCCCATTGGGTGACCTTGGGCAAGTCACACTTTCTCAGCCTCAGAGGAAGAGAAGGACAAACCTATTCTGAAGAAATCTTGCAAAGAAAACCCCATGATAGGTTTCCTTTAGTCTTGCCATAAGTCGAATCAACAACATAGAAAAAGGTACAATACATTTTTAAAAGCAGAATATGCCTTATAGTATCTCAGGAATTGGAGGCCTTCAGAAGTTTGAGGTAGGAGTATCAGGAGACACATTCCTTCTTCTTAGGAATCAGAGCTTTTGATAAAGAATGAAAGTTTCAAGAAGGATCCTTCTCCATAATGCTTCTTGGTCAAAGATAGAAATTTCAACATGTATACACAACACAAAATATCTTTCATATTCTTGATATGTGACTTGGGCCAAGTGAAAGAACACTTGAGATTTGCACCAGTTTGAATATTTCACAGTCTTGTCATGTCCTGGAATAGTCTCAGGTTATTTTCTCGTGCTCTAAAAATTAGAACATGAACCAACGAGTCTGTAAAATATTGAAAGATGTCCACTCCTATTTTTTTCAACTTGTTATTTTACAGAAACAAAATCATCTTTCCAGTCTACTGAACCCAGAAGATATAATCAGGTTAAACCAGTGTACAGTACTTCCTCTGTCTTGCACACTGTGTCTTCTTGAGGGGGTCATGCATGTAAATAAGTCTGTATCATTATCACGGAACAACATATTGGCATATCCTTTTTTTCATTTGCCCAAACAAAGTTACTTGGTCAGTTCAAAAAAAAAATTCATTATCCACTAGTAGTGCAGATTGCCCTTACTTTATCAAATTAGGTTACCCATTGTAGAAAAGTAAGATGAGATTGCCACGTTTGGAGGAATTTGTGATTTGTACAATTATCTAGGAGATAAGTAAGTTTATCCAACTCTGCCACCTCTATTCATTTCTCCATCCATTCCTCTTTTGATGGTATTGTAACTTTTCTCCAGTATCTAGCGTATACAATTCTAGCAGTTGTTGTCATATTCCACATTAACCTTTCCTTAGGACACTCCAGAGACATATCCGCATCAAGTATTCCCAGTAAGAAAAACTTGGGATTCAGATCAATTTTCCTCTCCACTATTTTCTGTATTACAGCCTGGACCATAAACCAGTATTTCTTAGGCCCTTTCCACACGAGGCGAGTGAATTGCTCCATGCCTTACTTACCGGCTCTTCTTGGGTCCAAAGTAACACAGATTTTCCCTTCCGCAGGGCTCCTCCACTAGTTCAGGGCGAACCGGAGCAGTGCGAGGTCTGTAGATCCGCACTGCTCTGGCTCAAAATGGCGGCTTTCTGTGGCTTCCGGCTCAAAATGGCGGCTTCCGGTGTCATCGTGGGAGTGGACCAACCGCTGATGCTGGCTATGCCCACAGACCACCCTCCACTGACCGCAGGCTCGCATTGGTGCGAGCCTGCACATCTGCACAGGTAAGTACGAACGCAGTGGTACATTCCAGAAAATGTAAAGACCTGATTTTCCGGTCTTTACTTAGCGTGCTGAAGGACCCCTTGGGGGCTGGTTGGATCAGACTAAGGTGCAGAACTAAATTAAATAGTCCTCACCTAGTCCGATCCAAGGTGTGGATGACCTCCGTGCCAGGACGCCTTGGACCGTTTTAACTGCCTCGTGCAGAAAGGCCCCTGGCTTTATTACATCCCCACCATTGATGAAAGAAGGTGCCTTTCTCCTTTTCACATTTCCAACATTTATCTTTAGCTTCTTCTTTTTTTTTTTGACATCCTCGCTACTCTTACTGGGGGGAGGTAGCATCTAAACATCACAAAAAAAAATGACAGAACTTTAGTTAAGCAAATGCAGAGAGACACATAGAGAGAGTTTCTATAGTGTAGATATTTAAGCAAGCACTACCCTCTGTGAATTGAATTGTCCAGGGTGCTGAATCTCTCATAGCCCTGCAGAGTACAGCAGAAAAATGCTGAAAAGCACTGTCTATATTTGTCTGTATTCTTTTATTACTTACAACAGTTCTTCATTTGGATATGAAATAAGCTTCAGTTTGTTCTAAAATATGTTGATCAGGATTACTTTGGAATTGTCACATGCGGCATTTAGGTCACAAAGAATGCGGATTTTTTTTTCATAGCATGAGGGGAGATGAAACTAGTAAAACCTCTAGGTTTTTACTGAGAGGTGACATGATAGCTATTTTAAATATTGGGTGTCACGTAGAAGATGAAGCCAGCTTGTTTTCTGCTGTTCCAGAGACTGGATTCAAATCAAATACATTAATGGATTCAAATTACAAGAATGGGGATTCCACCTAAATATTAGAAGTTTTTTTTTTTTTTTACTCTAAGTAGTTTGACAGCGGAATGGGATGGGCACCTTTCAGGAGTGCTTTAGTTGCATAAACGGCCCTTGTCGTTCCTTCCAGTTCTAAAATTCTACAATTGCACGAACCTAAGGGAAGTGCCCACCCTTTCACGTATTTATGGATGGAGGTGAGTGTGCCTTGTTGATTAGAAATCCCCAAAGACAGATAGGAATATGCACCAAAATGTGCTTTCTTTGATGTGCCAGTACTATGAAATGTCTGCAAGATTTGTGGGCTTCCATTCAAGTCCATCCCTCAAGTCCATCCCTCACATAGTGCAAGCTCCCACTATGTTCTCTCATAACCTAGATTCACCACTCTCCTCTGGTCAGCATTGTCTCATCCATGGATTTAGATGAACGAGCTCCCCCAGCTCCAATATGGTCATACTGTTAGAGTGAATAAATAGACTATACCTTTCCGTACCCCAGATGGACACAGAGATGATATAAATCCCCAAACACAAGGTAGAAAGATAGAAAAGAAAAAAAAAGACAGACACACACCAAGTACTTTGGCCAAAGGATCCGTCTAAGAAAGGGAGGAAGGACGATTTATTCTTTCGGGCTTCCCTTCTTATATCATTTTTATGTTTATATTAAGGAATGGTTACAGGAAAGAAAAGAGTCACAGCTTGTACACCATGTTACATTCTATCTGACCTTTAAGTTCCCAAGTCTACATGACCCTGCTACATCCTAGGTCATTCTCAGAGATATCACTGGCGTTTCAAGTGTCCATCACTTGTACATACTGATTATAAGCAGGAGCAGAGCAGAATAAACAATTCTGGAGTAAGGTTGTTTGATGAGCTACAATTGTCAAAACTATCAATCAACATTACATTGAATGATTAACAAAAATTCTCCACTAAATTTCCAATCTAACAATACCAATATATTGGCAGTCCTGATTTCCACTTCCTTCCTACCCATCTACGCTTCCCCTAAACTCACAGATGCATTCATCCATATCTTGACCGTACAGAGAGAGACATAAAATCTGTACAGCATGGAGTATAAACTTGCTAACAGCCGCATTTGTTCATATCTTATATGCAAAAATGAACCATATTGTTGAAGCTGGTTTTGGAAACATGTGTGAGGGGTGTAATGTGCCTTGGAATTACAGGAAGCCCGAAGCTAAAGGAGTGTTGGGCTATTGGAAACTATTTCTATATTACAAATCTCAACTCTGCTGTGAATTAAACCTGTGGCCTTAGTTTATTTCACTATGATAATGGGATTATTAGTCTAATCATACTTACAAAGAAACAGAAGATGTCCAGGTGTCTCAAAGCACTGGAGGTTCAATGGGATTTTCATAGTTCTCTGAAGGAAGAGATGCATTTGCAACAACAGGGCAGTCTCAGGTGTGCTGGAATCCTAGAATTAGCTTTAACTTGCTTGACTTTTCATTCCAGATAGGAGGTATCAGACACACAGAGTAAGATGTTTATTTTGGGGTATTAAATGTTTCATTGGTCCATGTGAAGACAACAAAGAGAAGATTGTAGCATGTGGGGGACACAAAGTGTGTTGCCCACGAAAACTGTAGGACATCTCTTTTCTCATTTCTTGTCGGCAAGTGAAATACCTAGTCAAAATAGTCATATATTTTTATGCATCGTACATTAAGGTGTCCTCAGTGAAATCATATCTTTTCCTGACAGAATTGTTTGCTTAATAACTTCTAGCCTTTCAAGGACATTTAAAGGAAAGCAATGATACTTAAGAAAAGGATGAGGGAACAGATCTTGCAGGGTTATAATATAGCATGATATTACATGTAATGAGACAGAGAGGGAGCTAAAGTAGAAACAAAAAGTTTGTCAATTCCACTTTCAGCAGTAGATGGAATGCTGGGGTTTGCAGTTTAAGGAAGGGCATTTAGAGTTTTCAGCCAGAGAGCTCTTTGGCCTCAGTAAACTACAAACCCCAGAATTCCACAGGAGGCTGAAAGTGAAATAATAGTTCTATAACAGTGTAGTGCGAAAATGTCCAAAGACAAGCAAACCCATACTTCCATCCCTGGTGGCACAGTGTTTAAATGCCAGTACTGCAACCACATGGTTGTGAGTTCAATCCTTCCAGGCTCCAAGTTGACTCAGCCTTCCATCCTTCCACAGGTCAGTAAAATGAGCACCCAGCCTGTTGGGGGCAATTAGCTAACACATTGTAAACCGCTTAGAGAGCACTAAGCTGTATACAAATACACATGCCATTGCTTTTGCTATTCTCTGTTCAAGGGCATGTGTGTGTGTATGTGCAAATATATCTGACCTTCTTTGAGGTTTGAAAACAATGTCAAGGTATCAGAACACTTTCTGCTGCCATCAGCTTTCAGTTAAGACCTAGAAATATCCACTTTCACCCATTAACCTAACAAAATAAAAATGAAAGTAAAAATAAAAATAACCAAACAGCAGTTCTTACATGATTATGTATTTTAACATCCCGGAGAGAAATGTTGTCTTCCCTTTGACGCTACGCAACAGAGTTTCCTTCAGCGAAATGATATAAAAGTATATCTCAGTTAATGAAGTAGACGTGTTCCTGGGCATGGCTTCTTTAAAAGGAAATTGAATTATCAGGGGCAGGGATAACATGGAAAGAATAAGGATAAGTCCCTATGAGCCAGTATGGTGTGGTGGTTTGCACATGAGACTAGTACTCTGAGAGACCAGGACTGGAATCCCATTTTGATAAAGAAACCCACTGAGTGACCATGCGCAAGTCATATTTTTTCAACCTCGGGGGAAGCCAAACCCCCTTTAAACAAATCTTGCCAAGAAATCCCCATGATAGAATAATCTTAACTTAAGTTGGAAATGACTTGAAGGCACACAATACTACTACAAAAGAAAGTTCAATGTATTTCAGGAATCATTTTATTCAAAAGTAAACTATTTAAATGTGTGGGATTTATGTAATGGATTCCATATTATATATGAGAAAGAAATGTCTTTAATTGCTTGTATATTTGTAATTATTTGTAATTGCTTGCCTGCATATCTATTTCGGTATTTTCATAAATGTCTTATCTTTTTATAGGCCAACACGCACTCCAACAGAAAAAAGAGAAGAGGAAAAAAAGAAGAGAAATCCTGATTTAACAACAGGTGTAAGAGCTCCTTTCTCAGAATACAGTCAATTGCCTAAAGGCCGTCAGAATGGAAAGGTTTTCCTGCCCAGTCTATCCACACGTTGCAGTTCTCCTCATGGTAGCTGGGGAGAACAGGAACTGTAGACTGACACTTTGGTAGGGATACATATTCCCTTCCCCAGTCCAAAGTTCTGTTACCCCAAAACGTGGGTGACTCAAAGGTCTACATGTGATGACGGTGGCTCCATGAAACAGTGGGGAATATTAGCTCAAAGGCGAGACCAGTAGGGGTTGGAGGAGTAACCAATCAGGATCTCTTACACCTGTGTATACCAGTACTAATGCAGGGACGCCAGCCGGACAGTCAAAATATATGTGTTTATGGGGGAATTAATAATCCTCCCATAAAACACATCTTGTGTGTATGTGTGATTAACGATCACACAATCATGCAAGGCTAACGGAAGGAAAGGGAGGAAAAATTGGATAGTGAGAAGCTAGGTCATAGCGGGTGACATATACCTATCCAGAGGGAAGAGACGAAGTGATGTGGCCCAGACTTAGGCCATTTCCACATTAGACTGTTATAGTGCTATTATTCCACTTTCAACATCCTATGGAATCCTTGAGAGGGGCCTTTGAAGATTCCAAAGGATGTTAAAAGTGAAATAATAGCACTATAACAGTCTAGTGAGGATATGGCCTAAGAGTCTGAGAGTAATACCAGGATGGGAAGTGGAGCAGCAGAGTGACAACCTATATCCAGAGTATTGTGTGTGTGCCTGCTCTCCGATGCAGATTTGCAGGCTTGCACCAATGCGAGCCTGTGATCTGTGGAGGGCGGGCTTTAGGCTGGCAGGCTTCAGCAGTTGGTCAAGACCCACAACCAGCCAGAAGTCGCCATTTTGGACACTGGAGCAGTGCAGATCTACGACCACGCTCTGCTCCTCCTCACCCCGGACCAGACCAGACCTCCAGAAGATCTGGTGAGTAGTGGCCGGGAGCGATTCCCTCGCCACATGCGGAAATGGCCTTTGGCTGATTTTTTCCTGCGTGAGCCCATAAACACTGGTAGGAAAGGTCTCATTAAGTTACCCCCTCTCACAAGCCTCCTCCATCAACAGTCCCAGCCTCAACAGAGTGTCCAGCCAGTCCTGGAAGAACCTGCTCATCGAGGAGCCCAGGACAAGCCTGAGAGGAGGCG
Source organism: Cyclura pinguis (assembly GCA_030412105.1). Taxonomy (NCBI): domain Eukaryota; kingdom Metazoa; phylum Chordata; class Lepidosauria; order Squamata; family Iguanidae; genus Cyclura; species Cyclura pinguis. The sequence goes on along the minus strand of CM059599.1, from coordinate 9,177,290 downwards.
AGTTCTGGTTGTTGGGGACTCCTTGCTCAGAGGAACAGAACCGGCAATTTGCAAACCCGACAAGTTCAATCGAGAAGTCTGCTGTCTTCCTGGGGCCAAGATCAACCACATAACAGAGAGGCTAACCAGGCTGGTCAAGCCCACTGACCATAAGCCCCTCATCGTGGTTCATGTCGGAACCAATGACACTGCGAGGCGCAGCTTTTACCACATCGCAAAGGACTACGAGCTTATGAGGACAAAGCTTAAGGACCTTGGTGCGCAGGTGGTCATTTCATCTCTCCTCCCTGTTCAAGGATATGGTGCACAAAGGGAAAGGGTAATAGCAGAGGTCAACAACTGGCTCCGCACATGGTGCCGCCAGCAACGGTTTGGGTTTTTGGAACACGGCCTGAATTTCCATGAACGTGGGCTTCTGGCAAGGGATGGGCTGCACCTCACGAAACTTGGCAAGAATGTTTTTGCAAACAGTCTTGCATGGAGGATTAAGAGGTCTTTAAACTAAGTTCTGCTGGGGAGGGAGACAATATTATTCAGGGCAAAGACACGGTGAGTGCAGGGGGGAAAGGCCCAAATTATATTGACCAAGTAGTACAAGCGTCCAGTGGTGGGAGGAGTAGAAACTATAGTACAGGACTTGCAGGAAGGGCCCGGGGATTTAAGTGTCTCTACACTAACGCGCAGAGTATGGGAAACAAGCAAGATGAACTTGAACTCCTAGTACAACAAAATAAATACGATTTGATAGGCATCACTGAGACCTGGTGGGATGAGTCTCATGATTGGAATGTAGGAATAGAGGGGTATAGCCTATTTTGCAGAAATAGACCAAGCAAGAAAGGAGGAGGAGTAGCCTTGTATGTCAAGGATGTTTTCACCTGTGAAGAGATCCATGACTTGAACCCAGAAAGCCAGGTCGAGAGCATCTGGGTAAAAATTAAGGGAGCGAGAAACAATAGTGATATTCTGGTGGGGGTTTACTACAGACCTCCAGCCCAGACTGAGGACCTTGATGACGCCTTCCTCAACCAAATGACCGCGCATTCAAAAAGGAGAGATACAGTAATAATAGGAGATTTCAATTACCCGGATATATGTTGGCAGTCAAACTCTGCCAAGACAGCAAGGTCCAGCAAGTTTCTTGCTTGTCTTGCAGACAATTTCATGGTCCAGAAGGTGGAAGAGGCCACAAGGGGATCAAATATTCTAGATCTGATCCTGAGCAATAGGGATGACCTTGTTAATGAGGTAGAAGTGGTTGGATCTTTAGGGGGGAGTGACCATGCCCTATTGGAATTTGGCATTCAGTGGGAAGGAGAAGATAAGTGTAGCCAGACACTCATCTTAGATTTTAAAAAAGCGGACTTCTGTAAACTTAAGGAGCTGCTGGCTGAAATTCCGTGGTCAAGAAGAGTGAAAGAGAAAGGAGCTCAGGAGGCATGGGAGTTCCTTAAAAGGGAGATACTGAAGGCACAGTCTAAAACTGTGCCAATAAGGAGGAAAAATGGAAGGCATCTGAAGAAACCAGAATGGTTGACTAAAGAACTCTCAGCTGAGCTAAGCGTTAAGAGAAACCTGTACAGGAAATGGAAGAGGGGGGAAACCACCAAAGAAGAATTTAAGCAAGTAACCAGGAAATGTAGGGAGGAGGTCAGAAAGGCTAAAGCACAGAACGAACTTAGGCTGGCCAGAGACATTAAACACAATAAAAAGGGCTTTTTTAAATATGTCCGCAGCAAAAGGAAAAAGAAAGAGGCGATAGGGTCGCTGCGCAGAGAAGATGGCGAATTACTAACAGGGGGAAGAGAAAAGGCAGAACTACTTAACACCTTCTTTGCCTCAGTTTTTTCCCAGAAGGATACAAGCACTCAACCTGGTGGTTGGGGAGCAGGGGAGGAAGCAGGGGAAATGCGGCACATAATAGGTAGAGAGGTGGTACAAGAATACCTGGCCACACTGGATGAATTCAAGTCTCCAGGGCCAGATGAATTGCATCCTAGGATATTAAAAGAACTGGCAGAGGTCATTTCGGAACCGCTTGCTATAATCTTTGGGAAATCTTGAAGGACAGGAGAAGTTCCAGCAGACTGGAAGAGGGCAAATGTTGTCCCCATCTTCAAGAAGGGAAAAAAAGAGGACCCACATAATTATCGCCCAGTCAGCCTGACGTCAGTACCCAGAAAGATTCTGGAGCAGATCATTAAGCAGTCAGTTTCTAATCGCTTAGAAAGCAATGCGGTAATCACGAGAAGTCAACATGGATTTCTCAAAAATAAGTCATGCCAGACTAATCTTATCTCTTTTTATGATAGTTACTAGCTTGATAGATGAAGGGAATGCTGTAGATGTAGCATATCTTGATTTCAGTAAGGCCTTTGACAAAGTTCCACATGACATTCTTGCAAAGAAGCTAGTAAAATGTGGGCTGGACAGAGCTACTGTCAGGTGGATCTGTAACTGGTTGACTGACTGTTCCCAAAGGGTGCTCACCAATGGCTGCTTTTCATCCTGGAGAGAAGTGACTAGCGGGGTGCCACAGGGTTCTGTCCTGGGCCCAGTGCTGTTCAATATTTTCATCAATGACTTGGATGAAGGAATAGAGGGCATGCTCATCAAATTTGCAGATGACACCAAATTAGGAGGGGTTGCTAATACGCCAGAGGACAGGATCAAAATTCAAAATGACCTGGACAGATTGGAGAGCTGGGCCAAGGCTAACAAAATGCAATTCAACAGAGAGAAGTGTAAGGTCCTACACTTAGGTAGAAAAAATGGAATGCTGAAATATAGGATGGGGGACACGTGGCTGGATGGCAGTACGTGTGAAAGGGATCTAGGAGTGTTAATAGACCACAAGCTGAACATGAGTCAGCAATGTGATGCGGCAACCAAGAAAGCCAATGCAATTCTCTGCTGCATCAATAGGAGTATGGTGTCTAGATCGAGGGAGGTACTTGTACCACTCTATTCTGCTTTGGTTAGACCTCATCTTGAATCCTGTGTCCAGTTCTGGGCACCCCAATTCAAGAAGGACATGGTCAAGCTGGAGCAGGTCCAGAGAAGGGCGACCAAAATGGTGAAGGGCCTGGAAGCCAAGCCCTATGAGGATAGACTTAGAGAGCTGGGTATGTTTAGTCTGCAGAAGAGAAGGTCAAAAGGGGACTGTAGCTCTGTTTAAATATTTGAAGGGATGCCATGTAGAGGAGGGAGAGGGCTTGTTTTCTGCCGCTCCAGAGACCAGGACAAGGAGCAATGGATTCAAGCTGCAGGAAAGGAGATTCCACCTGAACCTCAGGAAGAACTTCCTGACAGTCAGGGCTGTCCGGCAGTGGAATCTGCTGCCTCAATGGAGTGTGGTGGAGTCTCCTTCTTTGGAGGTTTTTAAGCAGAGGCTGGATGGCCATCTGTCGGGAGTGCTTTGAGAGTGTTCCTGCATGGCAGGGGGTTGGACTGGATGGCCCGTGTGGTCTCTTCCAACTCTACATTTCTATGATTCTATGATTCTTTCAGTTAATTCATTCCCTACTTTTACATAGAGGTACTGGCATCACAGGGTACCCTTATGGCACCCAATTTTGGGATAACACGCTGAAGTTTCCAAACAGTTTCCAAAGGCAGACCCACATAGCATGCATTACAGTATGCAGATGTAATCAAGGCATGTGTTACTACAGCCAGATCTGATATCTCAAGGAATGGGCACAGCTGGCATACAAGTTTTAGTTGTGCAAATGTATTCCTAAAACATGGGTATCCAGGCTCAGAACTGAGTTCAGGAGAACACCAAGGCTGCAAGCCTGAGTTTTCAGGGAAAGTGTAATCCCCATCCAGCACAGACAGACTCCCTGTTCCCTGATCTGCCTTTTCACTGACCAGGAGCACCTCTGTCTTGTCTCAATTAAACTTTAATTTGTTTGTCATCATCCAATCTGTTGCTGACAACAGACACTGGTTCAGTACTGGGGCAGCTTCCTTGAAATCAAATGGAAAAGAGAGGTAGTATCATCATCACTGAACCCCAAACTCTGGATAACCTTTCCCAGCAGTTTCATATAAATGTTAAATAGCATCGGAGACAAAAGAGGACCCTGAGTGACCCCACTGACCAATGACCAAAACATCGAACAGAAGTCTCCCAGCACCACTTTCTTAGCTTGTCCCTCCAGGAATGACCAGAACTAGTGCATAACAGTGCCCCAATCCCATCCCAGATAGCTCCATGGTATCAACCATACACATCTGAGATGGATGAAACCATCTGTTGAAAGCTTGTCAGACTGGTTGAGACCTTTGAAATTTTTCAGATTGAACCCTGGCATTTCTGTATAGTCTTGAATTCTCTCCCTTTCTTCTGCTCCGGAGAAAAGAATTCGGTGGATTTTTCCAAAACTCTACATTTCATCCATTTCACCAAAATCCCTTCTCCTCCATGTTGTTCCTGTCTTGACAATCATGTCACCTTTTTACACTCCCTTTTCATTTTCTTACTTGTTCCCATGTGGATCCCAGTAAAAGTCCCAGGATAAAGAACTTTAAATGTCAATATTCTGAGAGAGATGTGGAATCTCTTTGTAATTTCTCTGTGGTAGAAAACTGGAGTGCTACCTGGACACATGGAGGACTACCTACTCTTCCAAGTTTTTCTCTGTACTTTTTTGGTTTAATCTCTTCTATTCTTAGAATTAACAAACCTTTCATTCAGATCTGTGATAATTGCCTAATCTGGAGAGATTAACAAAAATGAAGAAGCAAACTTTCGGTAAAGAACCAACTGAAAAATGTGAACTGTTAGGTCTGCACCGCAGACTGTTCCCTAAGCAATTAACAAATGGTGGCTTAATTCTGAGGTTACATTACAATTCAGTTCCATGAAAATAAAGAATGTAGCAAGCTATGAAAAGACAAGCAAAAGCTTCTGTCCTCAATTCTTAAAACAAGAAGAAAATGGGCAATAAAGTAGTTCTCCCATGGCATGCCCCTCAACTGCCATCGAAGAACCTGCTGCCTTCTCTTATCCTTCTGGCTACTGTGTTTCTTGCCAAATCCTCCTTAGGTCCTCTATTTGATTTCTATTGGATAGAAATTAATTAAACAAACCAAGTAGACAAGATAGACTTTTCTGCCAGAGTGTGGTACACAAACTTGCAAACACCAGTTTTCTCTATCCACTTGGTGAGAACCTGAGATGACCAAAAACCCTAAGGCCAATCAAAACAAAGGAAAAGCTTTCAAGCCATTGGTGCATCTTTCAAATGGGAATTGATGACTCACTAACCTGTTAAATTAATTTTGAAATCTAATCCTCTCCTTTGGGATATTATCTACCCGTACTAATTTAGTGCCATCTGCAAATTCAATAAGTTTGTACTCTATTCCATCATTTGAGTCATTTATAAAGAAGCTGGGTATCTTTATCTTGGTTGATATTCAACAATGAAGATAGTCTGGCTTTTCATTTCTAGCCTTGCAGGAATGCCCTTGTTTGGATGCCTTGATGGTAAGGCATTTAAAGCTTTCCTGGAAGGATAGGGCTATTTTTTTTCCTGTCTGGTTATTTTTACGCCATTCTCCCTAAGCCTAAAGTTGGAGGGCAGGCGAATCATTTACCTTTTTGCTCTCACATGTAGGGGGTAATCTATTTTTTTTCAACAGGGTGCCTTGACTTGTACACATGGCAGCACACTGCAGAACCCATACAGCTACAGAACTCTGTGATTCTGAGTGATTTAGAAGAACTTTGAATGTTAGTCTAGTTTTCTTTAAAGAGCAAGATGATGGTGATGGTGACAACAATGGTGATGATGAGTTTTTAGAATACAATGAAACTAACTAGCTTATGATCATGGAGGAAACGTTAATCCACCCGTCACACCATGCAGCGTTGCTAGGGGGATGCATGTTTGCTGGCCTCTCATGAATAGAGCCCAGTGATTATTATGTCCCGGTGTCACGTGTCAGGGTACTGGAGGGGCAGGTGGTGGGTCAAGACCTATTATAAGCTCATGCTGCCCCTTGTTCCTCATCTTTTGCCCTGCAAGTCCACCCACCCTCCTCCCTCTGACACAATGTATACTTGCTGGCCTCTTCAGTGACGGGTAGGACTTTTTTCCTCCTTTTTATGTTTTTTTTTTTCCTACCCTACACTGTCAATAGGGGGCTCTGGGAGAATTGGCTTAGTGTGGCATCTGAAATAGGTTGTGCCTTGGCAGGTGGGGGCAGAAAAAGCACAAGCCTAGTGAACACCTATGGCATCCATTTGGTGAAGGAGAGTTCCTTGGAGCTGCTCCTACATGGCATGAAACATGGGGATTGAGCAAAGAGGTTCTCCTTGGGGCTGGCCTGAGGATTTTGACCTCACTTTAAATCAAATGACCTCAGACTTTATCCTCACGCTTGCCTTCCATTAGTGGCAGGCCAGGGAGCAACCCAAATATGGATTCTTCTTGGAGCTCAGGTGTATCACCCAGGGAGCCTGGGGTGGGGTCTAGAGGAGACTGCAGCTTCACTTAGTCCCAGACCAGCTCTCCCCACTGAGTTGCACATCTTAAGGAATCCTAAATAGGTAACGGATAAATAAAGTTGTCCATTTATTTACATCCAAGCTTTTATGTGGGGTCTCACTATTTCATAGGTAGGCCAGCAAAAACACACAGATGGCTTAGTGATAGCATATATTTTAATACGATTCTGATTATTACATACAGAGGAAGGAGAGATGAGAAATTAAGAAATTTCGAAAGTATGGCATGGCAGATTCTTTGAAGCTTCAAGTAATCGAGTTTCTCAGTTGTCTTCTACCAAGGATCAGGTGATAGGGCAGTTCTGAGATCCATCTCATTTCTTTGTTCTGTCCAAGAAAAGGGGAAACAAAAGATTGTTTTACCCATGCCAGCAAAGAATCAAGAAGATATGAGGTTTCAATTGGCTATTGAATCTGAAATATGACAAATTGCATGAATAAAAATCTCAGCCTGAGATGTGGTTTCTCAGATGACAAAAAAGCCATTCTGAATTAAACTATTGGAAGTCTCCTGGTGATGCGACACACAAAGAGGTGGCAAATCAGTTTCTCTGAAGCAGAGATTCCAGGTGTAGAGGTCAGACACATGCCTTTTCCCAAAGGGATTTCAAGCCTTAAAGGTATGAGGTTAATGCTTTCACTTTGAACTAGATCATGAGTATAGCACTTTAGCTCTGACTGGAATTGCATATTGAGTAAATAACAGTAAGAACTCTTCTATCTCATTTGATTGTCCACAGCAGATTTCAGTTTAGTTAACATGCTTTACCTCTTTCTATTGAGGACCGGGATTGTACAAAATTGCATCTTTTCATACATAGATGGTTGTTTAAACACAGCTATTCATTACCTGATTTATCTAAACTGGGTTATGGAGTCTCTGATGATTGAAAATTGCATGTATAAACAGCCTCCATTGAAAGGAAATTCTGAAAGGGTGTGCATAACAGTTGAAAGTTCTGTCACTGATGCTAAGTCTTTCTCTTGCCAAATGATGATGGGATGGTACCATCATCAACAGAAGAAACTGCTTATGTGTGACCCAGATCTGAATTCATATTATTAGAGTAGTTCACCCTAACTTTCTTTTTAATCCTCATCACTGTTCCTACTTACTCAGTCAAAACCTGAGAACCTACCTGCTCTCAACATTTTAGTTCATCCCTCACCCCCGATAACCTCCAATCTCATTGGATTTTGGAAACTAAGAAAGGTAAGACCTGATCAGGATCTGGGTGGGAGCCCACCAGGGATTAGCAAAGGGTTTCTAGATAGGGCTGGGATAGAATTCATGCTCAGATTCTGAAAAGCCACTGAGAGATCCTGGAAGATCCACAAGGAGCACTGTCCCTGCCTTTCCCCGGAGTAGGTCATTAATCAGAGCAACTAAGGCCATTTCAGCAGCATACCCTCACCTGAAACCAAATTGGAGTGAGTCCAGATAATGTGTTTCCTCCAAGAAGGCCTGAAATAATTCAGTTACCACATGCTCAAGAACTTGCCCCCAAGAGGACTATTTGCAATAAGGAGGTAGTTTCTATATACTTCTGGGTCCAGGGAGGTTCTCTTCAAGAGAGGGCAAATCACTGCCTCCTTCAAGTCAGCAGGGACATCCTGAGGCATTTCCCACCCCCTGTACCCACTCTGTCAATCTACCCCTCCGTCATTTTATCAGCCCCAAAGGGCAAGAGTCAGTTTCACATGTAACAGGCAGAACTGCTTCAGCCATTTTCTCCAAATCATCAGGCCTCAATAACTGAAGCTGAGGCCATAAAAACTGACCGGACAGTATACTGGACAACTCCATAGGCTCTTTAACAAATGCAGTATCAACTGCTGAGCCAATGTGAGCAACTTTCCTCAAAGTACCTAGCAAGTTTTTCAAAGCAGGTAGTCATGGGTTGGATACCTGAGCTCTCTGGGCCTATACTCAAAAAAACTCCCTACCACTTGGAAATGTCATACTAGGTGGGAAGTTGAAGATGCAGTCCTGGAGATGGAATATGATTTTTGAGGGGATGCCTTGCTGAGGCATAGTAGGAACAACAAAGATTCTTTCCTGATTTCTGATTGCATTCACTCTGAGACCTACTCCACCTGCTCTCTATCTGTCATCCAGCCTACTTCATGGTCCATGGATCTTCTGTAAACCAACATGAATTATGAGCTTCACAATATGGGATTGGGCACTCAGGAGTGATTGTATCAATAGGCCTTGCCATCTCTACATTCCATAGAAAACTCAAGGCCTCAATAGATTTGCCAGCCCTATCAGCCAGAAAATCCATCAGTTTCTGGGGTGGACCATCTTAATTTGTCCATCACTCCTCCAGGCATCATCTGTTACCACACAACCAAACTTTGTGAGGAAATGAGCTGGCCATCACAAAGAGGTTGTTAAAATCTCCCCTAAAATCAAATCATCCTCCACCTGCCTGACAGCAAAAAATGGATCAAGGTCATGTCCACCTCATGTGTTAGACCAACAACATGCTGAGATAGCCCAATGGTTGTTATGGTAGCCATGAAGCCTTGAACTAGCATCGTCAGGAAAGCTTTAGTGCCTATGATAAAATACCTCAGAACCACAGTTCTAGGATATTTCAAAACAACATCCAAAACCACCTCAGCCTGCTCAGGCAAGGAGACTGTTGGGCAGCAGAGTCGGTGTTACACTGACAGCATCCCTGTTCTGTCTTTCTGGTGCAACACGAGGTACAAATCCTTGAAACCAGTGCCTGGGCAGATGGATATGTTCTTGAAGAACATGGAATTCACATGGATGACGGTAACTTTTCCCCACTGACTCGTCAACCTTGGTTGGCACTGCAAGTAGACAAACCTGGGAGAGATCAACTCCCCCAAGCTTATCCCTCCAGGTCTCTGGGATACTTACCAGGTCAGCCTCTTTATCCACAGTCAAGTCAAGGATACTGGTTGTTTTATTATGGACTAACCTGGCATTCAGGAGAAGCACCAGGAGATTAGAGGGTGAGCTGGCATTGCAATCTGAATCTTGAGGGATGAGGAAAGGACCAAAACATGGATGGATTTCAGGAATGGACTTGAAGGCACACAATAACAAGTTATGTAAATGTGTATGCATACCCCTTATTTATATCCTGTTTATTTACCCTTCCTTCTTCATTTTCTTTCTCCCCCTCCTTCTCTTTCTTTTCTGTTTCTATTCTTTGTAATCCTACTTTTTAAAATCCTATAAGAATGAAAAAAAATTGGGGGGTGAAGAGAACACTTTGTATGCATCATCTAAAAGAGAGAAATATTGGCTTAATTAGACCTCCTTGGGGAGCAGATTGTGTATATGAGACACAACCACTGAAAGTGTCCTCTGTCTAGTTACCATCCCCTTCTCTTCAGGCTGGGTGGGAATACTGCAAAGACAGTGGGCAAATGAACTGAAATTGACTTCATATACACTTAGTATGTGTGAAACATTACTTCTTGAGGAAGACAGACTCACCATTTGCAGCAGCGATAGAGGAAATTACAGTGCCCAAGGGTCGTGGTTCCACGAGGGCAAAGACCAAAATAGCATTTCGCTCCCCTCGAGCTACATCCTGTGAAGCCAGTTCGAAGCTGAACGCTTCCTGCACACACACAAAAACATCCATGTCTGATTTATTGCATGGAACAAGATCAATGAAAGTCCAGGAGAATTGACTTGAGCTAGAGATGAAACAGAATTATTTTCCATCCAGAAGGAAAATTAGGGCCTGCATTCAGGGGAAATACATTACTAGGGATTCTTTCTTCCTATTTGAACTTCAGATGAACTGAACCATATAACATAATATTTCCCAGCTACTGGGTTCTATGTTTCTCAAGCCTTCTGTCTCTGTCATTTCTATCAATTTTAGTTCTCCACAGCTAGCAGTAGAAGCAGCAGCTTTGTTAGATATAGATGAAGAAGAGGGATCACTTGCAGGAAAAATGGGTTGACACTGTAATTCTCTACAGCCTGATAATAGTTTTGTCCAGGGGCACTACTAGGCATAGGCTATTAGGTAAACTAAATTAGATATCGGTTTATTTTTAATTGGCAGATGTTTTGAGGAACAATTAACCACAGTGGCAAAATCAACAGGCACTAGAAGCAGGGGCAGAATTTTGTGGGCCCAATAAATCCGGTAAACCCAGTAAGACTACAAACAATGATTGTGATGGGATGCATAGCACCATTGAGGTTGTCGCCTTATCAGAAGGAAGCCTTAAATTCAGAGAGAGTTAAGAATGGAATGAAATCTCTGAAACCATCAAAATCTCTTTGAACAGATTCTGTGTTTGCTCTTTTTAGAGCTCCTTTCCTGTATTTAATGCATTTGAATGGATGAATAGTGAAGGCAATCTAGACCTACCCACATCTACTGTTAGAGAAGTCAATCCTTTTCCTACACGAAAGTCACAGGAGAATAAATGCAAGCATACCACTGAAGTCCTCCACAGCTTCATCATAAGCATCTAGAACAGCTTGGTCATCATCCTGAAATTCAGCCAAAGCTTCCAAGGCCTCCTGCTGAGGTTTCCTTTCCTCTTGATCCAATCCTGCACCGTCAGCCTGGATACCACAAAAGAAGGCAACTGCAAAAAGAAGGCAAAGGAATTTCATGGTTGGGAGAATCTGCACCAGTCTCACTGTAAAGAGTCACTATGACAGACTCACAACAGTGACACATTTGAGGGAAGAGGTATTGGCCATATATAAAAGATGGTGAACTGGGGCAGAGCCAAGGTGGCCTCTCTGTAGACAATGTTTTATTGCCTTTTTATCAGTATCCTTGATAAAGGCACAAGATAAGATTTAGTATGACACTTGGGTTGTTTGGTTTTTTTAGGTGTCAGTTCTCTTTGATGTTGCCCACACTTTCTCTGAACTTCTCTCAATATTCCAGTATTCTCCGTTTACTCTATTGCTGATAATTCCCTTGCTCCCCATCTGCTGGGCTTTTTAATTCCCCCTTGGCCAGCAGACAATCTCTTGATTGTTACTTAGTGGAAAGTGTGGGGTCCCACTGCAATGGCAAGACTGTAGATTTTTCATTCTGTTCAGTGTTCTTTTCTGACATTTTAAAATTTCAGGATATGGCTGTCTTTTCTGCTGTTCTAGACTTGTGGTTTGTTGCAACTGGCTAATTGTTTCATTCATTGTTTCATTCATATTCTGGTCCTCTTTTAATGAACTCAAGAGCATCTCACATTTGATTCACAGGGATTCTGTTTTTAACTGGGGAAGGCAGAAGATCACTCATAAGACAGGAAAGCAACACGTAAGTAAAATTCAGAATTTTCCTCTATCTTCCACCCTTGAAAGCAAAGCATCACATAGGATAGGGCCTTATCTGTTTTAGCCTCAATTGAGAAACATTCTTCCACTGGAAGCTTGACTGCCCTTATTTCTGTGGCAAGTTAAAATCTGACCATTCACCTGAGCATTCAAGGTATAGTGAGCTCCAGGCTTAGTGTCTGATATGCCATTTTGTGGGCTTTGTCTTGCTCAGGTTGTTATATTGTTTGAAAACATTTATGGTGGTTTTGAACTATTTGCATGGGTTAAAATTTTTTTAAAGGTAATTTTACTGAATGGCTCCCTCTTTGACATCTGCTGTTGGAGGCAAGTTGGAAACAAGCAAGCCAAAAGAAAAAAACCCTAACCCTTTTCTGTCTTAATCCTCCTGTGATCCTGGAAATGCTGCTGCCAAGGTGGAAGTGCAATGTGAATGCTCCCCTGTACACCCAGCCAGCTGCCTGAAGAAGGGTGCGCAAGTGACACACACCTTCCTTCCCCATGCTGCACTGGGAAAGGAAGTGCCTAGATGGTGCTTCTGCCCATTCCTCATGGCCGTCGGCAATGGGAGCATCATGTGGTTGCAGACCATTAACGGATTTTTTCCCACTAACGGAATATCCCATGACCATGACAGGTGGGGACACTTTGACAGCAGGATCACAATGACATTGTGCAAAAGCACAACTCGCAGACTGGCAACAATGTGTTCTCATCACAAGATAGTGACTTGATGTAGAAATGGCCTCAGTGTCTTTTGCCAGTATCCTGACATTTAGATGATTAATGTACTGAAAATGGAGGTTCCGTTTCAGTGCCATAGGTGATTGTCCTTATGCTCTTGTAAATTCTTTTTGCCCAGTCTAGGTTGAAAAACAGGACTGGGATCCTGTACTTTCAATGGTTATGCAGAAGAGGGAATTTCAACTGGTGGATCTTATATGGCAAGCAACACCTCCCTGTTCCACACCACTGTCTAATATACAGCATATCCCCTATCCTGTTTTTCATCTTGCAACCCTAGAATAGGGTTGCCAGTTCAGGATCACCCCCATTTCTGAAGTTTCCAGGCCAAAATCTGAGACCTTGGGACAGCCCTTAGTGACAGCATTAAGCATTTGGGCTTAGGTACTAACCACTGTTGTTCACAGCTTGTCATTCAAAAAGGGACTGTTCCCAGATCAAGATAAAATGAAGGGGTTATTCTTTCTAACCTACCTATGGAGATAGGATAATAGCATTTAATCTAGCCTAGTTGCTTCTAGCCTGAAGCTGGATGCAGAGCAGAATGGAGGGTGAGCCCTGGTACTACAATGAAGGGGGAAGCTACCTAAGTAAATTTATAGATCTCCCTTCCAAGAATCTTTTTCAAATTGTAGCAATGAAACAATTATTTCAAATAATAACAAGCTAAGCTGGAGATCTGCAAACAGCCCTTTCCTCTTGCTGAAGATGACCCCAACAAAACTGGAGAATTTGCATCATCATCTCCTGGATCAAGAGGCTATGCAACAACTGGAGACACAGTGCTACCCCCTGACATCTGGCAAACCTACTAGAAAACCTTACAAACTGAGCTATTCTCAAAGTTTAGGTGTCTGTATTCCTCCAAATCACCTGAAAATACTATGATAGAGGAAAGGAATGTCTTATTGTATCAGAGGCTAGAAGAGCTTGTGTGCAAAGGCAGACGGGTTATAGTATCTAGAATTTGCAAACACTCATTCAGAGTATTAACAAAAGGTGTTCCATGTTTTTGTATATTTTAATTACTGTCTGTATGATTATGTTCTTCTCTGTCTTGGCAATTGGGTAATGTGGTATTATGTGCCTCATTGTTGTTATGGACCTTCAAGTCACTTCTGACTTACAGTGACCCTATCCCAGTGTTTTCTGGGTCAGATGTACCCAGTGTCATCCAGTTGGCTTTCATGGCTAAGCAAGGAATCAAACCCTGGTCTCCAGAATTGTAGTCCAACACTCAGATCCCTACATCATGCTGGCTCCCATTATGTGCCTGCAGACAGAATAATTTGCTTTTATTATGTCCCTTCAGGTCATTCATTTCCAACTTATAGTGACCCTTAGGTGAACCTGTCATGGAGTTTTCTAGGCAAGACTTGTTCAGAGGGGATTTTGCCTTTGCCTTCCTCTAAAGCTGTGAGAGTGGGACTTGACCAAGGTGACCCAGTGGATTTCCATGGCTGAGCAAGGAGTCAAGCCCTGGTCTCCAGAATCTTAGTCCAGTGCTCAAACCCCGACACCACGCTGGCTCTCCTTATAATAATCCAATGCAAGAATACAAGAATACAAAAGCATTAATAAAAGTATAAATACAAGATACAAAGAAAATTAATTTATGAAGTTCCTTACAAGTAATAATGATTTTGCTGCAATTGTAGAAAATCTATGTGGTGTAGTAGTTTGAGTTCTGGTCTAAGGAACTGGGAGACCAGGGCTTGAATGCCCACTTGGCCATAGCAAGCCACTGGGTGACTTTGGGCAAATTACACTCCCTCCACCTTAGAGGAAGGCAATGGCAAAGCCCCATGATAGGTTCACATGAGGGTTATCATAAGTTGGAAATAACCCAAAGGTATAAAGCAGCAAAGACAATAGCAGCTTTAACACTACATTTTGAATAAATATCTATAGATAGTCCTGGGTCCTTTCTGATCAGGTCTTCTAATTCTTTAGGTGAAAAAGAGAACCTCATTTATACCTACAAGAATGCAAATATTGGATGAGATCCTGTTGTTGTAGTAAAACAAGGTAAGTTCTTCCTTCCTTCCTTTCTTTTCCTCTTTCTTTTTTATTTTTTGCTGTTATGTGCTGGGAGTGGCAACCTTTGCATGCTTAATTAACTGGCTGGTTAGCTTTCATGTCTGTTGTAGGTATAATAGGGACTACCTAGAGTAAACTTCCTGTTGTTTGGTCAACACCCACTTCCCCTTGCATGTTCTCTTCGTCTTCCCTTTTTTTGTTCCTCTGCTTCCCTGCAAGCATGTGGTCTCCAATCCTCACATGCTTTCCTGTAAGCATGTGAGTTCTTATTTTAGTCATATCTTTCTTCAAGAATTTGAACCTGTGTAAACTATGCACAAGATTACATGAGTAAATCCTTTTTACATATTTTAACTAAACTGTTTGTGTTTATTTTGAGCTAAATTAAGTGTGTCTGGGAGATGATAAAATGAGACTGGTAATCTGTTGAATTTCTGCTTGTGCATTACAAAATACTTTGCTGATTGGGAGACTTATCACTAAAAATCTCTCAATTCCCCAGCATTATGCAATGGATGTGTTCAGTTCATGGTTGCATAAGAAGAACTGCACAAATTTAAACATCTTGCATGCAATTGCATCTCCTCGGAGGGTACTTAACTATTTTATCAGTGTTCTCAGTGCGCCGTTTAATTTACTAGGGTTGAAGAATTCCATTCTGAATTCCCCACTGCATGAGAAGACAAGAAGCATGTACGTTTTCAAGTACATACAAAAGTGGGACAGTGCAACTACTGCACCAGTATGACAGTGTAGATTTCCATTACACAAGCACAATTTAGGATATCAGTCATCTTAACAGCCACTGAAAATATTATACGTACCAGACAGACCATGCTGGTTAAGGTAATTCCAGAAAAGGGGTAACACAACTGGAAAGCCTCCCTCCCTGACCATGAGCTGCTGGCCACAAATAGCATGAGAGCTATCTGAAGGACAACCTCTGAAGATGAGCACAGTGCATGAGCACCATCTTCATGACAGTAGGCACTTGGCATTTAAAGAATGTGAGGCTCTAAAAGTATGGACTTGTGCTTGTGGTTTCAGCTGTGTTCAGAAATTAATCAAAATTAACCAAAATTATGTTCAGAAATGGACCAAAACTCCAGAAAAAATCATCTCGTTCCATTCAACAGACTGGTTACTGTACTTTGCATAAATTGAAAATTCTGAACATTTTCTAAAAGCAGCCCAGTGTGCAATACCATACAGATAAGGCCTCTTCTTGGCACAGTGAAAGACACCCTACATGTAGCTCCATTAAAAAAAAATACCCAGATGTTAGGTGGAAAGATGCACAGTTCCCACCTGTCTGCAGATCCTTTGAAATCATTCAGAAAAAAGATAACTACATTATTACTTAGAATCCTCTCAGTAAATAATGATTAGATGATATCTAGGGTGCGCCAGCTGCTAGGTGGGGAGATAAACAGCCCAGCAGATGAGAAGCAGGGCAGTTATTAGAAAATGGTAATAGGGTAAATAGTTTGTGAGAATGAGAAAGTGCTTTCATGGGTCAACATCAAAGAGAACTCATTCTTTTGGAATAAAGCAAGCTTTTTTACCGTACCACATCTTATCTGGCATCCTATTCTAGGGTGCAGACTGAAAATCAATGAAATGTTGTACATGGAAGGCTCCCTTGACATCCTTCCAGCTAGCTGTTGTTGTTGTAGTTGTTGTTGTTATCTCAATTTTCTCCCAGTAATGGGATTTCAAGATGGCTAACAATGTATTTGAAGCAAAACAAATTAAAAAGAATACAGAAGCATGAATAAAAGTATAAATATAAGATATAAAGATAACTAAATAATTTATAAAGTTATAACATTAAATATCAAAAATATTAAAATGCATTTAAAGGCTATGTAGAGATCTTTAAAACATCCAGTACTAATTCTTTCCTTGAAGACATCTCTATTGCTTAACCCATCTCTGTGATTCTTTGAGGGAATGGTGAGAAATCAAGCAATCAAGATGATCCTACATTTGTGTTTCTGCAGTTGCTTTCTTTTGTGGGCCAATAGGGCTGATGATGCACCAGTTCAAGAGAGAAAGGCCATTTCCGCACTAAACTGTTATAGCACTATTATTCCTCTTTCAACATCCTTTGGAATCCTGGGGTTTGCAGTTTAGGGAGGGACCTTTGACAATAATAGCGTTGTAACAGTCTAGTTCAGAAATGCCAAAAAGGCATCTTGGGAAGGTTTCAGAAGCTTTGAATGAGCATTGGAACCATTGCATATGCATTGCCTACAGAAATGATGGAGTGATCAGACAGAATTCATTTGACGTTGTAATGTGAATGTTCTGACAAGTTATAGCTATGCTGGGATAAACATGTGTGTGCCCATAGATTATGTAGGCAGTGGGACAGAGTCACCAGTCAGCAAAACTAACACTGGCACCTATGCAAGTACTCTAAGGTTACATTAGTTCTGAATTTACCCATGATAGAGAACTGAGACTCCCAATTGCCACTACCTTCCTGGTGATTCCTACTTATCCTCCTCTGGCATGTTCTCCATCTTGCCTAAGCTGGCTGTAGGGACCTGAGTATTAAATGTGTTTTCATTCTTGGAGACATAAGCAAAGTACTTCTTCAAAAGCAAAAGGGAAAAAAATGGCAGAATGTACAGAAGACAAGACAGTCATTGGGTCTGTAGGGCCATTTAAAAGATTCAATGAGTTCACGAATGGATGAATATGACTTCTATCAATAAGCATGAACTACTGTAACCAGCAGAACCTCCATACCCAAAGACCACATACCACGGATTCTCAAGTCATGTAATGGAATAGATGTTTCCTTTCAGACAGACCTGTTACAATCATCATCTCAGTTTTCCTTTCTTCCCAAAAACATTTAGAAAAAAATCAACCAATTAATTAATTCCCCATTGAATTTGTAAAGAAATGGCGACATTTTGCCCATGTCTTCTCAGAAACCAATCAGAATACAATCTTCACGCATCTCCTTTCCTCTGATTTACTTCATGAAACAAATCCAGTGGGACTAGAAAGTAAATCTAATGAGGAGTCAGACATTTCTAACTCACCTCACTCACTGCCAGTATTCCCTTCCAATATTCCCTGCTCAAACCAGCTGCCCTTCTTGGTCTGCAGGTACAGCTTCCTGAATTGTTGATTACACAGTCTATTTGACAGTTGTCCTTTGTAATTTTTTTCTCCATTTTCCACAGAACCAGAGTTACAAACTGGTGATGGATATTTTAGCTGGGAGGAATTCACCCAACTTAACTTACCTACCATTTACATGTAGAATTACATACATTGGTATAAACGGTGGAAAAGAGGGGTATGCAGGATTTGTAGCTGCATAGATGCATCCAGAACAAGGCTGGCAAATGTCCAAACGCAGTCAAAACAGGGAAGACAGGGTGATGGAATTCCTTTATCCCTAGAGTTTCAAAATCTACAAAGGAGGACTGCCCTCATCTAGGAAACAAGGCTTACTTTCACATTTAAGAAACTAAATTCTAGTCTATGGAGTCTCTGGAGCAGCAGAAAACAAGCCCACTCCCTCCTCGACATGACATCCCTTCAAATATTGAAACATGGCTATCATGTCCCTTCTTAACCTTCTCTTCTGAAGACTAAACATACCCAGATCCCTAAGATGTTCCTCATAGGGCATGGCTTCCAGACCCTTCACCATTTTGGTCGCCCTCCTCTGGATACGCTCCAGCTTGTTGATATCCATCTTGAATTGAGGTGCCCAGAACTGGACACAGTATTCCAAATGAGGTCTAACCAATGCAGAATAGAGAGTTACCATTACTTCTCTCTATCCAGACACCATACTCCTATTGATGGAACCAAGAATAGTGTTGGCTTTCTTATCCTAGACTTCTAGATCCCTTTCACATGCACTGTTATCCAGCCACATGTCCCCCATCCTATATTTGTGCCTTCCATTTTTTCTGACAAAGTGCAGGACCTTACATTTCTCTCTGTTGAAATTCATTTTGTTAGCTCTGGCTCAGCTCTCCAATCTGTCAAGGTCATTTTGAATTTTGATCTTGTCCTCTGGCGTATTAGCAACCCCACCCAATTTGGTATCATCTGCAAATTTGACCAGCATGCCCTCTACTCCTTCATCCAAGTCATTGATGAAGATGTTGAAGAGTACTGGGCCCAGGACAGAACCCTGTGGCACCCCACTAGTCATTTCTCTCTGGGATGAAAAGCAGCCATCGGTGAGCACTCTTTGGGTTCAGTCGGTCAAGCAACTACAAATCCACCTAACAGTAGCCCTGTGCAGCCCATATTTTACTAGTTTCTTTGCAAGAATGTCATGGGGACAAGTAATCTGGGGACAGATGTTACCCTGTGTACTGGGGGTCCCGGGAGGGACACCAAAATGTGCTCAACTAAAGGTGGGGAAAATTAGCTCAGAGCACTGCTTAGCGTTACCAGAGGCAGGGTAACGTAGCAAGATCTTGAACCCTATGTCTACAGGGTCGGATCGAGTCAAGGAGCACGCAGAAGTTGAAGCAATAAATGATGTTTTATTAGAAACACAAGCAGAACAGTGTATGCGGCACACTCACACAAGATAACTAAAGAAATAAAGGTTGGAGTGGTATAGAGGGATTTTTAGAGGAGTTGCTGGTTTGGGTGATACTTCACCTGTCCTGAAGCCCGGAAAAATGTAGAGCGAGGCTGGGGTGCGATGTAGCTCAGTACATGGAGCTGAGGGGAGGCTCGCCAAGCAAAGCGGTAGCAAGGCGGGATGAAACTCGGGAGCGTTCCGAGGAAGGTCTCAGAATCAAGGGTTTTTATAAGGAGAATTGTGACTGCAGGCTATGCCGTACTTGGGGGAAAACAATAGATTTGGAGTTGGAGACAAAGCCTCCGAAAGGTCAGAATCTGAATGATTGAGTTATTGTAGCGGTTCTTAATAGAGTAGCCACTATGCAAATGCAGAGTACTTGGGTATTGCATAGTTTACCCATCAAGCTGCTGTTGCGGGGCAGAGGCTCTTTCGTAAGTTGCGTGCATATCTAATTAGGGTACTTGCCTGGAGGTCTTCTAAAGCTGTGAGTCGGCTGTTTTCTGGCCTGGCTGTATTGTCTAGGAATATTACAAAGATAATCGGCCGAGCCTATACGAGTACTTGTCCGGGGGGCCTCGCAAGCACGTGGAAGGGAATAGAGAAGTGAAGCCGAATTACGATATCAAAAGGATATCTTTTAATATCCCCAAAGCTCAGACTAGCCAGGGCAGTAACACAGGTAATCACTAATGGTGAGCCTAAAGGTTTTTATAGCCAAATTAACTTCAACGGAATGTTTCTATCTATCTATCTATCTATCTATCTATCTATCTATCTATCTATCTATTTATTTAACATTCAGAACAACAGGAAGATTCAAAAGATTAAGGATATGGTTGCTGGTGGGTGTGAAGACATGGGGTTTTTTTAATCATGGATGGACTCTTTAAAGTTGGGACTAAATCCTGGAGAGGACCTATTTCCCACTGACATGGAATTCCCCAGTTGCCATTGGATTAGCCCTCAGGAGATTTCAATCTTAATGCAAACAAAAAAAAAAAAAAGGAAAGAAACAAACTCGGAACACATCAGAGGGGATCCATCTATTCAGATACTCTCTTCATTTTACTAATTGCAATGGGTACCCTCATCAAAAGACAGGAAAACCAGGCACACACTACAAACCTTGGGGAGTTCATCCATTCAGTCACAACGTGATCAGATTTTTTTTAACTAGGCCAGACTCTGCTTAGCTTCCAAGATCAGATCCATCAGAGTGTGTTCAGGTGAAACAATTGTTGTTCCCCACTGCTATCCCTTCGGACCGCGAGACTGAAAGTTCCTTGCCATTTGCCAACTAATCTGCATTTTTCAGAGGTTTCTTTATCAGTTTTTGATCACCAGGGCTTCCAGCTCATGACCAATGCTAAAATCCAAACAGGTGGATTTTTTTTTAATTTTGTATTATTTTTTAGGATTTTGTATTATAATATAGTGCATAAATTAAAATACATAAAAAGGTCTCAGTCAGATGTTAGGATAGGCCAGTCTAACAAGCAGGCAAATAAAAACATACACAAAAGAAAAAAGAAAAAGAAATGCAAGCTCATTAGTGCCATTTCCGCACTAGATTGTTATAGCGCTAATATTGCACTTTCAGCATCCTATGGAATCCTGGGGTTTGCAGTTTAGGGAGGGGCCTCTGAGGAAATGGCCTAGGATAAGAACAGGTTGGGGGGTTCGGTTGGAGGAAGATGGCAGCATCACAGCCAGACGGGTTTCACTCCTACATTTATTTCCTCTTTCTTATCTCTGTTTCTGTTTCCTTCCCTTTCCATCCTGTGAGCAGTTTAAGCGTGTGAGAATTTATAACTGTAAGTGGAAACAAAACAAAATAGTTGGAGTAAGTAGGGCAACTGGTTATTGAAAGATGTTGAAGGATATTGAAGATGTGCAAAATATGTTGTAAGAACTGTAAATGAGAAGGACTGACCTGGAGTGATTTTGTAGACTAAGGCCAGATGAAGCTAGAACTGCTGTTGTCATTTATACAAGGGCCATTTCCGCACTACACTGCTATAGCGTGATTATTCCACTTTCAACATCCCATGGAATCCTGAGGTTTGCAGTTTAAACTGCAAACCCCAGGATTCCATAGGAAGTTGAAAGTGGAATAATCATGCTATAACAGTGTAATGTGAAATGGCCAAGGAAACACTTAATAAGGGGAAAAGATCATGGTGGCAGCTCCGAGTGGTTATAAATTCTTGGCCTCATCCCGTCTATTATCAACCCTCCTCTAAAGAAAGCAAAGTCTCAAACTTAAATTACTTGGTTCTATATAAACAAGAAATATGAGGGTACGGCTGAGAAACAGCAGCTCCCATATACTAATGTTGGCCTTAAAGGCTCACTGTGCAATTGTAATAAAGCTCACAAAGACTTCAGTCTAGTCAGTGCAGCAGCTGAGTTGTCCTCTGCAAAGAGCACAGCAACTCAAGGGTGAATGCAGGCTGACAGATTAATGCTAAAGCTAATTTCCAAACCAGCTTTAAATAATAGTCATGCGATCATGAAAGAGCCCCCTTGCCAGTCCCCCAAGACAAAATGATGAGGGTCCATCAGTTGTTGAATGGCTTGTATTACTAACAGAGGACATTGAACCTTTAAAATCCTTTTTGGCTGATTGTAATAAAATTATTACCATTCTGGAAGAAATTTGAAAAACTGTTAACCCAAAAGGTGGGGTACCTTGGGGTCCACCACCATTGTTAGTGTCTCCTTAAAAAGAGAGGCCTGCAAGAGAGGAGTAACTTTGGGATCTTTCCACTTGTGTATACTGGTACTAAACGTGAGGCACAGGCTGAAAGTCAAAAGAATGTTTTATTTGGAGAATTCACAGAAACAAAAACAACAACAACAAAAATCAGTAAGGTTTTTGTTTTTTTAACCAAAATGCAAGCTTTCCTACAAAGGTATTGTATTTGCATAAAACTGAGTTTTTGTGGTGATTTTTTTTTTCAGAGAGGAGTTGGTATTTAGCAGGTTTGAGTTGAAAAATCAGCCCATTTGTTAAAAGCTAGGCATTACTGTAAGGTCTCACGAGTGTCTTCTGGGTGTTTTGGGGGCAGTGAAAAAGAGGCCAGGTATCACCTGTGAGCCAAAGGACACCTCTTTCTTCATCCTAAGCAAAGGGACTTGGAAATGAATTTTTTTACCATACTTCTAGTGAAACTCAGACGTCTTCCATCCCCAAGTTCTAAGCTGTCTGTGGCTACCCAGAATAGCTGCCTGGAGGTGATGTTGGGATGGGTGAGGATCAATATGTTGAAGTCAGATGAAAGGGTCAGGTGACGGAAACCTGCTTTGGAGGTGGAGATCATGTGGAAGCCCATTTTGCTTGCTTGGTAGGCTTGAAAGACTGGGTCTCTTCTATTTCCTCATTCATGCCCCTGCCCTCATGTCCGGCTACTTATGGTCCTGATGTGACAATTTGCATGGTTTCTCCAACAACATTTCTTTACATTAATGAGTCGAGTGATTTCAAATCATTATTCCAAAGTGTTTTTAAGATTCTTATTTATTCAGAGGAATACTGTCAGTGTCATAATTTCATCTATTGCTCCAAGCCATAATGTGTTTGAAACAGACAGAAAAGCTGACTTCTTGGCAGTGATGTAGGGACGTGAGGGCGAGGGGGGAGATTCACCCCAGGTGGTAATGTTTTTGGGGCATCCCAGCCCATAGCCATGCCTCCCTGATCCCTGGTCACACCCCCGTGCACCCTGGCCATCCCCCCACATATCGCAGCCACACCCCTGAGGACAGTGGCCACACCTCTCCCACCATAGCCCCGCCCCCTTCCACCCCCCGTCCACACACTCCAAGTTCCACTACTGCTTCTTGGTGAGTGATGTGGGATAATTTTTCTATACTCCTATTCCGTTGTTTGAGATCAGTTTTTTTAGGAGACTAGTGAGCTTGGCTTCTCTTTTCCTCTAAGAAAGAAATGAGATTGTTAATTAAATACACTTTTTTTCTTGGAGATACAAGGAAAGTACTTCTTCAAAAACCATGCAATAAAAAAGGGAACAATGTAGAGGAGACAAGATAGTAACTGAGGCCATTTCCGCACTATACTGTTATAGTGCTATTATTCCACTTTCAATATCCTGTTGAATTCTGGGGTTTGTAGTTTACTGAGGCCAAACAGGTCTCTGGAAAGAATTCTAAAGGCCCCTTCCTAAAGTGCAAAACCCAGGATACCATAAAATGTTGAAAGTGGAATAATAGCACTATAACAATGTAGTGCGGAAATGGCTGCAGTATCATTAAAAAGACAGAAGAAGTTCACAAAGGGATGCTGAATTTGACTTCTTTCAGTAAGCATGAAGTATTGTAATCAGCAGAACCTCCATACTTGAAGACAGCATACCATGGATTTTCAGATGATATAATGGGATAGATGTTCCTTTCAGGTAGAACTGTTACCATCAGTATCTCACCTTTCTTTTCTCCTCACAAACATTTTGAAAAATCCAATCAAGTTATTCCTCCATTAAATTGCTAAAAAAATGTCCAATTTTGTCGATGTCTTCTCAGTAACCAATCAGAGTACAGTCTTCGCACATATCTCTTCCCCTCACTTATTTCATGAAACATGAAAACTCAAACCATCAATTCCACATTGAGACCCCCTCTTTTCTTTTCAAACATTTGGCTTGGCTTTCATTTAAGAAGATCAACAGGACAACCCATGTATGTACATGAGAAGTGCATTGTGCAATCATTTGACCCAAGGGGAGAATTGGAAGCAGGCACCACAGTCAGATAGGTTTGCACATAACTTTGCAAGTATAGATGTCATTTATTTTTTCTTTCTTTCTTTCTTTCTTTCTTTCTTTCTTTCTTTCTTTCTTTCTTTCTTTCTTTCTTTCCTCAAAATAATTGAAAAGCAAGCATGTTTTAAATGATAAGGGTTAAATATTTGCTCCTAAAATATTTGTTCTTCTCTAACTGCTCATTCATCAAAGGATGCTGAAACGTCATCATTTTGAATGAGTAGATGTCATAGCCCTTTCTCTCATGGAGATTTTATCCCTTGAAAAGCCCCTTGACAAGGAGATGTGTGTAGGCACAGTTGATGGATCAATTTAGGTACACTACCTTGAATGAGAAGACAGAAAATCCTGAAGCAAACACTTTAAATGCCGCTTTCATATACTGGGTGTGACTGAAATACCAGTCCACTTTTGTTTCCCAGCTGTAATCGTGGAGGTTGAAATTAGGTGCTGAATCAGTTTGGGAAGGAGTCTCTCTCTCTCCTCTCTCTTTCTCTAATTCTCGTTCTCTCTCTCTCCCTCTCTGGTCCTTTCCACATGCCATCTTCATCTCGCATTGGGGATGGGAGAAAGATGGCATTCACATGATGCTTCTGCATGATGTCGTCCAGTCTTATCCTTCCCATCCCCACACAGTGTGATCATGCTGCAAATCATTGACAAGTTCTCCCCATAAATGACTGCTGATTGTACTGCCCTCCTACCACCCACTCCCATTTCCTTGAGGCGTGGAGGTCCTGGAAGTGCAATGGCTGTGCTTCCTGCCCCAGTGCAGCCCGGGACAGGACCCAGCTGCACTGCAGAAGGAAGAGAGGGGCCATCGTGCTTCCTGCATTTGTGCAGGCAGCCAGTGCACAGGGGAGCAGTCCTGTTGCACTCTGCTCCTGGGAGAACCACTACCGAGATCGCCATGAGATACTGCCATCTCTCTCTGTCTCTCTCTTACACACACACACACACACACACACAAATATTACTCTTCTCAGCCCCTGCTGCCAGCTTGGCTGCAACCACAGTCTGATCAGATGAAAAAAGATTTATTTGAAACTTCAGGATCTTTACAGAACTTCCAAAGAGAGAGAGAGTTGCTTAGCATGAATTGTGAGACAGAGAACAGAACATTCTAACATAGGTGTCATCCTTTCTGTGGACAAACATATGTTCTTGGTCAATTGTCTTAATTGACTTTGACACAGTTCTTGCAAAAAGACAGAGTGGCTTGTTTAGAAATATTTAGGAAATCAGACACAAAACACTAAATGTTCAGAAACATTTTTACCCCCAACATATAAGGGTGACATGTTCAAAAAGGAACACTTACTATTTATCTTTGCAGCATGTGAATTTTGGTAGACACACTCAAACCGGCTCTTGAGTCGCTATATGATGATAGGCAACTACCACCTTGGGCCTCACACCTCTTCCAAGACTCTTTCTGTATTTTGATCCTTAATCGATTGTCCATGAAATTGGAGATATAAGGAACTAGAATGAGAAGAGACAGAGGTTAAGATATAGGAATGAGGCTATTCGTTTGTATGATCCAGAGATCATTCACCATTGTAGCCCATTATGTGAACGTAAGCAGCAAGCATGATGAAGGATATTTGGACATCTCCCCCCGCCCCAAATGGGCCACATCACAGTGTGACAGTATAAATCTACATTAACACTGTGGTGTGGTTGTTATGCCAGACCCCATGTGAATACCAACATTACTCAACTGATTGCATATCTGCCAACGAGCTTGCTGATTTTCCCATTTTGCAATGGGAACTGCCCAATGGCTCCTCCTGCAGGTCCAATGAATGAAGTTTCTACTGAAGGCTCTGACCAAGAGTTATCCACCATCCCAGAATATGCAACTTCATGGACAAAGGTTACTTTCTTCACAAAATTATGAACTCTGTATTTTCAGTGTGCACTGACCAAAAAAAGTCTGACATGCATAAGGGGACTTGCATGTGTGGATGACACCAGAAGAACAGATGGGGAAGCAGAAATTTGGATCTCCAAAGAATCTTTGTTTGGAAGGATGTAAGTCCTTGCTTAATTTCTCCTTGTAGGCCAGAAAGAAAATTTCAAACATTTTGCCTTTTCTAGAAGAGAATTTTTACATATTTTACCATGAAATAAGAAAGCATTATAAAGATAGAACCACCATGGTACAGTGGTTTGAGTGCTGGACTAGGACTCTGGGAGACCAAGGTCTGAAAATCCGACCACTCTGTCGTGGTAAGCAACTAGGTGACCTTGGACACGTCTCACTTGCTCAGCTTCAGAGAAAAGTAATGAAAAATCCCTTCTGAACAAGTCTTGTCAAGAAAATCCTGTGACAGATTCGCCATAGGGTTGCCATGTTGGAAACAACTTGAAGGCACACAACAACAGCAACAAAAAACAACAACAACAAGAATGATAAAACAATCTCCCTGATAGAGAGTGGGAGGACGGGATGCAGAGGCAGTGGTGACAGGGATCAGAACTTCTTTACCCGCTTCTGCCACACACTTTCAGGGAGGCAAGAGCCATTTGGGGAGGTTTAAAGGCCTTACGTATACAACCATCAACAAAGGGCGTTGCTGCAAGGACAGTGACGAGAAACCAGACCATCTTCATTGCTGAAAATCAAGCAGGATCTCAAGTTGGAAAGCAAGAGAGGGAGGTTCTACCTATACTGGAAGGCTGAATCTTCACTTATTTATACTGGACGGTGATATACTGACATGTGAGGCCTGTGCATGGATGATTGTTATGCAATACAGGAAACACCTTATTCTGCATTCAGATCTTGGTGGGCAACACCTTCAGAAGATGCACTGTACCATAAAAGGTGTAAGGCCCCGCTTTGGGGGTCCCCAATATCAGTATTGTTTGGATGGGCACCAGACCTAATTGGCATCATATGTAATTGGCAACACATTTTATTGGCTTTGATATCAAATTCAAGCCTGAGAGGTGACAGAGAGATCAAACTGAGCAAGGGAAAGAATTTGACTGTAAATGTGAGAAGCATAGGTCAACTCCAAAATTCCTCCAGGTAAGACTGAGTCATCTGCCAGGCAAATACACACCATTCCTGTGGATAATAGGCTTAAACAGAAGCTGGAATTTTCCAGGGAATCCAACTGTGAGGAGCCTACCAGGACACTGATTGACAAATATCCATCCCTTGTACACCTGGACTCCTTCCTCTTTCCTCACAGCACCCATGATAGGCAGCTATTACAACATTCATTATGTCTTTGTCAATCAAAGCACTAAGTCCATCAACAGGCAAAAGACCCATTGTCCACAACAGGTTCCCTTTGTCTTGCATCTGGAACCTTCACAGCCACAAGCATTTTCAGGGTACAAATACCTCTGATTTCAGGATGCCCAGTGCTGTCTCTCGAAGGTCTACCCGTCACTCTGTCTGTCTGGCTCCTGAATGAGAACTGTCCTTAGGTCCTACCTAAGCAAAAATACATTTCTGCTCTTCACTACTCTTCTGGACTGGTAATTGTAAATCCCCCCCAATCCCTCAGCCTCTCTATAATTTTTCCTCCCTTTCTCTTTCAGCTAGCTCTTGTGTGAATGTGTGATAGTGTGTAACTTTTGTGCATGCATGAGTGAATTCTCCTCAATAAAATCATTTATTAGACAATTGTGCTTGGTTTTTGGCTTGGCCTGACCCTGTAAAAACTGAGTTAAAAGATCTCGCTAGGTTGCCCTGCCTCTCGTAGTGCGGTTGCTTGTGCTCTGGCTAATTTTCATTTCTCATTAATTGGAGCACATTGAGGTGTCCCCCAAGGGACCCCAGAAATCAGGGTAACAAAGGGAAGTACTCTATAGAACAATGACTTAATGAATATCCTGGATTTACTGGATTGGAATAATGGGTTCATACTCTTGGGTGAAAATCAGCCAGCTTGAAAGAAACAGAACTATCCCAGGGTCTCTGCTACTACAGACAGCAGTATGACTCTATGATAGCACAGATGTCTGGCATGAGAATAAGCCCTGGTTGAGTTGCTGGCTTTGTAAGTGAGAAGGACTGACATGGAGTGATTTTGCAGACTAAGGCCAAATGAAACTATAGCTAATGCTGATGTTTATAGGCTAACAATATAAAATGATACAAGGAAAAACTTTATAAGAAAATAAGATCATGGTGACAACTTCAAGTGGTTATAAAATTCTTAGCCTCCCCCTCTCTATCATGAACCCTCCACTAAAGAAAGCAAAGGCTCCAGCAAAAATTAATCAGTTCAATAAACAAGAAATGTGAGGAGACGGCTGAGAAATAGCAGCTCTCCTATACTAACACTGACCATAAATGGTCACTGTGCAATTATAATGAAGATCACAAAGAAGACTTCACTCTACTCAGCTCAACTGTTTAGTTGTCCCCTGCAAAATGCCCAGTGACTCAAGGATAAATGCAGACTGCCCAAATGGATGGGTTAATGCTACAGCTATTTGCAGAACAATCTTAAGTTAGTGGTAATGCAAACACAAAAGAGACTCCTTCTCAGTCCGCCGAGATAATTGAGGAAGGTGCATCAGTAGTTGAATGGCTTGTATTACTAACAGAGGACATTGAACATATAAAATTCTTTTTGGCAGATGATCAAAGGATTCCAGTCTGTTTTTCCAACCATCATTGACGCTTTTGTTACCCTGATTTCTTGGGGTCCTGGGAGGGACACCTAAATGTGCTCAAACAATGGGGAGGGAATTAGCACAGAACACAAGTTTGCAATGCGATAGGCAGGGTAACGTAGTGAGATCTTGAGCCCTATGTCTACGGGGTCAGGCCGAGTCAGTGATAAGGCAGAAGTTGAAAATAATAATGGTTTTATTGAAATACAATCAAACACGTGTATGCAACACACTCACACAAGGAACTATAGAAATAAAGGTAGGAGTGGGATAGAGGGATTTTGAGAGGAGATTTGGTATGGGAAATACTATACCTGTCCTGAAGCCCGGTAATAGCAAAGAAGCTGGGGAGCGTGGGTTCTCAGCACTTGGAGGCTGAGGGGAGGCTCATCAAATGGAGAGACGGCAATTCGGGAGGCAAGTCACGAGCGATCCAACGAGACGCTCAAAGTCAGGGGTTCTTATAGGGAAAATTGTGGCCGCAGGCTAGTCTGTACTTGGGGATAACAATGGGTTTCGGGCTGGAGACAAAGCCTCCGAAAGGTCAGTACTTTAGATGATTGAGTTATGACCAGATTGTCAATAGAGTAACCAGTATGCAAACGCGGAGTGCTTGAGAGTTGTATAGTCCGCTCTTCAAGCTGCCTGCACGGGGCAGGGGATCTTTTGTAAGTAGCTTGCATACATAATGTGGTACTTGCCTTGAGGTCTCCTGAAGCTGCATTCGGCAATGACTGGCCTGCCTAGATTGGGATTTGAATGGTTCGGCTATTGTCAGCCGTGCCTGTGTGCATGCTTGTCAGGGGGCCTCGCAAGCACGTGGAGAGGAATGGGTAGAGAAGGCCAAATTATTGATATCAAATGATATCTTAATATCCCACAAGCTCAGGCTAGAAACAGCGGTAACACTTTTCACTGGCTTCTTCCATTTTGCTGTCATTCATTTGAAATAGCTCATCAACCTTTCTCAAAGACTTTTTGACAATGCTTGAGAGTTCAATTTCTTTTAAGTATATTATATTTAAAAATTGTCCTCATAACCTCACACTGCAAACCACTCATGGCCAAACTAAGCAGAGCTTTCACACAGAAATGTCCTAAATCCATTATTCAAAGCTCCAAACAGTAACTGAGGAAACTATCTCATATTCCATCAGATTATTGGTCCATGGAGCCCAGTATTGTCCACTCTGACTGACAGTTGTTCTCCAGGGTCATGGTCTGGATACCCTCCCAGTGCTTCCTGGAGATCTATGGTATTACATGGCAGTTCCGCATTCAAGTATTATCCAGGACTGACTGCATGTGGTTTCCAAAATGAGAGGACATCATTAGGATGGAGTCAGGACAGAGTAACTGACTTGAAACCCAGGAAAGGCTGCAATATTGGAAACATCCTTCTACTGAATGGGGCTATTCATGCCCCAAGCTCAGTGTTGTGAATTCAGACTGGTAGCCATGACTCTTCAGGACCTGAGCCAGGATTCACCCACAGTCCGATCTAGAGATTTTTGTTAACCTCTGGTGGGACTCCCACCCAAGTCCTGATCAGGCCCAACACTGATCCAGTGAGATTGGGGTTATTGGGGGTTCAGAGTAAAGTGCTGAGAGGAGGTAGGTTCTCAAGTTCTCGTTCTTTAAGTAGGAAACAGTGATGAGGAGGAGAAACAAAAAGAGAGAGAATGAACAATTCCATTCGTCTAAATTCTGGCCTGGCTCACACACGAAGAGATTCTTCATTGGATCTCAACAACACCCTGGAATTATACGAATGGATTGGGGAAGAGAGAGAATTGCACCAATGACAATTGCAGTCAGAGGTGGAATACTGGAGACATGACCTAATTTTCCAAAAATACAACTGCTCTGCATTAAATGAGAGGTTCTCTCATGTGGCCAGGAGACTTTAATTTACTTCCGTTTAATTCAGAATGCCTATGTTGTTGTCATCTGAGAAACCACATCCCAGTCAAAGATATTTCTTCATCCAATTTGCCAGATTTCAGATTCAAGAGACAATTCAAACATCATGTCTTCTTGATTCTTTGCTGTCAGAGGTAAAACAATCTTTTGTTTCCCGTTTTCTTGACCAGAACAAATAAATGAAATGGATCTCGAAACTGCCGCATCACTTGATCATTGGTAGAAAAGGATTGAGAAACTCAGTTAGTTTGAGTTTCAGGGGATCTACCACGGCATACATTTGAAATTTCTTATTTCCACCACCTCTCCTTCTGCTCTTTCTAATAGTCATCATCAAAATCATATTAAAAAATACCCTATCCTTAAGCCATACTTTTCAAAATCTGTGTTTTGCCTTTTTGTTTCCTCTATGATCATAAGATAAATAGTTTCATTTCATTCTAAAAACTCATCATCATCATCATCATCATCATCATCATGTTGTTCTTTAAAAGAAATATGCAAATATACCTAATCACTCAGAATCACAATGTCTTGGAGTTCAATGAGTTCTGCGGTGCATTATGATATATACAAATCAAGGTACCCCACTGGAAACATTGTGAATGCATGTATGAAGGCAAAAAAGTGAATGGTCTGAGATTTCTCAGACAAAAGAAAAAAATCAATAAGGGTTTTTGTTTCATAAAATGTAGGTTTTGCATTTGAACAAAGCTCTATTTTTGTCAAGATTTTTATTTTCAGAAGGGAGGTGTTATTTGGCAACTTTGAGTTGAAAAAGCAACCCACTTGTTAGAAACTAGACATTACAATAAGATCTCATGAGTGTCTTCTGGATGTTTTGGGGCGAGTGAAAAAGAGGCCAGGTATCACCTTTTGGCCAAATGACACTTCTTTCTTCCTTCTAAACAAAGGGAGCTGGAAATGAATTTTTCCACCACACTTCTAGTGAAACACAGAAATCTTCCAATGCCAAGTCCTAAGCTGTCTGTGGCTACCCAGAATAGCTGCCTGGAGGTGATACTGGGATGGCTGAGGATCAAGACGTTGAAGCCAAATGAAAGGGTCAGGTTATTGAGACCTACTTTGGAGATGGAGATCGTGTGAAGCCCAGTTTGCTTGCTGGGTGGGCTTAAGAGACAGGGTCTCTTCTATTTCTTTGTTCCCTCCCCTTCCCCCATGCCCAGTTACTTATGGTCCTCATGTGACAATTCTTTGCATTAGATCTCCAAAATTGTTCATTTACATTAATGAGACTACTGATTTCAAATCACTATTTCAAAGCGTTTTTAAGATTCACATTTATTCAGAAGAATGCAGCCACTGTAATAATTTCGTGCATTTCTCCCACGTGTGATCTGTTTGAAAGAAATAGAGAGAAAAGCTGACTTCTCAGGAAGTGATGTAGGATAATCTTTCTGTGGTCCAGTTAGATTGTTTTAGATCAGGTTTCAAGAGAACAGCAGGACCAGCTTACATTTTCCTCTAAAAAAGAAAAGAAACTGTTAATTACATATATCTTTTTCTTGGAGATATAAGGAAAGTACTTCTTTAAAACCATGCAGTAAAAAGTGGAAGAGTATGCAGGAGACAAGATAGTAACTGGGTCTGCAGCATCATTTCAAAGACTGAGTAAGTACACAAAAGGATTCTTAGTTTGACTTCTCTCAAAGAGCATGAACTAATGTTCTTCCTTTTTCTCCCCAAGTGTGACCAAAGGCAGCTTCCAACAATAAATTAGAAACATTCAAAACATTTAAAACTATTAAAAATATTAAAAAGTTTTAAAATTAGCAAATCCTATAATAATGTGCAACTTTTAAAACAAGTTAATAAATGAATGAAAGCTCCCCAGCTCACATAAAAGCCTATTAAAGAAGAAATGTTTTTGTCTGCCAGAGAAAGGAAAGCAGCAAGGGGGCCAGCCCAGCCTTTTGTAGTAGAGTGTTCCACAGGGTGGGAGCAGCATTGAGAAGGTTCTCTCCTGTGTCCTCACTAGGCGAGCCTAGGATGGTAGCAGGACCAAGATAAAGTTTTCCCCTGCAGATCTTAGAGCTTTGGCAGATTTGTACAGGGAGATATGGTCTTTCAAATAGCCGAACCTAGGCCATATAGGGCTTAATAGGTCATAACCAGCACTTTGGATTGTGCCCAGAAACAGACAGGTAACCAATGGAGCTGTTTTAACATGAGACTTATACCACGGATTCTCAGGTCATATAATGGGATAGATGTTTGTTTCAGGTGGAACTGTTACATCTTTCCTTCCACTTCACAAACATTTTGAATAAAACAAACAAGTTATTCCCCATTGAATTCCTGAAGAAATGTCCAAAGTTTGCCCATGTCTTCTCAGCAACCAATCAGTACAATCTTCACACATCTCTCTTTCCCTCATTTATTTCATGAAACAGATCCAGTGGGACTAGAAGCTCAATCTCAATGCAGACTCACCCATCTCTACCTCGCCAGACCAAACCAGAAGGCCCCCAACTCACTGGGGGAGAGGGGTATAAGACAACCTCAAATGGAATTGGGGCATTACCATTCATTGCCACTGTTCTCCCCCCCACCCCCACCCCCACTGAAAATCCCCTGCTCAAAGCACCTGCCCTTCTTGGTCTGCAGGTAGAGCCTCCTGAATTGATGAGTACACAATCTGTTTGACAGTTGTTTTTATAGCCAAATTCACTTTGATAGAATATTTCTGGTTTTTTTAACCACAGGAACAACAGGAATATTGAAAAAAAATAAGGGTGTACTTTTTAAGTGGATATGAAGACATGGAATCATGGATGGCTTCCTTAAAGATGGGACTAAAACCTGGGCCCTTTCTGCACAGTATTTGCCATACAGAAGGGCATCTGGAGTGTCGTGCAATTGTGAGGAGCGATCTGCATGACACACTCATAATTGTGCGACGCTCCAGGGACCGGCAGGCGCCGATGGCGCACCTTTTCATTTTCAGCTTGAAGTCAAAAATGGTGTGCTATCGCCCATTGCTCCCGGGCCCTGCACACACTTACCTGGCATGCGGAGCCTCCAGAACCATGCCGGTCACGCTTCCTGCCCCAGTGCAGGCTGGGAAACTCCCAGGCTGCATTGCGGAAAGAAGAGGTGGGGCTCGTGCGTGAGCAGGCAGCTCGTGTGGAGCTGAAACAGCAGGGAAGTGAGAGCCTCTCACTGGCGGCTGCTCGCACTATCCCCGCACCCCAGTGCCAAAAAAAGGTAAGGTGCAGAAAGGGCCCTGGAGAGGACCCAGCTCCCCACTGACATGGAAATCCCCAATTGCCACTGGGTTAGTCACTAAGAGATATCAATTTTAGTCAAAGAAGAGGAACAAAGCCAGAACACATCCAGTGGAATTCATGCATTTAGATCATTTCTTCATTTTACTCTTTGCAATGCATGCCTTCTATTTTAAGATAGGGAACCTGGGGATCCTTAAAACAAAACTAGGGTCACCTATTCCACATTCATAGTCCTGCCCTTTCTTTCAAATATTTGGATTGAGTTTCAGTGAAGAAGATCAACAGGATCAACCACACACGTATATGAAAACCAAATTGTGCAATCATTTGATGCAATGGGTGAGTTGAATGCAGGGACCACATCCAGATAGGTTTGTGCAAGACTTTGCAGATACAGATGGCATTTATAGTAATGTGTACCTCAAAATAATTGAAAAGAAAGTATTATTTAAAAGATATGGCTTATAGTTTTAAAAAATTACTAAAATATTTGCTTTTCTCTAACTACCGATCCAATAAAGATGTTGAAAAGTCATCTTTCTGAATTAGTCCTCGTAGACATGGCATAGCCCTTTCTTTCTTGGACACTTTTTTCTTCTGAAAAGAGCCCTGTCAAGGATATCTCTGTAACAAGAGATGGATATTCAGGGAACACTGTCTTTAATGAAAACATAGAAAATCCTGAGGTGAACACATTCAATGTCTATTTCATGTGGGTGTCGTGTTAAAAAAGGAGGGTTCTCACCATTTTGTTTTGCATCAAGTGATGCCAATACCGCAGATTCCAACAGAGTCTTCAGACTTACAGATTTTTTGGCATGTATAACCTTGGGCCAAACACTCTGCCCTTAATCTCTTGCTTTCTTTAGCAGCTGGAAAGGGAAGTGAAAAATGTTAAGTTATTGGACTTATGATTTTCTTTCATACGTTCTAAACATCACACACCTTACTATTGTTTATAACCTATTATACTCACTGAAGCACAAGGGTTCGTGAAGGATTTTTATGACATCCTCCCCCTAAAAAATGAGAAGGAGTCCACGTCACAGTTAGATAATTTAAATTGACACTGACACAGTGATGTGGCTGTTATGCTAAACTCTATTTCTACTGAGTACCAGTATTATGCAATTGACTGCATGTCTGCCAATGCACTTACTGATTTTCCCAAGTCTTGCCAAGAAAATCCTGTGACCAATTTGCAGTAGGCTTGCCATGTCGAAAACAACTTGAAGGCACACAACAACAACAACAACAACAACAACAACAACAACAACAACAACAAAACAATCTCCCTGATGGAGAATGGGAGGAGGAGGTGAAGTGGCAAGGGTGACAGGGATTGAAACTTCTCTGCCCCCTTCTGCCACTTTCCTTCAGAAAGGTGAGAGCTGTTTGAGGAGACTTAAAGCCCTTACTTGGACAGCCATCAACCAAGAGCAGTGCTGAAAAGACGGCGACAAGAAGCCAGACCATCTTCCTTTTTGAAAGCCAACCAGGATCTCAAGCTGGACAACAAGAGAGGAAAGTTCTCCCTATGCTAGAAGGCTGAATGTTCACTTATATGTACTGCACCGACACAAAAAGCCTGAACATTAATTATTGTTATACAATACATAACATCATGTACTGCATTCAGATCTTGGTGAGCAATACCTTCAGAAGACGCACTGTACAATTCAAGGAAGTATGCTATGGAACAATGACCTAATGAATATCCTGGATTCACTGGATTGGAATAATGGGTTCATTTTCTTGGGTGAAAATCAGTTGGCTAGAAACAAACAGGACTATCTCAGGTTCTCTGCTATTACAGACAGCAGTATGGCTCTATGATAGAACTGATGCCTGGGATGAGAGTAAACTTTGGTTGAGTCACTGGCATTGCCAGTGGAGATCAGTGTAAATCTTACTGGTAGTCTGCCCCAGTAGAGTAGCAGCACTGGAACAATTAGATTTACCTCTGTGTTAAGACACCACTCAGTCATTGATTCAATGTTTTTGTAGTGGACCATCACGTAGTTTCCAACTTACGAGAGCCCTAAGGTAAACCTATCACAGGGATTTCTTGGCAAGATTTGTTCAGAGGGGATTTTCTCAGCCTTCCTCTGAGGCTGAGAGATGCGACTTTCCCAAGATTACCCAGCAGGTTTCCATGACTAAGCAGGGATTGAAACTATAGTCTCCAGAGTCATAGTCCAACATGCAGACAACTACAGCACACTGACTGGTTGATTAAAAAAAAGCTACTTTAGTTAGTACTAGCCAAGAGGACTCTAACTGGCTGATAAAGATGGCTATATGAAATGCAGGAGAGTAGGTGCCAATCCAAGTACCATGCTTCTCCTACAGTTCTCAGTTCTACTTCAGATGAATTACCAAGGCCTACCAACTGCAACTGAGAGCCAGAATGGTATAATAGGTTGAGTGCTGGACTATGACTCTGGAGACCAGGTTTTGATAACCTGCTTGGCCATGGAAACTCACTGGGTGATCTTTGACACAGCGTATACTCTCAGCCCTAGAAAACCCTGCCATAGCTTCACATTAGGGTTGCTATAAGTTGAAAAATGACTTGAAGGAATACAACAACAACTGCTATCACTACAACAAGGAATATAGCTCATCCACTTAATCTGGACCAATAGGGAAAAAATTGGAACAGATGATTTGAATACACAGCAAATCAAAATATAATGGAGAATGTATATAAGATGCACTTTAGATGGTATGTTTCTCTGGATAAATTTTCAGAGACGTATAAAAATTGTAATAGCAGATGTTGGAAGTGTGCTATGGAGACAGATACCTGCTATCATGCCTGGTGGTCTTGTCATAAAGCTAAAAAATATTGGAAAGGTATCAATTTGTTAATACAAAAAAAAATAGAAATTAATCTGCAAATGACCCCAGAAATGTATCTATTGGGTATGACTGGTAATGAACTAGAAAAAAAAATGTAAAAATTCTATTCTATGTCACTGCCGCTGCACAACTGTTATTTGCAAGAAATTGGAAATTAGATACACTTCCGACAGTAGTGACTGGATTTAAAACTAATTCATATGGCTGTCATGGGCCAGTTGACAATTTTAATAAGAGATGGACATCTTTTTGGATTGAGGATACATTCATATTACACCAGACATATTAGAAAGATTTAAAGATGTAGTAATGCAATTGAAATGTAATGCAATTTTAGTAATCTATAATACCCTTATCTCAGATTAGTTAGAACCAGAAGCATAAAATTATTGGAAAGATTCTACTTTATTTAAATGTGATTTAACAACCAAAGATTGATCAGATGGAAGTCAATGTGTGTCTTTTGAAATGAAGAATGGTGATTAGAATGCTGGTGTTGGAATGTTGACTTTGCTTTTTCATAATAAACTGAGGGGGGGAGACTCTAAAGGGGTTCTAATTAACCTTTGAAATGCCTCACTCTTTACCCAGAAGAAGTGTCTAAAAGGGGAAGGCAGAGGTGTGTGTATGTGCGTGAAGTGGCAGGGCACTTTATCAGGTTTGAGGAGCTGCCCTACTAATCTGAGAGGGAAGAAGTAGGCCCAGTCACAATGCTATTCAGAACCAACACCACAAACTTTCGCTGGTTGCAACTTCCTGCTTGTTAGAATAGATGTTAATAATCCCAGCATTGATTAGAAATCGTCTTTTGAACACATATTTCAGGATTTGATGGAAATATAAGACCAGGCTTTCTTTGATGCCCTCACAATCCTAAGGTAACAATGGTATGCAGCTTAAAGTTGTTCTTAGTCGAAGTTCTTGATAAGTTGCTAACTTTTCATTTGCTGTTATCTCCTTACTGTGAAAAGCCTCTTGTGACAAAGCCCACAAAGGTATTTTAGGCCGTAATCTTAGCTTGTCTCTATTTCATATTCTTAATACAGCATGTCTCATGAAGAAATTATTGAAATCTGCATTCCCCTTTGGCTTTATCATACCACAAAAAAAATCATGCCATCCAAACCTCAGTTCACACCCTTCTAAATTCCACAGTCTCTTATTTGTCAGCATAATCCAATCTTTCTGCCAAACCAGCCAACTTGTGGAAAAAATACAATTTCAAATTTCTTACATATGTTGTAAATTTTAATATTTAACTCTAGGTTTCTTCCCTAGCATATAAATGTCAAGAAGTCATTCTGCCATTGTGAGATTTTGTATTTTACTGAAGGAAAAAGAAATTACATTTAACAAACGACAAATAAATTTGTGGATGCTACAAATGTCTGTTCATTTGGAAGGGGAGCAATAACTACCCTGAGAATAAAATTAAATTATATGGAATAGAGCAGATCTGCTGGCAAAAAACTTTCAAATCATTGCAAATAAAATTATATGCTGAATATGTCTAAATTGAATATGCTAGTTATTCATGCCTTTGAAATCACAATTCTACAACAGGAAAGTTGTTTTCTTCAGCACCGGTTGTACTGCTATCTCCCAATTCAACTATGTTTTGAGGACTCTATGGATCTGCTCTGTTCACCCATTTTTTCTGTCTCAAGGGAGCCACGATCCCTTGGCTCGCTTGAGAAAGGCAAAATGGGCAAGGTCTGACAGAAGATATGGAGGAACACACTTCTCCAGGTGTTTTTATTACATCCTCATGCTCTTCAAGCTCTTCAAGTTCAGTACAACCATACTGGAGAAAACATTGCACTAGATGTTCTACCACAGTAGCAGTAACATTGCTATGAAGGTGTAATTGAATTGCTATAAACAACTTTTTCCTCAAAAACAGCTTTTGAAACCATGACATCTCCTAGGGTAAGTCCTTGTATCAACTAAAGAAGCTTTTGTGGTTGACTACTGGATGATACAATAGTGATATCAAAGTGTACTTTCCTGGATGCCCTTACCACCACACAGTAATTCAGTTGGTTTCGCACCAAAGTTAATGTCAATGGTACTCTTTCCATTACCCACCATGCTTTATTCTTTGGAGCTCTGCAGAAGATCATTGAGGCAACAGGATTCCAAAGCACTGGAAGGGGTACACAGGAGGAATTGTTTTAATGACTTATCACATAGCTTATCTTTCAATCGTGAGCTTCCCCAGTCAGAGCTAAGGGACCAGGAATGACCAAACTAGGATATTTTGCATCCAGAGCAAGTGGTCTACCATGGAGCTAATGGTCTAATGGCTTGATGTGAGATAGTAGACCAACTGAAGCCTAGCTCTACATTTTCCAAATGAATGAATGCCATCTACTAATTTCCAGTCCAGGGAAATCCAGGTACATTATCAAGTTCAGGTTCAGTGGTCTTGTTCGCCTACACACCCTGCACCTTCTTTGGGATTAATGGACCAAAAGTCCTGGCATTTTGAAAGGTTCATTAATCCAGAGGGCTTGCATGTAAAGAAGCTGCAGACTCCTATAAAATGGCAGGCACTCAACTTTCAGAAGGCATAGAACCTTTTCTGTACTTTGCCTTGGTCTCCACCTGGATATCTCAGTCAAATTTCAACAATGCAGATGGCATGGCTATACCTTTCCATCATTTGAGGATTGCTTTTGACTCTTTAGGGTAAGCCACACATTCACAGTGGAAATCAAATGACCCTTCAGAGGTTGTTGTACTAAAACCTCCAGCGTTTTCCCTTATAGGCTATGGTGGCTATGGCTGCTGGGACCTACACCTCCTGGCCTATTCTCTATTTTATATCCAGTCCAGGTTGTGGAAACTTAAAAGTATCCATTATCATTAGACATGGAAGAACCAAACTTACGTCCACTGCATCTGTATTCATAAAGTCAGAGTGAGTCGAACCAGTTTTATCTGCAAACTATTTGCCAAAGTTGCTCTAGTCACTTGTTTCATCAGCATCACTGCACTGGAAAACCATGGAGCTGGTTTGGCTGCACTCTGTGAGAGGGGATGGTCAGGAGCAATCATTCCACTGGTCTAGTAATATCATTATGCCAGAGAATTGTCAGACAAGGCAGCAGGAAGCTCCCCAAGAGCCACCAGGAAGCCATTCAGTTCCATAAGCCTCTTGAAGCAGACCATCTGATTAGATTCCCTATTCTTTCAGAAGTTCTGAGTCCCAACAAGTCCAAACACCACTCTGTTTCCATGAAAATGAAAGAACAAAGTTCACCCATTCCAAGATCTCCATTAGCACAGCTAGCACAGAAGACAAGTTCCAGATGGTACCCAGCAGTATTTGGATTAATAGATGATCAGAGGCGAAGGATTAATAACCTGAGCACATGAGGGTGGTGTGCCAGATGGGTCCTATCCTTAAGCAGCAAACCTTTTTCCAAAGAGATGTTCACTTTGCATATCCCACATGTGTTCCGCAGGTAACCATTCAGTCTTTGCATCCCCAATGCATTCTGCATGGGAGTGCCTTTGGATACAGACAAGGAAACGAGTTAGTGCAAAATGGTTGTTAGAGGAGTCATTCAGTCCAAAAATGTGAAAGCTGTTTTGGACCAGTTACATATCTAGACCTACCACCAAATGCCCTATTTTAAACTCAGTAGCCTAAAGGGCTTCAGGACACATTATGTGCAGGACCACTTCCACCCACATGAAGATGCAAGTGTGTGTTCCTCCACGGCAGGGAATTGAATTCGATGGTCTTTCAACTCTATGATTCTGTGATTCTGTGATTCTATGATTCTATGATTCTATGCTAGGGAGGCCTTCAAAGGCTTTGTTCATACATGTGGAATTTGAGAGATAGAGACTTTCTTCTGGTGACCTCCCTAGGTTCCAGACCCTCCTTCAAGTTCCCACGGTCGTGATGTGATCATCTTTAAATGAATGTGAAAATTTATTTCTGTTTAAACACACATCAGTTTCAAATAATTAAAACATGTTTTGAAACTTTTTAACATGACGTTGCAGCTGTCATATCTATTGAAGATATGACCAGATTCTTCAATGAATGATGTACTTTTTTTTTTAATTCCATGGACTGTATGTCTTCTTGAATATCAGTTGTGATAATTGGAATACACTGCAAACAACAAGAACACATTGAGATTTTTGATTAGATACATTTTTTTATGGAGATACTAGTAAAATGCTTCTTCTGACATAACATGGAATAAAAAATGTGGAATTTACCACAACAGCATAATATTGGATCAGCTTTATTTTTCTGCCCTGCAAGGATTCCAAAACTGTAGTTTTCCCACAGACCATCAAGTCAGCCAAGGGGTTCAGACAGGCTCTGTGATTAGGTATGACTAAATACATGGAGTTTATTCCAGTCTCCATATTTGAAATAAATGAAAGGGTAACATTTCTTAAAAGACAATGCTACTTAATCACCTATTTCCCCTAGAATACTGTTTGTGTCTACCACAGGCATTATTACCCCTACAGAAGTATTTGGACATTTGTTCTGATGCAATACACACCCACATACAACATGTATCAGACTGAACATTGAGTTACATAACGTTGCATTGCTTTGGATTAAAGTTTGCAAAATTCAAGTCCTGGAAAAAGTAAATAATGTGTTCATAAGGAATATAAAGTCTAAAGTATGAAGGCAAAAGCTCTGTGTCATGCACAATGTGTACCATATTTTCTGGCAGATTAGACACACCAGCATATAAGATGCACCCCACGTTCAACAGGTATTTTTCAGGGGAAAAAAATTAATTCCCTGGTGAGGCAAATGAAAGGAGGGCTGCACCAGGAGAGGAGGGGAATAAAAAGAGTGCTGCACCAGTTTTCCTTGGGCCCTAGGAGAATCAAAATGCACAGGAGAGGAGGAGAAGGTAAGGAGTGCTTTACCTGGATTCCACTACCCTTTCCCTTCCTGTTTGCTTGGGCAGGGAGAACTTTGGCTCCTGGTTCATTCCCTATGTTTTTAGCATTACCCATATTTGCTGATGTATAAGATGTGCCCCATTTTCAAAGGGTATTTTTTAAGAAAAGAATGCATCTTATATGCCAGCAGATATGGTACACGTTCCCAAGAGCCTAGAGACATCTCAGTACTGGCCATATCAAGTACAAACAACATATAAAAGTATAACCAATTTGACTTGGCTGATAATAAACTCTAAGCAGGTGTCACACTGAGAGTACAGGCTCATGCAATCAGATGGCTCACGTGACTTGATGGAAGGCCTCCAGAAGCAAAGATCTAAAAGTACCTAGTGTTATGGCACTTCTAGGGGAGGAGTTTAATTGTCTACATAAATAGCAATAGCATGTGTATTTCTATACCACTTATCAGCTAAGTGCTCTCTAAGCTGTTCACATGTGGTAGCTAATTGCCCCCAACAAGCTGGCTACTCATTTAACTGAGCTGCAGAAGGATGGAAGGCTGAGTCAACCTGGAGCCCTGCAGGACTGAACTAGCAAACCTCGGCCATTTCCACACCGGGCTAGTAAAATGGTGCAGAGCGACCTCCAGTGGAGGTCTTCTGTACCGTGGAGTGGACTGGGGCAGACTACTTTTTGTAGTTCCGCACCTCAGTCCAGTTCGGAGTGACCAGAACTGGTCGCACAGCGTGCTTTTTAAAAACCTCTCTTTAGAGGTTTTTAAAAAGCATGGAGCACGCGACTCCGTGCCACTCCGTCCCTGAGCTCCGGAGCAGATTTGCAGGCGCGCACAAGTGCGTGCCTGCAGATCTGCCGGGGACGAGCTTTAGGCTGGCGAGCTTCTCCGGTTGGTGGAGAGCCTCCACCAACTGGAAGCCACCATTTTGAACCCCGGAGCAGTGCAGAGCAATGAGCTCGCACTGCTCCTCATCCTGAAGGAATCACCCGGACAGAGAAGAAGTCCAGGGAGTCCCGTTTTTGCATGGCTCCTTCCCCACGTCTGGAAAGGGCCCCTGTGGCTGCAGTACTGGCATTTAACCACTGTGCCACCAGGGCTCCTTGTGTACTTGTAAATGAAGTACAATGAGTAATCTCTTATCTCATTGGACAATATATATCAGCTGAGAAAGATATAAACAGAGAATTCAAGCAAGTTGGAGCTCTGGGTTGAAGACAAAATCACCTACCATATTTTCTGGCATATTAGATATAAAGCACACCTATTTCCAGACTCTATTCTTTAGGGGAAAAAATCTTTAGTCAAAAATGGAAGGCTGAGTCAACCTGGAGCCCTGCAGGACTGAACTAGCAAACCTCAGCCATTTCCACACCGGGCTAGTAAAATGGTGCAGAGTGTGAGT
This sequence comes from Cyclura pinguis, assembly GCA_030412105.1. Classification (NCBI taxonomy): domain Eukaryota; kingdom Metazoa; phylum Chordata; class Lepidosauria; order Squamata; family Iguanidae; genus Cyclura; species Cyclura pinguis. The sequence continues at coordinate 9,134,324 of CM059599.1, read as the reverse complement.
GACCAACGAAACTCAACAAAACCTTGAACCTATAGTCTGAGAACTGACAACTCCTTAATCCTCTTTAGAAGAAACCTAAGACAGCACAGAGTTATAAAGGCAAATGTGTAGAGTTTGCTACTTTTCATTAGCCTTTGGAATTTGTGCTGATCTTAAACAGTTTGCATTACTTGCATTGTATTTTCCGCATTAAATCTGAAACAACGGATGGAAACCATGCAGAAAAAAACATGGGTCTACTGAAGGTATGTGTTTCCATAGGATTTCTCATGTTCCTTTGCACATCCTGATTATTTTTAAATTATGGCTTCTAAATTATTTATTGATGGATTTTGATATGTATTAGCTCTGTATGTTATTTTAACTGATGTTATGTGTTGCATTGTTTTTTTATTGTTCCCCGCCACAATCCACAGGGAGAGGCAGACAAGAAAGAAAGAAAGAGAGAAAGAAAGAGAGAAAGAAAGAAAGAAAGAAAGAAAGAAAGAAAGAAAGAAAGAAAGAAAGAAAGAAAGAAAGAAAGAGGGAAATGCACGAGCTCGGAGAGGCTGCACCAGTTTGCTTTGGCCTGAGTGACCTTGGAAGGGCACGATTCCCCTCCTCTTCTCTCCCTGCTGCTAAGTTAATAAAGTCTAAGCTACTTTTTTTTTTTTTACTGTGAATTTGTTTTGCAGCGGTTGAAGTAAGCTGAGGACAAAGGGGAAAGTGTGAGGCAGAGAAAAAAACCAGGACAGTTGAAAAAGTGGGATGATGAACCATCAGTTGGCACTACCCTGCCAAATTTGGACAGTTGGAGGTATACTAGAGTAGACTCTAGAACAGCTTCCCAAAGAGGATAGACTTGCACCCTTCGTGCTATCCTTTCATAGGCTGTTCTTTCTATTTCAAGAGGTTCTTCTCATCTCATCATGGCTTGGGGTTGGGAAGGCACTAGTCATGTCACCCTGAACACACCACTCGTCCATGCTGCACTGAATTTAAGATGAGTTCAAGGGAGTATTTATGAGCATGGCAATAGTGAAATAGTTGTGGATAAGTAGCATATTGGACTACGACACGGGTACGGAGCTTTAACTCTAGTTTATGAATCCATCACTGCAACGCAGTATGCCAGTCATTGTTCACCCCAGGGTGTAGACAGAAGAATGTCTGTGACATGGCACTATTTTGATGAAAATTTAAAAGGTTCATGTCACATGAGCGAGGCTGGGATTCCCACTGAACTGATTAGAAAATGGAAATGAATAGTGGTGATGATATTAATAAAAACAAGAATTTAAATACACAAACGAATACTGTAAAGTACTAATTTTTTAAAAAAAAATCTGTGTGCACACTTAGAAATTGTGACAGTGCTGAGCAGTACTATTTCATATTTCTGTCAATGATGGAAGCAGATTGTCATCCCAGTACTCGTAGTAAGACAGAATGCTACATCGTTTCTTACCAGCAAGCACTATCGAGCATGGCCAAAGCCCACTGATTCATCAATAAAATGATAAAGACGTACAAACAACATTTTTTAAAAAATCAGAATCATGTTGACATGTTCATATACGGCTGACAGTTTTTGAAAGCACAAGTGAAGTTTCACATTTGGCTCCATTGCTCATGAATGTGCATTACACATAAATGGACATTGCACATTTCACATTCTGCATGGACACTTTTGCACACTCTTTGTGCAATGGATTGCAAAACTGTTGTCTTTATCCAATTATGTACACTGCAATTCAGTGAAATATTTACATCACACAATTAATGCATAATTCCACATGTGGAGATTTTTGCTACACAACACCAAAGTAGGACCTAAGCTAAAAAGACCAAACACCTATGGGATTCCTGAATGCTAGCTATCGTAGAAGCGCTACATTTAAAGCTGAATATCCAATATTATGGAAGACAGGATGATCAATGCCTTTGGTCATGTTCAGAGATGTAGACGTAGATGTAGATGTAAATTATTTTTATTTATTTATTAAAATGTTTCTATCTCATGTTATATTTGAGGATGTCAGGGTAGTGTACAATAAAATCAACTGAAGACAATAAATAATAATAAAAATGGTTTTGTAAGACTAAAAATATATTAAATCGTTTATCACTTAGCCCCAGACAATTTAAAACCAGTTAAAAGAATTTCAAATAATACTGACTGTAGCACAAGTGCAAAATGGATAAAATCAATTATGCCCCAAAGACCTTTAAAAAAAATCCACAGTTGGTGCTGGTATAACACCAATATTGGTGCCAATTGGGCTTCTGAGGGGAGGGCATTCCATAACTGAGGGTCCAGAGCAGAGAAGCCCCTCTCCCATGCTTTCTTACAATTTACTGTCTCCACCGGTAGGGCACAAAGGATGTGATGACCTCTAGCTTGCTTTATTTCTCTCTGCTGCAAGAAAGTCCTCAAAAACCGGTCAGTTTTTGTTTATGGAACCTGTAGATTTTCAATAGGGAAACAACATCTTCAACTGTAAGTGGCTGTGACAGAAATTTTCAGTTTTCCTATATTATCTCAGTAGATTGCTACCACCAAGATAGGTCTCACTTAGCCCTATTCCAGAAACTATGCTAGCATTTTTTTTCTTTTGCAGGCTAATGAAATGGTGATTCTAATTACTTGCAGAGTTTCTGTTAATCTCCATTAAACAACCCAATCTATAAACCATGATAATGATGAAAATGATATGTTTTGTTTCTCTGGATTCTGCCACCTGTATTTCTCCATGTTGAAAGCATTCACAACATTGTAAATTTCAAGCAGGACTGTACACCTCTGTCTCCAGAGAAGATTTACAAGATTAAAGATTCTTCATATTGTATAATTACCTTCCAAAGCTTCAGCAGCAGCAACTAGATCAGCTCAGCAACTAGAAGCTCAGCCAAAGCTTCCACAATCTCTCCTTGTGGCTTCTCCTCTTGAATCAGCCCTAAATCATCAGCCTGGACAATGCAAAAGAAGACAACTGCAAAGAGAAGACAAAGGAATTTCATGGTGGTAAGATCTGTTGTTGCTGCCAAGAGTCACAATGATTCATCTACCAATTACACCAATGTCTTCTAGAAGGATCTCAAATGTGTCTATATATATTGGTCAATTGGAGTGAAGCCAAGATGGCTTCCCTGTAGACAATGCCCCATTGGCTTTGAATCTACATCCTTGATAAGGGCACAGGATAAGATGTAGCACAGCGTCTGAGATTATTTTATTCATTCTGTCTGAGTCCTCTTTGATGTTGCCAACAGTGTCCATACATTTTCATCAGCATTGTCATCTCTCTGTTTATCCTGTTGTTCTTGCCAAGACTTCAGTTGCTCTCCATCTGCCAGGCTGCTTAACTCCACATCGGACAGCTGACATTTCCCAAATACAATCCACTAATTATTATATATCTGAAGGGTTATGAGATAGATGGGAGAAGTGAACAAGGAAAGACTTGGCGTTTTAGGGACTTCACAGTCTGCTTTTGTGAGATTCTTCTACCTTTTCTTGTTTTCATTGCATAAATGTTGTTTCTGTTGTTTTAGAATCATAGAAGAGATCACAAGGGCCATCAAGTACAACCCCCTGCCATTGTTGTTGTTATCATCAACATTAGTATCAGCATCATCACAGCTTGATTGGGATTCAAAGTGGCTTACAAATTAAAATGATTGCAATAAAATTAAAACATACAAGACAGTCAGCATTAGAACTGAATTAAACTATTGACTGTATTAAAACAATTTAAGTCATTTCCAAAGAAATAGCCATTTAAAATATGGATGAAACCAAGATATAAGGTAAAACAAAGATGAACACAGTTAAACAGTGCAGTTTCAAACCATACAAGGTCTTACAGGGCTTTCCATTAGAAGCCTTCATTTTAAAAAGCCAATCTGAATAAAACAATTCTTCACTTGCCTGCAGATGGACACCAAGGAGGGAATCCCAAGTCTAGGGGCAGCCACTGAGAAGGCCATCTCTCATGTTCTCACCAATTATACCTGTGAAGATAGTGGGACTGAGAGAAGAGCCTCTTTGGGTGTCTTAGGGCCTGGACAAGCTTATGTGGGGAAATGAAAACAAGTATATGGGAGTTTTGTTTTGTTTTTGCAAATAATCACAGAATAAGAGAATCTTAGAGCTGGAAAGGGCCACAAGGGCCATCTAGTTGTTATCTCACTGGAAAAACCCTATCCCAAGGTCTACAATTTTGATATTAAAATATGATTCAATGTGCCTGAGAGGTCACCCAGATGGGCACATAGGCAGCAATGGTCAAAGATCGAAAACCAGGTCAGGCCAGTAAAATCCCCAGTTGCATAGCCCCAGGAGACCTCAAGCTGTGCAAACCCACAATAAACAAAATGTCCTTACCCCCTGAGAAGCCAGCTTGAGGGGGTTAGCTTCTTTGCCCCAAGCTGAGCAAATATTCCATCAGGCGAGGACCATTTACATGAAGTCACACCACAAACTAACACAACCGAAGATCCTGAGACTTTGACAACACCTTGCAATCCCATCACGCAAAGGAAATTACCATTGGGGAGCTTCGTTATCACTCCAATACCCATTGTTCTCCCCGGGAAGGGATTAGTCCTACAGGTACTTTTTCCCCTACAAATAGTCCCAGTTTTTGAGCTGTTCTTTGGATCACTCCTGGTCATCCCAGCTGACCATTTCTCTTTCCTTTGAGTGATCCCCTCAGCCCTCTCTGTGCTGAGCCCCACTTCTCCTCCGTCTTCTCGGATCCAGGACTTCAGGAAAAGGTGCAGTACTACCCCAGCTGCACCCCTTCAATACTCCCCTATCCAATTTCCTCTCTTTTGTTTCTTAATAGCTCTTGGGTGTGTGTGTGCATGATTGCATTGGTGCGTGAGACTTGCGTTCAATGAAATCATTTATTGGACATTCTTGTTTGTTTTTTGGCTTGGCCTGACCCCATAAAAACTGGGTAAAAAGACCCTGCTAGGTTACCCTGCCTCTCGCATTGCTATTGCTCATGCTCTGGCTAGTTTCCATTCCCCATCACTTGGAGCATACTGAGGTGTCCTCCAAGGGACCCCAGAAATCAGGGTAACATAGTCTAACCTTCTGCCATGAAGGAATACAGAATTAAAGTATGGATACACAACAGTAATACAGAATACAGAACTCTGCTAGCATTTCACACTCCTGAAAGATGGCCATCCAACCTCCGCTGAAAGACCTCCAAAGAAAGAGAATCCACCACACTCTAATGTGGTTTATTCCACTGTTGAACAGCTCATACTGTAAAAAAAAGTTCTTCCTACTGTATTGGTGGGATCTCTTTTCTTATTCTATAAATGCCCTATTTGAATGCCTTGTAGTGGGTTACAGTTGATTCATTAAGGGCATGGGGACATGTGCTGAGTCTGCAGGGCTGACTGCAGCTTCAATTCTTGGAGATCTGTTCTCCTGTCAATCAGAATGCATCTGGATGTCATTCTCACTTCCTCCCTTATGAAAGCAATCTCTGGCGCAAGGGGGAATTTGCACCAGGAGCCCTACTTCTCCTAGTTGCACTGGAGATTTCTCATAGGAGAGGATGGGACATTAGCCCACTGCTTCCCAGTTGATGGGGAACAGATTGCAGAGGATGTTTCCCTATGACAATGGCTTCCTGGTATGGGAATGCAAGAGAAGCCAGACCATGATGATGGTTCCACATGATATCGTCACAGTTCCGCCTTTCTCACATTGCCAGTCAGCGTGATTGTGGGCTATATCATTGACTAAATTTCTCCATCAGTGACCCATGATGGCTCAATGCTCCTGTCCTTCCAGGCCATGCAGAAGGGCAGGAAGCATGATGGAGGCATTTCCTTCCATAGCTCAGTACGGAAAGACCCTGGTTGCACTATGAAAGGCAGATGCATGTCACTTGCACTCCCTTCTGCAGGGAGCTGGCCTGGTGTGGAGAGGCCGTTCTCCACACCCTTCTCCCTTCTCAACAAAGACGCTGCTGGGATTCTGATAGGAAGACAATGGGATCGGGTAAAATGCAGAAATGGCCTAAGATGGGATTCACCATGCAGTACCATAACTACAGCATTTACGCATATGTCAGTCCCTGATAGGATACAGGCCATTGTTTTCATGCTGACATTACTAAAGGCTTGTCAATAATAGAATTATGCAAGTACAGCACATTTACAATTGTTGGGTGACAGCCCAATAATTCTACAAGAAACCCATGACGTAGATGGGGTTTAATTAGCCTGCAGCAGAAATGAGTAGGTTGGGAAACAACTGAGGTCTAGAGAATGGTAGGCATTCTATTACTGTCCAGTGAATTCACAGCAGATTTGGTTGAATGCCTTTGCTCTTCATTTACTAATTATTATTTCATTATCTATCTATCTATTTTATATTCTTCTTGTCCCATGTGAGACCCCAAGTGTCTTGCATTGCACAAAAAATAAGTTAAGTAACAATCCACTTAAAAACTTTAATTTAGAACAATAAGACTCACATGAAAACCTTGAAAGTATTTCTAGCAGAAGCATGAAAAAAAGGATGATGTTAATCTGTTCAACCAGGTTTGAACAAAGAGCAAGTGGAGAAGAGGGAAGGAGAGGTTTGTCCCCAAAGATGAACACAACATACTGGCCTGAAACTGTAAGGATTGTTTCAAGAAGCATAAAACTCACAGTACTTTGACAATGGCAATGGGCACTAAAAATCAACCAATAACAACAACAAAAGCCTTCTTTGGCTGTTTAGAGAAGGGAAGTGAACAAGTAAAGAATAAGTCTGCAGCTTCAGAAAGACTGAAGACTGAACAGGTAATAGGCAGAAAATGAAACTACTCAACTCCTGTTTTGCCTTTATTTTATCTCATGAGGGGATGAATGTTTGAACCAGTGAAATGTGGTGGCACTGATGCCAGCCAAACACTGAATCTACTCCAGCTTTTAGTCTGAATTTTAAAGGAGCGATCCAAAATGCTGAACTCTATCCCCCCCTAAAATGGGGCTAAAATCTTGGATAGTTCTTCTAAATTTACTGTATTGCTGACAATGCAGCCACTAGCCTCTCTTTCACATCTGGGAAAGGTAGATCAGATCATATTACAAAGAGGTGGAATGTACCTACACGCTGGGAGAAAAAGAAGAAACCAAGTAAATAAACACATACATCTCTTGGAGAACCTTTGGAAGTTGCAGAAAAATGTCAGTTCATCCTTACAAATTGCCATTCAGCAGGATGTTGTCATTCTGCATTGGATGGGTCACGGATGACACTTATGCACAAAGTCATCTGTGTCCCATCGTTCTCCTGTCCCCAACTAGTGCAATCATGCCGCAAATCATTGACGGGTTTTATCTGTTAATGACCAGTGATCACACAGCCCTCCCTTGCCCTCCCACACTTAGCTGAGCTGCAGAGGGTTGGAAGCACGATGGACATGCTTCCTGCCCAGTGCAGCCTGGGACAGTGCCCAGCTGCACTGCAGAAGGAAGAGGTGTAGCTACCATGCCTCCTCCATTCCCACAGGTGTCTGGTGTGGAAGGGAACGCTCCTGTCACACTCACCTCCCGAGAGAAGCTCTACCAGGATCCCTGCATGATGCTGCTGGGATCTGGTAATGGGCAAAAAGGGCCATAGAAAGCTACTACTGTACTAACTGAGATGGAGATTTGCACAGAGCACTTTCTTCTTGCCCTGAAGTGAGCCCAACAGAACTCAAGGATTTGCACCTTATGCCCACCTGGAAATGACCCATAAAAACTGGAGACTCAAGGGCAGGCACTGAGATCTGACAACCCTAGGAGACACTGAGAAAATCCAGTGATTCACAGGATTATTTTTGTGGGGTGGGGGTGCTATTTTTCCTTTAGTTCACAGGTAGAGGTGTTCAGCAACATGGCGCTTTCATAATGGTGGCATAGGTGGTATCAGAGAGATTTGCACATTTTCAACCCTGAGTTCTGTGCATTTCTGTAATGTGCGAAATGTAGGGATGTAATTCTTCACCACATTTCTTCACTATGGCATCACAAATAGTTTCAGTGATTTTTTTCCCCCCGAACATGAAAAAGTCTTTGAAAACCACACAGTTTTTGAAGGCTATTCACAATTTGGGATTTATTCTATATGTAATTCACATGTGGATTTTTTGGACTGAAAGCAGCATTGTCTGTGAAGGAAACAGCATTTTCTGCATAGAAAACAATATTTTAATGCAGAAATATTAGCTGAAAAGAAATTCCCAATTACAGCTTTTTTCTGCACAGAAAACAACACTTTCTGGGGAAGAATTAATATTTCTGTGTTGTGCAGAAATAAGTTCCAAACTGTGAAGATTCGCCCCAGTCCAGGAATCATCAGAGCTTTTTGAAATTTGAAAACACAAGTTTTTTGTCCATTTTTAAAATATTTTCAAATATTTTTCCACCCCTAGCAAAATGTGAAGTGGTGACTAATGTTATCTTATTATTCAAAATTATTAGGACTGCATAGTTTTCAGCCTGTCTTTTTGTGCTTGCTGTCTGTTTACACGCTTAGCCACAATGTTAATTTTACATGCAGATTTTCTGCAGAAGTTGTAAAATACAGTGCCCCCCACCCTAAAAAAGGATGTGATTCTTCATCCTCCCAGGGGCTGGAGAATCCTTGTCTTCATGTCTGGAAATAGCTTGCCTCCACTGGAATCTCAATAGCTGCAAAATTCATTTGTATTCCTATATAGTGACACCTTGAGGTGAAAAAGTTTGTGAAGGGAGAATGACATAGCTGAGCAACCTCTTGATGAGTTTCTGTGTGTGAGTGTGGGTGGGTGGGTGGATGCGTGTGGGTGTGGATGTATGGGTGTGAGGGGAGTATTTTCCCATATGAGTAGGTACCACTCAGAGTCTAGACCTCAAATAGGATTGCAGATGAATGAGGAAGATGAAGTCAGTATTTAAACTGTGAGTCACCTCTCATGTTTGAATGTTTGCAATCCATTTTGCACCCAGTGGAGGCTCACTTAGATTTTGACTGGACCAGAAGTAGTAGTAGTAGTAGTAGTAATCATTGTCATCATCTTGTTTTCCCAAAATTCCAAGTAGATTTAAAAAAAAGTAAAGCAAATGCAGATTAAAGCTTCCATAATTAAAACATCCAACAGTTAGAATTGAACTCAGCAGAATTAAAAGCCATTTTAAAACATACCTATGAAAAAATGAGAAATATGGATGATACAGCACATTGTTAAAAGTCTCTTTCCCCATAAATAGTTCCCAAAGCCCTATCAAAACAAACGAACAAAAGGTTTTTACCTTTTTTATCATGAGAACAACAGAAAGGAGGCCAACCTAGCCTCTTTAGGAAGGGAGATCCAGAGGCAGGGTGCAGCCACTAAGAAGGCCTTCTCTTCCGTTTCCATAAGATATGTCCAAGGGAAGAGTTGCATGTTGAATCAATTGAATTTTCTGAAAATTCCTTAAATGCTCTCCTATGTTCTCTGATTCTCACACCCCAGTCCTCACAGTGAAAGACGCTTCTAATAGTACTTAAAGTACTAAAGTTGGATCTAGATGTATCCCCAGAACCTGAACTTATGGTTGGATCTGGATTAAATCATCGTTAGTACAGACACATTACAATCAATGGGGAAAGCTTTTCATTCAGAAACCTCTTACTAAGTAACAACCAGTACAGTATAGCTGCTGGACAGGAAGGTAAACATTCCAACAGACAAGAAGCAAAGACACTGTTAGCCAGAACAGCCGAGCAAACAGAGAGCTTGTGCTCAGGACAAAAGTATCTAGATGGAGCAACATCAAACAGAATCAGTTCCTTTAAAATAAAACAGCCTTTTATACTGTACTCGGTCTTATCTTGCGCACTTATCAAATGTCAAGTTCAAAGTGCAATTGCAAGGAAGTCACTTTAGCACTAAACTAGTTTCTGTTGCCAGCCATTCTGATTTCTGCACAACATCCTATATTTAGGGTCCTAAAATCTTACCCCATATCAAGGTGATATGAGATATCCCAAATCCTGTATTTGAGACCAGGTGCCAGCTACTGCTAAGACTGACAGCTAAACATTTAGTATATATGCAGCAATTGGGCCTTACATACCAAATGCCAGAGATCTGTTTGCTGGGACCACAGCTAGCATGGCATCCCTCTTCCTCCTGTCCATATGGACAGGCTCGTGCCAAGCTTTGGAACACATCTTGTGGTGGGTGGTCTCCTATAACAAGATTTGTGTAAGTTTTTGAACTCTTACAAGAGCCTTAAGATCTTGCAATAGATCCTTCTTACATGGAATTTAAGGTAGCAATATATAGACCCGTGTGGTACAGTGGTTTGAGCATTGGACCACAACCCTGGAGATCATGATTCTATTCCCTGCTCAGCCATGGAACCCCACTGCGTGACCCTGGGTGTGTCACACACTCTCGGACCCAGAAAACCATGTGATAGGTTCACCCTAAGGTTGCCATAAGTTGGAAACAACTTGAAGGCATACAACAGCAACGACAACAAATTTTCAGGAACAGATGGCATACCAGTAGAGCTTCTTCAAGCTACAGAGACAGAATCTACTCTAGTTCTAATCAAAATTAGTTGGGAGTGCTTTGATGTGTGTTCTTGCATGGCAGGGGGTTGGGCTGGATGCTCCCTGTGGTCTCTTCCAACTCTATGATTCTATGATTCAAAAAATAGTCCACAGATTGGAAATGCTCAATATACATTGCAATCCCCAAAAAAAGGGATACCAGGAATTGCAGTAACTACAAGACCTTTGCATTAATTTCCAACAAAATCAACAAAATTTTTTTACCATATATGAAATGAGAAATGCCAGATGTCCAAGCTGGGTTCAGAAGAGGAAGAGACAAGAAGAATCGTATTACAAACTTATGTCGGATAATGCATTGCACCCAAGAATTAAAGAATAAAATCAGCATGTGTTTTATAGATGATAGCAAAGCCTTTGACTGTGTAGAACAAGAAACACTATGAATCACTGTTAAAGAAACAGGTGTGACACAATATTTGATTGTCCTGATGTGTAACCTGTACTCAGGACAAGAGGCTACTGTCAGGACAGAGTAGGGAAAAATGGAATAGTTACCAGTCGGCAAGAAGGTGAGGCAAGGCTCCATTTTATCACTCTACCTGTTCAACTTTCATGCTCAACAGATCATACATAAAGCAGGATTAGATTTGCAGGAAGGGGCATGAAAACTGGAGAAAGGAACATCAACGGTTTAAAATATGCAGATGACACCACACTACCAGCAGCAATAGCAAAACTTGGAATGATTTCTGAAGAAAACAAAAATAATAACCACAGATGATTTACATAACCTTAAAGCAGACAATGAAGACATTGAAATAGTTCAAAAGTTCCATACCAAAGCCATTTCCACACCAGACTGTTATAGCGCTATTATTCCATTTTCAACATGCTATGGAATCCTGGGGTTTGCAGTTTAGGGAGGGGCCTTTAGAATTCTCAGCCAGAGAGCTCTTTGGCCTCAGTAAACTACAAACCCCAGAATTCCACAGGATGTTGAAAGTGGAATAGTAGCGCTATAACAGTCTAGTGTGGAAATGGCCCAAGTCTCAGGCATTAATGAGAATGGAGACTGCAGTCCAGAAATCAGAAGAAGGTGACTAGGGACCTTTCTGTACTACACAGTTACAATGTATTATTCCATTTTCAACACCCTGTGGAATTCTGGGTTTTGTCCGACAGACCTTCCAAGACTAGCATTTCCATCACCTCCCATCAATTGTCTTGCTGTTCCTTTAATAGTTGATTGATTGTTGTGTGTTTTAGGGGGTTGGTTTTAGGTGGATTAGTGGGTGGGGAGGATTGGATATGTTTTTTAATGTTTTTAATGTATTAATGTATTTAATGTTGTTCACTGCCTCGATCCATGTGGAGAGGCAGGATAGAAATAAATTTTTATTATTATTATTATTATTATTATTATTATTATTATTATTATTATTATTATTCAAAGTACTGACCTTTCAGAGGCTTTGTCTCCAGCCCCAAACTCATTGTTTTCCCCAAGTACAGACTAGCCTGCGGCCACAATTTTCCCTATAAGAACCTCTGACTTTGAGCGCTTCCTTGGATCGCTCTTGGCTTCCATCCCGCCTTGCTGTCGCTTTGTCCAGCAAGCCTTCCCCTCAGCTCCACGTGCTGAGAATCCACGCTCCCCAGCTTCTCCGCTTCTAACCGGGCTTCAGGACAGATATAGTATTTCCCATACCAAAACTCCTCAACAATCCCTCTATCCGCTCTTACCTTTATTTCTATAGTTTCTTGTGTGAGTGTGTTGCATACCTTTGTTTGATTGTGCTTAAATAAAACAATTATTATTAATTTCAACATCTACCTCATCCTTGACTCGGCCTGACCCCGTAGACATAGGGCTCAAGATCTCGCTACGTTACCCTGCCTCTCGCATTGCCAGCTTGTGCCCTGTGCTAATTCCCTCCCCATTGTTTGAGCACATTTAGGTGTCCCTCCCAGGATCCACAGAAATCAGGGTAACAGGCCTCTCATTGCTGGGTCACCTCAGTCAGAGTTGACTTAACGACAGTTAACAACAACAACAACAACAACTTTCTGTCAGAGTACATATCTTGGAATTCTTCTGGACTTGTACCTATTAATTTTGAAATTGTTTATTTTGTACTGTAGAAGCTGACCTATGACTCAAATCAATTTCCATGTATGTATCTACACAGAGACCTTCCCAAAAAACACAAAGATAAGAACGATGTTATGCTACAGCTGGCAGACAACACTTTTCACTTTTGTTGTGTCATCATCTATTGCAGAGCAAGTGATAGCTTGGCAAACAGCAGAGCGTCTGTGTGTGGGTACCCATGTGTTTTTTGGTTTCTATGGGAGACAAGGCAAAGTATTCAGTGAGCAGAATCAGTATCTCACTCTGTTGCAAAGTGCCCAACTTCTTTCGAATGTTACAGAGGTGCACTTCAGAACCTCTCATTCTGTCTATATAGTTTTCCCCTTTCCAGAAAAAGGACTTCACTTCTGTCAGTCTTCCTCCAAGAAGGTTTCCACTCTATCTTTGGCACCTTTTCTCAGAATTAGCTCTTTACTCAAGGAGCTATTCTGGGGAAATGCATCTCAAGTCTACAGGGAAGTATGCTTAGAATCATAGAATCACAGAGTTGGAAGAGACTCCAAGGCCATCGAGTCCAACCCCCTGCTATGCAGGAACACCCATCAAAGCATTCCCAACAGATGACCATCCAGCCTCTGCTTAAAAACCTCCAAAGAAGGAGACTCCTCCACACTCCACTGAGGCAGCAGATTCCACTGCCGGACAGCTCTGACCATTAGGAAGTTCTTCCTGAGGTTCAGGTGGAATCTCCTTTCCTCCAGCTTGAATCCATTGCTCCTTGTCCTGATCTCTGGAGCAGCGGAAAATAAGCCTGCTCCCTCCTCAACGTGATATCCCTTCAAATATTTAAACATGGCTATCATGTCCCCTCTTAACCTGCTCTTCTGCAGACTAAACATACCCAGCTCCCTAAGGCGTTTTTCATAGGGCATGGCTTTCAGACCCTTCACCATTTTGGTCACCCTCCTCTGAACACGTTCCAGCTTGTCAACATCCTTCCTGAATTGAGGTGCCCAGGACTGGACACATTATTCCAAATGAGGCCTAACCAATGCAGAATAGAGTGGTACCATTACCTCCCTCAATCTAGACACCACATTTAATAATGTTTCCAAAACCAAATTAGAGACCAAAATCCTATCATTAGTCCCAGCTAGAGTAAACTTGTTGAATCAAGAGGATTTGTCTATGCATTAACTGTAGGTTGCCACATCAGGACTATTTCAGGCAGTGAGATTTCAGAGCAAGACCTAGGCCATTTCTGCAACTTACCTGTGCCCAGTGCGGTCGCGTGGAGATCACACAAGCAGCCTCTTTCATGAGGCTCTTGCGTCCCCGCTGCTTCTGTTCCACAGGAGCTGCCCGCCGGTCAGCAGGCAACATGAGGGCTCCGTCTCTTCCTTCCGCAGTGCAGCCGGGTATTTTCCCAGGCTGTGCTGGGGGAAGAAGTGCGAGGGCCGTGGCTTTGGAGCCTCTGCATGCAAGGTAAGTGCATGTGGGGCCCTGGAGCGATGTGCAATCACGCACCATTTTCAGCTAAAAGCCAAAAATGATATAGTGCGCAATCGGTGTCTGCTGGCCCTGGCAGCATCATGCGATTGTGAAGACGTCGTCTGAAATGCTCCTCGCAATCACACGACGCTCCAAAGGCCCTGTCGCATGACAAATGCAATGTGAAAAGGGCCCTAGAAGTGACTCCTTGTGATTACACAGGATGTGGCCTTGGTGGTATTACAATGATGATGTCTAGGGTTGTGAATTCAGTAATCCTCCAGACTCTGAGGTTTCTGGGCCCAAATCTGAGACCCAGGAACATCCCTCAGTGATGCCATTAAGCATCATGCATTAAATACCAACCACAGTTGCTCACAGCTTTATCATTTAAACACACATACATAGAGAACATGTATTTTCCTGCTTGGAAATTAAAAACAGAAATTTTAACTAAAGGGGCCATTCCCAGATCAAGATGAAATGAGGGATTCTTCCTTCTCAATTACTCTGGGAAATCAGATAAAGAATATGTAACCTAGCTGTGACGAAGTTGCTTTAGGATTTAGCTATTTGGAATCCCAGCACAATTTGATGGTGGGTTGCTAGGCAACAGGAATAGCCCCCCAAGAATGAAACCGAGTCCAGTGATGTGCATCAGAGGAGCTCCTGTATGAGAAAAATTCTGTAAATAGCATAGTTTCTGTGTGCCTTGAGCCTTCAATGAGAACTAACCAGAGAGGGTGGCTTGAGTTGTGGCTAAGCAGCTGTGGAAAAGACACAGAGTGCTGGTGTCTTAAGTAGGGGCTCATTGCCAGATTCTGTCAGAAGTCTGACAGTTTACAGTAACTGATACATGAACTCTAACAAGATACTTTATTTCCAGTGTTACCATGATAAATGTTACAGTTTGTTTTATAACTACTGAGTTGGTCTGAGTTATCTAAACTTCCCGGTAATAAAGAGAATACACTACCTTAAATAAGTTGTTTAGTTCTGAGTGAACACTTAGACCCTAGTCCTGTTACACAAAGGTAGTGACAAAAAGGTGGACTCAGGGCTAATGGCTACAGTTAACACATAGATATTGATAGGGTACCTTATTAGTGTGGAACTGCCAAACCAGCCTGGAGAGAAATAAGGGCCTGTCATGCAAGCTTCTAGCCAGAAGATGGATGAGAAGAAGGATGGAGAGTGAGTCCTGGCACCAAAATGGCTGGGGAGGAAGGAAATAAGAGTATAGACACACACAAGCACACACACACACATCCCTGGAGATTCTTTCAGTGGCAGCAATAAATTAATTAAGCATTGCAAATTGTAGCAGCTTGCTGCTGTACTAGGTGTGCTGGAGCTTTCCACACTGCCCTTTCCACCTGTCTGGAGCTGAGCCCTCCAAAATAGAAGAACCGGCACTCTCATCTCCTGCCTGGAGATGACCTGTGAAAACTGGGCACTCCGGGCCAGGCCTTGAGTTCTGGCACCCCTGTTGACGTCACAAAGGACAGCCCTGATGATGTCATTAGACATGATTCATTAAGTTTCCACCACAGCTGTGCAGAGTATGCCATTCAAATTAAATGAAAAAAATATGATGACTAACAAATAAATAAATAGGTAGAGGTATGTTTCAGGGAAGAAACATTCTGACCCTAACATTCTCACCCTCATCTTGAGGACCGGAAAAGGGGGTCTAGGGCCTGAGATTTGGAAACCCTTCAGGTGCCCCCTTTCATGAGCCGGACCCTAAGCTGCTTGGAGCTTCAAAGGTTGAAACCAATGCATGTGAGTAATAGGGAAAGATGATTTCATTGCTGTGCATCAATTAGCAGCTTAGCTGTCAGAGTTTTTGGATCAACTGAAGCTCCAAGGTGCATTTCAAAGTAGCACCTCTAAAGCATGCTGCAGTAGTTAAAACACAACATTAAAGACTCCTGCCAAGTGAGCAAAAGAGGTAGCTTGCGCATTAAGCAGTTTTTCATTCTTTTTTGAAATGCGGGCCTCACCAGTGCTGCCGCCTAAGAGTCCAGAGACAGAAGACAATCAATGAATACTCCCAGCCCACACATTTGCCTTTTTGGGAGAGCGCATTGCCTTCAAGAATGGACTGAATCCAAATCTTTAAGCAAGACTAACCAGAAGCGTCAATCAGGGTTTAATTTCAGCTTGTTCACTTTCTTCCCACGCTTTATCAAACTTAGACTGTTCTCTTGGTATTGAGTGACAAGGAGTAATGGAGCTAGATGTCATCTGCATATTCACCACACACCACTCCATTCTGAATGACCTCAAACGGGAACTTCATAGAGATGTAGAGATATGGAACGACCCGGGGACAGAACAGAACCCTTTGGGACACAATACACCACAGACACCATTTTCTGGTTATTATCTGACAGGAAGATTCAGAATTACTGCAGTACGGTAGCCCAAATCACTTCCTGCTGAAGGCAGTCCACCAAGGCAATCAAAAGATTTCATAAGATTTTGGTTCCATAATCAAAAGATTTTTGTTCCATATCCTAGTGCAAACCCAACTGAAATGGCTCCAGAGACGCAGTGTCATTTTCACGCACAAGCTAACTCCAGCCGCAGAAATTAGGCTTAGAAGTTTACTAAAGCTTATTATAGGTGGTGGATATGTCATGACGCAAAACATTTCTGTAAAAGAGTCCACGATACAATTCAAAAGATCATAAATCTAAAGTTTGAAATGAAACCTGAAATGTATTTACTTAATATGATGGGACCACAGAAAGAAACAAAAAAGAACTGAAAGATAATTTTATATTTGATAACAGCTCCTGGGCTATGTTATGCACAGCACTGGAAAGAGAAAATGGGTCCAACCGTGGAAGAATAGAAACCTAAAGTGGTGGACATGAAAGAAATAGAAAAACTTTCTAGTTTGTTAAAAGACATCTCAACAATTTGATAGGGAATAGTAACCTGTGACAAATTGGATTAAGCGTAAGAAGAGATAAGATTTATAGATGTATAGAAGTAATAGAACAAAGAAAGTGGGTGATAAGTGATTAATAATTGTAATTAATGGATGCTCATTTGTTTAACTGTTAAAATTATTGTGAACAAAGTTTGGCAAGAAAAGAACCATATATTATAAAGGAGGTTGTAACATAAAAACAAAAAGAGGGAATAATTTGGAGAAAATGCAAAAAAAAAAATGGAATCAGGAGATGGGGGGAAGAAAGAAGACTATAAAATTATGTGTAATTGTAAAATTACAAGAAAAGATTAAATTTTAAGATGAAGAATTTTCTAATGATTATATGCTTATCCAGGAACAGTAAAGGAACAGTGCCACACTCTGGCCATTGCCAAGACTAAACAACTAGAGAATTCACAGTGCCTTGAAAGTGGTAACACTATAAATTTGCACACACATATATTCCATTTGACAGTTGATTGAAACAACTCTTTTCCCAGGCTTACACCCCACCTATCAACATCCCTTCCTTCCCAACATACTTTTTTCTCACGCAATTCAGCATCCCCATCCAGCCCTTTGTTTAAAGCACTACATGGCATTAAATGGCATGGCATTACTGGCATTAAATTTCAACATACTATAGAATCATAGAATCATAGAGTTGGAAGAGATCCCAGGGGCCATCCAGTCCAACCCCCTGCCATGCAGGAAGACCCATCAAAGCATTCCCAACAGATGGCCACCCAGCCTCTGCTTAAAAACCTCAAAAGAAGGAGACTCCACCACATTCCACTGAGGCAGCATATTCCACTGCTGGACAGTTCTAACCATCAGGAAGTTCTTCCTGAGATTCAGGTGGAATCTCCTTTCCTCCAGCTTGAATCCACTGCTCCTTGTCTTAAGCCCTTTCCGCATGAGGTGCATGAAGCGGTTCATGCTGTTTCTTATCAGATCCAAATAACGCAGCCTTTCCCTCATTTCCTTCCGCACAGCTCCTCCGTACGTTTTCTTTTGATTCGGAGAAGTGCGAGTTCACGCATCCACTCTACTTTGGCAGTGACCACTCCCACTTATTCCCCTCACCCCACCCCGGTGGCTGTGATTGGCTTATTTTTTTTTTCTTCTGGGTTGGTATGTTTGTATGTACCTTTGTAGGTACATATTTGCCAGTGTATAAGAGGCAGTTTCCCCGCCAAAATGCCTTCTGGAAATGAGGTGCCAATATGGTAACTCCCCCCACCCAGACAGATCACCTGGCAGAGCAAGGTTGGGAGAGCGATCTTGCGCTCCCCGCTCATCTCTGGCCCGCTGTCGGCATGATCCTGCCCCAGGAATAGGGGGAAGGACCTTCTTACACACACATGCACGCACGCACACATGCTCCCCCCTCCCTCCCTCCCTTTCCGACCTCGGCAGAAAAGTTTCCTCGCCAGGAGGAGAGGAATGGGGGAAGCAGTTTCTTACACACACACACACACACACACACACTCTTCTTTCTGCCTGGGCAGGGAGGTTCCCCCCACCCAAGCAGATAGGACAGGAACCGGGAACAGAGTACTAAAATATTTTTTCCTAAGTAATATAGTCCAAAAATAGGGTGCTCTTAAAGGGCAGTGTGTCTAATGCCAGCAAATGCAGCAAAACATTTGCAAAATAGAAAACAGCTCTCTCTTTTTAACATGCCTGTGCTGTGTTTTGTCCGGTTGCTCCATTTTCTAAAGTTTTCTGAATAAAACAAAAAATGGTGTCTGCCTGTCCTTTGGTGGGTGGGGACAGCTGGAGAAGGTGAGTACACCCACAGTCCACCCTCCGCTGCCCACCAATTCACACTGGTGCGAAAGTGCGTATCTGCACCACTGCGAAAGTCCGAATCTGCTCAATCTTAAAAATTTGTTTTGGATTTTTTCCGGTTTTCAAACAGCGTGCTTTCTCACCACATGGAGGCACATTAACTCGGGATTACGTGTGGAACAATGGTAAATAAAGTGAACCTAGTTCGCTCCCACGTGCAGAACAGCTCTGTGCCAAAACACATTGACCCACGTTAATAACCCCATGTAGAAAGGGGCCTAGTCTCTGGAGCAGTGGAAAACAAGCCCACTCGCTCCTTGACATGACATCCCTTCAAATATTTAAACATGGCTATCATGTCTCCTCTTAACCTTCTCTTCTGCAGACTTAACATCCCCAGCTCCCTAAGCCACCCCTCAAAGAGCTTCATGGCTTCCAGACCCGTCACCAGTTTGGTCGCCCTCCTCTGGACACGCTCCAGTTTGTCAATATCCTTCTTGGAGTGCCCAGAAGTGGACACAGTATTCCAAATGAGACCTGACCAATGCAGAATAGAGTGGTAATTAAAATGCTTGGCAGGAAGAGCAAAGCTGAGATGTAATGCCCCCACCTACCAATCATCTTAGCCATGAATAGTAATTTCCATGTGATTCCCTTGCTGTGAGAGATTTACTAACTTGTTTGTTTGTGTCTAGGTACAGTTAAAGTGCTGGCTGTGACCTATAAAGCCTTGCATGCCTTGGAACTAGTCAATACGATGGTTTGTATTATCTGAGTGAAAGCCGCTCAGACTTTGAAATCTACAGGAAAGGCCCTTTTCTTCATCCCATTATCCTAGAAATACCTTAGGTGGAGACATGAGAGATCAGCTTCTTGGAGGCTGTTCCCAATCTCTGGGAAAGCAAGACTAGTTCAACAGCTAGATCAATGGAGGCAAGGCTAGTTCCTTCCTTGTCCTTTTCCCAGAAAATAAAGACACCTTTATTCAGCCATACTTAAGGGAATGGACTGTTACTAAGTGTGATGCACAGGGTAGCTCTGAGTTTAAGGAACTGAGCTTTGAGTTTTCAAAAAAAATAATAATTTGGGAACATTGAAGAAACATCAGCACACCTCGATGTTGCCAAGACTAAAGAATATTGGATTTGCAGTGCTATATAAATCATTACATTTCATCCCATTTGATAATTCAACAACACATTTCCCAGTTTTCTGTTTCCCTCCCACTGAGTTTGCCATTTGCACATACATAGCAAAGCACACAAGGCTTAAAACAAAGTCAATGACCTTAAAACGTGGCAGAGAGAGAGAGATGCTGGGGCAGCTGCTGACCCAGGTAGGCTGCAGAAAGGGCCAGAGAAAGAGACATCAGGTAATGGCCATGTTTTTCTCAGTGAACTGTTTTTAAATTATGTGTTTAATCATTTGAAATGGTGATCTTGATTTAATTCTGTGGCAACAATCAACCTTGTTTCAACTTTTAACTATGGATATGAAAAAGAATATGGTTATGAAAAAGAAAGAAAGAAAGAAAGAAAGAAAGAAAGAAAGAAAGAAAGAAAGAAAGAAAGAAAGATGCTTGAAAATGTGTTTGCTAACGCCTGTTTAGATTACAGAAGCCACATGGTGGGACATGTTTTCAGCTCGTTTGCAATAATACAACACATTACTGTGGCCAGGTATCAGAGCCAACCCTACTCTGGGTTGGATGGAGAGCTACAGTTAGATGTCATCCCCCAGAATGAAGACACAACATCCATGATGGCTTCACTGAAATGTTTCATGTTGTTGTGAAATAGTCCATGGAACTGAGTGAGACCCGGCGCCTGACAATGAAACTACAATGTGGCAGGGCAGTAAATTAAATCTTAAGCTACCAGTTAACAAACTCATCAGTTTGTTCAGGCTTTCAGCAAATTTATGTGCATATGTGGTACAGTACTTATTGGCATACATATCTCTCAGTGAATATGAAGAAACAGAAAGAATCTTTGTCCACTGAATGCATTCTTTAAAAGTGAATGATCAGGGCAGTTAATTCAAGGGCCAAAACTTGAGTGGTTTCTTCTGCAGAACAAATCATGCTAAGTCATCCAAAATTCTCTGGTTCTCTGCCACAAACATCTATAATAAATGTAGAGATGTTGGAGACTTCTCCTTCAGATGTCCTTGACGATCAATGGTGAAAATTGGATAGACAGAGTTCAGCTCTCCTTCAGCAGTGAACACTTCTCTCTAGTGGCATTCCAATCCCAGGCAAACAGCTGGCATAAAAGCTCTCCTTCTGCTCTTAGCTGTTGTCTTCTTGGTAAAGGCCACAGCAAATCCAGAGGGAAAACAGGTGCTTGGGCTGTCAGTTGTCAATGACACCCCAAAAGTGGGAGGTGAGCAGAATAAGGCAAATACATGTGGTCCCTACCTCCCATTGGGATGTTCATGACATCTGTTTTGTGGTGAAGTTGAATGGATCAGGCAATTTCATGCTGCTATGATCATTCCCGGTTGTTTTCCCTTTTGGAAGCCCATGCTTTGACATACAGATATTTTTTTCCTCAGATACTAACATGATTTTTTTAAGGACAGAACCTAGAACATCTGGCTCTTCAGCACAGTATGGCTCCCAGGAATTCTCTCTAGATATTTTCAAATAAGATGTGGAAGAAAATTTCCAAGTGATAGCTAGTGGGTGGAATGAGGCAAATATGATTCTTCTCTGTCTGGTAATGGAACGTTAGTCACAAGTCTTAAACCATAGTGCTGAGCCCAGACAATTTCATAATAAGGGCAGATGTATCCAATAGTCTGATCTTTCTTTGCCATTTGTTTCTCTTCTCATATTCTCATGCTTTAACAAGACGTTATTTCTTTCCCCAGATTCTTCAGTGGAGGGACCTCTGTCAGCTCTTTCAGTTAAAAATGGCACCCTAAAAGGAAGAGGTGAGTAGAATTCAGCAAATATACTTTCCCCTCTGCAAGCAGGATGTTCATGTGAATTAATTCATGCCAGACGGCTCAAATATTTCTACAAATTTTTCTACTGTATTCTTCCATGGGTTTCATATCTCACACTACTGAACTGCCACTTGTGGAAATGTCCTCAGGTCTGAAACTGAAGGTGAGGATTGAGGGGCATCACCCCACAACACTCAGACCTGTTCCTAAGTTCCTGGTTCCATTATTCAGCCATATTGACTCACCAGATTTTCAACCAGGGAGCATGAGTTTCTTCAGAAAATTGTGGATTCTTCCCTCTACTTTAGACCAAACTGATACTCGGAGAAATATTCCAAAGTGCAGAAAAAATGGTGAACCTTTTTTTTTTTTTTTTTTTGAGTGTCTGAGGAGAAGAATCTTGGACTGATGAGAATCTTTACGATTCAGAATTTAAAGTATGCAAAATTCAAACATGATTTTTTGCCATAGTGTTTCTGCACAGTAATATAATATAATTTTCTGAATGCAAAAATAATATTTATGTTCAGAGATAGTATTTTTGATCCAAAAACGCTATTTTATGTGCCAAATATCCACAATTGAATTTTGCACAAAATGAGCCTCAAACTGAGAATATTCTTCAAAAAGTGTACAGTTTTGAGAGATTTTCTCATCATGAGAAGGAAATCATGAAGATTACTTCAACCATGTGATAGTTACATTTGGTGCGGTTATGGGAGAGAGCTTTCTTGGTGGGTGCTTCTGAGTTGTGGGACTCCCTTCCATAGGAGGTTTGGTTGCCACACATACACCCCTTTTGTTATCTTTCCACCGGCAAGCAAAGACCTTTTATTTAGGCAAACTTTTGATTATTTTTTTTAAACTTGTTGCAGCAGAGAGAGCTTTTAATGGGAGGTTCTATGTCTGTATTTTGTTATGCTTTAACTGTGTTTTTGAAACTTTTTAAAAATCTGTATCTTTTAAAAATGTAATTATGGTTGAATTGTCTTTTATGTTTTTTATTAATGGTTATTAGTTACACTTTGTCCGAAATGTTTGTAAGTCATTCGAAGGGAGAAAGGCAAGATATTAATTATTTAAACATATAAAAAAAATTCCTCCTCCACCATCAAATGAGGCCATCTCTCTATACAAGTAAAGTAACTAAAATGTTAAAGTTACACTGCAGCTGTAACTGCAGATATATCTTAACAAGGTTACATCATGTTAAGTCAGAAATGTAGTGAGCTCAACAGGTGGAAAAAACTAGTGGACAATAGGAAACTAGCTAAGGCAGTGCCTACAAGGCAAGCACTTGCATTGGCCTCAGCTATTCGGCTGCTCTTCACAGTAGTTCTCAGAAGGTCAGTTTAACTTTTGATTGTGCTTCTTATCTCCATTTTTCAAATCACGTACCTTTTTGTCAGCAGAGTTGTAATGGGGGGGATCTCTTGGAGAAAGTAGGGACACTGAGGTCAATGACTTGTCTCCTGTCCCACAGGGTAGAGTGTAAAGAACCATTCAAGTTTGCAGCCAATGACCAAGAAGGGAGGTAGCCTTTTCATTACTAGAGGTCTTGAAGCAGAGTCTAGAGAGTCCTCTGTTTCTATCAGTTATCCTACAGTTCTGGACCTACTGCATTAAAGAGAAAGAGGCTGAGCTAAGTGGGTCATAGACCAACCTCCAAGGTAGTAAGACTATCTGAACATCTTGTCCCCATCTATGCACCACACACCAATACTGTTGTTACCCTGTGAACTGGGGGTCCCGGGAGGGACACCAAAATGTACTCAACTAAAGTTGGAGAAAATTAGCTCAGAGCACTGCTTAGCGTTATGAGAGGCAGGGTAACATAGCGAGATCTTGAACCCTACGTCTACGGGGTCAGGTCGACTCAAGGAGAACACAGAAGTTGAAATAATACATGATGTTTATTGAATACAAGCAAAACAGTGTATGCGACACACTCATACAAGATAACTAAAGAAAATAAAGGTTGGAGTGGTATAGAGGGATTTTTAGAGGAATTGCTGGTTTGGGTGATACTTCACCTGTCTTGAAGCCCGGAAAAATAGGGAGCGAAGCTGGGGTGCGATGTAGCTCAGCACGTGGAGCTGAGGGGAAGCTCGCCAAGCAAAGCAGCAGCAAGGCGGGATGAAACTCAGGAGCGTTCTGAGGAAGGTCTCGGAATCAAGGGTTTTTATAAGGAGAATTGTGACTGCAGGCTATGCCGTACTTGGGGGAAAACAATAGATTTGGAGTTGGAGACAAAGCCTCCGAAAGGTCAGAATCTGAATGATTGAGTTATTGTAGCGATTCTCAATAGAGTAGCCAGTATGCAGATGCAGAGTACTTGAGTATTGCATAGTTTACCCATCAAGATACCATCGCGGGGCAGAGGCTCTTTTGTAAGTAGTGGGCGTACTTAATTAGAGTACTTGCCTGGAGGTCTCCTAAAGCAGTGAGTCAGCTATTCCTGGCCTGCCTGTATTGTAGTTTGAATATTACGGCTATTAACGGTCGAGCTTGTTTACGTGCTTGTCCAGTGGCCTCGCAAGCACGTGGAGAGGAATAGAGAAGTGCAGCCGAATTGTGATATCAAGGGATATCTTTGATATCCCCAAAGCTCGGACTAGCCAGGGCAGTAACACTGTGGTCACATCCATCCTTTTCTGCTATAGCTACAACTGACTAGGCTTAGACCAATTTCAGACTGTGTTGATATATTGCTATCATTATGCTGCCCCTGTGAAAAATTAAGAGTGTGCATAGGGGCCTACTGGCAAGACAGCCTAATCCAGGAGTTATGACCTGGAGGTTAGAATTGCACTGAGGAGTTCATAGATTTGATCTATGAGATATTCCAGGCTGGAAGCCATACATTCAGTCATAACATAAAAACCAATAGAATGAAGCTATGAAAGGATTTGTTCACCCATTCACCCTGTCTTCAGCTCATATCACTAACCAGTCTAATTTTGGATTGCACATAAACACTTCAATGGAAAGTATTTTTATGCAAATGAATGCTTCTGTTTCATTTCATTTCTGCAGAAATTGCCCATCAGCCAAGAAGTAAAATTTTCTGCCATGCTGCAAGAGGAAACTGTCATTTGGCTTGCTTCCACAATGAAAGGAGTGTCGGATACTGCTTCTGGTTGATCCTTCACTGTTGCCTGCCTCTCAGCTAAAGAAGGACAATGAAGCCAAAACAAAAAGCTGTGAGTAGTGCAAAAGAAAAAAAAATCACCTCACAGTTAAGATTAATGAATGCTCAGCTATTCTCCTACATGCTTCTTTCTAATTAAAGTTATTTTTGCCTCTGTTTCATTGAGGATTTCATATTTCACTCTTCTTCAAAGCATTCTATCACATATTGGCCTATATCGTATTGTTAGTCAGAGTAGATCTACTCTTCAGTCAAGATTTGCCCATTTGTTGACTTCTCCTCCTCTTCCTCCTCCTCCTCCTGTCCCTTCAAGTCATTTCTGAATTTGGGATACCCTAAGACTAACCTATCATGGGGTTTTCTTCACAATTTTTTTTCAGAAGAGTTTGCCATGACCTTCCTTTGTAGCTGGGAGAGTACAACTTGCCCAAGGTTACCAGTGGGTTCTCATGGCCAAGGGCAGATTCAAACCCTGGTTTCCCAAAGTTCTAGTCCACCACCCAAACCACTACAGCACAGTGGATCTTTATCTTGATTCAACAACGATTCCCTGGATCTTCTGTACTTGGGACTAACCAGCAGGATTATGATCACCATTGTCAATGAAATATTTCATCAGTCTTAGTATTATATTGCTGCTATACTTTATTTACAGGAGTTTGGCATAGTCCTTTCAAAAGTTCTTTTAGTGTAAGAAGCTAGAAGTGACATTCTTCAGCTTCTATACCCCACACACACTCTTTGAAGGGAGTTCTTAAAAACATAAGAAGAACCTAACTGGGTCAGACCAAAAGCCTGTGCAGATAACCTTCCTATTTCTCACACTGGCTAATTAGATGCTCAGGAGTGTATTTACACTATACTGTTATAGCAATTTGATACCACTTGAACTGTCATGGCTACATGCATGCTATGGAATCCTGGGATTTGTAGTTTGGTGAATGCTTTGAATTTTCTGCTACAGAGTTCTAGGCTACGCCACTGAACTACAGCACAGTGGCTCCTGACAAAGAATTCTAAGTACCAAACCACAACAGAGAGGATTTCAGACCATGACAGTAGAAGTGGTCAACAACTGTACAATGTGTATGCATCCTGTAAGAAGCCAACGAACAAGGCACACGGTTCCCCAGAAATAGCTAGTAGCCATGTTCATTTCATGTACATTTGCACATTTTATGTACAGTTGTTGGTATGTGCCTTCAAGTCATTTCCAACTTTTGGCAACCCTAGAATGAATGTATCATAGGATTTTCTTGGGCCGAGAGTATGTGATGTGCCCAGGGTCACCCAGTAGGTTTCCCTAACCAAGTGACGAATCAAACCTGGTCTCCAGGGTCATGGTCCAGTACTGAAACAACTACACCACAGTGGCTCTCATTTCCAATTTTACCTCCTGCCAAATGTGTTCCTTGGATTTAGTGGTCCCTATTAATTTAATCTTGGTGGTAAATCAGCCCCAAGGAGTATGCCGCCAAGCGTTCTTCTGGTTGATTTTTCTGTTTCTGTTGCACATTCCCATGCTTCCCCCCACATACACACAGACACAATTTGTCATTTCATCCCTTTAATGGAAAGGTGGAAATTGTACAGTCTTCCAGCTGCTGTTGAACTGCAACTCCAGCCACTCCTAGCCAGCATAAGTGATGAAAGCTGGGCATTGTGACCCAACAATGTCTGGACTGCCACATCATTCCTACCCTTGTTTTAATCTGGGTGCATAATTCTTCCATATAGTAAGCCAAGCTTGTGGTCATCATGTCCTGCACAGTATCCTCAGCTCCTTCATGTGATTGTGTAGCACCATATGGCTAACACTCTGAATTCTTTTGGGAAGGGAACAGGATCACTAGGGACAGATTATAAATGGTTCTGTTGGAGCAATTGGTCCAGGAGTTTCACCGATCTGGAACCCAGTCCCGAAGGAGAAAAGATATCACTTCTCTCTTCGTCTTCACCAGTCCCTTGGTAAATCTCCCAATGTTTCTGCTCTCATTAATAGTCTGTGGGCAACTGTAACAGTTGAATCAAACTGCATAGGATCAGGCAGTCTGTCTTATAGAAGTTATATGGCTATAAGTGAGTTCACACATCAACCCAGCAATGCTGCTGCCTATTGCACTCCATATTTCATTTATTCACTTGTTTAATCTCTTTAATTTCTATGCAAACAGCCCACACATGTGACAAAAGAGGGCAGGCTATTATTTGGAGCTGCCCCACAGCTTCAATCCCCTTAATCTAGCCTTCAGGGCCAAAAGCTGCTTGGCAAAATATATGTTACAAAGAGTATCTTAAAGATTTTCAGGGTCTCTCCTCAATATTACAAAGATAAATCTTTTTATATATATATATTTATATATATATATATATATATATATTAATTTTATTAAATTTCACAAAATAAAAAAAAGGTTCTTTAAATTGTAGTTTTACATGCATTATTTCTGATCGTCCTCTCTGGTCTGGTCTTCACTTCTCGCAAATCACTCTACATGTTACATTAGAATCACAATACAATGATAATCTCAACTGTTTGAACAAGCATTTCCCTCTACTACTCACTCAAAATACTGTCATTTCATCTTGTCAGTTCCCAGCTTTCACTTCATTCTGCTTTCTCGAATTGACATTTTCTCTGCTTATCTCTTATGAACTTCTACTATCCTCTCATATATTTTCTACCAACTCTCCATTACTTAACTGAAGTCTTACTGTTATAAAAGAAAAAGTCTATCAATGTATATCTGGAAGTCTGAGCAATTATTACTGTAACAGTCCCTCACCTTCTTTCCCTGGATTCCATTATATTTTGATATCTTGTTTCCCACTTCTACTCTAAGTCCTATTCAACCCCTTTCTGTCCTTCAACAATATCATAATGTTCATTTTCAAAAAAATGTCGATATATCAATCATTTGTAAGCTTAATTGACATTACCAAAGTACAGTTCTAACACACATAATTCAAAACCCTGTAATTGACTCCACTTCCCATTCCCCTCTCTCACCAGGGACTTTGCAGCCCGGAAATACGTCTGAAAGCTCTCCGTATTCTCATGGTCGCTTATACTCCCTGCTGCTCTGTCCCAAAGAGTGAGGGTATTTAACTTAAATACTTTCCCTCACAAACCCCCTCCCCACCAAGTCTTTGCTGCCCGGATTTTCCTGAAGATTTACTGTATTCTTAAAGTCGCTTTAATTCCAGGCTGCTCCAACCAAAGGTGTGAGGGTATTTGCTTGAAGTACTTCCATCGTAAACTTGTCCGTCTCAGTGTCCCTTTCCTCCCATCCTGGACTTTGCTGCCCGAAATTATCTTGAAGATTTTTTGTATTCTTACAGACACTTGAATTCCAAACTGCTCAGTCCATGGGTAAAAGAGTATCTACTTAAGTACCTTCCATCACAAACTTAGGAGTCTCATTACCCCTTTCAACTCTTTGGCAATATCCCAATATTTAAATAAGTAAAAATATATCAATCACATACATATGCTTAATTGACGTTGCTGAAATACATTCACTTGTCATATTTAAAACCCAGTGCCAACACCTTTTGTTCCCCCCTCCCTTCTTGGACTTCACTGCCCGGAGTTTGTTTCTGAAGATTCATTGTATTTTCGTAGTTGCTTAAATTCCAGGCTGCTTCATCCATGGGAATGAGGATGTTTTGTTAAAATGAACTTCCAGCACAGTCTCAGCAGTCTCAACAATCCCAATCCAAATAGAAGTCAGGAAGCAAGAGTCCCAAAACAGAAGTTAAAAAATTCTCCAGGTATTCTTCTAAAGTCCAAAATCCATAACAAAAGAACCAATACTCCACTCGTCTCAGTTCAACCAGAATATTAAAATAACGAATTATAAAAACTTCAGTGTCCAAATGAAGAGTCTTAAATTTTGGAAACTCCAATTTTTTCCTTTAAGGCAATACCAACTGCTCATTTATTTGACATTTTCGAGTGTAAGTCCATATTAGAAACCAAACGTCTCTTACCAGTATTAGCATCATTCATCGTGAGAAAGCAGATATATCTCTAATATTACAAAGATAAATCTTTAACTGTGGCTCTTTCTGCAGTTGTTATCCTGCATTGGGGATTGGAAAAGAATGGGACCCGGATGACATTTATGCACAATGTCGGTCAGGTCCCATTGTTCTCCTGTCCCCAGGTGGCATGATCCCACCACAAATCATTGATGGGTTCTCCCTGTCAATGATCGGCAATCATACCGCCCTCACCCTGCCCTCCCACACTTACCTGATTTGTGGAGGAGGGTCAGGAAACACAATGGTTATGCTTCATGCCCCAGCATAGTCTGTAACAGTGCATGGCTGTGATACAGAAGCAAGAGATGTGACCATCATGCTTCCTGCATTCCTGCAGACAGTTGGTGTGGAGGGGACCACTCCTTTTGCTTTCTTCTCCCCAAAGAGGCTCTACCAAGATCCTTGTGGGACACCACCGGGATCCAGTAGGCCTATCTGAAGGAATGTTACGTAGAAGATGGAACAAGTCTATTTTCTCCTGGTCCAGAGACTAGGGGTGTTTCTATGCTACACAGTTATAATGCTATTGTTCTACTTTCAATGTCCTGTGGAATTCTGGGATTTGTAGTTTCCTCAGGCCAAAGAGCTCTCTGGCTGAGAATCCTAAATGCCCCTCGCTAAACTGCAAACCCCAGGATTCCATAGAATGTAGATAGTGGAATAATAGCACTATAACACAGTAGTGTGTAAATGCCCTAGAACATACACCAGTGGCTTCAAATTAGAAGTAAAGATATTCCACCCGAACATTGGGAAGAACCTCTTTACTGTAATAACTGTTAAACAGTAGAATAAACCACCTCAGAGGATAGTATGTTACCCTGATTTCTGGGGTCCCTTGGGGGACACCTCAATGTGCTCCAATTAATGGGGAATGAAAACTAGCCAAAGCACAAGTGATAGCAATATGAGAGGCAGGGCAACCTAGAGAGATCTTTTAACCCAATTTTCAAAGGGGCAGGCCAAGCCAAAAACTGCACCAAATTGCTGAATAAATGATTTTATTTAAAAATAAAGACTTGTGCACGTTCGCACTTACACACTCACTCACACAAGAGCTATTTAGAAATAAAAGAGAGGAAATTGGATAGGGGACTTTTGGAGGGTTACAGCTGGGGAATACTGCACCTGGTCCTGAAGTCCGGAGGTCCAAGACAGCAGTGGAAGAAAGAGCAGAGACTCAGCACAGAGGGAGCTGAGGGGATAGCCAGACAGAGTGACGGCAAGCCAAGAGCGATCCTGAGCGATCCGAAGAAACGCTCAAAAACTGGGTCTATTTATGGCGGAAAATGTACCTGGAGGGCTAATCCTATCCCAGAGAGAGCAATCAGTGGAGGAGCTAGAACAGAGCTCCAAACTGTCCACATCTTTTGCATGATTGGGAGAACAAAGCTCCAAAAGGTCAAAGTTCCTTGCATGATTACCTTTACCGGGATTCGCAAAAGCCACGATGGTATGCAAATCATCCTCGCTTGATGGGCTGTTTGTTAGAAGAGCTAATCCCTTCAAGCAGACTCTTCGGGGCTGAGGACTCTGTATATTTTAAGTTTTTACCTGGCTGGAGGTCTCCTGGGGTGACGTGACTCAGAATTTACTGGCCTGACCGCGTTTTTCCTGCTTTCAGCCGCTTGACTGTGCCTGCCTACGTGCTCGTTCAGGGGACCTCTCAAACACGTGGAGATATTTTTGATATTAAATTGTAGACCCCGGGATTGGGTTATCCACCACAGTAACAAGTAGATTCCTCTCATTTAGATGGAGACTGTAGGGGCATCTCTCGTGTGTTTCTGCATGGTGGTGGTTGGTATAGGGGGTTCTTGTGATCCTTTCCATCTCTAACATTCTATGATTCATTGGTTTCTAGATCATTGATTTTCTGTTCAAATGCCCATTTAGTTTTAGTCATAGAATCATAGAATCATAGAGTTGGAAGAGACCACAGGGGCCATCGAGTCCAACCCCCTGCCGTGCAGGAACACATATCAAAGCATTCCCAACAGATGGCCATCCAGCCTCTGCTTAAAAACCTCCAAAGAAGGAGACTCCATCTCACTCCATTGAGGAAGCATATTCCACTGCCGGACATCAGG
The DNA here is from genome assembly GCA_030412105.1 of Cyclura pinguis. Lineage (NCBI taxonomy): Eukaryota > Metazoa > Chordata > Lepidosauria > Squamata > Iguanidae > Cyclura > Cyclura pinguis. The sequence goes on along the minus strand of CM059599.1, from coordinate 9,103,229 downwards.
AAGTTCTTCCTGAGGTTCAGGTGGAATATCTTTTCCTCCAGCTTGAATCTGTTGCTCCTTGTCTTAGGCCCTTTCTGCATGAGGCGCATGAAGCGGTTCATGCTGTTTCTTATCAGATCCAAATAACGCAGGCTTTCCCTCATTTCCTTCCGCACAGCTCCTCCATACGTTTTCTTTTGATTCGGAGAAGTGCGAGTTCATACATCCACACTACTTTGGCAGTGACCACTCCCACTTATTGAGGGACAACAACGAATGTTAAAATGCAAACTGACTGAATTTATTCCCCTCTGCTTGGCAAAGCTGGATTCAGAGAGGCAATGGACTTCTCTCCAGTAAAACCATCTGTGAAATGCAATGTAGAAAGTACTATTTTGGAATAGAAAATTCTGGGAAAAAAAATAACTAACTGCCCTTTGGAAAACGCTTTGCTTTTAAGGGCTTACGTAATAAACCACAACTAGACTCATTAGTGCAAAGAAGGAAGGGCAGGATGGAAGGAGGTAAAGCTTCAAGTCTCTTGGTTCCTGCCTTTTCCTGATTGTGATGCCGCCTATACATATCACTTTCTCTGGGCTGTGATATTTTTCCATTGCAGCAAAAAGCAACAACGTTTCTTGTGGTAAAGACTAATCAATTTTCTTCGGCATGAAATTTCATGGGCTACAGTCCACTCCATGAGATACATGAAGAATTGTTTGAGTCAGCAGAGGATTTTACAAATGCTTGCATGGGTAGATGAGTAACTGAAGAGATATAATCAGTGGGGAGAAGGGGAACTTAGGTTTTCCACTGACTACCTCCACAATAACCCTCCCACCTACCCAATTATTATTACCCCTAATAATTGACCAATTCATAAAGCCTTCGGTACACCTCATTGGCCAAGCCAGATGGCATTCTATACATCTGACAAAGTCAGTGGCAGAGCTTGGAATGTGTGGAGGGAGGCTGGAGGGGGCAGGGCTATGGCACGAGGGGCATGGCCACTGTATTCAGAACCTTGGCTGCAGTGTGTGGGGGCATGGCCAGGGCACACAGGGGCATGGCTATGGGTTGGGACACCCCAAAAACATTGCTGCCCAGAGCAATTGCTCCCCCCACCCCCGCATTCCTATGCAACTGGACAAAGTAGACTATAATCGAGACAAGTACATGGCTAATTCTAGGTGTTACCCTTTAAGGCACCACAAATTCCAGTGCCTATCAGGCTTTACCCTGCAACCTGGGCATTGTTTGAGTGACAGAAGGATACTAGAGCAAACATAGGATGTGGTAAGATAATGGTGCATTCTTGATGGTTTCTAGATTAGATGCTTTGCATTTAAGGTCCAATGTAGGAAGTGGGGGATGAAGACTGAGCACACATTTCCTCAAGGAACAGTAGCAAAGCATAGGTGAAGGCAATGTATCCAAAAGTCTGCAGTTTTTAAAGTACACGCCTATTTATCACATAGTTTTAATACAATGGGAGAGAAAGGGTGGAATCCTAATGTTAATTTTAAGAACCATGAACATAACGGTATACAAAAGCCATCCAGAACTGAACAATGGGATTCATGGAACCATAGACTCACAGAGCTCAAAAAGATCACAGGGGCCATGCAGGAATGCACAACCAAAGTGTTCCCAACAGGTGTCCATCCGTCCTCTGTTTAAAACCCTTCAAAGAAGGACACTCCACTACACTCCTAGGCAGCATATTCCACTGTTGAACTCCTCTTACTGTCATGAAGTTCTTCCTAACATTTAGGTGGAATCTCTTTTCCTGTAGTTTGAAGCCATTACTCTGGCCCTTTTCACACACCAGTCATGTTGTGAAATGGCCTCAGGAGCTTCGCACGATTGCGAGGACCATTTCACATGATGTCCTTGCAATCGTGTGATGCTTCCGAGGCCAGTAGGCGGTGATCATGCAGTATATCATTTTTGGCTTGTTGCTGAAAATGATGTGTAATCACGCATCCCTCCCAGGCCCCACATGCACTTACCTTGCGTGTGGAGGCTCCAGACACATGACCATTGCACTTCCTCCACCAGCACAGCCTGTGAAAGTACACGGCTGCGCTGTGGAAGGAAAGGGCGGAGCACTCATGCTTCCTTCTGGCCAGCAGGGAGCTGGTGCGGAGGGAAAGCAGAGGGGATGCAAGCGTCTCTCGGAAAAGGCTTATTGCGTGGTCCCCTCATGAACCGGTGGCACCAAGTAAGGTGCAAAAAGGGCCTCTGTGTCCTAGCCTCTGGAGAAGCAGAAGACAAGCTTGCTTCTTCTGCCATATGGTATCCCTATCATAGGTATTATGTCACGTCTTAACCTTTTCTTCTCCAGGCTAAATATACCCAGCTCCTTAAGCTACTCCTCATAAGGCATGATTTCCAGGCCTTCTACCATTTTGGTCTCCCTCCTCTGGATGCATTGCAGCTAGTAAATATTGAATTGTGGTTTCCAGAACTGTACACAGATAGATCTGACCACAGGTGGTGTCTGACCAAAGTCGAATAGAGTGGTACTATTACTTCCCTTGACCTAGACGCTATACTCCTATTGAGGCAGCCTAGAACTGCATTGGCTTTTTTAGCTGCCACACCACACTGCTGACTCATGCTTAGCCTGTAGTCTACTAAGACTCCTAGACCCTTTTCACATGTACTGTGGTCAAGCTATGTGTCACCCATCATATATCTGTGCATTTCATTTTTTTTTCTGCCCAAGTGTAGTATCTTACATTTCTATCTGTTGGATTCATTTGGTTTTGACCCAGCTCTCTAATCAGTTCAGGTCATTTTAAATTCTGATCCTGTCCCCTGGGACATTCGTTACCCCTCCTAATTTGATGTCATCTGCAAAATTGATAAGAATGCCCTCTATTCCTTCATCCAAGTCATTCATAAAGATGTTGAATAAAACTGGGCCCAGGACAGAACCCAGTAGCACCACATTAGTCACTTGTCTCCAAGATGAGGAGATAATCCTTTAGGTTCAGATGGTAACCCAGTAAAATCCACTTTACAACAGTATTGACTAGCCCAGATGATATAAGCTTCTTTGCAAGCATGTCATGGGGGACTTTGTCAAAATCCTTACTTACTATATCCATAGCATTCCCTTCATCTACTGTACCAAGAAAAGAGATAAGATATGTCTGGCATGACTTGTTTTTAAGAAACCTGTGTTGATATTTAGAGGATCATGGCATTCCTTTTAAGTGCTTATAGACTGTTTTATAGTCTGCTCTAGAATCTGCCCTGGTATTGATGTCAGGTTGACTGGATGGTAACTGTTTGGATCCTCCTTTTTTTCCCTTCTTTTTTGAAGGTGGGATCAATATTTGCCCTCCTCCAGTCTTCTGAGACTTCTCCAGTTCTCGAGTACAGAAATTTTGGAAAATGGTGTTTAAAGAGATAAAAGAGATAACAGGAATTGATTTACAAATATGTCAGAGTATAGCGTTATTATCTATATTTGATAAGGTTAATTGTACCCAGACAATGAAGGAATTGATTACAAGTTTATTAACTGCAGCAAGGCTAATTATATCGAGAAACTGGAAAACTCAATAAAACTTTCAAATAAAGGAGTGGTATAAAGAAGTGCGGAAAATTGCAATCAATGATAAGTTAACATGTTGAATTAAGGTTTAAAAAGGGATAATGAAAAGGAATGACTTTGAAACAATATGGAAAATATTTGTGGAAAAGGCTTTAACAGCAGAGGGAAGTGTCACACCTCCACAAGAAGAATCACAATTTTGGAAAGCAGAGTAAGCTGAAATAAAATTGGCTCTGGGAATGGGCTCACATTTAGGGTTAATGTTTATGGTTAATAACAGGATCATATATAGTATTAGCAATAGGTTAAATATAGTTGAAAAGAATAAATTTAAGAATGAAATTATTATAGCAATAATAAGTACAAGGAGAATGAGATTTAGATACATGAAATAAAAATATATAATTAATATGATATATAATATATTGAATAAGTATATGATGATAAAGGATCTGGAGAGAAATATTAATGTAAGCTATTTGTGTTGTAATTTTTTTCCTTTTCACATTTATGTTATTCACGTCGTGTTTTTGTTTTATTCTGTTATGTATTGTTTTTCTTTCTTTATAATAATAAAAAATTATATACATATTAAAAAGAGACTTCTTCAGTTCTCCAGGTATTCTCAAAGATTATTGCCGGAGGTTCTGAGATTACGTCTGTCGGGTTTTTAAAGCACCCTTGGATGTAGTTCATCTGGACCTGGGGACTTGAATTCTTTTAGAGTAGCTGGGTATTCCTGTACTAGCTCTTTGGCCCTTTTCACATGTGGGGGGGGAACGGGCAAAAACACGCTAAAACGGAGCTTACCCGCAGCCGGGTAAGTCCGTTGCCACGCGGAGCAGAACGAGCTCGCTGCTCCACAGTCCTCTGGCATCCCAGACGGCAGCTTCCAGTGGGTGGAGGCTCTCCACCAACCGAAGAAGCTCACCAACTGGAAGCCCGCCCCCGGTAGATCTGCAGGCATGCACTTGCGTGCGCCTGCAAATCCAGTTTGGAGCCGGGCGACAGAGCGGCATGGGGCTGCGCGCTCCGTGCTTTTTAAAAACCTCTAAAAAGAGGTTTTTAAAAAACACGCCGCGCGGCTAGTTCCGGCCGCTCCTGAGTGGATTCTGGTGTGGAACTACAAAAAGTAGTCCACGCCAGTCCACTCTACGGTGTAGAAGACCTCAGTGACAGGTCGCTCTGCACCATTTCAGAAGCCCGGTATGGAAATGGCCTTTACCTATACTGTGCAGCATTTCCCCTAGTACATCATCTGCTCCATTGTTCCAAGCCTGAACACTATTTTTCTATGGGGAGAAAACTGAGGCAAAGGAACTATTACATAATTCTGCCTTTTCTCTGTTTATGAAAAGGCCCTATCATTTCCTTGTTCTAATCAGAATTAGTGCTTGAGAATAATCTAAGTGGCCCTTGTTTCTGTGGAAGAAATTAGCCCAGAACAAATTTATTTGCTCCTAGTCCATATTTGAAGAGGCTAGTCTGCAAGTCAACACTTCACTTGTTACTCAGAAACCGGTGAGATCAATGCTGGGCCCTTATCTGCCCTCCAATCTCCTAATTGTTTACTTTTGCTTTGAAATAGGCTTATTTTACTGTTCCCATCCCAAGTTTAAATTTCTTCTGAATTGCCTCAGTGTTTTGGAGTTTACCCTTTCACCATAAGGTGGGCTCTGGGTATAACAGATCCTTCTATCCACTTGAGTGAAATCCTTTACCCTGCAGCTATTTCAGCTGCCGTGAACTTAAAAAGCCTCAGTTGTAAGATTTACCTCACCATAAGAAAACTGCATGGTTTTCTTTGCAGTTTAAGAAGCTAAGGAAAATGCAGACCATGAACATGATTGTAGGGTACCCAGTGAGGTACCCCATAACTAAGGCAAGAACCTCGAACTTCATTTAGGGTAATTTCACCCATGTTTTCTTCTCTTTTGAGTTTTATTTCCAGCAAACTGAATGAGAAGTGGGAAGAGAACTAGATGATTTCTTTTCAGCAGAGTGCTACTAATACTCCCCTGTTGTATAAATATTTTTTGACAAATGAGAGATTTCCCCGGTGTAACTGTGGTCTACAAGCTGAGAGAGCAAGTGAAAGGGACGAACCATGAAGACCTCAGAAGTGACATGCGCATACAGTGAACTATTATTGATAGCCTGCCATCAAAGGAAACCCTTACTATTAGCATGAGGATCACTCTTCTATATTCTCCAGACTCCCCAAATGATCCCCCATCCTGATTATAGAAAGCCATATAAGACGATGTACTTCATAACATCCTCCAAGGTTTCCTCTGCAATTCAGGAAACTGAGGGAGATGCAGAGCATGAAGGGGATAATTCTAAAGCGGGGGGGGGGGGATACCTAGACATGACTCAGATACTTCATAACTGAGGCAAGAACCTCACATCTCATTTCACCCAAGTTTTTTTTTCTTCCCTCAAATTCCTTTTCCCTGAGGCCCTTATCACATGACGGCATTGTCCTGGCATGGGGAGATGTTGCTGCCAGTCTGCAACACATGCCATCGCACAATGTCATCGCGGTCCCCCTCCTGTCTAATCCCTAGCCATCAGGATTGCACAGTATACCATTACCAGAAAAAAATCCGGTAATGGCCTCCCTTTGTGCAATAATTGCATCACCAGCAGCTGTGCAGGAAGGTCAGAGGCATTATCAAGTGCTTTCTTCCTCAGTGCAGCACAGGCAGAGGCCAGATGCACTGTGGAAGGGAGGAGTGTGTCCCAAATGTTACCTATCCACTGACAGCCAGCCACTGTGGAGAGGGAAGCTTCCAGGTCCTGCTCCCATCCTGGTAATGGCACTGCCAGGATGACACTGAGACATTGCGGGATCCAGGTATGGTGCAGAAAAGGCCGGAGATGGAATGAGAAATGGAAATAAAAACTGAAGACATATTTCAGCCCAATACTACTAATATCTTCTAGCTGCATGTCTATTTCTTGGGAACTGAGCAAACATCCCCTGCATAAACATGGTCTATAGGTTGCAGAGGAAAGTGAAGGAGACAAACCATGAAGAGTATAGAAGGGAAATGTGCATTTATTGAACTGTTATTGATAGTCTGTCATCAAAGTTAATCCTTAGCACTAGTGTGAGGAACCTCTAGTCTGTGGACCAAGTGTGGAGGGCCTGGAAAAAGCAGAGAAAAGGAGGATAGGGCCAAACACACTTTTGGGATGTTTAAGGGGTAAGGTAGTTTAGAAGCCTTCCCTCCTTTTCCCTCATTTATATCTCATTTTGTGCTCTGTAAAACAAGAAGAATTCCATAGTAGTCATTTTTGATGCAGTCATAGCTAGAGTGAATTGAGCAGTTTCTGTTCTTCCCATCCATTCCAGGAACAGAATCTGGCAGGTGGCAATGAACATCCATCAATAATAGAATGGCAATTGTAGGGTAAGTTATGAAGCAATGTGAGTGTAGACAGATGGATGTGTATAAATGATTTGTGGATGTGGCATTGGCCCTGTCCATGGTTGGTCTTGACCACAAAATTCTGAAACTCTCCATCATGGAGACTGTACCCTCCATGGGAAGAGATACATTGAACTCCTGTGCCTACATGACCTCACAAACACCCCCAGAGCCTCTCATATAGAAATAAAGGATTTTAAGTTCAGCCAGTCCTCTACCAGGTAGAAGGACTGCTTCACTGGCTCCTTGGTCTGTCCTTCACATGGGTAGCAGGACTTGTCCTCAGCCTCCTACCCACCTCTCTCTGGACTTCCAACTCTCTCTCCAAGGACTTTCCCAGCCAGGCAGCTGAGAGAATCCTCAGCCCACTGGGTACTCATGCCTTTGCTCGAAGTTTTTCAAACTCCAGGTCCTCAGGTCTAAAGGAGACTTTTGCAGCCTGTCTCCTGGTATGCAGCCTTTGTGAATTCACCAGCCGATCTTTACACAATATTTCCAGACTCTTATTTACCAAGAGTGATTGATTTTCCTCACAACCTAAACAATGAGGTGAACTGCTGACCGGTTCCACAGAACTCCTCCAGCTGTCAGATAGACAGAAGTCATGCATAAAGACAGAAAAATGTAAACACAGAAACACTAAGGCCATTTCCACACTGCACTGCTATTATTCTACTTTCAATATCCGTGGGATTCTGGGGTTTGTAGTTTACCGTGGCCAAAGAGCTCTGGCTGAAAGTTGTAAATGCTCCTCCCTAAACTGCAAACCCCAGGATTCCATAGGATGTTGAAAGTGGAATAATAGCACTATAACAGTGTACTGTGGAAAGGGCCTCGGTGATCCCTCCCTGTGTTGGTGGAGGTGTCCTAAAGCTTTCATCAGCTAAGCCAAGTTACAGTTTCCTATGGCCTGAATTCTATTGCTTAGTCCCACCTAGAGTAAGCTCATTGAATCATTTTTAATAGACAGTTTTCACATAAGTAAGTCCCATTCATTGAATAGGTCTACTCTATTCCCACCAATAAGACTGGAATGTCGTCAGCACCACGGGACAGAACCAGAGACATCAGAACTTTGGGGAATATTTCTGAGTAGGGGTGTATGAGTTAATTTATCCGTTTGAGCAGGCATGTCCCACAAGCTATAAAGTTTCTCCCAACAAACTTGGGTATTAATTATTCTCTGGGTGCAAAATAATGCTTTTCTTCCTGAAGTAGTCACAAGAAATATTGGCTTGTCTCTAACTCTCTAGTATTTAATTTGTAACTAATATTGAATTAAATAGTTCTTGCATTGGTACAAAAAGCTGTTCCTCTAAAACTTTATAATAAATTGCAGATAAACCATCAGGTCCTGGTGTCATCCTGAATTTCCTCTTCTTCACTTCCTCTGTTATTTCAACTGGAGTAACCCCAATGTTCAAGCTCTGCCTTTGTTAATCTATAATAGTAATTATATTCTGAGAGCTTAAGTAAGCCTCAAGCCTTTCCTTGGGTAGCTCTTGCTTTTTGTAGTTTACTGAAGCCAAAAAGTGCTCTGGCTGAGAATTCTAGAGGTTCCTCACTAAACTGCAAACCCAGTATTCCATAGGACGTTGAAAGTACACTATAAGAGTGTAGTGTGGAAAGGCCTTAGGTTGAAACTTGCACTCCGCTGAGATCCCCTACAGATGATGGATTTGTTTGTCCAGTGCATGTGGAAATGGCTAGATAGGAGAAGAAAGAAAGAAGAAAGTGGTGTGAATGGGTGTGTTTCAGGTTCAGAAGGAGGCAAAGCAAACTGGACAACTACTTGTATCTGTATTTGATCCTGTTCCTGGTTTCCCAACCTCTCCTCCTGAGTGCTGCAGATCTACACTTCAGGATCTCTCATTCTGCTTGCAGTTTTGCCCTTTCCAGAAAAAGGACTCCATCTGCATCCACCTTCTTCCAGGAAGGTCTCCTTCAGTGTGGATTATCTTTCCTAGTAATGGCTTTATTCTCATAAATTGTGGGAGAGACACTGTTCTAGGGAAGCACAGCACAGGTTTCAAGGAAAGTCTATGAAAGTGCTAACATTTCATTTAAGAGACGTATTTCAAGATTAGGTACAGTTACCCCAAAATGTAGGTGCCACAAAGTCCATCCCACAATGCCAAATACCTCCTTGCAAAAGTGGGGAATGAATTAGCTCAAAGAGGAGGCTTGCAAGAGGGAGGTTACTTAAGGAGACCTTTTCTGCCAATGTTTACAGGCTCACGCAGGAAAACAACCAGCCAAAGATTCAAAAGTAAGCTAAAAATATGTTTTATTGAGGGGAATTCACTCATACATGCATACAAGATACAAACAGTCAAACATTCACACAAGAGCTAACTGAAAGAGAAAGGAGGGAAAAATTATGGATAGAGAGGCTGAGGAGGGGGTGTTGAGTTTATAGTTACCAATCCAGAACAGTAGTGAAGAACTAAAATGTGGCTTGGCTTAGGTAGGACCTAAGGACAGTTCTCATTCAGGAGCCAGATAGACAGAGTGACGGGTAAACCTTCAAGAGACTGCACCAGGCACCCTGAAATCAGGGGTATTTATACTCCAAAAATAGCCTGTGGCAGTGGAAGATGTGTGCAGCTCCAGGTGTGAAACAATGGGAGTTGCAGTACAGACAATGAACTACCAACTCACTAATATTTGCAGTATTTGGATGACAAAGACATAATGTGTGTTATAATAGCTATCTATTGTGGGTGCTACAAGGCAAGAGGAAGGAGCCCAGGTGCAGAAGGGATGGCTATCTGGTGGGTTTCTCACAATTGTGTTCCCTCAGAAAAATCCAGCTTCTGCTTAAGCCTATTATCCACAAGAATGGCGTTTATTTGCCTGACAAATGACTTAGTCTTACCTGGAGGATGTTTAGGTTGACCTGCCTCTCTTGTTTACAGTCAAGTTTCTTCCCTCGCTCAGTCACCTCTCAGGTTTGATTTTGATAGCAGAACCAATGAATACAGTTGCCAATCCAATATGGTGCCAATTAGGTATGGTGCTCATCCAAACCATACTGATATCAGGGACCCCCAAAGCAGGGCCTTACAGTACAACAATGTAGCCCTAGGTAAACTAACAAAAAATAAAGGATTTAAGGCAAGGGGGCAAAGTGTAGCCCTGAATCCACATGGGGCTCTCAAGTCTATTTTGGAGTCCCTTATCTCCTCCAGATTCACCAGATTATCATTATTCTGATCGAAAATAAAAAGGGTAAATTGCCTGTCTTGGAAACTTCTGGGAAAGGAAATTCACCCCCATTTAATATTTGAAAAGCATGCCCATTTTTCAAAACCAGAAATGGAATTCCACCCATTTCTAGTTCTCTTTTTTACATTTTAACAGTCTTTGCAGCCCCCAGAGAGCTCCATGGACAGAATATTGGCCTTTAGGTGTTCTTTACTTTGTTGTTGTTGTTGCGTGCCTTCAAGTCATTTCAGACTTATGACAACCCTGAGGTAAACCTATCACTGGGTTTTCTGGGGCTCAGAGTGTGTGACACACCCAAGGTCACCCACTGGGTCTCCATGGCCAAGCGAGGAATCAAACCCCTGGTCTCCAATGCTCAAACAACTGCATAAAGCTGCCTCTTTACTTCTCCACACCCCAGTTTAGAAGTTATCCACATTAGTGACTTGGGTTGTGTGATATATGGTGGGGCTGAAGCCTTGATTCAATGTTCATGTAGTTCATGACTAGACCTTTGTTACCACTGTTTCTAGCCCGAGCTTGTGGGATATTAAGATAACATTTTGATATCAATAATTTGGCCTTCTATACCCATTCCTCTCCACGTGCTTGCGAGGCCCGTGGACAAGCATGCACACAGGCGCTGCCAAAAATAGCCGAACCATTCACATCCCGATCCAGGCAGGCCAGTCATTGCTGAATGCAGCTTCAGGAGACCTCAAGGCAAGTACCACATTATGTATGCTCGCAGCTTACAAAAAGATCCCCTGCCCCGTGCAGGCAGCTTGATGAGTAGACTATACAACTCTCAAGCACTCCGTGTTTGCATACTGGCTACTCTATTGACAATCTGGTTATAACTCAATCATCTAAAGTACTGACCTTTTGGAGGCTTTGTCTCCAGCCCCAAACTCGTTGTTTTCCCCAAGTACGGACTAGCCTGTGGCTGCGATTTTCCCTATAAGAACCCCTGACTTTGAACGCTTCCTCAGATCGCTGTTGCCTTCCATCCTGCCTTGCTGTCGCTTTGTCCAGCGAGCCTTCCTCTCAGCCCCACGTGCTGAGAATCCACGCTCCCCAGCTTCTTTGCTTTTACCAGGCTTCAGGACAGGTATAGTATTTCAATAAAACCATTATTATTATTTCAACATCTGCCTCATCCTTGACTCGGTCTGACCCCGTAGACATAGGGTTCAAGATCTCGCTACGTTACCCTGCCTCTCGCATTGCCAACTTGTGCTCTGTGCTAATTCCCTCCCCATTGTTTGAGCACATTTAGGTGTCCCTCCCGGGACCCCCAGAAATCAGGGTAACACCTTTCCTATGGTCTCAGAAAAGGGGTTTTTGCAGGGCCTCGCCAGCAGTAGAACACAGTCACAGTTCTCCTACAACTCCAGAGACGGTATGTGGGAACTGAAGTGACCAGACCAATGCATCGGTCCTGCTCTTTGCTCCATACTCTAATTTGACTTATTTGAAAACTGCTACTGAATGACAATGAGGGTATCTTTGTTGGGGGAAGGGGTGGGCCGGCTCTTCACACAGGTCCTATAGGAAATTATAGAAATTTCAGAACACAATGAGATGTTCTGTTTTTTACTCATAATGCTTCTGTATTCCCTCCCACCCTCCCTCCCTTTGTTTGCCCACCATAGCTCCTAAAACTATGTAACTTCTGCTTGATCTCCCACTCCTTGTTTGAGATCAATCCAGGAGTGTTCTTACCAGTGCCACTCTTATCTTAAGTGGATCAAGGGGTGGACATAGAATCTATTTGAATTTGACTTCTCATTCTGCTTTCTCTGTGGAGGTCCTTTATGATCCTTGTTAAAGGAGATTTTAAAGGAGATATTATTCCAATTTTTGGACTGAAGGTGACGACATGAATTGTGACATTCTTTTCTAGTTATTAGCCCTGGTGCCATACATAATAAGCATAATAAGCACTGGTAAATCATTTTTAACAGTTTTGTTATCAAAGGACGCCACAATTGGTTTTAGCAATGTTCTTCCCTCTGTGGGAAAGTCTTCAAATCTGTGCAGCTTTCCGGGACAATTTGCAGTTTGAGACTAAATTTTGCAAAAAATTCACCTCTGTTTTTTCTCAGAGAAAAGAGCAGCTTCTGGGCAGCAGATCATATTTCTGTACAGAAAATAATGTTCCACATGGATGTATATGCAAGCTTGGTTGCACATGTGGTGCCTGAGTTTGGTAGTGCAATGTTGCCATTCAACACAAGGGTTGCATAGCACTATTAATGTGCAGCTCCACATTATGCTATGCAACCACGATGTGTTAAGTGTTCTAAAAACACTTAACATGCTTATTTAAAAAAAAATCTTTCCTTTCTTTTCCTTTATTTTTTCATACTGGGTATCTGATGGAGAATTTGTGCAGCTGGAATATCTACCTAAAGAAGCAAACAGATTTTTTAAAAAAAACTGGCACCGAGGGTCCTTCTACACAAAATATTTATAGTACTATGATTCCACTTTAACTGCCATGGTTGCATCCTATGGAATCCTGGGATTTGCAGTTTGGTGAGCCATTAGAGCTGTCTGAAAGATTCATAAAAAATGCTCCCTAAACTTCAAATCCCAGGGTTTCGGACAGTGGAGCCAGAGCAGTTAAAGTGGAACTATAGTGCTATAATTCTGTGCTAGTCCCTGAGGCTGCTGATCCCTGGAAGATTTCCAGAAAAGAAAGAAACAGTTGTAGTGTTACCCTGATTTCTGGGGGTCCCGGGAGGGACATCTAAATGTGCTCAAACAATGGGGAGAGAATTAGCACAGAGCACAAGTTGGCAATGCGAGAGGCAGGGTAACGTAGCGAGATCTTGAACCCTATGTCTACGGGGTCAGGCTGAGTCAAGGAGCAAACAAAAGTTGAAATAATAATAATGGTTTTATTGAAATACAATCATACAAGTGTATGCAACACACTCACACAAGTAACTATAGAAATAAAGGTACGAGCGGATAGAGGGATTTTTGAGGAGGTTTGGTATGGGAAATACTATACCTGTCCTGAAGCCCAGTTAAAAATGGAGAAGATGGGGAGCGTGGAGCTGAGGGGAAGGCTCGCTGGACAAAGCGACAGCAAGGCAGGATGGAAGCCAAGAGCGATCCAAGGAAGCATTCAAAGTCAAGGGTTCTTACAGGGAAAATTGTGGCTGCAGGCTAGTCCGTACTTGGGGAAAACAATGAGTTTGGGGCTGGAGGCAAAGCCTCTGAAAGGTCAATGCTTTGCATGATTGAATTATAGCCCAATTGTCAATAGAGTAGCCACTATGCAAACGCAGAGTGCTTGAGAGTTGTATAGTTCACTCATCAAGCTGCCTGCGCAGGGCAAGGGATCTTTTTGTAAGTTGTGTGCATACATAATATGGTACTTGCCTTGAGGTCTCCTGAAGCGGCGAGTCAGCTGTTTCTGGCCTGCCTGTATTTGTTTGGAATATTACAGCGATTATTGGCCAAGCCTGCGTGCGTGCGTGCTTGTACGGGGGCCTCGTAAACATGTGGAGGGGACAGAAGGCCAAATTATTGATATCAAAATTATATCTTAATATCCCACAAGCTCGGGCTAGCAATGGCGGTAACAGTAGTTGACTACAATGAGCATTAAGACAATGCCTAGAACATTGAAAATAGTAGTTCCTGGTCCCCAACACCAGATAACCTGAAAAGCTCTGGGACACACAGCCATTGGAGTCCACTCCCACTCTAAGGGCATTTCCACACTACCCTGTTATAGTGCTTTTATTCCACTTTCAACATCCTATGGAATCCTGGGGTTTGCAGTTTAGGGTAGAGCCTTTAGAATTCTCAGCCAGAGAGCTCTTTGGCCTCAGGAAACTACAAACCCCAGAAATCCACAGGAGTTGAAAGTGGAATACTTGCTCCATAACAGTATAGTGCAGAAAGGGCCTAAGACTCTACCAAAAAAACAAACAAAAAAATCCCCCAAAAAACGAAGCCCTGAAATGAGAGGGAAAGGCAAGGAAAACAAGCATAGGGAAGTCATGTTCGTGAGTGAAGTATGGATTTTTTTTTCCCCCTGCACTCAGGTGATGCATGTCCCACAGACTCATGTGACCTGATGTTTGTGGTCTATTCCACCTTAGCTGACCAGCTGGCTTCTCCCACCTGTTTTGTTTTAAAGAGGTATTTGCTGCTCATCTCATGGTCCCCATCTGGGACCCTGGAAGTCAAATGCATGTGCAGTAGGATGTTGGTTACTCATTCTAAGACAACCTCGAAAAAAAATCCCCTAAATCCCATCAAAACCAAAAATAACACATGAAATGGATGCAAAATCAATTTTAATGCTAAAGAAAAAAAAGTGTGAGAAGAGTTGAGTGGCTACTAGTCTTGATTGCCAGGTGATTGTCTGTTGAGTTTCCTTTCCATCTTCCTAAGGCTTCCTCTTTAATTGTAAGCCAAACAGCAGTGAATGTTTGTCAAGCATTTTCCACCAGATATTTCATTGTCATAGCAAGAATGTCGGCACTTTCCCCCAACAGCAGTGCACAGAATGCGACCACGCACATGGAGTTTCAGACGGATTTTTTCTGCAAAAAGAAGACAGAAATAGGGTGTAAACATCCATAAGCCAATTCGCAAGTGTTTTCATGCTCAACCCAGAAGCTGAGTTAGGTACAAAAATGAGAAAGAAACTTAAGCCATTTCCACCCTAGACTATTATAGCGCTATTATTCCACTTTCAACATCCTATGGAATCCTGGGGTTTCCAAACCCCAGGATTCCGTAGGATATTGAAAGTGGAATAATAGCACTATAACAGTCTAGTGAGGAAATGGCCTTAGTCCTAAATCCTGCTCAATGCAGGCAGTCAAGAACTGGAGTATTTCCAGTAGAAAAACATGGCTCTCCAGGCTCCGTGTGACAACCTGCAGTCCTTAAGAGCCCACTCCTACTCTGCACCATTGATTCTCTAGTCAAATGGCTCTTTAGATTTAGGCCCTTTCTGCACAAGGCTGATAAATCGCAGTAGCATTGTATTCTCGCTTTGACATCTGCACATTAAACCGGTTTGACGTTATTCTGTCCTCCGTGGTTCCGCACGAATTGAGGTCTTAGCGCTGTTAACATCAACATTAAACAGATGTATTGTAAAAATGGAAAAACTCTTGATGTAAACCACCCAAGCCATTTCTGCTGCATTTTTTCCTACATGTAGAAGCGTTACATTTGTTACCCTAATTTTCTGGGGGTCCTGGGGAGTCCAGTCACCGAATTAGTTCTTTTGAGTTCAGGGAGGTCCCTGTCACCAGATATGTTGCCGGAGTTTCCGGGGGTCCCGGTCACTGCCCGAGTTCCGTGGTACCCCTCAAAGGACACCTAGTCTGACCTCAATTTTAAGGGGATTTCCAAGTTACGCCAAGCACGCACCCAGCACACCAGAGAGGTAGGGTAACCTAGCGAGACCTTGTACCCAGCTTTTACGGGGTCAGGCCGAGTCAAGACCCAGACAAAATAAATTTATAATTATTTTCTTTATTTAAAACCTAAGTCACTGTGCACTTACACACTCACTCACACAGACCTAAGAAAAATAAAGGGAGGAAAATTGATAGGGGATTTAAAGAGGGAAATCGGGGGAATACTACACCTGATCATGTAGTCCGGGAAGCCGAAATAGAGCCAGAGAGTCAGGAGCAATGAATCTCAGCACGTGGAGGCTGAGGGGAAGGCTTCAGCCAGCAGAGTGGCAGCAGGACGGGGAGGAAGCTGAGAGTGATCCGCAAAAGTGCTCAAAATCAGGGGGTTTTATAGGGGAAAATGTACCTGGAGGCTAACCCTTTACCGAGGAGAACAATAGATTCTCAAGTGGAGACAAAGCCTCCGAAAGGTCAGTGCTTGACTTGATGGGTTTTCGTCTGGGTTGTCAATAGCCCAGACAGTATGCAAATAGGGAACGCTTGACAGTTGTGTAGTCAGAAGCGCTAATCCTGTCAAGCTGACTGTTCGGGGCTGGGAATCCTTTTGTGTGCTTGATGACTAAGTGTGTCTGGAGGGTTCCTAGGGCTACATAACAGATTAACTTACTGGCCAGACCTGGATTTTCCTAATTGCCGCCATTCGGCCGTGCCTGCCTACATGCTTTTCCAGCAACCCTGTCAGACACGTGGAATGATTTTTAATATTAACCACGTGGAGATGTCAGTATATTTTTATAGCTATTAAATTGTAGACCTCGGGTTCGGGCTAGCCTACCATAGTAACACATTGATTCACACCACTTGCGCTACAGCAAAGCAATGATTTCTACAAAGTTTTTTGGGGTTTGGGTTTTTTTTTTTAAATTGACCCATCAGTGGCGGTAAGATGGAGCGAGAGAGGGGAATAGGAGTTCCAGAAGAATTGAAGATGTGGAAGCTGCAAATGATTTTCTCTGCTTTACTTTGATAGAAACTGGAGGGTGTGCAGATAGGAATTGGGGTAAGTCGGAGTCAAAAACACCGCTCATGACATGTGGTGAAAAGCTCCTCCACACTAGTGTGGAAATGGCCTTAGCCCAACCCTGTTATATATCAGTCAACATGTCCTTATTCCAGGTGTCTTATTTCCTCCCTCAGATTCCTCTTCTCTTGATGGCATACAATGATCTCCGAAACAAATAAGAATCTCTATAGTTGTGAAAATGCCCCTAGGAAGTAAGGGACACACTCAGTATCTAAGCCACCCTCTGCAAACAATGAAGGAAGGCAGAATCCCACATGAAAGAGGATCAGCACTCCTGGCTTTGTGGGGCTTAGATGAACCACAGGAATGAACTGCCATTTGTCTATCACTTCATTTGCTCAATCTATTCTAACCCTTATAAGAACTAAAGTAAGATACAACTCACAGTAAGACGTGGTTAAAATGCAGCAAAAGTATAAAACAATTAAAATTCAGCAGAGAAGGCAGTTAAATCAAAACCTTTAAAGAAACACATCAGACTAATCACCAGATCTTTGGAAGCTGCCAAGCAAAAACTGAGATCTCTCATTCTGCAAGTGCTCATGGAAGAGGTCTGGGGTATTTGGTCAGATCCAGAGAACACAGCTAGCAGTAACCTCTCTCCTTTGAAGCTAATACTAACACACTCATGGTGAGCCAGGTTGTACTTTCCTGAGATACACTGATACATGAATTGTTCATTTCTATGCCTTGTGTGCAAACCAGCTGAATCAACACAATTGCATTCCACTCACCTCCTGCTGCTTCAGCGGCATTTTCAGGTGAAACACAAAGAAAAGCAAAGGAAGTGCCATTGGCTTTTAGTCGAATAACCAAGAAAGCAACAACAAATAGCAGGCAAAGACTTTTCATGGTGAAGAGTTACTTGAGATCTCAGAGCTAGTGGAAGCCAGTGTATGCCTGCAGAATGGTTGCAAGAGGAGAAGCCCATCATTTATATAGAGATTTCTGGCAGACAGCCAGAGTATCCCAGGTGAAAAAAAAAATTAGCAACATTTGTCCTGTAGAAGAAATAACCTTGGTTATTCACATCTGAAAGACTGTGGGTAAAGAAATGCACCTCTTTTCCAATTTCCTTTACTTGAAAGGATCATATTCAGTACTATGTCACTTCCTGCTTTCTAATTTTACCAGGTTCTATACATTGGCTACGTTTATATAATATAATATTACATTTGTTTGTTATCGGTATATGTCTTTAGGTCAGCTTTGACCTATGGTGACCCTATCATGGGGTAATGGCAACACTTAGGCCATTTCCGCATTATACTATTATAGCGCTCTTATTCCACTTTTAGCATCCTATGGAATCCTGGGGTTTGCAGTTTAGGGAGGGACATTTAGAATTCTCAGCCAGAGAGCTCTTTGGCCTCTGTAAACTGCAACCCCCTCAGAATTCCACAGAATGCTGAAACTGGAATAATAGCACTATAACAGTATAGAGCGGAAATGGCCTTAGAGAGGGGTATTCCCATTGCCTTCTGCTGAGGCTGAGGGAGTGAGATTTACCAAATGTCACCCATTACATTTCCATGACTAAAGAGGGATTCAAACTCTGCTTGCTCAGAGTCCTACTTCAACACTCGGAACCACTACATCATTCTTCCTCTCTGTTATTATACTACTATACTATACTATGCTATACTATACCATACCACTATATTATACCTTATGGATGGTACATTGAAGTCTACACAAAAACAACAATACAACTCTTCATAGAATCATAGAATCATAAAGGTGGAAGAGACCTCAGGGGCCATCCAGTTCAACTCCGTGCCATTTAGGAACACACATCAAAGCACTCCCAACAGATGGCCATCCAACCTCTGCTTAAAAACCTCCAAAGAAGGAGACTCCACCACACTCCGAGGCAGCCTATTCCACTGCTGGACAGCTCTGACTGTCAAGAAGTTCTTCCTGAGGATTAAGTGGAATCTCTTTACCTGCAGGTTGAATCCATTTTTCTCCTTGTCCTAGAGAGGTGGGTAAGATATAAATATTATTATTGTCAATGAGGATATTGGAAAAGAAATTCAAAGGAGCAGAAAACTGGAGCGAATTTCTCCTGAATGAAGTGTGGGATTCCTGAATCAGTTCTGACGTACTTGACTTGTCTCTGTGTGCCCTTTGTTTTTCCCCAGAATCATGCATCTTCCTCAGTTTCCTGAGTATCAGAAAAAATAAAATCATGGAGAAGATGCCAAGATGTAAATGTTCCCATAGGACTTTTTATATTCAGGAAGTAAGGGGAAGCCGGAAAAGCTGCAGAGTGTAGGAGAAAAATGTCACATAAACTGATGGGTGGGCCAGCTTAAAGTGAAAGGGTGAGTTCAAAGATGCCGTCTGAGGCAGTTAAGAAGACACTTCAAGCAAGCAAGGAGGTAATAAAACAACTCTTTTTCAAAGGAAGTGCAAATAATCAAAAGCAAACAAGATCAATAGCGGCTGACCTCACTGATGTGTGAGTAACAGCTGGAGTGTTTATTTCCAAAGCAGTCTCATAAGCCTACATAAATTTGTTCTGTACTAAAACAAGGACCACGTAGATTATTCTCAAGCCCTAATTCTTTGACACTCTGGTATAAATGCGGGCTTTCCAGTGCCGTTTCCTTCAATGGTTTTCTAGCTCTACTGTTACCACCAGTGACTTGGATCTCCCAGCCAGCTTTTCATCATGAAAACCATTCTGATGATCTTTGCTCTGACTTTTTTGGTTTTCCAAGTGAAGGCCAAGCCAAATGCAGAAGCTTTTGACATTGCAGATGAAAATGATTCCCATGAGGCAGAAGGTAAGTAGAATTCAACAAACATCCCTAATGCATGTTAACCGGTGGCATATTCATTATCAGAAGCGTTCAGTAAGACAGGAGCACTCTGCTCGAATGGTTTTATAGTAAAGTTTAGATAGACCAGACTGTCCCTGGCTTCCATGAGCTTCCCTATTTCTTTCTCTTTCTAAATTTTCAGTCAATTCATTTATTACAGCAATCAGCCAGCAGAAGTTACAAATTAGAGCAGCAATAAAATACAGTTAAAACAATAGTAGATTCGATTAAAAAATTGCTAAAATCATCAACCATAAAATACAATGAAATACACTTAAGATCAACAACTGGTAAGCAGAATTAAAATTAAGTAGAGTTAAAATCTAAAAATTTAAGATTGTAAAATTTAAAATTTAAGAATAGCAAACCCATCTACGAATTGTGTTAAAATTTGTTGAAATACTAATTAAAACTTCAACCATAAAATACAATTGAGATTAGCAGCCAGTAGATGAAGCTAAAATTCATATATTAAAAAAAACAAAAACAAAAAACATACAGCCACCATGGGAGAAGAACAGCAAACCCATCTGCAAAGAATATAAGAATATTAACTCATTAACTGTTTTCTATGGTTAATGGTTGCTGCACAAAAGCTTGCCACTGTAGTTGTGACTGTGGGATTCCAGACTGACAGTAGATTAAATAAAATTCCTCATCCCTACCTAGGATCTTTTGTATGATTGGGGTTATTATAAGCAGATCTTAGATCTTGATAAAAATTGCAGTGAAATAGGACGTGACCCACTGTCTCTACTTCTCCCATCTCACATGGGCAAGTCCACTTTCTGTAAGGGATATTTTTATACTTACCTTCTAGCAATGCAGATGATAAAACATTAAATCTGGCTAACGTAAATGCCTGTCTGAGTTTGGGAATGGTCAGATCTATCAAATAATTTGGGAGTATAAATGGCCCTCTGTTATTCCTAAAAGCAGCATATAATGCCATTTGGCTTAGATGATTTTGAAAATCAGTGTCTTGGATTCTCTATGAGATAGCTGTTTTAGCTTTGATATACTCTAGGGTTTGCATGGCCATTGTCGAAAAACCTAAGGTTTGTAATTTCATATTTAATGTCTTTTTCCACTTTGATTGAAAAGAATCGGTTAACGTAGGTGGAGCCAGTCCAACTGGTGCAAACATCATCTTTAACCAGAAATGAAATTTACGTGACCATATTCAAGCCTCCGTAGAGATTTGTCCTGCTTCTAAGTGGATGATTGCATTTCAAACACAATTTGGGATGCCAAATATTGCCCTCAAGAATTTAGTCTGCACAGCTTCAAGAGGGAAAAAGTTATCATGTACCCATACTTCTGAGCCATATAACATCTGAGACATCACCTTGGCCACAAAAACCTGGATTGCAGAAGGAATGTGCTGCCCTCCCTTGCTATAAAAGAAGGAGAGGAGTATCGGGAGATCCCAGGGGGCATACTGTGTAGCCAGCATGACCCACAGAACACCAGTGCACCAAAAGTCGACAAAAGTCCAAAAAACAGCACAAGTTCAAAGAGACCAGAGTGAGGCCATAAATATACTAAACTACAGGTGTATTGCAAGTCTCGAATAAATGGAAAAAGCAAAGCTAGGTAATATCCATGTCTGCATCTTGACAGCGTGACAGACAAGCAGACTGTTCAGGCAGTGAACAACAAGAAAGCGAATATAGACAGAACTGGACTTTAGACTAAATAAATTGCTAGTGGCTGTGAGAAACTCACTTTGTTTTGAAAACAACCCATTTAGATTTCCCACAGCTGCAGTGTGAAAGCTGGAAAATGTTACCCTGTGAACTGGGGGTCCTAGGAGGGACACCAAAATGTGCTCAACTAAAGGTGGGGAAAATTAGCTCAGAGCACTGCTTAACGTTACGAGAGGCAGGGTAACATAGCGAGATCTTGAACCCTATGTCTACGGGGTCAGGTCGAGTCAAGGAGAGCACAGAAGTTGAAATAAGAAATGATGCTTATTAAATACAAGCAAAACAGTGTATGCGACACACTCATACAAGATAACTAAAGAAAATAAAGGTTGGAGTGATATAGAGGGATTTTTAGAGGAATTACCGGTTTGGGTGATACTTCACCTGTCCTGAAGCCCGGAAAAATGGAGAGTGAGGCTGGGGTGCGATGTAACTCTGCACGTGGAGCTGAGGGGAGGCTTGCCAAGCAAAGTGGCAGCAAGGCGGGATGAAACTCGGGAGCTATCCGAGGAAGGTCTCGGAATCAAGGGTTTTTATAAGGAGAATTGTGACTGCAGGCTATGCTGTACTTGGGGGAAAACAATAGATTTGGAGTTGGAGACAAAGCCTCCGAAAGGTCAGAATCTGAATGATGGAGTTATCGTAGCAGTTCTCAATAGAGTAGCCAGTATGCAAACGCAGAGTACTTGGGTATTGCATAGTTTACCCATCAAGCTGCCATCGCGGGGCAGAAGCTCTTTTGTAAGTGGCGTGCATACCTCATTAGAGTACTTGCCTGGAGGTCTCCTAAAGCAGTGAGTCAGCTATTTCTGGCCTGCCTGTATTGTAGTTTGAATATTACGGCTATTAATGGCCGAGCTTGTTTACATGCTTGTCCGGTGGCCTCGCAAGCACGTGGAGAGGAATAGAGAAGTGCAGCCGAATTGTGATATCAAGGGATATCTTTTAATAACCCCAAAGCTCGGACTAGCCAGGGCAGTAACAAAAACTTCTTATTAGTTACCATGATTACGTGAGCCAGTGAAGGAACAAGAAACTTAACCCTTTAGGCAGGGATCTGGGCAGTTACACTTTAACACTCCTTCTCTTGTTCTGCAGCTATCTCGCATGTTGGAACTGTAGGACCTATTATCCCCATACAGCTAAGCATTTGTAAATGTTTGACAGCAGAAAGAGCTTTTGTAAATGCATCTGCCAGATTCTCTTCAGAAGAACAAAACATTGATTGGATAACATTGTTTTGAACAGACCGTTTTACATTTTGATACTTGATGTCCACATGTTTGGTTCTGGACTTGACTCTTTCACTGATAGCCTTTTGAATACAAGCTTGAGAATCACAAAAGACATTCACAGGCATATCAATGGATATGTTCATGTTTGCCTCTCCCCAGAACTTCAGAGGCAAATTTGCATCAGTGAGCAGAGAGTACATGTGTCGGTGTTTACCCTCCATATGTAGGGGATGATGGTATAGTGAGTGACTTTTGGTAGTATTAATATTAGTTCTTTTTCTAATTGGTATCTAGCAAGTATGTACCAGGTGCACATTCCATAGCCTCTGGTTCTCAAAACATTCTCTAGCAAAGGAGATAGCAGCTATGTCATCTTGACCTGTGACGGGGAAAGAATGTAACCCTTATCTCCCTGTGTGAAGCTGTGCTGCTTAATATTACAGACTGTGTGAATTTTTGGGCACTTCTCTCCTTTGACGTTTGTGTTTCACTGCTCTGCTCATTTTCAATAAATCTATTATGCAATTTTATTGATCTGTGCATGAGTCTGATCCTGACAGAAAGGAGAGAAGTCCCAAAATGCATCAATCAACTGATGTTCCTGACAACCCTTCAGAAGAGGATCAGGACTTAGCTGACACTGAAGGAGCTGGTGCCAGTGAATTGCCTCCTGATGCAAAACCCAAAGTCCGGCTGTCTCTACCGTCTGCCACCCCCACTGGTGGCCACACATGGGCCTGGGGAGAGAGGCCAAGGAACACGGTGAGACAACACAGAAGAGCTGCCAGATGGGACACCTCTGAATGGGAACGGGCGCTCATGGATGAACTACTAAACAAAGAAGAAGAGATGGAGAGAAAAGACGAGGAGATATTGGAACTCAGGGCCCTGATCTGCAAAATGTGCGCCATGGGACCAAGATTGGGCAGAACCCCAGGCAGAGAACAGCAGATTCCGGCCGCAGGACCTCCAGCAACCATTCCTCCTCCAGATGGCCAACCAGCCCAGCCAGTGCAACCAGCAGTTCCCGTTTCACCTCCTGCCACCCCAAGGAACATCGGCGAGCTAAAGGCTTCATTTAACGGAAGTGGATAAAAGCTTTCTTTTTTCCTAACCATGGCCTCCAATTATATGCTGGATTATGGGCACCTATTCCAGGATGATGCCACCAGAATCAGATATACCAGTCAATGAATGAAAGGCTTGGCAGTCGATTGGGTTGCCAATCTACATGATTCCCGAGCCCCAGAGACAGAGAATTTGCAGCTGTTTATGAACCATCTCCGCGAGTGCTTTGAAGACCCACACCTACAAGAAAAAGCTAGATACCAGCTGAAAAAACTGAGACAAGGCCGAAATGACGTAGGAGAGTACTCCAGAGAATTCTGAAACCTGGCTGCAAAAGTTCCCTGGTCTGACGAAGTCTTGAAAGAATTATACAAAGATGGCTTAAACCCTGCAGTGTTGCACGGCTGTTTGACCCAAGGCGAACCCCCAGACACTGCTAGGGTGGATTAAACTCACCACGGAAGTTGAAGGCATAACTCAATCTGTACAACTGACTCGACAAAGGCAAGCCCAGGAACTGGGAACTCACAGAGCCCCACGCAGATCCACATTCCTCAGTAGTGAGGAATGAAACTGGCGGCTCCGCCAAGAAATGAGAGAGCTCCAGGTCGCTGTATCATAAACAGTCCTGCTCTGATCTTGCAGATTCAGGGCCGTAGCTTCCTTGATTGAGTCCATCCATCTGTAATGCAGTCTTTATCTTTTCCTACTGCCTTCTACTTTAACAAGTATTATTGTCTTTGCTTCTGGGTCAGGAAAACATCACAGTGTTTCCCTCATCCCCAGAAAGTGATCCAGGGCTGTACAGGAAGCACCCAAATCGCATGAAGGCAGAAGTGAATAAGCCTCCATCTCATGTTGTGTCCAAAGTATGACAGTATCAGTTTAGTCATCTTAGCTTTGAGGGAGAGTTCAAGCTGTTGTATGTCTGTTTGGCAGACCACAGCATCCAAAATCTCTCCTCCAGCAGCACATTTTAGGTAAGTTGACTCTGTTCCTGTCAGCTTTATTCACCGTTCAGCTTTTACAATCATACATAGAAATTAGAAATAGAAAGGCATGGACATGTTCAAGTCGTCAAGTAGAATATCCAGGTCAAAATTCATACCAGTGTTTAATCTGGAATCGTCATCGTCGTCATCATTGTCGTCATCTTCATCATCATTATCATCATCATCTAAATAATGATCTAAACATTTGAGAAATATATCCAGTCAAATATGCTTCAAAAATGTGTTATACATGATCATTGCATTAATATACACTTTAAATATTTTGGAGTCAACAGGAGAAAGTGTGAATCAGGTTTTTAAAAAGAATTATATATTTATTAAATTTAAAGAGAAATTCATCAAGCATTAAAAAAAGAGAGAGAAATGTAAATATTCATTTACAAAACCAAAACAAAAAACAAAAAACCAGAAAACAGAGGGAAAAAAAGATGACAAAATACCTAGAAGCAAGTAAAGAAGAGTAGTAATAACAGGAAGAAATCCAAGAGTTAGACAGAACTTGAAAGAGAGTACAAAAGAAGAGTCTACAGAGCAAAGCACTAGAAAAGCAAGTGAAAAAGTTATCCATTAAAAAGGGAAAACAAGGAGAGATATTGTATCTACAAGGGATGGGCCAGCCGAATCCTCGAATCCTCAAATCCTTGAATCTTTGGCAGGGATTCGAGATTCGGGAATCCGAATCTCTGTGCCAATATAGGCAAATGGAATCTTTCGAATCTGCCACTCAAACAGTTTGTTGGAGACCGGATGCCTGAAAACGTGGGAGACCAGGATGCCTGAAAACTTGGGAGACCAGGACACCTGAAAACTAGGGACCAGGACAGAATCCCACTCCTCACGTGTTTCCCCACACAACGTGGGCATGGGTGATTGGCTGGCAAACCGACATAAAGCCTCGCACACCCTGGAGGCTGCCATTTCTCCCTCCTGCTGCCTGTGCCCCTAGTGCTGCCTCTCCCTGCTGCTGCCTCCCTCTGCAAGGTAATTTTGGGATAGGGATTGGGAGGTGAGGGACAGAGGAGCAAAATGATTTTGTGTGGGGGTCTGCAAAAAGGGGTTCAGGGGTTCCATGCAAGCTATGCCAGCCATACTTTCCCCTTCACCAGCTTTCTTTGATCAATTCTGGGACTAAGATTTTCATGATTCCACTTCCTCTCTTAGTTTCTGTATCTTGAATACATGAATACTTCAGTTAACCCATCTTGAAGCTCCCTTTTAGAAAGTCTTTTTATGCTTCTCAACCCCTTGTCCTCTTTTTCCTCTGTCTAGCTTATAAGCAGCATTGCCATTGGAAAGCTTGCAAAGAAGAGCTGGAGAAACACAGACTTTTGGTCCTGTGTTGCAGCAGCATGTCTGTGGTAAACAATGAATGTCAAAAAACTTGATCTGGGAAAGAATGGGATTCTACTCTAGCTGATTATATAGGAGGAGTGTGTGTTGCCTACAACAAACAAGGTGAACAGTAGCTGCCTCCAGAATGGTTTATTGAGCATGCATTAATCTGTATTATTTTTTGATTTGAGACTGGAGGGTAGGGATTGGAAATTGTTGAGACAGGCCTAGAGATTTGACTCGAGTGTCCCTTGCAGGACTTGGGGGTAGAGAATTGACTGGACTAGAGCCTTGCTTGTGTGTGTGTGTGTGTGTGTGTGTGTGTGTGTGTTTAAGTGCTTTCTTTGTTGCAGGACTTGAGACTTGACTCTTGAGACTGCAGGGTGCAGAATTGAGATTGGACTAGAGGCTGTTTGTTTGTTTGTTTTCAGTGCCTTCCTTGTAGCAGGACTTGAGACTTGACTGGAACGTACAATCTTCTTGAGGTTTCAAGGTCAGCTCAACATTTCTTTGCATCGCTCTATTGAAAAGCTCTTTCATACACAATTCTGGGGTTTGGAGTTTTACAAGGTGTTACAGCCTTCTTTGCCAAAGTGTGCTGGTGCATCATCAAACTACAAACCCCAGGATGCCAGAAGGAGCCATGCAAAAAAAAGCTAGTTTTGATCTGGATTATCTCTGTACTGTAATAGGTGGTCCTGTTTACACGGGCAGGAAAATGTGGCATTAATCCACATTTTCTGTGTAGAAAGGGCCTTCATGTCATTTTCAATCTGGGGAGATCCTGAGGCAAAACTAGGACAATTGTCCTGGCCAGATTTCTTCAGAGGGAGGTTTGCCTTTGCTTAGGCTTTTGCTAAGGCTGAGAGAGTGTGTCTTGCCCAAGATTATCCTTCTTTCCCTTGCTTTTTAAACTCTTTTTTAAGAAAGGATTAGAAAGATTCAAGATTCGTGAGATTCGTGGATTCCCAGAACCTTCCAGGGATCTGGATGCAGGTCCGGATTTGGAAAATTCTGGATTTGTCCCATCCCTAGCATCTACTTATCCTTTAATCTCCCACACCCTCCAACTTCCCACATTTTCTGACTTTGGTTATTTTCACCCCACCATATAAAACCACCTCACTTTGAAGAAAAAGAATTTTTCCTGTGTGTGTGTACACACACACACACACACACACACATGGGGGAGTATATATATGTGTCTATATGTCTATATGTGTGTATATGTGTGTGTGTGTGTGTATACATATGTGTACATATACACACACACACATATATATATGTATAAATATATGTGTGTGTGTGTGTGTGTGTGTGTACACATACACTAGTGTATACA
Source organism: Cyclura pinguis (assembly GCA_030412105.1). Lineage (NCBI taxonomy): Eukaryota > Metazoa > Chordata > Lepidosauria > Squamata > Iguanidae > Cyclura > Cyclura pinguis. The sequence continues at coordinate 9,076,025 of CM059599.1, read as the reverse complement.
CCCGCTGTTGCCTGGAATTTTATTTTCTCATTGGTGATACTTGTTAGAAAGATTTGAGATCCTGTGTCTCTAATTCCCCAAACTGTCTTGTCCAGTACCTGTAACTTTTCCCCATATTTCCCAATCCAATCTGCATTCAGAGTTATTCACATGCAGTGGTTGGTTTCCTGAGGGAATAGACTGCCCTCCTCCTTGCTGCTAGGCCTCATCTCCATAGCAACCAGCCAGGCCCAAGAGCTTTCTGTCTGAGAATCCTAAAGGCCCCTCCGTAAACTACAAACCCCAGGACTCCATAGAATCTTCTTAGGTAGCTAATCATATGACGTCTTCACCTGACAGAGACAAACAAACATACAAATGTTGATTTTTATATTATAACCTTTATAATCTTTTTATATATTATTACTAATTTAGTCAGGCTTAAGTACCATCTATATGTCATTTTACATAGATAAATAGATTTTCTTCATTTACTTCATAATAATAATAACTTGTAAATAACTTGTAAATTTCAATCCAGTTCTTCAAACTCTTTCCCACTGTTCCAATTGTATAGGATAGCCCACATTTTTGCCCATTTTATCACACATTGTTTAACTCATTCATCCTCGTTCATATACTATAACATAAATTTATATATTTTTGCAAACAAATGATCATTTTCTTTACATAAAATTTTCTCTCCCTCCCCCTCTTTACTTTCAAAGTCATATTTGTTTTCATCCTCTCTAAATCTTTCTCTTAATTGGTATTATGACAGCCACTGAATTTTTAAATTTTCCTCTTCCAATTTCTGGAATTCTTTTATTGTCAAATTTCCCTGTTTGTTTTCCAATAAACTTACATACCTTATCCTCTTTTTAGGATAATCTAATTCCCTTCTATAAATGGCTTCTTGAGGGGATACCCAGCCTGAAATTTTAAAGCCAAAATTATCTTTATACTTAATTATCTTTATAGATCTTTAATTTGCAATATACTGCAAGTTGTCTTTTATTTTGAAACAACAACAAAAAAAGGATATGCAGACATACATTAAGGAAAATGTATTCTTCAACTAGCTAATGTGAAAGTTTAGAATAGAAATTCAAAGATGGAAAAAAGCTTCTAAAAGCATATTAAATTTCAAGGAACAGAAAAACCTATTTCCCTCCCAGAATTAAGTTTACATTAACTTCAGTAAAACCATAAAAACATATCGAAGCTTAAAAGATCAGACATATCTTTAAACATTCCTAACCCCATCTCTCTCTCACACACACACACACACTCAAAAACAAGGAAAGGATGCATGAATGAAATGGGAAGAGGTAAGCAAAATGCGTTCTCACACACACAGAGACACACTGTGCATGACAATGTCAGCCTCTTCAAGTCTTTGTTAAAATTAGCTAATGAGAAAGTTTAGAATAGAAATTCCTAGATGGATTTTGGAGACAGAAATTCAATGATGGATGGATGGATGGATAACACACAAGGAAAGGATGCATGAATGAACTGAGAAGAGGGAGCAAAATATGGCAGTACACATGTGTAAACACAACAAGTGGATAAAGGCACCCACAGGCTGAAACAGACAAACTCACATGGAAACAGAAGCCATTTCTGCACTGGACTGTTATAGCGGTATTATTCCACTTTCAACATCCTATGTAATCCTGGGGTGGTAATTAAGATATGCATGCAGAATTAAAAGCATTGACATTGTAACTCTACTGTTTTGAGAGTCTGATTGGCAATATACATACATACATACATACATATATGCATGCAGATATGTTTAATTGGCATAAAATAGAAATCACATACAATGACTGGATAAGGCCATGTGAAAGAGGAACTGACTGGAAAAACAGCTCAGAGATTATCTCAGAGCATGGCTGAGTTCAAATTAATGGCTCTTGCAAGGAGAACAAAAGGCATCTCAGAGAAGAACAGAACCCCCTGTGGCTTGCATATCCTCTGGAAAACCAAGCCATAAAACCTGGCTACCAACTTAATTTGACACCCAGTTTTTGGAAAATTCAAAGAAAGAGTTTTTGGTTGATTGATAACTTTGGGTCAGGAAAATAGGAAGATTCAAACAAATCCATAATTGCACCATCCTCACACTTATCCTTTTCCTGATCTCTGATCACACTGCCATAAAAATCTTTTACCCCATCTGCCTGATTCGGCCATTTGTCCTTTCCCAGGGAAAGGGTCTTCCCCCTCCCCCAGGCATGCTTATAATTGCATTCCCTTTTAGGGCTCTGGCTAGCTCTCTCTCTCTCTCTCTCTCTCTCTCTCTCTCTCTTTCTCAGGCCAGCTCGTTCTCTCAGTCTGTCTCTTTGTCTGCCGATCTGTCTCCATGTTTTCCCAAAAATAGCAGCCTTCAGGATCAGGTGCAGTATATTCGCTTTGTCCCTTTAACTCTTCCCTCTCTTAAGACTCAGTAGTCCTTGTGTGCTTGTGTGAGTGAATGCATTGGGTGTGTGAGTGAATAAATTTTGCCAATTCTACCAAATAAAAGACCATTTAAAAAGACACTTGACTTCTCTTTTTCTCATGCAGTCTGACACCATAAACATAGGATAAAAGATCTCACTGAGTTGCCCTGCCCGCCTTTTTGCTAAGTTGCACTCTGCTAATGTCCCCAACCTTTGTAAAATCCAGGTGTCCCCCACGGACCTCCAAAAGCCAGGGTAACAACATATGTAGTATGATAAAAAGTTTTTGTCCCTGTTCAAGCCAGAAGAGATAAGAGATTAATCTTCCAATTAATGTTTTCAGCTGCTTCATGTTTTAGCCTGATCTGAAATTCTTTTCTTCAAGAACACCTGCCCTAAACTCATAAACGGAATGCCTGGGAAGAGTGAGATTTGTCTATTCATTCTTTTAAATGGACATGAGGAACTCTGTGACCTCAAGGTGGTCATTCTTGCAGAAAAAAATTCCAGTCTAAAACAACTAAAAATAATTCAATGGGAGCTCTATATTCTGGGGCTTGAACAGAATCAAAGGCTTTTTTAAAAAAAATTAAGGACATACAAAAGGATAGAATGGACTTAGACATGAAAAGCAGAGAGTTATTGAGAGAGACTGAAAACTCAGGGACCACTTTGGGTGGCAAAAGCTCTAGCTACGCCACTGCACAAAGGTCATTGAGTCCAAACCCCTGCCATGCAGGAATACACCATCAAAGCATTCCTGGCAGATTGTCATCCAGCCTCTGTTTAAAAACCTCTGAGAAAGGAGGCTCCACCACACTCCAGGGTAGTGTGTTTCACGGTTGAACTGCTCTTACCATCAGGAAGTTCTTTTCCTAAAGTTTGAAGATGTTGCTCCATGACATTCCTTCAAATAAACATTGCTATCATGTCACCTCTTAACCTTCTCTTCTCCATGGCATGATTGGAAAGAACTACATTGCCTTCCAGAGTATGGCAGCCCTATGCTAGACGTTACTCAGCAAGATTTATTCAGAGGTTTGCCATTGCCTTTCTTGAACATTGAGAGAGTGTGACTTTCTTGAAACCACGCAGAGGGTTTCTAGAGCTAGGTGGGGATTTGAATTCTGGTCTCCCAAACTACCACACCGTACTGGCTCTTGCATTTTAATACAAACCACTTGATTGTACAAGTCCATTTTGCAAAATCTACATGTTTATTTTCTTGTTGTAGCAAAACTAAACTAACCTACAGCTGATATAATCCACATATGAAAATAACAGAAAGTGTGAAAATGATTATTTTTATTTCTATTAAATAATTTTATTTCTATAAAATGAAAGGAGAGGTGGATACTGCCTCACAGGCATTCCTTGCTGTCTGAAGTACAACTGAAGAACAAACCCAGTGGAGACTCAAGACATAGCAAATGACATGTCATTACATGAAATGAAATCACCTGCCAATCAAGATGAATAAACAATTATTTCATCTACTTATTTGATTTAAATTAAATTTCCATCCATGTCACCTGCTATAGAGTTTTTCATTCTTCTCCTCAATCACACTACTATGTTGCTGTTGTTGCTCCAGGTCACCCTATCATAAACAGCGCTGCTCAGCTCTTGCAAATACAGGGCTGTGGCTTCGTTGGTTGAATCCATCCACCTGTAACGCAGTCTTCGTCTCTCCCTATTGCTTTCTACCTTAACAAGCCTTATTGTCTTTGCTGGTGAGTCTTGTCTTCTCATATTATGCCCAAAATATGACAATATCAGTTTAGTCATTTTGACCTCTAGGGAGAATTCAGGCTTGATTTGCTCTAGGAGCCATTTATTTGTCTGTTTGGCAATCCATCATATCCGCAGAACTCAGCTCTAGCACCACATTTTAGATTAGTTGATTCTGTTCCTCGCAGCTTTCTTCACTCTCTCATTTTCACAACCATATACAGAAACTGGAAATACAGTGGCATGGACATGTTCAGGTTGTCAAGTAGAATGTCCAGTTCAAAAATCACACCAGCATTTAATCTGGAATCCAAAAAAAAAAAAAAAATCTAAACAATAATCTAAACATTTGAGAAATATATCCAGCCAATATCATGCTTCAAAATATATTATACATGATTATTTTATTATCATACACTTTAAATATTTTGAAATTGACACAAGAAAGTCTGAATCAGGTTTTAAATACATTAATGAAGTTAAGTAGGTCTGAGAAATCATTTCATTGCTGAAACCTACTGACAAAGAATATGGAGATTATGTCCAAAGGGTTATTTAAAAGGGTTATTTAAAATGCTTTCTAGTATCTGTGAGGAGGAGGAGGAGGAGGAGGAGGAAGAAGAAGAAGAAAAAAGATTGTTGAAAGAAACAAATCTGATGTTCCTGCTAGTGTCCTATAATTGCTTTCTGACATCTGTGAATGAAGAATGTCAATAAAACAATTTTGCTGTTCCTTTATTTTTCTATATTTTACAAAAGTTGACTATGAATAAATGTTAGTAAAATCAGGTAGGTTACAATCTGTAGATGACTTGGTCTTCTTTGTGGGGTCTACTTTGGTCTAACCTCATGTGGAATACTGTGTCCAGTTCTGGGCTCCACAGTCCAAGAAGGATATTGACAAGCTGGAACATGTCCACAGAAGGAGGAAGAACAGAACTAAAAAAAGAATTGAACTCTTTCAAGAAAAAATTAGAGAAAATAACTAAAGACATAACAACATGAAAACAGATATAGAGAATCTACAGATGAAACTGGATCAAATTGACCTAACAACACAACAAATTAGTAAAACACAGGAATGTGAAATGTCCTCCATTACACAGCTTGAATTCAGATACAGGGAAAGACGCTTGAAACTTCAGGGCCTTTCAGAGACAAGGGAGGAGAACATACATGAGAGAGTCTTGAATGTACTTTCCAATTACTTAGAAATAAATCAAGAAAGATTAAGAATGGACATAGATCAGATCTTTAGGATTAACTCTAGAGTAGCTAAAGAAAGGAATTTACCTTGGGATATTGTCATCTGTTTCATAAGAACTACTACCAAAGAGCTGTTACTACAAAAGACTTACAAAACAAAACTCATTATAGATCATAAAGAGATAAAAATATATATGGACATTCCCATACAAATACTCTGTCAATGGCAAGAATATAAATTTCTATCACAATTTCTGTTAAAAAATCAGATAAACAGGGAATTGAATTGAGGGTCTCTCATTCACTTATCTACAAAGGAGATACAGGGGCAACACAGTGACTAAAGCACATGAGATTCATGAAAAATTGAAAAAAATCTTGGTGAAGGACAGGCAGAGAAAGGATAATGAGGAAGAACTAATTAAGAAGTATTTCCATTTGGTGCAAGATCAATCCTTCTTAACAAGTCTTGCCAAGAAAACTCCATAAAAGATCTCCCTAAGTCATAAATCTCTTGAAAGGCACACAAGGAGAAGGAGGAGGAGGAGGAAATGGAGGAAGAGGAGGAGGATGAAGATGGAAGAAGAGGAGAAGAAATTGTTCAAAAATTCTAGTATTCTTCCCCTCCCCCTTCTTCTTCTAGGACGAATGGGGCTTAGCTAGGATAGCGTTTCATTTTTTTTTTTTAAGCATGTCAAAGCCTTTGGCTTCCTACCTAAAACTTCAGTCTTGCTCTTTGTGTTATTTAAATGAATGGTTGTAGTATCCCAACCATGTGACTCAGGACAGATCCTGGAGTCATTGACCTAACATAAAAGACCATGCTTCCCTCTCTGCTCTCTTTCTTTGCCATTTTTGCTCCTACTTCCTTCCCTCTGACCATCCTTAACCTCTTTATCAAGAAGATGGTGAGTTAAGAATGAAGCTATTATCTTACCTAATCTTTCTGTTAGCTAGTTAGTCTCTCCAATGCATATGTAATTGTAGAATTCCTTAGTAAACTTTTTATAAGTTTCTAACCTGAAACTACCTGCCTTATTTTGCTTTCTAAGTCAGTCTCAGTTCAGGGAAGCCACACAGAGATTGGGACGTGCTTTTTCTGCAACTCTGCTAAAAGAAGGCTAATTCCTAACATTTTTAGCTTTCACAGAATTTCCCCCAAAGGGCTAACACCCTGGGAAACTCTAACTCCCAAGAGAAATCAACATATGGGTGAAACTTTTAGGTGAATGCACCTGTTCTAGTATAGAGTAACAATAGAATCTAGACCAACATGTGATAGAAAGAAATAAATATGAAATACCCAAAGAAGCAGAAGCAAAAGTAACTTTAATTAGAAAGAAGCAAATATGAGAAGATCTCAGTATTCATTAATCTTAATTGACAGGTGATTTTTTTTTACTTTTACACTACTGACAGGTTTTTATTTGGCTTCAGTGTCCTTTCAGTTTACTCTTCAGCTAAAAGCTATACAGCAGTGAAGAATCAATCAGAAGCAGTATCCAACACTCCTTTCATTGTGGTAGCAAGCAAAACAACAAGTCCCTCCTGCAGCATAGCAGAAAATTTTACCTCTTGATTGGTGGACAATTTCTGCAGAAATGAAACAAAAGCATTCAGTGGTATTTAAGCTGCAATCCAAAATTAAACTTGTCAGTGAGATGAGAACCCTTTCAAAGCTTCATTCTATTGGTTTTGATGGTTCCCATATAGGGGTAGATCACAAAGTTCAGCTTGTGGGACAAGCTCTGATCAACCATTGTAGCAAAAACTGTATGTCCATGTTTTATCATAAACTTTCATGGACTACAAAGAGCTGCGTCTGTTGGTAAGTTAGTCTACATATGCTGGAATGATGTGTGAGGATGTGGGAAGTATAATCAGTGAGTAGAGAAGTTTTCAATAGAAAGACGTCTGTGTCGCCAACCAACTACTGTTTGTTCTAAGTTTTGCATTTCTGTTCCTTTTTCTCTTATCCCTTATTACTTCCCATGCCTATTCAGTCACCAGCTTACTCAAGTCCAATCCAGTGAATTCGGTTAAGTTTTCATAAGTGTAATCAAATCAGCTAAAGTCCTTCAAAGCTTATGCTCGGAATAAAAATCTTCATAAACTTCATTTTCACATGGAAAACTGAAAATTTTACCTTTTTTTTTTTTTAACTATGAAAAGGTCATTGAAAATTACACTATAAAAACAACTAATCACAGTTTGGGACTTACTATGTGCAAAAAAGTGTAGTTAGTGTAGAAAATGGAACTTATATCCAAGAAAACAGCCTTTCTCAGACAGAAGTGTTATTTTATGTACAATTTTTTTTCTCAGCAGACAATGTCATTCCTCAATAGCGTTTTCCAATACGTGAGAAATCCATTTTTCAACACTTTTTTAAAAATATTTTTGAATTTTCTTTCCATCCCTAACTTATGTCAACTAAAACTTTTTGGCCATTAAGAATGCCCAAAAACCTCTGAAGACAAGACCCCAGAGCCTGTATTTTATTTTGGAGATATAGGGCACATGGTTCCCGCATTCTCCATGTTTTCCCTTCCCATGAGTTCTAAGTGAATGTATTAGTGCAACTAATAACCATTAATACAAAATTTAAGACAGTTCAACCACAATTATATTTAAAAAGATACAGATTTTTAAAAAAGTTTCAAAAACACAGCTATAGCATAACAAAGACACAAAACCTCTCATTAAAAGCTCTTTCTGCTGCAACAAATTAAAACTCACAAGTTCGCCTAACTAAAATGTCTTTCCTCGCCAGTGGAAAGATAACAAAGAGGGGGCCAACCAAACCTCCTGCTGAAGGAAGCAGCCACCGAGAAGGCTCTCTCTCATAACCTCACCAAATGTGAATATTATATGGTTAAAGTAACCTTCTTGATTTTACTCTCATTGTGAGAAAATCTCTCAAAACTGCACATTTTTCAAAGACTATTCTCAGTTTGAGACTTATTTTCTGCAAAATTCAACTGGGGATATCTTGCAAAGAAAACATTTCTGCACACAAAATAGCATTTTCTGATCAAAAATACTATTTGTGGAAATAAATATTATTTTTCAATTTAGAAAATCATATTATATTACTATGCAGAAATACTATTTTTTGTGCGGATGATGTTTTCACAGCAAAAAAAAACAAACTTTGAATTTTGCATACATTAAGTTCTGAATTGCAAATTTTCTCATCAGTCCAAGATTCTTCTCCTCAGGGTTTCTAGACACTCAAAAAAAAAAAGTTAATCCGTTCTTTCAACACTTTTGAATACTTCTTCCAGCATGAGTTTGGTCTATAGAAAGGGGGAAGAATCCACAATTTTCTACACTGAACAGAGTCATGCTTCCTGGTATGCAAATCTGGTGAGTCAACTTGGCTGAATAAAGCAGACGGGAATTTGGGAATAAGCCTGAGTGTTCTGAGGTGATGTCTCTCAACACTGACCTTTGGTTTAAGACCCAAGAACATTTAAATAAGTGGCAGTTTAATGGTGTGGGATGGTAAACCAGTGAAAGAACACACGGAAATGTAGAAATATTTGAGCCCTCTGGCATGATTTAATTCACATTAACACTCTGCTGGCAGATGGAAAAGTGTATTTGCCTAATGCTACTTACCTTTTCCTTTTAGGGTACCATTTTTAACTTAAAAAAGCTGGCACAGGTCCCTCCACTGAAGAATCTGAGGGAAGAAACAACTTCTTGTTAGAGCTTGATGATATGAAAAGAGAAACAAATGGGAAGGGAAGATCAAACTGTTGGATTTGTTACTGTAGTTTGCTACTGTCCTGGCTAGCCCAAGCTTTGCGGATATAAAAAGATATCCTTTGATATCTCAAATTCGGCTTCACATATCCCTTCCATGTGCTTGCGAGGCCCCCAGACAAGCACGCATACAGAATCGGCTGATTATCGCCATAATATTCCTAGACAATACAGGCAGGCCAGAAAATAACCGACTCGTAGCTTTAGGAGACCTCAAGGCAAGTACTCTATTAGGTATGCACGCAACCTACAAAGGATTCTCTGCCTCGCGCTGGCAACTTGATGATTGAGCTATACAACGCTCAAGCATTCCACATTTGCATACCAGCTACTCTATTGATAAATTCGGCTATAATTCAATCATTCAAATTCTGTCCTTTCGGAGGCTTTGTCTCCAACTCCAAGTCTATTGTTTTCCCAAAGTCCGACCTAGCCTGCGGTCACAATTCTCCTTATAAAAACCCTTGATTCCGAGAACTTCCTCGGATCGCTCCCGAGTTCCAGACCGCCTTGCTGCCGCTTTTCTTGGCAAGCTTCCCCTCAACTCCACGTGCTGAGATACATCGAACCCCAGCTTCGCTCTCCATTTTCCTCCGGACGTCAGGACAGGTTTCATATCACCCGAACCAACTATCCCTCTAAAAATCACACCTTTATTTTCCTTAGTTATCTGTGTGTTTGTGTTGCATACATTGTGTGCCTGTATTTAATAAAGACTATTCATTATTTTACAACCAGTTTGCTTCTTGACTTGGCCTGACCCCATAGACATTGGGTTGCAAGATCCTGCTACGTTACCTTGCCTCTTGTATTGCCAACTTATGCTCTGAACTAATTTCCCCAACTTCTATAATATTGATAGCAATTTGGTATCCCTCTCGGGACCCCCCAGAAAACAGCGTAACAGTTTCTAGTCCAGACTTGTGGTATATTAGGTATCATTTGATATCAAGAATTTGGCCTTCACTACCCATTTCTCTCCATACGCTTGCGAGGCCCCCGGACAAGCATACACACGGGCACAGCCAAAAATAGCTGAACTATTCAAAACAAATCCAGACAGGCCAGTAATTGCCGGACTGCAGCTTCAGGAGACCTCCAGGCAAGTACCCTCTTAAGATCACATTATGTATGCACGCAGCTTACAAAAGATCCCCTGCCCCGAGCAGGCAGCTTGAAGAGTGGAATATCCAACTCTCAAGCACTCCACGTTTGCATACTGTCTACGCTATTGACAACGCTGTCATAATTCAATCATCTAAAGTACTGACCTTTCGGAGGCTTTGTCTCCAGCCCAAAACCCATTGTCTTCCGCGGGAACGGACTACCCTACAGGCATATTTTCCCCTATAAGAACCCCTGATTTTGAGCGTCTCTTCGGATCGCTCTGACTTCCATCCCGCCTTGCTGTCACTCCGTTCGACGTGCCTTCCCCTCAGCTCCCACGTGCTGAGAATCTCCGATACAACTGAATTTTCTTCTGATAAATCAGGCTTCAGGATCAGGTGTAGTATTTCCCCTTAAAAATCCCTATCAAAACCCTCTATCCAACTCCTATCTTTCTTTCACTAGGTCTATGTGAATGTACGTTTTGACTGTATCTCAAAATAAAGGAAAACAATTATATACTTCTGTGTGATTATTGATTCAGCCTGACCCCGTAAACATTGGATTCAAGATCTTTCTAGGTTGCCCTGCCTCTTGCATTGCTTAGCTTGTGCTCTTGCTAATTCCCATTCCCCAGTATTTTCAGCACATTGAGGTGTCCTTCACGGGACCCCAGTTACCCCAGGGTAACATCTTCATCCTTCTGATTTTCCTGTATCCTAAATTCATATACCCGTCCCTCCTGACATATCTCTTTGATTTAATTCTTGCTTTCAATATTTCTTTGCTCAATCTAATACATAAAAGTCAAAGTTAGTTTTTCTGTGTCAGGCAAAGACCTCATATGATTGGCTGCCTGAAAATATTCTATGGAATCCTGGGGTTTGCAGTTCAGAGAGAGGCCATTAGAATTCTCAGCGAGAGAGCTCTTGGGCCTCAGTTTCAACTGTGTCTGTCTTGAATAGGCTGGTTGCTATGGAGACAAGGGCTAGAAGCAAGAAGGAGGGCAATGCATTCCCTGAAGAACTCAACCTCTATACGTTAATAACTCTGAGTTGTATTGGGAAATGATGGGAAAAGTTACAGCTACTGGATAAGATAGTTTGGGGAATTAGAGACACAGGATCTCAAATATGTGTATTTCAACCTCATCTAATTCCTCCAGGTAATTTTATACCTCAAAAAAATGTACTGCTGAAGAGGCTGCAAGCTCCAGCTTTTAGATCTCATATGATTGCCTGTTTTGTCTGAGAGCAAGCAACAGTTAAAGACACAATATCAACGACTACCAGAAAATGTTAGGGAGGCATATGTGAGATAAACTAAAGTGACATATGCAACATGGTTTACAGAGTTATATTAAACTGTATGGGTTGCATATGTGAGAACTATTGAAGTTCAAATTCAAAAAAAAAAAATCCAGAAAAACATAAAGCAATTGCACAAGTTCAACACAAAGCAAAAAAATCAAGGTATTTCTAGCTACTGTTACCTATGAGAAAATAAAATCCCAGGCAACACCAGGTATATAAGCAAGTAGTTTAGATAATGTGGTTTCTTTTGAAAGTTACTGCTACAATGAGTATCTAAAGACAAACACACTTCAAATATTTTCACAATTTTTTATTTTAAGTCATAGTAAAACCATTTAATTATAGAGAGAATGAAACTGGGGGAAAAACGCCATTTGAATGTCAATCTTTTATTAAAAAATATTGCATGTCTTTCCTTGACATTTTGGGCTACAGGTTGTGAGCTCTTTTCAAACGTAAAGTTATGTCCATCTCCCTACATGGAAAGAAAGGGATCTTTGCTTTTAAGTGTTGCTTGTCATGCTCCCCAATACGTTTCTTTACAACCTGTAAACAAACACTCATTCTGCACAGAAATAAAATTACCCTTCTGTAGTTCTCCATGATGCATTTTCCCTAGGGGGTTTTTGATCAAAAAATATGAAAAATAATGAACATCTTGCAATGATTCATTTTGCAAAGGAACTCAGACATGCATTCTAGACTGTAAGAAAACTGATTTCAGTAAACTTAGGGAAATATTGGGAGTGATCGCATGGTCAGGGATACTTGAAGAGAAGGGAGTTTGTGATGGATGGAAGATTCTTAAAGGGGAGATATTGAAGGCACAATTTCTAATTGCAGGGAGGGAGGAGGTATGGGAGGTGCCTAAAGACTCTGGGATGGATGTCTAAAGACCTTTCAGTGGAGCAAAGGTTTAAAAGGGGCATGCACAAGAAATGGAAAAGGGGGAAAGCATCAAAGATGAATTCAAACAAGTAGCCAGCAAGTGTAGGGAGAAGATCAGAAATGCCCAGGCGCAGACTGAGCTCAAGCTTGCTAGAGAGGTTAAAAACAATAAAAAGGGCTTTTTGAATTAATTTGTCACAAACGGTAGAACAAGGAAATGGTAGGACCACTACGTGGAGAAAATAGTGAAATCCTAACAAAGGACAGAGAAAAGACAGAACTTCTGAACAAGTTCTTTGGAAACTGTCAGGGTTGGTGTGGAACAGCTCCTCAGAGCTTACACAGAGTGTTGACATGGAAGTGTCGCCTTGCTGCGACCGGCCAACTTTAATGGAGCAAAAAACAGTTCCACAAAGCTCATCAGTTAGGCTCAGTGCTTGTTAGTTTATTTAAGCACACTGAGGTTCAGATAACACAGCCAGCCGCATACCAAAGAGCAATTAGTACAGCAGTAAATCAGCAAGGAAATCAGCAAGTAAACTGGCAGCATGCCAGACAACAAAGCATAAATCTCTCAGTGAGATACTATGACCAGTTAGGAAAAAGCCTAAAAGGCGGAGCTTATACCAAACTCCAGCCTTTTTGAAGGCTTTTCACCACCCTGGACTTTGTGAGGTGATCCAATCACTTTCCCTCTTGGCAACCTTCACTTGGTGATGAGGCAAAAGACCTTCTGGGTCTGGCTAGTCATAACAACCTTGCACCTGTGCCCAAAGCCACATCACTCCACTTCTGCTGTCCACTTAGAAAACAGTACCTGCATTCACCTTGAATGTCCTGACAGAAACTGCAATTGCTTCAAAATGTGGCAGCCAGATTGGTGACTGGTACATCTCAGACTGAGCATATCACACCAATATTAAACTCACTCTAGTGGTTGCCAGTTAGTTTCTGGGCAAAGGGCAAAATGTTGCTTATTACTTTTAAAGCTCCACATGGTTGGGGTCCAGGTTACCTCTGGGAATGCCTCCTCCCATTATAACCCACTCAGGTCATCAAGGGACTATTTACTTTAACCAGCCAGGAGTAGACTGGCAATGATCACCAAGGGGACTTTTTCTTCAGCTGCCCCTAGACTGCGGAATGACCTACTGGAAGAGATTCAAGAGGTGAATACACTGCCCTAACTTAAAACATCATTAAAGACCAGGCCTATCCAGATTATTTTGAATTGTGAATGTTAAGTTCAAATTTTAAATATGAATTGGCTATTTTAATAAGTATTTGTATTATTTGTTCTTTTAAATTGAGATCATGTTTAATTGATGTTCCACATTTAACGGATGTTATGTGTTAATCTATTGTTGTTCTCCTCCTCAGTCCATGCAGAGAAGTGTGTAAGAAATAAATATTATTGTTGCCAATGAGGATGTTGGAAAAGAAATTCAAAGGAGCAGAAAACTAGGGTGAAATTCACCAGAATGAGGAGTGAGGTTCTTGAATTAGTTATGACATATCTACCATGTCTCTGTGTGGCGTTTGTTCTTCTCCAGAATCATGCATCTTGCTCAGTTTCCTGAATATCAGAAAAAAACGTGGAGAAGATACCACGATGTAAATATTCCCATAGGACTTTTTATATTCAGGAACTTGAGGGGGAAACCGGAAAAACTGCAGAGTGTAGGAAAGAAATGTCACATATACCAGTGGGTGGGTCTGTTCTATCAGCTTAAAGTGAAAGGGAAAGCTCAAAGATGCTGCCTGAGGCAATTCCAAATAAACATTAATCAGGCAAGAGGCAATAAAATACGCCTTTCTCAAAGGAAGAGCAAAGAATAATCAATAGCAAACAAGATCAATAAACACTTATCTCACCGATCTGCATTTAACAAGTGGAGAGTTTACTTGCAGAGTAGTCTCTTCAAATATGGGCTAGGGCTAAATAAATATGTTCTGCACTAATTTCTTGCACAAAAACAAGGGCCACGTAGGCTATTCTCAAGCCCTAATTCTTTGACACTCTGGTATAAACGCAGGCTTTCCAGTGTTGTTTCCTTCAATGGTTTACTCGCTGTACTGCTATCACCGGTGACTCAGACCTCCCTGTGAGCTTTTCACCATGAAAAACATTCTGATGCTCTTCGCGCTGGCTTTCTTGGTGTTCCAAGTAAAGGCCAAGCCAAACGCAAAAGCTCTTGACATTGCAGATGAAAATGATTCCCATAAGTCAGGAGGTGAGAATTCAGCAAACGTCCCTTGTATATGCTGACCGGTGGCATATTCTTTATCAGAAGTGTTCAGACAGGAGTTCTCTGCTTGAACTGGTTCATAGTAAAATTAGATAGATCAGACTGTCCTTGACTTCCCTATTGGTTTCTCTTTCTAAATTTTGAAGCTGTGGCACACAGCTTTTTCTTCCCATTGATTTTAACTGTATTTTTTGCCCAATCAGACCTTTCAGCTGAAAATGATCCCCAAGAGTCCAACATCAGATCCCAAGATGCCACCCAAGAGGAAGGAGGTGGGTGTAATTCAACAAAGATATTTCTTCTCTATCTCTTAGTGGTATATTCGTCATAACTAAGAAATCATATTGCTTGGCTCAGAGAATTGAACAATAGGGAGGGATGAGACAGAGACTTTGATGCCATTAATTCCATTCCCACACCACAAAAACGTGGGGAGCATCCTTATGTGAGGTCCCCTTTGGTCCACCCAATGCAATTGAGTCAACTCTGACTGATACTGGCTGTCCCTGGTTGCAGGGGAGATTCTTTCTGAGCTTTTCCTAAAGACCTCTGGTATTTCCTTGTGGGCTGTCACCCAAAGACTAACCACATCTGAACCTACTTGTCTCCCAAAATGTGAGAGGAGTAGAGGCATTCAGGGTGAGGGTGAGATGACACTCTCAAATGCTTACATGCAAATATCTCTTTGCTTTGATTCTGAAATGGAGCCAAAACCCACTGCTAATGCTGATTAGAGTAGACTCATTGAATCCATTAAATTTACCTATGTTTTCACATGCCATTCAACAGTTGACTGAATGTTTCTAACTCTAGCTGGGATTGATTGAGGGAATTCAGATGTTGCTTCCTTGAAAGCAGGGTCTAAACAGGATCCTTCAGCTAAAATGATGCCACAAACATGGGATATGAGTAGAGTTAATCAAATATACTTCTTTCCTCTTGAGCAATGCAATGTTCATCATGAAAATCAATATAGATGTAATTCTTTGTCAGTTTTGGTGTTGGAGGAAACAACTAATAATTTTGGCATTTTCCCAATCTGCAACATGAAGATATCACAGCATTCCCCCATCCCCAGAAAGTGATCAAGGGCTGTACAGAAAGCCCCCAAATCACATGAGGCAGAAGTTAATGAGCCTCTCTTGTCCCCTTAATTCCTTTGACCCTGTTCTTGCTTTCATTCATCGATGATTCCAATTGTGAATGATTACTTTCGCACTTAAATGAAAAGTGTTTTTCAAAAAGAATTCAATTTTCTTTCAAGCATATTTCAAGACAGTGGATGTGTTGCATTATATTTCACAGACTATCAGAGGGAACAGGCAGATGGCTTGATTGGAGAGAACTATGTTGCCTCCCAGAATATGGCAGCCCTATGCTAGAGGTTACTTGGCCAGATTTATTCAGAGGTTTGTCATTGCCTTTCTTGAAGATAGAGAGAGTGTGACTTTCTTGAAGTCACCCAGAGGGTTTCTAGGGCTAGGTGGGGTTTTGAACTCTGGTCTCCCAGAGTCACACTGCCACACCACACTGTCTCTTGCATTTTAATACAAACCAAGTGATTGTAAAAGTCGTTTTGCAAAACCTAAGTCTTTGTTTCCATGTTGTAGTGAAGTTAAACTAACCTACAACTGATCTAACCTACAGAGCAATTAACAGAAGTTGTGCAAATGGTTATTTTATTTTTATTTCTGTAGCAATCATCCATTCAAGGAGTCGTATTTTCTGCACTGCTGCTGGAGGGATTTGTCGACGACGTTGTTGTCGTCGCAGAGAAAAGAATGGTGGATACTGCCTTACAGGCTTTCCTTGTTGTCTGAAGTTCAAGTAAAGAACAAACTCACTGCAGTCTGAAGACACAGCAAATAACTTGTCATTAGATGAAGTTAAATCACCTGCCAATCAAGATGAATAAATCATTCTCATTTCTTCTGCCTTTTCGATTAAAATTAAATTTCTCTCCATGTCCCCTGTTATGTCATTTTTCATTCTTCTCCTACAGCACACTGTCATGTTGTTGTTGCTCACTGCCATCAGGTTGAATTGGATTTGTTGTAACCCTATGAACGAGAGAGCGCCGGGTCACCTCCCTGCTCAGGTCTTGCAGGCTCAGGGCCGTAGCTTCCTTGATTGAGTCTGTCCGCCTGTAATGCAGTCCTCATCTTTTCCTACTGCCTTCTACTTTAAGAAGCATTATTGTCTTTGCCAGTGACACATGCCTTCTCATGTTATGTCCAAAGTATGACAGTGTCAGTTTAGTCATCTTGGCTTTGAGGGAGAGTTCAAGCTGTTATTTGTCTCTTTGGTGGGCAGTTTTGAGAGTATCCCAAAAACTCTCCTCCAGCACCACGTTTTAGGTGAGTTGATTCAGTTCCTGCCAACTTTATTCATTGACCAGCTTTCACAACTGTATATGAAAACTCGAAATACAGTGACACATTCAGGTTGTCAAGTAGAATGTCCAGCCGAAAAATCACATCAGTATTTAATCTGGAATAAAAATAGTAATTAAATAATGATCTAAATATTTGAGAAACATATCCAGTCAAATATGCTTCAAAAATGTGTTATACAAGATCACTTTATTAACATACATTTTCAACAGTTTGGAGTTAACACAAGAAAGTGTGAATCAGGTTTTTTTAAAAAAGAATTATATCTACTATATAAAAGTCAAAGTTTGTTTGTGAGTTTGTCTGTTTGTCTGCATCAGGCAGGCAAAGACCTCATATTACTGGCTCAGTAAGGCAAGAAGACCTCATGTGATTGGCTGGCTGTGAAGATTCTATGAAATTGTTAACCGGATTTCTGGGGTCCCTTGGAGGACACCTCAATGTGCTCCACGTGATGGGGAATGGAAACTACCCAGAGCGCAAGCGATAGCAATGAGAGAGGCAGGGTAACCTAGCGGGGTTTTTTTACCCAGTTTTTACAGGGTCAGGCCAAGCCGAAAACCAAAGAAAAGTGTCCAATAAATGATTTTATTGAAGGAAAGTCTCACGCAGCAACGCAATCACTCACACACTCACTCAAGACCTATTAAGAAGGAAAAGAGAAGAAACTGGACAGGGGAATGTCGAAGGGGTTGTAGCTGGGGTAATACTGCACCTTTTCCCGAAGTCCTTGGTCCGGGAGAAACAGCGGAGAAGCGGGGCTCAGCATGGAGAGGGCTGAGGGGATTACTCAACGGATGGAGAAACGGTCTGCTGGGATGACTGGGACTGATCCAAAGAACCGCTGAAAAACTGGGACTATTTGTAGGGGGAAAAGTACCTGGAGGGCTAATCCTTTCCTGGGGAGAACAATGGGTGTTGCAAGGAGAAAGAAGCTCCACAATGGTAACTTTCCTTGCATGATGAGATTACAAAGTGTTGCCAAAGTCTCAGGATCTTAAATGGTCCTTGCCTGATAGGATTTTATTGCTACCGGTGCTCAACTTGGGACGAACACGCTAATCCCCTCAAGTCAGCTTCTCAGGGGCTGAGGACCCTCGTCTACTGTGGCTTTGCACAGCTTGAGGTCTCCTGGGGCTCCGTGACTGGTCATTTTACTGGCCTGACCTGGTTTTGGATTGTTCGACCGTTGCTGCCTACGTGCCCATCCGGGTGATTTCTCAGGAACACGGAATCATATTTAATATCAAAATGGTAGACCCCGGGATAGGGTTTTTCCGGTGGAGTAACAGAATCCTGGGGTTGGCAGTTCAGGGAGGGCCTTTGGAATTCTCACCAAGAGCTCTTGAGCCTCAGGCTGGTTGCTATGGAGATGAGGCCTACCACCAATAGGAATGCCAGAAAACATTTGGGAGGCATATTTGAGAAAAAATAAGGTGACATACACAAGTGACAAGGTCTTCTCACCTCACACAGTGTGGGTCCCATATGTGAGGAATCTTAAAAGCTGAAATTTGAAACAAAAAAGGTTTTCAGAAAAAATGTAAAACCATTGCACAAATTCAACAAAAAGCAAAACAAAACAAAAGCTAGTACATCAATGTCACCAGACAACACAGACTGGATTGGGGATTATGGGGAAAAGTTACAGGTACAGGGATAGGCCAGCTGCAGGATGGAGGAGAACAGCATATTCCCACAGGAACCCAACCTCTGTGTGTTAACAACTACGAATACAGATTGGATTGGGGAATATGGGGACAAGTTACAGGTACTGGAATAGGTTGGTTGCTGTGGAGATGAGGCCTAGCAGCAAGGAGGAGGAAAGCATACTCCCTCAAGAACCCAAACTGTGTATGTAAATAACACGGAATATAGATTGCAGTGGAAAATATGGAGCAAAGTTACAGGAAATGGAGTAGACAAGTTGGTGAGTTCTTAAGAGGAAAATAAAAACCCCGGGCAACACCGGGTAAATATGCTAGTATTTGTTAAATTTAAAGAGAAATACATCAACTTGAACAAAAAAGGAGAGAGAAATGTAAATATTCCTTTACAAAAAAAAAATAAAAAAAATAAAAAAAAAACAGAAAAGATAGAAAAAAAGAATACAAAGTACCTAGAAGTAAGCTAAGAATAGTAGTAATAATAGGAAGAAATTCAAGAGTTAGCTAGAGCTTGACAGAGAGTAAAAAAGAAGAGACAACCAAACAAAGCACTAGAAAAGCAAGTGAAAAAGATGTCCATTGAAAAACGAAGCAGTCGCGTAGGGACAGGGGGCACAACGGGGACTATTAGCCCCGGGCGGCAATGTTTTGGGAGCGGCTGGACCCTGGCCACACCCCCACACATCACGGCCACACCCCCACACGCTGCAACCACGCCCCCTGCACCGTAGCCTTGCCCCTCCCACCCCCCTCCATACACTTTAAGCGCCACCACTGCAGTGAAGACAAGGAGAGACATTGTATCTACCCACCCTCTAACCCCCCCCACCCTCCGACTTCTGTGTTTTCTGACATTGGTTGTTTTAGCCCAGCCACATAATATCCCCTCACTTTGAAGAAAAGGAATTTTCCTGTGTGTGTGCGTGTGTGTGTGTATTTAACTCGATACCATTATCGAGTTCTTCTAAAGTTCTGCTAAAGCTCAAATCCCAATTGAAATTTATTGCCAGATCTACTCTTCATACAACATATATAGGGTTTCCAAGTTTTAAAATAAGATTGCATAGATTTTCCCCTCAGCCGTTCTGATAGCTCACCTATTTTAGCCGCCGCCATCACCTTTCCTAACCATTCTTGTATTAAAGGAGTGCATTTATGCCACCAATATTTTGCAAATGTTATTCTTGCTGCTGCTATCATGTAACATAGCAGTATTTTATTTTCCATTTCCACCTTATTCTAACATAGTCTAACATAGTCAAAAGGTGTAATTCTGGCCTAAATGTAAGTTTTGATTTCAAGATTTTCTGCATTTCCCCATTCACCTGCAACCAGTACCTCCTAGGCTTTCTACATGTCCACCATGAATGGTAAAACGTCCCATCTTCTAGTTTACATTTCCAACACTTATTACTAACCTTTTTATATATTTTTGCTAATTTAGTCAGGGTTAAGTACCATCTATATATCACTTTAAATAGATTTTCTTTATAATCAGAACAACTTGTAAATTTCAATCCAGTTCTCCAAACTCTTTCCCACTGTTCCAACTGTATAGGATAGCACACACTCTTTGCCCATTTTATCATACATTGTTTAACTCATTCATCCTCATTTACATAATATAACATTAATTATTTTTGCAATCAGATTATCGTTTTCTGTACATAAAATTTTCTCTGCCTCCAATTCTTTACTTTCAAAGTCGTTTTTGTTTTTGTTCTCTCTAAATCTTTCTCTTAATTGATAATATGACAGCCATTGGATTTTTAAGCCTTCCTATTCCAATTTATGGGATTATTTTATTGTCAAATTTCCCTGTTTATTTACCAATAAATCTACATACCTGCTCCATTTTTCAGGATAACCTAATTCCTTCTACCCAACCAAAACCCAACCAAAATTATCTTTATACTTAATTATCTTTATAGATCTTTCATTTGAAACATACCGCAGTTGGTCCTTTATTTTGAAACAACAACAAAAAGGGATATGCAGACATATATTAAGGAAAATATATTCTTAAACTAGCTAACGTGGAATTTTAGAATAGAAATTCAGAGATGGAAAATAGCTTCAAAAAGCACTCTTAAATTTCAAGGAACAGAAAAACCTATTTCCCTCCCAGAATTAAGTTTACATTAACATCAGTAAAAACATAAAAACATAGTGAAGCTTAAAAGATCAGACACATTTTGCTTCCGGTCGCATGGCAAGCGCGAGCGGCAGCTCGGAATGAAGCTGCGCAATGGTGCAGCCCTGAACAGCCACCTGCTGGATTCCAGCCGCTTCTTTTGTTATCCCAGAAGCGGCTAAACATCCCTCCAGTACAAGGGGTGCGGAAGAGGTCCGAATGGGACCCCACAACTGGTGTCTGGCTCTAACCGGCTGGGGGAGCAGACAGCGCCAGGGGGTCGAAGGACCATGATGGAGCCAGCGGGATCATTGCCAGAGCGGCACAAGCGCCGCCGTCGACTTTTAACTAAGAAACAAGTAAGAAACAAGCAAGAAAGCATGTAACCTGTTCTGGACTTTAATTTCGGAAATATCACAGGGGAATTTGGCTTGCAACGGTGTGCAGGAGCGAAGGAATGGAGGGACCCAGAGGAAATGTGAGTGCGGCATGGCTGAGAGTTCGTCTTAAAGGAGCGGCTGATTTTAAAGAAATGGCTAAGAGGCTTTTCTGCTTTTCTCTCGAGGACTAAAGTTATCAATGGTAAAAAGATTTCTGATTTGCAATTTGGATTTACAATTGAAAATGCCAAATAATTAAACAGCTGGTATTGGATTAAGAAATAAGATTGGACTATACAAGATTTAATAATCTCGATTTGGACATTGAACTTTCCTTATTTCTACATTTTACTATTTTGGTTGATCTGAGACGATTGGTGTTTCGGCTTTTTGACTCTGGATTTCTGACCTTAGAAGAACACTCTGGGAGGCAACAGTTATTGAGCTGTGCGTTCCCTTTTTTTAACTCCTGTTGTGTGAGACTTGTTTCCTGACTTTTTTTTTCCTTGACTACGGATTGTTGAGACTGGCGAGCCTGTGCTGGCAGGTCATTTAAGCAAAACATCCTCACTCCCATGGACGGAGCAGCTTGGAATTTAAGCAACTATGAGAATACAGAGAATCTTCAGAAATGAACTCCGGGCAGCAAAGTCCAAGATGGGAGAGGGGAATAGGAGATGGATTCAGGCACAGGGCTCTGAACTTGGCAAGTGGTAATGTACTTCAGCAATGTCAATTAAGCTTACGTATTTGATTGATATATTTTCATTAATATAAACATTGTGATATTGTTAAAGGGTTGATGGGGGTATTGAGATTGGTAAGCCTGTGATGGAAGTCATTCAAGCAAAATACCCTCACTCCCAGGGACGGAGCCACTTGGAATATAAGCGGCTAAGAGAATACAGAGAATCTTCAGAAATGAATTTCCAGGCTGCAAAGTGCCAGATGGGAGCGGGGGAAAGGGAGGTGGATTTAGGCACAGGGCTCTGAATTATATAACTGAATCTGTACTTTGGCAATGTCAACTAAGCCTACATATTTGACTAATATATCAATATACTTTCATTAATATAAACATTGTGATATTGTTGAAGGGTTGAAGGGGGCTGAATAGGACTCAGGTATAGAAGTGAGAAACAAGACATCTTAATATAATGGAATCCAGGGCAAGAAGATGAGTGACTGTTGCAGTAATAATAGCTCAGGCTGCCAGATATACATTGACAGACATATTTTAGAAACTGGAAGATTTTAGGTTATAAGTGATGGAGGGCTTAAAAAATACATGAGAGGATAGCAGAAGTTTAAAAGAGATAAGTAGAGAAATGAGAACACACTGGAATCTGACAATTAGAGAAAAGCAGAATGGAGTGACAGCTAGGAACTGACAAGTGAGAATGACTGTATTACGATTGTGTGGGAGAGGGAAATGCATGTTCAAACAGTTGAGATAATCATTGTATTGTGATACATAAATGTAACAAGTGGAGTGAATTTCGGGAAATGAAGACCAGATCAGAGTGGAAGATCAGAAACAATTCATGTAAAACTACAAGTTACAGAATCTTTTTTTATTTGTGAAAAAATTTAATAAAACTATTATAAAAAAAAAGATCAGACACATTTTTAAAACATTCCTACCCACATCTCTCTCTCTCTCTCTCTCTCACACACACACACACACACACACTCACAAACAAGGAAAAGATGCATGAATGAAATGGGAAGAGGGAAGCAAAATGCATTCTTACACAGCGCATGACATCAGCCTCTTCAAGTCTTTGTTGAAATTAACTAATGAGAAAGTTTAGAATAGAAATTCAGAGATGGATTTCAGAGACGGAAATTCAGACATGGATGGATGGATAACACACAAGGAAAGAATGCATCGATGAAATAGGAAGAAGGAGCAAAATATATTTGTACACATGTGCAAACAAAACAAGTAGGTAAAGGTATACCCACAGACTCAAAAAGACAAGCTCACACGGAGACAGAAACACACAAGAACATATTTACCTAGCTCAGACTTAGAAGACCATGAGAAGAAAAAGCAAGAGTCCAGTTGAGCATCTTCTTAAAGTTTCAGCCAAGACTGCTCTTTTATGCCTCTCAGGAACCCTGACATTCAGATCAAAGAAATCCAGAATTCTAGCCAAGAATCTCTGGTTCTGGCTGATGTTCCTGGAATTGGCATCTTTTTGAACTCAACCTATTTTCCTGTTTTTCAAGCCCATAAGTACCTCTCTCTTCCAGAGGAAATAAATTATTTAGCTTCATCTATGCTAAGGATAGACTTCATGTTTTCCACACAAGGTTGTGTTTTGACAAAAGGGACCTAGTTAATGCTCTGATCTCTTGGAAGGAATGCCACAGGAATGTCACATACTATGATACAGAAAGAATATTATAGTCACCAAATTGTCATTAGAACATAGGAAATGACTAAGAGGAATGATAATGATAATGATAATGATAATGATCATCATTATCATCATCATGGAAACATACAACTGGAAGTAAACACAAGGGCCATCCAGTCCAACCCCCCGCCACATGGGAGTACACTATGAAAGCATTCCTGATAGATGACCATCCAGCCTCTGTTTAAAAACCTGCAAGGAAGGAGACTCCGCCACCTCCAGCTCAGTGTATTTCACTGTTGAACTGCTCTCACCATCAGGAAGTTCTTCCTACCGTTCCGATGGAATCTCTTTTCCTGAAGTATGAAGATTTTGCTCTGTGTCCTAGTTTCTGGAGCAGCAGAAGATATGCTTGTGTTACTCAGATGGAGAAACCTTCACCCAGGGTCTACAATTTTGATATTAAAACCCGATTCCATGTGCCTGAGCGGTCACCCAAACGAGCACGTAGGCAGGCACGGTCGAACGACCGAAAACCAGGTCAGGCCAGTAAAATGCCTAGTCACGTAGCCTCAGGAGACCTCAAGGTATGTAAACTCCCAATAAACAAAGGGTCCTCAGCCCCGAGAGGCCGCTTTGAGGGGACCAGAGGGTCTGCCCCAAGTTGAGCAAATATCCTATCAAGCGAGGACCATTTACATAAAGTCACACCACAAACACAGCCGAAGATCCTGAGACTTTGGCAACACCTTGCAATCCCATCCCGCAAAGGAAATTACCATTGAGGAGCTTCGTTATCGCTCCAATACTCATTGTTCTCCCCGGGAAAGGATTAGACCACCAGGTACTTTTTCCCCTACAAATAGTCCCGGTTTTTGAGCATTTCTTCGGATCACTCCCGGTCACCCCAGCAGACCGCTGCTCTGTCCGTTGAGTGATCCCCTCAGCCCTCTCCATGCTGAGTCCCATTTCTCCGTTGCCTTCCCGGACCCAGGACTTCAGGAAAAGGTGCAGTAGTATCCCAACTGTACCCCTCCAATGCTTCCCTATCCAATTTCCTCTCTTTTGTTTCTTAATAGCTCTTGGGTGCGTGTGTGAGTGATTGCATTGGTGCGTGAGACTTGCATTCAATAAAATCATTTATTGGACATTCTTATTTGGTTTTTGGCTTGGCCTGACCCCATAAAAACTGGGTAAAAAGACCCCGCCAGGTTACCCTGCCTCTCGCACTGCTACTGCTTGTGCTCTGGCTAGTTACCATTCCCCGTCACGTGGAACACATTGAGGTGTCCCCCAAGGGACCCCAGAAATCAGGGTAACACTTGCTACATCTTCCATATGACATCCCTTCAAATAAGCATCATGTCACCTCTTTACCTTCTCTTCTACAGGCTAAACATACCTGGCTTTGTAAGTCTTTCCTCATAGGACATGGTTTCCAGGCCTTTTTATCATTTTGGTCACCCTCCTCTAGACATGTTCCAAGTGTCAAGATCCTCCCTGAACTGCGGTGACCAGGATTGGACACAGTATTCCAGGTGGGGTCTGACTGAAGCAGATCTCACAAAGAAGGAGATGTCATTCTCAGATTGTAGTACCGACCTAGTTTTACTAGCATTTAGTCATAGTCAACTTTTTTGTACAATACAGCCAAATAAAGCAACAGCAAAGTTGATTTGCTGAGCATTTTTTTTATTTGCAGAGATTAGGAACCCTTTTTAGGACACCAGCAGGAACACTAGAACAGGAGACTTGGTTTTTTTCAGCAATCTTTTTTTCCAGGTATTAGAAACCATTTATAGGTCCTCTTTTTAATAACATTTTGGACATAATCTAAATATCCTTTGGCAGCATTATTCAGCAAACAAGTCAAACAATGAAATAATTTCTCAGACCTACTTGTCTTCATTAATGTATTTAAAAACTGCTTCACACTTTCTTGTGTTAACTCCAAAATATTGAAAGCGTATTATAATAAAATGATCATGTATAAAATATTTATAAAACATATTTGCATGTTTTTCTCAAATGTTTAGATTATTATTATTAATTTCATTCCAGATTAAATACTGGTGTGATATCTGAGCTGGACATTCTACTTGTCAACCTAAATATGTCCATGCCATTGCATTTCCAGTTTCTATGTATAATTGTGAAAGCAGGACAACGAGGAAAGCTGACAGGAACAGAATCAAGTCATCTAAAATGTGATGGCAGAGGAAAGGTTTTTAGATACTGTGGCCTGCCAAAGAGACAAATAACAGCTTGAACTCTCCCTCGAAGCCAGGATGACTAAACTGAGGCTGCCATACTTTGGAGATACCGTGAAAAGACAGGATCCACTGGCAAAAACAATAACACTTGTTAAGGAAGAAGGCAGTAGTAAAAGAGGAAGACTGCACTACACTTGGACAGACTCAATCAAGGAAGCTACGGCCCTGAATCTGCAAGACCTGGGCAGGGCTGTTGATAATAGGGTGACCTGGAACTCTCTCACTCATAAATCCAAGTCAACCTGATGGCAGTCAACAACAACAACAACATAATAGTGTGATTGAGGAGAGCAATAGCAGATGACCTTGTTAGAAATTTAACTTTAATCAAATAAGGAGATGAAATATGAACGATTTATTAATCTTGATTGGCCAGTGATTTCATTTCATTTCATGACAAGTTATTCGCTGTGTCTTGAGTCTCCACTGGGTTTGTTCTTTACTTGTACGACAGGCAGCAATGAATGCCTGTGACGCAGTATCCGCCACTCTTTTCATTGCTATAACAAAAAGATCGGCAAATCCCTCCAGCAGAAGTGCAGAAAATACGACTCCTTGAATGGATGAGTGCTACAGAAATAAAAATAAAAATAAAATAACCATTTGCACAACTTCTGTTAATTTCCTCCATAGATTAGATCAGTTGTGGGTTAGTTTAGCTTCACTACAACGAGAAAATAAATACTTAGGTTTTGCAAAACAGACTTGTACAATCGCGTGGTTTGTATTAAAATGCAAGAGGCAGTGTGGTGTGGTGGTTTTACTCTGGCAGACCAGAATTCACAACCTCATCTAGCCATAGAAGCCCTCTTGGGCGATTTCAAGAAAGTCACACTCTCTCTACCTTCAAGAAAGGCAACGGCAAACTTCTGAATGAATCTTGCATAGTAAGCTCTAGCACAGGGTTGCCGTTTTCTGGGAGGCGATTATTCCATCTGCCTGCTCTCTCTGAAAGTCTGTGAAATGCAGTACAACACCTCTATTGTCTTGGAGTATGCTGGAAAGAAACAGGACTACTTTTTGAAAAATACTTTGCATTTCAGTGCTTATGTCATAATTCACCACTAGAAGCATCAACTGATGCCAGATACTGCTAATCGACCTACATCCCCACGGTTGATAAATGGTTAGAGAAAGTTATTGAAATTGCACAGAGGGATAAAATGACTTATAGACTGGAGAATGAGAGGGACAGCAAATTCTATGAGGCCTGGGAGTTGTTTACAGTATTTCCTCAAAATAAGGAAATTTCGACCAGTGGTCCATTCCTGAGTATTTAGGAGCGATCTTATCGGGTTTTTCTTGATTTAGTCTTTTTTGATTGTTATCTATAGACTAATGGGAGAATATGATATATTTCAGAAACATAGTATCTCTTTAAGTTCAGGTAGGAACGATCTAAGTTATTCTTCACATTTGTTAACTCTAAATGATTGGCTGGTACTCCCCTGAGAATGTGGTGGTGTGAGGTGAAAGAAGGAGAAGAAGTTTGGAAGCGGATTGGTTTTTTCTGATAGATTAGGGATGTGAACGAATACCATTAATATTAAGTTTGAGGATAACGAGGATTTATTGTGCATAATGGTATTGTTCATAAATAATCAGAGATTAACGCTGATGTTAGATAATCAGAATAACTAGTCTTCCCTTTTCTAACATGGAGAGGTTCATTTTACCATACTTTCGAGTATACAATAATGCTCTACTTCACTCAAGGGGGAAGTTTCTTTTGCTTTCTTTCTGTTAATTAAGTAATTGGTATGTGTTATCACTATTATTCATACCTATGTGTGTTAGTATGTTTGTAGATTGTTATGTATAGGCTGCAAGTTGTCTTTTTTCCAAACTATGTACTGGTATGCACTATTTGTATTATTAGTATATAAGTGTGTCCGTATCTTTGTAGGTTGTTTATGTGTAGATTGTATGTTCTTAGATCACAGTAGTTCATTGTTATTGTGGTGGTATGTTTTTTGTGTTTTTTCCTCCTTTTTTATAGTAAAAATATTTTTAAAAATTGGATGAAAGCAAGAGCAGGATCAAAGGAAGGAAGGGGCAAGGGAGGCTCATTCACTCCTGGATACCCACGATCAGTCCCATTTAGAGTAGACACATTCAAGGAGTTGTGGAATGGGATCTGAAAACAGAGGTAAATTCCGTGGATTCAATGAGTCTACTCTAATCCACAGCATCAGCAGTGGATTTTAGCTCCGTATCAGAATCAAAGCAAAAAAATATTTGCATGCAAGCATTTGAGGGCCTCACCCTAGCATCACCCTGAATGCCTCGAGTCTTCTCAGATTTTGGAAGACAGGCAGGGTCAGGCTTGGTTAGTCCTTGGGTGGAAGCCCACAAGGAAATACCGGGGGTCTCTAGGAAGAGCTCTGAAAGAATCCCTCCTGAAACCTGACTCAACTGCATTGGGGGGACCAAAGGGGGACCTCATATAAGGATGCTCCCCAAGTTCTTGTGGTGTGGGAATGGAATTGATGGCATCAGACTTTCTGGCCATTTCCGCACTGGGTATTTAAAATGGTGCAGAGCGACCTCCGACAGAGGTCTTCTGCACCATAGAGTGGACTGGTGTGGACTACTTTTTGTAGTTCCACACTTCAGTCCAGTTCTATGCGACCAGAAATGGTCGCGCAGTGTGCTTTTTAAAAACCTCTTTTTTGAGGTTTTTAAAAAGCACAGAGCGGGCAACCCTGTCTAGTTCCGTCGCTGCGCTCTGGAGCAGATTTGCAGGCGCGCACAAGTGCGTGCCTGCAGATCTTCTGGGGGCGGGCTTTCAGCCGGCGAGCTTCTCCAGTTGGTGGAGAGCCTCCACCAACCGGAAGCCGCCATTTTGGACGCCAGAGAACTGTGGAGCGGCAAACTCGCGCTGCTGCTCTTCGTGACGGACTCGCCCGGTCGCAGGAAAAGTCCGGTGAGTCCCATTTCTGCCCATTTCTGCCCGATTCACACCCCACGTGCGGAAAGGGCCTCTGTCTCATCTCTCCCTATTGTTCAATTCTCTGAGCAGAAAGATATGATTTCTCTGTTATAATGAATATACCACTAAGAGATAGAGAAGAAATATATTTGTTGAATAACACTCACCTCCTTCCTGTGGGGAGTCATCTTGGGAACCATTTCCAGCTGACAGGCCTGAATGGGAACAAAAAGGCAATTATATAATCAGTGGGAAGAAAACGCTGTGTAGCACGGCTTCAACATTTAGAAAGAGAAACCAATAGGGAAGCTCATGGAAGCCAAGGACTATCTGGTCTATCTAATTTTACTATAAAACACTTGGGAATCATTTTCAGCTGACAAGCCTGCTTGGAAAAAAATAAAACAGTTCTAATTAGTGAGAAGAAAAAGCAGTGTGTCACAGCTTCAAAATTTAGAAAGAGAAACAAGTACTAAAGCTCATGGAAGCCAGGGCCTGTCTGTTCTGTCTAACTTTACTATAAAAGAGTCTGAGCTGAACACTCCTGTCTTACTGAACACTTCTGATAAGGAATATGCCACTGGTCAGCATACACCAGAGAGGTTTGCTGAATTCTACTCACCTCCTGACTCCTGGGAATCATTTTCTTCTGAAACATCAAGAGCGTTTGCGATTGTCTTGGCCTTTACTTGGAAAACCAAGAAAGCCAGAGCAAAGAACATCAGAACGGTTTTCATGATGAAAAGCTTGCAGGGAGATCTGAATCACTGGTGATACCAGGACAGTAGAAAACTGTTGAAGATATCAGCGGTGGAAACCTTATATTTATACCAGAGTGTCAAATAATTAGGGCTGGGGAATTGTCTGCGTGGCCCTTGTTTCTGTGGAAGAAATTAGTACGGAACAAATTTATTTAGTCCTAGCCCATATTTGAAGAGACTCCCCTGCAAGTAAACACCAGTTGTTACTCGCAAATCAGTGAGATCAGCACTTATTGATTTTGTTTGCTATTGATTATTGTTTGCTCTTCCTTTCATAAAGCCTTATTTTATTGCCTCCTGGCCTGATTAAAGTTTCTTCTGAATTGCCTCAGACAGCATCTTTGAGCTTTCCCTTATGGTTTCGGCTGGCTCTGGGAAAACAGACCCACCCACCTGGTTGTGTGACCTTTCTCTTCTATATCCTCTGGGTTTCCAGCTTCCCCCCCACATCTAAAAAGTCCTTTGGGAACATTTACATCTTGGCATCTTCTTCAAAAATTTTTTCTGATATTCAGGAAACCAAGAAAGAGGCATGATGCTGGGGAAAAACAAAGTGGCTGCCTGACTTACTGGGCAGATGGTTTGCATCCCTGGTCAGTGGCCCTTTGGGGGCTGCCAACCATGCCGTCATCAGGTTTCTCCTTCCCAGGGGGCTACCTGCACCCATGTGGACGCTTGGGAAGGGAGCTCTGACAGGCAATGGGTTTCAACCAGCGGTTTGAATCTATTGGCTGTTGGAGCTGCTGCAGGGCAGAGCCACCCACCCAGGCGGTTTTCTCTCAGGCCTCAAGCCCTGGCCTTCCCCTGAGTTCTTCGGTCAACGTCGTGTTGGACAGGCGTCACGGACAGAAGGAGAGAAGAAGGAGTGAAGGAAGACAAGGTGAAGGAAGAGTATCGAGGAGGGAGGGAAGAGAGAAGAAGTACAGAGAAGAAGCAAACGTTGTCAGAGGGCAACAAAGTGGGAAGAGTCACGGAGGACAGGCTTGGAACTGAAATCGTTGCTGTTTTCATCTGGATTGTGGACCACTGATGGTATACTCACCCAAGTTGAAGAAGCTTATATACTACAGTCCTTTTCTGTAGCTGTTTGCAATTTGGGCATTGTTTCTATCATCTTTATTTGCCTATAATTTGGAACTCACAGCTGGAATGCTAAAGTGGTGAGCAGAGGCTTGAGGCTGTATCACTGACCTGTTGGTTGGACAAAGAGGAGGAGGAAGGGAGGATATAGAACCTTCTACCATCTATCATCTACCATCCTATGAAGGTCTGACTGATGATGTGGGACAGCAAGCTGTGAGCTGCGAACTGTTTATTATCTCTTTGTTTGAGGGTCCTTCAGCGTTTGGTAGAGAAGAGACTGAACTAGCAGTGAATATTGACAATAATAAACGCTGATAACCCCTGTTTTTGAGTATGAGGAATTACCTCTGGGGAGTTCTGATGAAACTTTGATAAAGCCTGTGAACAAAGACGAAAGAAGAGCCTAAACAGCTGCTGCCTACAACAGTCTGGATGCAGACCTGAGTTCAAGAGGTGCACTCTGGGTTCTATATGCTACCCAACCTATTTGCTTCAGGATTGTAAAATTGAACTGCACTGCCATTTTTGTGAAAACAGTATTTTTTTTTTAGATTTTCTTTTCTTTTTCGTGTCTTTTAGACTTTCAGATATATGTTGATTATATGTTTCTATTTTTATAGTCACACACACACACACACACATATATATATATGTATGTATGTATCTGTTTAGCTATTTAATTATTTAGTTATATAATTACTTAATTCAGTTTTTTTTATTTCTAGTGGAAAGCTAATTAATATGACTTCTAGAAAGAGAGTTCAGGGAAGTCCTACTTACTCTT
The DNA here is from genome assembly GCA_030412105.1 of Cyclura pinguis. Classification (NCBI taxonomy): domain Eukaryota; kingdom Metazoa; phylum Chordata; class Lepidosauria; order Squamata; family Iguanidae; genus Cyclura; species Cyclura pinguis. The sequence goes on along the minus strand of CM059599.1, from coordinate 9,044,558 downwards.
CTCCCCCTAAAATTAAGCAGCCCAAGATTGATGAGTTTTTTAAACCTGATAGGCAGCCATTAGATGTTTTTAAATCTGCAATTCCTACCTCTAATAGGTTTGATGCTCTAGAAGAGGAAAGCTTAGAGTCTCAGTATTTACAAGGCAGAAACAATATATCTAAAAGCAACCTAGTAGATGGGAGTAGACATGATGACTTTCAGGAGATTATTTCTTCTTCTAATGATAGGATGCTTTTAGAAAAACAATATAATCTGGTGGCGGTAACTGTAAAAAGTATTTATAGTGAATTAAGAAATATTTCAGACAAACTAGACTGCCTTACCTCCACTATAAAAAGGGAAAGTCATATATTTCCTTCAAAAATGATCATTAAGAAGCAGGATGGTATCAAAGTTACAAATACCATTCCTACAAGCCAGCTTCCTTCATTCCCTGTAGCTAAGACCTTTTTAAAGGATATGAATCTCTCCCTTCAGGTTAATCAGGTTGCTTTAAGTATATTCCCTTATAGACAATCTATTCCTCGGTGGAATACAATGAGCTGTGCCAGGAAGCATATTAGTACTATACTACATTTACCAATTAAGGCAGTTGATCTTTCATTTATCAATTTTTTATATGCCCCTTCTCAAATGCAAAAATTTATCCTAGTATTTAGGTCAGCTAGAATACCTTCCCTCTTTATGAAGAGGAAAGTTTCTGTTTCTAGGTTGGGTGTGGTACCTACCCGAGTGTTTCTGGATACAGTGAGGAAACCTTTATTACCCTATTCAGTAGTGAATAATTCTAAGGTTTGGGGAGAGCATGGTTCTAAATCAACTTTTAAGTTTGAAAATTGTAGTTTAAAAGTTCCACCCTTGCTCTCTTCTAATAAAGAATTCCACTGTATGCAGCAACACCCAGTATTGACAAACTCTTTTGAGAAAGGCTGTCCACAAGACCCATTTAATATCTCTAGGGTCAGTGAAGAAGAGCAATTAATAGACTCTTATAAATGTTTACCCCTGATTGAAAAAAAAGCGATCATAACAAGATTGGGTGTCTTAAGAGAAAGGCTAACTGTGATGAGTAGGGAAGAATTGGATTTAGCCTCAGCTCCTATGGAACAGAATGATTTGATAATGTTTGAATCCCCTCCCAGTAATAGAAATATTATCTCTAGTCAAGCACACCAAACAACAGCGAATGGGTTAGAGATGAGGAAATTGGAGTCGCATGAATTAGGTGAAAGGAAGACTAAAAACAAAGATACTATATTTGCAGATATACATCAAGTACATTGTAACCCTCACTCACAAATAAATGGGTCAGTGGTAATTTCAGAGGAAACCAATGAAATCCAGGTTTTGACACAACAATGACAATCAATATATTCGACATCTGGACTTTTCTGTTTGTCCTGGAATTTAGCAGGCTGGAGGAACAAATTAGAGGATTGTGATTTTCTAGACTATATAAAGCAGTTTCAGGTCCTGCTGTTCCAAGAAACCTGGCTAAAGCATGATATTTGGCTTCCTGGATATGTGGCCTATTCAAATACCGCACATTCTTCTTCTAAAGGTGGTAGACTGAGTGGTGGCCTGGCTATATTGATATCTATTTCTCTTTCAGCTTCAATTATTCCTCTTAAAGGATTAGCTCCATGCGCCATGGCCATTTTTATTAAAAATGTACACCACTCTTATATTTTTGTTAACATCTATGTTCCCCCCCGCACCTCACCATATTATGATCCAAACTACTGGCATAAGTTAGAAGAATATCTATGCGAGTTAGAGTATGAATTTCCTTTAGTTCCATTGGTAATTGTCGGTGACTTTAATGCACGCATAGGTTCATCTAACCAAGATATTGCTAGGGCTTTAGGAGGCCCAACTGAGCTGTGGGAAGGTTTGGAAATTCGAAAGTCTAAAGATAAGAAGATTAATGATTTTGGCCGCATTTTTTTTACTTTACTGACAAAACTAAATTTAGCTTTAATAAATGGTTCCCATCTTGATAATTCTAAGGGAGAGTTTACTTTTATAAATAACTCTAGAGCAAGTACAGTTGACTATGTGTTAATTTCACATGAGCATCGATCCTTGTTTCTCTCTTTTACAGTTGACCCAGTTGCTGGTAGTGATCACCAGCCACTTAGATTTTCCTTGCAGTGGTTTAACAGTACTGTTATAAATACTGCTCACCACCTTAATTCTGAACAAGCCCAATTAAACTCTGATAAAAGGATCAAATGGAATCCCCTGTTGCAATCAGATTTGCAACAGAGACTTTACTCTGAGGAATTTATGAAATTAAGGAAAGATCTGATTCAAGCATCCAATGTCGAGTCTGCAAATCAGTTGTATACACAATTAACAAACTCCCTCAGACCCTTTTTTATAAAAAAGGTATCCCACTCAGAAAATTGCCAAACCAAAAGCAATAATGCTTGGTTTGACAAAGACTGCAGGAATCTAAAAAGGCAAATGGGAAAAACCATCAAATTATATCGATCCACTAACTCCACTGAAATTCCCTCATATTTCTATGATCTTCGTAAAAAATACAAAAGATTAACTAGTGAGAAAAGAAGGATATATTACAGGGAACAGTGGAAGGAACTAAGCCTAGCACTCCTGCAAAAGAATCCATCGAAATTCTGGGATACAATTGCAAAGCTCGAAAAAAGGTCATCTCCAATTTTAGAAGGAACTATTTCTAAAAACAACTGGGAAAGCTATTTTGGAAAGCTATTTAATGATTCAGACCATCTTAAGATTATTCCCCCAGACTATACTGGACCTAGATGGGAACATAGCTGGGAAAATATTTCTATAGATAGGGCTAATTCATTAATATTAAGACAGAAGAAAGGTAAAGCACCTGGTGAAGACGGCCTTCCATCAGACTTTTATATTGCATTTTCAGACTGGTGGGCTCCAATTTTTGCTTCATTATTTTCTTTAATTAATAATGTAGGAGTTACACCACCTAATTGGTCATCTGCTATTGTAGTTCCTATCTACAAAAAGGGTCCTAGAAATGATCCAGGAAATTATAGGCCCATTAGTCTCTTGGATGTTTCTGGGAAAATTTATGCCAGGTCTCTTCTAGATACATTGGAGGATTGGGTGGAAGAGCATGCATTGCTGGCCCCAGAACAGGCTGGCTTCTGTTTAGGCAGGTCAACTTTGGATAATTGTTTTATGTTGAAATATGTTATTGATAAATATCTGGCAGGAACTGTAAAGCATATTTTTGTAGCATTCATTGATTTGAAGGCTGCTTTTGACTCTATTTCACGGGAACGTCTTTGGGTTAAATTACAAACTATGGGTATTGATAAGAATCTTCTAAAATGTATAATATCCCTTTACTCAAATACATCCTTGAAAGTCAGAGTTGATGGTACACACCTGTCAGACTCGATACCTGTCTTTAAAGGAGTAAGACAAGGGTGTCTGCTTGCTTCCCTTCTTTTCAATTTATTTATAAAAAATGTAGTTGAGTTCTTAAAAGGTGACCAATTTTTCCCAGCTAAAATTGGAAATCGGAAATATTCGATTCTATTGTATGCAGATGATGCTATCCTGATTTCCTATACTCAAGTAGGCCTGCGTAGATTGTTGAATCAGTTTAGTTTATATTGTAAGAATGAACAACTTTCCATCAACTATCAAAAAACAAAAGTGATGGTATTCGGCAAATCCAAAAAAAATTATAATTGGCTACTTGACGGGAATAAATTGGAACAAGTCCCCTCTTTTAAATATCTTGGTGTGGTCTTTCACTGGACTGGTAACTGGTCTTCACAGGTTCAATCAAGTACCCTGTTAGCTGAAAGAACATTAAATGGATTATTAAGATTCTATCACACAAAAGGGGGCAATATGATTCAACCCACTTTAGAACTCTATAGGCTCCGAGTCCTGCCTAAACTGCTATTTGGAGCACCACTGTGGGCTCTGACCAATTTAGATATATTAGAGAGAGCACAAAATAAATTTCTGCGCAGACTTGTGGCAGTTCCCATTTCCACAAAATTAGCATTGCTCCGTGCAGAGTTAGGTATAATGCCAATTAAAACAGAGGCTCTTAGATTAGCCCTCCTTTTCTGGTTGAAAATTATTTTTAAGCTGGTATCTGAGCTCCTTTTGATGTCCTTCGAAGAGCCTGGTCCAAATTCATGGATGCATAAAATGCAATTGATTGTCATGAATTTGGGGTTCTCTGTTCCTTTTTTTCTGACTCAAGGGTATGATAAAGCAAAATTACTTATACTCCAAAGACTCAAGGATATAGCAATGCAATCCCAGATGACTGAGATCAAGTCCTGCCAATCGAATACATTTTTTGTTTCTTACATTCCGTTGAATTCACCCCTTCCTCATTATCTGGTTGATCTTCCAACTTTTAAAATGAAGTTAGCCTTTCTGCATGCTAGATTGAATGTTCTCCCACTGGCAATTCGGATGGGCAGGTACAAGAATGTTCCTATGAAGGACAGAGTATGTGCTTGCAACTCTGTTTCAATAGAAGATTTAATTCATGTTCTACTTGAGTGCCCTATTTATAATGATCTCAGGAGCAAGTATATTTTTCCTTTATTGAAGTCTTTCAAGGGAAATTCCTCCTTCGCGAAAGTTTGTTTTCTGCTATCTGATACTGTGAAATATGTGTCTTTCAGAACATCTAAATTTCTTGTTAGGGCCTTACAATTACGTGCTATAAAGAACAAGGAGGGGTATGGAAAGTGATTCATTTATTGTTGATTATGTGTTACACGTAAATTGGCTGGATTATCCTTTCTCATTTTATCTTATTTTATCTTTTTTCATTTTTGTGCAATGGCTGGCTGCTAAAATGCAATAAACTTGAACTTGAACTTGAACTTGAAATCACTTAAAAATCCCTTGTAAGGACGACCTCTCTTAAAGCGTCCTGTGATGGCGGTTTACCTCTTGGCACCCCACCACCTCCACGGCCGTGCCCCTCTCTTTTGGGTCACGTCTCAGCCCCCACTTCCAGGTCGGGTAGCGTAGCCCTTCCCCTCCCTCCCGTTCAGCTCCTTGGGGTTCGGCCTCTCCTTGATCTCAGGGATTTTTCTTCTACCTGGGTTTTTCCCCGTTCTTTCCCGCCTCCCACCTGCGATAGATGACGGTTCAGAGGTTGAGGAGCCACTGCTTGTGCCAGAACAGAGCCAGTGATAGATCAAACCAGCTTGCAAACACCCCCATCAGTTGAAGGATGAGGAAAGGTGGAGTTGCCTCAGCCAGCTCCAGAGGGGAAAGGAGCCAGCAGAGACTTAGAGGAATGGCATTCCCCCGCCCCCCCCAGCCCCAATCACGGAGAAAACGAATGGCTCAGAGAGAGGCCGTTTGGGCTAGATTAAGGAAACAAGACAATGACAAGTAACACTTGTTTCGTGGGCTATTTAGGTCTGCCAGTGTGGCTTGCTATTTGCTTGTAGCAATTACTTGGCAAGCCCTCATGACCCTTGTGTTCCGGCTCCCTTGACCGCTCTGGACGGACCTCGGCTTTCTGGATTTTTGGATTGGACCTTGACTTGCCTCGGTTCAGCGTTTCCACTAGTGGTCTGTATCGGACACTCCCCGCTGCCGCCGCCTCCTCCTCCTCCTCTTGGCAAGTATTCTCGCCTCCACCACCTTGCTGGCAGTGAGGCACAGGCAGGGAACTGGACTCTGACACTGCCATTCTTTTGGAGCTTCTTTCTTGGTAGACTGGGAGGCTTTTAGGAATCCGGTTGCAGGCTATTCCACCGCTCCATCCCCAGGCTTTGCTTGCGCCTCGGGTTACTCACTGGGAGTCTGCTCTTGCCTCTTTCCTTCAGCCGCCTAAACTCTTTGGCTGGCCCCTTCCCACTTCTGACAGTTTTACGCCTCATGTGGAACACAAGTTAAAATACATCATTGCAATTTAAAAGAAGCAAAAATGCAAACACCTATTAAAACATTCAATGCATATTTAAAATTTGTAGTTAACATTCACAATTTAAAATCATCTAGATATAGCCCGTGGATATTAGCTGATGTTCCACTTTTAACTGATGTTATATGTTACGTGTTAACCCGTTGCTGTTGCCCACCTCAATCCATGGGAAGAGGTGGTAAGACATAAATATTGTGGTTGTCGATGAGGATGGTGGAAAAGAAATTTGAAGGAGCAGAAAACTGGGGTGAAACTCTCCTGACTGAGGTGTGGGGTTCTTACCTCAATAACGAGGTACCCGAATTGTGACTTAGTGCCCTTTCTTTTTCCCCAGAATCAGGCATCTTCCTCAGTTTCCAGAATATCAGAAAAAAAACATAGAGAAGATGGTAAGGTGTAAATGTTGCCATAGGAGTTTTTATATTCAGAAATTGGAGGGAAGCTGGAAAAGCTGCAGAATATGGAAGAGAAATGTCACACAAACTGGTGGGTGGGTCCGTTCTACCCAGAGCCAGCTTAAAATGAAAGGAAGGGCTCAAAGATGCCTCCTGAGGCAATTCAGAAGGAACTTTAATCAGGGAAAGAGGCCATGAAATCAGTCTTTTTCAAGGGAAGAGCAAACAATAATCAATAGCAAACAAGACCAAGAATCGCAGATCTCACTGATCTGTGAGTAACAACTGGTGTTTACTTGCAGAGTACTCTCTTCAAATATGGGCTAGGACTAAATAAATTTGTTCTGTATTAATTCCTTCCACAGAAACAGGGGCCACATAGACTATTCTCAAGCTCTAATTCTTTGATACTCTACTATAAATGCAGGGTTTCCAGTCTTGTTTCCTTCAACAGTTTTCTAGCTGTACTGGTATCACCAGTGATTGAGATCTCCCTGTGTGAGCTTTTCACCATGAAAACCATTCTGATATTCTTTGCTCTGGCTGGTTTTCCAAGTAAAGACCAAGACAAATGCAAAAGCTCTTGAAATTTCAGAAGAAAATGTTTCCCAGGAGTCAGGAAGTAAGTAGAATTCAGCAAACATCCCTGGTGTATCTTGACCGGTGGCATATTCCTTATCAGAAGTGGTCAGTAAGACAGGAGTGTTCAGCTCAGACTGTTTTGTAGTAAAGTTAGACAGAACAGACAGGCCCTGGCTTCCATGAGCTTTAGTACTTGTTTCTCTTTCTAAATTTTGAAGCTGTGACACACTGCTTTTTCTTCTCACTAATCAGAACTGTTATATTTTTTTCCAAGCAGGCCTGTCAGCTGAAAATGATTCCCAAGTGTCCAACAAGGAAGGCAGTGGTGTAATTCAACAAATATATTTCTTCTCTATCTATTAGTGGTATATTCATTATAACTGTGAAATCACCTGTCTCTGTTGAGAGAATTGAACAATAGAGAGGGATGAGACAGATAGTTTGATGCCATCAATTCCATTCCCACACTTCAAGAAAATGGGGAACATCCTTATATGAAGTTCACTTTGGTCCCTTGAATGCAATTGAGTCAGCTCTGACTGATTGTGGCTCTCCCTGGTTTCAGGAGGGATTCTTTCTGAGCTCTTCCTAGAGACCCCTGGTATTTCCTAGTGGGCTTTTACCCAACGTTTAACTCCGCCTGACCCTGCTTCTGGTCCAAATTCTGAGAAGACTGGAAGCATTCAGGATGACATCCTCAAAAGCTTGCATGCAAATATTTCTTTGCTTTGGTTCCGACATGGAGCTAAAACCCACTGCTGATGCTGATCAGAGTAGACTCATTGAATCAAAGTCAACTTGATGGCAGTTAATAACAACAACATGCAAGTATGCTTGAGGAGAAGAATGAAAATCTCTATCGAAGATGACCTTGATAGAAATTGAATTTTAATCAAATAAGTAGATAAAATGAGAATGATTCATTCATCTTGATTGGCAGGTGATTTAAGTTCATTTAATGACAAGTTATTTGCTGTTTCTTGCAACTTCAGTGGGTTTATTCTTTACTTGATCTTCAGACAGCAAGGAACGCCTTTGCGGCAGGGTTCAGCTCTCTTTTCTCTGTGATGACAACCACGTCGTCAACAAGTCCCTCCAGCAGCAGTGCAGAAAATATGACTCCTTCAATACATGATTGCTAAAGAAATAAAAATAAAATAACCATTTGCACAGCTTCTAATTTCCTCTGTGGATTAGATCAGTTGTAGGTTAGTTTAACTTCACTACAACATGGAAACAAAGACTTAGGTTTTGCAAAAACTTTTACAATCAAGTGGTTTGTATTAAATGCGATAGCCAGCATGGTGTGGCAGTGTGACTCTGGGAGACCAGAGTTCAAACCCCATCTAGCCCTAGAAACCCTCTGGCTGATTTCAAGAAAGCCACTTTTCTCCACCTTCAAGAAAGGCAATGACAAACTTCTGAATAAATCTGGCCAAGTAACCTCTAGCATAGGGCTGCCATATTCTGGGAGGCAACATACTTCTCTCCAATCACGCCATCTGCCTGTTCCCTCTGATAGTCTGTGAAACATAATGCAACACATCCACTGTCTTGGGATATGCTTGAAAGAAAGTTGAATTCTTTTTGAAAAATACTTGCATGCTCAGGGCTGAGAGGTGTCGTGCAAGGAATCAACCAGGTCACACACTGAAGCTGGATGAAAATAGGCCATAACTTTATTAATTATAGTCAGTCAGTCAGTCAGGCCTTTCTTACGGTCGACAGACCATGAGGCAATTTGTTATAGCAAAAACAGGGTTGGCTTGCGTGTGGGTCCAGATCCTGGCATCGGCCAACCCGCCTGTTGGCCGAGGAGATCGAAAACTCAAAGCCAGGACCTCCTGGAGTCGGGTCCAAAGCAGCTCACTCCCCAGTAGTGCAGAGATACAGACACCCAATCCATGCCGCGTCTCTGCTGCCGACCCTCCCCTCCCGGCAACCACCTCCGTCACCAGGCCCCAGTGACCTGGAGATAGAGCAGACCGGGATCCAGGACCTGTGCCAACCACCTTACAAGTTGTGACAATAAAAGGCAAAGACACAACCTAACTACAGTACACAGGATACAACAAAAGAAAAGGACGGGGGGAGTAAGGGGGATGATCTGCAGAGAAGAACTGAGCTCTAGAGAGAGGAAAGCCTAGCTAAATACAAAATATCTAGACCAGACGGAAAACTTCCCAGAGCTTTGGCCTGGGCAGAAGAAGCCAATCAATTTAAACCAGCAGGTTTGAACTGATTGGCTGGGAGCTTTTTCCAGCAGCACAAAGGCTGCTGGGTATAAGGAAGTACCCAGCAGAGGTGAGCAAATGGCTGGGAGGTCACATGGTATGTCAAATGAATAGCTCTAGGGGATGCCGTGGAGGCAGTACCACCACCACCGCCACCGCCACCGCCAGGCCAAGCTGCAAATGTGCCCCCCAGTAAGTCGGGCAGCTAACTTTTCATTTAAGTGCTTAAGTAATCATTCACCACCAGAATCATCAATGAACGAAAGCAAAAACAGGGTCAAAGGAATTAAGGGGACAAGGGGGAATCGTTCACTTCTGCCTTCATGTGATTTGGGTGCTTCCTGTACAGCCCTTGATCACTTTCCGCTGACTGGGGAATGCTGTGATGTTTTTCTGCTACAGGCTGGGAAAACGCCAAAATTTTTTCTTGCTTCCTTTAAGACTAGCACTGACAAAGAATTCCATCTGTATTGCTTTTTCGTGATGGACATTCTATTGCTCAAGAGGAAAGAGGTATATCTGATTAACTTAACTCATCTCTTACATTTGTGGCATCGTTTCAGCTGCAGGATCCTGTTTAGACCCTGCATTCAAGGAAGCAACGTCTGGATTCCCTCAATCTGTCCCAGCTAGAATTAAACACATTCAATCCATTCAATCAATTGCTGACTGGCATGTGAAAACATAGATGAATTCAATGACTTCAATCAGTCTATTATAATCAGCATTAGAAGTTGGTTTTAGCACCCTGTCAGAATTCAAGGAAAGAAATATTTGCATATAAGTATTTGAGGGTGTCATCCCAGGATCATACTGAATGCCTCTAGTCTTCTCACATTTTGGAAGACAAATAGGTCAGACGTGGTCAGTCCTTGGGTGGCAGCCCACAATGAAATACCAGGGTCTCTAGGAAGAGCTCAGAAAGAATCCCTCCTGAAACCAGGGAGAGGCAGGATCAAGTCAGAGCTGACTCAACTGCATTGAATGGACCAAAGCGGGACTTCATGTAAGGTTGCTCCCCATATTCTTGTGGTGCGGGAAAGGAATTGATGGCATCAAACTCTCTCTCTCATCCCCCCCATTGTTCAATTCTCTGAGCAAAGCGATATGATTTCTCAGTTATAATCAATATACCACTAAGAGATAGAGAAGAAATATCTGTTGAATTACACTCACCTCCTTCCTCTCGGGAGTCATCTTCAGAAATGATGTTGGACTCTTGGGAATCATTTTCGGCTGACAGGCCTGATTGGGGAGGGAAAAGGCAGTTATATAATCAGCGGGAAGAAAAAGCTTTAAAATTTAGGAAGAGAAACCAATAGGAAAGCTCATGGAAGCCCGAGACGGTCTGGTCCATCTAACCGTACTAGAAAACAGTCTGAGCTGAGCACTCCTGTCTTACTGAACGCTTCTCATAATGAATACGCCACCCGTCAAGGTATACGGGGAATGTTTGCTGAATTCTTCTCACCTGCTGACTCCTGGGAATCGTTTTCGTCTGAAATATCAAGAGTTTTTGCGTTTGGCTTGGCCTTTACTTGGAAAACCAAGAAAGCCAGCGCAAAGAGCACCAGAATGGTTTTCATGGTGAAAAGCTAACAGGGAGTCTGAGTCGCTAGTGATACAACTAGTAAACCACTGAAGGAAACAACACTGGAAAGCCTGCATTTATACCAGAGTCTCAAAGAATTAAGGCTTGCGAATAGTTTATGTGGCCCTGGTTTCTGTAGAAGAAATTAGTATAGAACAAATTTATTTAGTCTTAGCCTATATTTGAAGAGAGTACTCTGCAAGTAAGCACTCCCCTTCTTACATGCAAATCAATGAGATCAGCGCTTAGTCACTCTCAGACAAGGCAGGCAATCATATGAGGTCTCAAAAGCTGGACCTCCCAGCCCTTTCAGCAGTACTTTTTCTTGAGGGATAAAATTATCCAGAGGAATTAGATGCAGTTGTAATATGCAGATTTGAGATCCTGTGTCTCTAATTCTCCAAACTGCCTTGTCCAGTACCTGTAACTTTTCCACATATTCCCCAATCCAATCTGTCTTCAGAGTTATTAACACACAGAGGTTGGGTTCCCGAGGGAAAACACTACCCTCCTTCTTGCTGCTAGGCCTCATCTCCAGAGCAACCGGCCTCTTCAAGATAGACACAGTTGACTGAGGTCCAAGAGCTCTCTGGCTGAGGATTCTAACGGCCTCTCCCTCGACTGCAGACCCCAGGATTCCATAGAATCTTCCCAGGCAGCCAATCATATGAGGTCTTGGGCTGACACAGACAAGCACACTTTGACTTTTATGTATTAGACTGCGCAAAGACATATTGAAAGCAACAATTGAATCAAACACATGTGTCAGGAGTGGTGGGGGTACGGATTTAGGAGACAGGAAAAGCAGAAGGACACATGCTCCATCCTCCCTATTGCTTATTAATTTCCTCTTGTGTAGGAAATTCTCAATGTTTTTGAGGTTTTTTTTATCGGTACCCAGTTTCTTTTGTGATACTAGAATTTGCAACATCTCTCTCTCAATTTCTTCCTCTCAGTCTCTCACACACAGACACAGACACAGACACAGACGGAAAGGATCCACCAACGAAATCGAAGAGGGAAGAAAAATACGACCCCTTCCAGTCTTTGTTAAAAATTAGCTCATGAGAAAGTTTAGCATAGAAATTCAGAGATGGATTTCAGAGACAGAAATTCGGACATGGGTAGATAGATAACACACAAGGAAAGAATGCATCAATGAAATAGGAAGAGGGAGCAAAATACATTTGTACACATGTGCAAACAAAACAGGTGGGTAAAGGCACCCCACAGGCTCAAAGAGACAAACCCACACGAAGACAGAAACACAGAAAGAATCTATTTACCTAGCTCAGACTTAGAAGGGCACCTGAAGAAATGGCATGAATCCAAACTGAGTATCGTCTTCCAGTTTCACCCAGTACGAGATGCCTGTTTCATACCCGTCAGGGGCCCTGACATTCATATCTGAGTAAAGCCACTGTTTCAGGCAAAAAGTTCTGGTTCTGGCTGATAGTCCTAGAATTGGCATCTTTTTAAACTCAGCCTATTTTCCTGTTTTTCAAGCCCCCGTGCACCTCTCTCTTCCATAGGAAATCAATAATTTAACATCATCTATGGTAAAGATAAACTTCATGTTTTCCATACAAGGTTGTGTTTTGACAAAAGGGATGTAGTGAATGCTGAGAGGAATGATAATCATCATCATCATCATCATCATCATCATCATCATGGAAACGTAGTAGTGGAAGTGACTACAAAGGCTGTGGTGTATTTGGGGGCTGGGGGACGGTCCCCCCTGGGCAGCACTTTTCAGGGGGTGCCACCAGCTGGAGGAAGACAACCTGCAGCTGAGACTCATCAGAGAGAAGACCTCACGATTTTCAATTTTTTTTTTCAAATCCAATCAAATTTTATTTTACAGTCCATAGACCCAACATAGCAAACCATTCAATGGTACGGTATAGAGAAATACACCTACTAAAAATAGGCTATAAACATAGAAATAGAACAAACTATAAACAGGATATAAAAGCATAAAAAGGGACATAAATACATCAAATAGTATAAAATAGTATAAAAATACACAAAGGAAATCAAAATCATAGACAATATGGACTCTTAGGGAAAATATAAAGAGGCATTCACTAATGCTATCTCATTAAAACAATAGAACTCGATTTACCTTAAGGTGCATTGCCAGTATCCTGACATAGTTTTGATTTCCTCCCAGACCCAGACCTAGGCACTTCTATCATTCCCCAGGCAGGCAGGAAAGGGAGAAAGAAGAAACTGCCTTCTCCTCAGCCAAGAGAGCTTTCTCCCGCTCACTGACAATCCAGGTTCCACAGTAAGTCATTGGCCATTTCCACACGGGCTTAAGGAAACGGTGCAGAGCATCCTCCAGGGAGGACGTCTGCACCTGGGAGCAGACTGGGTCGGACCTACTTACTGTAGTTCCGCAGCTCACCCGCTCCCGAACAACCCCAAGTGGTCATCCAGCGTGCTTTTGAAAGACCGCTTGAAACAGGTCTTTCAAAAGCACAGAGCGCGCCACTCCCTGCCCGCGCTCCGGTGCAGATTTGCAGGCTCGCACCAGTGTGAACCTGCGATCTGCCGGGGGCGGGCTTTAGCCTGGCGAGCTTCAGCGGTTGGTGGAGAGCCTCGACCAACCAGAAGCCGCCGTTTTCGTCCCCGGAGCGGTGCGGAGGCCGGACCAGCCTGGACCCAAGCGTGGAGCCAAGAAGTCCAGTAAGTACCTGCCCGGGGCGATTCCCTCGCCCCGTGCGGAAACGGCCCTAGTCATGGAGGACACTGGTGACGGAAAGATGGAGAGAAGCTTCGCCTCTCATCACGGTTCTCTTTTTTACCCACTACAGGGACCAGCAAGGGCCGTGATGGGAAATGTAGCTTCACAGGGGAAAATAGACTGGGAAGTGCTGGAAACAGGCTTCGTGAACAGTTCCCGTTGTACCTTGTGACTGTCCGTCCTCTGCTGGATTCGAGCTGGTGCAAAAAGTTGGATTGCCGCAAAACCAAATCACCGCAGGTGTTAGCAAATCAAGTCCTTTGGCTTTGCCGAGGTTTTTAAATAAAATGGATATATATATATGTATGTATCTCCATTTTATTTAAAAATCTCACCGATAGATGGATGGATGGATGGATGGATGGATGGATGGATGGATGGATGGATGGATGGATAGATAGATAGATAGATAGATAGATAGATAGATAGATAGATATTGTTTTTTCTTTGTTTCTTGTTTCACTATATATAGTGAGAAAGACAGTCAAAGAAGAAACAAGATTAGGAAAAAAAGAAGACTGGTAAACTATAATGAACTGTGCACTGGATATACAGAAGCAACCTTTGCCCCGTTTTCTTTACAGAGAAACATGATGTTGTTTATTCTTTGTTGGATTAATGAAAAAGGAAATAAAATGTTTTTTAAAAAATATAAGGCATTAAACAAATCATTTCAGGTTATTTTGCAGAGCATTTTTTACATCTGAAACTTATGGTATGTGTTGGAATATAAATTAGACTTATAACTTCAATCATTATAGGGTTAATTGTGCGTTAGTGAGATAGAGAGGACCTTCAGCTGTAAATGTTATTTGCAGCAGCTGCAAAGTCTTTATAAGAGTAATGTTTTCTTTAGTGAGTTTATCTCCTGCTCTGCTGTTGCCCTTTGTCCTGGTATAGTACCCTGTTTGAGCCTGCTTTATTGTATTTTGTTATTTGATATATTTTGTATTTTTCTATTTTACTTGCTAATATTGCTCATGTTCATTCTAACCTTGTTTGACTATATTTTCTCTTTAGTATATTGACTTTATATAAATACCTATGTTTGCTATTTGTTTCTTTTAAATAGAATAGATAAAAGAATTATTTTTATTACCCATTTGTCTTCTGAATTTCTATTTTACAATAGTATGCACTTATTTATATTCTCTTCCTAGTATTAGGAAGTATATCCTAATGCGGGATGCTGAGAAGCCACAATGTCACAAGTTTTTTTTATGAACTTCTTCAGGTGCCACCAGTTCTTGGTGCTCCAGTGACTGCAGAACCGGATCAAGATAAACTTTGTCAGAGACCAAAATAACAAAAGAGGCTTGTGACACATGAAAGGCTAACAGATTTTATTTGGCATATGTTTTTGTGGCTTTCAGCCCTCTTCATTAGTTGCCTGCAACTGCTGCCTCTCAGATGAATTGTAGCAGGAGTAATATTAATGTGTCTGTAGGTGCTTTCAAGTCACCTCTCGACTTAGGGCAACCCCATGAGTTTCATAGGATTTCCGTAGGCAAGGAATATTCAGATGTGGTTTTAATGCTAATAATAATAAGTACAGTCCTCCCTCCACATTTGCTAGGGTTAGGGGCACAGGACCCCCTTGGAAGTGAAAAAAATGTGACTAATTCTAGGTACTCCCAAAAGGTATTTAACCCACAAAAATGTGCAATGGCTATCTTCGAGCCACTGTGGATTCCCTTGAGGCCTCAGGGTTCCTTCCCAAGGCCGAAGAGGATGGCTGGTAGGGCTCACTGCTACCTCCGCTGCTGCCCCACACCATTTTTAAGAGGGACTTACAAGCCTCTTTCGCAGTTTCTTAGGCTCACGAGGCTTGTAGTCCCTGTTAAAAAAGGCAGAGGGAGGCAGCAGAGATGACAACGAATAATCTGCGAATAATCAAATCCACAAAACCCACAAATGTGGAGGACTGATCGTATATTATTCATTTATACTCCGCCTTTTTCTCAGTATCGGGACTCAAGCTGCCTGGGTGGAAATGCAGATATCCATGCAGAAATAAAATTATTGACATACATAGTATGATAAAAAGTTTTTTTCCGTATTCACGCCAAAAGAATACAAGTTTAATCTTTCAATCACTTGTTTTCAGCCGCTTCACATTTTAGCCTGATCTGAAATTCTTTTTGTCAAAAACGGCTGCCCTCAAATCATAGACAGAATGCCTGGGGAGAGTGAGCGATTCCCTCACTGGTCCTGAATATTGCTGTTTCTTATATCACACTTTGCCTATTCATTCTTTGAAATGGACGTGAGAAAATCTGTGACGTCAAGGTGGTCGTTCTTGGAGAAAAGAATTCCTTTTAAAAACAGCTAAAAATAATCAACGGGCGCTCTGTATGCTGGAGCTTGAATGGGATCAAAGCCTTTTTTAAAAAAACGTAGAACATACTAAAGGGGGGAATGGAGTTGGACATGAAAAGGCGGGAGTTATTGAGAGCGGCGGCAAACTCGGGGACCACTGGGCAAAAGCTCCACCTACGCCACTGCACAAAGGCCACTGAGTCTAAACCCCTGCCATGCAGAAATACAGCCTCGAAGCATTCCTGACAGATTGCCATCCAGCCTCTGTTTAGAAACCTCCAAGGAAGGAGGCTCCATCACACTCCAGGGCAGCGTGTTTCACTGTCCAACTGCTCTAACCGTCAGGAAATTCTTCCGAGTGTTTGGATGGAATCGCTTGAATCCTGAAGTTTGAAGATTTTGCTCCATGTCCTAGTCCCCGGAGCAGCAGAAGACAGGCTTGCTCCATCTTCCGTATGACCTCCCTTCAAATAAACACTGTTATCGTGTCATCTCTTAACCTTCTCTTCTCCAGGCCAAACATACCCAGCTCCCTAAGCCACTTCTCACAGGGCTCCATGGTTTCCAGGCCTCCTGTGATTCCGCTGGCCCTCCTCCGCGCATGTTTAAGCTTGTCGATACCTTTCATGAACTGTGGTGCCCAGAACTGAACACAGTATTTCAGGTGGGGTCTGACCAAAGCAGACCCCACAAAGAAGAAGAAGAAGAAGTCATCCTCAGGTTGTAAAACCTACCTAATTTTACTGGTGTTTATTCATAGCCAACTTTTGCACAATACAGACAAATAAAGCAATAGCAAAATTGTTTAGTTCAATATTTTTGATTTTCAGATGTTAGAAACCCTTTATAGGACACCGGCAGGAACACTAGAGCAGCAGGCTTGTTTTTTTTTTCAGCAATCTTTTTTTCCAGATATCGGAAACCGTTTATAGGCCCTCTTTTTAATAACATTGTGGTCATTATCTAAATATTCTTTGGCAGCAGGTTTCAGCAAAGAAGTCAAACAGTTAAATGGTCTCTCAGACCTACTTAACTTCATGAATGTATTTATAACCCGCACCCTAAATTCATACCCCCATCCCTCCTGACATATGGATTTGATTTAATTGTTGCTTTCGATATTTCTTTGCTCAATAGTTTACATAATGTCGTTTGTTTTGAAAGTTACTGCTACAGTGAGGTGTCTAAAGACAAAATACGCTTTAAATATTTTCACGCTTTCTGATGTTAAGTCATAGTCAAACCATTTAAATAGAGAACGTATTTCAACAGGAAGAAAAAACCTTTTTAATGACAAACTTTTTTAAAAATATCACAAGTCTTTCCTTGACCATTTGGGCTGCAGGCTATGAGCTTTTTTCAAATGTAAGGTTCTGTCCGTCTCCCAACACAAAAAGAAAAGGAGGATTGGTTTTTTAAGTGTGGCTGGTCATGCTCCCCAGTATGTTTCTTTACATCCTTTAAACAAATGCACATCCTGTACAGAAATAAAGTTAACCTTCTGTAGTTCTCCATGATCCATTCTCCATGGGGTTCTCTTAATAAAAAAAACACTTGAAAAATAATAAATGTTTTGCAATCATTCATTTTGCAAATGTGGTGTGATGTGTCTTTAAATTAACTTTATTCTTACTCCGGCTGTATGGTATTTAATGACCTGATGCTTCCGTGTTTGAAGGAAATCAACCTTATCTCATTTGTTCTGGACCTTCAGTGGCTTGTGAGTTTATCTTTGGAACAGTGCACATGATGGATGGGAGTTTCTTTAAAGGGAGATACTGAAGGCACAATTTCTAATGCCTAGGAGGAGGAGAAATGGGAGGTGTCTAAAAATTCCGGGATGGGTGTCTGAGAAGCTTTCACTGGAGCTAAGATTTAAAAGGGGGCATGTAGGGGAAAGGAAGAAGGGGGAAACCTCCAAAGATAAATTCAGACAAGTTGCCAGCAAGTGCAGGGAGAAAATCAGAAATACTCAGGCACAGAATGAGTTCAAGCTTGCTAGAGAGGTTAAAAATAATAAAAAGGGTTTTGTTGGTTAGATTTGTAGCAGAGCCAGCTTAAAGTGAAAGGGAACGCTCTAAGATGCTGTCTGAGGCAATTCAAAAGAAACTTTAATCAGGCAAGAGGGCAATAAAATAAGCCTTTTTCAAAGGAAGAGCGAAGAATAATCAAGAAAAACAAGATCACTAAGCGCTGATCTCATTGATTTGCATGTAAGAAGGGGAGTGTTTACTTGCAGAGTACTCTCTTCAAATATAGGCTAAGACTAAATAAATTTGTTCTATACTAATTTCTTCTACAGAAACCAGGGCCACATAAACTATACGCAAGCCTTAATTCTTTGAGACTCTGGTATAAATGCAGGCTTTCCAGTGTTGTTTCCTTCAGTGGTTTACTAGCTGTATCACTAGCGACTCAGACCTCCCTGTTAGCTTTTCACCATGAAAACCATTCTGGTGCTCTTCGTGCTGGCTTTCTTGGTTTTCCAAGTACTGTAGTTAGGTTGTGTCTTTGCCTTGTATTGTCACAACTTGTAAGGTGGCTGGCACGGGTCCTGGATCCCGGTCTGCTCTATCTCCAGGTCACCGGGGCCTGGCGACGGAGGTGGTTGCCGGGAGGGGAGGGGAGGCAGCAGAGACGCGGCATGGATTGGGTGTCTGTATCTCTGCACTACTGGGGAGTGAGCTGCTTTGGACCCGACTCCAGGAGGTCCTGGCTTCGAGCTTTCGATCTCCTGGGTCAACAGGCGGGTTGGCCGATGCCAGGATCTGGACCCACGCGCAAGCCAACCCTGTTTTTGCTATAACAAATTGCCTCATGGTCTGTCGACCGTAAGAAAGGCCTGACTGACTGACTGACTATAACTAATAAAGTTTTAGCCTATTTTCATCCGGCTTCAGTGTGTGGCCTGGTTGATTCCTTGCACGACACCTCTCAGCCCTGAGCATGCAAGTATTTTTCAAAATGAATTCAACTTTCTTTCAAGCATATCCCAAGACAGTGGATGTGTTGCATTATGTTTCACAAACTATCAGAGGGAACAGGCAGATGGCGTGATTGGAGAGAAGTATGTTGCCTCCCAGAATATGGCAGCCCTATGCTAGAGGTTACTTGGCCAGATTTATTCAGAGGTTTGCCGTTGCCTTTCTTGAAGGTGGAGAGAGGTGGCTTTCTTGAAATCAGCCAGAGGGTTTCTAGGGCTAGATGGGGTTTGAACTCTGGTCTCCCAGAGTCACACTGCCACACCACGCTGGCTATCGCATTTAATACAAACCACTTGATTGTAAAAGTTTTTGCAAAACCTAAGTCTTTGTTTCCATGTTGTAGTGAAGTTAAACTAACCTACAACTGATCTAATCCACAGAGGAAATTAGAAGCTGTGCAAATGGTTATTTTATTTTTATTTCTATAGCAATCACGTATTCAAGGAGTCATATTTTCTGCACTGCTGCTGGAGGGACTTGTCGACGACGTGGTTGTCATCAGAGAGAAAAGAGAGCTGAACCCTGCCGCAAAGGCGTTCCTTGCTGTCTGAAGATCAAGTAAAGAATAAACCCACTGAAGTTGCAAGAAACAGCAAATAACTTGTCATTAAATGAACTTAAATCACCTGCCAATCAAGACGAATAAATCATTCTCATTTTATCTACTTATTTGATTAAAATTCAGTTTCTATCAAGGTCATCTTCGATAGAGATTTTCATTCTGCTCCTCAAGCATACTTGCATGTTGTTGTTATTAACTGCCATCAAGTTGACTTTGATTCAATGAGTCTACTCTGATCAGCCTCAGCAGTGGGTTTTAGCTCCATGTCGCAACCAAAGCAAAGAAATATTTGCATGCAAGCTTTTGAGGATGTCAACCTGAATGCTTCCAGTCGTCTCAGAATTTGGACCGAAAGCAGGGTCAGGCGGGGTTAAATGTTGGGTAAAAGCCCTCTAGGAAAAGGTTTCAGGAGGGACTCTTTCTGAGCTCTTCCTAGAGACCCCTGGTATTTCCTTGTGGGCTTCCACCCAACCACACCTGACCCTGCTTGTCTTCCAAAATCTGAGAAGACTGGAGGCATTCAGGGTGATGCTAGGGTGAGGCTCTCAAATGCTTGCATGCAAATATTTTTTTGCTCTGATTCTGACATGGAGCTAAAATCCACTGCTGATGCTGTGGATTAGAGTAGACTCATTGAATCCATGGAATTTAGCTCTGTTTCCAGATCCCATTCCACAACTCCTTGAATGTGTCTACTCTAATTGGGACCGAACGTGGGTATCCAGGAGTGAATGAGCCTCCCTTGCCCCTTCCTTCCTTTGATCCTGCTCTTGCTTTCATCCAATTTTTAAAAACGTTTTTACTATAAAAAAGGAGGAAAAAACACAAAAAACATACCACCACAATAACAATGAACTACTGTGATCTAACAGCATACAATCTACACATAAACAACCTAGAAAGATACGGACATTCTAATATGCTAATAATACAAATAATACAAATAGTGCATACCAATACATAGTTTGGAAAAAAGACAACTTGCAGCCTATACATAACAATCTACAAATATGCTAACATACATAGGTATGAATAATAGTGATAACACATACCAATTACTTAATTAACAGAAAAAAACAAAAGACACTTCCCCCTTGAGTGAAGTAGAGCATTATTGTATACTCGAAAGTATGGTAAAATAAACCTCTCCATGTTAGAAAAGGGAAGACTAGTTATTCTGATTATCTCACATCAGCGTTAATCTCTGATTATTTACGAACAATACCATTATGCACAATAAATCCTCGTTATCTTCAAACTTAATATTAATGGTATTCGTTCACATCCCTAATCTATCAGAAAAAAACAATCCGCACTCAACGGACGGAGCAACGGTCTGCTGGGGTGACCAGGGGTGATCCGAAGAAACGCTCAAAAACCGGGACTATTTGTAGGGGAAAAAGTACCTGGAGGTCTAATCCTTTCCCGGGGAGAACAATGGGTATCGGAGCGATAACGAAGCTCCTCAATGGTAATTTCCTTTGCGGGATGGGATTGCAAGGTGTTGCCAAAGTCTCAGGATCTTCGGCTGTGTTTGTTTGTGGTGAGACTTTATGTAAATGGTCCTCGCTTGATAGGATATTTGCTCAACTTGGGGCAGACCCTCTGGTCCCCTCAAAGCGGCCTCTCGGGGCTGAGGACCCTTTGTTTATTGGGGGTTTACATACCTTGAGGTCTCCTGAGGCTACGTGACTAGGCATTTTACTGGCCTGACCTGGTTTTCGGTCGTTCGACCGTGCCTGCCTACGTGCTCGTTCGGGTGACCGCTCAGGCACATGGAATCGGGTTTTAATATCAAAATTGTAGAGCCTGGGTGAAGGTTTCTCCATCTGAGGAACACAAGCGTATCTTCTGCTGCTCCAGAAACTAGGACACAGAGCAAAATCTTCAAACTTCAGGAAAAGAGATTCCATTGGAACGGTAGGAAGAACTTCCTGATGGTGAGAGCAGTTCAACAGTGAAATACACTGAGCTGGAGGTGGCGAAGTCTCCTTCCTTGCAGGTTTTTAAACAGAGGCTGGATGGTCATCTATCAGGAATGCTTTCATAGTGTACTCCCATGTGGCAGGGGGTTGGACTGGATGGCCCTTGTGTTTACTTCCAGTTCTATGTTTCCATGACGATGATAATGAGGATCATTAGCATTAGCATTAGCATTAGCATTCCTCTTAGTCATTTCCTATGTTCCAATGACAATTTGGTGACTATAATATTCTTTCTGTATCATAGTATGTGACATTCCTGTGGCATTCCTTCCAAGAGATCAGAGCATTATCTAGGTCCCTTTTGTCAAAACACAACCTTGTATGGAAAACATGAAGTCTCTCCTTAGCATAGTTGAAGCTAAATAATTTATTTCCTCTGGAAGAGAGAGGTACTTATGGGCTTGAAAAACAGGAAAATAGGTTGAGTTCAAAAAGATGCCAATTCCAGGAACATCAGCCAGAACCAGAGATTCTTGGCTAGAAGTCTGGATTTCTTCGATCTAAATGTCAGGGCTTCTGAGAGGCATAAAAGAGCCGTCTTGGCTGAAACTTTAAGAAGATGCTCAACTGGACTCGTGCTTTTTCTTCTCATGGTCTTCTAAGTCTGAGCTAGGTAAATATGTTCTTGTGTGTTTCTGTCTCCGTGTGAGCTTGTCTTTTTGAGTCTGTGGGTACCTTTACCTACTTGTTTTGTTGCACATGTGTACAAATATATTTTGCTCCTTCTTCCCATTTCATCGATGCATTCTTTCCTTGTGTGTTATCCATCCATCCATGTCTAAATTTCCGTCTCTGAAATCCATCTCTGAATTTCTATTCTAAACTTTCTCATTAGTTAATTTCAACAAAGACTTGAAGAGGCTGATGTCATGCGCTGTGTAAGAATGCATTTTGCTTCCCTCTTCCCATTTCATTCATGCATCTTTTCCTTGTTTGTTTGTGTGTGTGTGTGTGAGAGAGAGAGAGAGAGAGAGAGAGAGATGTGGGTAGGAATGTTTTAAAAATGTGTCTGATCTTTTAAGCCTCACTATGCTTTTATGTTTTTACTGATGTTAATGTAAACTTAATTCTGGGAGGGAAATAGGTTTTTCTGTTCCTTGAAATTTAAGAGTGCTTTTTGAAGCTATTTTCCATCTCTGAATTTCTATTCTAAAATTCCACCTTAGCTAGTTTAAGAATATATTTTCCTTAATATATGTCTGCGTATCCCTTTTTGTTGTTGTTTCAAAATAAAGGACCAACTGCGGTATGTTTCAAATGAAAGATCTATAAAGATAATTAAGTATAAAGATAATTTTGGTTGGGAAGAAGGGAATTAGGTTATCCTAAAAAATGGATCAGGTATGTAGATTTATTGGTAAATAAACAGGGAAATTTGACAATAAAATAATCCCATAAATTGGAATAGGAAGGCTTAAAAATCCAATGGCTGTCATATTATCAATTAAGAGAAAGATTTAGAGAGAACAAAAACAAATACGACTTTGAAAGTAAAGAATTGGAGGCAGAGAAAGTTTTATGTACAGAAAACGATAATCCGATTGCAAAAATCATTAACGTTATATTATGCAAATGAGGATGAATGAGTTAAACAATGTATGATTAAATGGGCAAAGAGTGTGTGCTATCCTTTACAGTTGGAACAGTGGGAAAGAGTTTGGAGAACTGGATTGAAATTTACAAGTTGTTCTGATTATAAAGAAAATCTATTTAAAGTGATATATAGATGGTACTTAACCCTGACTAAATTAGCAAAAATATATAAAAAGGTTAGTAATAAGTGTTGGAAATGTAAACTAGAAGATGGGACGTTTTACCATTCATGGTGGACATGTAGAAAGGCTAGGAGATACTGGTTGCAGCTGAATGGGGAAATGCAGAAAATCTTGAAATCAAAACTTACGTTTAGGCCAGAATTATACCTTTTGACTATGTTAGACTATGTTAGAATAAGGTGGAAAAGGAAAATAAAATACTGCAATGTTACATGATAGCAGCAGCAAGAATAACATTTGCAAAATATTGGTGGCAAAAATGCACTCCTTTAATACAAGAATGGTTAGGAAAGGTGATGGCGGCGGCTAAAATAGGTGAGCTATCAGAACGGCTGAGGGGAAAATCTATGCAATCTTATTTTAAAACTTGGAAACCCTATATACGTTGTATGAAGAGTAGATCTGGCAATAAATTTCAATTGGGATTTGAGCTTTAGCAGAACTTTAGAAGAACTCGATAACGGTATCGAGTTGAACACACACGCACGCACGCACGCACACAGGAAAATTCCTTTTCTTCAAAGTGAGGGGATATTATGTGGCTGGGCCAGAACAACCAATGTCAGAAAACACAGAAGTCGGAGGGTGGGGGGGGTTAGAGGGTAGGCAGATACAATGTCTCTCTTTGTCTTCACTGCAGTGGTGGCGCTTAAAGTGTATGGAGGGGGTGGGAGGGGCAAGGCTACGGTGCAGGGGGCGTGGCTGCAGCGTGTGGGGGTGTGGCCGTGATGTGTGGGGGTGTGGCCAGGGTCCAGCCGCTCCCAAAACATTGCCGCCCGGGGCTAATAGTCCCCGTTGTGCCCCCTGTCCCTACGCGACTCCTTCGTTTTTCAATGGACATCTTTTTCACTTGCTTTTCTAGTGCTTTGTTTGGTTGTCTCTTCTTTTTTACTCTCTGTCAAGCTCTAGCTAACTCTTGAATTTCTTCCTATTCTTACTACTATTCTTTGCTTACTTCTAGGTACTTTGTATTCTTTTTTTCTATCTTTTCTGTGTTTTTTTTGTTTTGTTTTTTGTAAAGGAATATTTACATTTCTCTCTCCTTTTTTGTTCAAGTTGATGTATTTCTCTTTAAATTTAATAAATACCAGCCTATTTACCCGGTGTTGCCCGGGGTTTTTATTTTCCTCTTAAGAACTCACCAACTTGTCTTCTCCATTTCCTGTAACTTTGCTCCATATTTTCCACTGCAATCTATATTCCGTGTTATTTACATACACAGTTTGGGTTCCTGAGGGAGTATGCTGTCCTCCTCCTTGCTGCTAGGCCTCATCTCCACAGCAACCAACCTATTCCAGTACCTGTAACTTGTCCCCATATTCCCCAATCCAATCCGTATTCGTAGTTGTTAACACACAGAGGTTGGGTTCCTGTGGGAATACGCTGTTCTCCTCCATCCTGCAGCTGGCCTATCCCTGTACCTGTAACTTTTCCCCATAGTCCCCAATCCAATCTGTGTTGTCTGGTGACATTGATGTACTAGCTTTTGTTTCGTTTTGCGTTCTGTTGAATTTGTGCAATGGCTTTACATTTTTTCTGAAAACCTTTTTTGTTTCAAATTTCAACTTTTAAGATTCCTCACATATGGGACCCACACTGTGTGAGGTGAGAAGACCTTGTCACTTGTGTATGTCACCTTATTTTTTCTCAAATATGCCTCCCAAATGTTTTCTGGCATTCCTATTGGTGGTAGGCCTCATCTCCATAGCAACCAGCCTGAGGCTCAAGAGCTCTTGGTGAGAATTCCAAAGGCCCTCCCTGAACTGCCAACCCCAGGATTCTGTTACTCCACCGGAAAAACCCTATCCCGGGGTCTACCATTTTGATATTAAATATGATTCCGTGTTCCTGAGAAATCACCCGGATGGGCACGTAGGCAGCAACGGTCGAACAATCCAAAACCAGGTCAGGCCAGTAAAATGACCAGTCACGGAGCCCCAGGAGACCTCAAGCTGTGCAAAGCCACAGTAGACGAGGGTCCTCAGCCCCTGAGAAGCTGACTTGAGGGGATTAGCGTGTTCGTCCCAAGTTGAGCACCGATAGCAATAAAATCCTATCAGGCAAGGACCATTTAAGATCCTGAGACTTTGGCAACACTTTGTAATCTCATCATGCAAGGGAGGTTACCATTGTGGAGCTTCTTTCTCCTTGCAACACCCCTTGTTCTCCCCAGGAAAGGATCAGCCCTCCGGGTACTTTTTCCCCTACAAATAGTCCCAGTTTTTCAGCGGTTCTTTGGATCAGTCCCAGTCATCCCAGCAGACCGTTTCTCCATCCGTTGAGTAATCCCCTCAGCCCTCTCCATGCTGAGCCCCGCTTCTCCGCTGTTTCTCCCGGACCAAGGACTTCGGGAAAAGGTGCAGTATTACCCCAGCTACAACCCCTTCGACATTCCCCTGTCCAGTTTCCTCTCTTTTCCTTCTTAATAGGTCTTGAGTGAGTGTGTGAGTGATCGCGTTGCTGCGTGAGACTTTCCTTCAATAAAATCATTTATTGGACACTTTTCTTTGGTTTTCGGCTTGGCCTGACCCTGTAAAAACTGGGTAAAAAAACCCCGCTAGGTTACCCTGCCTCTCTCATTGCTATCGCTTGCGCTCTGGGTAGTTTCCATTCCCCATCACGTGGAGCACACTGAGGTGTCCTCCAAGGGACCCCAGAAATCCGGGTAACAATTCCATAGAATCTTCACAGCCAGCCAATCACATGAGGTCTTCTTGCCTTACTCAGCCAATCATATGAGGTCTTTGCCTGCCTGATGCAGACAAACAGACAAACTCACAAACAAACTTTGACTTTTATATAGTAGATATAATTCTTTTTTAAAAAAACCTGATTCACACTGTCTTGTGTTTACTCCAAACTGTTGAAAATGTATGTTAATAAAGTGATCTTGTATAACACATTTTTGAAGCATATTTGACTGGATGTGTTTCTCAAATATTTAGATCATTATTTAATTACTATTTTTATTCCAGATTAAATACTGATGTGATTTTTCGGCTGGACGTTCTACTTGACAACCTGAATGTGTCACTGTATTTCGAGTTTTCATATATAGTTGTGAAAGCTGGTCAATGAATAAAGTTGGCAGGAACTGAATCAACTCACCTAAAACGTGGTGCTGGAGGAGAGTTTTTGGGATACTCTCAAAACTGCCCACCAAAGAGACAAATAACAGCTTGAACTCTCCCTCAAAGCCAAGATGACTAAACTGACACTGTCATACTTTGGACATAACATGAGAAGGCATGTGTCACTGGCAAAGACAATAATGCTTCTTAAAGTAGAAGGCAGTAGGAAAAGATGAGGACCGCATTGCAGGCGGACAGACTCAATCAAGGAAGCTACGGCCCTGAGCCTGCAAGACCTGAGCAGGGAGGTGACCCGGCGCTCCCTCGTTCATAGGGTTACAACAAATCCAATTCAACCTGATGGCAGTGAGCAACAACAACATGACAGTGTGCTGTAGGAGAAGAATGAAAAATGACACAACAGGGGACATGGAGAGAAATTTAATTTTAATCGAAAAGGCAGAAGAAATGAGAATGATTTATTCATCTTGATTGGCAGGTGATTTAACTTCATCTAATGACAAGTTATTTGCTGTGTCTTCAGACTGCAGTGAGTTTGTTCTTTACTTGAACTTCAGACAACAAGGAATGCCTGTAAGGCAGTATCCACCATTCTTTTCTCTGCGACGACAACGACGTCGTCGACAAATCCCTCCAGCAGCAGTGCAGAAAATACGACTCCTTGGATGGATGATTGCTACAGAAATAAAAATAAAATAACCATTTGCACAACTTCTGTTAATTTCCTTTGTAGGTTAGATCAGTTGTAGGTTAGTTTAACTTCACTACAACATGGAAACAAAGACTTAGGTTTTGCAAAACGGCTTTTACAATCGCTTGGTTTGTATTAAAATGCAAGAGACAGCGTGGTGTGGCAGTGTGACTCTGGGAGACCAGAGTTCAAAACCCCACCTAGACCTAGAAACCCTCTGGGTGACTTCAAGAAAGTCACTCTCTCTATCTTCAAGAAAGGCAACGACAAACCTCTGAATAAATCTGGCCAAGTAACCTCTAGCATAGGGCTGCCATATTCTGGGAGGCAACATACTTCTCTCCAATCACGCCATCTGCCTGTTCCCTCTGATAGTCTGTGAAACATAATGCAACACATCCACTGTCTTGGGATATGCTTGAAAGAAAGTTGAATTCGTTTTGAAACATACTTGCATGCTCAGGGCTGAGAGGAGTCGTGCAAGGAATCAACCAGGCCACACACTGAAGCCGGATGAAAATAGGCCATAACTTTATTAGTTATAGTCAGTCAGTCAGTCAGGCCTTTCTTACGGTCGACAGACCAT
Source organism: Cyclura pinguis (assembly GCA_030412105.1). NCBI lineage: Eukaryota > Metazoa > Chordata > Lepidosauria > Squamata > Iguanidae > Cyclura > Cyclura pinguis. The sequence goes on along the minus strand of CM059599.1, from coordinate 9,017,079 downwards.
GAGGCAATTTGTTATAGCAAAAACAGGGTTGGCTTGCGCGTGGGTCCAGATCCTGGCATCGGCCAACCCGCCTGTTGACCCAGGAGATCGAAAGCTCGAAGCCAGGACCTCCTGGAGTCGGGTCCAAAGCAGCTCACTCCCCAGTAGTGCAGAGATACAGACACCCAATCCATGCCGCGTCTCTGCTGCCGACCCTCCCCTCCCGGCAACCACCTCCGTCGCCAGGCCCCGGTGACCTGGAGATAGAGCAGACCGGGATCCAGGACCCGTGCCAACCACCTTACAAGTTGTGACAATAAAAGGCAAGGACACAGCCTAACTACAGTACACAGGATACAACAAAAGAAAAGGACGGGGGGAGTAAGAGGGATGATCTGCAGAGAAGAACTGAGCTCTAGAGAGAGGAAAGCCTAGCTAAATACAAAATATCTAGACCAGACGGAAAACTTCCTAGAGCTTTGGCCTGGGCAGAAGAAGCCAATCAATTTAAACCAGCAGCTTTGAACTGATTGGCTGGGAGCTTTTTCCAGCAGCACAAAGGCTGCTGGGTATGAGGAAGTACCCAGCAGAGGTGAGCAAATGGCTGGGAGGTCACATGGTATGTCAAATGAATAGCTCCAGGGGATGCCGTGGAGGCAGCACCACCGCCGCCGCCAGGCCAAGCTGCAAATGTGCCCCCCAGTAAGTCGGGCAGCTAACTTTTCATTTAAGTGCTTAAGTAATCATTCACCACCAGAATCATCAATGAACGAAAGCAAAAACAGGGTCAAAGGAATTAAGGGGACAAGGGGGAATCGTTCACTTCTGCCTTCATGTGATTTGGGTGCTTCCTGTACAGCCCTTGATCACTTTCCGCTGACTGGGGAATGCTGTGATGTTTTTCTGCTACAGGCTGGGAAAACGCCAAAATTTTTTCTTGCTTCCTTTAAGACTAGCACTGACAAAGAATTCCATCTGTATTGCTTTTTCGTGATGGACATTCTATTGCTCAAGAGGAAAGAGGTATATCTGATTAACTTAACTCATCTCTTACGTTTGTGGCATCGTTTCAGCTGCAGGATCCTGTTTAGACCCTGCATTCAAGGAAGCAACGTCTGGATTCCCTCAATCTGTCCCAGCTAGAGTTAAACACATTCAATCCATTCAATCAATTGCTGACTGGCATGTGAAAACATAGATGAATTCAATGACTTCAATCAGTCTATTATAATCAGCATTAGAAGTTGGTTTTAGCACCCTGTCAGAATTCAAGGAAAGAAATATTTGCATATAAGTATTTGAGGGTGTCATCCCAGGATCATACTGAATGCCTCTAGTCTTCTCACATTTTGGAAGACAAATAGGTCAGACGTGGTCAGTCCTTGGGTGGCAGCCCACAATGAAATACCAGGGTCTCTAGGAAGAGCTCAGAAAGAATCCCTCCTGAAACCAGGGAGAGGCAGGATCAAGTCAGAGCTGACTCAACTGCATTGAATGGACCAAAGCGGGACTTCATGTAAGGTTGCTCCCCATATTCTTGTGGTGCGGGAAAGGAATTGATGGCATCAAACTCTCTCTCTCATCCCCCCCATTGTTCAATTCTCTGAGCAAAGCGATATGATTTCTCAGTTATAATCAATATACCACTAAGAGATAGAGAAGAAATATCTGTTGAATTACACTCACCTCGTTCCTCTCGGGAGTCATCTTCAGAACTGATGTTGGACTCTTGGGAATCATTTTCAGCTGACAGGCCTGAGTGGGGAGGGAAAAGGCAGTTATATAATCAGCGGGAAGAAAAAGCTTTAAAATTTAGGAAGAGAAACCAATAGGAAAGCTCATGGAAGCCCGAGACGGTCTGGTCCATCTAACCGTACTAGAAAACAGTCTGAGCTGAGCACTCCTGTCTTACTGAACGCTTCTCATCATGAATACGCCACCCGTCAAGGTATACGGGGGATGTTTGCTGAATTCTTCTCACCTGCTGACTCCTGGGAATCGTTTTCGTCTGAAATATCAAGAGCTTTTGCGTTTGGCTTGGCCTTTACTTGGAAAACCAAGAAAGCCAGCGCAAAGAGCACCAGAATGGTTTTCATAGTGAAAAGCTAACAGGGAGGTCCGAGTCGCTAGTGATACAGCTAGTAAACCACTGAAGGAAACAACACTGGAAAGCCTGCATTTATATCAGAGTCTCAAAGAATTAAGGCTTGCGAATAGTTTATGTGGCCCTGGTTTCTGTAGAAGAAATTAGTATAGAACAAATTTATTTAGTCTCAGCCTATATTTGAAGAGAGTACTCTGCAAGTAAACACTCCCCTTCTTACATGCAAATCAATGAGATCAGTGCTTAGTCACTCTCAGACAAGGCAGGCAATCATATGAGGTCTCAAAAGCTGGACCTCCCAGCCCTTTCAGCAGTACTTTTTCTTGAGGGATAAAATTATCCAGAGGAATTAGATGCAGTTGTAATATGCAGATTTGAGATCCTGTGTCTCTAATTCTCCAAACTGCCTTGTCCAGTACCTGTAACTTTTCCACATATTCCCCAATCCAATCTGTCTTCAGAGTTATTAACACACAGAGGTTGGGTTCCTGAGGGAAAACACTGCCCTCCTTCTTGCTGCTAGGCCTCATCTCCAGAGCAACCGGCCTCTTCAAGATAGACACAGTTGACTGAGGCCCAAGAGCTCTCTGGCTGAGGATTCTAACGGCCTCTCCCTCGACTGCAGACCCCAGGATTCCATAGTATCTTCCCAGGCAGCCAATCATATGAGGTCTTTGGCTGACACAGACAAGCACACTTTGACTTTTATGTATTAGACTGCGCAAAGACATATTGAAAGCAACAATTGAATCAAACACATGTGTCAGGAGTGGTGGGGGTACGGATTTAGGAGACAGGAAAAGCAGAAGGACACAGGCTCCATCCTCCCTATTGCTTATTAATTTCCTCTTGTGTAGGAAATTCTCAATGTTTTTGAGGTTTTTTTTATCGGTACCCAGTTTCTTTTGTGATACTAGAATTTGCAACATCTCTCTCTCACTTTCTTCCTCTCAGTCTCTCACACACAGGCACAGACACAGACGGAAAGGATCCACGAACAAAATCGAAGAAGGAAGAAAAATACGGCCCCTTCCAGTCTTTGTTAAAAATTAGCTCATGAGAAAGTTTAGCATAGAAATTCAGAGATGGATTTCAGAGACAGAAATTCAGACATGGGTAGATAGATAACACACAAGGGAAGAATGCATCAATGAAATAGGAAGAGGGAGCAAAATACATTTGTACACATGTGCAAACAAAACAGGTAGGTAAAGGCACCCCACAGGCTCAAAGGGACAAACTCACACGGAGACAGAAACACAAAAAGAATCTATTTACCTAGCTCAGACTTAGAAGGGCACCTGAAGAAATGGCATGAATCCAAACTGAGTATCATCTTCCTGTTTCACCCAGTACGAGATGCCTGTTTCATACCCGTCAGGGGCCCTGACATTCATATCTGAGTAAAGCCACCGTTTCAGGCAAAAAGTTCTGGTTCTGGCTGATAGTCCTAGAATTGGCATCTTTTTACACTCAGCCTATTTTCCTGTTTTTCAAGCCCCCGTGTACCTCTCTCTTCCATAGGAAATCAATAATTTAACATCATCTATGGTAAAGATAAACTTCATGTTTTCCATACAAGGTTGTGTTTTGACAAAAGGGATGTAGTGAATGCTGAGAGGAATGATAATCATCATCATCATCATCATCATCATCATCACCATGGAAAAGTAGTAGTGGAAGTGACTACAAAGGCTGTGGTGTATTTGGGGGCTGGGGGACGGTCCCCCCTGGGCAGCACTTTTCAGGGGGTGCCACCAGCTGGAGGAAGACAACCTGCAGCTGAGACTCATCAGAGAGAAGACCTCACGATTTTCAATTTTTTTTTTCAAATCCAATCAAATTTTATTTTACAGTCCATAGACCCAACATAGCAAACCATTCAATGGTACGGTATAGAGAAATACACCTACTAAAAATAGGATATAAACATAGAAATAGAACAAACTATAAACAGGATATAAAAGCATAAAAAGGGACATAAATACATCAAATAGTATAAAATAGTATAAAAATACATGAAGGAAATCAAAATCATAGACAATATGGACTCTTAGGTAAAATATAAAGAGGCATTCACTAATGCTATCTCATTAAAACAATAGAACTCGATTTATCTTAAGGTGCATTACCAGTATCCTGACATAGTTTTGATTTCCTCCCAGCCCCAGACCTAGGCACTTCTATCATTCCCCAGGCAGGCAGGACAGGGAGAAAGAAGAAACTGCCTCCTCCTCAGCCAAGAGAGCTTTCTCCCGCTCACTGACAATCCAGCTTCCACAGTAAGTCATTGGCCATTTCCACACGGGCTTAAGGAAACGGTGCAGAGCATCCTCCAGGGAGGACGTCTGCACCTGGGAGCAGACCGGGTCGGACCTACTTACTGTACTTCCGCAGCTCAGCCCGCTCCCAAACAACCCCAAGTGGTCATCCAGTGTGCTTTTGAAAGACCGCTTGAAACAGGTCTTTCAAAAGCACAGAGCGCGCCACTCCCTGCCCGCGCTCCGGAGCAGATTTGCAGACTCGCACCAGTGTGAGCCTGCGATCTGCCAGGGGCGGGCTTTAGCCTGGCGAGCTTCTGCGGTTGGTGGAGAGCCTCGACCAACCGGAAGCCGCCGTTTTCGTCCCCGGAGCGGTGCGGAGGCCGGACCAGCCTGGACCCAAGCGTGGAGCCAAGAAGTCCAGTAAGTACCTGCACGGGGCGATTCCCTCGCCCCGTGCGGAAACGGCCCTAGTCACGGAGGACACTGGTGACGGAAAGATGGAGAGAAGCTTCGCCTCTCATCACGGTTCTCTTTTTTACCCACTACAGGGACCAGCAAGGGCTGTGATGGGAAATGTAGTTTCACAGGGGAAAATAGACTGGGAAGTGCTGGAAACAGGCTTCGTGAACAGTTCCCATTGTACCTTGTGACTGTCCGTCCTCTGCTGGATTCGAGCTGGTGCAAAAAGTTGGATTGCCGCAAAACCAAATCACCGCAGGTGTTAGCAAATCAAGTCCTTTGGCTTTGCCGAGGTTTTTAAATAAAATGGATATATATATATGTATGTATCTCCATTTTATTTAAAAATCTCACCGATAGATAGATAGATAGATAGATAGATAGATAGATAGATAGATAGAAAGATAGATATTGTTTCTTCTTTGTTTCTTGTTTCTTTGCTTCTTGTTTCTTCTTTGACTGTCTTTCTCACTATTTATATATAGTGAGAAAGACAGTCAAAGAAGAAACAAGATTAGGAAAAAAAGAAGACTGGTAAACTATAATGAACTGTTCACTGGATATACAGAAGCAACCTTTGCCCCGTTTTCTTTACAGAGAAACATGATGTTGTTTATTCTTTGTTGGATTAATGAAAAAGGAAATAAAATGTTTTTAAAAAAATATAAGGCATTAAACAAATCATTTCAGGTTATTTTGCAGAGCATTTTTTACATCTGAAACTTATGGTATGTGTTGGAATATAAATTAGACTTATAACTTCAATCATTATAGGGTTAATTGTGTGTTAGTGAGACAGAGAGGACCTTCAGCTGTAAATGTTATTTGCAGCAGCTGCAAAGTCTTTATAAGAGTAATGTTTTCTTTAGTGAGTTTATCTCCTGCTCTGCTGTCACCCTTTGTCCTGGTACAGTATCCTGTTTGAGCCTGCTTTATTGTATTTTGTTATTTGATATATTTTGTATTTTTCTATTTTACTTGCTAATATTGCTCATGTTCATTCTAACCTTGTTTGACTACATTTTCTCTTTTGTATATTGACTTTATATAAATACCTATGTTTGCTATTTGTTTCTTTTAAATAGAATAGATAAAAGAATTATTTTTATTACCCATTTGTCTTCTGAATTTCTATTTTACAATAGTATGAACTTATTTATATTCTCTTCCTAGTATTAGGAAGTATATCCTAATGTGGGATGCTGAGAAGCCACAATGTCACAAGTCTTTTTTATGAACTTCTTCAGGTGCCACCAGTTCTTGGTGCTCCAGTGACTGCAGAACCGGATCAAGATAAATTTTGTCAGAGACCAAAATAACAAAAGAGGCTTGTGACACATGAAAGGCTAACAGATTTTATTTGGCATATGTTTTTGTGGCTTTCAGCCCTCTTCATTAGTTGCCTGCAATTGCTGCCTCTCAGATGAATTGTAGCAGGAGTAATATTAATGTGTCTGTAGGTGCTTTCAAGTCACCTCTCGACTTAGGGCAACCCCATGAGTTTCATAGGATTTCCGTAGGCAAGGAATATTCAGGTGTGGTTTTAATGCTAATAATAATAAGTACAGTCCTCCCTCCACATTTGCTAGGGTTAGGGGCACAGGACCCCCTTGGAAGTGAAAAAAATGTGACTAATTCTAGGTACTCCCAAAAGGTATTTAACCCACAAAAATGTGCAATGGCTATCTTCGACCCACTGTGGATTCCCTTGAGGCCTCAGGGTTCCTTCCCAAGGCCGAAGAGGATGGCTGGTAGGGCTCACTGCTACCTCCGCTGCTGCCCCACACCATTTTTAAGAGGGACTTACAAGCCTCTTTCGCAGTTTCTTAGGCTCACGAGGCTTGTAGTCCCTGTTAAAAAAGGCAGAGGGAGGCAGCAGAGATGACAACGAATAATCTGCGAATAATCAAATCCACAAAACCCACAAATGTGGAGGACTGATCGTATATTATTCATTTATACTCCGCCTTTTTCTCAGTATCGGGACTCAAGCTGCCTGGGTGGAAATGCAGATATCCATGCAGAAATAAAATTATTGACATACATAGTATGATAAAAAGCTTTTTTCCGTATTCACGCCAAAAGAATACAAGTTTAATCTTTCAATCACTTGTTTTCAGCCGCTTCACGTTTTAGCCTGATCTGAAATTCTTTTTGTCCAAAACGGCTGCCCTCAAATCACAGACAGAATGCCTGGGGAGAGTGAGGGATTCCCTCACTGGTCCTGAATATTGCTGTTTCTCGTATCACACTTTGCCTATTCATTCTTTGAAATGGACATGAGAAAATCTGTGACGTCAAGGTGGTCGTTCTTGGAGAAAAGAATTCCTTTCTAAAACAGCTAAAAATAATCAACGGGCGCTCTGTATGCTGGAGCTTGAATGGGATCAAAGCCTTTTTTAAAAAAACGTAGAACATACTAAAGGGGGGAATGGAGTTGGACATGAAAAGGCGGGAGTTATTGAGAGCGGCGGCAAACTCGGGGACCACTGGGCAAAAGCTCCACCTACGCCACTGCACAAAGGCCACTGAGTCTAAACCCCTGCCATGCAGAAATACAGCCTCGAAGCATTCCTGACAGATTGCCATCCAGCCTCTGTTTAGAAACCTCCAAGGAAGGAGGCTCCATCACACTCCAGGGCAGCGTGTTTCACTGTCCAGCTGCTCTTACCGTCAGGAAATTCTTCCGAGTGTTTGGATGGAATCGCTTGAATCCTGAAGTTTGAAGATTTTGCTCCATGTCCTAGTCCCCGGAGCAGCAGAAGACAGGCTTGCTCCATCTTCCGTATGACCTCCCTTCAAATAAACACTGTTATCGTGTCATCTCTTAACCTTCTCTTCTCCAGGCCAAACATACCCAGCTCCCTAAGCCACTTCTCACAGGGCTCCATGGTTTCCAGGCCTCCTGTGATTCCGCTGGCCCTCCTCCGCGCATGTTTAAGCTTGTCGATACCTTTCATGAACTGTGGTGCCCAGAACTGAACACAGTATTTCAGGTGGGGTCTGACCAAAGCAGACCCCACAAAGAAGAAGAAGAAGAAGTCATCCTCAGGTTGTAAAACCTACCTAATTTTACTGGTGTTTATTCATAGCCAACTTTTGCACAATACAGACAAATAAAGCAATAGCAAAATTGTTTAGTTCAATATTTTTGATTTTCAGATGTTAGAAACCCTTTATAGGACACCGGCAGGAACACTAGAGCAGCAGGCTTGTTTTTTTTTTCAGCAATCTTTTTTTCCAGATATCGGAAACCGTTTATAGGCCCTCTTTTTAATAACATTGTGGTCATTATCTAAATATTCTTTGGCAGCAGGTTTCAGCAAAGAAGTCAAACAGTTAAATGGTCTCTCAGACCTACTTAACTTCATGAATGTATTTATAACCCGCACCCTAAATTCATACCCCCATCCCTCCTGACATATGGATTTGATTTAATTGTTGCTTTCGATATTTCTTTGCTCAATAGTTTACATAATGTCGTTTGTTTTGAAAGTTACTGCTACAGTGAGGTGTCTAAAGACAAAATACGCTTTAAATATTTTCACGCTTTCTGATGTTAAGTCATAGTCAAACCATTTAAATAGAGAACGTATTTCAACAGGAAGAAAAAACCTTTTTAATGACAAACTTTTTTAAAAATATCACAAGTCTTTCCTTGACCATTTGGGCTGCAGGCTATGAGCTTTTTTCAAATGTAAGGTTCTGTCCGTCTGCCAACACAAAAAGAAAAGGAGGATTGGTTTTTTAAGTGTGGCTGGTCATGCTCCCCAGTATGTTTCTTTACATCCTTTAAACAAATGCACATCCTGTACAGAAATAAAGTTAGCCTTCTGTAGTTCTCCATGATCCATTCTCCATGGGGTTCTCTTAATAAAAAAAACACTTGAAAAATAATAAATGTTTTGCAATCATTCATTTTGCAAATGTGGTGTGATGTGTCTTTAAATTAACTTTATTCTTACTCCGGCTGTATGGTATTTAATGACCTGATGCTTCCGTGTTTCTAAGATCTTGCATAGAATCCTTGGTTGGAGCCTTTGAAGGAAATCAACCTTATCTCATTTGTTCTGGACCTTCAGTGGCTTGTGAGTTTATCTTTGGAACAGTGCACATGATGGATGGGAGTTTCTTTAAAGGGAGATACTGAAGGCACAATTTCTAATGCCTAGGAGGAGGAAAAATGGGAGGTGTCTAAAAATTCCGGGATGGGTGTCTGAGAAGCTTTCACTGGAGCTAAGATTTAAAAGGGGCATGTAGGGGAAAGGAAGAAGGGGGAAACCTCCAAAGATAAATTCAGACAAGTTGCCAGCAAGTGCAGGGAGAAAATCAGAAATACTCAGGCACGGAATGAGTTCAAGCTTGCTAGAGAGGTTAAAAATAATAAAAAGGGCTTTGTTGGTTAGATTTGTAGCAGAGCCAGCTTAAAGTGAAAGGGAACACTCTAAGATGCTGTCTGAGGCAATTCAAAAGAAACTTTAATCAGGCAAGAGGGCAATAAAATAAGCCTTTTTCAAAGGAAGAGCGAAGAATAATCAAGAAAAACAAGATCACTAAGCGCTGATCTCATTGATTTGCATGTAAGAAGGGGAGTGTTTACTTGCAGAGTACTCTCTTCAAATATAGGCTAAGACTAAATAAATTTGTTCTATACTAATTTCTTCTACAGAAACCAGGGCCACATAAACTATACGCAAGCCTTAATTCTTTGAGACTCTGGTATAAATGCAGGCTTTCCAGTGTTGTTTCCTTCAGTGGTTTACTAGCTGTATCACTAGCGACTCAGACCTCCCTGTTAGCTTTTCACCATGAAAACCATTCTGGTGCTCTTCGTGCTGGCTTTCTTGGTTTTCCAAGTACTGTAGTTAGGTTGTGTCTTTGCCTTGTATTGTCACAACTTGTAAGGTGGCTGGCACGGGTCCTGGATCCCGGTCTGCTCTATCTCCAGGTCACCGGGGCCTGGCGACGGAGGTGGTTGCCGGGAGGGGAGGGGAGGCAGCAGAGACGCGGCATGGATTGGGTGTCTGTATCTCTGCACTACTGGGGAGTGAGCTGCTTTGGACCCGACTCCAGGAGGTCCTGGCTTCGAGCTTTCGATCTCCTGGGTCAACAGGCGGGTTGGCCGATGCCAGGATCTGGACCCACGCGCAAGCCAACCCTGTTTTTGCTATAACAAATTGCCTCATGGTCTGTCGACCGTAAGAAAGGCCTGACTGACTGACTGACTATAACTAATAAAGTTTTAGCCTATTTTCATCCGGCTTCAGTGTGTGGCCTGGTTGATTCCTTGCACGACACCTCTCAGCCCTGAGCATGCAAGTATTTTTCAAAATGAATTCAACTTTCTTTCAAGTATATCCCAAGACAGTGGATGTGTTGCATTATGTTTCACAAACTATCAGAGGGAACAGGCAGATGGCGTGATTGGAGAGAAGTATGTTGCCTCCCAGAATATGGCAGCCCTATGCTAGAGGTTACTTGGCCAGATTTATTCAGAGGTTTGCCGTTGCCTTTCTTGAAGGTGGAGAGAGGTGGCTTTCTTGAAATCAGCCAGAGGGTTTCTAGGGCTAGATGGGGTTTGAACTCTGGTCTCCCAGAGTCACACTGCCACACCACGCTGGCTATCGCATTTAATACAAACCACTTGATTGTAAAAGTTTTTGCAAAACCTAAGTCTTTGTTTCCATGTTGTAGTGAAGTTAAACTAACCTACAACTGATCTAATCCACAGAGGAAATTAGAAGCTGTGCAAATGGTTATTTTATTTTTATTTCTATAGCAATCACGTATTCAAGGAGTCATATTTTCTGCACTGCTGCTGGAGGGACTTGTCGACGACGTGGTTGTCATCAGAGAGAAAAGAGAGCTGAACCCTGCCGCAAAGGCGTTCCTTGCTGTCTGAAGATCAAGTAAAGAATAAACCCACTGAAGTTGCAAGAAACAGCAAATAACTTGTCATTAAATGAACTTAAATCACCTGCCAATCAAGACGAATAAATCATTCTCATTTTATCTACTTATTTGATTAAAATTCAGTTTCTATCAAGGTCATCTTCGATAGAGATTTTCATTCTGCTCCTCAAGCATACTTGCATGTTGTTGTTATTAACTGCCATCAAGTTGACTTTGATTCAATGAGTCTACTCTGATCAGCCTCAGCAGTGGGTTTTAGCTCCATGTCGCAACCAAAGCAAAGAAATATTTGCATGCAAGCTTTTGAGGATGTCAACCTGAATGCTTCCAGTCGTCTCAGAATTTGGACCGAAAGCAGGGTCAGGCGGGGTTAAATGTTGGGTAAAAGCCCTCTAGGAAAAGGTTTCAGGAGGGACTCTTTCTGAGCTCTTCCTAGAGACCCCTGGTATTTCCTTGTGGGCTTCCACCCAACCACGCCTGACCCTGCTTGTCTTCCAAAATCTGAGAAGACTGGAGGCATTCAGGGTGATGCTAGGGTGAGGCTCTCAAATGCTTGCATGCAAATATTTTTTTGCTCTGATTCTGACATGGAGCTAAAATCCACTGCTGATGCTGTGGATTAGAGTAGACTCATTGAATCCATGGAATTTAGCTCTGTTTCCAGATCCCATTCCACAACTCCTTGAATGTGTCTACTCTAATTGGGACCGAACGTGGGTATCCAGGAGTGAATGAGCCTCCCTTGCCCCTTCCTTCCTTTGATCCTGCTCTTGCTTTCATCCAATTTTTAAAAACGTTTTTACTATAAAAAAGGAGGAAAAAACACAAAAAACATACCACCACAATAACAATGAACTACTGTGATCTAACAACATACAATCTACACATAAACAACCTAGAAAGATACGGACATTCTAATATGCTAATAATACAAATAATACAAATAGTGCATACCAATACATAGTTTGGAAAAAAGACAACTTGCAGCCTATACATAACAATCTACAAATATGCTAACATACATAGGTATGAATAATAGTGATAACACATACCAATTACTTAATTAACAGAAAAAAACAAAAGACACTTCCCCCTTGAGTGAAGTAGAGCATTATTGTATACTCGAAAGTATGGTAAAATAAACCTCTCCATGTTAGAAAAGGGAAGACTAGTTATTCTGATTATCTCACATCAGCGTTAATCTCTGATTATTTACGAACAATACCATTATGCACAATAAATCCTCGTTATCTTCAAACTTAATATTAATGGTATTCGTTCACATCCCTAATCTATCAGAAAAAAACAATCCGCACTCAACGGACGGAGCAACGGTCTGCTGGGGTGACCAGGGGTGATCCGAAGAAACGCTCAAAAACCGGGACTATTTGTAGGGGAAAAAGTACCTGGAGGTCTAATCCTTTCCCGGGGAGAACAATGGGTATCGGAGCGATAACGAAGCTCCTCAATGGTAATTTCCTTTGCGGGATGGGATTGCAAGGTGTTGCCAAAGTCTCAGGATCTTCGGCTGTGTTTGTTTGTGGTGAGACTTTATGTAAATGGTCCTCGCTTGATAGGATATTTGCTCAACTTGGGGCAGACCCTCTGGTCCCCTCAAAGCGGCCTCTCGGGGCTGAGGACCCTTTGTTTATTGGGGGTTTACATACCTTGAGGTCTCCTGAGGCTACGTGACTAGGCATTTTACTGGCCTGACCTGGTTTTCGGTCGTTCGACCGTGCCTGCCTACGTGCTCGTTCGGGTGACCGCTCAGGCACATGGAATCGGGTTTTAATATCAAAATTGTAGAGCCTGGGTGAAGGTTTCTCCATCTGAGGAACACAAGCGTATCTTCTGCTGCTCCAGAAACTAGGACACAGAGCAAAATCTTCAAACTTCAGGAAAAGAGATTCCATTGGAACGGTAGGAAGAACTTCCTGATGGTGAGAGCAGTTCAACAGTGAAATACACTGAGCTGGAGGTGGCGAAGTCTCCTTCCTTGCAGGTTTTTAAACAGAGGCTGGATGGTCATCTATCAGGAATGCTTTCATAGTGTACTCCCATGTGGCAGGGGGTTGGACTGGATGGCCCTTGTGTTTACTTCCAGTTCTATGTTTCCATGACGATGATAATGAGGATCATTAGCATTAGCATTAGCATTAGCATTCCTCTTAGTCATTTCCTATGTTCCAATGACAATTTGGTGACTATAATATTCTTTCTGTATCATAGTATGTGACATTCCTGTGGCATTCCTTCCAAGAGATCAGAGCATTAACTAGGTCCCTTTTGTCAAAACACAACCTTGTATGGAAAACATGAAGTCTCTCCTTAGCATAGTTGAAGCTAAATAATTTATTTCCTCTGGAAGAGAGAGGTACTTATGGGCTTGAAAAACAGGAAAATAGGTTGAGTTCAAAAAGATGCCAATTCCAGGAACATCAGCCAGAACCAGAGATTCTTGGCTAGAAGTCTGGATTTCTTCGATCTGAATGTCAGGGCTCCTGAGAGGCATAAAAGAGCCGTCTTGGCTGAAACTTTAAGAAGATGCTCAACTGGACTCGTGCTTTTTCTTCTCATGGTCTTCTAAGTCTGAGCTAGGTAAATATGTTCTTGTGTGTTTCTGTCTCCGTGTGAGCTTGTCTTTTTGAGTCTGTGGGTACCTTTACCTACTTGTTTTGTTGCACATGTGTACAAATATATTTTGCTCCTTCTTCCCATTTCATCGATGCATTCTTTCCTTGTGTGTTATCCATCCATCCATGTCTGAATTTCCGTCTCTGAAATCCATCTCTGAATTTCTATTCTAAACTTTCTCATTAGTTAATTTCAACAAAGACTTGAAGAGGCTGATGTCATGCGCTGTGTAAGAATGCATTTTGCTTCCCTCTTCCCATTTCATTCATGCATCTTTTCCTTGTTTGTTTGTGTGTGTGTGTGTGTGAGAGAGAGAGAGAGAGAGAGAGATGTGGGTAGGAATGTTTTAAAAATGTGTCTGATCTTTTAAGCCTCACTATGCTTTTATGTTTTTACTGATGTTAATGTAAACTTAATTCTGGGAGGGAAATAGGTTTTTCTGTTCCTTGAAATTTAAGAGTGCTTTTTGAAGCTATTTTCCATCTCTGAATTTCTATTCTAAAATTCCACCTTAGCTAGTTTAAGAATATATTTTCCTTAATATATGTCTGCGTATCCCTTTTTGTTGTTGTTTCAAAATAAAGGACCAACTGCGGTATGTTTCAAATGAAAGATCTATAAAGATAATTAAGTATAAAGATAATTTTGGTTGGGAAGAAGGGAATTAGGTTATCCTAAAAAATGGATCAGGTATGTAGATTTATTGGTAAATAAACAGGGAAATTTGACAATAAAATAATCCCATAAATTGGAATAGGAAGGCTTAAAAATCCAATGGCTGTCATATTATCAATTAAGAGAAAGATTTAGAGAGAACAAAAACAAATACGACTTTGAAAGTAAAGAATTGGAGGCAGAGAAAGTTTTATGTACAGAAAACGATAATCCGATTGCAAAAATCATTAACGTTATATTATGCAAATGAGGATGAATGAGTTAAACAATGTATGATTAAATGGGCAAAGAGTGTGTGCTATCCTTTACAGTTGGAACAGTGGGAAAGAGTTTGGAGAACTGGATTGAAATTTACAAGTTGTTCTGATTATAAAGAAAATCTATTTAAAGTGATATATAGATGGTACTTAACCCTGACTAAATTAGCAAAAATATATAAAAAGGTTAGTAATAAGTGTTGGAAATGTAAACTAGAAGATGGGACGTTTTACCATTCATGGTGGACATGTAGAAAGGCTAGGAGATACTGGTTGCAGCTGAATGGGGAAATGCAGAAAATCTTGAAATCAAAACTTACGTTTAGGCCAGAATTATACCTTTTGACTATGTTAGACTATGTTAGAATAAGGTGGAAAAGGAAAATAAAATACTGCAATGTTACATGATAGCAGCAGCAAGAATAACATTTGCAAAATATTGGTGGCAAAAATGCACTCCTTTAATACAAGAATGGTTAGGAAAGGTGATGGCGGCGGCTAAAATAGGTGAGCTATCAGAACGGCTGAGGGGAAAATCTATGCAATCTTATTTTAAAACTTGGAAACCCTATATACGTTGTATGAAGAGTAGATCTGGCAATAAATTTCAATTGGGATTTGAGCTTTAGCAGAACTTTAGAAGAACTCGATAACGGTATCGAGTTGAACACACACACACGCACGCACGCACACAGGAAAATTCCTTTTCTTCAAAGTGAGGGGATATTATGTGGCTGGGCCAGAACAACCAATGTCAGAAAACACAGAAGTCGGAGGGTGGGGGGGGTTAGAGGGTAGGCAGATACAATGTCTCTCTTTGTCTTCACTGCAGTGGTGGCGCTTAAAGTGTATGGAGGGGGTGGGAGGGGCAAGGCTACGGTGCAGGGGGCGTGGCTGCAGCGTGTGGGGGTGTGGCCGTGATGTGTGGGGGTGTGGCCAGGGTCCAGCCGCTCCCAAAACATTGCCGCCCGGGGCTAATAGTCCCCGTTGTGCCCCCTGTCCCTACGCGACTGCTTCGTTTTTCAATGGACATCTTTTTCACTTGCTTTTCTAGTGCTTTGTTTGGTTGTCTCTTCTTTTTTACTCTCTGTCAAGCTCTAGCTAACTCTTGAATTTCTTCCTATTCTTACTACTATTCTTTGCTTACTTCTAGGTACTTTGTATTCTTTTTTTCTATCTTTTCTGTGTTTTTTTTATTTTTTTTTTGTAAAGGAATATTTACATTTCTCTCTCCTTTTTTGTTCAAGTTGATGTATTTCTCTTTAAATTTAATAAATACCAGCCTATTTACCCGGTGTTGCCCGGGGTTTTTATTTTCCTCTTAAGAACTCACCAACTTGTCTTCCCCATTTCCTGTAACTTTGCTCCATATTTTCCACTGCAATCTATATTCCGTGTTATTTACATACACAGTTTGGGTTCCTGAGGGAGTATGCTGTCCTCCTCCTTGCTGCTAGGCCTCATCTCCACAGCAACCAACCTATTCCAGTACCTGTAACTTGTCCCCATATTCCCCAATCCAATCCGTATTCGTAGTTGTTAACACACAGAGGTTGGGTTCCTGTGGGAATACGCTGTTCTCCTCCATCCTGCAGCTGGCCTATCCCTGTACCTGTAACTTTTCCCCATAGTCCCCAATCCAATCTGTGTTGTCTGGTGACATTGATGTACTAGCTTTTGTTTCGTTTTGCGTTCTGTTGAATTTGTGCAATGGCTTTACATTTTTTCTGAAAACCTTTTTTGCTTCAAATTTCAACTTTTAAGATTCCTCACATATGGGACCCACACTGTGTGAGGTGAGAAGACCTTGTCACTTGTGTATGTCACCTTATTTTTTCTCAAATATGCCTCCCAAATGTTTTCTGGCATTCCTATTGGTGGTAGGCCTCATCTCCATAGCAACCAGCCTGAGGCTCAAGAGCTCTTGGTGAGAATTCCAAAGGCCCTCCCTGAACTGCCAACCCCAGGATTCTGTTACTCCACCGGAAAAACCCTATCCCGGGGTCTACCATTTTGATATTAAATATGATTCCGTGTTCCTGAGAAATCACCCGGATGGGCACGTAGGCAGCAACGGTCGAACAATCCAAAACCAGGTCAGGCCAGTAAAATGACCAGTCACGGAGCCCCAGGAGACCTCAAGCTGTGCAAAGCCACAGTAGACGAGGGTCCTCAGCCCCTGAGAAGCTGACTTGAGGGGATTAGCGTGTTCGTCCCAAGTTGAGCACCGATAGCAATAAAATCCTATCAGGCAAGGACCATTTAAGATCCTGAGACTTTGGCAACACTTTGTAATCTCATCATGCAAGGGAAGTTACCATTGTGGAGCTTCTTTCTCCTTGCAACACCCCTTGTTCTCCCCAGGAAAGGATCAGCCCTCCGGGTACTTTTTCCCCTACAAATAGTCCCAGTTTTTCAGCGGTTCTTTGGATCAGTCCCAGTCATCCCAGCAGACCGTTTCTCCATCCGTTGAGTAATCCCCTCAGCCCTCTCCATGCTGAGCCCCGCTTCTCCGCTGTTTCTCCCGGACCAAGGACTTCGGGAAAAGGTGCAGTATTACCCCAGCTACAACCCCTTCGACATTCCCCTGTCCAGTTTCCTCTCTTTTCCTTCTTAATAGGTCTTGAGTGAGTGTGTGAGTGATCGCGTTGCTGCGTGAGACTTTCCTTCAATAAAATCATTTATTGGACACTTTTCTTTGGTTTTCGGCTTGGCCTGACCCTGTAAAAACTGGGTAAAAAAACCCCGCTAGGTTACCCTGCCTCTCTCATTGCTATCGCTTGCGCTCTGGGTAGTTTCCATTCCCCATCACGTGGAGCACACTGAGGTGTCCTCCAAGGGACCCCAGAAATCCGGGTAACAATTCCATAGAATCTTCACAGCCAGCCAATCACATGAGGTCTTCTTGCCTTACTCAGCCAATCATATGAGGTCTTTGCCTGCCTGATGCAGACAAACAGACAAACTCACAAACAAACTTTGACTTTTATATAGTAGATATAATTCTTTTTTAAAAAAACCTGATTCACACTGTCTTGTGTTTACTCCAAACTGTTGAAAATGTATGTTAATAAAGTGATCTTGTATAACACATTTTTGAAGCATATTTGACTGGATGTGTTTCTCAAATATTTAGATCATTATTTAATTACTATTTTTATTCCAGATTAAATACTGATGTGATTTTTCGGCTGGACGTTCTACTTGACAACCTGAATGTGTCACTGTATTTCGAGTTTTCATATATAGTTGTGAAAGCTGGTCAATGAATAAAGTTGGCAGGAACTGAATCAACTCACCTAAAACGTGGTGCTGGAGGAGAGTTTTTGGGATACTCTCAAAACTGCCCACCAAAGAGACAAATAACAGCTTGAACTCTCCCTCAAAGCCAAGATGACTAAACTGACACTGTCATACTTTGGACATAACATGAGAAGGCATGTGTCACTGGCAAAGACAATAATGCTTCTTAAAGTAGAAGGCAGTAGGAAAAGATGAGGACCGCATTGCAGGCGGACAGACTCAATCAAGGAAGCTACGGCCCTGAGCCTGCAAGACCTGAGCAGGGAGGTGACCCGGCGCTCTCTCGTTCATAGGGTTACAACAAATCCAATTCAACCTGATGGCAGTGAGCAACAACAACATGACAGTGTGCTGTAGGAGAAGAATGAAAAATGACATAACAGGGGACATGGAGAGAAATTTAATTTTAATCGAAAAGGCAGAAGAAATGAGAATGATTTATTCATCTTGATTGGCAGGTGATTTAACTTCATCTAATGACAAGTTATTTGCTGTGTCTTCAGACTGCAGTGAGTTTGTTCTTTACTTGAACTTCAGACAACAAGGAATGCCTGTAAGGCAGTATCCACCATTCTTTTCTCTCCAACGACAACGACGTCGTCGACAAATCCCTCCAGCAGCAGTGCAGAAAATACGACTCCTTGGATGGATGATTGCTACAGAAATAAAAATAAAATAACCATTTGCACAACTTCTGTTAATCTCCTCTGTAGGTTAGATCAGTTGTAGGTTAGTTTAACTTCACTACAACATGGAAACAAAGACTTAGGTTTTGCAAAACGGCTTTTACAATCGCTTGGTTTGTATTAAAATGCAAGAGACAGCGTGGTGTGGCAGTGTGACTCTGGGAGACCAGAGTTCAAAACCCCACCTAGACCTAGAAACCCTCTGGGTGACTTCAAGAAAGTCACACTCTCTCTATCTTCAAGAAAGGCAATGACAAACCTCTGAATAAATCTGGCCAAGTAACCTCTAGCATAGGGCTGCCATATTCTGGGAGGCAACATACTTCTCTCCAATCACGCCATCTGCCTGTTCCCTCTGATAGTCTGTGAAACATAATGCAACACATCCACTGTCTTGGGATATGCTTGAAAGAAAGTTGAATTCGTTTTGAAACATACTTGCATGCTCAGGGCTGAGAGGAGTCGTGCAAGGAATCAACCAGGCCACACACTGAAGCCGGATGAAAATAGGCCATAACTTTATTAGTTATAGTCAGTCAGTCAGTCAGGCCTTTCTTACGGTCGACAGACCATGAGGCAATTTGTTATAGCAAAAACAGGGTTGGCTTGCGCGTGGGTCCAGATCCTGGCATCGGCCAACCCGCCTGTTGACCCAGGAGATCGAAAGCTCGAAGCCAGGACCTCCTGGAGTCGGGTCCAAAGCAGCTCACTCCCCAGTAGTGCAGAGATACAGACATCCAATCCATGCCGCGTCTCTGCTGCCGACCCTCCCCTCCCGGCAACCACCTCCGTCGCCAGGCCCCGGTGACCTGGAGATAGAGCAGACCGGGATCCAGGACCCGTGCCAACCACCTTACAAGTTGTGACAATAAAAGGCAAGGACACAGCCTAACTACAGTACACAGGATACAACAAAAGAAAAGGACGGGGGGAGTAAGAGGGATGATCTGCAGAGAAGAACTGAGCTCTAGAGAGAGGAAAGCCTAGCTAAATACAAAATATCTAGACCAGACGGAAAACTTCCTAGAGCTTTGGCCTGGGCAGAAGAAGCCAATCAATTTAAACCAGCAGCTTTGAACTGATTGGCTGGGAGCTTTTTCCAGCAGCACAAAGGCTGCTGGGTATGAGGAAGTACCCAGCAGAGGTGAGCAAATGGCTGGGAGGTCACATGGTATGTCAAATGAATAGCTCCAGGGGATGCCGTGGAGGCAGCACCACCGCCGCCGCCAGGCCAAGCTGCAAATGTGCCCCCCAGTAAGTCGGGCAGCTAACTTTTCATTTAAGTGCTTAAGTAATCATTCACCACCAGAATCATCAATGAACGAAAGCAAAAACAGGGTCAAAGGAATTAAGGGGACAAGGGGGAATCGTTCACTTCTGCCTTCATGTGATTTGGGTGCTTCCTGTACAGCCCTTGATCACTTTCCGCTGACTGGGGAATGCTGTGATGTTTTTCTGCTACAGGCTGGGAAAACGCCAAAATTTTTTCTTGCTTCCTTTAAGACTAGCACTGACAAAGAATTCCATCTGTATTGCTTTTTCGTGATGGACATTCTATTGCTCAAGAGGAAAGAGGTATATCTGATTAACTTAACTCATCTCTTACGTTTGTGGCATCGTTTCAGCTGCAGGATCCTGTTTAGACCCTGCATTCAAGGAAGCAACGTCTGGATTCCCTCAATCTGTCCCAGCTAGAGTTAAACACATTCAATCCATTCAATCAATTGCTGACTGGCATGTGAAAACATAGATGAATTCAATGACTTCAATCAGTCTATTATAATCAGCATTAGAAGTTGGTTTTAGCACCCTGTCAGAATTCAAGGAAAGAAATATTTGCATATAAGTATTTGAGGGTGTCATCCCAGGATCATACTGAATGCCTCTAGTCTTCTCACATTTTGGAAGACAAATAGGTCAGACGTGGTCAGTCCTTGGGTGGCAGCCCACAATGAAATACCAGGGTCTCTAGGAAGAGCTCAGAAAGAATCCCTCCTGAAACCAGGGAGAGGCAGGATCAAGTCAGAGCTGACTCAACTGCATTGAATGGACCAAAGCGGGACTTCATGTAAGGTTGCTCCCCATATTCTTGTGGTGCGGGAAAGGAATTGATGGCATCAAACTCTCTCTCTCATCCCCCCCATTGTTCAATTCTCTGAGCAAAGCGATATGATTTCTCAGTTATAATCAATATACCACTAAGAGATAGAGAAGAAATATCTGTTGAATTACACTCACCTCCTTCCTCTCGGGAGTCATCTTCAGAAATGATGTTGGACTCTTGGGAATCATTTTCGGCTGACAGGCCTGATTGGGGAGGGAAAAGGCAGTTATATAATCAGCGGGAAGAAAAAGCTTTAAAATTTAGGAAGAGAAACCAATAGGAAAGCTCATGGAAGCCCGAGACGGTCTGGTCCATCTAACCGTACTAGAAAACAGTCTGAGCTGAGCACTCCTGTCTTACTGAACGCTTCTCATAATGAATACGCCACCCGTCAAGGTATACGGGGAATGTTTGCTGAATTCTTCTCACCTGCTGACTCCTGGGAATCGTTTTCGTCTGAAATATCAAGAGTTTTTGCGTTTGGCTTGGCCTTTACTTGGAAAACCAAGAAAGCCAGCGCAAAGAGCACCAGAATGGTTTTCATGGTGAAAAGCTAACAGGGAGTCTGAGTCGCTAGTGATACAACTAGTAAACCACTGAAGGAAACAACACTGGAAAGCCTGCATTTATACCAGAGTCTCAAAGAATTAAGGCTTGCGAATAGTTTATGTGGCCCTGGTTTCTGTAGAAGAAATTAGTATAGAACAAATTTATTTAGTCTTAGCCTATATTTGAAGAGAGTACTCTGCAAGTAAGCACTCCCCTTCTTACATGCAAATCAATGAGATCAGCGCTTAGTCACTCTCAGACAAGGCAGGCAATCATATGAGGTCTCAAAAGCTGGACCTCCCAGCCCTTTCAGCAGTACTTTTTCTTGAGGGATAAAATTATCCAGAGGAATTAGATGCAGTTGTAATATGCAGATTTGAGATCCTGTGTCTCTAATTCTCCAAACTGCCTTGTCCAGTACCTGTAACTTTTCCACATATTCCCCAATCCAATCTGTCTTCAGAGTTATTAACACACAGAGGTTGGGTTCCCGAGGGAAAACACTACCCTCCTTCTTGCTGCTAGGCCTCATCTCCAGAGCAACCGGCCTCTTCAAGATAGACACAGTTGACTGAGGTCCAAGAGCTCTCTGGCTGAGGATTCTAACGGCCTCTCCCTCGACTGCAGACCCCAGGATTCCATAGAATCTTCCCAGGCAGCCAATCATATGAGGTCTTGGGCTGACACAGACAAGCACACTTTGACTTTTATGTATTAGACTGCGCAAAGACATATTGAAAGCAACAATTGAATCAAACACATGTGTCAGGAGTGGTGGGGGTACGGATTTAGGAGACAGGAAAAGCAGAAGGACACATGCTCCATCCTCCCTATTGCTTATTAATTTCCTCTTGTGTAGGAAATTCTCAATGTTTTTGAGGTTTTTTTTATCGGTACCCAGTTTCTTTTGTGATACTAGAATTTGCAACATCTCTCTCTCAATTTCTTCCTCTCAGTCTCTCACACACAGACACAGACACAGACACAGACGGAAAGGATCCACCAACGAAATCGAAGAGGGAAGAAAAATACGACCCCTTCCAGTCTTTGTTAAAAATTAGCTCATGAGAAAGTTTAGCATAGAAATTCAGAGATGGATTTCAGAGACAGAAATTCGGACATGGGTAGATAGATAACACACAAGGAAAGAATGCATCAATGAAATAGGAAGAGGGAGCAAAATACATTTGTACACATGTGCAAACAAAACAGGTGGGTAAAGGCACCCCACAGGCTCAAAGAGACAAACCCACACGAAGACAGAAACACAGAAAGAATCTATTTACCTAGCTCAGACTTAGAAGGGCACCTGAAGAAATGGCATGAATCCAAACTGAGTATCGTCTTCCAGTTTCACCCAGTACGAGATGCCTGTTTCATACCCGTCAGGGGCCCTGACATTCATATCTGAGTAAAGCCACTGTTTCAGGCAAAAAGTTCTGGTTCTGGCTGATAGTCCTAGAATTGGCATCTTTTTAAACTCAGCCTATTTTCCTGTTTTTCAAGCCCCCGTGCACCTCTCTCTTCCATAGGAAATCAATAATTTAACATCATCTATGGTAAAGATAAACTTCATGTTTTCCATACAAGGTTGTGTTTTGACAAAAGGGATGTAGTGAATGCTGAGAGGAATGATAATCATCATCATCATCATCATCATCATCATCATCATCATGGAAACGTAGTAGTGGAAGTGACTACAAAGGCTGTGGTGTATTTGGGGGCTGGGGGACGGTCCCCCCTGGGCAGCACTTTTCAGGGGGTGCCACCAGCTGGAGGAAGACAACCTGCAGCTGAGACTCATCAGAGAGAAGACCTCACGATTTTCAATTTTTTTTTTCAAATCCGATCAAACTTTATTTTACAGTCCATAGACCCAACATAACAAACCATTCAATGGTAAGGTATAGAGAAATACACCTACTAAAAATAGGCTATAAACATAGAAATAGAACAAACTATAAACAGGATATAAAAGCATAAAAAGGGACATAAATACATCAAATAGTATAAAATAGTATAAAAATACATGAAGGAAATCAAAATCATAGACAATATGGACTCTTAGGGAAAATATAAAGAGGCATTCACTAATGCTATCTCATTAAAACAATAGAACTCGATTTATCTTAAGGTGCATTGCCAGTATCCTGACATAGTTTTGATTTCCTCCCAGCCCCAGACCTAGCACTTCTATCATTCCCCAGGCAGGCAGGACAGGGAGAAAGAAGAAACTGCCTCCTCCTCAGCCAAGAGAGCTTTCTCCCGCTCACTGACAATCCAGCTTCCACAGTAAGTCATTGGCCATTTCCACACGGGCTTAAGGAAACGGTGCAGAGCATCCTCCAGGGAGGACGTCTGCACCTGGGAGCAGACCGGGTCGGACCTACTTACTGTACTTCCGCAGCTCAGCCCGCTCCCAAACAACCCCAAGTGGTCATCCAGTGTGCTTTTGAAAGACCGCTTGAAACAGGTCTTTCAAAAGCACAGAGCGCGCCACTCCCTGCCCGCGCTCCGGAGCAGATTTGCAGACTCGCACCAGTGTGAGCCTGCGATCTGCCAGGGGCGGGCTTTAGCCTGGCGAGCTTCTGCGGTTGGTGGAGAGCCTCGACCAACCGGAAGCCGCCGTTTTCGTCCCCGGAGCGGTGCGGAGGCCGGACCAGCCTGGACCCAAGCGTGGAGCCAAGAAGTCCAGTAAGTACCTGCACGGGGCGATTCCCTCGCCCCGTGCGGAAACGGCCCTAGTCACGGAGGACACTGGTGACGGAAAGATGGAGAGAAGCTTCGCCTCTCATCACGGTTCTCTTTTTTACCCACTACAGGGACCAGCAAGGGCTGTGATGGGAAATGTAGTTTCACAGGGGAAAATAGACTGGGAAGTGCTGGAAACAGGCTTCGTGAACAGTTCCCATTGTACCTTGTGACTGTCCGTCCTCTGCTGGATTCGAGCTGGTGCAAAAAGTTGGATTGCCGCAAAACCAAATCACCGCAGGTGTTAGCAAATCAAGTCCTTTGGCTTTGCCGAGGTTTTTAAATAAAATGGATATATATATATGTATGTATCTCCATTTTATTTAAAAATCTCACCGATAGATAGATAGATAGATAGATAGATAGATAGATAGATAGATAGAAAGATAGATATTGTTTCTTCTTTGTTTCTTGTTTCTTTGCTTCTTGTTTCTTCTTTGACTGTCTTTCTCACTATTTATATATAGTGAGAAAGACAGTCAAAGAAGAAACAAGATTAGGAAAAAAAGAAGACTGGTAAACTATAATGAACTGTTCACTGGATATACAGAAGCAACCTTTGCCCCGTTTTCTTTACAGAGAAACATGATGTTGTTTATTCTTTGTTGGATTAATGAAAAAGGAAATAAAATGTTTTTAAAAAAATATAAGGCATTAAACAAATCATTTCAGGTTATTTTGCAGAGCATTTTTTACATCTGAAACTTATGGTATGTGTTGGAATATAAATTAGACTTATAACTTCAATCATTATAGGGTTAATTGTGTGTTAGTGAGACAGAGAGGACCTTCAGCTGTAAATGTTATTTGCAGCAGCTGCAAAGTCTTTATAAGAGTAATGTTTTCTTTAGTGAGTTTATCTCCTGCTCTGCTGTCACCCTTTGTCCTGGTACAGTATCCTGTTTGAGCCTGCTTTATTGTATTTTGTTATTTGATATATTTTGTATTTTTCTATTTTACTTGCTAATATTGCTCATGTTCATTCTAACCTTGTTTGACTACATTTTCTCTTTTGTATATTGACTTTATATAAATACCTATGTTTGCTATTTGTTTCTTTTAAATAGAATAGATAAAAGAATTATTTTTATTACCCATTTGTCTTCTGAATTTCTATTTTACAATAGTATGCACTTATTTATATTCTCTTCCTAGTATTAGGAAGTATATCCTAATGTGGGATGCTGAGAAGCCACAATGTCACAAGACTTTTTTATGAACTTCTTCAGGTACCACCAGTTCTTGGTGCTCCAGTGACTGCAGAACCGGATCAAGATAAATTTTGTCAGAGACCAAAATAACAAAAGAGGCTTGTGACACATGAAAGGCTAACAGATTTTATTTGGCATATGTTTTTGTGGCTTTCAGCCCTCTTCATTAGTTGCCTGCAATTGCTGCCTCTCAGATGAATTGTAGCAGGAGTAATATTAATGTGTCTGTAGGTGCTTTCAAGTCACCTCTCGACTTAGGGCAACCCCATGAGTTTCATAGGATTTCCGTAGGCAAGGAATATTCAGATGTGGTTTTAATGCTAATAATAATAAGTACAGTCCTCCCTCCACATTTGCTAGGGTTAGGGGCACAGGACCCCCTTGGAAGTGAAAAAAATGTGACTAATTCTAGGTACTCCCAAAAGGTATTTAACCCACAAAAATGTGCAATGGCTATCTTCGAGCCACTGTGGATTCCCTTGAGGCCTCAGGGTTCCTTCCCAAGGCCGAAGAGGATGGCTGGTAGGGCTCACTGCTACCTCCGCTGCTGCCCCACACCATTTTTAAGAGGGACTTACAAGCCTCTTTCGCAGTTTCTTAGGCTCACGAGGCTTGTAGTCCCTGTTAAAAAAGGCAGAGGGAGGCAGCAGAGATGACAACGAATAATCTGCGAATAATCAAATCCACAAAACCCACAAATGTGGAGGACTGATCGTATATTATTCATTTATACTCCGCCTTTTTCTCAGTATCGGGACTCAAGATACCTGGGTGGAAATGCAGATATCCATGCAGAAATAAAATTATTGACATACATAGTATGATAAAAAGTTTTTTTCCGTATTCACGCCAAAAGAATACAAGTTTAATCTTTCAATCACTTGTTTTCAGCCGCTTCACGTTTTAGCCTGATCTGAAATTCTTTTTGTCAAAAACGGCTGCCCTCAAATCACAGACAGAATGCCTGGGGAGAGTGAGGGATTCCCTCACTGGTCCTGAATATTGCTGTTTCTTATATCACACTTTGCCTATTCATTCTTTGAAATGGACATGAGAAAATCTGTGACGTCAAGGTGGTCGTTCTTGGAGAAAAGAATTCCTTTCTAAAACAGCTAAAAATAATCAACGGGAGCTCTGTATGCTGGAGCTTGAATGGGATCAAAGCCTTTTTTAAAAAAACGTAGAACATACTAAAGGGGGGAATGGAGTTGGACATGAAAAGGTGGGAGTTATTGACAGCGTCAGCAAACTCGGGGACCACTGGGCAAAAGCTCCACCTACGCCACTGCACAAAGGCCACTGAGTCTAAACCCCTGCCATGCAGAAATACACCCTTGAAGCATTCCTGACAGATTGCCATCCAGCATCTGTTTAGAAACCTCCAAGGAAGGAGGCTCCATCACACTCCAGGGCAGTGTGTTTCATTGTCCAACTGCTCTTACCGTCAGGAAATTCTTCCGAGTGTTTGGATGGAATCGCTTGAATCCTGAAGTTTGAAGATTTTGCTCCATGTCCTAGTCCCCGGAGCAGCAGAAGACAGGCTTGCTCCATCTTCCGTATGACCTCCCTTCAAATAAACACTGTTATCGTGTCATCTCTTAACCTTCTCTTCTCCAGGCCAAACATACCCAGCTCCCTAAGCCACTTCTCACAGGGCTCCATGGTTTCCAGGCCTCCTGTGATTCCGCTGGCCCTCCTCCGCGCATGTTTAAGCTTGTCGATACCTTTCATGAACTGTGGTGCCCAGAACTGAACACAGTATTTCAGGTGGGGTCTGACCAAAGCAGACCCCACAAAGAAGAAGAAGAAGAAGTCATCCTCAGGTTGTAAAACCTACCTAATTTTACTGGTGTTTATTCATAGCCAACTTTTGCACAATACAGACAAATAAAGCAATAGCAAAATTGTTTAGTTCAACATTTTTGATTTTCAGATGTTAGAAACCCTTTATAGGACACCGGCAGGAACACTAGACCAGCAGGCTTGTTTTTTTTTTCAGCAATCTTTTTTTCCAGATATCGGAAACCATTTATAGGCCCTCTTTTTAATAACATTGTGGTCATTATCTAAATATTCTTTGGCAGCAGGTTTCAGCAAAGAAGTCAAACAATTAAATGGTCTCTCAGACCTACTTAACTTCATGAATGTATTTATAACCCGCACCCTAAATTCATACCCCCATCCCTCCTGACATATGTATTTGATTTAATTGTTGCTTTCGATATTTTTTTGCTCAATAGTTTACATAATGTCGTTTGTTTTGAAAGTTACTGCTACAGTGAGGTGTCTAAAGACAAAATACACTTTAGATATTTTCACGCTTTCTGATGTTAAGTCATAGTCAAACCATTTAAATAGAGAACGTATTTCAACAGGAAGAAAAAACCTTTTTAATGACAAACTTTTTAAAAAATATCACAAGTCTTTCCTTGACAATTTGGGCTGCAGGCTATGAGCTTTTTTCAAATGTAAGGTTCTGTCCGTCTCCCAACACAAAAAGAAAAGGAGGATTGGTTTTTTAAGTGTGGCTGGTCATGCTCCCCAGTATGTTTCTTTACATCCTTTAAACAAATGCACATCCTGTACAGAAATAAAGTTAACCTTCTGTAGTTCTCCATGATCCATTCTCCATGGGGTTCTCTTAATAAAAAAAACACATGAAAAATAATAAATGTTTTGCAATCATTCATTTTGCAAATGTGGTGTGATGTCTCTTTAAATTAACTTTATTCTTGCTCGAGCTCTATGGTATTTAATGACCTGATGCTTCCGTGTTTGTAAGATCTTGCATAGAATCCTTGGTTGGAGCCTTTGAAGGAAATCAACCTTATCTCATTTGTTCTGGACCTTCAGTGGCTTGTGAGTTTATCTTTGGAACAGTGCACATTATGTAGTGTCAGAAGCTGGGAGTTTACAGTTGGGACATGCATTCTAGACTTTAAGAAAGGTGATTCCAGTCAACTCAGAGAAATACTGGGAGTGATCCCATGGTCAGGGATCCTCGAAGAGAAGGGAGTTCATGATGGATGGGAGTTTCTTTAAAGGGAGATATTGAAGGCACAATTTCTAATGCCTAGGAGGAGGAAAAATGGGAGGTGTCTAAAAATTCCGGGATGGATGTCTGAGAAGCTTTCACTGGAGCTAAGATTTAAAAGGGCCATGTAGGGGAAAGGAAGAAGGGGGAAACCTCCAAAGATAAATTCAGACAAGTTGCCAGCAAGTGCAGGGGGAAAATCAGAAATACTCAGGCACAGAATGAGTTCAAGCTTGCTAGAGAGGTTAAAAATAATAAAAAGGGCTTTGTTGGTTAGATTTGTAGCAAAAGGAAGAACAAGGAAATGGTAGGGCCACTACATGGAGAAGATGGTGAAATGCTAACAGGGGACAGAGAAAAGACAGAATTGTTGAACACTTTCTTTGGAAATTGTTTCAAAATGTGGCAGCCAGATTGATTACTGGCACATCTCAGAGTGAACATATCACACCAATATTAAAGTCTCTCCACTGGCTGCCAGTTAGTTTCTGGGCAAAGTACATCCGAGATCCGCGAACCTTAAATCCTTGCCCAGGATTCGAGGATTCGCTTGGCCCATCCCTAGTTTTTAAATGCCATTCAACAATTGATTGAATGTGCCTATTCTAGTTGCGACTGACCAAGGGTATCCAGACATTGTTTCCTTGAGGGTACAGTCTATACAGGATCCTTCAGTTTAAATGATGCCACAAACTTGGGAGATGAGTAGAGTTAATCTGTTGGGAGTTAAAGTTTCCTAGGGTGTTAGCACTTTGGGGAAATTCTGTGAGTACTAAAGCTGTTAGGAATTAGCCTTTTTTTAGCAGAGTTGTGGAAAAAGCATGTCCCGATCTCTGTGTGGTTTCCCTAATCTGGAGGCAGACTTCAAAGCCAAATAAGGCAGGCAGTTTCACTTTCCAAACTTAGAAGATTTACTAATAAACTTTACAATTATATATGCATTGGAGAAACTAGATCCTGACTAATTAATAAAAGGATTAGCGAACACAGTAGCTTCATTCTTATCTCACCAACTTCTTGGTGGAGAGAGCTAGCATAGCAGAGAGAAAGTGCTTGAAGCAAGATTACAAAGGGAGTGTGTGTGTGTGTATGTAAGGCCAATGACAGACTCCAGGGTGTATCCTAGGTCACATGGTCTGGATTCATAGAATCATAGAAATGTAGAGTTGGAAGAGACCACACGGGCCATCCAGTCCAACCCCCTGCATGCAGGAATCCCCTCAAAGCACTCCCAACAGACGGCCATCCAGCCTCTACTTAAAAACCTCCAAAGAAGGAGACGCCACTACACTCTGAGGCAGCAGATTCCACTGCCGGACAGCTCTGACCATCAGGAAGTTCTTCCTGAGGTTCAGGTGGAATCTCCTTTCCTGCAGCTTGAATCCATTGCTCCTTGTCCTGGTCGCTGGAGGGGTAGAAAACAATCCTACTCCCTCCTCTACATGGCATCCCTTCAAATATTTAAACATGGTTATCATGTCCCCTCTTAACCTTCTCTTCTGCAGACTGAACATACCCAGCTCTCTAAGTCTATCTTCATAGGGCATGGCTTCCAGGTCCCTCACCATTTTGGTCACCCTCCTCTGGACCTGCGCCGGCTTGATCTTGTCCTTCTTGAATTGGGGTGCCCAGAACTGGACACAGTATTCAAGATGTGGGAGGTCTAACCAAAGCAGAGTAGAGGGATACCATACCTCCCTCGATCTAGGCACCATACTCCTATTGATGCAGCCAAGAATTGCATTGGCTTTCTTGGCTGCCACATCACACTGCTGACTCATGTTCAGCTTGTGGTCTATTAAGACTCCTAGATCCCTTTCACACGTACTGCTATCCAGCCACATGTCCCCCATCCTATATTTCTGTATTCCATTTTTTCTACCTAAGTGTAGGACCTTACACTTCTCTCTGTTGAATTTCATTTTGTTAGCCTTGGCCCAGCTCTCCAATTTGACCAGGTCATTTTGAATTTTGATCCTGTCCTCTGGCGTATTAGCAACCCCTCCCAATTTGGTGTCATCTGCAAATTTGATGAGCATGCCCTCTATTCCTTCATCCAAGTCGTTGATGAAAATATTGAACAGCACTGGGCCCAGGACAGAACCCTGTGGCACCCCGCTAGTCACTTCTCTCCAGGATGAAAAGCAGCCATTGGTGAGCACCCTTTGGGTACGGTCAGTCAACCAGTTACAGATCCACCTGGCAGTAGCCCTGTCCAGCCCACATTTTACTAGCTGCTTTGCAAGAATGTCATGTGGAACTTTGTCAAAGGCCTTACTGAAATCGAGATATGCTACATCCAGAGCATTATACCATAATACTGGATACCGTAGCCAATCATTTTAAATAACACAGAACAATTGTTGAGACTTTAGGTGAAAATTAACCCTATGCTAGAATTTTCCAGCATAATAAAATATACTGCTTTCCTCTTGAGCAACGGAATGTCCCATCATGAAAATCAGTGCAGATGTAATTCTTTGTCAGTGTTGGTCTTGAAGGAAGCAACAAATAATTTTGGCATTTTCCCAATCTGCAACAGGAAAACATCTCAGCATTTCCCCCTCCCCAGAAAGTGATCCAGGGCTGTACAGGAAGCACTCAAATCACATGAAGACAGGAATGAAAGAGCCCCCCTTGTCCCTTTACTTCCTTTGCTTCTTCTCTTGCTTTCATTCATGGATGATTCCAATGGTGAATTATTCCTTAAGCACTTGAATGCAAAATATTTTTCAAGAAGTAGTCAGGTTTCTTTCCAGTATATTCCAAGACAGTAGATATGTTGCATTGTGTTTCACAGACTATAAGAGGGACCAGGAAGATGGCATGACTGGGGAGAAATACTTTACCTCTCGGAATATGGCAGTTGTATGGTAGAGGTTACTTGGAAAGATTTACTCAGAAGTTTGCCATTGCCTTTCTTGAAGGTTGAGAGAGTAGGACTTGTTTTTCGAAATCCCACAGAGGGTTTCTAGGGCTAGGTGGGGATTTGAATTCTGGTCTCCCAAACTACTACACCATGCTGGGTCTTGCATTTTAATACAAGCCAACTTGATTGTACAAGTCCATTTTGCAAAACCTACGTGTTTATTTTCTTGTTGCAGTAAAGCTCAACTAACCTACAGCTGATATATTCTACAAATGAAATGAATAGAAGGTGTGCAAACGGGTTTTTTTATTTTTATTTCTATAGCAATTTTCCATCCAAAGAAAGTCTTATTTTCTGCACTGCCGCTGGAGGGAATTGCCGACACTTTTGTTACTTCAACAAAAAGAGTGGTGGATACTGCCTCACAGGCATTCCTTGCTGTCTGAACTACTACTAAAGAACAAACCCATCGGAGACTCAAGACATAGCAAATAACATGTCATTAAATGAAATGAAATCTCCGGCCAATCAAGATGAATAAATCATTCACATTTCATCTGCTTATCTGATTAAAATTAAATTTCAGTCCATGTCCCCTGCTATAGAGTTTTCATTCTTCTCCTCAATCATTATGTTGTTGTTGTTAACTACCATCAGGTTGACTTGGATTTATGGTGACTCTAGGAGTGAGAGAGTCCAGGTCACCCTATCATGAACAGCCCTGCTCAGGTCTTGCAGATCCAGGGCCATAGCTTCCTTGATTGAGTCTGTCCACCTGTAACGCAGTCTTCCTCTTTTCCTTCTGCCTTCTACCTTAACAAGTGTTATTGTCTTTGCCAGGGAGTCACGTCTTCTCATGGTATCTCCAACTACGGCAGCCTCAGTTTAGTCATCTTGGCTTTGAGGGAGAGTTCAAGCTGTTATTTGTCTCTTTGGCAGGCCACAGTATTCCAAAAACCTCTCCTCCACCATCACATTTTAGACGACTTGATTCTGTTCCTGTCGCCTTTCTTCGTTGTCCCGCTTTCATAATTATACATGGAAACATGAATTGCAATGGCATGGATGTGTTCAGGTTGTCAAGT
Organism: Cyclura pinguis; assembly: GCA_030412105.1. Lineage (NCBI taxonomy): Eukaryota > Metazoa > Chordata > Lepidosauria > Squamata > Iguanidae > Cyclura > Cyclura pinguis. The sequence continues at coordinate 8,985,202 of CM059599.1, read as the reverse complement.
AAAATGTCCAGCTGAAAAATCACACCAGGTGTTTAATCTGGAATAAATAATAATAATAATAATAATCTAAATAACAATATAAACATTTGAGAAATATATCCAACCAAATAGACTTCTAAAACATATTATACATGATCATTTATTAACGTAAACTTTAAATGTTTCGGAATTAACACAAGAAAGTCTGAAACATGTTTTAAATACATTAATGAAGTTAAGCATGTCTGAGAAATCATTTTGTTGGTTGACTTCTTTGCTGACGCAAGAATATTTAGATTATGTCCAAAGCGTTATTAAAAAGAGGACCTATAAATGGTTTCTAATATCTGGAAAAAGAGATTGCTGAAAAAAGCCAAGACTCCTGTTCTAGTGTTCCTGCTGGTGGCCTATAAAGGGTTTCTAACATCTGCAAATAAAAAATGTTCAACAAAACAACTTTGCTGCTGCTTTATTTGTCTATAGTTTACAAATGTTGGCTATGAATAAATGCTAGTAAAACTAGGTAGGTTTTACAATCTGAGAATGACTTTTTCTTTTACTTTGTGGGGTCTACTTTGGTCAGACCCCACCTGAAATACTGTGTACCGTTCCGGGCACCACAGATCAGGAAGGATACTGACAAGCGGAATTGCGGCCAGAGGAGAGAAGTCAAAATGGTAGAAGGCCTGGAAACCATGAAGCCTTATGCGTTAAAGCTTAGGGAGCTGGGTACGTTTAACCTGGAGCAGAGAAGGTTAAGAAGTCACATTTCAGCAATGTTTCTTCGAAGAGATGTGATATGGAAGATGGAGCAAGCCTGTCTGCTGCTGCTCCAGAGACTAGCACATGGAGGAAAATTTTCAAACTTCAGGAAAAGAGATTGCATCTAAACATGAGAAAGAAGTTCCTGACAGTGAGAGCAGTTCAATTGTGAAATACACTGCCTTGGAGGGTAGTGGAGTCTCCTTCCTTGACGGATTTTAAACAGAGGCTGGATGGCCATCTGTCAGGAATGCTTTGATGGTGTCCTCCTATATGGCAGGGGGTTGGACTTAACGGCCTTTTTGGTCACTTCCAGTTCTATGTTTCCATGACCATGATGATGATGATGATCATCATCATCATCATCATCATTATCATTCTTCTCAGTCATTTTCTATGTTCTAATGAAAATTTGTTGGCTGTGATAGGAAAAGCAGATGCCTTCCTTCTGAGAGACCAGAGCATTCATTGCATCCCTTTTGTCAAAGCACAACCTTGTATGGAAAACATGAAGTCTATCTTTAGCATAGATGATGTTTAAAAAGTGATTTCCTATGGAAAAGAGAGGTGCATAGAGGCTTAAAAAACAGGAAAATAGGCTGAGTTCAAACAGATTCCAATTCCAGGACCACCAGCCAGAACCAGAAATTTTTGGCTGAAACTGTGGGTTTACTCAGCTTTGAATGTCAAGGCCCCTGACGGGTATTTAATAGGCATCTTGTATCAGTTGAAATTTCAAGATGCTCAACTGGTCTCATGGTCTTTCTTCAGGTGCCCTTCTAATTCTGAGCTAGGTAAATAGATTCTTTGTGTGTTTCTGTCTCCGTGTGAGTTTGTCTCATTGAGCCTGTGGGGGCCTTTACCCACGTGTTGTGTTTGCACATGTCTACTAATATATTTGGCTCCTTCTTCCCATTTCATTCATGCATCTTTTCCTTGTGAGTTATCCATCCATCCACCTCTGAAATTCTGTCTCTGAAATCTGTCTCTGGATTTCTATTCCAAATCTTTTCATTAGCTAGTTTTTAACAAAGACTTGAAGAGGTTGATGTTGTTATGCTCTGTGTGTGTGTGTGTGTGTGTGTGTGTGTAAGAATGCATTTTGCTTCTCTCTTCTCATTCCATTCATGCATCCATTCCGTGTGCGGGCGTGTGTGTGTGAGTGTGTTTGTGTGAGAGCAAGAGACAGAGAAAGATGAGGGTAGGAATGTTTTTAAAATGTGTCTGATCTTTTAAGTTGCAATATGTTGTTACGTTTTTATTGATGCTAATATAAACTTGATTCTGGGAAGGAAACAGGTTTATCTGTTCCTTGAGATTTAAGTGTACTTTTCAGAAGCTTTTTTCCATCTCTGAATTTCTGTTCTAAGCTTTCACATTAGCTATTTTAAGAATATATTTTCCTTACAATATGTCTGCAATCCCTTTTTGTTGTTTTTTCACAATAAAAGACCAATTGCAGTATGTTGCAAATTCTAGTATCATAAAAGAAAGCAGGACATTAAAAGAAAAAAAAAACCACCAAAGTATTTGGAATTTCCTGCACAACAGGAAATTAATATACCATAGGTAGGATGGAGTCTAAGTCCTTCTGATTTCCCTGTATCCTAAATCCGTACCCCCACCGCTCCTGACACATGTATTTGATTCAATTGTTGCTTTCAATATTTCATTGCTCAATAGTTTACATTATGGTGAAAGCTACTGCTGCAGTGAGGTGTCCAAAGACAAAACACACTTTAAATATTTTCACACTTTTTTATGTTAAATCATAGTAAAACCATGTAAATACAGAGAGTTTTTGAAGAGGAAGAAAAGACAATTTGAATGTTAATCTTTTTTGAAAATATCACAAGTCTTTCCTTGACATTTTGGGCTGCAGGTTGCCTGCAATTTTCAAACATAATGTTCTGTCCATCTCCCTACATAGAAAAAAAAAAGGAGCATTGGTTTTTAAGTGTGGCTGGTTATGCTCCCCAATATGTTTTTTTACATCCTTTAGACAAACACACATTCTGTACAGAAATAAAGTTACCCTTCTGCAGTTCTCCATGATCCATTCTCCATGGGATTCTTTTAATATGCAAGTATGCTTGAGGAGAAGAATGAAAAACTGTAGCATGTGACCTTGATAGAAACTTAATTTTAATCCAAAAAGCAGATGAAATAAGAATGATTTATTCAACTGGATTGGCAGGTGATTTCATTTCATTTCATGACAAGTTATTTGCTAGATCTTGAGACTCCGGGGGCTTTGTGCTTTCCTTGAGCTTCAGACAGCAAGGAATGCCTGTGAGGCAGTATCCCCCTCTCTTTTCTCTGCAATGACAACGGCGTCGACAAGTCCCTCCAGCAGCACTGCAGAAAATACGACCCCCTGGACGGATCATTGCTACAGAAATAAAAATGAAATAACCATTTGCACAACTTCTGTTGATTTCCTCTGTAGATTAGATCAATTATAGGTTGGTTTAGCTTCACTACAACAAGAAAATAAACACTTAGGTTTTGCAAAATGAACTTGTATTATCGTGTGGTTTGTATGAAAATGCAAGAGCTAGAGTGTTTTGGTAGTGTGACTCTGTGAGACCAGAGTTCAAATACCCACCTGGCCCTAGAAAGCCTCTGGGCAACTTCAAGTCACACTCTCTTAACCTTCAAGAAAGGTAATGGCAAACCTCTGAATAAATCTTGCCAAGTAACCTCTAGCGTAATAATTCACCACTAGAAGCATCAATGAATGAAAGCAAGAGTCAGATCAAAGAAAGTCGGGGGACAAGGGAGGCCTTCATGTCATTTGGATGCTTCCTGTACAGCCATGGATCACTTTATGGGGACGGGGGAATACTGTGATGTTTTCCTGCTGCAGATAGAGAAAATGCCAAAATTATTTTTTGCTTTCTTCAAGACCTGTATTGGAAATGGAATGCCATCTGTATTAACTTTCGTGTTGGATATTCCATTACTCAAGAGGAAAGATTAACTCTACTCATCTCCCATGTTGGTGGCATTGTTTCACCTGAAGGAACCTGTTTAGACTCTGCCTTCAAAGAAGCAACGTCTGGAATCCTTTGATCAGTCCCAGCTAGAGTTAGACACATTCAGTCAATTGTCAAATGGCATGTTAAAACATAAGTAAATTCAATGCATTCAATGAGACTACTCTAATCAGGATCAGCAGTGGATTTTAGCTTCATGTCGGAATCAAAACAAAGGCCATTTCCACACTACACTCTTATAGCGCGATTATTCCACTTTCAACATCCTGTGGAATCGTGGGGTTTGTAGTATCGAGACGGGCCAACAGGCCCCTCCCGAAACTGCAAACCCCAGGAATCCATAGGATGGTGAAAGTGGAATAATCGCGCTATAAGAGTGTAGTGCGGAAATGGTCAAAGAAATATTTGCATGCAAGCGTTTGAGGATGTCAACCTGAATGCTTCCAGTCTTCTCAGAATTTGGAAGACAGGCAGGGACAGGGGTTAGTCCTTTGGTAGAAGTGTTACCCTGATTCCTGGGGGTCCTGGGAGGGACACCTAAATGTGCTCTCAATTTTATAAGTTGGGGAAATTAGTCAAGAGCACTGCCTAGCAATACGAGAGGGAGGGTAACGTAGCGAGATCTTGAACCCTATGTTGACGGGGTCAGGCCAAGCCAAGGAGCACACAGAAGTTGAAATAATAAATGATGTTTTATTAAAACACAATCAAACAGTGTATGCGGCACACTCACACAGATAACTAAGGAAATAAAGGTTGGAGTGGTATAGAGGGATTTTTAGAGGAGTTGTTGGTTTGGGTGACACTTCACCTGTCCTGAAGCCCGGTTGGAAGCGGAGAAGCTGGGGAGCGTGGATCTCAGCACGTGGGGCTGAGGGGAAGGCTCGCTGGACAAAGCGACAGCAAGGCGGGATGGAAGTCAAGAGCGATCCAAGGAAGCGCTCCAAGTCAGGGGTTTTTATAAGGAGAATTGTGACCGCAGGCTAGTTCGTACTTGGGGAAAACAATAGATTTGGGGTTGGAGACAAAGCCTCCGAAAGGTCAGAATTTGAATGATTGAGTTACAGCCAAATTGTCAATAGGATAGCCGGTATGCAAACACGGAGTACTTGAGCATTGTATAGTCAGCTCATAAAGCTGCCAGCGTGGGGCAGAGGATCTTTTGAAAGTTGCATGCATATCTAATTGAGGTACTTGCCTTGAGGTCTCCTAAAGCTGCGAGTTGGCTGTTTCTGGCCTGCCTGTATTGTGTTGGAATATTAAGGCGATTATCGGCCGAGCCTGTATGCGTGCTTGTCCGGGGCCTCGCAAGCACGTGGAGGGGAATGGGTATGCGAGGCCGAATTATTGATCTCAAGAGATATCTTTATATCCCACAAGCTCAGGCTAGCCAGGGCAGTAACGGAAGCCCACAAAGAAATACCGGTGTCTCTAGGAAGAACTCAGAAAGAATCCCTCCTGAAACCAAGGAGAACCACAATCAGTCAGAGCTGACTCAACTGCATTCGAGGGACCAAAGGGGGACTTCATATAAGGATGTTCCCCATTTTTTGTCGAATTACAGCATATAAGGATGTTCCCCATTTTTTGTCGAATTACAGCATATAAGGATGTTCCCCAATATTTGTTGAATTACAGCACTGCCTTCCTCTTGGGAGTTACCTTGGGAAGTGTTGTTGGACACTTGGGAATCATTTTCAGCTGACAGACCTGCTTGGAAAAAAATAAAACAGTTCTAATTAGTGAGAAGAAAAAGCAGTGTGTCACAGCTTCAAAATTTAGAAAGAGAAACAAGTACTAAAGCTCATGGAAGCCAGGGCCTGTCTGTTCTGTCTAACTTTACTACAAAAGAGTCTGAGCTGAACACTCCTGTCTTACTGAACACTTCTGATAAGAAATATGCCACCGGTCAAGATACACCAGGGATGTTTGCTGAATTCTACTTACCTCCTGACTCCTGGGAATCATTTTCTTCTGAAATTTCAAGAGCTTTTGCGTTTGTCTTGGTCTTTACTTGGAAAATCAAGAAAACCAGAGCAAAGAACATGAGAATGGTTTTCATGGTGAAAAGCTCACACAGGGAGATCTGAATCACTGGTGATACCAGTACAGCTAGAAAACTGTTGAAGGAAACAAGACTGGAAACCCTGCATTTATAGCAGAGTATCAAAGAATTAGAGCTTGAGAATAGTCTATATGGCCCTTGTTTCGGTGGAAGGAATTAATACAGAACAAATTTATTTAATCCTAGCCCATATTTGAAGAGAGTACTCTGCAAGTAAACACCAGTTGTTACTCGCAGATCAGCGAGATCTGCGATTCTTGGTCTTGTTTGCTATTGATTATTGTTTGCTCTTCCCTTGAAAAAGACTGATTTCATGGCCTCTTTCCCTGATTAAAGTTCCTTCTGAATTGCCTCCGGTGGCATCTTTGAGCCCTTCCTTTCATTTTAAGCTGGCTCTGGGTAGAACGGACCCACCCACCAGTTTGTGTGACATTTCTTTTCCATATTCTGCAGCTTTTCCAGCTTCCCTCCAATTTCTGAATATAAAAACTCCTATGGCAACATTTACACCTTACCATCTTCTCTATGTTTTTTTTTTCTGATATTCTGGAAACTGAGGAAGATGCATGATTCTGGGGAAAAAGAAAGGGCACTAAGTCACAATTCGGGTACCTCATTATTGAGGCAAGAACCCCACACCTCAGTCAGGAGAGTTTCACCCCAGTTTTCTGCTCCTTCAAATTTCTTTTCCACCATCCTCATCGACAACCACAATATTTAAGTCTTACCACCTCTTCCCATGGATTGAGATGGGCAACAGCAACGGGTTAACACATAACATACAACATCAGTTAAAAGTGGAACATCAGCTAATATCCATAAGCTCTATCTAGCTTTTAAATTGTGAATGTTAACTGCAAATTTTAAATATGCATTGAATGTTTTAATAGGTGTTTGTATTTTTGCTTCTTTTAAATTGCGATGATGTATTTTAACTTATGTTCCACATGAGGCGTAAAACTGTCAGAAGTGGGAAGGGGCCAGCCAAAGAGTTTAGGCGGCTGAAGGAAAGAGGCAAGAGCAGACTCCCAGTGAGTAACCCGAGGCGCAAGCAAAGCCTGGGGATGGAGCGGTGGAATAGCCTGCAACCGGATTCCTAAAAGCCTCCCAGTCTACCAAGAAAGAAGCCCCAAAAGAATGGCAGTGTCAGAGTCCAGTTCCCTGCCTGTGCCTCACTGCCAGCAAGGTGGTGGAGGCGAGAATACTTGCCAAGAGGAGGAGGAGGAGGAGGAGGAGGAGGCGGGGAGTGTCCGATACAGACCACTAGTGGAAACGCTGAACCGAGGCAAGTCAAGGTCCAATCCAAAAATCCAGAAAGCCGAGGTCCGTCCAGAGGGGTCAAGGGAGCCGGAACACAAGGGTCATGAGGGCTTGCCAAGTAATTGCTACAAGCAAATAGCAAGCCACACTGGCAGACCTAGATAGCCCACGAAACAGGTGTTACTTGTCATTGTTTTGTTTCCTTAATCTAGCCCAAACGGCCTCCCTCTGAGCCATTCGTTTTCTCCGTGATTGGGGCTGGGGGGGGCGGGGGAATGCCATTCCTCTAAGTCTCTGCTGGCTCCTTTCCCCTCTGGAGCTGGCTGAGGCATCTCCACCTTTCCTCGTCCTTCAACTGATGGGGGTGTTTGCAAGCTGGTTTGATCTATCACTGGCTCTGTTCTGGCACAAGCAGTGGCTCCTCAACCTCTGAGCCGTCATCTATCGCAGGTGGGAGGCGGGAAAGAACGGGGAAAAACCCAGGTAGAAGAAAAATCCCTGAGATCAAGGAGAGGCCAAACCCCAAGGAGCTGAACGGGAGGGAGGGGAAGGGCTACGCTACCCGACCTGGAAGCGGGGGCTGAGACGTGACCCAAAAGCGAGGGGCACGGCCGTGGAGGTGGTGGGGTACCAAGAGGTAAACCGCCATCACAGGACGCTTTAAGAGAGGTTGTCCTTACAAGGGATTTTTAAGTGATTTCAGTTCCAAGCCTGTCCTCCTTGACTCTTCCCGCTCTGTTGCCCTCCGACGACAACATTTGCTTCTTCTCTGTACTTCTTCTTTCTTCCCTCCCTCCTGGATACTCTTCCTTCACCTTGTCTTCCTTCACTCCTTCTTCTCTCCTTCTGTCCGTGACGCCCGTCCAACACGACGTTAACCAAAGAACTCAGGGGAAGGCCAGGACTGAGGGAAATATATACCCAGCACCCGACCTGAGAGGAAACCGCCTGGGTGGGTGGCTCTGCCCTGCAGCAGCTCCAACAGCCAATAGATTCAAACCGCTGGTTGAAACCCATTGGCTGTCGGGGCTCCCTTCCCAGGAGGCCACATAGGTGCAGGTAGCCCCCTGGGAAGGAGAAACTTGATGACGGCATGGCCGGCAGCCCCCGAAGGGCCACCGACCAGGGATGCAAATCAGCTGCTCAGTAAGTCAGGCAGTTACCTTGTTTTTCCCCAGCATCATTCCTCTTTCTCGGTTTCTTGAATATCAGGGGAAAAAAATTATGAAGATGCCAAGATGTAAATGTTCCCAAAGGACCTCTTTTTTATTAGTTTTTTTATTAAAACATTCATATAATTCTATATAAAAAATATTTACACAGAATTAGATATTGTAATCAACAGTCGAAATACATATCTGTACAAGAGAAACTATCATATTGCATGTTGAATTGATATTAAAATAGAATTTATAATAATAAATAAGTTTTCCTACTTCCTTCTGCCATTCATCTGGAATCATCTTTTTGCGCAAATTATTTATACCTATATATATGAAACTCCCTTATTCTTCCTTCTACATGTATTTTATGGTTTGAGTACACATTTTCTTTTATATTTCTTTATAAAACATATGCAATTTTTAATAACTTTTTTCCTTGAATGTAAAGAAAAGCGAGTTTCAGTCAAATCAATTTGTTTCTCAATTCTCCATATTTACTATGTTTGTCCAACTTCTGAGTTTATTCTTAATACGAAATCTATTCACATATCTACATCTTGCTTCTTAAACTTTTACACTCCATCTTTTATTTATACATGTTATTACTGGTTCCCAATTTTCTTCCAATCGATTAGTTTGTTTTCCTTTTATGTGATGTTTGAGTAAGTCAAGTTCTTTCAATTCTACTGTTTTTGTTAACCATTGTTCCATATCTGGTGTATTTGGATTTTTCCAAAATCTTGCGAAATTTATTCTCGCTGCTGTCACCAGATATAAAAGTATCCATTTATTTTTCTGAAGAAACTTTTTTCAAATATGTAAGTCATATTGAGTAAAAAGAATTCTGGAGACGTTGGGAATGTCACTTGAAACATTTTTTTTATAGCTTCGTATATTTTTGTCCGGTATTTCTTCAATATTTGACAAGTCCACCGTAGATGGCAAAATGAGCCTACTTTTTCTTTACATTTCCAACATTTGTTATTTCCTGTGTGGTAAATTTTATCTATTTTTTCTGGGGTAAGATGGTATCTATACATCATTTTTAAGAAATTCTCTTTCGTATCTTGAGAACAGGTGAATTCATTTGTAGTCTTCCAAGATGATTCCCAGTGTTCCAATGGTATTTCATGTCATATATTTTTGACCCATTTTATTATAGCTTCTTTTATACTTTAATAAAGTATAAAAATTTACTTTGATAAAAGAAATAAATGAAACCAAAGGACTTTTTATATTCAGTAAGTGGGGGGAAGCTCGAAAAGCTGGAGAGTATAGAAGAGAAAGGTTACACAACCAAGTGGGTGGGTCTCTTCTCCGAGAGCCAGCTTAAACCAAAAGGGAAAGCTCAAAGATCCTGTCTGAGGCAATTCAGAAGAAACTTTAATCAGGCCAGGAGGCAATAAAATAAGGCTTTATGAAAGGAAGAGCAAACAATAATCAATAGCAAACAAAATCAATAAGTGCTGATCTCACTGATTTGCGAGTAACAACTGGTGTTTACTTGCAGGGGAGTCTCTTCAAATATGGGCTAGGACTAAATGAATTTGTTCCGTACTAATTTCTTCCACAGAAACAAGGGCCACGCGGACAATTCCCCAGCCCTAATTATTTGACATTCTGGTATAAATGCAAAGTTTCCGCTGCTGATATCTTCAACAGTTTTCTACTGTGCTGGTGTCACCAGTGATTCAGATCTCCCTGGGAGCTTTTCATCATGAAAACCTTTCTGATGTTCTTTGCTCTGGCTTTCTTGGTTTTCCAAGTAAAGGCCAAGACAATCGCAAAAGCTCTTGATGTTTCAGAATTCAGCAAACCTCTCTGGTGTATGCTGACCAGTGGCATATTCCTTATCAGAAGTGTTCAGTAAAACAGTAGCGCTGAGCTCAGACTGCTTTATAATAAAGTTGGATAGACCAGACAGTCCCTGGCTTCCATAAGCTTCCCCTATTGGTTTCTCTTTCTAAATATTGAAGCTGTGCTACACAGCGTTTTCTTCTCACTGATTATCTAACTGCCTTTTCGCTCCCATTCAGGCCCGTCAGCTGGAAATGGTTCCCAAGATGACTCCCAACAGGAAGGAGGTGAGTGTAATGCAAAGAATATATTCCTTCTCTATCTCTTAGTGGTATATTCATTATAACAGAGAAATCATATCTTTCTGCTCAGAGAATTGAACAATAGGGAGAGATGAGACAAAGAGTCTGTTGCCATCAATTCCATTCCCACACCACAAGAATTTGGAGAGCATCCTTACATGAGGTCCCCCTTTGGTCCACCCAATGCAGTTGAGTCAGAGCTGCCTGATCGTGGTTCTCCCTGGTTTCAGGAGGGATGCTTTCTGAGCTTTTCCTAGAGACCCCTGGTATTTCCTTGTGGGCTTCCACCCAAGGACTAACCACACCTGACCCTGCCTGTCTTCCAAAATCTGAGAAGACTGGAGCCATTCAGGGTGATGCAAGGGTGAGGTCCTCAAATGCTTGCACGTAAATATTTTTTTGCTTTGATTCTGACACGGAGCTAAAATCCACTGCTGATGCTGTGGATTAGAGTAGACTCATTGAATCCACGGAATTTACCTCTGTTTTCAGATCCCATTCCACAACTCCTTGAATGTGTCTACTCTAAATGGGACCGATCGTGGGTATCCAGGAGTGAATGAGCCTCCCTTGCCCCTTCCTTCCTTTGATCCTGCTCTTGCTTTCATCCAATTTCATCCAAAAAACATATCACCACAATAACAATGAACTACTGTGATCTAACAACATACAATCTACACATAAACAACCTACAAAGATACGGACATTCTTATATACTAATAATACAAATAGTGCATACCAATACTTAGTTTGGAAAAAAGACAGCTTGCAGCCTATACATAACAATCTACAAACATACTAACACACATAGGTACAAATAATAGTGATAACACATACCAATTACTTAATTAACAGAAAAAAACAAAAGAAACTTCCCCCTTGAGTGAAGTAGAGCATTATTGTATACTCGAAAGTATGGTAAAATAAACCTCTCCATGTTAGAAAAGGGAAGACTAGTTATTCTGATTATCTCACATCAGCGTTAATCTCTGATTATTTATGAACAATACCATTACGCACAATAAATCCTCGTTATCTTCAAACTTAATATTAATGGTATTCGTTCACATCCCTAATCTATCAGAAAAAACCAATCCGCTTCCAAACTTCTTCTCCTTCTTTCACCTCACACCACCACATTCTCAGGGGAGTACCAGCCAATCATTTAGAGTTAACAAATGTGAAGAATAACTTAGATCGTTCCTACCTGAACTTAAAGAGATACCATATTTCTGAAATATATCATATTCTCCCATTAGTCTATAGATAACAATCAAAAAAGACTAAATCTAGAAAAACCCGATAAGATCGCTCCTAAATACTCAGGAATGGAAACCATTGCTCGAAATTTCCTTATTTTGAGGAAATACTGTAAACAACTCCCAGGCCTCATAGAATTTGCTGCCCCTCCCGTTCTCCAATCTATAAGTCATTTTATCCCTCTGTGCAACTTCAATAACTTTCTCTAACCATTCATCAACCGTGGGGATGTAGGTCGATTAGCAGTATCTGGCATCGGTTGATGCTCCTAGTGGTGAATTAGGACATAAGCACTGAAATGCAAAGCATTTTTCAAAAAGTAGTCCTGTTTCTTTCCAGCATACTCCAAGACAATAGAGGTGTTGTACTGCATTTCACAGACTTTCAGAGAGAGCAGGCAGATGGAATAATCGCCTCCCAGAAAACGGCAGCCCTGTGCTAGAGCTTACTATGCAAGATTCATTCAGAGGTTTGCCGTTGCCTTTCTTGAAGGTAGAGAGAGTGCGACTTTCTTGAAATCGCCCAAGAGGGCTTCTATGGCTAGATGAGGTTGTGAATTCTGCTCTGCCAGAGTAAAACCACCACACCACACTGCCTCTTGCATTTTAATACAAACCACTTGATTGTACAAGTCTGTTTTGCAAAACCTAAGTATTTATTTTCTCGTTGTAGTGAAGCTAAACTAACCCACAACTGATCTAATCTACAGAGGAAATGAACAGAAGTTGTGCAAATGGTTATTTTATTTTTATTTTTATTTCTGTAGCACTCATCCGTTCAAGGAGTCATATTTTCTGCACTGCTGCTGGAGGGATTTGCCGATCTTTTTGTTCTAGCAGTGAAAGGAGTGGCGGATACTGCGTCACAGGCATTCATTGCTGCCTGTCGTACAAGTAAAGAACAAACCCAGTGGAGACTCAAGACACGGCGAATAACTTGTCATGAAATGAAATGAAATCACTGGCCAATCAAGATTAATAAATCGTTCATATTTCATCTGCTTATTTGATTAAAGTTACATTTCTAACAAGGTCATCTGCTATTGCTCTCCTCAATCACACTATTATGTTGTTGTTGTTGACTGCCATCAGGTTGACTTGGATTTATGAGTGAGAGAGTTCCAGGTCACCCTATTATCAACAGCCCTGCCCAGGTCTTGCAGATTCAGGGCCGTAGCTTCCTTGATTGAGTCTGTCCAAGTGTAGTGCAGTCTTCCTCTTTCACTACTGCCTTCTTCCTTAACAAGTGTTATTGTTTTTGCCAGTGGATCCTGTCTTTTCACGGTATCTCCAAAGTATGGCAGCCTCAGTTTAGTCATCCTGGCTTCGAGGGACAGTTCAAGCTGTTATTTGTCTCTTTGGCAGGCCACAGTATCTAAAAACCTTTCCTCTGCCATCACATTTTAGATGACTTGATTCTGTTCCTGTCAGCTTTCCTCGTTGTCCTGCTTTCACAATTATACGTGGAAACTGGAAATGCAATGGCATGGACATATTCAGGTTGACAAGTAGAATGTCCAGCTCAGATATCACACCAGTCTTTAATCTGGAATAAAAATAATAAACTGAATCATAATCGAAATATTTGAGAAATACATCCAACCAAATATGCTTCGAAAATGTATTCTACATGATCATTTTATTAACATCAACTTTAAATATTTGGGAATTATCACAAGGAAGTGAAGCATGTTTTAAACACATGAATGAAGTTAAGCATGTCTGAGAAATCATTTTATTGGTTGACTTCTTTGCTGACGCCTGCTGCCAAAGAATATTTAGATTATGTCCAAAGCGTTGTTAAAAAGAGGACCTATAAATGGTTTCTAATATCTGGAAAAAGAGATTGCTGAAAAAAGCCAAGATTCCTGTTCTAGTGTTCCCGCTGGTGGCCTACAAAGGGTTTCTAACATCTGCAAATAAAAAATGTTCAACAAAACAACTTTGCCGTTGCTTTATTTGTCTATATTTTACCAACGTTGGCTAGGAATAAATGCTAGTAAAACTAGGTAGGTTTTACAATCTGAGAATGACTTTTTCTTTTACTTTGTGGGGTCTACTTTGGTCAGACCCCACCTGAAATACTGTGTCCAGTTCTGGGCACCACAGTTCAGGAAGGATACTGACAAGCTGAATTGTGTCCCGAGGAGAGCAATCGAAACGGTAGAAGGCCTGGAAACCATGAAGCCTTATGAGTTAAAGCTTAGAGAGCTGGGTACGTTTAGCCTGGAGCAGAGAAGGTTAAGAAGTCACATTTCAGCAATGTTTCTTTGAAGAGATGTGACATGGAAGATGGAGCAATCCTGTTTTCTGCTGCTCCAGAGACTAGGACACGCAGGAAAATATTCAAACTTCAGGAAAAGAGATTGCATCGAAACATGAGAAAGTACTTCCTGATGGTAAGAGCAGTTCAACAATGAAATACACTGCCCTGGAGAGTGGTGGAGTCTCCTTCCTTGGAGGTTTTGCTTCTCTCTTCCCATTTCATTCATACATCCATTCTGTGTGTGTGTATGTATATAAGAGAGAGAGAGAGAGAGATGGGAGCAGGAATGTTTTTAAAATGTATCTGATTTTTTAAGTTGCAATATGTTCTTATGTTTTTATTGATGTTAATGTAAGCTTAATTCTGGGATGGAAACAGGTTTTTCTGTTCCTTGAGAGGTGTCAAGAATTTTGGATGGATGTCTAAAGAGCTTCCAGTGGAGGTAAGATTTTAAAAGGACATGTACAGGAACTGGGAAAGGAGAAATCACCAAGGGTAAATTCAGACAAGTAAACAGCAAGTATAGGGAGAAGGTCAGAAATGCTAAGGTGCAGAATGAGCTTAAAAACAATCAAAAGGGCTTTTTTCATTAAATTTGTAGCAAACGGTAGAATAAGGAAAAGTAGGGCCACTACTTGCATTAGATGGTGCAAACCAAACAAAGGACAGAGAAAAGGCAGAACTTCTGAACACCTTCTTTGGAAACTTCATTTGCTTCAAAACGTGGCAGCCAGATTGCTTACTGGTACATCTCAGAGTCAGCCTATCACAATAATATGAAAGTTACTGCAGTGGCTGCCAGTTAGTTTCCATGCAAAATGCAAAGTGTTGCTTATTGCCTTTAAAGCTCTACATGGGCCCTTTTCGCACGGCATTTAACATGCAAAAGAGGGCCTGGAGCATCGCACGATTGTGAGGAGTGATCTCCATGACACACTCACAACTGTGTGATGCTCCAGGGGCCGGCAGGCGCCGATCATGCACCTTTTCATTTTCGGCTAGAAGCCGACAATGGTGCACAATCGCGCATTGCTCCCAGACTCTGCGCGCACTTACCTGGCGTGCGGAGCCTCTGGAGCCGTGCCGATCACGCTTCCTGCCCCAGCGCAGCCTGGGAACCTCCCGAGCTGTGCTGCAGAAGGAAGAGGCAGGGCTCTCACGCGAGCAGGCAGCCCGTGCGGAGCCGAAGGACCCCGGAGGTGAGAGCCTCTCACCGGAGCCTGCTAGCGCCATCCCCGCACCCCAGCGCTGGAAGAAGGTAAGGTGTGGAAAGGGCGATGGTTTGGGTCCAGGTTACCTGTGGGAATGCCTCCTCCCGTGCAAGCTGCCCCGCACACTTAGGTTCTCTGGGAGACATTTACTTAAACCAGCCAGAACTAGACTGGCAACCATCACCCAGAGGACTTTTTCTTCAGCTGCCCCTAAACTGCAGAATGACCTGCTGGAAGAGATTTTACAGCTGAATGCGCTGCCCAAATTTAAAACATCATTAAAGATCAGTCTTTTCTGGCAGACCTATCCAGATTATTTTAAAGTGTGAATGTTAACTACAAATTTGAAAGATGCATTGAATGTTTTCATAGGTATTTCTATTATTTGGGTTTTTTTAGAACTACGATCATGTGTATTAACTAATGTTCCACTTTTTACTGGTGTTGTATGTTATGTGTCAATCTGTTGTTCTTCCCCACCTCAATCCATGGGGAGAGGTGGGTAAGAAATAAATATTGTTGTCAATGAGGATGTTGGAAAAGAAATCCAAAGGAGCAGTAAACGGGGGGGGGAGGGTGAAATTCTCCTGAATGAGGTGTGGAGTTCTCGCCTCCATTGTGTGGTACCTGAACTGGGACTGAATGGCCCTTGTTTTTCCCCAGAATCATGCATCTTCCTCAGCTTCATGAATGGCAGAGGGAAAAATACATGGAGAAGACGGCAGGATGTAAATATTCCCATAGGACTTTTTCTATTCAGGAAGTGCGGGGAAGCGGGAAAAGCTGCAGAGTGTAAGAGGGAACTGTCACACGAACTTGTGACGGACTCTGCTAAACTCAAACACAATGTCTGAGGCAAGTCAGACAAAACTTGCATCTGAGAAGGAACCATTAAAATAAGCCTGTTTCAAAGGAAGAGCAAACTATAATGAAATTGGCGGACAGATTACGGCCCAGCCTTGATCTCACTGATTTCTGAGTAACAAGTAGAGTGTTTACTTGAGGAACAACTTCTTCAAATATGGGCTAGGGCTAAATAAATTTCTTCTGTACTCATTTCTTCCACAGAAACAAGGGCCACTTAAGACTGTTCTCAGGCCCTAACTCTCTGACTCTCTGGCACAAAAATTGGTATCAATGGAGGGTTTTCAGTGTTGTTTCCTTCAGTGGTTTTCTAGCTGTACTGATATCACCAGTGACTCAGATCTCCCAGTGAGCTTGTCACCATGAAAACCATTCTAATGCTCTTCACTCTGGCTTTCTTGGTTTTCCAAGTAGAGGCGAAGAAAAACACAAGGGCTCTTGACATTTCAGATGAAAACAATTACCAGGAGTCGGGAGGTAAGTAGAATTCAGCAAACATTCCCGGTGTATGTTGACCAGTGGCATATCCACCAAGTGTTCAGTAAGAGAGGAGTGCTCTGCTTGGACAGTTTTATAGGAAAGTTAGATAGACCAGACAGTCTTTGGCTTCCATGAGCTTCCCGATTGGTTTCTCTTCCTAAACGCTGAAGCCGTGGCACACAGCTTTTTCTTTCCACTGATTATAGCAGCATTTTTTTTTTCCAAGCAGACCTGTCATCTGAAAAGGATCCCCAAAAGTCCACCAATACTTTACAAGGTGACTCCCAAGATGAAGGAGGTGAGTGTACTTCAACAAATATATTTCTTCTCCATCTATTAGTTATATATTCATGATAACTGAGAAATCATAACTCTCCACTCAGGGAAATTAAAAATAGAGAGGGACGGGACAGAATGGTTGATGCCATCAGTTCCGTTCACACACCATAAAAACATGAGAGCATCCTTATATGAGCTGCCCCTTTGGTCCATCCAGTGCAGTTGAGTCAGTTCTGACTAATCGGGGCTTTCCCTGGGTTCAGGTGGGATCCTTTCTGCGTTCTTCCTAGAAATCCCTTCCTTCTGGGCTTCCACCCAAGGACTAACCACGCCTGACCCTGCCTGTCTTCCAAAATCTGAGAAGATTGTAGGCATTCAGGATGATGCTAGGGTGAGGCCCTCAAATGCTTACATGCAAATATTTTTTGCTTTGATTCTGACACAGAGCTAAAATCCACTGCTGATGCTGTGGATTAGAGCAGACTCATTGAATCCACGGAATTTACCTCTGTTTTCAGATCCCATTCCACAACTCCTTGAATGTGTCTACTCTAATTGGGACCGATCGTGGGTATCCAGGAGTGAATGAGCCTCCCTTGCCCCTTCCTTCCTTTGATCCTGCTCTCGCTTTCATCCACATTTTAAAAATATTTTTAGTATAAAAAAGGAGGAAACAACACAAAAAAATACCGCTACAATAACAATGAACTACTGTGATCCCGCAACATACAATCTACACATAAACAACCTACAAAGATACGGACACGCTTACATACTAATAATACAAATAGTGCATACCAATACTTAGTTTGGAAAAAAGACAACTTACAGCCTATACATAACAATCTACAAACATACTAACACACATAAGTATGACTAATAGTGATAACACATACCAATTACTTAACTAACAGAAAAAAAACAAAAGAAACTTCCCCCTTGAGTGAGGTACAGCATTATTGTATACTCGAAAGTATGGTAAAATGAACCTCTCCATGTTAGGAAAGGGAAGACTAGTTATTCTGATTATCTCACATCAGTGTTAATCTCTGATTATTTATGAACAATACCATTATGCACAATAAATCCTCGTTATCTTCAAACTTAATATTAATGGTATTCGTTCACATCCCTAATCTATCAGAAAAAACCAATCCGCATCCAAACTTCTTCTCCTTCTTCCACCTCCCACCACCACATTCTCAGGGGACTACCAAGCAATCGTTTAGAGTTAACAAATGTGAAGAAAAACTTAGATCGTTCCTACCTGAACTTAAAGAGATACCATATTTCTGAAATATCCCATATTCTCCCATTAGTCTATAGATAACAATCAAAAAAGACTAAATCAAGAAAAACCCGATAAGATCGCTCCTAAATACTCAGGAATGGAAACCATTGCTCGAAATTTCCTTATTTTGAGGAAATACTGTAAACAACTCCCAGGCCTCATAGAATTTGCTGCCCCTCCCGTTCTCCAGTCTATAAGTCATTTCATCCCTCTGTGCAACTTCAATAACTTTCTCTAACCATTCATCAACCGTGGGGATGTAGGTCGATTAGCAGTATCTGGCATCGGTTGATGCTTCTAGTGGTGAATTAGGACATAAGCACTGAAATGCAAAGCATTTTTCAAAAAGTAGTCATGTTTCTTTCCAGCATACTCCAAGACAATAGAGGTGTTGTACTGCATTTCACAGACTTTCAGAGAGAGCAGGCAGATGGAATAATCGCCTCCCAGAAAACGGCAGCCCTGTGCTAGAGCTTACTATGCAAGATTCATTCAGAGGTTTGCCGCTGCCTTTCTTGAAGGTAGAGAGAGTGCGACTTTCTTGAAATCGCCCAAGAGGGCTTCTATGGCTAGATGAGGTTGTGAATTCTGCTCTGCCAGAGTAAAACCACCACACCACACTGCCTCTTGCATTTTAATACAAACCACTTGATTGTACAAGTCTGTTTTGCAAAACTTAAGTATTTATTTTCTCGTTGTAGTGAAGCTAAACTAACCCACAACTGATCTAATCTACAGAGGAAATGAACAGAAGTTGTGCAAATGGTTATTTTATTTTTATTTTTATTTCTGTAGCAATCATCCATTCAAGGAGTCGTATTTTCTGCACTGCTGCTGGAGGGGTTTGCCGATCTTTTTGTTCTAGCAGTGAAAGGAGTGGCGGATACTGCGTCACAGGCATTCATTGCTGCCTGTCGTACAAGTAAAGAACAAACCCAGTGGAGACTCAAGACACGGCGAATAACTTGTCATGAAATGAAATGAAATCACTGGCCAATCAAGATTAATAAATCGTTCATATTTCATCTGCTTATTTGATTAAAGTTACATTTCTAACAAGGTCATCTGCTATTGCTCTCCTCAATCACACTATTATGTTGTTGTTGTTGACTGCCATCAGGTTGACTTGGATTTATGAGTGAGAGAGTTCCAGGTCACCCTATTATCAACAGCCCTGCCCAGGTCTTGCAGATTCAGGGCCGTAGCTTCCTTGATTGAGTCTGTCCAAGTGTAGTGCAGTCTTCCTCTTTCACTACTGCCTTCTTCCTTAACAAGTGTTATTGTTTTTGCCAGTGGATCCTGTCTTTTCATGGTATCTCCAAAGTATGGCAGCCTCAGTTTAGTCATCCTGGCTTCGAGGGAGAGTTCAAGCTGTTATTTGTCTCTTTGGCAGGCCACAGTATCTAAAAACCTTTCCTCTGCCATCACATTTTAGATGACTTGACTCTGTTCCTGTCAGCTTTCCTCGTTGTCCTGCTTTCACAATTATACGTGGAAACTGGAAATGCAACGGCATGGACATATTCAGGTTGACAAGTAGAATGTCCAGCTCAGATATCACACCAGTCTTTAATCTGGAATAAAAATAATAAACTGAATCATAATCGAAATATTTGAGAAATACATCCAACCAAATATGCTTCGAAAATGTATTCTACATGGTCATTTTATTAACATCAACTTTAAATATTTGGGAATTATCACAAGGAAGTGAAGCATGTTTTAAACACATGAATGAAGTTAAGCATGTCTGAGAAATCATTTTATTGGTTGACTTCTTTGCTGACGCCTGCTGCCAAAGAATATTTAGATTATGTCCAAAGCATTATTAAAAAGAGGACCTATAAATGGTTTCTAATATCTGGAAAAAGAGATTGCTGAAAAAAGCCAAGACTCCTGTTCTAGTGTTCCCGCTGGTGGCCTACAAAGGGTTTCTAACATCTGCAAATAAAAAATGTTCAACAAAACAACTTTGCCGTTGCTTTATTTGTCTATATTTTACCAACGTTGGCTAGGAATAAATGCTAGTAAAACTAGGTAGGTTTTACAATCTGAGAATGACTTTTTCTTTTACTTTGTGGGGTCTGCTTTGGTCAGACCCCACCTGAAATACTGTGTCCAGTTCTGGGCACCACAGTTCAGGAAGGATACTGACAAGCGGAATTGTGTCCCGAGGAGAGCAATCGAAACGGTAGAAGGCCTGGAAACCATGAAGCCTTATGAGTTAAAGCTTAGGGAGCTGGGTACATTTAGACTGGAGCAGAGAAGGTTAAGAAGTCACATTTCAGCAATGTTTCTTTGAAGAGATGTGACATGGAAGATGGAGCAATCCTGTTTTCTGCTGCTCCAGAGACTGAGACACGGAGGAAAATATTCAAACTTCAGGAAAAGAGATTGCATCGAAACATGAGAAAGTACTTCCTGATGGTAAGAGCAGTTCAACAATGAAATACACTGCCCTGGAGAGTGGTGGAGTCTCCTTCCTTGAGAGAGAGAAAGAGAGAGAGAGAGAGAGATGGGAGTATGAATGTTTTTAAAATGCATCTGATTTTTTAAGTTGCAATATGTTCTTATGTTTTTATTGAAGTTAATGTAAGCTTAATTCTGGGATGGAAACAGGTTCTTCTGTTCCTTGAGAGGTGTCAAGAATTTTGGATGGATGTCTAAAGAGCTTCCAGTGGAGGTAAGATTTAAAAAGGACATGTACAGGAACTGGGAAAGGAGAAATCACCAAGGGTAAATTCAGAGAAGTAGACAGCAAGCGTAGGGAGAAGGTCAGAAATGCTAAGGTGCAGAATGAGCTCAAGCTTCCTAGAGAGGTTAAAAACAATCAAAAGGGCTTTTTTCATTAAATTTGTAGCAAACGGTAGAATGAGGAAAAGTAGGGCCACTACATGGATAAGATGGTGCAAACCAAACAAAGGACAGAGAAAAGGCAGAACTTCTGAACACCTTCTTTGGAAACTTCATTTGCTTCAAAACGTGGCAGCCAGATTGCTTACTGGTACATCTCAGAGTCAGCCTATCACAATAATATTAAACTTACTGTAGTGGCTGCCAGTTAGTTTCCACGCAAAATGCAAAGTGTTGCTTATTGCCTTTAAAGCTCTACATGGGCCCTTTTCGCACGGCATTTAACATGCAAAAGAGGGCCTGGAGCATCGCACGATTGTGAGGAGTGATCTCCATGACACACTCACAACTGTGTGATGCTCCAGGGGCCGGCAGGCGCCGATCATGCACCTTTTCATTTTCGGCTACAAGCCAAAAATGGTGCACAATCGCGCATTGCTCCCAGACTCTGCGCGCACTTACCTGGCGTGCGGAGCCTCTGGAGACGCGCCGGTCACGCTTCCTACCCCAGCGCAGCCTGGGAAACCCCCGAGCTGTGCTGCAGAAGGAAGAGGCAGGGCTCTCACGCGAGCAGGCAGCCCATGCGGAGCCGAAGGACCCCGGAGGTGAGAGCCTCTCACCGGAGCCTGCTAGCGCCATCCCCGCACCCCAGCGCTGGAAGAAGGTAAGGTGTGGAAAGGGCGATGGTTTGGGTCCAGGTTACCTGTGGGAATGCCTCCTCCCATGTAAGCTGCCCCGCACACTTAGGTTCTCTGGGAGACATTTACTTAAACCAGCCAGAACTAGACTGGCAACCATCACCCAGAGGACTTTTTCTTCAGCTGCCCCTAAACTGCAGAATGACCTGCTGGAAGAGATTTTACAGCTGAATACGCTGCCCAAATTTAAAACATCATTAAAGATCAGTCTTTTCTGGCAGGCCTATCCAGATTATTTTAAAGTGTGAATGTTAACTACAAATTTGAAAGATGCATTGAATGTTTTCATAGGTATTTCTATTATTTGGGTTTTTTTAAAACTACGATCATGTGTATTAACTAATATTCCACTTTTTACGGTGTTGTATGTTATGTGTCAATCTGTTGTTCTTCCCCACCTCACTCCGTGGGGAGAGGTGGGTAAGAAATAAATATTGTTGTCAATGAGGATGTTGAAAAAGAAATCCAAAGGAGCAGTAAACAGAGGAGGGGAGGGTGAAATTCTCCTGAATGAGGTGTGGCGTTCTCGCCTCCATTGTGTGGTAGCTGAACTGGGACTGAATGGCCCTTGTTTTTCCCCAGAATCGTGCATCTTCCTCAGCTTCATGAATGGCAGAGGGAAAAATACATGGAGAAGACGGCAGGATGTAAATATTCCCATAGGACTTTTTCTACTCAGGAAGTGCGGGGAAGCGGGAAAAGCTGCAGAGTGTAAGAGGGAACTGTCACACGAACTTGTGACGGACTCTGCTAAACTCAAACACACTGTCTGAGGCAAGTCAGACAAAACCTGAATCTGAGAAGGAACCATTAAAATAAGCCTGTTTCAAAGGAAGAGCAAACTATAATGAAATTGGCGGACAGATTATGGCCCAGCCTTGATCTCACTGATTTCTGAGTAACAAGTAGAGTGTTTACTTGAGGAAAAACTTCTTCGAATATGGGCTAGGGCTAAATAAATTTGTTGTGTACTCATTTCTTCCACAGAAACAAGGGCCACTTAAGACTGTTGTCAAACCCTAACTCTCTGACTCTCTGCCACAAAAATTGGTATCAATGGAGGGTTTTCAGTGTTGTTTCCTTCACTGGTTTTCTAGCTGTACTGATATCACCAGTGACTCAGATCTCCCAGTGAGCTTGTCACCATGAAAACCATTCTAATGCTCTTCACTCTGGCTTTCTTGGTTTTCCAGGTAGAGGTGAAGAAAAGCACAACGGCTCTTGACATTTCAGATGAAAACAATTCCCAGGAGTCGGGAGGTAAGTAGAATTCAGCAAACATTCCCGGTGTATGTTGACCAGTGGCATATCCACCAAGTGTTCAGTAAGAGAGGAGTGCTCTGCTTGGACAGTTTTATAGGAAAGTTAGATAGACCAGACAGTCTTTGGCTTCCTTGAGCTTCCCGATTGGTTTCTCTTCCTAAATGTTGAAGCTGTGGCACACAGCTTTTTCTTTTCACTGATTATAGCAGCATTTTTTTTTTCCAAGCAGACCTGTCATCTGAAAAGGATCCCCAAAGGTCCACCAATACTTTACAAGGTGACTCCCAAGATGAAGGAGTTGAGTGTAATTCAACAAATATATTTCTTCTCCATCTATTAGTTATATATTCATGATAACTGAGAAATCATAACTCTCCACTCAGGGAAATTAAAAATAGAGAGGGACGGGACAGAATGGTTGATGCCATCAGTTCCGTTCACACACCATAAAAACATGAGAGCATCCTTATATGAACTGCCCCTTTGGTCCATACAGTGCAGTGGAGTCAGTTCTGACTAATCGGGGCTTTCCCTGGGTTCAGGTGGGATCCTTTCTGCGTTCTTCCTAGAAATCCCTTCCTTCTGGGCTTCCACCCAAGGACTAACCACGCCTGACCCTGCCTGTCTTCCAAAATCTGAGAAGACTGGAGGCATTCAGGGTGATGCTAGGGTGAGGCCCTCAAATGCTTACATGCAAATATTTTTTGCTTTGATTCTGACACGGAGATAAAATCCACTGCTGATGCTGTGGATTAGAGCAGACTCATTGAATCCACGGAATTTACCTCAGTTTTCAGATCCCATTCCACAACTCCTTGAATGTGTCTACTCTAAATGGGACCGATCGTGGGTATCCAGGAGTGAATGAGCCTCCCTTGCCCCTTCCTTCCTTTGATCCTGCTGTTGCTTTCATCCACATTTTAAAAATATTTTTAGTATAAAAAAGGAGGAAACAACACAAAAAAATACCGCTACAATAACAATGAACTACTGTGATCCCGCAACATACAATCTACACATAAACAACCTACAAAGATACGGACACGCTTATATACTAATAATACAAATAGTGCATACCAATACTTAGTTTGGAAAAAAGACAACTTACAGCCTATACATAACAATCTACAAACATACTAACACACATAGGTACGAATAATAGTGATAACACATACCAATTACTTAACTAACAGAAAAAAAACAAAAGAAATTTCCCCCTTGAGTGAGGTACAGCATTATTGTATACTCGAAAGTATGGTAAAATGAACCTCTCCATGTTAGGAAAGGAAGACTAGTTATTCTGATTATCTCACATCAGCGTTAATCTCTGATTATTTATGAACAATACCATTATGCACAATAAATCCTCGTTATCTTCAAACTTAATATTAATGGTATTCGTTCACATCCCTAATCTATCAGAAAAAACCAATCCGCATCCAAACTTCTTCTCCTTCTTCCACCTCCCACCACCACATTCTCAGGGGACTACCAAGCAATCGTTTAGAGTTAACAAATGTGAAGAATAACTTAGATCGTTCCTACCTGAACTTAAAGAGATACCATATTTCTGAAATATCCCATATTCTCCCATTAGTCTATAGATAACAATCAAAAAAGACTAAATCAAGAAAAACCCGATAAGATCGCTCCTAAATACTCAGGAATGGAAAGCATTGCTCCAAATTTCCTTATTTTGAGGAAATACTGTAAACAACTCCCAGGCCTCATAGAATTTGCTGCCCCTCCCGTTCTCCAATCTATAAGTCATTTTATCCCTCTGTGCAACTTCAATAACTTTCTCTAACCATTCATCAACCGTGGCGATGTAGGTCGATTAGCAGTATCTGGCATCGGTTGATGCTTCTAGTGGTGAATTAGGACATAAGCACTGAAATGCAAAGCATTTTTCAAAAAGTAGTCATGTTTCTTTCCAGCATACTCCAAGACAATAGAGGTGTTGTACTGCATTTCACAGACTTTCAGAGAGAGCAGGCAGATGGAATAATCGCCTCCCAGAAAACGGCAGCCCTGTGCTAGAGCTTACTATGCAAGATTCATTCAGAGGTTTGCCGCTGCCTTTCTTGAAGGTAGAGAGAGTGCGACTTTCTTGAAATCGCCCAAGAGGGCTTCTATGGCTAGATGAGGTTGTGAATTCTGCTCTGCCAGAGTAAAACCACCACACCACACTGCCTCTTGCATTTTAATACAAACCACGCGATTGTACAAGTCTGTTTTGCAAAACTTAAGTATTTATTTTCTCATTGTAGTGAAGCTAAACTAACCCACAACTGATCTAATCTACAGAGGAAATGAACAGAAGTTGTGCAAATGGTTATTTTATTTTTATTTTTATTTCTGTAGCAATCATCCATTCAAGGAGTCGTATTTTCTGCACTGCTGCTGGAGGGGTTTGCCGATCTTTTTGTTATAGCAGTGAAAGGAGTGGCGGATACTGCGTCACAGGCATTCATTGCTGCCTGTCGTACAAGTAAAGAACAAACCCAGTGGAGACTCAAGACACAGCGAATAACTTGTCATGAAATGAAGTGAAATCACTGGCCAATCAAGATTAATAAATCGTTCATATTTCATCTGCTTATTTGATTAAAGTTACATTTCTAACAAGGTCATCTGCTATTGCTCTCCTCTGTCACACTATTATGTTGTTGTTGTTGACTGCCATCAGGTTGACTTGGATTTATGAGTGAGAGAGTTCCAGGTCACCCTATTATCAACAGCCCTGCTCAGGTCTTGCAGATTCAGGGCCGTAGCTTCCTTGATTGAGTCTGTCCAAGTGTAGTGCAGTCTTCCTCTTTTACTACTGCCTTCTTCCTTAACAAGTGTTATTGTTTTTGCCAGTGGATCCTGTCTTTTCACGGTATCTCCAAAGTATGGCAGCCTCAGTTTAGTCATCCTGGCTTCGAGGGACAGTTCAAGCTGTTATTTGTCTCTTTGGCAGGCCACAGTATCTAAAAACCTTTCCTCTGCCATCACATTTTAGATGACTTGACTCTGTTCCTGTCAGCTTTCCTCGTTGTCCTGCTTTCACAATTATACGTGGAAACTGGAAATGCAATGGCATGGACATATTCAGGTTGACAAGTAGAATGTCCAGCTCAGATATCACACCAGTCTTTAATCTGGAATAAAAATAATAAACTGAATCATAATCGAAATATTTGAGAAATACATCCAACCAAATATGCTTCGAAAATGTATTCTACATGATCATTTTATTAACATCAACTTTAAATATTTGGGAATTATCACAAGGAAGTGAAGCATGTTTTAAACACATGAATGAAGTTAAGCATGTCTGAGAAATCATTTTGTTGGTTGACTTCTTTGCTGACGCCTGCTGCCAAAGAATATTTAGATTATGTCCAAAGCGTTATTAAAAAGAGGACCTATAAATGGTTTCTAATATCTGGAAAAAGAGATTGCTGAAAAAAGCCAAGACTCCTGTTCTAGTGTTCCCGCTGGTGGCCTACAAAGGGTTTCTAACATCTGCAAATAAAAAATGTTCAACAAAACAACTTTGCCGTTGCTTTATTTGTCTATATTTTACCAACGTTGGCTAGGAATAAATGCTAGTAAAACTAGGTAGGTTTTACAATCTGAGAATGACTTTTTCTTTTACTTTGTGGGGTCTACTTTGGTCAGACCCCACCTGAAATACTGTGTCCCGTTCTGGGCACCACAGTTCAGGAAGGATACTGACAAGCTGAATTGTGTCCTGAGGAGAGCAATCGAAATGGTAGACGGCCTGGAAACCACGAAGCCTTATGAGTTAAAGTTTAGGGAGCTGAGTACGTTTAGCCTGGAGCAGAGAAGGTTAAGAAGTCACATTTCAGCAATGTTTCTTTGAAGAGATGTGACATGGAAGATGGAGCAATCCTGTTTTCTGCTGCTCCGGAGACTAGGACACGGAGGAAAATATTCAAACTTCAGGAAAAGAGATTGCATCGAAACATGGGAAAGTACTTCCTGATGGTAAGAGCAGTTCAACAATGAAATACACTGCCCTGGAGAGTGGTGGAGTCTCCTTCCTTGGAGGTTTTGCTTCTCTCTTCCCATTTCATTCATACATCCATTCTGTGTGTGTGTATGTATATAAGAGAGAGAGAGAGAGAGATGGGAGCAGGAATGTTTTTAAAATGTATCTGATTTTTTAAGTTGCAATATGTTCTTATGTTTTTATTGATGTTAATGTAAGCTTAATTCTGGGATGGAAACAGGTTTTTCTGTTCCTTGAGAGGTGTCAAGAATTTTGGATGGATGTCTAAAGAGCTTCCAGTGGAGGTAAGATTTTAAAAGGACATGTACAGGAACTGGGAAAGGAGAAATCACCAAGGGTAAATTCAGACAAGTAAACAGCAAGTATAGGGAGAAGGTCAGAAATGCTAAGGTGCAGAATGAGCTTAAAAACAATCAAAAGGGCTTTTTTCATTAAATTTGTAGCAAACGGTAGAATAAGGAAAAGTAGGGCCACTACTTGCCTTAGATGGTGCAAACCAAACAAAGGACAGAGAAAAGGCAGAACTTCTGAACACCTTCTTTGGAAACTTCATTTGCTTCAAAACGTGGCAGCCAGATTGCTTACTGGTACATCTCAGAGTCAGCCTATCACAATAATATGAAAGTTACTGCAGTGGCTGCCAGTTAGTTTCCATGCAAAATGCAAAGTGTTGCTTATTGCCTTTAAAGCTCTACATGGGCCCTTTTCACACAGCATTTAACATGCAAAAGAGGGCCTGGAGCATCGCACGATTGCGAGGAGTGATCTCCATCACACACTCACAACTGTGCGATGCTCCAGGGGCCGGCAGGCGCCGATCATGCACCTTTTCATTTTCGGCTACAAGCCGACAATGGTGCACAATCGCGCATTGCTCCCAGACTCTGCGCGCACTTACCTGGCGTGCGGAGCCTCTGGAGCCGCGCCGATCACGCTTCCTGCCCCAGCGCAGCCTGGGAAACTCCCGAGCTGTGCTGCAGAAGGAAGAGGCAGGGTTCTCACGCGAGCAGGCAGCCCGTGCGGAGCCGAAGGACCCCGGACCTGAGAGCCTCTCACCGGAGCCTGCTAGCGCCATCCCCGCACCCCAGCGCTGGAAGAAGGTAAGGTGTGGAAAGGGCGATGGTTTGGGTCCAGGTTACCTGTGGGAATGCCTCCTCCCATGTAAGCTGCCCCGCACACTTAGGTTCTCTGGGAGACATTTACTTAAACCAGCCAGAACTAGACTGGCAACCATCACCCAGAGGACTTTTTCTTCAGCTGCCCCTCAACTGCAGAATGACCTGCTGGAAGAGATTTTACAGCTGAATACGCTGCCCAAATTTAAAACATCATTAAAGATCAGTCTTTTCTGGCAGGCCTATCCAGATTATTTTAAAGTGTGACTGTTAACTACAAATTTGAAAGATGCATTGAATGTTTTCATAGGTATTTCTATTATTTGGGTTTTTTTAAAACTACGATCATGTGTATTAACTAATGGTCCACTTTTTACGGTGTTGTATGTTATGTGTCAATCTATTGTTCTTCCCCACCTCAATCCGTGGGGAGAGGTGGGTAAGAAATAAATATTGTTGTCAATGAGGATGTTGGAAAAGAAATCCAAAGGAGCAGTAAACGGGGGGGGGGGGGAGGGGGGTGAAATTCTCCTGAATGAGGTGTGGAGTTCTCGCCTCCATTGTGTGGTACCTGAACTGGGACTGAATGGCCCTTGTTTCTCCCCAGAATCATGCATCTTCCTCAGCTTCATGAATGGCAGGGGAAAAAAAAACATGGAGAAGATGGCACGATGTGAATATTCCCATAGGACTTTTTCTATTCAGGAAGTGTGGGGAAGCGGGAAAAGCTGCAGAGTGTAAGAGGGAACTGTCACACGAACTTGTGACGGACTCTGCTAAACTCAAACACACTGTCTGAGGCAAGTCAGACAAAACTTGAATCCGAGAAGGATCCATTAAAATAAGCCTTTTTCAAAGGAAGAGCAAACTATAACGAAATTGGCGGACAGATTACGGCCCAGCCTTGATCTCACTGATTTCTGAGTAACAAGTAGAGTGTTTACTTGAGGAACAACTTCTTCAAATATGGGCTAGGGCTAAATAAATTTGTTGTGTACTCATTTCTTCCACAGAAACAAGGGCCACTTAAGACTGTTCTCAAGCCCTAACTCTCTGACTCTCTGCCACAAAAATTGGTATCAATGGAGGGTTTTCAGTGTTGTTTCCTTCACTGGTTTTCTAGCTGTACTGATATCACCAGTGACTCAGATCTCCCAGTGAGCTTGTCACCATGAAAACCATTCTAATGCTCTTCACTCTGGCTTTCTTGGTTTTCCAAGTAGAGGTGAAGAAAAACACAAGGGCTCTTGACATTTCAGATGAAAACAATTCCCAGGAGTCGGGAGGTAGGTAGAATTCAGCAAACATTCCCGGTGTATGTTGACCCGTGGTATATCCACCAAGTGCTCAGTAAGAGAGGAGTGTTCTGCTTGGACAGTTTTATAGGAAAGTTAGATAGACCAGACAGTCTTTGGCTTCCTTGAGCTTCCCGATTGGTTTCTCTTCCTAAATGTTGAAGCTGTGGCACACAGCTTTTTCTTTCCACTGATTATAGCAGCATTTTTTTTTTCCAAGCAGACCTGTCATCTGAAAAGGATTCCCAAAAGTCCACCAATACTTTACAAGGTGACTCCCAAGACGAAGGAGGTGAGTGTAATTCAACAAATATATTTCTTCTCCATCTATTAGTTATATATTCATGATAACTGAGAAATCATAACTCTCCACTCAGGGAAATTAAAAATAGAGAGGGACGGGACAGAATGGTTGATACCATCAGTTCCGTTCACACACCATAAAAACATGAGAGCATCCTTATATGAACTGCCCCTTTGGTCCATCCAGTGCAGTGGAGTCAGTTCTGACTAATCGGGGCTTTCCCTGGGTTCAGGTGGGATCCTTTCTGCGTTCTTCCTAGAAATCCCTTCCTTCTGGGCTTCCACCCAAAGACTAACCACGCCTGACCCTGCCTGTCTTCCAAAATCTGAGAAGACTGGAGCCATTCAGGGTGACGCTAGGGTGAGGCCCTCAAATGCTTGCATGCAAATATTTTTTGCTTTGATTCTGACACGGAGCTAAAATCCACTGCTGATGCTGTGGATTAGAGTAGACTCATTGAATCCACGGAATTTACCTCAGTTTTCAGATCCCATTCCACAACTCCTTGAATGTGTCTACTCTAATTGGGACCGAACATGGGTATCCAGGAGTGAATGAGCCTCCTTTGCCCCTTCCTTCCTTTGATCCTGCTCTTGCTTTCATCCACTTTTTAAAAATATTTTTAGTATAAAAAAGGAGGAAAAAACACAAAAAAATACCGCTACAATAACAATGAACTACTGTGATCCCGCAACATTCAATCTACACATAAACAACCTACAAAGATACGGACACGCTTATATACTAATAATACAAATAGTGCATACCAATACTTAGTTTGGAAAAAAGACAACTTACAGCCTAGACATAACAATCTACAAACATACTAACACACATAGGTACGAACAATAGTGATAACACATACCAATTACTTAACTAACAGAAAAAAAACAAAAGAAACTTCCCCCTTGAGTGAGGTACAGCATTATTGTATACTCGAAAGTATGGTAAAATGAACCTCTCCATGTTAGGAAAGGGAAGACTAGTTATCCTGATTATCTCACATCAGCGTTAATCTCTGATTATTTATGAACAATACCATTATGCACAATAAATCCTCGTTATCTTCAAACTTAATATTAATGGTATTTGTTCACATCCCTAATCTATCAGAAAAAACCAATCCGCATCCAAACTTCTTCTCCTTCTTCCACCTCCCACCACCACATTCTCAGGGGACTACCAAGCAATCGTTTAGAGTTAACAAATGTGAAGAATAACTTAGATCGTTCCTACCTGAACTTAAAGAGATACCATATTTCTGAAATATCCCATATTCTCCCATTAGTCTATAGATAACAATCAAAAAAGACTAAATCAAGAAAAACCCGATAAGATCGCTCCTAAATACTCAGGAATGGAAAGCATTGCTCGAAATTTCCTTATTTTGAGGAAATACTGTAAACAACTCCCAGGCCTCATAGAATTTGCTGCCCCTCCCGTTCTCCAGTCTATAAGTCATTTCATCCCTCTGTGCAACTTCAATAACTTTCTCTAACCATTCATCAACCGTGGCGATGTAGGTCGATTAGCAGTATCTGGCATCGGTTGATGCTTCTAGTGGTGAATTAGGACATAAGCACTGAAATGCAAAGCATTTTTCAAAAAGTAGTCATGTTTCTTTCCAGCATACTCCAAGACAATAGAGGTGTTGTACTGCATTTCACAGACTTTCAGAGAGAGCAGGCAGATGGAATAATCGCCTCCCAGAAAACGGCAGCCCTGTGCTAGAGCTTACTATGCAAGATTCATTCAGAGGTTTGCCGCTGCCTTTCTTGAAGGTAGAGAGAGTGCGACTTTCTTGAAATCGCCCAAGAGGGCTTCTATGGCTAGATGAGGTTGTGAATTCTGCTCTGCCAGAGTAAAACCACCACACCACACTGCCTCTTGCATTTTAATACAAACCACGCGATTGTACAAGTCTGTTTTGCAAAACTTAAGTATTTATTTTCTCATTGTAGTGAAGCTAAACTAACCCACAACTGATCTAATCTACAGAGGAAATGAACAGAAGTTGTGCAAATGGTTATTTTATTTTTATTTTTATTTCTGTAGCAATCATCCATTCAAGGAGTCGTATTTTCTGCACTGCTGCTGGAGGGGTTTGCCGATCTTTTTGTTATAGCAGTGAAAGGAGTGGCGGATACTGCGTCACAGGCATTCATTGCTGCCTGTCGTACAAGTAAAGAACAAACCCAGTGGAGACTCAAGACACAGCGAATAACTTGTCATGAAATGAAGTGAAATCACTGGCCAATCAAGATTAATAAATCGTTCATATTTCATCTGCTTATTTGATTAAAGTTACATTTCTAACAAGGTCATCTGCTATTGCTCTCCTCTGTCACACTATTATGTTGTTGTTGTTGACTGCCATCAGGTTGACTTGGATTTATGAGTGAGAGAGTTCCAGGTCACCCTATTATCAACAGCCCTGCTCAGGTCTTGCAGATTCAGGGCCGTAGCTTCCTTGATTGAGTCTGTCCAAGTGTAGTGCAGTCTTCCTCTTTTACTACTGCCTTCTTCCTTAACAAGTGTTATTGTTTTTGCCAGTGGATCCTGTCTTTTCACGGTATCTCCAAAGTATGGCAGCCTCAGTTTAGTCATCCTGGCTTCGAGGGACAGTTCAAGCTGTTATTTGTCTCTTTGGCAGGCCACAGTATCTAAAAACCTTTCCTCTACCATCACATTTTAGATGACTTGACTCTGTTCCTGTCAGCTTTCCTCGTTGTCCTGCTTTCACAATTATACGTGGAAACTGGAAATGCAATGGCATGGACATATTCAGGTTGACAAGTAGAATGTCCAGCTCAGATATCACACCAGTCTTTAATCTGGAATAAAAATAATAAACTGAATCATAATCGAAATATTTGAGAAATACATCCAACCAAATATGCTTCGAAAATGTATTCTACATGATCATTTTATTAACATCAACTTTAAATATTTGGGAATTATCACAAGGAAGTGAAGCATGTTTTAAACACATGAATGAAGTTAAGCATGTCTGAGAAATCATTTTGTTGGTTGACTTCTTTGCTGACGCCTGCTGCCAAAGAATATTTAGATTATGTCCAAAGCGTTATTAAAAAGAGGACCTATAAATGGTTTCTAATATCTGGAAAAAGAGATTGCTGAAAAAAGCCAAGACTCCTGTTCTAGTGTTCCCGCTGGTGGCCTACAAAGGGTTTCTAACATCTGCAAATAAAAAATGTTCAACAAAACAACTTTGCCGTTGCTTTATTTGTCTATATTTTACCAACGTTGGCTAGGAATAAATGCTAGTAAAACTAGGTAGGTTTTACAATCTGAGAATGACTTTTTCTTTTACTTTGTGGGGTCTACTTTGGTCAGACCCCACCTGAAATACTGTGTCTAGTTCTGGGCACCACAGTTCAGGTAAGATACTGACAAGCGGAATTGTGTCCAGAGGAGAGCAATCGAAACGGTAGAAGGCCTGGAAACCATGAAGCCTTATGAGTTAAAGTTTAGGGAGCTGAGTACGTTTAGCCTGAACCAGAGAAGGTTAAGAAGTCACATTTCAGCAATGTTTCTTTGAAGAGATGTGACATGGAAGATGGAGCAATCCTGTTTTCTGCTGCTCCAGAGACTGGGACACGGAGGAAAATATTCAAACTTCAGGAAAAGAGATTGCATCGAAACATGAGAAAGTACTTCCTGATGGTAAGAGCAGTTCAACAATGAAATACACTGCCCTGGAGAGTGGTGGAGTCTCCTTCCTTGGAGGTTTTGCTTCTCTCTTCCCATTTCATTCATACATCCATTCTGTGTGTGTGTATGTATATAAGAGAGAGAGAGAGAGAGAGAGAGAGAGAGATGGGAGCAGGAATGTTTTTAAAATGTATCTGATTTTTTAAGTTGCAATATGTTCTTATGTTTTTATTGATGTTAATATAAGCTTAATTCTGGGATGGAAACAGGTTTTTCTGTTCCTTGAGAGGTGTCAAGAATTTTGGATGGATGTCTAAAGAGCTTCCAGTGGAGGTAAGATTTTAAAAGGACATGTACAGGAACTGGGAAAGGAGAAATCACCAAGGGTAAATTCAGACAAGTAGACAGCAAGCGTAGGGAGAAGGTCAGAAATGCTAAGGTGCAGAATGGGCTCAAGCTTCCTAGAGAGGTTAAAAACAATCAAAAGGGCTTTTTTCATTAAATTTGTAGCGAACGGTAGAATAAGGAAAAGTAGGGCCACTACATGGATAAGATGGTGCAAACCAAACAAAGGACAGAGAAAAGGCAGAACTTCTGAACACCTTCTTTGGAAACTTCATTTGCTTCAAAACATGGCAGCCAGATTGCTTACTGGTGCATCTCAGAGTCAGCCTATCACAATAATATTAAACTTACTCCAGTGGCTGCCAGTTAGTTTCCACGCAAAATGCAAAGTGTTGCTCATTGCCTTTAAAGCTCTACATGGGCCCTTTTCGCACAGCATTTAACATGCAAAAGAGGGCCTGGAGCATCGCACGATTGTGAGGAGTGATCTCCATGACACACTCACAACTGTGCGATGCTCCAGGGGCCGGCAGGCGCCGATCATGCACCTTTTCATTTTCTGCTAGAAGCCAAAAATGGTGCACAATCGTGCATTGCTCCCAGACTCTGCGCGCACTTACCTGGCG
This sequence comes from Cyclura pinguis, assembly GCA_030412105.1. NCBI lineage: Eukaryota > Metazoa > Chordata > Lepidosauria > Squamata > Iguanidae > Cyclura > Cyclura pinguis. The sequence continues at coordinate 8,951,030 of CM059599.1, read as the reverse complement.
TGCGGAGCCTCTGGAGCCGCGCCGATCACGCTTCCTGCCCCAGCGCAGCCTGGGAAACTCCCGAGCTGTGCTGCAGAAGGAAGAGGCAGGGCTCTCACGCGAGCAGGCAGCCCGTGCGGAGCCGAAGGACCCCGGAGGTGAGAGCCTCTCACCGGAGCCTGCTAGCGCCATCCCCGCACCCCAGCGCTGGAAGAAGGTAAGGTGTGGAAAGGGCGATGGTTTGGGTCCAGGTTACCTGTGGGAATGCCTCCTCCCATGTAAGCTGCCCCGCACACTTAGGTTCTCTGGGAGACATTTACTTAAACCAGCCAGAACTAGACTGGCAACCATCACCCAGAGGACTTTTTCTTCAGCTGCCCCTAAACTGTAGAATGACCTGCTGGAAGAGATTTTACAGCTGAATACGCTGCCCAAATTTAAAACATCATTAAAGATCAGTCTTTTCTGGCAGACCTATCCAAATTATTTTAAAGTGTGAATGTTAACTACAAATTTGAAAGATACATTGAATGTTTTCATAGGTATTTCTATTATTTGGGTTTTTTTAGAACTACGATCATGTGTATTAACTAATGTTCCACTTTTTACTGGTGTTGTATGTTATGTGTCAATCTGTTGTTCTTCCCCACCTCAATCCGTGGGGAGAGGTGGGTAAGAAATAAATATTGTTGTCAATGAGGATGTTGGAAAAGAAATCCAAAGGAGCAGTAAACAGAGGAGGGGAGGGTGAAATTCTCCTGAATGAGGTGTGGAGTTCTTGCCTCCATTGTGTGGTACCTGAACTGGGACTGAATGGCCCTTGTTTTTCCCCAGAATCGTGCATCTTCCTCAGCTTCATGAATGGCAGAGGGGAAAATACATGGAGAAGACGGTAGGATGTAAATATTCCCATAGGACTTTTTCTACTCAGGAAGTGCGGGGAAGCGGGAAAAGCTGCAGAGTGTAAGAGGGAACTGTCACACGAACTTGTGACGGACTCTGCTAAACTCAAACACACTGTCTGAGGCAAGTCAGACAAAACTTGAATCCGAGAAGGATCCATTAAAATAAGCCTGTTTCAAAGGAAGAGCAAACTATAATGAAATTGGCAGACAGATTACGGCCCAGCCTTGATCTCACTGATTTCTGAGTAACAAGTAGAGTGTTTACTTGAGGAACAACTTCTTCTAATATGGGCTAGGGCTAAATAAATTTGTTCTGTACTCATTTCTTCCACAGAAACACGGGCCACTTAAGACTGTTCTCAAGCCCTAACTCTCTGACTCTCTGCCACAAAAATTGGTATAAATGGAGGGTATTCAGTGTTGTTCCCTTCAGTGGTTTTCTAGCTGTACTGATATCACCAGTGACTCAGATCTCCCAGTGAGCTTTTCACCATGAAAACCATTCTAATGCTCTTCACTCTGGCTTTCTTGGTTTTCCAGGTAGAGGCGAAGAAAAACACAACGGCTCTTGACATTTCAGATGAAAACAATTCCCAGGAGTCGGGAGGTAAGTAGAATTCAGCAAACATTCCCGGTGTATGTTGACCCGTGGCATATCCACCAAGTGTTCAGTAAGAGAGGAGTGCTCTGCTTGGACAGTTTTATAGGAAAGTTAGATAGACCAGACAGTCTTTGGCTTCCATGAGCTTCCCGATTGGTTTGTCTTCCTAAATGTTGAAGCTGTGGCACACAGCTTTTTCTTTCCACTGATTATAGCAGCATTTTTTTTCCCAAGCAGACCTGTCATCTGAAAAGGATCCCCAAAAGTCCAACAGTACTTTACAAGGTGACTCCCAAGATGAAGGAGGTGAGTGTACTTCAACAAATATATTTCTTCTCCATCTACTAGTTATATATTCATGATAACTGAGAAATCATAACTCTCCACTCAGGGAAATTAAAAATAGAGAGGGACGGGACAGAATGGTTGATGCCATCAGTTCCGTTCACACATCATAAAAACATGAGAGCATCCTTATATGAACTGCCCCTTTGGTCCATCCAATGCAGTTGAGTCAGTTCTGACTAATCGGGGCTTTCCCTGGGTTCAGGTGGGATCCTTTCTGCGTTCTTCCTAGAAATCCCTTCCTTCTGGGCTTCCACCCAAGGACTAACCACGCCTGACCCTGCCTGTCTTCCAAAATCTGAGAAGATTGTAGGTATTCAGGATGATGCTAGGGTGAGGCCCTCAAATGCTTGCATGCAAATATTTCTTTGCTTTGATTCTGACACGGAGCTAAAACCCACTGCTGATGCTGCTTAGAGTAGACTTACTGAATCCACTGAATTAACCTCTGTTTTAACGTGCAAGTCAACAATTGACTGAATGTATCTAACTGTAGTTGGGACTGACTGAGGGAATCCAGATATTTCTTCCTTAATGGCAAAGTCTAAACAGGATCCTTCAGGTAAGACACTGTTACAAACATGGGAGATGAGTTAACAAATATAGTTCTTTCCTTTTGAGCAATGGAATGTCCATCATGAAAATCAATACAGATGTAATTCTCTGTCAATGTTGGTCTTGAAGGAAGCAAGAAACAATTTTGGCATTTTCCCAATCTGCAGCAGGAAAACATCACACCATTCCCCCGTCCCAAAAAAGTGATCAAGGGCTGTATAGGAAGCCCCCAAATCACATGAAGGAAGAAGTGAATGAGTCTCTCTTGTCTGCTTAATTCCTTTGACCTTGTTCTTGCTTTCATTCATTGATAATTCCAATGGTGAATGATCACTTAAGCACTTAAATTCAAAGTACTTTTCAAAAAGAATTCAACTTTCTTTCAAGCATATCCCAAGACAGTGGATGTGTTGCATTATGTTTCACAGACTATCAGAGGGAACAGGCAGATGGTGTGATTGGAGAGAAGTATGTTGCCTCCCAGAATATGGCAGCCCTATGCTAGAGGTTACTTGGCAAGATTTATTCAGAGGTTTGCCGTTGCCTTTCTTGAAGATAGAGAGAGTGTAACTTTCTTGAAACCACCCAAAGGGTTTCCAGAGCTAGGTGGAGATATGAACTCTGGTCTCTCAGAGTCACACTACCACATCATGCTGGCTCCTGCATTTTAATACAAACCACTCTAATATACAAGTCCATTTTGTAAAACCTAAATGTTTGTTTTCATGTTGCAGTGAAGCCAAACTAACCCACAACTGATCTAATCTGCAGCTGAAATTAAGAGAAGTTGTGCAAATGGTTATTTCATTTTTATTTCTGTAGCAATCATCCATCCAAGGAGTCGTACTTTCTGGACTGCTGGCGGAGGGACTTGTCGACAATGCTCTTGCTATCACAGAGGAAAGAATGGTGGATACTGCCTTGTACGCATTCCTTGCTGTCGGAAGTTCAAGTAAAGAACAAACTCACTGGAGTCTCAAGATACAACAAATAAGTTGTCAATAAATGAAATGAAATCACTTGCCAATCAAGATGAATAAATAACACTTATTTCATTTGCTTTTTTGATTAAAATTAAATTTCAATCCATGTCACTTGCTATAGTTTTTCTTTCTTCTCCTCAAGCACGTTGCATGTTACTGTTGTCATTGTTAACTGCCATCAAGTTCACTTCGATTTATGGTGGTCCTATGAATGAAAGAGCTCCAGGTCACCCTATCATAAACAACCCTTCTCAGGTCTTTCAAATTCAGGCTCATAGCTTCCTTGATCAAGTCCATCCACCTGTAATGCAGTGTTCCTCTTTTCCTACTGCCCTCTACCTTAACAACAATTACTGCCCAAGAGTGGCAATAATAAGACCAGACGCAAAGACTGAGTTGAAAATGGGCCACTCCGTTTCAACTGTAAGCCTATTTAACCTTTAACCTCTGAGAACTGCAAAAGAGGTGAGCAACCTAGCATGTGAGCAGCTGAAGCAGATGGTCTCTCTCAAACATCCTCCCCAGCTTCCCCTGGATGACACACTCAAGCCCTGAGAAGAACCTAAAAGTTAGACTGCTCGCTGCCCGGCCCTTAAATGAAAGGTCAACCCGAGAACCCCTCCCCAAGTGACATGACCTAAAGTGAGGTCTCAGGCCCTCAGGTCCACTCCAATGAAAGGCTCCTTTCCCATCCCCCTGGTCACATGATCTAAAGAAACCATTCCAGGGCCCTCCCCTTCACCAAATGGGTGTTCACCCAATTCCTACTTCTCTCCTCTCATTTCCTGCCAAGTGATCACCTAATTAAGACACCATCACAAGCCAATTGTCATAGCCCCACTCAACAGTTTTGGGTGGGTAAAGAAAAAAGCCGGGGGAGAGGGATTACTACTCAGTCCCAAAGTGACCAGCATAGCTTATATTGTGTAAGAGGTGGGAGGCTGGGAGGACAACTTCTCAGCAAAAGAGGGAGAGAAGGGGACAGCTGGAACTTATGAATCCTCCAAATCTACTTTCAGTGCTATCTATCATTGCACCCATTGCTGTGATGGAGTTTCACATGGCCTCTTCCCCCTGGAGGCCAGAAAAGATATCGCCCCACTGTAATCCTGTGTAACTCAGCAGGGAAAATGGATTGCTGACCAACCATGGGAATAATGAAACCAGACACAAAGATTGGGTTCAAAATGGACCGCTTTATTTTAACTATAAGCCTATTTAACCTTTAACCCCTGAGAGTTGCAAAAGGTGGGAGCAACCTAGAACGGGAGCAGCTGAGGCAGGCAGTCTTCTCTCAGATCTCTTCCCCAGCTTCCCTGTGTGAAACACCAGAGCACTAAGGAGAACCCAAAAGTTAAGTTACTCCCCAGCCAGACCATAGCTGGAAGGCCAATCCAAGAACCTTGCTCAAGTCTTATGGCTTAAAGTGAGGTCTCAATCCTCAGGCCAGTCCCAAGGGAAGTCTCCTTCCCCAGCTCCACCACCAGTTGCATGACCTAAAGAGGCAGTTCCAGAGCCCTCTTCTCCACCAAATGGGTGCCAGAATGATTCACGGAATTCCTACTTCTTTCCCCACACTACCTGCCACAGATAAGGGGCAAGAGTCTGCTTAGCCCCTATCCCCACCAGGCTTGCCAAAAGGGCCCTCACTCCCTGTTGTCAGTCTCTCAAGAACAATAAATTACCTGCCTCTGATACGTGAACGTCATCAGCCCTGTAGACCTCAGGCCTCTGAAAGATTATCTGAGGATGTGATAAAAAAAATGATCCAACCCTCTCATTAAGGCATCCCTGTTCACCCTTCTCTGGGTTCTCTGGGTTCCAATGCCTCATTGGCTATAACCTAGAATCTGCAAAAAATAATGAAAGCAACAGCATAAAACATTAATAATGCAAAGGATGAACATACTGACTGTAAGCCAAAACCTCCAGTGCCTCATCCTTTGAATAACTTGAGAAACTAGACCCATTGTTGCTGCTGTTGAAACCATCCCAATCCTGGCCCTGAAAGTGAACTGCTGTACTAACTTGGACCGCCACAATATAAGCACTGTGAGACTGCTCACCTTGAGTCAGTCTCCCAGGGATCACGATTTGCATCCACAGCTGTGGATGCATCTGGTCCTGCTGGCTAATCATCAACCCCATGCAGAAAGCCTCATAACAAAGTAACCAAACAGGGCCAGAGAGATCTATATAGACCGTAGAAATGATGTCCATGTATTGGATCAAAGAAAAGGCCCACCAAGGCTACATTCTGAAGATCCCAGTCACAGTTCCTAGGAAGTGGCTTCAATGGTATAAAAAAGATCTGTCTAAATTCATATGGAACGGGAAGAAACCAGGAATGAAATATAAATGGATGACAGATACAAGATGTCGAGGAGGCTTTGCAGTACAGGATTTAGGCCTATACTACGAGGTCGCATGCATAGCCTGGATGAAACCATGGATCCTGTTGGATGGCAGGAAATTATTGGCACTAGAGGGACACAACCTCTATTTTGGCTGGCATGCGTACCCATGGTACGATAAAGCGAAAGTCCAAAAGACCTTTAAAAGCCATGTAATACGCAAGGAACTCCTCACTGTTTGGGAGAAGTATAATTTTATTTTTCTGTCCCAAAAAGCCATTGTGGATTTCACCGCAATTGGTTGACTTACAATTGGCAATTACAATGGCAATTGGATGACTTACAAGGATCTGTTAAAACAAAGTGGGGATGTTGTTTTATTGAAAGATCAACGACAGTTAAAAGAGGAAGGATTTGAAATACAGTGGTTTCCCTACATGCAAATAAGAGAAAGATTTAAGTAAGCTTTACAAGTTGAAGGGGTGGAATTAAAACAAACTGAATTGGAAGACCTTATGCTAAGAGGAGAAAAACAGTTACTTTCAAGGTTGTATAAGAGGTTGTTAACTTATAACCTAGAGGGAGAGACAGTCAAAGATTGTATGATTACTTGGGCCAGAGATTTCAGCCACAATGTCCTTTTGGAAGAGTCAGAAACAATTTGGAAAAATAATATGGTATGCTCCAGATCTTATGCCTTCCAAGAAAATGTGTTAAAGATGGTGTATCAGTGGCATTTGACACCCAACAGATTAGCAAAAATGAATAAGAATATGAACAATCACTGTTGGAAATGTAAAGATCAGGTGGGTTCTTTTTATCATATGTGGTGGGGATGTGATAGAACAAAGAGATTATGGTACCCCATATGAGCTAATATGCAAAAAAAATTGAACCTAAAAATTGAATTAGTTCCAAAATTCTTTTTATTGGGAATTTTTGGTGTAGACAACAGTATGGATTTCTGTACCAAAAGATTAACTTGGCATTTGATTGTGGCAGCCAGACTTGTCTATGCTAAATACTGGAAATCGACTTACATCCTCACGGTCGACAAATGGTTAGAGAAAGTTATCGAAATTGCACAGATGGACAAAATGACTTATAGATTGGAGAACAAGATGGATAGTAAGTTCTGTAAGGCTTGGGAGTTGTTTACAGTATTTCTTCAAAACAAGGGAATTCCAACCAATGGTCTTCAGCTTTGAGTATTTAGGAGCGATTATGGGATCCCTTCTTGGACCTACCTTATTTTAATTTTTATCTTTATTTTTATGGGGGAATATGCTACATTTCAGTAATATGATATGTCTTCAAATATTAAGTAGGAATTATACAATTTATTGTTAATATTTGTAATAATAAATTATTGGTGGTATTCCCCGGGTAATATTGTGGAGGGAGGTGGAAGAATGAGAAAAAGGTTTTGATGTGATTGGTTTTTCTTTGACAGAATAGGGATGTGAAGGGATACCATTAATATTATGTTTGAGACAACAAGGATTTATTGTGAATAACGGTAATGTTATTATACAATCAGAGCTTGACACAGACGTATGACAATCATAACACCAGTTTCTCCCTTTCTTATACCGGGAGGTTTATTTTGTGATATTTCTGAGAATATAATAAGGCTGCATGTCACTGAAGGGGGAAGTTCTCTATGTTTTGGTCATTAATTATGTAATTAGTATGTAGTATTTGTATTATTTGTATATATGTATATTAGTATGTTTGTAGGTGGTTATGTGTAGATTGTATGTTGTCATGTAGGGGGTTTTTTGTTTAGCTTTTCAATAAAAATATATTTAAAACAAAAAGAAAAGGTTACATTCTGGTGATGACCCCAGCATATATAAAGATGCCAGGCAACCAATTTGCCCAGGTCCTAGGCACCCTGCATTTCTTTAATTTCTGTTTCTCCTTACCATACATCTCCTTTTTGTCTTTCTTCTCCAATCTGCAATAAAACAAGGTGAAGATGTCTACATATTCACCCAAGGTGACTCCCAAGAGGAAGGTGGTGAGTATAATTCAAAAAATGTCTTTCTTCTCTATCTAGTAGCAGTATATTCATCATAACTGAGAAACCATATCTCTCTGCTCAGAGGATTGAACAATAGAGAGGGATAAAACAGAGAGTTCAAAACTATCAATTCCATTCCCACACCACAAAAACATGGGAATCATCTTTATATGAAGTTCCCCTTTGGTCCACCCAATGCAATTGAGTCAACTCTGACTGATAGTGGCTCTCCCTAATTTCAGGCAGGATTCTGTCTCAGTTGTTCCTGGAGACCTCTGGTATTCCCTTGTGGGCTTCCACCCAAGAACTAACCATGCCTAAACTTACTTGCCTTCCAAAATCTGAGAAGACTAGAGCATCCAGGGTGATGCTTTGATTCTGACATGGCACTAAAACCAACTGCTAATGCTGAATACAATAGACTCATTGAATCCATTGAACTTACCTCTGGCCATTTCTGCAGTACACTGTTATAACGCTATTATTCTACTTTCAACACCCTTTGGAATCCTGGGATTTATAGTTTAGGGAGGCGCCTTTTGAATTCTCAGCCAGAGAGCTCTTTGGTCTCAGTAAACCACAAACCCCAGAACTCCACACAATATTGAAAGTAGAATGATAGCACTATAACAGTGTAGCGTGGAAATGTTTTAACGTGCCATTCAACAGTTGATTGAATGTGTCTAACTCTAGCTGGGACTGATCAAGGGTATACAGATGTTGCTTCTTTGAAGGCAAAGTCTAAACAGGTTCCTTCAGCTAAAATGATGCCACCAACAAGGAAGATGAGTAATCTTTCCTCTTGAGCAATGGAATGTCCATCATGAAAATCAATACGAATGTAATTCTTTGTCCATACTGGTCTTGAATGAAGCAAAAAATAATTTTGGCATTTTCCCAATCTGCAACAGGAAAATATCTCAGCATTTCCCCATCCCCAGAAAGTGATCCAGGGCTGTACAGGAAGCACTCAAATCACATGAAGGCAGGAATGAATGAGCCTCCCTTGTCCCCTTACTTCCTTTGCTCCTGCTCTTGCTTTCATTCGTGGATGATTCCAATGATGAATTATTCCTTAAGCACTTAAATGCAATGTATTTCTCAAAAAGTAGTCAGGTTTCTTTCCAATATATTCCAAGTCAGTAAATGTGTTGCATTGTGTTTCACAGACTATAAGAGGGACCAGGTAGATGTCATGATTGGGGAGAAATACTTTAGCTCTCAGAATATGGCAGTCGTATGCTATAGGTTACTTGACAATATTTACTCAGAGGTTTGCCATTGCCTTTCCTGAAAGTTGAGAGAATATGACCCTGTTTTTTGAAATCCCCCAGAGAGTTTCTAGGCCTAGGTTGCGATTTCAGTTCTGGTCTCCCAAGCTACCACACCACACTGGCTCTTGCATTTTAATACAACCCACTCAACTGTAAAAGTCTATTTTGCAAAACCTAAGCATTTGTTTTCTTGCTGCAGTGAAGCTAAACTAACCCACAACTAACCTAATCTACAGAGGAAATGAATACAAGATGTGCAAATGATTTTATTTTTATTTCTATAGCAACCATCCATCCAAGGAGCCGTATTTTCTGCACTGCTGCTGGAGGGAATTGCCGACGCGTTTGTTACTTCAATGAAAGGAGAGGTGGATACTGCCTCGCAGGCGTTCATTGCTGCCTGTCGTACAAGTAAAGAACAAACCTAGTGGAGACTCATGGCACAGCAAATAATTTGTCAAGAAATGAAATGAAATCACTGGCCAATCAAGATGAATAAATTATTCTTATTTCCTCTGCTTATTTGATTAAAATTAAATTTCTAACAGGGTCATTTACTACAGAGTTTTTCATCCTTCCCTTCAATCACGCTATTATGTGTTTATTGTTAACTGCAATCAGGGTGACTTGGATTTATGGTGCCCATGTGAGTGAGAGAGTTCCAGGTCACCCTATCATAAATAGCCCTGCTCAGGTCTTGCAGGTTCAGTGCTGTAGTTTCTTTGATTGAATCTATCCACCTGTAATGTAGTCTTCCTCTTTTCTTTCTGCCTTCTACCTTAAAAAGTGTCATTTCTTTGCTTCTAAGTCATGTTTTCTCATGTTATGTCCAAAGTATGCCAACATCCATTTAGTCATCTTGGCTTTGAGGGAGAGTTCAAGTTGTTATTTGTCTGTTTGGCAGGCCACAGTATTCCAAAAAAAACTCTCCTCCAGTACTACATTTTAGGTGAGTTGATTCTGTTTCCGTCAGCTTTCTTCACTGTCCAGTTTTCATAACCATACATAGAAACTGAAAATACAATGGCATGGACATGTTCTAGAATGCCCAGCTCAAAAAATCACACCAGTGTTTAATCTGGAATTTTTAAAAAATCTAAAAAAAAAAAAACATTTGAGAGATACATCCAGTCAATCATGCTTCAAAATGTATTATACATGATCATTTTATTAACATACACTTTAAATATTTTGGAGTCAACGCAAGAAAGTGTGAATTGGGATTTAAATACATTAATGAAGTTAAGCATGCCTGAGAAATCATTTTATTGATTGAATCTTTGCCGGAACCTTCTGACAAACAATATTTAGATTGTGTCCATAGTGTTATTAAAAAGAAGCCCTATAAATGCTTTCTAATATCTGTAAAAAAAAAAAAAAGCAGGTTGTTACAAAAAATCTGTTGTTCTACTGTTTCTGCTGGTGTTCTATAAAGGCGTTCTGACATCTATAAATAAATAATGCTAAACAAAACAATAATGCTGTTGCTTTTTTATATATATTTTACAAAAGTCGGCAATGAAAAAATGTTAATAAAAGTAAGTAGGTTATGACCTCTGGATAACTTCTTTCATCCAACCCCACCTGGAATCCAGTGTCCAGTTCTGAGCACAACAGTTCAGCAAGGATATTGACAAGCTGGAATGTGCCCAAAGGAGGGCAACTAAAATGGTAAAAGACCTGGAAACCAGGAAGCCCTGTGAGGAGCAGCTCAGGGAGCTGGGTATGTTTAGCCTGGAGAAGAGAAGGTTCAGATGTGACATGATAGCTATGTTTAAATATTTAAAGGAGTGTCATATGGTGGATGAAGCAAGCCTCTTTTCTGCTGCTTCAGAGACTAGGACACAGAGCAATGGCTTCAATCTTCAGGAGAAGAGATTCCATCTAAACATTAGGAAGAGCTTCCTTACAGTAAGAGCAGTTTGACAGGGGAATACACTACCTTGGAGTGTGGTAGATTCTCCTTCCTTGGAGGTTTTTAAAGAGAGGCTGGATGGCCATCTGTCAGGAATGTTTTGACGGTCTTTGTGGTCACTTTCAGTTCGATGATGAGGATGATTCTTTAAAACACAGCTTTGTATGGAATGCAAAAAGTCTATCTTTAGGATAGACAGTGTTGACTAATTTATTTCCTATGTGAGAAAAAGATACGTATGGGTTTGAAAAACAGAAAAATAGGCTAACTTGAAAAAGGATCACAATTCCAGCACCATCAGCCAGATCCAGAACATTTTGAATGAAACTGTGGATTTACTCAGATATGAATGTTAGGGCACCTGGTGGTATAAAACTGTTCTGCTTGAAACTTTAAGAAAATTGCTCATTCTTTGAGTGGCCTTCTAAGGCCCTTTCTGCACCTTACTTCCATCCCGTGATGTCCCAGCACTATCCCAGCAATGCCTTTGCCAGGGTGGGAGCATGTCCTGAATGCTCCCCTGTTACCCTGTGTACTGGGGGTCCCTGGAGGGACACCAAATTGTGCTCAAATAAAGGTGGGGGGAAATTAGCTCAGAGCACTGCTTAACGTTACGAGAGGCAGGGTAACGTAGCGAGATCTTGAACCCTATGTCTATGGGGTCGGGTCGAGTCAAGGAGAACACAGAAGTTGAAATAATAAATGATGTTTATTAAATACAAGCAAAACAGTGTATGCAACACATTCATACAAGATAACTAAAGGAAATAAAGGTTGGAGTGGTATAAAGGGATTTTTAGAGGGATTGCTGGTTTGGGTGATACTTCACCTGTCCTGAAGCCCAGAAAAATAGAGAGCGAGGCTGGGGTGCGATGTAGCTCAGCATGTGGAGCTGAGGGGAGGCTCGCCAAGCAAAGCGGCAGCAAGGCGGGATGAAACTCGGGAGCGATCCGAGGAAAGTCTCAGAATCAAGGGTTTTTATAAGGAGAATGTGACTGCAGGCTATGCTGTACTTGGGGGAAAAACAATAGATTTGGAGTTGGAGACAAAGCCTCCGAAAGGTCAGAATCTGAATGATGGAGTTATCGTAGCAGTTCTCAGTAGAGTAGCCAGTAGAGTAGCAGAGTACTTGGGTATTGTATAGTTTACCCATCAAGCTGCCATCGCGGGGCAAAGGCTCTTTTGTAAGTGGCGTGCATACTTAACTAGAGTGCTTGCCTGGAGGTCTCCTAAAGCAGCGAGTCAGCTATTTCTGGCCTGCCTGTATTGTAGTTTGAATATTACGGCTATTAACAGCCAAACTTGTTTACGTGCTTGTCCGGTGGCCTCGCAAGCACGTGGAAAGGAATAGAGAAGTGCAGCTGAATTGTGATATCAAGGGATATCTTTTAATATCCCCAAAGCTCGGACTAGCCAGGGCAGTAACACCCCTCCTCTCCACACCCAGCCAGCTGTTGGCAGATAGTAGTGTTCAGAACATGCTCCTTCCTTCCGCAGTGCTGCCAGCCTCTTCCTATGCTGCACTAAGGAAGGATGTTCCTTTGATATCACTTCTGCCCTTTCTGCATTGCCCCAGCTTACACGATCATCATGCAAAGGGGGCCTATTACCAGATTTTTTCCCGTAATAGTATAATGTGCAATTGCGATGGCTGGGGATATGAGAGGAGCAGGACTACACTGATGTCATGTGGTAGCATCCTTCAGAGACCAGCTTCAATGCATCTTCATGCTGGGATTCAGCTGAAGAGCAGAAATGGCCTTTGTCTGAGCTAGGAAAGTATATTCTTTGTGTGTCTCTGGCCATTTCTGCACTAGATTGTTATAGCACCATTATTCCAGTTTTAACATCCTCTGGAATTCTGGGGTTTGTAGTTTAAGGAGACGCATTTAGAATTCTGAACCAGAGAGAAGTACAGGGTGTTACCCTGACTTCTGGGGGTCCCCGTGATTCACTCCAAAAATGCAAAGACTGGGGAAATTAGCGGAGCACTGGCTGTAGCCTAACGAGGCGCAGGGTAACCCAGTAGGATCTTTTACCCAATTTTTACAGGGCCAAACCAATCAAAAAGCCAGATAATCATACCAATAACTGGATTTTATAGATAAAGGTATTCTCACTCACCAATGCACTCACTCACTCATGCACACAAGGCCTAGTGAGAAAGGAAAGAGGTGAAAATGGATAGGGGATTCAGCGGAGAAGGTGTAAAGGTGGTGATACTGCACCTATCCTTAAGTTTTCAGTCCAGGAAGCAGCGAGAAGAACGGAGCTCAGCGAAGAGAAGCTGCTGAGGGGATCACTTGAGTAACAGAGTCCCGGTCTGCTAGCATGGCGGAGAGTTCTCCAAAGAGATGCTCAAAAACTTGGGCTACTTATAGGGCAGAACGTATCTCGAGGGCAGGCCCTCTCCTCGGAAGAACAATGGCCAAAAGGAATGGAGAAATGCTGCACAATAGCAACTTGGCAGTTTGCATCATTGGCTTATGCAGATGGAGTGCAGGGTTTACTAACGTCGGAGTTACTCAACCTGGGGAAAACCCAATAATCCACTCAAGTTGGCTATTCCTTGGCTGAAGACCCTTTGTCTGTGTGGACATGTTTAGCCTGAGGTCCCCTAGGGAAACGTGACTGGGGATTTTCCTGGCCTGACCTATTCTTGGTCGTTTGACCTCCTTGTCTACGTACCCATTCAGGCAACCTCTCTGGCATGGTGGGCATATTCAATATCAAATGTATAGTCCTTGGGACAGGGTATGCCAGTGGGGTAACCAGGGATGAGTATCTAGAATTCTCAGCCAGAAGGTTCTAGTACCTCACCTAAGTGCACGTCCCAGTATTCAGTAGGATGCCTCACTTACAGTTAAAGTGGAATCATACTTCAGTAGTGTGAATGGCCTCTCTGTATCTCCAGTTACAACAGATAGCACAGAAGACTTTTATGATAGCATGAAGTTTCATGAACTACAATCAACTTCCTCAATTACATGAATATACACGTTTGGAATTTCTGGCATATATACAGCATGCATGAGTGCCTTCATGGTATAGCAGTGAGTGTTGGACTATGACTGTGGAGACCAGAGATGAATCCCCACTCAGCCACAGAAACCCAGTGGGTCACCATGGGTGAGTCGCCCTCTCTCAGCTTCAGAGGGACACAAAGGCAAACCCCCTCTAACAAATCTTGCCAAGAAAGCACCATGATAGATTTATCTTACGGATTCCAGAAGTCTGAAATAACTTGAAGGCACAGAACAACAACAATATACAGTATACATGGTTGTGATGGAACTGTGTACAGTGAGATTAGAAGGAAATGTTTGGGCATTGTTTGGGCACCCATTTACTGGTGAGAGAGGACTGGATGCAACATAATTCAAGACCATTTCTGTACTACACTGTTATAGTGCTGTTATTCCACTTTCAACATCCTATTCAGTGCTGGGATTTGCAGTTTAGACAGGGGCATTTAGAATTCTCAGTCAAAGAGCTCTTTGGCCTCACTAAACTACAAACTCCAGAATTCCACAGGATGTTGAAAGTGGAATGATAGCACTCTAACAGTGTAGGGCAGAAAGGCCCTTATTCTGTGCAAAATTCATATGTAAGGTTTATTTTGTTTTGTTTCATTTTGTTTTTGTGTGTAAAATCAGCATTATCTGGGCAGGATATATCACTTTCTGCAAAGAAAATATTTCTATGTACAAATACGATTTTATATCTATTGCATAGTGTGTGTATGTGTGTGTGTGTGTGTGTGTAATACAATTATTTATAATTGTTATAAAACTATAATATTATAATATATAATATTATATTGTTAATATAATATATTCCCTAAGCAGAAAAAAATGCTGTTTTCTGTATCAAAAAAATGTGTGAATTCTGTACAGAATTATGTCCTAAACCGCAAAGATTGTCATGAGACCAAGATTCTCCTTCTCAGAGTTTTCCGGCACTTGAGAAATATGTGGTTTTATCCATTTTTTTAAATATTCTTTCCATTCCTACTCCCAAATAAAGTAGACCTATTGAACCAGTTGTTCACTGATATGTCAATACCTAAGTAAATCAGTTCAATTGCTCTCTTCTTTTTGAGGCTAATTATAGGATTTAGGCCAATGTAAAATGGTTCAAGAACTCTGTTTATGCAACCACGACCTGAATACAACCATTGCACAATGACCAAAAAAGTCCAATCATGGGTGTAAGGGAATGCGCATGTGTGTATGACACCAACAGGATTTTGACCTTTGCTCAAGTGGCTGAATAGTTTTCCACAAATTTACTGAAGCCATTCAGGAAGGCAAAACTCCTAACCCATACATCCTCCAACAAATAAAAATTCTTTTGACACCTCCTGAAATTCTGCCAAACCAGTTTTGCAGGTAGACTTCCCCTTCAATCAGTATCCTGGGGCTGAAGTTTATATAATTGCCGCCACCAAGCACACATTCTGGAGGTCTTTTCTAAAAAAAGAAAAAGGGAGGATTCTTAAGGAAATAGAATTACAGTAATGCTTGAGGAAACTGGCCTTTTCTAACCACTAGATGGACTGGATTAAAGTCCTCCTTTATTTCTGAAACTGTGCAAACATTTAGTGAGGATGATTTCTGTAAATCCTCAGAGGTGATGAAAGAATTGACATGCCTAGAAAGCACAGGTGACAGTTAACATTTTGGTTGTGGTTAACTGTTGTCAAGTTGGCTTTAGAACAAACTTGTTTTCAGCTGCTCTAGAGGCTGGAACACAAACCGACAGATTCAAACGACAAGAAAAGAGATCCCACCTATGCATTAGGCAGAACATTTCTACTGTAATTGCTATCAGCAGAATTGTCATGTCTTTTTTTTTTATGTATAATTTTTATTAAAAGTTTGCCTCAAAAATACCCCACACACACTTCCATACTTAAATCTTCCAGTTGAAATTGCTTATTTCCATTCCATTATAAACATAATTTCCATCTTACAGAGAGAAGAACAGTTACGTTATTTCTTCTTTGATTTCTTATACATTTATATCCTTACCCAATCCAGTACTCTTTTCCATTCTTTCTCAAAGTTCTGGATAGATTTATTCTTCAAAGAAAATGCTAACTTTTCCATCTCTTATCATATCCAGAACTTTTAACTTCCATTCTTCTATATCAATATGCTTCTTTTCTTTCCAGTGCTGCACATATGTCAACCTTGCCGCAGTTATTAAATATAATAATATCTTCTGATGACTTCTTATTTCCCTTTGTTGCCCTAACGTATTTAACAAATAAAGCTCCAGTTTCAGCTTACACATTCTTTGGATTTTGTCATGTGCCTCCTTCCAAAATGTGTTTACCATCTTAAATGTCCACCACATATGGAAAAAAGACCCCGTCTTTTCATCACAGTTCCAACAAATTGAGTTCCCATTTTTCGTTATTTTTTTGTAGTCTTTCTGGGGCCATCTGTGAAACATTTTATAAAAGTTTTCTCTTAAATTTAAGTTTGGTGTAAATTTTATATCTATTTTCCACACTCTTTCCTAAGTTTCTAATTCAATTGAATGTCCCAAATTCTGTGCCCATCTCACAGAATTGCATGTCTTTGACAACCTGCTCTCACAGAAACACCCAGAGTTCAAGTGTTTATTTAGAATAAGCAAGCAACACAGCAAAGTTCCCAACTGTTGCTGAGACTATCATATTTCAGGTGGTTACAGGTTTTATACCTGGGCATACAAATTCATTTATGCATGCTAATAATTGGTGGAAGTCATAAATATCACATCACCTCACCAGAATGACGTCCCCCAGGCCCTTCTGGTGTTTACATATCTTTCATCTTGGGAGTCAGAACAAGTTCCTATCTTCTTATCTCTACCCTGACTGTTCTTATACCACCTTTCTGCTGGTTTCAAATTCTACCCTTCTGATCTTATAGCAACAACAATAGCATAAGTATTTCTACACCGCTTATCAGCTAAGTGTTCTCGACGCGGTTTACAATGTGTTAGCTAATTGCCCCCAACAAGCTCTGTACTCATTTTACCAACCTGCGGAAGGATGGGAGGCTGAGTCATCCTGGAGCCCAGTAGGATCTAACTCACAACTTTATGGCTGCAGTACCGGCATTTAACCACTGCACCACCAGGACTCCTTCCCCACATTATTGCTGGATCTTCATTGAATCAAACACTACAGTGATTGCCCCTTTTTGATTGCCCCTTTTTGATTGCCGCTTGGTGCCTTTCAAAGCTGTATCCAGGTACATGGTTGCAGACAGCATTTGGCATATAGCAATTAGTACTTGATACATTGTAGCACCAGCATCCTATTCTGCCCTCTCATCTACCAGCCTATTTTAAAGCAAATACAATTCTGTAATTTGTCTCCTGACAAAAATAGACTGCCTCTGAAAGTGGTGACTTCTCCATCTTCAGAGGTTTTTCAGCAGAATCTGGAAGGGCATCTTTCTGGAGTGTTGTAGTTTTGTATCATTGCATGGCATGGGGCTTGGACAAAATGACCCTTGTGGTCTTTTCCAGTTCTATGATTCTATGGTTCCATGGCAACCTATGAGTTAGAGATCTCCGTGACACCTTGCTATTATGACAGTCCTACTCATCTCCTGCAAACTCAGGGCTGTGGCTTCCTCAATAGAGTCAACTGACCTGGGTTGTGATCTTCCTCTTTGCCTACTGCCTTCCACTTTATCTAGCACTTTCCTCTTTTCCAATAAGTCATGTCCTTTCATGATACGTCAAAAGCCCAATAGTACAGTTTAGTCATTTTGGTATCTGGGAAGAGTCAGGCTAGGAGTCTTAGAAGACCACTAACTGAACATGAGTCAGCAGTGTGATGGGGCAGCTAAAAAAGCCAATGCAATTCTGGGCTGCATCAATAAGAATATAGTGTCTAGCTCAAGGGAGTGATACTACCACTGCATTCTGCTTTGGTCAGAACCCACCTGAAATCCCGTGTCCAGTTCTGGGCAGAACAGTTCAGGAAGGATATGGACAAGCTGGAACATGTCCAGAGGAGGGTGACCAAAATAGTAGAAGACCTGGAAACCATGACCTATGAGAAGCGGCTTAGGGAGCTGGGTATGTTTAGCCTGGAGAAGAGAAGGTTAAGAAGCAACATAATTGCTATGTTTAAATATTTGAAGGGTTGTCATATGGAGGATTAAGGAACCCTGCTTTCTGCTGCTCCAGAGAATAGGACATGTGTTACTGCCCTGGCTAGCCCGAGCTTTGGGGATATAAAAGATATCTTTTGATATCACTAATTCAGCTTCATATATCCCTTCCACTTGATTGCGAGGCCCCCGGACAAGCACACATACAGGCTAGGCTAATAATCGCCGTAATATTCCTAGACAATACAGGCAGGCCAGAAACAGCCGACTACCCGCTTTAGGAGACCTCAAGGCAAGTACCTCAATTAGGTATGCAAGCAACTCTCAAAAGATCCTCTGCCTAGCGCTGGCAGCTTGATGATCGAACTATATAACGCCCAAGTACTCCTCATTTGCATACTGGCTATACTATTGACAATTTGGCTATAACTCAGTCATTCAAATTCTGACCTTTTGGAGGCTTTGTCTCCAACTCCAAATCTATTGTTTTCCCAAAGTCCGACCTAGCCTGTGGTCACAATTCTCCTTGTAAAAACCCCTGATTTTGAGCGCTTCTTTGGATCACTCCCGAGTTCCAGACCGCCTTGCTGCCGCATCGCTTGGCAAACTTCCCCTCAGCTCCACGTGCTGAGATACATCAAACACCAGCTTCGCTCTCCATTTTCTTCTGGACTTCAGGACAGGTTTCATATCACCCGAACCAACTATCCCTCTGAAAATCCCGCTATCTTACTCACACCTTTATTTTCCTTAGTTATCTGTGTGCATGTCTTGCTTACATTGTGTGCCTGTATTTAATAAAGATTATTCGTTACTTTCAAACCGGTCTGCTTCTTGACTTGGCCTGACCCCGTAAACACTGGGTTACAAGATCCTGCTAAGTTACCCTACCTCTCATAACGCTAAAGCAGTGTCCAGAGCTAATCTTCCCCACCTACTGTTGAGCACATTTTGGTGTCCATCCCGGGACCCCCAGAAAACAGAGTAACACATAGAGCAATAGCTTCAAACTTCAGGAAAAGAGATTCCATCTAAACATCAGGAAGCACTTCCTGACAGTAAGAGCAGTTTGACTGTGGAATATGCTGCCTGGGAGTGTGGTGGGTTCTCCTTCTTTGGAGGATTTCAAACAGAGGCTGGATGGCTGTCTTTTGGGAATGCTTTGATGGTATATTCCTGCATGGCAGAATGGGGTTGGAATCAATGGCCCTTGTGGTCTTTTCCGACTCTAAGATTCTGTGACTCCATGATTTGCTCTAGAAGCCATTGGTTGGTCATTTTGGTGGCCCATCATATCTGTAGATACCTCCAGCACCATATTTCAAAATAAGTCAATTTCTTCCTTAACCTTCATTTTCTTATCTTTTATGAGAGAAGAAAAAAGGAGAACCAATACAAGAGTGAAACCAGGAAGATAATATGCTTGGACTTGTATTCTAAAGTAATAGTCAACATGAAAATCAAAGTGAGATCAAGAAATGGCAGGAGTGGTAGAGCTGGTCCCACTGATCGCTTTCGTACTTACATTGACCTGGGGCCCATTCACACTAAGCATTTACATTGCCATTCCACTTTTCCTGCCCATGGTACCATCCTGTGGGATCCTGTTAAGCCACTAGAAAACTCTGACTGAGAATTCTTAATGCCTCCTCCTAAACTGTAAATCCCAGGATTCCCTAGGACAGAACTAAGGCAGTTCGAGTAGAACAATAGCCTTATAACTTATTGTATGAATGGGCCCCAGGTGTGCATTCATGAAACTGTTCACAAAGAATTTTCAATGGAGTTACTATTTTGTTTAAGCTTAGAAGAAGATTGATGTAAATTAAAGAGTGCAAACTTCATACTCTCCAATTGTCCTAATTGGGCATGAATAGTGCAGTTTAACTCTCTGTCCTCCTAACTTTCCAGATGCTTTTAAACTGTCCCAGTTTCTCTTGCCTTCTCCCATTTTCTCCCTTTGTCCTCAGCTTACTTCAATCACTGTAAACTGGATTTAAAACAGAAAAGATTTTGTGCTCAATTAATTCAGCAAGGATGAATGGAAGGGGAGGGAGTTATCTTACTCTTCCCAGTAGACTCAGGGAAACCTAAACTTCTTCAGGCTCTCCTAGCTTGTATGTTCTTCCTCATCGATAACTTTTGCTATCTTGACCATATTCTGAGATTCTGTGGCCACTGGCATCCCAGTTTTCGTTGGTTAAATGCTGGCCTGTATGAAACCCACCCCCTTCTTCATGCATTGATTTCCAACTTATTTTGTATGAACTACAAAGTTTCCCCACAGATGTTCTACCACTGGCTTTCCATTATAACACAAAGTATTGACAGAACACTTTTTCCAGCTCTCTGAAGCTGACGTTACCCAATATTTAACTATGAGAACTCTGAAGAGAGCCATGCCAGCCCCAGAAAGAACTTGGCATTGTTCTCAGAGAGCTGCTCAAGCACAAAGGCTTCACTTTGAGGAGTTCCTGAAGAACAAGCCTGGCAAAGCATTGAATTTTTCAGCGGCTCTGGCATTCAAGCAACTTGCCATAACCTGCCACAACATTGGCATGGCTCCACCATCATCTGACTCACCATCACACCAACCTGCCATATCTGTCTATAAATACAAATCAAACAGCCAGAAACCTCAGGAGAGTAAACAAAGGCAAAGAAAGAAACCACAAGAGAGCAAACATCCAGTTTTTCAAGGAAGACAAGGCCTTACTGTAATGTGGCTCAGGCAATACACCAGGGAGACAGATCAAAGTGAGATGACAATTGCCTTATTTGGTGATAAGGTCCAATTAGGATTTGATATTAGTATGTGCTTGGCCATTTCTGCACTAGACTGTTATAGCGCTGTTATTCCATTTTTAACATCCTATGGCATCCTGGAGTTTTCAATTTAGGGAGGGGCCTCCCTGAACTGCAAACCCCAGGATTCGATAGGATGTTGAAAATGGAATAATAGCACTATAACAGTCTAGTGCAGAAATGGCTTTTATATCTGAGATTCAGAAATAAAGATTATATATAAATAGGGATTTTCCTTTTGAGAAAAAAAAAGAGAAGAATTATTTTCATTCTTGTTAAACGACTGATATCAGAAAGTGTGGAAGTCATGGAGAGAAGAGGGTTGGTGTAAGTGGTTTTGCTCTGTGTCTTTCTTTTTATTTCTCTCTCTCTCTCTCTCTTTTTTTTTTTTTTTTTTTTTTTTGCTTCTTGCTATTTTGGTAGGCAACTGTCATAGAATCATAGAATCATAGAGTTGGAAGAGACTCCAGGGGCCATCGAGTCCAACCCCCTGCCATGCAGGAACCCACATCAAAGCACTCCCAACAGATACCCATCCAGCCTCTGCTTAAAAACCTCCAAGGAAGGAGACTCCACCACACTCCATGGAGGCAGCGTATTCCACTACCGGACAGCTCAGGAGGAATCTCCTTTCCTTCAGCTTGAATCCATTTCTCCTTGTCCGAATCTCTAGAGCAGTGGAAAACTAGCCCGCTCCCTCCTTGATATGACATCCCTTCAAATATTTAAACATGGTTATCATGTCCCCTCTTAACCTTCTCTTCTGCTGACTAAACACACCCAGCTCCCTAAGCCATTCCTCAGAGGAGGAACACTATATTTCTCTCTTTCTTATAGTTATCTTTTGTTGTTGTTGTTTCATTTTCTTTCTTTTCTGTTTATTGATATTTGTTAAGGTAGTTGTGAAAATTTTGCTAATTATATGTTATATGTTTATACTTAAGTAAAACATTGAATTGAACCAAAAAAAAAAAAGGCAAGATAAAAATGATTTTGTGACTGAGACCATTTCCACACCACACTGTTATCGTGCTATTATAATAGCACAAAAGTGCTATTGTTCCACTTTCAAGATCTTGTGGAATTCCGGAGTTTGGAGTCTACTGAGGCCAAAGAGCTTTCTGGATAAGAATGCTAAAGGCCCCTCTTTGAACTGCAAAGCCCAGGATTCCATAGGAGTTTGAAAATGAAATAATAACAGTATAACAGTGTAGTGCAGAAATGGCCTAAGCGAAATACAAAGCAATTTTATGAATGAGTACAGTGAGATTTACTCCCAGATAGGTATGTACAGCAGGCCTGAGTATCTGCTAGGGTTTTGTCCCAGGAATTACTCATGACAACCAAATTTTTGAATACTCAAGTCCCATTATGTACAACGGAGTAGTAAAATGGCATCCCTTATATAAAATGGCAAAATCAAAGGTTGCTTTTTGAATCTCTTTTTGGGGGTAAGGCAGGAATATTTTCAAGCTGTGGTTGGTTGAATTTGTGAATACAGAATTCATGGATATGGGAGGGCAGGCTGTACAAGAGTGTAGCCTTGGACCTAATCCAAAAACAGTGCTACCTAGAAGAGCACCACTTGAAAGCAATGGGTTGTAGGTTAGCTGTAGCTAACTGGTCCCATTCGCATATCCTCTAACATCTCACAGATGAAAACCAGGACGTGTGTGGCCAAGTAACATCAGAGTGTGGTCGAGAGGGCAAAAGATATGCCTGCCAAATCAGTGCAGTTGGAGGATGTGTATTCATTTCAATGTATGTTCTCTATGTAGGTCTGACAATAGATTTAGCCCTTTGTGTGTTTACAAAATGATTACCACCATGTTGGCCTATTACACAGGCTGGGAAATTGCAGCCTGTGGGCCACAAACGGTCCCAAGCTATTATTTGTGACCCTGTTGGCACCATGTGGAATTCAAATCCATAGTCGGTGATAAACTCTGGAGAAAATGTTAGGGCATCAACCCTTAAAACTGTCAGGGCACCAACCCTGCAAACTGTTAGGGCAACAACCCTGCAAACTGTCAGAGCACCAACCCTGAAAACTATTAGGGCAACAACCCAGAAAACTAAAAAACCATGTGGGTCCAGACCGAAAATATTAGGTCCACACAGACTACCTTGGGTAGTCTATGCGATCGTGGGTAAGCTCTGAATCAGCCTGGAAAGATCCCCAACTTTGGCTAAAGAGATTTCGCCCACAACCCTAGAAAGAAGGCAGTCCACAACTACTTCTTACATGAGCAAAGAGAAGAACCCTTTATTCAAAGAAGCGAGGGGTAAAATAGGTTTGGGATGACAATGATCTCATAGAGCATACATAGAGCATAACTTCTGGTTAACAATGAACAATGATCATGTATTCGCTCAGCAGTGAAATATAATAAATATTGTTATGGACAGCACTGGGAACCCAAGCATTGAGCTTTGCCAATTTAATGTCAGCATAATTTTAAGTAGGACAAGCAGCTGACAACAGGGAAGCACCTTTAAAAGTTGACTAGTATTCAAAATGGAGGACTTTAGTTAAGCAAATACAGGAAGACAAAGAAAGAGTTTCTTTACAGATTAGACATTTAAGCAGGCAAGACTCTCTGCAAATTGAACTGTCCAGGGCACTGAATCTCCTAGCAGTCCTGCAGAGTAGACCACGGAAAAAGATGGGAAACACTGTCCATTTTGTCTGTACTTTTTTACTACTAACACCCTCAATGCCCACTGAGGAAGAGATAAACCCACCACTGACATTATTCACTGCACTCTAAAGACAAGAATCAGTGGACTGATTTGATCACAAAATTCTGCATCAGATTGCTAGGATGGCAAATAAATGAATCAGATAAATCCTTTCTCTCCCGTTAACATAGCAATCTGTTCCTTTACCCAGTAACAAAGAACTCAAGTGGGAAATGGAAGCAGGGTAGCAATTCCTTGAAGCCATGAACTCCTGCAAGCTGGAGGTGAGTCTGGAGACTGTCTTGCGGTCTTTCCCCACTTAGCCCAATAATAGCAAAATGCAAATGGTGGTAATGTGAAAACTGGCTAGCTGAGAGAAACTGAAGTTGGGTAGCAGCGAATTACCACCCATTTGGAGAATTAGTAGCTGGTGACTCCATATCAGTGGAGTAGGAATCCACAGCAGGTTTCAAGACAGAACTTTAGATATGCTATCCATGAGCCCTATCCATAAAATAGGTTCAGCAGCTTGGACAGTTCCTTTAAAATTCAGACTAAGTCCTGGAGTGTATTTACTGCTCCACTGACATCCGAGATACCAACTACCACTAATAAATAGGTAGTTGAACATGGGCAAAGGTGTTTCTGTACTTCCTGGCTATCTAGCTCCAGGTGTCTATAATCACTCTACCAACAATCATAAAGCTCCACCCGCTCATAGAAGATTTCCAGATGAATCTTGTGCTTTTCAAAGGCCCCTCCCTAAGCTGCAAACCCCAGGATTCCATAGGAGGTTGAAAGTGGAATAATAGTACTATAACAATCTAGTGTAGAAATGGCCCGAGTATGCTCTCTAACACAATCAAGTAATTGGTATTAATTGTGAAATTGAAAAGTAATCTTTTTAACATGTGTGTGTGCATCTGTTCATGTGAATTATTTCAAATCACCTCTTGACTTCTGGTGACCCCATGCATTTCAGAGGGTTTTCTTAGGCAAGGTATGCTCAGGGGTGGTTTTGCCAGTTCCTTCCTCCAAAATGCGGCCTAAAACAACTTGCATTCATTGGGGGTCTCCCATCTAAGTACTAATCAGGGCTGACTTTGCTTAGTTTCCAAGAACAGATGGAATCTGGTGCCTTGAGAGTACTTTGGCATGTTTCATGTTAATTTTACCATTGTTTAAATTACTTTTACAATTAATTTAATTGTTTTAAATCCTAAGTAATCAATGGGGTGGATATATTTATTGACTACTAATAATATTGAATGAAATGAAAATGCATTTAATGAAACAGAAATAATATTTTTAAAAAATTGAGCAGTGTGCCTCTAAAGAGCTTTGCCAAACTGAAAAGTGGTTCCCAGCTTTGCCACAGTTCCCTGATGCCAGTCTGTTGCAATAAAAAGTAAAAACATTGATAGGATAATTTTTTTAGGACCTACAAAGTTACAACTTAATTAACAAATTCCTCTTCATGCTAACAATAATGTTAAAGAAAAACAGATCAAAAGGGAGGCATTCATAGCCTGAACCCCATGTCTGTGGCCTCTAAAGCTTGCCACCAGTCCTCCAAACCTTCACTACCACCTTTTAAAAAAAAAAAAAAGCAGTCACCCCTCTACATTTGCTAGGCTTAGGGGCACAGGACCCCTATGAAAGTGGAAAAACCGTGAATAACTCTAGGCCCTCCCAAAGCATATTTAACACACAAAAAAAATGTATGATCACCATATTCAACCCACCGTGGATTCCTTTGAGGCATCAGGGTTCCTTCCCAAGGCAGATGTGGGGGGCTGGTGGGGCTTATGGCCACCTCCACTGCTGTCCCACCCCATTTTTAATAGGGACTTACAAGCTTCATTTGCAGTTTCTCAGTCTTACAAGGCTTGCAGTCCCTACTAAAAATGGCATAAAGAGGCGGCCAAGGTGACAGCAGATAATCCGTGAATAATCGAATCTGCAAAAATGAAACCAGGGAATGTGGAGGACTAACTGTACTGGAGGGTGGTTGGGGTTTTTTTCTTTGTTTGTTTGTTTGTTTGGCAATTATCTCCTCAAATTACAGAAATCGACCTAAGCACAAGAAAACATCTCAAAGTAAGCCCTCTTCACCCATACAAGCAACCGGCGCAAACGTTAGTAACTTAATAACTCATAAAGTTATTAGTGAGAAAGAACACTCAAGCTAGGGGAGGCTGCAACAGTTTGCTTTTGCCTGAACCACCTGGGAAGGGTAAGATTCTGCCCCCTCCTCTCCTCCACCTACATCGATTAAGTGCAAACTACTTTTGCACTTTGTAGCAATCGAAATAAGCTGAAGAGAAAAGGAGAAAGTGAGAAGAGGGAAAAGAAATCAGGGCCGTTGAAATGCAGCTGAGCAAGTGAAGCGACAGAGGATTAATCAGGACTGTCCCTGACAAATCTGGACAGGGTGTTTTTTTGGGGGCGGGGGGCTGGCATGTTCCTTGGCAACAGAAATGACTTCTGGACAACTGGATATCAGTTTTTCGAGGTCTACTTCCATGGGGAACTTTTATCCCTCCATTCCTATAACTCAGGAGGTGGGGCAAAAATGTGGCACATGGACTGCTGGTAATTTTGGCAACCTCCAGAGTTCCCCCACCTCTCCTCATCCCCCTCACAAAATGAGGGATTGATTTTTTTTTTAATTCAAAAACCTGGGGAGTGGTATTCTACTGGAAGTGTCAGGGGCACTGCCATCTCTGCCATGCCTAGCTTTGCCACACTGCGGCCATGTTGCTGTTTGTCCTTCAATGTTTGAGTGATGGAGAGAGAGTCAATCTGAGCTTGAGAATCAAGATCATCTCAACAGACTGGTACAGGTTAGTGCCTGAGAACAGAATGTGAGTGGCAAAGAACTTCTGGGCAGAGCAAGAGGTGTTCAAAAAGCAAAACTGTCTATTCATCTTCAGTTCAGGGAAGGATGCTGTGTGTGTGGTGAACTAATCTTTAATGAAAGCTTTCTGGACCTATCCATGAAAAATACTTATTGAGTTAGTAGAAGATCAGACTTTACAGGGAGGCCCTTCGCTCCTTTTTTAGGGCTCCTAAACATAACATGAGACCACCATTGAGAACTGTTGAAATGCTTGTCTTTAGATGAACGAGTTGCTAAAACAATCTTTTTTGAAGGACCAATCTTCATTCAAGAATGGCTGGAATGATTTCTTGCTTGCATCCATTAAACAGAAAGTCCAAAACAAAATAAGTCATCCACCGAGGCAAACCTTGTGTGCTGCTGGGAAAGTCCATCATGTGATTTATTGAAAGAAGAAAAGAAAAAAAGACCCTTCTTTGTGATGGCTGAAGAACAGGTTGTCACTTTGTCCAGGCCTTCACAGAACGCAGCATTTGAGTGTGCGGGTGTTTGGACAGTTGTTGAACCTCTCCTTCATCACAAAACCTGAAGTGCACTGATATTTCCGTAACAAGCAGTATCCCCATGGGCTGAGGCAGGAAATTTTACCCACTCGGGATGTGGTTGCCAGTCCTTGCTCTGCATAACAAATAAATCATAATCACAGAAAAAGAAAGAGAAAGAGGCAATATTTTTTATCCAGTTGTCATCAAGTAAAGCACAAACATGTATTGAAAATAAGATTTACATGAGATAATACATTCACACACTTCCTGGCTCCAAAACTTGTTTTTGCAAGCAAATTTGGTTTTAATGGTTTTAAACTAATATTTTATTTAAGAGGATCGTATTTAATACTTTTTTAAAATTTTTGCACTCCAGATTGGCTTAGATGTATTACTTTCATGTATGGTGCGAGCTACTTTTGGTTTCATATGGGAGACAAGTGGGACATAAATTAAAAAAAATAAATACGTGAAACAGCTGGGAGCTCAAAATAACACATCAAATTATCCACCTGGGGGAGGTGCAAATGAAAAGGAAAAGAACCTCAATGAATTCATTCACCTTGGATCTACTCACAAAAAAAATTCAAATTCGGAAAATTTCAATGTGACTTTTGTTTGTTTTGTATTTTCAGTGGTATTGTACTGCCTACTCTTTCCTGACAGCAGCCAAGTGTTACAGCAGTGCAACTCTATGCTGTCTTGATGTAACCTCACCTGGAATACTTAGTCCACCACTCTTGATACCACAGTTCAAGAATGGAATTAATAAAGTGGAATGTACCCAGAGAAGAGTAACCAAAATGATCAAAGGTCTGGAAACCAAGGCCATTTCTGCACCAGACTGTTATACTGCTATTATTCCACTATTAACATCCTGTGGAATCCTGGGGTTTGCAGTTTAGCGAGGGACCTCAAAATCTAGTGTGGAAATGGCCCAGAACAGTCTAGTGTGGAAATGCCCCAAGCCTTCTGAAGAACAGCTTTGGTACTTGAGTATACTTAGCTTGGAGAAGAGAAGAATGAGAGATGATATGACAGCCATATAGAAATACCTGAAGGGATGTCCTGTAGAAGAGGGAGCAAACTTATTTTTGCTGCTCCAGAGGACTGAGACCCAACCAACTGACTCAAATGACAAGAAAAGCAATTCCTCCTAAACATTAGGAAGAACTACTTGAATATAAGAGCAGTTTGACAGTGGAATGGATGCAGAGAGGAGTAAACTCTTCTTCTCTGGGGGACTTTAAGGCATATCTTTCAGGAGTGCATGACAAGGGTTGGACTAGATGGTCCTCATGCTTATTTCCAGCTCTTCTTTGAAGGTCTTTAAATGAAGGTTGGATAGGCAGCTTTTGGGATGTCTTTCACTGTATATTGCTGTATGGCAATGGGTTGGACTAGACAGCCTTTGTGATCCCTATGATTCGTAGGCCATTTCCACACGGGGCGAGGAAATGTAGTGTGAAAAGTAGCGCGCCGTGACGCTACTTACCGGACTTTTCGGCTCCCCGGTCTAGTCCACGCCGCTCCGGAGCACTGCGTGCTCGTCGCT
The DNA here is from genome assembly GCA_030412105.1 of Cyclura pinguis. Classification (NCBI taxonomy): domain Eukaryota; kingdom Metazoa; phylum Chordata; class Lepidosauria; order Squamata; family Iguanidae; genus Cyclura; species Cyclura pinguis. The sequence goes on along the minus strand of CM059599.1, from coordinate 8,922,543 downwards.
CCACACTGCTCCGGTATCGAAAATGATGGCTTCCGGTTGGTCGAAGGTCTCAACCAACTGCTGAAGCTTTCCAGCCTAAAGCCCACCCCCGGCAGATCGCAGGCTCGCATTGGTGCGAGCCTGCAAATCTGCACGAGGGAGCAGGCTCGCACTGGCTCACTCCATGCTTTTGAACGACCTGTTTTTAGCGGTCTTTCAAAAGCACGCTGGACAACCAGTTGGGGTCGATCTGGAGCGGTCTGGGTGCGGATCTACGTTAAGTAGTGTTACTGCCCTGGCTAGTCCGAGCTTTGGGGATATTAAAAGATATCCTTTTGATATCACTATTCGGCTGCACTTCTCTATTCCTTTCCACGTGCTTGCGAGGCCACCAGACAATCACGCAAACAAGCTCAGCTGTTAATAGCCGTAATATTCAAACTACAATACAGGCAGGCCAGAAATAGCTGACTTACTGCCTTAGGAGACCTCCAGGCAAGTACTCTAATTAAGTATGCACGCCACTTACAAAAGAGCCTCTGCCCTCGATGGCAGCTTGATGGCTTAACTATACAATACCCAAGTACTCTGCTTTTGCATATGGGCTACTCTATTGAGAACTGCTACGATAACTCCATCATTCAGATTCTGACCTTTCGGAGGCTTTGTCTCCAACTCCAAATCTATTGTTTTCCCCCAAGTACGGCATAGCCTGCAGTCACTATTCTCCTTATAAAAAACCCTTGATTCCGAGACCTTCCTCAGATCGCTCCCGAGTTTCATCCCACTTTGCTGCCACTTTGCTTGGCAAGCCTCCCCTCAGCTCCATGTGCTGAGCTCCATCGCACCCCAGCCTCGCTCTCTATTTTTCTGGGCTTCAGGACAGATGAAGTATCACCCAAACCAGCAATCCTTCTAAAAATCCCTCTGTACCACTCCAACCTTTATTTCCTTTAGTTATCTTGTGTGAGTGTGTCACATACACTGTTTTGCTTGTATTTAATAAACATCATTTATTATTTCAACTTCCGTGTTCTCCTTGACTCGACCCGACCCCGTAGACATAGGGTTCAAGATCTCGCTACGTTACACTGCCTCTCGTAACACTAAGCAGTGCTCTGAGCTAATTTTCCCCACCTTTAGTTGAGCACATTTTGGTGTCCCTCCCGGGACCCCCAGTTCACAGGGTAACAGACGGTCTGACCCAGTCCGCTCCCAGGTGCAGACGTCCTCCCTGGAGGACGCTCTGCCCCATTTTAAAAACCCTGTGTGGAAATGGCCTTAGAATCATAGAGTTGGAAGAGACCACAATGGTCATCAAGTCCAATCTCATTCTGCCATGCAGGAACACCTACTCAAAGCATTCCCAACAGATGGCCATTCAACCTCTGTTTAAAAACCGCCTAAGAAGGCGACTCCAGCACACTCCACGGCAGCATATGGCTCTTACCATCAGGAAGTTCTTCCTGATGTTTAGGAGAAATCTCTTTCCCCATAGTTTGAATCCATTGCTCTGTGTCTTAGTCTCCAGAGCAGCAGAAAACAAGCTTGCTCCATCTTCAACATGCCATCCTTTCAAATATTTAAACATGGGTATCATGTCACCTCTCAACCTTCTTTTCATCAGGCTAAGCATACCTAGCTCCCTAAGATGCTCCTTATGAAGCTTCATGGTTTCCAGATCCTTCAGCATTCTGTAATTCTGTGATTCATTTAGCACATCAAAAGTTAAAACTGTAGCCTTAATGTCAAGTTAAAATTAATATCAAGTTAAAATTAATGGACAAAAAGAATGTACCCCCTCAATTTAAATTACTAGAACTACATTTTAAAATGTCACCATGTCTCTTGGGCTTTCTCTCAGTCCCACAACTAACACACACACCTTTGTGAGGACACAGGAAAGAACTTTCTCAGTGGCTATTCCCAGACTGTGGAACTTCCTGCCATGCTAAACTACGTTGGCCCCTCTCTCTGTTCTCTTTCACCAGCAGGAAAAAAGTTTACTGTGTTATTCAGGGCTTTGAGTGTTAATTATCCAACGCAGAAGGTATTTTAACTGGATAAGTAGTATATAATCATTTTAAAGGCTTCTCAAAACTGTTAAATTAATCTTTAATAGATGAGTTTTTAAAATTTCCAGATTATCCATTGTCTTAATTGCATATCTTTTTTAAAAAATGTCAAGTTCCTAACTATTAGCATATATGAATAATAAAATATTGAAAGGAAGAAAGGGAAAAAAAGAAAAAAATGACTTCCTTTCCAAGCTCGTAAAAAAAAAAATCAAATTCTCCTTGAAAATTAATAGACTATCAATTTCTCTATAGGGTACAGCACAACTCTTTTATCAATGTAAGTAAAAATAATTGTACAAGTATTTTGTTTATTGTTTCAGTTCACATCCTGAATGGCCTTGATACATACATATATAATAAAAACCCAAATTCCTCAAAGTCTGTATATTTTGCTAGAGATCTAATTAATTCAAACGTAAAACACATTAGTTCCTTTGGGATATATACTGAACTTACATTAAGATAATAAGATATTTCTCCTTTCCAATTATTTCCCTTTTTCTCAATTCTCTAATTCAAGAAGAGCTTATTTCTATGCTATTACTTTTCCAGTGACATGAAAGGAACATATTTCTATTTCATGCACTCATAGCCCTATTTATAAGAATTTATTGCACCATTTATCTTCTTTAATCTATATCTGGGTAGGCAGGTAAATTAAGAACTCACATTTTTAAAATGCAGATCTTTGACCTCATAAAATGCTACTTCTTTTAATTTTCTCCTTTTCACAATTTTCTGCTTTATTGTCTTGTTAACTCTTGCTTTTTTTTTTCCTTCTATTTTTTTCTTCTTTTTCTTTTTCTTTCCACTTGGTAAAATTGATATTGGTTTGTATTTGTAAAAGTTTTATTAATCTTGTATTAAAACTGAAAAAACTGTATTAAAACTGGAAAAAAATTGAAATTAAAAGAAAATGCTACTTATTTTAAGAAGTTTGATTTTTTTAAAAAAAAAATGTCTGTTTGAGATATGCTCATTTGTCTCCTCAAACACATCTAAAACGGCTGCCCTAATTTACCATTTGCAAATGGAGGTGGTGAATAGGGGTGGCTAGGGGGTCTGACCAAGATAGTGAGAAATGGAAATAGCTTCATTTAATGATTGCATGGAAGAGAGAAGTTCAGCAGGCATTGTGTGTTATCTGATTGCATGCCAAGCCATGCCTGCTAAAATTACTTGTTCTACACATCTATTAGAAGAACAGAAGCCACCTCCAGTGTTCACTCTGGTAATCTGAAATCTTCAGGCATTATACTGCATGACATATGTCTTGATATGAAACACGACAAAAGGGACACAGGAGGAACATTTGGCTGAGTAGGCAACTTATCCTGGTTTGCTGGACCTTCACAGAGAACTTCCAGAAGACTTTTTAGCTTACATTCAATTTAGGCCAGGAGTTAAAATACTTAAAAAAGCAAGAAAATGAATCTACCTCAGTAGAAGAATAAGAAAGAGTGGGTTCAAGCAGTTGCAAAGCACAATTAATTGCAGTCTTAAAGGACACGAAGGCCTGGATCATGTTGGCAGTTCCAACGAGAGTCAACTCATTGAATCAGTAAGATTTGGCTCCGTATTGACTCGCTATTCAACAGTAGATTCACTGGGTATAGTCTAGTAGAAACAGAGTGTCAACCAACATCTTCATAAATTGGACAAGCCCACATTCATTCGAGTTTGTAAGCTAAAGAAACATATCACTGGATGTTGTCATCAACCATCTAACCAAAGATCATTCTTCCTGTTGTAATTTGTTCTAGGATTTTAGCGCACCCCACAATGCCTAAGAAAAATAGGATTTAACTCCAGCTTACCGTCTGCCTGATAAGCAGCACGCTCAGAACCTTTGAGGGTTTTCAGTTTCTCAATGAACTGTGGATTTTGCTTGGCCTCAGTGAGGAGAACTGAAAAGACAACAAAAAAGGCAAGGTAAAGGGTCCTCATAGTTGACTAAATGGCTTCACCTTCAGTGCCAGTGGAAGTCAAAGGCTCCTAGGGACTTCACAACCTCTGGGGAAATGTGAAGAGTCCCTGTTATTTATTCCTTTTCTCTCTTGGAGAAGCACCAGGAAATTCAGTGTGGCGCTGAGTCACATCTGTGAGCAGTGTGGCCACTTGAAATTATTTGAACAGAAACGGCCTCTTGAAACCATTTGAATTCTTTTCTGCGTACAGTCTAGAAAGTCCTAAGAGCATAAAATGATGCGTGTCAGATGTTATATGTTTTAATCTGGTGTTCATTTTTTTGATTGCTTGATCTTGTTTTAACTTTTGTATTTTGTGAATTAACAATATGGTTGTTTGTTTGTTTTCAATTTGTTGTAAGCTACTTTGAATCCCAAATTGGGAAAAGGCAGGAGGAGGAAGAGGAAGAGGAGGAGGACATCTTATGCCTGGTCAGACTAAGGCCATTTCTGCACTAGACAATTGTAGAGCTATTATTCCACTTTCAATATCCTATGGAAACCTGAGGTTTGCAGTTAAGGGAGGGGACAACCGGAATAATAGCGCTATATAATAAAGTGGAATAATAGTGCTATTACAGTCTAGTACGGTAATGGCCTAAGTGTCCATCTTAGAATTATCTACTAGAGACCACCAGGCTAATATCTTTCAAACGTTGGCTCTCCTTCTCTTTTGGGCTTCAACGCTGAAGGACCCTGTTGTTACCCTGATTTCTGGGGTCCCTTGGGGGACCCCTCAATGTGCTCCACACAATGGGGAATGGATATAGCACAAGCTATAGCAATGTGAGAGGCAGGGCAACCTAGCGAGATCTTCTAACCCAATTTTTCCAGGGTCAGACCGACCCAAAAACCAAGTGAAATTGTCTAATAAAATGATTTTATTAAAAATAAAGACTTGCGAACGTTCGCACTTACGCACTCATTCACTCAAGACTTAGCGAGAAATAAAAAGAGAGGAAATTGGATAGGGGGCTTTGAAGGGTTACAGCTGGGGAATACTGCACCTGCTCCTGAAGTTGGGAGGTCCGAGATAGCAGCGGAGAGAGAGAGATGAGACTCAGCATGTGGAGGGCTGAGGGGATAGCTCAGCAGACAGAGTGACGGTCTGTTGGGAAGCAGGGAGCAATCTGGGAGCGGTCCAAAGAGCCGCTCAAAAACTGGGTCGATTTATAGGGAAAAAGTTACCTGGAGGGCTAATCCTTTCCCAGGGAGAACAATAGGTGGAGGAGCTAGAACAAAGCTCCAAAACGTCAGTGTGCATTGCATGATTGAATTTACCGGGGTTGTCAAAGCCTCAGCTGTATGCAAATCATCCTCACTTGATGGGGCTTTTAGTCAGATGCATTAATCCCTTCAAGCCGGCTTCTCGGGGCTGAGGACCCTTTATATATTTTATATTTTACCTGGCTGGAGGTCTCCTGGGGCTACGTGACTAAGAATATCCTGGCCTGACCGGGTTTTTCCTGTTTTTGGCCGTTCGACCATGCCTGCCTACATGCTCGTTCGGGGGACCTCTCAAACACGTGGAGATATTTTTAATATTAAATTGTAGACCCCGGGATAGGGTTATCTATCGCAGTAACACTGTCCCTCCACATGAGCCTCTTTTTGCTCAAAGATCTGAAAGGGAGACCCTTCCTTCAATCCCAAATCCTTCCCACACTTGGCGGAAAAAAAGAAGGGGTCAGTTGTCTTGCTGATCCCAGACTTTGGAACTCCCTGCTTAGGAAACTAGGGGTCTTTCTGCACTACATGGTTATAGTGCTATTATTCTACTTTCAACCTCCTGTGGAATTCTGGGGTTTTTAATTTCCTAATGCCCAAGAGCTCTTCGGCTGAGAATTCTAAAGGCCCCTCCTTAAACTGCACTAGAACAGTGTAGTGTGGAAAGGCCCTAGGATGCTGTTGTCCTTTCTCTCCTTCTGCCAGCAAGTGAAAACACCTTTACTCCAACAGGCTTTTGCGAATTGACTACAATGGTCTTTCAATGGTGTCCTGTCTTGGTCAATTTTTATCTTCTGTCTTTTCATGTGTTTTTGTTGTTTTTGTTTGTTTGTTTTTATTCTATAGATGACCTAATTGCATTTTAAAATAACATATACATAGCTTGCTTATGAGTTTATATGTATTTCAGTCTGCATTGGTTTTAACAAGGGAAGGAGCTTGTGCCATCACTGTATCGCCAAACTATGACTGGCAAAAAAAAGCCTAGTGCATTTCAGCCTGTACATAAACTAGTTGGCCTTCTTCAGGGGCTGTATTAAAAATAAACACAAAACATATGCTAACTTAACATCTTCTACAAAAGGACAAAGTATATATAAAAATACTATACTCCTAAATTAACATAGCAAAATGTGCTAGCTAGTGTTTCTATTAACTAGTTAGTTTTACTATTAACAGAGTTACTATTAACTAAATCAACAGCAGAAATTTATGGAGTTCCAAATACATTCTCTCCTTTGGCTGGACTAATAAGCAATAAATCAGATGGTCATTAAAAAGGAACAGCCTAGAGAATGTGGTGTAACCAGTTTCAAGGAGATCTGATGCAACCTCGCTTAAAAGTTGCCATGTTTTTATGAGTTTTTGTGTGTGGGAAGTTGTAGTGTCCTTTCATTAGTAAAGGTCAGATCCAGATCTTCAATGAGACCTCCTGGTGTCAAGGATTTCAGCTTTGAAATCCATTCCACTTCCTATCTCATCAGAATTTTTTCATTGTTGTTAACTGTCTTTTCCGGTATCCAAGAGCTGAAAATCTGAGGCATAGTGTTGTAGTTCCTCAAAACGGCTGACCAAAAGAGCACCCATTCTTCTATTCCATAAATTACAGAGATGTTCCCTATTTGTTTTTTGTTTGTTTGTTTTTGTTTATTTGTTTGTTTGTTCTTTAACAGTCTTGATGTCCTTCCCACAAACATCTTTTTGCACTTGCACAGAATGGCACATATTACAAAACTGCTACTATAAGGGCTAAAGTAGGTCAAGATACATGTTGAATATTATGATTAATAAATTCAACCATTTTGGATGTGTGTTTGAAATACGTGCAATGACCACAGGAGAGGTATCCTGTGGGACTGGCTGCATCCACTATAGTATTTTTGGTGTCCGTTTAGACTCCCTGAAAGCATTACTTAATGCAATGTCTGTGATGATTCTTGTGTTTTTAAAGGAAATCTTTGGCTTTTTCTTACCCTGGAATATGTTCTATTATAGACCGATTTTTTTTATGAATCCCTGTGTATTTTTTGCTATGTGATTGAATGTAAGATTGCAGTGGAGATGATAATAAAATTAATATTAATATTAATATTAATAATAATAATAATAATAATAATAAAAATTATTTCTATCCCACCTCTCCACATGGATTGAGGCGGCGAACAACATGAATACATTAAATACATTAAAAACATTAAAACATACCCAATCCTCCCCACCCACCAACCCACCTAAAACAACCCCTTAAAACACGCAACAATTTACAGTCAATCAATTGACTATTAACAAAACAGCAAGACAATCAATGGGACGCGATGGAAATGCTAGTCTTGGAAGCCCTGTTGGAAGAGATCAGTCTTGACTGCTTTTTTAAAGCAGTCAAGACTGGTAATATGCCGGGTCTCCTCTGGCAGGCTGTTCCATAACTTGGGAGCGATAGAAGAAAAGGTCCTCTGGGTAACCGCAGCCAACCTAGTTCTGACTGGCTGCAGTAAATTCCTCCCAGAGGACCTCCTCATAAGGCATGGCTTCCAGACCCTTCACCATTTTGGTCATGATAGTATGAGCAAAGGCCTTTTCACACTACAAAAATCTAGTGTAATAATTCCACTTTAACTTCCAAGACCACAACCTATGGAATTCTGGGGTTTGTAGTACAGGGAAGAGTCTTGTGCTTCACCAGACTACAAACCCCAGGATTCCACTGGATGTAGCCATGGCAGTTAAAGTGAAATAAGAAGAGTGAATCTTGAATACTGTGTCCAGTTCTGGGCACCCCAATTCAAGAAGGACATAGTCAAGCTAGAGCAAGTCCAGAGGAGGGCAACCAAAATGGTGAGAGGCCTGGAAGACATGCCCTGTGAGGATAGACTTAGAGATCTGGGTATGTTTAGTCCGCAGAAGAGAAGGTTAAGAGGGGACATGATAACCATGTTTAAATATTTGAAGGGATGCCATGTAGAGGAAGGAGAGGGCTTGTTTTCTGCTGCTCCAGAGACCAGGACAAGGAGCAATGGATTCAAGCTGCAGCAAAGGAGATTCCACCTGAACCTCAGGAAGAACTTCCTGACAGTCAGGGCTGTTCGGCAGTGGAATCTGCTGCCTCGGAGTGTGGTGGAGTGTCCTTCTTTGGAGGTTTTTAAGCAGAGGCTGAATGGCCATCTGTCGGGAGTGCTTTGAGGGTGTTCCTGCATGGCAGGGGGTTGGACTGGATGGCCCCTGGGGTCTCTTCCAACTCTACATTTCTATGATTCTATGATTCTATAATTGTGTAGTGTGAAAAAATCCTGCTGATATGCAAGACAGTGAAGATGTATACCACCAGACATATGCCAGACATATGCTAGCTGACACTGTTGTGCAATCCATAATGCAGTGGAAACCAATTTGGGTTGCCAGAATGAAAACTGGCGAAAGCTCTTGGACCTTGAATGGTTGTGTAGAAGAAGAAATTTCATCAGGTGTTGCTGGCCTTGCAACCAGATGACAAACAACACCTGCAGAAATGTCCCCTTTCACACAGCCATTAAAGGGAGAGCAACCTCTCCAGTTTTTATTCTGGCAACCTTATCCCTTATTCAACAGGTAGGCTGGCATCATACTACTCTGTTCAGCCCAAACTAGAATACCATCCATGTGCAGCATTTCATATGCCAGTGCAGTGCACCAAGCCTAAATGTGAAGTATCGACATGTCTAATTTTGAGATGATTCTTGTAAACAGGAGGAACTACACTGGAGAAAACCTTCATGTGTGAGGAGATTATGGGAAATCTTTTCATGATGTAGCATGAAAATACTTCCCATAATCTCTTCATACATGAAGGTTCCTACATAGGCCCTATCTTGTAGCTGTTCCTACATAGGCCCTACCTTGTGTTCACCTGTCATGAAGGACTGGTGTTGGTATGTCACCACCCTTCCCCACATCAAATTTTGAAGAGTATTTTTCTGAATGTCTTTTGAATATATGTGACTATATGTATATCAAACTTAATCCCAACTAGAATAGAGCCACCAATAGGATGTAGGCCTTAGATTTCTGTTTGGCCCAGAAGTAACTTGCAGGGTTTCTGGAATAATTCACCTCAGATGTTATTTTACCTTAAGAACATGCTGTATAGAATCTAATAAATATAATAAATAAATAAAGATAGCCTCGTATTTTCAGGTTTCTTCCATGGCCAGACTAAGGGATAGGAAAGCTGGTATTGTTTTAACCACATTTGAATGTTTAAGCCTTGTCTTCTTTCTGTCCTGAATTAATAAATTGATCAGTTCTTCAAAAACAAACTGAAGTGAAATGTGTCTCCATCCGTTTTGACCAAATTCACTGGGACTAAATTCAGTTCAAATCCATGAGATTTCCTAAGTGTAAATTCCCAAAGTTCTTGTTGATTCAGTGGGATTCTGAATTTAGCTAGATTTAGCCCAGTAAGTTTAGTTTTTTCCCAGGCTGCAGAGAACCATGTTGGACCAGCCTGCCATGCAGGTGTGAGTGAGGAGGAACTTCTGACAAAAAAGAGAGGGCAACTCCAATTTATCATTAACATAATCAGATACATAAGAGCTGAAAGCTACTTTTTAAGAGGTAAGCATTCAGTATCTGAAGGCTAGATAGATGAAGCTGTCCATTTTGGTTTTCTGTTTTCTTTTTTTTTTTAAGTAAATCTCAAATTCCTTTCATCTTGAATATAACATCTATGGCTGGAATCCTAGAGTAGAGCCATTCAATCAATTATTGAATGATGGTCCAACACATAGGTAAATCTAATTGATCCAATGGTTCTACTGTAGTGAGGAGTAACAGTAGATTTTACCCCCATGTATGAATTTTGGCAAATTCTTGTCATTAGAGGAAGAACTAAAATACAAATTTTCATTCATCCCAAAATCTTTTACCAGGAGCTGTTTCACCCTATACAATTATAGCACTATGATTCCCCTTTAATTGTCATGGCAACTTCCTGTGGAATCCTAGGATCTTCAAATTGGGGAGGGTGTTTAGAATTCTCAGCCAGAGAGCCCTGGTGGCTCACCAGACTACAACCCCAGGATTCTACAAGATGTTACCATGGCAGTTAAATTGGAATGATCATGCTATAGTTCTGCAGTGTGAAAGGGCCTCTGTTCTTGGATTCAAACAGAAAACACAAGGCAAATGAGTCAAAGTGATGCTGCAGTTTACAGATGCTTTACTGAAAACAGTGGAGGTGATCTAACAGAGGATTTATGAGAAAGAGTTGAAGAAATCCTTCTTCTCGTAGATTAGAACATTCTGTGTGGGAAGGGGTGCACAGAAGCTTCTCCAGCTCTTCACAGAACACAGCACTTGAAGATGTCAGGTACTGGACAGTCATTGTATTGCTCGAAGAACACGAGTTCTGAGAGACACTGCCAGGTCCGAGGCATGCAATACCCGAAAGGCCCAAAGCATGCAAAGGTGGTCAGTCGTGAAGTAAGAGATGCATTCTTCTTCAGTCCATGGTCTGTACAAGGAAAGAAAAGAAGCAGGAGACACCCATGATTGTGTGACTTGTTAGAAGCAAAGAGTTTGTATGAAGTATATGTATCAACGCTTGTATGTAGTGTCTAGTGAGAGAGGAGTGTTTGGGTAAAGCCTGCGATTTGTTTCATTTCTCTATCTTTTCTTTAGTCTAGGTACTCAAGCTTTTGCTTCCTTCTTACCTGTTGAGGTCAATTCCTCCTTCTTCAAGAAGTTGGCTAGCCTCTTTGTTCCCTTCATCTAGGAAGGGAGCATCCATGGGTTCCCATCCCAAGAATAGCTTCTAGTCAGCCTTTAGGGGCCGATGACTATACAGTTTTCAAATTACAGTTTCCTTCGTGAGCCATCAACATATAACCAGGAAGGAGGAAAGATGTGTTGGTGTAACCTCTACTTAGGATGAATCTTGCAAACAAGCATAAGGCAATTTCTTTTGTCTATCTCCTTTCCTATCCCAAGATTGATTCCCTGAAAAAAATCAATATGAGTTTTCTTTTTCACATCACAAGAGCATCCTGAGGAATTACTCCTGTGTTTCCCACAAGCTCATCTTGAACTAGCCCTGCTGCATTCTGCTTAATATAGATACCAAATTTTCCTACACAAGTTCTCATCAGAGAAACACGAACAGAAAGAAATGAAGGAAGGGGAAAGTTTTCATGGAGAGAATTCCCATTTTGCTTTTGCTGGGGTAGAAGGTGAGGAACCTAGCAAGAACCTAGCAATGGGTGGAGGAGAGGAATAACAGGATTCAGGGAGAGATCCTGTTCATCCGTTGTGAGGCATAAATGTACCCCAGTGTAACTATGGTGGGGATGTATATCACTGGAGTTGTACCACACCAAACCATTCATATAACTAGTATCAAATATTGACAAAATAGCCACATTTTCAAAGATTGGTGGCTGGAAAAAAAATCACTGTCAAAATTCAAGGTTCACTCACCATCAAAATTCACCCTCACAACACATTAACATCATCACATCTTTCCCCTACCTGGTTGTATGGTGGGGGCTAACAAAGAAAATTTTAATTTGACAGTCTTACAGTCAGATTTTCCTGCCTCTGTGAGCACCAGGCAATGCATTGGAGTGCAGACAGAGAAATACCAGGTGGAAAAATGTCACATCAAGGTCTATGTTCTGTTGGCACTCCCAAGACCTATAAATAAACGAGACTAATGTAAATGTTGTCTCACCTTTTGACAACTGATTCAATGACTAAGTTATTTGGGACATCCAATAGGGTTCAAGCCCATGTGTATCTTTTGTCTGACATTCAGACAGTACCATTTATTATTTATTTATTTATTTTATTATTGTGAAAGCTGAAAAAAAAAGCTATTTAAAAAGGCAAAACACATTTAAACAAGTTATCATATTAAAATGCCCCTGAATTTGAAAAAGTTTTTAAAGTTTGAAGATGTAACATTAGAATTAAAAAATACAGCACAGATACCCCATAAAAATGACTCCTTTCCATTAATCATTAACATGTCTCTTTGAATAAAAAGGTCTTTGCCTGCTGATGAAAGGAGAGCAGAGAGGGGGCCAGCCTAACATCCCATGGAAGGAAATTCCACAGTTTGGGAACAGCTACCAGAAAGCCTCCCTCCCTCTCTCTCTCTCAATCTCTCATGTCTTCACCAGATGGGCCTATGACAGAGGTGAGCCTGAGAAAAAACGTTCCCCCAAAGGTAGTAATACACTGGTGGGTTCATATTGGAAGACAAGAACTTTCTGGACCTAAGCCATGGAGGGCGTTATAGTTCAAAGCCAGCTCCTTTTGTCCTGGAGAGAAGCTGTCCTCAATCAAGCTGTTTGAACAAGGCAGTTACAAACTTCATCTAACCAACTCCTGTTAACATTCCAGCTGCAACATATTGGACCTGCTGAATTCTCCAGATTTCAATGGCAGCCCCATGTAGAGTATATCACAGTAGTCAAGACAGGATGGACAAGATGTGTTGTGCTCTGTGTGTGTGGGTGTGTGGGTGGTTGTAAAGCAGGATCAACTACATGTTTGCAGTTAACATCTACCTTCTCACAAATGGTCTCCAAGGATACGATTGGAGAAAAAAAATCATTCTAGCCAGCAACCTTTCCAATATCAAAAGAAAGACGGATGATGATGATGATGATGATGATGATGATGATGATGAACGTATTGTTAACTTCATTTATACTCCTCTTTTTCTCCAAAACTAGGGACTCAAGATGGCTCATGGATTAAAAATCGATTGTCAGTGCTGCAGAATATCCTTCCCCAACCAGATGTCCTCAGAACATCTCAGCTACAACTTTTTGTCTGCTGCAGACAACAATTAAATGGCCAAGGATTACAGGAGCTCTAGATATTTTAATCTGGGAAACATCAGGTTAGGGATGGAGGAATGAATCCAGGAAGCCTTCTCAATTCAAATATTAAAACATGTACGGTCAGTCTTCCACATTTGTGGGTTTCACTTTTGTGGATTTGATTATTCACGGATGATTTGCTGTCACCTCTGCAGCCTCCCTATACCATTTTTAATAGGGACTACAAGCATTGTGAGACTGAGAAACTGCAAATGAGGCATGTAAGTTCCTGTTAAAAATGGTGTGGGGCGGCAGTGGAGGTGTCAGGAAGCCCCACTAGCCACCCACTTTTGCCTTGTGAAGGAACCCTGATGCACCAAAGGAATCCATGGTGGGCTAAATATGGTGGCCATACTTTTTGCATGTGTTAAATATGGTTTGGGAGAGCCTAGCATTAATCACGATTTTTCCACTTTCACAGGAGTCCTGTGCCCCTAACCCTAGCAAACGTGGAAGAATGACTCTAGTTCCATTCAACTGAAGGGTCTTGGGCAGTGTATCTGAATGCATGCCCTAAGTCTCAGAAGAGCTAAGCAATAAACGAATTTCCCCATTCTGTTTTTTGGAATCTGGACAGATCCATGACAATATGCTTAGAGTCCTGTTTTTCACCATAGCATGACTGAGCAAAGCCATGATTATGAGATTTTTGTGTACCCTGCACAATCTGAAGGAAATAGTTGTTCAGTCCAACTTACCATCTTCTCTGTAGTCAGAAGGTTCAGGAGCCTTGGTAGCTGTCACATCTTTCTCAGATGGTGGAGCTGGGCTAGCTTGGATCTGGAAAACAAGAAATGCAACAGCAAAGAGAAGGCAAAGGGTCTTCATGGTTGACTGTCAGCCACAATCTCAACAATAGCTCAAGGAGACAAAGGCTCAAAGAGGACGATGCTGGAGAATGAGCAGAAGAGTATGCAGGTAACTGGTATTTATACCATTTTTAAGGTGAGGTTACCAGGAAATCAGCTGGAGTTACGTTACTTCTCCAAGATTGGTGCCAAGATCAGATGTCATCTGTCAGCAATTAATGATAGATGGAAAGGGGAATCGTTCAGATCACTTTTGGCATAATTTCATTTTCATTTTCTGGAATTAGCCTTCCTTTGACTTGCCTTGTTTTCACAGGTGCTGCTCAGTTATGCAATTCTATTTGATAGAGGCTCTCCAAGACCTCAGTTAGAACATTGCAAAGATCTCCACTCAGATGGTTTTTATTCCAGGTGTTCTGGGGTCAAACTAAAGATTTAGCTGCATAAATAGGTCTGGAGCTATAGCAACACAATTGCGTTCAGATCAAGGAATAGTACCACCTCATCTAGCTTGGGTTAGACCTCACTAGGAATACTGTATCCAGTTCCGGGCAACACAATTTAAGAAGGATATTGACAAGCTTAAACATGTCCAGAGAAGGGCAATCAACATAGTCAAAGTTCTGAAGCCAAGCCATATGAGGAATGGTTGAAAGAATTGGGACTGTCTAGTCTGAGAGGAGATGTAATAGCCACCTTCAAATATCTGAAAGAGTGTCACATCGAAGATGGAGCGAAGTTGCTTTCTACTGTTCTGGATGTAGAACCTGACCCAGTGGAGTCAAGTTGTATGAAAAGAGGTGCCTGCTAAACAGCAAAAAGAAGATTTTGATGGAAAGAACTGTTCAACAGTAGACTAGTCTCCCTCAGAAGGTAGGGGACACCCCTTCAGAATAGGATTTTAAATAAACATTGGGTGTAGACCTTTCAGAGATACTCTAGTAGTGGATTCCTTCACTGACCGAGAGTTGGACTGAACAGCAGTTGAGATGTCTTTCAACTTTTTGATTGTAGAATTGACATTCCCCACTCCAATCCTTCAGCATTCAGTCACAGAACTGACAATTTGATTGGTCTAGCATCTAAAAATCATGGCCCCAACGCCTTTAGTGTTTTTGTTTTTTAAGACAAGAATTACAAAATCATTGAGCTGTCAATTTCTAAAGCAAAATTGGTCCAAAATTGATCCTAATGAACTATGCTTTCAAGAGGAAAAGAATATCTTTTAGACTTCCCTCAGTACTACCTCGGGAACAATTATAAAAGAATATAAAGGGAATGGTCCCATGGTCCTAGAACTGTTTTATAATTCCCCAGATTTGCCCTGTTTCATGACAAGGAAGACTTTTTCTATGCCACAGCTGGACCATTGCCATGTTGAAGATGGTTTCTGGACACCTCTAGGAGTATTTGAAGCATCATCTCCTCTTTCAACCAGAAAATCAAGAAGTAAGATGAAGTAGAAAAGTGGGAAGAAGAAAGAGAAACCAGAATGTTTTAAAGTAGCTGGAAAAAAAAAAGGTGCAACAACTGAGTCCAATCAGGGCTGTCACTGCCAAAGTGGGACAATAGGATATGACAGAGGCTGACAGTGGGGTCCAGGGGGAGCACCCCTGCTCCTTCCATACATCTGAACTTTCTAGAATTTAGATCAGCACTCCTTCTTTGTCAAGTGTGGGCAAATATCAGCCTTGGGGCTGCATGTGGCCCACCTTGACCCATTTTGTAGGCTCCACCAATGCTGTCCCCTCCCACATGCCCTCGGATGCCAAAAGAAAAATTTCAGCTAATAATGGGGTTTAACTTTCCCAGAACCCTTGATGGAGGTTTGCATGGAGAAGGGCCACATTTCTCCATTGCATAGAGTTCATGTTTGTTTGTTTGTAAAAAAAATGAGCATTTGTGCAGCTTTAAATTGCATGGTCTTTTTCTTTTTTGCAGTCTGCAAACCATTGTGGTTTTACATTGGCTCCTGGAGGCTTCAATGCACATTTGCATGGTATCATGATTCTTCTCTAAGCCTTCCCTAATTCCTCTCCGCTCTCAAGAAAAGGCCTCTGGAGACAGACATATTGTCCATTCTAGTATTGATTTTTTTAAACCTGTTGTGATGATCTCTGGGCTAGTGCTGCATGTGGTGCATTCTGCGGGCCAAAATTCAGTGCCTGAGCCCACAGAAGTAGCCCCCTATTGCAGGTTTGTTGTTCAGCTGTGGCTGTGGAAGGCTGAAAATAGAAGGTACGGTAGCTGTAAAAGGAGGAAAATCAGAGGGTTCTTTTGGACAGGAAAGCAGGAGGAAGTTTTCCTATGACCTTTCAGAACATCATGCTGTTACTCTGAAAATCTGAGGGTCCCAGAGGGACACTTCAATATGCTCCAAATGATGGGGAAAGTAAAGCTCAACGGAGCACAAGCAACAGCAATGGGAGAGGCAGGGTAACCTAGCGAGATCTTTTACCCAGTTTTTATGGGGTCAGGCTCAGTCAGAAATCACACAAAAAGGTCCAATGAATGACTTTATTGAACAGTAATAACTCTCATCCATGCAAACACACATACACACATCCAAGAGCTAAAAGAAATAAAAAGTGGAAATAAAATAGAGAGATTGTTGAAGGATTCGTAGTTTAGGTGATGCTGCACCTTTTCCTGAAGTCCTTGGTCTGGGAAGCAGCGAAAGAAACGGAACTCAGCAAAGAGACGCCGAGGAGATCGCACGGCTATCGAGAAGGGGGACCGGCCAGTTGGTATGACTGGGAGGCATCTTCTCTTCTTCCCTCCCTTCTCTCTAAAACTAGTCCAAAAACAGGGACTATTTGTAGGAAAAATTTACTTTGAAGGCAAATCCTCTCCCAGGGAGGACAAAAGGGGACAGCAAAGGAAAACAGCTCCACACCTGGCACTTTCTTTGATAGCGGAAGATAACAAGGTGTCATCCAAGTAGCAGGATCTTCCGCCGCTTTGAGGCTGAGGTATGAGTTTCTGGAGATAGATTTGATAAGATTTTATTGCTTCCAGCGCCCAACTTTATGGGAACACTCTTACTCCCTTCAAGTTAACTCCTTAAAGGTTGATGGCCTTTTGTCCATCGTGGGTTATCACAACATGAGGTCTCCTGTGGCTACATGACTGGGGAGTTTACTGGCCTGACCTGGTTCTTCGATCTTACGACCATTATTGCCTTTGTGCTCATCTGGGTGACCTCTCTGGTGGGTTAGATTAATTTTATATTAAAGTTGTAGACCCTGGGACAGGGTTTACCAAGGGGCCAACAATGCCTTCCGAACAGCTGTCAATCCATTGTCTCTCGGAAAAACAAAATGGACTCAAAAGGAATGAGGAAGTCCTATTTCCAGAAGAATGAATTACAACTTGGTTTTTGTTCTCTTTGTCTCTAATGCCAGTATTCAGAAGGTTCTTTGTTTAATCTGTTTTGACAGTGGAGTTGATTGCCCCTAACCAACAAGGGGTTATTTTGTTTTCACACACCCCAAAAACAAGGAAATAACTCGGCAGAAGTATTATGCTCAGTTTAGTCCAATCCACCCTCTTGGGAGTTGTCAGTCACATGTCATAAGGGGAGTTGCATTCCAGACTATGGCTCCAATGACTTTGTCCCCTCTTCATTCCATGTTTGTGACATATTTAATAAGAACAAAAAGACGAACTTGGTTTGGGGGGAGGAGGAAGTACTGGTTGCCCCTCTTTACTCCACAGTCTGCCTGAGCTCCCCAAAAGAGGGAAAAGATTCCCTTGGTGCTCTCAGAATACGGAAAGTGGAAGGAGTAAAGCACCAAAGGCCAAGCCATGGTAGAATGTGAATCATGGACTTGGAGTCAGAATCAGTAGGAATTTCAGGCAAAGTCAGAGTTGGAAGAAATGCACCAATTCTGCCTTCAAGTTCAAAATGAAAACCCATAATATTAAAACAATATGTGGTGGTCACCTGGATCTTTTTTTCCAAAGAAAGCAGGGTTCATGCCCAGTGAGCTAGCTGATAAGCCACACTGAGAAAGAGAGATCAAAGTTTTATCAGGAATACAAGGCACACAATAAATCAAGTGTTCCCTGAACACAAACCAAACTACATCTCTCATCCTTTATAAGGATTACAGGGTCTGCCCTAAGGAGAAGATAACTCTATACATATAGTACATTATTATGGCAACATTCAAGCACTGCACATGTACATATAGCTGACCCCAAATTATATTACCAAATCGCACCTGGGGTTGTGAAATTTCATATTACAATGAAGCTTAATGAAGCTAGAGGTAACTTTAGTTCAGCTCTTGTAGTCAAACCCCCTCCCATTAGCCTGGTCTGGTATGCTCCAGACTTTGCAGGCCATAGAGCTAACCATGCTCTAGCATCTACTGGCACCTGCTTCCCCATTTTGGCTTGCTTCACTTAGCTAGTCCACTATTATTCAAAGCTTTGGATCAGTGGCGTAGCTTGACGCAAGTGGATTAGGGGCAAGGGGCAGAGGCATGAAGGGTAGGGCTATGGCTTACATGGACATGGCTACAGCACATGTGGGTGGGTGGGCGGCATGCATGGATGTGGCTATGGCACATGTGGGCAGGGCAACAGGGCACATGGGAGGAGTACAGCATGTGGGGGTGGGGCTACAGTGCACAGGGGAGGAGCCATGGCATGCATGGGCATGGCTACAGTGCATAGGGGAGGAACTACGGCACATGAAGCAGGGGTACAATGCATGGGAAGGCAGGCAAGGAGCAGTGGCACCCCCAAAAAAACGCCACCCAGGGCACCCCCTTGCCCCCCCCATCCCTATGCAACTGCTTTGACTCTCTTGCAAGCCTTGCCTTGTTTCTCTTCTGCTGTTGGCTGCTTGCTAAAGCGACTGGTCAGTTTTTGGACTCCGGGCTCTCTCATGGTGAACATATCATTTTATGCTTATATTTTACCTTTAAACTTTATTAACTGTCTTGTTTCTTGCCTATTTCCTTTCATAGGAATTTAGGAAAGCATTCTTGTTCAGAACACTTCATGCAATAAATCTGTTTTAGGCCCTAGCAATCTAAGTAGCCTGAAGATTCAAAGGGTTGTGATGAAATGCCTTGTGCTACCACTTTACTACAGAAAATTTGTTATCACTGATTACTATGCAGCTGACATTTATGGAGGTGTCAGAGCTGAGCAGTGGAAAAATAGAGAGTTGGAAGCAGAGTCAGAGTTAAAGATGTAGTTAGCAGCCTCATAACCCTGGTCAAAGTGAAAGAGAACTCAGCCAAGGACAGGGCACAGATTGGAAGGGGCCTGCAGGGTGCTGGATTTGCAATGCTAGCAGAGGTGTTGGCTGAGAAGAGAATGGGAGTGGGGCAGATCACGTGAGGTGTCCCCCTGTATAGGTATGCTTCTGAAAGGACAGTGAAAAGGCAGACCTACGGGGGAGAAATGATTTTTTTAAAAAAAAAAAGCACTGATGCTTGTCTCTGACAAAAGTCAGGTAGGGAAACGATACCTTAGAGGTAGGGAAAAGCTGACACAAAGCTAAGCGACAGATTTCAGAAGGATAGGAACACAAGAAATGGAAACAAGAGAGTCAGACAGAAGGAAGAATTGATTCTGGTTTTTGGGAACTATGAATGAGTGAGAAGTTCAAGTGTTAGCTTGCTATTTTCTGCATCTTCATAAACTTCCACTTCTTTTCTTTTGCCACTGTTTCTGTCTGTTCATATTAAGATTGTTGGGAGGCCTGGTCATACTTATTCCATAGAACACACCAAAACAACACAGTCACCAATCCACAATGGTGGGGAGAGTCACCTTGAGGCCCAAGTACCCAATCTAGGCAGGGACTGATGGTAGGAAAGGGCAAGGGGAGTGACAGGAATCCCAGGCTGGAACTGTGGGGATCAGCTTGTCAAGAGGGTGTGTCATAGAGAGCTTTTGGCAGCTGGAGGTAAATGTAATTCCCTCTCTGTAGGAGTTGGGTTCTGCAGAAAATAGGGGACAGATGACGTGTATATGGTCCTTGCCATCATAGAATCAAAGAATCATGGAAATATAGAGTTGGAAAAGACCACAATGGCCATCCAGTCCAACCCCCTGCCATGCAGGAACAAACACTCGAAGCACACCCAGCAAATGGCCATCCAGCCTCTGATTAAAAACCTCCAAAGAGGGAGGAGACTTCACCACACTCTGAGGCAGCATATTCCACTGTCGAACAGCTCTGACTGTCAGGAAGTCCTTCTTGATGTTTAAGTGAAATCTCTTTTCCTCCCTCTTTTCTCAGACAGACAAATTCTAGAATCTGTGGCCACATTCTGACCACCGTCCATTCAATGAAATGTTTCTCAAGTAGCAGAAAACTCTGACAAGGAGAATCCTGGACGGATGAGAATGTTCACAGTTTGGGACTTATTCTGTGCAACTTTCATGCACCATTTTTTTTCCACAGAAAACAACATTTTCTGCACAGAAATTTTATTTTCAACAAAGGAAATGTCACCTCAACAGAGAAGGCTATTTTGCACCCCAAAAAAATGTGTCAAATTTGTGCAGAATAAGTCCCCAAATATAGCATTTTCTGCATGGGAAACAGAAGTATTGCTTTCTGGGTAGAAAATGCTGTTGGTGCGGAGAAAATGCTCTTTTCTATGCAAAAGCACGATATGCACATTTTGCACAGAATAAGTTCCCAAAACAAATGGTTCTTCAAAAACTATGCATCTGGAAGAATTTTTTTAAAAAAATTATTCATTTCTTCCTTCAAGAACAAAATTAGTGAAGAATTATATCCATCATCACTCTACATCGTGCTAGGACCAGCCCTAACATTCAGTTGCTATTCTCTTCCTGTAATTGGAGGCAAGCTAATCAGTCAATCTAGAGATAAGGCTCTAACTTTAAAAAAAATGGTGTGGTGGTCTCAGGCCACCCCAGTTTTATGACAATTTTTTTATGCAAACAGATAATACAAAACCAAAAAAAAAAAAAAAGGACAAGAGACTGTGATCAACAGGCAATTTATTGAAAGATGCATAAAAAATTATTCTCATTGATTGCAAAACATTCTATCAAGGTGTTACCCTGTGTACTGGGGGTCCCGGGAGGGACACCAAAATGTGCTCAAATAAAGGTGGGGAAAATTAGCTCAGAGCACTGCTTAGCGTTATGAGAGGCAGGGTAACGTAGCGAAATCTTGAACCCTATGTCTACGGGGTCAGGTCGAGTCAAGGAGCACACAGAACTTGAAACAATAAATGATATTTTATTAAATACAGGCAAACAGTGTATGTAACACACTCACACAAGATAACTAAAGGAAATAAAGGTTGGAGTAGTATAGAGGGATTTTTAGAGGAGTTGCTGGTTTGGATGATACTTCACCTGTCCTGAAGCCCGGAAAAATAGAGAGCGAAGCTGGGGTGCGATGGAGCTCAGCACATGGAACTGAGGGGAGGCTCGCCAAGCAAAGCGGCAGCAAGATGGGATGAAACTCGGGAGCGATCCGAGAAAGGTCTCGGAATCAAGGGTTTTTATAAGAAGGATGTGACTGCAGGCTATGCCGTACTTGGGGGAAAACAATAGATTTGGAATTGGAGACAAAGCCTCCAAAAGGTCAGAATCTGAATGATTGAGTTATCGCAGAGGTTCTCAATACAGTAGCCAGTATGCAAACACAGAGTACTTGGGTACTGTATAGATTACCCATCAAGCTGCCAGCACGGGGCAGAGGCTCTTTTGTAGGTTGCGTGCATACCTAATCAGAGTATTTGCCTGGAGGTCTCCTAAAGCAACGGGTCAGCTATTCTTGGCCTGCCTGTATTGTTATTTCAATATTACGGCAATTAATGGCCGAGCTTGTTTACGTGCTTGTCCGGTGGCCTCGCAAGCACATGGAGGGGAATAGACAAGTGAAGCCGAATTGTGATATCAAAAGGATATCTTTTAATATCCCCAAAGCTCGGACTAGCCAGGGCAGTAACAACCCCCCCCCCGAAAATGGGCGATGTTGGGGACAATATCGGACATTTTCCAATCAAAAAGCAAAAATCAATTTAGAGCCAAATAGGGGCTTGCAGGTTGGTAGCCGTATCACTCCTTAGGAAAGGGAATTCCGGGAAGAGCAAATGATTACTATCTTATAAAGACATTCTTAACTAAAAACCTAAACCTAAACACACGTACACCAATGCAATAATAAACAATTAACCAATAAACAAGGTCCAGTGTCCCGTCAATAGGGAACTGCCGAAAAATGAGCAATGGTAGTAAATAGCAAATGCAAAATGAAGCAATCAATGAAATACGGTAAGTCCAATGCATGGGTCTGGCAATGAAGGCAATCCAATGAGCAAACACTTCAATGTGGAATGAAAGTTCATAGTCCGGGGGAGGTGGGGTGCAAGCAAGAGTCTTGACACCCCCCGCTTGCAACAGGAAAAGCCTCTTAGCTGGAACAGGCGAGCAAAGCATAAGTCCATCCAGGCAACGGAGCAGGAACAACAACAAAATGTCCAAGTCGGTGCAGTCTGGCTTGCTGCAAGTTCAGGAGCAAAGAGTCTTTGCAGAGTTTGGAACCTGGAATAGTCCATTGGTTTTCTCGGGTCAGCAAACGGTAGTAGGAATGGCAAAAGGTTCGTCATGGCACACGGAAGGCTGCACGGTCACCTTCCCTCACAGTCACGGGTGTCGTAGAAGAACCGGGAATCTCCAAGTCTTGGCCATCAGATGGAGCAGCAACTTTCTTCATCACCCCCCCCCCACGGTACTCGGGGGCGATGGTACGACCTCGGGATCTTCCCAGTCTTCTGGATCAATGGACCTATTATAGCTTCAACAGAAGAACTGACATGATCATTATCCAATGTTTACCATAAATGCAAATTTCCGGCTCAAAGCCTACTGGGATTTCGAGCTGAAATGGGAAATTTTGCTCACAATGATCTGGAAGGATTGGTGGGAGTGAGGGCTTAAATAGCTCCCAAGTATGAAGCAGTTTTGGCCGTAGGAAGGCCGAGAAGGGAGAGAGGCTGTGGATTCAGAACCCGCAGCAAACAGTCAGCCCTAGCAAGGTCTAATAACCCAGCACCACGAAGGAAACCTGGATTATGAAGTTCCCATCCACGCGCTGGTCCTGAGACTGGGTCACCCAGAGTCGTCCCCGAATGAAGTCATTCCAGAACAAGATGGGCTTCCAGTTGGCAGACAAATGGCAGTACGCCAAAGTCCCCCCTTCGCTCAAACCTAGAGCCTGACTCCAAGCCTGATGATGTATACTGAGGGCTTCGGGGTCTGCAGGAATGGTGCCGGTGGTTAGATGTAGGTTCTGAGTGCACAACCTCCCTACCTCAAGAAAGCTGGATTCCGAGGCAGGCCTGAAAGATAGTCGCCTTCTGATAGGCTTTTTAAACCAAGGGGACATTTACCTTTAAACAGTTCACAACAACAACACTATTACAACTACTTACATAGCTGAACTATTTACAGTGTTAGGGGATCCAGAGGGGTCGCCACTCCGCCTCTATTCCCTTCAGACAATGGCCGTTCAACCATTGTCGAATGCCTCGTAGATTGAGACAAGGGTCTCGGACCAATTAATGGCTGGCACTTCCTTGCGACTCAAGGAAGTCTGGAAAATCATGGAGCTCACATTGGGTCTTTCGGCACTGGGATCTTCTGGCTTAGGGATGACCACTGATGCAGGATCAACCAGCTGACCCTTCCATTCCTTCAATTGTGTCAGTTGGTGGGTCTCTGAAATTACGTGCAAGAGCGGCAGTGCCCACTCATTGCTGGAGACCCTTTCGGCCAAATCAAAGTGGAGGCTGGTATCTAATCCACATGCCTCCCGAAATAATGTCTTTTGT
The DNA here is from genome assembly GCA_030412105.1 of Cyclura pinguis. Taxonomy (NCBI): domain Eukaryota; kingdom Metazoa; phylum Chordata; class Lepidosauria; order Squamata; family Iguanidae; genus Cyclura; species Cyclura pinguis. The sequence continues at coordinate 8,898,776 of CM059599.1, read as the reverse complement.
GGCATAATGGTGACGGAGACAGAGCCGAGGACTGTCTTGGCCCCTCTCAAAATCACTAGTGTCACAATAACGTGGGTACCACTGAACATGAAGGCCAGCTGGCACCAGAACAACTTTTCGGAGGGGAAGGCAGTAGCCATGTCCTCTTCCATGTGGCATTTAGAACTCTCCTTTGTTGAAATCTCCCCAGATGGACTGCAGCAAAGGGGGGTTGTGGTGTCACCACAGGGAGTGCCAGGGCAAGAGCCATTGCTGACCTCTGCTCTGGCTGGGTAGGAACCTCTTGCTGTTTAAATCCCCAGTCTCCTTTGAGATTCCCCTGAAAGATGGCATGGAGAGGACGGACTCTTCTGGCCAAGGCCTCAAGGAAATCTCGGGGAAAACTGCTAAGTTCCAACCGGGGGCTCAGAGCAGGGACAATGGAGAGCTTGGGAGGCTTGGGGCTGGCTTCCCCTTGCTGTGTGTCCTCCCTTTCCTGGCTCTCACACATGCTAGCAATGTCAAACTTGGTGGAGGCTTCCACATCTCCCAACTGAAAGAATGGTGCTTCCTCCTGAACCTTAGCCTGGTGCGATCCTTCTAGGTGCTCTGAAAGCACTATGGTCTCAGAGGTGGCTGGATTCACACTTGGGGCTGTGTCATGAGGAGGGGCAATCTGTCTATTTCTAGTGCTCCCTGGGCGCTTGTGTTCTCTGCAGGGCTTAGGTTGGGTTCCGCCCCCACCATATACGGTCAAGCGGATAGCATCAGGGGTGGGTTAACGCTGTCTTCTCAAGTTAGGGAGCAGCACCTTTGGCGCTGCTCCAGAGTCTGCAGGAGGGGTGTCAGGGGTCTTTTCCCTATCGGTCCTAGTGCCTGCCTTCACCCTAGATCTACCCCATCTGTTGGGCTTCAGCTGAGCCACAACTCTCTGGGGGAGATCCCGGGACCGAGGGCACCCCTATCCTGACAGCTCTAAGCCAGGGTAATATCCAGCCGGAGGGCGACCTTTGGTCACCGCATTCACATGCTGGCTATTTCTCAGCTGGACCTGCCTGTCCAGGGCGTCAAGCAGCTCGCTCATAGGTCTCCCATCGAACTGGCTCATGTCCAGTCCTAGCTGTATTAACATGCCCAAGATTCTTACTCTGTCCGAGGAGCACGTCTGGGCCGTGGGGTCATACCCACCAGACGTCTCCTGAGGACAGCCTGAGTCAGAGGGCTGTTTGGGGGCAGTTGGCTGCTGTGGAGGACTTCCTTCCTTGCCGGGCTGGCTGCGGAAATCCCGTCCCTGCCACTGCCTGTTTTCCTGTCTGGGTGGCGATCGCGAGTTCCAATTCCCTCGTGGAATGGAATTCGGAGCCATTTTCCTATGCTGGGAATGGGGCCCATAGTTCGAGTAGGTAACCTTGGCTATATGTTCCCAATTCCCGGTGTCCTTCCTATGCATCTTAGTGGGAGGTCTTAGGGATCCTGCCTCGTGGATCAGGTCGGAGACCTGCCAGAGGTTGTTCCCGAACTCTTCCCAGTTGGTGGTGGCTGGATCCACCAAACCTAAAGCCATCTTGGTCTCATGGTTAAGACCTCCATACAAGAGCGTCTTAAATTCGAGGCCGTTAAAGTCATATCCATGGGGCGTCAAGGGGACCTTCTCGACCAGAATGGTGAGGAGCTGCTTCCGTGCCACGTAAGCCTCAGGGTTCTCATGAGGACCCTGTTGCTCCATGACATACAGCACACCTGCACTCAGTCCGGGCCACAAAATCCTCACTACCTCTCTCATCCAGTCGTGGGCCTCGAGCCTAACCAGGCCTCGAGCCGCCACAGCTGATTCAAGAGTAGGGAGCTCGGAGGGAGACATACAAAGCCGAGCCAGCTGGGTCAGGTCCTGACCATTGGCTGTCGGGTGAGAATGGATCACCGCATTCAACCACATGATCCTGGTGGTTCTGTTGAATGGACCTAACTGGTCTGCTATGGCTTTGGACTCGGTAGCACGCCAGGGGATCCTGGTCTCGGTGACCTGCGTCTCCTGTGTCTCTTGCCTCTCTGAACTGCCTTCTCCAAGGGGGGTGGTCCGTCTTGTCATGGACCATGTCTCTACAGGGTTGACTTGGGACCTCAGGGTCGCTCCAGTCTGGGTTGTGGGGAACGGTTGCCTGAGCATCCTCTGGCAGTGTCTCCCCAGAAAAGTCCTCCGCAAACGTTGGGAGCAGCTCCGGGCAGACAGCTGAAATTAAGGCTTTGCGTGTTTGGAGCTGGCTCTCCAGCGCAGCAATCTGTTTCTGGCAAGCTACATGGCTAACAGCCTCTTGCTGTACTCTCACTTTCCCCACCATGAACTTAGCCACAGACTGGGCATGATCCAGCTCAGCCTCTAAGGCATGGGCTTTCTCCTCCCAAGTTTGCGCTACTACCTGGATGTTGTTAAGCTTCTGTGCTGACGCCTGCACTACGGACGCAAAAGTTACTTTGTCCGCGCACAGCATTTCAACCTCAGCCTGAAGCCGGGCATTCTCCTTTTCTATGCTCGCTAATTTCTCTCTGGTCTCTACCAGGGCACTACTAGCATCTCTGGCCACAAGCCAAAGTCCCCAAGCGGCCAAAGCGTCCTTAGACGGCCCGAATGGGTTCTTTGATTTCTGTGCCAGGGTGTATGCTTCATGGAGTGTAGTAAAGGGATCGGCCATCTGGAAGATGGTGTCCTTCCAGGGCCATTGCCCCTTACTCAATACCCATCTCTCTAGTTTACCTCTGACCTCTTCCTCCAACATGAGGTCCTTGATGGTGACCTTACTACTCTCTGCCATTTTCCGCACAAACCACAACAATCGCTAACACTATCTACAAACTACAAACTACACACCACAAACTACGAATGGGACCAGGAACTGGAGTGACGGGAAGGATCACCTAGACCCCTGGAGGACTGAAGGGAAACGAACTCTGCGAAACATCTCTAGGAAAGAGGGACGGGAACCTATCTCCAGCCTGCCCAAACAAAGTCACTTTGGTACTCCCAAGCCCGGTTTGCCACCTCGACAGCACTGGGGACCAAAGGAGGAGGTAACGGTTTGGGGACAGAGAGGTCACCTAGACCCAGGGAACCATCAGGAGTACTCCGCCTACCTGAAGGGGGGAAACGAACGCTCTGGAACTTACTACGCCGCCTGACCAAGCAGCGGGGGAAAAGGGATGGGAACCTAAACCAAAATCGTTCCTAACAGTTTTTCGGGTGAGGGGCACTTACCTCTACCTCGGGACAAATTTCTTAAAACCCTACACAAGTCGGGACGCACCCGAAATTCCAACAGCTGGGACGCACCTGCACTTTAACAACTATCAGCGGGACGCACCCGCACTCTCAAAGCTACACAACAACAACAACTGATGGGACGCACCCATACTCTCTGGGGGGGGGAGAGAAAGGAGGAGGGACTCCTTTCCTAAGTGCTTTTCTGCCTTGCCACTACGGTGTTGGATGAGTGTAGACTGTTCCTATCGTGCTAACACTGTAACACTTCAGATCCCAGCCCACGATAGACCCCAAGTTAGGGATGTGATTCCCAGGACAGCTTGTGCACACCCCTTGCTGTCGGACGATGGTTCACCGCCTAGTGCTAGTGAGTCAGCTATTCCTGGCCTGCCTGTATTGTTGTTTGAATATTAAGGCAATTAACAGCCGAGCTTGTTTACGTGCTTGTCCGGTGGCCTCGCAAGTGTGTGGAAGGGAATAGAGAAGTGAAGCCAAATTGTGATATCAAAAGGATATCTTTTAATATCCCCAAAGCTCGGACTAGCCAGGGCAGTAACAAAGGGATTTCAGCATCTTTTTCCATTCTTTAGAAAAAGCAGCATTTGTTGCTTCTTTTATTTGAGCAAGTGTTGTACTGCTCCTTAAAGATAAAGCCTGAAGTACAGGCTAAATTCCAGGGCAGGCAATATCCTTTCCGGCCAAAACAAGGCTGTCTGATTCTTCGAAACAGGGCAGTTGCTTCTTCCTTCAGTCCTTTCTCTGCATGAAAAATTCAACATGATCATAATGATACTGCTGACCATCTCACCAAAACATAAACAGGAAAAACAAAACGGTCTTTTCCCCATTTTTAAAGTGAGAAATGGGGTACAATGTAGATGCTATTTATTGAATGGAATTTAGAAGCACTTATGTGAGAGCCAGTGTGGTGCAGTGGTTTGAGCATTGAACTATGACCCTGGATACCAAGGTTTAATTCCCCACTCAGCCATGGAAACCCACTGGGTGACCTTGGGTGCATTGCATACTCTCCACCCCAGAAAACCCCATGATAGGTTCACTTTAGGGTCACCATAAGTTGGAAATTACTTGAAGGCACAAAACAACACCGTAATGGAGATACAACCTACAGGATGTAACGCAAAGAGCGAGGGTGTTATAGTGGTTTGAGTGTCTGACTAAGACCCCAGGAGAACAGAGTTCAAATCTCCATTCATCCATGGAAAGAAAATCATTGAGTAAGTTATACCCTCTCACCTCAATGTGGTCCAGGGCACCTAGATGGCTCAAGAGCCATTTGTATAATCTTGTGGCTTTATTCTTCTCTTGGTTTCCACTTCCTGAACACCAGTTAAACAGGAGAAGTTGAAGCATGCACGTATTTGTTTAGAGTTTCCACTCCTTGACTGTGTTTGTTGTGTGCCTTCAGATTGTTTCCAGCTTATGGTGACCATAAGACAAATCTATCACAGGGTTTTCTTGACAAGATTCATTCAAAGGAGGGTTTGCCTTTGCCTCCTTCTGAGACTGAGAAAGTGTGACTTGCCCAAGGCCACCCAGTTGGTTTCCATGGCCAAGTGAGGACTCAAACACTGATCTCCAGAATAGTCATCCTCATCCTCATCATCATTGTCATCATCTTCCTAACAATATTAGAAAAAGAAAACAGCAGTAGTCTCAGCAGTGCTAGCTGCTCTGGAAACAATTCCAAATGAACTGACAAAACCTCTGAATGACATTTGCATAGATAAGGTCACAACAGTATGAAAACAAAACGCAACATTGCTTGGAAGGTGCCACAGTGTATGATGAGATCTCACTGATTCCTAGATCCCTGGATAGAATCCAGCTAGTTAGTGATGGTCCAAAACTCCTTTTGGCAACACTTATTGGACTATGCAACCAAGAAGAAGAAGGAGGAGGAGGAGCAGGAGGAAGAGGAAGACTGGCATAAAAACAGCACCACTGAAAAAAATAGACAATTGAAAGAAACAGAATAGGCTTTGCTGCCATTTTAAAAATGAAAATGAAACGAAAGAGGAGCTGATCCCACCACCTTCCAGGGATAGTTCTACAATCAGTGCGCTGCTACTGAATATGTCAGGTCACATATAAGCATCTACCTGGTCTTCTGGGTGTTATAACATGATGAAACTCAAAAATGACAGTTCATTTTAGGGTCAACATTTCAAGAAGTCTCACTGCCTCAGTGCCTTCTTTTGCCTTTTCCTGCAAACTTTGCCATCTCGAACAATCTGCCTCATCACACTTCCCTCTCTCATTGAACCAGAAGCTAAGCCGGATATGACAGTTCTTCCAGCTATGGTCCTAGGATATTTGCACATCCCACAGAACATATCAGATGAATATTTATTCAATTCAACTCACCATCTGCTTGAAGAGCAGCAATCTCCAGTTTCTTATCAGTCTTTGTTCCAATTTCATTTGGTGGATTTGGTTTGCTCTGTACCTGGAAAACCAAGAAAGTGAGAAGAAAGAGAGGGTAAAGAATCTTCATGGCCAAACAGTGGCTGCAGCCTAAATGCCAATGAAAGTAAAAGAAACCCTCAAGAGATGAAGTTCTAGAGAACCTTGAGAACAATTTTCCAAATCCTTGGTATTTATACAGTTTCTCCTGGCAAAATGCTCAGGAAACTCCCTATGGAATTTTGTTCTATCTCAGAGGCTGCAGCTAACACAGTTAAAACTTAGCTTTCAGTGGCCACCCGAAATTACTTGAAACCATTTGAAATATTTTCTGTTTACAGTTCACCTACTCCTTCAACTCCTTCTTTCTCTTTGGTCTACAACTTATTCTTGGAGCTCTATTTCTGGTCTTCTTACGCCAGCCTAAATCCAATTGTGAGTCCCAGCTAGAGCTGACCCATTGCCTTGCTAAGGCTCTTTCTGCAGGATTGTCATCCTGCCCTGGGGATAGGAAAAGGACAGGACCGGGACAACGCTTATGTTTGACATTGTCCCAGACCCACTCTTTTCCCATCCCTAGGTGGTACAATTGTGCTGCAAATAATTGATGGGTTTTCCCTGTCAATGACCAGCAATCACGCTACCCTCCCACTACATTTGCTGTGGAGGTTGTGCAAGCGCGATGGCTGCACTTCCTGCCCCAGTGCAGCCTGGGACAGTGTCCAGCTGTGCTGCAGAAGAAAGAGATGTGGACATCACACTTTCTGGTTCCTGGAGGCAGCCAGTGTGGAGGGGAGTGCTCCATTGCACTCCTCTCCCAGGAGAGCCATTGCTGCCATCATCACCAGACACTGCTGGGACAGAGGTAAGCTGCAGAAAGGGACTTAGTTCCAATGAGAACTTAATAAGTCAATGCATATGTGAGTTCCATTGATCTACTCCAGTTGAGTCTAACTATTGCACTCAGGCCACTGAGTGGAATCCATTCATGTTGATGCAGGGTGGGACTACACTTTATACTGTCCCTGATGGGTTTTCCCCATCAATGACTGGCTATTGCACCACCAGGATGTACTCACCTTATCTGCAGAAGCCCTGGAAGTGCAATGGCTGTGCTTCCTGCCCCAGTGCAGCGTGGGAAACTACCTGGCAGTGCTGTAGCTGGAAAAGGCATGGCCATTGCACTTTCTCGAACATGGGGCAGCTGATCTGGAGGGGAGCACTCCTGTTGCACTCCCCTCCCAGCAAGGCCGACACTGGGACCCACACCAGGTGTTTCCACAACCAGGTAAGGTGCAGAAAGAGCAACCTATAGTGCACGAGCATGCTAAAGCCTCCCAAATCTGATCCCCAGTATGTCTAGATAGAGATGGGAAAGACTCCAGTCTGATATCTCCAAGAAGCATTACTAGTTGCTTCACATAGAGGAAACATATTCAATGTTGGCTGTGTTGGCTGTGCAGAAAAATAAAACAAAGTTCAAAATCCACAAAACAGTGATACTTTTATTTGGCCAACTAAAATTCACAAAATACATAATGCAAGCTTTTGAATCTTCACTGGCTTCTTCATCAGGCAAAGATACTAAAGATCACATAGGAGAAGAAAACTGAGAATTTTAGAGTCACTGACCTACTGAGGGATCTTCTGCCACCAAATCCAAGGTGATGGTGTTTGGGAACTGTGTCAGGTGGGGTGATCCTCCAAGGTCTCCTGTGAGCCAATGTGGCCCCCTAACCTCTGAGAGTTTTCCACCCCTGCTATGTGAGATCTATTTGCTGTTTCCAGGCAGATAGATAGATAGATAGATAGATAGATAGATAGATAGATAGATAGATAGATACTCCAGTTCTAACTTCATATGAATACACTACAAAATGTACTTCTTTTCAAATTTCACTGGGATATTCAATGGGAATTAGTAAGACTATTTCCTCAACACTGTTCGGTACAAGACAATTACCTTGTTCTAGCAGAGAGTAAGTCTCCACCAGTGTACTTACAAGTGGAAGAGGCAACAGAGTTGATTTCCTCTATCTAGCTATTCCCCCCAGAAACAGTAGGAACTGCTCCATCTTCACAGCCATTGATCAGCAATCCTATCCCCTGATTGATGCCCAGGGTTCTTTCAGTTATTCTTTGAACATGGAGGAAGAAGGAACAGCATCCATGCCCAAAAGGTTGCTCCTTCACCCATCAGTTCTCCAGAGCCTATCAATCAAGCAGTGACCAGAAATGGCTGTTTTTGTGCTCCAGGGTTATGACTTGCAGAAGCAGGTATCAGATATCTCCTTCTTCAAGGTCTGGAAAACTACATACATGGGTGTTACACCCTGTTACACCTTTGTACATCACCAACAGGATGCCAGCTAGAAATCCTGAGATTCTAAAATAAGTGTGTTGAGATGTTTCAGTCCTTGTGCTGGAATGTTTAGGAGGTCCAGTCTATTTTATAATATTGGGGTACAGTTCTGTCATCAACAACCACAGATAGCCAGGACGATGGGAGTTGTGGCCCATCATGTCAAGATGATGCAGGATTTTGAGAGTGGTGCTGTAGACCAAGCTCTTGGGTAGCATATGTTATTGGAGGGGCTCTTATTTTACTAAAAAGGTCTGGTTTTCACAGATTCCATTCTGATGCTGCTCATTCAATATTCCAATATTCATGGGCACTGCCCTTTTTGAATTTCAGTCCGTCTTGCTTTCAGTTTCAAAACTGCAACACCCAAGAAAGCAACACCAGAAGTACTGTTTTTGTTGACTTCTCACCCACAGAGATTTCAGATTCCCCTGTTGCTTCCTCATTGTAAACTTTTGGTTTTCACTCCATCTCTGTAAATGGGACACTTGAAACAAATAAACATGCTTCCTCAAAGTGTTACGGGAACATAGTGATCCAGGAAGTTCTTTCAAGGGTACGTAATAGCTTAAGTACCTGCTTGTAACCTGAAGACTCGAATGCTACCTCTCAATACAACATTGCAAGTTGACTTTCCTCTTCCGTTGAGCATCAAAAACACCCTGTACCAAATTCTCTAGGGGCAAAAGAATACATCCTAAGAACACTTGAACAGAACAAATATATGTACACAGGCTTGAATCTCTGTTGGTTGGGTGAAACGTGCAAGCCTTCCTACATTGGAAGCAAATATGTTCATAACTTCTAAATATAGTGATGTGCCTACAATAACCTCAGTAGCCATTCTGCCTTCTGTTTCCTAGTGCTGCATGCTTCTTAATTCCCTCCACACCGATGAGGGGAGCAGAAGTTAACTGCAATGAGAAGATTCAAGGATGGGGCTTCCCAAATTGTGCTACCTTTGGAGGAGAGAAAGTGCCGGAGATTCCTCCTGGTTAACCCTTCCATTTAAACCTAACAATGTCAGAAGGGGAGAGAACTGATTGGATGTAGTGCTAATTCGCTGCAAACTGAAGGATCTTTTCTGTCCATAGATCTTTTGATTCCTAGATCCTCCTGGCAGAAGGTGGATAGGTGTTGTTGTTGTGGGCTTCCAATTCTTTTCCAACTTATGGTGACCCTAAGGAAAACTGATCATGGGGTTTTCTGGGGTTGAGAGTGTATGATGCACCCAAGGTGATCCAGTGGGGTTCCATGGCTGAGCAGGGAATCAAACCCTGCTCTCCAGGGTCATAGTCCAGCACTTAAACCACCAAGTGGGGAAATGTCTATGGCCAATTCACCTTGGCTCTGCCAACTCCAGTGTTTTAGAAGACCCCTCCAGTGCTAATGTTTGGAAAGTGCAAAGGACTTCAGGGTGATAAGGAACTGGCAAGGAATATAATTCTTCCCTTATGCTGGTCGGAGTGTCACATGAACAGAGAGGCAAATTCTGGATCCAAGACACAGCAAGGCAATAATGAGAATCACTGGAGTAAGAAAGTGATTTCCATGATGTGAAACAAGGATGTCAAAAACCTTCACATATGGTCTTGTTCTCGATGAGAAGAGCCATTGGAAAAATGATCAACTGTCATGAGATTTTTTCACATTTCAGGACTTTTCGGTGAAAAAATTGTTTGCAAAAAAAAGAAAAACCACATTGTTTTGTGCAAAAAAAATAATCAATCAGTTTTGCAAGGACAACATTGTAGAATCTCATGGACCATTCATGAGACTTGAGCTGAAACTGTACTGCACAGTTTTATTCATTCCAGACACCTTTAATTATCATAGAATCCTGGGATCTGTAATTTGATGCCATAATGTAGAATTCTCTGCTAGAGATCTGCAGTCTACCCCGTGAAAATACAATTCCCAAGGTGCCTTGTGAAGAGAAGGGTTTACAATTAAATCTCTTTAATGTTGCAAAGCAGCCAGGCATTCACAATATGCAAATTGCAGTTGAAGGAGTGGATCATAGTAATTCTATGTATCTTATCAACCAACAAACCAAGGAACTCTTAGGATGGAGCCATGGCAGTGTAAGTGGTACAAAACTGATTAAACTAGTTGGTGCAGATGCATCTAAACACAGGGAGGTAACTTTGTTTTTTTATCATGGACATTTGTGTGAGATAGGGAGGAAAAGCACTGGGACAACAGGCTGGGACTAAGCCCTGCTTGTATGTTATCTGCTCATTGTAAGTTTCCTAACACTCCAAAAGCTGCTATTTGCTCCATTGTGTAGTGCTTTGAGCATTGGACTATAACCCTGGAAACCAGGGTTTGATTCCCTGCTCAGCAATGGAAATCCACTGGCTGACCTTGGGTGCATGATGCATTCTCAACCCCAGAAAACCCAATGGTAGTGTTACTCTGTGAACTGGGGGTCCCAGGAGGGATACCAAAATGTGCTCAACTAAAGGTGGGGAAAATTAGCTCAGAGCACTGCTTAGCTTTACAAGAGGCAGGGTAACGTAGTGAGATCTTAAACCCTATGTCTACGGGGTCGGGTCGAGTCAAGGAGAACACAGAAGTTGAAATAATAAATGATGTTTATTAAATACAAGCAAAACAGTGTATGCGACACACTCATACAAGATAACTAAAGAAAATAAAGGTTGGAGTGGTATAGAGGGATTTTTAGAGAGATTGCTGGTTTGGGTGATACTTCACCTGTCCTGAAGCCCAGAAAAATAGAGAGCGAAGCTGGGGTGCAATGTAACTCAGCAGCTGGAGCTGAGGGGAGGTTCACCAAGCAAAGCGGCAGCAGGGCGGGATGAAACTCAGGAACGTTCTGAGGAAGGTCTCGGAATCAAGGGTTTTTATAAGGAGAATGTGACTGCGGGCTATGCCGTACTTGGGGGAAAAACAATAGATTTTGGAGTTGGAGACAAAGCCTCCGAAAGGTCAGAATCTGAATGATGGAGTTATCGTAGAGGTTCTCAATAGAGTAGCCAGTATGCAAACACAGAGTACTTGGGTATTGTATAGTTTACCCATCAAGCTGCCATCGCAAGGCAGAGGCTCTTTTGTAAGTTGCTTGCATACCTAATTAGAGTACTTGCCTGGAGGTCTCCTAAAGCAGTGAGTCAGCTATTTCTGGCCTGCCTGTATTGTTGGAGTATTATGGCAATTAATGGCCGAGCTTGTTTACGTGCTTGTCCAGTGGCCTTGCAAGCACGTGGAGAGGAATGGAGAAGTGCAGCCGAATTATTATATCAAGAGGATATCTTTTAATATCCCCAAAGCTCGGACTAGCCAGGGCAGTAACAGTAGGTTCTCCTTGGGGTTGCCATAAGTCAAAAATATCTTGAAGGCACACAACAAAAGAAAACATACATACTTATACGCCTACATATATACATATAGCTATGATCTACCATATTTCTCTGCCATACTATCATAAGACCCATATCAAAGAACATTTTTTTTAAAAAAAAAAAAGGTGAAGAGGCAAGATATCCCATTATAGATGGTCAACATTTTGCTTAAACTACATAAAAAGTGTTCAAACATTCATTGGATACTGAGATAATGTTGGACTGGTTCATTTGATCCCAGTAGTGGCAGCACCTACATACTTAACTTCAGTTGCGTTCCCATTAGCAAACATGAGACTTCCCATAAGACTCACTTTGACAACAACTTCCTTGTTGCTTGTACAAAGGTATTGATGGAGAAGGAGATTTAGCCATCATTTATGAGTAGGAAAGGTATGTTTGCTTTGGCTGAGTGGGTGAGATAATATCCTCTTGAGCTTAAGCTTTGTAAGAAAGGCTGGGGAAATCTGAGTGGGCAACAGCTTAAGAGCACTTGTCTCCTCATCGTCCTCAATTGTGCAGGGTTAAAGGAGAGCTGATGGGAAACGCTGATAATGAAGTTGCAGGGAGGTTGATATAGGGGAGCAAAATGAACGCATTACCTCCCCAGATAGTACTTCTGTGGCACACACCCCGTGCATATGCAGGCAAAAAGCTTCTGTATGTCACTAATAGGATTCCGAACAGTATTTCTGTCTTTCATTCTGGAAGTCAGGAATGGGCAAAGTGCATCCCACAGGGTACATGCAGACCTTGGGACCCCCAAGTGCAGCCCTTGGGACCTCCTCAGCATCCCCCCACAAAGCCCTCAATCCCTCAAAAAAAAATGGGACCAGTTTTGAAGTGATTTGCTGCCTCCAAACCATCCAAAATTGTCCAAAACCACCTAGAAATGAAGCAGCCCAATGCCCACAAACCTCCTCAAAACACTAAAAAAGGGAAGAAAATATGCTGAAAATCAGCTAAAATGGTATCCCAAAGCGACTTCATATCATTTTGGGTGCACCAAAGCACATTGGTGCAGACTGACAGGTAGGTGCTGGAAGGAAAAATGGCCCCCCAGTTCTTGCTCAGTTGCCCACACCTGCTAGAACTCATCCTTCACCCTTGGATATATAGATTGTTACTGATCCTTTTGCCTCATGACATGAAAACCCAACTACATCAGCTTGTACCTTCAGTGTAGATGCAGGTTTTTGTTGCATAATTTGAAATTCCTTTATTGAATATTGTAAAAGCAATTTATGGGCCACAATCCTGTTTATAACTTGGACATGCATTGCTGAACATTTTTGTCCAGTGTGCAAACATCTGCAAGCATGCACAAAGGTGTGTATGCATGCACAGATGTTTCTGGATATTTGGCCTGTGTTTTTAATTGCTCATTTGTGTGTGGCTCCAGTTGCAACATGTTATTATTCAAGAGCAGAGCTCCATAGCACAACTGAAGCGGAACTCCACAGCTAGAGATCTAAGTTATACAACCCCTATGTAGAATCTCATCCTTACACACAAATGCACAAATGTGTAACACTGTTTATTTCATTATTTGGCAAGAAATTAATTCTGACAACAATCTCTAGTAGAAAAATAAAAGTGAACTGTGAGATTCCCAATTTTTATTCACCTCTTCAAAGTGACACTCACTGGTTAATATCCTCTTAGGAACATAAGCATGAATTAAGTTTCCCTTAAGCATATGTAGGTGGTATTGTGGTGGTCTGTGTTCCCTTCCTCTCTCCACAGCATGCAAAACACAACACACATACAATTATTCAACAGTCTCTGAAGCTCCCTGTGCAACCATTTCCCTGCTTCATGGGGAGCAGGAAAGCTTGGAGTAGCATTAGCAGTGACATCTGCCAGGATCTTCCAGAGGTCTTATTTCTTGTCTGGCAAGGGAGAAATAGCCAAATGTGCCTGTGATCCTATTGCTCCTCTTTAAGCAGGGAATTGCTGTGCAGCAGGGCTTCAGAGGATGTTCAGTAAGTCCTACTGTGCTACTTCGAACCAGACAAGATTGCAGAAAGGTGGGAAGATTTTAACCAAGGAGGAGAAGATTCAGCTGGAATTTCTTATTTATTTATTTTTGGGGGGGGGGGATAAGTCCACTTGAAACAGAGGTTGTGTAATATTCTGTCTCAATCTAATTCAATAATCAGGCTTCATGGATGAATCCAGAAAGTTTTTGTTAACAATTAGAAGTAGCACAGAGACACTGCTTTTGCCAGAACTGAAGACCCAGTATAGGTTTTGGTTTTAAGATCTCTCCACTCTCCCTCCCAGAGGTTTGCATTCTTTCTCCCACATTGCATCACCACGCTGTACCTGTTGACCTTGTTTCCCAGGCTCTGACCAGCTTTCCCCTCCCAACACCCAAATAGCAAAGCTATCCCCAATATCACACAAGAGCAGCTAAGCTAACATGACAGAGGATCCTAATTTGGGCCCTTTCCACACCCTGTATGATCCCATTGTCCTTCCTTTGTGATCCTGGTGGCGTCTTTGCCAGGAAGGGAGTATGGCCATTTCCGCACTGGACTGTTCTAGTGCTCTTACTCCACTTTCAACATCCTATGGAATCCTGGGGTTTGCAGTTTAGGGAGGGGCCAGCCAGCCCCTCCCTAAACTACAAACCCCAGGATTCCATAGGATGTTGAAAGTGGAATAAGAGCACTAGAACAGTCCAGTGTGGAAATGGCCTATGATAGGAACACTTCCCTCCACATCTGGCTGGCTCTCTGTGGAAGGAAGTATGAGCAACAGCCAGTGATGTAGACTCGAGTCAACTGACTCAGACTCAAGTCAGACTTAAGTCACCTCAGTGACTTGACTTGGACTTGACTCGGCAATAAATGATGCACAGACTCGACTTGAGTCCAGACTTGTATATTTTTAGTGACTGACTTGCTGCCTTTGGTTCAACATCATAACACATTCATCCAGAAACCTTACAATTTTGAACAATGCTTCTATCTCCTTTTGCCTATTGGTCACATGAGGATCTGTCTCAAGCCCAAAGTGTGGGTGCATTTCTCACAGGGGAACAACAAGCAGGTTAGGTGATGGGCCTTGAGGTCTGCTCAGCAGCCTGTCCCTGCTACATATTGGAGGAGCCTTCTAAAACTTTTCCTAAGAGCAGAAGGCAAGATTCATCCCCAGAGTGTAGGGTGCATTTTTCAGAGAGGAACAGCAAATGTGTAAGGCAATGGGCTTGAGGAGGAACGATCCTTCCTTGTAAAGCTTTTGAAGCTTCTTCAGTGGGGATTAAGAAGGATCCTATTCCTCACTTCTGAAAAATCCTCCAGCTTCCAAAATGGGAAGTAAGAAGGATCCTACTCCCCACTTCTGAAGCTACAGATAACAAAATCGCAAATGTGGAGGGCTGACTCTGGTTAAATTGTTAAAACTGATTTTATTTGACTCTGTCCAGTAATTCTGGAACATAGGCTGGGGTATAAAATTGGCTCCTAGACTTGAGACTTGACTTGAAAGTATCTTCAAGGACTTGAAACTTGACTTGAGACTCGAAGGTAGAGACTTGAGACTTGACTTGAGACTTGGACTAATAGACTTAAATACACCACTGAGCAACACACGCCTTACTTTCTCGTGCTGCATTGTGGAAGTTAGCACCTCCATCACACTTCCTGCCCTTCCACATGGCCAGGAAGGACAAGAACATAGCACAATTGTGGGCACTTAACAGATTTATTCCGTTACGTGAATATCCCACAATCGCAATGTGTGGGGGCAGGATGGCAGCGAGACTGCAATGACATCATGCAGAAGCACGACCCATGGACCACCGCCATCACATCCCCATGGCAAGACAGCCCTGTCATGCAGGAATGGCCTTGGTGGGCTCTCTGACAGGTTGGCTATAGTAAATTTTAAAAATGACCACCTCGTGCCAGCCATAACAAAAAAGTAGTGCAAGAGCTATTTTAATGGAAATTCCTCCTTTGTATGTAATGAATGTAAAATTAATTAAAGCTCCACCCATCCAGCTGAGAGAACCAAACATCCCTTTGCAAACCATGAGCAAACTGGTCTATTTGGGTGCAGTATCATTCTTGTACATCGGGGTGGAGAAAGTGTGGCCAGCGAGCCACAGGTTTCCCAGGGTTGGGCTATTTTTCTCCAACATCTGATATCCCAAGTGATGAATTTTTTAAAAAACTGATACTTTCTTCCTGGTAGCCTCTAGGAACAGTCCTAAAAAAAAAAGAAAAAAAAAAGCAAAGGTGGATTACCGACAATTTCCAGTTTCCTCTTTACAAGATTTTTTCTTCATCAACAAAAATTTTTTAAAAAACCATTTTTGAATATTCCTTTCATCTCTAAAAATGCCTCAGTTGTCCACCCCACAGCTGGGACATGTGTTGGGCCTCCATCCACAGGTGTTCTCTGTGGGAAGATATGGCACTGGTCTATTGCAAACCAGGAGGTGGGATTTTGTGAAATAATCCATTTTCAGTGCTCAAATCACTACATCACTACATCTTCAAAATCATTCTGCAAAGAAATATTATTTTCTGTGCAGAGAAAGCTGTTTCCTTTGCAAAACAATCAAATGTGATAGGGAGGCAGCGTAGAATAAATTCTGAACTGTGAATAGATTTCAAAAACTGTGAAGTTTGCGGGACTTCCGGTGGAGGTGACGCGGCGATCGGATGGAATTCACAAGGCCAGTGAATTCCGTATCCCAGCGTGGTTGGTATTTCCTCATTAAAGTTGATAGTTTGGAGGAAAGTGACCCCTTGGTAAAGAGGGACACGGAGGAGGCTTGAAGGGGATCCGATTCCAGCTCAAAATGTGGAGGAGTGGGGAAGAAAGGAGACAGAAGCACGGGCTGAGCTGAGGGGATCACGGAGCTGCCATTACCACGCTGGGCAGCCTTGACAGGCCAGCCGTGTCACCACCATTTCATTTAAGTGTTTATTTTTGAGGTTCGTAAGAACAAAACTACGAAAGAGCCAGCTGGGGTAAGTTAAATCCAAACAGAATTTTACGGAGGGAAGTCGATTGGACTTAAAACTCTAATCTAAAAAGAGCGACGTGTCCAGGGAGACTTGGAACTCTGGGCTAATACAGGGAAAAGATGAAAGAAAGAAGACTTGGGGCTTTTTGAATTTCTCTTCTCCTGGAAACCTCTAAACTAATACGTACAGTGGATATTTGACTTCAAATTGATTAGTGACATAGAAAACCAGACAGGACTGAAAATAAACACTGATATAACTGATATTGTAAGCTAGAAAGAGTGACGAGACCTGGGAGTTTTTTTTTTAACACTGGGCAGCTGCTGGGAAAATACAAAAGCAAGAAGTCTTATGGTTTTTTGAAACTTTTCTTCCCTGACTACTTCCGAACTAATATTTACAATAGATGCTTGATTTCTAACTGGTTTATGATATTAAAAGCTGGACAGGACTGAACAGGATTGGATAGGATTGAAAATAAAATTTGAAACCTTTGCTACTGCTAACTGAATAAAACAATAATATATGCGGAGATGTTAAGAGACGCCGAAACAATGGTAGCGTCCACGTGGAAGGGAAGCAAAGATCGGCAGTGGCGGAGAGGGAGACTGGGAGAGGGACTGTAAAAACAATTCACTGAGGAAAGAAGGTCTTTAAAAATATAAGTGGAACTGATATAGTAAAGGAGATAACATAACAGAACGGACATAGTAAAAAGAAGAAAGAACTGATTGAATACAAAATAGCCGACAGGGAATAGATACATAGTAGTGGACGGGAGGAGAAAAAAGGAAGAATAAAGTTTGTTTCAAAAGGATTAACCCATGGGACCTCGGAAGATCGTGGAGAGAAAAAAAAGACGCAAAGACAAAAGGGGAAAATAAAGGAGGGAGGCTTGATTGAAAGTAAAAGGTTCAGTTGAAGGTTGGTGGGTGGTATTCGTACTTGTTGTTCATTTTGGCTGTGTAAATAAGACAAACATTAGATATATTTTTGACATTTATTGGTAGTTATAACAGCTTACATTTTTCACTGAAGTTCATTAATTAACCATTTGGGGGAACTGAATGTGTTAGTTTGAAGTTGTGTGAATTTGAAGTTGCATACTGAAGTTATTGAATATATTGCATAATAGAGACTGAAAGCTTGACTTGACTATAATATAGGTGGGTAAAGTTGGAGGAGAAAGTCAGAGAATCGAATTTTGAAGGAAATATACTAATTTGGTAAGAGATATAATAAGAATTAGTCCCAGCTAAGGGATTAGAATTTAGGGGCACACACAAGGTCGTAGCCAAAGAGACAGCCTTGAGTGGAACAGAACTGGAAGATAAGAGGTAGCAGACTTTAGAAAGAGACAGGACAAAAAAAAAAAAAAGAGGAAAGTATAATCCAAGAGGAAACAAAGTCAAAACTAATTCGTAGACTAAGTGAAAGAAAATAAATAATAACTAAAGAAAATCAGAATAGGAGTAACAAGGAACAAGAATAAGAATAAGAAAGAAGGAGGATAAAAATTGAATTAAATAATACAGTTACTAAAGAGTAAATAAAGCAGAATAAAATAGACAAAATGACGGCAGCAGGGAAAAGGAAAGCAGGGGCTGGAGCACAAACAGAGATACAAACTTTGCTTCAAAGAAGAGCCTCAACAGAAATCAGGATGCCAATTACTGAAACAAAAACAGTAACAACAGAAAATCAAAGCATGACACAAAGTGTTGGAATAGATATAACTGAAGAAATAAGGAAATTAACAATGACATTTAAAAATGAAATGAAAGAAACAAGAACAGAAATGAAACTTATGAGAACAGAAATAAAAACTGACATTAAGAAAGAACTGGAGACCTTCAGTACAAAGTTGGATAATATCTCTAAAGAACTAAAACATGTGAATGAAAAGGTGAAGCAAGTAGAAGAGAGAACAACAAGGATGGAGGTACAAACTTTGAAAATGGAAGAGAAGACAGAGCAACTAGAAAGGACAACTTTAATAATAGATATAAAGAATAGAAATAAATCAATCAAGATAAGAGGGCTGAAGGAATCTGCTCAGGAAGATTTATATCAAAGACTGACTCGACCACTAGCACAATTTATAGGATGGGTACCGGAGCAACTAGACCTGGAACTGGATAGAATTTTCAGAATTATTTCAGTAGTGGCAAAGCAGAAGAATATACCATGAGACATTGTGGTATATTTCTTGAAGGAGAGAGTAAAGGACCTGGTCCTGCAGTGCAGTTACACAAAGAAGCTGGTGGTGAAGGGAAATGAAGTGAAAATATATAAAGTTGTACACCCGGCCCTGCTGAAAAGAAGAAGAGATTACAGTTTTCTGACACAAGTTCTGAGAACCCATGGAATAAGGTATACATGGGAGAGGACAGAAGGAATCTCGTTCATTTGGAAGCAGAAGAGATTCGTATTAAATTCGATTACAAAAGCAAGAGAGTTTTGGAGGAAACATAAGGAAGAATTAAGCAGTGGAAGAAACATCACAGGAACAGGAAGAAGAGAAAAGTAAAGAGGATATACAAGCAGCACAAGGTTTGGAAATAGGATTAAGAAAAGAAGAAACAAAAAAGGAACTGGCAAAAGCACAAAAGGAAGAAGAATCAGAAGGGAGTCAGGAAGAAGAAGAAGAAGAAGGAGAAGGGAAAGAAGAGGAGGAAGGAGGAGAAGAATCAAATTAGATACAAGACTTAGAATTGGAAGAATTGGAAGAAGAAGAAACAGAAGAAATTGATTAAGAATTAATACAATTAATTAAAGTAAAATGAAATTAAGAATACTATCTTGGAATGTTCAGGGTATGAACTCCCCCCATAAAAGGAAATGCATTTTTCACCAATTAGAGAAATTAAATCTAGATATAATAGCAATACAAGAAATGCATATTAAAATTAAGGATCTAAATTATATTAAGAATCCTAAATTAGGGCAAACCTTTTCATCATCAATTAATAAGAAGAAAAAAGGAGTAACGGTATATATAAATAATAAATACAAGGCAAAACAAATATATAGTGATGAATTAGGACATTGTATTGCAGTAGAAGTAATAATTATGGATTTAAAATTATTGATTATAGCAGTATATAGACCATTAGAAAATAAAAGCAGGTTTTACCAAAATCTATCAGAAAAATTATTAGATCTAGAAAATTATAAAATGATCCTAATGGGAGACTGGAATGGTGTCCTGAACCCAATAATGGATAGATCTTGTAAAAGCAATATGAATAGTAAAAATAGTCAAGGGAAACTACCTAAAACTTTTTTTGATCTATTAGAATATATGTCTTTAGGTGAAGTTTGGAATAACATAAAAAGAGAGAAAGAAGAATATACTTTTTACTCTGAACGACATAAAACCTGCTCCAGAATTGATATGTTCTTTATATCCTCAGATATGATAAAAAATATTGTGAATATGGAAACCCTCCCAAGAACATTATCGGATCACTGCCCTATATTACTAACCATACAATATGGAGAAAATAAGTTTAATTGGAGATTGAAAGACAGTCTATTAAAAAATGAGTTTATAGTTGGGAAAACAAAAGAGGAATTAAAAATGGTCTTGGAGAATAATTTAGATAAAGGACAAACAGCACAAATAGTTTGGGAGACAAGTAAAGCGGTAATGAGGGGATTCTTCATAAATCAACAGGCCTGGTTAACAAAATGCAGAAAAGAAAAAGAAGTACAAATACAAAAAAAAAACTTCAGGAGAAAGAACACGAATTAAAAAAGAAACCATAAGATTCTAAAATACAAAACGAAACAAAAATATTAAGAAACCAATTATCATTATTAATGATTGGAGAGATGGGGAAAAAATGAAATTCATAAAGCAAAGGCAATTTGAGCAGGCGAATAAACCAGGGAGACGGCTCTCGTATAAATTTAAAAAGGAAAAAGAAAAATGTAATATTACTGGTATAAGAGAGGGACAGAATATATATCATCAACAAACAAAGATTAAAAATATTTTTGTAAATTATTTTGAAGAACTATTCAAAAAAAGACCTCAAACACAAGAACAAAAAAACAAAATGATAAAATATTTACAACAAACGGAAATTACTCGATTGACAGATACCCAAAGAGAAGATCTGGATAAACCAATTACAACACAAGAAATAAGGGAGGCAATTAAGACTCTAAAAGCAGGGAAAAACCAGATGGATTTACGGTATCATATTATAAAACATTTCAGGAATTGTTAATACCTTTGTTATTCCAAGTAATAAATACTATTAAATATCAAGAACTCCCTAATTCATGGAAAGATTCGAATATTACCTTGATTCTGAAAGAAGGGAAAGATAGACAGGATAAAAGAAATTATAGACGGATTTCTCTATTAAATATTGATTATAAAATCTTTGCTTTAATTCTAGCAGGAAGATTAAAGAAGTTATTGTTAAATTGGGTGCAAGAAGATCAGAATGGTTTCCTTCCAGGAAAACATTTAAAAAACAACATAAGGACAATTATAGACATAATAGAATACTATCAGAAATTTAATCAGAAAGAATTAGCATTAATCTTTTTGGATGCAGAAAAGGCACTCGATAATGTAAGCTGGAATTTTATGTTTGAAACAATGAATAAGATAGGAATTGGAGAAAGATATAAAGATTGGATACGAGCAATTTATGATGATCAAAAAGCATGTCTGATAATAAATGGAGAGAAATCAAAACAATTTAAGATAAATAAAGGTACGAGACAGGGATGTCCACTTTCCCCACTTCTTTTTATAATGTGTTTAGAAATTTTAAATAATAAAATAAGGAATAATAAAGAAATTAGAGGAACAAGAATAAAAGAGCATGAATTTAAAATCCAAGCCTATGCAGATGATTTGGTAATAATCTTAGAAGAGCCATTAAATAGTATTAAACCATTTACAGAAACATTGAAACAATTTGGAGAAATAGCAGGATTAAAAATTAACAAAGAAAAATCATAGATGATTACTAAAAACATTACACAAACACAAGAAACGGAATTAATAGAGCGTTCAGGTTTTAAAACTACAAAAAAAGTTAGATATTTGGGTATAACAATAACAAAAAATAATTCGGAATTATTTGACAACAATTATAAAAAAATATGGAAGGAGATACAAGAAGATTTGAGAAGATGGAAGAAATTACATTTATCATTATTAGGGAGAATCTCTGCTATAAAAATGAATATTTTACCGAAATTGATGTTCCTTTTCCAAAATCTACCTACAATAGTGAATGAAAAACCAATTAAAAGCTGGGAACAAGAATTAAGTAAAATCATCTGGAACGGAAGAAAACAAAGAATTAAAATGAAATATTTAAAAGAAATAAAAGAGAAAGGAGGACTAAATATGCCAGACCTGAAGCTCTATTATGAAGCATCTGCATTAATTTGGTTGAAGGAATGGATTTCATTAAAGAATTGAAAATTATTAAATTTGGAAGGTTTTAATCTATATTATGGCTGGCACGCATACATTTGGTACGATAAACACAAAAATAACAAAGTATTTACAGATCATTATATTAGGAAAGCAATTTTGAGGATCTGGCTCAAAGTTAGAAAGAAGTTGTATTTAAAATTACCATATTGGATCTCCCCACACGAGGCGTTTTATAGATTGGAGAAAGTACAAATAAAAGATTGGATAACATATAAAGATATACTTAAAAAAGAAGGGACTAATATAGAATTTAAAAAAAGGGAGGAATTAATGAGTGAAGGTTATACAACACATTGGTTTCTCTATAGACAATTAGTGGAAAAATATAAAGAAGATATAAAAGATAAAGGAATATCATTGGAAGATACTGAATTTGATATAATAATGAAACCCAGGGTAAAATGGCCATTGAGTAAACTCTATAAAATGCTTCTAAATTTAGAACTAGAAAAAGAGACAATAAAAGATAATATGATAAAATGGGCCCAAGATATAGGATACCCAATAACTTTAAAACAATGGCAGAACGCATGGAAAATTTACCAAGAATTCACAAGAAGTTATAATTTGAAAAAAAAATCTTTAAGATATATTATAGATGGTATTTAACACCTGTACAAATCTTGAAAATGTATAAAAATAAGAAATCATCTAAATGTTGGAAGTGCCAGGGAGTAGGTTCCTTTTTTCATATTTGGTGGCGTTGTAAAAAAGCTAAAGAATACTGGACACAAATACATGAACAAATAGCAAAATATCTTAAGGTTAAGTTTTCAATGTCACCAGAGATATATTTATAAAATATTTTTGATGGGATAGATTTGAATGTAAAGAGAAAGTATTTAAGAATATTATGCTATATGATTTATGCAGCAAGAATTATCTACGCAAAATATTGGAAGGTTGCGAATATACTGTTACTGGAGGATTGGATATATAAATTGTATGAATTAGCAGAGATGGACAAATTAACCTTAATGTTACAGAACAAATCTAAGGAAATTTTTAAACAAGAATGGGAAATATTGAATCCAATGTGGAAAGAGAAATGGGGAGACCATGCGCTGATGGGATTGTCTGATTAATTTCATCATGATAAGGATAAAATATGATGGAGAAGGTTAAGATTACATGGACAGTTTACAATTTAATAAATTGGTTTAATCTAAGATAATCTAAATTTTAAATATCTCAGGATAAGAGATATATTAATTTGAATTAATCAGATCAGACGAAAATAACAATTTGGAAGAAGTTAGATTACTGATTGGAAGAAATTAGATTACTAATTGGAAGAAGTTAGAAGAAAGATAAGATGAATATAAGCGAAAATGATTTAGGAAAGAGGTATAAATTGCATAACGAAGAAATGTAATTTAGGAGTAGAATAGAGTGAGAAAACCGCAGTAAAATTAAGAGATATAATAAAGGATGAGCAGGATTGACGTGAGAAGATGAAATATCACCCAGTGGCTAATATAAAAGAAGTCAAAGTATGTTTAGAATATTAAAGTGATGTTTTAAGGTATGTATATGTTTGGATATTGTTATAATATGTGATTAGTTGTCGTTTACAGATCACAGACGGCGATATTAGAAGAACCATAATGTACAGTATATATAGATATACATGATATCAACAAGTGGGATCATTGTAGAATTTGAAGCAGTAATGAGTTGTGTCAGAACCACAATAAGGTTCGGAGTATAAAAAGGGCAAAAATACTTATAGAATCATAAGCTTTAAGTGGATTACATTAACAATTTCTGTACAATTTCTGTATAAGTATAGGCATAATATTATACTAAAGAAAGTATAAATTAATATTAATATCATTATACATCATTATAGAATTATATAAAAAGTAGATATAAGGCATAAATAGAAGCATATATAGATACAGGTTTTGTTAATGACCAAGGTTATATTAGATATAATAGATATTATGTAATATGCATCATATATTATACACTGAATATTACTGTGATTTGTAATAGGGAATTTACATGTTGGTATGTTTTTATTTTAGTATGTTTATATGTTGTATGTAGGTGTAATATTTACTTGTCATATAATAAAATTCATTTTTTAATTAAAAAAACTGTGAAGTTTGCAAAGACTTTTTTCACAGCTGGAAGAAAATTGCTAAAATTACTTGTTACTTCCTTCAAGAGGTTTAGTGAAGAATTACAGTCCTAGGCATTTTTCTGCTGTTGGCACTTCCTGGAGTCATAAGGATAGCCAAAAAGCTACATTAGGACCCATCCTGGGAGAAAGCCAGCATTTAAATAAAATGAAATAAAAAATAATTTTGAAATATTTTAAAATTTAAAAATCCCCAAACTAAAAAAAAGAAAAAATGAAGTGGCTAAAACCGACTTCTGGTTCTGAAATATAGGTTGGCTGGTTTTTTTAATACACAGGTATTAAACAATGCAGGGAGCTCTGTAACATTTTTTAAAAGGTTCATTTTCACTCTTTAGGCCCTTTCACAATAGGCAATTCATAGAATTATAGAATCATAGAATCAAAGAGTTGGATGAGACCACAAGGACCATCGAGTTCATCCCACTGCCATGTAGGAATATACTAGCAAATCATTCCTGACAGAAAGCCCTCCAGCCTCTGTTTAAAAACTTCCAAAGACAGAGACTCCACCACATTCCAAGGTAGCATATTCCACTGTCAAAATGCTCTTACCATCAGGAAATTCTTCCTAATGTCTAGATGCAATCTCTTTTCCTGAAGTTTCAAACCATTGTTCCCTGTCCTAGTCTCTGGAGCTGCAGCAAACAGGCTTACTCCATCTTCCATATGACATCTCTTCAAATATTTAAACATAGACATCATGTCACCTCTTAACTTTTTCTTCTCCAAGTTAAACATAGGGCATAGTTTCCAAGCCTTCTGTTAATGGCCGTACATCCCCATGCTTTGATATGGTCAAACTGGCAAAATATATTAATAGGAAGATACATTTAATTGGCATAAAATATAAATTATGCACACTTATTGCTGAAAAACCATGTGGAGAAGGGACCCTGGATGGAAAGCAGGCTAAAGGTAACCACAGCATGGCCAGGTCCTAAGTTCATTGAAGAATTAGCCATGAAAGCCTGACAAAAGCCTTTTCCGTACTAGACTGTTATAGCGCTATTATTCCACTTTCAACATCCTATGGAATCCTGGGGTTTGTGGTTCCAGGAGGGCTCTCTGACCCCTCCCAGAACCGCAAACCCCAGGATTCCATAGGATGTTGAAAGTGGAATAATAGCGCTATAACAGTCTAGTGCGGAAATGGCCTTAATGGCGCTGGGCTATTTCTTTCAACAAAAACAATGGTCAGACTGCTCAGACGTAGGCAAGCATCCCGGCTGTGTGCATTTCCTATCAAAGCCTTCCAAAGTCCTCCTTTCTAGCACAAACATCTTCTATATTCCTATCCTCAACAGATCTGACATATCAAGGTCTCTGTCACCTACATGCTAAAATCATCAACCATTTCCCTCACACATTAAAACTACCAGGTCATTCTGGCCACTTTTTGTCCACCCTGCAAACGCCATTGTTTGCCCAGGCAGAGAGTCATCGAAACCTCATGCCTTCAGGGCATGTTTTTGGGTATAAAAGGCCCTGATTTTGGGTACCTTCTTGCTGTACTTCAATTTCAGGGACCCACTCTGTTATTGTGACTTTTGACTGGTACTTAGATGGAAGCCCAAGCCATCTTGTTCTGCTCTTCTCATCGGATGGTAATCACCCTACCCCTTCTATCTCCACTATCCATTTTCCTCCCTTTCTTCTCAGTTAGCCTTGTGTGACTGAGTGGATGCATAATGATCTTTGTGTGTGCATGTGTATTTTCCCCCAATAAAACATGTTTAAAATTGAACTTTGAGTCTTCTGGTTGGTCTCCTTAGCAGTGACCCTGTAGACACTGGTGGAAAGTCTTCCTAGCTCGTTAGCTTATATTTTGCAATCCATTAATTCCCTATTTTTACATTCAATTGTGGGTATGAATAGAGGACCTTTAGAGGTACCACACATTTTGGGGTAAAAAAATTGGGGGAGAAATGCACTCCTATCCCGTAGTCGACACATGTGGGTCAGGAAATGCAGATATAGGGAATTTGCAGGATTCCAGCCAAACCTGGTCAGGAACATGTGTGTGTATGTGAATCTGTGTGTTTGAACCAAAGGACTTTTGTCGGGTTAGGAATCTGTCTCCCCTTCCATCTTGGCCCATGTATTGGCAGCCACACCTCTGATGAAGGATCAGGAAGCCATGAAGCCCTATGAGGAGTGGCTTAGGGAGCTGGGGATATTTAGTCTGCAGAAGAGAAGGTTAAGAGGTGACATAATAGTGATGTTTAAATATTTGAAGGGATGTCATATCAAGGAGGGAGAGGACTAGTTTTCCACAGCTTCGGAGACTAGGACAAGGAGCAATGGGTTCAAACTACAGGAAAAAAGATTCCACCTGAACCTCAGTAAGAAGTTCCTGATGGTCCAAGCTGTCCGGCAGTGGAATATGCTGCCTCAGAGTGTGGTGGAGCCTCCTTCTTTGGAGGTTTTTAAGCAGAGGCTGGATGGCCATCTGTCAGGAGTGCTTTGATGTAGGTTCCTGCATGGCAGGGGGTTGGACTGGATGGCCCCGGGGGTCCTTCCAACTCTATGATTCTATGATTCTTTCCGGCCACTAGCATCTTCAGTGAACCACAGTAGATAGCAAGGGCTGTACATGAGGCTTCCCTGGGAATCACTCCCTAACTTGAGTCTTGTGGCATGGGATCCAAAGTGCTACTGTAATCAGAACATACACTAGAAACTGCACTTAAGATTGCAGAGGAGAGAAAGGCTAGATCCTCCAAACCTCTATTCCACATGGTCTGTGTGCCACTTTTAGGTCTGTTTGCCTCAAATTTGTTAGGGCAGGTAGGAAACCCCGATCCCTCTTAAAATTGACAGGACTAATTAGCAGCCTGCTCATCATGTGTGGTGGCAAACGATGCTTGGGCAGTGTGCAACATTGGCCATTTCTGCACTAGACTGTTATAGTGCTATCATTCCACTTGCAACATCCTATGGAATCCTGGGGTTTGCAGTTCCGGGAGGGGCCAGGCGACCTCTCCTGAAACTGCAAACCCTAGGATTCCATAGGATGTTGCTAGTGGAATGATAGCGCTATAATAGTCTAGTGTGGAAATGGCCATTGTGTGGGGTAGTTGTTCCATGGAGCACACCTTCTCTACCCTGGAGGAGACCTCCTCTGATGAGAAAGGGGAAAAGAAAACACTATATGTCAGGCCCCAATGATAGCCAGAAGTAGTTGACAGCCTTGCCTTGAAAAGCAGAGCCACATAGCTTGTGAAGAACAGGAGTCAGATATATTGTACTCTTCTGAAATGCAGAGATTAAAGCAGCAGCAGCAGCAAAAGAACAGGACTTACTGTCACTATTGATGTATCCCTTCAAGTCATTTCTGGCCTACAGAGACCCTAAGGCAAACCTACCATGGCTTTTCTTGGCAGCTTTTGTTCAGAGGGGGTTTGCCCCTGCCTCCTTCTGAGACTGAGAGAGAGAGACTTGCCCAAGGTCACCCAGTAGTTTTCTCTAGCTGAGGAGGGTTTCAGACCCTGGTTTCCTAGTGTCTGAGTCCAGCACTCAAACCCCTACACCGCTCTGGCTCTTTGAGAATTACTATGGTGTGTTTTAAAAAGAAAAGCCTAGTGTAACAAGGCCAGCCGTACTGATTTACAGCACCGTGCTAGAAAACAGGCCAGGATGACTTATGCTCAATGCTGGAAGCAAAAGTTTATACCATCATTAGATGACTGGCTTTTGAAACTATACGATATGGCAGAACTTGATAAACTGATGACTTTACTTTGAGGTTCTACCTCAAAACAATTTAAAGATGATTGGAAGCTAGTATATCCCCTTTGGGAATCTAAGTGAGGACAGATTGCAACAATTGGAATCACAATTTGAGCAAGAGTATCTAATGACCATAGCTATATAAACACTTAGCTATAAAATATTATAGAGATATATACATTACGAATACATATATGTGTATCTTACTATATTAATAAATGTGTATTACATTATAAAATATTTCAATAGGTGGAATGGGTAGAACAATCAGACACAGTTTAGTGATTATGTGTAAGATTCCACAGAGGAAACCACGATTTCACATATTGGCAATTTGCTGTAAACAAATGCATTTGTTTCATTACATAATTATATTTTTTTATTACGGACTGCAAATATAGTGGTGGAGTTCTATCAACAATCTTCTTTGATAAATGTTGGCAAGAACAGATATCAACCTAACTTCCTTAGTTTGTTCATCAAAATAAGATGAAAGAAATATATATATATAAAAAGAGAGAGAGTTAACTACACGAGGATAGATATAATTAATTACTCAAATACATTATACAAATATATACTTGTTATTTTTATATGATTTGAACTTGTTTTACTGGTTTTTGTCATAATTATTAATATTTATGTTATTCCTATTCAGTTTTTGTATTTAATTTTAAATTTATAATGAAAAGAATTTTTTAAAAAAAGAAAATAACACAACCAGGGCTACCTCTCCGCTGCAGGACAACAGATCCACTATCTCTGCTCAGTGTTGTGTGGGATTCCTGCTTTCTTATTCCCTGACCAGCTTATTCTTAAACTCCCTACTTAGTGTCCCAGACTGCTTGTCATGCCCAGCCTCTGTACTGCATTGACCATGTTTCTGTTACCAGACCTTACACCCTCACATTTTGATATGATCTAATTGGCAAAATATATTAATTGGCAGATATGTTTAATTGGCATAAAATATAAATTATGGTTATGGCTGGCAAGGCCATGTGGAAGAAAAGGACACTAGCTGGGAGTAGGTCAAAGATGACCCCAGCCTGGCCGGGTCAAAAGTTCTCTGACATTAGTCAAGAAAGCTTGACTTAATGGCTCTGAGCTAATCCTATCAACTGCCAACATCAGAAAACAATAAGGTGCCCAGGACCCCTACTATGTGCATATCCTACCACAGATAGTCCAGAAACCCCCTCTCCACCACGACATTGAAACCAATCGGTCCGTTCCAGATTCCATTGTCTGTGTTGCAACTCCCATTGTTCACTAGGCTGGGAGAGCAATCCACTCACACCCCTTCCAGGAGGAAAAGAGAATATATAAACCCTTGGTTTTGAGAAGTCAGTTGCAGTCAGATGAAATACAGGACTCCGCTATGTCACTTTGAATCATGATCTCTCTGCCTTTAGACAGAAGTCTAAGTCATATTTCAAGCTCTTCACTACTCTTCTGGAATGGTAACTATATAACCCCAAAAACCCTCAGCCTTCCTATCCATAATTTTTTTCCTCCCTTTTTCCTTTAGTTAGCTCTTGTGTGAATGCTTGACTGTGTGTATCTTATGTGCATGCATGACTGAATTCTCCCAGTAAAAACACATTTTTACCTTATTTTTTAATCTTTGACTGCCTTTTGCTTGGTCTGACCCCATAAAAATTGGGTTGAAGGTCTCGCTGGGTTATCCCGCCCCTCGTTCTGCTATAGCTAGTGCTCCACTAATTTCCCCAGTCCTTGCATTTTTGAAGCGAATCAAGGTGTCCCCCAGGGTAACATTTCTGTTCTTCTGTCAGGGCTGAACTCTCTGAATTGGACTATTCTAGTCTGCTTCTTCTACTGCTTACTCTTTCAATGCAAAGGTGTATCCTCCAGGGCACAAACCATCCTGAGATCAATCAGTATGTCAGCATACACCCAGAACACAATAGAATGACTGTAAATGCACACCCTGTGGTGTTAAACCATAATTATTTGTTCCTCCTTCCGGGACAAGCAGTAACTGCTCTTTGTGAGTGGAAGACTCCTGGCTCTGGTAGTAGATGCTATCAAATCTGCAAGCATTCTAGCTTTGCAATTACAAGTATTTACTTATTTATTTTAGATTAGGAAGATGACTCTTTGCCAGGCTGGTCCTGCAGTTCAAATCCTGGGTTCCTGCCACTCACCTTGCTGTTTTCCTCTCTTAGGCCATTTCTGCACTATACTGTTATAGTGCTATTATTCCACTTTGAACATCCTATGGAATCCTCAAAGGCCCCTCCCAAAAATGCAAACCCCAGAATTCCATAGGATGTTCAAAGTGGAATAATAGCACTATAGCAGTCTAGTGCGGAAATGGCCTCAATCCCTTTCTGAGTTGGGGCACCGAGGCTTCAAGGTACCCCTCCCTTATTGTGAACCAATAGTCATGTTGTTTTGAAGGCCCATTGGGATAAGTATGAGCTGATTCTTTATCAAGCTTGATAGAAGCAACCAGAAACACTTTAAACAAAGAGGAACAAGTGAAAGTTTATTAAGACATGGAAAATAGCATGTTAACCCTTGAACTTCTCAATCATTCATTAGCTTTCCAAAATCAGAGTCAGTTCTTCCCTCTGTCTGACTCTTCTGTCTCTATTGCATCTATTCTCTGTCTATGGCCATTTTCCACATCTGAGTAGTTCCCACCAATGTCCTGTCACAATCCCAGCAGAACCTTTGCCAGGATGGGTGTGGGGCCAAGATGTCAGTGCAACCGGTAGTCTGAACTGTTAGCTCAGGGCTACCTGCCATGAACCCACAGGGAAAACATCCCCTGGGGACCCTTGTGGTCCCCCCAAAAATTCCCCCTTGGTAGGTAGGGTGTGCAGGGCAGCTCACACTTCCGGAATCATCCTAGCTCTGGTAGAGAAGAAGTGGAGGTACCAGAACAGTAAGGAGCATGGACGAAGCAAATGCAGCAGACTCACAGCCAGTTTTAAACTGACAAGCACCGGCGAAAACCCTTTTTTAACGAAGAAGGATTTGACTAAGTAATCCAGGTGGACAAAAAAGCAGAAGAGAAGAGAAGAAAGATTTTAATGGAATTAAAACTGACCTGGTGTGAATTGGGACGGTAGAGTTTGGAGAGAGGTGGAGAGGTGACTACAGGAGAGTTTGGGAGGCAGCAATAGCGAATTAGGCTTGGATTTGCTAAGCGGAGAGGTGATTTCCACCCCCCTCCAAGAGCGACGGATAGAGCTTTAACCTTCATGTATGTACGAGCAGCTAAATCTTTGTTGAAACTTGTATAAAAACTTGGTGTGGAACTGTGTATATGGATGAAATTTGCTTTTATTGAGTTTTTATTGAACTTTGATTTAAGGGTGCTCGTTTTTAATATTTTTCATGGACAACGGCAGAAGGGGGAAGTGGGAGTAGTCGAAAAGAAAGGGAGTTAAAGAGTAAAAGGGGAGGGAAACATGGTGACAGCGCCGTCTCTTTGGAGAGAACAGAAACTCTTCCCTTGCTTTGGCTTAATAAGAATGATGTCTGTGGGGTGATTTTTTTAATTCATACTTCTTTTTCAAATCTTTTACGGAACTGTTGTGGATTGGATTGGATTGGATTGTGGATTAGCCTCATCAAGAGAGGTGAAGAGAGAAGTTTATGAATTTTATACTGTGAGTTTAAACTGTGGATTATAAGTGACTGAGCTTTTTCCCCTCCTATTTTCTTTGAATGAATTTTGAAAGGAACTAGAAAAACTATATAAAAAGGACAAATTAACTGTCTGACATTATAATTTCAGAATACCAATGGA
Source organism: Cyclura pinguis (assembly GCA_030412105.1). Taxonomy (NCBI): domain Eukaryota; kingdom Metazoa; phylum Chordata; class Lepidosauria; order Squamata; family Iguanidae; genus Cyclura; species Cyclura pinguis. The sequence continues at coordinate 8,867,267 of CM059599.1, read as the reverse complement.
TTGATTATTTGGATGATTAGCCTTTGACTTTTGTATATGGATTAGCCTCAGGAAAAGGGGTGAAGACATCAAAAGGGAAGGAACTGATTTTGATGTAAGGTGATTTGAGACTGAAGACTAAGATTGAATATAGCTTGAAAATAGAATAACATTTGATTATAACAGATATAAACTGATGGAATATAAATTGACATAAATTGTTATCAATAATTGTTAATTGTTAATGAAATAACCTCTTTTTATGCTCTCTATTATTTTTTCAGACAGATGATAAACCAAATGGAATGATAGAAATCTGATAGAAATTTGATTTATATAGTAGATATAAGTCTTTTCAAAATATAGCAATCACTGTTGTATAAAAAACTATAATAATTAGCATAATAATCAGTATATTTTAAAGAATAAGTCGATAGAATATTAGATTGATTTAAAGATTTGATTTTTTAGCCTTGGGGATTATAGCTCAAAAGAAAGTAGTGAGCCAAGGTATGGCTATGGGTCAAAAGAAGACAACACAGACACAAATTCAACCACAAGTTTTGGAAAGAAGAGGATCCATCAGCTCTAAAACAATGGAGGCAAATAGACTATTAGAAGAACTCCAAAAAATGAGAACTGATATGAATGAAGAACTAAAAGCAATGAGGACAGAGATAAGAACAATGAGAACAGAAATAAAACAAGATCTGAAAAAGGAAGTAGAAAATCTGAATCAGGGCTTGCAGAAATTAACTACAGACTTATCAACAATAGATCAAAAGGTGGAAGATATTCAGGAAAAAAGCCAAAAATTGGAGGACCAAGTGGAGCAGATGAAGAAAGAGTAGCAAAGAGACAAAGAAACTATAAGGAGAATGGAAATTTGCCAACGAAGCAGATGTTTGAAGTTAAGGGGTCTCCCAGAACAAAAAAAGGAAAACTTACACCAAAGAGTAACAGACATTTTGGCACCATATATAGACCAAAGAAGAGATGGATGTGAACATGAAATAGACAAGGTTTTCAGAATTGAATCAGTAATGGCAAGGTGGAGGGATCTGCCTCAAGATATTGTGGTTTATTTTACCAGGGAAAAGATCCCGGATTTAATTATTGAACAAAATTATAAAGAAAAATTAATAGTGGATGAGAATGAAATCAAAATTTTCAAAGGTGTGCCACCTAGTGTGATGAGAAGCAGAACAGAGTGTGCATTTTTGGTAAAAATTCTCCAATCAAAGGAAATAAAATATAGATGGGAGATACCAGAAGGGCTTTCCTTTTTTTTTGAAGGCAGACAAAGGAGGATAAACTCTACAGCAAGCAATGGAATGCCAAGAGAATTATTTGAAAACTGGATCTAAAACAACAAAGACTGAAGACAAGAAATCAGAAAAAAAAGACAGAGGATTTAACACAGATAGGAGCGGTAGTGGTAGATGAAACTAGTCCAATGTCTGAAGAAGAGGTGGAATCAGTAGAATCAGAAGAGAAAAAGAAAAAAGGGAAGTAAAGAAGAATAGTAAACATGAAGATAATTTCATAGAATGTACAAGGAATAAATTCACAATCAAAGATAAGACAGATTTCTCACCAATTAGAAATATTAAGACCTCAAATTATTGTATTAGTAGAGACTCATATAAAGAAAACCCAGGAAAAGAATTTATACAATTCTAAATTAGGTCAATGTTTTGCTTACTCATATATAAAGAAGAAAAGAGAGGTTGTAATCTATATTGAAAAAGATATTCAAGCAAAACAAATTTTTGAAGATGAAGAAGGAAGAATATTGGGCATTGAAATCCTTAAAAATGGTAAAAAAAAAAATTATTGGTTGGTGTTTACACCCCAAATGAAAATAAAGGTGAATTTTATAAGAAACTGCAAGGAAAAATATTAGCATATGAGTATGAAGATTAGATTTTAGCAGGTGCTTGGAATGGAGTTCTGGATATTAAAATGGATGAAACTACCTCTCAGAACAAAGACAATCAAGCAACAAGAGGGAGATTGCCAAAAGATTTTTTCAAGATGTGTGAAGAACTATCTGTTTTAGATGTATGGAGAACAATTTATCCAAATGTCAAAGATTTTACTTTTTTCTCTGAAGTTCATAAATCTTGGTCTCAAATAGATATGATTTTCATTTCTAAGCATTTGTTATCAGAGATAAGGAAAACAGAAATACTGCCTAAGGTCATATCCGATCATCATCTTGTAATGTTGCAAACTCAAGAGAAGACTAAACAATTTCAATGGTGATTAAATGATAGCTTATTGAATGATGAAAAGTTAGTAAAACAAGCAAAAGAATTGTTAAAAAAAACTACTTTAAAGAGAATATAAAAGAAGATATAAAAATGAAAATGGTGTGGGATGCATCAAAGGGAGTAATGAGAGATTTTTTTATACAGCAACGACAAATTCAGAATAAAAAAAGGCGGGAGAAATATCAAGGGTTATTGATCAAACTTCAAGAGAAAGAAAAAAGACTTAAGAAAGATCCATTGCAAACATCATTACAGCAGGAGATTAAAAAAAATACAGAAGGAGATGACGATAACAGCAACTGGAAATACAGAGAAAAAGATGAAACAGATTAAATTAACTCAATTGAACATGCTAATAAATTCGGGAAATGGCTAGCATATAAACTTAAGAAGAAGAGAGAGAGGAACATAATCATTGAGTTGAAATATGGAAAGAAGCCGATTACTCAGCAGGAAAAGATAAAACAGAAATTCAAAGAATATTTTGGAAAATTATTTTATGAAACAAAATCCCTTCATCAATTTGAGAAAAATTTGTCTGAATTTTTTCAAAAAGTAAAGCTCTCCAAAATATCACCAGAAGCACAAAAACAGTTGAACAGACCAATAACAATTACTGAAATTGAAGAGGCCATAAAGGATTTCAAAGCAGATAAGCCACCAGAACCAGTTAGTTTCACCACGTTATCTTATAAGAGATTTATAAAGGAATTGACTCAACCAGTTCAAGCAACCTTGAAAGAAATAGAGAAAGATGATAAACCTAAATCTTGGGGACAGTCTAATACTGTATTGATACCCAAAGAGGGTAAAGACAAAAAAGAAATCAAGAATTATAGACCAATCTCCTTGTTGAACGTAGATTATAAAATTTTTGTGGTAGTATTGGTAAAACGGCTGAGACAGATATTACAGGAGAAAATCCAAGAAGGTCAAACAGGTTTTCTCCCAGGCAGATATATAAGAGGTAATATAAGGACAATTTTAAATGTAATTGAATACTATGACAAAAACCCAGGGAAGAAAGCAACACTTTTTTTTTTTTTTTTTTTTTTTTTTTTTTTTTTTTTTGAAGCAGAAAAGGCATTTGATAGTGTTTCCTGGGCTTTTATACATTGGGTATTGAGAGAATATGACATGGGAGAAGACTTTTGCAAATAGATTGAGATGATTTATCAAGAACAATCAGCGAGATTAATAATCGATGGAGATATTTCGACAAGCTTTTTAATAAACAAGGGGATACGGCAAGGGTGCCCATTATCACCATTATCGTTTATAGCTGCTTTGGAAGTATTGTTGAATATAATAAATGAGGATCCACAGATAAGAGGCCTGAAAATAAAGAAAAAGGAAATGAAATTAAAAGCTTTCACGGATGATGTAATTATATTTTTGGAGGATCCACAAGAATCAATTCAGGTGCTGATGGAAACTTTGCAAAGATATGGACAAGTGGCAGGATATAAGATAAATAAGGAGAAGACAGTGATGATGACATTGAATATGACCAAAAAAGAGCAAGTTGATTTGGAGAGTAGATCCGGATGTCAATGAACTAAGAAAACAAGACACTTAGGGGATTATATTAATGAAAAGAAACCAAGAATGATTTGACAACAATTATTTGAAGATATGGAAAGAGACTAAAAATGATATGGAAAAATGGAAAAAATTAAATTTATCTCTTTTTGGAAGAATAAATGCTTTTAAAATGTCCTTATTACCCAAACTTATGTTCCTCTTTCAAAATTTACCAATAATAGGAAGAGAAAGAATATTTAAAGAATGGGGAAAAGATCTTCAAAAATTTATTTGGCAAGGTAAAAAGCCAAGGATAAGATTCAAAACACTTCAGGATGCAAAAGAAAGAGGTGGATTTGATCTTCCATCATTGAAAATTTATTATTACGCATGCTGTCTAGACTGGATTAAAGACTGGATTCAATTAGAGAGAACAATTATGAAAGACTTGGAAGAAATAAATAACAGATTTGGATGGCATGGATATCTATGTTATGACAGACTAACAGTGAATAAAGAGTTCAATAATCATTGCATCCAGAAAACACTGTTAAAGGTTTGGCTACAAATAAAGTGAAAATATTATACAAAACTTCCAAGATGGGCCTCACCACAAGAAGTATATAAAATTGCTCCAACAAAACAATGAAATTTATTAACATATCAAGATATATTGAAATGGGAAGGGGACAAACCAAGAATGTGTGCAGTAGAAGAACTAAAGGCTGATGGATATGAGCTAAACTGGTTCCCATGGCAACAATTAAAAGAAAGGTTTAAAATGGATCAAAAACTGTATGGTTTTGAGAGAAAAGAGACTGAATTAGATTTATTGATGAAGGGAAATCAAAAGAAGAGAATCTCTAAATTTTATAAACTATTGTTGAAAAGAGAAATGGAACGAGAAGTAGTTAAAGACACAATGGTCAAATGGGCTCAGAATGTGGGACACCTGATTGAATTAGATGTTTGGATGAAAGTATGGAAAACTGACATAAAATTTACACCAAACTTAAATTTAAGAGAAATTTTTTATAAAATGCTTTATAGATGGTATATGACCCCAGAAAGGTTACAAAAAATAACTAAAAATGGGAATGTGAAATGTTGGAAATGCGATGAAAAAATTGGGTCTTTTTTTCATATGTGGTGGACTTGTAGAAGGGCAAGAAAGTTCTGGAAGGGGATACATGATGAAATTCAAAGAATTTGTAAAATGAATTTTGAAATGATACTGGAATTTTATTTGTTAAACATGTTAGGACAACAAAGGGAGATAAGAAGTCATCAGAAGATACTGTTATATTTGATAACAACTGCAAGGTTGCCATATGCGCAATATTGGAAAGAAAAGAAAGGCATTGACTTAGGAAAGTGGAAATTAAAAGTTCTGGATATGGTAGAGACAGAAAAGTTAGCATTTTCACTGAAAAATAAACCTATCCAGAACTTTGAAAGGGAATGGAAAATAGTTTTGGATTGGATAAAAATATGAATGTATACGAAACCAAAGAAAGAAATAATGTATTTTTTTTCTTTTCTGTAAATGGAAACGTAACTGTGATTTTTTTTTGGCAAATGTAAACAAAGATTCAACTGGTGAATATAAATATGGAAGTGTGGGAGAGATATATCTGTTACTGGGGTATATCCACCCAGTTTTTTATGTAATTAAATCTTTAATAAAAATATATAATAAAAAAAAGTTTAGAATCTTTGCCAGGATGGAATCAAAACAGGAATGCTCCCTCCATACCTGGACAGCTCCCTGTGGAAGGGAGCGTGAGCAACATGCATCTGCCTTCTGCAGCATAGTCAGTTTCTTTCCCATGCTGTGCTGGGGAAGGAAATGCATGATCGTGCTTCTGCCCTTCAGTACGGCCAGGAGTGATGGGAGCATCATGCAATCTTGGACCTTTAATGTATGTTTTTGTTAAGTGAATTTCCCAGCATTGTGATGTGTGGAGATGCACTAGCTGCAGGTCCACAATGACATCGTGTGAAAGCATGACCCATGGACCACTGCAATCACAACCCCATCATGGGATTGTGACACCATGCAGAAATGGCCTATGTGTCAGGGGTTTTTTTTTACCCCTATCTCCTCTTCTGACAGAGACAAACCTCAGTTTTGTAACATTTCCTTCCCCTCAGCACCCTGTTCACAGCATTCCCTCAGCTGTGATTGACTACATTCAGTGAAGCTTGCCCAGCATCTCCTTCACAGGGGAGGAAGCATTTTCCAAGCCTTATGTGTTTCCCTCAGAGCTCAACATTTGCAGTGTCTCGAAAGGTAGGCTTTCCTAGCTGTGGTGATAAGTTCCTTCTCTCTCTCCTCCAAGGGGAGCATTCATCCAACTTCTCCCCATACTCTGTTTTCCCAGTCTTCTCCAGAGGAATCTGTACAGATGAATTGTGTGACCTTTAAGAAAATAATGTGGATTAACGATATGGCAGGGGCATAATAAAAAGGGTGGTTGGAATCATAGACTGAGATCCATCACCACTGTAGCATAATGTAGATATCCACTGACAGAATTAAGCTGTGCACCCCTACACTGGTCAGAAAAATGCAGAGGGGAAGAGAAGGCTCTGATTTAATATCACTTCAGCCATTGTTTGGGGCACTTTTCAGCTTTTTTGTACTTGAGGAGTATTGAGAAGCTCTGTGGTGGGAGGAGGTAAACCACCCATAGTGAGTTTTGTGCTTTTGCACAAAAATATCTCCCAAAAATTGATGCAAAAATTATTTGCGGAATCTGAGGCTTTGAGAGGGTTTCAAGGACCACCCTTTGGGATTCCAGGGATCGCCCTTTGGGGTCCCAAGGGCAACATATGGCCTGCGTTCTTCACTTTGCCCACCTCTGAACTATGCTGAATGCCAGTGCAGTGAAATATATGTAGATCAGTGGTCAATGAACATGGCTGACAACCTGTGCTGTCACTACAATGTGCAATGCACAAAAGCCATCAATAGAGGCAATGCAATTACTTTAATATCCTATTACATTTGCAATGGTCCCACATACACAACTCCACTTACGTCACAGTCAGCTGGATGCAACTGTTGTGACTTGTCAGAAAAAAAAAATCACTCAGCACTCAGCAACCTTTGCCATGTGTATCAATAACAGAATGGCAGCCCTAGAATTACAAAGTTGAAAGGGACTGGAAGGTCATCTAGTCTAACTCACTACCAGTGTCAGAATCTATTGCTAAAGCAAAAGATTTATTTCCCTCCAGGAGCTGAAAAAGATCAGGAAGATTTTGCAGTTGTTGCGTTCCTTCAAGTCATTTCCAACCTACAGCAACCCTAAAGTGAACCTAGCATGGAGTTTTCTTGGCAAGATTTGTTCAGAAAGGGTTGGGCTTTGCCTTCCTCTAAGGATGAGAGAGTGTGACTTGCCTGAGGTCACACAGTGGGCTTTCACGGCTGAATCTGGATTTGAACCCTGAACTCCAGAGTCATCATGCAATACTCAAACCACTGCACCACACTGTCTCTCCAGGAAAATTTTAGATATTGCTAAACAGGGCTGGAAATCATAGCAAAGCCAGTTCATCTCCAGAGAACAGGTTCCAAAGGGGTGTCACGCTCCTGCATCTACTGTCAGGCACTTAATGTCTTTAGTATCAAGGACTTGAGATGAGAGCCAGTGTGTTTATGTCAAGATGACTTTTGATTTCAGGTGCCAAAATCTCTGAGACTGCCAAATGGTTCTGGGACATTTTAGATGAGGAAGAAAGATCAGTCTTAATACTGGGAATGTCCCCCATAGTTGTGCTAAAGAGAAGGTATGTTGATGAATCACCCACAGAGAGATAGCTAGCGTGGGGCAAACTGAAGGCAAATTTGCCTCCCCAGATTAGAATTCTGTCCTGCAGAGTCTTTGAAAAATCATTCATCCCTGGAGGACTTTTGCATGCTGTGTTTGCACTCCTTTGGCCCCATGGCCCACCCATTTTCTTTATCTGCCTAAACCGTGTTTCTAAATGTTCAACTGAAGTTTTAATGGGAGGACAGAATGAAGTTCCAGGGTGGTAGAATTCTTCTTGGAGGAGCACTGCTCTTATTTTTCCCTGCTGTAATTGCTCCCCTGATTACCCAACATATTTCCTGGTTAAGTTGACATCCTCTACTAAGACTGCAAAAAAAACTTCTCCTTGGTTTGCATCCATCCCAACACTTCAGAGGATAAGTCCTGGCAGCATTTCAACACAAAGACAGGGAGATACACAGGAGCCATTGTTCTTTAATGGGTTTCATGAATATCCTTAGGCTGGATTGTGGTCTCTTGGGGCAAGATTCTACAGATAACAAGGTAAGTAGTCATTCAAACCACTGACAGTTCAAGCAGTGTGCCTACTGTTTCTTCAGTTCAAGTCCAGAAAAAAAAGAGGGGGAAGGGGACACTGCCTGGAATGCTACTGCTGCATTTTGCATGCTTAAGTTCCCATAGAGAAGTGGTTAGATATTTTTATCCAATGCAGGAAAAAGTGGAAAGAATATTCAAAAATATTTGGACAAAAAAAAATGCATGTTTTTTTAAGTGTTGAAAAACCCTGATGAGAAGGATCTTGGGCTGACAAGAATTTTCTCAGTTTGGGACTTATTCTGTACAAAAATTGCATGTGAGTTTTCTTTTGTTGTTGTTTTTTTTGTGCAGAAATATTGTTTTCTGTGCAAAACAACCATTTGCGAATTTTGTGCACAGTAAGTCCTGAATTGCAAATAGGCTACAAACACTATGTGGTTTTTAAAGACTTTCCCTCAGTGAGGAGAAAATAGTTATAATGATTCATGGCTTTTTTTGCAAAGTAGTTTAATGAAGAATTGCATCCCAAATGCTGAATGCCTACAATCAGTTTAAGGTCACTAAAGCAGCCTTAGGCATGGGTGCGCATTGCTCTTGGTACATGGATGCACAGGTATTGGGCCATTTCCACACTATACTGTTATAGTGCTATTATTCCACTTTCAATATCCTACGGAATCCTGGGGTTTGCAGTTTAGGGAGGGGCATTTAGAATTCTCAGCCAGAGAGCTCTTTGGTCTCAGTAAACTACAAACCCCAGAGTTCCACAGGATGTGGAAAGTGGAATAAGAGCACTATAACAATGGAGGGCAGAAATGGCCTTGGTCTAATTGCACAACAATGAATTCAACTCCAGTCTTAGGTATCACCCTTAATGTCCAGCTGTGCGTAGGGCAATTTACACGGCGATTATGCTGCACAGGGTGATTTATGCTTTGTAAAATTGAGGCACAAACTCAGCCACTGAAATCCCTTTTTCTGCAGTGACTGAAACAGGCAGGTCTCCATGAAAACTGCTATACCCCCCTTTTTTTCCAGTGGTTCAGCCCACATTCAACTACCGTGGTGCCTTTGTAGTGAGTTTCCAATAATTATGTTCCAATTTGCTAAGTCCTTTTGAAAATTCAGGGGAGGGTTCTCACCAGGATCAGGGTGTGCCTGGTGGGCTCTAATGTCAGCAGGAAATTAATGTTCAGTGTAACTGCTCTGTAACTGCCTAAAGGGTTAAGTGTCTTCTTCCTTCGCCAGCTCTCGTTGCCATGGGAACTGATAAGGGTTCACACACACACAGCTGTGAGAAATTCCAAAGAGTAGAGTGAAGACATTCTGAGCTGTCTGATTCTTCCCACAGCCACTAGCAGGTTGTTTAGTCAAAAGAGTTTCTGGTCTGCCGGCTTCCGGTCGCATGGCGGGCACGAGGGGCTGCTCGGAAAGAAACTGCGCAATGGTACGGCTCCGAGCAGTCACCCACTGGAATCCAGCTGCTTCTTTGGAGATCCGGAAGCGGCAAAACACCCCTCTGGTATTAGGGGTGCGGAAAGGGTCCGAAGGGGACCCCACAACTGGCGCGTGGCTCTACCCGGCTGGGGGAGTGGGAAGCGTCAGGGGGTCGAAGGACCTGGACGGAGCCAGCGGGATCGTCGCTTGAGCGGCACAAGCGCCGATGACGACTTTTAACTAAGAGATCAAGTTCAAAGCTGAAAAGAAAGAATAAGACAACACAACCTGTTCTGGTCTTCACTTCGCGATTATCACAACAGAGCTGGCTTGCAACGCTGTGCAGGAGCGAAGTAATGGAGGGACCCAGGAATGTGAGTGCTAAATGCTGAGCTTTCATCTTAAAGGGGCGGCTGAAGTTAATGAAAAGTCTAAGAGATATATCTGCTCTCTCACGATGAATGATGCTAATACTGGTAAGAGACTTTTGGTTTCTAATATGGACTTACACTTTAAAATGTCAAATAAATGAGCAGTTGGTATTGCTTTAAGGGAAAAAATTGGAGTTTCTAAAATTTAATACTCTTCATTTGGACACTGAAGATTTTATAATTCGTTATTTTAATATTCTGGTTGAACTGAGACGAGTGGAGTATTGGTTCTTTTGTTATGGATTTTGGACTTTAGAAGAATACCTGGAGAATTTTTTAATTTCTGTTTTGGGACTCTTGTTTCCTGTCTTCTATTTGGATTGGGATTGTTGAGACTGCTGAGATTGTGCTGGAAGGTCATTTTAACAAAACATCCTCATTCCCATGGATGAAGCAGCCTGGAATTTAAGCGACTACGATAATACAATGAATCCTTAGAAACAAACTCTGGGCAGTGAAGTCCAAGAAGGGAGGGGGGAACAAAAGGTGTTGGCACTGGGTTTTAAATATGACAAGTGAATGTATTTCAGCAATGTCAATTAAGCATATGTATGTGATTGATATATTTTTACTTATTTAAATATTGGGATATTGTCAAAGAGTTGAAAGGGGTAATGAGACTCCTAAGTTTGTGATGGAAGGTACTTAAGTAGATACTCTTTTACCCATGGACTGAGCAGCTTGGAATTCAAGCGTCTATAAGAATACAAAAAATTTTCAAGATAATTTTGGGCAGCAAAGTCCAGGATGAGAGGAAAAGGACATTGAGACAGATAAGTTTACGATGGAAGTACTTCAAGCAAATACCCTCACACCTTTGGTTGGAGCAGCCTGGAATTAAAGCGACTCTAAGAATACAGTAAATCTTCTGGAAAATCCGGGCAGTAAAGACTTGGTGGGGAGGGGGTTTATGAGGGAAAGTATTCAAGTCAAATACCCTCACTCTTTGGGACAGAGCAGCAGGGAGTATAAGCCACCTTGAGAATACGGAGAGTTTTCAGAAGTATTTCCAGGCTGCAATGTCCCTGATGAGAGAGGGGAATGGGAAGTGGAGTCAATCACAGGGTTTTGAATTATGTGTGTTAGAACTGTACTTTGGCAATGTCAATTAAGCTTACAAATGATTGATATATCAACATTTTTTTTGAAAATGAACATTATGATATTGTTGAAGGACAGAAAGGGGTTGAATAGGACTTAGAGTAGAAGTGGAAAACAAGATATTAAATTACAATGGAATCCAGGGAAAGAAGGTGAGGGACTGTTACAGTAAAAATTGCTCAGACTTCCAGATATACATTGATAGACTTTTTCCTTTATAACTGTAAGACTTCAGTTAAGTAATGGAGAGTTGGTAGGAAATATATGAGAGGATAGTAGAAGTTCATAAGAGATAAGCAGAGAAAATGTCGATTTGAGAAAGCAGAATGAAGTGAAAGCTGGGAACTGACAAGATGAAATGACAGTATTTTGAGTGAGTAGTAGAGGGAAATGCTTGTTCAAACAATTGAGATTATCATTGTATTGTGATTCTAATGTAACATGTAGAGTGATTTGCGAGAAATGAAGACCAGACCAGAGAGGACGATCAGAAATAATGCATGTAAAACTACAATTTAAAGAACCTTTTTTTTAATTTGTGAAACTTAATAAAATTAATTTAAAAAAAAAAGAGTTTCTGGTCTGCCTGTATGCGTGCTTACTAGCTGTTCACAGACTGTAACTGTCTCTGTCTGTCTGCCTGTCAGCTTGGCATGCAGATACGGACTGGAGAATGGATTTTACCTAGTTGCTACACTCTCTCATGTGTTCCAGCTTTGCAATAAACATAGTTTTAGTGAATTCAATGGCCTCTCTCTCTCTGGATTTTCTGGATGAAGCTGTTTCTTTAAGGACTCTGGCTGCACTGAGAGCTGTGGGTCATGCTCACTTCCAGAATGCCCCCTGGAATTCCTCAACAATTAATTCACTCCTGGTTTTAATCTGAATTTTAGAGGATCTGTAAAAGTCCTCTTACTGTGTGTAATTTGGAGTAAAACATTATTTAAATTTTGGAGTACAGGCATGGATACGTGCCCTGCTGACAACAGAATGACCAGCATGGTAGGGATGCTTACTTCTATTCTCCCTACCTATGTTGCTATGAGGGTGCAAAATGGCAGCATTACCTCACCCATAAGAATTCTGCCTTTATGAAATTTTCCTTCAGTCCCCAAATTTCTATTACTACAGAGAGTGAGGTCCTGAAAATTGTCCATTCCCAGAACACTTCTATTTACTGTGTTCCCTCGGTAATTCAGCCTGGCCTCCTTTTCTTTGGAATTACCTTTTTTGGACATATAGGCTAGAATCCTGTGTTTGACATAGGTGCACGTCACTCAGGGTTATGCACACCTATGCTTCGTTTGGAAGTTGCACAAGGAGGTATTCACAAGCCTCTTGAAACCAATACAACTTTGTTTCAGTATGATATAAATGTCTTCTGTTTGCATACAAAGAAGCTGATCAGCTGAAGTTCTGGAGAAATCAATTTTAATGGACATACCATTGCTCTCAATACTGTCTTCGGAACAAGAGCGTCAAAGTGCTGATTTCGTAGTAAAGATATACATCAATAAAAGATGAAAGACAAGAAAACAAGATAACGAGATGTATTAAAAATCTGTTTTTAATGTACTAAAAGTATTTATTTTAATTAATAACTTAAATTACTATATTTGCTGGCATATTAGATGCACTGGCGTATAAGACACGCCCTATTTTCAGATAGCATTCTTTAGGGGAAAAAATTTAATACACTGTCCCTCATTCCTGTTGTTTCTGCCTCCATGGGGAGACTTCTAATTTCATTTTCTAAGCATCAGTGAGTTAGTTCTGAAATTTTCAGTACTTACTCTTGCTAAATTCACACTTTCTGGCACCCTAAATCTTCTCTACAGAAAATGGTGACTGGGTGCAGAGGGATGGGGGGGATGGAGAGCAGGTGTACCAGATTGGTGAGTGAGTGCGGGGAGGCATGCGGGGTGGAGAGTGAGTGCGGGAAGGGGTGCAGGGTTGGCGAGTGAGTGCGGGGAGGTGCACGGGGGTGGTGAGTGAGTGCAGGGAGGGGCACGGAAGTGGCTAGTGAGTGTGGGGAGGTGTGGGGGTGGTGAGTGAGTGTGGAGAGGTGAGGAGGGCGGCAAGCGGGTTCAGGGGAGTGGCAGCCGAGGCAGACAGACCAGGAAGGGGTGTGAAAGGAGCTCCTTTCTCCCCATTCCTGTTGTTTCTGCCTGGGTGGGGAGAATTTCCCACAGAGGCAAAAAGGAACAGAAAGGTGCCTTTCCTTTTCTTTTTGCCCCAGCAGGCAGGAGTTACCCATATATGCCAGTGTATAAGATGCACCCCATTTTCAGAAAGCATTTTTTGGGGAAAAGTTGTGTCCTATACACTGGCAAATACGGTATTGTTTAAAATTATCAAAATGAAATGTATAAAACCTGTTCTAACATATTCAAATAAACCTTGTTAAACCATTTAATAATTTAAATAACTATTTTTTTAAAAAAATTAAAAATGTATTAAATTTAAAAAATGTATTAAAATTAGAATTTATTACCAACTTGTTTATATGGCTTTGTATTAAGAGCTTATCTGCATCAGTCTTGATTTATAGTCTTTCACATTGCTACAAAAGACTATAAAACTTGAAAATAACATCTTTTCTAAAAAAATGCATCCCTCAGCAGCACTGCCACTGTCCCTCCAACTTGTGACTGAACAATGGCAGCTGGTAGCTCCAATGCCAGTGAGCTATACACTCCAGGTTTTATGTTGAACTTTAAAGACTCTATGTACAGTGCTGATCCTCTTTTGGAAGCTCTTTTATAATTTATACAAAAACTCACAGCAGATTTACCACCCTACTGACATAGGAACTATTAGACACTCCTCTGGTGCTATCCATAGTGTGTGTGGGGGGACCAATAAAGCAGGAGGGGGAGAATCAGTCACATAGCATCTCTTCAAAATCCTGATACAGGACCATTTAGAACTTGGGTGAAATTCAGATAGAACTTTAAATTCACAGACTGCAAGGAAAATAGAGCTTGGAGATGTTACTCTATTGGACCCCAGCTGGCAATGAGATTTTGGGAGCTCAAATTCAAAAAAGTAATTCTATCAAGCTCTGGCAGCTGAAGACACTTAGCTCACCTATTTAGAAGTGGACCTTTATGGCAAACAAAGCTTCATGCTAGTGCTTTTGTTGTTGTGAACTTTCATGTTTTTTTTCTGATTTATGGAGACCTAAGGTGAACCTATCATGGGGTTTTCTTCGCAGGGTTTGTTCAGAGGGAGTTTGCCATTGCCTTCTTCTGAGATTTTGGGAGTGATATTTGCCCAAAGTCACCCACTGGGTTCCATGGCCAAGCAGGGATTCAAATCCTGGTCTCCCAGTGCCCTAGTCCAGCATTCAAATCACACCACCACTCTGGTTCTTTCATTTATTGCTGCTAAATTCAAATAGCTTGAGAATATCTATTTCCATCCAACAGATATTGCTTTCAAGCTGTGGTTTGTTGACTTGTCATGTTCTCCAAGATACCTAAATCACTGAAGCTGAGAGTTAAGATAAGATTTGGACTCCACCAGTTTCAACCTTTGCCCTGGATTGCTGAGACCATTTTGGAGTGAATGAATGAATAGCTTCATCTGAACATAGAACCATCTCAGATCCACTCTGATAAAAACAGCACATATTAGAACAGTCTATTGTCTCCAATCCTCTATAAATAGAGGAGAACTTTTGGTATTATCTTGCTCTCCCTTATCCTTACATCCCTGCAGTAGTCTCAAGATCTTAGACAAATCTTCAGCATGAAGTTTCTTTCATGCATCGTCCTGGTCATCTTCCTCCAAGTTGTTGCAGGTAAGAAGGCAGCTTAGACAGGGAATCTATAAGACCGGAGGAAATCTCACCACCACCACAGTTGCTGCATAATGGGTAATTTTCGGTGGTGGGGGGAAGCATGAAAATATATGGGAATTTCCCGCAGCAAAACTGGCCAAAGGGGGAGAGTTCCATTCCTCTTCCATCTGGGCCAGAAGAAATTCTTCCTTCCCCCAAAATTGGAAGATTAACTCAGAGTCTTCTAGAAGGATAACTTGTTCTTTCAATAAAGGGATGCATGTCAGATCAAAGGGAGATAGTCTCTCGTTCTCTATTTCTTCTGAGTCAGCTTACGTCTTCTTCCAATAGAACTCAAGGAGGCACTGCATCTGTTCTAAACCACAGGCACCTCTCCCTCTGATGAATCGACTTTCCCTCCCCACAAGGCTTTGACAATGAGTGTACCATCTTCAAGGCCCTGGGTGTGTATTCCCAGTTGCCAGGGAATTCAGGGGTCTGCCAAGATTTCACACTGCTAAAGAAGAGACTGTGACCCTTTTTGCATGGCATTTTCCATGCAAAAGAGAGCCTGGAGCATCGCACGATTGTGAGGAGCAATCCACACGACGCACTCACAATCGAGTGACACTCCAGGGGCCGGCAGGCACCAATTGCACACCTTTTCATTTTCGGCTAGAAGCCGAAAATGGTGCACAATCGCACATTGCTCCTGGGGCCTGCGCGCACTTACCTGGCATGCGGCACCTCCGGAGCCATGCCAGTAGCGCTTCCTGCCCCAGCACAGCCTGGGAAACTCCCAGGCTGCACTGTGGAAGGAACAGGCAGGGCTCTTGCATGAGCAGGCAGCTCGTGCGGAGCCAAATGAACCCGGATGCAAGAGCTTCTCACCAGAGGCTGCTCGCATGATCCCCACACCCCAGCGCCAGAAGATGGTAAGGTGCAGAGAAGGCCTGTGATATCACCAGTACAAAGATTACACATGAGCAGCTTTACTAGAGAGTTTCCTGTCTCCCAATCCCCATTCAAATGGGAAGGATATTTACTTTGTGGGAAGTTAGAATTATCAAACTGGAAGGGACCAACCACCAGCCATACAGGAATCCACAGCTAAAGCACACCATCCAAACTGCAAAGGACTGCTCACTGTCTTCTGGGATAGACCGTTTCACTTCCAAATAGCTCTTACAGTCAGAAAGTTCATCCTAATGTTTACATGGACTCTATTTACTTGTAATTTGAATCCATTGGATCATGTTCTAGTCTCCAGAGAAGCAGAAAATAGGCTTGCTCCATCTTCCATATGAAATTCCTTCAAGCTTGTTCCATGGTCTATAGGCCATCCCTTCAGATATTTAAAGATAGCTATCATGTCTCCTCTCAGTTTGCTCTTCTCCAAGCTAAACATATCCAACTCCCTAAGCCATTCCTTGTAGGGCTTGGTTTTCAGACCCATCTTCTCTGTTGAGCTATGTTTGAGCTTGTCAATACTGGCTTTCGTGGCTGCTGTATACACCACTGACTCATGTTTAGCTCGTGGTTTACTAAGACCCTGAGATCCTTTGCACATGTATGGCTTTCAAGCCAGATGTCACTGATCCTATAATTATTCCAGCTTGACAATGTGCTTTTTGAACTGTAGCATCCAGAAGGGGACACAGTATTCCAGGTGAAGTCTGACCAAAGAAAAGTTGGCATATACAAGACTAATGGAGCATGACTAGCACAGTCAAAGAAAAATGAAAAAGAAAGAAAGGAAAACAGCAGTGGAAGTCAGATCCCTACCCCCAGCCACTAGCTGCTGGTCATCCTTCCTTGGAACCCACTACTTCACTGAATCCCCCAATCCTCCAGCCCTTCTTCTGACCTATTGAGTTCTTAATAGGAATGTAAATATTCATTTACTTCATCTTCAGATGCAAGAACATTTTTTTTTCTCCCTGCTGCATGGGATCTGAGTTTTTTTCTGATTTTGACTCTTTTTTGGATTTTTACACACACACACACCTGCATTTTTACAAAATGCAAAACCCAGAATCGTATCCTGCTACCACAGGGATGGGCAAATGTAAAGGGGGAAATTCTTCCTGTGTGACCCCATCCAACAGGCCACACTTAGATATTTTGCCTTGTTGGAAGTAATCTCACTTCACATTTTGGTTAATTTTCAGTCAGTTTTGGGGGGCTGGTATGGCTTTGGGTGAGGGAAAAACAAACCACCACATTTGTAGCCATCTTTTTTGCCAATTTGGCTGCTTTGGGGGTGAAAAAAATCATCCAAAGATCACCACTAAATTTTTTTAAAAAAAATTAGGCTTTTGGAAGACTTGGGGCTATAAATGTGGGGTTCATGCCCCACTTACGGCCCACGGACCACACTTTGTCCACCCCGCTGCTAACAGATTTAAAGAGACACTGCCTTTCTTCTGTTAACAAATACCTTTTCCTCTCAGGAATGGATAATCCCTCTGGACATTTCTGCACTAACCTGTTATAGCGCTATGATTCCACTTTCAATATCCTATGGAATCCTGGGGTTTGCAGTTTAGGGAGGGGTCGGTAAACCCCAGAATTCCATAGGATGTCAAAAGTGGAATCATAGTGCTATAACAGGCTAGTGCAGAAATGCCCTCTGTCACCCAAGACCCTGGCAAGGATGAGACCATCTCCAAAACCTTGATGAATAGTCCTGCCAATGTTTTTGTTCAAAAACTAATGCAAATGAATAAATAAAAAACATTGTAGGACATTGCAGCATTACGGTGGTCCACAGACCACAGGTTAAAAACCACAGCTCTAGGGGATATGACAGGCAAAGTTTCTGTCTCCACAGATCCTTTTAGAACTAGGGGAGCCCTTTTGTTACATCAGGAAGTGCCCTGATGTCAAATCCTGTTCACTTCCTTTTAGGAAAATGTCCTCTCTTTGGCCTAAAGCAACTTGACACAGCAAAATTGCTCCTATGCCCACTAGAGGGCATTTGGGAACACTTGGGGGGCACTTGGGGTAAAATAATGTGGACCGTGGGTGCCACATAAATCCCATGGGCTACAATCTCTCAGACCCTTTCCACACAGCATTAGCCATGCGAAAGGGCCCCCTGAGTGTCACGCAATTGTGAGGAGCAATCTGCACGATGCACTCACAATCGCGTGACACTCCAGGGTAGGGCAGGCACTGCTCACACACTTTTTCATTTTTGGCTGAAAGCCAAAAATGGTGCACGATCGCGCATTGCTCCAGGGCCCCATGCACACTTGCCATGTGTGCAGAGCCTCTGGAGCCACAGCGGTCACACTTCCTGCCCCAGCACAGCCTGGGAAACTCCCAGGCTGCGCTGTGGAAGGAAGAGGCAGGGCTCTCACGCTATCTGCTCAGAAGCAGGCAGCTCATGTGAAGCTGAAGCAGTAGAGAAGCAAAAGCCTCTTGCTCGAGGATGCTCGCATGATCCTTGCACCCCAGCACCAAAAAAAGGTAAGGTGCGGAAAGGGCCCCAGTCTCCCTGACTAGATGGACCAGGTGTCTTACTCTGTATAATTCAGCTTCCTACATTCCTTAGTCTTTCCTGATCTCTGCCCATATTGCTCAACACATGACCAACTTTTTTGGGATGACATTTCCGTCCTAATAACTGCCATTATTTCTGATTCAGGTCTCCAGGAGTCCATGAGTGTTATAAGATGGGTGGCTACTGCCACCTTTCAGAAGATGGTTGTGATTCTGAGGAACAACTTCCAGTCAGCTGTGGTGTCAACGCAGCATGTTGCAAGTGTAAGTATTGCTGACTAGCAGCTTGAGCATGACTGATCCATTTGGATATATTGATAGGGTATTAGTTTATCCTTGCAGAGAAGTGGACTGAGGAAAGTAACCACTCAATCAATCAGCATTGTAAATGGAGACTTAAGTTCTTCATTTGAAATTAGTGGTATCAGGATTAGCGCTAGCACTGGCATTAGTGATAGTGTTAGTGTTATAATCCCACCTTTTCTCAGTTTGGGGCTCAAGGCAGCTTAAAACAGAATATAAAAAATAGCTAAAAACTCACAAAATACAAAAGTGTAAACATGATGAAACTACTGAAAAATTAAAACCAGAGGAAAACATAAACCATGAAAAAAATGGAATAGCAAATGGAAAATCCTGCACATTGTTTAGGCAAAACAGATCTTACACCATCAGTTCTCAAAGACTTGCTGAAACAGAGGCTGTTTCTGCACTATACAGTTATAGTGCTATTATTCCACTTTCAACATCTTGTAAAATTCTGAGGTTTGTAGTTTCCTGAGGTCAAAGAGCTCTCTGGCTGAGAATTCTAAATGCCCCTCCCTCACCTGCAAACCCCAGGATTCCACAGAATGTTGAAAGTGAAATAATAGCACTGTAACAGTGTAGTGCGCAATGGCCAGAATGGTCTTCTCCTGTCTGTGGAAAGTAAGTAGGGATGGTGCCTGTCCAACCTGTCTGGAAAGGGAGGTCCAGAGTCTGAAAAGGCCATCTCCCATTTTCCCACCAGAATACCTGGGAACATGGTGGGACAGAGAGGAGGGACTCCCTAAGAGATCTCAAAACATGTGCATGAACTCTACAGGTCACAATTTTTCAGATGATTCTGTTGCAATTTCCAGATCTCTCTTGATCAAAATCCTTCTTAGATGGTTTCATGAGCCAATGACTGTTATGGTTTGTATCATTGGTCCTTTATTTATTTATTTGTTTGTTTGTTTGTTTGTTACATTTATATCCATTTTTGCTCCAGTGAATTGAAGGCAGTGTACATGGTTCTCTTTCTACCCACTTTGTTCACCCAAAAGCCTTCAGGGATGTAAATAGTGGTCAACATCAGGTATAACAGGGAAAACTGCATGCAGAAATGCACATTTGATGAAACACATACAAAAAAGCATACTTTTTGAGTCACCTTTCAAGAAAATCACAAAATTGAAGACAAAATGGGAGGAGAAGAATTCCACATTCCAAGATGGACCAAACATAAAATTGCAAAAACGAGAAATTGTGAAACTGAAAATGACAGATTTCAAAGAAGTAGTGCCCTAGTTGTTTCGGTGTAAAGAGGAAGGATGTCACAAAAGCTCCTGGTAAATTTAAAAGATATATCCATACTTCTTACACACAACACACACAGACACAGGAATCACACACACACACACACACACACACACACACACACCATCCTTATCCTCCTGTCCAACGTTGCACAAATGGATTTCCTCTTCTTCTTCTTCTTGTATGCCTTCAAGCTGTTTCCAAACTATGGCAACACTAAGGTGAACCAAGCACAGGGAGTGGGAGAGTTGGCCAGATTTCTTCAGGAGGGGGA
Source organism: Cyclura pinguis (assembly GCA_030412105.1). Classification (NCBI taxonomy): domain Eukaryota; kingdom Metazoa; phylum Chordata; class Lepidosauria; order Squamata; family Iguanidae; genus Cyclura; species Cyclura pinguis. The sequence goes on along the minus strand of CM059599.1, from coordinate 8,847,078 downwards.
GTTGCCTTCCTCTGAGATTGAGAAAGTGTAACTTGCCCAGAGTCACTCAGTAGGTTTCCATGTCCAAGTGGGAATTCAAAATCTGGACTCCCAGAGTCCCAGTCCAATATTCAAATCACTACACCACTCTGGCTCTCTGTTTTCTAGAAATACATTGATCTTCATCATAACCAGAAAACATATGAAACCAACCTGTGGCTGGAATTCTCTTGTTTGTCCCAACTTGAGTAACTCATTGACTCAACTGTCCAATGACAAGTTGACCCATAAGTAAATCTCACTAATGGAATAGGCCTACTCTAGTTGGCCCTCACAATCAGATTCAGGCCAATTTGGTTCTGCCTGCAGAGTGGAAACTTTAAGTAGAAGCTTAAACATCGTAAGCTATCAAGAGTGAGGAGAGACTGCCCAAGCCAGCTTTAAAAATGAAGATTTTTCCATAGGTGTAGCAACAGCTATGCAGTAGCTTTTGCCCATGACCACACCAAAAGCCTTCAGCTTTGCTACTGGAGTTTCCAGAATGCTTGCTACATCTTGTGTCTACACCCCCAAAGCTTTTTGAGTTTCAAGCCTGACCAATGAGGCTGTTGCAAGAACAAAATCCCTGTTACATTAACATAATTCCTTTTTTAAAAAAAGCAGCCAGAAAACACCGATAGCATCAGTTTCAAGAACAGGGTATTTTTCTGCCATACAGTATTGAACTTGCTGTCCTGAAACCAAGAAAGAGCTGTAAGTTCTCATCGGCCACATCCTTGTGTACAGTTCTCTGAACCCATTCTTTTCTTCACCAAGGGCATTATGACATGTTAATAATTTTCCATTCCTAATTGTGAGTGAGGATGTAGTTCTTCACTAACTTTCTTCATGAAGAAAAAAGCAAGTAATTTAAGCAAATATCCTTCTGCTGCAAGAATGACTTCAAGAACTGTACCATGCAGTTTTCAAAACCCGTTCACTACTCAGAATAATTTGCATGTGGGTCTTTTCTACAGAAACTGTATTTTTTGCACAAGAAACAGCATTATATTCTGCACAGAAAATGCCATTTTCTACACAAAGCAAACATTGTGAATTCTGCACAGAACATGGTGCATATCACACTAGTCGTTTGTTTTGTCCCACTTGAAAACCACTTCTCTCATAGCCAGAAATGTAGTATAATGACAATGCATTCTTTTGCACCACTGTGAGCGGGTCAAAATGTCGTACCCACCATAACCAAACAGGTTGGACACGGAACTGGGATGAGCTCTGAAACAGGGTAGGAAGTAAGGCGGCAACACAGAATACAAAGTGTGCAATACAATAAAACAAACAAAAGAGTTTCTTTGGCCAAAGGATCCTGCTGATAATCAGAACTGCATTCAGTCCAACCTACTAGCAGTAGTGATCCAGAAGGATAACTTTATTCTTCAAGCTTCACTTTTTTATACTATTTTCTTGATTAGGAAAGCAGAATAAAACATACATCAGCAAAATTAGTATTTTACTTAAGACTGGCTACTTGTTATTTCTTATCTAACTCTCCTGTCAGTTGTTTAGAAGAACAGAGCAGTGTGTAACTATCCTAATGTTCACAAACAAGTCTATCACTGAAGTAACAAATCTACTCCTGATTTCAGCAATAATAGTTTCATACAGGAATTAACAAAACAGAAGTTATTCATATAATTGGTCAGTAGAAGCAGTTAATCAATAGTCTTGTTAATCATACTAATGACAGGGTAATTGAGAATCTTCTAACACCCCTCATGTATATTTTAAGCCAACGCCATCACAAGATTTTGCAGTTCAATCATGTTAGTTCTCATGTTTGCTTTCTCACACTTGGAGCATGAGAATACCATTCACATAACTCTGTTAGCTCTGCCTCCTGCTTCACAGTGAGGTTTGTTTATAGAGAAAAGGAAAGAAAACACTTAGGCATAATTTCAGAACTGTTATTGTAGACCCCCTCCCTACCATTCGCTGCCCAAATTGGGAAGATGAGCACTCAGCATGCCACCTTCATTGCTTTTTCTATGCTTTTTTCTCATAAACCAACACCTGTCTGGTTCTCCTTTTGTATATTACTCTTGGAACTGGGGGTAGGCAACTAGGGAAGGGTAAGGGGCAACATTAGCCCCCCAAGAGGGCCACACTTTGCACATCCCACTTTAAAATATATTTATTCTTTATTCTTTATTCTTTATTTTTTAAACTTTTCCTGAACCTTGTGGTTTCTCTCTGGGCATATATCCTCAGCAGGATTACATCAAAATTGCATTATTGCTTTATTAAAAAAATAATAAAATAAAATAATGCAAAATAATGCCCAAGAAGGGAGAACAAACATCTAGAGTTCTGCTGGAAACTCAAGGGAAGCCTGTCATCCTCCCAGCCAAACCACTGGAAGTTGTCCCGCGATTCCTTGCCAAATGTCCTCATGGAATCCTCAGGAGAGACGGAATGCAACGACATCCCCATCACGTCCATCTTGCTCCCAATATAGCAACGCAGTGGAATGAATCATTCAAGCCCAAAAGTGTCATTAAACCATAGCGGGATAGGAGGTTGTTAATAGATTATCTCAGCTGGGAAAAGAATTGATTATCGTCTGACCCAATGGTAGCACAGCACAGTATTGTTGTACATAGCACACTGTTACTGCCCTGGCTAATCCGAGCTTTGGGGATATTAAAAGATATCCTTTTGATATCACAATTCGGCTTCACTTCTCTATTCCCCTCCACATGCTTGTGAGGCCACCGGACAAGCACGCAAACAAGCTCGGCCGTTAATTGCCGTACTATTCAAACAACAATACAGGCAGGCCAGAAATAGCTGACTCACTGCTTTAGGAGATCTCCACGCAAGTACTCTAATTAGGTATGCACGCAACCTACAAAAGAGCTTCTGCCCCACGATGGCAGCTTGATGGGTGAACTATACAATACCCAAGTAGTCTGCATTTGCATACTGGCTACTCTATTGAGAACCGCTACGATAACTCCATCATTCAGATTCTGACCTTTCGGAGGCTTTGTCTCCAACTCCAAATCTATTGTTTTCCCCCAAGTACGGCATAGCCTGCAGTCACAATTCTCCTTATAAAAAACCTTGATTCCGAGATCTTCCTTGGATCGCTCCCGAGTTTCATCCCACCTTGCTGCCGCTTTGCTTAGCGAGCCTCCCCTCAGCTCCACGTACTGAGCTACATCGCACCCAAGCCTCACTCTCCATTTTTCTGGGCTTCAGGACAGGTGAAGTATCACCCAAACCAGCAACTCCTCTAAAAATCCCTCTATACCACTCCAACCTTTATTTTCTTTAGTTATCTTGTACGAGTGTGTCGCATACACTGTTTTGCTGTGTATTTAATAAACATCATTTATTGTTTCAACTTCTGTGTGCTCCTTGACTCGGCCTGACCCCGTAGACATAGGGTTCAAGATCTCGCTACGTTACCCTGCCTCTCGTAACGCTAAGCAGTGCTCTGAGCTAATTTTTGCCACCTTTAGTTGAGCATGTTTTGGTGTCCCTCCCGGGGCCCCCAGTTCACAGGGTAACAACACCGTATAGCCTGCTACGTTATTTTCTCTATAGTACTGAAAATCCCTTGGTCCATTATTTCTTCTTTTTTTTTAAAATAATTTTATTAAGTTTCACAAATAAAAAAAATCATCTCAAATTGTACTTTTACATGTAATGTTTTCGTTCTTCCACTCTGCCTCTCGTTTTCATTTTCTAGATATCTACTCACATATCAAAAATTATGCCTCACAATTCCATGTTCTTCTTACGTGTTTGATCTTGCATTTCTCTCATCAACTCCTGTTATGTTACAGTTATTGCTCTTTAATTTACCATAATTCAGACATTTTCACTCGGCAGTTCCCAGCAATTACCCATTACAATTTGCCATTCTGCTTTTATCTGATCATCCGATTTCCCCTTTAATCTTTGTGAAGCAATATCCGCATTTCTATTCTCAATAAATGCCCCCCCACCACTGTTCGATTGTGAGTATTTGCTGAGACTTACACAATTTGGCATATTCAGTTCGCGCTGTTGTTATCATGTACAATATTAATCTCCAGTGCCTCTTAATATTAGTATTCTCAAGAACATTTGTCATGTTTAACAAATAAAATTCAGGTTTTTCTACAAATTGAACCTTCAATATTTCACACATCTTTTTATGTATTTCATTCCAATATTTCTTTGCCTTGGGACATGACCACCACATATGAAATATTGTTCCCACCTCTTTCTGACATTTCCAACACATTCCCGTACCTGTATTGTAAATCTTTTTTAACTTTTCTGGTGTCATGTACCATCTATGAAACATTTTAAAATAGTTCTCTTTGAGATTCTGAGCCATCGTAAATTTTTGTGTCCTTTTCCAGCTCTGTTCCCATTCATCTAATTGGATTGAATGCCCAATATTCTGAGCCCACAAAATCATTGTAGATTTCACAGTCTCCTCCTGTCTCTCCTGTGTAATATTTCTTGATATATATGGGCTAACAGATGCGGTGGATTGTCAAAGATCCATTTAATCACTCCTGTCCTTTCTTTGGATTCTATTCCATAGGTTTTCAAGTCCATCTGGAATCTCTCATTTAGCTGCCTGTACGGAAACCAACTTAATGGCAGTCCTTCCTGTTCCAATTTTTCTCTTGATTTGATCTTATAAGCATTTGTCATTGTTTTCTCTAATATATCCTCATATCTCAGCCATTTCTCTGTTGCCTTCCATCTTCCAAAGAAAGCTTCTTGGGGGGGATACCCACATGGGTAGCTGCCTTAAGTTTTTACTCTTATATTTATTCCATATCGTCAGAAGCAATTTTCTGATATAGTGATGCAAAAAGTCTTTGTCAATTTTTGCTTTATCATAAAACACATAGGCATGCCATCCCATCCTCAGGTCTGCTCCCTCCAGTGCAAGCATTCTTGTATCTCGTAAGTCAATCCAGTCTTTTAGCCATATGAATGCCGCAGCTTCATAATATAATTGAAAATCTGGTACTCCCATTCCTCCCTGTAGTATTTGGTCTGTCATAATATTCCATTTAATTCTTGGTTTTTTCCCTTGCCATATAAATTTGGTCACGTCTTTTTTCCACTGTATAAAAGGTTTACTGTTTGTTATTATGGGGAGATTCTGAAACAAAAAATTCATCTTTGGAAGAACATTCATTTTAATAGTCGCTATTCTCCCCAACATAGACAATTTCATGGAAGTCCACCTTTCCAAGTCTTTAATTATCTCTTTCCATTTTTTCTCGTAGTTATTTTGAAACAGCTCATTATTCCTTTTTGCTATCCAGACACCTAGATATTTTCCTTTTTGAACTTTATTAAATCCAGTTGCAAGTACTAATTCGTTCTCCTCCTTGGTCCATTATTTCATAGATAATCCTCCCTATAAATATTTCTGGAAGGTTTTTTTAAAAAAAAAAAAAAAGAATTGTGAGGAGAAAAAGGAATATTAAGCAAGCTCCAATTGGGTTACATCCAACTGTCTCTTATCAACAACAGTACGGATATCATTGGTGGAACTGAGCACCTATTTCTCTGTACCAGAGGGGAGGACGAGGAAGAATATGTTCTATGAAAAATTTGCTCAACTAGCACGTCTGGCAACTGTTATTTTGAAAAGAGCTTTGGGTAAAACTAGTTTCCATCAAGGTCCTCTCTAAATGAATTGACTTGGGCTGGAATCCCATTAGCTAGTTTCAACTAAAGGAGACCCACAGGCTCCATCGTTAAATGGTGAGTTAACACATAGGTGAATCCAATTAATCCAACAGTTCTTCTATAACTGAGACTAACAATGCGATTTAGGCAATGTCTTTTTGCAGAAGTGCCTTTCAGAATCATGACACAATGCTTTTTTTCTTGTTTTTGTTTTGCAGGGCCAGATGATGACAGTTCAGAATCCTAGCTGGCCTGTGCAACTCATCCCCTCAATAATGCTTTGGGCATAAAATGACATTACTGCATACCTGAGCAACAGTGATGCTCAGCTTGGATCCATAAGTATAAATGGCAGTTTCTTTTAAGTTTAACATGGATTTTCATTTGAGGGAAGGAGGACCATACCTCACCCAAAGGTAGCCTACAATAAATCAGCGTGGCTAATGGATCATGTCATTAAATGTAGATGGAAATGTAGATTGAAATTTAGTACAGTTTATTCAAGTGTGATGAAGAGGACACCTTCAACACTCAAGAACACTGTTGTTTACTAGACAGCATTTCAGTAGGAGACAATCAACACTTCCTGAAATACCCTCTTCTACACAGCTGTTAAAGGTACAAGAGCTTTGACCTGTATTTCACCTGAGAATCCTAATGAAGACAGATAAATCACAGAAGGCCTCTGACCATCCCTGCTGCCTATTTCCAGAACAGAAAGGAAAACCCTGCCTGTTGAGTCTGCTGTAGTTCAGCTCAGCTGCAGATAACCAGTCGGATGGATGGAGCCTGCAGAAAGTTTTTCCTAAACAGATTTAATCCGTAAAGATCCAGGTTAAACTGCTGTCTTTGAGCAACATCTTCTGTTGAAATGACAAGGCATATCCAAGATAAGACCTGAGGGGCAAGTCTCATTGGGTAGCAGGAGACAGAATCCACCCACAGAGGTGCAGGTAAGCAGCATGGCTTCTACTAGGCTCTCCTCTGTAGAGAAAATAGAGACAACAAAGAGTTTTTTGAGATGTCTACCATTTTTATTTCATATGTTCTTATTGCATTTAGGCCATTCCGCACTACACTGTTATAGTGCTATTATTGCACTTTCCACATCCTGTGGAATTCTGGGATTTGTAGTTTACTGAGGCCAAAGAGCTATCTGGCTGAGAATTCTAAATGCCCCTCCCTAAACTGCAAAGCCCAGGATTTCATAGGATGTTGAAAGTGGAATAATAGCACTATAATAGTATAGTGCAGAAATTGCCTCATTCTGTCATTTTTCATGCACTTTTTTGGTCCTATTGATATTCTGGGGAACTCATGCTTCAAAATCCCCAGTCTGTGCAGCCTACAGCCAAACACAAAGGACCAGAAGGGGAGATTGCAAGAGAGGATAAGAGAAGAGGAAGGAAGAATGGTGAACATGTGGGTTATGTATCAAGAACAGCAAGGCGTTTCAGCTGCATATGCACAGGTCTGCATTATAAATGTCTATGGAGGATTTATTACATGGGTTCCCTCTCAAGATTCCAGGAAGACAGAGACACAGAGGTTACAACAACACTTATCTACATACCCTTAGAGCAATGATTCTTTACTGTCACTACTCAGAGGAACATGAAGTTCCAGGGATCTGGAATGGCCTTTTTGTGCGTCTCTACTTCAAACAGCAGATGTTTAGCATTGTACCTATCAAAGCTGCTCTGCCACACACAGAAGAGGAAATCATCTCGTGCTTTCTGACCACCCTTGCTTGTCCTCCCTCTCTTGCTTCTTGCTATCTTTGAATGCCTGTGGTCCCCCATACTTTCAAGTGTAAGTGAAGATTCCTTACACTTTCCTGAAGATCTTTTTTGGAGTACCACACCCCAAATCCCCCAACCACAAGTCATGCTGCCTTTGTGTTTCCAGGCGCTGTACTCAAAACAACAACAACTGAGCTCTGCTTTCCCACCACAGAGACAGAAACTGATAGCTTGGTTTGTTGGTTGGTTGTAGGAGATGCGACTGAGAGTATAGATTGCCTTCAGAGCCGGCTCCAAGTTTTACAGGAAGTGATAAAGACCATGAATCCTGTTGTTACCCACAACTAAAGCAGACACACTGACTTAATTCTAGATTTGTGGGTAAATCCTATTGATTCCATTGGTCCGCTCTAGCAGGGCTAACAATAAGATTTAGGCTGTTATGTCCTATTAGACATGTCATGAGGCAACATGGTTCATTGGCAAAAATGTCAAGTGGAAGGCAGTAAGAAAAGAGGAAGACCACACAGGAAGATTGACTCAAGCAAGGAAGACCTGGCCCTCAGTTTGGATGAGCAGATGCTGTTGTTAGAAGAGGAACCCACATGCATGACCCAGCTCCAAATCATTTGCAGGTCAGTCAGAGTGAGGGCAATTGTTACCTTCTTTCTACGGGGTGTTGAAGGAAAGGGGGAAAATCATTGCCTGGCACCAGACTCATGGGAATAGTACTTCAGAAGTGGCAAACTCCTCACCTTGCCCTAACTGATCTCCATTACAATTGTTAAACTTGAGAAAAGGAACATCTATATGGCTCTGCTGTCTCTTTTTTTCTATCCATACACATTCAAACCAACCCCTAAATTCTCTGTCTCTAACACCGATGCTCATCCATAGTGGGGCTGTTCCAACCTCTGCTCTCAATTTTGGAATTTTCAGTTTTAAGAAGGCCAATATAATACGGTATTCTCAACAAAACCTCAATGGTCACAAAGTTCATTTCTCACTATACATGTGTTTAATCATCACTCACCTTGAAGAGCCTGGAAGAAGAAGAAAAAGATAATGGCAGAGAGACAGTGGAGGATCTTCATTGTTAATATTCACCTCAGAGTTCACTATCCTTGCAAACAAGACACCTTGAGAAGAGAGGAAACTGGTTAGAAATAAAGGGTCACAGGGAGAAATTGTTAAACTTATAAAGAGGCCAGTAGACAAGCTCCTTCTTTCACACAGGTTGTTGAAAAAATTCCAGTTAGTTATGCAGTACAGAGCCTTTGGTCTAAATTCAGTTGTACATCCCAACTAGATTAGAGCCCTATTCTGTTGGAATCTGTCAAAGTCCAAAAAGAACCTATTCTTATGACACCAAGAAATTTGCCCTATTTTGACAAACTGGAAGAGGAAAATGTTATAGTCAGTGACAGTCAATGGGAGGCATGGGAGCTATGAAGATTTGGATTGTGAGTCAATATCTAATTTGGGTCTGAGAATGATCAAACAGCCTCTGAATTAGACCAGTTTGCATCAAGCAGTTTTCAGAATTATTGAACTGGGGACCGAAATGAATCTTGTGGTTAGCACACAACCTTATCAGAATCCGTCGGTTGTAAAAATGAAACACACATTGGGTGGGAACAAGGATGGATGTGGCATGGGACTAAAGGCCATAATCCTTCACCAGAGTAGGGCAATATTGTGTCATTACCACTTCAAATGAGAAGTTTCTATGACAGCAGTATGCTTTGAAATATTAGAACTCACCAAGAATTCTGAATAGCAATAGCTCAGGCAGTTGGTAGTAACACAGTTAGGAGCAATCTGAGATCAGGGAAGATAAAAAGATGAATCAGTCTACATACGTACATACACAGTGACCAAGACCCCATGGACCTTTAGTGTTGTGTAAATATACTCTGTGCTGGATCCCACAGTGTCACAGCTAATTGTGTGTCCAGTGTCCAAAGGCTTGAGGTCACCCTTTGTGCAACCATCAAATAGCTCAAATGGCACTGCGGTGGCACCACAGCTAACTCCAAAGAAGTTAGTACTGCACAAAATGGTGAGCTACTCTTCAATATGTTTACCTTGAAAACTCTATGACGAGACAATCAAAACTGGAAGAAGCTGCACCTAGACAGCTCATATAATCTGTACATTTTTAAAAAAATTATGAAATGCCTGAATTTTTACAATATTATTATTATTATTTACCTGCCTCTCCCCAGGGGTTGAGGTGGGATACAGAATAGATGGAGCTAAAAGCCATAGTTAAAATACACATGCAACAATTGATACAAATATACTATAACTAAAATATATCATAGTTAAAAGTACAATTAAAATACAGTTAAAAGTACAATTAAAAATACGATTAAAAGCTCAATTAAAACTAGACTCTGGGTAGGCCTGCTGGATATAGCCATAACATCAGAGGTATGGTCTCGTTTGTTGCATAATGGGAACAGTCAATAGCCAATGACAACTTGCATGTATGAAAAGGCTTTTTCTAACTAAATAGCATGGAAGGACCATTGCTATCTCCTTACCTCCCTTGAGAGATAATGATTGCAGCTAGTGGGATGAAAAATCCTGTCCAGATCTCCACTTTTCACCTGGAAAATTCCTTTCAGCTCTTTGAATTTTCCTTTAGATTGCATTGCCAGGATGTGGCTTCAGTATTATAAGGGTGATTTACATTTCTTTAAAAAATAAATGCAATTAATTAAAAGAACTTTTGGGATTTCTAAACCATTTCTGCATAGCCTTCTCTCCCCACCCAATTTGACTTTCCCCCCTTAGGCTCACACTTTGCCAAGGGCACAACAACAACAAAAAACCCCTACACATTCCTTCCTTACCTTTATGTTCAGTCAGGGAGAGGGAACTGGCTTCAGGGAAAATCTCAAGGACAAATGCATTGCTTGTCTGACTCAAAGCTAAAAGTGACTGTGCGAAACAAGCTTAGCAACATCATTTCCTGTCAGAATTGTGGGGGTTGTAGTTTTCTCATTCTTCTAAATTCAGACAGCAAAGCACAGAAAACTGGAAATTTAATGATCTCATCAGGAAATATTTTGGTTTTGTTCTTGCTTTTCTTCACTTCAAGTCAGACAATCTGCTTATGATCTATCTCCCCTTTAAGTTATTCTTGTCCTTCCCTTCACAATGAGAGGGGACTCTGAGGAATGAAGTGAGATATTGGTAGCAGGTTTCCATGCCCTGTTAGTAGGCCATACACCCCACACTTTGTTATGGTTTAATTGGCAAAATATATTAATTGGCATAAATATAAATTATACTCTGCTATGCCTGCATAGCCACGCTGGCCAAAAGGAAAAGCTGGCTGAATTCAAGCATTGCAAAACCAGGACCCTTTTCGCACCTTACCTTTTCACGGTGCTGGGGTGCGGAGCTTGCGCGAGCAGCCTCCGGAAGAAGGCTCTCGCTTCCCTGCTTCTTCGGCTCTGCACGAGTTTCCTGCTCACGCGAGAGCCCCGCCTTTTCCTTTCACAGTGCAGTCTGGGACCTTTCCAGGCTGCACTGGACAGGAAGTGTGACCAGCCCAGCTCCCGAGGCTCCGCACGCAAGGTAAGTGCGTGCAGAGCCCCGGAGCAATGCATGACAGTGCACCATTTTCGGCTTCAAGCCGAAAATGAAAAAATGTGTGCACAGTCTGCGTCAGGCCCTTGAGTGTCGCGCAAATGTGAGTGTGTCGTGTGGACCGCTCCTCACATTTACACGATGCTCAAGGGGCCCTTTTGCATTGGAAATGCAATGCAAAAAGGGTGCAGGTCAGGAAAGACTTCAAGGCATAGCAAGGTCATAGTCAGGAAATCACCAGGAAATTCCAGCAATAATGAACTTACAGTTAGCCTTCACCAACTCAACTTTTAGAGACAATAGTATCTGCAATGTTCCCACATGACAGCTGATTGTCTTAGCCTCTCTTTCTCTGACCAACAAACTTCCCTTTTGTCCCCACACCTGTCCAGCAGTCAAGGAGCTGTCAAGATTCCCATTTGTCCTCTGTCAGCTATCACTAAGACTATTAGCCCATTCCAGACCCCATTGCCCACCCTCCAGACTCCATTGTTTACTCTATCAGAGAGCTATTAGTACTTTTGCCCTCCAGGCAGAAATAAGAGTATTTAAACCCTAGGTTTTGGCCAGCCAACTCACAGTACACTGTTTTCTGGTCACCACTCTGCTGCTCCGATTTGCGTTTGTGTACTGTCCTTAGACTCTGCATCTAAGTCACATTGCTTCTTCGCTGCTCTTCAGATTGGTAAATATCACCCACTTCACCCTAAAAATCCCTTTACTAAAACTTTCCTCCCTTTTCCTTCAGATATCCTTGTGTGATTGCATGATTGCTTGGATCTTGCATGTGCGATTGTTAAAACACAATTACAATTGTTAAAACAAACAAGCTTACTTTTCAGTCTCCGACTGGTTCTTCCCTGCACTAGTGTCAGTGTATATAGGTGTAAAAGATTTCATAAGGTTACACACACACATACACAACCGCTCTTGCAGGCCTTCTCTTTGAGCTAATATTTCCCACCATTTCCTGGAGGCACTGGCATTGCGGGTGTACCCTTGAGACACCCACATTTTGAGGTAACATACTGCATTTTGAGTCTCAGCCTGACAGTTCTAGTGCTTCATCTAACTACAAACTCCAGGATTCCATAGGATGTTGCTAGGGCAGTAAAAGTCAAATCATAACGCTATAGTTGTGTAGTGTGTATATTATAAAGGCAGAAGCTTTAGGATGTATCTGGCTGTTTTTCTGGGCATTTTCCAAAATTCTTTTGCTGTTGTTCAATAACCAAGTGACGAACCATCCCACAAGATTTTATGTTACAGTAGTGCTCTGCGGCTTCTTTCTCTTTGGTGAATCCATTCTGGGTTTCCATCCAAACTTTAAAGGAGCTATTTAAGTCACTGGACTTTTTTTGGGGGGGGGGGAGGATAGAGCTACACACCTTGGGTAACTCCTTCAAAATCTTGACTAAAAAGGAACATTGTACCATCTTTGGTGGTCATGTGAGAAAGTAAAGAAATATTAGATGTCAGTATATCTTGTTATCCCACTGGAAAACCCTGTCCCGGGGTCTACAGTTTTGATATTAAAATAGGATTCCATGTGCCTGAGAGGTCACCAAGATGGGCACATAGGCAGCAACAGTCGAAGGATCGAAAACCAGATCAGGCCAGTAAAATCTCCAGTCATGTAGCCCCAGGAGACCTCGAGCTGTGCAAACCCACAGTAAACAAAGTGTCCTCAGCCACTGAAGAGCCAACTTGAGGGGGTTAGCATCTTTTCCCCAAGTTGAGCACTGATAGCAATAAAATCCTATCAGGCAAGGACCATCTACATGAAGTCACACGGCAACCAAATGCAGCTGAAGATCCTAAGACTTTGGCAACACCTTGTGATCTCATTGTGCAAAGGAAGCTACCATTATGGAGCTTCTTTCTCATTGCAACACTCATTGTTCTCCCGGGGAAAGGATTAGCCCTCCAGGTACCTTTTCCCCTACAAATAGTCCCAGTTTTTGAGCAGTTCTTTGGATCACTCCCAGTCATCTCAGTAGACCGTTTATCTGTCCGTTGAGTAATCCCCTCCGTCGTCTACATGTTGAGCTCCACTTCTCCGCTGTTTCTCCCAGACCAAGGACTTCAGGAAAAGGTGCAGTATTACCCCAGCTACAACCCCTTCAATATCCCCCTATCCAGTTTCCTCTCTTTTGCTTCTTAATAGGTCTTGAGTGAGTGCGTGGGTGCTTGTGTTGGTGCGTGAGACTTTCCTTTAATAAAATCATTTATTGGACATTTTCATTTGGTTTTTGGCTTGGCCTGACTCCATAAAAACTGGGTAAAAAGACCCCGCTAGGTTACCCTGCCTCTTGCATTGCTATTGCTCATGCTCTGGCTAGTTTTCATTCCCCATCATGTGGAGCACATGGAGGTGTCCCCCAAGGGACCCCAGAACTCAGGGTAACAATCTTTAAACTGAAAAGAATCTGAACACTCTCATACAGATGACTCTTGAAATGTATTTAATTGGGATACTAGTTGATCAATTAGAAAAGCAATATGGAAAGATTGTATTTTATACGAGAGCAGTGGCTAGGATTTTACTTGTTCAAAAGTAGAAACAAAGCTTGCTCGTGACAAAAAGTCATTAGTTATTAAAACTAGTAGATACAGCTCATTTGGGTAAACTGACCCATCTAATAAAAGAAAGGAGATTGAGTAGTTTTGAGATCTAGTGGGAGATGGTATTTACTTATATGTGTAATACATGGGGAGAACTGGCAATTAACTGGCTTTAAAAAGTGAAGATCATTAACATGCATACTCTTTTTTAGGTTATGGTATTGTGATTAGGTTGATCTTTTATACATATACTAGCATATATACCCAACGTTGCCTGGGATTTTATTTTCTCAAAGGTAAACTTGTTTGAAAGATTTGAGATCCTGTGTCTCTAAGTCTTCAAACTGTCTTGTCCAATACCTGTAACTTTTCCTCATATTCCCCAATTCTATCTATATTAAGAGTTATTAACATACAGAGGATGGCAGTGTATTCCTGAGGGAATACACTGCCCTCCTCGTTGCTGCTAGGTCTCATCTCCATAGCAAGTGGCCACGCCCAATAACTCTCTCACTGAGAATCCTAAAGGCCCCTCTCTAAACTGCAAACCCCAGGATTCCATAGAATCTTCTTAGACAGCCAATCATATGAGGTCTTTGCCTCACGCAGTCAATCACCTGAGGTCAGATATTCACCTGACACTGACAAACTTTGACTTTTATATATTTATTAAATATAGAATATTTAGATATCTTCATGATGTAACTGTTAGAGTTAGAGGGTAAAAAACAGCAGACAAGATGTGACATATATAGTGGGTAATATACCAAAAGCTGCCGGGAGGAAATCAACAAAAATGTTTGTGGTGGAATGATTGGCATGATTTGTTACAACCGTTGACTTTGTTTTGTTTTTATATTTGTGAAATAAAAAATTGGATTGCAACCGAGATTGCATTTGCTGTTCCTCGGACACAGATACCACTAGTCACTACTGTTCCTTTATGTCTACTGTTCAAAAACATTAGAATGCCTCACCTTTTTCTCAATCACAGACGAGAATCATCGGGGATGAAGAAATTTAGCTCTTCTATTTTCCTTCAAAAATTAGCACCAGGGCTTGCTCTCATAGCTATATTGTTGGCTTATCATCAGCAATAATGGAAGTCTTTAATCAGAGGTTGGATGATCATCTTTCAGAAGTGCTTTAGTTTTATATTCCCGCATGGCAGCAGCTGGAACAAGACGGGTATTGAGGTCCCTTCTAACTCTGTGGGTATTTCCGCACTACATTGTTACAGTGCTATTATTCTACTTTCAACATCCTGTGGAATCCTGGGGTTTGCAATTCAGGGAGGGGGATGTAGAATTCTCAGTAAACTACAAGCCCCAGAATTCCACAGGATGTTGAAAGTGAAATAATAGGATTGTAACAGTGTAGTGCAGAAATGGCCTATGATTCTAAATGCTTGGCTACTGTGGATAACAAGATGGTAGACCCAATAGACCTTTGGCCAGCTGCCCTCTTTTTATGTTACTTGAACCATAAAGAACACTCCAGATATGGACCAAGTGGTATCTGCTGGGGACAGTGACTAGTGACTTCCATGTTCGCAGAAATGATGGATCCACTCTGGAGTTTAGCATGAATTTTAAAAGAGCTATCCATGGTGCTGAACTTATTTTGGTCATAGGGTTCTGCATGTTGGAGTTTAGGCTAAAACCTGGGGTGGATTCACTGCTCCAGTGACATCAAAGCCACCAGCACCAAAAACCCACTGGGGAAATTTTCAGTGAGCAAATGGAGAGGAGAGAATCCTTCCTCCCCTTGCACCCCCATCTAATCCAGTTTGAAAATTACCTCTACAGCTAAGTTTTCTGGCTGCACTGGGTCTGCTTCTAAACCACATTTTAAATAGCTTAGTGTTACATGTAGTTTCCCCTTTATTTTGAACCAGGCTTGGATGTCACTTGGAGAAGAAAGAATTCAGTGAGATGGGAAAGCCTCTAATAACTGAGCAATGGCAGGATGATGCTGTGGAAGCAAGAGCATTATCCTACCTCTACTCAGTTATGGATAACTTCGCTATGTTATTGTATTAACTGAGGTCTTTGAGCCAGTTGTCCTCATGACCAGGAGAGGAACATTCTATAGGCAATGCAATGCTCTACCACTGAGCTATAGCTTTCTATATAATCCTGCCCTGCT
Source organism: Cyclura pinguis (assembly GCA_030412105.1). Lineage (NCBI taxonomy): Eukaryota > Metazoa > Chordata > Lepidosauria > Squamata > Iguanidae > Cyclura > Cyclura pinguis. The sequence continues at coordinate 8,831,329 of CM059599.1, read as the reverse complement.
CCTTAATTCTCTGAGGCTAAGGCCTTTCCATAAATCCCTGAATGAGATACTATCCCAATATAGCACATTTTCTACCTGTCTTGCACCGAACAATGGCCAGCATCCTGTTTTGAGATACATAGGCAAAAATCCAAATGGAGCCATCATAGTGTGCTTGTTTGAGTACTGTACTAGGACTCCAGAAGCCAAGGGTTCGAAACCCCGCTCAGCCACAGAAACCCACTAGGTGACCTTGGGCAAGTCACACTCTCTCAGCTTCAGAGGAAGCCCATGGCAAATCTCCTCAGAATACATCTTGCCAAGAAAACTGTGTGATAGGGTTGCATTTGGGTCTCTGTAAGTCAGAAATGATGTGAAGGCACACAAAAAGAAGAAATCCAACTTATGCTGATGTATGTCTTTTTCATGCAGAGGTTGATATTCTTTTCCTCATTCCCCGATAACCAAAGCTCCCCTCTGGCTCACCACTGAGCCACGGCAACCACATAGCGTGGTCATTCAGCAGCTTATGGAGCGCTGGGGTATTCAAGAAGCATCTCTTTTCTTCTCATCTCTTTTGCTTTCTATTGTCTTTTTTACTCTCTTACATATTAGGAAACATTGAGAACTCTAAAGAATTACATTTGTCTCATTCTTGTTTGGAGGGTGGTTTGTTAAGAATGGTAATTCTGAGCTGTTATGTCATCAGAGGGGGAGGTCCTTTCAATGTTAACTGTTTTATTCTATGTGTTATTGTTTGTGTTAATTACTAGTTGTTTCCTTCCTTCCTTCTTTCTTTCTTTCTTTCTTTCTTTCTTTCTTTCTTTCTTTTTTGTTTGTTTCCCCTAAAGTTCATTTGTTCTCATAGACCATTTCCGCATGAGGGAATTAAAACAGCGCAGTGCGTCCTCTCATGGAGATCGTCTGCACCTTGGAAAGGACTAGGTCCGGACCACTTACCTCAGATCTGCACCTCAGTCCACTCCGAAACGCCCCCAACTGGTCCTCCAGCGCACTTTTTAAAGAATGGTAGAAAACCGTTCTTTAATTTTTCTGAACGCGTCATTGCGTACCTGCTCCCTTGTGCAGATTCGCAGGCTCGCACCAATGTGAGCCTGCGATCTGCGGAGGGCGGGCTTTAGGCATGGTGAGCTTTGCAGTTGGTCGGGACCCACGAACAACCAGAAGCCGCCATTTTGGAAGCCGGAGCAGTTCGGATCTAAGACCTTGCACTGCTCCGATTCACCCTGGACGAGATGAGGAGCCCTGTGGAAGGGCTTAAGGGACAGTCTGCATTGGTCCGTGCCCAGAAGATCCAGTAAATACCGGCACGGAGCGATTCCCTGGCCATAGGTAGGTTTATATGTTGCTTTGGATATGTCTGTTACAGTAATTGTTCTTATGTAAGTGTTATGTTATTAGTAGTTAATGTGTATGATGTGGACAAGTATTATTCATTTTGTGCAACTTCATACTTTCCCTTATGTTTTTCTTGCTCCTCTTTTCCTCTCTGCTTCATTTTAATAAAAATAATTTATCAAAAAAAAAAAAGAATCTCTAGGTCCTCCAGCAAGACTCTATGGCCCACTTCCAGTGGACTGCAATATTTCTAAAGAAATCATTTTTCTCCCCTGTGGCAGGGGCAAATAGCGTAAGAAATTTTAAAATAAATAAATAAAATGAATTTAAAAAAAGAAGAAGAAGCATCTCACTACACCCCCATAGCCAGGCACAAAATGATTGTGTCATCCACTGGGGCTTCTAAAGGACATCATCAGTCTGCATCTTGCTATTGGGGGTATAGACCGATTTTTTTTTCCGAACCCCTCACTCTTCCTCAGTCACTGAACAGCCATGAGAGGGTTGCACTGGTTAAACAGTGAGTGGAACCAGGTTGAGAAGAGACAAGAAATGCAGTTCCCCATACATTGCTCCACCTCAGTCAATATCTGGCAACCGAGATACACAAAAAAGAGGTTGTCTCTTTATTCTGCCTCTTTATCATCAGAGCATGACTACGGATCTTTACAGTGTAAGCTGAGGTCAGCACGAAATTTTGGCTCAGATTAGTATTACATTTCAGCATCATCATGACTGGGAAAGAACCCAGTTGCAGTTTACAATATCACAGGAACAGGGCTTCAATCAAAAGAGGCTTCTCAAGACCCTAGCAACAACTAGGGAGTTCATTCTTCATTATTTTATTTCTCAAAGGAAACAGATAATTTTTGCACTTCTTTTTCCTGCTACAGGAAAGGCTTCAAAAACCATGCAGTTTTCAAAGACTATTTGCAACTCAGGACTTGTTCTGCATAAAATTCGCATGTGGTTGTTTTGTGCAGAAAACAGCATTTCCTATACAGGAAACTCCAGCCTGAGTTCTATGGCTAGTTCCAAACAGAATAGACCCACTGAATCAATGAGAGTTTCAAATTTGTTGACTTCAATAACTGATTCATTGGATCTAGTCTATTTTGGACTAACCAACAGGATTCAAGGATTCATTTTGTTTTCAGTACAAATCAATCACGTGGAAATTTTGCACAAAATAATTACCCAGTTACAGTGTTTTCCATGCAGGAACCATCTAGTTAAGACTGTTTTCCATTCCAAAAAAATATGCCAGTTTCTGTGAAAAACACGTGAATTTTGTTCTGAACAAGCCCTGTACTGGGAAGACTTCCATCATTCCGGAATTCTTCTCAACACTGTTTCTCAGCACTCTTTTCTCAAATATTTTTGAACATTCTTTCCATCACTGTCAACAAAAGTTTCTATCCTGAATCATGCATTTGCAACAGGCACTTGGAGGAAAAGTGGATCTCGGATTTTATTTCAACATGAATTTAGGGAGTCGATCACAAGGATTTGTCTATATGTTCTTCACATGAGCACATTCCTGATTCCTTTCAATCAAAAAGCACCCCTCTGTTTTATCAAACTGGCAAATTTAGTAACACATTCACATTTATAGAGTTGGGTTGGTTTTCAGATTAGTGGTGTAAGCAACATTTATGGCTAGGACCACAGTAGACCTGGATGGTTACCGTAGAGCGGCATGGTACTCTTTTTGGCCTAATGACACCTCCCAGCTTCCGGCAAAGAATGGAGCCTGCATGAAAGAAAAACATATAGTGTTGTCGTTATTAGAAATGTGTCTCCTGCAGGAGGAGGAGGAATAGGAAGAAATACAACAGTTACTGTTTCTGGGGTGAAGGGCATAAATTTTGGAGCACATCATCTTTGCATGTAAGGATGACTAATCTCAATATTTTTCTACCCACAAGTATTTCTGCAATTCTTTCCTGATATTCACCTATCTTGAGTCATTCCAGGGAATTTTTCTATGTGGAAATATACATGATTTCCGTGCACAGAAAAATGTGGCTGTTGCATTGCTTTCTGCAGACAGACATAATATTTTGTGCAGAAAAACTTTGTGCATTTCCGTACAGAATAATTTCCCCCAAACATTTTTGGATGTGCAGACACTAGAAGAAAACTGCAGAAGTCTCACTGCTGTATTACTCCTCCCAACAGAGTTTCTGAAATGCTGAGAAACCCTTTAATCAGATGCTAAACACACTCTTAGCCTCAAAGAAAGGCAAGGGAAAATGCTTTCTGAACAAATTCCGCTAAATAGGATGATAGCTTTGCCTTAGGGTTGCTGTAAGTCAGAAATTACCGGAAGGGACACAACAACAAACCAATATCAATGAATGACCTTCCCATTCCTCTTCTGGGCTGACTTAAGAGACAGGAAGCTAAACAATAATGAGAATGGTTTTTTTTTTAAAAAAAGTATGTCATTCAACTTAAATTCCTGTTAATAGGAGTTGTGATTCCTATTTTAGACCAACCTGAGGCTTGGAAAATATCATCCTTCCTTCACTAGATTTTTTTCAGCACTCAAATCGCTCTTCCTGCAGCCCTACTAAATTTGTTCCCCAAATAGCAGCAGGAGCAGTGATCAAGAAGCAGAGCCAACTAATGATGTAATTCTTCATTAATGGTTCTCTGAGGAAGCAACAAGGAAGGACGCAATGTTCTTCTTGCTGCAAGACAGGAGTTTTTGAAGAACATTCACAGCTTGGACCTAATCCTGGATAAAATTCAAATGTGGTGTTTATGCCCAGAAAACAATACTTTTGTGCAAGAATCAGCATTTTATGTGCAGAAAATAGTATTTCTACATAGAAAAAGTATTATCTGTGCAGATTATGCCATTTCTACCTCAGAGACTGCTGTAGTTGGGGGTGTATTCTGTGAAAAATTCACACGTGTTTTTTTCTTTGTCCTTTTCTTTTCTTTTGTGTATGCATGTGTGTGTGTGTGTGTGTGTGCAGAAAACATCATTTTGTGTAGAGTTAACTAATTTCCATGCAGAAAAGAGTATTTTTCTGCAAAAATATTATTTTCTCTGCATAAAATGCTATTCCCTGTCAAACTCTCTCAGCCCCCAGAAAACACCATGATATGTTCACCATAAGGCAGAATGGTGATTAGGGTTGCCATGAGTTGGAAATGGCTTGAAGGCATACAACAAGAAGTCCAAACATAACTTCTTCCTAGTTCTAGAAATGGCCAACAGAATACTGGACCTTGGAACAGTTATTCTTTGAACCCCTCATCCTACAATGCCCAGCAAATGAGACCTCCTTGGACGGAGGGGGCGGGAAGAAAGATATCATAGCAAGAATTCTCACACATATAAGCCAAAACCCCATTTTTTCAGAGCTGTACAGTCCAGTTGTAAACATGGACACCTACCTATGTGACTAGAGATCTGTTGACGCTTGATATGGAACAGTAGTAGTCTCAGAAGGAAAGACTGAGGGGTTTCTTCTTCTGAGTCATCATTCTCCCTGGAAAGATCATATCCACTACTTTCTCCTTCTAGGGCAGTGCCTTGCTTTTCCAGGACTTGCTGCTGTTGCGAAGGAGGAGATGCAGTGTTGTCCTTCTGTGGGGCTTGCTTCTGTGGGGACAGAGGAGGTGTAGGGCCTTGCTTCTTTGGGCCTTGCTTCTGTTGGGAAGCAGGAGATGCAGTGCTTTGCTGCTGTTGGACTTGATCCTGTTGGGAGGGAGGAGATGCAGTGCTTTGCTGCTCATGGACTTGTCCCCGTTGGGAAGGAGGAGATGCAGTGCTTTGCTGCTGTTGGACTTGCTCCTGTTGGGAGGGAGAAGATGCAGTGCTTTGCTGCTGTTGGACTTGTCCCTGTTGGGAAGGAGGAGATGCAGTGCTTTGCTGCTGTTGGACTTGTCCCTGTTGTGAAGGAGGAGATGCAGCGCTTTGCTGCTGTTGGACTTGATCCTGTTGGGAAGGAGGAGATGCAGTGCTTTGCTGCTCTTGGACTTGCTCCTGTTGGGAGGGAGGAGACGCAGTGCTTTGCTGCTGTTGGACTTGCTCCTGTTGGGAAGGAGGAGATGCCGTGCTTTGCTGCTCTTGGACTTGCTCCTGTTGGGAAGGAGGAGATGCAGTGCTTTGCTGCTCTTGGACTTGCTCCTGTTGGGAAGGAGGAGATGCAGTGCTTTGCTGCTCTTGGACTTGCTCCTGTTGGGAGGGAGGAGATGCAGTGCTTTGCTGCTCTTGGACTTGCTCCTGTTGGGAAGGAGGAGATGCCGTGCTTTGCTGCTCTTGGACTTGCTCCTGTTGGGAAGGAGGAGATGCCGTGCTTTGCTGCTCTTGGACTTGCTCCTGTTGGGAAGGAGGAGATGCAGTGCTTTGCTGCTGTTGTTCTTGCTCCTGTTGGGAGGGAGGAGATGCCGTGCTTTGCTGCTGTTGGACTTGCTCCTGTTGGGAGGGAGGAGATGCAGTGCTTTGCTGCTGTTGGACTTGCTCCTGTTGGGAGGGAGGAGATGCAGTGCTTTGCTGCTGTTGGACTTGTCCCTGTTGGGAGGGAGGAGATGCTGTGCTTTGCTGCCGTTGGACTTGTCCCTCTTGGGAAGGAGGAGATGCCGTGCTTTGCTGCTCTTGGACTTGCTCCTGTTGGGAGGGAGGAGATGCCGTGCTTTGCTGCTGTTGGACTTGTCCCTGTTGGGAAGGAGAAGATGCCATGGTTTGCTGCTGTTGGACTTGCTCCTCTTGGGAAGGAGGAGATGCTGTGCTTTGCTGCTCTTGGACTTGTCCCTGCTGGGAAGGAGGAGATGCAGTGCTTTGCTGCTGTTGGACTTGTCCCTGTTGGGAAGGAGGAGATGCCGTGCTTTGTTGCTGTTGGACTTGTTCCTGTTGGGAAGGAGGAGATGCCATGGTTTGCTGCTGTTGGACTTGTCCCTGTTGGGAGGGAGGAGATGCCGTGCTTTGCTGCTGTTGGACTTGTCCCTGTTGGGAGGGAGGAGATGCCGTGCTTTGCTGCTCTTGGACTTGCTCCTGTTGGGAAGGAGGAGATGCAGTGCTTTGCTGCTCTTGGACTTGATCCTGTTGGGAAGGAGGAGATGCAGTGCTTTGCTGCTGTTGTTCTTGCTCCTGTTGGGAGGGAGGAGATGCCGTGCTTTGCTGCTCTTGGACTTGCTCCTGTTGGGAGGGAGGAGACGCAGTGCTTTGCTGCTGTTGGACTTGTCCCTGTTGGGAGGGAGGAGATGCCGTGCTTTGCTGCTCTTGGACTTGCTCCTGTTGGGAAGGAGGAGATGCAGTGCTTTGCTGCTCTTGGACTTGCTCCTGTTGGGAAGGAGGAGATGCAGTGCTTTGCTGCTGTTGGACTTGCTCCTGTTGGGAAGGAGGAGATGCCGTGCTTTGCTGCTCTTGGACTTGCTCCTGTTGGGAAGGAGGAGATGCCGTGCTTTGCTGCTCTTGGACTTGCTCCTGTTGGGAAGGAGGAGATGCAGTGCTTTGCTGCTCTTGGACTTGCTCCTGTTGGGAGGGAGGAGATGCCGTGCTTTGCTGCTGTTGGACTTGCTCCTGTTGGGAGGGAGGAGATGCAGTGCTTTGCTGCTGTTGGACTTGCTCCTGTTGGGAGGGAGGAGATGCAGTGCTTTGCTGCTGTTGGACTTGTCCCTGTTGGGAGGGAGGAGATGCTGTGCTTTGCTGCCGTTGGACTTGTCCCTCTTGGGAAGGAGGAGATGCCGTGCTTTGCTGCTGTTGTTCTTGCTCCTGTTGGGAGGGAGGAGATGCCGTGCTTTGCTGCTGTTGGACTTGTCCCTGTTGGGAAGGAGAAGATGCCATGGTTTGCTGCTGTTGGACTTGCTCCTCTTGGGAAGGAGGAGATGCTGTGCTTTGCTGCTCTTGGACTTGTCCCTGCTGGGAAGGAGGAGATGCAGTGCTTTGCTGCTGTTGGACTTGTCCCTGTTGGGAAGGAGGAGATGCCGTGCTTTGTTGCTGTTGGACTTGTTCCTGTTGGGAAGGAGGAGATGCCATGGTTTGCTGCTGTTGGACTTGTCCCTGTTGGGAGGGAGGAGATGCCGTGCTTTGCTGCTGTTGGACTTGTCCCTGTTGGGAGGGAGGAGATGCCGTGCTTTGCTGCTCTTGGACTTGCTCCTGTTGGGAAGGAGGAGATGCAGTGCTTTGCTGCTCTTGGACTTGCTCCTGTTGGGAAGGAGGAGATGCAGTGCTTTGCTGCTCTTGGACTTGCTCCTGTTGGGAAGGAGGAGATGCCGTGCTTTGCTGCTGTTGGACTTGCTCCTGTTGGGAAGGAGGAGATGCAGTGCTTTGCTGCTGTTGTTCTTGCTCCTGTTGGGAGGGAGGAGATGCCGTGCTTTGCTGCTGTTGGACTTGCTCCTGTTGGGAGGGAGGAGATGCAGTGCTTTGCTGCTGTTGGACTTGTCCCTGTTGGGAGGGAGGAGATGCAGTGCTTTGCTGCTGTTGGACTTGTCCCTGTTGGGAGGGAGGAGATGCTGTGCTTTGCTGCCGTTGGACTTGTCCCTCTTGGGAAGGAGGAGATGCTGTGCTTTGCTGCTCTTGGACTTGCTCCTGTTGGGAGGGAGGAGATGCCATGCTTTGCTGCTGTTGGACTTGTCCCTGTTGGGAAGGAGAAGATGCCATGGTTTGCTGCTGTTGGACTTGCTCCTCTTGGGAAGGAGGAGATGCTGTGCTTTGCTGCTCTTGGACTTGTCCCTGCTGGGAAGGAGGAGATGCAGTGCTTTGCTGCTGTTGGACTTGTCCCTGTTGGGAAGGAGGAGATGCCGTGCTTTGTTGCTGTTGGACTTGTTCCTGTTGGGAAGGAGGAGATGCCATGGTTTGCTGCTGTTGGACTTGCTCCTGTTGGGAAGGAGGAGATGCCGTGCTTTGTTGCTGTTGGACTTGCTCCTCTTGGGAAGGAGGAGATGCCATGGTTTGCTGCTGTTGGACTTGTCCCTGTTGGGAGGGAGGAGATGCCGTGCTTTGCTGCTGTTGGACTTGATCCTGTTGGGAAGGAGGAGATGCCATGGTTTGCTGCTCTTGGACTTGCTCCTCTTGGGAAGGAGGAGACCCTGTGCTTTGCTGCTGTTGGACTTGTCCCTGTTGGGAAGGAGGAGATGCAGTGCTTTGCTGCTCTTGGACTTGCTCCTGTTGGGAAGGAGGAGATGCCATGCCTTGCTGCTCTCTGGCTTTCTCTTTTTCAGACTGAGGAGCTGCAGTGCTTTTCTTTCGGGGATATTCTTTTTGTGAATGTTCTTCACTCTTTTTTTGCTGAGCTGAAAATTGCATGAACACTTCTATTCAGTTTTTCAATGCTTGTTAGAGCATCCCTTTTTCTGCATTTATATTTTTTACCAGTCCTATCCACTTCACCTTGGAGTAGGGTCGTTATCTTTAATGTGATAACAAATTTCTCTTGTAATGGCCCCTTTCACACTACACATGTATATCACTATGATTCCTTTTTAACTGCCATGGTTGCATCCTGTGGAATTCTGGGGGTCATAGTTCAATTGGATGTTAGCAATTCCAAATGCCTCTTCCTGAAATGCTAATCTCTAGATTTCATTAGATGTTGCCATGGCAGATAAACTGGAATCATAACACTACTCCTTTATAGTATTGAAAAGTCCTGTGCAATGTCAAAAGGATATTCTGTCTCTATAGAAACAGGAGTTTGAAACCCGGCAGAGCAGCTTTCTATCATATCAGTTGCAAGAGGTTACTGTCACACTCCCACCGTTGCATCATCTGAAAGAAAATATAGCTTTCCCTGCTATGCTCCAGTTGCTACTCCATAGCACTTCAAACTGAAATAGAATAGTTTGTAATTTCAAGCCTTTGTTTGCTAACGGTATATACCAAATGACAGATTTAAGGAACCCTTTCACACTACAGCCATTATAGCACTGGGACTTCATATTAAGAGTTCATTGTCCTATGTGTGAAAGAGTTATAGATAAGTTTTATTGATAGCAGATTGATGCAGCAGGGCATCTAAAGCAGAGTAAAACATTGCAGTTCCTTATTCTATAGGCTGCGTCCTGTAGAATCCTAGAGTTTGTGGTTTTGTGTTTCACTAAAGGAGGTCTCTCCTTAAGAATTCTAAATGGCCCTCCCTGAACTGCAGATCCAAAGATTCCATAGGATAGAAGCATGGCAGTTCAAGTGGAATCATCATCCTATGTGTGAAACAGTTGCAAATAGGCTTTATAAATGTAAATATAAATAACAAATTGATGCTGCAGTCATCTAAAGCGAAGGAAAGCATTGCAGCTCCTTATCTAAGCATTCCAGTATCCTACTGCAACAAGTACTAGGACTAAACAACAGAATTGGCTCAGACTATCCTAGGGCCAATGCACTCAATTCTAATGGCTGGATAAGGGGTCCCCTGGACTGGGGTGTACCCCACGCCCTGGTGAGCAGCTGGAAGATGTATCCCTGGGATTCTATAGGGCAGAATTTCCATACAAAGGAAATTGATCTGCACAGTTGTGACCTATCATCCATCCTAACAGGTTTGATAACAGCACAAACATACTTAATCCTCCTGGTCTGTTCCCAGCCTTGAGTTGCCAGGCCAAATTAAACTGATCTAGCAGGGTCTCCTGATTACAGAATAATCATTTTTATGCCAGTGGATAGCTATTACTATGTGGCCATGATGCTGTCAAAGACTCTAGGACCCAAGAGGCAGGGGCCACATCTACTGCAGTTGCCAATAGGGTTCCAGCCTCTCATCCAATTGTCTTGCCCATCAAACAGCAGTCATGAGAAATGTTGCCAATGTTTTTTAGAAAGGAGCAAAGGTAAAAGCATCTACTAATTAGTCCTTTCTGCCAAGCAACATATTGTCATGTCCTGGATAACTTGTTCTCACAAATTTCACCCAGAGTTTCAAGCAGAAGTGTTTATTTGGAGATAAGCAAACAACATCTAGAATGGTTACAGGTTTTACACCTTGTCCTACAAATTTAGGTGTGCACATGAATGACTGGTGAAAGTCATAAATGGCATATCACTCCAGCAGGAGAAGCACTTTCTCAGACCTTTGGTTATTTACATGCCTTTCATCCTGGGAGCCAGGACAAGTTTCTGTCTCCTTATCTCTGCCACACCCATTCCCATAACATCTTCCTGCTATTTGGCATTCTCCCCTTCTGATCTTCTTCCCTCTTGACCTTGAATAGTACAGCAGTTAACCATTTGGTGCCTTGGGATACCTTAAAACCAGTCACATAGTTGCAGATAGCAATGAGTAATGGGTACATGATAGTGGTCCAGTACTCCATGTCTCTATTTGATCTAGCAAAGCTATTCTGTAAAGTATACTAATACATCCAGCATACATATGACGGGAGCTGCACATCCTGACAAATATACAACTCTTTCCATGTGTTTTTGTCTTAATTCATTCACAGACATGATTGGCATTCTACTTCCTGTTGCTGTCTCACACCAAAATGTAGGTGCCACAAGGGCCACCCTGAGATGCCGAATACCTCCTTGCAAAAGTAGGGAATGAATTAACTCAAAGAGGAGGTTTGCAAGAGGGGGGTACTTAATGAGATCTTTCTACCAATGTTTACGGGCTTGTACAGGAAAGGAACCAGCCAAAGATTCAAAAATAAACTAAAAATGTGTTTTATTGAGAGGAATTCATTAATGCATTCACATAAGATACACATAGTCAAACATTCACACAAGAGCTAACTGAAGGATAAAAGGAGGAAAAAAATATGGATAGAGAGGCTGAGGGTTTTGGGAGTTTAAAATTACCAGTCCAGAAGAGTATAAAGAAGCTGAAATGTGGCTTGGCTTAGGTAGGACCTAAGGATAGTTCTTATTCAGGAGCCAGATGGACAGAGTGATGGACAGACCTTCGAGAGACTGCACTGGACATCCTGAAATCAGGGGTATTCATACCCAAAAAATAGCCTGTGGTGGTAGAAGATATGTGCAGTTCCAGGTGTGGAAGAATGGGAGTTGCAGTACAGACAATGGACTATCAAGCCACTAATGTTCACAGTGTCCAGGTACACAGGGGATGGGTATCTGTCAATCAGTGTCCTGGTGGGCTTCTCACAATGCATTCCCTGGGAAAACTCCAGCTTCTGCTTAAGCCTATTATCCACAGGAATGGCATTTATTTGCCTGACAAATGACTTAGTCTTACCTGGAGGGTGTTTAGGTTGACCTGCCTCTCTTGTTTACAATCAAGTTTCTTCCCTCCCTCGGTTTGACCTCTTGGTCACATCTCAGGGTTGATTTTGATATCGGAGCCAATGAATACAGTTGCCAATCCAATATGGTGCCAATTAGGTATGTGCCCATCCAAACCATACTGATATCGGGACCCCCAAAGCAAGGCCTTACAGCTGGTTGAGTTTTTCTTTCCTAATAAGTATCCATTTGTTACGTACATGCACAGAGATGTACATGTGCTATTATCTAGCTAAAAATGTGAGGGATACCTACAATAAAATAATCCTTGACCAACTTAAAATATTGTAAATTATGAAATGATGTTAAAAGGTAGAAAATATATTCAACAATGCAACATGTTAGAAGAAGACAGGTTGAAACAGGTTATAATGTGAAAACCAGTACGTACGGTAAGAATTGCTGTCTAATTGCATAATCAAGCACCATTTCTTTAATTTGATGCGTGTTTGTATGTGTGTGTGTATTGGAAATGAACTGACAGAAGAAAATGCATGGAAATGATTGGTGCACTCAGGAGAAATAATTTCATTAAATTTCTGCACACTTTTGTGTCACTGTTTTTGATTAACACATTTTTTTGGAGTGAACTTCATTAACCTCAAGGCATACAAAGGAGTCTGGGAAGCAACTGGATGGGATCCTCAAGCATAAAGATATATCATTAAATACCAAAGTCAGAATTATCCATTCCATAGTGTTTCCAGTTTCTATATGGTTCTGAAAACTGGACAGTGAAGAAAGCTGACAAGAAGACAACTCATTTGAACGAGTGGTGCTGGAGGAAATTTCCGTGGATACCCGGGACTAGGGAAATGACCAGTAGAATCATTGAATCATAGAGCTGGAAGAGACCACGAGGGCCATCAAGTCCAACCACCTACCATACAAGTGAATGAGTCCTAGAGCAAATCAAGCCTGAACTCTTTCTAAAAGGCAAAATGAGCAAAGTGAAACTATTGTATTTTGGGCATATCATGTGAAGTTGTGACTCATTAGAAAAGACAATAACATTTGGCAAGGTGGAAGGTAGTTGTGAAAAGAGGAAGACAGCACTAGAGGTAGATAGACTCCATCAAAGAAGCCATGACTGCTCCGAGTTTGCAAGACTTAAGCCAGGCCATTGAGTTGACCAGGGCTCTTGGACATCTCTCATTCACTGAGTTGCCATCAATCAAAGCCAACTTAAAGGCATTTAACAACAAATACAAAAGATTGTGTTGCCACTCACTGTTCTCACCTTTGGCAAAGAAGAGACTTTCTACTACACAGTTACAGTGCTACATTCCACTTTCATTGCCATGTTAACATCCCCTGGAATCCTGGGATTTGCAGTACAGAGAGGCCATATAGAACTCTTAGTGTGAGAATTCTAGTGCCTCACCAAACTACAAATCCCAGGATTCCGTGGGATGGAACCATAGTAATTACACTGGAATAATGGCATTGTAATTGTGCGGTATGAATGGACTGAGAGGGAGAGAATAAGAGAGAGAATAAACACGGGTTACCTTTTAAACCAGAAACATGGAAACCACTAGATAACATCTTCAGAAAAATGGTGCTTTTATGTTTCTCCAAACAAATAAATGAATCAGAACTATGTATTTCAATTTGAATGAAATGTCTCTGAATCACTGTCATTTTGAATCAGTGGCCAGTTCTGCACTAGACTGTTATAGTGCTATTATTCCACTTTCAACATCCTATGGAATCCTGGGGTTTGTAGTTTAGGGAGGGGCCTTTAGAATTCTCAGCCAGAGAGCTCTTGGGCCTCAGGAAACTACAAAGCCCAGGATTCCACAGGATGTTGAAAGTGGAATAATAATACTATAACAATATAATGTGGAAATGGCTAGTGACTCATCTATATCTATCTATCTATCTATCTATCTATCTATCTATCTATCTATCTATCTATTCATCCATCCATCCATCCATCCATCCACCCATCCACCCATGCACCCATAAAGATGTGCACATGCATGCACGATCTCATGCTCATGTACACCTACATACATGCTAAGCTGTCTTCTTACCTGTGTCAGCTTGGGAAAGGAAGAAGAACACAGCACAGAGAAAGTAAAACTTCATGACCAGCATTTTCTTTTGAGATCCCAGGACTTGGGAGGCAGCTGTAAAACTAAATGATAGAGATTCAAGATCAGTCCAGGAGATTTCCTCTATTTAATGAGTTGTGGAGTCAATGGAATGTTGAAAGAGAAGTCCATAGATGGGTGGGCTGTATACGCAAATGGTACGTAAATGTTTCCAGTATGCACCAGATTTGCACCAGCTGAACTCTCAGCATCTTCTTCATTTGCAAATTTAACATACACTATTTGTTTATCTGAATAGTCATCAGAGACTCCAGGAATTTATCACACTCTTTGCAAGTACTCTTTGTTGCTTAATGTCCTTCTCTCTCTCTCTCTCTCTCTCTCTCAATCTCTCTCTCTCTCCCTCTTTCCCCTTTGCTTTTGCTCTTTCTTTTTCAATTACGGACAGTAACTTTGTCCCGCATCCTAATAGCTATTCTCAGTTGGTTACTCCAAGTAGGGTAGATCCATAGAATTAGTTGTTGAATTGTGAGTTATCACATAGGGAAATCCCATTGATTCAAAAGGTCTGCTCTCATTGGAATTAAAAGCAGAGTTCATGTCATAGCACCATGAAGCATAGACTTCATCATCTAATCCGAATGAAGAGCACCCTCAAATAGATGACTAATCAAATCCCTGTTAGAAAATCACCAATCGAACAAAGACCATCAGACCTGTAGTCAATTGGTTCCATTGTTTAATGCCTTTTTACCCTTAATTTATTCTTCTGTAAAATAAACCCATACACTATGAAGCAAGAAAGAACTCTATATACCAGGGGATAGAGGCTGTTTTTACTTTCTGTGCCCGCTCTGCAGGCCACATCAGCATGTTTCAGCATGACTAAAGTGATGCAACCTCACTTCTGGCTGCCATTTTGGCCAATTTTTGGCCAAATGGTTTTTCTTTTCCTGTGTTCTTGAGGACTTGTAGGGCTAGGGAAAGTAAATTGCTTCAGTTTTGGCATGTTTGGGGCAGTATGGGGGCAAAAGTCACCCAAAACTCAGGCCCCAAATGGCCTGTGGACTTTGAGGAGCTTCTGAAGGGCTTCATAGGCCACACTCAGGGGCCCCCAGGCCTAAATCAGGCCTACAGCCATATACTTAGCCCTTCAGATCTCTGGAAAATGTTCTCATGCCTTTTTGTCTCCTCAGCGTGTCTTCACAAGCCTTGTTTTCCATTCCACTGATGGTGATTTCTAACACACATGTCTCATATCTACACTGGAAAAAACATAGCAAAACCAAAGAAACTCACCAATGATTGTGTGATCGTACATATTGTTGTTGTGTGCCTTCAAGTCATTTCCAACTTCTGGTGACCCTAAGGCAAACCTATCACAGGGTTTTCTAGGGCTGAGAGTGTATGAGTGTGTGACGCATCCAAGGTTACCCAGTGGGTTTTCATGGCTGAGTAGAGAATCGAACCCTGGTCTCCAGGGTCATAGTTCAACTGTTACTCCACTGGAAAAACCCTATCCCGGGGTCTACAATTTTGATATTAAAATATGATTCAATGTGCCTGAGAAGTCACCCGGATGGGCACATAGGCAGCAATGGTCAAACAATTGAAAACCAGGTCAGGCCAGTAAAATCCCCAGTCACGTAGCCCCAGGAGACCTCAAGCTGTGCAAACTCACAGTAGACAAACGGTCCTCCGCCCCTGAGAAGCCGACTTGAGGGGATTAGCGTGTTTGCCCCCAGTTGAGCAAATATCCTATCAGGCGAGGACCATTTACATGAAGTCACACCACAACCAAATGCAGCCAAAGATCCTGAGGCTTTGGCAACACCTTGTAATCTCATCACGCAAAGGAAGTTACCATTATGGAGCTTCTTTCTCATGGCAACACCCATTGTTCTCCCAGGGAAAGGATTAGCCCACCAGGTGCTTTTTCCCCTACAAATAGTCACAGTTTTTGAGTGGTTCTTTGAATCACTTCTGGTCATCCCAGCAGACCATTGCTCCGTCCATTGAGTAATCCCCTCAGCCATCTCTGTGCTGAGCCCCACTTCTCATCTGTTTTTCCCGGACCAAGGACTTCAGGAAAAGGTGCAGTATTACCCCAGCTACAACCCCTTCAATATTCCCCCATCCAGTTTCCTCTCTTTTGCTTCTTAGTAGGTCGTGAGTGAATGTGAGTGATTGCATTGCTGTGTGAGACTTTCATTCAATAAAATCATTTATTGGACATTTTTGTTTGGTTTTTGGCTTGGCCTGACCCTGTAAAAACTGGGTGCAAAGACCCCGCTAGGTTACCCTGCCTCTCACATTGCAATTGCTTGTGCTCTGGCTAGTTTCCATTCGCCATCACGTGGAGCACATTGAGGTGTCCCCCAAGGGACCCCAGAAATCAGGGTAACACAACACTCAAACCACTACATAAAGCTGGCTTTTGATCACAGATATATGCCTTCACAAAGATTCTTTTGACATGGTCTAAGATCTTACATCACGGTTACATAGTATGGCTCTTTGCCTGTGGAGTTGTGTATTTATTGTGTTAAGCAATGGCAAATTGCCTTCTGTTAAATGGAAAAGTTGCTCCACCCAAATGGGCACACTTATCTATGTGGGCATACACTTTGTGTGTCCATCTGCATGCACACTGGCATCAAATATGCACCTGTTCTTCCACAACTTTGGCCATTTCTGCACTACACTGTTATAGTGCTATTTTTTTCCCCTTTCAACATCCTATGGAATCCTGGGATTTGTAGTTTAAGGAAGGGCATTTAGAATTCTCAGCCAGAGAGTTCTTTGGCCTCATTAAACTACAAACCCCAGAATTCCACAGGATTTTGAAAGGAGAATAATAGCACTATAACAGTGTAGTGCAGAAGTGGCCTTCGAACTGAATGCAGACCTTCCGCATCAGACAAAATGTCTAGCCACTTACATATGTGTAGGACACCAACAGGATCCCAGCCATGATGCTGAACTATCTCCATGTACATTTATGCAATCCTGTTACAGTTCTATAGTCACTTTTCTCCTTTCCATAAAGTTATGTTCTGTATTGCACGTCATTAAAAGAATCTCATGCAATTCCGCATACTGTGACACCAACATTACTGCTTTGTACTACTTTTATCAATATTTACATGGAAGCCTATGAAGAACACCAAGGTGAGGGGGGAAAAAAAGGAAGGAAGGAAGGGAAAATAACAAAAATTTTTTAGAGAACATTTGAAATACTTAAGCAGTTATTTAGAGGAGAAATGGGGAGAAACCTCAATAGTAGCTATGGAAGAATGAATATTGTTTAGAAAATGAATTCAGAGTATAGAAAAAGTATAGAAAACATAGAAAGATCAAGATAACAAACCTTAAATAAGATAATCAAGATTGCAGAAAACATTGTTTATGTTGGGAAACAGTTTTGGAAATTAATGCATAGATGTATATATAAGCTCTATGGCCATTTCTGCACTACACTGTTATAGTGCTATTATTCCACTTTCAACACCGTATGGAATCCTGGAGTTTGCAGTTTAGGGAAGAGCACTGAGAATTCTCAGCCAGAGAGCTCTTTGGAATTCCACAGAATGTTGAAAGTGGAATCATAGCGCTATAACAGTGTAGTGCAGAAATGGCCTATGTCTAAATATAAGCTAATTCTGTACTTAATTTATGGTTAGAATGTCGATATATACACATGATTATAAATATAAAAATATTTAAAAACTTAAAAATTAAAAAATTAAAGGAAACTGGAGGATTTGAAACAAAAGAAACCTGTTCACAGCCCACTTCTGGAATTAGCTCTGGACAAGTTCCGCCTCACTCCAATGCCAGTGTTTTCCAGATGTGTGGGACTGTAATTCTTGCCGTCCCCAATTAGGAAGCTTCTAGGTGTTGGGATTGCAATCCTATCTTTCTGGAAAGTGTTGGGTTAAGGAAAACTATGAGTTTAGGGAAATTGGGGAGGGGGCAATTCATAGTGCCATAAGCATTAGTAGGGTATTAATGAAACTTCTTCTTGTGTTGATATTCACTCTTTTAGTGTCATCTGAAGCATATCCTCCAGGCTCCTCTGTCCAAGTCATTTGTAAAGATTTCTGTCTGCGTGGAGAAATACAGTAGTGGGGATGCTCAACACATTTGCGTCAATTCGAGTCAGTCTCCAGACCACCCACACCAGGGATTAAGCCTTTGCTTGTACATTTTTTTTTATCCACTAGTTTCTCATGATCTTATCTCTTCAAACTTGCAAAACTACAAATTTTCAGTTGGAAAAAAAAATCTCCAGAAACGTTTACACTTTGGCTGAAATTCTCTTGGACATATGCGTGCATAAGTCACCCTATGCATGCATAGCCAAAAAGTCACTATTGCACAACAAACATATTCTGCTTGTAGCAGTGGAAATGGAGTTGTTCAGGCAGCATGTCATCTGTGCCTTGTGTTTGCCTCAGTGCATTGCTCACTGTGCATTCATGTCATGCATCCTATATTGTGCACTGCAGTTGTGCTTACTATACTTTGCATTGTGGTTGTACATCCTATACCTCACACTGTTGTTGTGCATCCTATGTTGTGCATTCTATACTTTGCACTGCAACAGTACATTCAATACTTTCTGTTGAGGTTGTACATTCCATATTTTCCTTTGCGATTGCTTGTCCTATTGCATTATGGTTGTACATTCTATACGTTGCATTGGGGTTGTATATCCTATATTTTGTCTTGCAGTTGTACATCAAGTGTTGTGCATTGCACAGAATAGTCATTGACTATTAACTAATAGTCAATGATATTGCCATCAGTATCTACTTCTGCATAAGGGCAATGTAGTGCTGCCGTGGCATACATCTGCATGTATTTACACTACACTGAGGAGATGTTGGACTTACACCTGTGTCTTTTCTCTGCATCTGTATAAACTATTCGGACATTCAGGAGAGAGGGACAGACATCACTCACAGTTCAGACTAGTCAGACCAGTTCCACAACAAAGAACATTTGTTACCCTGTGTACTGGGGGTCCAGGGAGGGACACCAAATTGTGCTCAACTAAAGGTGGGGAAAATTGGCTAAGAGAACTGCTTAGCAGGGTAACGTAGCGAGATCTTGAACCCTATGTCTAGAGGGTCAGGCTGAGTCAAGGAGCACACAGAAGTTGAAACAATAAATGATGTTTTATTAAACACAGGCAAAACAGTGTATGCAACACATTCACACAAGATAACTAAAGGAAATAAAGGTTGGAGTGGTATAGAGGGATTTTTAGAGGAGTTGCTGGTTTGGGTGATACTTCACCTGTCTTGAAGCCCAGAAAAATGGAGAGCGAAGCTGGGGTGCAATGTAACTCAGCACGTGGAGCTGAGGGGAGGCTCGCCAAGCAAAGCGGTAGCAAGGCGGGATGAAACTCAGGAGCGATCCGAGGAAGGTCTCGGAATCAAGGGTTTTTATAAGGGGAATGTAACTTCAGGCTATGCCGTACTTGGGGGAAAACAATAGATTTGGAGTTGGAGACAAAGCCTCCGAAAGGTCAGAATCTGAATGATGGAGTTATCGTAGAGGTTCTCAATAGAGTAGCCAGTATGCAAATGCAGAGTACTTGGGTATTGTATAGTTCACCCATCAAGCTGCCATCGCGGGGCAGAAGCTCTTTTGTAAGTGGTGTGCATAACTAATTAGACTACTTGCCTGGAGATCTCCTAAAGCAGTGAGTCAGCTATTTTCTGGCCTGCCTGTATTGTCCAGGAATATTACAGCAATTAACGGCTGAGCTTATTTGTGTCCTCATCCGGTGGCCTCGCAAGCACGTGGAGGGGAATAGATAAGTGAAGCCAAATTATGATATCAAAAGGATATATTTTAATATCCCCAAAGCTCGGACTAGCCAGGGCAGTAACACATTGTTTTTTTCTACCCAAAGCCTGGAAGTTAAAGGAACAGACACTCCCGGATCTCGATATCACCATCACTGGAGTGGAAAATCTGTTCAGGTTTCAGTCCAAACTTTAAAGGTTAATGGTAAACGATAATGGTAAAAAGTCTAGAAATCATGAAGCCCTTTGAGGAGTGGCTTAGAGAGCTGGGTATGTTTAGCCTGGAGAAGAGTAGATTTAGAAGCTATGATAGCTATGTTTAAATAGTTGAATGTCATATGGAGGATATAGCAACTTGTCTTCTGCTATAAATTACAAGAGCTGTGACTTACATTCAACCTGGCAATCCTAAGCCAGTCACATGAACGCACATGTTCATGCGCACTGACATTCAGGTCTGCATGTGCATAGAAATCGATAGGAGTATGTTGTCTAGCTCAAGAGAAGTGATGGTACCACTCTATTCTGCTTTGGTCAGACCCACCTGGAATACTCTGTCCAGTTCTGGGTTCCACAGTTCAGGAAGGATAAAGACAAGATGGAATGTGTTCAGAGGCCTGGAAACCATGCCCTATGGCTTAGGGATCTAACTAAGTGGCAACATGATAGCTATGTTTAAATATTTGAAGGGATGTCATATGGAGGATGGAGCAAGCCTATTTTCTGCTGCTTCAGAGATTAGGACATGGAGCAATGGCTTCAAACTTCAGGAAAAGAGATTCCATCTAAACATTAGGAAGAGTTCCTAATGGTAAGAGCAGTTCAACAGTGGAATACACTGCCTCAGAGTGTGGTGGAATCTCCTTCTTTGGAGGTTTTTAAACAGAGGCCGGATGGCAATCTGTCAGGAATGCTTTGATTGTGTCTTCCTGAATAGCAAGGGTTTGGACTCAATAGCTCTTATGGTCTCTACCAACTCTATGATTCTATGATACTATGATCCAAGGTGTTGAACCTATTTGGACTAAAACCCAAAGCAGATTTGCTGTTCCAGCTGCATGGAAGTTACACAGCTCCCCTGTGTAGGTCTCAAGCTTTCCCGAAGGGATCCTGATTGCTTGGGTCTGGGTCATGACAAAATCACCTGCCCCTCCCACAACATTCTCCACCCATCTCCTCATAATTCTATAAAGTCTTCCTGATGCTCTCACTTTGCACATTTTCTTGCTCATTTTGTAGGGCGTTCAGGCAGACTATATCTCTTTGTATGAGCCTAATCGGACCCTGAGATCCACAGGAGAGGCCCCTGTCCCAGTCCCCACCACCATCTCAGGTATGGCTGATGAGAACCTAAGAAAGAGCCTTCACAATGGCTGCCCCTACTCCCTAGGGAGGCTAGACGGGGCCCCTCTTTGCTGGACTTCTGTTGGCAGGTGAAGAATTTCTTTTTTCAGGCAGGCATTTAGAACTGAGTACTTTTAACAAAAGGACTGTAAGCGATGTATCGTTTTAATCTGTGTTGTTTAACTTTTGGAAAATAATTTTAGAATGTATGGCTGGAATTCGGTACAGGAGTTACATCTTTGTGAATGGACTTATGCATGTGGGAAGTTCAGTTGAGCCGTTTTTCAAAGTCTGTATTCACCTAGGGGCTGCTGAGATATTCCTATGTGTGGGCACCCATTGTACCATGGTGGAGTCACTGATGCGCCACAGCCCAATGCACAATGGACACCAGTGTGCATTGGGTACTTCCCGGTTCACATCCAGATGCTTCCCAGAAAGTGTTCAGCACAATGAGAGTGTCCAATGTACACCAAAAGTGGCCAGTGTACCTGAGAAGTGCCAGATGCACATTGGATCACTCTCACCAATGCTCTGATGCACCTCTCCACCATTCAATAACAGGGTTTCATTGAGCTTCTGCAATGTAGCTAAAGATTCATAATTATGTAATGGAGGCTATAATCTAAAATGGCAGCCTATGTTTTTAATAGGGCTAATACTTTAATTGAGAGCCAGTGTGGTTACAGTGGTTTGAGCACTGGGGTATGACCCTGGAAACAAGGGTTCAGTTCCCCACTTGGGCACAGTAACCCACTGGGTGACTTTGGCTGTGTCACATACTCTCAGCCCCAGAAAAACCCATGATAAGTTTGCTTTGGGGTCACCATAAATCAGAAGTGACTTGAAGGCACACAACAACAACAACAACAACAATGACAACAACTACAAAACATAATTTAATTTGGTTTAAATTTTGACTTTCCGTATGTTCTAATGAAATCTTTTTAATGCATAAGCCACCTTCTGAGTCTAGAGGGGGAAATATGATATAGATGATGATGATGATGATGATGATGATGATGATGATGATGATGATGATGGTTCCTCAGCGAAAGGAAAACTTCACTGCTTGAACCTTCCTTCAAAAAAGAGATGACAAATGTATAGATGAACCATTCTCCTTTCATCTTCTGCACAAAGTGAGTCATCCCTCTCCCCCCAAGGAGTATCTAGGGTGGGCCAAGAAGGGCACATGCCCTGGACACCGATGCCAGTGGGGCAGAAAAGCTGTGCCAGAAGATTGCCAGAAGATTTAGTGGAGGAGAAAGAAGTGGCGGCAGCCCTGGTGGAGGAGGAGGGTTGCCCTAGGTGCTGTCTACAGTAGATGTGCCATTGCCCTCCACGCATGTACTAGTTTATGGTCATCACACATAGCCTTGGACAGGAACAGACCTTCCAGGAAGTGTTTTTATGGTTTATGTAAACTGAAGAAGCAATGTTGCAGAACCAGGAGCACTGACATTCCATGGGCAGATGACAAAGATGTAAGAGAAGGCAGGTGATATGAATCTAGTCTTTACCAACCAGATATATAAAGTTCAGGCCAGTTTTATTGTTCCTTGTTTTCTCCATCCCCAAACCTTTTCCTCAACTCATCTCCATGCGTACATTGTGTTAAACTTCATGTGTGGGAAGCCTGACTCACAGAAACCAAGAGGTGAAGAATACGAATATAGAATATTCGTATCCTTCTCTTGGATCAAGAAGATAGGGGCATTGTTTTTCATAAGCAATGAAATGAAATAAGTAACGAGTAGTGGAGATGACTAAACTGAGGCTGTTGTACTTTGGGCATATCACGGGACAATGTGACTCAATGGAAAAGAGGATAACGCTCAGTAAAGTGGAAGGCAGGAAGAAAAGAGGAAGACTGCACTACAGATGGATTGATTCACTGAAGGAAGAATTTGCAAAACCTGAGCAGGGCGGTTGATGATGAGGGGGTCACTTTATAGCATTGCCAGAAGGTAAAGTTGATTTGATGGCAACAACGTCAATGAAATGGCATTTTTAATAGGATCATCTCTACATGGAGGACAAGAATCAGATTAGATTAGATAAATATTGGGTCCCTTGACTTGTTCAGATTATCTACTGTTTCCATTCACTTGCCCTGGCAAATCAAAAATGTGAGACCCAGGTTAGTAAATGGTTTAACTATTAAACTAGGACACTGGGAAGCAGAGTTTGAACCCCCTTCAGCCGTGGGCGACCCTGGGCTAGACAGACACTCTCTCAGCCTTAGAGAGTAGACAATGACTTTAAGATAATTCTTGCCTAGAAACCCATATGAGAGAATTGCCATAAGTCAGAATCAAAATGAAGGCTCATAGTAACAATTTGCTAGCTATCTGTTTTTGAGCCAGCATGATGCAGTTGTTTCAGTACTCTGGGAGACCAGGGTTGGAATCCTGGGTCAGCCCTGGAAACCTGCTGGGTGACCTTGGGCAAGTCACACTCTCTCAGCCTCAAAGGAAGGCAAAGGCAAACTCCCTCTGAACAAATCTTGCCAAGAAAAGAAAAAGGTCACCATAAATCAGAATCAACTTGAAGGCCCATAATAACCAACAGAGATCTAGTATCTTTTTTGGTTATTGCCACCATAGTTCTTCATGCAAAATGTTGGAGGCAACTTTTAAACTTTTTATAAAAGAGTAGCTAGAAAATAATGACATTTAGCTGTCACGGTTAGGTTAATACATTATTTGCTCACGAAGGCAAAAAAACAGTAGCACTCAGTCTTTGATCTTCTTTTCATAATTTCCTTTTATTAATTCCTACAAAAATAATCAACAATCACCAAAATATACCATCTTATGAAATGATATTGTAAATGATGTTTCACACATTTCCTTTTTGGTAAGGTGTTGGGGTTGTTTTGTTTTTCGTTTTGTTTGTTTGTTGTTTTTTTCATTTCCCCTTTCATGTATTTGTACTGGAAAAGAATAAGGAATTTGGAAAAGAATTTGGAAATTTGGAGAAGTTGGAAAAGAAGAAACAATTTTTCATCCTTTAGTCACACAGATTTAGCGCCATCCTTGGCCTGAACCCTGTTGTTAAAGTAGAATAGGGCCATTGCATCAATGGGATTTGCTTACACTTTGACTCATCACACAAAAATGGATTCTACACTAGTTGGGATCAACCTATAGGATTCATGACATAGACCATTTCCACATGACATCACAGTCCTGTGATGGGGACAGGATGGCAGCGTTCCATGGGTCGTGCTTTTTCATGATGTTGTCATAGTCCCACTGCCATCCTGTCCCCACCTACCACAATTGTGGGATATTCACTTAATGGAATAAATCCAGTAAGTGCCCACAATCATGTGATGCTCCCGTTCTTTCTGGCCATGAGGAAGGGCTGGAAATGCAATGAAGGTGCTTTCGTACTGCTGGGATCATGACAGGAGGACAACAGGGTCAGGTAAGGTGTGGAAACGGCCATAGTCTTACTTATCAGAAGCAGTAAGCCTTTGCTTATCTGTAAGCAGAAAAAAAGTCAGAGCTAAGTATAAAACAGTAAACTTGTGGGGATCAAACCGCTCATTAGCTTCAAACATTTTTGCAGCATTTCCTATCAAGGTCACAAAAAGCTGGAAGAGGGGCACCAAAAGGGCAGTCCTCTTCTGGCGGATTATGGCAGTGTCCTCCCATCTCTTCACATAGTTCAGGTGGCCCTGCAGAAAAGAAAGAAGTAATCTTGTTAGTGTTTGGAATCTGTCCTGTTTCCAAAAGAAAGAGAGACAGAGATGTACAAAACATTGAGAAAGGAACAACCTGGTACCCATTCACATTATACATTTATAGAACTGTTATTCCACTTTAGCTTCCATAGTTCTGTTCAATAGAATCCTGTGATTATAGAATCATAGAGCTGGAAGAGACCACGAGGGCCATTGAGTCCAGCTCCTTCCCATGCAGGAATATGTCATCAAAGCACTCCTGACAGATGGTTATTCAGCCGCCATGGGGTGTGGTGGAGTCTCATTCTTTGGAAGTTTTTAAAGAATGAGACTCCAACACACTCCATGGCAGCATATTCCACTGTTGAACTGCTCTTATTGTCAGGAATTTCTTCCTAATATTTAGATGGAATCTCTTTTCTTGAAGTTTGAATCCATTGCTCCATGTACTAGTCTATGGAGCAGCAGAAAACAGACTTGTTCCATCCTCTGTAGGACACCCCTTCAAATATTTAAACAAAGATTTCGTGTTGCCTCTCAACCTTCTCTTCTCCAGGGCAAACATACCCAGATCCCTAAGCTGCTCCTCATTGGGCTTCATGGTTTCCAGGCCTTCTACCATTTTGGTCACCCTCCTCTGGACACATTCCAGCTTGTCAATATCCTTCCTGAACTGTGGTGCCCAGAACAGGACACTGCATTCCAGGTGGGATCTGATTAAAGCAAACAAGGTCCGACCATTAGCTACCCATGTGCCTGTTTATTCATCCCATATGTAACTAGGAATGTATGGTGGCTCTTTCTGCAATTCCCTTTAGTCAAGTTGTACATTGAAGGCAGCAACAAAGAGTTATGCACCAATCAAAAATGCGCAACTGCTTATGTGATGGTTATACTTAGAGAACTCAACTTAGAGAACTCAACTTCTGCAACCATGAACCAAATATGCATGTTACGTAATGGTCAGAAAAGTACAAGCATATGTGTAAGAGCAGAGACCCAGAACTAGCATGGTGTAGTAGTCTGAGCATTAGACTACAACCCTGAGACCAGGGTTCAATTCCTCACTCAGCCATGGAAACCCACTGTATGACCTTGAGCACACCACACATTCTCAGCCCCAGAAAATCCCATAATAGGTTCAGCTTAGAGCATAAGAGAGTCTGCAGCTTCAGAAGTGGGGAATAGGATCCTTCTTACTCCCCATTACTGAAGCTTCAAAAGCTTTAGAATGAAGGATCCTTTCTCCTCAAGCCTTTTCCCTAACCTATTTGCTGTTCCCCTCTGAGAACTGTGCCCTGCTCTCTGGGACTGAGTCTTCTCTTCTGCTCTTAGGTGGAAGCATTGTTCAAAGTTGTAAGGTTTCTGGATGAATGTGGGCAACAAGTCAGTCACTAAAAATATACAAGGGTAACAAGTGAGTGACTAAAAATATACAAGTCTCAAGTCAAGTCGAGTCGAGTCAGTGCATCATTTATTGCCAAGTCAAGTCCAAGTTGAGTCACTGGAGTGACTTAAGTCCAACTTGAGTCCAAATCAATCGACTCGAGTCTACATCATTGCAAAAAAGTAACTTTAAGCCACTGCTTAAATCAGTTATCAGCTTTAATAACCAAGCAGACATCTTTGTAGAACTGAGCATTGCTTACCTGTGCAACATAGTGTGTTGTCATCACATATGGCAGAAAGCACTTCACCAGAGTGGCATTCTTCAGCCCCTGGAGGCATGCAATGGCCATTCACATCTGAACAGTTCAGTCTCAGCTTCTCTGTAGAAAAACATAGCAGTACCACTACTTCAAATTATGTTTCAGAAGATTAATGGGGGGAGAAGTCCTGTTCTCATGCACAGTCTGGTCAACACTGTTCTCTTCATCAGGGGAGCTTGGTCAGTCAAAATGAGACACTTTTTTTTATTATTTTAACAGCACATTTAATGATCATAATCAGTGTTGTGGTAGAGATTTGGTTCTCATAGGCCATTTTTGCACTTTACTGTTATAGTGCTATTATTCCACTTTCAACATCCTGTGGAATTCTGGGGTTTGTAGCTTACTGAAGCCAAAAAGCTCTCTGGCTGAGAATTCTAAATGCCCCTCCCTAAACTGCAAACCCCAGGATTCCACAGGATGTTGAAAGTGGAATAATAACACTGTAACAGTATAATGTGGAAATGGCCATAGCGATGAAGCCTCTGACGCTTATTGGCTGAGTGGCCCTGAGGTCACAGAAGGCAGTGGTGCCTCAATCTGTGAATGGTGAAGTTGGTCATATCCTAGAGGAGGCCAAGGGAACCAGAAAGTCTACCCAAAGAAGGGGGAGAAACAATTTGATTCTACAAATGCAAGAAATAGATGCTTAAGTAGATAGCAAGTGGTAGTGCCAGATTTTTAAAGCAGTGATACGGGACAGTTGACATTCATGACACACAGGGTAGACAATCTGGAGGGAGCTGTTAATCAGTGTGTGTTTCACCTAAATATCAAACGAAAATATTTTCAGTTAACCTAGCCATGTATTTCTCTGTAAAATTAGCACATTGCCCACATTCATAAATTGCATCATACACACATTGCTGCCCTTATGAACGAGCCACACTCCCAAAATACACATTTTGGGGCATTGCATTCTGTTTATGTAGAGGAATTGAGAGATTTTTAGTAATAGGTCTCCCAGTCGGCAGCGTATTCTGTAACGCACAGACAGAAGCTGAATAAATCACCAGACCTGCTTTATCATTTCCACCCCAGATACACTTAATCTAGCTCAAAATAAACACAAACAGTTTGGTTGAAAACTTGTAAAAAGGATTTACTCACATAATCTTGTACGTAGTTTACACAGGTTCAAATTCTTGAAGAAAGGTAAGATGAAGAAAAGAAGAAAAGAAGAACTCACATGCTTACAGGAAAGCATGGAAGGATCAGAGACCACATGCTTGCAGGGAAGCAGAAGAACAAAAAAAAATGGGAAAGGAGGAGAACATGCAAGAGGAAGTGGGTGTTGACAAACAACAGGAAGTTTACTCTAGGCAGTCCCCTCTATGCCTACAACAGACATGCAAACTAACTAGCCAATTAATTAAAGCATGCAAAGGTTGCCATTCCCAACAGTTTATAGGAAAGAAAAAGGTTTCCAACCCTTAAACAGATGACAGATCTTGTAATAAGCCAGTCCTATAAGGAACAAGCTTTTTGGCCCTGAAATAGGGGACATCGCTTTTAAGGGACACTTGGCAACCCTACCATCAACCCAACCGGATAAGCAGGAAGGGAGAGATTGCTGAGAGCGGTCCAAAATAGGGATGGACAACTCAAAGTCCCAGCTGCTGTATTTCTCTCATTTTCCTCATGTATTCTTGGTCTAACAAAGTGATGATCCTCTCCTAGATTGTCTGTGAAATGACGACTCTTAAGACTATAACCAGAGCTTGTGTCTTTGCTCTTCCGATCCAAGCATGTGTGCAAAAATCTAGCAGCTGACATGGTAATTGATGCTTCTAATGAAGTGGACAGTAGCACAGATTGAAACAAGTGACTTTTTTCGGAATCATGCTGGCTGGGTGGCTCTGAGAACTCCACTCTGAAAAGGAACATTTCCCACATTCTAACATATCTCAAGTTCCCACCAAAGTCCACCAAAGCTTACGCCAAAGATAATACATTAGCCTTTAAGGCACAGCTAAAAGTTGTTCTTGTTTTTCTTGCAACAGACTGATGTGGATACCTCCCTGGAAACTGATATCTAGAGTTGGTCTTTCTTGTGATTGGCTCCGTAGGCTCTTTTGAGGAAGTGAGAGATTGTAAAATTAATTCAATAAATGCCATATTTAAACCAGTAATCAGATCTAATAATCAAACCCCCATACTTGTAGAACTGAGCATTGCTTACCCATACAACATATTGTGTTGTTATCACAGAAGCCAGAAAGCATTATACCAGAGGGGCATCCTTCAGCTCCTGGTGGCATGCAATGGCCATTCTTCTCTGAGCAGTCCAGCCTCGGCCGCCCTGTAAAAAAACATACCACAGTACCACCCTTTAGAGGAGTACTTGTGTTACAACAGATTTGTAGGGGGAAGAATCCCAGTTTGATGCACAATCTGATCAATATCAGGAGGACAG
Organism: Cyclura pinguis; assembly: GCA_030412105.1. NCBI lineage: Eukaryota > Metazoa > Chordata > Lepidosauria > Squamata > Iguanidae > Cyclura > Cyclura pinguis. Next base: position 8,802,748 of record CM059599.1, on the reverse strand, counting down.
CTTCCTCAATCAACTTCATTCCCCTTTTTTTTCCCCATTTTACTAGCACATTTACTTATAATAATGAATGTTGTGATGCGCTAAGGAAATGGGTTCTAGTACTGGTGAAGCCTCTGGCAGTCATTGGCTGAACAACCCTGATATCCCATGGGAAATGGTTTCGATTTCATTATTGGTCAGAGTCTAGATGAGGCCAAGGAAGCCAGCAGATGAGGCCAAGGAAAAAGCAATATGGTTCTCCAAGGACAAGAGCTAAATGGTTAAGTAGGTAGCAAGCCAAAAGGAGAACACAGAAATAGGTAGGCAGGAGTTGCTGAGACACTGGTCCACAGTAGGGACAGGCACTTGGTAGCCCCAGATGCTGCTTCTCAGTCACGTTCCTCATGAAGCATTGGTCAATCAAAGTGATGGCCCTCTCCTGCAGCCCTGCAAATGGGCAACAAGGGATGACCTATTTTAGGGCATATCTACTAGCTAAGAAGCAGTGACTCCTTACACATGGCTCTTATATGGCTGACATGGTTCCCAGAATCGCTTAGCTGATGGACACCCAAAGGGGGAAAGTCAAGGAGCAAATGGAGGAGGGTGATTCTACCTCCTCTGTAGAGATGCTTGGTACTTTTAGGCTGGTGTCAGGCTTTCACAGGGATTAAATAACTCTTGCAAATCTTCTCATCCTCACAGTGTCTGAGTGTGTACCTGTGTAAAAAGGTTCTGTTGCATGCACTAACTGTTGCAGGTTGATGTAGACATGGGGCAGGGATTTCTCTGTAACAGCATCTGGATGATGGAACTCCATGCCAAGGGACATTAGGCTAGCTTCATCTGTTTTGAGCTTCTGGCAAGCAGCTAGAATAATGCTGTTCCCCACAGTCTTTGATGTCTGAAACCCATTCTTGTCTATTTTAATTTTTTTTTAACTGAGGACTATTTTTAGACTGTTTCTAAAGGTCTTAAAGATAATTTTAATGTGGCTTTTTTTAAAGTTTTCGTCTCTGTATGGTTTTAAATGACAGCCAGTGTGATTAGTGGTTTGAGCATTGGACTAGGACTCTGGAGATCAGAGCCTGAATCTATAGAAACCCACTGGGTGACTTTGGGCAAGTCATATTCTCTCAGTCATGGAGGAAAGCAAAGGCAAACCCCTTTTGAACAAATCTTGCTAAGAAAAACCCGTGATACCTTCACCTTAGAGTCATTGTAAGTCAGAAATGACTTGAAGGTTCACAACAAGAACAACAGTGGGTTTAAAAGTTTTTTTCTGTGTGGCATCCCCGCAGAGGCTGAGAGGTGATATATAAATACTTTAAGTAAATAAATCATAAATAACAGGAAAATGCATAAAAAGAAGAGAAAGATCTCAAGGCAATTGGTCAAGGTCTTGGCAGACCATCTCTGCATTGTGTTGAGGTGCTCTGTCGAGGTCATAGTTTTGCTGAGAGAATGACTCAAAGTAGGACTAGCCTGGTGGCAATTCCAGCTGCTCTCTTTGTCATGTTCCTCAGTAGCGTTGGTCTACCAAGACTCTCTTCTAGAGCTCCCTAAATGGGCATTGATGCGTACATCACTGCCCAAGTAAACCTGCCATTCTCAGCTGTGGGGAAGACCCTGTCTCATTATCATTGCTGAAAGAAGGCTCACTGCTAGTCTGGTCCTCTTCCGCATGTGGGGTAGGGTTGTGGGACACCATCCTGTCCTTAGCCTAGTGTTGCCAGGTTTTCAAAACAGCAATAAGTAACAGTGGAAAATCATGACCCTAACCCTAACCCTAACATGATTCTTGGTTGCATCAGTAGGAGTATGGCGTCTAGATCAAGGGAGGTAATGGTACCACTCTATTCTGCAGTGGTTAGGCCTCATTTGGAATACTGTGTCCAGTTCTGGGCACCTCAATTCAAGAAGGATGTCGACAAGCTGGAACGTGTCCAGAGGAGGGCAACCAAAATGGTGAAGGGTCTGGAAGCCACGCCCTGTGAAGAACGCCTTAGGGAGCTGGGTATGTTTAGTCTGCAGAAGAGAAGGTTAAGAGGGGACATGATAGCCATGTTTAAATATTTGAAGGGATGTCATGTTGAGGAGGGAGCAGGCTTGTTCTCTACCGCTCCAGAGACTAGGACAAAGAGCAATGGATTCAAGCTTCAGGAAAGGAGATTCCACTTGAACCTCGGGAAGAACTTCCTGATGGTCAGAGCTGTCCGGCAGTGGAATATGCTGCCTTGGAGTGTGGTGGAGCCTCCTTCTTTGGAGGTTTTTAAGCAGAGGCTGGATGGCCATCTGTTGGGAATGCTTTGATGGGTGTTCCTGCATAGCAGGGGGTTGGACTCGATGGCCCCTGGGGTCTCTTCCAACTCTATGATTCTATGATTCTATGACACGCAGAGGTTATAATCAGGAAGTAACTAGAGAACCAGCATGGCATAGTGGTTTGAACATTGAACTGTGACCCTGGAGACCAGAGTTCAATTTCCCGCTCGGCTATGGAAACCCACTGCATGATCATGGACACATCACACACTCTCAGCCCAAGAAAACCTCATGATAGGGTTGCCTAGGGTTGCTGTAAGTTGGAAACATCTTGACGGCACACAACAACAGCAACTGTTAACAAATGCTTAGTCACGCTCTGACTAAATACCAAATAAAAGAGTTGAGTTCATTTAACTTAGCTTTTTCGTTTTTTCTCAAATTAACATATTGTCCACATTGATAAATTACATGGTGCGCATATTGTTGTTGCCGTGTGCGTTCAAGTTGTTTTGATTTTACGGCAACCTTAAGGCAAACCTATGATGGGGTATTCTTGGCAAGCTTTGTTCAGAGTGAGTTTGGCCCTGCCTACCTCTGAGTCTGAGAGATTGTGACTTGCCCAGTGGATTTCCACAGTCAAGTGGAGATTTGAACCTTGATCTCCCAGAGTTCTGCTCCAACACACAAACCACTATACCAGTGGTATTTAATCTGGGGTCCATGGAGCCCACACAGGTAGTCCACAAAGCCCTGCTGCTGGACATCAGCAGCAGCAGCAGCAATAGGGACATGGCAGTGGGGAGTGCAGGTATATTTGCTAACAAGCAAGCAGTTTGGGCACACGCACATGTCTCTTCACTGCCATGTTCCTGATTGAAAAGACACAGTGGCAGGCGTTTGTGTGCACCCAAACCATGACTCTGGAGACCAGAGCTTGAATCCTGACTCAGCCATAGAAACCCAATGGGTTATCTCAGGCAGGTCACATTCTCTCAGACAATGGCAAAGGCAACAAATCTTGCCAAGAAAACTTTCACAATAGGTTCACCTTAGGGTTCCCATAAATCAGTTTTCAAAGGTGAGAAACACAATGGCTACAAAGAACCTCCTTCTGTCAGCAGCACTTTGTTGCTGTGTGCCTTCAAGCCACTTCATTCTTGTGAATGAAGGAAGGAAGGTGAACCTATCATGGGGGGTGGGGGTGGCAAGATTTGGTCAGAGGGGCTTCGCCTTTGCCTTCTTCTGAGGCTGAGAGAATGTGACTTGCCCAAGGTCACGCAGTGTCTAGACAGGGAACATTTCCACAGGACACTCTTACAGCTCGATGATTCCACTTTCAACCTCCTTTGGAATCCTGGGGTTTGCAGTTTCAGAAGGGGCCGGCCGGCCCCTCCCGAAACTGCAAACCCCAGGATTCCATAGGAGGTTGAAAGTAGAATCATCGCACTATAAGAGTGTCCTGCAGAAAAGGCCAGGGATTTGAATGCTAGTCTCCAGAAGTCTTTAACAGATAAATAAATAAATATTTGGATATATAAAGATAAATATTTAAATCTTGAGTTAAGACTTGGAGAACCCTGGCAAAAAATTATATTTGCAGGGGGTACCGTAAATAAAAGGTTAAGAACCACTGCACTACAACACACTAGCTCTCAGGATGAACACATCTTGGTCTTTACGAAGGGCTCAAACCCCAAAATAATGGATGTTAGCACCTTGCTCAGTCTGTATACAAAGAAAAGCTTTCAAACCCTCAAATAACAGACTCCTGCAAGTCTGATAAAGGGCAAGCTTTCAGGCCCTCAAATAAGGGATCTCCCTTCAGTGATGTAGGCTCAAGTCAATTGACTCGGACTCAAGTCAGACGTAAGTCACTTGAGTGACTCGACTCGGACTTGACTTGGCAAAAAATTACACACTCAATTTGAGACTTGCATATTTTTAGTGACTGACTTGCTGCACTTGGTTCACTAACATAACACATTCATCCAGAAACCTTATAACTTACTGTTCACATGACAATCTTTCTCAAGGCCAAAGTGTGGACACATTTCTCAGAGGGAACAGTAAATGGCTTAGGCGGTGGGCTTGAGGTCTGCTCAGTAGCCTGTCCCTGCTACATATAGGAGGAACTTTCTAAAACTTTTCCTAAGAGTAGAAAGCAAGACTTGTGCCCAGAGGGCAGAGCATGTGTCTCAGAGGGTAACAGAAAATGTGTTAGACAATGGACTTGAAAAGGAAGGATCCTTCCTTCTAAAAGCTCTTAAAACTTTGGTAATCGAGAATAAGAAGGATCTTATTCCCCACAACTGAAGGTCCAGATGGCAAAATCACAAAAGTAGAGGGTCGACTCTACTCAAATTGTTAAAACTGACTTTCTTTGACTCTGTCCAGAAATTCTGGAATATAGGTTGGGGTATGAAGTTGGTTTCCAGACTTGAGACTTGACTTGAAAGTATCTTGCAAGGACTTGAGACTTGACTTGAGACTTGAAGGTAGAGACTCGAGACTTGGAGTAAAAGACTTAAATACGTCACTGCCTCCCTTACAATAAACTGCACCTGGCAACCCTAATACAGGCAGAAAAATTCCTTGGCCCTGTCTCGATACCAAGTACCGGAACATCAGTGCAGACAACTGCTTCCTGAAGTAGTCAAATCCCCCAAATTAAAAATAACTAGGGGTGGGGGGCATGCTGCCCCCATCTCTGCCTCATCAGCCTGAGCTGTCCTCTTACCTGCAGCAATTTGGAAGAAGAAAGCTGCCCCAGCAAGGAGAAGGTGAAGAGATCTCATCGCTGAAGTCTTGAACTCCAGCTTAGCAGGAGGATGCAGCTCCAATGCAGATCTAATCTGAAATCTGGATCCCTCACTTTATAAGATGGTGGAAACAATGGAATATTGATGCACACTTCATGGTACTGCCCAAGCAAATTGCATGGGGGAGGATTTCTATTGTTAAACTGCAGTAACAAACCCAGACACTTCAGACGTTGATTGGGGATAATTTATGGGTTACAAAACTATCTGGAAGAATCATGACCAAAAAAATAGAGTAGTGGAATCTGGAACAGGTGTTAACAAGCACACTTTTATAGATTTTTACTCAGAAACACTTCCCATTGAGTTCAGCGAGTCTTACTATGTAGCCTTGGTTGAAACTTTTTATTTTTTAAATACATTTTTATCATTATCATTCATATTAAAACAATGAGGACTCCTTGGAATCATGGTGACCGCAGCAATAAATCTTTGCCATCAAGCAATCCATTAGAGGTAACTGAATCTTGTGCTGCAAAACTGTGGTAAAATTCTAAGCGGTGTTGAAATGAAGCATTCTGTCACAGAGCATTCCCAGTGAAAAATGCTATAACATAATACTTACCTACTCACCCATCAAATAGAGTAATATCTTTAGGGCTGCCAGACCAGGACTATCCTGGGCCCGAGATTTCAGGGCCAAAACGTGAGATCTGTGGACAATTCTTTGTGATACCATGGGGCACCATGACAAATTAAGCATGACATATTAAGCATCAATCACAGTTACACCAAGTATGACATTCAAATGAAAAACACTAGGGCCATTTCCGCACTAGAGGCCATTAGTGCATTATACTGTCATAATGGCGGCATTGCCATTCGCGTGACACCATTGAGTTAAGTATGCTCCTTTCTGCACCCTTCTCCCTTAAGCAGGCGGGTAGCGGTATTGCCACTGGTGCTCCTTCTGTATTACAGGACCCTTGGCCACACCCGTGTGCCATCTTCACCCTGCCCCACCACCCCCGATTGGGCAGTGTTTTTGGGGGGGGTTTTTGGAAGCTGTACTAATGCAGCAATGTTGTAACAGCATGCCATGCCAGTATACTATTGCACTTTTGCCCTGTACTGTTTAAAAAATGTATTTAAAAAATAAAAAGTTTCGACTTGAAGGAGACGTTTAAAGGAAACAAGGAGAGATGATAGAAAATTACCATTCCATGGGAGTCACTAAGGGAGGAGTGCGCTGGGTACACCCACAGCCCACCCTCTGCTGGATCTGCCGTAACAGAAAGCACTATCAAGCACTATAACAGTACCACACTACGACGGCTGACTAGATTGAAGCTCTGTAAGAAGCTCTTATTGGATTTTTTTCTGGAAATGAAAAAGTGTGCTTCAGCAATGCTTGGGATAGGATAGCAACCGGATAGCGATGACATCATGTGGAAGCACAGCTCTTGGACCGTTAACAACCCACTGCTATAGCGTTATAGCAATGTAGTGCGGAAATGGCTTAAGTCTAACAAATAAGGGTGCATACACATACATATTCACCTTTCAAGGCAGTGCTCTCACTCTCATTGCTGTTATTGTTGTTGTTGTGTTCCTCGAAGTCATTTCCGACTTATGTCAGTCCTAAGGCAAACCTATCACTAGCTGCTCCAAAACAGCCTGTACCCACAGAGACCCTATAATATTCAGCAAAGATAGATAGATAGATAGATAGATAGATAGATAGATAGATAGATAGATAACAAGCAGAGGAAATTTTCAGTTATGATGCTCTCAGCCTTATCATCCTCATTCTCCTCACCTTGAGGATCTCAGGATTGAGTCTCTGAGATCTGGGAACCCTAGTCCAGGCCTTAAACTTGGGTTTCAGGGACAGCTCTGAGATCTGGCAACCATAATAGCTACTCACTAACTTGCGATAATTTTGCTTCTGCTATGATCTTAATGTAGAACTTGAAACTAGCAAAGCAGAACAGTAAGTATTGCTGCAGGGTAACAGACTGTTACTCTGGGCTTAGGCCCAGAGAAGGAGAGAAAATGACATGAGTTTAACTTTATTCACTTTGTCCATTTCTGCACTAGCCTGTTACAGTGCTATCATTCCACTTTCAACATGTTACCCTGATTTCTGGGGGTCCCGGGAGGGACACCTAAATGTGCTCAAACAACGGGGAGGGAATTAGCAAAGAGCACCTAGTTAGCAAAGCGAGAGGCAGGGCAACGTAGCGAGATCTTGAACCCTATGTCTACAGGGTCAGGCCGAGTCAATGATAAGGCAGAAGTTAATAATAATAATTGTTTTATTGAGATACAGTCAAACACGTGTATGCAACACATTCACACGAAGAACTATAGAAATAAAAGGTAGGAGTTGAATAGAGGGATTTCGAGAGGATGTTTGGTATGGGAAATATTATACCTGTCCTGAAGCCCGGTAATAGCAAAGAAGCTGGGGAGCGTAGGTTCTCAGCACGTGGAGGCTGAGGTCTCATCAAACAGAGAAGCAGCAAGGCGGGAGGCAAGTCACGAGCGATCCAACAAGACGCTCAAAGTCAGGGGTTCTTATAGGGAAAATTGTGGCTGCAGGTTAGTCCGTTCTTGGGGATAACAATGAGTTTCAGGCTGGAGACAAAGCCTCCGAATGGTCAATAGTTTAGATGATTGAATTATGACAGAGTTGTCAATAGAGTAGCCAGTATGCAAACGCAGAGTGCTTGAGCGTTGTATAGTCCGCTCATCAAGCTGCCCGCTCGGGGCAGGGGATCTTTTGTAAGTAGCGTGCATACGTAATGTGGTACTTGCCTTGAGGTCTCCTGAAGCTGCATTCGGCAACGACTGGCCTGCCTGGATTGGGGTTTGAATGGTTCGGCTATTGTTGGCCGTGCCCGTGTGCGTGCTTGTCCAGGGGCCTCACAAGCACGTGGAGAGGAATGGGTGAAGAAGGCCAAATTATTGATATCAAATGATATCTTAATATCCCACAAGCTCGGGCTAGAAACAGCGGTAACAAACATCCCATGGAATCCTGGGGTTTGCCATTTAGGGAGAGGCCTTTCAGGATGGCTTTTGAGGCCCCTCCCTAAACTGCAAATCCCAGGATTCCATAGGATGTTGAAAGTGGAATAATAACGCTATAACAAGCTAGTGTGGAAATGGCCTTTGTCTGTTTGGAGTTCTGGTATATAGGGAGCCATAAGTCATTAAGTAATTAGTTCACAAAATAAAAAGCCAAGAATTATTTAGGTGGTTAGGAACTCAATTAGTAGGTACTCTTTTACTTGCAAAAATTAATAAAGGAAACACCTGAGAATGCATTTTTCAATATTATTATAAATATATTTCCTGAATTAAAAAATGTTGTTGATATACAACATAACAGGCAGGAAAATGGATAATTCTTATGCGTGATGAATCATTTAGGTGAGACATAACTTAAGGACCCTAAAGGCACCAGATCGCATCTGATCTTGGAAGCCAAGCAGGTCAGCCCTGGTCAGTATTTGGATGGGAGACTGCCAATGAATAACAGGTGTAGTAGGCTATATATCAATGGAAGGAAGTGGCAAACCATTCCTGAGTATGCCTTGCCTAAGAAAACCCTATTCATTGTGATGGTGTGAAATAAAAATATGAATTTTGTGATGGGAAATTTGTTAAGTAGCAATTAAACAGGATGGGTATTGCAGTTAAGTACTTTGTTTAAACTTATGCTGGATTCAGCTTGATAGTCAGCCAGTGAAAGCCCTATTGTTTGCCTAGTTCTGGGAAGTCTGCCATTTCCCTGGAATGTAGACCTTCATAAAAGTTACATTTTGAAGCTGGAATACAACTATATCTGTATGCCACAGACAGAGGTGAAAATCTTTGGACTTTAGAAACGACTCTCCTTTGCAGTCAACTAAGATAAGAAAATGTAAAAGCTATTTTAAAATAGAAATGCAGGTGTCTTTGCAACTTCGTAATCAAGAAACAGTTGAGACTGAATTGTTGGGAGGGAACAACCACAAGAACTGTAGCTGATCAATAGCTCATTATACTCCATTATAATATTAACTTTTCTGCCCCCAAGGTGAGGTCTGGTTTTATAATTCGGGACCACCTATATGCCAATGGAATGATGTATTCGTAATATGTATAGATTTGGATTAGCCAGTCACCTGGCATTTCTGTTTCTATAATCATGCTTAGCAGGTATAAAGCTGCCTGAACAGCCTGTGATTTTTGGAGAGGTCTTACCAAATTCTTGTTGGTTTGACTAATTCCCTGCTTGCTGCAAGTATTTTAAATAAATTTTTATTTTCTATTTTAATTGACTGGTCTATTTGAACGCACGCTGACAACTGGGTCAGCGCAAGTCAACAGGCAACTTGAAAGCCCATACACAGACTGTTAGCTCGCAATGAGATTTGGGGTTTTTTAACTTTTGTACTACAAATCGCTTTGCCTGTATTTTGATTTTAAATTATGCTGTAAGCTACAATGGGTCCTATATTAGGAGAAAGGTGGGATAGAAATTAAACGAATAAAAACAAACTAATAAAGCACAAGATTCTGCATCAAACACATGGTCGTGGTGTCGTGGCTATGATTTGCCTCCTGAGCTGACCTCTCCCCCATAACCCAACTTAAGCTTCAGCCCCTCTTACAGATGAACTGACATCTCCAATGTTGCTGAGCAGCACGCTGACATACCAAGTCTTCTCCAACCAGTCAGTCACAGGCACTAAGCAGAAGCAGGGATCTCTGTGGAGTCTTTTTGTAAGTCCTTGGTGCATCATCACTGGCTAGCTAGAGGGGCTGGACACACATCCCACAGCATCCTGTTTGCCAGCAGATGGCTGGCTGGAGGGAGCTGGACACATCATCCTTCAGTGCCCCACTCGCTACAGCTGCAGAGCTGCGTCCCTTAGTAAGACCTGCTGGAGCTTAAGGTGAGTCATGGAGACATTTATGACCAGGACAACGGTTCCATAAACATAAATGGGAATGGGGACCGTCACAAGATACTGACTAACAGCTTGCCAACCAAAATAAACAAAAATACTAAGTTACTAACAAAAATTAAGAAAGGACACTTTTTGAAATCCAATTTTTGTCTCCTTCCAAAAGCATATCACCTACTTATACACTGAGAAAGGAAAAATAGTTGTCATATATTCCTTAAAATTAAAATTATAAATTATCTTGTTGGAGCCTAGATTTCAACAGCAGCTGCAGAGTGGGCTTCAGTTAGCTTCTAAAGACAGAATATGGAACAACAGAAGAAGAACAAGGCAATGTGATAAGTCACAGCCAAAGATGCTAGTATCCTGCTGTAATTGTGATTTACTTGCCCATTTGATAAAGCCCTAAATGCTGAATTTGTGACTGCAGGGGAGAAATAATATACTAGAGTCTGGTATTATCTCAAAAAAATAATAATTGAGGAGGAGGAGGAGGAGGATGTTGATGATTGAAATCCATTTATGGACACAGCAGGAAGAAAAGATTTCTAAAGTTCCTTAGTGAAGCCACCAGAGCTGACTTTCATGGTTGCAGGTTTGCTGCCTCTCTCTGATTAGAAAAGCAAGAAATAGGAAGTGACCTCAGAGGAAGGAGGAGAGATGTAGGAAGCCTAAGAATACCAATCTACTTGTAGAACTAGAAAAGGCAAGTGGAAAGAAATGCACTGAATTTATCTGTTTGCCTATTGTCTTCCTACCACTAGTTCAGACCAGTTGCTACATGTGCTGGTATTCATTTGCAGCATCCTTTCTTAGCACAACTGCTTCAAGTCCATGGGGTTCATCTTCTCTTGCACATCTTGGAACTGGTTTCAGGCAAGTGGCTTAATGAGAATGTCCGTAAGCATATCTCCCTTTATGAACATTCAATCTCAACTAGCCCCTTTTTCCTACATATTTCACAGAAAGTCATATTTCACATCTGTGTGCTTCAGAGACAAATCAGTTTTCACTTTCTATGAGAGTGTTATGCAGCCTTGGTTGTGTTCCAGGATCTGAACTGACTTTGGTTCAGTTATTCTCAGATCCTCCTAAATCTGGCATATCCAGCTAAGTTCCTGGCACTCTTAGCTGGCTGACAATCTAGGAACCTGTTCTGCTTCTCCAGCTAAAACTGATCAACTCCCATAAAAGATGAGATGCCACTAGAAGATTTGTGATCTGTAGTGTCCTTGGTTAAATCTGTCTATGCTTCTAAATCTGTGATTATCTGTGACTTGTACCTTGCCTATTAAATGCGGAAGCATCTTTTAATTATCTGGTTAGTCTTTTCAGTGGAGTCCAATCTCTTCCACTGAGAAGGTTGGTTTTTTGACAAAGAAGTCATATGGCTGCAGAGATACCTTGTCTTGTTGCAGTAACTAGGTAGGACAGTCTTCCTATGGCTGTTCTGTACCAGTTATTACATAGTTTAATTACTATATGCTCCCTTTTCTTGATGCGATATGCTTTCATGAGCATGACTACAGCATTGGTGTACAGAGATGGGCAACTCAGGGGGATACAGGATCGGTTTTCTGTCCCTAGGATCTCCAAAAATGTCCAAAAAACAACCACCTCACATGTGATTGGTACGTGAAATAGTGCAGAAGCTTCCTGCCACATATTTGAAATGGGGATATCCACCCTGAAGGCTTCCAAGTACGTATGGGAGTGGTTTACTACTGATTAAAAGTTTGCCTCTTGTTCTGTATGTACCCTTTGCTTTTGAACTGCTTCATGACTTGCTGTTAGAAGCATAATGCTTTTATAATGTATCTTGCTTTGCTCTAATGAATAGCTGATTTAGTCTAGATGCAATGCATCTCTGTGGCTGTTTTTTCTGCCAAGGTCAATCAGCGTGAGCTTAGCACAGCAGTGTAGCCTGGCACTCTGGACATGCTGAGGAAGATTCCCCACGCTACACTTAACAGTCCAGAGGAGATAGGGGCTAGAGAAACAGGCCTGAGGGCTTCATACAGCTCCTGGGACACACTTTATCCACACCTGCTTTAGTCCAAGACAGTCTAAGAAGATCATGAAACCATTTCATGTCTGATAAGATCGCTTTCACCTTTATTTACTCTCAAGTTATCTCACCTCTATGTCTTGATTCAGGTGGTGCATTATTTCCTTGCACTCACCTTCATTTTCATAGTTCAGGGCTAAACGACCAACCCATCTCAGTATGTAGATCCTGCTGTCCTTTCTATACCTTGTGTAGCGAAATAGGGATCAGTTTGGCTGTATATGCAATTTACTTTCTCTGATGAGCATCTAGTTTAAGTTTTCTCTCACTGAATTTGCAACTTGCTTTGGATCAAAGATGTTTTTCTGAAGTTTGCACACAAATGGTTTATCACCTGATTTTTCAAGTCCAAGAAGCTACTCCATGCAAACATCATTCTTGACGTCTCCATGTGGGAAAGCAAGTTTCGCACCTAGATCAGTGCACATTTAGCTTGATTTTCTGAAAAGTGTTCTTATCATGGCATGTTTCACAACAGGGGTCATCATAATCCTGAATCCTACTGTTACTCCAAACATGAGTAGAAGCACTGAATCAATGGGACTTACTTGTGTGTTCATTCAGAATTTAACAGCTGATTCTATGGATCTACTCTAATTAAGACTGGCCAATAGGATTCAAGGCATAATCTTTCTCATATTTCTCCAAATATCCTTGGATACTAAATAAGCTTTGAAACATCTTATTTTCCCTCCTACATGTGTTTTGACTTTCAAGACCTACTTAGAACTTGTTTGTCTGTTGGCAGCTCTTCTGCATCAGTCTTTCTGTTTCTTCTCAGGTTCAAGGTTCACTGTCCTTATAGGGTAGCCATTGGCTGCTATGTCTTTGTTGGGTAGAAATGCATTTTTGAGTCCTGAACCTCTGTCTGCTTGTATGGCAACTTCTACCTCTAAATTTTCCTTTGCTGCTTCACGTTCCCTTCTGCTTGTGTATGGGCTTCCATTTCTTCATCTTTGGCTAAGGATGGAGTCACACAGACATCACCTCTATGTATTAGCTGATGATTTGATCATTCTTAGCTGTGTTTTCTGCTACTGCCCAGCTCACATCACCCTGGGTTGTGTAGGTTTTCCCACCATCATCAAAGTATACACCTCTACTCATCGTGAGTATTCTTGTTTTCAGATTCAAGATTCTATAGATTTTACATCCTGCAACACAGCCAGTCGTTATGTTCCCTTCAGTTTTGTTCTCTAGTTTAAATTTCTCCACTGGTATATGGAACTGAACACTCTGAAGTGCTCCATGTGAGGTTTTCACCAACAAAATTGCTTTTTGTTGATTTCTTTGCTTGGCAGCCTGATCTTTTGACATATAGCAATCATCATAGTCTCTCCATAGTAATGTACAACTCACCAGTTCCGTCACTGTTTTGTTCTTTCTTTCTACAAGGCCATTTTCCTCATATATAGGTGGTATAGGTTTAAGCATTGTGCTATGACCCTGAAGACCAGGTTCGATTCCCCACTCAACCATGGAAACCCACGGGTGGCCTTGGACACATCACACACTCTCAGCCCCAGAAAACTCCATGGCCATTTCCGCACTACACTCTTATAGCGCGATGATTCCACTTTCAACCTCTTATGGAATCCTGGGGTTTGCAGTTTCGGGAGGGGCCGGCCAGCTGCTCCAGAAACTGTAAACCCCAGGATTCCATAGGAGGTTGAAAGTGGAATCATCATGCTATAACAGCTTAGTGCGGAAATAGTGCATGACAGATTCACCTTGGGAAATGGCTTGAAGGCTCACAACAAGAACAACAGATGGCATTTTGTGTCTGTGTGTTTTTCCCACTGTTTCAGGTATGTTTTAGTGTGAGGCAACAAGCCTTCACCCCACTGCATGTCTGTGACTGAGGTTTCCTGCCACATTTCTTGCTTACTGTTTGTATTCTCAACAATTGCATGGATTGGTTTTTCCATTTTAGCAAGATACTCTAACAGTATCTGGAATAATCATCTGTGATAGTCAGTAAATAATGGTTCCCTGGTTTCTGAATGAGTCCATACAGATTAGTGTGAACTAGCTCTAGTAATGTTCGGAAATGGATGGCCTGGTGCCTTTCTGCTTTCAGTACTTTATAAAGGTATGTTTGCAAATGCTGTACATATTACCTTTGTGCTTTTTCTTAGATTCTTTCTTTCCAAGTTGCATTTGCCATTGGCATCATGATCTCCAAGTGTTCTGTGCCTTAACTCAAGACAACTTGCACTGGTAAAGCACCTTACCATATCTGTTTCTTCCTTCGTGCAATCTAGCATTATAAGACTTTTGTTCTCTAAATGTCATGCACATAATGGTCCATCACATGGCAAACATTCACATTAAAATCTTTCCAGTTGATGTAGAAATTCTTATTGTTAACTGCTGTCAAGTCAACTTTGACTTATGGAAACCCTATGGATACAAGACTCCAAGCCACTCTATCCTCAACTGCCCTGCTCAGAGCTTGCAAATTCAGGGACATGTCTTCCTTCATTGAATCCATCCATCTGTAATGCAGTCTTCATCTTTCCCTACTGCCCTCTACCTTAGCAAGCATGGTTGCCTTTTCTAGTGATGTAGAAATACTCAGTGCATTTCCATCCAAACCTGGAATATATATGTCATACTCTGGGCCTTTCCTCACTACACTGTTATAGTGCTATTATTTCACTTTCAACATCCCATGGAATTCTGGGGTTTATAGTTTACTGAGGCCAAAGAACTCTCTGGACGAGAATCCTAAATGCCCCTCCCTAAACTGCAAACCCCAAGATTCCATAGGAGGTTGAAAGTGGAATAATAGCACTATAACAATGTAGTGCGGAAAGGCACTCTGTTTTAAGTGTTAGTTCCAAGCTTACAGCTGTCAGAGTAAAAATTTGAGACTTCTGTACCTTCACAGGCTGTGTAAAGGGAATTTCAGCAGATATTCCTTGTTACCTGGTTGCATGACAAGCAACACCTGCTGATAAACAACCATTTAAAGTTACAGGAGTCCTCCCCGGTTTATAGTCTGGCAATCCTATCCATGCTCCACGTTGCAGTACAAGATATTTTCTCCACATCCTATATTGGCTGAGGTCTTTCCTTTTGCTACATATACTTACCACTTTCCTATGGAAATTGGACATTGAACATTGGAAAACACATCTGAAGTCATTTGAGGAGGTCCTTCACTGTGAGTAGCCACATCACTGCTTCAAAGCTGTTAATCAGAACTGTTTGGTTAAATTGGTTTGAATTCTCTTTTCACTGTCTTTCTGCCTTTTTGGCAGCATATTCTAGTCTAAGAGAAGAGTTCTAACTAACTGGAACATTCATTTGCAATTGCCCTTGCTGCCTGCAGTTACAGGATTCAGGTGTCTTCTTTTTGCTGATTGACATCTGGATGATTCATAGAAACATCTGGGGCTCATTCACATTACCCGATGTCACATTCCACTTGCACTGCCATGGAAGAAGCATTTACAATTCTCATCCAGACAGCAATTAAAGTGGAATAGTATCACTATCACTGTGTAGTGTGAATGGGCCCTTCCTCATAGTCAGTTCTCCTCCAGCTATGTAATTTAAGCCAGTAGAGCTTAGCCACAGCAAGATAAATGGTAACCTGCATCCTTTTTAAAGTCAGCCAAAAATCCCTAAAATTTGGTCTGTTTTTTGCGTTAACAGCAGAAATAAAGAAAGAGTACAGTTGGCCCTCTACATTTGCTAGGGTCAGGAGTGCAGGACCCTTGAAAAAGTGGGAAAACCACAAGCACCAAAATGTGTGTGTCTGTGGGAAGGGGGCCAAGGCATGATGGGGAGAAGAAATATTCAGGATCCAAACCAGGTCAGGGAAAGGAGAAAGAAAGGGGTTGTATCAGCATGGTGGCCCTCTGCTTCTTTTTTCTCTTGCCCATCCCCTTCTGTGGGTGTGGGTTGGCATCAGGAGAAACTTCATGGTGCTGAGAAATCAGACTGTAAGCAGTCCTTAGATGGCCAGGCAGTGGCTGGCAAAGGAGGAAGAGAAGGACCAAAGGCAGGCTTTTAAAGGGCTGCATGATCTGATCAGAGCTGCCAAGAGGGAAGGTTTCCCCAGAAAAGTAGCGCCTAAGGTGGGGGGCCAGGGGCTGAAGAAACTCACAGATAATCAGATCCATGAAAGTCAAACCCACAAATGTGGCGGGCCAACTGTATTACTTTGCTAAAAGATGCTAGCGAAGTGGCAACCTTTTTCTCAAAACTGAGATATCCTCCCACAGTGTTGAGTTAGCCCATTAGGTCTTATAAATACTCTCAGGGTTTCATGGGACAACATAAGTCTCTTATGTCGAGGTATTCGGTGTGAGTGCGGGGCGGCAGAAAAGGTTTTTCTAAGTGGACGGCAGGAATGAGGTGATGTGACCTTGAGTGCAGCTGCAAGAATGTTTTGGCTAGCCAGCCTCGGAGGGTCTTGCCTTGTCCACATGAGAAGGTTGCCTGCTGTAAATGTGACTGGATCATCCCATAGGGCCTGGGGTGATGTTAAGCCCTTAAAAAGGCTTGGATACGGCACTGTACTTTACCATTCGGGTCAATTCCTGGTGGTCATGCTGCTCGGCTGACTGATTTATGGAATGTATCTAGACATGCTGTTGGTTTGTGTTTTTACCTGCTGATTTATTGTTCCTGTCTTACTTATTGCTCCTTGGCATGCTGCCAGAAACCCTAACTTTAACCTCAGTGTGCTTAACTAAATAAATGTCCCTGAGTTTATCTCTATGAGTCTCCGGAACTTTTTTGGCCTGCCTGGAGCCACTTGGTTACAGCTGGACATCACCGCCCTGTCAGCACTCTGCACATGCTCTGAGGAGCTACCTCGTGCTACACTGACATCTTAACTCAGCAAAACGTACTTCTTTCTACAGTAGAAAATACTCTTGAATGCCACTTCCTATGCCTCTGTCAACCTTTTTGCTGAACTTTCTGTTTTGATATGGATAAGCTGTGAGGCAGCTTGAGAAACTCAGAGCTCTTCCAGGTTGCTCTGAAGAAGCGTGAGGTCTTGCACTATATGTTGGATAGATTGATTTTACTTTTCTCAATTCCTTTTGGAGCTTTTTTTTAAATGTATTTCATGGATCTGTACTATGGCTGTTCAAAAGGTTTAGGAAAATGAAATACGGGCATCATTTACTGAGGTGGTCCTATGGTTTGAAGGACAAATTTTCTTCTGTCTGGATTTTTAATTTAAGTTATAGTTTTACAGTGCAAAAGTACAATTTCATTGAAGCGCTGACCTATGATAACATTATAGATCATGGGCAACACGCTACCAGATAAACAAAGGGTAAGTGATATTAGTGTTGGGTCACATTTCTAGGGAGGAAACAGAAAGGAGACAAGCTCCATGTGCTAATAGATGGTCAGCTATTTATCCCCTATTATTTTGGCCTGTATAAGAAAAGGTCCTCTTCAAGGGCTAAAAATAGACCACAAATACAAATCTATTATAAACATTTTAAAAAAAGAAACAGGACAGCATTGAATTAACCATATCGTAGAAGAACATAAGATTACATTATTTTTCATGTTGAAAATTTACATGCCATTCAGAAGAAATTTCTGGAGTTGTATATGCACTCTCCAAAAGACTGGGCCATTAAATATAAAAGGAACAGGGTCAACAATTTTTTGTTATTTGTACATATATCAGATAGTCATGAAGAAGGAAGAACCAAAGATATGTGGTGAAATCAGTCGTAAGGACATCATTGTTGCCCTGTTGCTTTTTAAATATTTGTAATAGATTTGTATTTGTGTTCTGTTTTGTTCCCTGTAGAAGGGAATGTATTGGGGTTTTTAAAGGAATAAATATTGTCCATCTATTAGCACATGGATCTTGTCTCCTCTTGGTTTCCTGCTTTTCAGTACTGTCTCCACATATTTAGGGGTCACCGTTATGTGGAATCTGCAGAAACCATGAGAGACAGTCCTCCAGTGGGGTGACCTGCAGGTGAGAATGTGCCCAAACCCTGAAATTCTTCAGAGCTGAATAGTTGTAAAAAACATGGTGGCACAAGGAAAAAGAGAGACTTTTTAGGACTGATGGAGGAGTAGGAGAGGTGCTGCCTACTTCACCATTTCCTGGGATGCAGGGTTATAGGCTGGACACAGTGGTTCAAACCCCACAGCTTCCCCATAAACATCTGAAGTCCCAAAATGCCGACTCCATCATGAACGAAATAGAAAATGTACAGTTTAGTCATGTTAGGGCTTGTGTTTCTTCCAAAATGTGTCTGGACTTGGTTTAAGACTGTTTTGCAGGTTTGTAATGCTTGAAGGAAGGTGCCTTCATGTACAGGATAATGTTTGCTAATGTAAGTTTTGTTTGCTCAAAATAGACTCTTTCCTTAAAAGATCTCCTCCTTTCCACTCTCTCTCACTTCCTTTCTCACTCTCTCTCTCACTCTCATGCCTCTTCTTCGTGCACGCAAATATGTTTGTGTGATTCCCATCTCCTTTGTGAGGCAGGGAAGAGGAAGGAAAGTCTCTGCAAAGTCAAAACTGGAGAGCCCCCCCCCCCCACTACCAGTAATTTCCCACTAAGTCACTGAATCTTGGGGAGCCAGTTTTAGTGAGTGGTGGCAGCAACAAGAAAAATTGGAGCCCTCGTCTCCCGTTCAAGAGAGAATGCTAGGGAAAAACTGGAACACCTCTAATTTTTTTTTTTAACATCAGTGGAGAAAGGAGGAGAAGAGAAGATTTATCCACCCCAACATGTCTCGGAATTTAAAAGAAACCCATTTGAGGGTAGAAATAAAAGTTGCAGCTGGCACCTGGAAACACCAGAAGAATCTAGGACAACAGAAATGTTGTTTGGATATGCTAGCAAATACTGCAGCCTCTATCAGTCTCCCAGCACACTTGGTCCACGTGGAGGAACCCTCATGAAGAAAGAAGAAAAATCCTCCTCTTCAGAAGATCATTTCTGGTGGGATTGGTCGGATTTGTGGTCTTTCTCTTCAGTGAGTTGTTCTATATGGGAAGGGAGGGTTCAGAATCCTTCTCTAAAGTGAGTTTTTCATCTTGGAGAAGATGAAGACTCAGAGTTGGCTGTCTTTATAGGGAGGAGATTCCGTATCTTTTCTCTTCAGTGAGTTGACCTTCATGCAAACTGAGTGACTTTCTCTCCATTGGAGTATTTCTCTTATGGATGAGGGTGAATCTAAATCTTTCCTTTCAGCAACTGGTTCCATGGAGAAAGGAAGAGAATTGGAATCTTTTCTTTCTATTGGTTTTTCCCTTTATGGTGAAAGACTCACAGTCCTTCTCACTGGCAAACTGTTTTTGTTGGGCAGAGAGAGACAACCTTTTGCTCTCCAGTGGGTTGCTCTATGGAGGATGGATAGACTCAGAGTTTAAATTTAATGGACAAATTGTGTTGAGCAGGTTCATATTCAGGGACACTGTCTTCAGAGGTTGTTCCCATTCACAAAGAGGAAACTATATGATTTTCTCACTGTTGAATTGTTTCTCCTAGGAATGGACAGTCATAGGGTCTTTTTTTTCAGAAGGTTCTCCATCACTGGGAGGAGTAGGGTCAGAGCCCTTGTCAACACCAGGTTCTCCCTCACTGGGAGGAGTAGCCTCAGGGCCTTTGTCAACATCAGGGTCTCCTTCCCTGGGAGGAGTAGGATCAGTGCCCTTGTCATCACCAAGCTCTCCCTCGCCGGGAGGAGTAGGATCGGGGCCCTTTTCATCACCAGGTTTTCCATCACCGGGAGGAGTAGGATTGGGGTCCTTGTCATCCCCGGGCTTTCCGTCACCGGGAGGAGTGGGATCGGGGCCATTGTCATCCCCGGGCTTTCCTTCACCCGGAGGAGTGGGATCGGGGCCATTGTCATCCCCGGGCTTTCCGTCACCCGGAGGAGTGGGATCGGGGCCCTTGTCATCCCCGGGCTTTCCTTCACCCGGAGGAGTGGGATCGGGGCCCTTGTCATCCCCGGGCTTTCCTTCACCCGGAGGAGTGGGATCGGGGCCCTTGTCATCCCCGGGCTTTCTTTCACCCGGAGGAGTGGGATCGGGGCCATTGTCATCCCCGGGCTTTCCGTCACCGGGAGGAGTGGGATCGGGGCCATTGTCATCCCCGGGCTTTCCGTCACCGGGAGGAGTGAGATCGGGGCCCTTGTCATCCCCGGACTTTCCTTCACCCGGAGGAGTGGGATCGGGGCCCTTGTCATCCCCGGGCTTTCCTTCACCCGGAGGAGTGGGATCGGGGCCCTTGTCATCCCCGGGCTTTCCTTCACCCGGAGGAGTGGGATCGGGGCCCTTGTCACCCCCGGGCTTTCCGTCACCCGGAGGAGTGGGATCGGGGCCCTTGTCATCCCCGGGCTTTCTTTCACCGGGAGGAGTGGGATCGGGGCCCTTGTCATCCCCGGGCTTTCCGTCACCCGGAGGAGTGGGATCGGGGCCATTGTCATCCCCGGGCTTTCCGTCACCGGGAGGAGTGGGATCGGGGCCATTGTCATCCCCGGGCTTTCCGTCACCGGGAGGAGTGAGATCGGGGCCCTTGTCATCCCCGGGCTTTCCTTCACCCGGAGGAGTGGGATCGGGGCCCTTGTCATCCCCGGGCTTTCCTTCACCCGGAGGAGTGGGATCGGGGCCCTTGTCATCCCCGGGCTTTCCTTCACCCGGAGGAGTGGGATCGGGGCCCTTGTCATCCCCGGGCTTTCCGTCACCCGGAGGAGTGGGATCGGGGCCCTTGTCACCCCCGGGCTTTCCGTCACCGGGAGGAGTGGGATCGGGGCCATTGTCACCCCCGGGCTTTCCGTCACCGGGAGGAGTGGGATCGGGGCCATTGTCACCCCCGGGCTTTCCGTCACCCGGAGGAGTGGGATCGGGGCCCTTGTCACCCCCGGGCTTTCCGTCACCCGGAGGAGTGGGATCGGGGCCCTTGTCACCCCCGGGCTTTCCGTCACCCGGAGGAGTGAGATCGGGGCCCTTGTCACCCCCGGGCTTTCCGTCACCCGGAGGAGTGGGATCGGGGCCCTTGTCATCCCCGGGCTTTCCGTCACCCGGAGGAGTGGGATCGGGGCCCTTGTCATCCCCGGGCTTTCCGTCACCCGGAGGAGTGGGATCGGGGCCATTGTCATCCCCGGGCTTTCCGTCACCCGGAGGAGTGGGATCGGGGCCATTGTCATCCCCGGGCTTTCCGTCACCCGGAGGAGTGGGATCGGGGCCCTTGTCATCCCCGGGCTTTCCGTCACCCGGAGGAGTGGGACCGGGGCCCTTGTCATCCCCGGGCTTTCCGTCACCCGGAGGAGTGGGACCGGGGCCCTTGTCATCCCCGGGCTTTCCGTCACCGGGAGGAGTGGGACCGGGGCCCTTGTCATCCCCGGGCTTTCCGTCACCCGGAGGAGTGGGACCGGGGCCCTTGTCATCCCCGGGCTTTCCGTCACCCGGAGGAGTGGGACCGGGGCCCTTGTCATCCCCGGGCTTTCCGTCACCCGGAGGAGTGGGACCGGGGCCCTTGTCATCCCCGGGCTTTCCGTCACCCGGAGGAGTGGGACCGGGGCCCTTGTCATCCCCGGGCTTTCCGTCACCCGGAGGAGTGGGACCGGGGCCCTTGTCATCCCCGGGCTTTCCGTCACCCGGAGGAGTGGGACCGGGGCCCTTGTCATCCCCGGGCTTTCCGTCACCCGGAGGAGTGGGACCGGGGCCCTTGTCATCCCCGGGCTTTCCGTCACCCGGAGGAGTGGGACCGGGGCCCTTGTCATCCCCGGGCTTTCCGTCACCCGGAGGAGTGGGACCGGGGCCCTTGTCATCCCCGGGCTTTCCGTCACCGGGAGGAGTGGGACCGGGGCCCTTGTCATCCCCGGGCTTTCCGTCACCGGGAGGAGTGGGACCGGGGCCCTTGTCATCCCCGGGCTTTCCGTCACCGGGAGGAGTGGGACCGGGGCCCTTGTCATCCCCGGGCTTTCCGTCACCCGGAGGAGTGGGACCGGGGCCCTTGTCATCCCCGGGCTTTCCGTCACCCGGAGGAGTGGGATCGGGGCCCTTCTCATCCCCGGGCTTTCCGTCACCCGGAGGAGTGGGACCGGGGCCCTTCTCATCCCCGGGCTTTCCGTCACCCGGAGGAGTAGGATCAGGGCCCTTCTCATGGTCAGGTTCTCCTCCACTGAGAGGAGTAAGGTCGGGGCTCTTGTCGTCATCGGGTTCTTCTTGTTCAAGAGAGGTTATTTCAGGGTCTTCCTCATCATCATCATCTTCCTCTCCAAGTGGGGAAGACTCTGGGTCTTGTTCTTCAGAGCCTTTATTTAAAATTAAAATTGGTAAGAAATGAAAAAAAGTAAATTTGATTTGTGAAAGAAATCACTGTGGACAGATTTCTAAAGATGTGGAGAATCTTGGGGGGAAATTACCTAGGCCATTTCCTCACAATGGGGTTGTGCTGCTTCTGGGACAGGATGGCAGCAGTCAGCAGGTCATGTTTCCACATGATGTCATCACTGGCTCACTGCCATCTCATCCCTACGAACACTTCAGCATGACACTCTTATAGCACGATGATTCCACTTTCAACCTCCTATGGAATTCTGGGGTTTGCAGTTCTGGGAGGGGCCGGCTCGCCCCTACCGGAACTGCAAACCCCAGGATTCCATAGGAGGTAGAAAGTGGAATCATCGCGCTATAAGAGTGTTGTGCGGAAATGGCCTACATCTCGCTCTCATGCACTTTTCACAAAACGAAAAATATCCATTTTGCACCTGTGATCAAGTGGTGCTCCCCTCCCTTCCAGCCGTGCAGAAGCCACGGAAGTGCGATGGCAGCACTTGCTTCCATAGCACAGCAATGGGAAGTGCCTGGCTGCGCTGCGGGACGAAGAGGCAGCGTCATAGAATCATAGAAATGTAGAGTTGGAAGAGACCACGCGGGGCATCCAGTCCAACCCCCTGCCATGCAGGAACACCCTCAAAGCACTCCCGACAGATGGCCATCCAACCTCTGCTTAAAAACCTCCAAGGAAGGAGACTTCACCACACTCCGAGGCACCAGATTCCACTGCTGGACAGCCCTGACTGTCAGGAAGTTCTTCCTGAGGTTCAAGTGGAATCTCCTTTCCTGCAGCTTGAATCCATTGCTCCTTGTCCTGGTCTCTGGAGTGGCAATCGCGTCATCGCGCTCCCTTCCACACGGAGCGAGCGATTGCAGGGGGGAGCATTGCTGACATGCTCCCTTCAGGACCCGGTATCACACTGTGACAACTCAGATATTTCTAGGTCAAACACAGTCTGGCTGGATAACATTTGTGGATCTGGAGGCATCAGTTCTTAGCTGTGGGAAGATTTCAAGTCCTTAGGCCATTTTGAAAAGAAAAATATCCTCTGGCACTTCTCCTTCAGAAACAAAAGAAAGCCTGAAAAGGAAATGTTGTATGTCCCACTACCTTAAAGTATCTCCTCTATTTACATGGAAATCAGGACAGAAACATAGTATGTTAGTATCTGGACTAAACTCTCTAATCTCCAACCAGTGAGTTTCCATCCTCTGCCTGAAATTCAGCTATGAAGAAGAAGCATCCATTCTTCTAGTCTTTCTGTCCCAATTGTTAACAGCTCTTATTATTCAGAAATTTCTCACTTGAAACTTAATCAACCCCCTTAATTCAAGCTAATTCTAATCAACCCTCCTGTATATTTTGACTATTAAATTTAGTCCAGCAGAAAACCTGATGTGACAGCTCTTCAGGTCTTTGCACAATGGTCTTATTCCCTATAGTCTTCTTTTCTTGGAGTTATGTTTATCCATTGCTATCAGATTTGCAAGAATTGGGATTGGGAAGCGATTGAGGAAGAACGTGAAAGGAGAAACAAGGAGTCCTCATGTGGAACGTGATTCGTCTGCTTAGTCCTCAAGTAACCATAGTTTTTTTACAAAACATCAGACCCTTTAGGTCTGAAAGGCTGAGGCCACCTCCTTCCCAATCCTTGGCCAATGTCGGAGGGATAGGGGTGCATTTTGTTTTTCTTCAGTTTTTCTCCTCTGTTGATTTTGTTGTATTTTCTCTTACAATATTATTGCATAATATACAGCACTGTATCTTATTATTTTAGTTGAGCTCCAATGAACCCCTTTGTAATCCTTATTGTATGTATTTATTGTTGTTCACACAAAGCTAGATACAAAAAAATGAAATGAAGGTTTTCTTCAGCGCAACTGTTCATTTCCCCCTCTCTTATTTTCTCTCCCCTTCTCTTTCCCCTTATTCAGATTTCCACATGCCCTCAATTCAGTGTGTCGCACACTTTAAGGCATTTGATAATGTTACAGGTATTCGTTTGGAGCCAAAAAATTAATTCAGCAAAACCCATGACCTCCCCATTGAACTATTTTGTAATCCTTTAACATGTTTGTTACCATTCTTAGATAATTAAATGAAAAAAAAATCCCATTGAATTAAATGAACAAATTATGTGCTCTACCCAGTGGCGAAGCTTGGAGTGTGTGGAAGGGGGCGGGAGGGGGCAGGGCTACGGTGCAAGGGACATGGCTGCCGTGCGTGGGGGTGTGGCCAGGGCATGTGGGAGAACGCGGGGGTGTGGCTACGGGCCGGGACGCCCCAGAAACATTGCCGCCTGGGGCAAATCGACCCCCCCTGCCCATACATTCCTATGCGACTGGCTCCACCCCTGTTCATGTTTCTTGATAGGGAATGGGGAGGCAAGAGCATGCAGCGAGCCAGTGGCTCACTTTTGAAGGTGCCAGTAACAAAATGTGTCCCCTGGGATGACAGCCTCTATGCCATTTTCAGTAAATCCCATGGTTTGTTCCAAAACTGAACTTTCTGATAACAAATTAGGCAACCAGGTTCATGGTGCCAGTTATTGGTGTTGGGGGTAATGAAATTAATTCCCTGGTTTCTAATATTTAATATTTATCAAATTAATTTTGAAAGCTGGAGTTTAGAGCTGAGCTCTGACTCGGAATCCATGCTCAGTGTGCAAAGCACCACCATGCACAATAACACTGCATGTGCAACTGTGCTTCTGCAACCTTGAATTGAATCTAGCTGTTCCACATTGGATGTCCAACTGCTTTGTAGGGTAACTTACACAATGAGTAAGATATCTGCAGGTTTCCGGCCTATATTTCCAGGGCTCTGGCTTTTTCCCTCGACCCAACAGCTAACAGATCCCTTGTGCATATTCCACAACAATGTAATGCCAGAAGTCTGTTACTTTCATTTAAAACACAATATCAGGGCTTTGAGCCAGTGTGGCATGGCAGTTTGATTGACTGGCTATGATTCTGTAGACTAGGGTCTGAATCTCCATTCAGCCATGGAAAACCACTGATTGATCTTGGGCAAGTCACACCTTCTCAGCCTCAGCTGAAGGCAAGTACATGAATATGTTGAGGAACATGCTTTATGTACAGGCTTATACAACCTTCACACTTTAGTCCTGTTGTGAGCAGGAGACCTTCGGCATAAGTCTAGGCCCTTTTAAGAAGTATCAGTCCCAGAGTTCCTTTTTCATATGCAGGTGGGAGGAACAGAAGTAATGTAATAATCAGACATATTGTTGCAGTTTGGACATATCATGAGATGACATAACTTCTTGAAAAAGATAATAATGCTTGGTAAAGTGGGAGGCTAGCGTGGCTAGTGGCAGAGCTTGGAGTGTGTGGAGGGGGCTGGGGGGCAGGGCTATGGCACGAGGGGTGTGGCCACTGTGTGCGGGGGTGTGGGTGCAGTGCACGGAGGCATGGACAGGGTGCGCGGGGGTGTGGCCAGGTGGCATGGGGGCATGGCTATGGGCCAGGACACGCCAAAAACGTTGCTGCCAGAGCAAATCACACACCCTGCCCCATGTCCCTGAGCATGGCGTGGTCGTTTGAGTGTTTGACAAATCCCTGCTCGGCCATGGAAACCTCCTGGGAGAACTTCGACCAGCCACACACTCTCTGAGCCTCATCCTCAGAGGAAAGCAACGATAAACCCCCTTCTGAATAAATCTTGTCAAGAAAGCCCCATGATAGGGTCACCTTAGGGTCACCGTAAGTTAAGAAACAACGTGAAGGCACACAGCAATAATAATCAGGCCTTTATAATCCATGTTGACTTCCTTTATCTAATGTTGGCAGTAATTTGATTGGATTTTTTTAAAAAAAATAGTAATTATAAAGATGACATTTGATGCTGTTATCAGGACTAACAACTAAAATACTACAGGACTTAAGTTTTTGTTGTTGTTAACTGATCAAGTTGATCTTGACTTAATAGTGACCCTATGGATGCGAGACCTCCAGGTCACACTATCATCAACCAGCCTGCTCAGGTCTTGCAGATTCAAGGCTATGGCTTCCTTGATTGAGTCTATCCACCTATAATACGGTCATCATCTTCTTTTCCTACTGCCTTCTATGTTACTCAGCATTTTTGTCTTTTACAGTAAATCATGTTTTCTCATGACAGGGCCAAAGTTTAATCTCAGTTTCGTCATCTTAGCTTCTTGGGAGGGTTCAGGTTTGATGTGCTCTAGGGCCCATTCATTTGTCATTTTGGCAGTCCAGGATGACCAAAGAACTGTCCTGCAGCACCACATTTCAAAGGAGCTGGTTTTCTTCTCTCTCCAGTTTTTATAACTATACATGATAATTAGAAATACGATGACATGAACATTCCTAACTTAAGTACTGAATTATATATCTTGACATTTCAGGATCTTGTCTGGTTCCTTCAGAGCTGCCTTTCCAAGTCCTTGTCTCCTTTTGATTTCTTGACTTCAGTCTCTATTCTAATGAATGAGTGAGCCAAGGTATGAATTTTTTTTAGCTATTTCAATGTTGTCATCATCTGTTTTAAGGTTATATAAATCATCTATGGTTACTATTTTTGTTTTCTTAATGTTCAGCTGCCATCTGCCCCTAGCGATTTATTTCCCCCCAGTGCTTTGAGTGCAGCTTTCACTTCACTTTCTAAAACTGTAAAACTTAGGCCATTTCTGCACTGCAGTGTTGTAGTGCTATTATTCCACTTTCAACCTCCTGGGGAATTCTCGGGTTTGTAGTTCACTGAGACCAAAGAGCTCTTTGGATAAGAATCCTAAATGCCCCTCCCTAAACTGCAAATCCCAGGATTCCATAGGATGTTGAAAGTGGAATAATAGCACTGTAACAGTGTAGTGTGGAAATGGCCATAGTGTAACTTACCGTTATCGTCACAATCACCAGAAAGCTCTTCACTGGCGGAGCATTCTTTACTTCCTAGTGACTGCCCTGTTAAAGAGAGAAAGAGAGAGAGAGAGAGAGACATGATGGTATCAGTAGCCTCAGTCCAATTGTCGTTCCCAACTGGAGTAGACAGGTTGAGTCAATGCAACTTACATAAGTATTGATGTACCTGTGATAGACCCTTTCTCCAGGTTGGCCCCAGTTCCAACCCTTAGCTCCTATCTCTCACCTTGCTCTTTTGCTCCTAAGATCTCTCTTGGGTCTGACACAGTCAGCCCTCCATACCTGCTGATTCTGTATACATGGATTTAACCAACCACAGCTTGAAAATATTCCAAAGCGGAAAAAAATCCCAAAAGCAAACTTTGACTTTGCTATTTTCTATAAGGGAGGCCATTTCACTACAAAACTGTACATAAGGGCAGTGATGTATTTAAAGTCTTTTATTCCAAGCCTCAACTCCTTGAAAATACTTTCAAGTCAAATCTCAAGTCTGGGAGCCAACTTTATACCCCAATCTATATTCCAGAATTTCTGGACAGAATCTAATAAAGTCAGTTTTAACAACTGAAGCAGAGTCTGCCCTCCACATTTGCGATTTTGCCATCTGCAGCTTCAGAAGTGGGAAATAGGATCCTTCTTCCTTCCTATTTCAGAAGCTGGAGGATTTTTCAGAAGTGGGGAATACATTCCTTCTTATTCTGCATTACTGAAGCTTCAAAAGCTTTAGAAGGAAGGACTCTTCTTCCTCAAGCCTGTTGTCTAACACATTTGCTGTTCCCCTCTGAGAAATGCACCCTGCACTCTGGGGGTGAGTCTTGTCTTCTGCTCTTAGGAAAAGTTTTAGAAGGCTCCTCAGATACGCAGCAGCACAGGCTGCTGAGCAGACCTCAAGCCTGCCATAAACCCATTGCCTAACCCATTTGCTGTTCCCCTCTGAGAAATCACTCACCCTTTGGGCTTGAGACAGATTGTCATGTGATCAATAAGCAAAAAAGAGCTGGAATCATTGTTCAGAGTCATAAGGTTTCTGTATAAATGTGTTATGTTACTGAACCAAGGGCAGCAGGTCAGTCACTAAAAATATACAAGTCTCGAGTCGAGTCAGTGCATCATTTATTGCCAAGCCAAGTCCAAGTGGAGTCACTGAAGCAACTTAAGTCCAACTTGAGTCTGAGTCAGTAGAATCAAGTCTGCATTACTGCATAAGGCATTGGCAAATTTTAGCATGCACGGAAAATTCTGGAACCAAACACTAGTGGATACTGAAGGTCCCACTGTACTTAGATCCCAAACTGACCACTACCCTGAATCAGTGGATGTCTTTATTGGTGAGTCAGTGTGGTAGCAAGTGACCTAATTCCACCAGGATTCTCCCTCTTGGCACCTGCCCCATTTCCATTTGAATCAGTTGCACCTATTGTGGAAGTTAAAGCCTATGGGTACTAGTCATATATTCGAGGCCAGGGGGCCAATGTGTGAGAGATGGGGGCCAATTCTAATCCAATCCTAACTAGATTCCAATTTTAATCCTAACTAGAGTAGATCTATTGAGTCAACTGCTGAGTGGTGAGTCAATGGCTGGAATTCAGGTGGGGACCTTTGCATGTGTAAGTGTACCTTATGCAGGAAGACATGCTTTTTTAGGTGATGCATGGGTTGGTATGCCCATCCTCTCCATTAAGCACCCAAAGCTTCCCTACCGACTTAGTGTCTGTGACGTTTCTTGCCACCCAGCCTGGCACGTCTTGGGTACAAGTCTGCACAGCCTGGGAGATTTCTGGATTGAGCCAGGGCAGACACATCCAGGCCTGCTTCTATCCTCCCACCACTGGGAATTGCAGCACCCGTTTCACTATTGTCCCCCTTTGGCCTCCTCCTACCAGATTGATCTCCCTCCCCTGCTTTCCTTAAACTCTGGCACTTCTCAGCAATAAGAACAAGCAGACTTTTAATCCTAAAAGCAAGTGGTACTCTTGTTACTAATGTTGTAATGGTAGCGTGTATAGTCCCGTATGTAGAATGACACTCTGTGAGACTGCTTTTATAAAAACAGAAAGTTACGTTTTATTGAAACACTGTTACTGTAACTTGCTTGTAACTAAATTTTTATACTAAGCAGACCCTCTTCCTCTCTCTCTCCCTCTCACACTATGCTCAGCTCATTTACTGTCAATTATTCACTCTGTTTCTCGGCTCTCTAACAAAGCTCTTTCCTCTTGGTCCCCTACTGGACTCTTCTTCCCATTAACTCCCTCCTGTGTCCATTAAATTTCTGTTTCTCCTCCCCCCTTGGTTCACCCCTGCCTTGAGCTCCCCACAGTTCCATTTTACTGAACAATCATTTTAAACCACTCCTGGTCACTATGGAGGGTCGGTTACCATGCCCCTCCCTTAAGGCTTCATCACAGATTCATAGAGTTGGAAGAGACCACACGGGTCATCCGACACAATCAAAGCTCTTCTGACAGATGGCCATCCAGCTTCTGTTTAAAAAAAAAGACTCCATCACATTGTTATCCCAAAACATGGGTGACTCAGGGATCCACCTGCAATGCCAGTGCCTCCATGAAACAGTGGGGAATATTAGCTCAAAATAAGAGGCTTGCGAAGGCAGGGTAACCTTACGAGATCTTTCCATTTATGTTTACCAGTACTAGTGCAGGGAATAACCAGCCAGAGATTCAAAAGGAAGCTTAAAATGTGTTTTATTGGGGGAATTGCAATCACACGCACAAGATCCAAGCGGTCATGCAATCACACAAGGCTAACTGAAGGAAAAGGAAGGAAAAGTTTGGATAGTGAGATTGAGGGCGAAGTGGATGCTATTTACCAATCCAGAAGAGCAGCAAGGCAGTGATGTGCCTTCAACACCAGTCTAAAGACCGTACACAGCCAGAAATCAGAGCAGCAGAGAGACAACCAGCACCCAGTGTACTGTGAGTTGACTAGCCAAAATACAGGGTTTTCAACACCCTATTTCTGCCTGGAGGGCAAAGGTGCTAATGACTCTCCAGCAGCATTAACAATGGGGTCCAGAATGGGCTAATGGCATTAGTGTTAGGTAGCAAAGGGCTAATGGCAGTCTTGATAGCTCTGTAATTCCCGGGCAGGTATGAGGACAATGGGAATATTCCATAGGCCAGAGGGGAAAAGAATAAGACAATCAACCATTCTGTTGGAACATCCCAAGAGCTATTATCGCAAAAGAGGGTGACTCACCAAAAGCCAACTGTAAGTTCATCATAGCTGGAGTTTTCTGACTTCAATCTGGCTGTACCTTGGAGGGCTTTCTTGACCTAGCTATGCAATGCATGTATTAGGCCAGTTTTTCCTCTTAGCCAGCGTGGCCGTACAGCCATGGCAGGATAGCATTTATATTTATGGCAATTAAACATATTTGCCAGTTAAACCATGTCAAATAGTACACAGCCCCCCACTGGGGGCTTTACTCTAATGTTACTGTAATGTTACTGTAATGGCTAAGAATAGCATAGGTCCACATGGGAATTTTTACTTTATGTGGAGGAGAATTCAACCGAGACCAATGTGTAGGTTGGGGTAAACAACCTTTGGGGGTTAGGCTTCCCAGGAGACCTTGGAGTGCTACATAACCCACCACTCACCTCACAATTTTTAAAAAATTATTTTTATCCCCAAGTCAACTTCTCAGTTGGACACAGGCCTCTAAAATAACCCCAGTGCAGAATGTGGGAAAATTACCACATACATCCCGTAAGAGATGTTTGAGGCATTTGGGGGAGGCAAAAATTGCTCTCCCCCCAAAAAAACAAAAAATACTTCAGGGCTTTGTGCCAAGATGGACCTGGGTTTGAAGATGGCCCGCAGGTCACACTTTCCCCACCATTAATTCATTCAGTCTATTCTAACTGCAGAACTTTGCATGCAAGGCAGGTAAATTGTATACAGCAGGATAATAACCTGTTTGGCTGAGACTTATTACATGATGTCATTGGATTCAGTGTGTGTGATTCTGGGCTCTAAAAAGTCTCGTAAATTTGTCCACAGTTCAATAGTTTTATTTTATTTGTTTCAGATCTTGAGAATTTGTTTGTTCTTTAATTATTGTTCTAGTGCTGCTCTTGTTCAAGTGTTGTTCTTATTCAAGTTCTGTGAATACTCATATAGCTTGCATGTCTAATTTATTTCAAGTCTGTATACATGGTGTTATTATTTCATTGGTAACTTATGCTACACCAATTTAAGATTCTAAAAGATTTCAGTTAGATTATATCTGTAAATGACTGGAGACATAAGACATTAGTAAATTACAGCACTACATTGATCAAAGAAATTGATTAATGTATTAGAGGGACTACTGAGTTTTCTAACGCTATTAATATCACACTACGCTGTTACAGTGCTATTATTCCACTTTAACTTCCATGGCAGAATCATATGAAATCCTGGGATCTGCTGTTTAGAGAGGGACATTTAGAACTCTCAGACAGAGAGCAATTTAGCTTCATTAAACTACAAATTCCAGAATTCTACCGAATGCTTCCATGGGAGTTAAGGTGGAATAATAGTGCTATAACAGTGTGGTGTGATATAGCCTTCAATTTCTCTCTATGCAGTTCAGCAGCCTGAACTGTCTTCTTACCTGCAGTCATATAGAAGAGGAGAACAAATGCAGCAAAGAGAAGATATGGAAATCTCATGTTGTAAATTCTCAGGCTCAATGAGAGGAAACCGCTCCGTAGAAGATCTGAGTTGAAATCTGGACCAAAAAGGAGCTTTCCCTCTATTTATAAGATTGCAGAAACAATGGGAATATTGACGCACACTTCATGGTTTCGCACAAAGAAATGGAGTAGATAGACAATTCTATTGTAAAGCAGGAGCGACAGTCTGAGATGCTTCAAGACTTAACGAAGAATGATTTAATTGTTACATTATCGTGTGGAAAGACCAACAAACCAAACATGCACAAAACTACCACTAACCATGCAATTTTATAGTTTTCTTCTCTGGTGCAATTCCACTTCAAAGCAATGCCAACAAAATGCAATGAGGCTTACTTCCAGATGTGCAAGAGGTTCAGCTTATCTTTAAGATTAGCTTACCTTGGAGACTTTGGCTATTTCTGCACTAGACTGTGATAGTGCTATTATTCCACTTTCAACATCCTATGGAATCCCGGGATTTGCAGTTTAGGGAGGAGCCTTTGACGCCCCTATAGCAGTCTAGTGCAGAAATGGCCTTAGAGAGCATGGCCAGCCCAGCTAGAAATGACTACCATAAAGCAAACCTCACTGCATTGAGTCCAATGCTGCAAAACTGTTGTAAACTCATTGGCTGTGCTCAAAGGAATCATTCTGCCCCAAAACACTCCTGCTGAAAAGTGCCATTACTAGGGTTCCCAGGAATCAAGGCCCAGTCCCTCTTCCCCATTGGTCCAAGCAAGGGGGAAATATCTCAGGGTGAGAGCACTGCCTCGAAAAATGTGTATATACAACAATCCTCTGCTTATCTGACAGGTTAGCAGTGGCAGAGCTGGGAGTGTGTGGAGGGGTGGTGCGAGGGGGGGCTACGGTGCATGGAGATGTGGCCACGGTGCATGGGGGCACGGCCAGGGAATTCAGGGGTCTCGCTATGAGCTGAGACTCCCCCAAGACATTGCAGCCCAGGCTGAAGAGCCCGCTCTGCCCCCTCCCCCCGTTCGTACACCACTGCAAGTTAAGCACCGGAGCACTGTCGACAAAGGAAATTATCGAAAAGCAGAACCTGCAAATGCTGACTGAACAAAGGGAAGTGTAGTGAAAGGGTGGCAGTTAAAAAAGACTCATAGCGCTATGTAGAGCCAAAGTCAGCTCCCAAATTGCCTCCCGCCGTGTTGGGCATCGCTGCAGTCTGAGCCTGAGCCAGTTCCTCAAGCAGCACAGCAGGGCCAAAGAACTGTCAGATGCTCCCTGGGCCTCGATGATGATGATGATGATGATGATGATGATGTCGATGATGTGCGAAAGAAACATTTTCTGTGCAGCAAATAATATTTTTGCATAGACATATTTTTCTGTACAGAAAGTGCTGTTTTCTGGGCAACAATACCACACACACACACGTGTCTTTATTGAATAAGTCTTCAGACTATTTCAAACTGTTACTCTGTGTTCTGGGGGTCCCGTGAGGGACACCAAAATGTGCTCAACAATAGGTGGGGAAAATTAGCTCTGAGCACCGCTTTAACGCTACGAGAGGCAGGGTAACCTATCGGGATCTTGTAACCCAATGTTTACGGGGTCAGGCCAAGTCAAGAAGCAGACCGGTTTGAAAGTAACGAATGATCTTTATTAAATACAGGCACACAATGTAAGCAATACACGCACACATATAACTACAGAAAATAAAGGTGTGAATAAGATAGTGGGATTTTCAGAGGAATAGTTGGTTCGGGTGATACGAAACCTGTTCCTGAAGCCCGGAAGAAGAGAGAGAGTAATGCTGGGGTTCGATGTATCTCAGCACGTGGGGCTGAGGGGAAGGCTCGCTGGACAAAGCGACAGCAACGCGGGATGGAAGCCAAGAGCGATCCAAAGAAGCGCTCAAAGTCAGGGGTTTTTATAAGGAGAATTGTGACCGTGGGCTAGGTCGGACTTAGGGGAAAACAATAGATTTGGAGTTGAAGATAAAGCCTCCGAAAGGTCAGCATTTGAATGATTGAATTAGAGCCGAATTTATCAATAGAACAGCCGGTATGCAGACACGGAGTACTTGAGCGTTGTATAGTCAGATCATCAAGCTGCCAGCGCTGGGCAGAGGATCTTTTGAGAGTTGCGTGCATACCTAATGGAGGTACTTGCCTTGAGGTCTCCTAAAGCGGCGAGTCGGCTGTTTTTCGGCCTGCCTGTATTGCCTAGGAATATTACGGCGATTATCGGCCGAGCCTGTATGCGTGCTTGTCCGGGGCCTCGCAAGCACGTGGAAGGGATATGTGAAGCCGAATTAGTGATATCAAAGGATATCTTTTATATCCCCCAAAGCTCAAGCTAGCCAGGACAGTAACAAAACAAATAGGAAAATAAGAGTGAAAAAAGAAACATCAGCAGACAGGTACGTCGATAACTGGTAAAATTAAAATATTCGAAATAATATATGCAATTAAAATAACAGTTTTTCAAATTGGAAAAGACCAGCCCCTCTGAGTCACCAATAAAACCCCTCTAATAATAGAAATAAAAATTACACATGTGACATCTAGGCAGACCCTTTATCTGCTTCTTGCTTCTTCAGTTTAGCTGCTTTACATGCAAAAAGGGCAACACTGAGAGTCACAAAGGGATTAACCCAGAGGTGTCAAACTCAATTCCATCTTGGGCCACATCAGCATTATGGTTGCCCTCAAAGGGCCCGTTGTATCTATAAGACTATATAAATGTCTCTACTCTTTTATCATATTAAATAATTGCCTCTGCATTCGATTATTACTGGTTTTTAAATTGCCTTCCCTCTGCATCAATTTTTCTTTTCTTGGACATTTTGGGACTATCTGATGGTAGTTTATGGTCCCTGTACCTCTCCAACTCTCTCAAGCCATGCAGAGCATTGCCATGGTAACCCATAGCAATGCTCTGACAGTGACATTTGGACAGAGGAGCAGTCAGAAGTAGAAATAGATTATGAGTGCTGGCTGCTGGGCCTCTTTTCAGAATACCAGCAGCTGGGACCCAAAATGTGGGGATTGGGATTGCCGGGGGGGTGCCGCAGCTGCAGGAGAGGTGTGAGGGCCACATGAAATGGCCTGGTGGGCCAGATTCAGCCCGCGGGCCTTGTATTTGACACATGTGGATTAACCCCCTGCAGCAGGAAAGCCAATTTGGACTCATCATCCTACTCCTTCCAACTATCTAAGAACGGGTGAAATAGTGCACTCTAATGTTAGCATATAACTGGCAGTGCAATAAGTAATGGGCAAGATCTTCAACATTAAATGCCCCACATATACAAATTCTGTCTTGCATAGGAATGCCCTGATCATGACCTTGTAATATCCTACTGTCCATTTGCTCAAAGCAGAGATGAGAAAAGGCCGTGCATAAATCTTTTTTTTCCACACAACCGTACCAAATTTTGCACCAAATAAGTCCTGAACTTCCAACAGTCTTTGAGAATTTTGCAGTTGTCAGAGATCTCCTCACAGTGGGAAGAAAAATGTTAAAATTACTCATTGTTTCCTTTAAGAATGGAACTGGCCCAAACTTACATCCCTATGGAGGAGCAGTGATGATATATCTTTGATTCACTATCTCAAGCCATTGAGTTGTGTTTAAGGTGCTGAAATGGGTAGCAATTGGCAAGGTGGTGTTATGGTGTTATGTTTTATTGTCTTTATCCTTGATTGTATATGTCAGTGTTCTAGCCTTTGATGAAAAAGGCGTTATAAATAAACGTTGTTGTTGCTATTGGTTCCCATGTCAGTGGGGTGAGGAATCAGCTTCACATTTTAATCTGAACGTTAAAAACCCTAAGACAAATGCTAAACCTATTTTGGGGATAGGCACCATGGGTAGCTCTTGTAAAGTCTGGACTAAAAACCACAACAGACTCATCATTTCCCACCACTACCATCATCGGAGCAGTATATCACCACTGTTGAAGAGGACAGTCCCCAGAAATTGCTGGAGAAAGGCTGCTTTTTTCAGAAAAGGTCGAGTATGGCACCACAAACAGCTCAAGATGTTCGCTGCCTATACTGACAGGCTGAGCAAACATTTCCAAGTAAAACAAAGACGTCAGAGAATTAACTTCTCAAAAGATCAAAGCCTGACCTGCCCACGCAAAAAATACAATCTCTGGGAAGTGAGGTAAGATGGACTGCAGCCCTCAGGCTGGAAAAATATGCAGGTTTTGAGTGTTTATACCTGAAGATGGGTAGCCAGGACAGAATAGGGATTCTGATGGTGTACCACCCACCCTGCTACTCAACAGTCTCCCTTCTTGAGCTAGCTGGAGTCGTCTCAAGGGTGGTGTTGGAGTCTCTGTGGATAGTCATCCTGGGGGAGCTTAACATCCATGCTAACGCTGCCCTGTTGGGAGTGGCTCAGGACTTCATGGCCTGAGAGTTGTCTTCCAAAAAGCTAATTCCTCAAGTTCTCCTCTCCACTGGCCGCTGGAATGTATTCATAGGCTGAAATGCATTGGGCTTGTTCTAATATTTGTGTGTGTGTGTGTGTGTGTGTGTGTGTGTGTGTGTGTGTGAGTACTGACCACTTGGAGAAATATCTCCTCTTTTTTCTGGATGCATAGAAACAGCCCTGTAGACTGGATGTGAGCTGCACTTTACCAGCCTCTGGGCTCTAGGACCATAGCCCGATGCTTCTGCCCCTCTGCTGCTCTCCACTGGCCTGTAAATGAACATGCTTGAGGGATGCAGCAGCTAAAAGCAGAATGTGTTGGAGGGTGTTGAAGACTGTATGATTGGCAGATCTCTGCAATGACCAAAAAGTGAAATAAGCAGTCCTAAACTGGACTTACATCTTCATAATTCATTAAAAAGACGAATTGATGTTCTCAACCCCTTTCACACTACACAGTTACAGTCCACCCTCTACATTTGTGGGTTTGACTTTCATGGATTTGATTATTTTAGAGTTTCTCCAACCCCTGCCCAACCACCTCAGGTGTTTTTTTTCCAGGGAAACCTTCTCTCTCAGCAGAACTGATCAGGCCAAGTAAGCCCTTTAAAAATCCACTTCTGATCCTCTTCTTCCTCCTCCACCAGCCATTGCCTGGCCAGCTCAGAATGGTTCACAGTCTGATAGAGGATGGGGAACAAGTGGCTGGATAATAGTACATGTGAAACAGATCTAGGAGTCTTGGTAGATCACAGGCTGAATATGAGTCAACAGTGTGATGCAGCAGTCAAGAAAGCCAATGCGATTCTTGGTTGCATCAATAGGAGTATGGTGTCTAGATCAAGGGAGGTAATGGTACCACTCTATTCTGCATTGGTTAGACCTCATTTGGAATACTGTGTCCAGTTCTGGGTGCCTCAATTCAAGAAGGATATCGACAAGCTGGAGCACGTCCTGAGGAGGGCAACCAAAATGGAGAAGGATTTGAAAGCCATGTTCTATGAGGAGTGGCTTAGGGAGCTGGGTGTGTTTAGTCTGCAGAAGAGAAGGTTAAGAGGGGACATGATAGCCATGTTTAAATATTTGAAGGGATGTCATGTCGAGGAGGGAGCGGGCTTGTTTTCTACTGCTCCGGAGACTAGGACAAGGAGCAATGTATTCAAGCTTCAGGAAAGGAGATTCCACCTGAACCTCAGGAAGAACTTCCTAATGGTCTGAGCTGTCCGGCAGTGGAATATGCTGCCTCAGTGGAGTGTGGTGGAGTCTCCTCCTCCTTTGGAGGTTTTTGAGCAGAGGCTGGCTGGCCATCTGTCGGGAATGCTTTGATGTGTATTCCTGCATAGCAGGAGGTTGGACTGGAGGGCCCTGTGTTCTCTTCTAACTCTAGGATTCTAGGATTTCTCAGAACTACAGCCCTGAAGCCCTCCACACACACACACACACACATCTAAGGAAGGAGATGGGCAAGAGAGAGGAAGTATAAGGCCACCATGCCAACCCAGTTCCCCTTCCTTCTCCTTTCCCTGACCTGGCTTGGACTCTGGGTGCCCATTTTCTCCTCTATGCCTTTTCCCACAGACAGGCATATACTTGCAAATTTTCCACTTTTGAGAAGGTCCTTGCACCCCTCACTCTAGTGGATGTGGAGGGCCAACTCTATAATACTACAATTCCCACTTTAGTTGCCATGGCAGCATCCTGTGAAATATTGAGGTTTGTAGTTTGGGGAGGTACTAGAACTCTCTGACTAAGAATTCTACATGCCCCTCCTCAAAGGACAAATCATAGGATTCTACAGGAGGACACCATGGCCATTAAAGTGGACTCACGGTACCGTGTTTGTGCAGTGTGGAAGTGTCCCTGTTTGAGGTGCTTGGGATTTTCCTCTGATTCAGAATGCACAAATAAGCAGGGCTCAGTTATTTTCTTTTTAGCCTACAAAAGTCTATTCAGAAGTAAGGCTGGCTGCATTCTAACTCCTAACTCATGTACTCATGGATGTGTGAGCCTTAAAATACAGAACCAAAGTGCTTCCATTTCTGTATGTTTTTGTACGCTTTCAACTCTTCCTTTGTATTTCGTCCTTGATAAGAACTGTGTCTGTAAAACATAGATAGAGATTCACTACATGACTGCAAGGTTGGCCTGAGTTGGTTTTGACCAGTTCATGAAGCAGCAAACATGATGCCTTAGCTCAGCTATGAAAGAAAATCATACACAGCTGAACTCCTTAGAAGTCTGCCTCCCTGTTTGGAATTTAGTATAAGTGTGAGAGGCCATTTCCACACCAGAGCGGAGGAGCGTTTCGCCGTGTGTTGTGAGCGGTGTTTTTTAACCTGACTTACTCTGATTTTACCGGATTGTTATCTGCACGCCCTCTGGTTTCTGTTGAAATAATGCGGTAAAAATCGTTTGCTGCTTCTGCTCCATCAATTCTCATGAAACTCCCATCCTCCTCCCACTCCCTCCCTTGCTCCACACTACCGCCTCTGATTGGTCAATTTTTTTAAAAAAAAAAGCCCGTTGCTACGTATCAGCGGAGGCACTTTAGTTCGTTCTTACAGAAGACGAGCCCCCACCCGAGTCTTGGAAATGTATATTACATGTTCTAAATAAATCCTATATTTTTAAAAATACAAATGAAAGGTTTTCATGAGTTCTGTTGCGTCCCCATACATTTCATTATTACAATTTACGTATGTGCCCGGATCTCTTATAACGGGTTAGTTTAACCTCCGGTTTGCTAGTAAAACTGCTAGTACAATTACTGTGTCGCAAAATGATGTATATCTAAAAGGTGTGTGACCAACATGAAAAGTTTGGAAAGCTCTGGTCTAGATAGCCAGAAATTGAAAAGCAACCATCCTGAGGATCCCAGCGTATTTCATTGTATTCCAGCAGTCCATGCAACGCAATGCCTTTGAGGGGCAGAGACAGGAACCGACAGAAATGACGCCAGGGAAAGGTGGGAATGCCCACAGAGAACCACCTCTGCATGTACACCTTCTGTATGTTGTCAGAAAGGCAGCCAAACTGGTTTTTGTGCTTTACATTTGAGTTTTTCCAGTTTTACAATACATCAGTTTTACGTGAACAGTAAGCGCACTGAGTGCTCAAGCTGTGCGAATCTGCAGAGGAAACATCAATACTAACCAGTTTAATGTGCAGACGTAACAGCAAGAATACGATGCCAGTGCGATGTATTGCCCTTGTGTGGAAAAGCCCAAAGTGTTCAATAAAACTGTCTTCTGCTCCCTGTCTGCAAAGCCCTAGTGGGAGGGACTGACCTTTTTGATCAAGAGACTTTGTGTTGTGTGTTTTCCTTTTCTGACTAGATTCAGTGTTTTCTTCTACCTGGGAAGCAGGATGTTGGGAGTTAAAGTAATAGCCAACAGATATTCCATATATGGGTCAAGACTATATAAAAGATTGCATCTTTCTAGATGAACCTTCCCAAAATTTTCAAGACAGGGCTTTCTCTTGGTCCTGCCACCATCACAAGTACATTTGGTGAAGATAAGAGAAAGGGCTCCATGGTGGCTGATTCCAAACTGTGGAAGTCTCTCTTCCAGGAGGCTAAGTTGACCCTCACTGTCCTCATTCTTCCATCAGGAAAAAGCTTCTTATTTAAACAGGCATTTTGCTATTCAGTTGTTACAGAATGTTCTTAACTTCATCCTCTTTGTTCCATTTTAAATGTTTTTAACTGGTTTTAAATTATTGGTGCTTTTTATTTAAATTAGTGATGTTTTTATAGGACTTGGCCTCTATCATGGAGACTTGATTGGATGAGGCTGGGGTGGAAGGTACTCTCTCTCAGCTCTGCTCAACAGATTTTTCTGTGCAGCAACAGGCAAAACTAACCAGAGGTGAGGTGGAGTTGCAGTGGTCTATCATGATTCCATCCCCCTGAGCAGGAGCCCAATTCCACAGTCTGCAGGTTTTGAGTGCGTATACCTTAAGGTAGGTAGCCAGGACAGAACAGGGATTCTGATGGTGTACCCTCCACCCTGCTGTTCAACAGTCTTCCTTCCTGAGCTAGCTGGAGTGGTATCAGAGTTGGTGTTGGAGTCTCTGTGGGTTGTCATGCTAGGGGACTTCAACAGCCATGCTATGACTGCCCTATCAGGATTAGCTTGGGACTTCATGACCTTCATAACAACCATGGATATGTTCCAAGTTGTATCTGGTACTACTTGTGCTGTTGGACACACTCTGGACCTTGTTTTCTGTGCTGGGTGGAGTGATGGAGATCTATGAGTAGAGAAACTTTCTGCAATTCCACTGTCATGCACCAACCATTACCTGGTCAGGTTTAGACTCACTGGGACTCAGAACCTCTGCAGGGCTGGGAGATTGATTAAGATAGTCTGTCCCAGGAAGCTGATGGATCTGGGTGGATTCCTGATGGCTCTTGGGGATTTTCCTGTTACCTTGACAGGCAATGCTGTTGAAGATCTAGCTGACCTCTGAAATGGGGAAATGGCCAGGGTGGTGCACACAATCACTCCTAAGTGTCCCATCTGATGGAATGGAGCCAAACTAGCCCCTTGGCTTCCCAGTGAGTTGGCAGTGATGAAAGAAGTGAGACAAAGATTAGAGCAAGATTAGACTCAGATTAGATTACACTTAGATTAGATTAGATATCAGATTTAGATTCAGTCAGCAAGTTTGACTGAACATGGGCTGGAGCCTGTTTTGAAGGCCTACTCAGTGTGGGCATCAAAGAAATTATTTTTACTGCCACCATTGCATCAGCAAGGAGCTATCCATCAGAGATGTTTCCTGTGGTCAGAGATCTATCACACACTAACCCTCAAGTAGAAAATGTAGACCACTCAACAACCCACTGTGAAGAATTTGCACAGCAGTTTGCAAGTAAAATTGCACAGATCTACTCCAATTTGGATGTTGTAGTTGATACAGTTCCAGTTAATGTAACCTTGGCTCCTGTTTGTCCAGTCTTACTGGACACTTTTTAATCTGTGCAGCCTGAGGATGTGGATAGGATCTTTAGAGAGGTGAGAGCCAACACATGTGCGCTACAGCCCTGCCCTTCCTGGCTTATTAAACAAGCCAGAGGGGCACTGGCTGAGTAGTCAATGCCTCCTTACAAGGTAGAGTTCCAGCTTGCCTAAAGGAGACAGTTGTGAGGTCTTTGTTGAAAAAGCCATCACTGATTCCTTCTACAATGGATAATTATCAGTCAGTATCCAATATACCATTTTTGGGCAAGGTATACTAGTGTCTGATAGCCTCCCAGTTCCAGGGGTTACTGGTGAAATGATTATCTATCCTTCTCAATCTGGTTTCAGGCCCGGGTATGGAATGGAAACAGCTTTGGTCACCTTGGTGGATGTCCTAAGGAGAGAACTAGACAGGGGAACTGTGTCCCTCTTGGTTCTGCTGGACTTCTTAGTGGCTTTTGATACAATTGACCATGGTATTCTTCTGGGCTGTCTCACTGGGATGGGAATTGGAGGCATCATTTTACAGTGGCTCTCTTCCTACCAGGAGGGGTGAACCCCGTAGGTGGTGCGTGGGGACTCTTGTTTGATTCCCTGGCTGCTGGCCTGTGGTGTCCTCAGGGCTCTGTTTTGTCCTCCTTGCTATTTAACAGACTGTATACATGAAACCACGGGAAGAGAAT
Source organism: Cyclura pinguis (assembly GCA_030412105.1). NCBI lineage: Eukaryota > Metazoa > Chordata > Lepidosauria > Squamata > Iguanidae > Cyclura > Cyclura pinguis. Next base: position 8,760,779 of record CM059599.1, on the reverse strand, counting down.
GTCTGGAGTTTTGGAGTGCAGTGCCATTGGTACATAGATGGCACCCAAATCTACTATTCTTTTCCACCCCATTCCAAGGATGCTGTCTTAGACTTAAACCAGTGCCTATTAACAATAATGGACTGGACGAAGGCAAACAAATTGAGATTTGATCCAGGCAAGACAGAGGTACTCCTGTTTTTAATTGTATTGCTCTTTTAAATTGTAAGTTGCTTTGAGTCCCAATTTTTGGGGAAAAGCGGAATACAAATAAATGGAGGAGGAGGAAGAGGAGGAGGTTTATTTGTGCTTTTTTTAAAAAAAAAACTTTTTTATTATAACCTTAGCTTCTCAGATTGACTTTGTTCTAAATTCTGCTGTAAGCCATCTTAGGTCCCAAGGAAGGAAGGAAGGCACGACAGAAGGGGAATGAAGTAAAACAAACAGATAAAATCTGAGTGGAGGAGGAAGAGAAGGAACACTATGTAATCCCTCTGAATTATTGGTTTGGTTCAATGGGTGAGAAACCCTAAAACCAGGGAATACACTGCCTGGGAGAGTGATAGAGCCACCTTCTTTGGAGATTTTTAAACAGAGGGCCATCGGCCGGGAGTGCTTTGGTTGTGCATTCCTGCATGGTAGAATGGGGTTGGATTCAATGGCTGTTGTGGTCTCTTCCAGCTCTGTGATTCTTTGATTCTAATACTGGACATCTTGTCCAAGCAACACAATATCTTGGACTGGGTCTGATGACCCCTTTTTAAAAAAAAAGAAAGAACAAAATCCATGTTTTTTTTAAGCAGGCTTTTAATGATCGGATTGGATTGACTTTATCCTCATCTACCATAGCGATTGATCAAGCAAAGGTCCATCTCTCTGATCAGGAAATCAGGGTTGCCAGCCTTCACTTGGATGGATCCAGGACTCCCTACTTTTTACAGCATTTTTGACCTTCATTTCCACAATTAAATGGAAGCAATTCGTTGGACGGACAGCGTGAAGTCCGATGAATGCAGAAGCCACCCATTTGCTGGCAAAGCTTGCCGACCTTCCCTTGAAAGAAACAGAAAATGTCATCAGTGGGAATCTGAACCTAGTAGAGAGAAATAGTGGGCACATATTGCAAAGAGTGAAGAAGGAAGGGAACCTTTTGCATGATTGACAGCCTTGATGTCCAATTTCCCAACACCCAGTGGTTGATAGTGGCCATTTCCACCCTAAACTGTTATAGTGTTATTATTTCACTTTCAACATCCTATGGAATTCTGGGGTTTGTAATTTACCGAGGCCAAAGAGCTCTCTGGTTGAGAATTTTAGATGCCCCTCCCTAAACGGCAAACCCCAGGGTTACACAGGACGTTGAAAGTGGGATAAGAAAACTATAACAGTGTATACAGAAATGGCCAGTGGTTTCCATAGCCGGAGGTGGCAGTCTACTCTGGCATTTAGTCTAACTTTAAAGCAGAAGTGGGCAACTGTGATAGGCCAAAGGACCACATTAAACCCCTTCTGGAGACCTTGGAGCGTGAGAGTTGTAACCCCTCAGACAGAAAAACTACACCCACAGTCCCCGCTTAAAAAATCAAAATTTTGCCCTAAAAAGGGAACATTTTCATATTGTTTTTAGCCCAGTCCCAAGAGATTTTAGATCCAGGGGAGTTTTTTGTTTTTTGTTTTTTTAAGAACAGGAAAAGAAGGGAAGTCACTTTCTGTTTATTTCAATCCTCTCGTGGACCTCAAATAGCCCAAAGGGGCCAAAATGTGGTTAAAATACCCTGCATTCCCTCAAAGGGCATTTGGGGAATTTCTTTATGAAAAATTATAAACAATTTTAACCCCAGAGGATACTGAGGGCCACAAAAAAAAAAAAACCTAGGGCCACATGTTGCCTACCAGCTGGTCTCTGCTTAACCTTGCTTTAAAGCCACTATCTCAGATGCTGGACCTGCTTTGCAAATAGAGTTCAGTACCTTCAATACCTCCTTGAAAGGTCTCAGTAAAACCTAGAATGGATTCACCACTCCACTGATACGGAAGTCACCCACTGCTATGAACAGCAGTGACCCTTCTTTCTTTTTCCCCACACACATTCCATATGCTGGCAAATCTTAAGAGGCTGAGTTCTGCACAGAACACACACCCCCCAAAAAAATTAAATTTGGGCACAAATATTTTAATTTAAAAAAAAATGCAGAAAAAGTCCCAAGATGTAAACAAATCTTGCAACAGTTGCCTCGTCTCTCAATGGGGTGTCTTGATGTGCCAAGATTTAAAGGTGTTTCTTACATTTAAATTTATTCAGTATGTGGGATCCTTCCATCAGGCTACTTATTTAAATAACTTGACTGTGCCAAACTATCGCATATTATTCACTAAGGCCAGATGCAATGCTTTTCCCTCAGAATGACTTTTTGGAAGATTTTCTGGGTTGCCCACTTCCTCAAGGCTTTATCCTTGTGGGTCGCAAGATGTTGAATCAATGTTGCATATTTTGCTATCTTGTATTTCCTATAGTCAGAGCTGCCATCATCTGATCTCTCCTTTATTGAGCTGTATGCCAGGCCATTCAGAAAAATTCTATGTAAAAGTCCTGTTGGAGGATACATGTCCAAACGTAACCTTATCAGTTGCTAAATTTCTGTCATCAGCTATTAAGATGAGAGAGAGAGAAGTATCAAAACTATGTCGGGATAGTGGACATGCACTTTAAGATCAACCCAATTCTATTGTTTTAATGAGATGGAGTTAATGAACGCCTATTTATATTTTACCTAATAATCCATACTGTCTATGATTTTAATTTACTTCATGTATTTTTATACTATTTTATGCATTTATGCCCTATTTTATGCTTTTATATGCTGTTTATAGTCTATCCTATTTATATATTTATATCTTATTGTTAGTTGGTGTTAGTAGATCTCTATACTATACCACTGGATGGTTCACTATGTTGGGTCTATGGACCGTATAATAAAGTTTGATTTGATTTAAATTTAAAAGTATTCTTTCCATTCCTGCTCAGCAGTAAATATCAATCATTTCATAGAATCATTGAATCCTAGAATCATAGAGTTAGAAGAGACCACAGGGGCCTTCCAGTCCAACCCCCTGCTATGCAGGAACACCCATCAAAGCATTCCCAACAGATGGCCATCCAGCCTCTGCTTAAAAATCTCCAAAGAAGGAGACTCCGTCACACTCCAAGGTAGCATATTCCACTGCTGGACAGCTCTTACCGACAAGAAGTTCTTCCTGAGGTTCAGGTGGAATCTCCTTTCCTGCAGCTTGAATACATTGCTCCTTGTCCTAGTCTCTGGAGCACTGGACAACAAGCCCTCTCCTTCCTTGACATGACATCTCTTCAAATATTTAAACATGCCTTGTTCTCTCTTAACCTTCTCTTCTGCAGAGTAAACATACCCAGCTCCCTAAGCCACTCCTCATAGAGCTTCATGGCTTCCAGACCCTTCACCATTTTGGTTGCCCTCCTCAGGACATGCTCCAGCTTGTCGATATCCTTCTTGAATTGAGGCGCCCAGAATTGGACACAGTATTCCAAATGAGGCCTAACCAGTGCAGAACAGAGTGGCACCATGACCTCCCTTGGTCTAGACACCATACTCCTATTGATGCAACCAAGAATCACATTGGCTTTCTTGGCTGCTGCATCACATTGCTGACTCATGTTCAGCTTGTGATCTACCAAGACTCCTAGATTTCCCCATAGCCTCTAATTCTATTCTATTCTAATTCTTCCTATATTCCTAACTCCTCTCTAATTCTTCAAATCACAGAAGAATAATGCAAGAATTTACATCTAGCACATATTTTCTCATTGGTTAAACTCCCTGAAATCAAAGAGTGGAGAGGGAGTCAGACATTTCTGAGAAATCTCTGAAAGTGAGATTTCTTCCCAAATGACTACAATCCAACATCTTCTCAGTGTAGCTTCAATACCTGCAGGTGAAGATATGCAACACCAGTACTACGCCACCCCCACGCAACATTGTGCAGATGACTGGGTGCCATTGTGCAATGCTCAACTGCAATGCACAAGTATAATTGTAATCTATAATGTGAAATTACAAAGCAGAATGTGCAACTGCAATGCTCAATGTGAATGTGCAAAGTGCAACCACAACGCAGAACTACAATGCATAACATTGCACTGTCTGCAAAGCTCCACTTCCACCATTATCTGCAGAATACATTTGTTGCACCATGGTGAATAATCCACCCCTCATTATTACCAGGCCATATACCCCTACTTTTTGATATGGTATAATTGGCAAAAAAATTAATTGGCAGATGTGTTGGCATAAAATATAAATTATACTTATGGCTGGCAAGGCCATGTGGAAGAAAGGGACACTGGCTGGAAGTGGGTCAGAGAGCCAGATCAAAAGTTCTCTGAAATTAGCCAAGAAAGCCTGACTTAATGGCTCTGAGCTAATCCTATCAACTGCCAACACCAGAAAACAATAAGGTGCCCAGGACCCCTACTGTGTGCATATCCTACTGCAGATAGCCCAGAAACCCCCTCTCAACCAAGACATGGAAACCAATCAGTCCATTCCAGACCCATTGTCCACAACAGGTTCCCTTTGTCTTGCATCTGGAATCTTCACTGCCACAGGCTATTTTCAGGGTACAAATACCCCTGATTTCAGGATGTCCAGTGCAGTCTCTTGAAGGTCTACCCATCACTCTGTCCGTCTGGCTCCTGAGTGAGAACTGTCCTTAGGTCCTACCTAGGCCAAAACACATTTCTGCTCTTCACCACTCTTCTGGAGTGGTAATTATAAATCCTCCCAAACCCCCCTGCCTCTCTATAATTTTTCCTCCCTTTCTCCTTCAGTTAGCTCTTGTGTGAATGCTTGACTGTATGTATCTTGTGTGCTTGCATGAGTGACTCCCCCCCAATAAAAACACATTTTTGGCTTACCTTTTGATCATTGTCTGGCTTTTGCTTGGCCTGACCCCATAAAGTTGGATAAAAGATCCTGCTGGGTTACCCTGCCCCTTGTTTTGCTATAGCCAGTGCTCTGCTAATTTCCCTAATCTTAGCATTTGTGGAGCAAATCAAGGTGTCCTCAAGGGACTCCCCAGAACTCAGGGTAACATCATGGGTAGCAGGACTTACACCTAGATATCTCATTAATGGGATGCCAGCCTCTGTGTGTTTTTCCAGTAGCTATATTCAGTTATCTTGAGTTTTTCCAGTAGTTATCTTTTGTTCCTTACTTACCCGCAGCAACCTGGGAAAAGAGCAGGCCAACCAGGACAAAAAGCAGGAGGAACTTCATGGCCCAAGCTTCCTTAGAGATCTCAAGGCTGCTGACTTGGAGAAACAACTCTAAGGCAAAGCGCTGATGAGTCTATGTCAGACAGGGAACTTCCCACTATTTATAGAGCTGGGAGGAATACTGGCATTCAGCTGGGCTTGATGGGGTGGGGAAGGAAGTAGTTGGAAGTAGCCATCCTTCCCTGTGAAGGTAGGATGGGCTGTCCAATCCAAGTAGGATTTAAAGGTTTAAAAGAAGAGCAGGAAGGAAGAACACAGAGGAATCAGAGAATCATAGAGTTGGAAGGGACCACAAAGGCCATCAAGCTAACCCTATTCTGCCTTACAGGAGTGCACCATCAAAGCACTCCTGACAGATGGCCATCCAGCCTCTCTTTAAAAACCTCCAAAGAAAGAGACTCTGTTAGGCTTGAAATTTAGCACATGGTAATTTGCTATAGAACTAACACTTAGTGTTGATTAGTATTTGGACACTCAGGGCTCATCAAACAACCTTGCTTTACAATTGTTCATTCTGCCTAGTACCTGTCAGTGGTCAGTATGTGCAGAAAAGAAGGACACAGCTAATGTTGAAGGTATCTTTGGGAATGATCCAGGATGTTGGCAGGAACACACAGACTTGGGAATGTTAAGGTCAGATAAAATGTAAAATGTGTACAAGCTGTGACTCTGCTAATGCTCATGCATGAATCTTTTCTTCTATGTAAGGATGAAAATGGTATAAAATGAAAGAATAAAGACATCCTTCCTTATCCCTACTGTAAGCAGGCTATACCAAACATAGTTTTGATACTCAGAGGGATCTTTTGGCCAAGGTTGCTTTGTGTGTGTGTGTGTGTGTGTGTGTGTGTGTGTGTTTTATTTGTTTTTCTTTCTTTTCTTTTCTTTCTCTCTTTCTTTTTTTCTTTCTTCCTACCTTGTGTTTGGAGGCTCAATTCAGCTCCACGTCAATCTGTGGATACGATGAGGTGTGGTTTATTTACCCACCCTAACAATTCCACCATACTTTCAGGCAGTATACTCCACAGTTAAGCTCTTCTTACCATCAGGAAGTTCTTCCTAATGTTTAGATGGAATCTCTTTTCCTGAAGTTTAAAGCTAACAATTGAATTTACAGATCATTTGGGCTGTTTGGGGCTACTTTTTTTTCAGGTGCAAATTATCCCAGAATCACTGTGTGGAAAAAAAGAAAGAAAATTTGGGGAGATGCAGGGGCTTCTAAGACCATGCTTTTGAGGTTCCAAGGGCCACATGCAGTACATTAGATTTCTTCTGTCCATCCCCTGATGTAAATGATCTACACATATTTTCAGTGACCTTTCAAAATTGTCCTTAATTTCCCATGCCTGAAAAACAGCCCAAAGGAAAGGAACGTTCTGGATATAATCCCTTCACTTAGTCTATTTACCTTTAATTGTCTCTTATCTTGAGTATGGTATCTGTTTAGTGTTGCTGAGCCATGATATGTCAAGAACGAACGAAAGGAAGGAAGGAAGGAAGGAAGGAAGGAAGGAAGGAAGGAAGGAAGGAAGGAAGGAAGGAGGAAAAATAAAAGAATCAGTCCATCAGAGTTTCTGGCATGTATCCCAAAGCAAGGACATCTCTGGGATTCAACAAGGCAATGTTTTTAACATGAAGTCGCACATGGATGCTCCTAGATGGAGAAAACCAACAGTGGTCAGGTTTATGGCTTGCTTCAGACAGGACAGTCCTGTTTGCCTACCTCAGCATTTTTTAAAGAATCTTATGGCTCCTTTAAGACTAATAAAAAAAAATTTAGTTAGTTTTGGCCTGGACCCTCTCCTCTGGTTCCCAAGATAGGAGAAGAAATCTTAGAGTGAAAGTGTTGTCTTGAAAAATCTGTATATGTGAGCTATCCTCATTATTAAGAGGCATACCTCTGCCAACACTTTTTATTTGAATGGCATACTCTATGCAACTTTGGTTGATGTTCACTGTACTGGGCTTGATGACAGCACTAAGGCTTCCTCTTGTAACATCAACCAAAGAAGCTATGTCTTTTGACATCACAGTGAGTTGTCCCTTATGTCTCATGGTTTAGTCCCAAACTCTGAGAGCCTGAGATGATCTTGACCTGGGAATCCCACTAACAGCACACCTTTCCAGTCACTGGAGTTTGGTGTACCTTCTCCTTGGACCAGTTCTCCAATGGACATCATGGGCCGAGAAAGAAAAGATTTAAGATTTAAAGACCCACTGTGATATCAATATTCCAGGAAAAGGATTCAAGAAGGGAGAACGGATCAGCATGAAGGAAATGACACATATTGGTTCACCATTTAAAGGCCCTGGCTAGTTGGGTTGTCCGATCTTAGTAGAACACAAGCTGAGCATGTGCCAGAAGTGTGATGCAGCAGCTAAAAAAGCCAAAACGATTCCGGGCTGAGTCAATAGGAGTATAGTGTCTAGATCAAGGGAAGTGATAGTACCACTCTATTCTGCTTTGATCAGCCCCCACCTGGAATACTGTGTCCAGTTCTGGGCTTCACAGTTCAGGAAGGATATTGACAAACTGTAATGTGTCCAGAGGAGGGCGACCAAAATGGTAGAAGGCCTGGAAACCATGCTTTAGGAGGAACAGCTTAGGGAGCTTGATGTGTTTAGCCTGGAGAAGAGAAGTTTAAAAGGCAACATGATACCTATGTTTAAATATTTGAAGAGATTCAATTTGGAGGAAGAGGCTATTTTCTGCTGCTCCAGAGACTAAGATATGGAGCAGTGGCTTAAAACTTCAAGAAAAGAGATTCCATCTAAACATTAGGAAGAACATTAGGAAGCAGTTTGACAGTGGAAAACACTGCCTTGGAGCGTGGTGGAGCCTCCATCTTTGAAGGTTTTTAAACAGAGGTTGGATGGCCGTGTTACCCTATCTTCTGGGGGTCCCTGAGGGGACACCTAAATTTTATAAAAGGTTGGGGAAATTAACAGAGCACTGCTTTTAGTGAAGTGAAGGGCAGGGCAACTTGCAAGATTTTTTATCCTATGTCTACAGGGTCAAACTGCATGAGAAAGAAAGAAAAGTCAAGTGTCCTTTTAAATGGTCTTTTATTTGGTAAAATTGGCAAAAATACTCATGCACACACAAGAAGCATTCACTCACGCAGGCACACAAGGACTATCGAATTTGAAGCTCTTAAGAGAGGAAAGAGTTAAAGGGACAAAAGCAAATATACTTACACCTGATCTGCTGTTTCAGGACAAACACAGGAACAGATTCACAGACGAAGAGAGAGAGAGTACGAGCTAGTCAGCGCTAGCAAGAGAGAGAGAGGGAGAAAGCTAGATAAAAACTAGCCAGAGACAGAGAGAGAGAACAAAAAAAAAAAAGACCCAAAGTCAAGGTACTCCATTATATCGCAAAAACATTCCTAGGGGGGAGGGTGACCCTTTTCCTGGGAAAGGACAATGACCAAATCAGGCAGATGGGATAAAAGATTTTTATGGCAGTGTAATCAGAGATGAGGGAAAAGGTAGGTGTTAGGATGGTGCAGTTAGGAATTTGTTTGAAGTCTTCTTGTTTTCCTGAACCAGAATCAAAAACTCTTTCTTTGAAGTTTCCAACAACTGCGAGTCAAATTAAGTTTCTCTTTAGAGGATATGCAAACCCCAGGGGATTTTTGGTCCGCTCGGCGATGCCTTTTGTTAAACTCAGCCATACTCTGAGATTATCTCTGACCTGTTTTTCCAGTCAGTCCTCTTCCACGTGGCCTTATCTAGTTATTGTATGTGATTTCTATTTTATGTCAGTTAAACATATCTGCCAATTTATACACACACACACACACACACACATATATACATACATATCCAATTAGGCGATCAGGAAAGCGGGGTTACAGTCATCTTGTCAAGAGTGCTTTGCTTGTGTCTTCCTGAATGGCAAGGGGTTGGATAGGATGGCCCTTGGGGTCTCTTCCAACTCCACAATTCTATGAACATTTCCACACAACACGCTTATAGCGCGATGATTCCACTTTCAACCTCCTATGGAATCCTGGGGTTTGCAGTTCCAGGAGGGGCCAAGCGGCCCCTCCTGAAACTGCAAACCCCAGGATTCTATAGGAGGTTGAAAGTGGAATCATTGCACTATAAGAGTGCCATGCGGAAATGGCCTAAGATTCTAACTCAGACTTTGGCCCTGAGGAAAAATCTCAGCACCCAGAGAGAGAAAGAGAGAGAGAGAGAGAGATTTAATAGATAGATAGATAGATAGATAGATAGACAGACAGACAGACAGACAGACAGACAGACAGACAGACAGACAGACAGGCAAGTATGATAGATAGATGGTTTTCCTCACTACTTAGGTATTATTATCATCATCATCATCATCATCATCATCATCATCGTCGCTACAATGGCAGCTGTGGTTGATATTATTATTGTTATTGTTATTATTGAGTGGCAGCTGTGGTTGATGTTTAACATGTCAAGCTTAATGACATAACCAGGGGATTCCCCTTGCAACATCACAATTGTAGCATCACAAGGGGTCATCCTTAAGTCTCAGGTTTGGGCACTGAAATCTAAGGGCCTGGGATAGCCCTCAGATGGCAACCCTATCAGCTCGGGCTAATGGAAGATGCAGTTCAGTGAAACCTGAAGATTACCCTGCCTGTCCTTTCCCTAACAACCGGCCATATTAACAACATAGACTGGAACCCTGCAATAGACCACACACACACACACACACGCACACACACACACACACACATACAAACTTTGACTTTTATATATTAGATATATATTTATATCTAATATATAAAAGTCAAAGCTTGTCTGTTTGTCTGTGTCAGCTAAAGACCTCATATGACTGGCCACCTAAAAAGATTCTATGGAATCCTGGGGTTTGCAGTTTAGGGAGGGGCCGTTAGAATTCCAAGCGACAGAGCTCTTGGGCTTCAATCAACTGTGTCTATCTTGAATAAGCTGGTTGCTATGGAGGCAAGACCTAGCAGTAAGAAGGAGGGCAATGTATTCACTCAGGAACCCTACGTCTGTATGTTAGTAACTCTGAATACAGATTGGATTGGGGAATATGGGGAAAAGTTACAGGTACTGGACAAGAAAGTTTGGGGAGTTAGAGACACAGGATCTCAAATCTTTCTAACAAGTATTACCTGTGAGAAAATAAAATTCCAGGCAACGCTGGGTATATACACTAGTGTGTGTGTGTATATATATGTATGTGGATATAGATATAGATATATTTCAGTATTCTTGACCATGGAATTTCAGCCAGTAATTCCCTAAGTTTATAGAAATCAGCTTTCTTAAAGTCTAGAATGAGTGTCTGGTTACATTTGGCTTCGCCTTTCCATTGAATGACAAATTCCAATAGAGCATGCTCACTCTCCGTCTCAAGGATCCCACCACTTCCACCCCATCAACAAGGTCATCCCTGTTGGTTAGGATTAGATCTAGAATAGTTGATCCCCTTGTTGCCTCTTCCACCTTCTGGACAACGAAACTGTCTGCAAGGCAAGTGAGAAATTTGTTGGCAGAGTCTGACCTCCAACATATATCAGGATAATTGAAATCTCCCATTACTACTACATCTCTCCTTTCTGAATATGTAGTCATCTGCTCCAGGAAGGTATCATCCAAATCCTCAGTTTGGCTTGGAGGTCTGTAGTAGACCCCCACAATCACATCCCTATTGTTTCTCACCCCCTTAATTCTTACCCAGATGCTCTCAACCTGGCTTCCTGGATTTAAGCCATAGATCTCTTCATAGATGTAAACTTCCCTGACATATAAACCTACTCCTCCTCCTTTCTTGTTTGGTCTATTTATCCAAAATAGGTTATACCCCCCCCCCCCCATTACTACATTCCAATCATAAGACTCATCCCAGCAGGTTTCAATGATACCGATTATATCATATTTATTTTGTTGTATTAAGGGTTCCAGTTCATCTTGTTTATTTCCCATGCTCTCTGCATTAGCGTAGAGACATTTAAGACTACAAGGCCTTTACTAGAGTTAGTTTTCCTACCACTGTTGGTTTCTAGTACTACTTGGCCTGCTCTTTCTATAACATTTGGGCTGTTCTCCCTCGCACTTGCTGAACTCCTGCCCTGAATACTTCTGTCACCCTCCCCACCAGAACTCAGTTTAAAACGCTCCTGATGAGATTTGTGCTATAACAGAATTCAAAATGACCTTCAAAGATTAGAGAGCTAAGCCAAAGTTAACAAAATGAAGTTCAACAAGGAGAAATGTAAGGTTCTTCACTTGGGCAGAAAAAAAATGAAATGCCAGACATAGGATGGGTGACACCTGGCTTGATCACAGTACATGCGAAAGGGATCTAGGTAGGAATTTAGTAGATGACAAGCTGAACATGAGTCAACAGTGTGATGCAGCAGCTAAAAGAGACAGAGCAATTCTAGGCTGCATCTATAGGAGTATGGTGTCTAGGTCAAAGGAATAATAGTGCCACACTGTTCTGCTTTGGTTAGACCCCACCTGGAACAATGTGTCCAGTTCAGAGGATATTTACAAGCTGGAATGTGTCCAGAGGAGGGCAACCCAAATGTTAAAAGGCCTGGAAACCATGAAGCCCTATGAGGAGCAGCTTAGGGATCTGGGTATATTTAGCCTGGAGAAGAGAAGGTTAAGAGGTGACATGATAGCTATGTTTAAATATTTCAAGGAATGTCATATGAAAGAAGGATCAAGCCTGATTTCTATTTTCCAGAGACTAGGACACAGAGGATTCAGACTTCAGAAACGAGATTCCACCTAAACATTAGGAAGTTTAGTTAAGAGCAATTTGACAGTTGAATATACTGCCTGGGAGTGTGGTGGAGCCTCCTTCTTTGGAGGTTTTTAAACAGAGGCTGAAAGGCCGTCTGCCAGGAATGCTTTGATTGTGCATTCCTGCATTGCAGAACAACATTGGACTCAGTGGTCATTGTGGTCTCTTCCAGCTCTGTGATTCTTTGATTCTAATAGTGGACATCTTGTCCAAGCGACTGGACTGGCTCTGATACGCCCTCTAAAATAAAACAGAACAACATCCATGTGTTTTTTTAAAGCAGTCTTTTAATGATTCGATTGGATTGCTTTATCCCCCTCTACCATGGCAATTGATCAAGTGAAGATCCATCTCTTTGATCAGGAAATCAGAGTTGCCGGCCTTCACTTGGATCGGTCCAGGACTACGTACTTTTTGCAGCATTTTAGAACTCAATTTCCACAATTAAATTGAAGCATTCCCCTGAAGCGACAGTGTAAACCCTGATGGACACAGAAGCCACCCATTTGCTGACAAAGCTCGACTTGCCCTTGAAAGAAACAGAAAATGTCATTAGTGGGGAATCTGATCTTGGTAGGGGAAAAAGATGGGCACATATTGCAAAGAGTGAAGAAGGAAAGGAACCTTTTGCATGAATGACAGCCTTGATGTCCAATTTCCCAACAGCCAGTAGTTAATAGTGGCCATTTCCACCCGAAACTGTTAGTTATTATTCCACTTTCAACATCCTATGGAATTCTGGGGTTTGTAATTTACTGAGGCCAAAGAGCTCTCTGGCTGAGAATTTTAGATGCCCCTCCCTAAACTGCAAACCCCAGGATTCCACATGACGTTGAAAGTGGGATAAGAGCACTATAACAGCACAGTGCAGAAATGGCCAGTGGTTTCCATAGGTGGCACTGGAGGTGGTAGTCGATTCTGGCATTTAGTCCAACTTTAAAGAAGCAGTGGGCAACTGTGAGAGGCCAAAGAGTCACATTAACCCCCTCCTGGAGACCTTGGAGGGTTGTACTCCCCACAAACAAACATCATACCCATACTCCCCAACCTTGAAGAATAAATGTTTTGCCCTAAAAAGGTCACCGAGAACATTTTCACTTTGTTTTTAACCCCCTCCCAAGCCATTTTAGATCTAGGGGAGGGATTTTTTTAACAACAGGAAGTGAATGGAACTCACTTCCTGTTTTTTAACACAATGGTCCAAAGAGGCCTAAAATGTGGTGAAACTGCCCTGTATTTGCCTAGAGGGCATTTGGGGATTTTATTTATTTATTTATATATATATATATATATATATGCATGCATGCATGCATGCATGCCATAATTGCACAGGCTTAAAGAAACAGTGCAGAGCGTCCTCCAGGGAGGACGTCTGTACCCGGGGGACTGTACTGGGTCGGACCTACTTAGTGTAGTTCCGCACCTCAGCCCACTCTGGAACTACCTGAAGTGGTCGTCCAGCGTGCTTTTGAAAGACGGCTTGAAACAGATCTTTCAAAAGCACGGAGCATGCCACTCTGTGCCTGCACTCCGGTGCAGATTTGCAGGCTCACACCAGTGCAAGTCTGCGATCTGCCGGGGGCGGGCTTTAGGTTGGCGAGCTTCAGAGGTTGGTGGAGAGCCTCGACCAACCGGAAGCCGCCATTTTCATCCCCGGAGCAGTGCGGAGCAGAGCCCACGCACTGCTCCGGACCAGCCTGGACCCAAGCGTGGAGCCAAGAAGTCCAGTAAGTACTGGCACGGGGCGATTCCCTCGCCCCGTGCGGAAATGGCCTAAGTTTGACCCTTGAGGATACTAGGGGCCACATGTGGTCCACCAGCTGTACTCTGCCTAAACCTCTTTCAAAGAACTATCTAAGATGCTGGAGCTTTTGCAGATAGCGTTCAGCACCTTGGATACCTCCTTGAAACCTAAAATACATTGACCACTCCACTGATATGGAAGTCACCAGCTGCTATGAACAAAAATTATCCTTTTTTCTTTTTTCCCACACACATTCCATATGCTGGCAAATTTTAAGCGGCTGATTTCTGAGCAGACACACACACACACACGAAAACAATATTTGAGCACAAACAATTTATTTTTTAAAAAATGCAGAAAAATTGCCAACATGCAAATATATATTGCAACAGTTGCCTCGTTTCTCAGTGGGGTGTTTTGATGTGTCAGGATTTAAAAGTATTTTTTACAATTGAATCAAAAGTATTGTTTTCACTCCTGCTCAGCAGTAAATATCAACCATTTCTGCAGAGCCTCTAATTTTATAACCATTCTTCAAATCAGAGTGGAATAATGCAAGAATTTACATCTAGCAAACATTTTCTCATTCATTAAACTCCCTGAAATCAAAATGGGAGAGGAAGTCAGACATTTCTGAGAAATCTCAGAAAGTGAGATTTCTTCCCAAATGGCTGTGATCCAACATCCTCTCAAGATAGCTTCAATACCTGCAGATGAAGATATGTTACCCTGGTACTATGCAATCTCCATGCAAAATAGCAACATTGTACAACTCGTGTAGATGATTGGGCGCCATTGGACAATGCACATTTGCAATGCGCAAGCACAATTGCAATGCATAATGTGAAACTGCAAACCAGAATGCGCAACTGCAACATGCAATGTGAAATTACAGTACACAACCACAAGGTGGAAGGTGCAACCACATCGCAGAACTACAGTGCATAATATTGCAGAAGTTCAGTACATAACATTGCACTGTCTGTGCAACTCTACTTCCACCATTATCTGCAGAATACCTCTGTTGCACTATCATGAATAATTCAACCCATATCCATAGCATGGATTATATTTGCATATGTCACCAACAGGATTCTGGCTTCGTGTGTGTGTGTCTGTGTCTTTCCATCTCATTTTTCCAGTAGTTATCTTGACTTCCTTACTTACCCACAGCAACCTGGGAAAAGAGCAGGCCAACCAGGACAAAAAGAAGGAGGAACTTCATGGCCCAAGCTTCCTTGGAGATTTCAAGGCTGCTGACTAAGAGAAACAGCTCTAAGGCAAAGCACTGATGAGTCTATGTCAAACAGGACAGTTCTCACTATTTATAGAGCAGTAATGAATATTGGCATTCAGCTGGCTTGGAGGGGTGGGGAAGGATGTAGCTGGAAGTAGTCATCCTTCACCCTGAGGGCTGTTCAATCCAAATAGAATTTAAAGGTTTAAGAGAAAACCAGGAAAGAATAATGCACAGGAATCAGAGAATCACAGAGTTGGAAGAGACCACAAAGGCCATCAAGTCCAACCCCATTCTGTCATACAGGAATACCCAAATCAAAGCACTCCTGACAGATGGCCATCTAGGCTGTGTTTCAAAATCTCCAAAGAAGGTGATTCCACCACACTCCGCGGTAGCATATTCCACTGTAGAACTGCTCTTATCATCAGGAAGTTCTTCCTAATGTTTAGGTGGAATCTCTTTTCCTGAAGTTTGAAGCCATTGTTCTGTGTCCTGGTCTTTGGAGCAGCAGAAAACAGGCCTGCTCCATCTTCCACATGACATCCCTTCAAATATTTAAATATAGTTTTCATATCACCTCTTAACCTTCTGTTCTTAAGGCTAAACCTACCCAGCTCCCTAACCCACTCCTCATAGGGCATGGTTTCCAGACCTTCTCTCATTTTGATTCTCCTTCTCTGCACATATTCCAGCTTGCCCATCTCCTTCCTGAACAGTGGTGTCCAGAACTAGACACAGTATTCCAGGTAGGGACTGACCAAAGCAAAACAGTTACGTGAGAAAGGCACAAAGTTGACTAGCCTGTAACAATCTCCAGAAATCTTTGAGATTTCCCTGCAGATGGCATCCTTGTAGTGTTCATCCCCCTGCTCTACAACAAGATGGAAATGGACAGGTTGTTCAGGGGACTGCATCACTTAAAAGATGGGCTGGGGAAGGGAGATTTTGATCATTGTTTGGTCCATAATGAATTCTGACCTTTGCAACAGCCCAAAAAGTGGGTTATGATAGTGTAAGTTGGACTGAACGCTTTCATAACTCGCTAAAAGAATGCTAGCCGTGCTTAACAATTGCACTGTAACTCAAAAAAAAGGTTGTTTTTTTAATTGCATCCTAACTACCATACCATGAGAAGAGAGGGAGGGTTAGGAAGCTTGTGCCTGGGGAAGGAAATTGAGAGAGAATCCCCAGCCTCCTTTAAAATTAAACTAGAATAGATTGCCTCAGATGGTGGAGAACTCTCGCTCCTTCGAGGCCTTTAAACAGAAAGGATCTTTCAGAAGTGTTGTAATTGTGTATTCCAGAATGACAAGAGGTCAGACTAGATAGTTCTTGTAACTCCTTCCAGCTCTAAGATTCCATCATTCTAGTGGCCTTTCGGCACTACACTGTTCTAGTGCTATTATTCTACTTTCAACATCCTGTGGAATTCTGGGGTTTGTAGTTTACTGAGGCCAAAAAGCTCTCTGGCTGAAAATTCTAAATGCCCCTCCCTAAACTACAAATCCCAGGATGCCATAGGATGTTGAAAATGAAATAATAGCACTGTACCAGTGTAGTGCGGAAAGGCCCTAAAATTTCAATTCCTTGTATACCACCATGACTGTTACACCAGGACAGTTTCATAGTCAGTCGTGTAGGGATGTGGGGGCAGGGGAGGCGATTCACCCCGGGCGGCAATGTTTTTGGGGTGTCCCGGCCCATAGACACACCCCCACGTGCCCTGGCCACACCCCCACATGCCGTGACCATGCCCCCATGCACCACAGGTATGCTCCTGCGCATGGTGGCCACACTCACATGCAGTAGCCCCGCCCCCTCGCACCCCCCCTCCACACACTCCAAGCTCTGCCACTGTTCATAGCCATGACAAGATCAGGACCAAGCATTCTGCTGACTGAGTGAAGGACTAAATCCCACCTGTAAACTCTTAATTCCATATATACAATTTTTTGGAATTGGCAGTTGCACACAGTGGATGGGAGTATCCACCAACACCAACACTGCAACTGAGGTCTGCAGGACATCTTGGGGGTGCAAAGCAGGGCACTGAGATGCACACACCTCTGTCCTGCAACAACTTGGCACTACTCCCCACCTACTCCCCTTCCTCAGGATCTGCTGCCTGAGGAAGCTACCTCACTCTGTTTAATGGTGGTGGAGTCACTTGATGATTCATGTCGACAAAGAACAAATGACAAAGGTAGATTCACAGTCAGTAAACACTGTTTCCCCTTTTAGTGATAAGCACACCTAGTTCATTCCTGGCTCTAGGGCAGAATGGGTCCTACCTTGCCAAGGGATAATAGCCTGTTCTTTTGGGAGATACCATCAAGGTTTGTCATATTGATTTGTCTGAAACAGCCAGCTTATTTTTGAAAAGGAAAATAAAGCAATCAGGGTTATCCTGTAAGAACAGTAAAGACTCCAAAATTCATTTTCCCATAATTCCACACTGGCAGCACCTTGGATGGTCTTCTTTGTTCCACTATTGTGCTGGTGAGTCAACATGTTCTCTCTCCAGATTCTCCATTTTGTTTCTGGTGTCTCAGATCCATCCTAGGGAACTTGTAGAAGTGTCAGTATGGAAGATGTGTGTGCTAGTGTACCCCAATCTAGAATCCAGTTGCTCTACCATGAGGATGGTGAGGTGTCCACCTTAGGCAGAAAATGCCAGTAGGGTGTGAGTCATTATGAGCAATCAAGTGAGAGAAAGGTAGATCTTACTGTTCTTCTGAAAAAGGGTCAGTGAAATAGGCAAGCCCACCCACTCATTTCAACTAAACTTCAGTAAGAATTATGACCTCCATCTCCTTGTGAAATTATGGGTCCCTTATGGGGTTAATTCTTATATCCCTTATATTTCTTAGGTGACAAAAGAAGGTGTTACCGCCAAGTGCTATTGCAACTCTAGAAAGCTCAACATTCATGACCAGTCAGATGTTGGCTCCCCAATTTTTTTTAATGTTCAATGCACCTTCTTTTGTATTCTGCCCAAGATTATTGATGAAGACTACAGTAGAAAGTGATCATTCCATATATCTTCACTCCATGGGGAAACCATTCAGCATGTCCCCACCCTACGTGTACATTTTGTAGAGAGGTACAGATGCTCCCTCCATGCAGACACTGTCTATGTGGGGATGGAGAAGCAAGACTATGCTGATTTGCCTATGGACCAGGATCCCCAATAGCCCTAAAAAACAAGGGAAGTTACCTCTCCTCCAAGTGATATGTTCCCCAGCTCTTGCCCTACCCCCTTTGCTTCTAATGATATAATGAAAAATCCCAGAAGCCATTGCCCTTGCCCCTGAATATTCTCACTCCAAGCATCCATTTTGAGGCAGAGACTGAGCCCTTTGTAGTCTAGCTCCAAGCAATGGGAATGGGTTTGTAGAGACCTCTTCTGGTGGTTCATTCTGTGGTACCCTTTATGAATGCAGAGCTCATGTGGCATTGCCCAGCCTTCTCTCCAGCCACCATTCCTATTCAAGAAGTGCCTTGGAAGAAAGGGCTCTAAACCCATCCTGCATGGATATTTAAGCTCAGTTTCCTGAGTGAGTCTATACACTATCATCACTGTGAACTTTCTGGACTTAGGAAGAAGATAACTGGTTTTCCAAACATTGTAAATGCTGGGAACACAGTAATCTTAGCCAAGGGAAAGTAGGATAGTGACTGATGTTTTACTTGCAAGGAGACATGAGCACTGAGAAATGACCTCTGTACGCCTCCATTTCCTTGCATCCCCCCAAACCCTTGCAATACAAGAGATTTCCCACATTGCTCACAACTGTCAATATCAGCGGTTTAAGAAGTGCCACTTGGAATCATTCCACATTGGATCTCAGTCTCAAGTGTCTATAATCTGGGCTGATTTCTGAGTACATAATCATATGATCAGAACTCCAGCCAAAGGAGACAACACTCTTATCAAGACCACATGACTTGCACTTTTGAAAAAAGCAGGATACAATTTATATATTTCATCTCCCTTTAATTAGTTGATCTTTGGAGTCTTCTTCTTTCTTCTACTGTTTTTCACTGCCTGCTTCAAAGTAGCTCTGCCTCCATTCCACCAGTAAAGATCCAACATCTCAGATTAGGAAAGTGATTTACAGCATCTTCCATTGATGCCACAGTTGGCTGGTAGATCTTCCCCAGAGGGACATTCTTCACTCAGTGGAACGTGGCAATAGCCTCCCAGAGCAGCACAGTCCTCTGTTGTTGGTGGTTTGTCTGAACAAAAGAAACATGGAGAATTCTATCACTGATGGGTCCTTGTTTGGCTCACCAGGAAGGCCAGAAGTTTAGGGAGACAGACACAGAGATGAAGGTCTTAATTTGAGTGGTATTCCTCTTTCTTAGTGGAACATGGAATTGGACCCCCTAATCAGGACCACGCTGTGTGGTTGGTGGTTTTACTACATAGAAAGAAAGAACACAGAGGATTCTATAAGCAAGGTGAACAGCCTCCAACTATCCTATTTGGCAAGGACAGTCCCAATTAATTCTCTGTCCCCCCGCTTTTTCAGCTCCTTTTTAAAATATCCCAGTTTCTTTCTCCTCTTCCCACCTTCCTCTTTGCTTTCAGCTTACTTCGATTGCTTGAAACCGAGTTCAAATTGCAAAAGGAGTTCACACTCCATTAATTCAGCAGGTAGGAATGGAGAAGAGAAGCAGAGTCTTGCTCTTCCTAGGAGACTCCAGCAAAAGCAAATTGCTGCAGCCTTTTCTTGCTTGTGTGTTCTTCCTCATTAATAATCTCTGCCTGGACATGGGTGACCTGGTTCTCATCTATGAAATGCTGGAGGTCATTTAAGAAGCTGTGCGGCTCACCAAAAATGGCTACAGTCTCAGAGAAGGGTGGAGGTCCTGTTTTGACCAGAAGTCTGGTCCACATTGCGGTCCATTAGTACTGATTAGTTTCTTACAAGTGAGCAGCTGGACTCCGGTGTGTCTGGAGGTCTTACTGACATAGAATCATAAAATCACAGAGTTGGAAGAAACCCCAAAGACCATCCAGTCCAACCCCATTCTACCATGAAGGAAGACATCATCAAAGCATTCCCAAAATATGGCCATCCAGCCTCGGCTTAAAAACCTCCAAAGAAGGAGACTCCACTATACTCCAAGGCAGCATATTCCACTGCCAGACAGCTCTGACCATCCGGAAGTTCTTCCTGAGGTTTAGGTGGAATCTCTTTCCTGCAGTTTGAATCCATTGCTCCTTGTCCTAGTCTCTGAAGCAGTGGAAAACAAGCCTGCTCCCTCCTCAACATGACATCCCTTCAAATATTTAAACACGGCTATCATGTCCCCTCTTAACATCCTTCCTCTCAACTGAGGTAAACTGAGCCTGGCTGGGTCAGGCCAAAATCCTGTCTGCTCTAATCACTAGATGCTTCTAGGAAGCCCATGAAGCAGACAGGTAATTTTGAGAGAAATGTGAGTGCCCCTCAATATGGGACATGATCCTCCTTTACCCTGATGAGAAAAGCATTTTTAAGTAGTCTAGATCTAAACCTCTTTGGGGTTTATTTTATTTCATTTTATTTAAGTATTTACATCCTGCCGGTATCCAAGGATCTGGAGATGAGGTACAATAAAATCAATTTAAACCAATTTAAAACAGTGACACTAATTTTAAAAAGCTAAAACTATATTAAAGCCATTAACACTTAAAAACATGACAATTTAAAACCAGTTAAAAGATATTAAGATAACTTAAACTACAGCACATATACCAATTTAGATAAAATCAGTTAGGCCCTAAACAATTTAATCTTTAAAAATAATGCCTTGTTTTGACTTAGCATCAGAATGACACTAGTGCTGGAGCCAATCAGGCTTCTAGGGGGAGGGTTTTTGGTAATCAGGGAGCCAAAGCAAAGAAGGCCCCCTCCCATTACCTTCCATGGTAGATTGTTCCCACTGAGATACAGCAGAGGGAGATGATTCTCAATATCAAGCAGAAGGAAAGAGAGGATCCCAGGAAATCTATCCAGCTTGCCATGTTTGGAGAATTTTGCATGCCAGTTGGTTTGTTTTTTAAAAAAAAAACAATTACGAACTACAGGTGGCCCTCCATATTTCATAGAATCATAGAATCAAAGAGTTGGAAGAGACCTCAGGGGTCATCAAGTCCAACTCCCTGCCATGCAGGAACACCCATCAAAGCATTCCCAACAGATGGCCATCCAGCCTCTGCTTAAAAGCCTCCCAAAGAAGGAGACTCCACCACACTCCATTGAGGCAGCCTATACCACTGCCGGACAGCTTCGACCATCAGGAAGTTCTTCCTTAGGTTCAAGTGGAATCTCCTTTCCTGCAGCTTGAATCCATTGCTCCTTGTCCTAGTCTCTGGAGCAGCAGAGAACAAGCCTGCTCCCTTCTGAACATGACATTTGCTAGGGTTAGGGTCACAAGAACCCCGCAAAAGTAGGAAAACCACATATATCAAAATGTGTGTGTGTGTCTATGGGAAGGAGGCTGAGGCATGGTGAGGAGAGCAGGCACCCAGAATCCAAACCAGGACAGGGAAAGGAGGGAGGAAAGGTGGCCCTATACATCCTCTCTTGCTCATCTCCTTCCTTGGGTTGTGTGTGTGGGACATTGGGAGAGAGTGCTGGGTAATCAGACTGCAAGCCATCCTTAGCTGGCCAGGGAAGCAGCTGGTGAAGGAAGAGGAGGACCAGAGATAGGTTTTTAAAGGGCTGCGTGGCCTGATTGGAGGCATCGAGAGGGAAGGTCCCCCAGTGAAAGACTCGCTTGAGGTGAGGGGACAGCAGCCGGAGAAACTTGCGAATTATCAAATCCGTGAAAGTGAAAACTGCAAAATATGGAGGTCTGACTGTATCCAGAGGGACATATTTTATGTCGCAATTTATTTATTTAATTAATTAATTAATTAACATTTTAAAAAGTGGTATTCTCTTCTTGCTTTTTTATCTTTGGTTTAAGGTTGCTGGTTCAGGATCATCCCAGGCTCTGAGGTTTCCTGGACAAAACCTGCAACCTTAGAACAAGTCATTAAATGTTCACGCAAGTGTTCACAGGTCCTGCCATTAAGTGTGCGCAGCTTGTCATTCACATTCACAAACACATACACAGCATATTTTTTCCCATTTGGAAATTAAGACAGAAATCTTAGCTAAAGCATTTCTTCCCAAAGCAAGGTGAATTGAGGCTATTATTCCTTCTCACTTATTAGGAAAACAGGATAAGGGATGTATAAGCCAGTCTACTTATTTCTAGCCAGAAGATGGATGCAGAGCAGAACAGAGGGTGGGCTCTGGTACCACAAAGATTGTGAGGGAAGAAGAAGGGTAGGTACGTAACTACCTATATAAATGCATACCCCAGGAAAGTCTTTGCAGGTTGCAGCAAAAAATCAGTTCAGTCTTGCAATATTGCAGCAAGTTGCTGCTTTATTAGCTGAGCTGCAAAATGGCACACAGCCTTTTCCTGTTGCCCAGAGCTGAGTCCATCACAATTGGAGAATGTGTGCTTTCACTGCCTATCTGGAGATGACCGACGGAAACTGGAGACTCAAGGCCAAGACCTGAGATCTGGGAACCCTACTCTAGTTACAGATTCATTCTGTTCATTGGGGACCAGTATGACAGTCAAAGAAAACCAGCTAAAATTTGCAGTGTTGATATTTCCTTGTGGTGAATCTGTCAATGTGTACAAATGGAACAATTAAAAAAAGAAAGAAAGAAAGAAAAATCTGGCTCTAGTCTAAGTGATCAGTACCTCTTGTTCTTTCCTGCCTTCAAGGAAGAACATTATCAACCTCCCATATGCAGTCCCTGCTCTGAAAAAAAACAGATAATAGCAAAACTCTCGGTTTGGCTAGTCTGCAATTAAAGTACTTTAAGAAGAAGGGAAAAAAAGCAAACAAGGGGAACAGCCATGAACTCTAGAAACAGAAAAGTAGTCAGTATGCATGTCCTCCAGGAAGCAACATTTGTTGCAACCTAAGATGGATCTTGGCTGCTGGTCTGTTTCTGGGCACAATTCAAAGTGCTGGTTTTGACCTATAAAGCCTTATGTGGCTTGAGTCCAGGTTATTTGAAGGACTGTATCTGCCTTTATGAGCTCATTAGAACTTTAACATCATCCAGAGAAGCCCTTACAGCTGTCCCACCTCCCTCCCAGATGTGTTTGGTGGGAACAAAATAAAGGTCCTTCTCGCTGGCTGCTCCCAGAGTTTAGAACTCCCTCCTTAGGCCATTACTGCACTAGACTGTTATAGTGCTATTATTCCACTTTTGACAGCCTATGAAATCCTGGGGTTTGCATTTTAGGGAGGGGCCTTTGAGGTCCCTCCCTAAACTGCAAACCCCAGGATTCCATAGGATGTTGAAAGTAGAATAATACCACTATAACAGTCTAGTGTAGAAAAAGCCTTAGAGCGGCCAGGATGGCCCCATCCTTGCTCTGCTTCTGATGACAAGCTAAGATATTTCTGTGCCAGCAGGTTTTTATAAATTAACTGGATGTTAGTTTATAATGCTTGATGCTGTACAGGTTTCTTTTAAGGTTGGTAAAATTTTCAATGTATTAGTATTTTAATGTTAATATTTTAACATGCAATATTTTAACACTATAAATGGTTTAATGGTTTTTAACTTTTATATTTATACTTTTATAATGTTTTAATTTGTTCTGTTTTAATGTTGTTAGGCACCTTGAATCCCACTGTTAGGAGAAAGGCAGGATGATGGTGGTGATGATGATGACGACGACGACGATGATGGTAGATTTTTCTTGTCCTTCCTAGTGGATTCTAGGGCTGGAATTCTGTTGATGATGTATGCATGCATAAGTGAGAATTATGTGAACATCCATCTTTTTAGATTCACTGTGCAAGGGAATACAATGGGGAATACACAGGGCCAAAGTGGGATCTACAAAGAGCATCTCAAGATCTGGGTAGGTAAACGTGGGAGAAAGTGATCTTTCTTGTACTCTGGTCCCACTGTCAGGGGTCAGGAGTTTGCATTGGTTCTGCAGAAGGTTGCAGATCTCAGGGTCTGAACCACCTTCTCAGGGTGACAAGAAATCTCAAGATGAAACTGCTGCCTTGAAAGGTGTGTTCTTTTTCCCTCCTTTGTTAGGCTTGACGTTTCTGGCCATTTCCACACTAGACTGTTATAGCGCTATTATTCCACTTTCAACATCCTATGGAATCCTGGGGTTTGCAGTTTCGAGAGGAGCCGGCCAGCTCCTCCCGAAACTGCAAACCCCAGGATTCCATAGGATGTTGAAAGTGGAATAATAGCACTATAACAGTCTTGTGCGGAAATGGCCTTTGTTTGAATGGTGTACTCTGCAAAATTGTGGTCAATGCTTAATGTATCATCCTTAATGACTTCAGCAAGGCCTGCTCCTTGCAACATCACCCACACAACATCACAAGTGTCTTCATCCTATGACATCATAAACAGTCAGCCCTAAGTCTTAGGGTCTGGGATAGTCCTGACTTTGCACCTGTAGCCCTGGGTATCTTGGAGTTCCCAGCAAACACCCCTCCAAATTTATCCCTCTCCCAACAACACCCAACACCCCGAGAGAGGCTGGGAATTTAGGAACCACTAGTATAGTCACATGAGAGAGCTTGAGAACATCAGATAGCCTAAGAACTCTGAGAATAGATTTGTTTTTTGTTTTTGTTTTTTTGTGTTTTGGACTTTAACTCCCAGAATTCCTGACTATTGGCTAAGCTGGCTGGGATTTCTGGGAGCTGAAGTCCAAAACGCCTAGAAGATCAAAGTTTGGGAACCACTGGGCTATACTGTGATGACATAAACGCCAATGTTATGGATGATGGGGGTGTGGTCCAGAAACATCTGGAGAGCTACAAGTTACCCATTCTCGCTTTAGGGGAAGAGCGAACCCTTCTAAAGCAGGCTGGATGCCATCCAAGCAAACAGAATAATGCCCGTTGACGGGGTTCTCCATCTTTTGCTTGGACAGAGTATCCCTTCCAAAAGGAAGCTAGGAAAATAAAACAAATTCAGATTGTGTTGTTTGTGTTTGACGTTTCATCATTTTGAGCTGTTTAGCTGCCTTACTCACTTTTGCAGCATTTGGCATTGATGCCACAGTTGGCTGGAAGAGATCCAAAAGGACATGGCTCACTTAGAGGAATCTGGCAGTAGCCTCCCACCTCTCGGCAGTAATCAGGTTGCCCTGTGCAAAAGAGCAAACGCACACTTAGAGAAGGTCATGATCACCGGTCATGCAAGAAGACAGGAGCATCACAGTCGGATGGTTGGCAGTCTTCGCCAACGATACTTTGTCAGTGTGGAACAACAGCACATAGTTCTTTCAAACATGCAGAACGTTTGACATGCATTATCTAACCTAAGCCTCACAACAACCTTGCAAGGTAGGTCAGTGTTACTGTCCCATTTTGCAGATGAGAAGACTTAAAGTGAGGGTGAGAATGGCTTGCCCAGGCCTACCTAAGCGATGTCATTATAGAGGTAAGATTTGAATTTGGGACTTTTTGACTTGCAAATCAGTTAGGGGCTGTTCACAACTACCTCCCCACACCTTTGCCAGTCAGAGTTGTCAGTTCAGGATTGCCCCAGGCCTGAGGTTTGCAAGCCAAAAGCTGAGACCTAGAGACAAACATACAAACACACACAAAGAATATATATTCCTGTTTGGAAATCAAGGGAGAAATCTTTGCTGTTTCCAAACCAAGGTGAAATGAGGAGATTATCCTTTCTCACTTACTTAAGAAGATGGGATAAGGAACATTTAATTTAGCCTACGTGCTTCTAGCCAGAAGATATTTGCAGAAAAGAGGGTGAGCCCTGGCCCCATAATGACTGGAATAGAAGGAGGAAGCAAACTAAGGTCCCTATTGCACTACACTGTTGTAGCTCTATTATTCCACTGTAAATGCCCCAGCTGTGCCCTTTGGAATTCTGACTTTTGTAGTTTGGTGAGGCACAGGAGCTCTGTGGCTGAAAATTATAAATTCCTCTCCCCCATCTTCAAATCATACAATATTGCCATGGCAGTTAAAGTGGAATAATGGCACTATAACAGTGTAGTGTGATAAGGCCCTAACACATAGACCTCCTGGAGAACTGTTTCATGGGGCAGCAATAAATTAGTTAGTGACCAGTGTAGTGTAGTGGTTTGAGTATTAGACTATAGCTCTGGAGACCAGGGTTTCGAACCCCCCTCCCCCATGGAAATCCACTGGCTGACCTTGGCCATATCACAGGCAAAAGCAAACCCGCTTTGAACAAATCTAACCAAGAAAACGATGCGCAGGTTCACCTTAAGACTGTAATGAGTCAGAACTGACTTGAAAGCACACAACAACAACAAAAAAGTCAGTTCACAATGACTTAAATACCTAACAGAAGTCAGCATTTGCAACTGAAGTGCTTATGCAGAATCTAGAGCCATTTCCGCACTAGACCGTTATAGCGCTATGATTCCACTTTCAATGTCCTATGGAATCCTGGGGTTTGCAGTTCCGGGAGGGGCTGTCCGGCCCCTCCCGGAACTGCAAACCCCAGGATTCCATAGGATGTAGAAAGTGGAATCACAGCGCTATAACAGTCTTGTGCGGAAATGCACTAGGACTCTCTCTTTACTGGTCTTAGTAAGCTGTTCTGCAACCTTTTTTCTGCTGAAAAATAGGGTGAAATGCTAGGAGGGAAGGAAGGGAGGGAGGAAGGGAGGACGGACGGACGGACGGATCTAATTTCTTACCGTTACTTAAAATTAATGTACCTCTCCCTTAATACTTAGGTAGGATATCTGTTTATAGGGAACCAAGGTAACCTTTTTTCTTACCTGAAGCAACATGGAAGAGGAGAGCAGCCACAGCAAAGAGAAAATAGAGGATTTTTATAGCTGACATGTTTTCTGAGATTTCTCCAAATACTTGCAGGGAGTCTGGACAGAATCTGAATGTTTCCCCTGTTTATAGGGTTGTGCCATTAGAGATATGTTGAAATGCACATTGTTGCAAACAGCCCTTTCCTGTTACTCTGCTTTAAAGGATCCAGAGGATGTCAACATCTTCCTTAAAACCCTAACTAGTGGTTCTCAGACTTTTGACCCTGTGACCCCCTTTGCATCAGCATGTGGACATTAGCTCCCCCCCCCCCGCACTCAACATAGTATACAATTCCCATAAATAGAGGATCATAAGCACTGTCCAAAAAGGGACTTGTGCACATAGAAGTCAATAATTCTGCTCCCTGGAAGTGAGTGAACACACAGGACTGTCCAAAAAGGAGCTTGTGCACATGAAAATCAATAATCTGTTCCCCAATAATCAATAAATCTGTTCCCCAGAAAGTAGAGTCACAAAGTGCTGTTCAAAAAGGAATCCCTGCCATCTCTCCCTTTCTCAATCTCTCCCCTGCTTCCCCGACCTCCTCCAGTTCCATACAGGAAAATGGTGCATAGATGTTGTGCCCTTGAATGTAGCTGCCATTGCACTCCCTTGTCTCATTCCCTTCCACCCCCCCCCACTGTAATTCCCTTCCGCCCCTGCCCGACTGTAATTAATGTCCAAAAAAACTTTTTGTGCCCCCACTTTGAGCAACTGTCACCCTCCCCAGAGTCCCACCCCACACAGCTCTAGACTCAGTGCATTAGTCTGATTTTGCTAGAAGATTTGCCTTGTAGATCTTTTTTTTTCCCCAGATCATCCCTGTGTTGATGATTATATTAAAGAATCAAAGCAGATATTAAAGGGAATGCATATTCCCTTTGGTTAAGTGGTTTTCCCTCCCGCAACAGGATTTCCTCAGCTATGCCTCAGTCATCAGGTTTTCAGGTTAAGCCAATGTTTACCTTCTAGTAATCAATCATACAACAAAGCACGCTAAATGCAAGACACATAGGTGAAGGTATGTTTAGCTAGAGATGGGAAGACTGGGAGTGATGCGATAGCCATCTTCAAACATCTGAGGTGTTATCAGGTGGAAAACAGAGTGAGATTATTTTCTGCTGCTCCAGAGAGCATGACCCAAAGCAATGGATTCAAAGGACAAGAAAAGATATTTCAGCTGAACATTAGGAAGAATCTAAGACCATTTCTGCACTAGACTGTTGTAGTGCTATTATTCCACTTTCAAGGTCCTATGGAATCCTGGGGTTTGCAGTTTAGGGAGGGGCCTTTGAATGCTATTTAACAGTGGACTAAACTACTTCAGAAGATGGTGGACCTTTCGTTTCATTGAGTTTTTAAAACAGATTAGATGGCCATCTCTTGGGGTGCTTTAGCAGTGGATTTCTGTGTGACAGGAATCAGACTAGATGAGCTTTACAGTCCTGTCTATCTTTAAGATTCTGCGACCTTATGATTCCAAGAGCCAGCCATGTATGCTGACTGGTGAACACAGAATTCTGAGTGTTTGCCTTTCATGTGTCACACAAACAGGAGAACTCAACAATGTCCTGGTGCACTCACTCATTTATTCTCAGTTTTTTTAATCTTCCTGGTTCCTTCTTGCAAAAGTGGACACTGGCTTCATTTTTGTCATACTTATCCAAAGCGCTCAAGCCACATGCCTGCCTCATGTTGCCATTTCAAAATCACATCAATCAATTTGGAGTCAGTCTTCTCTGCAGCCGAACCACTTTCAGGCTAGTTTGTGTTTTTGCTTTCACTCCTTCTGCAGTTTGAGTAAGCCTCCTGACATAAAGGTTGAGGTTAAGGTTGTGGTGTTCATAGACTGGGCTGCCCAGCTGACGTGATCGATTGATTAAAATATATACAAATATATCTCACTTAACAAATAGATGCATTCCTTGTCATTACTTCTTTCACAGAAAATTTGGCATTAGAGGCAAAAGTAACATAGAAAGAATCGGTTCCTGAACCACAAAAAAAAATGTTCAGCATTTTTTGGCAAACATTTTATGCAACACTAAACATATGCACGTGTGAAATGAAACAAAGAGGTCAGATAAACTTCTATAAGTAAATAAAAACATTTTTAACCTTCTACAGACCATTTGAAATCTTCTTTTGAGATGCATCTAGGGATTTTTTTTCCTTTCACTAGCCTGTACATTTCTTAGGATTTCCATTTCAACAGCCAAACTTGTGCCACCTTTGCTGGGGTAGCTGATGAGGTAGGCTTATCTGGTTTCCCCTTTTCTCTCTGCTTTACTATCCATGCATGCTCAATAAGGGATTGTTACCCTGATTTCTGGGGGTCCCAAGGGGGACACCTTAATATGCCACAATCAGTGGGGAATGGAAATTAGCTAGAGCACAAGCTGTGGCACTATAAGAGGCAGGGTAACCTAGCGAGATCTTTTCAACCCAATGTTTACGGGGTCAGGCCAATCCAAAAACCACACCAAATTGCTAATTAAATTATTTTTATTTAAAAATCAGTCCTTGCGCACGTTCGCACTTACACACACACTCACACAGACCCTAGCGAAAAATAAAAGAGAGGAAAATTGATAGGGGATTTTGAAGAGGTATTTTCGGGGTATACTGCACCTGGTCCGAAGTCTGAGACAGCAGCGGAGCGAAAGAAGCTGCTCAGCACATGGATGGCTGAGGGGATAGCCGGACGGAGTGGTGTGGAGCCAAGAGGAAACCGGAGCGATCCGAGGGACCGTTCAAAAACCGGGTCTTTTTATAGGGGAAAATGTACCCGGAGGGCTAATCCTTTCCCGGGGAGAATAACAGGTTGAGGAGCTAAAACAAAACTCCAAAATGTGCATGATTAGGAGGACAAAGCTCCAAAATGTCCAGGTTCTTAGTTTGATTGGTTTTTGCCAGGCTTGTTAAAAGCCGCGGCAGTACGCAAATTGCTCTTGCTTGACGGGCTGTTTGTGAGGATCACTAATCCTGTCAAGCTGGCTTCTCAGGGCAAAGGACTCTTTGTAAATTCTAATGTGTGCATGTCTGGAGGGCTCCTGGGGCTACGTGGCAGATTGTTTACTGGCCAGACCGGGTTTTTCCAGGTTGCGGCCGTTCGGCCATGCCTGCCTGCGTGCTCATCCAGGGGGCCCTTTCAGGCACATGGAGATATATTTAATATTAGATTTTAAGAAATTGTATACCCCGGAAGAGGGCTAACTACTGCAGTAACAGGATTCTAGATGCAGCTGCAGTTTACCTTGCCTGTTCTAGGCAGGTGCACATAGCTACAACAGGATCAGGTAGAATGGAATCTCATTCTTTTCCAGTTCAAACCTTATTGCATTGTTTACTACAAACATTTTGCTGCAACACAACACCAATGGTCTGTGTCTCTCCAGCTCTCATTCACCATACTACTATTGCTGATACTGCTAAAAAAATCCAGCTAGACAGAGGACAAGGGTGAAAAGATGAAAGCTGAACAAAAGACTTTGTAAAAGGGATCTTCTTCATCAGAGGCTTTGTTAACCAAGATGTGGCTATACAGTCAGCCCTCCATATCCACAGACCCTGTATCTCTGGGATTCAACCAGAACACAGCTTGAAAATATTTTTTAAAAAAAATCCAAAAAGCAAACTTTGATTTTGCTGTTTTATATAAAGGACACCATTTTACTATACCAATGTACCTAATGGGACTTGAGCATCCATGAATTTTGGTATCTACAGGAGATCCTGGAACCAAACCCCGCAGATATTGGGACCCGCTGTATATCCTACCCGATATCATGGGATCTCAGTGCGGCATGTAGGTAAAAATAAATTTAAAGCATTTAGAAGAATTCAGAATTTAAAACAATCTCAACTAATTAAAGCATATTAAACAATTTAGGATGTTAAAACATCTTAGAAGTTTTGAAGATAAGTTGTGTGGGACAAGGGGCTAAAATCAGTGACCGATATTGGTGGGGTTTTGTTTGTTTGTTTGTTTGTTTGTTTGTTTTCCTAACAATTAGAGGTTGAGAAAAGGTTGAGGGAATTGGGCATGTTCAGCCTGGTCAAAAAAAAACCTGAGAGACCAAATGATTGCACCCTTTCCATATCTAAAGGGGTGTCACAGAGAAAAGGGGGCAGGCTTGTTCTCTGCTGCCCCAGAGCGTAGGACAAGGTCTAAAGCTTTTAACTTACAGGAGAGTAGATTTCAATTGAACATTAGAAGAAACTTCTTCTCAGTAAGGCCATTTCTGCCCTCCGCTGTTCTAGTGCTATTATTCCACTTTCAACCTCCTGTGGAATTCTAGGCTTTGTAGTTTAAATGAGGCCCAACAGCTCTCTGGCTGAGAATTCTAAAGGTCCCTCCCTCAACTGCAAACCCTAAGATTCCACAGGATGTTGAAAGTGGAATAATAGCACTAGAACAGTGCAGTGAGGAAATCACCTAAGCGTGATTCAGTCATGGAACCAATTATCCAGAGTGGTGATGGTGTCTCTTTCTCTGGATGTATTTTAAAATAATCCAGACAGCTACCTGCTGAGGATGCTCTAGCTGGATGTCCTGCATTGAACAGAGGGTTGGCAATGCCCTATTGGTCCCTTTTGAGCCGTGTGATTCCTTCACACCCAGAAATCGATAAAATGTTGCTTCATCTTTAGGCCGCTTGAGGCACAAAAGCACACCAAGTGTTGCATCATTGCCTTTTAATGACTGTGTGGAAAATGCTGCTTGCAACATAAATTTCCACCAAAGAACAATACCACCTAGGCTGAGATCTTGTTGGTGTCTTATTCATACCTCACTTCCTCTATGAAATCTAGTGGACATTTTTGCCCAGCACAAAATGTCTGCATTCAGTCCAAGTTTGCAGAAGTGGAGTTAAACCTGGAGTGCCATTCTACGTGGCATGTGCATAAAATGGGAGCATCTATGAGATGGGCATAGAGGGCACATGTAGTTTCAGTTGCACATTGAGCCATTCAAGGCTGCACGGCACAGACAATGCGTAATTCCTGCTGTGGAGATCTGTGCAACACAACCCAAATGGAGGATCTCATCCAAGTTTCATAATACATCACAGGTCTATGAGGCGACAGCATTTCAGATGGAGTCCCTGATTTTCATTGCCTCCATCCAGTAAAAGGAAAATTGAAAAACTGGAAAGGGCAATCCAAACAACCAGGAGTAGGAACAGTTCAAGAGAGGTGGGTATTTTAACACACACCCCACAGTTGCACCAAAACAGGTAGTGATGTGATATCACTTCTGGTTCCATTCTTGGTTGAGGGGCATTCATTGGTTTGGGGAGCCAGGAAGACCTGCTGAGTGCCTTCTGACTCATGGTGACACTCTCCTAGGACTCTCCTGGTCAGATTTGATAAAATCATAGAGTTGGAAGAGACCACAAGGGCCACTGAGTCCAACCTCCTGTCAAGCAGGAATACATTATCAAAGCATCCCCGACAAATGGTCATTCAGCCTCTGTTTGAAAACCTCCAAAGCAGGAGACTCCACCGCACTCCAAGGCA
The DNA here is from genome assembly GCA_030412105.1 of Cyclura pinguis. Classification (NCBI taxonomy): domain Eukaryota; kingdom Metazoa; phylum Chordata; class Lepidosauria; order Squamata; family Iguanidae; genus Cyclura; species Cyclura pinguis. The sequence goes on along the minus strand of CM059599.1, from coordinate 8,728,323 downwards.
GCATAGTCCACTGTCAAACTGTTCTTACCGTCAGCAAGTTCTTTCTAATGTTTGGGTGGAATCTCTTTTCCTGTAGTTTGAAGCCATTGTTCCGTGTCTTAGTCTCTGGAGCAGCAGCAAACAGGTTTGCTCCATTCTCCATATGAAATACCTTCAAATATTTAAATGTAGCTATTAGTCACCTCTTAACCTTCTTTTCTCCAGGCTAAACATTCCCAGCTCCCTAAGCTGCTCCTCATAGTGTTACCCTGTGTACTGGGGGTCCCGGGAGGGACACCAAAATGTGCTCAAATAAAGGTGGGGAAAATTAGCTCAGAGCACTGCTTAGCGTTACGAGAGGCAGGGTAACGTAGCAAGATCTTGAACCCTATGTCTATGGGGTCAGGCCGAGTCAAGGAGCACACAGAAGTTGAAACAATAAATGATGTTTTATTACAAACACAAGCAAAACAGTGTATGCCACACACTCACACAAGGTAACTAAAGAAAATAAAGGTTGGAGTGGTATAGATGGATTTTTAGAGGGATTGTTGGTTTGGGTGATACTTCACCTGTCCTGAAGCCCAGAAAAATGGAGAGCGAGGCTGGAGTGCGATGTAGCGCAGCACATGGAGCTGACGGGAGGCTCACCAAGCAAAGCGGCAGCAAGGGGGGATGAAACTCGGGAGCGATCCGAGGAAGGTCTCGGAATCAAGGGTTTTTATAAGGAGAATTGTGACTGCAGGCTATGCCGTACTTGGGGAAAACAATAGATTTGGAGTTGGAGACAAAGCCTCCGAAAGGTCAGAATCTGAATGATTGAGTTCTCGTAGCGGTTTTCAATAGAGTAGCCAGTATGCAAAGGCAGAGTACTTGGGTATTGCATAGTTTACCCATCAAGCTGCCAGCGTAGGGCAGAGGCTCTTTTGTAAGTGGCGTGCATACCTGATTAGAGTACTTGCCTGGAGGTCTCCTAAAGCAGCAAGTCAGCTATTCCTGGCCTGCCTGTATTGTTGTTTGAATATTACGGCAATTAACAGCCGAGTTTGTTTGTGTGCTTGTCCGGTGGCCTCGCAAGCACGTGGAGAGGAATAGAGAAGTGCAGCCGAATTGTGATATCAAAAGGATATCTTTTAATATCCCCAAAGCTCGGACTAGCCAGGGCAGTAACAATAGGGTGTGGTTTCCAGGTCCTTTACCATTTTGGTCATCCTCCTCTGGACATGTTCCAGCTTGTCAATATCTTTTGTGGTGCCCAGAACTGGACAGAACATTCCAAGTGAGATCAGACCAAAAGAGAATAGAATGGTACTATTACTTCCCTTGAGCTAGACACCAAACTTCTATTGATGCAGCCTAGAATCTAGCACTAATGAGAACACAAGCAAGCCTCCTTCCAGCTCACATAAACAAGCAGCTTTACCCCAACAGACAAAACAGTCTCAACCTAACAAAGGCCAATTCCACACAGGGTTTTTAAAATGATGCAGAGCATCCTCCAGGGAGGCCGTCTGCACCTGGGAGCGGACTTAACGTAGATCCACACCCCAGCCTGCTCCGGAACGACCCCAAGTGGTCATCCAGTGTGCTTTTGAAAAACCTGTTTTTTGAGATTTTTCAAAAGCATGGAGCGCGCCAGTGTGAGCCCGCTCCCTTACGCAGATTCGCAGGCTCACATTGATGTGAGCCTGCGATCTGCTGGGGGCAGGCTTTAGGCTGGCGAGCTTCAGCAGTTGCTCGAGAGCCTCGACCAACCAGAAGCTGCCATTTTTGTCCCTGGAGCAGTGCCGAACGATGGCCATGTACTACTCTGGAGCAGCATGGACCGGACCAGGGAGCCCAAAAGTCCGGTGAGTAGCTTCACGGGGCAATTCCCTCGCCCCGTGCGGAAATGGCCAAACTCTCCCAAAAATTTTTCTGGGTCTAGGGAGGTTTAACCTAACAGACACAAGCTCACCTTATGCTGTCTCTTCTACTAAACCCACATAAAATACCTGCTAGCCTTGCCCTTTCTTCACTGAGCTCCAGGAACAGGGGCTGCAGTTATACAGAGAGCTAGTGACAGCAAGCTCCTCCCCAACCCAGTCTCTGACTCACTTCCTCTTGCCCAAACACAAAAGAACAATAGAGCACTAGTGATCACGTAAGCAAGCCTGCCTCAAATAATCACAAACAATTAGCCTTAACGCAACAGACTGAAGCTCACCAAAACACAATAGAACAATAGAGCGCTAGTGAGCACACAAGCAGGCCTCCTCCCATCTCATACCAACAAGGAGCCTTATCCTCCAACAGACAGAACAGCCTTAACCCAACAAACTCTTTTGGAAGTGCTATAATGCTGTAGCATGAATGGGCCCCAAGAGGTCTGCCTGGCCCTTTTCAAAGTGAGAGCACTGTGGCCAACAGCAAAGGATGGCAGAAGTGGTTAGTGCAGGGAAATACTGAGACTCTTCAAGATTAGCTGCCTCAGCATTTACTGAATATGATACTATAGGATTTCTGCTTTGTGGCTTTCCTATCTTTTCCCACTTTCATCATCCTACCCTAACACAGCAGTCAAATTTCATAGAATCACAGAATCATAGAATCATAGAGTTGCAAGAGACCACAGGGGCCATCCAGTCCAAACCCCTGCCATGCAAGAACCTATATCAAAGCATTCCTGACAGATGGCCATCCAGCATCTGTTTAAAAGCCTCCAAAGAAGGAGACTCTACCACACTCCATTGAGGCAGCATATTCCACTGCCGGACAGCTCTGACCGTCAGGAAGTTCTTCCTGAGATTCAAGTGGAATCTCCTTTCCTGTAGTTTGAATCCATTGCTCCTTGTTCTAGTCTCTGGAGCAGTGAAAAACAAGCCTGTTCTCTTCCACAGATGGGTTGTACCAATGTTAGCAAAAAGCTATTGTGATGGATGCTTAATGTTTTGTGTTGTAGCAAGGGAGCATGTCGGGTAGCCCTCCATATTTCGGTTATGGGACATGTAGTAGGAGTTAATTAACTGCTTGCTTGGGGTATGGGAACCAGATACCGTTAGGTAAACAAAGCTAGGAATGTAGTAATAAATAGTGTATTAGCACTGTTACATTTGTGTGTGTGGATTCAGTTCTTGACAGAGTGAGTGAACTCTTGCAAAAATAACAACATGTATCAAATAAGTGAAGAAGACCCTGAAGACAAGGAAACCGTAGAAGCTCCAGGTTAGGAAATCGCTGACAGAGAGGAGATGGTCCCTAGCCGGGCTCCTAATGCAAAACCCAAGACATGACCTTCGATCCCTCCAGCAAGCCCGACTGTGGGCCAGACTTGGGCCTGGAGAGAGAGACCAGAAACTGCTCAATGCCACCGTCGTCGGGCTACAAGATGGAATACATCAATTGTCGAGACCAGCATGATGGAACACCTTCTCGCTAGAGAAGAAGTGGAAAAGCAGAGAGAAGAAATTTCCAAATTGAGAGCTCAGCTGCATGACTAGAGACTTCTGGTGCCTCAGGTTGGACGAGCGCCTCCCCAAGCTCCAGCAGTGGTGGCTGTTCCAGTGGCACTGGCACCTGCACCTCCCAGGATACCAGCACTGCAAGTTGCTCCCCAACCCTTTCGGGAATTGAAGACCACATACAATAGTGATGGCGCCAAACTGTCATACTTTCTCAGCATGGCCTCTAATTACATGATCGACTACGGGAACAGTTTTCCTGATGATGCTGCCAGAATTAGACACCTGAGCCAGCACCTCAAAGGAGAAGCAGCAGAGTGGGTCGCCAGCTTGTTTGACTCACTAGCTGAGGAAACAGCTGACCTGCAGCTGTTCATGCACCAACTTGGAGAAAGATTTGAGGATCCATTCTTTCAAGAAAAAACCAGATACCAACTGAAGAAATTGCACCAAGGAAAAGGTACTGTTGGCGAATACGCACAAGAATTCAGGAAGTTAGCCACTAAAGTTCCTGAATGGAAAGATGACATTCTCAAGCAATTTTTTTGAAATGGATTGAACCCTATCATCCTGGATCAGTGCCTGACCCAAGGGGACTCTGCCAGCCTCCTGGGATGGATGAAACTAGCCGGAGAAGTGGAAAGCATCATCGAGAGTGTCCAGCTTTTTGGCAAAGGCAAGTGCAAGAAATCGGCCACCTCACCCTGGGACCACGAAAAACCACTTTCCTGAGCAGCAAGGAAAAGAAAAAAAGACTCAAAGAAGGCACCTGTTTCCAATGTGGGAAAAAAGGCCGCATAGCCAGCAAATGCCAGTGATCAAAGAAACCCACTGAAGGAAAGTCAGGCACCCCCACCACTAGGCCTGCATCCTGTAAGGCTGACACCCCGAAGCCAACAAACAAACGTTCTGCCAGAGGTACCGCTGTGGGAACTTGCGATGGTGAGGACAGCGCACTGCCCACCTCCAACTCAGACAGCGATGATTGGGATACCGCAGAGTCTGCTAATGTAAGTACCACCAAAACTCGCCATGTATATGTAACAGTAACCTTACAAGGACATGATGGGAAACTAGGAATGTACAGGGCCTTAGCTGACTCAGGCTGTACAACCAGACTATTAAATCCTGATTTGGCAAAAGAACTTGGCGTAAAGTTTGAACCCCTAAAAAGGGCCGTCAAGTTATCTCAAATGGATGGTTCACCCATGGCAGGGGGCCCTGTAAGGGAAAGGACCAAACCTGTCTCTATTCAAGTGGGAAACTATCAGGGAAAATTACGTTTCTTAGTGCCCAGCAAAATTAGGTTTCAAGTAGTCCTTGGGTATGACTGGCTAAAACAACACAATCCCCAAATTGACTGGACACAAGGTTTACTCAAGCATACCCATGATATAAACCAGATGCCCAAAGAAAAACCCCCTAGCTCAGCACTCACTTTGAGCACCGAGGAGCTTCAGAAAATTCCGTTAGTGTACCAAGACTTGCAAAAAGCTTTTGAGGATTGTGAAGCAGACAAATTGCCCCCTCACAGAGACTTTGACTACAAACTCAGATTAATAGAAGGGGCCAAAATTCCCAAACCAAAAATATATCCAATGAACAACCAAGAACTTGATGCTTTAAAGAGATTCCTGAACAAGAACTTACAATGTGGATTTAGAAAACCTTCATCCGTTCCTACCACCAGTCCAATATTTTTTCGCAATAAAAAGGATGGAGGAGAACCTAGACTTATCGCAAACTACAATTTAATTAATCAGGCAGTATTGCCTGACCTTTACCTGATTCCTTTAACTGAATATGTCTTAAATCAATTGATAAAGGCAAATTATTTACAAAATTAGACCTCAAGGAGGCTTTCCACAGAATACGCATGGATCCCAACAGTGAGTGGTTGACTACCTTCTCAACCCCGCTGGGAAACTACCAATGGACTGTTCTTCCTTTTGGACAACAAGCTGGTCCTGCTGCTTTCCAAATGTTTCTCAATTCTGTATTACAAGATCTGTTCTACAATGGTATTTTTGTTTACCTAGATGACATTTTAATCTATTCAGAAACTCTTGAACAGCACACCAAGCTCGTACGCACTGTGCTGCAAAGACTCATAGACAACGAACTTGTTAAACTCTCAAAGTGCCAGCTTCACAGTCAGACTTTTTATTATTTAGGGTACCACATTTGCCAAAACACCTGAACATGGACTCCGCCAAAACTGAGACCATATTAAACTGGTCAGCCCCTAAAACTAGGAAACAGCTCCAGCAATTCCTTGATTTTGCAAACTTCTACCGTAACTTCATAGAAGGATCTGCAACTATTGCCCTCCCTCTCACTGACCTCTTGAAAAAAACGACACCAAATCTAACCGATGCAACTGCATCATATTGACTGAAAAATGCCAGACAGCATTCGACATTCTCAAACAAAAATTCACCTCTGAACCTCTTCTCTTGTTCCCTGACTCTGCCAAAGAATTCATAATTCAAACTGATGCCTCTGACTTCGCCATGGGACCTGTCCTCTTGCAACATGACACAGACAACCATCTAAAACCATGCGCATTTATTTCCAAAAAATTCTCTGGAATACAGCACAACTGGCCAATTTGGGGAAAGGCAGCCATGGCCATCCATCCATTTTGCACTTTCCTCATGGAGACACCTCCTTGAAGGCTCTAACATTCCATTTCAGGTCTGGACTGACCATCGCAATCTTGAAACCCTAAAAACTGCCAAAAAACTTACCCCTAAACAAGCACGCTGGGCTGAATTTTTCCAGAGCTTCAGGTTTGAGATTGTGTTCAAACCTGGTAAAAGTAACACTTTGGCAGATCGTCTCTCAAGATTACTCTCCTACGAGCCTCGTTCCTCTCCTACTGTATCCACAGAAAAACCTCTATTTTCTCCAGACAATTTTGGATTACAAATGACTACCCATGCACAACAAAAGGCACATGAAACAGCCTCAACACTGATACCACCGTTGTTAGCCCGAGCTTGTGGGATATCAAGATATCTTTTGATATCAATAATTCAGCCTTCTGTACCCATTCCTCTCCACGTGCTTGCGAGGCCCCCGGACCAGCACTCACACAGGCATGGCCGACAATAGCCGAACCATTCATATCCCAATCTAGGCAGGCCAGTCATTGCCTAATGCAGCTTCAGGAGACCTCAAGGCAAGTACCACATTATGTATGCAGGCTACTTACAAAAGATCCCCTGCCACACACAGGGAGTTTGATGAGCGGACTATACAACACTCAAGCACTCTGCGTTTGCATAATGGCTACTCTATTGACAATCTGGCTATAACTCACTCATCTAAAGTACTGACCTTTCGGAGGCTTTGTCTCCAGCCCCAAACTCATTGTTTTCCCCAAGTACGGACTAGCCTGCAGCCACAATTTTCCCTATAAGCACCCCTGACATTGAGCGCTTCCTCGGATCGCTCTTGGCTTCCATCCCGCCTTGCTGTTGCTTTGTCCAGCAAGCCTTCCCTCAGCTCCACGAGCCAAGAATCCACGCTCCCCAGCTTCTCTGCTTCTAACTGGGCTTCAGGACAGGTATAGTATTTCCCATACCAAACCTCCTCTAAAAATCCTGCTATCTGCTCCTACCTTTATTTCTATAGCCTCTTGTGTAAGTGTGCTGCATACATTTCTTTGATTGCATTTTAATAAAATAATTATTATTAATTTCAACATCTGCCTCATCCTTGACTCCGCCTGACCCTGTAGACATAGCGTTCAAGATCTTGCTACGTTACCCTGCCTCTCGCATTGCCAACTTGTGCTCTGTGCTAATTCCCTCCCCACTGTTGTGAACACATTTAGGTGTCCCTCCCGGGACCCCCAGAAATCAGGGTAACAACACTACTTGATTCTGCCTTCCAGCATTCTCTCATATCTGCCTACCAAACTGACAATTGGCTGAAATCACACAAAGATTCAATCACCTGGTTTGATAATTTAGCTTTCATCCGAACCAAAATATATGTACCACCCACCTACCCCCGTCATATCAAAATTTTGCAAAGATAGCATGATTCTAAACCTGCTGGACGCTTTGGATTTCTGAAAACTCTACACTCCATCAGAAAAATTTTCCAGTGGCCAGGTCTTACAAAGCAAGTCGAAGAATATATTAAAAACTGTGCAATTTGCAACACCTGCAAATCTTCTTCTTCAAAACCACATGGACTGCTACAACCGCTTCCTGTTCCATCCTCACCTGGGGATGTTATTTCATGGAACTTTATTGTAAACCTACTGACCTCACACGGTTTCCACACTATTTTGGTTGTCACCGATCATTTTTCCAAACAATCTCACTTCCTTTCCCTGGAGAAAATACCAACTGCTGAGAAATTAGCTGACTTCTTCATCAGCAACATCTGGAGACTCCATGGACTTCCCTCCACAATCATTTCTGACAGAGAACTTATATTCACTTCCAAATTCTGGACTTCGCTCCTAAAAACTCTGGGCATTTCCCAAAAATTTAGCAGCTCATATCATCTGCAAACTGATGGCCAACCCGAAAACACCAACCAAACCCTTGAACAATATTTACGCTGCTTCACTAATTCCAGCCAAAATAATTAGGCTCTTCTCCTCCCCTTTACCGAATTTGCTTACAACTCTGCATTGCATTCCTCTACTGGCAAAACTTCATTTGAAGTTGTCCTAGGTACCACCCCAAAACCTTTTCCTTCACTACCTGCCACCCTCTCCACCACGCAGCCTGCCTCACTTAACTCTTGGATTACAAAAATTTCTTCTACTTGGGCCTCTGTACGTGACTCCCTCAAAGCCTCAAAAGCTTCTCACAAACACTTTTGCTGACCAAAAGCGACAACCCAATCCTATATACAAACCAAGGGATCTTATTTACGTCTCCTCCAAAAACATTTCCACCGGACCCTCCAAAAAACTTTCTCCCAAATACCTTGGTCCTTCCCAGTCAGACATGCCATTAATGATGTCACCTTTAAACTTTCTTTACCTGATACTTACAGACTCGTTCACCCTGTTTTTCATTCCAGCTTACTGAAACCAGCTCCTTCAAATTCCTCTTCGCAAACTAAACAACTACTTGATCTCCTGTTCCTGACTCCTGGACTTCAACAATACACGTTTACCTACTACAAATTGCATTTTCATTTGCTCATTGTATTCCCATTTTCCCCTTTCTTTTCCAATCCCCTCTCCCTTTCCCTTTTTTCCCTATCATGCATAATATGCCATCTGTTCATTCATTTTTTTTTCTTTCGGGACAGGCAGGATGTTGGGTAGCCCTCCATATTTCAGTTATGGGACATGTAGTAGGAGTTAATTAATTGCTTGCTTGTAACAAGGTATGGAAACCAGAGACCGTTAGGTAAACAAAGCTAGGAATGTAGAGATAAGTGCTGCCAAGCTGAAGCGAGCACTTCAAGGTCTCTTGCAGGCGGAATGGGAAACTATTTGCTTCTAATGTTTGGATTTTGCTCAGTTCGCTCACTGAAGTCCATCACACTCCTAATAAACAGTGTATTAGCACTGTTACATTTGTGTGTGTGGATTCCGTTCCTGACAGAGCCCTGATCTGCCAGTAGAGAGAGGTGGTAATTCACTGTTTGGATCCATAAATCCTCATACCAGTGGCACTCTGGTATCATTGAAAGTAGATGACATGGGAAAGGTCTCTAGGCTGGACCTTCAGGATTCCAAAAAGAGTTCCCCTAAGGCCCTAATTTCAGGGCTGAAAGTCTCACTGTCATGTATTATCCTGTGGAAACAAATGGGAAAAGGAACTTATCTATACCTGCTCTAAGTAGTCACTGGATCTGGACTCTGTGAGTGGTATATGGGGTCAACTAGTACAATATTCAGTATAAACATTTGCTGGATTCAGTCCCCTGAGTAGGCTGGCAGGCATGATCACAGGCCTTTGTGTGGATTGTGTCTTTCCCAGAGCAGGCCCCTTCCCTCCCAGTTTCCTTTTTTTACAGCTAGATTCTGCCACAGTCCCTTGAACAATCCACACGACAAATTCACTTTCTTGACCCCACTATGCAACCACATAATGGGCTTCCAAGCATTATGTTCTATCAAAAACCCACTGATCACTACATATACTTATATTTCTCCAGTTTCCACCCAAAACACACTACCAAATCTGTAGTTTACAGCCAAGCCCTCCAGTACAATCTCAACTGCTCAGACCCACAAGATAGAGACTCTTGGATTTACAACAGGCATTTCTCAAACTACAGTACCCACCTAAGGAGGTAAAGAAACAAATCAACAAGGTTGATGAACTGAACCCAAAGGGTGCTCACCAATGGCTCCTCTTCATCCTGGAAAGAAATTACTAGGTGGGTGCCCCAGGGTTCAGTCCTGGGCCCAGTGCTATTCAACATTTTTGTCAATGACTTAGATGATGGAACAGAGGGCATGCTCATCAAATTTGTAGATGACACCAAATTAGAAGGGATAGCTAATACCCCAGAGGACAGGATCAGAATTCAAAAAGACCTTGATAGGTTAGAGATCTGGGCCAAAACTAACAAAACGAATTTCAACAGGGAGAGATGTAGGGCACTACACTTAGGAGAAAGAATGAAATGCATAGATATAGGATGGGTGTCACCTGGCTTCAAAACAGTATTTGTGAAAGGGATCTAGAAGTCTTAGTAGACGACTGTCATGCTGTTATCCTGAAAATCTGGGGGTCCCAGAGGGACACCTCAATATGCTCCAAGTGATGGGGAAAGTAAGAGCACAACAGAGCACAGGCAATAGCAATGTCAGAGGCAGGGTAACCTAGCAAGATCTTTTACCCAGTTTTTACTGGGTCAGGCCCAGTCAGAAATCACACAAAAAGGTCCAATGAATGACTTTATTAAACAGTAATAGCTCTCATTAGCACAAACACTCACACATGCATCCAAGGGCTAAAAAGAAATAAAGAGTGGAAATAAGATAGAGGGATTGTTGAAGGATTCGTAGTTTGGGTGATACTGCACCTTTTCCTGAAGTGCTTGGTCCGAGAAGCAGCGAAAGAAAAGGAACTCAGCGAAGAGACACTGAGGAGATCACGCTGCTATTGGGAGGGGGGACTGGTCAGTTGGTATGACCAGGAGGCATCCAAAGAACTAGTCAAAAACGGGGACTATTTGTAGGAAAAATTTACCTTGAGGGCAAATCCTCTCCCTGGGAGAACAAAGGGGACAGCAACGGAAAACAACTTCACACCGGCACCTTCTTTGATATTGGAAGATAACAAGGTGTTACCCAAGTATCAGGATTTTCTGCCACTTTGGGTTGCAGTGTGAGTTTATGTAGATGGATTTTGCCTGATAAGATTTTATTGCTTCCAGTGCCCAACTTTGTGGGAAAACTCTTACTCCCTTCAAGTTGGCTCCTTAAAGGCTGATGATCTTTTGTCCACCGTGGGCTGGCACAGCTTGAGGTCTCTTGTGGCTACGTGACTGGGGGGTTTACTGGCCTGACCTGGTTCTTTGGATCGTACTACCATTGTTGCCTATGTGCTTATCCGGGTGACCTCTCTGGTGGGCTAGATTAGTTTTATATCAAAGTTGTAGATCCCAGGACAGGGTTTACCAAGGGGGCAACAATGCCCTGGCTTGGAGATCCTGACAGTAAGGAGAAGTAAAGTCGAAGGCTTTCACAGCCAGAATCCAGAGGTTGTTGTGGTTTTCTGGGCTTTGAGGCCATGTCCTGACGTTTCGCCTGCGTCTGTGGCTGACATCTTCAGAGGATCTGGTGGCATGGAAGTGAGACAGAGTATATATATATATACCGTGTAGTCCTCGAGTGGGAGGGAGCAATTTGCATGTGTAACAGTTGCCCTATTGTTAAAAGGGATACCCCCCAGGGTTGTGTTGTTAGTCAGGGGATATGCATAACAGTGCATTAAGTACATTAGCAATCCATTGTATTGTTTCCTGTAGAGGGACCTCCAGAGTCTGGGTGGTGTTCATTGGCATAGTTTTGAGTCTTGATTTTCATGTTCTTCAGTATCGGTAGCCAAATTTTGTTTACTTTCCGAGTTTCTTCTTTCCTGTTGAAATTGTCCATGTGTTTATGGATTTCAATGGCCTCTCTGTGCAGTCTGACATAGTAGTTGTCAGAATGGTCCAGAATTTCTGTGCATTCAAAAAGCATTCTGTCTCCAGGTTGGTTTATAACATGTTCTGCTACTGCTGATTTTTCTGGCTGGATCAGTCTGCAGTGTCTTTCGTGTTCTTTGATTCATGTTTAGACGCTGCATTTTGTAGTCCCTATGTAGACCTGCCCACAGCTGCAAGGTGTGCAGTAAACGCCAGCGGAAGTTAGAGGATCCCTCTTGTCCTTTGCTGAACGTAGCATTTGTTGAATTTTCTTGGTTGCTCTGTAGATTGTTTGGAGGTTATGTTTCATCATCAATTTCCCTATATGGTCCCTTTGATGTATGGTAAAAACACATTTCCTTTGGTTGGCTGCTTATCTTCACTGCTGTGGTTTTTTCCAGGTCTTGAGGCTCTTCTGATGTCTGAACCGGAGTCACCATTGGCCTGTAGAGCCCAGTTTAGATGGTTCAGTTCGTTGTCCTTATGAGGAGCATCTTAGGGAGCTAAATATGTTTAGCCTGGTGAAAAAGAAGGTCACGAGGTGACATGATAGCTATGTTTAAATATCTGAAGGGAGGTCATGTTGAAGATGGAGCAAGCTTGTTTTCTGCTATTCCAGAGACTAGGACACAGAGCAATGGATTCAAACTAGGAAAAGAGATCTCACATAAACACCAGGGAGAATGTCCTGACGGTAAGAACCTTCCAGCAGTGCAATATGCTTCCTTGGAGCGTGGTGGAATCACCTTCTTTGAAAGTTTTTATACAGAGGCTGGATGGCCATTTGCTGGGGGTGCTTTGAGGGTGTGTTCTCGCATGGCAGGGGGTTGCAGTTGATGGCTGTGGTGGTCTCTTTCAACTCTATGATTCTATATTTCTATCATTAATACCCAGAAACTGTCTGCTACAACACAGACCGAAAATACAAAATGACACCAGTAGTGATCACCAGCAGTCCCCAACTGAGACCACTGAAGTACATGGCTGGATGGCAGTACGTGTGAAAGGGATCTAGGAGTCTTAATAGACCACAAGCTGAACATGAGTCAGCAGTGTGATGCGGCAGCCAAGAAAGCCAATGCAATTCTCGGCTGCATCAATAGGAGTATGGTGTCTAGATCGAGGGAGGTACTGGTACCACTCTACTCTGCTTTGGGTAGACCTCATCTTGAATCCTGTGTCCAGTTCTGGGCACCCCAAATCAAGAAGGACATGGTCAAGCTGGAGCAAGTCCAGAGGAGGGCAACCAAAATGGTGAAGGGCCTGGAAGCCAAGCCCTATGAGGATAGACTTAGAGAGCTGGGTATGTTCAGTCTGCAGAAGAGAAGGTTAAGAGGGGACATGATAGCCATGTTTAAATATTTGAAGGGATGCCATGTAGAGGAAGGAGAGGGCTTGTTTTCTGCCACTCCAGAGACCAGGACAAGGAGTAATGGATTCAAGCCGCAGGGAAGGAGATTCCACCTGAACCTCAGGAAGAACTTCCTGAGAGTCAGGGCTGTCCGGCAGTGGAATCTGCTGCCTCGGAGTGTAGTGGAGTCTCCTTCCTTGGAGGTTTTTAAGCAGAGGCTGGATGGCCATCTGTCGGGAGTGCTTTGAGGGTGTTCCTGCATGGCAGGGGGTTGGACTGGATGGCCCGTGTGGTCTCTTCCAACTCTACATTTCTATGATTCTATGATTCTATGATTCTACGTCGTTGAGTGAAAACCAGTTCTGGAGAATAACACTGCCCTCTCCCAAACTCTGGGAGGCAAGACTTTATTGGCCTACAGGCAGCCTCCAAATCTTGAACACCTACTCACAACAGGATATATAACATGGATGATTATACAAGGACAACGCTCTTCCACAATCCCAGATGCCAATTCTCTCTCCACATCTACTCTGGGAGCAACATTATAGGGGCCAATAATATCACCCACAACAACAGAGGTGCATTTACTTGGTCTTCCTCCAATGTGATATATGACAACAATGGCCCTCTACACTTTATATTGGGCAAACAGGATTTATACGCTAGAGGATTAACAGACACAAATCTGACATTAGAAATAGCAACACCCCAAAACCAGTTGTAGAACATTTCAGTCCTCCTGGACGTACAGTAAAGAATTTACAGCTTGCGGTCCTTGAAGAAGAAAATTACAAAGGGAGACTAGAAAAAGAAACAGCTGAATTGAATTATATTCACGAATTCCCACCCGTTAGCCGTGGTATGAACAAAGACAATAGCTTCATGGTGCACTACATATATTAACACGAGAGTCCTTGCTACTGCACATATAACAAAAGGAATCTTCTCAGAGAGAATTTTGAACCCAGGGAAAATGACTTTTGGTAAACAGATTTACCAAAACATCACCACTAACTGATTTAAAGATCTTGTACCACCTCACCCAATCCTTTGAAAATTTAGGGAATTATACAATACAATTCAGAAGATTACAAATGTGAGGTTTGAAATGAAACCAGAAATATATTTTCTTAATAGGTTGGGATCCCACAAAGAATTGAAAAAGAACAAAAAGATAATTTTATATGTGATAACAGCCGCTAGGTTATGTTATGCCCAGCACTGGAAAGAGAAAATGGGCCCAACTGTGGAAGAATGGAAACTTAAAGTCAGGGAAATGAAAGAGATAGAAAAGCTTTCCAATCTATTAAAAAAAATCCCTACTCAACAACTTGACAGAGAATGGAAATGTGTGACAGAGTGGATTAAATGTAAGAAGCGATACGATTTATAGAAACATAGAACAAAGAAAGTGGGAGATAAAAAAAAATTAAAAATTGCATTTGTTGGATGTTCATTTTTCTCATTGTTGAAACTGATTAACACTTGTTTGTGTGTGTAAATCGTTATGAACATAAGTTGTTAAGAAAAAGATAATATGCGTAAATAAGGTTGTAAGAGAGAAACAAAAAGAGGGTATAATTTGGGGAAAATGCAAAAAAATGGAATCAAGGGGTAGGGGGGGAAAGAAGAATGTAAATTTAAAGAAAAGGAAATTTGGATGATGTGTATTTCATAAGGATTCAGTTTATTGTTTTTAAATAATGATGATGATGATGATGATGATGATGATGATGTTATTAATAGAAAATTTAGGGCATGGAACATGATTTGCACCTTTCCCATCCCTGCAGCTGTATAAATATGCTTTATACCTGAGGTCTTAATATCACTCAGTACTGCATCTGAAGTAGTCGGCTTATATCCAGGAAAACTCATGCTAAAATAAAAACCAGTTAGTCTTAAAGATGCTGGCACATTTCTTTTTTTCTCCCCCACACCTCTTCCTTTTTTATGCTGCAAGAGATAACACAGCTTCTTCTCTGAAAGCTTTGATAAGGATGTTCCGGCACCCTCTTTTCCCTTGAACAAAGTACCAGTGTCCGTAAACAATATTGAACTCACATGCAGTTAGCTGTTTTTCCCAGCAGGTGGCGATCCTAGTCCATAATAGGCCAGGTAAAGGGGTAACATAGCAAACTAATTCTTTCTGTGTTTGATCCAGCTAAGGTGGAACTTTTGGGGAAAGTTATGCCCTGGAGGCTGGACTCTTTGGTTCAGCCGTGCCTTGCTATATCCACAAAAGTCTCTCTTTCCCAGTCGATGTAGCTGTGCTCTCTTGGAAGTGCTCCAGTGGGCATCCTTCTCCATTTCCAACCAGCTGCCTTTGGAACCTGACTTCTTCCTCTTTACCGGTCTCATTCTCTGCCTCCTAGGGCCGTTTCTGGGCCACTTGGCCTTCTCCCTGGATTTCTACTAATGGTGTCCCAAAAGCGAGTGCAGAAGAGGTGTCAGGGCTGTTCTCTGAATAAATGTCTCCCTCTTTTGTCATTGTTGATGCACACCTTCAAGGTGTTTCCAACTTATGGCAACCCAAAGCTGAACCTATCACAAGGTTTTCATGCCATGATTTGTTCAGAAAGGTTTGCTTTCTTCTTTGGCTGAAAAGGTGCGAATTCTACCCAGAGTCATCCATGGCTGAGCAAGGATTCAAACTCCTGGAGCCCTAGTCCAGCACTCAAAAACGCTACCTCACACTGGCTTTTATCTCCCTCTTACACACATGGAATGACATAATATTGTTGCTCCACTGGAAAAACCCTATCCCAGGGTCTACAATTTTGATATTAAATATGATTCTGTGTGCCTGAGAGGTCGCCCAGATGGGCACGTAGGCAGCAACGGTTGAACGATTGAAAGCCAGGTCAGGCCAGTAAAATCCCCAGGCACATAGCTGCAAGAGACCTCAAGCTGGACAAACCCACAATAAACAAAGGGTCCTCAGCCCCAAGAAGCCGACTTGAGGGGATTAGCATGTTTGCCCCAAATTGAGCAAATATCCTATCAAGCTAGGACCATTTACACGAAGTGACACCACAACCCAATGCAGCTGAAGATCCTGAGACTTTGGCAACACCCTGTAATATCATCACACAAAGGAAGTTACCATGATGGAGCTTCTTTCTTGTTGCAACACCCATTGTTCTCCCCGGGAAAAGATTAGTCCTCCAGATACTTTTTCCTCTACAAATAGTCCCAGTTTTTGAGTGGTTCTTTGGATTGCTCAGCCCAGCTGACCGTTGCTCCGTCCGTTGAGTAATCCCCTCAGCCCTCTCCGTGCTGAGCCCCACTTCTCTGCTGTTTTCCCGAACCAAGGACTTCAGGAAAAAGTGCAGTATTACCCCAGCTGCAACCCCTTCAATATTCCCCTATCCAGTTTCTTCTCTTTTACTTCTTAATAGGTCTTGAATGAGTGTGTGAGTGAGTGTGTTGGTGCGTGAGACTTTCATTCACTAAAATCATTTATTAGACGTTTTTGTTTGGTTTTTGGCCTGGCCTGACCCTGTAAAAACTGGATAAAAAGACCCCACTGGGTTACCCTGCCTCTCGCATTGCTATTGCTCGTGCTCTGGCTAGTTTCCATTCCCCATCACGTGGAGCACACTGAGGTGTTCCCAAGGGACCCCAGAAATCAGGGTAACAATATGCCACCCCACCATATCCCAATATCCATGCCCCTATGTCCTTAGGTATCAGGATTTGGCCATTCAGTCTCAAGGGACATTCTTTACCTGGCAATCCTACCCCTGGAGCAGCCATTTTGTATTCCCACTCTGTACTCCAAATCTGAATGTCCACTTAGGGGTGGAGTGAAACCCTTCTCTTTGCTTCCAAACACTACCCAACCGGTAGGAATGGGTCTGGAGGCCCCTCATGTGCCGACTCTTTCTCAGAGTCCTTCTGGGAACCATAGACCAAAAACATCTATCTCTAGGGTTACATTTGAACACCCTTGCTACTCTTGCACCAAGGAGCGTGGCTAAAAGTTAAGTCAGAAGTGGGAGTGAGGCTAGGGGTATGATCCCACTCTCCCATCACATGTTTAATGAATGCATGGGAACCCTCATCTGAACATTGTGCACTGTTCCACATTAATAGCTCTTTCTTGGTACACTCTGTCCAATTTCAAACACAGCTTGAAGTATTCATTTGCACAAGTAATTTGTTTTTTATACAGCAAGAGGATCAACATTGCAACTTATTGGCATAAGCAATACTCTGGTTCATTCCTTGATTTCTCATTGTCATTATGTTATATGTTACTTCCTGTTATTTATCTTCAATATGTGAGATGGCTTCTAAGGAAATTCTGTTCTATTTGCATTACAGAGCAAGAAGTCCATCTAGGCAGCATGCAAAACTATATTATGCTGAGCTATTTACCACCCACAAGACCTACTGTGGAGTCTTCGAAGCTCCCAATCCATGGCCATTCATGCCTGGAAAAGAGCAGAAAAGTACTGGCAAAAGTGTCCAGCAGCGTCCCCGTAGCCAGACATGAAGCAAATACTTCATCTACTTCACTCACTGGGTCCTCCAGAGATCTCAGTGGCTGAGGTAATAGCTTTGCATCTGGCTACGGGGACATAGCCAGACACTTCTATGATCCCCCTGCTCTCTTCCAGGCATGAAGTAAAGGGGGCCTCAGCAGTGGTATGGAGGGTCAAGTGGGCTTTGGTTGCTGTGGAGTGAAGAAAGAAATACTAGCCTCAACAGTGAACAAAGATAAACATATGCAGGTGTATGGTTAACTTACATGTGCGCATGTACATGTACATGTACAGTACCACCAACAGGATGTTAGCCTATAGGACAAGCATCTCCCTAGTTGGAATATTCCGGGAACCGCAGTCCAAAGAAAGGAACTTTTCCAAGCTCTGGGTTGGAGACTTCACATATGTGCGCACACGCACACGCACACACACACACCTACATATATATATACACATATTACATAGACTAAAATCTTGTTGGTGATATACACAGATATAGACCCTACACCAGCATATGTATTGGGATGGCACTGAGGCAGGAGGTCAGCAGTACTCCCTTCTTCAATACTTCTGCCTTCGGATACACAACAGCAGCCAGCAGATCCCACATGCAGCTTCATCTTCTTGGCCACTGATCAGCTACAAGGGTGCCCTCGGGTGTACAAGGACAGTTGGAACAAGCCCAGGTGTACCCCCACCACCTATCAATAGCTAGGAGATGATGTGGCACCCAAGAATCCCCTATCTGATGCTGTTTTGCACTGGAGGGAGAAACAGAGAAGATCCACCTCTTTGAATACATTGGAAGAGACTGATGTTCCACCAGAAGGCTACCCAGATCTCCTCTGATCCATATCACCATATGAGGTGATGGCAAATTTCATCCGTCCTTCTCTGTCTGCTGAGGAGAGGCCATACTGCTGTGTTCTGCTCTAGCCTCCAGACTTTATCATTGCATAACCTCCAACAGATGAAAACCACAGGCAGTATCAGTGTGTGGTCAAGATAGCAAAAGTTGTCAGTCAGGAAGAGCACACAAGTTGGGAGAGGCTCCAGCAGTTTGCTTTTGCCTGAGCCAACTGGGGCCATTTCCTCACCGGCCTGTTATAGTGCTCTTATTCCTCTTTCAACATCTTATGGAATCCTGGGGTTTGCAGTCTAGAGAGGGGCCAAACGGCCCTTCCCTAAACTGCAAACCCCAGGATTCCATAGGATGTTGAAAGTGGAATAAGAGCACTATAACAGGCTAGTGTGGAAATGGCCTGGGAAGGACAAGATTCTACTTGCTCCTGTCCTCTCCCCTTGCTGATTGAATTGAGTATCAACATCTTTGAACTTTGAACTCCATCCGCAGCAATTGAAATAAGCTGAGGATGAAGGAAGAAAGGAAAAGGAGAAAGAAACTAGGGCCATTTCCATGCTACACTGTGATAGTGCTATTATTTCACTTTCAACATCCTGTGGAATTCTGGGGTTTGCAGTTTACTGAGGCCCAAGAGCTCTCTGGCTGAGAATTTTAAAGGCCCCTCCCTAAACTGCAAACCCCAGGATTCCAAAGGATGCTGAAAGTGGAATAATGGCACTGTAACAGTGTAGTGCGGAAATGGCCTAGGACTATTATAAAGTCAGCTGAAAGGGGATTAATTGAGACTGTCCCTGACAAATCAGGATAGTTGAGAGTATGTTATTGATACTTAACTCCCCGCCAATCTCTTTAGTTCCTTGCTGTTCCTGACAATTCCTATAGAAGATTTTTGTTGTGCTTCTCCCCAGACACATCTGCGTTTCCTCACCATTCATAACTGTAAATACTAGCATTCAGCAATCATCACCTGGAGGCCATTTCTTTATATTATTTAAAACTGAATACTCTTCCAAAGGTTTACAAGCTTTGCCGAGTCCTGTGTGTAAAGATGGTATTTGCATGTCCGATGTAGCTTGTGAAATTACGACCAGATGGGTTTAAGAAAAGCTATGGATGCAACTGGGTCGTAGGATTACCCAGACTGGAGGCCCCAACTGAAAAAGGTATTACTTTCACTGGACCTCAGTTATGACTTGCAGTTTACCAAAAAAAAAAAAAAAAACAGCTTGCAATTTATATATTTAATCTGCATTTAATTAGCTGATGGTTGGACACCTCAGATATCCTCATTGCCTGATTCGGTTCAGTTGTTCTTCATTTCCACAAGCAATGATCCACATCTTAAGATTATGAAACTGGTTTGCAGCATCTTCCATTAGTGCCACAGTTGCCTGGTAGAGCTTCACTAGGGGGACAGCTTCATTCAGTGGAATATGGCAGTAGCCCCCCAGTTTTATACAGGCTCCTGTTGATGGTGGTCTCCCTGGACAGAAAAGAAACCAAAGATTTTATTATCAATGAGAATAGGTATTGCTCTACAAAATGGATTTGGGTTTAGAGATAAAGAGAGAGAGAGAGAAGGTGAAGGTCCTAATCTGACCAGAACTCCACAACAGATGGCTGGGCTGGTGACATCAACCAAACGGTGATACCACATGCCAAAATGGGCACTGCCACTGGCTTTATGTACATCAGGGCGGAGTATGTGCAATGGATGAGATTCGGCAGCTTCCAAATGCTACATCTGCACCCCCAAACCCCATAAGTGACCTTTACTCCCCCACCCCAAAAAAAATAATTTAAAAATTGTGCTGATTGTAGGGGAACATTTCACTCCAAAACTGACCAAAACTGCCGTGAAACACCGGGAAAAGGTGACAGCTTAAGATGCCCACCCCACCTCAGAATTCTCCAGGCACTGCAAAAAGACCCCCAAAACAAAACAAAAATGTTTTCTTTTGCAGAAGACTCATTTTCGTTAAAAAAAAAAACCTAGAACTCAGCGTCAGAAAAGTCAACATTTTATCAAAAAAAAAATGGATTTTGCACAAAATGCTATTTTCCACGCAGTGTGTTGTTGTTGCTTGTGTGTTTTGTTTTTTGGCCTTTTTGTTTGTTTGTTCTTTCACCAAGGAACCCCACAATTTTACATCTCTCCTGTGAAACACCCATGCCAGAAAGAAATACGTGAGAAGTACTGTTTCAGTTCTTACTTGTTGACTGGTAACCTGTCACTGAATTACAACAGTGTTAGACCTCTGTGCATTTCTGTGCTGTAACCCCCATTAGCAGACCCAGACCCAGGGAGTATAATTTTAATATTAAAATTCATCTAAGCCAGAGGGTGACCGGGCTGGTGCGTAGACAGCCAGGCCAATGATCGGACAAAAGATCAAAGACCAAAAACTTCCCCCATCGCGCTTCCACAGGAAACCTCAGAAAGGCACATGCGCACAGGTAATGGGCCATCAGCCACAACAATACTTTGGGGAGATTGCCTGATTCCCTCCGAATGCTTGCAACAAGCAAGACGTACCAAGGCAAGGTCCAGTTACATCATTCAGCCATCATGCAGCTATCACACAACCATTATCTTTCAGTTTCGGCTATTATCCTTTTCCGGGAAAAGGTCTGCCCCGAAGGCATGTTTCGCCCTATAACTAGACACCCCTTTGAGACCTATTTTGGAGCTCTCCTATGCTATACTAGCAGATCGTCACTCTGTTAGTTGAGACTCTCCTCATCTCCCTCTCTGTGCTGCGCATTTTCCTCTGCTTTGCCTTTTCTCTGACCAAAGACTTCAAGATCAGGTACAGCATCACCACTTCTAATTCCCTCCACTTTTCCCCTATCATTTTTCACCTCTTTTCATCTCGACAGTCCTTGTATGCTCGTGTGAGTGAATGCGTTGTGTGTGTGAGCGTGAATAAACTTTGCCAATTTTAGCAAATAAAAGACCATTTAAAAGAACACTTGACCTTTCTTTCTTTCTCATACAGTCTGACCCCGTAGACATAGGATAAAAAGATCTCACTGTGTTGTCCTGCCCTCTGCTTTGCCAAGTGGTGCTCTGCTAATTTCCCAAACTTTTATAAAATTCAAGTGTACCCCCAGAAGCCAGGGTAGTAGTGCCTTCAAGTGGGCTGTCAACTTCTGGCGATCCCATGAATTTCATAGGATGTTCTTAGGCTAGGAATTCTTAGAGGTGATTTTGCCAGTTCCTTCCTCTGAAATATAGCCTACAGCACCTGGTATTCGTTGGCAGTCTCCTATCCAAGTACTAACCAGGGCTGACGCAGGTTAGCTTCCAAGGTCAGACAGGATCCGGTACTTTAGGTGAGTCAGACCAACACCATCACAATTCACTTTTTTTAAAAAAAAATTGTATATAAAATCCCAAGATTAGTGTGATACAGCAACACAGATACAAAAAAGATTGGAAAAAAAATATTACAAATTATTACAAAAGGGAGGAAAGAGAGAAAGAGAGAAAGAAAGAAGGGAGGGAGGGAGGCAGGGAGGGAGGGAGGGAGAGAGAGAGAGAGAAAGAAAGAAAGAGAGAGAGAAAGAAAGAAAGAAAGAAAGAAAGAAAGAAAGAAAGAAAGAAAGAAAGAAAGAAAAGGTACTTAGCCATCAAACAATACATATCAATTCTTCACATTCAAACAAATCATTCCATTCACCCCCATAGAACCTTCCTGTCTACTTCCTCTTGATGAGGAGTGGTTGTAACTTTTTTTTTACAAAAAATTATTTAAAGCATCTCTTTGAAAATATATATTTGCAGAATCTGCATAGTTTGTCATTTTGCTAAAAAATTTCAACATACGTATTTAATTGTTTAACTGTTGTCAATATCACGATTCACTTTAACATTTATTGCACGGGTGCGTATTATGTTCCAACCACAAAACTACTGAAATCCCCACCTCCGGAAACCAAACCAAAACAAAAACCCCTCACCTTATAAGCAGCACAACCCCTTGCCCAGAATGGCCACTTCTGTGTTGTGGGAGAGCAGGGGGACGAGGTGAGAATAGGTCCAGCTATTTTCTTGCAGTTCAGTCCACTGCAAGGAACATCATCTATACAGAGGATTTCTGGATCTATTCCCCACTCATCCCCCTGCTCTCCAACAACATGGAAATGGCCAAGTTGGGCCTGCTGCACTGCTTTACAGGGTGAGGTTTTAGGTCAGGGCTTTCCAAACGGCGTGCCACGACACTTTAGTGCGTCGCCTGAAATGTGTAGGTGTGTCGCCTACAATCTTGGAAACATATATTATTATTTATAAATCCTATATTTTTAAAAATATATGAAACGTTTTCGTGAGATATGTTGTGTCCCCATACCTTTTGTTATTACAATTTATGTATGTGTCTATATTTCTTATAAGCGGTTAGTTTACCCTCCGGTTTGCTGGGAAAAGGGAATTACTGTGTCGCGAATTACTGAATTACTGCGTTCCAGGAAACTGGAAATTGCAACAGAACTCCTTGTGGCATTGCTGAAATCTCTGAGGCACCATCATGTTCTTCGAAGGGAGAACATCTTGCCCCGTTGGGCAAGACACTTAAGCATTGCCCTAGCAAGAGAACAGCAAGTCATTAATTAGTTGAACGTGAGTTTTTGCTTCTTTCTCAGAAGGCACACACACCTATTAAGAAATCTTCAACAAGTCTATTCCAAACTTTCAGGAGACTCTTTTGCTCAGATGGAGTCTCCTTTTCAAATAAAAATAAAAAGGTCAATAAAAAGAGTTCATGCTGTATTGTTGGCGTATGAACTATTATCAATGCGAAATGTTTAGCTGCCTCACTCACTTCGACAGCATCTGGAGTTTATTTCACAGGAGCCTGGAAGAGATACAAAGGCGCATGGTTTACCTCCAGGAATCTGGCAGTACCCTCCTAGGGATTCACAGGACTGAGTTTGCCCTGAAGAAAAGAAACAACAAATTAAAAGATTATTTGAGAAGGTGGCCATCATGCCAATAGAAATTGGCAGAACGGACGGCAGGTCAGGCAAGAATGGAAGGGCAGCGGGTTTAGACAGATGGACACGGAAAGGCAAGGCTCAATTGACCAACAGTTGTCAGTTTGAAAAAACAGCATCAACACTGTGCTTCAAAGTACTTAACGTGCATTATCTAATAATAAGTTCTAAAACTACCCATAGTGTAATCCACTATCATTATTGACCTCATATTCAGATGCGAAAACTGACGCTGAGATAGAGAACCAAAGTCACCTGATCAGTCCGTTATAAGACTGAGGCCATTTCCGCATGGGGTGACGGAATCGCCCTGTGCTGCTACTTATCGGGTCTTATGGCTCCCCGGTCCGGTCCAGACTGCTCCGGAGCAGTGCGTGCTCGTCGCTCTACACTGCTCTGGCGTAAAAAAAGTCAGCTTCCGGTTGGTCAACGGTCTCGACCAACCGCTGAAGCTCACCGGCCTAAAGCCCGCCCCCGGCAGATCGCAGGCTCGCATTGGTGCGAACCTGCAAATCTGCACAAGGGAGCAGGCTCGCACTGGCTCCGTGCTTTTGAAAAACCGAAAGAAACAGGTTTTTCAAAAGCACGCTGGACGACCACTTGGGGTCATTCTGGAGTGGGCTGGGGTGCGGATCTACGTTAAATAGTCCGGACCCAGTCCGCTCCCAGGTGCAGACGTCCTCCCTGGAGGACGGACTGCACCGTTTCAAATACCCCGTGCGGAAATGGCCTGAGACTTACATCTGGGACTTTCTAATTTGTAATTCAGATAAGAGTTGTTCACAGCACAGACAGGCAGACAGACAAACAAACATATACACGCATATGTGTACCTTTGCCAGATCGTTCTGCTTGGGAAGCTTTTGGAGGGATGAAAACAGACCAGACAACATTTAAGTTATAAATGAACAAAGGGAAGAACCTTGGTGCCTCACATAAACTAAATAACCACACCACACTCCTATATATGCAATTTCTCTCATATATGCTCTCCCTCTCCCCATTGAGACAGAGGGGGCAGCATTTGGGAGATTATCTGTGCTGTAGTTCAAAAATATATATTTTTTTCTAAATGTAAGATTGAACACACTGGCTGAAATGGC
This sequence comes from Cyclura pinguis, assembly GCA_030412105.1. NCBI lineage: Eukaryota > Metazoa > Chordata > Lepidosauria > Squamata > Iguanidae > Cyclura > Cyclura pinguis. The sequence continues at coordinate 8,703,970 of CM059599.1, read as the reverse complement.
CCTTATTTCTGTGAGTGATCAGGCTTGAACCTTACTTCTAAAGGTTTTAAAAAAAAACTTGCTTGGGTCCTCTCCCCATTTTGTCTCCCCATTATACAGGAAGGAAAAAAGGGAAACCAGGACCCTTCCTTCAGCTCAGCTTAGTTTGGACTTGCACTCGGGCTCCCCCTCCCTGAACTCTTTGCATTCCAGATGTCTGCACTATTAAAGGTTGGTGCCTGCATGTGCTTTTTTCCTCTTCCTTCCCAATTTTTCTTCCTTGTGTGCTGGACCCTTTAGACCATAAGCCTGAAGGCAGGGACTGTCTCATTACTATCTTCATAAACTACTATGGGAGCTTTGGCCATTTCTGCATTACACTGTTCTAGCGCTATTATTCCACTTTCAACATCCTGTGGAATTCTGGGGTTTGCAGTTTACTGAGGTCCAAGAGCTCTCGGGCTGCGAATTCTAAATGTCCCTCCCTAAATGGCAAACCCCGGGATTCCACAGGATCTTGAAAGTGGAATGATAGCACTACAATAGTATACTGCGGAATTGGCCTTTCTTTTTTCAGCTGAAGATCGGGGGAAGGAAGGGGGGAAGAATCTATTAGGATTGTTTGATTTTATTTTCACATTCTTTCTCTTTTTCTTTCTGTTGCTTATACATCTCCCTCATACATCCATACAAAGACACACACACATATGTAGAGGTTTTCTTCCTTCCTGGAGCTACATGGAAGAGAACAACAGTCACAGCAAAGAAAAAATAAAGAAACCGCTTTGCTCAAACTTTCTTTGAGATCTCTCCAAGTGCTGGTGAGATGTACCTCCCTCTAATTATAGAGATGTTGTATGAAAGCAATGTTGAAATATTAATTTGTACAAACATTGCGAGCAGGTCTTTCCTGCTCCTGTCCATCACAACATCTTTGCTTTCTGCCCATCCTTCTCCCAGCTCTTCCTCCTAGACCCAGGAAGACAAAGTGAGGGCTGTGGGCCTCATTTTGCACTGGGACTGCTATTCTGGCCCGCAGGGATTGAAAATGCTCCAGAATGCCCCCAAATTCACTGTAGGTGGTGTGGAGGTCATTTCCACTATATTTGGAGCTCCCCACAGAGCACCCCCAGGGTCAAAAAATATTTTTGCAACATTTTTGTTTGACAAAAACATTCTTTTACACCTTGAAATGCTCCAAAATGTTCACGTGGGGGTGCATTCCTACCACATTTTTAGTGGGGCCAAAATGTTTGAGGCTAGTATTGTGACCTCAAGAGAGAGAAGAAGAGGCAAGCAGAGCTCCATCCCGCCTGGGAGATGGAGATGATAGACCCTCCCTCCATCTTAGCTGCCCAATCCTGGGCTCAGAGGAAGAGAAGAAGAGGCAGTATTTGTGGGATTTAACCCCTTTCCGCAGTGCCATCCCCTTTCCTTTTGTTTCATGTGTTAGTCAGATTGTAAGCCTGTGGGCAAGAAACTGTTTTGTTGTCCTTTCACTTGTAAAGCGCCATGTACTGTGATGGTGCTATATAAATAAATGATAATGATGATGATGATGATGATGATGATGATGATGATGATGATGATCATTTAGGACCAAGAGATGCCTTCTTTGAAACCAAAAACGTGGTGAAATTGCCCCCAGACTACCTGTTACCCTGATTTCTGGGGTCCCTTGGGGGACACCTCAATGTGCTCCACGTGATGGGGAATGGAAACTACCCAGAGCATGAGCAATAGCAATGCGAGAGGCAGGGTAACCTAGCAGGGTCTTTTTTACCCAGTTTTTACAGGGTCAGGCCAAACCAAAAACCAAACAAAAAATGTCCAATAAATGATTTTATTGAATGAAAGTCTCACGCACCAACGCAATCACTCACACACTCACTCAAGACCTGTTAAGAAGCAAAAGAGAGGAAACTGGATAGGGGAATAATGAAGGGATTGTAGCTGGGGTAATACTGCACCTTTTCCTGAAGTCCTTGGTCTGGGAAAAACAGTGGAGAAATGGAGCTCAGCACGGAGAGGGCTGAGGGGATTACTCAAAGGACGGAGAAACGGTCAGCTGGGATGACTGGGAGTGATTCAAAGAACTGCTCAAAAACAGGGACTATTTGTAGGGGGAAAAGTACCTGGAGGGCTAATCCTTTCCCAGGGAAAACAATGAGTGTCACGTCGAGAAAGAAGCTCCACAATGGTAACTTCCTTTGCATGATGAGATTACAAGGTGTTGCCAAAGTCTCAGGATCTTCAGCTGCATTGGGTTGTGGTGTGACTTTATGTAAATGGTCCTTGCCTGATAGGATTTTATTACTATCCGTGGTCAACGTGGGAAAAAGATGCTAATCCCCTCAAGTCGGCTTCTCAGGGGCTGAGGACCTTTTGTCTTCTGTGGATTTGCACAGCTTGAGGTCTCCTGGGCCTACCTGACAGGTGATTTTACTGGCCTGACCTGGTTTTTGATCATTCGACAATTGCTGCCTACATGCCCATCCGGGTGACTTCTCAGGCACACAGAATCATATTTAATATCAAAATTGTAGACCCCGGGATAGGGTTTTTCCAGTGGAGTAACACACCTATGTGGGTGTGGGTGTGTGTGTGTGTGTGTGAGAGAGAGAGAGAGAGAGAGAGTGAGTGGGAGTGTGGTCTTCACTTCCAAGGAAGCCAAGTGCAACATCCCTGGCATTCCACAGTTGCCCACACGTGTTCTAGACTCAGAACAGTTGTCATTGGTCTAAAGATGCAGGAAGCCTCACAATATTGCTTGTGGATGGAAGACTGACAAGGCATACCAGGTGCTGTAAGCTAGAAAGGAAATGACAAAACCACCTCTGAGTATTCCTTGCCTAAAAGAAACCTATGGAATTATAGAGTCATACAGTCATAGAATCATAGAGCTCAAAGAGACCCCAGGGGCCATCCAGTCCAACCCTCTGCTATGCAGGAACCCACATCAAAGCACTCCCTCTGACAGATGGCCATCCAGCCTCTGCTTAAAAACCTCCAAAGAAAGAGACTCCACCACACTCCCAGGCAGCATGTTCCACTGCTGAACATCTCTGACCATCAGGAAGTTCTTCCTGAGGTTTAAATGGAACCTCTTTTCCTACAGTTTGAATCCATTGGTCCTTGTTCTAGTCTCTGGAGCAGTGGAAAACACACCTGGGGTTGCCATAAGTCAATAAGTGTATGGACACACACTCACCAAGGTGTGGATGCATCCATTCTGAACTGGATCAAGCCTCCCCAAAAGTTTCTTTGGTATCAAAACCAGACACATATCACAGCAATAAGATGAGCTTGATTGGTGATACTAAGGCATCAGCTGGTCGATAGGAGAGAAAATGGTTACAGTCCTTTCATACAAGGGTTGTCAATGTGGCAGGTCCAGGGATCACTTTTCTGTTCTTGGATTCATTGGGGCTCCATGGGTTATCCAAAAATACAAGCTTCCCCCACTTACCTGACAGTTTAGAGATGGGAACACTCTAAAGAAAATGGAATTGGTTAAAAAACAGAACCCACATACTGGACTGTAGGGACCATGAAGGACTTATAGAGGATCACTTGGAACCTTTCTCATAGTTTGAATCCACTGGGTTGCACCCTATTCTCAGGGCTAGCATAGGATACAGCATTAGACTACAACTCTGGAGACCAGAGTTCAAATTCCTTCTCGGTCATGGAAAATCACTGGATGACCTTGAGCAGCTCATACTCTCTCAGCCTCTGAATAAGCCAAAGGCAACCCTCCTCTGAATAAATCTGGCTAAGAAAACCGTGCAATAAGTTCACCCTGGGGTTGCCATAAGCCAGAAACACCTGAAAGGCACACAGTAACACCATTAAACAAGCTTGGTCCATCTTGTGCCTGACAGCCATTCAGACATTTGGAGAGTAGTTTGTGACTCAGTGCAGAAAGAAATCTGTGGCTTGAGGATGGAGCAACCAAAGCTTCAGAAAAGGGCTTATCATGACATGTTCTGTTGAGTGGTCATGGCACGTTCAGACTGATAGTTGTGAACAGCTCTCTAGTAACTTCTCTTCTTTTTAACAACAGTCACCCAGAAGGAAAATGATTTTTTTTAAAAAAAAAAAAAAAAAGGAATGTCCCTCATCCACAGCCAGTTTCTCCTTTTTCAGAGAATATAAAGCTTCCAGTACTTCCCATTTACCAGCGCTTAGTTAATGATCTGGAAATTTTGACCAAGGAGCACTATGAAAATCCACATGAGAACCAAGGCCAAGAGAGGTTGTGCATACCCAGTTAGGGAGTTTGTTAGATATTATGATATGTGACTGGTTTGGTTACTGTTAGGTAGTGTGGAGAGCATTTCTACCAGGTCTGGAGAACCCCAAAGGGCACCCTCCCAGGATCAAAAACCATTTTTGCCAAGTTTTTTTTTAAACCAAAACGTGTGTGTGTGTGTGTGTGTGTCAAAGTTTGTGAGTTTGTCTGTGTCGGTGAAGACCTGACCTCATATGATTGGCTCTGTCAGGCAAAGACCTCCTATGATTGGCTTCCTAAGAAGATTCTATGGAATCCTGGGGTTTGCAGTTTAGGGAGGACCCTTTAGAATTCTCAGCCAGAGAGCTCTTGGGCCTGGCCGGTCACGATGGAGATGAGGCCTAGCAGCAAGGAGGAGGGCAGTGTATTCCCTCAGGAACCCAACCTCTGTATGTTAATAACTCTGAATACAGATTGGATTGGGAAATATGGGGAAAAGTTACAGGTACTGGACAAGACAGTTTGGGGACTTAGAGACACAGGATCTCAAATCTTTCTAACAAGTATTACCTATGAGAAAATAAAATCCTAGGCAATGCCAGGTATATATGCTAGTATAATATATAACATAATTTTATTTATAGATAGATAGATAGATATCCCTGAAATGCTCCAAAATGCTCACAGGGAGGTGGGGTGAATTCCCAAGATATTATTGGGAGAAGCAGTCCAGTGCTGTGGCCTCGACAGAGGCCCTTTTCGCACCTTACCTTTTAACGCCGCTGGGTTGGGGTCGTGAAAAGCCTGGGCAGGAAGGCTCTCGCAAGCCTCCTGCTTCAGCTCCGCAGCTCCTTCCCGCTCGTGCGAGAGCCCCGCCCGTGCCGCGCCCCTTCCTTCCACAGTGCAGCCTGGGAGTTGGAGGCTGCACTGAGGAGAGGACGCACGACCGGCCCGGCTCCGGAGGCTCCGCATGGCAGGTGAGTGCAGCCCAGGCCCGTGAGCATTACGCAAGCGCGGGTCATTTTCGGCTAAAAACCGAAAATAAAAAAATGCTTGTTCACTGAGCTTGAGGGCCTTGAGCATTGCGTAAATGGGAGTGCGTCATGCAGACCGCTCCTCACATTTACGCGATGCTCAAGGGGCCCTTTCGCTTGCAAAGTGCCGTGCAAAAAGGGCCTGAGAGAAAAAAAAGGCAGCAGAGTTCCATCATGCCTAGGCCTAGAAGCAGATGAAAGATCCTCCCTGCATCCTAACTACTGTTGTGGGCAGCCAGAGAATTGAGACTAGCAGTTTCAGAAAACAGGAGTTTATTTTACTGCGCAGGGATCTCAGTGGAATTAAATTCCAAAAAGACTGAGAGAGCCCGGTTTTTGGTTCCAGCATATCTTTTATACTGTCTAAACAACAAATACAGGAAATGATTACCATATAAGAAAAGTGTACAAATTACAATAGTTCAAGATTACAGTTTCAAAATGAAGCATCTCAGGACAGGGAGTATTCGCCCTTGGTTGCATTGGCTCCCAAACTCCCTTTATTCCAAGCATTGCCAAGTCCACATACCTAAACCTTCGATAAGATAGGAAGCGCAGCTGTCCGACTTATTTCTCTCTATTTTTCTACTCAAGCAAACAACTTCTACAATTTAACCCTCCATCACTACAACACCTGGTAGAGAGAGACAAGAAGAGGCAGGCACAGCTCCACAATGCCTAGACCCACAAGCAGATGAGAAATCCTCCCTCTGTCCCAAATAGCACTGATCTGGGCCATTTCCACACTAGCCTGTTATAGTTCTCTCATTCCACTTTCAACACCCTATGGAATCCTGGGGTTTGCAGTTTAAGGAGGGGCCTTGGAGCCTTTGAGGCCCCTCCCTAAACTGCAAACCCCAGGATTCCACAGGATATTGAAAGTGGAATAATAGTACTATAACAGGCTAGTGCAGAAATGGCCCTGGCCTTGGAGAGAGAGAAAAGGTATGCATAGCTCCATCATGCCTAGATGCAGAAGCAGATGAAGGGCCCTTCCTCCATCTTAACTGCCACATGCAACATTTAAAAAATGATAATAATTTAGGCCCAGGAGATGTCTTCCACAGTTGCTCACCCCTGTTCTAGACTCAAGAGGAGTTCCTATTGGTCTAAAGATCCAGGAGGCCTCACAATACTGCATGTGGGGCTCTGCTGGCATTTGCCAGTTGTTGTCGCCTTTGTGCCCATTCATTCCCTTCTCTTGGGGAGCTCTTTGTCACAGTTTCTTGGATCTGCACTAGGGTTCTTCCAAACATTTTTTTTTAACATTAGGAGTGTGGTTTGGTGAGGTGATCCTATGATTTGAAGGATCAATTTTCTACCCTTAAAAAAAAAAATAGAGTAACAGTGCTATAATGCAAACTCGTTTGGGTGGTTCACTGACGAACTGCAGCAGTGAGGCATTTGTTACTGTATATGTTCAAGTTGTTTCTCATTTATGGTGACCCTAAGGTGAACCCAGCACAAGGTTTTAGTGGCAAAATTTGTTCAGAAGGTGGTTGTGATTCCTTCCTCCTAAACAGAGGTTGCGAGTTCTTCAAGGTCACCCAGTGGGTTTCCATGCCCAAGTGGGCATTTACACCAGAGCTTTCCAAACTTTTCATGTCGGTGACACACTTTTTTACACATTCTTCAATTCACGACACAGTAATTTCAGTTTTACTAGCAAACCGGAGGTTAAACTAACCCCTTATAAGAGATACAGACACATACATAAATTGTAATAACAAAATGTATGTAAATTGTAAAAACAAAATATATGACAACATTTCATATATTTTAAAAAATATATGATTTATCAATAATAACATACATTTCCAAGACTGTAGGAGACACACCTACACACTTCAGGCGACACACTAATGTGTCGCGGCACACCATTTGGAAAGCCCTGAATTACACCCTGATCTCCCAAAGTCCTCATCCTCATCCAACACTCCAATGACTACATCTTGCTGTCCTGCAAAGTAGGGATACAGATAGGGATATCTAGGGGTGGCCATCTGTCTGAAGTGCTTTGCATGTGGCTTTCTGCATAACAGAGGTTTGGACTTGATGGTCCTTGTGATTTGGAGCTCCATGATTCTATAACTTATCAGGGAGTACCAAGATAGGGAGATCTAAATACCCTGAAGGCACCAGATCCCATCTGATCTTGGAAGCTAAGCAGGTTCAGCCATAGTTAGTACTTGGATGGAAGACTGACCAGGCATACCAGGTGTTGTAGGCTAGGAAGGAACTGGCAAAACCGCCTCTGAGTATTCTTCGCCTAAAAGAAACCTATGGAATTCATGGGGTCACCATAAATTGAGAACTGTACAAACGCACACACAATGTAGAGGCCCATTCTGAGCTCAAGCAAGCCTCCCCAAAAGTTTCCTTGGTGCCAAAACCAGACACATATCACCAGAATAAGATGAGCTTCATTGGTGATATCGATGCATCAGGTGGTCGATAACAGAAGTAATGTTTACAGTCCTTTAATTCAAGGGTGGCCAATGTGGCAGGTCCAGAGATCACTTTTCTGTCCCTGGATTCATCGGAGCTTCATGGATCATGCAAAAATACAGACCTCTCCCACTTATCTGACAAGTTAGGGAGCAGAGCACTGTCAGAAAATGGAATTGGTTATAAAGCAGAACTCACGTATTAGACCATAGGGTGCATGAAGGACTTACAGAGGATCACTTGAGATCTTTCTTGTAGTTTGAATCCATTGTGTTGCATCCTGTTCTAAGAGCCAGTATAGCAAAGAGCATTAGACTCCAGCTCTGGAGACCAGAGTTCAAATCCCTACCTGGTGAGTGGAAATGCATTGGGACACCTTGGGCAAGTCACACTCTCCCAGACTCAGAGGAAGGCAAAGGCAACCCTCCTCTGAACAAATCTTTCCAAGAAAACCCTGTAATAGGTCCGCCTTACAGTCACCATGAGGAAGAAACACCTGAAGGACACACACAGCACTATCACTAAACAAGCTTACTCCATCTTGTGGCTGACAGCCATACAGATATTTGGAGAGTAATTGTAATTCGTTGCAGGCGGAAATCTATGACTTGAGGATGGAGCAACCAAGGCTTCAGAAAAGGGCTTACTATGACATGTTCTGTTGAGTGGTTGTTCAGACTGTCAGTTGTGAGCAGCTCTCCTGCAACTTCCCTTCTTTTCTAATAATGGTCACTCAGAAGGAAAACAGCTTTAAAAAAAAAAAAAGAATGTCCCTCATCCACAGCCAGTTTCTCCTTTTTCAGAGACTATAAAGCTTCCAATGCTTCCTATTTACTAGCCCTTTGTTAATGATCTGGAAATTTTGAGGAGTTACAGCTAAATTAAATAATTGACTATATTATATTAAGTATTATATTATATTATATTATATTATATTATATTATATTATTATGGAATTTATTAATATATTAAGAGATAAATTGATATTGATATTGTAACAGTATTGTAACATTACTGTAACATGGAAATAGTTATAACTACTGTTAAAATAAATTCTAAAACAAATGAATGATCTGGAGGTTGAATTTGCTGTCCTGTCATAGCTAATGAAGAGGAAAGCAAGGAAACCACAAATAATCTCAGACCTTCTGGATGTTAGAAAGTTACTGTGAGATTTATTCTAGTGCTTTTAGGTAGCCATAATGTACAGAGAAAAGCCAGAATCAGCAAGCGTGGTCTTGCCTACACTTTTCCATTTCTTCTGTGGCTGAAAAGTGGAATGAGAGGGAATTGTTGGGACTGTCCCTGTTAAATGGGAACAGTGGGAGCATGTGGGATTCTTGAACTGGCAAGAGGTTGCCCTAGATGGCTTCTGAGGTCCCTTCCAACTATAAGATTGATTCGCCTACTCCCATCTTTTTTCATCTCCAGTAAAATCACTCTTTGTTTTGGGGCCCAGAATATATAGAAAAGCCTCATGATTGTCGTGGTACCACATAAGTCCAACAAGATGAACGAGAAGCACCATGGAAAGCCCCGTGAGGACCAAGGCCAAGAGAGCTTCTGCATACCCAGTTAGAGAATCTATTAGATACTATATGTGACTGGTTTGGTTACTTGTTAGCAGGCCATACGTACCCACACACTTTGAAATGGTTTGATTGGTGAAATATGATTCAGTTGGCAAGATGTATTAATTGGCATTGATGAAAAGAACGGTGCCCTGATACGACTGAATGGCCACGCAGGGCAAGAGGAAGATGCTGGCTGAACTGATGCACAGCAAAGTAGGTCAGAGATCCCCTCCAGGCATCACCAGGTCATATTCAGGAAATCACCAGGTAACTCCAGAGGTAATAGGCTTAAGCTAACAACTCTGCATTCGGGCAATAGCAACAAAGAAGTTCCCGCCAAACAACTAATTGTTTCAACCCTTCTTCCCGCTGATCTGTGAATTTCTCTGTTGTCCCCACACCTGTCCAAACAGAGCTATCACAATGTCCATTATCTCTTTGTTGCCTAAAGCTAAGATTACTAGCCCAGTCCAGACCTCATTGTTCACTCTGCAAACTCCATTGTTTACTCAGCTGAACAACCTTTCAAACCCATTCCCTCCAGGCAGAAATTGGGTTTAAAAACCCACGGTTTTGAGCAGCTAGACACAGTACATCGCTTGCTTGTTGCCATGTTGTCACTCTGAATCCCAATGATGAACTGTCCTTAGGCACAAATCTAAGCCACATCACTATTTCTTTGTTGCTCTCTGGTTGGCAACCATCACTTTCATCACTCTTGAAATCTATGAACAATTTTCCTCCCTTTCTTCAACAGCCAGCATTGTGTGATTTCATGAGTGTTTATGCCTTGTGTGTGATTGTTAATTCCTTTAATAAAACACATTTTAGTCTACTTTTGAGTCTTTGGCTGGTTTTTCCCAGCAGAGACCCCATAAACATTGGTGGAAAGATCTCGCTAGGGTATGCTCCTCTTGCAGGCCTCCTGACTTGAGCTAATAATTCACCACGTTTGCCCCGAATCACAAACGTTTTAGGGTAACAATTATTGCCCCCAAATTTGTAGCATGCTTTTTCTCATCAGTGCAAGGACCATGAATTTGAAGTTCACTGCTTTTCCTACCGGAAGCTTCATTAACCATGCACTATAATAATAGACCAGAACTACTCCAACCTGCAAACAGTGCTTATAATGTAATGCAAGTGTGTGCAACTCCTTGAGGTTTGGAACCACGCATGCCTCCCATAGGAACCTGGAGGACTATATCAGAACCCTACTGTGAAACTTCAATCATAAAGTCATAGAATCATAGAGTTGGGAGAGACCCCAAGGGCCATCCAGTCCAACCCCATTCCGTCATGGAGGAATACACAACAAAAGCACTTTCCCCAGATGGCCATCCAGCCTTTGTTTAAAAGCTTCCAAAGAAGGAGACTCCACCACACTCCAGGGCAGCGATTCCACTGCTGAACAGCTCTTACTGTCAGGAAGTTATTCCTAATGTTTTGTTGGAATCTCTTTTCCTTTAGTTTGAAGCAAATGCTCTTTATCCTAGTCTCTGGACCAGCAGAAAAGAAACCTAACCCATCTTCCACATGACATCCTTTCAAATATTTAAACATGGCTATCATGTCACCTATTAGCCCTCTCTTCTCCAGGCTAAACATACCCAGCTCCCTAAACCAGTCCTCATAGGAATATCATAGAATTGTGGGATGTCTTCATAGAAATTAAATACACCTCTTCTCCAGAGGAGGATTTGGTCTCCAATGGCATTTTCTATGGCTTATTGGGCTCAGGTGGCTGATTATGGACAAAAGGTCTTGTGATTTGATTCTTCTGGAGCACAATTTAGCACTGCACTGTATGGTGGCCATGAGAATTCTCGTCCCATAGCCACCTGTGTCCCTAACTCATCCACAGCCTCTACAAAGTACAGAGGAGGTCCTTGATTGCTATGTGAGTCAGACTGGTCAGATTGAGACTCCCTCAGACTGACGAAGATGAAAGGACCTTCGCCATAGTCCTTTGTGATGGGGGAGTAACTCTAGAAGAGAGAGGCCAGGCTAGGTTCAGAAATTGTCACAACTACTCTTCTGGGCAAAAGTTTGCTTACACTCACGCTCATCATGGGCGTGATTTGGTGCGATGGTTGCAGCTCTTGCTTATTGTCAATATCATATAGGCCTACTGGGTAGCTGTGAAATTAAGTCCACATGCACTCATGAAAAACTATGGATGCATTTAGGCCATAGAATTATCCAAACTGGTGGCCCCAGCCAAAAGAGGTATCATTTTCACCAGGCCTAAGTTATGACTGGCAGTATACAAAAAGACAGTTTGCAATTTATATGTTTAATCTGTGTTTAATTAGCTGATCATTAAACACTTCTGATATCCTGATCGCCTGATTCAGTTTAGCTCTACTTCATTTCCACAAGCAATGATCCACATCTTAGATTATGAAATTGGTGTGTAGCATCTTCCGTTAATGCCACAATTTGCTGGTAGACTTCTGCCAGAGGGACAGGCTTCACGCAGTGGCAGTTTTTTTCGCCAGTTTTTTTCAGGCTTCTGTTGCTAGTCGTCTCCCTGGACAGAAAAGAAACCAAAGATTCTATTATCAATGAGAATATGTATTGCTCTGCAAAATGGATACAGGCTTAAGAGAGAAAGAGAAGAAGGTGAAGGTCCTAATCTGACCAGAAATCCACAACCAAATGGCAGGCTGGTGACATCAACCAAATGGTGACACCTCATGCCAAAGTGGCCACTGCCACTGGCTTTATATAGATCAGGGGGGAGCATGTGCAATGAATGAGATCAGGCAGCTCCCAAATGCTACATCTGCACCCCCAACAAGTTACTCTTCCTCCTCATTTTTTTTTTAAATTATCTTGATTGAGAGACAATATTTCACCTCAAAACTGACCAAAATTGCCAAGAAACACCTGGAAAGGTGGTAGCTTAAGATGCCCACCCTCCCCTAGAATTCTCCAAGCCTCCCTAAAAGGACCCCCACAGCAAAACAACCTGTTTCTTTCTCAAAAGACTAATTTGTGGGGGGGGGGGGTGTCTTAGAATTTCATGTCACAAAAATCGATATTTTATCCAAAAATGTGGATTTTGCACAAAACGTTATTTTCTGCATAGTGTTTTGTTGTTGCTGTTGTTTGTTTTGTGGGGGTTGTTTTCTTGTTTGTTTTGTTTGTTTTTGCACCAAGGAACTCCACATTCTTAGGCAAATTATAAATATATTTTCTGCCACTGCCTATGTTGTCAACAGGATGTCTCAATGTGGCGAGACACCATTTCTCACTGCGGAGGAAAAAACTGTCAAATATTCTTTACATCTCTCCTGGGAAGCACCCCTGCAAGAAAGAAATGCATGAGAAGTACTACCTCAGTTCTTACTTGTTGGCTGGCAACCTGTCACTGAATTACGACGGTGTTAGTCAGACCTCCGTGTGCGTCTATGTCTTCAGGTCATCTGCCAACTTTTGTTGACCCCATGAATTTCATAGGGTGTTCTTAAGCTAGGAATTCTCAGAGATGTTTTTGCCAGTTCCTTCCTTGGAGATATAGCCTACACCACCTGGTATTTGTTGGCAGTCTCCTGTCCAAGGCCATTTCCGCATTAGCCTGTTATAGCACTATGATTCCACTTTCAACGTCCTATGGAATCCTGGGGTTTGCAGTTTCTGGCCCCTCCCGAAACTGCAAAGCCCAGGATTCCATAGGACGTTGAAAGTGGAATCATAGCGCTATAACAGGCTAATGCAGCAATGGCCCCCGTACTAACTAGGGCTGACCCAAGTTAGATTTCAAGGTCAGACAGGATCTGGTGCCTTTGGGTTAGTCAGACTTAACACCATCACAATTCACTTCAACAATCATTTCATGGGTCAGAATTCTGTTCCAACCACACAACTACTGAAATCACACACACACCCAAAAAAACCCCACACCTTATAAGCAGCACAGCCCCCTGCCAGGGATGGGCCATTACTGTGTTGTTGGAGAGCAGGGGGATGAAGTGGGAATGGGTCAAGCTATTTTCTTGCAGTCAATGCACTTCAAGGACATCATCTACAGAGAGCATTCCTTGAGGTCTCTGCAGAGGCCAGTCACAGTGTGTCCAGCTACAGGAAAATCACTGGATGTGTCCTCGCTCATCCCCTGCTCACCAACAGCATGGAAATGGCCATGTTGGGGCTACTGCACTGCTTTATAAGATGAGGTTTTGGGGAGTAGCTCGGGGAGACATAACTATAGTGATGGCAATATCAGGAGACATCTCCTAATGCAGGATTTTGGTTGCAATCATTGCTGACATTCTTCCAGGAAAATGGAAATTGCAAGAGAACTCCCAGTGGCTTTGTGGAAATCTCTGGGGCACTATCATGTTCCACTATCACAATTCACTTTAATAGTCATGTTCTTCAAAGGGTGACGTCCCCATTGGGCAAGAGACTAAGGGAGAACATCTTGTCCCCTTGGGCAAGAGGCTCAAGCGTTGTTGCAGAAAGAGAACAGTGCGTAATTTATTAGTTTTTGACGTTTAGTTTAGACGAGTTTTTGTTTCTTTCTCAGAAAGCACACACCACACCCACTGAGAAATCTTCAACAAGTCTATTCCAACCATTCAGGGGACTCTTTTGCACAGATGGAGTCTCCTTTTCAAAAGAAACCCAGGTTCATAAAAAGAATTAATTCTGTTTTGTCTGTGTTCGAATCATTAGCAATCCAAAGGACTTAGTTGCCTCACTTACTTCGGCAGCATCTGCCATTTATGCCGCAATTTGCTGGAAGAGATCCATAGGGACATGGTTTACTCAGAGGAACTTCGCAGTAGCCTCCCAGTGCTCTACAGAACTCCGTTGGCCCTGTACAAAAAAAAAAAAAAAAGACAATTTAAAAGATTGTTATTTGAGAGGATATCCATCATTCCAATAGAGACTGGCAGAATAGACGGCTTGTCATGCAAGAAAGGAAGGGCAGCAGGTTTAGATGGATGGAAATGGAACAGAAAGACTCATGTAAACAACAGCTGTCAGTTTGAAACAACAACAGTAACTCTGTGTTTCAAAGTACTTGACATGCATTATCTAAGCATAAGCCTTACAACAACTCCACAGAGTGGTTTAGTGTTATTATTGCCCCCATACTGCAGATGCAAAAACTGAGGCTGAGATGGAGAACCAAAGTCATCTGATCAGTCCATTAAACAAGTGAGACTTATATTTGGGACCTTCTAATTTGTAATTCAGATGAGGGCTGTTCACAGCACAGACAGGTAGGCACATACATACAAACACATGTGTACCTTTGCCAGATCTTTCCTGCTTGGGAGCAGATAATACTTAAGTTATAAATGAACAAAGGGAGGTCCCCTCCTGCCTCACATAAAGTAAATAACCACACCACACATCTTCTCTCATCCATATTCCCCCTTTCCCCACTGAGACAGTGGGGGCAATGTTTGGCAAACTATCCGTGCTGTAGATTTTTTTAAAAAGTTATTTTTCAGACCTCTAGTATTGAACACACTAGGTGAAATGGCCCCGATTCCTCTGAGTGATTCAGGCTTGAACCTTGCTTCTAAAGGTTTTTTTTTCTAAAAAAAAAAGCTTTCTTTGATTTTCCCTCTCCTAGTTTTGTCACACACTGGGGCTCCCCCTCTCTGAACACTTTCCATTATAGCCGTCTGTGATAAGAACATTGTACTACTAGTTGGTGCTTGCATTTGCTTTTTGCCTCTTCCTTCCCAATTCCTTTTCCTTTTGTGCTGGACCCTTTAGACTGCAAGCCTGAAGGCAGGGATTGTCTCATTACTGATCTTCCAAACTATTGTGGGGGCTTTTTTTATTTTTTAGCTGAAGATTGCGGGGGAGGAATGGGCAGAAAAGAACCTATTAAGATTGTTTGATTTTATTTTCATATTCTTTCTCTTTCTGTTGCTTGTACACCTCCCCCGTGCATACATACACACATACACACAGTTTAATTAGAGGTTTCCGTCTTACCTGCAGCTGCATGGACGAGAAGAAGGACCACAGCAACGAGAAAAAAAAGGCACCGCATTGCTCAAGCTTTCTCTGTGATCTCTCCAAGTGCTGGTGAGACGTAGCTCCCTTTATTTATAGAGCTGCCGTGTGAAAGCAATGTTGAAATATCGATTTGCACAAACACCGGAAGCAGGTCTTTCCTGCTCCTGTTTCAAAATCTTTGCTTTCTGACCATCCCAGCCTTTCTCCCTAGACATGAGTAGGCAAAGTGAGGGCTGTGGGCCTCATGTCACACTAGAGCCACTGTTGCAGCCCCCAGGGACCAAAGATGCTCCACAATGACCCCGAATGTGCTCTGGGTGGTGTGGAAGGCATTTCCACCAGGTCTGGAGAAACACCCCCAGCATCTAAAACAATTTTCGCAAAACATTATTTATTTTTTGCCCTGAAATGCTCCAGAATGGTCATGGGGGGGGGGGAGATGCATTCCCACCGCATTTGGCTTGGGGGGTGGGCATGCCAGTACTGTGGCCTTGAGAAAGAGAAGAGACAGGCACAGCTCCATCATGCCAAGGCCCAGAACCGTATTAAAGCTCCTCCCTCCATCTTAAGTGCCATGTGCTATATAAATAAATGATAATGTTAATAATTCAGGCCCAGGGGATGCCTTTTTTGAAACTGTAAACATGGTGAAATTGCCCCCAGATCCCCTAGAGAGGTGTTTGGGACACACACACACACACACACACACACACACACATATGTTGCCGCTGTTTCTAGCCCAAGCTTGTGGGATATTAAGATATCATTTTGATATCAATAATTTGGCCTTCTCTACCCATTCCTCTCCACGTGCTTGCGAGGCCCCCGGACAAGCACGCACACAGGCGCGGCCGACAATAGCCGAACCATTCACATCCTGATCTAGGCAGGCCAGTCATTGCCGAACGCAGCTTCAGGAGACCTCAAGGCAAGTGCCATATTATGTATGCACGCTACCTACAAAAGATCCCCTGCCCTGCGCAGGCAGCTTGATGGTCGGACTGTACAACTCTCAAGCACTCCGCGTTTGCATACTGGCTACTCTATGGACAATCTGGCTATAACTCAATCATCTAAAGTACTGACCTTTCGGAGGCTTTGTCTCCAGCCCAAAACTCATTGTGTTCCCCAAGTACGGACTAGCCTGCGGCCACATGTTTCCCTATAAGAACCCCTGACTTTGAGCGCTTCCTTGGATCGCTCTTGGCTTCCATCCCGCCTTGCTGTCGCTTTGTCCAGCGAGCCTTCCCCTCAGCCCCACGCACTGAGAATCCACGCTCCCCAGCTTCTTTGCTTTTAACCGGGCTTCAGGACAGGTATAGTATTTCCCATACCAAACCTCCTCTCAAAATCCCTCTATCCCACTCCTACCTTTATTTCTATAGGTCCTTGTGTGAGTGTGTTGCATACACGTGTTTGATTGTATTTCAATAAAACAATTATTATTATTTTCAACTTCTACCTTTCATTGACTCTGCCTGACCCCGTAGACGTAGGGTTCAAGATCTCGCTACGTTACCCTGCCTCTTGCATTGCAAACTTGTGCTCTGTGCTAATTCCGTCCCCACTGTTTGAGCACATTCCCTCCCGGGACCCCCAGAAATCAGGGTAACACATATATATGGTGGGATCAGGTGCAGTCCTCACTTCCAAGGAAGCAAAATGAAGCCCCTTAGCCTTCCACAGTTGCCCACCTCTATTCTAGATTCAAGGCAGTTCCCATTGGTCTAAAGATACAGGAGGCCTCACAATATTGCTAGCGGGGCTTTGCTGACATTTTTGCAGTTCCTGTTGCCTCTCTGTCCAGTTATTCCATTCGATTGGGGGACTGTTTGTCACAAGACTCTTGGATCTGCACTAGGGTTCTCCCATTTCTTAAAAAAATATTAGGAGTATTATTTAGTGAGGTGATCCTATGTTTTAAAGAATAAATTTTCTACCCTTAAAAAAAAAACTAGAGATACAGTGCTATAGTGGAAACTATCATTTGGGTAATTCACTGCAGTAAGGCATTTCTAATTGTATGTGTTCGAGTAGTTTGCCACTTATGGCAACCCTAAGGTGTACATAGTAGAGTGTTTTCTTGGGAAAATTTGTCCAGAAAGGAGTTGTCATTCCTTCCAGCTCAACAGAGGTTGGGACTTCTCCAAGGTCACTCAGTGGGTTTCCATGCCTAAGGGAGCATTTCCACCTTGGTCTCCCAAAGTCCTCATCCTCTTCCAACACTCTAATCACTACACCTTGCTGTCTTGAAAAGTAGGGATAGCTTTGCTTGTGGCTTCCTGCACAGCAGAGGTTTGGACTGGACAGTCCTCATGATCTCTTTCAACTCCATGATTCTATGATTCTATGACTTATCAGGGAGTACCAAAGTAGGGAGGCCTAAATATCCTGAATACACCAGATCCCATCTGGTCTTGGAAGCTAAGCAGGGTTGACCCGGTTAATACTTGGATGGAAGACTGACAAGGCATGCCAGGTGCTGTAGGCTAGGAAGGAACTGGCAAAGTCACCTTTGAGTATTCCTTGCCTAAGAAAACCCTACGGAATTAATGGGGTCACCATAAGTTGAGAAGTGTGTGGATACACACTCACCAAGGTAGGGGGTTCATTCTCAGCAGGATCAAGGCTCTTCAAAATTTTCCTTGGTACCAAAACCAGACACATATCACTACTATAAGATGAGCTTCATTGGTGATACCGAGGCATCAGGTGGCCAATAGCAGAGGAAATGGTTACAGTCCTTTAATTCAAGGGTGGCCAATGTGGCAGGTCCAGGGATCACTTTTCTGTCCCTGAATTCATCGGGGCTTCATGGATTATCCAAAAATACAGGCTCCCCCCACTTATCTGACAGGTTAGCACCAGGAGCAATGTCAGAAAGCAGAACTGGGGAAAAAATAGAACCCGTGTACTGCACTGGAGGAAGCATGATCACTTGGGATATGTCTTGTAATATGAATCCATTGAATCCATTGTATTGCACCTTACTCTCAGTGCCAGTGTAGCATTGAGCATTAGACTACAAGGCCATTTCCACACTAGCCTGTTATAGCGCTATGATTCCACTTGCAACATCCTATGGAATCCTGGGGTTTGCAGTTTTGGCCCAACTCTGGAGACCAGGGTTCAAATTCCTGCTCACCCATGCAAACTCGCAGGGTGACCTTGGGCAGGTCACACTATCTCAGCCTCAGTGAAAGGCAAAGACAACCCTCTTCTGAACAAATCTTGCCAAGAAACCCCTGTAATAGGTCTGCCTTACAGTCACCATGAGGTGGAAACACCTGAAAGACACACAGCAACATCATTAAACGAGCTTGGTCCATCTTGTGCCCAACAGCCATACAGATATTTGGAGAATAGCTTGTAACAGTGCAGGACGAAATCTGTGACTTGAGGATGGAGCAACCAAGGCTTCAGAAAAGGGCTTATTATGATATGTTCTGTTGAGTGGTTGTGGCACACTGTGTACTGGAAGACACACAGCAACACCATTAAACAAGCTTGGTCCATCTCGTGCCTGACAGTCATTCAGATATTTGCAGACTTTGCAACTCAGTGCAGGAGGAAATCTGTGACTTGAGGAAGGCTTCAGAAAAGGGCTTATTAGGACATGTTCTGTTGAGTGGTCGTGGCACATTCAGACTGTCAGTTGTGAGCAGCTCTCCTGCAACTTCCCTTCTTTCCTAACAACGGTCACCCAGAGGGAAAGCGGATTAAAAAAAGGAATGTCCCTCATCCGCAGCCAGTTTCTCCTTTTTCAGAGAACATGAACCTTCTAATGCTTCCCATTTACCAGCCCTTAGTTAATGATCTGGAGGTGGAATTTGTTGCTTACACAATCATTCCCCTAGCTAGTGAAGAGGGAAGGCAAGGAAACCCTCATAAATCCCAGATTTCCTGGATGTTAGGAAGTTATGGTGAGATTTATTCTGGTGCTTTTAGGTAGCGGTAAAGGACAGAGAAGCCAGAATCGGAAACCCTGGTTGTGCCTACACAGTTACATTTGCTCCGCATAGTTTTTGCGCATATAACCCTGGGGGCCTAGTTTTCATATTTCTCTCCCTGGGAGGAGTGCACCTCAGCCTGTGGGGCTCCTTCTCCTTCCCCTCCATTGTTTCATAGGATGAAAACTGGAATGCATGCTGGGTTGGACTAAATGAGCCATGAGGCCCCTTCCCGTTCTATGATTCTGTGACTGTACCATCTAAAAAGCATCCCCATGAGGTCAGGATGACATAAGTTATTAATGAGAAACACATAAGAGAGGCTGCAGCAGTGTTTATGAATGTAATGAAGGTGTGTGCAACTCCCTGAGGTCTGGGGCCACACATGCCTTCCTCAGGAACATGGTGGGCTATACCAGAACTATACTGTGAAACTTCAATCCTAAAATCATAGGCCCTTTCCGCATGGCATTTGCCATGCGAAAGGGTGCTTGGAGCATTGCACGATTGTGAGGAGCGATCTGCACGACGCACTCACAATTGCGCAATGCTCCAGGGACCAGCAGGTGCTGATCACACACCTTTTCATTTTCATCTGGAAGCCAAAAATGGTGCGCAACTACTCATTGCTCCTGGGCCCCGCGTGCACTTACTTGAGCTGCGGAGCCTCTGGAGCGACGCCAGTTGCACTTCCTGCCCCAGCGCAGCCTGGGAAACTCCCAGGCTGCGCTGCAGAAGGAAGAGGCGGGGCTGTCATGCAAGCAGGCAGCTCGTTGGAGCTGAAGCAGCAGGGATACAAGAGCCTCTCGCTGGAGGCTGCTCACGCGATCCCCGCACCCCAGCGCTGGAAAAAGGTAAGGTGTGGAAAGGGCCATAGAATCATAGAGATGGGAGAGACCCCAAGGGCCATCCAGGCCAACCTCATTCTGCTACGGAGAACTACACAATCAAAGCACTTCTGCCAGATGGCCATCCAGCCTCTGTTTAAAAGCTCCCAAAGAAAACTCCCCCACACTCCAAGGCAGTATACTCCACAGTTGAACAGCTCTTATTGTCAGGAAGTTCTTCCTAATGTTTCAGTGGAATCTCTTTTCCTGTAGTTCGAATCCGATGCTCTATGTCCTAGGTCCTTTCTGCACCTTACCTTTTTCCAGCGCTGGGGTGCGGGGATCGCGTGAGCAGCCTCCGGCGAGAAGCTCTCATGTCCGGGGTTCTTCAGCTCCACACGAGCTGCCAGCTCGCGCAAGAGCCCCGCCTCTTCCTTCCGCAGCGCAGCCTGGGAGTTTCCCAGGCTGCGCTGGGGCAGGAAGCCAGGCAAGTGCGCGCGGGGCCCAGGAGCAATGAGCGCACCATTTTCGGCTTCTAGCCGAAAATGAAAAGGTGTGCGAACTGTGCCTGCCGGCCCCTGGAGCGTCGCGCGATTGTGAGTGCGTCATGCAGATCGCTCCTCACAAGCGTGCGACGCTGCAGGCCCTCTTTTGCATGGAAAATGCTGTGCAAAAAGGGCCTCTATCTCTGGAACAGCAGCAAACAAGCTTGCTCCATCTCCCACAACATTCTTTCAAATATTTCAAAATGGCTTTCATGTCACATCTTAGCCTTCTCTTCTCCAGGCTAAACAAGCTAAACATAGCCAGCTCCCTAAACCCCAAGCCATTCCTCACAGGAATATCACAGGAATGTGGAATGTCTTCATAGAAATTAAACATACCCTTTCTCCAGAGGGGGATTTGATCTTCAATGGCATTTTTAATGGCCTGTTAGGCTGAAGTGGCTGATGTTAGACAAAAGATCCTGTGAATTTATTCTTCTTGGGCACAGCCTCATTTAGCACTGCACAGGAGAGTGGCCATGGGAAGAGTCTTCTCTTCTCAGAGCCACCCATATCCCTAAGTCACCCCGAGCCTCTATAAAGTACAGAGAAGGTCTCTGATTGGTATGTAGGTCAGAATGAGACTGACCAAGACAAAAGGATCTTTGCCGCAATCCTTTGTAATGTGGGAATGACTCTAGGAGAGGGAGGCCAGTCTGGTTTCAGAAACTGTCACAACCACTTTTGCTCTTCTGGATGTAGGAAGTGAATGAAATACCAGTCCACCTTTGTTTCCCAGGTAAATTAACAAGGAGCTGAGACTGGGCTGGAGTCATGTTGCTAAGAAGTCACACACACCCAGACAGACACAGAGACACAGACCTAAACACACACCATTACTTTTGGCAGAGAAGGAACATCCTCTCATCCTCTGTTGTCAGCTTGACTGCAACACCAGTCTGATCAGATGAACAAATCTTTATTTGGAACATCAGGATTTTTATAGAGCATCCAAAAGAAGAAGAAATGCATGCAATTGCTTATTGAAAACACAGAGAACAGATCATTCTAACATTTTTCTGTAAAGAAACGCATGTTCCCTTGTTGACTTCAGACACAGTTCTTGCAAGAAGAGAGAATGGCTTGTTTAGAATTGCTTAGGAAATCAAAAACAAAATACTAAATGCTTGGAAAACTTTTTACCCTCAACAGTCCCTGCTCTGGTGCATGAGTGACTTCAGGAATCAAGCTGCACCACCTTTCCAAAACCTAGCCACACCATATTTATTATTTAGCTGTTCCCTAAAAAGCTGTCTTTGTAGAGCATTCATAGTAAAATCAGGGTTAAAGTTATGTTCTGAGGTGGAGCACATTGTATCCAACAACAACAAACAATAGCAATATTACCACAAAAATTATGATTACAAACAGTAAACACTTTAACCAGCCCCCCTCAGCCAATCAAGAGCTAAGCTAGGACCATATTTCGTTAAGCCAATTTGAAGAGGGTGCAGCTGCTAAATGATTTCAGGCTAGTTTCTGTAAATGCTTTATCCTGTCCCAAGTTTCATCATATGCACTATTAACAAAAATCCACCATTCTGCGCCCACTAAGGTGCAGACTGTTTCCCAAAGGCACTACTCCCTACATTTTAACCAAACACACATGGCCTTTCTTTCTTGTTAGAGATAGGTAGGTATTAATCTTTATGCCTATTTGGGAATCCCAGAGATGGTTCCGCTCTTCTGTTCTGTAATATTCTTTAGCATCATGGTCTGTCATGTTAGCTGGTGTCAATGGAACAGGAGTGTATGGTGGGCGCTGACTCAGGGCCATAGGCACTTGTGTACACACCCAGCAGTCAGTCTGGTTTTTCAAATGTCTAGTTGGGACAAAGAAGAGGCTGTTAGGTCTACCAAGAGTGAATTCCTTAGACGCAGGGGGCATTGTGTAGCAGCAAAGGGGCAGGGCTTCACAGAATATGTGAGTCCACCAGTTTGTCTGTTAGAGAGTTGGTTCTTGAGAAGCAGGGGGTGGCATTTAGGAACAAAGGTGGGGGGCTCGGCAGAACAGGAGCAGGACTTGATGGAATAACGTGCCATTTGGGACAGACAGAAAATGGGATGGCCATCTTGCTCTGTCTCTTTTTGCCTCTCCACCATTCCCTCTCTAACTAATCAATGCTTTCTTCTGTTGCTTCTTTATTTTTCTTTAGTGTGACAGGCTTGCTGCCACAGAACTGGACCTGCGGACGTCCAGAAGGCAATGACTGGCGAGCAGATGGTTCCTTTGTTCAGAGGGAAGTTAGGCAGTATACTTGCAGTTTTGGCAAATAGGATTCTTCATATGATTCTTCATCCCTTGCTTTCCAGCCTCCTTCTCCTTTCCCACAGAAGAGGGAGCCAACCTCCCCCAAAAAAAGGGTAAGTAGTAAGCCGTCACCCTGTGTACACCACCGTCTGTTTCTCCTCATTTGCCAGCTACATCCACCAAGTTCTGCTCTCTGACCCTCCAGTCTTGGAGGAAGAAGAAAAACCGTTTAGTCACCACCATCATTAAACCAAGGGTGAACAATTTCACGCTGCTGCAATTTTGGCTGAAAGTCACAACCAGAAACAACTCATTGCAACTCATTTTCCAAACACGACAGAGCCACACACCAAAAGGTCAGTAGTAAACAGACCCCTGTCTACACCACTACTATTGCCCTTCACTTGCTTGCTACATCCACCACATTCTGCCGTTTGTTCCTCCAGTCTTGGAGGAGGATGGGGGGTGGTATTTTAGTTACCACCATCATTGAACCAAGGGTGCACAATTTTGCACTGCTCTGATTTTGACTGAAAGTCACAACTGGAAACAGCTGCTTGGTTTTCCAAGTGGTTTTGTGGAAAAGTGGTGAGTAGAGTGCAGATTAAGGAAATCCACCATTTTTGGAGGCCTTTGGGAATGTGGGTGGACCATTTTGGGTTCTTCCTATCCACCCAAAAAAACTTAGGGGACAAGGAGAGTTGCGACCACAATCAATGATTGTGGCTCATGGGTCACATTTTCCTCACTCCTGTGTAAAATTGTTGGGAGCTAGAACCCTTTCTAACCTGCAAATCATCTAGAGAAAACTGAAGTCTGGCATCAGACTCGGGCCCTCCTTCTGAAGGGCTCACCACTCAGTTGTCCCAGGGCTGCACATGTAAACACCCTCTTAGGATGGCTTCCCTCTACAGATTGCTGAAAACTGGACCATCAAAAAACAGGGGATGCCTGTATATTGTCTATTCACCCTCATTTGCTATTTTAACCATGCCGGTCTACCTCCCATGATAAGATATCCACATTCTACCCTGGATTTGACCAAGCCCCATTAAACTCTTCCAGCTGCTGTGTACAACACTGAAGTATCACCCATTCTGTCCCTGGTCTTCCCCCTTTGTCCCTCCTGCAAGGATTCCAGAGCCACCAATGGCTTGCTACTGTAGACAGCACATCAAGACTGTGACCATTCCACTCATGGCAGAGTAGATGATTAATAAGGCTTGGGGCACTGGAAAGGGAGGGAGGAAGATGAGAGTGATCTTGGGATTGGAAATGTACCTTATGTGGGACATTCCAGACTGAATCTCCCACTTCCATTCTGTTCTGTTAAACTCATCTGCTGAGGTCTGGTTTCAATGTGGGATGAATACAGAGGTGGGCACCCAAAAGATTTTCTCCACATGAGGTGTCTAGTAAAATATGTCACGATGGAGGTTCTGTTGGGAAGACAAGTGGCTAGAAATGTAATGCTGACAACTAAACGATGCATGAAATTCCATTGAAAAGGCATCCACGATCATTGCTCTGGGACCAGAGAAATAAAGGAAACCCACTCTGGCCTCATCTGTTATCCAGGAGACCGAGGGCTGTTGGAAGGTTGCACAACTTTTCTGGGGAGAACAGAGTAGCTACTACCACTGAAGCTTGAATCCACTCTGTTGGCCAAGAAGAACACTGTTCTTCCTCGTCTTGGGTCTGCTGATTATCTTGACCAGAAGAGGTTGGAAGCTCCAGCGTTAGTTGAGATGTTAGTGTCAGATGTATATTCTTTGTACTTGCTCGTTGTAGCTGCTTAGTTAGTTAGTTTGTAGTTTGTTTATCTGGTGGATTAATTTAACTTTGTAGCTAGGTTTGTCTCCCTTATATGTTGTCTTATACTATTTCAATATTGTACTAATAAAAATGTTTTTAAGAAAAGTTTGGACTAGAACTCAGAGCAGATTCAGCATCTCATCAGCCTCTGCTGCTCTAGCATCTACCATCAGCTAGCAGAACATGGGGTGCTGGGTTGGGTGTGGATGTCACATGCTCGTAATATGACATGAGATAAATCTGTCATCTTTCTGCAGTCATTTGGGCACTGCCTATCTGTATTGGATATGCCATCACATCATCTTTGACTTCTATTTGGCCAAAGTATTCAGTCTACACATAGGCCCTTTTCGCACCGCATTTGCCATGTGAAAGGGCGCCTGGAGGGTCGCGTGATTGTGAGGAGCGATCTGCACGACACACTCACAATTGCACAACGTTCCAGGGTAGGGCAGGCACCGCTCATGTGCTTTTCCATCTTTGGCTTTCAGTCAAAAATGGTGCGTGATCTCACATTGCTCCAGGGCCCCGCGCGCACTTCCCGTGCGTGTGGAACCTCCGGAGCCGCAGCAGTCGTGCTCCCTGCCCCAGCGCAGCCTGGGAAACTCCCAGGCTGAGCTGCAGAAGGAAGAGGCGGGGCTCTTGCGCGGCCTGCTTGGGAGCAGGCAGCTTGTGCGGAGCTGAAGCAGCGGGGACTCGAGAGCCTCTCGCTGGAGCCTGCTCGCATGATCCCCGCACCCCAGCACCAAGAAAAGGTAAGTTGCAGAAAGGGCCTTAGTTAAAAGGGGGTTAAGAGAAATGTACTGGCGGGATGTTCTCGGGAAACACAATCATACCCTTTAAAACAAGGCATACGTTCCCATATGCCTGGTTTTAGAAGAGAATAAGACAGCTTCATGGAAGCCATGGGGCACACCATTGTCATGTTCAGGGACAATGAAAATGACATCATTTCTGGACACCATTTTGGCAAATGTTCAGCTAATTTTCATGCTTTGGGGTTTGGGGAGCTCCAGAGGCCATTTTGGCAATTTTGGAACAAACAAAAAAAACACAGTGTATCTTTTTCACTTTTCTGTGTGGGTTTGGGCCCTCAAATTACTTAATTATTATAATTAATTATTATAATTCTGGACCAGAGGCCACACTAATAAAATAATAACAATAATAAATTTTTATTTGTTACTTGCCTCTCCTCAAAGCTCAAGGCAGAGTACAACAAAGATTAAAATACAATTAAAACCAGCATACCAATTAAAAAGACATTATGATTAAAATACACTAAAAACATAAAACCATTCAAATACCATAATTAAAATCATATTTAAAAATACATCATAATTAAAAATAGACTGGGTAGACCTGCCTGTGGCCCACAGGCCTCACTGCTTCCCAGCCATTTTAGAAGAAAACGTTGATTGTTTTGCCACCAGACCACTGCCTCATGAAGCCACAAAAATGGCTGGAAGGTACAGGTGACCTACAGGGTACAGGTGTACAGGTACAGGCTGGAAGGTACAGGTGACCTACAGGGTACAGGTGTACAGGTACAGGCTGGAAGGTACAGGTGACCTGCAGGGTACAGGCGTATAGGTACAGGCTGGAAGGTACAGGTGACCTACAGGGTACAAGTGTACAGGTACAGGCTGGAAGGTACAGGTGACAGGTGATTTGTGACCTACTCCATGCATTGCACCTACTCTTAGCCCAATATCCTCATTCTATTTTTTTTTTCTCTCTCTCTGGAAAGAAGAGCTCCACTTTCGTTGTTGTTGCTCTTGTTCTTTTACGGCTGCAGCACAGTTCTCTTTCCTGTATTGCCTTCCTGCAGCCCAAAACTCTTTCCCAGCTCCCAATCGCCTTTGCACAGCCAAGATGCCTTTTCCAGCAGGAGAGACCTCTTCTCGCTCCCCATCACTTCATGCCACCAAAATTCCTTCTACAGCTCAGGTGACCTCTGCTCGTTCCCCATCACCTCTCAAAGCCAAGGTGCCTTCCACTGCTCAGGAGACATCTGCTTGCTTCCTGTTACCTCACACAACCAAGATACTTTCTACAGCTTTGGAGGTCTCTGTCACTATTGCTTTGTACAGCCAAGATGCCTCCTTCAGGTCTGCAGATTTCTACTCTCTCCATATCATCTCACAGAGCCAAGATGCCTTCTGCTCACTCACTGAAACCACACATAGGCCATAAATTTTCTGCTTGCTCCCAATCTCTTCCAACAACAGAGATATATTCAATCAGCTCCTTTTCACCACCCACAGTTCAGGTACCTTCTGTTTATTCCCATCGCTTCCCACAGACAAGATGCCTTCTGCTCATAGGCTGCTGAAGACGAAGGGGATGGACAAGGCAAAGGAGAGTTCTCCAGAGCCACGTGACAACAATGGACAAACCAAGAACCCAACTGCTTAGGAATGCAGGGTCTTTAGTGGGTCATCTGGAAAAACAAACAGTGTGGTCAAATGCCTGTCCAGTTCTAAAGTTCTTCAACTTTACCTCACAGAGGGTTTGCAAAGCCACAACTCATCAAAGAGGAGTGCCCCCTGCCATCTAGCAAGCGCCCCCAATTCCAGCAGATGAAAGAACTTCAGACTGGGAGCTCTGAACATGATCCCAGTACAACAACACTGTCTTGAAACCCCATGAAAAGGATGCTGTGTGCTATCAAGCAGGCCTGGGCCTCAATCTGCAGACACAAAGAGACAAAGATATCTCCCAACACGCAGGCTGTCTCTGAATTTTCAGGGAAATTTGGAACTGCATTCACTGTGGCTTCTTCCCCCCAGAGTTCTAACTTGCCTGGGCATACTACTCTGGTGACTCCCAAGAGACTGGGGACTGTGACCACTGAAAAGCCAAGCCCTACAGCCACAGCTAAATTGCAATCCCCTCTAGTCCAACAGCCCAGGCATCAACAAGAGGCCAATTAGCCCACTTTCCCCCCAGGCTTTCTCAGTTAGCTCCATGCAAGCTAGATAGGGTATCTAGCCAAAAAACAAGATACAGGAGTCCTGAGGCTGCTCTTCCCAGCCAAGACTCTAGCATCGTCCCAAATGCAAGGGTTATTGTTAGCCTAGAAGTCTCTTTAAGCCCCCCTAAGAAGGAGGGGGCTGCTCCACTGAAACAAAAGACCACTAAGGTCAAGAAGAAATAGGGCTGCATCCCAGAAAAGCCACCATTATATCAATGTCCCAGGAAGGCAAGAGAAGGCCACACCAAGAAAAGATTCTCCTGGTACCACCAGGAAAGTTGGAGGAAATTAGGTTTCCCTCTTAGGCAATAAGCAGTTCCCCTTCCGTCCCCTTTGTCTACTCCTTTACTGGGATATGTGAGATCATTTATATCCACTTACTGTGTAAACATACTAAACATGTGGCTAAACATATCCAGCTCCCTAAACCACTCCTCATAGGAATATCATAAGAGTGTGGAATGTCTTCATAGAAATTAAGCAGACTTCTTCTCCACAGGAGGATTTGGTTTCTGTTGGAAAATGAAGCATGCTCTCTTCCCCACCTCTTTGGCTAGGGTCCTTTTCACATGGCATTTCCGATGTGAAAGGGCCCCTTGAGCGTCGCGTAAATGTGAGGAGCAGTCCACACGACGCACTCACATTTGCGCAATGCTCAAGGGCCTGACGCAGACCACGCACGCACTTTTTCATTTTCGGCTTGAAGCCGAAAATGCCGCACAGTTGCACATCACTCCGGGGTCCCGCGCACACTTACCTTGCGTGCGGAGCCTCAGGAGCCGGGCGGGTCACGCTTCCCCTCTCAGTGCAGCCTGGAAGGTCCCAGGCTGCACTGCGAAAGAAAGAGGTGGGGCTCTTGTGCGACCAGGAAGCCACTACGGAGCCAAAGAAGCAGGGACACAAGAGCCTTTCTCCAGAGGCTGCTCGCGTGAGCCCTGCACCCCAGCACCACGAAAAGGTAAAGTGCGAAAAGGCTTTAGGACAGGATTCTCAACTGTTAGCCAGCCTGAACTGTCACTCTCTTCTCCTTTGACTGCAATCATTCTATACTCTGACTACAACACATACAGAACTGCTGCTTAACCGTCAACTGCTATCAACTATAACTTCTTAAATATGCTAATCATACTTTTAATTCAATCAATTGGTGAGTTTACTGTATCATTATAATTTTTTCAGTAAATGTTTCCTTTTACATTTTGAAAACTGCTGTCCGCCTTATCTTTCAAGTCAGCCCTCATGTTTAACAAGCCACACTCAAACTGGGAAACGTTTTCTCTGCAACTCTGCTAATACAGAGTTCCCGCACGACTAATCACCTTCCAACACCTTCCAACAGTTTCTTGGTGCAGTGTGGTTGGTGCCCCACTGAACGAAAAGACTGAGTTCAAGAAGAAATGATGTTGCAGCCCAGAAAAGCCACCATCACCTCAAAACTCCTTCCCAGTTTATCCAGCATTTCCCTGCCATCTCTCTTCTGCCTGGTCTGGTCTATTATGGTCTCTCTCGCTGGAAGGAGAGAGATGCTGACAAAGGACGATTTCTCCCGTTTCTCTTCTCTTTATTCTCCTGTGGCTCTACTGGATGGCTTCACCCTGTCATTTCTCCCTTTTCGAGAATGACACCAGCACCATTGCCAGCAGCACAGGAAGAACAAAAGTGCAGCTGGAGTGAGAGAGTCAGCACCTTTGGATTCTCAGTACAAAAAAAACAAAAATCCCTTCAGATACAACAGGGGTGGGATTGGGGAGATCACAGTTTAAAACCCTGCTCAGACATGGAAACCTCGTGCTCTCTGTCCTTCAGAGGAAGGCAGTGGCACACCACCTCCAAATACATCTTACTAAGAAAACCCTAGAAGAGCATCACCTAGTGGAGGAGGTAGGAGCTCACTGCTGCTGGCAAAGTTAGTTCTCTTCTCCCCTTGTCGGCAGCTGCTGTAAGGATTGCAGCTAACCTCCAAAGGAACAGGGAATTCTGAGTCAGTTGGAAGGGCAGATGCTGTGACTGCAGAGCTTCAAAGTAAAGACTTCTGGAACAAGATACTTTTTGAATAATGAAAACGTTAACACAGTAAGATTTCAAAAGCGTTCCCACAAGCGTACATGAAGTCACATTGTTAGTGCACCGAGTAACGTTTAAGTTACTTTTAAAATTGCCCATTAAGATCATTTTCATGAATGTAAATTACTGTTAACCTTTTACAGGACAATGCTCAGGAAGTCTCTTTAAGTCCACCGAGGAAGGTGCGGGCTGCCTCACTGAAAGAAAAGACCACCGAGACCAAGAAGGAAAGGGGATGCAGTCCGGAAAAGCCACCTTCACCTCAAGGTCCCATGCAGGGAAGGGAAGGTCACACCAAGAA
Organism: Cyclura pinguis; assembly: GCA_030412105.1. Classification (NCBI taxonomy): domain Eukaryota; kingdom Metazoa; phylum Chordata; class Lepidosauria; order Squamata; family Iguanidae; genus Cyclura; species Cyclura pinguis. The sequence goes on along the minus strand of CM059599.1, from coordinate 8,673,980 downwards.
AAGATTCCCTTGGTAGGACTAGGAATGTGGGAGGCCCCTTTACTAAGTGGGCATTCCCAAAGGTACCAAGGAAATTAGCTTCCCCCCTCAGGCAATAAGCAGTTCTCCCCTCCTCTTCTGTCTACTCCTGTACTAGGATGTGTGAGATCATTTTTATCCACTTATTGTGTAAGATAGGAAAATAGTCTTTAGATGATAGAAATAAATGTATTGTGTCTGCGTAAGAATGTGAAAAGTTTTCAGCTGCACTAGAGATTCTTTTCATCCTGCACAACACCTAACCTTGCCCCTGCATTCTCTTCCAAGGGTTATGTGAAATAAAAACTGTAAACTTAATATGTGAACGCTAACTGCAACCGCCTCCTAGCTCTAATCCTGATCCTCACCTCAATACCTTAGCAATAAAACTAGAATTTTGCATTTCATAGAATCTTAAGAGTTCAAGGAGACTACAAGGGCCATCCAGTCCATCCCCCTTCGAGGCAGGAAAACACAATCAATGTACTCCTGACAGATGACCATCCAGCCTCTACTGAAAAACCTTCAAAGAAGAAGAAGGCTTCACCAAACTCTGAGGCAATGTATTCCACTGTCAAACTGCTTTACCATCAGGAAGTTCTTCCTAACGTTTAGATGGAATCTCTTTTTCCGTACTTCGAAGACATTGCTCTGTGTCCCATTCACTGGAAAAACAGAAAATAAGCTTGCTCGATCCTTCATATGAAATCCCTTCGCATATTTAAGTATGGCTATTATGTCACCTCTTAATCTACGATTTTAAAAATCAATATTCTACCCTTTAAAAAAAGCACAATTAGAGTTCCAGAGTGATACTGCAAACTATTATTTGGGTGATTCACTGATAAACTGCTGCAGTGAGGCATTTATTACTGTGTTTTCAAGTTGTTTCCCGTTTATGGTGACCCCAAGGTGAACCCAGCACAAGGTTTTGGTGGCAAGATTTGTTAAGAAGGGGGTTGTATACCATGCCGGCCCTGAAAGTAGGGTTAGGGCGATATACGGGGGTGGCCATACAAGAAAGGCTGCAGCAGTTTGCTTTCGCTTGGGCCTGCTGGGAAGGGCAGGATTTCTCCTCCTCGTCCTCTCCTCTCCCCTCTGCTGTGTCAGGTGAATCCAAACTACTTTTACACTTTGAATGCAGTTGCGGAAACTGAGGCCAGTGGATTACAAAGCAGAAAAGCGGGAGGCAGAGAGAGAAAATGGGACATTTTAAAAGCAGCTGAAAAGTGTCATGAGAGGGGATGGTTGGGACTGTCCCTGATAAATGGGGACAGTTGGAGCAGAGGGGATTCCTGCACTGCCATGCAGTTGCCCTAGATGGCTTTTGGGGTCCCTTCCAGTGGTATGATTCTTTTGATTCTCTTCCCTCCTAGAAAACTCACTCACTCTGCTTTCTTTTGGGGCCCACAGTACAGTAGAAAAGCCCCAAGACTTTCACGGTACCACCCAACTTGAGTAAGATGAACAAGAAGCATTATGGAAAGCCCCATGAGGACCAAGGCCAGGAGAGCATCTGCATACATCGTTGGAAGTCTCTTAGATACTGCGATATGTGACTAGTTTTGGCACTGCCCCCAAATTTGTAACCTGTTCTTTCTTAAGCAGTGCAAGGTCCATGAATTTCAACCTCACTTTTCATACTGGAAGCTTCAGGTGCTTCATTAAGCAGCTGTTGCTTCACAACAGACCAGAACTACTTTATGGCCAACCTGCAAATAGAGTATATGATGAAATGCAGGTGTGTGCCACTCCCTGAGGTCTGGGGCCACAACCTTCCCCAGGGTCCTGGAGGGCTATACACAGACCCCATGGTGAAACTAGAATCATAAAATTATAGAATCCTATAAGAGACCCTGAGGGCCATCCAGTCCAGCCCCATTCCGCCATGGAGGAATACACATTCAAAGCATTTCTTTTTTTTTTATTGAAATAGGACAACATCACATAAAAATAAACACAAATACATTCATCATGAGCTCCGTACAGTTGCACAAAAACACAAATAAAAAGGTAAATATTACCTTCTGTCATTTATGGATAAAGGATATAGATAAATAGTGAGATAAAAAATGAGTAATATATTAATTTCTTTGAAAAAAAATGTTATGATGAACACATTACTTTCTTTATATCTATTATCTGTAAAGTACAATTAAATATGATAAGATCTGTAACCAAAAGCCCTAAACATTAAACATTATCCACTAAAGTCTACTCTTAAGCCTTGTTCTATTTAACCTCCTTTTACTATCTTGTATCTGCCAGAAGAGTCTCCACTATGCTACCTCTATATAGCCGTGGAAGAAAGACTGAAGAATATGCAGTACCACAAATTCAAGGTTGCAGATCCTTCAGAAACATTTCTCCCCATTTTTCTTGCCACAAATTTTTTATATATACTCTGAATACAACACGTACGGATCTAACTGCTGCTAAACTGTCAACTGCTATCAATTATAAGTTGTCAAATATGCTAATCATATTTCTATTTTAATTAATTGGTGAGTTTACTGTATCATTATAATTTTTGCAGTAACTTTTCTTTTACATTTTGAAATCTGCTGTCTGCCTTATCTTTCAAGTCAGCCATCATATTTAAGAAGCCACACTCAAACTGGGAAACTTTTCTCTGCAACTCTGCTAATACAGAGTTCCTGCAGGACTAACTGCCTGGGTAACTCTAACCTCCTGACAGTTTCCAATGTCACTTTTTACAGCCTGTTATGCTCAGGTGCCTGATGTTGGACAAAAGCTCTTGTGAACTGATTCTTTCGGGACACAACCTAAGTCAGCATGGCACAGTATGGTGGCCATGAGAAGAAAAGAGTCTTCTTATGGCCGCCCATGTCCCGTAAGTCATCCCCATCCTTTACAAAGTAAGGAGGAGGTGCTTTTGTCAGTCCTTTCTGCTGCAGGAGTGACTAGGAGAGGGAGGCCGGTCTGGCTCACAACTTGTCACAACTACTTTTGCGCTTCTCAACAAAGGGTTCCCTCTGATCATAGTCGCAATGTATGCTCAGGAAGTCTCTTTAAGCCCTCCTAGGAAGGCGCAGGCTGCCTGACAGAAAGAAAAGACCACTGAGATCAAGAAGAAATGGGGCTGCAGACCAGAAAAGCCACCATCACCTCAAGGTACCAGGAAGGGAAGGGAAGGTCACACCAAAAAAAGATTCCCTTGGTAGGACTAGGAATGTGGGAGGCCCCTTTACTTGCTTCTCTTTATTCTCCTATGGCTCTACTGGATGGCTTTGCCCTGTCATTTCTCCCTTTTCGAGAATGAAACCAGCACCACAGGAAGAACAAAAGTGCAGCTGGAGTGAGAGAGTCAGCATCTTTGGATTCTTGGTAAAAAAAGAACAAAAATCACTTCAGATACAACAGGGGTGGGATTGGGGAGATCAGGGTTTAAAACCCTGCTCAGCCATGGAAACCTAGTGGGTGACCTTGAGCATGTCACACACTCTGTCCTTCAGAGGAAGGCAGTGGCACACCTCCTCCAAATGCATCTTACTAAGAAAACCCTAGAAGAGCATCACCTAGTGGAGGAGGTAGGAGCTCACTGCTGCTGGCAAAGTTAGTTCTCTTCTCCCCTCGTCGGCAGCTGCTGTAAGGATTGCAGCTAACCTCCAAAGGAACAGGGAATTCTGAGTCAGCTGGAAGGGCAGATGCTGTGACTGCAGAGCTTCAAAGTAAAGACTTCTGGAACAAGATACTTTTTGAATAATGAAAACGTTAACACAGTAAGATTTCAAAAGCGTTCCCACAAGCGTACATGAAATCACATTGTTAGTGCACCGAGTAACGTTTAAGTTACTTTTAAAATTGCCCATTAAGATCATTTTCATGAATGTAAATTACTGTTAACCTTTTACAGGACAATGCTCAGGAAGTCTCTTTAAGCCCACCGAGGAAGGTGAGGGCTGCCTCACTGAAAGAAAAGACCACTGAGACTAAGAAGGAAAGGGGATGCAGTCCAGAAAAGCCACCTTCACCTCAAGGTCCCATGCAGGGAAGGGAAGGTCACACCAAGAAAAGATTCCCTTGGTAGGACTAGGAATGTGGGAGGCCCCTTTACTAAGAGGGCATTCCCAAAGATACCAAGGAAATTAGCTTTCCCCTCAGGTAGTAAGCAGTTCTCCCCTCCTCTTCTGTCTACGCCTTTACTGAGATGTGTGAGGTCATTTTTATCCACTTATTGTGTCAGATAGGAAAATAGTCTTTAGATGATAGAAATAAATGTATTGTGTCTCAGTAAGAATGTGAAAAGTTTTCAGCTGCACTAGAGTTTCTAACTGCAACCACTTCCTAGCTCTAACCCTGACTCTCACCTCAATACTTTACCAATAAAGCTAATAAAGCTAGAATTTTGCATTTCATAGAATCGTAAGAGTTCAAGGAGACTACAAGGGCTATCAAGTCCACGCCCCTTCAAGCCAGGAAAACACAGTCAAGGCACTCCTGACAGATGACCATCCAGCCTCTCTTGAAAAACCTTCAGAGAAGAAGACTTCACCAAACTCTGACTCAACATATTCCACTGTCGAAGTGCTTGATCATCAGGAAGTTCTTCCTAATATTTAGATGGAATCTTGTTTTCTGTAGTTCGAAGCCATTGCTCCGTGTCCTATTCACTGGAGCAGGAGAAAAGAAGCTTGCCCCATCTTCCATATGACATCCCTTCACATATTTAGGTATGGCTATTATGTCACCTCTTAACCCTCTTTTCTTCAGGCAAAACAGATCCAGCTCCCTAAGCTGCTCCACACAGGGCATGGTTTCCAGATTTTTTTCCACTTTATCACCATCCGCTGCATATGGTCTAGCTTGTTAACATTTCTCTTGAACTGTGGTGCCAGAACTGGGCACAATGCCAGGTGGGGCCTGAGAAAATAAGCACAGAGTGGTGCTATTACTTCCCTAAACATAGACACTATACCCCTATTTCTGCAGCCTGGAATTGCATTGGCTTTTTTCTAAATAAAGGTTTTTATTCGATAAAAATTAAGACAATCATACAGTTTACACATACATTAAAATAATTAATTCTCATTCTAAATTCCTTCCTTAGAATGGGAAATAGATTTAAATTCAGAAAATAAACCACAACAACATTTTTTGTCAATAACAACTAAAGAAAATAAATAGGAAAGAAATGATAATTAACCAAGAAGCAAGAAAAGAGAGAAGTAAAGAAGAAAAATAAAGAAAAAAGAAAAAGAAAAAAATAGGGAATGGTAAAAGTAGGGGGAAAAAAGGAAAACATTAAGAACAAGAAAGAGAGAGAGAGAGAAAAAAGAATAAAGGAAAGAGAAAGAACATAAAAGATTCTCAACTAGCTACCTAAAATATAATCACTAACTTACCTTACTGTTTACAAGTCTCCTCTAAATATTCTCATTCATACTATCTTCTAAACCTTCCTCTCATATCGACTTGGCTATAAATTATCTATTTATTTATTATCTTTACCCCAATTTATAACTTGTAAACCCTACTTATTTTATTCCATTTATATATATCATTTTCTTCTACTTCTTTGCTAGACTAAAACTCAAAGTTCACCACCTGCAAGTTCCCCCATGTGCTCTCAAAATATCTAACGATATTATCCCAGTCTTTAACAAATTTATTATATTTCTCTCCTCTCAAAAGAAGTGTAGATCTATCCATATGGACTATATTCAATACTTTCAATATCCAGTCATTTAGTCGGAAGGGTATTTTGTCGCCATTTCTGTGCAAGAACCATTCTTGTAGCAGCTGAGAAATAGAATAATATTCTACCTGCTCTCTTTTCTAGTTCTTCTTCCATGATGCATAACAAATATAACTCTGGCGACATTTTAAACTGAAAGTCTAAAATTCTTTCAATTTGTAGGTGAACATTTTTCCAGAATTTATTTACTTTATTACATGACCACCATAAATGAAAAAAGGTACCTATGTCCATATTGCATTTCCAACATTTATTGCAGTATTTCTTGTACATTTTACATAGTTTATCTGGGGCCAAATACCACCTGTACTGCATCTTATATAAATTTTCTCTAATATCTTGGCAAGCGGTATATTTCATTTATTGTGTCCAAGTTTTGATCCATTGGTCTAATTTTATTGACTACCCCACATTCTGAGACCATTTAACCATCTGATCTTTGATCAATTAATCTTCCGTTTCCCATGTTAGTAATAGTTTATATTATTTAGATAGCATTTTAGCATTTTCCAAAAAGAGGATTGTAATTAATGGACCTTCTTCTTTCAAATAGCCATTTATCTTTATATCCATTTTTAATTTTTCTCTAACTTGTCTATACAAAAGCCAATGATAATGTATCCCTAATTCTTTAATTTCTTCTTGTGTTTTAATTTTAATCTGTTCTTTTTGGATTTCTATCAAATCTTTATATAATATCCATTTGTTTGATAATATGTTCTCTTCCTTGTAGAAGGCTTCATGTGGCGATATCCATAGTGGTGTTTTAGGACAACATCTTTGCTTGTATTATACCAAATGTTTATCAAAGTTCTTCTTACATAATGATTATTAAATTCTCTATTTGCTTTTTTCTGATTATATCACATACAAAAATGCCAACCTGACCACATTCCATTACCTTCTAAATTCAATAAATGTGTATCATCCAATCGTATCCAATTTTTCATCCAGTCTAAACAAGAGGCATGAAAATATAATTTTAAATTAGGAAGTCCTAATCCTCTCCTTGCCTTATCATCTTGCAGAATTTTCAGCTTGACTCGAGGTTTCTTATTGTCCCATATAAATTTGGAAAGGTCACTATGCCACTTTTAAAACCTACATCCCCATAAATTATTGGTATCGTCTGGAATAAAAAAAGCATTTTCGGTAGTACACACATTTTAATTACTGAGATTTTCCCTAAAAATGATAAGTTCAGATTCTTCCAATTTCTAAAATCTTTTAACATTTCTTTCCATACTTTCTCATAATTATTTTTATATAAGTTTGAATCTTTCTTTGTTAGGTATACCCCTAAATATTTTACTTTTTTTGCTATTTTATATCCTGAGTTTGAGTTAAAATTTCCTCCTCCTCAATAGGGATGTTTTCAGTTAATATATTTGTTTTGTCCCCATTTACACACAAACCTGACAGTTTCTCAAACTCTTTAAGCATTTCAACTAGATTCTTGATGCTTTCTATTGGTTCTTCTAATGAGATTACCAAATCACCTGCAAATGCACATACTTTATAATCTTTACCTTTTAATCTTACTCCCTTAATTTCGTTGTTATTTCTTATTCTTGAAATTAATATTTCAATTACCAGTAGAAATAATAAGGGCGAAAGGGGACAGCCCTGTCTTGTTCCTCTTTGAATACGTATTTTATTAGATTTTCTATCATTTATTCTTAAAGTTGCTGACTGTTTAGAATATATTGCTTTGATCCATTGAAGAAAATTCTCACCTACCTTTGTCTTATTCATAATATCTAACATAAAATCCCATTTGGCTGTATCAAAAGCTTTTTCTATATCAAGAAATATTAACGTTGATTTTTTCCCCGGATTCCTATCAAGATATTCAATCAGATTAATAACATTTCTTATATTATCTTTCAGGTATCTTCTGGTGATAAATCCACATTGATCTTCTTGAATTACGTCTTTTATCACTTTTTTAAGTTTATTTGCCAAGATCGCTGTAAAATTTTATAATCTGAATTTAATAGCGATATTAGTCTATGCTTACTTACTTACAACGGATCTCTGCCTTCTTTATCCATCAGAACTATCTCTGCTTCCTCCCAAGATTTAGGGATACTACCAACTAATATACTATTAAGTAATTCATAAAGAGGGGAGATTAATTGGTCTCGAAATATTTTATAAAAGTTTGATGGAAACCCATCCAGACCTGGAGCTTTATCTTTTTTACTTTTTCTTATTGCCTCTAATATTTCCTCAATTGTAATTGAGCTATTTAATATCCTCTGATGCTCTTCCGAAAAATGCATTCTTAAGTGTTTTGCTAAATATTCATTCATCCTAGTTGTAGTTCAAACGTTATCCTTATATAACGCCGAATAAAATTTTAAAAATACATTTTTTATTTTCTCCCAATTTGTATACATTTTCCCTCCTATCTTTATTTTGGTAATTAATGATTTTTCTTTTCTCTTCTTAAGTCTATACATCATCCATTTACCCGCTTTATTTGCCCATTCAAAAGTTTTTTGTTTAGTGTGCAACACTATTATTTATTTCTTCATTCATTTGTAATTCGAATTGTTTCTGTAATTCAACAGAAATTGCATTGGTCTTTTAAGCTGCCACCTAACACTGCTAACTCATGTTCAGCTTGTGGTCTACCAAGACTCTTAGATCCCTTTCACATGCACATCTTGTATCTGTAAATTTAGTTTTTTCTGCTGCAGTATAGTACCTTACATTTTTCCCCTGTTGAAATTTATTTTGTTAGTTTTGGCCCAGCTCTCTAATCTGTTGAGGTCATTTCAAATTCTGATCTTTTCCTCGTGGGTGTTAGTTAACTTGCTATCATCTGCAGATTTGATAAGAATGCCATCTATTCCCTCATCCAAGTCATTGATAAACATGTTGAATAGCACTGGGCCCAAGACAGAACCTTGGGACACTCCTCCACAAGTCACTGGTCACTTCTCTCTGGGCTGAAAAGAAGTTACTGGACGCTGCTGGTGTTACTGAAACTCTTGAAGGAGAGGAGAGGAGAGGGAGGAAGAAGGTAGTAGTGAAACTCAGGAATCAACAGAGGCCAGAGGGAAACCTGAAGAAAGGGGGCAGATGGGGAAAGGAGAACAGAGTGCAGTGGACAAAAAGAAAGGAGGGAAAGCAGGGAGAAAATCACACAGTACGGAGGGGTTACATTTAGTAGATGGTGTGGCTCAGGGAAAACAGATCTAAATTACTGAAGCAAGGGGAGAAGAACGAGAGTATCAAGGATTGCAACCAAGTTCCACAGGAGAAGAAGGATGAGGAGGCCACCACAGGCATACGAAGAAGTACAGAAAGTGAAATGACAGATCAGGAATTAGTTAAGGAATCCACCGTAATGGGAAAGGAACATTAGCAGAGTCAGGGGAGAGGAGAGGTGGATGAAGCCAAGGAGCAGAAGGTCTGGAAGGAAAAAAAGAGGGAAAGGGGAAGAAGTGGCCGTAAGGGATCAGTCGAGGAAGCGAGAGATCCAGAGAAAGAGATGAACACATGGGAACAACGTCCCTCTCCAGTTCTTAAGGATGGCTCTCAAGATCCCTTCATACCAGAGCAGTTCTCAGTCTTGTACCCTTTGACCCCAGAGCTCCCTAAACATCCTGAGCACAATTCCTCCACTGTTCCAGCACCTTCCTGGAACCTGACCCTCTCCCTCCATCCCAACCCCCTTTGGCCCAATCCCCACTTTCTTTGACCTCCAACACTAACACACACAGCTGCCCCAGCCCATTTGCCTGCCTTTTGCCTGGGCTCATGGAAGGAAGGCATGCACACCCAGGAAAAGGTATGGTGGGGAAGGTGCACATGTACCTTTGGGACGCAGGGCTGCCCCAACCCATTTGGTTACCTTTTCCCTCAGCACAGAGAGGTAAAGCACATGCACCCAGGCAAAAAGACAAGGGAATGGGAGGAAAAAGCTATGGAAGAGAATGTGAGAGAGAGTGCTCACTCGGTGTGTGTTTAACTTTCACAAGGGTTATAGGCCCCAAACTGTCATAAAAGTCAAAGGGGTCCTGGACATACAATTGTCCATTTTTGTAAAAAAAGTGTTACTGTTTGAAGACAGATTCCTCACTAGGAAGGGGATAAGAGTGACTATAGTACACCTAGATTAATGGGAAGAAATGTACTAGTGTCAGAAGAGTCAGTTGCTTTCTTTGTATTACTAAGTAAATAAATATCAGAAATTTCATCCATTATTGGCACAGCCTTTTGTGACTGGGTGTATTTATCATAATAAAAAAAATCCTATTTGTAACCCACTAACTTATGGAAGTCAGTTTTTGTTGGAAAATGCAGCATTCTCTCTCCCCCTCGTCTTTGGCTAGGAAAGGATTCTCAACTGTCAGTCGGTCTCAACTGTCACTCTGTCTCCAAAGAACACTGTTCTCCTTGAACTGCACACGTTCCTGACTAACACACATACCGAGCTAACTGCTGCTTAACTGTCAACTGTTCCTAACTTCAACTTCTCAAGTATGCTAAGCATATTTGTAAATTAATTAATTGGTGAGTTTAGTGTATCATAAATTTTTTTTAGTTAAAGTTTTCTTTTAAACTTTGAGATCTGCTCTCTGCTTTGTCTTTCAAGTCAGCCCTCATATTTAAGAAGCCACACTCAATCTGGGAAACGTTTTCTCTGCAACTCTGCTAATACAGAATTCCCATAGGACTAATTACCTGGGTAACTCTCAGCTCTCAAAAGTTTTAAGCAACTCTTTCTCTTTTTCAGCACAGCTCTGGTGACCCTGGCAACTCCATCTCTCCTTTGGGTGCATTACTTCTACCTCTTCAGGATCTTCTTGAAAGAAGAGGTTGTATTTTTTACAGCTCCTCAAGGGAAAGGAAGGTAGCACCCCACCTGGAAGTCTGACTTTTCTTTTTACAGCATGAGGAGCTTCTCTGGTTACTTCTTCTTTCCACCCCACTCTTCAGATTGTGGGAAAGAGGGGGACCTGGCTCCCCATGCCAGGTTCAGGGGCCCCAGCATGAGCATCTCCTCATGAGTAGCAACAGCCCTTCAGATTCATTCTCACATGGGGAGAAGGAGGAGGAGGGCTGTTCCCTCACCTGAAACACGAAGGCCCTTTTTGCACCTTACCTTTTCGCGACACTGGGGTGCGGGGACTGTGCGAGCAGCCTCTTGCAAGAGGCTCTCGCATCCCCGCTGCTTCAGCTCCGCAGCCACTTTCTGCTATCGAACAAGCAGCGTGAGGGCTCCTCCTCTTCCTTCTGCAGCGCAGCCTGGGATTTTCCCAGGCTGCGCTGGCGCAAAAGCGCGAGCGCCGCAGCTCCGGAGGCTCTGCACGCACTGTAAGTGCGCGTGGGGCGCTGGAGCGATGCGCAATCGCACACCATTTTCAGCTAGAAGCTGAAAATCAAATAGTGTGCGATCAGTGCCTGCCGGCCCCGGCAGCACCGCATAATTGCGAGGACATCACGTGGACGGCTCCTCACAAATGCATGACGCTCCAGAGGCCCTTTCGCATGGCGAATGCCATGCAAAAAGGGCCGAAATTTCTTTTTAACTGGATCAGCACAGAATGAATGCGAAACATTTTACTGAACAAAGGTCCCTCTGGGATTGAAATTACTCTTACATTTTATAACATATTGTTCTCAAAGCAAGTCTACTATAAGATAAAATAAAAGTGCTGCATCATGAAAAATTGTACAAGCCCAAGTGTGGCCTCTGGTCATGCCACAGTGGTCCACCTCTGCATGAGACTCTTCTAACCTGGGATTCCAAGCGCTTTCCCAAACTATAAATCCCATGGTCGTACAGGCTATAGCCATGGCAGTTAAAGAGTACTCACTGCTTTTATTTGTTCACTTAACAAATTTAGAACTTGTCTTTCTCCCAGGATGGGATCCAAGGCACCTTACAGAAATTGTAAACAAGATAAAAATCTTATTTTAAAAAAAATTAAAAAAAGAATTAAATAACCATATTATTAAAACCCTGGTTAATTTAAAACAGTTAAAAAGCACATTTAAACATAGTTGCTAAAAAAGGTTAAAAATGTTAAGATACAGCATGTCACTTGACATATACTGTTGTTGTTGTGTGGCTTTCTGACCACAAGTATAGCATTCAGGTCCACCTTGTCAACTGACCACTAGGTGCCTCATATGCAAATCTCCCTTCTCTTCCTTCTTCTCTACTGGAGTCATTTGAACTAGTGTGTGAGCCAGCACTCCAAAAAGCAGGAGCTTTTTTCAACTGTAATAGCAACTGCTCAGCCTCCTTTTTAAATCTGGCCATCACATCTCTGAATATGGGTTGTTTCATTCCACTAAGCCCAGAAATTTCCTGGAAGAAAATTCCTCTGGTGAAGATCCTAGCAAAACTCCAAGCTTTTGCTCATTTTGCTCACATTTGTAATGTAGTCACTGATAAACAATTAAAAAATAAAGAACAACATGCCATTTCACACACACTGTTGTTTTTGATGTTTGTCTGAGTCATGTTACTTTGCAGATTAAGACTGCATAGTACATAATATGTTATACATAAACTCCAAGTCTGTCTCATATTTCAAATCCTTTTTTAGTTCTGTCATCATCAAAACTGCCCGAAGAATCAACATGCAAGTAGTGTGTAGCTGCTAGAAATTCTTACCAGCACCCAGAGGGGCCACAAGAAATGTCAAAACAGCATAAAAGCTTTGCATTAACAAGCAACCCAAGAGGTTCCTTTTTCCTTACTTCTTTGCTTGACCTGCTTTTCACGTTTTCTTTTTGTAAGTGGGATGTGTATGATTTCTCCCAGAAAGAAGAGAGAAATGTTCTTGTTACCTCACTCAAAAGAGGCTCCTGCTATTTTCAACCTTGTACATGAGCATTAGCTATATTTTTCTAGTCTTCATCTTTATATTTATATTTAAGAGCTCTTTTAGAACCTCACAGAAATCTCCTTGGTTCTTGGACTTCTGGGGTGACTTAAGAGAAGAGGAAAGTGTAATCTGTGAGGTAAAAAGCTAAGGTAAATTACCACAGAAACATAGGCCATTTCTGCACTATATATTTTTATAGTGCTTTATTCCACTTTCAACTTCCTATGCAATTCTGGCATTTGTAGTTTACTGAGGCCGAAGAGCTCTCTTGCTGAGAATTCTAATTGCCCTTCCCTAAACTACAAACCCCAGGATTCCACAAATGTTGAAAGTGGAATAATACCCCTATAAAGGCGCAGTGTGGAAACGGCCCTCGTGAAAAGCCACAACCTGACAGAAACCCTGAATTCAATAAGGTGATTTCTGAGGTCCTTGTTCAAGTTAAAGTGAGAAATCACCAAATTAATAAGGAAAAGATCAAAAATAAAGAAAAAAAAGAAGTGATTTGGATCACATGAAAAGTATTCCCTGAGGTAAAAGTTGTTTATAAACATACGGAAATAACAGATCTTATGGCTCCGCAAAAAATAAAAGCCATTTTGGAGAATTCCGTAAGCCCAGATTTCAACCTCTTCCTAAATAAGATACAGAAGCGTCCTCCATATATGTGGGGGTTCTGTTCCTGTGTATTATCTAAGCAAACAGGTAACGAAAACAAACTTGACTTTCCTTCTCTTTACCTCTTCTGCTGTGGTTATGATTCCCCCTTCAGGACGTATGTTTCTTTCCTACATTCTCAGTGTTTCTAAAGACCTGCAGATTACTTTTCCTCACTCTGCCTCGAGTCCTGCGAAGGCAGAAGACAGCGAGATCAAGGAAAAACACACAAGAAATAAAACAAGCCAGTTCCTTCCCTCCTTCTCCGCATCTGCCCTCCTTCCCTCTCCAGTCCTTGCCTTCCTCCTGACAGCGCTCCAGAGTAGGGCTGCTTCTCCTCCCTGGGCTCCCTTCGGCCACGTCCACACCTCCTTCCCTCACTGTCTCCCCACACTCGCGTTTCCTCTTCTTTAAATGGCTTTGCTCCTTCTTCATTCCTGTGTTTTATTATTTTTACTACACCTTAATTCGGCACTATGCCGTTTTCACCTCGTCTTTAAAAAAAACAAAGGTACCAGTAATCTTTTAAACTGTACCCTACCTGTTTCTTCTAAAAGGGTATATAAACCACTCTCTGACAAGTCAGGAAATAATTAAAAAAAAATAAAATTCCCCTCAGGAGAGCCATGGGGAGCCCTCACGACCACTCCACGGGGGCACCCCCCACTCCCAAGCTGCCCTTCTTCCCACTCTCCTTCCTTTAAATCTCCAAAACCTGCGCCGCTTTCCCTTGTCACTCCCTCACCCTCCCCTCTGCTTCACCTTTCATTCCCAAACACAGAGCGGCTGCCACTCACACGTGCAACGCAGCCTCCCTTCTCCTCTGTTTACCTTCATCCCGCCCCCTCGCAAATTCAGAGGTTCCTATTGGCCCACGCTGCTGCCCATCAGTAAGTGGCCATAACCGTTTGAAAAGGCGAGAAAGAAAGGCTGTAACTCAAAGGGCTCCCCTCAGCAGGGATTCCACATATTTTCCTCAACCGAAATTCAAACATCTCACTTAATCCCCTCCCCTGTTCTCATCCCGCTCCTTTGCACCCAATCTAATGCTCCTATTGGTCCCCCTACCAGCCCATCAGAAGCGGGGGGGCGGAACCCTTCTGTTCAAAGTTACTCGAAATACGCTGAAAAGAGCGTCCCAGATAATGTGGCTGTAGGTCGCTTGCCCAACAGAGATGCTCCTGCGCAGGTCGGCTTTTGCGCCTGCGCAGCCTTTCCCTCGCTGGGCTTTCTCTGGGCGCCCCCTGGAGGGTGGAGGGGGAATGTCGGATTGCTTCCCCTGGAGCAAAGGGCACCTGCAAGGAAATGGGAAGGGGGATTCTGGGAGTTGTAATCCACAACAACTAGCTTTGTCACCAACTCTGCTCTGGAGGCAATCTGATAAGACGATGCACAAGAGGTATGGGAATGGACAGAGAGCCAGAGGTGGCAAGAAACCCAAAAGGCTTTCAAAAAGAGGCTCCCAGAAGGCCAGATAGGGATGATGGGGTGTGTAGTCACCCCACACACCTCCAAGGCTCCAGCCTTCCCCAGCTTTGCAAAAAAGAGGCGCTGGGCCCAGTGGCAGGTCCCACCGTCACTCTCACCTTTCTTAAATCTCAGTTATCAGGCAGATTTGTAAAGAAATCAATCATACGAAAGTGAAATAAAATACGACGTAGTATGGTGCTGCATTTGGGAGGGTGCAAGAGAGGCGAGGCGGAAAGGCAAGGAGGATCCCAGAGGCTGGGGAGCCCATCGCCCACCACCAACTTGGTGGAGCCTCCAGCGGCCAGAGAGGTCTGCCTGGGAGATCCAGAGGCCCGTGGCTTGCTTAGAGGACGCTGGCAGTAGCCTCCCAGTGCTGCACAGGACTGGGCTTGCCCTCTACGAAAGAAATGAAAATGATCTAACCATGAGCCTTACAACAATCCCACAGTGTAGTTAAGGTTTATTATTGCCCCATACTGCAGATGTAAAAACTGTGGCTCTGTTCATCATAGAGGTGAGACTTCTATTTGGGACTTTGTAATTCAGATAAAGGGTTGTTCGCAACATGGAGAGGCAGACACACATCCAAACACGCACACTGCGGTGTCTTTTTGCCAGATCTTTTTCCTTGGGAAGGTTTACGGGAGATGAAAACAAGGCAGAAAATATTTAAGTTATAAATGAATTTCAGTTCAGTTATAAATGAACAGAGAGAAGTCTCTTGGTGCCTCACATGAAGTCTTTTACTGCAAGTCTCAAGTCAAGACTCAAGTCTGGGAGCCAACTTTATACCCCAGCCTGTATTCCAGAATTGGTCGGAGTTGAAGTAAGTCAGTTTTAACAATTTGAGTCGGTACTCTGCTTGTGTGATTTTTTCCATCTGCAGCTTTGGAAGCAGGGAATCAGATTCTTCTTCCACATTACTGAAGCTTCAAGAGCTTTAGAAGAAAGGATCCTTCCTCAGCCCACTACCTAACACATTTTCTGTTCCCCTCTGAGATACACACCCTGCACTCTAGGCATGAGTCTTGCCTTCTGTTTTTAGGAAAAGTTTTAGAAAGCTCAGTTATCAACCAAGTAAAGAGAGGCTGCAGCAGTTTGCATTTGCTTGGGCCCACTGGGAAGGGCAGGATTCCTCTTGCTCCTCCTCTCCTCTGCCCTCTGCTGAATCAATTGAATTTAAAGTGGATTCCAAAGTAGGAAAGTAGGAGGTAGAGAGAGAAAATGGGACATTTTAAAAGCAACTGAAAAGTGCAATGAGAGAGGATTGTTGGGACTGTCCCTGTTAAATGGGGACGGTTGGAGCACATGGGATTCCTGCACTGCCATGAGATTACCCTAGACAGCTTTTATGGTCCCTTCTAGCTGTATGATTCTTTGAATCTCCTCCCTCCCAGCAAATCCACTCACTTCTCTTTGTTTTATGGCCCAGAATATACTATAAAAGGCCCAAGACTTGCATAGTACCACTCGAGTCCAAGAAGATGACTAAGAAGCACCATGGAAAGCCACACCAGAAGAGATTCTGCACACCCAGTCAGGGAGTCTCTTAGATACTATGAGGTATGACTGGTTTTCTTACTGCCATCAAATTTATAACATGTACTTTACTAGCAGGGCAAGGTCCATGAATTTCAACCTCGCTGCTTTTCATGTAGGAAGCTGCATTAACCATGCTCTATCATAAGAGACCAGAAATACTCCATGTCCAACCTGCAAATAGTGTTTATGTATGTAATGCACGTGACTCCAACTCCCTGAGGTCTGGGGCCACCATGCCTCCCCCAGGATCCTGGAGGGCTATACCCAGGCCCTATTGTGATACTTAAATCATAAAATCAGAGAATCACAGAGTTGGGAGAGACCCCAAGGGCCATCCAGTCCTGCCCCATTCCACTATGGAGGAATGCACAAGCAAAGCACTTCTGACGTATGGCCATCCAGCCTCTCTTTAAAATCTTTCAAAGGAGGAGATTCCACCACACTCCAGGGCAGTGTATTCCACTGCTGCACAGCTCTTACTGTCAGGCAGTTCTTCCTAATGGTTAGATGGTGTCACCTTCTACGCCCTTAAGAAGGACAGCTTCTTCTGAGAAACAGGCAAATGACCAGACGTTTCTTGGTTCAAAGGCTAGAGGCCAGATTTATTGAGTACAAAAGTATAAAAGTGTAAAAATATATAAATCTGCTGCAGCAGTGTGCCAGAGGTTCGGGACAAAGGCCAGCGGCTTGGCAAGGCCTTTTTATCCAGGAAAACAGCATACACACCTACTGCGGCATTTTTCCACCAATTGCAGACCACCCGCCCCATATTAGATAATGTCCAGAAACTTCCATCCATATAAGGAAATGTCCAGAGGGGCAGGTAATACGAGGTTTCCTCCAATTACAAACTACCTTCCAAATAAGGCAATGTCCAGGGAGAGATGCTACAGGTGAGGTAGAGTCATGAGTCCCCAGACGGGAGGGGCTAGAACTCCTGTGTATGTGACTACCTCCTAGCTTGTAATGGAGGTTGTCTTTCCTTCACTCACAGTTTCCCCCCTCACATAGGAGGACTAGCCCATCCCGTACCCCTGAACTAAAAGTTGGGTCTCTCTGGCAACGCCGACCCTTCGAGGTAGGTCTGCGGACCCATTGTTGTGTAGTGAATTACAGAAAATTGGCATACATTGAAATAGACAGCAGAAACACAGAGCTATACATGTAAACAAAATAAAAATAACAAAAACACTTTTCACCCATCCAAAATTTGGTAGCCAGCTAGTGAGCCATGACCACCAGTCTTCACTTCTCGGAGAATAAGTTTTACGGATGTCACCAACCACCTTGTGCAATTTGTTCACATCTTCTTCAGTGTATCCAGACTCATTGATGTAGTGGCAGCAAGTGGTGTTTAGCCAAAAACACAATCTTCCTTCTTTGCTAAGCAGGTAATCCAGTGCCAATTTATGCTGAGCTAATACACCTGCAAGCGAGTCCACCTCAGTCTGCAGGGCGTTTATTCCATGTGCAGTGGTATTGGCCAGGATTTCCAGCTGAGCAGAGAGTCTCCGAATTTGGCATATATTTAAAGCAACTCCCACCATAGGAAACATAATAGCTCCCAACTTCCCACCTTCGGGCAAGTAAGTGTCATCGCGATCGTACCCATAACTCTCATCATATGCTCTCTTCACCCGGTGCCATCCGAATTGTCTGTCCCAGGCTTCAATAGGCTGTTGGAGGCGGTGGAACTGAATCCCCCCATTGAGAGAGAACCAATGGTGCAAGTACCATTCCATACTGGGGGGAGTGCTTTTCCCGCCCAATGGCCACAAAGCCAATACATCCCAGAAGGCAGGCCATGTATCCACTGACCATTATGAAAGCTGGCTGCTTCCTGGAGCTTATTTAAAGGGGACTGGCCTCTCTTATTCCCATATAACTCAATGAAACCCTCACTGCAACTAAAAGGGAAGCTGACATTGGGATACTTTCCTGGGCAAGCCTGTGGAGATTCAGGGATTTCAAATGTTACATCACAGTTGGGATAGTCTCCTAAAGAAATTCTCGACAAGGGGATTCGCTGGGTTCAACCTCCGAGGAAGACAGCATAATACCCTTCACGAGAGGTGCTCCATCGACGCACGCACAAGGGGGCCAATGGTGGATCCCCTCGTTGGCTCAAAATGAACTGACCCCTTTAAAGGGTCCGCGCTATCCTGGAAGGTTCCGTATACAGTGATTCTGTTCCAGCCAGTGAGATTCAGGGTGTCTACTGGTACTACGGGCCATCCCTGTAAATGAGAGGAAGGGCCATACATACAAACCCAACATTTGGTGACATTTGCTACTTGGGAAATATTATGAACCAGTTGATGAAAAATGTTCTCATGCCAGCCAGCCTGAGTGCTTTCAGGCAAGTAGGTAATCAATAATACAAGGAACAGGCACTTCATAATAACAAGAAATCAAAACACAGTGTTTAAAAGGTTATAAGTCAGTGCAGTCAGTCCTAAAACTAATATCAGTGCAATCAGTCCTAAAACTATTACAGTGGTTGACAGACACAGTTCAAAATCCAATACTGAGATCTCAGGTCAGCCTCCGGAGTGACTCTGAGAAATAAAGTCTCTGAAGGATCAAGTATCCGGCGCGTTTCTTCTAAATAGCAGCTTGAGTCCGTCACTGGTGTCCTCTTGGGTCACCTTCCACCTTCCGGGTTCCGGCACCTTTTTAACTCTGGAATGATGGATCCAAGATTTGTGGCCCTGGACTTTGACAGCGGTATCGGTGGTCAGCAACACTTGGGCAGGTTTTGTCCACGCCGGCGACAAGGGTCGCCGTCCCCGGATCTTTACGACCACCCAATCACCAGGCTGGATTGGTGCACCGGACCATCAAGGTTGAAGGGTCGTTCCTGTAAGGATAAAAAGCAAACAGAGGCCAGAGCAGCACCCAGAGAACGAACATACTTTTGTAACACTGCATCTCCTATCTCAACCTCCCTCCTCAGGCTTCCCCGACAGAGTTGGCTAGGCCAGGGGCAACCGAATACGCTCTCAAAAGGGGAGAGTTTCAGGGGACGTTTTGGAGTGATTCTAGCCTTTGTGAGGGCCAGAGGCAGTGCCTTGACCCAGGGTAGGTCAGTTTCTAGGGAAATTTTAGTCAGGTGGGTCTTAAGCGTAGAGTTCATCCGTTCCACCATCCCGCTTGCTTGGGGATGGTAGGGGGAGTGGAATCTCCAGGTGATGTTGAGTGTCTTCATCAGTTTCTGCAGGATCCGCGAGGTAAAATGGGGTCCCTGGTCAGAATCGAGTCCACAAGGCAGGGACCAGCGAGGTAGGATAGACTCCAACAGGTGTTTCACAACTTCTCTTGCCTTACAGGTCCTACACGGAAAGGCCTCAACCCATCCTGAGAACTTGCAGGCAAGGACTAACAGATACCGAAATCCCAGGGCTCTGGGGAATTCAGTGAAGTCAATTTGCCAATATTGCCCCGGATATATAGAAGGGTTGTGCAGATGTCTCCTAGCCCTGTCTGGGCGGTTTGCATGAGCAGGATTCACCTGTTGGCAGATTTCACAAGTACGAACAATAGATGCTAGAGTAGATCTCACGGATGGTCCATCGAAATATCTTCTCCACAGATGTATCAAGGCTTCTTCTCCTAGATGTGTCTGTTGATGGATCTTCTCAACTAGTGGTCGCTGAACAGAAGCTGGGATCCAAATCCGGTTGGTTTCAGGGTGAATGAGCCAGCTCTGGACCTGGCGGTACCCTGCGTTCTTGGCTGTAGTGTAGTCTTCTGGAGTGTGGCTTCTCAGGAGGCATTGGGATGGCTACTGTGTTCACAGTGCACCCTCGAGCAGATCCTCTGCGTGCTGCTAGTTTTGCTTGTTCGTCAGCGGATCTATTTCCTTTGGCAATTTCTGAATCTTCTTTCTGATGCCCTTTACAGTGATCAATGGCAAGTTCTTGTGGTAAATGGACTGATTCCAATAATTCCTTTATTCCATTTCTATGCTTGATAGGGCTGTCAGATCGGTCTAGCAGCCCTTTCTCCTGCCAGAGTTGAGCATGGGCATGTACAACTCCCCAGATGTACTTGGAGTCCGTGTAGATGGTTGCACGCAGGCCTTTTGCATGTCGGGTCGCTTGAATCATGGCCTCTAATTCCGCTCTTTGAGCTGAGCAAGAGGCAGGTAGAGCCCCAGATCGTACGAGCGTCCCAAGATGATCCACTATGGCCCATCCAGTGTGTCAGATTCCCTGTTCTACGAAGCTGGAGCCGTCTGTGAACCAGAAGACATCTGGATTTTGAAGGGCAGTTTCGAAGAGGTCTGTCATGGTTTGGTTTGGAAATCTATGGTGGTCACGCAATCATGGAGTGGTTTGCTGAACTCAAGTTTCGGAATCTCGGGGAGGTACTCTGCCGGATTATTCCTTTCTATTCTGAGCACGGAGACCCTTCCATCTTCCAGCATAGTGGCCTGGCACTTTGCCAAGCAGTCTGACGTCATCCAAGTTGGTCCCCGTAGTTCCAGTATGGAACAAAGAGCATGCGGGGAATATACAGTAAGTTGTCCTCCAGAGGTCAATTTCAATGCTTCTTTTATCATGAGAGTGGCTGCTGCCACTGCTCTCAGGCAGGCAGGCCAACCTCGAGCAGTATCATCTAGATTCTTACTGAAGTAGGCAATCACCTTCGGTGCCAGGTCTGATGATTGAGTGAGCACTGCCTTAGCCACTCCTTCCTGTTCAGCTACAAAGAGAATGAAGGGCTCTGAAGGGTTGGGAAGGTGCAAAGCTGGCGCAGAGGCTAAGCGGGCTTTCAACTGATCTGTTGCAGTCTTAATAACTGGGTCCTCATGCAGCAGGCTATGACCAGCCTTCTCAGACTCCGTCATGATGGAATACAAAGGTTTAGACAGGTTTCCATAGTTCCAAATCCATAGCCTGCAGAACCCTGTCAGACCCAGGAAAGATCTAAGTTTCTTGATGGTTTGGGGCGTTGGTATCTGAAGAATTGCTTCAATCCGCTCAGGCGCCAGGGCTCGCTGTCCTACAGAGATGTCATGGCCCAAAAAGCGGATCTTGGGCTGGATTAACTGAGCCTTTTTCTTGGAAGCTCGGTATCCTTGCTCAAGCAGGAAAGTTAGGAGTGAAACAGTCTCTTCTTTGCAGGCGAGTTGGGTCTCACTTGCTAAGAGCAGGTCATCCACATATTGAAGTAGAATGGTGTTCTGTTTCTGAGGCCAGTCTCGGAGGTCTCGGGCTAGCGCTTGACCAAAGAGAACAGGTGAGTTCTTAAAACCTTGTGGCAACCTGGACCACATGGCTCTTTGGACATTTCCACCTTCATCCAAGGGGTAAAAGAAGGCAAATATTTTCTGGCTTTCAGGGTGAAGTGGGATGCAAAAGAATGCATCTTTTAGATCCAGGACCGTGAACCAGGAGTGCGTAGGTGACAAGACGCTGAACAGCGTGTAGGGATCAGGAACTAGCTGGGGTAGATCCTGGGTAGCAGAGTTGACGGCGCACAGATCATGTACGAGACGAAGATCCCCTGAAGGCTTTTGGACTGCTAGGATGGGGGTATTCCAAGGGCTACAATCAACTGGCCCATGAGTGATGACGCCCCCCTCAACCAATTTCTCTATCAATTTGGCCAGTCCCTCTCTAAAGTGTGGACAGATTTTATATTGGGACAAGCATACGGGTTGTCCTCCTTCTCTTAGCCTGATTTTTACTGGCTCTACAGTAACCGCTAGTCCTGGAAGGCCTGTATCCCAAATTCCTGGAGGGATTCGGGAAAGGACTGTAGAAGTGATGCTCGTAGAAGTGATGTTCATGACCTTTGTAGGGGCCGCTGGGGGCGCTGGACCTCGCCAAAAGTCTACAGGTGTCCGGAAGGTTACTGTGTTGGTACCATCTTCTTCAAACTCTATGCACGTCCTGGTCAAGCACAACAGGTCTCTCCCCAGCAGATTCACATGGGCCTCCAGGAGCAGTAAGAAAGGTGCTTTTAATTCTCGGTGTCCAATTCGGCACTCAATCGGGACATAGGAAACCACAGACTGGCTGCCAGTGGCTCCTCCAACAGTCACTTGCTTCTCTACAGGGACAGGTAGTGGGTGTGTAACAGCGGAAACGGCTGCTCCGGTATCTACTAGGAACTCTTGGTCTTCGTTGCCCACCCTCAGAGTTACCCAGGGCTCCGGGGGTGGGATGCCGGGCCCCTGACCCCCTCAGTCCATCCAAGAATCATCCTGAGGGTTTGCAACTGGTGCCAGGTGGACTGCTTCACATTGGGGATTGAAAGGAAGGGCTGAGGGGTTGGGGAAAGAGTTCCCTCTGCCTCTCCCCCTATTCTTCTGAAGACACTGGGCTCGCCAGTGCCCAAACTGTTTGCAGTAAGCACACTGCGACTTTCCCAACCTTTCTCTTCCCATTTTTCCTCCCCTTTCCGTTCCACCACGAGACATCCCTCTTCCGCGTCCCCCAGGTCCCTGACCAATAGCTGGCTGGGCTTGTTGCATTGTCACCGCCATCACCCGTGCCTTTTGTTTCTGCTTTTCTTCATCTCTTCGCACATAGAACTTTTGGGCTACCCTCAACAGTTCACCTATATCCTTTGTATTCCAATCTTCCAGCTTCTGGAGCTTGGTGCGGATATCAGGCCAAGCTCTAGTAACAAAATGGAATACAAGCAGGCTTTGTCCATGTTCACTATTTACGTCTAGCCCGGAGTATTTTATCGCCCGTTCTTTCAGCCTCTGGAGGAAGGCAGAAGGCGACTCATCCTTTTCCTGTTGAATATCAAAAGCCTTGTGGGGGTTCTGTGCGCAGGGAACCGAGTGCTTAATGCCAGCAATAATCAGAGCTTTCAGATCTTCCATTTTCTGTCTGTCTGCTTCTGCCCTATTGTCCCAACGTGGGTCCTGATTGGGGTACTTCTGTTCTGCGGGGACAGATCCATCCTTACCTGGAGGATGGGCCTTTTCCCACTCCAACATAGCTGTATTCCTAATCATAACCAATTCTTCCCCCGAGAACCGAATGTTAAGGATGGCCATTAACTCTTTCCAGGTATAGATAGAGGGTCCCAGAAATTGCTGGAATTGCTCTGCCACCCCAATAGGGTCTTCAGTTAGGGGCTTCATTGTTTTTTTTTAATTCTCTAACTTCCAAGCTGGACAGGGGGTGATCAACATAACTAATCCCACCCCTGCCATCCGGGACTTCCCTCAATGGGTACATTGGCACTGAAGTATAGCTGTTCATTGCTTGGGGGGCCGTGCTCGCCGAAACTACAACTGCTTGTTTGGCTGCTTCTTTGGATTTGGTCCCATCCAGAGGAAGGTTCTCTGACTTGGCCTGACCCCGTAGACACTGGGTTGCAAGATCCTGCTAAGCTACCCTGCCTCTCATTTTGCCAACTTGTGCTCTGAACTAATTTCCCCAACTTATAGAAAACAGGGTAACACCAGCTTCTCCGCTTCTAACTGGGCTTCAGGACAGGTGAAGTATCACCCAAACCAACAACTCCTCTAAAAATCCCTCTATACCACTCCAACCTTTATTTCCTTAGTTATCTGTGTGAATGTGCTGCATACACTGTTTGATTGTGTTTTAATAAAACATCATTTATTATTTCAACTTCTGTGTGCTCCTTGACTCGGCCTGACCCCGTAAACATAGGGTTCAAGATCTCGCTAAATTACCCTGCCTCTCGTATTGCTAGGCTGTGCTCTTGGTTAATTTCCCCAACTTATATAATTGAGAGCGCATTTAGGTGTCCCTCCCGGGACCCCCAGAAATCAGGGTAACAAAGGCTAATAGATGACATGATAACCATGTTTAAATATATGAAAAGATGTCATGTGGAAGATGAGGTAGGTTTCTGTTCTGTTGCTCCGGTGATTACGACACAGAATATTGGCTTCAAACTAAAGGAAAAGAGGTTCCACCTAAAGATTAGGAAGAACTTCCTGACAGTAAGAGCTGTTCAGCAGTGGAATACACTGCCTTTGATTGCAGGAGAGTCTCTTTCTTTGGAAGCCTTTAAACAGAGGCTGGATGGCCCTCTAGCAGGAATGCTTTGATTGTGTATTCCTCCATCGCAGAATGGGGCAGGACTGGATGGTCCTTTTTCAGGTTTCTTTCCCATATTCCCAGTTTCTCTAATCTCCGAAGAACTTCAGATTCCTTTTGCTCATGCTGCCTTGATTCCTGCACAGGGAAAGAGAGCGATAAATTAAACAAGGAATAAATAAAATAGGTATTTCCTTCCTTCTCCCCCACCTCCACTTTCCTATCCCACCACTCCCATAACCTTCCAGCCCCTCAGAATTTTTTTTTTAAACTCTCCTTACTATTAAAAATGCTTCCTTTCTCTCCTCACGATTTGTATCTTCTTGTTTAATCTTTTTCTATGTTTTGCAGTCTAATCTTTCAAACTGTTCTCTCTGTTTGTTTGTTTTTTAAATAAATGTTTGTAAGCTGCCATGGATTCTGTATAGAGATAAAAGAAAGAAAGAAAGAAAGAAAAAGAAAGAAAAGAAATAAATAAAATTTACCCCATCCTTCCAAGCCCCTTAGGATATCTGTGGATACCCCTTATCACACACTCCACAGACAACTCCTTGAAAAAGTTTAAGATGGATTAAGATGGATTCAAAATTAGACGTTTTAATGAACTGAATGAGTTAGATGAAATAGGCCATTTCCGCACTAGCCTGTTATAGCGTGATGATTCCACTTTCAACATCCTCTGGAATCCTGGGGTTTGCAGTTTCGGGAGCGGCCAGCCGGCCCCTCCCTATACTGCAAACCCCAGGATTCCAGAGGATGTTGAAAGTGGAATCATCACACTATAACAGGCTAGTGCGGAAATGGCCATAGTGTTATTTGAAGATACAGAAGTGATATCTAAATTTATATAAATTATTGTTAAAAAGTGATTAGAAAGAAAAACAGAGAAAGATAGTACATTGAAAGAGTGTAAAGCTTTGTTCTTCATTGGATTTGAATAAATGGGGAAAATCCTGGAATGTCACTGCAAAGTTTCGATTTAATGTAAGGCTAAAACTACCACAAAATATTGCCTTGGTGGTATTTAACTCTTGCAAACACAGAAAAGATATATAAGAACGCTGATGAGAATTGTTGGACATATGGAAGACCAAAGTGAGCACTATTCCACATGCGGTGGCAATGCAAAGAAGCTTGGAGTTTCTGGACATCTGTGCATCCATGACTGAATCAAAAAAAGAGAAAAAGAGAACCAATTTAATTTTGGGATTTCAGCAACAAGAATAACTTGCCCAAAAATGGAGAGAGAAAGATACCCCATTGACAGAAGATTGGCTATTAAAAACCTTCTACAGAATGGAAATGGAAAAACTTACAACACTACTAGGGGACACATCCCTCCAAAAACTTAGGAAACTGAAAACTATTTAAAGGCATTTTAAATGCAGGCTACTTCTGAAGAATCTTCCTTTCTAGATACAAAAGATTCTACACTTATTAATCTTTAGAAATACGATTATAAGTGGATTAAATAACAGAATAATAGACTGAGTTTTAAGTTACAAATGAACAGAGAGAAGTACTTTGGTGTCTCCCATACAATAAATAACCACACTACACTCCTATATATGTAACTTCTCTCACACATAAGAACACTGTTGTTACCCTGTGAACTGGGGGTCCCGGAAGGGACACCAAAATGTGCTCAACTAAAGTTGGGGAAAATTAGCTCAGAGCACTGCTTAGCTTTACGAGAGGCAGGGTAACGTAGCGAGATCTTGAACCCTATGTCTACGGGGTCTGGTCGAGTGAAGGAGAACACAGAAGTTCAAATGATAAATGATGTTTATTAAATACAAGCAAAACAGTGTATGCAACACACTCATACAAGATAACTAAAGAAAATAAAGGTTGGAGTGGTATAGAGGGATTTTTAGAGGGATCGCTGGTTTGGGTGATACTTCACCTGTCCTGAAGCCCAGAAAAATAGAGAGCGAGGCTGGGGTGCGATGTAACTCAGCACGTGGAGCTGAGGGGAGGCTCGCCAGGCAAAGCGGCAGCAAGGCGGGATGAAACTCGGGAGCGATCCGAGGAAGGTCTCGGAATCAAGGGTTTTTATAAGGAGAATTGTGACTGCAGGCTATGCCGTTCTTGGGGGAAAACAATAGATTTGGAGTTGGAGACAAAGCCTCCGAAAGGTCAGAATCCGAATGATTGAGTTATCGTAGCGGTTCTCAATAGAGTAGCCAGCATGCAGACGCAGAGTATTTGGGTATTGTATAGTTAACCCATCAAGCTGCCATCACAGGGCAGAGGCTCTTTTGTAAGTAGCGTGCATACTTAGAGTACTTGCCTGGAGGTCTCCTAAAGCAGTGAGTCAGCTATTTCTGGCCTGCCTGTATTGTAGTTCGAATATTACGGCTATTGACGGCCGAGCTTGTTTACGTGCTTGTCCGGTGGCCTCACAAGCACGTGGAGAAGAATAGAGAAGTGAAGCTGAATTATGATATCAAGGGATATCTTTAATATCCCCAAAGCTCGGACTAGCCAGGGTAGTAACACTGTACTATTAAGTACTATTAAGAGCTGGTGCTTCCATCTGTTTTTTCCTCTTCCCTCCCAATGCTGTGGATGTAGCATATCTCGATTTCAGTAATGCCTTTGATCTAGGAGTCTTAATAGACCACAAGCTGAACATGAGTCAGCAGTGTGATGTGGCAGCCAAGAAAGCCAATGCAATTCTCGGCTGCATCAATAGGAGTATGGTGTCTAGATCGAGGGAGGTACTGGTACCACTCTACTCTGCTTTGGTTAGACCTCATCTTGAATACTGTGTCCAGTTCTGGGCACCCCAATTCAAGAAGGACATGATCAAGCTGGAGCAGGTCCAGAGGAGGGCGACCAAAATGGTGAGGGGCCTGGAAGCCATGCCCTATGAGGATAGACTTAGAGAGCTAGGTATGTTTAGTCTGCAGAAGAGAAGGTTAAGAGGGGACATGATAGCCATGTTTAAATATTTGAAGGGATGCCATGTAGAGGAGGGAGAGAGCTTGTTTTCTGCTGCTCCAGAGACCAGGACGAGGAGCAATGGACTCAAGCTGCAGGAAAGGAGATTCCACCTGAACCTCAGGAGGAACTTCCTGACAGTCAGGGCTTTCCGGCAGTGGAATATGCTGCCTCGGAGTGTAGTGGAATCTCCTTCTTTGGAGGTTTTTAAGCAGAGGCTGGATGGCCATCTGTTGTGAGTGCTTTGAGGGTGTTCCTGCATGGCAGGGGGTTGGACTGGATGGCCCGTGTGGTCTCTTCCAACTCTACATTTCTATGACTCTATGAAAGGTAAGTGGAAGGGCAGGGACAGGTTAGGGTTAGGGTTAGGATATGATAGACTGTGGAATGAGTTTACATTAAGGGTTTTAGATAGGGTGCGGGGTACCTTCTGGGCTTGGGGAACATTTGTACTAGGATTAATGTTGGCTTGCTTGGTGAGGTATTGAGGTGAATGTGAGGGTTAGAGCTAGAAGGAAGTTAGGATTAGAGTTCACACAATAAATTTACCCTTGTTTCACATAACCTTGGGAAGAGAAGGTAGGGGGAAGGTTATGTGGTGTACAGGATTACTGGAGGAAATGAAACTCAAGTGCAGCTGAGTGCTTTCCACACTCTCACTCAAATACAATACATTTGTTGCTATACCTAAAGACTATTTTACTATATTACAAAACACGTGCCTATAAATGATCTTAAACTTCTGAATAAATAAGTAGATAAAGGGGAGGAGGGGGGAACTACTTACGGCCTATGCGTTAAATCTAATTTCTTTGCTTCCTTTGGGAAATTCGCTCTTTGTAACGGGCCTTCCACATTCTTGGTGCTACCAGGTGCTACCAGGGACACTGAGGTGACGGAGGTTTTGTGGACTGCAGCCCCATTTCTTTTTCATCTCTGTGCTCTTTTGTTTCAGTGGGGCAGGCCTCTCCTGCCTTGGGAGGTTCAAAGAGGCTTCTAGGTTGACAATAACCCTTGCGTTTGGGAGGAAGTTAGAGTCTTGTCTGGAAAGAGCAGTCCCAGGATGTCTGGATTTTGTTCCTAGGCAAGACACACTATCTAGCATGCATGGAGCTAGCTGAGAAGGCCTGGGTGGAAGAGGGCTAACTGGCCTCTTATTGATGTCTGGGCTGTTGGACCTGGGTTGTTGGACTAGAGGAGACTGCAATTTAGCTGTGGCTGTAGGGCTTGGCTTTTTTGTGGTCACAGTCCCCAGTGTCTTGGGAGTCACCAGAGTAGCATGCCCAGGCAAGGTAGAACTCTGAGGAGAAGCAGCCATGGTGAATGCAGACCCCAATTTTCCTGGAGTTTCAGGCACAGCCTGCTTGTTGGGAGGTTTCTCTCTCTCTTTGCGTCTGCAGATTGGAGGCCAGGCCTGCTTGATAGCACACAGCATCCTTTTCATGGGGTTTCGAGACAGTCTCGTTGTGCTTGGATCCTGTTCAGAGCGCCCAATCCGAAGGTCTTTCACCTTCATGAATTGGGGGCGCCTGCTAGATGGCAAGGGGCACTCCTCTTTGGTAACTTGTACCTTGGCAAACCCCTGGGAAGATAAAGTTGAGGAAGACTGGATCTGGACAGCCATTTGACTACACTGTTCTCTTCTTCCAGAGGACCGACTAAAGACCAAGCCTTCCTGAGCAGCTGGGTCTCCGTTGCTGCCGCGTGGCTCTGGGGAACTCTCCTTTGTCTTATCCGCTCCCCTGGCCTTCAGCAGCCCCCATTTCTTCGCATGGGTCCCCCCTGCCCATCCTGCACAATCAAGCGGGGGTGGACGAGGAGGAGAGAATCCTGCTGATCATGAGGATGGGGGCAATGAGGCCGGCAGTTCCCGCACAGCCAACACACAGAATACTCTGACCTCAGCTCCCGATGGCTCCTTCCAAGACCTTGCGCCCCATTCAGACAGAGACCCTTCACCAGTTGCTCCACACTTGCCAAGGTGAGGTCTGAATTGTCCAGCGTCTGGCAGGACAGAGCTTCAGGAGAGCCTTCCAAGCCTGGAGGAGCCTTGGTCTGATGATCCATCCCACACACTGTGGTGTGCTGGAATTGGAGGTGCTCACCTGAGGGCCAATGATATTCCCCTTTGTGTGTTGCCTTGGTGGTAAAAGCCCCTTGGGCCAGGGAGGAGATAACCTGGACTTTGGTCTCCATTAGATGTGGTTGGGCCATCAATGTGGACAGTTTAGAAGGGGCTTTGGTGCCCCCGTTGGCTTGGACACTTCCCTCCGCACGCCTGTTGCATTGTTGGGGTGGATGCTTCTTCATTTCATTCTCCCCCACAGCCTCCACCACTCCCCATTCCTGGGCATGGCTCTTCTGCATTTTCAGGTGGAAATTCAGGTGCAAATGCACCTGCTCGTTGCATTTGATCAGCTGTGGGTAGAAGCGCAGGAGAGGGTCATGGCAAGAACGGGGGGTGGGGGCAGCTGGGGCTGCAGGTGCCGCACATGCGGCAAACAGGGTACTCCGCCCTCAGCACCCTGTCAAGCGTCTCCAGATTTTGGAGGATGCTCAGCTGCAAGTCTTTCACCACTTGCTTCAGGCTTAATGAGGACAGGATGGAGTATTCCAGATCCTGGTAGGAAAGGGGGCGTGGAGACTCCTGGAAGCTTGTGGGCATCTCTGCCATGGTTCCTGTGTGAATACCCACTTGCAGTGGTGGTGCTTCCTTGGAGGAAGAAACTTGCCCAATGGAGAGAGGACATGCTGGTGTCTTCCTCTCTTGGAACAGTGCCCTAACATCCTCTGCTCTGCCTGTTTGTGTAGCTTTGGCATCAGTTTCTATTTCCAGGTAAATTAGAGGCACAGGATGGGGGAGCACCTCTGCCCTGACTTGGGGTGCCGATTCCTGAGAGTGGGCCTGCCCTTGCTGTGACCCACTTTCCTCTTCGGCGGATGGGAGGGGTTTATAAGAGGTTGGCTCCTCCCTCCCCTGTTGTGAAGCAGGTGAGCTTGGAGGCAGAAGGGGCATGTCAGAGGGCACCTGTGTGGCAGCACCAGGCCTTGGGAGCCCAAGGGCTTGATCGGGCAGGGACTCCCCCTGCCTTACTCTATGGCACCTCAGGTGCTGTGGGATTGCATCATCATTTTCCTTGTGGGTACTCTTGGTAATGGCCTCAGTTCCTGACCCGTGGCCTCGTGCTCTTTCTGGGCTGTCTGCTGGAATGGCAGGGGGAGCCTTGGCTTTGCTTTCATCCTGCAAGATGCCCCCTGTCCTGAGACTACTGTCAATGACTGCCTGTCTGTCTCTCAGGCTTCTAGGCTGATCCTCTGGGGACATCCTTAGATTGTTCTGTGGAAGACCAGGGGTTGCAGGGTAGAGACCATCTGGTGCTGTATCAGCCAACCTCTTTTTCTCTCCTTTGCCTATTGGTGTGGCTGGGAAAGCACTCTGTTCCTTTGAGAGAAATGGAGAGAGAGGTTTGGTGAACTCCTCGCTCAAGGCTTGGGATGATGGTGTGTATGAGGAAGCCTTCATTTCCTTCAGTCCCTGATTTCCTGTTTCAGAAGGCAGGAGCTGTTTAGCCTGGAAATACTCTACAGCTGTCAGGAGCTTCCTCTTTCATTGGAACAGGAGGAGTGGTTTGGGGCACTGGCTTGGCTGAGCCAGGTTTTGCCAAGACTGCACTTTGGTGGAGGACGGTGCCAGCCTGCATTCTTCCGTGGCCTGCTACCTTATCAAGGGCCTGAGAGGAAGAAGTGGGCACTCCCAAGCACTCCTGGATCTGCTTCTTCTTCATATTGAATTCCAAGCGCTGTCTCGTCACTAGGTCAATAGCTGGGCAAGGAACACGGTGCGGCTGGTGGAGCACCAACAGAGGGGACTTGGGCAAGAACAGCCTCCTCTCTTGGCAGAGATCTCCCTCTGATACCATTGCCTCCAGAAGCTGGGCAGTCACTTTCACACCAATCTGGCTGACTGGCAAAGGGGACAGCCTGTGGGAGCGGTGGCTTGTAGCTCTCGAGGTGATTGGAAGTCAGCAGGAGGCACACAGGTTGCAGGACTGTTCTGTGGAAGGTCAGGTGTTACCATGTAGAGGCGATCTGGTGGTGTTTCTGCCACCCTGTTTTCCTCTCCTTTGCTTACTATTGTGGCTTGGAAAGCATTCTGTTCCTTTGAGGGAAACGGGGAGACATGTTTGGGCAGCTCCTCCTGCAAGATTTGTGGGGTTCCTGTGAGGAGGCCTTCATTTCCCTCAACCCCTGACCTCCTGTCTCAGAAGGCAGGATGTGCTTGACCTGGAATTTCAATTATGAAAGCTGTTGATGAGCGTCATGTTTCGTGGGGCCAAGGGCAGAGGCTTGCCACATTGGCTTGCCTGGGTCAGGCTTTGCCAAGACAGTATCTCGGTGGAAGAAGGTCCCAGCCTGCATTCTTCCATGGCCTGCCAGCTTGTCAAGGGCCTCAGTGAAAGACGTCGGCACTCCCCAGAGTTCCTGGATCTGCTTCTTCTTGATAGTGAATTCTAAGCGCTGTCTGGTCACTGGGTCAACAGCTGGGCAGGGGACACGGTAGGGGTGGTGGAGCATTGACAGAGGGGGCTTAGGCAAGACCAGCCTCTTCTCTTGGCAGAGGTCTCCCTCTGATACCATGGCCTCCAGAAGCCAGGCTGTTGCTTTCACAACCCATCTGGCTGACTGGCAATGGGGACAGTCTGCAGGACTGGTGGCTTCTTGGACTGGAAGATAATTTGGAGTGAACAGAAGGCATCCTGGCTGCAGGAGCTGATAGGGGGCAAGGAGAAAGCATCTGGGCTGTAGGAGTTGAGAAGGTGTGAGTAGAAGGCATCCGGGAGGGGAGGAGGCATTATAAAGGGAGTCAAAGGTGCCCAAGCTGTGGAAGATGATTTGGAGCCAGTGGAAGCACTCTTGGCTGTTGGAAGTGATAAGGAATAAGCATAAGGCATCCAGGTTGAGGGTGGTTTTTGGAAGCTAGCAGAAGGCATCTTGGCTATGGGTGGATACCAGGAGAAAGATGAAGACTTCTGAGCTCTGAATGGCCTTGAGGGTTGAACAATCTCCTTTGCTGTTGGAGACACTGAGGGTTGAGCAGAAAGTACCTGAGTCATTGGAGAAGACTGCGAATGAGCAGAAGTCATCCAGGCGGTGGGTGGTGTTAGAGAGCCAGTAAAAGGCACCTTGGTTGTGTGAGGCAATAGGGAGCAAGAAGAGGTCTTCTGAATTGTAGAAGGCATCTTGGCTGTGTCAGGTGACGGGAAGTGAGGAGCACGCTCCTGAGCAGTGGAAGGCATCTTGGCTTTCAGAGATGATGGGGAGGGGCAGAGGTTTCCTGGGGTATAGAAGGAATTTTGGTAGCGCAAGGTGATGCAGGGTGAGAAGAGGTCTTCCGAGCTGTAGAAGACATCTTGGGCGTGTGAGGTGACGGGAAGCAAGCATTGTGCTTGTGAGCAGCACAAGGCCTCTTGGCATTGAGAAGTGATGGGGAGGGAGTGGAGCTGTCCTGAGCTGCAAAGGACATATTGTCTGTGTGAGCTGATGGAGATGGAGCAAAGGTCTCCTGAACTCTAGAAGACATCTTGGTGGTGTGAGGTGATGGGGAGTGAATAGAAGTCATCCCAGCCGTTAAAGGCTTCTTAGCTATGCAAGGCAATGGGGGGGGCAAGCACAGGTCTCTTGAGCAATAGAAGGCACTTGGTTGTACGAGGTGATGGTGAGGGAGCAGAGGTGTCCTGAGCGTTAGAAGGCCTCTTGCCTAGGTGAGGCGGTGAGGAACGAACAGAAGTGTCCCAAGTGGTAAAAGACATCTTGGTGGTGCAAGGTGATGGTGAGTGAGAAGAAGTCTTCTGAGCTGTAAAAGGCATCTCTGCTCTATGAGGCAATGGTAAGTGAAACAAAGTCTTCTGAGCAGTAAAAGGCATTCTATCTGTATTAGGCTGAACTCTAGAAGACATCTTGGTGGTGTGAGGTGATGGGGACTGAATAGAAGTCATCCCAGCCATTACAGGCTTCTTAGCTATGCAAGGCAATGGGGAGCAAGCAGAGGTCTCTTGAGCAGTAGAAGGCATCTTGGTTGTACGAAGTGATGGTGAGGGAGCAGAGGTGTCCTGAGCTTTAGAAGGCCTCTTGCCTAGGTGAGGTGATGGTGACTGAGCGGAGGTCTCCTGGGCAGTAAAAAGCATCTTAGCAGTGCAAGGTGGTGGGGAGGAAGCAGAGATCTCCTCAGCAGTAGAAGGCCTCTTGCCTAGGTGAGGTGGTGAGGAGCAAACAGAAGTGTCCCAAGTGGTAAAAGACATCTTGGTGGTGCAAGGTAATGGTGAGTGAGAAGAAGTCTTCTGAGCTGTAAAAGGCTTCTCAACTATATGAGGCAATGGTGAGCAAAAACTCGTCTCCTCAGCTGTAAAAGGCATTCTCTCTGTATGAGGCAATGGTGAGCGAGAAGAAGTCTTAACAAGAGTAAAAGGCATTCTGGCTGTATGAGGCGATGATGAGGAAGAAGAAGTCTCAAAAGCGGTAAAAGGCATTCTGGATGTATCAGGCGATGGTGAGGGAGACGAAGTCTCCTGAGCAGTAAAAGGCATTCTGACAGAAGGCCCCCAGGTTGTAAGAGGGGATTTGGAGTGATCAGAAAGCCCCTGAGGTTCTAGATGATTGCACCAAGAATCTGAGGAGACAGAGGGAGGGAGGGAGAGAGAGAGAGAAATATGAATTGATCTTTTATGTCACAAGGGATGGCATGCATATATCGGAATGGTTACATTTTGGATTACAGCTCCTACAACTTCCCCAGCACTTGGGACCATGGGCATGCTGCATGCTCGAGACTCTGAGTACTAGTTCCAAAGGTAACTTTTCCAAACCCTATACTGCAGCAGTGGTGTAACAAATCTAGGATGGGGGCTCACAATTCAGAGTCATTTGGATGAGCAAATGAGATGATTATTTATACCTTGGAAAGAATTTTTTGAAAGTAATGCATTCGTATTACTTATTGCAGTAGTTAAAATGGAACTCTTAGTGTCATTTCTTGCAAAACATTGGAAAGACACCTTGGAAAGACACCTGCGGATTAATAGGAGAGTGACATAAAATATAAACAGTTCCTGAAAATTGCCCTGTAAAAGTAACGTTAACAGTAATTTAAATTAATTTAAATTAACAGTAATTTAAATTCCTGGAAATGGTCTTAAAAGGCAATTTTAAAAGGCAATTTTACTCAAGATCACCCAGTAGGTCTCCGTGGCTGAGCAGGGTATTGAACCCTGGTCTCCCTGAATCCCACCCCTGCTGTACCAGAAGGAAGTTTTGGGGGGTTTTTTGTACCGAGAATCCAAAGGTGCTGGCTCTCCCGCTGCCCCTGCACTTTGGTTCTTTCCCTGCTGCTGGTGCTGGTGTCATCATCAGAAGTCTTCGTTAGGTTTGAAGTACTAGCCACGGAGGAGAGGGAGGACAGGGAAATGCTGGATAGGCTGGGCAGGAGTTTTGGGCTGCAGGAAGACAAAAGAGGAATGAGACTTGTGCTGTAGTAGTGAAAGAACAACAACAACACCAGCAGATCTATTCTCTCCAGAGAGAGAGTGAGTGTCAGGGTCAGAGACCCAGGCGGCGAGACAGCCTGGAGAAGGGAGTGGGATTGCTAGCAGAGTCCTGCCGGGAGGAGTCAAGGAAGCACTTACTCAAGGGAAGTCCATTTACCTAAGCCAGAGCGACAAGCAAAAGCCACAGTCAGAGTTCCAAAAGCCAGGGGTCTGGAGCCAAGAGATCAATCCAAGGTATCAGGAGCTGGGTGCTGGAAGCAAGGAACAGGCAAGGAGAAGGCTTGTAGAAAGTTTCCCACAAGCAAAAGAAAGCTTCCAGACAGGCAGTTATATAGCCCAAGACACAGATGTGGCTAGTCACTGCTTCTTGAACTTAATCAAGGAAGCCTCCCTTTGCTCAGCTCTCTTGAGTCTCCGCCTTGTTTGTGGGCTGATTGACACAGGCTCCAAAGCATCTTCAGAATCGGATCCCTGTTGCCCTAAAGGAGCAGGCAAAGGAACGTCCAAGCCTGCTTGGTCCATGGCAGAAGGGGGAGCTCTTGAGCTGCAGGACTCATCTCCAGCCCGAGCCACAGGGACCAACAGCTCCTACTCGTCATCTCCACCCTGAGCAACAGGGACCAACAGCTGCTACTTGTCATCAGCAGCTCTGATAGGGGCTTCAGTTATCATAGTGAGAGACAGAGGAAAAAAAACAAGAGATCTTGCAAAGAGAAGTTGCAATGGGTGGGGTGGGCCACAAATAGCCTATAAGTCATCTGTACCCTCCAGCCATGTTTGTGGCCCTCAGAATTCCCATCGTTCCCATGAGACAGTGGTCTCACAAAACCCAAAGATACAGGATCAACATTTTCTTTTAAAATGGTGGCGAAACAGTGCGGCCTATGGGCCACATGTGGCCATTGAGCTGGAATACCTTCCGACGGCTCATTAAAATGCTGGGTGATATGTTTTTGTATATTTATGCTGAAGGCCTAGAATGGAGGACTTCCTTAATCAGTACTCTATCCGCCTCCCTTTTCCACAAAGCCGCTTGGAAAACCAAGCAGCTGTTTCCGGTTCTGGTTTGCAGCCAAAATCTCAAGAGTGCAAAGTTGTCCACCCTTGGTTTAGTGATGCTGGTGACCCAAAAGGCTCTATCCTTTTGTGGTGTTATCTAGACATTCCCATCAAGCCTTTCCCTTACCGGAGAGGGTCAAACCATCCAGCAGAAACATAAGAGAATGAATAGAAGCAATTCCAAGAGGGTCCAGAAGCTGGAAATGATATCCATTGTGACCATCTCCTTTGCTGGGAAGAGCAAAAGTAGTGACGACAATTTTCCAGCCAGACTGGCCTCCCTGTCCTAGAGTCACTCCTGCATCACAAAGGACTGTGACAAAGGCACCTCCTCCTTACTTTGTGGAGGATCGGGGTGATTTATGGGACATGGTGGTTATGAGATGACTCTTCTGCTGTCATGGCAACCATACTGTGCTGTGCTAAATTAGGTTGTGACACCAAAAAATCAATTCATAAGACCTTTTGTCCAACATCAGCCACTGGAGCCTAATAGGCTGTAGAAAATGCCATTGGAGACCAAATCCTCCTCTGGAGAAAAAATCTGCTTAATTTCTAGGAAGGCATCCTAGACTCCTATAATATTCCCATGAGGAGTGGTTGGGGGAGTTGTATGTTTAGCCTGAAGAAGAGACGGCTGATAGGTGTCACCATAGCCATGTTTAAATATGTGAAAGGCTGTCATGTTGAAGATGGGATAGGCTTCTTTTCTGTTGCTCCAGAGACTAGGACAAAGTGCATCTGATTCAAACGAAAGGAAAAGAGATTCCACCTAAACATTAGGAACAACTTCCTGACAGTAAGAGCCATGCAGCAGTGGAATACGCTGCCCTGGAGTGTGATGGCGTCTCTTCCTTTCGAAGATTTTAAAGAGAGGCTGGATGGCCATCTTGGTCATCTTCTTAGACTTGGGTGGTACCATGCAAGTCCTGGGGCTTTTCTAGCATATTCTGGGCCGCAAAACAAAGAGAAGTGAGTGGATTTACTAGGAGGGAAGAGACTCAAAGAATCATACAGCTGGAACGGACCATAAAAGCCCTCTAGGGCAACCCCATGCCAGTGCAGGAATCCCCTCTGCTCCAACTGTCCCCATTTAACAAGGACAGTCCCAACAATCCCCTCTCATCACACTTTTCAGCTGCTTTTAAAATGTTCCATTTTCTCTCTCCGCCTCCTACTTTCCTACTTTGGAATCTACTTTAAATTCATTTGACTCAGCAGAGGGCAGAGGAGGAAGAGGAAGAGGAATTCTGCCAGTGGGCTCAAGCAAATGCAAACTGCTGCAGCCTCTCTTTACTTTGTTACTCTGTGAACTGGGGGTCCCGGGAGGGACACCAAAACGTGATCAACTAAAGGTGGGGAAAATTAGCTCAGAGCACTGCTTAACGTCACGAGAGGCAGAGTAACGTAGCAAGATCTTGAACCCTACGTCTACGGGGTTGGGTCGAGTCAAGGAGAACACAGAAGTTGAAATAATAAATGATGTTTATTAAACACAAGCAAAACAGTGTATGCGACATACTCATACAAGATAACTAAAGAAAATAAAGGTTGGAGTGGTATAGAAGGATTTTTAGAGGAGTTGCTGGTTTGGGTGATACTTCACCTGTCCTGAAGCCCAGAAAAATAGAGAGCGAAGCTGGGGTGCGATGTAACTCAGCACGTGGAGCTGAGGGGAGGCTCGCCAAGCAAAGCGGCAGCAAGGCGGGATGAAACTCGGGAGCGTTCCGAGGAAGGTCTCGGAATCAAGGGTTTTTATAAGGAGAATTGTGACTGCAGGCTATGCCATACTTGGGGGAAAACAATAGATTTGGAGTTGGAGACAAAGCCTCCGAAAGGTCAGAATCCGAATGATTGAGTTATCGTAGCGGTTCTCAATAGAGTAGCCAGTATGCAGACGCAGAGTACTTGGGTATTGTATAGTCCACCCATCAAGCTGCCATCGTGGGGCAGAGGCTCTTTTGTAAGTAGCGTGCATACTTAATTAGAGTACTTGCCTGGAGGTCTCCTAAAGCAGTGAGTCAGCTATTTTCTGGCCTGTCTGAATTATCCAGGAATATTACGGCTATTAACAGCCGAGCTTGTTTATCTGCTTGTCCAGTGGCCTCGCAAGCACATGGAAGGGAATAGAGAAGTGCAGCCGAATTGTGATATCAAGGGATATCTTTAATATCTCCAAAGCTCGGACTAGCCAGGGCAGTAACAACTTGATTTACTTGATTTACTTTACTTTCCTACTTTGGAATCCACTGACCTCAACTCCCTCAAACTGCATTCAAAGTGTAAAAGCAGTTTGGATTCGCCTGACACAGCAGAGGGGAGCAGGAGGAGGAGGAGGAGGAGAAATCCTGCCCTTCCCAGCAGGCCCAAGCAAAAGCAAACTGCTGCAGCCTCTCTTGTATGGCCACCCCTGTATATAGCCCTAACCCTACTTTCAGGGCCGGCATGGTGTACAACCTCCTTCTGAACAAATCTTGCCACCAAAACCTTGTGCTGGGTTCACCTTAGGCTCACCAGAAATGGGAAACAACTTGAACACATACAGTAACAAATGCCTCACTGCAGCAAGTTATCAGTGAATCACCCAAATAATAGTTTGCAGTATCGCTCTGGAACTCTAATTGTGCTTTTTTAAAGGGTAGAATATTGATCTTTGAAATCATAGGATCCCCTCCTCAAACCACACCCTTAATTTTTTTTGAAAAAGGTCTTTGTAAGAAACCTAATGCAGACCCAAGCAACTGTAACAACAGCTCCCCAAGAGAAGGGAATGAGTGGACACAGGTGACAACCGGGAAATGCCAGGAAACTGTCACAAGCTATACTGTGAGACTTTCTGCACCTTTAGAACAATGGAACTGCCCTGAGCCTGGAACAGGGGTGGACAACTGTGGAAGGCTAGGGGGCAGTACTTTGCCCCCTTGGAAGTGAAGGGCACGCTCGCTCCCACCATTTGTCTATCTACAGCCCTTTCTGCACTACACTCTTATAGTGCGATTATCCCACCTTCAACATCCTATTGAATCCTGGGGTTTGCCATTTAGAGAGGGGCCTTTAAAATTGTAAGCCAGAGAGCTCTTTGCCCTCAGTAAACTACAAACCCCAGAATTCCACAGGATGTTGAAAGTGGAATGATAGCACTACAGCAGCGCAGGACAGAAATGACCTGCCTATCTATCTATCATCTCTCTATCTACAGATATAGACACTCATGTGCATGCATGCACGCACATATATATCTCCCCCTCAAACACCCCTCTAGGGGGTCTGGGGGCAATTTCACCATGTTTTCGGTTTCAAAAGAGGCATCTCCTGGGCCTAAATGATTATCATTGTTATCATCATTTGTTTATATAGCGCTTTACAAGTGAAAGGACAACAAAACAGTTTCCTGTCCACAGGCTTACAATCTGAGTAACGCACGAAACAAAAGGAGAGGGGATGGCACTGTGGAAAGGGCTTAAATCCAACAAGTACCGCCTCTTCTTCTCTCCCTCAGAGCCCAGGGCTGGGGCAGCTAAGATGGAGGCAGGGTCTTTCATCTGCTTCTAGGGCTAGGCATGGTGGATCTGTGCTTGCCTCTTCTTCTCCTCTCCCTCTGAGGCCAGGGATGTGGCAGTTAGAATGGTGGCAGTCTTACTCCAAAATGTAGGTGCCACAAGGGCCACTCTGTGATGCCAGTGCCTCCTTGCAAAACTGAGGAATGAATTAGCTCAAAGGGGAGGCTTGCAAGAGGGGGGCAGACCTTGCTACCAGTGTTTACCGGCACATGCAGGAAAAGAGCCAGCCAAAGGTTCAAAAGCAAGCCAAAAATGTATTTTTATTGGGGGAAATTCACTCGTGCATGCACACAAGATACACACAATCGCACATTCACACAGTTGCCAATCCAATACCGTGCCAATATAGTGCCCATCCAAACCCTACTAATATCAGGGACTCCCAAAGCGGGGCCTTACAGCAGGGCCTTTCATCTGCTTCTGGGCTTAGGCATGATGGAGCCTAGCAAAAGGAAGGAAAAGAAAAAAAAAGAAAGTGAAAATAAAATCAAACAATCCTAATAACCTCTCTCCCC
The DNA here is from genome assembly GCA_030412105.1 of Cyclura pinguis. NCBI lineage: Eukaryota > Metazoa > Chordata > Lepidosauria > Squamata > Iguanidae > Cyclura > Cyclura pinguis. The sequence goes on along the minus strand of CM059599.1, from coordinate 8,634,060 downwards.
GCCATTCTTTTTCCTCCCTGCTTTTCAGCTGAAAATCTTCCACAGTAGTTTATGCAAATCAGTAATGAGCCAATCCCTGCCTTCAGGCTTCTAGTCTAAGGAGCCCAGCACAAAAGGAAAAGGAATTGGGAGGGAAGGGGAAAAAACAGATGGAAGCACCAGCTCTTAACAGTATGGTGTTCTTATGTGTGAGAGAAGTTACATACATAGGAGTGTAGTGTGGTTATTTACTATATGGGAGACACCAAAGTACTTCTCTCTGTTCATTTGTAACTTAAAATGTTATCTGCTCTGTTTTCATCCCTCCAAATCTTTCCCAAGGAAAAAGATCTGGCAAAAGAAAGGAGCTGTTTCCCCCTTTTCCTCCTGTAGAAAAGAAGGACAAAACAGGGAGCGCCAAATCCCAAGGAAGTTAAAAAAACAGAACCTTTACAAATAAGATTCAAGCCTGAATCACTTGCAGAAATCAGGGCTATTTCCACCAGTCTGGTGGAGGAGCCCTCCCCGCCCAGGGGCTTCTATTGGGCACGCGACACACAGCAACAGACCCCTTTATGCTCCTTTCTGCCTTTTTTGAACAGCTTTTAAGACGCTTCCCGCCCTTCTTCTGACGGGCTGGCACAAGGACCAATGGGAGCATGGGAGCGGGTGCCAAGGGGCGGGATAAGAGCAAAAGCAGCTGAGCTAGTCTAGGCTAGGTTGAGGAAAAGAGGAGAAAGCCAGGTTGAGGGGAGAGAAGCACCGCACATGCGAGTTGCCCCTTCTCTTTCCCGCCTTGTTGGAGCGGTCCTCGCCATGCTCCTGATGGGCAGCAACATGGACCAATAGGAGCCTGAGAGTGAGCGAGGGGGCGGGACGGAGGCGAAAAGGAGAAAGCCAGCCGTTTCGTGAGGGAAAATGGGAGGAAGGTGGGTTGGGAGCGGGAGGCGAAGCGGAGGGAACGGGAAACGTCTTCTTGTGGGGCTGAGGGCTTCCCAAGGGAAAGAGAGAGGAAGCCAGCTCTAAGTTTTGGGGGATATGGAGGAAGGAAAGTGGGAAGAAGGGGGCATTTAGGGCGCCCTTGTGGAGTGGCAGTGAGGGCTCTCAACGGCTGCCCTGAGGGAATTTTATTTAATTAATTTCCTGACTTTCAAGAAGGTGGCTTGCAAACCCGCTTTTAAAAACATTCGGGATGCAGTTTAAAATATTACTAGTCCACAAGTTAAAAGAATAATCAGTTGGCCTTTCAGGGTACTTTTTTTAAAAAAAAAACCCACAACAATAACGTGAACACTTTTGTATCTTCAGTTAACAGTATTTCATTTAATTCATTCAGTTCTTCTGATAAACCCTCTAATTTTGAATCCATCTTAAACCTTTTCAAGGAGTTGTCTGTGGGGGCGGGGTGATAAGGGGTATCCGCTGATATTCTAAGGGGCTGGGAGGGATGGGGTACATTTTATTTATTTATTTTATTTCTTTTTTTTTAATCTCGTTATACAGAATCCATGGCAGCTTACAAACATTTCCTTAAAAAACAAACAAACAGAGGGAACAATTTAAAAGATTAGATTACAAAGCATAGAAAAAGATTAAACAAGAAGAGGCAAATGGTAAGGAGAGAGGGAAGCATTTTTAATATGAAGGAAAGTTTTAAAAAAAATCCTGAGGGACTGGAAGGTTATGGGAGTGGTGGGATGGGAAAGTAGGAGGGAAAAAAGAAGAAGGAAAGAAATATCTATTTTATTTATTGTTTATTTAATTTATCTCTCTCTTTCCCTGTGCAGGAATCAAGGCAGCATGAGCAAAAGGAATCTGAAGTTCTTTGGAGATTAGAGACACTGGGAATATAGGATAGAAACCTAAAAAGGGCCATCCAGTCCTGCCCCATTCTGCGGTGGAGGAATACACAATCAAAGCATTCCAACCAGAGGGCCATCCAGCCTCTGTTTAAAGGTTTCCAAAAAAGGAGACTCTGCCACAGTGAAAGGCAGCATATTCGACCGCTGAACAGCTCTTACTGTCACGAAGTTCTTCCTAACGTTTAGGTGGAATCTCTTTTCCTTTAGTTTGAATCCGATGTTCCGTGTCCTAGTCTCTGGAGCAACAGAAAAGAAACCTACATCATCTTCCACATAACATCTTTTCACATATTTAAATATGGCTATCATGTCATCTGTTAGCGCTTTCTTCTCCAGACCAAATGTACCCAGCTCCCTCAACCACTCCTCACAGGAATATCATAGGAGTCTGGGATGTTTTCATAGAAATTAAGCAGACCTCTTCTGCAGTGGAAGATTTGGTCTCCAATCGCATTTCCTTCAGCCTGTTATGCTCTGGTGGCTGATGTTGGACAAAAGTCTTGTGCATTGATTCCTTTGGGGCAGAACCTAATTTAGTGTGGCATAGTATGGTGGCCATGAGAGCAGAAGAGTTGTCTCATAACCACCCATGTCTGATAAGTGACCCTCATCCTCTATAAAGTAAGGAGGAAGTGTGTTTGTCACAGTCTTCTGATGCAGGCGTGACTCTAGGAGAGGGAGGCCAGTCTGGCTCACAAATTGTCACAACTACTTTTGCGCTCCTCAGCACAGGATTCCCTCTGATCATGGTTGCAATAGATGTGATTTGCAGCTTCTGGACCCTAGTGATGTTGGAGCTGTTCGTTCTTTTTATTCTTCTATGGCTTTACTGGATGGCTTCACCCTGTCTGGGTGAAGGGCTTGATGGGAATGTCTAGACAACACCTGAGCTCTATTAACACCACAAAAGGATAAGGTGTTGCTTCCACTTGAACTGCCATGGCACCATTCTGTGAAATCCTAGGATTAGTCATTTGCTATAATTTTGCTCCAAAGGTCCCTGCCCACCAGGGCTGGGCAAATGAAGCAAGGCTGGCTGCAAGCCCTCTTACTCAAAACCATGGAACCTGGGGGGACCCCACTGCTGCTGGCAGAAGTCGGATTTCAGGCGTGAAGGTGCCCAAGTTGCACTTCAAGGTTTACTTTTCAAAATTTTATCAAAGTATTCATACATTTATGACAAAACAAGTTCCATGGGGACTGTGCATCTTGTTCTATAGGAGAATGGTGGATTCATGATTTTATTGGGAGGATCCAACCTTTATTTGATTTCTTTATGGCCACCATGCCAGCAAATGGTGGTGGCGGAGATGAGACTGTGAAACTGGGAAGTGAAGGGAGCATAGGTGATGCCCATCCAGCCATGACAGCAGCACCCAAGGAAGTTGGCTTGTATGTAAGGGTTAGTGCCAGGCAGGAATATGTTGGCCTTTCACCAAGTTCAGTCAATTAGGCAACTAGCCATTTGCTCTGTCTCCTTTTCCCTTTCCTCCATTCCCTCTCCAACTAGTCAGTGCTTCCTTCTGTTGCTTGTTTTCCTTTTGTGTGATAGGCTTCCCACCACAGAACTGGCACCAGACCTCTGGAGAAAGAAGGGGGTGCCTCACCCAAAAAGAAAAGCAGAAGCTATCCAGGCTGCAGGAGCTGAGAGGGGGCGAGGAGAAAGCATCTGGGCTGTAGGAGTTGAGAAGAAGTGATCAGAAGGCATCTGGGCAGGAGGAGGCATTATAGGGGGAGTCAAAGGTGCCCAAGTTGTGGAAGATGATTTGGAGCCAGTGGAAGCCCTCTTGGATGTTGGAAGTGATAAGGAATAAGCAGAAGCCATCCAGGTTGAGGGTGGTTTTTAGAAATTAGCAGAAGGCATTTTGGCTATGGGTGGATACAAGGAGCAAGATGGAAGACTTCTGAGCTCTGAATGGCCTTGAGGATTGAACAGCCTCCTTTGCTTTTGGAGACACTGAGGGTTGAGCAGAAGGTACCTGAATCATTGGGGAAGACTGCGAATGAGCAGGAGTCATGCAGGGAGTGGGTGGTGTTAGAGAGCCAGTAAAAGGCACCTTGGTTGTGTGAGGCAATGGGGAGCAAGAAGAGGTCTCCTGAATTGTAGAAGACGTCTTGGCTGTGTCAGGTGACGGAAAGCAAGGAGCACGCTCCTGAGCAGTGGAAAGCATCTTGGCTTTCAGAGATGATGGGGAGGGGCAGAGGTTTCCTGGGGTGTAGAAGGAATTTTGGTAGTGCAAAGTGATGCAAGGTGAGAAGAGGTCTTCCGAGCTGTAGAAGACGTCTTGGGTGTGTGAGGTGATGGGAAGCGAGCATTGTGCTCATGAGCAGCACAAGGCCTCTTGGCATTGAGAAGTGATGGGGAGGGAGTGGAGCTGTCCTGAGCTGCAAAGGACATATTGTCTGTGTGAGCTGATGGAGATGGAGCAAAGGTCTCCTGAACTCTAGAAGACATCTTAGTGGTGTGAGGTGATGGGAAGTGAATAGAAGTCATCCCAGCTGTTACAGGCTTCTTAGCTATGCAAGGCAATGGGGGGGCAAGCACAGGTCTCTTGAGCAATAGAAGGCACTTGGTTTTACGAGGTGACGGTGAGGGAGCAGAGGTGTCCTGAGCTTTAGAAGGCCTCTTGCCTAGGTGAGGCGGTGAGGAACGAACAGAAGTGTCCCAAGTGGTAAAAGACATCTTGGTGGTGCAAGGTGATGGTGAGTGAGAAGAAGTCTTCTGAGCTGTAAAAGGCATCTCTGCTCTATGAGGCAATGGTGAGTGAAACAAAGGCTTCTGAGCAGTAAAAGGCATTCTGGCTGTATTAGGCGATGGTGACTGAGAGGATGTCTCAACTGGGGTAAAAGGCATTCTGGCTGTATGAGGCAATGGTGAGCAAGAACTCATCTCCTCAGCTGTAAAAGGCATTCTGGCTGTATGAGACGATGGTGAGCGAGAAGAAGTCTCAACAAGAGTAAAAGGCATTCTGGCTGTATGAGGCGATGATGAGGAAGAAGAAGTCTCAACAGGAGTAAAAGGCATTCTGGCTGTATGAGGCGATGGTGAGCGAGAATAAGTCTCAAAAGCAGAATGTGTGGATTAGTGCCAGATCTGTAAATCCGCACAGGAATATGTCGGCCTTTCGGCAAGTTTAGTCAATTAGGCAACTAGGCCATTTGCTCTGTCTCCTTTTCCCTTTCCTCCATTCCCTCTCCAACTAGTCAGTGCTTACTTCTGTTGCTTGTTTTCCCTTTGTGTGATAGGCTTCCCATCACAGAACTGGAACCGGACCTCTGGATGAAGAAGCAGGAGCCTCACCCCAAAAGAAAACGTAAGTAGTAAACTGTCACCCTGTGCACAGCACCACTGTGTTTCTCCTCAGTTGCCTGCTACATCCACCAAGTTCTGCCCTCCAGTCTTTGAAGAAGAAGGGAAACCTTTTGGATCACCAAGATCACTAAACCAAGGGTAGAAATTTTCAGTGTTGCGATTTTGGCTGCAAATCACAACCGGGAGCAGCTGCTTGGTTTTCCAAGTGGCTTTGTGGAAAAGAGGGGTGGATAGAGTGCCAACTAAGAAAATCCACCACCCTTGGAGGCCTTCACTCTTGGAGGTCCACCCACCCAAAACACATGGGGGACAAGGACAGCTGGGGCCACAAGCCACAGTTTGGAGCCACATGTGGCTCATGGGCCACATTTTCCTCACTCTTGTGCTAAATGGTGACCACACATTGAATATATGGCTTCCAGTTGTAGTTTAAAAAGGTCGAAAAAAGTGACTGTCGAAAAGCAAGGGGTGTCTGTCTACTTTTACCCTCCTTTGCCATTTTAACCATGCCAGGAAGATCAGTCCATCTTCGCTGATGATCCACACTGTACCCTAGACTTGACCAAGCCCCATTAAACCCTTCTAGCAGCAGTGTACAATGGTGAAGCCTAACCCCTTCTGTCCCTGGTCTTCCCCCTTTGTCCCCCTGCAAGGATTCCAGAGCCACCAAAGGTGCCAACTCGCTAGTGTAGATGGCACGTGATGCCAGTGAACCCACTGCAGAGGAGACGATTAATAAGGCACTGGGCACTGGAAAGGGAGGGAAGGAGGAAGATCATAATGATCTTGAGACTGAAATGTACCTTAATGGGGAGATTCCTGACTGAATCTCCCGCTGCCATTCTTTTAAATTCATCTGTCAAGGTCTGGTTTCCATGTGAGATGAATACAGAGGTGGAGGCCCAAACGGTTTTCCCCACATAAGTTGGCTAGTAAAATATACCACCACAGAGGTTCTGTTGGGAAGACAAATGGCTAGACTTCTAATGCTGCCAAGTAAATGATGCCTCCAATTCCATCTAAAAGGCATTCATGATCATTGCTCTGGGACTGGAGATAAAAAGGGAAACCCACTCTGCCCTCCTCTGTTATCCAGGAGACTGAGGGCCATTGGAAGGTTGCAGAGCATTTCTGGGGAGAACAGAGTGGCCCCCGCCATTGGAGCTTGAGTCCACTCTGCTGTCCAAGAAGAACTGTGCTCTCCCTCATCCTTGAAATGCTGACGATCTTAACTAGAGGAGGCTGGAGGCTCCATTCTTATTCAGGTGCTGAATTGGCGCTGTGTTTTAGTCCACACTTTAAAAGGTTTATCTACAAAAGCAAACCAATTGGGAGGACAGGGTTTAATATCTTGGGAAGCTTCTTAAAAGTTTGGACTGAAACTTTAGTAGGATACTATTGGTATTTAATATCAAATATTAAGTAATACAGCTGTAATTGTTTTTAAGGCTTTTTAAACATGGTAATATAAATATAATATTATGATGAAAGTTTTCTCTTTTCCACAGTTCTATATGCGTCAATATGGCTTTTGGAAGATGTATAGAAAAATGTGTCATCCGGCATTTTGTTAAACTGTTGGAAGTCAGATGTCTATCCTTTGTAGCTGTTGGTTGTAGTTGTTCAGTTAATTAGTTCATTTTGTAGTTTCTTTGTGTAGTGGAGTAGTTCAGCTTTGTAGTTAGGGTTGTCTTCCTTTTATGTTATTTATTGTATTTGAATATTGTATTAATAAAAGTATTTTTTGAAAAAGTTTGGACTGAAACCCAGAGGAGATTCAGCATCCCACCAGCCTCGGCTGTTCGAGAATCCACCATCAGCTGACAGAAGATGGGATGCTGGGTTGGGGGGGTGTGTTTGGGTTTGGTGAGGCCACTGTCTCGTGGGAGTGACAGGAATTCTGAGGGCTACAAAAATGGCTGGAGGCCCACCCCACGCATTGCACCTTCTCTTTGAAAGAAGTCTTCATTCTTTTCTCTCTCACTGGAAAGAATAGCTGTTGTTGTTGCTGTTCTTTGACTGCTGCAGTGCAATTCTGCTTCCTGTTTTCTCTTCCAGCAGTCAAAAGCTCCTTCCAAGCCTGTCTGGTATTTCCCATAAGTGTTATTGTCTTGTTAACTTGCATGCCTTAAATACTTGTCTGTAAAACTTGAAAGGAATTCCAGAGGGTAGGAGAAGCAAATGAGAAGGCTCTCTCCTGTGTCCTCCCCAAACAAGCCTGCGATCGTGTCAGGGATTGCAAAACACCCTTTCGTTGTGGGGAGATACAGTTATTCAGATAGTCTGGAAGTAAGCTATGCCTGGAAATGAGTGGGTAGCTAGTAAAACTGTTTTAAGAAGGGAGTTGCATGCTCTCTTTAAGTGGCCTGAGTCAGCATTCTAGCTACAGTATTTTTTATCTGCTGACATGTCTGAACAGTTTCCAATGGCATCAAGGCACGTGTTACAACGGCCAAATTTGCTTTATGGATCCCAACTGCCATAATCCCCAACGAGGATTAGCCCAGACTGGCACTGAGCACGGAGGTTCCACTCTTAGCTAACACATCCAAGAAGAATCTACCCATTCTGGATTAGACCAGAGACCTCCAGTCCAACACTCTGTGGCCAAGCAGTCACAGTGGCCAAGCAGATCCGCCAATGGGAAGCGCACCAACAGGACCGGTTGAACAACTCCCTTTTTTTCACATTCCCTCACGTACCACCTCTGCCACTCCAGGTACAAGTTCTTGAAAGGGCATGACCAAATTAGATTTATCCAGGAAACGGCACAAGTGGCACAGAAGCCAACGCCAATAGAAAACAATCCTTTGGACTATCATGCTTCTAAAAGCCATGGCACATTCTGTTCAGTGACTGTGGCACACTCAGACTGACAGTTGTCCAAAGCTCTCTTGCAAATCCCCTTCTTAACAACGGTCATGCAGAAGGGAAATGAATTTTTAAAAAAGGAATGTCCCTCATCCGCAGCCAGGTTCCCTTTCTTTCAGAGAGCATGAACCTTCCAGTGCTTCCCATTTACCAGCCCTTAGTTAATGATCTGCTGCTTACACTGTCATTCCCATAGCTAGTCAATTGGAAAAGCAAGGAAACCACAAACAACCCCAGATTTCCTGTGTTTTATGAAGTTATGGTGAGATTTATTCTGGTGCTTTTAGGTAGCCATAAAAGCAGAGAAACGCCAGAATCAGAAACCCTGGTTGTGCCTACACAGTTGCATTGCCTCTGTGTAGTTTTTCGCTATATAACCTTGGTGGCCAGGATTGCTCCTCCTCCCCTCTGCTGAGTCAATTGAATCCAAACTACTTTTGCACTTGGAATTCAGCTTGCAGCTATTGAAGTAAGTGGAGGACAAAGTAGGAAAGTGAGAGGTGGAAAGAGAAAATGGGGCATTTTAAAGCAGCTGAAAAGTGGGATGAGAGGGGATCGCTGGGACTGTCCCAGTTGAATAGTAACAGTTGGAGCATAGGGGATTCCTGCACTGGCAGGGGGCTGCCCTAGATGGCTTTTGAGGTCCCTTTCGGCTGTGTAATTGATTCTCCTCCGCCCATCCTTTTTTCCTCTCCAGTAAAACTACACTCTGTTTTCGGGCCCAGAATATACTAGAAAAGCCTGATGACTGTCGTGGTACCACTGAAGGCCAAGAAGATGACCAAGAAGCCCCATGGAAAGCCCTGTGAGGACCAAGGCAAAGAGAGCTTCTGCATAGCCAGTGAGGGAATCCCTTAGATACTATGATATGTGACTGGTTTGGTTACTTCCCTCAAATTTGTACCACATTCTGTGTTGGCAGTGTGAGGTCCATGGATTTGAAACTCCCAGCTATTCGTATTGGATGTTTCATTAGCCGTGTGCTTTCATATTAGACAAGAACCACTTCATGTCAAGTAGAAGAGCCCCTAAAAGGGCCTCTATTCTTTTTGCTCTTTTTGCCCCACCTGGAATACTATGTTCAGTTCTGGTACCTCAATTCGAGCGGGATATTGACAAGCTGGACCATGTCCAGGGGAGGGCGATCGAAATGGTAAAAGGCCTGGAAACCACGTCCTGTGTGGAGCAGCTTAGGGATCTCGATATGTTTAGCCCGGAGAAGAGAAGGTTAAGAAGCAGCGTGATAGCTATGTTTAAATATGTGAAGGGATGTCATATGGAAGATGGTGCCAGCTTGTTTTCTTGCTGCTTCTGAGACTAGGACATGGAGCAATGGCTTCAAACTTCAGGAAAAGGGAGTCCATCTAACCATTAGAAATAACTTCCTGATGATAAAGTAGTTCAACAGTGGAATATGCTGCCTCGGAGTTCGCTCAAGTCTCCTCCTTTGAAGGCTATCTTTTGGGAAGGCTTTGATTGTGTTTTCCTGCCTCAAAGAGGGATGGTCTGGATGACCCTTGCGGTCTCCTCCAACTCTCTGTTTCTGTGAAATTCAAAATTCCACATTTAGGCCACAAACAGCAAAAGCACAGGTGGAGGATGGGGATCCTACATTGAGCAGGAGGTTGGACTCGAAGGCCCATGGGGCCTCTTCTGAAGAAAGGCAGAAGGAGTTGAGCATGTTGAACCTAATGAGGAAAAGGCTGAGTGGTGACATGACTCCCCTCTTTCAGTATCTAAATATGTATAATTATCCACTTAGCTATTTAAAGATATGCAGATACTGAAAGAGTGGAGTCCTGTCACCCATCAAACTTCTCTTCATCAGGAGAGGAGAGTACAGGTTTGTACTGGATGGCCTATGGGGCCCCTTTCAACTCTACGTTTCTATGAATCACACAAGTTTCTTGGGGCTTTGTTCTTCCAATACTTACAAGAATTGGGAGAAATTACACATCTTCTGGGAGGGAATAAAATGTTGCTGCTAGTACCAGGAGTTGTCCCTGAATAGTCCAGGATCACAGAAACTACATATGGTTATTTTGACTACTTCCTATCCCCCCAAACCTACAGACATCTTCTGGGAGGGAATAATATAAAAAAATGCACAATAAATAAATACAATAAGTTTAGACATGTTTCATAGAAGCTTGGGAAGAGAAGGTAAGGGAAAGGTTAGGTGGTGTGTAGGATTACTGGAAGAAATGAAACTCAAGTGTAGCTGAGAGCTTTCCACACTCAAATACAAGACATTTATTTCCAAACCCAAAGACTTTTTTACTATATTACAAAATACATGGCTATAAATGATCTTAAATATCTGAATAAACGAGTAGATAAAGGGGAGGAGGAGGGAACTACTTATGGCCTACGGGTTAAATCTAATTTCTTTGCTTCCTTTGGGAAATTCGCTCTTTGTAAGGGGCCTTCCACATTCTTGGTGCTACCAGGTGTGCCTTTGCTTTCCCTGCCAGAAACACTGAGGTGACGGAGGTTTTGTGGACTGCAGCCCCATTTCTTTTTCATCTCTGTGCTCTTTTGTTTCAGTGGGACAGCCCTCTCCTGCCCCGGGATGTACGAAGAGACTTCTAGGTTGACAATAACCCTTGCATTTGGGAGGAAGTTAGAGTCTTGTCTGGAAAGAGCAGTCCCAGGATGTCTGGATTTTGTTCCTAGGCAAGACACACTATCTAGCATGCATGGAGCTAGCTGAGAAGGCCTGGGTGGAAGAGGGCTAACTGGCCTCTTATTGATGTCTGGGCTGTTGGACCTGGGTTGTTGGACTGGAGGAGACTGCAATTTAGCTGTGGCTGTAGGGCTTGGCTTTTTTGTGGTCACAGTCCCCAGTGTCTTGGGAGTCACCAGAGTAGCATGCCCAGGCAAGGTAGAACTCTGAGGAGAAGCAGCCATAGTGAATGCAGCCCCCAGTTTTCCTGGAGTTTCAGGCACAGCCTGCTTGTTGGGAGGTTTCTCTGTCTCTTTGCGTCTGCAGATTGGGGTCCAAGCCTGCTTGATAGCACACAGCATCCTTTTCATGGGGTTTCGAGACAGTCTCATTGTGCTTGGATCCCGTTCAGAGCGCCCAGTCCGAAGGTCTTTCACCTGCTTGACTTGGGGGTGCCTACTAGATGGCAAGGGGCACTCCTCTTTGGTAACTTGTACCTTGGCAAACCCCTGGGAAGATAAAGTTGAGGAAGACTGGATCTGGACAGCCATTTGACTACACTGTTCTCTTCCAGTTGACCGACTAAACACCAAACCTTCCTGAGCAGCTGGGTGTCTGTTGCTGCCGCGCGGCTCTGGAGAACTCTCCTTTGTCTTATCTGCTCCCCTGGCCTTCAGCAGCCCCCATTTCTTGGCATGGGTCCCCTTCATCTTTACATAGTAGTCCAGGTCCATATGTACCTGCCCATCCTGCACAATCAAGCAGGGGTAGATGAGGAGGAGACCATCCTGCTGATCATGAGGGTGGGGGCAACGAGGCCGGCAGTTCCCACACAGCCAACACACAGAACACTCTGACCTCAGCTCCCGATGGCTCCTTCCAAGACCTTGCACCCCATTGAGACAGAGACCCTTCACCAGTTGCTCCACACTTGCCAAGGTGAGGTCTGAATTGTCCAGCGTCTGGCAGGACAGAGCTTCAGGAGAGCCTTCCAAGCCTGGAGGAGCCTTGGTCTGATGATCCATCCCACACACTGTGGTGTGCTGGAATTGGAGGTGCTCACCTGAGGGCCAACGATACTCCCCTTTGTGTATTGCCTGAGCGGTAAAAGCCCCTTGGGCCAGAGAGGAGATAACCTGGACTTTGGTCTCCATTAGACATGGTTGGGCCATCAATGTGGACAGATTAGAAGGGGCTTTGGTGCCCCCGTTGGCTTGGACACTTCCCTCTGCACGCCTGTTGCATTGTTGTGGTGGATGCTTCTTCATTTCATTCTCCCCCACAGCCTTCACCACTCCCCATTCCTGGGCATGGCTCCTCTGCATTTTCAGGTGGAAATTCAGGTGCAGATGCACCTGCTCGTTGCATTTGATCAGCTGTGGATAGATGCGCAGGAGAGGGTCGTGGCGAGAACGGGGGTGGGGGCAGCTGGGGCTGCAGGTGCCGCACATGCGGCAAACAGGGTACTCCGCCCTCAGCACCCCGTCGACCATTTCCAGACTTTGCAGGATGCTCAGCTGCAGGTCTTTCACCACTTGCTTCAGGCTTAGCGAGGAGAGGATGGAGTATTCCAGATCCTGGTGGGAAAGGGGGCCTGGAGGCTCCTGGAAGCTTGTGGGCAGCTGTGCCATGGTTCCTGTGTGAATACCCACTTGCAGTGGTGGTGCTTCCTGGGAAGAACAAACTTGCCCAATGGGGAGAGGACCTGCTGGTGTCTCCCTCTCTTGGAACAGTGCCCTAACATCCTCTGCTCTGCCTGTTTGTGTAGCTTTGGCATCAGTTTCTACTTCCAGGTAAATTAGGGGCACAGGATGGGGGAACACCTCTGCCCTGACTTGAGGTTCTGATTCGTGAGAGTGGGCCTGCCCTTGCTGTGACCCACTTTCCTCTTCGGAGGATGGGAGGGGTTTATAAGAGGTTGGCTCCTCCTTCCCCTGTTGTGAAGCAGGTGAGCTTGGAGGCAGAAGGGGCATGTCAGAGGGCACCTGTGTGGCAGCACCAGGCCTTGGGAGCCCAAGGGCTTGATCAGGCAGGAGGTCCTGCTGCCTTACTCTACAGCACCTCAGGTGCCGTGGGATTGCATCATCATTTTCCTTGTGGGTACTCTTGGCTTTACTTTCATCCTTGGCTTTACTTTCATCCTGCAAGAAGTCCCCTGTCCTGAGACTACTATCAATGACTGTCTGTCTGTCTCTCAGGCTCCTAAGCTGATCCTCTGGGGTCATCCTTAGATTGTCCTGTGGAAGACCAGGGGTTGCAGGGTAGAGGCCATATGGTGCTGTATCAGCCAAGCTGTTTTCCTCTCCTCTACCTACTGGTGTGGCTTGGAAAGCACTCTGTTCCTTTGAGGGAAATGGGGAGACAGGCTTGAGAAACTCCTTGCTCAAGGCTTGGGGTGACGGTCCCTGTGAGGAGGCCTTTGTTTCCTTCAGCCCCTGATTTTCTTTGTCAGAAGGCAGGAAGTGTTTGGCCTGGAAATATCCTTCCGACAGCTGTAGATGAGCTTCCTCTTTTGTAAGACCAGGAGGAGTGGCTTGGGGCACTGGCTTGTCTGAGTCAGGTTTTGCCAAGACTGCACCTTGGTGGAGGACGGTTCCAGCTTGCATTCTTCCGTGGCCTGCTACCTTATCAAGGGCCTGAAAGAAAGAAGTAGGCAGCCCCAAGCACTCCTGGATCTGCTTCTTCTTCATATTGAATTCCAAGCGCTGTCTCGTCACTAGGTCAATAGCTGGGCAAGGAACACGGTGCGGCTGGTGGATCACCGACAGAGGGGACTTGGGCAAGACCAGCCTCTTCTCTTGGCAGAGATCTCCCTCTGATACCATTGCCTCCAGAAGCTGGGCAGTCACTTTCACACTAATCTGGCTGACTGGCAAAGGGGACAGCCTGTGGGAACGGCGGCTTCTAGCTCTGGGAGGTGATTGGAAGTCAGCAGGAGGCACACAGGCTGTAGGACTGTGCTGCGGAAGGTTAGGTGTTACCGTGTAGAGGTGATCTCGTGCTGTTTCCGCCAACTTGTTTTCCTTTCCTTTGCTTACTGTTGTGGCTTGGAAAGCACTCTGTTCCTTTGAGGGAATCGGGGAGACATGTTTGGGCCGCTCCTCCTGCAAGGTTTGGGGTGAAGGTCCCTGTGAGGAGGCCTTCATTTCCCTCAGCCCCTGATCTCCTGTATCAGAAGGCATGAGGTGCTTGGCCTGGAATTGACCTTCTGAGAGCTGTTGATGAGTGTCGTGTTTCGTGGGGCCAAGGGCAGAGGCTTGGGGTGCTAGTTTGGCTGAGCCAGGCTTTCCCAAGAGTGCACCCCGGTGGAAGAACGTGCCAGCCTGCATTCTTCTGTGGTCTGCCAGCTTGTCAAGGGCCTGAGTGAAAGAAGTGGGCACCCCCAAGTACTCCTGGATCTGCTTCTTCTTGATATTGAATTCCAAGCGCTGTCTGGTCACTGGGTCAATAGCTGGGCAGGGGACACGGCGGGGGTGGTGAAGCATCGACACAGGGGGCTTAGGCAAGACCAGCCTCTTCTCTTGGCAGAGGTCTCCCTCTGATACCATGGCCTCCAGAAGCCGGGCTGTTGCTTTCACACCCATCTGGCTGACTGGCAATGGGGACAGCCTGTGGGACTGGTGGCTTCTAGGTCTGGAAGCTAATTCGGAGTGAGCAAGAGGCATCCAGGCTGCAGGAGCTGAGAGGGGACGAGGAGAAAGCATCTGGGCTGTAGGAGTTGAGAAGGAGTGAGCAGAAGGCATCCGGGGGAGAGGAGGCATTATAGGGGTAGTCAAAGGTGCCCAAGTTGTGGATGATGATTTGGAGCCAGTGGAAGCCGTCTTGGCTGTTGGAAGTGATAAGGAATAAGCATAAGGCATCCAGGTTGAGGGTGGTTTTTTGAAGCTAGAAGAAGGGATCTTGGCTATGGGAGGATACCAAGTGCGAACAGAAGACTTCTTAGTTCTGATTGGCTTTAAGGATTGAACGGCCTCCTTTACTGTTGGAGACACTGAAGGTTGAGCAGAAGGTACCTGAGTCATTGGAGAAGACTGAGAATGAGCAGAAGTCATCCAGGGGGTGGGTGGTGTTAGAGAGCAAGTAAACCAAGGCATCTTGGTTGTGTGAGGCAATGGGGAGCAAGAAGACGTCTCCTGAATTGTAGAAGGCATCTTGGCTGTGTCAGGTGACAGGAAGTGAGGAGCGCTCTCCTCAGCAGTAGAAGGCGTCTTGGCTTTGAGAGATGATGGGGAGCGAGCAGAGGTTTCGTGAGATGTAGAAGGAATTTTGGTAGCGCATGGCAATGCGGAGTGAGAAGAGGTTGTCTGAGCTATAGAAAGCATCTTGGCTGTGTGAGGCGACAGGAAGCGAGCAGCGTGCTCGTGAGCAGTAGAAGGCCTCTTGGCATTGAGAAGTGATGGGGAGCGAGTGGAGCTGTCCTGAGCTGCAGAAGACATATTGTCTGTGTGAGCTGATGGAGATCGAGCAGAGGTCTCCTGAACTCTAGAAGACATCTTGGTGGTGTGAGGTGATGGGGAGTGAGCAGAAGTCTTCCCAGCCGTTAAAGGCTTCTTAGCTGTGCAAGGCAATGGGCAGCAAACAGAAGTCTCCTGAGCAGTAGAAGGCATCTTGGTTGTACGAGTTGATGTTGAGTGAGCAGAGGTGTCCTGAGCTTTAGAAGGTCTCTTGCCTAGGTGAGGCGATGGGGAGTGAGCAGAAGTGTCTCGTGCAGTAAAAGACATTTTGGTGCTGCAAGGTGATGGTGAGCGAGAAGAAGTCTTCTGAGCTATAAAAGGCATCTCAGCTATATGAGGCGATGGTGAGTGAGACGAAGTCTCCTGAGCAGTAAAAGGCATTCTATCTATATATGTCGATGGTGAGTGAGATGAAGTCTCATCAGCAGTAAAAGGCATTCCAGCTGTATGAGGTGATGGTGAGTGTGAAGAAATCTCAACAGCAGTAAAAGGCATTCTGGTTGTATGAGGTGATGGTGAGTGAAAAGAAGTCTTCTGAGTTGTAAAAGGCATTATGGCTGTATGAGGTGATGGTGAGGAAAAACAAGTCTCAACAGGAGTAAAAGGCATTCTGGCTGTATGAGGCGATGGTGAGCGAGAAGAAGTCTCAACAGGAGTAAAAGGCGTTCTGGCTGTATGAGGCGATGGTGAGCGAGAAGAAGTCTCAACAGCGGTAAAAGGCATTCTGGGTGTATGAGGTGATGGTGAGTGAAAAGAAGTCTTCTGAGCTGTAAAAGGCATTATGGCTGTACGATGTGATGGTGAGAAAGAAGAAGTCTCAACAGGAGTAATAGGCATTCTGGCTGTGTGAGGCGATGGTGAGCGAGAAGATGTCTCAACTGGAGTAAAAGGCATTCTGGCTGTATGAGGCAACGGTGAGCAAGAACTCGTCTCCTCAGGTGTAAAAGGCATTCTCTCTGCATGAGGCAATGGTGAGCGAGAAGAAGTCTCAACAGGAGTAAAAGGCATTCTGGCTGTATGAGGCGATGATGAGGAAGAAGAAGTCTCAACAGGAGTAAAAGGCATTCTGGCTGCATGAGGCGATGTTGAGCGAGAAGAAGTCTCAACAGGAATAAAAGGTATTCTTGCTGTATGAGGCGATGGTGGATGAAAAGAAGTCTCAACAGCAGTAAAAGGCATTCTGGCTGTATGAGGCGACGGTGAGCGAGACGAAGTCTCCTGAGCAGTAAAATGCATTCTAGCTTTATGAGGTGATAGGGAGCCAGCAGAGGTCCTACGACCTGTAGAAGTCATCGTGGCTATCGGACGTGAATGGTAGTGACTAGAAGGCTTCTGTGCCGTGGGAGGTGATTGGGAGTCAGCAGAACTTACCTGCGTTGAGGAAGGTGATAAGGCAGCAATAGATGACATCTTGGCTGTGGCAAATGATTTGGAGTAAGCAGACAGCAGACAGGCCGTGGGAGGAGATGGAGAATAAATAGAAGACGCCTGGCTTGTAACAGGTGAAAGGGAGTGAAGAGAAGGCCGTGATGCTCTGAATGCTGAAGGGCTCGGAGTACCCGGCTCAGCTGCAGGTGTTGTTAGAGAAAAGGCAGAAGGCTCCCGCGTTGTAAGAGGGGATTTGGAGTGATCAGAAGGCTCCTGAGGCTCCAGCTGATTGCACAGAGAATCTGAGGAGAGGGAGGGAGAGAGAGAGAGAGAGAGAGAAAGAGAAATATGGATTGATCCTTTCAGTGGCAATGGATGGCATGCATATATCAGAACAGTTACTTTTTTCATTACAGCTCCCGCAATTTCCCCAGCACTTGGGGCCATGGATATGCTGCATGGTGCAGACTCTGAGTACTGGTTCCAAAGGTAACTTTTCCAAATCCTATACTGCAGCAGTGGTGTAACAGACCTAGAATCGGGGCTCACAGTTCAGAGACATTTGGATGAGCAAATGAAATGATTATTTATACCTTGGAAATAATTTTTTGAAAGTAATGCATTTGTACTACTTATTGCAGTATTTAAAAGGGAACTCATTGTGTCGTTTCTTGCAAAACATTTTCCATTTTTTGGAAAGATACCTGAGGATTTATAGGAGAGTGACATAAAACATAAAGAATTCCTGAAAACTGCCGTGTAAAGGTAACGTTAAGAGTAATTTAAATTCCTGGAAAGGGTCTTAAAAGGCAATTTTAAAAGTAACTTAAATGTTACTTGGTGCACTAACAATGTGACTTCACATACCCTTGTGGCCATGTTTTTGAAATATTACTGTGTGAACGTTTTCATTGTTCAAAAAGTAACTTGTTCGAGGTAAGTCTTTACTTTGAAGCTTTGCAGTCACAGCATCTGCCCTTCCTACCAACTCAAAATTCTCTGTTCCTTTGGTGGTTAGCTGCGATCCTTACAATAGCTGCCCATGTGGGGACAAGGGAATTAACTTTGCCAGCAACACTCGCTGATGCACTTCTAGGGTTTTCTGTATTCTGAGGAGGTTTGCCATTGTCATCTGAAGCACAGAGAGTATGACCTACTCAAGGTCACCCACCAGCTCTCCATGGCTGAGTAGGGTATTGAGCCCTGGTCTCCCTGAATCCTACCCCTGCTGCTGTATCAGAAGGAAGGTTTTTTTTTGGGGGGGGGGTTTGTACCGAGAATCCAAAGGTGCTGGCTCTCCCGCTGCCCCTGCACTTTGGTTCTTTCCCTGCTGCTGGTGCTGGTGTCATCGTCAGAAGTCTTCGTTAGGCTTGAAGTACTGGCCACGGAGGAGAGCGACGACAGGGAAATGCTGGATAAGCTGGGCAGAAGTTTTGGGCTGCAGGAAGACAAAAGAGGAATGAGATTTGTGCTGCAGTAGTGAAGGAACAGCAACACCAGCAGCAGATCTATTCTCCCCACAGAGAATGAGAGACAGAGGGAAAAAAGAGATCTTGCAAAGAGAAGTTGCAATGGGTAGGGTGGGCCACAAATGGCCTATAAGTCAACTGTACCCTCCAGCCATGTTTGTGGCCCTCAGAATTCCCATCATTCCCATGAGACAGTGGTCTCACAAAACCAAAACATACACGATGAACGTTTTCTTTTAAGATGGTGGCGAAACAGTGCGGCCTATGGGCCACATGTGGCCATTAAGCCAGAATAACTTCCGACGGCTCATTAAAATGCTGGGTGATATTTTTTTGTATACTTCCTCCAAAAGTCATATTTATGCTGAAAGTCTCCAAGAATGGAGGACTTCCTTAATGGGCACTCTATCCGCCTCCCTTTTCCACAAAGCCACTTGGAAAACCAAGCAGCTGTTTCCGGTTCTGGTTTGCAGCCAAAATCACAACAGTGAAAAGTTGTCCACCCTTGGTTTAGTGATGCAGGTGACCCAAAAGGTTTCCCTTCTTCCTCCAAGTCTGGAGGGAAGAACTTGGTGGATGTAACAGCCAAGTGAGGAGAAACACAGTGGTGCTGTGCACAGGGTGACGGTTTACTACTTACATTTTCTTTCTGGGCGAGGCTTCCTCTTCTTTCTCCAGAGGTCCAGTTCCAGTTCTGTGGTGGGAAGCCTATCACACAAAGGGAAAACAAGCAACAGAAGTAAGCATTGATTAGTTGGAGATCTGTTGAGGGAATGGAGGAGAGGGAAAAGGAGACAAAGCAAGTGGCCTAGTTGCCTAATTGACTGAACTTGCTGAAAGGCCAACATATTCCCATGGGGATTTACAGATCTGGCACTAGTCCATACATTCAAGCCAACTTCCTTGGGTGCTGCTGTCATGGCTGGATGGGCATCATAAAGCCCACCTAAGGTCCCTTCTATACCTGCTTCCACAGCCTCATCTCCTCCACCACCACTTGCTGGCATGGCGGCCATAAAGAAATCAAAGAAAGGCTGGATCCTCCCAACAAGATCATGGATCCACCGTTCTCCTACAGAACAAGATGCACAGTCCCCATAGACGTTGTCTTGTCATAAACGTATGAATACTTTGATAAAATTTTAAAAGAAAACCTGGAAGTGCAATTTTGGGCACCTTCATGCCTGAAATTTGATTTCAACAAGCAGTGATGGGGTCCCTGTAGGTTCCATGGTTTTCGATGAGAGGGCTGGCTCCCAGTCTTGCTTGATTTGCCCTACCCTGGGGTGCAGGGACCCTTGGAGCAAAATTATAGCAAAGGACAAATCCCAGGATTTCACAGAATTGAGCCATGACAGTTCAAGTGGAAGCAAGGCCCTATCCTTTTGTGGTGTTATCTAGACATTCCCATCAAGTCTTTCCCTTACCGGAGAGGGTGAAACCATCCAACAGAGACAAAGGAGAATGAACAGAAGCAGGAGCTCCAATTCCACCAGGGTCCAGAAGCTGGAAATGATATCCATTGTGACCATCTCCTTTGCTGAGAAGAGCAAAAATAATGGTGACAATTTTCCAGCCAGACTGGCCTCCCTGTCCTAGAGTCACTCCTGCATCACAAAGGACTGTGACAAAGGCACCTCCTCCTTACTTTGTGGCAGATGGGGGTGACTTATGGGACATGGTGGTTATGAGATGACTCTTCTGCTGTCATGGCAACCATACTGTGCTGTGCTAAATTAGGTTGTGACACCAAAAAATTAATTCATAAGACCTTTTGTCCAACATCAGCCACTGGAGCCTATTAGGCTGTAGAGAATGCCATTGGAGACCAAATCCTCCTCTGGAGAAGAAATCTGCTTTATTTCTAGGAAGGCTTCCCAGACTCCTATGATATTCCCATGAGGAGTGGTTGAGGGAGCTGGGTATGTTTAACCTGGAGAAGAGACGGCTGATAGGTGTCACCATAGCCATGTTTAAATACGTGAAAGGTTGTCATGTTGAAGATGGGATGGGCTTCTTTTCTGTTGCTCCAGAGACTAGGACAAAGCGCATTAGATTCAAACTAAAGGAAAAGAGATTCCACCTAACCATTAGGAAGAACTGCCTGACAGTAAGAGCTGTGCAGCACTGGAATATGCTGCCCTGGAGTGTGGTGGAATCTCCTCCTTTGAAAGATTTTAAAGAGAGGCTGGATGGCCATATGTCAGAAGTGCTTTGATTGTGCATTCCTCCATAGTGGAATGGGGCAGGACTGGATGGCCCTTGGGGTCTCTCCCAACTCTGTGAATCTCTGATTTTATGATTTAAGTATCACAATAGGGCCTGGGTATAACCCTCCAGGATCCTGGGGGAGGCATGGTGGCCCCAGACCTCAGGGAGTTGGAGTCACATGCATTACATACATAAACACTATTTGCAGGTTGGACATGGAGTATTTCTTGTCTCTTATGATAGAGCATGGTTAATGAAGCTTCCTACATGGGCCATCTAGTCCAACCCAGCATGCATTCCAGTTTTCATCTATGAAACAATGGAGGGTAAGGAAAAGGAGTCCCACGGGCTGAGGTGCACTCCTCTCAGGGAGAGGAATATGAAAACTAGCCCCCCCAGGGTTATATATGCAAAAACTACACAGAGGAAATGCAGCTGTGTAGGCATGACCATGGCGGCTAATTCTGGCTTTTCTCTGTCCTTTATGGCTACCTAAAAGCACCAGAATAAATCTCACTGCAACTTCCTGGAATCCCAGGAAATCTGGGATTGATGATGGTTTCCTTGCTTTCCCTATTCACTAGCTATGGGAATGACTGTGTAAGCAGCCAATCCCACCTCCGGATCATTAATTAAGGGCTGGTAAATGGGAAGCATTAGCAAGTTCATGTTCTCTGAAAAAGGAGAAACTATCTGCGGATGAGGGATAGTCCTTTTCTTAAATCCACTTTCCCTCTGGGTGACCGTTTTTAGGAAAGAAGGGAAGTTGCAGGAGAGCTGCTCACAACTGACAGTTTGAATGTGCCACGACCACTCAACAGAACATGTCCTAATAAGCCCTTTTCTGAAGCCTTCCTCAAGTCACAGATTTCCTCCTGCACTGAGTTGCAAAGTCTGCAAATATCTGAATGACTGTCAGGCACGAGATGGACCAAGCTTGTTTAATGGTGTTGCTGTGTGTCTTCCAGGCATCTCTAGCTTATGGTGACCCTAAGGTGAACCTATGGCAAAATTTATTCAGAGTAGGGTTGCCTTTGCCTTCTTCTGAGGCTGAGAGAGTGTGACCTGACCAGTCACCCAGTGAGTTCCCATGCCCAAGCAGGGCTTTGAACCCTGGTCCCCAAAGGTTGTAGTCTAATGCTCTTTGCTGTAGTAGCTCTGAGAATAAGGTGTGATACAATGTATTCAAACTACAAGAAGATCCCAAGTGATCCTCTGTAAGTCCTTCATGCTCCCTCCAGTATAGTACATGGCTTCTACTTTTTAACCCATTCTGCGTCCTTTCAGATAAGTGGGGGAAGCCCATGTTTTTGCATAATTCTTGAAGCCCCGATGAATCCAGGGACAGAAGAGTGATCCCTGGACTTGCCGCATTGTCTACCCTTGAATGACAGGATTGTAACCGTTTCTTCTGCTCCCGACCACCTGATGCGTCAGTATCACCCATGAAGCTCATCCTATTGCAGCGATATGTGTTTGGCTTAAGTACCAACGACACTTCTGGAGAGGCTCGATTGAGCTCAGAGTGGACGGAGCGCTCTGGACAGAGGGCCCTTCCCGTATACAACCCTAACCCTACTTTTAGGGCCAGCGTAGTGCAGTGGTTCGAATGTTGCACGTGGATGAGGACTCTGGGCGCCCAGGGTGTGAATGCCCACTTGGGCAAGGAAACCCACTGGGTACCCTTAGGCAAATCCCAGTCTCTCTTTAGGAGGAAGGAATGACAATCCCCTTCTGAACAAATCTTGCCACGAAAACCTTGTGCTGTGTTCACCGTAGGGACGCTGTAAGTGGGAAATGAACACATACAGCAGTGATGTAGGCTCGAGTCGATAGACTCGGACTCAAGTCAGACTTCAGTCACTTCAGTGACTTGACTTGGACTTGACTCGGCAAAAATTACATACTGACTCAGCTCAACTTGAGACATGCATATTTTTAGTGATTGATTTGCTGGGTGTAGTTCAGTAACATAACACATTTGTCTAGAAACTGTACAATTTACTGGTCACATGAAAATCTGTCTCAAGCCCAAAGTGTGGACACATTTCTCAGAGGGAACAGCAAATGGGTTAGGCGGTGGGCCTGAGGTGGGAGGTTTCATTGAGGTGTGCTCAGCAGCCTGTCGCTGCTACGTATAGGAGAAGCTTTCTAAAACTTTTCCTAAAAGCAGAAGGCAAGACTCGTGCCCAGAGTGCAGGGCGCATATCTCAGAGGGGAACAGAAAATGTGTTAGGCAGTAGGAGGAGGGAGGGTCCTTCCTTCTACAGCTCTTGAAGCTTCAGTAATGGGGAATAAGAAGAATCCGATTCCCCGCTTCCGAAGCTGAAGATGGCAAAATCACACAAGCTGAGTACCGACTCTACTTAAATTGTTAAAACTGACTTTATTCGACTCTGACCAATTCTGGAATACAGGCTGGGGTATAAAGTTGGCTCCCAGACTTGAGTCTTGACTTGAGACTTGCAGTAACAGACTTAAATACATCACTGAAACAGTAAGAAATGCTTCACGGCACCAGTTTGTCAGTGAATCACCCAAATGATAACTTGCACTATAGCTCGGGAGCTCTAACTGTGTCTTTTAAACACTGCCCCCACTGTCATAATGGGGCAGGGAAGAGTATGCATGAGAGTAGTTACATATGTAGACGTGTGGTGTGGCTATTTACTTTATGTGAGGCACCAAGGGACTTCTCCCTGTTCATGTATAACTTAAATATTTTCTGCCTTGTTTTCGTCTCCCGTAAACCTTCCCAAGGAAAAAGATCTGGCAAAAAGACACCGCAGTGTGCGTGTTTGAATGTGTGTCTGCCTCTCCATGTTGCGAACAACCCTTTATCTGAATTACAAAGTCCCAAATAGAAGTCTCACCTCTATGATGAACAGACCAGATGGCCCTGGGCAAACTATTCTCTGCCTCAGCCACAATTTTTACATCTGCAGTATGGGGCAATAATAAACCTTAACTACACTGTGGGATTGTTGTAAGGCTCATGGTTAGATCATTTTCATTTCTTTCGTAGAGGGCAAGCCCAGTCCTGTGCAGCACTGGGAGGCTACTGCCAGCGTCCTCTAAGCAAGCCACGGGCCTCTGGATCTCCCAGGCAGACCTCTCTGGCCGCTGGAGGCTCCACCAAGACGGTGGTGGGCAATGGGCTCCCCAGCCTCTGGGATCCTCCTTGCCTTTCCGCCTCGCCTCTCTTGCACCCTCCCAAATGCAACACCATACTACGTCGTATTTTATTTCACTTTCGTATGATTGATTTCTTTACAAATCTGCCTGATAACTGAGATTCAAGAAAGAGGAGGGTGACAGTGGGACCCGCCACTGGGCCCAGCGCCTCTTTTTTGCAAAGCTGGGGAAGGCTGGAGCCTTGGAGGTGTGTGGGGTGACTACACACCCCATCATCCCTATCTGGCCTTCTGGGAGCCTCTTTTTGAAAACCTTTTGGGTTTCTTGCCACCTCTGGCTCTCTGTCCATTCCCATACCTCTTGTGCATCGTCTTATCAGATTGCCTCCAGAGCAGAGTTGATAAGAAGGCTAGTTATTGAGGATTACAATTCCCAGAATCCCCCTTTCCATTTCCATGCAGTTGCCCTTTGCTCTAGGGCAGGGATGTCAAACTCAATTTCATCTTGGGCCGCATCAGCATTATGGCTGCCCTCAAAGGGCCAGTCGTATCTGTAAGACTATATAAATGTATCTACTCTTTTATCATATTAAATAATTGCCTCTGCATCCGATTATTACTGGTTTTTAAACTGTCTTCCCTCTGCATAAACTTTATTTGTCTTGGACATTTGGGGACTATTTCATCATAGTTTATGGTCCCTGTACCTCTGTAAAGCAACATAGAATTGGTCAGTCTATCCAAAGTGTGCCTCGTTCTGCCCCCAGGCTCGCCAGGTGGGGGGAGTGCCACTGCTGCAGCAAAGGTGCAAGGGCCACATGAAATGGCCTGGTGGGCCAGATTTGGCCCGCGGGCCTTGTGTTTGACACCTGTGCTCTAGGGGGAACAACCCTACATTCCCTGCTCTACGCTCCAGGGGGCGCCCAGAGA
This sequence comes from Cyclura pinguis, assembly GCA_030412105.1. Classification (NCBI taxonomy): domain Eukaryota; kingdom Metazoa; phylum Chordata; class Lepidosauria; order Squamata; family Iguanidae; genus Cyclura; species Cyclura pinguis. Next base: position 8,609,804 of record CM059599.1, on the reverse strand, counting down.
GGGAAACAGTGCTCAGGCGCAAAAGCCGCCCTGCCCAGCCCTTCTGTTGGGCAAGCGAACTGCAGAAACACTGCCTTTTGGGCTCCTTTCTGCCTTTTTGAATAGCTTTTAGCAGGTGCAGATTTCCCCCCAACTTCTGACGGGCTGGGTCGTGGACCAATGGGAGCATTAGATTGGGTGCAAAGGGGCAGGATGAGAACAGGGATGGGTGAGAAAATGAGGTGTTTGATGTTAGGTTGAGGAAAAGAGGAGGAAGCCCTGTTGAGGGGGCGCCTGTGAGTTAAAGCTTTTTTTCCCGCCTTTTTGAAACGGTTACAGCCACGTTACTGACGGGCAGCAGCACGGACCAATAGGAACCTCTGCGTGTGTGAGGGGGCAGGATGAAGGTAAAGAGAGAGGAGAAAGGTCATTTTTTTATGAGGGAAAAGAAAAGGCGGCTGCGTCGCACATGTGAATGGCAGCCGCTCTGTGTTTGGGAATGAAAGGTGAAGCAGAGGGGAGGGGAAGCCCCTTCTGTGGGGATGAAGGCGTGCCAAGGGAAAGCGAGGGGAAACAGCTCCATAGTTTTTGGGGAGTTAAAGGAAGGAAAGTGAGAAGAAGGGGAACTGGAGAGTGTGGGGCGCCCCTGTGGAGTGGCAGTGAGGGCTCTCCGCGGCTCTCCTGATGGGAATTTTATTTTTTAAAATTAATTTCCTGACTTTCTGGAGGGTGGCTTATAAACCTTTTCCAAAGAAACAGATAGGATACAGTTTAGATGACTGGTACACAAGGAACAATTAATTGATCCTTCAGGGTTTTTAAAAAAAAAAAACACAAGGTTAAAACAGCATGATTAAGGTGTTCTAGAAATAATAAAAATAAAAACATTTATTCCCTTGTCTTTTGTCTGGGTGCGTGTGCCTTCTTTCCGTGAGCCCCGGCAAAAGGCAGGCAAATGGACTGGGGCAGCCCTGCACTTTCAGAAGGCACGTGTGTGCTTCCCCCCATTTTCCCCCTTCCAGTTCACTTTCCCTCCTTCTCCATGCCCAGACAAAAGGCAAGAGGAATGGGAGGGAAGAATGGGGGGAAGGCTCACATGCACCTTTCTTTTCAATGCGTGGGTGTCACAAGACTGAGATTCACTGCCCAGCCGAGGTTCCAGATTTAGCAAACCAATGTCAGCAAGAAGTAAAGGAAACTCAAGGCTTATTTCTGCAGCAGAAATAGGTCAACATCTTGTGAAGGTCTAAGGCGAGACAAAAACACATTTCCCTGGGCCCACCTTATATAGAATAAACAGGAGCGTTTCTCTGAAAGCAACACGTAGTTCACAGCACATCTTCTCTCTCTCTCTTGTATCTGTCTACATTAAACTATCTCAATCTGTTCATCATAGGTTAAGAGGGGACATGATAGCCATGTTTAAATATTTGAAGGGATGCCATGTAGAGGAGGGAGAGGGCTTGTTTTCTGCTGCTCCGGAGACCAGGACAAGGAGCAATGGATTCAAGCTGCAGGAAAGGAGATTCCACCTGAACCTCAGGAAGAACTTCCTGACGGTCAGGGCTGTCCGGCAGTGGAATGTGCTGCCTCGGAGTGTGGTGGAGTCTCCTTCTTTGGAGGTTTTTAAGCAGAGGCTGGATGGCCATCTGTCGGGAGTGCTTTGAGGGTGTTCCTGCATGGAAGGGGGTTGGACTCAGTGGTTCCTGTGGTCTTTTCCAACTCTACATTTCTATGATTCTATGATTTTCTGATAGCGTGTGATAATTCAACAGGAACTTAGCTTTCTTACTTCTTCAGAGAGTCTGTTACCTTAAACAAGGAATGTAATTAAGAGTTGCAAATTAAGGAGGAAGCTCCCTTTTCTCACCTACCTGTTAAAACACAGGAGAGAACCAAGGCTCATAATCTAGCCTATGTGACCCTCTTACCTTTAGGAAATAGACGTCTCAAGACTTCTGAGATCAATTGGAAAAGAAGAACGTCTAGAGTGAGGGTTTCATTGTTATTTTTGTCACATGGGGCTCTCTCCTCCCATTCTCTTGCCTTTTGCCCAAGTGCAGAGAGGGAAAGCATAGTACACCTGGGCAAAAAGCAAAGGAATGGCAGGGAGAGAATGGGGAGAGGCAAGCAGACGCTCCATGAACAATCAAATTTGTGAAGCTCAAACCCGCAAATGTGGAGGGAAGACTGTAATAATTATACAAGTTAACAATATTATGTAAGAAAAAAAAGAATAGCTAAATAAGGAAAAATTCTCTTCATTGATTGACCCACTCAAAAAGTTATTATTAAGGCCCTGGTTGGTAATAACCAAAAACTTAACAGAAATATGCTAGGCATACAAATTGAAATCGTTATTATTCTACTAACTTATGGAGTCAGTTTTAAGCAACTCTTTCTCTTTTTCAGCACAGCTCTGGTGACTCTGGCAACTCCATCTCTCACTCCTTTGGGTGCATTCCTTCTACCTCTTCAGGATCTTCCTGAGGTACAGCTCTGTTAGTGTTGGAGATCAAAGAAAGTGGGGATTGGGCCAAAGGGGGTTGGGATGGAGGGTCAGGTGCCGGAGGGATGCTGGAACAGTGGAGGAATCATGGTCAGGATGTTTAGGTAGCTCTGGGGTCAAAGGGTACAATACTAAGAACTGCTCTGGTATGAAGGGCTCTTGAGAGCCATCCTTAGGAACTGGAGAGGGACCTTGTTCACACGTGTTCATTTCTTCCTCTGTATCTCTCGCTTCCTCGACCGATCCCTTACGGCCACTTCTTCCCCTTTCCCTCTTTTTTTCCTTCCAGACCTTCTGCTCCTTGGCTTCATCCACCTCTCCTCTCCCCTGACTCTGCTAATGTTCCTTTCCCATTACGGTGGATTCCTTAACTAATTCCTGATCTGTCATTTCACTTTCTGTACTTCCTCCTATGCCTGTGGTGGCCTCCTCATCCTTCTCCTCCTGTGGAACTTGGTTGCAATCCTTGGTAATCTCGTTCTTCTCCCCTTGCTTCAGTAATTTAGATCTGTTTTCCCTGAGCCACACCATCTACTACTAAATGTAACCCCTCCATACTGTGTGATTTTCTCCCTGCTTTCCCTCCTTTCTTTTTGTCCACTGCACTCTGTTCTCCTTTCCCCATCTGCCCCCTTTCTTCAGGTTTCCCTCTGGCCTCTGTTGATTCCTGAGTTCCACTACTACCTTCTTCCTCCCTCTCCTCTCCTCTCCTTCAAGAGTTTCAGTTACACCAGCAGCATCCAGTAACTTCTCTTCAGCCCGGAGAGAAGTGACCAGTGACTTGTTGGAGGGGTGTCCCAAGGTTCTGTCTTGGGCCCAGTGCTATTCAACATATTTATCAATGACTTGGATGAGGGAATAGATGGCATTCTTATCAAATCTGCAGATGATACCAAGTTAATTAACACCTGCGAGGAAAAGATCAGAATTTGAAATGACCTCAACAGATTAGAGAGCTCGGCCAAAACTAACAAAATAAATTTCAACAGGGAAAAATGTAAGGTACTATACTGCGGCAGAAAAAACTAAATGTACAGATACACAATGTAGATGTGAAAGGGATCCAAGAGTCTTGGTAGACCACAAGCTGAACATCAGTTAGCAGTGTTAGGCGGCAGCTTAAAAAGCCAATGCAGTTCCAAGCTGCAGAAGTAGGAATGTAGTGTCTATGTTTAGGGAAATAATAGTGCCACTTAAATATATGAAGGGATGTCATATGGAGGATGGAGCAAGCTTATTTTCTGCTGCTCCAGTGAATGAGATACAGAGCAATGGCTTTGAACTACAGAAAAAGAGATTCCATCTAAACATTAAGAAGAACTTCCTGATGATAAGTCAGTTCAACAGTGGAATACATTGAGTTAGAGTCTGGTGAAGTCTTTGAAGGTTTTTCAATAGAGGCTGGATAGTCATCTGTCAGGAGTTCCTTGATTGTGTTTTCCTGCTTCGAAGGGGGATGGACTGGATGGCGCTTGTGGTCTCCTCAAATCCTTTTTTTTTTTGCCAGTTTTTTTATTAGAAATTTTACATACATAATACAAACCAAAAAACAAACAAACAAACCAATTTATGATAAAGACAAACAACAAATCAAGTTACGTATACAATTACACGGAACATTCAGAAAAATAAAATTATATACATATATAACATACTTAAACTAAACTAATAATCAAATTATACAAAACTAAACAACAACAAAAAACCCTACATCTAATTAAAAATGGCTCCTACCCTTGTTGCAAAGAGCTCCAAGATATGAAAATGTACTTACTTTCTACTGTTTTATATTTGTTGCTCCTTTTGTTTATATTCTCAAACTATTTTAATTTCTAAATTTCCTAAATTTCCTATATTCCATAAATTTCCATTTCAAAAATCAATATTATTAACTTTTTTAAAATACTATTCTTTAATTCCACTATATTATTACTCCCTTTAATCAAACTAAATCTACCGTAAACATAGCAACATCTCCTCAAACTCTTAAGATTCCATGAAATGCAAAATTCTAGCTTTATTAGCTTTATTGGTAAGGTATTGAGGTGAAGGTCAGGGTTAGAGCTAGGAGGCGGTTGCAGTTAGAGTTCGCACAATAGGTGTACAGTTCTTATTTCACATAACACTTGGAAGAGAATGCAGGGGGAAGGTTAGGTGTTGTGCAGGATGAAATGAAACTCTAGTGCAGCTGAGAACTTTTCGCCTTCTTACCCGGACACAATACATTTATTTCTATAAAGATTATTTTCCTGTGGTACACAATGTGGATGAAAATGAGCTCACGTATCTCAGTAAAGGAGTAGACAAAGGAGAGGAGAGGGGAACTACTTATTGCCTAAGGGGGAAACCTAATTTCTTGGTATCTTTGGGAATGCCCTCTTAGTAAAGGGCGCTCCCACATTCCTAGTCATACCAGGGGAATCTTTTCTTGGTGTGACTTTCCCTTCCTTGCTTGGGATGTTGAAGTGATGGTGGCTTTTCTGGGCTGCATCCCCATTCCTTCTTGATCACAGTGGTCTTTTCTTTCACTGGGGCAGCCCCCACTTTCCTAGGGGGGCTTAAAGAGACTTCCTGAGAATTTGACAGTAAGTTAAATTCTTGAACATGGTCTTAATAGGCAATTTTAAAAGTAACTTAAATGTTATTTGGTGCACTAACAATGTGACTTCACGTACACTTGTGGCAATGCATTTGAAATATTACTGCGTTAACATTTTCATTATCCGAAAAGTAAATTGTTCCAGAAGTCTTTACTTTGAAGCTCTGCAGTCCCAGCCTCTGCCCTTCCAACCGAGTTAAAATTCCCTGTTCCTTTGAAGGTTATCTGCAATCCTTACAGCAGGTGCCCATGAGAGAAGAGAACTAACTTTGCCAGCAGCAGTGAGCTCTTATCTCCTCCACTAGGTGATGCTCTTCTTGGGTTTTCTTGGTAAGATGTATTTGGAGAAGGTGTGCCACTGCCTTCCTTTGAAGAACAGAGAGTGTGACCTGCTCAAGGTCACCCACTAGGTTTCCATGGCTGAGCAGGGTTTTAAACCCTGATCTCCCCAAATCCCACCCCTGTTGTATCTGAAGGGATTTTTGTTTTGTATCAAAAATCAAAAGGTGCTGGCTCTCCCACTCCAATTGCACTGTTGTTCTTTCAGGGCTGCAGCCAGTGATGCTGGTGTCATCCTCAAAAAGGGAAAAATCGTCCTTTGTCAGGCTTGAAGTACTACCCAGGGAGGAGAGGGACGGAAGGGAAATGCTGGATAAGCTGGGAAGGAGTTCTGAGGTGATGATGGCCTTTTCTTTCAGCACCCTCCTTCCTAGAGGGGATTAAAGAGACTTCAATATAGAGGCACAAGGAGTGATCCAATATAGTACAGCCTGATGGCGTCACACAGTGAGAACTAGGCCTGTTACTTCCAACTCTGGACCTTGCTCTTGGGTGCCAAGGTCAGCAGTGTCCAGTGCTGTCTGGACCATCTTCTGCAGCTCACCAAGGCTCCTGGCTCCCCCACTCCAATTGCATTTTTGTCCTTCCTGTGCTGCTGGCAATGGTGTTGGTGTCATTCTCAGTAAGGGAGAAAAAGTCCTTGTCTGCCTTGGAGATTCCTCATCCAAAAAGGATGTAGACCAAGTATGATCCAGGGAGGAGAGGGATATCAGGGAAATGTAGACAGGCTGGGAAGGCATTTTGGACTGCAGGAGGACAAAACAAGAAAGAGAATTGTGCTGCAGCAGTAAAAGAACAACAACAGAGCTATTCTGTCCAGAGAGAAAGAGATTAAAAAAATGAAGTCACCTTGCAAAGAGAACGTGCAATGCTCAGTGTGAGCCACAACTAGCCTATAAATCAGCTGTACCCTCCAGCCATTTTTGTGGCCCTCAGAATTCCCATCACTCCCATGAGACAGTGGTCTTACCAAACCCAAACATACACACTCAACCCAGCATCCCATGTTCTGCTAGCCGATGGTACGCACTACCAAAGCTGAAGCTGGTAGTATGCTGAATCTGGCAGGGTTGGCAGGATTTGGCTCCTCTGAGCAGGAGCAGAGTGCTATCTGTGAAGCAAGGCTTCGCTGCAGCAGAGAGTCCCGGTGAAGCAGAAAAAATTCCAGAGGCTCATTAGTTAGGCTTAGAATACTGATTTATTGCCGCACTCTAAGATAAGACTTAACAAAAACATGCAAGCTAGCCAGCAATTAAACAAAGGGGAAAAACAAGATACCAGAGGAAAATCCGGCAGCATCTCCCCTTACAAACAGTATACTGCCAATAGCATGGCAGGTCCAGCTAGGGCAGCTAACTGGCCGCTGGTGAAGGCAAACACCAGCCTTTTTATGCTACCTTGTCACCCTGGAACAAGTGGGGTGACCCAATCAGTGCTCTGGCGTGTGGCCTTCCCTAATACACACGACATAGCCATAACAATCCCGCTGGCCTTGCACCCGGCTGTCTGACCACACCGCCTCTTCTCTCTGCTGTCCACTCATAGGAAAATTTTGCCTGCCCGGCAACAACCTTGACAGAATCTGCTCTGGATTCCAGTCCAAACTTTTCTTAGAAATAATTTTATTAATACAATAGTCAAATGCTATCAAGCAACGTATAAGGAAGACAACCCTAACTACAAAGCTAAGCTACCCCACTGCACAAAAACTGTTGGGAGGCGTGAGTTACGCAGGCGATTAATCCTATAGGAACTCAGTATTAGCAGAGTAACAGAGAAAACGTTTCCCAGTTTGAGTGTGGCTTCTTAATATACGATGGCTGAATAGAAAGACTAGGCAGGCATTCGATTTCAAGATGTAAAAGAAAATATTTACTAAAAAATTTATAATGATACATTAAACTCACCGATTAATTAATTAGATTAGAGATACACTTAGCATCTTTTAGAAGTTAAGAGCAGTTAAGATCAGTTGACATGGAAGCAGCAGTTAAATCAGTATATGTACAGTCAGAGTCAAGAGTATGGAATGATGGCAGTTAAAAGGGGAACAGCGTTCTTTAGAGACAAAGTGACGGTTGATGCGGGCTGACAGTTGCGAACCCTAGCCCGGATGGCCAAAGAGGTGGGGAAGAGAGAATGCTGCTGTAATTTCCAGCAGAAACTACAAATGAACTAACTAAACTGAACAACTATAACCAGCAGCTACAAGGGATATATATCTGACGGCTCATTAAAATGCTGGGCAATATGCTTTTGTATACTTCTTCTGAAAGCCATATTTATGTATACAGAATTGTTGAAAACAGAAGAAAACTTCCACCATAATATAACATTATATAATATTGATATTGCTATATTTAAAAAATCCTTAAAACAATTACATTTCTATTATTTAATATATGATGTTAAATACCAAACCTCTCTTACTAAGGTTTCAGTCCAAACTTTTAAGGAGCTTCCCAAGACACTAAACCCCGTCCTCCTGTGTTAGCAATAAAAGACAAAATGGGCAGTGTTTCCCATCTTTTTCGCTGGTCTGCTGTGCAGGCAGGGCTGTTAGGAGATTCAGTGCCCTGGACAGTTTAATTCACAGAGAGTATTGCCTACTTAAATGTCTAAGCTAAAGAAACTCCCTCTTTGTCTTTGCTTAACTATAGTCCTCCATTTTGAATTCTAGTCAACTTTGAGGGTTGTTCCTGTTGTTAGCCCCGTATCCTCCTTAAAATAATACCGGCGTTACTTGGCAAATTCCTAGGTTCTCGGCATTGGTTCCCAGCGCACTTTCTGTAACAATATTTCCTACACCTCACTGCTGAGCGAATGCGCATATGATCCGCACTACACTCTTATAGTGCGATTATTCCGCTTTCAACATCCTATGGGATCAGTTTAGGGAGGGGCCAAGTGGCCCCTCCCTAAACTGCAAACCCCAGGATTCCATAGGATGTTGAAAGTGGAATAATCGCACTATAAGAGTATAGTGCGGAAATGGTCAGAATTCATTGTTAACCAGAAGTTACTCTATTCAACCATGTATCAGAATTTTAGTCCTGGAAAAGCAAATATTCTTAATATTCTTGCACATGCGTTGTGTGCTTTATGAGATCATTGTTCACCAACTTATAAAAAACGCTTCTTCCTTCAATAAAGTGTCTTTCCTTGCTCATGTAAAAAGTTGCTTGACTACCTTCTTGCTAAGTGGGGAGGGGAAGTCCTTTTGGCCAAAGTTGGGAATCTTTCCAGGCTGGCTCAGATTTCACCTACAATTGTGTGGACTACTTGGGGTGGTCCATGGGGACCTAATGTTTTGGGTTTGTCCCCACGTGTTTTCTTAATTTTTATTTTTTATTCAAGGGTGACCATTTCCTGTGGGTTCAAGTTCCACTAGCGTCACCCCGGTATTTGGATTCAAGGGCGACTGTTTACTGTGAGTTGAAGTCCTACCTGCATTGCTGGAAATCCTAACAATTTTTTGAGTGTGGATTCAAGTCCCACTTGGCTTGGTGCCAATACCTGTTAGGCTTGAAATTTGGCACTCTGTAACTTGCTATAGAATTAACACTTGATTAGTTAACACTTGAGGGGTTGCTAATACACCAGAGGACAGGATCAAAATTCAAAATGACCTTGACAGATTGGAGAGCTCGGCCAAAACTAACAAAATGAATTTCAACAGAGAGAAATGTAAGGTCCTGCACATAGGCAGAAAAAATGGAATGCACAAATATAGGATGGGGAACACGTGGCTGGATAACAGTACGTGCAAAAGGGATCTAGGAGTCTTGGTGGACCACAAGCTGAACATGAGTCAGCATTGTGATGTAGCAACCAAGAAAGCTAACACTATTCTTGGTTGCATCAATAGCGGTATGGTGTCTGGATCAAGGGAGGTAATGGTACCACTCTATTCTGCATTTGTTAGACCTCATCTGGAAGACTGTCCAGTTCTGGGCACCTCAGTTCAAGAAGGATATCGACAAGCTGGAGCATGGCCAGAGGAGGGCAACCAAAATAGTGAAGGGTCTGGAAGCCATGCCCTATGAGGAACGGCTTAGGGAGCTGGGTATGTTTAGTCTGCAGAAGAGAAGGTTAAGAGGGGACAAGCCATGTTTAAATATTTGAAGGGATGTCATGTCGAGGAGGGAGAGGGCTTGTTTTCCAGTGCTCCAGAGACTAGGACAAGGAACAATGGATTCAAGCTGCAGGAAAGGAGATTCCACCTGAACCTCAGGAAGAACTGCCTGATGGTCCGAGCTGTCCAGCAGTGGAATATGCTGCCTCAGTGGAGTGTGGTGGAGTCTCCTCCTTCTTTGGAGGTTTTTAAACAGAGTTTGGATGGCCATCTGTTGGGAGTGCTTTGATGTGGGTTCCTGCATGGCAGGAGGTTGGACTGGATGGCCCCTGTGGTCTCTTCCAACTCTATGATTGTATGTTTCTATGATTCTACTATGGACACTCAGAGTTCAGTCTATAGGTATGTGGTAGTAAGCATTTCTTACATTCTTTGAATTAGGATTGCTTGTTCTGCTTTGTACATGTTTGTGCAAAGGGAAGGACGCTGCTTTCGCAAGAGATGTCTTAGCGGATGACCCAGCATATTGACAGGAACACACAGACTTAGGAATGTTAAGGGTCAGATAAAATGTAACATGTGTACAAGCTGTGACTTTGCTGATGAATGAATCTTTTTCTTTCGTGTAAGCATTATTTAATATAAACATAAAAATGGTATAAGAAGACAAGCCCGAAAGAATAAACCATCCTTCCTTCCTTCCTTGGATGGATCCTTTGGCCAAAGCTACTTGTGTGGGTGTGGGCATGTCTTTCCTTCTTTCCTTCTCTTTTCTATCTTCCTACCTTGCGTTTGGGGTTTAAGTCAGCTCTGTGTCCACTTGGGGATATGGTGAGGTGTGGTTTGTTTATCCACCCTAACACTCCCAATTGATTTGCTTTTGCAGATAAATTTTTTAAAGTTTGGACTAAAACATGGAGCCAATTCAGCATCCAAATAACAATGGAGCCTCCAGCCTCCCTTGGTCAAGATCATCATGATTTTCAGGATGAGGAAGAGCACAGTTCTTCTTGGCCAACAGAGTGGACTCCAGCTCCAATAGTGGGGACCACTCTGTTCACCCCAGAAAGGCTGTGCAAACTTCCAACAGCCCTCATAGAAACATAAGAGTTGGAAGAGACCACAATGGCCATCAAGTCCAACCCCTGCCATGCAGGAAGAAACACTCAAACCACCCCCAGCAAATGGTCATCAAGTCTCTGCTTAAAAACTTCCTGGATAACAGGAGGGCAGAGTGGGTTTAACCATATCAGCAAAGATCATTGCATCTCCCATGGTGTAATATCCACATCGGCCACTTGAGCCTAACAGGCCATAAAAAATTGGAGAAGACCTCATCTTCCCTTTGGAGAAGGGTTGTGCTTAATTTCTATGAAGTGTTACTGCCCTGGCTAGCCCGAGCTTTGGGGATATAAGAAGATATCCTTTGATATCTCAAATTGAGCTTCACATATCCCTTCCACGTGCTTGCGAGGCCCCCGGACAAGCAAACATACAGGCTTGGCCGATAATCGCCGTAATATTCCTAGACAATACAGGCAGGCCAGAAAATAACCGACTTGCCGCTTTAGGAGACCTCAAGGCAAGTACTCTATTAGGTATGTGAGCAACTCTCAAAACATCCTCTGTCCTGTGCTGGCAGCTTGATGATCGAGCTATACAACGCTCAAGTATTCCGCGTTTGCATACCGGCTAGTCTATTGATAAATTCGGCTCTAATTCAATCATTCAAATTCTGACCTTTCAGAAGCTTTGTCTCCAACTCCAAATCTATTGTTTTCCCCTAAGTCCGACCTAGCCTGCAGTCACAATTCTCCTTATAAAAACCCTTGATTCCGAGACCTTCCTCGGATCGTTCCCGAGTTCCAGACCACCTTGCTGCCGCTTTGCTTGGTGAGCTTCCCCTCAGCTCCACGTGCTGAGATACATCGAACCCCAGCTTCGCTCTCCACTTCCTCCGGACTTCAGGACAGGTTTCGTATCCCCCGAACCAACTATCCCTCTAAAAATCCCGCTATCTTACTCACACCTTTATTTTCCTTAGTTATCTGTTTGTGTTGCATACATTGTGTGCCTGTATTTAATAAAGACTATTCATTATTTTCCAACCGGTTTGCTTCTTGACTTGGCCTGATCCCGTAGACACTGGGTTGCAAGATCCTGTTAAGTTACCCTGCCTCTCGCATTGCCAACGTGTGCTCTGAACTAATTTCCCCAACTTCTATAATTTTGATAGCAATTTGGTGTCCTTCCCGGGACTCCCAGAAAACAGGGTAACAGAAGACATTCCACATTCCTATGATATTCCAAAGAGGAGTGGCTTTGGGAGCTGGGTATGTTTAGCCTGGAGAAGAGAAGGCTAAGAAGTGGCATGATAGCCATTTTGAAATATTTGATAGGATGTCATGTGGAAGATGGGGTAGGTTTTTTTTCTGTTGCTCCAGAGATTGGACACAGAGCACTGGATTCAAATGACAGGAAAAAAGATTCCACCTAAACATTAGGAAGAACTTCCTGACAGTAAGAGATAGTGGTCAGTGTTGCTGCCCATCAGGAGTGTGGAGATGATTGCTCAAACAAGAGGGGAAAGAGATCGTGCACCTCACGTGTGCAATTTCTCTCCCCTTCCTCCTGTTTGCACCCACTCCGATGCTCCCATTGGTCCTTGTTCCAGCCCGTCTAAAGTGGAGTGGGCAGCATGTTGAAGCTGTCCACAAAAGGCAGAAAGGAACCCAAAGGGCAGCGTTGCTGTGGATCGCACACCCAATAGAAGTTCCTGGGCAGGGAGGCTTTTGCAGCTGCACTCCCTTTCCCACTCTGGCCTTCTTTGAGTGCCCCCTGGAGGATGGAGGAGGGAATGCAGGGCTTCTCCCCTGGAGCAAAGGGCACCTGCATAGATGTAGGAGGAAGGGAGGCGGATTCTGGGAGTTGTAATCCCCCCAAAACTAGCCTTGTCACAAACTCTGAGGTTGAGGTAGAAAACGGTTTGCCCAGGGCCACTTGGTCAATTCGTTACAGAGCTGAGACTTGTATTTGGGACATTCTAATTTGTAATTCAGATGCAGACTCTTTATAATACAGACAGGCAGCCACACACACGTACACACACATGTGTACCTTTGCCAAATCTTTTTCCTTGGGGAGCTCTGGGGGAGGTGAAAACAGAGCAGATAATATAAATGAACAGGGAGAAGTCCCTTGGTGCCTCACATAAAGTAAATAACCACACCACACTCCTATATATGTAACTTCCCTCACCCATACTCTCCCCCACCCCATGATGATAGTGGGGGCAGTGTTTATGTGCGCTGTAGTTTTTTAAAAAGGTTATTTTTCCAAACTCTAATATGGAGCACACCGGCTGAAATAGCCCTTATTTCTGTGAGTGATTCAGGCTTGAATCTTACTTCTAAAGTTTAAAAAAAAAAAAAAACTTTCCAGGGATTTGCCTCTCCCCGTTCCCTACCCCACCCCTTTCTACAGGACAAAAAGAAGGAAACAAATCCCTTCTGTCAGCTCAGCATAGTATGATTTGCACACTGGGGCTCCCTCTCTCTGAACTCTTTCCATTCCAGCTGTCTGCGATAAGAGCATTGTACTATTAAGAGCTGGTGCTTCCGTCTGCTTTTTTCCTCTTCCCTCCCAATTCCTTTTCCTTTTGTTTTAGCCCTATAGACTGTAAACCTGAAGGCAAGAGTTGTCTTATTACTGATTTTCATAAACTACTGCAAAAAATTTTTCCAACTGAAGATCAGGGAGGAAAAGGAACAGCAGGGAGAAAAGCTATTAGGATTGTTTGGTTTTATTTTCACATTCGTTTTTTTCTTTCCTTTGCTTGTATATCTCCCTCATACATACATGCAAAGACATATGCACACACTTTAACTAGAGGTTTCCCTCCTATCTGGAGCAACATGGAAGTAGGACCAAAGGGCAAAGAAAAAAAATAAACATGATGGCTCAAGCTTTCTCTGAGATCTCTCCAATTGGTGGTGAGACATAGTTCCTTCTCTTTATAGAGCTCCACTATGAAAGCAATGTTGAAATATAAATTGGCGCAAACGTTGCGAGCAGGGCTTGCCCACTCTTCTTTTCCATATTCTTGCTTTCTGACCATCCTTCTCTCAGCTCTTCCTCCTAGACCGGGGTAGGCAAAGTGAGGACTGTGGGACTTCTGTGTCAATAGGAGAAGGAATGCACTCCCTGGGTCAGCGGAGTCTGCTCTGGATTTTAGTCTGAATCTTAAAGGAGCTATCTTAAAGGAGCTATCTATATTAAGTCTGAATCTTAAAGGTACTGAGCCCTCTCCCCAAAAGAGGGCCAACTCTTTTGAGATACCATTGTGCCTGACTGTCCTATCTCAGGACCTTTTCGCATGGTGTTTTGAAAGCGCATTAGGCATGCTCCCTCCCCCCTTCAGCTCCCGACCTACCGCATGACGTTCCGGCTGACCGGGTGCTATCACGACCGTGGGTAGTGCTGAAGTCGCGTTTTTTCATTTTTGCCTGAAAGGCGAAAATAACCTTTTCACGCATCGCTCGTGCGACCAGCGGGCCTGCGGAGCCCTTGTCCGGTGTGCTTTCGCAAAGGACCGGCGAGTGGGCGGGGTGCGGGCAGTCCCATATGCCTGCCCGTCACGCAGCAACTCCCAAGGGAAGCCCCACCCAGCAGCAGGGACACCGCTGCCCCCATGGCAGCAGGGAACACTGCCCGACACGTCGCCGCAAGAGCCCACCCCGGGGTTGCGTCGCCACACTCAAGACGACAGCAGCCCCCGGGGTCTGGCCAACTATTTTTTTTAAAAAAAAACGCGGCTATCGTTAGCACGTTAGCACCGTAGCACGAATCAGCGTCCCCTGAGGGCTGAGGGTCAACCCAGTTCTCACAACAGAGCGAAAGCCCCAACCCCCCACCACTCCTATGGCCGTCCCACCTCCCACCCCAAACAACCTCTCCCTCGCCCCACACAAAGAACCACACACTACTGTTAAGAAACAAGAAAGATTTATTATGCATACAGGTGCAGACATTACGGACAACACATGGTAGGCGTGAAGGAGGTAGGACAAGGAAACATACAGGATCAAGGAACAGGCAATCACAAAAACAAGCAAACAGATACAAAACTATGTGCAACAGCAAATATAAAACTATATACAACGGCCACCTCCAGCGACAGTTCAGCGGGGTCCCGTGACCTGCTTTTTCCACTGGAGCAGCTGAGCCACGTTCTGCTCCAGTGCAGCCAGGCTATGCGGAACCACCGCCTCTAGGTACCCCATCCGCTGAGCCACAGCCGTCGCCGTGACCTCGACAGACCTCAGGAGGGCCTCATCTGCAGGGAAAAGACAGGTGGAAACAAAGTGTCAGTCCGGCCATGACAAGCCTGGCAGCGGCCCCAAAGTCATGCCCCAAGGGGTGGTTTGGCAGTAGCCGCCCAGACGCTCACATTCCCTCCTGTAGTACTCCTCTGACGAGGCCACCTCCTCCTCAAGCTCCCGCACTCGCAGGAGCAAGTCCAGCACTGTGGGCAGCGCTGGCCCTTGGACGACTCCAGCTGCACCTGTTGGAACAGCAGTCTGTCACTGAGTGACCATGGGTGTGCAGGAGTTGCCTCAGCTCCCACAGTCAGCCACCATCACTGCGGACGGACCTGGGACAGGGGGACTCCTGTGAGAGCACCACCCTTCCTGCACTCACCTTCCTCGCTGGCCGCCAGTGCTGGAGAGGCCGCACGCCGCACAGCTGCCCCCAGGGGCTCCACACCAGCCATCCGCTGCTGGAGGAGAACAGGTCCCTCTCCTGTCAGGGATGACACAACAGCAGAAGCTCAGGGAGGAATACTCCTCGAGCTTCCGTGTGTAGGGAAGCTGGGAGAGACATCCACACATGGCTGTGTGTGTGGCAGCAGACCAGTACCATCTCCACTCACCATGCACATGGCTCGACCCCGCACTGGGCGAGCTCCCGGCCCCGTCATCCACCACGCCAACGTCCTCCTCCGATGTGGTGGACAGTCCATGGAGAGTGGTTCCGGATGCAGCTGGGGGGCGAAGACAACAAGATTAGCCACAGCTGCAGCCGCCCAGCCCTCCCCCCCAGAGGGGAGCGGTGAGCCCAGGCAGGATTCCCTGTCAACTGCATGAATGCAGTGTGGCTGTTGGGCACAGTAGACTGGCAGCGGACAGCTCTGCTGGTCTCGGGGACTGCATGGCAGGACAGGGGTGCTCACCTGTACTGGCAGCCTCACCCGCCACGGGCGCGGGGGCACTGGCCTGGCAGAGCCTCACCGACGTCCCCTCCCCCTCCGACGACTGGGAGGACTCCGGCAGAGGCCTCGTCTTGCGGCGAGCTGCAGGCAGAGGAACAAAGCGGAGCTCACCTGGGTGGCCAGGACAGAGACCACTGCATGGTCACTGCCAGAGGCTATGACAACGCCCCCGATGAGGGGCGCTGTCACTGTCTCTGCACGGGCAGAGCCATGGGCAGGTGGGCCTGGGGACACCTCGTCGCATCCCAGGCTGCTCCGCACCAAACACCTCCGGGCTCCTGCGGGAACAACAGAAGCGAGGGGACGGCAGTGAGGCGACTGACCCCCCACAGTTGTCCCTGTGGGCAGCCCTTTCAGGTGGCCACCCAGCCCTGAGGCCAGCAATGTGGCTGAGCGGCACGCGGAAGCGAGGTGGCACCATGGCCAGGACTTCCATGGTTCGGTTGTTAGGCCCCCCCACCCCACCCGCATGGTGGCATGGGAGCAGGGACAACGTGGGTATGTGGTTTGTCACTTACCGCCCTTGTGCCTATCGGCCCACCTGGGCTTCCCCGCCGCCTTCCAGATCCGGAACATGGCGGTGAAGAACTTCGGCCGGGCATGAGGGGGTGGATGGCCACGGAAGAGCTCCATGGTGTCGTAAAATTGACACTTGAGCGCCTTGAACTTGTTGGTGACCTGGGCCGCCGTCCTCTCGAAGCCCTTTGCTGTGAGGGCCGCCGCTAGGCCCTCGTACAGAGCTTTGCTGGGCACTGGAGTGCTCTTCATGAGCACATCCACGCCTTCGCTGGCCGCGATGAGGGAAAGGAGGACCTTCACCTTGTCGTCGGCCCACAGGGTCCCCTCTCGCGGCATCTCCACACACACCACAGATGCACCACAGACACAACACAGACACAACACACGACCACTCACACGCCACACAACGGACACACTCGCCTCACCATTAAAACAAAAACTCATACTCACTCCGCCCCAGCCCCAATGGTCCTGAGCTGGCCACTTCCTTCGCCCTCCAGGGGGCTTCACCAAACAGACACAGGTGTCATCAGCCAGCGACAGGCAGACGGCCCAGGCGGGCCGTCCTGAACATTCCTGAGGTCGCCCATAGGGGCGACTGCCAGTCCCTTGCCAGGAGTTCATCGGTTCTATCGTTAGCACGTTAGTACGTGGGCAGGGGCTCTCCCGCCTGCCCTCGGTTCCAGCCGAGGCTCCGTGGTGAAACGTGTGCCCCCTCGGTGCACGACACAAGGGCGGCATGGACGCGCCCAGCTCCCCCGAGAGGGTGCAGGGCAGAGGCATAGCTTGGCGACCCACTGAGATCGAGGATCTCCCGGAGATCTGGGGGCAGCCAAGGTATCAGGAGCTCCTGCGAAGTAGCCAGAGGAACATGCAAGTGTTCGAGGAGACCGCAGCAGATATGGGACGGAGGGGACACCGACGGACGGCCATGGAATGCAGGAACAAGACGAAAACAATGCGCCACGAGTACCGCCGGGTCCTCGCCCATAACCGCTTGACGGGAGTGAAGCCCGCTACCTGCCCCTACTATAGGCAACTCCATGCCATCCTGCGTGGGGATGCTAGTGTGGCCCCGAAGTGTGTGGCCTCTAGCCTCAAACTGGTCCGTGACAGTGGTGGTGGTCGCGTAGACATCAGGGTCGCTGCGCCCAAGGAAGAGCCCATGGATGCTTCTCGGAGCATGGACGAGGGCCCTGCAGTGTCGACAGGTACAAACTTCCCTGGGGGGAGGGGCATCCCGGGCTGTCGACGGTGACACAGGGGGGTATCGGGCCAGGCCCCACTGTCCCCCCCACAGGCTGCCAGGCACAGTGGAAGCGATGGGAGCTGGATTTCCTCCCTGTGCCCGGGCTACCATCTCCCGCACCTCCCCTCTGGGCTGTTGGCTACCCATGGGAACGGGCTGATCGGGAAAAATTCCTCTCGGGGTGAAGTGAGGGTCTCGTGCCAGGAGCCGGGCAGTTCCCAGGCTTTGGATGCAGGTGCATGTCCAGGACAACAGGGAGGCATCTGGATAGGAATGTGGGCTGCTGATAAGCGGCTCCCAGTCTGGCAGCCCTTGCAGTTAAGGAATGTCAACTGAGCGGGCATTGGGAAAACATGGCACAGTGGCTCATTAGCGGCCGCAGGAAGGGAGGGGAGGCTAAGGGGAGACTGAACTCAGGAGGCCTGGCCTGGAGAAGTAAGGCAGGTGATGTAATGACGTGTGCCACAGTGAGCACCAGGCACCTGCTGCTGCAGCACGACCCCCAGTGGGGTCCCTGTGGCACTGTGCCACACCCTGGTGCTGCTGCGAGATGGGTTTGCCGCTGCCCACGACTGCTTGTGTGTGCATGTCCTGCAGTAACATGGCACTCCATGGGCAACGTGTCCATGCCCACCCCACCAATTCCGAGGCCCCCTCTGTGCCCACGTGCCCCCTGTACTCAACAGCTGGGCCCCTCCGTGCCACCCCAGGCATGCGTTGCAGACGTGGCCACGTTGCCATTGGGGACGGCCATTGGTGGCCAGGGCCACCTGGCGTCAGCTGTCACTGTGTGCCAGGGGCCTGTCGCCATCCATCCGCCCGATTTGACAGTGTGTGGTGTCATGCTCTTGACAGGGTCTGCGGCACAAGCAGAGGACATTACGCTGGACGAGGACAGCATGGCAAGCTGCAGCCAACTCCTGCCTAGTGGTCGAGGCAGTGCGGGTAGTAGTGAGGGCGATGGCGGCGGCCAGGGAAGTGAGGGGTCGGCTGATGACGAGGATGCCATGTTAGAAGGCACAGCCACTGGTTCAGAGCTTTGTTGCCCTGGTAAGCATGACGACAAATGACCTCCACACCGAGTCCAGGTGCTGCTGAGCCCTCCCATAGAGGCGCTGGCCACTGAAGCATAGGGGCTGGCAGCGTGGCACCCGTGCTGCAGGGGCCTGTGTCCCCTCCTCGTGGCGCTGCACGTCCGGAAACGTGTAGCGACCCCACAGGGCACCGGTGGGGGGGATTGCTCTGCTCACTGGACTGTCAACAACTGTCTGTGTTCCTTCCAGAGCCACCTCCGAATGAGAGTAGCAGCAGAACCACTGTCAGCACTGCGGCGATGTCCCCCCGCTCGAGGATGGCGGCAGCTCGGGTGAGGGACTGGACAGGGCGTAGGGGCGAGGCAATCGCCACGGCCATCATGCAGCACTCACAGGAGCTGCATGATGCTTCGGCAGCCGAGTGGAGGGTGCACCAGAGAGGGATGGTGACAGCACTGAGTGAGACCAATGCTATTCTCCAGCAACTGGTCAACACGTACAGGGAGGATATGGAGAGGAACGCAGAGGGCCAGGAGGATGTGGTGGAGGAGATGCGGAGCACAGACAGGCTCATGTCAGCCATACTGTGCAACCTGCAGTCTCGCCCTTCGGGCAGTGGTGCTACTCCGCTGGCTTCCTCTGTGGTCCCCTCCACATCGCAACAAGGGATGGCCGGGCTTCCCTCTGCTAGCCAGCTGCCTCCTGAGGGGCTGTCCCAAGAGGAGCCTGCTGTTGGGAAGGGGGGACGTGTGAAAAAGAGAATGCAGCGCTATAGCCCATGATTTGGCTTGCCTTGCCGTGTAGACATAGGCACCTGGGGGAATGGTGACGGGTGCGGGCGGGCAGAGGTTGGGATGCAGTGCGTGGCCCTTGGTTTCGCAGATGTTGTGCAGGACCACACAGGCAGCGACGACCGGCAGGAAAATAGGCTCGGAGACAGTCAGTGGAGCTGACAGGCAGCCCCATCTGGCCTTCGGCCTACCAAAGGCACGCTCCACAACATTGCGGCACTGATTGAATACTCTGTTGTAGGCCATCTGCTGGGGGTCTAGCCAACCTCTGTAGGGCTTCATGAGCCACCATCCCAAGGGGTAGGCTCCATCTGCCAAGATGACAGGCCCGACCCGCATGCCAGGGATGGTGACAGTCGGGTTGCCGGGGACGAATTGTTTGGCCTCCATGGCCTGCCACAGGGCTGAGTGGCGGAAGACATGTGCATCATGGGTGCGACCCGTATACCCCAACTCAATATCCAGGAACTGTCCTGAATGATCTGTCAGGCCTTGCAGCAGGATGGAGAAGCTGTCCTTCCTGTTGAGGAACTCCTGTGCCTGTCCTTTCGGGGGCCGTACAGGGATATGGGTCCCGTCCAGGGCGCCGATACACTGTGGGAATCCCATGGCCTCGAAGCCTTCCATGATCTAAGGGTGGGAAGGGAAAGTGCCATCAACAGGGGACATCAATGTATTGGGGGCATCAGTGACACCACTGGGACGTTGGATGGCTCGGAGAGGTGGGGACTGTCTGGCAGATTGAACCGCTGTCCCCCTGACTGGTGTCACCCGCCCACCGGCCCTGGCTATATGTTCCTCGTGGCAGCATGCCACCTGGGCTGTGGGGAAGGGAGGGGGCGTGCTCCATGGCTGTGCATGACATGGCAGTCGCCAGACGGTCGTGCTTCCTGTTGCACAGCTGCTACTGCTGACTGGACTCACCGTGCGGTGGTTGCGCAGGCGGACGATGGTGCCCAGCAGGACATGTTCTATGGCGAGGCAGACTCCCCCCCCCCGATCTCTGCCACTATTGAGATGCCAAGTCCAAAGGTGTTGGCGGTCTTCCTGTAGATTAGGGGAGTGGTGAGCCACCAGATCGCGATGGCGACCCACTCCTCTACAGAGATGGGCACCCTCATGACGGTGGTGGTGCGCTGTAGGTGCGGGCGCAGATGTTCCACGATCTCTAAGAGGGTGGCCCGAGTAATTCTGAAGTGGTACAGCCACATTTCGTCATCCCAGGTCGCCAACACTTCCCGGATCCACCAGTCCCGTCGGACACGGGTCCTGACCCACCATCTCCGGGGGTGCGGGAGGGTTCCCAGCCAGGCATGCACGGCAACATGGGGATCGGCTGGCTGTTCCCCGTCGGTTGCTACGGCGGCAGTGGTGGCAGTGGCTGCTCGGGTGTAGACGGTGGCAGCCGCCTCCAGGATGGCTCTCCTGCCCCATTGCCGCTGTCTTGCCCTCCAGGCTCACAGGGCAGTGGTGTTGTTCATATAGAGCTGTATAGCCAGTGTCTCGAGGAGCTCTGTCTGGTCAGGCTCCATGGCGGGTCATGGGGATGGTGGAGAGGACTGCAGCTGCAGCTGGGCCACAGCTGCAATCTGTCCTGCTAGTCTCCACCTTTTCTGGAGCAGCCTGTTACGGGGGGGACCCTTGCTACCGGTCTGCCCTTGGGGCTGCTGCGATGGCCTGTTGGCAGGATCTATCGTGCTAACGTTAGCACGATAGGCGGAAAAAAAATTAAAAAAAAGAAAACCCACCGCCCAATCGGGGGGGTGGGGCAGGGACAGGGCGGGACCTAGGTGTGGCCCAAGATGCCGACATGCGGAAGAGGCACTGGCCGGGGACCGGTGCTCTCTCGCAAGTGCCCTACTGTGTGCGGAGTGCAAGGGGCTCTCTTGCGATGTTTGTAATAGCGTGAGGGCTCTAGTTCATCGCGCTATCAAGGTAAGGTGCGAAAACTGCCTCAGTTCTGGCACAGCTGACAAATCAAACAAAACAAACAGAATATCTCCCAGTTTGTTACTTATTTTCAGGCAGTAAGCAAGGAGTCATAAATAAAGTCCAACAAAAACAAAGTCCAGCAGGGTTTCACAGCAAGGGAGTGTCCAAGGTCAATCCAAGAATTTGTCAAGGCATCCAGCAAGATAGATCAGATCAGATAAGCTCTGACAACTCCTGGAGGGGAAGGATGCCAGCTAAATAGACCCAAAGCCTAGTGCAGCTGCGCCTTGATTGATTGCTGCCAGTTATAAATTCTGAGAGAGTGACGCTGGGTTTCTTTTTGCTGCCTGTGCTGTGTGAAGCTGGGTCTAGGTAAGTGTTCTTCTGTATCTGAAGAGTCAGGACTCTCTGTTGGAGCTGGCACCATCCCCTGTTCTGTTTCCACCACTGTAACCTCTCTCTGTACAGCAGGCCCTGGCATGCCTTCTGTTTCAGCCTCTGGCGTGCCCTCTGCTTCAGACTCTTGAGTCAGAGTCCATGCTCTAGAAGCAGGGCATGACACTGACAGTAATGTACCTATGTTGGGAAAATGTATTGAGGCATTCTCAGAAAAAAGTTAACAGATATTGATAAGGAAGCAGTTATCTTTGCAGGACATCAATTCCAGTGAAGGCTACACCCAGAGCCCAGAAACAACCTGTCACAAATAACAAGCTACTGGGTTGCTGGATCAGGACTGTGATAAAAATAATAATAATAATGAAAACCTTACTCAAAGCTAGAAATTGCCTTTTTTTCCATCTGAACTCAGAAGTCTTGATATGTCCATTCCCTAGAAGCAAGAGGGTTGTGTAGGTTAAACAGATTAAGATCCTTGGCTCCATCCTGTGTTTTTTAATACCTAGGTGGGAGAAGGGAGATTTTTTCTTGATTTGCAGCTGTTAATTACATTGCTCACTTAAGGTAACAGACTTTCTGAAGAAAGCAAATACCTATTCTTGTTTTATCACATGCTATCTGAAAGTGATAAACAGATTGGAACAGTTTAATGTTGATAGATGCCAGACAGAGAGGATGTGCTTTCAACTAAGTGTTAATTGTTTACATGAAGAAACTCACCTGTTTAGTGTATATGAAATGGGTGCAGGGAAATGTGTTTTGTCTCACTTTGGACCTCCACAATGTGTTGACCTATTTCTGCTGCAGAAAGAAACTGCCTTTCCTTAACTGTTTGCTCACCTTGCTTTGCTAATCTGAGCCTTCTGCTGTGCAATGAATCTCACACTTGTGACAGGACTATCCAGGCCCCAAGATTTCCGGGCCAATACCTGAGACATAAGAATGAGACACCTTATGGTAAGATGTGTGGGAAGGGAGGTAGGGTCCTGGAGATGTTACAGACATGATGTTTCAAAAGGCATTCCAGTGGTGAAGTCATTAAGCATTATACATCTGGTATCAACCACAATTGCACAGAACATACCATTCAAATAAAAAAAAAACTTGCAAGCCTAACAAATTAGGAAAATACATTTGCATACTTTTCATAGCAGCATTTTCACCCTGAGATTCCCCTGCCCCCATTGTCTTCAAGACTAGAAAAGAATGACCAGACTCTGAGCTCTAGGAACTCAAATTGGACTAGAGACCAGCTCTGCTACACCCATAGTCAGAGCCAGCATGGTGCAGTGGTTTGAGTGTTGGACTACAATTCTAGGAGACCATAATTCGAATCCTCACTCAGCCATTGACAGTGAGGAGCAATTGCAATCTAAACAAATCTTGACAAGAAAACCCTGTGAGGTTCGCCTTAGGGTCACGGTAGTCAGAAATGACATGAAGGCATTGAGAAATAATCATCCATCTACCACACTCACAGACTGCCTTTTCTAGTGGGGAGAACTCAGAGTCCCCTCTGCCTATCACCTCTCCTTTCTGGGCCAATCCGGGCCTCACTGAGACAATTCACACCAATGTTACTGGTTATCAACTGTCCTTTCCAGGGTTTAAGAGATACTGCCTCAAGGCACCTATGCTGATAGCTATGTTTACACAAAGTTTAGGAGTCAAGGAGTGCATGAAGTGAAAAGAACTCTGAATCTCTTGGCAAGTACAGTCATCAGGTTTGTTAGGTATCATGAAAGGTCATAGAATTGTAGAGTTGGAAGAGCCCACAAAGGCCATTCAGCCCAACTGCATTCTGCCGTGCAGGAAGACACCGCCCCTTTCCGCACTAGAGTGTTATAGCGCTATAATTCCGCTTTCAACATCCTATGGAATCCTGGGGTTTGCAGTTTTGGGAGGGGCCAGCTGGCTAGTGCGGAAATGGCCTCTGTTAGGTTAGAAACAGCCCTTTATGTGCAGTGGCCCCAATCCTTACATAACGCCTTCCCATGAGGAGTGCAAACGGCTGCCTTCCTTTTTGAGTCCAGACAAACTTAAACATTATGTCTTCCAGCCTGCTTGGAAATGAATGGGTCCCTTCTTTTCACCTAACCAGCTGTTTTTCTGAATGCTTATTGCTGTAGTTTCAGTTAAATATCTTTCATATTTTATCCCTTTAAAATCTCCTCTTGGAAACCACCTTGGAAAGGTCTCACCTTGAAATTGTATCCATATGGCACTCTTGCCATACCAATCTTTTCTTCATACATTTCCAGTACTAGCCACAACTCTTTAAATGCATGGCAGGCTTTTTTTCCTGCCCTGAGAGCTTCTAGTACAGGCTGTGGTAAATTTCACTCACCTGCATTCTTTGTCTTGGTTCCTCCCACTGTATTTTTGGGTGATCTCACGGATGAACCCACTGATGAGTAACCTCAGATAATTGCATTCATCTCCCTTGCAAGTGAAGTGATGCTCAAAAATTCCACCAAAGACTTTCATCATATGTGGAACAAGAAATGACAGATGCCCACGCTGTGCTCAGAAAAGGAAGAGGCACTAGAGATCATACTGCAAGCATACATTGGATAATAGAGTACACTGAAGAATATGCTTTACAGATTACAGCAAAGATTTTGACTGTGTGGATCATGAATAACTATGGATCACTCTTAAAGAAATGGGGATGCAGCATTTGATTGTTCTGATGTTACAGGTAGAGGAAGAAAGCTACAAGCATCTCCACTCATCTGCCTTGCTCTCTAGCAACTTGGAAATGGCTGTGTTGGGAGGAAGCTGCACTGCTCAGAAGGTAGTCTGAGGGGAACTTTGGGTCATTGCATGGCCAGAAGAGACCTAGAATCATGGCCTAGAATCATGGAATCATAGAGAACACACTGTAGAGAACTGAGGAGAACACAAGGGCCATCGAGTCCAACCCCATTCTGCCATGCAGGAATACACTATCAAAGCATTACTGACAGATAGTCATCCAACCTCTGTTTAAAAACCTCCAAAGAAGGAGATTTCACCACACTCCAAGACAGCATATTCCACTATTGAACTGCTCTTACCATCGGGAATCTCTTTTCCTGAAGTTTGAAGCCATTGCTCCATGTCCTAGTCTCTGGAGCAACAGAAAGCAAGCTTGCTCCATCCATATGACATCCCTTCAAATATTTAAACAGAGCTATCATGTCGCCTCTTAGGCTCCTCTTCTCCAGGCTAAACCTATGAGCTTCCTAAGCCGCTCCTCATAGGACATGGTTTCCAGGCCTTTTACCATTTTGGTCACACTCCTCTGGACACGTTCCAGCTTGTCAATATCCTTCCTGAATTGTAGTGCCCAAAACTGGACACAGTATTCCAGGTGGGGTCAGAACAGAGTGGTATGATCACTTCCCTTGACCTAGACACCATAATCTTATTGATGCAGCCCAACCTGAGCAATAACCAGAAAAGTGAATTGCTATGGCTTGAGTCAGAATCATTACATCATAGTTTATGAGCAGGATGCCAGCCAGTGTCTCTTACCATTGTGTAGGAACTGATCTGTAGCCATGTAAACTGGAGTATTTACCACCACAGTGAGTAAGAGTTTACCAAGGTTTGGGATTCTTGTCCTCACTGAAGAAGTCTTTGCTTATCGGCTAAGTCACTTAAGAAACTACGTCTCATTCTGTAACACTGACGAAGTTTGCTGCTTGGTTTTTTTCCTCTTCACTGGCTTTATTTGCGAGCTTCATCTATTGTCTAGGGGATATTGCACTTCCCGCTCAGCTCCGGTTTTCCCATAGGAAGGTGAAATTGGCAGCCACCATCCAATCAAATCTACCAAGAAGTATTAAGACTCGTTAATGTAACCATACCCACCCACACATTCTGCAGTCTTAAAAGATCCACTGCATGTAAGAATATCTTTTTTCCCAGCAGCAAAAGGAACTGGAACTCTCTTTAGTGCAAAATCAGCTGGCCATGAGGATTCTGCCCTTATGTTTCTGGGTTGCTTTCCTGCTACTTTACACCTCAACCACAGGTAAGTGCAGTTTAATATCACGGCTGGCTCTGCCATGAGGCAAAATGAGGCTTTGCCTTTAGGTGCCAGATGCTGGGGAGTTGGCATCCTTCTAGCTGGTTTTTTCTTTTGGGGGGGGGGTGCTTTTTTCCCCCATTTTGTTTTTTGTTTTTGAACACCATGGCTGTTCCCTTCTGTTGGTGTGGCCACATCACATTTCCTGGGGCCCTTAGTTGCCCTGGCTGCCTCTGGTGTTTGGAACAATGCTAGCTCAATGGTTCCCAGACATTTTATTCCTGTGACTCCGTTTACATCTATCTGAAGACATTGCGCCCTAACTTCATGTTGCACCCCCCATGTCCTATACTACGACTCTCTCCCTCTCTCACAGGCCCCTTGTGCCACATGCACTCTCTGTCTTAATGCTGAGCTCTTGCACTCTCCAATTCCAATTCCTCCCAAAAAAACTCCCGCATGGTCACTAAGGGGCATGCGCCTGCTGCACCAGTAGCGGAATCCTTGTAGAGTTTTTTATTGTTATATTTTTATTTTTAAAAATACTAATTTATAAGAATGCACACCATTACATAACAATACAGTAGTTACTGGTTCTTTTATCTACCAAAACAGCTACAGAGATTCTCCGCTGACCTTATATGTTAAAACATTGTAATTGTATTATCTTAGCATGAGTATTATTATCTAATTTCAGTGCTTTGTATCGCCTCACCCGAAAGCTCTTACCCCCTACTAACGTCCGTCTCTCAAAATGTTGGTCGCTTAACGAAATGTTAGGTTCCCTTCAAAATCAAACACCGGCATTCTTAGCTATGTTTGAATCTTCTTTTCTTCTCCGTACCACCGCTCACGGTTTTCTGCACCCTGGTTGGTGATCCCTGCCTGTTCTCTGTCTTCACGCAGGGCACAGCATGGCAGCCGACACACTGGAGTGTCAGGAGAAGAAGGGCACTTGCCACCCGACGCTTTGCCCTGCACAGAAGATGGATAAGGGGACCTGCTATGGGGGTTCTGAGCTTTGCTGTGTTGGTGAGATAGCAGGGGCTTATGTACCAGTGGGGTGGGGAAACTGTTCTGGATTTTAGTCTGAACTTTAAAAGACGCGATCCAAGGTTTCCTATTTTTATCCCTTGTGTTCAGCCTCTTGCATAGTTCCTTTAAGGTCTGGGCTAAAACCTCAAATGGATTTATTGGCCCACTGACATGGCAGTCACCACCGGTCTCTGAGGCAAGTTTCTCTTATAAACTCCTCTCCATCCTCATTCGTGACCTACCTACTCATGTGAGATTGCCCATCTCCCATGAGATGCAGCAGAAGGACTCGGAGGAAAACCAAAAACAACCCCCCAATGATATCCAGCCCTGTCTGTGACTTTTGAGTGCCTAGAAAGTGTGGGGAGGCTGGTGGTGACAGCCATTCAGGAATTATTCAATGGGGGAAACCTCCTCTTTTGCTCTAGGTGAGAGGCACAGCCTATACAGTAATCCCCATTTATCTGTGGTTTGCTTTCTGTGGCTTCAGTTACCTATGGTTAACCACCGTCCAAAAGTATTAAGTGGAAAATTCCAGGAACAAAATTAAAATTCTTGACCTGACTGCCCAACCTACCTTAACAGCCACCAAGTGGCAGAGGCCCAGCAAGTAGGTCATTGCAAGATGATGTTTCCAGACCCTTCCTGCCAGCAGAATGTGATCCAACAATGAGACTCAGAACCCCTGTTGTAACTCTTCATCACGACTGGCAGGCAGGCAGGAGGTTGGAAATTCAGCACCCCAGTCACTAGCAGACTAGACCTCCATTGCTTATTGGAGAAGCTGGCTGTTAAAGTAGGTATGAGAGCATTTGAGATCATGGCGATAGTGCTACAGTTGTAAATATTAATACCAAACAGTTACAAATGGGTGCATTTAGCTTATACATTTGTAACTAGAATCAGAGAGCTGGAAGAGACTATAAGGGCCATCCAGTGAAACCCCATTCCATCCAGGAAAACATACTCAAAGCATTCTCGACAGATGACCATTCAACCTCTGTTTAAAAACCTACAAAGAAGGAGATCCACCACACTCCGAAGCAGTGTATTCTGCTGTTGGACAGCTGTTGCCATCTGGAAGCACTTCCTAATATTTAGATGGTATCTCTTTTCCTGTTATTTGAAGCCATTGCTCCGTGTCCTAGTCTCTGGAGCAGCAGAAAACAAGCTTGCTCCATCCTCCATATGACATTCCTTCAAAAATTTAGACATGGCTATCATGTCATCTCTTAAACTTCTCTTCTCCAGGCTAAAGATCCCCAGCTCCCTAAGCCTCTCCTCATAGGGCATGGTTTGCAAGCCTTTTTGCATCTGGGGCACCCTCCTACGGACTCAACAGAACGCCCACCAACTTCTCTATCTCTTTGTCCTTTTCCTCTTTTGCTCTTTAGCTCAGAATAAATTGTTTTTCAGAAACCCATGCTGGCTCTTGCACTCATGACCTTCTGCTTTGTTTTTAGACTGTCCCTCACACTTCCTCTCATATGAAGGGAACGGGGGTTACTGTCCACCCAGACTTGGCTTACGTACATCTATCAAAATCCTGCTTAGCCTCTGCTGTGGAAAAGGTTTGGAAATGTTATGAACATGCCAAGAATGCTCAAGAAGATGAAGTCAGGCAGAATGGATGCCCTTCCTCTAGAGAAGAAGACAATGTTGCCGATGGGTGGAGCCAAGCAAGACTGAGGATGCCCAGGTCTACTATGAGAAGTGCTCTCCCATTAAACCACAACTTGGAAAGTTCCTTTTGAAACATAGATTGTTCCCAGCATCCCTCACAATGTTTAGTCTTTCAGCTGTTGTCATTCATTGTTGAGATGTTGAAAAGTCAGCTTGCTGGATTATTTGGTGTGATGTTTATAATGACCACCAGAGCCTAAGGCCACGAACCAGCTCTGGATTTAGTCTGAACTTTAACGGAGCTATCCAAGAGGCTGCATCTATTTGGGGAATGGAGTTCAGCACCTTGGATAGCTTTAAAGTTCAGACTGAAATACAGAACAGATTCACCACCCTGCTAATATATTATCTACCAGTTTCCACCGTGTGCTGCTTGTTATTTTTCAGCTACTTTCAATTGCTTTTTAAAAAAATAAAAAATAAAAAGTAAATAAAAGCCT
The DNA here is from genome assembly GCA_030412105.1 of Cyclura pinguis. NCBI lineage: Eukaryota > Metazoa > Chordata > Lepidosauria > Squamata > Iguanidae > Cyclura > Cyclura pinguis. The sequence continues at coordinate 8,580,935 of CM059599.1, read as the reverse complement.
TTGGATTGATAAGAGAATGGGATAAAGCTTGAAAAATTCTTGTCAAAATGCCTCTACAATGCCCTTTAAAAAGTGGCTTATCGAAGTAACTTTTAAGTGTTAATAAATTAATGTTGTTATTACTCATTGCATTACTTCTGAAAAGTAACTGGTGCTCCCTCTGACTACTCTGCCTCAAAGTAACTAGTTACATGGAACTATCTTACCTGTAACTTGTTACTTCCAAGCTCTGGTTCAAATGCAAACTTTTCAATTCATGTTGTGGCAGTCTCTCTTTCAGAAGATCCTTGAATCTCATCTAGTCCAGAACTGTGGCAGGGGGTGCTTTCCATCTCAGAAGGACAGTGAGTCTGCTCTGAGTTTTAGTCCGAACTTTAAAGAGCTCTCCAAAGGGCTGAATCCTCTCAGGAAAATTTCTGGTTGTGGAAAAAAATAATAATAATAAAAAGAGTGCATCTGTGATAAATGGTACCCTTTTCCACCACTAGGTGGCACTGCTGCATGCGCCAGCCACTGCACCCTGGTAGATTTTTTCAGAACTGCCATCACCTGGATCACAAATTATCTTTGATTTTAAAAAAAACACCCATCCCAGCCCCACAGCAACTGTACCTCCATTCCAGCCTTCTAGGTGCACAGAATAAGACATATTTTAAGGTTGTTGTTTTTCTTTTTTCTTTTGGCAGACTGTAATCTGAAGTACATTTTTATATCACGCTCCATCAGTGCTTACACTTTTAAGTCATTTCATTGGTGGCTCCTCATTTCATTTTATTGTTGTGTTCATTACATTTCAGTTTATGCGTACAAATTTTCAGGGTTTTTTTTTTTTAAATAACTTTTTGTCTGTTCTCCTTGCACCTGCTTTTATTCTTCTTGTGAATTGTCTTGAGTCCAAGTCACACGTGAAACAAAACAGCCTTACCATCTCTTTATCATAGGAGAAGAGCAGGAGCCTTTTCTACATTTACTTCACTGTTGTAACTTCTCCATTCTTGGATAAGAATTTGACTACAATTTCCGTGTGGCATGTACTTTCGAGTCATGCCTCCAGTTGAAAGTTCTCACACTTTGGATCCTTTCTATATTCTTTGGTTGTTTTCTGTGGATCACCAATTATACTGTATGTATCATATTCACAGTATTAATCTAATGTACTGTTCTGTATTAGCCATTTTATTTGTGCTATTATTATATACGTGTATTTGTTATATATTTTTCATATCATTCACTACATACTTTATAGCTCTGGTACCAGCTTTTTCCAGTTCATAAATACATCATCGTCGTCATCTTTTACCATCCGTAAGAGCTGTTCAATGGTGGAATAAGCTGCCATTGAGTGGTGTGGATTCTCCTCCTTTATAAGTTTTTAAACAGAGGTCGGATGGCCACCTCTGAGGAGTGCTTTGGTTTTATATTCCAGCACGGCAGGATGCTGGGCTAGATGGCCCTTCCAACTCTGCGATTCTGTGACGATTATGCGTATTTCAGTGGAAGGCGGATTCCTCTTGGCCAACATGCGCTCCAGCTGTCCTGATATGGCAAGGACGCTCCCTGTCCTCACATTTTTAACTGCTGTCAAAATGTCTGGGTTCTTTACCCCCCTCCTCTCCTTCTTTGTCCTCAGCTTACTTCAGTGGCTGCAAACTGAGTTGAAAGTGCAACAGTCGTTCGCACTCAACGCAGAAACAGGAGAGGAGATTTTTTTTGGGGGGGAGGAATCTTTCCCTTCCCAGTAGGCTCAGGCCAAAGGCAACTGCTGCAGCCTCTCCTAGCTCATCTGTTCTTCCTCTTTAATAATTTCTGCCAGGGGCGGAGCTTAGAGTGCATGGAGGGGCAGGGGAGGGGAGGGGCTATGGCACAAGGGGCGTGGCCACTGTGCGTGGGGGCGTGGCCGGGGTGCAGGGGGGTGACCAGGGCGTGCGAGGGCATGGCTACGGGCCAGGACACCTCAAAAGCATTGCCGCCAGGGGTGAATCACCCCCCCCCCGCCCTCCCACATCCCTACACAACTGACTTCTACCGTCTTCACCAAATTCTGGTGTTGCTGGCCACGTCCTGGCTTTTATCGATGAAATGTTGGAGGGCATGAGCCAAGCTCCTAGGACAGAGCTTTCCAAACTGTGCATCGTGACACGTTAGTGCATCGGCTGCAGTGAGTAGGGGTGTCACCGCTGCTCCAGAGCCAAGAAAGACCCCGGCAAGGGCAGCGGTTAGTTCGTTTAACCTCTGGTTTGCTAGTAACTATGCACACATACATAAATTGTAATAATGAAATATATGGGGGCACAACACATCTCATGAAAACCTTTTATTTTTAAAAAAATATATGATTTATGCTTTAAATCTTGCATAAAACTGAATTACTGTGTCACAAAATGATGCCTATCTAAAACGTGTGTCACCAACATGAAAAGTTTGGACAGTTCTGTCCTAGGGAGACTGGACCGCCACCATTGCTTTCTCGTTGTTTTCTTTTTTTAAAAAAAAAATTTATATAAGTATTAAAAAGGAAAACATATAAAAGCAGAATATGTACAGAATACACACACACACACATGCAAAAAAAGAGAAAAAGGCTCAAAATATACATTGGTTAAGAAAAAAAATGATAAAGAAAGAGGACATATTGAGAGTAATGCTACAAAAATTAACACTAGAACCTAAACAAAGATATATGAAAAACAAAAAACAAAAAGAGAATAAACCTCTCCATGTGATGAGGTTACAGGCTTGGCTAATAAAATTCAAGTACCAACCTTCCTTAATCTAGTAGTCAGTCTCTATCTCATTTTTTCCTAAGTATGCTGAGGGAGGCATACATAGCTTTCCTCTTCCTCGCTGTGACCCCATGGCCGTCATCAATAGGAATATAGTGTCTAGGTCAAGTGAAATGATAGTACCAGTCTATCCTGCCTTGGTCAAACCATACCTGAAATGCCATGTCCAGTTCCGGGCACCATGATTCAAGAAGGATATTAACAAGCTGGAATGTGTCCAGAGGAGGGTGAACAAAATGGTAGAAAGCTGGGTATGTTTAGCCTGGAAAAGAAAAGTTTAAGAGGCAACGTGATAGCTATATTTAAATGTTTCAAGGGAAGTCATATGGAGGATGGAACAAGCCTGTTTGCTGCTGCTCCAGAGACTAGGACACGGAGCAATGGCTTCAAATTTCAGCAAAAGAGATTCCGCTTAAACATTAGAAAGAACTTCCTGACAAAGCAGTTTGACAGTGGACTATGCTGCCTGAGAGTGTGGTGAAATCTCCTTTGGAGGTTTTTAAACAGAGGTTGGATGGCCATCTATTGGCAATGCTTTGATGGTATATCCCTGCATTGCAGGGGATTTAACTCTATGGCCCTTGTGGTCTCTTCCAGCTCTATGATTCTATGAGGTTGGCCAATTTTAAAGGTTGTGACTGGCCCAAGCTTACCCCATAACTTACCCAATAACAACTATTTTATCCTTGCAAGTAAGGATGTATACTTCTCATCCTATTTTCCCTACTGCAGAGAAAATTAATATTTCTGCCCATCCTTTGCCTGGTATTCTCACATCCTGAAGTATTTTGGGAAATTATTCTGTGCCTACTGGGCGACCATTTTGCTGGGCACTTCACAGACCCCAAATTGCGATGTTGCGGGGGGCAGTGCCACCAGAATGGTACTACAAGTGGGGACAAGGTTTCATTTCCCTCCTGGAGCAGTGGGAGAGCCAAGCAGCCCTACTAGGAAAGTACAGCCTGAATGCTTTTTGATAAAATCTCAACCGTGATAGACTAATTGAATCATATGTTGACGAGTGAGTAGCATTTACATGAATCCTATTGATTCAATGGGTCTACTTGGGCAGAGAGAATTGCCAGTGGGATTCAGGATTTGTTCTTTTGCTGAGCATAGGGATGGAAGGGATGATATTCTGATTAGCAAACTGACTAAATGTGGAATACATGGGAATACTGTCAGATAGATCCACAAGTGGTTGGAAAGCTGTGCTCAAACAGTCATAATCAATAGTGCCACAAGGTTCTGTCCTAGGACCATTATTTTTCAACATTTTTATCAATGACTTAGATGACGAGACGGAGAAGAACCCTTATCAGGTTTGCAGATGACGCAAAACTGCAACGGGTGGTTAACACAATGGAAGATAGGAACAGAATTCAAAAAGACCTACATATACTAGAAAATTGGGCAGAAATTAATAAAACGAAAATCGATAGAGACTAAAGCAAAATTCTGCTTTTGGACCACAAAAACCAAGTGCATAGGTATAGGATGGGGGATACATGGCTCAATTGTTCCAAGGACCTTGGAACTATTGTTGTTCATAAATTGAACATGAGCCAGCAGTGTGGTACTGCAGCAAAGGAGGCAAGTTCTATTTAGCCTGCATCAATAGAAGCAGAGCTTCCAAGTCAAGGGAAATAATGATCCCACTATATTCTGTGCTGGTCAGGCCTCATCTGGAATATAGCGTTTAGTTTGGGGCACCTCATTTTAAGAAGGATATAGGTAAGTTGGAGCAGGTTCAGAGAAGGACAATGAAGGTGTAGGATCTCAGCTTAGATTTATTCACACAAGTGTTTGCTCAATAGAACCTGCCTCCAAGCATAAAAATGAATTAAAACAATGGAATATTCCAGATATATCACATGACTAGCTTTAACCAATAGGGAGACTGGATGTATATTCTCTATCGTGTTCTGTCGGTTGGGAGAACAATGGCATTTTTCTTGGCTGGTGTATGTATGTTGACGGCCAAAGAACATCATGAGCAGAATTTACATTATCCAACCTATATCTTCTCCAACTTTGCCACTCGTTGAAAAGCCATCGATCTCGTACTTGCTTTTAGGGTTTGTTCCAGTTTTTTGGAGGGCACAGGTCAACTTCTTGCTATGAGAGTCTGTAATTTCTTGGTTGGCACCATTTTTGCTGTCGTCCTCATCTCTTTAGGTAAGAGAAGTAAGTTGGATCAAATTATCACAGGTATAACTATCACAGGTAACTATCGCTGCTAAAATAATCCATCGATTGCTCGTTTTTTTTCCAACAAAGTCCATGAAGTTTTTTTTTGGTGGTGGGGTGGCATGCAGACTAGGGTTTGCATCCTTGGCTTGGCCATGGAAACCCACTCAGTAACCTTGGGCAAGTCCCACTGTCTCAGCTCGGATTTCCACACGAGGCTGTTATAGCGCGATGATTCCACTTTCAACATCCTGTGGAATCCTGGGGTTTGCAGTTTTGGGAGGGGCTGGCCAGCCTCGTGCGGAAATGGCCAGCTTCGAAGGAAAGCAAAAGTCAAAGCCCCTCTGAACAAATTCTGCCAAGAAACCCCCACGACAGAATGGTCTTACAGTCACCACGAGTTGGGCATGACTTGAAAGCACACAACCACAAACAAAGGCCTAGTGAGTTGTGTGCTAGCAGCCTTAAAACTTTCCTCTAATAAATTTACCAGAAATAGAGGACTGGTTGATGGAATGATACGGTACCATAGAAACAGACAAATCGACTGTGTTTCTAAAGGATAAAACACTTGATAAATTTAGAGAAGACTGAACCGGTTTATGTAATTATTTAGAAGATGATTGGGAGAGATATTTCAGTAACTGCTTTAAAAAAAATAAAAAGAAGTAAGACTCAGGAATAAAGAAACTTGTAGATAGGATATTAAGAAACAAGGTAGAGATTTTAAAAATAAAGTTTTTCCCCCCACAATTATATTTTACACAATATAATTATTGGTTAGGAGGAGATAATAGCTGTCAAACTTCTCTTACTGTAAGGAAGTTCTTCCTAAGATTTCGGTGTAATCTCTTTTCCTGTAGTTTGAAACCATCTTTTTTTTTTCTTAATTACTCAGTTCATGACCGTTTGTATGTAATAATAATAATAATAACAACAACAACCATGGTTCCGTGGCCTAGTCTCTGGAGCAGCAGAAAACAGGCTCGCTCTATTCATTGATTGATTGATTGATCGATTGATTGACTGATTGAATGTGTTACCCTGTGAACTGGGGGTCCCGGGAGGGACACCAAAATGTGCTCAACTAAAGTTGGGGAAAATTAGCTCAGAGCACTGCTTAGTGTTACGAGAGGCAGGGTAGCGTAGCGAGATCTTGAACCCTATGTCTGCGGGGTCGGGTCGAGTCAAGGAGAACACAGAAGTTGAAATAATAAATGATGTTTATTAAATACAAGCAAAACAGTGTATGCGACACACTCATACAAGATAACTAAAGAAAATAAAGGTTGGAGTGGTATAGAGGAATTTTTAGAGGAATTGCTGGTTTGGGTGATACTTCACCTGTCCTGAAGCCCGGAAAAATAGAGAGCGAGGCTGGGGTGCGATGGAGCTCAGCACGTGGAGCTGAAGGGAGGCTCACCAAGCAAAGCCGCAGCAAGGCGGGATGAAACTCGGGAGCGATCCGAGGAAGGTCTCGGAATCAAGGGTTTTTATAAGGAGAATTGTGACTGCAGGCTATGCCGTACTTGGGGGAAAACAATAGATTTGGAGTTGGAGACAAAGCCTCCGAAAGGTCAGAATCCGAATGATTGAGTTATCGTAGCGGTTCTCAATAGAGTAGCCCGTATGCAGACACAGAGTACTTGGGTATTGCATAGTTTACTCATCAAGCTGCCAGCACGGGGCAGAGGCTCTTTTGTAAGTGGCGTGCATACCTAATTAGAGTACTTGCCTGGAGGTCTCCTAGAGCAGTGAGTCAGCTATTTTCTGGCCTGCCTGTATTATAGTTTGAATATTACGGCTATTAACGTCCGAGCTTGTTTACGTGCTTGTCCGGTGGCCTCGCAAGCACGTGGAGAGGAATAGAAAGCTGCAGACGAATTGCGATATCAAGGGATATCTTTAATATCCCCAAAGCTCGGACTAGCCAGGGCAGTAACAGAATGAATGAATTGATATGCTGCCTTTTCTTCCAAGATGAGACCCAAGATGGCTTCCAAAAGGTTAAAAAAACATTAAAAGCATAAAAACAATTAAAACATTAAAAGGCATATAAAATTATAAAACTAACGACAGACTTTTTAAAAACAGCTAATAAATAAGTAAAAGGTCTCCAGCTCACCCATTAAATGCCTGCTTAAAAAGAAATGCCTTTGTCTGCCTATGAAAGGAAAGGAAGGAGGAGGCCAGCCTAGCCTGCCGTGGAAGAACATTCCAGGGAGTGACAGTGACTACTGAGAAGGCTCCCTCATGTGTCCTTACCAGATGAGCCTGGGATGGTGGTGGGACTAAGAGAAAGCCTCCATATAACATTCCTTCAGCTATTTAAAACTGGCTTCAAACTTCAGGAAAAGAGATTCCATCAAAATGTTAGGAAGAACTTCCTGGATAAGAGCAAGACTAATATTCCACTACTATTCTACTAATATGCTGCCCGGGAGTGTTGTGGAGTCTCCTTCTTTAGAGGTTTGTAAACAGAGGTTGGATTGCCATCTGTTGGGAGTACTCTGATGGTTTATTCCTACGTGGCAGGTAGTTGGACTGGATGGCCCTTGTGGTGTCTGCCAAGTCTATGATTCTATGACCCTTGTGGTCCCTTCCAACTCTGAAGATTCTGTTATTCCATGATCTTCCCCAATGGAAGACAGAGGTATGAGTAAACCAAAGTAAAAGTACTTTTCCCTTCCCTTCCCCTGGAGAAGTAAGGAACCTGCGTGTGCAGAGGAACCTGAGAGTATGAGAAAGTTTTATTCTAAAATAAGAAGGATTTAATCAGTAGTTTTGTATTGCCTCTTGGAACATCTCTCTCCACGCAATAGCTTAAGGAGTTGCAAAGTTGGAAGAGATCAGTTGCATTCAAAGAGGCTTTGGAACTGACAGCTACCTAGGGAAACATAACAAGAATCCCTGATGTCCATAACTAAAACAATCCCTCACCCCTTCCAGAGAAGACCTGGTGTTTTCAGCTTTTCCCATGGCTAAGGAACCAGCCTCTAGCAGTCTTCCTCATAAGGATGGCCAGCATCCCAACAGGAGCAGGAGAAAGCTTGACATAACAGACGCTGAGAACAAAGGCAGTAAAAAAATTATACCCCTGAGCATTGAAGGTTCCAAATGCGTTTAGCCCCTCTATAGCTCGGACAAAGCTTGACTGGCAAAGGATATCTCCCCTGATCTTACATAGTGCTCTGCCATACTAAGTGATAAATTAACACCTTGCTAAGTTGATGTAGTCATTTTTGACACTTACAGTGACCCTAAGGTGAACCTATAATTTGGTTTTCTTGGAAAGATTTGTTCAGAGGGGATTTGCCTTTGCCTTCCTTTGAGGCTGAGATGGTGTGACTAGCCCAAGGTCACCCAGTGGGTTTCCATGGCTGGGCAGAGATTCCGTGGCTGGGCAGAGAGGCTGGCCCTAGTCTCCCAGAACTGTAATTGAACAGTCAAACTGCTATACTATGCTGGTTCCCAGTTTGGCTCACAGCTACTAGATAATACACGAGTGACATTATCACAGGATCATTACATGAGCACATTAATCACTGATCTATGTGCATTGCACTGCATTGAGGTTCAGTATAAGAGTTGCATAATGTAAGCAGAACATAACTCCCTTGGTGTTTATCTATGCTACATTGCAGCCCATGTCTGCAGGATTGTGCACCCACTCTGGATTTTAGTCCGAAGTTTAAAATAGCTATCCAAGGAGCTGGAGACAATTCAGGAAATAAGTTCAGTACTTTGGATAGCTCCTTTAAAAGCGAAGACCTGGAGTAGATGCGTTGGAGTTTGGACTCAAGGCCCTTGTGGGCTTTTCCAACTCCGATTCTATGATTCTACAACCACTCTACTAAAAGCCAACTACACCATTAACAGAAAGACAGCAAGAGTTAGATTTACAGAGCTGTCTGTATTTGTTTTTTTTATTTTTTTGGAGAGCTGGCTACGGGGGCTGTCCAGATGGGCCACTACACTCTTAGTTCCTTTGTCTCTCAGTCATGTTGCACGGAGGATGAGTGATTATGAATTTCCATTTTCCTTTCTTAAGGAGCCAGTTTGAGCTTACCTGCCAGACTCTGTTGGCGAAGAGGCGGAAGATGCCGGAATGTTCAGTGCCTCTACAACGAAGCTGAGATTGGTACCTGTCACCACGTGATGCTGAAATGTTGCCGGGAGAAGGTATAAGAGGAGTCACGGCTAAAGAGGTCTCCAAAACCTGGGCGTTTAAGAAACTGACTTCCTTATAGGCTACTGTTCTACCATGAAATGAGAAGGAAATTAGAACTGCGAAGAGAAGAAAATTAGAACTGCAGAAATTAGAACTATTACTTATCTCAATAGTGATAGAACACTGTTTTTAAAAAAATAAAAATAAAAATTACCTGATTAAAAAGAAATGTACACTCAATCTTACCAGTCCCCGGTGTAAAGTTGTTATAGTACCAGCCTCAGACTCTGAAAAAAGAAAAAGAAACAAAAAGTATAGACTAAAACGAAAAATGAGTGGCTTTGTTTTTAGAAAAAGGTGAGCTTGGTTTTATGTCCACGTGACCTCCAACTCTTCACACATGCTGATCTCTGAGTTAGGGGTTCCCTTACCATACCTTTTCTTTTGAAGGACATTTTCTTAGTAGTAAAGTATTTGTTCATTGAAGATTGAATGCTCTTACTGCTCATTATATTTGGAGAGAAAAGGCAGTAACCCTGTTGGAGACATACATAGGCATGATTCAGTGGTCAAAGCCGAAGGAGGTATCCACTGCCCAGTTCATGAAGACAACCCGGTGACTGTGACGGATCCCTTTTCCCAGGCTGGCCCCACTGTTCCTTCATTCCTCTTCGAATCCTGCCACTCATCTTGCCCGTGTTCCCCCACTGAATCCTTTTCTAGATTGGGTACCTGGACTTCAGAGCAACCCCTTAAATTATTAAATAACAACAACAACAACAACAACTATGATGATGATGATGATGATGATGATGATGATGATGATGATCTTTATTTTTATCCCACTTTTCTCCCCGAGGGGACTCAAAGCGGCTTACAGCCATTAAAAGAAACATAATTAAAAACTGTCATATACAAAAGTTAAAACAAAGATTAAACTACAATAATAATGAAAACATATTAAAATAGATCGAAAACAGCATTAAAATATCGATTAAATAACGGTTAAATGACCAGCGCCGATAGAAATTACATATAAAATGCCTGCTGGAAGAGGAATGTTTTTAGCTGTTTCCTGAAGGTAGGCAGGGAGGGTGCCAGTCCAACCTCTGTGGGTAGGGCGTTCCAGAGCCCGGGGGCAGCCACTGAGAAGGCCCCGTCTCTCCCGTGTTCCCACCAAACGCACCTGTGAGGGTGTTAGGATCAAGAGAAGGGCCTCTCCCGTAGATCTCAACACCCAGGCTGATTCGAAGGGGAGGATATGGCCCTTCAAATAACCTGGACCTGAGCCATGTAGGGCTTTAAAGGTCACCACTAGCCCTTTGAATTGTGCCCAGAAACAGATCGGCAGCCAGTGGAGCTGCTGCAGCAGGGGTCTTGTATGCTCCCTGTGTTGTTGTGTCTGCTCTTTATCGTAGGCATGGTCTGATTCCTCATTTGGCTTGAAAGAAATAACCAAAGACAGTTTTAAAAAGAAACGTAGGTTCACTGAAATTCGGTAATATAGCACATTATCTCTTGAATGATCTATTCTGCCACAGCTCCCAGAATAGAGTCAGTTCCCCTTTCTAAGTGTCTTGTCTGTGAGATCCAAATCCTATGCTTGTTAATTGTCTCATTCTCTTTCAAATCTGCTCCCTGTCTCTATCAACTCCAAACCCTGCCTGCTCTCCCAGAGACAGACGCTGTGGGGGTTTTTTAACGTTCTTTTCACCCACAGACCCCACAGCCTGCCCTAAGCTGCAGTTGGCTGTCTTCAGCCAGATCTGCCCTCCACAAACCCCTTACCCTCAGTACCTGCCCCTCTGCTGCCAAGGTATGTGCCCATAGCCATTCAGTCTTGGAGGAAGAGTAGGGGAAAACCAGGAAGCATTCAGCTATGATCCTCAGCACAACTTTGAAGACAACCTCTAGGACCTCCAAGAGGCCCAAAGTGTATTTAATCTTGTTTTTTCATTGGAAGGATAGGTTGTAATTTTGGTTCTCTCCACTTTAAAGAATGTTAACACTATCACAAACATTTATTTGGAGAGTATGTTACACATGATTAATTTGTTTCTTGCAAAACTGAATCAGATGTTTACATTGTGCAAAGAAATGCTTCCTTTTCCGCATTCTGGATCTTCAATGACACCAGGTTCTAGTATTACGAGACACCTTTTGTATCAACTTTCTCTGCACCATCCCTACATTTTTTCATTGCTGGCATATTTCCCTCCGTCATCCTTTTTACCAGGCTAAAGAACCCAAAACACAATAATCTTCATAGAGGATTGGTTCCTGCTCCTTGATAATTTTGCTCATCTTTTTCTACACCTTTGACTTCTAGATCCAGCCACAAAGAATATGTGAAAAGGATGTAGGGGTCTTAATATGTTGTTGTGTGTTTTCAAGTCATTGTTTCCTACTTTGGGCAAACCCATCACAGGGTTTTCTGGGGCTGAGAGTGTATGATGCACCCAGTTACCCAGTGGGTTTCCATGGCTGAGTGAGTCTCCAGGGTTGCAATCCAGCATTCAAACCGCTACATCACAGTGGCTTTCAGTCTTAATATATCACAAGCTAAACATGAGCCAATAGTAAGATGCAGCATCTAAAAAGGCCAATGCAATTCTAAGCTGCATCAATAGGTTGTGGGCACAACAATTCAAGAAGGATATTGGTAAGCTAGAATGTATCCAGAGAAGGGCAGCCAAGGTGATGAGAAATCGTGATGAGGAGTAAAGAATGACTTAGGTTGTTGGGTATGTTTATGTCAGGGTTGGCAGGATTTGGCTCCTCTGAGCATGAGCAGAGTGCTATCTGTGAAGCAAGGCTTTGCCGCAGCAGAGAGTCCCAGTGAGGCAGGAAAAATTCCAGAGGTTCATTAGTTAGGCTTAGAGTACTGATTTATTGATGGACTCTAAGATAAAACGTAGCAAAAATATGTGAGCTTGTCAGCAATTAGACAAGAAGAAAAAACAATAGATAACAGCAGAAAATCGGGCAGCATTTCCCCTTACAAGCAGTATACTGCCAAGGGCATGGTGGGTCCAGCTAGGGCAGCTAACTGGCTGCTGGTCAAGGCAAACACCAGCCTTTTTATGCTACTTTGTCACCCTGTACCATGTGGGGTGACCCAATCAGTGCTCTGGCGTGTGGCCTTCTCTAATACACATGACATAGCCATAACAATCCTGCTGGCCTTGCACTTGGCTGTCTGCCGTCCACTCAGAGGAAATTTTTGCCTGCCCGGCAACAACCTTGACAGCTTAGTATAGCCAAAAGAAGACTGAGAAATAACCTGATGTCATGTTGAAAAGGGGCAAGCTGTTTTGGTGCTTCTCTAGGAGCTAGAGCACAAAACAAAGGATTCAAATGATTAAAAAAGAGATGCCACATATGCATTAGGAAGAAGTTTACTGTAAGAGCTGTTTGGCATTGGAATAGACTCCCTCAGAGATGGTGAACTTTCCTTCCTTGGAGGTTTTTACACAGAGGCGTATGGCACATTTCAAGAGTGCTTTAGTTGTATATTTCTGCATGGTAGAGGGCTTAGACTGGATGGCCATTGTGGTCCCTTCCAACTCTAAGATGATGTGATTCTATGATTCTGTTTTTCCATTCAGATATTTAAAGCCACACCCAAATCCAATGTTAAACACTCTAATAGGCCATGCAGTTTTCTGATACTGAAGATTTAATTAGACATTAAAGGGAATGCATGTATAAACTAATTAAATCAGCTCCACAGCAATCAGACTTGCAAATTAATTCCAGATAGGTGAAGAATATTACATGCTAGGCAAGGGCTATCACATTCTATAACAAACAGATGTCTTTCACCACTTGGGGGAGCAGCTCTGTAAAAAAACCATGATCATCACCCTGAGTGGTAATCCAGTTCCAGACCTAATCTGGTTTTTATGTGCTTCCAAGAAAGAAGAAAAATCAACAAGAGAAAAAGGCAGAGATTCTTGGCAGCCAATTGACAAGGAATCATCTGCATATGCCATCTGACTGGCTAGTGTTGCTCTGGAACTGAAAAAAGAGGCTGCTGGACAAACAATGGCCTTGCTTCCATGACACTTTTTTTCAGCCAATTGCAAAAGAGGATTTCATTATCTTATGTCATACTATGTGTTCCAAGTATGAGTTGGTTAGAATCACAGTGTGAGGAAAGCACTACAGGGAGAGAGGGGTAAGCATTGTCTTGTGGGTGTTAAATGTCCAATGGGTGTTAATATCCTTTGCTTTTGAACTGATTGTTCAAATATCAGGTAATTCTGTGGTCCCAAAGCTTAGATCATCATCCACCTCTGCTCCAAATCATCTACAGACCTGTCAAGGCTACAAAGAACCGGAGTGAACCCATGTGGTTGTTTGATGGTGTCTGGCAGCTTCAATGTAAATGGACAAGTGAATCCACTCTGACCATTAGTCTGAACTTTAGCTATTTGGTTTCAGCACCTTGGATAGTTCCTTTAAAGATTACACTGAAACCTGGAACAGAATCACTATCCAGAGCCATCTGACACCATACCTCCTGATGTAGAAGTTAAGGATCTATGACATTAAGGATCTAAGAACTGTGTCCAGTTCTGGACACCACACTTCAGGAAGGATATTGACGAGCTGGAACATGTCCAGAGGAGGGTAACCAAAATGGTAAAGGGTCTGGAAGCCATGCCTTAAGAGGAGAAGTTTAGGCAGATAGGTATGTTTAGCCTGACAAAAAGAAGGTTAAGAGGAGACATGATAGCCATGTTTAAATATTTGAAGGGATGTCATGTTGAAGATGGAGCAAGCTTGTTTTCTGCTGCTCCAGAAACTAGGACACAGAGCAACAGATTCAAACTACAGGAAAAGAGATTTCACAACTTCCTGTTAGTCAGAGCCGTTTGACAGTGGAATATGCTGCCCTGGAGTGTGGTGGAGTCTCCTTCTTTGGAGGTTTTTAAGCAGAGGTTGGATGACCATTTGCTGGAGCTGCTTTGAGTGTTTGTTCCTGCATGGCAGGGGGTTGGACTCAATGGCCATTATGGTCTCTTCCAATTCTATGTTTCTAGGACTCTATGAAATGTTGCACTTTAGCTGGAATCCTGTTGGGGACTTTTTTTATGAGTAGACTTACATCTGTGGGAATTAGAATTGGGCACTTCCATAATGTCTGTATCCAGTAAAGGATGGCTGTTACATTACTATGGAGGAGACCCAGCAAAATGAGCATTAAGCATTGGAACTGATGTACAATGGGACTGTGGCACATCAGAGTGCTGACTGGGGAGTACCAATGCATATTAAAACTCTCTTGCCAATATCCCATTACGCATCTTCACATACACTCACAGGCTTTCTTAGCTCCTGTGCTATGTCGTTAGGTATATGTAATGTTACATTACATGCACAGTGATAACAGATTCCAGCTTTAGCAACCAAGTTCATCTACTACAATAAATCCTTGACCAGGGAGAAATCATTCTCTCTCATGTAGCTCTCAATAGGTTTGAGGCTTTGGAAAAACGACTCTGTTTGGCACCTCTCTGGATTTCTTCTACCTCTCTTCTACCCGTAGAGGCAGACCAAATAAACCCCAGTCAACAACCACTCCTGCTGATCTTTGTTCTCTCCCTGTAAAAGACATTGGTGGATAAAGGAAGTATTCTATGGTCTCATTTATAGCTATATAAATATTTCTCCATATAAATTACATGGACAAAAAATTCAAAATAAGTTGAATCCAGATGCCTTTGAATTCCCAAGAACAGCGTAGCAGTTTAAAGTTGAGTGGATGATCAGCAATCCAAGACAGGCTATTTTTTTAAAAAAAAAAATCAAGATGTATGTAGATTATACTTGCATTCTGTCTTCATTGTCAACCTGGAGCTGTTTGTTAGATTTTTCAGTCCAGTCACAGTAATTAAGAAAAAATGAAGGATGGAGATAACCCTTGGAAGGATAGATAACTCTTGCCCTTTAGGGAATATTATCCGTACAAGGAAAATAGATTATTGTTTTCTTTTTTTTCCTTTTCTTTTTTTTTCTTCTTTTTTTGTCTTGGCTTCCAAGCTGAAACCACAGGCTCCTTTTTCACACTACTTAATGCTATATCTTAGAGAGCTAGTGTAGCGGTTGAGTTTTAGACTAGGACACTGGGAAACCAAGGTTCAAATTGCCCCTCAGCCATGGAAAGACATTGGATGACTTTGGGCAAGTCACACTTAGAAGCCTTAGAAGAAGGTGGGGGCAAACCCACTCTAAACAATTTCTGCCAAGAAAACCACATACAAGTTCACCTTATGGTTGTCATAAGTCAGAAAAGACTTGATGGCAGGCAACAACAAAATAAAGCTATACGAGAGGACCCTACATACACAGGAGTTCCATTCCAGGAACCCCTGCAAATAATGGGATTTGTGAATACTCACATCCCATTATATTATATAGTGGTGGTGACATGGGCATGGATGTATCAGTGCAGCTACAAGAATGTCACCACCAATTTAGGCATAGGATGCAAGACTATCATGTACATTTGAACTTATGTATCCAGAGACCGTCGGTAAGGAAGCCCCAAACTGGGAAAATGACAGGACAGAATTAACAATAACAACAACAACGATGATGATGTACATGCATCTCTACTAGAAAGTTCACAAAGATGTAGAGGGGCAGTTTTGACTGTTCATGACCCTGAGATTTGTAAGAAAGGTCCTTTTAAAAATCCCACTACTTTTACAAGTTTGGTTGGTGCAAATACAGGAGAGGAGAGCCTTCTCAGTGACTGCCCCTAGAGTATGAAATCCCATCCCTTGAGAGGCTAAAACAGCCCCCTTCTTGCTGTCCTTCTGTCAGCAAGTGAAAACTTTTATTTAAAAAAAATTCATACAGGCTTTTAGAAACTTAAAACTTTTAAGGAGAAGGCTGTCATGAGGGCACTGTACTGTTTTAAATGATGCTCTTTTAACCGCTTTCTACCCTTTTAAAGTGTGTATTCTAAATTGTTTTACACATTCAGTAGTTTAATTCTGTTTTAATGTTGACTTCTGGCATATTTTTAATCATATTGGAATCATGGCATTTAATGTATAATAGTAGTCTTAAGTTCCAATCTTAGGGAAAAGCAGGCTGATGATTAGAAAGATAATGATGACGACAATCACAGACAAAGGATGATGTGTAGAAAGAAAGATAGAAAGAAAGACAGACGGCGTGATGCTGGGAAGGGAAGAAGGAAGGACAGGGAGACAGGGAAGGATGGAGGGAGGGAAGGAAGGAAGGAAGGAAGGAAGGAAGGAAGGAAGGAAGGAGGGAGGGAGCGAGGGAGCGAGGGAGCGAGGGAGGGAAGGAAGGAAGGAAGGAAGGAAGGAAGGAAGGAAGGAAGGAAGGAAGGAAGGAAGGAAGGAAGGAAGATGCATCGACCTTCAACTGTTCCGTCTGCAGCTCACCAACTTTTTACTCTTTTGTGTCATTACCCCTAGTAAGCATTCATCCATTTTGCTGCACTGTTCAACCACTCAGCCTTCTAATTCTTCCTTTCTTTCTTTGCTCTCTCCAGTTATCCTAAAGACCCTGTCTGACCAAGCCATGAGGACTGGCTACCTTTTGGTTGCCCTGTTCTTTGTACTGCTCCTTGTCAACCCAGGTAAGACGCAAACCACAGAGCCCCCATGAGATGGAAGCCCACTTCTCAACCCCCAGTGGTCAGACATCTTCACTACAAGATGTCTGCCTCAGTCCAGCCTCGGGCAGGTGGTGGCTGGTAGTTTCCACATCAGTGTAACGGTGAATCTGTCTGGATTTTAGCCTGAACTTTAAGGTGCTGAGTCCCAACTCAAAAATAGGTTCAGAACCTTGGAGAGTTCCTCTAAACTTCAGAATGAACAATATTTGGGGACATAGGATCCAGCACTTTGGATAGCTCCTTTACAAATCAAACAGAGGCCATTTCCACACTACAGAGCGCTATTATTCCGCTTTCCACATCCTATGGAATCCTGGGTTTTGTAGTTTACCAAAGGGCATTTAGAATTCTCAGCCAAAGAGCTCTTTGGCCTCAGTAAACTACAAACCCCAGAATTCCACAGGATATTCAAAGTGGAATAATAGCACTATAACAGTGCAGTGCGGAAATGGCCTAAAATTCAGAGTGGGTCCACAACTCTTTTCCAATTCTGGCTAAAATTCAGAGTGGATTCACAACTACATTGACGTGGCTTCAAGCTAGTTAGGAATTACACTTTCTCCAGTTTTAAACAGGAGCAATTTCCTAGACCCGAAAACTTAAAAACCTAACAAAATAACACTAGTTAACTGCTTTACAAGGCACCCTGTGAGTTCCAAAAGATAAATACAGAAACTACAGCTAAAATATACTGTAATTATTTATATCCCTATATCTGAAATTGTCAGAGCAAGGTACAATCATCACACACTTCAAATAGTTTAAAACTGTGAAAAAATAGCTTAAACACACTAAAAGCACGTTAAACTATCTGAGTTACAGAAAGACTGTCTTCAATAGGTTGAAATAGTTTAAGACAATTTAAAATCATGCGTGTCCATATTTTCATTTTCATTTCATATTAATTTTTTTTTCAAAAACCAAAGTATTGGTTTGCAATTCCAAATGAAAATGGGTTGCAGTGTTCAGAAGACGTTTTTGTAAAATAAATAAATAAATAAATAAAAATGTGTATGTTGAGAAATTATCCTTTTGATAGTGAATCAGAGCTCCAGTGGCAGGGACGCCCAGAATGTGTGGAAAAACCCACCATGCATCCCATTAAAAACATTTTGCTCAGACTGAAAAACTATAGTGGATTCAAAGGACATCTCTTATTCTACTCAGTTCTCTTCCTAGGGCCTTCCACACTACACAGTTATAACACTTTGGTACTATTCTTATTCCCATAGCAGCATCCTGGGAATCCTGAGTAATTCTAAATCTTCACTAAACTACTGGGATTTGTAGTTTGGTGAGGTGCTTAGAGTTCTTTGCTAGAGAGTTCAAATCCATGCTCCCGAATTACAGCACGGGACAATTTCTGTAACAGAAATTACAGAGAATCCAAGTACCTCACTAAACTGGCAATCCCAGGATTCCACAGGACAGAGCTGTGGCAGTTAAAATAGCTATCAAACTGCATTATCTGCACAGAGCAGATCCATCGTTGACTTCAGCTTCACAAGCAGGACTCGACACACCATTGCAAGACAAGGAACGGGAAGATTCCTTTGCAAAGTCAAAATCCTTTTCTGAGTCAGAATTGTGTCTCTTCTGGAGAAGACAAGCTTAACAGGTGACATGATAGCCGTGTTTAAATATCTGAAGGGATGTCATATGGGGGATGGAGCAAGCTTGTTTTCTGCTGCTCCATACCTGAAGGAATGTCATGCGGAAAATGGAGCAAATTTCTTTTCTACTACTCCAAGTATTCAAGCTGTAGAGCCAACGTGGTCTAGTGGTTTGAGCATTGGACTATGACCCCGGAGGTCGAGGTTCAATTCCCTGTTCAGCCGTGGACACCCACTGGATGTGTTACACACTCTCAGCCCCAGAAAACCCCATGACAGGTTCACCTTATAGTCACCATGAGTCGGAAACGACTTGAAGGCACACAAAACGAACAGGACTCAAACCCGTGGATTCAAATTACAAGGAAAATGATTCCAAGAAAACAATTAGGAAGAATTTCCTGATGAGTGATAAAAAGAATGTTTGAGAAATGCTCAAAAACATGTTTCCTGACGTCAAGGAATCCCACCAAGAAGAATCTTGGACTGAAAAGAATCTTCACAGTCTAAAGCCTATTCTATACAAAATATACACATGGATTTACAACATGTTCTGTGCAGGAAACAGCATTTTCAGAAATATTATTTCTGCTCAGAAACATTACTTTCTGCACAGAAAATGCTGTTTGCTGCACAGAAAATAACCAAAGGCAAATTTTGCACAGACTAAGGCCATTTTCGCAGTACACTGTCATAGTGCGATTATTCCACTTTCAACATCCAGTGGAATTCTGGAGTTTGCAGTTTAGGGAACGGTCTTGGCAGCCCCTCTCTAAACCGCAAATCCCAGGATTCCATAGGATGTTGAAAGTGGAATAATAGCACTATGAGTCTAATCTGGAAACGGCCTAAGTCTCCAACTGATCTTCATTTTCCAAAGCTTTCTTGCAGTGAGAAGAAAATTGCTAAAGCTTCACATTGCTTCCTTCAAGGAGAAAGTTAGGAAAGAATTACATCATGAATCCTGACTATACAAGCTGTTTGCTAGTATATTGTCCAGAGGAAAAGAGACGTCAGCTAGAAGGATAACTACACCCTATCTCCATTAGCATAGCATGGGATCATTTAGTACAGAGATAAAGCTAAGGCTATTTCCGCACTAGACAATTATAGTGCTATTATTCCACTTTCAACATCCTATGGAATCCTGGGGTTTGCAGTTTAGGAAGGGGCCTTAAAGGCCCCTTCCTAAACTGCAAACCCCAGGATTCCATAGGATGTTGAATGTGGAATAATAGCACTATAACAGTCTAGTGCAGAAATGGCCTAAGTTGTCCTGGGAGAAACCCTAGGAGGCACTGGGAACAAAGGTTGCCTTGGATGTCTGATCTTTTCTTTGGATCAGATGCTCTGTTCTTTAGTTAGAACTGAAAATGGGCAAAATTTGGAAATATACCTTTTGTGGGCAGTATGCCCCATCTGGCACAGACACCAGTGTGGTACAGTTGCTTGAACATTGGACTACAACCCTAGAGTCCAGGGTTCGATTCCCTGCTCAGACATGGAAACTCACTGGGTGAGCCTGGGTGCATTACATACACCCAGCCCCAGAAAACCCTTGATAGCTTCACCTTATGGTTGCCATAGTTTGGAAATGACTTCAAGGCACGTGACAACAATTTAAAAAGATAATAAAGAACTTTTCTAAGAACTGACAAATTAGGATTGACAAAAAGAAGCGCAGCTGAACCCACCATATAAAACTAAGCTGTAGAACTCTGGATATAGTCCTAATACAGGGATGACCAGTGACTTAGGCGGCTTTTTATTAAGTAGGATTAGGTCAATGCATAGACAACCAGTGTGGTATAGTGGTTTGAGCATTGTACTAGAACTCTCAGAGACCAGGGTTTGAAGCTCTGCTCAGCCATGGAAACTTTCTGGATGATTGTGGGTAAGTCACACCCTCTCACCCTCACAGGGAAACAAAGGCAAACCACCTCTGAACAAATCTTGCTAGGAAAACCCCATGATAGGGTTGCTATAAATCAGATATGACTTGAAGGCAAAGAACAACAACACGGCCAATTCATGAAGAAGACTCTATGAAACATTATATACCATGAAAAACAGGACGAAATCTCCATGATCGGTCAGATGGGTTAGGTGGTTTCAATATCAGTAGGGTGATGAATCCACCCTAAACCTTAGTCTGAACTTTAAATGATCTATCTAAGGATCATACACTCAAATAAAATTTAACACGGAGCAAGCTTGTTTCCTGCTGCTCCAGAGACTAGGACGTGGATCAATGGATTCAAACTCCAGGAAAGGAGATTCCACCTCAACATTAGGAAGAACTTCCCAATTGCAAGAGCAGTTTGACAGTGGAATACGCAGCTGCTTGGGAGTGTGGTGGAGTCTCCCTATTTGGAGGTTTTTAAACAAAGGATGGATAGCCATCTGTCAGGAATGCTTTGATTGTGTATTCCTGCAGGGCCGAATGTGGTTGGATTCAACGGGACTTGTAGTCTCTTCCAGCTCTACGATCCTTTGATTCTATGATTCTACCTTAGATGGCTCCTTGGAAGTTCACACAAAACCCCCCATCTCTAAATCTCAAATGTCAGAGACAGAGAAAAGGGGAAGAAAGGAAGCAAATACTTTCAATTTTAATTCAATGTTAATTTAAAAATTAGCAAACATGGCATTTAGATTTTTCCTAGTAGAAACACAATGCTAAACCAGATGAGTGTTCTCCTGTCCTCTGATTCCCAGGAAGTGGCCAGCGTGCACCCCGGTTTGTGAGCCACTGCCTCCGGAGAGGAGGGATCTGCCGGTACGATGACTGCAGCGAGGGCGAAGAACAGATCGGGACCTGCTACCACCACACCATGATCTGCTGCAGGGATGAAGTGATATAGTGCAGAACAGCAAACTGGCAAGGCGGAGAGATCCCCAAAGAAAGGAGAGTGCCTCTGCTCCCTTCCCCTACCACCACCCCCATCATGAATGACCCTTGCTAAAAGTTACATGCCCTTCTTAATAAAATCTCTATGCTTGCTCTTGCATTTATGTTTGTTATCCTTCTGATCCTTTCTAGTTTGGGGCCATATATGGCTGAATGTAGTGTTCCCCTTGGCTCTGTACAAACCTGTCTCAAAGAGACATCATGGAGGACATGCACTGGCAGAATCTACAAAGGCCATTTCCTCACAACACTGTTATAGTGCTATTATTCAACTTTCAACATCCTATGGAATTCTGGGGTTTGTAGTTTACTGAGGCCAAAGATGCCCCTCCCTAAACTGCAAACTCCAGGATTCCATAGGATGTTGAAAGTGGAATAATAGCACTATCACTGTGTAGTGCAGAAATGGCCAGAGTGGATTTGTGGAATTATCTTGCAGAGAAACACACATTAGTTTTTGCAACCAAAAAACATTTTTACCTGCACAGAAAATGAGTTTCCTGCACTGAAAACACTGTTCCCTTTGCAGGAAATAGGGAAGAAAACTTTTTTTTTTTTAAAGAGGTTTTCTCCATAAAAACATTCCTCCATAGCACTGTGGAATGTTGGAACACAGAATACTGTGGAAGAATATCTTTTTCCATCCACAGCGGGTAGAAATCTAACCCAATTACTTGTCCTCACATGTGAGATAATTTATACTACCTATCCTTGGCTAAAGGCACAAGAATTTTTCACACTAGGTTGCTGGGACAAAGTGATCCCCACCTACTGGAAATCACCTTTCGTGGGTTTGAATAATGCAGTCTGTCAGTAGGTGATTTTGGCCAGCACTCCTGAATTGTTCAAGTGCCTCCTCTGGGTCACAGTGACACAGAAGGTGTGCAAAACTGAGAAAGGATAACCTCGTTCCCTGACATTTCCTCCTTGGACCTCTCTGAGCTCCAACCAAGCTGTGCTCAATAAACAAAGAAGCTTGCCATTTTGGATTTTTCCCATTTCAGTCTTGCGTTCAGTGCCCAGGGCTGCTGGCTTACAGCAATGAGGACTTCTTTGCAACTGTTTTTGCTGCTGCGGCTCCTTCTGGCTCTCATCAACCTAGCTCTGGCTGCTCCAGGTAAGATCTCCCAAAATGCCACTGAAAAACTGATTCCGTTCTCAACAAAGAAAATTACTTTTGAGCAATTTGCACTCTTTTCAATGAGTCATTTGCTTTGTGGGAAGATATTTCTAGAAGTTCCCCATCCCCTTTTAAAAAAATAAAGTCTACACAGGAATGCAAACAATAGTCAGCAATTTTCAGAGGTCTCCACACATCAAGGTACTCCGTAGGAGAAAAAGCTGGTGAATTGCTGCAGGAATTTTCTGCATTTGGGGGGATTTTTGTGAAAAAGTTTCCTTGCAAAAACAATGATTTTGTGCCGCAAGAAAAAAAACAACCACCAAGCATTTTGCAAAGAAATCAGTTATTTTGTAATATATATACATATACATGAGACAGCCAGCATAGTGTCATGGTTTGAGCACTGGACTACAACTCTGGAGACCAGGGTTTGAATCCTCACTCAGCCATGGAAACCCCTTGGATGGCCTTGGAAAAATACATATTCCTGCCAGTTTTGCACAAAAATGTTCTTTTCTGTACATATAGATCACCCCCCCCACCAAAAAAAATGCAAAATAGGTTTTAAAAATGTTCAAGTCCTCTTGGACCCAGTGCCCTGTGGGGTGGAGCCATTAAAATGTTGTATGTGGTAACAAAATAAATATTTACATGCGTAATGATTATATATTATACCATGGTGAGCATGCGTATACCTTGCAAGAGCACACTGCTCCCCCGCCTACACACCACTTCTCCCCAAACCAGGAAAAAATGCACCCAGAGAATTGATCATTTTGCCCAATTCCTTCTCCAGCTTGTTTTTGGGCCTGGTCATTTGAGTCACTTCCAGGATCCTAAAAATAGGTCCAAAGGCAAAAATATAATAAAGGGACCAGCAGCACCTCTTAGAGGGTACCACTGCCTGTGTAAAGACAATAAATATTTAAGGGAGGTCTGGAATTGCACCTCAGGTGAGAGAGGACTGAGAAACTTGGGGGCCTTGAGGAAATCCTGCTTTGCTAATTCCTACTTTTCTGGTTATTTGCCAATAAGGTGTCTTCAGCTTATGGCAACCTTATGAATGAGAAACCTCATCAGCTTCCCTGTTCAGCTCTTGGAGATTCAGAACACCATGGCTTCCACAAATGACTCAATCTACCTATTGAACGGTCTCCCTCTTTTCCTACTGCCTCCCACTTTACTGAGTATTACCACTTTATCCAATGAATCACATTGTCTTAGGATATGTACAGAGTACAGTAGCCTCAGTTTAGTCATTTTGGCTGTTTGGGATAGTTTGGACTTAATTTGGACCCAATTATTTGTCTAATTTCACTATGCGTTCACATTTCTTGAAAAAAGTGACATGGCATTGCTTCTGGTCACCATTTTAAGACGGATCAGGGGGGAAATGAAGCAATTTGTGCTTGCTCTGAGGCCATTTCTGCATGGGGTTATTACCGCAAGTTACTGCGCTGTAGCACTGAAGTGTTCTACATGCAGAAGTGAATTGGGTTCGCCCTATATTCCATCATTCTGCACAGAATCCCATGCTAATGCGCCCCCGTGTGGTGGGAAAGCGTGCTGTTTGAAAACTGGAAAAAATCTGATTCACATTCTGACATCGAAGCACATTCGGATTTTCGCAGTGATGCAGAAACGTACATTCACACCAATGCACATTGGTGGACAGTGGTGGGCGGGCTGTGGGAGCGGGAAGTAGCATGCATGGTATTTGCTGGTATTAGACATGCTGGTGTAAGATGTACTGTATTTTCAGGCTGTGTTCTTGAGGAAAAAAATTTTTAGTACCCCTGTCCCCCATTCCATTCTCCGCATCCCCTGGCCACCCCCTCCCGCACCTCTCCTGGCCTTCTAACCACCTGCACGCACCTCTCCACACATGCTCACTACCCCCACACACCTCTCCAATGGGGCTGGGAGACATGCATGCGGATGGCAATGGGGCTGGGAGAGGGGCGTGCGGGTGGCGATAGGGCTGGGAGGGGTCCGTGCGGGTGGCGATGGGGCTGAGAGAGGTGCATGCAGGTGGTGATCGGGTGCCGGTGATGATCTGTCTGGGTGGGGGGAGTTACCCTATTGGCACCCCATTTTCAGAAGGCATTTTGGGGGGGGGAGTGCCTCTTATACACTGGCAAACATGTGCCTACATAGGTACATAGGTATATAGGTACATACAAACGTACCAACCGAAAAGACAAAAAAAAAAGCCAATCACAGCCACCGAGGTGGAGTGAGGGGAGTTAGGGGAGCGGCCAGCAACGAGGTAGTGCGGATGCATGAATTCGCACTGTTCTGCAGGAAAACGAATCAAAACATGGGGCTGTGTGGAAAACAATGAAGGAAAACTGCATTATGGTAAGAAATGGTGCAAACCACTTCTTGCATCTGGTGCGGAAATGGCCTGAGTGTGTGGCTCATAAGAAAATTATCCCGTGGATCCCATGTAATTGCTTGCCCCTGGTATAGCACAGCAATAAAGTCATCCTCCGAGTTTTCAAAGAATACCTTGTTCTAAATATCTTGTCTTTAGGGACAAAGCTGAAGGCTTCTCGACTATCACCACTCACTCTTTTCCACTGATAAGTAAGTGGCTGAGTTGGGGGGTGAGGCTGCAGCAGATAAAAGGTGGGTTTGAAGGTGATGGGAGAGGAGAGAGATACAATTCTGCCTGGTGGAGTTAAGTGCTATGACTCCCTGATCCAAGATCTTGGCCAACATTTTGACCATGCAAGTAGTCAAACCACAGTACTCAGACCACAGTACATGTGAAAAGAATCTAGGACTTTTAGTAGACCACAAGCTGAACACGAGTCAGCAGTGTGATGCAGCAGCTAAAAAAGCCAATGTGATTCTGAAGTGCATCAATAGGAGTACACTGTCTAGGTCAAGGGAAGTGATGGTACCAGTCTATTCTGCTTTTGTCAGAATAGAGTTCTGGAATTTGCTGGAATACTTTGTCCAGTTCTGGGCCCCAAAGTTCAGGAAGGATATTGAGAAGCCAGAACGTGTCCAGAGAAGGGCGACCAAAATGGTGAAGGGTCTGGAAACCATGAAGCCCTATGAGGAGTGGCTTAGGGAGCTGGTCATGTTACCCTGGAGAAGAGAAGGTTAAGAGGTGACATGATAGCTATGCTTAAATAGTGAAGGAATGTCATACGGACAATGGAGCAAACTTGTTTTCTGCTGCTCCAGAGACTAGGACACAGAGCAACGGCTTCAAACTTCAGGAAGGGAGATTCCATATAAACACTAGGAAGAACTTCCTGACAGTAAGAGCAGCTTGACAGTGGAACACACTGCCTCAGAGCGTGATGGAGTCTCCTTCTTTGGAGGTTTTTAAACAGAAGCTGGATGGCCATCTGTCGGGATTGTTTTGATGGGGTATTCCTGCATGGCCGGGGGTTGGACTCGATGGCCCTCACTGTGTCTTCCAACTCTATGATTCTATGATTCTAAGCCATTCATCGAATGTCATACACCGTTGCCTACAATGCATTTGTCCTCTTTTCAAGTTTCTCTCTGTTGCTTTCACTGCAACGGACTGAATGTATTCGATCCTACCCAGGAATCCTTCAGAGAAAATGCCCCGGGCTGTCTCCTGAATGACATGAATTGTGTGTTTCCCCTCTTTCCTCTCTGCAGGAGCAATCATAGAGGAAAAACCAAGTTGTGACCCTCCACACCATCACTGCAGAGTGGGCTACTGCTCTGAGGATGAAATCCCAAGTGGCGTGTTCTGTTTTGAGCCTGTCATCCTGTGCTGTAAACATTGGCCCAAGCAATACAAGAGGCCTGAGAAAATCCAGGATGCTGCCCCATTTGGAGAAGTTCTGCGTCATCTCCTCTGATTAGGAGCAAGCAGCTGCAAAATGAATAGTATAAAGATGTTGAGGATGGAAAACAGTGATGACTGCTATTCTTTTGGGGCCTCTTGGCTGCAGGTGCCAACTAGGAAGACTGTCCAAGATCATTGCTTAATTAAAGTGTTATTTCTCTCCCTCGGATTTCCTGTACTTCAAGAAAAAGTTTTCGCCTTCATAAGTTCTGCCAGGACAATGTATTGCAAGTGTTCTGCCTTCCAGAGAATATTTTCCCACATTGACAGGCTGCCTCAGAAACATGTTGCCAAGAACTCTTATGTTTTGTGCATTCAATTCACATGGAGTATTGCTGCATTCTGAAATGCACACACCAGGGGTTTTGGTGTATTGCAGAGAGCAAAACCAGTGTAAGCAGGACAGATTTGCCGTTGTTAGGCTTCAGTTTTACTTATTAAAGTGATACCTGGTGATTCCAGTGTCAGTGTTAACCAAAGACCAGTACCAGTGTCTGAACCGTTGACTGGTGATCCGCAACATCAGATAGCTTGAGCAGCACCTCCTTAAAGGAACTATCTAGTTTTTGCTAAAATTCCCCAGCCGATAATGACAGAACCTGCACCACATCAAGACTCTCCGGTGTGAGCACAAAACAGTGAAAGATACTGAAAATGTTACAGGTTATGTCTTGCATTTCTAGTTGAGTTCAACAATAATATGACGCAGCAGTATGTGTGCACGCATGCACCTTCAAGTTTCCTGGCAACTTAAGGCATTTCTTAGGCAAAATCAGAGGTGGTTTTGCCAGTTCCTTCCTCTGAAACATAGCCCAGTATTTGCTGGTGGTCTCCCATCCCAGTACTAACCAAGGCTGACCTTGCTTAGCTTCCAAGATCAGATGGGATCTGATGCCTTTAGGGCACTGAGGTGATTCCATGGCAGTTGGGAAATGGATCCTCTCTAGGTTTTAGTTTGAACTTCAGCTATCCAAGGTGCTCAATCCTACCCTCAAAACAGACATAGAATTTCAGATCACCTTTTAAAGTTCAGACTAAAACCCAGAGCAACTTTGCTACGCTCTCTCACATGGAAACCAAAAGGTGCCACTGGCGGTCATTCAATAAAAGGTCTCCCTTCAGGTTGCCCTACCTAGAACACTGGATTTCTTGACTTTCCAATTATGACCTAGTGGTGGAACTCAGAACTGAGAAGAGACCTGAAGGCCACAAGGAAACATCTAATCCTACCTACCTGGCCAGACACTAGTGAGTCCTTGAAAAGATTCACTTCTCCGTGTTTTTCTTCTCTGCTCATTCTCCCTTGCTGCCCCATATATCCAAACTCCATCCCCAAATATCTACATGGCCTTTCTGCCTTTTGTCTCCACTCTATCAAATGACTTATTGCTATGAAGCTTACAGCCTTGACTCTAAATTTCAATTCCAGTCAAAAGGGTAGTTCTGTTCCTCTAACTCTGCTTCTTCACTGACTCCTTCCTCCATTTTCCTTGCTTCTCCACGGCCCCATTCACTCCTACATTCACTTTATTATCTCTCACCTTTGTCAAGTTTTTAGCATGGAAGCTTCTAATGGACACAGACCTGTATTCTTAGTTTTGTGCTCCTCTAAGGCAGGTGCAGAAAACTGTATTCTTAGCTTTGTGTTACTCTAAAGCAGGTGCAGAAAACCCAGCGCTCTGCCAGTGTTGTTGGCATCAGCTCCCATAATTCTTGCCCGCAGGCCATCTTGACTGATGGGAGTTGTAGTACACAGTAACTGGATCCTACTCTTCCTCTAAAGCTACCTGCATGTTGATGGTACTATATTCAGAATCATAAAAATGATTTAATTTTCTTGGATAGTCTTATTTTCAAACTTAGGGTTGCCAGCTATACTCAAAGCAAAAACTGACTTCTATAATGTACTGCCTCCTTCTCTTACCAAAACAATAAAGTACAAAATAAGATGCCTATAAGACCAGCCCTTCAACCCAGCCCTAGCTTCACTGAGGTCTTTAAGGCTGACCACGCACACCCTAAATAATACCATTCAGAGGCGAAAGCAAGATTTCTTGGTCCGTACCAAGGCAGACAAAGTGCGGCTCTCCAGCTGTTGTTGGACTACAATTACCAGCATTCCTTACAACTGGCTATGCTGATGAGAGCTGATAGAAGCCGCAGTCCAATGATGTCTAGAGAGCTTCACTTGTTTTTCCACCAGTCTATATAAAGAAGTTGTAATTTAATTCGAGGTTGTGCTAGAGGCAGTTATCAACGGGATTTGCCTAGAAATGGATAATTACCTGAAATGGACAACAAGCGGGCTGATGGCTTCTCTAAAGTTAGAATCTAAAGTTAGTCCAAACTTTAAAGGCACTTCCAAGGTGCTAAATTTATTCCTTGAGACATCAAATCCAGCCACAGTGGCACAGGCCCTAGTTACATCCTATTTAAATTACTGTAGCACTCTCTATAGCCATTTCTGCACTAGACTGTTATAGCGCTATGATTCCACTTTCAACATCCCATGGAATCCTGGGGTTTGCAGTTTCGGGAGGGGCTAGCCAGCCCCTCCCGAAACTGCAAACCCCAGGATTCCATGGGATGTTGAAAGTGGAATCATAGCGCTGTAACAGTCTAGTGCGGAAATGGTCTACATGGGGCTACCTTTGAAAAGCATTTGGGTCCCAGAAAACCTCATAACGGGTTCTCCTTAGGGTCACTCTAAGTCAGAAATTCCCACAAGAATAACAAGTAGGGGTAAAAATTTGAAGAAAAGGAGGTTGAAAAATAATGAAGAAAATGTTGTTAAATATATGTGAAAAGCAGAATGTACAATAATCATTTTAGGACAGAAGGAGAAAGAAATTTGTAACATGGGTAAAGTGGCCAAATATTTAGCTGAATTTTCATTATTTGATGCTCTAGGGAAAGAAGATTACAATATACTGAACAGTTGAAGAAAGAAACATGGTGAAAGAGGAAAAGGGGTATAAAGAAGGAAATAATGTAATCAAAATTATGACCCACATTTTTCAAGAAGGTTTTTGATCCAAGAAGGTATATTTTTGACCCCAATAAGCTGTAGGGGGAGGAAGAGCAGGCAGGAAAAAAAAGTTTGTGCAATATAATGTAATACTATGTATTGAAGTATTAAAGCAACAAAAAAGAGAAGAAATTAAAAATTACAAATATTTGTAGATGAGGATGATGACAACAATAGAATTTAGTACCTTGGATAGCTTCTTTAAAGTCTGGGTTAAAATCTGGAGCAAGTTCATTGTCACATGGAAGCAACTAATTAACCAGATGGAAAGCTTTCACTTTCTATATGTCATTCCCTTTGAAGATCTGGAACATAACTATTCTTTGCCTAACGGAAAATGCCATTTTACTGTTCAATGGAGGCAACTGCCTTCTTGTCTGCTTTGCTTTGGTTTCCCTTGCAAAACCTCTTCCTCCTTTCCATTCAATGTGCAGACAACGAAACCTAAATCCCATGCTCAGGTCTGCTTCCCTTTCCATGCCATGTCATCCTAATGCTTTTCTAATGACATGTAGTGTTTCGAGGTTTGCTTTCATACAACACCTTGTGACTCACCATGCACTATCATACCAGGTTATTTGCTGTTTGTACTTGTAGCGCTTTGCTGTTTGGAACCATGTGATAACATGTAATGCTTTGCTGTTTGATGCCATGTAAAAGGGGCTGGAAGGGGATGATGGAAACTCAGTGAGAACACCAGAGAAGAAGAGTATGTTGTTTTAATGGACTTTAATAAGGAGAAGAACAAAGGCAAACCCAAGGTCAGAACACTGGCAAGTGGGAAGCCAGCCTGGGAAAAGGAGTTGTTTTAATTAGCTGGCAAAGAAGGGTCTCATGCATGCAGGTCTGTAATGTTACTGCCTATAAGACACTGTAAATCCAATAGGGCATGTAGTCTTGGCAATGGCCAGAATGTGCAACTGTTACTCTATTGTTTCTTGAATAAAGCTTCGCGAACTTCTAAGCCTATTTTCTGAGACTGGAGTTATCCTGTATATGATAATGGGCTCCACTCTGCACATCTCATTTTCTTCAAGGATTCCTTCACGTGCATAGCATAAAATAAACAGTGTTGCAAACAGACAATTCATTAGCTATCCTGAAAATACAGAGAGCCCTTACGAATCCAGATCAACTCAACAACTTAATGCTGTGCAAATCTTTCTCTGATGTCTTACCTTTTAGATTACTGCACTGAGAGCCATGAAGATATTTTGCCTTCTCTTTGCCAGTCTCTTCCTGGCCTTCCTGCCCAGTTCAGGTAAAAACACCTACCAATTAATGAATGATGTTTCACCCCTCTATGGGACCCACCACTTCCTGAAAGCCAAGCCCGTGGATTCTACCCTTAGGGAATCACTACCGTCTCTCTTCTTGCCTTTGCTCTTCCCCTTATGATGACATCAGAAGGGGCAACCACACCTGAGATTTCATCAGCCTATGAGGAGCTGCAGATAGGAGAATCCATCCTTCTTTTGCACCTGATATCAGTTCTATGTCCCTAAACTGGCTGGGCTCCCCAAGTCTAGGTGGTCTTTTTTAAACTCAGTTGGGGCAGTAGTTTGAGTGGTGGACTATGACGCTGGGGGACCAGGGTTCGAATCCTCACTTGGCCATGGAAACCTTGGTGACCTTGCCAAAAACGCCAAGAATCTAAAGTGGTGAAGAGATTAGTACAAACCCATAAGCCTCGGGTTTTCCACATAATCCTACCTGAACATTCATGACCCCGAACACATCTCCAGCCAGTGTGACCCCGACCGTGTTCTCTGGTCATTAATAAATTCAGTTTATGAAAAATCACATATATCATAGGAGGCATGGTAGAGCATGGTAACAAATCAATGAAGTCCCTGTAGAACAGCTGAATCTTTCTGGGATCCTCACTGTAAGATAAAGGCCATTTCCGCACAGGGCGAGGGAATCGCCCCGTGCCGCTACTTACTGGATCTACTGGCTCCCCGGTCTGGTCCAGGCTGCTCCGGAGCAGTGCGTGGCCGTTGCTCCGCACTGCTCCGGCATCCAAAATGGCAGCTTCCGGTTGGTTGTGGGTCTCAACCAACTGCTGAAGCTTGCCAGCCTAAAGCCCGCCCTCCGCAGATTGCAGGCTCGCACTGGTGCAAGCCTGTGAATCTGTATGGGAGAACAGGCACGCAGTGGCGCGCGCCGGCTTTTTGAAAAACCTGAAAAATCAGGTTTTTCAAAAACATGCTGGAGGACCACCTGGGGTGGTACGGATCTACACTTAGTAGTCCGGACCCAGTCCGCTCCAAGGTGCAGACGTCCTCCGTGGAGGACGCACTGCACCGTTTTATTTAACCTGTGCGGAAATGGCCAAAGACTATCTATCCCCATAAGGAACTAAACCCATGTACTTCTGGTCCCTCAGCTCTCATACTTTTTTTTTTATTTTTTTAAAGTAATTGGTTGACTTGGCACTGAAATGACATTAGTGTTGGTACCAATCAGGTCTCTATGGGGCAGGCATTCCAAAATCAAATGCCACAGCAGAGCAAGCCCTCTTCCATGTTCTCCCACAGTGTATTGCTGCCAATGGTGAAACACAAGGAGTGTTCCTTCAGCAGACCTACATTTTCTGGAAGGCATATATAGGGAGAGGCACTCTTTCAAAGTCCCAAACCATTTAGGATGAGCAACCTAAATTCAGATTGGGGACTGATGGGCAGTGCAGCTCCTTTAAGACTGGTGCTATGTGTTGTCTATACAGTACTATCCGCAAGCAGTCTTTCTGCTGCGTGTTGTACAAGCTGAAGCTTTCAGGGGGTCTTCCAAAAAAGCCCCACTCAGAGTGCATTGCAGATGTCAAATGGGGAAGCTACCGCTGCACGGCGAACAGTGGCTAAATTATCCCTGTGCAGAAAAAGCTTTAACTGGCAGGTCCAGCTGAAGTCGATTCCAAGCAATCCAAGCCACAGAGTCTACCTGGGCCTTCAGGGACAGAAAGGGATCCAAAAGTGCTCCCAAGCTCTGCAATACCATCTAGGGCAGGCAGTTTACCTAATTCTTTGATCTGAGAACCACCAATTCAAATAGTGGAATACTGTGCCCAGTTCTGGGCACCACAATTCAAGAAGAATATTGACAAGCTGGAACGTGTCCACAGGAGGGCAACCAAAATGGTAGAAAGCCTAGAAACTCTGCCCTATGAGGAGTGGCTTAGGAAGCTGGGTATGTTTAGCCTGGAGAAGAGAAGGTTAAGAGGTGACATGCTAGTCGTATTTAAATATTTGAAAGGATACCATACAGAATATGGGGCCAGCTTGTTTTCTGCTGCTCCAGAAACTAGGGGCCTTTCTGCACTGCGCTGTTACAGTGCTATTATTCCGCTTTCAACACCCTATGGAAGCCTGGGGTTTGCAGTTTAGGGAGAGGCATTTAGAATTCTCAGCCAGAGAGCTTTTTGGCCTCATTAAACTACAAACCCCAGAATTCCACAGGAGGTTGATGGTGGAATAATAGCACTATAACAGAGTAGTGTGAAAAGGCCTTAGGACACAGAGCAAAGGCTTCAAACTACAGGAAAAGAGATTCCACCTAAACATTAGGAAGAACTTCCTGAGGGTGAGAGCAGTTTGACAGTGGAATGTGCTGCCTCAGAGTGAGGTGGAGTCTCTTTCTTTGGAGGCTTTTTAACAGAGGCTGGATGGCCATCTGTCGGGAGTGATTTCATTGTGTCTTCCTGCATGTCAGAGGGTTGGACTGGATGGCCCTTGTGATCCCTTCCAGCTCTATGATTCTATGATGTCCCTGTCCTCTCCACCACCACGCCATGGATGTACTCCCCAACCAGCAGGAAAGTACCCTCTACTCATGTCTCATCATCCTTCTCCTCACCCCTGCAGGAGATCCCAGGAAACGGTGGCTATCAGCAAGCTGCACAAAGATTAAAACAAACAAACAAACAACGGCCATGTGTAGCCAAGCAATATCATGGCATAACTAATTGATGAGGGGAAATAGACAAACTTGGAGAGGCTCCTGAAGCTTGCAGTTTGCTTCTGCATGAAACCACTGGGAAGGGCAAAAGTTCAACACCTGTCCTCTCTTTTCCCTCTGTCCCATGGCTGAGTTAATGGCGTGCAAACTCCTTTTGCACTTTGAACTCGGTCGGCAGCAATTAAAGTAAGCTGAGGACAAAGGGGGAAAGTGGGAGGCAGAGAGAAAGAATGGGACGTATTAAAAGCAGCTGGAAAGATGGAATGACAGACAATTAAATGAAATTGTCCCTCTCATATCAGGATAGTTGGAGGATCTCATACAGATAGAAATTGAATTCTCCCTGTCCTCAACGCAAAAAGGGGAAATGATGAGAATAGCATAATGATTCTGTTTCCCTTTCCATACAGGCAAAGGAGATTTCGTCACCCTGGGCTGCATTTTCCGAGGTGGGACCTGTGAAACTGATACCTGCAAGGATAACGAAGTGCAGATTGGGACCTGCTCCAAGACCAAAAAACTCTGCTGTAAGAAGCCAAAATAAATATCTGGACTGGACCCCTGGAAACTTCTAGCTGGAGAAGCATTGGGATGACCCCGTATGTAAAGCCCCTTGGGGACTTGCTGTCTCTCCCAAGAGGAGAAGGAATTCTGACCAGGCCATTAACTTTATGCTACTGGATGTCTAAGGGCTGTCACACAGGAGTCCCTAAGCATATTCACACTGCACAGTTACATCTGTCTGATATCACTTTTAACTGTCATGGCACTATCCCAAGGAATCCTGAGATCTGTAGTTTGATGAAGTCTTCAATATCCTCTGAAGGACAGTACTAGCACTCCCTTAAACTATAGTTCCCAAAGTATCCAGAGTCTAGAGTCCAAGTTCAAACAATGCAGTCTTCAGTTCCTCTTTTCTTAGAGTTATCTTGGTACCTTCAATACTTCACCAAATACAAATCCAAGGATTTCTTAGGATAAAGTCATAGTGATTAAAGTGTTATCAAACTAAGATAACACTTTACTGCAGACTCACCTAAACCCGTCACTTTAGGAGGGCATGGCTGTGCCTGTTACAAAGGGCTAATCTTGGAGAAATCACATGTCTCCATCAACACATCTTCAACTAACTATATTTGCTTCTAGAGGGGACTTACAGCATCTGTACTCACCCACTGTAGCATCCATAACTGTTGGATTTTTTTCAGAAGAAAGAGGAGGAGGAATACTGTGGAGATATTTCTTTCCCGAAGAATTTACCCATAGAGGACTTGGGGTTGCTCAAGATGAGGTCAAGAAATCTTAATGAAGATAAGCCCGTGAACTGAGGATAAGATGCCTTCTGGTCGCTGATGAGAGTGACTTTGGTTTGGTTTGGGATATTACTGGGAATGGGAAAGATTTGCTTGCTTGCTTGCTTGCTTGCTTCCTTGTTTGTTTGCCATGGATTCTGGGGTGGTTTATAACAAGATAAACATCAATAAAGCACATCAGAATCGACAAAAAAGAATTATAGGTTTCATAACCCTTATTTTTTAAAATAAGTAATTTTTATGTTTGTCTTTGCTTCCACAAGAAAGAATTCTGGTATTTCTCTGAGCATGCATTATTAAGAGTGGTGGTGGCTAATGGCTCCTATGTTAACGGAGCAGTGAATCTGCTATGGGTTTCAGTCTCAACCTTAGGCCATTTCCGTACTATACTATTATAGTCCTGTTATTCCCCTGTCAACATCCTATGGAATCCTGGGCTTTGCAGTTTAGGGAAGGGCCTTTAAAATTCTAAGCCTGAGAGCTCTTTGGCCTCAGGAAACTACAAACCCCAGAATTCCACAGGATGTTGAAAAAGGAATAATACCACTACAACAGTGTGGTGCAAAAATGGCCTAAAAGGAGCTATTGAAGGTGCTGAAAGCTATTTTGAACATAGAACAACTTAGGGCATTGGATGTGTTTAGGCTGGAGAAGAGAAGACTAAGGCCATTTCTGCAGTAGGCTGTTATAGCGCTATGATTCCACTTTCAACATCCTATGGAATCCTGGGGTTTGCAGTTTCGGGAGGGGCCAGGCGGCCCCTCCCGAAACTGCAAACCCCAGGATTCCATAGGATGTTGAAAGTGGAATCATAGCGCTATAACAGCCTAGTGCGGAAATGGCTTAAGAGATGACATGATACTCATCTTTAAGTATCTGAAGGGATGTCATGTGGAAGATGGACCGAGCTTGGTTTCTGCTGCTCCAGAGACCAGGACACAAACCAGTGAATTCAAATTGCAAGAAAAGAGATTCTACCTAAACATTAGGAAGAACTGGGTGATGGTAAGAGCTGCTCAACAGAGGAACAAACTGCCTTAGAGGGTGGCGGATTTTCCATCATTCGAGAGGTGGCCGTCTTTGGGAAGTAGCTGTCTCTACTTGCATGGCAGGGAGCTGGACCAGGTGGGAAGGTGGACCACTTCAAACTCTATAATTCCACGATTCTATAAAATAGGCCATTGCTCCCACATCAAATAGCCTCAGGACTGTTCTAATGAAAGGTTTTATCGTAATGAGTAATAACCAAACTTCAAGAAAAGAGATTCCCTCTAAACATTAGGAAGAACTTCTTGACAGTAAGAGCTGTTCGAGAGTGGACTGTGCTGCCTTGGAGTGTGTTGGAATCTCTTGAACAGACGTTGGATGGCCGTCTGTCAAAGGGGGTGCTTTGATGGTGTCTTCTTGAAGGTAGGGGTTGAACTCAAGGGCCCTTGTGGTCTCTTTTAACTCTACGATACTATGACTCTAAGTGAGTTAAGATTCTACAAGACTGCAGCGCAGATTAAGCATGAAACATGTTCTGAAGTTATTGGAAATTACAAATCGTTGGAACAGCATGCCTGAAGCATTGCCCACTGGCTCCGTTTTGACTTTGTTGTTTGCCAAAGGGAGCCCCACCCACTGGTAGAAGGTATGGTGAGAACTGCACCCACTGCTAAGCAAACACAGACTTTGGTAGCTGGAGACCAGCAGCTGTCAATAGTTGCTTGCACAACTAAAACACACTTAGAGGCAAATATGCTCAGTACTGCCATCTGTCAGATGGGACCCAGAATGGAAGCTGAAAGATCAAGATAACCAAGGAACCAAAAAATAAAACCCAGTCATGCAAAAACTTCATTAATATCTAGCTTGTAGAAGAGAAAGCCAAGAGATTAAGTGATACAGCCATCTCTAAATACCTGGAGGACTATTAGGTGGAGCATGAAGAAGCTTGTTTCAGCTGCCCTAAAGGACAGGACCTGAACCAATGGATATTACAAAACAGGAGATAGGAAGAACCTCCTGACACAGGAATTGATTGCTGCAGGAGGTGTTGGAGAATTTTTTGTATAGGTTCTTGAATGGAGTTCAGATTGCCATCTATCTCTCAGAGTGCTTTAGCACTAGCTGGGGATTGGATTACAAGAACCGTGCTGTTTCTTCCAACTCTGCGGTCGGTTGATATTATGAAAGTGTGAGAGCTTTCAGGTCCTTGCAAACATTTCATTGAGCTGTGAGGTACAAAAGTTAGAGAAGAATCAACAAAGTGCAAATATTTAAACTAATTTTGTAACAGCAACTTCTGCCAGGAAGGGAGAATTCAAGGACATAGTTGTACTAGCCCGGATCATTATACAAAAGGACCTTGTAGCACCTTTGAAACCTACTGAGAGAAAGAAATTGGTAGCATAAGCTTTCGTACACTTAAGTCTACTTCATCAGATGCATCAGAAGTCTACGAAAGCTTACACTGCCAACTTTTTCTCTCACTTAGTCTCAAAGTTGCTACAAGATCCCTTTGTGTTCTATCATGAAATTCAGTTCCAAGATAGTCGGAAACTCTCTGGAAATTGATGAGGCTGTATAGGATAGAGAAGGAAAGAGTTGGAGGAAATCAACAAGGGGGTTGTCCAATCTCTTCTCCAGTCAGAAGTTTTTCCTAATGTTTAGGTGGAATCTCTTTTCCAGAAGTTTGAATCCATTGTTCTGTGTCCTAATCTCTGGAACAGCAGAAAACAAGTTTGCTCCATCCTCCATGTGGTATCCTTTTAAATATTTAAACATAGCCATCATGTCACCTCTTAACTTTCTCTTCTCCAGGCTAAACATACCCAGCTCCCTAAGCTGTCTCCTCATAGGTCATGGTTTCCAGGCCGTTTACCATTTTGGTTGCCCTCCTGTGGACATGTTCTAGCTTGTCAACATCCTTTTTAAATTGTGATGCCCAGAACTGGACACAGGATTCCAGGTGAGGTCTGACCAAAGCAGAATAGAGCAGTATTATTACTGCTGTCAACCTAGACACTATACTCCTATTCATGCAGCTTAGAATTGCATTGGCTTTTTCAGCTGCCACATCACAAAATGGATTCAGGCTCAGCTTGTGGTCTGCTAAGACTCCTAGATCTATTTTGCATGTACTGCGATCAAACCAGGTTCCACCCATCCTATATCTGTGCATTTCATTTTTTTCTGCGTAAGTGTAGTAACTTACATTTCTACCTGCTGAAATTAAGTTTGTTAGTTTTGGCCCAGCTCTCTAATCTGTTCAGATCATTTTGAATTCTAATCCTGTCCTCTGGTGTATTAGCTACCCCTCCTAATTTGGTGTCATCTGTACATTTGATAAGAATGCCCTCTATTCCATAACCTGAGGCCATTTCCGCACTAGACCGTTACAGTGCTATTATTCCACTTTCGACATCCTGTGGAGTCCTGGGGGTTTACAGTTTAAGGAAGCGCTGAGGCTGAGGATCCTCCCTAAACTGCAAAGCCCAGGATTCCATAGGATGTTGAAAGTGAAATAATAGCACTATAACAGTCTACTGTGGAAATTGCCTGAATCATAGATAGATAGATAGATAGATAGATAGATAGATAGATAGATAGATAGATAGATGATAGATAGATAGATAGACAGATAGACAGACAGACAGACAGACAGACAGACAGACAGATATTGAAGAGCAATGGGCCTGGGACAAAACCCTGTGGCACCCCAAGACACCTAAGGAGAGTAGATTAGAGACCTGTAACTAGCTACATGATGGAAGGAAACAACTGTGGAGTTCAAGAGGTTGCCATCACTACTACTCCCTCCCCTTGCATATGCTGCCTGAGGTGGCATTCTGACTCTGCCTGATGTTAGGGGTGACTCTGTGTTAAACACACACCAGGAAAAGACAGCTAGTAAGGGACCCTAGACTATCCTTCAGCAAGGAAATGCATCCCCAGGCTTGCAGTGGGCTCTCCACATGAATTTCACGAGAATCTACTAAGGTAGAGGGACCTTTGGCCCAGTTTAGAAGGGATCTTTCTTATGTTCTTATCTAGACTCAGGTCAGTCACCCAAGAGTAAGCACAACATGTAACCGGCATCAGGAAAGTCTGTGCACTCTGCTAATAATGAGTCACCTGGCATCAACCCAAGAACTTTTCTGAAGTCCCTGTTCTGCATCCAAAGAGCCGACACCAACGGCAAATACCTCTCGGGGAGGTGTCTCTTTGGAGGTAGAATGAAGATGAGTTTCTGTGTTCCAGTCTTAAATGTATGGGTGGACTTAGCTCACCCCAGGTCAGTCTTCTCCAGTCAGGCACCCTCCAAACATGTTGTATTACAGTCCCACATCAGTGTGGCCATTGGGGATGGTAGAAATCATTGTCCAAAACATCTGGGGATCGCCAGCTTGTGGAAGTCTGCTGCAAGTCAAGAGGCAGTGAACCCTATCCCTCTTTTGAGCAGAAAACAAGCTTACTATATCTTCCATATGACATCCTTTCAAATGTTTAAACATGGCTATCAGGTCACCTCTTAACCTCATCTTCTTCTGGCTAAACAAACCCAGCTCCCCAAGTTTCTCCTCATAGGGCTTCATGGTTTCCAGGCCTTTTACTATTTTGGTCACCCTTCTCTGGACACGTTCCAGTTTCTCAACACCCTTCTTGAATTGTGGAGTCCAGAACTGAACACAGTATTCCAGGCGAGGTCTGACCATTTTGATTTTCTTTGTTCCTGCACTATACAGTCCTGAGGAATTCACCCTCCATTAGCCTCACTTTGGAGTGGGGTGCCCCCCAGCCCAGAGGATCCCCCATATTACCAGTAATACGGATTTGATATGATTGCCAACCAAGAGATACATCTGGATAGAATTTCTTTGGGGGCCCCATTCAACCACTGGCTGTGGGGGAAGCTGGACCACATCAGCAAAAGGGCTAAAATGTTTCTCTGCTGTGTTCCATGTGCTGCATCATTTACCATCAATGAAGCTTATGCTACAGCAGTAACGTGCGTCAGTGTTTCGTACCAAAAGATCCCTCAAAGAGGTCTGGAAATACAACATAGTCCCAGTCCCACAGTCCACTGGGGAAATTGGCACTAAAAGGATGTAAACAAATGAAAAATTATACATATCAAGGCAAAAAAAAAGAGAAAACTTTGCTTTCAGTCACATTCATGTTCTGGTTATGGGTTTCCCATGGGGCAACCGGCTGGTCACTGAGGGAAGAGAATGGTGGCTTAAATAAATCTTTGGCCTGATACAGCATGGCTCTTCTTATGTTCTTATGAAAGCTCAGGGGTTAAACCTCAACAGACAACATTCTGATCAGTGGTGGACAATGGCTTTAATGTCTGGTTTTCAGCAAAGTATTTGATAAGGTTCCCCCATGATATTTTGATTAGTAAACTGACTAAATATGGAATAGATGGAAACACCATCAGATGGATCCATAATTGGTTGGAAAACCATGCTCATAGAGTTGTTGTCAGTGGCTGTGCTTCAGATTGGTAGGAGGTCCCAAATGGAGTGCTGCAGAGTTTTGTGGTAGGGCCATTACTTTTCAATATTGTTATCAACGACTTAGACAATGGGATGGAGAGAATCCTTAGCAAATTTGCAGATAACACAGAACTGGGAGGTCTAGCTAACACATTGGAAGTCAGGAACAAAATTCAAAAGGATCCTGATAAACTAGAAAACCGGACTGAAGTTAATAAAATGAAATTCTACAGCAGCAAATGCAAAATTCTACATTTAGTTCACAAAAACCAGGTGTTTAGGTACAAGATGGGGAATACTGGGCTCAGTAGTACTTACACATGAAAAGGGCCTTGGGATTATTATGGATCATAAGTTGAACATGAGCCAGCAGTGTGATGCTGCAGCAAAGAAGGCAAATGCTATTTTGGTTTGCCTTAACCAGAAGCATGATTTTCAAGTCAAGGGAAGTCATAGTCCCACAATATTCTGTGTTGGCTGGGCCTCATCTGGAGTACTACATTCAGTTCTGTGAGCCTAATTTTAAGGATATAGACAAGTTGGAGCAAGTTCAGTGAAGAGCAATGAGGATGGTAAGAGATAAGGAGAACAAAACATGTGAGGAGCGGTTGAATAAACTGGGCATCGCTAGCTTCGTGAAGAGAGGACTAGGGGGTGACATGATTGTACTCTTTAAATGGCTTAAGGGTTGCCATAAAAAGGAGGGCACAGACTTGTTCTCTGCTGTCTCAGAGGATAGGATCAGGTCTAACGGTTTTAACTTACAGAAGAGTAGATTTTGATTGACCATTAGAAAGAACGTCTTGACAGTAAGAACAGTTCAGCAATGGAATCCATTGCCTGCAGAGGTGATGGGATCTCCTTCTCTGGATATCTTAAAAAAAAGACTGGACTCCTCCCAACTTTATGATTCTATGATTCCATATCAGTGGGGTGGTGAGTCCATTCTGGGTTTTAGTCAGAACTTTAAATCTCTAAGGTGCTAAACTGATTTGAAGCAACGTCTTGGAAGTGCGTATTGTTTTTAAAATGTGATTACAATGTTTATAGATTATTTTTGTCCTCTTACTCCTTTTCCCCATTTTTTTTAAAACATGAAATGATAGGATTTCCATCTTTTAAATAAATCACTGTCATACTGTCAAAATACTCCCACTGCTTCATCGGGTAGCAGCAGATTGATCTCGATGGACTTTTGCCTGAAATGGATGAGTATGTAGGAAGGCTTCCAGATTATTTAAGCCTTTCCATAGCACAGCTGTTTTTGTCTGTAATCAACCTTGCATGACTTACCTGACAGCTGTATCACATCACAAAAAAATATTATATTTGCACTAGGAAAAGTCTGCCACCTTGGCTGACTTCCCAGCCTCGTATTGGGAATGTTTCCCAACCGCCTACCTGCTACAAATACAGAGGTTATTCAGCTCCATTGCTTCATAACCCTCCTAGGCTTCATTTCTGCAAGAGTCCACTCAGACGAGACCTTCACTCACTTATCTGAAGACATCATGAGATTCCTTCACCTGTTTTGGGTCGTTCTTCTCTTCTTCTCCCTGTCTGCACCAGGTGAGAAATACAAGCTCAACAGACAGAAAGCAAAGAGGTTAGGAGGGCTGTCTAGCACGGGTGAGAAACATTTGGCTTCCAGTCAGTTCTGTTCTCCAACTCCCAGAAGCCCCAACCAGTTTGTACAATAATGAGGGACTGTGGGAGTTGTAGTCCAAAATATAGGGATGACTGAAGATTCCCCGCCCTTAACCTAATCGCTTTTGACCTCCACAGCCAAACTAATCTGACAGAGGGATTTCTCAAATAAGTACTATTTATTTTTTCCCCAAACTAATGCAAAAGAACACGGAATTGCCAAACCGTCAGTTGAAACAGCTGGGTTAAAAATGTGCAGCCACCTCACTTATCAGTTATTATTGTTGCTTCAAGAGGGTTTCTCCTGCAGCTAGGAACTGAATCTGAATGCCTCAGAATCCCAATCCACCCCATTGTGGTTCTTGAGATTATCGTTCCCTCCTCCTTGTTGGGTATTGTGAGAGTTTCTGTGTATCCTCACCTCTGCCACCAGTGTGAAGACCTCCTCCTGTCTCACTGCTATGGTATCAAATGTGGGGACCTTCTAGATGCCCTCATGGTTATGATGCAAGACTTTATTCATTTAATCCCACTGGATACCAAGACCCAGGATTTATGGCTCCCACAACGGACACCATGGGTCTGAACTCAAGCTTTCCAATTCTCCTTCTGCAGCTGTTATCCTAAGAGCTGGGGTGTGTTGGGGTCCACCCACAATGCCAGCATCTCCTTAGAATTTGGGAGAATTATAATTCAAAGGAGGCCTGCGAGAGGAGGGTAACGGCAGGATCTTTTCACCTAGGTATATCAGTACTAACTGAAGAGAGGACTCCAGTTAAGTTAAAAAAGTATTTTATTTGCATTGATAAACATACAAGAAATCAGAGAGTCTTAAGAACCGTACAAGGCTATTAGAAAGTGAGATGAGAAAGCCTGGATAGGGAGAGATTGGGTGGAAAGGGTGATAGTTACCAGTCTTGAAGAAGGGGTTACAGAGGAGGGACTCAGAGAGCATCTGAGGGCAGCACGGGGGAACGGCAGTCTGGGGTACTATGTATTACAATTGGCTGGGGTCAAAGGTGGGGTTTTTATACCCTATTTCATACACCGAAGGGGTGCACTGACAAAGCCATAATGGCTTTCCCACGGGATTGACAAAAGGGTCTGGAATGGGCTGACTGCTTAACTCTGGAGCAACAAAACATTGATGTGACTCATGATGATCTCTTAATGTTCGGTCATGAAGGGTGTATAGGGAAAATCTCTGTAGGGTAAGATCAGGGAATCATCTCTGATTGTTCACCAATCTGGGCAGTTCATTTCTCATTGTATTCAAAAAATGCCAAGAGCCTCGAGTGGTAAAGAGAATAGCACAAACCCATCCATGTTGGGTTTTCCACATAATCCTATGTGAACTTTATGACCCCGAAGATGTCTCCAGCCAGTGTGGCCCTGAACACGTTCTTCAGGCAGTGTGATCCCAATTTTCTTCTTTA
The DNA here is from genome assembly GCA_030412105.1 of Cyclura pinguis. Taxonomy (NCBI): domain Eukaryota; kingdom Metazoa; phylum Chordata; class Lepidosauria; order Squamata; family Iguanidae; genus Cyclura; species Cyclura pinguis. Next base: position 8,537,773 of record CM059599.1, on the reverse strand, counting down.
GTCATGAATAAGTTCCATTTATACAAATCACATATCTCGTAGAAAGCAGGGCAGGGTATGGTAACACAGAATTCTCAGAGGCTCAAGTGTATAATACAAAAAACATTTATCAAACAGAAATTGAGCATAACATTAAAGATTACTTATCTAATACTGTATTTGTGTCATATCGTACTCACTTTTTTCCTGAAAAATACTGTGTGAAAAGAGGGTGTATCTTATACACCAGTGTGTCTTATACACCGGCAAATATTACTACTATTTGTAATACTATTACTATTACTATTACAGGCAAATAATACTATTACAAGTAATAGTATTAGTACAAGTAATACTATTACAATTACCGGCAAATACTAATACTATTTGCCGGTGTATAAATGAGGTGCGTCTTATACACAGATGCATCTAATATGCCGGCAAATATGGTACATCTAAATTTAACTCACACTAACTCTAACTAACATCTCCCACTATCTTTCTTTCACTCATTTTCTAACTCCAACCCTGATTCTTACTCATTTCTATCTGTGACCCTAACTAACTCCCCTAACATCTCCAACTCGTAAATCTGTCATACACACAAGACTTTTTTGAAACTCCCCTCAGACATTCTGCCAATCACCAGCCACTGCTGTCATTCCCTTCTCTCACACTGCATACAAAAGCAAATGTTTGTGTCTCTGTGTATGCATCTTCAAGGTGCCTGTCAACTTCTGGTGACCCCATGAATTTCATGGGGTTTTCTTAGGCAAGGAATCCTCACAGGTGGTTTGGCTAGTTCCTTCCTCTGAAATATAGCCTCCAGCACCTGGTACTCATTGGTGGTCTCCCACCCAAGTACAAACCAGGGCTGGCCCTGCTCGGCTTCTAAGATCAGACAGGATCTGGTACCTTTAGGATATTTAAGCTCTTGAGATATACTAAGATACATAACTATATTTTATCTTCATTTATCTAATAAATGCAACACTGTTTTCTTCCTACGTCCAGAACATCAAAGGTGGGTCCCCAGCTTTTGTGTTTGGTCTTGGTATCTATTTTGCTGATGCTGAAAATTTAACATGTCTTCTGAAGCAGAGTTGTGGATATGGGGGGCAGAGGATTAGAACACTGGCCCCCTAAATAAAAAATTCTTCCCCCTCCATGAACTTTTCCCACCCACCCTGCTGCACCCCTGCCCAGCCAATATGGCCATTGACCACGACTGGCTGGAAGGATTCTAGGGGTCTAAGTCTGACAAAGCAATTTTTTCATAGTGTGGTAGACAGGCTAAACACATACACTGTAATCTCATACCCTTCAAATGTCCCTGTTTGGCAGGGACTGTCCCGGTTATTCCTCTGCTGTCACTTTTTCAGCTGCTTCTAAAATGTCCCATTTTCTCTCTCCGCTTCCCACTCTTCCCTTTTGTCCTCAGCTTACTTCAAATGCTGAAAACTGAGTTCAAAGTGCAAAAGTAATTTGCACTCAAGTAACTCAAGCGGGAGAGTGGAGAGGAGGGGGCAGAATTTTGCCCTTCCCAGAGACCTCAGGGAAAAAGTAACTGCTGCAGCCTCTCTTAGTTTGTGCGCTCTTCCTCATTAACAACTTTTGCCATCTTGACCCCGCTCTGATGTTGCTTGGCCACACCTATCCTGGTTTTCATCTGCAAAAAATGTTGGAGGGTATCGTAGTCTGAAGTCATCCTTCTACTATCTTGCTCTAATGCCATTGTAGATCCAGTTTCACTTCCACTCTCTCCTGAACCTCTTTTCTTTAAACAGCGACAGGGGACCTTTACGATACTCTGGAGTGTCGCAACCATCGGGGACGCTGTCGGAGAAATTGTTTTTACAACGAGGGGCGGATTGGCACTTGCACTGGTGGGCGGCAGCTGTGCTGCAAGTGAAGGAGTCCAGCGAGAGTTGTGGAAGGCCCAGGTTGAGCAGGGATCTGGAAGGAGACCCCACAAAACAAACGCAGAAGAAAGAAATACGGGGAATGGACCTCAAACTGGACATTGACTTAGCTCCTTTCCCCGATTGTATGTGACCCGCACGATTTGCCAAGCACCCATATGTGCTTCCCTGTCCATCTCCCAAACTTTTCTTTACTCTTTCTTTTTACGGCAGAGGTGGATACTTGCAGGGGGCTAGGGAGTGACACCAACCTCTCGTGGGACCATGGAGGGCCACACACCTCAATACACCACCACAAAATTTTTAAAGATTGGCCTCACACGCCCTGAGGAAGAGCCCTAGTGTTTATCCAAGAAGTCACTACAAACAACCTTGAAAAAAGAAAGGAAGAAGTGGATGGAGAGGTGACAACGACAGGCAAAACCCAGCAAACAGAGCTATATTGCAAGAACCTGAAGCTTGAAGCCATTGCTCTGTGTCCTGAGACCAGGACACTATGGAGCAATGGCTTCAACCTTCAGGGAAAAAGGTTCCATCTCAACATGGGGAAGAACTTCTTGATGCTAAGAGCAGTTTGACAATGGAATACATTGCTGTCTGGGAGTGTGCTGGAGTCTCCTTCTTTGGAGGTTTTTAAACAGAGGCTGGGCATCCATCTATTGATGGTGTCTTCTCGCATGTCAGAATGGGATTCGACTGGATGGCCCTCTGAGTCTCTTCCAGCTCTTTGATTCTAACACAGGCTTCTTTAGACCAATTTGGAAAGCCATACACATAGCAAGTGTGCTACTGTTTTGTTCCAGCAGGTGTCAGCATTCCCTCAGTTTATATTACCAAACTGTAAGAGAAGCTTGGGAAAGGCTTCTCTTCTGGCTGTCCTTTCGCGCTAGTCTGTTATAGTGCTATTATTCCACTTGCAACATCCTATGGAATCCTGGGGTTTGCAGTTTCGGGAGGGGCCAGCTGGCCCCTCCCGAAACTGCAAACCCCAGGATTCCATAGGATGTTGCAAGTGGAATAATAGCGCTATAACAACCTAGTGCGGAAATGGCCTGGGTATCCTACTGTTGTACAGTCTTTCCAGTGTGATAACTGCCCTTTTTTGTATTCCACCTCACTCTGATTCCACACCACACACACACACAGAGATGTGGCATTTAAAGCTTCTTGTTGTTGTGGGCCTTCATATTGTTTCCTCTTTACAGCTATCCTAAGGCACATCTATCACAGGCTTTTCTCGGCAAGATTTGTTCAGAGCAGCATTTACCATTGCCTTCCTCTGAGGCCGAGAGTGTACGATTTGTCCAAAGTGGGTTTCCATGGCCAAGTGGGGATTTGAACTCTGGTCTCCCAGAATCCTATCCCAACACCCAGACCACTATACGATGCTGGTTCTCACGCGTTTAAACCTACAGTTTGAATATTGTACTTCATCAGTGCACCTGAGGCAATGGATCATAATCCATCCAATCTAAGCTAAAACAAATCAGGTAGTCTTAAAGATGTGCCCAAGACTCCTTCTTCCTCTTTCCTTCTTCCTTCCTTCCTTCCTTCCTTCCTTCCTTCCTTCCTTCCTTCCTTCCTTCCTTCCTTCCTTTTCTTTTGGACTCAGGTCCCAGAAACTCTATCCTCCAAGGTTCACAATAGCCATGCAAATCCACAGGGCTTCTTTTCTCATACCCCATGCCACTTGCTTTAAAGAACAAGTGAGCTCATGAAGCTGATCTACCTCTAATTAAAACAGCTGCATGGATTTTTATTTATTTTGTGTGAATGCTTGCTCCACTTGTAAATAAACATAACTTTGCCTGCTGCATACAACTAGTTGCTCTTGTTGTGTGCCTTCAAGTTAAGTGTTTCCCTCTCAAAATGTCATTGAGAGATTTAGTGCCAACTTTCTGCCAAAATAGCCTGGAAATCAAATCCATGTCCCTCCTGATCAGTGTGTTCAGCTGAAACCTCATCTTAGAGGTTCATCAGGTTGATAAGAAATTGGGAAGAATCTTTCACTACATGTCAATATCCTTCTGTCAGGGATGTCCGGCAGTGGAATATGCTGCCTCGGAGTGTGGTGGAGTCTCCTTCTTTGGAGGTTTTTAAGCAGAGGCTGGATGGCCATCTGTCGGGAGTGCTTTGAGGGTGTTCCTGCATGGCAGGGGGTTGGACTGGATGGCCTGTGTGGTCTCTTCCAACTCTACATTTCTATGATTCTATGATTCTTGAAATGAGGAATCCAGAACTGGACACAGTATTCCAATCTGGAATACAGTGGCCAATTCTGGGCAACTCATTCCAAAAGGAATATTGACAAGCTGGAGTGTGTCCAGAGGAGGGCAATCAAAATGGTGAAGGGTCTGGAAGCCATGCCCTATGAGGAGCGGCTTGGGGAGCTGGGTATGTTTAGTCTGCAGAAGAGAAGGTTAAGAAGGGACATGATAGCCATGTTTAAATATTTGAAGGGATGTCATGTTGAGAAGGGAGCAGGCTTGTTTTCTGCTGCTCCAGAAACTAGACAAGGAGCAATGGATTCAAGCTGCAGGAGAGGAGATTCCTCAGGGAGAACTTCCTGACAGTCAGAGCTGTCTGGCAGTAGAATCTGCTGCCTCAGTAGTGTGTGTGTGTGATGGAGTCTCCTTCTTTGGAGGTTTTTAAACAGAGGCTGGACAGCCATCTGTTGGGAGTGCTTTGATGTATATTCCTGCCTGGCAAGGGGTTGGACTGGATGGCCCCTGGGGCTTCTTCCAACTCTATGATTCTATGATCATTGCAGCAAAAGTGGGATATACAGAGGAACAGAAAAAATGTCACTGTTCCTTCACATGAAGACTGTCTCTTGAAGTTGCTGGATTTTGGCAGAAATGGATAAATTAACTATTTTAATTAAAAAGGATCTTTGGTTAAATTTCAGAACAATTGGGATAAATTGGCTGTATATCTAAGAGACTGTTGGGGAAGAAAGTCAGTTATTGGTTTTGAATGTTAAGCTTATCGTTATTAAACACCAAGGGGTAGTGCCATAATGATCAGCATGCTAGAAGAAGTATCCTTCATACGTTATCTTAGATCCAAAAGTTGTTGAGTTAGAAGTCACTTAAATGTATTTTTGGCCCCTTTTTAGTTTAGCTGTAGCTTAGTTGAATTCAGTTTGGGTATTTTAGGATAGGTAAGACAATATTAGGTGAGATGTTAGAGTCTGACTGTCTTGTTTGTTTACTATGTGTCTTTGTAATCCCCTGTATGTTGTTTTATATACTCAATGAATACTAATAAAAAGAAGGAAGGAAGGAAGGAAGGAAGGAAGGAAGGAAGGAAGGAAGGAAGGAAGGAAGGAAGGAAGGAGGAAAGAAAGAAAGGAGGAAAGAAAGAAAGGAGGAAAGAAAGGAGGAAAGAAAGAAAGGAGAAGGATGGATGGATGGATGGATGGATGGATGGATGGATGGATGGATGGGTGGGTGGGTGGGTGGGTGGGTGGATGGGTGGATGGAAGGAAGCAGCTCATACTAAAGACCTTGAGTTTTCCCTTCACAGCTATGATGCTCCAGCATTTTCCTTTCATTGTCCAACAGCTTTTCTTGGAAGTTTGGCAGGGAAATGGAGGGAAGAAGAGAGACTCTAGCCACTGAGCCAGCCACCATGACGACACCCTGGGATCTCACCAGGGCCACAGGGCAAAGATAAGCCAGCCCGTTCAAAAACAAAAGGCCGGCTGGAAAAGCCATTTTTTGCGGTTCCTGGCCTTCTTGAAGTTTGGGCTGTTGATGCTCTCCAGAATTGGACGCTCTGGCCAAAATAACCAAATCCACAGCTTGTTTCTTCCTGCATTGCAGTCTTGATTTTCCCATCGAGTTCACACCTCTGTGTGATATCAGTTTTCGAGACAGAGAAGTGAGAGGCACACACAGATGAGGTCATGCGGTTTGGGTGCCCCGGTTGAAAAGTTGCTCCATGAGATCAGAGGTTGTGGTAGGGAGGCATGAGTCCAGGCGCCAGGAAGAAAGGAAAGCTTTGCTCTCACTCAGACCCCTCGAGGCCTTATCACAATGTCCTGACATCTTCAGATCGGCCATCAGACAGCCGGGGGGGGGGGTAGAGCAGGGAGAGGAATACAAGAGAGACCAGAGATATAGCGAAGCTGAGAATGTTTGAATGTACATAAGGGGAATCTGTTACAGGCGGCAGGTTTGAGGCCTGTTTCTGGCATTCGAAAGATGAAGCATAAATTTTCCAGGAAGATAAAATGGAGTTGGTAACAGAGTAAAAACAGATTTTCAAAGATAAATGCCATAACTGTCAGACATTATTTTGTTGCTGTGTGCCTTCAAGTAATGTCCAACTTTTGGTGACCTATAAGGGGAATTTCTCAGCAAGATTTGTTCAGAGGGGGTTGGCCACTGCCTTCCTCTGGGGCTGAGAGAGTGCGACTTGTCCAAGGTCACTCAATGGACTTCCACAGCTAACAGAGGAATTGAACCCAGGGTTTCTAGAGTCCTAGTCCAAGGGCCTTTTCGCACACACTGTTATAGTGTTATTATACTTTCTATCCACTTTCAACATCCTATGGAATCCTGGGGTTTGCAGTTTAGGGAGGGGCCTTTAGAATTCTCACCCAGAGAGAGCTTTGGCCTCCGTAAACTACAAATCCCAAAATTCCACAGGACGTTGAAAGTACAATAATAGCACTATAACAGTGTAAGGAAGAAAGGCCCCAAGATTCAAACTACTACATAGCCTCCAACTATCCCATTTTGGCAGGGACGTTCCTGATATTTATCCACTTTTTCAATTGCTTTTAAAACGTCCCAATTTCTCTATCCCGCCCCCCAGTTTCCCACTTTGTCCTCAGCTTATTTCCATTACTGCAAATTGAGTTCAAAGTGCAAAAATACTTTGCACTCAGTTAACAGAGCTGAGAAGAGAGGAGGGGCATTGAAACCTCATCTTTCCCAGCAGGCTCAGGCAAGAGCAAATTGCTGCGGCCTCTCCTAATCTGTGTGCTCCTCCTCATTAACAACTTTTGCCATTTTGACCCCACTCTGATGTTGCTTGTCCAAATGTGTGCCAGTTTTCATCTGTGAAATGTCAGAGGGTATGTCACCACAACATGGTGGCTTTCTCAGGCATTATTATTTTCATCTCGTTCGACAATTTTCTCTTTCCACATCCATACGAGCAGCACTTCACTAGTAGTAGGCAAAGCAAGGTCCTGGGACCACATGAGTTCCCCAAAGATGTTTTTGTGGTCTCCAACACCTCCACATATCTTTTTACTGGTCGAAAAAGAGGGTCAATTGCTGCACATGTTCAAAAAGAAGCTGGACTCCTTGCATTGAACAGGGGGTTGGATTCGATGGCCCATGCATCCTCTTCCAGCTCCTATGATTCCATATTCATGTGCACCAATTTATCTTTTTAAAACATTTCAAGGATGCCTTGTACTGCATAACGTTAACATATACCTCTCTTTGAGAACCAGAAGTGGACTTCGGGCCACTTTGGGGTTTTTTGTTTCATTTTTTTTTTTTTTTTTGGTAGTCAGTGCAGTCTAAAAGTGTCCCATGGACAGTGAAAATCACAACTCTTTGGTTAGTTCTCATAGCCAAAAGTCATGAAATGAAGGCAAGCTGGAAAAGGGTGTGGTGGCTGATGTTTGCTTGGGAGAAAGAATTGCACGGAGGACTGTACCCCTGAACAACTGCTGTTAATGACTTTTATCCTCTCTCCTCAAACAAGGTTAACATCTTGGGTAATTCTTTAAAGTGTGGCCAAAAATCTGGAATGGATTCACCAGCCCACTGAAACGGAAGACACCAATTGCCATGGAAAACAGCACCACAACACTGCACTGATCCACACTGGCCACAGTGCTTTGTGTGTGGGATTATGAGAAAGAGGCTGTGTCAGATCAGTGAAGCTGCGTTTGAGACATATTTAACTTCAACTGCTATAGGAACAAAGCACCCAAATTCCCATATGCATCTAAATTCCCATGTAGCTGTCTTGAGAAAAATGATGTGACATAAAATGCTTTAAGTGGTTGATTCAAACAGCTTGGGGCTCATATTGGCATTTCAGGGATGATATCTAGAATTTATAGAGTCAAGTGTGGGTGTTTGCCTTTAAGTCCCCTGTTGGCTTACAGTGACCCCACGGATTTCATAGGGTTTTCTTATGCAAGGAATACTCAGAGGTGGTTTTTGGCAGTTCCTTCCTCAGAAACAGCCTAAAGCAGCTGATATTCTTTGGCGGTTTCCCATCCAAGTACTAACCAGAACTGACCCTGCTTAGCTTCAAAGATCAGACAGGATCTAGTGCCTTTCGAGTATTTAGGCCTATAGAGTCACAGAGTTGAAAGGGGCCCCATAGGTCATCGAGTCCAGCCCCCTCTCCCCACTCTATGCAAGAACTTCAGTTAGGGTATCCCCGGCAAATCGCCATCCGGCTTCTTTTTGAAGAAATCCAGAAAAGGAGTTCCACTATCTCTCCAAGCAATTGGTTCCATTGCTCAGCCGCTCTTGCTATCAAGTAGTTCCTTCTAACGTTTTGCTGAAATCTACCCTCTTGAAAAATGAAACCATTAGAAGTGCTCCCATGCTCTGGGGCAGCAGAGAATAAACTTGCCCCTTCCTCTCTGTGACAGCCCTTAAAGAGTGCAGCCATGTCATCCTTTGGTCTTTTCGTCACCAGCTTATATTCTGCTCCTCTGTTTTCCACTCCCAACATGTGCCCATAAAGATGTGCTCCAATTTAAGTGTGCAAGTTTGCAGAGAGGGTCCCTGTTAAAGCAGGACAAGGCACTTTCCAAGGTGTACATCAGTGCCACTGAGAGCTCTTGTCATCTGCATCACAGGGAACCTTGTCACAGTGAACAGGGAACAAACCTGCCCTCTCCTCTCTGATGGCCCTTAAAGAACGCCATCACGTCAACCCTTGGTCTTCTCTTTGCCAGGTTATATTCAGTTTAGGTGTGCAAGGTTGTGTCTATGACAAAGACTTTGTTTTTTGGGGGGGGGTCCCTGTTACAGCAGGACAGGACACTTTTTAAAGTATGCATGTGTGCCACTGAGCATCCTCCTCTTCCACAACATGTGAACGCTCAGCAGTGGGAAAATCTGTCCCATATGATCTCATTTCCTGCATATGAGAGTCACTGATAAGGGAAGGGAGAGCTGGACAATTCACAGCCTCCAGACATCTTTCACACCAGACCCCAGGAATACAGATGGAGGTGGTGTTGCCTGCTGAGGAAACAAAACAAGAGTTCTGAGTCTGTGCAAGTAGCTGCTAAAGTTTAGTAGCTTGGAGAAATTACTTTTAAGTTAAAACTACCAGAATCCACCCTGCCAGCATAGCTACTGATACTTCAAAAATGTCATTTTTTTTCCTTACTATTTAAATAGCAATAGAGGCATAGTAACTGATAGTAAAGGTAAAAATCTTAGACTCTGGTAGTAGAAGTTTATATTTTAACAGTTTAAAGTAGTATTAGTGATTAGATAGTCTTTTTCCTAATTTCTTTATCAATTATATTTTTACCTTAGAAGAAGTTGGTTTTACATTTTAAATGTCAACCATCAGCTGAGGGGTTGGAAGTTAAAATGATTGTTATCCCCAATTTTGTGTTTAGTTATAGCTTAGTTTTGTAGTTTTGTGGTTGATTAGGTGTGTTATTTTTTATGTGTGTGATACCTTTGTTGTTTTCCTGTCTAATGTTTGTTTATTGGTGTAGTTCTTTTCTGTAATAGACCCTTACGTGTTGTTTTTCATATATAAACTTTTTACGTTCAGTACTTTTTTTTTTTAAAGGCACTCTGAAAACATTGGATACCAGAGAGGAGTACCGAGTAGTAACTCCAATGTTAGTTGTTGTTGTAGTTGCTAAAATATTTATACCCTGTTGTATATCAAAAAATCTCAGGGTGGCTTACAAATAGCCTTAAAAAAAAGTTAAACAACTTAAAACAATTTAAAACAATGAAATAATTTAAATAAGCTTAAAAAAAGGATAAAAACAATAAAAACAGATTCAAAAGACAGAAAAGTTTTTAAAATTGTGTACAACAGTATTTGAGACGAATTAATGAGTCCCAAAGGCCTTGATGAACAGGATGTCTAAATGACACATGTGTTGGGGCCAGTTGGGCCTCCAGGGGGAGAGCATTCCACCGTTGGGGTGCCACACTTGAGAAGTCCCTGCCCCACATCCCAACACAGTGTATTAACCCCACAGATGGGACACGGAGGAGTGTCCACCGGCAGTTCCTCAGGCAAGCACATATAGGGGAGAGGCGTTTCCTCAAATACCAAGGCCCCAAGCTGTTCAGTGCTTTAAATGTCATCCCAGGCACCTTGAATTCAGTCCAGAAACATATCGGCAGCCAGTGCAATTCTTTTAAGACAGGCATTACAAGCTGTCTATACGGTATTCCAGCCAAGAGTCGAGCTGTTACATTTTGCACTACAAGCAGCTTCCAAATCTTCCTCAAGGGCAGCCCTACAAAGAGTGCATTGCAGTAATCCAGCCAAAAGGTTTACCAGTGCATGGACTAGTGTGGCTAGGTTGTCACTTTCCAGAAAGGCTATAACTGGCGCACCAGGAACCAAGCACTCTGAACCAGAGAAACCATTTGGGCCTCTAGTGACAGAGATGGATCTAAGAGTACTTGCAAGCTACAAACTTGCTCTTTCAAGGGGAGTGCAAATCCATCCAGGGAAAGCTGTTTACCCAGTTCCTGCATCCAAGCACCACCAATCCACAGAGCCTCTGTCTTATCAGAATTCAGCTTCAGTTTATTGGCCCTCGTCCAGTCCATTACAGCATCCAGGCACTGGTCCAGCATCTCCATAGCCCCAGCTGACTCCAAGGACAAGGAGATGTAGAGCTGAGTGTTAGCAGCATATTGATGGCCCTCTGCTCCAAACCTCCTCGCAGCCTCCCCCAGTGGCTTCATGTAGACATTGAACAAAACCCAAAATGTGTGCCTCATCTAATTAATGAATGCAGACAATACGTTAACTTTAAAGAGAAATACATGGGTAGGTTAACTGAAAGCAAGACCGTCATTTGGTATTTAGATACAACACATACTTGTTAATTAGCTACATCCTGATTTTCAACCTTGTTGTTATTGTTGTTCTGTGTCTTCAAATAGTTCTGGCAACCCTAAGGTGAACCTACCACAGGATGTTCTTGGCAAAATTTGTTCAGGGAGTGGTTGACTTTAGCCTTCCTCTGGGGCAAAGAGTGTTTCACTTGCCCACTGGGTTCCCATGGCTGAGCAGAAAAAGGAAAACACAGATATAAGATGCACTGACCCAAAAAGAAAAAAATGCACAGATATAAGTTGACACAGATATGACACCTGGCTTGACCACAGTACATGTGAAAAGGACCTAGGAGTCTTAATAGATCACAAGCTGAACATGAGTCTGCAGCATGATGTGGCAGCTAAAAAGCCCAATGTGATTCTGGGCAACATCAATAGCATAGTGTCTAGGTCAAGGGAAGTATAGCACAACTCTATTCTGCTTTGGTCAGACCACACCTGGAATATTATGTCTAGTTTTGGACACCACAGTTCAGGGAAGCTATTGACAAGCTGGAACATGTCCAGAGGAGGGTGACCAAAATGGTAGAAGGCCTGGAAACCATGAAACCCTATGAGGAGCAGCTTAGGGGGCTGGGTATGTTTAGCCTGGAAGACGGAGGGTTAAGAGGCAACATGATAGTTATGTTTAAATATTTGAAGGGATGTCATATGGAGAATGGAGCAAGCCTGTTTTCTGCTGCTCCAGAGAATAGGACATGGAGCAATGCTTCAAACTTCAGGAAAAGAGAGTCCATCTAAACATTAGGAAGAACTTCATGATGGTAGAAGCAGTTCAACAGTGGAATGTGTTGCCTCAGAGTGTGATGAGTCTCTTTCTTTGGAACTTTTTAAACAGATGTTGAAAGAGCATCTGTCAGGAATGCTCTGACAGTGTATTCCCGCAAGGTAGGGGGTTGGACTCGATGGCCCTTGGGGTCTCTACCAACTCCATGATTCTATGAGCAGGGATTTGAACCCTGGCCTCCATAATTGTAGTCCAAAGTTCATACCACTACACCATGCTGGCTCACTGCCAACATCGCATGTCATAAATGGCGACTGTCTCTTATTGCTATTTTGAAAACCTGGGAACACGAGCTAGGATGAATTTCTTTCGTTGCATTTTAACCTTTAATGTTTATTTCCAGCCATTAATTCCAATGTCAATGGAGCAAAGGGTCTTCTCTTGTTTTAGTTGTACTTTAAAAGAACTGTCCATCATGATAAAACCTATAGGACATGAAGTTGGGTTCAGCACTTTGGATAATTCCTTTACAGTTTGGATTAAAGCCCAGAACGGATTCACTAGTCCACTGAGTTTGCAGCCACAGTCGCCACTGTTCTTAACAACTTATATTTCCATTTCCTTTGTAAAGTTTCCTTTTTTAAAACTTGCTAGCCCTGTAGAGTAATGACAAGTCATACTGGAAAACTTCTTGAATGGAACCGAATGGCTTTTGCCAGATAGAATAAATTTCTGTGGAAAATTTAAAAAAAAATTAATAAAACTTTCCCTTTTCCCACAAAAACAGGGACTAGAGCTACTGTATTGCCTGCTTGAGGAGAATATTAGTTCATTTCTTTCTTTAGAGGGGACAGTTACAAATAAACCCCACTCTTCAGCTAACCAATGCATGGATCAGAAGACCAGTACCAACAATTTTTGTGCATGCGTGTCACTGTGTGAATAGGCATCCTTTCAAACATTACATTTGTTGCTGGCCCAGCTACAGGTATCTCTTCTATCTGGGCATGGGGGAGTTAAAACACACCCTCTTGCAAGGGAACAGGGCTGATTTTTGCAAAGCCGAACAATTATTCTTAGCAGCTGGCACAGGGTTGCTACCTGACAGCCAGAAGACTGTTGGATGACACCCCTCTGCAACCGTAAGATTAATGCCTGGGAGGTTGATTAATGTGCGCTGCTCCTGGTATCTTGGCCGAATCCTTCTAGCCCAGCAGCCAAAGGCCTGGATAGAGTTAGACCCTCCTTCGGAGAAAGGCCTTATCTGAAAAGCCTCAGGCACAGTTCATTTATATTGTCACCGAGTTCTGAATTGGCCCTTTCAGTCCTAGGAGTGCAGCCAGCAGGTCCCATCCTCACATTATTATGGAAACACAGATGCTGGAAACTTCCTCCTTTTCTAGGCCTGCCTTGAGTTGCCAGAATTGAAACTGGTGAGGGCTCCTGTACCTTTAGTTAGGGTTGCCAGATTGGAAACTGGAAGGGGCTCTTGTACCTTTAATGAGGCTGTACCTGTGCCAAATGGGGGAATTTCCTCAGACGCTTTGTTATGTTACCTTGTTATGTGACAAGCCACACTTGCTGAATTTCCCTCTTCTACATAACCATTAAAGGGACAAGAGGCATCTCCAGCCGTCATTCTGGCAACCCTGTTTAATGGTTATGTAGAAGAAGGAATTTCACCAGGTGTTGCTTGTTACCTGGTTGGATGACAAGCAACCCTTGTGGAAATTCCCCTCTTCTTCCAATTAATTCACCTCTGTTGCTGCTGAGCTCTGAAAAATACTAAAGTACATATACTATATATACTAAAGTGTATTAAAATCGATATTTTAAAATTAAAGTTGATGAATATTACCGCTTGTGCTCAGCAGCTTTAGATACAACAGGCTATTTAGTTTGATTCGAAACCAGAGTGTAAATAGGCCCAAAGGACTGGTCGTTTTGTTTTGATTTCTGTAGGTCTGGCCTCGGAGCTCCTAGGTTCTGGTGCTGCCGGGCTCCTTCCGGTCGCAATGGGACTACTTGGCTCCCGAGCCAAGCTCAGATCGCCCATGCTGTGAACATGATGGATGGCTCGACGGGGTGCCTAGGCATCGGGATACGGAATGGGTTTTTTGGGGGGTTTTTTGCAGCAGGAGGAGCGTCCTCTGAATGGAAATTTTATCAGCCTGTTTCTGTCTAGGCTACTTAGTTATCAGCATTGCTATTTCAGCCGGTGCAAGCGGAGCCTTCCCCGAAGCCCCGCCAGACGCGGGGGAAGAGCCGGGCGGGAGGTGGAAGACTCGCAGGGCGGTTACTGGCGACGGGGCCAGGAGGGGGAGAGGTCCCTGTCGTCAGAAAACTGGGATTCGTGCCAGCATCCCAGCGTTCACAGAGATAGGGAGGGCTCTCTGGAGACAAGGTTGACCTGAAGGTCTCACCTCAGTCACTGAGCGAAGCGGGACGGGTGAAAAGCTGCACTCCGGGGGAGATAAGGAAGGGGAAGTGGCAGCCAAACTCCCACGGTCTCTTTCGGCCTTGCTGGAGATGAGGTGGGGCGCATCGTCTTCCAGCATCTCCGACCCCCAAACGTTAGCACAAAACCGTAGACGTTTTTTTTTTTGAAAACAGCTTTTTTCAAAAAAGAGCATCAAAAACCTTGTCCTCAATAGCTTTCCCAGTCTTCTGGTTAATTTACATTCTGGTTTGAACTCAGTTCAAAGGTATTCTGCAGTGTCTGGGTTAATTTATGATTTCTTAATTAATGTATTTTATAGGCAACTAGCTTATATACCTGGTGTCGCCTGGGATTTTATTTTCTCATAGGTAATACTTGTTAGAAAGAGCTGAGCTCCCGTGTCTCTAATTCCTCAAACTGTCTTGTCCAGTACCTGTAACTTTTCCCCATATTCCCCAATCCAATCTGTATTCAGAGTTATTAAGGTACAGAGGTAGGGTTCCTGAGGGAATACATTGCCCTCCTCCTTGCTGCTAGGCCTCATCTCCATAGCAACTGGCCAGGCCCACGAACTCTCCGGCTGAGAATTCTAAAGAGCCCTCCCTAAACTGCAAACCTCAGGATTTCATAGAATCTCCTTAGGCAGCCAATCATACGAGGTCTCCGCCTGACATAGCCAATCATGTTGTTGGACTGCAACTCCCATCTGGCCTAGTCAATGTTTAGGGATTGCTGTAATGTGCCTTTAACTCTACTCTGACTTATGGCCATCCTATCATAGGGATTTCTTGGCAGGATTTATTTACAAGAGGCTTGCCTTTTAGGCTGAGAAAGCACAACCTGTCCAAGGTCATCTAGTGGGTTTCCACAACTGAGCACAACTAAATTTAACCCTGCTTTCCCAGAGTCCTAGTCCAAGATTCAAACCATTATTCCACGCCGGCTCAGTTTTTATGCCTTACATATAATTATTACTGCTTACGTATTGTCTGCCCCTCTTTTCTTTTAACAGCTCCATAGAAAACTACAGAAATATTTATTTACAGAAACACATCAGGTTAATTTGAGGAATACTTTTTAACACATCTTGACACATCTCTCTTTTACCTCTGATTTACTGAATCTTTCCAGATTTTTCTGCTTCTAGGAAACACCATCTCTCTCTCTCTCTCTCTTTCAATTTACATTTTGATTTTTCAATCAACTGCATGTATTTCATATCCTCTTATTCTTATTACATCTTTCCAAACATACTCTGGGCATTGTTGAAGAACAGTGCTTCAAGGAAATCAGTTTTTAAAAGAACTCTAGAGAAAAACAAGGTCCACGATTTTTTTGTTTGGCCTGAAGATATCTGTGTAAAAGGTGTTTTTTTTTTAATTGCTCCTCAATAAAAATCAAACCTTCTCTTAGATATGACATTTTTAAGTGTTTTTTTTTAAATTACAGCACTGAAAAGAAAAGCTACTTTGCTATTGGTATAACAGCCCGGTGGAAAGAAGATTCAGGATGCCCAAAGAACGTGTACAGCCTAGTGTCAAGAACAGAAATTGCTAAATTTCTACCACAATCACAGACTTATTGTGTTGGCCCATACTAGAGATATAATCTCTCACTCTCACGTCCTACATCTACAATGTGAGGTAATTCCTTTCGCCTACCCCACAGGACTGTTACTAAGGCTGTAATCCTATGAACACTTATAGTAGGAGACAGTGCCATAGAACTTAATATGACTGATTATTCTATAATGCTAGGATGGGCAGATTTCAGGCTTATTGTATATACTTCAGGGGTCAGGGGATTGCATATTTTTTTAAATTATAATTTTGAAATCTACAAACCAGAGGCAGCATCAGACCTAGTATAAAAGCTAAGTAAACTACATTTTAGGATCTAATGTATGAGATGCCTCTATCTTTTTTTAACTGAATTTCAAGTTTGTGGTAATGCTCGTGAACTTAAACTAGCTTCAGGCATCTTAAACTTGCCATAGCTTAGGGTAGGAATGGATAACCAGGGACTGTACCTGCCAGCAGCAGCTCTTGCTTTCCACCATATCATTGGGGCAGTGAATCCATTCCAGATTTTAATCTGAACTTTAAGGGAGCTATTGAAGGTGCTGAATCTATTTGGGGAGGTTATGCTGCGTGTATTCATCCAAAATTTTAAGAAAGTGCCCAAAGTGTTGAATCCTATCTCCTGAACAGGTTCAGCACTTTGGATAGCTCCCTTAAAGTTCAGGCTAAAACCTGGAGTGGATTCACCACCTCACTGACATGGGACCTACCAGCTGCTCTGGGCACCCACCCACCCCAGTTTTCCACCATCACCCCCAACATCCACAGGCTGTACCTACTCCTTCTTCTTCAGAGCTAGAAATTACTGAACAGTCACTTTTGCTCAAATCCAAGCTATCTCAGCCACTCAAAAGATGCAAGTGTACCAGAGCTAAACAGGCACATAACCTGGCTGCATTTTATAGTCCTTTCACATAAAATCATTCCAGATTATCATACGCTTTCTTCATTTTAGCAGTATAACTCAGGGTAGTGAAAAACAGGGGTTGAAAGGTCATTTTGTTGCTTGATTTTTCAAAGGATTGGAAATCAGAAATTTTGCTTATTGGCCACCCCAAGATCTGCCAGTAGACCCAGATCTGCCTTCTGCTCATCTCTGCAGTAAGACACTTGCAAGGTTGCACTCTGTTTAGAGGCTAAGGGTATGTCTGCAATGGACAGCCACTGTTTTTTGATATGACTTTCCCTGCTCTGGTTCCATCCTGGGGAATCCTGGGGTGTGCAATTTATTTATTAAAATATTTATCTTTTGCCTTCTACCATGACATCTCAGGGTAGCATACAATGCAAACAATTTGAACATTTTTTTAAAAAAAATACAGATAAACAGTATAATATAATTTAAATAGAACATAAAAAGCCTATTAAACATGTCACCAAGTCCAGCAGAAAAGGCTAAAACAGCTAAACTATGTACATGTACACTTATTTGAAAAGGCTTTAATAGCAAGCCATGTTTTAACTTGTTACCCAAAAGAAACCAGGGTTTGCTCCAATGGGGATTTTATAATCATGGTGTCACAGCAAAGAAGACCCTCTTCCAACTCCCTGAGCAAAGTATTGCTCCCACTAGTGGGATATAGAAAAGAGCTCCTCCAGCAGATCTCAGTGTATGGACAGGTATATATAGGGAGAAATTATTCTTGAAATATCAAGGTCCTAAGCCATTTAAGGTTCTGAAGGTCAACACTAGCACCGTGAATTTAGTCTGGTAGCAAACTGGCAGCCAGTGCTGCTCCTTGAAGACCTGTGTTGCACATTGTCTATACGACAATCTGGCCAACAATGCTGCATTTTGAACTAGCTCTGGCTTCTGAGACATCCTCAAGGGCAGCCCCACATACAATACATTGTAGTAGTCTAATCAGGAAGTAACCAGTGCAAGAACTAAGTTACCCCTGTCTAGGAAAAGCCGCAGCTGGACCCGTGCACTCTGAGCCATAAAGTTCCCCTGGGCTTTGGTCACTAATTGAGTATAGTTACGTGAAGCACTTGAAATTCTCTATTATACTTCAGGAGAATAGATTAGAAACTCTTCAGCACGGACTTCTAAGTCCCTCACCAAACTACAAATCCCAGGATAGAGCCAGAACATGCTGCTATAACTGTAAAATATATCTACACTGCAAAGCATGGATCTCACTGCCTTTCGGGAAAAGAGACAGGGCATATTTCCTCAAATCAAGAAGGATGCTTTCTTCATCACCCATCTTCCTCTTGGCTGCTTCCTCCAACGACATTGCACCTCTTGTTCTGCACAACACAGGATTTTGGGTGCCCTCTTCATCCATACGCCTTCACGTCCAGGACCTTTTATCTCCTTTGACTTTCCTGTTTTTCTTCCTCAGCAGGGCAATTTTTGAGCTTCACAAAGAGCTCTCATTGGCTCTCCACCGACACATTTCCTCCTGGGATGAATGCAGGCCCAGATACCACCAAAGACAGGCAGTCTGAGGACAAAGTTCCGGGGATTCCTCCGTCTGCATCTTACTGTCCACCACATAGCCCTGTAGGAAGAAGGTTACAATCTGCATCAATAAGGTAGCCAAACAGATGAGGTCAAAGGCTTTGGAAGCCTTGAGTATCTCTACCAAGGAAAAATATATATATATATCGAGAGAGAGAGAGAGATAAAGAACAAACAATACCATTTGGAGGAAGGTCAGATGGGTTAATTCAGTTCATCTTTCAGCTTCAGTGTGATTCTTGTCTTTCTTAGCATCCCATAACTTTCATTCTAACCAGGTTGTGCTTAATTGGGGTAGGGGGTTGTTTTTTGGATTTTTGTTTTGATTTTTTGGGGGGAGGGGTTCATCTGCAAAGATCTGGTGATGGAAAAGAAGGAGATGTTGGAAACCAGAGAAAACTATGGATTCCTGAAAAAAAGGCAAATTGGCCCTAAATTTTGAGAATGTGGTTAACAGTGTCTCCTGCTTCAGAACCAAACTAGAGATGCCTTTAAAATAAATGGATTTGTTATCGCCACATTTGCTCCAATGGAGGTCCAGTTTTTCATGCAGTCTGGGGGGGGGGGGCAGTCTATGTGCAGACTTGGAAATAATCTCAACTGAGTTCACTGGATTTTCCTTATGAGTAAATATTGCTGGAACTGGGTAGCTAAATGCCACCAAAATAGGAGCAGGCTTGGAAACCACGAAGCCCTAAGAGAAATGGCTTAGGGAGCGGGGTAAGTTTAGCTTGGAGAAGAGAAGGTTCAGAGGGGACATGATAGCCATGTTTAAATATTTGAAGGGATCTCATATGGTGGACGGAGCAAGCCCGTTTTCTGACACTCCAGAGACCAGAACACAGGACAATAGATTCAAACCACAGGAAAAGAGATTCCACATAAATATTAGGAAGAACTTCTTGATGGTAAAAGCTGTTCAGCAGTGGAATCTGCTGCCTTGGAATGTGATAGAGTCTCCTCCTTTGGAGGTTTTTAAACAGAGGCTGGATGGCCATTTGTCAGGTGTGTTTGATTGTGTGTTCCTTCATGGCAACATGGGGTTGGACTGGATGTCCCTTGTGGTCTCTGCCAGCTCTACGATTCTATGAAAATCCTCAGCCATCCGTATTGGACCTATTCAACAGATACAGTTATTCCCAGCGAGGAATGAAATATGTTGTGCCTGTTTGTCATATAGCTGTTAGAGATGATGAGGCTTCATGGTAGGTGGGGAGGCATAGGCCATTTCCGCATGAGACCGTTATAGCGCTATGATTCCACTTTCAACATCCTATGGAATCCTGGGGTTTGCAGTTTCGGGAGGGCCCGGCTGGCCCCTCCCGAAACTGCAAACCCCAGGATTCCATAGGATGTTGAAAGTGGAATCATAGCGCTATAACAGCCTGGTGCAGAAATGGCTATAGCCACGACTTCGGTTCAGCATTATAGACGTCGCCGAAGACACAGGACTTTCAGCCCAGGTTTTAAGAGCTAAGCACTCAAAGACATTTTCCTGGATGGATGGGTTTGTCAGTTGCAAACTTCTTCTTAAAAAAACAAAACAGAAATGAAATCAAACAACCCTTGAGTTTGTGGCTCACACACACGCTTGTCATAACGGTTTCGAGACAAGTGTAGTAATGAAAACACTTGAGTCACAGTTGCTCATATTTCAACTTAGCCACTAGATGGCACTGCAAATTAACCAAAGAGAAAATCCAATTTCGTCACGATAAACCTCTGAATTGGAGTGGCTCTGATTTGTAATGCATATGTGTGCTCAGGCTTGCTCACACAAACCTCTTCAGCAGGCAGAATGAAAAGTCACCATTCTTCACTTGAAACAGACTACTTTTAAAAACATAAAGAAGGCAAGCACAAAACACATAATCAAAAATAGATTTATGCTAACAGCCTTGCAGCACCTAAAAGACTACCACATTTGTTAAGCTAGGTGGGTTCTAATATTTTCCCTGTCCCTTTTTAAAAAGCAGTCATAGGTTGGTCATTCTCCGGCTCTTTAGCACATAGCCTGTTTCAGGGACATGTTGCATATCTTTCTTAGAAGATCATCAATTTCACATTTGAGTTCTTTAAGAACTCTCAGATGGACTGCAGCTGGAAATGGTGGCCTGTTTGAAATTAATGAACAAGGTCCAAACTGTCTTTTGTCATGATAGTTTGCCACAGCTCCTCGTCCTTCTCACTAAGGGCCTTTTCTCACAATGATAGTGCTATGAATCCACTTAACCTGCCATAGTTGCATCCAGTGGAATCCTGAGATTTGCAGTTTAAGGAGGCATATTTCGAATTCTCAGCCAGACACCTCAGATGCCTCGCTAAACTACAAATCCCAGGATTCTAGAGTATGCAAGCAGGGCAGTTAAAGTGAAATCATAGTGCTATAATTGTGGAGTATGAAAGGATCCCGATAAATTCAAGCATGGGTATTTGCAGTATGTCCTCAGCAGCAAAAACTAATGAAAATGATTCATTTAGCTTCTCTTAAGTGGTTTTATGCACCCTTGGTAATCTTTTAATTGCCTTTCTGTCTGATTTCTGGTTCCTGACCTATTTAAAGAACTCTTTATTGTTGGTCTGGACAGTGTTCTGCATATGCTCTTCAAAATCCTTTTTTCGCATCTCTAATGGTCTTCCTGCTGTTCCTGTAGGAAAAATGGTTTCCCTTTTCTTTCACTAGCTTCGAGGGAGATGGTTCCTGAAGGAAATCTCTTCCTCTCTGATGCTACTTGTTAACCATGCCTGTTACCTGTTAACCATGCCTGTTACCTGTTACCACACCAATGAGACACAGTGGAGACTCTCTCCAATAGATCTCAGTTTTCCAGCAGGTATATATAGAGAGAGGGGCTTCCTCAGTCTTAGAGGTCCCAAGCCATTTAGGGCTTTAAATATTATTGCCAGCAGCTTGAGTTCAGAACAGAAAAAATATTGGCAGCCAGTGCAATTGCCAGTGGCATACCTAGGGCCAACAGCGCCTAGGGCAAGCATGGAAGTTGTGCCCCGAGGTGCTGCTTCTCCCGCTGCCGCCACCCTGGTCTGAGGAAGACCCCGGCAGGAGCAGAGGGGGGCGGCGGTGGGCCAGGCCCGGGTGGGAGGGCTGTTGCTGCTGCTGCTGCCACCACCACCAAACTGGGTGAGTAATGACCCTGGTGGGGGTGGGCCAGGCCCAGGTGGAAGGGTGGAGAGGTGGCTTTTTTGCTGCCCCCTAGCATTGCTGCCCAGGGCATGTGCTCCAGTTGCCCCACCCTAGATACGCCTCTGGCAATTGCTTCAGGTGTTTATGATATCTGAGTGCAATTCCAGTAAGCAGTCTATTTGCTGCACTTTGCACTAGCTGCAGTTTCCAAATCATCCTCAAGGGGAGCCCCACGTAAAGTGCATTGCAGCAAAACTGCCGCAATGCACTTTACACGGAGCTCCCCTTGAGGAAGTTACCAATGCACAGACCACTGTGGATAAGTGATCTCTGTCCGCTGATGGGCCAGCTGAAACTGGCCCAAAGCACTCCACCAAGTCTATGTGGGCCTCCAGTGACAAGGATGCAATTGCTCCTTCGGGGGAGTGCAGCCCATCCAAGGAAGGCAACCTACCCAATTCCCAGGCTCAAAAACCACCGGTCCACAGAGCCTTCATCTTATCAGTATTTAGCTTCAGTTTCTTCATCCTCATCTAGCCCACGACAGCATCCAGGCACTGCTCCGGCAGCTCCACAGCCCCAGGTGACTGTGATGACAAGCAGAAGTAGAGTTGAGTTATCATCAGCATCTTGATGGCACCCAGCTTCAGAACTCCTAATGACCTCTCCCAGCAGCCCCATAGATGTTAAGCAGCATGGGAGACAAGATTGAGCCACGTGGCACCCCACAGCACGACGGCCATGGGGCTGAGCAGGAGTCCCACAATGCCGCTCTCCAGGCCTGACCTTGCAGATAGAAGTGGAACCACTGTAAAGGCAGTGCCTCCTACTTCCATCTGCCAGAGCTGGTCCAGTAAAATCCCATGATCAATGGTTATCAACAGCTACTGAGAGATGCTGAAGCAGATAGATCTGGAAGAAATGGATAAATTGTCTGATTTGATTAAGGAAAGGTTATTGCTATAGAGACATTTCTTAAGGACCGGAAACCCCTTATAGACTTTTTGTGAAAAAAGGAAAATGACTTGGTAACTTTTTGCTTTGATTATTAGAAAAGCTAGGATATCAAAAGAACGGGGAATTTTGGAGACTGTAATTTTGGAGAGAGAGTTATGAACATCTGTATGTGTATATAACCACTGAAAAGAAGATCGGAAGTTACATTTTTTTTCTTTCTCTATTTTAGTTTTGCACTTGTTAATTCATATTTTATTGTGTTCTAGTTTTTTACCCTTTTTTCCAATTTCTGTAACTCTTAAAAGAATTTTTTTCTTTTAAGAAAATAAGAATTTAAAAAAAAAATTTAAAGAAAAAAATCTTAACAAAAATTATTTTAAAATACAGCTGCTGAGAAATCCAGGAGGATCAACAGGGTAGAACTTCTACTACCTTTCCCCTGGAGCAAATTGTCATTCAGGGCAACAAAGGTAATCTCCGCCCTACACTGTTATAGTGCTATTATTCCACTTTCAACATCCAGTGGAATTCTAGGGTTTGTAGTTTATTGAGGCCAAAGAACCTTCTGGCTGAGAATTCTAAATGCCCCTCCCTCAGCTGCAAACTCCAGGATTCCATAAGAGGTTGAAAGTGGAATAATAGCATTATAACAGTGTAGTGTGGAAATGGTCCAAGACTGTCTCGGTACCATATCCTGGCTTGCAGCCAGACTGAAATGGGTCTAGATAAATCTGCTTCCTCCAAGAGCATCTGAAGATGCCGAGCCATCACACATTCAAGCATTTTTCCCAAATATGGGACATTAGGGGTAGGGCAGTAGCTCTCTGGGTCCAGGGTCTTCAAGAGAGGGTCCACTACAGCCTCCTTCAAGGCAGCAGGCACCTCCCTCTGACATAATAAGACATTTATCACCCCCTGGACCCATCCAATATATCTGTCTGCTAGATCTTAGGAGCCAAGATGGGCAAGGGTCAAGACAACATGTGGTGGGACTGACTAATTCAGATGTCTCGTCCACAGCATCAGGCTGCAACAACTAAAATGGATCCCAAAAAAATTGACCAGACAGTGCAGTGGCCACCTCCCTAGACTTTACATTTCAACTTCCTTTTTATCATTTCCCTCCTTTCACAGAAGTTTCCTGACTTGTAATAAAATGTGACTGTGTTGGAGCTTCCTGCCGT
Source organism: Cyclura pinguis (assembly GCA_030412105.1). Taxonomy (NCBI): domain Eukaryota; kingdom Metazoa; phylum Chordata; class Lepidosauria; order Squamata; family Iguanidae; genus Cyclura; species Cyclura pinguis. Next base: position 8,514,271 of record CM059599.1, on the reverse strand, counting down.
TTTCCCACTCAAACATGAATCAAATTTTGTAGCAGCTGCTTTCTGTTTCCAGTTGGCCACATTTACCCATCCTTGATTTAAGGGGTCTGTTCACATTGGCAGAGGACCAGTATGGTATAGTGGTATAAGTGCTGCATTAGGACTCCAGGAGACCAGGGTGCGAATCCCCACTCAGCCACAGAAACCCACTGGGTGGCTTTGGGCAAGTCACACACTCTCAGCCTCAGAGGAAGGCAAGGACAAACCCTCTCTGAACAAATCAGGCCCAGAAAACCCTGTGATAGCTTTGCCTTAGGGTCACCATAATCCAGAAACAACTAGAAGGTAAACAATAATACAACAACAATTGTCATTGGGACTAACAATTGAATATAAGGCCAAAATGCCCTCCAGACATTTAGTATAAAGTGTAAAGGCAACGTTAAGATACTTAGAATCATAGAACTGTAGAGCTGGAAGAGACCACAAGGGCCATTGAGTCGAACCCCCTGCCATACAGGAATATACCATAAAGCACTTCTGACAGATGGCCATCCACTCTCTGTTTAAAAACCTCTAAAGAAGGAGACTCTACCACACTCTGAGGCAGTCCATTCCACTGTGGAACTGCTGTTACTGTCAGGAAGTTCTTCCTAATGTTTAGACAGAATCTCTTTTCCTGAAGTTTGAAGCCATTGCTCCATGTCCTAGTCTCTGGAGCAGCAGAAAACAGGCTTGCTCCATCTTCTATATGATATTCCTTCAAATATTTAAACACAACTATCATGTCGCTTCTTAAACTTCTCTTCTCCAGGCTAAACATAGCCAGCTCCCTAAGCCACTCCTCACAGGATTTCAGGATTTCCAGCCCTTCTGTCATTTTGGCTGACCTCCTCTGGATGCATTCCAGCTTGTCCATATCCTTCCTGAAGTGCGGTGCCCAGAACCGGACACGGTATTCCAGCTGCGGCCTGACTACAATAAGTAATAACAATAGTAATAATGTAGTGGTGGGTTTTTTTTTATTACCAGATAAAATTACGAAGCAGTTTTGTTGCTGGACTTGCACTTTTTGTCTGAAAAATCTGTGTATTTTGGCTACATCTCATGATCACTGCCTCAGCACTGAGATCAGGACAGAATGTCACAAGTCAGGTTTGTAATGCTAACCACAGGCAAAGCATGGGAAGAAGACTTTTTCAGCTGACCCCACTGACAGAGCAGTTTTAAGGAACCAGTCAGCTAAATAACAGAGGAGGGGGGAAAGGAGGTTTAGAAAGCAAAATCTATGATGCACCACAGATTTTTTTTTTTCTTTCTGGTCTATGGGCTGATAGTGCTAATTTTTCTACAGTCTTCCGCCCACAGAGAACATCTCACAATGGCCCGCGGTCATCCAATGATGTGAATAATCACGGGAGATTTGGGGCAGGAAAAAAGGAAGTACCTCTTCACAGAGTTAAACTGTGGAATTCAGTGCCACAAGAATCACAACTTAAGTGGGTTCAGAAGCAAAATGGAGAAATTTGTAGAGAATGTAGCACTCAGTGGCTTCTAATTGTGACAGCACACATTTGCTTCATTAGAAAAACTCCACTGGCCTACCAGTTTGCTTCCAGTAGGATTCCCAGATCTCAGGGCCTGGACCCTTTTTGCCAGTCTTCAGGGCAAGGAGGAGGAATCTCAGGGTGAGAGCATTGCCTTGGAAAGTGTGTATATATAGCCCTCATTTGTAAGGCCATTTCTGCACAACACTCTTATAGAGTGATTATTCCACTTTCAACATGCTATGGAATCCTGGGGTTTGCAGTTTAGGGAGGGGCCTTTAGAATTCTCAGCCAGAGAGCTCTTGGGCCTCAGTAAACTACGAACCCCAGAATTCCACAGGATGCTGGATTCCACGGGATGCTAGCACTATAACAGTGTAGTGTGGAAAGGCCCTAGGACACTGAGAGACTAGAGTTTGAATCCCTGCTCAGCTATGGAAACTCACTGGGTGACCTTGGGCAAGTCCCACTCTCTCATCCTCAGAAGAAGGCAAAGGGAACCCCCCCGAACAAATTTTGCCAAGAAACCCCTCTGATAGCTTCATTTTAGGGTCACTTTAAGTTGGAAATGACTCGGAGAGCATGCAACAAAGGTCTGAGAGAGAGATATATCCCTCTTAGAGAGCCAGCATAGTGTAGTGGTTTGAGCACTGAACTATGACCCCGGAGACCAGGGTTCGATTCCAGCTTGGCCATGGAAACCCACTGAGTAACCCTTGTAAGGCCCCGCTTTGGGGGTCCCCAATATCAGTATGGTTGGGATGGGCACCATACCTAATTGGCATCATATGTAATTGGCAACACATTTTATTGGCTCTGATATCAAATTCAAGCCTGAAAGGTGACAGAGAAGTCAAATCAAGCGAGGGAAAGAATTTGACTGTAAATGTGAGAAGGACAGGTCAACTCCAAAATTCCTTCAGGTAAGACTGAGTCATTTGTCAGGCAAATACACACCATTCCTGTGGATAATAGGCTTAAATAGAAGCTGGACTTTTCCAGGGAATCCAACTGTGAGGAGCCCACCAGGACCCTGATTGACAGATATCCATCCTTGGTACACGTGGATTCTTTCCTCTGTTCTCATAGCACCCACAATGGACAGCTATTACAACACCCATCATGTCTTTGTCAATCAAAGCTCTAAACCCATCAACAGGCGAAAGACCCATTGCCCACAACAGGTTCCCTTTGTCTTGCATCTGGAACCTTCACAGCCACAAGCCATTTTCAGGGTACAAATACCCCTGATTCGAGGATGCCCAGTGCAGTCTCTTGAAGGTCTACCCGTCACTCTGTCCGTCTGGCTCCCGAATGAGAACTGCCCTTAGGTCCTACCTACGCCAAAATACATTTCCGCTCTTCACTACTCTTCTGGACTGGTAATTATAAATCCCCCCCAAGCCCCCAGCCTCTCTATAATTTTTCCTCCCTTTCTCTTTCAGGTAGCTCTTGTGTGAATGTGTGATTGTGTGTACCTTGTGTGCATGCATGAGTGACTTCCCCTCAATAAAATCATTTTATTAGACAATTTTGCTTGGTTTTTGGCTTGGCCTGACCCCGTAAAAATTGGGCTTAAAAGATCTCGCTAGGTTGCCCTGCCTCTCGTAGTGCTACAGCTTGTGCTCTGGCTAATTCCCATCCCCCATTATTTGGAGCGCATTGAGGTGTCCCCCACGGGACCCCCAGAAATCAGGGTAACACCCTGGGTGCATGATACACTCTCCACCCAAGAAAACTCCATTATAGGTTCGCCCTTGGGTTGCTGTAAGTCAGACATGACTCGAAGGGACACAACAACAACCGAATGAAAATGTCAAGTGTTGCTTGTCACACAACTAGGGAAGAACCCCTGCTGAAAGTCCCAACCGTTAAAGGTACAGAAACCTTCTGCAGTTTTAACTCCGGCATCCCTAACGCTGTTCTGTGGCATCAGCCTGCCTGGATTTTGAGATCTGCTGGGGAAGCCCTTCTCTCTGACGTACTACCCTCACAGTTGCACCTGGAGGGAACATGGGAAAAGGCCTTTTTGGTGACTGCTCTGAACTTTTAGGATTCACTTCCTAGAGAAGTTAGACTGGCCCTTCCAGTAACATCGATTCTTGAGAATTTTTCTTTTTGTTTGTTTCCTTTACGAACTGACTGCTTGTGGAGAAAGGGCTTCCAATAATGTGCTGTGTTGTCTGTATTTGCTGCTTTTCAAGGAACCGTCAGCCCTCCACATCTGCGGGTCTCACTTTTGCAGATTTGATTATTCACAGGTTATTTGCTGTCGCCTCTGCTGTCTCCCTAGGCCATTTCTAATTTAATAGGGACTGCAAGCCTCATGAGACTGAAAAACTGCAAATGAGGCTTGTAAATCCCTATTAAAAAGGGTGTGGGGCAGCAGCGGAGGTGGCAGCAAGCCCCGTCGGCCCCCCACTTCTGCCCTGGGAAGGGACCCTGATGCCTCGAAGGAATCCATGGTGTGTTGAATATGGCAATCATAGAATCAATACAGATGCTGACGGAAATTCTACAAAAATATGGACTGGTTGCAGGACATAAGATAAAGAAAAGACAATGATGATGACATTAAATATGACCAAAAAGGAGCAAGCTGATTTGGAGAGAAGATCCAGATGTCAATTGACCAAGAAAACAAAATATTTAGGAATTAATATAACGAAAAAGAATCAAGAATTCTTTGAAAATAACTATTTGAAGAAATAGAAGGAAATAAAAAATGATATGGAAAAATGGAAAAACTTAAACTTATCACTCTTGGGAAGAATAAACGCTTTTAAAATGTCCCTTTTACCTAAGCTTATGTTCCTCTTTCAAAACTTACCAATAACAGGAAGTGAGAAGATATTTAAAGAATGAGAAGAGGATTTACAGAAATTTATTTGGCAAGGCAAAAAACCAAGAATAAGATTCAAAATACTAAAGGATGCAAAAGAGAGAGGAGGATTTCATCTATCATCTTTGAAAACTTATTACTATGCATGTTGTTTGGATTGCATTAAGGATTGGATTCAATTAGGGAGAACGACTATCAAAGAATTGGAAGAAATAAATAACAGATTTGGATGGCATGGTTATCCGTGTTATGACAGATTAACAGTAAATAAAGAGTTCCAACAATCATTGTATCCAGAAAACATTGGTAAAGATTTGGATACAAATAAAGCGGAAATATTATACAAAAATCCCAATATGGACTTCACCACAAGAAGCTTATGGAATTGCTTCAACAAAACAAGGAAACCTATTAACATATCAAGAACTTTTGAAATGGGAGGGGGAGAAACCTAGAAGGTGTACAACAGAAGAATTAAAAGAAAAAGGACACGAGCTAAACTGGCTCCCATGACGACAACTTAAAGAAAGATTTAAAATGGATCAAAAATTATATGGATTTGAGAGAAGAGAAAATGAACTAGATATATTGATGAAGGGAGACCAAAAGAAGAGACTCTCTAAACTCTATAAATTATTATTGAAAAGAGAAATGGAATCAGAGGTAGTCAAAGACTCAATGGTCAAATGGGCTCAGAATGTGGGACATCCAGTTGAACTAGAAGTTTGGGAGAGAACATGGAAAATGGACATAAAATTTACCCCAAATTTAAATTTAAGAGAAATTTTTTATAAAATGCTTCATAGATGGTATATGACTCCAATAAGATTACAGAAGATAACTAAATCTGGGACTGGGAAGTGTTGGAAATGTGATGAAAAGATTGGATCTTTTTTTCCATATGTGGTGGACTTTTAGAAGGGCGAGGAAATTCTGGAAGGGAGTACATGATGAAATTCAAAGAATTTGCAATTTGAATGTTGAAATGATACCGGAGTTTTATCTGTTAAATATGTCAGGACAACACAGACAGATAAGAAGTCCTCAGAAGATATTGTTATATTTGATAACAGCAGTGAGGTTGTTGTATGCACAACATTGGAAAGAAAACAAAGATATAAATCTGGGAAAAGTGGAAGTTGAAAGTTTTAGAGATGGTAGAAATAGAAAAATTAGCATTTTCTTTGAAAAATAAACAAATACAGAATTTTGAAAGGGAATGGAAAGGAGTACTGGATTGGGTAAAGATATAAATTTATAAGATGTAAAAGACATGGAAATAAGATATAAATGTAACCGCTTTTTTATTGTTAATAGAAATGTAACTGCTCTTCTTTTGTGTAAACAGAAACAATGTTGTTTCAACTGGAGATTATAAGCAGAAGTGGGGGTGGGTGGGATACATTGAAAGATGATGTAACCCACTCGTGTTTCTTTTTTATTTTGTAATTAAATTTTAATAAAAATATATAAAAAAAAAAGAATATGGCAATCATACTTTTTTGTGTGTTAAATATGGTTTGGGAGGGCCTGGAGTTATTAACCGTTTTTCCACTTTCATGGGGGTCCTGTGCCCCTAACCCTAGCAAACATGGAGGGATATCTGTATATGCTTGTAAATGGCTTTTAATGCCATTTTAAGTTTTTAACTTTTAAAACTTTTAATATTTTAACTTTTACATATCTTTTTTAAGTGGTGTGAATGTTTTTCTTTATTTGTGTTGAGTCCCAGGTACTGCTGGCAATAAGGGACTGTCAAAGTTCCTGACACGCAGGATCGACAATCAGGAGACAGCTGGTAGCAACTTTGTGTTTTACCTAAACACCAAATTGAAATATTGATTTCAGCAAATCGGTCCACATATTTCTCTGTAAAATCCACATGTTCATATTCATTAATTACACGATACACAGATTTCTGCCTTCCTGAAGGACCCACACTCCAAAACACAGTTGGTTTGTTTTTCATTTCATTTTGTTCAGTCTATATCCTCAAATAGAGGGTATCCCTTATAATAAGGGACACCTACCAGCCCTATAAGGGGCAAGCTTTCTGACCTTCAAATAAGGGACATCCCTTATATCCCTTACAATAAGAGAGACCTAACTATCTTAGTCCTAAGGAAGAGGAAAAGGTAGGATATATGACTGTCCAGGATCAAAGGCACTATATCCCTCAATAGCAACCTAGCTAATACAAAATGGAAGGTATCGTTGTACAGTTGGCCCTCCACATTTGCAGGTGTCGCTTTCATGGATTTGATTATTTGTGATAATCTTCCCATCTCCCCCCTCCGGTACTTCTTTTCTGGGAGAACCTTCTCTCTTGGCAGCTCCGATCAGGCTGTGCAACCCTTTAAAAACCCACCTCTGGTCCTCCTGCTCTTCCACCTACCGCCACCTGGCCAGCTAAAGACGGCTCGCAATCCAATTTCTCAGCACCACAAACCCTCTCCCAATATCCCAAAACACACCCAAGGAAAGAGATGGACAAGAGAGAGGAAGTCCAGGGCCACCGTGTCAACTCACCCCCTTTCTCTCTCCTTTCCTGGACCTGGTTTGGACCCCGGACGCCCACTCTCCCCACCTTGCCTCGGTCCCCTTGTCACAGACGCCCACATTTTGATATCTGCAATTTTTCCAATTTTGGGGAAGGTTCTACACTCCTAATCCTGGTGAATGTGGAAGGCTGACTGTACGTGTTTTGTGCTTGTGGACTTCCCAGAAACAGCCTTGTCGCGGCTGAAGGAAACCAGGCGCTGGAAGTTACCTATGAGCCTTTGCTTCTCATTGGATGAGCTGCTGTGATGCCGCATAAACCTAGCAAGTAGAGCTGGACCTTCAGGACTCGGCTCCTTCCCACCTACTCACAAAAATGGCTCAGAAATGAAACATGAGCAATAGCCTATTGAATACCATATTGGCTCAGGAAAGTGAATTCTCACACTGAGTTTTGCTACACTAGGCTTTCCTCTCCGCTCATACGCTGGAGTTTTGAAAGGCTACTGTCAACACGCCTCTCGCATCGCTGCCTTTTTGAAGGCATGTTTTGTTTTAGAAGAGGGTTAGGGTTCTCAAGTGTGATGGTCCAGAAAAAAAAAATGCACTTCTTTACACAAGAAATTCTTGGAAGTCAGTCTGTTGAAGAAGAACATGCAAAGATTTCAATTTCTGTGCACAGTGGGTTTTGGACTAACCAAGAGGGGGAAAAAAAGATTTTTACAGAAGTTTTAATCCGCAAAAACCATTTTCCAGAGGTTTTGATCTGCAGAACGTAAGCAAAGAAAGCTTTTCAGAAACATCCTTTTGGCAACTGAGGGAAACCAGGTGCTGGAAGTTACCTATGAGCCTTTGCCTCTCATTGGATGAGCTGCTGTGATATCTTTAGCTTTACTCGTGTTTGTCAACATCTGCTGGAAAAATACAGCCAAAAACAAAACAAAACAAAAAAATAAGCAAATGACCCTTCTGTTGAGAACTGTTTAGAACAGAAAATGGCAGAGCACAGAGGGGTTGCTAATACGCCAGAGGACAGGATCAAAATTCAAAATGACCTGGACAGATTGGAGAGCTGGGCCAAAGCTAACAAAATGAAATTCAACAGAGAGAAGTGTAAGGTCCTACACTTAGGTAGAAAAAATGGAATACAGAAATATAGGATGGAGGGCACGTGGCTGGATGGCACTACGTGTGAAAGGGATCTAGGAGTCTTAATAGACCACAAGCTGAACATGAGTCAGCAATGTGATGCGGCAGCCAAGAAAGCCAACGCAATTCTCGGCTGCATCCATAGGAATATGGTGTCTAGATCGAGGGAGGTACTGGTACCACTCTACTCTGATTTGGTTAGACCTCATCTTGAATACTGTGTCCAGTTCTGGGCACCCCAATTCAAGAAGGACATGCTCAAGCTGGAGCAGGTCCAGAGGAGGGTGACCAAAATGGTGAAGGGCCTGGAAGCCAAGCCCTATGAGGACAGACTTAGAGAGCTGGGTATGTTCAGTCTGCAGAAGAGAAGGTTAAGAGGGGACATGATAGCTATGTTTAAATATTTGAAGGGATGCCATGTAGAGGAGGGAGAGGGCTTGTTTTCTGCCGCTCCGGAGACCAGGACAAGGAGCAATGGATTCAAGCTGCAGGAAAGGAGATTCCACCTGAACCTCAGGAAGAACTTCCTGACAGTCAGGGCTGTCCGGCAGTGGAATATGCTGCCTCGGAGTGTGGTGGAGTCTCCTTCTTTGGAGGTTTTTAAGCAGAGGCTGGATGGCCATCTGTCGGGAGTGCTTTGAGGGTGTTCCTGCATGGCAGGGGGTTGGACTGGATGGCCCGTGTGGTCTCTTCCAACTCTACATTTCTATCATTCTATGATTCTACCTCCAGACGTTACTGCCACACCCAGTAGCCCTAGTCAGAAATCTGCTGAGATAAAGGACAGGGCTCCTATCCCTTTAATGGTTGCATAGGAGAAGAAATGTCAGTCAGTGTTGCTTGTCACAGAAGGAACAGGAACTTTGCAAAGCCCTGTTACCAGTGCAAAGCAGTTTTTAAAAAGAGATCTGAGTTGGTTGAAATGCTATTAAGGAATCACACGATCCAGGAGCCAGCTGAATGCACAAGAAATTTCTGTTGAGTCTTTCAGCAGAATCAGCAGTCCTTGCAACAGAGAAGAAAATATAATTAAATGCTAAGAAACTAGGGAGCTGGGGTGGTGGTGGTGAAAGATTATAACCCGCATGGTATACCCTTGGGATTCTGACTTTCCTTCCCTGGCCTTTTGTTTATCCACTGCCCAATCCCACTCAGCAAAGTTTGACTTTCTTGGAAGTAGCTGGTGGGAGCAGAACGTTGATGACTTCACGGTGACCTCATTCCTGTTCCAGGAGGCACACAGGAAATCGAGAGAGGTCACGGGGAAGGTACGGGTCGGCCGAAATGGTCTCAAATGGTGTATGTACTAAATAAGCCTAGCAGTATTATGCTACACGCGCTTACTTGGGAGTAAACCCCCTCTGAGTTGAATGACAGTGAGTGGCATGAAAATCTTCAGTTTCCATTTCTGCAGACCAAGTGGCTCTCCAGGACTGGTCACGAAATCTGGCAACATCATTTGCAAGAGCTGAAGGGTTTGGTTCGGCAGAGGGGGCAGATAACGGAGCAAGGTGCAGCTTTAGAGCCCCATGTAGCCCCACAAGACTGCGTTGGGGGCCCTTCAAACTCCCTAGACCACTCTTTATCTGGCCATTAAAAAGGCTGGATCATCTATCCTAGACGTTTTCAGGAGAGCCAGCATGGTGTAGCGGTTTGAACCTCAGACTACGACTCTGGAGGCCAAGGTCTGAATTCTGGCTTAGCCATGTAAACCCACTGGGTGAGCTTGGGTGAGTCACACGCTCTCAGAAGAAGGCAAAGGCAGACTCCCTCTGAACAAGTCCTGCCAAGAAAACCCCCGTAATAGGTTAGCCTTAGGGTTACCGTAAGTCAGAAATGATTTGAGGGCACACTACCACAAAAAGGCAATTCACTTTCTGTATAGACTTCCGCCTTCCTCTCACCTCACACTATTCAGTGCCATTTTTCACAACTTTCAGTCACCTCCCGATGTTTATTTTTGGCTGCCCGTGTGGCCTCTCGGAAGATCCTGGGGGCAAAAAACTTAGGGCCAGGTCCACCGCCGTTGCCCACTGTAACTTAAATGAATTAGGAAATTTTTAAATAAGCGACCTCGAAGAGCCTCCTCAGTCATCTATTTCCCCGCTCAGGTCTTGCAAACTCCGTAATAGGGTCTGTCTCTTTTCCTAATGTCTTTCACTGCACTGGTTTTGCTTCCCTTATTAGATTCTAAGGGTCAAGTGTCTCTGAGCATGTGCAGAGTGCCTTTTCCTTTCCACAGGAAACATCTTCATCCTCAAAAACAACAACTAAAGATACAGTTCTTTTCCCACCACCCACAGCATTCCTCATGTATTAAACAGGGAAACAAAAATCTTAGTTACAAAGTCAACATGCCTTTTTTAAAAACTTCACAGTGCAATACTTCCTCCTGCTCGGGCTAAGAAGATGAAATTCCAGTCAGACCAGAACTAATACTGAAGGCAGCTGACAATGCTAGTGAAGCAAAACACCTTTGGGGGTGTGGTGGTGCTGGTAACCAGGTTGATCTGATGTGCAAATACTACGCAAAGTCTCGTGACATCTTAAAGGAGGAGGCGGGTAAAGGGCATCCCCTGAAGGCTGTTTTTCTGTCCCTTAACCCCTCCAGGCCATCTCTTTTTAGACCTCACTCCCCGCAAAAGGTAAATTTCCTTCCCTGGGCCACCAGGAGCAATCATTAATCTTCCAAATAAAGTCATGTCTTTCTTCCCCAGTTTAACACTAGGAAAAATTTACCAGGGCCTAAATCCTATTAGTCTTGACCACAGCAGAGCCATAGAATCAATCAGATTGACCTACATGTGGATTCACCATTCCACACAGTTGTGAAGGTGAAGTAGAGAGGAGTAGCTCATGGATCTGAGAAAAGACAGGACAGATACGTGTGAGCATCTCAAGTATTTTTTTAAAAAAATTCCAACAAGGAAAAACAGGACACATGTGGCCAAAGAACATTAGAGTGTGGTCAAGATGGCAAAACATATTAATAAGAAAGAAAAGACAAGCTAGAAGACAGTGTAGCAGTTTGCTTTTGCCTGAGCCTACTGGGAAGGTCAGGATTCTTCCTTTTTCTCTTTTATGCCAGTCCATGCACCACTCCCAGAGGGTCCAAGGATAAAAAAGAGGGACCGAAGCCCACCAGTTACCTCCCCCACTGCGTTAAAGACTAACAAATGTTATTAAGCCATAACATTTCATTGACTGCAATCCTCTTAAATCATACACATGGAGTGTTTTCTCAGGGAGCAGACCATTATACCGTGACCTCCAACAAATGAAAAGAGGGACATGTAGGGCCGGGCAACATCAGAGTGTGGCCAAGATGGCAAAACTTATTAATGTGGAATAATAGATAAGCTAGGAGAGACTGCAGCGGTTTGCTTTTGCCTGGGCCTACTGGGAAGGGCAAGTTTTCACTCCCTCTTCTTCTCTCCCTTCTACTTTTGCACTTTGAATTTGTTTTGCAGCAACAGAATAAGTGAGAGACAACAAGGGAAAGTGGGAGGAGGATGTGTTACTGCCCTGGCTAGCCCGAGCTTTGGGGGATATAAAAAGATATCTCTTGATATCAATAATTCGGCCTCGCATACCCATTCCCTTCCACGTGCTTGCGAGGCCCCCGGACAAGCACACACGCAGGCTCGGCCGGTAATCGCCGTAATATTCCAGCACAATACAGGCAGGCCAGAAATAGCCGACTCGCAGCTTTAGGAGACCTCAAGGCAAGTGCCTCCATTAGGTCTGCACGCAGCTTTCAAAAGATCCTCTGCCTCGCGCTGGCAGCTTGATGATCTGACTACACAACGCTCAAGTACTCCGCGTTTGCATACCGGCTATCCTATTGACAATTTGGCTATAACTCAATCATTCAAATTCTGACCTTTCGGAGGCTTTGTCTCCAGCCCCAAATCTATTGTTTTCCCCAAGTCCGACCTAGCCTGTGGTCACAATTCTCCTTATAAAAACCCCTGACTTTGAGCGCTTCCTCGGATCGCTCTTGGCTTCCATCCCACCTTGCTGTCGCTTTGTCCAGCGAGCCTTCCCCTCAGCCCCACGTGCTGAGATCCACGCTCCCCAGCTTCTCCGCTTCCAACCGGGCTTCAGGACAGGTGAAGTATCCCCCAAACCAACAAGTCCTCTAAAAAACCCCTCTATCCCACTCCAACCTTTATTTCTTTAGTTACCTTGTGTGAGTGTGCCACATGCACTGTTTGATTGTGTTTTTAATAAAACCACATTTATTATTTCAACTTCTGTGTGCTCCTTGACTCGGCCTGACCCCGTAGACATAGGGTTCAAGATCCTGCTAAGTTACCCTGCCTCTCGTAACGCTAAAGCAGTGCTCAGAGCTAATGTTCCCCGCCTATTGTTGAGCACATTTTGGTGTCCTTCACGGGACCCCCGGTAAACAGGGTAACAGAGAGATTGGGGACATTTAAATGGAGCGGAAAAAGTGGGACTGTCACCAAGAGTGAGATTCATTGCCCAGCAGAGGGTCCGGATTAGCAAAGCAATGTGAGCAAGGAGATAAAGAAAGGCAAGGTTTATTTCTGCAGCAGAAATAGGTACACACTCTGTGGAGGTTCAAAGTGAGACAAAAGCACACTGCTCAGCACCCACCTTACATACACTAAACGGAGGTTCCTCGTGTAAACATTAGAAAACAACTAACACACCCTGCCTGTCTGGCACCTATCAGCATTAAACTGTCCCAGTCTGTTCATCATTTTCAGATAGTATGTGTTAATTTAACTGGTACTTAGGTGTTTCATTTCTTCACAGAGCCTTTTACCTTGAACAAGGAATGGAATTAACAGTTTCACTTTTAATGAGGAAGTTCCCTCAAGACTTCTGGGTTCAGATTAGAAACGGGGAATTTCTAGTTTTGAGCGGGTAGTTTTTGTTATAATTATTTTCAGCACAGAATAGGGAATTAATTGGGATTGTCAGTGCCAAATCAGGACAGTTGGAGGACATGGGAAAGCAGCATGCAAGTAGCTAATGTCACTAGTGCAGAACAGATTAAACACAAGCATTCCCCGACAACCAGTGCAAAAAATCAGTACTCTCTACATTTCCTTAACTGAGGTCATTTCTGCACTAGACTATTATAGTGCTAGTATTCCACTTTCAACATCCTATGGAATCCTGGGGTTTGCAGTTTAGGGAGGGGCCAGCTGGCCCCTCCCTAAACTGCAAACCCCAGGATTCCATAGGATGTTGAAAGTGGAATAATGGTGCCATAACAGTCCAGTGCGGAAAAGGCTTGAGTCAACCTATTTGAAATCCACTTTTCAAATGAGTACATTTTCCTTCTGTGGGCTCCTTTATTTTCCAGCTTTCACCATCATACATAGAAATCAGAAAAATTACCACATGGGTGATTCCAGCTGTGGCATTTAACAAGATACCTTTGCATTTGGGAATTTTATCTAGTTCCTCTCGTAGCTGTCCTTCTGGGTTTCAGCTTTCTTCTGCTTTCTTGACCAGAGTTTGCATTTTGATTAACAACTGAGACAAGATAGAGCCAATCTTTTTAACTCTTTCAGCATCTTTATCATTCCCTTTAAAACTCTAGGTAGGCAGTGACGATTACAATCACTGTGATATGTGTAAGAACTAAAATGCGAAAAGTGCAACTTGAAGGATTCCTTGAAAGTAATTGACTGCCATTAAACAAACAGTAGCTAAATGATAGCAGATGGCACAGCATAATAATCAGTTGATTAACATTATTTAATGTGAAAAAAAAGCCTTTGTCTCTATTCGAGCCACTAGAAATAGAGTTGAACCCTTTGAAGAATTTTTGCTCAGCTCTTTTGCACTGGGATGTGTGTGTGTGTGTGTTTTCTTAAGGTTACATTGTGTATTTGTTCATCCTTTATTATATAGAGACTTGGCTGTTTGGGAAATGCATGCATTTATTTGTTGCATGTGTATCCATACTCGCCAGTGTTTCATAGATGAAAACCTGAACATGTGTGGCCGAGCAATGTCAGAATTTGTCACGATGGCAAAGATTTTTATGAGAAAGAACAGACAAGCTGGGAGAGGCAGCAGAAGTTTGTGTTTGCCTGAGTCTGCAAGGAAAGGAAAGACTTCCTTCCCTCTCCTTGCTGAGTTAATTGAGTATAGTCTCCTTTCGCACTGAACTCAGTTTGCAGCAATTGGAGTAAGGGGAAGACAAAGGCGGAAAATGGAGCAAGAAAGAGAGAGAAACTGGGACATTTTAAAAGCAGGTGGAAAAGTGGGATGACAGAGGATTAATCAGGACTGTCCTTGACATGAGAAAGCAGGATAGCTGGAGAGTATGGTATCCTGCCTTTTCCCCAAGGAGCTCAACACCCTCTTACTCTCCACTTTATCCTCACAACAACCCTGTGAGGTAGGTTGGTGAGAAATCCAAAGTCACTCAATGAGTAGAAACTTGAACCTGGACCTCTCACCTCCTCAGCCATCACTTTTAACACCTACTGGCTGGCTGAGGCAAGACTTTTCATGTCTACTCTGATGTAATAATTATTCCCCAGCTAAATGTAGACAGGTTTCAGCAGGAATGGGTACACTGTGGCCTGTAGGCTATATGCAACCTTCGGGACCATTTCTGTGGCCCAAGGGCTCCCCAAGAGAGAAAGAAAGAAACTTTTATAAAATTCCGCCAAGCAGCCTCTAGGGTGCACAGGAGCATTTTCACCATGTTTTGGGGTGTTTCTGGTAATTTTATGAGGTGCCTTTTTAGAAAACATTTTGTAAAAAATGGCTCTCCTGGTCTGTAACTCCTACCAGCTTTCAGATTTAGAACTGCAGGCAATGCAAATCTACTCCATTTAATTAATCTGTTTCTAGGGCCACTTCTGCACGAGACTGTTATAGCGCTATGATTCCACTTTCAACATCCTATGGAATCCTGGGGTTTGCAGTTTCGGGAGGCGCCGGCCGGGCCCTCCCGAAACTGCAAACCCCAGGATTCCATAGGATGTTGAAAGTGGAATCATAGCGCTATAACGGTCTCATGCGGAAATGGCCTCAGTCTCTCCCTCTACATCATCAACCTTTCTATCTATTTGTCTTCAAGTTTGCTTCCAAATGAAAGCCCCTAAGGCAAGAATAAAATCCAAAATCAGATTCAGAACAAAAGCAAATGAAGATCAAAAGAAGACCAACAGTATAATTTAAAAGGACAAAAAACAACAACGACAAAAACAATAGGCAACAGCTTTTCAAGAAAAGGAGAATCATGCAACCTCTATCAAAACCTTGGGTAAACAGGACAGATTGAAGTTGGTGCTTAAAAGATAGCAGAAGGGGTGCCAAGCCAATCCGGGGAAGATATTCCCTTTCTTCCTACATGATTTTATGAGGGAATTACAGACGTCCATCATTGGGCAATACCTTTATTAGGATTAAACAAAATGTCACAAGACATTGAGCAAACTCTGGAGTTCTCCATAAGTCTTTGTCGCTGACAGGATAGTGCAGAAAACAAAGTTGAAGAATTAAAAAAAAAAATTAAAAGGATTTGAAGGGGTGTCATGTGGAGGAAGGGCCAAGCTTGTTTTCTGCTTTTCCAAAGATTAGGGCGTGGAGCAAACATTAAGAAGAACCTCCCGATGGTAAAAGCAGTTCACTCACCTTCTTTGGAGTTTTTTGATGGATGGATGGCCATCTGTCAGGAGTGCTTTGACTGTGTTTTGCTGCAAAAAATTTGCTGCAAAAAAATCAGGCTCCATGCTGTAGATCAGAGAAAGATAAGGCATAGCCCTGCAGATGTTCTTGTTATGTGTGCTCAGTTGTACTCTGAGGGTTTCTGTGTCACGATTTATTCAAGAGGTGGCTTGCCATTGCCTCCTCCGAGGCTGAGGAAAATGACTTGTCCAAGATCACCCAGTGGGTTTCCCTGACCGAGTGGGGACTTGAACCCTAGTCTTCCAGGGTCCCAATCCAGCACACAGACTACTACATCATGCCCGCTCTCCTGTTACGTGCCTTCAAATACGCTTTGGACTAAGAGGGCCCTTATCCTAGGGTTTTCTTGGCAAGGTTTATTCAGAAGTTGGAGTTAACCTGAAGGCACGCTACAAAACAACAATCCCTCAGCTCTTGCCAGGTGTGATGGGACTTCCAAGTCCAATATCTGAAGGGCTGAATGTCTCCCATCCCTGTTCTAGCCATTAGGTCTGAATTCACACTGGGCCTCAAGCACACCTAATGGCTAAAGACTGAGAGCACTATCACACGATGGTGTTATGCCATCATAGCGATGCAGTAGTCCTGCCTTTGCCTCAGCCTTATGACATGACGTCGTTGCTCTGCGGGCACTGTTGCGACACACAGTAATGTTTTTGAAAATATGTTCATTTTTCACAGTGGAAATAATCCAACACTGACCCTCCTTTCAGTCAACAGTTCAGTAGCCAGTCTGGGGGCAGGTATCTTATAACGCTTTCTTCCATCATAGCGTCGTAGCATTATAATATCATGACACAATTACAGTTACAGGAACCGATTACAGAAGCAAGGGGTGGGACAGAATCATAGAGCTGGAAGTGACCACAAGGGCCATTGAGTCCAACCCCCTGCCAGGCAGGAATGCACTGTCAAAGCATTCGTGACAACTGGCCATCCAACCATTGTTTAAAAACTTCCAAAGGAGACTCTACCACACTCCAAGGCAGTGTATTCCATTGCTGAACTTCCCTTATCATCAGGAAGTTCTTCTGAATGTTTAGATGGAATCTCTTTTCCTAAACTTTATGGTCATTGTTCTGTGTCCTAGCCCCTGGAGTAACACAGAACAGGCTTGTTCCATCCTCCATATGACATCCCCTTAAATTTTTAAACATAGCTATCATGTCGTCTCTTAACCTCCTCTTCTCCAGACTAAACGTACCCAGCCCCCTAAGGTGTTCCACATAGGGCACAGTTTCCAGGCCTTCTATCATTTCGGTCACCCTCCTCTGGACATGTTCCAGCTTATCAATATCCTTTCTGAACTGTGGTGTCCAAAACTGGACACAGTATTCCAGGTGAGGTCTGACCAAAGCAGAATAGAGTGGTACTATCACTTCCCTTGACCTAGACACTATATTCCTATTGATGTAGCCCACAATCGCATTGGCTTTTTTTTGCTGCTGCACCACACTGCTGACTCATGTTCAGCTTATGATCTATTGACTCCTAGTTTCTTTTCACATGTACTGTGATCAAGCCAGGTGTCAACCATCCTGTATCCGTGCATTTCATGTTTTTTGCCCAGGTGTAGTACCTTACACTCCTCCCTGTTGAAATTCATTTTGTTAGTTTTGGCCCAGCTCTCTAATCTGTTAAGATCATTTTGAATTCTGATCCTGTCCTACCCCTCCTAATTTGATGTTATCTGTAAATTTGATAAGGATATGAGTCTATAATGACCCACACGAACAAAAGTTGTAAATGCTGCTATTAGAGTGCAAAATGTGGGAAGAGTGAGACAGAGAGCATCAGCAATGGGCTACACTCATGAGATGTCTGGAGCAGAATTCGAATGGGATAGCACAGCATAAAGAAGTGGTGTCATAAGGCCCTGGATGAGCTAGTCTTTGCTCAGTGTTGCATTCAGGCCACTGTTAGCATCTTGGAATAAAGTTGTAATGGGAACCCCTATTTCTGACAGCATAAAGCCCAGCTGATACCCACATCTGTCTCTAGTTTTAGGTGAAATACACATACTACTGGTTAGGTAGAGGGCTTAAAGTACAAGGAAATGTGCAGATTTTTATATTAGCAAAACTAGAGATTAATTGCAGATGTGTACTAGCAAAATAAATGGAGCAAAAATCATGGAGTTGTACAGCTGGAATGGATCTTGAGTGTAATCTTGTCTAACCTCCTGCCAATGCAAGAATCCACAAGCAAAATCATCTCTGAAGGTCATCTTTTGAAAACTTCCACTGAAGGAGAATCCATCACCATTCAAAGTAGCCCAATTCCTCGAAAAAAAGTAAAGTCATGCAGTGGTTTTTTTTTTATTTGTGAGTCAATATGAATACATTGTAGAAGACATGATAACAAAAAATACATAGAAATTTTGAATTGGGGAGTTTCTTTATACTTAAAATAGCTTGATTAGCGACTCTTGGTAGATGATAGGAAGTTAAGGTAATGTAAAAGTATAAGTAGGATATTTTTATATTGCCAAGAAAAGATGTATATTTATATAGTATATTTGTACAGTACTGGATATATGAACAATTGAATCAGAAATGTATAACTTTCTAACACGAACTTTATTATTTGTATGCACACAATAAAAAGAAAATTAAAAAAAAGGTAGCCCAATTCCTTGTTCATGAATTGCCCTGGCTGTCTATCCGCTACCAACAGAGTCAGAGTGAAAACTGGAGAAGGCTTCTGTACCTTTAATGGTTGTGCAGAAAGACATTTTGCTTGGTACCCCATTAAGAAACAAGCAACACCTGCAATTCCCATTGCTACAAACGATGACAGGTATAGGAGCCTTCCCTGCTTTTAAATTTAACAACCCTTCTGGTACTGGACTAAGATTTAGACCTTGTAGTTTTGGTAATAACTTAATTAATAAAGCATTTCCAGTTTCCGTATGTGGTTTTGAAATCTGAACAGCTGAAGACTGACAGAGGCCTCCTCTGGGATGTGTCCGGAGGAGGGCGACCAAAATGGTGAAGGGTCTGGAAGCCATGAAGCCCTATGAGGAGCGGCTGAGGGAGCTGGGGATGTTTAGTCTGCAGAAGAGAAGGTTAAGAGGGGACATGAGAGCCATGTTTAAATATTTGAAGGGATGCCATGTAAAGGAAGGAGAGGGCTTGTTTTCTGCTGCTCCAGAGACCAGGACAAGGAGCAATGCATTCAACCTGCAGGAAAGGAGATTCCACCTGAACCTCAGGAAGAACTTCCTGATGGTCAGGGCTGTCCAGCAGTGGAATCTGCTGCTGCCTCAGTGGAGCGTGGTGGAGTCTCCTTCTTTGGAGGTTTTTAAGCAGAGGCTGGATGGCCGTCTGTTGGGAGTGCTTTGATGGGTGTTCCTGCACGGCAGGGGGTGGGACTGGATGGCCCCTGGGGCCTCTTCCAACTCCATGATTCTATGAATTCTCAGCCAGGGAGCTCTTTGGCCTCAGCAAACTACAAACCGCAGAATCCCACGAGATGATGAAAGCGGAATAACGGCGCTAGAACAGTCTAGTGCGGAAATGGCCCTCATCTGGAGCAACACCACCAGCCCCCCTAACAGCCCTTCGCGTCCTGCAAACGAGCCTCGCCGCGACTAAGGGGACTGCGTAAAAAGGCCCCCGCGGCCGCTCCCGGGAGGCTTCCTCGCGAGTTCGGTTCCTTCTGGCTTCCCAGGCCTGGCACGCGCCCTCCCCCCGTGCAGGCGGAAGCTCCACCGCAAGCAGCGGGTCCTCCTCGCGAGTAAGCGAGCGCTGGGCGCGGAGGGAAAAGCGCCGCTCCCCCTCCGCGATGGTGGATCACGTGACGGAGCGGGGGGGGTGGGGAGGGGTCACGTGCTCCCGGGTCAGGCGCTGCCGGGGGGGGCGGGGAGCAGCAACCACGTGGGGTGAATCAGCAGAGGGGGGGCCTCGGCAGGAGGGAGGGGCGGATCGGGGCGGGCGGCGGCGGCGGCGGCGGCGGCGGCCGGGAGCCCGAGATAAAAGGAGGCAGGGCGAGGCTGCGGAGCGGAGGCTGCCGGCCGGGGGAACTTGCAGCCCAGGTAAGGGGGTCCCTTGCGCGCCGGGGGGCATTTTGCAGCCCCGCTCCCCGGCCCGCTCGCCCGCTCGCTCGGGATCCAAGTGCTGCTGGAGAAGTGGAGGAGGAGAGGTTCGGGGCTGCAGTCCTTCCCCGCTTCTCCCGACTCCGGGCGGGAAGGCGCCCTCGGCGCTCCAGGGAAGGGTCCGGCGCGTCGCCTTGCGGTTCCGGTGGAGCGAAGTCCGCGGCCGTGTCCGCACTCCAGTGTTACAGCGCTGTTACTCCACTTTCAACCTCCCCTGGAGTCCCGGGGTTCGGGAGGGGCCTTTGGAATTCTCAGCCAGAGAGCTTTTGGGCCTGGACAAGCCCCGGGATTCCACGGGATGTGGGAAGCGGAACAATAGCGCTATAACGGCGTCGTGCGGAAATGGACCGGGAAGAGAGCCGGGGCGGTGGGGGGAGGCTTCCTCGCGAGGAGGCCTGCGGGGCCCCTCGGGCCGACGTCGCGGGCTGCAGCCCTGTGTTCCTTTCTAGCCACCTGCGGGCGGAGGAAGTGTTTACCCGGACTGGGGTTTCCTTTGTTAAAAACGAAGCCGAGCCGGCCGAGAGCAGAAAAATCAAGTTTATGGAGACGTGGGAGGAGTTGGGAAGCACCGGATGCTTAGGGTGCCGCTGAGTTTCCGCAGTCTGGTGCTGCTTTAGTTGCCGTGCCTCCGTGCCCTGTGGAATCCTGGGATTTGTAGTTTGGTCAGGTACTTAGACGACTCCCGAGAAAGCAATGGGCTGAGAACGCTGGCAGACAAGTCCCAAGTCCCTACCCAAACTACTAGTCCCAGGGTGCCACCGGCAGCGGCCGTGGAAGTTTAAGTGTCAAAAAACTACAGTACTTTCGCTGGGAAATGTGAACTGCGGGGTGAACCTGCTGTGACCTTTGGATGCATTCTTATATGTTACCGTGTAGGGCCTTTCCGCACTATGCTGTTATAGCGCTATTATTCCGCTTTCAACATCCTGTGGAATCCTGGGCTTTGCAGTTTAGGGAGGAGCATGGAGAATTCTCAGCCAGAGACCTCTTGAGCCCCAGTCAACTACAAACCCCAGCATTCCACAGGATGTTGAAAGTGGAGCGACAGCCCTATAACAGTGTAGGGCAGACAGGCCCTTAGTTTAGCTGGAATAAGGACCTGCTCAAACATGTGCTGTATTGAGTTTATAATAGGGCCTTTCCACACTACATTGTTAAGGTGCTGCTATTGGACTTCCAACCTCCTGTGGAATTCTGGGGTTTGTAGTTGCCTGAGGCCAAAAAGCTCTCTGGCTGAGACTCCTAAATGCCCTTCCCTAAACTGGAAACCCCAGGATTCCATAGGATGTTGAAAGTCGAATGATAGCACTAGAACAGTGTGGTGCGGAAAGGCCCGTATTTTTTTAAAAGCTTTGGGCCTCCGCTATTTCTGAGTTGACGGCAAGTTCCAGGCCCCAAACGGCCAAAGACTGTTGTAGACGTGGATGGAAGGGATATCAAGATTCACCGCTTGATCATTGGGGTGATTTGCAGTAGACCTGCCTGGGTTTCTGACTTGCAGGTACTTTAGCAAAACACAACTGTGATTTAGACAGCTGAAATTTAAAAACACACAGTCAGGATGGCTGTGCATTGTCTTACTCGCTTACTCGCTCTTTGGCCATCAGTTGCCGGCACAGATGGAGGAGAGGTTACGGTCAACTTCAGGTCCTGCTGGTGGGCTTCCAGTAACCCTCTGTTGGGCTGCTGTGTGAACAGGGTGTATCTCAAAGGCCTGTGAGTCCAGATCTAAAACTGAAAACAAAACCTTAGAGCACATCTGCAATGCACAGTTACAGCACCTCTTTTCACTGCCGTGACTCAGTTCTGTGCAAACAGTAGTTTGGTGGTGGAGTCATAAAGGCTTGTCTGCTAGAGAGCTCTAGCGCTGTGATGTAACAGAGTGGGCTAGAGCAGTGATTCTCATTTTTTTTCTCCTCCAAATGTTTTATACTTCAGCTCCCAGAATCACTGATCGTTGGCCAAGCTGGCCGGGGCTTCTGAGAAGTGAAGTCCAGAATATTTGAGGACCTAGAGTTTTAAAACCACCGGTCTAAAATTCTCCAGCAGAAAATTCTAAGTAACAGAATGCAAAGTGATGGATTCAAACGCCAGGAAAAGAACTTGCATCTCAGTGTTGGGAAGAACTTCCAGATGGTAAGAGCAGTTTAACAGTGGGATGTGCTGCCTCGGAGTGTGGGGGAGTCTCCTTCTTTGGAGATTTCTAAACAGAGGCTGGACAGCCATCTGTCAGGAGTGTTTTGATGGAGTCTTCCCGCATGACAATGGGGTTGGACTGGATGGCCCTTGTGGTGTCTTCCAACTCTGATTCTATAATTCCCATCTCAAAAATACTCATTCTCAAAGATGGATTGCCTAGGATGGAACCATCGTAGTTAAGATAGGATCAGATTCCTGTAACTGTGTAGCACAGATTCCCTCTGAATCGAAGCCAGGGGTGTAGAACCTTTAACCCTCCAAAACAGCACTGCATGTTGAAACGCTCAGCCTAACCAGTAGCAAGGGGATGTGAGATTTATGGTTCAGAGCATCTGGAGAGGCCCCACGTACTCAGAAGTGCTCTGTTCCTTAATTCTAGGGCTATGTTTGCTCACACCACCACTGTTTGTCACGCATCTCCAGCTGGTGGACCCTGAAGCTTCAAGTGAAGAATAAAAGTAGATCTTAGAAGCAGATCTAGAAAGAGTCTCCTCTTTTGGACTACAGTTCCCAGAATCCTTCAGCTGGTATGACCATTAACCCAAAGCTAAGACTTTACCAGGCTCTGGTCTGTGGGAGAGCTGTCATCCAGTAGTTCTGAAATTTCAGTCCCTCAGAGGTTTGGGTGACCCGAATTCAGGATTCCTGAGCATTGGCCATATTGGACAGAAGTAGAAGTACAAAACATTGGAGGTCTAAAATTTGAGAACTGCTGTAGTCCAGTCCCTTTCACAACAATGCTAGAGCTGTAGCACAGAATCTCAAGTTTCTCACCAAACTAGAAATCCCAGGGTTCCATTGGAGGGAGTTAAAACTGTGGCAGGCCAGTATAATTGTACAGTGTGGGTACGCAGTTAGACGGCATTTATAAAATTGGCCAGCAGAGTCAAGGGCCACCAATTAACAGCTCAGATTTCATAGAATCATAGAAACATAAGAGTTGGAAGAGACTACAATGGCCATGAAGTCCGACCCCTTGCCATGCAGGAACACGCCCTCAAAGCACCCCCAGCAAACGGCCATCCAGCCTCTGCTTAAAAACCTCCAAAGAAGGGGACTCCACCACACTCCGAGGCAGCAGATTCCACCGTTGAACAGCTCTGACCGTCAGAAAGTTCTTCCAAGTAGTTCTTACTTATTTCCGACTAAGGAACTGAGGGATGTGGCAGATTGCTTTGACCTTGCTGTATAGTGGAAACATAGGTTGTGCAAGCACTCTTTGAGCAAAAAGTTTTATTTTACGGCTGGGTCGCGCTGATGCTCTCATTTGCTCATGAGTCTGGCAAGTAAGTTGATAGGAGACGGTGATTCTAACGAAATTCTTAATTGAGAATCAGAGACCATTGGTGATACATTGCTTGTTTGAAGGGCTGTAGTCTCCCATATTAGTCTGTCCCAGTTCTGAGATCTTCTGGGGAGCTCCTTCTCTCTTGGAGGGGGCCTTTTTGATGGCTGCATCTGAGTTCTGGAGGTCCCTTCCTGGAGGAGGCTATATTAGTTCCCTCCTTGCAGTCTTTCTTTAGGCAGTTGGAGGGGTTTTGGGTGTCAACAACCCCTTGAAGACTGATCACTCAAGAGGAAAATCCTTTTGTAATCTGCTGTACTGCCTGTATAGTTTTTTTTTCTTTTTATTGTTCATGCTTTTGGTTGCTTTTAATTCTGTATGTATTTATGTGCCTTCAAGTTGGCTGATGACTTATTGCAACCGTATGAATTTCATGGAGTTTTCATTGGGAAGGAATACTCAAAACATGTTTTTGCCAGTCTTTCCTCTGATGTACAGCCTCCAGCATCTGGTATTCCTTGGTGGTCTCCCATGCAAGTACTAACCAGAGTTGACCCTGTGTAGCTTCCAAGATCCATAGTTTAATTGTATTTTTAGCTTTGCATGTTGTAAATTTTTAGCTGTTTTAACTTTTGTAAGTCATCTTGAGTCCCAACTGGGAAAAAGAAGAGAGATACGTATGCTTATAATGATTCAGAAAATCCTATCAAGGCTTGCCTGTAGATTCTGATTTATCTATTACTGTTGAACAGGGGTGGGTGAAATGTAGCCTATGGGCTTCATGTGGCCCTCAGGGTCCCTGGCATTAAAAAAAAGCACCAAGAATATTCTGATTTTTTTAATCAGAATTAAAAGACCTCCTCATGTCCTCTGGTGTCATGGAACCCATCATTGCCACATTCTCCTAGAGGGCATTTGGGGGCAAAATATTTTTTTGTGTGTGTTTTGGAGGTTTGGGTCTTGTAGGGCACTCAATTTGGCTCCTAGCTTTTCACAGTTCCCACCCCCCTCCGCCACATCTTAGATATATTCTCTGGACTTTTCTCCTGAGGCTGGGCTGAACTTGGACCTTTTGCTTTTACACAGGGATGTTTCGTTGGGGCTTGTTTTGCTTCCTCTTCCTGGATAGGCTTGTAATGAAAGAAATTGGGGTTAGGTGGAGTTCTGTCTTTTCAATGAGGAAGGTGGAAGGATTTCTTTAGGGTGGGGCATTTTATGATGTCTGAATCTGAAATGAAGACAATCTTTTCTTTTCAAGGGAGTCCAGTAGCAGCGCATTTTGAGGGTGTTGCAGGTAAAATTGGATGATCCAGTTGCTGCGTTTATCCAGTGAAGTCTGAAATATCTTTTTTTGTTCTTCTGGTACTTTCCTGGCTGAGTTTTGTCTTTTCCTTCCCCTCAAGTTAGCTCTTCTGAACTCCTCTTTTGTACTTGAAAGCAGTTTAGTTTACTCACTATGGGAGACAGGCCATTTGTCTTACAAAGTATAACTAAAAGCAAAGGTGGCCTCCTGGTCCTCATGAATATTTCCAAATAAAGCAGGTGTGGACAACAGTGGAAGGCTCGGGGACCCCATTTATCACCCCAAGGAGGCCTTGGATAGCTGTACCCCCCGTGCAACTGATCCCCCAAGTGATTTATAGGCTCCTCAATGTCCCCAAACAACTTCAGGGTATGTGAGGGTATTTTTGCTATGTTTTCAGGCCCCCTGGGCCATCTTAGGCCCAAGTTGTCGTTGTGTGCCTTCAAGTTATTTCTGACTTATGGTGACCCTAAGGCAAAGCTGTCACAGGGTTTTCGGCGGCTGAGAGTGTGTGACACGCCCAAGGTCACCCGGCGGGTTTCCATAGTCGAGCAGGAAATGAAATGCTGGTCTCCAGGGTTACACAGCTCAGTGCGCAAAGTGAGTAGAAATCATAAAAGCCACAAAGCGTATGTGTGTGGGTGTGTGTGGGTAAGCAGATGTTATTGGCTATTCATGTCTGCATTTGAGAGTGCATTCTTCCTCTTTCCCCTTCCCAAGTTTTCTCTTAAATCTCTCTTCCAAGCAAGAGGCAGTTTCGGGAGGTCTGTTCGGGCCTTGCTGTAGAGGTTTGCTGTAGCAGTTGAGCTGGTGTACTGCCAAGTAAATAACTCTTTTTGCAATCCCCGGGAAAGAGCAGGGAGGGACTGCCAAGAAAAAACAAAGGGACAATCATGGTTTGTCCTCAATAATGCCTCTGGTTATAAAGTTACGGTGCTTGCATGTACGTCCTAAGTTTATAGAGGCCGCAAGGAATATGTACCTGG
Organism: Cyclura pinguis; assembly: GCA_030412105.1. NCBI lineage: Eukaryota > Metazoa > Chordata > Lepidosauria > Squamata > Iguanidae > Cyclura > Cyclura pinguis. The sequence goes on along the minus strand of CM059599.1, from coordinate 8,488,697 downwards.
GGAATTCATAATCACACAACTTTAGCAAGCAGGTTGAGCCCAGGAGAAGAAGAATCTTGCTGTCGGATCACTTAATTTGCATTCTGTGGGGAGGAGAGAGAAAAGAGAGAGACTAAAGGAGATTCTCTTTGGAATAGTTAAAAAAGTCAATGAATTAACCAAAGCCTGAAAAGCAAGCTGACTACAACTCCCAGAATCCCCAGCATGTAGCCTTTAACTTGGGGTTCTGGGAGTTGTAATCCAAAACAAGAACATTTTCAACCTCTCTAGAGAACAACAGAAAGAACCATGCCATAGCCAGGGATAAATTCTGGGGTGCAGGGAGGGGGAATTAAAACCACTTGGTTTAAGTTGCAAGCTGTCTGAAGTTTTCGCCACTTGTTTTCCTCTTGCTGACATCTCTTTCCAGCTGTATAACACCACTTCTTCTGTCCTTGAGGTCTGAGGTTTTCCTTCATGCTCTTTGTTCCCTTTCCTCACCACTGTTGTGCCGACAGCATTGAATTCCTTCCCAGTTCCTTTCAGTGCGAAGAGCAAGGAGGAGAAGGACTTGTGCAAAGAAGCAAGTTCCAGCATCCCTGTGCTGGTAACTAACCAACCTTAAAAGATCCGCTAGGACTATAAACTTAGTTCAAAGTCTTCTATCAATTGTAGCGAAGTCACGAGTTGCCTGTTTTTTGAAGATTGAGAGGCAGTCCCTATTTTTTTCCCCTGTTTATCTTTCTGGTTCCTTTTCATGTTTTGCACACATTATCTTGAAATGTAGGTTGGTGGCTTCTTCTGCTTGCCCACCCCCTTAAACTGTTGCACAACAGGAGTCTTAAAAAACTTGCAGACTGCCCTGTGATAGCCTTTTCTCTGGGATGTGAGCTTTGGCAAGTTGTGCATTGGTTTTGCTGGGATCACAGAAGTGTTCTCCAAATATTCCTACATTTAAAAAAAAAAAGCATTCAAAAGTAAGCATCCAGTGAACCATGGTTGTGCCACCATTACAGTGTGGGTGAGAACCATAGAGCCTAATATACGGTATGGGATTGCAGCTCCCAGGTTTCCTCGCCCTTGGCCATGCTGATTAGGGCTTCTGGGAATAGCAGTCTAAAATTCGCCGCCCTGATCTACAGTTTAGCAGCATTGGAACATGCTGGAGTCCAGTTCAATGAGTTGAAACTGGAATATTTGTGTGAATTACATTGAGTCCATAGATCTGCTTCAGCTAGGCCTAAAAATTGGATTTAAGCCATAAAAAAAAAAAATATTCTGCTTTTCTGCCAAGGATACACTCTCCTCACAGGCCCATCCTCACAACAGTCCTGCAAGGTAGGCAAAAAGTATGTGGCCTCAAGTCACGCAGATAACATAATGGCTAAATGAAGATTTGACCAACAGAAAGCCAGAGGAATGTAATTCCAAGGAATAATAAAAAGTATTAATAGAACAATAAGGAAAACTGAGAAACATGTAGGTATGGGGCCTTACAAGTGGTGATATTTGGCTGTATTATATTACCTACAGAATTTTGGTCTGTATCTTCTGTGTTTCTCACAGTACTATTTATTGCCCTGTTAACGCTTTTTTGAGTATGTTTTTTTCTGTTGGTATTTTCCTCTTGTTTCGTCTTGTTAAATGAGATTCGAACCTGGGTGTGCTTGATCTCAACCCAACACTGTTGCTATCTTTGTATTCTGTCTTCTCTGTATCTCAGTCTTCTATAAAAAAGCGGTTGAACAAAATCTTAAATTGGAAGCTAGAGCCAGGTACACAACAGTAGAGGTGATTTTGTATCACAGCATCTGTGTGAGAGTACAAAAACATTCTCATTTATACGCTCAGGGGTGGGAACTGCATGGCCCTCCATAAAATTGTACTGCGTCTCCCAGCATTCCTCACCCTTGCTTATGCTAGGTAGGGCTACTGGGAGTTGCGGTTCAACATTATCTGGCGGGCTGTATAGATCCCACTTGTTGATCTGCAGTTTCACAGCAAGGCTGCCTTTAACATATTTCTAGAATTTCGTAAAATCTTATAGTTGACAGAAACCATAGATGTCATCCAGTCCAACTCCTCTGCCGTGCAGAAATGCACAACTAAAGCACTCCTGAAAGACGCCTATCCAAACTCTGTTTAAAAACCTTAATCAAGGTCTGAGTAGAAATGGAGCCAAAGAATATGGTGTCCTGTGTTGCTTGCTAAGATGGGAAGAGACCTGTATTTTTCAGCATTTGGCCATCCTGTCCTGATGACATTGCAGCTTATTTGGCTGGAAAGTACATCTCAGAGCCAGTGTAGAGGTTTGAATGTTGGCCAGCAGCTCTGGAAGCCCGGATTTGAATCCCCCAACCACAGAAACCCACTGAGTGACCTTGGGCAACTCACACTCTCTCAACCTTAGAGGAAGGCAAAGGCAACCCCCCTGAACAAATCTTGCCAAGAAGACCCCAGGATAGGTTCACTGAAGGCACACCACAGCAGACATCTGGGTTTGCAACTCTAGGGCAGGCTTGTGTAACTGGCAAATGTGGTTTGAGTCACAAGGTTGTACATCACAGCTAGGCAATAGTTTGCAAAGATTGTGTGTGCAGACGAGAGCAAACTGCCCTCAAAACCACACTTGCTGGTTTAAAAAGAAACCAAGCTACACAATCATACCCCTGAGCCACAGTTTCAGTTCCTTTCTTCCTATGTCGTGAACTTCTAGATGTTGTGTAAGAGAAAGTGTTGCAACAGAATCAAGCAAAGCATTGGCTGGAGATGGGAGATGTAGTAGTTGGACTAGAGCTTTCCAAACAGTGTGTCGCGACATGTTAGTAGTGTGTTGGCTGCAGTGTGTAGGTGTGTTGCACAAATGTAATGGGTGAAGGAGCTGCCGCTGCTGCCCTGGGCCAAGGAAGACCCCAGAGAGGGCGGAATCGGTGGGCCAGGCTTGGGTGGACGGGCTGCTTCCAGTTACTGAATTACTGTGTTGTGAAATGATGCATATCTAAAAAGTGTGTCACCAACATGAAAAGTTTGGAAAGTTCTGAGTTAGATGCACTTTGTTTCATAGAAAACATAGAAACGCAGAGTTGGGAGAGACCACAGTGGTCATCGAGTCTGACCCCCTCAGTTTCTTTTAAACACTTCTGGGTTGGCAGTGGAAATCTATTATTAAATACCAAAGTCAGAATCCTGTATGCTATAGTATTTCCAGCTTGTGTGTGCAGTTGTGAAAACTAGACAAGGAAGAAAGTTGACAGAAAGGGACTTAGCTTATTTAGAAGAGACTTCTCCAGATAACCTTGGACTGCCAAAAAAGGTAGATGAATAGGTATGAAAGCAAGCCAAACTTGAAATTTCCCTAGAACAGTGATTCTCAAACTGCGGGGTGAGACCCTAAGGAGGGGGTGCAGGAAAAATCAGCCAGCAAGTACAGCAAATAAGAAAAAGAAGGGCCAGGATGTGTGTTTGTATCTGCACTTTTGAAGATTGACTGGTTTCTGCAAAAGAGCGATGCAAGGCGTCTTGCCTGGTCTTCTTCCCAGCTTCAGATGTAGCAAAAATCAGCTTCGCTTTTTGCGTGCTTTTCTCACGCAGCTTCTCCAAATGTTCAGCAGGCATGTGATCCTTAGCAATCATGAGAACTCGGCATTAAGATGGAGATTGTGTTTGGCACGAGGGGCCTGATAGTGAGAGAGAGAGAGAGAGAGAGATCTGTAGGGTTACCATCAGTCAAAGGCAATGAACAACGAACAAAAGCGGAAGAAGTTTCTGGGGGTTGTAAAATTGGGGCCGCATGGGGCTGTCTGACTGCTTTTGGCTCAGGGATGGCCCGTCCTTAGTTGGACTAGCAGCTCAAGAGAGCCAGGTTCAAGTTGGTGCTGAGCCGTGAAACTCACTGTCTCACTTTGGGCCCATTGTACTCTGACTTCAGCCTGATCCACCTCACAGGGTTGTTGTGAGCCCAAAGGAGGAACCACTTACACCTCGAGCTCATTGGAGGAAAGGCCAGCTGTGAGTGTTACTAATAGACAGATTAGACCTGGACTGGCAGGCGCATGTAGTGGTGGTGTTCTCAGTCTTGTGACCCAGTAGTTTCACCGATACAGCTGGTGCCGAAGTTTTATTTTAAGAAAATGGTTCCGTGCAGCTGCCGACCAGTGTGTTGTTTCCAAAGGAGAAATCGAAAGTGGTTTTCCTAAATGCCAAGGGTCTGAGTCAAGGCAGCTGCTCTCGCTCGTCCTTTCCACAGAGTAAGTGAATGCAGAATGAATGGGGATTTTTTTCTTTCTAAAGAAAAAATTGCTCTTCAAACACCTTTCTGTGGCAAGGTTCTGAGCTGCACAGAGCACTTTCAGGACTGCACTGGGGTCAGTCAGCTGTTTGCGTGAGAGAGTGTGCCTCTGTGCATCTCAACAGAAATGTCTGTGCCCCAAGTAAAAAATTTTCATCTGAAAAGGAAAAAACAAACACTTTTCTTTGGAAACTGAATTTGGCATTTAATACCAGCTCTTTCTGTGTTTCCTGTAAATTTGCAAAATACAGTCAGCCCTCCACATTTATGGGTTTAGCTTTCACAGATTTGATTATTTGTAAGTTTCTCCAAGCCCTGCCTGGCATCACAGGTTCTGCTTTTCTGGGGGAATCTTCCTTCTTGGAAGCTCTGATCAGACCATGCAGCCCTTTAAAAATCCAGCTTTGCTCCTCTTCATCCCCCACCAGCCACTACCTGGCCAGCAAAGGATGGCTTATAGCCCAGTTTCTCAGCACTGCAAACCATATTGCAGTGCCTCGTCCCAACCCACGGAAGGAGATGGGCAAGGGAGAGGAATTCCGATCTATCCCCTTTCCTTCTCTTTTCCCTGGCCTGATTTTGGACGCTGGGTGCCTGCTCTCCCCACTATGCCTCAGCCCTCTTCCCACAGACGCACATTTTGATTTTTTCAGGTTTTCCACTTTTGCCGGGATCCTGCACCCCTAACCCCAGCAAATATGGGAACACGACTGTACAAGAAGACCTAAAAGTCTAGTCCAGCTTTTTAAAAGTATGGATTGCATGAAATCTCATTGCGTTGTAGGCCACTTTTTTTGCTGACAGCTAAGAAGGAAAAGAGTCTGGGCAACTTGTACTCTGGACCTTAATTTTTCCATTAAATTACCTCGACGTGGTAATCATTATTAACAAATCTCTGTACGAACCCAGTATTTGAAATGCAAGACTTGTGTAGTTTACGGCTTGCTCGTAACACATCCCTTTTAAACTTTCCAATGCTCTTGATCCTTTAGCATGCCTTCCCCTTCTCGAATTATAAAATCACCCTTGGAGGAAGTTTTGTGATATTTAAATCACAAATGCAAATTAAGATTAAAGGATCTTTAATGCTTTTTTATTCTCAGAGGCTTCTGTGGCTGTCTGTTTAGGGATGGCGTGGATAGAACTTAGGGAATTTGGACTGCAGCTCCCACAATCCCCCCAGCCCCTGTGGTCATTGGGATTGTTGTCCAAAATAACACCTCAAACTGCAGGTGCAGAAGCTAGATAGCTCTATAATGGTAGTTCTCAGCCTTTGTTCCTCCGGATAGTTTAGAATTTAGCTTTCTTAAAGACAGGAAACCCCTTGTAGACTTTTAAAAAAATGACTTAGTAACTTAGGGTTTTAATAATTAGAAAGAGGAAGCTGTTGAAAGCAGGGAATATGTTGTAATTTCATAGAGGGAGATAGGAATAACCATACGCATTTATAACTGCTGAAACGAAGTTCAGAAATCACTTTTTTTCTCTATCTTTTCTTCTGTTTTTCTCCCTCTATTTTTGTTCTGTACTCTTTAATTTTTATTTTCTTTTGGGTTTCTATCTTTTATTCCCCTGTAATCTCTGTAACTCTTAATAAGATATTTTTTAAAAAAATTCATTGTAATAAAATTATTTGAAAGAAAGGAAAAAAAATTAGCTCCAAAAAGGTCTGGCAGATTTGGCCATTACAGCCTTTTGCGAAATAATTTACTCTGAAGTATGCAAGGACAGAGAGCCAGCATGATATAGTGGTTTGAGGGTTGAACTAGGGCACTGGGAGACCAGGGTTTGAGGTCCCCATTTTGCTGTGGAAACCCACTGGGGGAACCTTAGGCAGGTCGCACTCTCTCAGCCTCAGAGAAAGGCAAAAGCAAACTCTCTGAACAAATTCTGCGAAGAAAACTCTGCCGTAGATTCATTTAGAGTCACCATAACTCAGAAGTGACTTGAAGACACACAACAAACAGATATAAGGACAAATGGTTGTAAATTGTTAATAGTTTTTAAAGTGGTTTTAACTGTTGCTGTGTTTAATATGTTTTTATCTTGTTTAAATTATTTATACCTTAATCTGGAAGTGGTTTAAATTGTTTATATGTTACCCTTAGAGATCTTACGATAAAGGGATAGAAGCGTTTTAATAAATGGCGGAAATGGGATGGCCTACACCCTGCATGTCACATAATGTTCCTTGGATTTTAGTTAAAATAGCGAGATAGATGAGAGTGCATTTATCTGTGGTGTAGTGGTTTGAGCATTGGACTAAGATATTGAGAGACCAGGGTTCAAATCCCTGCTCAGCCATGGAAACCCACTGAGTGACCTCAGGCAAGTCACACTCTCTCAGCCTCAGAGGGAGGAAAAGGCAGCCCCCCAAAAAACAAATCTTGCCAAGAAAACCCATGAGGGGGTTACCATTAGTAGAACATGACTCGAAAGCACATGACAACAAAGTCGATGAGATAATGGGCAGACTCGTGATGAGTTGCAAAACTATGCAGTCTTGTAGATAAGAGGAGCAAATAAGTGCTAAAGGTGGCTGTGTCCTGGTAGAGGCACCTCTTCTGTGCCTTTAGGCCAGACATGCAGGGTCATGTGCGTATAATAGATTGAGCAGGAGCAGCTGCTAGCTCTGTGTGGCTGTCCTTTAGGAGTGAAGGACTGGTGGCTTCTTGGGCTTCTCAGGTTTCAGGGCCTGACCCCTCTCTGGTCCTGGGGGAAGCGGGAGGAATCTCAGGGTGAGAGCACTGCCTTGAAATGTGCCTATGCACGTATTTTTCTTATTTTGTCAGACTTGGTGTTTTTCATTTGAATGGCATGCTGTTGGCCCTTCATATCTGCAGAGTCTGTATCCAAGGATTCAACCAGACATGGCTTTAAAATATTTAAAAAAAAAATTCCAATATTCCAAAAAGCAATCTTTGATTTGCCATTTTATATTAGAGAAGCTTTTTTACTAAACCATTGTACATCATAGGATTTGAGCATTCATGAATTTTGGTTTCCACGGTGGGGGGCGGGGGGTCCCAGAACCAGACCCTGGCAGATACCAAAGGGCCGTTGTATTCTGTGTTGCTGTGGTATTATTCTTAGTGGCATCACAAGGACATGCCTCGGGAGCATCCCCTCACCTGTGACATTCCAAGGGGTCATCCCTAGCCCTCAGGGTTTGGCCTTGAAACAGGCCCAATCTGGGAACCCTAACCCTTCTGAATGTAGCTCTTGGACTGCCACTTCCATTATCCCTCACAGCTGGCAATGCTGGCAGTTCTGATGGGACATGCACTCCAAGAGCAACAAGAAGGTTGGAAATGGCTTTGGGGGACCACACACCCATTGAAAAAAAAACCCAAAATATTTTTGACCCCAATGGTCTCCCAACACTGTCTAGGAGCTGTGGGGGCTCTTTCCTCACTGCTTCGGACCTTACCAAGCATTATTGTCTTTTCTGGTGAGTCTAGCACCCACTTGTTTGCTCTAGTACCAATTTATTTGTCTTTTTTAGTAGTCCATGGTATCTGTAGGACTCTTTTCCAGCACCACATTTCAAATGAATTGATTTTCTTCCTGACACCATTCTTCACTATTCAGCTTTCACAACAAAGCATAGCCATACAAAATGACCAATCCATCCTTTTTCATGCTAGCCTGTCAAGGATCCATCTCCAAAATGTGGCGGTCCATAGCAGTTCTGTGTCTTCTGGCGGCCCTCACAAGTGCCCGGAGCGTTCCCAACTTCCCTCCTCTCTCCCATGATATGGTGAACTACATCAACAAGCTCAACACTACCTGGCAGGTGAGTAAACCTTTGAGAAAGATATTGGGGTTGGAGGGGAAAAGTAGCGCATAATAGAAGAAGGTCTCATCTGTTTGCCCACCAAGGCATTGCATGACAAATGATTCTGTGTCCCACCACTACCACCACCTGGATCTAATGGGACCAGTGTTGCTGTGAAGATGATGTTCTTGAGAGGGAGAAACTCAGCTATGGACATCCTTCTTGAAACTAAGGCATCTCGTTGCCTTTTAATGCAGACATCTTTATTCTTTTCCTTGGTTTATTTACTGCATGTTTCTCCTGCCCTGAGTGGAATGCAAAGCTTGAAAAAAGTTATTTTTTTTTTCCAATTACTGCTCCCAGAATCCACCAGCCAACATACTGATGGGGAGATTCGGGGAGCAGTAATCCAAAAAAAGGAAATTTTCCCAAGCTCTTTTAGATCTGGTGAGGATTAGTTGCCTCTTATTTCTGTACTGCTATTCCATTTCTCAAGTGCATGTACTCCCAAGAAGGATGAGTTGAGAGGAGTTACTGTGTGGCAGCTGGTATGTTTCATAGCAGTGAGACTATGCTTCAGGATATACCAGAAACTTTAGAAGAGTTGTCTTGGATGCTGAAAGCTATCTTCTAAAGTTCAGACTAGAACCAAGAGCAGATTCACTGCCCTCACTGACTAGGAATCTACCAGTTGTCGCGAGAGCGACCTTCTGGCCTCAAAACCTTTCAGTTTAGATTTTCACGAAGAGCACATTTAACTTGGGTGTTTGCACCTGGCTGGCGAATATTGACACAGCTTATAACTTGGGCCCCTGTGGCTTCTTATTGACACTGCAGTGGTTTGGGTGCCTCAAAAAATGGTTTTAAGTGTGCTGTTGACTTGGCCCCAGGGTGTGAAGAATATTTGCACCCCAAGATGATGTGATGTTTGCATTATTGTCAAAACTTGGGGAAAAGAATACTCATAGAATTATCTCTGAGTCTTTTGTTCTTCCAGCTAAGAATAGCCAGCTTTCTAGGCCCTTTAGCATCTTAGTTGCCCTCCCCTGGGCACATTCTGGCTTCTCAATATCCTTCTTGAATTGTGGTGCACAGAACTGAATGCAGTAGTCCAGGCAAGGTCTGTCCAAAGCAGAATAGAGCGGAACTGTGACGTTAATCTGGGCGCTTTAGTTGCATGGTCTACAACTGCTTTTGCTTTTTTGGCTCCCACGTCGCACTGTTTACTTATGTTTAGCTTGTGATTTTGTGAAAGCCCTAGATCCTTTTCCTGTTTGTTTCATTGTACCAGTGCCCACAGTTCCCCAGCCAGCATGGAGTTCTGCTGATAATTAGTCTCAGAGGCTTAAGAACATCAGATTGGCCCCAGGGGATCAGTCCAAAGGCATGTGTAGTCTAACATTCTGTCCACAACGTTCAACTAGTTCTGCACAGAAAGCCTGCAAGGAGGTCATGAATGCAACTGAACTTTCCACCAGTAACATGTATGCAGAGCCAGGCTGCCTCTGGTACTGGCTGTCACACACACCGGTCCTCCCTAGCAGCCACTCATGTACAGTTAATGAAGTACATGTGTTCCTCAGCTTTACTTCATTAACAGAAAGTCTGGTTACTAGTGGTAGGAATAACATAGAAAGAACAGGGGTATGTTCCTGAACTAAAAAAGAGAAGGGCATTTCAATGTGTTTCACCTAACTTTTTATTTAAAACTAACTTTGTTTCATTTCTCATGTGCATAGTCAGATCAATCATGTATGCTTCTTCTCAACTGTGTGTGCACTTTTGCCTAGACAACTGGCTAGCTTTTAAGAATTTCATTTTTTCTGGTCTTTTTTCTTAAAGGCTGGGCACAATTTCCACAATGTCGACATGAGTTATGTGAAAAAGTTGTGCGGCACGTATTTGCATGGTCCCAAGTTGCCTGAAAGGTAAGATATTTATTCTCTTTGCTCCTAATTCCACTATTTGGACCTTTCTAGACAGAGCAGCTATCTGGTTTTTAGGTCTCAAGATTATCTTTCTGATAACAGTTGTCTCCTGAAAACACAGGTAGAGGAAACCTGTGGCTCAGTGGGAGAGCAAATAGTCTGCACACAGAACGTCACCCGTTCAGCCCCTAACATCTCTGGGAAAGGTGGGAAAGATTCCTGCTTTAAACCCTAGAGGACCACTGCAAATTGTTCTTGTAGACCAGTGGTGCTTTCATGCTGCATCATTACAACAGTTTGATTCGCCTTGGACTGCCATGACTCCTTCCTATGGAATTTTGGGATTTGAAGTTTAGAGGATAGTTAGAATTCTCAGCCAAAGAGCTCTAAGACAGATGTCTTCAACCTTTCATCTGCCAGATGTTTTGGACTTCAGCACTTAGAATTCTTGATGATTGTCCAGGTTGGCAGGGACTTCTGGGAATTAAAGCTCAAAATATCTGGAGGACCAGAGGTTGAGAGGCACTGCTCTAGTGCTTTACCAAACTCCAAACCCCAGGATTGCATAGGATGCTGCCATGGCAGTTAAAATAGAATCATAGTGCTATAATTTTGTGGCATGGAAGGGCCCCAGGAATAGGGAGGTGTGGGCCATTTGTAGCTCTCTGAGGCAGTTTTTGTGGTTACAGTTGAAGGGATGTGCAAAGGAGGGATTTGCTCCCTTCGAGGAAGGCAAGTGTGACAGGTTTTTAGCTCTTCCTGAGCTGATTTAGGTCCATGGGTGTGTGTGTGTGTGTGTGTGTGTGTTTTCCAAAAGAGGAAGTGGCCTGTGTTTGGCATAGGAGACAAAACATGACAAAATTGCCTACACAACCCCTAGAAGGTGCAGTGGACATTATGAGTAATAAATAAATGAAGGTGGGAGTGTCGCAGGCCTCCAAGTTACGGTGAGGGGCATATGTAGCCCCTACATCATAACATGGCTGCCATTCCCTGTTATACTGAGCCAGAGAGAACAACTTAATATAAGAAATCTTTCTACTTTCCTCATCTGTTTGGTGGCCAGGGGCAGCAGAAGGGATGTCTTGTTTCTTTTAGTTTTTCAAGGTGAGATATAAACATAATGGAGAAAAATAGTTTGATGTGTAGTGGTTAAATTACTGGAGTTCTTCTAATCAAGGAGGAACTGAGTTTGAATCCCCTTTTGAACAGAGAACATAGTAGATGACTTTGTGCAAGGCACATTAATTCAGCCTAGCATATTTTACAGATTAAATGTGAAGAGGGACTGATGAAAGTATCCATATATATATCACCCAGAGCTCAATATGGAAAGCATCTTGTTCAATATAGATCTAATCAATTTTTTTTAAATGCAAATACTCAATAGTCCATGTTAGAAAAAACTTGCCTAGACAGCTGTGTCTTGTCCATCTTTCTGAGGAGAAGGTGCCACCACTAACAAGTCACTAACAAGTTTCCTTGTGTTGCCTGGCCTTACTTCAGAAAATAAGTGTACTTAAAGACAGCCTTCCTCAACTTGGTATCTTCCTGATGTGTTGTACCACAACTCTCATCATCCCCAGCCATCCCACGATTCTTCCATGCAACACATCTAGGGAGCACTAGGTTGAAGAAAGCTACTCTAAGTATATCTTCCCCAGATGTTTCTTAAGGCCTTTGGAGGAGGAGAACACCATGAAGGTTTGGCAGGGCATTGGTGAGCAGTTGTTTGAAGTTCTTGGAAAAGCAAAAGTCCACTTAACCAGGAGGTGGCCCTCTCTCTTTTCTCTGTTGCCCCCAACCAGGTTTGCGTTTGCCGATGACTTGGTCTTACCCGACAACTTCGACTCGCGAAAGCAGTGGCCAAATTGTCCGACAATCAACGAGATCAGAGACCAGGGTTCTTGTGGCTCCTGCTGGGTAAGATGGACTCTGAAAACTGGAGGGTGATGTGAGAGAATGGGAGCAGGGTACTTGACAAAGGTGCATTTAGTAAAGTTAATTTGGCTTGAACCTTCAGCCAGTGGCTTCCGTGTCAGTGGAGTAGTGAATCTGGTCCAGGTTTTACTCTGAACATTAAAGTTGTTACCAAAGGCACCAGACCTGAATTAGATATTTTAATTGTTTTAAATGCTTTTTTTAAAATGTTTTATCCTTTTTGGAAACCATCTTGGGCCCCACTCTGGGAGAATGGCAGCATATAAATATAATAAAGTGTACCGCCTCCATCTCTTTTAAGCTTCTGGTGGGCAACCCAAGCAGTGCTTGTTCCACACGGCCTTTAATGTTTGAAATTGCTCTAAGTGTTTTAAAATGGTAGTTTAGGACTGCTTTTAGATTGGGTTTCAAAGAGTACAGTCCTCCCTTCACATTCGCAGATTTGACCTTCACAAATTTGATTATTCGCAATCGTATGTTCCTTCCCCCTGCTTCTCCTCCTCCTATTCCCTTGTATTTTGTCCCAGTGTGGAGAACTTGCGCCAAGGCAAAATGTTAGGAAATGGGATGGGAAGGGAAGGCTCGTGTGAGTCTTCCCTTTTCCCTCCATAGCTCCCCGTCACATTCGTGTGCATTTTGCCCTGGCATGTGTTTGCACTGAGGCAAAATGCAAGCAAATGGGCGGGGGGAGCCCCAAACAGGAATGGGGGGCTGTACAAGAGGAGGAGTTTGCAGTTTTTCCACTTTCACAAGGGTTCTGCGCACCCCGAACCCTCACGAAAGTGGGAAAGCCATTGTATTTTAATACATTTTTCTAGTGTTTTTATGGAGCAAAAGTTCTGGAGGCAGTACAGAAATATCTTAAATAAAATATGAATAATTATAAGTAATAAGAATAAAAACATGAAAACCCAATAATATAATATACATAAATAAACACCAGAATGAATCTGGCTATACTAGAAGATAATTCTGTTCCTTGCCCCCTGCAGGCATTTGGTGCAGTGGAAGCCATTTCCGACCGGGTTTGTATCCACACCAACAGCAAGGTGAACGTGGAGATCTCTGCAGAAGACCTTCTCTCTTGCTGTGGCTTTGAATGTGGGATGGGGTGAGTTGGCTTCTTCTCTTGCTCCCTTTGGAAATCCAGGCTGCTTTTGCTTTAGAGGTTTCCTCATTGAGGATTAATCACTGGAGTGTTCATCTCTTTTTCATTTTGTTTCAGTGGGCCTGTGGGTCTTGACCTGATGGAGGAAGGGCTTATAGTAATCATGCTGTGTGACTTACTTCTTGCTTTTGGTTGGCTGTTTTTAAATTGTTTTAATTCTTCTGATAGTGTCATTATACTTGATTTGTTATTTAATTGATGACAGATTCAACTGTGTCTATTTTAGTAAGCCACCTTGAGTCCTAGAGTTGAGAGAAAAAAGATGGAGTGCAGTATGATAATAAATTAGTTCACCATCATCAGCAACAATCATGTCTATATGAAAATGAGAGTTTCAAATCTGCAACACTTTGGATAGTTTGGACTGCAGCTCCCAGGATCCCTGACTGTTTCTGTGCCCTTCAGGAATGTTGTCCAAAACATCTGGAGGAGCGAAGGGTAGAGAGTCAGTGTGTTAAAGCATGGGGAACCAGAGGAGAAGGGTTTCTTCAGTATTGAGGCAAGGGGCCGGTGAGCCCACTCTGGGTTTTAGTCTGAACTGTCCATGAGTTAGCCTGGTTGCTGGATCTTCTTGCGAGATGAGGTCCAGCACATTGGACAGCTCCTTTAATATACTAAAACTGAGTGCAGATTTGTAATCCCACTGATACCAGAGCTGCCCATTTCATTGGTGATGCAGGCTAATCATTGCATGTTGAGTGCAAGTATTTCTGTTGGGTGCTGGATGGGCAACTGTTGTCTGATCCAGAACCATTCCAGCTAGCCAACCTTGTATTCTTTACTGTCCATTGCAAGGCTGTTCTCTCAAGTTCGGTGCCGTTTTGAGGAGGCTGTTCTCTCAAGCTCTGTGCATTCATATTTATTCCTATGTTTTGCAAGCACAGTCAGCCCTCCACATCTGTGGGTTTGACTTTCACAGATTTGATTATTTGCAAGTATCTTCAAACCTTGCCCCACCACCTCAGGTGCTTCTTTTCCAGGGGAATCATCCCTCTTGGCAGTTCTGAACTGGCCCTGCAGCCCTTTAAAACCCTGCCTCTGGTCCCCCTCCTCCTCCTCCTCCTCCGGCAGCTACTGCCTGGCCAGCTAAGGACAGCTGTCAGCCTGATTTCCCAGAGCCACAAACCCCATTCCAGTGCCCTCCCACATGGGTGTGAGAGAGGAAGTATGCTGACCTCCCCCTACCATCTCCTTTCCCTGACATGCTTTGGACCCTGGGTACGCATTCTCCCCACCATGCCTTGCCCCCCTTGCCATAGACAGACACAAACACATTTTGATATTTGCGGTTTGTGAATTTTCCACTTTTGCAATGATCCTGTGCTTCTAATCCTAGCGAATGTGGAGGGCCAACTGTAAACGAATAAAAATATCTTTTTTTAAAAAAATTCTGTACCATTTAAAAAAAAAACAAGAAGATTTTTGCTGGTCTCCAGCCATTTTTAAAAATCCCTGCCCCCTTTATTTTCCTGATGAAACCTCTTAGCAGCTGAGTCTAATCCTTCTTTCCTTCATTGCAGTTGTAATGGAGGCTACCCTTCTGGAGCATGGAAATACTGGACTGAGAAGGGTTTAGTGTCTGGTGGGCTTTATGATTCTCATGTAGGTGAGTCGCCTTTCTCAGAAAAGCTGTGGGAGGGGTCAGGTCAGGTTTGCACAGCACTTTGTTGTTTGGTTCCCTTGCCCAGATTCATCACTGTGGCTATCCAGTTTGCAGCTTGGCTCACACCAGTCACGGGCAAATGGACCCACTGGCACCTCAGGCCTGACTTCTTTGGCCATTAGAAGTCTCTGATCCAGGGGTGGTCAACTGTGGAGGGTTCAAGGTCCAGTTTCCCCCCTCCAGCCACCCCATGCTCCCATCTCCCAGCAGTGCTCCCAAATACTTTGTATCTTCATCCAAGTCCTCCCAAAATAGAGAGTAGAAAGTGACGTTGTGACACCTCCTGTAAGCATTTTGAAAAGGATTCTGTCACCAAGCTGAAAAGAACTCTGACGTAAAGAGAAGGCCTGGGGGATGTCGGAAAGTTCTGTGTGGTGGTGGAGGTGTTTTTGCAATTTTGCGGTCTCTGGCTGGCTTGCGGGCAAAAAACTATGGGGTGGCACTTTGGGGGAGAATGGAGGGGCTTCAGGGCTGCAAAAGTGAGGTCCATAATTTGCTCACCCCTACTCTAAACCAAGGTGGGGATCGTGTAGCCCCCTGAGCTTCTGATCATCAGTTAGAAGCTGGGATGGGAGTCAGGCAAACCTCCAAATGATGTTGGACTGTAACTCCCGTTAGCCCTTGCCTGTATAACTGGAGCAACATTTGGAGGGGGCACACATTTCTCCTGGTTAAAAGGCTTAAACGTTTTTTAAAAACAAAACAGTCAGTGCAACCAAGCACCCTGAAAGGGCAGTGCTCTATTGCTGATGAAGCACAGCACAGTGAGGAGTCTCATGCGATTTTCTTTCCTACTTTCTGGCTTGCCTCCAAAAGGGATCCACCCATGGCAGGAAACCGCTAGGAGGGTGAGCCAACTGGCAGGTTGAGGGGAAAGATTATAAGTGACAGGAAGTGTATATCGCGCAGTATAGACAGAACTTGGAAGTGTTTGGGACGAGAACGACCAGAATTCTACAGCCAGCATAGCCGCAGCTTTTGGACTGCAGTTCTCAGAATCTTCCAACCACCGTGTGACCGTTTTGGCTGGAGAATTCTGGGAGCTGTAGTCCAAAAAAAAAAAAGAAACTTCCTCAAGCTCTAGAAAAAATGGGCCTCTTCCTTGGAAAACCACTGCCAGTCCTGTTTTCTTAAGTCACTAGTTCATAGCCTACTGTGGTATTCCTTGATGCTGCTGTTCTTTACCAAAAATGTATCTCGAACCAGAAATCATGGAACTGGAATGAACGTCCGCAGCTCTGCATGAGTCATTTTGATGGGAGAATGTATAAGTTTCGTCTGGTACTGATGAAAGGTTCTTTTTGAATGGCGTATTACTTTCATCCTGGTTTCTGTCTGGCAGGCTGCAGGCCTTATTCCATCCCGCCTTGTGAGCACCACACTAATGGCACTCGACCGCCTTGCACCGGAGAAGGTGGAGAGACCCCTGAATGCGTCAAACAGTGTGAAGCTGGCTACACACCTTCATACAAGGAGGACAAGCACTATGGTAACAAAAACTCGTAATAGGCATATAGGCTGTAAGTCAGCATAGGCACAGAGAGTAAGAGCCATTCTATTCCCCTTTGCCCACCTGGCAGGCCACGCCAGCAATTTTCAGTACTCCCAAAGTGATGTAATGTCACTTCTAGCCACCATTTAGAGTTGATTTTTTTTTTTTTCTTCTTTCTTTGGTTTATGTGGGGGATTTGCAGGGTTAGGGGAAGAAAACCACTCCATTTTTAGGCAAATGGCCAGTTTGGAGGCAAATAATAATAATAATCCCCCCTTTTTAAAAATAGTTTCATGGGTCTAAGGACCAGAGAGTCTTCTAATGAATCCCACAGGCCACACTTAGGGGTCCCAAAGACTTCATGTGGCCTGTGGGTTGCACTTTGCCCACCCCTGCTTTAAATGGTGGAAACTGTTTAAACTTGCAAGATACTCATCTGGGTTCAGAATTCAGTAAGATTCCCAAAGCAACTTATGAAGACTTGAAACCTTGCTTAGAAATGAAGACAATTATAGTAAATAAATGGCTCTTACTGCTGTCCACCAGTTAGGTGTGTCTGTCTGTCTATATTAGAAAGAAGCAGCATGAAATTAATAATGGAAGTTTAATTCAAGATAAAACTCTTTTAGGGAGCTCCATTACTTTGAGTTATGCTTTCATAGGGCAAGCTACATATTCTGTGCAAAACATAGATGACATGGTGCCGCTCTATTTTAAAAAGGTCTCCAGTATCTTTCATAAAACTGAGAGAAATTAAAGTGCAAAGCATCTCATCTAGTTTGAAAACAACACTGTACCATCAGGTTAAAACTACTGACAGATCAGAATGCTTAGGCAAACAGAAACAGCTTGATCTGGTCCAAAAATGAACACAATATACTTTAAAGTGTGTTTTAGTCCTGTGATTTAAAAAAAAAAAAGGGTCAAGGCTCCTCACGCGAAAAATAGCTACTGTCAAGTAATTCCAAGTAGCTAACCTGAGCTGCAAGGAACCTTGGGGGAGCAAAAAGTGGGAGGTGGAAACTGCAAAACTGAATTAAATGTCTTTAATGCTTTCTGGTTTTATTTTTTTTTTCTCTTCTCCAATTAACCAGGAGTTACCTCATATGGTGTCCCTCGCAGTGAGAAGGAGATAATGGCTGAGATCTACAAGAACGGACCTGTGGAAGGAGCCTTTATTGTGTACTCTGACTTCCTCCTGTACAAATCCGGTAAGCCAGTTTTAAATAGAATCATAGAGTTGGAGGAGACTACAGGGCCATTCAATCCAACCCCTTGCTATGCAGGAACCCACATCAAAGCACTCCCAGCAGATGACCATCCAGCCTCTGTATAAATGCCTCCAAAGAAGAAGACTCCACCGCGCTCCGAGGCAGCATATGCCACTGCTGAACAGCTCGGACTGTCAGGAAGTTCTTCCTGAGGTTCAAGTGGAATCTCCTCTCCTGTAGTTTGAATCCATTGCTCCTTGTCCTAGTTTCTGGAGCGGTGGAAAACGAGCCCATTCGCTCTTTGATATGACATCCTTTCAGATATTTAAACATGGGTAATATGTTCCCTCTTAACCTTCTCTTTTGCATGAAACTAAACATCCCCAGCTCCCTAAGCCATTCTTCATAGGGCTTCATGGCTTCCAGACCCTTCACCATTTTGGTCACCCTCCTCTGGACATGTTCCAGCTTCTCAATATCCTCCTTGAAATGAGGTGCTCAGAACTAGACGTGATATTCCAGATGAGGTCTGAGTGGTACTATTACTTTCCTTGATCTGGATACCGTACTCCTATTGATGCAGCCAAGAATTGCATTGACTTTCTTAGCTGCTGAATCACACTGCTGACTCATGTTCAGCTTGTGGTCAACTAAGACTCATAGAATCATAGAATCATAGAAATGTAGAGTTGGAAGAGACCACATGGGCCATCTAGTCCAACCCCCTGCCATGCAGGAATACCCTCAAAGCACTCCCGACAGATGGCCATCCAGCCTCTGCTTAAAAACCTCCAAGGAAGGAGACTCCACTACACTCCGAGGCAGCATATTCCACTGCCGGACAGCCCTGACCGTCAGAAAGTTCTTCCTGAGGTTCAGGTGGAATCTCCTTTCCTGCAGCTTGAATCCATTACTCCTTGTCCTGGTCTCTGGAGCGGCAGAAAACAAGCCCTCTCCCTCCTCTGCATGGTATCCCTTCAAATATTTAAACATGGCTATCATGTCCCCTCTTAACCTTCTCTTCTGCAGACTGAACATACCCAGCTCTCTAAGTCTATCCTCATAGGGCTTGGCTTCCAGGCCCTTCACCATTTTGGTCACCCTCCTCTGGACTTGCTCCAGCTTGACCATGTCCTTCTTGAATTGGGGTGCCCAGAACTGGACACAGTATTCAAGATGAGGTCTAACCAAAGCAGAGTAGAGTGGTACCAGTACCTCTCTCGATCTAGACACCATACTCCTATTGATGCAGCCGAGAATTGCATTGGCTTTCTTGGCTGCCGCATCACACTGCTGACTCATGTTCAGCTTGTGGTCTATTAAGACTCCCAGATCCCTTTCACACATACTGTTGTCCAGCCAGGTGTCTCCCGTCCTATATTTATGCATTTCATTTTTTCTGCCTAGGCTTATTAGCAACCCCTCCCAATTTGATATCATCTGCAGATTTGATCGGCATGCCCTATATTCCTTCATCCAAGTCATTGATAAAGATATTGAATAGCACGGGGCCCTGTGGCACCCCACTAGGCACTTCTCTGTAGGATGAGTTTTTGGGTAACTTCCTTTTAAAAAGTATCAAAATCAGTCTACAGACTGTATCAGACAATTAAAAGAGGGTGTTTCAGCTGTTTTGCTGGAGCTGATTCTGGTGAAAGAAGGCTGTTGTTGACTGAAAGAATCTGCAAAGCTTTTAAAAAGTAGCCGTAGTGAGGTGGCATAAGGATGTCCATGTAGTTTACCCTTCAAAAGAATTAGAGATGTGCCTTAAAGAGGAGATGGGGGTGCTGGAAATTTTGAGGATGGGTTGGTGTGATTTGATGACTGAAATGGAGAATACAGTTCTCATCTACAGATCAAGAGGAATCATAGTCCCACTCTGTTCCACTTTGGTGGTGCATCACCAGTAGTCTTGTGTCCAGTTCAAGGTACCACAATTTAAGAAAGACATTGACAAGCTAGAATATGTATGGAGGAAGATGACCAAGATGGCTAAAGGTCTGGAAGCCATGACCTATGAGGAATGGTTGAAGGAGCTGGGTACGTTTAACCTGGAGAAGAGAGAACTTGAGGGATGATACAATAGCCGTCTTCAAATATCTGAAGGGGTGTCATGTAGAAGATAGTGCAAGCTCGATTTCTGCTGCTCCAGAGGACAAAACTCAGACTAATGGCTTCAGTTGTTTTTTTCCAAAAGGAGATTGTAACTGAACTTTAGATAGAACTTTCTGATGATAAGAGCTGTTCAGCTAAACATCCTGCCTTGGAAGGTAGATGGCTGGAGGATTTTCTGGAGGATTTTCAACAGAGTTTGGATTGCTGTTTCTCAGCAGTGCTTTAGTTGTCTCCACTGGCACAGTGTTGGACTAGATGACTCTTGGTGATTTTATGAAATTGACTTTCTATAGTGTTGGCAGTGCTCTTAAATACTTCAGTGCTTCTGGGTATAGATGCTAATGGATGTAGATGGGGGAGTAAATGTAAAAATAATCAATTTGGCTTAATGTAATGGTTGAAAGAAGCCCTGAAAATAGAAGTTCTTTACCCCATGTCAATTTCCAGGGCAAAACACAGAGGAAAAACTATGGAAATGCCTGCAGAGGAAATGTTTTCCCCATCCTTGGGAAAGTGGAGTATGTGGCATTTCTAGAAGTCCTCCTGTCCAAGCATTGACCAGACCAAACCTGCATAGATTGAGCAATTTGGCTTCATCAAATGCCCTCTGACTGCATCCACCAGCCATAGTTCTCAGTTGTGAATTTGTACAAAATATTCTTTTGTTTCTAATAAGTTCATGTGTTTACTTGCAGCCTTTTCTAACTGTAAACTTCTAGAGTTTTCCCACTTGGCTGTTTTGGAGTTGTTTCCTGAACAAGGGATTTTTCCAATCTCTGGAGGAAAAATTCATGGTGCCTCTGGCTGATTGTGTGTGTCCAAGGCATGATACCTTTGTTTAAAGAAAGTAAAGCTTTATTTGCAAAGATCTTTCATGCGTCAAAACATGTTCTAAGCAATTAAGTTTTATATTGTCCTTTTTAGAATGATGGACAAGGCAGGCTTAGCTAATAATACAGAGAATTAAGTCATCTCCTGGGGTTTATCCACAATGCACAGTTCGTAGCATCTTGATACCCTTTTAACTGCTGTGCCTTCATCCTTTAAAATCCTGGTGAGGGGTACTTAGAATTCTCTAGCACCCTTCTTTGAACTACAGGAGAGTTTCTTGACAGGGAATTCCAGGTATCTCATGAAACTGTGCATCTCAGGATTCCATAAGGTGGAGCCATGGTATCAAAGGATCAAAGTGCTAGAATTATGCAGTATATCACCAGTCAGTTTGAATGGAAACCTCGGTTGGAGAATCTTACTGCTTGCATTTAGAAAGTGTAGGAATTTTTTTCCCCTCATTCCCCCTTGTTCCTTCTTGCAGGTGTTTATCAACATGTTTCTGGAGAAGAAGTTGGTGGCCATGCCATCCGGATCCTGGGCTGGGGTGTTGACAACGGCATACCCTACTGGTTGGTGGCCAATTCCTGGAACACAGACTGGGGTGAAAATGGTAAGAGACAGGGCGGTTTCATAATATGATGGCATTGAGGCTGGTGTTGAGGGCTAGATATAATCCTCTTGTTACTGGGCTGCACTTTCCATCCCCACTGTCCACCATAGTTTGTGGTGAAGGATGATCATAGAATCATAGAGTTGGAAGAGACCCCAGGGGCCATCAAGTCCAACTCCCTGATATGCAGGACACCCATCAAAGCATTCCCAACAGATGGACATCCAGCCTCTGCTTAAAAACCTCCACAGAAGGAGACTCCACCACACTCTGAGGCAGCATATTCCACTGCCATACAGCTCTGACCGTCAGGAAGTTCTTCCTGAGGTTCAAGTGGAATTTCCTTTCCTGCAGCTTGAATCCATTGCTCCTTGTCCTAGTCTCTGGAGCGGTAGAGAACAAGCCTGCTCCCTCCTCAACATGACATCCCTTCAAATATTTAGACATGGCTATCATGTCCCCTCTTAACCTTCTCTTCTGCAGACTAAACACTCCCAGCTCCCTAAGGCGTTCTTCATAGGGCATGGCTTTGAGACCCTTCACCATTTTGGTCGCTCCCCTCTGGACACATTCCAGCTTGTCGACATCCTTCTTGAATTGAGGTGCCCAGAACTGGACACAGTATTCCAAATGAGGCCTAACCAATGCAGAATAGAGTGGTACCATTATCTCCCTCAGTCTAGACACCATACTCCTATTGATGCAACCAAGAATCGCGTTGGCTTTCTTGGCTGCTGCGTCACACTGCTGACTCGTGTTCAGCTTGTGATCTACCAAGGCTCCTAGACCCTTTTCACACCTACTGCTATCCAGCCACACATTCCCCCATCCTATACTTGTGACTTTCATTTTTTCTGCCCAAGTGCAGGACCCTACATTTCTCTCTGTTGAAATTAGTTTTGTTAGCTTTGGCCCAGCTCTCCAGTCTGTCAAGGTCGTATTGAAATTTGATCCTATCCTCTGTTGTGTTAGCAACCCTTCCCAGTTTGGTATCATCTGCAAATTTGATCAGCATGCGCTCCACTCCTTCATCCAAGTCATTGATGAAGATGTTGAATAGCACGGGGCCCAGGACAGAACCCTGTGGCACCCCACTAGTCACTTCTCTCTAGGGTGAAAAGCAGCCATTGGTGAAGAGCACCCTTTGGGTTTGGTCGGTCAACCAATTGCCAATCCACCTAACAGTAGCCCTGTCCAGCCTGTATTTTACTAGCTTCTTTGCAAGAATGTCATGGGGAACTTTGTCAGAGGCCTTACTGAGGTCAAGATATGCTACATCTACAGCATTCCCTTCATGATGGGAGTTCCCATCCAATAATATCTGGAGGGGTGCTAGTTATCCCTGATGTAGGTGTTCAGTCCTGTATATTGAAAGGATTAATCCCATTGTGTGTCTTGATTAGGGTTGGAAACTAGTTCTTTGCTTCCATTTTCAAACAGAAGTTGTTGGGTTTTTTTTATTGAGTCTTGTTGGTTATAAGTGTTGTGTGCTTTTGTTTCTGACTTATGGCAGCCCTAAGGCAAACCTATCATGGGGTTTTCTTGCCAATGTCTCTTCAGAGGGGGTTTACCGTTGCCTTTATCTTATGCTGAGAAAATGTGACTTTTTCCCAAGGTCACCCAGTGGGATTTCATGGCTGAGCAGGGATTTGAATCTTGGTCTCCAGAATCCTAGTCCAGTGTTCAGACCACTACACCTTGTTGGCTTCTGTTGGTTAGTTCTAAACTGGATTCATTGGGCCAATTGTTCATTAGTAGCCCCATAGAATTCATTATGAAACAAACATTCTATGTAAATCTCATTGGTTCAGTGGGTTGAAAGTACCATTAAACTTCAAGCCTATTAAGGAAATTTTAATCTGGGTCATATTACAACATTTTCAAACCTCTGCTTGTCACACGCTCATCCTTTGCCAAAAGGAAAAAGAGCAAATGATCTTTGACATCCCACTACTGGACCATCGCTTGCTCAGATCTGTTAAAGGTGGCCAAAAATCTCAAACCACTGTTTTGTCGTTCAGAAGGAGTGTTTGATTTTGTTTCAGGGTTTTTTTTTTAAGACAATTGGGAAGCTGAATTTCATGCAGTATATCACATTTTGTGCTGCTAGAGGTCCCAATGTATTGGGAGTACGCAATTATGTGGAGGCCAGGGGCCAATTCCCCTTCCCCCGGATCCTCCTGCAGGCCGACATCCCCATAGGAAGTCCAAATACCTTTGTGTTCCTCTGCAGTCCCTCTCAACATGGTGACAGGAAGTGATATCAGCTCATTTGGCAGTTTCCATTTTGAGAGTGACTGCAGAGGAACATGAAGCTTTGGGGGACAGTTGGTTCTCGGATGCTTGAAGAGGTAGGGTCGTGTGTGTTTAACATACTTGGAGACAAAAATGGTCTGAAAAGCTCACTGAAATTTGTATTTCAAAAAACGAGGGGGTGAGTGGGAGACTTTGGGAAACTGTTGCAGGATCCAGAGGCCACACTGTACCTACCGCTTTGATATATACATACAGACCTACTTTTATTCGCGACCATAATTCAGAAAGAGTTATGTTTGGGGCATGTGGCCTTGTTAGCTAAGAGTTTCTGGGAGTCGCGGTCCAAAAAAGCATGCCCTCCAATATTTCACAGATGGAAACCAGGATCTGAGTGGTCAAAATTGCAAAACTTACTGGTGAGGGAGAATACACAAGCTAGGAGAGGCTGTAGTAGTTTGCCTTTCCCTGAGTCTACTGGAAAAGGCAAGATTCTACATTTCCTTTGTACTTTTGCACTGTGATTTCGGTTTGCAGCAGTTGAAGTAATTGAAGGCAAAAGGGGAAGTTGGGAGGAGAAGAGAGAAGCTGGGACATTGTAAAAGTAGCTGAAAAAGTGAGACCACAGAACAATAACTGGAACTCTCCCTGCCAGATTGCAACAGTTGGAGGTTATGAAAAAGGAAGTTTTTCAAGCTCCTGTCATAACTCACTACAATAGAAAATGGAAAATCCACCCAAAAGTTTTGAGTATAAGTGCTTATTCCTTTGAGTTCCCAAAGTTGAGGAAGCAGTGTTAAAGGGTTCTTCTCATCTCTTCCCAGGTTTCTTCAGAATCATCCGTGGAGAGGACCACTGTGGAATTGAATCTGAGATTGTCGCTGGAATCCCAAAGACAAGCGAATACTTTAAGATGTTGTAAATGATGTTGCGCTTCTGAACCCAGCCAACTGTTCTGCAAATAATCAAGTTGATTTTATCCTGTGGAGAAAGGAGCGGTGGTGACAAAACTGCCCACTCCTCAGACATTTTAGACTTCAGATTCTTTTTAATAAAGCCTTTGTTTTAAAAAAATTATTACACAATGCTGCCATCTCCGGCAGGCTGCCTTTGCGTCGGGAGGGTGAGACTGATAGGATCATGTTTTGCCCAAAGCTTGCCTTGGCTGCTTGAGAAAATGGCAGCAAGTCACTGAAATGAAATGGGCTGTACTTAGTGGGGCAATTCGAGAGGAATCGAAGAAGAACAAAAGGATGTAACTGGATCTGTGCCCTCCTCCCAATCAATCTCACCTCCTAGCTGATGTAGTCGTGATGGGGAAATATTTCTCAATATCATTGCACAAGTTGTCTTGTCAACAGGGTGATTGGACTGCCAGGGGACAACTCTTGGTGAGCTATAGGACGGTGCCAAAGAGGATTTCACCATTAACTGCCAAGGCACTGGGGTGAAAGGCGTACTAAAATCATTGTTTTGATTATACCTGTGCTGAGATCTTTAATAGGTAACTTTAAAGACCAGCATCTTGATGATGTGACACGAGGACTTGCAAGGAGAACAGATAATAAGCCATTTTGCTCTGCCAATCCAGTGGTTTCCAAATTTTGGTCCTCCAGATGTTTTGGACTCCAGCTTCCAGAATTCCGGACTGTTAACCAAGCTGTTCAGGGCTTCTGAGAGCTGAAGTCCAAAACACCTGGCATACCCAAGTTTGGGAACCACAG
Organism: Cyclura pinguis; assembly: GCA_030412105.1. Lineage (NCBI taxonomy): Eukaryota > Metazoa > Chordata > Lepidosauria > Squamata > Iguanidae > Cyclura > Cyclura pinguis. Next base: position 8,463,713 of record CM059599.1, on the reverse strand, counting down.
TGCCTTCCTTCTTGCTGTTTCTCCACCTCTCTGTGTTCTTGAACAGCAAGGGGGAAGATGGAGAAGCAGTGGAGACAGGCTATGTTTTTATACTGACCAAACCCCAACAGGATTCTGTTGCTGCTTCTGGAAACTTCAGACCTGTACTTCATTTGGCTTTGTTGGACTGTAGTACTGCCACATGGCTAGTTGTTTGAGGCACCTATTATTATAATGGGAGTTAATCATGGGCAGCAACTAATGGAGCCCAGCTGTCTTTCTATACAAGACCTAAGTGTTGGACTTCATTTTGTTGTATTTCAGAGTCTGTTCTCTGGTAAGATAACTGCACTAGCTGAATTTGCACATGAACAGTTACTGCTTCAATAAAACATACATAATGATGATGTATGATTGCAAATAATCTGTAAAGAACAAAAGGAGGCAGTGATCAGTGCATGCAGATCTGAGTGAGGTATGTAGGTTTGTGGTCATACTTAAAGCAGACCCATTTGTCTAGATTCAAGTCTGTTGATTTTAAATCTTCCCTGACATCCATGGGTTTACTGTGAGTATGACTCCCAGGCTCCGTTATTTCACTAGCTTCCAGCTTCAAATGTACTTGTGAAATGCAAAAAAGCCTCTACACTTCTGGTTGTTGTAAGAGCAGCCAAACGTTTACCTGTGTGGTTTCACTGTTTGTTTTCTTCTCTCCAGTAAAACGTCTCAATCTCATTGCTAGTCTGAAGTGTCTTCTCGTGCCTCCTGGCGGCCAGGAATGGTTGTGTTCCTATTATTTTTCTTGGAAGCACTGCATGTTAACACTTGCTGTTTTGCTCCTGCTGAGAGTGGCTTTGGGCTATCAACTAGAAAATTATTCATGTGGGTTGGAGTGTTCTGGGAATAAATTCAGAAATACAACTTTTGCCAGAGATGCTAGGTGTCAGACCTGCAGCAGCACAAACTGGCATGCTTGTTGGCTGTGATGGTAAATTGCCAACAGTGATTCTAGGAGTAGCAGAACTGGCCATAACAGCAAAATACATATGACAGTGATGTCTTTCTTAGGTTAACCCAATGGCTCAAAATAGACCATGCTGGCTTCTGAAGCAGACTTTTTTTGTCAGACAAAGACAGTAAAATCTCATGAAGGGGAAAATGTCAGTGCTATAGCTCTGCATCTTCCTAGAAAATTATTTTGCTTATGTGTCAGTGCAGAAAAAAGACCACAGCCCCTTATTGGCTTTAAAAGGTCTTGAAAACAAAGGCAGTAAAAGAAATGCAATACCGTTTCCTCCATTCGGAGTGCCAAAGTAACTCCTTCAGATCTGGGCATGTATCTGATCTAAAATGATGTATCTACTTTTGACCACAGTTCCAAAGGAGCTTGTATTGATTCCTGGCCAATGCTATTCATTTTCTGAGCCAGGATTCCACTGACAAGTCTGCCCATTGGGTTCCTGTTTAAACTTTGATAGGCAGTCTAATCCCATTTAGCCAAGGCACAGTAAGGACTGTAGTATGAATTCCAACGCCAATGGCCACCCAATCCACATTGAGCTCCACGCCAAAATAGCAACCCTTGCACAGCCATAGACTCCAGCCTGCTGTGCCCATCAGCACTGGGTGTGACACTTGCCTCGTTTTCCAAGTTTTACATCAGGTCTTAACTACAGGTTCTCAGCTAAGCTTGTGAAGCAGTGCCCATGACCCGTTGCTTGTACCTGCACCATCGCGTTGTTAACAAAGACTAGGAGAACGTTCCTTTGCAAAACTGCAGCACACGCTTTGTGGTTAAAAGGACTTGGATTCAGTCCACACCATCTCTAGTTAGGGACAGAAGAGTTTGCTGCCTAAAGCTACTGCCACAGGCAATACTGAGCTGAAGAACCTGGTTCTGCTATCTAGGAACAGGGGGAGCTGCCTTGGACCAAGCTGTCAGTTCAACTTGTCGCCCTTTTGTCTTCAAATTGTCTCCAACATGGCAAGCCTATCATGGAAGATTCTGAGGTTGAGAGTGTGCAATGCATCCAAAGTCACCCAAGTGGGTGAGTAGAGAATCAAAACCCTGGTCTCTACGCTGGTTCTCAACCAGCCTAGTATTTTAAACTTGCCTGATTTTATGCAAAGATTCCTTGTTAGCTCTACCTGCAGGTCCCTGGTACTCTCCCAGCCAAGTACTACTCTTCCCAAACTGAATGAGACTGGGGAGGCTTGTGGTGGTTGGAGAGCCTATTGTAACCACATGCCTTCCAGAGGTTTTGAACAACAGTGGCCATCAGTGTCAGCATGGCCATAATCAAAGCATCTGGCAGTCACCCTTTTGGTGAAGCAGCTACTGTCACCATTACCTGTCTTCAGCAAAATCCTGCACTGCACCATGTAGCATAGTTGCATTCAACATCTCTTGGATTTACGGTTGAGCTTAGCAGCCACCCCCTCCAGACTGCATATCCATGGAGAACTCCAGAGGTTTTCAAGGCGCTCCATTGCTCCAGCTTCTGGAGTTCCCAGTGGATTGATGTAATCATTTTTGCATCTGGCTACAGAGACATAGCCAGATGTCTCTTCAAGTCTCCTTTCCCCACCAAGCCCCAAATGGCTGAGAAGAGGCGACGGTGTCTCAACAGTAAATCATGGAGGGAGATTTGGTCATTGAGAGAGAAAGAGTCTCTCCTGTCTCCTTCACAACTAATGCCAAAGAGGCTGTGGTAGTACCGAATTACTGTCTGGGTGCAATGAAGGATTGAATTCAGTGAATAGATTGAGGCTTACCTTCTCGCAAACCATACAGCTCCCCCCATACATGAAAAGATACAAAAATATCCCTACCCCATCCTCACAAGACCCCCAGGAGCCAGCCCTACCCCTTGTATCTTCCGTTTTCTTTTGTGATCCCTCTCAAAATGGTGACAGGAAGTCATGGAACATCACTTCCCGTCGCCATTTTGAGAGACTTCGGAGTAAAACTGAGCGATTTAGCCTTACATGGTGGGTAGTGAGACCCAGCCTCATGTAGTCACCACCCCTGCCCCATAGCAGCATCTAGAAACCTGCATGATCTTCAACCTTACTGTAGGGAAGGTGTGACCTTCAATGGGAAAAGCATGTCCCCCTGCTCAAGCCACAGAAGTTTGAGTCTATGGCCGTGATCCTCCATCAAAGAGAATACACCATCAAAGCATTCCTGACAGATGGCCATCCAGCCTCTGTTTAAAAACCTTCAGAGGAGGCTCCACTACACTCCGTGGCAGTGTATTCCACCGTCAAACTGCGCTTACTGCCAGGAAGTTCTTCCCAATATTTAGATGGAATCTCTTTTCCTGCAGTTTAAAGGCATTGCTTCATGTCCTAGTCTCTGGAGCAGCAGCAAACAGGCTTGCTCCATACTCCATATGACATCCTTTCAGATATTTAAACATGGCTATTATGTCACCTCTTAACCTTCTCTTCTCTAGGCTGAACATACCCAGTCCCCTAAGCCACTCCTTATAGGGCATGATTTCCAGGCCTTCTAGCATTTTGGTCACTCTCCTCTGGACATGTTCCAGCTTGCCAATATCCTTCCTGAACTGCAGTGCCCAGAACTGGACTCAGTATTCAGATGGGGTCCGAACAAACCAGAATTACCAGCTGCTGATAGATAGTCTGGTCATGCTTACCACAGAACAGCAAATCCACCAGTCCATGTGGGGCTCACCATGTGACCCCAATACCCAATCTAGGGAGGGACCTTGGCAGGGGAAAGGGGGCAAGGAGAGCTACAGGAGCCCCAGGGTTTGGAACTGTAGGGCTAGCCTGGAGAAGGGATTTGTTGCAGTTACATATCAGTCCTGCAACACCCACATACATAAGGGAACTTGCATACATGTATGAGAACCAGCATGGTATAGTGGTCTGAGACCAGGGTTCGATTCTCTGCTTGGTCATGGAAACCCACTGGGTAACTCCGGGCATGCCACACACTCAGCCCCAGAAAACCCTTGCTAGGTTTGCCTTATGGTTGCCATTAAGTCAGAAATGACTTGGAAAGCACACAACAAATAAAAAGACACCAATAGGTCCCCAATGCAACAAATCAAAGATGACAACCCAGGCTTTATCACAGCAATTTTTTTTTCTTTTTCACTGTCAAAATTAACAAGCAACCAAGAGGCACCTTCCAGCTTCCTAGTTAAAAAATATCCTACATCAGAAGAGAAAACCAACGAAACAAAAACGCAGATCAAATGCTCTGCAGAAAAAAAAATTAAGACTCAAAAAGGTACGTGTCCATAATCAATCGATCCGACAGGGGAAAAAGGAGAGTGAGGGGGTGTCTCCATTCAGGAACTTCAGTTTGTTAGAGTTGTAAGCTTCCAGTCCAAACAGGCTTGCAAATTCAAGGTTTCAAGTCTGGCTTTCTACAGTCCTGGGACTCTCATCAAGTCCTCCTAGCCTTAAATGACATTTCCCACAAAAAAACAACAAAAACCATTACATCCTTCTCAGTTCTCGCCAGTGTGTACATATTCTTCAGCTGCCTTCGACACTGTGCTCAGATACTGCCAGCTCAGGGCTGCTAAAAGCATCACACAGGACAGGTAGATGGGGGAGTAATGGGTCCGGGAGACCAGCGTTCCCCCCGGGAAGCTCATGGAGCGGACCGAGGCAACGATCTGTTGAGTTCTGTTGGAGGAAGGGTCTGTGCTGGGGATCTTCTGGTAGATCTACCAAGAGAAGAGAAAACTTCCAGTAAGAGGCTGCCTTTGCAGAAAAAACTTTCTCAGTATAAAATTGAGCAAATTATTTTCATTTCTAATGTGTTATCTCTTCCCAAAATATATCCTACACATATCATGGCCTGTCATAAGCCCAGAGAGTCATAGAGTAGGAAGAGACCCCAGGGGCCATCCAGTCCAACCCCCCGCCATGCAGGAACCCACATCAAAGCATTCCCAACAGATGGCCATCCAGCTTCTGCTTAAAAACCTCCAAAGGAGACTCTACCACACTCCAAGGCAGCGTATTCCACTGCCGAACACTCTGATTATCAGAAAGTTCCTCCTGAGGTTTAAGTGGAATCTCTTTTCCTGTAGTTTGAATCCATTGCTCCTTGTCCTAGTCTCTGGTGCAGCAGAAAACAAGCCCACTCCCTCCTCAACATGACACCCCTTCAAATATTTAAACATGGCTATCGTGTCCCCTCTTAACCTTCTCTTCTGCAGACTAAACATACCCGGTTCCCTAACTAAACAGGTCTAGATACAGGTATGTTTATGATATGTTCTACAGAGATCACAGACTGCCAAAAAAGACAAACAAATGGGTCCTAGAGCAAATCAAGTCTGAATTCTTCCTACAAGCCAGGATGACTAAATTGAAACTGTTGTACTTTGGGCATATCAAGAGAAGGTATGACTCATTAGAAAAGACAAGGATGCTTGGTAAGGTAGAAAGCAGTAGGAAAGGAGTAAGACCGCATTACAAGCATATAGACTCAGTCCTGGGAGCCACAGCTCTGAATCTGCAAGACTTGAGCAGGGCTGTTGGTAACATCATGTCTTGAAGCTCTCCATAAATTTACACCAACTTGACAGGAATTAATAACTACAACAAAATCTATCTGGAACCTACAGAAGCAGTTAAACAGGGGCAATAAGCCAGCACAGACACAAAAACTGCACAGGCACGCAAGTTTCTTGTCAGGTTTGAGATCTGACCCAGCCAAGTTCCCCACAAGTAATTCAATCTAAGGGACACTGAGAACAACAACAAAAAGTGGACAGCTGGGCCTAAATCCTATTGGGAGTTCCAACCAGAAGGAAATAAATCAGGATTTACATAAGATTTATGATTTAAGAGAGGATTTACGTAAGTGTTGACTCTCCATTCCACAAGTGATCTAGTGGATTTGTCCTGGTTGGAACCAGGAAAAGGATTCCAGCTGGAACATTTATTGGAATTTTTTTCCTAGCATTCTTCTCAGTGTTAAACTCACCTCTTCCACATACTGGTACATGATGGCTTTGACAGCCTGGATGTTGGTGGCATCCATCATCAATGTGACAGTTTGCCCCTTCCGGATCTTCACCACTCCCCTGAAGACCTGCTGGTTGTTGTAGCAAGCAGCCAGCGTGGCGACGGCCATTACCTGGGAGAGAGGAAGGAAACAGACATCACAAAAGGAGCCTGGTTAACTCTGGCCTATACAAGGGAGGATACATCCTGGGCCCAAAAATTCAATCAGTATTTCACTTGCTTTTAATTCTAATTTTTAACTGCTTTTAAATCTATTGAGAGCTTAATTATATTTTTACTTCTACATTATTACATCATTTTGAGGGGCTGTATCTGTTTTAACTTGCAAATTGCCTTTAGTCTCGAAACAGGAAAAAAGGCAAGATAATAAAATCACCCTCGTCACACACAGTTTTAAACTGCTTCCTGTTTTGCTTGTTAATTTGACCCATTTAGTGTATTTTGAAATGTTTAATTTATTTCTATTGTTTGATATTTTTGTTGTCATTTTCAACTGTATAAACGGATTCTGTTGTAATTCCCCCTGACATCTTATCATATGGGGCATGAAATAAATACTGACGGCATTCAGTACAGAAAGCCCCTGCTTAACTGATGGGTTAGGGACTGGAGAATGGTCAGAAAGTGTGGTTGGAAAGCAAACTGTCTTTTTAAGCTCGCAAATGCAAGGCTACACGTGAGATGGCGCCAAGTCAGCTGACAGAAAACAAAACAGAGAGAGAAAAGGTACCCCTAGCCTGCCCCTAACCTGTTGGATAACTGGATGAAGTCTGTAACTGCTGTCTTTTAACTGGAGATTCCTGAGATTGAACCTCCAGTCTCAGGAAGTTCCTACGAAATTCTGGGGCTCTTCCACGCTACACAATTATAGTATAGTGTATAATGATTCCACTTTCATGGCCATAGTTCCACTGTAGAAAATTCTGGGATTTGCAGAGGCCTTTCAAATTTCCAGCTATAGGGAACTATAGTAGCACTGCAAACTACAGACCCCAGGATTCCACAGAAGGCAATTATGGCAGCTGGAGTGCAATCACAGTGCGATAACCGTGTAGTGCAAAAGGGCCCACAGAACACCCTGCCAAGGGGGAAGCACCTTTAGAGACCGTCCAACCTACCTGGGGGATAGCACAAAAGTTGAACACGCTCTGGTTCTTCAGCCGGGACAGGTACATCAATACGTCGGGAATGTGATGCAGGGCGTTGGTGATGAGCTCGTTCATACACTGGACGGCTTTGTCGATGTTCTCAGGCTTGGTCAGATCTGACATTTTCTTGGCATACTTGCTCCACACCTGGGAACACTCAAAGGGTTAGGAATGCTTGCCAAGCAGGGGGTGGGTGAGATGTTGCAATGCCGCACCCAGAAGTCTCCCCACTCCACCCCTTCCCTGAAAAAGACACTGATACTGAGGAGCAGAAGACTGCACACATTACTGCTGCAATCGATGTTGTGTTGTTATGTACCTTCAAGCTGACTCAGCCTTATGGTAACACTTTCGTGGGATCTGCTTTGCAAGATTTCTTCAAAGGAAGTTTGCCATTGCGTTCCTCTTACAGAAACCCTGATTTGCCCGAGGTCACCCAACAGGTTTCCATGGCTGAGTAGGGGTCTGAACCCCGGTCCCTCCAAGTCCCATGGGCAATGTGTGGCCCAGAAGCCACATACAATCCTCGGACACCACCCCTGCAGCTTGGGATGACCTCTGCCACTTCTTCAAAGCTTCACAGCATGCCAAAGACATTTTTTGTTAACGTAGCACAATTTTTATGTGTCTTTTGTCCCTAAAAATGTGTGCGAAGCCCCCTAAAAACACCAAAACACCCCCCAGCCCAATAAAAGCTCTCCAGATACCTCTAGCTATCCCTCCAGAGTTCAAAGGTACCCCAAGGGGCCATCTAGTCCAACCCTTTGCCATGTGTGAATTTCCCCTACCTATCAAGTCACAGGAGGTTGCACCTTTTCCTCCCTCTTCAAGATCCGCTCCTGCCACCAGGCATCCAAATGACAGACAAACCCCTTCTCTGTGCTCCAAATACCCACCAACAGCAAAAACTTCACAAAAGGCAGCTGATTCTCAACCTAACCTTCTGCACCCAGGTAAGGCAAGTGTGTCTGGAAATTGCCATATTTGTTGCTGTACTTTTCTTTTCAAAGAAAAAAAACATATCCGAACAATAGTTGAGTTATCCTGGATAATCTTCTTGCAACTCCCTGCACCAGCGACAACAATTTATTCCCACCCTCAAGTGAGCTTCTTTTTAAGTCCAAGACATATCAGAACACAATTGTCCCCTTTTCTTATAGAATCAGAGAGCTGGAAAGGGCCTCATGGGCTAGCAGGAACTCCAGCTAAAGAATCCTCAGGAGGTACTGTAGTTATCCAGCCTCTTTCTGAAGACATCCAGAGAAAGAGACCCCACCAGCTCTCTAGTCAATGGGTTTCATTGTTGAACCACTCCACTGTCAAGAAGTTCCTTCTAATGTTCAAATGAAATCTACCCTCCTGTCACTTAACACTGCTAGATCTACTCCTACCCTCTGGAGTAGCAGAGAACAAACCTGCTCGCTCCTCTCAGTGACAGCCCTCAAGATATTTAAGGAGTGTAATCACTCTATTAAGAGGCAGTGTTGTGTAGTAGTTCGAGCACTGGACTATGACCCTGGAGACCAGGGTTCCATTCCCTGCTCAGCCATGGAAACCCATTGGGTGACCTTGGGTGCATCACAAACGCACTCAGTCCCAGAAAATCCGCTGACAGGTTTGCCTTAGGGACACCATAAGTCACAAACAACTTGAAGGTACACAACAAAGCATGCTACGAATCCTCCTTTCCTCTCCTTTAAAGATATCTCCCCCCCCCGACTTTCCCTCCATACCTGATCCTGCTCAGCTTCCAAAATCAGAGTATTTCAAGGCAATAGGATTGTTTCTGACTGAATTGAAGAAACAAGCAAGCCAGCAACTAGAGATGGCGGGGACTGCATATAAGATCACGTTGTCTACCACTCAGCTGCGGTCCCTCCTTGGGTCAGACATCATTTCTCCTCCTGCATGGCAGGGGGTTAGACCGGATGGCCCTTGTGGGTCCTTTCCAGCTCCTATGATTTTTCCTTACTATCTGCCCCACTTTCATTTTCCTTACCTCTCTGGGCCAGAACTCTCTGCCCTCCAGTTGGTCCTCCAGATAATCCCGGATAATATTGGTTTTCTGTAGGAAAAGCCCCATGGAGTTGGCGAGCTCCGTGTCCTGCCCGACAATAGGGTCTTCCAGCTTGGATGCAGAAAAGAGCTGGGAGAGACCAATCCCCACCAGGCCGGCGACGTAGTGACAGTACTAGAGAAGTTCAAAAATACCAAGCTTTAGGCCAGGGCTGAGCAAAGTGTGTCCCTAGGGCTGCATATAAAATTGGCGAAAAGGTACAATCACACGCCATGTGGAGTGGGAGGGGGGATTTTTTTTTAGTTTTAAAAATATGGGGTGATTTTTAAAAAATTTCTAGGGAGAGGAGTACAACCCTCCAAGGTGAGCCATCAAAGGGGGATGCCAGTTCTTCCCTTCCTAATTTGCTTGCGTCATGGGCTGAGGAGGGGAGTATTGGCTCACCTTGGAGGGCTATACTCCTCTCCCTAGAAATTTGCAGTTGAAAGCAGTGCAGAGAGGGAGCTAGCTTAGCCCCTATGGGAGAAAAATTCCAAAGCCTGGGAGCAGCCACCAAGAAGGCCCTTTCCTGCATCCTCAACAAACAGGACTATTATAGTTGTTGGAATGATAGTTGTTGGAGATGAGATTATGAAATGTTTTGTGAAAATAAGGGTGGGATGAAAATAACTATTTTTAGGGGGAAAAAATAAAGTTACAGGTATTACTGGATTTTTTTTTCTTGATTTGGAATAGCTGCATGGATAATGAGTTAAAGATGTGACTTTTTTAAAAAAGAATAAAGTGGTAAGGATGAGGATGAGGATACTGGATATGATTTGATGAAGTAGCTTTATGATTCTGAAATTGTCCAAAGAAGAAGAGATATAATAGTCTACCCACAGATGCAATAATTATCATAATTTTGTCAAATTAATAGAAATGAAAAAAGGAAGGAAAGTGGTTTTAAGGTGGTAGGCTTTATAACTTTAACTTAGAAGTCTTATTTCTGTTTTCTTTTTTCTTTTCTTAAACCCATGTGAGAAGTATAAACTGATAAATGAGTTATATTGATTGTTGCTTTGTAAGTTTATTGTTATATAGGTTTATCTAATCCAACTTTAGATTACACGGACTACTAACAATAGTATTAATATGTTTTCTTGTTTGTTACTATATATTTTATGACTATATATTAGTACACTAATGTTTGATATTAATTATACATATATAGCTGGATAAATATTTATGATGTTACAGGAATAACAATATGTGGTTATTATGATAAATAAGGCGATAACAGATGGTTAGGTGTTTGACTGATTGATTACTAGGAGCTGCTTGCAACAAGGGCGGAGACCAATTTTTAATTTTTCTTTTTGTAGTTTCGTTATATATTCTTTTTTTATGTACTCTTTATATTGTGTAGTGGTTTTTTTTCTTTTTTTCTTTATAGTATGGTTTGTGTTGATCGTCGGATTTGGTTGGTTTATGTTTTGTCTTATGTTTTTTCTATGTTTATATGTTTTTATTAATTAAAAAAGTGGGGGAAAGTGAGGCGATGAAATGACAGTATGTTTGCTAAATAAACCACATGCTCATTTGCGGAGGGGGGAGAAAAGATAGTTGCTGGTATGAGAGGAACCTCTCCCCTGAGGGTTTTGAGACTTGGGTAGGTTCATACAGGGGAAGACTTCAGCCATATTTCAAACTTCACCCTTCTTTTACCCCCCTGGCCAATGAGAATATCCCACTTTTATCACTTCTACATACACCACTCTTCCATACTTTATTTAAAAAGGAAAAGGAAAAAAAATTCACATTTCAAGGGACAAAGTAGGGATGGGTTGTTTTCCAGCAGCCAGAGCTTTGCTATCACACAGCCACCATTTTGGCCAATTAACAGGTTACAACCACCCTGAAGATTTGCCAGGGGAAATTTGCACTGACCTCGTCCCACTCCTTCTCAGATTCCACCTTCTTTTCCAAGAACTCGGCCATCCCAACACCCATCTTGTGGCAAATGTCAGCGATCACATCCCGGTAGACCTTCGCCAGGTTCCGGAACTCCAAGGAGATCTGAGGAAGAAAGGAAAAATAGGCCAACCATCAAAATAGACTCAACGACAAAACTTGCAGTTTAGGGGACCTGACTGATACTTTCCTCTGCCAAACCTCAGTGGGTTGGAGACAAAATATGACCTATGGTACTTTAACGGTGAGGATGGATAGCATAGAGCAGTGGTTTGAGCACCTGGCTAAGGTCTACCCCTCAGCAACTGGGTGACCTTGGCTAAGTCACATACTCTCAGCCTCAGAAGAAGCAAAGGCAACTCTTCTCCGAACAAACCTTGCCAAGAAAATCCTGTCATAGGCATGTCATAGGGTTGCCATAAGTCGGACACAACTTGAAGGCACACAACAATGCTTGCCTTATGAGGAGAGGCCTAAGGAACTGGGTATGTTGTTCAGCCTGGAGAAGAAAAGGTTAAGAGGCGACATGATAACCACATTTAAACATTTGAGAGGATGTCATATGGAGGATGGAGCAAGCTCGCTTCCTGTTGCTCCAGAGACTAGGTCACAGAGCAGTGGATTCAAACTACAGGAAAAGAGATTCCATCTAAATATTAGAAAGAAATTCCTGGTGGTACGTGTAGTATGTCAGTGGAATACTCTGCCTTCTTCTTCTTTGGTGGTTTTTAAACAAGAGGCTGGGTGGCCATCTGTCGGGAATGCTTTGATGGTGTCTTCCTGCATGGCAGAATGGGGTTGGACTGGATGGTCCTTGGGGGTCTTTTCCAGCTCTAGGATTTTATGAACTCTTTTAATATTGAGGGCCAAGCATCTGCCCCTCAGACCTTCTGTGGGTTGCTGAAAATTAGGAGAAGAAGGTGTCTGGAAATTCACTTCTCACTGTGAAACAATGAGGTTTTTTTTAAAATGTGTTGCAGTATATAGGAACAATGGCAACTCACAGCGAGAACTGGCCTATTCCTTCCATCCTGGGTCTACCTGAGGGCCAAGCAGCACCACAACAAGCTCAAGGCCTGTTTTCCACGGCTGCCCCTCTCTAAAATGGCAAATCATAGAATCATAGAAATGTAGAGTTGGAAGAGACCACAGGGGCCATTCAGTCCAACCCCCTGCCATGCAGGAACACCCTCAAAGCACTCCTGACAGATGGCCACCCAGCCTCTGCTTAAAAACCTCCAAAGAAGGAGACTCCACCACACTCCGAGGCAGCATCTTCCCCTGCCGGACAGCCCTGACTGTCAGGAAGTTCTTCCTGAGGTTCAGGTGGAATCTCCTTTCCTGCAGCTTGAATCCATTGCTCCTTGTTCTGGTCTCTGGTGCCGCAGAAAACAAGCCCTCTCCTTCCTCTACATGGCATCCCTTCAAATATTTAAACATGGCTATCATGTCCCCTCTTAACCTTCTCTTCTGCAGACTAAACATACCCAGCTCTCTAAGTCTATCCTCATAGGGCATGGCTTCCAGGCTTCTCACCATTTTGGTCGCCCTCCTCTGGACCTGCTCCAGCCTGACCATGTCCTTCTTGAATTGGGGTGCCCAGAACTGGACACAGTATTCAAGATAAGGTCTAACCAAAGCAGAGTAGAGTGGTACCAGTACCTCCCTCGATCTAGATGCCATACTCCTATTGATGCAGCCGAGAATTGCGTCGGCTTTCTTGGCTGCCGCAATGCAATTCTCGGCTGTGTCAACAGGAGTATCGTGTCTACATGGTGTCTAGATGGTATGGTGTCGAAAAGGAAGAAACATCACGTCATTTCCTGTCACCATTCTGAGAGGACTAAAGAGGAAAATGGAGGCATCTAGGCACAGCATACAAAAAGCCCTCACCCACACACTCAGAGTTTGAAGACACAGAAAAAATACCCGAGGACAGGAACGTTGGTGCAGCTGCCCCTTTCACTTTGGGGGACAGGCTGCCCTTGTGCAAGGAGAGCACAGGGGAGAGGCAACAGCCTCCAAGAGGATTGGCACATGGGCAATCTGGAAGGGAGGGCAGGGGAAAGTCCCTAGTGCCATGAGCCCAGCCAGAAACATGCCCCCACCTTATGCACAACAGGACATCTTGCACAACACCATATTGTGCAGTCACACTTCTCTAACATGGTGGTAAATCACGTCCAACAGCACAGCTCCATCATCTTGGCCAGGCATGGGCAAAGCGTGGCCTGCATGTGGCACCCCTGGGGCTTTTTGTGGTCCCCAGGACCCCACAGAGGTAACAAAAATTGCTCCAAAATGCCCCCAAATGAGTTCTAGGGCATGCGGGGGGGGGATGGAATTTCCACCATTTTTGGTGCCCCCCTCCCAGCATCAAAGCAAACTCCTCTACAAAACTTTCCAAAAAATATTTTTGTCTCAAAATGTCCCAGCATGCTTTCTGGAAGGGGGTAGGAAGGCCCCAAACCATGGTAAGAATGCCCCCCATCCACTAGAGGATGTTTTCCCCAGAAACATGTACAGTGGAGGTGCAGTTCTCTAAGGAATCCTGGGGGGATTAACGCAGTCCCCAGCCTTCCACAATTGCCCATTCCTGGTTTATTCAGACGGCAAGTTACAAATCTAGGAACCAAATTTACTTTTCAAATATACCTAACTGCTTACAAATGGACTGACAAGTAATTGAACTCTAAGGCTAGAATGCTACTGTGGTTTGGTCAGTAAGGGTAATTCTATTTTATTTCCTCTGCAATAACATGAGCATCCAGTGAAGAGTTGAGGAACATGGAGAACAATTGAATTAAGCATATAATAAGTTCAAGATCAAAGCATGGAGGCAGCCAGTGGCTCACCGTTGGGAAATCCTCCAGGACTTGCTTGTCCTTCTCATTGCTGTCCGTGAACCGCCAGTCCGGCTGATACAGGTAGGTGTGGAAGTTGTGCAACATGGGGACCTTGGTTTCCAGGTTGATCGTCATGTCATCCTCCACCGTGTCCAGAGCCCGGAGAACCAAGTAGAAGATGCAAACTGCATGTCTGTGGGGAGAAGATAATTTGTGACTTGGATGCCAATGCGGGGGGGGGGGGTGTAGATCGGGGGGCAGGCTAATCCGTCCCACTACCTTCACTGGCATGTTTGATGAGGACAGGGAGAGTTTTCTCTGTGGCTACTCCCAGACTGTGGAACTCCCCTCCACAGGATGTCCGGTTGGCCCCTTCCCAGTTCTCTTTCTGCCAGCGGGTGAAGACTTTTTTTTTTATTCAGGCAGGCCATTGAAATTTAAATTATGTAGCAATAGCAGGTGTCAAGTGGTATGCTGTATTTCTTATCTTTTATTAGCAATTATGTTTTAAATGTGTTTTTCACTATTTTTAACCATGGGGTTTTTTTCCCCTTCAAAGTAATACTGTTATTTAATTACTTTAGCTTTTAGCACTCTCACCACTACTCCACCTTGGTTCTGCTATGTCTCCTTCCTTGATACCTTTAAGCACAGCGGATCACTGCGTGATAATAACGTATCTCATTAAGCAGCACTAATGTGGCTGGCTGGTTTTTAAGCCCTGTTAATGCTGGCTTTCCTGTAGTATGAGTCTGACCAGCTCAGCCCTAGGTTACACACAACAGTACTTTTCTGGCTTCGACTCAATGAAGATTAACAGGCCGGCAAGAGAAATAATCTCTTTGAGTAATTCAGAATCCAGAAATCTTGCCCTGAGCCTTGTTCTTGGGGCCTTTAAGCATAGAGTTGGAAGGGACAACAGAGGTCATCTGGTCCAGCATCAGATGCCAAACTGCTCTCACTGTCAAGAAGTTCCTTCTAACGTTCAGTTGAAATCTACCCTCCTGTTACTTAAAAAAAATTACACCTAGTTCTACTTCCAGAGGCAGCCGAGAACAAGCCTATCCTGTCCTTTCTGTGACATCTCTGGAGGTATTTAAATGAGTGCGATCATGTCACCTTTCAGTCTTTTCTTCACCAAGCTGAATGTGCCCAGCGCCTTCAAATGCTTCCTCATATGCTTTGCTCTCCATCCCTCTTAACATCCTTGTTGCCCTTCTTTGAACCCACCCCAATTTGTCTATGTTGTTTTCCGCCTTCAAATCATTTCTGATTTATGGCAACTCTATCACAGGATTTTCTGGGGCTGAGAGTCTGTGACACTCCCAAGATCACCCAGTGGGTTTCCACAGGGAATCGAACCCCGGTCTCCAGTGTTCTGGTCTAACACTCAAGCCCAGAACCAAACCCAGGACTCCAGATGAGGTCTGAGATACTGTGGTTATATTGTTATTTGCCAACACATTTTAAAAAGACATAAGGAAAACATTTTAATAGGAGCAAGGCATTGTGAGAGGATGTGAGAGGGCCTTCTTGGCTGTGGCACCCTGCCTGCGGCATGCCTTTCCCTTGGAGGCCCAGCTGGCGCAGTCACCATCTTTTTTCCAGCACCAGTTAAAATACGGCTTTTAATCAAAGCCTTTGGGGGTTCTAAGGATTTTGTTCAAACTTGCACAGAAATCATAATAAATAATGAAAGAAAGAAAACAAATAATCTCTACATGTACTTTGGAAGAAGCTTTCCAATGGTCTGTTGTTCTATGCCTTTAAGTTGCTTCCGACTTTTGGTGACCCTAAGGTGAAAGAACGCAGAGGCATGCTGGCCAAGGGATTCTTTAAGCCACAGGCCAAAAAGGATGCTTCATTGTATGGCTACAACTCCCAGAATCCCACAGCCGTGGAAAGAGTTTGCCAACTCTCCCAAATGACTCTTCCTGACATTTAAGATAGAGTGGAGAGAAATTATTTTTGGACTACAACTCCTATAATGCTCAGCAGCCACACTGATAGGGATTCTAGGAAGTGTAGTCTAAAAGAATCACAGAATTTTAGGGCTGGAAAGGGATGCAAAGGCCATCTAGTCCAACCTCCCACCACGAAGGAACAGACAACTGAAACCCTCTCGAAAGATGCTGGTCCAACCTCTACTTTACAGACCTGCGAAGAAGTTGAGTCCAGAGGTCCCTATTTCCTCTTTGAGGGTTGGGGAGTCTACTCAAGACAACATGCAGACTTGTCTTTAAGACAAAGTTGGGGAAATTTTGGACTACAACTACACTGGGGGTTCTGAGGCATGCTAGCTGGGGGATTATGGGTTCTCAAATCAAAACAGGAGCTACAGCTAGGAAAGGGGGAAATTCTGGGTTATGATGGCTGGGGGATTATGGGGCCACAGTCTATAAAGGAACACTAGGACTAGAACTGGCGGGGAGTTGAAGGATGCTGGGAACTGTAGTGCAAAAAGGTCCAATAGGTGTGCTGGTTCTTGACATCTTGGAACAGGCTTTAGTATGTTTCTTATTGCTGTAATGTTTTTTAAAATCATTACTATATTATATCATATTATATTATTTGTTACAATTTCTGAGCAAGTTTTAAAAATCATTATTATTATGTTTACGTCTCATTTTCCCCAAAATATGGACTCAAAGTAGTTCACAATTTTAAAAAAAATACAATTAAAAACATACCAAAAATGAACACCAGAATTAAACTATTTAGACTATTAGAACAATTACACCTCAGTAAAAGAACAAAATGCAATTTTAAAAAATTTAAAAACTCATAAATGAATTAAGGAATCATTGTTTAATGCTTCTTCAAAAGTTTTGTATTATGCATTGTTTTGGCTATTTTGTTTTAATGCACAATGTAAGTCCCTTCCTACCTAAATAGCTGGAAAATGAATAAAAGAAAACTTTTTAACAACAAATACCAGGGGGAGGGGATTCTAATAGGAAGAATGCTGACAAGAGGGTTCTGGGGGCTGTAGTCCAAAAGGGAGCACAATCTTTAGACTGTAGGCAACTGGGCAGGGAGGGGAGATTTTGAGGCATGCTGGGAAGTGTAGTCCAAAACAAAAGAACAATAACTTTGGGACTGCAAGGGGCAGGGGGAGCCCAAGGGGTGCTTGCCAAGGGATTCTGAGATCTGCAGTCCATCAAGGACTACAACTAACGGGGGGTGAAGGATGCTGGAAGTTGTAGTCCAAAAAGGAACAACTTCTGTACAACTGGCTACAAAAGCAGATTCTGGATTCCTAAGCATAGAATTGGAAGAGACCACAGGGGCCATCCAGTCCAACCCCCTGCCATGCCGGAACCCACATCAAAGCGCATGCTGGGATATGTAATCCAAAAGAGGGGAAAAACACACTTTTGGAGCGCAACTGGTAGGGGCCCAGGAGCATCTGGAAGCTGCTTATTAGGGGATTCTGGGAGTTGTAGTCCAAAACGATAGCTACTTTTTCCCCCAAGATCAGGCTCCTCCCCAGGAGCAGGGGCTTTCCCTCCTTCCTCCCAACACACACAAACAAAGGCGCGCGCGCACCCCACCCGACTCACCGCAGCTCCCCGTCCAGCGCCTGGATGACGGCGGCGAAGCTCCGGCTGGTCTGGTTAAGGTACTTGTAGCAGAGGCGGAGACTCTCGCTGAGCGAATCCTGCAAGTAGAGCACAGGCGGCGGGGAAGAAGAGGCGGCGGGGTCCGGCTGGGTGCTCAAAAAGCGAGGCCGCGAAGGCGACGGAGGAGCGGGGAGGCGCCCGGCGTTTCCAAAGCGCAACCGGCCCCCTACGGCTCCCCCGAAGCCCAAGCACGGCCCCGATCCGCTGCAACGCCCCGACCCCCCTCCTCCTCCTCCTCCTCGGGGCGGGGAGAGGGCCAGCGTGCGCTTAAAGAAGGAGGCGGCCGCCTTGGAGCTGCAGCCGGTGGCCATGGAGAGGAAGGAGGCGCGCCCTGCGTAATTGGCACAGGGGCGCACGGGCGGGGCGCACGCCGAGGCTGGGGCCCGCGAGGGCCCCGATCCCCTGGGATCCCCGGGGGAAAGTGGTTCCGGAGCACACCCGGAGGAGGAGGGGAAAGAAGCCGCCCCCGCCCCCTTTCCCACCAGCCACGCAGGGAAGGGAGCGAGACCCACCCACCGCCGCCTCCCCCCGAGCGCTTCCTCTCCCCGGCGCCTGGCCCCAGGAACCAGTTAACCCTCCCCGCTCCGGGGGTTTTAAAGAACTCGGGAGGAGGGTGCAATAAAATGGGGAGGGGGGGATCTAGATATATAAGGGGTGTGTATGCCATGCTAGCCACAAAAGAAGGGAAAGGCTCCAACTTTGGAAAACTCCTCGGCTCCAATGTTCAGAAACCCTCAGCTTGGACCATTTCTGCACTAGACCGTTACAGTGCTGTTATTCCGCTTTCAACATCCTATGGAATCCTGGGGTTTGCACTTTAGAGAGGGGCCTCAAAGGCGCCTCCCTAAACTGCAAACCCCAGGATTCCACAGGATGTTGAAAGCGGAATAATAGCACTGTAACGGTCTAGTGCGGAAATGATCTTGGAGGAAGAGGAGGTTGGTTGGAGACCCCTTTCAGTGACTTCGCATAACTTTTAAGAGACAGTTTGAAAAGGTTACTTTTGGACGGCGACTCTCAGAATCTGCCAGGGACTGTGCTGCGTTGGGGATTCTGGGAACTGCGGTGGCAAAGAGGACGCTAATTCCCCATTTGCTGGCTGTGGGGAATCTGCGCAAGGAAGTCTCTCTCAATGATCTTTCAAGACAACATGTAGACCGGCTTCAAAGCAAAGCTTGGAACAAGTTCCTTTTGGGGGGGGGAGTAGACCTCCAACAATACCCAGAGGCCCTGATGGAGGAGTTGATATCCTTTTTTATTGTTGCTGTGCGCCTTAAAAAATAATTTCGATTTAAGGCGACCCTATGGGGATTTTCTTGCAAGATTTGTTCAGAAGGGGCTTCTCTTTGCCTCCCTCTGAGGCTGAGAGGTTGGCTTACAAGTAGCATAGAAATGAGTTAATTTAAAACAATAACATGATTTCAATAAGCTATAAATGTATTGAAACAATTGTTGCTGCTGTTGCCTGCCCTGAAGCTGTTTCTGACTTTTGGCAACCCTATGACAGAGTTTTCTGGGGCTGAGAGAGTGTGTGACCTGCTCAAGGTCACCCTGTGGGTTTCCACTGGCAGAGCGGGGATTTGAACCCTGGTCTCCAGAATTGTAATTTAGAGCTCAAACCACTACACCATGCTGGCTATCTCCAAATAAGCAAATCTATAGCTATGTGCCCCCTGAAAAACAAAGTTGAGTCCTCAAAATACCAACCAAACCAGAGACCCGAAGTGAGTTGTTCTGCCTGTTATTCTTTTCAACTTGAAATGGAAACTGATTTACTAGTGCAGTGAGAGAGTGCAGCTGAAGAGCGTTGGACTACTGACCTTGGAGACCAGGGTTCGATTCCCCATTTGGCCACAGGAAACCCACACTCTCAGCCCTCTCAGAAAAATCCCATGATAGGGCTGCCCTAAGTCAGAAAGAACTTGAAAGCACACAACAAAAAAAAGTACTACAGGTACACCTTGGCAAAAGAAAGTTACACAGTTGACCTGAGATATATATCAAGTTACACTTCTCTTTGGGCATGTCCTAAAAACAGAAGAATACTGCTTTTTCAAATCTAGCAATATGCTGATGGGACCAGTGTGGTTTGAATGATGTACTAGGATTCTGAGAGACCTGAGATCGAGTCCGCAAGTTGGAAACAACTTGAAGGCGCACAACACCAATGCATTCATAAAAGTGTTTGGTGGCGTACAGAGATAAAACCTATTCTTTTCTGTTGAAACCAAGGGTGGCACTTAAGCAGCCTGCTAGTTGTTGTTGGGACTCCAAACCCCAGCAGTCCTAACAAGTATACCCAATGGTGGACCATGCTGGGAACTGCAGTCCCAATAACACTTGGAGGACCATGCGATTCTTCGCCAATTTAACCTTGTGTCCCCAAGGAGGATAATAATTAACATGTATCAGTATATACTTCTGAGCAAGCCCTTTCTGAGTTTTCAGAGAGACAGGTAAAGAAGAAAAATCCTCATACCCCCTGGCATTCACCCTATGTGTCCAAGAATTGACACAATCATAGATTCGATTTAACTGATTTTCAATTTTAAACCTAGAGGTTCTCCCTGCTGGGATAATGGCAGCTTGGGGGTCTCCAGCTGTCTGGATCATGTGTGTTGTGGGGAAGGGTAAGCTACTTTCCCTGTTAACCAAATTCAGTTTCTGCCCCAGATGTGCACATGACAGTTGCTGTTTCGAAAACAAAAAGATCTTGCACCAATTTCTTGCTGGGTCTCTAGGAATGCATACTTCATAGAAAAGGCAGCAGGATTGTTAAACTGAAAAATAAAGCCATTTGTCTCAAGGACAGACAGGTTGCTCAATTCAGATGGAGCAAACTTGTTTTCTGCTGCTCCAGAGACTAGGACATGGCTTCAAACTTCAGGAAAAGTGATTCCCTCTAAACCTCAGAAAGAACTTTGTAAAAGTAAGACCAGTTTGACAGTGGAATACACTGCTGTCTTGGAGTGTGTTGGAGTCTCCTTCTTTGAAGGTTTTTAAGCAGAAGCTGGATGGCCATCTGTCAGGTGTGCTTTGATCGTGCATTGGTGCAAAGCAGAATTGGGTTGGACTGCATGGCCCTTGGAGTCGCTTCAGCTCTATGATTCTATGAAGTTATACATAAGCGCAAATACTCCAAAATGCATGCTGGGTTAATCCCTACATTAGGCTAACTAAAACAGCTCAAGAACTGTGTCTACGCTTCTGAGATTTTCAGATCGCTTCTTCAGGAAACATGTTACAAAAACCAGTAGAAGAGGAACAGTGAAGGGAAGGGACTTGCTCTAAATGCAGTTTCAAATATTACTCTTTTTTGGCCAGCGGGGTGGGGAATTATAACACTCAGAATCCCCTGGCTACTGCCTGTGCTGCCTGCAAGATTCTGGAAGTGGCAATCCAAAAATCATTTTTCCAAGCTCCACCTTAAAGTCAAGTCATCTGCATGTTTCTTGGGATGTAACTGAGGACAAAGCGTCTACAAACAATGCTTATCAGGCAGTATATGGGGATCAAGGTTCAAATGGAATAAGCCCCCAGGTTTGCTGGGAGCAAGAAAAGCAATATAGTTTGTTTCCCCATTTTGGAAATACAACACTCCTGTGATAGTTCAGGTGTTGCTCAATGCTTGCTTCACAAAAAGTAACATTTCAAAACCAGCTGGCTGATGTAATTTGTACCTTTGACAAACAGCATCCAGTAATTAGAGGAAGGTAAAAAGATTAAACCTCACAAGTGAAACAATGAGAGATTTAGATCGGAATCCACCTTCTTCTACTGCAGTACACAGTAATCTACATTGAGTAATGACCAATCTACACTAAGTAATTATAATCTTCATTCTAAACACAGCAGATGGTGATCCCTGTAAATTCGTGTTGTAGATTAGTACAGAAATAAATTATTTACAGTGTCACCACTGGGGGACAAATTTCATATGCACTTTAATGTTTCTGAAACAGTGCACTCCAACATTTATTGGCAGGCGCCGCTTGAATCTTTGAGCTTCAACCTGCCTAACCACAACCTCACTGGCCATCCGGAAATTTTAATCCCAATAAAAATAAATGCCCTTTACAGGTGCTCAAATGGCCTTTGGAATCTTCAGATCTTTTAAATGAAGGAAAATGCCAGGAACCAGCTAGCTTCACAGCACCCATCTGTATTTTTTACTGAAAAAAATAGCCAGCACCTAATGTTTCACAATGCCAAATTTTATTTAACTTTCTATAAGCTAAACTATTCTACTTGCAACATTACATTCCTGTCTTTTGCACTCACCACGTGTTCATTAAATTGCATGCTGCAGTCTGAATTTTAACACGCCTTAGTTGTCCTGTATTTTGTGTGTACCAAGGTATAAGGGCCATGCCTTCACAAAAAACAGGCTTGCCATACACAAATACATACAAAGCCAGACACTTTGGGAAACAAAGTTGGATAGATCACAGCTTCCCCCAGCCTGGTGCCCACAGATGTGTGAAACTACAACTCCTATTGTCCACAGTCAGCACAGCCCCTGGGAACTAGAGTCCAAGAGATCCACCTGTCATCAGGAGGGAGGAGGCTAGTTTTGCTGCTGACGAGAAGAAACTGCAGTGCGCAGGCTAAGACAGGCGTGTGGCTTGCCTAAAAGTAATGTGACGATGCAATCCAACCCCACGCTCTTGGCTCATAAACCAAGATCCCTTCTCTTGTCACCCTCCACCTTTAATGGACAGGTAGGAAGCAAGTAGGAAAAAGGAGGAAAAGGGTGATGGAAGAAAAAGTTTCAACTAGTACAGGGGTGGGCGATGCAGCCTCCAAACCCGGGGCCCGTTCACACTGCACACGTGCACCACTATTATTCTGCTTTACCTGTCATGGTCCCATCCTGTGGAATCCTGGGACTGGTAGTCTCGTGAGGCATTGGAGGTCTTTAGTTGAGAGTTCCAAACAGCGCTCCTTAACTACAAATCCCAGGGGCTCCACATCACGGGAACCAAATTAAAAGGGGGAGCAGAAGAAGAGACACAGGGACGCTCCTGTCTGGGAACAAGACGGCTTCAACGGCTCTGCACTCTGCACGTGCTCGGGGGAGCTCACGTAGCCGCCCTGACACAACTCACCTGGTCCATCTTGGGCATCACGGTCTTGTAACCGCCGATCTTGAACCGCACCAGGTTGTAGAGGTCCTCCGGGTGGCCCAGCCATTTCTTTAACAGCTCCATCGCCTTAGGCTGGCAAATTCGGGGTTGTGCTGGGGAGACGAGAAAGCACCGGGGTCGATTCTATCCGACGGCAAAATTTTAGGATCCACCAGATTTCCTCCCTCTCCTTTTCCACTCTGTCAGTTGCCTCTCGTCTTAATCGCCCCAATCCTTAACCTCCGCCCCTGGCTTTTTTCTTCTCTCTTTTTGGTTCTTCGCCAATTCGGCCCCGGCAGGTTTCTAGTCCCAAATGAGGAGCACCCCTACCTGTCGGCTCCCTGCCTCTCCCTCTCGCCAGGTCTCTCTCCCTGGAGATCCTCAACCATCCCCAAACATCTTCTCCTCTCTCTCTCCCTCCCCTCCCCGTTCTGTTTCATCTCCGCCCCGGGAACAAACGTCACCTAGCAGCAGCCAATGGGCGGCCGGCGCAACTGGCTCGGGAGGCTGATAGGGGACCGCGGCCGCCGCGCGGTGCTCGCACCAGGAAGGCGGCGGCCAATCAAGACGTTTCGGGGCTGGTGTGACGGCCGTCCGGTGCCCCGCGATTGGCTCGCGGGAGCCTGGGGGCGGTGCCAAAGGGCCGAGGGGGACGAAGTCGCCGGGTTTCTTAAAGGAGCGGAGCGCTCTTTATGTGCCATTGTTTGCAAAGCTCTTTTCTTTCTTGTGTTTAGGTCAAGAATCGCCTTGGGGAGAGAGAGAGAATGGTGCATTATTTTTTACACACACACACACACATATATATATAGAGAGAGCATCATATATATATATTGCATCATTTTCTTTTATATATATATATATATATATATATATATATATATATATATATATATTGCACCATAGATAGATAGCACCATTATTTATTTATTTATTTATTTATTTATTTATTTATATGAGACACATACATACACAGAGAGAGAGAGAGAGAGAGAGAGAGATTGCACCATTCTTCGTCTACATAGCGCAATATTTATTTATTCATTCATTCATTCATTCATTTGCATATGGCTGATCTGAACAGTCTTGATCCTTCCTAATAACCTCCAAACTGCATTGCATTTTTTCCCCACTTTGGTTAGATTGCCAACTCAATTGGCTGCCAGTTCCATATACTAGTCCTACCCAATCTGTCAGATTCATACCTTCCAACTGTCCCCAACTGGGAAGAAGGACAGTCAGATAAATGCTCTGTCCTTCCAGTTTGTCAGATGCTTTTCAAATGTCCCAGTTTCTCTTTCCTCCTATCACTTTCCCCCTTTGTTCTCAGCTTATTTCCATTGCTGCAAATTGAGGACCTTTCTGCACTAGACTGTTATAGTGCTATTATTCCACTTTCAACACCCTGTGGAATCCTGGGGTTTGCAGTTTAGGGAGGGGCCTTTAGAATTCTCACCCAGAGAGTTTTTGGGCCTCAGTAAACTACAAGCCCCAGAATTCCACAGGATGTTGAAAGTGAAATAATAGCACTATAACAGCCTAGTTGGAAAGGCCCTGAGTTTCAATTCCTGCAAATTGAGCTCAGTTAATTCAGCAGGAGGGAGAAGAGAAGAGGAGGGAATGGCAAAAAATGGTTGCAACCTCTTCCAGCTTGTCTGTTCATTCTGATTAATTATTTTTAACATCTTGATTGCATTCTGATATAGCTTGGCCATATGGGTCCCAGTTTTCCTCTGGGAATCTAAGACCATGCAGCCTCATTTGCATATTATGCAAATAATTCATTCACTATGCAAATCAAGAGATGGATTATTACCACACCACTAGTTTCACATGCAAAATCATTCCTTTCAAAATTGCTTTATAGGCAAGAAACAAGTTGGGTTTTGCTTAGATTCTTTGCATGGAAACCAAGACAGAGAACCTCCAAGTTACATATGTCTTTTTCATTCAAACTGTTGTTTGCTCGCTGGGGATCTTCTTCAGAATCTTTTAACCATCCTTTCTCCTCATAGGACTCCTGTGCGTTTAAAAGTGATTGGTCAGATAATAAACAAGCATAGCTGCTGCCACTCGCCAATAAATATGAAAAAAGAAACAATGGCCCACTTCCTAAGATTGCCCAAGGAGAGACTAAGGTTGTAGTGACCACTAGGCTATTGCACTCATCTCTGCAAGCAAAGTGATGCTCATTATTTGCAGCAAAGACTTTTACTATACACAGAAGAAGAAATGCCAGATGGCCAAGCTGGATTCAGAAAAGGAAGAGACACTAGGGGCCGTATTGCAAACATCTAAGGAAACGCACCACAGAATTTTAGAAGAAGATCTACCTGTACCATATAGATTATAGCAATGCCTTTGTAGATTGTGAGAAATTGTGATTTGCTCTAAAAGAAGCATGCCACAACATCTGGCTATATTGATATGTAACCTATACTCTGGAGGAGAAGCAACTGTCATTACAGAATATGGAGAAACAATGGTTTCCAATTACCAAGGGGGTCAGAAAAGGCTATATTTTACTGCTCTGTCTGTTTAATTTTGTATGGTATGTTGACCATATCACACAGAAAGTAGGATTTGATTTAAATGAAAGAGGTGTGAAAATTGGAAGGAACATCAGCAGTTTAAGATAACAGATTACACTATTTTACTTACAGAAAACAGCAAAGACTTTGGAACAACTGTTGATAATGAAGAAAGTGAGAAAGCAAAATTATAATGTAATATTTAGAAAACAAAATTCATGACCACAGATGATTTGTTTAACTTTAGAGAGTATGACAAAAATATCAAAATAATTAAAGATTAACTTACTCATAAACCAGAATGGAAACTGTCACTGGAAAATCAGAAGACAAAGACTTAGAAAGGCCAGTGTGAAGAAAACTAGATAAGATCTTCAACTGTAAAAATCCCATCCTGGGAGACAGGAAGGGAATAATGCCAACAAACATAGATAACTATTTGTTTAGATAGCTATAAATAGATAACTATAAAAAACTCTTTAAACACCAAAGTCAGGATCAACCAGGCCATAGTGTGGTATTTCCAATTTCTGCATCTGGTTTTGAAAGCTGGATAGTGAAGTACGATGACAGAAAAAGAATAATCTCTTTTGAAATGTGGCGCTGGAGGAGAACGCTTTGGATACTTTGGGCCACCAAAACACACACACGCACGTAAGAAATGGATTCAAGAGCAAATCAAGCCTGACTCTCCGTACAAGCCAAGATGGCTAAACTGAGGCTGTCATACCTCGGACATATCATGAGACAATGTGGCTCATAGAAAAAGATGGTAATTCTTGGTAAAGTGGAAGGCAGTAGAAAAAGTTGATCCCCTTTACAGATGGATCAACGCCATCAGGGAAGCCATGGCTGTCCTCAGTTTGTAAGACCTGAGCTGGGCAGTTAATGACGCGGGTTGTAAGAAGTCTCTCATTCAGAACATTGCCACGTAAGTTGAAGACAACTTGACAGCAAATAAGAACAGACAAATTTCTTTAAAAGTTCGGTATCCTGCCGGAGGCATCAAAATTGACCAATTTCTTAAGTGTGCAAAAGAACAAAAAGAATTGCCAGTGCACATTTCCAAGCAGGAAAAGCCACAAGACCCCAACACACGCAGCGTATCATTTATTTATGGATTGACCATTTTCCGCACTACACTGTTATAGTGCTATTATTCCAATTTCAACGTCCTATGGAATCCTGGGGTTTGCAGTTTTGGGAAGGGCCTTTAGATTTCTCAGCCAGAGAGCTCTTGGGCCTCAGTAGACAACCTCCCTCAGGCTAGAAGACGGACCTATTGTTCTGAGTCACATATTTCTAGGCAGACAATAGATTCGCTCCCGGACACTGTCACACCCCAAGCTACACTGATGAACTACGCTGAAGCCAGACAATCAAAACCTATCAATTCGGAATTTTAAACCTATCACGCACCTGGCCTTCCTAGTACGAAAACGATACCGAGGAGGGGTCGTGATATTTGCCTGACATTATATTCCGCACTTATCGCCCATTAACGATACTTTGCTAGCCGATACCTGGCCTGAGGACAGAAATTAGCTATAAAACTCCCCACTTTTGGAGCCTCTTTGGAGAGCCTCCTAGACCGGACAGAAGGGCCCTTTTCGCTGCTGCCGAAGCCTCCCATACTAGCCTCTCAGACGCTGCTGAGAGCCAAACACGACTCGCATTCCTGCTCCTCCGCGAGACCCCGCTACTACCATCCGTCCAGCCCGGGATCCAGCCTCCCCTTGGTGCTTTACACCGAGCCTGCGCTAATCCTCTCCTTCCCCCAGGACATCTAGACTAAGGTCCATATGCCCTCTTTCCCACTCGGTTTCTTATTTCCATCTTTACTTCTGTAGCCCTTGTATGAGTGCAAGAATATTTGGTAACGTGTGTGCGTGACTTTCTCTCTCTCTGTTAGTTTTGTTAATAAAAACCATTTTAGCTCATTTCTCTGACTCCCGCATGGTTCTGACCCCGTAGACATAGGGTTGAAGATCCCTTGCCCTGACCTCTCACAAGTTTTGCTGGGTAGCTCTGCTAATTCCTTAATCGTTGAAGCGTGGTTTGGGTGTCCTCAAGATACCCCCAATTTTCAGGGTAACATGGCCAAAGCACATACAGAGTATGTGAATGAATAAAAGCTTTAAGCACCTGCATTTCAGACTTGGAGACTTTCAGCTTGCCCAGGGCATATTCAGATTGTTCAGGCAAGTGAACAAGAAAGAGATGGTTGTAAAATGCCCACTTTAGAGCAGGGAAAGTTTCCAGGCACAGAATTATCGCATGACCTCCTTACAGAGTGTACAAACAGTTCAGCCCTGGAAGAGTTGCAAAAAACATTTTCATCTGAGTACAAGACATTATTGATTATAGAGTCTGCCTTGCTTTCATGCAGCCGTAAAGCAGGAGGCTAAAATTACCTAACCCAGGACTTTCCAAATGGTGTGCCGCGACACGTTAGTGTGTCGCCTGAAGTGTGTAGGTGTGTCACCTACAATCTTGGAAATGTATGTTACTATTTATAAATTATACATTTTTAAAAATATATGAAAGGTTTTCATGAGATATGTTGTGTCCCCATACATTTTGTGATTACGATTTATATAATTTTATTACAGTTCCAACATATAAAACAAACAATTATCATTGTATTCTTAAATGTCATATTACAACTGTCTTCCTTCCTCTCTGGATTACAATTTCTGTCATTTCATTGAACTATTTACCAATGTTTCACATTAAATTGTTAGTATACCTACTTAATTCATTAGTTCCTGTTTTTCTACTCAACTTCAGGTGTTTCATGATATTACTCTGAATTATTTTGTAACACTTAATACCACGAATTATGCATTATTTCCTGTCAAGACCCATCCCGCCTCCGAAATCATCTGCCATTCTTTATAAATATCATCATCTGATTTCCCTTTTAATCTTTGTGAAAGACTATCTGCATTCCTCTTTTCTATGAAAGTTGCCCACCATTGTTCAGTCGTAGGTATTACATCACTTTTCCAAAGCCTTGCAAATTCAATACGGGCAGTCGTAACCATATACATTATTATTCTCCAATATTTCTTCACCAAAGTTCCCTCTAGCATGTGTGTCATATTTAATAAATACATTTCGGGAGTCATATCAATTTGAATCTGCAATACACCACGTATTGTCTTGTGAATTTCTTTCCAATACATTTTAGCTTTAGTACATGTGGTGTCATGTACCATGGTGGTGGACATGTGAAATAGTGTACCTGCAGTTTTTTGACATTTCCAACATTGACCTGTACCCATCTTATAAATTATCTTTAATTTTTCGGGTGTCATGTACCATCTATGAAATAGCTTGTACAGACAGTTTCAGCACCAAAAAAAAAAAAAAAAAGGAAGTTAATTAAGACACAGAAAATGATGTGCTAACCCTTGAACTTCTCAATCGTTCATAACTCCCCAAAAACAGACTCAATCCTTCCCTCTGTCTGACTTTCCTGTCCCGATTCCATCTGTTTCTAACGTTCTGAAATCTGTTCCCTGTCTATGGGCCTTTCCGCACTACACTGTTAGAGTGCTGTTATTCCACTTTCAACATCCTGTGGAATTCTGGGGTTTGTAGTTTACTGAAGCCCAAGAGCTCTCTGGCTGAGAATTCTAAATGCTCCTCCCTAAACTGCAAACCCCAGGATTCCATAGGATGAGGAAAGTGGAATAATAGCATTATAGTACTGCGGAAAGGCCCTCAGTGTCAACTTTTCCCTCTCTGCCCTCTGATAGAGACAAACCTCAGGTTTTGTAACATTTCCTTCCCTCAGGCCCTCCTTCACAGCTGTGATTAGAAAGCAATGCAGTAATCACCAAAAGCCAGCATGTTAGAAAGCAATGCCATAATCACTAAAAGCCAGCATGGATTTCTCAGAAATAAGTCATGCCAGACGAATCTTATCTCTTTTTATGATAGGTTTACAAGCTTGATAGATGAAGGGAATGCTGTAGATGTAGCATATCTTGACCTCAGTAAGGCCTCTGACAAAGTTCCCCATGACATTCTTGCAAAGAAGCTAGTAAAATACAGGCTGGACAGGGCTACTGTTAGGTGGATTGGTAATTGGTTAACTGATCGCACCCAAAAGGTGATCACCAATGACTGCTTTTCACCCTGGAGAGAAGTGACTAGTGGGGTGCCACAGGGTTCTGTCCTGGGCCCCGTGCTATTCAACATCTTCATCAATGACTTGGATGAAGGAGTGGAGCGCATGCTGATCAAATTTGCAGATGATACCAAACTGGGAGGGGTTGCTAACACACCAGAGGATAGGATCAAATCTCAATACGACCTTGACAGACTGGAGAGCTGGGCCAAAGCTAACAAAATGAATTTCAAGAGAGAGAAATGTAGGGTCCTGCACTTGGGCAGAAAAAATGGAAGTCACAAGTATAGGATGAGGGATGTGTGGCTGGATAGCAGTAGGTGTGAAAAGGATCTAGGAGTCTTGGTAGATCACAAGCTGAACACGAGTCAGCAGTGTGACGCGGCAGCCAAGAAAGCCAATGCAATTCTTGGTTGCATCAATAGGAGTATGGTGTTTAGATCGAGGGAGGTAATGGTACCACTCTATTCTGCATTGGTTAGGGCTCATTTGGAATATTGTGTCCAGTTCTGGGCACCTCAGTTCCAGAAGGATGTCGACAAGCTGGAAGGTGTCCAGTGGAGGGTGACCAAAATGGTGAAGGGTCTCGAAGCCATGAAGCCCTACGAAGAAGGGC
Organism: Cyclura pinguis; assembly: GCA_030412105.1. Taxonomy (NCBI): domain Eukaryota; kingdom Metazoa; phylum Chordata; class Lepidosauria; order Squamata; family Iguanidae; genus Cyclura; species Cyclura pinguis. Next base: position 8,433,718 of record CM059599.1, on the reverse strand, counting down.
TCAGGGAGCTGGGGGTGTTTAGTCTGCAGAAGAGAAGGTTAAGAGGGGACGTGATAGCCATGTTTAAATATTTGAAGGGATGTCATGTAGAGGAAAGAGAGGGCTTGTTTTCTGCTGCTCCAGAGACCAGAACAAGGAGCAATGGATTCAAGCTGCAGGAAAGGAGATTCCACCTGAGTCTCAGGAAGAACTTCCTGACGGTCAGGGCTGTCTGGCAGTGGAATATGCTGCCTCAATGGAGTGTGGTGGAGTCTGCTTCTTTGGAGGTTTTTAAGCAGAGGCTGGATGGCCATCTGTTGGGAACGCTTTGATGGGTGTTCCTGCATAGCAGGGGGTTGGACTCAATGGCCCCTGGGGCCTCTTCCAACTCTGCGATTCTATGATTCTGTGATTCTACGATTGGCTCGCCCAGCTCCTCTCTTCACACCCTTCCTGTATACTTCCTACTCTTTCTCCTTGCCTCACTTTGAATTGCCGTGGCTCTCTCTCCCCCTGCCACTGTGCCTACCGCCCCTTTCCTCACCTCTAAATGTCATGCCGCCATCCCTTTTGCTTAACCCACCACCATGCCTCCCATCTTCTCTTCTCGCCTTGCCTCGTTTTTTCTTGCAACACCTCTCTGGCAGCTCACACTCTGACATTACCTGTCCTGTACCTCTTGCCCTCTCCTCTCCCTTTCTTCATCTCGTATTGCCCCACTCTGCCCTTATATCTCACGCCTCACCACTGCGTCTGGCAGATGCAGCAGAAAGAGATGGGAAAGAGGAGAGAATCAATGCAAAGGGGGAGATGTCTTGTAGCAGTGATGGGGCAAGGGAAGGTGAATACCCTACCCTATACCATACCCTACCACCCCTCCTGCGAATACCATATCTACCACCCCTCCTGCGAGATATGCAATTTTCATAAATTGGACATAAATTGGAGAATATGATTCTAGTCATGTTGACCAGATAATGGGTTTTGGGACCAAACTGACCTGCATCATATTCAATGTCATAAGTTCAAAGAGGATTAGATGGGAAACAACAACAGTGATGGGTTTGTGCTAATCCTTTTACCACTCCCGGTTCTTTGGATTTCCGAATACAATGAAAGACAAACTGCCCAGATTGGTGAGCAATCAAAGACCATCCCTCAATCTTATCCTACAGAGATCTTCCCTATACACCCTACCGGACTGAACATTAAGAGACCATCATGATTCCATCAATGTTTTGTTATTCCAGAGTTAAGCAATCAGCCCATTCCGGACCCTTTTGTCAGTTCCGTGGGAAAGCCATTATGGCTTTGTCAATGCACCCCTTCAGGGTGTGGAATAGGGTATAAAAACCCTAGCTTTGACCCCAGCCATTTGTAGTACATTGGGCATCATGTGGTGCCCCAGACTACCATTCCTCCATGCTCCATGCTCCATGCTCAGGTGCTGTCTGAGTCCCTCCATTGTGACCCTTTCTTCAGGACTGGTAACTATCACCCTTTCCACTCAGGCCGTTTCAGCACTGGACTGTTATAGTGCTATTATTCCACTTTCAACATCCTCTGGAATCCTGGGTTTTGCAGTTTAGGGAGGGGCCAGTTGGCCCCTCCCTAAACTGCAAAACCCAGGATTCCAGAGGATGTCAAAAGTGGAGTAATAGCACTATAACAATCCAGTGTGGAAATGGCCTCAGTCTCTCTCTATCCAACCTTTTTGCCTCACTTTCTGATGGCTTTGTATGGTTCTTAAGAGCGTCTGATTTCTTGCATGTTTCTCAACTTTAATAAAATACCTTGTTTAATGTTAACTGGGAGTCCTCTCTACAGTTAGTACTGGTACAGATAGGTGAAAAGATGCGGCCATTACATTCCTCTCGCAGGCCTCCTTTGAGCTATAATTCTCCCCAGTTCTAAGGGAACACTGGCATTATGGGTAGATCCCGACATCCCCCAGCTTCTTAGGGTAACAGAATAGCATGGGCGCTCTTTCCCTCCGACTTTTGTGGTGAGAGAAATCTGGACGCCTTCGTTATATTATTATCAGTCCTCAGAGAAGGGAACCAGCTTCTTTTTTCAAAAATGGACCTGAGGACCAATTGTCTCTGCACATGGGCAGAAAGCATGTTAAGAGTTTCCAGGGGCCATGCTGTACTCCGTAGACATGGAAAGAAGAAACGTGACCCACATGACGCTGCGACAGCTCCAGCAAAAAACCAGCAGATAGCAAAAAACCAGCAGAGTCAAAAAGGACAGAGTCCAGGCCAACACATGTTACCAAAAACTAATCTAGTGTTTATTGCATACGGCATAGTTCCTGGTGTCAGAAAGCCAGCATAAACAGAATAAGGAAAAAATCCGTTAGGCTTCTCTGTGCCCAAGCATGACACAGAGAGTACCTGCAGGCTGCAAAAGACACGAGAGGGCAGAGGAGAGAGAAGTGAGAAATCTCTCACTGAACTTATAGGCTGTGTGTGGGCAAGGCCTGACCGCTGATCATCACAAGCCAGCAGTGCCACACAGAGGAGAACCAGGTGTTGCTTACCAGTTGTCAGGGTCACACTGTCTCACCAGGCAGCCAAGGCCATGAGGCAGATCAGAGACAAGACAGAAATCACCTAGCTGAGAAACCATGCCTTAGACAGACGACCGGAAGGACTAGAATTTTAACAATGCATCCTCTGTTCGATATGACATTACTTTTATTTATTTTTTATTTAATTATTTTTTAAAAGCACTTTTTATTTAGTTACTTTTTAAAAAGTGAGTAACAGGGAAATCTGCAGCATGCCGTCTTAGTTTGATCAAGCTTGTTGTTACGGTTCTGTGCGTTCCAGTTGTTTCCAACTTATGCCAATCCTAAAGTGAACCTATCGCTGGATTTTCTGGGGCTAAGAAAATGTGATGCACCCAAGGCCATCCGGTGGGTTTCTGTGGCCAAGTGGGGAATCAAACCCTCATCTCCAGGGTCACAGTCTAGTGCTCAAACCACTCCTTCACTCTGGCTCTCTTGGGCCATTTCTGCACTACGCTGTTATAATACTATTATTCCACTTTCAACCTCCTGTGGAATTCTGGGGTTTGTAGTTTACTGAGGCTGAGAATTCTAAATGCCCCTCCCTAAACCAAACCCCAGGATTCCATAGGCTGTTGAAAGTGGAATAATAGCACTATTACAGTGTTGTGTGGAAATTGCCTTGGTCAGGCTTGTTCTTGGGTAAATATATATGGGCAGACTGTAGCCTCAAAGACAAACCAACTCTGAAAGGGGCTTCTCAAGTCTACCAAAATGAGTAGAAATGCTCCTGCAGAGGATGATACAGGGATCTGTGTGCATATGCATGGAGGCTGTGCTGGCTGGCAGTGCAGAAATCAATGCCTCTCTCTTCAATTATAAACTAGAAAAGTTCTCAAAGACTGCATTGGCTGAACAGACTGAAAAAGCTTTTTGCAAAATGGTAACTGCATATTCGCCTCCTATCTTGGCTTCTAAAAGGGCAAGCCAATGGTAGAATAGACACTGGAGAAAACCCCAGTGAATTGTGCAAAATGGCAACCCTACTTGCTGGGTTACATTGTTGTTGTATCATACTGGTTGTGACAGAGCTTTCCAAACTTTTCATGTTGGTGACACACTTTTTAGACATACATCATTTTGCAACACAGTAATTTCACTTTTATTAGCCAACTGGAGGTTAAACTAACCTCTTGTAAGACATACGAACACATATAAATAGTGATAACAAAAGGTACGGGGACACAACATTTCAAGAAAATAATAACATACATTTCCAAGGTAGGTGACACACCTACACACTTCAGGCGACACACTAATGTGTCGCAGCACACTATTTGGAAAGCCCCGGGTTATGAACTTGGAACAACGTTAAGAGATACATTCCCCTATGACAGCCAGACATTTTGTCAGTCTTACTGACTTCAGTAACATTTTTAAAGACACAGTTCTCATGCACAAGGTGCAATAACAGATTATTTTTAATTGCTAACTACCTTGTGGAATTCATCACAGACATTCTAATTTCGTGGATGAGTAAATTAGTAATGAAATAAAAGAGGATTACAGAATAGGAGCAGCATTAATTCCTATAGATGCAATTTAAGTATTTTGTTGCATGATTAGAGATTACAGTTATGAACAGCCTGACTCTTGTTAACAGGCTTAGAAAAACAGTTGCAACTATATCGAATTTCCTGCATTTCAAAAGTTGCCAGACTTGTCTTAAAAATAAAACACATCTACTAACTATTTTAAAAGTTGTTGAAAAAAAACCCCTTGAGTTTCAAGTTTACCAACATGAGAAAAATGTGCAGATAACACCTCTTTCCTCCAGCACTTGCAATGAAAGACGACACCAGAAAGAGGCCGATTATATTCCCAGTTTTGAAACTGTAAAAATTTTACTGATTGGCATCTGCCCCCCAGCGCTATTGCATCAATGGCTAGAGCTGGAACTGACTTCATAGCACTTCCAAAAGTGAACACAAGAAGAGGCGTCTTGGATGATGGCAATCCAAGCATGCTGGATAAGGAGAACATGATTGAAGCCATTTCCGCACTAGACTGTTATAGCACTACGATTCCACTTTCAACATCCTATGGAATCCTGGGGTTTGCAGTTTCAGGAGGGGCCGGCCGTGTTACTGCCCTGGCTAGCCTGAGCTTTGGGGGATATAAAAAGATATCTATTGATATCACTAATTCGGCCTCACACATCCATTACCCTCCATGTGCTTGCGAGGCCCCCGGACAAGCACGCACACAGGCTCGGCCGATAATCGCCGTAATATTCCAAAACAATACAGGCAGGCCAGAAATAGCCGACTCGCAGCTTTAGGAGACCTCAAGGCAAGTACCTCCATTAGGTACGCACACAACTTTCAAAAGATCCTCTGCCCCGCACTGGCAGCTCGATGATCGGACTATACAATGCTCAACTACTCCACGTTTGCATACCGGCTATCCTATTGACAATTTGGCTGTAACTCAATCATTCAAATTCTGACCTTTCGGAGCCTTTGTCTCCAGCCCCAAATCCATTATTTTCCCCAAGTCCGAACTAGCCTGCGGTCACAATTCTCCTTATAAAAACCCTGACTTGGAGCGCTTCCTTGGATCACTCTCGGCTTCCATCCCAGCTTGCTGTCGCTTTGTCCAGTGAGCCTTCCCCTCAGCTCCACGTGCTGAGATCCACGCTCTCCATCTCCTCCGCTTCCAACCGGGCTTCCAGACAGGTGAAGTATCACCCAAACCAGCAACTCCTCTAAAAATCCCTCTATCCCACTCCAACCTTTATTTCTTTAGTTATCTTGTGTGAGTGTGCCGCATACACTGTTTTGATTGTGTTTTTAATAAAACCACATTTATTAGTTCAACTTCTGTGTGCTCCTTGACTTGGCCTGACCCCGTAAACACTGGGTTACAAGATCCTGCTAAGTTACCCTGCCTCTCGTAGCGCTAAAGTGGGTGCTCAGAGCTAATTTTCCCCACCTGTTGTTGAGCACACTTTGGTGTCCCTCACGGGACCCCCAGAACATAGGGTAACAGCCGGCCCCTCCCGAAACTGCAAACCCCAGGATTCCATAGGATGTTGAAAGCGGAATCGTAGCGCTATAACAGTCTAGTGCGGAAATGGACTGAGATTTATAGAATCACACGTGCCGAGAAGGTGAGAAAACTATGGTCAACCTTCCGCATTCATGGATTTAACCTTCACAGATTTGATTATTTGCAGGTTTTTCCAGGCCCTTCTCCCACCCACCTCAAGTGCTTCTTTTCTGGGGAAACTAGACTCTTCTGCTGTTCTGATCAGGCCATACAGCCCTTTAAAAACCTGCCTCTGATCCTTCTTCTCCTCCACCACCAGCTGCTGTCTGGCCAGCCAAGGAGGGATCACAGTCTGATTTCTTAGCGCCACAGGACGAGTGCCCGTGCCCCATACGCACCCAAGGAAGGAGGTGGCTGAGAGAGAGGAAGTAGAGGGCGGCCACACTGACCCACCCCTTTCCCTCTCCTTCCCCTGACCTGTTTTTACCTCGGAGGCCTGCTCTCCTCACCGTGCCTCAGCCTCCTTCCCACAGATACACACACACACCTCCATTTTCATATTTGTGTTTTTTTTCCCCACTTTTATGGGAGTCCTGAGCCCCTAACCCTAGTCAATGTGGAGGTCCAACTGTAGTGGCATTTCAAAAACCCTTGTGAATCCACTCTACAAAGCAGCAGTATTTATACCACATCATAGAAGCATAGATCTGGAAGAAACTGCAAGGGCCATCTAGTCATCTCTCTTCTTGTAATTTGAATTCATTGGATTGGGCTGTAGTTTCTGAAGCAGCAGAAAACAAGCTTGTTCCATCTTGTACATGACGCACCTTCAGATATGGAAAGGCAGTTGTCACATACTTTGATCTTCTTTTTTTCAAGCTAAATATACTCAGTTCTCTCAGTGGTTCCTCACAGGGCTTGGCTTCCAGAGCTTTTATTACCTTGGTCACCTGCCTCAACATGTTCCGGCTTACCAATATCCGTCTCAAACTGTGGTGCCCAGGACTGGATGCAGCGTTCCAGGTGAGACCTGACCAAACCTGAACAAGGTGAGACTGCTGCTTCCCTCAATCTGGATACTGTACTCATAGAATCATAGAGCTGGAAGAGATCCCAATAGCCATCCAGTCCAATCCCATTCTGCTATGCAGGAAGACACAATCAAAGCAATCTTGGCTAGTGGCCATCCAGCCTCCATTTAAAAACCTCCAGAGAAGGTCCTACACTTTGGCAGAAAAAATGGAATGCACAGATATGGGATGGGGGATGCCTGGCTGGATAGCAGTAAGGGATCTAGGAGTCTTGGTAGATCACAAGCTGAACATGAGTCAGCAGTGTGATGCAGCAGCCAAGAAAGTCAACGCGATCCTTGGTTGCATCACTAGGAGTATGGTGTCTAAATCGAGGAAAGCAGTAGTACCATTCTATTCTGCTTTGGTCAGACCTCATCTGGAATACTGTGTCCAGTTCTGGGCACCTCCTTTGAAGAAGGATATCGACAAGCTGGAACGTGTCCAGAGGAGGGCGACCAAAATGGTGAAGGGTCTGGAAGCCATGCCCTATGAGGAGCAGCTTAGGGAGCTGGGGATGTTTAGTCTGCAGAAGAGAAGGTTAAGAGGGGACGTGATTGCCATGTTTAATTATTTAAAGGGATGTCATGTCAAGGAAGGAGTGGGCTTGTTTTCCACTGCTTCAGAGACTAGGACAAGGAGCAATGGATTCAAGCTGCAGGAAAGGAGATTCCACCTGAACCTCAGGAAGAACTTCCTGACGGTGAGAGCTGTCCGGCAGTGGAATATGCTGCCTCGAAGTATGGTGGAGTCTCCTTCTTTGGAGATTTTTAAGCAGAAGCTGGACGGCCATCTGCTGGGAATGCTTTGACATGTGTTCCCGCATGGCAGGAGGTGGGACTGGATGGCCACGGTGGTCTCTTCCAACTCTATGATTCTATGAAAGCCTCTTTAACATTTACGATCTATTTAAAGTAACAAATATATATCCTAGTATAAGGAAAATTGTGTACATAGTAACTAGAATCCCATGTTAAGTACCTAATTTAACAATGATGTTTCACTGAATTTATGAGTAGTGATAAACAATTCAATTGTAGATGAACAACAAAACATAAAATATAGGGAAACGAGAAAGATAAAGGTGGTTTCTTTTAGGTGTATGTTTATTTACACTAACAATGTCTATGGTAATGGGTAAGAGGAAGTTACGGCGGAATGACAGAGACTGAGATGATCTGTGGGCATAATGTTACATTACCATGAAATAATTCTTGTTATTTTGTAATATATTATATATTTGCATTTTGTCTGTGTGTGCCTTTTTTGTTTGTTTTTGCTGTACTTTACCCTTTTTGTTCTTTACTTTTAAATAAAAAGGATATCTATATTTTAAAAAAGGACTGTGTTGCTCTTTAAAAAAGAAGCCCATATGGCAGGAACTTCCTGCACTGGATGGGAATGTGATGGAAAAGATTTAATAGGCCATGTAGCATTCCAAGCAACATTCTCTTTCAAAACAGGGTTTGTGTGTGCTGTTGTTGACCAACAAAGGGAACTGAAAAGGCAAGACTGAGCAATTAATGAGGATGAACACCCAAGCTGGGAGAGGCTGCAGCAGTTTGCTTTGCCTGATCCTGCAGGGAAGAGCTAGGTTCCACCCCCTTGTCTCCTTTTCCTCCTGCTAAGGCCATTTCCGCACTAGCCTGTTATAGCGCTATGATTCCACTTTCAACATCCTATGGAATCCTGGGGTTTGCAGTTTCGGGAGGGCCCAGCCGGGCCCTCCCGAAACTGCAAACCCCAGGATTCCATAGGATGTTGAAAGTGGAATCGTAGCGCTATAACAGGCTAGTGCGGAAATGGCCTAAGACTACTTTTCTACTTAGAACTCAGTTTACAGCAATTGAGCTACGCTGAGGGCAATGGGTAAAGAAGCAGGAGGAAGAGAGAGAAAGTGGGAAATTATGAAAGCAGCTGAAACATTGGCGTTGCAGAAGATTAATCAGGATTTGTTCCTGCTAAATCGGGATAGTTGAATGGTATGGTACTGTTGAGCAATGTACAGCAATGCTCAGAAGCTTCCGTCGGCACTGCTCATCAAATTTTTGATCACTTCCTGTTCAAAAGCAGGCCCTTCCTGGGCCAAAAACAGCCAAGGGGGCAACGATGTGGTGAATTTGCCCTCCTACACCTCCAGGGACATTTAAGCACAATTTTTTTTTTTTTTTGAAAATCTCCCTTCCCATATTTGTGGGAGCTTGAGAGCCCTGAGGTCTGCATTCAGGCTGTGGTTGCACTTTGCCTCCACTGCTGTCCAGTGCTGGTTTAGCAATCTTGTTTTCTGCTGCTCCATAGATTAGGACACAAACCAATGGCTTCAAATTGCAAGGGGAAAAAGCATATTCCTCCTAAACAGAAGAATGTTTGATGGTAAGCGCTGTTCACCAGTGGGGTTCATGGCCTCAGAGGCCATTTCCGCCCTACACTCTCATAGTGCTATGATTCCACTTTCAACATCCTATGCAATCCAGGGATCTGCAGTTTAGGGAGGGACCTTTAGAATTCTCAGCCAGAGAGCTCTTTGGTTTCAGTAAACTACAAACCCCAGAATTCCACAGGACGTTGAAAATGAAATAATGGCACTATGGCCCTTTCTGCATGAGGCCAGGAATCGCTCCGTGCCGTTACGTACCGCTTCTTCTGGGCTCGAAACAACGCGGACTTTCCCTTAAGCCCTTCCGCAGGGCTCCTCTGCTTGTTCCAGGGCGATCCGGAGCAGCGCGAGGTCTTTAGATCCGCACTGGTGAGGCTGACAAAATGGTGGCTTCCGGTTGTTCGTGGGTCCGGACCAACCGGTGAAGCTGACCATGCCCACAGTCCGCCCTCCGCTGATTGCAGACTCGTAGTGGTGCGAATCTGCGCATCTGCACAATTGAGCAGGAACGAATTGGCGCGCTCAGGAAAATTGAAAGACCAGTTTTTTCCAGTCTTCACGTAGCACGCTGGAGGACCACTTGGGGCAGTATTGAATCGGACTTAGGTGCGGAACTAAGGTAAATAGTCCGAACCTAGTCCGATCCAAGGTGCAGACGACCTCCGTGGCAGGACGCATTGGCCCTCGTGCGGATAGGGCCAATAACAGCGTAGTGTGGAAATGGCCAGAGAGTGGGGGACCCTCCTTCTTTGGAGGTGTTGCAACAGACGTCGAATGGGCATCTTTCAGGAAGGCTTTAGTTGTGTCTTTCTGCCTGGCAGAGGGTTTGATCTAGGGCTCCTTTGTGATCCCTTCCACCTACACGATCCTATGATGTTTGGAAGGAGGAACAAACCTCTTGCGGCCGTTCTACGGCAGCGATATTGGCTGCCCTCTATGATTGTCTGTGAGGGCTTGACTGGTTGAGATCTCAGATTTAAGAACCAGATCATTCATGCTGTCTGGGGCTGTAACATTTCCAAGTTAAAGACAGCCTCTCCCCATAAGAGCACACTGGACAACTGCATTCGAGGCCAGAGTTTGAACCAAATGTGTTACAAGTAAGACGGCTCTCTCCCTTGTATTACTTTTAGAGCAGAACAAGAAGGGCATTAACAACATTCCTCTGCACCTCAAGAGACCGATAACACTGTTAGCTTTTATGTTAAAAAAAAAGTAGTGTTGTGTGTTTCTTATTCTTGTTAATCCTTGGTGGGGGAGCTAAAAATTCTTTACTGTGACGTTTTGAGATTTTTGTTTCCTCCCTAGACTTCTTAGGATACAGTCTTACTTTTTTTGGTAGCCTTCACCCTCCCACCTCCCAGCCTCAAAATAATAAATAACAAACAAAACTAATAAATAATGCAAGTTACCACCAATTTTGGAATAGTCAACTTTAATGTTGAAAATGTGCCTCTCAAATATTTACATAACGGATTACTTTCAAAAAGTAAATTTCCAAGGCCTGATTTGGGCATCAGGAGCCAGCACGGTGTGGTTAGAGTTTTGGGCTAGGAGTCTGAGAAACAAAGATTCAAATACTTTCAAAGGCATGGAACTTAGGCAGCTCCCACTCTCTCAGCCTCAGGGGAAGACAATGGCAAATCCCCTTCGAATAAATTTTTCCAAGAAAACCTGGGACTAGGATTGCCAGAAGTATTTTGAGACTCAATGCGGTATAGCAGAGTGAGTACTGAACGAGGACTTTGGGCGCTATTACTATGTGCCTTCAAGTTGTTTCTGACCTATGGTGACCTTAAGGCGATCTTATTATGGGGTTTTCTTAGGCTGAGAGAGTATGGCTTGCTCAAGGTCACCCAGTGGGTTTCCATGGCCAAGTGGGGAATTGAACCTTGGGCCATTTCTGCACTAGACACTGTTAGCACGATATCCTATTACAATCCCAGTATTGCCGCTCACGCAACGGTAGCAGATTAGGAACGCTTTCTGCACCCTTCCGCCTTAAGCAGATGAGTAGCGGTGTTGCCACTGGTGTTCCTTCAACATCCCTGGCCACTCCCTCTTCCTGCTTTCACCCCACCCATCACCCCGGATTGTCTACTTGTTGTTGTTTTTCCCCTTTGGAAGCCATACTAAACATGCCAGTACACTATTGCCTTTTCACAATATAATGCCTAAAAATGTATTTAAAAAATAATAAAAAAAAGCTTTTAACTCAAAGGAGAACTTTAAAATAAACATGGCGAGGTGATAGATTTTGAAGTTACCATGCTATGGGAGTCACTGAGGGAGGGACATGTCTGCAGAAGAGAAGGTTAAGAGGGGATATGATAGCCATGTTTAAATATTTGAAGGGGTGCCATGTAGAGCAAGGAGAGGGCTTGTTTTCTGCTGCTCCAGAGACCAGAACAAGGAGCAATGGATTCAAGCTGCGGGAAAGGAAAATCCACCTGAACCTCAGGAAGAACTTCCTGACAGTCAGGGCTGTCCGGCAGTGGAATATGCTGCCTCGGAGTGTGGTGGAGTCTCCTTCTTTGGAGGTTTTTAAGCAGAGGCTGGATGGCCATCTGTCGGGAGTGCTTTGAGGGTGTTCCTGCATGGCAGGGGGTTGGACTGGATGGCCCGTGTGGTCTCTTCCAACTCTACATTTCTGTGATTCTGTGATTCTGTGAGGGACAAGCTGGGCACGTCCACAGCCTGTCCACGGCTGGATCCACACCTACAGGAAGCTCTATCAAGCTCTATTACAGTTCTGCAGTGAGCTGGCTGACAGGATTGAAGCGCTAAAGGAGGCACTTAATGGATTTTTTTGGGAAATAGAATACGGTGGTTTGGCAATGCTTGGAGATGGGATAGCAGTTGGATAGCGACAACGTTGTGCAGTAGCGTGGCTCCTGAATGAGAAGCAACCCACTGCTATTGCAGGATAGCGATGTTTTGCAGACATGGCCTTGGTCTCAAGGGTCATTTCCAATGCTCAAACAATTCTCCATGCTCAGCTATAACAACTGACTGAGTGACCTTGGACAAGTTACGCTTTCCCAGCCTTAGAGAGGGGCAACAGCAAACCTCCTCTGAAGAAATCTTGCCAACAAAACAGGATCTGCTGTTGTAGTCCTAAAAAGTAGCTTGTAGTTCTAAAAAGTAACTACAGTCACCCTCCACATTCGCTAGGTTTAGGAGCATAGAACCCCTGTAAAAGTAGAAAAACCATGAATAACTCTAGGCCCTCTCAAACCATATTTAACACACAAAAAAGTATGATCACCATATTCAACCCACGTGGATTCCTTTTAGGCATCAGGTTCCTTCACAAGACAGAAGTGGGTAGCTGGTAGGGCTTACTGCCACCTCCACTGCTGTCCCACACCATTTTTAATAGGGATTTACAACCCTCCTTTGCAGTTTTTCAGTCTTGTGAGGCTTGCAGTCCCTATTGTCCCTATGGCCTAGGGAGGCAGCAGAAGTGACAGCAAATAATCCTTGAATAATCAAATCTGCAAAAGTGAAACCCGCAAATGTGAAGGGCTGACTGTATTTCAAGCTCTGCACTGTCTCTTGAATCCTGATGACACTAAAAGAAATGCAGTGGAGAGGGGTAGAGAATTGTGGAGAAGAGCCATTCTGGCGTAGTTGTCTGTCTGTGGTTGGACTGAGACTTAGGGAGACTGGAATCTGAATCATTGCTCAGCCATGGAAACCTTCTGAGTGACTTTGAGCAAGCCATACTCTCTCAGCCTAAGAAAAAGGCAATGGCAAACCTCCTCTGAATGAATCTTTCCAAGAAAACCCTTAGAAACTCTATCAAGATCACCCAGAGGGTTTCCACAGCCGAACAACAACTCAAACCCTGGTCTTCTGAAGTCCTAGTTCACTGTTCAGACCACTCTCCCCACATTGGTGGTGATGTGAACGCACAAAGCAACAAGATCCACAGGCATTGCTGACCTTTCAGTCTTTAGGCAAGGTTTGCCCCCTCATAAGCGACCGTCAGTTGTACAAATCTCTTCTTGACAGATTAGAAAAGCTGTCTCCATCTTGCATTTTCAGAGAGGTTCCAGGCCTTATCTCTTTTCACTTTCAGTGAGCATGGATCACATGTTCGTTGTCTCTTCCTTTTGAATTGTAAACAGTAGCTCAGCGGTTCTCAAACCTTTTATCCCTATGAACCCCCTTTACGTTTACATGAGGACATTGCACCCTAGTGCTCTACATTGTCCCCCCCACATGTCTTATCTTACACCTCTCTCTCCCTCTCATAAGTTCCTCATGCTGCATGCACCCTCTGTCTTAACACTGAGTTCTTGTGCTCTCTGGCCCTTTCCGCACCTTACCTTCTTCCGGTGCTGGGGTGCGGGGATCGCTCGAGTAGCCTCTGAGGAGAGGCTCTCGTGTCCGGGGTCCTTCGGCTCCACACGAGCTGCCTGCTCGCGTGAGAGCCCTGCCTCTTCCTTCTGCAGCGCAGCCTGGAACTTTCCCAGGCTGCGCTGGGGCGGGAAACGCGACTGGCACGGATCCAGAGGCTCCGCACGCCAGGTAAGTGCGCGCGGGGCCCGGGAGCAATGCGCGATTGCGCACCGTTTCCTTTGGCCAAAGTTATATGTGTATGTGTGCATGTGTGTGTCTTTCTTTTCTATCTTTGGGGATTCAAACCACCTCCGTGTCCATCTGAGGTACGGTGAGGTATGGTTTGTTTATCTACCCTAACAAGAGGATGCAAGCATTTCTTGCTCCTCTGCTGAAGAGATGGCTGTTCTGCCTAGCATTGCTTCTCTCTTGTTAATTCTCCAGATGCTCAGCCCTTTCTGTGGGGCTGTGGTAGCAGCCAGTGTTTATAATGTGGTGGCAGAGGTGGTGGTGGAGGTGGTGGCTGAAATGGCTGAAAATAAGCCGTAATTGAAACTACAAGGGATGTCACATTATATCCAATTCAGGAGAAACGTGCCTGCATGGCACAATGGCTGTGGGGGAACACAAGAGGGGGGGGGGAATCAGTGCTGCCTGGCTTCCGTTGCACATCTTTGCTTTAGGATCCTGATCTATTTTCCACTGTGAGCCCATTTGAACTTCAACTATCCAGAAAACATTGGCAAACTGTAGAGGGGCATATCTGAAGGACGTCAGGTTCGGCAAGATGGTCATACCAGCAAGGAGAATGTGGGGCTCTGCAAAGGAATAAGAAGAAATGTTGCCTTTCAGAAACCCATCATTTGTTGCAACTGATGAGAAGGAAATACATGGCTACATGGTTGAGGTCTCATCCCTTTTTTATTGTTTAATAAGAGGAGAGAAACAATTAAGAATAGAAGAGATGGGTGTTGTCTGTGATGCTGATCCTCTCTGCTGGTTCTCCCGGTGCTCAGCCTTTCTTGTGGGGGAGTGGCGGTGGTGGGACCCAGTGTTTGTAATGTGGTGGTGGTGGAGGAGGAGGAGGAGGAGGAGGGGGTGGAGGAGGGGGTGGAGGAGGGGGTGGAGGAGGGGGCGGCGGAGGGGGCGGCGGAGGAGGCGGGGGAGGGGCTGGACGGCAGCAGACAAGTCCATGTCCTTGGGAAGCACAAGCACAGTTTGCAGCGGCATCAACTCCATAGGCACAACTCTTGGCACAGCCTCCGTAGCAGTAAGCGCCACACTTGCGTGTAAAGGCTGCGAAAGAGAAAGTCCAGGGTTAGGTCGTGATAAGACCAGGAAAAGATTTGCAAAGAGAGATGTGAGCCAGCATGGATTAATCAGGGAACTGACTCAACAGAGGATGGCAGCTGGTGGCTTCCAGAATGGCCCTCTGTGGATCCATTGCAGGTTTTCTGGACCTATCCAGAGTCCTGAACTGCATTACAGAAACCTGCTACCACAAATTTTTGGAGCACAAACCAAAGCATATTCACTGTCCTACATATAGGGAAGCCAAAGACTGCTAAATTCTGTTTTTAACACTTTGAATGACATGCTCAGAGCAACTGTGGTTGAAGTTTTATTTATCATGCTTTGCCAGTCTGCCTGTTACATCGCCTGGATGAATCGTTTGGTTTCAGATGTTGGCCTGGAATTTCCGAACTGGGAGTTCTCCTGACCTGGGAATCTCAGTTCTCAATGAGAACACATTTATGGCAACGGCTAAATCTACCTATACCCACTGTGATGCCCAGTTCTACCTACCTGTCCCTATACATGTGATGCCAACTTTTAAGATCGTAGAGTCCCTTTCTCTAACAGTAGACTGAGGAATCCATCTCAAAGCAGTCATCTAGACATTTGGAGGAGAGTTTTGAGGATATCGCAGATTGCCAGAAAGACAAATGAATGGGTCTTAGAGCAAATTCTCACTAAAAAGGATCGGACTAAACTGATGCTGTTGTACTTCAGAAGTATCAGGAGATTATGTGACTCTTGGAAAAGATGTTAATGCATGGTAAAGCAGAAGGCAGTAGGTCAAGAGGGAGATAGCTTAACAGGTGGATTGACTCAATCAAGGAAGCCATTGCTGTTCTGAGTTTGCAAGACGTGAGTGGGGCAGTGGATGACCATGGCTGTCATTCATAAGGTCACCATAAGTCATAGCCCCTTTCCACACCTTTCTTTCTTCCGGCGCTGGTTTGTGGGGATCGCGTGAGCAGCCTCTGGGGAGAGGCTCTCGCATCCAGGGTCCTTCGGCTCCACACGGGCTGCCTGCTCGTGCAAGAGCCCCGCCTCTTCCTTCTGCAGTGCAGTCTGGGACCTTCCCAGGCTGTGCTGGGGCAGGAAACGTGACCAGTGCGGCTCCGGAGGCTCCGCATGCCATTTAAGTGCGTGCGGGGCCTGGTTAAAATGCGTGATCGCACACCATTTTTGACTTCTAGCCGAAAATGAAAAGGTGCGCGATTGGCGCCTGCCAGCCCCTGGAGCATTGCACGATTGTCAGTGCGTCATGCAGATCGCTCCTCACAATCACGCAACACTCCAGGGGCCCTTTCACATGGAAAATGCCATGTGAAAAGGGCCATAGAATCAGAGAGTTGGAAGAGACCCCAGGGGCCATCCAGTCCATCCCCTGCCATGCAGGAACATACATCAAAGCATTCCCAACAGATGACTGTCCAGCCTCTGCTTAAAAACCTCCAAAGAAGGAGACTCCACCACACTCCATTGAGGCAGCAGATTCCACTGCCAGACAGCTTTGACCATCAAGAAGTTCTTTCTGAGGTTCAGGTGGAATCTCCTTTCCTGCAGCTTGAATCCATTGCTCCTTGTCCTAGTCTCTGCAGCAGCGGAAAACAAGCCCGCTCCCTCCTTGACATGACATCCTTTCAGATATTTAAACATGGCTATCATGTCCCCTCTTAACCTTCTCTTCTGCAGACTAAACATACCCAGCTCCGTAAGCTGCTCCTCATAGGGCATGGCTTCCAGACCCTTCACCATTTTGCTCATCCTCCTCTGGACATATTCCAGCTTGTTGATATCCTTCATGAATTGAGATGCCAAGAACTGGGCCCTTTCCGCATGGCATTTGCCATGAGAAAGGCCACCTGGAGCGTCGCACGATTGTGAGGAGCGATCTGCATGATGCACTCACAATCATGTGATGCTCCAGGGGCCGGCAGGCACCGATCATACACCTTTTCATTTTCGGCTGGAAGCTGAAAATGGTGCGAGATTGTGCATTGCTCCTGGGCCCCACGCGCACTTACCTAGTGTGGAGCCTCCGGAGCTGCACTGGTCATGCTTTCTGCCCCAGCGCAGCCTCGGAAACTCCCAGGCTGCACTGCGGAAGGAAGAGGCGGGCCTCTTGTGCGAGCAGGCAGCTCGTTGAAGCAGCAGGGACGTGAGAGCCTCTCACCAGAGGCTGCTCACGTGATCCCTGCACCCCAGCGCCAGAAAAAAGTAAGGTGCGGAAGGGGCCCTGGACACAATATTCCAAATGAGGCCTAACCAATGCAGAATACAGTGGTATCATTGCCTCCCTTGATCTAGACACCATACTCCTATTGATGCAACCAAGAATCGCGTTGGCTTTCTTGGCTGCCGCATCACACTGCTGACTCATGTTCAGCTTGTGATCTAGCAAGACTCTAAGATCCCTTTCACACGTACTGTTATCCAGCCATGTGTTCCCCATCCTATATTTGTGCATTCCATTTTTTCTGCCTAAGTGCAGGACCTTACATTTCTCTCTGTTGAAATTCATTTTGTTAGCTTTGGCCGAGCTCTCCAATCTGTCAAGGTCCTATTGAATTTTGATCCTGTCCTCTGGCATATTAGCAACCCCTGCCAATTTGGTGTCATCTGCCAATTTGATCAGCATGCCCTCTACTCCTTCATCCAAGTCAAAGTCTATTTGAAGACAAATACCAAAAATAATGGGACTAGTCCCTGCTGCATAAGTTGCACTACTCTATACAACATTTGGGTTCAATGGGACCCCAGGAGACATCTAGATCGACCGTGATACCCCTCAAAGACACATCAATGAATTCTACACACAAAGATCCAGTTACCTTCAGTAGCCACAATGGCCAGTAGGAGTACCACAAAGGCAAGGAAAATGGTCCTCATGGTAAGAGCCTAGTTGGATGATCCGATGAAGGAGAAGTCACTCTCAAGGTTGGATGAAGAATGAAGTTTAGATCCTTAATATTTATAGAGGGTTCAATGAATTGAAGGCAGGGACTTGGAGCTGAATGACGGGGGATCTTTTGTCTCAGAATGCTGATGTGTCATCCTGACCTCAAAAGGACCCAAGAAGAAAGATTCACTGCCTTCTTTTTCCACTTTGCATGCGGAATCCATTCAGTGCCAGGTGACAGTATGCACCACTCTCTAGATCTGGCTCTGAGATTTCAAAGAAATATAGTGCACAAAAGATGCCTTAACAGTGGCTTCGATCAAAAACGTCAAACACACCTCCAAAGAGAATAATGAGAGGAAAAGATTGATATCAAGATTCCAACCTTTGAAGAAGATTGTGAAACCAAAACCTGGAACAAATTTTTTCCTTTGAGACAAATGGAATATTGATGGCCTCAGATTCCTGCATAGGTCCCAAAATGCTTTGCCTCAGACCAGATGTTCCTCAGAATCCACCTTGGAGTGAAAATTCATACACATTTTTAAACTCAGAATCTTGAAAAATTAAACTGATATGTTGAACCTTTAGAACTGCCTCTGAAAATGATTTAAAAACATCATCTGCTCCAGAAACTGGAACATGAACCAATAGATTCAATCTACCAGAAAAGAGATTCCACCTAAACATTTGGACAAACTTCTTGATTGTAAGAGCTGTTTGGCACTGGAATAGATGTAGTGGACTCTCTATCTTTGGAAATCTTTAAACAGAGGTCAGCTGTACATCTCTTGGGAGAGCTTTAGTTGTGTCTTCCTCCATGGCAGAGGGTTGGATTAGATAGAATCATAGAATCATAGAGATGGAAGAGACCACAGCGCCATCCAGTCCAACCCCCTGCTATGGCCATTATAGTTCCTTCCTAAGATTGTATGATTCTGTGAAAATACTATGGGTCACATCATGGTCATGTATCACATGTTTTAAGCCACCTCTACTTCCAACCACTTAATTTCTGGACTCACTTAGGATTTTGCCCTTTAAATCGCCAAAGAACATAGGATCTGATTTGATGACCTCTCCTACTGTATCTGTCTCACCAGTGATGGCACCACACATACGTGAGTAGAGTTTTGAAGGGGAGAATTCTATTGCAGACATTTCTGGTGGAAGCAATGCATTCTTTGGCCCTTTCCACACATGAGAAAGGAAACGCAGGAAAACGGAACTCACCGGTTTTCTTGAGCGTCCGGGAGAGTCCGTCGGGACGAGGAGCAGTGTAAGCTCATCACTCCACACTGCTCCGGTGTCCAAAATGGCAGCTTCCAGTTGGTGGAGGCTCTCCACCAACCAGAGAAGCTCGCCAGCCTAAAGCCCGCCCCCAGCAGATCTGCAGGCACGCACTTGTTGCGCGCCTGCAAATCTGCAGCGGAGCGCGGCGACGGAGTGACACGGAGTCGAGCGCTCCGTGCTTTTTAAAAACCTCTTAAAAGAAGTTTTTAAAAAGTACGCTGCACGACCAGTTCCGGTCTCTCCAAACCGGACTGAGGTATGGAACTACGAAAAGTAGTCCCCCCCAGTCCACTCCACGGCGCAGAAGACCTCCGTCAGAGGTCGCTCTGCACCGTTTTAATAGCCCAGTGCAGAAATGGCCTTTGTTTGCATCCTTGGTTCATGTTTCTGGACAACCTTAACCCTAGCTTTGTGTGCTGACTATGCTGCTGGATACTCTCTTGAACTGACACTCTGAACTTATTACTGGCTTGGACTCCTGAAACAAAAATGGTGACTGATTGATAAGCCTTGTCTGTGGCTTCTTCTAGAGACTCTATTGGAGGATTGTGAACCGTGGCTGGCTAGCTGGACAGGACAGACTCTCTCCAATGGCTCCAGGGAGTGAAAATTAAGACCATTTCTGCATGAGAGGGGAGGAGCGGTTCACTGCGTGTCAAGAGCGGTGTTTTTATATTCTGATTCAGAAACTGAATTCAGAAATTCAGAAACTGTGTTGTCTGCACACACACTTCCAATTTACATCGTGCTATTGCGGAGAACAGCGGTTGCTGCATGCGCAACAACAAGTCCCTGGCCACTCCCATTCCCCTTCCTCATCCTGCCCTGCCATTGCTGATTGGTCTGATTTTTAAAAACCACACACACCTTTTTAACACGTTTCTGTGTTGCTACATTTGTGCATAGGAATGTATGTTCGTTGCTACGTGGAAAAAAACAGCTCTTAACAGTCGGTTACCAGATCCACTCTCTTCCCGCAGTCCATTTAACACAGGAAGGCAATAATGATGGCAGCCTGTCCTTTGATGGGCGGAGAGAGATAGGGATGGAAATGATGGAAGGGACAGCCTGGGAATGCCCATAGCCGGCCAATTCTGTGATGTGAATAGATGCTATGCTTCTGCATGTCTGTGTGTAGGCGAAAACCGAAGCGGAACTGGTTTGGGAGATTTACATTGGAGTTTTTCCAGTCTTGACATACAGTGGTTTTGCATCACAGCGAACTGTTCTAGGAGCTGAAAACCTGCAGAAGCATGAGGAAAACTACAATGCTAAAACAGTATAATGTGCAGACCGGAGGGCAAGAATTTGACACTGCTACGATGTATCAACCTCATGCAGAAATGGCCTAAGAGAGAAATCTTAATGAAAGGGGCTGTTCCCAGATGGAGGAGAAAGGAGGAGATTATTTTTCTTCATCTACTTGGGGAGATGGGACAAGGAACTCTTAATTTAGCTCACTTGTTTCTAGCCAAAAGGTGGATACAGAGCAGAGGGTGAGCCCTGGCACCACAACACTGGGAGAAAAGGAGGAAGTAAATCCATAGACCCCATGGAGAGTTTATGAACATTGCAATAGGAAATCAATCAAGCTTTGGACCAAGCACTGCTCTCCTAGCTGAGCTAGAGATTTGCCGAGCCAAGGAAAACTGGAGAATGCCCCCCTTACCGACCCACCTTTGTTTCCTGCCTGGAGATGATCTGTGAAATCTGAAGGCTCAGGACTAGGTGCTGAGAGCTGACAATCCAAGTGACAATGTACCTGGCTTCCAGAAGGCTTCCTACCAGTTCCTGGTGGATTTATCCCAAATGGTTTGCCATGAAAAAAAAATGAGAATTAGATATTCCTGTATTAGCCAGATCTGTTACTCCAACTGATGTTGGATTATAAGGTTGGAGAAGAACTTGACGACTATCTTGCCCAATGTACCAGTGCAGGCAATACACAACTACACCATCCCTGACAAACCAATACCCTCTGCCTAACTCAGAGCTTTCCAAACTTTTCATGTTGGTGACACACTTTTTAGACATGCATCATTTCGTGACATTCAGTGAGTAAACCTTCAGTGATTCAGTAAGTAATTCAGTAAGTGGAGGCAGCCCCTCCACCTGAGCCTGGCCTGCCACCGCCATTGCCTTCACCAGTGTCTTTCTCAGCCTGGGGCAGCAGCGGTGGCAGAGGCAGCCCCCGTCACCTGGGCTTGGCCCACCGCGGCAGCAGAAGAGGCAGCCTTTCCACCCATCGTATTCGCATGACACACCTACACACTGCAGCCGACACACTAATGTGTCGTGACACATAGTTTGGAAAGCTTTGGCTTAACTATTACAATATATATACTGGTAAAGTTAAATAACAACTCTGAGCAGCCATCTTGGCAGGAAACACTATTCTGTGACACTGAGCGGGCATTTTGAAAGGAGCCTTTATTCTCTGAGAACTTCAAAACTTATCATTCCTCGTATGTGTTGCACTCCATAGAGCAAGTGTGGTGTGATGGTTTGAGCATTGGAATATGACACTGGAGACCAGGGTTCAATTCCCTGCTTGGCCATGGAAACCTACTGGGTGACCTTGGGCATGTCACACACTCTCAGCCCCCAGAAAAACCCCATGATAGGGTTGCCTTAAGTCAGAAACGACTTGAAGACACACAACAACACCAGCTTCCTTCTGGAGTTCTAGTCCAATGTCCATGAAGAATTCAGGTTGGAGAAGACTATCATAATATAGATAAGAGGGAGTTTTGGCAATGTTTTTAAAAAAGTTCTGCTTTGTAGAACACTGGCCATTTCTGCACTAGCCAGTTATAGCGTTATTATTCCACTTTCAACATCCTATGGAATCCTGGGGTTTGTAGTTTAGGGAGGGGCCATCATAATATAGATAAGAGGGAGTTTTGGCAATGTTTAAAAAAAAGTTCTGCTTTATAGAACACTGGCCATTTCCTCACTAGACAGTTATAGCACTATTATTCCACTTTCAACATCCTTTGAAGCCCCTCCCTAAACTGCAAACCCCAGGATTCCATAGGATGTTGAAAGTGGAATAATAGTGCTATAAGTGTCTGGTGCAGAAATGGTCACTCTTCCAGTTCAGCAGAATGCAATACACGGCAAAGATGCTGAGTTTTTACCACTTTTTATTGTTTTAATAAGAGGAGGGAAACATTTCTTTTTCAACTGCTGAAGAGATGGCTGCTGCCTCTGATGCTGTTCCTCCCCCTTCGTTGTCCAGGTTCTCAGCCTTTTTTTGAGAGGTGGTGGGGGTGCCCAGTATTTATAACGGGCTGGTGGAGGAGGAGGAGGAGGCAGCAGAGGTTTTGGAAGACAGCAAAGAACTTGATACCCTTAGGATACGCAGGCACACTCTGTGCTGGCGCCTACCCCATAGTTGCAATTTTTGGCACAGCCTCTGTAACAGCAAGCGGTGCACTTGCCTGTATAGGCTGCAAAAGAGAAAGTCCAGGGTTAGGTCCTGATAAGAGTAGGAAACAATTTGCAAGGGGAGATGTGTGCTCCCATGGCTGAACTTTTCCACACTAAGCTGTTATAGTGCTATTATTCCACTTTCAATATCCTGTGGAATTCTGGGGTTTGTAGTTTCCTGAGGCCAAAGAGCTCTCTGGCTGAGAATTCTAAAAGCCCCTTCCTAAACTGCAAACCCCAGGATTCCATAGGAGGTTGAAAGTGGAATAATAGCACTATAACAGTGTAGTGCAGAAATGACCTAACTCAACAGACAGCTGGTGGCTTTCATACTAGTTGGCAGGTAGAGCCATCCCGGGGTTTCAGGAGCTCTCTGGTATATTGAACTTTATTACAGGAACTTTGGGTTGCTACTTTCGATTTTTGAGTACAAACCAGAGCAGATTCACTGTCCAATTTACAGGGAAATCAAAGACTGCCGCTGCCAAAACATATTCCCCAGCTGCCAGATAGTGGTAACAGGGCTTTGGAGAATGGGGTGGTTCCACAGTTCTGGCTCAGAAAGAATGATTTGGCAAAAAATGGCCTTCAATCATTTGACAACAAACATCCCTCAAATAGGTCTGAGCACTCGGGAACATGTCAATTGACTCCAGCTCAACAGTATAGGTGCAAGTTGTGGCACAATCTGTGTAACAGTGAGGCCCGCATTTGGCTGTAAAAGAGAAAGTTCGGGATTAGGATATAATTTATTTGCTCATCAGCCATGAAGGCTCTCAGAGAGGCATACAAGTTGTTAATTTGACAGTTCACTGCTCTCAGGCTTACAGATTTGCTAGGAGTGATGCCAGCTTCCATGGGTTAATCTATGAATTGACCCAACCAGTATTCCCTGTTTACTAGTCAGCCTTATCAAGGTGTGGTAAATATCACAACCTAATCTGCAGGCCATGTATATTCTTATTACATTGCTCCCCTTCCTGACTCGATCATTTGGAATTGTGGAGTCTGCACAATTACAAGATCTGGAGTGAAGAAGATATGTGATAAAGCTACATGGACTCAATTTCACAATATGATATTTCATCTTCAAAGAATCAGTAAGAGTTACCAAGATGTAAATAGTGCATGCTGGAAATGTGAGGGATGTGTGGGTTCTTTCTCTCATACGTGGTCGGCATGCGCTAAAGCAAGGAAATTTTGGATGAGAATTAATTTACTTATAGGAAGAATTTTGAAAAATAAATTAAGGCACAGACTGCAATTATTTTTGTTAAATATGTTGGACTATAAAGTTAAAATGGAAAAAGATATTGATGTGTTGTTGTGTGATATCAGTACTGCAAAAAAGTAAAAAAAATAAAAAAAAATAAAAATGGAAAAGTAGAAAATGTTCCATCCAAGCTAGATAAATTAACATTTTTATTAAGTGGTAAAACTGTAGAATCATGCTTGGTTATATGGCAATCTTTCATTGCTTTTGTAAAGAAAAAGAGAGGAGAAACTGAGATTATAGTTTTTGGTCAGATTATAGAACTCTTATCTGGTGCTCAGTGTTAAAAATGAAAAGATCATTCTATAGTGGAAAGAAAATTGGCAAAGGTGAATGTGGTGTGAGGAGTAAAACAATTGTTAGACTTCTATTGTATTCTTTTTATGCAAATAGAGTGGTTCAGGAAGTCATATTTTAACTTTTTGTAAAGATGCAAATCTTTAATAATTGTTTTTAAAGTTCTCTCCAAGTTTACACCCAAAAGAAAATTTGAAAATGAGCGAAAAATTAGATTTTTCTCTTACAAATATCCAGCTGTTCCATTCACACAAACAACGGTCCCTAAATCTCCTTGAAATTAGAGGGCATGGGAATGAAACTGGTAAACCAATTAAAATCTTCAGTATATGTATGTCTTTCAAAGTTCCAAGCATATAACTGGGACTGAATGAATGGAGATAAACAGCCCTTTCCACTGATGTGGGAATGTATTGGCTAGTATCTGTGCACTGGCATCCAAAAATACACTTCTCCCCTCCTGGTAGCCAGCATGCTTTTGTATTCTTTTAAATGTAATAGCTTGAAGAAGACTGAAACATGATACAATAGCCATCTTTAAATATCCAAAACGATGTCTTGTAGATGGTGGAGCAAGCTTGTTTTCTGCTGCTCCAGTCTAGAAGACAAACCAATGGATTCAAATGACAATAAAGAAATTCTACCTAAACATTAGGAAGAATTGTTTGACAGTGGAATGCACTGCTTGACAGTATGGTGGAGTCTCCTTCTTTGGGGGGTTTTAAACAGAGGCTGGATGGCCATCCGTTGGGAACACTTTGATGGTATATTCCTGAATGGCAGAATGGGGTTGAACTGGATGACCCTTGTGGTCTCTTCCAGCTTTAAGATTTTAAGATTTAGTCATTCTGTAACTAACTCAAAGAGAGGTTGGTAATGTCTTATATGTTCTCTCCTTAATGAGCAGACATGGAGGCCATGCCTAGCTCTTCTTGTCCCCAATTTGATGCCCTGATATTTCATATTTGTTTCATTGATTTTGAGAAATATGAAGCCCCTTTCTTTATTATTAAACCAGCAAATTCATCTTAAAGTGGAGATGCACAATGGTGGCATTTGTTGCATTTTTCAGATTGTAGTTCCTATCAGACCTAGCCAATAGACACAGTAGTAAGAGACTATAGACGTTGTAGTCAAAAAGCATTTGGGGAGTACAGTCTCTCACCCTTACCTTAAAGGGTTTCTGTCCAAATGAGGAATTAAGAGAGCAGCAAGCCTTCCCTATCCTTATTTCCGACCCCAATCCATTGTATTTCTAAAGGAATTGTTACTCCACTGGAGAAACCCTATCCTGGGGTCTACAATTTTAATATTAAAATATGATTCTGTGTGCCTGAGAGGTCACCCAGAAGGGGAACGTAGGCAGGCAACAATGGTCAAAGATCGAAAACCAGGTCAGGCCAGTAAAATCCCCAGTCACGTAGCCACAGGAGACCTCAAGATGTGTAAACTCACAATAAACAAAGGGTCCTCAGCCCCTGAGAAGCCAGCTTGAGGGGATTAGCGTGTCTCTGCCAAGTTGAGCAAATATTCCATCAGATGAGGACCAGAAGTCACACCACAAAACACAGCTGGAGATCCTGAGACTTTGGCAACACCTTGCAATCCCTTCACACAAAGGAAATTGCTATGGTGGAGCTTCGTTATCGCTCCAACACCCATTGTTCTCCCTGGGAAAGGATTAGTCCTCCAGGTACTTTTCCCCCTACAAATAGTCCCAGTTTTTGAGTGGTTCTTTGGATCACCCCCAGTCACCCCAGCAGACTGTTTCTCCGTCCATTGAGTGACCACCTCAGCCCTCTCCGTGCTGAGCCCCGCTTCTCCACTGTTTTTCCCGGACCAAGGACTTCAGGACAAAGATGCAGTATCACTCCAGCTACACCCCTTCAGTATTCCCCTATGCCGTTTCCTCTCGTTTGCTTCTTAATAGGTCTTGAGTGAGTGTGTGAGTGATTGCATTGCTGCGTGAGACTTTCCTTCAATAAAATCATTTATTGGACATTTTCATTTGGTTTTTGGCTTGGTCTGACCCCGTAAAAACTGGGTAAAAAGATCCCGCTAGGTTACCCTGCCTCTGGCGTTGCTATTGCTTTTGCTCTGGCTAGTTTCCATTCCCCATCATGTGGAGCACATTGAGGTGTCCCCCAAGGGACCCCAGAAATCAGGCTAACAGAATCAGCATGCTGTAAAGCATTGTGCAGAGCCCAGAAAAATTGATTGTTGAAAGACTGATTGGTTTAATTTATATGCCACCTTTCTCCCAGAGTGGGATACAAGGTGGCTTCCAAAAAAGTTTAAAAAGTTAATAAAATATTTAAGACAATTAAAAACATTAAAAACATATAAAAATGTAGAAACCTGCAAAATATTTAAAAACATCTTGATGAATTGAAATCCCACCTGCTTACATATTAAAAGCCTGCTTAAGTAATTTTTTTTTATTTTTTATTTTTTTTTTGCCTGTTACTTTGGGGCTCTAATTCACTCCAGTGACTATCCTGGCTGAGATTCTGGGAGCTAAAGTCGAAAATAGTAAATTTCCAAGCTTTGGGATATTGTGACTAGCGCATAAAGTGAGAGATTACCTTGTTCATCGATGAAATAACCCACTAGACAGCGTTTGGGATAAAAGGGAAACCAGTAAACATCTCCTCCAATCCTGCTGAACTTCTACAAGAAAACAGCTGAGTTCCTCATTCTCCCATTTACCTTCTCAGGCTAAAAAGGGCAGCAGGAGTACTGCAAAGCCAAGGAAAACAGCCCTCATGATGAGGCTCTGGTTCGAAGTCACTATCCAGGGAATCCTATAGTCACCAGCCCCCCCCCCCATTGTTTTTCAAGATTGATTTTCAGGCAAGGAACATCCCTCCACTATGCAAAGACTGTCCCTCAAACGACAGTTTGTTTCTCACATACCCCAGTCCCTCCAGATGGCTGAAAATAAGCCAGAATTGAAACTACAAGGGATGTCCTTACTTCCAGTTCAGGAAGATACATGCCTGCTAGATTGGGGTGGGGTGATACAGGGGAAAAAAGTCAGTCCCCCATCAGCTTCCGTTGCACATCTTTGATTTAGGAACATGATCTGTTTTACATTGGGAACATATTTGAACTTCCACTATCCTGAAAACATTGGCAAACTGTAGGGTGGTATATCTGAAGGACGTCAGGTTGGGCAAGATGGTCATACCAGCAAGGAGAATGTGGAGCTCTGCAAAGGAATAAGAAGAAATGTTGCACTATAGAATGCATCACTTGTTGCAACTGATGAGAAGGAAATACATGGCTACATGGTTGAGGTCTCATCCCTTTTTTATTGTTTAATAAGAGGAGAGAAACAATTAAGAATAGAAGAGATGGGTGTTGTCTGTGATGCTGATCCTCTCTGCTGGTTCTCCCGGTGCTCAGCCTTTCTTGTGGGGGAGTGGCGGTGGTGGGACCCAGTGTTTGTAATGTGGTGGTCGTGGAGGAGGAGGAGGAGGAGGAGGAGGAGGAGGAGGGGGAGGGGGAGGGGGAGGGGGAGGCGGGGGTGGAGGAGGCGGTGGAGGAGGGGGCGGCGGAGGGGGCGGAGGAGGAGGCGGGGGAGGCGCTGGACGGCAGCAGACAAGTCCATGTCCTTGGGAAGCACAAGCACAGTTTGCAGCGGCGTCGACACCATAGGCACAACTCTTGGCACAGCCTCCGTAGCAGTAAGCGCCACACTTGCGTGTAAAGGCTGCGAAAGAGAAAGTCCAGGGTTAGGTCGTGATAAGACCAGGAAAAGATTTGCAAGGAGAGATGTGAGCTAGCATGGATTAATCAGGGAACTGACTCAACAGACGGTGGCAGCCGGTGCCTCCCAGACTGGTGGGAGGTGGATCTACTCCAGGTTTCCAGGAGCTATCCAGGGTGCTGAACTTGATTTCTCAAACAACTTTGGCACTCTGAAGAGCTAAGGCAGTTTAAAATGGGAAAGTAGGCATGTCTTTTAGTGTTCTCAGACATGCATATATAAAGCCCTTCTTGTAATGTTACTGTTATGTATATATTCCAGTAGTGGAATATGCTGCCTTTGAGTCTCCTTCTTTGCAGGTTTTTAAACAGAGGCTGAATGGCCGTCTGTCAGGAGTACTTTGAGTGTGTGTGGCGTTGGATGGCCATTATGGTCTCTTCCAGCTCTATGATTCTATGATTCTTTTAGCTACTGTCTGTACCTGACAAACCACAATATAGTTCTCTCCATCCTGTAATCAATATGCTTTCAGACTGATTCAAAGAATTATCAATTTGCAGACAGGTTGCAAATTTCCCTGAATTATATTTATGGCATTTTTTTAGTGAATGTATTAAACGGCTTTAATCCTACAGACAGTTTAATATGATTTTAAATTTAATAATTTTGTATGTTTGCAACTGCATGTGTTCTCACTTTTAGTTCTCTTGAGTCTCAGTTTTGGTAAAATCTCAGGGTACGAATAAAGGGATTGAATAGTAGTAGTAGTAGTAGTAGTAGTAGTGATGATAATGATGATAATGATGATGATGATGATGGTGATGGTGATGAGGTTTATTTATAAAACCCTTTTCGCCAAAGAAAGGATTAATCAAAGACAAGGACAATAAACCAAAACACTATAAATCAACATAAAATGAAATCCTCAGCACCCCACCGGTCACTCTCCCATTCAGCAACCTCAGCCAAAGCTCAGCAGCTTAACCTGGTGAATTAAAGAGGAAGGTCTTCATCAAAAATGGCTGAGATCTTCTTCCAGTTGGAAGTCCAAAGGAAGATTGTTCCCCAAATATGGAGTCAGGTCTTAAAAAACTTGCAGCCTTGACAGGGCTGTGTGTCTCAGCGGAACAGACAAGAATCTTTTACCTACAAATCTTAGATTCCTAGATGGTACATACCATGCTAGAGAACCAGTGTGGTGCACCTGGGACCAGGGTTCCATTCCCTGCTTTGCCATGGAGTCCCACTGGGTGCACTACACACTCTTAGCCCCAGAAAACCACATGACAGCTTTGTCTTAGGGTTGCCGTAAGTCAAAAAGGCACACAACAGCAGCAACGACATACTATGCTGATTTTGCTGCCAGGTCCTGGAGAAGATTGATTGCATATATCTACCTGTGCCCACCCTGATGCCCTAACATTGCATTTCCATTTAGCCAATCTTGACTTTACCATCCCCTTCTCTGGAATTAGAGTACAGATTACATTTTAAAGCAGGGATGGGCAACTCTCACTGTCTTGTTGTGTCCTCTTTCAACCTGTACATCCTTTCAATCAGAACCAGCACTGCCAGTGGTGAGGGATTATGGGAGTTACACCTGAAAAGCCTCTGAGGTCCCTCAGCTTTGTCTTAAGGGTCCCTCCCCTCACAAAGGCATTAAGAGAAAATTGAGTCTTCACTCCCCAACAATTCTCTTGAACTGAGGTGTTGAAGCCTTGAAGTCAACTCCAACTTATGGAGACCCTTTCATTGATTTTTCAGAGCAGGTTTGGCATTGCCTTCCTCTTAGGCAGTGAGATTCCATGGTTGGGTGAGGATTTGAACCCTGCTCTCCCAAATCCCAATCCAACATTCAGGTCGCTACATCAATCTGGCTATCAGAAATTCTCTAGTCCCATCCATTACATTTCTACCAGCATCATCAGGATTCAAGGAACAGTGCAGAACTGCAAAGCGGTTACCTTTTTTGACTATAATTCCTTAGAATCAGTAGATATGCTTGATGAGAAGAAATACATTCTTGAAGTTAAGAGTCCAAAAAGGTAACAAAAAGTGACTTCCCAACTCAGGGGTAGTATGATTACAACACTCATGCAGAAGTCAACCTGGTCCCTCTTGGAGTCCATCCTGTACTCAACTTTTTGGTTAGACATGTTCTCAGGAAACACAGTCCAATTTTGTTACCACTCAAAGACACATCATTGAATTCCACCCCCCTCCTGAGTTACCTTCAGTGGCCACGATGGCCAGCAGGAGTACTGCAAAAGCAAGGAAAATGCCCCTCATGGTGAGGATCTGGTTCAGGTCCCCTTCAGTGAGTTCCAATGACAAGTGATCCAATGAAGGAGAAGTCACTCACCAGATGAGATGGGAGCCCTGGTATTTATGCAGGGTTCAATGAATTGAAGAAGAGGGCCTTGGAATTGAGTGACGCCTGTTCTTTTGTTTCTCAGCACCAACGTGTCATACTGATCTGGACAGAGCACAAAAAGAAAGCTCCGTTGCAGTCTCTTCCCACTTTCCATGAGGAATCCATTTTGTACCAGGTGACAGGATGTACCATCCCCAAGATAAGTTTTTGCATTTTCAAAGAGGTACTCTGGATCTTAACAATCATTGTGACCAAGCACATAAAGTACACTTTGAAGGAGAATAATGAGAAGGGACAGATTGAAATCAGGATTAGGGCTATCATGAAAGATCTGGAACAAAATTTTCATTTGAGACAAAGGAGAGGATGGCTGAGCTGTTGAAGGCTTCAGCTTCCTGTGTGGCTCCCAGAATGCTTTGCTTCGGTTTCAAAAACAGTCCTCAAAATCCTGGAATGGGACTATGCTCAAGTCCACCTCAGATCTTGAAAAAATTTAATTGACCTGTCAAATGCTTAGACATGCCTTTGAAAATGATATGAAAATCTCATATAGTGCATTGCTCACATCATCATGTATCACCTATTTTATCAGTTCTACTACCTGCCAATTCACTTCTGGGTCTAGTTTTGGTTTTGAGCCTTAAACCCCTGAAGAGCTGGGACTCTGACCTAAAGGCGTTTCCTTCTGTATTTGCTTCACTACTGACGGAGACCTACATGTGACTGAAATCTGGAAAATGTCATTTTGGTACTTCAGTCCCCAGAGCTTTTCAACCCGCATGGCTAGTAGTCAGGCTGGTTGGGGTATTCTTGGAGTTATGGTCCAAAAACTTCTCCAAAGTTTTCCATGCGATGATCTGCTTGAGATTCCACCTTTTCCTAAATTTTGACCTCCAAAACAAGCACAAAGGGTTATGTCTCTGGTACTGTATAATGTTTTCCCCTGAAAGGAACAGACTAACTTAACGTCTTTTTCCCAATAGGTAAGGATGGATGAAAAATTCATTAGGTCTGTATTACTGTATAAAAATACCTAATTTGGACTTCCTGAACCGAGAAACAGAAAAGACCACATGTATGCAAGGAAATATAACGTCTGGTCTTGTCCTCACTCAATAAGTTGTCTTCAAGGATGATCCAGAAAGGTTTTATTAAAGATTAGGTTAAAGATTAGATTCAGCATACAGACAATGTCTTTGCCAGAACTAAAGATACAATGCAGGTTTTGCTTTTTAGAACCCCTCTCGCCCCTCCCAGCTCCTTCCAATTGACATTCCATTTTCACACACCAGATTGTACCAGACCATTACAAGGCCCTTGGTTCTCACGTTCCAGCCAGGCTCCCCCTCCCATTACTCCAGCAACAAAGAGGACACAGCAAAATGTCTATGGCTATGGTACAGCTAAGCTAGGCTTGGCTATCACGGCAGAATTTGTGGCGGCCCTCTGACACTAAGCACCTTTCATAGCTTTGCAATTCTGGTTCAGAATTTTAAAGATGTACAGAAGAATGTCTGTATTAATAAGAAGCATATAACTGGGAAAGTATACACATAAACATACTACATTATGGAAAATGTGCACAAAAAACACATTCAGAACAATCTTGTTGGTGACATACCTTGGTGCAACGTCCAGTTCTTCTAGTGCATAAACTTATTGGTTGTAGTGTAAAGGGGTAGCCAGTACCTCTTTTTGCAAAGACATCCCCCATATCTACAACCCTGTCTTTAAAGTGGCAGGACCACCATCAACCAGTGGCCAGGGGAAGGAGTGTGGCTTTGGGGCACCATCCTGCTGAAAGACCCCTTAACCTTCCAGAGTTCCAGCAAGAGGTCAGCCAGCACTGAAGAGGATCTTGGCCATTGCGTACAAAAATGTGTGTATTGAGGAAAATACCCACAAAAGATGCATACAGATGCATTTTCTATATTGCAGGAGGTTGGACTAGATGGCCTTCTGGTTCGTTCCAACTCTGTTATACTGTTCTATGGTTCTACAAATTTTCACATTTGACATTTTTAAACCAATTTTGTTGGGCTCGCAAACCAGTCCAGACAGGGGCTGATGTGAATTGACCATTGCAGAAATGAAAAGTTTGGTGAAACTGTTCAGATCTGGCCATCCCAACCAAAAGATTAAGGCCTTTTCCACATGAAATGCCATAAACACACACGAGACACCATAAATGCATCTTTTCCATAGTTAAGGTGGATTCTCTTGAAATGCAGTAGCGACGCCGCATTCTGCACCTCTCAGCATTAACGCGAAGTGAAGCAAAGTGTCTCTTCTGCATTTTGCCCCAGCTTGCTGGCCCTGATTGGCCACCTGCCAGTGCTGCCATTTTCTTAATGTGCATTAAAGTTTCTGTATTCAGGCAGCATACGAGATATATGCAGATGGATTTTTTCCATAGTTCACTTAATGCGTCCTAGCTACTGCTTTTAGGCTGGACAGCTACTGGATCACTACGACAATGTGCAGAACCATGTCCCCTGAGACAAATACAATTGGTAGCCACTACGTTTTAGCAACGCTGTGTGGAAAGGGCCTAAGACTGTCAAAATTCTTTTGCATGTTCATTTGTTGATTTTACTGGTATCTACTGGTTTGCTTGGTATCCTGCTGCTCTATTTTGTTTAACAGGAGATATAGATACAGATATAGACATAGACATGCTAATTTGGAGAGTTCCAGCGTGGTGTATAGTCTGAGTGTTAGACTACAGCCCTGGAGACCAGGGAATCGCCACTCGACCATGGAAACCCACTGGTTGACACTGGGCAAGTCACACTCTCTCATACTCAGAGGAAAGCAAAGGCAACCCCCCTCTGAATAAGTCTTGCCAAGAAAACTCTCTGTGATAGGTTCGCCTTAGGTTCACCATAAGCCAGAAATGACCTGAAGGCATGCAACAACAACAACAACAATGCTTTTTTGTGTTCTACACTGTGTTGGAAAGAAAACGTTAATCTGACTATCACAGACTTCTCCAATCTGGTCCTCCTTTTCTCCATGCAGAAAACCACGGGGCTTAGGGCAGATCGAGAATCATTTGGTGGGATTCCGGTTGAGGAAGGTTTCCACTCAGACAGAGGGCTGCTGCTCAGCCCCCCATGGCTAAACCACGTGAGGAGGTTCACATGCAAAGCCTGGAAAAAGTTCCTTGTCTAGACTACAACCTCCAGAATATACTTGCCAGCACAATCAGTGGCTCTGCTGACTCTAGTATTCTGGGAACTCATACTCTCCCACTGTCCTGATTTGGCAGGGATAGTCCCAACTAATCCTCTGTCGTTGAGTTTTTTCATCTGCTTTCAAAATGTCCCACTTCCTTTTCTTTTCTTTTCTTTTTTCTTTTCCTCCCACTTATCTCATTTGTTCTCAGCTTACTTCATTGCAGGAAACTGGGTCCAAAGTACAAAAGTAGTTCACACTCAGTTAATTTAGCAGGAGGAAGAGGAGAGGAGCGGGCAGAATCTGGCCCTTTTCAGTAGGCTCAAGAAAACGCAAGCCATTGCATGTTCTTCCTCATTAATAACGTTTGCCGTCTTGAATGCACTCTGATGTGGCTTCCCCGGACATATCCCTGTTTTCATCTATGAAATGTTGAAGGGCATGAAGAACTGTAGTCCAAAAAAAGAGAGGAACTTTTTAAGCCCTGCTCACATGTAAGTAGAACTAAACCTAGTGAAGAAGAAATGGAAGGAGATGCTCTTAAACCAGGGCCCCTTGGGGCTTTGAAGTTCAAAACCAGGCCTAGGCCCAGAAATGAACTAGAAGGTAGTAGAAATTATCCTAATAGACTGTACATGAACATGATGTCAGCGGTAAGTTTCTCCACCAAGTGAAGCTTCTATATCGTATCAAAAGCACCGCTGAACTTTTCGCAGGCCATTTTTCCATAAATACCAGAATTCTAGACTTCACTCTTCAAAGATGTTCACTTGTTTGTTTTTTTAAAAAAATCTGTACAAATTTTCATTCCAGGATTGGCTTTCTGACTGAGCCCAAGCATTTCTGGGAGGCATGCAGGTGGCTGAGGCCTTAAACAATGAATGTATTCCAACACCTTTGTCTTGAATGAAAAGTTAGTTCCAGGTTCTGATTTTGTGGTCATTTTTCAAAGGCCATGATCTGGATTACAATCTTTCCCCTCTCGTTATCCTCTTTGGAGTTTTGCTTGACGTTTGTGGCCTCACCACCTGGCGAGGGACCCTTTCTCCACTCTATTTCTTTGAATCAGCAGGATAGATCTAGAAAGTGGCATTTTCCATCACTTGGCATTGTAGCTGGAAGATTTGTCCGTGAAGTCTTCCTGCCGGTGAGGTCAGGATGACACGAGGCTATTCTGAGACAAAAGATCCCACGTCACTCAACTCCAAGCTCCTCCTCTTCAATTCATTGAACTCTCCATAAATACCAGGGCTCTCGACCTCACTCTTCATTCGATCTGGTGAGTGACTTCTCCTTCATCGGATCACTTGTCATTAGAACTCACTGAAGGGGACCTGAACCAGATTCCCACCATGAGGGCCATTTTCCTTGCGTTTGTGGTACTCCTGTTGGCCATCGTGGCCACTGAAGGTAACTCGGGAGGGGGGTGGAATTCACTGATGTGTCTTTGCGTGGTAATAGAGTTGGATTGTGTCTCCTGAGAACATGTCTAACCAAAAAGTTGAGTATAGGATGGCCTTCTTGGGAGATAGGGTTGACTTCTGCATGAGTGTTGTAGTCATACTACCCCTGAGTTAGGAAGTCACTTTTTGTTACCTTCTTGGACTCTTAACTCCAAGAAGCATATCTCTTTTCATCAAGCATATCTACTGATTCTAAGAAATTATAGTCAAAAAAGGTAATGGTTCTGCACTGTCCCGAATCTTTGAATCCTGATGATGCTGGTAGAAATGTGATGGACAGGAGTAGAGAATTTCTGGGAGCCAGGTTGATGTAGAAGTCTGAATGATAGATTGGGATTTGGGAGAACAGGGTTCAAATCCTCACCCAACCATGGAATCTTACTGAGTGGAGCAAACCTGCTCTGAATAAATCTTGTCAAGAAAACCCAATGAAACTCCAAGAGTTGGAGTTGATTTCTAGACTTCAAGACTTCAGTTCAAGAGAATTATTGGGCGGTGAAGACTCATGTTTCTCTTAATGCCTTTCTGAGGGGAGGGACCCTTTAAGACAAAGCCAAGCGACCTCAGAGGCTTTTCAGGTGTGACTCCCATAATCCCTCACCACTGGCTATACTGGCTCAGATTGAAAGGATTTATAGGCTGAAAGATGCCACAATGAGACAGGTAGAGTTGCTCATAGAGTTGTTTTAAGATGCAGTCTGTAGTCTAACAGTAGAGAAGCGGAGGGTATAGTTAAAAGTGGCTAAATGGAAATGAAATGTGAATATGGGACTAAAAGAGAATTATTCTAAACTGCTATACTGGTGGTATATGATGCCTAGCCAAATATCTCAAATATATAAGACAAAAGAAGGAGATTGCTGGAAATACAAACAGAATAGAGGCACTTTTAGCCACATATAGTGGCTTTGTCCCCTAGCTAAGAAATTTTGGAAACAAATTCACACATTGATTTTGAATATCCTTGGGATAGCATCTGAGCTAAAACCAGAATTATGTTTGTTAAATATGCTAGGTGAAAACCCCACACTGAAAAAAATTCTCAAAACTAATCTTATACATGGTAACATCGACCAGTATTGTTTATGTGCAAAAATAGAAGATAGAAGAAAAACCTTTGATAAATGATTGGATACTGAAAATGCTAGAAATGACGGAGATGGAGAAACTGACGATGTTGCCGAAAGCTTCGAGAGAGAATGAGAACCCTTTCTAACTTCTATCAAAGAATATGGCAGAAGTGTAGGGGTTAACAAAAATAGTTGCAATAGATTATAATATCATTGATATTATTCAGTTGAAATTTGGAGACAATAAAAACAAAAATTATATTTAGAGGAACAAACGCAGTTGTTGTAGTAATAATTCCAAGTGAAAAGTGCAAAGATGAAAAGTAGAAGGGGGGGTATTTTGGAGGTGGGGAATAGAAATTTTATAAATGATAACAAGAGAATAATTGTAGAAGATTGAAAGATAAGAATGTATGTTGATATATATTTTGTACTTATCCTTTTATTCTCAATAAAAAAAAGTTTTTAAAAAAGGAAATTAAATGTTAGATATTAGGGTGGGTGCAGATAGATATATGCAACCAGTCTCCTCCAGAACCTGGCAGGGTAAGTTCTTGTTGTTGCTATGTGCCTTCAAGTTCTTGCCAACTCACAACAACCCTAAGGTAAAGCTATCATGTGGTTTTCTGGAGCTGAAACTGTGTAGTGCACCTAAGGTTACCCAGTGGATTTCCATGGCCAAGCAGGGAATCGAACTCTGGTCTCCAGGGTCATGGTTAAACTGCTACACCATACTGGCTCTCGAGCCTGGTATGTACCATCTAGGAATCTAAGATCTGTAGGCAAAGGTGGATTGGTGGAGCAGACAATAATCCTTTGTCTACAGATCTTAGATTCCTAGTTTATCTGTAGGAAAAAGATTACTGTCTGTTCCACCAACATGCACAGCCCTGTCAAGGCTGCAAGCCTTTCAAGACTGGGTCCCCGGGCTCCACATCTGGGGGACGATCTTCCTTTGGACCTCCAGCTGGAGGAAGATCTCACCTGTTTTTGTAAGGAACCTCTTTGATTTAACAGATTAAGCTGCTGAGCTGTGGCTGAGGTTGCTGAGATGGGGAGTGACTGGTGGAGTTCTGAGGATTTCATTTTACGTATATTTATAGTGTTACGTTTTATTGTCCTCGTCTTTGACTGATGTTCCTCTCTTTGGTGAGAAGGGTTTTATAAATAAACATCATCATTCTCCTCCTCCTCCTCCTCCTCCTCCTTCTGCCTTTTACCACAACTGGAACCTGAAAACAACTAAGAGTAAGAACACATGTAGTTGCAGACATACAAAACAAATTAAAAATAATGTTGAACTGTCTGTAGAATTAAAATCATTTATTACATTCCCTTAAAAACATACCATAACTGTTTTCTAATTATTGACAGAAGATAATTCAGGAGAATATGCCACCCTTCTGCAAATTCGTAATGCTTTGAAAGAGTCTTGAAAGCATATTGAGTACAGGGAGTAGAGAACTCTATTGTCGTTTGCCAGGTACAGATACCAGCCAATACATGCCAGTAACATTACATGAAGGACTTTATATACCTGCACCCAGTCTATTTCAGTTTCACGGCTGGGAATGCTAAAAGACATGCCTACTTTGCAACTGTAAACTGGTTTAGCTCTCCAAAGTGCCCAAGTTATTGGAGAAATTATGTTCAGTACCCTAGATAGCTCCAGAAAACCTGCAATGGATCGACAAAGGGCCGTTCTGGAAGCCACCGGCTGCCATCGTCTGCTGAGTCAGTTCCCTGATTAATCCATGCTGGCTCACATCTCTCTTTGCAAATCTTTTCTTGTTCTTATCACGACCTAACCCTGGACTTTCTCTTTCGCAGCCTTTACAGGCAAGTGTGGCGCTTACTGCTACGGAGGCTGTGCCAAGAGTTGTACCTATGGTGTCGACGCCGCTGCAAACTGTGCTTGTGCTTCCCGAGGACATGGACTTGTCTGCTGCCGTCCAGCGCCTCCCCCGCCTCCTCCGCCGCCCCCTCCCCCGCCACCCCCTCCCCCGCCTCCCCCTCCCCCGCCTCCCCCTCCCCCTCCTCCTCCTCCTCCTCCTCCTCCTCCACCACCACATTACAAACACTGGGTCCCACCACTGCCACCCCCCCACAAGAAAGGCTGAGCACTGGGAGAACCAGCAGAGAGGATCAGCATCACAGGCAACACCCATCCTTTCTCCTCCTAAGTGTTTGTCTCCTCTTATTTAACCAATAAAAAAGAGATGAGGCCTCAATCATGTAGCCATGTATTTCCTTCTCATCCATTGCAACAAGTGATGGGTTTTTGTAGGGCAACATTTCTTATTTCTTTGCAGAGCTCCACATTCTCCTTGCTGGTATGACCATCTTGCCCGACCTGACGTCCTTCAGATATACCGCCCTACAGTTTGCCAATGTTTTCTGGATAGTTCAAGTTCAAATGGGCTCACAGTGGAAAATAGATCAGGATCCTAAAGCAAAAATGTGCATCGGGAGGTGAGCGGGTCTGATTCCGTCACCGTATCCCGCCCCCCCCCCCCATTGAGCCATGCAGGCGTGTGTCTTCCTGAACTGGAAGTAATGTGACATCCCTTGTGGTTTCAATTCTGTCTTATTTTCAGCCATCTTGGGGGACTTGAGCGTGTGAGAAACAAAACCCATGTTTGGAGGACAGGCTTTGCACAGTTGAGGGATGTTCCTTGCTTGCAAATCAGCCTTAAAAACAATGGGGGGGGGAGGCTGGTGACTGTAGGATCCCCTGGAAGGCTTTGCAGGCCAAAGGTGTAGAGGTGAGGACCACACATGGTCATTGGCCACATTTTTGCCAGCCCTGCTAAAAGA
Source organism: Cyclura pinguis (assembly GCA_030412105.1). Lineage (NCBI taxonomy): Eukaryota > Metazoa > Chordata > Lepidosauria > Squamata > Iguanidae > Cyclura > Cyclura pinguis. The sequence continues at coordinate 8,395,282 of CM059599.1, read as the reverse complement.
ATGATATAAATGCCATGGTAGAAACCTGTGTCAAAATATAAAAACCACAGAGAGAGAAGAGGGAAGGGAAGGGAAGGGAAGGGAAGGGAAGAGCAGAGCAGAGCAGATCCAGGCCCACTGAACATTAGACGAGAGAGGTCTTTCTTGGAACCTTTCTGAAAAGCAAGGTGGAGATAGTTTTTATTTTTTTAATATGTGTCTATATTTTTATCAATTTTTATACAACTAAATACTAAACACTAACTTGCTAATACTTTGCCCCGCTCCAAAACTGTAATGAAAAAAAAAGAAAAATATAGGATAATATCATTCTACTATTGCAGATCCAGCTAAACAAACTACTAATAACCATGTCCACAGATTATTGCATTTTTTTTCTTATTGCTCAAAAAGTCCATGGTTTCTTATTGCTCAAAAAGTCTATGGTTTTTCAAAAAAATCTTCAGTGTGTTACCGCTGTTTCTAGCCCGAGCTTGTGGGATATTAAGATATCATTTACTATCAATAATTTGGCCTTCTGTACCCATTCCTCTCCACGTGCTTGTGAGGCCCCCGGACAAGCACGCACACAGGCGCGGCTGACAATAGCCGAACCATTCACATCCTGATCTAGGTAGGTCAGTCATTGCTGAACGCAGCTTCAGGAGACTTCAAGACAAGTGCCACATTATGTATGCACGCTACCTACAAAAGATCCCCTGCCACACACAGGGAGTTTGATGAGCGGACTATATAACTCTCAAGCACTCCGCGTTTGCATACTGGCTACTCTATTGACAATCTGGCTATAACTCAATTATCTAAAGTACTGATCTTTCGGAGGCTTTGTCTCCAGCCTGAAACTCATTGTTTTCCCCAAGTACAGATTAGCCTGCGGCCACAATTTTCCCTATAAGAACCCCTGACTTTGAGCGCTTCCTCGGACCGCTCGTGACTTGCCTCCCAACTTGCTACTGCTCGGTTTGACGAGCCTCCCCTCAGCGCCACGTGCTGAGAATCCACGCTCCCCAGCTTCTTTGCTTTTAACCGGGCTTCAGGACAGGTATAGTATTTCCCATACCAAACCTCCTCAAAATCCCTCTATCCCACTCCTACCTTTTATTTCTATAGTTCTTTGTGTGAGTGTGTTGCATACACGTGTTTGACTGTATTTCAATAAAACAATTATTATTATTAACTTCTGCCTTATCATTGACTCGGCCTGACCCCGTAGACATAGGGTTCAAGATCTTGCTACGTTACCCTGCCTCTCACATTGCAGACTTGTGCTCTTTGCTAATTCCCTCCCCATTGTTTGAGCATGTTTAGGTGTCCCTCCTGGGACCCCCAGGAATCAGGGTAACAAGTAGTTGTTATCTTTTAAAACCCACATTAGTTTGGTCATGAGAGTTTTCCTAACCTGTCAGGAAGTCAGGATCATGATCGCTTCAGTTTCTTGATGATGGCACACCCTTTAAGCACTGCCTAAGTTGGCAGCCATAACCACCTCTGTGCGTGCATGTGCTTTCAAGTTGCTTCTCAACTTATGGCAGTCCCATGAAATTCATAAGGTTCTCTTGGGCAAGGAATACTCAGAGGTGGTTTTGCCAGTTTCTTCCTCTGAAATATAGCCTACAGCACTTGGTATTCATTGGCAGTCTCCGATTCAAGTATTATCCAGGACTGACCCTGCTTAATTCCCAAGATCAGACAGGATCTGTTGCCTTTAGGGTATTTAAGCCCTCACTTTTAGTGGCAGGAAATCCTAAAGTTTAACTCTGTCTGGAGTCCCATTGATGCCTTACGCATGAAACATTAAACCATTTAGGTCCAGTGCAGAATGTCTGCATTCAGTCCAAAGTTTGCAGAAGTGGGATTGTGCAAGTGGTGCATAGATACACATTGCGCATTGTGCATGGACATGCATTGTGCATGGGTGCACATTTTGATTGTGGTATGTTGCCAGCATTTCACATCGAATGCATAACTCCATATATCAAATATATAAAAGTCAAAGTGTGTTTGTCTGTGTAAGGTGGAGACCTCCTATGATTGGCTGCCTGAGAAGATTCCATGGAATCCTGGGGTTTGCAGTTTAGGGAGAGGCCTTTAGAATTCTCAGCCAGAGAGCTCTTGGGCCACAGTCAATTGTGTCTCTCTTGAATAGGCCAGTTGCCATGGAGATGAGGCCTAGCAGCAAGGAGGAGAGCAGTGCATTCCCTCAGGAACCCAACCTCTGTATGTTAATAACTCTGAATACAGATTGGATTGTGTCTGTCTGTCTGTCTGTCTGTCTGCCTGCCTGCCTGCCTGCCTGCCTGCCTGCTACAGAACTCTGATGACTAGTGTGCTGTTTGAAGACGTACTCACTGTTGAGCTTCAGCAGTTGATTCCACTGTGTTCTCATATTGTAAGTGGGAATTCTCTATATTCACTTTCTCCACAGAATGAATCATTATATAGATCTTAACCATGCTTCCTCCTGCATGAATCTGTCTACACGTCTCCTTAGGAAGCCATCCCAATTGGCCGCCATCATGTGATAAAATCGTAAGAACATGTGGCTGTTGATTTGGACTGTTTCTGGGCAACAGCAACAACAACATAAGAAGGACAAGAAGGACATCAACAAGCTGGAACGTGTTCAGAGAAGGGCGACCAAAATGGTGGAAGGTCTGGAAGCCATGGTCTATGAGGAGCGGCTTAGGGAGCTGGGGATATTTAGTCTGCAGAAGAGAAAGTTAAGAGGGGACATGATAGCCATGTTTAAATATTTGAAGGGATGTCAGATCGAGGAGGGAGCGGGCTTGTTTTCCGCTGCTCCGGAGATGAGGACAAGGAGCAATGGATTCAAGCTGCAGGAAAGGAGATTCCACCTGAACCTGAGGAAGAGCTTCCTGATGATCAGCAGTGGAATAGGCTGCTTCAATGGATTGCAGTGGAGTCTCTTTCTTTGGAGGTTTTTAAGCAGAGGCTGGATGGCCATCTGTTGGGAATGCTTTGACGGGTGTTCTTGCATGGCAGGGGGTTGGACTCGATGGCCCCTGAGGTCTCTTCCAATTCTGTGGTTCTATAATTCTATGATTCTATGAACAATGCTAGATCAGAATAAAGGCCTTTTTAGCAATTTTCTGTTTGCTTTGATTTGTCGTTCCCTATGGAGAGCCTATGAGGAGAACATCAATGTCACTACGTTCATTACATGTTGTGGAATGCCAGAATGGGCTGAGGCCTAAAGGCTGCCCATCTCCAGTGAACAAAGATTGTTATTCAGGGAGATTTTAGTTCACAGACTTCATGATGGCATTTTGCAGCTGTGTGAACCCACATTAGTGAAGCCAGTATGTCCTTGAAAGTGAAATATGGGATGTAGGCTTGGAAGACAGGCATTGGATCAGGGTGTGTTCGTCTGCAGAGGGCCCAACAAAGGATGTCAGAAGATAAAACAACGGCTAAACTGGAAGATTTCCGCTAACTAAAAATATACTTCAAAACGGAGAGCTTATCCCCTAATATCTCTCAGACTATGAGATAACGCAGACCGTAGTGTCAAGAAATGGTTTTTAAAATACTTGGCATTTTGTGCTATGACTTTACTTACCATGGAATGAGAATAAAGTTATGTTAAGTTAATTTTAGAGAGCCAGCATGGTGTAGTGACCTTGGTACCAGGGTTCAGATCTCTGATTAGCTATGGAAACCTACTGGGTGATCTTGGGCAAGTCGCATTCTCTCAGCCTCAGAGGAAGGCAAAGGCAAACCCCCTCTGAACAAATCTTGCCAAGACAACCCCACGAAAAGTTCTTTTTAGCGTTGCCATAAGTAGCAAATGACTTGAAGGCACATAACGACAGAAAATTAATGTTGCTTTTCATTTTAAATCGGCTTGATCAAAGTACGTGTGTCATTTCCGCACTAGACTGTTATAGCGCTATGATTCCACTTTCAACATCCTATGGAATCCTGGGGTTTGCAGTTTCGGGAGGGGCCAGTTGGCCCCTCTCGAAACTGCAAACCCCAGGATTCCACAGGAAGTTGAAAGTGGAATCATAGCGCTATAACAGTCTAGTGCGGAAATGGCCTCTGATAAGCTCATGGCACTATGGGCCTTTCCGCACTACACTGTTATAGTACTATCATTCCACTTTCAACTTCCTGTGGAATCCTGGGGTTTATAGTTTAGTGAGAGGCATGTAGAATTCTCAGCCAGAGAGCTTGTGGCTTCAGGAAACTACGAACCCCAGAATTCCACAGGAAGTTGAAAGTGGAATAAAAGCACTAAAAGTGTTGTGTGGAAAGGCCCTTTGTTTCTCTCTACTGCTGAAGCTAAAGAATTCAAAGACATAGTTGTTCATTGTTTTAATGAAGAGTTGGGTGATGTATATATGGGGTTATGGCTGGACTCTTAGGAGAGGCTTTGCATAACAGGATTTTTTATAAGAGATATAACCCAGCTGGGACTGGCTGTGGTGGGCAGTTTCCTGGCAAATCTCATCGGTATAAGACTCTGTAAGAATACTGGAGTAGGTGTATTCCTTTGCTCAGCACAACTTAACTGGGCTTGCTACCGAGACAGTAACAGATAAGATGCCCTAACCATACTTTGTGAGGAGGAGCTTAAGCAGCTGGGTGCGTTTAGCCTGGAGAACAGAAGGTTAAGAGGCAACATGATAGCCACGTTTAAACATTTGAAGGGATGTGAAATGGAAGATGGAGCAAGCTTGTTTTCTGCTGCTCCAGAGACTAGGACATGGAGCAAGAGATACAAACTACAAGAAAAGAGGTTCCTCCTAAACATTAAGAAGAACATCCTGATGGTAAATGCTGTTTGACAGTGGAATACACTGCCTTGGAGTGTGATGGAATCTCCTATTTTGGAGGTTTTTAAACAGAGGCTGGGTGGCCATGCCTCAGGAATGCTTTGATCATATATTCCTGCATGGCAGAAAGAGGTTGGACTGGATGGCCTGTGGGGTCTCTTCCAACTCTATGATTCTAAGATTCTAAGATATATCAGTGCCCGTTTCTGCACTAGCCTATTCTAGCGCTATGATTCCACTTTCAACATCCAGGATTCCATAGGATTCCATAGGATTCCATAGGATGTTGAAAGTGGAATCATAGCGCTAGAACAGACTAGTGCAGAAATGGGCATAGACTCATAGAACCATAGAGTTAGAAGAGACCACAAGGGTTGTGGAATCCAACCCCCTGCCATTAAGGAATACACAACCCCAGTACTCCTGACAGATGCCCATTCTTTGTCTCTGGGAAAACAACAGCTACAAAATGTTTATGCTTTCGCCCCCCCCCGACTTTTGGGGGCTAAAATGCTTTCCTGGGACATTTGCAGAGATTCTTTTTCCATGTTCATCCTGTTCTCTATCTCTAGGGAAACCGTTCCCAACTTGGGGTCCTCCAAACATGGAAGACTCCAACTCCCATTCTATCTGAAGGACATCACAAGAGGAATTATAGCAGAGAGGCCAGGAAAAGGTGAAGAAGAAATTGTGTCCGGCAGAGGAGTCAAGGGAAGGAAAGACACGGCTCAGCTGTTGTGGTCTGAGCAACATATTTTTATTATCATTATTCGACAAGAGGAGACATAGATTTCTTTTGCAGGTGCTGAATGGATGGTTCGCCAGGCCTGACGCAGCTCCTCTCTGCTGGACCTCCAGCTGCTCAGCCTTTTTTGTGGTGTGGTGGCGGCGGCGGCATGTATTTATAATGTGGTGGTGGTGGTGGTGGTCTCCATACCCATCACACTTTAAGACAAAGGTTTTTAATTTGCAGAAGGATTGGCAAAGTCTCCCGGGTTATCTTCCGTTATTAAAGAGCAGACATTGAGGCCACCTTGGTGTCCTGACATTTCACTGTCATTTAGCTAGTTTCAAAAACTCTGTGGTCCCCCTGTCTGGTACAAGATCAGAGGATCTTCAGTAGAGAATGGATGAATACCTATGGCTAGCTACTTCTGGTACTTTTTGGCCTACAACTCCCATCAATCTTAGCCAATGTACTCACCAAAAGGGATTATGGCAGTTGTAATCAAACAGTATATGGTGACCACAGTTGGCCACCTCTGTTCTAAACGCCTCCCTCAAACAATTCAAAGAACATCAAAGTTTCTCAAACCAGCAATTCTCTTCCTCATCCTTTTCTGTTAGCCCACCACATTTGCTAAGGTTAGGGGTTCAGGAGCCAAGCAATAGTGGAAAAATTGCAAATATCAAAATGTGTGTCTGTGTGCCTGTGTGTTTGTGGGAAGGGGGATGAAGCATGAAGGGGAGAGCAGCCACCCAGGGTCCAAACCAGGTCAGGGAAAGGGGGTGGGCCAGCATGGTGCCTCTATACTTCCCATCTCCTTCTTTGGGTGGGGGAGCACTGGGTGGAAGTTCACTGTGCTGAGAAATTGGGCTGTGAGCCATCCTTAGATGGCCAGGTAGGAGGAGGAGGACCAGAGGAAGGTTTTCAAAGGGCTGCACTGCCTGATTGGAATGCTGAGAGGGAAGTTCCGCCCCAAAAAAGAGGCACTTGAAGTGGGGGGCAGGGGTTGGGTAAATTTGCAAATAATCAAATCCATGGAAGTCAAACCCAGAAATGCGGAGGTCTAGGTGTACATTTCTACAGGCAAAACCAGGATGCAAGGTTGAAGCAGAGCTTAAAAACATTGTTTTCGGAGGCTGCACCTGCAAGAGTCAGCGGTGATGAGGGCTGATGGATTCTGAGAATGGTCATCCCTGAAATAACTTTTCCAAGTTCTGCATGAGTGTAACCATATTATTCGAGCAACCATTACCCTTGTCCCTCAAGACACAAATTCTCTACAATGGAGAATAATCTTCTTTATATTCTCTGAGTTAGAAGGGATCCCAGGAGACATCTACCCAACCCTGCAATCCTTCGAAGATACACGGATGAGTTCCACCCCTCTCTTGACAGTTATCTTCAGTGGCCACGATGGCCAGCAGGAGGACTGCACAGGCAAGGAATATGGCCTTCATGGGGAGAATCCACTTCAGATCCCCTTCAGTGAGTCCCAAAAACAGGTGCTCCAATGAAGAAGACACTCACAAGGTGAGATGAAGAGTGAGGCCTACTGATCCAGTATTTATAGAGGGTTTGATGAATGGAAAAGGAGGGGCTTGGAGTTGAGTGATGGAGGAACTTTTGTCATGGAATACCATTGTGTCATCCTGACCTCAGCAGGGCATGGTAAAAGCACTTCATACCCATTTCGTCCTACTTTACACAAGGAATCCATTTCATGGAGAGTACCACCGTCTAGATCTGGATCTGTGGTTTCGAACAAACGCAGGGGATAAAAGGTGCCTTAACAGCTTGTGAGATCAAAAACATTAAACACATCTCCTAGGAGAAGAATAAGTAGGGAAAGATTGAAATCATGATTACGGTTTCTGGAGAGGATCATCAGTCCAGAACCTGGAACAAAATGTTCCTTTGAGACAAATGAGAGTGTTGGACTAGTACAATAACTGAAAGCCTCAGCTTCCTCTACAACCCTCAGAACTCTTTCCCCCCATTGGTAATTTCTGGATTGAGGGTTTCCCCAGATCTGTAAAAATGAATGAGCTTCAGGATCTCGAAAAGTTTAAGTGACCTGTCGAATGTTTACAACTGTCTTTAAAAAAAATATAAAAACTTCAGCTGGAATCCTGTATCATCGTCTACATAACTACCCAATTCCGATTCCTGCATAGATAATACCAATACTGCAAGCAGCTTCACTATCTATCACTTCTTTTTTCTGTACCCAGTTCTCATCCTGGACCTCAATGCTGCCAAGAGCTTAAAGCCAGACTTGAGAGCTGCTGCTTTCATATCTGCCTCACTGGTGAGGCCACTAGTCACAGAGAAGTTCCTTTTTTGGACTACCCCTTCCAAAACACCTCAGTAGACATAGAATCCTAGAGTTGGAAGAGACCACAAGGGTGTACTTGATGTTTTTTGATACCAATGGCAGTTGAGAATGCTGGCACCAAATGGATTCCACATCTTGAGGGTAATTTCCCAAAAGGCAATATTCCCACCTCTGTATGATCTTTTTGCCTGCGAGGATGCAAAATATTAGGTAAAGAGTTGCTGGGTGAAGAAGATTTTGTGCTTTCTTAATACACTTTTAGGGGTGACCCTTTAAGAGTAGGATGGCCAACTGGAGTCTCCATATGGAAGTGGGCTATAACTGCCATAATCCCCTATTATGAGCGATACTGGCTAATACTGATGGGAATTGTAGGCCAAAAGGTATAAGAATTAGATAGCCACTGTTGCTTATCCATTCTTTGAGGTGGATTCTTTCATCTAGTACCTGAGAAGGGGATTGTAGAATCTTCACAATTAGCTATATGACAGTGAAATATCAGGAGATCAACGTGGTTGTGGGCAGAGGTTGGCATGGCCAAACTGCTTTCTCATTAATGACCAAAGATAATCCATGAGACTTTACCAGCCCCTTTGCAAATTAAAAACTATTTCGTTTTAAAGCATGGTGAGTACGGAGAGCAGAGGACATTTTGGTTTCCAGGGCGGAAATACTAGCCAATAGGTACCTGAACTATGGAAGAATGGTTCTAAACATGGCTGTATTCCTTCACGTTTGGCTGAAGGATTGTGGTTGGGGAGCTGGGAAAGATATACCTACACTGCCAGCTTTAGCTGTCCCACTTGTGCCACTCAGAGAGCTTTGAGTTCTATGTTGGAGGATGGGTAGGGAAGGATGGAATGAGAATCTACATTGACATCCTTGCTTTTAAATTGGATTTTAAAATTTGAGAACACCCCCCCATCTCCAAAAGTTATTTTCACCATTTTTTAATCTCTGGAAAGTGAGTAATCTTTTCACAGAATCATAGAATCATAGCGTTGGAAGAGACCCCAGGGACCATTGAGTCCAACCCCCTGCTATGCAGGAACACCCATCAAAGTATTCCCAACAGATGGACATCCAGCCTCTGCTTAAAAACCTCCAAAGAAAGAGACTCCACCACACTCCGAGGCAGCATATTCCACTGCCGGACAGCCCTGACCATCAGGAAGTTCTTCCTGAGGTTCAGGTGGAATCTCCTTTCCTGCAGCTTGAATCCATTGCTCCTTGTCCTAGTCTCTGGAGCAGCAGAGAACAAGCCCGCTTTCTCCTCAACATGACATCCCTTCAAATATTTAAACATGGCTATCATGTCCCCTCTTAACCTTCTCTTCTGCAGACTAAACACCCCCAGCTCCCTAAGGCATTCTGCATAGAGCATGGCTTCCAGACCCTTCACCATTTTGGTCACCCTCCTCTGGACACGCTCCAGCTTGTCGATATCCTTCTTGAATTGAGGTGCCCAGAACTGGACACAGTATTCCAAATGAGACCTAACCAATGCAGAATAGAGTGGTACCATTACCTCCCTCTATCTAGACACCATACTCCCATTGATGCAACCAAGAATTGTGTTGGCTTTCTTGGCTGCCGCATCACACTGCTGACTCGTGTTCAGCTTACAATCTACCAAGACTCCTAGATCCCTTTCACACGTACTGTTATCCAGCCACACGTCCCCCATCCTATATTTGTGCGTTCCATATTTTCTGCCTAAGTGCAGGACCTTACATTTCTCTCTGTTGAAATTCATTTTGTTAGCTTTGAACCAGCTCTCTAATCTGTCAAGGTCATTTTGAATTTTGATCCTGCCCTCTGGAGTATTAGCAACCCCTCCCAATTTGGTGTCATCTGCAAATTTGATCAGCATGCCCTCCGCTCCTTCATCCAAGTCATTGATGAAGATGTTGAATAGCACTGGGCCCAGGACAGAACCCTGTGGCACCCCACTAGTCACTTCTCTCCAGGATGAAAAGCAGCCGTTGGTGATCACCCTTTGGGTTTGGTTGTACTAGTTTTTAGTTTTTAGTTGTACCAGTTTCATTGCCCTTCATTGTTCTGAGCTATGGGGATTTGCCCAGCCTACTGGTCTACTGGGAAAAGTGGGAGATCAAATAGCAGTATCATTTGTCATTTGCCAATCCGTAACCCTAAATGTTGGAATGGGGATGGGGATGGATAGAATAAGAATCTCCTTGCCTGTAAATTGGATTTCAGTATTTGAGAACACCTCAGTGGCCTCCCACACTAGTTATTTTCCCACCTTCAATTCTTGTGAAGGAAGAAAGCTCTTATCCAAAATTCATGCCCTTCAGTATTCTGAGCTCTGGGGATTTGCTGGAGTTTCTGGTCTACTGGGAAGTGGAAAGCTTCTTATCTGAATTAAAACCCAGCTTGCTCCAACCAGGACAGAGGTGTTCAATTCCAATTCCTCTCCCCCCACCCACCGCCGAAGGTTCTTGGACAGTTGGAGAGGGGCTGGATCTGGGGCTGAGGGTCTGTGTCCAGACGGAGGACCGAGGGAGTGTCAGCCATCACATCCCCTTCCTTGGAGGGGTGGGCAGGAGAGACGCTCCTAGTCTAGGCCTCAGGCCCGCTTGTAGTCTGTGCGGTATGTGGGGGAGACTCATTTCCGGTGAGACATCCGTGTCGAGCTGCCTCTCCTGCCCCAACATCACCCCCTGCATCGAATGATTAACTATTGAATCAAGTCATCAGTGAGAACTTGCTCTTCTCCTTGTGAATCTTTTCCCAGTCTTATCACGGACTAACCCCTGGACTTCCTCTTTTGCAGCCTATACAGGCAAGTGTGGTGCTTACTGCTATGGGGCTATGGCAAGACTTGTGCCTACGGTGTGGCCGCTGGTGCTCATTGTGCCTGTGCATCCTACAGTGAATCAGTTCTGGTTTATACCCCACAATTCAAAGGAGCAACCCCAAGTTCTCACGATTAAGTTCAGCACCTTGGATAGCTCCTGAGAAAGGGAAGGACTCCACCACCAGCCCAACCCATAGAGAAGCCACCTGCTGCCCCTGCCTGTGGAGTCTCTTCCCTATTAATCCCTGATAGCTCGTGTCTCTCCTTGCAAATATTTTCCTAGTCTGACCATGAAACTAATCCTGGGCTTCCTTTTTTGCAGCCTTTACGGGCAAGTGTGGCACTTACTGCTACGGGACCTGTGGCAAAAGTTGTCCCTACGGGGTGGATGCCGGTGCAAATTGTGCCTGTGCATCCTACGGGCACGGATATTATTGCTGCCTTCCTGCTCCACCACCTCCGCCTCCACCACCGCCGCCTCCTCCTCCTCCACCACATTATAAATACGTGCCGCCGCCACCACCACACCACAAAAAAGGCTGAGCAGCTGGAGGTCCAGCAGAGAGGAGCTGCTTCAGGCCTGGCAAACCATCCATTCGGTATCTGCAAAAGAAATCTATGTCTCCTCTTGTCGAATAATGATAATAAAAATATATTGCTCAGACCACAACAGCTGAGCCGTGTCTTTCCTTTCCTTGACTTCTCTGCTGGACACAATTTCTTCTTCACCTTTTCCAGGGCTCCCTGCCATCGTTCCTCTTCTGATGCCCTTCAGATAGGATGGGAGTTGGAGTCTTCCATGTCTGGAGGGTCCCAGGTTAGGGGTGGTTTCCCTAGAAATAGAGAACACGATTAACATGGAAAAGGAATCTCTGCAAATGTCCCAGGAAAGCATTTTAGCCCCCAAACGTCCGGGGAGGAAAAAAAGCATAAACATTTTGTAGCTGTTGTTTTCCCACAGACAGACAGTGGCCTGAACATTATAAGGTATTTCTCAAAATGCCCCATGAAAAGATTTTTACCCCCTCTCAAGTTAAGATGTTATCCATTACTATTCTTCATTTTATAAATCTTTTTTTTGGGGGGGGGGGACACTGTCCTGGCCTTGTAGCTACACCCTCACTGTTACACATTATATTTAGAATCTTGTTAACAGTGAGTCATTCAGTTCAAGCACTTTCCAGAAAACTGTTCTGCTCAAGGGATTGCTGTTGTTGTGTGTCTTCGGCCCTTTTCACACAGCATTTTCCATGCGAAAGAGGGCCTGGAGCATCGTATGATTGTGAGAAGCGGTCCGCACAATGCACTCACAATCGCGCAACACTCCAGGGGCCAGCAGGCACCGGTCACACACCTTTTCATTTTCAGCTAGAAGCTGAAAATGGTGCATGATTGTGCATTGCTCCCGGGCCCCACACGCACTTACCTGGCGTGCGGAGCCTCCGGAGCTGTGCCAGTCACGCTTCCTGCCCCAGCGCAACCTGGGAAACTCCCAGGCTGCACTGCGGAAGGAAGAGGCGGGCCTCTCGCACGAGCAGGCAGCTCATGCGGAACCGAAGGACCCCGGACGCAAGAGCCTCTCGCCGGAGGCTGCTCGCACGATCCCCACACCCCAGCTTCGGAAGAAGGTACAGTGCAGAAAGGGTCTACGTGACACACCTAAGGTCACCCAGTAGGTTTTCATGGCCAAATGGAGGAACTGAACCCTAGTCTCCAGGATCATAGTCTAATGCTTAAATCACTATACTGCACTGACTGGCTGGTCAAGAGATGCTTTCCTTAAAGAAAGACATTGGCTGGAATTGTCTACCACAGTCCACATAGAATAACTCTACATATACTTATCTACAAAGCAGAGGTGCTAAGAAACTCTGTTAGCCAACTGCAAAGAGCACAGAATCATAGAACCATAGAATTAGAACAGACCACAAGTGTGTAACACACACGACCCTCCCTGGATTGGGTGGCCGTGCAAGCTTCGAAGTGCAAGATGCTGGGAGGCAAGAACCAAACCAGTTCTGGTCTTTGAGGATGCAGTTTATTAAGCGAAGAAGCAAAAACAAAACAAAAGGCACACAAGCATACATACACTCTGACTCCATCAGAAAGGCAAGGCAGGCAACGGAGGAGGGTTCTCTTTGTTCCGACAGATTAGATAGGCTTTTCGTACACGAGTAGCAAAACAGGCTGCCAATCCATCAACCCACTATGCTGAAACGGGCGGGGGGGGGCCTATCCCACCTCAGTGTTACCCTGTGAACTGGGAGTCCCGGGAGGGACACCAAAATGTGCTCAACTAAAGGTGGGGAAAATTAGCTCAGAGCACTGCTTAGCGTTACGAGAGGCAGGGTAACGTAGTGAGATCTTGAACCCTACGTCTACGGGGTGGGGTCGAGTCAAGGAGAACACAGAAGTTGAAATAATAAATGATGTTTATTAAATACAAGCAAAACAGTGTATGCGACACACTCATACAAGATGACTAAAGAAGATAAAGGTTGGAGTGGTATAGAGGGATTTTTAGAGGAGTTGCTGGTTTGGGTGATACTTCACCTGTCCTGAAGCCCAAAAAAATAGAGAGCGAAGCTGGGGTGCGATGTAGCTCAGCACGTGGAGCTGAGGGGAGGCTCGCCAAGCAAAGCGGCAGCAAGGTGGGATGAAACTTGGGAGCGATCCGAGGAAGGTCTCGAAATCAAGGGTTTTTATAAGAGAATTGTGACTGCAGGCTATGCCGTACTTGGGGGAAAAGAATAGATTTGGAGTTGGAGACAAAGCCTCCGAAAGGTCAGAATCTGAATGATTGAGTTATCATAGCGATTCACAATAGCATAGCCAGTATGTAGACGCAGGGTACTTGGGTATTGCATAGTTTACCCATCAAGCTGCCATCGCGGGGCAGAGGCTCTTTTGTAGGTTGCGTGCATACTTAATTAGAGTACTTGCCTGGAGGTCTCCTAAAGCAGTGAGTCAGCTATTTCTGGCCTACCTGTATTGTAGATTGAATATTACGGCTATTAACGGCCGAGCTTGTTTATGTGCTTGTCCGGTGGCCTCGCAAGCACGTGGAAAGGAATAGAGAAGTGCAGCCGAATTGCGATATCAAGGGATATCTTTAATATCCCCAAAGCTCCGACTAGCCAGGGCAGTAACATCAGACACCAATTAGGCTCATGGCCAAATCTCATTACCTGCCCGAAACGGCAGCGGACAGTCTCTAATCAGGCTTTGCTCTCCCTTCACCGTACTGGATGTCGCGAGGAGTGAAGCACCCATCGTTAACATTCCCTGGCTACTCTCACAGGACTGTGGCATACAGGGCAACCTGAGATAGCAACGCAACAGCATGAGCTAACCCCCCAAATATGTTCGTTAGTGTGAAAGCAGGCTGACCTGAAATGTGTGGGTGTGCAACACACGGCCTACCCAGAGGGCCTCGGGCCCAACAAAGGGCCATCCAGTCCAACCCCATTCTGCCAAGCAGGAATACACAATCAAAACATTCCCAAAAAATGATCATCCTGCCTCTGCGTAAAAACCTCCAAAGAAGGAGGCTCCACCACACTCCCAGACAGCAGTGTATTCCACTGTCAAACTGATCAGGAAGTTCTTTCTAATGTTTAGATGGAATCTCTTTTCCTGAAGTTTGAAGCCATTGCTTCGTTCATAATGGCAAGAGTTCTCCGATGCTCACTGGAAAGTGCCAATACACATCACCACCTGTTGTCTATCAGTCCCATTGTGCATCGATACTGTTGTGCGTGCTGGTCATGGTGCTGGTTCCCCAAGCTAGTAACATCATGGCGATCCCTTGCTGAACGGACCTTATTGGACCGTTCAGTTCTGTTGCCTGCAATTGTCAAGTCCACTTACAAAGACATAAGCACCCAGTTTAATTCTGCCCCTTGTAAGCCATGATCACTCTGTCTGGAGCAGTCCAAGAGCTGCAGTTTGAAAAAGTAACGTTCCTCACCTCTTGCACTTCAGGGTATCAGTTCTTACAGAGAAGTAGCAGGTGGAGAGCCAATGTTATATAGGCAGAGGGTATCAAGGAGGTGTATCTCTTCCTCCAACATACACTATGCCTCTAGAGAGAGGTTGTTACCCCACAATGTTGGTGCCACAAGGGACACCCCGTGATGCCAGATACCTCTTGCAAAAGTGGGGAATGAATTCACTTGAAGAGGAGGCTTGTGAGAGGGGGGTAACTTAATGATACCTTTCCTACTAGCGTTTATGGGCTCCCGCAGGAAAAGAACCAGCGAAAGATTCAAAAGTTAGCTAAAAATGTGTTTTATTGAGGGGAATTCACTCGTGCATGCACACAAGATACATGCAGTCAAACATTCACACAAGAGCTAACTTGAAGGATAAAGGGAGGAAAAATTATAGAGAAGCTGAGGTTTGGGGGTTTATAATTACTAGTTCAGAAGAGTAGTGAAGAGCTTGAAATGTGACTACAGCCACTTCTGTACTAGACTGTTATAGAGCTATTATTCCACTTTCAACATCCTATGGAATCCTGGGGTTTGCAGTTTTGGAGGGGCCACGAGGCCCTTCCCGAAACTGCAACCCCCAGGATTCCACAGGATGTTGAAAGTGGAATGATAGCTCTATAACATTCTAGTGCGGAAAATGGCCTTAGACTTGTGTCTAAGGGCAGGCCAGATCAGGATTCAGAGCGACATTGTGTGGCCCAGCGTTTCATCTGATTGCATCTGACCTCTCAAAACCAAGGGTTTATATACTCTCTTTCACTCCCTGAAGCGGTGTGAGTTAGTTGCTCTCCCAGCCTGGTGGACAATGGGAGTTGCAACACAGACAATGAACTATCAACCCACTAATGTTGGTAGTGTTTGGATGACAAAGACATGATGTATGGTAATAGCTGTCTATTGTGGGTCCTATGAGGCAAGAGGAAGGAATCTAGGTGCACAGCGGATGGGTATCTGTCAATCAGTGTTCTGGTGGACTTTTCCCAGTTGTATTCCCTGGAAAGACATTCAGCTTCTGCTTAAGCCAATCATCCACAGGAACAACAGCTACTGCCTGGCAAATGACCTAATCTCACCTAGAGGGTGTTTAGGTTGACTAGCCTCTCTTACTCAGATTACAGTCAGATTTCTTCCCTCACTTGGTTTAACCTCTCAGTTACCTCTCAGGCTTGAATTTGATATTAGTGCCAATTAAAGTATGTTGCCAATTAAATATGATGTCAATTAGATATGGTGCCCATCCAAACCATACTGACACTGGGGACTCCCAAAGCAGGGCCTTACAAGGCAGCTGGGTGCAGCACTTGCTGAAGCTTCTGAGATGCCTCCAAAAGTACAAGAGGCTATCATAATCAACCTAGAAGTTACAGGTAGGCCCAAGCTGTCCAACACGAGACGAAATCACTGTATTTAAATTGCAAGAATGGAAAGAAAGGGTAAAAAGCTATTGTTGGCAAATCTGCTCTGCTTCTTCAAAAGCTGCATATGGTATTGTATCATCGGGACCTTCTTTTCTTCACCAGATGCAATACCAGAGAGGCCATGGAAGGCAGGCACACTCATCCCTTTCAGAATGAAACAGTTTCCCAGAGGAATTGCTTCCATCTTATTACCTAACAAAATGAATTTCAACAGGGAGAAGTGTAAGGTGCTACACTTGGGCAGAAAAAAATGAAATGCACAATATATGATGGGTTATATTGACATGTGAAAAGGATCTAGGAGTCTTAATAGACCACAAGCTGAACATGAGTCAGCAGTGTGATGCAGCAGCTAAAAAAGCCAATGCAATTCTGGGCTGCATCAATATGAGTATAGTGCCTAGATCAAAGGAAATGATAGTACCACTCTATTATGCTTTTGTCAGACCCCAGCTGGAATACTGTGACCAATTCTGGGCACCACAGTTCAGGAAGGATATGGACAAGCTGGAATGTATCCAGAGGAGGGAGACCAAAATGGTAAAAGACCTGGAAATCCTTCCCTATGAGGAACATCTTAGGGAGGTGGGTATGTTTAGCCTGGAGAAGAGAAGGTTAAGAGGTGACATGATAGCTGTGTTTAAATATTCAAAGGGATGTCATCTAGAGGATGGAGCAAGCCTGTTTTCAGCTGATCCAGAAACTAGGACACAGACCAATGGCTTCAAACTTCAGGAAAAGAGATTCCACCTAAACATTAGGAAGAACTTCCTCAGAATGCTGCCTCAGAGTGTGTTGGAGTCTCCTCATTTGGAGGTTTTTAAATAGATGTTGGGTGGCCATCTATTGGGAGTGCTTTGATTGTGTATTCTTGCATGGTATGTGTGTTGGGGGAGTTGGACTGGATTGTTCCTGTGGTTTCTTCCAACTCTATTCTGTTACTCTAAGAAGTGGGAGAACTTGAGGTCCACCTGTAATGCCAGTGTCTCCTTAGAATTTGGGGGAATTATAGCTCAAAGGAGGCCTGTGAGAGGAGGGTAATGGCAGAATCTTTTCACCTGTGTGTACCAGTACTAACTGTAGAGAGGATTTAAAGTTTAAAGTTAAAAGTTTGAAGTTAAACAAAGTGTTTTATTTGGACTGATAGCACACAAGAAATCGGACCTCTCAAAAACCACACAAGGCTATTGGGAAGTGAGGCAGGAAAGGATGGATAGAGAGATTAGAGGTGAAGAGGGTGATATTTACTAGTCTGGAGGAAGGAGGTCAAAATCGTTGCAGAAAATAGAGATCGAGACCCACGGAGTGGAAATTCAAAGTTTATTCAGCCAGCTGGGTCTCGGTGGAATCGCTTCCAAAGACCAAGAACCCCACCCCCATAAATTCACAACAATTTATACATTCTTTGATACAGTGTTATCATGTACGTTTATGGCACCAGATGCGTTGTATAAATCTAATTGGATACTCTACATACTACAATAGACAATAGACCATTCTGTGACTGCACATTCTTGATGCTGCAAGTAGAAATTCTACATTACTTTCTTTCTTTTTCCACATTCTTCCTCAAAATGAAGGGACTCAGACAGTGTCTGAGGATTGCACAGAGAATTGGCAATCTGGGCATGACATAATATGTACTACACACTATGTCCAATGCACTACAAGTGGCTGGGGTCAAAGTTAGGGTTTTTATACTGTATTTTATACCCTGAAGTGAGCATGTAGATAAAGCTTTCCTGTGGAACTGATAAAGGGGTCTGGAATGGTTGGTTGATTTTGGGAGTGGCAATCTTTGCATGCTTAATTAACTGGTTAGTTAGTTTGTATGTTTATTGTATGCATAGAGGGGACTGCCTAGAGTAAACTTCCTGTTGTTTGGTCAGCATCCACTTCCCCTTGTATGTTTTCTTCCTCTTCCCTTTTTTGTTCTTCAGTTTCGCTGCAAGCATGTGCTCTCCGATTCTCTGGTAAGCATGCTTTCCTTTAAGCATGTGAGTGCTTTTTTTTGTCCTACCTTTCTTCAAGAATTTGAACCTGTGTAAACTATGCACAAGATTTTGTGAGTAAACTTTTCATACTTTTTAACCAAACTGTTTGTGTTTATTTTGAGCTAGATTAAGTGTGTCTGGGGTGGAGATGATGAAGTGAGACTGGTCATTTGTTCAACTTCTGCCTGCACATTACAACATACTCTGCTGATTGGGAGACTTATTACTAAAAACCTCTCAATTCCCCAACAGATTGCTTTAACTTGGGGGGGACAAAACACTGATAGGAGTCATGACAATCTCTTAATGTTTGGTCAGGTATGGCATATAGGGAAGATCTCTGTAGGGGAACATAGAGGGATAGTCTCTGATTTCTTCCCCTGGGCGGTTCACCTTCCATTGTATTTACAAATGCAAAGAGGCTGGAGTGGTGAAAGGATTAGCACAAACCCATTAGTGTTGGAGCACATCTTTGGTCAGCATGCTCTTGATCATGTTTTCCAGTCATGAGGGGGGTGGGGTATGGTAAAAATTCTATGGTTCTTCTGTGCACCAAATGCACAACTCCACTTCTGCAAGTGAGAATAAATGCAGGCATTCCTCAATGAACCAAAATGGTTTAAGTGTTGTGAGGGGAAGTGATGTGCAAGACACCAGGAGGATTCAAAGTGTTGAATTTCCTGACACTCAATGTGGTCATGGCTGTCAACTTGGGTGGTCACTCAGGCATCCCTTAACATGTCACACTGTCCTCAAATGAAACAAATGATTCTGGCCATTTCCGCACGACACTGTTAGAGTGCTATTATTCCGCTTTCAACATCCTGTGGAATTCGGGGGTTCATAGTTTATTGAGGCCAAAGAGCAATCTGACTGAGAATTCTAAATGCCCCTCTGCAAATTCCAGGTTTCTATAGGATGCTGAAAGTGGAATAATAGCCCTATAACAGTGTAGTGCAGAAATGGCCTCTGTCTACATGTGTGCTGAAATGTACTTGCTATGGGTTGTGCCTTGTGGTTTCCATGAACAAAAAGAGTGACCTCCCTTTCAGATCTTCAGATCATTTGAGGGCATAACTTTTGGACCATAAGAGCATTACAACATTCCCCCTCCTCCAAAATAAAATAAAATAAAATAGCCAGTACCATAATCACTATTTAGATGTTTACGCATTACTTTTTCTTGTTAATATTTTTGTTTCTTGCACACGTAAGTCCCCCTAAATGGCTGCAAGGCAGCCAAAATTGAAATCAAAACTGATGTCATTTTACTTCCAGTTGAGAAAAAAAATGTGCCTCTATGGTCTGATGGGGAGAGGAGGAATAGGGTAAAATCAGCCCCACTTGAGTTCAGATACTCATCTTTGCTTTCAGGATTATGATCTATTTTACTTTGTGAACCCACTTGAACTTGCACTATCCAGAAGACATAGACAAACTGCAGAGGGGCAAATCTGAAGGAAGTCAGGTTGGGCAAGATGGTCATACCAGCAAGGAGAATGTGGAGCTCTATGAAGGAATAAGAAAAAGTGTTGCCCTACAGAAACCCATCAGTGGTTGCAATTGAGAAGGAAATACATGGCTACATTGTCAAGGTCTCACCCCTCTTTAATTATTTAATAAGAGGAGACAAGCAATTCTTTTTCAAGAGGAGAAAAGATGGCTGTTGTCTGTGATGGAGATCTTCTTTGCTTGTTCTCCTGGGGCTCAGCCTTTTTTGTGATGTGGTGGTGGCGGCGGCACATGTTTATAATGTGGTGGAGGAGGAGGAAGAGGAGGAGGAGGAGGTGGTGGTGGAGGTGGTGGCGGCGGTGGCGGCGGTGGAGGAGGCGGCGGTGGTGGAGCCGGAAGGCAGCAATAATATCCGTGCCCGTAGGACGCACAGGCACACTTTGCACCGGCATCCACCCCGTGGGGACAACTTTTGCCACAGGTCCCGTAGCAGTAAGCGCCACACTTGCCCGTAAAGGCTGCAAAAAAGGAAGCCCAGGATTAGTTTCATGGTCAGACTAGGAAAAGATTTGCAAGGAGAGACGCGAGCTATCAGGGATTAATAGGGAACAGACTCCACAGGCAGGGGCAGCAGGTGGCTTCTCTATGGGTTGGGCTGGTGGTGGAGTCCTTCCCTTTCTCAGGAGCTATCCAAGGTGCTGAACTTAATCGTGAGAACTTGGGGTTGCTCCTTTGAATTGTGGGGTATAAACCAGAACTGATTCACTGTTTCACTTGTAAGGAAACTAAAGACTGCCACATCCAGAAGGTATTCTCCAGTCTCCAGGTAGTAATATCAGGGCACTGGAGGATGGAAAAACTCCAAAAGTCTGGCTCAGAAGGAATAACTTGGCAACCAACATCCCTCAAACTCCAAGCAGGCCAAAGGCCTAGTTTGAATGTGTCTCTTTTGCTAGGCCATTTCCGCACTGCACTGTTATAGTGCGATTATTCCACTTTGAACATCTTGTTAAATTCCAGTGAGCTCTCTGGCTGAGAATTCTCAATGCCTCTCTGTAAACTGCCAACCCCTGGATTCCATAGGAAGTTAAAAGTGGAATAATAGCATTATAACAGTGTACTGCGGAAATGGCACTAGTCATTAAAAGGAAGGCAAGAAGGGGGCTGACTGTACCTCAGTCCTCAGCCAAGCAACAGACCCCCCAGCCTCAATTCCAGCCTCTTCCCACCTACATAACCGTTCTTGGTGTTCCCCTCAAGATGATGGGAATTAGAGTGTTGGGCCAGTCAGAATGGGGAAGCCTAAGGTGAAGCTTTCATTTCCGATAAAAGCCTTTCCTCTCTTTCCAGTTAGTATGTGAAGCAGACAAGGCCTTCCAGAGCTGAATTATTCCAGAGGTTGAATTATTCAATACCAAGGATTTGGGATTATTAAAGATTTTCTGGCATGACAGGATTTCATGAATTATTATTCATGAAATAATCGGGATGGTTGAGGATTTGAGGGTTTCTCAAAGAAAATCTCCTCAATCCAAATTCTAGGCAAGAATGGCCATACGGATTATCCTTCCATGGCATCCTGCCTCCCCCTCCAACCTCCGGTTCAAAATTTCTCTCCATGGAGGCTGTTATGTTTAGAAGAGTTTGGGCAGGAGGATAATAACGAGAAAACTTTCAAGGGACTGAATTTTGTGATGAGATAATGCACAGTAACATAATTTTACAGGTTAGCAAGTACAAAAGCTTTTTTTTTTAGAAAAAAAAATTATTTCAAAATGATTTGGCTCAAAAGCAAAGTTTGGAAATGTGTACCATTTAAAAAACATTTCTCTGGTAGGGATCCCCAACTGTTCTGGTTTACACAACCACAATTCCTTGTGTATCCTGAGACAGAATGGGTGGATGGAGCCAGTAAATTGGTTAAAAGTGGCAAAATGTAGGTATTCCTTTCAATATTCCCAGCCATGAAAATGGAAGAGAATAGAAGCAGAATATACAAGACCTGTTTCACTGTTATGGGTCCCTATTGGCTAGTATTTGTACCTGTCGAAACGCAGCACGGCTCTCTGCTTCCTTAGTGTGCTTTTAAACACTTTCAACAAGTTATTCATTTGCAGAGGGGTTGGTACATTCTGACGAATTTTCTTTCATCATTCATTAGAACACATCTGTGGCATGCTAGTAAAGGAATGGCCATTTCTGCAGTAGAGTGTTATAGTGCTATTATTCCACTTTCAACATCCTATGGAATTCTGGGGTTTGCCTCAAAAGCCCCTCCCTAAACTGCAAACCTCAGGATTCCATAGGATGTTCAAAGTGGAATAATAGCACTATAACACTCTAGTGCGGAAATGGCCAATGTTTCAAATGCTTTTAATTCTGTAGACCATTCAATGTTCTTTCTTTCTTTTTTTTAAATGTTTGCAACTATATGCAGTCTTAACTTGTATTTCTTTGAGGGAAAGGAAGGTACAAATGCAACAATTGACTGACTGATTAATTGATGGATTGCATAGCCCTAGACCACCCAACCTTATGCTCTGTCATTTTATTTCCATTTAGCTAACCTGAAGGCTATACAAATTCAGTTTCTGTGGCAAGGCTACAGAATACATCTTAGAGCAGAGATCAGTGACTGTCCAGTTGCCATGTCTTTTGCCCTACACCTCATGTCAGTCTTGCCCAACATGGCCAATAGTGAGGTATTATGGAAGTAGACCCAAAAAGCATCCAAGGAACACAGTTGTCCATCCCTTAGGGGCCTTCTCCGAAAAGTCAGTGAGAGAACAATGAGGCTTCCTGACCTGGCAATTCTCTTCTCCCATCCTTTATATTTCCATGGGCATGAGCAGATTACAAAGGATGGTGCAAGAGCTTGGAAAAGTTACCTTTTTGGACTGCAGCTTCCAGTGGGCATATTGAATGAGGAATGCTTGGGGTCCAAAAGGTAACTTTTCCAAGCTCAGGACAGTAGTACTAATGGAGAAGTCATCCTTATCCTTCAAAGACGTAATGCTATATGCAACCTTTGGTTTAGACATGATACCAGGAAGCATCTAGTGCAACTCTGCTGCTACTCCAAGGCCATTTCCACAGGCTCCTCCCTAAAGTGCAAACCCCAGGATTCCATAGGATGTTGAAAGTGGAACAATAGCACTATAACAGTCTAGTGCAGAAATGTCCTAAGACACACCAATATGTTTCAACAACCCTCATATTACCTTCCGTGGCCACAAAAGCCAGCAGGAGCACCGCAAAGGCAAGGAAAATGGTCCTCATGGTGAGAGTTTGGTTCAGATCCTCCTCAGTGACAGGTGATCTGGTGACCGGCGATCCAGTGAAGGAGAAGTCACCCACAAGACTGGACGAAGAGTGAGGCTCCAAGTCCCAGTATTTATGGAGGATTTAATGAATTCTCAGGAAGGGACTTGAGGCTGAGTGACGTCGGGATCTTTTGTCTCAGAATACCATTGTGTCATTGTGACCTCAACAGATCGCGGCCAAAATGCTTCGTCTCTTCCCATTTTCCAGATAGAATACATTTAGTGCCACTTGATAGTGGAACTTCCCACCCTTTAGATCTGGCTGTGAGATTTCACAGGGTTATAGTGTGTAAAAGGTGCCCTAATAGCCCCTGAGAACAAAAAATGCCAACCACGTCTCCAGGGGGAGAGAAAAGATCAAATCAAGATTGCAGCCTCCAATACGGATCATGGCACCTAAACCTGGTATGAAATTTTTATTTGAGACAAAGAAATTTATTGGAATAGCTGGATTGTTCTGGCTCCAGTATGGCTCCCAGAATGCTTTACCTCAATATCAGAATCAATCCTGGAATGAAAGCTTGCATTGATTTTGAAAATCAAACAACTTCCTTCCTTCCTTCCTTCCTTCCTTCCTTCCTTCCTTCCTTTCTCATTCTTAAACACATAATTACAAAAGTGCTGTATACAAAAAGTAAAGTGCTATAAGCAGAGAAAACTGGGTTAGAATAAAACAGAAAGAAGAAGAAAGACAGAAAAAGAAAGAAAAAAAGAGTGGAAAAAAGTCAACTTCCTCCTACCCTTTGCCTCAGACAGCGTTTACCCAAATTCATTCAAAACTCCTTATTCTACCTCTTGTCCTATAAAAACCATTTTTGTGATTGAATCCACAATTTATATGTCTATCCTAACATTTCTCTGTAATTAAAGCTTTTATTTATGTATTAATCTTATACCTTTCAACTTTCAGTATCTGTATTTGTTCCTTGCATTGTAAGGATCAGATGACCATTACATACAGCACCTTTGTAATTATGCCTTTATTTAATAAAAAATAAATTTAAAAAAATCAGACAACTTCCATGTCTTCAAGAATTAAATGAAGCTGTCAAATGTTACAACTGTCTTTTTAAAAAATGATCTAATTACCTCATCAGGTGCAAAATACCATTTTTTCACATCAAGAGCACAAGCTTCACCATCTATCAGTTTATTTCTATGCGGAATCTTGGTTTCGTCTTTTAAAACCCCCAAGGGCTTTGTCTTTGATTTGAGCACAGTGATCATAGCCCGTATCTTCCCATAGGAGCCAGCCTGGCCTCTGAGATCTGCAGAAGACAACCTTTTTTCAGTCCTATCACCTTCCCAGGTCTGCTTGTGGGAACACAAGAGAAGGTTTTCTCAGTGGCTATCCATAGACTTTGGAACTCCCTCCCTAGAGTGGATAGAACAACCCCTCCTTGTTGTGCTTCCATCTGCAGGTAAAAAGTTTATTGTTCATACAATCATAGAATCATAGAGATGGAAAAGACCTCAGGGGCCATCCAGTCCAACCCCATTCTGCCATGCAGGAACCCACATCAAAGCACTCCCAACAGATGGCCACCCAGCCTCTGCTTTAAAACCTCCAATGGAGGAGACTCCACCACACTCGCAGGCAGCCTATTCTGCTGCCGAACAGCTCTGACCATCAGGACGTTCTTCCCGAGGTTCAGGTGGAATCTCCTTTCCTGCAGCTTGAATCCATTGCTCCTTTTCTTAGTCTCTGGAGCGGTAGAGAACAAGCCTGCTCCCTCCTAAACATGACATCCTTTCAAATATTTAAACATGGCTATCACGTCCCCTCTTAACCCTCTCTTCTGTGGAATAAACATCCCCAGCTCCCTAAGCTGCTCCTCACAGGGCATGGCTTCCAGACTCTTCACCATTTTGGTCGCCCTCCTCTGGACATGTTGCAGCTTGTCAAGATCCTTCTAAAACAGGCTCTTGAAATTGAAGGCTTTTATGGAAAGAGCTATAAGACCTGTATTACTTTAAACTGTGCTGCTTAACTTTAAAAAAGAAGGATGCGTATGACGGCTTAGCGGTTTGAGCTTTGGACTAGGACCCTGGAGTCCAGGTCTCGATTCTCCACTCAGCCATGGAAACCCCCTGCGTGATCTTGGGATCATCACGTATTCTCAGTCCCAGATGACCCTGTGATGGGTTCACTTTGGGTCTACCGTAAGTCAGAAACGAAGGCACACAACATCAATCTCTCTAATACAGTTAATAGTTCAATTTGGTTTTAATGTTTGGGTTACTTAAATTGTTTTTCATTGTAATCTTTTTAATATGCAAGGCACTTTGCATCCCAGTCCTGGAAAATAAATTAGAGCTATAAATAAAGATTAATTATTACAATAATGATAATGATAATAGCTGGTATTCTTCATCACCTACTTGGTTAAGTATTGTTTTTGCTGTTTTTTTCCTTCAAATCATTTCCGAGTTATGGAAGTCCTAAGGCAAACCTATCAAGGGGTTTTGCTGGGGGCTGAGAACGTGTGACATGCCCAAGGTGGTCGTGGTTTTCCATGGCCAACCAGGGAGTCGGACTCTGGTCTCCAGAGTTATAGTCCAATGCTCGAATGACTACTCTATACTGGCTCAGTTACGTATTATGAAACCGGAAACCAAAATGAATTTTTTGTTTGAGACAAATAAAAGTGTTATGTAATTAAATAATTTCTCCTACCCTGGCCCCCACAGTCTTTTTTTAAAAATAGAATATATTAAAACAACATAAGATCAGCTAACATCACAAGATACAGTAACTACAAAAGACAATACTACAAAAAAATTCTAAGAATAGAAAATACACAATAAAAGGCAACATAAAATTCCAGCATAATCATAACTATAAAAACAACTAACAATAACAAAAAAAATAGACAGACATCTAATTAAAAAAAGGCTCCCATCCCAATTATCAGCTATTCTTAGTATTATACATACTAAGCATAATAGTATATTATCTATTATGCACTAGCATAATAGAATAAACCAAAAATAGTCATGTAATGTTTATGCATTGTCTCACCTATATGATATAAAACACTTCTAAAAGAGATATGCAAGCATATTTATATCGATGTTCCTAACATTGTTTGTCTAAAGTGAAAGAAAACTTATAACTTCATACTTCATTTATTATATATATATGTGTGTGTGTGTGTATATATATATATATATATATGTGTATATGTATATGTATATGTATATGTATATGTATGTATGTATATATATGATAATGATATATAGCATCAATGATGTATAGCATAGTCATCTATGATTTTCTTAAATTCCTTAGCACGAATTATAAATTCATCCACTCTAAACAGAAATATAAAATGTTAACAGCAACAGTGACTTCAGAACCCCAAGACCATAATTTGACCCTCATTTTCTCTCAAATATTCAATAAGCAAACACCAGTTTTGAGCAACATCTTGTTCTGGTGCTGACCCCCACAGTTTTGATGGAAACATCGTTTGCCCATGCTCTGATTGCCAGCAAAATGGAATTCCTTCTTGCCATGCAACTGATGTCCAATAAAGCAGCTTAGTGAGAAGTTACAATAGGGTTAGATTGTGATATCACAATCATGACTAAGTAACAACTGTGAATATGGGACAGTTACCTAGATTTTCTCGTCTGTACCCGTTCATAATCCCACCAATCCCAGCCTGAAGCTATGACAATAACCTTTTGAAATGGGTGGATAGGGTTCTTAAAATGGCACATGAGATAGCACGGGGGTATGCAGTTTAAGAGATGAAGTCCACGGGTGAATAGCTTAGGGAGCTGAGTATGGTCAGCCTGGAGAAGAGAAGATGGAGAGGTGGTATGAGAGCCATCTTTAAATATTCCAAGGAATGACATGTACAGTGGGCCTTCCACTTTCATATGTTCGGCACCCATGGATTTGATTATTTACAGGTTATTTTATTCATTTTATTTATTTATTTTAAAAATTCTTACTCTATTTGCCCCTGCCATGGAAAAAAAAAGGATGGAAAAAAATGTTCTCTGTAGGAATCTCTAGGTCTTCCAACGTGATTCTATGGTCCACTTCTGCCGGAAGCGGACCATAGAATCATGATGGAGGACCTAGAGATTCCTAGAGATAACATTTCTCTGGGCATTGCTAGGTCCTCCGAAGTGACTCTGTGGCCCACTTCTGCTTCTTCTGCTGGCAGTGGACCACAGAATCGTGCTGGAAGGCTTCAAAATTCTTTAAGAAATGTTTTCATGGTTTTATTCACCTTTTTCCCACTCTCATAGGAGTCTTGTACCTCTAACCCCCACAAAAGCAGAAGACTCACTGTATGAGATGGAGGTTCTTTTCGCCATTTCCGCACTAGACTATTATAGCGCTTTGATTCCACTTTCAACATCCTATGGAATCCTGGGGTTTGCAGTTCTGGGAGGGGCCATGTGGCCCCTCCCGAAACTGCAAACCCCAGGATTCCATAAGATGTTGAAAGTGGAATCATAGCACTATAACAGTCTACTGTGGAAATGCCACCCTTTTGTTCTAGAGACCTAGGACAAGAACCAGTGGATTTAAATTACAAGAAAAAAAAAAGATTCCACCTGAATATTAGGAAAAACTTCCTGAAAGCTGTTCAACAGTGGTCCTTCTTTGGAGGTTTTTAAAAAGAGGTTGGCAGGGTATCTCTTAGGAGTCCTTTGGCTGTGTCTTCATGCATGGTACGGGTTGGATCAGACAGTTTTGCTGTCCCTTCAGGCTCTATGATTTTACGCCAAAATTCACCTGAAATATCCACAATACAGTGGTGTATTTTGGTTTTTGTGCCTCACCAGGGAGTCTGGAGTGGTTGAGGGCCAAAAAATAATCTTGGGGGACAAGTTTTACACTCTTGCTGTATGAAGCTGTAAATTCGGGCATCTGTTTTTATTCGCCTCGTCTCTGCCCAAATAGATCTGGCTCGTCTTCATGATGTTATGGGACATTTGGTTGTTTTTAATTGTTACTACCCTGGCTAGTCCGAGCTTTGGGGATAGTAAAAGTTATTCTTTTGATATCATAATTCGGCTTCACTTATCTATTTCCTTCCACGTGCTTGCGAGGCCCCCCGGACAAGCACGCGTACAGGCTCGGCCGATTATCACAGTAATATTCCTAGACAATACAGCCAGGCCAGAAAACAGCCGACTCGCCGCTTTAGGAGACCTCCAGGCAAGTACCCTAGTTAGGTATGCACGCAACTTACAAAAGATCCTCTGCCCCGCGATGGCAGCTTGATGGGTAAACTATGCAATACCCAAGTACTCTGCGTTTGCATACTGCCTACTCTATTGAGAACCTCTGCGATAACTCAATCATTCTGATCCTGACCTTTCGGAGGCTTTGTCTCCAACTCCAAATCTATTGTTCTCCCCCAAGTACGGCATAGCCTGCAGTCACAATTCTCCTTATAAAAACCCTTGATTCCGAGACCTTCCTCGGAACGCTCCCGAGTTTCATCCCGCCTTGCTGCCGCTTTGCTTGGCGAGCCTCCCCTCAGCTCCACGTGCTGAGCTACATCGCACCCCAGCTTCGCTCTCCATTTTTCCGGGCTTCAGGACAGGTGAAGTATCACCCAAACCAGCGACCCCTCTAAAGATCCCTCTATACCACTCCAACCTTTATTTTCTTTAGTTATCTTGTGTGAGTGTGTCGCATACACTGTTTTGCTTGTGTTTGTAATAAAACATCATTTATTGCTTCAACTTCTGTGTGCTCCTTGACTCGACCTGACCCCGTAGACATAGGGTTCAAGATCTCACTACGTTACTCTGCCTCTCATAACGCTAAGCAGTGCCCTGAGCTGATTTTCCCCACCTTTAGTTGAGCACATTTTGGTGTCCCTCCCGGGACCCCCAGTACACAGGGTAACATAATCACAAGAAATTGCAGTTTAATCCTAGACACATCTGCTCAGAAGTAAGCCTCACTGAAATCAATGGGTCAAGTAGCGTATCACAATCTAACATGTGTACTCATCCATAAAGGGACTAGGGGTGTCGTTGAATCCCTGAAAGGAAAATTTCTGGATTTCCATTCTGGAAAATGTCTTGCGTTAGGCTCTTTTGTTGATTCATATCATTGTGTTTGGTGTGTGTGCATTTGCAGGAAACCACCATCAGAACCATTGTTCTTCAGCAGGAAACAAAAGACACAGACAGTACCAGAACGGACAGTTCCACAGGAGTAGAGAAAGAAGTCGGTGGCTTCATGTTTGCCTCATATTTGCAACTCGTTTTTTCCCCAAAAAAATCAGGAAACAAGGGTAAGGAGATACATTGCAGTTAAATGTATTTATTATTGAAACAAATTTATATACAACAGAACAGTTTTAACAGTGCCCCCCCCAATGGTGTACAACATGGGCAGGCAAAGTGTGGTAAGAATGGGCAGAGTGTTCCCCAGGGATAAAAAAGGATAAAGATCATGGCAAACATGCTTTACACAGTCCCTAGAGTGAGGGGCCATTTGGGGCAAAAACTTTTTTTTTTTTTTTGCATGAGGAGCGTAGAGTGAAGGGTCTGTCCCTCCCCAACATCTTCTAAACATTTAATATGGCCCCTTAACCCTCCACATTTGCCCACCCCGGGTATACAACATAAAATCTGTTATAGGTTGAGTATCCCTTATCCGAAACCCTTGAGACCAAAAGTTTTCCAAATTCTGGATGGGGGTGGGGTTGGACTTGTTGTTGCATTGTTGTGTGCCTTCAAGTTGTTCCTGACTTACAGCAACTCTAAGGCAAACCTATCACAGGGTTTTCTGGAGGCTGAGAGTTGGTAACCCTCCCCCAAAATCACCCTGGATGAGTGTGGAATCAAAGCCTGGCTTCCAGGACTGCAATCCAATGCTCAAACAACTACACCATGCTGGCTCTTGGAACCTAGTACCCTTTCGGAATAGCCTCGTATAATGTCCGTTCGCTACTTGTGCATGAGATGTGAGGCTGGAGAGAGATAGCAAACGCCGCTGGGGAGAGACTGCAATGCTGGGAATCCAAGCATAGTGCTTTGTGTGAATCCATGCCTCTCGCCATTTCATAGATCCTCGGTCTCTCTTTTTGCTGCCAGCTGCATGCTTCCACAGCTGTGGCTGTGGCACTCCTCAGATCTGAGATAGGAACAAGCAGAAATGCTGCCGCTGCCACCTCAAAAGCAGAAGCAGGTTGCTTGCGGCAGAAACTCAAGATCTGGGAGATGAACAAGCAGGAGCCCTGTAGCTGCCACGTTGCAGTCAGAAGGAGGCAACTGGTGGCAAAGTTTCAGTTTTGGGAGATTTTCAGATTTCAGCATAAGGGAGGTTGATAATAGCTGGATTGTGGTGATGCTAATGCTACCAAGAATCTTCACTTTATTTATTTTTTTTTGAAATATTTTTATTAAAGATTTTAATTAAAATTTAAAAAAAAAACCCTCCCCATTTCCAAGCTTGTTTTCCAGTTGAATCTGAATGTTCCATTCCATTCATACATAATTGTTGCTTACTCAAGGGATTTGTTAAATCTTTCATTGTTAGACAATTGCTTTGTTACCTTACTACCTTGTTACATTGTTACATAATTATTTTACCTTGCTGCATTATTACATTGTATTACTTACAATCTTGCTTTACTCTTATTTCTTTTCTTATTTTATGTCATTATCCAGTCCAAAACTTCTCTCCATTCCCTTTCAAAGTTCTGGATAGGTTTATTTCTCAAAGAAAATGTTAACTTTTCTGTCTCTACCATATCCAGGACTTTTAATTTCCATTCTTCTATATCAACATATTTCCTTTCTTTCCAATATTGCGCATATATCAGCCTTGCAGCAGTTATCAGATATAACAGTGTCTTCTGATGACATCTTATTTCTCTTTGTTGCCCAAGCATATTTAACAGATATAATTCTGGCTTCATTTCAAAATTTACATTATAAATTCTTTGAATTTCATCATGTATTTCCTTCCAGAATTTCCTTGCTAACTTAAGAGAATCTTCACTTTAGATGTTCCTTTGCCCAACATGTTGGCAAACGCAAACATCTTCACACATTTCTCTCAAGGTATTGCTTATTACCAGAAATTTTACTGGCTCTGGCTCTCATTTTTTTACCAGTGGATAAAGTCCACTGTGTTAATCTGCCTACTACCATGGACACACCATCTGATTTTGGATTGACTTTGGCTAATATTTGGATGTGGCAATCATGAGGTCATATGAGGGGACCTCAGGCAAAGCTAGGAGAGAATCCTACCTGAAACCCTGGACAGTTTCAGGCTACAGCCGGTCAGAGTTGGCCACACAGGGCTAGATGTAGCAAAGTTCTGGCTCAGCATAAGGGCAAATGTGTGGGGACTTGTATTTGTAGCTATAGCTTCTTGATTGGTTTCCCATTAGTGACATAAGCAAGCAGAAGTCATGTTCCTTATGTGGGGTGAATTATTTGCCATGGCACAACAAATGTATTCTGCTGACAGTGGCAGAAGCTGAGCTGCACAGACAGCAACATTGCGCACTGCAGTTCTGCGCTGTACATTGTGGGATTTGTGCATTGTGGTTGCACATTGGGCATGTCAGATGTGCCTTGTTCATTTTGATTACACATTCTGATTGCACATTGTCATCACACTCTGTGCATTGCCCATTATGGATTTCAATGGCACACTGTGAACTGTGCACTGTGGTTATTCATTGTACAATAGTGCCCAGTCACTGACATGTGTTGCCCAGTGTTGCTATTTTTGCAAGGGAGCTGCAAGTGTTACCCTGGGTCCTGGGGGTCCTGGGAGGGACACCAAAACGTGCTCAACCCAAAGTGGGGAAAATTAGCTCAGAGCACTGCTTAACGTTACGAGAGGCAGGCTAACGTAGCGAGATCTTGAACCCTATGTCTACGGGGTCGGGTCGAGTCAAGCTCTTTTGTAGGTTGCGTGCATACTTAATTAGAGTACTTGCCTGGAGGTCTCCTAAAGCAGTGAGTCAGCTATTCTTGGCCTGCCTGTATTGTTGTTTGAATATTACGGCAATTAACGGCCGAGCTTGTTTACGTGCTTGTCCGGTGGCCTCGCAAGCACGTGGAGGGGAATAGAGAAGTGCAGCCGAATTGTGATATCAAGAGGATATCTTTTAATATCCCCAAAGCTTGGACTAGCCAGGGCAGTAACACAAGGGAGTGTTACAGTAGCCTATTTCAGCATATGGATATTTATGCCGTATAGAGGGGATGTTGGATTGTTGCCCCCCTCTTTTTTTAATACCCAGACAACATTTCCACTGTCCCAGATTATTTTCTGCCAGTTCCTGGCACCAGCTGCGAAATTTTGTTCTTACCCTCAAGTGGGTTCCTTTATTTCTGAAACATATATCAGAACAATATGTTCCCTTCTTTTCCTTTATTTCTTCCCTTTTTTTAGAGTTATTGTGCTACAGTGCATCAATGAAATCACACTTTCGCAGTAAAATTTTAAGATTTTTAATCTTAAACTTATTTTTTAACTTAACTAAGTAACTTCTCCTGGCTCATCCTCCCCCTAAACCTGACAAAATAATGTCACAATCATGGCTAACAGAGATCATGAATGCAGAACAGTTACCTAGATTTACACATCCATAACTGTTCCATGTTCATGATTGTTACTTGGCCACAATTATGACACTATTGCCACAGTTGTAACTCTCTCCCAATGTACTTTACTGGGCATTAGCTGCAGGGGAAGAAAGGGGTCCATTCTTCTGACAATCGGAGCATAAGTGAATGATGTTTCCTTCAGGTTTCGTTGGGTCTGGGCCAGGAGAGGTTACTTAGTTAGGTATATTAAGTAACTGATTGAAAATACTGAAGAGCAAATACAGTCATCCCTCCACATTTTAGGTTTCAATTTTGTGGATTTGATTATTCATAGATTATTTGCTATCATCTCTGCTACCTCCCTATGCCATTTTTAACAGGGACTGCAAGCCTCGTGAGACTGAGAAACTGCAAATGAGGCTTGTAAGTCCCTCGTAAAAATGGTGTGGGGCAGCAGTGGAGGTGGCAGTGAGCCCCACTAGCTCCCCACTTCTGCCTTGTGAAGGAACCCTGAGGCCTCAGAGGAATCCACAGTGGGTTGAACGTGGTGATTACACTTTTTTGTGTGTTAAATATGGTTTGAGAGCACCTAGAGTAGGCCCTGTGCTGGGCCCAGTGCTATTCAATATCTTTATTAATGATTTGGACGAAGGAATTGAGGGCATGCTGATCAAATTTGCAGAGGACACCAAATTGGGAGGGGTTGCTAATACTCCAGAGGGCAGGATCAAAATTCAAAATGACCTCGACAGATTGGAGAGCTGTGACAAAGCTAACAAAATGAATTTCCACAGAGAGAAATGTAAGGTCCTACACTTAGGCAGAAGAAGTGGAATGCACAAATATAGGATGGGGGACACCTGGCTGGATAGCAGTACATGTGAAAGGGATCTAGGAGTCTTGGTGGACCACAAGCTGAGCATGAGTCAGCAGTGTGACGCAGCAGCCAAGAAAGCCAACATGATTTTTGGTTTCATCAATAGGAGCATGCTGTCTAGATCAAGGGAGGTAATGGTACCACTCTATTCTGCTTTGGTTAGACCTCACTTGGAATACTGTATCCAGTTCTGGGCACCTCAGTTCAAGAAGGATATCGACAAGCTGGAGTGTGTCCAGAGAAAGGCGACCAAAATGGTGACAGGTCTGGAAGCCATGCCCTATGAGGAGAGGCTTAGGGAGCTGGGTATGTTTAGTCTGCAGAAGAGAGGGTTAAGAGGGGACATGAGAACCATGTTTAAATATCTGAAGGGATGTCAAGTCGAGGAGGGAGCAGGCTTGTTTTCCACTGCTCTAGAGACTAGGACAAGGAGCAATGGATTCAAGTTGCAGGAAAAGAGATTCCACTTAAACCTCAGAAAGAATGCCCTGACGATCAGAGCTGTCCGGCAGTGGAATATGCTGCCTCCGAGTGTGGTAGAGTCTCCTTCTTTGGAGGTTTTTAAGCAGGGGTCAGATGGCCATCTGTTGGGAGTGCTTTGATGTGGGTTCCTGCATGGCAGGGGGTTGGACTGGATGGCCCCTGGGGTCTCTTCCAACTCTATGATTCTATGATTCTATGAGTTATTCACAGTTTTCCACTTTCACGGGGGTCCTGTGCCCCTAACTCTAGTGAATGTGGAGGGAGGACCGTACTGCACAGCACCAACAGAATCTGAGGGGAAAGGAGGAGATATGTTTCCAAGCGTTTGATGGATGGTATTTATTTGTTATTGTCTTTCATTTTAGAACAAGCCCAACACCTTTTGGCCTATGTATATATTTCAATTATCTTCTCCAGGGGCCACATACAAATAGAAATGGTACATTAAAAATCAAAAAGGGGCAATGTGCAACTACACGCTTCCCCCATTTATCTGACAAGTTAGGGACCAAAGCACTGTCAGGAAACAGACGGTTGAAAAATGGGGAAAAGGGAGCATGAAGGACTTAAGGAAGCTCACTTGGGACTGACCGACTGACCCCTGTTTGCAAAGTTTCTCAGCCGGCTTAGTGCCCCCCTGCCCCATAGCTAACTTTGCAAGCGTAGCATGCACGCGAGTGGCTCCAAGCAAGCCTCTGTAGGCAAGAACTGATGAAAGAGCAGAACCCCTAGCAAATGAATAGAATTTGTCCTTCATTTGGAAGTGTCAAAAGAATGAGTCATCAGATAACAGGGTATCAAAAGGCAAGGGGCTTCCTGTATACCATAAAATCTACACATAACATCACAATACATTCCCATTTTTGTATATCGCTTAAAGCCTACAGATACCAATATATTATCTAGGCGCAGAAATTTCTGGCGTTGAAAATCTCATTCCATGTGCTGGACCAACAATAAACTAAAGAGAAAGGCTCAGGATTTTTTTACCTTTCTGTTTTTAGCAGAAGGTCAGGAAAAAAAACGGAGGAGGAAAAGAAGAGGAGTGAGATAGCTTTCAAGGACGTATTGGGCAATTGGGCTAGAAAAACGTGTTGGGCTTGTTCTACAATAAAAATAAATAAATACCAGCCATTGAGCACTTGAAAACATATATCCCTGTTTTAATTCAGATAGAAAATAATGGCCATTAATTTTTTAAAAAAAGTCAGAAGTGAAATTCACCCTTCAAACCCCATAACCTCCCCAGCAAACCAAACTCTATTTAAAAAAACAGAAACAAAAAACCTCTGGTAGTGAGAACCAATGCGGTATAGTGGTTTGAGCACTGGAACATGGCCCTGGAGAACGGGTTTCAATGTTCCACTCAGCCAGGGAAACCGACTGAGTGACCTTGGGTGTTTGAAGGCTCACGGAAATGAAAAGCTCTAGTGCAGATCTAAGAAACTGCTCCCAAAAGTATGGGACATGTGGACACGAAAGCAATAGCAACTGGCAAAAACCAACCAAACCCAAGGAGTGCCATAGTGAGATCCTGTGGTAATCTGCCCCCTGCCCTGGTTATTCTAAGGCCCCTTCCTATGTTCTGGAGCACTTCGCTTGTTTAGTTTCTAGACTGTCAGTTGGAGACAAGTCAGTTTTTTTGGACCATAGGGTCTCTGAAGCCTCCATTCCACAACCACTCCGTGCCTGGTGGAGAGTTAGGGGAGCCGGAAAGGATCGGAGAAGCATCTGGCTGCGTTCCTGGAGCCAGCCGTGAAATGATTACGTCCTCTGCTTAGGCCTCTGGAAGACGTCAGTGGACTGTGGTGGATGATGTGATCCTTTTATGACTGGCTGCAGGGTTATAGCAAGACACCTCTCCAATCCCTCCTCCCTCCACTCTCCACTAGGGATGGAAAGGTCATAGAGGGGCCCGCAGAAATCCTATAGTGCATCCAGACAGTGGTAGATAGTGACGTGTTTTGCTTTTTTGAGGCAGAACTATAGCAACGAAGCAGGGGTCTGACCTTGTTATGTGTGTCTGCATGTCACCATCTGCAAACCCAACTGCAATTTCTCCAGTGCCCACATGCCAGTCAGACTGCTTTTCTCTCTCTCCTTTGTCTAAGATTACCAGGGTCAGATCTATACCATCCCCTAAGATTTCAGGCTGAAACCTGAGACCTGCAGTCTATACCTCATGCTATCACAAGGAACCAGTCCTGGTGATGCTACTGAGATGCCTTAAGAGGTAAAATCTGGCCACAGTAACATGTGCATTGTTTCCATCTTGGTCAGATTACTGTAATGCACTCTACATGGCACTGAGTTTGGAAACTGTTCAGAACTCGGTCTAAAAGTCAACCAATGATCTCCCTCTCTCCGGGTTTTTTTTTTTTTTTTTTTTTTTTTGGAATATGGGAGAGTTGTCAGGGTATTAGAAAGCAAGGAAACCCAGAATGCCATGTTTTTGTGATGGTTCGGGGCAATTTTTGGCTGAAAATTCAGTTATTTTTAAAAATGGGGGGGGGGGTCTAGGGGCTCTGAGAGAGGCTGTGGTGACTGCAAAATGGGATTCTAGAGCCCCCAGCCCCCAGACTGTACTTTCCTCACTTCTGACATGGTGTGATTTATTTATTTGATTTATATGCTACCTTTCTCTTTATGCAAGAACCAAGGCAGCTACGTGACATCAAGAAGCCATAAATCCAGTCAGAGAGGGCTGCAGATCAAAGTAATTAAGGATTTTATTTTTTAAAAGCCCATTAAGAGTGATGGCAATGCTTCTAAGCCAACTGAGTGAGGCCTGCCCTTACTCTCACACTCAAGCACCACTACTGCCCTCTTGTGGCAGTTTCTGGAAAACCTGTGGCACATCTGATGACGAAAAAAGAAAATGATTTTTGCAAATATTAACTCGCCTTTTGGCTCATCTCTAATTGATTTATTTTTTTTAAAAAAAATAATTTTTATTTCAATGCTGACAATGTTGACACATAACACGTACACAAATGTATATATAAACATAAGCACAAAAACAATGACAACAAGCAACAAAAGACTTCCCGCCTTTCCCGGACTGTAGCCTAAGCATTAAAAGTAGTTTCTTCTTATATCTTTACTGTTATCTCTTATTTCTTCTAATTAATTTTACTATCTCTATTATGCATTTCTTAATTTAACTGAACTTGATTTCCAACATATTTAAATCTATAATACTTGTATCCCTTTTATGTTGCCCAACAAAATCTGTAAAAGGTTTCCATGCTATTTGAAATATGTCTAATATATTTTTCTTTACTAAATTAACTAATTTGTATAAATGTACTTCTTCTTCTTCTTCTTCTTATTATTATTATTATTATTATTATTATTTTCCATCTACTCTATACAAATCAGTATTTTGACTTACAATATCTCACAGACACCAATCTCATGGCCGTTACCATATAGCTTATCAAAGCTCTACATTCTCTCTCCTTCTAAGTTTATTATATTTAATAACAATAATTCAGGTTGCAAGGCTAATTTAATGCCCAAAATCTTTTGCATACATTTATTAATTTTGAGCCAATATTCCCTTGCTTTTCACACTCCCACCACATGTGAAAGAATGATCCAGTTTGTTGATTGATTGATTTTTTTTAATATTTCAATTTTGACATGAAATAACCTAAATACCAACTACCATTTTTATCATAGACACTAATTAAAATTAAAACAATAAATAAAAACAACCCTCTAAAGAGTAACTTACTAGAACACTAACTTATCAATTGACTAGTAAAATACAAAAGGGTTCTAACCGCCCCCCAACCAAACTGTCATGACAAAGAGAAAAATAAGAAAAGATAGAAAAATATTAGTCTACCACTACAAATCCACCTAAGCAAACTACCTATAATCATATTCGCTGGTTGATTTGTTCGTTTTTGTTTTTTTGTTCTGTATGCAATTGGCCCTCCACATTCGCTAGGGTTAGGGGTGCAATTAAAAGACAACTGTTGAAGTACGTAAATAACTGGTAACATTTATGTTAATACTAAGATTCTAGGTAGAAGTATAGGAGGACAGGAAAATACAGTAAACTTTCATGCATTGGTTAGGCCTCATTTGGAATACTGTGTCCAGTTCTGGGCACCTCAATTCAAGAAGGATGTTGACAAGCTGGAACGTGTCCAGAGGAGGGCAACCAAAATGGTGAAGGGTCTGGAAGCCATGCCCTATGAAGAACAGCTTAGGGAGCTGGGGATGTTTAGTCTGCAGAAGAGAAGGTTAAGAGGGGACATGATAGCCATGTTTAAATATTTGAAGGGATGTCATGTTGAGAAGGGAACAGGCTCGTTCTCTGCTGCTCCAGAGACTAGGACCAGGAGCAATGGATTCAAGCTGCAGGAAAG
Organism: Cyclura pinguis; assembly: GCA_030412105.1. Classification (NCBI taxonomy): domain Eukaryota; kingdom Metazoa; phylum Chordata; class Lepidosauria; order Squamata; family Iguanidae; genus Cyclura; species Cyclura pinguis. The sequence continues at coordinate 8,357,115 of CM059599.1, read as the reverse complement.
GAGATTCCACCTGAACCTCAGGAAGAACTTCCTGACGGTCAGAGCTGTCCGGCAGTGGAATCTGCTGCCTCAATGGAGTGTGGTGGAGTCTCCATCTTTAGAGGTTTTTAAGCAGAGGCTGGATGGCCATCTGTTGGGAATGCTTTGATGGGTGTTCCTGCATAGCAGGGGGTTGGACTCGATGGCCCCGGGGGTCTCTTCCAACTCTACGATTCTATGATTCTATGATTCATGTATGTAGAGAAAACTATGATGGAGAAACTGTTTTTAAATATTTGTTTTGCATTGAAAGGATATACAAAAATGATAAATAAAAAAAAGTGGAAAAAATGAGAATATCAAAATGTGTATGTGTATGTATGCACAAACTTTAGATTGCGCACCTTTGGCGAGGCTGTTTCTAATCATAATAATTTAAACACAACAGCAACTATTAAAACACGTTCATTGTAAATCATGAAAAAAAAAATCTACTCAACGCTCTTACGGTCCCTTCCCAAAAGCTTGTTGGAGCAGAAAAGTTTTCACCTGCTCACTTAAGGACAACAAGGAGGAAGCTGGTTTAAACTCCCTAGGAAAGGCTTTTCAGCACTTAGGGGCAGTCACACAGGGGGCCCTCTCTGCATTCCCGTTACGCACACTTGAAGGTGGTGGGAATGAAAGAAGGGCCTACCTTGAAGATATAATTGTTTATCACCTCTTTATTACACTGACACATCACCATTCTTTTCAAAATCCTTGAGGCAGTTCAACATTTAAAATATTGGCTTGGAATGTATTTGGCACACTAGGTAAGGAGGAGGGAACGGGGAGGGAAGATGGAAGTAATCTGAGGCCATTTCCACACTAGACTGTTATAGCACTATTATTCCACTTGCAACATCCTATGGAATCCTGGGGTTTGCAGTTTCGGGAGGGGCCGGAGGGCCCCTCCCGAAACTGCAAACCCCAGGATTCCATAGGATGTTGCAAGTGGAATAATAGCTCTATAACAGTCTAGTGCGGAAATGCCCAAAATCTGGGAAGCTTGACCACAGCAGGAGAATGGTCCAGGAGGGGAAAGAGTCAGACGGACAGGAGAAGCGAAGGGGCCGCCTCTCCCTGCCAAGCCAACAGGGCTCCTCACTCCACCAAAGGGTCTCTGCAGTCTCCATAGGGAAGGACCAGAACTTTGAGTCAGAGACCCTTCTCCCACCAGAATCATGTGATGAAGCTGTTGCTTTTTGCATGTAATGTGCACAGTCTTCCATGGATCTCCCCCTGCCCTAAATATTTATATCTGCCTTCTTTTGAGATCAGGTCATTGTGCTTCATTCCTGGTCTGCCAGAGCTTTAAAAAGATGGTGATGCCAGGATTTGAACCCAGAACATTCCACATATACAGCGTGTGTTCTGCCACCAGGTTGGACCTCATCTGAAACAACCTGCCTAGGTCTCTCTCTCTCTCTCTCTCTCTCGAGGAGTAGTAGTAGTAGTAGTAGTAGTAGTAGTAATAACGTTTATTTATAACACCCTTTATACCCCTCTGTCTCTGCCTCTCTCTCTTTATATATATAAAACAATAGGTCTTTATGAAATAAGCTTTTATACAAGGAAGCATTCTCCACCAGCTGCTTTGGATACCTTTTGAAGATAAATAACTCAAGAACAATTAATAAATAAAATATATGAGATAGTATCCTATTATCATCTGAGATGGATCAAGGGGTGTCTTGCTTAAATTGGCAACAAAGAAATTGGACACAAATACCAGGCTGAAGAAAAGGGGAAAAGTGCATAACAAATGGACAGATTCAGTCAAAGAAGCCACGGCTACCCTGATCTTGCAAGACCTAAGCCAGACAATAGATGAATTGGGAACTCAGAGGTCTCTGATTCATAGGTTTGCCATAAGTCCAAGTTAACTTGACAGCAATTAACAGCACAATCCAGGGGTGGAGGAAGGAATGGCCAATGAGAAGATTTCCTCAAACAAATAATGCCAGAAAGACTTCATACCTTCATACCATCCCTCCTCCAACTTTTCCAAATGTTCAGGGGTTGTTAGGTATTGAAAATTCATATGTGGAGCTATAAAAAACAAACATACCCCAAGGTTTCATATCTTTATCCTAAAGTAACAGAGCATTAACCTAACACTTTAAAAACTGCCAATTTTTACACCGGTTTTGCTCAAAAGGTAATTTCAAATGCAAAGTTTTTTAGGGGGGAATGTTGGCAGTGTAAGAACAGTTAACTTTTAGACATCTGAGACCCCCTGTTATGCCAAACCACAATTGCCACAGAGCCCTACTACAGAAGGAATAACTACTAAATCAAACTGAACATGTATTGTAGATATATAGTGCAGAAAGCCAACATCCTCAAACTTTGACCTCTGTACATATCTTGCATATTGCCTTTGTTCTCTTGTGTTCACTTATAGTTTAGTGTTGCCCCAGTATCCTGAAGGCACCAGCTCCTGTCTGATCTTGGGAGCTAAGCAGGGTCAGGCCTGGTTAGTACCTGGAAGAGAGACTGCCAAGGAATACCATGTGCTGCAGGCTATATTCGGAGGAAGGCAATGACAACCCCCCTCTGAGTATTCCTTGCCTAAGAAAACCCAATGAAATTCATGGAGTCCCCATGAGTCCACAGGGGAGTGAAAGGCACATACTTTACTTTGTTTAGTGTCTAGTACCAATGAAGATATGGAGAACATCAAAAGCATTCTTGAAAATCCAGCATTCTGCTCACACAGTGGGAAACCCATAGTTGTCTATGGAGAACCCACAAGCAATTCATGAAGACCAGTGCTTTCTTCCACTCACATTCCTCAGCAACTAAAATACACAGGCGCACTACCTCTGATACTGGAGGTTATACACAGCCATCTCCATGAATCTAACATCTTTTTGAATCCTTCCAAACTAGCAGCCATTCCTACGTCTTCCGGCAGTAAATGCCGCAGGTTAATTATACATTTGCCAGAACCCTGTTGATTTCTTAGGCATTTAAGTTTCCCGCCAGAAACAGACAGACTTTCTTGTCTGATGCAAAATGACTGTATTCAGCTTAAGGTTGTGTACGTGTTGTTGTACATGCAGAACAATGCACATGATAGCACCTAGCACATCCTAACATGCACTGTTATTTTCCAAGCAAGAAACTTTCCCACGCTCTGATTGAATCCAGTTCACACGCCACCATCCCACTGAGGGCACAGGCAGTTACCTTGACAGTTACTTTCATCCTTCAGGGGCCACAGCAGCCAATGCGGCAACCAAAAGGGTGCGGAGAACACTCTTCATGATGAGAGTATGGTTTGGATCTCTCTAAGTGAGTCCTGACAACAGATGATCCAATGAAGGAGAAGTTGTTCAGAAGACTGGATGAAGAGTTTGGTCTGGACCCCTGTTATTTATCGGGAGTTTGACGGTTTGGAGGGAGGAGTTTTAAGGGAAGGTGGTGTATTTGTGTATCGTCCTCGAATCCGCCTGTGGCATCCTGACCCAGACAGGTCCTCCTAGCTCTTCCTCACCCCTTGTAATTGTTATCATCCAAGGATCAAGTGAAGACGGTTTTGTGGGCATTTCCCACTCCCTTCCCACACGGTCCCCCTTTGGTGCCTACTGCCGGAACGCGCCTCCCTCTACATCCGGCTCTGCAGTTCCAGAGAGGGGAGATAGAGGAGGATGGTGAGACCAGAAATGTCAAACACACCTTGGAAGAGAAAAACTGGAAAGAAAAAGATCAAGGTGGAGATAAAGGTCTTTGAAGGAGCTCACAGGGGCAGAAAGACCTGGGCCAAATCCTATAAGGAAGAAAGACGGTATTTCAGAGGCAAGGAGAAACAATAGAGTCAGTGCAACAGGAGAGACTGGGGTGATGATAGCTGAACCCTCTAATAGGCAGGGAAAATAACAAAAGAAGCAGCTGGAGGGAAGATCAGCTTATTTGAAACTAGCCTATATACCTGGCATTGCCCAGGATTTTATTTTCTCATAAGTAATACTTGTTAGAAAGATTTGAGATCCTGTGTCTCTAATTCCCCAAACTGTCTTGTCCAATACCTGTAACTTTTTCCCATATCCCCCAATCCAATCTGTATTGAGAGTTATTAACATACACATGTTGGGTTCCTGAAGGAATACACTGCCCTCCTCTTTGCTGCTAGGTCTCATCTCCATGGTAACCAGCCTATTCAGAACTCTCTCGCTGAGAATTCTAAAGGCCCCTCCGTAAACTGCAAACCCCAGGATTCCATAGAATCTTCTCAGCCAATCATATGAGGTCTTCACTGGACACAGACAAACAAACATACAAACTTTGACTTTTATATGGTAGATCAGGTGCTAGAAGAAAGTTTTTAGTATGAGATGAGGCAACATGACTCACTAGATAATCCTTGGAAGGTGAGAGATGATGTGGTATTTGACTATGAGCCTGGAGACCAGGGTTTGAACCGCTGCTCAGTGATGAAAACCTGCTGGGTGACTTTGGGCTAGTCACACACTCTCAGCCTCAGAGGAAGGCAAAGGCAAAGGCAAACCCATCGTGGTGTTTTCTTGGCCAGATTTATTCAGCAGGGATTGTCAGAAATGACTTGAAGGAACACAACAGTAACAACAACATGGAAGGCAGTAGAAAAAGAGGAAGATGGCATTAACAAGAAAGTAGACCTGATCAAGAAAGCCATGGTTCTGCGCTTGCAAGATCTTAACGTGACTCTTAATAACAGTGTGTCTTGGAGGTTTCTCATTTTTAAGGTTACCACAAGTCAAATCTGACTTGAGCTCAATTATCAGCAACAAAATAAAAGATGGATATTTCTTGATTCAAATATTTGAAGGGATATCATACGGAGGATGGAGCAAGCCTGTTTTCTGCTGCTCCAGTGACTAGGATGTGGAGCAATGGCTTCAAACTTCAGGAAAAGAGATTCTATCTAAACATCAGGAAGAACTTCCTGATGGTAGGAGCAGTTCGACAGTGGAATATCCTGCCTGGGGGTGTGGTGGAGTCTCTTTCTTTGGATGTTTTTAAACCGAGGTTGGATGGTCATCTGTCAAGAATACTTTGATAGTGTATTCCTGCATTACAGGGGGTTGGACTCGATGGTCCTTGTGATCTCTTCCAGCTCTATGATTCTATGAGTCCATCCTTTGTTGGTTTTCAATACCTTTTTGTTTTGTTTTTCATTTTGTTTTTTAAACTGTTTTGCTGTTTAAATTGTTGTTAGATGTTTTGCTTTTGAAAGCAGCCATGATGGTTCTTGTTGAAAGACAGGCCATTTCCGCACTACACTGTTATAGCGCGATTATTCCACTTTCAACATCCTGTGGATTCCTGGGGTTTGCAGTTTAGGGAGGGGCATTTGCAATTCTCAGCCAGAGAGCTCTGGGGCCTCAGTAAACTACAAACTCCAGAATTCCACAGGAAAGTGCAATAATAGCACCACCACAGCGTAGTGTGGAAACGGCCACAGTTAATAAATGCTGATTTAAATTGTTGTGGTTAGTATGCACCTGAAATTGGCTTTGATTTATGGGAACCCTATGTGAGATCCTTTGGGAACCTTTCTGAGATCATGTCACTGAGCCCCGTGTCAGGTCCAGCAAACTCAGGGCCATGATTTCCTTGATAAAGCAATTCATCTGCAAGGTGGTCTTCCTCCTTAACCGTGCCGTACACTTTACGGAGCATTTGTGCCCGTGCCAATGGGCCGTGTCATTTTGCAACGTGTCTGAAGTACAATAGCTTCGGTTGAATCTTTTCGGCATAGAATAACACAACGAACTGCAGTGCGAGGAATCTTTCCCCTTTCTTCTTGAGGCCAAGCCGAAGGTCCTTATTTCTCAAAGAGACACATTCTTGCTTCTAGGAAAATGGCTGAGTGCTTAGTCTAATTTCTCAGCCCCAGGCTGACGTTTTAAGCATCATATCTGAAGGGCCTCAGGTTAGAAAGGCTGATTTATATCCTCATAGAACTTTCCCTCAAAGTCCCCTTCTTCTTGCTGTTTGACCTCTTCACGGGTAAACCGGTACATCGTCTCGTGCCTCTGGCCCACTGTGGCACGCTCCACCTTCCTGCAGGATCTGGTTTCACTCCTTCACCCACGGCTGCATTCACAAAAGTTGCTTTTGGGGACGACAGCTCCCAGAATCCTCCAGGGCTACCAGACTATTGGCCACACTGGCTGGGAAATTTCAGGGCTGTATCTGAAAATATAATTCCAGGTTCTGCATTTATCCTTGGCACCACCTTTCCATGGTGATGGGATTGGGTGTTCCTGTGAGGCATGAGGCTATGTTAACAGCAGCAGTCCTGCTGATAGGATCTCCCACGTAATGCAGGCTTTTGCTGAGAAGCCAACCCAGATGTGCCAAACAGCTGTTTTCCCCCCTTTCTTTCTTTTGGCCTGAAAAGGGGTAACCCAGGGTCCCTGGAGTACTGAGGGCTGCCGAAACAGCCTCTGGAGGCCACGTTTTGCCCTGTTCTAACCGCTACATCAAACGGTCTTTAGCGTGGAAAAAGGCAAACTGTCCTTTCCTTGAATCAGTTTCATAGAAGTTGTCCGGAGGCACATTCCTGAAGAGTTGTAGGGAGGCAAAATCAAAAGGAGAGAACCAGAAAAGATTAGCATGTTTAAGCTGAAAGCTCTTCTTGAGTAATGCCACTTCCGCACTACACTCTTATAGTGCTATTATTCCACTTTTATTATCCTGTGGAATTCTGGGGTTTGTAGTTTACTGAGGCCCAAGAGCTCTCTGGCTGAGAATTCTAAATACCCCTCCCTAAACTGCAAACCCCAAGTTTCCATAGGATGTTGAAAGCGGAATAATAGCACTATTACAGTGTAGTGCGGAAATGACCTAAGTGTCAGTAGACACGTTTCAGTCTTTTAGAACTGGGTAAGGCTTAAAAGATACAAAGGGCTGAATCTTGTTGCTAGATTCCACTGGAATGGATTCATTGCATGAATGGGATTTACATAAGTGCTGGCTTACTATTTAACAAATGTCTCTACTCTCCTTAGAAGTTCCCACAACAGAATTCAGCTCAAAAGGTGGGAAAGCACCGAATTAGGAAATGGATGTGGCTGCCTAAATTGAGACCAGGGTTTGACTCCCTTTTTGGCCATGGAAACCCACTGGGCGACCTTGGGTGCCATCACTTGGCCTCAGAAAACCACACCTTAGGGTCGCCGTAAGTCAGAAATGACTTGAAAGTATACAACAACAACAGGTTTTGATTATTAGGATATCTGAAAAATAAGCAGTAGAAGTATAGAAGTGGTATTTACAATCATAGAAGTTACTCTACGAAGGCCATTTCCGCACTACACTCTTATAGCGCGATTATTCCACTTTCAACATCCTATGGAATCCTGGGGTTTGCAGTTAGCCGGCCCCTCCCGAAACTGCAAACCCCAGGATTCCATAGGATGTTGAAAGTGGAATAATCACGCTATAAGAGTGTAGTGCAGAAATGGCCATAGTCATATATAAATCTGTGTTAGAAAAGCTGGAATCCAAATGTGCATCTTTTCTTTATAATTCTTTACTGTTTCTGGTTTTTTTCTATATTAGCTTTCTAATTTTTTGTTTTTTTGTTTTTCTTTCTTTTCCATTTGTATTTGTCCTGATTTTTTTTATTGTACTGGAAAATGTTTAATAACACTACACACACACACACACACACATACACACACATATATATGTATATGTATATATATGTATGTATGTATGTATGTGCGTGTGTGTATACACACATACATATACATACATGTAGACTCATAATTCAGCCACTGATTCCACAGGTGTGCCCTAATTGGGACAAACAATTGCCTTGGACTACAACTCCCAGAATCCCACAGCCAGCATGGCCAGGAGCCATGCTGGTTGGGGGATTTTGGGGTGCGTTGTCCACAAACTTTTCAAAGTTCTGTACTCTTCTTCTAGGTTCCCGTTTAACCTGCTAATTGATGGTGGATAATATAGTGGCCCTCTCCACTTTCGTGACGGTCCATGGCACAGAACCCTCATGAAAGTGAAAAAAATTGCAAATAACTCCCGCCCCATGCACTCTCTCACATTCCCTTCCAGGGCCCCTACAATTCCCTTGCCTTTTGCCACTGAGCATGATCTCAGCTCAAAAGGCAAGAGACTGGGAGGGGAAGCACTGTCACCTCACTGGTAAACCCTATCCCAGGGTCTACAATTTTGATATTAAATATGATTCAACGTGCCTGAGAGGTCACCCGGATGAGCACGTAGGCAGCAACGGCCGAACGATCGAGAACCAGGTCAGGCCAGTAAAATCCCCCATCATGTAGCTCCAGGAGACCTCAAGCTGTGCAAGCCCACAGTAAACAAAAGGTCCTCAGCCACTGAGGAGCCAACTTGAGGGGATTAGTGTGCTTTCCCCCAAGTTGAGCACTGATAGCAATAAAATCCTATCAGGCAAGGACCATCTACATAAATTCACACCACAACCCAAAGTAACTGAAGATCCTGAAACTTTGGCAACACCTTGTGATCTCATCATGCAAAAGGAGTTGCCATCGTGGTTTCTTTTCTGTTGCAACACCCATTGTTCTCCCTGGGAAAGGATTAGCCCCCCAGGTACCTTTTCCCCTACAAGTAGTCCCAGTTTTTGAGAGTTTCTTTGGATCAGTCCCGGTCATACCAGCAGACCGTTTCTCTGTCCGTCGAGTAATCCCCTCAGCCCTCTCCGTGCTGAGCCCCACTTCTCCACTGTTTTTCTCTGACCAAGGACTTCAGCAAAAGGTGCAGTATTACCCCAGCTACAATCCCTTCAATAGTTCCCCTATCCAGTTTCCTCTCTTTTGCTTCTTAATAGGTCTTGAGTGAGTGTGTGAGTGATTGTGTTGGTGCGTGAGACTTTCATTCAATAAAATCATTTTACTGGACATCTTCGTTTGGTTTTTGGCTTGGCCTGACCCTGTAAAAACTGGGTAAAAAGACCCCGCTAGGTTACCCTGCCTCTTGCATTGCTATTACTTGTGCTCTGGCTAGTTTCCATTCCCTATCACATGGAGCACATTAAGGCATCCCCCAAGGGACCCCAGAAATCAGGGTAACAGCACCAGAGGGCAGAAGGAAAGCTCACACATGCCTTCCCATCCCTCATTTCCTTGTCTTTTGCTTAGGTGTGCTTGCCTTCCTTCTCTGCACTGGGCAAAACGCAAGGGAATTGGAAGAGGATAATTGGGGGGAAGTTGCACACATGTCTCGCAAATCATCAGACTCGTGAAAGTCAAACCCACGAATGTGGAGTGAGGACTTTAAGGTCCTTTCTATACTCACAACATGTGTCTGCTTTATACTTTTTTCAAAGTTCATGGCTTCCTCACAATGAATATGAGGAATTCTAATGTGGTAAGGTGCAACGAACTCTTTATTAGAGATTCCTCAGCCTCCACCATCATCCTGTCCTTGTAGAAATGTGCACAAAACATTTTATGTCCAAGCCAACTTTTAATAAAAGCCAAGAATCTACTAGGACACTCATGTTCAAAACAGAATTCTGAGCATTTCCTGTCTGAGCTATAGCTATCAACCAATTAACAAAATATCCGCTTTGCAGACGGGGTAAAAAAAACCCCTCACTACTTAAAACAAACTATTAGTTTCTTGGTTACTGTTCAATCAACATCATTTCCTTTGCCCTCTCAGATAGCTTCAACAATAATAAACAAGAATAAAAACAGTAACAGGGTGCTTGGGGGCGTGGCTACGGGCCAGGATGCCCCAGAAACGTTGCCGCCTGGGGCGAATCGCCTCCCCCCCGCTCCCACGTTCCTACGTGACCGGTAACAGTTTGAAATCATTCATAGACAGACCTAGCTGGTCATTCGCATTTTCACTGGAGTGATGAATCTGGTCTAGGTCTTAGTCCAAACTTTAAAGCAGCTATCCAAATTACTGACCGTTAACTCCCAAAATATGTTTGCAACCTTTGAGAACTCCTTTAAGGTCAGACTAAAAAACCTCAAGCAGATTCACCAGCCCAATGCTAGTGGGAGCCAAAATGTTCCAAGGTACATACACGAGCCGTGATGAGAATCTGAAAAAAATAAAGGTCTTGCAAACTCAGCCCTGATGTTGCTATTGTTATGAGCGGCTTGGTGGTGTCCCGAAATGTCCTTGTCGTGGGCAACCCACAGCAATCCATATTTTGGATGTGATGTCTCCCAGCTGTGAATCGCTCTTCTTGCATTATGCTCCTTTGGGGAATACAGAAAGACAAATACAACAGTAACCCTGATGAGGACAGGCCAGGAGGTAAGTACTCCTACATCTGAAAGCCAGGATGAGGAATGCTAGATTTGGGTAGCATTCATTTGGCAGCCATAAGCATATACCCTATCCCTCATCTCAAAAGGAAACCTAACTTTACGTCTTTTGCACAACCAACTCAAAAAAAAAATGTAGCTGGGGAGGTAACTTGGCACTTCAGGTGCTCTGTGTGAGGGGTGTTTCCATCTCTTCTTGTGACACTTGAAGTTGGCACTGTTGGCACCACCAGGTAAGCCTCTTCCACCCGTCTGGAGGTCCAAAAGCTTCCTTTTTCACCTCGTGCCCCTCAGGGCATTTATCTCTCATATAAATCTGTAGTTGTAACCTTTGCTTCTGTAACTTGCTGCGAAGCCACTCTGAGCTAAACCGAATAGCAGAGTCCAGCAAGCGTTCGAGGTTCGAGGGTGGCAGCAGTGAACCAAGGGAGAGCGGGTGAATCCGGGCAAGATACAGAGCCTCATTCTTAATTCTGTTCCCTAAAGCATGGGTGGGAGAGGGAAAAAGAATTCAGGAAAAAGGGATAAAAGCAGAGGAATCAACAGAAACAAAATTAAATGAGTGCCACCCTCTTAACACATTTCATAGACCAGCAAACTCTGGAGGTCCAGAGTTTAATTTTCACTCTCTATCCTCAGTTCTACATCTCCTCAACATACCATAAATATCTGTGCTATATTGAGCCATGCATCCTCGCCAGGCAAAAGAGACAAAGACAAAAGTTTGGAAATATTTTCCCACTCTTGTTATCTACCCTGAAGTTCTGTCCATCCTCACAGTCCACATCTCAGAAGGGAAGCAAACTGAGGCAATACTAAAATTACCTAGCCCTGAGAAACAGGTTTGGTCTAGGAGGGTTTCACACACAGGCCTGGCTTTGTGAAGAGCTTCCAAGGCCTTCTGCCGATCAAACTCTGGGCTCAGGATGTCAGTAGATGGCTCAGTGGCAGGAGAAGAACACGGCTGAATTCGGCAGTTGTAAAATACAAGGAAACCTCCGCCCTCAAAATTCAGGATCAGCCTAAACATAAAACAAACAATTTCTTAGTTTGGAAAAACTGTAAGGAGACCTGTTGGTCCATTCAGAAGGAAAATAACCAAGAGAGCATGGAGCGGGGGGAACCTTTGGTCCTACACTTGATGCGGCCTAAAACTCCCATCAGCCCCTCTCAACACTGCTGGTGGTAAAGGACTATGACAGCTATAAGATAAATCTCAGTTAATAAAGTACAGTCCTCCCTCTACATTTGTGGGTTTGACCTTCACAAATTTGATCATTCATGAGGCATGTGCTTGTCTTTCCCCACATGCCTCACCCTTGTATTCCTCACCCCAGGCTTGCCAGGCTTGTATTTAAAATGGATGTTCTTCCCTTTTGGGTGAGCAAAGCCCCTCTGCTGGAGGCATGTTGCCTCTCCTATATGGCTGCACTTTCTGCTGTGAAATGGCTGCTGACTGGTCAGGTGCTCTCTTTACTTCTACTCCTCCCTTTTAAAGATGGCTGCTGGAAGTAACTAGAAGGGAAGAATTGTGCTCTTCTTCCTTTAAGGGGAAAGTACCAGTAAGCCCTTTACTGTGTCTTTTTTCTCCCCCGCCCCCCAACGCTGGGGCCAGAGGCAAAGGAATGGGAGGAAGGAAGCTCCAGAGGGGAATTGCAGGGGGAGAAGGGTTCTGTGCCACTAACGCTCGCAAATGTGGAGAAGCTACTGTAGGTGTGTTCCCTGGCATTACTTCTTTAATATAAAATTTGGTACCAGGCAAAGAAGTAACGTGAAAAGAAAGGGAAAGGTTCCTGTACCACAAATGAAGAGTGGCTGACCATGTTTCAGCAAACTTTTGCAGACTTATCTCCCTGTATGAACCACCCCAGGCTCATCAAAAGAGGTCCTTCTCTCTATCCTGCCACCACCGCAAGCACAGTTGGTGGGGACAGCGAGAAGCCCTTCTCAGTGGCTGCTCCAGGACTCTGGAACTCCCTTCTCAGGGAGTCCAGAATGGCCCCTTCCTTGTTGTCCTTCCATCATCAGGCTAAAACTTTTTTTACTCAGACAGGTTTTTAAAAGAGAAACGCCATTTCTGCACTATACTGTTATAGCGCTATTATTCCACTTTCAACATCCTGTGGAATCCTGAGGTTTGCAGTTTAGGGAGGGGCCTTTAGAATTCTGAGCCAGAGAGCTCTTTGGCCTCAGGAAACTACAAACCTCAGAATTCCACAAGATGTTGAAAGTGGAATAATACCACTACAACAGTGTAGTGTGGAAATGGCCAAAGTGTTTAAAGAATGGCCTGGGGGTGCTGTACTGTTTTAATGTTGTTTTTAAGAGGTTTTAAAAATTTCTTTAAGTTGCATTTTATTCTTTAACTATGGTGTAATTGTTTTAATACTGCAAATAGGTTAATTCTATCTTAAAATTCATCTTTTGTATGTTCTTAGTAGTAATTTTATTAAAAAAATTGTAAGCTGCTTTGAATCCCAATTTGGAGAAAAAGCAGTATATAAATATAACAAGAGCAACAACTTCTTATTTCAAATTGACAATATGCAAGCGTGAAATGAAAAATGCCATATCAGGTAAGCCTGGCATAAATTAAAAAAAAAACATTCTGAACCTTCTAGAAATTATTTGAAACAGTCTTCCAAAAGCATCCACACAAATTTTTGCTAGGACTCTCCTGCTCTGGGTGACCCAAGCCTGCTTTCCCTCTTCTTCCTTCTTTAAAACAACCCCAACACACAATTCAAACCTGGGAATTGGATCTTTCCAGTCCCCCCGTTTGTTTGCCTTATTGGCTCTTGCAAAGTTGTTGGCTCGGATGCTTCCATACAGGCCAAAGTGGAACCGCAGCCATTTCCAAGGGCCACCAGCAGCATCTTCTGCAAGTGACGGCCAATCTACATCATGCTCCTCTTGTGAGAGATCTTGCAGATCATGGGCATCAGTCACTTTGGCTTCCTGCCTCGTAAGAAGGTAGCTGTTCCTGCTAACTGGCCCTTGACTTGCTGACCTTTCTTTGGAGGATTCTGAATATCCACTCTCAGAGCTGGCCGTTACTTCCTGAGGGGTGCCAAACGCCAGAAACAAGTTCTTTCCATGTACCTAGAAAATATGTTATACTTTTTTGTAATTGTACACCTTCAAGTCAACTCATGGTGACTTCCTATTGTGAGCCAGCTTGGCGTCCCATGTTTGGAGAAAAGCAGCAAATTTTGTTGTTGTCGTATGCCACTGCCCACCACCCCAAATCGAAATTACAGTGATCTTGCCCTGTGGTTTCCTTGGCGAGATTTATTCATGGGAGGTTTGCCACTCTTTCTCAGAGGCTGAGAGTGTGTGACTTTCACCCAAGGTCACCCCGTGAGTTTCCATAGCTGAGAAGAGATTTGAACCCCAGTCTCTCAGAGTCCAAGTCCAGTGCTCAAACGGGGGTGTCAAACTCAGTTTCATCTTGGACCGCATCAGCATTATAGTTGCCCTCAAGGGGCCAGTTATATTTGTAAGACTATATAAATGTATCTACTCTTTTATCTATGGCCCTTTCCACACAGGGCAATTAAAACGGCGCAGAGCGACCTCGAACGGAGGTCGTCTGCACCGTGGAGTGGACTGGGTCGGACTACTTTTCGTAGTTCCGCACCTCAGTCCGCTCCAAAGCGACCGGAAGTGGTCGCGCAGCATGCTTTTTAAAAACCTCTTTTAAGAGGTTTTTCAAAAACACGGAGCGCGCGACTCCGTGTTGCTCCGTCACCGCGCTCCAGTGCAGATTTGCCGGGGGCGGGCTTTAGGCCAGCGAGCTTCTCCACCAACCGGAAGCCGCCATTTTGGACGCCGGAGCAGTGCGGAGCGACGAGCTCGCACTGCTCCTCGTCCCGACGGACCCGATCGGACCCACGAAAAAGCCGGTGAGTAGCGTTTCTACGCATTTCCTTCCCCACGTGTGGAAAGGGCCTGTATTAAATAATTGCCTCTGCATTCGATTATTACTGGTTTCAGTAATAACTAGTTCTGAAACTAGAAGTCTAGGAAAAATAATGGCAGGCAGATATTCAAGTGTACAACTATTGTACAATTTGTTGAAAAATGAGTTTTGAAAACAGAAAGTATTTTTTTTTAATCAGCAGGCAAATATTACCAAGCACTGTTTATTACATTAACTTTGATTAACTTTTCAGTCCCAGTTGAGACAGGCAGAACAAAAAATTGTGCTCTAATCTAATGTGCAATCTGTGGCATAAGGAGCTGATAAGGCGATGTTGCCTGGCCTTGTACATTCTTGGACATTTTGGGGCTGTTTGATCATAGTTTATGGTCCCTATACCTCTGTAATGTGACATAGAATTGGTTAGTATATCCAAAGTGTGCCGCTTTCTCCTCTCCAGACCCCCTCTGTGTCTCTTTCTGCTCTCCCTCCCCGTGGCTCTTTCTGCCCCCCCTGCCCCTCTCTGTGCCTGGTGAGCCCGATCCCCACATTGCAGGCCCCTGGTTGTCCCTATTCTGATGAGGGGCTCAACAGCCAGAACTCACGATCTACTTCTACTTCTGACTGCTCCTCTGTCCAATTCTTGCAAACTGTGTGGAGTGTTGCCATGGTAACCTGCGGCAACACTCTGATGGCGCAACTTGGACAGAGGAGCAGTCAGAAGTAGAAGTAGATCGTGAGTGCTGGCTGCTGGGCCCCCTCTTCAGGATACCAGCAGCTGGGGGCCCACAATGTGGGGATTGGGCTCACCGCAGCTACAGGAGAGGTGTGAGGGCCACATGAAATGGCTTGGCGGGTCAGATTCAGCCTACAGGCCTTATGTTTGACACATGTGCAATATACCATGCTGGTTCTCCCTTTAAGTTTATTCATGGTAACCCTGTCCTGGAGTTTTAGCAAATTTATTCGGGGGGGGTTGCCTTTGCCTTCCTTTGAGGCTGAGACAGTGGGACATGCCCAAGATCACCTAGTGGGTTTCCATGGCTGAGTGGATATTTACCCTAGTCTCACGGAGTCTTAGGGGCAAACTCAAAGCACTACACCATGTTGGCTCTCAGCATATACAGCTAGATCTATAGATATGACTTTGTTAAAAACAGACAATTGTTTCCACTCCCTCTTCCCTAGGCTATATTACCCCACCCTGTAGACTCTACCCCGAGGAGCATAATTCTTTATATTAAACATAGTGAGCCATAGAGGTCTACCGGAGGGTCACGTAGGCAACTGAGCTATGGGAAACAGATCAAAGGTTAAAATTAGCACTGGTTCCCGTCACGTATCCTAGGTGAATGTCGGAAATGGTTCACACAAACCATTTAAATGGCCTTTCAGCAATAATAGCGCCAACAGGAGACAAGAGGTCTCTGGGATCAAATTAACAGCCAGGAATATTACACCTTGGATGCTTGCATCCCCAGACGAGATGGCAATCTTGCGGGAACTACAAAGATGCCTGGCTGTATTTTCTTTATATTACAAAGCTGAAATTCGTCTTTATAAAATCTAGCCATCTCGTCTTTCCCAGGAAAGAGTCTGCCCCCCCCCGCATGCTTCCCTATAACTAGACCCCCTTTTTTGTATCGCTCTTCGGAGCCCCCAGATTGAGAAAGAGAGAGATCCCCACGCTGTCTGTTTTTCTGAAGAGCTCCCCTCAGTCGTTGCACTGAGTAGGTTTCAACTTGTGTCTTCAGGATTTCTTGTCAGGTAGTATTACCCAAAACCCCTATGCCTCTCTTAATTTTCACTTCTTTTTAAATTTCTATAGCCCTTGTACGCTTGTGTGAGTGAATGCAACAGTGTGCTTGTGTGGATTTTGACATCTTTTCCAATAAAATACTGAAAGTTGAACAGTTAGCCTAGTTCTCTGTGATCCGACTCCGTAAAACATTGGGTTTAAAAGATCCTGCTGAAATTTATCCTGCCTTTTGTTTGCCAGGCAGTGCTGGCTAATTTCCTAACTTAAACATTTTGGCGCGCATCGGGAATCCCCCTAAGGGACCCCCAGCAGACAAGGTAACAGCTAGTAGGGTTTGCTTAACTTATTAAGATGTTTTGGAAATACCTTAAAAAGTATATGTATTTTAAAGAAACAGATACAGGAAGAAAGAAAAAGACAGACAAAGCACATGAAATATAAAGAATAGAAAAGTGACTTCTGATTTTCTTCTTGGTAGTTATAAACATAAGTACTATAATCTTACCCCTCATTTAAAAAAAAAAAATTCTTATTACACTTCTGATAAGCCAGTCCTACTAATTCTCGAAACTCACTGTTATCAAGTCTTCTTCCTTTTATTTTTATTTTTTTATTTTTGTTTTGCAAAAAGTCAATCAGAGGCTCCCAATGATAGGTTTGCCTTAGGATCATCATAAATCCGAAACAACTTGAAGGCACACAAAACACACGGAGGCCATTTCCGCACTAGCCTGTTGTAGCGCGATGATTCCACTTTCAACATCCTCTGGAATCCTGGGGTTTGCAGTTTCGGGAGGGGCCTCCCGAAACTGCAAACCCCAGGATTCCAGAGGATGTTGAAAGTGGAATCATCGCGCTACAACAGGCTAGTGCGGAAATGGCCACAATCCCTCTTTGGAGGTCTTTAAAGAGAGGTTGGATGAGCATCTCTCAGGAGTGTTTCAGTTGTGCAGTCATGCACGAAAGGGGGTTGGAATAGATGGCCTTTGTCCTCCCTTCCAACTCTACCATTCTATGCTTCTAATCAATTTTTAATCAAAAATCAACGGCTAAACAAAAGATCATATCAGAAGAGCTAATTGTTTGGGGCAGCCAAACGCAACGAGACTCACCTGAGCCTCCCACAATGCCAACGTTTTGAGATCATCGGGGTTCATCTGTTTTGTACTCCCTCCCACTTTGGTCACCGTCTGTCCCACAAAGGGAGAGCAGAGGAGTTGAAACTTCTTCACCGACGGGCCTTCCGGCATTGCAGAAGGAGGGAAAAGGCCAGGGAGCCAGCTGAGGTCCAGAGACTCTGAGCAGTAAAACTTAAACCTGGAAAGTACATCAAAAATAATAGTTCTATGCAGCAAAATTTCCACTGATAGCAGGACTTCTAAAACAATCTCTGGATCAGACCAAGGATGAGTAAAGCCGCCAAATTTCATCGCGGATTTTCTTACAGTCGCACGACTGTGGATTGTCTACTCAGGTGAAAGCCTCTTCTTATGAGGTCATTAAGATGGTCAAATGGCCAAATCCATCATTTTCTGATTTTTCTGCTTTAAGCAACTGTGGCACCAAGTGATACGCGAACCCACAGTTGGCGGTTACTCCAGAGGTAGGACTTGAACTCCCCCCGATATCCTAAGGGTTACCCCCAAACTCTTAAAACTGTTAGGATTACCACCGATCCCTCCCTTAAGTTAAGAGGTGACATGATAGCCATGTTCAAATATTTGAAAGGATGTCACATGGAGGATGGAGCAAACCTGTTTTCTGCTGCTCCAGAGACTAGGGCACGGAGCAACGGCTTCAGGGAAAGAGATACCATCTAAACAGTAGGAAGAATTTCCTGATAGTAAGGGCAGTTTGACAGTGAAATATGCTCCCTCGGAGTGTGGTGGAGTGTGCTTCTTTGGAGGTTTCTCAACAGAGGCTGGATGGCCATCTGTCGGGAATGCTTCGATGGTGTCTTCCCGCATGGCAGAATGGGGTTGGTCTGGATGGCCCTTGGAGTTTCCTCCAACTCTATGATTCTACACACCAGCTCAGATCGAAATGTAGACGCCATGCTGTACCATGAAAGCCATTCACACGTGCATGCACACTTTGACACGACACGCGTCCAGTAAACAAGGGCTGTACTGTGCGCACGTGAGCGCCCTTTTGCGTTTTCCAACTTTACTCAACCAACCTGGATTCGAACTCACTCTCTTGCTCGCTGTCACTCTTTCCCGAAGTCGGCTTGCGACCGGCCTCCACTCAGAGAAGATCCGCGCTTTCCCACAGAGGATGGTGGCACGCAAATGGTTAAACCCTTCCCGCGTTCGGGTCACTTTCTCCGCCCAGCTGTACAGGCAGACCTAAGCAGTAGAGCACCGAGCAGCGCCTCTGCAGAGCGATCGATCGCCCCGCTCCCCGGCTCCAGCCTTGTGCACGACCGAGGGCAGCTGCAGAAGCTGGAAGCTTTTGATCTCCAAATGCAAATACAGATTACTGTATTGGAAGCAGAGGACGAAGTAGCCCCTTTCAGGCTACTGCTTTCTCTAAAAATCTGGCGCCTTCACGCCCTCCAACATTTTATGGATGAAAACTGGGACACATAAGCCCCTGAGGAACATCGGAGTATAGTTAAGATGATGAGAGGCGTTAATGAAAAACACAAAAAACTGCTATTTTAAGTAGGCCTATCTCAGCTAACAAAGGCCATTTCCACACTACACTTTTGTAGCGCTGTTATTCTCTGGATGAGACTTCTAATGGCCCCTCCCTAAACTGCAAACCCCAGGATTCCACAGGATGTTGAAAGTGGAATAAAAGCACTATAACAGTGTAGTGCAGAAATGACCCACATGTTCTCTCCATCTCAAAGGTCAAAGCCTCTGAGAAAGAAGCTCTTTTTTATGAAATCTTTTTATACCCCCAACCCCCTGTTTTCTGCCTTGTCCTCTGTCTAGCTGGAAGATTTTTTAGCAGCATTAGCAATGGGAGAATGGGGAAGGAAAGCTGGAGAAACACAGAGTTTCAGGAGTGTGTTGAGATCTAGAAGGTGTCTACAATAAGCAACACAAGAAAACATGAGCCAGAGAACAGTTCTCTAACCAATCCTACAGCAGCTGTGAGTGCAGTCTTACCAGGGCAACAGGCTATCTCATCAGCTCCCTCCTTCAGCATGTTAAAAGAGGCATAGATGTATAAGCTTGGCTACCAAAGTGGAAATCATAAGAAAAGTGGAGGCTGGTGAAAGAACAGTCATTCCTGGGAGCAGTTTTGAAGAAGGCTTCAAGCGGTCTCTAGAATATTTTCAAAATATTTTTGCTTAGTCTTGCAAGGTTTACCTGGTCTGGTGGTCTCATTCCCCATGTCAGTTTTGTCAACTTTGATTAAAAAGTTTGCTGAACTACACTGAACTAGGTTTTTTTTTTTGCGGGGGGGGAGAGGTTGGGAGGGTTGAAACTATCCCTATTCTTTCCACGTTGTTTCTGCTTCTGGTTCCACGTTTTCTAGTAAAGAAGAGCATGGGGAAGCGTGAGTTTACTGGGAAGAGCAGGAGTCCACGGCCATTTCCGCACTGCCTTGTTATACTTCAACATCCTGGGGAATTCTGGGGTTTGTAGTTCACTGAGGCCAAAGAGCTCTCTGGCTGAGAATTCTAAATGCCCCTCCCTGAACTGCAAACCCCAGGATTCCATGGGATGTTGAAAGTGGAATAATAGGGCTATAACAGTGTAGTGCAGAAATGACCCACATGTTCTCTCCATCTCTCCTACTGAGTTAACTACTTTACACTTTGAACTCAGTTGGCAGCAACTGAAGTAAACAAAAAAAAAAAAAAAGGCAGGAGAAGTGGGAGAAGAAGAGAAAAACTGAGACATTTTATAAGAATCTGAGAAGATGGGACGGCAGAGAATGATCTGGGCCTCTCTGCCAAATCGGGATAGCTGAGAGAGCCAGCATGGTTTGAGTGTTGGACAACAACCCTTCCTGAAGATCAGGGTTTGATTTCCCACTTGGCCATGGAAACCCACTGTGTGACCTTGGGGACATCACACACTCTCAGCCCCAGAAAATCCCTTAGGGTCACCATAACTCAGAAATGACTTGAAGGCACACAACAACAACAATAACAGCAGTAGGTTTATCTGCAAAGCAACTCCCTGGAACAATGCTGTTTAGAAAAAAGAATGAGGTAAGATGCTGGTTTATTTTGGGACAATACAGTGTGTGTCCAAATGGTGTCCTTTTGGATTACAGCTCCCAGAAAGTTGTCATCCAAAAAGTAACTCTTCCTAGTGCTCCAAAACTATCATCCCAAATAGATCCGCTCTGGACAGAGGGGGGGGGGGAGGGAGGAAAGGAAAAAAAAAGGAAAACAGCCCTACATTTGTGTGAAATTCAGGACATGCTCTCTTAGGGCACACAAGCAATTTCTGTCTTTTCTTCACTTTTCTGTACCTTAACTGATACCTTAACTGTTGCCAGAGTGACACCAGCCAGGTAGATTGGACAACAGTTCTCATCATCCCCACCCTATTGCATGCTGGCTGAAGGCAATGGGGGTTTTAGGCTACGTGGTGCCGGGCTGGGAAAGTTTAAGGTACATAATAGTAAGCCAGACGTTGCCTGTATGTCATAGTGAACATATCTCTAAATATTACAAAGGCATGTGGTACCTGGCATGCCTAGATGTCTTGAACTACAACCCCATCATCCCCAGAAAGCCCATTGGCTGGGGATTCTAGGAACTCATCTGGCAGGCAATGTACAGGGGAAGTCTGATTTTACTTGAGGTAGGCAGGGGCTGTCCTGGACCCCCGATAGATGCCTTCTCCATTACCTAGTACCTAATCCTTTTCTAATAATATATCCAATTTCTGTATATGGTTGTGAAAGCTGGACAGTGAAGAAAACAAAATTCTCTGAAATGTGGTGCTGAAGGAGAATTCCATGGACACCTTAGCCTGCTAAAAAGACAAATGAATGGGTCCTAGAGCAAATCAAGCTTGAACTCTCCCTAGAAGATGCCTAAACTGAGGCTGTCATACTTTGGCCATATCATGAGAAGACATGCGTCCCTAGAACAGACAATAATGCCTAGGAAAAGAGAAATTATATGTATGTATTATGCATTACAGGTGGATTCAATCAAGGAAGCCACAGCTCTGTGCTTGCAAGACTTGAGCAGGGTGGTTGATAATAGGGTAACCTGGATATCTTTCATTCATCTAGTTGCCATAAGTAGAAACTGACCTGATGGCAAGTAACAACAATCCTTTTTACATGATGATGCCAGGAGTTGAACCTGTGACCTTGGCATGTGCCACCCAAGTCTCCATTTTAAACTGTTGTGAAAGATTATGGAAAGCCGTCTTCTCTGTGAATTGCTTACAGAGTCCAGCCCTGGTCAAAACGGTGGCCGGAACCTTTTCTTTTAATTGACATTGGAAGAGTTCAAGCATGAAACACACTCATCTTTTTTTAGAATTCCACTTTATTGTGCCATTTGCTATTCCACTTGATCTGAGATAGGTAAAGACATGATTTATTTTCTCTGAAACCTGCTCGACAACATTACAACATGGCCATGGCTGCCTCAGACAGAGCTCAGTTTGTTTTTTCTAAGAGTGAAGATGTAAACAATCAGCATATTTCCACATTGTGATTCCCATCAAAAGAAAAAATTATATGGGAATCATATTGTGAAAACGATTTGATCAATGATCTCTTGGCCTTGGAAATAATAAGCTGGTTGAAGAATGTCGGCCAACTGCAGTCCACCATTTGGGATATCTTCTCATAGCAGAACAAGGTATTTGTCCATCTCGTCCAGTGCAGGAGCTTGGAAAAGTTACATTTATTGGACTGAAGCTCCCAAAACTTACTCTCAACCAAAAAAAAGTTGCCAGGCAGGGGCAAAGGAATTCTAGGGGCTGTAGTCCAAAAAAGTAATGTCCTTTCCACCTTGAGGCTGGAATTTTTTTTAATTTATTTTTTTAACAGACACATCCCAGAATCCACCAGCCAGCATCACCACTTATCGAGGGATTCTGGTAGCTATAGTCCAAAAGAGTAACTTTTCTGCCCCATAATGACCAAGAGCCTCAAACAAGAACTCCTCATCCATTTGCTTGATTCTTCTCCCCTCCTTTCTTCTTTTCTTGTTCTTTCTTAAAAACCAACAATACCACAGATTTAACCCAGGACATGGAATGCATGATTGTACCATTTAGCCATGGGAATTATCCAACACCAGAGAATGGGGTGAGGTTGCCAACTGACCAGAGCCCTGTGCAGTTCTTGTATTGTTGTTGCTGCTCTTCTGCAACATCCTAATCTGCTATCTGAGAAGCAAGATAAATTTTTCCAGCTGCGGACAAAGACCTGCCTGAACCACCTCTAAATCTTGACAGGCAGTTCAAAGTGCAGGAGCAGGGTGAAGACAATGACAATCCTACCAGTGGGTGGTAAGAATCTCATTTAACCTTTATTTAGCTCTGGTGGTAGGCATGGCAGCATGGAAGAGGGGTTGAATTTGGGCTCAAAGGAATGGATTTGCTTGCCATTGGGGAGTTCTTGCAGCTTATCTAGGCAATTTTTCCATATTTTCCTTCAAGTTCTGCTTGAATGGTGGAGGGGAGAATTTAAGAGCAGTAGAAAGTCTCCCCTTCAGCTTGATGCCAGGTAAGGAATTGTGGAACTATTTCCACAGTAAGAAAAATTAGATTCATCATTAGCAACAGAAGGGGAAAAATAATCAAAGTGACAGAAATGTAGTGAATTTAACACTGGCACCTGCTGCAGGGAGCTGTCAGATTGCTAGATCTATGGGGTCCCTTAGGCATTAGTGGAACCCACTGATCACAGCTGCGCCTGGAGTCAGAAACCTGGGGGATCTTTCTTACACCTTCCAAAAGCTTGTCAAATTTTTTGACCCTTTTCCAAGTCGTCAGCTTTGCATTTCTTGTGGGATTTGTACTGTAGCTTATTAAGGAGACCCGGTCCTAGATTTGGAGAAAGCCAGGAGTGAAGGTGGAGTAAGGTGATCCATTCAGTTTTGCAGAAATCTTTCTATCAGATAGGACTACCACAAAATCTAGGTCAGCAGCTAGTTTGGAGGCAGAGTCCTTTGAAAACTGAATGGGCAAGAGGAGGGGATAAGGCCTCAATCTATCCTGATAACTACCCAGGAGCCTAGATTCATCACCCGTCAGGCTGCTCACGCATACCCTCCTTTTGCCTCCAGGGTTGGCCGCTGAGTGGACAAAGTCCACCCTCCCCAGCAGGACAGATTTTGCACAATGGCTGCCACTTGCTGATTCCCCACCTGAGAAATAATTGGGACGTTGCCGAATCGTGTCCATCTAGTTCTCATTCTGTTTTACTTTTCATCACAAAAAGTGCCACCCCCTATTTTATAAGACCAATGGGCAAAGATGTCTTTCAGATGTCACGGCTTTGCAACTCCTCGCATCTTCATCACTGGCTATGCTAGCCAGAGCTGATGAAAGTCGCAGTCCAACAGCATCTGGAGAGCTACGCTTTGCCTAGCCCCATTTTGTGGTCCTTGTGCCTATTCAGCCTATTATGATTCCATCCATCCACCCCTTTATTTATAGTCTGCCTTTCTCCCCGTCTGGGGCTCGACATGGCTCACAAAATCTGAGAAGGCCTCTTTCTACCCTGGTAACTACCCATGGTTCCATCCTATGGAATCCTGAGATTTGTAGTTTGGTGAGGCCAAAGAGCTCTCTGATTGAGAATTCTAAATGCCCCTCCCTAGACTGCAAATCCCAGGATTCCACAGGATGTTGCCATGGCAGCTTAAGTGGAATCCTGGTGCTTTAATTGTGTGGTGTGAATGGTCTCTGGGTCGCACAGGGGTTTTGATTTTTCAACACTGCAGCCATTTCTGCACTACACTGTTATAGTGCTATTATTCTACTTTCAACATCCTGTGGAATTCTGGGGTTTGTAGTTTACTGAGGCCAAAGAGCTCTCTGGCTGAGGGTTCTAATGGCCCCTCCTTAAACTTCAAATCCCAAGATTCCATGGGAGGTTGAAAGTGGAATAATAGCACTATAAGGGCGTAGTGTGGAAGTGGCCTTGGTGACTCAAGGCTTGCTGTGTGAAGAGCCTTATTTTCTGCAAGCCACACTGGGCAAGACGGAAGCTCCGCCGAAGCTATTTTTCCATCAGTGAATGACTCCTTCGTACACATACAAGTCATCGTCACTTCATATCAGGGTTCTCCAGCCTGTACAAGAGGTTTTCTTGCACGTGAGGACCAGCTGTATGGAAAAGTTGTTCACACAGCCAAATCTCTATATCAGCGACGGGTAATGGCATGGGGGCTGCACTTCACAGAATAAACCCACATGTCCCTGTGTCCCTCTGCAGTCCCTCTTAAAATGGTGGCACGGCACCATTTTGAGAGGGACTGCAGAAGGAAGTGGAGTTATTTGGTAGTATTATTTGGATGCTTTTAGGGATGGGGTGAGATTTTTCACGTGTTTTGTGTGCATTTCTGAGGCCTTCGGTGTGCTTTTCAGGCAAGAATTGCTTGCAAATCGTACTGAATTTTTTTAAAAAATTGGGGAGTTGGGAGGCTTTGAGGGACCCTTCAAGAAAATTTAGGGCTTGCCTCAAGGAGCCTGCAGGCTGCAGCGTACCCACAACTCTTCCGGCTGATCTTGGAGTGAGCACTTTTCATGTTAGGTCAATCCTAGGAGGATGTCTGTTCCCCGAAACGTTTTGACGAAAGCAGGAATCTTGAATAGATGATGAAAGTCAAAAAAGGAGAAGAAATATGGCTGTCCAGGACACTGTGGGCAGATTTTTTGTTTGTTTGTTTTCCTTGGAAAAGAATTAATAACTTCTGTCCATTGTCCTAAAAGAAGCTAAGATTTCAGAGCCGCAGCTGGCCAAAATGTTTCCGTCCTTTTCAGTCGTCGTGAAGTTCGGTGGCCGTCTTCGCCGAGGTGAATCCAAAGATGGACACTCTAGCCTTCAGAAAAGCCACTGTCAAACATCGGGCTGGTTCTTCTATTAGGATCAGTATACCCTTCGAGAAAATGGGCAGGGAAATTAACAAAAACCCAAGAGGAGAAAAGCAATTGCTCAATGGCTGTGGTTCGCCTATGTGTCGTGAGCATCCGTGGAGGGCAGAAGGTGGTTATGCCGTGATGATGTCACCGTGGCTCTCACCTAAGACCAGGCCGTTCCATGAGTCTTGCTTGGTGCTATTCTGGGGAGACTGACTGACGGCCGCTTGGTAAGCCTGCGGGGAAAGTTTGAGGGACGCCATGGTGGAGTGAAGAGCGGAGCCGTGCCCGGACATTGTAGTGAGCGAGAATGCCTGCAGTGGGGGGAAATCAGGGGAGGTGGAGAGAGAAAGGAGAAAGCAGATGGTTAGTAGAAGCATGGAGGCGAAATAGGATACCCTCCAACAGTTCTCGGATGAAAACCAGGGCACACATGGCCAAGGAACATGAGAGTGCATTCAAGATAGCAAATTATTAATGAGGAAGAACACACGAGCCAGGAGGGGCGGCAAAAGTTTGCTTTTGTCTGAGTCCACTGGGAAGAGAAGGATAAGATTTTTCCTGCTCCTTTTCTCTCTCTGCTGCTGAGCTGAGTGCAAATTCCTTTTGCTCGTTGAACTCAGCTTGCAGCAACTGAAGTGAGCAGAGGATAAAGGAGTATTTTGGTTGCCCTTTCCTATAACTTTTCCAACTGGCTTCAGAAGGCGGCATTCAGTACTCTAAATTGGCCCACGGTACAAATTTGCATAAGGGCTCTTATCAGTCAGCACTTTTATCCTCTCAAACGGGTGGTTCTTAACCTTTTCTTTACTAGGTATCCCTCGTAAATATAGTTTGTTGCCGCCAAGACTTAACTCAAGATCTAAATATTTCAATTTGGATTTAAATATTCAAATATTTATGTCAACATGCAAATGTTTGTTTGTTTATTAAAGGCCTCTGGAGACTCAGATTCAAATCCTGCTCAGACACTGGGTGACCTTGGGCAAGTCACATCCTCTCAGCCTCAGAAGAAAGCAAAGGCAAACCCCCTCTGAACAAACCTTGCTAAAAAAAAAACCCAACTGTGATAGGTACATGTTAGAGCGGCCATATGTCAGAAGTGACTTGAAGGCACACAACAAAGTTCTGCTGACAGGGGGAGGTTCTTTCTAGCCATCATCATCATCTAGCCATCTCTCCCCTTTGAAAACTCACTTACGGTGACCCTAAGGCCTTATCATGTGGATTTTCTTGGCAAGAAATTTTGCCTTTGTCTTTCTCTGAAGCTGAGAGAATGTGACTTGCCTGAGGTCACCCAGTGGGATTCCATGACTGAGCAGGGATTCAAACTCTGGTCTCCAGAGTCATAGTTGGGGCACACACATGTCAGTTGCTGTGTCCTTTTTGTCAGGGGTACATAGCAAGAAGGTGCAGCTCCTGAAACTTCTCCCTTGGCACCTGTACACACACACACACACACACACACACACACACACACACACTGCTGTGTCCCTGTTGCTTCCACTGTTCTGGGGTCCAGTAGTAGGTCTTCACAGACCCCCTGTGAGGGCTCCACAGACCCCCAGGAGTCCCTGGGCCCCAGGACAAGAACCACTGCCAAACAAAACTTCTTCCATGTAAATAAAAGGATGAGTATTTTAGCCTAGCACTGGCTGGCTTAATTTGATCGGGGGAAGCAGGAAAATGCTTCAAGTTCCATGTAGGAGGGATGTTTTTAAAATGTGGCAAACGCAGACAAAGACAAGAATTGGGCCCCAACGTGCTGCACAGTGGAAGACTTGGATCTACGATTTAAATCTCTAAGATTTAAAGATAGAGACTTTGACAATCGAAGGAGTGCCTTTCCGTATTTATACCAGCCCATGGATTGAGGTCATGTTGTCCCACAAGTGGGGACATTACAGTGTGGGAAGACATGGGAAAAGGCCTACTGTATTCAGGTAAGGCATGGCAATTGTGGAATGCCCTCTCCTTGGAAGTCCAGTTGGCACCAATGTCAGTATCTTTCTTGCACCAAGTCAAGACATGGCAGGATGCTTTCTCTGCTGTGGCACCCCATTTGTGGAATGCCTTCCCCTTGGAGGGGTATTGGGGATGGATGGGAGTGGATGAGGGAGTGGAGGGCATGCTGATCAAATTTGCAGATGATACCAAACTGGGAGGGGTTGCTAACACACCAGAGGATAGAATCAACTTTCAATACGACCTTGACAGATTAGAGAGCTGAGCCAAAGCTAACAAAATGAATTTCAAGAGAAAGAAATGTACGGTCCTGCACTTGGGCAGAAAAAATGAAAGTCACAAGTATAGGATGGGGGACATGTGGCTGGATAGCAGTACGTGTGAAAAGGATCTAGGAGTCTTGGTAGATCACAAGCTGAACATGAGTCAGCAGTGTGGCGCAGCAGCCAAGAAAGCCAAAGCGATTCTTGGGTTTCATCAATAGGAGTATGGTGTCTAGATCGAGGGAGGTAATGGTACCACTCTATTCTGCATTGGTTAGGCCTCATTTGGAATACTGTGTCCAATTCTGGGCACCTCAATTCAAGAAGGATGTCGCCAAGCTGGAACGTGTCCAGAGGAGGGCGACCAAAGTGGTGAAGGGTTTGGAAGCCATGCCCTATGAAGAACGCCTTAGGGAGCTGGCTATGTTTAGTCTGCAGAAGAGAAGGTTAAGAGGGGACATGACAGCCATGTTTAAATATTTGAAGGGATGTCATGTTGAGGAGGGAGCAGGCTTGCTCTCTGCCGCTCCAGAGACTAGGACTAGGAGCAATGGATTCAAGCTGCAGGAAAGGAGATTCCACTTGAACCTCAGGAAGAACTTCCTGATGGTCAAAGCTGTCTGGCAGTGGAATATGCTGCCTTGGAGTGTGGTGGAGTCTCCTTCTTTGGAGGTTTTTAAGCAGAGGCTGGATGGCCATCTGTTGGGAATGCTTTAATAGGTGTTCCTGCATAGCAGGGGGTTGGACTCGATGGCCCCTGAAGTCTCTTCCAACTCTATGATTCTATGATGGTTTCATCCCAGCCCCAAGCTAAAACATGGCATCTTATGAAAGCTTTTTGGGGCTTAACTAACTTTAAACATACATGAAAAAACTTTTTAGTTCTTGTGGCCTTTTCAGCTGTTTTTACTCATCATGTTTGGAATGTTTTCATCTTGTTCTGGCTATTTTGCTGTTTCTAATCATAGAATCATAGAATCATAGAAATGTAGAGTTGGAAGAGACCCCAGGGGCCATCCAGTCCAACCCCCTGCCATGCAGGAACACCCTCAAAGCACTCCCAACAGATGGCCATCCAGCCTCTGCTTAAAAACCTCCAAAGAAGGAGACTCCACCACACTCCATTGAAGCAGCAGATTCCATTGCCGGACAGCCCTGACCGTCAGGAAGTTCTTCCTGAGGTTCAGGTGGAATCTCCTTTCCCGAAGCTTGAATCCATTGCTCCTTGTCCTAGTCTCTGGAGCAGCGGAAAACAAGCCTGCTCCCTCCTCGACATGACATCCCTTCAAATATTTAAACATGGCTATCATGTCCCCTCTTAACCTTCTCTTCTGCAGACTAAACATACTCAGCTCTCTAAGTCTATCCTCACAGGGCATGGCTTCCAGACCTCTCACCATTTTTGTTGCCCTCCTCTGGACCTGCTCCAGCCTGACCATGTCCTTCTTGAATTGGGGTGCCCGGAACTGGACACAGTATTCAAGATGGGTCTAACCAAAGCAGAGTAGAGTGGTACCAGTACCTCCCTCGATCTAGACACCACACTCCTATTGATGCAGCCGAGAACTGCATTGGCTTTCTTGGCTGCCGCTTCACACTGCTGACTCATGTTCAGCTTGTGGTCTATTAAAACTCCTACGTCCCTTTCACACGTACTGCTATCCAGCCACGTGTCCCCCATCCTGTATTTCTGTATTCCATTTTTTCTACCTAAGTGTAGGACCTTACACTTCTCTCTGTTGAATTTCATTTTGTTAGCTTTGGGCCAGCTCTCCAATCTATCCAGGTCATTTTGAATTTTGATCCTGTCCTCTGGCGTATTAACAACCCCTCCCAATTTGGTGTCATCTGCAAATCTGGATGGTTTTCCATTGCTTGCTGTTTTAGGTGCCCTTTGACTTGAAATCTCATGATGATGGTGGCAGGATATAAATATTTTAATTAAATAATCCGTAATGAAAAAGATTCACCTGAGGAATAGGGCTGAGGTGCCCATAATGAGATGAAATCCCTGGTTCCGTCTTGATAGGGCGCATTTCTTCAGTGGTGGTCGTCGTTGTGGTGCTGGTGCAGGGCGCTGAGCTGATAGCTGAGGTAAGGTTTCCATTATTACTGGCTGATCCTAGGTAAGGGTGAGGACAAGAAGTGGGGAAGAAGAAACCTTGTTAAATCAGATCCTTCCTGAGAACCGGTATGGTTGGGGCTGCCAGCATGCTCCATGTTAATGGAGCAGCGAACCTACTCTGGATGTTATTTCAGGCTTTCAAGGAGCTCTTCAAGATGCTGAACCCATTTTAAGGAAACAGTTTGGCACCATGGATAGCTCCTTTGAAGTCATCTATAAAACCTGGAATGGATTCATACTGCACCACTGACATGGAAGCCACTCCTGACTGTAGTATACTGGGTAGGATGTCAGACTTAAGACCTGACAGATCTAGGCCTATATCAGAACATACAGGGGCCCTTTCTCACTACACATTTGTTGCACTGTGATTCCACATTTAGCTGTCATGATTCCATCCTCTGGAATCCTGGGATTAGAAATTCAGGTATTTAGAATTCTCTGCCATGGGCACGCAGCCAGGGTAGTTAAAATGGAATCACAGTGATATAGAGGGTGAGTATCAGCTTATTCAAAATGCTTGGGATCAGAAGTGTTTTGGATTTTGGATTTTTTCAGATTTTTGGAAGACCTGTATTCACATATACATAAAATACAGTACAGGAGATCTCTGGGGAGCCCGTGAACGAATGAGTAGGAATGTCATAGCCACTGCTTTGTGCTGAGCACGGCACTTGGATTTTGGCCTTTTTGCAGATCCTCATGCTTCTCTCCACCCTCAAATCTCATTTGTCATGTATTGAATGAGATGCAAGGCTGGAAAGAGACTGAGGATCTGGGAGACAAATGAGGAGAAGTGCCACAACTGTCATCATCGAAGCAGAAGTGGGCAGCTGATGCCACACAGTTTCAGGTTTGGGAGGTTTTCGGATTTCCAGATAAGGGATATTCAACCTGTGGTTGGGTAGTGTGAAAAGGCCACTTATTGTGTCTGCATCTGGAAGCTAGGGCCATTTCCACACTACACTATTATGGTGCTATTATTCTACTTTTAACATCCTGTGGAATTCTGGGGTTTGTAGTTTACTGAGGCCAAAGATCCCCCTCCTTAAACTGCAAATCCCAGGATTCTATAGGATGTTGAAAGTGGAATAACAGCACTATAACAGTGTAGTGTGGAAATGGCCTAAGTCAGATTGGGCCTGGATAATAGCTGGAGGGGAGACCACTAGGGGAGACTAGAAATCTCCAGGTAGGAATAGGAGAGAATTCTGCCTGAAACCTTATTTGCTTTCAATATTAGACTAGGTAGGCCACTGATCTGATTGGGTGTAAGGCAGCCTTCTGTGTCCTGCTCTGAGCCATGAAACTCAATTGGTTAACCTGGGCCAGGTTCTCCCTCTTTGCCCACCCCCTCTGTGTTTGGTCCACCAAACAGGATTGCTGTGAATATAAAGAGGAAAGGAGTCAGAGAATCAGGTAAACCATCTTGAATCCACTATGCATAAGTGTAACTAACAAAATGAGCATAAATGAACAAATTATGGAAAAAATCATTAAGCCTTGGGGCAGTTGGTGTGAAAAGTTCAGAAAGTGTTCCGTTTTTTAATCTCAAGGAGGTAACATCAGTGAAAACAGCTTGGATCATCACTGAGATGGTCTTTCAGAGCTTGATTTGGAAAAGTTACTCCTGTTACAACAGTGGCCATACTGGCTGGGGGATGATGTGAGCTTCAATTTTTAAAAAAGTAATCTTCTGGAATCCTATAGGCTTTTACTAACGTAACTTTAAGTATGCTTAGCTAAGGACCAGAGGCACTAAGAAAACTGGTTAGTGAATTGCAAAGATAAATTATCAGGACACCAAGAGCTCCTTATGTGCACTGGGACTGGTGTGCGTCAGTGCACAGTGCATGTGAGGCACTTTGCCAGCTCTGCTATGTCATGACATAACAGCAGCCCTCTACTGGATACTAACATTATAAAACTGACCAATTCTAATTTTTGCACTTATGAAAACATAAGATCCATTTAGGATTCCAGCCATGGCATCACTAAAATTACATTTGTCACTGCTTGCTGCTGGGTCATTTGGGATGATGGAATCTCAAGGCAACCTGTAATTGGGTAGTGTGAAAGGTCCTCAAAAGCAAGATCCTCTTCCCCAAGCTGGGTATAGATATGGAAGCCAACATCCCTTCTTTGGAACAGTTGTGAGACTTAGGTTGTTGTGGGCTTTCCGGGTTTTGAGGCCATGATCTATTAGTATTTTCTCCTGATGCTTCACCTGCATCTGTGGCTGGCATCTTCAGAGGATATGGTGGCATGGAAGTGAACCAGAGTATATATACTTGTGTAGTCCCCTGGGTGGGAGGGAGCAATTTGCACGTGTTACAGTTGGCCTATTGTTAAATGGGATATCCCCCGGGGTTGTATTGTTAGTCAGGGGATATACATAACAGTGCATTAAGTACATTAGCAGTCCATTGTGTTGTTCCCTGTAGAGGGACCTCCAGGGTCTAGGTGGTGTTCATTGCCATGTTTTTGAGTCTTGATTTTCGTGTTCTTCAGTACTGGTAGCCAAGTTTTGTTTACTTTCCGAGTTTCTTCTTTCCTGTTGAAATTGTCCATGTGTGTATGGATTTCAATGGACTCTCTGTGCAGTCTGACATAGTAGTTGTCAGAATGATCCAGAATTTCTGTGTTTTCAAAAAGCATTCTGTCTCCAGGTTGGTTTATAAAATGTTCTGCTACTGCTGATTTTTCTGGGTGGATCAGTCTGCAGTGTCTTTCATGTTCTTTGATTCGTGTTTGGACGCTGTGCTTTGTAGTTCCTATGTAGACCTGCCCACAGCTGCAAGGTGTGCAGTAAACTCCAGCAGAAGTTAGAGGATCCCTTGGTCCTCGGCTGAATGTAGCATTTGTTGAATTTTCTTGGTCGGTCTGTAGATTGTTTGGAGGTTATGTTTCTTCATCGGTTTCCCTGTACGATCAGTGACCCCTTTGATGTATGGTAAAAACACATTCCCTTTGGTTGGCTGCTTATCTTCACTGCTGTGGTTTTTTCCGGGTCTTGAGGCTCTTCTGATGTCTGAACCGGAGTAACCATTGGCCTGTAGAGCCCAGTTTAGATGGTTCAGTTCGTTTTTCAGGAGGTGGGGTTCACAGATTCTTTTTGCACAGTCTACCAGAGTTTTTATTGTGCTCCTTTTTTGTCCTGGGTGATGGTTAGAGTTCTTGTGTAGATATCTGTCAGTGTGTGTAGGTTTTTTGTAAACTGTGCGGCCCAATTGTCGGTTAGGTTTGCAGATGACCAAGACATCCAGAAATGGTAGTCTTCCTCCATTTTCTTTTTCCATGGTGAATTGGATGTTCGGGTGGATGTTGTTCAGATGGTCCAGAAACACAGTCAGTTCTTCTTCTCTGTGGCTCCAAATGGTGAAAGTGTCATCCACATAATGGAACCATATAGTGGGTTTTTTTGGTGTAGTTTCCAAGGCTTGCTTTTCAAATGTTCCATGTAAACATTTGCTATCACGGGGCTAAGCGGGCTTCCCATGGCGACCCCATCTCTCTGCTCGTAGAATTCATTGTCCCACTGGAACAACAGTTGTGAGACTGTTTGGGGTTTTAAAATGGGATCAGCCAGACTTCTCCAACCCTGGTCCCTCCAGATGTGGACTCTGAGTCCCATCAGCCCCAGACTGCGGCCTAGTATCATGAGAATTATAATTGCAGGTAGGAGGTATGCCTGATTTTAAATTTTTGGGGAAAATGTGGGGTACAAATATAGTTAACAATAATAGCAAAACAACAACAACACAGTGTGCCTTCTGCTGGCGGTACCTCAGCACACATGAATATGAAGTCACGTGAAGCCTTGTATCCAGTCGTCATCAATGGATGCCCTGGATGCACCAGCGCAGGTGCGCACATATTGTGCCCATTGGCAATAATGGGATGGAGCATTCATGCATTTTGTTTTATGGAACAGAACCCCTGCATATACAGAGGACACACTAATAATAGTAGTAGTAGTAGTAGTAGTAGTAGTAGTAGTAATAATAATAATAATAATAATAATAATATAGAGTGTTTCAAGTTTTAAAAAGTTTTCAACTATGTTTTTAATGTTTTTGTCTGTTATACATAATCTTGGGGTCCTGGGTGGGCTGAGAGGTGATACATAAATGCCTTAATAAGAATAATAAGATAATAAAAGAAATATGTGACTATGTTTCCTTTCTTAAAAAAAGAAAATTACATTTCACTCACCTGCAGTTGTCTTCGACTTGTTTACATTCTTTGGTTTACGTTTCCTGGTTTGGATCCCTTCTTTTCTCATCGCTAAAGGCCTCGGGACCTACAAAGAGGGATTGCAGATCCTTTAAGGGTGGTAGTAGGGAAAGCGAGGTCACTTGCAGCCCCAAAAGTCCCCCCATCGGCTCGCGACCTTCTCAAAGCCCCCAGACCCCCTCCCATTTTGGGGCAAAAATACCCCATATCTTAGGAGCTGCGTTTTCCTTCAAACCTGCACCAACCCAAAAACACCTCTACATCAGCCAAAAATTGACTCAAAAAAAAGCCCAACAACCCCTGGAATTATAAACCAGAATTAAACTTTTGGTTACTTCTGGGGGAAATTTCAACCAGTTTTCCTTAGAAAGTGCAGCACTGTCCCCTAAAGGTGCCCAAACTTGTTCTTGACGCACGACTGTTTGAACCCGACTGAGGACACGTGTTGATATCCCCCCTCTCTCCCCCCCAAAAAACCCCCGTAACACTCCCTCCAACAAAGATTTGCAAAATGAGCGACGGAGACAGAACTTCAAATGTATTCTGCTTTTTGGATGAGCTGGCCTAGGGCAATGAACCAAATTTTAAACCAAATTTGAAAGGAGCGGTGGAAGGTGCTGAAGCTATTTTGGTCAACGGGGTTTGGCATCCTGGAAAGCAACGTTAGATTAAAAATCAGAGGGGCTTCACTGCCCCAAAGGCAATGGGCCACTCATCCTCCCAGCCAGCCTGGAAATAAGTTTGCCCTGACAATTTGGCCAGGTTCTGCGTATCAAAAGTCCAAAGGGGACGGGGACACACACCATCTTTTCAGGGGCTACAGGGTCCCTTTCAGATACATAATCAGAGAGCTATGATGCAGCCGCCATGGCAACAACATCCTATGGAATTCTGGAACTTGCAGTCCATGAAAAGATATTTAGACATATGAGAGGCAGTGGGGTATAGTGGTTTGAGTGTTGGATTACAGTGCTAGAAACCAGGCTTCATTTCCCTACTCAGTCATGGAAACCCACGGGGTGACTTTGGCCAAGTCATACACTCTCAGCCCCAGAAAACCCCGTGATAGGGTTACCTTAGGGTTGCAAAAAGCCGGAAATGACTTGAAGGCACACAACAACAACAACAATTTTGACACAAAGAGCCAACTTTGTGTAGTGGTTTGAGTGTGGGACTTGAACTCTTCCTCCAACTCTCCCAAGGGATTTCCCTGTGTGATTTTTGCCCAAACAGTGGGGGGATATGACGGCACTGGGGTGTGACTTGGCTCCCACTTTGTCA
The DNA here is from genome assembly GCA_030412105.1 of Cyclura pinguis. NCBI lineage: Eukaryota > Metazoa > Chordata > Lepidosauria > Squamata > Iguanidae > Cyclura > Cyclura pinguis. The sequence continues at coordinate 8,322,237 of CM059599.1, read as the reverse complement.
TCGTTGCTTGCCTCTTGCTATACAAATATATATGAGGGAAAGCTTCACCCGGCGTTGTGGTATGAGAGTTGAGAGACCAGGGTTAAAATCCCTATTTGACCATAGAAACCCACTGGTGATCTCATTAGTGACATTTCTTAAAGAGGGAAAACTTTTTGCAAAAAAGACCCCCCAAAACCTGGTAACTTTTGGTTTTGATGCTTAGAAATAATAGGCCACTACAACTTACAAAGATGTAAGTCCCCCACTGAATTCCGTCCATTATTAATATATTTGTTTATATCCCGGTTTTTTTCCTGTTCAGGACTCAACGTAGCTTACACCAGTTTACAATAATAGTGAAAACGTCACAAAGTACAAAGCTTAAACGTGATTAAGCTATACAAAAAAATAGTTTAAAACATACGTCATTTTAAAAAGTAAACAAACAAAACTAAACCTAAAACACCACAATCACAGCAATGGCAAATAGAAAACCCCGCACATTCTTTAAAGGAGTGGGACGGGCCTTGTATATTCACTCCTCAAAGGCCTGTTGACACAAAGGTCTTCACTTCTCTGTGGAAAGTAAGGAGGGTGCCGGCCGAGCCTCTCGGGGATGGGATTTCAGAGCCAGGGGGCGGCCACTGAAAAGGCCCTCTCCTGTGTTCCCACTAAATGCACCTGTCAGGATGATGGAACAATGCAAAATGCCTCCTCCGCAGATCTCAGAACAGAAGCAGGTCCATAGCATGTATAGTCGGCTCTCCATATTTGTGGCTCTCACTTTCCTGGATTGGATTATTTGCGAGTTTTTCCAACCCCTGTCCCCACCACCTCAGCTCATCTTTTCCAGGGGAACCTTCCCTGCATCCTTTCACAAGCGCACCTCTGGTCCTCTTCCTCCACTAGCTGCTGCCGGCCGGCTAAGGAGGACTCACAGCTTGATTGCTCAGCGCCACGAACTTTCTTCCAATGCTCCCACCCAACCAAGGAAAGAGACAGGTGCGAGAGATTTAGTGTAGGGCCTCTACGCTGACCCATCCCGTTTCCCTCTCTTTCCCTTACCTGGTTTGGACTCTGGGTGCCTATTCTCCCCACCTTGCTTTGGTCTCCTTTTGATATTTGTGATTTTTCCCACTTTTGGGGGGGCCTTGCATCCCCAGCCCCTGCAAATGTGGAGGGCTGATTGTGATGTTTAAGGATGGGACGAATCCAGAATTTTCCGAATCTGAATCCGGATCCGGATCCCTGGAAGGTTCTGGGAATCCACAAATCTCAAGAATCTCAAGTCTTTTGAATCCTTTTTTAAAAAAGTTTAAAAAGCAAGGGAAAGAAGGATAATCTTGGGCAAGACACACTCTCTCAGCCTTAGCAAAAGCCTAGGCAAAGGCAAACCTCCCGCTGAAGAAATCCGGCCAAGATAATTGTCCTAGTTTTGCCTCAGGATCTCCCCAGATTGAAGATGAGACATGAAGGCCCTTTCTACACAGGCAGGAAAACGTGGGTTAATCCCCCATTTTCCTTCCTGTGTAAACAGGGCCCCATACTACAGTAGAGAGCTAATCCAGGTCAAAACTGGCTTTTCTTTGCATAGCTCCTTCTGGCATCCTGGGGTTTGTAGTTTGCTGATGCTCCAGCACACTTTGGCAGAGAAGGCTGAGGCACCTTGTAAAACTGCAAACCCCAGAATTCTGTCTGAAAGAGGTTTGCAAGGGAGCTCTGCAAAGAAGTGTTTCAGCTGTCCTTGAAATCTCAAGCCTGTAGCTTCCCGTCAAGTACTGAACTTCAATATGAAATGTTCAGTTTAAATATCTTAGAATACAAGCCCCGATATAATTTGTGAAATTGTTAGCAAAGGCCTTTATTACTCCAAGGGAAAACCTCACCCACTTACTATCTTCCCTTGTATGTCTGGGCGCCCAGGTTTTCAGGCATCCCGGTCTCCCAGGTTTTCAGGCGTCCCGGTCTCCCTGGTTTTCAGGCATCCCGGTCTTCCTGGTTTTCAGGTGTCCCGGTCTCCAACAATCTATTTAGTTGGTGGATTCGAAAGATTCAGTTTGCCTATTTTGGCACAGGGATTCGGATTCGGGAATCTCAAATCCTTACCCAGGATTAAAGGATTCGAGGATTCAAGGATTCGGTTGGTCCATCCCTAGTGATGTTGTTCGGAAACACCCTCCTTTCCTGCACGCAACAGCCATGAAGAATGAGTTCCTCAGCACATGTCACCTCATTTAAGAAAGCTAAATTCAGAAAGTCCCTCCTGGTGTCATACAGACTACGCATTCCATGTTCCAGGGAGACTACAAGGATCAGCTACTGTTTCATCTGAGCTGCTCTTACCCCATGGAGCTTCATATATAAGCCACACGCATTACAGACTGGCTCGCCTTCCGCGTTCCTGCGCCACAGGGTTGTCGTAGTTGTCTGGCAATTGGCACACATGAGCCCAAGCCTACGGGAGGCTGACTGTGGAAACAAGAGTCCAAGAGTGAGAACAATTGGTGGTTAACTCAGCAGCGGCCTTGAGCAAATCGTGGTCGATTGAAAAATATCTGTGAGGACTAGGAATGGGGCTAACATCCTGCTGGTGACATGTAAATCCTTCTTAACTCTGCATACACACACACATACACACGCACACACACGCACGTATATGTATATAGCCTTAGTGGGGTTCCACTTACAGAACTTTTAAAGTATATTGGGCAATATAGGATCTCTACCAGTGTTGAATCTAAGTTCAGCACACCCCCATTTATTCTAATAGAGATAGTTTGTTTATTATTATTATTTTTATTGTAAAGAAAAAAGAACAATACATAGCAGAATAAAACAAAAACACCACGTGAATAACGTAAATGTGAAAAAGAGAAAAATCACAACGCAAATAGCTTGCATTACTATTTCTCTCCAGATCCTTTATATCGCATACTTATTCAACATATTATATATTTTTATTTCATATGTCTAAATCTCATTCTCCTTGTACTTACTTTTGCTACAATAATTTCATTCTTAATTTTTTTCTTTTCAACTATATTTAACCTATTGCTAATACTATATATGATCCTGTTATTCTAATAGAGATAGTTCGGGATGGAGACCTGAACACACTGTCAAAGAGCGGAAATTGTGGGAAAACGTAACCCAGACTGCATAAAAAGATGGTGCTGAGTTGGTAGAGAGAAAAAGCAGTTCATGGTCACAAATACTGCACAAAAGACACATTACACCCAATTTCTAAGTACGTCTCTTATAGAGTATTTGTGACCACATGCTGCTTTCTTTCTCAACTGACTCAGGACCATCTTTTTATTCAGTTTGTATACAAACTGAACAAACAGTGGCACTGAGTTGATGGAGAGAAAAAACAGCATGTGGTCATTTTTTGACCATCTGCTCTTTTCGTCCTTTAAAATTACAACCAGAACCATTACAGTTATTTGACATGTGATCGAAAGAGTGGACCACGCATCAAATGTATGCGTTCTGGTTGTAATATAAAAGAGTTGAAAGATCACACTGTAGAAAAGAAACCATCAAAAAGCAGGGGATGTCAATGTAACAAACACATATTCTTTATTGTGGTGTCAAATAGTTGGCTGTGTGTGTATGGCTTGGTTATGGATGGACAACTAAGAGACATTTACTTCACAAAAGATCTGCCTCTGCACCTGCTAGAACTACCTTTTTTTTTTTAAGTGGACCAAGAGTGGTTCTTGGCAGAAGATGTTATCAGTCTGCGTTTGGCTATGGGGTCTAGCCAGATGCTTCTCTAATGCCCCATGCTCTCTACCAGCTGTTCAGGGGTAGCTGTCCTAGAAAAACCATGAGTCCTGGGGATCTGGTGAGTAGTGAGCTGCAGTGGAATTCCACCTGTAGAACTCTTATGCTGCATTGGGCAAGGTAGGACTGCAACTAAGGCCATTTCCGGACTACGCTGTTATAGCACAATTATTCCACTTTCACCATCCTATGGAGTCCTGGGGTTTGCAGTTTGGGGAGGGGCTCATCGGCCCCTCCCCAAACTGCAAACCCCAGGATTCCATAGGATGTTGAAGGTGGAATAATCGTGCTATAACAGCATAGTGTGGAAATGGCCCTAGATGTGTTCTACGAGGCTGCAAACACGGCATTTAATAGCTGGAAGGTCTTAGCTGCACAGAGTTGGGGGCCACTTTCCCCCAGCTCCACCTCCCAAAAGCTGTTCTGTCATGCCTAGAATGACCAGAAGTGATGTTGTGCCTTTTGCAATCAGCTGATAAATGACTAATCTTGAGCGTCTGGAGGAGAGGACATTATGTGAGATTCAGACTACTATGTTTTTGTGGTGGTTTGAGTGTTCCTCTCTAATTTTGGACTGAATTTTTGTTCAAACCTTTAAAATATTTGGGGAGGGGGCTTTGGGAGCTTCAGAATCCCCGGGGAGTAGATTCCAGGAACCCCATGTAACTATAGGATGCATCTTCCCCACCCCTGGCATAGATCTATTGCTTCTGTCCATCCTAGGTCAGGGTTCTGCATGAATATAGGGGCTGGAAGCAGTCCAGAACTGTAGGCATGGCCCAACAGCCCCCAGCATGGGCCACGTTCCCAAACCAGCACAATCTGTTCCTTACCAGCCTCCTCTGGGGCTTAATCAGTGGTCGGTTGATGCCGTTCATCTTGTGGTACAGCCCGCAGGCATTGCACAGATAGTGGCCGGTGCCATCTCTCCGCCAGAGCGGGGTGGACATGGCCCCGCAGTTGACGCACTCACGGCCTTCAGGGAATTCATCGTAATACTCCGTAGCCACTGGGAAGGGAAGAAAGGAAAAAGGAGGAAGCAATCAAGCACTCGGGTCCGAAAACGTATTTGGGCACATGGAAACCTCCCATGTACTGTGAAGTCTGAGCATTAGGGGATCCTAAACTAGAGAGTTGCATAGACTCGGCACCCTGGCTTGGTATCGGGAAGCCACAGCCACTAAGCCAATTAACAGTCCCATCCTATGTGTGCAAGTACTGGTTGAGTATCCCTTACCCAAAATGCTTGGGATCAAAAGCGTTTTGGATGTCAGATTTTTTCAGATTTTGGAATACCCATAGTTGCATATACATACATAAACAATTGTCTTGGAGATGGGAGCCAAGTCTGAACACAAAATTCATTTATATTTTATATGCACCTTATACAGTCGTCCTCCACTTATCTGACAGGTAAGAGACCACAACAGTGTCAGAAAACAGAACTTCTTCTGCCTGAAACCTTGGACAGAACTGCTGGGCTAGATGGACCAAAGGCCGGATTCAGTATAAGGCAGCTCAGTTCCTCTGTTATAACAGGATTTTATCTTCCCCAAAACAGAAGACCAAGCTTTCCTTTCTTCTTTGTTCCCAAAAGGCACAGAAGTCACTCCAAGTACAAACTTAACACCAACAAATAATTTCATATGAAGCCACGTTTAAAAACCCGTTGGCTTTTCCCCTTCCCATTGCAACTGAAGACATGAGGGGTTCAGGATGACTTGAAGAGGAAGACTTAGGTAGCACTTTTTTTTGCCTTCTTTTTTCCCCATCCTAATCCCTCTCTTGTTTTTTTGTGATCTGAAACCAGGGATCTCTAAAGGTTGCCCATAGTGTGGTCTCGCTTTGACTCAATAAAGGGTATTACTTTAATACAGACTTTGGAACTCCCTGTTAATTCGTTGGACTGACCACAAGAGGGAGCCTAATTTCACATGATGCTAATGCAAAAGTCGGTCCTACCATTTAGCCCAGCAAGAGGGTCAAGTGGCTAACTTGGACAGTGCATGAGAAAGATGTGCTCAAATGCTCTAAAGATCCTTCCAACCCAGAAGTCCACATCCCTCCTACAAAACACTACATCTTCCTGCAGAACAGACAAACAGGTCTTTTTCTCACTGGCGGGGGTGGTGATGTGTCCTGAACTGACCATGATGGCCACCTAGATGGAACCACATTAGTTGCCTACAGATATCTTCCTCTTTCTGAAATGACACAAGCTAGATCAGATCATGGAAAAATTAACCCCATCTAGTGCAATGGGTGGGGATTCTGGGACCTGGAGTCCACAATTATATTACTATTTGTTGTTGTCATTGTTTCCTTTGTTCCAGAACTGAGACTTCAGTTCTGCAAGAGTAATAACTTTTAGCTAGTGAGTAATTTAATTAGTAGCTAGTTACTTTCTACCTGATTAGAGAACAACCTAGTAAAATTTAGCAATAAAGTAGTGGAAAATGATTTCTTTTACTTAGTTATCAATTAACCAACTCATTAGTAACTAGTTACAGACAGCCCTCCACATTCACTAGGGTTAGGGGCACGGAACCCCTGCAAAAATGGAAAAATCACAAATATCAATGTCTGTGTGTCTGTGTGTGCGTCTGTGGGAAGGTGGCCAAGGCATGGTGGGGAGAAAAGACAGAGTCCAAACCAGGTCAGGGAAAGGAGGTGGGTTGGCATAGTGGCCATGTACTTCTTCTCTCACATACAACTCCTTCCTTGGGTGGGTGGGGGGCACCGGGAAAAGGTTTGTGGGGCTGAGAAATTGGGCTGTGAGCCTTCCTTAGCTGGACAGGCAACAGCTGGTGGAGGAGGGAAGAGGACGCAGAGGCAGATTTTTAAAGAGCGACATGTCCTGACTAGAGCAGCCAAGGGGCAAGGGTCCCCTGGAAAAGAAGAGTTTGAGCTGGTGAGGCCGGGATTGAAGAAACTCGCAAATAATCAAATCCATGAAAGTGAAACCCACAAATGCAGAAAGCCAACTGTATTTACTAACTAGAAGTTACTACCTAACTTCTGCAAGCATTGTAGCAGGAGAAGGATTCACATACAGACCCCCATATTAAGCACCATAGCTCTGGCACGCTTTACAACTGTTACGTTATCTGGGAGGGAAAATGGACGATCCGGTTACAAACTTCTGCACCACATCCATTTCAGAGATGCAGGGCTGGGGTGGAAGAGAACACAGAAAAGTAACCTTTGGCCCTACAATTCCCAGTGCCCCTGGACAGCATGGCCCATGGCAGGGGGATTCTGGGAGCTACAATCCAAAAAAAAAAGCAACTCTTCCAAGCTCTACAGCACATGGAGATCACATTTATTGGACAAGCAGTGCATGTGTGTGTGGGTGTCCTGTTTTGCTTCCAAGGAACTTGCTTATCTGTAAACAAGTTACTTCCAAGTTACATCTTCCCTTTAAACAGGCCCTTAAAATCCCCAGGACTCCCTTTCGTCCAAAAGGAACAAAACCCTGCAGTGTTGTCATTCCTGGAATACGCACTGCCAAAAAGTGCAAAGCACACAACGATCAAGCACACTGACAACTCTCTCTGGGACTTGAACAATCCATAAAAAGTATGAAGCAGCAGAACAGATGCAATCCGGAGGGGGAAAGCAGGCAACGGGGCACAGGAGGAAGGGAGAAGGGAAAGTGGCGTCCTTGCTGTCCGCTTTGTTCTAGATTTATATGTGGCACACGCAGAGGCCGCCTGGGATTTATCATGTGGGAACAGAGGCCTTGTTTGTGCTGCAGACGGGAATACTGAGACAGAATATACATAACGTCCAGGGCCGTGGTTGATAAGCTGCCCGATGTTTTTGGAAGAAATTCAGCTCCTCGGCTGTGCCAGACAGAAGCTAGAAGAGCTTGGAAAGCAGATGACAGAAAAAATGAACAAGGAAGGGAGTTTTTTTTTAAAAGAAAGAATACCAACTGCCAAGAAGATGACTTGGCTCCAGAAAACTCCAGTATATTCAACTTTGGCTAGCCAAGTGTGTTGGGATTAATTCTGATGGTGTATAAACCCAGGGCCCTTTTCACTAAAGCACTATAATTCCACTTGAACTGCCAGGGTTCCATCACACAGACTTCTGGGATTTTCAGTTTAGGGAGGCATACTTAGAATTTCCAGCCAGAGAGCTCTAGTGCTTCACCAAGTGGCAAACCACAGGATTCCAAAGGATGCAGCCAGAGAAGATGAAAGTGAAATAAATCCTAGCACTATACAGGACTACCTCAGTAATCAAAGCCTCTAACAAACAAGCTCTTTTTTTTTTATAAAGTCTTTTTTATACCCTCACCTTCTTTTTCTTTCTTGTCCTCTGTCTACATGGACGTTTTTAGCAGCATCAGCTTTGGGAAGATGATGAAGGAGGGCTGGTAGGAAAACTGCCACCATAGCTCCCTGGCACCTGTTACCTATGGAGCCAGCCCTGGCTTGGCCCATAGCCTACCTTCAAATGATTTGGTTTCTCCTTTGGCCCTGCAGGCAACACTGAGCTGCTCCCTCAAAGCAGCACTCAGATACGAGCATTTTTCATTTCAATCATCCCCCACAAATGCTGAAAACAGTCTCCAGCCCTTCAGTAGTTGATATTGCAGAGATGGCCTCTGCTTCAAGATGTTTCTCCCACTGAGGTTGTCAACTAGGTAGCAAATTATTTTTTAAAAAAATGCTTGGCTTCCTTTTCAAACTCTATTAGATAAGGTGTGGGAAGCTTTGGAGGGTCTATTTTCCAGATGCACCACAAGCCACATCATCCTTTCCTTCCAGTGAAACCAGAGACAGTGGCAGCTGGGGGCTCCCCTGTTGGTAAGACTATCCACCCTGAGTTTTAGTCAGAACTTTAAAGGAACTATCCAAGGCTCTGAACCTACTTTGGGCAGTTAGATGCACAACTTAGGCTAAAACCCAGAGTGGATGCATAGCTCTACCAATGGAGAACCCACCACCTAGAAGTCTCTGCTGTTGTTGTTGTTTTTAAAGATGTTGTGTGTAGCTTTGCTTTGTTGCTAAAACAAGGTGTGGAGGAACTGTGCCTTGTTTCAGAAAAGAAACAGCCCCTCCGAATTTCTCCAACTTTTTCTTTTTGCAAAGACGACGGAAGACGACGACTTCAGAGGGTACAGAAACAGCTTTGGTAAGCCACATGATTCCTACCCCTGTGTTCAATGATGAGGATCAGCACAGAACAAGACACAATCACCTTCTTCATGCTGAGGATCTAACCCTAAACCCTCCAAAAAAGGGTGACCAAAATGGCAAAGGGTCTGGAAGCCATGAAGCCCTATGAAGAGCAGCTTAGGGAGCTGGGGATGTTTAGTCCACAGAAGAGAAGGTTAAGAGGGGACATGATAGCCATGTTTAAATATTTGAAAGGATGTCATGTAGAGGAAGAAGTGGAGTGGGCTTGTTTTCCGCTGCTCCAGAGACTAAGAAAAGGAGCAATGGATTCAAGCTGTAGGAAAAGAGATTCCACTAGAACCTCAGGAAGAGCTTCCTGATGGTCAGAGCTGCCCAGCAGTGGAATCTGCTGTCTCGGAGTGTGGTGGAGTCTCCTTCTTTGGAGATTTTTAAGCAGAGGCTGGATGGCCATCTGTCGGGAGTGCTTTGATGGGTGTTCCTGCACGGCAGGGGGTTGGACTGGATGGCCCCTGGGGGTCTCTTTGAACTTTATGATTCTATGATTCCCCAGACAGCTCCTTTTTTTGACCCAAAAAAAGGAGAGCGAATTGACTCTCCTGGAAACCTCTCGGAATGGCAATACACCTTCTAAATATTCTGTATCCTCCCCTTGTTGATATTGTTTAACATTAAAAATGCCAATTTTCCCCCAAAAAACCTTCTCAAATTTGTCTGGCAAGAACAAGAGAAAGGCCATTTTTGGTGGTGGCTCCCAGGTTTTAGAACTCCCTCCCTAGAGAAGTCAGAATGGCTGCATCCTTACTCTCCTTCCACTGTCAAGTTAAAATATTTTAATGCTGTCATTCTTTTAGAAACTGATTGAGATGGGCTTTTAAGGCTGTGCAGTGCTATTTTTATAGTTTGCACACAGTATTCAAATGAATTTTAAAGTTTTTAACTTTATAAGCTGTTTTAAAATAACGTTTATATTTATGCTTTTGCTGACTTTTTTTGTGTCGTTTTTAATCTGTATTGCTTTTATGTTGTTAGCTGCCTTCTTGTTACTGGGAGCAATGTGGGATATAAATGAAAATTAATAACAACAACAACAACAACAGACATGCCTTCAAATGTTTAAATATTTGAAGGGATGTCCTACAGAGGATGGAGCAAGTCTGTTTTCTGCTGCTTCAGAGACTAGGACATGGACCAATGGATTCAAGCTATGGGGAGAAGATTCTACCAAAATATTAGGAAGAACTTTCTGAGGGTTAAAAGCAGTTCGACAGTGGAATACACTGTCTTGGAGCATGGTAGAGTCTCTTTCTTTGGAGGTTTTTAAACAGAGGCTGGATGGCCATCTGTCGGAAATGCTTTGATTGTATATTCCTGCATGGGAGGGGGTTGAACTTGATGGCCCCTATAGTCTCTTCCAGTTCTATGATTCTATTTTTTTTATTATTGTTGTTGTTATCATCTTCACTATTTTGGCATTCTGTGTGCCCCCCGGCAAAGGCCCCAAGGACTTTAGATCTTCTGCCGCAGCCTTGCAATAGCCACAGAAACCAACTCGAAAGCTGACAGCCCTGTTCGCAACCCACAGAGTAAGAATGGAAACGGCTTCGATTTATGGCTTTTCCTTCTCTGGCAACAGCTTTAAATCCAGCCATTATGGGGCCTCTTGACACCAATCCTTTCCCCTGTGGGTGTCCTAGAAACTTGGAAAGGAAATGCTTATTCAGGCAGCGCAAGCCCTGGGCAGTGGGAACAATAGGTTACAACAGGCAACCAGATCCCATCCAGGAAAGATTTATGGGTTTTCAAACGTTTCCCTTTCTGCTATTTCTAGGAACATTCACTCACCCTAGATGGGTCTGAGCCAGCAGTGAGTGTGCTAGAGAGGAAGAAAAAAGTCCTGCTACATTTGAAGGGAGAAATTCCCTTATAATCAGAATTTACACATCACATATGGTAGTTACCTCCAACCAGCGGTGGCTGGGCAGAGCCCAGGTAGTGAGCCATCTGGGTTTCAGTCTGAACTGTAAAGGAGCCATCCTATTCCAGGTGCTCATCTCTATCCCCCAAACAGGTTCAGAACCTGGATAGCTCCTTTAAAGTTTGAACTAAAACCTGAGGCAGATTCACCACTCTACTGCTTTGGGAGGTACCAACTGACACGGTCTGCAAGAATTTTCTTTTTTTTAATAACAAGGGCATAGTAAAGTTACTTTTCAAAAGTAATGTAATGAGTTGGAACAATATTGCCTCATGAGTGTAATGAGCAATATTTTCTAACGCCAGCTGAGTTATTTTTTAAAAAGGTAATTTTTAACGACACATAGGAATTGGTGGGCAGAGGGGTTATGCCATTCTTTTATTAATCCTGAGTATATGCCCCCCTCCCGCGCCCGACAACAAATCCTTCTCTGGCAACTTTGATCAGCTATGATGGACATGGGTCTAAGAGACAAGTGGTTGACTTCACCTTTCCAAGCAGTTCATCCATACCGTCCTGTTGAACAACCTGAAACTCATTCATCAAAACTGGACATCAAAACTCCCCAAACTCTCCCTTGAATGTGGAGTCCAAGTCAGGATGAATCCGAGCAACTTTTCTCCGCAAAGTACTTAGCAAATTCGTCAGAGTGCTTTCCCTGAGGGCTCCTTCTCAGGAGTCTGAGGTTTAGGATTCATATGACCGGTCCCCCAAATTCAATACTGTCTAAACTGAAACCATATCCACACTACACTATTTACGGTGCTATTTTTCCCCTTTCAGCATCCTATGGAATCCTGGGGTTTGCCGTTTAGGGAGGGGCATTTAGAATTCTCAGCCAGAGAGCTCTTGAACCTCAATAAACTACAAACCCCAGAATTCCACGGGATGTTGAAAGTGGAATAATAGCACTATAACAGTGTAGTGCGGAAATGGCCTGGCTGGCAGTATTTTGCTAGGCATTTTGGCAAGTACCTTTCTCAGTCCTGCCCAGAGGTGCTGAGGCCTGACCTCAATCCTTCTCCATGTATCGTGGAGGTCTCCTCCCTTTCACTATAGTTTTTGTTATCATGTGCCTTCAAGTTGACTCCGACCTATAGTTTTCTTGGCAAGCTTTATTCCGAGGAGGTTTGCCATTGCCTTCCTCTAAGCCCGAGTGAGTTCAATAATTATCCAGGGTCACCCAAAGGGTTTCTGTGGCTGAGCAGGGTTTCAAACCCTGGTATTCCAGAGTCCTTAAATCACTACACCACACTGGTTCAGTGTTTTGATAAGATTAATTTGGAGTAGGTTTGCCATTGACTGGCATGTGGTAGTGGTTGGAGCATTGGACTATGACTGTGGAGACCAGGGTTTGAATCCCCGCTCAGCGATGGAAACCCACTAGGTGACCTTGATCAAGTCACTCTCTCTCAGCCTCAGACAAAGGCAAACCCCCTCCGAACAAATTTTGCCAAGAAAACCCCATGGGAGGTTCATCTTGTTGTTGTAGTGTGCCTTCATGCCATTTCTCACTTAAGGTAACCCTAAGGCATACCTATCGTGGGGTTTTCTGGAGCTGAGAGTGTGTGATACACTCAAGGTCACCCAGTGGGTTTCCATGGCCAAGCAGGGTTTCAATCCAGCTCTCAAATCACTACACCACACTGGCTATCAGGGCCACTCAGGGTCTCCATAAGTCAGAAACAACTTGAATGCGAACAATAATATTTGCTATTGCCTTCCTCTGAGGCTGAGAATGTGTGACTTGCCCAAGGTCAGCTGGGAGTTTACGTGGCTGAGTGGGGATGTGAACCCTGGTTTCCCAGAGTCCTACTCCAAACTTCAAATCACTATACCACTCTGACTCTATTATGCAGCTGTTTACTCTGAAATTATATTTATCGGTGCAGCTAGAGAGACTTCGTTAAAATCACATTTTCAGCAATGCTGTAAAGAGACAGTGGCACCTGGTGGTTTTCCTGTTGATGGGGTGGTGAATCTGCCCTGGCTTTTAGTCTGAACTTTAAAAGATCCACCCATTATCCACTACCGAATGTCCATGTTGACATCTTCACACTAAGGGCCTGTCCACACTACATAATTATAGTGCTGTGAATCTACTTTATCATGACTGCAACCTATGGAATCCTGGGATTTGCAGTTTAAGGGGGAGTACTTCAAGCTTTAGTGCCTCACCAAACTACAAACACCAGGAATCCATAGGATGTTCTCATGTTAAAGTTAAAGTGGAATCATAGAGCTATAACTGTGTAGTGTGAAAGACCCTAAACCATATGACAATGGTCCAGGTTAAGACAATCACATACACTTCCACTCATTGAAGTGCACCGTGCAACCACACCACACCACAAGAAAACTTGAATCATGATATCTGCTTAAATTATGCAAATTAAAGGATCTGCACATGGCTGCCTATTTTGCAAAATGTACTTTTTGTCCTGTTCTTTGAGGCGGGAGACACACTCAAGGTCTGACCCCACTATAAGTTCCTCAGTGCCTTGACTTCTGAAAACTTACTGGGCAAGATCATCCTCATTACCTCTTCCTTCTCCTCCATATTAAAAGTAAACTCTTTCTCTGAATGTCAGTCGCACATGATGTGTTGATTGGGTTGGATTCGATGGTCATTGCGGTGACTTCCAGCTATATGATTCTATACCCCAAACAGACCAGTCTGGATTATTGTGATGAAGGAAGGAATGGAGTTATCATGGAAAAGGGCCTGGCTGGCTAGAATCTTGCACACCAGCACTGAGAACTGTGATATTTTGTTGCAGGCCATGCTACTATTGTTGTTGTCGGCTTCTTTGGCACCCAACAACCTAAGCCACAAGTGAAACCAGCATTTGTTAGATATGTGAAGGAGAAAGAAACACAGGCCAGCCACAGGAGGAGAATGAAATGTCCTCCAGCTGTCCCAATTTGGCATGGAGAGTCCCAAATAATACTTCGTCATCTCACTTTTTCAGCTGCTTTTAAAATGTCCCAGTTTCACCCTCACCCTCCCCAACTTTCCTCCTTTTGTCCTCAGTTTATGAAGACAGTTCCCACTCAATTAACTCAGGAGGAAGAAGAAGTTGCAAGGGAGTGAAATCTTGTCCTTCCCAGCAAGATCAGACAAAAGCAAACTGCTGCAACCTTTCATAACCTGTGTGTTCTTCCTTATTAATAAATTCTGCCACCTTGACCACATTTTGACGTTGCTTGGCCCCCCACGTGTCCTTGTTTTCACCTGTAAAATGTCGGAGGGTATGGAGTGCCACGCTGGACCCCATATGTGATGCAATCATTTTTCAAGTTCCGTCAGTTCTCCCTACCCCTTGTTGCTGCCTGCAGTCCTTTTATCACCCCTGCAATGCCTTTCATCTCCAGCCTCTTCTCCCTTTTGCCAGATGGCAAGGGGTTTTCAGTCATCCCGTCCAAACCTTCTGTTTACAGATGGAGGGAAAGGTAATATCAACATTCCTAAGGTTTGAAGAGCACCTTGTCAGATTGGCAAAGAAGCTCCAGAATGGGGAAGCAACACTCCAAACCCCAGAGAGGCACTTACAAACTCTAAACAGAAAGAAATGCTTTCTCCCCCTTCCTCCCCACTCCAAACTGAGTTTCCTAAAACAATTTGTTATGATAAGGGATGGCCTTGATAAATCCGGCACCCTGCCACACTGAAAGCAATCCTGCGAACTTCTGCAAAGATGAACACAGCCAACAAGGAAAGAAAGAAGGGAGAGGAAAAGAAACAGACAAAAAAAGTCCCAAGGCTGTACTCCAACAGGGGAATCGTCTGTGGTTAAAGGATAAAATTTATGCACAATTGCTCTTTTTCTCTAACAGAGCCTTCCCTAGCACAGCATCCTCCATGTGGGTTGGACTCCACAAACCATCACCCCTGACAGCTTGGCCAATGCTTGGCCTTCCTCGACCAGTTACCCACCCATGGTGCTGGACTACATGCCAACATTGTAAAAGGTCTGGAAACCGTGCCCTGTGAGGAGCAGTTTTGGAATCTGGGACCTGCAGAAGAAAAGGTTAAGAGACTAGGACACGGAGCAATGGAGTCAAGCTACAGGAAAAGAGTTTCCCCCTAAGCATTAGGAAGAACTTCGTGACAGTAGGAGCAGTCTGACCATGGACTACACTGCCTCAGAGTGTGATGGAGTCTCCTTTTTTGGAGATTCTTAAGCAAAGGCTGGATGGCCATCCGTTGAGTGCTGTTCCTGCACAGCAGAGGGTTGGACTGGGTGGCCCTTGTGGTCTCTTCTGATTCTATGATTTATGATTCTATGTCCTATTACCCAGCTGCCAGGAAGTGTTATAGTGTAATACCTTTGCAGGGTGGAGAATAGTTGTTCTTGCTCTTGCTTCAGAAACCCTCTGACCCGTCAAATTTGCCCTTTATCAGATCTGCCAGATGATTAATAGCCTTGTTTTAACTAAATGTGCCATTTAAACCACTAATTGCAATTAGACTACCCAAACTTCAATACAGATGCCTTTTTTAGTTAATCCAAAGAAGTGAGAGATATAAATGAAGAGAGAGGCCACTGAGTAACCTAATCTGTGTCGAACTGGCTCACATTTGCCCACTCCTGTCTTACATACACTGTCTGGACCACTGCTGGTCTTCTGATGTTCTTCTGAATGCTAGCTGAAGGATTCTGGGAACTGTAGTCTTAAAATTAACACGTATAAGCTCTGTAAGTATGGGATTTAGGAGCAAAGGTTTTCACACCTCAGCACCCAAATGCCCCCCAGCTAGCCTGCTGAATGGAGGGTTCTGTGTGTTGTAGTCCAAAAAGGTCACATTCCCAGTTCTGATCTCAATTAACCCCTTAACCTGATTTAGCAGAAGTGTCTTAACGTGCTTACTCTTTGGATGAGACCAGATGCTTGGCCATCACCTCCTATGTGCCTGAGAATAAAATGGTTTCACCTTTCCTCTTCAGCGGAATGAAATGCCAACACCTGCTTTGGAAAATTCAGCATGTGCCTTTTCTTTCTTTGACACATTTGTGTTTGGAAACCTGTCAAAAGCAGTCTCCTCAGTGATTAATATAGTCTGTTTCAGAAGTGGGGAAAGGAGCCTGGAGGTTTTCCTTCCCAAATGGTTCAAGACTGCGCTCTGGTTTTGACATTAAAAATCTCACAGGGGTTCCAATCAGCCCTTAAGGCACAGTATCACAGGTTTTAGCCAACCGTAGAGACACGTAGTATGCTTTCCAAAGTTTTATCAAGGCAAAATGCCTGCAATCCAGAGTAAATTTATACTTTTTTTTTTAAGGAAAGAAAGTGCCACCAGTAAGTGACAATTCCTTGTACCATTGATTGACGCAGCATGGTCGGGCACCTGATGAAGCACTGGCCATTTCTGCACTAGACTAGACCGGACGGCCCCTCCCGAAACTGCAAAGCCCAGGATTCCATAGGATGTTGCAAGTGGAATAATAGCGCTATAACAGTCTAGTGTAGAAATGGCCACTGTCTCAACAGTGGCTCCATTGCCAAGACTTGCTGCTGCTCTTCCTACTTACTTTTCCTGCTTGCTTGTTCACTTGCCAGCCCCCTGTGGCCTATCACAGATTCATGATATCATAGCACTGTGAAGAGACCACAATGGTAATCCATTCCAACCCCATCCCGCCATGCAGGAGTACATCACCAAAGCACTCCCGACAAATGGCCATCCAACCTCCATTTAAAAAATTCCAAAGAAGGAGACTCCACCACACTCCCAGGCAGCAGCGTATTCCACTGTCGAAATGCTCTTACTATCAGGAGGTTCTTCCTAATCTTATGGTGGAATTTCTTTCCCTGGATTTTAAAGCCGTTGCTCTGTGTCCTAGTCTCCGGAGCAGCAGAAGATAGGCTTGCTCCCTCTTCCATATGACAGCCTTTCAAATATTGTCTGAACTATGGTGGCTGGGTGACCACCACCGCTGCCAACGCTACTGCCTCCTCACTTACCAGCTCAAAGTCTGAACAGTAAGTGAGTAGTCTGCAGCAACAGAGGGCCAGCAAAGTGTAGTGGTTTGACTGTTGGATCACAACTCTGGCAACTAGGGTTGGAATCCCCGCTCGGCCATGGAAACCCATTGGGTGACCTTGGGAAAGTCACACTCACTCTGCAGCCTCAGAGGAGGGCAAAGGCAAACCTCAGAAGAAATCTTGCCAACGGCCCCCCCCCCCCTAAAAAAAGTTTGGCCTTAGAGTAGCCATAAGTTGGACCCAGCTTTTAGGCACACAACTCAGCCATTAAAGGTACATGAGCCCTCCACAGTTTTAGTCCAGAGTTCAAAGGTGTTACCTAGAATGATGAACCCTGTCCCCAAATGAGATCAGCACCTTGGACAGTTCTATTAAAATTCAGCCCCAAATCCAAAGTGGGTTCATGTCCCACTGACAAAGGAACCTCTAGCTGAGCTCACCACTTATGGAAGTAGTGATAAGAATGGTCAAGTCTGGAAGAATTTTCAGGGGTTTCTCACCTGCTGGTACAGTTTCCCTGGGAAAATGGAGCACGTGAAAACGAAGGCCATTTCTGCGCTACATTGTTCTAGTGCTATTCTTCCACTTTCAACATCCTATGGAATCCTGGGCTTTGCAGCTTAGGGAGGGGCCTTTAGAATTCTCTTGGGCCTCAATAAACTACAAACCCCAGAATTCCACAGGATGTTGAAAGAGGAATAATAGCACTATAACAGTATAGGGCGGAAATGGTCTAAACCTCATTTTCTCTCAGTCCTTCACACAAGCTCAAAGAAATCTGAAGGTGTTTTTGAGGTAACTGATGCCTAAATCCAAGTTACAGCACTGTGCAGCTCTTCCTGCTCCTGTGCCTCCATGGCAGAGCAGACAGCCTCTTATCTTCCAAATATTGCATGGCTGCAATTCCCACCAGTCCTAGCCAACTTAGCCAATGGTGAGAGCTAATGGGCCTTGTCGTACAACTTTGGATGGCCACAAGTTGCCTATTTCTGCTCCGTTGTCTCCTGAAGGCAGGGATCTGAATTCTTTGTCTTATTCTGTTAAGCACCATATATAACCGTGGGGGCAATATTATTACTATGACAACTGTTCCCACAGAGATCTACCCAAGCATCACACTCTTTTTTGGATCCCTTTCTCTGGGCGACTTCACTTTTTGATGATGCGACAAGATAAACACTTCTAAATATCACACAACCATAGAGCTGAATGGCCATCTGGTTTAATTCCCTGCCATGCAGGAATACACAGTTAAAAAAGGAGAATAAAGAGAATCTGAAGCAGTCCCTTCCACTCGCAAACAGTTCTCACTGTCAGGAGATTCCATCCAAAAACTCAATTGGAATCTCTTTTCTTGTAGTCTGAACCCACTGGTTCATATGTGAGTTTCTGAAACAGCAGAAAAAGGCTCCCTCTATCTACCACCTGAAAGCCCTTCAAATATTTAAAGATGGCTCTTATATCACCTTTTCATCTTCTCTTCTCCAAGTTAAACATATGAAGCTCCCCAAGCTGTTCTCTTATAGGGCTTAATTTCCAAACTCTACTGTCTTGGCTGTTGTTCTCTGGACAAGTTGCAAATTGCAAGTTGTTGTCCCCAAAACTGCACAGGAGTACTCCAGGTGAGGTCCGACTGAAGCTGAATAGCATGGTATTATTATTTTCCTCACTTATGCTTCTGTTGACATACCCTAGAACTGCACTGGCTTTTTTGGTTGCCACATCATATTGTGACATCTTGATCCTTTTCACATATGCTGTTGTCAAGCCAGATATCATCTGTCTTATATCTGTGCTTGTCCGAAGGTCAGTCATCTGAAGGAATGCAAAGATGGAAGAGACTTGTTTCTTGTTGCTTGAGGAACCAGGACTAGAAGGAACAGGTATCCATCCGCAGGTAGGCACATTTGGGCCAAGCATTAGGAAAAATATCATTATGGTCAGAGTCGCACGGACATGGAATGGGCTGGAGAAGCAACCATCAGAGATACTTTCATCGCTTCCTTCCCTGTTGATCCTACACTAAATAGATTCAGCTGGACTAGATGACATCAAAGCTTTCTTCCAGCTCTACAACTCTTTGTAGTGATGATGTTCCACTGAGGGAATACTCTTGTCTAGAGAAGTTCACCTGGTTAATTTCTTCCACTCTGGTGTATATGGCTATACTCCTCTCTCACACTCTAATTTTGAGTTCGTAGCAGCCCTGCAAGGTATGGGCTGAATGCAGTCTAGGAGTCCTACCAGCAAAACAGTGGAATCCAGTGGAATGGAGTGATCTCTACACTGCCAAAACCTGCTTGGGGAGGTGCCAGGAAACCCTCTGAAGCTGGTTTTGGGGTAGGGAGGGGAGGGGAAAGGAGCTCCATTGCCTAACACTGCAGAGTGAGCACAACACTGGATTTACACACAGGTTAGACTGACAGTTGGTGACTCCTCAAGCTCATCCCTGACCTCTTTGATTGAACGGGGACCTGAACTTCCCCCAGTGGCGGAGCTTGGCGTGCACGGAGGGGTGGGGGGGGCAGCGGGGGTGGAGCGGGCATGACGCGGGGGTGTGGCCACAGTTCATGAGGGTGGGGCTATGGTGAGTAAGGGCGGGGCTATGGTACATGGGGGCGTGGCTACGACAGATGGGGCGAGGCTACAGCGCGTGGGGGAGGGCACACAAACAGCCACAGCACCCCCTCCAAATTGCTGCCAGGGGTGCATCGCCCCCCTTGCCCTCCCCATCCTTATGTGACTACATTCCTCCCCACTTAAGAGCTGGCATTCTAGTAGTGGCATTTGCAGACAAAAGTCAACCTTATGCTCGTGTACGTCTTTTTTTAATGCGGAGACTAGTTTTTGCTCCCACCCTCTGCACCAAACAAATCCCCCCATAACCAGACTTACCATAGAGCCACTGCACACACAAACACTCATGGCCATTTTGTGCCTGGTGGATAGCTGGGGGAGACTGGAGAAGTGTCTGGCTATGTCCCCATAGCCAGATGCAAAGTGATGACATCATCTGCTGAGACCTCTGGAGGACCCATTGGATCTCAGCGAATGAAGTCATCATTTAGCGTCTGGCTACGAGAATATAGCCAGAGGCTGTTCCAGTCTCCCCCAGCTTCCATCAGGCATGGAATGGCCACGGGGCAGCAATGGCTGTATGATAGTTCCATGGGCTGCTGGTAGTGTAGTTCCACATGCAGAACTGCTACAGTATGCTGGGCAATCCAGGATTCCAGCCCAAGTCTGACAGTGTAACTACTACATCACATGTTTATTTAATAAACACTGACATGCCACCTCATACATGTGTAAAGTTACCTATGAATGCAGCTGGACACTGTTGCCTGATGTAGAACATCTACATTCACTTCAAGGTTGCAGAAGCAGAGTGCCACATGTGCACTGCCCATGCAGGCGTGCATTGCATATGGAGGTGCACTGTTTATTGCATGTGGCTGCATCTTGTATATTGCATATTACACGAGTATGCTGAAGTGCCTTTGGCTGTCTCTTCAGTTGCACATTTGGGGGCTTGGTTCAATTGTCAACATTGCAAGTTCAACACAAAGTTCATCTAGCACAGTTAATGCGTAACTCTGCATATGCTTTTTTACAACTCCAATGTAGGATATCAGACACTGATTTTATCTGCTGAGAACTTTCACGTAGGCTGTTTTATTTGCAGTTTTATCTGGCAAATCACTATCTATACAATCAATTTTAAGCTGTAGTGCTGCTTTATTTTTCTGCTGTGGTTTATGGTCTATGAGGTTTTACTGTATCTATTTAGATTGCATTTTACAAATATTTTAAATTAAAAAAAAAAACCACTCCCCAGTAAAGGCTACAAACGTTGAATCAAACAAAATACTGTAATGCATTGTTGTTGTTGTTGTGTGTCTTTCTGGGGCTGAGAGTGTGTGACATGCCCAGGGTCACCCAGTGGATTTCCATGGCTATGTGGGGAATTGAACCCTGGTTTCCAGTGTCGTAGTCCAATGCTCAAACCACTATAACACTGCCTCCCAAATAATGGATACATTATTATTACATCCATGTTTCTATGCAATCTCTTGGCTTTTTAACTTACTTAACTTAGCTTAAATAATTAAAAATTATTTTTAAAGAAAAGTAGTTCTGATATTGTTATGAATTATTCATATTTTTGTGCCAGTGTTTGAATTTCCTTTCCCAAATGTTTTGATTTTATGCTGTAGGGAAATCTAAGCATTTTTTTTTAGTTGTTTTTACAAACCTTTTAAAATCACCCAAATGATGTAACTTCTCTAGTGTCAGCATCTCAGAGCTTTTCCTTTCTCAGCCCTGTAATCTCTACCTTTCTATCAAGAAACTCCAGATCTGCTCCTGTATTCCAAGTTCTTCTGCAACATTTTTCCGTTTCCTTTCCAAGAGTTCATTCTTCTTGGTGCTGATCAAAAGCACAGTTCCTGCGTTCAACCCACAGGGGGCAGCAGCATCTGCAAACATTCTGCTGTCAACACACTTGCACATGCTAAAATCCAGGCACCTGGCTTTCGAGTCAGGGGATTTGCTCATTTAATTGCTTGTTCATTTTTTTAAAAGAATGCTTTTAAGGGCCTAAATCAATAGGTTCTTTTTAAACTTTGTTCTTCAATTCACACAGCCTGGAGAATAAAAACAGATGGAAGCTGAGCTTCAGTCACGTAATCACAGGGGACTCGAAGGGCTTTGAACGAGAGACCAAAGTCTGAGAATCAAAGTCACACAAGAGCACGTCCAAGGAGGGACACTTGGTACATATCAGTCGCTATTGGGCTTCTACAAAGCTTCTTGGCCAGATCTCTGCAAATCTACTGAGCAAGAAGCAGAAAAACCGGGACCTCATCTGAAGGCTCAAGAAGACCATCCCATGGAATGCCCAAAACATGGCCTGTTAATGTCACGTCCACCCTAAGAACACAAGTGAAGGATTCCAAAACAGAGCTCTTTGATAGCAATCCTTCTTGAAACATCTTCAGCCTTTGTATGTAAAACAAACAGAATTACTATCCAGCTGGAATCTGTCTTTGATGGCTTTATCAGGAATAACCAACATATTCAGGCCTGTCTTGTAGCATGATGCTTTGTTGCTTCCAGATCAAGAGATGTTGCACGCCCGTCTACAGAATCATAGGCCTTTCGAGCTGGAAGGGAACCCTGGAGTTCATTTAGTCCACACCCCTGCTCAGTGCAAGATATTACCATTACAGGAGGGGTGGGAGTCATGTGGCCCCCAGAGCAATTTTACAGCCTCGCACCATTTTGCGAAAAAAACAAACTAACACAACAACAAAAAAGGAGAATTGTGTAGGTCTGCCACATCTCAGGATCTGGTCTTAAGTATCCAGTTTTTCATTTCATTTCACTTCATCAGTTGAAATGATGAATTTCATATTGAATGTTGAAATGAATTTCAACAGAGAGAAATGTAAGGTCCTGCACTGAGGAAGAAAAAACTGAATGCACAAATATAGGATGGGGGACAGGTGGCTGGATAACAGTACGCGTGAAAGGGATCTAGGAGTCTTGGTGGACCACAAGCTGAACATGAGTCAGCAGTGTGATGCGGAAGCCAAGAAGGCCAACTTGATTCTTGGTTGCATCAATAGGAGTATGGTGTCTAGCTCATGAGAGGCAATGTTACCACTCTATTCTGCTTTGGTTAGACCTCATCTGGAATATTGCATCCAGTTCTGGACACCTTAATTCAAGAAGAATATTGACAACTGGAGCCTGTCCAGAGGAGGGCAACCAAAATGGTAGAGGGTCTGGAAGCCATGCCCTATGAGGAGTGGCTTAGGGAGCTGGGGATGTTTAGTCCACAGAAGGGAAGGTTAAGAGGGGACATGATAGCCATGTTTAAATAATTGAAGGGATGTCATGTCGAGGAGGAAGCGAACTTGTTCTCTGCTGCTCCAGAGAGTAGGACAAGGAGCAATGGATTCAAGCTGCAGGAAAGGAGATTCCACCTGAACCTCAGGAAGAACTTCCTGATGGTCAGAGCTGTCTGGCAGTGGAATATGCTGCCTCGGAGTGTGGTGGAGCCTCCTTTGGAAGTTTTTAAGCAGGGGCTGTGTTACTGCCCTGGCTAGTCCGAGCTTTGGGGATATTAAAGATATCCTCTTGGTATCATAATTCGGCTTCACTTCTCTATTCCTTTCCATGTGCTTGAGAGGCCACCGGACAAGCACGTAAACAAGCTCAGCCGTTAATAGCCGTAATATTCAAACTATAATACAGGCAGGCCAGAAAATAGCTGACTCACTGCTCTAGGAGACCTCCAGGCAAGTACTCTAACTAAGTATGCACGCCACTTACAAAAGAGCCTCTGCCCCACGATTACAGCTTGATGGGTTAACTATACAATACCCAATTACTCTGCGTTTGCATACCGGCTACTCTATCGAGAACCGCTACGATAACTCAATCATTCAGATTCTGACCTTTCGAAGGCTTTCTCTCCAACTCCAAATCTATTGTTTTCCCCCAAGTACGGCATAGCCTGCAGTCACCATTCTCTTATAAAAACCCTTGATTCCGAGACCTTCCTCGGAACGCTCCCGAGTTTCATCCCGTCTTGTTGCCGCTTTGCTTGGGGAGCCTCCCCTCAGCTCCACATGCTGAGTTACATCGCACCCCAGCCTCGCTCTCCATTTTTCTGGGCTTCAGGACAGGTGAAGTATCACCCAAACCAGCAATCCCTCTAAAAATCCCTCTATACCACTCCAACCTTTACTTTCTTTAGTTATCTTGCGTGAGTGTGTTGCATACACTGTTTTGCTTGTATTTAATAAACATCATTTATTCTTTCAACTTCTGTGTGCTACTTGACTCAACCCGACCCCGTAGACATAGGGTTCAAGATCTCGCTACGTTACCCTGCCTCTGGTAACGCTAAGCAGTGCTCTGAGCTAATTTCCCCCACCTTTAGTTGAGCACATTTTGGTGTCCCTCCCGGGACCCCCAGTTCACAGGGTAACAGCTGGATGGCCATTTGTCAGGAGTGCTTTGATGCGTGCTCCTGTATGGCAGGGAGTTGAACTGTAGTTTCTTCCAACTCTATGATTCCATGATTCTTAGACAAGGAATCCTCTTGTGAGCCACACGGAGCATTGCCATGGTAACCCATAGCAATGCTCTGACGGTGAGACTTGGACAAAGGAGCAATCAGAAGTAGAAGTAGATCGTGAATCCTGGCTGCTGGGCCCTTCTTCAGAATACCAGCAGCTGGGGGCCCGCAATGTGGGGATTGGGCTCACCAGGCGGGGGGGAGTGCCGCAGCTGGAGGAGAGGGTCACATGAAATGGCCTGGCAGTCTGGATTCGGCCCATGGGCCTTGCATTTGACATATGTGTTCTAGACTATATTTTGGAGGAAGGAACAACCTCTGAGTATTCCTTGCCTAAGCGAACTCCATGAAATTCATGGAGCCGCCATGATTCAACAGGTGACTTGGACACAAAGAATGTATGTGTGTATGTATGTATGTGTGTGTGTGTATATGTGTGTGTGTGTGTGTATACACACATACACATATACATACACATACATATATATGTACAGTACACACACACACAGACACACACACAGCAAATTGCTATTTTGTGCCCTCAGTTATGGTGTCGCTCTCATATGGTTTTCTTGGCAAGTGTTATTGAGTGGTTTGTCATCGTCTTCCTCTAAGGCCAAGAGAATGGCCAATCAGATCCTGAACTCTCAAAAAACTCTCATGAAAGCTGCACGACAGATTGCATGTGGTGTTGTTCCTACATAGTTGGTTTTAGGAACCATCCTTCAAGGTTCAATGCAAAAGTTCACATCCTGTTGACTTCCTGGGATAGGAGGAAAAAAGACATTTCCAAGAAAGTCTCCTTCTTGGGCCTGCTCATAAACTTTCATTCAACTTATGTTGATACTTGCGGGAATCCTGGGAGTATAAGGGTCAAGGTCTTATCTTTAAGGTAGGACTATAAGAGGCAAGATGTGTTTGTGCATGTGTGTGCACGCATTCAAGTCACTTGTCAACTTGTGGTGAGCCCATAAATTTTATAGGGTTTTCTTAGGCAAGGAATCCTCAGAGGTGGTTTTGCCAGTTCCTTCCTCTGACACATAGCCTACAGCACCTGGTATTCGTTGGTGGTCTCCCATCCAAGTACTAACCAGAGCTGACCCTCTTCCATCCAAGTACTAATCAGGGCTGACCCTGTTTAGCTTCCAAGATCAGATGGGATCTGGTGCCTTTAGGGTGTTTAACCAGATCAGAGCCGCAATGCAAGTGTAAAAAATAAAATTCTGCATGATGTTTTGAAAAACATATAAGCCTACCTCACAATGTAAGAATCCAGTGGGTTATCCACTGAAGCTGAACAATGGTGGGAGAATCAGGGGAGATAAAAATAAAGACTTCATTGCAAAGCACATGGCTAAATTGTGGAACTCATGGCCACAAGATGTAGTGGTGGCTGCCCACTTGGAAAGTTTTCCAGGGGACTGGATAAATTCATGGAGGCTAAGGGCCATCCATGGCTGCTAGTCAAGTCAAGATGGCTAGTCAGGATGCAGTAGCAGAGGCAACATGTCTCTGTCAGTTGATGGGGAGTATGAGATGGAGGCTCCGCCTATGCTCATGTACTGTGTACAGCTTTCCCACCCACTGCGTGAACTGACAGAGAGGATCTCTATAGCACTTAATACAAATTGACAATTTGGAACAAGCTGCATTATCCAAGGATATTGCACAGCTTCCTGGGCTCTGGGCTGCATCAATAGGAGTCCAGTGTCTGAGTCAAGGGAAATGATAGTCCCCCTCTATTCTGTTTTGCTCAGTCCCCATCTGGAATACAGTGTCCAGTTCTGGGCACCACAGTTCAAGAAGGATATTGACAAGCTGGAACGTGTCCAGAGGAAGGCGACCAAAACAGTAAAAAGCTTGGAAACCATGAAGCCCTGTGAGGACCGGCTTAGGGATCTGGGTAAGTTTAGCTTGGAGAAGAGAAGGTTAAGAGGCAACATGACAGCTGTGTTTAAACTATTTGAAGGGATGTCATCTGGAGGATGGAACAAGCCTGTTTTCTGCTGCTCCAGAGATTAGGATATGGAGCAATGGCTTTAAACTTCAGGAAAAGAGATTGCATCTAGACATTAGGAAGAATTTCCTGAGGGTAAGAGTGGTTCAACAACGGAATACACTGCCTGGGAATGTGGTGCAGTCTCCTTCTTTGGAGGTTTTTAAACTGAAGTTGTATGGTCATCTGTTGGGAATGCTTTGATGGTGTATTCCTGTATGGTAGGGGGTTGGACTCAGTGGCCTTTGTGGTCTCTTCCAATTCTATGATTCTTAGAGAGAATTCAAATCATTCAGGTTCCCAAACTTCAGGTCAGTTATCACTTGGTAGCTGGGGAAATGGAGAACAATAACAAAAATTTGAATCCTACTGATACCAGTGTTGACCCACTGAATCAATTGGATTTAGGTCAGTGTTGACTCAGTCATCCAATACATGATTCAAAGGGTCTGTTCTAATTGCTGTTGTGTGCCTTCAAGTCATTTCTTGCTGATGGCCACCCATGTTTTTTTTTTAATGGGGCTGAGAGTGTGTGACATGCCCAAGGTCACCCAGTGCGTTTCTATGGTCAAGCAAAGATTTGAATCCTGGTCTTCAAGATCGTAGTGGATCACCCAGACCACTACACCACACTGGCTCTCTCTGTTCTAATTGGAGGACTTTCTGCACTACACTGTTATAGTGGTATTATTCCGCTTTCAACATCCTGTGGAATTCTGGGGTTGTAGTTTAATGAGGACAAAGGGCTCTCTGGCTAAACTGCAAACCCTAGGATTCCATAGGCTGTTGAAAGTGGAATAATAGTACTATTAACAGTGTAGTGTAGAAAGGTCCTGGGTCTACTCTAATTGGAGTCAGACCTCTAATAATAATTGGACCTGGGATGAAGATAATGTTGACAATGGAGGAAGAGGAAGGGAGTAGCAGGCAGGAAGCTTTTTTTTAAACCCAGGCTGATAACATATTTGCAGAGATCAGTTCCAAACTGGGTCCTCACACAAAACACTGAGCTATCTGGAGTTATCAGAGTGAAATAGAACTCGCTCGTTTTCTGACTCAATTGATTGGGGCTTTTTTATCTACAATAGCAGACATTTATAAGATAGGCCTAAAGTTTCAGATAAGGAAGGGAATCAAAGCCGTCTTGAATTCCAATCAGATTGGCTTGGAGAAGCAAAGAGGGTTCAAGCTCCCCCATCCGCCCCGGGACGATCAATCGATCGACGGAAGGCTGTTGGGATTGCCCTGTACTGGACTTGTTGCCGCGGACGGGCGGGATGGGGCTGGGTTGGTGGGGGGTGGTTGGCAACCTGAAACACGGCCAAAGTTAAGTGAACTTTGAAACTTCAGCTTATTTTGAGATTATGATTAACTTGATATGCCGGTGCCCTGTGGATCCCCAGCCTCAGGTTGGCAGTGACAAAGTGGAAATAAATGGTTCTGAGGAAAGAGGAATAGAAGATCTGGAAGACTGTGGAGTGCGGACAGAGAAGGATGGACGCCGGATGGGACAAAGTACCAACCGGCAGAGACCAGGGAGAGAAAGATGGCTGATAAACGTGGCACGTAAGTGAGGAAGTCTCCGGAAGGGATTGGCTGATTTTACCCACAGGCAAGGTGGGCAGAAAGATCTCTTGCAGCCCATTGGTTGAGCTCTGTATTATCCCATTCACACTGCATAATTATCACACATGGATACCGCTTTAACTTCCGTGACTGAGGGCCTTTCCGCACTACCCTGTTACAGCGCTATTATTCCACTTTCAACCTCCTATGGAATCCTGGGATTTGCAGTTTAGGAAGGGGCATTTAGGATTCTCACCCAGAGAACTCTTTGGCCTCAGTAAACTACAAACCCAAGAATTCCACGGGATGTTGAAAGTGGAATAATAGCACTATAACAGTATAGTATGGAAAGGCCCTATGATTTGAGTCTACTGTGGGGGTTTTTTGCTCTAATATGCAAAACCAACTCCCAACTTGACATACACACTGCCAGGATCTGTGCCGTGTCACTGATTAAGAAATCAGACTTCATATATCATATGTTGGGGGACATTTTGTACAGAGTGGTTCAGGTTTCATCCATTCATCTCACAAATGAAAAAGAGACGGCCTTGGACACTGAGGCCGGAAACACAAAGGTAACGCGTTAGAATTGTTGTTGTTACCTGTAGCTAGTTGCCTTTTGGTAACCGGGGAGCACCAACATTGCATTTCCAAGGTGGTGTAATGAGTAGGAACAGTGATACTTTATCATTCCAACGAGTGACATTTTCTAGTTACTTCTTAAAGTTACTTTTTCTTTTTTATAATTTTTATTGAAAGCCTGTCTCGAAAATAACCACCCCACACACTTCCATGCTTAAATCTTCCAGCTGAAATTGCTTATTTCCATTCCATTACAAACATAATTTCCATCTTACAGAGAGAAGAACATTTATATTATTTCTTCTTCGATTTCTTATACATTTATATCCTTACCCAATCCAATACTCTTTTCCATTCTTTCTCAAAGTTCTGGATAGATTTATTCTACTTCTTAAAGTTACTTTTAAAGGGACTTTAGAGACATTTTAAAGACAGAATGTTTCAAGTTAATGCCATTGTCTTATTCATTCTAGGGTATTTTTTACTAAGTAACAGAAAGAAACAATAACGTAAAAAGAACTACCCAGGTTACATTTTTAACTCTGCAACAAATAACAATGATAGATTGTGTATGTGTGTGTGAATATAGTCAAGGTAATGGATTACTTTCAAAAAGTAACTTCCCAAGTTGTTGTTGTGTTCCATGTTAAGCTTTGCTTAATAAGGCTGAGATGATGGTTTGAATCCTATTGATAGTCTCAACTAAAGTAGACCATTGAATCAATGGCTATTTACCTTCGTGCTGGATAACAATTCAGCATTTGATTCAATGGGCCTGTTCTAGCTGGGATTAAACAATAGGATTCATGTTTTCATGTATCCATCTGTAAACATGCACTTTTTTTGTAATGGAAATTTTCTTGCATAAATGATAGGGAAAGCTACCTAGCACTAATTGTTTGACAAAATTAGGTTATTGTAAAGAAAATCCACCTCTTTAGGGAAAAAATGAGCAGCGAATTCACTCTGCACTGAGGTTACAGTGTAACTTCGGGTCACTTGTGCTCTCCCAAACAAACCTACCTCACAGGGCTGTTGTGCTGGATTTGGTGAGTCATGGATATTGTTGTTGTTGTGTGTCCTCAAGTCATTTCTGACTTAAGTAGGAATTTCTGACTTATGGCAACCCTATCACAGAGTTTTTTGGGGCTGAGAGTGTGTGATGTGTCCAAGGTCAGCCAGTGGGTTTCCATGGCCAAGTGGGGAATCGAACCCTGGTCTCCAAGGTCATAGTCCAATGCTCAAACCACTACCTCACCTTCCAACATTTCATAGATGAAAACTGGTCGTGCGTGAACAAAAGAACACTATAGTGAGGCAGAAAGCTGAGACGCACACTCATGAGTGTTACAAGATGGCATTTCCACATTACAATTTTGCAGCAGGAAACTGGTATAGTTTGCGAGTACAGAACAATATTTGTCATGTGCAGAGGTGCTGTCTGGATTGGCTTTCTACAGCGGTGCAATGCTTTCTCTCATGGATATGAAGAAAGCCAGCCAAGCACTAAGTACCAGGACTTGGGAGAACTACATTCTGGGATACACCTTGCAGAATCTACTAGTGACCATGCCAATGAGGAGTTTTTGGGGAAAGTAACTTTTTGAAGCTCTGTTTAGTCCTCTCTGATATATTCACAGTTGTAACATTAAATAGCTTTGCCCAGCGCAAGAAGCAGAGAGGGAAAAAGGGAAAGATGCCAGGAAATAAAAAAGGACAGCGTTTTGGAAAATTGGTTGCCTTTGCCGGTCAGCATGAACTCAGTACAAAGCAATCCTGCTTTGAAGGAGAATATTGCTCGGAATGCTACATGACCCCTTAAATGTTCTCCATCATGCTTCCATCTGGTGTCCGAATTTCCTGCCCTAATTTTTTTTAAAGATCAAGACAGTCCTATTTAATGCTTTTATCATCTCACTTTTTGCACTGCTTTTAAAATGTCCCGGTTTCTCTTCCCACTTTGTTCTCAGCTTACTTCAGTTGCTGCAAACTGAGTTCAAGGTGCAAAAATAGTTTGCATTCTATTAACGTGTGGGGTGGGGGGAAGAAAGGAGCAGAATCTTGCCCTTCACAGAAGGGTCAGGCAAAAGCAAACTTCCTCATGAATAACTTGGGCCAACTGTGAAGTTGCTTGGGTGCAGGTATTCCAGTTTTCACCTGGGAAATCCTGGATGCTTTGCCTTTGTTGTTTTCATACAAGTGAGCTGTGTTCCAGCCTTAGGGGCCCTTTCGCACTACACAGTCATAGCACCATGATTCCACTGGAACTGTTATGGCTTCGTCCTATGCAATCCTAGGATTTGCCATTTAGGGAAGTTGTTTCTACTTCTTTGTACTTCACAAAGCAGAGACTATAGAAGTAAATAAGCATTTCTGATTAGATCAGCTTTCAAATCAAGGCTGTCTGACTGATACAAGAGTCAAGGATCAGGTAGCCACTTTTGTAAATGACAGGCCAATGACTCAGGATGGTGTAATTTGCATGGGGAGGGGGCAGTGGATACCAACTTAGGGGTGCCAATTTTCAGGGCGTCCCCTCTTGAGAGAAAGGTGGAATATGGCCATGCTCTAGGAAGAACAGCTTAGGGAGCTGGGTATGTTCAGTCTGCAGAAGAGAAGGTTAAGAGGGGACATGATAGCCATGTTTAAATATTTGAAGGGATGCCATGTTGAGGAGGGAGCGGGCTTGTTTTCTGCTGCTCCAGAGACCAGGACAAGGAGCAATGGATTCAAGCTGCAGGAAAGGAGATTCCACCTGAACCTAAGGAAGAACTTCCTGATGGTCAGAGCCGTCCGGCAGTGGAATATGCTGCCTCGGAGTGTGGTGGAATCTCCTTCTTTGGAGGTTTTTAATCAGAGGCTGGATGGCCATCTGTTGGGAATGCTTTGATGGGTGTTCCTGCATAGCAGGGGGTTGGACTCGATGGCCCGGGGGTCTCTTCCAACTCTATATTTCTATGATTAATTCAATAAATAAATATAAAATAGCAAACCTTTTTAGAATTCTCAGCCAGACAGTTGTAATGTCTCACTAAACCACAAATCCCAAGAGTCCACACACGCAGCCATGATAGTTGAAGTGGAATATACAGTTGGCCCTCCACAATTGCTAGAGTTAGGGGTGCAGGACCCCCAGAAAAATGGAAAAATTGCAAAGATCAGTATGTGTATGTATGTGTTTGTGGGAAGGGACACCCAGGTCAAAATCAGGTCTGAGAAAGCAGATGGTTGGCACGGTGACCCTATACTTCCTTTCTCTTGCCCACCTCCTTCCTTCATCAGGAGAGGGTTTGTGGTGCTGAGAAACTGGGCTGATAGCCATCCTTAGCTAGCACGGTTGCAGATGGTGGAGGAGCAAGAAGACCAGAGAAGGGTTTTTAAAGGGCTGCATGGCCTGATCAGAGTCACCAAGGGAAAAGGTTTCCCCAGAAAAGAAGTACTTGAGATGCGGGGGGACGGGGGTCGGACAAACTCACAAATCCATGAAAGTGAAACCTGCAAATGTGGAGGGCTGACTATGATACTATAACTCTCTGGCGTAAAGGAGGGCCCTAAGTCATTCTCATTCTCCCTTTTATGTACTTTGCTCTGCATTATCCATACGGTGGCTGGATGGAGTTTTCGGCACCCCACGCTCAGGTTGGCACTCGGTAGATTTGTAAAGCAGCAGGCACTATGCAGCCCTCTAGATACGGATGTAACATAACTTCTAGGATCCCTCCCCACTGGCTATATTGGTTAGGGATCATGGGAGTTGCAGTCCAAAAACATGAGCAGGGTCTGTAAGATCCTGCCAATTTTATTTTCAGTACATACCTTAAGAATTCTAGCATGGAATTTGCCATTTCCCAGCTACTCCACAGAGAATCAGCATGGTGTAGTTGTTTGAATGTTGGACTATGATGCTGGAGGCCAGAGTTCAATTCCTCACTCAGCCATGGAAACCCACAAGGTGATCTCACATACTCTCAACCTCAGAAAATTCCACAAGGTGACCTCACACACTCTCAGCCCCATTTGGCCTTAGGGTCACCATAAGTCAGAAGTGACTTGAAAGTATACAACAACAGCTGTTCCACAGTGATCTGTTATTTTAACATGACTCCAACCTTTCTCCTTTCTGGCTAGTTGCACTCACCCTTAATGTGTGCATTAAGCTGCACTGAAGCCCGTTTTCTGTACTGTTGCCCATTCGATACGTTTGCCAAGATCCAATAAAACTGCCAATTCAGGATCACCCCAGGTCCTGAGATCTCAGGACCAAAACCTGAGACCTACAGATGGCCTTGGGTGATGCCATTAATATGAAGTATCAACCACAGTTGCTCAGAGCTCGTCATACAAACACACATATATACACCCTCGCAATGCATTTTCCAGCTTGAAAGTTAAGACTTTGCTTAGCTGAGAAACTGTTCCCAGATCAAGGTGAAATGAGGTGAGCAGGGGGTGAGCCTACGGGGTGAGCCTCCTGGTTTCCAGCCAGAAGGTGGATGCACAGCAGAGGGGAAGGTGAGCCACAGTGACTGGGAGGGATGGAGAAGGCTAACTAAGTAAATCCAGAGACTCTCCCAGAAAGTCTTTACAAGTGGCAGGAACAACTAAGTTGAACCTTGGAAACTGTGGCAAGGTGCTGCTCTGCTCATCCAGCTGGAGATGTGTACCTAGCTTTTTTTCTTCTTCTTGCTTTATGCTTTGTCTCTCACCTGGAGATGACCCATGAAAACTGGAGACTCAGGGCCAGGCCCTGAGAACTGACATCCCTAAATTGGAGTCCTCTGCCATCCTCCTATGCAAATTACACCATCCTGAGTCTGTCATTTGCAAAAGGGGCTACCTCATACTTGACTCTTATTATCAATCAAACAGGACTGATTTGAATCATGATTCAATCAGAAATGTTAATTTGCTTCTACTGTCTCTGCTTTGTGTTCCTGAACTACAAAGATAATGCCATAGGCCTTGATCCCATTGTTAAACCCAACCAGAGTGGTCCCAGGGAATCAATGGTGCCTTGATGAGTCAACACTTAGGGAAGTTCCACTGATTTGATAGGTTTACTCTAATCAGGGCTACTACTGATTGGATTTAGGCCACAATGTCTCTTTTGAAACCAAAAAGACTCATCACCCATTATTCCCTAGCTATCTTCCATTTCAAAGGCACTGCAAGATAATTACTGTATCCATGCATAGTACCATTAAGGGAAAAGCTAATTTTAAAAACATCCAAAAGATCTAGGATATGATTCTTCCCTTTCGTAATTCCCTCGAAGCCAGGATCAAAGTATTTTTTTACCAAACCATCTTCTGCTCTGGCAGACAGAGCTGGCTCAAGCAAAGAAAAGGGGATCAGAACTTGGAAAAGTTACTTTTGTGAACTACAGCTCCCAAGATCCCTTAGCCAGTGTATCTAGCATCCATGTTGCTGGCAGATTCTGCAAGCTATAGTCCAAACTCTGAGCAGGATCTATCTATCCCCCTGCATACTGTTTCCAACAGTGGACATCAGTGAGTTTCCAAGAAGCCCATGTACAAAAAAAGTACAAAAAAAAAAGCGAGAGCTGTAAAATTTGGGATGTTTTGGGGATGTTCCAGTGAAAAAACAAAGAAATAATACATTAAAAATAAATTGGATCTACAGATCAGAGAGTGGCTCTAATCTCTGTCATCAGATCTCAGCATGTGGGGCTGGAAGAGAGTTCTACAGATACTAAGACTATTAAAATAATGATGATGATGAGGATGATGAGGATGAGGATGATGATGATGATGATGATGATGATGGGATCTTAGAGTAAAATCAAACCTGAGCTTTCCTCAGAAGCAAAGATGACCACATTGAAGCTGCTCTTTGGTCATGTTGTGAGATGATGTGACCCACTGGAAAAAAATACGATGTTTCATAAAGCGGGAGGCAGTTGTTGTTGTGTGCCTTCGAGTCATTTCTGACTTATGGCAACCCTATCACAAGGTTTTTTGGGGCTGAGAGTGTGTGATGCGTCCAAGGTCACTCAGTGGGTTTCTATGGCCAAGCAAGGAATTGAACCCTGGTCTGCACAGTCATTGTCCAACACTCAAACCACTACACTAGGCTGAGAATAACCTGAAAAGGCCTGGAAAACAGAAGGGCTCACAAAGAGTGGCTTAAGAAGCTGGGGATGTTTAGACTGGAGAAGAGAAGGTCAGGAGGGGACATGATTGCCATGTTTAAATATCTGAAGAGATGTCATACGAAGGATGAAACAAGCTTGTTTTCTGTTGCTCCAGAGACTAGGACATGGAGCAATGGCTTCAGACATCAGGAAAAGAGATTCCACCTAAACATTAGAAAGAACCTCCCGACTGTATGGACATTCAACACACTGCCTTGGGTGTGGTGGAATCTCCTTCTTTAGAGGTTTTTAAACAGAGGCCGGATGGCCATCCATTGGGAGTGCTTTGATTGTGCATTCCTGCATGGCAGAATGGGGATGGACTGGATGGCCCTTGGGGTATCCTCCAGCTCTATGATTCTGTGAATGCACACTAGACTGTTATAGTCCATTTCCGCAGTAGACTGTTATAGTGCTGTGATTCCACTTTCAACATCCGATGGAATCCTGGGGTTTGCAGTTTCGGGAGCGGCCGGCCCGCCCAAACCCCAGGATTCCATCGGGTGTTGAAAGTGGAATCACAGCGCTATAACAGTCTAGTGTGGAAATGGCCATAGTGTTATTATTCCACTTTCAACATCCTATGGAATCCTGGAGTTTACAGTTTAGGGAATGGCCTTTGAACTCACTGCTCCAAGGACCTTGGAACCAACACTCTCACTTTTCATTTTAGCAAAGGTTCTTTTGACTCCAACCGTTGGATGGAAACCATTGGACAATTCCTGGTGTGAAATCTCAGAAGCGAGTGTGGAAGGGATTGGAAGGAGGTAGAGTTTTTCACTGCTCCATGGAGAGGTCTTTGCCCTTGCCTCCTTACAGCTTGCAAAATCAGCAGGAACAATGCAAAAGAATAACACTGCAGAATTGTTGTTGTTGATGATAATGATGATGATGATTGCAGAACAAATGGCGGAGAAAGAGGAGGAGAAGCAAAAAGAGGAATAAAAAGAGGAAGAAGAGAGGAAAGAAGGAGGAAGAAGAAAAGGGAGAGCAATTTAAGCACTGGGAAACCAATGTATGTTTTCAGCCAAATGAGTTAGGAGGATTCCAAACAAAGAAACACCATGGTGAATAAAAGTGTTTCCGCCTATATGTTTCCTGCTCTCTGGTTTTTCTGAAATCACCTGTGGATGTTCTTTGCACCCTTCATTCCTAACAGCTGTTCCGCTTCCTTCCCTCCAGCCTGTGAGTCCGGCTTTTTGGTACGTTCCATTCCGACACCTTGCAAGACCCCCTCTGGGTTAAAAAAGTGCAGCAATGCTTGTAACTGTTTCAAGAATGCCAAACTTCAGATCTCAAGGCAACCTTCTGGCGGACATGTGTTGGCTCTGTGGCTGTTTCTGTTTCCCTCAACTCCCAATGCCCACGGGTGGCTCAAAGCCCACTCAAGCCCACTCAGTCAATAATTATTTACAACTGGGGTATCAATCATACAATCATAGAACTGTAGAGTTGGAAGAGACCACAGGGGCCATCCAGTCCAACCTCCTGCCATGCAATCGTGTAGTCCTCTAGATGTTGTGGGACTGCAACTCCCAGCAGTTCTAATCACTGGCTGTGCTAGTCAGGGGATGCTGGGAGTTGTAGTCCAACAACATTTGGAGAGCTGCATCATTCCCACCCATGGATTATGGATGCTCTCAGATATTCAGGGGAATTGTAGCCATATTAGTTAATTTGGCAGTAAAGTCTGGATTCACTCTTTTAGGGTCTTAGGAACATACACTCTTTTAGAGAATATGTTCCTTCCAACCTTCCTGGGGCAGAAACTGTAAATGTTCCAACAAGGCACACGACCCTAGCAGGTACATTCTTGTATCATTCTCACAGGTTTTGCTGCCGGTGTCCTAAATTTGATTCCAGGGCCACCTCCACTTCTGCTGAAATGCATGGTTTCACTCTGCAATGGCCTCTGGACAAACTGGAACATGTCCAGGAAAGGGTGACCAAAATGGTAAAAGGCCTGGATACCAAGCCCTATAAGGAGCACAGTTCATGGAGCTGGGTATGTTTAGCCTGATGAAAAGAAAATTAAGAGGGAACATGATAGCCATGTTTAAATATTTGAAGAGATGTCATGTTGAAGACGGAGCAAGCTTGTTTTCTGTTGCTCCAGTGACTAGGACATGGAGCAATAGATTCAAACTACAAGAAAAGAGATTTCACTTAAACATCAGGAAGAACTTTGTGATGGTAAGAGCTGTTCAGCAGTGGAATATGCTGCCTCAGAGTGTGTTGGAGTCTCCTTCCTTGGAGGTTTTTAAACAGAGGCTGGATGGCGATCTGTTGGGTGTGCTTTGATGGTGTATTCTTGCATGGCTGGGGGTTGGACTTGGTGGGCATTGTAGCCTGTTTCAGCTCTGCAGTTCTGTGATTCTCTAGAGGCCAAAATGACTCAGCTGAGGCAATTGTATTTTGGACATATCATGACATGATGTGACTTATGAGAAAAGACCATAATGTTTGATAATTTAGTAGGAAAAGATGGAGACTGCGTTACAGATGGATTGACTCAATCATGGAAGCCGCAGATGCCTTGGGACAGCAAGTCCTTAGCAGGACAGCTGACGATCGGGGGTTTTCGGAGACCTGTCAGTCATTGGTTTGCCATAAGTCAAAGTCAACTTGATGGCAGATCAACTGCAACAACTACTAGTTCCAATGAATAAAACAGTGGTAAATTCCCACTGAAGTTAAAACAGAAATAGACAATAACTTGATTTTGCCATTTCTCAGAAATAAGTAAAAGCTCCTTTTGGTTTGTTTGTTTTTTTAAGCTGAATGCTACATGCTGCTACCCTATAGCACAAATTCACTTTCTGCCATCCACCTTGTTGTCAATTCAACAGCTGCAAAGGCGGCACCCGCACAATGACATCTTCCCCCTCCACTGTTTAGTGAACCCACACCTTCAATTGAATTAAACTGTTTCAGATCATTGACTTTGTTTACACATTATTTTAGGCTGTTTACAAAGTGGCATCATGGACTGTAACCCAGGCTGTGATCTCCTGGTGTTTGCTGAAGTATAAATATTTTAACCAGTCAATATTTAATTTTTTTTCCAAAAGTTACAGTTACACTGTCAAGGGGATACAGTTATCAATTGTTAAGTTACAGTTGTACCATAATGTAATTCTACCTTTGTCACTGGGGAAATAAGTTAATTACAAGTAACCTATTGCTTGTAACTAGTTACTTCCAAGCTCTGCTTCAGAAAACTGGGCATGTTAATAAAATGCACTCCCCTGTCTCTGCTCAGATATTTATCTTCTAAGGACCTGGGCCAGAGGGATAAGATATGAAGAATGTATTCTGTTGAGGCCACAGGTAAGCAGATGTTAAGCTGGTGGGATGTCTTCCACTAGAACTTCATGGTCCCACCAATGGACAAAATAATGGCTGAAGATGGTGAGCATAAAATTGCATAACACAGTGCTAGTCTGCGCAGATGGGGAGCCCAAAAATTTGTTTCCAGAAAGATTTGAAATCTATTCTTTTTTTAAAAAAAATTGATTTGTCCCCTTGGCTCTTGCTTTCTCTCTGCAAACAGTACACCATCTCTCTCTCCCTCTCTCTTCCTGAGAGCTACAAAAATCACAGCCAGTTGCACCACAAAGAGCACTTCATTCTCATTATCTCCCAAGACTGAACTCTTCCAAAAGGAACAGCTTCTGTCCACTGGGAAACAACCAAAACAGGAACTGACCCTGAAATACTGAAACAATATAGAACTGACACAGAACTATGAGAACTCAGCTCTTGGACATACCGTTTACCATAGTGAAAGTGTTAGACTTTGTTTTAAGACCTTATGGGGAGCATTCCTAAAAAAATAAGCTCTGCTACTTCTAGTTTGAACTGGCACAATCCAAATCTATGTTGACCACCTCAGGGAGGGCTAGCCTACACACAGTATAGGGTAGCCACTTAGTAATTTAAACTGAATCTAGACATGTGTCTGCTATCTTTTGCTGGGTGGTGTCTATTAGCAAATTCAGTTTGGAAGAAAAAAACTTTTACAGAAAGCAGCTCACAAAATCCCTTGCCATAGTGGCTGAAAGATTTTGGGAGTTATCATCCCTAAAGTATTTTTTTTTTCAAGCCCTGAGGAAAGTATTCTTCAATACTGAGAACTAATACAGGAATTTTTTTAAAAAAAGATAGTCAGATTAGACTGTTCACTCTTCAGCTGAACATATCACACAGGCTGTTGTTTTGTCCCTTCAAGCCATGACGACTTTAAGGTGAACCTGTCTGGCGGTTTTCATTGCAGGATTTGTTCAGAGGAGGTTTGTCTTTGCCGTCTGAGGCTGAGAGAGTGTGACTTGCCCAAAGACACCCGCTGCGTTTCCCTGGCTGAGCAGAGATTCAAACCCTGGTTTCCTAGAGTTGTAGCCCAATGCTCAAACCACTAAACCACATTGGCTGTCTATGGTCATGTCCACATTAGACTGTTATAGGGCTATATTGCAGCTAGCATTATTCAGAAGCAATCACTGTTTGATTTTAGCCCTAACTTTATGAGGAATAGGATCGATTAAAAAAAAAAAAGGATTAAATTTAATGCAGAGAATCCTGTCCTTGCTAAAATACACATACACCAATATATTTGTGTGAAATATCCTTTATACTTGATTGAGACTGCTCCCTTCTGAACGTACTTTGGAATGCCAGGAATTAAATTTAAAAAAAAAATCAAGTCGTGCCACTAAGCAAGTGCAGAGTCCATCTGTGACTTGGAGCCAGGCTGTCTGAGAGTGGCCTGACTCCTATTGATAACCTCAACTAGAACAGATCCACTGATTTCAATGAGATTTTGCCTACGTGTGCGGATTGTAAGTGGAAAAGATGTGAGGTGAAAGCCAACTCAAGTCCCAACATACTGTCTGCCCTCCACATTTACAGGTTTCACCTTC
Source organism: Cyclura pinguis (assembly GCA_030412105.1). NCBI lineage: Eukaryota > Metazoa > Chordata > Lepidosauria > Squamata > Iguanidae > Cyclura > Cyclura pinguis. The sequence continues at coordinate 8,283,043 of CM059599.1, read as the reverse complement.
ACAGATTTGATTATTTGTGAATTTCTCCAACCCCTGCCTGCCCTCCCCATAAGCACTTCTTTTTGGGGGGAACCTTCCTCCTTGGCAGCTCCAATCAGGCCATGGAGGTCTTTAAAAAGCCACCTCTGGTTCTCCTCCTCTACCACCCACTGCTGGACCAGCTAAGGACGGATCACAGCCCAATTTCTCAGGACCACAAACCCTCTCCCGATTCTGCCCCCCACAAGGAATGGGATCGGTGAGAGAGAAGAAGGATAGGGCCACTGTGCCAACTCACCCCCATTGCCCTCTCCTCTCCCTGACTTTCCCGCAGACACACACACAAACATTTTTTATCTTTGCAGTTTTTCCACTTTTGCTGAGGTCCTGTGTCCCTAACCCTAGCAATGTGGAGGGTATTTCACCTGAAAGGGGTCATCAAACCTTTACCTGCATTTTTACTTTACTTCCCTCCACCACCAACTTAAACTCAGTTTTAACATCTCAAGAAAGAGGTAGATCTGCGACCTTCTATCATCACATTTCTTCCCCCAAAATAATTTTTCACATCACAAACCTGTGCGCTTTGAAAGCTCGGATAATGTATTTTGTGCCTTTGGGTATTCTAACAACAGCATCAGTGCAATGTGTTTTTTGAATTTTGCTATATTTTGCTGCATGGGCAGTATGGCTGCCCTAAATATATAATCATACGTTGCAACTGTACAGACACAAACACCCTTTTATTTTTCCCAAGGTGACCGTGTGCACGGGTACACAACCACAAGGAGAAACATTTGCATGAATTAGAAGCAGGCACAACAGTGTCCAAAATCACAGACGCAACTTCCTCACTTAGCCCCCGTGATCAAGAGAAACTGTTAGGAGTTGGATAGAAACATTCCGCAGATCGTGTGTTTTCAGACCCCGGTACCCATTCCAGCCAAACTATAAAAATTCTGGGTTGATTTTAAGTTGTGAAATGGCATGATCAAAAAGGGAGTTTGATAGATTTTGGTTACATTTTTAGCGCCAGCCCTGCAACCAAGATTTGCTCAGGCCCTAGAGGCTTAAATTTCTCTTCAGAGTAATTTACACCATTTTGAGTTCTAGAATGTAATCTTGGGAAGGTTTCATAGATCCTCAACTCTCATCCCTTTTAATACGAAAGTTTCAAAATCAGCCTTAAGTCTTCTGCCAATGCATTCTCAGACTTTAGAACCGGCACCTTGTAAATTATGGATTGATATGGCTCTTCATGGTGCACAATGAGTAGGCCATTAAAGGATTTAATCACAACTGGAGCATAGTGAAACATCATCGTTTTTAAATTTTTTAAACATGAACATATGTGAGTGCGTTCAAGTTGCCTGTCGACATATGCTGACCTCCTTGAATTTCACAGGATTTTCTTAGGCAAGGAATTCTCAGAGGTGGTTTTGCCTATTCCTTCATCTGAAATATAGCCTACAACACCTGGGATTTGTTGGCGGTCTCTTATCCAAATATTAACCAGGGCTGACCCTGCTTAACTTCCAAGATAAGACAGGATCTGGTGCCTTTAGGTTATATTTAGGCTGCTAAAGTGAACTTAGAAAAGAGTTTATCTATGCCAAATATTCACAAGCTCCTCCTTGTTATTTTTCTTTCAATTTGAGCAAGGCAATGTCATTTTATTCTACAAACCCATATGTTTCCTGTGAGCACCACAACATTTACAAATTTAATCAACAATTCAATCGACTACAATTTTATTTGATGGGAGCCAAATAAAAGGAAGGAGGTGTTAAATTGCAAGAACATTTATTTAATCTGGTGGTGTTACTTTGTTCCTGATGTTTTTTTCCCCCGATTAGGTTTGAGAAAGAAAATCTATGCAGAAGGCAGAATGAGGGTAATAACTTTCGCATATTGAACTGTAAATTATCTCACATTAGCACCAACAACTCTCAAAGTGAGATATAATGATTATGCAAATGCATTTAAAGTGAATCAAATAATTACACAAGTAATTGTTGAAAAAAATGTAGTTGAATCAAATAAACAAGGTTCTATAGTTTCTCTAAAAAAACCCCAAAAGTTAGTTCTCTTTCTTGACTTGCCACCAGCAATTCAACAGAATTTTTTCCTCTAATCGAAAACAGGGTTGATCTCTAGATTGTTTGGAGGTACGAACGGAAGGCAGTCTTCTGAGTAGAAGTGGTTGATTGATCGATTTAAAAAGAATGAAGGCGATCTGAGGACAATAGGTTTTGAGAGTTAAAATTAATATTATGAAATGAGAAGTGTAAAAGCAAATTTAGAAGATGTATTCTTGCTGTTTTAAAATGTTGTTTTTATATAGACGATAATTATTTTTTGATGAATGACCATTAGTATAAAGTAATCTAGAAAAAGTTAACAAGTCACTATGAACTTGAGAAATTAAGTAAGCAAATGATTAAAATGATAATTGATAATTAATAATTATGGTATAAAATGTATGACTTAATAGATGTAAATCTTTAAAATGAACTGTTTGCAACAAGGGCAGAAACCAATTTTAGTTGTGTTTTGTTAGTATTTGTTTTAGATATGTGTAGCTGTCTGTTAATGTTTGTACAGATGTATTTTTTGTTGTTTTGCATGTTTGGATTGTGCCCTTTTTTTCTTATTTAATACATTTTTTAAAAATTGAAAAAGGAACTGAAGGCAATGGAACTGAAGTCAATTGTATTCGAAAGAAGTCTCCTCATTATGAACGACAGATCTCTTGAAATGCTCATAAAGAGCAATAAAAACTCCAAAGTGGTAACAATCCAATTAATACAAAATCAGATTTAAGTTTAACGCTCATGCAGCTCATGACCTTGAGTTTTTGTTTGTATCTATCTTGGCTTCCACTTAAAAACCAAACCGAAATCTAACTTCCCAAAGCAGGGAGCCAGAACTTTGTAAGCAATACCTTCTCCCTGAGGTGCAGAGGCTCTTGGTGTTTTACAGCAAATTACCAAAGAGGGACAGTCTCCCGCCCCCATGGAAGGCGTCCTATTCTTCCACTCAGTTTGCAAAAACAAACACGGCATGAGGCTTTTGCAAGGGGTCAGCCCAATTTGCAAACAGCCACTTCCAACCCAAGAGCCGACAAAATGTCCAAGTCAAGATAATGCACAGGTTTGTGTGCATAGCGAAGGCGGCCATAATGTTGGATGTGCAAATGGAAAGTCTGACTGTCGGGGCATACAGCAAAATACAAAGTCAGAGTACTACCAGCTCACTGAGGGACAAATCCGGGGAGAAATAGCTGCCTGGAAACTGTATGAAACAGGACAGCCATGCGAAGGAAGGCCTGTCCGACGGACCCAAATCCAAACTCCATCAGAATAAAAACAGAACCGACGTCTCATTTGAACATCTCCGGGATCCCTTTCACACTATCTATTAGAGGTTGAGCCTCCTTTGTGTGGAAATCCGAAAGCCTCGAAAACCTAAAACTTTGGAAAAGTGGTACCCGGTCTTCGTCAGGTAGGGAACATGAGAGAATTACAGAGGCTTGGTTGGGACCACACCAAGCAAGCCTCCATAATTCCCTCTTGTTCCCTACAGAAAGAAAGTAAGAGGAGAAGAGCTGACGAAAGAGCAGACTCCGCACTGGAAAAATGATATAGAATTTACTACGATTATACAATGGTATATGTACAACAACCGTGTGTGATGGTATATAATTTGCCGAAATTTAAATTTACTGTTTGAGATGTATGTGAAACATAAATGAATTTTCTGTTTCAACTTAAGTTCCATTTCCAAGATACTCCATTATGTATACGCAAACATTCCAAAATAAAATAAAAACAACAACAACAACAGAAATACAGAACAATTTGGATCCCAAGCATTTTTGGATGAGGAAGCCTCGACTTGTACGAGACTCATTCCACTGTAAGTGCTACTGCTGCATCCTATGGGATCTTGGGATTTTTAGTTTGGTTAGACTTGCTCCATCTTGTCTTGAATTACAACTGGATGTGAATATGGATTCAGATGTCATATTGAAACTCAGAACCTGACTTCTTTTTAAAATAGATATATATGAAATGGTGACATATTCACTGGCCCCAACAGGCACGAGCTGTCAGCACATGTCATAAATATCCTGATGGACTTCTTTTTACTCATTTACTGAGCTGGGGGGAAAAATTACTTGCTTGGACTATATTTTCCAGCCACCCCAGCAGGGATTCTGGGACTTCTAGTCCAAAAAAGCAACTTTTCCAAGCCCGGCAAATTTGTCTGTGGTTCCATCCTTTCGGAGATCTTCAAAGTAGCAAAGAATGCCAAAGGGATATAGGCTATACTTGCTTGAACTAAAAAGCACAGACTGGAAACAAATGGACTACGTAGAGATTTAGTTCTTCTCTTATCCCACACATTTCATAGCCCTCCCAGGCTAGGGTCATGATAAATGAGATTCATTTCCTTGGCACTGTCCCACAAAACTGGAACTGATCCATGTCCAGCATTGTGTTGAATCATTTCCCAAAAATTTCTTGGCTTCAATTGCAACCAAAGTGACAGTAACTTCTTTCGTGGCCAAAGTAAGGGATATCTCTCCTCTTTCTCTCTCCATTTGTTGTTTGTTATGCGTCTGTAAGCCAAGTCTGGCTTATGGCAACTCTCTCCTAGGGTTATTCAGAGGAGGGGTGCCATTGCCGTCCTCTGAAACTGAGAGAGTGTGACTTGCCCAAGGTTGCCCAGTGGGTTTCTGCAGCCTAGCAGTCCTTTAAAATAGATATATATGAAATGGTGACATACTCACTGGCCCCAACAGTCATGAGTTGTCAGCACATGCCAAAACACGTGACGTTGGGATGACCCCTTGGGATGGCACAGCGGGCAGCCCCTGGCACCGTTACAAGGGGCGGCCTCTGGTGATAACATTAAGCACGACGCATTAAGCATCAATCCCAGCTGCACAGAGTGTGCCATTCAAGTAAAAACCCACCAAGTTTACCAACCGATTTTTAAAAAATACATAGATAAATGTTTTAAATGCAGCATTCTCACCCTGAGTTTCTTCCCTGTCACCCTGAAGAATGAAGGAGGAGGACCAGGCCTTGAGATCTGGCAACTCCACGGAGAAAAGTTATGCAAGGAATTTGAAAATACAGTCGGTCCTCAACATTTGCTGGGGTTAGGCGTGTAAGGACTCTTGCAAATGCGGGAAAATCACAAACATCCAAAGGTATGTGTCTGTCTGTGGGAAGGGGACCAAGGTACAGTGGGGAGAATGGACACCCAGAGTCCAAATCAGGTCAGGGAAAGGAGAGGGGTGTGTATTGGCACGGTGGCCCTATAGTTTCTCTCTCTTGCCCATCTCCTTCCTTGAGAGCGAGGAGGAACTTCGGGAGAGGGTTTGTAGTGTTGAGAAACTGGGCTGCAGTCCACCCTTAGCTGGGCAAGCAGAGGCTGGTGGAGGAGGAGGGGGACCAGAGACAGGTTTTTAAAGGGCTGCGTGGCCTGATTGGAGCCATTGAAAGGGAACGTTCCCCCATAAAAAACTTGCTTAAGGTGAGGGGACAGGGGCTGCAGAAACTTGCAAATAACCAAATCCATGAAAGCCAAACCCTCAAATGTAGAGGGCTGACTGTACTATATTACAAGGCTGTGTGTTATTCCCTAGCCCAGAGCTTTCCAAACTTTCCATGCTGGTGACACACTTTGTTAGACATGCATCATTTCCTGACACAGTAATTCAGTTTTGCTAGCAAACTGGAGGTTAAACTAACCCCTTATAAGAGATACAGACACATACATAAACTGTAATAACAAAATGTATGGCGACACAACGTATCTCATGAAAACCTTTCACATATTTTTTAAAAATATATGATTTATAAATAATAACGTACATTTCCAAGATTGTAGGCGACACGCCTACACACTTCAGGCGACACACTAACGTCTCGCGGCGCTCCATTTGGAAAGCCCTGCCCTAGCTGGTTAAGCCGTTCAAAAGCCAGGCGGAAGTTTACTTCTCACATTTTAAGGTGCCGAATGGGCAGATGTTGCCCTCTGAAGTGAGCTCTGGCACACGATATTTCCACTCAGAGCTGCTGAGCTGAAGATTGTGAGCAAAATACAGCTTTACGAGCAGATTAAAAACGCCTCAAGGCTTCAAAGTCCTTCCATCCTGCATCAAAACGTTGTCACTGTGTGCCTTCAAATAATTTCTTCAAATAATTTCAGACTGACGGTGACTGTAAGTAGGGACTATCATGGGCTTTTCTTAGCAAGATTTGAGGGGATTTGCCATTGTTTTGCTCTGAGGCTGAGAGAGTGTGATTTGCCAGAAGTCTCCCAGGGAGTTTCCATGGCTGAGTGGAAATTCGAAGCCTGGTCTCCTGAACAAAACGCTAAATGGAACAAAAGTTTTATCTCTCACTGGTTTTATTCTTTATTATTATTTATTTAGTCTTTGGAAATGTTGATATTCCCACCCACCCATTAGAGGTAGAGAGAAGGATCGGAGTGCAACGTTGGCTGAAGAAGCACATGCATGTCTGCATGCAGGCAAATATCCATGTCTTCCAAAGGGCTAACTTCAGTGTAAAATACCCCAGCTGAATTAGGACAAAAGAAGGTAAAGACAAAAGAAGCCAGCTCCCTACACCATTTAATCCTTTAATGCCGAAAAAAGCCCCTAAGATGACTCTTCTTCCTTTTTTGTGCTATGTATAATTTAATATAACCTTTATTATTTTCTAAATCACATTTTTTAAAAAACAATAATACAAAAAAAATCAGACCACAACACCAATATAAAACCAATCAACAAACTAATCAACGCTAAAACACCAACTTTTAAAAACATTTCCCATCTCCCTTTAATTGCCATTCTAATTATATAAATAAAGTTCCCCCTCTCTAAATACTTTCTATTCTATTATCTCTTTTTATATTACCCAAACCTATCCTATTTCTATTCTTCTTCTTTTCTTCTTAAATATCAAAACTTATAATTACGGTGTTTCCTCTTAACTTAATATAGTCTGTAGAAGGTTTGCAGTTCTTCAAGAAATTTTCTATAGACTTCTCTTTAATTAAATTTGTCAATTTATCTGACTCCGCTACATCCAATAATTTTGTCATCCATTCTGAGATACTTGGGAATGTACTATTTTTCCTATTCTTTGCTGCTGCTGTCATATATTCCCTCTCATTTTTACCTCCCACAAGGATGATCTCCTTCTAACAGTAAGCAGTGTGTAAAACTGGAAGTTACATACATCAGTCATAGTTTTAAATCTGCCAGTCCTTTAGCAATACTGAGACTCCTCCATGAGACAAACATGTCAGGAGACTGTAATATTTGTTGCTGCAATTCTCCATTTTTTTGAAGTAATAAAATAAAATAAAATCCAGACATAATTTCTCTTGTCTGAGACTACGTTCTGGCAATATATAGTGCTAGCTGCAACACTGTATTCCCACTCTTCTGTGAAGGTCTTTTTAATTCTGAGATGTAGCAGAACAAAAAATACCTGATACTTCTTTCTCTTTTTTTAAACTCTTTTTTAAAAAGATTTACCAGTGCACGAGTGGGTAAGTGGATCAGTACAATGTTGTCGTATGCTTTCAAATTATTTCAGACTTAGAGTAAGCCTAAGGTGAACTATCTCAGGGTTTTCTTGGCAAGGTTTGTTCCTCTGAGGCTGAGAGAGTGCGGCATGCCCAAGGTCACCCGGTGGATTTCTATGACTGAGTGGAGATTCAAACCCTGGTCTCCAGAGATGTCGTCCAATGCTCAAACCACTATACCACCTTGGCTGTCTTATGCTATAGCATTCTTAAAAAAAAAAAATTAGGAGAAAATGTGCCCTTCAAGCTGTCGGGCCATCTGAGCAAACTGTGCCAAATTTTTAAAAAGTACAAAGAGCCACAGTGCAGTTTTAAGAAACTGCAACAAACAGTCCCTAAAAATAATGGAACGAGTGGAGATGAAGGCGATAACCAGCAAAGTCATGCTTCTTTAAACCCTTCTGGAAGAGTATGCTTTTAATCCTTGTTTTATTTTCTCTGTTTTTCCCAAGTACTGTTCATCTTTTTCCAAAGTAATCGGCACCCTACTCATGTATTTTCCAAAGGGATCTGCACACTAGATGGTCAAATTGATGGCAAAAGAAATAATAAAGAGGGCCTGTGTGTTGAAAAAAGCCCTCTGTATGCTTTTAAGTGTTACACTAACTCCAGAGGGGAGGAAATCTAGCAACAACATCCATAGTAATATATTCTTCCTTTTCAAAGGATCTTCACTGAAGCCGCAGACACACCACAGATACATTTCTTTAAATCTAAATTCGTTAAGGTTCCGGTTAATAGATGCATGAGCAACACATCAAGTGCAACTAAATCAGTAAAAATCAGGCTCATTTGGAGTACTGACTTTGCCAGTCCTTGCAGATGTTAATTCTTTTTGGAGTACAACTCCCAGAATCCCCAAATAAAGTTATTAAGGACTACAATTTCTATAAACCCAGGAAAAAAAATGGTTTTTTCATGACAACTCCCAGAGCCCTGGAAAAAAGTTATTTTGAATTACAGCTCCCATTAATGGGGAGAGGCGAATACTTTTTCAATCCCTAGAACTCTAGAAAAAAGTTACTTTAGACCACAATTACCATCAACGCAGAACAAAACATAATGTTCGGACTACAACTCCCTGAACCTCAGAAAAGAAGTTAAAAAAAAACAACCCCGTAATTCCAAGAGAGTTTCAAATTGTGGGAGCTGTAATTTTGTTTTCCATGTTTTGGAAAGAGGTAACATTCCAAACAGGGCAGATTTTTAAAAATCTGAAATTCTGGGATTTGAGGCCCACTCCCACAAAACAACTTTTTCCCAAGCTTTAGGCTTTTTTGCAAAAGAGCATAAATGTGGCCCCTTGAGGTTTCTTACCTAGGTTGCTGTGTCTAGCAGCTCCCGGGGTCCCTCGATTGGCGAGGTTGTGGAGCATCGAGCTATCAAAGTGAGACGCAGTCCAGCTGGTGCCCAACTCTGGGCTCATGTAGGTGGCCGGATAGGGGCTGGAGTAAGACCCCCCGAAATTCCGGGCGTACTGTTCTCTGCCGTTGGCCGCGAGGCTGAGCGAACTACTGTAAGCGGCCACCTCTCGGGAAGTGGTGGCCGAGATGGGGCTGCTAGTGGCGAAAGAGAAGCGCGGGGACACCGACGGGTGAGGAGACCCCGGGTTGTACGCCACGCTCTCAGCCCCCGGTTGAGTCCAAATGGAGTGGCTGGAAACCGGGCTGCCCTGCTGGGACGAGGCGCTCCCTTGGAGGTAAGGCAAGCTGGGGATCACGGTGGCGACTCGGGTGGTGGGGATGTAAACTGGCGAAGCGGCAGCTGCGCTGTGCATAAAACCACTGGCCCCTTCATAGGAGGATGGGACGTGGTTGGATGCCATGGCCAAGCTCTGGTACATTGCGGGAGGTGCAAGTCAGGCCCAGATCCACAAAACCAACCCACAGCAGGGAGAAAGATCACCAGAACTGAACTCAAACCACTCAAGAGTTTTTCTGCTCAAACAAGTCTGGACGGGACATGCGGTTCCCAATCAGGTCCAGACGGCACGATTCAAGATCCGGGGCGATCCAGAAAGTTCTGAGCAATTCTGAGCAGGTTCCTAGCGGTGGTGCTCTCCCTCGTGGCTCCAGCCATCGGGGGTGAGAGATACATTCAGCCGTGCATTGCCCACTCCGTTTGGCTTCAATTCGCTCCTAGGAAAGAGGGTAGAAAAAAGTCAGATGTCATGTAGCTTTTGAGGGGAAAAGGGAAGGGTGGAAACCCCCCTTGGTTAAAGGCAGCTGAGGTTAGGAAAGGCCATGTGTGGGGTTGAGAAGCCAAAAGGTGCAAGAGAGACATCGCCCTGAGGCAAATTCCCCTCGCTCCAGAGACTCCCTTAGCCAAACCTTTGCCCCAGGTAGGTACAAGTTAACCTGGCTCCTTTTGTGGTGTAAATGGAGCTCAAGGCTTCTTGTCTGGTCTGAAACCACATCCTCCCAGACTGAAGGAGTTGTGCCATCTACACTTGGGGAAAGGGAGAGAAAAGCCAATTATGAGGACTCCATTTGGAGGCGGACTGGACGGGAGAGCAAGGCGAAGCATAAGGGACTTTTATCACATCCTTGTCGCACTCCCCCATTATAATAATAACTGCAGGCACACCTCACACAGAGCTTTGGGGAAAAGCTCCCATGTTTTAGACAACAGATTCTGGGGGGTTCTGGGAATAGTCCAAAACAAGGAGTCTTTCCAAACTCTGCGTGCTCTCCTGGTCTAGATTTCCTACATACATGGGCTGCCATTCTCGTCAGTCAGCTGAAGCAGAGTGGATAGTGGGGATGATGTGTGTTGAGTCACTGTTTTGAGGAAGAAGAGCAGGGTATAAATTATGTTAAAGATAACAACATTTGAGGGGTGATGTGCGGAGGCAAGCAACCGTAGCTCAAGCCTCTGGTTGGAGGGGAAGGGCAGGGTATAAATTATGTTAACAACAACAACAACATCCAGGGTGCCCACATGTGCAAAGGCAATGAATGCCTAGATGATGAGACACGGCATGCAGCCCAGACAGCGTATATTTTTTAGTGCCATCTTGCTTGAAAAAAGAGGCAGACCTACTTGCCTGAGAGACAAGGAAATTTGATTTGGCATAAGCTCTTTTTGAACCACAGCCTGCTTCATGCCATGCAGTGAATGTAGCCTTGCAGTATATTGATACTTATACACATGAGGGTCAGGGATCTAAGAGGGAAAAAAAATTGCACACCCTTGGGTCCATGTGGATAGACGTGGCTGTCTCACTGGAGCCCATGGAAGTTTATTCCAAATAAAACTTGTTAATCTCCAAGGGGCCACAAGCTTTAAAATTGCCTTCTAGGAATTTTCACAATGTATGTGTACAAAGGTGACACAGATCACATCTAAATGCAAATGTTACCACACTTCCCAACCTTGTGATTGTGCATACACTCGCCCACCACTGAATTATTCACATTCTATGCAATCTCATCTCTAAAGGTTTATGTGGTGCACACTTGCATACAATGTCCCCGATGCACTCAAATGTAAAATAAGGGTGCGTCCAGACTGATTGAGACATTCCAGATTTTGTCCCTGTTCTTTCTGATTTTATCCTGGATTAAAATACACTGATTTGGGGAGCTGGTATAAGAAGTCTCTGATCACACTGGGAGCTGACAGAAAATATTCTGGGATAAACAAAATGCCTGTGGATCTCCAAAATAAAATCAGAAAAAAACCAGGAACAAAATCTGGGGCTTTCTAGTCTTTTAAATCCGTCCGGGTAAATCCTAGTGTTCCTGCCCTTAGGGAAGATACTTTTCAAAACTCTGGGAAGTCATGGAACCTTAATCTTGGATGTCTAGGGGGTCCGTGGGCCTCCTTCATGCTACACAATTATAGAATGTGGATGCCACTTTTACTGCTATAGCTGCATCCTATGGAACCTTCATATTAGACATTTGGGGAAGTACTAGAGCTCTCTGGCAGAGAATTCTAAATACTCCCTGAAACTACACATCCCAAGATTTTACAGGCTGAATCCAAGGCCAATGAAGTAGTATTAAAGTAGGAAAGAGACCTTCATGGTTAGTCAACAGGAAGAGAAAGAGATTCTGTGTAGGCAGTGCTCTCCTTGGCAGTACATTTCAGCTCTGCCAAATGCAAGAGACATGCCCCTTGGATAAAGGCTCCAAAGGTAAGGATTGTGAAGGGCACTCCAGAAAACCCAAGCCTCAATTCCCCAGCCACCCTGCATTGGCAGAAGACAGGTAAAGTTCTTATGGAAGTGTCAAATCAATGTCGAAGCTGCACCATTTCGGACTCCTGGTGGTACTGAACGGAATGCAAAAATAAAAGAATAATCCCCACAAATTCCACCTAAACGTTATGAGATTCCACCTAAACATTAGGAAGAACTTCTGCCACATCAAAGCTGTTCAACCGTGGAATACACTGCCTGGAAACGTGGTGGAGTCTCCTTCTTTGGAGGTTTTTAAACAGAGGTTGGACAGCCATCTGTCAGGAGCACTTTGATAGTGTGTTCCTGCATGGCAGAACGGGGCTGGACTGATTGGCCCTCGGGGTCTCTTCCGACTCTGGGATTCTATGAAATAGAAAACCAACATGTCAGGGAAAGGCCCTGGGACGAGGCTACAGCTTCTTCTCGCAGCATCCCTTGCCTTTTAAGAAGAGCGGCAGATGCATCTTTTCAATTTGCTTTTTTAAAATGCTTTCATGATAGCAACAAATTTAACGGCTTTACTGTTTCAGATGGTTTTTCACGATATTTGGCAGCCGTCTTAAGGGCAATTTTTTTTTTTTGTAAGTGAAAAGCTGGGATTACAGTGCAATAAATAAATAAGCAAGTAGCACTGTTTCTGTGCCAGGAAATATGTTTGCGTGCAAAATATCTTTGTAGATTCATGACGTTGATGCAAGATTCAGGCCGCTAGAATTCAATAATACTTATTAATATTATATCCAAAACAACAACTATCGTTGTTGATAATGATGAAGATGCTGCTAATGAAGATGATGTCACTCTTTAAAGGTGATCAGCTGTCTGAGAGCAAGTCTAAATGGAGTAAAAAAACATCGGAATAAAATTGCCATATGTAGGAGTCCAATAGAACCAGTGTGATGGTAGCAGTTTGAGTGCTGGGCTAATCCCATTTCCACACTAGCCTGTTATAGCGCTATGATTCCACTTTCAACATCCTCTGGAATACAGTCGGCCCCTCCCGAAACTGCAAACCCCAGGATACTGAAAGAACCAGGTTCAAATCCCTGCTCAGTCCCGGAGAGCTGCCGGGTCACTTTGGACCAATCACACTCTCTCAGCCTCAAAGGAAGGCAGTGACAACGCCCCTCTCAACAAATCTTGCCAAGAAAACCCTGCAGTAGCTTTGCTTTAGGAGCAATGAATTGACGGCACACAGTAACAACAACTGAGATTCCAACAGTACAGTTACAAAAAAAATGACACTGCCTGGAACATGCCACATTGTTTGACGATATCTCCCCAATTCCTAAATTCTTGGCTGAAATCAGAGTCACCGAGGATCCCCATTTTCAGTCAGTAACACCTCATAGACTGTGAAGCTGAGAATAATGTTATAACGCACTAGGGTTAGGGGTACAGGAGCCTGACAAAAGTGCAAAAATTGCAATTATCAAAATGTGTGTGTGTGTGTTTTTCTGTGGGAAGAGGGCCAAGGCCTGGTGGGGAGAACAGACACTCAGGGTCCAAACCAGGTCAGGGACAGGAGAAGGAAAAGGGGTGGATTGACATGGTGTCCCTATCCTTCCTCTCTCTCTCACCATCTTGTTCTATGGGTGTAGGGGGGCATTGGTAGGGGGTTTGTGGTGGTGAGAAATTGGGCTGTGAGCCATCCTTAGCTATCCAGGCTGGTGGAAGAAGAGGAGGACCAAAGGCGGTTTTGAAAGGATCGCACGGCCTGATCGGAGCCCCGGAGAGGGAAAGTTCCCCCAGAAGGAAGTTGCTGAGGAGGGAGGGGGGCAGTGGTTGGAGAAACTCACAAATAATCAAATTCATAAAAAGTTAAGCCTGCAGATGTGGAGGGCTGACTGTGTACTCAAAACACACAGAACATCACGAAGGCACCTTCCGTCCGCATGCCCACAGCAACAGCAAAAAATGAAGAGCCAGCAAGCCGATCCTTCCTCATGTGTCTGCCTAACCTTGCGCAGCCTTGTTCCTCTGCAGCCAAAAACACAGCCTGGCATTCCCGGCTGCGTGATAAGAATTATTCTACGCAACTGGGAAGCCTTGATGTGCCTTTATAAACGCGGCTGGGCCGATTAAACACACCCGCCTCTCCAGTCAACACACCCTGGGGAAAAGTTAAGGTTTGAGACTACCAACTCCTCAAATCTGGGGGATGCTGGGAACTGCAACCTGAAAATGGAGGGCAGCTATGCGTTTGGCATCGTCCTGCCAAATAAGAATTCTGCCCTCCCACCCATGAAAGTTTTCTTCAGTCCCCAAATTTCTAGCACTTGCAGTAAATTCAATCTTTGGTTGAGTATGTAGAAATAGTGTTTAGGCTGCTAAAGAAAAAGAGCCGTCCAAGTGTCCATAGGATTGAGAACACAGCAAGGGGTTCTAGATGGGAACAATTTTCAGAGGCTCGCTGTCTGCAAGGTTAGAAATTTAAGACTGAAGCAAAAGCTACACTCCTGGGCCATTTCCGCACTAGACTGTTATGGTGCTATTATCCCACTTTCAACATCCTATAGAATCCTGGGGTTTGCAGTTTAGGGAGGGGCCCTCCCTACACTGCAAACTCCAGGATTCCACAGGATGTTGAAAGTGGAATAATAGCACTATAACAGTCTAGTGAGGAAACGGTGCTGGTCTAAACAGTACTTTTCTCCAACTCTCAAAATCGTGGGTATGTGGTTGTGTGTGCAGCAAGAGGGGTAGTGCATCAAACCTGGAGATAGGCACGAACCCACTGGGTCTTGGCCACAAGATAACAATGCTGCCAACTGCAAAACTTTGCCTTTAAACACAGCCCAGTCTGGGGTAGCTGTGTTGGCCGAGCAGCAAAATCCAACCAAATCCAAAATAAACATGGGGGAATACTTTCAGCATACTAGATTTCGTGCCTTTACACAATGGAGCAAAACAGCAGCTTTTTGTTAACCTCAGGGATGGGATTTGTGTGATTGTGGCTGGACTGCAACTCCCATCAGCCCACATGACAAAGCACGGTTGGAACTGAAGTACTTCAAAATTGAGAGGGAGATGTGATTCCCAGTCCTGGATTACACTAAAGAGAAGGAGGCAGCCCCCAGAAATGCTGCCACAGCGAAATCTAAATTCTTCCCATTCATTCTTGTTGCCTATATAGTGCTCAAAGTCGAGTTTGCATTATTTTTGCTTTTGCTGGTGCTGTATGCCTTCCACGTTATGGCCACCCTATTCTAGGGTTTTCTGGGTAGGGTTTATTCAGAAGGGGCTCTCCATTGCCTTCCTCTGATGCTGAGAGAGTGTGACTTGGTCAAGATCACCCAGCGAGCTTCCATGGTCAAGCAGGGACTTGAAACCCAGTCTCTTGGAGTCTTCATTGAACACTCAATCTACTATACCAAAATTCAATTTGAAGAAAGTTTTTTTTAAAAAAAATGTTCAGTCTAGTTTTGATCGTCCAGTTCCACCATTTTATCCAGTGGGGTCTCTCTTGGGTTCCATCTCTTAACCGTTCCTAAACGTGACACCCCCTTGCATGGCTTGAATTATTATTTTTTAAAGACGTGATTACTTAATTGCAAGTTTTTGGGGACAGGATTACTAAAGTGCTTTGTTTCAAGAGGCAGCCCTCTTGGGGCTCATACCTATTTAGAGACCATATCTGGTGATCCACCCTTCCATTTTCAAATTTGTGAAAGTCATGGTGAGAGCAATAGTATTCTGCACATTCTCAGAAACTCCTTTTCCTTTTCTTTTTTTTAAAAAAATTCCCATTTCCCCAGATAAAGAAAGACCTGGGATAAAATGGGATCGGAGAACCAGCACAGTGTAGTGGTCTAGTGTTGGGAGATCAGGATTCGAATCCCATGGAAATCCACTGGGTGACCTCGCAAGATCCCACTCTCTCAGCCTCAGCAGAAGGCAATGTTGGCGACCCTCCACTGAATCGTTGTGTCCGAGAAAAGGTTAGGATAGGGTCACTGTAGGTTGGAGTTGACTCAAGGTAGAGGAAAACAACAAAATGCAGCAAGTTTCTGAGTGACACAGGAGTCTTCAATACACAAGCAAATAAAAGTCCTTTATAAGTGGAAAGAATACACCCTCGTGGACAGATCCCACAGTGATACCCAAATGGTGTCCTAAATCTCGCAGGGCTGGAAAGCTGAGTTTCTGAAACTCTTCCAGTTCAAAATGTGAGGCTTAAAAAAAAAAACCCTGACTTTCTAAATTCCCAAAATATTGAAATGTTTGTGGGGTTTGCATGAACCCTGCATTAAAGGATCTGCACAAGAGGAATCAATTGCCTTGGTCTGCAAAGGATCTGGTTCTCTCCAGGAGGTAGCAGCAAAACCCTCTCTTTTCTCTCCTTGCGACCCAACTAAGAACCGCCTCTTCGCACTAGACTGTTACAGCGCTATTATTCCACTTTCAACATCCTATGGAATCCTGGGGTTTGCAGTTTGGGGGGGGGGCTTTGAGACCCGTCCCTAAACGGCAAACCCCAGGATTCCATAGGATGTTGAAAGCGGAATCATAGCACTATAACAGGCTAGTGCGGAAATACGTTCTTCAAGGCTTCGAATCCGATCCCGATTTAACGCTCCTTTCTTTCCGCGTACGGATGGTTTAAACGGACCTTTCATGATCTCCGATCCCCGACCATCATAACCAGGCCCACGGGAACTTTTCCCGAAGCATAACGTGTGAATTGGGACAAGAGGTTCGGGGACGGACCCGAGCGCGCGCGAACACGCATACATACGCACTTGCCATACACCATGAAATAACCTACATATTATATATCATCATATATAGCATATACATTACGTTACGTTATATACGAAGCTGTTGTATGAGCACAGATGGCCTTGTAAATTGGATCGGGTACACACCACCCTCCAAACGTTTCCTTAAAGAACGCGTTTTGCCAGGTTAACGGTCATGCCAGCGTCGGACGAACGCTCTCCACGGGTTAATTCGGATTAAGACTCCCATTTCCGCACTACAGCGTTATAGCGCCATTATTCCACTTGCAACATCCTATGGAATCCTGGGGTTTGCAGTTTCGGGAGGGGCCAGCTGGCCCCTCCCGAAACTGCAAACCCCAGGATTCCATAGGATGTTGAAAGTGGAATCATAGCGCTATAACAGTCTAGTGCGCTCATAGGTGGAACCGAATCGATCTGGACTAGGAACTTCGCCCCTACGCAGGAATCATCCAGGAATTGCGGGGTGTGTGCACGCGTGTAATCTAACCCGAACTAACACTCATTTATCCCTATGAAAAGCGCAACAGTTGGCCGTTTAGGCTCGGGTTCTTTTCGACGTGTAAAGAAAATCATTAGAAACCAGCGTACCTTTAGAACAAAACAGAACTCTTTACATTCTGTATCAACAGAGGTGCCAATAATAATAATATCCGATTGTCCTTAAATATTATAAGAAGCAGATTATTATTATTATTATAACTGATTTAAAATATCCTACCAGACTTTTCCGAAAGTTTTTTTAAAAACAAACTCTCCCAGATCCACTTCTTGGACGGCAAGCGAGGCTCTCTAAAGAGGCATTTCAATGAAGATACTGTCTTTTTTAAGGTTATGTAGCGGACAAGGACGCCCTTATAGCGTCTCATACAAAACTTCATCTATCATCTTCGGCATTCGCTGCGCCTTTCCAAAAATTTAACAATTAGAATTAGGCAACAGAGTGAATTGCAAAGCCCTGAAGTTAGCCTGCGTTAAGGACACGATCCAAATAGAGGTCGAACGGTGACTTCCAAGAAGAGGCTCGCAAGCGCATCTCTCCCATTGAAATCAGCAAGATTTAAAAACTTTATCATACTAGCTTAGAATATCGTAATATACTGACTTATTTAAACCCCATGCACATATAATATATGGAATATATGTGTATGTATGTGTTTATCTATCTATCTGTCTCATAGATAGATAGATAGATAGATAGATAGATAGATGATAGATAGATAGATAGATAGATAGATTATTTATACAAACACACACCTATACTCATATATGTTTGTGCGCGAGTGTGTGTGTGTAGGTATCCCCCTATTAATTTTATATTTTAAATAAAAAAATAAGTAAATATCGTGAGCTGAAAAACAAAAGCGGTCAAGGCCGATTTTCAGTTTTGCAAACTACAGGCGCTATAAAGACAGATCTCTTATCCCAAACAGGTACTTTCCTTCCACCTCCTTTTAAAAAAAAAAAAGGGTAAATTTTCGAACTGGATTTTGGAGAGCATAAGGTATTCACTCTCAATATTTTATCTGGAAGTCTTTCTTGCAAGGAGAAAGATAATCCGACTACACACAAATATACACAAAATGATTTTTTTTCCTCCTCACCGCACAGATTTTTTTTTTCAACTGGTGACCTATTCTTCAAACAAAACAAAACATTACTCTCTCCCGGTCGTTTTTTAAAAAAGAGATACAAGAAAGAATTGAGAACCTTAATAAAAATCAAAGAATAAAAAGAAAGAATTCAGAACCAAAGGGGGGGGGGACACCCGGAAAGAGTAAGAACCCAGATTCAAAACGCGTTTAAAAATAATTTTCATGACCTACGGGGAGGCAGTAATAAGGATAAGGTCGGCAGCTTTTTGAAATCGCCCTTCTCTTGACGCGTTTCCAGGCTTCACCCATAAAGAAATCCTTTTCTGCTGGTGGTGGCGGGGGAATATGGGACCTACTGCGCTTTAAATCCGAATCGCCACCAGTTCAGAACGCCGGATTAAGAAAGAACCGGGCGGAGAGCCTTAAATCTTATTACAACCTCAAACATACTTTCGTTTCGGCCCCTCCCGAAACTGCAAACCCCAGGATTCCATAGGATGTTGAAAGTGGAATAATCGCACTATAAGAGAGCAGTGCGGAAATGGCCTGGCCAGAGGTGAAAGGAGGTAAGGCAGGCTTTAAAACCCCTCTCAAAAGAGCAACCGGACTTTGCTGGATGGGTGGAGGAGAAAGAAGAGATGGCAGACAACTCGGAGGAAAAGGAAAGCCAAAGAAAGCGAAGAAACGAAGCGATTCACCGCCTCGCGCCCAAAGAAAGCAGGGCTGAAGGGGGCCCCAGTCCCCTCTGTTGACTCTTGGCTGCCCGGGGATTTATTTATTCGGAGGTCCGGTCCTAAAATCTCTTTTTCTGGTCTGAACGGTAACGCTGAAAAGCCGCCCTTACTCGGCCTTGTGGCACATAAACGGGACTCTCCTAGGCTATAAATAGAATATACTGTATGGTACTGTACTGCGCCAAGACGGCACAAAAAACACTAAAACGCTAGAGGAAATCTAGGAACAAAAGCAGTAGCAGCAGCAGCTGTAAAATCATCACCACCACCATCATCATCATCATCACCACCATCACCTAGTGGGGGTCTAATACTATAGTTGTTGTTGTTATTATTATTATATTATTATTTTAAAAATCTGGTCGGCTGTGTTTAACGGTAACCATAATGGTCATTTAAAAAAAAAAAGTCTGGCCCGGGATGGGATAATGATGACGACGACGATATATTTATCATCATCACCATCATCATCTTTAAAATATTATTACCACATCATAATTTTAAAAATTTATTATTACTATTATTATTATTATTATTATTAGGAACAAATACCGGGAAAGCACGTACAACGAATCAGCAGAAAAGGAGGAGACTGGGCTCCACTTGCTTAGAGATGGACCAATTTTAATTCTTTTGAAAAAAGAATAAAATGTGGTTCGTCTATAAGCACATGGAACCCAGGCTCCTTCTTTTCTGCTTGTTGTCGTTGTTATTTTATTATCCTCATCATCATTTTAAAAATCATTTTACAGGGGTGTATAATGACAGTGATTATACCAACATTTTCAACAATCGGGTCAGGAGTATAATAATGATAAAATAATGATGATGATGATGATGATGATGATGATGATGATGATGATTGTTATTATGGGATGTGATAATGATAATTATTTTTTTTAAATAACAAGAAGAATAACACCACAAATCAGGTTTGTGTCTCCAGGGGGCAATTTTGGTTCCCTCTCATGAAATTTGCCCCTTCGATCTCCAAATTTCTAGCACTGTAGTAACTTAAATTTTTCACCGCCTAGTAGAATCGCCGGGTTGGAAGCGACGACAAGGGCCATCTAGCCCAACCCCTGTCCTACCAACACACGGTGGAAGGACTTTAGTATTTATTTTTTATTATTGTATGCACTATACTTATATGCCGCTTTTCTCGCAGAGTGGGACCCAAGGCCGCTTCCAAAACAATTTAAAACCTTAACAAAATTAAAAACATTAAGCAAGTATAAAATGATAAAAAACCTACAAAAATGTTAAAAACATCTCGATCAATTAAAAGCCCATCTGCTTAGAAATACAGTGTATTCCTCTTACCTTCTGGTCTGTGACAGAAATAAATTTGTTCCATCCGGTTTCGGCATCCGAAGATAAGGAGGAGGCCAAGTGACCAAGGAACGAGGAATAGTGCAAATCTAAGCAGTCTGGGTGTGAAGATTTTTAGTGTCTCTGCTCTTTGCAAGACTAGATGTTTGGGGATTGAAGGGAAAAAAAATTCATGGGGGCGGTATTCTTATTTTCAGTGCCCTCGTTTTTCCCTTTCCTCGTTAGCGACAGCCCTGCATCTAACCGAGGTAACGGAGTTACAACGGGTTTCCCTTTAAACTTAACGGTAACGACCATTAACGTTTTGCAAACTCCAAACAGCTCTTAGCGCTGTGCATATATAGACAGAAATCTGAGATAGAAGATTTCCCACGGAGAAACGATGGGCATTATTCATTAATGAGTAAGTCATTAAGTAAGTCATTAAGGTATCATTCCTTATCGACTATGAATCGGTATTTTGATTTTTCCCCAAACTGGAACGCCCTTTCTTCACCTCGACGCGTGATTTCTTCCGCTAAAGTAACATAAAGCAGAAGAAAGTGGAGTATGGGCCCTTCAAGAGGTAGAAAAAAAAATTGGGTTTTTTAAAAAAACCAATTCTTCCATTTAAATGGTTTAAAAAGAAATAAAACTGCAGACAGGCGAGCCAACGAGGTGGTGGCCAACGATTTTAGAAAAATCGAGGGCGAGAGAGAGAGAGAGAGAGAAGGCCAGGATTAGAGAAGCGGGGTGGGAAAATAATATGAATATCTTCGTGAGATGAAGTAGAGTCACTCCGCAATCCTGGGCAAGTTTATTCAGAAGTCCCGCAGCCCCGATCCAACCGTTCGTCCCAAGGAGAGTAGACTCGGTTCAACCAACGCAGTTTCATCCGCGTTGGCTCGCCAAGTTCCTCTCCGATGCCATGCTTTCTTTTTCTTTTTCTCCAAATCGTTACTCCAACAATCGGAGAGACTGGCTCAAGGGGCCTACTTAGAGTAAACTCACTGAACCAACGAGGAAAATGGTGAGACGTAAATTTCCGCTGATCCCACGCGGTCTACGCCGCTTTGGATGAACGATTGGATCGAGGCCTGCGTTTTCCCGGTGTGAACTTTACTCATTTTTTTTTTTTAAAGCGACCATCGGATAGAAAATCCGACTAAGTAGAAAAAGAGAGGAGGAGAAATCTCCGGGAGAAGAGAAAGAAAGGAAAAAGTGGGAGAAAAAAAAATAGAGAAGGGTGCTTTTTAATTGTGGAAAAACTATGACAGATGTCACCGAGGGTCTCCCGGGAAGTAAAACCCACCTGGTTTTTCTCTCGTCCAAGAAAAAAAAAATAAAAAAAATAAACCCACGATTTCACCCAGGGTCTCCCGGGGAGTAAAACCCCCTGATTTTTCTTCCGCCCAAGGGGGAAAAAAAAATAAACCCACCTGATTTTATTCCGGTCCGAGAAAAGCTCACCATAAAAGGTCACCTCCAACGTCGCCTTCTTGGATTTGGTTTTGTTCTATTTTTTTTTTCCCCTCCTTCCAATCCGGATCAAGATTCGGTTTCACTCCGGAGCCGCGCGAGCGAAGGAGGCAGCCTGGCCGGGGGAAGAGCCCGCACTCGGCCCCGCGCCGCAGGGACGAGGAGGGACCGGAGAGGGCCGGCCCGCCCGCCGAGTCGCAGCACCTCCCCGTCCGCGGGGAGATCCGGAGTCACCCGCCCACCGTGGCCGGGCTGGGTGGCGGCTCCGGAGCGGAGAGAGAATTTACCAGCCCGCTCGCCCGCTCCGACGGCCTTCCCGGCGGCCGCTGGGCCCCTTTGGAGGAGGCGGGAGGGGGCGCGGCCCACCTGGGACCCCCACCCGGCGCCCAGCAGGCTTCTCCCTTGGCACCCCCCTCCAGCCCACGGGGATGGCCCTCCCCCCCGGCATCACGTGGAATCAGAAGACTGGGGGGAGCAAAAGGGGAGGCGCGCATGGGGGGGGGAGAATAGCTCTTGCACCATCCGCCGGCGCCAAGTGTCATTCCTGGGGGTTGGGGGGTGCATAAATGCACGCACGCATAGGCACAGATGGGTAGGGTGCAGTGCCTCCGTGCATAGGTGGGTACTCACACGTATGCACACACCTGTATCCCTACACGTGTGTAGCTGCCTTGAGTCCCAGTGTTGTGGAAAATGTAAGCTAGAAATAAATTTGGTGATACTAGGCGAACATAGATGCATACCTGTAGGTACACGCGTAGGTGCATGTACGCACCCATGTGTGTACATGCGCTGCATTGCATCTGATGAACTGGGTTTATGCCCACCCAAGCTTTGCTAGAATGAAAACCAGTTAGTCTTAAAGGTGCTGCTTCCCTTCTTTTTTGCTCCTCTTTTCCTCCTTTTTATGTACATAAAAAGACACACTGTGGGCTTTTTCACACTAGCCTGTTATAGTGCTATGATTCCACTTTCAATCTCCTGTGGAATCCTGGGGTTTGCAGTTTCGGGAGGGGCCACTCGGCCCCTCCCGAAACTGCAAACCCCAGGATTCCAGAGGATGTTGAAAGTGGAACCATAGCACTATAACAGGCTAGTGCGGAAATGGCCTAAGATACTGGGAGAACCCTGTTCAAATCCCTGCTCAGTCCTGGAGAGCTGCCCCGTCACTTTGGGCCAATCACACTCTCTCAGCCTCAAAAGAAGGCAATGACAATGACCCTCTCAACAAATCTTGCCAAGAAAACCCTGCAGTAGCTTCACTTTAGGAGCAATGAATTGACGGCACACAGTAACAACAACTGAGATTCCAACAGTACAGTGACAAAAAAAAAATGACACTGCTGGGGTTTCTAGGTTACTGAGGCCCAAGGGCTTTCCGGCTGAGAATTCTAAATGCCCCTCCCTAAACTACAAACTCCAGGATTCCAGAGGATGTTAAAAGTGGAATAATAGCACTATAACAGAGTAGTGCAGCAAGGCCCACAGACTGAATGAAAGATCATTTACACTTGTGGGATCTTGGAGAAATATCATAGTCAAGCTTGTTTTGTAATTTAGGTATTTATAGAACTTGTGCTAAGTATAAGCTAAGTCTCAGAGGTTGGAAACTTTGTGCTGGATATATAGCTTGTTGGATCAAGCACTTTTTGTAACTTATAGAAAGTTCTTAAATTTTTGGAATGTAAGCGTATTGATAATAAAATTTAAAATTAAAAAAAAAGACACACAGATATACACACATATGTGTGCATGCTTATATACCTGTGCATACACATGCGTAGACACATTCTGTTTGATCGCATATGCATGCACACACTGACATCTGTATATGCTTACGTACATGCAATTATACATACATAATATACATAATACATAATATACAAATATACATACATAAAGATACATATACATACATATATACCAATATATACATGCCTGGAGAGACCTGTACATGTACACATGTACCTATGTACCTATGTACATGTGCCCATATACATGTGTGTGCATGTGCCCTCAAGTTGATTTCTAGGAACCCCATGAATTTCATACATACATGTATATATCTTAATGCACTGACATGTGTATACAGTGGGCCCTCGGTATCCGCTAGGACTTGGTTCCAGGACCACCACCACTGGGTGTATATCAAAATTCATAGATGCTCAAGTCCCATTATGTACAGTGGTGTAGTAAAATGGTACCCCTTATATGAAACTTCAGAATCAACGTTTGCTTTTTTGCTTTTTTTTTTTTTAAATTTTCAAGCTGTGGCTGGTTGAATCCAAGGATACAGAATCTGTGGATATGGAGAGCCAACTGTATATGCACTTGTATATACGCATATACATACATAGTGACACTTATACATGCAACATGTATGTACACATACATGCATGCACCATGGACACAAATATACATAGAGACATAGGCACACAGAAATATGAACGTATTTACAGACCTTCACACCCACCTTCATACATAGAGACATGTGCACACATACATGATTTATGTACATACATAGACATGCACTTGTATATACACATATCTGAATGAATACATACATGGAGACATGCACACAAACAAATATGCATGGAGGACGCAAATATGTGTACATATAGAGAGACATAAATACATTGTCATACATGCCCATGTGCCTCTCTTCACATGCACGTATGCGTACATACACATACATATACATATACATAAAGATTCACATACATACACATGGAAGGACTCGCAAATATTAGGCCTAAATCCAATTGCTAGTTTCAAACAGCGTAGATCCATCGAATCAGTGCGGCTTTCTTAAAAGTGGAACTATTCCACAATTGATTCAACAGATTTTTTCTGGTTGAGACTAGTGTTACTGCCCTGGCTAGTCCGAGCTTTGGGGATATTAAAAGATATCCCTTGATATCATAATTCGGCTTCACTTCTCTATTCCCTTCCACGTGCTTGCGAGGCCACCGGACAAGCACGTAAACAAGCTCAGCCGTTAATAGCCGTAATATTCAAACTACAATACAGGCAGGCCAGAAATAGCTGCCTCACTGCTTTAGGAGACCTCCAGGCAAGTACTCTAATCAGGTATGCACGCTACTTACAAAAGAGCCTCTGCCCCGCGATGGCAGCTTGATGGGTAAACTATGCAATACCCAAGTACTCTGCGTTTGCATACTGGCTACTCTATTGAGAACCGCTGTGATAATTCAATCATTCAGATTCTGACCTTTCGGAGGCTTTGTCTCCAACTCCAAATCTATTTTTCCCCCCAAGTACGGCATAGCCTGCAGTCACAATTCTCCTTATAAAAACCCTGGATTCCGAGACCTTCCTCGGAACGCTCCCGAGTTTCATCCCGCCTCGCTGCCGCTTTGTTTGCCGAGCCTCCCTTCAGCTCCACGTGCTGAGCTACGTCGCACCCCAGCCTCGCTCTCTATTTTTCCGGGCTTCAGGACAGGTGAAGTATCACCCAAACCAGCGATCCCTTTAAAAATCCCTCTATACCACTCCAACCTTTATTTTCTTTAGTTATCTTGTATGAGTGTGTCGCATACACTGTTTTCCTAGTATTTAATAAACATCATTTATTATTTCAACTTCTGTGTTCTCCTTGACTCGACCCGACCCCGCAGACATAGGGTTCAAGATCTCGCTACGTTACCCTGCCTCTTGTAACGCTAAGCAGTGCTCTGAGCTAATTTTCCCCAACTTTAGTTGGGCACATTTTGGTGTCCCTCCCGGGACCCCCAGTTCACAGGGTAACACTAGCAATTGAATTTAAGAGCTGGGTGTGGGGGTAAAGGCAGGGAAAAAGAGGAGAACTTGTGTGAAACAGGCAAAATCCAGGAAAGAAGATATTTTTGTCATTTCTTTGTCACCTTCATACCCCACATTTCCTCTTGTGGGTGTTGGAGAATTTTGGGTGTCCCCCTCCTCCTCACTTTTATCCTCAGAAAAACCCTGTAAGGTAGGCCAGGCTACATGACTGGCCTGCAGTCACCCCCTGTGTTTCATGTTTCAAGTGGAGACTTGAACACAGATTTCCCAGGTTCCAGTCCAACACTCTAATCACGACACAAGCACATTGGATCTTGGAATTCGTATTTCTTGCCCCAAAGCTCTAAATAATGTCTCTGTGTTTGTGTGTAAGTAAGTAAATAAGTAAGTAAACAGAGTTGGATTATATCTGACTTTTCCTTCACCAAACCAGGGTGGCTTCAGAGGTGTTGGACTAGAACATGCATCATCCCCATCTTGGCTGGAACTATAGGCAAATGCATTTGGGTTACCCTTTCCAACCAGACTGAGGTAGGCTATAAAGGCAGGAACCCTTCCATAGACTCAAAGGCCATTTCCGCCCTACAGTGTTGCAGTGCTATGATTCTACTTTCAACATCCTGTGGAATTCTGGGGTTTGTAGTTTACTGAAGTCCAAGAGTTCTCTGGTTGAGAATTCTAAATGCCCCTCTGTAAATTGCAAACCCCAGGATCCCATAGGAGGTTGAAAGTGGAATAATAGCATTATAACAGTCTAGTGTGGCAATGAACATAGAGCTGGAAGAGGCCACAAAGCGGTCTAATCCAACACACTTCCATCCAGGAATAGCTCACTAAAGCAGCCCTGAAAGATGCCTGTCTTATGGCTGTTTAAAGACTCAAAGAAAAAGAGTCATCTGAGGTTGTCCATTCCACAGTCCCAAGCAATTAAAGTCAAGAAGTTTTTACAGCTGTTTAGATGGAGTCTCTTTCCTTGCAACTGAGATCTATTGGTTCATGTCCTAGTCTCTGGAGCAGCAAGAAACAAGATCAGTCCATGGCCATTTCCACCCTCCACTGTTACAGTGTTATTATTCCACTTTCAACATCCTGTGCAATTCTGGGCTTTGTAGTCCACTGAGGCCAAAATCTCTCCGGCTGACAATTCCAAATGCCCCTCCCTAAGACGCAAACCGCAGGTTTCCATTGGAGGTTGAAAGTGGAATAATAGCACTATAACAGTGTAGTGCGGAAATGGCCAATCTTCTACGTGACCTTCTTTCAGATACTTAAAGACGGCTATCATGTCACCCTTTAGACTTCTATTCTGCAAACTAAGCAGGGGATCCCATCATGTTCTGTTATTTTTGTTGTTGTGTGCCTTCAAGTTGTTTCAGACTTATGGAGACCCTAAGATGAACCTACCACAGGGTTTTCTGGGGCTGAGAGTGTGTGATGTGACCAAAGTCACCTGGTGGGTTTCCATGGCCAAGCAAGGAATCAAATCCCAAGGCATTTCCGCACTAGACTGTTATAGCACTATGATTCCACTTTCAACATCCTATGGAATCCTGGGGTTTGCAGTTCCGGGAGGGGCCGGCTGGCCCCTCCCGGAACTGCAAACCCCAGGATTCCATAGGATGTTGAAAGTGGAATCATAGCGCTATAACAGTCTAGTGTGGAAAGGTGCCAGTCTCTAGGACTGTAGGCCAGTGCTAAAACCACTACAGCACACATGTCGTACTCCATAGAAAACCCGTGGATTTCTTTTGTTCCTGTTGGAGATATTAAAGCCGCATCTTCTCACATCTTCTAGAGTTGCATATCTTAAGTATGTATAATCTGGAATTTCCCTCTGGTCCAGCAGGGCCTGTCATTAAAGCAGAGGGCAACATGGAATTTCACTGATGATTGATGCGGTTAGATCCCCTGTACTCTGACAGTTTCTAAAAGACTCCTATTCCAAGACTGGAAAGATAAACATACCATCTATTGTTCAACAGTCAGAAGATCTGGCTGCTTTAGTTACACACAGAACCTGTATTTTACAGCTATCAGCTTCAAAGAAATTTGTTTTTGAAAATACGTTCTGCTTAACATTAATGTACACACTTAGCAAGATACCATGCCCTGTAAGGAGTGGCTTAGGGAGCTGGGTATCTTTAGTCAGGAGAAGAGAAGGTTAAGAGGCGACTTAATTAGTGTGTTTAAATATTTGAAGATATGTCACCTGGAGGATGGAGCAAGCCTGTTTTCTGCTGCTCCAGAGACTAGGACACGGAGCAATGGCTTCAAACTTCAAGAAAAGAGATTCCACCTAAACATTAGGAAGAACTTCCTGAGGTTAGGAGCAGTTTGACAGTAGAATTTGCTGCTACCTGGGAGTTGGAATCTCCTTCTTTGGAGGATTTTAAACAGAGGCTGGATGGCCATCCGCTAGCAATGTTTGGATGGTGTATTGCTGTACGGCGGAAGATGACCTTGCAGTCTCTTCCAACTCTACAATTTTATGACTGTAGCTGGTGTTTATATCATATATATCCTTTCCCTCTTTTCCTTCTTCTTCTCTATTTTTTTCTCTTTCCTTTTATACATATTTTTTGTCATTCCATTTTAGAAAAATACATTAAGCGGAGTGCGATAGCTCTTACGGCTCAAAAGGTCTTCCTAATGTTTATATGGAATCTCTTTTCCTGTAATTTGAATCCATTGCTCTGTCTCTGGAGCAGCTGGAAACAAGCTGGCTTCATCTTCTACACGACGTCCCTTCACATATTTAAAGGTAGCTATCAGTCTGTCTTTTGAAAGATTGGTTGGAGGATTCTCATAGAATCATAGAGTTGGAAGAGACCACGGGAGCCATCCAGTCCAACCCCCTGCCATTAAGGAACCCACATCAAAGCAGTCCAGCCTCTGTTTAAAAACCTCCAAAGACGGAGACTCCACCATTCTCCCAGGCAGCATATTCCACTGCCAGACATCTCTGTGTTACCCTGATTTCTGGGGGTCCCGGGAGGGACACCTAAATGTGCTCAGAATAATGGGGAATGGGAATTAGCTAGGGCACAAGCTAGCAATACGGGAGGCAGGCCAACGTAGCAAGATCTTGAACCCAATGTCTATGGGGTCAGGCCAAGTCAATGAGCAAACAGAAGCAAATAATAATAATAGTTGGTTTATTGATGTACAGTCAAACACATGTATGCAGCACACTCACACGAAGAACTATGGAAATAAAGGTAGGAGTTGGATAGAGGGATTTTAAGAGGAGGTTTTATATGGGAAATACTACATCTGTCCTGAAGCCCGGGTAGTCTGAAGTCCGTGGAAGTGAGGCTTCTCAGCACGAGGAGCTGAGGGGAAGGCTCACTGGACGAACCGACAGCAAGGCCAAGAGCGATCCGATGAGAAGCTCAAAGTCAGGGGTTCTTAGAGGGGAAAGTGTGGCCGCAGACTAGTCCATTCTTGGGGATAACAATGAGTTTCGGGCTGGAGACAAAGCCTCCAAAAGGTCAGTACTTTAGATGATTGAATTATGACAGTGTTGTCACTACCGTAGACAGTATGCAAACGCGGAGTGCTTGAGAGTTGGATAGTCCGCTCATCACGCTGCCGGCTCGGGGCAGGGGATCTTTTGTAAACCGCGTGCATACATGATGTAATCTTAAAAGGTACTTGCCTTGAGGTCTCCTAAAGCTGCATTCGGCAATTACTGACCTGCCTGGATTGAGATTTGAATGGTTCAGCTATTTTTGGCCGTGCCTGTGTGCGTGCTTGTCCGGGGGCCTCGCAAGCACGTGGAGACGAATGGGTAAAGAAGGCCAAATTATTGATATCAAATAATATCTTAATAGGCCACAAGCTCGGGCTAGAAACTGTGGTAACATCTGACTGTCAAGAAGTTCTTCCTGAGGTTCAAGTGGAATCTCCTTTCCTGCAACTTGAATCCGTTGTTCCTTGTCCTGGTCTCTGGAGCAACGGAAAACAAGCCCGCTCCCTCCTCAACATGACTGTCCTTCAAATATTTAAACATGGCTATCATGTCTCCTTTTAACCTTCTCTTCTGCAGACTAAACATCCCCAGCTCCCTAAGCTGTTCCTCATAGGGCATGGCTTCCAGGCCCTTCACCATTTTGGTGGCCCTCCTCTGGACACGCTTCGGTTCCCCAAAAGTAATTTTCTGGGCTCTGATCTGTAGATTCATGGTCTCTTTGCACACTCAAGCCCTCACCTGACATCACAGCCATCAAGCAATGACCATATTCAGGTGAAACTTCCTTTTTTTTTTAGGGTAACCTGGTAGACGGAGTTGGGGGAGTGGGAGAGGGCAGAGTTAGGGTGACCACTGGGAGGATTATCTTGACACAGTAGTTCTGCAGTGAGACCAGTGATCGAAAGGGAATGAGTAGCTGGGTTTGGCCTAGCTAGAATTTTGGCAAACAGGGCATGAATATGAGATAATCCACCTGGCTGTCTCCAATTATAAAATTCTTTCTTTTCTGCTCAATTGGACCGAGACAGGAGGAGTGTTTTCTTTTCTAATACACACACCTCTCACAACTTGAAGTGGTATGCCTGTTTTCTTCTTCTTTATCTTTACAACAATCCTGTGAGGTGGGTTAGGCTGAGGAATAGTGACTAGCCCAAAGTCATGCAGTTAGCATCACAGATTATTGTCGTTGTGTATCTTCAAATTATTTGTGACTTATGGCAACCCTAGTGCGAACCTATGAGGAGTGGCTGAGGGAGCTGGATATGTTTAGCCTGGAGAAGAGAAGGTTAAGAGGCAACATGATGGGCATGTTTAAATAGTTGAAGGGATGTCATCTGGAGGATGGAGCAAGCCTGTTTTCTGCTGCTCCGGAGACTAGGACATGGAGCAATGTCTTCAAACGTCAGGAAAAGAGATTCCATGTAAAGATTAGGAAGAACTTCCTGACAGTAGGAGCTGTTCAACAGTGAAATACACTGCCTTGGAGTGTGGTGGAGCCATGTGTACAAGGCACGCATGCATACTATTCTGCAGCTGGGAAGTCCTGAATCATGCAAACCAAGTGAATTTGCAGAATTTCTCTCTCTTTTCATAATCTGCAGTGTTTACTATTTTACATCATTTCTTTGATTTTGCTAGTTATAATGAGGAGAGGTAAAGACCCTTCTACAGAGTAGCAAAAGACGGCCCTCCAAAATGATTTTATCTAATCCCTCCTACACTGGCTTCTTCACAGCAAGAATCAGCCACACGTTTCCAGCTGCATCCATGCAGTCTGAAGGGCAATCTCTGTGAAAGCTGAGCATGTCAAGAAACCAGCCAGGGTTCGCCAATATCAGTGGGATGTGGATCTGATGTGTATTTCAGTCCGAATCTGAAATGAGCTACCCAAAGTGCTGAACCTGTTTTGGGGCCTAGTGTTCCACACCTTGGACCTTTAAAGTTCAGACTGATACCCAGAGTGGATTCACCATCTCACTGACAGAAAAGCCACCTGCTGCCACTACCAGAAGCAGAATGCCAGAATTGAGGCAGAACTTCAGTGATACTAATGGATGCTCACCTGCATAACGAACATCCTTTTGCTGGTTGTTGCAAACAGGATGCTTTTGAAAGCTCCAACACAGGCGACTGTGTTTCCCTCCAGAGATTTTACCTTCTTCAATACCACACCTCCCCTACTCTCAGGTATGTGCAATGTACTCTTGAATATTTACTCTAATAAAATTGCAGTTATAACACCTTGGCTGTGTTGGAAGTCGCTTTAGTGAAACCATTTTGTCTTGAAAAGCAGTTCATAGAATCATGGCATCTTAGAGATGAAAGAGACCCCAAGGGTCATCCAGTCCAACCCCATTCTAGCATGCAGGAAGACACCATCAGAGTACTCCTGACAGACAGCCTTCAGAAACTTAAAAAGCCCCAAAGAAGGAGACTCCATCACACTATGAGGAAGCAGCATATTCTACTGTCAAACAGCTCTTACCCCCAGGAAGTTCTTCCTAATGTTTAGGTGCAATCTCTCCTCCTGATGGCTGAAGCCGTTGCTCCATGTCCTAGTTTCTGGAGCTGCAGAAAACAAGCTTGCCCTATCCTCCATATGACATCTCTTCAAATATTTAAACATGGCTATCGTGTCACCTCTTAACCTTCTCTTCTCCTGGCTAAACATACCCAGCTTCCTCAGCTGCTTCTTCTAGGGCATGGTTTCCAGGCCTTTTGTCGTTTTGGTCGCCCTCCTCTGGACATGTTCCAGTTTGTTTATATCCTCGAATTGTGGTACCCAGAACTGGACACACTATTCCAGGTGAGGTGAGTTCAAATCATTCCCTCTTCCTCAAACATTCAGCCCGGGAGTGTTGTTACTTGGGTATCTAAAACAGGATACCTGCAAAGGAATTGGATTGTAAAGTGTATTTGTAAATATTCAAATCACAAATGAAAAAAGGAGGGGTTTCCTGAATTTCAAGAAAACTTAGTGAGGAGAATCCTGGATGAACAGGAATCTTTACAATCTGCAGGAAAAAAAGCAAGGGTTTGGGGGGTGGTGGTACAGAAAGTTGCATTTTCTGCACAGAAATGTTATTTTCTCCACAGAAAGCTAGTTTTCCCCACAGAAAAATGGCTTCTGCACAGGAGATACAGTTTTCTGCACAATACCATATGGATTTTTCACACAGAATAAATCCCAAATGTGAATAGTTCTTAGAAAACTGCAGTTTTCAAAGACTTTCTCACAGCAGGTGTTGGGGGAGAACAGGTTACGTTTCTTGCCTGGGAGAAGAAAATTTGCAAAGATTTACATCCCTGAGAAGGAACAACTGCTTAAGGGATTCTGAAGGCTTGCTGTAGCCACTGTATGCATATTCATATATATATATATGCATACACGCACGCACACACACACATATATATATTGATGAGAGACAGAGGTAGAAATATATAGAGAGAGAGATACAGCATAGGGCCCCCTTCACTTTCATGAGGGTTCAGGGCACAGAATCCCACAAAAGTGGAAAAACTGCTAATAACTCCTCTCACGATTCCCCTCCTACTCCCTTCCAGAACTCCTTCCTCCCATTCATAGAATCATAGAAACATAGAGGTGGAAGGGACCACAATGGCCATCCAGCCTTTTTTAAAAAACCTCCAAAGAAGGAGACTCCACCAGGCTCCAAGGCAGCATATTCCACTGTTGAACGGCACTGACTGTCAGGAAGTTCTTCCTGACATTCAGGTGAAAGCTCTTTTCCTGTAGTTTGACTGTATTGCTCCATGTCCTGGTTTCTGGAGCAGCAGAAAACAAGCCTGCTCCATCTTCAACATAACATCCCTTCAAATATTTAAACGTGGCTGTCATGTCTCTTCTTAACCTTCTTGTTGTCAAGCTAAACATACCTAGCTGCCTAAGCCTGTCTTCATAGGGCATGGTTTCCAGAGCCTTGACCATTTTGGTCGCCCTCCTCTGGACACGCTCCAGCTTGTCAATATCCTTCTTGAACTGTGGTGCCCAGAACTGGACACAGTTCTATTGCCTTTTGGATGCTGGCACTATGTCTGCATGCTGGACCAGACATTTCAAT
This sequence comes from Cyclura pinguis, assembly GCA_030412105.1. NCBI lineage: Eukaryota > Metazoa > Chordata > Lepidosauria > Squamata > Iguanidae > Cyclura > Cyclura pinguis. The sequence continues at coordinate 8,250,063 of CM059599.1, read as the reverse complement.
GCCTTTGCACAGTGGGGCCAGACACGAGGAAATGGGTGGGAGGAGCTCCTGAAGGGAGAGGAAAGGTGCGCATGTGTGCCTCCCCGCCTTGCCTTTTGCCTCAGAGTTGGGCCAGGAGCAAGGAAACGGGTGGGAGGAACTCTGGAGGGGAGGAGGAATGCCATGCACGTGCCTTCCCCCATTTCCTTGTCTTTTCTCTGGGCATTTGCCTTCCTTCTCTGCACCTGGCAAAGCGCAAGGTCGTGGGAGGCAGAGAAACATCTATGTAAAACACCTGTGGGTGAATTTTGTGCAGAAATCTCAAACTGTGAATACGGTGTGTGGTTTTTCTAATGCTTTCTCACGGTGGGAAGAAAATCACTCAGATTACTTGTTGCTTTATTTGAGATGAAAATTAGCGAAGAATTACATTTTTACCTTCTTCTTAGCCTGATAGAGTGTGATTTGCCCAAGCTAACCCTATGGCCAAACAGAGACTTGAACCCTAGGCTCCTGAAGTTCTAGTCCAGCACTCAGATTACTATAGCACACTGATACTAATATATAGGGAGTCTGTTGCTGTTAATTGCTGCAAAGTTGGCTTTGACTTAGGGTGACCCTTTGAATGGGAGAAGAGCCAGCATGGCGTAGTGGTTTGAGTGTTGAACTATGGCCATTTCTGCACTAGACAGTTATAGCGCTCTGATTCCACTTTCAACATCCTATGGAATCCTGGGGTTTGCAGTTTCGGGAGGGGCCGGCTGGCCCCTCCCGAAACTGCAAACCCCAGGATTCCATAGGATGTTGAAAGTGGAATCAGAGCGCTATAACACTCTAGTGCGGAAATGGCCTATGACTCTGGAGACCAGAGTTCAAATCTCCAGTCAGCCATGGAAACCCCTGGGTGCCCTTGGGCAAGTCAACTTCAGAGGAGCAGTGGCAGAGCTTGGAGTGTGTGTGGGGGGCAGGAGGGCGGGGCTACGGTGTGAGGGGTGTGGCTACTGTGCATGGGGGTGTGGCCAGGCCACGCAGGGGCGTGGCTACAGGCCGGGACACCCCAAAAACATTGCCGCTCGGGGCGCCCCTTCCGCTCCCACGTCCGTACGTGACTGCAGAGGAGGCAATGGCAAAAACCCCTCTGAACAAATCTTGCCAAGTAAACCCTGCGATAGGGTTGCCTTAGAGTCATCGTAAGTTGGAAGCAACTTGAACAGCAACAACGGATGAGAGACTCCGAATCACCCTGTTATCAACAGCTCTGCTCACATCTTGGAAACTCTGGGCAGCTATGGCTTCCTGAATTGTGTCTATCCATCTGTAATGCATCTTAATACACCCAGCCGAGAATAGAGATCTCGAACATTTCCGCACGACACTCTTATAGCGCGATGATTCCACTTTCAACCTCCTATGGAATCCTGGGGTTTGCAATTCCGGGAGGGGCCGACTGGCCCCTCCCGGAATTGCAAACCCCAGGATTCCATAGGAGGTTGAAAGTGGAATCATCGCGCTATAAGAGTGTCGTGTGGAAATGGCTCTACTTAGGAAGCTCTCTTCTGCGTCCCACCAGAGGTGGCAATCCACTGCGGGAGAATACGGGCCAGGGCCTTCTCCGTTGTTGCACCCTGGTTGTCGAAATGCCCTCCCCTTGTAGGCCTGACTGGAGCAAACACTGGATTCTTTCTGACACCAACGTAAAACATGGCTTTTCATTAAGGCCTAACTGCCCCCCCCCCGTCATGTATATGTCTGTGATTGAATTTTTAAAATTGTTTAAGAGTTTAATATTGTTTTAGAAGATTTCAGTGACTGGCTGGAATCCTGTTGGTGTCTTTGTGTGTGGACATGTGCCTATGGACTTACATCAGCCACATGAATTTCATAGGGTTTTCTTAGGCAAGGAATACTCAGAGGTGGCTTTTCTAATTCCTGCCGCTGTAATATAACCTACCGCCCCGGGTATCCATTGGCGGTCACCCATTCAAGTACTAACCAAAACTAATCCTGTTTAGTTTCCAAGATCAGATGGAATCTGGTGTCTTACAGACGCCCAAGTTCCCTTGTGAAAGTAGTTGAATATTTTTGTCCAGTGCAGAATATTCCAGCTCGTGGAAGGGGAGTTGCAAACGGGGGTGCCATTGTACATGGATGTACATGCGCACTGTGGGTGGTTTCACAAGTGGTACATTGCTCATTGATATGCATTAATGTGCTTTGCATGCACTTATACTTCCGGAAGCACTTCTGCTTTTGGCTGCACAACATCACAATCCACCAATTGGTTGCGCAATGTCACAGTTCAATGACAAGGCAGCATGGCGAAACTTCCATGTTATTCCAGAAGCATAACTTTACACTCTGTCTGCTCCATGTAGAATCTCAGCCACCGCTTGCTCCTTGAAACTATAAATTGTTTTAGTTTGTTTCACCTGTTTATTGCAATCTGTCCACAAATCTTATCATACAGAGCGGCACAGAAATACTTTTGTAATAAATAAATACCATGGTATCTACTTTTTGAGGTATTTGAAGTGGAGAGCATGCCAGAAGCATCATGTTGCCTGGCGCCATTTGTTCTAAGGTTGACCTTGGACGTGAGGAGATTTAGATTACCTTTGTTTCATCAGTGGAGAGATCAGAAAGAGGATCTAGCCAAACACCACCACCCCCCCCCAAAAAAAACACTGAGTGACTTTTGGAGTTGCCAGAAGAGATAATCCAGACGAACCACATTGTTTCATGAGGGCCAGCATGTGATCACAGCCTCTTCAGCCATTATGCATCATCTAAGCCTATTGCAGAAATCTGATAAGAAAGTCTAGGTAACCACTCCCCACTTGTAAGGTTCCTTCTCCTCATTACCCATCCCTTTTGCCCTTCCAAAGTTCCTTGGCAGTGCTGTCTGTGTCCTCTTAATCTCTTTAACTCTGTTGGAAGTTATGGAGCACGAGCTAGAGGCTAAGGAGGTCACATTGACTCCCTAAGAGACATCAATGGTCTGCATTCCCCTCAAAAAAAGATCAATTTTTGACCTCAGGCATCCTCTAAGGAGTCTGAGGGCCATTTTTGTCACATTTTTTGGGTTCTTCCAAGCCATGTTAGGTTTAGGAGAGTACTTTTTTTATGACAGGAAGTGACTGGGAAGTCACTTCCTGTTACTGGCAAGCAGAGGCATATCTAGGGTGGGACAAGTAGGATAGGTGCCCCAGGTGCCAAGGCCAGGGCAGCGCAAAAAGGCCATGCATCTAGGGTTGGAGGTAGGGGTCAGAAGACAGGGATGCAACTTCCATGCTTGCCCTAGGTGCTGTTTAAGCTAGATATGCCACTCCTGTTGAGTCACTCTCTGTCTACTTCCTGTTTACAAAAAAGCCTATATTGGGACTAATATGGTGTCCAGGTCAAGGGAGGTACTGGTATCACTCTACTCTGCTTTGGGTAGACCTCATCTTGAATACTGTGTCCAGTTCTGGGCACTCCAATTCAAGAAGGACATGGTCAAGCTGGAGCAAGTCCAGAGGAGGGTGACCAAAATGGTGAGGGGCCTGGAAGCCAAGCCCTATGAGGATAGATTTAGAGGGCTGGGTATGTTTAGTCTGCAGAAGAGAAGGTTAAGAGGGGACATGATAGCCATGTTTAAATATTTGAAAGGATGCCATGTAGAGGAGGGAGTGGGCTTGTTTTCTGCTGCTCCAGAGACCAGGACAAGGAGCTGTTACTGCCCTGGCTAGTCCGAGCTTCGGGGATATTAAAGATATCCCTTGATATCATAATTCGGCTTCACTTCTCTATTCCTCTCCACGTGCGTGCGAGGCCATCGGACAAGCACGTAAACAAGCTCGGCCGTCAATAGCCGTAATATTCGAACTACAATACAGGTAGGCCAGAAATAGCTGACTCACTGCTTTAGGAGACCTCCAGGCAAGTACTCTAATCAGGTATGCACACAACCTACAAAAGAGCCTCTGCCCTGCGATGGCAGCTTGATGGGTGAACTATGCAATACCCAAGTACTCTGCGTTTGCATACTGGCTACTCTATTGAGAACCGCTGTGATAACTCAATCATTCGGATTCTGACCTTTCGGAGGCTTAATCATGAGACTGTCACCTTCTACACCCTTAAGAAGGACAGCTTCTTCTGAGAAACAGGAAAATGACCAGACGTTTCTTGGTTCAAAGGCTAGAGGCCAGATTTATTGAGTACAAAAGTATAAAAGTATAAAAATATATAAATCTGCTGCAGCAGGGTGCCGGAGGTTCGGGACAAAGACCGGAGGCTTGGCAAGGCCTTTTTATCCAGGTAAACAGCATACACACCCACTCCGGCATTTTTCCACCAATTGCAGACCACCCGCCCCATATTAGATAATGTCCAGGAACTTCCATCCATATAAGGAAATGTCCAGAGGGGCAGGTAATATGAGGTTTCCTCCAATTCCAAACTACCTTCCAAATAAGGCAATGTCCAGGGTGAGATGCTACAGGTGAGGTAGAGTCATGAGTCCACAGATGGGAGGGGCTAGGACACCTGTGTATGTGACTACCTCCTAGCTTGTAATGGAGGTTGTCTTTCCTTCACTCACAAGACCAAGATGGCATTAGATTTGGTGGATCCAGCCACCACTAACTGGGAGGAGTTCAGGAACAACTTCCGACGGGTCTCCGACCTGCTGCATGGGGCAGGATCCCTTAAACTTCCCACTAAGGCACATAGAAAGGAACCCGGGAATTGGGAACTCATATCCGAGGTCACATACTCGAATTATGGGCCCCATTCCCAACACCGGAAAACTGCGCCAAATTCGGTTCCCCGAGGGAACTGGACTCCGTGCCCAGCTCCCAGACAGGACAATAGGCAGTGGCAGGGAAGAGATTTCCACGGCCAGCCCGGCAAAGCAGGAAGTCCCCCACAGCAGTCAACTGCCCCCAAACAGCCCTCTGACTTGGGCTCTCCTCAGGAGACATCTGGCGGGTACGATCCCACGGCCCAGACGTACTCCTCGGATAGAGTAAGAGTCTGGGGCATGCTCAGAAGGTTCGGACTGGACATGAGCCAGTTCGACAAGCGGCCAACATCGGAGCTTTTGGAAGCTCTAGATAAGCAGCTTCAGGCAGGAAGTAAACAGCCGGTCCAGGCCGTGACCAACGGCCCACCTCCGGCTGGATACTACCCTAACCTAGATCTGCAAGCATAGGGGTGCCCTCGGTCCAGGAAGCTTCCCCGCAACGTTGTGGCTAGGTTGAAGCCAGACAAGTGGGGAAGGTTCTGGGTGAAGGCAGGCATAGCGACCGAGAGGGATAAGACTCCTGTCACCCTTCTTGTGGACTCTGGTGCAGCCGTGAACGTGCTGCACCCCAAACTTGCGAGGTATGCTGAACCCACGCCCGAGCATGTCCAGCTTTCTGGATATGGCGGAGGGGGGTCACCAAGCTAGGGCATGGACAGGCATCCCAATGTCTATAGAGACATTTTGTTTTCAATTGTGGGCATGCGAGAACTGGGGAGAAGACGACGGCCTTTTAGGCATCGGTTTTCTCCGGGGAAACAGGCTCATGGTTGACTACGCAAATGGGTTTCTATGGCAATTAGACCAGGGACCAGTAGAGATTTCGGCAGTGCACCGTTGTGCTTCCATTAAAGCTCCTGCCCCTATCCCGGTAACGAGTGAGCGACAGGTATGTTCCTCCTCGGAGGTGAACTTGGCTACTGCCTCTCCCTCCATGCAGACGCTTTGGTGCCGCCTTGTCTTCAAGGGCCATGGCACCATCTTAATCGTGACGCTGGTAATTGTAAAAGGGGCCACGGCAAGCTACGGCTCCATCGCAGTTACCATACGGAATAAGGAAAAAGGTTCCCTGGAGGTAAGTGGGTCCAGGACCAGCCTCCATACCGAACTGAGAATGTGGGTCCCAAACCAGGAGCAGGCGTCGCTGCTCTTGCCGGTAGTTCCGGAGACCCAAAACAAGGATTAGAAAGGGAAATCTCCAGATGGGGATGCCCTTTTGATAGCACGACAGTGTGATGGACGGGCTTTGCTTCCCTTCATGGGATGGCAACCCCCATGAAGAGGTGATTGCTCCAGCTCCCCTCTCCTTCCCCCTTCCTTGTAAATAGACCTTTTTGCTGTAGTAACGGAGCCCCCATCTCTGTGTTCCCCACAGGGAGACGGAATAGGATCGCTTCTGAGGATGGCAGTTTTGTTTTGCGTGAGTAGATACGCCCTTGGAACCTCGCCCGAATCCAGCCATGTTTATACAGACTGGCTGTTCAATGTACAGGCAGTGTGCTATTGGAACCCCTATCCAGAAGTAGAAGCCTTGTTGACGTGGACGCAGCTGCTCCCCTGGTTCAAGAAAAGGTAGCCCTTCGAGATATCCATGAGTTTCCATATACATGCTAGGAATAGACTGAGTACAGTATTGAGAATGGCCGTTGCCAGCGAAGAGGTTAAACTCAACCCCAGCATGGCCACAGCAGCTGCTCTCATGACCGCCAGAATGGTCCGGGGCGACCACCGCTGTGCAGCCCTACTAGTGCTTAGCTTTAAGTTTGAAGACTGCTGCCCTACATGGGTATGGAAAACCTACATGTTCCATTGCCAGAATGCCACCCAGACCCCGACAGGTTGTAAGTTCTCCTGCGGGAAGAGGTGGTGTCCCAATTCCGATACTCACACCCCTCCTCCACCAGAACATCACCCAGCTATGTATGTGGGCAGTTCCGTAGTTCGCAAAGACATAGAAATGGTCGCTTACTTGAATGTCCAACCCATAATAACTAAAATGATACTAAATTTTACGGTTGTCAACATCTCGAGAGTAATCCCGACTTGCCAACCGTACCTGAAACTGTCATGGACACAGTGGGAACACTGGAAGAAACGATGGCTGTCTTTCTCCCACCCACACACTTGGCCTAAGCGAAGCGTCTTGGGAACTGCTTTAGGTGGAATTGGAACTGGCGGCGCGTTCATCAACCCTATAGATAATGAGATCCTAGCTAACAAATTAGGCGTAATTGGCACTAAAACCAGAGACATTGGAATATCCTCCGCTGCTGGCCTAACCAATGTAGCGAGAGGAGTAGATCTAATTAGTCAATTGCTCCTGCAGTGGGTTGGCGTCGAGCGAGACATAATATCCGACCTTGGCCGTGTTCTACAGATCACGACCTACAATTTGTCAACAGTGATACAATGCACACAACTGCAAAGCACCATGATCACCTTTGCCACTCAGGTGATCCAGGCCAGCCTCATGGGGTTAATGCACCCTGAGATCCTGAGCCTACTCCGAGAGCGATACCCAGAATCGCTGGAACACCCTGCCACTTTGGCGCAAATAAGACACGCCACGTGGAAGAACCTAACTCTCACAGTGGATGTTGCCCATGAATGGATTCTGGATCTGGTAATTCTACATCCAGTATCCCATTTAGGACTCCCCCTCATAGCCACTAATGCCACTTTGCTGCCCCCAGAGATGTACCACTGGTCCCACGGTACACACTCTTTTGATTTAGCTGGCTGCCTATTCAACCGACATTGGATTCAGTGTTTCCACAACCTTAATGGTCTCAGCCTCAGCGATGCCTCTGAATATTTGGTAGTACCGGTAAATAGCACAGTCATGGCCCAGATTACCCGTGAATGCTTCTGTTTAAGGACTCCTTGTACCGATTTGATCGTATTGCCTAGTGGTGCAACTGTAAGAGTAAATCGTACTGCTGGGAACCCCCGTTTTTGTTCACACATGGTCCAAGACTGTTTTGGCCAGAACTTCTATCTCCAGCAGGAGATACAAGATTATGTGTTTGAAAGTGCCTATGCACCTACAGAATCCAAGTTAGTCGGATTCCACCTTGAGGACGAGATCCCTGCATCTTTATGGCTCAGGAATCTCACCAGTTTGTCGCAATGAGTAAAGGAGGTATCACACTCCCTCCACCAGATTGCCTTGACTGTTAATCATACCGCTCAGACAATAGTCAGCACCTCAGAGGAGTTGAAATCCGCTGCAAAGCATTCGTGGTGGACTGTCTTTAATTGGTCCTCCACGGGCCAGGCTATAGCTCATTTCGCTCTCCACCCTTTAGTCGTTTTGATGGTGTTTCAGATAATTTTAGTAGTCAGTCTTGTTGGTTTGGTATTTTGGATAAAGAAAGAGATCCTCATGTTACAAGCCGTCCGCTTTTATTAAGGGAAGAGGTTCCCCCTTTTGTAAATAGTTGTTTGTTGTAGAATGTATAGTGTGTTTGAGTCTATCCTTTAACCTTTTAAGGGAGGTTGTTTTTATTTTTGGAGGAAACGGATTCTTGGTATGGCTGTCCCAAGATCCTTTTATCCGCTGAGGTAGATTGGGCCTACAGAGTCAGCCCTGATACTCTGAGGAAGGTGAGTCGGACCGGAGTACCGACCTTCTTGCTCTGAATGCCGGCATTCTCTCACTCCGAGGGATTGCTTTGTGCAAGGGCATTCTGGTGAGGTTAGGGCAGGACAAAGGGGGCCTCACGACCCTCTCAGGAGAACCAGGTCTGACTCTGGACTCCCAGTCTACTGCCCAGGTATGCCCCTCATCACATCGAGGACCTCCTCCCCACTTCTTTCGTGGGCTTGGATTGTTAGGATGAGAACAATTGGCACCGCTATTTTGCTTGTTGCTTCATGTAATTTTGACTTCACCAATTTAGAATCACTCTCTGATGCCCCATAAGGGCTGGAGACCTACACAATTGGCCTGATGGCCGGCCCCGGTGCATTGTGTCTCATTTGCATATGTTAGTAGGACATTTGCATACGTGCGTCCTTCCAGCCGGACCAATCACCGAGGGAGTCAGTGTCTGCTCTGGCAACGAGCAAGCGTACACTCGCTTGTCTCTGATTTGGTTTATTCTATCTTTTTCACCAGTGTTGGGGCCCTGCCGCCAGGTAGAGCAAAAAAAAAGGGGGGGATCGGACCCTAACCTGGTGCAGTCTGAGCATGTGTGTACCTCTGCCATTGCAGATGGGGCTTCAGCAGGAGCAACTTATGTGTGGCTGTTTGAAACAAAGCACCCTGCTGATCTGATCCACATCCATAGCCCATCCAGTGAAATACTGGATGGAGCGAAGTTTGCCATCCTGACCTCAGGTTGGTCCATCTGACCCCTAAGCTTTGCAGGCCTGGTCTTACTCAGAGTAAACTACAGTTGGGCACTTGACTCCCCAAGCTCTGGCAAACGTGTCACCAGCCTATGGTGACCATGATCTGCAATGGCCTTAACATCGCCTCTCCTGGTACGGCTTTAAGATCTGGTCCCATCCTGTGTCCACCAGCTGCTCCCAGTAGATCTCCATCTTCCAACCATTCAAATTCTCAGTAGGCTTTGAGCTGGCTATTTGCATTAATGATATACATTGGATAATAAACATGTCAGTTCTTCTGTTGAAACTCTAATAGGTCAATTGATCCAGAAGACTGGGAAGATCCCGAGGTCGTACCATTGCCCCGAATACCGTGTGTGTGTGGGGGGGGTGACGAAGAAAGTTGCCGCTCCATCTGATGGCCTAGGCTTGGAGATCCCTGGTTCTTCTGCAACACCCGTGACTGTGAGGGGAGGTGACCATGCAGCCTTCCACCTGTCAACTTTTTGCCATTCCTGCTACCCGAGAAAACCTATGGACTATTCCAGGCTCCTAATTCTGCAAAGACTCTTTGCTCCTGAACTTGCAGCAAGCCAAGCTACACTGACTTGGACATTTTGTTGTTGTTCCTGCTCCGTTGCCTGGGTAGACTTATGTTTTGCTCTTCTGCTCCAGCTAAAAGACTTTTCCTGTTGCGAGGGGGGGGTGCCAAGACTTTTGCTTGCACCTCACCTCCCCCGGACTATGAACTTTTATTCCACATTGAACTGTTTGTTCCTTGGATTGCCTTCATTGCCAGACCATGCATTGGATTTACCGTATTTCACTGATTATTTCATTAGTTGCATTTGCTATTTAATACTATTGCTCATTTTTCGACAGTTCCCTATTGATGGGACATTGGACATTGTTTATTGTTTAATTGTTTATTATTGCGTTATTGTTTACATTGGTGTGTGTGTGTTTAGGTTTAGGTTTTAGTTAGGGATGTCTTTATAAGATAGTAATCCTTTACTCTTCCCGAAATTTCTTTTCCTGAGGAGTGATATGGCTACTAACCTGCAAGCCCTATTCAGCTCTAAATTAATTTTTCTTTTAATTGGAAAATGTCCGATATTGTTCCCAACATCGCCCATTTTCGACTCGACTACGACCACGTGCTCGACTACGACCACGGAGACCGAAGTTCAATTCCCTGCTTGGCCATAGAAACCCACTCAGTGACTTTGGGCATGTCACACACTCTCAGCCCTGGAAAACCCCATCATAGGTTCACCTATGACTCAAAGACACACAACAACAAATATACCAGGTGGGCACAGCATGGCCAGAGGACTGCATGTGTATTTGTTTATGCCACAACACGCTATTTTTCTGGCCAAACAAACAAAAGGTGAATCGACTCTTCTGGAAGCTACAGCATGCTATAGATTTGTGGATAGGTGGGGATTTTCCTCCTGTGACCCTCTTCCCCTCTGCAGGGTCCATCATCCTCTCTAGGCACACGGGAGGTGATATCACATCACTTTCAAACACCCTTTGGGCCGGTCTGGGGGCTGCTATGATGTTTGGAGGGGGATCTTCAACATTGTTTTTGAAGAGGTGACACATTTGTGGCCATTTTTAAATCTCAGTTAAAAAAACTTGTTTTCAGACGCTTTGGGGATTTAGTTTAATACTGTTTTATAATTTTGTATAGTCTGATTACATGTACGTCTCAGTTTGCTTTATATTATACCAAATCTTTTGTATTTTATCTGTATCACCTGTTTTGCAGTTGTATGGTATACATTTTATTATTCCTTCGTTCCCTTTCTGTTTGCATATACATACATATATTTTAGATTTATGCTTTAGCAGGACCCCAGATTTTGGTTGTTTTACTCATCAAGGACCATGTATATAGATGGTGCTATACAAACAAATAACAACAACAGCTTCAACAACAGAATTTGAGCTGCTTTTCAGTGACAAATTACCTGAAATTCAGTAAAAAAAAGGAGAACTCTTTTGGAGGGGTCACAATAGAAATTCCGGGGCCACAAAATTAGGTGCCAGGGCCCACGGTCCACTCTTTTCCCCACCCATACCATACAGAAGATATGAAGGAAGGGATTGAAAGTAGCCATGATGTTTGTTATTCCAGAAGCAGAAACTTGGGGAACTTTTTCTGTTGGAGGGGGGACACCAGGTGGTCTCTGGTATTGGGGCAAGGCAATGGTGAAGCAGAAAAGACATGTATTTTACAAGTACAAGGAAATAGAGTCATGCACGCACGGCCTACCCGATGCCCTTCTTTTCTGCCTCTTGATTAAAACTGGGCATGTGACTGCACGTCAGCCTGGCAGGAAGGTCTAAAGGTTAGCGGAGCAACAGGAGAACAAAATTGCTGAGTTAAAAGAGAGTAAGGAAAAAAAATCCATTAATAGGTAGCCTTCAAGGGTGATAAGAGGAAAGTAGATTCTGGGCCTTGGAGTTTGAGCATTTCCTGGTTTATGATTTATGGTTTATGAAAATGATCTATGATTATAAGTCACTAGAGGAATAAGTTACAAAGGGACGGAAGATATTTGATGACGATGAAGATAGCTTTTTTCTCTTTTTCCTTAAAGTGTTAATTTTAAACTTGTTATTTGTACTATCGCAAGAAGAGTAATTGGAACATAGCTTTACTTTGTTGCTTTTAAAAGTTCTTTAGTGTACAGAGAACTATTATTTTAAGAATGATTAGTTTGAATATAGAATTGAAGAAGAATAAGATACTAATAATTAAAATTGTTGAGTAATTATCAAGTTTTTAAAAATAAGACTCAATAAGTAAGTTAGAATTACTTTTAATAATTTAGGTAGAATTATTAACTATTAACCAATTATTAACTAAGTATTAACATTATTAACTATTAACTAATTTTGTAAGTTTTGGTTTACTATGAAAATAAATAATAGGCAACAAGTATTAACTTTCATTCTATTTCAGGATCTAATGGTTAGTTGTTCCTGTTGCATTACAATTTGCTGTTTGCATCAGGGGCAGGAACCAATTTTTAGTTATATGTAGTGTTGTAGTTATTTTGCAATTCAGTTTAGTTTAATATTTGTAGTTTTGCATTTTTTTCATTTCTCTTTGATAGTGTATTGTTCTGTAATTTATTTTTATAGTTTATTTTCTTTTGTAATACTATGCGTTTTGTAGTCTTATTGCATTATAAGCTGTGCGTTTCTGCATCCTGTACTTTGCACTGAGGTAGTACACCCCATATTTTTCTTTTTAGATTATTTAATTTATGAGTTTTAAAACAAGCAGTCAGGTTTTCAGTTACAATCATAGCTACAGTCAAAGAAATGTATGTGCAAAGAAAAAGAACTGAAACTAAAACACAAGACGATCGCACTAAACTAATACACTGACCAATAACTAAAACATTAAACTCTTACCTATTAAAACACAAGAGGATTCTGGCCTCCCTGCAAAACTATAATAGAAAAAAAAGAAGAAGATATATCTTATTCTACCATTCCAGGTCTAAGTAATCCTATTAGAGGCACCCCGTATTTTGCCTAGTGGTTGTACATCCTATACTTTGCTCGTGGTTGTGCCTCACGTATTCTGCACAGTCCAATTGCACCTAGTTACTCATATGTGTTGCTCAGTGTTGCTATTCTGCATAGGCACTGCGTTGTGCTCATGTACCATAGCTCCACATGTGGATATTTATGCCACACTGAAGGGATGTTGGATTACAGCCAATGTGTTGTTGCCCCTGACACAAGGGATGGCACGCTCTGGCAGACCTCCGTCCTTAGGCAGGCATATATAGGGAGAGTATCAAGGTCACAAGCCATTTAGACCTTTTAAAGGCATCACAAGCGCCTTGAATTCAGATGGAGAGTGAACCAACAGCCAGTGCAGCTCCCTTTAGGACAGTGTTTATCATACCTTCAGGCTGTCCCTGTTTGGCAGTGACAGTCCCAAATAATCCCACTTTTCATCTCACTTTTTCAGATGTTTTTAAAATATCCTGGTTTCTCTCTCCTCCTCCTGCTTTCTCCTTTGCTTACTTGAATTGCTGCAAACTTAGTTCAAAGTGCAAAAGTAGTTTTCATTCAATTAACTCTGCAGGAAGGACAGGGAAAGGGGAGGAAGAATCTTTCCCTTTCCGATAGACCTGAGCAAAAGCAAACTGCGGCAGCCTCTCCTAGCTTGTGTGTTCATCCTCATTAGTAATTGTGCCATCTCGACCACACTCTGATCTTGCTCGGCTATGAACGTTCTGGTGTTTATCTGTCCCATGTCTGAGTGTGTGTTGCTGATGAGTTTTCCACTGGCTGCAACTTCCCAGTTGTCTGGCAACTTCACACTATCCCAGTCTGCTCTCTGGATGTTCATTTGGAGATTACTTGGGCTTGAAGTGTCTGGAGTTTTGCCTCAAGGTTCAGCTCCAGTTGCATCACTTGAGGGCACAGCTTTGGAGGGAGAGAATTCTCTCCCTCTATAAGAATTCTGCCACCTGAGCGAAATGTTTCTTTGGTCCCTTTCCTCTAGAACGGTGCTAACTTAAAGCTTCAGCTGAGCACGCAGTTTTGGCATTAAAAGAAAAGAGACAGGTCAACTAGAGCCAGCACGGTGCAGTGGTTTGAGCACTGGACAGTGGAGACCAGGGTTTGATTCTCCACTTAGCCATGGAAACCCACTGAGTGACCTTGTGTGCATCAGGTACTCTCATCCCTCAGAAAACCCCATAATAAGTGTGCCTTAGCATCACCATAAGTCAGAAACAACTTGAAGGCACACAACAACAGTAAAAACATGCTTCCAGTGGTTGCAAGCATAGCAAATACATGAGTTCTGAGTGTGAATGATTTTGAGGCCTTTTCCGCACTAGCCTGTTATAGCGTGATGATTCCACTTTCGACATCCTATGGAATCCTGGGGTTTGCAGTTTCGGGAGGGGCCGGCCGGCCCCTCCCGAAACTGCAAATCCCAGGATTCCATAGGACGTTGAAAGTGGAATCATCGCGCTATAACAGGCTAGTGCGGAAAAGTCTCTTAGTATCTGCACTTCTAGAAATTTGGCAAGTAAAACAAAATCTCATTTGGAAGGGCAAAATTCTTTTAAGGAATACTTTAATTTTTCTCCTCTGCGCTAGCTACATGCCTGGCACTAATGAACCAGAAAACAAGCTACTCTTTCTTTGACGGCAGAAACAGCCAGGAACTATGGATCTGGATTCAGGTTGTTTTCACAACACCTATTGAGAGGCCTCAGTTGAGTGGGTTTGCATGTGGCCGTGAGGATACGAACCGGGCAACCGGGCATTATTGGATTAACAGGGCCATCCCGTACTGATCTACTCAAAAGGAAGTCCCATTGAGTTGCACTCTCCTAAGTGAGTGCAAACCAAATCGTAGAATTTTACCATCAGGAAGATCTTCTCAATGTTTAGATGGAATCTCTTTTCAGGAAGTTCGAAGCCCATGTTCCATGTCCTATTCACACATAAATGAAATTATTTTTTTAAAAGAGGTGAGCTGTAACCTACAAAAGCTTATATCACCAACAGGCACTCAGAGGTCCAAAAGCCAGTGGCCTGTGGGCAATTGCATTTGAACTGGAGGGAGGTCAACCTCTGAGCTCCCAGTGATGGCTGGAGTTTCCCATGCAATTGGGCAGTGAATCTGTTCTGGGTTTGAGTCTGAACTTTACAAGAAGGATCAAGGTGCTGAACCTTATTATAGAGGTTGTTTTCAGCACCTTCGATTGCTCCTTTAGAGCTTACACCAGAGCACACACAGCCTCTCCACACAGAGAGACATTACAGTCAGCAGCCAATGCTATGTGCCATTCTTGCTGTTATTCTCAGGTTCACAGATTAACAGATACTACTGACTGGAATTCTGGACCATCAATGATTCAATAACAACAATAACAGCAACTATCACCACCACAAGTATTTCAAGATTTCTTCTCTCAGAGGTTTTGCCTCTGGAAATAGTAAATAGCTGTGGTTCCAGTGGAGATAGGTGTTCCTGGGAGCAATTCTATATCATATGGAGGAAGGAGGAAGTCTGTTTTCTGCTGTTCCAAAGACTGGGACATAGAGCAACGGCTTCAAACTTCAGGAGAAGAGATTACACCTAAAGGTTAGGAAGAACTTCTTGATGGTAAGTGCAATTCAGCATTGGAAGATGCTGCCTGTGAGAATGGGGGAGTCTTCTTCTTTGGAGGTTTTTAATCAGAGGTTGGATGGCCATCTGCTGGGAATGCTTTGAGTGTGTGTTCCTGCATGGCAGGGGGCTGGATTTGATGGCCCCTGGGGTCTCTTCCAGCTTTATGATTCTATGATTCTGTGACCTTGAGTGTGTCATACATTCTTAATGCCAGAAAACCCCATGATGAGTTTGCCTTAGGGTCTTCCATAAGTCGGAAATGACTTGAATGCACACAATAACAAGCTGCAGAACCAGTTTGGATCTGGAGGACCTAAAGATGGTGGCGCATGCACTGGTAACCTCAAGACATGGAAATATCCCAACACTGGAAGCTGCTAATTAACCTGTCCACACATTCTTCTTTGGCCAGAGTGTGGTCAGTTGCGCTGACTGAGGAACTCACCCACAGTTTAAAGTGAGCCAAAGAACTGGAGACGAAAGTCAGTTTGGAACAGATATGGTTTAATTTTTATTGTACATGCCAACAAGGAAGCCCCTCTGTGTGGTCCCCCACCTTCCCTTGTGAGATATTGGATAAATCCTTTCTGAAAGGGAACATGCAGTACTCCGCTATTGCAACATGCGATCAGGTGACGCTGACTGTTTCATTGAGATGCTATTGTTAAATGGAAATGACTGTTTTCTGTAATGTAAATCAAAAGACAGAATTTAATAACAACAACATCAAAAATCAGAACTTCTGGAATGAACTGTATGTTGGGTTAACTCTGTACCAAGTCCAGAAAACTCAAGTAGTTCAAAACATGGCAGCCAGATTGGTTACTGGCACATCAATATTAAATGACTCCACCGGCTGCCAATTAGTTTCCAGGCAAAGTACAATGCACTGGTTATTATCTTTAATGCCCCACGTGGTTTGAGTCCAGGTTATCTACGGGATTGCCTCCTCACATATAATCCTCCCTATATCACTCAGGCCCTCTGGGGACCTTTTTATTCAGTCAACCGAGATTAGGCTGGCAACTGTCACCTGAAGGACTTTTTCTTCAACTGCCCCCAAATTGTGGAATGACCTGCCAGAAGAGATTTGACAGCTGGATACACTGTCTGAGTTTAAAACAGCACTAAAGACCAGCCTTATCCAGCAGACCTACCCAGACTTTTTTAACATGCGAATTGACTGTTTTTAATGTGCAAAGGTTTTATATGTTCTTTGAGGACGAGTGTGTCTAATCTGTAACTAATCTGTTGATGTATGTACCTGGGCTGGATTCATAGGGAGAGGCAAGTAAGAAATAATTTGTATGATGATGATGATGATGATGAGTCCAATCTAACAGCTCAGTATTTTCTTAGGCACCATGTCTCCAGGGTTTTAAGCAAGAATATTTCCTAGCCTTACCTAGAAATGTTAGGAAGGATCCCACAATCTTCTGCCTGCATCTTTTTTAGTGACTTCTGGACCCTTTCCATTCCTGTCCTATTCTGGAATAAGTTTCAGCTGCTCCCCAGTTAGCCTTTCCAGACTGCTGTCTTTGTCCCTCTTGGGTTTAATGTGCAGAACCGTGGATGGATTCAGACAGATCTGAAAGAGAGAAGCCTGCAAAAAAAATGCACAATTCCTCACTTGCCTCAATCATGGACTGTGAGTAGGGGAGGTTAGCACGGGTGCTCTTTCCCACTGTCCCTCTCACTTCCTCACCTCCATAATACGGGTGCCTGTACTATGTGACTGCATTTGGATCTTTCATAAAATGCCATATTAGCAGGTAGGGTATTTTATGAAGGATACAAACACGTGCAGTGTGTTTGAGGAGCTAAATGAGGCTGTGGCCCTTCAAACAAGAATTATGCACCTCAATTGCCCTTAAATTAGAATTCAGTCCCCGAATTTCTAGAACTGCAAAGAGTGAGGTGATGAAAATCATCTACACCTAGAACTTTTCTATTTGCTGTTCTCACATTCCCTTGGTCACTTTGTTGTTATTCTTGTGTGTTTCAAGTTGTTTCAAGTTATGGTGACCCTAAGGCAAACTTATCTCGGGGTTTTCTGGGGCTGAGATTGTGTGATATGCTCAAGGTCACCCAGTGAGTTTCCACGGCCAGTTGGGGAATCTAAGGCCATTTCTGCACTACACTCTTATAGCACGATTATTCCACTTTCAACATCCTATGGAATCCTGGGGTTTGCAGTTTCGGGAGGGGCCGGCTAACTGCAAACCCCAGGATTCCATAGGATGTTGAAAGTGGAATAATCGTGCTATAAGAGTGTAGTGCGGAAATGGCCCCACTTTGGTCTCCAGGGTCGTAGTCCAATGCTCAAACCACTATACCACTTTGGATTCCTAAACCATATTTTTAAAAGCTCAGATGAAAGCTTAAGTTATCACAAAGCTGTGGCATGGGAGATGAAGGAAGATTTCATTGCAGATGCAGAGTTCTTGATGGGGGCAATGCCCTCAATTTTTGCCTCTCCCTAGTAGCTACACTCCCTGTATAAAAGTGCAAAGTATTACTATTGTTGTTATTCCTGTTAAATAATCATGGATCTAGACTTTGTCTACTGAGGGCAAAGACTCTTCTTTGAATGCAAAGGTACTTAAAATCACACTCACAGGCAGCAATTCTGGGCCATTTCCGCACTAGCCTGTTCAAGTGTTATTATTCCACTTTCAACTTCCTGTAGAATCCTGGGGTTTGCAGTTTACCCCTCCCTAAACTGCAAACCCCAAGATTCCACAGGATGTTGAAAGTGGAATAATAGCACTATAACAGGCTAGTAAGGAAATGGCCCTAGTCAGATTGTACCAGGAAGGGATCCCTGTTAATCACAATGTAGCTTACCTTTGAGCCAACACAAGCAGGCTTCTGCTGTGCACAATTCTGGTTTCTCTCTAGGGCAAATAAGTAAATAATTAAATGCAGGGAATTAAAATTAAATTCCATGTATCTAGGATTACCCATGTGAGTCCGCTGGAGCAAAGACAACGAAGCTTCCTGTGGAACCCAGAAGCCTACCAAATTCTGTGGGGCGTCCTCATTGGGTAAAATGGCTGCCTTCAAAGAAAACTATTATTGTGTGCTTTCAGGTCACTTCTGACTTACAGCAACCCTAAGGCGAACCTATCACAGGGTTTTCTGGAGCTGAGAGTATGTGACTTGCCCAAGGTCACCCAGTAGGTTTCCTTGGCTGAGCGGGGAATCAAACCCTGGTCTCCAAGGTCGTAGTCCAATGCTCAAACCACTAAATCATGCTGACTCTCAAGTAAACCTAGTCAGCCTTAAAATCCCACTGGACTCTTTGTGGCTTCTCTCTGTGTGCATCTAACTTGATGAACTCTTAAAGCGGATCAATGATCTCAGCAGAAAATACCTGGTCCATTGAGTTAAGCCCTAGAAGGCTCCATCCATTTAAGGGGGTTTTTTTTTTGAGGGGGGGCAAATAAGGCAGCTAGCTGGACACCTTCTTAATTCCTTTGAAGTTGATGGCTTTTTAAAGAGCACTTAACTCAGGGCTGGATGGTCCCCTTTGTATTTAGACAAGAGCTAATCCCGATGCTACATGGAGAAAGCCAGGATCCTCCAAACATATCACCCTTCAGTTAAGTCCCTCTTCAATGAACCAGATTACTTACAAGTAAATTATTTATGAGTGGGGTCTCAAGGTTCATCAATACTGAAATTAAATGTAAACTCTGTGTATTTATACTGGTATACATACACATCCCAAGTCAGTTAGTCATACACTTGCTTGGATACCTTTCTTATCTTTTTTTTTCTTTTGCTTTTCTTTTGATGCGTTCTTTAACCTTAAACAAAAATTGTCCTGATGTTTAGTTTAAGATATTGGTAAGCTGATGGCTTAAAAAGAAATTTACCTTTTCATTTGATTTGTTTCTGATGGATAAAAATCTCACACTGTTCAAAAGGGAAAGGATCTCTTGAAAATCCAGAGTTAATCCCATAATAGGGCATTAGACTTTCACCCTAGAGTGCTGGGTTCAAGTGCGGCAACTCCCGCAACTCAGCCTCGGTTTTCTTGTCTGTATAAGGGGAATAATTACAATCACAGAACAAAATGGTGGATTTTAAAACACTGAGCCATGGTAGTGTAGCAATTTGAATGCTGGAGTACGACTTTGGAGCATGGAAACCTACCAGGTGACCTTGGGCATGTCACACTCTCTCAGCCTCAGAGGAAGGCAAAGACAAGCCCCCTCCGAACAAATCTTGCCAAGAAAAACCCGTGAAAAGTCCGTTTTAGACCAAGCTTTAAGTCAGAAACGACTTGAAGGCGCATAAAAAAGAAAATCTTATCCTTTTTGTAATAAATAGGCTCCTTATGAAAATCTTTTTTTTTTTCAAGGAGGGAGTGTTTCTTTAGCATCTCTTAACGGGCTACGTTTGTTTATTTTTGGGCCACGAACTGGCGTTAAATGCAACTCAAACGTCTTACTGAAACGTTTCCGTTGCGTTGAAATATTCAAGAAAACGAAAACATCCAGGCGTGTACTACATCTTTTTTGAAATTTACTGGCCGGAGAATAAGCTGGCGGTGATAGCGGTGGTCGGCTCCTGTTATTTATGAAGCTTAGTTTGTGCGTGTGTGTGTGTGTGTTTTTTAAGTGTTACAATCTTTTCGAGATAAATGGAGAGAGTGGGAAGGAGAGAGGGCTGAGAAGTCCAGGCAGATTCTTAGAAGCAGCCAGAAGAATAGAAAAACCTCTCCGATTAGCTTGAAAGCTAAAATGAAAAGAGGGTTTGCAAAGGGGAGAGCGGTTATTAAGAATAGCTGTGTGCATGTATGCATATATATATCTGTATATGTGTGTGCGTGTGTAAAATCATTGACGAAATTTTAACAGAGCCAGGCATTGAAAAAAAAGAAGATCAAATCTCGTAGGAAATTGTCGCAGGTAATTGACCAGCCAAGGGCGGTCGTTTTACGTTCAGGAAAATGGGGAACATTTATAAGAATACTGCGATTTATTTTCATTATTTTTTCCTGACGAAAAATCTTCCTTCTGTCTCCAAGGGAGGTTTGTGTGTGTTTGTGTGTGTGTGTGAATTTTTGTCTTTTATGGCTAAAATGTGAAGTACCTGTTTCTTAAGTCTAGACGGGTCTGGTTTTCGGCGAAGAATATTATAATTTCAGATATTCGGATTTTTAAAATTATGATATTTTAATTATGATATATTGTATTTGAATGGTTTTACGTTTTTAGTGTATTTCAGTGTATTTTAATCATAACGTGTTTTTAATTGTATTTTAACTTCTGTTGTACCCTGCCTCGAGCCTTGAGGAGAGGTGGGCAACAAATAATTTTTTATGTTATTATTATTATTACTACTACTACTGTTGCTGTTATTGAGGGGCTAGTTTTTATGTTCAATTGTTCAAAAGTTAATTCCACCGAATTAACGTGGAATTTACGCCATGGAAACGCGGGGTTTTCCGACCCCAAAATTGCCGACTTCCAGACTGAAATTGTATGCCTCCAGCCCAGTTTTATATTTACTGTATTTAGAAACAAGTCGGATGGATTTCGTGGGACTTATCCGAAGTCAACGAAGACCCCTAATGATCTGAAAGTAAGACCCATTGAAACTAGTGGTGCTTTACTTCGGTGTCAATGTGCAAAGAATCAGGCTCCGTTTTCCCGCGGAATAATTATATATATAAAAAGACAGATTTTAAACTAGCAACTGTAAGTGCTAATTATATTTTATATGCCTGGGTATGTTCGTGAATTCTTAGAAAATGAAAATATATCCTTTTCTGGAAGGAACCAAGAGGTTATTTAGCCTCTTACCGCCTACAGGACTGTAAGAACACACACAAAATATATTCTGGATCCGCATTTGTGTAACATCGCTGAAAATAAAATATATCATTCTTTGGTCTGCGTTTTGAAATGGCAATTTATTCTGCTTTCATATGTCTTATGCCTTTATGCATGAGCTTACTATGTTTTCATTTTTCAGTTTTTTTATGTTTTACGAAGGAACGCCGGTTCCAAAGATCTGCCTCCTTAGTCGTCCTCCCCACCACTGAAGATAACTCCAAAACATCGTTTTTAGCCGAGAAGTAAACATTTCCTTCTTTGTTTATTGCAGCAGAAACGGCGAAGAGTCCTGTCCGGCCTTTAAACTAACCCATTTATTAGGACGTACATTTTCTTGGTTAGAATTGTGGGGATGAAAATGAATTTATGTTTTCAGAGGGAAAAGAGAAGAACATATTTTCTATAGTGTAAATGTATGTGTGTATGTATGCAACTGTATATTCTCAGGACAAAACATTTATTCTCCTACATATAACAGATTGATTCTTATTTCCGCACTAGGCGGTTATAGCGCTATGATTCCACTTTCAACATCCGGCCCCTCCCGAAACTGCAAACCGCAGGATTCCATAGGATGTTAAAAGTGGAATCACAGCGCTATAACCGTCTAGTGCGGAAGTCTAGCCAATTCGCAACAGGCGCGTGGTCATTCCGGGTTGGGTCCCCTCCAGTTCTCCTCGGGTGTAGGTCAACCAGGAGCCCAAGGGGGTTTCCTGTAGAGTAAGGCATCGCGCATCACATCCCGTTGAACCCCGTGGGATTTTATTTCTTGGCAAACGGATTGCTTCGGATCCCGTCGTTTGAACGAGGTTCGCCTTCCAAAATCAAATATTTAGCATCAGGGCGTAAAAAGGTTTTATCCGTCTTAGTACTTTTTTTTTTTAAGTAATACATCAGATCTTATCTGGAACAACTGTGCAATTTGCTGTTTTATCATCTAACTTTGCTTTTAAAAAAAAAAGTAATCCGCAATTCATTCTCTGTATGTGTGTAAATTTCATTTATCCCCTAACAAAGGAAATTATCAATTAGGCGAGAGAAGGTTATTTCAAGAAAGGAACCAAACTCTCTGGTTTCAGGGAATACAAAGAAACAACGCGGGGGTTCTTAGAGAAGTTACACCAAGACTCCCTCCAAGAGATTCAACCTTCCCAAGAAGGTAATCGTTACTCTCCAACGTTTTCAAACAAACGACCAAGGTGACTTGGTCTTCTCTCTATCCCCGTCCCAAATAGGCATATTTTATTTGGTTTTTTAAAATGATTTCTGTTTTTTTTTAAAAAAATTATAAAAGAAGTATGTTGCATAATAAAATACTATTACATCCACATCAGGGTATCAGCACAGGACGTTTACACATAGAAAAGAAAAACATGTAACAGAGAAAAAAAATCTATGTCAAAGTTAATCATACAGAAAATATAAAACAGTTCATCCATTCAAAAAGTGATTACCTAGAAACACAATTATAGAACTAAAAAAGACAAAGCGACTCCTTTCTCAAACAGTGGTGAGTGTCAAATTTTGTTAAGGCAATTTATCGACCACTTAACAACAAAAATTCTCAAAGATGTTCCCACAGCAAATTAGAAAAATGACATATCCCACTTTTTAAAAAGTTATAAAAATGAATTAATGGGCCAGACAATTTCAGATAAACTTATTCTTCTCGTAATCAGACCCGAATCACAATCAGTCTCCGCTAAAATAGACCCATTAAATCAGTTATTGGATGATGAGACACCCATAAGTAAATCCCCTTGACTCCATAGGTCTACTCTAGTTAGGACCAACTCTATGATTCATGCCAATACCTCCAGCCTTCTATGGCAGTGCAACTCTATGCATCAGAGGCAGTGCGGATTAGTAGTTAGAGTGCTGGGCTGCTATCTGAGAGTAGTAGTTTCCAGACTCTACTAAGCCAAGAAATTCACTAGGTAATTTGGGGTCTGTCACAGTATGGTGTAGTGATCTGAATGCCGAACTAGGACTCTAGGAGACCAATCCCCACTCAGCCATGGGAAACCCCTTGGGTGACTGGGTCACATTCTCTCAGCCTCAGAGGAAGACAATGGTAAACCCCATCTGAACAAAATTTGCCGAGAAAACCCTGTGACAGGGGTTGTCATAAGTTAGAAATGACCTGCAAGTGTATCACAAAAATGCCTCTTTCTCAGCCTGGCCTACCTCGTAGAGTTGTTGTGAAGAGGGAGAGGGAAGGAGAAGAACTACTTAAACCACCTCAATAAAGGAAAGGTAAGCTATACAGAAAGCGAGTAATAAAGATGGAGAGCCAGCATAGCGTAGTTGTTTGAGCATTGGACTATGACTCTGGAGACCAGAGTTCGATTCCTCGCTCAGCCATGGAAACCCACTGGGTGATCTTGGATGTGTCACACACTCTCAGCCCCAGAAAACCCCATGATGGGATCATCCAGGTAATCAAAAGTCACCCTGGAGTCTCCATAAGTTGGAAACAACTTGAAGGCACACAACAATGGTGATGTCTACATAGAAACAAGTCCAATTAAGCCTATGCTGGGAGAAAGGTGGGATATTAAATAACTAAATATCAAGAGCCAGTGTGATGTATTGGTTTGGGTAAATGAGTAAAAATTTACTGAATAAGTCAACAGATATCAGAAGCAGATGATAAAAAATACCAAATACATACAAAGTGGAGAAAATTTGAAAGAAAAGGAAGGAAACCTGTTACATTACTACTTCCATCACGCATTTCCTGTTCTCTTTTTTTTCCCCCCACTAAAGAGGATGCTTTAACTGCAAAAAGGGCAACCGTTGGCATCAGTAGTTAGTTAAATTGGTCTGAGAGTTGAACTAGGACTCTGGGAGACCAAGGTCTGAATCCCCACTTGGTCATTGGAAACCCACTGGGTGACCTTGGGCAAGCGACATTCTCTCAGCCTCATAGGAAGGCTATAGCAAACCTCTTCTGTATCAGTCTTTCCAAAAAAAACCCCTATGGTAGGGTTGCCATAAGCTGGAGTTGGATTTGAAGGGTACATATCGACAGTGACAACAGCAAAGGCCTGACAGTGAAGCAAGCTCATATAATCATAGCCCTGGAAGAGACCCTAAGGGCTATCTAGTCCAGCCCCATCCTGCCATGCTGGAAGACAATCAAAGCACTCCAGACAGGTGGTCTGTGTTGAAAAACCTCCAAAGAAGAAGACTCCATCACACTCCCAGCCAACATAGTCCACTGTTGAATGGTTTTATCATCAGAAAATTCTTCCTAATATTTAGGTAGAATTTCTTTTCCTGTAGTTTGAAACCATTGCTCCGTGTCCCAGTCTCTGGAACAGCAGAAAACAGGCTTCTCCCATCTTCAATAAGACATTCCTTTTCAAACATTTAAACATGGCTATTATGTCCTCTCTTAACCTTAACATGGCTCTCATGTCACCTCTCAATCTTCTCGTCTCCAGGCTAAATATATCCTGCTTCCTAAGCCACTCCTCTTGGGGCTACATGATTTCCTGGCCTTCTATCATTTTGGTCTCCCTCATCTGGACACGTTCCAGCTTGTCAATATCCTTCCTGAACTGTGGTGCCCCAAACTGGACATAGTATTCCAGGTGATGTCTACCAAAGCAGAACAGAGTGGCACTATTGCTTCCCTCAACCTAGACACTATATTCCCATTGATGCAACCTAAAATCATATTGGCTTTTTTAGCTGCTCCATCACATTCTTGTCTTGTATTCAGCTGGTGGTGTACTAAGACTCTTAGATCCATTTCACTTTTACTGTTGTCATGTCAAGTGTCACTCATCCTATGTGTGTGCATTTCATTTTTCTTTTTCATGCAAAGAAACATACTCTCCCCTCCTTCCCTCCCTCCCACAGCCCCGACCAAGCTTTAATTTCAGCTTTCCAAACTGAAACTCTTGTCTGTTGCCTTTGTTTTTACGATTAGCTTGGGAATGCTGCCGGTCTTTCGCTGAGGAATGGCAGGAGTCTTGGAAAGAGCCGGGAGATAAAATTCCATGCAGAGGAGTCCTTGAAATCCCTTCTGCTTTTAGCAGCTGCTGGTGAAGTCCTAAAGGAAGAGAAGGGCAGAAAATGAAGGGGAAATAGTTGGGGGAAAAGAGGAGGAAATGAAAAAAGGGAGGAGGGAGGAAGCGAGAGAGAAACAGAAAAGGTGAATGTGAGAAAGGCTATTTCCACTCTAGACTGTTATAATGCCATTATTCCACTTTCAACATCCTATGGAATCCTGGGGTTTGCAGTTTAGGGAGGATGTTGAAAGTGGAATAATAGCTTTATAATAGTCTAGTGTGGAAATAGCCAAAGAATGAAAGAGAAAGCAAAAAAGAAAAAAAAGGAAAGAATGTAAGAAAGAATAGGAACAGGAGAAAGAGAGGAGAGAGAAGGAAGGAAGGAAATATCATCAGTAGGAATTCAAGGAACAGGGAGGAAAAATGGAATTAAAAAAATCAAGCGTGAGAGAGTGGGTGTTGGTTTGGAAATGTCTTTTTTTAATCTCTTCAGGACTGACAGGGGTTCATTGTTTTTTTAAAAAAGATGCTGGTAAGAGACCAAAGTTTAAAATGGAATTAATTGAGGAATAAGTGAAGGAAGGGGACAGTCAGATGAGCAAGCCTATATTTTGAATTTTGATACTCAAGATTCCCAGGGAAGGGGGAGGAAGCTAGGGAGGGATTTTGAATTGATATGAACACCTCATTCAAGCTGGGGAGGGGGCTACATGACACCCCCACGGCCTTCTGAGTGCAGAGGAGTGAGTTGCTGAACCCGGCTTCAAATCCAAGACAAAATCAAGGTGGCTTTAAGCGAAGTTTGTGTCAGAATGCAGGTTCTTACATTCAGGATCCGACCTAAACAAGATGGTGTTCAAGCCAGAGATGTTTGAAGACTGTAAGCAGTCTTATTTTGGGATCCCCTCATCTGAGAGGATCCCAAAGTATAATTGTTAACAAAGTAAGGCTGACCTCAAAGTAAAATTGCCTCTTTGCGTGTTTCGCAGGGTGGGGGGAGGCAATCTTAATTTGGGGTAGATTACAGATACAGGTGCATGTCAAATCATAAAATAAACTAGAATCCTAAGAGCATAATATACATTCATTTGCTGTGATGTGCTAGGAAGCCAGCTTTGGCTTATGGCAACCCTATGAATCAGAGACATCCAAGAGCCCCAGTCTTCATCTGCCTGGCTTGCAAATTCAGGGCAACCGTGGCTTCCTTGAGTGAGTCACTCACTTGCAGCATGGTGATTGTGTTACTTTGAGGGAGAAACCCTATCCCGGGGTCTACAATTCTAATATTAAAATATAGTTCCGTATCCCAGAGAGGTCCCCCGAAAGGGCACGTAGGCAGGCACGTTCGGAAAACCGACAACTAGGTCAGGCCAGTAAAATCCCCGTCACGTAGTCCCAGGAAACCTCAAGGTGTGTAAAGGCACAATAAACAAAGGGTCCTCAAGACGCTGACTTGAGAGGATTAGTGTGTGTGCCTCAGGTTGAGCAAATAGCGCATCAGGCGGGGACCAAATTCACCCCACAATACCTCCAAAATTCTGGAGACTTTGGCAACACCTAATAATCCCATCGCGCCAAGGAAATGACCAATGTGGGGCTTCGTGCCCACTGCAACATCTATTGTTCTCCCCGGGAAAGGATTAGCCCTCCAGGTACTTTTCCCCCTATAAATAGTCCCGGCTTTTGAGCATTTCTTCGGATCGCTCCCGGTCACCCCAGCCAACCGTCGCCCCATTTGTTGAGCGATCCCCTCAGCTCTCCCCGTGCTGAGCCCCACTTCTCTGCTGCCTTCCTGGACCCAGGACTTCAGGACAAGGTGCAGTATTACCCCAACAACACCCCTTCAATACTCCCTCTGTACAATTCCCTTTCTTTTACTTCTCAATAGCTCTTGGGCGTGTGTGCCCAAAAGTGCTTTGGTGTGTAAGACTTACCTTTAATAAAATCATTTATTGGACATTTGGTATGGTTTTTGGCTTGGCCTGACCCCGTAAAAACTGGGTAAAAAGACCCTGCTAGGTTACCCTGCCTCTTGCAGTGCTATTGCTTGTGCTCTGGTTAGTTTCCATTCCCCATCACGTGGAGCACACTGAGGTGTCCCATGAGGGACCCCCAAAATTAGGGTAACAATTTCCTGAGTCTTTTCTTACTGCCTCCCACTATACAGAGCATTTTCTTGTCCAGCTGTTGTCTCATGATATGTCCAAAGCACAATAGCCTCAGTTTAGTTATTTTTGCTTCTAGGGAGGGTTCGTGCCGGATTTGCTCTCAGACCCAAAAGATCCACCCTCTTTCTCCTTTATGGTAGTCCGTGGTAGGTACAGAATTCTCCTCCAGCACCACATATCAGATGAATTGATCTCCTTCTTCACAGATTATAGAGCTGGGCCAAAACTTACAAAATGAGTTTCAACAGAGAGAAATGTAAAGTATTACACTTAGGGTGAAAAGAATGAAATGTACAGACATTTGGAGTGGCTTGGGGAGTTGGATATGTTTAGCCTGGAGAAGAGAAGGTTAAGAGGTGACATGAAAGCCACATTCAACTTTTTTTCAAATCTATTTTTATTAAAATAAGGGAAATGTACATATCTATAACATTTCTGATACAGTTCTAGTAATTATATTTCTGTTACAATCATAATTAACTTTATTCTTCTTTTTATTATTTCATTATTCTGTTAATGAAAAATAAGAATAAAGAAAACAGAAAATGTGTTAGCATCATCACTTGTCGATATCAACAAACAATTCAAATGTTTCTTTCTCCTACTTCCATCCCACACAATCCTTGGTTGCTCCTTTGCCATTGAGTCCAACCTCCTGCCCAATGCAGGATCTCCAGCTAAAGCATCTGCTGAAGGTAGCTGTCCAGACTCTTTCCGAAGACATCGAAATAAAGAGACCCCACCACTTCTCTAGGCAATTGGTTCCATTATCCAACCGCTCTCACTGTCAAGAAGTTCCTTCTAATATTCAGCCAAAAATCTACCTTCCTGTAACTTCAAGCCCTTTGGGCAGAAGAGAACAGGCCTGCACCCTTCTCTCTATGACAGCTCTTGAGATATTTAAAGACACTACACTGGTTCTTCCTCATAGCAAGTGACAGTTTAATAATGAACTAATTGATTCACCAACACTACCAACAAAGTCTAATGCAAAGGAACCCACTGCAAACCCAGCCTTGGGTGGACCTGATGAAGAAAGGCTTTGCAACATCAGATTTTTGCTTTATTCAGCTATTTCACTTAAGTCAACCAAAACAGACCCCTGATATCAGGGCAGAAATATCTACAGGGAGTTAAAACAATCTCTGCATTTTAATTCTGGGACTATTTGCCACAGAGTTCCTAAGAAGAGCCTGGGTTTCTAGAGAGGAAAGGATTAAAAGCAGACAGCGATTAAGGATCGAAATGGCTTTGCTGCAGACATGCTGCAGGTCATGCTGCAAAGGCTGTGTATGACTCCCTAGCTAAAGGTACCAAATAACGCAAATTTCACTTGAGTTAAAAACAAAATGGCAGCATGTGTAAGGCAGGACAAGAATTTACTTCAAACAAATGTCCTGACCCACAGGGAATTTCCACGCAGTTTCAAGAAATGATGATGAAGTTTATGATGATGATAATGATGATGATGGTGATGATGATGATATTTATATCCTGTCTTTCTTCCAAAATTGGGACTTAAGGCAGCTTACCATTCAGATAGAAGTCAACTATTCACAGTATTAAAAGAATTTAAACCTACAATTAGGAAGACAAAAATCAATTAAAACAGTTGAGTTTCAAAGAGTACAATCCCCTCAGTCCTTTCATTAAAAGCTTTCTATTTTAAAAACCTGTAGGAATAAAAACAGAATTTTCCAGCCAGCAGGAGGACAGCAGGGAAGGGTGTTACCCTGTGAACTGGGGGTCCCGGGAGGCACACCAAAATGTGCGCAACTAAAGGTGGGGAAAATTAGCTCAGAGCGCTGCTTAGCGTTACGAGAGGCAGGGTAACGTAGCGAGATCTTGAACCCTACGTCTACGGGGTCGGGTCGAATCAAGGAGAACACAGAAGTTGAAGCAATGAATGATGTTTATTAAATACAAGCAAAACAGTGTATGCGACACACTCATACAAGATAACTAAAGGAAATAAAGGTTGGAGTGGTATAGAGGGATTTTTAGAGGGGTCGCTGGTTTGGGTGATACTTCACCTGTCCTGAAGCCCAGAAAAATGGAGAGCGAGGCTGGGGTGCGACGTAGCTCAGCACGTGGAGCTGAGGGGAGGCTCGCCAAGCAAAGCGGCAGCGAGGCGGGATGAAACTCGGGAGCGATCCGAGGAAGGTCTCGGAATCAAGGGTTTTTATAAGAGAATTGTGACTGCAGGCTATGCCGTACTTGGGGGAAAACAATAGATTTGGAGTTGGAGATAAAGCCTCCGAAAGGTCAGAATCCGAATGATTGAGTTATCGTAGCGGTTCTCAACAGAGTAGCCAGTATGCAAACGCAGAGTACTTGGGTATTGCATAGTTTACCCATCAAGCTGCCATTGCGGGGCAGAGGCTCTTTTGTAAGTGGCGTGCATACTTGCCTGGAGGTCTCCTGAAGCAGCGAGTCAGCTATTTCTGGCCTGCCTGTATTGTAGTTTGAATATTACGGCAATTAACGGCCGAGCTTGTTTACGTGCTTGTCCGGTGGCCTCGCAAGCACGTGGAGAGGAATAGAGAAGTGCAGCCGAATTGTGATATCAAGGGATATCTTTAATATCCCCAAAGCTCAGACTAGCCAGGGCAGTAACAAGGGGCAATCCTAGTCTCTCTTGGAAAGGAGTTCCAGAGGTTAAGGGCAGCAACCAAGAGGATCCCGCCAACCATGCTTGTGATGAGACTGAGAGAAGGGCCTTTCCAGAGGATTTCAGTGCCACGGGAAGCTCATACAGGAGATTGGTTACAAGAGAAATTAGAAGAGAATGGTTACACAGATCACTTGCCTAAAATGGGCTTCTCATTTCAGAACGCCAGCTTGCCAATGAGTGGAACTATGTTGATCCCAATGAGTCTCAAGATATTGATGCCAATGAGGTTTATGATGATGATGTAGACTATGGTTAACAATTTATCATTGTCGAAAGAGGAGTCTTGCATTCTGCCTGCAGGCTTACAGTCTTAACAGTCTTGAATTAAGAGGACAAAGCAACGGGGAGGGAAGAGGAAAGCAATGCCTGCTGCTTACTGGCCAGTGGATGAGCACAGACTCATCTTCCATCTGCTGTGATGGGCTTCCAGTTGGAAATATGAGATGCTAATGGATGTCGCCAAAGTGTGGTTCACTTCAACTCTCCTGCCACTGGGTAAAAGGATAAATTTATTGCCTTGAATCATATAATTTTAGAGTTGGAAGGGGGCAAAAAGGCCATCTAATCTAACTCCCTGCCATGCAGGAATAGAGAAGTGAAACACTTGGGAAAGATGCCCATCCTGCCTCTGGTTGTTTCTGCACTAGGCTGTTATAGCGCTATGATTCCACTTTCAACATTCTATGGAATCCTGGGGTTTGCCGGCCCCTCCCGAAACTGCAAACCCCAGGATTCCATAGGATGTTGAAAGTGGAATAATCGTGCTATAAGAGCGTAGTGTGGAAATGGCCTCTGTCTTACATTCTCACTCAACTTGTCCATGGCAGATATCGCACCAAGAGAACGCCTTCCCCCAAAGATCTTAAAACCTGGGCAGGCTCATAGAGGGAGACACAGTTTTTCAGACAGTCTGGACAGGACTTTGAAAACCAGAACCAGTCCTTTGAATTCTGCTCGGAAATGAACCAACGGAGCTGTTCCAACATGGGGTTATATGCTCCCCATAACCACAAATAAATATGGTGTTAGCCCATAAATAAATAAATAGCCAGCGCTTAGATGTGTTCACTTTTTTTTTTCAAAGTTCTGACTGACACAGCACTGCTTCACCATCTTATCTATTGTATTGTTTCATTTCAATTTCTTTTCCTGTTTTGTTTTGTTTTGCATCTTCCTGTTTTTCCATGATTCTATGGAAGCCCTGGTTGCCATTTTGACTGATAGGCAGATAACAACTATTCAAAATGAATACGCTAGTCAACAAGGGAACGTGCCTCTCCCGCTTGGAAACGTGGCTGGCCCCCTGCCCGCTGTCCCACCCCCTGGCCTGCGCAAAGAGATGTGCCAAAGCCTTCTTTTGCAGGAAGGCTATGGGGAAGAAACAGGAATTGAGCATCGGCCAGGGAGGAAGCAGGAAGTGGGGGTCAACTGGGAGGCAACACTTATGGGCCAGAAGTGGTCAAGGCAGGGACTCCTTTCAGGGCTTGTAGGTGGGAGGGCATATAAGTTGAACCAGGGAAGAAGAGGAAGAAAAGTGAGTGTTATTGAATCACTGTCTTTGTAGCTGAGATCTGAGCAAGGGTCCTGACTGCAGAATCCTATATTCTTGCAGAATTCAGAAACAGGACCCATGTATACACATGCCAGGAGTCCAGAATAAAGAGATGCACACTTACGCCTACAATTTTTTCAGTTTTCAGATGGATTCCTGTAGGGTCACCTAGACCCAATTGCCAATCACTGTAGGTGAGCCTTGCTTTGCAAACTGACCCTGAATGAGATGCAAAGCTCATCCCATCCAAGACAATGGCTACAAAAAGAATTTTGGTGGTGCCCATAACTGCTTTTAGGCATTATAGCCTTTCAGATTATAGATTTCCCATTGATTTGGTCTAAGAGACAGCTCAAATAGCCATTTTGGATGCCACTGGTGGGAGTGGGTGGGTAGGGAGAGAGGTATGAGTACCATCTAGAACCTTGTTGATTTACCAGAACAAAAGTCCACACCTTTTTAGTCCCCAATAATCAATGTGAACTTTCTGACACCATTTCATGATCTCTTCCTCTTGTATGTCGGCTTCCAAGTCACCTATCAAACGATGGTAACCCCACAAATTTCACTGAATTTTCTTAGGCAAAGAGGTGGTTTTGCTCCTTCTGATACATAGCACACAGTACCTAGTACTCTTTAGCAATCTCCCATCCAAGTACTCACCAGGGCTGACCCTGCTTAGCTTTCAAGATCAGACAGGATCTGGTGCCTTTAGGGTATTTAGACCCTTCTCCATCTTTAGCTTATTTCTAAAATAACCAGGTTCACTTGTTTCAGTATAAAAATACTGTTCGGGGAAGATGTTACTGGCCCCTTTTAGACTGAGGGGTTTATTTTAGCAAGGTCATTAACAGATTTCTCTTCTTCAGAAATAGACTTAAATTCACAAAAGCTCACACTAAAATGAATTAGTCTAAACTCTTCCAAACCATTCCTTCTACCCTTTCCTGGAGAACTGGAGAAATTATAAGTAGTGGAATTTGCTATCACAAGGTGTGATACCACTACATGGTGTAGTATTATCAGTTCTTAGTGCTGGAAGGGGCCAACTAAGTCCAAGCTGCTGCCATGGAGGAATACGCAACTAGAAAGGAATTTAGAAAGAAAATAGGCAAATTCATGGAGGAAGAGGAAGAGGACTTAAAGATTTCCCTGTTGAATTTCTGTCTGCCTACCATTAAAAAGCAGCCAAAGACCCATCCACCCACAAGCACGGGAACTCACAATGATGATGACGCCTATTAACAACCATTCAGTGTTTATACCTGTACCTATAACTTCTCAAGAGTCCAAAGGACTTTGCATATATATTAACTTGTTCTCACAAGGCCTATGCCAGGCTGATCACTTTGCAGTATATCTATCCGTCTATTATACTGATATCCTGCCCTTCCTCCGATTACCTGCAGGCAACGTAAACATCTCTATTCCTTCCACCCTATTCTCACAACAACCCTGTCAGGTAGGCTGATAAACAGAAAATCACAGACAGTCACACCCCGAGAGGATCTACCCCCGAGCTCTGAACAGTTGCTTTTTAAAAGTAATTCATTCCTGTACCCTATTAAGCGTCGGAAAAATGACCGGCCAATTCTAATCTTCTCTCTTCCTTGGACACTCTGGGCTGCCTGCGTGACCCCTGGAGGGCTCTAGGGCCAGAACACTGAACCGTGGGCCAACCCGAGTTGCCCAGCCTTCCACTGCACTCCTATAGCGCGATTATTCCACTTTCAACATTCTACGGAATCCTGGGGTTGGCAGTTTAGGAAACTGCCAACCCCAGGATTCCATAGAATGTTGAAAGTGGAATAATCGCGCTATAAGAGTGCAGTGCGGAATGGTCTTGCTCTAACCGCGAGGCCATCCCGCCGCCGCCGCAAGCCCCGCTCATCGCCGGATCCTCCCGGACCACGGAGGTCGTTCTTCTCCGGATAATCCCAGGTTCGCATCTCTTTCTGTTCCAGCCACCCTCTCCTTATTTTCGCCAGCACGCTGCCTCCCCCCGCCTTCCGCCAGCACCATTGGCCGAAGCGGCTCCTTTTCTCTTCTTCCCGTGTAAACGGCGCCTACGCCGATTTCCCCCCGCTGAGCCGGAGCCGGGATATTAATGAGGTGTCCGCTGATAGGAAGGCGCTCCGGGGTCGCCGGGCTGCCTTTGAGCCGCCCGGGCGCAGACTCCCAGGCGCTGGGCGAGGGCAGGAGGCAGCCGGCGGGCAGGCGGAGTGGGGCCCCTCCAGGCCCTCGCCGGCTTCCTCGCGAGTAAGCCCTCCCTTTCCTTCCGGGGCTCTCTCTAAAGCAGGGGTGTCGAACGCAATTCCGTCCTGGCCCGCATCTGTATTAGGGTTGCCTTCAAGGGGCTGATTGCATCTGTCAGACTATAAAAATGTATTTACTCCTTTATCATATGAATATTTGCCCCTGCATTCGATCATTACTGGTTTCTAGATTGCCTTCCCTCCGCATCAACTTTTCTTTCGTTGGACTATTTTGGGGCTCTTTGCTCATAGTTATGGTCCCTATACCTCTGTGAAGTGACACAGAATTGGTAAGTATATCCAAAGCGTGCCACTTTCTGCTCCCCAGATTTTCCTTCTGCCTCTTTCAGCCCCCCCACGGCTCTTTCTGCCCCCCCATACCCGGTGAGCCCAATCCCCACATTGTCCAGCTCTTGCGAGCCGCACGGCACATTGCCATGGTAACCTGTGGCGGCGCTGTGACGGTGAGACTCGGACAGAGGAGCAGTCAGAAGTAGAAGTAGATCACCAGTGCTGGCTGCTGGGCCCCTTTTCAGAATACCGGCAGCCGGAGGCCCGCAATGTGGGGACTGGGCTTGCCGGGTGGGAGAGGGCCACAGCCGCTGGAGAGGTTCAAGGGCCACGTGAAAGGGCCTGGAGGGCCTGATTCGGCCCGCAGGCCTTGTGTTTGACATATGTGCCCGAAAGGAAAGCGGGCTCCATCCGGGTCCAGCGTAAGCTTGCCACTTCAGAATCGCACTTGAAAGTTTCCAAGCCAAAACCTGAAGCCCCTGGTGATGTTATGCATTAAGGATCAAAAATACTTTTTTTTTCCAGGTTGTCATTCGTTCAGACATGCATGCACAAGCACACACGGACACGCAGGTATACCCACATATAGAGAATATATTTTCCTGTTTGGAAATTAAAACAACTCTTAGCTAAAGGGGCTGTTCCCAGATCAAGGTGAAATCAGGGGATTATTCATAGAATCATAGAATCATAGAATCATAGAAATGTAGAGTTGGAAGAGACCACACGGGCCATCCAGTCCAGCCCCCTGCCATGCAGGAACACCCTCAAAGCACTCCCGACAGATGGCCATCCAGCCTCTGCTTAAAAACCTCCAAAGAAGGAGACTCCACCACACTCCGAGGCAGCATATTCCACTGCCGGACAGCCCTGGCTGTCAGGAGGTTCTTCCTGAGGTTCAGGTGGAATCTCCTTTCCTGCAGCTTGAATCCATTGCTCCTTGTCCTGGTCTCTGGAGCGGCAGAAAACAAGCCCTCTCCCTCCTCTACATGGCATCCCTTCAAATATTTAAACATGGCTATCATGTCCCCTCTATTCCTTACCATTTACTTAGGGAGATGGGGTTAGGAACATTTAATCTAGTGTATCTGCCTCTAGCCAGAAAACAGATTCTGAGTAGAGCAGAAGGTAAGACCTGGTACCACAAGGACTAGCAGGCAAGGAAATTAATAAAGAGAACTGGACCAAAATTAACAAAATGATTTTCTTTCTTTTCTAAAATATTGAAATACATTTTTGTTCTCTCCATACAATGTCCAACTGTTTAGTTCTAGCCAGCTTCCAGTCTGGACTGAAGACTGGAAGAATGCTCTATCCAGGTTGTCACTGCAGGAGCTGGTTAAAACATTCTACTCATCCGGCTGTTGTACTAAATTAATTTCAACAGGGAAAAGTGTAAGATACTAAGCTTGGGCAGAAAAAAAATTGAAATGCACAGGTGCAGGATGGGTGGCACCTGGCTTGACCACAGTACATATCAAAGGGATCTAGAAGTCTTAGTAGACCACAAGCTGAACATAAGGCAGCAGTGTGATGCAGCAGCTAAAAAAAACAATGCAATTCTAGGCTGCATCAATAGGAGTATAGTGTCTAGGTCAAGGGAAGTAATAGTGCCATTCTTTTCTGTTTTGGTCAGGCCCCACCTGGAACACTGTGTCCAGTTCAGGGCACCACAGTTCAGGGAAGATATTGACAAGCTGGAACGTGTCCAGAGGAGGGTGATCAAAATGGTAGAAGGCCTGGAAACTGTGCCCTAGGAGGAGAGGCTTAGGGAGCTGGGTGTTTTTAACTGGAGAAGAGAAGGTTAAGAAGTATGATCTCTATGTTTAAACATTTTAAGGGATATCATATGAAGGATGGAGCCAGCCTGTATTCTGCTGCTCCAGAGACTAGGACATGGAGCAATGGCTTCAAACTTCAGGAAAAGAGATTCCACCTAAACATTAGGAAGAACTTCCTGATGGTAAGAGCTGTTTGACAGTGAAATACACTGTCTCAGAATGTGGTGGAGTCTCCTTCTTTGGAGGTTTTTAAACAGAAGCTGGATTACTCCGGCCATTTCTGCACTACACTCCTATAGCGCGATGATTCCACTTTCAACATCCTATGGAATCCTGGGGTTTGCAGTTTCGGGAGGAGCGGCCTGGCCCCTCCCGAAACTGCAAACCCCAGGATTCCATAGGATGTTGAAAGTGGAATCATCGTGCTATAAGGGTGTAGTGCAGAAATGTCTCCTGTTAGGAATGCTTTGTGTATTCCAAAATGGCAGAACTGGACTGGATGGCCCTTGTGGTCTCTTCCAACTCTATGATTCAATTTCTCTGGAAGACCAGGCTGAATTGCAGGCTCAGCCATGAAATCCCACAGGCTAGTTACACTTTCTCAGCCCCAAAGGAAGGCAATGGCAACCCCTCTTTAAACAAATCTTGCCAAGAAAACTTCATGATAGGTCTGCGTTAGGGTCACTTTTAAGCCAGAAACAACTGGAAGGCACATTACAACAATAGCAATGACCACAGCATGAAACTTTCCTTCTGTCCCCAAAGTTCTAGCACTGCAGTGACTGAAAGCTTCACCCGAGCATTTCGAAGTACAGTTTGGGCACCGAAAAGAAACAGGCCGGCATCATTTGAGGATGAAAATACAGCAGATATTAAGAGTTCTAGGGGGAAATAAGTTTCAATTTCTCAGGCCATTTCTGCACTAGAGTGTTATAGTGCTATGATTCCACTTTCAACATCCTATGGAATCCTGGGGTTTGCAGTTTCGGGAGGGGCCGGCAGGCCCCTCCCGAAACTGCAAACCCCAGGATTCCATAGGATGTTGAAAGTGGAATCATAGCACTATAACACTCTAGTGCGGAAATGGCCTCAGTCTCTGCAAGGCTAGAAATTTGAGGGCAGAAGGGAAATTTCATTCAGGGGCACAATGGTTACTAGGGGGGGCAATGCTCTGATTTTGACCCCTTCCTTCTGTTGTTTACACCCATGGGGGGCAGCTGATCACACAGGCAAAGAGGTACACACCAGCTGTGATGAATGAAGAGTTATACCAAACAAAATGAAGTTTCTTTCACATTACACTACACAAAGACAGACTTTATATGCCACTTTAACTGCCATTACACCATAACCGCAAGAAAAATTCCAAAAGACTACAGATCCCAGGATTCCACCGGGTGGATCCTAGCCTCTACAGTGGTGTCCAAGTGCTGTGATTGCACGGAGTAGAAGAGACTTGCTAGTCTCTGAGGTGCTTGGTTCTTTTTACCTGTTTGCTTGTGGAAAATGGTAAATGCAGATGAGATGGAAGTGCAAAAAAAAAAAAAAGTCCATCACAATTCTTCCTAGAGCTTCAGATAAATAAAATCCACAACTGCCCTCTCCAGCTAAGGAGAAGCGCTCCTCCTCCAATGCTCACTGAAGAAGCCAACTGGGGTCCTTTGAAGTTGCGTGAAAACAAACAAGCAGATACAGACTCAAACTATTTCTTCACCCACCCACCCCGCCGCATACAATGTAGACAAAAAAACTCAACCTGCCAAACAAAGCAGCTTAGGAAAGAACAATGATGGGTAAAGAGAACATCGTGACTTGGAGACTTGTCTTTGTAACCTTCCTCAGATGATCTCAGCTTTTCAGGAATTTGGAATATGCTAAGGATGGAGTTATGTGCCCTGTCAGGGTTCTGAGATGGGCGCTTCTGCCAATGTCCTTGCTTTGGATGCAAACTGCTGATCTACAGTGGGGAAGCAATGCAGCCTTGCAACGGTGGAGGACAGGTTTCGTAACCTTACCCATGTTCAGAAAGCCAGCCTTCGTAACCTTACCCATGTTCAGAAAGCCATGTTAAGGAATAGACTACTAATTCTAGCATCGCAGGAATTTAGCATTTCATACCTTTCGATTGCCCTGATTTGGCAGAAACAGTCCCAATTAATCCCCAGTCATACCTCATTTTCAATTACTTTTAAAATGCCCCAGTTTTTCTCTGCTGCTCCCTTTGTCCTCATCTTATTTCAGTTGCTGCAAACTGAGTTCAAAGTACAAGAGCAGAGGAGGAAAGGGTGGAATCTTGCTCTTTCTAGTAGGCTCAGGCAAAAGCAAACTGCTGCAGACTTTATTAGCTTGTGTTCCTCCTCTTTAATAACTTTTGCCATCTGAAATTGCTTGGCTGCAGCATGTGCATGTGCTGGTTTTCATCCATGAAATGTTGGAGGGCATAAGATACATTCAAGGTGTCCACAGCTGTATGTTTATGAGTGACTGCAAGTCCATGGGTGCAAACCGATTGTCTTCTGTGAAAAGAATAAAGCATATGTGCAGACTGAAATGTTGTGAAACTGGTTGGATACACAATGAACCATATCCACACAAAGTATTCAAGAGCAGGACAAATGAAGAGGAGGCATCTAAGATGTTTTGTGCCTGGGGCGTCGTTTGATCTAAGGTCTCAGCTTGGTCTCTTTTACAAGTAACTCTGTGGTCTATTGGAACTTCTCCTTGGCTTTTCCAGCAGCCGAACACAGCAAAGTGCATTCAGACACTGTGTTCTGGTCACCTAGGATGAGGCAAATACCACAGCTGTGTGAGTCTAAGCTAGCTCAGTTGGATGGCAAGCAGGCAGCCAGTTTTGATGCAAAAAGTTCTGGGTCATTGGGCAAGAACAATCCACCCGTGTAGTGACAACTTCTTGTATCAGGAGCAAAATCATGGCTTTCTCAGGTTCACAACTGTATCTTGGCTTTTACCAAATTTCAGATGCAGGACAATCCTGCTGCCCAGCATCTTTCTACAGTTGGCCCTCCACGTTTGCTAGGGTTAGTGGTGCAGAACTCTTCCGAAAGGGGAAAAATCACAAATATAAAAATGTATGTATCTGTGGGAAGGGGACTGAGGCATAGTGGGCACTCAAGGTCCAACCAGGTCAGGGAAAGGAGACGGAAAGGGGTTACATTGGCATGGTGGCCCTATATGTCTTCTCTTACCAATCTCCTTCCTTGGGTGTGTGGAGGTGGCATCGGGAGAGGGTTTGGATGCTGAGATATCAAGCTGCAAGCCATCCTTAGCTGGTCAGGTAGTGGCTGGTGGGGGAGGAAGAGGAGGACCAGAGGTGGGTTTTTAAAGGGCTGCACAGTCTGATCATACCTTAGGGAGCTGGGTATGTTTAGTCTGCAGAAGAGAAGGTTAAGAGGGGACATGATAGCCATATTTAAATATATGAAGGGATGTCATGTTGAGGAGGGAGCAGGCTTGTTCTCTACTGCTCCAGAGACTAGGACAAGGAGCAATGGATTCAAGCTGCAGGAAAGGAGATTCCACTTGAACCTCAGGAAGAACTTCCTGACTGTCAGAGCTGTCCGGCAGTGGAATCTGCTGCCTCAGAGTGTGGTTGAGTAGAGGCTGGATGGCCATCTGTCGGGAATGCTTTGATGGGTGTTCCTGCATAGCAGGGGGTTGGACTCGATGGCCCCTGGGGTCTCTTCCAACTCTATGATTCTGTGGCCCTTTCCGCACAAGGCGAGTGAATCGCTCCATCGCGTTACTTACCAGTTCTTCTCGGGTCCGAAGTAACGCAGACTTTCCCTTGAGCCCTTCCGCAGGGCTCCTCCATTAGTCCAGGGCAAACCAGAGCAGTGCGAGGTCTTTAGATCCGCACTGCTCTGGCTGAAAATGGCAGCTTCCTGTGGCTTCCGGCTGAAAATGGCAGCTTTGTGGGTGCGGACCAACCGCTGACACTGGCCATGCCCACAGCCTACCGTCTGCTGATCGCACGCTCACATTGGTGCAAGCCTGCACATCTGCACAGGTAAGCAGGAAAGCAATGGCGCATTCCAGAAAATTGAAAGACTGGATTTTTCCGGTCTTCACTTAGCACACTGGAGGACCACTTGGGGGCGGTTTGGATCGGACTAAGATGCGGAACTAGGTTAAATAGTCCGCGCCTAGTCCGATCCAAGGTGCGGATGACCTCCGTGCCAGGATGCCTTGGTCCATTGTAACATCCACGTGCGGAAAGGGCCTAAGATTCTATGATTC
Organism: Cyclura pinguis; assembly: GCA_030412105.1. NCBI lineage: Eukaryota > Metazoa > Chordata > Lepidosauria > Squamata > Iguanidae > Cyclura > Cyclura pinguis. The sequence goes on along the minus strand of CM059599.1, from coordinate 8,209,945 downwards.
TATGATCAAAGCCGTTGAGAGGGAAAGTTCCCCCATAAAAGACTTGCTTGAGGTGAGGGGATAGGGAGTGGGAAATCCTAATTTTTTTTGTTTAAATTTCTTGCTCCAAAATGACCCAAATTATCTCTACCAGGTATGGAAGGCATTTTTAACCACACTCGGAGATTCTCTACAAAATTTCGGAAAAATTGTTTTGCCTCAAAACGGGGCTCTGGGGAAGCACTAGAGGAATGACTTGGGATGGCATGGTATACCAAGAAACAAGCTCATACTTGCCACAAATCAGCTCAGCCCTCTGTGAAGCCGCTCTAAAGGCATCCGAATCAGGGCCCAAATGCCTTATGCACACCCGATTATGACTAACCCATTTTTACCCTCCCCTCAGAACTGTGCTTCACCAAAGAGACCTTGAGGATCCTGGCCTTGTTCAAGAATCAACCCGAGAGCTCCGAGTTCAACCCCGGCTTCATCTTGTGACTTGAATGCCCCCTGACCCTGCAGCTGGCCATTTCATTATCTAGACCGTCTGATTGGCAAATGCTCCAGGTCTGGGATTCCTTGTGACATTATTCATGAGAAATGCAAATGCTCCCCCATGCACGTGGAGCTCATGTCCCCAGTCAGTGAGGAAGAGGACGGGACCCTTTGCTTGTTCAGACAGTCCAAACAAAGACTCAACAATGGATTACAACTAGCCACGCCCGTCGTCAATAGTGTCCCAAGATATTGCTATCGGTGGTTAGCAATTGGTGCTCCCTCTTTCGAGGGTTTTTTGAAAGAAAGAAAGAAAGAAAGAAAGAAAGAAAGAAAGAAAGAAAGAAAGAAAGAAAGAAAGAAAGAAAGAAAGAAAGAGAAGCCCAGAGTTGTTTAATTGATTGCTAGGGTTGTTGTACAGATTAGATAATCAAAAGGAGCCTAGAGCGTTATCAGGTGTTTGGAGAGATGACTGTGAAGCCAAGGCAAACACCTGGAAGTAGCATTTGAGGTCCAGGCTGAATTACCAGGGAGATAATTGATGAATGCACCATGACAGTCCAAATCCCATCCCGGCTGGCCCCTCCCGAAACTGTAAAACCCAGGATTCCATAGGAGGTTGCAAGTGGAATCATAGCGCTATAACAGCCTAGTGCGGAAATGGCCTTAGATTCATAGAGCTGGGAAGATTCCTCAGAGATCATCCAGTCCAACCCATGGCCAATTAAGGCTGCCAGTTCAGGACGGTAATATACTGGTGACTTTGTACAGCTCTGTCCAACTCACACACCATCTCTCCAGTCTGAGACAGAATACCTTTTCCAGCCCGCTATCCGGAGCTCCCTTTTGCCGGACACATCAGGGACTAAAGCAGCAACCCTTACCACATGTTTTCGCCCAAGGAGTTAGCTATGGGGGGTGGGGGGCTAAAAGAGGGTATTTCCCCTCAAATAAGAATTCTGCACCCCAATAAAATCTTCCTCCACTCCTCAAATTTCTAGCACTGCAGAGAGCGAGGCGATGAAAATCATTCACAACTATAACTCTTCTATTCGCTGTCTTCACTTTCTCTCGGCATCTTTGGCTGCCTCTTTTCTTTGGATGCTTAAACTGCATTTCCAAATGCTCAGTTGAAATTTGGAGACTGAATGAACATTGCATTTTCTGGGGGAGGGGAAGGATTCTTATGGGGGGGAGCAATGCCCTCATTTGCCCCCCACTGAGCTGTCAGCCCTCTCATTCCACTTAGCCCACAGTTCCAGCTCCGTATGTATACGAATGAGGGGAGGGCCCCCATATCTTTCCCAAGACAAATGATTCCCGTTATCTATGCTATGTTGACACCGTGGATTACAGCAAACCGAAATAAAAAATACTGTAAGGATCGAATGCAAAGCCTGCCGGGTGGACGCCATTTACTTTGGACGGCTTGGAATGAGCCTCCTGGTTTAATTATAGACAAGAGTCTGGTCATTTTCACTTTCAGCTACTCCCCGCCTTAGGGAAAGAGAGAAAAGTAATGATGTCTGCACTGTGAGCATTGTACAGCAGAGAGATAATAGACTTGGATGGCTTCCATGGAGGGAAGAAGAGGGTTCAAGCCAAAAGCATTAATGGCTCTTAGCATTAACTAAGAACAGTGGCAGAGTCTTCAAATACTTGTTCTTGCTGTTGTCATGTTGGCATCAATGTACGGGAACTAATCCAATCAAGGCATAGATTGCCAATCAAAGTATAAATGGAAAAAGTTATTTTTTGGATTACAAATCCCATCCACACTCTGGCAGGTGGAGGTTGTCCACTGAGTCAACAGTGTGATATGGCAGCTAAAAAAGCCAATGTGATTCTAGGCTGCATCAACAGGAGGATAGGTTCCAGAATCTCAGAGCCGGAAGAGACCACAAGGGCCATTGAGTCCAACCTCCTGCAATGCAGGAATACACAATCAAAGCATTTCTGACAGATGGCTATCTAGCTTCCGTTTGGGATTGAAGGGAATAATAGTACCACTCTATTCTGCTTTGGTCAGACCTCGCCTGGAACTCTGTCCAGAGGAGGGTGACCCAAATGGTGAAAGGCCTGGAAATCATTCCCTATGAGGAGTGGCTTAGGCAGCTATGTTTAGCCCAGAGGAAAAAAGGTTAAGAGGGGACATGATAGCTGTGTTTAAATATGTGAAAGGATGTCATATTGAAGATGGAGCAAGCTTTTTTCTGCTGGTTGAGATACACAGAGCAATGGATACAAACTCCAGGAAAAGAGATTCCACCTAAATATTAGGAAAAATTTCCTGATGGTAAGAACAATTTGACAGTGGAATATGCTGTCTCAGGGTGTGGCAGAGTCTCTTTCTGTAGAGATTTTTAAGGAGAGGTTGAATAGCCATCTGTCGGGAGTGCTTTGATTGTGTTTTCCTACATGGCAGAGGATTGGACTGGATGGCTCTTGTGGTCTCCTCTGACTCTGATTCTATGGCTATATTTGATTGATTGATTGATTGATTGATTGATTGCTCTGTTCATTCAGTCACTGATGGCTTTATTCATTCAATCAATCACTGACTGACTTATGAATTAATTGATTGACTCAAGGAGAAAAAAGACACATCTGCATTCAAACCAGACTTCAAATGAGCAATTCCCCAAAATGCAAACTCAAAGCAGGGAGGTTGCAAAAGGTACTTTTGGACTATTCATTCATTCATGCACGCTTAGGGTGTTCTGGAAGCCGTAGTCCAAAAGCTTGTTTTCCCAAGCTCTAAGTCAGACCTTAGATCCAAATTATGCACACAAAAATCCATTCGCCGAGGAGGTAGCTCTCGATCGGTCTCTGGATGATGTCGCTTTCTGGCCCCAGCCAGCCTTAGGTGAGGGACAAGTAATTTCCGCTGCTGCGTGTTTGCACAGGTTGTAACTAGCAAGGCTGTCCCTAAACCTTCTGCTGCCTGGGGTAAGGCCCTCAAAGACTGCCAAAGTTATTCTAGGGCCAAAGGCAGGAAAATCTGTAAAAATACAATAATAGCAAAGCAAACTGTTAACAGTTTATTTTCCCGTTGCGACACTCAAGATCTGTTGCTTAAGGCAGAATTCCAACAGCACGGGTTTGTTGTTAATTGCTGTCAAGTCAGCACTGATTTATGACAACCCTATGAATGGGAACCTCTAAGGCCTTGGTGATCGACCGCTCCGCTCAGATCTTGCAGACTCAGGAGAACTGTGGCTTTCTTGACTGAATCAAAGATTTGGTGAGATCTCTTTTTCCTATGGCCTTCCACTGTATTTATTTACTTACTTATTTATTTATTTAATCTCCCACCTTTCTCCTGCGACAGGATCCATTGCAGCTCACATCAACTTAAAAACAAAATGACCTTGTTAAAAAATCTTCCTGATTGAAAAGCTTTTTTAAAACAAAAAAACAAACAGGTTCTGTTAAAAACACTCAATTACAACAGTTAAAACACATTAAACATAGTAAAAAGACAAAATGAAACATACTGTATCAAGACATTATTGTCTTTTCCAATGAGTCATGGCATGTCATGTGTGGGATCAGTACAAAATTTCCTCAGTCGTTTTGGCTGGTAGAGCTAAATCAGGCTGGATACAGTCTGCCCTCCACATTCACGGGCTTAACTTTCAGGGGCTTGATTATTTGTTTCTCCTATCCCTGTCCCCGTTCTCCACCCCAGGTGTGTCTTTGCAGTGATGTAGACTCAAGCCGATAGACTCGGACTCAAGTTGGACTTAAGTCACTTCAGTGATTCGACTCAGACTTGACTTGGCCATCGATGATGCACTGACTCGACTCGACTCGAGACTTGCATATTTTTGTTGACTGGCTTGATGCCCTTGGTTCAGTAACATAATGCGTTCATCCAGAAACCTTACGACTTGGAACAATGCCTCCTTCTCTTTTTGCCTACCAGTCACATGGCAATCTCTCTCAAGCTCAAAGTGTGGGTGCATTTCTCAGAGGGGAACATCAAAATGGTCAGGAGGCAGGCTTGAGGTCTGCTCAGCGGTCCGTCCCTGCTGCACATCGGAGGAGCCTTCTAAAACTTTTCTTAAGAGCAAAAGACAAAACTCATTCCCAGAGTGCAGGGTGCATTTTGCAGAGGGGAACAGCAAATGTGTTAGGCAACGGACTTGAGGAAGAAGGATCCTTCCTTCTAAAGCTTTTGAAGCTTCAGTAATGGGGAGCAAGAAGGATCCTATTCTCCACTTTTGAAGCTTCAGATGGCAAATTCATGAATGTGGAGGCCCGACTCTGCTTAAATTATGAAAACTGACCTTATTTGGCTCTGTCCAATAATTCTGGAATTTTGGTTGGGGTATAAAGTTGACTTACAGACGTGAGACTTGACTTGAAAGTATCTTCAAGGATTTGAAACTTGACTTGAGACTTGAAGGTAGAGACTTGAGACTTGACTTGAGACAGAAGACTTAAATACATCACTGCTGCTTTGCCAGCGAAACCTTCCATTTTGGGGGCTCCGATCAGGCTGCACAGCCCTTTGAAAGACAGGTGACACCTAGCTTGACCACACCACGTGCAAAAGGGAGCTAGCAGTCTCAGTAGACTGCAAGCTGAACATGAGTCAGCAGTATGATGCAGCAGCTAAAGAGGCCAATGCAATTCTAGACTGCATCAATAGGGGTATAGTGTCTAGGCCAAGGGAAGGATAGTATCACTCTAATCTGCTTTGGTCAGACCCCACCTGGAATACTGCAGCCAGTTCTGGTACCAGAGTTCAGGAAGGATAGTGACAAGCTGAGAAGTGTCTAGAGGAGGGCAACCAGAATGGTAGAAGGCCTGGAAACCATTCCTTAGGAGGAGCAGCTTAGGGAGCTGGGTATGCTTAGCCTGGAGATGAGAAGGTTAAGAGGTGATGTGATAGCTATGTTCAAATATTTGAAGGGATGTCAAATGGAAGATGGAACAAGCTTGTTTTCTGCTGCTCCAGAAACTAGGACACGGAGCAATGGCTTCAAACTTCAGGAAAAGAGATTCCATTTAAACCTTAGGAAGAATTTCCTGACAAGAGCAGTTCAACAGTGGAATGCACTGCCATGGAATGTGATGGTGTCTCCTTCTTTGGAGATTTTTAAATAGAGGATGAATGGTTATCTGTCAGCAATGCTTTCATGGTGTATTCATGCATGGCAGAATGGAGTTGGATTTTATGGCCCCTGGGGTCTCTTCCAACTCTATGATTTTATGAAACTTCTACTCCTGTAACTGTTAGACCTGGTCCTACCCTTTGGGGCAGCAAAGAACAAACCTGCCCCCTCCTCTCTGTGACAACCCTTGAAGTACTTAAAGAATGTTGTCGCAGGCCCTGAGATTTCCAAGCTAAAAGCAGAGACCTAGCAATGGCCCCTTGTGATGTAACAGAAGAAAAGGGAGGAAGCTTCAGTGTCTAAGTGAACATAGAGACCCAGTAGAGTCTTTGCGAGTTGCACCGACTTGATTGAGATCAGTCAGGCTTTGCAAACTAAAGTAAGCTGCATGGTGTGCTAGAAAACAGTGCAGTTTTTTAAAAAGAAAGGAAAGGAAAGATAAACACAAACTTGGCAACCAGCAGAGAACTCCTGGCTGAGCTCTACCTGCAACCATTGCCTCTTGCCTGAAGCTGACAGCACAAAAGCTGGAAAATATGCACCGTCATCTCCTGCCTGGAGCTGATCCATAAGATCCAGAGACTTGAGAACTGGCAACCCTACTAACTAGCATTCCCATCCTATGTGGCTTTACCTACAGCATACGTAGTATGTGGAGTGAGTTTGTGCTGCCTCCGGTGTTTGTAGGAAGCTCACCACCAGCCCTCAGGAAAAGGACATTTTCTCTAGGCCCTATGCCGCTGCTGCCAGGGCTTTCATGACAAGGCACCTCATGAGTAGTGGCAGTTGTGCTCCATTCCTTGTTCCACTCAAAGGCCATTTCCACATCACACTGTTGTAATGCTATTATTCTACTTTCAACATCTTGTGGAATTCTGGAATTTGTAGTTTACGGAGGCCAAAGCGCTCTCTGGCTGAGAATTCTAAAGGCCCCTCCTTAAACTGCAAACCCCAGGATTCCATAGGAGGTTGGAAGTGGAATAATAGCGCTATAACAGTGTAATGTGGAAATGCCCAAAATGATGCAAGAGGCCCAAGTGCCACAGCCTCTCTCCCTAGGGCCTTCTCTCTTTTCCTCGTCTTTTTGGTGCACCAAACTTGGACAAGTGCAACATGCATGCACTGAAATCAAATCCCCTCTTCCAGTGTCAGTCTTCCGGAGATTTGTCTCCTCTCCCTAAAAAGCTGAAGCACAGCAACTCCTTCAGACTTCAGCTGGCACCTGGAGATCTGGCAATTCCACCTACCACTTTGAAAAAGCAAACAGCAACTCCCCACAAGGATGTTGTTTAATTTAGTACAGCAGAACATAGGCTTCAGCACATTGCTCTTTGAAAGCCTGGGAGCCAATTCACCACCCTCTGACGTGGAAGCCACCAGTTGCCGCTGCCGCAGGATGCTGTGACAAGTTGCCACAAGTTGCCGCTGAGGCAGGAACCCGGTGGAGTTTTTCCCAGAGGAGACCGTGGCTAGCTGGTTGGAATCCTAGGCAACAAGAAAATCAGACAGGATCTGGTGCCTTAAGGGTATTTATGACAGCATATTAAATCTAGCCAGGATGAAGGATTTCCCACTTACCCTCATATAGGATTTTGGCTTCTTTTCTTTTCTTTTCTTTTCTTTTCTTTTCTTTTCTTTTCTTTTCTTTTCTTTTCTTTTCAGACTACTAGTTCCCAAATTCCATAGCCAGCAAGGAACCTGGCACATTTTTTGGACTGCGCATGCCAGAATTTCGCAACCAACCTGGAATCTGGCTGTTTTTTCTCACCACAAGACCCAGAATCCCACAGACAGCCCCCCGAGTCTCCTGAACACTTTTTGCTGCCTCCTTCTAGCATCTGCTGCCTGAGACAAGCTCCTCAGTCATTGTGCCTAATGGTAGGCCAGGCTCTGTCTCCCAGGGGTCATTCCTGTACGTTTTACCAGTCCAGATTTGGAAGGGAGAGTCCCAATCTGTCATCTCACTTTTTCAGCTGCTTTTAAAACGTCCCAGTTTCTGTCACCTCCTCCTGCTTTCTCCCTTTGTCCTCAGCTTACATAGTTGGCACTCAGTTAACTCAGCAGGAGGGAGAGGAATGAAGGGAGTGAAATCTTGCCCTGCCCAGTAGACTCAGGCAAAATCAAACTGCTGCACATCCTCCTAACTTGTGTGTTCTTCCCCAGTGATAAATTTTTCCATCTTGACCAAACTCTCACATTGCTTGACCTCAAATGTCCTTGCTTTCATCTGGGATATGTTGGAAGGTATGTGTTCCACTTTAGCACCAGCCTTGCAAAGGAAGCTCCAGCAGTGAGAGAGCAGAGGTGTCGCAGATACAGAAATGTCCCTGCATACGTACCTATGGGAATTGTTGGACGGAACAGACTGCTACATTCAGATTCCTTGAATGTACACATGGCAACTGGCAAGGGACAAATCTTTCCATCCCCAGCAAAGGTGAAACTGAAGTTCACCAGAGCCAAGTGAAATGATCCCGAGATAAGAGCCCGGAATATCTAAACAGGTAACACCCAATTACAGCCACCACTCTGTTGACTTACACTTTCCCTTATCGGCGGGCAATCAGGGTATTCGTGTAAATTGCAAAAAGCATTTTGATGGATGCCAACTCACTCAAGGCCTCCGACCCAAGGAGCGGACAGCCCTCGAGCCTCGCAATCTGGCTTCTCCTTATCAGGAAGCTGTGACTATGGCTATGAAATTAAAACTATAAAAGGCAAGGCCTTATCAGCCCCTTCTAATTCCCTTAGTATTCATTAGGGACTGCTCTAGTCCTGGAAACAGTCTCCTGGGGCTGCTTTTTTTGGTGTTAAGTTTGGAAAGTGGGGGGCACGGATTGTTCTCCTACATTTTCCTGGCAATTAAGCAGTCTCTTTCTTAAGATGTCTGTTTAGACTAGGCCCGAAGGAGAGAAACCATCAGGATTAAAAGGCACTTTCGTTCTGAGCCCGACCCAGGAATAGAAGACGGATCTCTCCTAATCCTGTCCTGCTGAAGATTTTACATTTGGAAACAGCCTACATTTAAACATTGGAGGAGGGCTTATGCTGAGCCAGAGTGCCAGTCCACCTAATTTTCCCAATCCCCTCCAAAGCTGTCTTTCAAAGTCAGCCTCCGTCATCACAATTTGGGCCAGCAAATTCCACATGTGTGATACAACCTCAAGGCCATTGTCTAGTAGGGGCTGAGTCCCATGGAACACAACAGGGGATGTCCTTCACCATAAATATGGGTTCTCTTTCACACTACATAACTATAACATTTTGATACTAACTGCCATGGTTCCATCCTATGGGGTCTTGGGATTTATAGTTTCCTAAGGTATCCCCAACCAGAGAGTAATAGAGTCTGTCTAGGCTACAGGCTTCCATAGGATGGCATCCACGGCAACAGTGTTCCATGTCCCAGGTTTTAAAGAAAGTATCTAAGATGCCTACATTGCATTCGGCATCTTGGAGATCTCCTTTTTAAAGCTATCCACAACCCACAGTGGATTCACCGCTCCCCTAACATGGGAGCTACCAGCCACCACTGCATGGCAGTTCAAGTGGTATTAAAGTGGTATAGTTGTTCAGAGTGAAAGAGACTTTGCAATGCAGTTTATAGATGGTTAGACTTGCAGGAAGCAGATCATTGGTCCTTTTAGCCTAGTACTGTCAAGTTGACAGTGCTAGGCTAAAAGTACTAATAGTTCTCTCTAAAGTTTTAGGTAGTATTCTTTCTTAGTCCTTATCTGGAAATCTACCACATAAGGTAGTATCTGGAGATCCCTGGACTCCACTGTGGTCATCAAAGACTAATCAGGCCCAACCCTGTTTAGCCTCCAGAATCAGACAAGATTAGGTGCCTCCAGGGTGAAATGGCAGCACTGAATGCTCTCTGTTGCAAATGGCCTTTTCCAAAGATGTAGTGGCATCTTTTGACATTCAGGGGCTCATTGTGATAGTACCCATAACCACATCCCCTTGCCAAGGAGAGTCCAAAAATGCACTAAATTACATCTAGGAAACTCTTGATTCCTCCCCAGCTTCTCTGAGGATTGCAGCTATGTAGAGAGAGAGAGAGAGAGAACAGCCAACCCTAACACAATAGCAGATAACCCAGGGAATTAAAAAGTCCCGGCACTTTGACACTGTGAGACTTGGCTCCACTATAACTCTGGCATTTAAACCAAAGCAGTGACACTCTAGTCATGTATCAGCTGTCTTGATTCCTTTGCCACTTCTATAGGGAATTCGTTGTACCGTTAGGAGAAAGAATTTAAGAAAGAGAATGAGAGGGAGCCTACAACTTTCGGAACAAGATGACACCCATGAAAGTGGGAAAACTATGAATAACTCTAGGCCCTCCCAAACCATATTTAACACACAAAAAGGTATGATCTGCATATCCGACCCACTATGGGTTCTTTTGAGGCCTCAGGGTTCCTTCCCAAAGGAGAAGTGGGTGGCCGGTGGGATTTCCTGCCACCTCCACTGCTGCCCCACACCATTTTTAAGAGGGACTTACAAATTTCTCAGTCTCATGAGGCTTGCAGTCCCTATTAAAAATGGCATAGAGAGGCAGCAGAGAAGACAGCAAATAAACCTTGAGTAATCAAATCCACAAAAGTGAAACTCACAAATGTGGATGGCTGATATTATTATTATTATTGGCTTGCAATAAATTGCAAAAGGTATTGAAAGTGGCCTGGGGATTAATAAAGTTCACTTATTGAAGTGTATGTGTTTCTTAGTCTTCCCTGAGTGTCCAAAAGCTAGAACCGGATATTGATCTGGACACGCAACTATGACTTAAAAATACAGTGCTATCATTTCATGATATGTCCAAAGTACAATATCCTCAATGTAGTCATTTGGGCTTCTAGTGTGAGTTCAGACTTGATTTGCTGGGGGATCCATTAATCTATATGTTTAGCCATTTTGTTAAACTCTCCTCCAGCACCGCATTTCAGATTTTCTTCCTGTCAGCTTTCTTCATATTCCAGCTTCTGCAACAGAAATTGGAAATAATACAGCATGGAGGATCCTTGCTTTGGTCTTCAATGACATGCAATACACTTCCCCTAAAAAAACCAAACTTTAAATTTTAATAGAGATCAATCAGCCAAGAAAACAGATTAAATAACTGGAAGATTTTTTATATGAATAAAATTTGTATTGAGGGGTACTGGATAGGTCATATTGGCTAATGAATAGTTAACTCATGTTGGGGGGGAATTTTGGTGGGTGCCGGCATTTAGCAGGTGAGCAAATATGGGTCAGTAAGGGCATAAGATATCAGCATCTCTTAGCAACACAAAAAGCAAGTATCGACCACATTTATCTCCTGACCTTTTGGTCTGTACAAAAAAAAGATCAACAAATGGAACATAAAACCCATGACCCCCAGAGCTCCATCCCACCTCCGTGTTCTGTGTGGATGGAGAAGGCTGAAAAATTTGCCTATTATACTTCAGTTCCTCTCTGCCTTGTCCAAGGAGTTATGAGTTCCCAGTTCCCAACTGGGGCCATTTCCGCACTAGACTGTTATAGTGCTATGAGTCCACTCGCAACATCCTATGGAACCCTGGGGTTTGCAGTTTCGGGAGGGGCCAGCTGGCCCCTCCCGAAACTGCAAACCCCAGGATTCCATAGGATGTTGCAAGTGGAATCATAGCGCTATAACACTCTAGTGCGGAAATGGCCTCAGTCTCTGCAAGGCTAGAAATTTGAGGACAGAAGGGAAATTTCATTCAGGGGCACAATGGTTACCCTGTTCACAACCGACCTTGTAACAGATTAAAAACATACCAGAATTTCAGAGAGATGGATAGATGGATAGACAGGTAAAGAGAAAGAGAGAGAGAGAGAGAGAGAGATGTGTTATCAAAAAAATCTGTAGAGTTAAAACCATATTAAATGCATTAAAAGACAGAATATAAAATTCAGCAAAACAGGACACCATAAAAAGACCAACACAGGGAATTTCTGCCCTGTTATAGTGCTCTTATTCCACTTTCAACATCCTGTGGAATTCTGGGGTTTGTAGTTTACTGAGGCCAAAGAGATCTCTGGCTGAGCATTCAAAATGCCCCTCCCTAAACTGCTATCCTCAGGATTCCATAGGAGGTTGAAAGGGGAATAATAGCACTATAACAGTGCAGTGTGGAAATGGCCTCAGTTTCTAGGAACGTGGGGGCAGCCACTGAGAAGGCCCTCTCCTTTGTTCCTATGAAACAAGCATGAGAAAGGAGTAGATCTTTGGGCCTCTCCCAAAGATCTTAGAACGTGAACAGGCTTAGAACTTGAACAAGCTGGAGCGTGTCCAGAGGAGGGCGACCAAAATGGTCAGGGATCTGGAAGCCATGCCCTACGGGGAACAGCTTAGGGAGCTGGTTTAGTCTGCAGAAGAGAAGGTTAAGAGGGGACAGGACAGCCAGGTTTAAATATTTGAAGGAATGTCATGCTGAAGAGTGAACAGGCTTGTTTTCTGCTGCTCCAGAGACCAGGACAAGGAGCAATGGATTCAAGCTGCAAGGGAGGAGATTCCACCTGAACCTCAGGAAGAACTCCCTGACTGTCAGAGTTGTTTGGCGGTGGAATATGCTGCCTCCATGGAGTGTGGTGGAGTCTCCTTCTTTGGAGGTTTTTAAGCAGAGGCTGGATGGCCATCTGTCAGGAATGCTTTGATGGGTGCTCCTGCATAGCAGGGGGTTGGACTGGATGGCCCCTGGGGTCTTTTCCAAATCTATGATTCTATATAGGGAGAAATATTCCTTCAAAGCCTTGCCAATTTTTCTTTATTTCCAGAGGCATATCTAGGGTGGGGCAAGTAGGCCATGTGCCAATGCCGGGGGGCATGCAAAAATGCAGAGGAGGAAGCAACAGCTCTGGAGGTAGGGGCTCGCCTTCCACGCTTGCCCTAGGCACTGTTTATGCTAGATACGCCTCTGTTTATTGCTTTAACACATCAGCTATTGATATTTGTATATGAGTGGCATATATGATTGATAGATAGATAGATAGATAGATAGATAGATAGATAGATATGTGCACCATCAGAGCCATTAACAGACAGCTTTTTCAGTCCGTCCGGAATAAAAGGGAGACAGAATACCCAAGCTCTTCTCTTTTTGCCTCGAAAATCCAACCAGGTGGCTATGGAGCGTGGGCGTCATCACTCAGAGCAAAAGCACACTGGCCCCTTTCCAAGCGTTGTTATGTTTTGGATTAAAAGCAAGAAAATTATAGGATTCTTGGAAGATAAATTCTTTGGCTTTGATTGGTGGTGGTGGTGGGGAAGCTTGAAGGTCACTGTAAATGGCCGGTTTCAAACAATCCACTTCTATTCTGACAATTCTGTTTATTCCAAAACGTCTGCAACAGCTTTGACGTTTAGGGCGATTACTGTTAAATAAATAGTTTCCAAGCGAGCAGTTATAAAAATGCTCTCTTTGCCAAAAAAAGAAGAGAGGGAAAGAGAAGCTAGAAAAAAAGCACAGGGAAAAAAAAGAGAGAGAAATAAAATGTTTATTGTACATTCTACTTGAAGATAATTGAAGAACAAGCAATATCCAGGGTGCTGCAATGAAGGAAAAAAAATGGATGCACAAAAGATGGAATTATCTATTTCTCCCATTTGCTGATACAATGACAAAACTAGAGAGTTTTGCATCCTCAAATATGAAACGGCCATTTTAATTTATTTATTGTTTTGGAAGAGATCTCAGGAAAGGTACTGTTTTGGACTACAGATTCCAGAACTCTCCAATGGCCCTGTTGGCTGGTGAATTCTGGGAGCTGTAGTACAAACAGGAACTTTCCCGAGCTCTGGACTGGCCCATCCAAACCTGGGATCAAATCTCCAAGGGCTAAGGCACGTGCAGCAGTGCTGGGAATGGAAACCATTTCATAAGCTTAGCAAAACCTAAATACTAGGCTGGTCCAAGCTAGGGTAGATCAATTGATTCAATGGGGATTTACATAAGCATTGATTCTGCACTTCAGCACTTGATGGAATGGCCTGCTGTAATTAGGTCTGGCCATTAGGTTTAGGGCCATGCATTCAGAGGCAGCATGGTATAGCGGTTTGATTCTGGAGAACAGGGTTCAAATCCCCACTCAGCCCTGAAAACCCACTGGGTGACCTTGGGTGAGTCTCCTTCTCTGAGCCTCAGAGAAAGGCAAAGGCAAACCCCCTCTGACTAAATCTTGCCAAGAGAACCCCGTGATAGGGCCACTTTATGGTTGCTATATGTCAGAAACAGAAAGGAAAAGAACAACAAAGATGCTCAACTATGAAGCTACTGCCCAACTTCACACAATGAGTGTTGCCCCCAAAAGCTCATGTCGTTCATAATGGAAGAGAAGGGTTGCAATCTCCTTTTGGAGGTGTATGTACAGTTCTTCCCCAGATCTATCACTGAAACAACGGATGCCTGGTTGCTATGGACATCTAGGTTGGGCAAATGCCCAAGAGGTCTGCGAAGGATCTACCACCATGTGGAGTATGAGCTTTCCGCACTACATTGTTATAGTGCTATTATTCCACTTTCAGCGTCCTGTGGAATTCTGGGGAGTGTAGTTTACTGAGGCTAAAGAGCTCACTGCCCGAGAATTCTAAATACCCCTCCCTATACTGCAAAGCCCAGGATTCCATAGGATGGTGAAAGTGGAATAATAGCGCTATAACAGTGTAGTGTGGAAAGGCCCTATGTGTCTTACTTTGGCTTTACACTAGACTGCCTGGACGGCTACTTGCGAGCCTTCCTTTTAGTTGCTGACTTCCCTTTCCTAAGAGAGCAATGCTGAGCGCAATGGCATACTCTCCACAATTTCACAGAAGAAAACTAGGGCCATTTCCGCACTGGACTGTTATAGACTGCTATAACAGTCTAGTGCGGAAATGGTCTAGGACACATGTGGCCCAACAGCATCAGAGTGTGGTGACAATGGCAAAAGTTATTAATGGGGGAGAAGAGACAAGCCAGGAGCAGTTTGCTGTTGCCTGAGCCTACGGGCAAGTGAGAGATTCTGCCTCCTCCTCTCCCCACTGCTGAGTTAACTGAGTGCAAACTACTTTAGCACTTTGAACTCCATTGGCAGCAAGTGAAGTAAGCTAAGGAGGAAAGTGGGAGGAGGAAAGGGAAACTGGGACATTTTAAAAGCAGCTGAAAAAGTGAGATGTTAGAGGATTACTCAGGACTGTCCCTGCCAAATCAGGACTTTTGGAAGGCGTGCTAGCAGCTGTTAGCAATCTGGCTGCAGCTCTTTGGACTGGTCGAAGTTTCTGAACACTGCACAATGTAGATTGTATTACAGTAATCCAATCAGGATATACAGAAGACCACTCTGTTCAGCTGGAGTAGCCCAAATCCTGAGTCTGAGCCGACAGGGAAGGGCTGGATTCTGTCCTCTTCTTTCCTTTCCCCTTTGCTGAGTAATGGAGTGCATAGGACTTTTGCACTTTGAACTCTATTTGCAGCAACTGAAGCAAACCGAGGACAAAGGAGGAAAGTGGGAGGAGGAGAGGGAAACTGGGACCTTTTAAAAACAGCTGAAAAAGTGGGATGGCAGGGGATTAATCAGGACTGTCAAATCAGGGTAGTTGTAAGGTATGTGTCCCACTGGTGGGCTTCATGCAAACCCTACCTCCACACCCACATTTCTCAGTGCTGGCCTTGAGACATGCCAACAAAGAGGATGCTATGGCCTCAATTCAGTTGCTAGTGCCAACCCATTGACTTGCTAGTTAACTCACTACTGACTACCTGATTTGTTGAGTTTATTCCAGCTGGAACTAATAACCAGATTTAATTAAGCCTTTGTGTCTTCCAGAGATGACCCCATCATGACATTACCCTCAAACTGAATGACAATGAGTATAAAAACAGGGACAGGAGCACTATTTTCACCAAAGTCTGGAAATAAATTTTGTTGAACCTCCTCCTTCTTAGTGCATGAACTATTTTCTCATTTTCACACTAGTTACAAAAATAATAATCCTGGGACTCCAGGCAGTTTACAAGTGAAAGAAGGATCAAATTGTTATAACTGTTAAGCACAGATAATTCCGGCCATTTCTGCACTAGACTGTTATAGTGCGATTATTCCACTTTCAACATCCTATGGAATCCTGGGGTTTGCAGTTTAGGGAGGGGCCTCAAAGGCAAACCCCAGGATTCCATAGGATGTTGAAAGTGGAATAATCGCACAGTAAAAGTCTAGTGCAGAAATGACCTCCTTCTAGAACTCCTTTCTTTTCTTTTAATCTTTCGGGTTCCCTTTCAGCTCCCTCAGAGCCCATCCCTATCATCAGGGATTGGAAATATTATTTTTTAATGACTTTTTTTTCCAGAGAAAGCCAGGTAAGTCTGTTTCAGTATTCACAAAGAGGAAGGAAAAGGTAATCTTGCAGCATGTTGATAATTTCTTTCAGTACAAGCACCTTCAGATGACTGCTGCTGAGAAAAGACAGCTGGTACCATGTGGGCAGAAGGGTTATTGAATCATCGAATTGCTCCATTGAAAGGGCCTAATAGACCACAAGTCCAACCCCCTTACCCAATGGAGGATTTCCAGCTAAACCATCTCCGGCAGATAGCTGTCCAGCCTCTTTTTAAAGATGTCCAGAGGAGAAGACCCCACCACCTTTCTAGGTCATTGCTTCTACTGCTAGACCTCTCTTATTGTCATGAAATTCCTTCCAAAGGTCCTTGAAACCTACCCTCCTGTAGCTTAAAACCACTACATCTGATCCTACCTTCTGGGGCAGCAGAGAGCAAACTTGCCCCCTCCTCTCTGTGATAGCCCTTGCAGTATTTAAAGAGTGCAATCATATCACCCTTTGGTCTTCTCTTCACCAGGTTGAACATGCCCAACTTCCTCAGCTTTTCCTCGTATATTGTATTTTCTGTATTTCCTATCATCTTTGTTGCCTTTCTCTGAACCTGTTCCAACTTGTCTGTCTACTTCCTAAAACGAGGCACCCAGAAATGAATGCATGACTCCTGGTAAGGCCTGACTACAGTGGGACTATTACTTTCCTTGACATGGAAACTACGGTTATATTCATGCAGGTTAAAATATTATTTGCCCTCTTTGCTGCAGCATCACATGCTGACTCATGTTCAGCTTACGATCAACAGTAATCCCAAGGTCTTTTTCATACGTACTGCTGCAAAGCCAAGTATCCCCCATCCTATAGCTGTGCATTTGGGTTTTGTTGCCTCAATGTAGCATTTTGCACTTCTACATTTGCATTATGGGAACTGGAGTACGAAAGATAACTTTCCCAACCTTAGACTATGGTGAAGTTTCCATCTCACAGCCAGCCAATAACACACTCCACTGAATGGGGATGCCAAAGCCATTCTCTTTCATCCTGGGCCCGTTGCAACTGCTATCTGTTTCTCTGAAGGGCATGCTGACTTCTGGCAGGTTTCCAAGTCCATCTGGGAGTCTTGTTTTCTCTCCTCGGCCTTCAGCAAGACTCCCCCATTTGACACTTGGAAGCACAGGGCCCATCATTAGGCAGAGAAAAAGCAAAGCCTGCCATTGTCATGGCAAGTTTCTGGGCATTAATGTTTTTAAGTCCCAAGTTTCCAGGGGGGGAAAAGGCACTGGAATTATCAAGACTTTACGGTTATTTTTGTTGTGATTTTACCCGTGTATTCATGCTTTTGCATTCAAACTCTTTCTTAAAATAGCCCAGGTTTCCCTCACTCCCACCTCCATTGCATCATTCCTTCTCTCCCTCCCACTGAGCATGAGTTACATCTAGACTCAGGCAACCTTTCAGAAATTGCCGTTTAAATTATGATTCATAAGTGTTAAAGCGCTTTAGGAATACTGCACTATTTATGGTGAACATTCCTCTTTTCCTTGTTTAATCTCTGTTGAATTGGCTGTTCTGCAAACAGTTGCTATACTTCTTGGTGGCGGCCATCTTCACTAGTTCCAGGATAACAGAAACACACTGCTGTGGAGAGGTACATTTCCTTTCGGGAAGTACAGATGTCCTTCACTTTTTCGGCAGGTTAGGGACCAGAGCAGACCAGAAAACTGGAAAGTGTCAAAATGTGGAACCCAGTCCTTTCCAAGGTTTTTATACATGTACTAGCATATATACCCAGCATTGCTCGGGATTTTATTTTCTCATAGATAATACTTGTTAGAAAGATTTGAGATCCTGTGTCTGTAATTCCCCAGACTGTCTTGTTCAGTACCTGTAACTCTTCCCATATTCCCCAATCCAATCTCTATTCAGAGTTATTAACATACAGAGGTTGGGTTCCTGAGGGAATACACTGCCCTCCTCCTTGCTGCTGGGCCTCACCTCCATAGCAAGCAGCTCATTCAAGACAGACACAGTTGTATTCAATTAACCCAGCAGGGAGAAGAATCATAGAATCAGAGAGTTGGAAGACACCCCAGGGGCTATCCAGTCCAACTCCCTGCCATTCAGGAACACCCATCAAAGCATTCCCAACAGATGGCCATCCAGCCTTTGCTGAAAAACCTCCAACGAAGGAGACTCCACCACACTCCAGGGCAGCCTATTCCACTGCTGGACAGCTCTGACTGTCAGGAAGTTCTTCCTGAGCTTTAGGTGGAATCTCCTCTCCTGTAGTTGGAATCTATTGCTCCCTGTCCTACTCTCCGGAGCAGTGGAAAGAAGCCGGCTCCCTCCTCGACATGACATCCTTTCAAATATTCAAACATGGCTGTCACGTCCCCTCTTAACCTTATCTTCTGCAGACGAAAGAAAGAAAGAAGAAGGGAGAGGCAGAATCTTGCCCGTCCCAGTATGGTGAGGCAAAAGCAAACAGCAGCAGCTTTCCCTAACTTGGGCCCTTTTCGCATAGCATCTTCCATGTGAAAGAGGGCCCGGAGCATCGTGCGATTGTGAGGAGCGACCCGCACGACGTGCTCACAACCGCGCGACGCTCCAGGGGCCGGCAGGCGCCCGTCGCGCACCTTTTCGTTTTCAGCTAGAAGCCAAAAACGGTGTGCAATTGCGCATGGCTCCCGGGCCCCACGCGCACTTCCCTGGTACGCGGAGCCTCCGGAGCCGCACCGGTCGCGCTTCCTGCCCCAGCGCAGCCTGGGAAACTCCCCGGCCGCGCTGCAGAAGGAAGGGGTGGGGCTCTCGCGCGAGCAGGCAGCTCGCGTGGAGCAGAAGGACCCCGGACGCGAGAACCTCTGACCGGAGGCTGCTCGCGCAATCCCCGCACCCCAGCGCCGGAAGAAGGTAAGGTGCAGAAAGGGCCTTGGCTGTTCTTCCTCATGACTGTAATAACCTTTGCCGTCTCAACCGTACTCTGATGCTGCTTGGCCACACTGAGCCATTTCCACCGTCCACTGTTAGAGTGCTATTATTCCACTTTCAACATCCTGTGGAATTCTGGGGTTTGTAGTTTCCTGTGGCCAAAGAGCCCTCTGGCTGAGCATCCTAAAGGCCCCCCTCCCTAAATTGCAAAGCCCAGGATTCCATAGGAGGTTGAAGGTGGAATCGTAGCGCTATAACAGTGTAGGGCGGAAACGGCCCTGGATTTCAGCTCGAAAATGCTGGAAAGTATCCTTAGACTGCCTCCCCCTTTGTTGTCTTTCTTCAGGCAGGTAAATCTTTTGTTTGTTTTGTTTTGGCAAGCCTTAGAAGACTGATTGCTTAAGGGAGGGAAAAGGTCTTGCATAAGGTGTAGGTTTTTCTATTTGCTGATTTCCTTTTAATGCTTTGTGTTTTTATCAGGTTTTAATTGTTTGATAGTTTAACTACATTCTAAACCTTTTGTATACTGTTTCAGCTATGTTTGTTTTAAATGTTGTAAGCCCCCTGGAATTGCAAACTGGGGAAAAGGTGGAGTATTAATAAATATTGTAATAAATAACAATAAAAATAACTGGTGCAGAGACAGGAATTGCAATCTGTGCCTGTTTTAAATACTGTAAAAGCTTTGGGGAGGGATTTAAATGAAATAACAACAACCACAACAAATAATTACATCAAGAATAATTGTATGTTAGTTCCACTTTATACAGATTGCCATAACTAAATCAGTATCGGTATCAGTATAAAGTTATTGATTAGTCAATTGACCATATCAAAAGATATAACATCAAATGTTATAAAATACAGTAAAATGAGTAACTGAAATACGATGGAGTAAAATAAACTAAAATAAGGTAAGATATGATAAAATATGATAAAATATACGATGACATAAAAAGAATAATTTAAAACACTATGAATAAATACCAAAACTTGTAATAATAGATTATCATCTTGTGATAAGATAAAAATAGTAAAATACAAACACAGTATGCATTTAGATTAATTCATCACCCTTGCATGCAACCCCAAAATGTTCTATAAATTGTTTTCTCAGTTGGACAGCCCTATCTATAAACTTAGCAGTTCTGAGGATGATAACTAAATCATTCAGCATTTTAGTTTTGCAAGATCTCTCAGGGGGGTAGAGTGGGCCCTCCGTATCCGTTCGGGCTTGGTTACAGGATCCCCCATGGATGACAAAAATTCGTGAATGCTCAAGTCCCATTATGTACAGTGGTGCAGTAAAACGTCATCCCTTATATAAAATGGCAGAATCAAACTTTGCTTTTGGATTTTTTTTTTTGAACATTTTCAAGCTGTGGTTGGTTGAATCTGTGAATACAGAATCCACAGATATGGAGGGCTGATCCGTACTGCCAAATACATGTGCTTTTGTCAGGCTGAGGTGACCCAATCTACTGAAAAATCTTAGTGGCAGTAAGATTTTTTTTTCCACATCCTTAGTAGGAAAGAAAAGGATTTAGGATTTTACTAAAGCATTGCTGAAGCATGAAACTGCCAGTTCAGAGCAAGGGTAGGCAAGTGTTGAAAATTAGAGTCCTCCTTAGGATCTTGGAGGGCTAGTGCAGTGTGTGCGGAGTTTCTTGGCTTAAAAATGATCCACTAATATTCACCACCAATACATGGCAAAATGTATTTAGGACTCCCCAAGCTATTTTAGACCCAGGGGTTTTCATTCTCTCAGCCTCGGAGGAAGGCAAGGTCAACCCCTCTCTGAACAAATTCTGCAAAGAAAGCCCCATGATGGATTCATCTTAGAATCATCATAAGTCAGAGATGATTTGAAGGCAAACAACAACAACAAAATAACTATAACAACAGCAGCAACAACTAGAGGCGTGGAGAACATTTTGTATGAGTGCATGTTTGGGGCCACAAAATGGCGGCACGTTCCGCACCCCTTCCCTAGAGAGCGAAGGGTTCTTTTGTCCTCATTTGGGCTTCCGGACTCATCCTGGGGCCAAACAGTGAGTGGGGGTGAAGCTTTGCCTGGGACCCCTCCAGCTTGCATTTTGCGGCTGGGGGAAGGAATCACTGAGTGCCGAGAAGCAGTCCTGCACTTATTCCGTGTCCAGGGAGGGGAGCGATGGAGTTGCCCCGGGTGGCTTCTGGCTGCCAACCTGCCAGCAAAACTAACCCAGAAGAGTTCAATGTGAAGAACCACTCCCATGAAAATGTCCCTTCTGCTCTTCATTCAGGATAACTAGGAGAAACCTCGTTACCATACCCTGCATTCCCCCCTCCTGCAGGATATGCTGTTTTCATAATTGGACATATTAATGACTGGGAAACATGTCACTACTGTAGGCATATTGTGGGGTCAGGTTGACCTGAGATGTCTTCAGGTCATAAATACAGAGAGGATTAGGTGGCAAAACCCAATTCTAACGGGTTCACGTTAATTCTTTTACCACTTCAGGCTAATTGTATTTCCAAATAGACAAACTGCCCACTTTCGTGAGCAGTCAGGGACCATCCCTCAATCTTATCCTGTGGAGACCTTCTTTATACACCCTACCTGACTGAACGTTAAGGGATCGTCATGGGTCCCATCAATGTTTTGTCACTTCGGAGTTAAGTGATCAGCCCATTCTGGACCCCTTTGTCAAAATTCCATGGGAAAGCCATTAGAGCTTTGTCAGTGCACCCCCTCAGGTTGTGGAATAGGGTATAAAATCCCCAGCTTCAACTCCAGCCATTTGTAGTACATTGCTTGTAATTCCCCCAAATTCTAAGAAGATGCTGGCATTGTGGCCGGACTCCAACTTCCCCCATCTCCTAGAGTAACAACCTAGGAGATCCAGTGTGGTGTCGTGGTTTGAGTGTTGAATTAAGATTCTCAGGGCCCAGGGTTTGAACCCCATTTGGCCATAGAAACCCACTGGGCAAGTCACACTCTCTCACCCTGAAAGGAAGGCAATGGCAAACCTCTGAATGCATCTTGAGCCAGCATGATATAGTGGTTTGACTAGGACTCTGGGAGACCAGGGTTTTAATCTCTGCTCAGTCACAGAAACCCTCTGGGTAACATCAGGCAGGTTGCACTTTCTCAGCCTCAGAAGAAGGCAACAGCAAACCTCCTCTGATCATATTTAGCCAAGAAGGCAAGAGAGACTTGCCTTGGGATCACCGTAAGTCTGAAATTATTTGAAGGCATAAAACAACAAAGAAGAAACTGATTTCTTGCCAGTCATACTAGAAGTCTGTTTCTTTAACAAGAAAGACATGCTGAAGACAGAAATTACCTGGCTTTTACTGCCAATCCCTTCATGACCTAAAAGCGACTGGGCCTCTGAATCAGCCCTCCCTCAAGACCGTGTGAAGCACCATCTTAAGCAAACATCTCGGACAAGAAGCAGGCCCGTGACTCTGACATCACCCCTTCCCTTCTGTGTGATTTTTATTATCATCATCTGATGATGAAGGGAGCTTCAAAGGCTGGTGTGATGTATTTTGTGTCTTTTGATTAACCTAATGAAGGTTTTGCAGCAATGTGTACTTTGGATTTTGTTGCATTTTGCAGCATGGCCTCTGAATATTTATCATTGATGGATGGAATTTTCATAAAAGAAAAATCCACAAACAACACCACAACTTGTACTAAGAGAAGAAACTGGAATAGATGAAACTGAAAAAAACTATAGGTAAGAGTGAATGCAATACAGGTATATCTGTGTTAATAAAATAGATGCCTTTCTGGGCTTTTCTTCAATAGAACATTGGCACCAGAGGCGGAAGGAAAATAGAAAGAACAGGGATAGGTTCCTACATCACAAACAAGAAGAGCAGTTGAACCTATTTTGGCAAACCAATCTTCCAAAACCAATAACATGTGATAAGTGAAATGAAACAACCAGGTCAGGTAAGCTTTGCAGAAGTAAACAAAAATATTTTGAACCATCTAGAGCTGTGGTTCCCAACCTTTGGTCCTCCAAGTGTTTGTGACTTCAACTCCCAGAAGTCCCAGTCAGTTTGGCTAACAGGAATTCTGGGAGCTGAGATCCAAAACATCTGTGAGACCAAAGGCTGGGAAACACTGATCTAGAGACAGTTTGAAAGCTTCTCCCAAAATGCATCCAGGCATGGTTTTTCTTTCACAAGCCTCCACTTTTGTTATGATTTCCCTTTTGGTGGCCACACTTACAGATCTCTTCTTTCAACACGTTGGGAGTAGCTGGGGAGGCAGGCTTATCTGCTTCCCCTTTTCTCTCTATTTCGCTGTTCACACATTTCCGCACTTCACTGTTATAGTGCTATTATTCCACTTTCAACCTCCTATGGAATCTTGGGGCTTGCAGTTTAGGGAGGGACATTTAGAGTTCTCAGCTAGAGAGTTCTTTGGCCTCAGTAAACTACAAACCCCAGGATTCCACAGGACATCGAAGGTGGAATAATAGCACTATAACAGTGTCATGCGGAAATGGCCTCGGTAAGGGATTCTGGCAGCAGCATGCAGTTTAACTTGCCTGCTGTGGGCATGCACACACAAGTATAGTCAGATCAGTTAGAAGAGAATCCCATTCTTTCCCAGCTTTAAGCTTTGTTTCATTTTTTATTATAGTCACACTTCTGCATTCTGACAATGAAAATCTCTGTTTCTCTAGACCTTCTTTACTATCACCTCTATGTCAGTGTCACTAAAAAACCCCTCCAACTGGATAGTTGACAAGGAGGGAAAGGGCGAGAGGACTTTGTAAAAAGATTTTATAGAAAGGAACTTTTTTGTCAGAGGTATGGTTAACTGAGCTATGCCTTTAGGTCGATCTCAGCAATATATGTCTGATGTTAACTCTAAACCTACCCATTTTGTTGCATAGAATTGTGACAGTCCCAGGAAATTGTATAAAATCCTGACCTATCTTTGGAAGAAGCAAGAGTAAGGCGCTCTGTTTTAAGAGAGATCAATAATGCTAATACTATTCAGAGTACAATTACTTTTAAATCTTCTTGGCTAGTTCCAAGACTGATACTACAAATCCTTTGGTTGATTGTGTCTCAACTTAATCATGCACCAGATATGCGCATAGATAGGAAATCTCATTTTCTTTACAGACGCAGATCCGCTGCCTTCTTGAACTCCTTCTGCCTAACTTTCAGATCATGTGGGGTCCTCATCCTCAAGAAAGATCTCTAGGTGTCATGAACTGACCACATATCGTTTACATTAAAGTGGCCGATAAAGACATGGAAATAGTTAAAAATTTCCTATACCTCGGCTCAATCATTAACCAAAATGGAGACTGTAGTCAAGAAATCAGGAGAAGACTAAGACCTGGACAGACAGCCATGAAGAAACCAGATAAGATCCTCAAGTGTAAAGATATACCATTAAATACCACAGTTAAAATAATCCAGGCCATAGTACTTCAGATTTCTATGTATAGGTGTGAAAGCTGGACAGTGAAGAAAGCTGACAGGAAGAAAATTGATTCCTTTGAAATGTGGTACTGGAGGAGAGTTCTGTGGATACTCTTGGACTGTCAAAAAGACAAATGAATGGGTCTTAGAGCAAATCAAACCTGAACTCTCATTAGAAATGAAGATGGTGTATTGTAAATCTCCACATTCTGAGTTGTGCTAAATGGCAATATTGGACAACCGAACCAAAACACTAAATATCCACTTGCAACCTGGAACTGAATGTGATGGCATCATATCAGATGAAAATGTCCAGTTGCTTCTGTAGAACAATTTAACACATGTGTAAGACAGGGACAGGAGTCCAGCCTTTGATACTTACACACAAGACCAGATCTTGGAAACATGAAACTAGGAGTGGGAATCTTGCACCTGATCAACCTGCAGGGTGATTGGAGCTCACGGGAGAAGATGACAAGGACTAGAAGATCAGTATTGGATTTGCAGGGATGTATGTGTCCTAAAGTTAGGATTGTCCATGCCATTGTAACTTCCCATTTCTATGTATGGTTGTGACAGCTGGACTATGAAGAAAGCTGATAGGAAGAAAATCAACTCCTCTGAAATGTGGTGCTGGAGAAATGTTCTACAGATAGTCTGGACTGCTAAAAGGGCAAATGAATGGGTTCTAGAGCAAATCAAGCCAGAACTCTGCCTAAAAGCCAAGATGACTAAACGGAGGCTGTCATACTTTGACCATGTCATGAGAAAACATGGCTTACTAGAAAAGACCATAATGCTTGGTAAGGTAGAAGGCAGTAGGGAAAGAGGAAGACCACATTACGGTTGGATAGACTCAATCAAGGAAGACACATCCCTGAATAAGACCTGAGCAGGGCAGGGCAGGACAGGTTAACTTGAAGCTCTCTCATCGATAGGGTGGCCACAAGTTGAAGTTGACTTGATGGCAGTTAACAACAACAACAACATGTGCTGTTTGAGGAGTGAAAGTATGTGTGAAGCAAGCTGATTCAGTGGCAGGGAAAAACTCTTAACAACCTCGATGCACTAACTGTTGCTTACAGAGAGATTTAGTAGCATCACATTTCAAAGATAAAAGATAGTCCAAGTCAAACCCAAGGGATAAAGCCAAAGAGTATATGCTGATCACTTTGGAAGGAGTAGATGTTTTCAAACCAGTTCTGAAAACACATTTTAATAAGGAGGGGATCTTTTGACTGGTCGATGTGCGGAGAGGTCATCAGGAGGGGGTTTGTGGTGTTGACAAATCAGGCTGTGAGCCGTCCTTAGGTAGCCGGGCAGTGGCTGGTGGAGGAGGAAGAAAACCAGAGACAGGTTTCTAAAGGTCTGATAGGAGCCACCAAGAGGGAAGATTGCCCCAGAAAAGAAGTGCCTGAGATGGAGGGCGGGCGGGAGATTGGAGAAACTTGCATACAGTTTAATCTGTGGAACTGAAACCCGCAAATGTGGAGGGCTGTCTATAAATACCTAAGTCTTTGCAAGTTGCAGCAGCCAGTCCCTTAAACCTTGCAAGTTGGAGGAAGCTGCTGTTTTCCTGGCTGAGCTTGAGATTTGCACACCTTCCTTTCCTCTTTGAGAGCCAGCATCGTGTAGTGGTTTAGGTTTTGGACTATAGCCCTGGAGGCCAGGGTTCGATTCCCCCTGCGGCCATGGAAACCCACTCACACACTCTCAGCCCCAGAACACCTCACGATAGGTTCACTTTAGGGTTGCCATAAGTTGGAAAGAACTGGAAGGCACACAACAACCAACAACAATCTTTCCTCTTGCCTGAAGCTGAGCTCACCAAAACTGGAGAATGTGTATCCTCTTCTCCTCCCCGGAGATGACTCCTGAAAACTGGAGACTCAGGGCCAGGCCCGGAGATCCGGCAGCCCTACAAGTCACTGTCCTACCAAGGCATGTGTGTCTAACCTTGCAAAGGATCTTAGGTAAAAATGAGGGGAGAGACACAATATGGCAGCCACAGCATGACCTGTCTTTGGCAGCCCTCCGGGACAGCAATTTACTGAGTTTGTTGGAACTGAAACCAACCATGGAAACCGCCTGTGTTTGCCCATCTGAACATATGAATCCACCCACAAGCTGGGTGTTGCATCCTTTGACTTTTCCCAAAGGGAGAGAGAGAAGGGAAGTGGAGAGGGAAACCTGAGACTGGTTTTCTCACCCAGCGTTCCCGTTGCGGTGGAGAGCTGGGCCTGCCAATTAATATCCTGCCATCTCTGATTGTGCTTTGAGAGGTGTGACGTCTGATAAGCTCCATTTAACTTGGCTGTTCTACATTGTTTAAATAATTCAAATACAGATTGGCTCTTTAGGAGGATTTCTGCTCTATTGACCTTGCTGGCCGCTGGTTACCAGGAAATGAGGGAGGGCTGAGGGGAAAAAAAAAAATCAGTTCCAGCTTTAACTCTGGGCCTGTGGCACCCCATTATTCCTAGCTAATTGGAAAAGCAGCAGAGTGTTTGCTAGCTCAGAGGAACACCTTTTCCACAGCCAGCTGAACTGCTCTTTCTCAGGGGGGGTGTACGAGCAAAAGGGTATCAGCTTTGATTCCCTAAATCAGATTTGATGATAGGACTGCCAAATCTCAGGGGCTGGCCCCAAATCTCCATAGAATCATAGAATAATAGAATTGGAAGAAACCACAGGGGCCATCCAATTCAACCCCTTGCTGTACAGGAACACACATCAAAGCACTCCCAACAGATGACTCCAGTTTCATCGGTCATCTCCGGACAGGAGACAAGGGTGCTAATTCTCCAGTTTTGGTGGGATCTCCTCCAGGCGGGAGGAAAGAGCTCTGTGCACATCTCCAGCTCAGCTAGAAGACTGACTAAAGCCAAAGGGTGTCCACCAATGGCTTCTCTTTCTCCTGGAGAGAAGTAACTAGTGGGGTGCCATGGGGTTCTGCAATGGGCCCAGTGCTATTCAACATCTTTTTCAATGATTTGGATGAGGGAATAGAGGGCATTCTTATCAGACTTGAAGATGACAAAAAATTAGGAGGGGTAGCTAATACCACAGAAGATAGGATCAGCATTCAGAATGAATCTAACAGATTAGATTGCTGGGTGAAGACTAGGGATGGGACGAATCCAGAATTTTCCGAATCTGAATCCGGATCCGAATGCCTGGAAGGTTCTGGGAATCCACGAATCTCACGAATCTCTAATCTTTTGAATCCTTTTTTAAAAAAAGACTTTAAAAAGCATGGTAAGGAAGGATAATCTTGGGCAAGACACACTCTCTCAGCCTTACCAAAAGCCTAGGCAAAGGCAAACCTCCCTCTGAAGAAATCTGGCCAAGACAATTGTCCTAGTTTTGCCTCAGGATCTCCCCAGACTGAAATGACATGAAGGTCCTTTGTACACAGGCAGGAAAATGTGGATTAGTCCCTCATTTTCCTGCCTGTGTAAACAGGGCCACATACTACAGTAGAGAGATAATCCAGGTCAAAACTGGCTTTTCTTTGCATAGCTCCTTCTGGCATCCTGGGGTTTGTAGTTTGCTGATGCTCCAGCACACTTTGGCAGAGAAGGCTGTGGCACCTTATAAAACTGCTAATCCCAGAATTGTGTCTGAAAGAGCTTTGCAAAGGAGCTATGCAAAGGAATGTTTCAGCTGTTCTTGAAATCTCAAGCCTGTAGCTTCCAGTCAAGTATTGAACTTCAATATGAAATGTTCAATTTAAATATCTTAGAATACAAGCCCAGATGTAATTTGTGAAATTGTTAGCAAAGGCCATTATTACTCCAAGGGAAAACCTCACCTACTTACTATCTTCCCTTGTATGTATGGTCTCCCAGGTTTTCAGGCATCCCGGTCTCCCAGGTTTTCAGGCGTCCCGGTCTCCCTAGTTTTCAGGCATCCCAGTCTCCCTGGTTTTCAGGCGTCCTGGTCTCCAACAATCTATTTAGTTGGCGGATTCAAAAGATTCAATTTGCCTGTTTTGGCACAGGGATTCGGATTCAGGAATCTCGAATCCTTAGCCAGGATTCAAGGATTCGGTTGGGCCATCCCTAGTGAAGACAAAATAAATTTCAACAGGGAGAAAAGTAAGGTGCTACATTTGGGCAGATAAAAACCCAAAAAGCACAGACACATAGCTTGACCAGAGTACACGTGAAAGGGATTTAGGTATCTTAGTAGACCACAAGCCGAACAAAGTCAGCAACGTGATGCAGCAACTGAAAAAGCTAATGCAATTCTAGGCTACATCAATAGTACAGTGTCTTGATCAAGGGAAGTAATACTGCCACTCTATTCTGCTTTGGTCAGAGCTTACCTGGAATGCTGTGTCCAATTCTGGGCACCATAGTTCAAGAAGAATATTGACAAGCTGGAACATGTCCAGAGGACGACATCCAAAGTGGCAAAAGGCCTGGAAACTATGAAGCATTATGAGGAGTGGCTTAGGGAGTTGGGTATCTTTACTCTGGAGAAGAGAAGGTTAAGAGGCAACATGATAGTCATGTTTACATTTTTGAAAGGGATGTCCTATGGAAGATGGAACAAGCTTGTTTTCTGCTGCACCAGAGACTAGGACACAGAGCAATGGCTTCAAACTTCAGGAAAAGAGATTCCATCTAAGCATTATGAAGCACTTTCTGATGGTAACAACAGTTTGACAATGGAATACACTGCCTGGGAGTGTGGTGGAGTCTCCTACTTTGGAGGTTTTTAAACAGAAGCTGGAAGGCCATCTGCTGGGAACGCTTTGAAAGTATATTCTGCATGGTATTTGGGGCTGGACTGGATGGCCCTTGTGGTCTCTTCCAGCTCTATGGTTCTGTGAAGTCAGCAGCTTGCTACAACTGTTCATATGTTTGTTCATATGTTCATATGAATTTGTTCATATGTTGCTGCAACCTGCAAAGACTTGCTGAGAGTCTCTGTATTTTATTTTGGTAGCTTCTTGCTTCCTTCTCATAGTGGCACCTCTGCTGTGCTCTAAATCCACATTCTGACTAGAAGCAAGTACCTAGATTAAACGTTCCTGTGTGCCTAAGGAAGCGAGAAAGAATAATCTTTTCATTTCCCCTTGATTTTAGAACAGTTCCTTTAGCAAAGATTTCTGTCCTAATTTTCAAACAGGAAAGTACATTCTCTCCCCTCTCCCGCCCCATCTGTATGTCTGTTTTTGAGCGACAAGATGTGAGAAACTGTGCTGCACTTAATGAATAATACTTAATGACATCACCAGGAGCAGTCCCTAATTCTTAGGCCCTTTTCACATGGCATTTGCCATGCGAAAGGGCCCCTGGGGCGTCGCACGACTGCAAGGAGCAGTCCACACGACGCACTTGCAATTGTGCGATGCTCCAGGGGCTAGCAGGCGCCGATCGCGCACTATTTCATTTTCGGCTTTGAGCCAAAAATGGTGTGCAATCGCGCATCGCTCCGGGGCCCTGTGCGCACTTGCCATGCGTGCGGAACTCCGGAGCTCTGCAAAAAGGTGAGTTGTGGAAAGGGCCTTTGATTTTGGCTTGGGAGCCTCAAGATCTGGGTCAATCCTCAATGGACCGCCCTACTTTCATGTCGTTGGGGCACTGAATTCACTCCAGGGGCTCATTCACAGAACGCCATTATGGTGTTCCATTCCACTTCAACTGCCATGGCAACATCCCGTGGAATCCTGGGATCAGCTGTGCAGGAAGGGGCTTTGAGAATTCTCAGCCAGAGAGTTCTAAGTTTTCACCAAACTACAAACTCAAGATTAACTGCAAAGAAGTTTCTACCATACTTTTGTGGACTCGGGGCTTTTCTGCACTACACTGTTATAATGCTATTATTCCACTTTCAACTTCCTATGGAATCCTGGGGTTTACAGTTTAGGGAGGGGCCTTTAGATTTCCCAGCCAGAGAGCTCTTTGGCTTCACTAAACTACAAAGGCCAGAATTCCAGAGGATGTTGAAAGTGGAATAATAGCACTGTAACAGTGTAGTGCGGAAAGGTTCTCAGTTTTGATGGAGTGGTCTGGGTCCAAGAAATATTATGCTAGATTTTTTTTTCTTTCTAGTTAATCAGTGGGGCTACTGGACTGCTTTATGCTAATTTATGTTATTTTTTATTATTTTAATGGAATAGTTCTTTGTATTGCCTTTTTTAAAAAAACAAACAAACAACGACCCTGTTTTCCATTATAATTGTTTGTGGGCCTCCCAGAGTCACATATTGGGAGAACAATGGGAAATAAAGAAAGAAAGATCCGATAGTACCATAGAAGCATAGAATCATGGAATAATAAGAGTTGGAAGAGACCACAGGGGCCATCCAGTCCAACCCCCTGCTATGCAGGAATAACCATCAGAGCACTCTGAACAGATGGCCATCCAGCCTCTGCTTAAAGACCTCCGAGGCAGCGTATTCCACTGCCGAATAGCTCTGACCAATCAGGAAATCTTCCTGAGGTTCAGGTGGAATCTTTTTTCCTGTACTTTGAATCCATTGCTCCTTGTCCTAGTCTCTGGAGCAGTGGAAAACAATACCATTCCCTCATCGATATGATATCCTTTCAAATATTTAAACATGGCTATCATGTCCCCTCTTAACCTTCTCTTCTGCAGACTAAACATACCCAGCTCCCTAAGCTGCTCCTCATAGGGTTTTATGGCTTCCAGACCTTCGTACTACATACTGGAGCAGATTCATCACCTTACTGACATGAAAGCCATTAGCTGCTGTGGTTCCATTATGTCTTTCCATCCTCATTTTGCCATTTCCTATGACTGAAATGATAATTCCTGGTATCACTCCCTGTGAGTAGCAAATTCAGCGGGTAGGCGCCAACACATGAGGAACATCAAGATTTTCAGAAGTCCAAATATATATATATATTTCCAACACTCAAAACACTGCACCACACTGGACCTCTCGAGGGCAGGTTGCAAATAATTAATTTGACAGTTCCCTGCTCTCAGGCTTACAGTCTAAATAAGAGAGAACATGCAAAGAAAGGGGGATGGCATCAGGGAGAGGATTAAGCCCAGCAGATACTGTCCGCTTTTTCATCTGTCGCTGGGGCTGAAGCTCGATGGAGCTGTGCCTGACTGTCTTTCTCTCCCTCCAAGGCCACAGCTGTGAGTTGAGATGGAAAGAGGGCCTCTAACCAGTTGGTGGTCCAAAGGCCTGATGGAGCTGGCCTGGCTGCTCTTCTCTCCCTCAGAAGCCACAACAATGGCAGTTGCAAGAGAGGGAAGGCCTCTCGCCAGCTGCTGGGCCAAGACACGATGGAGCTGTTGCCCGGTGGTTCTTCTCCCCCTTAGAAGCCAGAGCCATGGCAGTTGGAACGTGGAGGAACAGTGTCTCACCAGCTGCTGGGCCAAGGCATGATGGAGCTGTGCTTGGCTGCTCTTCTCTCCCTCCATATATATGGGGGGGGGAACCTTGTGCAGAAGAGCCCAATGAGAACGTAGGCAGGTTAGAGTAGCCATAAAATGTGCCCCAGCCCAACAGCTGGAGAGAGGCCCTCCAGTTTGCAACTGCCATTGTTCTGTCCGCTGAGGGAGAGAAGAGCAGCCAAGCACAGCTCCATCATGCCTTGGCCCAGCAGCTGGTGAGACACTGTTCCTCCACGTTCCAACTGCCATGGCTCTGGCTTCTAAGGGGGAGAAGAACCACCGGGCAACAGCTCCATCGTGTCTTGGCCCAGCAGCTGGCGAGAGGCCTTCCCTCTCTTGCAACTGCCATTGTTGTGGCTTCTGAGGGAGAGAAGAGCAGCCAGGCCAGCTCCATCATGCCTTTGGACCACCAACTGGTTAGAGGCCCTCTTTCCATCTCAACTCACAGCTGTGGCCTTGGAGGGAGAGAAAGACAGTCAGGCACAGCTCCATCGAGCTTCAGCCCCAGCGACAGATGAAAAAGCGGACAGTATCTGCTGGGCTTAATCCCCTCCCTGATGCCATCCCCCTTTCTTTGCACGTTCTCTCTTATTTAGACTGTAAGCCTAAGAGCAGGGAACTGTCAAATTAATTATTTGCAACCTGTCCTCGGGAGGTCCAGTGTGGTGCAGTGTTTTGAGTGTTGGAAACCTGGAAACCCACCATGGAAATCCACTGAGCGAACTTGGCCAAGTCATACTCCCTCAGCCTCAGAGGAAGGCAAAGACAAACTCCCTCTGAACAAATCTTGCCAAGAAAACCTTGTGACAGAGTCCCCTTAGGACTGCCATTAGTCAGAAATGACTTGAAGGCACACCGCCACCACAAGCTGCCCTGGGAGCATTTTTGGCTGAAGGCTGAGCCCTAAACACCCGTAAACAAACAAACAAACACCAACAAACAAACAATGTGGGCCCTCACTATCTGCTGGGGTTTGATTCCAGGATCCCCCATGGATATCAAAATTCATGGATGCTCAAGTCCCATTTTGTGCAGTGGTATAGTAAAATGGCATCCTTTATTAATGGCAAAATCAAAGTTTGCTCGCTGGATTTTTGTTGTGGGGATGGTGGTGATATTTTTGAGCTGTGGTTCATTAAATCCATGGATGCAGAATCCATGGATATGGAGGGCTGGCTGTAAATAAACAGCTGAATTAAATTGTAAATGTTTATTATAAGTTAGTTATTATATATATATTAGTTGTTTAGTTAGTTATTGTAAGTTATTATATATATTCATATGTATGTATGTATGTATGTATGAATGAATGAATGAAATGGTTAAATTGGAAAACTGCAATGGTTTTCCAGAGGGTACTACCATGCTACCAGTCTGCAAGGCAAAGTATCCTGCCCCCCCGCCCAGGGAAGACAAGAAAAGTGTGTGTGTGTGTGTGTGTGTGTGTGTGTGTGATTTTCCCTCCTTGCCATCAATTCTGGGCAGCCACATTTGGTAGTGGCAAATAGGTAGGGTAGCAAGGGTGGTAAAAAGAAACTTGTGGGTTGCATATGGTCTATGGATCATGTATGGTTCACCCCAGATTCACATGGAGGAGCCAGAGGCTGAACTGGAAAACCGTCAGTGTGCAAAGCATTTATCACTAGTTTATTTCCAACATTTATACCCCACTGTTCACTTTGAAATTCAGTTCACAGTAAAACCCAGGCGGGACATATCACTGTTGAAAAGGATAAAATGATCAAATAAGAAAATGGTACAATCCACGATAAAATGAAATCACTGATAAGGTTTGTAATTAGGGAAACTGCCTGGGTGAACAGGTAGGTCTTTGACCAATAGTGGAAACATTCAAATTTGGATGTTGCCCGATTTCAACAAGATACCTTCTAACTGTCCTGACGTGGCAGGGACAAACCTGATTAATCCTCTGTTGTCCCACCTTCTCAACTGTCTTCAAAATGTCCCAGTTTCTCTCTCCTCCCATTTCCCCCCTTTGTCCTCAGCTTATTTCAGTTACTGCAAACTGAGTTCAAACTGCAGAAGTAGTTTGCATCCAGTTAATTCAGTTGGGTGGGGAGAGGAAAGGAGGAGGCAGGATTCTGCCCTTCCCAGGAAGCTCAGGTGAAAGCAAACTCCTGTGGTCTCTCCTAGCTTGTCTGTTCTCCTTCATTCAGAACTTTTGTCATCTGGACCAAACTCTGATTTTGCTCGGCCACGCGCGTCCCAGTTTTCATCTGTGAAACGTTGAGTGGCGCGTCCCTTAGGTCTCGGCCGCCTTCACCTCACTTGCCCCACAAAAGGGTTAAGGGGTGGTGGCACTATTTGATTAATAGACAGACAGGCGTCAACATGGCCCATTTGAATTCCTGGGTCTTTCGGTTTTCTTTCCCTGATAAGGGGAGACCAAAGTCCTCTTGCTGCGGCTCAAGAGGACAAACAGAGCCCCCCAATGGAACAGTTATTAATACGAGGCCCGTGGGTTTGGCTCGCTGTTGCTCAGCAACCTGTAGGCTTTCACACACTGATCAATAACACCTCATTTGCTCGAGTGACAGGACGGCCTCGGAGCTGGCCTGGCAGGCTTTTCTTGGGACTCCTGCCTGCCCCAATGGTTGATCCTTAACACACTGGCGGCACTAGAAAAACGCCACCCTAAGTAACCCACAAGCATCGAGAGAAAAATTAATATTTTTTTTTAAAAAAATTAAATATTTATTTATTTATTTATTTTTGCAGCAGGGGTGGCTCACATGTGGCCACCTTGAGGGGAGGTGCAGCCCCAGAAAGTGTTTTCGTGGCCCTTCGCCTGTCCAGCTGCCCAAATCCAGATGGCTCCAAAAGTGAGGTGCAGTCCTCCCTCCACATTTGCTAGGGCTAGGGCCACAGGAGCCCTGGGAAAGTGGAAAAAACGTGAATAACTGGACTCTTTCAAATCATATTTTAACACACACACAAAAGTATGATCACCGTATTCAACCCACCGTGGATTCCTTTTGAGGTATCAGGGTGCCTTCCCAAGGCAGAAGTGGGGGGCTGCTGGGGCTTCCTGACACCCCCACTGCTGCCCCACACCATTTTTAATAGGCACTTATTAGCCTCATTTGCAGTTTCTCAGTCACATGAGGCTTGTAGTCCCTATTAAAAATGGCCCAGGGAGGCAGCGTTGCTGACAGCAAATAATCTGTGAATAATCAAATCCGCAAAATGAAACCCGCAAATGTGGAGGGCTGACTGTAATAGCCTCTCCCAGTAGCCGCTTTCATATCACATGGTTACAGTCTGATTTCACTTTTATCTGTCATGGTTGCATCAAATGGAAACCAGGAATTTGTAGCTTGCAAACTCTCCAACTGTCTTGCTTCAGCAGGGACAGTCCTGATTAATCCTGTATCATCCCACTTTTCCAGCTGCTTTTAAAGTGCTCCAGTTTCTCTCTCCTCCTTCCACCTTCTTCTCTGTCTCAGCTTATTTCCCTTGCTGCAAACTAAATTCAGAGTGCAAAAGTAGCTGCCACTCAATAGATTCATCAGGGAGGAGAGGAGAAGATGGGGGAAAATTTTGTCCTTCCTAGCAGGCTCAGCCAAAAGAAAAGTGCTGCAGCCTATTGTAACTTGTGTGTTCTTTGGCCAGTATTCTACTCAGTAAAGTATATTGCTTTCTCCTGGCCCAAACTTGATGGAAGCATCATCATTTCACCAGCAGAATGGACTTCCTTCTTCCCAAGCAGTAGAAAGCAATAGGAAAAGAGAAAGTATGCATTGCAGATAGATTCATTCAACCAAAGAAACTGCAACTGCCTCGAATTTGCAAGACCTGAGCGGGGGGGGGGGGCATTCTTTCAGAGGGATGCCAGGGGTTGAATTCAACCTGATGGCACATATCAAGAACAACAAAATATCTAACAAAAAGCAGGATATGAAAGCAAAAGAAAGAAAGAGAAATACCACCATCACATACACACTTGTTGCTGTTGTTACCTGAGGTCAGGTTGGCTTTGATGTAGAGCCAAAGAACAAGGTGGAAATGCTCTCTTGAGGGCATTTCAGAGCCTTTTTTTTAAAAAAAATTATTTATTTTTTGCCAGGGAGAGGGGTTCCTCAAAGGGTAAGACCTTCTAAAATGCCCTGGGCAACTAATAAGGCCCCATAGTGTCCGACTATTGCCTATCCTGATTTCAGTGCAGTGGAGACTGTAACTTATAAAAGAAATATTAGTTACTCTGCAGAAAATAATGCTCTCTGTGTAAAACAGCCGCCTGCAAATTTTGGGCAGAATAAGTCCCAAATTGTGCCAGCAGGCTTCAAAAATGGCAATTTTCAAAGACCTTCTTGCGGTGGAAGAAAACAGCTAAAATTACTTGTTGCTTCCTTCAAGAAGAAAATTACTGAAAAATTACATCCCTAATTAAAAGCAGAGCTCAGGAAAAGAGATTCTGCCTAACCATTAGGAAGAATTTCCTGAGAGTAAGATCGATTCACCAGTGGACTACTATTTGAAGGGATGTCATGGGGAAGATGGAGCAAACCTGTTTTCTGCTGCTCCAGAGATTAGGACACGTAGCAATGGATTCAAACTTCCGGAAAAGAGATTCCATCTTAACCTAAGGAAGAAGTTCCTGATGGTAGGAGCAATCTGACAGTGGAGTATGCTACATCGGAGTGTGATGGAGTCTCCTTCTTTGGAGGTTTTTAAACAGAGGCTGGATGGCCATCTACTGGGAGAGCTTCGATTGTGTATTTCTGCCTGGTATGGGGTTGGACTGGATGGCCCTTTTGGTTGATTCCAGCTCTAAGATCCTGTGATTCTATGAAAATTACTATCTTGAAATACAACTCTCAGAATTCTCCCAGTCAGCATGAATGCTGAAAAAAGGCACGCTCGCAGTATCCACAGCATTTTCAAGTCAAATGTATTTCAATATATAACCTTCTCTTTTTGGCTTGCCAAGGAGTGTGGTTACAGAAGGGGAGCAAAATAAAGGCATTGCCCCTAAGTAAGAATTCTGTCCTCCTAACTATGAAATTTTCCTTCAACTCATAAGTTACAGTCATCCTTCTACGGCCATTTCCGCACTAGACTGTTATAAGCGCTATGATTCCACTTGCAACATCCTATGGAATCCTGGGGTTTGCAGTTTAGGGAGGGGCCAGCCGGCCCCTCCCGAAACTGCAAACCCCAGGATTCCATAGGATGTTGCAAGTGGAATCATAGCGTTATAACAGTCTAGTGCGGAAATGGCCTATATTTACAGGTTTAAACATTCACGGATTTGATTATCTGAGAGTTTCTCCAACCCCTGCCCCCCAACTGCTTTTTTGTTTGTTTGTTTATTCCAATTTCAACTTTATTGCTTTTCCTGTTTTGATTCAAATTATTTAATTTTGAACTGACATTTTGAATACATTCTTTTAAACGCTGAAAGTTTTACGATAGCCAAGTTTCCATTTCAGACAAAGTAGGAAATAGATAAAAGAATCAAGTATCTGACAAACTAAGGAGACTGTTTTTCACTTGATTCAAAGGTTGTTTCCAGAAGTTAAGTGTGTCGTATAGCTGTTGCCGCTGCTGTTTTCCAAAGATCCGATGCGTGCCATGACTGGCAACTACTTTTCTCTGCATTTGGTCAATTTTGCAATGCATGAAGGGCAGTAGAAAGCAAGGAGATCTCATTTGACATCATGCAACTGTTTTTTTTTTCTAGGGAAACCTTCCATGTCGGGGGAATCTGATCAGGCCACGCAGTCCTTTAAAAACTTGCCTCTGGTTCTCCTCCTCCACCACCAGCTGCTGCCAGGCCAGCTAAGGATGGATTGCAGGCTAATTTCTCCCCGATGCCCTCTCCGCCCGCCTAGGAAGGAGATGGGCAAAAGACAAGAAGTAAAGGGCCAGCATGCCAATTCACCCCCTTTCCCTGAGAATTTCTCCAACCCCTACACCCCCGACCTCAAGTGCTTTTTATCAAGAGGAACCTTCCCTCTTGCCAGCTCTGATCAGGCTGTGCAGCCCTTTTAAAAACCCACTTCTGGTCCTCCTTGTCCTCCTCCTCCTCCACCAGCTATTATCTGGCCAGCTAAGGAGAGATTGCAGCATCCCAAACCATTCCCGACGCCTTCCCACACCCAAGGAAGGGGATGAGAGAGGAATGACCTCAGCCATTTCCGCACTAGACTTTTATAGCGCTATGGTTCCACTTGAAATATCCTATGGAATCCTGGGGTTTGCCGTTTCGGGAGGGGCCAGGCAGCCCCTCCCGAAACTGCAAACCCCAGGATTCCATAAGATGTTTCAAGTGGAATCATAGCGCTATAAAGGTCTAGTGCGGAAATGGCCCTCGTTTGGACCCTGGATGCCTGTTCTCCCCACCATGCCTCAGCCCCCTTCCCACAGACATACACACACACATTTCAATATTTGTAATTTTTCTACTTTTGCAAGGGTCCTGTGCCCCTACCCCTAGCAAATGTAGAGAGATGACTGTAGTAGCATTGCAGAGAGTCAGGCATTGAACATTATTCCACCTAGAAGAACTGCAAAGATTTTTTTTTAATTTTTTAAATTAAAGTTTACATTAAACATAAAAAAAAAACCCTTCCCCACTTCCGTCTTTTCCCCAATTGAATCTGCTTATTTCTCTTCATACATGCATATTTTAACCATAACAGTAGTCTTTCATTATTACATTGTACATCTTACATTAATGCATTACTACTTGTAACATATCTTATACATTATTACTTTCTTTATTTGCATTGTTACTTTCTATCTTATTTCTTTATCCAATTCAATACTTCTCTCCATTCCCTTTCAAAGTTCTGGATAGGTTTATTTTTCAATAAGAATGCTAATGTTTCTGTTTCTACCATATCCAGTACCTTGAGTTTCCATTCTTTTATATCTACATATTCCCTTTTTTTCCCCAGTATTGTGCATATGTCAATCTTGCAGCAGTTATCATATATAACAATATCTTCTGATGACATTTTATTTCTCTTTTTTGCCCAAACATATTTAACAAATAAAACTCTGGCTTCATCTCAAACTTAAAATCATACATTCTGTGGATTTCATCATGAATTTCTTTCCAAAATTTCTTTGCTATCTTACAGGTTCACCACATATGAAAAAAGGATCCCTCCTTTTCAGACCGCAAAGGACTGTTTGCTGTGTTGGCATTATCTTGATCAGCGGTTCTCAGCCTGGGGTCTGTGGAGCCCCAGAGGGCCGTGATGTCTTCACAGGGGGTCTGCAAGGGCTTGAAGAAATGTTATGAACTTTTACAGTCGAAAAAGAAAGGAAGGAAGGCAGGTGAACAGACGGATAGTCATACATTGATTTCAAAGAGCAGGAACCTTTTGCTGATGGCAGACATCATTTGTACAGTTTCTTTACAATACCTACCATTCAAAAGTTTCGAAACTGATAGCAAAAAAATGTACTCAGCATTTCCAACTTCTGTGTGCAGTGGTAACATGCAAGTGAAATACGCTGCGTGGCTGAGAGAAAGCACGTGACATTTCTTGCTGCCATACATACAGCCAGAAGCTGCCTTAGGTCTTGGTGGTCCATGGCAACAAAAGATATTTAAAGG
Organism: Cyclura pinguis; assembly: GCA_030412105.1. Taxonomy (NCBI): domain Eukaryota; kingdom Metazoa; phylum Chordata; class Lepidosauria; order Squamata; family Iguanidae; genus Cyclura; species Cyclura pinguis. The sequence goes on along the minus strand of CM059599.1, from coordinate 8,170,677 downwards.
GGGTCCATGGTAAAAAAAAAAAAAAGGTTAAGAACCACTGCTCTTGATCACTTTGGCTGCCCACTTTTTTGGAATGCTTCAACTGAAGTTTTGAAGTTTGGACACTGAAGAAGAATATCCCTTGTGAAGTGAATTTTTTTTGGAGGAGGAGAATGCCTTTATTTCTGAACTCATGTTGCTACACCCCAGCCTGCTCCCTGGTAGAAAAACTGTCATGTTTACTCCAGTAACTATGTGCAGAAGTCCTTTCTTTTTAACTGCCAAAGAGAGAGAAGCCAATTAAGTAGGGTTAGGAAAGATCAACAAGCTGCAGTCTTTTGAGAGAACTGATTATTTCAAACAGAGCCTGAAAATCAGTGCGGACTCTCCCTGTCCAAACCCACCTACTCTCCAAGGATAGGAGAAGGCACCATTTGCCCAAATTTTCGCAATCTCCACTGGGAATGGTTATAGAAGTGATTAAAGCTACAGCGCCCATCCCTTTGCCTCGTTCTCCTCATGAATAAAGCCCACACTGAGCTTTTGCTAGTAGAGGAACTGCATCCAAGCCAGGGCATTACCTCAGCACCATGGAGCTGATAAGAAAGAGAAGCACAATGGAGTGTTAGCGGCATAGAAAAACATTGCGTGGATAAGCCAGGCTCCCCATAGCCTGGGCGAGGTAAAATGCTATTGTCTCCCAGCTGAGTCACTGGGCGATAGGCCATCGTAGAAAGCAAAGGAAAGGTCAAAACTTGTGTCTGTCTGTGTGGGAAGAAGGTCTCCTTTGGTGATTTTGGAGATGGAGGCACACTTTGATGGGCTGATTGATTGATTTACTGGAAAAAAGGATCCATATGCAGTCAGACCAGGTTATAGAGGAGGAATGACTCATCAGCAAGTCCTAGATGAGATTCCCAAAGGCAAGGAATGCTGGGAGTTGATGTAACAGTTTGTGTAATGGTTCCTGGATGGTGCCCCAGTGCAGTTCCACCCTCAGGCCACATGGCCGCTCCTTGGCTCAGGAATTCCCTCTTGCTACCACATGGTTAACTGCCTTGAGTGCTTTCAAGTCGTTTCCCACTTACAGCAACCCTAAAGCAAACCTATTACTGGGTTTTCTTGGGCTCAGAATGCAGGAGCCACCCAAGGTCACTCAGTGGGTTTTCATGGCCAAGTGGAGAATTGAAGCCTGGTCTCCAGGGCTGTAGTCCAACACTCAAACCACCATGCTGGCTCAACTGCCATTACCTTCCCTCTTTGCTACACTCCCTTCAGCTTCCCAGACCTCCCCATGTATAAGCTGGTGGACCACTGCACTCTACCATCTTCACATGAGATCTTTGCCAAAGTGGTACTGGCTGGCATCCTGTTGGTGCCGTATGTACACCTCAGTTTTCATAGGCTATTTTCGCATGAGAAAATTTTCGCCGCCTGGCCCCTCCCGAAACTGCAAACCCCAGGATTCCATAGGATGTTGAAAGTGGAATCATAGCGCTATAACAGTCTCGTGCAGAAATGGCCTTAGACATGCAGTTGTATTTGTTTGGCCAACGTCTAACAGACATCTTCAGCTCATGGAATCATAGAAACCTGGACCACAAGGGCCATCTAGTCCAACCCCCTGCCAGGCAGGAACAAGCAACAAAGGCACTCCTGAAAGATGCTTATCCAACCCCTTCACAAAGACCTCCAAAAGATAAAAGAGTCCACCAACCTAAGAGGCAGTCTATTCCAGTACTGAGCAGCTCTTACAATAAAAAAAAAAGTTCTTCCTGATGTTTTGGTGGGATCTCCTTTCTTGTAATTTGAATCCATGGGTGCATATTCTAATCTCTAGAGCAGCAGAAAACAAGTTCTTTCTCTCTTCCCCATGACATCCCTTCAGATATTTAAAGATGGCTATCATGTCATCTTTCAGCCTCCAGGCTAAACATACCCAGCTCCTTAAAAATACCCACATCCAGTTCATGGCTGCAGTATGTAGAGTTTCTCATGTGTAACCACTTCAGATGGGCCTAAATCCTATTTATTAGTCCTGCCTGGAGTAGAACCATTCAAGCGATGGATTTACTTGTGTGTTGACTCACCATTTAACACTTGATTTGATAGACCTACTCAAGTTGGGATTAATGAAAATGATTCCAGCTATGCAGTTACACTTTCTTGGTTGATGCTGAACTCTTTTTCAGTGCTTTCATTTGAATCGCTGGGATGTCAACAACCACCACTGCACTCTCCCCATTGTACAAAGGGGCAATAAACAGAGACATTGGCAGGTATCCCACTTGTTGCACTCGGTCAGCAGAAGGTGGTTGAGTGCAGCTATCATTTTACTCTGTGAGTGTAGACTTTTTTAAAAAAAATTAATTTATTAAAATATTTATTGTTAACTGCCATCAAGTTGAGTTCAACTTATGGTGACCCTATGGACGAGAAATCTCCAAGTCACCCTGTCCTCAACTACCCTGCTCAAGTCTTGCAGATTCAGGGATGTGTCTTCCTTGAGTGAGTCTATCCATCTGTAATGCACTCTTCCTCTTTCCATACTGCCTTCCACCTTTCCCACCATTCTTGTCTTTCCTACTGAGTCATGTCTTCTAATGATATACCCAAAGTAGGACAGCCTCATTTTGGTCATCTTGGCATCTAGGGAGAATTCAGGCTTGATTTGCTCTAGGACCCCTTCTTAGGAGTCCAGGGTACCCACAAAACTCTTCACCAGCACCACATTTCAAATGAGTTTTCTTCCTATCAGCCTTCTTCACTGTCAAGCTTTCACAGCCATACACAGAAATGGGAAATGTGTCGGCATGGGCAATCCTAACTTTAGTATTCACTGATATAGCTTTACACCTCGGGATCTCATCTAGTTCCTTCATAGCTGCCCTTCCAAGTCCGGGAGCCTTTCCGCACTACACTGTTATAGCGCCACCCGTCCCCTCCCGTAACTGCAAATCCCAGGATTCCACAGGGTGTTGAAAGTGGAATAATAGCGCTATAACAGTGTAGCGCAGAAAGGACACTAGTCTTCTTCTGATTTCTTGTCTACAGTCTCCATTCTGATTAGACTGAGCCAAGGTATGGAAAATCCTGAACTATTTCAGTGTCTTCTTTTTCTACTTTAAGGTAATGTAAATCATCTCTGGTCATTATTTTTGTTTTCTTACTGTTCAGCTGTAAACCTGCCTTTGCACTTTCTGCCTTGACTTTCTTCAGCAGTGATTCCAAGTCTTTGCTATTTTCTGCTAACAGTATGGTGTCAGCTGAGTATCTTTAATTGTTGATGTTTGTTCCTCTGAGTCTAATCCTGCTTTGTGTATGATATGTTCAGTATGCAAGTTGAACATGTAGGGTGATAAAATGCAGCCTTGCCTGACCCCTTGCCAACTGGGAACCATTCCATTCCTCCATATTCTGTCCTGATAGTAGCCTCTTGTCCTGAATATAGCTTAAGCATCAGGACAATCAATAGCTGTGGCATGCTAATTTCTTTAAGAGTGATCCATAGTTTTTCATGATATATACAATGAAAGGTTTTGCTATAACCTATAAAGCACAGGCTGATTTTATTCAGAAATTCTTTGATGCGCTCCATTATCCAATGTATGCTTGCAATAGGATCCCTAGTGCCTTTTCCTTTTCTGAACTCAAGTGAGACATCTGGTATTTCTTACTCCATACATGGTAAAAGAATGTAGAATTTTGAGCATCGCTTTGTTTACCTGTGAAATTAAAGCAATGACCATGTGGTTACTGCAAAAACTGGTGTCCCCTTCCTTGGAAGCTGGAATGTATATCAAGAGTTTGCAATCTGTAGGCCATTCTTTTGTTTCATATTTGTTGGCAGATTTTAGTTAGAACTACAGTAGATTCTGTACCTTGAAACAGCTCTATTAATATGCCATCTGTTCCTAGCGATTTATTTCTCCCAAGTGTTCTGGGTGCAGCTTCCACTGCATTTTCTATTACTGGAGGTTCATGTTGAAATGGTTCTCCCTTGAATGAATTGGTCATCCTTTCATCTCTTTTATATAGTTCTTCTATATTATACACCTCATATTTACATTTTACAATGTAGGATCTTGCCCATTAATGGCCCCAAACATCAGCCTATCATCCCTCATGACACAGAGCACAAATCTCTGCCAAGGGATGTACGTGCTTGGCACTGTCAGCAGAATGCTTAAAATGGTTCGGCAATATCATTCCCCACACATACACACACTCTCCATCTACTCATATAGCAGCTGTCTGCTTGCAGCTTGGCTCTGCAATTTGATTCCATTTTATTTTTATTTTTGTCTCCGTTATCATTTCCTTTTGTTATCTGCCCTTTGTCGGGTCCTCTCCTGAGCCAGGGAAGGAAGGAGCCTTCTTTCTCCCTCTTCTTGGACAATTTCCCCATCCTTTTCCTCCATCAAGGAGACAAAAGCCAAACAAGGATTTAACAAATTGGACATTTCCCTTTTCCCGCTTTGCCACTCATTTTCCTTTCTGCATTTGTCTATATCTGTATGTGTGGATCTCTAACTGCTCTCTATCTGCCACCCTGTTTTTAAATAACCAACTGGGAATATATCACAAGAAATGAATTTGAGACTTACAATAATTCACCCTGTTGTATTCGCAGTAGCTCCAATGTAAGCACAGTGATGAATCGGTTTTATTCTGAACTTTAAAGAACTCAGTCAAAGTAGGGAAGCTATTTGGGGGACCAGGTTCAGCAGCTTGGACAGCTCATTTAAAGTTCAGACTAACAGCCAGCACAGATTCACAATCCCCAAGGAAATGCAAGCTACCAGCTGCCAAAGGATACAACAAACCTTTGCTGGAAGCAGTAAGTAATTACTTGACTTAGAGTGGATTATCCAATTGTACTACCAGAGATTGTAAAGGTACTTTTAAAAGCAACTAGTCACAACTGCAAAGTGATCAATTTATTAACTCTTATAAATGTATAATTTCTAACAATTCATTAGTCATCATTATTGTTACAATTTTTAGAAAGGTTTTTCTTTCATTATTCCCATCTTAGGAGAAAAGAGATATATGCATTAAATACATACATACATACATACATACATACATAAATAAATAAATAAATAACATTCACAAAATCATAGAGTTGGAAGGAGCCTCATGGGCCATCAGGTCCAACCCCCTGCTCAATGCAGGATTTACATCTAGAGCATCTCTAGCAGGCAGCTGTCTAGCCTCTTTTTGAAGATATCCCAAGGAGACCTTACCAACTCTCTAGACAATTGGTTCCATTGCTGAACCACTATTGCTGCCAGTAAGTTCCTTCAAAAGTTGAATTGAAATCTACCTTCCTGTAACTTCAGACCATTAGACTTGGTCCTACCCTCTGAGGCAGCAAAGAATAGGCCCACCCCTTCCTCTCTGTCACAGCCTTTGAGGTCTTTAAAGAGTGCGATCATGTCACCTGTCAGTCTTCTTTTTACCAGGTTGAAGATGCCTTCATCTTCATATGTTTTGTTCTCCATATCTTTTATCATCCTTGTTGCCCTTCTCTGAGCCTGCTCCAACTTGACTATATCCTTCTTAGAATGAGGCACTCAGAAATGAATGAATTACTCCAGATGAGGCCTGACCAGCACAGAATATATTGGGACTATTGGGACGATTACTTCCCTTATCTTGGAAACTAAGTTTCTATTAATGCAGTCTGAAGTAGATTTGCCTTCTTTGCTGCAGCATCTCACTGCTGGCTTGTGTTCAATTTATGATCAACAATCAACGTCCTTTTCACATATAGTACTGCTGAGTCATGCATCCTCGAATCCTATACCTGTGCATTTGGGTTTTGTGGCCTAAATGAGCACACCCCAAAACTGGAGAATTTGTACCCTTGACTTCCACCTGGAGAAGGCCCCCAAAAGTTGGAGATCCAGGACCTGGCTGTGAGATACAGCAATCCTGTGATGCTTAATGAACATTCTTAATGACATTACTAGTCTCAAGCCCATGACATCACTAGGGACTGTCCCTAAATTTCAGGTTTAGGTTATGAAATCTCTGAACCTGGGATAATCTTGACCTGGTAACCCTAAAGAAGGCCCTAACCTTTGGCTATTACTGTAGTTAGGTTGTTTTCTGCTGCCCCGGAGACTAGGATACAGAGCAATGGGTTCAAACTACAAAGATTGCATTTAAACATTAGGAAGAACATTCTGGCAGTAAGAGCAGTTCAACAATGGAATATGCTGCCTTGGAATGCAGTGGAATCTCCTTCTTTGGAGGTTTTTAAACAGAGGCTGGATGTCCATCTGTCAAGAGTGCTTTGACTATGTATTCCTGAATTGTAGGGGGTTGGACTGGATGGCCTTTGGGGTCTCCTCCAGTTCCAGGATTGTATGATTCTACTGCACTTTTTGAGTGGGAGAATGGACACCCAGTAACAATTTCTTTAAAAATGCCCTGTCCAAAACACTGATGGCTAAAGACAGATGTGGCAAAACAAGAGAGAATATCCAATGCATTTTGGGGGGGACCTGAGTTCTCTCTTTAGAGTTCTACGTCATCTGGAAAGAGATCTGGCAGATTTATCTGCCTTTGGAGATGAAAGAGGCCAAAATGAAGCTTTTATGTTTTCTTCCAAGCCTCTTTCAGTGGGCAGACCTTCCACCTGCCTTGACCTTGATGGCTTATCGGCAGGAAGATGCTGATCCCCACATCTTGTATGTACCACCTCCCCTTCCACTATTCCGTTCACCCAGACCACCTCAGACCACAAAGCGGCCACTTCCCTCATTCCCCAAGGCCATTTCAGGCGTTTGGGCTTGGGGGAGGCTTTTGCAGGGACTGGAATTCAGACTAAACTTTCCTTTCTGCCTGCTGCTCTGTCAAGGCCGTGAGACCTTCTCCCATCCGTTTGTTTGGAAACGGTAGACCTGTCCTTCCTTTGAGAAGCCTTGTGGAGGCTTAGGGGTCTGAAAGAGAAGAAAGGGGTTCTTGTCATCATTGCTCAGGATGCCAGCGGGACGAAGCAAAAAAGGAAGGCCACAGGGCCAGCCCTGTAGTGGGGCAGAGTGAGGTTTTTGCCTCAGGCAGCAAATGCTGGGATGTGGCAGCAAGGAACTGGATAAGAGAGAACGAAGAGTGACAGAGCTTCTCTTGTGATCTCCCCACCACTGCTAACCCTGGTCTCTTCACAGTGGGGAAGAAGATATCATTCCCAGTGAAAGAAAACTTTCAGCTGCCAGTCTAATTGGCATTTGTACATAGAAAGGGAAGAGATGCCATTTTTATACCTTCCAACCACCCCAATTTGCAGTCTCAATTAATCCTCTGTCATCCCACTTTTTCAGCTGCTGTTGAAATGCTCCATTTTCTCTCTTCTCTCCTCACTTCCCTCCTTTGTCCCCAGCTTACTTCAGTTGCTGCCGACTGAGTCCAAACAGCAAAAGTTCTTTAAGAATCATAGAATCAAAGAGTTGGAGAGACCACAAGGGCCACCCAGGCCAACCCCTTGCCACACATGAAAGCACTCATGGCCATCCAGGCTCTGTGTAAAAACCTCCAAAGAGAGAGACTTCACTACATTCACAGATAGTGTATTCCACTGTCAAACTGATCTTACTGTCAGGAAATTCTTCTTAAAGTTTAGGTGGAATCTCTTTTCCTGTTGCTCCTTGTCCTAGTCTCTGGAGCAGCACAAAACAAGCCCACTCCGCTCCCTCCTCGACATGGCATCCCTTCAAATATTTGAACATGGCCATTATGTCCCCTCTTAACCTTCTCTTCTGCAGACTAAACATACCCAGCTCCCTAAACAGCTCTTCATAGGGCATGTCTTCCTTCAGCTGAGTTTGCAGGAGGAGAAGACGGGAGTGGGCAGAGTCTTGTTCTTCTCAGTAGGCTCAAGCAAAAGCAAACAGCTGCAGTCTCTCCTAGTTTGTCTGTTCTTCCTCATTCAGGCCCTTTCCGCACTATACTGTTATAGTGCTATGATTCCACTTTCATCATTCTGTGGAATCCTGGGATTTGCAGTTTCGGGAGAGGCATTTAGGATTCTCAGCCAGGGAGTTCTTTGGCCTCGGTAAACTACAAACCCCAGAATTCCACAGGACGTTGAAAGTGGAATAACAGCACTAGAACATTGTAGTGCGGAAATGGCCTCAGAAGTGAGAGAATGTTGCCTGGGGTGGGTGGTGGCCCCCATGTGGATGGCTGTGTGAATCTGCTCTGGATTTTAGTCTGAACTTTAAAGGAGCTCTCCACAAAAATATTATTAATTACTTACTATTACTATTTAGAGACCTCTTTTTGAGTTCACATGTAAACAAGAGATCTACCACCCATGAAAATGCTCTGCCCCTTGGAGACAAATTGTTCAAGTTTGGACTAAAACCCGAAACAGATCCACCACTCATGGAGACGTGAGCCACCAGCTGCCACTGGGGAAGGCACAGCATTCAGTGTAGCTCCTGCTGCTACTTCCAGGTTGCTAAAAATCCACGCCCAGTTTCCCTTTTTCTTTTCAGGTGAATCTATGCAGCCCACCTTCCCCATAGCTCTCCACCTTTACTGCCATTTTTGGGGGAAGGCGGCCATCTGAAGTTTGAGGCAGGCCAGGCAGACGGGTCGCCATCCGTCACAGGCTATGGAGGCATTTGGAGAGGCCCAGCCATTCCGTTGCAGAAACATTCCTTCCACCCCAGCCCTCCTCTCCATTCGAGTGGGAAGGGGAGAAAGAGGCAGAGATAAGGGCCTGGCTAATTTGTCTTTTTTAATTGGCTCCGAATACTTGAATGAAAGCGTTTTTGTTATCCTTGGCTCGGCCCTGGCTGGCGTCCAGAGTCCCGGGCTGCGCCAAAGCGCTTCTGATGAGCCAGCCGCTGATAAATACTCTACAGTATTTTGATTGACTCCATTTCAGGTCCTCTGCATCAGAGGTGTGAGGGGAGACTGTTGGATTTTTTGGTTTTTTTTAGAAAGGGGGGTTTATATTCATTCTTCCCACAGTCACTCAGGATTTAGGATTCTAAGGCCTCAAGGCTCAAGCAGAGGAGACCCACTGAATCATTGGGATTTCCTTAACTGTTGATTTACCCTTCAACACTAGATTCAGTATCTGTGCTCTACTTCAATCTGCCAGTTTAGGTTTGTCCTTATGATCCAGAATTTGAGACCTAGGCCATTTCCACACTAGACTGTTATAGTGCTATTATTCCACTTTCAACATCCTATGAAATCCTGGGGTACATGCAGAGTGTTTTCCCCCCGAGAAGTAAATGTTTTAAAATAAGGAAAAGGAAAGAGCGAATGGAGGTCCCATTTAATTCTCACTATTGATAGACATAGACAGACCTTGCGTCATCCTCCATGACCTTGGTCTAATGTTTTTAAAGCCATCAAGACCCTCTAAATAAATGTTATAAATCTACTTTATAAAAGTCAAAGTTTGTATGTTTGTTTGTCTGTGTCAGGCAAAGACCCCATATGATTGATTGTGTCAGGCAAAATCTTCATATGATTGGCTGCGTGAGAAGATTCTGTGGAATCCTGGGGTTTGCAGTTTAGGGAAGAGACTTTAGAATTCTCAGCCAGAGAGCTCTTGGGTCTCAGTCAACTGTGTCTGTCTGGAATAGGCCAGTTGCTATGGAGGTGAGGCCTAGCAGCAAGGAGGAGGGCGGCGTATTTCAACAGGAACCCAACCTTTATATGTAAATAACTCTGAATACAGATTGGACTGGGGAATATGAGGAAAAGTCACAGGTACTGGACAAGACAGTTTAGGGAATTAGAGACACAGGATCTCAGTATTACCTATGAAGTAAGTATTACCTATGAGAAAATAAAATCCCAGGCAACACTGGCTATATACGCTCGTAAACCATAAAAATACAAGGACTCAGGAGAGCTTTACTCTTCCTAGAACAGATATTTGAACAGCAGAACTATTTCCTACCTGGCTACATGCTGTTAATTTACTAACAGAAGTACTTAATGTCATGTGAATTGGAAACTGATGTGTCACTGGGTGCTAGTTGACTTTTGACCAAGTAAGACATTGTTCTCTGACACTCCCCAGCAAAGCACTTTTCCCCTCCCAAATAATTGACTTCAAGCTCCAGAAGGTGATTTTTCTCTCCATCATCTGGAATTATTTCTTTTTCCCTTCCCCTTTCTCTTCCTCTACTTTTTCTCTTTCTTACGCTACCCCTGCACTGATTCAGCCTTTCCTTTGCTCGCTCACTCCTCGTTCTCCCATGACCAAGTAGCAGCACTTTTTCTCTCTCTCTCGCAACTAGCACAAGCATTTGGAGGCCCTGCAGAGAGATGAACCACATATAGCTACCTAGAGGCTCTCTGAAGAAATCAGAATAATGGGAGCTAACTATAGTTACCTCTATAGGGAAGGTGAGGAGTACATGCCACCTAGTGACTAAAAACGGTATTACAGGTGACAAGCAGATTTTAATCAACAAATTAGTTGGTCTGTTTTTAAAATGTAATCACTTCAAACTGCTTGCCTGTACAGTCCTCTCAGTACTCATTCAACATCTTTGGTATCTAGGTCCTGTAACTATTATCAAGGCAGACAAAGGGACACGTACTTTCTTTTAATGGTATATACTTGTTATATTTCTATTGTGCTTTTCTTCCAAAGAACTCCAGTTGATATATCAAGTCCTGTTCCCATTTTACCCTTATAGGAGGGGTGAGAAAAGTACAATTCCTGAAGCCACTTTTCAGTCTCTCAAAACGCCCAACCCCACTTTCAATAATTCTTTTCTGCACATTTTTTCCCCCGAAGTGCACGGAAACACACAAATCCTCTCCCCGAATCCCCTAGTTCCTCTCAAATATCTTCCCTTCCCTCCATTTCTCCTTCAAAATGGCAGCAAAATGGCAGGAGAAATGGTGAGAAAATAATGTATTTTGGTGCTTTAGCGGAGTGCAGCCAGTCGGGGGTGGAACATTGGCCCCCGCTCCCCCATGCAGTTGCGCATCCCTGCCTTACAACGACTCTGTGAGGTAGGTTAGGCTAAATGAAAATGGCCTATCCAAGGTTACCCAGTGGGCCCCATGGCTAGCAATTTAACCACCATACCTTGCTGAGTTGGCTTTCTGAGAGCTTCAGGGAGGGGAAAAGGAGTAAACTCAAATTTTTAAGACAAGAGACAGATGCTGTGCACTCACATACGGACTTTTCTTATCATCTTTTAACTTGGACTGAACTTCCAGAGGAGTTTAATGGTATAGTTTATATGCCTCAAATCTATTGTTTCTCCTAGCTGACTTGTGCGAAATACTGGAGTATTTAGAAAAAAGTTTGGTGCACAGATAAGCTGGAGGAGGAAAGAAAGGCAAATAAAGAGAATGAGGTGCAGGGAAAAGTTGGTCTTGCAAAATTAATACCCTGCATTCAGACAAAAGAAGTCAAGCAACAGTATCATTCATTTTCTAGAAAACTATTTTTGGTATGAGCTTAAAACTTTGGGTCTGCTTCTGTTGGCTAAGTCCCAACTGAATTCAGCGCTGCTGAACCAATTGTTTGATGTTGAGTCGACACATAAGTAAATTTCATTGTTTTAATGGGTCTACTCTAATTGGAATTCTAGGATTGAGAGCTTTGTGATATTCTTATTCAGGTGTATAACACAATGCAACTTAACAAGCAAAAACAAAACCCAAAGAAAATAACAGAGAGGACTGCAGGGTTTTAGAGAAAGCAGGGTAACAGGTGGTAGATGGATGTGTATTCTGAGGATTGAGAAATGCAACTTTTACAAACTAATAGGAAGACAATACCTCAACCGCACTCCAATGCTTTGTGTGCTTTGTATTGATGGACCACGAAGCAAAGCTGTGATGGCCAGTGGCTTCCATGTGTATGGAGTGGTGAATCCACTCTTGAGTTTTATCCCACACTTCCAATCAGCTATACAAGGTGTTGGACTCTAAAGGCATTCATCTCGTTTGATGACTTGTTTCTCAACATTTTGCTCTTTCGACTATTGTAATTTATAGACACATACAGTTCTTTTCACGTGGGATCCACTCTTTCCACAGTTCTCTCGCCTTCTTCTTGTATGGAACATGAGGGAATTATGGATGAATTCCCTCATATTCCCCAAAGGAAGAAGGCAAGAGGAGAAGACCTGATAAAAGACCAGGTTTCACTTTCCAACCAATTCCACTTGCTGACAGGGCTCTGGGAATGTCTGTTTCCTCCGAACAGTTTTAAATTTCAGTCTAAAACTCAGAGGAGACCTATTCGTAATCCATGCAAAAGCAGTTGAGCATTTCTGTCCAATGTGTAATGGCTGTTTACAGTTCAAGGGAGCAGAAGCAGAGCTGAGCATGCAGTGCTGTTGTGCATGGTTGCGCATGAATATTGCGCACATTTCCGTATGGTGGAAATATGCAGTGCAATCAACATGCATTGATTGTGGTTGCACATTGCTCAATGTGCAGGTAGATGCACATGCGAGTTTGGTTGTGCTTCACATAACTTCATAACTCCCTACTTGAGGCAGCATTGCACAACTGCCACATAACTCCATGAGCATAAGTAACTTTTATATGCCATTGATTTTCTCAATGGAATGCAAGAATGCTCAAATGAACACAACTTCTGAGAAGAAAGTTGTTTTTTATAATGTCTTTTTACCCTTGCCCAGCCTTTTTGTCCTCTATCTAGCTGGAAGATTTTTAGCAACATCAGTACTAGCAGGAGGATGAAGGCACTAGAGAGACACAGATTTTCAGTGACAGATTGCAAGAGTGCATCTGTAATAAATAAACCATAAAACTTGGGCTGGAAACAGTGGGGTTCTACTATAGTTGATTCTACCATAGCTGTCTTCTTGGCTACAACAGGCAAGGTAAGCAGCAGCTGCCTCCAGAACCCGGAACAGCAAAACAGATAGAAAAGAGGAAAGCAGATAAGCCTGCTTCACTATCTACCCCCAATTTTTTCTTTTTTTTAAAAAAAGTCTACATCTGGCCACCAAAATGGAAGACATGAGAAAAAAATAGAGGCTGGCAAAGAAATAAAAAAATCATTCCTGGATGCATATTGGAAAAAGCTTTTAGGTGGTCTTTAGAAGGTTCAAAATGTTTTTCTTTACTTCCGCAGGGCTTACCTGACCTGGTTGTTTCATTTCACATTGTGCGTATTGTTAGCTTTAGATAAAAAAAAAGCCTACTGGAACATGTTGAGCCGCTTTCCTTTTTTGTGGTGTGGGAACCTGTCACTCTTCTTTCCCTGTTCTTTCTGCCTCTGGTATCAAATTTTCTGTTGAAGCAGTTGTGCCCTAGAAAACATTGAGGTTGTTAACTGAAGTGTACCTGTAATGTTAACCGATTAAAAGCAAGGTTGTCTATTAAGTTTTACCTTTTCTTTAAAAATTACTTGATGATAGTCCCGTTCTCTGCTAAAATTTGGTGTGTCAACTAAATTGAGGTCCAGATCTTCAGTTCAAAACCCAGATGGGTCTTTGATCTTTTATTTCCTTGAAGCTTGCAGAAAACATGTCCTGCTTCCCCCACTTTCAAAACACAACTACCTTCCTATCTCCCCCCTCAAAAAAAAAACAAAAAAAAACACACCTCATCACTGGCCCAAAATTTGCCTCTTGCTAGGGTACTTTGCTACAACAGATAAGAAGAAATACGCGTCAAAGCTGCAGGTATTAATGAGGCAGGCTTTCCCTTAACTTTGTCCCAGCCAAGGCGATTAAAGGGCATTGCTTGCTAATGCAGCGCCTGTCATGAAATCGGGAATATTGTTTATATCCTCAAGATGTGGATAAAGGGCTCTGTCACTTCTGGCACCACTGTACCTCCCAGGAGATTACAGAGAACTGTGGCTGACACCGGCCAAGTTTGCTTTGATTGACACGCCGGGGAGGCATGGTTACTGTCAAGGAAGGCTTGGAAGGGGCTGGGGAGGAGGGAGGAGGCGGAAAGGGGCAGCGAATTTTGGAAGTATTTTTAGAAAACATCAAGAGGAGATCCTTGGCCCTGGGAATCGGCAAGGCAGGTTAATCCAGAAAGCACCAGCAACACCATGTCATAAATTCCAATCGTCCCAAATTGACAGAGACCGTCCCCATTAATCTTCTGGCTTCACTTTCCCTGATTCTGATTTACATACTTTCCTACCTTCCAAGGCCGTTTCTGCACCACACTGTTGTAGTGCTGTTATTCCACTTTCAACATCCTACGGACTCATGGGTTTTGCAGTTTACGGGGAGGAATTTGGAATTCTCAGACAGAGAGCGCTTTGGCCTCAGGAAAGTACAAACCCCGGGAGTCCACAGGATGTTGAAAGTGGAATAATAGCACTATAACAGTGCCATGCAGAAATGGCCCAAGCGTCCTGATTTGACAGGGACAGTCCTGGCTAATCCTCTGCTTTCCCACTTTTCCAGCTGCTTTTAAAATGTCCCAGTTCCTCTCTCCTCTTCCCGCTTTGCCCTGTGTCCTCAGTTTACTTCCTTTGTTGGAAACTGAATTACAAGTGGAAAAGTAGTTTACACTCAGTTAACTCAGCAGGGGTGAAGGGGAGGGAGGGGACAGAATCTTCCCCATCTTAGTAAGCTCTGGCAAAAGCAAACCTCCTCCTCTAGCTTGGGTATTCTTCCTCACTAGTAACGTTTGCCATCTTGTCCACACCAGGTAAGATTGGTCGTTCAAAGTTCAGACGAAAACCCAGGGTGGATTCACTGTTCCACAGGTATGGAAACAACCTGGCACATCCATAACCATGCAGTCTACAGCAGAACCAAGCAGCATATCCATGAGTGGTCAATAGAAGTGATAGTACCCCTCTATTCTGCTTTGGTCAGACCCCATCTGGAATACCATGCCCAGTTCTGGGCATTATGATTCAAGAAGGACAAGCTGGAATGTTGCCCTCCGGAGGAGAGCAAGCAAAATGGTAGAAGGCCTGGAAACCATGAAGGCCTATGAGGAGGGACTTAGGGAGCTGGGTAGGTTTAGCCTGGAGAAGAGAAGGTTAAGAAGCGACGTGATAGCCATGTTTAAATATTTAAAGGGATGTCATGTGAAGGATGGAGCAAGCCTGTTTTCTGCTGCTTCGGAGACTAGGACATGGAGCAATGCCTTCAAACTTCAGGAAAAGAGATTCCATCTAAACATTAGGAAGAACTCCCTAGTAAGAGCAGTTCGACGGTGGAACACACTTCCTTGAAGTGTGGTGGAGTCTCCTTCTTTGGAAGTTTTTAAACAACGATTGGATGGCCATCCGTCGGGAACGCTTTGGACTTGATGGCCCTTGTGGTCTCTTCCAACTCTACAGTTCTGTGATCCCATGCTTCGGATTATGCATTTCAGTTCTGAATCTAGATATGCACAAAACCAGTTGTGGGAAGCCACTACACAATATTTTATTGTTTTGTTTTTAAAATGCCTTACTGGCTTTTTGGAGCCATAGATTCCACAGTGTTTAGGGGTTTTTTTGTTTTTGTTTTTTGGCATTTCAGCCTAAAAATAAAGGGGGAAGGAATATCGCAGAATTTTAGAGTAGCCGCAAATTCAGTGCTACAGATGTGGGTCATGTCCAGAGCTTGGAACAGTCGCTTTTTGGACCACATTTCACAAGACCCTCAGTTGTGGGGGATTCTGGGAGTTGTTGTCCAAAAACAGTAGCTTTTCTGAGCTCCAATCTTGTCTCCCAAATTCCTAGCGTGATGTAATTCAAGTGCTTCAGACCGTGTCCTGAGCGCCTAACCCCTTGAAAAAGAAATGGCCTCCCTATGCCCCTTGATGTCCATGCTGCATTTTCAACATCCTTTTTCTTCCCTTGTTTATTCTGTCTGGTCACTGTCCTTCCTGTGACCGCGTGAGAATGATAACCACTTAGTTTTCAGTGTTTTTTTGCACTGAAACAGACTAACATGGCTGTCTCCCGGAAAATTATTTTGAAGTGTTATTTCAAATCCTGCAATCCAGCAATTAGTTGGAATTTTGGATTTTCAGCGTCAGTGTTTTCATCCAGCCTATAGGATCAGAGAATCATATCACAAAATCACAGGAGATAACTTCATTTCACAACCATTTTTTTTTGGCAGTGCTTGGAAAAAAGTTCCTTTTGGGGACTACAGCGCCCAGAATCCCCCAACCGTCACGACCAGTGGCTTTATGGCCATGATACGGCGGTTTGGGCCTTGGTCTATGACTCTAGAGACCAGGGTTCGATTCCCCGCTCAGCCGTGGAGACCCACCGGGTGATCTTGGGTACACCACTCACACCCCCCCCCCCAGAAAAGCACCCGATAAGTTTGTCCTTGTGTTGCCATACATCGGAAAGGATTTGAAGGCACGCAACAACACAAGAGCGTCTGCCTTGTATTCTTTCAATATTGTGTCTGTTTTGTATTGCGATACTCTTCTGGTTTGAATTATTTTTTTTCCCCTGTACGCTGCCCAGAGTACTTATCCTTAATGGGTAAAATAAGAATGCGATGAATAAATAAAAAGAAACAGGCTTTCTGGTCTTCCATCGCACGTGAAGAGCACAGATCGCTGGGTTTCATTCTTATTTCTCTCCTCGCCGAGAAGCGTTGGTCCTCCTGTCAGAGGAGAGAGACAAATTGGAAACGGCTCCTATCACCCCCTCAGAGACAAATGGCCGCCCTCTTGACAGGATATCGTAATGAGGAGATTAATTCCCCTCAGGAGTGGCTTCTGAGGGGAAATCCTTAACAACTTCGCTCAATCGGAGGAAACCCAGGGCCAGCAAAGTTCTGATGAGCTCCGTCCTGCCTCAGCATTTTCTGTCCGTCTGGAAGGTGGTCCCCAGACCACCAGGCGACAGATCTCTTGGTGTTTTCCCATTTTTTCCTGAATTTTCTGATTTATTTTCCTGAATGAAGGTTTATCTGTTCCACTCTTGTTTTATACTAACCAACCACTCCTTTGCATTTTGGGAGGGGGGGGCATTCTCCCAGCTTAGCACCTTCCCAGATGGGTTTGGGTTGCAACTCCCGTCATCCCCAGACCCTGGCCAGACAGGATCGGGGTGATGAGGGGTATAGCCAAAGTTTGGAGAGGGTTCTTTTTACGCCACAGTGCCCAGAATGGCCTAGCCGGTCTTGGCGAGCATGGAGAATTCTAGGAGCTGTAGTACTCCCCAAAAAGGAATTTTTCCAAGCTCTGTATATAGCCCAAGACATCTGTCAGGTACCGGGTTGGTTAGGTTGCTTTATGTATTCCCAGAGGACTACGTTTTGCTTCTCTTTCATAATTTCCCTTGCTTAAACATTTAAAAAACATTCAAGGGTGATTTTCCCATTTTGGAATGTTGCAATTCGTTTTTACGTTTTTAGAATTCATTTTTACATACAGGGGGCATCTGACCCATGGAGCTATTGCTTGTTCTTATACTCCCTGGAATTTTTACTATTTCCCCCCCATTCTTCTTGACTTTCACTGCATGATTTCAGGGGGCTGATAGATCCAGAATCTGACACATTTAATGTTAAATCCATTAAACACACACACAGATACGCCCACATCCCTACCTAATGACTTCGGTCTCATTGAGGTCAATGGTTCTACTTAAAGTGCTTCTGAGCCTGTCTCCAGCCCAGTGGCCAAGATCTTACGGACAGGTTGCACAGTGAAAAACTCTGCGTACAGATTTACACTGGAACTGTGCTGTGCAGCCCTTCTGTTAGATGCCATTTACGTGCAACTAAGCCAAAACACTGGATGTGCAACCTAAGGCACCTGTGCATCCATGCACAATGCCCTTTTGCACGTGAATTAACACTGCACATGCAACTCCACTTCCACAAACCTGATTTGAATGGGACATTGTGCATCAGGTACAATTTTTCAGCTGTTTCTACAGGAAAAATGACACATGGGCTAAAGCACCAACAGGATTCTCACCTTCAGATCCTCATTTTCCCCTTGAAGGAAATCCTGAAGACTCTCCACTATTTTCTCTCCCATTACCCCCTTCCGTCTCTGTAAAGAGATACACCCACTATTCTTACATATTCTCCAACTGTCCTGATTTGTTAAGGACAGTCCCAATTAATCCTCTCTGAACCCACTTTCTCACCTGCTTTTAAAATGTCCTGTTTTATTTCCTCTCCTCCTATTTTCCCCCTTTGTCCTCAGTTTACTTCAATAGGCTGCAAACTGAGTTCAAAGTGCAAAAGTAGTTTGCAGTGAATTAATTCAGCAGAGGGAAAGGAAGAGGAAGAGGTGGAGTCTTGTCCCTCCCAGGAGGCTCGAGCAAAAGCAATAGACTGCATCCTCTCCTAGCTGCATCCTCTCTTCCTCCTTATTAATAATTTCTGCCATCCTGACCATGTTCTGATATTGCTTGACCTCACACGTCCCTTTTTTCATCTGTGAAATGTTGAAACGTTCTCACCTGGGGAGCTGGATATGTTTAGCCTGATAAAAAGAAGGTTGAGAGGTGATGTGATAGTTTAAATATTTGAAGGGATATCATGTTGAAGATGGAGCAAGCTTGTTTTCTGCTGCTGCAGAGACTAGGACATGGAGCAATGGATTCAAACTACAGGAATAGAATTCCATCTAAACGTCAGGAAGAACTTCCCGATAGTAAAAGCCATTTGACAGTGGAATATGCTGCCTCAGAGTGTGTGGTGGAGTCTCCTTCTTTGGAGGTTTTTAAACAGAGGTTGGATGGCCATTTGCGGGGGGTGCTTAGGATGTGTGTTCCTGCATGGTAGGGGGTTGGACTCGATGACCGTTGTGGTCTCTTCCAACTCTATGATTCTATGATTCCTTGAACCCTACATCAGAAATAAACAAGAACAGGTGCTGTGGAACCCTGTTTTTTTTTGGCCTAAGTACTCCCTGACAAATCCATCTGTTGATCAACAGATTTTGTAATATGCATTTTGTTCAGTTCACATCCTTGCCCGTCCTTCTCATTCCTGCGCAGAAGTCAAGGTCCCTCAGCTGGGGCTGCTGACTGAGGCGGGGTTTTGTATCTTCCTTCTCCTGTCCTCCTCCTCCTCCTCTCGCTTCCTTGCCTTTACATTCCTGACCTCCTGGGTACAGGACATTCTCTCCAGAAGAGGAGACCAGACATGGGAACTGGACGCAGCTGTTCCTCACGGTTACCTTGAGCCGGGGAGAACGAACCTCTCTCTTTCATGATTTCCCCTGCGGTCAACTCTTTTTTTTCACTCCCCAAAGACACGCAGGACTTAGTCCAAGAAATGGCGGAGGGAGAGCCAAGAGAGGAGGGCAGGGTCTCCGCAGATGGCCAGATCCCATGGCCTTCGCCTCCGCGGCAGGACTGGAAAGACGTGGAGAGCGGCCTTGGGACGAGTTTGGCCGTGCTTTGCCCGGTTATAAAGAACAAACTCACGTAGTGCAAAGCAGAGTGGGGGAGGCTTGCCGAAAATGAAGCTATCAGACCAGAGCAGAGGACTCTCTACCCTCCAACATTTCTGAGACAAAAACCAGGACGCTTGTGGCCCAATGACATCGAAGCGTGGTCAAGATGGAAGAGGTTATACACGAGGAAGAACAGACCAGCTAGGGGGTGGCTCTTCCCTCTGCTGAGCTAATGGAGGGCAAACTCTTTTTGCCTGTTAAACTCAGGCCATTTCCACACTACACTGTTATAGACCATTTCCGCACTACACTGTTATAGTGCTATTGTTCCACTTTCAACATCCTATGGAATCCTGGGGTTTGCAGTTCAGGAAGAGTCATTTAGAATTCTCCGCCAGAGAGCTCTTTGGCCTCAGTAAACGACAGACCCCAGAATTCCACAGGAGGTTGAAAGTGGAATCATAGCACTATAACAGTGTAGGGCGGAAACGGCCACAGTGCTATGAGTCCACTTTCAACCTCCTATGGAATCCTGGGGTTTGCAGTTTAGGGAGGGGCCTTTAGAATTCTCAGCCAGAGAGCACTTAGGGCCTCAGTAAATTACAAACCTCACAACCCCACAGGAGGTTAAAAGTGGAATAATCGCACTATGATTGTGCAGTGCGGAAATGGTCTCAGTTTGCAGCAACTGAAGTAAGCTGAAGGGAAAGAGGGAAAGCAGGAATCATAGAATCCTAGAGTTGGAAGAGACCCCAGGGGCCATCCAGTCCCACCCCTTGCCATGCAGGAACACACACCAAAGCATTCCCAACAGATGGCCATCCAGCCTCTGCTTAGAAACCTCCAAAGAAGGAGACTCCACCACATTCCATGGAGGCAGCAGATTCCACTGCCGGACAGCTCTGACCGTCAGGAAGTTCTTCCCGAGGTTCAAGTGGAACCTCTTTCCTGCAGTTGGAATCCATTGCTCCTTGTCCTAGTCTCTGGAGCGGCAGAAAACAAGCCCGCTCCCTCCTCGACATGGCATCCCTTCAAATATTTAAACATGGCTGTCATGTCTCCTCTTAACCTTCTCTTCTGAAGACTAAACATACCCAACTCCCTACGCCGCTCCTCCTCATAGGGAGGAGGAAAGAAACTCTTTTGGACCTTCTGGGCCCCTGGGGGCCCCATACAGGCCAAATTCTGCCCTTTCCTCATCCTGTACTAGACCCATACTGGGAACTCCTTTCTGCTTGAAGGCCGAGTCTGGTTTTAGAGAAGTGTTCAGAGGTCATCGAAAAAAGAGGAGGACTAAAAATTATGCTAGTATAATTTGACTTCAGGTTTTTCCTGCCAGGAACTTAAGATCTGAGAACCAGCATGGTGTAGTTGTTTGAGCATCGGACAACAACCGTGGGGACCAGAGTTCAGTTCCCGGCTCAGCCATGGAAACCCACTGGGGAAGCTTGGGTGCATCACAAACTCTCATCCCCAGAAAATCCTATGATAGGTTCACCTTAGGATCGCCCTAAGTCAGAAATGACTTGAAGGCACACAAGAATGACAAAAACCACTAAGACTTAGGAAGTCTGCTTCAGACTTTGTTCAGGAACAAACCCCAGTACAAAGCTAAGAAACTACCAAGTATGCTGTCATGGAAAAGGAGCCGTGGCTACCGCGGGAAGCTTGGAGGGCTAGCTGGAGACCCCAGGTGGCTGGTCTTGGCCCCTGGGTTTGTCGATTCTCCCCCCCTCCACCCGCTTTTGGTCTGGAGCAACCACATTGCCTTAGAAACGTGTGTCTCTGTATACAATATGGTGGAACTCTGGGGAACATAGTTCTGCAAACTTGGGGCAGAAACTGGCTGTGCATGGCCTCGATTGACTAGAGCCTGTGAGGCTTTGGGCTACAACTTCCATATTCTAGGAGTTGTAGTATGCGAAAGTAAGGCCATTTCCGCACTAGATTGTTATAGTGCTACGATTCCACTTTCAACATCCGATGGAATCCTGGGGTTTGCAGTTTAGGGAGGGACCGGGAGGCCCCTCCCTAAACTGCAAACCCCAGGATTCCATCGGATGTTGAAAGTGGAATCATAGCGCTATAACAATCTCGTGCGGAAATGGCCTAACTTTCCCTAGCTCTGGTTGGAAAAAGGATGAAAGGCTTGACCAGCCTTTGATCTGATCCAGCAAGGGCTCCTTCTGTGCTCTTAAGTTTTCAAAGAAGCATGAGTATTATCTCTGCTGAAGGAAAATACAAAATCTAAGTCCTAAATGGAGTCCGTGCGTCTTGAGACCTCTCTCCCTTCTACACGCTCTGCCCTGCCTTGATTATCTTATAAGACCCAAACACTTGGAGGCATGGCATAAACTATTTATATTACGGGAATATAAATTCCAGTGCAGAGAATCCATCCTGACTGTAATTTTATTTCATTTTCAGCATGAAGGCACTGGACAATGTCCTTTGAACATGAAGGCACTGCACAAGGGGGTGGCGGGTGGGTAGGATCCATTTTGCTCCATCTTTCCTTGCCTGTGGATTCTTTTCTAGAAATCTGACATTGCCGGAAAGGAGGACAGGAGGAGGAAGGAGAGGTAATAAATTACCCACCCCAAACCACTGTCACATCAAGGCGAGGGCAGTTTATGTAAGCTGCCGCTGGGTTATTAAAGATCAGAGAGCAACTAGCCTTGGACACAGCTACTCCTGAAGTGCGTCCATGTCCAGGGATGCCTGATACATGCCCAGACTTTTGACCTGGAGGCGACCCCCTCTGACCTCCACTTTATCAGAAGAGAAGCAAGCCCTGGGGTGGGCCTGAAGACCACCTACTCTGTAACCCGAAGGACACCCGGAAGGGCAATGTAACGACGTCAGTTGAAAGACAGACGCTGGGACACGGTGACTGATGGTGTAACTCAGTGATGGGCAACTGTGGCAGGTCTTGGGGTTTTTTTCCGCCTGTAGGATATTTGGGATTGAGTGGGATTTTTGCATAGATAGCCAAAAGGTGCATAAGATGCCTAAAGGATTCTGGCCTACATCTCTTAGGAGCATAGAATCATAGACTTGCAAGAGACCACAAGGCGGTCATCAAACCCCTGCAGTACAGGAGTACACAATCAAAGCACTCCCAATGGATGGCCACCCAGCCTCTGTTTAAAAATCTCCAAAGAAAGAGACTCCACCACAGGCCCAGGCAACACATTGCACTGTCAAACTGCTCTTACCATCAGCAAGTTCTTCCTAATGCTTAGGCAAAATCTCTTTTCCTGTAATTTGAAGCCATCGCTCCATGTCCTAGTTTCTCGAGTAGCAGAAAACAAGCTTGCTCCCTCTTCCATCCCTTCAAATATTTAAACATAGCTATCATGTTGCCTCTTAATCTTTTCTTCTCCAGGCTAAAAATACTCAGCTCCCTAAACCATTCCTCAGAGGGCTTGGTTTCCAGACCTTCTACAATTTTGGTCGTCTTTCTCTGGACATGTTCTAGCTTGTCAATATCCTTCCTGAACTGTGGTGCCCAGAACTGGACATGGTATTCCAGGTGGGGTCTGACGAAAGCAGAACAGAGTGGTACCACCACTTCCCTTGACCTAGACACTATACTCCTACTGATGCAGCTAAGAATTGCCTTGGCTTTTTTAGCTGCCACAACACACTGCTAACCCATGTTCACCTTGTGGACTACTAAGACTCCTAAATCCCTTTCACATGTATTGTGGTCAAACCAGGTGTCACCCATTTTATATCTGAGCATTTCGTTTTTTCTGCCCAAATATACTACCTTACATTTCTCCTTGTTGAAATTTATTTTGTTAGTTTTGGCCCAGTTCTCTAACCTGCTAAGGTCATTTTGAATTCAGATTCTGTCCTCTGGGGTTAGCTACCACTCCTAATTTGGAGTCATCTGCAAATTTGTTAAGCATGCCCCATATCCCATCATCTAAGCCACACTCTCTGAACCTGAAAGGAAAGCAAAACTTCCTTTTCATAAGCTTTGCCGAGAAGACCCTATGACAGGGTTGCCACAAGTTGGAGACAACTCGAAGGCACCTAAAAAACAAGAAACAACAGTGCCTATAAAATTCAGACTAAAATCCAGAGCAAATTCCCCACAACACTGACCCGGGAGACACCAGTAGCCACTGGGGCACACTTTCTTTTTCTGGATTTGAATTGGAAAGACTTAAATACCAAAAAGGATTCTGAAAGATTTACTTTTTGAAAGAGCTGCACTTTGGAGAGAAATGGTACCAATTTTCCAAAACAGTGGCTTTTGGTCGCTCTCAGATTGCTGTGGAAAGGAAGCAGCTCAGCCCATTGGAAGAGCCCTTTGCTAATATGTGAGGAGAGAGAGACACCTAGTGCGCAATGCAAAGAATGCTGTCTTTCAAGGCCTTTTGGTTTGTGTTAAGAGTTCATAGCCTGCTGCCTGCCGTACTAAAGTCCGCAAGAGAAGTCTGCAACGTGAAGACAGCAAATCAGAGTGACAAAGGTGAATGCATTTGAAAAGATCTGCTGAGACTGCAGTTGATGGTTAGGGTTGCCCACACCTCAGGAGGCAGAGCGTGGACATCACAAAAGGGTACCAGACTGTTAGTGATCTCCTTTGTGATTGTCCACAATCCTACTGCTGTCTTACATGTCTGTAAGTTCTCCTATGGAAGCAGTTGGACACTTTTGCTCAGCGGAGGACATCCACACTCAGTTCAAGTTGCCAAAGAGGAGTTTTGCATGAGGTGCCATTGCGCATGGATGTGCATTGCACATGAATGCATAGGCACATTGCTCATGTACAGGCATGTGCATTCCACACACAGAAGTCTGTGTATATTTGGTTCTGCAACAACACAATTTGCTGTCTAGCCAATTATGCACAACTGTCTTATAACTCCATATAACTTCCTGCTGGTAAGAGCAGTTTGACAGTGGAACACACTGCCTCAGGATGTGGTGGAATCTCCTTCTTTGGAGGTTTTTAAACAGAGGCTGGATGGCCATCTCTGTTGGGAATGCTTTGATGGCATATTCCTGCATGGCAAGGGGTTGTACTGGATGGCCCCTGTGGTCTCTCCCAACTCTATTATTCTATGTGCTCTACATCCTTTTAACACACAGCACCTGTCAGCCTCTAGGAGTCATAGAGTCATAGAATCATAGAGTTGGAAAAGACCCCAGGGGCCATTCAGTCCCACCCCGTGCCATGCAGGAACCCACATCAAAGCACTCTCAACAGATGGCCATCCAGCTTCTGCTTAGAAACCTCCAAAGGAGACTCCACCACACTCCGAGGCAGCATAGTCCACTACCGAACAGCTCTGACCATCAGGAAGTTCTTCCTGAGGTTTAAAGTGGAATCTGTTTTCCTGCAGTTTGAATCCATTGCTCCTTGTCCTAGTCCCTGGAGCAGCAGAAAACAAGCCTGCTCCCTCCTTGACATGACATATGCTGTCACTAACTGGTGGGAAGAGGAGAGACATAATGAAATAGATATCCTAAAACCATTCCTATTTGGCAGGAGCTGTCCCAATCAACCCTCTGTCATCCCACTTTTTCAGCTGTTTTCCAGATGTCCCAGTTTCTCTCTCCTGTCACTTTTCCCCTTTGTTCTTAGCTTACTTGCAAACTGAAGTAGTTGGCACTCAGCTCAGCAAAGGGTAGAGCAGAGAGAGGGCAGAATCTTATTTTTCCCATTATGTACCTTCAAGTCTTCTTCGACTTATGGTGACTTCATGGGGTTTTCTTAGGGACAATTTTTTTTCAGGGTTTCTGGGGACCAAGGGCAAGGATAAAATGGGCCACTCTGTGTGTACGTGTGCGTGTGTGTATCCCTCCAAGGTCTAATGGAGGGCCAGTGGTGCTCCCCAACCTGGCAGTTGCTCACACTTGTATTAGTTGTTTTTTTTAACTCAAGAAGGACCACAGCCACTAGCCATGCTCCTAACCCCACCATGCCTGTTGGCCACACTGCTCCTGGAAGTAACATAGTCAGTGATGGTGGGAAGAGCTACCTGTGTGTTCATTACAGCCCCATCAAAATTGCTAACAAAGAGGAAGAACCCTCTGTGTGTACTACCAGGCCAATCAGGGTACCTAGCTGTGAACAAGAACCCTCTATGCACAGGGCCAGACCAATCAGGGTGTCCACTTATAAGCAAGATCCCTGTGCAGCTATGGCCGGGTAAGTCAGGGTGCCTAGTTATGAGCAACAACCCTAGATGCATATATCCAGGCAAATCAAAGTGCTTTGTTATGAGCAACAATCAACTATGCATAGAATCAGACCAATCAGGGTGCCTAGTCATAAGCAAGAACCCTGTGCATTTATGGCCAAGCTAGTCAGGGTGTTTGGTTATGAGCAAGAACCCACTATGCATAGGGCCAGGCCAATCAGGGTTCCTAGTTGTGAACAACAACCTGATCTGCATATATCTAGGCAACTCACTATGCCTAGGGCCAAGCGAATACAGCCAGGCCAAACAGGGTTCTGGATCATAAGGAAGAGTATTTTTTTCATATCTAGGCCCTTTGTCATGAGTTAAAACATAGGGCCAATGGATTGTATGAAGTGGGAGCATGGCCAGAGAGCTAATTCTCCTACTCCTCTCCTGTTTCTTTCCCTTTGACTTGATTATGGACCCAGCCTTGACCATTTAAATTATTTATTCAATCAATGGAAAGGTGTGTTTTCCTTTCTCAAAACATTTTCCTAGTACCAGACATGGAACATCTTGCTTTGTGACTCCAAAGACCATCTCTGTTCATGTTCTTGAGAGAGGAGAGACATAAGCATAACATTGAAACAGAGAGATCTCAAAAGTTCTGGCAACGTCCAATTCATTGAAAATCGCATGCGCCCCTCCCACTAGTGTTCTGTGATTTTCTTTCTTTCTTTCCGTTTTAATCTTTCTTTTCATCCAGCAATCATCACTCAGGAAACATTCGGCTCTGGCTGATACTGCATTTCCGTGGCCGTGTAAAAGTCTTCAAGTGTAGACTGAAGGTATTCAAACGTTGGCCGCTCTTCTGGATTGTCCTTCCAGCATTTCAGCATCATTGCATAGAGTTCAGGTGGACAAGAGTCCGGGCAGGGCATCCGATAGCCCCGTTCTAGATTTTGGATAACTTCAAGGTTGGTCATAGCTGTGGAAGAGAAAGAAAGACTTATTAACTTGTGTCCGATTATGGGCAGCACAGTTCAAGAACATGGACAAGCTGCAATGTGGACAGATGAGGACAAAGAAGACAGCGAAAGGTCTGGAAACCACCAAAGCCCTATGAGGAACAGAATAAATTGCAGGGTGTGCTTAGCTTGGAGAAGAGAAAACTGAAAGACAACAGGACAGTCACATGTAAATATCACTCAGTGGGTTTCCATGGCTGAGCAGGGAACTGAATCCTGGTCTCCAGGGTCTGTAGCCCGGTGCACAGACCGCTACACCATGCTGGCAAATGTTGAAAAAGATAAATAAAACATTCTAAGAAAAGTTTCCCTGCTTACACATTAAAAGCCTGCTTAAACAAAAAAGTCCTTGCCTGCTGGCAAAAGGAAAGCAGAGAGGGGAAGATATGATAGGCCATTTCCGCACTAGAGTGTTGTAGTGCTACTATTCCACTTTCAACATCCTATAGAATCCTGGGGTTTGCATTTTAGGGAGGAGCCTTTGAGGCCCCTCCCTGAACTGCAAACCCCAGAATTCCATAGGATGTTGAAAGTGGAATAATAGTGGAATAATAGCGCTATAACAGTCTAGTGCGGAAATGGCTACAGTCTTCTGCCTGTAGGTCTCCAAGACCACTTTCCTCCACTGAAGCCCCCTAACCTGGCCATTTCCTGGTCGGTAGAGACCAGAAATAGCAAACTGTTGTCCAGCTATTTTCCTTTAGATTGGGATAGCCAACTGCACAGGGCGCAATGGCCATTTTTCCACCCCTGCATCCACCTGGCGGGCCACACAAGTGCATTTCAGCATGCTCAAAGTGATTTAAAGTCACTTCCAGCTGGCATTTTGGTTGATTTTCAGCTGTTTTTGGGGGGGGCAGGCGGCATTTTTAGGATATTTGAGAGCTTTCAAGAGCCAGAGTAATCACACCACTGAGGTTTCAGGGGGAGGGGGAATCACCCAAAGATCACTCTTTTAAAAAGTTTGAGTCTGAGGTCTTTGAAGGGCTTCCGGGGTGCTTCAGTGGCCACATTTGGGAAGCCAAGGGCTGCACGTGTGGGCTGCAGGCCTCACTTTGGCCAGCTCTGCTATAGAAGATGGACACACAGTGACAGGCACCAGCAGGGATCACCAGGGATCCTCCGGAGCTCCCTGCACATGATGTCATTGCTCTGCATCCAGTTATAGGAAAAGAGCAAAACTCTTCTCTTCTGCTTCACTAAGAGCCTTCTTGCTGGCTGCTCCCAGGCTTTGGAACTCCCTTCCTAGAGCGGCCAGACTGACACTATCCTTGCAATCCTTCCACAAACCTATAGAGACATTTTCATTCCCGCAGGCCCTGAGAATGGATTGTTCGGGGGAAACAGACCATTGCATAATGTGCTGGATTTTTATTTCTTCTTGTTGTTGTTTCAACTGGTGTCAGATCTTGTGAAGGTGCAATTGGTTTTTAACATTTGCATGCTGTTTATTTTTAACTGTGTTTGTTTTGGGTGTTGCAAGCCGCTTCGAGTCCCAAACTAAGAAGAACTTGAGATATTATTTACTTATTTAGTTGTCCTTGTTGCGCACCTTCAAGTTATTTCCGACTTAGGGCCACCCATGAGGTTTTCTTGGCAAGATTTGTTCAGAGAGGGTTTGGCTTTGCCTTCCTCTGAGGCTGAGAGAGTATGACTTGCCC
Source organism: Cyclura pinguis (assembly GCA_030412105.1). Taxonomy (NCBI): domain Eukaryota; kingdom Metazoa; phylum Chordata; class Lepidosauria; order Squamata; family Iguanidae; genus Cyclura; species Cyclura pinguis. Next base: position 8,142,534 of record CM059599.1, on the reverse strand, counting down.
CAGTGGGTTTCCATGGCTGAGTGGGGATTCAAACCCTCATCACTCACATCATTTCCGCACTAGACTGTTATAGCGCTATGATTCCACTTGCAACATGCTATGGAATCCTGGGGTTTGCAGTTTTGGGAGCAGCCCCCCAGCCCCTCCCAAAACTGCAAACCCCAGGATTCCATAGCATGTTGCAAGTGGAATCATAGCGCTATAACAGTCTCGTGCGGAAATGGCCTCAGTTGTCCAGCTCTTAAACCTCTACAGCATGGTGTTATTACTTCTATCATTACTATTTCCTGTTTTGTAGAGAGCAGGGGGAGCAGCAGACTTTCTTGTTGTTAGTTTCCACCAACCAGGAAATAATACTACAAACAGCTATTGTTGTTATTGTTGTTGTTTCAACATTTTCCCAAACTGGGACTTAAGGCAGCTTAAAACTGTTAACATAGAAACATAGCTAAAAATATACCAGATTCAAAAGTCAAGCTACAGTGTTCAAAAAACAAAACCAGTTTTAAACAACATAACTAACAAGTAAAATGGAGAGATTTGGAGAGCTTCAGCAGAGAAAAGGTGGGGTTTGGGGAGGATTTTTCTTGTAGATTTGGTAGTGAATTCCAACCTCTGCAATGACTTACAAAAGTGAGTTGCAATAACAGGAGACACACTCATGCAATTGTACTTCCACCAACAGGATGTCAGTCTGTGTTGTACTTGCTTTAATTTGTAAGTTGAATTGAGTCTTGATGTTTGGGAGACGACGAGGTATAAATAAAGTGAAGAAGGAAGAAGAGGAGGAGAAGCAGCAGCTGTCATTTTTTTCAACACCTGGCTTGACCACACTGGCTGCAAAAAGGATCTAGGAAACTTAGTTAGACCACAAGCTGAACATAAGTCAGCAATGTGATGTGGCAGCTAAAAAAAGCCAATGCAATTCTGGGCAGCATCAATAGAAGTACAGTATCTGGGTCAAGGGAAGCGGTAGTAATACTCTATTCTGCTTTAGTCAGACCCTGCTTGGAATACTGTGTCCAATTCTGGGCACCACAGTTCAGGAAGGATATTGATAAGCTGGAACATGTCCAGAGGAGGGCAAGCAAGATGATAAAAGGCTGGGAAACCATGCCCGATGAGAACCAGCTTAGGGAGCTGTGTATGTTTAGCCTGGGAAAGAAAAGGTTAAGAAGTGACATGAAAGCTATGTTTAAATATTTGAAGGGATGTCATATGGAAGATGGAGCAAGCGTGTTTTCTGTTGCTTCAGTGACTAGGACATGGGACAATGGTTTCAAACTACAAAGAGATTCCATCTAAACATTCGGAAGAACTTCCTGATGGTAAGTACAGTTCAACGGTGAAATGTGCTGCCTGGAAGTGTGGTAGAGTCTCCTTCTTCAGAGGTTTTTAAACAGATGCTGGATGGGAATGCTTTGATGGTATCTGCCTGATGCTGGGGGCTTAGACTCGATGGCCCTTGTGGTCTCTTCCAGTTCTATGATTCTATGATTCCTCTATCAGGGGATTGGACTAACAGCCCTTGTGATCCCTTCCAACAATATGATTCTGTAACTGAAAATGCCCCACAGCCAGACTGTTATCCGGCATGGGTGTTAGAGATCATATATCATTGGTCTTCAACAAACCTGTCTCTCCACACTGCAGGTGGAAGGGCAGAACGTGGCGAGTTGTGTATGCGTTTGCACATTCACATGCATTAATGGGCTTATGTGCGTGGGTGGTGTTGGCAGCACTTATTTATTCAAGTAATAATATTTCCTCCACCTCCAGCTATGCCAGCCCATGCCCATCACCACTTATTTGATGAACAGCAGAAAGGATATTTTTGAAGGAAGGGATGACCTTGTGAAAATCAGGCAATCTGCCATGTTCCAGCGACAAGATGAAGGTGATGAGATCTTTGCAAACACAGCTGGTATGTTGTGGTCTCTGAATTAGTAAGTGCACCATGCCTAAGTGGGCATTAAAACTCCAGGCTCGAGACAAGAATAGGGAGCAGTCTTCTACAGAGAGGTCCAGAGCTTGGACAAATTACTTTTCTGGACTACAACACCCAAAAGCCCCAGTCAGCATAGGAAGTGGCCAAGCTGGCTGTGAGATTTTGGCAGTGGCAGTCCCCCAAAAGATCATATCTAGATAGGCATACCGTACCTGAATAAGGACACTTTCCATAAGTGACAATCTCTGTTAGGAGAATTCCAAAAGACCAGACGTCAGATTTGATGGTGAAAACCCCAAAGTTAATTGCCTCCGGTGCTGTCCATTTGATAGGAAATTTGGCACCTGTTGGGAACAGATCAGTTCAGAATGAGAAGCTAGCACAGAGATTTCCAGAAGAACTCAGTCATGCCTGCTAAGTCTCCAGGCTTATCTGAGAGACAGCTTTCTCCTGTAGAAACTTGCTCCAATCTTTTGGTTCAGGACCGGTCTTTGTTTACTGTACCGTAGTCTAGTGGGATTTGTATGGTTGCAGTGTGAAGGAGAGCCTTCTCTTTTCATGGCCCCACAGCAGTGGCATATTGAGGTGGGAGTAGTGCGCCCTGGGTGGCATGTTTCTGAGAGCGGCGCTGGACCACCCTCTACATGCGGGCAGATGCCCAGTGGCTAGATAGGCACTGGAGCCTCCTGGAGAGGTCTGCTGGAGGGGGTATGCCACCCTGGGGAATGAGGCTGTCCATTCCCTCCCTCCCCTCCCTCTCTCCCTCCCAATCTGGAGTCAAACCTGTTTGCAGCCAAAGCGGCAGCACCGACACCAGCAGATCTCCAGGCTGGGCAGAGGAAGAGCGAGAGAGAAAAGAAGGAAAAGAGAGGAGCCCCAAGGAGGCAAGCAGAGGTGCCTGCCCCCCCCCCACCTCCGAGACCGGGGACAAGCCCAGCCCAGCTGAGCCTCCGAAAAGACAGGGAGGGGGAGAGACGGAGATAGAAAGAGAGAGAGAGGGCCCTCACCACTGCGGGAATGTTGGCATGCCTCTGAGCGCTTGCAGAGTCCCCTCTTGGAGTGTGAGCGCCCAGAGCCCCATTGCCCAATGCCAATTGAGCGGTTTTTATTTGGAATTTTGGATAAATCTTCGCTGCAAACTCAGGGACCGCCTCCGAGTGGCAAAAGCTCTAGCTATTCCACTGCCCCACAATATGCAGTGGCATCCACGTTGAGATTAGGTAGACCTTCCATGTTATGTGTGAGCTAGCATGGTGTAGTGTTTTGAATGTTGGAGTCCTGGGTTCAATTCCCCGCTGAACCGTGGAAACCTACCGGGTGACCTTGGACTAGAAGGCACACAACAACAACTAAAACACAGCACTAACACAGCAAACTGATACACTGATCAGTAACTACACTAACTAAGGCCATTTCCGCACTAGCCTGTTATAGCGCGATGATTCCACTTTCAACATCCTCTGGAATCCTGGGGTTTGCAGTTTCGGGAGGGGCCGACTGGCCCCTCCCGAAACTGCAAATCCCAGGATTCCAGAGGATGTTGAAAGTGGAATCATCGCGCTATAACAGGCTAGTGCGGAAATGGCTTAAAACACTAAACCCCGGCCTGCTACACAAAGGGGCTCTGACCTCTCCAAGCTAAACTGTCATGAAAAGAAAGAAACATTAAAAGAAGGAAAAAATGTTATTCTACTATTGCAGATATAACTAAGCAACCTTACCAGCATTACTAGTGACCATAGCTACAACTTATTGCATCGTGAGATGTCTTATAGCTCAAAAAGTCCATAAACAGTTTCCAGGCTTTAAAAAAAAAAACTTCAACAGACTTATCCTTTAAAACCCAAATTAGATTGTCAATGTGGGTCAGCTCGGCAACCTTAAAAATCCATTCTTCTGTTGTCAGTGCTAATATTCTGGTGGATCATATTCTTGCTGTTGGGATCATATACCAAAGAAGTAATTCATATTCGCTATCCAAATCTTTATCCATAATACTCAACAAAAACATTTCTGGTGACGTTACAAATCCACCTTTACAATTTTTCGAATTGGTATGTAACTCATGAACCAATAACTTTCCGCCTTCTTAGAAATGTTTTGGCCACCTTTTAATTCAGATTGCTCCTAGTCTGCATCTCCCAGATTGGATATGTTTGGCTTCTTGGGATCTGTACATTCCCAGATGGCTGCAGACACAGCCAAACAGATACACAACTCCTCTAAAGAGCATCTTAGAAAAAGGAGCATTTCTTCAAGCTGTGCAAAGCCTGAGTCCCACATTCCTTAGCCAAGAACTAAAACACATGCAAATTATGTGTGGAATTAAAAAAAAGAAAAAAAACAGAATAGGTATTAAAAACTACCCTTCTTCAAAAAGTACATTAAAAAAAAAGGATGGATTTTTGTCCCATTAAAAAGAAAATAAAAACAGATGGAAACAGGCATGGAAGGAATGTGAAGGTGGGAAAAGGAAGCAATAGCAGAGATGCCAAAGACATTAACTGGCATCAGCAGTCTGGCATAGACATTCATTCTGTGTCTGTATAATATCTGTCTGTATTCAGGTACAGAATTCTTGAGTTGCATTTTCCTGCTCAAACAGAAGTTCTGAAGTAACCTTTTGGTGAAGACCCTTCATTGTTATGTAGTTTTATACCAGAATGAAAGAGCTTGCACTGTGCCTTACTGTGGTCAAAAGGCAGACTTCGAAAGCATTCACAGCTTCATTAGCTTATCTCAGGACATCTTTGGGAAGAAGTGAAGGGTACCCAAGAATTCGGGGTGGAAGTCGTGACATCCCTCATGTGGAGTTTGCCACCCAATCTCGATTAACTCGCTTTCCACACAGCAGGGGAAAAAGAAGGATAGAATCATAGAGTTGGAAAGGGGATGCAAGAGCCATCAAGTCCTACCCCCTGCCGTTGCAGGAAGGCACAACTAATGCACTCGTGAAAAATGCCCATCCAATCTCTGATTAAAGACCTTCTAAGAAGGAGGGCCCATCATTCCCTGAGGCAATCTATTCCACTGTTGAACAGCTCTTACAGCAAAGAAGTTCTTCCTAATATTTAGATGGAATCTTTGTTCTTATCATTTCAACTCATTAGTTCTTACTCTGGAGCAGGAGAAAACATGCTCACTCCATCTTCTACATGACATCCCTAAAGATAGCTTTCGTGTCACTTCTAGGCCATTTCCGCGCTAGCCTTTTATAGTGCTATTATTCCACTTTCAATATCCTATGGAATCCTGGGGTTTGCAGTTTAGGGAGGGGCCTCAAAGGCCCAGGATTCCATAGGATGTTGAAAATGGAATAATAGCACTATAACAGTCTAGTGCGGAAATGGCCTTTGATCACCTTGTCTGCCTTTCTCTGGACATGTTCCACTTTGTTCATATCTTTTTTCTAGAACTGTGGTGCCCAGAACTGGACATAGACTCTTGCTGGCTGAAGGCTCAGCATGGTGAAAGGCAACCACTTTATGTATACAGTAAAGCCACAAGATGTAGTGTTTCCTTAACTGGCCTGGACCACTTTAGATTGCATATAGAGGGGGTTGTATGTACTAACATTCCCCTACCAAAAATGAATGACCAAAACATAGAACACTAGCATGTCAGGAAATAGCCTTTTTTCCTGTGTTAGTTTTTCCGTGATTGGATCCAGAATCCCACACTCCAGATACCAGAGCTGGTATGAACCAGGCCTTGTTGCTAACGGCAAGCAGTCCAAACTTCTAGGCGTCAAATAAGACATAAAGAAGAATGCATATTCCCTACAGTTAACCCTTCTACCCATCCCAGAAGAGGATTTCCTCAGAGATACAAGCCTCAGCAATCAGACATTCCTTAGCTATCAGACTTGTACATTAATTCTATGTTTATTGTCAATGATCACTCACAAAACAAAATTATGCTAAATGCAAAAACTATTGAGGGAAAGCACATGCTATGACTAACAGACACCTTTTCTTACCTGAAGGGCACCTCTGCTAAAAAGACAATAAATGTGTAGGGTGAGCAGGCCAACTTTTTGAATAGGTCAACCACTTGCCTCTCTTCAGGCGTCACCCCATGAAAGATGATCTATAAGAGTTTATGTACCATAAACCCTGGACTGACCTTCTTGTGCAAGGTATTCATTTTCTATGATCCGAGCCAGACCAAAGTCTGCAATTTTGCAGCAGAGGGTCTCCGAGACTAAAATGTTGGCTGCTCTGAGGTCTCTGTGGATGGAGTTCATTCTCTCGATGTATGCCATCCCTTCAGCAACCTATGAGAAACAAGAGCAGCTAATTTAATGACATGGAACGATCAAAGATTCTGCTTCTCAGTGGAAGGATGCTTCTGCAGTTTTTCCTGGGACGGGTACCTGTATAAATGTCTTTTTCTTGTTTTTCCATTATTAAAATTCATCCTGTCTCATTTCCACATGAACTGTTGACTCTTTTTGGCAAAGAAAATAGTTCTGTTTAGGTAACACAATTACACAGATAACGTATAATATTGCATTAAAAAACCCCAAGGACAAGTAGAAAAACTTGAGTAATACATCTAGGACCAAAAGAAATATAGAAGAAAGGAAGGAATTACGGCGTCGTTTCCACTGACCAAAGAGAGTCAGTCTATTGTAGTTGTTTGAGTGTTGGACTAAGTTCAAAGCTCTGCAGAGTTATGGAAGCCCACGGAGTGACCCTGAGGAAGTCACATTTTCTCAGCTTCAGAGAAAAGCAATGGTAAATCTCCTCTGAAAAAAATAAATCTTGCCAACCTTGCCCCCTGTGACAGGTCACCATAAATCAGAGGCCATTTCTTTACACTGTTACAGTGCTATTATTCCACTGTCAACCTCCTGTGGAATTCTGGGGTTTATAGTTTATTGAGGCCAAAGAGCTCCCTGGCTGAGAATTCTAAATGCCCCTTTCTAAACTGCAAACTCCAGGATTTCACTGGATGTTGAACGTGGAATAACAGCACTATAACAGTGTAGTGCAAAAATGGGCAGAGTCAATTGGAAGGTACATAATAACAGGAAATTCCATTTACTATAATTTAATTTTAGCAAATCATTCCAAAAACTGCGATGCTTATTTTAAAAATGTGTCCGCAAATTCTTGCACACTTCCATAATAATTTATCCCGTGATATGTATTACTGTAGGCCATTTTTCCCCCAAAGAGACTATAGTCCACAGAATCTGCGGCCAGTGGCAAGGCTAACCGAGGTTTTCCAGGAGTTATGGTCCAAAAAAGTAACTTTTCTATGCTCTGACAAAACTTCAACCCCCGGATGATCCAAAGATTCGGAGCCCCTCGCCCCTCCATTTTGTTTTGCTCTGCAAAACCCAAGAATTTTCCACTCCACAGAGAGTTGCTGGTTTGGTCTTGTTGGTTTTTCCACCTCACCTCTTTCATGTGGTTTTGAAACAGGATATGAAAACAAACTTTCCACAAGTCAGTGACACGCTCAGGCCTGACCAGCTTCCGGCTTGAACACCGTTCAGTGGAAAATGGAGAGAGGGGCGTCACTTCCCGTCCTGATATTAATGTCACAGCGACAGATGGCTGGCTTACTCCGAGCTCATGCGAACTTCGGTGCCGGCTGGGCGTACTCGCCGGGGTGACCACAGAACCAAATGCACACTGATAATTTTCTAATTTTGTCCCTCGTCTCAAAGTTTGTGTCTGAGAGGGTCAGCACAAAAGTGTTCTTACGACAGGACTGCGCGCACAAGCGATACCGTACTTGTCGGTGGACCGTGCTTCTGAGGTCAGATCACGCTGTGCAATACCCACAAAACGCACGTGTTCATATTCATATATTTTGATCTTTACATTCTTCCGCAACAGCTTGTTATATGCATTCAGTCAATTCCGACTTATGGTGACCCTGCCATAGGGTTTTCTCGGTAAGTTTTATTCAGAGAGGGATCGCCACTGCCTCCCTCTGAGGCTGAGAGAGTGTGACTTGCTCAAAGGTTCCTAGGGCGGAGCAGGCATTCAGACCTTGGTCTCCCAGAGTCTTAGGCCATTTCCACACTAGACTGTTATAGTGCTATTATTCCACTTTCGACATCCTATGGAATCCCGAGGTCCGGGGTTGGAGGCCTTTGAGGCCCCTCCCGAAACTGCAAACCCCAGAATTCCATAGGATGTTGAAAGTGGAATAATAGCACTATAATAGTGCAGTGTGAAAATGGCTTTAGTCCAATATTCCAACCACTACACCATGCAGGTTAAGTTTTCTGGCAAGATTTGTTCCAAGAAGGGTTGCCATGGTCTTCTCACAGGGCTGAGAGAGTGTGACTTGCCCAGGGTCACACAGTGAGTTTCTATCGCTGAGTGAGGATTCAAACTCGATCTACCTTATAGCCGCCTGGAGCCCTATTCCACATTCAGACTATTACACCGTAGTGGATCACAAGGCTTCTATCTTAGTAAATAACAACTGGGGATATTGTCAACTAAATGGAGTTTTTAAAAACTTTTATCAATAGTTGCCTCTTAGGAATTCAGGGCAGCCTATTTAATTTCCCCATCCTACCCCTTTTACCTACACAACAAACCCACCAGGTAGGTCGCACAGAGGTTTCTTTCCCAATGCACAATTATAGCACCTGGATATCACTTCAGCCACCATGCCATGAACCTATGGAATTCTGGGATTCGCAGTTTGGGGAAGCACTAGAGCTCTCTGGTGGATAATTGCAAATAACTTAGAAAACTACAGATCCCAGAAGTCCACTGAATGGCACGATGACAAATCAAAACACTATGATTGTGTAGTGTGAAAGAGAATAAGGGAAAAGGGGACTGGTCCATGGTCACCCAGAGAGATTCAGGACTGAATGGGGATTTAAACCCTGGTCTCGCCATTTCCGCACTAGAGTGTTATAGTGCTATGATTCCACTTTCGACATCCTATGGAATCCTGGGGTTTGCAGTTTCGGGAGGGGCCGGTTTGTATTCAAGGTGCTCCAAAGACATCTTGTACAACCTTGACAGCACCATCATTCCACTTCAGTTGCCCTGGCAACAGCCTGTGGAATCCTGGGATTTGTAGTCTGTGAAGCATTAGCAGTCTCTAGCTGAGAGCTCTAAATATGCTTCCCTAGACGCCAAGGTCATTTCTGCACTATACTGTTATAGTGCTATTATTCCACTTTCAACCTCCAGTGGAATTTTGGGTTTTGTAGTTTTCTGAGGCCAAAGAGCTCTCTGGCAGGGAATTCTAAAGGCCCCTCTCTAAACTGCAAACCCCAGGATTCCATAGGAGGTTGAAAGTGGGATAATATCAGTATAACAGTGTAGGGCGGAAATGGCCTGTATCTCAAAGTTTAGTTCTCTGTCCCTTCAGAAGCTTTATTAATTATGACTTAAGAATGATTTATGTCACTTTAAACTAATATAGAAATATTTGATAAGTAATTTTAATTCTTTTTCATGATTGGTGAATATTAATTAATTAATCTTGTAGATATATATCTGTGGTGACACGTGAGTAACAAGTATAAACTTTTGGTATAGATTTAAGATTAATAGGTGTAATTATTTGATTACAATTAGCTGTTTGCAACAAGGGCAGGAACCATCTTGGAGTTATTTGTCGTTTTTTTTTAATTTGTTATATTTCTGTTAGGTGCTTTTAGTTATTGTGTTATGTATTCTTTGGCTTTTTATTTGCATTGTGTTACTATGTATTTGTAGTTTTATGTATTGTTATGTGTTTCTTTTTCTTCTTTCAGTTTGATAAAAATGTTTCTTTGCTTTTTCTTTTTCCTTTTTGAAGAAGCTTTAGGCAATGGAACCCTTCTGGTTTGTTCTGAGCCTGGAAAAGTTGCCTTTTTAAACATTTTAACTACGGTTCCTAGAATCTCCGTTGAAATCTCCCGCTACAGCTTCAGTCCAAGCTAGCCGAAGGCTGTACATTCCCATATGACCCTGCCCAAGCTCTAAGATCTTTGAGGTCAGCAGTTCTCTTGATCCCATTGTCCGCATAGGCATGTTTGATGGGGAGACTTCTTGGTGGCTGCTCCCAGATTCTAGAACTCCCTTCCCAAGGATGCTAGAATAGCTTCCTTTGCTGTCTTTTCAGTGATAGGCAAAGACCTTTTTTATTCCAGCAAGATTTGGGGAACCGGTTGGCTGTTTCTGCACTACACTGTTATAGTGCTATTATTCCACTTTCAACATCCTATGGAATCCTGAGGTTTGCTGTTTGCTGTTTAGGGAGGGGCATTCTCAGTCGGAGAGCTCTTTACCCTCAGTAAACTACAAACCCCAGAATTCCACAGGAGCTTGAGAATGTAATAATAACACTATTAACAACGTAGTGCAGAAATGGCCATTGTTTTATAAGAAAAGGGTTTTTTTTTAAACGATGCTACATTCATTATTTGTTTTCAAGTAGTGTTTTGGACAGTTTTAATTTTGTTCTTAGTGTAAAATGCTTTAATCTTTAATGTTTACTTTGACGTTATTTTAGTACTGTTTTAACGTCAACTTTTGTATGTTTTACATATTGTAATCCTCTCCATTTTGGAAGCCTCTCCGGGTTCCAGTTTGGGAAAAAGGCAAGGTACAAACAAAGCGATGGATGGGCAGAAATTCTGGGAGTCATTGTCCAGAACAGTTGCTTTCCCAAGAAAGTCTTCGGTTTTGCATGATTTGTTTTTCTTTCATAAGAGCGTGCTTTGAAAAAGTGTTAAGAGTCGGGTAGGGATGTAATTCTACATTAATTTTCTGCTTGAAAGAGGCAATGAGTAGTTTTAGCAATTTTCTTCCTGTTGAAAAAAAAAGTCTTCAAAAACAACATAGTACATTCCCATATGACCCTACATAGTTTTTGAAGCCTGTTCACAATTCAGGATTTATTTTGTGCAAAATCCACAGTGATTATTTTACACTCCAAAACACAGCAGTTTCTGTGCATGAGACAGCTTTTCCTGTGCAGAAATTTTCTCCATGCAAAAATAATATTTTGTGCCAAATAAGTCTCCAATTACAGCATTTTTCTTGCAAGGAAAAACTGTTTCCTGCATAGAAAATTCTGTTTTCTATGCAAAACAATGATATGCAAATTTTGGGCAGACTAGGTCCCAGAATGCAAAGATTCCCATCAGTCCAGGATTTTTATAATCAGTTTCTCAACTCTGAAAAAAATTTCAAATCTGTGAAGAAGTTTGTACTTTGGGGAAGAATCTTATCAAAAACGAACTAAATAAAATCCTCCCCGTCTACATCCAAATTCAATAGGCACAGCTATTTCCAGCATGTAGAGAACATTGTTGTCCCTTCCGGATATACCTAATATACCTAATCTTACTTTATTCTTGCATACCAAAATGAACAATTTCAAAAGTATTCCCTCCAGTAGGTGACACTGGCCATTTCTGCACTACTTTGGGCCTTTCTGCACCACAGTGTTACAGTGCTCTTATTCCACTTTCAACATCCTGTGGAATTCTGGGATTTGTAGTTTAGGGAGGGGCATTAAGAATTCTCAGCCAGAGAGCTCTTCGGCCTCAGTAAACTACAAACCCCAGAATTCCACAGGAGGTTGAAAGTGGAATAATAGCACTACAACAATAATAGCACTACAACATGTAGTGCAGAAGGGCCCATTGTTATAGTGCTATTATTCCACTTTCAACATCCTATGGAACCCTGGGGTTTGCAGTTTAGGGAGGGGTATTAAGAATTCTCGGCCAGAGAGCTCTTCGGCCTCAGTAAACTACAAACCCCAGAATTCCACAGGAGGTTGAAAGTGGAATAATAGCACTACAACAGTGTAGTGTGGAAATGGCCATTATCAAAGTTTCTATGCATTTTTCTATACACTTTGGGGGATTTCACCAAAAAAGCTGTTTGCACGAAAAGCTTGATCTTTGTACAAAACCATTTTTGCATAAGTAAACAGTGCCTTTTGCAATGATAAAAAAATCACACTGTTTTGTGTAAAACAACTGGTTTGTATGAACTTATTTTTTTTTCACCAAAAAGGTCACTTAATCAAAAAATCTCACAGGATTGACCATTATACCTACAGTGACCTGTCAGGGACCTGAAACTGTGAGTATTCTTTACATTTCTAAACTGTTGAAAATGAGGAGCCTGTCAGAAAAAGAAAATGAAGAGAACATAACCGTACTTCAACATCAGAAACAGAGCTAAGCCATTTCTGCACTAGATTGTTATAGTGCTATTATTCCACTTTCAGCATCCTATGGAATCCTGGGGTTTGCATAGGATGTTGAAAGTGGAATGATAGCACTATAACAGTCTAGTGCAGAAATGGCCAAAGATTCAAAGGCACACTTCTATGAGACAGATACTCAAAGACCTGTGGCTCGATTGGTGTTTATATCAGTTTTGTCCTCTTGCACCATAGAAATGTCTAAACTCTGAAATTTTTTAAACTTGTTTTACAGAAAACTTGGACATTTTGGAAACTTTTTTTTTTTAAAAAAAAGTGAACAAAAGTGCCCCCGTTACTGATATCAGTCAAATCACATACCTGAGCTGCATATTCATATCAAAATATAGCTGCCATATCAATATCAAATCACATACCTGAGCTGCCATATCAATAAGTTTGCGAAGATTCACTTTCATTCCTTCTTCTGTTTTCAAGAAATCCAATAAGCACCCTGTGAGGACAAAGAAACAAGAGTGTTTCATTTTAAAAATGTGTATCTCACTGTTCTCCCAATAGGGGATCCAAGACGGCTTACAACAAAGTTGAAAATCAGATGTAGTGTATAAAAAAAATGGATAATGCAAACATTTAAAAACAATTACATTTTGCTGTCCTGTTAAAATACCCATCATTTACGACAGTATAAAATCACTTCAAAGATGGAAGGTCGGGGAAAGACATTACCTGCTTTTGGTGTAATGAACAACATATTCTGGTTATTTTTAAGAGTGAGTTTTTCATAGTGCATTGAAGCTTTGGACAAGAATTTCTCAGGTTTTATGCGAAACCCTCTTTAACAATCTGCGGCGTTTGACAGGGGAGTTGCTACAGGACAGATTATTCAGTTGCTGATGCCGTAGCTTTCTCATATAAATTTAAAAGTACAGAATTTAATCTAATATCTCCTATAGACGGTAAGATATGGCTTAAGATTTCATGCAGGCAGTTAGAACTGTGAGAGTGCGGTGTGTCATTGGATAGAGCTTTAATGCCGCTTTGGGTAAAATGCCAGAGGCTCTGGAATGTAAAAAGAAAATAAAAACACCCGTGCACTTGTACTTAGGAAGCATAAGAACTCAAGAAATGAATCAGTAGATTTTGGAGAGCAGACACACCACGATATGTACACTAGCTGGGACTGGTAGAATAGCAAAGACTCCTACCTTATCTCAAATCCCTATTTTAATGGGCTAAGAGTTGTATACATCTTGGATGTGAGTTATTTTGATTGTTCAACTAATTAGTTGAGGAGGTGTAAGGAGAGGATGAAAAGAAGTCCAGAGTTCTTATCAGACTGTCTTTGGATATGTCTCCAACTTTAGGGCCTTTCCGCACTACACTGTTATAGTGCTATTATTCCACTTTCAGCATCCTATGGAATCCTGAGGTTTGCAGTTTAGGGTGGAGCCTTTAGCATTCTCAGCCGGAGAACTCTTTGGCCTCAGTAAACGACAAACGCCGGAATTCCACAGGATGTTGAAAGTGGAGCAATAGCACTATAACAGTGTAGTGTGGAAAGGCCCTTAGGAAGAGAAGGTAACACCATTGCTTTCCAGATATGCTTGATAACCTGATAAGTCTGATAATTGGCCCGGACATGCTGCCCAAATATTCTTAGATAGTGGTAAGGCTAAGGCTAAAATAGATACGTAATAAAAAAAAAGTGCCATTAATGTTTGTAATGGATGTCTGTGAACTTAATTACAGTAATGGATGCTCAAGGAGATTAACCTTTGAATGTTAACATATGAGATCGTATCCTATCATGGATAAATGCCTAATTTATATCAAGAGGATTCTGAAAATGATGTAAGAGACAGGATTGTGTACATGTGGAAAGCCTCAGTGAAATGTCGTAAAATGGCCAAATAGACACCATGGAAATTATAGAAACCATCTGATGATGAGGAATGAGGAAAGTATATGGTTTGGAAAGTTTTTGTTGACCGATGTGATAGCTATTACAAAGCCTGTTAAAGAACTGAATAAAGAGATAAAATACCTGTGAAATGTCTTGAAAGTATAACATCTTGATGGCCATGTAATATGATGTAAGGATGCCTTACGTGCAATGTAATGTAATAATGAAGCTAAGTGCCCAGACATTGCTATATTTCAGTTTCTCCATAAGGGGAATGTATGTGTTTATACATCTATGAATAGTTATACTTAACAGATCTCAAGGACCAGATCTTCTTTTCCAGCTATCAAGGTAAGGGGGAGGAATCTCAGCGTGAGAGCATTGCCTTGAAAAGTGTGCATGCATACACGCATCTCTTGTTAGACTTGGACGCTGACATCCTACTCAGTAGTTACCGTGTTGTAAACTGGCCTTGCAACTGTAAAGTTTGGAATTCTCATTTCTGGTTATTGCAACCCGTTCTTGGCCCCAAGAAACAAAATTCCAGAAAACTCAAATTCCACGTTCCCAGTACAGCTCCATACAATTTACACAGAAGCATCGACAATGTATTTTGTCTTACCATTGGCCATATATTCTGTGACAATATAAATGGGATGTTCGGTGACCACCGCGTGCAATCGAACCAGCTTGTTATGTTGAAGCTGCTTCATCAGGTTGGCCTCAGCCAAAAAGGCATCCGGAGGCATGCTGCCTTCTTTCAAGGTCTTGATGGCCACCTTTACGTTATTCTTGTAATATCCTGCAGAAGAACAGGAGGGATAAATTAACCACCATCTTCTTTAAGGTCTTCTGGAAACCCAGCCGGGAAACCTTCTGAGCTCCTCCCAGCAGTAGTCCCACAGAGACATTTAGTGTTTCATTTATCTGTTTGCTTTTTGAACACAGGGATAACTGGGCAGTGCTCTTTCCCTCCCCATGGTGAATGTGGCCCCTTTCTTTTGAATGACGCCTCATATTAAGTGCTTTAGATTCATTGGCAGATGGTGGCTTCTAGATGTGATTGAGTGCAAGTCCCATCATCCCCAACCAGCAGTGGAATTGTGGCAATTATACGTATCAGGAGAATGCCTACCTCCCATTGATGGTGAGTACCAGGCTCATGGTGAGCCTGCTCTGTGTTTTAGTCTGATCTGTAAGGAAGTCATTCAGTGGGCTGAATAGTGTCTTCCGAACGGATCCAGGAAGTTTATTTTATCTCGCTCTTTATTTAATTGTTAGCCTTCCTTTCCTCTGCAAAGGTGGCTAATGTTCAGACAACCCCAGAGTGGATTCACTGCCCCATTGACAGAGTAGCTACTAATCACCCCTGTTTGGAATATAGGATGCTACTTTATACCAAATGGGATCGCTTAGCTTTGTACTATTTAGTTCAGAAAAAAATCAGCCAGAGTCCAAATTCCAGTTTGGGAAAGTTCCAAGGAACACTTTTCCAGCAGTTGGCAGGGCCAAGGGCACAAGGCCCGGCCAAAGCGGAGGGAGTAAGGCCAGAAGTACAGTGGACACTTGGTATCGACTAGGGTTTGGTTCCAGGACTCTTGTGGACCCTGAAATTTGTGGATGCTCAAGTCCCATTATGTACAACCATGCAGTAAAATGGCATCCTTCGTATAACATGGAAAAAGCAAACTATGTATTTTGGATTTTAAAAAAAATCTTTTTAAGCCATTGTGGGTTGAATCCATGGATGCCGAATCCGCGGATACGGAGGGCCAACTCGGGCGTTTTCTGACCAACTACACAGAACACAACTCTGTTCTAGGCATGTTCATTCAAGAATAAGTCTCAGTGTAAAAACTTTCAGGCATCAGAAACATAGCTCATTTCTATAGATGTCTGCACAGGGATAAATCCTAGTGCAGTGATTCTTAACCTGGACTGTAGGGACCCCTGGGGATCCACGGAGCCATCCCAGGGAGTCTGCAAAGCCCGGCCGCTGGACATCAACAGCAGCAGCAGCAACAGGGACGCGGCAGTGGGTGTGCGTGCAGGTGCCGAAACTGCTCTCTCGTTTGCAAACGAGAAAACAGTTTCGACACTTGCACGTACACTCCAGGCTGCCGCATCCCTGGCCATTTCCACACGAGTCTGTTATAGCGCGATGATTCCACTTTCAACCTCCTATGGAATCCTGGGGTTTGCAGTTTGGGGAGGGGCCAGCTGGCCCCTCCCGAAACTGCAAACCCCAGGATTCCATAGGAGGTTGAAAGTGGAATCATCGCGCTATAACAGTCTCGTGTGGGAATGGCCCCTGACTCGTACCCAAATTATGGCCGTTTCCGCACTGCACTGTTATAGTGCTATTATTCCACTTTTTTTTTACTTCATCTTTTTATTAAAAACATTTATAACATTGTAGTAAGAACACACAGAAATTGAGGAAAAATCAGAAGTAAAAAAAAAGCAAATAAAAAGCTAATCCAGTACTATTTATCATACAAACCTGTCCATCCAATACAAGAAAGAAAACCATGGTTATTTCTGCACTAGCCTGTTATAGTGCTATTATTCCGCTTTCAACATCCTATGCAATCCTGGGGTTTGTAGTTTAGGGAGGGGCCTTTGAGGCTCCTCTCTAAACTGCAAACCCCAGGATTCCATAGGATGTTGAAAGCGGAATAATAGCACTATAACAGGCCAGTGCGGAAATGGCGCATATGTGAACATTGAATTAGAAATAAGAATATTTAAAGAAAAGTGGTTGTTTACTTCCTTTTCCCATTTATCTAGAACACTATTTACGCACTTTTTTTTCCATATATGTGTGAAGCTCCCTACTACTTCATTCGAAATATATTCAAATAGTTTGAGTGCACTTTCCCTTGTAATTCTTTACATAACATATCTTATTTATCAACACTTTTTTTCCCTAAGTGTAAAGAAAAGCTAATATCATAATTCAACTCATTTTACATTTTTATCCTCCATACGTAATCCATATATCTTTCTTCTAAAATTAATATCTATGTTTTATTAATTAAAGCAGGCATTTTACTATGTTATTTCTTTTTATCTTATATCTTAACACCCCATCTCTTGTTTACATATATTAGCACAGGCTCCCAATCTTTTTCTAATTGATCAGTTTGTTTTCCCTTTATATAATGGGTAAGTAAGTCATATTCTTTCAGTTCTAATAGTTTTGATAATCATTGATCTATATCTGGCGTATTTGTTTTTTTTTGTGCAAAGTTTATTCTTGCTGCTGTAACCAAATACAACAAGATTCGATTATTTTTCTTTCAGAAAGTTTTTTCAAACATGAAAGTCATATTCAACAGGAAGTTGTAACCTGGAAATGTAACCTGAAATATTTCTTTTATGACCTCATATAATTTTGTCCAGAATTTCTTTGTAACTGGACAGGTCCACCAAAGATGATAATAAGAGCCTGTTTTTTCCTGGCACTTCCAGCATCTGTTCTTTCTTGAGTGATAAATTTTGTCTATTTTTTCTGGAGTCAGATGGTATCTATACATCATTTTTATGAAGTTTTCTTTCAGGTCTTGGGAGCAAGTGAATTGATTTGTATTTTTCCAGGCACTTTCCCAACGTTCCAGTGGTATTTCATGTTATATATTTTTTGCCCATTTTATCATGACATCTTGTACAGTTTCATCTTCTAAATAACGGGTTAAGAGATATTTATCTATTATTCCACTTTTGACATCCTATGGAATCCTGAGGTTTGCACTTTAGAGAGGGGCATTTAGAATTCTCAGCCAGAGAATTCTTTGCCCTCAGTAAACTACAAGCTCCAGAATTCCACAGGATGCTGAAAGTAGAATAATAGAACTGTAACAGTATAGGGCAGAAATGACCTCGGTCTCTGAAGACTAGGGTTTGAATCCCAAGTCGGCCATGGAAACCCGCTGGATTTGGTCAGGTAAGTCACATTCCCTCTCTGGCTATTTCTGCACTATAACGTTATAGTGCTATTATTGCACTTTCAACATCCTGTGGAATTCTGGGGTTTGTAGTTCACCCAGTGTCTGAGCGGGGATTTGAATCCTAGTCTCCAGAAGCCTTTAATGAATGAATGAATGAATGAATGAATGAATGAATGAATGTTTGAATATTGAAATAAATGTTTGAATATTTAAATATAAACTTAAATATTTAAATCTTGAATTAAGTCTTGGAGGACGCTGACAACACGTTGTATTTACAAGGGGTCCCTAGTAAAGAAAAGGTTGAGACCCACTGCTCAAGTGCAACAGCTTCCCAGGGGGCAAAGCAAAGCTTAGTTCTTCCTGGGTTTTAAAGGGCCTCTTATTCCCAATAACTGATGAGATCTAACAGCAGGAAAAACTTGCAGGTGAGGTGAGGAATCCCTGCAGCCCATATCTGTCCCTCCTTGATAGAGTCTGTCCATTCCAGTCCAGCTCTGGCTGACAGATGCTCTTAGAGGGTCCTAGAGAAAACTTTTCCCCCTGCCATCTGACCCTTTAAAAAAAAGGGGGGGCTAGGAAGACAAAGGAGTGAACCCGAATTGTTCTGCATGCAAAGCACTGTTCTGCCACTGGGCTATGTCCCTTGTCTATCTATTAATTTCTTTGAATATATCTATCCCACTCTATAGTATGGGATTTGGGGGGCAAAATTGCAAGCAACCCATGTCATCCGTTTAAAAGAAATTAAAACAGTAGCAAGTGCATTGAAACAGGCTAAAAGCCTATTAAACAAGTTTAGAATAAGGCAGTTTAAAACAGTCAAAGCGCTTTAAGACAATTTAAAAGCAAACCCCTGTGGAGATTTGGATGAAATCAAAAGGCTTTACTCAACAGCTCCATTTTTGACATTGTGTCAGAATGAGATCAGTGTTGGCACCAACTGAGTGTTTAAAGATTTAAGAAAAATCAAAGGGAAACATTTAATTTAATGCCAGTGGTATTGATGTTTTACAAAGAAAGTGGACCATGGGGGGGGGGCATTTTGACCCCCATTCTCCCTCCATCCCAGTGAGCTGAACTGTCCTATTTCAGTGTCCTAGATGACCCTGATTTTTGGTCTTTGGAGCCTCTGGTATTAGGGAAGCAAACTGCCAGATTCACAGCCATTTGGGCTCAATTTGGTCAGATTTTGAATGGAAAAAAAAAAAAGAATCACTCAAAAATTAGCGCAATATTTTTTAAAAAATAATAAATATGGGATCTAGGGGCTTTGAAGGGCTTGAACGGGCTTCAGGGGCCACACTTTCTGGTCTCAAGTGCCACATGAGTCCCAACAGGCTAGATTTTGCCAACCCCTCTTTTACAGGGTTTTAAAGTGTGTGTACGCGTGCATCCTTGGCCATTTCCGCACTAGACGGTTCCAGTGCTATGATTCCACTTTCCACATCCTATGGAATCCTGGGGTTTGCCTCAAAGGCCCCTCCCTAAACTGCAAACCCCAGGATTCCCATAGGGCGTTGAAAGTGGAATAATAGCACTGGAACCGTCTAGTGCGGAAATGGCCTTCAAGTCATATGCTGATTTCCAGTGATCCCATGAATTTTATCAGGTTTTCTTAGGTAAGGAATACTCAGAGATGGTTTGCCATTGCCTTCATCTAAAATATATCCTACAACAGTATTTCTCAGGGTATCTGATGTGGTAGACCAGGATTTTAATTCGCCCGGGGTCCTAGAGACCGGCAACATCTTTGTCCCCATTGGGTATAATTGTTTCTTTCTTTCCTCAAAACTCACCAGTGACCAGCAGCTAATGGCTCTTCGGCCAGCCTACAGCCCTTGGTATTTCTTGGCGGTCTCCCATCCAAGTACTAATTAGGTCTGACCCTGCTTAGCTTTCAAGATCAAATGGGATCTGGTGTCTTTAGGGCATTTAGGGCTCATCTTTAAATGGGAATCTTTGCAGCTAGGTGCATTTGAGCATTCTTACAAGGGAGACTGGACTGATGGATTTAAATTTAAATTTTAAAATAAAAAGCACACGGAGAAAAGATATAGGAAAAACCAATTCTAGCTTTTAACAACTAACAATAAGACAGGAATGATGACTTATTGTGCCTGTATGTGTGTGTTTATGTGCCTTCAAGTTGCCAACCAACTTATGGTAAATGCATGTATTTCCTTTTTCCCCCTTTATTAAAAAGATCAAATAAGCATAGAAATGTTCCATTAACACAATACAACATTTACGCATCCTTCCCTCCTCCTACTTCCTATTTATGTTCCATTTATTCATCAATTAAACCTTGAAAAACAATTCATCATTACATCAAATAACTTCTTCTTTCTATACAAAAATTTCTATACAAAACTTCTACTATTAATCTTTAAAAGCTTTCTTCTGTACCCTCTTATCACAATACAAAAGCTAAATATCTTAAACAAAAATATTAGCATCACTATAATTCCATTTCCCCCAACTATTTAATTATTTATACGTCCAAATATTCAAACACACTTTCGTAACCTATTGATTAAATGTTTCCCATTCTTTCTCAAAATCTTGTAACATTCCCCCTTTTTATCAAATCCATGGATTTCACAGAGCTTTCTTAGGCAATGGATATTGAGAGGTGGTTTTGCCAGTTCTTTTCTCTGAAACAGAGTCTATAGCACCTGGTATTTCTTGGTGGTTCCCCACACAGATACTAACCAGGTCTGACCCAGCTTAGCTCCCAAGATCAGATAGGATCTGGTGTCTTCAGGATATTTTAAACCATACCTTGGAATTAACCCGGAGCTCATCTAGCTTGTTTTGGCACCTGGTTTCCCACCTGCTTGTGGCGAGTTTACAACTATCTTTGTTGCTTTCCACCTATCTTACTGCTTTCCACCAAATCCCTTCCGCCTTTCCCACAGTGCCACGCTTTTCCACTTACCCATCCACACCTCTCCAAACTGGCCAGACCCCAACTTCTTGACTAGTTTCAGGGTCTCTCGAGGGATCTCCCATTCATCCGCAGCCCATGGTCTTTGTGGAGTCAGGGATATACAGGGATTTCTAAGCCTCTGGCATAGACCATCCTGCTGAGCTGAGCATGGACAACCAGGAGGAAAGAGGAAGAGGTTGGTTTCCAGAGGTTGCTACAGACCACCGTGATAGCTCCCCTGTGCACTCGCTTGCAATTATATTCTCAAGTGCAGAAATGCTTGGAAAAATTACTTGTTTGGATCGGAATCGCTGAGCCAGCACGGCCAGAAATTTTTCCAAGCCGTATCCCACTGTGACAAGAAGCCTCCGTCATGCCTAGCCCCAGCAGCAGATGGAAGCCTCCCTGCCCCGCTGCATCCCAGCTGGCCTCAGAGGGTGAGAAGAAAAGACAGTATTTGATGCACTTAATCCCCTTCTACACTGCCCTTCCCATTTCCTTTCGTTCATGTCTTAGGCCATTTCCGCACTACCACGGTTACAGTGCAATTATTCCACTTTCAACCTCCTATGGAATCCTGAGGTTTGCAGTTTAGGGAGGGGCCTTTAGGATTCTCAGCCAGAGAGCTCTTTGGCCTCAGTCGACTACAAACCCCAGAATTCCACAGGATGTAGAAAGTGGAATAACAACATTATGAGCCTTTCCGCACTGCACGGTTATAGCGCTATGATTCCACTTTCAAGATCCTATGGAATCCTGGGGTTTGCCGTTACGGGAGGGGCCGGCTGGCCCCTCCCGTAACGGCAAACCCCAGGATTCCATAGGATCTTGAAAGTGGAATCATAGCGCTATAACCGTGCAGTGCGGAAAGGCTCTATAACAGTGTAGTGCAGAGATGGCTCTTAATTAGATTGTAAACCTGAAGGCAGAAAACTGGTTTGTTGTTCTTTTACTTGTAAAGCACCATGTACAGTGATGTTGTTGTGTGCTTTCAAGTAATTTCTGACTTATCGTGATCCTAAGACGAAGCTATCACAGAGTTTTCTGGGGCTGAGAGTGTGTGATTTGCACAGTGTCATCCAGTAAGTTTCCATGGCTGAGCAGGGAACTGAACCCTGGTCGCCAGCATCATAATCCAGTGCTCAAACCACTACATGATGCTGGCTCTACAGTAATGCCACTATATAAATAAGTGAGGAGGAAGGGGAGTGAAAGAGTTTGTAAAAGTTACTTTTCTGGACCTGTAAGTCCTTTGTGCTTTAGTTAGTGCAGCTAGACTGTGTTTATGGTAGTAGATTCGTGTTTAGTAATGTGTTTCAGCACTTGGTTTTAGTTTTAGTTTAGTTCAGCTAAGCTTAGTTATACATGTAGATTGTTAATATATATATCTTTCCCCCCTCTCCTTTTATTTCTTATTATTGTTGTGAATTAATGTGCTAGTATTCAAATTAAGAAATATGAATTGGAGGGAAAAAAGATTACAATGAAAAACATACAAAAAGCCAACTTTAAAACTGAAATAAACCATTAACCAGCTCAAAAACATACACTGTTAAAAAAAAAAAGACTTTGGCCATTTCTGTGCTAGACTGTTATAATGCTATTTTTCCACTTTAACAACCTATGGAATCCTGGAGTTTGCAGTTTAGGGAGGGGCCTTTGTTAATATATATCTTTTCCCTTTCCTTTTATATCTTATTATTGTTGTGAATTACTGTGCTTGCATTCAAATTCACAAATATGAATTGGGGCAAAAAAAGATTACAATGAAAAATACACAGAAAGTCAACTTTAAAAGAGAAATAAACCATTAACTGCAAACCCCAGGATTCCATAGGCTGTTGAAAGTGGAAAAATAGCGCTATAAGAGTCTAGTGCAGAAATGGCCTTTAAAAGGTTAAGCAATACTGCTTAAAATAATACAGTGTACAACTCTTTTCTTAAAAGCCTTCACTTTCAAGGGCCTCTCAGAATTAAAAACATATCAAAGCAGTTTTTGCCTTCCAATGGAAAGACAGCAAGGAGGGGGCCAGTCCGGTCTTCCTAGGGAGAGAGTTACAGAATCTGAGGGAAGCCACGGAGGAGGTCCTCTCTTGTGATCCCACCAACTCTACCTGTGAAGGTTTTGGGCTTGGGAGAAGGGCCCGTTTTGTGGATCTCAGGGTCTAGGAAGACTCATATGGGAAGACATGGTCAGTCAGCATGCTGACTGGGGAATTCTGGGAATTGTACTAAATGAAAAAGAGCTTTACTCAAGTTGCAAGATGGACGTGGGTTCTAATGGATAGACCAACTGAAGATCTTTGGAAAGACTTGAAACTGTTAGTGGATTTTTTGACCAATAACAAACGTAATGATGGAATAATCTGTGGTTATGCTTATTAGTAATTCTAGCAAGTTGTATATACTTAGATCTGTAACTGCAGAATAAGACATGGGATATTAATTGGTTTTTCATTACAGTGTTCATGGGGGAGTTTTTTGTGTTTTAGTTAGAGTGGTTAGGATGTGTTTAGAGTAATAGATTAGTTTTTTAGTAATGGGTTTTGCTATTAGGTTTTAGTCTTAGGTCAGTTTAATCTAGTTCAGTTCAGTTCAGTTCTAGGCCATTTCCACACGGGATTTTTTAAATGGTGCAGAGTGTCCTCCAGGGAGGACGTCTGCACCTGGAGCGGACTGGGTCGGACCTACTTAACGTAGATCCGCACCCCAGCCCGCTCCGGCACGACCCCAAGCGGTCGTCCAGCGTGCTTTTGAAAAACCTGTTTCTTGAGGTTTTTCAAAAGCACGGAGCGCACCGGTGCGAGCCTGCTCCCTTCTGCAGATTCGCAGGCTTTCCCCAAAGCGAGCCTGCGATCTGCCGGGGGCGGGCTTTAGGCTGGCGAGCTTCAGCGGTTGGTCGAGAGCCTCGACCAACCGGAAGCTGCCATTTTCGTCCCCAGAGCGGTGCAGAGCGGCGGCCACTCACTGATCTGGAGCAGCACGGACCGGACCGGGGAGCCCAAAAGTCCAGTGAGTAGCGTCACGGGGCGATTCCCTCACCCCATGCGGAAATGGCCTGAAGTTTTAGTTATACTGGTATATTGTTTGTTATAGTTTGTTCCTATTTCTTTTATTCCTTCTTTTCTGTAGTTATGAATTTGTCTGTTTCTTTGTTTGTACTAAAATATGACATCTTTAAAAAAGATACTCAATTCTGTGAGACATCCTTTGCTTTTCTCAGCATGATGTGGGAGATCACACACACCTTTGCTACTTCCACCTGAGTAGACCTAACACATGAGCAATGTTATCTGCATGCCTATTGGCTTCCTGCCTCCCATCAGAACTGATTCTGTGTGTGAACAACTGCTCTGTTTTGGGTGGGAGTGCTTGGTTTGGCTCCTCGCCAACAACTGAGTAACTTCTGAGCATTATCTCTCCTGATAATCCAGAAGGCCCTGAAGGCTGCTATTTATGGCAACATCTACCTCCAGTTAAAAGTCACTGGCAATTTTCTTCTTGTGTGTAAAGGCCAAACTACACATTGCATCATTCGCGCTCTTTTTTTAAAGAAGTGCTTAAACTGATCGCTTTTATTTGGAAGAAAAAGCAGTTGTAGGACCCCATACTGGAAATTATCAGTGACAGCTGGTAGCGGCCACATGTCAGTGGGGCTGTGAATCCACTCCAGAGTTTAGTTTAGACCTTGAGAAACTTATCAAAGGGGCAGAACTGTATCCCGCAAAGCCTGCAGCACCTTGGAGAGGTCCTTCAATACTATTCAAAACCTGGAATGGATTCATTGTCCCACTGACATGGGAGCTAAGCTGTTGCTTAGCTACACATGTCCTGGTTTTCATCTGAGAAATGTTGGAGGGCATGTAAAGGGATGTGTTTGTGTGTGTGTGTGTCTGACAGAGAGAAAAAGAAAAAATTCATATGTCTGTGCTTGGGGGGCAGTGTGAACATGAAAGAGTAGCCGCAACAGAAAGTGCAAACAGTGGGCCTCATACAGCACTCAGGGTCATTTCTGTGGTCTCTGGAACCCCCAGATTTATTGCATTTTTGCCTCAAATATCCCAGGGGAAGAGGAGAAACTTTTGCCCTCCCTGGATTTTTTTAGACCCAGAAGAGACTTTTTTTTCCCCAGGTAGATGTGACTCAGACTTTGACTTCTAGGAGAGGCCTTCTTCCCTTAGGAAATGACCTGGAAGTTTGTAGCTCCATGGCTGGGTGACTTTCTGTTGGGAAAAAAAAGGTCTCTTCTGGCCCCAGGTGGCTCACAAGGGGGGGAAACCATGGTGGAAACTGCTTCTGTGTTCCCTAGAAAGCATGGGAACATTTGGAAGCACTTTAAATGTGTGTGTGTGTGTGTGTGTGTGTGTGTGTGTTAAAAAATACATTAAGAATTACAGAGACTAAAAAAAAACAGACAGAAAACAGATATGCTAAAATAAAAATTTAAAAGTGCAGAACAAATATAGAGAAAGAAAAATAGAAGAAAAGAGGAAAAAGCAACTTCTAATCTTCCTTTCAGCGGTTATATATGCATATAGTTATTCATTAAAAAAAAATTTAAAAAATATTTGGGAGCATGTGGTCAGAGAGTGTGACCCACCTAAGTTCCCCAGGGAGATTCAATTCAACCCCCAACCCCCAATCATTGCCCATCTCTTCTGTAATGGCTGCTCTTCTATATAGAGCACCCACCTTTTGGGGTGGTGGCAGCAATGGCAGGGGCCCCATTTCCACCTCGTGCCCATTTCTACCATTTCTACCTCGTGCCCTTAGGTTGCCAGTCCCTAAGTTGTACATCTTTGCTTACCAGAATAATGCTTGACGAGTTCTTGCAGTGAAAAGAATATGCTATTAGGGGTAATGTAGTATCCCCCCTTGTCCATTCTCCGGATCTTGTAATGTTTGACGACATCCCCTTCAGATGAGCTGTCTCTAATGGAAAGGGAAAAGGCATCTAGAACAGGTGGAGGAAGAAGAGAAAGGGAAGCCACGTTACTTTTTGGCTGTTGGAAGCAAAGAGGCATCAGCGCTTGTATAAAGTGATGGGTGAGAGGGAGCACTAGAGAGAGTGCCTGCCCTGTGTTCCACCTCTCTGTTTCTTTCTTTGATTTATGTACTCAAGCCTTTTTTGTTTCCTTGCTGCTTGCAGAGATCAATTCCCCCTTCTTCCAAAAGTTAGTTAGTGCTTTTGTCAGCCTTTTTCTGAGAAGGGAGCATCCACGAGTCTCCTGCCTCAGGATGGCTACCATCCACACATAGAGCCAGCTTTTAGGGGTTCTTCTACTGAAAATTTAGGTAATCTTCTTTTGTCTATCTCCTATGCTTGATATAGGTACCAAATGTTCCTACACAGGCATCACAACAGATTCTGGAAATTTGTGAATAGAAATAGATAATAGAGAGTCGAGCTTAGAAAAGTGACCTTTTTTGTTTGTTTAGATTACAGATCACAGACTATCCCAGCCAGGTTCTGGGAGCTGTAATCCCACAAAGTCACTTCTTCAAACTCCAACTGAGTATCAGTGTGACATCAGTGTGAAAATAAAACATAGAGGTTTTAGCATTTTGTTATTTCCTCCTTAGTGGGAATGGAAGATTTCAGAATGGCCCCTTAATTGTTCCTTATTTAAGTCAAGTTTTGGCACCCCATAGGTACCATTATAGTGTAATAGTCTATATTTCTATAGAACAACAGGAGGGGATAAATGGAGAGACAGAGATTGATTGAGAGTATGTATCTGTGTATGTGAGCGAGTGAGAATGGAATAGGGAATTTCACAAAGACATAAACCGAAACACATACAGATCTCAGTAGGCAAGAATACTTTCTTGTACTGTACTGGACAACTCACTCTCCACAGAACGCATTCTGAGGTAGACAGTTAGCATGAGCATCACAAGACATTTCAACAGAAATTGCCAAAATTGGAGGATTGGACATACAGCATACATACATTTTATAGGTTATCAACACAAGTTTGAATGTGCAGAGCATTCATTGATCAGAGCTATAATTCCCATCATGTCTCTCGCCCCCTTCTACTAGCACCTGCCACTGACCCACACATCCTTGATCAATCAGTTCTGCAAATTTCTCTATTCCTACTTCCACACCCCTCTGTTCTCATAACATTCTAGCACCATTAATCTTAACTTTTGTTGTCCAGCCTGTTCCCACTTTTAGAAAGCTGGGTACGTTTAGCCTGGAGAAGAGAAGGTTAAGAGGGGACATGACAACTATGTTTAAATATTTGAAGGGATGTCATATGGAGGATGGAGCAAGCCTGTTTTCTGCTATTCCACAGACTAGGACATGGAACAATGGCTTGAAAGTTCAGAAAAAGAGATTCCGTCTAAACATTAGGAAGAACTTCCTAATGGTAAGAGCTGCTTGACAGTGGAATATGCTGCTGCCTGGGAGTGTGTCACGCCGGTCACGCTTCCTGCCTCAGTGCAGCCTGGGAAGGTCCCAGGCTGGGAAGGTCCCAGGCTGCCCTGCGAAAGGAAGAGGCGGGGCTCTCACGCGAGCAGGAAGCTTGTGCGGAGCTGAAGAAACCTGGATGTGAGGGCCTCTCACAAGAGGCTGCTTGCACTAGCACTGCACCCCAGCGCCAAGAAGAGGTAGGATGCAGAAAGGGCCTAAGAGTAGTTAGCAAAGAAAACACGTTCAACAGTAAGTATTTTACATGACAGGGAAGCTTAGCAACCTGACCAAAAAGAAGGACAATCCTAATGCACAATTAATTAGTCATCTTGAGTAGACGGAAATAAAACTCTCAGAACCTACACACAGGAAGCTTTCAATTAAAGGAACAGTTTCTTTAAAAATACCTATTAATCTTTTGACGAGCTATACAGGATGGGAGGGCATTGCAACTGTTTGAGATGGTGAAAAAACAAACAATCAATCTCTAGACTAGTTCTTAGGAAGGAAAGACAACAGAGGAAGCATGGTAATGTGTTTGTTCCAGAGTGACATGGGATTTGATCCGTCTAAAAATGTGTATGTGTTGACTGGGCGTGTATTTGGAAATATAGCAATTCCAGAGAAAAACATTAAAAACTGCCCGCTTGTGAGAAAAATTGCCCATTTGCAAGTTTGATCTTCACAAACTTTATTTGTGAGGTGCATGCAAGAGAAAATATTTGTCGTTTTTCCACTTTTGCGAGGGTCATGCACCTCAACCCTTGCAGAAATGGAGGGCTCACTATATAAAGGCAACTCTTAAATTGGAGATGGAAAATGTTGCAGGATTGTCCTCTTTTGCCCTACTTCCAAATTCTTTGGAGGCCAGAACCAATTAATGCCACCTCTCCATTCCTAGGAAACTGACACTGTATATGGACAATTAAAATTAGGAAAAAAGCACAGACATATTTCCAGAGCAGTTCACCAGATTGGGACATGGTGGTTGACTGTGAAGTCTGTGAAGTCGCACATTCCACATTGTTGCAGCAGGGACACTAACCCTTGTGGAAAGATCCACAGAGCCCCCTCATCTTCATAAGCAAAACATCCATAGCTCTGAAAAGTTACTAGGCAGTGACCATAACCACTGGAGAACTCTGGGAACTACAGTCCCTCTAAACAACGTGTCAACTTGCAAAAGCATTTTCTTAACTTCTTACCAGCAGTCGTCTCACTTTCCCTGATCAGGAATGAACCCACTGCATTCTGTGGTGCCATCAAGAGACGTTCTGTTTCTTTCCTGCTGAGGCTTTTAAAAAACCATCTGAGAAAGAAGACAGAGAAAGCCTTTTTCATTAAAACATCTCAGGTGGAATATAGACCTCTCTATAATTCTCCCATAGTTTTTAGGAAGATCAAGATTTCAGAAACTTTGTGACCTCGAAGTATTGGAAGGCAAGTCCTATCAGTCCTAACTAGTGTAACCAAAGGTGACAGATTGTGCAGTTTTGCAACGTCTACGAGCTTCCCATGCTCTACAGCATTACCAAGTAGAACCTGACTCTTGTCTCCCTTCCTGATTGGGCAAACCCATTGCTATCACTCACGTGATGGCTACACTCAGTTAATTTTTCACCTGTGTATATTTAAGATATCAGATCCCATCTGGTCTTGGAAGCTAAGCAGGGTCAGTCATGGTTAGTAATTGGATAGGAGACTACCAAGGAATACCGAGTGCTATAGACTATGAAGCTTATTGCATGAGGCAAGTAAATTGCAATTACAGCAGGATAATAGTATTTTTGGCTGGGACTTATGATATGACCTAGTTCCTCTTCTGTTGTTCTCCCAGTGGGAAACCATTTAGAAAGTGCTTCTTTTTTAAAAAGCAGGTTATTAACAGATTTTTGTATGTATTAATAAAAGAAACAGTTTTCAAATAATCTCCCCCTGGGAGAACAACAGACGAGAAATGGTTTCATGTGATAAACCCTACATGGACCCTCTGTGATTGCTCTGTAGACCTCCTGGTAAGAGCTACTGCTCTAGTTCATATCCCAGATCCAAAAAGAGATAAGAGATTAACACAGGACATTGTGGTTTAATTCCAAGAGGTTAGCAAAGTTTTTATTGTTTATTTTAGGATTTAAGTATCAATCCCATGTTCCTGCTTTGCCTTCCTCACTCTCTGATTATATCTCATAAAATAAGCATCATCTTTTAATTGGGAAATGAAATTTGAGTACATGTTTGAGATAATCCTCAAGAGACTTTTCTTCCCAACTACTCTTCTACCACTCTCTGTCCCAACTTCTCTTCCCAACTACTGCTACTATGGCATGCATCTACACTGCCTGTTTATATCTGTTTCCTACCACTTAAACTGTCATGGCTCCACTTCACAGAATTCTGAGATTTGTAATTTGGGATTGGACAAGACATTCTCGCTAAACAAACACAAGAGGCTGTAGTAGAAAATTCAGGGTATGTCATCAAATTTGAAATCCCAGTATTCTGTAGGATGGAAATATGATCATGTTTATCTGCACAGTTATATGAGTTTAATACCCCTTTAACTGTCATGGCTCCATCTTATGCAATTGTGAGATTTGTAGTTTGTTGAGGTTCTTAGAATTCTGTGCTGAAGAGCTCTATTGTACTCCTCTGAACTGTTGCTACCAATGTATTGTGATTTAATCCTGCTCCTGTCTTCTGACTGCTAGAGGGTTCTTGTCCATTCTCCTGAACTATACATTAAAGAAGCTCTCAAGCTGAGCATTCCAAGTACCTCAACAAAGTACCAATCTTGGGATTCCATAGCATGGAGCCATGGCAGTGTGAAAGTCATATAACAATGTGGTGCAGATACAGGGCCTTTCTGCCCTACACTGTTATAGTGTTATATTCCAGTTTCAACATCCTGTGGAATTCTGGAGTTTGTAGTTTACTGAGGCCAAAGAGCTCTATGGCTGAGAACTCTAAATGCCCTCCCTAAACTGCAAGTCCCAGGATTCTATAGGATATTGAAAGTGGAATAATAGCACTATAACAGTGTAGTGCAGAAAGGCCCACAATTTAAGTGACATGAAGACCAAGGCATCAAGATGCTCTAGCCTGGCAAATCTGCACAGTCGTTTACTGTTGTTGTTACTTGCCGTTGAGTCAACTCTGATTTATGTTGGCCCTGTGCATGAGAGATCTCCAAGAGCCCTGGTCCTGAGCTGCCCTGCTCACATCTCGCAAACTCAAAGCTGGTGCTTCCTTGACGAAATCAATACATCTGTTACCGCCATTGCTAGCCCGAGCTTGTGGGATATTAAGATATCATTTTGATATCAGTAATTTGGCCTTCTGTCCCCTCCACGTGCTTGCGAGGCCCCCGGACAAGCACGCACACAGGCTCGGCCGATAATCGCTGTAATATTCAAAACAAATACAGGCAGGCCGGAAATAGCTGACTCGCTGCTTCAGGAGACCTCAAGGCAAGTACCACATTATGTATGCATGCAACTTACAAAAGATCCCCTGCCCCGCGCAGGCAACTTGATGAGCACTCTATGCAATGCTCAAGCACTCCGCATTTGCATACTGGCTACTCTATTGACAATTTGGCTATAATTCAATCATGCAAAGCATTGATCTTTCAGAGGCTTTGTCTCCAAACTCACTGTTTTCCCCAAGTACGGACTAGCCTGCGGCCACAATTTTCCCTATAAGAACCCCTGACTTTGAGCACTTCCTCAGATCGCTCTTGGCTTCCATCCCGCCTTGCTGTCGCTTTGTCCAGCGAGCCTCCCCTTAGCGCCACGTGCTGAGATCCACGCTCCCCAGCTTCTTTGCTTTTTCCGGGCTTCAGGACAGGTATAGTATTTCCCATATCAAACCTCCTCTAAAGATCCCTCTATCCGCTCCTGCCTTTATTTCTATAGTACCTTGAGCGAGTGTGTTGCATACACTTGTGTGATTGTATTTCAATAAAATACTTATTATTATTTCAACATCAGCCTCATCCTTGACTCGGCCTGACCCCATAGACATAGGGTTCAAGATCTCGCTATGTTACCCTGCCTCTCGCATTGCCAACGTGTGCTCTGTGCTAATTCCCTCCCCACTGTTTGAGTACATTTAGGTGTCCCTCCCGGGACCCCCAGAAATCAGGGTAACAGATCTGCCCTGCAGTTCTCCTCTTTTCCTCCTGCCTTCCACTTTACCAAGCATGATCAACTTTTCCAATGACTTACGTTGTCTCATGATATGTCCAAAGTATGACAGCCTCAGTTGAGCCATCTTGGCTTTTAGGGAAGGAAAAGGCCTAATTTGCTCATGGACCCATTCAATTAGTAGTCCCCGGAATCTGTAGACCTCTCCTCCAGCCCTACATTTCAAATTTTCTTCCTGTCAGCTTTCTTCACTGTCCATCTTTCACCACCATACATAGAAATCAGAAACATCATGGCCTCAATTATTTTGATCTAGGTCTTTAATGATATGTCTTTACACTTGAGGATTTTATCTAATTCTTCATGACCCTCCTTGTCTCAGGGCCTTTCCACGCTACACAGTTATAGTGCTATTACTCCACTTTTTACATCCTGTGGAATTCTGGGGTTTGTAGTTTTCTGAGGCCAAAGAGCTCTCTGACTGAGAATTCTAAACACCCCTCCCTAAACTGTAAACCCCAGGATTCCACAGGATGTTGAAAGTGGAATAATAGCGCTATAACAGTGTAGTTCGGAAAGGCTCTCGGTGTTCTTCTGATTTCTGGACTACAGTGTCCATTTTCATTAATGACTGAGCTAAGGTATATTTAATTATTTCTCTATCTTCGTTACACTTTTTCCAAATGTCATATGGCAAACCCATGAGGGCCATAAATCTACTTTCAAATATGAGATGGATTCTCAAAGCATCAGGTGAAGATGATATATTTCAGGCTGGTCTGATAAACACAGAGAGTCTGCTATACCCTCTCCTCAGACTTACTTCTCTTCTTCCAAGCTGTTGACAAGGGCCACAAAATTGCTAGGAATGTAGCCTCTTTCCTTGGTGGTAAGTGATTTTGCCAGCCACCAGTCCCCATCACTGTGAAGAAAAAATGGCAGCAAAATAAGTAGACAAATACACAATGCATCCAGAAAGGAAAGGTGACTAAGGTATGATTATTCTGGATAGCAGTACGTGTGAAAGGGATCTAGGAGTCTTAATAGACCACAAGCTGAACATGAGTCAGCAGTGTGATGCGGCAGCCAAGAAAGCCAATGCAATTCTCGGCTGCATCAATAGGAGCATGGCGTCTAGATCGAGGGAGGTACTGGTACCACTCTACTCTGCTTTGGTTAGACCTCATCTTGAATACTGTGTCCAGTTCTGGGCACCCCAGTTCAAGAAGGACATGGTCAGGCTGGAGCAGGTCCAGAGGAGGGCGACCAAAATGGTGAGGGGCCTGGAAGCCATGCCCTATGAGGATAGACTTAGAGAGCTGGGTATGTTTAGTCTGCAGAAGAGAAGGTTAAGAGGGGACATGATATCCATGTTTAAATATTTGAAAGGATGCCATGTAGAGGAGGGAGTGGGCTTGTTTTCTGCTGCTCCAGAGACCAGGACAAGGAGCAATGGATTCAAGCTGCAGGAAAGGAGATTCCACCTGAACCTCAGGAAGAACTTCCTGACGGTCAGGGCTGTCCGGCCGTGGAATCTGCTGCCTCAGAGTGTGGTGGAGTCTCCTTCCTTGGAGGTTTTTAAGCAGAGGCTGGATGGCCATCTGTCGGGAGTGCTTTGAGGGTGTTCCTGCATGGCAGGGGGTTGGACTGGGTGGCCCCTGGGGTCTCTTCCAACTCTACATTTCTATGATTCTATGATTGATTCCATTCCCAACGGAAAGACATAAAGGCAGAGTTACTGAATGACTACTGCTAAATGTGATCCGATGGTTGCTCATGAGGAGACCTATGGGTGAGCTCTAGGCCATTTCCGCTCTAGATTGTTATAGTGCTATTATCCCACTCTCAACATCCTATGGAATCCTGGGGTTTGCAGTTTAGGGAGGGGCCTTGAGGTGCTATAACAGTCTAGTGTGGAAATGGCCTTAATTGGGCATACAGTGGACCTGCTGTATCCACAGGGGATTGGTTCCAGGTTGCCCCCCCATATCAAAAAGTGTGCATGCTCAAGTCAGACTAGTGAGGTTTGCAGAGAGACTGTGAACGTGAGGTGAGGTTTATAAGCTCCTATTAAAAATGACATAGAGCAGCAGCACAGATAGTCTCACCAGCTGCCCGCTTCTGCCTTGGGAAGGAATCTTGCAGCCTCAAAGGCAGAAGTGAATAGCTACCATACTCCCTATGTGGATTCAGATGTACAGTATTGTGTACATTTAAATCTGTGGTGCATTAAATTTACAAATTGTGAGTCTCCAGATACAGCAGATCCACTGTACTTCAGGTTTGAGCATTGTTTTCCTGTATTTATAATGAAAGGCAAAGTCAGAGCATGCTCGATCTCATAAAAAAGCCGAACAAGTTTGCTTACCTGCAAAGAACTTCAAATGTTTCACCTACTGTCAACGGCAGATCACGCTCATTGGTGGGGACAAAATCATACAGTGCGATTACACAGTGTTTGCCTGTAGTATGAGAAAACACCTTGAGTATTCATGGTTTTATCAATTACTAGTGTATATACCCAGCGTTGCCTGGGATTTTATTTTCTCATAGGTAATACTTGTTAGGAAGATTTGAGATCCTCTGTCTCAACTCTGCAAACTGTCTTGTCCAGTACCTGTAACTTTTCCCCATATTCCCCAATCCAATGTGTATTCAGAGTTATAGGTTGGGTTCCTAATGGAATATATGACCCTCCTCCTTGCTGCTAGGCCTCATCTGCATAGCAACTGGTCAGGCCCAAGAGCTCTCTGGCTGAGAATTCTAAAGGCCCCTCCCTAAACTGCAAACCCCAGGATTCCATTGAATCTTCTCAGGCAGCCAGTCATATCAGGTCTTCACCTGACACAGCCAATCATATGAGGTCTTTGCCTAACACAGACAAACAAACATACAAACTTTGACTTTTATATATTAGATTATTTATTTAATTTGTATGCCACTTGTCTCCTGAATGGGACTTAAAGTGGCTGTGAAATGAAATGCAAACCAGCTACGAAATGCATGAAAACATTCATATCACATCTTTCATCTAAAGATCTCATTCCACAGCCAGAATCATCACTGTTATGGGAGGAACTTGCCCATTCCCACCCCTTGTTAAGCACAGCCAAGTTGGAGCCTGAACTGACTTAGTGGCTTCTACTCCTTTGGCTTTTGCTCCTTTAATTAGTAGCTTCCTGTTCAGTTCTGCAGCTATGGTGTTTCTCAACCAGCTCTTATTTGGCCAGTTCCTATCTGAAGGATGGGATGCTTTAATTCCTTTTGCAACTTCATGGGAGCTGTAGTCTAATGTATCCCTGAGGACTGGGTTAGGAAAGGCTATTTTAGAATCATGTGGTTTGGTCTCTATTGCCACATCTTTTAGGTTGTCATGTCTTAATGTGGAACTACAAATGCTCCCAGCCCCATAGTCTTAGGGGGGGAAATGCAAATGTGACCCCATTAGGCACGTTTCTAGCAGAACACACACACACACACACACACACACACACAGAAAAGAGCTTTTATATGGCGTGAGCATTTAGCATTTAATGAATGCACAGTGAGCAAGAAACCGTCTAAATATAGACGGTCTACCCATGAGACAGACAGCTTTAAATCTTACTCCGTCTGACCTTTTCAAATAAAGCCACCAGCAAGCTTCCTCCTTTTCATCGCAAGGTCACATGTCTCAGGAACAATGTGTGGTTTTCTGAGAACAGACATTGGCTATTCTTTCCTTTGGATTTATTGGGGGACACAGGCCAGAAAAGTGTAAAAGCTTGTTTTCCAAGCCAAGAACTCAGGGTAGACTACTTTGCTTTTATTTTCTCCAGCAGAGGTGGGAACCATGCAGCCCTCCAGGGGTCCTTTCACATTATACAATTAAAGCATTATGATTCCAGTTTAACTGCCATGACAACATCCAACCTACAGTATCCTGGGATTTGCAATTTAGGGAAGGGCACTCAGAATTCTCAACCAGAGGTGTAGTGCCTCACCAAACTATAGATTCCAGAATTCCATAGGGTGCATATAGAGCGGTTAAAGCCAAAGCAGAGACCCTTCAACTGTCCCAATTTGGCAGGAAAATCTTCTGCCATCCCACTTTCTCAGCTCCCTTTAAAATGTCCTGGTTTTTTTTCCCTTTCTTCCTCCACTTTCCACTTTTGTGCTTGTCTTTCTTCAATTGCTGCAATCTGAATTCAAAGTTGAAAGGTAGTTTGCAGTCACCTTCGGAGCATGGAGAGGAGAGGAAGGGACAGGGTCTTTCCTTTCCCAGTAGGCAAAAGCAAACTTCTGCAGCCTCTTCTAGCTTGTCTTTTCTTCTCAGCCACTCAGAGTGAGGGCAGGGAACATTGCCCTCTCTCTGATTTGGCTTTGTGCCATCGGCACTGATTAAATGGCTGTGGAGGCCAGTTCAACATGTGGGTCATATCCTCAAGGTCTGGGAACGAGAGGGAAGGGGGGCGTGGTAGCCCTATACTTCCTCTCTCTTGGCTATTTCCTTCCTTGAGCATGGGGGAGCAATAAGAGACGGTTTGTGGTGCTGAGAAACTGGGTTGCCATCCACCTTTAGCTGGCCAGGCAGCGGTTTGTGGTGGAGGAGGAAGAGAAGGAGGACCAGAGGCAGGTTTTTAAAGGGCTGCATAGTCTGGCTGGAGCTGCCGAGAGGGAAGAATCCCTTGGAAAAGAAATGCCTGAAGGGCGGGACCAGGGGTTGGAGAAACGTGCAATTAATCAAATCTGTGAAATTCAAACCTGCAGATGTGAAGGCCTGACTGTGCTCTAGCAATGCCTAAGATGTTTACTCCACCTATTCTAATACATATCCGGCAGATACCTCATAACTGGAGGCAGAATCTTGCCCTTGCCAGTAGGCTCAGGCAAAAGCAAGCTGCTGAATACCAGCTTGTGCGCTAGTGGTGGAGCTTGCAGTACGTTGAGCGGGAGCGGGAGCGGGAGGGGGTGGGGCTACAGCGCATGGGGGCAGGGTTACAGCATGTGGGGGCATGGCTATGGCAGATGGGGCGGGGCTATGGCCGATGGGGCAGGGCTATGGTGCATGGGGAAGGGCCAGCAAAGAGCTGGGATGCCCTCAAAAAACTGCCGCCAAGGGCACACTGCCTCCATCACCCCCCATCCCTACACTACTGTTGTGTGCTCATCCTCTTTAATAACTTATGGCATCTTGACTACACTATGACTTTCCTTGGCCATGTGTCCTGTTTTCATCTGTGAAATTTTGGGGAGTATGACGAGAGCTAGCTTGGTGTCGTGATTTGAACTAGGATCCTGGAGACCAGGGTTTGATTTCTCACTTGGCCGTGGAAACTCCCTGGCTGACCTCGGGTGCATCACACCCTCTCAGCCCCAGAAAATCCCATGACGGGTTCATCTTAGGGCTGCCATAAGTCAGAAATGACTTGAAGGCACACAACAACAGCAATGATGAGATGCTTCACCCTGGAGCTGTGTTTACACTTCTTCAACAGAAGAATATCAGTTTTAAAACAATAAACCTCTGTTGCCTTTCCCCCCTTTCTCCCTCCCCTTGCTTTTCGTGCACTGTTCCATTTCGTTTTGTTCCGCTTCCTTCCCCTTGCTTCACTGTTTATTTGGGGGCAAGGCAGGGAGCCAAACAAGCAAAAGGGCAAATAAATAAATTGTTCTTACTGTTTCTTGAAGGTTGGTCAGCAGAAGTGGTAAATGAGACTGGCTTGCCCTTTAGAAGAGAGAAAGAAACAACAGAAGCCAAACATGACGTCTCTGCTTTAGACTCCATCCCTTCTCCCCATCCCACAACCAAGTAACTGTTTGCACACCACTCTGCTTGCCAAATACTGTACTGGGAGCCAAATTTGGCACTCTAGTAATTAACTGGTTCCCAGGCTTAGCAGAAGCTGTATTTACATTATTCAAATGATTTAGCCCCAATCAACAAGCAATTCATGTTTGACAGGTAGCATATTATTACTTATCAGGGCTGGGGAACTGCTAAGCCTACAAAGGATGTCGGATGACTCCCCCTCTGCCCCAATCAGCCACAGGCAGCATAGTCAATGGCCAAGGACAATGGGGGTTGGAGTCTGTTAGCATCAGTAAGGCCACCTGTCCCTTCTTCCCTGATTCAAGGCACTGATTATCTTGCATTTCTCTTGCGATGCTCCAGATGCAAGACGCCTATCCAAGGGCTAGACCAGAACTTGCATATGTTTAAACAGCATTGCCAGATTGAAGACTGGAGAAGGCTTTTCTACTTTTGGAGAGAATTCCAGCAGATGTTGCTTGTCCTGCAGCCAAGTTAACAAGCAGAACTTGCTGAAATTCCCTCTCCTACACAGCCGTTAAAGGCATAGGAGGCTTCTGCAATTTTCAATCTGGCCAACCCTACGTTACCATTTGGGGGACTACAACTCCCATGATTCATCAGCAAGCATTTTTGAACCTCTGGGGCCACATTTAGCCCATGGGCCACGCTTTGCCCAACCTGATGTTCTATACACCCTCCAGCATTTCACAGATGAAAACCAGGACATGTATGGCCAAGCGACATCAGTGTGTGGTCAGGATGACACAATTTATTAATGAGGAGGAAGACAAAAAGTAGGAGATGCTGCAGACAAAAGCTAGGAGATGCTGTTTGCTTTGCCTGAGTCTTCTGGAAAGGGCAAGATTTCTCTTCCTTCTCTCTTCCCCTTCCCCCTGAGTTAACTGAGTGCAAATTACTAGGCACGTGGAACTCAATTTGTAACTACTGAACTAAACTGAGGGCAAAAGGAGAAACTGGGACATTTTAAAAGCAGCCAAAAAAGTGGGATGATTGGGGATTAATCAGGGTGTCCTTTCCAAATCAGGACAGTTGGATGGTATGGTCCTGGTACAGTGATAACCAGGGACATAGCTGCTATATTAGTTGGCATAAGTAAAAACTATACCCTGCTATGGCTGCATGGTCATTCTGGCCAAGAGAGAAATGCTGGCTGCACATGTATAAGGTCAGGAAGGATCTCAAGGCATGGCCAGGTCATAGGCAGGAAACTACCAGGAAATTCCTCCAACAATGGACTTGTAGTTAGCTTCCGATGACTCAGCCTTTAAGAGACAGTAGCATCCAGAAAGTTTTCACAGGACAGCTGATTGTCTTAACTCCTCTCCCTCTGACTCCTCTCCCTCTGACCAGCAAAACTTCCCTTTTGTCCCCACACCTGTCTGACAATGAAAGAGCTATCATTAGCCCTTTGCAATGCTAAGACCATTAGCTCATTTGAGACCCCATTGTCCACTCCCCAGACTTCATTGTTTACTCTGCCAGAAAGCCATTAGCACCTTCACTCCCCAGGCAGAAAAAGAGAATTTAAACCCTAGTTTTTGGCTAGTCAATTTGCAGTACATTGATTGCTGGTCACTACCCTGCCACACCGATTTCTGTTTGTGTACTGTCCTGAGACTTATGTCTGAACCACATCTCTGCTTCTTCACTGCTCTTCTTGATTGGTAAATATCACTCAATTCGTCCTGAAAATCTCACTATCCAAACTTTCCTCCCTTTTCCTTCACTAAGCCCTGTGTGATTGCATGACTGCTTGGATTTTGTGTGTGTGTAATTGCAATTCCCCCAAATAGAACACGATTAAGTTTACTCTTGAATCTCTGGCTGCTTCTTCCCTGCATTAGTATTGGTAAATATAGGTATAAAAGATCTCGTTAGGTTATGCTGCTCTGGCAGGCCTCCTCTTTGAGCTAATATTCCCCACTGTTTCGCAGAGGAACTGGCATTACAGGTGAACCCTGAATCACCCACATTTTGGGGTAACACTGTTTCTTACACTTCTCCATGGCCATATTCTGGCCTCTGGAGAGCAAGGACAGCCAAGAAGCACCTGTCTGTGTCCCCATGGCTGGGCTCACAATGAGTTCATCAGCCTCCAAGACCTCTCTCCAGGAGGTCCAAGACAGAAGGATCTTTCTTCATCTTTGAAGGTCTTTAAATAGGGGTTGAATGCATATCTTTGAGGGGTGCTTTAGTTTTGTCTTCCTGCATGGCAGGGGGTTGGATTTTGCCTTTGTCCTGTCAAACCCTGAGGGGCTTTCTGCCCCACACTGTTATGGTGCTATTATTCCATTTTCACTATCATATGGAATCCTGGGGTTTGCAGTTTAAGGAGGGGCATTTAGAATTCTCAAAGAGCTCTTTGGCCTCAGTAAACTACAAACCCCAGTATTCCACAGGAGGTTGAAAGTGGAATAATCGCACTATAACAGTGTAGTGCGGAAAGGCCCTAAGATTCTAGATTCTAAGATTCTAACATATTATCACTGTTGGTCTGGCCATAGGCAGACACTTTCCAGCTACCCTTTGCTTTCCCCCAGCAACTACATGGCCATATAGGGATGAGCCAACAAAAGACAGGTGGCTTTTAAGGGAGTGGGGTGTCTTTGCAGAGGGAAGACAGTGAATTCCACCCACCGCAATGACAAAAAACCTTAAAATAAACATATATGCCAACATTATGGTGACGTATGTCATAAACAGGATGTCAGTCCATGTCTAAGAAAAGAGAACATATTTCTATGCTTGAAAATTAAGGCTGGAATCCTGTAGGGGTCTTATGTCTTCGTAAGTGAAGGTACATCTTTTTTTCTTGATTTTTTAAATTTATTGAATATTAAAAGAAATGACAAAAACAGTAAAATAAAAATACCACAATAATACTACATAAAGCAAAATAATACAAAAGAAAACAGACTATAAAATAAACTACACAACAATATAGGCCATTTCCGCACTAGCCTGTTATAGCACGATGATTCCACTTTCAACATCCTCTGGAATCCTGGGGTTTGCAGTTTTGGGAGGGGCCGGCCGGCTAGTGTGGAAATGGCTATACTATCAAAAAGACAAATACTATCAAAAACTACAAATATCAAACTAAATTACAGAACAACTACAAGACTACGTATAACTAAAAATTGGTTCCCGCTGCTGCTGCTGCTACTGCAAACAGTGAATCCAACAGTAACAATTAAACCATTAGATCAGAGATTTCCAAACTTTTCATGTTGGTGACACACTTTTTCGACGTGCATCGTTTCGCGACACAATAATTCAGTTTTGCTAGCAAACTGGAGGTTAAACTGACCCCATTATAAGAGATACAGACATATACATAAATTGTGATAACAAAATGTATGGGGACACAACATATCTCATGAAAACCTTTCATATATTTTTAAAAATACATGACTTATAAATAATAACATACATTTCCAAGATTGTAGGCAACACACCTACACACTTCAGGCGGAACACTAACAGGTCACGGCACACTGTTTGCAAAGCCCTGCGTTAGATCATAAACTAAACCTAAAGTAAATGCTTGTTGCTTAATATTTATCTTCGTAATAAATCTCAGCTTACAATATGAGTTAATAAAATCATACTTAAAAACTTAATGATTGCTTAAAAGTTATTCATTACTAACTTATTCTATTCCATATTGCTATTCTATTCTATTCTCCATCAAGACAGAGAAATTGGAGAAGGAATTCTTGGCTCTTAGACTCAGGGCCAGGTCCTGAAACTTTAGATCCCATTTAGCAGGGGCTAATGGGAATTAGAGTTCCATGACATCTAGTGGTTTCCCCATGTCTAATCTACTGGTCTTGGAGAAGATTCCTTACCGGTGGGGCAGGTGGAGGAGGCTTCTTTCTCCGGTGTATTTGAGGCTTCAGCCTGTAGATTGAATTGTTCTTCTGCCGCAGGACACCGGTTTCTTTGCTTCCACGTAGACCCATCTTGCCCTGAAGGTAATGCAAACAAGGTTATCGCAGAACAAACTATTAGTTTGCTAGGCATGGTTATTCAGATGTGTGCTTTTTCTCAGCTTAAACCAAAAGTTTCTGAAAATGTCAGATTTTGCCATTCAAATTTACCACATGATATCACACGTCAAAGCACGATTCCTTTCACCTTGCAGAGTCTTCGTTCTGCTGGAGGTCAGTTCTGAACTTTTCTAAGCTGCTTGCAGTCAAATGTAAAAAAAAGTAGACAGGGGAGAAATTCTCTGCTGGTTTCTATATCACTGGGCAATGAATCCATTCTGGGTTATAGTCTGGACTTTAAAGGAAATATCCAAGATGGCTAAACATGCCTGGCATCCTGTTAGTCCATTAGACTTACAATCTTGTAGCTGTTTCTTTTCCATAGAATCATAGAAACGTAGAGTTGGAAGAGACCACAATGGCCATCAAATCCAACTCCCTGCCATGCAGGAACAAACACTCAAAGCACCCCCCAGCAAATGGCCATCCAGCCTCTGCTTAAAAACCTCCAAAGAAGGTGACTCTACCATACTCCAGGGCAGCAGATTCCACTGTTGAATGGCTCTGACTGTCAGGAAGTTCTTCCTGATGTTTAGGTGAAATCTCTTTTTCTGTTGTTTGAATCCATTGCTCCATGTCCTGGTTTCTGGAGCAGCAGAAAATAAGCTTGCTCCATTTTCAACATGACATCCCTTCAAATATTTAAACATACCTGTCATGTCTCCTCTTTTTTTGTCAGGCGAAACATACCTAGCTCCCTAAGCCTCTCCTCATAGGGTATCGCTTCCAGACAATGGTGACATTTTGGTTGCCCTCCTTTGGACACGTTCCAGCTTGTCAATATCCTTCCTGAACTGTGGTGCCCAGACACAGTATTCTAGGTGAGGTCTATTCAAAGCAGAATAAAGTGGTATTATTAGTTCCCTCGATCTCGATCCCTTGATCCTGTTGATGCAGCCCAGAATTGGATTGGCTTTTTTAGATGCTGCATCACACCGTTGACTCATGTTCAGCTTGTGGTCCGCTAAGACTCCTAGATCACTTTTGCATGTACTGTTTTCAAGCCAGGTATCACCCATTTTATATCTGTGCATTACATTCTTTCTTCCTAAGTGTAACACCCTACATTTTTCCCTGTTAAAATTCATTTTGTTAGTATTGGCCCAGTTTTCTAATCTGTCAAGGTCATTTTGAATTCTGATCCTGTCCTCTGGGGTATTGGCTATCCCTCCTAATTTGGTGTCATCTGCAAATTTGATAAGCATGCCCTCTACTCCCTCATCCAAGTCATTGATAAAGATGTCCCTTCCAAGAAATGAGCCCGCACTTTGGTCTGTGGCATCCCACTAGTCACTTCTTTCCAGGATGAAGAGGAGCCATTGGTGAGCACCTTTTATCTTCAGCCAGTCAACCAATCACAAATCCACCTAACAGTAGCTTTCTCTAACCCACATTTATACATTTTTCATATTTACAGTCCTGGTACTATAGCCACAATCATAAACATCCCCCAAACCCACCTTAAAATCCAGCCAGCCATCCTGAGAGATGGAGTTCTGCAGTGCAGGAGAGCAGGTAGCTGAAGAATGATGTGTCCAGCCCCCTCCCACCAGTGAGCAGTAGCGTACTGAGGAGCTGTGACAGGACCCCAAGGGGTCTTTGCTTCTGGTCCCTGCTTCTGGTTGGCATACCACCACTCGCTGGTGGGAAGGGCCTGGACACGTCATCTTTCGGCACCCTGTCTGCCAGTACCACAGAACTCCATTCTCAATGCAGCTCGTTGGATTTTAAGGAAGATTTTGAGGGGTTAGATAGGGAGATGGCGCATAGCCATGATGTCATGGTTACATGTTTGCTGCAGGTTCCTAGCCCTCATTTGAAAGAATATGGTTTGGCACTTTACACAGTTCCTTTAAAATTTGGGCTAAAAGCCAGAGTACATTCGCTGACACAGAAGCCACCAGCTCCAGCTGGAAGTTCTTTATGATGGTGGGAGATTGAGGTCAAAGAAAAAGGAAGTATTAAATCACACAACGGACAGCTAAAACTAGAGAACGTTCTACCACAAGAGCTAGTGATCATGGCCAGCTTGGATAGTTTTAAAGGCCGATTGGCAGTGATGGATTTAAGTCTTCTGTTCCACGTCTCAAGTCAAGTCTCAGGTCTCTACCTTCAAGCCTCAAGTCCAGTCTCAAGTCCTTGCAAGATATTTTCAGGTCAAGTCTCAGTTGTGGGAGTCAAGTTTAACAGCAAAAAAGAGATGGTGGTGGAGTGTCTGAAGGGGCTGAATGGGCTTAAAAGAATCTGCAGCTTTGGAAGTGGAGAATAGGATTCTTTCAACTACCCATTACTGAAGCTTCAAAAGTTTTAGAAGGAAGGATCCTTCCTCCTCAAGCCCATTGCCTATTCCCTCCTGAGAAAAGTGCCCTGCACTCTGAGGGTGAGTCTTGCCTTCTGCTCTTAGGAAAGGTTTAGGGGGCTCCTCCAATATAAAACAGCCACAGGCTGCAGGGCAGACCTCAACCTGCCTCAAGCCCATTGCCTAGTGCATTTGCTGTTCCTGTCCAAGAAATGCGCCTACACTTTGGTCTTCAGACAGATCATCCCATGACCGGTAGCCAAAACGACATGAAAGCATTGTTCAAAGTCATAAGTTTCTGGGCGAATGGGTTATATTACTGAACCACGGGCAGCAAGCCAGTCACTAAAAGTATACAAGTCATGAGTCGCGTCACTGTGTCATTTGTTGCCGAGTCAAGTCCAGATTGAGTCATTGAAGTGACTAAGTCCGACTTGAGTCGGAGTCAATCGACCTGAGTCTACATCACGGCCAACTGGACAAATTCATGGAGACAGAAGCTATCAGCCGTCACTGGTTGAGATGTGTTACCCCACTGGAAAATCCTGTCCCGGGGTCTACAATTTTGATATTAAAATATGATTCAATGTGCCTGAGAGGTCACCTGGACGGGCACGTAGGCAGCAACGGTCAAATGATCGAAAACCAGGTCAGGCCAGTAAAATCCCCAGTCACGTAGCCCCAGGAGACCTCAAGCTGTGCAAACCCACAGGAGACAAAGGGTCCTCAGCCCCTGAGAAGCCGACTTGAGGGGATTAGCATGTTTGTCCCAAGTTGAGCACTGATAGCAATAAAATCCTATCAGGCAAGGACCATTTACAGGAAGTCACACTACAACCAAATCTCATCACACAAAGGAAGTTACCATTATGGAGCTTCTTTCTTGTTGCAACACCCATTGTTCTCCAGGGAAAGGATTAGCCCTCCAGGTACTTTCCCCCCTACAAATAGTCCCAGTTTTTGAGCGATTCTTTGGATCACTCCCGGTCATCCCAGCAGACTGTTTCTCTATCTGTTGAGTAATCCCCTCAGCCCTCTCCGTGCTGAGCCCCACTTCTCCGCTGTTTTCCTGGACCAAAGACTTCAGGAAAAGGTGCAGTATTACCCCAACTACAACCCCTTCAATATTCCCCTATCCAGTTTCCTCTCTTTTGCTTCTTAATAGGTCTTGGGTGAGTGTGTGAGTGATTGCGTTGCTGCGTGAGATTTTCATTCAATAAAATCATTTATTGGACATTTTTGTTTGGTTTTTGGTTTGGCCTGACCCCATAAAAACTGGGTAAAAAGACCCTGCTAGGTTACCCTGCCTCTCGCATTGCTATCGCTTGTGCTCTGGTTAGTTTC
Source organism: Cyclura pinguis (assembly GCA_030412105.1). NCBI lineage: Eukaryota > Metazoa > Chordata > Lepidosauria > Squamata > Iguanidae > Cyclura > Cyclura pinguis. The sequence continues at coordinate 8,097,564 of CM059599.1, read as the reverse complement.
CATTCCCCATCACGTGGCGCACATTGAGGTGTCCCCCAAGGGACCCCAGAAATCAGGGTAACAGATGAATCTATTTTCCTTCCACTATATGAGGTAATGAGCCAGCAGGCTGTAGTAGTTTGAACGTTGCACTTGAACTCAGAGAAACCAGGTTCAAATCCCCTCTCACCTATGGAAACCCAAGTTATACTCTCTCAGCCCCAGAGGAAGGCAATGGTCCTCTGACTAAATCTTCCTGAGAAAATCCTATGACAGGGTCACCATCAGGCAGAATCAGTTTGAAGGCACATAATAGCAACAAACAAGGTACCATACTAGTCTGGGGAAACAGCAAAATAGTTTTCCCTGACAAGCAAAAAATTATGTGAATGTACCTGCATGATGCGTGCGTGTGTATGTGTGTGTGTAGTCCTCTCTGTACTTAAAGTTAAAACTTTTCCACTTGTGTATTAATTGGGAGGATGGGCATATGAGGCATATTTTTGGTGATGGCTGATAAAATGAAAAACCACCCGGTTTGATCATCAGCTTCCTATCAGATAGCTCCAGCATGGTTTCAGCGAAAGAGTGCAAAAAATAGATATTGCTATCTCCAGGGCTTTGTGCAAGCAGAAATCAGCTAGAAAAGGAAATTAAGAAGTAACATTGGTTGTGGGGGCAGGGGGTTCCAACTATCTTTTACTGCCTTTCATAGAACCATAGAATCATACAGCTGGAAGATACCACAAGATCCTTCCAGACCAACCCCATTCTGCCATGCAGGAAGACACAATTAAAGCAGCCTTGGCAGATGGCCATCCAGCCTCTGTTTAACTACCTCCAAGAAAGGGACTCCACCACACTCCAAAGAAGCATATTCCACTGTCAAACTGCTTCTACTGTCAGGAAGTTCTTGCTATTGCTTAGGTGGTGTGATAGGTAGAACCTCTTTTCCTGAAGTTTGAAGCATTGGTCCACGTCCTAGTCTCTGGAGCAGCAGAAAACAAGCTTGCCCCATCTTCCTTATGACATTACTTCAAATAATTAAGCATGACTATCATCTCACCGTTATACCTTCTTTTCTTCAGGCTAAACATACCCAGATTCCTAAGCTGCTCCTCACAGGGCACGGTTTCCTTTTACCATTTTGGTTGCCCTCCTCTGGACATATTCCAGCTTGTCAATGTTTTTCTTGACCTCACTTGAAATACTATATCCATTTCTGGCCATGACAGTTCAAGAACGATATTGACAAGCCGCAAGGCATCCAGAAAAGGGCAACTGAGATGATCAGAGGTCTACAAACCAAGACCTATGAGGAGACACTTTTAAAGCTAGGTATTTCTAGTTTGGCAAAGAGAAAACTGAGGTGTGAAATGATAGCCAAATTAAAATATCTGAAGGCATGTCATGTAGAAGATGGAACATGCTTATTTTCTGCTGCTCCAGAGACTGGAGCATGAACCAATGGATTCAAACAACAAGAAAAGAGATTCCACCTAAACATTACAACTGTAGCTTCTTGAACATAAGAGCTGTTTGGCAGTGGGACAACCTCAGAGGGTGTTAAAATAGAGGTTGGATGGCTCTCTATTGGGAGTGCTTTAGTCATGGTATTCCTCCGCGGCAGGATATTGAACTAGGTGATCCACAGAAGAGAGAAGCAGTTTCACTCATACACCCAAATTTGGTAACAAGTCAGTCTGAATTCATTCTGACTTTCAACCATTCAAAAATTCAAACATCAGTGGAAACAGCAAGAAATTACCTTGCTTTCGAGGAGGGGAATCCCATCACAGGCGTTTGCCACCCCCGAGAACCCGTCTGAAGTCTGAGTGGGAGTGGGCACATACTTTTGGTGCGTTCATATGGGCCAGTTCCTTTTTGAATGTTGTCTGACTACCCTGTAACTATCAGAACCTCGATACTGAAATGAAAGGATGGGGTTTTCTGACCTTTCAAAGCACACGTAAGATAGATGTGGAGGTTTTAATTCGGATTTCAAAATGTTGAGTCCAAACATTTTGGCATAGGGTGTTTTGAGAAATTGTTGGTGGTGGAGAGAAGGACAACCGAAACACACAGCACCTCTGACCATGTGCAGAATCCCCCCCCCCCCATGAAGAGACTTTTCAAAACTTTCCACTTGACAAAGTGCAGAATTCTTTCTCCTTAGGAACGGCTGTCATATTTTAGAATCTGCAACGCTGCATATTTGTGAATATGATAACTTTTTCCCTAGGAAGGCTTTTTGAGTAAAACCTTCTCCAGATATTTTTGTGGAGGAGAGGGTTGGAAAAAAAAGACAAGTTTTTCCTTCCTTTTTATAAATAAAAAAAAATATCAGCTAGAATCCTGTTGGTTGGTCTTATCTTGAAGCAAATGTTGATAAGGATTCAATATGTATGCAAATCCAACAAATTCAATGTCAGATTGTCAGAGTCCATGGACCGCTCAAAAGACAAATAAATAGGTCCGAGAGTAAATCAAGCCTGAACTGTCCCTGGAAAGCAAGATAACTAAATGGAGGCTGTTGTATTTTGGCCATGCCATGAGAAGACATGACTCACTAGAAAAAACAACAATGCTTTGTAAGATGGAAGGCAGTAAGAAAAAAGGAACACCATATTACAGTTGGATAAATTCAATCAAGGAAGCCATGGATGCCTTGAGTTTGCAAAACCTGAGCAGGGCTATTGATTAATGAGATGACTTGGAGTGCTTTCAGGCACAGGGTGATGACAATTAACAACAATTAAGAACAACAACAACAAGAACAACAACAGCTCAGGACTAACAATAGGATCTAGGCTATCCTTTAAAAAAACCCCACAAAATATCTATTGAAGATTCATCTCCAAACACCTTCCCGTAAAAGGGCTATCATAACCACAAAAGTTCAGCAGGTTGTGCATTGAGGATTATGAAGCAAGAGATTCCAGACGCACCAGAGTGGTGTCAACATTGGGATTTCCACCAGATGCATCTTCTCATAACTCCACCAACAGCAGAATCATCGGGAGACATACTGTTGGAAATTTGTACTTACTGCTCCCACATACACACATATGTATGCATGTACATACATACGGAGGGAGTTTTGAAAACTTCCCAGGTCTGTATTTGCTTTGGTAGGTCACACATGCAGACTTGCTCTTGAAGAAGACATACTTTGTATCTCCACAAGTGCCTGTCTCATGATGTATGTCGAGGGTGGACAATGACAGGGTGCTGATCTAGAACCTGGAGTAGCTTCACAGCACCACTGATATGGGAGCCACGAGTTGGCACTGGACTATCTAGTCTATACACTAGTGATGTAGACTGGAGTCGATTGACTCAGGCTCAGTTCAGACTTAAGTCACTTCAGTGACTTGACTCAGCAAAAATTACACACTGACTCGACTTGAGACTTGCATATTTTTAGTGACCGACTTGCTCCCCTTGGTTCAGTAACATAACACATTCAACCAGAAACCTTACAACTTACTGGTCACATGATGATCTGTCTCAAGCCCAAAGTGTGGACACATTTCTTAGAGGGAACAGCAAATGGGACAGGCAATGGGCTTGAGGTTTGCTCAGCAGCCTGTCCACACTCCATGTAGGAGGAGCTTTCTAAAACTTTTCCTAAGAGCAGAAGACTCATGCCCAGAGTGCAGGGTGCATATCTAAGAGGGGAACAGCAAAGGTGTTAGGCAGTGTGCTTGAGGAGGAAGGATTCTTCTTCTAAAGCTCTTGAAGCTTCAGTAATGGAGAATAAGAAGGATCCTATTCCCCACTTCTGAAAAAAAGCTTCCAGCTTTGCAAATGGGAAGTAAGAAGGATCATATTCCCCATTTGCAGATGGCAAAAATCACAAAAGTAGAGGGCCAACTCTACTTAAATTGTTAAAACTGATTTTAACTCTGTCGAGAAATTCTGGAATACAGGGTGGGCTGTAAAGTTGGCTAACAGACTTGAGACTTGAATCATAGAATCATAGAAATGTAGAGTTGGAAGAGACTACACGGGCCATCCAGTCCAACCCCTTACCATGCAGGAATACCCTCAAAGCACTCCCAACAGATGGCCATCCAGCCTCTGCTTAAAAACCTCCAAGGAAGGAGACTCCACTACACTCCGAGGCAGCATATTCCACTGCCGGACAGCCCTGACTGTCAGGACGTTCTTCCTGAGGTTCAGGTGGAATCTCCTTTCCTGTAGCTTGAATCCATTGCTCCCTGTCCTGGTCTCTGGAGCGGCAGAAAACAAGCTTGCCTCGAGACTTGCCTTGCCTTGAAAACTTGCCTCGAGACTTGCCTTGAAAGCATCTCGCAAGGACTTGAGACTCGACTTGAGACTTGGAGTAAAAGACTTAGGCCCTTTCTGCATGGTATTTGCCATGCGATAGGGCGCCTGGAGCGTCGCGTGATTGTGAGGAGTGATCTGCATGACGAACTCACAATCGTGTGATGCTCCAGGGGCCGGCAGGCGCCGATTGTGCGCCTTTTCATTTTCGGCTAGAAGCCGAAAATGGTGCACGATTGCGCATTGCTCCCGGGCCCCGCGCGCATTTACCTGGAATGCAGAGCCTCCGTAGCCGCGCCAGTCGCGCTTCCTGCCCCAGCACAGCCTGGGAAACTCCCAGGCTGCGCTGTGGAAGAAAGAGGCGGGGCTTTCGCGTGAGCAGGTAGCTCGTGCGGAGTCGAAGGACCCTGGACGCGAGAGCTTCTCGCCGGAGGCTGCTCGTGCAATACCCGCACCCCAGTGCCGGAAGAAGGTAACGTGCGGAAAGGACCTCAAATACATCACTGCTATGCACTATGATTTCAGTTTCATATCACTTTAACTCTTATGGCTTCATCCAAAAGTATCCTGGGATTTGTAGTTTGGTGCAGTAATTTTATAACATCATGAAAGAAGAGGGACACAATTAAATTAGTCTACTTCTGTCAGTGTGGACAAAAACTTGGGGATCCTTTGGCAATTGTAGTTCAGGGGAATGCAGTAGAACTTTCTAACAGAGATTATGGGACAGCAGTTTGATACAACTTTACCTGCCATGGCTTCATGGCCCATGGAATTCTGAGATTTGTAGTTTCGTGGTGAGGAAATTCTAAGACTACTACAACCGTACAGTACAACTATACTTTGTACATATCTATATATCTATATGTCTTGTGTTTGTATTTTTTAGACTGAAAGGAGATCATACTTGGTTTTAAAGCTCCACCATTAAACACGGATGTCTAAAACAGGGAAAACAACCAACCACCAATAAAATTTCACGCTTAATGTTTATGAGGGACAGCTGCAAACGCTATGCATTGTTAACTACAGAAATAAGCTCCATTGAACTCAGGCTGGTCTCCTTCAAGCTACATATGCTCAGATTGCAAAATACCAAGCTATAACCAAGGAGATCTTTAGCCTGCCAAAACAAAAACCTTTACTATTTAAGCAGAAATACAAATGATTTTGCAAAGAAGTGCTACCCATGAAACTGTTAGCCCAATGCAGAAACTACCCTGTCAAAGGAAAAGAAAGTATCTAGACCCTACTTGTTTATCTGAGGCCATTTCTGCCCTACACTGTTATAGTGCTATTATTCCACTTTCAACATCCTGTGGAATTCTGGGCTTTGTAGTTTCCTGGGGCCAAAGAGCTTTCTGGCTGAGAATTCTAAAGGTCCTTCCCTAAACTGCCAACTCCAGGATTCCATAGGGTGTTGAAAGTGGAATAATTGCACAATAACAATGTAGTGCGGTAATGACCTGAATCTTCTTCTGCAACTTCCTCTATCACAGGGATGAGCATCAGATGGCCAGTGGATGCCACGCAGGCCCAAGGTCATTTTGGTGTCCCTGGAAATTCAGTGGGGAGCATCACTTTGTTTTAGCCAAAAAAGGCTGCTACAAAACTGGAACTGATTTTCTGGTTACACCCAAAAGGGTAGGTTTGGGCTGCAGTGCATCTAAAGGAGTGTAGAAAATGGCCCTGGGACACTCCAATTTGCCCACATCAACTCTAGCATAAATTCAGAACAATCACTATCATTCCATTAAAAAAAAAAAACCTCAGAAAGATCGACCAGATCCTGTTGATGAATTAGGAAGCATAAGTCAGATAACTTTTATCATTGCAACTTGCTTTTTTTGGTCATGGCAGCATTTGGAATTTTGTTCTGACCAAAATGTCCCCCCACAATCCACCTTGTAAGCAGTTTAGGCCCCTCCCTAAACTGCAAACCCCAGGATTCCATAGGATGTTGAAAGTGGAATAATAGCACTGTAACAGTCTAGTGCGGCAATGGCCACAGCTAAGTGATACACATACATCTCCCAATGCAGGATACCAGCCATCATTTTCTCAAGTTTTACAACACTCTCTTTTCAATTCTAACATTTTTTTTTAAAGTATCACAAAAACATCAAACAGCGAGATTACTTTTGCAAGAATCACACCAGGCAACGCCAGCCAATTGAAAGTAAAACACTGTGAAGAGTCATAGAGCAATTTCACTTTTTAAAAGAACTTCTTCTTTCTTTTGAGCAGGCACACAGAGACTGGGGTGTGAAGCGATCAAGCGATTAAGTGTTTGAACAAAACTGCCCAACAGACCAAATGCACCTCTTTCTTCCATCACAGGAGGATGCCAAAATCGTCACACACAGACAAGGAATTTTGCACATCTGGCAGACATTACAGATTGGGAAACCAAAAACAGCCTGCTGCATATTTACAGGGGAGAATCCGAAAGGCAGGGGAAAAATTTTAGCACCTTCAAACTGCCCCCTCCATCACTCAAGCAATACTTTCCTAGACAAATAAACCACAAAGAAGTTTTTCTTTTCTTGTGCTGCTTCATGCATCAGAAGACTGAAACTTGGCATTGCTACCAGAATATTATGCCAGCATCTATACAACAGCTATAGCAGTTTGAATTAATCTCATGGCTCCATACTATGGCACTCTGGAATTTGCAGTTTGGGAAGGTACTTAGACTTTCTTGCTTGAGAGCACTAGAGTTCTTTAGCAGAGAATCTGGCAGAAAAAGCCAATGTGATTGCAAACTGCATCTGCAGGAGTATAGTGTCTAGGTCGAGGGAAGTAACGCTACTACTCTATTCTGCTTTGGTCAGGCCCCACCTGGAATAATATTGTGTCCAGTTTTGAGCACCACAATTTGAGGTGGATATTTACAAGCTGGGGTGTATCCAGAAGGTGACCAAAACGGCAAAAGGCCTGGAAACCATGCCCTATGAGGAGTGGCTCAGGAAGCTGAACATGTTTAGCCTGGAGCAGAGACGGTTAAGAGCTGACATGATAGCCATATTTAAATATTTGAAGGGATGTCATGTTGAAGATGGAGCAAGCTTGTTTTCTGCTGCTCCAGAGACTAGGGCCCTTTTCGCATGGCATTTGCGAATGGCATTTGCCATGCGAAAGGGCGTCTGGAGCGTTGCGCCATTGTGAGGAGCGATCCACACGACACACTCACAATCACGCGATGCTCCAGGACCTGGCAGTCGCTGCTCGCGCACTTTTTCTTACTTCCCTTGACCTAGACACTATACTTTCAGCCGAAAATGGTGCATGATCGCGCATTGCTCCAGGGCCCCACGCACACTTGCCATGCATGCGGAGCCTCCAGAGCCGCGCCGGTTGCACTTCTTGCCCCAGCACAGCCTGGGAAACTCCCAGGCTGCGCAGCAGAAGGAAAAGGCGGGGCTCTCGAGCTACCTGCTCGGGACCAGGCAGCTCGTGCAAAGCTGAAGCAGCGGGGAAATGAGAGCCTCTCGCTGGAGGCTGCTCACGCGATCCCCGCACCCCAGCGCCAAAAAAAAGGTAAGGTGTGGAAAGGGCCTTGGACGCGAAGCAAAGGATTCAAACTGCAGGAAAAGAGATTTCACCTAACGATTAGGAAGAACTTCCTGATGGTACGAGCAGTTTGGAAGAGGACTACTTTGACTGGGAATGTGGTAGATTCTCTTTCTTTGGAGGTTTTTTAAACAGAGACTGGATGGCCGTCTGTCAGGAGTGATTTGATTGTGCATGGCAGAATTGAGTTGGACTGGATGGCCCTTGGGGTCTCCTCCAAGTCTATGATTCTACAAAAACTACCAGTGTGGGGATCTTACAGGACACATTGGCCAAGATCCTTAATTGCCCAGCATAGCATAAGATTTCTGCAGGTGGAACTCTACTATGACTCCCCACTTACCACTTCCAGGGCTCATGATTTTGCTGTGATACCCCTCCTGAAAGTTCATTCCCACGGACGGTAGAGAGTGGAAGAGGGATCGGAGAAGCATCTAGCTATGCCCTATAGCCAGACCCAGAACGGTAACATCTTCCATTGAGATCTGCCAGGGTCTCAGTGGAAGATGCCATCACTCTGTGTTTCCATCTGACTGAGGGGCATAGCCAGATGCTTCTCCAATTCTCCGGTAGTTTCCACCAGCCGTAGAATGGCTGCTCATGGGAAGCAATTGCAAGAAAAACATGGGAGGGCTTTGCATGTTGCAGAGAGTGGAACAGAATATTCACCTTCACAACAGCAAAAAAGACATACGTAGTCGTAAGGTGGACTTTAGCATGTGTATGTCGCTAATAGGATGCTGAACATTTTTTATTAGAATTTTTTTATTAAAAATTAAAATACATAAAACAAAAAAACTCCAGACAATCAAACTAATATATAATAAAGACAAACAACAAAATCAACCTACATATACAATTACACTAAACATACCAAAAAAAAGTATGGTATACATATATACTATACTTAAACTAAATTAATCATCAAATTATACTAAACAAATTATACTAAACTAAATTAATAATCAAATTATACTATCCTAATAATCAAATTATACTAAACAACAACAAAAACTACGTCCAATTAAAAATTGCTCCTACCCTTGTTGCAAACAGCTCCAAGATATGAAAATGTACTGAATTTAAATTCATTACTTTCTACTGTTTTAAATTTGTTGCTCCTTTTGTTTATATTCTCAAACTATTTTAATTTCTAAATGTCCTAAATTTCTTATATTCCATAAATTTCCATTTCAAGAATCAGTATTATTAACTATTTTAAAAGACTATTATGTAATTCCACTATATTATTGCTCCCTTTAATCAAGTTAAATCTATCTTAAACATATTATAGCAACAACTTATGATCATATTTAATTTTTTCTCAACATCTTTCTGAGAAAGATGTTGAGGGGATGCTGAACTTTAACTATTGCAGCCTCATCTCCTATAAAATCCTGGGATTTGTAGTCTGGTCAAGTATTCATTTATCTATTTATTTATTGGGCCTAAATACCCTATAGATCCTCTCAGATCTTAGAAGCTAAGCAGGGTCACCTCTGGTTTGGACTTCGATGGAAGGCCACCAACAAATGCCAGGTGCCAGGTAGAGTATATCTCAGAGGAAGGAACTAGCAAAAACACCTCTCGGGTACTCCTTGCCTAAGAAACCCCTGTGAAATTCATGGTGTCACCATGTAGGTTGATAGGCTACTTAAAGGCACTGAGTGGTACAAGTATTTGTAATTCTTTCCTACACTACTTTGATCCACGCCCCGGAACTAAAGCATACTATGAGCTGTCTAGTCAAGAAGTTCATGCCCTTGCCAAACTACAAATCCCAGGATTCCATAGGATATGGAGCCACAACATTTAAAGTGGCATTAGATTATTCTGATTTCACAGTTTGCATGGTATAATGGTTTGAGTGTTGGATTATGACCCTGGGCCATTTCCACATGAGCCTGTTATAGCGCGATGATTCCGCTTTCAACCTCCTATGGAATCCTGGGGTTTGCAGTTTCGGGAGGGGCCGGCCGGCCCCTCCCGAAACTGCAAACCCCAGGATTCCATAGGAGGTTGAAAGCGGAATCATCGCGCTATGACAGGCTTGTGCGGAAATGGCTGTAGGTTTGATTCTCTGCTGGCTATGGAAACCCAGTGGGTTACCTTGGGTGCATCACACACTCTCAGCCCCAGAAAACCCTATGACGGATTTGCCATAGGGCCACCCTAGGTCATAAATGGCTTGAAGACACACAACAACAACAACAAATAGTGTGAACACACTGTTATAGGAACAGGGCCTGCAGCTGGGTGTCTTTATGTCTTACTTCAAAGCAGCCCACCTTCTTTCTACCTCTTTAACACAGAATCAGGGAATGCTAGAATTGGAAGATGCCGCAAGGGCCATCTAGTCCAACCCCCTGCCACGGAGGACTACACAGCTACAGAATTCCTGGAAGATGACTCTCCAACCTCTGTTTAAAGATCTCTAAAAAGGAGAGTTCACCTCCCTCCCCAAGGCAGCCTATTCCACTAGTGAACAGCTCTTACGGTAAAGTTCTTCCTAATGTTTAGGTGGGATCTCTTTTCATGGAATTTGGATCCAATGGTTTGTGTTCTAGTCTCCAGAGCAGCAGAAGACAACTGTCACGCCACCTTCCCAGGACCCAGATAAGACCCTTCCCAACAGTCACTGAGGTGAACAGGACAATACTTACTGGAACCAGTGTAGGTGAAAAAGGGAGACTCCATGAGACTCAGAATGTTTATTTAGGGTCTTTCTGCCCTACACTGTTATACTGCTATTATTCCACTTTCAGCACCCTGTGGAAATCTGGGTTTTGTAGTTTACTGAGGCCAAAGAGCTCTCTGGCTAAGAATTGTAAACTGCTCCTCCCTAAACTCCAAAGCCCAGGATTCCATGGAATGTTGAAAGTGGAATAAAGCACTATAACAGTGCAGTGCGGAAAGGGCCTTGGTAAAGACGTATCAATTAGGCAAACAGCTGGGGGAGGCTGTCGACCTATATAGACAGGGAAAGGAATAAGAAGAAGTCATTGCAGACAACTGATCTTATCAGTGGAACCAGCAAGCCTCGCTTTTCGATCCCTTGCTCACGTTCCTGGAAACCTTGACCCTTGCCTTGTATATGGACCTTACTACTGGACTCCAAATGTACGATGGACTCACACTGCAAAAACAATGACCAGTAACTGGCTAACCAACTGTTATAAACTTTGTGGCTGCTGATAAAAGACACTGGAGAGCTGTAAACCTTGGCTAACTGCCGACACTGGACAATAACCTCATTCCATCTTCTTCAAGACATCCCAGAGTGGGTCCTCAAACAAGTTTTGGTGGCAGAAATTCTTCTCTCATTTTTCACCGTCCCGTCCACTCTCAAATGACATCCTGCTCCGCCTCCTTCCTGTCTTTACAGAGTGTTAATTCTGTTTAAGAGCACCTTGCTGCAGACCACAGTGTAAATGTCAGGATTCATAATATATCAGCAACCTATTTTCAGTCCTTAAAACCACAGTTTCTTAACAATGGCAGCTGATGGATTGCGTCTGAGTGGGGTAGGCAGTCTGGATTTTAGTTCAGACTTTCAAGAAATTATTGGGAGTGCTGAACCTATTGTGAGTGTAGGGTCCAGAACCTTGGATAGTTCTATAAAATTTACACTAAAGCCCGGATTGGATTCACTGCCCCGCTGACACAGAACCCACCAGCAGCCTTGGTTTCTCATTAAGCCTGGGTGTATCAATCTCTAGGGTTGTTGGGAGAGGTAAAAGATAGGGCTCCTGTCCCTTTAATGGTTGTGTAGAAGAAGGAATTTCAGTGGGTGTTGCTTCTCATTCAAGCCAAGGGAAAAAAAGGAGACACCTCTCCATGTGCATAATGGATGGCTTTTACTTTTTATTTTACAACAAGCCCAGTGCATTTCGGCTGATGGATATACAGTTGGCCCTCCATGTTTGTTAGGGTTAGGGGCACAAGACCCTCACAAAAGTGGGAAAATCACAAATAGAGTCCTCCCTCCACATTTGCAGGTTTGACCTTCGCAAATTTGATTATTTGCGAGGCCCGTGTGTGCCTTCCCCCCGATTTTCCTCCTCCCATTCTCTTACATTTTGCTGGGCATGGAGAAGGAAGGCAAGCGTGCCTATGTAAAAGGCAAGGGAATGGGAAGGGAGGCAAACATGTGGTTCCTTCTCCCCTCCAGACGTCATCCTCCCATTCCCATGCATTTTACCCCAGGGCAGTGAACACACACTGAGGCAAAAGGGAAGAGAATGGTGCGGGGCAGTCCCAGAAGGGAATGGGAGGGGAGCAGGGGGAAAGTTCTTTGCGGTTTTCCCACTTTTGCAAGGGTTCTGCACTCTGAACCCTTGTGAAAGTAGAAGGGCCACTGTATCAAAATGTGTGTGTGTGTGTGTGTGTGTGTGTGTGTGGGAAGGGGGGTGAATTATGGTGGGGATTATAGGCGCCAGGGTCCAAACCAGGTCAGGGAAAGGGAGCTCAGCATGGTGGCCCTATACTTCCTCTCTCACCCATTTCTTTCCTAGGATGTGCAGGAGACATTAGGAGAGCATTTGTGGTGCTATCCAGTGGTGTATCCAGGCTTAGGTCTAGGGCAAGTGTGGAGGTTGTGCCCCTATGCGATGCTGCCGCCAGGCCAGGAAGGAGCCCAGCGGGGGCGGGGGGTGCCGACAGGCCAGGCCTGGGCAGGAGGGTGGGGTTTTTTGGCTTTTTTGCGTCCCCCTGGCAATGGTGCCCAGGGCATGTGTCTCAGTTGCCCCAGCGTAGATACACCTCTGGATCTATCCTTAGTTGGCCAGGCAGCAGCTGGTAAAGAACAAGGAGGACCACTCTATTCTGCCACTGGTTAGACCTCAGGTGGAATCCTGTTCCAGTTCTGGGCACCTCGATTCAAGAAGGATATGGACAAGCTGGAGCATGTCCAGAGAAGGGCGACCAAAATGGTGAAGGGTCTGGAAGCCATGCCCTATGAGGGAGCTTCTTAGGGATCTGGGGATGCTTAGTCTGCAGAAGAGAAGGTTAAGAGGGGACGTGATAGCCATGTTTAAATATTTGAAGGGATATCATGTTGAGAAGGGAGCAGGCTTGTTTTCCGCTGCTCCAGAGACTAGGACAAGGAGCGATGGATTCAAGCTGCAGGAAAGGAGATTCCACCTGAACCTCAGGAAGAACTTCCTGACGGTCGGAGCTGTCCAGCAGGGGAAGATACTGTCTCAGTGGAGCGTGGTGGAGTCTCCTTCTTTGGAGGTTTTTAAGAGAGGCTGGGTGGCCATCTGTTAGGAGTGCTCTGATGTGTGTTCCTGCATAGCAAGGGGTTGGACTGGATGGCCTCTGTGATTCTATAAGCAGGTTTTTAAAAGGCTGTATGGCCCGACTGAAGCCACAGAGAGGGAAGGTTTCCTCAGAAAAGAAGTGCCTGAATTGTGGAAGTAGGGGTTGGAGAAACTTGCAAATAACCAAATCCGTGAAAGTCAAACCCTCAAATGTGGAAGGCTGGCTGTATTTCATTAGCCTTCTTGAGGGGCTACAGAAGAACAAATACAAATAGAAATGTCAGATTGAAAATCAAAAAGACAAAACACAATTATACCGTAACATCTACCTAAAACATGGTAATACATTCCAGTTTTTGTATATTGCTAGAAGCTTACACATAGATTTTTGACCTTTGATTTTTAATTTGATATTGCTATTTGCATCTGTTTTTATCTAGCCCCTGATGCAGGCCATTGAAATATATACAGAGGCCGAAACGAGTTGGGCTTGTTCTAAAAGGGAAAAAATTAAAACCATTCGTGGAGTACTTGGGGATGTATCTCCCCTTGTTTCTTTGGATTCAGTTGAGTGCTCTACAGCATTTGCTGCTGCTTCTCATGCAAGCAACAACTGCTCAAGTTCTCTCACCTAGACAACCATTAAAATGAGAGGAGCCCTATCTCTGGTTTAACCTGGCAGTCTTATCGGTTGCCCCTCCCCAGATTTCAGATGTGCTCTCCAGAAGTATTTGACTGCTGATCCTATCATCTCCTAGGCACTAGGCTGGCAAAGGCTTGCGGGCAGGTTTCTTGTGAGAACCGATAATTTTTTTCACAAGCTCCATAAAGTCTTAGGTATGGATGTGGAAATAAGTTTTTGGCCTAGAATTTAGAAAAGCTACTTTTTTTGAATCACCCGGTCACCATGACTTATATTTTCCAGCATCATTTTGAACGTAAGAGGTGCCCTGCTATAACAAGCTTATATTCTGGGGAAGGAAGATAGTTCAGTAGTATGTATATAGGTCCTACATTATATCACAGCCCACATTCTGTCTGTGGCTTCTCCAGTTATACTTATCTCCGAGAGCAACTCCAGAACTGCTTTTAAGCAAGGTGGCAGGGGGAGACCTCAAACTGGCTTGCAGATTGGTATTAATTTTGCTAACTTGGAAGTACTTACATGGCTAGGGCAAATTGCCTATCCATTATTGTTGAAACGTTCTAAAAGTGAAGGATATTGACAAGCTGGAACGTGTCCGGTGGAGAGCAAGCAAAATGGTAGAAGACCTGGAAACCATGAAGCCCTATGAGGAGCAGCTTAGGGAGCTGGGTGTGTTTAGCCTGGAGAAGAGAAGGTTAAGAACGGACATGATAGCCAAGTTTAAATATTGGAAGGGATGTCATATGAAGGATGGAGCAAGCCTGTTTTCTGCTGCTCCAGAGACTAGGACATGGAGCAATGGCTTCAAACTTCAGGAAAAGAGATATCATCTAAACATTAGGAAGAACCTGCTGATGGTAAGAGCAATTCAACAGTAGCCATCTGTTAGGAATGCTTTCAAGGTGTCTTCCTGCATGGCAGAATGAGGTTGGACTTGATGGCCCTTGTGGTCTCTTCCAACTCTATGATTCTAAGACTCTTACAAGCACACTTTATCCACATAAGTTCCCTCTTTGTGTTCAGCGTGGCTTACTCCCAAATAAGTGTACCAAGGATTAATTGAGGATAGACTTTTATTTTTCCTGGGCAGGCTCAACAACAGTCACTGCCTTAATATTTGTAACTGCTTGATTATTTAGTAACCTTTGGACGGATAATGTCAAGGAGATCAACTACACAGGAGTCTTGGTGGCCCAAAATTTTACCAAGTCATTTCAAGGGAAGCTCAGCACTCTCCTCAGTCTAGTTTTGGGGCCCCTGAGACCCCCTTTCCTCCCCAGTCCCAAGATCCATGATCCCACCTTTCTTTAGGGTGACTCTGTGTGCTGTCGAAAAGCCAGCTTTGGTTAAAGAGAACGAGATGCAGGAGGAGAGAACAGAGACCTTGAAATAACTTCTTCTGCATTAGGGAAGGGTTAGGATTGTAATTTAATGTTCCAGAATAAAAATGTTTCTTCTTAAATTCAACTGGAGGGTAGCTGAATTGACAGACTGATCGATTTGTGCACCCATACCCAAGCATCCAATTCTGTGGTTCTTAATCTTTTCTTTACCAAGGACCCCCTGTAAATATAGTTTGTTGTCAGGGACCCCCGAGACTTAACTCAAGATTTAAATATTTAAATTTAGATTTAAAATTTGTATATCCATTTAAATATTCAAATATTTAAGGCTTTTGGAGACTATGATTTAAATCCCTGCTCAGGCACTGGGTGACCTTGGGCAAGTCACATTCTCTTAGCCTCAGAGGAAAGCAAAGGCAAATCTTTTCTGAACAAATCTTGCCAAAAAAAACCCCGTGACATGTTCACCTTAGGATTGCCATAAGGCAGAAGTGACTTGAAGGCACATAGCAACCAAGTGCCACTGGCAGGGGAAAGTTCTTTCTAGCCACCCTGTCTAGAAGGATGGCTAGAAAATTGACTTATGGAAACCTAAGGCAAACCTATCATTGGGATTTTCTTGGCAAGGTTTGTTGCCTTTGCCTCCCTCTGAGTGTGAGCAAGTGTGACTCGCTCAAGGTCACCCAGTGGGTTTCCGCAGCCAAGCGGGAATTCGAACCCTGGTCTTCCGAGTCATAGTCTAACGCTCAAACTTTTATATCATTCTGGCTTTCCATATGAGAAAATAACAGTCCTTCAAATATCCTGGGCCTCTTTGTGCTAATAGAACATCTACAAATATACCTTAAATTTCATTCTTTTTTAGGCCATTTCCACACTACACTGTTATAGTGCTATTATTCCAGTTTAGGAAGGGGCCTTTAGAATTCTCAGCCAGAGAGCTCTTTGGCTTCAGTAAAATACAAACCCCAGAATTTCACAGGAGGTTGAAAGTGGAATAATAGCAGTATAACAGTGTAGTACAGAAATGGCCAAACTTTTGCAGGCTAGGTTTACCATAGTAATCGGCCAGACATACTCCTCTAATCAAACTCCTTTTATCTTGGAAGCACTAGCTGCAAAATCCACAACCTTGTTTTAACGGAGCTAACCAAATACCTAGATCGTGGTGCAATTGTGACGTACTAACCAGAATGCCAAAGAATGTCACACTTCCAGGAGGTACTCAAAAATATTTGCTAGAAAGGATATATATTTCTGAAGGCACAAAGATGAATAACAACACTCACATTTAGGCATTTTTAGCCTAAGCCTTCATAGACTTCGTCCACCATCAGATAGAGCTGATTGAATCTGAATCTTTATTATTACGGTCATAGACCGGCATGATAGAGCTGACTGAGTCCTCAAAGCTTATGCCAAAAATTTCTTCTTCCCAGTTAGAGGTGGTACTGGATTTCTTTATGTCTTTTTATGCGAAAACATGCTATTATTACATATATTATATATTATAATGATATATATATAATATATAATATTATTATTACTGTAATCTTCTTGTTGTTGTTGTTTACTTATACTCCACTTTTTCCCCAAGTTGGGAGTAAAATGGTATCTTATATTCAGATTATCCTCAACATGATGTCTTGTGTTTTGGGCATTCCCAAGATCTTTCTGTCAATGAGTCAACGAATTTTAGATGTTTAAGATTACAGGTGTAGGCTCTTTAGGATATCATGTCAAATCGAGGCCAACTGATAATGTTCTACAGCCCAAATTTCAGTCCCCTCCCCTCAGAAATCAAGGTGCATGGTAACCAGGTCCAACCAAGTTCTTTTAATCCTAACAGCATAGGGATGCTTATTGCAAAAATTCAGCAATCACAGTTAATGAACAATATGCTGCTTTTTCGAGATAACCGATGTCTGCAAAGGATTTGGATAGCAAATATGTGCTGCTTCTTTGTTTTCCGATAACAGCTGCAAGAATATTGTTTGCTCCAGTCTGGAAACAGACTGAAGCACTGGCAACAAAAGACTGGATTGTTAAAGTTGCTGAGCTACCCTAAATAGTCAAACCAATTTGGTTTTTAAAGGATAAGCCAAATGAAGCTTTTTTAAAAAGATTGAAAATTTCTGTGGACTTTTTGCGCAATAAGAAATCAAACAATGCAATTGTGTGTGTACACAGTTACTAGTAGTTTGCTTAGCTGGATTTGTAATGGTAGAATATTGTTGGGTTGTTGTTGTTTTTTTTGTCTTTTCTTATTATTTCTCTCTCGTTGCTTGGTTGGAGGGGTCAAAGCCCTTCTGTGTTTTAGCACATTAGTGTTTAGTTAGTTAGTAAGTCAGTGTTCTAGTGAGTTAATGTTTAGTGTTTTAGTGTTGTGTGTTAATTTTAGTTTATATGTATGACAAAAATGTTAGTTGGTGTTTATGTCATTTTGTATTAAAATAGATTAGATGATATAGATATAGATATCCAATATCTTTCATCTTAGGAAGATGCCTCACTGTGGCAAACAGGAGATCCAACCCTGTAACATATGCCATGTTACAGAATTATCTCCATAAAGTGGACAAACGCAGGGGTAGCTGTGTATCAAAATACAAAGTCTGTATTGGGATAACACTTCTTTTTGTGATATTTTTAGGCCAAACAACCAACCAAAAAAAAAGGGCATACAATTCATTTGCACTAGCTCTGGTACACAAGAGCATAACTACAGAAAGAGAAAACAATATTATTGCCCATCCACCCACCCCTGGGAATCCTGATGCCTCGAATGAAATATTAGAGAGCCAGTGTGTTGTAGTTATTTGCATTTAGACATCTAAAGAAAAGGAGCAAAGTTACAAAGGGAGTGCAGAAATAGAAATCACAAGGCTTCTAGTCATGAACAGATTTCAGCGTCTTGCTGCCTGCAAGGCTAGAACTTTGGAGAATGAAGGAAAATTTCTTTGGGGGATAGGATTCTTATTTGGGGAGGAAAATTACATTGCGGGAAACCTCAGTAGGTGTTATAGGAAGAAATGCTTCAAAAAGAAATAAAAGAGAAAGAAGAGAAGAGAATGAATGAATTTGCCTTACCCGCTGATGAAGCTCAGAGTCCCAAAACACATTCAAGTGAAGGAAGAGCACATACAGATGGAGTTCTATGCATCATTGCAGGAACTGATTTTTCCCTAGGTTTGTTGCTACTGTTGTTACATGCCTTCATAGTGAACTTACATAGGGTTTTCTTTGCAATATTTGTTCGCGGTGTGTGTGTGTGTGCGCGCGCGCACGTGCCATTGCCTTCTTCTGAGACTGAGAGAGAGACTTGTCCAGGGTCACCCAGTGAGTTTCCTTGGCCAAGTGTAGATTCTTGGTCTTCTGCCATCCTAGTCCAATATTCGCATCACTGTACCACATTGGCTGTTTCCCCTAAGTATTTGGCCTAAATACAATAAGCGTACCAGATCCCATCTGATCTTGGGAGCTAAACAGGATCAGTCCTGGTTAGTACTTGGATCAGGGTTTGGCAAGGAATGTCAGGTTTGTTGTGTGCCTTCAAGTCATTTCTGACTTATGGAGACCCTAAGGGGAAACTATTACATGGTTTCCTGGGGCTGAGAGTGTATGATGTGCTCAAAGTCACCATGGGTTTCCATGGCTGAGCAGGGAACCAAACCTAGGGTCCTAGTCCAATGCTCAAACTTCCATGTTGCGCTGTCTCTAGAATACCAGGTGCTGTAGCCTGTGTTTTAGGGAAAGGCAATTGTGAACCTCTTCTGAATATTCTTTGCCTACAAAAACCCTATGAAATTCGTGTGGTCACGAAAAGTCAACAGGTGATTCAAAGGCACCTATACCCACACACAGCTTCTGGGACTCTGTTGACTTTTACCATTATTCTTACAGATGGAAAATAAAACCCAAGGCAATGAAATGAAACATGGTCACATGTTAAGTCCCCGGCTGTGCTCAGTCCTGAAAGCTCAACCTATTCTTCAACTGCCCGGCTGCTAGCCCACACTTGACGCTATCATACGCAACATTTGAGAAAAGCCATGGCTGATAGTTTGCAGCTTTGCACGGGGTTCAGCTTCTCACCTTGGTGTGTTCCTTGCGATACGGTTCAAATCATCTCCCCTGAAATCCCAAAAGCCCTCCAGGACTACCAAAGAAGAGAAAGTGTTCGGGGTGTTCTCCCAGCTATGGTCTTGATAAGGAGCTCTGCCAAACTCACCCGTTTACAGAAATGCTCTAATAAAGCATCTCCGCTTTGTCAGTTTGACTTCTGTTAGTGGTTTCCTGCTGACAGCATCGGAACAGCACGCTGGAAGAGGGGCCGGTGCTTTCTCTAGAGTCCAGGGACCAGTAACGTAGCACTTGAGTTCCTTCTGAGCCGATCTTAGACTTGTGGCCACTTCAGTGGAAAACAAAGGTTGCCCACAAAGCCTCAGTGATCTAAAAAACCAAGCTGCTATCATGTTTACAACTTTTAAATGCTCACAGCTATTTTTAACTTCTGTTCACCACTCTCTTTGACTACACCCCAAAAATAAGGCTCTGCCACAAGCAGAGCAGACCAACTGCATTAATAGTCGAGCAGTGAGCTAACACTTATGTAAATCCCATTGACTCAATGGGTCCGTTTTAGTTGCAACTAACCGGTAGAATTCAGGCTTAGATCTTTTTTTCAGGGATGGTCTTAAAACGTTTTGAGGCCATCTTATTAGAGGTCTGTGAGTAATTTGCTTAGCAGTTAAGCTCTGCACATTCGCTAGGGTGAGGGACGCAGGACTCTCACAAAAGTGGAAAAACTGAACTATCCAACAAGGCCATTTCTGCACTATACTGTTATAGTGTTATTCTTCCACTTCCAACATCCTGTGGAATTCTGGAGTTTGTAGTTTGCTGAAGCCAAAGAGCTCCGCAGCTGAGAATTCTAAAGGCCACTCCCTAAAGTGCAAGCCCCAGAATTCCACAGGGTGTTGAAAGTGGAATAATAGCACTACAACAATGTAGTGTGCAAATGACCAAACTCTGTGTGTGTGTCGGGGGGGAGAGATAGAGAAGGGGACTGAGGCACGGTGGGGAGAATGGGCACACAGGGTCCAAACCAGGGCCATTTCCACACTAGCCTGTTATAGCGCGATGATTCCACTTTCAACATCCTCTGGAATCCTGGGGTTTGCAGTTTCGGGAGGGGCCGCCTGGCCCCTCCCGAAACTGCAAACCCCAGGATTCCAGAGGATGTTGAAAGTGGAATCATCGCGCTATAACAGGCTAGTGCGGAAATGGCCCTGCAGATCAGGAAAAGGAGAAGTTTGGCCTGATGGCCCTATACTTCCTTCCTCTTGCCCATCTCCTTCCTTGGATGTGTGGGGAGCGTCAGGAGAGGGTTTGTGGGCTGAGAAATCAGGCTGCAATCTCTCCTTAAATGGCCGGGCTGCGGCTGGTGGAGGAAAAGGAGGACCAGGAGCGGGTTTTCAAAGAGCTGTATGACCTGATCGGAACCTCCAGGCTAAGTATGTGTTTCTAACAATCAAATTAGAAATATGAAGTAGTGACTTAGTCGTATTGATTATTTTTCATTTTATTAGTTTTCCAATCAAGCAGTAAACTTTAAAAGCAATTATTATTTTTGTATACAATGATTAGTGGTTACCATTAGATTTATAATCGCTTTTCACAACAGGGGCAAGAACCACTTTTTAGACGTGTGTAGCGTGGCTTAGTTTATTTTTGTCTGGATTAGTTCAATTGCTTGTATTTAGTTTAGTTTGATTGTTTATGGTGTATTGCTTTTGTGATATATGTTTTGGGTATTTGTTGACATTTGTGTTTTTTTCTTGTTTCGTTGTGCTGTTCCTATTATTTTAATAAAAATAAAAATTAAAAAATCTGATGCTTTATGATTGAAAATTGAAGGCTAAATCCAACAGTTGGTCCTAACTGGAATAGATAGACCCAATGAATCAATGGGAACTTGATAAATCAACACTTGTCTAATGGGCTTGCTCTACTTGGAAAGAACACTTGCATTTAGGCATTGGATTTACACCTCTCTTTTCTCCCCAAACAAGGAATTGATGTGATTCAGTATTTGATATTGACAAACTGGAACATGTCCAGAGGAGGGTGACCAAAATGATAGAAAGCGGGGAAATCATGAAGTCCTATGAGGAGAGACTTAGAGAGATGGGTATGTTTAGCCTGGAGAAGAGAAGGTTAAGAGGTGACATAATAGCCATATTTAAATATTTGAAGATTGCTATATGGAAGATGGAGCAAGCATGTTTTCTGCTGCTCCAGAAGTTATTAGATAGAGCAATAGATTCAAACTACAGGAAGTGAAGTTCCACCTAAGCATTAGGAAGAGCTTCTTGATGGTAAGAGCAGTTTGGCAGTGGGATGTCCTGTCTGGGAGTATGATGAAGTCTCCTTCTTTGGAGATTAAGAAAGGTTGGATGGACATCTGCCAGGAATGTTTTGATGGTGTCATCCTACATGGCAGAATGGGGTTGGACTGGATGGCCCTTGTGGTCTCTTCCAGCTCTATGATTCTATGGCCCTTTTCACGTGGCCTTTTCTATGTGAAAGACGGCCTGGAGCATCGTGCCATTGTGAGGAGTGATCTGCATGATGCGCTCACAATTGCACGATGCTCCAGGGGCCGGTAGGCGCCGATCACGCACCTTGTCGTTTTCGGCTAGAAGCTGAAAATGGGGCGTGATCACACATTGCTCCCAGGCCCCGTGTGCACTTACCTGGCGTGCGGAGCCTCCGGAGCCGCGCCGGTCGTGCTTCCTGCCCTAGCGCAGCCTGGGAAACTCCCAGGCTGCGCTGCAGAAGGAAGAGGCAGGGTTCTCGTGTGAGCAGGCAGCTCGTGTGGAGCCAAAGGACCCCGGACGCGAGAGCCTCTCACTGGAGGCTGCTCGCGCGATCCCCGCACCCCAGCACCAGAAGAGGGTAAGGTGCAGAAAGGGCCTATGATTCAAGACAAGGCTCAAAAACAAAAACAAAAAACAAACAAGAAACTCAGGTATGCACTTATCTATCGCTTTTATATCCTTTGAGGCCCTTCGCTAAACTGCAAACCCCAGGATTCCGTAAGAGGTTAAAAGTGGAATAGTAGCACTATAACAGTCTAGTGCGGACGTGCCCTGAGAGAAAGCCTTCTCCTACAGATCTTAATACTTGGGGTTACCTCACAAAAAGTATAACATTAAAGCACAATGAAACAAATAATAAAGTACTACAAGAATAAAAGAGAGCCGGTGCGATGTGGCAGTTTGAGTGTAGGACTAGGAACCTAGAAGACCAGGGTTTAAATCCCTGCTTAACCCTGCAAACCCAGTGGGTGGCCTTGGGCAAGTCACACTCTCTGAGACAAAAGCAATGGCAAGCCTCCTCTGAACAAATCTAGAACAAATCTCTGAACGATCTTACCAGAAAAATCCTGTGATAAGTTCATCTCAGGAAAACCAGAAGTTGGAAACAACTTGAAGGCACACAACAACGAGAGTAAAAAGCCATTTGTTGCTGTGTGATTTCAAGTTGTTTCCAAGTGATGGTGATCCAAAGGTGAACCTATCATGGGGTTTTCTGGGGCTGAGAGTGTGTGACAATCCCAAGGTCACTCACTGGGTTTCCATGGCCAACCAGGGAACTGGACCCTGGTCTCCAGGCTTGTAGCGCAAATCATTACACCACACTGGCTCCCAAGAAAAAGAAAACAGATAGTTCTTGCATTGTGAGGTATTTCCTGTTGTGTTGCTGTTGTGTGCCTTCGAGTCATTTCTGACCTATGGCGACCCTAAGGCAGGCCTATCATGAGGCTTTCTGGGGCTGAGAGTGTGTGATGTGCTCAGGGTCAGCCCGTGGGCTTCCATGGCCAACCGGGGAAATCAAACCCTCGTCTCTAGGGTCATAGGCTTGCCTTAGAGTCCATATAAGCCGAAACTGACTTGAAAGCACACAACAACAGCAACAGCAGCAGTAACAATTCTACACCAGTGGTGGTGGGATGATACAGTTTTCTTCTCACCACAAAGGAACAGAAAGGAGAAGAAGGCCTTGCTTTTGCTATTAGGTGGAAGAGCCACACTTCCCTCTGTCGTTGTTGTGTGCCTTCAAGTTGTTTCTGACTTTTGGCGAGCCTAAGGTGAACCTACACCAGGGTACCCTTGCTCAAATTTATGCAGAGGTGCTTTGCCATTGTTTTCCTCAGAGGCAGAGAGAGAATCTGACTTACCCAAGGTCACCCAGAGAGTTTCCATGGCTGAGAAGGGATCCTAGGTCCAAACTCCAACTGCTATGCCACACTGGCTCACGTATCTGACGACTTTTTCTTTTGAGGCTTCCGAATTAAGAACGACTTCCATTAATTCAGTGGGGGTTCCAATCTTTCATCAGTTCTTCTTGCGTATGGAGGCTTGCTTGGGACTCCTTGCACACACTTTCTGCTTGCAAAGCAAGCTGAGAGGAGCAAAAAAAAGGTGCTAAGGCAGCTGAGAGAATTTGCACGGAGCACACGCGTGGTTGGTCCTAAGTGAGTCTCCATAAGTCCTTCATGCTCCCTACAGTACAGTACATGGCTTCCACTTTTCAACCAATTCCGTTTTTTGACAGTGCTCCCTCCTTCACCTGTCAGATAAGTGAGGAAATCTTGTACAGAGAAATTCATTCTTGCCTATTAGAACAAAATGTACAGAGGTTTACTCCCTCAATTATACATAAAGGAGCTAACACTGGCTAATGCCTCCATCATAAAAGGAAGACCTCTGAAACTGATCAGCTGTCATGTGCTGGCTAACTTGCTCTCCCCAAGGAAACACTCAGACTTCTAGCAGCAGCATTTGTTTAGGAACCAGCAAGCAACATAGCAACTTCCAAAAGTTGCTAAGACTGGCATATGTTGTATGACAACAGGTTTTATACCTTGACATACAAATTCAGTTGCAAATGACATAGACCTTTTCCACAGGTTACTGGATCCTGGCGGCGTCCTGCAGAGATCCCAGTAGAGCCTGTTCCTGGAGGGGAGCACGACAGAAGCCATGTGCTTCCTGACCCTCCACAGCTCAGGTAAGTGTGGGAGGGTGGCAGGAGAGCGGGATGATCGCCGGTCATTGATGGGAAGAACTCATCAATGATTTGTGGTGTGATCACGCTGCCTGGGGACAGGAGGAGGACAGGACATGGACAACATCATGCAGAACCGGCATCCAGGTCTTCTCCCATCCTCAATGTGGGACACCAACATCCTGTGGAAAGGGCCATAGATTGGCGAACGTCATAAATGTCACCTCACCTCTCCAAACCTCTGAGTTTCCTGGGCCCTCCCATTGTTTACATACTTTCGTCTTGAGAACTTAGATAGTTCCTGCATTGTTATCTTGTCTGGCCTGGTTGTTCTCACAACACCTTCCTGTTGGTATCACATTTCCCCTCTCTGATCCTCCCTGCCCACCTCCCGTTGCTGGACGGCCCTGGGCACCGACTATTATCAGATCACTTCACAGGCACTTTGAGCCCTTTGAACCTGCACCTGGATACGAGTTGTAAACAGCAATTGTTATTTGATACCTTGTCGAAAATGGTGATTAGCAATGAATACACTGTAACAAACAGCAATTAGCAAAAGATACATTGTAGTGCTAGCATCTCTAATCTCTTTTCCGCGCTAAATCTCTTTTTCCTGTTAATATGATAGGAGCCGAGCTTCCTGACACCAACCAGCAATGCTGTGAATCACTAGCTGGCTGAAAGGGGTGTTTCTTTTGCCTGTGTAGGTTAAACCACATTGAGGTTTTAACAAATGGTCACATGCAATGCAATCTTTAGTTCTGAATCAAAACATCTTGCAAAAGATGTTACTGTTAACAGTGCTACACTCAAGCAGAAGTGTTACCTTAAGAGATGGGGGATATTGGGGTCTACCCACAATGCCAGGGTCTCCTTAATTTGGGGGGGAATTATTAGCTCAGAGGAGGCCTGTGAGAGGAGGGTAATGGCAGGATCTTTTCACCTATGTATACCAGTGTGAACTGTAGAGAGGAGTCCATTTAAAAGTTAATCAGAGTATTTTATTTGAATTGACAAACATACAAAGAATCAGACACTATTAAGAACCATGCAAGACTATTGGAAAGTTAGGCAAGAAAAGTTGGATAGAGAGAGATTAGGAGTAGAAAGGGTGATAGTTACCAGTCTTGAAGAAGGAGGTTGCAGTGGAGGGGCTCATGCAGCATCTGAATGTAGCACAGAGAAATGTGTCATGCCCTGCCTTGGAGACCCTGTCAATGAGGAGGAGGATTCTGAATCTGAGGCAGAAGTTTCCCCAGAAGTTGCTCAGTGGAAGATAACAACCAACAGCAGGAGCCTGAGCAAGGGGAACAAATATCAGAAGACAAGGCAACACAGACTCTTACAGTGTGAGAGAGATGGCGCCAGAAAGAGGGGTTGTGCCACTCAGCTCGTTTAAATAACAAATTA
This sequence comes from Cyclura pinguis, assembly GCA_030412105.1. Taxonomy (NCBI): domain Eukaryota; kingdom Metazoa; phylum Chordata; class Lepidosauria; order Squamata; family Iguanidae; genus Cyclura; species Cyclura pinguis. The sequence continues at coordinate 8,071,984 of CM059599.1, read as the reverse complement.
GCCTTAATGAGGGAACACCAGTGGCAACATCATTAGTGGATAAAAGGCAGACAGCTGGTCTATTCTCTCAGGGTTCACAACTGATCTTCCTGGTGGTTGAAGCCCTGTGCCATGGTCTCTGGGCTCCTGACTATCTTGGACCTCTGCTTGTTTGATGACAATTCAGATTTGTCTTATGGAATTGTTTGCTTTGGAACTTGAACCTTGTTTGGACTAACCCTGCTCTTGCCTTTGTGGGCAAGCTCTGCTCTGCTGCTTTCCTAACTGGCTGCCTGGTCTGCCTGGGACACAACAAAATGGCAGTTTGGATGTGCTACCTACTATGTATTACATTCTATGTACTACAATTGGCTGGAATTGAAGCTAGGGTTTTTATACCCTATTACGTGCTTTGAAAGGATACATTAACAAAGCTGTAATGGCTTTCCCACGTGACTAACAAAGGAGTCTGAAATGGGCGGTTTCCTTTAACTCCAGAGTGACAAAACATTGATGGGATTCATGACAATCTCTTAATGTTTGGTCAGGTAGGGTGTATAGGGAAGACTTCTGTAAGGTAACATTGAGAGATGGTCTCTGTTGCTTTACATGAGCAGTTCATCTTCCATTGTGTTCAAAAACACAAAGAGCCTGAAGTGGTGAAGGGATTAGCACAAACTCATCAACATCAGGGTTTTCTGCATAATCCTATCTGGACTTTCCCACCATTGTGACCCCGAATGCATCTCTGGTCAGCATGACTGCGACTGTGTTCTCTAGTCCAATTTATGAAAATCTCATGTCTTGTAGGAGGGGTGTTGGTAAGAGAAGCTCCATCCATAAGAAGGAAAGAAGTCTCTCAACCATGCTTATTTTCCCCATTCTTCAGCTTCTTACATGGCAAGAGCCTGGGGCTGAATCTGTCCCTCTGGGCCCCAAATCGTCCAGGTAAGTTTCCTCCCAGTGCTTTGCCCATTCATGAGGCGCAATGGAGACCAGTGGCTGCCATGTCAGTGAGGCAGCAAATCTGGTCTGAGTTTTAGTCCAAATTTTAAAGGATCTATCCAAGGTGCTAAATCTAGTTTGGGGATAAGATTCCTCAATTTGGATGACATCTTTAAAGTCCAGGCTAAAACCTGGAGTGGATTCACTGACATGGAAGCCACCACCCACAACTGGAAATAATACAGTTTCTGTCTATTACATGAAATACAAGCTGACCAGAAGCTGAACATGATTCAAAAATGTGATTCAGCAGCTAAAAAAGTCATTGTGATTCTGGGCTGCATCAATAGGAGTTAAGGAGTGTCTAGGTTAAGGAAAGTAATGGTAACACCCTATTCTTCTTTGGTCAGGTTTTTAAACAGAGGTTTTCTGGCCATCTGTTAGGAGTGCTTTGACTGGGTTGGACTGGATGGCCCTTGTGGTCCTTTTCCAACTTTATGATTCTATGAAAAGTGGTATAATAGTGCTATAATTCTGTTGTGTGGGCCCCAGGTTCCTGTTTGTGCAGATGCTACAAACCTGCAGCCCTAGCCAACCCGTTGCCCTCCAGATTGTTTGGACTACAATCTCCAGTGTACACATTCCAGCAGAGCCAGTGACCCTGTTGACTGAAGGGGATAGGCGCTGAAGCGATGCCATAATTAGAATAATAGAATAATATTAGAATAATATTATCTTGCCTTCTTTCCACTCTTCTTCTCTCATTATAGTTTCAGTGGGGAGAGGTCAGAGACCTTTTGTGCATTAGTGTATTAATACGTGATTGTTTAGTTGTTTGGATTCGTTAGTAAGTCAATGTTTTAGGGTTTTGTTTAGATTCGTTAGTAAGTCAATGTTTTAGGGTTTTAGGTTATGTATTTTATTTAGTGTGTTAACAATAGTTTATGTTAGAAACGTTTGTTGGAATTCACGTTTATGTAGTTTATGCATTATATAATTTTGTGTAAGAATTGATAAATATACATTAAAAAATTGCAGCAAACCCAGAACAGATTGAGAGTGAAAGAAAGGGAGGGAGGGAGGAAGAAAGAAAGGGAGATGGGAGCCACCAGCTACCCCTGCAAAAAGTAACCTTCCAAATCTCTGCTGCTTCCAAGGTTATTTGAGCACAAAATATCCATCACTGTTATCTATTTAAATAGGAAAAATTGCATATTTCCTTGCAAATTCCTCACCACCCTACCCTTGAATCCTGAGTGTGAGAAATGCTATTCCCACGGCCGCTTCCTCCTCCTCCAATTGCCCTCTGAAATGTGTCTGTTTAACTACCATGGCCTAAAGGTCAGAGGCAGAGTGTGCCAACAAATTGAAGCAGCTGGGCTTATTCCCCTTTCATTGTGTTCCCTTGTTAAATGATGTCTAGTTTATGACCCGTCACTCTCTTTCCTGGGCTGGGTGGCCTTAGCTTGTGGAAATCATTATAGGGTGCAATCAGGGCTCCATGTAGTCTATCCTTTGCGTGCTCATAAATCCAGAATTCTTTACAGCTAGGATCCTACATAGTGTTTGTGAAGTGTAAATCTATGCTCGGTGCAGTTATCTGGTGATTGTACCAAACGACTCTTCTGCTGATGTTATGCACTTGCTAACCCATACTCTACAAACTTTGCTCTGAAGTAGACAGTAGTTTTTATTTGTAGAAAATACAGGTTACACAGCACACTTCTTCCAAAGTTGCTGAGACTTTGGCCATTTCTGCCTACACTGTTACAGTGCTATTATTTTATTTTCAACCTCCTATGCAATTCTGGGGTATGTAGGTTACTGAGACCAAAGAACTTTCTAGCTGAGAGTTCTGAATGCCCCTCCCTAAACTGCAAACCCTAGGATTCCACAGCAGACATGGAGCTCACAACTTTTGTAGATGCAGTTCCAAAATTTAGGCATGCAAAGCTACAATCGGAGCAGATCATAAATCTAGCACCACACCACTTCTCAGACTGTCCCCAGACCCACATTTGCTTTTCACTTCTCATCCTTGACCTGAATACATATTTCCTGCCTCCTATCTAGGCCATTTCCTCGCTAAACTGTTAAGGTGCTATTATTCCTCTTTGGAATTCTGGGGTTTGCAGTTTACTGAGGCTCAAGAGCTCTCTGGCTGAGAATTCTAAAGGCCCCTCCCTAAACTGCAAATCCCAGGATTCCGTAGAATGTTGAAAGTGGAATAATAGCACTGTAACAGTGTAGGGTGGAAATGGTCTCAGAGACACCAGGTTCTCAAAACACAGGTCTTTACACTTTTATTTTTGCCCCCTCTGATCTTTCTTCCCGCACTGGACGTATTGTAGCGAAAGGGAATAAAGCAATTAACCAACTGGTACTTTGTAATAATATAGGTAAGTTCCAAACACATACATTGCTGCAGTTGTCAATTAGCGCTAGATAATTTGTAGCATTACAACTAGGCTCAATGGAGTTCTACAGCAGTACCTCTACATTGACTACAATACACTATTTCAGTGCACATCCAGCAGAACAACATATGGCAGGGCCTATGCATCCTGACAGCTGAATGCACTGGGGAAATGATTGCATATCTGTCTGTTAGAATTGTCAGATCACAGGGCCTGGCTTGGAGTTTCCAGTTTTTTTACATCATCAACAAGTGAGAGAAGCGCATACAAATTTTCTTGGACTTGTCTCTGGGCAAGAGAAAAGGGCTATGGGCAGACTTCTAGCTCAGCATCCTGTGTATCTGATGTTTTAACTTGGGCCATTTCCACCCTATACTGTTATAGTGGTATTATTCCACTTTCAACATCCTATGGAATTCTGGGACTTGTAGTTTAAGGAGGGGCATTTAGAATTCTCAGCCAGAAAGCTCTACAAACCCCAGAATTCCACAGGATGTTGAAAGTGGGATAATACCACTATAACACTGTAGTGCGGAAATGGCCTTGGTTACCTTCCTCTTTCCCTTCCAGCAGTTGTGGTGCCAGGGCTCACCCTCCTGTCAAAAGCTAGGTGACTCAAGGATCCACACAGAATGCTAATACCTCCATTAAAAGGTGGGGAATTATAGCTTAAAAAGGAGGCCTGCAAGAGGAGGGGTAACTTTGGGATCTTTTCACCTGTGTATACCGGTACTAATGCAGAGACGCCAGCTGGATGTTAAAAGAATGTTTTCTTGGGGGAAAATCACAAACACACACAAGATTCAAGCAGTCTTGCAACCATACAAAGTTAACAGAAGAAAAGGAGGGAAAAATTGGATAGTGAGGAGTTAGGATGAAGTGGGTGAGTTTTACCAATCCTGAAGAGAAGAAAGTCGTGGTAAAATGGTTCAGATATGAGAGTTTGAGGGCAGCATGGAGGAATGAGTCTCTGGGTGCAGAGTGATGCCCAAGTGCTAGCAAAAAGTCAGGGTCTGAGCCAGGGTTTAAATTCCCTTTTTCTGCTCTGAAGGGTGGAGGTGTTAATGGCTGTCTGGCAGTGCAAACAAAGGGGTCCAGGGGTGGCCAATGGTCTTAGCATTCGGTGGCAAAGCATCGATGGGAGTCATGATGGCGTCTTAATGTCTGGGCGGGTGAGGAAATGAAGGGGGAAGTTCAGCAGGAAGGAGGTTACATTGGTCATTGTTGCTTTGTCTGGGAGTTTCAGTGGCTATGGTTTTCTAGATTTGGGCTATCGAGAGGATCATCCTAAATTCATTTAGTTCTCTAACTAATCCTCAGTGAAGTTATGACCTGACCATGCCTTGATGTCCTCTCTGACCTAATTCTGCATGTGTACAGCCAGTCCTCTTTGGCAGCATGGCTTTTCAGCCATAAGTGTACCACTCTATTCTGTTTCTGTTTCTATTGTCATCTGGAATACTGTGTCCAGTTCTAGGCACCTCATTTCATGAAGGATATTGACAAGCTGGATCATGTCCAGAGGAGGGCAACCAAAATGGTAGAAGATCTGAAACCATGCCCTGTGAGGAACAGCTTAGGGAGCTGGGTATGTTTAGTCTGCAGAAGAGAAGGTTAAGAAGGGATGTGATAGCCATGTTTAAATATTTGAAAAGCTGTCATATCGAAGAGGGAACAGGCTTGTTTTCTGCTGCTCCAGAGACTAGGACAAGGAGCAATGGATTCAAACTGCAGGAAAGAGATTCCACCTAAACCTCAGGAAGAACTTCCTGATGGTCAGAGCTTTCTGGCAGTGGAATCTGCTGCCTCAATGAAGTGTGGTGGAGTCTCCTTCTTTGGAGGTTTTTAAGCAGAGGCTGGATGGCCATCTGTCAGGAGTGCTTTGGTGGGTGTTTCTACATAGCAGGGGTTGGACTGGATGGTCCTGTGGTCTCTTTCAACTCCATGATTCTAGGATTGTATGGAATGTATGATTGATATATGTACCCATTAAACAACATCATAGTTTGGGAGTGTACAGCATAGAATCATAGAGTTGGAAGAGACCACAGGGCCATCCAATCCAACCCCCTGCCATGCAGGAACACCCATCAAAGCATTCCCAGCAGATGGCCATCCAGCCTCTGCTTAAAAACCTCCAAAGAAGGAGACTCCACACTACACTCCATTGAGGCAGCAGATTCCACTGCTGGACAGCTCTGACCATCAGGAAGTTCTTCCTGAGGTTCAGGTGGAATCTCCTTTCCTGCAGCTTGAATCTATTGCTCCTTATCCTAGTCTCTGGAGCATGGTAACACTCTACTCTGCTCAGCATCCGCCTATCTGGCTAGAAGTAAATTGTCTAGATTAAATATTCTATATTCTATTTTTCTGAGCAATTGAACAACTGTGGTTAGTATTTGATGCACAGCATGCAATTATATCACCAGGGGCTATTCCTAGGCCTCAGGTTTTAGCCTGGAAACCTCAGGCCTAAGATAATCCTGAACTGGCAATTGCACCACCAGTGTGTCTGTTTATTGTTGCATTGTTCAATGCCCAGTGGCTATTTTGGGAAATAGGGTACAAATAGTAACTTCTCCAAGTTCTAGATTGGCAGCAGCTCTTTAGAGTGGGTCTTTCATCACCTGGAAATGACCTGGAGATTTTTGACAAACAAAAGATGTGGCTTACATACTGAGTTATGACTTTACAGCTCAAAAATCTGAGCATCAGTTGCAACTGAAATCCAGATTTAGGAACACTTTTACAAAATGTTGGATGACGTTATCTAAAAATCTTTTCTTTTATAGTTGAAACGTAGCTGGGTGGAGGCAATTGTGGAGTGGAGGCAGGGAAGCGATGTTGAATACCATAAAACTCTGGGTAAAAATTGACAACAAGCATGCCCGTGCAAATTCATGGCCTTCCACTCTTGCCACTGGACCACTAGTGTGGCCCTGCTTGATACATACATGTTTGAATACCTGTTTGTTGTGTTCCTACATTATGCCAATCTCCATTGAACCTGTTGTTCTCTAATTGTCTTGGACTACAAGTCTCATCATCCCCAGGCTTATGTTCCTAAAACCACTACACCATGCTGGCTCTCTCTCTCTTTTTAAGTGTACTATGCTTTTAAGAGGCTGTAAGCTGCCTTTAATTCCATGCTGGGAGAAAGATGGGCTATAAACTAAATAAATATATGAAATAAATTTTTGCATTGTGCAAGGTTGGATAATCGGCAGATTGTCCAAACTTGGTGAGGGGTGGCTTCCATGTCAGTGGGACAGTAGATCCAGGTCAGGCTTGAGTCTGAACTTTAAAGGAACTACAAAAAGTGTTCAAGGTACAGTGGGAACAGGACCCGTTGGAGAGCTCCAGTGATGTAGACTTGAGTCAATTGACTCGGACTCAAGTCAGAATTAAGTCTCTTCAGTGACTCGACTTGGACTCAACTCAGCAATAAATGATGCACTGGCTCAACTCAAGACTGGTGTATTTTTAGTGACTGACTTGCTGCCGTTGGTTTGGTAACATAACACATTCATCCAGAACCCTTACGACTCTGAACAATGCTTCCATCTCTTTTTGCCTACTGGTCTCATGACAATCTTTCTCAAGCCCAAAGTGTGGTTGCATTTCTCAGAGGAGAATAGCAAATGGGTTAGGCAATGGGCTTGAGGCAGGCTTGTGGTCTGCTCAGCAGCCTCTCCCTGCTGCATGTCGGAGGAGCCTTCTAAAACTTTACCTAAGAGCAGAGGACAAAACTTGCCTGCAGAGTGCAGGGTGCATTTCTCAGAAGAGAACAGCAAATGTTAGGCAAGGGGGCTTGAGGAAGAAGGATCCTTCCTTCTAAAGCTTTTGAAGCTTCAGTAAAATCTGAAAAATCCTCCAGCTTCAGAAATGGGAAGTAAAAAGGATCCTATTCCCCACTTCCAAAGCTGCAGACTCTTTTATGCCCACTGGCACAAAAGTCTCCAGGTTCAGAAACGGGGAGTAAGAAGGCTCCCATTCTCCACTTCCAAAACTGCAGGTGGCAAAATCACAAATGTGAATGGCTAAATCTACTTAAGTTGTTAAAACTGACTTTATTGGACTCTGTCCAGAAATTCTGGAATATAGGTTGGGGTATAACGTTGGCTCCCAGACTTGACTTATCTTGCAAGGACTTGAGACACAACTGGAGACCTGAAGGTAGAGACTTGAGACTTCGAGTAAAAGACTTAAACACATCACCGGAGAGCTCCCATACCGTCCGGATGGAAACCCAGAATGGATCCATCACCCCGCATTGACGTGGAATCCACCAGACCCCTGCCGGCTCTCTCCAAGCTCAAGCGGAGACCCATTCTCCTTCCTTGCCTTTCCTTCCCCTCTCTGAAATTCTGGCTGGGTGGGAAAGCGCCTGGAACCCGTCAGGGCTTAGGACCCAGCTTTGCTGACAAACCGTCTTCCCTTTCAGAGCTGGTCAGGGCTCTGCCTTCCTTAGCGGGAGGTAGCATCCAGGGCTGGCTGGCATGAATGGGGGAAAGGGAGAGCGAAAATCGAGAGTGAAAAGCCTGCAAGTGGAATACTCCCGCGGTCTCCAAGCAACGGCCTTGACGCAGCCGCCACCGAGAGAAGAGGGAAAAAAGTCCCTTTGGAAAAAAATAAATAAATAAACAAAACCCGCACACCCATTTTTTCAAAAGACAGGAACCCGGAGGCAGGAAGGAGGGTGCGAGGAAGAAGGCAGCATCGCCCGGTTGCTGCGCTGCAAGGAGGCAAGTTGGAAGACAGGCGCCGGGAGGGAAAGGTGGGATTGCCTCCCCAGAATATTAATGGAGAAGTCCTTACATCCACGCAAAAGCTGGGTGAGTTACCTTTCTCTCTTCCTTTGCCAAGTCCACACCCATCCACAAAAAAAAAAAAGGAAGCCGGGAATCCAGAGTTTCCTAAGCAGGCTCTTGCTGGGCTTGGTTCAAGTGTGTTCCGACGTGCAACCTGATCTCACTTGCCACGGGGTTCTTACCACCCGACAGAGACTTGTCTATTTACGCATCGGGTTGACATCAGCAATTTTCCTTAAATTCATAGCCGTGAAGACTTCGATTAAGGCTTTGGGAGACTTTGGAACAAGTCGTGTTTCCCCCTGGAATGCCGATAAAATTGAGTTTGCAAACCCAGTTATCTTCAAACAGGGTTTTTTGTTGCTTTTTTTGGAGGGGGGTTTCCTGTTTATTTGTTTATGTTTTTGTTTATTGGTTAGGGTTTGTGTTAGCTCCTCACAATATTCCTAGGACAGGGTGCACAAGCATGTAATATAAGGAAATTTTGAAAACCACGAAGGACCCAAATGCAATTCTGAAAGCCATCTTCTCAGACGGAGAGGAGGCATAAAGAACAGGAAAAATGACCACCTCCCAGAGAATCACAGGAGTGGGTGGGGAATGTGTGTCATGTCTGAATAGCACAGCCTGACCCAGAGAAGCCGGGAAAGAGGTAAGATGAAATTAAGGGGGTCTCGCCAGATTAAAAATTAAAGGGGATATGGTGTCTGTATTTAAAGGACAATGGGAAGCAAGACTGTAATGTGGGCAATGGTGTGGTGTTCCAGATGTGGGAACATCTGGATTGAGGAGTGGCCCTTGGAAGGGAGAAACACCCTTGGATTTCTCCCATCCCACCCTGTAAGTAAGTGGGAACATTAAATGGCATTGTGGAATACTTCTTTCTTCATCCATACTGTCAGATGAACTTAGAGGGCTCCTCAACTCTACCTCTGTTGCAATATGGGTGTGGAATAGAGAGAACACCTTAAACTCCACATATTCAAGGAATCTGCTTTATTCGCATGTAAATCCACACTCTAGTGGGCTAGATCTCTCTCCCTTTTTCTGCCTTTTTCCGTGAGCTTTGAAAGCTTATGAGAAAATGTTAGATTTCTACTACCTTTGCAGTTCACTTTAATTATGTGTAGGGTCTTGTCCTCCACACACCAACTCACCTTTTGCTTGCAGTTTGCAACCTTTTAAAAAAATGAATGGAAAAATAGTCCAGGGAACCAATCAGCAACAGGACTGGATTCTTGCATTCTTAGCACTCACTGAGAGGAACTTCTCTAGGAGATAAAAAAAAGATCTGAAGGTTTGGTAAAGGGATCTAGAGAGATCCATTAAGAAAAATGATCCGGAACTCTTCCTCCAAATGCGCATCTTAATAGTTGGCTCTGAAAATGGGCACCAAATAAGGTGATTTGAAGGACACGCTTTCTGGTGCTGTGGGGTTTTCTTCTGACTGGTTTCCGAGCAGGTCTAGCGCTATCCCAAGGAAATCACCTGGTGAAGATGCATTGGGTTTCACTTCATAAAAACCTGATCTAACCATTTCTTTGAAGGACTAGAGCAGTAAGGCAAAGTTTGAGGCTCTTGGGAAATGTGTTTTAAACTGATGCTTCTCAGACTATGCACTGTGGCAGATTTCTTTTCCCAGTGTGCCACAGATTGATTCAGAGGAGGACGGCCAGGATGGCAAAAGATCTGGAAACCAAGCTTTGTGAGGAACGGCTTAGAGGGCTGGATAGGTTTAGTCTATAGAAGAGAAGATGGACAGTAAAGTGATAATCGTGATAACCAGGCCTTCCTTCTTTTTTCGAACTCTTGAAAAAGAGTCTGGATGTCTACCTTTTGAGAATGGTTTAGTTTGTATATTCCTATATGGCAAAAGGTTAGACTAGATGGGCATTGTGGTGCCTTGCAGCTCTTTGCTGTTGCGTACCTTCATGACATTTCTGACATAAGGCAACCCTAAGGCCAACCTATCACAGGTTTTTTTGGGGCTGAGAGTGTGTGACTCACCCAAGGTCACCTGGTGGGTTTCCATGGCTAAGAAGAGAATTGAACCTTGGTCTCCAAGGTCATAATTCAATGCTCAAACCACCACGCTACGCTAATTCTCAATTCACAAGGTTATATGAATGGTGAGGTCTACATGTCCATTTTCAGAGTGACACAGGGCTTTTCTTTCTTATTGCTGGCTCACTGATATTCTGCGAAAGGCACGATTTTGCTACCAAGTCAGGATTGCAGATGACACCAAATTGGGAGGGGTTGCTAATATGCCAGAGGACAGGATCAGAATTCAAAATGACCTTAACAGATTGGAGAGCTGGGCCAAAACTAACAAAATGAATTTCCACAGAGAGAAGTGTAAGGTCCTACGCTTAGGCAGAAAAAAATGGAATCCACAAATATAGGATGGGGGACGCGTGGCTGGATAACAGTATGTGTGAAAGTCTTGGTGGATCACAAGCTGAACATGAGTCAGCAGTATGATGCTGCAGCTAAGAAAACCAATGCGATTCTTGGTTGCATCAATAGGTGTATGGTGTCTAGACCAAGGGAGGTAATGGTACCACACTATTCTGCTTTGGTTAGACCTCATCTGGAATACCGTGTCCAATTCTGGGCACCTTAATTCCAGAAGGATGTGGACAAGCTGGAGCATGTCCAGAGGAGGGTGACCAAAATGGTGAAGGGTCTGGAAGCCATGAAGCCCTATGAGGAGTGGCTTAGGTTGCTGGGGATGTTTAGTCTGCAGAAGAGAAGGTTAAGAGTTTTCAACAAGTTTTTAAAACTCATATCTATACTTTCGTGAATATTATGTATTGTTTTTAGTTTGTATTGTTTTAAAGATTGGTAGCTGCACTGAGTCCCATTATTAGGAGAAAGGTGGAATACAAATGAGTAAATAATAATAACAACAACAATAATACATACCATTGGTAGCAGATTAACTGCTTATGTGCTTAGCATAGTGTTAACATATGCACAGTGAAAGGCATCAATATCTGTTTTCGGAAATTACCGAAGAAACCAGTCCAGTGCAAGGAAAAGATGCTTTGACCTGAGTCCCATGGGTCATTCCAATAAGAATAGACCCATTAAAACAAATGTTGGAAGTGAGTCAACACTTACATAAATCCCATTGATTCAAAGGGCCTACTTGAATTTGAAACACCTACAGAACCAGCCTTCTATATACCATTGTTGTTGTTACTTTTATATTCCAAGTTGGTTCTAGGTTGCTCAGGGCATATTCTAGCATTCTCTTCTACCTACTCCATTTTATCTTCACAACAACCCTATAAGGTAGGACAGGCTGCAGATGCAGCTGGGAGCTCTCATGCCATTGGGGCAGTGAGTCCAGGGCCATTTTACACTAAACTGTTATAGTGCTATTATTCCACTTTAGGCCCCTATCTAAATTGCAAACCCCAGGATTCCATGGGATGTTGAAAGTGGAATAATAGCACTATAACATTCTAGTGCAGAAATCGTGCCGAGTGCAATAAGTTTCTTGCTGAATAGGAATTTGACCCTGAGTCTCCTTAGACCTCAAGCAGTGCTCTTCCTAGTATGCCATACATGCTCAGGAGATGCTGGATTTCTTGAAATTAATACAACAACAATCTTGAGACCACAAACCCACCACAGCGCCGCTGGACTCAAGCGGACCCTGAGATGCTCTTTGCCAAGGGCAAAATGTAACCAGGACTCATAATGCGTGCTCTGTTCATTATTCATTGGCTTGGTTTCTATATTTGTTTACCCACTTCTGGACTCAAGTCCTTACATCCATCTAAATGAGCAGGATGTTACACATTTTTGCAATATGCATCTCTCAGCAGGAAAAAATCACATCATTGTGCAATTTCTTATCCAAAACCAACCTTATACAAAAACTCTAAAATGTTGCCTCTGGTTTACAGGACAAGTTAAGGATTCTCACTGCTGGAATCAGTTCCTTCTTCCAGTTCTCCTCTGATACTTTGATGTCAAATATTCCATAGCAATTTTCTGAATGTTCAGCAAATAGCTGATATCTGTGTGTAATATTCAGTTATATATTTGATATTTCTGGTTGTAAATACTGGAAAGAATCTGATAATTGGCACAAAAAGGGGCTGTGAATTTGGTTCGATCTCCTAAGTGACACGGGCCATTTCCACACTAGACGGTTACAGTGCTATTATTCCACTTTCAACATCCTATGTCAGAGTTTGAAACACACTTTTCTACACCAGTGGTTCTTGGTCTTTGGTCCTCCAGATGTTTGGACTTAGTTGTCCAAAATTCCTGACCATTGGCCAAGCTGGTTGGGACTTCGGAAAGTTGAAGTCCAAAACCTATGAAGGACCAAGGTTTGAGGACCACTGGAATAGACAAGTGCCTGGGGTCCCTTAGACGTCTCCAGCACTGTGATTCTATGGACAGCAGGAAATCCCAGCAGGAAATCCATGGTTGTGTACAGAGATCTGGGCAGGGCTGAGCAGTCAGACAAAGTGGGGAGCTTCCTTTGACAGATGCCCTGGTAAGATTGACCCCTGCCCAGTTCCAACTCTGGATTCCTGTCACTCACCTTGCCCCTTACCCCCATTAATCTCTTTCTGGATTGGGTACCCAGACTACTATAGATCAGTGGCTGTGTTGTCTTGGTGTGTTCACTGTAGTAAGCATGACCGGGCCCTCCGCCAAACTTAATAAGAACAGACAGAAACAATGGCTAAAAACCAACAACTGACAGTTTATTAAGGTACAAGAAAATAATACACTCACCCTTGAACTACTAAATCATTTACAGCTCCCCAAAACCATAGTCAGCCCTTCCCTCGGTCTGACTCTCCTGTCTCTAGTTCGTCTCTTCCGATCTCTCTGAGATCTGTTCTCTGTCTCTGTGTCAGCTTTTCCCAACTCCTTTCTGATAGAGACCAGTGATGTATTGAAGTCTTTTATGTCAAGTCTCAAGTCTGTACCTTCAAGTCTCAAGTTGAGTCTCAAGTCCGTGAAGATACTTTCAAGTCAAGTCTCAAGTCTAGGAGCCAACTTTATACCCCAACCTGTATTCTAGAATTTCTGGACACAGTCTGTTTGACTGTCAGGATTAACAATTTAAGTAGAATTGGCCCTCCACATTTGTGATTTTGCCATCTGCAGCTTCAGAAGTGGGGAATAGGATCCTTCTTACTCCCCATCACTGAAGCTTATATGGTGTTGGTAGGTGACATCCAGTGGGATTCATTGTCGCACTTTTATTACTTGTATGGTGTTGGTAGTAGACATGCAGTAGTATTCTAGATCTGGCTGCTTTTGTTAGCCAAGCTGATATGCAGTAGTGTTTAATGTTTTCATGCATCGATAGCTGACACATGAAAGTATTTGTAATTGGCTGTGTGCAGAGGGTGACAGCTTAGGCAATTCATCACCTGCCAAAGCCAAAACAGCCTCAAGGTGCTAGCAAACCTGAAACAGATGAACAAAGATTCATTTGTGGATGCGAAAATTCACATCCAGGATGTCATATTTTAAATATTGCATTCCAAATTAGAACCGTTGAACTGGAAGTCCTGGTACAATTCATTTCTTTAAAAAAATATCATTTCAGCTGTGCTATAAATACACTTCCATCTCATTTCTCCTTTCGTAAGTTTTAGTGAAGTAAAACATTTCGGCTTGACATCAGCGTCTTGAGACAGTACCCTATCCCGGTCTGTCTCATTTCCTCTGTGGGAAACTTAGCCGGCTGCAGTTTCTGGAACTGCCTCCCAAAACTCTTATCTCCTCCTTCACACACACATGCACTGTCCTTCCTCAAAAATCCTCATTTTCTGCAGCTTTTGAATTCACCCTTTAATCCTTGTTCTGTGCCCAGACAAACACAGTTCAAAACAGAGGACCTGTCAGATAACTGTCCTTTCTAAAAGAGGACAGGCAACTACCCTGCTGTATAATCCTCAGTGTTTCCATATTAAACTGTAAGCATGTTGGGGCAGGGACCTTGCTGTTTGTTATTGCTCTCTGAAGCACTGCTAATAGCACTACCCGAATACAAAATGCATATATGGTATGTCTCCCATATCTGTGGGGGATACATTACCAGACTTACCACCGATAAAGAAAAATGTGGATATTAGTGAATGCCATTTTTTTTCCAGTGAGTTGAATGATGTAGGTATTGAGACAAGTATGCAGCTTGGAAAGAAGGCCCTGAAACTGGGCAGAACTTTAGAATCTAAATCAAAGAAGGCTTGGTACTCATTGTTTGAAATCCAAAGCCAGTGCACAGCTGATAAAAACATACAAATTAACAATGTGTGATCAAACAAACAAACAAACAAACAAAAGATGGGAACAAAGTATTTTCACACTGCAGAAGGTCAATAATAGCATAGTAGCATCTCAATACCATAGTGTTAGACTAGTAATTGACCTTCGGACAATATGCCATTTCTGGAATCTTTCTTTCCATTTTCTATGTAATACTGTACAGGGATTTCCACTCCATGTACCTATTTCCCTTCCTTCTTTCCATTTCCATTTAATTTCCATTAAATTAATACTTTCGAAATGCATTTCAGTATGGGTAAGTGATGTCGTTTATACTGCTGACATGGATACGGGGGATGTACTGCATGTATAATTCTGGTGGTGTCTTATGCGTGTGTAAGCTCTCCTATGGAAAAGATTGGATGTCTTTTTGTCCAGTGCATTGAAGATCTGCGTTTAGTTTAAGGTTGCAGAAGCAGAGCTGTGCATGTGGTGCTGTTGCCCATCCAAATGTGGAGTGGGATTGTGCATTCAATCAGTTGTGCGTTGGTGCCATTCGACACAAGGCCTTCGTAGCCCAACCTGTGCCTAATTTCTTATGCGGAGACTGGCACTGCACAGCCCATAGAGATCTCTAGTAGGATTACCTTCCAGGGGATGGTCACATATGACAGCCATCTTCCTTTTCCACAATACCCTGCAGCAATGCTGTGCCAGGGGCATTTCTGGGAAATTCAAACAACAGGCTCATGGTATCAGAGGCTTTGTTTTGTTTTTAAGGGGAAAGCATCCGGGGCAAGCGTCGGATGGGATCCAGAGGCTTTGCCTACAGCCCGTGGATGTCACAGAATAAGTTCGGGCTTTTCCGCACTACACCGTTATAGTGTTATTATTCCCTTTTCAACCTCCTGTGGAATTCCGGAGTTTGTAGTTTCCTCGGGCCAAAGAGCTCTCTGGCTGACAATTCTAAACTGCAAACCCCAGGATTATTCCGTAGGAGGTTGAAAGTGGAACAGTACCACTGTAACAGTGTAGTGCGGAAAGGCCTCCTGCTTCTGATAACGATAGCAGATTCGTTAATCATTCACTTCTCGTAGTGTGTGTTTGCATACCAACCCTAAACATTATGCATACTTTTCAAGTTCCTCTTTCAGAAGGAGGGAATTGTGGAGGGCGTGGGGAACGTGCTGCCCAAGCATCGTGTGTTGCATGCGGTGAAAATTATCTTTTTAAAACGCACACACAGGCAGAGAGACCCTTCCCGTGCCTGTTTGCTTTTCCAGTCAAAGGGCTGTGAAAGAAAGCTGGAGTAGGGAGAGGGGATCCTCTTTGCTCATCCTTGGCTTCAGAAGAGCTTGGAAGCCATCTCTTCTCTCCCCTCCAGTCACCATAGCAACACCGATAAACGGACAAAGTAGCCACGGACAACGTGCTCCGGCCCGATGGAAGGGCCCCTGCCTCCCGGGTGCAGCCTTTGTTCCCAGATCCGCGGTCAGCCTCATTTTAGACTCCCGTCACCTTTTTCTTCTTGGGAAAAAAAAAAAGGGAAAAGGAAAGAGAAATCTCCCACGGAACAAAAAGAGGATGCAAGACTTGATGCTTCTGTTCCCTGTACCCAAGGAGAAGGTATCTTAATTTCTTATCTGTTAATTGCCCTTGTATCCTATTTTAACTCCAACTTTGACCCAGAGCACCTGCCTCTTCTCCTCCCCAATTTCTCCTCCCCACAAGCCTGTGAGGTAGGATAGGCTGAGAGTAATAGAATCACAGACTCAAAGGCCATTTCCACACTACGCTCTTATAGTGCTATCATTCCACTTTCAACAGCCTATGAACAGGTTTGCAGTTCAGAGAGGGACATTTAGAATTCTCAGTCAGGGAGATCTTTGGCCTCAGTAAACTACAAATCCCAGAATTCCACAGGGAGTTGAGAGTGGAATAATAAGCACTATAGGGTGGAAATGGCCAAAGATCTAGAAGAGATCACAAGGGCCATCGAGTCTAACCCCCTGCCGTACAGGAATAAACAAAGCACTCCCGACAGATAGCCATCCAGCTTCAATTCAGAAAAGTCCAAGGAGAGAGACTTGACTGCAGTCCAAGACAGCATATTCCACTGTCAGAGTGCTCTTACCATCAAGAAGTTCTCTTTTTCTGAAGTTCGAAGCCGTTGCTCCATGTCCTAGTCTCTGAAGCAGCAGAAAACAGGCTTGCTCCATCCTCCATATGACATTCCTTCAAATAATTAAGCATGGCTAACATGTCCCCTCTTAACCTTCTGTTCTCCAGGCTAAACATACTCCGCTCCCTAAGCCACTTCTCATAGGACGTGGTTTCCAGGCCTTCTACATTTTGGTCAGCCTCCTCTGGACACGTTCCAGCTTGTCAATATCCTCCTTGAATTGTGGTGCCCAAAACTGGACACAGTATTCCAGATGGAGCCTGACCAAAGGAGGGACAGGGACTGATGCATGGCCACCTCACAAGTTTCGGACATGAGCGGGGCTCTAAAGGAAAGACAATCTAAAGCAGAACAGCTTTCCAAAAATAGCTTTGGATGGGTTACATATCACCTGTGGACTGCAGTATCCTCAACCCTGGTTAAAAAATCAGCTAACTGTACTCCCCTCTCCTTCACATCTTCCACTATATTTGATGTGTGGTATCACAGGTACAAATGGCACATACTTCATATGCATTCACTATGCAGTAAGTGCAGAACTTGGGAAGTTACTTGTTAAAATTCATGAGTTACAGCTGTAGGTTAAAGCCCAAAAGCAATTAGTTAGCATTATGCTACACGTTTAGAAAAGCAACTTTTTATGGTCTTGTTGTTCAAGAGTAACTAAAATTGTCAAAAACAAAACAAAACACAAAACCCTAAATTTTCCAAGCAAAATATACCTAAGCAATGAGGCCTCGCCCTGTAATTATAAAAGTAACCAAGAATAATTACACTGCAAAAGAGAGACGTTGTCCCTTATTAAGTTACAAACGTCACATAACTTACGATCAAAACAGACATTAAGGGGGATGCAGATTCTATACAATTAATTCATTTTCCCTTCCGCAATGGAATTTCCTTGGAGATTATGCACTTTGGAAATCAGACTGGCCAGTTTAGTCCACGTTGACCTTCCAGCAACCAGTCTCAAATCCAAGCACACTGAATACAAGATACATAGTTGAAGAAAAGCATGTGTCGTTGCAAACAGACATCTTGTACCACATGAGGAAGCACCTCTTGCAGAAACATGATGAACACGAGTTTGGCAACTTCTATAGATCTAGGTTTCATATATGCACCCCTCCCAGATTTCAGAGGCCGTCCCCATCTCTCCAATTCCCCATTTTTAAAATAAACCTCATAAGTCCCCTGGAAACTTTCAGCTGGCATGGAGGGCAAATTTGTTATGTTTTTTGGTCCTGGAACTGCTTTAGGCTGGAGGATGACCAAAATGGTGGAGGGTATAGAATCATAGAGCTGGAAGAGACCCCAGGGCCCATCCAGTCCAACCCCCTGCCATGCAGAAACACCCATCAAAGCACTCCCAACAGATGGCCATCCCACCTCTGCTTAAAAACTTCCAAAGAAGGAGACTCCACCACACTCCCAGGTAGCAGATTCCACTGCCGGACAGCTCTGATGGTCAGGAAGGGTCTGGAAGTCATGCCTTATGAGGAGCAGCTTAGGGAGCTGGGTATGTTTAGTCTGCTGAAGAGAAGGTTAAGAGAGGACATGATAGTCATGTTTAAATAGTTGAAGGGATGTCATGTCGAGGAGGGAGTGGGCTTGTTTTCCGCTGCTCCAGAGACTAGGACAAGGAGCAATGGATTCAAACTACAGGAAAAGAGATTCCACCTGAACCTCAGGAAGAACTTCCTGATGGTCAGAGCTGTCCGGCAGTGGAATCTGCTGCCTCAATGGAGTGTGGTGGAGTCTCCTTCTTCGGAGGTTTTAAGCAGAGGCTGGATGGCCATCTGCCAGGAGTGCTTTGATGTGGGTTCCTGCATGGCAAGAGATTGGACTGGATGGTGCTTTGGTCTCTTCCAACTCTATGCTTCTATGATTCTAGATCCAAAATGGACATTTTCTTCAAATGGGAAAAGACTGGAAGTCATATCCAGTTTTGAACACCCTCGCTCCAGCCAAAGCAGCTCAGAGGGGCAGAGATATAGTGAAACTCCCCTGCATGATGTCTTTTGGGCTGTGAATATTTTTTGCAAAATGTTGGGGCAACTTGCACTCTGTGGGACTTGGAATCATGGAATCACAGAGCTGGAGGAGACCCCAAGGTCCATCTAGTTCAACTCCCGTCTGTCATGCAGAAATGCACAATCAAGGCACTCCCGACAGATGGCCATCCAACCTCTGCTTAAAAACCTCCAAAGGAGGAGACTCCATCACACTTCGAGGCAGCCTATTCCACTGTCGAACAGCTCTTCCCATCCACCGTGATCTAATTTGACATTCAGTCATACCTTGATTATTGCAAAAAAAAAAAAAATGTAGTTTGAATCCAGTTGCTTCTAATTCTTTCAGCTGTCTGAGGGCAGAGAGCCATTGCTCTTCCCTGGGTAGATAGGAGATCATTTTCCTGCTAAGAACCAGAAGGAACGTAAAGGTCAGACTTGGCAAATAGCTTCTGGATTTCAATCCAGCCCTGCCTGAAGACGTGAGTTCCCTGAGCATAGGGAAGATTATTAAATGAAACTAAATTAAATTATGAAATAAGACAATTAGCTGCACAGAGTCTGGGATTGTCTTGTTCATGTCTGCTTTTCTCCTTCTCCAGCCAAAGAACATCTTGAGATCTGTCAACTTGGTGGAAGGAGTCCTCTAACAACAGGTTCCATTATGCACTTGTTATCTGGATTTCAGATCAGCAGCTGAAACAACCACACCTTGAATATGTCCCCAATTTTAGCATTTTTTTTTAAATTGAATGTTTCCTGGTTGTGGCTGCTCGGGACTTTCTATTTTCTTACTTCCCTAATGATATGATGATAAAGACTCCTTGAAGCTCCTTGAAGCTGCAAAGGAATGCTAATTGCTTAAATATATACTCAAATGCCTCTCTGAAGTAAGGTAAACACCGTCTAGAGCTGCGTTTTGAAATACTTTACTGAACTATGTGCTTGAAGCGCTGAGTGGCATTGGACAATTCTAGTAAAAAGGTTGTTTTTCTAAGAAAATATGGTTTAGTGTATTTCTGGTATTGTTCAAATCCTGTGTGTGTGTGTGTGTCTGTGTGTGTGAATGTGTATGCATGCCTTCAGGTCACCTATCAACTTATGGTGACCTCATGACTTACATAGGGTTTTCTTAGGCGAGGAATACTCAGAGATGGTTTTGGCAATTCCTTCCTCTGAAATATAGCACTGGGTATTCATTGGCAGCCTCCCATTCCAGTACAAATAAGGTCTGACTCTGCTCCTAGATTCTGCAGTTCAGTGGGTTTAAAGTAGCTCAGTTACAGAGCTTAGGGCCCTTTCAACTGTACAGTTACAGCGGTATGATTCCACTTTAACTGCCATGGCAACATCCTATGGGATCCTGGAATTTGCAGTTTCTGTTGTTGATGTTACAGTTGGTCTTCCACATTTGCTAGGGTTAGGGCTGCAGGACTCTTGCAAAAGTGAGAAAATTGCCAATATCAAAATGTGTCTGTGGGAAAGGGGCTGAGGCATGGTGGGAAGGGTGGGTGCTCAGAGTCCAAACCAGTGCCATTTCCGCACGAGACTGTTATAGCGCGATGATCCCACCGGCAACATCCTATGGACTCCTGGGGTTTGCAGTTTCGGGAGGGGCCAAACTGCAAACCCCAGGATTCCAAAGGATGTTGCCGGTGGGATCATCGCGCTATAACAGTCTCGTACGGAAATGGCCTGGGTCAGGGAAAGGAGAGGGAAGGGGGGTAGATCAGCATGGTGGCCCTTTATTTCCTCTCTCTAACCCATCTCCTTCCTTGGGTATTTGTGGAGGCATCAGGAGAAAGATTGTGGTGCTGAAAAATCAGGCTGTGATCTGTCCTTAGCTGGCCAGCTAATGGTTGGTGGAGGAGGAGGAGGACTGCAGATCGGTTTTTAAAGAGCGGAACAGCCTAGTCAGAGCTGCCAAGAGGGAAAGTTCCCTGGGAAAAGAAGTGGCTGAGATGGGAGGGGCAGGGGTTGGAGAAACTTACCAATAATCAAACCCATAGATTTGGAGGGACGACTGTACTTGCTGTCACAACTTACGGCAATCTCATGAATGAGAGATCACCAAGACCTTTGGTGATCTACTGCCCTGCTTAGGTTTTGCAAATCCAGGACAGCCGTGGCTTCTCTGATGGAGTCAATCCACTTGTAGTGCACTCTCTCTCTCTCTTTTCTTCCTGCCTTCCATTTCATAATCTTTTCCAATGAGTCAGATTGGTCCATGAGATGTCCAAAGTAGGACAGCCTCAGTTTAATCATCGTCACTTCTAATGAAAGGTCAGGCTTGAATTGCTCTAAGACCTGTTCATTTGTCATCTTAACAGTCCATGGTAACCATAGGACTCACCCCTCCCAGTACAGGTTGAGCCTCCTTTATCCAGAAATCTGAAATCCGAAAACCTCCAAAAACTGGAACTTTTTGCCACCAGTTTGCATTTCTGCCATCAATGTAGCAGCGGGAGTACTCCTGCTTATTCATCTGTCATCTGAGGGGCACCAGAGCCACCCTCTTGAAGGTAGAAGTGGGTGTCTGGCAGCAAAAAGAGAGAGAGTGAGAATCTGAAGATGAACAAGCAGGAGCGCCAGAGCTGCCACCTTGAAGGCGGAAGTGGGCGTCTGGCAGCAGAAAGAGAAAGAGTGAGGATCTGTGAAATGGTGGGAGGTGTGGATTCATGACGAATACTGCACTTGGATTCCCACCATTTCATGGATCTTCAGTCCCTCTCCACCCCAACACCTCTCACACAAATAGTGAATAAATAAGATGCCAGGCTATTCCGAAAAGGTACTGTATTCCAAAATCCCACCCACCCACCCCCAAAATCTGAAATATGGAACACTTCTGGTCCCAAGCATTTTGGATAAACATGTTCCACATTTTAAATGAGTCCATTTTCCTCCTTTCAGCTTTCTCCGCTGACCGGCTTTCACACCCACACACAGAAATCGGAAATAGGATG
Organism: Cyclura pinguis; assembly: GCA_030412105.1. Classification (NCBI taxonomy): domain Eukaryota; kingdom Metazoa; phylum Chordata; class Lepidosauria; order Squamata; family Iguanidae; genus Cyclura; species Cyclura pinguis. The sequence continues at coordinate 8,050,417 of CM059599.1, read as the reverse complement.
GCGTGGATGATTTTGACTCTGGCATTTAAGAATACATATTTACCCTTGAATTTTCAGTTTGGGGAGGGGTAGTTAGCATTCTCAGCCAGACAGCTTGTCTAGGCCTTAACAGACCATAAGTCCCAGCATTCCTGAAGATGCAGCCATGGCAGGTAACATGGAATCGTAGTGCTGGAATTATAACATGTGAAAGGGTCCTTGGAAGCAGCTCCTCGTTTGGACGACAACTCCTGGGCAACAATCGTGATGGTGACTTATTCATGTGGAAGTTCCCTTAACCATAGAACATGAGGAGTGTCCACATTCAGTTGAAGGTGACAGAAAGAGGAGTAACAGATGTTATGCCAGTGTCGATATGTGCCAATGTGCAAGGTACCTGGATGCACATTACATGTTTGGCTGTGCATTTGTTTACACTGTTGGTGCCTGGGACCAATTGCACAACACTCCATTGTGCTGTTGTGCTATACCAGGCCTGCATTGCTTAACTTCAGATGCAGAGATACACAAGACCACTCAGGTATAGCATATCACCCCTAGAATCCCCCAGCCACCTTGGATTTTTGGGACTGTCATCCAAAACAGAAACTTTCCCAAACTCTTTTCTGCTACTGCTTGTAAACACAGACCTGGGACTTTTCGAACCAGAGTTCCTCTTTGTATCTCACCTGCAAACAAATGCGTTCACAGAGGGGAAATTAGGTTACAGAACTGGGACTGGAATGTTTAGAGAAAAAGCTTAGTGTGTTTTGTTAACTAAGAGTGAGTTCAAGAATCTAAGCCATTTGTGTCACCTTTGGGTGTGGAAAATTCTAAACTTGAAGAGTTGCTTTCTGTCACTATTGCTGGAAACCAGAGAACTGAGAAACGGACACATAATCCTTTAGCTGGCACTGTTGCCTTTGGAAGTGACCCTTTTGCTGGGTCCTTCAAAAATTCTCCACTGGGAGTTAAAATTGCTTTCTCCAATCTGGCCCTTGCCACGTAGGTGCAGATCCCTGCAATCCAGTTGCCGCCCAGGGATGGTGGTAGTCTAACACAACTAGAAAGTGCCATGCTATGGAAGGCAATCATAGAGTTGGAATGGGCCTCATGGGCCATCAAGTCCAGCCCCCAGGATCTCAAAGCATCCTTAGAAGGTAGCTTTCCAGCATCTTTTTGAAGACTTCCAGAGAAAGAGAACTTGCAACCTCTCTAGGCATTTGGTTCCATTGCTGATTCACTCTTACTCTCAAGAATCATAGACTAATAGAATCACAGAATCATAGAGTTGGAAGAGACCACAGGGCCATCCAGTCCAACCCCCTGCCATGCAGGAACACAAATCAAAGGAATCCCAACAGATGGCCATCCAGCATCTTTTAAAAAACTCCAAAGAAGGAGACTCCACCACACTCCGAGGCAGCAGATTCCACTGCCGGACAGCTCGGACCATCAGGAAGTTCTTCCTGAGGTTCAGGTGGAATCTCCTTTCCTGCAGCTTGAATCCATTGCTCCTTGTCCTAGCCTCTGGAGCAGCGGAAAACAAGCCCACTCCCTCCTTGACATGACATCCCTTCAAATACTTAAACATGGCTATCATGTCCCCTCTTAACCTTCTCTTCTGCAGCCTAAACATACCCAGCTCCCTAAGATGCTCCTCATAGGGCATGGCTTCCAGACCCTTCACCATTTTGATCACCCTCCTCTGGACATGTTGCAGCTTGTCCATATCCTTCTTGAATTGGGGTGCCCAGAACTGGACACGGTATTCTAGATAAGGTCTAACCAGTGCAGAATAGAGTAGTACCATTACCTCCCTCGACCTGGACACCATACTCCTATTGATGCAACCAAGAATCGTATTGGCTTTCTTGGCTGACGCATCACACTGCTGACTCATGTTCAGCTTGTGATCTACCAAGACTCCTAGATCCCTTTCACACGTACTGTTATCCAGCCATGTGTCCCTCATCCTATATTTGTGCATTCCATTTTTTCTGCCTAAGTGTCAGACCTTACATTTCTCTCTGTTGAAATTCATTCTGTTAGCCTTGGCCCGGCTCTCCAATCTGTTAAGGTCATTTTGAATTTTGATCTTGTCTTCTGGCGTCTTAGCAACCCCACCCAATTTGGTATCATCTTCAAATTTGATCAGCATGCCCTCCACTCCTTCATCCAAGTCATTGATGAAGATGTTGAATAGCACGGGGCCCAGGACAGAACCCTGTGGCGCCCCACTAGTCACTTCTCTCCAGGATGAAAAGCAGCCATTGATAAGGAGCACCCTTTGGGTTCGGTCGGTCAGCCAATTACAAATCCACCTAACAGTAGCCCTGTCCAGCCCACATTTTACTAATTTCTTTGCAAGAATGTCATGTGGAACTTTGTCAAAGGGCTTACTGAAATCAAGCTATGCTACGTCTACAGCGTTCCCTTCATCTATCAAGCTTGTGACTCTATCGTAAAAAGAGATAGAAGTTCCTTTTATTGTTCAATTGAAATCTACTCTCATATAACTTAAAACCATTAAACCTGGTTCTGCCTTCTGGGGCAGCAGAGAACAGGTCCATCCTCTCCTCTCTGTGACAGCTCTTGAGGTATTTAAAGAGTGCCATCGTGTCACTCCTGAATCTTCTCTTCACCAAGCTGGACATGCCCAGCTCCTCCAACCTTCCCTCCTAAGTTTTGTTCCCCATACCTCTTATCATCCCTGTTGTCCCTCTCTGAACTTGATCTTCCAGATGAGTAAACCCAGTAGTAGCTGGCACCTCCCATGTCAGCGGAACAGTGAAACCACCCTGGTTTTAGTCTGAACTTTTACCACTTTTACCTGCACGTTAAACTTTAACAGTGCTGGAATCCTCTTGGCATCTTCGGCTGGCGTAACATCTCCTGACGAAGCAGCTGGAAATTTTTCTCCACAATACATATTTCATTCAGTAGTTGAGTTCTGCATGCCATGCCATTGTGCATGTCTGTGCATGAAGTGCACATGGGATGTGCATGCCATTGTACTATGCATTCAGTTGCACATTAGGTATGAATGTAATTATTTCCTTTCTATGAAAAAAGAGATCTTTTTAGCAATTTTCTTCTTAAAGAAAGTCTCCAAAAACTACACAGGTTTAAAAGGCTATTTGCAGTTCAAGATTTATTCTGCACAAAATTGGCAGGTGACATTTTTGCACAGGAAAAAAAAAAGATTTGGGTCCATACTGGGTCAAAGGTGGGTTATAAAGAAAGTGAATAAATGAATAAAGTAATACTTCTGTGCAGAAATACTATTTTCTGAGCAGAAAATCTTTTCAATGCAAAAATACTAAGTGTGAATTTTGCGTAGAATAAATCCCAAACTGCAAAGATTCTTGTCAGTCCAGGATTATTCTGATTAGGGTTTCTCAACACACAAGAAAGGCATTTATTGACCGTTTTTTTTGCATCTTCCCATCTCTAACATGTGGGTGTTCATTCAGTTGCACAACGTTGCCTTTCAACATAAGGGTCTCATCACACAATTTCTGTGTAGCTCCACATGTGGGGACGTTTGCCCGACAAGTTTGTATGTTGAACTTTAAAGGAGAAAAGAAAAAAAATAAATATTCCATTTAGGTCATCTTCCCAAACACAATGAAGAGGGCAAGATGACAATAGACCTGAGTTCTTAGTAAAAGAAAGAAGGAGAGGAAGAAAGAAAACTCTCTTTCAATAGAATCCTGTCTATGAAAAGAAGATTCTTTCAGAATAATTACAGACTTGTAACTAGGAAAGGTAGCAGCCCCAGCAAGCATTCAGCAGGCCGCTGAATTATCCAATTACTCCAATTACCTTTTAATGGATTTGCAGGGTGCTGTTCCAAGAGTTAAGTGTTGGCCAAGTGCCCAGGTGGAGCAGAAAGAGGTTTTGCTTTACATTGTACTCATAGAACAAAAGACACGAAAAACTTCTGAGATCAGCCTCAGACCTAAAGTCTGTGACTTTGAACAAAAGTCACTCAGCTGGATTCTTCCCCCATGCACACATTTCAGATATTCCCTGCGACTGTCATTTCTGTTTTTATGCACCTTCAGTTGAGCTCCAGCTTACGGCAATCTTATCCTGGTGGATTTATTTATTTAAAAATATATTTTATTTTATTTTTGTTTTTATTTGTTTTTGTCAGATTGATTAAAGGAAGTTGGCCATTGCCTTCCTCTTAGCAGAGAGAGTGTGACTTATCTAAGGTCACCTGGTGGGTTTCCATGGCTAAGCAGGATTCAAGCCCCCAGTCTCCCATAGTCCTAGTCTAGTACTCAGACTTCTAGACCATGCTAGCTCAACCACGTTTAACTTGTTGTTGTTGTTGCCGTCATCGTTGTTGTTGTTGTGTGTCTTCAAGTTGTTTCCGACTTCTTGTGACCCTAAGACAAACCTATCACAGGAGTTTCTGGGACTGAATGTGTGTGACGCTGCTCAACATCACCCAGTGGGTTTCCATACCCAAGCGGGAGATTCGAACCCCAATCTCCAGGGTCATAGTCCAAGCTCAGACTACTACAGCATGCTGGCTCTCCCAGTTAGCTGCCAAATGGTTACTATGTGCCTTCAAGTCAACTGTGACTCATAGCAACCTTCTTATAGGGTTTTCTTGGCCAAATTTATCCAGAGGAGGGTATGCTGCTGCCTTCCTGTAAGGCCAGGAGAGTGTGACTTGCCCAAGGTTAGCCAGCAGTGTGCCATGGCTGAGCAGGGATTTGAGCTCTGGTCTCCCCGAGTCCTGGTCCAATACTCAAACCACTACAACACAGTGGCTGGCTCAGATATTCAAACAGCATACTTATATATTCAGAAACTGAGAGAAAACCCATCTTGTTTTCCCTTTAAGAACCATAGTGGAGGTAAGGTTTGAACTCAGGTCTCCTAGCTCCCGTTTCAAACTCTGTTTAGCTAATGAAACCTGACATATCTCTAATGAAAGATCTACTCATACCCTGGCTCTCTATTGAACAGTTACGGAAGAATCATCGAATCATAGAGTTGGAAGAAACCCCAGGGGCCATCGAGTCCAACCCCCTGCTATGCAGAAACACCCATCAAAGCATTCCCAACAGATGACCATCCAGCCTCTGCTTAAAAACCTCCAAAGATGGAGACTCCACCACACTCCATGGAGGCAGCAGATTCCACTGCCCGACAGCTCTGACCGTCAGGAAGTTCTTCCTGAGGTTCAAGTGGAATCTCCTTTCCTGCAGCTTGAATCCATTGCTCCTGGTCCTAGTCTCTGGAGCGGTAGAGAACGAGCCTGCTCCCTCCTCAATATGACATCCCTTCAAATATTTAAACATGGCTATCATGTCCCCTCTTAACCTTCTCTTCTGCAGACTAAACGTACCCAGCTCCCTAAGCTGCTCCTCATAGGGCATGGCTTCCAGACCCTTCAGCATTTTGGTCGCCCTCCTCTGGACACATTCCAGCTTGCCGACATCCTTCTTGAATTGAGGTGCCCAGAACTGGACACAGTATTCCAAATGAGGCCTAACCGATGCAGAATAGAGTGGTACCATTACCTCCCTCGAGTAAATCTAGGCAACTGTTCCATAGTAATGATTGCTATTTCGCTGTGACTGTGACACTTATTGCCACGATCATAATTCTTCTGTTCATCCTTCTTTACTAGGCATCATCTGCATGGGGAGAAGGAGGTCCATTCTGCCGGCAATTGGAGTATGGACGTGTGTCATTTCTTTCAGACAGGAGGGAGGGTCGGGCCAGGAGATGTTAGAATGTAGAATAGTGGGCAACATTTTCTAGGCACCACAATTCCAGTTCTGGGTATCATAATTCAAGAAGGATATTGAGAGGCTGGAGGGTGTCCAGAGGAGGGCCACCAAAATGGTAGAAGGCCTGGAAACCATGAAGCTCTGTGAGAAGCAGCCTAGGGAGTTGGGTTTGTTTAGCCAGGAGAAGGTGACATCATAGCCATGTTTAAATATTTGAAAGGATGTCATATGGAGGATGGGGCATGCTTGCTTTCTGCTGCTGTTTCCAGAAACTAGGACCTGGAGAGGCTTCAAGCTACAGGAAAAGAAATTCCACCTAAATGTTAGGAAGAACTTGACAATTCGACAGTGCAATGTGCTGCCTAGGGGTTAGGTGGAGTCTCCTTCTTTGGAGGTTTTCAAAGAGAGGCTGGATGGCCATCTGTCGGGAATGCTTTGATTGCCTCTTCCTGCATCAGAGAATAGGGTTAGACTGGATGACCTTTGGAGTCTCTTCCAACTCTATAATTCTATGATTGGAGGAAAAAACATATTTCCATATAGAAAACCATGGCCAAGATCTTGCATCAGAGGATACGACCCATAGCTTTACAAAGTCGTAGCTGAATTTCTGACAGGAGACGCAGCCCTTTTAGTAAATGATGACAATGACTATCAGGGCATCCTTTGTGATGTCCTGTTGCACAAGGGGAGTTCCCATAGCACTCTGATACCCATGGTGCACTGGCACCCATGCTGATTGGCTGCATTTGCACAAGAGTCCCAGAGACATCTCTGCTCTCCTCCTGAGAATACAAGCATAATCCAACATCACGATTCAACCCATGTGATTGCAGGATAGTTTTACAATGATGTAAATACCCAGCAGGAGGCCAGCCCATGTTTTCTTTCTTCCTTCTCTTTTCTTTTTTGAGACTATTTGTTTTTAAAACAAGCAATCTAACTCACAGTCAGAACCACACCGAGAAAGAAAGGAAAGGAAAATGCAAAACTAGCACACTAGGAAAGAAATTGAACACTAACTAAGTAGAGTACTAAACACCAACTTACTGAAACACAAAAGTGCTTTGGCCCCACCACCACCAAACTGTAATGAGAGAGAAAAAAAAGATTTTAAAAAGAAAGAATATATTATTCTACTACTACAGATCCAGCTAAGTAATCCAACTGGAATTACTAGCATCCATAGCCACCAATTAAAACCAGCCCTCCACCTTTTCAGGTTTCACTTTCACGGATTTGATTATTTGTGAATTTTCCTAACCCCTGTCCCCTCCACCTCAGGTGCTTCTTTTCTGGGGGACACCTTCCCTCTTGGCAGCTCCAAGCAAGCTGTGCAACCCTTTGGAAACCCATCTCTGATTCTCCTCCTTGACCCCCAGCCACTGCCTGGCCGGCTAAGGACAGTGTTACCTTGTTTTCTGGGGGTCCCGGGAGGGACACCAAATTGCTATCAAAAACATACAAGTTGGGGAAATTAGTTCAGAGCACTAGTTGGCAAAACGAGAGGCAGGGTAACTTAGCGGAATCTTGCAACCCAGTGTTTAAGGGGTCAGGCCAAGCCAAGAAGCAGACCAGTTGGAAAATAATGAATTATCTTTATTAAATACAGGCACGCAATGTAAGTAACACAAGCACACAGATAACTAATGAAAATAAAGGTGTGAGGAAGATGGCAGGATTTTCAGAGGGATAGTTGGTTCGGGTGATACGAAACCTGTCCTGAAGTCTGGAAGAAAATGGAGAGCGAAGCTGGGGTTCGATGTATCTCAGCACGTGGAGCTGAGGGGAAGCTTGCCAAGCGAAGCGGCAGCAAGGCGGTCTGGAACTTGGGAGCGATCCAAAGAAGAGCTCAAAATCAGGGGTTTTTATAAGGCTAGGTCGGCTAGGCTAGGTCGGACTTCGGGAAAACGATAGATTTGGAGCTGGAGACAAAGCCTCGGAAAGGTCAGAATTTGAATGATTGAGTTACAGCCAAATTGTCAAGAGGATAGCCGGTATGCAAACGCAGAGTACTTGAGCGTTGTATAGTCAGATCATCAAGCTGCCAGCGCGGGGCAGAGGATCTTTTGAAAGTTGCTCACATACCTAATGGAGTACTTGCCTTGAGGTCTCCTAAAGCGGCGAGTCGACTGTTTCTGGCCTGCCTGTATCGTCTAAGAATATTACGGCGATTATCGGCCGGGCCTGTATGCGTGCTTGTCCGGGGCCTCGCAAGCACATGGAAGGGATATGTGAAGCCGAATTAGTGATATCAAAAGACATCTCTTACATCCCCAAAGCTCGGGCTAGCCAGGGCAGTAACAACGGCTCACAGCTCAATTTATCAGCGGCACAAACCCTCTCCCAACACACACACACAAAAGGAAGCAGATGGACAGGAGAGAAGAATACGGCCACCATGTTGACCACCTAGGCCATTTCCGCACTAGGCTGTTATAGCGCTATGATTCCACTTGCAACATCCTATGGAATCCTGGGGTTTGCAGTTTTGGGAGCGGCATTTAGAATTCTCAGCCAGAGGGCTCCTTGGCCTCAGGAAACTGCAAACCTCAGAATTCCATAGGATGTAGAAAGTGGAATAAGAGCACTATAACAGTGTATTGCAGAAATGACCTTTGTCATAGCAGAGAGGAAAATAGTGAAATTATTTATTCTTGCCTGCAAGAACAAAATTTATGAAAATTAGCTCCCCTGTTCCCAGTCCATGGCCCAGAGCTGCCATCAGGGCTACATCCTCTTGCTGAGTTACACATCAACAGTGACATGCAACCCTGGTACTGAATGGCTACCTTGTGCAAATGAACCAAAGCACCAGATTTTCAGCCAAATACATCACCAAATTCATGTGGTCATCCATCTGCACATTGGTATACTCACTGGCATTGCAAGTGCAAATCCCCTTCTACAATGTACCCTTTCTTCTTGGGACAAAAGTGCCCAACCACTTCCACAGGGAAACTTGTGTACAGTCGGCCCTCGGTATCCACCAAGGTTTGCTTCTGGGACCTCCCATGGATACCAGAATTCATGGATGCTCAAGTCCCATTATGTACAATGGTGTAGTAAAATGGTGTCCCTTATGTAAAACTAGCATATATCTTCAGCATTGCCTGGTATTTTATTTTCTCATGGGTAATACTTGTTAGAAAGATTTGAGATCCTGTGCCTCTAATTCCCCAAACTGTCTTGCCCTTTAACTTTTCCCCATTTTCCCCAATCCAATCTGTATTCAGAGTTATTAACATAACAGAGGTTGGGTTCCTGAGGGAAATACACTGCCCTCCTCCTTGCTGCTAGGCCTTATCTCCATAGCAACCGACCTATGGCTCTCTGGCTGAGAATTCTTAGGGCCCCTCCCTAAACTGCAAACCCCAGGATTCCGTAGAATCTTCACAGGCAGCCATTCATATGAGGTCTTCGCCTGACACAGACAAACAAACTTTGACTTTTATATAGTAGATGGCAAAATCAAAGTTTGCTTTTTGGATTTTTTTTTTTTTTTTTTTGGTAGAGGGTGAGATATTTTCAAGCTGTGGTTGGTTGAAACCCTGGATACAGAATCGGTGGATACGGAGGGTCAACTGTAATGCAGAACACATCAGCAGGATGTGCTGAGAGTGTTCTCCATCCCCACCACTCTTGGGATGTCAGTTTTGTCCTTGGTTCCCTTGATACGTTTAGATTCCCATGGCAATATGTAGAGAGCCATTAACTATTGTACCTGCATGTCAAAACCACTCCTGTGAGTGGGTTGCAAGTCACCCAATTCCACTATGGCTGTGTCAGCTTTTTCCTGCCTCCCATAAACATGGGAATCAGCAAGGGAAAACTGACAACATGTTATGTGCAGGAAGAAGCTCAGGGTGTATTAACTGTGTAACTCTGAGCTACCGACAGTATTTCTCCTTATTCACTGTGACCTCATCTTCAGTAATCCACTTCATAGCCCGAAGCGTAGTGGCTGACAGGTCTCTCCCAAAGCTTTCCTTTGGAGTGCAGGAGAGCTTGTTTGCTCTTGTCAAAGAAATCCACTGCAAAGCCACAGCGAAGTCTCTTCTCCGGATGATTTAGGCTGAAGAGTTCAGTTTCCACTTGTTCCCCCCCCACCTCAAATTGGGTCATACAAGAAAGTTCTGGTTGCTTGCTCATTTCTTTCTTGCAAAGATTCCCAGCTGAAAACCAAACAATGTGTCTTTGTCTTTTGGCACAGGTGGTTGCTTACATTTCTAAAAGGAATGTCTTGAACTGAGTGGCAAAGCAGCCAAATCCCCAGGGCGGGGTATTTTCTGGAGAGAAGCAACTTCTGAGCAGCGGATCCTCCTCTGGATGGTGTGTCGCTTGCATCTCTCCAGTCTCCTCCATCCCCCTTTCAGTGGATGTTGATGACATTCCACCAGAAAGGAAGATGTCTGGACCAAAGATCCAGGTGGAAGGAATGCTGGACGGTGCGGATTATGAGAGTGGAGCTGGACTGCCTTCCGATGACCACCTGCGGAACCTGAAAGCTCTGACCCAGAAGCTGAGGCTGGAAACGAGGAGACCTTCCTATTTGGAGTGGAAAGCCCAGCTGGAGGGGCTGGCTTGGAAGAGCCACCCCAAACCATCAGAGGAGGAAGACGACGGCGAGGATGAGAAACCGAAGGAGGACCATGTTCCTTTAAAAGAGGTGCACCACATTCACCATATCAATGGGGCATCATCCACCCAGCAAGTGATGCTGGCCCCAGAGAAAATCAGCACCTTTGGAAACATTGACGAAGCCTTGAATTGGCTCAGGAAGGAACTGGTAAGTTGCTCTTTCATTTCTCACTGTTCTTTGCCGTCAAGCTAACTCTGACTTATGCCAACCCTATCACTGGGTTTTCTTGGCAAGATTTATTCCGAGGAGATTTGCCATTGCCTTCCTCTGAGGCTGAGAGAGTGTGACTTACATAAGATCACCCAGTGGTCTGAGAGATTTGAATCCTGGTCTTCCTGAATGCTAATCTATACTCAAATCCCTGCCCCATGCTGGCTCCCAGCTCCTTTTATCGTCGCTTACATTTTTATTTATTTATAGTTGATCATTCACAGTACACCATTCTCTCTGAGATGGGAGCCAAGGCAGCTAATAAAAAGATCTTTAAAAACCCATCTACAAATGAAAACATAGCAGCTAGAACCCTGCTGATGTCTTACTCGTGCATAATCTCTAGAAATGCTTGGCTGTCTTTGTCCAGTGCTAAGCATCTGCATTCAGTTCAATGTCAAAGAGGTGGAGTTGTGTGAGCAGTGCCCACTGTACATTGTGCGCTGCATATTCAGGTGCCCGTTGCTCATCGCTCGTTGCAAATGTGTCTGCACATTTGGTCAAGCATTAGGTTGCACAGTATCACAATTCATAAACAAGATGAGCATAAAGTGACTTTCCCTCTCCTCCAGGTAGGATCTCAGCCAATCAGTTATCCCATTAAAATGCAATTAAACAAGTTTGAACATTAAAAATGCAACCACTTTTTTAAGAAAAAAGAAATAGTCTCAAAAGCATATTATTTAGGATTGAGGATTTTGGACATTATATGTGGGAGGATGTAAAAAAGGACTGCTTCTGCTGTGGAACCCCAGTTGAAGCATATCCTCTCCTTAGAAGGCGGATTGGCAACCGCACTGGCATTATTTTGATGCCAAGTTAAAACATGGCTTTTAATTAAAGCCTTTAGGGTCTAGCTGATTTCAATCAAATTCTCACCTGTGCATTGTTGTAAATAGTAAATTTACTGGTAGTAAGCTGTCTTGTTTTAACTTGTTATATTAGTAGGCTTGTAGTTTGTTTAACGTTTTGATCTTTTAAATGGTTTTAAGTTGGTTACATTGATTTTATTGGACATGATCCTAAAACCCTGTAATATAGTGTGGGATCTTACTTTTATGCTTGTGGAATGTAAATATACATTCACAGTGTTGCATGGTGGTTGTGTTACATCACCCTTGGGCTAAATATCAAAGCCAGAATCCTGTTGGAGACTTGTGCCTTCATAAGTGGACATACGTATGCGGGAATTAGAATTGCGCAGTTGCATAATGTCCATATCCAGTAGAGGGCTGTCATTACATTACCACATAGCAGAGGCAGCAAAGTGTCTGATGTTCATTGGTGCCCAAGGCACAATGGGGCCAGTTTACATTGGTATTAATGTGCATTGCATCAGTCCTGATGTACACTGGGCATCCAATTCACATTGGACACTCTTGACGATTTCCCATTATGCATCCTCACAATTTAGTAAAGGGGTTTCTTAGCACCTTTACTATGTAGCTAGGATTATGTAAAGTCATGAAATGTAACAGGTCATATAGGAATCTTGTACCACTTTATACAGGTTGAGGATTCCTAATCTGGAAATCCAAAATCCAAAAACCTCCAAAACCAAAAACATTTTACCACTGTCCTTTCTGCACAGCATTTGCCATGCGAAAGGGCGCCTGGAGCATTGCGCAATTGTGAGGAGCGATCTGCACGATGCACTCACAATCGCGCGACGCTCCAGGGACTGGCAGGCACCAATCGTGCACCTTTTCATTTTCAGCTGGAAGCCGAAAATGGTGCATGATTGCGCGTTGCTCCCATCCCCCATACGCACTTATCTGGCGTGCGGAGCCTCCAAAGCCATGCTGGTCGTGCTTCCTGCCCCAGCACAGCCTGGGAAACTCCCAGGCTGCACTGTGGAAGGAAGACGCGGAGCTCTAGCGCAAGCAGGCAGCTCATGTGCAGCTGAAGCAGCAGGGACGTGACCGCCTCTCGCAGGAGGCTGCTCGTGCAATCCCCACACCCCAGCGCCAGAAAAAGGTAAGGTGTGGAAAGGGCCTAGCTGTCCTCTTTCACCTTCAAGGCAGTGGCTGTAGCACTCCTCTTCATTCGTCTCTCAGATCCTCAGTCTCTCTCCAGCCTTGTGTCTCAAACACAACACAAGTAATGAATGAACGAGATGTGAGGCTAAAGAGAGAGACACAAGAATCTGTGAAATGGCAGGAATCCAAGTCTAGTGCTTGGTGCGAATCCACACCTCCTGCCATTTCACAGATCCTTGTGTCTGTCTCCAGTCTCACATCTTGTTCGTTCATAGGTCTCTCCAGCATCTCTGTGAAAAAGACTAAGGATCTAAAAGACTGAGGATATGAGGGACCTAATACCTGTATTTGGGGGGCGGGGGAATACAATACTGTAACGGAGATCTCCGGGGAGCCTGCCAGCTGCCTGTTTCTGCCTTTGAGGCAGTGGCTGTGGCATTCCTGCTCCTTCGTTCATGGGCTCCCCGGAGATCTCCTGTACAGCAATTTATTTTATGTATATGCAAATACAGGTATTCCAAAATCTGAAAAAATCCAAAACACTTCTGGTCCCAAGTGTTTTGGGTAAGTGATACACAACCTGTACAACCAATTGCATATCTGCACCCACTATGTTTTTCTGTTTTGAAATTAAGACACACATCTTAGTTAAAGGGGCTGTTCCCAGCTCAAGGTGAAATGAAGGGTTTTCAAGCTTGTTTTCTGCTGCTTCTGAGACTAGGATATGGAGCAATGACTTCAAACTACAGGAAAAGAGACTCCATCTAAACATTAGGAAGAACTTCCTGAAGGTAAGAGCCATTCGACAGTGGAATACACTGCCTTGGAGTGTGGTAGAGTCTCCTTCTTTGGACGCTTTTAAACAGAGGCTGGATGGCCATCTCTCAAGGGGAGTGCTTTGATGGTGTCTGGCTGCATGGCAGAAGGGGTTTGGACTGGATGGACCTTGGGATGTCTTCCAGCAATAAGATAAGATAAAATTCTAAGTGCCCTCTCACCAAACTACCAATCCCAGGATGCCATAGGGCAGAACCATTGTAAGTCAAGGTGTATCAGACTGCTTGCTTTAAAATGCACTCTGGAGAACAGATGAGAGAAAACTCTTATTTGCACCCTTCTGTCTTGCTGAGTTTCTGCAAGGATCACTTGCAGAACAGAAACCAGTTGGTAGGAATAGAAAAGAAAGACCTTCATTAAGCCTAAATTTGAGTTAATTGACCTACTGAATCAAGATTAGAGTGTACTCATTAAATCAATTGGATTTGCCTCTATGTTGTCTTGCCATCCAACACTGATTTTATGGTTCTACTCTAGTTAGGACTAATAAACAAGGTTCCACATTAAGAGAGGATACATTCTGGTAGGGATCCTACATTCAAGACGCTCAAGGAGTTACATGGGGGTCACTAGCAGTGCCAGCTTGTTAGTGAGCTGCAAAGTAGCACTACCAAATGTGCACGTGCATTCTACCATGTGCAATACATATACATTGTACCTCAGGCACAATGTGCATACATACACCCCCACACACACAAGGCAAGTACAAACTCTTTGCAATCTGCAAACAGGCCCAATGACACCACTGAATATGGCCATTCTTCCTTGGAGACTTCCCCAGGGAAAGTTACACGTAAATCAATAATAATATAAAAAAACATTTTGTAGAAATAGAAAGCAGAGGCAGAGGGGAGATGGAAGGCGGTCTCACACAAAGGGTAACTGCTCCAGTCCAAATGCGGCGTTGTATGTTCTTCACTGCAGTTGTCATGCTGTCACTGGATCTCTTGACAGTCCCAAAGGAGGTTTTGCTGTGCTTCTTTGTCCAGGACACCAGAAACTGAGCCTGCAGCCACAATGGAGACTCGGCCTGGCACCTTTCCTCATATGGTGCCTGTAATCCTTTTGTCAGGCATTGCAAACCTTTGTCTTTTGTCTTTTTCCCAGGGAAGGGATAAGCTAATTCACCTCCCTCCCTCCTCCGGTCTCCTGCCCCCTTGTTATTTTCCAAGGAGGGGAGGGAAAAAGAGACCCGTTCTCTCATCCTGAAAGCGGTAAGTGATAGACGTGGGAAGCTTTATCTCCCTGGGAAAGTTTTGATGCTATTAGGCTGTGTCTACCAAAGAACTGATCCTCATTAAAAAAGAAAAAATACAGTCTTTGGGAGGATGGGAAAGCATCTTCTATAAGGCCACTGAGACACAAGGATTGTCTTGGCAAATGAGAGCATGGTTGATTTTTATCCAGAACTCTGTTCTCAGCATCAGTTTGTATCTTCCCCATTCAAACACACACTCACAAAAGCAGGGCACGTAACTGCTATCTGTCCTCAACTGCTTTTGCTTTTTAAGGCAATGCGTTGTTGTTGTGTGCCTTCGATAGCGGTTGTAGCAAGAGCAGTTACATTTCTTTACCGTTTATCAGTGCAAAGCACTCCCTAAACGGTTTACAATGTGTTTAGCTAATTGCCCCCAACAAACTGGGTACTCATTTTACTGACCTACAGAAAGATGGAAGGCTGAGGCCATTTCCACACGGGGTTTTTAAAACGGGGCAGTCCGTCCTCCAAGGATGAAAATGAAATTCAACAGAGAGAAGTGTAAGGTCCTACACTTAGGTAGAAAAAATGGAATACAGAAATATAGGATGGGGGACACGTGGCTGGATAGCAGTACGTGTGAAAGGGATCTAGGAGTCCTAATAGACCACAAGCTGAACATGAGTCAGCAGTGTGATGCAGCAGCCAAGAAAGCCAATGCAATTCTCGGCTGCATCCATAGGAGTATGGTGTCTAGATTGAGGGAGGTACTGGTACCACTCTACTCTGCTTTGGTTAGACCTCATCTCGAATCCTGTGTCCAGTTCTGGGCACCCCAATTCAAGAAGGATATGGACAAGCTGCAACATGTCCAGAGGAGGGTGATCAAAATGGTGAAGGGTCTGGAAGCCATGCCCTATGAGGAGCATCTTAGGGAGCTGGGTATGTTTAGGCTGCAAAAGAGAAGGTTAAGAGGGGACATGATATCCATGTTTAAATATTTGAAGGGATGCCATGTGGAGGAAGGAGAGGGCTTGTTTTCTGCTGCTCCAGAGACCAGGACAAGGAGCAATGGATTCAAGCTGCAGGAAAGGAGATTCTACCTGAACCTCAGGAAGAACTTCCTGACAGTGAGGGCTGTCCGGCAGTGGAATATGCTGCCTCGGAGTGTGGTGGAGTCTCCTTCCTTGGAGGTTTTTAAGCAGAGGCTGGATGGCCATCTGTCGGGAGTGCTTTGAGGGTGTTCCTGCATGGCAGGGGGTTGGACTGGATGGCCTGTGTGGTCTCTTCCAACTCTACATTTCTATGATTCTATGCACCTGGGAGCGGACTGGGTCGGACCTACTTAACGTAGATCTGCACCTCAGCCCGCTCCGGAACGACCCCAAGTGGTCGTGCAGTGTGCTTTTGAAAGACCGCTAAAAACAGGTCTTTCAAGAGCACGGAGCACGCCACTGTGCGCCTGCTCCCTTATGCAGATTCGCAGGCTTGCCCCAAAGGGAGCCTCCGATCTGCCGGGAGCAGGCTTTAGGCTGGTGAGCTTCAGCCGTTGGTTGAGACCCTCGACCAACTGGAAGCCGCCATTTGGGACGCCGGAGCAGCGCGTATCAACAAGCACGCGCTGCTCCGGAGTGGCGTGGAGCGGACCGGGGAGCCGAAAAGTCCAGTGAGTAGCGGCGCGGGGCGATTCCCTCGCCCCGTGTGGAAATGGCCTGAGTCAACCTAGAGCCCGGCAGGATAGATCTCACAACACTGTGGCTGCAGTCCTGGCATTTAACCACTGCACTGCCAGGGCATTCCTGACTGATGGTAACCTTAAGGTGAACTTTTCACAGGGTTTTCTTGGCAAGATTTTTCAGAGGGGGTTTGCCTTCGCCTTCCTCTGAGGCTGAGAGAATGTGACTTGCCCAAGCTCATCCAGTGGATTTCTGTGGCCTAGCAGGGGTTTGTACCCTGGTCACCAGAATTATAGCCCAAAGCTCAAGTCACTACTTCACGCTGGTTTGGAAAGCTGTTTTCTTCCGGTTTCTGGAACATTTGCTGGCATACATGTGGTCAAGCAATGTTGGAGCGTGGTCCTGATGACAAACGTTAATAAGGAGGAAAAACACACAAACTAGGAGAGGCTTCAGGAGTTTACTTTTGCCTAAGTGTACTGAGAATGGCAAGATTCTGCCCCCTCCTCTCCTCCCCTTTGCCAATTGATTGCAAATTACTTTTGCACTCTGAACTCACTTTGCAAAAACAGACATAGAAGAAAGTGAGAGGAAGAGAGAGAAACTGGGAGGTTTTAAGAGAGAAGATTAATGGGGACTGCCCTTGCCAAATTGGGACAGCTGGAAGGTATGCAGCTTCCAGAACCGCCAGCCAGTATGGCCACAGGCTGTGGGTGATGGGAACTGTAGTCCAAAAAAAGGCAGCTTTTCCAATTTCTGGTTTCATGCTATATACAGCCTCTGGATATGAAGGTTCCATTGAACCATTTTATCCTTACCTCTTCATTGCTTGTTAAACTCATGACTAGTCAGTCTTCCTCCAAAATGATGCTCAAGATAGCTAATCTTAGGCCATGTCCGCACTGAAGTGTTATATCTCTATTATTCCACTTTCCACATCCTATGGAATCCTGGGGTTTGCAGTTTAGGGAGGGGCCAGCTGGCCCCTCCCTAAACTGCAAACCCCAGGATTCCATAGGATGTGGAAAGTGGAATAATAGAGCTATAAGATCATAGTGCGGAAATGGCCTCAGTAATTTCAAGTCTCCTGCCAAACTATGGAGACCTCATAAATTATGTAGGGAAACAACTTGAAGGCACACAACACAACAATATTAAAATGAACCTCTTGACAGTAAGAGCAGCTCAGCAATGGAACCAATTGCCTAGAGAGATGAGGAGGGTCTCCTCCTCTGGTGTGTTTGTATATGAGTATGCCTTCAAGTTGCCTTGTCAACCTATGGCAACCCCATTAATTTATTTTTTAAAAAACATTTCCATTAAACAGAAAAAAGCAAAAAAAAGCAACATTCCATAATAATACATGCAACTACAAATACGTAATAATACAATGCAAATAAAAAACTAAAAAAATACATAACAAAACTACAAGCATCTAATAAAATTATAACAAACAGAAAAAAAAACTACAAATAACTAAAAGTTGGTTCCTACCTTTGTTGCAAACAGCTCATTTTAGTCAAATAATTGCACCTAACTGTTAATCCTTAAATACACACCAAAAATTAATACTTGTTGCGGGTCACTCTTATCATCATAAATATGTAACTACAAAATTAATTAATTAATAATCACCAATCTTGAAAAAATCATTTGTCAGATAATTCTACGGGCCTTTCCGCACTTCACCTATAGTGCGGAAATTCCACTTTCAATGTCCTGTGGAATTCTGGAATTTGTAGTTTCCTAAGGCCAAAGAGCTGTCTTGCTGAGAATTCTAAATGCCCCTCCCTAAACTACAAAGCCCAGAATTCCATAGGAGGTTGAAAGTGGAATAATAGCATTATGACAGTATAGTGCATAAAGGCCCTATATTCCGTATTAGTTTAAAGTAATTATCAGTCATCAAAAAGGTAACACTCACCCTAAAAAATTAATAAATTTGAAGTTCTTTGCTTATTAACTAAGTCACAAATATATAAATCATTCTTAACTAAGGCCATTTCTGCACTATACTCTTATAGCACGATTATTCCACTTTCAACGTCCTATGGAATCCTGGGGTTGCAGTTTAGGGAGGGGCTGTAGGGCCAACATCTATACGATGTTGAAAGTGGAATAATCACGCTATAAGAGT
Organism: Cyclura pinguis; assembly: GCA_030412105.1. Classification (NCBI taxonomy): domain Eukaryota; kingdom Metazoa; phylum Chordata; class Lepidosauria; order Squamata; family Iguanidae; genus Cyclura; species Cyclura pinguis. The sequence goes on along the minus strand of CM059599.1, from coordinate 8,032,000 downwards.
GTAGTGCAGAAATGGCCTAATAATGAATAAAGTCAGTTTAATCAATTATAGTCACTTATCATCTAATTCTATACTGACTCCATGAATTTCATAGGGTTTTCTTCGGCAAGGAATACTCAGATGTGCTTTTCTTAGAATCAGGGACTGGAAGGGACCACAAGAGCATCAAGTCCAACCCCCGGCCATGCAAGAGTACACAATCAAAGCATCCCAACCCCAAGTCTTCATGTGCACATCCACCTGAACATCCATGACTGTGATGCTGTTCCATCAACATGTGATTCCTTCTCTTGTGTTCCAGATGGAAATGCGTCTCCAGGATCAGCAACTGGCTCGGCAGCTGATGCGCTTGCGCAGCGACATCAACAAGCTCAAGATCGAGCAGACGTGCCACCTTCACCGGCGCATGCTCAACGACGCCACCTATGAGATGGAGGAGAGGGACGAGCTCTCCGACCTTCTCTGTGACTTCCCTCTCACGTCCTCCTTCAGCCTGTCCGCCCCACTCAAGCTCATCGGGGTGACAAAAATGAACATCAACTCCCGCCGGTTCTCGCTTTGTTAGGAGGAAGTGGGGGAATGGGTGCAGGAAGTGGGTGTAGTGGGTGAAGTTCTCCAGAGAAAGAGAAAGAAAAGGAGATGTCTCCCCTTTCCTTTCACTTCGTAGGGGGGAATACATGGGAGTGGAAAGGCAAAACAAGAGGAGAACCAAGAGAGAGCAGAATTACCGGGCAACCATTCTTCTGCTCACCCAATATGGCTGCCCCGGGATGGTAGTGAAAATTATGCCCTATTTTTGCAAAGGTAAGAAGAAGGAGATGAGAGCCTGAACATCAGCACCCACCTTAATCTGACATCTGCAGTCAGACGAATCTTCTGTGGTTGGAACTAGGATGTGAGAAGTGAGTTCGTCTACTTCACAATGGAGGACTGGACAAGAAGATATAGCACCATGCACCATCGGTAAAGCCTTTTGATCTGCTTCACATTGGACACTCCTGGAAAGGCAACAAGCAAAGAATCCACATTGCTACCATGAAGCAGACACCAACATCCAAGAGACAGGAAGAACCATCCAGTTTGTAGAGCTGGGAGAATGTGGAGCCCCATGTCTGGTCTTGTGGCCCTTAGGCCCACTATCATTTTTTTTTTTTTGCCTCCAGTATTCCTACAAGACTCTTACAAGGTAGAGAATTTCACTAGGTTCCTCCCACTAAATCTGTTGTAGGCCAAGGAAAGACCGGTTTTCCAACAGGAATTAAACTCCTGAGTTACCAGTAATTCCTCTTGAGAAACAAAAAAACTCTCTTGGGCTTGAGATGATCCAGAGAAGGCCACAAATGCAGTGAAATTACTGGGGTTGGGGGATTTAGGGACCACACAGTTCTTTTTCAGATGGTACAGGCCTCAAAAGTCACCTGAGGGGGCACATGGTCCCCTAATCCACAGTAGTTGCCCATAACTGGTGCAAAGTATTGAAACTTCAACCATGTCTGCATTAGACTGTTATAGTGCTATTATTCCACTTTCAACATCCTATGGAATCCGGGGGTGGTGGCTGAGATTCCTCCCTATACTGCAAACCCCAGGATTCCATAGGATGTTGAAAGTGGAATAATAGCACTATAACAGTCTAATGCGGAAATGGCCTTAGCTGGAGGTATTATACAAAGTGACTTTTGCAGATCACTCATTAGCTGTAGGAGGCAGGTAAGCTTGAGAATCTCTTATAGGCTTGCTTTTATACCAGGAATGAGCAAATTCTCCATGCTGTCCAACTGTTCCAGTTTGGCACGGACAGTTCCAATTGGTCTTCTGCCATCCCACGTTTTCAGCTTCTTTCAAAATGCCTAAGTTTCTCTCTCCTCCTCACGCTTTGCCCTCAGCTTACTTCATCTGCTGAAAATTGAGTTTAAAGGAGAAAAGTAGTGTGCACTCAGTTAATTCAACAGCAGGGAAAGGAGGGGAGTGGTGGAATCTTGCCTTTCCCAGAAGGCTTAGGCAAAAGCAAACTCCTGCAGCATTTTGTGTGTTCTTCCTCGATTATAACTTTCACTATCATAACCATGCTGTGATGTTGCTTGACCAAACCTGTCCTGGTTTTTATCTGTAGAACACTGGAAAATATAGCTCTTGAGTTTCCCACCACCACCCCTGTTGGATTTGGGAGTATTGAATCTCCTTCCCTCCCATACTTCACTTATTAAAAAGCAATTATTGCAAAGGCTCCCTATGCCTTCTGGGAGATGCAAGGAGCAGTTTAACCAAGTTTCTCCCCTGCTCTCTCCGACCCTTTCCGCATCAGACTGTTATGGTGCTATTATTCCACTTTCAACATCCTATGGTATCCTGGGGTTTGCAGTTTAGGGAAGAGCCTTTTAGGATACTTACTTTGAAAAATCCAGGCTGTTGCAAGAATCTAAGTTACTGTCTGAAGGAAAGACAAGGAGTTGCAAAAGAGAAGGCAGGAGAGGCAGAGAAACTCCAAAGAATAGCCAGTGGACAACCTCAAATGAAATGAAGAAGACCCCTCTCCTTTAGGGCCTTGGCAACACCCATGGCAGTTCTTCTTGCCTGCAGAGGCTCACTTGGGGCCACACATGTGCTGCTTACAAAGCAAGTTTAGTGGGGAGAAGGCACCGAGCCATACAGTCCCCAGCGAGCCTCCATAAGTCCTTCACGTTCCCTAAAGCACACAGGTTCCACTTTTTGACTATTTCCAGTTTCTGTCAGGGCTCCAGTTCCTAATCTGCCAGCTAAGTGGGGGAAGTCTGTACACAGGCAAAGTACTTTGATACCACTTTAATTGGCCTGACTCCATCTGAGAAACGTGGGATTTGTAGTTTCACAGGGTACTTAGAATTCTTTGCTTCAGAATAACCAATCCCAAGGTTCTGTGTGATGCAGCCTTGGCTGGCAAAGGAGTATCAAAGTGCTACAGTTTTGTAGCCTCCCCGGGGAGATAATTCCATATGCAGGGCCACAGCTAAGGAGACCCTCACCCGATCTCCAGTTGTCTTACGTCAGATGGCAGAGTGACTGAGAAGCCCAAGAGGATATTATCTCTTTGGTGCATAGGCAAGTTTCGCACAGGGCTCTTGTCCACACAGACCAACCTGATCCAGAAATTCCTTTGCAAACATGTCAGGTGACCCAGCAGCACCATCCAAACTCAACCTCATCCCACCTTCTGTCTCCAGTTCCAAATGCTTTACCCAACCCCCACCAGGTGCTGTCAACTTATTCATTTAGGGGAGTGACACAGGTATCTAGATTATTGATTTTACGAGTTGGCACTTGGATCCACAAACTTTTGTGTGGGCTTCTGCCAGCTAGCTGACTTTGTGCTCTTCTTCAAAGCAGAAATGTAAAATATTGGTTTTGCATCGAAGGTGAAGGATAATAAGCAATTGGGTCTCAAGGGAACTGCAGTGGCCCCTTCGCTTTTGCAAGGGTTCCCAGCGCAGAAACCTTGTGAAAGTGGAAAAACTGCAAATAATTCCCCCCTGCCCCCCTCCCATTCCCTTCTCCCTTCCCATTCCCATGCAAAACAGAAGGGAAATAGGGGTGGGGGAAGCCTCGTGCAAGCCTTCCTTTCCCCCCCTGGAGCTCCCAGCTTCCTGTTCCCATGCAAAGCAGAAGGGAAAGCGGAGCGGAGAAGCCTCCCGCAGGCCTTCGTTTCCATCTCTGGAGTTCCCCCCGAACTCCCTTCCCATTCCCATGCAAAACAGAAAGGAAGGAGGGCTGCGGGAAGCCTCGCACACGTTCTTCACGCGGGAGCATGGGAACAGGAGAAGGAGAATAGGGCTGGAGACACATATACTCACAAATAATCAAGTTCACGAAGGTGAAGCCCACAAATGTGGAGGGAGGACTGTATTTGAACCAAAGGTGTGCAAAGACTGGCCTCAAAGTCTGTTTTTGTGGCCCTCAGCCCTTCAACAGTCCACCCTTTTGCTGGCCCAAAAAAAAAAAAAAGTATGGATCGCATTTCCTAGAAACCTCGAGGAGTAACAATTCACTGTTTAATCAGATTACAGAGGGCTCGATGCAATGTTGGACATAAAACGCTATCCTTTTTTTTTTCTCCAAAACTGGAGGTGGACTTCCACTTCTGGTTTTGTTTCTTTTTAATGTTGGCATTTTTGCAGTCCATGCAGCCCCCAAAGGATCCTAGGAAGTGTACCATTGCTTCCAGACCCACCAAAGTCTGCAATAAAAATCATATCATGCCATTAGCTCTTTTTGACCAGCATCTTCCCATTGCAATGCACCCCACGCAGGCTGGTGCCCTTGAGTAATGCTTAGTATCACCCTTGATCTTTGTGGCAGAACCATTCTTTGATCCAGGCCAGATTCATTACAATGTCTTTGGGCCCTTTCACACTGCACAACTATGGCGCCATTTGAAGTTTAGGGAGGAGTATTTGGAACTCTTAGCTGGAGAACTCTAGTGTCTTACCAAACTACAAACCTACAGATTCTGGAGGATGTCACCATGACAGATGAAGTGGAATCAAAGTGGTATACATGTGTAGTGTGAAAGGTCCCCTTGGGCTAAGTGCAGACAGTCTATCCCAAGTTTTCTATTAGCTGTCTGGAAAAATGTGAAGAGTTGGCCGTTAGCATTAGATAGGTAAGGAACCACAGAAAAATACAAGCCTTCTTGCAGCATCCAATTGTCCCAATTTGGCGTGGAGAATCCTAATTAATCCTCTGTCATCCCACTTTCTCAGCCGCTTTTAAAATGTCCTAGTTTCTCCCCTTCTTCCCATGTCCTCCCTTGGGTCCTCAACTTACGTCAGGTGCTACAAACTGAGTTCAAATTGCAGAAGTAGTTTCCACTAAACAGGGGGAGAAGAGAGGATGAGGTGGATTCTTGCCCTTCCTAGTAGGGCTGGGCAAAAGCAAACTGCTGCAACCTCTCCTAGCTTGTGTATTCTTCCTTGTGTATAATTTTTGCCATCTTGACTACACTCTGCCCTATGAGGAACGTCTAAGGGACTTGGGTATGTTTAGTCTGCAGAAGAGAAGGTTAAGAGGTGACATAAAAGCCATGTTTAAATATTTAAAGGGATGTCATGTCGAGTAGAAAGTGGGCTTGTTTTCTGCTGCTCCGGAGACTAGGACAAAGAGAAATGGATTCAAACTACAGGAAAAGAGATTCCCTCTAAATCTCAGGAAGAACTTCCTGACGGTCAGAGCTGTCCGACAGTGGAATATGCTGCCTCAGTAGAGTGTGGTGGAGCCTCCTTCTTTGGAGGTTTTTAAGCAGAGGCTGGATGGCCATCTGTCGGGAGTGCTCTGATGTGTGATCCTGCATGGCAGGGGGTTGGACTGGATGGCCCCTGGGGTCTCTTCCAGCTCTATGATTCTATGATATCATTTGGCCCCATGTGTCCCAGTTTTCATCTGTGAATTGTTGGAGGGTATGCCTGCATCTAAAGCGTTGCTTCTCAACCTCTGATCCTCCAGATGTTTTGGAGTTCAGCTCCCAGAATGCCTGGCCATTGGCCAAGCTAGCAGGGGCTTCAGAGAGCTAAAGTTGACAAGCCCTGGACAACCAAAGTTTGAAACCACTGATCTAAAGAGTCTGCATTCTGACTTCGAAGAACTCCAGGCCTCTAAACGCAACGCGCTCTTTTACAGCACCCCCATAAACTATGTGTGTCAGACAACATCTGTCTTGATCTCTCCCCTGTTTTTTAGGTGTCTGTGAGAAGATGGCCCATCCCCAAAGATCTGAATCTGCCCACGATGTTCTCATTGCTATGATTGTCCTCATCCTTCACATCAAACACAGCACATTACTCTGCATTTTTTGCTTTGTTTAAATACTGGCCTCACCCATATTGTTTGTACATTTAGAAACTCTCAAGTTTCTTTTATTTTAAGAAAGAAATCAAAGCAGATTGGTCTATTGTTTGTACAAATGCACCGTGTATGCAGAGAATGCTTGATATCTGTTGACATATTTGTGGATGTGGGTTTTTAAATCATTTTTATTATTATTATTATTATTATGGACATTTTTGCTTTACCGTCCCAATAAGCAATCTGATTCTTGGTGCGTTGGTTTGTTTTTGTTTCCTTGGATGAAAGGGAGAAAACAGAAACGGAAAATTCAATAAACATTTTTTTAAAACTGTTTGAAACTTCATCGTTCATTCTATGTAAACAGTGGTAGGAATTTGAATTCTTGAGAATGCTGTAACGAGAATAACCATGCGCTGTGTTTTTAAAGACAACAGGATGCATGTTGATTTCAGTGAGGCCTTTGACAAGGTCTCCCATAATATTCTTGCAAACAAACTAGTAACATCTGGGCAAGACAATGCTATTATTAGGTGGATTTGTAACTGGTTGCTGATCTAACTCAAATGGTGCTCACCAATGGCTTCTCTTCATCTTGGAGAGAAGTGACTAGTGGGCTGCCACAGGGTTCTGTCCTGGGCCCAGTGCTATTCAACATTTTTATCAATTACTTGGATGAGGGAATAGAGGGCATGCAGATCAAATCTGCAGCTGACTCCAAATTAGGAGGGTTAGCTAATACCCCCCGAGGACAGGAACAGAATTCAGATGACCTTGACAGATGAAAGAGCTGGGCCAAAACTAACAAAATGAACTTCAATAGGGAGAAATGTAAGGTACTATGTTTGGGCAGAAAAAAAATAAAATGCACAATGGGTGACACGTGGCCTGACCACAGTACATGTGAAAGGGACCTAGGAGTTCTAGTAGACCATAAGCTGAACACGAGTCAGCAGTGTGATGCAGCAACTAAAAAAGCCAATGCAATTCTAGGCTGCATCAATAAGGGTATAGTGTATAGGTCAAAGGAAGTAATAGTACCACTCTATTCTGTCTTGTTCAGACCTCACCTGGAATACTGCATCCAGTTCAGGGCACCACAATTCAAGAAGGATACCGACAAGTTGGAACGTGTCCGGAGGCGGGCAACCAAATGGTAGAAGGCCAGAAAGCCACGTCCTGTGAAGGGGGGCTTAGTGAGCAGAATATGTTTAGCCTGGACAAGAGAAGATTAAAAGGTGACATGATATCCATGTATAAATATTTGAAAAGATATCTTATGGAAGAATCATAGACTCATAGAGTTGGAAGAGACCCCAGGGGCCATCCAGTCCAACCCTCTGCTATGCAGGAACACCCATCAAAGCATTCCCAACAGATGGCCATCCAGCCCCTGCTTAAAAACCTCCAAAGAAGGAGACTCCATCGCACTCTGAGGCAGCATATCCCACTGCTGGACAGCTCTGACCGTCAGGAAGCTCTTCATGAGGTTCAAGTGGAATCTCCTTTCCTGCAGCTTGAAGCCATTGCTCCTTGTCCTAGTCTCTGGAGTGGTAGAGAACAAGCCCGCTCCCTCCTCAACATGACTTCCCTTCAAATATTGAAACATGGCTATCATGTCCCCTCTTAACCTTCTCTTCTGCAGACTCAACATATCCAGCTCTCTAAGCCGCTCCTCATAGGGCTTCATGGCTTCGAGACCCTTTACCGTTTTGGTCGCCGTCCTCTGAACACGTTCCAGCTTGTCAACATCCTTCTTGAACTGAGGTGCCCAGAACTGGACACAGTATTCCAAATGAGGCCTAACCAATGCAGAATAGAGTGGTACCATTACCTCCCTCGATCTAGACACCATACTCCTATTGATGCAACCAAGAATTGCATTGGCTTTCTTGGCTGCCGCGTCACACTGCTGACTCGTGTTCAGCTTGTGATCTACCAAGACTCCTAGATCCTTTTCACACGTACTGCTATCCAGCCACACGTCCCCCATCCTATACTTGTGACTTTCATTTTTTCTGCCCAAGAAGAGGCAAGCTTGTTTTCTGCTGCTCCAGAGACTAGGGCATGGAGCAATGGCTTCAAACTCCAGGAAAAGAGATTCCATCTAAACATTAGGAAGAACATCTGACAGCGAGAGCTGTTCAATAATGGAATATGCTGCTGCCTGGGACTATGATGGAGTCTCCCTCTTTGGAGGTTTTTAAACAGAGGCTGGATGGCCATTGATCAGGAGTGCTTTGATGGTATATTTCTGCATGGCAGGGGGCTGGACCAGAGCCCTTGTGATTTCTTCCATCTCAAGGATATAGAGAGAGAGAGAGAGAGAGAGAGAGAGAGAGAGAGATACACACACACACATACATACACACACGTATACACATATACAAATACAAACACACACATACAGAGAGAAAGAGAGAGATCACCTATCATGGAGTTTTCCCCATGGCACCTACTATGAAGTTTTCTATCCTACCCTGGAGTTTTCTCGGCACAATTCGTTTAGAGAGAGTTTGTCTTTGCCTTCCTCTCAGGCTGAGACAACGTTACTTGCCCAAGATCACCCTTGGGGTTTTCATGGCTGAACAAGGATCTGACCTGGGGTCTCCATAGGCCATTTCCACCCTACACTATTTTAGCACTATAATTCCACTTTCAGCATCCTATGGAATCCTGGGGTTTGCAGTTGAGGGAGGGGCCTTTAGAATTCTCAGCCAGAGAGCTCGTGGGCCTTAGAAAACTACAAACCCCAGAATTCCACAGGAGGTTGGAAGTGGAATAGTAGCACTATAACAGCATAGTGTGGAAATGGCCAAAGTCATAGTCTGATGCTCAAACCACTATACCATGCCTGCTCAACAGAAGCCATTTCCGCACTAGCCTGTTATAGCACTGTGATTCCACTTGCAACACCCTGTGGAATCCTGGGCTTTGCAGTTTCGGGAGGGGCCGGCCCCTCCCGAAACTGCAAAGCCCAGGATTCCATAGGATGTTGCAAGTGGAATCATAGCTCTATAACAGGCTAGTGCAGAAATGGCCAGAGTTTACTTATGTGTATAAGTAAGGATCAGCCTGCAGCCTCAGTATTTTTCTGTTCCAAAGATTAGCATGAATTATCTCGTTGCAGGAGAATTAAGCAAGTAATTAAGCAAGTGAAAATAAATCTCGCATAAAGCAGTGCCTCTGTCTCAGCAGAAGGCTTCCTGAAGAACGTGTTGAGGCAGGCGGCATCCTGGCCCTGTGGCGGTTGGATAATGAGTGATTGGCAGACACAAGGAGCGGCCGCGGGGTGTGCCGCTCAGGAACTCCACCCCAGGTGGTATCAAGATCAAGCAACTGGGCAGATGATCAAAAGGGCTCCAGATGCCAGAGTTAAAAAGATTAGAGCTTATTAAGGGTTGTGTTTTCAGAAAGCCGTTAACTGGCTTAGCATGTGTAATGAGGTTTTTAGCCAGAACGAATTTCAGTTCTGCCTGGAAATCCCGGGCCTGTTTTCCCTTGGACTGATAACCCACTGTCTAGACCTCAGAACACAGGCCATCTCTGCACGAGACTGTTATAGCACTTTTATTCTACTTTCAACATCCCATGAAATCCTCGAAGTCCCCTCTCTAAACTGCAAACCCCAGGATTCCATAGGATGTTGAAAGTGAAATAAAAGCACTATAACAAGACCTTTTCGCATGGCATTTTCCATGTGAAAGAGGGCCTGGAGCATCGCGCGATTGTGAGGAGCGATCTGCACAACACCCTCACAATCGCACGATGCTCCGGGGGCTGGCAGGTGCCAATTGCGCACCTTTTCATTTTCGGCTAGAAGCCGAAAATGGTGCTCGATTGTGCATTGCTCCCAGGCCCCGTGCGCACTTACCTGGCGTGTGGAGCCTCTGGAGCCACACTGGTTGCGCTTCCTGCCCCAGTGCAGCCTGGGAAAGTCCCAGGCTGTGCTGCAGAAGGAAGAGATGGGGCTATTGCGCGAGTAGGCAGCTCGTGTGGAGCTAAAGGACCCCGGATGCGAGAGCCTCTTGCCGGAGGCTGCTTACGCGATCCCTGCACCCCAGCGCCGGAAGAAGGTAAGGTGCAGAAAGCGCCACAGTCTCGGGTGGAAATGGCCACAGGCTCACAAAAGAAAAGATGGGCTGTGTGTAAACTTACTGTTGTGTGCCTTCAGGCCGAGTCCAATTTATGGCAATCTTACCCTAGGGCTTTTTTTTTTTTTTTTAAGAATGATTTATTCAGAGGAGGTTTGTCCCTGTTGCCTTCCTCTGAAGCTGCAATTTGCCCAAGGTCACCTTCTAGGTAAGGATTCGAAATCTGGTCTGACAGAATCCTATTCCACCACTCAAGCCGCCATCATACATGGGCTCTTAAAAATAAGACAGACCCATCCTTGGGTTTTTGTGGCAAAGAATTATGCAGAGGTGATTTGCTGTTGTCTCCAACTTGAAGCCACAGAGCAATGGCTTCAAACTTCAGGAAAAGAGATTCCATCTAAACATTAGGAAGAACTTTCTGATGGTAAGAGCAGTTTGATACTGGTATACACTGCCTGGGAGTGTGGTGGAGCCTCCTTCTTTGAAGGTTTTTAAATAGAGGCTGGATGGGTATCTGTCGGGAATGCTTTGATGGTGTATTCCTGCATGGCAGGGAATTGGACTCCATGGCCCTTGCAAATTCCACTGTCAAACTGCTCTTACTGTCAGGAAGTTCTTCCTTACGTTAGGTGGAATCTCTTTTCCTGTATTTTGTAGCTGTTGTTCCATGTCGTAGTCTCTGGAGCAGCAGAAAACAAGCTGTAAAGTCTAAGGCTTTCACAGCCGGAATCCATAGGTTGTCGTGGGTTTTCCAGGCTTTGTGGCCGTATTCTATTGGTATTTTCTTCTGACGTTTTGCCTGCATCTATGCCTGGCATCTTCAGAGGATATGAATTATCCTCTGAAGATGCCAGCCACAGATGCAGGTGAAACATCAGGAGAAAATACTAATAGAATACGGCCTCAAAGCCCAGAAAACCCACAACAACCTATAGAAAACAAGTTTGTTCCATCTTCCTTATGACATCCGTCCATATATTTAAGCATGGCTTTCGTGTTTAAGCATGGCTTTCTTAACCGTCTCAAGGCTAAACGTAGCCATATGAACAACATACGTTCTTATAACCATATTGGAAGAGGGGGAACAGAACCTGGAAAACACTTAGGGGCTACAATTCTTTTCAAACTACTTTTCAAACTACTCCATGATAGCATTACTCTGTACTTTAAGTGGCATGACTCCATCTTATGGAATCCTGGGATTTGCAGTTTTTGAAAGGAATATTCTAATTCTCAGCCAGAAAGCTGAGATCTGCTGGGGAAGCCCTTCTCTCTGTCCCACAGGTGTATCTGGTGGGAACACAGGAGAGGACCTTCTCAGTGGCTACCGCCAGGCTCTGGAACTCCTTTCCCAGAAAAGTCAGACTGGCACCCTCTCTTCCTTCCATAGACGAGCAAAGGCATTTTTATTTTGGTACACATTCAAGGCATGATTATGGCCTTCTGATAAAAGGTGCTGGCTATTGTGAACTGTGTGGAATTTACAAATGTTTGAGTATTAATTGTGTATTTTAACGTTGGTTTAATTCCTATTTGATAGTTTGTGTTTTAACTTTTGTATTCCGTGATTTTTAACTATTTTTTTTAAAATTATTGTAAACTTCCTTGAGTCCCTACCAGGAAAAAAGCAGGATTTGATTGAAGATGATGATGATGATGATGATGATGATGTTGATGATGAACTAGTTCCTCAGCAAAAAAAACAAACCCAAGGATTCCACAGGACACAGCGGAACCATAGTATTGAAATCTGGTAGGATGAAAGGGCAACTAGCATGCCTCATCCAACAGCCAGTTTGGACTGGGGATTATGGGACCTGTAGTAACCAGAAATGCATAATGAAACTGACCTCAATGGCCCCTGGTAGGCATAGAGGGCGTTCCATATCCCCTTGCCGCATACTGTTCAACATTTCACAGATGAAATATAAGGCCAATAAATATCAGAGCATGGCCAACGTGGCAAAAGTTATAAATGAGGAGGAATAGACCATCTAGGACAGGCTGCAGCAGCGTGCTTTTGCCTGAGCCAACAGGGAAGGACAAGATTCCTCCCATTCTCCCCTCTTCTCCCTTGTTGAATTAATTGGGCGCAAACTGCTTTAGCACTCTGAACTCATTTCGCAGCAGTGGAAGTAAGCTGCGGAGGAAGGGGGAAAGAGAGGAGGGGAGAGAAACTACGATCTTTTGAAAGCAGCTGAAAAATTAGAGCAAAAGAAGATTAATCAGGACTCTCCTTGCCAAATCAGGATGGTTGAAGAGCATGCTGCACGTACCCATCTTGTTAGTGGTGGGATGCAAGGTGTCAGGTCTACAATTCTTGGACAGAAAGTAAGAAAGCTAATGGGTAGCGTGTGATTCTTGGGCCAAAATTCCCTGTTCAGAGTTGCACACACCACTCCCTTTTTTTCTTTTTCCCCCTTCCCTGGCTGGGGCTTTCTCAGTTGCAAATAAATGGAGTCCTGTGGAGATTTGCCTCATTTGCCCAGCATTTCCCAGAAGACATCATCCGCCCAGCACGGGGAGCTTTGTTCTAAATGTCAGGGGCTCCCACTGTGCTTCTGTTTGGTCGTAATGCAGAAATCAGATCCACCACTGGCATTTTCCTGGGCAAAGAGAATAAGCCTGAACTGTGAAGATTCTCATCCATCCAGGATTCTTCTCATTTGGTTTTCTGAATGCTTGTGAACCATGTTTTTTGACCATTTTCCAAATATTTTTTTTCAATATTCTCCCTTTCCCTGTGCTTCCTATTGAGCTGTGATTTGGGGATGGGAATGTTATGAATTCAAAGGACCTCAAAAAACCCTAAAGATCCCTTCTGATCTTTGAAGCTAAGCAGGGTCAGCCTTGGCTAGTACTTGGATGGGAGACTGCCAGTGAATACCAGGCACTGTCGGACGTGTTTCAGAGGAAGGAATTGGTAAAACCACTTCTGAGTATTGCTTGCCTTAAAAAATCCTATGAAATTCATGGGGTCGACATAAATGGACAGACAACTTGAAGGCACACACAAACACACATTGTAACGTCTAACTGTAGGCAAGATACATAGTTGTGTCCATTTTAGAGCCAGCATAGTGTAGTGGTTTGAGCATTGGACTATGAGCCTGGAGACCAGGGTTCATTTGATCATGGAAACCTACTGGGTGACCTTGGGTGCATCACACATTCTCAGCCCCTGAAAACCATGTGATAGGGTTGCCTTGGGGTCTCTGTAAATCAGAAAAGACTTGAAGGCACACAACAGCAACAACAATGGCCATTTCTGCACTAGACTGTTATAGCTGGCCCCTCCCGGAACTGCAAACCTCAGGATTCCATAGGATGTTGAATGTGGAATCAAAGCGCTATAACAGTCCAGTGCCGAAATGGCCAATGTTATGAACATGCCCACAGCTTCACCTGTGAAACCTTATTGATTAATTCCATGTCTAGCACACTGCAGCATTTGCAACTTCAGGGTGCAGTGACAAGGGTTGGAAAAGGTCAATAAATCCTATCACATCCCAGTGTTTTGCATTTGTGTCAATGCAAATTTGTCCCTCTCCATGTTCCTTAGACAAAGGCCATTTCTGCCCTACACTGTTCTAGGGCTATTATTCCACTTTCAACATCCTGTGGAATTCTGGGGTTTGTAGTTTAGGGAGGGACCTTTAGAATTCTCAGCCAGACAGCTCTTTGGCCTCACTGAACTACAAAGCCCAGAATTTCACAGGATGTTGAAAGTGGGATAATAGCACTGGAACAGTGTAGGGCAGAAATGGACATAGATTAATTGCATTTTTTTTTTTTTGACTACAGAATCTCCCACTAGCCCCACTGGCTGGCAGATTCTAGAAGCCATGCCTTCTTCCAAAAAATAACTTTTCTGAATGTTGTCCCACCACAGCAATTTAGCAGTACTTCATGAAAAGGACCACCCACCAGGTTTCCAGCAGCACTCTCTCCTTTATTTTGACAAAGCGCGGTTTGGAACAACGTTCCCAAAGCCTTGCTCTTGCACATACTTGCAGAAAAGGAAGAACAAAGTACATTGTATCTGGGGAAAAATCCATTTAAAGCCTACAGTTTCAATCTAGTTTGGAATTGAGACCTTTGGAGATTTGGGTCATTGGTCAAGGACATGCTTGAGAAGGGAAGATGTTTGCTGGAAAACCCTAGTCCTATGCAGTATACCTCCTTTGTCCCTCTGTGATTTTAACATGTATGGTATAAAACGGCATGAAAATGTTCACCAGTTCAGAGTGAGGACAGGGAGCTTCGCCTTCTCTCTGATCTGGCTTTGTGACATCAACACTGATTAGATGTCTGAGGAAGCCAGTTCAAGGTGTGAATAATGCTCTGATTTGGTTTCTTGCTGAGGCTAGTTCTTTTTTGGACTACCCTTGCAAAATCCTGCCCTGCCCTGCAAGCAAACTGTTGCAGACTCTCTTAGCTTGTGTGTCCTTCCTCATTAATAACTTTTACTATCTTAACCACAGGCTGACGTTGCTTGGACACATGTGCCCTGGTTTCTCTTTAAACTACCTTGTTTTTAGTGTTGATCTTTTCCCTATCAGATTTAATTTCTACTATGTTCAGTGACTACGCTTGGACACAAGTGTGCCCACTATATTCTGTGTTGGTCAGACCTCATCTGGAGTACTGCATTTAATTTTGGGCCCCTCATTTTAAGATAGATTTAGGCAATGATGTAGACTCGAGTCTACTGACTTGGACTAGAATCGGACCCAAGTTGCTCCAGGTACTTGACTCAGCAATACATGATGGACAGACTCAACTGGATTTGTGAGTCGTCTATTTTTAGTGATCGACTTGCTCCCCTTGGAAGTCCCACCTCTCCCTCCATCCTTTTTCCAATCAGCAGTGAGGGAATGTTATGTTGATGAGCCAATGGGAGCTGCGCACGCTCCTCCTTATCCTCGCCTCTGTGCCTCTCCCTTGTTTTTCTGGAAAGCAAAAGTGCAGGAAGATTGAGGACAGGGAAAACAGGTTTTTGCAGCTTTTTTTTAGTGAGTGTGGGCATGGAGTGATCTTGGCATGGGGAGAGGTGAGGAGAGGCTGGGGAAGATCACCCCTGAGAAGAAGCTACAGCCCACTCTCTCATGGCTGGCAGGGTCAGGATACCTCTCCCAGTGGGTTCCTCAAGAGCAAACAGTACAGTCTACCCTTCCCAGTCCTAGCTTTCTCTTTCCTGCGGGGTTTGTAGCCGGAGTTACTGGTTTGCAGTGATGTAGACTCGAGTCGATAAACTCGGACTCGAGTCGGATTTAAGTTGCTTCAGTGACTCCGCTCGGACTCGACTTGGCCATAAATGACGCTCTGACTCGACTCGACTCAAGACTTGTATATTTTTAATGACTGGCTTGATGCCCTTGGTTCAATAACATAACGCTTTCATCCAGAAACCGTACGACTTTGAACAATGCCTCCTTCTCTTTTTGCCTACTGGTCACATGAAAATTTCTCTCAAGCCCAAACTGTGGGTGCATTTCTCAGAGGGGAACAGCAAATGCGTTAGGCAACGAGCTAAATCTTTTGAATCTTTTGAATCATCAATAATGGGGAATAAGATAGGATCCTATTCCCCACTTCCAAAGCTGCAGATGGCAAAATTGCAAATGCAGAGAGCCAACTCTGCTTAAATTGTTAAAACTGAATGCATTTCTCTCTATCCAATAATTCTGGAATTTTGGTTGGGAAATAAAGTTGGCTTCCGGACTTGAGACTCGGCTTGAAAGTATCTTCAAGGACGCGAGACTTGACTTGAGGCTTGAAGTAGAGATCTGAGACTTGACTTGAGACTTGGAGTAAAAGACTTAAATACACCACCACTGGTTTGTCCTTTTCACTACCTCCTCCTCCCCCTCTCCTGCCTGCCTAAAGCTCCAGGACAGGATGGGGCTGTGATTTTCTAGTTACTGGAACTCAGACCCCACCCCACCAGCACCTCCTTTTCTTCTGTTAAAGTTGGCTCCCAGACTTGAGACTCGACTTGAAATGCGACTTGAATTATCATGTAAGGACTTGAGACTCAACTTGAGATGTGAAGGTAGAGACTTGAGACTTGGAGTAAAAGACTTAAATACATCACTGGATATAGACAAGCTGGAGCGGGGCTCAGAGAGGGGCAACAAAGATGACAAGAGGTATGGGGAACAAAACGTACAAGGAAAGATTGAAGGAACTGGGCGTGTTCAGCCTGGTAAAGAGAAAACAGAGGAGTGACATGATTGCATTCTTTAAATACTTCAAGGGCTGTCATAGAGAAGGAGGGGTGGGGTCTGTTCTCTGCCGCCTCAGAGGGTAGGACCAAGTTTAATGGTTTAAGGTTAGAGGAAAGTAGATTGCAACCGAGCATGAGAAGGAACCTCTTGGCAGTTGAGAGCCGGTTGGCAATGGAACCAATTGCCTAAAGAAGTGGTGGGATATCCTTCTCTGGACATAGAACCTTATAGAGTTGGAAGAGACCACAAGAGCCGTCGAATCCAACCCCTACCATGCAGGAACACACACTCCAAGCACCCCCAACAGATGGCCGTCCAGCCTCTGCTTAAGAACTTCCAAAGAAGGTGACTTCACCATATTCCGAGGCAGCGTATTCCACTGTTGAATGGCTCTTACCATCAGGAAGTTCTTCCTCCTGTTCAGATGGAATCTCTTTTCCTGAAGTTTGAAGCCATTGCCGTGTGTCCTAGGCCCTTTCCGCAACGCACGTTTTCGCGGAGCTGGGGCGCGGGGATCGCGCAAGCAGCCTCTGGCAAGAGGTTCTCATGGCCCAGTTCCTTCAGCTCCGCAGCTGCCGCCTGCTTGCACAAGAGCCCCGCCTCTTCCTTCCGCAGCGCAGCCTGGGAGTTTCCCAGGCTGCGCTGGGGCAGGAAGTGCGAACGCTGCGGCTCCAGAGCTACGCACGCATGGCAAGTGCGCGCAGGGCCCTGGAGCGATGTGCAATCGCGCGCTATTTTCAGCTCAAAGCCAAAAATGAAAAAGTGTGTGTTTGGCGCTTGCCAGCCCCTGGAGCGTCACGTGATTGTGAGTGCATCATATGGACCACTCCTCACATTCACGAGACGCTTGAGGGGCCCTTTCACATGGTAAATGCCATGCGAAAAGGGCCTAGTCACTGAAGCAGCAGAAAACAAGCTTGCTCCATCTTCAAGATGACATCCCTTCAAATATTTAAACATGGTTATCATGTCCCCTCTTAACCTTCTCTTCTATAGACTGAACATCCCCAGCTCCTTAAGCTGCTTCTCATAGGGCATGGCTTCCAGACCCTTCACCATTTTGCTCGCCCTTCCCTGGACACACTCCGATTTGTCAATATCTTCAAAAGGAGGTCAGAGAGCTACCAGACAGGGATGCTTTCGCTGGCGATCCTGCACTGAGCAGGGAGTTTGGACTCAATGGCCCACGAGGACCCTTCCAACTCTATGATTCCTTACTCTATGCCAGTAGTTCTTAACCTGGGGTTTGCGAAGCCCTGCTGCTGGACACCAACCAGTGTCTGAGCAAGGATTTGAATCTTAGGCCCTTTCCGCACCTTACTGTCTTCC
The DNA here is from genome assembly GCA_030412105.1 of Cyclura pinguis. Classification (NCBI taxonomy): domain Eukaryota; kingdom Metazoa; phylum Chordata; class Lepidosauria; order Squamata; family Iguanidae; genus Cyclura; species Cyclura pinguis. The sequence continues at coordinate 8,014,530 of CM059599.1, read as the reverse complement.
GGTGCCGGGGTGCAGGGATCGCGCGAGCAGCCTCCGGTGACAGGCTGTCGCGTCCAGGGTCCTTCGGCTCCACATGAGCCGCCTGCTCTCGCTAGAGCCCCGCCTCTTCCTTCCGCAGCACAGCCTGGGAGTTTCCCAGGCTGCGCTGAGGCAGGAAGCGTGACTGGCGTGGCTCCAGAGGCTCTGCACGCTAGGTAAGTGCACGCGGGGCCCGGGAGCAATGTGCGATTGCGCACCATTTTCGGCTTCTAGCCAAAAATGAAAAGGTGCATGATTGGCGCCTGCAGGCCCCTGGAGCATTGCGCGATTATGAATGAGTCGTGTGGATCGCTCCTCAGAATTGCATGACACTCCAGGTGCTCTTTCACATGGAAAATACCGTGCGAAAAGGGCCTAGTCTCCAGAGCCTTTAATAAATGAAAAATATTTGAACATTTAAATCTAAATTTAAATATTTAAATCTCTAGCTAACCCTTGAAGGTCCCTGGCAAAAAATTATATTTAAAGTGGGTCCCAGCACAGAAAAAGTTAAGAACCACTGCTCTATGCTAAAATTCTATTACTCTGTGCTACAGTTTGCAAGGTTCAATTGATTGGTTGCTCCAACTCGCAAAGACTTTCCAGGGAGTCTCCAAGTTGATGTAGTTGGCTTCTTCCTTCCCTCTCAGTTGTAGGGCCAAGGTTCACCCTTCACTCTGTTCTGCCACCTTCTAGCTAGAAGCAAATAGGCTAGATTACGTTTTCCTTCTCCTGTCTCCCTACAAAAGTGAGAAGGAATAATCCCCCACTCCGCCAACATTTTATCTTGCTCCGAGAACAGACCCGTTTAGCTAAGGGCTTGTCCTCATGATACTGTTACAATGCTATTATTCCACTTTCAACATCCTGTGGAATTCTGGGGTTTGTGGTTTAGGGAGGCCCACGAGCTCTCTGGTTGGGAATTCTAAATGCTCCGTCCTAAACTGCAAACTCCAGGATTCCATAGGAGGTTGAAAGTGGAATGATAGCACTATAACAGCGTAGTGGGGAAAGACCATAAGATTCCTGACTTAATTTCCAAACAGGAAAATATGTTCTGTGTGACAAGCCATGAGTTAGTATGTAATGGATAACACACAAGGGCATCACCGGGGCCCTTCCCAGATCTCAGGTTTGGTCTAGACATCTCAGGGCAACCCTATTTCAAACCTACGTTATATGCAGAATGTATTGTCCTTTATGTAAGCTATGGCCATTTCCTCACTAGACTGTTATAGTGCTATTATTCCACTTGCAACATTCTATGGAATCCTGGGGTTTGCAGTTTCGGGAGGGGCCAGTCGGCCCCTTCCGAAACTGCAAACTCCAGGATTCCATAGAATGTTGCAAGTGGAATAATAGCGCTATAACAGTCTAGTGCGGAAATGGCCTATATCTGGAGCCACTGTGATGCAGTGGTTTGTAGTACATTTGGTCCTCCACATTCACTAGGGCTAGGGATGCAAGACCCCCACAAAAAGGGGAAAACTGCATCTGTCAAAATGTTTGTGTGTGTCTGTGGGAAGGGGGCCAAGGTATGGTCGGGAAAAGCGTGGAGGGTTATCGTGATGGCCTCTGGGGGCTATTCATTTAAGCCGGGCAGGACTAGACTGGCAATGGTCACCCGGAAGACTTCCTTGTTGGCTGCCCCGAGACTGGTGAATGACCTGCTGGAAGCAATTCGACAGCAAAATAGGCTGTCTGAATTTAAAAAAAATACTAAACACCTATCTCTTCCAGGAGGTCTACCCAGTCTATTTTTAATTGTGATGTATTTTAATAATGATATATCGGTATTTTAAAAGGTTTTTCTGTGTTTTTTTAACTTGTGAAGCATTTTTAACTCTATTTTAATTTATGTTGTACCCCGGCTTGAGCCTTGGGAAAATGCGCATAACTAATAAAAATTATTCTCCTTACTATGGCCCTATACTTCCTCTGTCTCCTCCATCTCCTTCCTTGGGTGTGGTAGGGAGTTGCAGTGCTGAGAAATTGGCTGTCAGACATCCTTAGCTGGCCAGGGAGCAGCTGCTATAGGAGGAAGAAGACCAGAGGTGAATTTTTAAAGGGCTGCGTGGCCTGATTGGAGCCACCGAGAGGAAAGGTTCCCCCAGAAAAGAAGCAACTGAGGTGGTGCTGGGAGTGGGATTGAAGAAATTTGCAAATAATCAAGTGCATGAAAGTCAATCTTGCAAACAGGGTGGGATGACTGATGATTCCGCACTAGGCTGTTATAGCACTATGATTCCACTTGCAACATCCTATGGAATCCTGGGGTTTGCAGTTTCGGGAGGGGCCAGGCGGCCCCTCCCGAAACTGCAAACCCCAGGATTCCATAGGATGTTGCAAGTGGAATCATAGCGCTATAACAGCCTAGTGCGGAAACGGCCTGTAGTTTCTTACCAAGTGTAAACAATTGTCTAGTGCCACCACCTGGAAGCAAAACAAATTGCAACGTTTATCCGAGAGCCAGCCTGATCTAATGGTTTGAGCATTGAACTACAGTTCGGGAAAAAAGAGCTGGAATCCCCATGTGACCATGCAGACTCTCTGGGTGACCTTGGATAAGTCACATTCTCTCAGCCTCAGAGGAAGGCAAAGCCAAACTCCTTCTGAACAAATCTTGCCCAAAAAGCCTGGTGATAGATTTGCCTTAGGATCGCGATATGACTTGAAGCCACATAACAACAGGCTATATTTTAAGGTAGTTTACACACACACACACACACACACATATACACATTTTGCATTAAAGAGCCAGTATGGAGTGGTGGTTTGAGTGCTAGACTAGGACTTTAAGGCCCTTTCCATACTACACTGTTACAGCGCTATTATCCCACTTTCAACAATCTATGGAATCCTGGGATTTGCAGTTTAGGGAGGGCTGTTTAGAATTCTCAGCCAGAGAGCTCTTTGGCCTCAGTAAACCACAAACCCTAGAATTCCACAGGATGTTGAAAGTGGAATAATAGCAGTATAACAGTGTACTGCAGAAATGGCCCCAGTAACAACGAATCAGATCCCCACTCAGACATGGAAATCAGCAGTGTGATGCAGCAGCCAAGAAAGCTAACACAATTCTTGGTTGCATCAATAGGAGTATGGTGTCTAGATCAAGGAAGGTAATGGTGCCACTATATTCTGCATTGGTTAGACCTCATCTGGAATACTGTGTCCAATTCTGGGCACCTCAGTTCAAGGATACTGACAAGCTGGAATGTGTCCAGAGGAGGGCAACCAAAATGGTGAAGGGTCTGGAAGCCGTGAAGCCCTATGAGGAGCGGCTTAGGGAGCTGGGGATGTTTAGTCTGCAGAAGAGAAGGTTAAGAGAAGACATGTTTAAATATTTGAAGGGATGTCATGTCGAGGAGGGAGCGGGCTTTTTTTCTGCTGCTCCAGAGACTAGGACAAGGAGCAATGGATTGAAACTGCAGGAAAAGAGATTCCATTTAAACCTCAGGAAGAACTTCGTGATGACCAGAGCTGTCCAGCAATGGAATATGCTGCCTTGGAGTGCAGTGGAGTCTCCTTCTTTGGAGGTTTTTAAGCAAAGGCTGGGTGGCCATCTGTCAAGGAGAATGCTTTGATGTGCGTTCCTGCATGGCAGGGGGTTGGACTGGATGGCCCCTGGGGTCTGTTACCCTGTGTACTGGGGGTCCCAGAGGGGACACCAAAACGTGCTCAACTCAAGGTGGGGAAAATTAGCTCAGAGTTTAGCGTTTAGAGTTTAGAGTTTAGAAAATTAGCTTAGCGTTACAAGAGGCAGGGTAACGTAGCGAGATCTTGAACCCTATGTCTACGGGGTCAGGCCGACTCAAGGAGCACACAGAAGTTGAAACAATAAATGATGTTTATTAAACACGAGCAAAACAGTGTATGCGGCACATTCACACAAGAGAACTAAGGAAAGAAAGGTTGGAGTGCTATAGAGGGATTTTTAGAGGAGTTGCTGGTTTGGATGATACTTCACCTGTCCTGAAGCCTGGAAAAAATAGAGAGCGAAGCTGGGATGCGATGGAGCTCAGCACGTGGAGTTGAGGGGAGACTCGCCAAGCAAAGCGGCAGCAAGGCGGGATGAAACTCGGGAGCGATCCGAGGAAGGTCTCGGAATCAAGGGTTTTTATAAGGAGAATGTGACTGCAGGCTATGCCGTACTTGGGGGAAAACAATAGACTTGGAGTTGGAGACAAAGCCTCTGAAAGGTCAGAATCTGAATGATTGAGTTATTGTAGAGGTTCTCAATAGAGTAGCCAGTATGCAAATACAGAGTACTTGGGTATTGTATAGTTTACCCATCAAGCTGCCATCGCGGGGCAGAGGCTCTTTTGTAGGTTGTGTGTATACCTAAGTAGAGTACTTGCCTGGAGGTCTCCTAAAGCAGCGAGTCAGCTATTCCTGACCTGCCTGTATTGTTGTTTGAATATTACAGCGATTAACGGCCGAGCTTGTTTGCATGCTTGTCAGTGGTCTCGCAAGCACGTGGAAGGGAATAGATAAGTGCAGCCGAATTGTGATATCAAAAGGATATCTTTTAATATCCCCAAAGCTTGGACTAGCCAGGGCAGTAACAATCCCCCCCCCCCCGAAAATGGGCGATGTTGGGGACAATATCAGACATTTTCCAATCAAAAAGCAAAAATCAATTTAGAGCCAAATAGGGGCTTGCAGGTTGGTAGCCGTATCACTCCTCAGGAAAGGGAATTCCGGGAAGAGCAAAGGATCTTATAAAGACAATCCTAACTAAAACCTAAACCTAAACACACCCACACACCAATGTCAATAACCCAATAATAAACAATTAACCAATAAACAATGTCCAATGTCCCATCAATAGGGAACTGTTGAAAAATGAGCAATGGTAGTACATAGCAAATGCAATATGAAGCAATCAATGAAATAATCAATGGAATAATGTAAATCCAATGCATAGGCTGGCAATGAAGGCAATCCAACGAGCAAACAATTCAATGTGGAATGAAAGTCCGTAGTCCGGGGGAGGTGAGGTGCAAGCAAAAGTCTTGGCACCCCCCCTCGCAACAGGAAAAGTCTCTCAGCTGGAGCGGGTGAGCAAAGCATAAGTCCATCCAGGCAACGGAGCAGGAACAACAACAAAATGTCCGAGTCGGTGCAGCCTGGCTCGCTGCAAGTCAGGAGCAAAGAGTCTTTGCAGAGTTTGGAGCCTGAAATAGTCCATAGGTTTTCTCGGGTCAGCAAACGGTAGTAGGAATGGCAAAAATTTCGTCGTGGCACATGGAAGGCTGCGTGGTCACCTTCCCTCACAGTCACGGGTGTCGTCGAAGAACCAAGAATTTCCAAGCCTCAGCCATCGGATGGAGCGGCAACTTTCTTCAACTTCAACCAGGTAACTTTCCCCCTCCACGGTACTTGGGGACGATGGTACAACCTCAGGATCTTCCCAGTCCTCCGAATCAGTTAACCTATTACTGTTTAAACAGAGAACGGACACAATTAGTAGTCAATTGTATGGAAATAGTCAAATTACTGGCTCACAGCCTGCTGGGATGAAAATGGAACTATACAACCAAATTTTTCACTATGACCGTGAAGTTTTAGCAGGAAACAGGTTTAAATGGCTTCAGAAAACAGAGCAGTATTGGCCTTGGCTAGGCCTGTTAAGGCAGTGGGGCTGTGAATTCAGAACCCGCATCAAGCCGCCGTCCCAGAGACAGGGACAAGCCATCCCGTCCCCGACCACGAAACCCAACAGCAGAAGCCATCTCATTGGAGATCAGCTCCCTCTCGGCTGAAATCTCACTGAGGACCCCTGAACACCGCCGCGTTCAGCGATGGAATGCAGCCATGGGGGGGGGGTGCTGCAAAGGTGATGGTGGTTTGATGTTGGTTCTGAATACATGACCTCCCTACCTCGTGGGAGCTGGACTCAGGGTTAGTAACAAAAGCCTGATGGCCCGGGTAGGCTTTTTGTCAAACAGAGAAAGAGAGAGGCAACACCACTATCAAAACTATTTACATGGTGGAACTATTTACAATGGCTGGGAATCCAAAGGGGTCGCCACTCTGCCTCTATCCCACTCAGACAATGGCAGCTCAACCATTGTCAAATGCCTCATAAATGGAGACAAGCGTCTTGGACCAATTAATGGCTGGCACTTCCTTGCGACTCAAGGAAGCCTGGCAAATCATGGAGCTCACATTGGGTCTTTGGGCACCCGGATCTCCTGGCTCGGGGATGACCACCGATGCAGGATCAACCGGCTGACCTTTCCATTCTTTTTGCAGGGTTTCCAGAATTACCGGCAGGAGTGGCAGCGCCCACTCCTGGTTTGGGACCCCCTTCTCCAAGTCAAGGAGGAGGCCGGTGTTGGACCCGTATGCCTCCTGGAAAACTGCCTCTCCAGGTATGATGGTGACCAAGATGGAGCTGTAAACTAGCTTGGCCCCGTTCATGATCACCAGTGTCACAATGAATTGGGTGCCTGGAAGTGTGAAGACACGCTGGCACCAAAGCAGCCATGTGGAGGGGAAGGCAATAGCCGTGTCCGCCTCCGTGTGGCATTTAGAACTCTCCATTATTGAAATCTCCCCAGATGGACTGCAGCAAAAGGGAGTATGTATGGTCACGTAAGTGTGTGCCAGTGTGAGTGCCTGTGCTATCCTGTGCTCTGGCTGGGCAGGAACCTCTTGCTGTTTAAATCCCCAGTCTCCTTTGAGATTCCCCCGAAAGATGGCACGGAGAGGAAGGACTCTCCTGGCCAAGGCTTCAAGGAAATCCCGGGGAAACTGCTGGTTGCTAGCCGGGGGCTCAGAGCAGGGACAATGGAGAGCTTCGGAAGCTTGGGGCTGGCTTCCTCTGGCAGTGTGCTCTCTGTTTCCTGGCTCTCATACGTGCTGGCAATATCTTGTGTCTGGTCAAATTCGGTGGGGGCTTTCTCCTGAACCTTAGCCTGGTGCGATCCTTCTCGGTGCTCTGGAAGCATTATGGTCTTGAAGGTGGCTGGATTCGCATTTAGGGCTGAGTCAGGAGGAGGTGCAATCTGTCTTGTTCTAGTGTGCCTGGGGCGCTTGGGTTTCCTGATGGGCTTGGATTGGGTTCCCCCCCGCCATATCCAGTCAAGCGGATAGCGTCAGGGGTGGGCTCACCCTGTCTTCTCAGGTTAGGGAGCAGCGCCTTTGGCGCTGCTCCAGAGTCTGCAGGAGGGGTGGCAGGGGTCTTTTCCCTATCGGTCCTAGTGCCTGCCTTCACCCAGAACCTTCCCCATCTGTCTGGCTTCAACCTAGCCACAACGTTGCGGGGAAGCTTCCTGGATCGAGGGCACCCCTGTGCTTGCAGATCCAGGTTAGGGTAGTATCCAGCTGGAGGTGGGCCGTCGGTCATGGCCTGGACTGGCTGTTTACTTCCCGCCTGAAGCTGCTTCTCTAGAGCTTCCAAAAGCTCCGATGTTGACCGCTTATCAAACTGGCTCATGTCCAGCCCGAACCTTCTGAACATGTCCCAGACCCTTATTCTATCCGAGGAGTACGTCTGGGCCGTGGGATCATACCCACCAGACATCTCCCGGGGACAGCCCAAGTCAGAGGGCTGTTTGGGGGCAGTGGGCTGCTGTGGAGGACTTCCTGCCTTGCCGGGCTGGCTGTGGAAATCCCGTCCCTGCCACTGCCTGTTGTCCTGTCTGGATGACGGTCGCGAGTTCCAATTCCCTCACGGAATGGAATTCGGAGCCGTTTTCCTATGCTGGGAATGGGGCCCATAGTTCGAGTAGGTAACCTCAGCTGTAGGTTACCAATTCCCGGGGTCCTTCCTATGCATCTTGGGGGGAGGTCTTAGGGATCCTGCCTCGCGGAGCAGGTCAGTGACCCGCCGGAGGTTGTTCCCGAACTCTTCCCAGTTGGTGGTGGCTGGATCCACCAAACCTAAAGCCATCTTGGTCTCGTGGTTAAGACCTCCGTACAAGAGCGTCTTAAATTCGAGGCCGTTAAAGTTGTAACCACGGGGCGTCAAGGGAACCTTCTCGGCTAGAATGGCGAGGAGCTGCTTCCGTGCCACGTAAGCCTCAGGGTTCTCATGAGGACTCTGTTGCTCCATGATGTAGAGCACACCTGCGCTCTGTCCGGGCCACAAAATCCTCACTACCTCTCTCATCCAGTCGTGGGCCTCGAGCCTAACCAAGCCTCGAGCTGCCACGGCTGACTCAAGAGTAGGGAGCTCAGAGGGGGACATGCAAAGCTGAGCCAGCTGAGTCAGGTCCTGAGCATTGGCTGTCAGGTGAGAATGTATCACTGCGTTCAACCACATGATCCCGGTGGTTCTATTCAATGGACCTAACTGGTCTGCTATGGCTTTGGCCTCAGTAGCATGCCAGGGGACCCTAGTCTCGGTGACCTGCGTCTCCTGCGTCTCTTGCCTATCAGAACTGCTTTCTCCAAGGGGGTGGTCCGTTTCGTCATGGACTGTGTCCCTACCAGGTGGACTGGGACCTTAGGGTCGCTCCAGTCTGGATTGTGGGGAACGGTTGCCTGAGCATCCTCTGGCAGCGCCTGCCTGGAAAAGTCCTCTGCAAACGTTGGGAGCAGCTCCGGGCACACAGCCGAAATTAGGGCTTTGCGCGTTTGGAGCTGGCTCTCCAGCGCAGCAATCTGTTTCTGGCAAGCTACATGGCTAACAGCCTCCTGCTGTTCTCTTACTTGCCCCACCATGAATTTGGCTGCAGACCGGGCATGATCCAGCTCAGCCTCTAAGGCGTGGGCTTTCTCCTCCCAAGTTTGCGCCACTACTGTGATGTTGCTAAGCTTCTGTGCTGACGCCTGCGCTACGGACGCAAAAGTTACCTTGTCCACGCGCAGCGTTTCGACCTCGGCCTGAAGCGGGGCATTCTCCTTTTCTATGCTCGCTAATTTCTCTCTGGTCTCTACCAGGGCACTACTAGCATCTCTGGCCATAAGCCAAAGTCCCCAAGCGGCCAAAGCGTCCTTGGACGGCCCAAATGGGTTCTTTGATTTACGTGCCAGGGTGTACGCTTCACAGAGTGAGGCAAAGGGATCGGCCGTCTGGAAGATGGTGTCCTTCCAGGGGCATTTCCCTTTACTCAACACCCATCTCTCTAGTTTACCTCGGACCTCTTCCTCCAACATGAGGTCCTTGACGGTGACCTTACTACTCTCTGCCATTTTCCACACAAACCACAATTATCTCTAACACTACCTACAAACTACAAACTACAAACGGGACCAGAAACTGGAGTGACGGGAAGGATCACCTAGACCCCTGGGGGACTGTAGGGAAATGAACTCTGTGGAACTTCTCTAGGAAAGAGGGAGGGGAACCTATCTCCAGCCTGCTCAAACAAAGTCACTTTGGTACTCCCAAGCCCGGTTTTCCACCTCGACAGCACTGGGGACCAAAGGACGAGGTAACGGTTTGGGGACAGGGAGGTCACCTAGACCCAGGGAACCCCCAGGAGTACTCTGCCTACCTGAAGGGGGGAAACGAACGCTCTGGAACTTACTACGTCGCCTGGCCAAGCAGTGGGGGAAAAGGGATGGGAACCTAAACCAAAACCGTACCTAATAGTTTTTCGGGTGAGGGGCGCCTACCTCTACCTCGGGACAAACTTCTTAAAACCCTACACAAGTCAGGACGCACCCGAGATTCAAACAGCCGGGACGCACCCACGCTTTAACAACTGCCAGCAGGACGCACCCGCACTCTCAAAGCTACACAACAACAACAACTGACGGGACGCACCTGTACTCTCGGGGGGGGGGATTTCTTCCCTAAGTGCTATTTTGCCTTGCCACTATGGTGTTGGATGAGTGTAGACTGTTCCTACCATGCTAACACTCTAACACTTCGGATCCCAGCCCACGATAGACCCCAAGTTAGGGATGTGATTCCCAGGACAGCTTGTGCACACCTCTTGCTATCGGACGATGGTTCACCACCTAGTGCTAGTGACCACGCTGGCGCGGCTGTCATACACAAACCAAGGAAGAAAGGGGGACAGATTTCCACCCAGATAGAATAGCTCTAGAGCTCAAATGCACAGACTCCACACACACATGTTCCTGCCTAACAGCGCTCTAACGACTTGACCGGCCGTCACCTAAGTCAGTACCAGCCTGATTTGAGGAGGTTCGCGACTCCTTCTCAAATTAGGGGTACTGGGGCTGCCCACGTTACTCCTCCACTCTGTTACCCTGTGTACTGGGGGTCCTGGAAGGGACACCAAAACGTGCTCAACTCAAGGTGGGGAAAATTAGCTCAGAGCACTGCTTAGCATTACGAGAGGCAGGGTAACGTAGCGAGAACTTGAACCCTATGTCTACGGGGTCAGGCCGACTCAAGGAGCACACAGAAGTTGAAACAATAAATGATGTTTATTAAACACGAGCAAAACAGTGTATGCGACACATTCACACAAGATAACTAAGGAAATAGAGGTTGGAGTGCTATAGAGGGATTTTTAGAGGAGTTGCTGGTTTGGGTGATACTTCACCTGTCCTGAAGCCTGGAAAAATAGAGAGCGAAGCTGAGATGCGATGGAGCTCAGCACGTGGAGCTGAGGGGAGGCTCGCCAAGCAAAGCAGCAGCGAGGCGGGATGAAACTCGGGAGCGATCCAAGGAAGGTCTCGGAATCAAGGGTTTTGATAAGGAGAATGTGACTGCAGGCTATGCCGTACTTGGGGGAAAACAATAGACTTGGAATTGGAAACAAAGCCTCTGAAAGTCAGAATCTGAATGACTGAGTTATTGTAGAGGTTCTCAATAGAGTAGCCAGTATGCAAACGCAGAGTACTTGGGTATTGTATAGTTTACCCACCAAGCTGCCATCGCGAGGCAGAGGCTCTTTTGTAGGTTGCGTGCACACCTAATTAGAGTACTTGCCTGGAGGTCTCCTAAAGCAGCGAGTCAGCTGTTCCTGGCCTGCCTGTATTGTTGTTTGAATATTACAGCGATTAACGGCAGAGCTTGTTTGCGTGCTTGTACGGAGGCCTCGCAAGCACGTGGAAGGGAATAGACAAGTGCAGCCGAATTGTGATATCAAAAGGATATCTTTTAATATCCCCAAAGCTCGGACTAGCCAGGGCAGTAACAGGTCTCTTCCAACTCTATTATTCTATGATGCTATCTATTGGGGGGTGACTTTGGGCAAGTCACATTCTTTCAGCCTCAGACAAAGACAATGGCAAATCTCCTCTGCACAATTCTTGCAAAAAAAAAATAATGTTTTTTTTTTAAGAAGGGCCTGGAACGATTGTTAACTGGCAACCCTACTGCCAAGTCCAGATCAAACTGCTCTCCAATTTAGTGAGATGAGCCAGTCCACCCTGAGAGTCCCCCCAAAAAGGCTGGAGTTTAATTTCACATTCATCTCATGACGATCTATGAGAATAACCAAGAGAGGGAGAGGACTCAAAGTAAAACTTCCCCTGCATCTCCCAAAAGAGAATGCCAAAGGCCCAAGAGCCTGGCTAATTATCATCCCAATTGTGTGACTAATTAAATGTACATAGCTTGTTAAGAGGAACTGCCATAAAACCACAAGGATGAAGCCTTGGGGAAGTTGTGGTTTCTTCCCCTGAAAAAAATAGAGAGGACTAAACATTAAAAACGAAATACGCAGCTTAAGATTGCTCCCTTTTTTTTCAATTTAGTTTATACCCAAATGCCCAACTAGTCCAAGTCTGCATCTGCACCGCGCTGTTATATCAGTCTGATCCCATGTTAAATGGCATGGCTTCACCCAATGGAATCCTTGGATTTTCCTCCCTCCCACATCCAAACTCAAAAGTCTTGAGAAGTCTTCCCTAGACATGGGAGGGTTGTGTATTCTAAACAGATTAGGAGCTTCTGTCCTGTGTTTTATAATACCTAGGTAAGAAAGGGAGATTCCTCCTTAATTTGCAACTGGTAATTACATCCCTTTTTTAAAATAACAGATTCTCATGTTATTTAAGTTCCACACACTATCTGGAAATATTAATAACGAAGAACATCAGTCTCCGAGATGGATTGGGATAGTGAATAGATGACAGTCAGAGAAGATGTGCTTTGAACTAGGTGTTATACAGAGAGTATACTTTGAGCTAGGTGTTAATAATCTTCTGAATGTGTATCACTGGTATAGGATATATAAGACAGGCCCTGAAGATGTGCTTTTTCCTCATGGTGGACTTCCACAAAGTATACGTACCTATTTCTGCTGCAAAAAGAAACCTTTTCTTAACTCCTTGCTCATGTTGCACTGCTAATTTGGACCGCGCTGCTGGGCAACGGACCTCACTTTTGCAACAAAGGTAGTATAATAGGTCGTTTTTTACTAACTCTAACCAGTTTGAAATTAATGTTTTAACTGGATTATGTTTAGTGCTTTTTTAAACAAAAATGCGTTTCAGACTATTTTAGTTGTATTGTTTTAACAGTGTGTTTTTACAGCGTGAGCCACTTTGTGGGAGCAAAGGTATAAATTAAGTGCAGTATAAATTAAGTAAATAAACACCCAAACTATTATACCACACTGGCCTTCCTCACTACTCTCTCTGAACTTCAGACTGCCTGGTTATAAAATGGGGAGCATATCCATCTTTTCGTATGTACATAGGTGTGATTAAACACACACAATGAAACACAAAAACACATCCTCCGTTTCTGCTCTGACCAACCTCAGCTCCACAGGACTTAAAGAAATGGCTCAGGGCTTCTGTGTTGTTTTATGCGAAATGTTGTATTGTTACAAATGTTATAAATTATAAATGCAAAAGAAAATCAGTTCCACCTCAAAAAAATTAATTCAGTACTCCCAAATCTGGAGCCATTTCCGCACTAGACTGTTATAGCGCTATGATTCCACTTTTAGCATCCTATGGAATCCTGGGGCTTGCAGTTTCGGGAGGGGCCGGCCATAGGATGTTGAAAGTGGAATCATAGCGCTATAACAGGCTAGTGCGGAAATGGCCTGGAAGACCAAGTTAGATAAGTAGAACTTTGGAAGCATTCTTACCACATGGAGACTTTTGTCACTATAAAAAATGGTTTGTTGCCCTTTTCTCTTTCGGTTTTACAAACTACTTGGAACATGTTATATAGAAAAGTGGAACTGAAAGAATTTCCCTTATATAGAAAAGTAGAACTGAAAAGATTCTACTTCCTTCATCTCCCGAACAGCAATGTTTAAAGACAGCTATATCTTCCCAGTATAGGATGAGATAACAGTGGAGAAGCTAACTTTGAAGATTCATGCCCCCAAAAGCAATAGATTGGGATACTTCTGGAGATTTGAGTGAGGGGGTTTCAATCTCTCAATTTATATCCTTAACTATCACAGTGAAACATACAGTATATCAATAGGTTGTTCTCCAAATGTGCACAAAGTGCACCTTTTTAGATAAAGAATCAGAGAGAGAGAAAGGAATTCCTCCCCCCCCCCAAAAAAAGTGAAAAAAAGTGAAGAATTAAGAGGTCTTGGGAGGCAGCGAGGAGAGAGAAAGATTGAGAGAGAGAAAGATGTTGAAACAATTCAGAACCCTTTTGCTCCATAACTTAGAGACAACTTGCATCAAAACCGTTACGGTTGACAAATTCTAGCAAACTGCTGCCAACAGCATTTGGTTTCCTTTCAACATCTTGCCTTTAACAACCTCCAATGTCACAACTTCCCAATGAAAGTCCTATAAATATAGGAATCCAACATCTGGGGGTCATTTTCATCGGTGGTTTCTTCCCAAAGCATCCATACCTTCACCGAGCAAGCGATGAAGATCGCTCACCTGTTCTTGGTTGTTGCGTCTTTGCTGCTCCTGGCTTCTTCAGGTAAGGAAATAAGGGAGCAAAGGAAGGGAGGGCCATTCTTGCCAGCCAAGGGCAGAAACGTGAATCCGGGGAGAAACCTCTCAGACGTACACTGTGCTTAAGGTTCCCAGATTTCAGGAGCAGTTCCTTAATCTCCCAGAGCCTCTTCTACAGTTCTGAGGGCAAGAGGGGAAGAGTCTCAGGGCAAGAACGCTGCCTGGAAAAATGTGTGTGTGCCTGTATATATGTGTGTATGGATGCATATATATATATTTCTCATTTGTTAGATACAGTGTTTTTCTATTTTCTTTTTTTCCCCCCAATTATTTATTCATTACTTTTAACACAAGCAATCTAATTCACAACTGAAGAAAAATACATTCAGAAAAAGAGAAAGGAAAAGCACAAGAAGAAAAGAAAACAAAAAACCCACTAAACTAAAACACAGTACCCTCCATATCTATGGACTTTGTTTCCGTGGATTCCACCGATGAGGTGGGGAGAGGAAAGCGGAGGCGGAATTTTGTCCTTCCCAGTAGGGTCAGGCAAAAACAAGCTGCTTTATTTACTCCTGGCTTGTTCATTCTTCCTTATTAACAACTTATTCCACCTTTTTTATTTACAGTTTGATCAAAATAAAATATATAAGAAAAAAGGAGAAAACAACAACATAAACATGAAAAAAACATAGAAATAAGGAAATACATATGGAAAAGAAAAGAAACAGACATACAAAACATCTGACATCTAACATCGAAAGTAACACCTACACATAACAGTTTTAAAAATAGACTTCCCCACATGAGGAGGTTTCAGCCTTGACTAATAAGCATCAGTGTAAACCTTCTGTAATAAAAAAGAGAAGAAGAAGAAAAGGATACTACATTAACTTATTAAAATTTCTCATTCCATTCCATCTTGATCCCACCGTGATGCTGCTTGGCCACATGAGTCCCGACTGTCAAATATTGGAAGATGTTGAAATATCGGAAGATACGGGGTGTAGCTTAGTGTCAGGATAGCCTTGAGTCTCCACACCCCTCCATTGCCAAGGACAGCAAACTGGCCCCAGGGGCCACCACAGCTGCCCAGCTCTGCCGTAAAGCGTGTGAATTTGTATATATAGTCAGCCCTCCACATTCACTTTTGCAAATTTTATTATTCACGGATTATTTGCTATCACCTCTGCAGCCTCCCTAAGCCATTTTCAAAAGGGACGGCGTGCCTCGTGAGTCTGAGAAACTTTGAGGCTTTTAAGCCCCTATTAAAAATGGTGTGGGGCAGCAGTGGAGGTGGCAGTAAGCCCCCCCAGACCCCCCACTTCTGCCTTGGGAAGGAATCCTGAGGCGTCAAAGCAATCCAGGGTGGGTTGAATATGGTGATCATACTTTTTTGTGTGTTAAACATGGGTTTGGGAGGACCTAGAATAATTCAGGGTTTTCCACTTTCACGGGGGTCCTGTGTCCCTAACCCTAGCAAATGTGGAGGGAGGACTGTACACTGAAAGAGACTTTCCTAATCTTTTAGTTCCTTTAGGGCAGAAAGGTTCCCCCTTTTTCCAACTGACAACCCCCACGATTCCACAGCCTCTGGCCCCTCTGGGTGGAGAATTCTGGGAGCTGTAGTTTTCTTTCACACTACGGAACTATAGCACTCTGATCCCACTTTAACTGCCATGACTGCATCCTATGGACTCCCAGCATCTGTTGTGTAGAGACACCAGATTTCTGTGGCTGAGAATTTTAAGTACTTCACAGTAAAAATGGAATTGTTATGTTTCTAACCCTTTTTTGTTTTATGGATATTGTCATTCTATTTTTATATGATGTTGGAAAAATCAGCTGTATCTGTTTCCGCTTTTGGGAGCTACCTTGAATACCAGATTGGGGAAAAGGTGGGAAATTGATACTCACCATTGATCTTGACCACATTTTTCTTCCTGCTCCTCCTCCTCCTCCTCCTCCTCCTCCATAGGATGGAGCTGTGGCAATTAAAGAGCTATCCAATCATTATACCATAATTCAGTAGGGTGGAAGGGGGGGGGATAAATTTACCAGGCTCACCATTTCCTGTTCTGTCTTAACAATCTGGTGTTGATTTTGGTGTCTCCAATGCGCAGGGTTTGCCAGAAAGCCATGGAGCAGGCGAGCGTGTTACGCTCTCAATGGTTCTTGCCAGTATTCCAGGTGTACCTTTCCCTTGGAGAAGTACGGAAGATGTGGCATTTTAAAGAATTGCTGCATAAGGTAATCTCAACTTGCCAAATGAGAGATGCTAGTGGCATCTTCCTGAGCATCCTTTGGTTCATCCACACCCAGTTGCCTCAGATCTGCAGCTACCATCCTGAGCAGCATGACTGGGGAGCAACTCCAATGGGACCTTCTCCTGAGGTCTGTTTCTCTCCTACTCCCCTAACCCTTAAAATTCACATCAGATTCAGAGCTTCTGAGCCTACACTCATTTCTCAAGGCATAAGGCCCAGTAAAGTCAGCGAAGCTTCTGAGCAAATTTATTTGGTGCTGTTAGTTGCTTTCAAGTCAGCTCCGATGTATGGCATCCCTATGAATGAGAGACCTCGAAGAGATCCTGCTATTTACAGCCCTGCTCAGGTCTTGCAAACCCGGGTCTACAGCTTTGTTGACTGAGTCTATCCACCTGTGCTCTGGGCTTCTCTTTTCCTGTTGCCTTCAGCCTTACAATTCAGGATCATCTTTTTTAATGGGTCACTTTGTCTCACAAAATGCTCCAAGTGTGATAGCTTTGGTTGGGTCATTTTTGCTCCCGGTCTCAATTTCTTGTCCTTCTGACTGTCCATAGTATCTGTAGAACTCTCCTCCAGCACCATGTGTCAGATAGGTTGATTCTCTTTGTGTTGATTTCATTCCCTGCCTTAGTTAGAATTTGGAAATACAATGGATGATTCTGACTTGGGCATTATTCAGTGACGTATCTTTACGCCTGAGACTTTTATGATGCAAACGGTGTGCTCATACAATCGAAAATGAAACTGGAGCAGACGTTTTTTCCATCTTCTGGCAACCCTAAGGCAACCCTTTCACAGGTTTGCCTTCTTGACCATGGAATGATGTTGCTCAGCAAACGCGTGTCCCCATTTTCCTCCGTGAAAAATTGGAGGGGCCTTTGTTTGTACTTGCTGTCAGGTTGCCTTTTAACTTATGGTGACCCTGTGAATTTCATAGTGTTTTCGTAGGTGAGGAATACACAGAAGTGCTTTCGCCAGTTCCTTCCTCTGAAATATAGCCTATAGCACCTGGGATACAAGAGCCAGTGTGGTGTAGTGGTTTGAACATTGGACTATGACCCTGGACACCAAAGTTCAATTCCCACCTCAGCCATGGAAACCTACGGTGTGACCCTGGACATGTCACACACTCTCAACCACCAGAAAAATCTACAATAGGTTCACCTTAGGGTCACTGTGAACCAGAAATGACTTGAAGACACAAATCAACAACAGCTACAACAACAACAATACCTGCTATTCATTGGTGATCCCCCATCCTCGTACCAACCAGGGCTGGCCTTGCTTAGCTTCCAAGTTCAGATGGGATTTGCTGCCTTGAGGATATAACATAACACATAAAAACTGCATGAAAAGTAATAAGAAACCAGTTGAGGGAGTATATGTAAAAGTCTGAGAAAATCAAAAGAGCTTTGCCTACACCAAATATATAACAAAGGAGGTTCCCAAGAAATTTTCCTGGAGCGAGTAGTCCACAAAAGAGCCACTACCACTAAAAAGGCCCTGCCTGACATTGCCTTTCCTCTTTGAAATTTTTTGTTTCGTTTTCCAAGAACAAGGTGGGGGGGGGATACTCGAGAGTTCTCTACAGGAGAACTGGCATTAGCATAAGACTGCGTGATGTGTTCATCTGCTACCCTTTTTTATGGAGACCAGAAACCCCTCTCTGAAATTCTGGCTTGTTATAGAAATGCAAAGACCCTCAGTAACCTTCCTCCTTGCTGTTTGCCTCTCTCCTCAGCCGGCAATTCTAAAGGGGAAGCCAGATGCCCTCCAGCTCACCCGGGATCATTCAAATGAAGAGAGACATCTCTGCAGAGCGACAGTCACTGGGCCCTACGGTGTTTTCCGTCTTTAGATCCGGACCTGGCAACTCTACCCACCCCATCTCCAAAGCTTGGCTTGTTAGCAAAGAAAACAAACCCATGCGTCTTGCACGAGAAATTCTGTGAGCTTTTGCTTTTCCATTAAAGCACATTTGAAACATACACTGTCCCCACTGTTTCTGGTGTTTGCAGATGGGACCACTGTTTCTGTAGTTGAAACTGCACTCCCTGTGTGCCCCTTAGGGAGGTATCAGGAGGTCTGGACACCCCTAAGGTTTGCAAAGGGAGAAACAAAAACTTTAATGGAAAAGTGTTGCGCCCTAAGGAGTGGGAGGGAAAAAACCTCCTTGCAGAGCAGAGCTTGGAAAAGTTACTCTCCCTCAATCTCTCTCTGGCCTAGATCCTGTTGTAGTCCCAGCTAGACTGGACCCATGAATCAACTGTTGCATGGTGAGTCAATACATAGGTAAATCCCATTGATGAAATGAGCGTACTGCAGTCAGGAGACTATCAACAGGATCCAGACACCAGAACCCCAAAAAATGTCTTTTTCATGGTCTGACAAGGACTGGGTATGCTCAGGAACTATGGGGGGAAAGTGGGAGGAAATAAGATAAACTGGGACATTTTAAATGTAGCTGGAAAAGTGGGATGATAGAAGGAGTCATAGAATTATAGAACCCTAGAATCATAGAGTTGGAAGAGACCCCAGGGGCCATCCAGTCCAACCCCTGCCATGCAGGAACACCCACCAAAGCACTCCTGACAGATGGCCATCCAGCTTCTGCTTAAAAACCTCCAAAGAAGGAGATTCCACCACATTCCACTGCCCGACAGCTCTCACCATCAGCAAGTTCTTCCTGAGGTCAAGATGGAATCTCTTTTCCTGTAGTTTGACTCCATTGCTCCTTGTCCTAGTTTCTGGAGCAGTGGAAAACCTGTTTCCTTTTCGAGGCAACAGCCTTTCAAATATTTGAATATGGCTATCATGTCCCCTCTTAACCTTCTCTTCTACAGATTAAACATCCCCAGCTCCCTAAGCCACCCCTCATAGGACATGGTTTCCAGACCCTCCATCATTTTGGTCATCCTCCTCTGGACATGTTCCAGCTTGTCAATATCCTTCTGGAAATGAGGTGCCCAGCACTGGACACAGTATTCCAGATGAGCTCTGACCAAAGCAAAATAGAGTGGTACTATCGCTTTCCTTGGTCTGGACACCAACCTCCTGCTGATGTAACCAAGAATCACGTTGGGTTTCTTGGCTGCCACATCACACTGCTGACTCATGTTCAGCTGGTGGTCCACCAAGACTCCTAGACCTCTTTCGCATGTACTGCTATCCAGCCACGCGTCCCCCATCCAATATTTGTGCCTTCCATTTTTTCTGCCTAAGTGCAGGACCTTACATTTCTCTCTGTGGAAATTGATTTGGTTAGCCTTGGCCCAGCTCTCCAACCTGTCAAGGTCATTTTGAATTCTGATCCTGTCCTCTGGGGTACTAGCAACCCCTCCCAATTTGGTATCTTTTGCAAATTTGATCAGCATGCTCCAGCACCACTGGTTTCAACATGACTTACTTTCAGGTCATCACAGGTCACCCTTCACC
Source organism: Cyclura pinguis (assembly GCA_030412105.1). Classification (NCBI taxonomy): domain Eukaryota; kingdom Metazoa; phylum Chordata; class Lepidosauria; order Squamata; family Iguanidae; genus Cyclura; species Cyclura pinguis. The sequence goes on along the minus strand of CM059599.1, from coordinate 7,995,046 downwards.
TTGGAGTAGGTTCCACAGAATCCACCCACTTATCTCTAAATACAGTAAATATAGAACTGGGGATACATTTTCAGTATGCCAGTTTACAATTTTGAGAGCTAACAGGGTGTAGTGGCTTGAGCACTTGATTACAACCCTCAAGATCAGGGTTTGATTCCCCACTTGATCATGGAAACTTACTGGGTGATCTTGGGTGCATCACGCACTCTCCACCCCAGAAAACCCGATGACAGGTCCCCCATAGAGTTGCTGTAAGTAAAAAAAATGACTTAAAGGTACACAATAACAACAACAACCATGTTAGAAATTTGGGGACTGAACTTTAAAAGAAATATTGTGGGTCAAAATTCTCATTGGGAGCAAATCCCCTCATTTTTGCCTCCTCCCCCTGCGATTACAACCCTGACCCACTACATCTCCAAGATTCCCTCATAGGCTTGCAATGTCAGGACTATGCCAGGGACTGGGATTTTCGGACCAAAGCCTGAGATGTAGGCGTCCCATCCAAGCAAAGCTTTCCTCTTCCTCGACTCGGTTTCGTTCTTTCTCACTTGCTGCTCCATAGTGCGGACACTGTCTCCCTGAACATTTGGGGCTGCTCCTTCCCTTGTTATTTCAAAATCTCAACTTAAAACTTTCTTGGTTTCCGAAGCTTTTAGAATTCTAGTTTAATATTGTTTTATTGTCTTGTACAGCTTGATTACATGTACTTGTCAGTTGGTTTACAATTTCTTTGTATTTTATATGGATGATTTGTTTTACCGTTTCATGATATAGTCAATTATTCCTTCCCCCCTCTGTGAATATATCTAAAACGCCCATTTAAATGGGTCTCAGCAAGCATGGGTCAGTCTGGATGACCTCAAGGTTCAGGAAATGCTTTGATGGACGTGTGAGTCAGTCTGAATGACCTCAAGGGTCAGAAAATGTTTCAGCTGTTGTCCATCTTTTTTTTTCAGGAAAAATCATGGTAGGGCAAGCCGGGCCAATCTGCTAAGGGATTTGGCACGACCCACTTGTTTTTCTTTGTTTACTGTAAACTGCCATGTACATCAATATACAAAAGTCAATGTTTGTTGGTCTGTGTCAGGCGAAAACCTCATATGATTGGCTGTCTAAGAAGATCCTATGGAATCCTGGGGTTTGAAGTTTAGGGAGGGGCTTTTAGAATTCTCAGCCAGAGAGCTCTTGGACCTCAGTCAACTGTGTCTGTCTTGAATAGACTGGTTCCTACGGAGACAAATCCTAGCAGCAAGGAAGAGGGCAGTGTATGCTCTCAGGAAACCAACCTCTCTATGTTAATAACTCTGAATACAGATTGGATTGGAGGAAATGGAGAAAAGTTACACATACTGGACAAGACAGTTTGGGGAATTACAGACACAGGATCCCAAATCTTTCTAATAAGTATTACCTACGAGAAAATAAAATCCCGGGCATATATGCTAGTGCTATGTAAATAAACATGAATAACAACCTAGGGATAATTCCTTGTGAGATTCCAGGGGTATGACTGTGGTGATATTACAAGAGGCAGCTCCTGGTGATGTTATTGAACATGATACATTATGCATCAACTACGGTTACACAATCAAAACCAGTCAAAGAAGACAACACCATGTCCGACAAAAGCCTCAAGATCTGGGAACCCAAACAGTTTATACACAACGCTGGATTTGTTTGCCCCAAGAAGAATAACTTTACACTTGCTTACACTGAATCCCACTACTGTACCTCAGTTTGGAGAGATCCTTTCAGAGTAAGGCATGCTTCTCTTGTTGGCCAAAGTACGTGTTTGTTACAATATTTATATCCTGCTGCTATTTCCACTGCCAGTCAACTCACAGTACACCGATTGCTGGCCACCATTATGCCACTGTGATTCCCAATTGTGTACTGTTGTTAGACTTGCATCTTAGGCCACATTGCTGCTTCTTCACCGCTCTTCTGGATTAGTAGATATCACCGCTTCACCCTAAAATCTCACTATCCAAAACTTTCCTCCCTTTTCCTTCAGTTAGCCTTGTGTGATTGCATGACCGCTTGTCCCTTGTGTGTGTGACTGCAATGCCTCCCTTGAAACACAACTAAGCTAACTTTTTGGATCTCCGGATGGTACTTCCCCGCACTAGTACTGGTAAACAGGTGTAAAAGATCTCATTAAGTTACCCCCCTCTCGCAGGCCTCCTCTTAGAGGTAATATTCTCCACCTTTTCCCGGAGGTACTGTGGCATCGTGAGTGGACTCCAAGTTGCTCACATTTTGGGGTAAGAACCTTTCCAAGGCAACCCAGTAATTTTCCATGGCTGAGTGGTTATTCAGACTCTAGTCTTCTGGAGTCATAGTTGAACATTTAGGTCCAGGCTATCTGAAAGACCAGATCTCCCTATCTGAGCAAACCAGGTTTTGTGATCTTTGGGGAAGGGCTTTGTCTTGGCTCCACCACCATCATAGATACGAACGGTGCCGACCCAGGAGACAGGCTTCTCGGTGGCTCCTCCGAAGTATGGAACCCTTTGCCAAGGAAGGCTCTGTTGCTCCTCGGCCTGTTTTCCTTTCACCAGCAGACAAAGACCTTTTGACTAAAACAGATCGTCAGCTTTTAACTGGTTGAGATGTGATAAAAAATGACAATGAAACCCTCACGCTCCAAGCTAGAAATTCCCTTTTTACAGTCCAAACTCAAAAGTCTTTTCTATGTTTTTTATCTTATTTAAACAATAAAATGAACAACATAAAATAAACAAAACAACAACAACAAACAATTATACATCCTAAACAACAGATCTAATACAGTAAGACAATAAACAATAAAACATCCAGTCTATCATATTACACAATATTAACCTAGGAAATTTAGTCTAAAATTAATTAACATAATATCAACACTAACCATACTAACTTATTAACCTATTCGTGACACTAAAGTATATTTCTCATTAGCTTCTTACCTTACTTAATTAAAAATCTAGATATCTTAATAGTGTATGACAAAAATACAATAATATCCACTTCTTATACCTTTACCATTTAAATAACACTAAACAGCTCCACAATATCATTCTCTTACTCATATTAATTTCTCTTGCAATAGTAAAACTATTATTATTAATAACAAAAAAACAAAAATCACTTATTTATCTTGTGTCTAATGGTTTGTATCTCTTATCCTCAGTGGCTAAAACTTCCTTTTAAATCACAGCTTATATACTTAAACCTATTGTCCAAAATCCATTTTTGTCTAGCCAATCGCATACAATACTTATTCAGCTTAATAATACTGTAGATCTCAATTTTAACCATTCTGATTACTTTTTGCAACAATATAATTTCTTCTAGGTAGGCTCAAAAAATCACTCACAAGCAATATCAACATTAAGCGATGGCTTCAATCCTTACAATTAAAAATCCAGCTTTGAAAAAACACCTCATAAACAAACCCTTTCACACTGGAAAAATTATCCAGTAATCATGAACTTTTCTCCAATTTAGTTTCTTCCTTCTCCCCCCAAAAAATCTCTGTCTCTCCACAGAACATCCTGTAACATCAAATCAAAACTATCAAAACAATCTTTTTTTTCAAACAGCATCATAAATTATACAATCGAAGAAATTGCAGACACCGCGGTGGCGTCTTCTCTGTTCTTTAAAGTCTTGAGAAGTCCATTCCCGAGAAATGGCAGGGCTGTATATGCTAAACAGATTAAGAGCTTCCATCCTGTGCTTTTTAATATCTGGGTAAGAAAGGGAGCTTCCTCTTTGATTTGCAACTGTTAATTACATCCCTTGTTTAAAATAACAGACTCTCCGAGGATTGCAAATGCCAAATTCCTGTTACTTAAGTTCTGCACACTACCTGGAAATATTAAGGACAAAGACAGAGCTAGGTATTAATAATCTTCTGAATGTGTATTGCTGGTATAATGCAATATAAGGCAGGCCCTGGAAATGTGCTTTTGTCTCACTTTGGACTTCCACAAACTGTGTACCTATTTCTGCTGCAGAAATAAAACTTTGCCTTCCCTTAACTCCTCACTCATGTTGCTCTGCTAATTTGGACCACACTGCTGGGCAACGAACCATACTCTTGCAACAGAGGCAGTGCAACAGGTCAGTTTTAACGTCCTTTATCCTGTTTTAGATTAATGTTTTTAGTGGAGTATGTTTAATGCATCTTTTTTTAAAAAAAAAATGCATTTCAGACTGTTTTAGTTGTATTGTTTTAACATACAATATGAGCAAAGCGGGATATAAATTAAATAAACCATTATACCACACTGGCCATCCTCACTTGTCTCCATGAATTGCAGATTACTTGGTTATAAAATAGGGGAACAGACCCATCCTTTTATATGTTTATACACACACACACACACACACACACACACACATACACTCCCTTTCTGCTATGACCAGCACCACCAGCCCTATAGGACTTAAAGAAATGGCACAGAGTTTCTGTGTCATTTTGTGTGGAATGTTGTATTGTTATTTTCACATTATAAATATAAAAGAAAATCAGTTCCACGTCAAAAAGATTAATTCAGTACTCCCAAATCTGGAAGAGCAAACTGGATAAACAAAATTTTGGAAGCATTCTTACTACACGGAGCGTTTTGTTCCCTTAAAAAAGGGGGAAAAATCTATTCTATTTCAGTTTTACAAACTACTTTGAATGCTTTAAGTGGAAAAGTGGAACTGAAAGGATTTCCTTCTACCACCTGCATCCCCCTAACTTAGTAGATGTTTAAAGACAGACATGTCTTCCCAGTATAGGATGAGATAACAGCGGAGAAGCTAACTTTGAAGATTCATGTCCCCAAAAGTAACAGATTCTGGATATTTGAGGGTATAGATTCTGGATATTTGAGGATATTTGTTTATATTCTTAATAATCACAATGCAACATATAATTATCAATAGGTTGTTTTCCAAATGTGCAAAAAATGCACCTTTCTAGGTAAAGAATCAGAGACAGAGACACACAAGGACTTTCCAAAAAATGAAAAAAAAGGTGAAGAATTAAGAGCTCTTGGGAGGCAGCAGGAGAGAAACTGAGAGAGAGAGAGACATGTTGAAACAGTTTTACTTCATAATGGAGTCACAACCGGAATGAAAACCGTTACAACTGACAAACTCCAGCAAATTGCTGCCAACAGCATTTGGTTTCCTTTCAACATCTTGCTTTTAACAACCTCCAATGTCATAACTTCCCAAGGAGAATCCTATAAATATGGGAAGCCAACATCTGGGGGTCATTTTCATGGGTGGTTTCTTCTCAAAGCATCCATACCTTCACCAAACAAGCCATGACGATCGCTCACCTGTTCTTGGTCGCTGTGTCTTTGCTGCTCCTGGCTTCTTCAGGTAAGGAAATAATGGAGCAAAGGGAAGGAGAGGCATTCTTGCCCGCCAAGGACAGAAATGTGAATCCGGGGAGAAACCTCTCAGATGCTCCCAGGGTTCCCAGATTTCAGAAGCCGTCCCTTAATCTCCCAGAGCCTCTACTACCGTTCTCAAGGCAAGAGGGGAAGAATCTCAGGGCAACAACACTGCTTGAAAAAATCTGTGTGCCTGTACATGTGTGTGTATGCACATATATATTTCTGGTTTGTTAGATATGGTGTTCTTCTATTCTCTTTTTTTTAATTATTGACATATTAGTTTTAACATAATCCAACTTACTCTTGGGGAAAAAAAATTCAGAAAAAGGAAAAGCAACAAGAAGAAAAGAAAGAAACACTAAATTAAAACACAATACCCTCCATATCCGTGGATTTTGTATCCATGGATTCAGCCAGCCACAGCTAAAAGATATATTTTTGAAAAATCCAAAAAGCAGGCTTTGAGTTTGCCATTTCACATAAGGGATGCCGTTTTAGCACACCATCGTACATAAAGGGACGGGAGCATGAATTAAGATATCCACTGGAGGGTGGATACCTAGCAGATACCAAGGGTCCACTGTACTAACATGCTAAACTAAACTGAACTAAAACACTGTATGCTAATTAACTAAAACACTAAATGCTGACTTCCTGAAACATGAAAGGGCTCTGACCGCCGCTCCCCCGAACTGTAAGGACATTTAAAAAAATAAAAACAAAGAAACAAGAAAAAAATTAAAGTCACCCCCCTGCATTCTTTAAGTTTAGGAGCACGGGACCCTCACAAAAGTGGAAAAGTCACAAATATCAAAATGTGTGTGTGTCTCATCGGGGAGAAGGGGTGGGGCACGGTGGGCAGAACAGGCATCCACGGTCGAAGCCAGGTCGAGGAAAGGGGGCAGGTCAGCTCGGCGGCCCTGGATTCTTCTCTTTCGCCCATCTCCTTCCTTAGGTATGAGGGGGCCTCAGGAGAGGGTTTGTGGTGCTGAGAAATTTGGCTGTGAACCATCCTTAGCTGGTCAGGCCGTGGTAGGTGGTGGAGGAGGACCACAGGCAGGTTTTCAAAGGGCTGTGCGACCTGGTTGGAGCTGCCGAGAGGGAAGGTCCCCTCCCGGAGAAGAACCGCCCGAGATGGGGTGGCCGAGGTCGGAGAAACTCGCAAAGAATCAGATCTGTGGAAGTCAAAGTCACACATGTGGAGGACTGACTGTATTCTACATGACCGATCCAACTAATTAATCCTGCTGGAACTACTAGTAGCCGTAGCCATAGATTGTTTGCGCTGGTAGAGTTCCATAAACAGTTTCCAATCTTTCAAAAAACCCCACCAAACTTCGGTTGGCTTATCCTTTAAAACCCACCGCAGAGTCTTGTCTGACTGAATGGCGTACTCTGTGTGGTTGGTGTTTAATGTATCAAGCTCCGTGGCGTCAACAGGGATCTCCTGATCACCCTTATAACCTCACACCAGGGATCATTTCCCTTCCCGACACAAGGGTTGGCCCCAGGTCTCAGGTTTTGCCCCTGAAATCTCCAGGTCTGCTTACTCTAAACCGTAGCCATTTCTGCACTAGACTGTTATAGCGCTATTATTCCACTTTCAACATCCTATGGAATCCTGGGGTTTGCAGTTTAGGGAGGGGCCAGGTGGCCCCTCCCGAAACTGCAAACCCTAGGATTCCATTGGATGTTGAAAGTGGAATAATAGCGCTATAACAGTCTAGTGCAGAAATGGCCCATTTCACAGAAATGGGGACCGTTACGACCAATTTGGGAAAAGTAATTAGTGACGAAACATACACGAGCTAGGAGAGGGTGCAGCCGTTTGTTTTTGGCAGAGTCTACTGAGGACGCCAAAATTCTGCCTCCTCCTCTCCTCTTCCGAGTTCATGGAGTGCAAACTACTCTCTACACTCATTCCACACACTCACACACACATTCCACGTTTGCATCTGCACTGTGCAGTTTGATGGATTTTTAAGTGTGGTGGCTCCACCCAGTGGAACCCTAGGATTTGTAATTTGAGGAAGTACTTGGCATAGGCCATTTCCGCACTGCACTGTTATTCCACTTTCATCATCCTATGGAATTCTGGGATTTGTAGTCTCCTGAGGCCAAATAGCTCGCTGGCTGAGAATTCTGAATGCCCCTCCCTGAACTGCAAACCCCAGGATTCCACAGGAGGTTGAAAGTGGAATAATAGCACTATAACAGTGTAGTGCAGAAATGGCCATACTCTGGAGACAGACACTAGAGCTCTCCAGCAGATATATCTAAGAACTTAGCCAAATTACAAATCCCAGCCAGGATTCCTTAGGATGTAACAATTGCAGTGAAAGCAGGTATCAGAGTTCTGCCAAAAAGAAGGAGAGTCGCCCTTCCTAGAAAGAAACCTACAGAAGCAGCAATTCACCTGTTAAGTAGATCACAGAAGCCCTCTGCATTGCTTAAATACCCTCCAATGGTCCCAATTTGGCAAGGACAGTCCCAATTCATCCTCTGCCATCCAAGTTTTTCAGCTGCTTTCAAAATGCCCCAGTTTCTCTCTCCTCCTCCAACTTTCCCCCTTTCTCCGCAGACTACTTTAATTACTGCAAACTGAGTTTAAACTGCAACAGGAGTTTGCAATCCCTTAACTCAGCAGGACGGGAAGGGGAGGAAAGCAAAGATGGAATCTTTTCCTTCCCAGTAGACTCGGGCAAAATCAAGCCGCTGCATTGTCTCCTAGCTTGTTCACTTTTCTTTATTAACAGCTTATTCCATCTTGATCCCACTGTGATGCTGCTTGGCCACATAAGTCCCAGTTGTTATCAGTGAAATGTTGGAAGGTATGGGATTCACCCCCGCAACACTACCTTAGTCTCGGGATGGCCTTGCGTCTGCGGGACCCTCCATTCCAGAATCTGTGCCAAGGATAGCAAACTGGTCCCTGGGAGCACCACATCTGCCCACCCCTGTTGTAAAGCATGTGCACTTGTCAGTGGCGGGGCTGGGAGCGATCAGGGCACGGGCTACGGCGCAGGGGGCGTGGCCGTGGTGTGTGGGGGCGTGACCAGGCTGTGCAAGGGCGTGGCCAGGGCACACGGGGGGCCTGGCTACGGGCTGGGATGCCCCAAAAGCATTGCCGCCTGGGGCAAACTGCTCCCTCACCCCCACGTCCCGATGCGATTGGCATTTGTATATATACAGAGAGAAATCTTCCTAATTTTTTTGTTCCTTGAACGGGGGGAAAGGTTCCCCCTTTTCCCAATTGACAACCCCCATGATTCCACAGCCCCTGGCCCTGCTGGGTGGAGAATTCTGGGAGCTTTAGTTTTCTTTCACACTACAGAACTATAGCACTGTGGTTGCACTTTACCTGCCATGGCTGCATCCTGTGGAATCCCAGCATCTGTATTGTGGCGACATACCAGAGTTCTCCGCCTGAGAATTCTAAATACTTCACAGCAAAAAAGGAATGGTTATGTTTCTAACAGTTTTTTGCTTTATGGATATTGTCATTATATTTTTAACCTTTACATGATGTTGTAAAAATCGGTTGTATCTGTTTCAGCTTTAGGAAGCTACCTTGAATACTGGATTGGGGAAAAGATGGGAAATTAATACTCATCATCATCATCATCATCATCATCATCATCATCATCTTCATCCCAGGATTCCGTAGGTTGGAGACATGACAGTTAAAGAGCTATCCAATCATCATAACTATACAGAATGTAGAGAAGGGAGAATACATTTACCATGCTCTGGCTCACCGTTTTTTGTTTGTTTGTTCTGTCCTAACAATCTGGTGTTGATTTTGGTGTCTCCAATGTGCAGGGTTTGCCTACAAGCCATGGGGCAGGCGAGCGTGTTATGCTGCCAATGGTTCTTGCCAATTTCTCAAGTGTTCCTATCCCTTGGAGCAGCGTGGAAGATGTGGCTTTCTTCGGAGATGCTGCGTAAGGTAATCTCAGCTCGCCAAAACGAGAGTTGCTAGTGGCATCTTCCCAAGCATCTTTTGGTTCATCCATACCCAGCTGACTCAGATCTGCAGCTACCATCCTGAACAGCATGACTGGAAAGAAAGTCCGATGGGACCTTCTCCCGAGGGCTGCTTCCCTCCTAGGCCATTTCTGCAGTAGCTTGTTATAGTGCTATTATTCCACTTTCGACATCCTATGGAATTCTGGGACTTGCAGTTTAGAGAGGGGCCTTTGATGGGCCTTTTGGAAACCTGAAAGTTGAAAGTAGAATGATAGCATTATAACAGGCTACTGAGGAAATGGCCCTACTCTACTAACCCTCAAAGTCCATGTCAGGGGAAGAGCTTCTGATCCTACAATCACTTCCTTAAGCATAAAGCCCATTAAAACCAGAGGGGCTTCTGAGCAAATATATTTGGTGCCATTAGTTGTCTTCAAGTTAGTTCCGCTTTATGGCAGCTCTATGAACAAGAGACTTCCAAGAGATCCTGCTGTTAACAAGTCTGCTCAGGTCTTGCAAACCCGGGTCTACGGCTTCATTAACCGAGTCTATCCACCTGTGTTCTGGGCTTCTTCTTTTCCCTTCACCTTCAGCCTTACAATGCAGGATCATCTTTTTTAATGGGTCACGTTGTCTCGTGATATGCTCAAAGTGTAAGAGCCTCAGTTTGGTCATTTTGGCTTCTAGGGAAAGTTCAAGTTTGGCCGTTTCCACACTACACTGATACAGTGCTGTTATTTTACTTTCAACGTCCTGTGGAATTCTGGGATTTGTAGTTTACAGAGGCCCAAGAGCTCTCTGGGTGAGAATTCCAAATGCCCTTCCTTAAACTGTAAACCCCAGGATTCCACAGGAGGTTGAAAGTGGAATAATAACACTGTAACACTACAGTGTGGCCCTTTTCGCACGGCATTTGCCGTGCGCAAGGGCCCTTCGAGCGTCACGCAAATGTGAGGAGCGGTCCGCAGGATGCACTCACAATTGCACGACGCTCCAGGGGCTGGCAGGCGCTGACCGTGCACTTTTTCATTTTTGGCTTTGAGCCCAAAATGGTGCGCGATCGCGCATCGCTCCGGGGCCCCACACGCACTTGCTGTGCATGCGGAGCTCTGGAGCCGCGGCGCTCACGCTTCCTGCCCCAGTGCAGCCTGGGAAACTCCCAGTCTGTGCTGCGGAAGGAAGAGGTGGGGCTCTCGCGTGAGCGGGCGGCAGCTGTGGAGCTGAAGGAACCGGGACGCAGGAGCCTCTCGCTGGAGGCTGCTCACCCGATCGCTGCACCCCAGCTCCGCAAAAAGGTGCGTTGCAGAAAAGGTCTGTAACAGTGTGGTGCAGAAAAGGTCTTAGATTTGCTCTCAGCCCCTGTTTTTTGTCTTTCTGGCTGTCCAAGGTATCTTTAGAACCCTTCTCCGGCACTACACTTCAAAACTGCTGATTCTCTTCCTGTTTGTTGGGGAATTGAGAGATTTTGGTAACGAGACTCTCAATCAGCAGAGTATCTCAGTAACTGCACAAAAGCGGAAGTTGAACAGATTACCAGCCCCACTTCTATCGCTCCACCCCAAACACACTTAATCTAGCTCAAAATAAACACAAAAAACAGTTTAGTTAAAATAGAAAATTGTTTACTCGCAAAATCTTGCGCCTAGTCTACACACGTTCAATTCGTGAAGAATGCAGGAAGAAAATTAAGCACTCACATGCTTGCTGAAAATAATCCCTGTTAGTAGATCTCTGAGCATGCTTTCAGGACAAAAGGCGAAGATAAAAGGAAGGCATAAATGGCAAGAGAACCTTTTTAAGAACAAAGAATGTGTACGTGCTGGAGGAAGAGGTGTTGACCAAAACAAACAGGAAGTTTTCTCTAGGTTATCTCTCTATGCCTACAATAAATATGCAAACTAACTAGCCAGTTAATTAAGCATGCAAAGGTTGCCACTCTCAACACTGTTGACTTTCTTCACTGCCAAGATTTCACAACCTTACATAGAAACTGGAAATGCTACAGCATGGATGATTTCTGACTTTGGCATTCAGTACCTTTACACTTGAGGCTTTTATCATGCAAACTCTGGCCGTTTCTGCACTTGACTGTTATAGTGCTGTGATTCCACATGCAACATCCTATGGAATCCTGGGGTTTGCAGTTTCGGGAGGGGCCAAGGGGCCCCTCACGAAACTGCAAACCCCAGGATTCCATAGGATGTTGCAAGTGGAATCATAGCACTATAACGGTCCAGTGCGGACATGACCTCTGTGCTAAGACAATCCAAAATGAAACCAAAGCGTTGGACTTTGACCCTGGAGGCTAGGATTCAGTTCCCACCTCAGCCGTGGAAACCCACTGGGTGACCTTGAACATGTCACACACTCTCAGGCACTAGAAAAACCCTGTGATAGGTTCACCTTGAGGGTTGCCATAAGCTGGAAATGATTGGAAAGCACACAACAATAACAGCAACGACACTAGTATTAATTGCCCATCTCCCATCCTAGTACTAACCAGGGCTGACCTTGCTTAGCTTCCAAGATCAGATGGGATCTAGTGCCTTTAGGTATAACATAATAAATAAAAACTGTGAAAGCAGCAAGAAACCAGCTTTAGAGCGAGTATATGTAAAAGTCTGAGAAAATCAAAAGGGCTTTGCCTACACGAAAAATGTAACAAAGGAGGTTGCCAGGAAATTTCCCTGGAGAGAATATTCTACAAAGGAGGCACTACCACTATAAAGGCCCTGCCTGACATTGCCCTTCCTCTTTGAATTTTTTAAATCTTTTTGCAAAAATATGATGTGGGGTAGGGACGCACCTTGTGCTCTAGAGGAGAAATGGAGTTAGAGTAAGGCTGCTTGATGTATTAATCTGCTACCCTTTCTTATGAAAATCAGAAACCTCTCTCTGAAATTCTGGCTTGTTGTGGAAATGCAAAGACTCCCAATAATGTTTTTCCTTGTTGTTTGCATCGTTTCTCAGCCAAAAAGTCTAAAGGGGAAGTCTAATGCCCTCCAGCTCACCTGGGATCATTCAAATGAAGAGAGACATCCCTGCAGAGCGACAGTCGCTGGATCCTACAGTATTTTCTTCTTTTTAAAATCTGGACCTGGCAACTTCACCCACCCCATCTCCAAAGCTTGGCTTGTTAGCAAAGAAAACAAACCCATGCGTCTTCCACGAAGAATTCTCTGAGCTTTTGCTTTTCCATTAAAGCACATTTGTAACATAAATACATTGTCCCCGCTGTTTCTGGTGTTCGGAGATAGGATTACTGTTTCTGTAGTTGAAACTGCACTTCTGTGTACCCTAAAGGAAGGCATCAGGTGCCCCAGGGCACTCCAAAGTTTTGAAGAAGCAAAAAAAAAAAAAAATCTTTAAAGGCAAAGGATTCCTCCTAAAGACTGGGAAAAAAGCTACTTGCAGAAGAGAGCTTAGAAAAGTTACTCTCTCTCTCTCTCTGCCCTGAATCCTGATGATTAATCCTAGCTAGTCTAGATGCATTGAATCAACTGTTGCGTGGTGAGTCAACACATAGGCAGATCCCACTGATTGAATGAGTCTACTGTAGGCAGGATACTATCAACAGGATCCAAACACCAGATCCTCAGTCTTTTTCAAGGTCTGACAAGGACTGGGTATGCTCAGGGACAATGGAAGGGTGACTTGCCTTTATAGAGGAGGGAGGATGATGGAAAACCAGAGAGGAAAGGGGTATGGAATGAAGCATCCTCAAGAAAGGTTGGGCTGATTGACTGCAGCAGTGACCTGTAGCACTCCATGCTGCAACAGTTTGTGACAAGCCCCACTGACAAAGTCCTAAAATGTGTTGGACTATATTCTGGTATGTCCCCCTTGACTGAAAACATACAGGAAAAGCAGACCTTTCATATCCTCCAATGTTTCACAGATGAAAACCAGAGATGTATGGCTGAGCAACATCAGAGTGTGGTCAAGAGGACAAAAGTTATCAGTGAAGGTGGACGTGCAAGCTAGGAGAGGGTGCAGCAGTTTGCTTTTGCCTGAGTCTACAGGGCATGGTTCAGTCCCCCTCTGCCCTTCCCCCTCAGTGCAACCCAGGCCATTTCCGCACTAGCACTATTATTCCACTTTCAACATCCTATGGAATTCTGGGGTTTGCAATTTAGGAAGAGGCCTCAGGCCCCTCCCGAAACGGTAAACCCCAGGATTTCATAGGATGTTGAAAGTGGAATAATAGCACTATAACAGTCTAGTGCGGAAATGGCCCTACTTTTCCACTTTGAATTCGGTTTGCAGCAACAGAAGGAAGCTGAGGACAAAGGGGGAAAGTGGAAGAAGGGGAGAAATACTGGGACATTTTAAAAGCAAACTGAAAAAGTGGGATGACAGAAGATAAACTGAGACTCTTACTTCCAAATCAGGACAGTTGGAGAAAATGCCATTTTGCAACAGAGCATGTTGGCCAGGACATTTCTGACAGTGGTAGCCCTAAATATTAGCAGCTTTTTGAAGCTTTGAAAAAGAGTAGAGAGTCAGGATGGGGAATCTGAAAAGAACACTGGAGAATCAATCCGTGCGGCGGAGGGAGAAAGAGAGAGAAAGAATGGTGCATGACATGGTGGAAATGGAAACTGAAATTGCAGAGTACTTTACTTTCCTCTACTCTAGACGAGATTTGTCTAGAGGCAATTTGCCTTTCCTTTCTTCTGCAGATGAGAGAGTGCGACCTGCCCAAAGCCACCCAGGGAGTTTATCATAGGCCATTTCCGCACTAGACTGTTATAGCGCTATGATTCCACTTTCAACATCCTATGGAATCCTTTAGGGAGGGACCTCAGCAAACCCCAGGATTCCATAGGATGTTGAAAGTGGACTAATAGCACTATAACAGTCTAGTGTGGAAATAGCCACAGTTCAACGCTCAAACCACTACACCATGCCGGTTCTCAGATAAACGTTGCAGCTTTGCTTTCTTCCAGGCAGTGGCAGCAGAGAGTCATTTAAATTTAATAACAAGGGCACCATACAGTAGTACAGAGCAAAAATTGGTTTAGGTTTTCAGTTTTTATTTCTTTTACATCAGGGATCAATGCAGTCAAGAGATCTGTGGCATAATAAGGAGACTAGGTCTCTGCATGCTGTCTTTAGGGCCATGCACCGAATAGCAGAGTGAAAAGACCAGAGTGTGACCATTATGAAAAGCAGCAAAAGCCTGCATTACTTGGAAATTGCATTAATGGAATAAATAAAACTGTGTCTATTGGAGGGTACAATGGGTACATTGCTATCTTTGCACAAGTCTACTGGATTTACACAGTTGGAGCCATTTCCTCACGAGTCTGTTATAGCGCGATGATTCCACTTTCAACCTCCTATGGAATCCTGGGGTTTGCAGTTTCGGGAGGGGCCAGGCCGCCCCTCCCGAAACTGCAAACCCCAGGATTCCATAGGAGGTTGAAAGTGGAATCATTGCGCTATAACAGACTTGTGCAGAAATGGCCTGGGACATGCTATATGCTACTTTTCTATGAGCCTTCAAGTCAACTCCAATTTGTCGTGATCCTGTCCTAGGATTTTCTTGGCAAGATTTGTTCCAAGGGAGTTCGCCCTTGCCTTCCTCAGAGGCTGAGAGATTATGACTTGTTCAACGTCAGCCAGTATATTTCCATGGCCTAATGGGAATTCGAACTCTGGTCTCCCAGAGTTCTAGTCCGACGCTAAATTATACCACACTGAGTCTCATGATATTGATAGCAACACCTTTAAAAAGTTGTTGAGAAGCTGAAAAAAGGGCCGAAAGGGGGCAGCCCAAAGTATTATTATTTTATCAATGCCATGTCTAGCTTGCCTTTCCTCCAAGAAACTCAGTGCTCTACTCTTCCCTCCCTAATTCTCACCACAACCCATGGAGGTAGGTTATGCTAAGAGAAAAAGAGAGGGAGGAAGACCTCCTGAAATTTTGTTTTTAAGGTGTGTGTGTTGGGGGGTGAGCTCAACATTGGCAAGCAGGTTATTATTAATTTTGTCTAATTTCAGGTGCTTGTGGAGGGGGGCAAATTACTTTCCTCACCCATTTTCATTGAATCACCCTCAAACATAAAGGCCATTTCTGCACTACGCTGTTGTAGTGCTATTATTCCACTTTCAACCTCCTGTGGAATTCTGAGGTTTGTAGTTTCCTGAGGCCAAAGAGGCTGAGAATTCTAAAGGTCTCTCCCTAAACTGCAAATCCCAGGATTCCATAGGCTGTTGAAAGTAGAATAATGGCACTATAGCAGTGTAGTGCGGAAATGGCCAGACTCTCACAAGCACAATGGTGTACTTAGACATGTCCTCCATGTGTCAACTGTAGCTTGTTGTTGTTGGGTGCCTTCAAGTCGTTTCCAGCTTACAGCAACCCTAAGGTGAACCTATCAAGGGGTTTTCTGGAACTGAGAGTGTGTGACCCACCCAAGTCACTCAGTGGGTTTCCATGGCTGAGCAGGGAATCGAACCCTCATCTCCAGGGTTGTAGTCCAATGCTCAAACCACTAGACCATGCTGTCTCTAATCACAGCTTATTCCCAAGTAAGTCTTAGGTCCTTTCCGCGACGCACCTTTTCTTGGAACTGGAGTGCGGGGATCGCGCAAGCAGCCTCCAGCGAGAGGCTCTCGCGTCCCGGTTCCTTCGGCTCCGCAGCTGCCACCCGCTCGCGCGAAAGCCCCGCCTCTTCCTTCCGCAGCGCAGCCTGGAAGTTTCCCAGGCTGTGCTGGCCCAGGAAGCGCGCGCGCCTCTGCTCCGGAGCTCCGCACACACGGCAAGCGTGCGCGGGGCCCCGGAGCAATGCACGGTCGCGCACCATTTTCGGCTCAAAGCCAAAAATGAAAAAGTGCACGAGCGGTGCCTGCCAGACCCTGGAGTGTTGCGCGATGGTGAGTGCGTCGTGTGGGCCGCTCCTCACATTTGCGCAACGCTCGAGGGGCCCTTTCGCATGGCAAATGCCGTGCGAAAAGGGCCATAGAATCATAGAGTTGGAAGAGACCACAACAGCCAACGAATCCAATCCCCTGCCATCGGGAACACACGCTCACAGCACCCCCAGCAAATGGCCGTCCAGCCTCTGTTTAAAAACCTCCAAAGGAGGTGACTCCACCATATTCTGAGGTAGTCTATTCCACTGCCAAATAGCTCTGAACATCAGGAAGTTCTTCTTAGCATTTAGGTGTTATCTCTTTTCCTGTAGCTTGAATCCATTGCTCCGTGTCCTAGTGTCTGGGCAGCAGAAACAAACTTGCTCCATCTTCAACATGACTTCCCTTCAAATATTTAAACATGGCTCTCATGTCCTCTCTTAACCTTCTCTTCCCCAGGCTAAACATACCCAGCTCCCTAAGCCGCTCCTCATAGGGCATGGTTTCCAGACCCTTCACCATTTTGGTCGCCCTTCTCTGGACACGTTCCAGTTTGTCAATATCCTTCTTGAATGGCGGTGCTCAGAACTGTGCCTAGGATAACTGCCAGGCAGCCTTTGTTATTTCTGGAGGGCTTAACAACAATCTCATCCTTAGTATTTCTTATAGCTTGATCATTCAGTACGCTTCTGATTGATATTGCCAGAGGAGACTCAACCACGTAAGAGGCTGGGTGGTCCATTTTTGCCAGCAGAACTGCCAAGATTGGGCTCATCCAAGGCCCTCAGATTTTTGGACCTAAACCTGAGACTGGAGGTGGCACCTGGTGGTATCATTAAGCAATATGCAATCGCAGTTGCTCAGAGCTGGTTGTTCAAGCGTACGCATACACACACACAAACACAGCGAGAACATATTTTCCTGTTTAGAGGGTATGAGGAAGCTACCCATCCATTTCTGTGCACGATTTGGACCCTGCCTTCAAAATAGGACCAGGAAGCCCCTTTCCTGCCCAGAGACTGAATTCAGATTTGGAAAGGAATATCAGGGACCAGTTCCTAGGAGCAGGTGGGGCGAAGGGACAGGGCCAAAGCAAAGCGGGTGGGATGGTGGGACCAGATCTAATCTTAATGAGGCCTTTTTCCCACCAGGAACACACCAAGTTCAGCTAGCCTCCATGCAGCTCTGACTCAGGAGTCAGCCATCTCACTGCAGCAGCTTCCTTGACTGCAAATGCAGAGCTCAGAGTAGAGCCCCACACAGCTTTCCCTCTTGATGTGAGCACACCTGGATGTTCAAGTGAATGTTGCAGGGAAAAAAGAAGAGGCCCAGAACTTGGCTTGCCCGTTGAGGATGGTCCCAGGTCCTAAGGTCTCTAAACAAAAGCCAGAGATGTAGGCAAAGCTCCTGCTGAAGTCATTAAGCCTCATGCACTATGTACCAACCTTAATAAAACACATTCTAGCTTACTTTTTCGAGTCATTAGCTGGTTTCTCCCTGCAGGGCTTCTGTTAACATTGGTGAAAGATCTTGGTCATTTCCGCACTGGACTATTATAGCGCTATTATTCCACTTTCAACATCCTAGGGAATCCTGGGGTTTGCAGTTTAGGGAGGCGCCGGCCGGATGTTGAAAGTGGAATAATAGCGCTATAACAGTCCAGTGCGGAAATGGCCCTTGTTAGGTTACCCCCTTCTCGCAGGTTTTCCCCTTTGAGCTAAATAATCCCCTATCTTTCAACAGAGGTACTGGCATCACGGGTGAACCACTGAGTCACCCACATTTTGGCTAACAATATCCCCATTTGGGGACTGGAAAGCTTTTCTTGTTATAAAGACTGAACAAGAACCACCCCTCCACAAAAAAAATCCTGTATTTTTGGGTGTGAGCCCCTCATTAGAGACAGAAATGTAGGCTTCATGTAACTTCTGAATATGGACAATATGCTAATTTTACAGAGAAATACATGGCTAGAGCAATTGGAACCAGTGGAATGCGCCCTCTTCTGGCACGACCTCCACACATACGGATGTGAGGTCATGGAAGCGTTGCATCCTATTATAGTCAATGGATGCAGCGGGTGTGCATCCATTGACTACAATGGGACATGATGCTCACCTCTTTTGTTTTACATGCGGGTTCCTGGAACAGAACACCCGCACATACAGTGTGTTCTCCGTATGTTTATTTGGTGTTTAGGTAAAACACAAATTGCTTGTAACTATTTCCTGATTATCAACTTTGCATGTCATGAATTTCAGGTATCTGTTATTGCCGTTTTGAAAACCTGGCAACACGAGAGTTTCTCTGAACTCCAAAAAACCTGGAAGCAAACCTGGAGGATAGAAGCTGTCCCTTCACATACACTCCTATACCCCTTCTAGCCTGGCTAGCACAACTCTAACAAGAGTTAAGAATTGCCCTGAGATTTCTATATCGTGGTGCCTGAAATCTAACATTATTATTTTTCATATTAGAAATTTGAAAAACACAGTCTTCTGTTAGAAAAATGGCTTAAAAATGGCACTGGGCTTCTGTTTTGTTTGCATAAAATGTCACATTAGAATTTTCCATACTCAGAATTTCACCTGAAAAATCAATTGTCTGCCAGAAAGAAGATAGGTTCATTCCTAAACAGTCAAATCTGGAAAGAAAAATTGGGTTCAGTTGATCCTGGAACTGTATTTTCTGGGATTAATAGATCAACTGGAAAAGAAGCACGGCGAGATATCACAATACATGACCACCACAGTAGGACTATTAGATGCACAGAAGTAGAAGAATAAAGAGATTCCGATGAAAGAGGGCTGGCTGACAAAATTGCTGGACTCAGTCAAAATGGATAAATTGACAACACTGATAAAAGAAACATCAGTTATGTCTTTTGTAAAAGACTGGGACCCTCTAATAAGCTTTTTGCAAGAAAAAGAGTATAATTTACCAGGAACAGAATTCACTGCTTAGTATGCTTGCTTATTATTTATTTATTTAGTATTTATATGCCTCTTTTTCTCTCATATTGAGACCCAAAGTGTTGGAAACGATAGCTGTAAAAGCACTAGAAGGTATTAGTAGCTATAGAAGTTTTCCTTTGAGATGACTTAAACCGAGGGTGTTGTACTTTGGCCATGTCATGAGAAGACCGGACTCGCTAGAAAAGACAGTAATGCTTGGTTATGGCAAAAGGCAGTAGGAAAAGAGGAAGACCACACTACAGAGGGCTAGACTCAATCAAAGAAGACATGTCCTTGAATATGCAAGACCTAATTCACCTGATAATAGAGTGGATTGGAGGTCTCTCATCTATAGGGTCACCATAAGTTGAGATTGACTTGATGGCAGTTAACAACAGCTACATCTAATATCTGCCCTTTGACGTCCCTCCCTAAACTGCAAACCCCAGAATTCCATAGGCTGTTGAAAGTGGAATAATAGCACTACAACAGTCTAGTGCGGAAAAGGCCTCTGAGTTAGGAAAACTGGAACCTATTTTATAAATAAGCCCATTGTTTTCTTTTTCTTTTTTTTAATGTAGTATCTAGTGTATAATATTTCTTCTTGTCTGCATTTTGCTTTATTAGCATATTTGATTGCTATACTTATATGTGGTTGCAATTTGCTGTTACCCCATTTGTTCCTGCTTTTGGGAGTTTTTTGGCTGGTTTTTGTTTTCTTTTGCTTGTGTGTATTCTTATAAAATATCTAATAAAAAAATCTGGAAGAAAAATTGGGGTGAGCAGAATTTTAGAAACATTCTTAGAGTGGCTTTTGTTGTGTGTGCATTTTAAACTGAAACCTTTTGCATTGTTGTGTTTTAATTTTGGGGCATTGTAAGAGAATAGATGATAACTCAAAGGACCTCCATATACCCTCTTAATAAAAATGTTCCATCTGTTTACAATTAATATTAATTAAATATCAATTATTATTAAAAGACACATTCTTAATAGATGACTTGCCATTATGAATAAGATGACTTCTTCTTCTTGCTATCATCATCATTACCATCATCACCATCATCAGATGTGCCCTTTAATATCTATACTAATAATTGCGTTTTTGATAGTGGATAGGTAGTTAGAGAAGAAGAGATTTTCCAAAAGAGACAGTTCAAGAACTGGGAGATCTTAGGCAGCTGGGGAAGAGAGATGGTGAAACCATTCTGACTGTGTTTGCTCCATAAATGAGGTACAACATGGATGAAAGCCGTTACAGTTGAAAGATGCCAGCAATGTCTTTCCAATGGTATTTGGTTTCCTTTCTGCACAACTTTCTTCAACAGGCTCCAGTGTTGCAACTTCCCAAGGAGAATCCTACAAATATGAGAAGCAAACCTTCTCCTGCCAACATTCAAGGGCCATTCCAGTTGAAGGTAACACTTGGGGTTTTGTTCTCCTAGCATCCGTCCTTCTGCCAAGCCAGCGATGAAGATCTCTCACCTACTCTTGCTCGCTGTGTCTTTGTTGCTCCTGGCTTCTTCAGGTAAGGAAAGAAAAGGGAGTGAAGGGAACAGGAGGCATCTTTGCCAGGGAAAGACAGAAAAGGGGACACAGGAAGACACCTCTGAGTTTACATTGCCCATAGCGTTCCCAGATGTCAGGCTCTGACTTGAAATCCCAGGACACAAAGCCTCTTCTCTGATTCTAAAGGCAAAGAGAAGGAATCTCAGGTCAAGAGGGTTGACTTGAAAAGCACGCGTATAATATTTTCCTGAGAGCCATCATGGTGTAGCGGTTTGAGCTTTGGATTACAACTCTGGAGACAAGAGTTCGAATCCCCACTCAGCCATGAAAATTCACAGGGTGTCCTTGGGCAAATTACACTCACCCTCAGAGGAAGGCAAAGGCAACTCCGCTCTGAACAAATCTTGCCAAGAAAACCCCATAATAGGTCAGCCTTTGGGTTGACATAAGTCAGAAACAACTTGAAGGCACACGACAACATTTTTTCCTTTTTCCTTTGTTAGATGTGGTTTTCCACAGCACATTTTCTTTGAATGGCATGCTCTGTGCAACTGTAGTTGATGTTTCATGTATTACGCTTCATGACATCACCAGGTTCTGCCACCCCTGACAATCACAAGGGGTCACCCCAGGTCTCAAATTTGGACTCTATAATCTCACATTTGAGAATTGAAGGAAGGGGAGGGATCCTTGTTAGCCAGGGGCACAAAGGAGGATAGGCAGACATTTCTGAATTATTTTTAGGACGTATTAAGGGGATGAAAGAAATGGCACAAGATGGTTGCTTATTTCTGACAGCTCTACAGTTTTGCCCAGGCAATGAAATAAGGCTTCAGATAAGTGTACTCTGGGATACAGGAGGTTCAGACAGTAACCCTTATTCTGAGAAGGGGGTGTCCAGCTTACAACTCTTTCTAAAAGCCATCAGAGATATATTCTAATGAACTCCCTCTGGGAGTTAAATCCAAAATGGTGTGGCCCACAGAAGAAACTGTAGTTTGGGGTGAGCTTGGAAATTCCACTTAGCACCTCCCAGAACCCCTCATCTGGTGTAGCCAATGGATTCTGGTAGCTGGTAGATGAGATCCAAAATAAATATATATTTTTTCCAAGCTGGTGGAAGCAGGGAGGTGGAAGCAGGGAGACGTGTGCCTTTGTGGGAGTCCAAGTATAGGGGGCAATATTAAGGCACTTAGCAGTGGCCTGAATTTATCCAAGTAAATAGCAAGTGCAGAGCGGGTGAGATGTATTTGGGCCAGGTTTTTACCCTTGTCCCTCACTGCCACCCTAATTTGGATCACAGAGTTGGAAAGGGTCTCATCTTGTCTCCCCACGGCCATCACTGCCGGAATCCAGGAGGTACATTGGGCCGGTGGGTGGTTGGACCAGGTGGCCCTTAGGGGTCCCCCCAGTTTCATGAACCACTCTACCCAGATTCACTTCAACGATGGAGAGCAGTTTCAGCTTTTGATGAAGTTACAGCCACCAGAAGTCCTGCACACCACAGCAAATTGCATTTAGAGAAGCAGCCTTTGGCAGACAGGCTGATCATTGTTTTTTCCCCTCCACCTTACACTGAGTGAAGCAAAGAACTTGGAGGAAACTTTCTACTTACTGACCCAAAAATTTGCAAACCCTGAAATATCTGTGTGGTTCTGCACAAAAGCAGCTCACACTCTCCAACATGTCATGGATGACAGCCAAGATACTTGTCGCCAAGCGACATCAGAGTGTGGCCAAGGTGGGCAAAAGTATTAATGAGGAAGAACACCTAAGTGCAGAGAGGCTGCAGCCATTGTTTTTTGCCTGAACCTTCCGGGAAGGGCAAGATTCTGTCCCTCCCCTTCTCTCCCTCCTGCTGAATTGAGTGCAAAGTACTTTTGCCCTTTGAACTCATTTTGTAGCAATGGAAGTAAGCAAAGGGGGGAAGTGGGAGGAGGAGAGAGAAAACTGGGATATTAGAAAAGCAGCTGGAAAAATGGGAAGGCAGAGGATTAATCAAGACTGTCCCTGGCAGACTCCCATTTGGGTGGTATGAATTTTAGACAAGCCCAGGCAGCCGCCAGAGGGTGCCAGTGACATAAAACAAGGCCCACTATAGTTGCCCACCCCTCTGGTAAAGATGTGAATTGGGATTCTGGCACTCCACTACCTACTGCTTCATTCCCCTTTATTCAAACCTAGGGAAAGGTCCTTTCTCGTGAACTTGCAACACCTAGAATTCCAGTGCCACTGGCCATGCTGGGTATAGGATTTAAGGAGCTATAGGTTTTCATAGAACCACAGAGATGGAAGAGACCCCCAAGGGCCATCCAGCCCAACCCCCTTCTGCCATGCAGGAAGACACCGTCAAAACACTCCTGACAGATGGCCATCCAGCCTCTGCTTAGAAACCTCCAAAGAAGGAGACTCCACCATACTCCCAGGCAGCAGTGTATTCTATTGCTGAACTGCTCTTACCTTCAGGAAGTTCTTCCTAACGTTTATCTGGAATCTATTTGCTTGTAGTTTGAATCCGTTACTCCATGGCTTAGTCTCCTGAGAAGCAGAAAGCAAGGTTGCTCCATCTTCCACATGATATTCTTTCAAATATTTAAACATAGTTATCATGTCACCTCTAAACCTTCTCTTCTCCAGGCCCAAATCATATCCAGCTCCCTTAGTTGCTACTCCTAGGGCATGTTCTTTACTATTTTCTCATGCTTTGATTTTTTGTTTGTTTTAAAGAGTTTTAAAGAATTTGGGTTTAACTATCTTGCTCTGCCCAAATGAACTTATGTGGGTGTCTGTCTCATGTGCAGGATTTGCCATGGAGCCACAGAATGCAGAGCAGTGTTAGCGGTCCAACGGATCTTGTTTTCGCAGATGTTACTTTCCTTTGGTGCAGAAGGGAAGATGTGGTATTCGGGAGGTTTGCTGCATCAGGTAATCTCAGCTCCCCAAATGAAAGAGCAGAGGTCTATAAACCTCTTCATGGCCACCTTTTAGATCATGTCCAGGTGACTCTGGGCAGGCTTAGAGCTGCTGTCCTAAACACTTTGGCTATACGTGCATAAGCTACCTTGAGAGCTAGCATTGGGGAAAAGGCAAGGCATAAAGGAAGGGATGGACGGACGGACGGACGGACGGACGGAAGGATAATGGAATCATAGAATTATAGAACTGGAAGGAGCCCTGTAGACCATCCAAACTCCTGCCCAATGAAGGATCTCCAGCTAAAGCATCCACAACATGTTGTTATCTCACTGGAAAAACCCTCTCCGGGGGCCTACAATTTTGATATTAAAATATGATTCAATGTGCCTGAGAGGTCATCCAGATGGGCATGTAGGCAGCAATAGTCAAAGATCAAAAACCAGGTCAGGCCAGTGAAATCCCCAGTCACGTAGCCCCAGGAGACCTCAAGATGTGTAAACCCACAATAAACAAAGGGTCCTCAGCCCCTGAGAAGCCAACTTGAAGAGATTAGCGTGTCTGCCCCAAGTTGAGCAAATATTCCATCAGGCGAAGACCATTTACATGAAGTCACACCACAAACTAACACAGCCAAAGATCCTGAGACTCTGGCAACACCTTCCAATCCCATCACACAAAGGAAATTACCATGGTGGAGCTCTGTTAGCGCTTTAGCACCCATTGTTCTCCCTGGGAAAGGATTAGACCTCCAGGTACTTTTTCCCCTACAAATAGTCCCAGCTTTTTAGTGGTTCTTTGGATCACTCCCAGTCACTCCAGCAGACTGTTGTTCTGTCTGTTGAGTGATCCCCTCAGCCCTCTCCGTGCTGAGCCCCACTTCTCCGCTGTCTTCCCAGACCCAGGACGTCAGGAAAATGTGCAGTATTACCCAAGTTGTACCCCTCCAATACTCCCCTATCCAATTTCCTCTCTTTTGTTTCTTAATAGCTCTTGGGTGCGTGTGTGCGTGATTGTGTTGATGCGTGAGCCTTGCATTCAATAAAATCATTTATTGGACATTCTTGTTTGGTTTCTGGTTTGGCCTGACCCCATAAAAACTGGGTAAAAAGACCCTGCTAGGTTACCCTGCCTCTGGCATTGCTATTGCTTGTGCTCTGGCTAGTTTTCATTCCCCATCATGTGGAGCACATTAAGGTGTCCCCCAAGGGACCCCAGAAATCAGGGTAACAATGTAGCTGTCCAGCCTCTTTTTGGAGATGTCCAGAGAAGGAGACCCTACCAATTCTCTGCGCAAATGGTTCCACTGCCAAACTGGTCTTACTGTCAAGAAGTTCCTTCTCATGTCCAGTTGAACTATTCTACCCTTCTGTAACTTAAAGCCATTAGACCTAGTCCTACCTTTCAGGGCAGCAGAGAACAGGTTTGCCACAGCTTCCTCTCTGCGACAGCCCTTGCGGTATTTAAAAGAGTGTTATCATGCCACTTCTCAGTCTTCTTTTCACCAAGCTGAACATGCCCAGTATCCTGTTTTCGGCAGCAATAGCCAAATGTTCAGGGAAGTGTGTGAAGTGCAGGAGCTGCCACGTCATCATTCTGTCCCAGTCCCTCCTCCAAAGACTAGAACAGGAATGAATCACAAGAAAATTCCCCAAAACATTAAAAAGAGCTTCTTTATTGTAAGAGCTGTTTGACAGTGGAATGGGTAGCCTTAAAAGGTGGTGGACTTTCCAGGTTTTCAGGTCATTCAACAGAGGTTGGATGGACATCTCTCAGGTGTGCTTTGGTTGTGTATTCTTTCATGGCTGGAGGTTGGACTAGATATCCCTTGTGGCCCCTTCCATCTCTAAGATTCTGTGATTCTATGATGGCACTATAATTGTGTACTGTGAATGGGTCCCGAGTCTTTGACATGTGTTGTGCAATATTGCTTTATTGTGTGAATTTTGCACAGTGTGCACGCAACATATCTCTGCAGGAGGATATGTACACTATGTGGACAGGCGATTGCGGTTTGTGTGTATAAAGTTCCATCTTCCTGAATGCCTTTTTTTTTTTTTTTTTTTGGTCTTCAGGAAGTTGGAATTCTCTACTGACCTCATACAGTCATACATTCCTAGAGCTGGAAGAGACCACAAGGGCCATCCAGTCCAACCCCATTCTGGCATGCAGGAATACACAATCAAAGCATTCCTGACAGCTGGTCATCCAGCCTTTGTTTAAAACTTCCAAAGAAGGAGACTCCACCACACTCCATGGCAGTGTATTCCACTGCTGAACTGCTCTTACCATCAGGAAGTTCTTCCTAATGTTTAGGTGGAATCTCTTTTCCTCTACCTTGAAGACATTGCTCTGTCTCTCTGGAGCAGCAGAAAACATCCTTTCAAACATTTAAACATGTCTATCATGTCCCCTCTTAACCTTCTCTTCTCCAGGCTAAACATCCCCAGCAACCTAAGGCCATTTCTGCACAAGGGGGCTGTGCTGCTATAGGACCAGGAATGCTGATCATGCTTCTGCACAATGTTGTCACCTGGCCGCTGCTATGTTGTGTCCAGACAGCACCTGCACGTGGTATCTGCAAAATGGAAAAAATCCATTTTATATCTACCATCATGGCGTGCTGCCACCCTTCCCAGCTGTATGGCAGGGCGGAAATGTGCTGGCGATGCCTCCTTCCCCAGCGCAGCAATGGTAAGTGCCCAGCTGTGCTGCGGAAGGGAGAGGCGGAACTAGCATGCTCCCTGGTACAGCATCCTGGCAAGGTGCATAGGGGAGCATTTCTGGTGCACGCCCCTCCCTGCCAGGGCTGCCACAGAAGGACTTGCTGGAGCCCCATTGTGCAGAAAGGGCATAAACCACTCCTAATAGGGCTTCATAGTTTCCAGGCTTTTTACCATTTTCATCACCCATGTCTGGACATGTTCAAAATAACCAACTCTCCCACCCCATCTTTTAGCTTCTGCAGTCCCCATTATCATGGGGATAATGGGAATCCCCATTATCACAGGAGGTATGGAATATTGCAAGCCCCTCTCTAAGATAGTAACTTCTTATGAAAGTGAAGTGACCCGTGCTGACTTTTTGCTTCTTTGTTGGTTTCCCTCCACAGGCATATAATCTAAGGGAGAATTTGGGTGTCCCGGAATCCCCCTTTGAAATAAAAGAAAGGCCCCTGCACACCAGTAGCTGCTGGATCCTATGGCATTTTCTGTTTTACCTCCACCTGGCAACTTCATCCACTTCATCTCCACAGCTTGCTTGTTAGCAAGGAAAGCAAAGCCTTGCAGCTTTCATGGTGATCCCTGTCCTTTCTTTTGCGTTTCAATTAAAGCACATTCTGAAAAAAAAAATTGCTCTTATTCTTGCCAGCGTTCCAGTGGAAACTCTGTTCTCCATCCACCCCAAGGGAAGGCATCAGGTGGCTAAGGTCACCCCCAAAGTTTGCTCAAGTAGAAAAAAAAACTTGAAGAGAAAAGCTTTTCCTCTACTGGATGCAGATGGGAAAAAGAACTCAATGCAGATCAAAGCTTGGAAGCTATTTTTTTTATCAGTCCCAAAATCTAAAATAGTTACTTTCTCAAGATCTGATCAAGACTGAATAGCACAGTTCATCCGGCTTGCTCAGGTCCTGTAGATTCTTCTTTGGTTGAGTCTATCCCCTCTAATGAGGTCTTCCTCTTTTCCTTCTGCCTTCTCCCTTAACTGGACATGATTGTCTTTTCTCGTGAGTTACGCCTTCTTGTGATATGGCCAAAGTACGACAGCCGCCATTTCATCATCTTGGCTTCGAGGGAGAGTTCAGACGTGATTTACTCTAGGACCCATTTGTTTGTCTGTTTAGAAGTCCAGACGGACAGAGAACTATAGAAAATAAGGGAGGAGGTAGGGAATGGAATGGACTGGAAGGATGGGCCTCTGAGCTCTGCATTGCAACGTTGTGTTGCAATGCAGTTTTGTGGCAAGCCCATTGGTGAGGTCATCTCCTGTCTTGGACTATATTCCAACATGTCCACCAGAACAGGAGGTCTGTCACATTTCCTATCTGGCCATGTTGGCTAGGATGTCATAATCTCCAACACTGCACAGATAAAAAGCAAGACACGTGTGGCCAAGAAACATCTGAGTGTAGTCAAGATGGCCAAAATAGGAACACACGAGCTAAGCACTTTTGCTTCTGCCTGAATCTACTGGGAAGGGCTAAATTTTGCCCTGTTCTCTCCTCTCTACCCTTGCTGAATTAAACTGAGCACAGAGTACTCTTGCCCTTTGAACTCAGCTTGCTGCAATCGAAGGAAGTTGAGGAGAAAAAGCGGAAGTGGGTAGAGGAGAGATTTTAACATCAGCTGCAAAAGTAGACAACAGAGTATTACAGTCAGCCCTCCACATTCGCTACGGTTAGGGGTGCTGGATCCACACAAAAGTGGACAAATTGTAAATTTCAAAATGGGGGGGGCATGGTAGGGAGAGTAGGCATGGTGGAAAGGGCTACCCACCCTGGTCGGAACAGCCAAGGGGGTGGGGGGTACAGGGGAGAAATAGAAAGAGTCAAGGGGCAGATATAGACCTACAAGATATACCTAGAGTTGTCAAGACAAAAACGTAGAATCATGTCTGGGCGACCCACAGAATATGGTTTTGTTTTTTGTCTTTTTCTTTCGTTTTGTAGGAACAATGTGAGATTAAGACTCTGGAAGACGCAGAATTCGAGAAATAGTTCTGGAGAGAAGGGTATAAAAATTAAGTTGCCAGTATAACAGAACAGAAAAATCCATAATAGGAACTTAGGAAGGACAATTGCTTTTCTTTCTCTTTTTTCTCTTCTTCTTTAATAACCACTAGTAACACAATGAATGCGATTTTAATTGATATATACACACACACACACACACACATATACATACACAGACACAGACACAGACACAGACACACACACAAATATTGGCCCCTGCCTATATCACAAACTCTCCTGGGGCTGAAAAAAGAAATCCTGCCTAGGCTTAGAAACTCAGGTCTAGTTCTAGAAATTCACAAGAAATACACCATGACAGGAAGTCCATCCCATGGATTTTTATTTTTCAGACGCACCAAGTCCAGCTATAGCTCCTGGCTAACCCCAGGGCTTCAGGCCAGTCTAGATGGACTTCCCTTTCCTCCAGCCCAGGTGGGGAGGTGGGTGAACTTAACCTGCCTCTCCTGCTGGAGGTCATTGTGGGGGTCACAGAGGGGCTGTGGTCAAACTGCAGAGGACCTTTGTGATGCCAGAGTGACCTCAGTGGCAGAGAGGGAGGGAGGGGGTCCTGAAATAGCCCAGCCGGGAAGGAGGCTTTCAGAGTAGCTGCCTGCACCCGGCATCATGGAGGACTCCTTGGAGGCCACCTCAGACAGCTACGATTGGCTGGCCTGGTCGCTGTTTGGACTTGGCTTCCTACTCCGCATACTTTTCCTTCTCGAAAGTGTAATAAATTCTTCGTTAAGACGCAGGCTCTGGATGGGGACTGGGTTGCATTTCAGATCCTAGTTGTGGGTGCAGAGAAGTGTATCATCCATACAGAACAGACTCTGGCTGCAGAGCTGATTCGGATCAACAAGAACCACAGAATTGGGGAGGCCTTGGCTCCCAACAGGAGGGCGAAGAAGCTGGGTGTGTTCCTTTTTTGGATCCCCACTGCCAGAAGCCTCTAAGAAACCAAGCCACTGGCCATGCCAGCTGGAAATGATGGGAGGTCTGGTTCAGAAAGTCACTTTTCCTAGCCATCTTTCTAAGGTGCCCCATTTCTTCTTCTTTTCTCCTTCGAATGCTAGACTTGAAGGGGGACTTCTAAGGGGACTACTCCAGCTCCATTTGCACCGAAGGTTGGAGGGAACACTCAGAACCTCGTCCAGGTTTTGGTTGAAGTGGTTCTTTACTTTCAAGCCAATTTTTTATGTTTTAGTTACAATTCTGCACTTGATCTGCATTTCATTATTCTCAGCTGCGTGCACCTATCTATTATTTTTAAAAGTAGAGGAATTAGTAGGAATTGAAAAGTAGAGGACTTCCTCTAATTCAGCAGAGAAATTAGAAGTATGCTTCGGGCATCCAAAGAAATAGAGGTGGCCCTGCTGGAGCAGCGGTGGCATCAGAAAGGGCAACCAGGGTCACCTTTCTATGTCTTGTCCCCAGACTGATGGTGTGTCAGTGGAATCCCCGCCATGGGCAGAGCCCCTAAAGGCAGTCTAATTATTTGGGGATGGGAAGCAGAAAAACTACTAAGCAGCTTTCTCCAGTACTAACCAAATAAACTGGTAAAACTCTACTGCCATTTTGACATCTCTATTGTGAGCTTGATTGCTTTTTTTTTTCTATGCAACAAGACTCTGCTGCTGTCTATTGTAACAGTGGCAAGAAGAAGAAGAAGAAGGAGAAGGAGAAGAAATCTAAGGATGTGACTGAACAGACAAGCAAGCAGACCCTCTCCCTAAATCCTTTGGAGAAACCTTCTCTCATCATACGGTTCAGTCCTACAGCAATTGGGCATTGGCCCACTTCTGGGAACATGGTGCTTCTTTCATCCCAAGGAACCGGTCCATCCACCCTGTATCCCTCTTGATTGCAGGCGCCTCGGAAAGAGCCAGGGGCACCTGCAGAAATTGGACAAGAACACAGAGTAGAAAGAGAGACTCCCAAAACAGGTGAGCAGTCCCTCTGGAGTGGGCTTTTGCATGGGGACAGGAAGAAGCCCTCGGCCAAATCACGGGTACAATTAAGAGCTCCAGGAGTGGAATCATGGCCCACCCCAACACCAGCAGGTATCAAGCGTGAGAATTCAGCACCTAGACCCACAACATAGTCCACCTCTGCACTGAACAAACCATAGAGCTTTGCTCTGCGCTTCCTCAGGTTGTCTGAATAGGAGCTCTTTCTCTCCCAACAAACCTGAGACAAGAATCCTGGAATAGTTTTCGGATAGTTTTAATGGGTGACTGGGAGGGAAAGAAAAAAAGAGGAGGCACTTGTGGGTAGACGAGACGACTACCACCCTCCCTGGTTTAGTAGTTTCTATACTGATTCAAAAAACATGTTTAGATCCCTCACTTGCTGGGACAACGGAATCCAATTCAGAATAGGAGTTCTAACCTCTTTCTTTCACTTCTTTAAACCCTTCCCCATCCTACACAGCATTTCACACTCCTCACCCAACACCTCCATGGAGTATTTAGTCTCCCTACGCAGCCGGGCTGAGTCTGCAAGAGAATCTCCCACGGTCCCACCCTCTGCATCCAAGACTTCTTTGCTGGATCTCATCTCCCCCTGCAGCTGTGACTGTGCCTCAGCAGGAGATTCTCACAAGATCTGGCCAACAGCATCCAACACCTCACTGGATTCCATCATCTCCCTGTGCAGCTGGGCTGGATCAAGAAAAGAATCTTTCAAGATTCTACCCTGTGCCTCTCAGACCTCTTTAAGGGCTCTCATCTCCCCCTGCAGCTGTGATTGCACCTCAGCAGCAGATTCTCCCAAGATCCGGCCAATGGCATCCAACACCTCATTAGATTCCATCATCTCCTTGTGCAGCTGGGCTGGATCATCAAGCAGAGAATCTCCAAAAATCCAACCTTTTCAATCCAAGATCTCCTTGGCAGAGGTCATCTCTCCTTGCAGCTGTGATTGGTCCTCAGAAGGAGATTCTTCTAGGATCCCACACTCAACATCCAACACATCCGTAGATTCCATCATCTCCCTCTGCAACTGGGCTGGGTCATTATCAAGAGGTGCCCCCTCTAGGGACTGGGCTCCTAAAACACTCTCCTCCCTAGCACATAACAACAGCTCTCAGAGTTGGCAGAAACACCAGGGCAAGGGGCAATTCCAAGAGTCTCCCCAGAAGCCCCACTCCGATCTCAATCTCAGCTTTGAAGTCCGTCGGAAGGAGCTGCAGAGGCAACTGGGGGGATCCCCACTTCAGTCTGACTCCACCAGCAGCCTGACAGCTGCCTCTCTCCCCTGGCACTCCACAGTCACAGGGAAAAGAAGCCCTCACTACCTGGAGAGGCATGGGAGCCAGATCAACGTTCTTGGCCACAATCAGCATGATTTCCTGGAGAGACACATCACAAAGAAACATCAGGACTATGATGCACTTCCATCACCCAGGCTTTTCAGCCCCAAGGACAAGAAATTGCCTTCCATCACCCAAGCGAATTCTTATGGTGGACAGCCCTACCAGGGCGGAGTGGGATGGCAACCAAGTCACCAGAAGCCCCCCTTCCAATATCACAAGGAATCTATGGAGGAACTGGGGATGCTCCCATGCCATACCCACAAGAAAGGTCAGGAGGAGGAAGATGTGGTACCATTGTTGCAGAACTCTAGCCCAAAAGCTGAAACCCAGGTTCTCATTGCTCTGGGAGATGTTCAGAATTGGCAGCAGAACCAAGTTGAGGTGAGTCTCAAAAATCTTCACCAGAAACCTCCACTCCATCTCCAGATGGGACGTAGTAAGGAGCCAGTGTTCCTCAACTGGAACGTCCCCAATAAACATCAGGAAACTGATGGGACATCATCACAGCCAGTTTGTAAATCAAAAGCCAAGACTCAGGCTGCCACTGATAAGGGTTGGCAGTCCGAGGCTGCTGCGAGGGCCCAAAGGTTTCAATAGAAGCCATCCTCCCATCCTCAGATGGAACATACTGAAGAGAAGTTCTTGGTCAAGTGCAACATCCAGAAAGAAACTCAGGAGAGAGATGCAAGACCAGTGCAGGGGTCATCCAGCCCAAAGGACAAGACCCAGGCTGTCATACCTCATGCAGATGCTCCGAGTGGAGAGCAGCACTATGTGGGCCCCCAAAACCTTCACCAAAAGTCACTGCCCTATCCCCAGATGGCAAACAAGGAGCAGCAAGTCTTCCTGAAATTGAATATCCTCAGAAAATATGAGGAGACAAATGGGATACCTTTGCAGCTGGCCTCCAGCCCAAAAGCGAAGACTCAGGCTGCCGTTGATGTGGGTTGGCAGCATCAGGCTACTGCGAGGGGCCAAAAGTTTCAGCAGAAGCCACCCTCCCATGCTCAGATGGAACACACTGAAGAGCAGGTCTTGCTCAAGCGCAACATCCAAAAACAAAATCAGGAGAGAGATGTGATGCCAGAGCATGAGGCATGACCAAAACACAGACTGGCATCACTCAGGCTTCACAACCATTCCAAGGCAGAAATGGCCTCCAACACAAGCCTCAGTCCTCCCCACTCATGGAAATCACCAAGGAGCAGGGGGTACTTGAGTGGAATCTCCAGGCCATATACCAGCAGAAAGACACCATGCCTTCCCAGTTGACCTCTGGCACCAAGACACAAGTTGACATCACTCTGGATCCGACAGGCACCCAAGATTTACAGCCACACCAGCTTCAGAAGGGTCTGCAGGAGATTCAACAGAAGCCCAACTCCTGTCCCCACACTGATCCTGATCTGTGTCAGAAAGTGCCAAAGAGACAATCCGGAGGAGCCCCATTCCACTCTGACTCCATGCCAAGACTGATCCCAGATGATCTTTCTTTGGGGCCAGACACTCATACAGTTCCTCCTACTTACAGGAAGGCAGGAGTAGTGTCAGTTTGCTTTTCTACAAGAAGCAGATATTGACTGAGTGGGACACCAAGAAGGTACACCAGGAGAGGGATGCACTGCCTTCAGCCCAGGCTTCCAGCCCACTGGGGAGGACAGCCTTACCCACATCTGATTCCAAGAGCAGGCCAAGCTCCCCTTCTCCCTTCCTGCACCCTGTTGGGAAAGGCAAAGGCAGCCCTGCCCTTATTTGGGACAGACAAAATAAGGCCCAGGCTGCCATGGCCAACATCTCCCTGGAAGACACACCACAGTGGAGCAGCCAGCAACTCCCCCAAGCTACTGGCTCCAAGGACAAGTCCTGTCACCCTTCCCTGCCTAAAACCATTTTGAAGTCCCTGGATAAGGAGGAGGTCATGAAGGACTTGCAGATGCAGATGGCCAAGGAATTGGAGCACACAGGGGGAGGAGCCAGCTAGGGGGGAGGAGTCTTATTAGGAGCTCCCAACGGCCCTCTAGCACATTCCCCAGAGGAGAGAGCAGAGGGGGAGCTGGGTCTGTAAAGACATCCTAGACCACGTGTGTTTACAGGCTTGTGGGGCAGTGCTTGTTTGTCTGTTTGTTTGCTTGTTTTTGTTTAGTCTCCTTGTGCTGGCCGTGTGCTCTCCCTGAGCACACGGTCTGACTAACGAGGGGGAGGAGCCAGCTAGGGGGGAGGAGTCTTATTAGGAGCTCCCTCTACTTCAATCCTTCAAGTTTAACCCTTCACAATCAGTAGAGTAGACGTAGCTTATACAGCTGAATTTCAGAAAGAAAGCCCAGTTATTCTTTCTAGAACTGCTTCCTGTACTACTGTCTGTAGTATCTAGGATGGAAGGTGAGGGAGCTGCCGCGGTCACCTGTAGCACTTGTGGGATGTTCCTTTTCTTGCCACAAGATGTTGTCGGGTACACCTGCGCCAAGTGCAAGCTGGTGACATTCTTGGAGGAGAAGATTTGCCAGCTGGAGGCACGAGTTTCTAATCTTCATCTTATTAGCGAAGGTGAGGAGTTTTCGGATAGGGCAGAGAAGACGTACCAGAAGACCGAATGCATGGAGGAGCTGCCAGATCAGGAAGTCAACACACTGTGCCAGGAAACGGAGGCTTGGAGGAATGTCACACGGAGGAGCAGAAGGTCCAGGAAGGTAACAGAGACTCTCAACCTACACAATTGCTTCAAAGTTCTTGGCCTTACGAATGATGAGGAGCACCAGGAGGAGGGAACAGAATGTCCACAAGAAGGAATCCAACTTTGGCAACGGGAACTAGATCAACGCTCCCAGTCTCAACAGAATGCCCAGGCAGTCCTAGAAGAACATGCTCGTTGAGGAACCCCGGACAAGCCTCAGAGGAGGTGAGTTCTGGTTGTTGGTGACTCCTTGCTCAGAGGAACCGAAACAGCAATTTGCAAACCAGACAAGCTCAATCGAGAGGTCTGCTGTCTTCCTGGGGCCAAGATCAACCACATAACGGAGAGGCTAACCAGGCTGGTCAAGCCCACTGACCATAAGCTCCTCATTTTTGTTCACATCAGAACCAATGACACTGCAAGGAGCAGCTTTTACCACATTGCAAAGGACTACGAGCTTATGGGGATGAAGCTTAAGGACCTTGGTGTGCAGGTGGTCATTTCGTCTCTCCTCCCTGTTCAAGGATATGGCGCACAAAGGGAAAGGGCAGTAGCAGAGGTCAACAACTGGCTCCACACATGGTGCCGCCAGCAACGGTTTGGGTTTTTGGAACACGGCCTGAATTTCCATGAACGTGGACTTCTGGCAAGGGATGGGCTGCACCTCACGAAACTTGGCAGGAATGTTTTTGCAAACAATCTCGCAAGGAGGATTCAGAGGTCTTTAAACTAAGTTCCGCTGGGGAGGGAGACAATATTATTCAAGGCCAGGACTCGGCGAGTGCAGGGGGAAAAGGCCCAAATGATATTGGCCAAGTAGTACAAGCGGCCAGTGGCGGGAGGAGTAGAAACTATAGTACAGGACTTGCAGGAAGGGCCCAGGGACTTAAGTGTCTCTACACTAATGCACAGAGTATGGGAAACAAGCAAGATGAACTTGAACTCCTAGTACAACAAAATAAATATGATTTGATAGGCATCACTGAGACCTGGTGGGATGAGTCTCAGGATTGGAATGTAGGAATAGAGGGGTATAGCCTATTTTGTAAAAATAGACCAAACAAGAAAGGAGGAGGAGTAGCCTTGTTTGTCAAGGATGTTTTCACCTGTGAAGAGATCCGTGACTTAAACCGAGAAAGCCAGGTCGAGAGCATCTGGGTAAGAATTAAGAGAGCGAGAAACAATAGGGATATTCTGGTGGGGGTTTACTACAGACCTCCAACCCAGACTGAGGACCTTGATGACGCCTTCCTCAACCAAATGACTGCACATTCAAAAAAGAGAGATACAGTAATAATAGGAGATTTCAATTACCCGGATATATGTTGGCAGTCAAACTCTGCCAAGACAGCAAGGTCCAGCAAGTTTCTTGCTTGTCTTGCAGACAATTTCATGGTCCAGAAGGTGGAAGAGGCCACAAGGGGATCAAATATTCTAGATCTGATCCTGAGCAATAGGGATGACCTTGTTAATGAGGTAGAAGTGGTTGGATCTTTAGGGGGGAGTGACCATGCCCTATTGGAATTTGGCATTCAGTGGGAAGGAGAAGATAAGTGTAGCCAGACACTCATCTCATATTTTAAAAAAGCGGACTTC
The DNA here is from genome assembly GCA_030412105.1 of Cyclura pinguis. Taxonomy (NCBI): domain Eukaryota; kingdom Metazoa; phylum Chordata; class Lepidosauria; order Squamata; family Iguanidae; genus Cyclura; species Cyclura pinguis. The sequence continues at coordinate 7,959,144 of CM059599.1, read as the reverse complement.
TGTAAACTTAAGGAGCTGCTGGCTGGAATTCCATGATCAAGAATAGTGAAAGAGAAAGGAGTTCAGGAGGCATGGGAGTTCCTTGAAAGGGAGATACTGAAGGCACAGTCTAAAACTGTGCCAACAAGGAGGAAAAAAGGAAGGCATATGAAGAAACCAGAACGGTTGACTAAAGAACTCTGAGCTGAGCTAAGTGTTAAGAGAAACGTGTACAGGAAATGGAAGAAGGGGGAAACCACCAAAGAAGAATTTAAGCAAGTAGTTAGGAGATGTAGGGAGGAGGTCAGAAAGGCTAAAGCACAGAACGAACTTAAGCTGGCCAGAGACATCAACTTGTGCTCTGCGCTAATTCCCTCCCCGTTGTTTGAGCACATTTAGGTGTCCCTCCTGGGACCCCCAGAAATCAGGGTAACAAGAGGCAGAGATTTTTCCAAAACAGACAGTTCCAGAACTGGGGGATCTTAGGCAGCTGGGGAAGAGAGATGGTGAAACCATTCTGACTGTGTTTGCTCCGTAAATGAGATGTGACATGTATGAAAGCTGTTACAGTTGAAAGATGCCAGCAATGTCTTTCCAATGGTATTTGGTTTCCTTTCTGCACAACTTTCTTCAACAGGCTCCAGTGTTGAAATTTCCCAAGGTGAGTCTTACAAAGATGAGAAGCAAACCTTCTCCTGCTAACATTCAAGGGCCATTCTAATTGGAGGTAACACTTGGGGTTTTGTTCTCCTAGCATCCGTCCTTCTGCCAAGCCAGCCATGAAGATCGCTCACCTGCTCTTGCTCGCTGTGTCTTTGTTGCTCCTGGCTTCTTCAGGTAAGGAAAGAAAAGGGAGTGAAGGGAGTAGGAGGCATCTTTGCCAGGGAAAGACTGAAAGGTGGACACAGGAAGACACCTCTGAGTTTACATTGCCCATAGCGTTCCCAGATGCCTGATTTGAAATCCCAGGACACAAAGCCTCTTCTCTGATTCTAAAGGCAAAGGGAAGGAATCTCAGGTCAAGACGGCTGACTTGAAAAAGGTTCATATAATATTTTCCCGAGAGCCATCATGGTGTAGTGGTTTGAGCTTTGGATTGCAACTCTGAAGACCAGAGCTGCAATGGACCACTCTCAGCCATGAAAATTCACAGGGTGTCCTTGGGCAAATTACACTCACCCTCAGAGGAAGGCAAAGGCAACTCCGCTCTGAACAAATCTTGCCAAGAAAACCCCAGAATAGGACAGCCTTTGGGTTGACATAAGTCAGAAACAACTTGAAGGCACGCAACAACAACATTTTTTTGTTAGTTAGATGTGGTTTTCCATTGTTTGAATGGCATGCTCTGTGCAAGTGTAGTTGATGCTTAATGTATCATGGTTCATGACATCACCAGGTTCTGCCAGCCATGACATCACAAGGGGTCACCCCAGGTCTCAAATCTTGGCCCTATAACCTCACAGTTGAGGATTGAAGGAAGGGGAGGGACCTTTGTTAGCCAGGGGCACGAAGGAGGACAGGCAGACATTTCTGAATTATTTTTTGGCCATGCCGAGGGGATGGAAGAAACGGCACAAGATGGCTGCTTATTCCTGACGGCTCTGTTGTTTTACCCAACCAATGAAATAAGGCTTCAGATAAGCATACTGTGGGATACAGGAGGTTCAGACAGCAATCCTTATTCTGAGAAGGGGGCACCATTTTACAAATCCTTCTAAAAGCCATCAGAGGCATATTCTGGTGAATTCCCTCCAGGAGTTGATTCCAAAACCGCAGGGCCCACAGAAGAAAGCGTAGTTTGAGTGAGCTTGGAAAGTCCACTCAGTACCTCCCAGAATCCCCCAACTGGTTTGGCCAGTGAATTCTTGTTGCTGGTAGTTGTGATGCACGCTCTAGCTAGAACACATTGCTCATTTCTTTGACAAAGCTTGGATGTGGAAGCAGGGAGACGTGTGGGCTTGTGAGAGTCCAAGTAGAGGTGGCAATATTAAGGCACTTAGCAGTAGCCTGAGTTTATCCAAGAAAATAGCAAGTGCAGGGTAGGTGAGATGTATTTGGACCCGGTTTTTACTCTTGGCCCCCAATGGAGCCCTGATTTGGATCACAGAGTTGGAAAGCGTCCCATCTTGTCTAACCCCCCGATCAGTGCCAGAATCCAGGAAACACGCTGCACTGGCAGGGGGATGGACCAGGCAGCCCTTGGAGTTCCTCCCAGTTTCAGGGACCACTCTACCCAGATTCACCTCAACGATGGAGAGCAGTTTCCGCTTTTGATGAAACTACAACCACCAGGAAGCACTGCACACCACAGCAAACTGCATTAAGAGATGCAGCCTTGGGCAGGCAGGCTGCTCATTTTTTTTCCCTCCACAAGACACTGAGTAAAGCAAGGAAGTTGGAGGAAATGTTCTGCTTGTCCAAAGATTTGCAAACCCTGAAATATCTGTTTGGTTCCGCGTAACAGCAGCTGACACCCTCCCACATTACACAGATGAAAGCCAAGACGTGTGTAGCCAAGGTGGGAAAAGTTATTAATGAGAAAGAACACACAAGTGAAGAGAGGCTGAGACAATTGGCTTTTGCTTGAACCTACTGGGAAAGGCAAGATTCGGTCCCTCCTTTCCTCTCCCTCCTGCTGAGTTAATGTAGTGCAAAGTACTTTTGCACTCTTGATTTTCTTTGCAGCAATGGAATTAAGCAGAGGACAAACGAGGAAAGTGGAAGGAGGAGAGAGAAACTGGGATGTTTGAAAAGCAGTTGAAAAAGTGGCAGAGCAGAAGATTAATCAAGACTGTCCCTGGCAGCATGGGACATTAGGGCAGTATGAATTTTAGGTGGTCCCTGCAGCCTCCGGAGGGTGACAGGGACATAAAACAAGGCCCACTACAGTTGCCCACCCCTCTGGTAAAAGATGTGAATTGGGATTGTGCCACTCCACTACCCACTGCTTCTCATCCCTTTATTCAAACCTGGAAAAATGTCCTTTCCTGTGAACTTGCAACACCTAGAATTCCACAGCCATGGCTATATGACTTAAGAAGCTGTAGGTTTTCATAGAACCATAGAGCTGGAAGAGACCCCAACGGCCATCCAGCTCAACCCCATTCTACCATGCAGGAAGGCACTATCAAAGCAATCCAACCCAACAGATACCCATCCAGCCTGTGTTGAAAAACCTCCAAAGAAGGAGACTCTGCCACACTCCCAGGCAGCCGTGTACTCCACGAACTGCTCTTGCCATCAGGAAGTTCTTCCTAATGTTTAGCTGGAATCGCTTTCCCTGTAGTTTGAAGCCATTGCTCCATGTCATAGTCTCCCAAGCAGTAGAAAACAAACTTGCTCCATCTCCCATATGACATTCTTTTAAATATTTAAATATTTTAGTATGGCAATCATGTCACTGCTAAACCTTCTCTTCTCCAGGCTAAATATCCCCAGCTACCTCAGCCGCTCCTCCTGTGATAAGAAAGGAGGGAATACCTGACACCTGGAAAGAAGCTAATGTAGTTCTAATGCCCAAAGAGGGAAGAGATTTAACAGACGTTAAGAATTACAGACCTATTTCATTATTAAATACAGACTATAAAATTTTCGCTACAATTTTGGCAGAGAGACTTAAAAAGGCTCTTCGAGAAAATATACACGAAGATCAGAATGGTTTTTTACCAAGGAGAATGTTGCGAGACAATATCAGGACAGTGTTAAATATAATTGAGTACTATGAGAAACACAATGAAATAAAATTGGCAATGATATTTCTAGATGCGGAAAAGGCCTTTGATATGATTAATTGGACATTCTTGAAGACAGTCATTAAACAGACAGAAGCTAAAAATAGTTTTATTTCTTGGATTGAAGCAATATATAGTCAACAACAGGCAAGACTGATTATTAATGGAGAGAGAACAAAACAGATTGAACTACATAGAGGAACAAGACAAGGCTGTCCCTTATCTCCCTTGTTATTTATTATGACACTGGAAATACTCAACAATGCTATAAGGGAAGACAAAGCAATAAGAGGAGTTCAGATAAAGAAATATCAGTATAAACTTAAAGCATTTGCAGATGACTTGGTCTTGTTTCTTGATGATCCCCTCAGTAGCATCCAAGAATTGACGGACATTGTTCAAAAATATGGAGAATTTTCTGGTTTTAAGATTAACAAGGAAAAAACTGTGCTTCTAACAAAAAATATGAGGGAGATAGAAGAGAAGGAGCTTACACATTTAACAGGTTTCAATAGAGAACAAAAAGCAAAATATCTGGGTGTCTGGATTACAAAAAGAAATAATGAACTATTTCAGAATAATTATGAAAAAAAATGGAAAGAGACAACCAAGGATATGGAGATGGACTCTAATGCAACTATCCATGATGGGAAGAGTGGCTGTTATAAAGATGAATGTACTTCCAAAGATGAATTATCTCTTTCAAAACCTTCCTATCATCATAAATACCAAGCCTTTTATACAATGGAAGAGAGATTTAACCAAATGTATACGGCAGGGAAAAAAGCCAAGAATAAAATGGAATATCATGACAGATCTAGCAGGAAGAGGAGGGTTGGGCTTACCAGACTTGCAGATATATTACAAGGCAGCGGCATTCACTTGGATTAAAGACTGGATGGATCTACAAAATACAAGAATGCTGACATTAGAAGGAGCTGATTTAAGGATGGGTTGGCATGCCTATATGTTCTATGGGGAAGCAGCGGTAGACAAAGATTTTACGCATCGTTTTGTAAGAAAATCATTACTTAAAGTATTGACTGACTATAAGAACAAGAACATTAGGCAGCTACCTACATGGATTTCCCCTCAGGAAGCCTTCTTTGGAAGATGGACAGATTCAGATAAATGGTTTTGTTATGATGACATATTGGAAAAGACAAATTTGAAGACTTTCAAGATGAAATCAAGAGAAAAATTGAAAGTAGAAGGAATAAAGTTAAATTGGTTTCCTTACAGACAGTTAACTGAGAGATTCCAGATGGACGTGAAAACTTATGGAATAGAACAAAAGGAGCAAGGAGGAATATTGAAGCTATCGTGTGATAGCTTCACACCTACTATCACACTTATGTTACTGCCCTGGCTAGCCCGAGCTTTGGGGGATATAAAAAGATATCTCTTGATATCGATAATTCAGCTTCACATACTCATTCCCTTCCACGTGCTTGCGAGGCCCCCCAGACAAGCACGCACGCAGGCTCAGCCGATAATCGCCATAATATTCCAAAACAATACAGGCAGGCCAGAAATAGCCGACTCGCAGCTTTAGGAGACCTCAAGGCAAGTGCCTCCATTAGGTCTGCACGCAGCTTTCAAAAGATCCCCTGCCCCGCGCTGGCAGCTTGATGATCTGACTATACAACGCTCAGGTACTCCGCGTTTGCATACCGGCTATCCTATTGACAATTTGGCTGTAACTCAATCATTCAAATTCGGACCTTTCCAAGGCTTTGTCTCCAGCCCCAAATCTATTGTTTTCCCCAAGTCCGACCTAGCCTGCGGTCACAATTCTCCTTATAAAAACCCCTGACTTTGAGCGCTTCCTCGGATCGCTCTTGGCTTCCATCCCACCTTGCTGTCGCTTTGTCCAGCGAGCCTTCCCCTCAGCTCCACGTGCTGAGATCCACGCTCCCCAGCTTCTCCGCTTCCAACCGGGCTTCAGGACAGGTGAAGTGTCACCCAAACCAACAACTCCTCTAAAAAACCCCTCTATCCTACTCCAACCTTTATTTCGTTAGTTATCTTGTGTGAATGTGCCGCGTACACTGTTTTGATTGTGTTTTAATAAAACATCATTTATTATTTCAACTTCTGTGTGCTCCTTGACTCGGCCTGACCCCGTAGACATAGAGTTCAAGATCCTGCTAAGTTACCCTGCCGCTCGTATCGCTAAAGCAGTGCTCAGAGCTAATCTTCCCCACCTTTTGTTGAGCACATTTTGGTGTCCCTCACGGGACCCCCAGTAAACAGGGTAACACTTATATCAAGAGATTTTACAACAAGAAAGGGAAGAGGAGACAGTCAAATCGACTATGATATTGTGGGCTCAAAATGTCAGACATTCAATTCAATTAGAGTGCTGGGAACAGAGCTGGCAACGGACTCAGAAATTTACTGCAGCTCAGAACCTAAAGGAGAATTATTATAAGCTATTTCATAGATGGTACATGACACCAGAAAAGTTAAAGAAGATATATAATACGGGAACAGGGCAATGTTGGAAGTGTCAAGAGAATGTCGACACACTATTTCATATGTGGTGGTCACGTCCTAAGGCTAAAAAGTATTGGAATGAAATACATAATATGATATGTACAATACTGAGGGTTCAATTCGATAAGATACCTGAATTATACTTATTAAATATGACACATATGTTAGATGGAACTATTGTAAAAAAAATTGGAGAATAATATTGTATATGATCATGACAGCTCGTATTGAATATGTAAGGTTATGGAAAACCTACAATAGAGCACTGGTGGGCAACATTTAATGAAAATCGAAATGCAGATATAGTCTCTCAGAGACTAAAAGGAAAATCAGATGATGACATTAACAAAGAATGGCAAATTGTCCTGGATATGGGTTGGGTTTTGACAGTAAATAATACTTAATTCATGGTAGTATGTGTAGCTAGAAGGAGAAAATCAAGGAAATATTATGGAACATGTAAAGTTGGATTGAAATGCAGGAACTATCTTTAAATAATAACAATTTATTGTGATGCATAAAGTTAACATGTCAATGATAGAACAGTTAATGGAATCCAGAGAGGTGTGGAAGATAGCTGTAACAATTCACTAAAATGGACAATGAGAAATGTTTGTTTTATATGTCGGAACCATAATAAAATTATTTAAAAAAAACCCATCTTCCTGTGTCCTAATGACCATACGTGTGTGTCTGTCTCTGCCCACGTGCAGGATTTGCCTCCAAGCCACAGGATACACGGCAGTGTCACCAGGCCAACGGAACCTGCAGGCTTCACAGGTGTCGCTATCCTTTGGTGCGGAATGGAAGATGTGGTTTCCGGCGGATTTGCTGTGTCAGGTAATCTCAGCTCCCCAGATGAAAGAGCAGAGGGCTATAGACTTCTTCATGGCCACCTTTTTGATACTGCTTGGAGGTGCTGGCCTAAACACTTTGGCTGGGATCCTTACATATGCATAAGCTACCTTGAGAGCCAGTATTAGGAGAAAGGCAAGGCATAAAGGAAGGGATGGAGGGATTATAGGGTCATAGAATCATAGAGTTGGAAGGGGCTCTGTGGACCATCCAGCCACCTGCCCAATGCAGGAACTCCAGCTAAAGCATCCCCAGCAGGTAGCCGTCCAGCCTCTTTTGGAAGATGTCCAGATAGAAGGAGAACCCACCATTTATCTATGCAAATAGTTCCATTGCCAAATTGCCCTGACTGTCAAGAAGTTCCTTCTAATGTTCAGTCGAATATTGCTACCCTCCTGTAACTTAAAGCCATTAGACCTGGTCCTGCCTTCTAGGGCAGCAGGCTTCCCACTGCCTCCTCTCTGTGACAGCCCTTGAGCTATTTCAAAGAGGGTTATCATGCCACTTCTCAGTCTTCCCATCACCAAGCTGAACGTGCCCAGTGTCCTGTTTTTGGCAGCAACTGCCCAGAGCTCAGGGGGTGGGAGAGAAGTGCAGGAGCTGACAAGTGACCTCCCTGTCCCAGTCCAGCCCTGTCCTTCCTCCAAAGACTAGGACAAGAATGAATTCAGAAGAAAAGAGAAACATTGGAAAGAGCTTCTTGATTGTAAGAGCTGTTTGACCGTGGAATAGGCAGCCTTAAAAGGTGGTGGGCTCTCCAGGTTTTCAGGTCTTTCAACAGAGGTTCAATGGGCATTTTTCAGGAGTGCTTTGGTTGTATATTTTTTCATGGTTGGGGGGATCCCCACTTCCGTCACACTCCACAAGCAGCCTTACCCCCGCTTCTCCCCCCAGCACTCGACAGTCAGAGGCAAAAGAAGCCCTTTCTACCTTGGTTGGGGATTGGATTAGATGGCCCTCGTGGCCCCTTCCACCTCTAAGAGTCTGTGATTCTATGATGGCACTTTAATTGTGTAGTATGAAGGGGTCCTGTGTTATTGACATGTGTTGTGCAATATTGCTATATTTTGTGATTTTGCACAGTGTGTGTGGAACATATCTGTGCAGGAGGATATGTACACTGTGCTGAGGGGAGGTGGATTGCAGCCTATGTGTGCAAAGTAACACTCCCATCTCCCGGAATGCTTTTGTTTTGTTTGGTCATCAGGGAAGCTGGAATTCTTTGCTGACCTCATATAATCATACATTTCTAGAACTGGAAGAGACTCCAAGGGCCATCTAGTACAACCCCTTGCCATGCAGGAATACACAAAAAGCATGCCTGACAGATGGCCATCCAGCCTTTAAAACTTCCAGAGAAGGAGATTCCAACACACTCAGAGGCAGCATATTCCACTGCCGAACTGCTCTTACCACCAGGAAATTCTTCCTAATGTTTAGCTGGAATCCCGTTTTCCTGTATCTTGAAGCCATTGCTCTGTGTCTCTAGAGCAAAGGAAAACAAGTTTGCTCCAACCTCCATATGACATCCTTTCAAATATTTAAACATGTCTAACATGTCCCCTCTTAACTTTCTCTTCTCCAGGCTAAACATCCCCAGCGTCCTGAGCCACCCCTCATAGGGATTCATGGTTTCCAGGCCTTTTACCATTTTCAACACCCTCTTCTGGACATGTTCTAGACTGACACCACAACCCATTCTGCCAACCCATATTCCTGGGGTTTGCAGTTTAGGGAGGGGCCTTTAGAATTCTCAGCCAGAGAGCTCTTGGGCCCCAGTAAACTACAAACCCCAGAATTCCACAGGATGTTGAAAATGGAATAATAGCACTATAACAGTGTGGTGCAGAAATGGCCTCTCTCTCTCTCTTACCCCCTGCCACTTTATAAATGACAAATGTCTATTAATTAGTCATGACAAATTTACTGTAGTAAAATGGTAGCACAAGGCATTTCACCACCCCAGTTTGAATCCTCAGGCTACTTAGAGGGATAGAGCATAAAATTTATTAATTTGACTAAAATTCCTGAAGAAGAAAACTTGACTAAATTTAGTGCACTTTTAAAAGGTAAAATATGTTATAAAATAATATATATACATTTTTAAGTACAGAATCTTGGTTATTACCTTTAAAGCCCAACAAGTTACCCGCAGGATCGCCTTCTCCTCTACAATCCACTTCTACGCTCAGGTCCTCTGGGGGCCATTTACTTAAACCAGTAGGACTAGATGGGCAACGGTCACTCGGAGGACCTTCTCGTCGGCTGCCCCTAGACTGTGGAATGACCGGCCGGAAGAGATCTGACAGCAAGGCGTGCTGGTCAAATTTCAAAAAGTTCTGAAGACTTATCTCTTCCGGCAGGCCTACCCAGTCTAGTTTTAATTGTGCTTTCAATTGTATTTTTAATCGTACTTTAACTGTATTTGAATTGTACTTTTAACCATGATATATTTTATATTTGTATTAATTGTTCTATGTGTATTTTAACTACAATTTTTAACTCCATCTATTCTGTACCCCACCTCGAGCCTGGGGGAGAGGCAGGGAACAAATAACATTTATTATTATTCTAAAAAATATACAAAACAACATATAAGGAGAAAACAAACACACATATATCAACCTACAAATACAACTAAACTAACCTAATAAACTTAATAAACAAACCAATTAATATACTAACTAAACAATTAACATTTAACAAATGCAGAGGGAGGAATACACATCTGCCTTCCCATTTCCCCATAGAATGGTTACACTTTCTCTACTTTCTTTATCTATATATGTAAAAATTTAAAAAGATTATCTACTGTTGATAAAATAAAGTGCAGTGCAATACAATCACATATCTACTAATTGGCATCTTCATGTCTTAACTCTAATAATGTTGTACAAGAGTGGTTTGTAGCCTGGGGTCCACGGACCCCTGGGGGCTGCAATGTCCTCACATTTTTCCCTTCTTACAGTGTGATTTCCTTCCCTTCCAGGCTGGAGAGAGGCTTCAGAACAGCTGGATGCATCCAAGAGCATGGCGGACCCCTTGGATGCGATTTCAGACAGCCGCCACTAGCTGCTGCTGTTGGGACTAGTTCCCACTTATCACACGTCAGGCTGTCCAAACTTTAATAAAGCTTTTGGTAGGAGAACGGCTCTCAATGGGGACCGGGTTGCCTTCAGATCCTGGGTCTGGGCATGGAGAAGTATATAATCCATGCACAATCTCCTCTGGACACAGGCTTCTTTCAGACCAAGAAGACCCACCATATTTGGGAAGCATTGGTTCCCTTCTCTTTCAGTGTGCTCAGCACATTAGAACTTCTGCCTCCAGCTTTATCCCTTCCCCCTTTGCGGTCATGGATGGAGAAGAGGTATATGAATCCGTGGGCATTCCTTCGGGAGAGCCCATCAGCACTGAAGAGCGGCTGTAATACTTGTTCTTTAGGGAAAAAAAGAGACAGTGGACCCGGGTGGGACACCGAGGGCTCAGAAGAGCACCCCATGGTACATTTACTGTGTTTTGCCCCTGGGCATGTGAGTGACATTCCTGTAAGGTGCATATTAGCTGTAGCTACTAAACTTATTTTGGAACTGAAGGCAGAAAAACATCCAGGTATTTCTCTGCAATACTAACCAAATACATAAGCGTTTCCTGCCATTTTGTGACCTCCCAAAAACACCTTCTTTTTTGTCTTTATCACAGGTTTCCCCTTGCCCTTGTTACAAGAAGCAGAAGCAGAAGCAAAGCAAGAATGGGATACAACAGACAAGTAAGCAACCTAACCGCCAGTGATGTATTTAAGTCTTTTACGTCAAGTCTCAAGTCTCTACCTTCAAGTCTCAAGTTGAGTCTCAGGTCCTTGCAAGATACTTTCAAGTAAAGTTTCAAGTCAAGTCTCAAGTCCGGGAGCCAACTTTACACCCCAATCTGTATTCCAGAACTTCTGGAAAGAATTGAATAAAGTCAGTTTTAACCATTTAAGTAGAGTTGGCCCTCTACTTTTATGATTTTGCCATCTGCAGCTTCAGAAGTGGGGAATAGGAGCCTTCTTACTTCCCATTTGCAAAGCTGGAGGCTTTTGCAGAAGTGGGGAATAGGATCCTTCTTATTGCTCATTATTGAAGCTTCAAGAGCTTTAGAAGGAAGGATCCTTCATCCTCAAGCCCACTGCCTAACACCTTTTCTGTTCCCCTCTGAGATAAGCACTCCCGCTGGTGTGGCCTTTTGTGGGAGAGGATAGGAGGGACCCTCACCAAAATAATAAGAATCAGCAGAAAAAGCAAAATCTTCCTGGAGTGATGATTCTCCTTTTGACCAAGAGCCATCTCCTTTTCCAATGAGGTAGGTTTTGTCTCCACAAATAAGGTAGGTTCTGTCACCACAAGTTTTGCAAAGGTCTTCCTCCCAAACTGGAAATGGATCTCCAGTCTCTCCCAGGTTCACTTTGGAAACCATGGAGCTGGGCCCCACATTTTATCACATTGTCTCAATGGGAACACTTTGGCTTCTAGTTTTGTTTCCCTTCAAGCAGGCCTGAGAGACAATCTTGATATCAGTTTAGGTTGGGATCTCTGACTATTTGGGAAAGAAACAAGAAAAGACAAGGCATTTGTTGTCTTATGACAAAAAGAAACTTTTCCTGGTTTAATGGTTTTCGTTTAATTTCAGAACAACCCTTAGATCCTTCACTTAATGGGGCTGATTGGGGCTGATACTGAATAGCTGTTCTGACATGTTTTCTTCATCTTTTTTTAACCCTCCACTGTCCTAACCATCTTTCCACACCCTGAGTCCAGCCTGTCCTTGGAGTCTGTCATTTCCCTGTGCAGCTGGGCTGGGTCCAGCAAGAGACTCTCCCAGGATCCCACACTCTTCATCCAGCACCTCCTTGAGGCCCATCATCTCCCTCTGCAGCTGACCTTGGACCTCAGCAAAAGACTCTCCCAAGATCCCATGCTCTGCATCCTACATCTCCTCCATTCTCTCATCTCAAGCTGTGCTGAATGCTCAACAGGTGATTTGTCCAGGAGAGGCGCACCATCCTTTTTTGGACTGCAACCAGCGGGATTTGCCAGAGATGCACGTCCAAAAGAAATACCAAGAGAAAGATTCACCTCCATCACACAGGCCCTCCAGCCCCGAAGCCAAGAACCGGGCCGCCACCCATTGGAGAGAAGCTCTTGGTTGCCAGCCATGCCAGGATGGAGTGGGGATGTTACCCCTTCACCAGAAGCCCCCAGTCCACCTCTCCCCATGGGATTTGTGGAGGAACAGGTGATGATTGAATGGAGGATCCAAAGGAAACGTCAGCAGGTGGTTACACCGCCATCACAATGACGTCCTAGCGCAGAAGCCACGCCCTTGGCTACCATCACTCCTGGAGACGCTCTGGGTTGGCAGCCATGCCGGGCTGGAGCAGGACTTCACAGGCTGAAGTATCATCCAAAATTAATCCTGTGGTCAGGAGAGTCAGAGAGGAGAGGACAGGGAGCCAGAGAGCGAAAGATGTCTTAAATATATTAAAGATATAACTGATTATCTTGTGTTCAAGTTCTGTTAATAAAGTATTGTTTTTATATCACATGCTTTTGGCCCCCAGAGATGCTAGATATTAGAAAGTCTGGGTTCTGACACGGTGTCTGTGGTGGCTACAGCGTATAAAGAGGCATGGTGTCCGGCAGGGATAGTAGATGAACGATATCTCTCATGGGAACCACAAGGGCATCACGGTGGTCCCCACAGGTGGTGGTCACAGCGGTGGGACAGGCAAAGGGTCCTTAAATTGGTGGCAGAGGTGGGGAGAAGGGAAAACCCTCACCTTTGGTGGCGGTGGGTGAGGTTAGTGGAAGCATTGGCATTTGGTGGCAGTGGAGGAATAACCAGAACCTTCAGGAGCTTCTCTAGGAGCTTCTCTTGGAAACCCCAACCCTAGGACAGTTTAGGCCAGAGCTTCTCGGGCTGTCTGAAGTACCGTTTTCCAAATGGCCCAGGGATTGGTCCCATCATTGGGCCTGTTGGAGGCAATTGATTCTTTCTTTCCTGGAGACTCCCAAGGAGCCCTCACTTTGAGCAGCACTCTTGTGTTGGGGGTCTCTTTGGGTTTACTTAGCTAGCTTCCTCCTTCTCTCTCAATCACTGCAGTGCCAGGACTCACCCTCTACTCTGCTCTGCATCCTCTTTCTGGCTAGAACCAAGCAAGCTGATTAAATGCTCTTCATCCTGTCTCCTTAAGTGAGTGAGGAGGAATAATCCTTTCATTTCACTTGCTTTGGGAATAGCACCCCCCACACACACACACACTTTAGTTAAGATCTCTTAATTTTCATATAGAAAGATATCTTCTCTGTGTGTGAGACTGAACTGGAAGCTATGAGCAACTTTGGTTGATCCTTAACACATAACACTTAAAGAAGACACCAAGGACCATCCCGGGTCTTGGCTCAGGAGCCTCAGGGCCTGCGGCAATCCTGAAATGGCAACCCGAGATCAGAGGGCTTGCCACCAGGCTACTCTGCTCTTGCCGCCCCAGCTGTGGGCTCCAGAATAAGCACAGCCACTTGCCTACTTTTTCCTCAAAACTGGGACTCAAAGCAATTTTCAAATTAAAAGTACAAGAAAGTCGGCAAAAAATCTAACCCTGAAATAGAATTAAACTATGAACATTATTTAACAAACTGAAACATTAAAATAAAATGTTAAAGGAGCAATGTAAAAACCCAACTGCATCAAAGCAATGCAGCACAGTCTTTAAAAAAAAACTTCCTTTGAAAAAAACCCCTTCAGTTCTGAAAAGCCTGTTGTGACTTTCAAACTGTCTTTGTGGGCCCAAAGAAGAGAGAAAATGAGGAAGCCATTCTAGCCTCCCTAGGAAAGGAGCCCCGGAGCTCGGGGGCAGCCACTGAGAAGGCCCCGTGTGGGGGTAAGGCTTTGACATACCTGCCAACATCTCAGAGTTGAAAATAGGAACGCTTAGCACAGGAAGGCAAATATGAATCAAGAAGCATCGCGGGAAACCTAGTGGCATGAACCCCCTGAACACAATGCAGTCACAGAAAGGTATAACCTATTCCAAAGAACTAGACCAAATAGGAAAGGAAAGGATGTACGTCACGGATGTGTACACCTATGAGAAGATCCAGGCTTAGAGCATGGAGAAGAGGTTGAGAGGCTTTGGGTAAAAATGAAAGGGAAAACAAATAATAGCTCTAGAAACCTTGAAACCAAAGAAGGTGTTTCTCAGTTTGGCCCTTTCAGCACCACAGAGGTGGCCTTTCTTCGCCAGAAGCAGAACTAAAGCACAGCTTTCTGATGGGTCAGAACATACATCTCAAATACCAACTAGTAAATAATCCCATTTTCACTCTCATGACTTCCTCTCAGAGAATTAAAAACAGTTAATGCAGTGAAGCACACTGGCTAAGCATTAGGGAGAAAAACACAAAAGTAAATGGAAGAGAATTGGTTGGTCAGAACCAAATGAAAGATCACAACCCAGCATAAAAGACAGTGAGTATGTCAAAACCCTGAAAGAGCTGCAATGGGCAAGATTCCCAAGAGAGATCTTGCTGAATCTGGCCCTCCCATCCAAGCACTAATCCTGCCCAGGCCTCTGATCCAGAGCAGCACAAGCTTGGATGGCCAGTTGCTTCTTAGGGTATTCAGTTCAGTATCCAGTATTCAGTTTGGCGACTGGAAATGTAAGGAGGGAAGGAAGGACACAGAAGAACCTCCAGGGAAAGGTCACTCCACCCTCATTGAATAAATCATCACTGGGGAGGCTGGCAGTGCAGGAGGAGCTGAGAGAATGGATAGAGAGGGGGGAATTGGCCCCTGTCTGTATCACAAACTCCTGGGGCTGGAATGAAAAATCTCACTCCTGCCTGGGCTTAAAAAGTCAGGCCTAGTCCTGGGAATTCTCAAGAAATACATCATGACAGGAAGTCCATCCCATGGATTTTTATTTTTCAATCACACCAAGTCCAGCTACAGCTCCTGGACAACCCCAAGGCTTCTGGTCAGCCACGATGGACTTCCCTTTCCTCCAGCCCAGGTGGGGAGGTGGGTGAACTTAACCTGCCTCGCCTGCTGGAGGTCATTGTGGGGGTCACAGAGGGGCTGTGGTCAAACTGCAGAGGACCTTTGTGATGCCAGGGTGACCTCAGTGGCAGAGAGGGAGGGAGGGGGTCCTGAAATAGCCCAGCCGGGAAGGAGGCTTTCAGAGTAGCTGCCTGCACCCGGCATCATGGAGGACTCCTTAGATGCCAACTCAGACAACTACGATTGGCTGGCCTGGTCGCTGTTTGGACTTGGCTTCCTACTCCGCATACTTTTCCTTCTCGAAAGTGTGATAAATTCTTCGGTAAGAGGCAGGCTTTGGATGGGGACTGGGTTGCATTTCAGATCCTAGTTCTGGGTGCAGAGAAGTGTATCATCCATACAGAACAGACTCTGGCTGCAGAGCTGATTCGGATCAACAAGAACCACAGAATTGGGGAGGCCTTGGCTCCCAAGAGGAGGGCCAGGAAGCTGGGTGTGTTCCTTTTTTGGATCCCCACTGCTAGAAGCCTCCAAGAAGCCAAGCCGCTGTCCATGCCAGCTGGAAATGATTGGAGGTCTGGTTCAGAAAGTCACTTTTCCTAGCCCACATGGGGTTGTCCATCTTCCCGAGGTGCCGCATTTCTTCTCCTTTGAATGCTAGACTTGAAGGGGGAATTGTAAGGGGACTAATCCAACTCCATTTGCACCGAAGGTTGGAGGGAACACTCAGAACCTGACCCCGGTTTTGGCTTCAGTGTTTCTTTACTTTCAAGTGAACTGTTTATGTTTTAGTTACAATTCTGCACTTGATCTGCATTTCATTATTCTCAGCTGCCTGAACCTATCTGTTATTTTTAAAAGTAGAGGAATTAGTAGGAATTAAAAAGTAGAACAATTCCTCTAATTCAGCAGAGAAATTGGAGGAACCATTTAGGCATCCCAAAAAATGGAGTTGGCCCTCCTGGAGCAGCGGTGGCATCAGAAAGGGCACCCAGGGTCACATTTCTATCTCCTGTCCCCAGACCGATGGTGTGTCAGTGAAATCCCCGCCATGGGCAGAGCCCCTAAAGGCAGTCTAATTATTTGGGGATGGGAGGCAGAAAAATTTCCAAGCAACATTCTGCAGTACTAACCAAATAAACTGGTAAAACTCTGCGGCCATTTTGACATCTCTAATGTGAGGGTGGTTGCTTTTTTTCTGTGCAACAGGGTTCTCCTTCGGTCTATTGCAACCGTGGCAAGAAGAAGGAGAAGGAGAAGAAATCCAAGGATGTGACTGAACAGATAGGTAAGCAGATCCTCTCCCCAAATCACCTGGAGAAAGCTACTCCCACCATGTGGCTCAGTTCTAGGGCAACTGAGCATTGGCCCAGTCCTGGGAAGACGGTGCTTCTGGCATCCCAAGGAACTGGTCCATCCACCCTGTCTCCCTCTTGATTGCAGGTGCCTCGGAAAGAGCAAGGAGCACTAGTAGAACTTTGAAGAGAACACAGATCAGACAAAGAGACTCCCAAAAGAGGTGAGCAGTCCCTCTGGTGTGGCCTTTTGCAGCTTGGAGGGGAAGAAACCCTCAGCCAAATCAGTGGAACAATTAAGGGCTTCCAGGAGTGGAATCATGACCCATCGCCAGCACCCCCAGCAGGTGTCAAGGGTGAGAATTTGGCACCTAGACCTGGAACAGTTGTCCACCCCTGCACTGAACAAACCATGGAGCTTTGCTCTGCATTTCCTTAGGTTGTCTGAACAGGAGCTCTTTCTCTAACAACAAACGGGACATAAAAGTCCTGGAATGATTTTAAGTGAGCTCCTCTGATTTCCTGGGGAGAAAGAGGAAAACAGAAGACATTTATGGACAGCTGGCAGAACAACAACCCTCCCTATTTTATTGGTTTTCATATCATTTCAAAAAGTTTAGATCCTTCACTTGCTTGGGCAATTGGGTCAAATTAAGAAAAGGTGTTCTAACCTCTAACCTATTCCTTTCTCTTTTTTAAAACGCTTCTGCATCTTACACAGCATTTCACGCTCTTCATCCAACACCTCCATTGAGTCTGTAATCTCCCTATGCAGCTGGGCTGAGTCCCCACAAGAATGTCCCAAGATCCCACCCTCTGCATCCAAGACCTCTCTGCTGGATATCATCTCCTCCTGCAGCTGTGACTGCGCCTCAGCAGGAGATTCTCACAAGATCCGGCCAACAGCATCCAACCCTTCATTGGATTCCGTCATATCCTTGTGCAGCTGGGCTGGATCATCAACAAGAGAATCTCCTAAGATCCTACACTTTGCATCCAAGACCTCTTTAAGAGATGTCATCTCCCCCTGCAGCTGTGATTGGTCCTCTGAAGGAGATTCTCACAAGATCCGGCCAACAGCATCCAACACTTCATTGGATTCCATTATCTCCTTGTGCAACTGGGCTGGATCATCAACAAAAGAATCTCTCAAGATCCCACCTTCTGCATCTAAGATCTCTTTGAGGGATGTCATCTCCCCCTGCAGCTGTGATTGGTCCTCACCTGGAGATTCTTCTATGATCCCTAACTCACCATCCAACATATCCTTAGATTCCATCATCTCCCTCTGCAGCTGGGCTGGATCATCACCAGGAGATGCCACCTGTAGTGAACAGGCTTCTACAACACCTGCCTGTCTAGCACATAAAGATAACTCTCAGAGTTGGCAGAAACACCAGGGCAGGGGGAAATTCCAAGAGTCTCCCCAGAAGTCCCACTCCCATCCCAGCGTGAGCTTCCAAGTATGTCAAAAGGAGCTGCAGAGGCGATTGGAGGGATCCCCACTTCAGTCAGACTCCACAAGCAGCCTTACCCCTGCTTCTCCCCCCTGGCACTCCCCAGTCAGAGGCAAAAGAAGCCCTCTCTACCTTGAGAGGCATGGGAGTAAGATCAGCTTTTTTGGTCACAATGAGCAGGATTTGCTGGAGAAGCACATCACAAAAAAACATCAGGACAATGACGCAACTCCACAACCCAGGCTGTCCAGCCCCCGAGACAAGAAATTGTCCTCCATCACTCAAAGATATTCTCATGGTGGGCAGCCCCACCAGGGTGGGCTGGGATGGCAACCACATCACCAGAAGCCCCCCTTGCAATCTCACAATCAATCTACGGAGAAACTGGTGATGTTTAGATGCCACATCCAGAAGAAATACCAAAAGGAGGAGGATGTGGCCCCATTGCAGCAGACCCCTGGCCCAAATGTCAAGACCCAGACTGCCATTGCTCAAGGAGCTGCTCAGTGTTGGCAGAAGCACCAGGTTGAGGTGGGTGCCCAAAACCTTAACCAGAAGCCACCACCCTATCCCCAAATGGGACGCAGTGAGGAGCAGGTCTTCCCCAAGTGGAATGTCCTCAAGAAACATGAGGAGACAGATGGGAAACCATTGCAGCTGAGCTCTAGCTCAAAAGCCAAGACTCAGGCTCCCACTGATGAAGGTTGGCAGCCACAGGCCACTGTGAGGGCCCAAAAGATTCAGAAGAAGCCACTCTCCTATCCTCAGATGGAACACACTGCAGAGCAGGAATTACTGGAAAGGAACATCAAGAAAGAAGATCAAGATAGAGATGCAACACCAATGCAGGAATCATCTAGCCCGAAGGCCAAGATCCAGGTTGTCATACCCCATGCAGATGCTCAGAGTTGGCAGCAGAACCATGTGGGCCCCGAAAACCTTCACCAGAAGCCAACACCCTATCCCCAGACTTTAAGCAGTGAGGAGCAAGTCTTCCTCAAATGGAATATACTTAGGAAATATGAGGAGACAGATGAGATACTATCACAGCCTTCCACTAGCCCAAAATCTAAGTGTCAGACTGACATTGCTAAGGATTGGCAGCACCAAGTAAATGTGGGACCCCGAAGGGTTCAGCAGAAGCCACCATCCCATCCCCAGATGGAAAACACTGAAGAGCAGGTCTTCCTCAAGTCGAACATCCAGAAAGAAAATCTAGAGACAGATATGATGCCAGTGCAGGAGGCATCTAGCCCAAAGGCCAAGACACGGACTGATATCACTCAGAGTTCAGCACCAGACCAAGGCAGAAAAGGCCTCCAACAGAAGCTTCACTTCTATCCCCCCAAGGAAATCACCAAGGAGCAAGTGGTACTTGAGTGCAACCTCCAGGCAATAAAGCAGCAGAAAGACACAATGCCTTCACAGTTGGCCAGTGGCACAGGCACCAAGACCCAAGCTGGCATCACTCTGGATCAGGGAGGCATGCAAGAGTTACAGCCACATCAGCTTGGGGAGGATCTGCAGGAGATTCAACAGAAGCCCCACTCTTGTCCCCACATTGATCCTGATCTGTGTCATAAAAAGCCAAAGAGACGATCAGTGGGAGCCCCACTTCAGTTAGACTCCATGCCCAGACTGATCCCTGATGATCTTCCTTTAGAGCCAGACGTGCAAGGCAGCTCCCCCCACTTACAGGAAGGCAGGAGTAGTGTCAGTTTCCTCTTCTACGAGAAGCAGGCATTGACTGCGTGGGACAATCAGAAGGTACACCAGGAGAAGGATGCACTGCCTTCACCCCGAGCCTCCAGCCCACTGGGGAGAACAGCCATACACCCATCTCAGTCCAAGACCAGGCCAAGCTCCCTTTCTACCTCTTTGCACCCTGCTAGGAAAGGCAAAGGCAGCCCTGCCCATATTCAGGACAGAGAAAATAAGGCCCAGGCTGCCATGGCCAACATCTCCCTGGAAGACGCACCACAGCGGGGCAGCCAGCAACTCCCCCAAGCTACAGGCTCCAAGGAGAAGTCCCGTCACCCTTCCCTGCCTAAAACCATTTTGAAGTCCCTGGATAAGGAGAAGGTCATGAAGGATTTGCAGATGCAGATGGCCAAGGCACTGGACAAAGATCAAGACAGACCCTGCGTGGTGTACCCTGTCTGTCTGCAGTGCGGTCACTGCATCCCCTTTTGTTCTCACCCTCGATCGCGACACAACCCTTCCCTCTTGGTTTACCCCCGTCTGAGCATGCGGAAAGGGGAGCCCCACATGAGCCTGGGTTTCCTCCTGAAGATCAAGAAGGAGGAAGCAGAACAATGGGGACTGGCGCAACATGCCGATGGCTCCGAGGTATTGCTGAGCGGAGAGCATCCCCCCAAGCAAGGAAAGCGGAGGGAAAGCCCAGAAAGCCCTGGAACAGAGAAGGATCCCCTCCCAATGAGAGAGGTGCTCAGAAAGGGTACCAACAAGCCACCCCAACCTCAGGATCCCCAGGGGTTACCTTTTCCGGCTTGGCAGCACTCTGCAGAGAGAGTTCACCTGAGGAACAGAGGCCAGGAGTCTCCTCCTGGGGCCTGGGGGGGTCAGATTTTCACCAGTCCACCCCCAAAACCATCCAAACCGGACACAAAATCACCTAAACAACAGTCCCAACCATCTTCTGAGAAGGCAGGTGTCCCAGATGCAGGACCAGCCCAGCAAAAGTCCCCCAGGAAGATCCCCAAGATTCTGCAGTCTCTTCTTTCATGCCTGAAGAAAACATGTGCTAAACTACAGGGGATTAAAGGGAAGAAGGTCCCCAACAAGCAGGGCCCTGTGACTGCCCCCCAGAGAACACCCTCCTCCCCCTCCCAAAGAGAAGGGGCTCCTTCCGTTGCCCCGGGGACCTCCAAGAGCTCAACTGGACGAGGGATTTTGCTCCACAGGGACTCCAAAGATCAGATCCTGCCTTCCTCGTCCAAGCAAGGACACTCTCGTGGTCACCATCGAGTCTCCATACGGCTTCCAGAGTCCAAGGTTTCTCCCCATTCCAAGAAAAGCAACAGTCCTAAACAGACAATGTTATCTTCTTCAAGGCCTGAAAGGAAACTTCAGAGGAAACCTTCCCCGAGCCGGTGGAACAAGACCTCCTCCAAACCTAACAGTCGCATGGAAGAGATGTCCTGAACCCCTACTTAGCCAGATTGATCTTCTCTCTTGGGCCTGTTTCCCACAAGGAGCCATCATGTCTTGTCGTCTGTTTCTTTTTTGCTTCTTCTCTTTTTCATATCTAGAAGACAATTTAATATTTCAGTTGTGTAGTATTGCCATATTTAATCTGTATGAATAGAATTAAACTTAATCATAAAACAGAATATTCTCAGTTTTTGTATTCCCAAGTGAGAACATATTTGAATCAGCTCAAACAGTTGGGAGGCACCTTTCTAAAATCCGCAGTGTGTTTTAAAAAATGGGAATAACTTTCAGTAGCGAGTCCTCAGGTACACTCCTTTTGACAGAATTCAATGTTTATTCTGGGTAGGATTACAACACGAACCAGCATGGTATAATGGCTTGAGTGTTGAGCTATGACTTTGGACACCAGAGTTCAAATCCTTGCTTGGCTGTGGAAACCCACTGGGTGACTTTAAGTGCATCACAGTCTGTCACCCTCTGTCAAGGTCAGAGACCAGGGCAGCGAGACAGCCCGGAGAAGGGAGTGGGAGAGTTAGCAGAGTCCTGCTGGGAGGAGTCAAGCAAGCACTTACTCAAAGGAAGTCCATTTATCTAAGCCAGAGCGACAAGCAAAAGCCGTAGTCAGAGTTCCAAAAGCCAGGGGTCTGGAGCCAAGAGATCAATCCAAAGTATCAGGAGCCAGGTGCTGAAAGCAAGGAGAGGGCTTGTAGAAAGTTTGCCACAAGCAAAGGAAAGCTTCCAGGCAGGCAGTTACATAGCCCAAGACACAGGTGTGGCTAGTCACTGCTTCTTGAACTTAATCAAGGAAGCCTCCCTTTGCTCAGCTCTCTTGAGTCTCCGCCTTGTTTGTGGGCTGATTGACACAGGCTCCAAAGCATCTTCAGAATCGGATCCCCGTTGCCCTAAAGGAGCAGGCAGAGGAACGTCCAAGCCTGCTTGGTCCATGGCAGCAGGGGGAGCCCTTGAGCTGCAGGACTCATCTCCAGCCAGAGCCACAGGGACCAACAGCTGCTGCTGGTCATCTCTACCCTGAGCAACAGGGACCAACAGCTGCTACTCATCAGCAGCAGCTCTGACAGGGGCTTCAGTTATCACACCCACAAAGGATGGCAAAGATAGCCCACCTCCAAACATTTCTTGCACAGAAAAAAAAATACCCTATGATAGGTCCACCTTAAGGTCACCATAAAGCACACAGCAACAAAGGCCATTTCCTCACTAGACTGTTATAGTGTTATTATTCCACTTTCAACATCCTATGGAATCCTGGGGTTTGCAGTTTAGAGAGGAGCCGGATCGCCCCTCTCTAAACTGCAAATCCCAGGATTCCATAGGATGTTGAAAGTGGAATAATAGCACTATAACAGCCTAGTGTGGAAATGGCCAAAGATTACAAAGACCTCTTATGGTTAGTTTTCCCTGCATGGAGAATTGCGTTCTCCCCCTGACGTCAAGGATCATCTGCCTTTCTCTGTCTGATCAACTGATCCCTGTCTTAAACGTTCCCTGGAGCTTGGAAGATTCCACTTCCACCATGCTAAGAGCTTTGACATTTTAGGACTTTGTTCTCCCAATCATGCAGAGGACTTGCACATTTTGGATCTTTGTTTTAGGTCCTCAACCCATTGTTCTCCCCGGGAAAGGATTAACTCCCAAGATACGTTTTCCCCTATAAAAAGACCTGATTTTCGAGTGGTTCCTTGGATTGCTCCAGTTTCCTCTCGGCTCCACGTCACTCCGTCCGGCAATCCCCTCAGCCCTCCAAGTGCTGCGTTTCTTCTCTTGCTCCGCTGCTGTCTCCGACTTCAGTCTTCGGGACCAGGTGCAGCATATCCCGAAAATACCTCTTCAAAATCCCCTATCAATTTTCCTCTCTTTTATTTCTCTTTAGCTCTTGAGTGAGTGAGTGCATAAGTGCGAACGTGCGCAAGGACTTATTTTTAAATAAAAATAATTAAATTACCAATTTGGTGTGGTTTTTGGCTTGGCTTGACCCCATAAACATTGGGTTGAAAAGATCTCGTTCGGTTACCTTGCCTCTTGTAGTGCTGCAGCTGGTGCTCTGGCTACTTTTAATTCCCCATTAACCTAAGCATATTAAGGTGTCCTTCCAAGGACCCCAGAAATCAGGGTAACAGTTTTCGCCGCATGGAGAATTGCGTTCTCTCTCCGACGTCTAGGGTCCTCTGCCTTTCTCTGTCTGATCAACTGATCCCTGTCTTAAAGGTTCCCTGGAGCTTGGAAGATTCCACTTCTACATCTGACTTTAGTCTTCCATTCTTCACACAACCTCACAGTTATGTGTGCGGAGATCACATGAGAAAAAAGCGTTCTGTATTTCTCAGTTGCCATATCAGTATCTGATTCTTCACCACCAGGCCCTTCCACATTCTACCTGATCCTGGCGGCATCCTGAGGGGATCCCGATAGAGCCTCTCCCAGTAGGGGAGCATGACAGGAGCGCTCCCCTCCACACCGGCTGCCTGCAAGAATGGGGGAGTTATGATGGCCATGCCTCTTCCTTCCGATGTTGTGCATAAGCATTGTCTGTGTTCTGTCCTTCTCCCGTCCCCAATGACATCCTGCAGAAAGGGCCAATGTCTCTCTGGCCATTTCCACACAACACTCTTATAGTGCAATTATTCCACTTTCAACTGGCCCCTCCCAAAGCTGCAAACCCCAGGATTCCCTAGGAGGTTGAAAGTGGAATAATTGCACTATAAGAGTATCGTGCGGAAATGGTCTCTCTCTCTCTCTCTCTCTCTCTCTCTTTTTTTAACTAATGTTTTTCATTATTCTCACTCCCAGTAGCTTACCTCTTTCCTGACATTTCTGCTTCTTTCCCTTCTTTCTTTCTTCTTCTTGTCAGCTATCTTCTGTTTTTTTGGACCGTCTTCAGCCTCCTCAATTCCTTCTTTTTTCTTCTTAGCTGCCACATCACACTGCTGACTCACGTTCAGGCTGTATTCTACTAAGGCTCCTAGATCCCTTTCACATGTACTGTGTGGTCAACCCAGGTCTCACCCGTCTTTTATCTGTGATTTCATTTTTTTCTGCCCAAGTGTAAAACCTTGGAGTGTTGGAGTAGGTTTTTGACTGTTGAACTAGGACTCTGGAGACCATGATTTCAATCTCCACTCAGCAATGGAAGCCTACGGAGCAACGTTGGGCAAGAGCAGTTTGATAGTGAAATGCACTGCCTGGGAGGCTTTTAAAGAGAGGCTGGATGGCCGTCTGTTGGGAGTGCTTTGACTGTGTTTTCCTACATAACAGAAGGGGGATGGACTGGATGGCCCTTGGGGTCTCTTCCAATTCTAGGATGCTATGATTCTACATCCCCCTCTCTATACCTCGGAGGAAGGCCATGGCAAACCACCTCTGAAGAAATCTTGCCAAGAGAACCCCAAGAGAGGGTCATGTTATGTCACTGGAAAACCCTGTCCTGGGGTCTACAATTTTGATTTTAAAATATGATTCATTGTGCCTGAGAGGTCACCCGGATGGGCACGCAGGCAGCAGTGGTCAAAGATTGAAAACCAGGTCAGGCCAGTAAATTCCCCAGTCACGTAGCCCCAGGA
Organism: Cyclura pinguis; assembly: GCA_030412105.1. NCBI lineage: Eukaryota > Metazoa > Chordata > Lepidosauria > Squamata > Iguanidae > Cyclura > Cyclura pinguis. The sequence goes on along the minus strand of CM059599.1, from coordinate 7,934,539 downwards.
GACCTCAAGATGTGTAAACCCACAATAAACAAAGGGTCCTCAGCCCCTGAGAAGCCAACTTGAAGGGATTAGCGTGTCTGCCCCAAGTTGAGCAAATATTCCATCAGGTGAGGATCATTTACATGAAGTCACACCACGAACTAACACAGCCGAAGATCCTGAGACTTTGGTGACACTTGCAATCCCATGACACCAAGGAAATTACCATGGTGGAGCTTCTTTCTCGTTGCAACACCCATTGTTCTCCCCGGGAAAGGATTAGTCCTCCAGATACTTTTTCCCCTACAAATAGTCCCAGTTTTTGAGTGGTTCTTGCGATCACTCCCGGTCATACCAGCAGACCATTGCTCCGTCCGTTGAGTGATCCCCTCAGCCCTCTCCGTGCTGAGCTCCACTTCTCCGCTGCCTTCCCGGACCCAGGACTTCAGGAAAAGGTGCAGTATTAGCCCAACTGTATCCCTCCAATACTCCCCTATCCAATTTCCTCTCTTTTATTTCTTAATAGCTCTTGGGTGCGTGTGTGCATGGTTGCGTTGGTGCATGAGACTTGCATTCAATAAAATCATTTATTGGATACTCTTGTTTGGTTTTTGGCTTGGTCTGACCCCGTAAACACTGGGTAAAAAGACCCCGCTAGGTTACCCTGCCTCTTGCATTGCTATTGCTCGTGCTCTGGCTAGTTTCCATTCCCCATCACGTGGAGTACATTGAGGTGTCCCCCAAGGGACCCCAGAAATCAGGGTAACAGTCATTACAAGTCAATCAACTTGACAGCAAATGACAACAAATGGCATCAAGTCAGTGAAAGTTATATATATATTTTTCTTATCACAACACAGGACGCATTCTTAATCGGCGGTTACCAAAATACGCACTTTGAAAGAAACCTATATTTGCAGAAAGATAGACTATTTCAATACAAGAACAGTTAAGAGATTTTGGAAAGAGAGATATTCACAGAGAAATGAAGATGGGTGCCACAGCTGAGATGTAGCTTGCTTGGAAACCGTTATGATTGACCAACTCTAACAGTACTTGGTTTCCTTTCTGACGAATTCTCTTGAACTGTGTCTCAACTTCCCAAGAAAAGTGCTACAACAATAGGCAAGACAACCTTCTCCCGACAATATTTGGGACTTGTATTTAGGACTTCAGTAACCTTGATGATTTTTTTTCTCACAGCTACCAAGCCATGAAGATCATTCACCTGTTCTTGGCTGCTGTGTCTCTCTTGCTGCTGGCTTCTTCAGGTAAGGGAGAAAGGAAACAGGAGGATGATGGGGGTTTCTTTGTCAGCCCAAGGCAGAAGGGAAGATGCAGAGAGACACTTGAGAAGCTGGAAAGAGATGCTTGAGAAAAATGAAATGCATAGATATAGGATGGGTGACACATGGCTTGACCACAATACATGTGAACAGGATCTAGCAGTCTGAATAAACCACCAACTGAACGTGAGTCAACAGTGTGATGCGGCAGCTAAAAAAGCCCATGCAATTCCAGGCTGCATTAATAGGAGTATAATGTCCAGGTCAAAGGAAATAATAGTACCACTCTATTCTGTTTTAGTCTGACCTCATTTGGAATACTGTTTTCATTTCTGGGCACCACAGTTCAGGAAGGATATGGACAAGCTGGAATGTGTCCAGAAGAAGGTGAGCAAAATGGTAAAAGGCCTGGAAACTGTGCCCTATGAGATGTGGCTTAGGGAGCTGCGTATGTTTAGCTGGCAGAGGAGAAAGTTAAGAGCTGACATGATAGCCATGCTTAAATCTCAGAAAGGATGTCATATAGAAGATGGGGCAAGCTTGTTTTTTGCTGTTCCAGAGACTAGGACACAGAGCAATGGCTTTAAACTGTAAGAAAAGAGATTCCACCCAAATATTAAGAAGGACTTCCTGATGGCAAGAGCAGTTCAGCAGGAGAACAGGCTGTCTTGGAGTGTGGTGGAGTCTCTTTTGTAGGTTTTTAAATAGAGATTGTCAAGAGTGCTTTGATGGTTTATCCCTGCATGGCAGAGGATTGGACTGGATGGCCCTTGTGGTCTCTTCCAACTCTATGATTCTATAATTCTCCTTCTAAGTTGTTCATTGCCTGTAGGGTTCTCAGAGTTTTACACACACGGACACACCCCTCTGGAGGGCCAGCAGAGCACAAAACAGTCCTGGGGGCCACCATGTGGCTCATGAGCCACACTTTGCCCACCCCTGCTCTAGCTGAAGATGTTGTTGACTGGAAAGGGTCTTCATGAGTAAAGGGAGATCAGGTATTGTGGGGGCAGAAGTCTAAAAGCACTTGGACCAAGAGACCTTGCCCACATCAAGGAGATGAGATCATGGAGGAAAAAGTACTAGAAGCCTAGCAGTCCTGATGCAAGACGGCTACATATTGCCGCTACCAGGGGCAATACGCCTCTGCCTACCACCAGCTGACAAACACAGGAGCAGTTGACTGCAAGATTTCTAAGGCATCTGTGTCCCCACTATGAAGAAAATTCTGGACATAGGCCTATGAGAGCCAATGTGGGGTCGTGCTGTGACCATTGGATTAGGACTCAGAAGAACAAAGTTCAAATCCTACTCAGCCATGAAAACCTGCTGGATGACACTCAAGTCATTCCCTTTGAGCCTCGGAGGAAGGCAAAGGCAATCCCCCTGTGAACAACTCTTGCCAAGAAAACCACATGATAGGCTCACCATTATTGCCGAGTGCCTTCAAGCCACTTCCATCTTGTAGTGACCCTATCACAGGGTTTTCTTGGCAAGATTGATTCGGAGGAGATTTGCCATTGCATTCCTCTGAGGCTGAGAGAGTGTGAGGTTACCCCAGGTTATCCAACGGGCCTTAGGGTTGCCATAAGTCAGAAAAGACAGACAACAACTGCCCTGTCTTACAACCCTGGAACCTGGGGGCCGTGCAATCAAACTACACACTTCCTCCTACTTATCTGACAGGCTAGGGATGGAGCACTGCCGGAAAATGAAATTGGTGGAAAAGTGGAACCCATATGCTATGAGATAGGGAGCACGAAGGACTTATGGAGGCTCACTTGTTACTGACTGCGCATGTGCTGCTTAGCGCCTCACTTCCCCGGCTCACTTTGCAAGTAGTGTTGCATGCCAGAGGCTCCAAGTGAGCCTCAGGAGGCAAGAAGAACTCATGAAAGGTGAATTCATGGAACTTCTTAATTTAGAAGTGTCAAAAGAGCGGATCATCAGATAACAGGGAGTGAAACAGTGGGGGCTTCCTGGAGATGTTTACAGTCGATTTAGTAGTTTAAAAGAATGTCTGTCTTGAAACAATGTGCTGTCAGCTTACCGAACTGGTTGGTTATTTCGGATACCTCTGAAATCTGACTAGACAAATGCACAGAGGTGCAGCTGATCGACAAATTCTGGCACAACCAGAATTGTAGCAGGTGGCTCCCATAGCACTTTGATACCACTTCAGTTGTCATGGTTCCATCCTATGGAATCCTGGAACACGTAATTCAGTGACCTCTTTAGAAAGCACCAAGGTACCCTCAAAAAAGAGGGACTGAAGACTAAATCAGCTTAATTCTATAGTGTAGACAGGTACTCAGAATACCTGGAGAACTGTAATTCCAGGAAGTGGATTAATGCTCTTTGACGGAGAATTTCATCTCCTTCACCAGATTACACATCCCAAGATTCCGTCAGATGGAGCCATGAGAGTTAAACTAGTATCAAACAGCTATAATTGGGCAGTGTGCACATTCACCAGAGACTCTCGCTCTGGGTTTCCCCTCCCCAAGGGGCTAGATTCAAAAAGCTGGACAGTGAGAACAAAGTTGACAGGAAGAAAATCAACTCCTTCGAGATGTGGTGCTGAAGGAGAGTTCTACAGATACCCTGGACCGCTAAAAAGACAAACGAATGGGTCCGAGAGCAAATGAAGCCTGAATTCTCCCCAAAAGCCGAGATGGTCCACTTTGGCCATATCGTGAGAAGATGTGATTCACTTGAAAAGACAATAATGCTTGGTATGGTGGGACATAGTTTCCAGGTTAAACTGAGACTGTCATAGAAGCCATAGAAGCCAGTTTAGAAACTAAACTGAGACTGTCATAGAAGTCATGAGAAGACAAGGATCATTAGAAAAGACAATAATACTTGGTAAGGTAGAAGGCAGTAGGAAAAGAGGAAGGCTGCATCACAGATGGATAGACTCAATCAAGGAAGACACGTCCCTGGATCTGCAAGACCTGAGCAGGGTGGTCGAGGACAGGGGGTCCTCCTCCATCGGGTCACCATAAGTCAAAGTCAACCTGACAATGGTTAATAACAATAACATCATGTTACTTCTCAGTTTTCTTAGACATACCCAGCTTCCTAAACCGTTCTTCATAAGGCTCACTGGATACCTGGATAGCTCTAGTACAGTACAATACAATACAGTACAGTACAATACAGTACACGTGACATCTAGTAGTCTTTTACAGCCAGCCATAAAAACAGCATACCCTCCAACATTTCACATGTGAAAACCCACCAGCACAGTAAAAAGGGCACAGCTGAAAGCACAGTTAAAAAAGCAAAAGCAGGCAAGTTATTAATGCAGAAGCACACAAAGAAACTACTATTTTAGGCAGAGAAACTGTGTAATTTATGTACTGAGTTTAGGAACCCTGAAAAAAAGCAAAAATCCGAATAGACCTACTGGGAAGGGACAAGCTGCCCCATCTCCACTTTCTTCCTTTGAGCTAATTAAGTGCAAATTCCTTTTGCACTTTGAACTCAGGCCCTTTCCGCACGAGGAAGTTAAGACGGAGCAAGGCGTCCTGTCACGGAGGTCGTCTGCACCTTGGATCGGACTAGGTTCGGACTATTTACCTTAGTTCCGCACCTAAGTCCGATCCAGAACGCCCCCAAGTAGTCCTCCAGCATGCTAAGTGAAGACCAGAAAAAACAGGTCTTTCAATTTTCCGGAGCACGCCATTTCATTCCTGCTCAGTTGTGCAGATGCACAGATTCGCACCGATGCGAGCCTGCGATCAGCGGAGGGCGGGCTGTGGGCGTGCCCAGCTTCAGGGGTGGTCCGGACCCACAAACAACTGGAAGCTGCCATTTTAGCTTCACCAGTGCGGACCTAAAGATGGTCTGCCATTCGCACTGCTCCGAATCACCCTGGAACAAACAGAGGAGCCCTGCGGAAGCGCTTAAGGGAAAGTCCGCGTTGCTTCGGGGCCAGAAGAATCGGTAAGTAACGGCACGGAGCAATTCATTCACCTTGTGCGGAAAGGGCCTCAGTTTGCAGCAACTGAAATATGCTGAGGACAAAGGGGGAAAGTGGGAGGAGGAGGAAGATACAGGGACGTTTTAAAAGCAGCTGGAAAAAGGGACAAGAAAGGATTAACTGGGACTGCCAATTCAGAACAGTTGGGCCCTTTCCTCATTCCACTGCTACAGTGCTATCATTCCACTTTCAACCTCCTATGGAATCCTGGGTTTTGAAGTTTAGGGAGGGGTATTTAGAATTCTTAGCCAGACAGCTCTTTGGCCTCGGTAAACTACAAACCCCAGAATTCCACAGGATGTTGAAAGTGGAATAATAATAGCACTGTAACAGTGTAGTGTGGAAATGACCTTGGATGGTATGAAACGGTGATACTCAAAGATCTTGTTACTCTAAGGTGAACTGTTTTGCTTTGTCCTAATGATTGTGTGTGTGTGTGTGTGTTTTTTACATGGATGTGTGGGTGCATGCACATGCAGGATTTGCCTTCATACCACGGAAGACCCGGGAATGCTATATAGCTGGAGGAGTTTGTCGTTTTTTCAAGTGCTCCTCCCGCCTGAGACGGTATGGAAAATGTGGCCTCATCAGGAAATGCTGCATCAGGTAACCTCCGCTCCCTGAAAGAGAGACGATATGCCCAAAAGACTTCCATCGATACCACATTAACTGTCCTGCAGTCTCCCGGGATTTGCTTCATTTTTTTCAGCTTTGATTTTAGGCTACTTATTGATATATACCAAGTCAGAGGAAGAAGCTTTGCTGTGGATAACTGGGGCAATTTTTTGTGGAAAATAAGTTTTTCAGTGATTTTTATAGGAATTATCTATATGTTTATTTACATGTTTACGATATTAGGTATATATATTTTATATAGGAAAGCATCCAAATACGTATTTGGATGCTTTCTTTCAAAAGGATTAATCAAAAATATACAGTTCATATAGGCTTGTTATGAAAATGAAATTACAGTCAGCCCTCCACATTTGCTAAGATTAGGGGCACAGGAACCCCACAAAAATGGGGAAAACACAATATCAAAATGTGTGTCTGTGGGAAAGGGACTGAGGCACAGTAGGGAAAACGGGCACCCAGGGTCTTAACCAGGTCAGCGAAAGGGTCGGGAAAAGGGCTGAGGGCAAGAGTTGGATAAATTTGCAAATGAATCTGTGAACATTAAACCCCCAAACATGGAGGGCCAACTGTAGTTTCTTTGGGTGACGTTAAAAACTTGTGTTTGTGTCTCTTCTCAGTGCACGAGTCTAAGAGAGAAGTCTGATGGTCATCCGTTTATCCCAGATCTTTTGAAATAAAGAAGACATCTCTGTTCATTGTCAGCTGTTGAAACCTGTCTATGTGGTTTATCTCCACCTGCCATCCACTTCCAACTCTGGCTGGTCAGCAAAAAGGGGAAAGACATGTGTCATTTGCAATGACTTATATGAATTCTAGCTTTTCAATTAAAGTATGTTGTGTACAGCAAGCACATTTTTCTTACTGTTTTCAATGTTCAGAGATGAGTGCCACTGCTTGTCATGTCCTGGACAACTTGCACTCCCCAACCTTCACTCAGAGTCAAATAGCCGTGTCTAATTGCAACAAAGCAAGCAACATAGCACATTTCATTTGAAGTTGCTGAGACTATAACATACAGGGTGGTTACAGGTTTTATACTTTGTCACGCAAATTTAGGTGTGCAAAGTTTTGATCGGAGAGGAATATAAATCTCACATCATCCTGTTACTGCAAAACTGTTGTTCCCTGAGCTATATGCCAATAAAACAACTTGGAGGGTTTGAGTAAAGTAAGAAGAAAGAATTTAATTACAATTGCACAATTGGACTGACCCAGGGCTTTTGCTCCAAAGATGAGTCGGCACTGAACACAATTTTCATCTGAAATTTATGCACTTCTTGCTTTTTTCAAAAATATACATTAATGCTTCTTATTGGTTAAAATTCACACTGATGCAAGCTACCTGCTAATCTTCCAGAAACTGCATGGTTTGCTTCCTTCTGCCTAAGGAGTTAAATTTTTATCTGTACTGAAGGGTGTTTTTTTTAACTCTGTATTGTACCAAGAGTACCAAAGGTCACTTTGCCTTTTCCTTGTCTTTTAACTCTAGCCGGTTCTGTTACTTGTTTTCTCTCCTCAAGAAGAGAAGTGGCAATGTGGCTTAGGTAGACACCTAAGGGCAGTTCTCATTCAGGAAATGGATGGAATGGGAAAGACAGTGCTGGCCAGCCTGAAATCAGAGGGTTTTATGCCCGAAAAATATCCTGCAGGTATGAGTGTGAATGGCTGTCCCAGCCAAGCAGACAATGGGAGTTGCAACACAAACAATGCAGCCTGGACAGAGCTAGTGCTCTTAGTGTTTAGGTGACAAAAGCGTAATGGCTGTCGTAATAGTCACATATTGTGGAGAGGTGGGGAAACAATAAGGAGACATCCAAGTGTTCAGGGACCGGGATTACGACAATTACAATTTGGTGGGAATTTCCCCATTTAATTCTGAGAAGTCCAGCTCATTATCTTTAAGCCCATTGTCTTGAGAGCACCATGCCGTTAGCTTGACAATGAATCGGTTCCTGCCTAAGAAGTGAGTGCAGCTGACCTGCCTTCCTATCTCACGTTTACACTCAATAATTTGCCTCTTCCAGCTTGACCTTTCAGTCAGCTCAGGTATCATTTACATCAACGCCAATTAATATGGTGCCAATTAAATAATATTTGCCAGTTAAACCATGCCAGTCAGGAAGGGTGCATGGTGCCGTAACAGTTGCTGCAAGCAATGGAGGTCTTGTCTCCTATCAATTGGGACACAGCATACTGACGTTTGCACTCCTCCTCCGGTGAAGGATTTCTAGTGCAACCATCAGAAGCAAGATCCCTGTTACAATTCTTCCTTGCACCACAGATCGTTGACAAGAGGTGGGTAGAAATGTCAGTCTGCTGAGCCCAAAATACAGAAATATGTAAGGACCATGAATACAAATCAGTTAAGATGTGTAACACCAGCCATCATCATCCTCATCAGCCTAATTTTGTACTGTTGGTTACCGATTACCAATTGCGTTTTTATGCAACTGTGCATGCCCTCTTTCGCTTTCTTTGGATTGGGGATAGAGCATTTCCTTGGTTTGTTTCGTAGCCATCTAAATTAGCATGTGTCCATTTTTTTGACTCATGTACAGTTTATGTACATCTGTGCCCTCTTTTGTCCTCCATGGGTGCAGAGGAGATTAATGCGCTTCCTGTTTTCTGGTGGTGGATCTGTGGCCACTGTTCATGCAACTCAGTGGTAGGGAGCACTGCTAATACGGCTTCGTACAAAACCACAAAAGCAAAACAAAATGAACAAACACCACAGCAACACCTATTAAGGCAGGCAGCTTGAGCAGACACTGATGGAAGCAATAAGTTGCACCGTGCTGTAAGTAACCGTTCCCAATTCTCAGTGGTCCATGAATTAGAAGAAACTGAGCCACAATGCCACAGAAGGGAAACGAGATACACCCACAGTTCACAGTAACCCACACATTTTCACAATTAATAGGCTACTGGGAGTTGTTTGTCAAAAGTCAGAGGGGCATGACCCAGAGCACTTGACTTTTTTTGCAGACTCCGGTTAAAAGACTGTGTTGAGAACTGTGGTTTAGGACTGTCTTAGAATGGTCTAAAGCAGTATGAGTTTTCCTTGTCTTTCGCTGGACTTCGTCAGCTGTTGTCTCTTCCCTGCCCACTTGTTCTATTCTTTTGGAGATGGAGGCTCTTCCAGGGCTGGGGGGGGAAACGGAACAGGAGATAGTAGCATTTGCTCCTGTGGTTCTTGGGAGTGTATGTGTGTGTGTGTATGTATGTATGTATGTGCATCTCTCTCTCTCTCTCCAAATAATGATCACTCTAGGAGATGTCAGAAAATAGAGTGGGATGGCAGAAACATTGTTTGGATATCAAAAACAAACGAACAAGAATTATAGCCACAAATGAGTGTCTAAATACCCTGAAGGCACCAGATCGCCTCTGATCTTGGAAGCTAAGCAGGGCCAACTCTGGTTAGTACTTGGATAGGAGACCACCAACCAATACCAGGTGCTGTAGGCTATATTTCAAAGGAAGGAACTGGCAAAACCGCCTCTGAGGATGCCTTGCCTAGGAGAACCATAGGGTCACCAGAAGTGAACAGGCAACTTGAAGGCACATAAACACACAGCCCTCTGCATTTGCAGGTTTCACTTTTGCAGATTTGATTATTCATGGTTTATTTGCTGTCACCTCTGCCGCCTCCCTGTGCAATTTTAATAGGGACTGCAAGCCTCGTGAGATGGAGAAACTGGGAACAAGGCTTGTAAGTTCCTCTTAAAAATGGTGCGGGGCCCCACCAGCCCCCCACTTCTGCCTTGGGAAGGAACCCCAATGCCTCGAAGGAATCCACAGTGGATCGAAGACAGCGATTGTACTTTTTTGTGGGTTAAATATGGTTTGGGAGGACCTAGAGTTAGTCACCTTTTTTTCACTTCCACGGGGGTCCTGTGTCCCTAACCCTAGCAAATGTGGAGAGGTGACAGTGCTACCATCACCTCCACCCAATTTCTGGCACATTCACCCTATCTGGAGGAGCCCTTTTTTGTTCCAGTATGTCTCAGAATTAAAAGGAAATCCACTCAGAGGTGAGAATACAATGTTGCACCTGGTGTTGGGAATAGTCTGGGACAACAGAAATGGTGTTTGGGTATTTTTAAAAACCTTGAGATCTACAGCAACAAATACCACAGCCTCTTGACAAATTTGCCCCATCAAGAGGAGCTTTTTATTTGGTTCTATTTGAACTTAATTCCACATTTGCTTTTGGAATTTAGCTGAGACAACTGAGTTCATGCAAGTGGTTGCATTCAGTTAATACAAGTGTTCAGAGTAGCAGGAAGAGCCCCCCTCTTCACCATTCTCCCAGTGCCAAAGCTGCTAAAAAACTTCCAGCTAGACAGAGGATGAAGAAAAAAAAGGCGGGTAGGCAGGTCTAAAAAGACTTTGGAAAAAAAAAACTTCTTTGTCAACTGAGTCCCTGCCTGTTCTCGTTGTTGTTTCAGCTAGCAATAAGAGCAATACATCTATAAAACAAGGATAAGGGTGAGATTGATGGATACAGGCTTGAATTCTTTCATCTATCTTTTCTTTTAGACTTCCCACTGTAATTAGTTTTCCTACTCCCATCTTCCAGAACTTCAGTTTTCCAACTTGTTTGTGTCTTCTTATTATTCAGCTAATACTGGGACCATTCCTACCTTCCTTCATTATAGATCTATACTTTAATTGGAAGGAATTACAGAGGTTATTCAGGCTTCAGTTTTCTTAATGATGTATGTAATTAATATTACAGCTAATTGCAACACAATTGTACAGCTGCCCTCCTGCCTCCTGCTGCCTTAGTTGCAAGTTATAAGGATATCACTAATATAGCCAGCCATCCTATGTAACATAAACATCCTAGGTGAATGACTACCAATCTTGATTCTACAGTCCACGACTAGCGTCTAAGGTAATTTGTTAACTGCTCAGAGTTCTGAAATTTATTAACTCCATAATCTTTTGATTGCACCCAACTATTGCATCACCAGTTAATTTCTCATCTTCCTGATTACACAAAATATCTGTTACATAGCACCCATTTCAGTTGCTTCTCTGATGGTATTGTAACCCCTGCTGGCAGACCCAGTCCCAGGGGAGTATAATATTCAACACCCAAAGTTAACAAGCCAGAGGTTCACTGGACAGGAACGTAGACACCCGGGTCTAAAACCGAAGCATCACTAGCAAGGTCAGACCAAGGCTCTCCCAGTCATGTCTCCAAGAGGGTAAACCTTGAATGGTACACACACACACACTAGACCATCAACAACAATGGCACCTTGAGGAGGTGCCGTGTCCTCCTGATGAGATTAATGCTTGCATCAGTGAGAAATACAAAGATGAGGTCCATTCGCATGATTCGGCCATTGTCCTTTCTCAGGAAAGGGTCTGCCCCCAAGGCATGTTTTGCCCTATAATGGAGTCCCCTTTTGGGACTCTCTTTGGAGAGCTCCCACGCTTGACTGGTACCCCAGCCTTCTTCCTCCGCTGAGCCACCTTCGCCTTGCTTCTTCCCGAGCCAAAGACTACAGGATCAGGTGCAGTATCAACCACTCTTTTTCCCTCCGCTTTTCCTGATCTTCATATCTTTCCAGCTCATTAGTCCTTGTGCACTTGTGTGAGTGACTGCTTCGTTGTGTGTATGTGTGTGGACATTTTGCTAAATCTGCTGAATAAACTACTGATAATTGGACATTTGCCCTGGCTGTCACGCGGTCTGATTCCGTAGACATAGGGTCCAAGATCTCGCTGCGTTGCCCTGCCCTCTGCTTTGCTAAGCAGTGCTCCACTAATTTCCCCAACCTTCGTATTTTTGGAGCAAATCAGGGTGTTCCCCAGGGACCCCCAGAAGTCAGAGTAGCAGTATATTGTATCTTGTCTGGACAATCCCTTAGTTATATAGTTCCTTAGATGCCCAGTTCATTTACTGTGCTGCTTTATCAGTTCCTTCTCCCCGCTCTTAAACTGATGATGTTCTGGATTTCACTAGACCAAGGGTGAGGAACCTTTTCCCCTCCAGATGTTTCGAATCTCAAAAGCCCTTAGCCAGCCTAGCTAATGGTAAGGAATTGTGGAAGTTATAAATCAAGATGCCCAGAAGGCCAAATACTGCTCTAGGTCTAGAGCAGTAATTTTCAACCCTTGGTCCTCCAGATAGTTTGAACTTCAGGTCTCAGAATCCCTGACCATGAGCCATAATACATGAGCATAACGGGAGCTGAAGTCAAAAACAAAGGCTGGAGGACCAAAAATTGGGAACAACTGACCTACAGGACAAAAGTTACTGTAGTCGAGTATTCCTTGATGGGACTCTGGCCATTTCCACCCTACACTGTTATAGTGCTACTATTCCATTGTCAACATCCTGTGGAATTCTGGGGTTTGTAGTTTACTGAGTCCAAAGAGCTTTCTGGCTGAGAATTCTAAGGGCCCCTCCCTAAACTACAAACCCCAGGATTCCATAGGATGTTGAAAGCGTAATAATTATACTATAACAGTGTAGTGCAGAAATGCCTTGCATCAAGAAGCTCCTGGATTCAATTCCAAGCCAGCATCTCCAATTTAAAAAGGACTTCACGTGGCAAATGATGGGAAAAGTTTTAGTGCCTCAGACCTTGAAGAAAATAGGAACATGCAGCTAGGAAGAAGATTCTAATTTAGTTCATCCCTATTTGATGAATGAAACAGTTTCTTAAAAAAATATATCTTTATCACAATAAAGTAAGACATTTCTTCTATACAGATGTGATTTTTGAGACCTTTTTTCCCCACATTTCTTTAAAAAGCAGGGGGGAAAGGGAGGCCACAGTGGTTGTTTTGTTGCATGGATCAGTAAAAACAGTAGGATTAGTCTGTGTAATTTTTGCTGTTTACCATGTTCAGAGATTATAATTGCTTCTTTAACTAAAATGGCACCATAAATATGAATGTTACCCTGATTTCTGGGGTCCCTTGGGGGACACCTCAATGTGCTCCACCGTGATGGGGAATGGAAACTAGCCAGAGCACAAGCAAGAGCAATGCGAGAGGCAGGGTAACCTAGCGGGGTCTTTTTACCCAGTGTTTAAGGGGTCAGGCCAAGCCAAAAACCAAGCAAAATTGTCTTAATAAATGATTTTATTAAAAATAAAGACTTACGCACTTACGCACTCACTCACTCAAGACTTAGCGAGAAATAAAAAGAGAGGAAATTGGATAGGGGGCTTTGGAGGGTTACAGCCGGGGAATACTGCACCTGGTCCTGAAGTCTGGAGGTCCGAGACAGCAGCAGAGAGAGAGAGATGAGACTCAGCACGTGGAGGGCTGAGGGGATAGCTCAACGGCTGGAGTGACGGTCTGTTGGGAAGCAGGGAGCGATCTGGGAGCGGTCCAAAGAGCAGCTCAAAAACTAGGTCTATTTATGGGGGAAAAGGTACCTGGAGGGCTAATCCTTTCCCGGGAAGAACAATAGGTGGAGGAGCTAGAACAAAGCTCCAGTCCTTTGCATGATTGGCTTTGCCGGGGTTGTCAAAGCTTCAGCTGTATGCAAATCGTCCTCGCTCGATGGGCTGTTTGTCAGATGCGTTAATCCCTTCAAGCCGGCTCCTCGGGGTTGAGGACCCTTTGTACGTTTTATGTTTTACATGTCTGGAGGTCTCCTGGGGCTACGTGACTATGGATTTACTGGCCTGACCGGGTTTTCCCTGTTTTTGGCCGTTCGACCATGCCTGCCTACGTGGTCGTTCGGAGGACCTCTCAAGCACATGGAGATATTTTTAATATTAAATTGTAGACCCCAGGATAGGGTTTACCTACCACCGTAACATGAAAGTCAGCATGGTTTGAGCATTGGACTATGACCCGGGAGACCAGGGTTAGATTCCCTGACTTTGGCACATCACACACTCTCAGCCCCAGAAAACCTCATGATAGGGTCATCTTAGGGCTGCTGTAAGTCAGAAATGACTTGAAGGCACACAACAACAGCAACAACAACACATAAAGCAGTGTTATTAAGGCTTAGGCATAAAAAATTAGGGATTTTTTAAGAAAAAGACTAAGCAGTTTTTTTAAAAAAAAACCAGTTTGATACAGGTCACAACTATTCCAATGGAGAAGTTACTCTTTGGTCTCCAACTTCTAGGCTTCAATAACCAGCATGAGATCCGATGAGGTCATGAGCTCTGATTTCGTCTGGCTTCAAGAGCCGTGGAATGTGACGGGCTGTTTTGAAAACAGTAGAGGAATAACAGAAAAGCAAAGGTGAGGGCGGAGATAACGGAGTATGCTAAAAGAGTGCATGGTTGACTGACTAACAGACCAATTGGAAGAGTGCTTCCTGCTGCAACATTAGAATCATAGAATCGTAGAGTTGGAAGAGACCCCAGGGGCCATCCAGTCCAACCCCCTGCCATGCAGGAACACCCATCAAAGCATTCCCAACAGATGGCCATCCAGCCTCTGCTTAAAAACCTCCAAAGAAGGAGATTCCACTACACTCCATTGAGGCAGCAGATTCCACTGCCGGACAGCCCTGACCATCAGGAAGTTCTTCCTGAGGTTCAAGTGGAATCTCCTTTCCTGCAGCTTGAAGCCGTTGCTCCTTGTCCTGGTCTCTGGAGCGGTAGAGAACAAGCCTGCTCCCTCCTCAACATGACATTCCTATTTTAAAAGCGGGATTTTGCAATTTAGTCTTCCTCCAGGAGGTGGGGCAAGAGATTTGCTTTCCTTTGAAACAAGGACAGCAAAAGGCAGGTGGATATAATCCTGAAAAGTTAGCACTGGAGTGCATTTCGGACAAATATCGGTGGAAGATGAGATGGTTCCCATGCCTTAATTTTTGTCTGTTTGACAGAAATACAGATGGTCCTTCACATTTGTGAAGGTTGGGGTGTAGGACCCTTCCAAAAGTAGAAAAAGAGCAAATATTACAGTGTATGTGTGTGGAGGGGGGGGGAAGGGGGCCAAAGCATGTCGGATTTCTGCACGAGGCTGTTATAAGCACTATGATTCCACTTTCAACATCCTATGGAATCCTGGGGTTTGTAGTTTAGAGAGAGGCCTCCAAGATCCCTCCCGAAACTGCAAACCCCAGGATTCCATAGGATGTTGAAAGTGGAATCATAGCACTACAACAGCCTCGTGCGGAAATGGCCATGGTGGGTAGAGCGGGCACCAAGGTCCAAACCAGACTGAGGAGAGGAGAGGGAAAGGGGGTGGGTCAGGATGGCAGCCCTATACTTACTTTCTCTTGCCCATCTCCTTCCTTGGGTGTGGGGGTTTGTGATGCTGAGAAATAGAGCTGTGAGCTGTCCTTAGCTGGCCAAGCAGCATCTGGTGGAGGAGGAAGAGGACCAGAGGTGAGTTTTAAAGGGCTGCATAGCCTGCTCTGAGCCACCGAGAAGGAAAGTTCCCCTGACGGTGCAGGCGTTTGAGAAACTTGCAAATAATCAAATCCACACAAGTTAAACCCATGAATGTGTGGGGCTGACCGTGCTACAGTGTCAGTACCATTAATAGATCAATAACATTTCTTCTTGGTTGTCACCGTGAGCGAAATACAACAAAATCAAAAACCCACAGGTAGCAATGTCTTTACTGGGGCAGCTCCAAAGCATAAAATACATTATGCAAGCTTTCAAAGCTTCTCTGGTTTCTTCGCCAGGAAAAGATGTTGAAAATCATACAGGAGACCACAACTTGAGCATGAGTCAGCAGTGTGATGTGGCAGCTAAAAAAGCCAATGCTGTTCTGGGCTACATCAGTATAGTGTCTCAGTTAAGGGAAGTGATAGTATCCCTCTATTCTGCTTTGGTCAGACCCCACCTGGAATACTGTGTCCAGTTCTGGGCGCCGCAGTTCAGGAAGGCTATTGACAAGCTGGAATGTGTCCAGAGGAGGGCGATCAAAATGGTAGAAGGCCTGGAAACCATGAATCCGTATGAGGAGTGGTTTAAGGAGCTGGGTATGTTTAGCCTGGTATATATTTACAGAGGGTCCCTGGTAAAGAAAAGGTTAAGAACCACTGGTCAAGGACTTATAGCCTTACCATTGAGGGATTTCCTCTTTTTCAGCAAGGTGTCTCACCTATTTTGAGAACCGTTTTGGCAACCTGACAGCTGCCACTTGCAAGAGGAGGTGCTGCAGCAGAACATTTTAACACAGTCACTGTGATTGAGCAGCTAGTGGCGGAGAAGGAAGGCTTCAGAGCAATTCATTGCCTCACCGAGCTTGATCATGCTGAGATCGCAAGAAAGGTGGAAACAAAAGAGTCACAGAAGGCAAGGTGGGGCAACAGTGGAGCTTATCTAGAACCAGTTTTCTGCCCTCTGGACCTTCCGGGGGCTGCATGGACTACCAAAAGAATGACCAAGCAGTCCTGCTTCCCTGAAATGGTTGAAATCCATGTCTGATTCTAGCTTGGTTTTCTGTATGGTAAACGGTTCAGGGGAATTGCTCCTTATTTAAAAGCTACATTGTCACATATGGGGCTTCTGGAAGAAGCAATTCAGATCCTTTTTACAGGAACAGAAAAAGAACAGTCCAGGAGACTGGAGGGGCCAAAACCCACAAAAATGGGATGAGTAGGCAGGATGGCATAGTGGTTTGAGTGAGCACTGGACTACAACCCTGAAGGCCAGAGTTCAATTCCCCACTCAGCCATGGAGACCAACTGGGAGACCGTGGGCACATCATACACTGTCAGCCCTCAGAAAACCCCGTAATAGATTCGCCTTAGGGTTGCCATAAGTAAGAAACAACCCGAGGTACAGAACAACAACAACAATGATGTTTTCAGCATTGCAGCAACTTGAGAAACTTAGCATTTAGAAATCCAGTCGAGGCATCCAAAGAAAAGCGGCAGTCCACAAGAGCAACGGAAGGCAAGCATAGCCAAGAGAGGACTTCCAGGTGTGAACGATTTTCAGTGCGTTACTTGCTGCAAGGTTAGAAGTTTGGGGGCTGGAGGAAAATTTTAAACAGGGAAGCAGAATTCTTACTTGGGGAGGGGGCAATGCACTCGTCCTCTCCCACTGCTATGGCTACACTGCTGAGGTCACTCTTTTGAAGAGATAGCACTGTGCTACAGCTTTGATTCCAAATTGCAACATTGACCTCTACCTCATGGGCTTATTGGTTTTGCAATCTTTCCATGGCAATATTCAGGAAAAAAGTGTTGCAAAATTTTGAAAGGAAAATCCCTACAATTGCAGATTGCCAACAGTCACACATACAGCCCTGGTTACCTCAGGCTAAGTCAGTGAAAGGTAATATGTAGGATACTTCAACCAGAGAAGTATATTCCTGTTCACAGCATCATAACTGGAGGTGTTTCCCAAAGCAAGCAGTCACCATCCTGCGTGGTTTCAAACTGGAGTTTTTGAATCAAGTTGTTCAAAACTTGACAAGGTCCCCCAGGATATTTTTTCAGGCGAGCTGATGTACTGCAGGCAAGACAGTTAAGAGACGTTTCAGAGGTGACATGATAGCCATGCTGAAATGTTCGAAAGGATGTCATGAGGAAGATGGGGTCAGCTGGTTTTCAGCAGCTCCAGAGACTAGGACACGGAGCAATGGCTTCAAAAACAGGAGAAGAGATTCCATCTTGGAATCTCTTAAGAGCAGTAAGAGCAGTTTGACAGTGGAATATGCTTTTGCCACGGAGTGTAATGGATTCTCCTTCTTTGGAGGTTTATGAACAGAAGCCGGATGGCCATCTGTAGGGAGTACTTTGATGGTGTCTTCCCGGATGGCAGAATGGGGTTGGACTGGATGGCCTTTGTGGTCCCTTCCAACTGTAGGATTCTATGATAGTATTACAGTCAGGTGTTTCTGTAACTGGTTGAAAGACAGAACCCAAAGAGTACTCACCAATGGTTGCTCTTTATCCTAGAGAGTAGTGACTAGTGGGTAAATTCATGTCCCACCTCAGTATTAGAGCGCAGTTATCTGATTGAAGGCTTCTTACGTTTGGTAGGCTGTGCCCACTCCTCCTTTAGTGTAACAAAGTCTAAGACCATTTCCATACTACACTGCTATAGTGCTATTATTCCACTTTCAGCAGCCCATGGAATCCCGGGATTTGTAGTTTAGGGAGGGGCATTTAGAATTCTCAGCCAGAGTGCTCTTTGGCCTCCATTAACTACAAACCCCAGAATCCCACAGAATGTTGAAAGTGGAATAATAGCACTATAACAGTATAGTGTGGAAATGGCTGAAGTCTAAGGCCATTTCCGCACGAGTCTGTTATAGCGCGATGATGCCACTTTCAAGCTCCTATGGAATCCTGAGGTTTGCAGTTTGCAGAAATTGCAAACACCAGGATTCCATAGGAGCTTGAAAGTGGAATCATCGTGCTACAACCGACTTGTGCGGAAATGGCCTAAGAAGGGAGAACAGGCATTACCCATCCACAATGAACAGTGCCTGGGCAATAGGCAGTGTGTCTTGCACATACACACTCACTGGACCACCACTTTTCCCATTGTTGTTGTGTGCCTTCAAGTTGTTTCCAAATTATGGTGACCCTAAAGTGAGTTTATTATAGTTTTTTTGAGGCTGAGAGTATGTGATGTGCCTAAGGTCACCCAGTGGATTTCTATGGCCAAGCAGGGAGTTGAACTCTGGTCTCCAGGGCTGTAGTCCGACATTCAAATGACTACACCACACCGGGGCCATTTCCCCACTAGACTATTATAGTGCCCCTCTCTAAACTGCAAACCCGTGTTACTGCCCTGGCTAGTCCGAGCTTTGGGGATATTAAAAGATATCCTCTTGATATCATAATTCGGCTTCATTTCTCTATTCCTCTCCACGTGCTTGCGAGGCCACCGGACAAGCACATAAACAAGCTTGGTCGTTAATTGCTGCAATATTCCTGGATAATACAGGCAGGCCAGAAATAGCTGACTCACTGCTTTAGGAGACCTCCAGGCAAGTACTCTAATTAAGTATGCACGCCGCTTACAAAAGAACCTCTGCCCCGCGATGGCAGCTTGATGGGTAAACTATACAATACCCAAGTACTCTGCGTTTGCATACTGCCTACTCTATTGAGAACAGCTACTATAACTCAATCATTCAGATTCTGACCTTTTGGAGGCTTTGTCTCCAACTCCAAATCTATTGTTTTCCCCCAAGTACGGCATAGCCTGCAGTCACAATTCTCCTTATAAAAACCCTCGATTCCGAGACCTTCCTCGGATCGCTCCCGAGTTTCATCCCGCCTCGCTGCCGCTTTGCTTGGCGAGCCTCCCCTCAGCTCCACACGCTGAGCTACATCACACCCAAGCCTCGCTCTCTATTTTTCCGGGCTTCAGGACAGGTGAAGTATCACCCAAACCAGCAACCCCTCTAAAAATCCCTCTATACCACTCCAACCTTTATTTTCGCTAGTTATCTTGTATGAGTGTGCCGCATACACTGTTTTGCTTGTGTTTAATAAACATCATTTATTGTTTCAACTTTTGTGTGCTCCTTGACTCAACCTGACCCCACAGACATAGGGTTCAAGATCTCGCTGCGTTACCCTGCCTCTCATAACGCTAAGCAGTGCTCCGAGCTAATTTTCCCCACCTTTAGTTGAGCACATTTTGGTGTCCCTCCCGGGACCCCCAGTTCACAGGGTAACACCCGAGAATGCCATAAGCTGTTGAAAGTGGAATAATAGCACTATAACAGTGTAGTGCAGAAATGACCTGGGTCACCTTTCCCATTACAGTGTGTTATATAGCAGTGGTTTTTAACCTTTTCTTTACCAGGGACCTCCTGTAAATATAATTACATAGCTGCCAGAGAACCCCCAGACTTGACTCAATTTGTGAAGTGTTGGACTATTCTGCATTGAAAAAAAGTTGATTTTTAAATGCAAATATTTGCAAGACATCATGCATTTTTCTATGCAGAGTAATCCCCCTGCAGCATTTTAGAATGGGTGAATATGGGTGGAATACTCTGGACATATGCTCATTTTCGCCTGTAGCTGGGGGAAAGGACTACAATAATTTATTCGTCCTGCATGCATGGAGGAAATAGTCAAGGAGTGCAGTTCTTAACCTGGGGTCTGGAGACCACAGGGAGTTCATGGAGCCCTCACAGGGGGTCCACAAAGCCCTGCTGTTGGACACCAACAACAGCAACAGGGGGGTGGCAGCAGGGTGTGTGTGGATTCTGAGAGAGAAGTTTCAACAAGAGAGCACTTTCAGCACCCACCCACCCCTACTACACATTCCTGATGGAAAGGACATGGTGGCATAAATGTGCGCGCACCCAAACTACGTCTCTGGAGACCAGAGTTTGAATTCCCACTCGCCATAGAAGCCCATTGGGTGACCTCAGGCAAGTCACATTCTCTCAGCCTCAGGGAAAGGCAAATGAAAAACCCCATGAAAGGTTTGCCTTAGGATTGCCATAAGTCAGTTTTCAAAGGGGAGAGACATGATGCCTAGAAAGAACCTCTCCCTGCCAGCGGTACTTTTGTTGTTGTGCAACTTCAAGCCACTTCAGAGTTACGGTAATCCCCAGAGGGAGTTTGCCTTTGCCTTCCTCTGGGGCTGAGAGAATGTGACTTAGAATCCTAGAATCCTTGAGTTGGAAGAGACCCCGGGGGCCATCGAGTGCAACCCCCTGCTATGCAGGAGCACCCATCAAAGCATTCCCAACAGATGGCCATCCAGCCTCTGCCTAAAAACCTCCAAAGAATTAAACCTCAGAGATTAAAAAAACCTCAAAGAATTAAACCAATTAAACTTGTCCACAGTCACCCAATATCTGAGCAGGGAATTTGACTCCTAGTCTCCAGAAGCCTTGAATAAATCAGTCAATAAATACTTGAATATTTCAATCTAAATATTAAAATTTTGAGTTAAGTCTTAGAAGTCCCTGGCAACAGACTATATTTACAGGGGATCGCTGATAAAGAAAAGGTTAAGAACCACTGGTCAAGGACTTACAGCCTTACTGTTGAGGGATTTCCTCTTTTTCAGCAAGGTGTCTCACTTATTTTGGGAACCGTTTTTGCAACCCGATAGCTGCCCATTGCAAGGGGAGGTGCTGCAGCAGAACATTTTAACACAGTCACCGTGATTGAGCAGCTAGTGGCGGAGAAGGAAGGCTTCAGAGCAATTCATTACCTCACCGAGCTTGATCATTTGCTGGGATTGCAGGGAAGCTGGAAACAAAAGAGTCACAGAAGGCAAGGTGGGGCAACAGTGGAGCTTTTCTAGAGCCAGTTTTCTGCCCTCTGGACCTTCCGGGAGATGCGTAGATTACCAAAAGAATGACCAAGCAGTCCTGCTTCCCTGAAATGGTTGAAATCCATGTCTGATTTTAGCTTGGTTTTCTGTATGGTAAACAGTTCAGGGGAATTGCTACCTATTTAAAAGCTAAATTGCCACAGGTGGGGCTTCCAGAAGAGGCAATTCAGACCCTTTTACAGGAACTGAAAAAAGGGAAGTCTGACAGTCTGGAGGGGCCAAAGACCACAAAAAAAGGGATGGGTAGGCAGCGTTTGAGCATTGGACTACAACTCTAGAGACCAGAGTTCGTTCTCTGCTCAGTCGTGGAAACCTACTGGGTGACCTTGGGCATGTCACATAATCTCAGCTGCAGAAAACCCTGTGATAGGTTCACCTTAGGGTTGCTATAAGTGAGAAACAACTGTTACTCCACTGGAAAAACCCTATCCCGGGGTCTACAATTTAGATATTAAACATGATTCCATGTGCCTGAGAGGTCGCATGGATGAGCACATAGGCAGTCACAGTCGAACGACCGAAAACCAGGTCAGGCCAGTAAAATCCCCTGTCACGTAGTCCCAGGAGACCTCAAGGTGTGTAAGCCCACAATAAACAAAGGGTCGTCAGCCCCTGAGAAGTAGACTTGAGGGAATTAGCGTGTTTGCCCCAAGTTTAGCAAATATCCTATCAAGCGGGGACCATGTACATGAAGTCACACCACAACCAAATGCTGCCGAAGATCCTGAGACTTTGGCAACACCTTGTAATCCCAACACGCAAATGAAGTTACCATTGTGGAGCTTCGTTCTCATTGCAACACCCATTGTTCTCCCCGGGAAAGGATTAGTCCTCCGGTTACTTTTTCCCCTACAAATAGTCCCGGATTTTGAGCGTTTCTTCGGATCACTCCCAGTCATCCCAGCAGACCGTTGCTTCATCCATTGAGTAATCCCCTCAGCCCTCTCCGTGCTGAGCTCCACTTCTCCGCCGTTTTTCCCGGACCAAGGACTTCAGGAAAAGGTGCAGTATTACCCCAGCTACAACCCCTTCAATACCCCCTATCTAGTTTCCTCTCTTTTGCTTCTTAATAGGTCTTGAGTGAGTGTGTGGGTGAGTGCCTTGGTGCGTGAGACTTTCATTCAATAAAATCATTTATTGGACATCTTCGTCTGGTTTTTGGCTTGGCCTGACCCCGTAAACACTGGGTAAAAAGACCCCGCTAGGTTACCCTGCCTCTTGCATTGCTATTGCTCGTGGTCTGGCTAGTTTCCATTCCCCATCACGTGGAGCACATTGAGGTGTCCCCCAAGGGACCCCAGAAATCAGGGTAACATAACTTGAAGGCACACAACAACAACAATGCTCTTTCCCTCTTCTTGCTGGACCCATAAAGTTTTGAGAGCCAGCGTGGTGTAGTGGTTTGAGCATGGAGCCTAGAGACCAGGATTTGATTCTCTGCTCAGCCTTGGGAACCCATTGGGGAACGTTGGGTATTTCACTAACTCTCAGCGGCAGAAAACCCCGTGATAGGTTCAACCTAGTTTGCCATTAGTTGGAAATGATGATCAGGGGTATAGCTAGGTAGGCAAATAAAGATTTATTGAGATTTATTGAGATCTTTAATGAGAATTCTGCCTCCCCAGGTGAAATTTTCTATCCGTCCTCAAACTGAAAGCACTGCAGAGAGAGAGAGAGAAAGATACTGAAAAATCATTCCCACCCAGAACTCTACCATTTGGTATGTTCACATTCCCTTGGTCATTTTGTGGTTGTAGCTGCCTTGGATCTCATTCCTGGGAAAGAGGTGGAGTATACAATCAATCAATTGATCAATCAATCAATCAATCAATCAATCAATCAGATTGTTCTTTTGTGTGTTCAAGTCATTTCCAAGGCTATAGTCCTCCCTCCACATTTGCTAGAGTTAGGGGCACAGGACTCCCATGAAAGTGGAAAAACTGTGAATAACTCTAGGGCCTCCAAAACTGTATTTAACACACAAAAAAGTATGATTGCCATATTCAACACACCATGGATTCCTTCGAGGCATCAGGGTCCCTTCCCAGGGCAGAAGTGCGGGGCTGGTGGGGCTTGCTGCCACCTCCGCTGCTGCCCCACACCCTTTTTAATAGGGATTTACAAGCCTCATTTGCAATTTTTCAGTCTCACGAGGCTTGCAGTCCCTATTAAATTAGAAATGGCCTAGGGAGACAGCAGAGGCGACAGTAAATAACCTGTGAATAATCAAATCCGCAAAAGTGAAACCCGCAAATGTGGAGGGCTGACTGTAATTCAGAGGGGTTTGTTACCCTTGCCTTCCTCTGAGGCTGAGAGAGTATGACTCATCCAAGGTTAACCAGTGGGTTTCATGGCTGAACAGGGATCTGAACCCTGGTCTCACAAAAGTCTAGACCAACTCTTAAACCACAAACTACAGCCCTTTTTCTTTTGCTCGAATTTGGAAACTGGAAGAAAACTGAAAGGAGGGTTATTGTTTGAGTAAATCAATATCCCAATTTGTTTCCACCACTACCACCACCACATGTAGCTGCACCCCTGTCCACCCCTGGCCTAAGCAGGACTCTCCTCCTCTCAGGGAAGCTATGTACAAATCTTTTAATGCAGAATTGCTGCTATGTAGTTTTGAGTTGACTCCAACTTCTGGCAACCCTCTCCTAGGGTTTTCTAGGCAAGATTTCTCCAGAGGTTTGCCGTTGCCCTCCTCTAAGGCTGAGAGGGTGCGATTTGTCCAAGATCACTCAGTTGGCTTCCAGAACTGAGAGGGATTTCAATCTTAATCTCCTGGTTTCCCAGCCAGATACTCAGGCCATTTCTGCACTAGACTGTTATAGTGGTAGTATTCC
The DNA here is from genome assembly GCA_030412105.1 of Cyclura pinguis. Lineage (NCBI taxonomy): Eukaryota > Metazoa > Chordata > Lepidosauria > Squamata > Iguanidae > Cyclura > Cyclura pinguis. Next base: position 7,910,580 of record CM059599.1, on the reverse strand, counting down.
ACTTTTACTATCCTATGGAATCCTGGGGTTAATCCTGGAATAATAGCGCTGTAACAGTCTGGTGTGGAAATGGCCTCAGACCACTTCGTCATGCTGGCTCTAACTACAGAGACTTTTAGATTCAAGGTGGAAATTAGTAAGTGGGGATTGCAGGATTCTCCCACCTTCCCCAAACATGCTAACTGAATTTTGCAGCAGGTCATGGAGAGAAAAATACCAATGGTAGGTGGAAAGGGAACGGATTGTCCTGGAAAAGGGCAGGGCTTCAAATAGCTGTGAATGAGAACATTCTGTACTGTAACATTTTGCTGTCGTCTCCGTGGACATAAAATATAATGATCCTTCCATTCATACTGTTGCAAAGAGGCAGAACCTTCTCTGTTTTAATTTAAGGCAAATCAAGACAGAGAACTCTGTGTCTCCTCCTCCTCCACTTCTTTCCCAACCTTGATCACACTGCCTAAGTTCTCCGGTTACTCAGCAAAGCTGTGTTTTATCCTTGTACCCACGGAAACTCTCATTGTCTGTAATTTAAATAGCTGTGTCACCAGGGAGTGACATGACTAAGCAGCAAATGCAGAGCAGGTTCAGCGACAGGTCAGAAAGGAACTTAGGTGATGAAATATGATGCTGAATGTGGAGTTTGGGTGGTTTCACTGATTGTGAACAACAACAAAAAAAGGAACAGTGGGAATGTGATAAAGGGATGGATGGTTAGCTTGCTGAGAATGGATTTGCCCAACTCACTGCATCAAAGGTTCCCGGGTAGTTTGAATGTAGGAACAAACACAAGAGTTCTGGGTAAAGAGAGGGAGTGTTGTGGTGAGCCAGAGACTTGAGACCAGTAGATCAGAAAACAAAGCTTATTTTACCGCGCAGGGATCTCAGTGGAATGAAATTCCAAAAGACTGAGAGCCCCGTTTTAGGCTTCAGCATACATTTATACGTTTTAAAAAAACAGGTACAGGAAACAATTACCATATGTGACAAGGGTACAGGTTACAAAAGTTTAAGTTTTGAAATGATGTATTACAGTTTCAAAAATGAAGTATCTCTGTACCAGGGAGCATTCTCCCTGGGTCGCATCGACTCCCAAACTCCCTATATTCCATGCATTGCTAAGCCGCATACCTAAGCCCTTGATAAGATAAGAGACGCACCTGCCTGACTTATTTTTCTCTATTTTTCTACTTAAGCAAGCAGTTTCTATAATTTAACCCCTTCAGGAGGGGAACATGTGCCCCCTCAACTGTTCTTAGGATTTTATCACATGAGAGGTCTGTTGCACAATTACCCTGGTTTAGTTCCAGGTTTGTTCTTTCCTTGGCCATTTCTGCACTAGCCTGTTATAATGCTATTATTCCACTTTCAACATCCTCTGGAATCCTGGGGCTGGCAGTTTAGGGAGGGGCCTCAAAGGCCCCTCCCTAAACTGCCAACCCCAGGATTCCAGAGGATGTTGAAAGTGGAATAATAGCACTATAACAGGTTAGTGCAGAAATGTCCCTTACAACGTGACATCATGACTTTCCCATTGTTGCATTGCATTTCCCTCCTTATTGAATCAGATCTTTCAACTGACTGGAAAAAAACCAGTAATGGTTCCAATATCGCTGCTCTTTAGCTTTGGGTGCGGGCATTTCATTCTGCTGCAGTTCCGCTATTCCAGCAAGCAAAATGGCAGCAGCAAAGGAAACGGCAAGCTTAATTAGTCTCACAAGAAGGATCGAAGCTGCACAATTAAGCAACTGAATTAAAAAGAAAAATAATCAGCCTGCATGTGCTACTTAGGGATGGACACAACTAGGCAGTGCACAAGACTGATGGTAGGTACATGCATCAGTGGCATAGCAACATAGAGCTATTGCTGAGAAGATGTTAAAGTGATGTTTAGATATCGGTATGTTTCTGTTTGCTTAAACAATGTGACTGCAGTGAGAAAACAGGCTGGTGTGATATAGCCTTTGGATTTCAGTTCAGTCTTAACCAGCATAGTCAAGAGTGAGGGATGATGGAAGATGAAGTCCAAAAACAGCCGGAGAGCTCCATGCGCCCCAGTCTAAAGTAAGGATCTAAATAGGCTACAGAGTATATTACTATAGCAAAGCAGGAGCAGGAAGAGCAAATGCAATTTTTTAAAAAAGTCCTGAGGGAAGAAAAAAGACTCACAAAATCAGAATCCTAGAGTTGGGTGATCCCAGGCCAGCCCTCTTCTGCCATGCAGGAATAGGCAATCAAAGCACTCCTGCCAGATGGCCATGCAGCTTCTCTTTAAAAACTTCTAAAAAAGGAGACTCCACCACACTTCCAAGAAGTGCATTCCACTATTGAATGGCTAGAGAACTGGAAAGGTGGAAGAGATGGAAAAGAAATTGCCGGAGGGGGGAGGCTGCTTTGGGGGATTGGAGGCTTCGGAGCTGGAATAACTAGTCTTGGGGTCTACATGCAACCCCAGGGCTGACCTTTTGCCCACTCTTGCTTGAGACGGCTGAGATGACTCCATTTCCACCCACACAGAGTCAAACCCGGATCACGTATCTGCAAGCTGTCCAAGAGAAAGCTACAGCTGCCAAATGAGCGGGTGAGCCGTTGGCCGGCTCGTCTTCCCTGCAAAATGACAAGGGGCCAAGGCCATGGAGAGACAGAGAGAGAGGCAGACCCAGGGGGTTATTTACAGTCTTGGCTTCCTTTGCAAAGGCAGCAGCTGTGCCCCTGTCGGCTCACCTGTCTGGCCGCTACCCTTCCCCTCTCTGCTGGGAATTCATGAAATCTGAGCGCCAGACATCTCGCTGTGCCAGGAAATCCAGCCTCTCCGGGGGTGTGAGCTGGTGCAGCCCTGCCATTGGTGCAAAAGGCCTGGGCTTGTCCTCTCCTACTGGGAGACAAACTTGAAGCAGAGGGAAATGGAGCAGAGAGGGAACAGATAAGATGAAGTGAACAGATGGAGAAGCCAGCAGAATTCTCTTTTGCTCAGACAGGTGCCTTAAGAAAGGCTTGACCAAGCAGGCTAAGACAAGATGCATTTGCTAGGTTCTCTCTGTCACTCCACTATCCTGACAGTCTAACACATTATACATATAGGCAGGTATGTTTAATTGGTATAAAATAGAAATCATATACAATGACTGGATAAGGCCATGTGGAAGAGGACTGACTGGAAAAACAGCTCAGAGATGATCTCAGAGCATGGCTGAGTTCAACTTAATGGCTCTTGCAAGGAGAACAAAAGGCATCTCCTGAGAAGAGCAAAATCCCCTGTGGCTTGCATATCCTCTGGAAAACCAAGCCGTAAAAACTGGCTACCAACTTAATTTGACATTCAGTTGTTGGAAAATTCAAAGAAAGAGTTTTTGGTTGATTGATAATTCCGAGTCAGGAAAACAGGAAGATTTCAAACAAATCCATAATTGCATCATCCTCACACCTATCTTTTTCTTGATCCTTGATTACACGGTCATAAAAATCTTTTATCCCATGTGCCTGATTCGGCCATTTGTTGTTTTCCCAGGAAAAGGGTCTGTCCCCCCTCCCCAGGCAGGCTTATAATTAAGATCTCTTTTGGGGCTCTGACTAGCTTTTTCTCTCTCTCTGACTCTCTCTCAAGCTCTCTCTTTTCTTCTCGCTGGCTGGCCAGCTCACTCGCTCTCTTTTTCGGGGGGGATTTCCACCTTTGACTAGCGTCTGCTAGTTTGAAGGCTCTTATTAGTCTTTTTCTTTGCCTGCTGATCTATTTCTGCATTTTCCCGAAACAGCTATCTTCAAGATCAGGTGCAGTATATTTGCTTTGTCCCTTCAACTCTTCCCTCTCTTAAGATTTCCAACCTCAGTAGTCCTTGTGTCCTTGTGTGAGTGAATGCTTTGTGTGAGTGTGAGGAAATCTTGCCAATTCTACCAAATAAAAAACCATTTAAAAGGACACTTGACCTCTCTCTTTCTCATGCAGTCTGACCCCGTAGACAGAGGATAAAAGATCTTGCTGCGTTGTCCTGCCCTCCGTTTTGCCGAGTTGTGCTCTGCTAATTTCCCCAACCTTTGTCAAATCCAGGTATCCCACCAGGGAGCCCCAGAAGCCAGGATAATATCTCTCCTCTGTGTCACTGGCACTGAAGAGTGGAGGGAAGCGATGAGGAGAATGTCTTTGCCTGTTGTGGAAAGAGGCCCTCCCTTTCTCAGCCTTGCTTAGATTTAACAAACTAGACATAATGGTGTTGGAGAGACCCTTCTCTCTGTCCCATCAGTAGCAGCAATAGATTGTGGGAGGAGACTATCCAATATTTCACAGGTGAAAACTGGGACACATGCGGCCAAGCAAAATCAGAGTGAGGTCAAGACAGTAGAAGTTACTAATAAGTAAGAACACACAGGCTAGAAGAGTCTGCAGCTGTTTGCTTTTGCCCAAGCCTACTGGGAAGGGCAAGATTCTGCCCCTCCCTCTCTACTCCCCCCTGCCAAGTCAATTGCATGCACACTACTTTTCCACTTTGAATTCAGGGCCCTTCTGCACTACATAATTATTGCACTTTGAATCCACTTTAACTACCACGGCGTCACTGTATGGAATCTTGGGATTTGAAGCTCTGTGGGGGTATTTGGAATTCTCTGCCAGAGAGAGCTCTAGTGCCTCCCAAATTAAAGACCCCAGGATTCCATGAATGCCGCTGTGGCAGTTAAAGTGGAACTATAGTGCTACAACCATGCAGTGGGAGAGTCCTATTTGCAAGTTTCTTCAGCTTCTTCTCCCCGCCCCACCTCAGATACTTCTTTACAGAGAAGCCTTCTCTCTCAACAGCTCCGATCAGGCAACAGAGCCCGTTGAAAACTCACCTCTGCTCGGTGGCGTAGCTTGGTGCGAGTGGGGCAGGGACAGAGGTGCAGGGGTGGGGCTACGGCACGTGTGGGTCGGGCTAAGGAGCACCTAGGCAGGGCCACGGTGCACAAGGAAGGGCCACAGTGCGCAGGGGAGGGGCCACAGCACATGGGGAGGGGCCATGGTACACAAGGGGGCAGGCAAGGAGTGGCAACACCCCCAAAAAATGCCACCCAGGGCACACGACCTCCCTCGCCCTCCCATCCCTATGCCACTGCCTCTAGTCCTTCCCCACCACCACCAGCAGTTGCATGGCCAGCTAAGGAAGTCTTGCAGTTCAGTTTCTCGGTACCACAAACACGCCCCTGATGTCCCCCTACACACACACACACACACATAAAGGAGATGGATGTGAAAGAAGAAGCATAGGGCCACCATGCCGGCCCACCCCCTTTCCCTCTCCTTCCCCTAGCCTAGTTTGGATCCTGGGTGCCTGTTCCCCTCACGATGCCCGAGCCCCCTTCCCACAGGCACACACACACATTTTGACATTTGCGATTTTCCCATTTTTGAGAGGATCCTGTGCCCCTAAACCTAGAGAATGCAGAGTGTCAACGTACTGCAGAGGTGCATTTTGACATTTGCGATTTTCCCATTTTTGCAAGGATCCTGTGCCCCTAAACCTAGAGAATGCAGAGTGTCAACGTACTGCAGAGGTGGGGTGGAAGTGATTGTTTCCATACCAGTATGTGAAGACTGCGAGGCAACAGGGCTGGTGCAATAAAGCCCTTAAAAAACCTCCACTTTACCCTGCCTTTTTGGGGAAGAACCAGGTTTGCTAAAATACGTGGTTTGAATCATGGGTGGCAGGGTGGAGGAAGGGGGACAGGTCGGTGGTGGGTCACCGAGGTTGTCTGATTGTCCCCCCCCCCAGCTCAATGGTAGCTCCCTTGTTTGTATCAGCATCTGGAAAAGGCAGTGTCGTCTTTGGGCGGGGGGTGTTTGTATGTGATCCTTTGTATACATACTGCTGCACACATTCACAAGCTGGCATTTCATCGCCCCCTTCTCTACTGACTTCACTTTATAGAAGCACAGACTGGCAATCAGAACAAAGGGGAAGCAAAAGCTATTTGATTAAGCAAATACTGTCAGCCTTCCACATTTGCGGGTCCATAGATTTCCATAGATTTGATTGTTTGCCAGTTTCTCCAATCCCTGCCCTCCCATCTCAGGAGCTTCTTTTCCGGGGGAACCTTCCCTCTCGGCAGCTCCGATCAGGCTTAAAAACCCACCTCTGGTCCTCTACCACCTCCTCCACCAGCTGCTGGCGAAGGACAGATTGCAGCCTGATTTCTCAGCGCTACGAACCCTCTCCTGATGCCCCCAAGGAGGGAGGTGAGCGAGAGAGAGAGGAAGTATAGGGACACCATGCACACCCATGCACTCCTTTCCTTGACCTGGTTTGATCTCTGGGTGTCCACTCTCCGCACCATGCCTCGGCCTCCTTCACACAGACACACACACATTTTGATATCTGCCATTTTTCCATTTTTGCAGGGGTCTTGAGCCCCTAACCCCAGTGAATGTGGAGGGCCATGTTACCCATGTTAATAGAAATAAAGAGTGGAAATAAGATAGATAGATTGTTGAGCGATTCGCAGCTTGGGTAATACTGCACCTCCTCCTGAAGTCCTTTTTGGTCCGGGAAGCAGTGATCAAAGAGACGCTGAGGAGGGAAGGGGGACTGGTCAGTTGATAAAACTGGGAGGCATCATACTCCTTGCATCACCTTCCTCTCCTGGCTAAGTAGCCCAAAAACAGGGACAATTTGTAGGAAAAATTTACCCTGAAAGCAAATCATTTCCCAGGGAAAACAAACAGGGACAGAATAAGAAAAACAACTCCACAACTGGCATTTCTCAGAAGATAACAAGGTGTCATCTCAGTAATAGGATCTTCCTCTGCTTTGAAGCTGTGGTGTGAGTTTCTGGAGATGGATCCGATAAGGTTTTATTGCTTCCGGTGCCCAATTTTCCAGGAACACTTTTACTCCCTTCGAGTGGACTCCTTAAAGGTTAAAGGCCTTTTGTCCACCATGGGTTATCACAACACGAGGTCTCCTGTTGCTAAGTTACTGGGGATTTTACTGGCCTGATCTGGTTCTTTCGATCGTACGACCATTATTGCTTACATGCACATTCGAGTGACCTCTCTGGTGGGTTAGATTAATTTTATATCAAAGTTGTAAACCCCGGAACAGGGTTTTGCAAGGGGACAACAGCCAACTGTACATGTGTTGTGGGAATTAAAAAAAGAACAGCTGTAGCAGCCATGTGTCCAGGCATAAACTGATACGGCAAAGTGAAAAAAAAATCCTTAAATCAATGTGGCTACATAAAGGCTGTCCCATGTGGCTTTCCAAGCTAATTTCAGTTTGGATTAAAACAAGTGTGTGTGGCTGTAAAGGGGTCAAATCAAGGCAGGGATACTATGCAGCAGAGCTGGGATAGAGTGTTACCCCAAAATGTGGGTGCCACAAGGGCCACCTGCAATGCCAAATACCTCCTTGCAAAAAGTATGAAATGAATTAGCTCAAAATCAGGAGGCTAACGAGAGGGGGGGCAACTTAGCGAGACCTTTCCACCAATATTTATGGGCTCATGCAGGAAAAGAACCGGACAGAGATTCAAAAATAAACTAAAAATGTGTTTTATTGAGGGGAAATTCACTAATGCATGCACACAAGATACACACAGTCACACATTCACACAAGAGCTAACTGAAGGATAACAGGAGGAAAAATTATGGATAGAGAGGCTGAAGTTTTGGGGTTATAATTACCAGTCCAGAAGAAGCTGAAATGTGGCTTTGTTTAGGTAGGACCTAAGGAGAGTTCTCGTTCAGGAGCCAGACAGACAGAGTGACGAGTAGACCTTTGGGAGACTGCACTGGGCATCCTGGAATCAGGGGTATTTGTACCCAAAAAATAGCCTGTGGCAGTGGAAGATGCACGCAGTTTGGAACAATGGGAGTTGCAGCACAGCACAAGTGTGGAACTACGGGAGTTGCAGCACAGACAATGGACTACCAACCCACTAATGTTCACAGTGTTTGGATGACAAAGACAGGATGACTCTTGTAATAGTCCTGTATTGTGGGCGCTACGAGGCAAGAGGAAGGAGTCCAGGCACAAGGGGATGGCTATCTGTCAGTCAGTGTCCTGGTGGGCTTCTCACAATTGTGTTCTCTGGGAAATTCCAGCTTCTACTTCAAGCTTATTGTCCACAGGAACAGGAATTGTTTGCCTGACAAATGACTTAGGCCATTTCCGCACTAGCCTGTTATAGCGTGATGATTCCACTTTCAACATCCTCTGGAATCCTGGGGTTTGCCGTTTCAGGAGGGGAAATAGTCTTACCTGGAGGGTGTTTAGGTTGACCTGCCTCTCCTCATATTCACTGTCAGAGTTCTCCCTTGGATGGTTTGACCTCTCAGTCACCTTCAGGTTTGATTTTGATATCAGAGCCAATTAAAACGTATTGCCAATTAAATGTGATGCCAATTAAATGTGGTGCCCATCCAACCCATACTATCGCTGGTAGCCAGATGTGAGTCCTAACAACAGCCCTTATGTAGCTTCAGCCATAACCTACCACAGGAATCTACAACTTTGGAGACCTTGTCCATCTCTAGAAAGTGCGGCTGACTTTTCCCTGGAGTTTGTTATTCTGCTGATGCTTTCAAGTGCACAAGGCACCCCTCATCTCCATCCCCAGAAAACTCCTTCTGTTTGGAAGAAATTTGCCTGTGTTTCACTAAAGACTTAAACAGAGTCAAAACAGCAGAGAAGGAATCCTCTTTTAACAGTAACCCACTGATTTGTTTTTAATATAAATTGATTCACTAAATTTTTGTTGGAAATATCACTCAAGACTTTCTTTGGGCGTTTCCCTGCTCCCACTGACAAAAAGCAAAATCTAGGCACTCTTTCAGGGTCACTGTCAACTCAGCTGTCTCCTCTCTCTTTTGCCTCAGTCTCTCCAGTCGCTTTTGTCTTGAGTTCAGGATCTTGCAAGTTCTGATGGGGAAAACAGCATGAATTTCCATTTCAGCAATCAGTCACATAAGATATCACCTTTCTAATGCCGTTTCTTCTTTTCTGATTCTTCTGATGTTTCCTCCAACAAGTCGTACCAGTGGTGCAATGGGGTCAAGGTTTGAAGGAGGCAGACATTTTGACTAGCTGGGATAATGCCATCTTATCCTCCCCACAAGTCTCCCCTGTTGCCTCTGAGATTATCTACAGCCCTCACAGCAGCTCCCAGGGTAGGACAGATTTTCTCAATAGCAACACATTGTGCGGAACTGTCCCTATTGAAATGCAGATTATTTGGATGGCTTGGTCTTGGATAAGGAATTAAGAGCCATTAACTTTATAGAAGTCCTGCTCCTTGTGAGATCAAAAATGCTAGACCACTTTGTTGCTGCAGATCAATTCTGTTGTCTTCATTTTCGGACTCTCCTTGCTGTGGATATAGTGACATGGTGATGTGCATTGCCATGGCAAATTGTTAAGAGAGACCTGAGAATGATGGAATTTAGACTCATGTTACGAGAACAAATTAACACGCCTCTCCAAGCTTCTAGAAATTATAAGCCTGCCTGCCTGATTAGCAAGTATTTAGCAAACATGCCTGTTAGTTCTGATAGCCAGTGTCTGAGGACCCAAGCCTAATGGCCTATGTATCTCTCCAGGGTTTTCTTGGCAAGATTTGTTCAGAGGGGGTTTGCCTTTACTTCCCCCTGCAACTGAAAGAATGTGACTTGCTCAACATTGCCCAGTGGTTTTCCATGGCCAAGTGGGGATTCAAACTACTCAAACCACTACAGCACACTGGCTCTAAGGTGCGGGGCAGGGCGTCTTTTACAATAAAGGGCACATGGGAACCCCAATGTGGAAGCATCCATACTCACCTGAGAAGTTAGCTCAGGATGTTCCATGTTCTGGTGAGCACATTCATAGAATCATAGAATCATAGAAATGTAGAGTTGGAAGAGACCCCAGGGGCCATCCAGTCCAACCCCCTGCCATGCAGGAACACCCTCAAAGCACTCCCGACAGATGGCCATCCAGCCTCTGCTTAAAAACCTCCAAAGAAGGAGACTCCACCACACTCCGAGGCAGCAGATTCCACTGCCGGACAGCCCTGACTGTCAGGAAGTTCTTCCTGAGGTTCAGGTGGAATCTCCTTTCCTGCAGCTTGAATCCATTGCTCCTTGTTCTGGTCTCTGGAGTGGCAGAAAACAAGCCCTCTCCCTCCTCTACATGGTATCCCTTCAAATATTTAAACATGGCTATCATGTCCCCTCTTAACCTTCTCTTCTGCAGACTAAACATACCCAGCTCTCTAAGTCTATCCTCATAGGGCATGGCTTCCAGGCCTCTCACCATTTTGGTTGCCCTCCTCTGGACCTGCTCCAGCCTGACCATGTCCTCCTTGAATTGGGGTGCCCAGAACTGGACACAGTATTCAAGATGAGGTCTAACCAAAGCAGAGTAGAGTGGTACCAGTACCTCCCTCGATCTAGACACCATACTCCTATTGATACAGCCGAGAATTGCGTTGGCTTTCTTGGCTGCTGCATCACACTGCTGACTCATGTTCAGCTTGTGGTCTATTAAAACTCCTAGAATTCCAGCAACTGGATTTTAGTTGTGGAAGAAATGAGGAAAGAGAAGTATTTTAGCCACAAGGACAAGTACCTGTACACTCTTAATTCATGGAGAAGCTTGCATGAGGAAGTAATTCCCCAATAGCAGCCAGTTGAACATTAAGAAATGAAACCTACAGGAATCAACAATAAAATGTCCTGCATGTCTAATGGTTTTTAGATCAACCTGAAACAGGCTGGGAAAAAATGTTGCCCCACAACTGTTTTTCTGGCCCTTAAGCCTTCTTGACTCTCTTGACTCCCATTTTTCTGGATGGGTTCACCCTTTAAATGGTGGGGCAGTTACACTATTTAATTTCAAAAGAAACCCACTTTTCAAACCCATCACTGGATTTTCAAACATTTTGGGGGCTTTTCTTAGAAGTTCACATGGCCTCCAGAAGGTCACAGGAGCTTTAAAAAACTGGCTCCTGGTGTGAACTTTAAAATACTGAATCAAAGTGCCTCCATTTTTGTACACTTTTGACTCTTTCTTTGCGTCTTGTCTTTGGCATAACTTGGATGGATAAAACATGGATAGAGGGGATATGTGACTGCAAAACTGGCCTGAACTGGTTTTGACTGGTTCATGAAGCAGCAAACATGATGCCTTAGCTTAGCTCGAAAAGAGGGAAGATAAGCATGTACAGTAGAAGTTTTTAGAAATTTGCATGTAAGTCTTGTGTGTGCTTAATAAATCTGTCTCATCCACTCTCTGGCTACATAGCTTGGGGGAGCAAACCCTTTTGATCAAAAGCCTTTGTGTGGCATGTTTTCCTTTTCTGACTAGATTCAGAGGCCCTTTCTGCAGGACAAAGCTCTCGTGCATCATCCCATTGCAATCCCGGCACGCCTCTGCCGAGATGGGAGCGTGTCCCCAGCGCTCCTGTCCGCGTGCGACCGGCTGCCTGTGGAAAGAAGTGCAAGAGACTCACCCCTTCCTTCTGCACTGCAGCTGGCCTTCTTCCCATGTTGCAGTGAGGAAGAAAGAGCATCATCACACTTCTGGCCCTTCTGCATGGTCAGCTGTGATGGAAGGCTTGTGCAGTCGAGAGTCATCGATGGAGTTTTCCTGTCATTGATATACCCCGCGATAGTGCTGGCTGGTGATGCAAGAAGGGTGGGGCAATGCGAGAAGGGCACCATTGTGGTCCTGCTCCTCTCTCATCCTCATGCTGGGAGGATGCCGTCCTGTGGAAAGGGCCAAATTTTCCTTTATACCTCCATGCCTATTCAGGAGCCGGATACTGGGGCTTCCATTAAGAGCCAACACTTAAGGTTGCAGGTTTCCCAAACTATAACATGGGCAGCCCACTTGGTTGCCAGGGCAGTGTTACCCACCTAACTCACCTAAAAACTATGTCCTCAGGGTCCTAATTATTTTATATCAAACATAGTGAGCCATAGAGATCTACTGGAAGGACACGTAGGCAGTGGAGCTATGGAGACAGATCAAAAGAGTAGCCTGTTTTCTGTCACGCATCCTAGGTGAATCTTGCAAATGGCTCACAGAAGCCATTGGAATGGATTTTCAGCCGTGACAACACCAACAGGAGACAATAAGTCTCTGGGAACAAATAAACAATGCAAACAGCCTGGAATGTGACACCTTGAGATATGCATTCCCAGATGAGAAACTCATCTTGCAGGAAACTACAAGGATGCCTGGCTGTCTTTTCTTTGAACTACAAAGCTGAAATCCATCTTCATAAAAATGCAGCCATCTGTTCCCCAGGACACGGGTCAGCTCTACAACTAGGCCCTTTTTCTCCTTTTTTTCGGAGTTCTCCCAGACCCGCAAACCATGCTGCCGGTAAGCTCCCCTCAGCCTCAAAAGATGTGGCCGAGATCGGCTTTTCGCTCGTTTTCTCCCCGCTGAAGACTTCTGGATTGGTACAGTATTACCCCAAAACCCTTAGGTCTCTCTCTCTCTTAATTTTCACCTCTTTCTAAATTTCTATAGTCTTGTATGCTCGTTGGAGTGAGTGCAGCTGAGCGATTGTATAGATTTTAACATCTATGTCAATGAAATACTTAAATTTGAACAGTTAGCCTGATTCTCTGTGATCCGACTCTGTAAACACTGGGCAAAAGATCCTTAATTACCCTGCCCTTTTTGCATTGCTAAAGCAGTGTTCATAGCTAATTTTCCCCACAAGTGATAATTTTGACAGGCGTTAGGAATCCCTCTAAGGGGCCCCCAGCAAGCAGGGTAACAGCAGCTCTAGGCTGGCCAGAGGATGCAAGGGAGGTCTATGGAGACCTGCCTTTGGCGACATGAGAGGAGGACTTCTCAGGAGCGCTCCAGGCTCTGGCAAGCTTCAAGATCTCAGAGGAGCCCTGGGGAATTATAATGCTAGAATTCCACTTTAACTGTCATAGTTCCACCTTATGGGAACCTGTGTTTTGTAGTTCTGGTAAGGCATGAGAGCGCTCTGGCCGAGAATCCCAAATGCCCATCCCCACATCGCAAATGCCATGATTCCATATGGAACGAAAACCATAACATGCCCACCTCCAACCTAGTGCGAAGCCTGTCTGTGGTCCCTGTGAAACTAGAGGGCTATTTCTGGTGATAATTCCTTGTTAGTTTTTACATCTAAAAGAAGACTAACAAATTTATTGTAATAGATGAGCCTTCACGGACTACATGAAGTAGTTCCTGAATGAATAACAGGGGATCTAGCTGAGTCATTTTACTGTCTGTGGGAAAGAAAATCCTCCAAATATTTATGCCACCTCTCAGCTTTTGCTTCTTGAGAAAACGGTCTCATTCTGTCTCATGGTAGGGCTGGCCCTGGTTACTAAGAAATCATACATATATATACATATATACATACATACATACAGAGAGAGAAAGAGAGAGAGATTGAGGAAGAAATTGAGATGGTACTTTGTATTCCCAAGGATGGTGGCTTCATACGGATCTTCTAGACCAGGGGTGGGTGACTACGGATGACTGAAGGCCACATTAGCCCACCAGGAGACTGGAAAAAAATTGTTTTTTGCCCCCAAATACCTTCTAAGGGGCATGATTTTGAACCTTCCTGGGTCCCTAGAAAGCCTCTGTGGGCATTGTAAGGCAAAAAAAAGAAAAAAGCAGGGGGAGAGGAGATTCCAAATATATATAAATGCCCTCCACATCCCCCAGAGATCATTTTTGGGCATTCTGGGGAAGGGGGAATTATACATTGTTTTGCACAAAAGAAAAAAAAATACCCCTGTCCCATCAGTGGCTGTTTTGGTCAGGGAGAAGTTGTTCCCAGGTATTATCTGCCAGCCGTTGTGCTGCCCAGCCAAACTGTTGCATAAAGAGGTATTGCCTGCCTTACACACTGCCAGAAAACCTAGTAGCATCATTGGTTATGCTAGCATAACGTCCCAAGAGGATTCTGGCCTAGGGGTGCAGAAAATCCCTGCAGCCGTATCATGACCTGAAAAGAAAGCAGCACAGAACCTCATAAGCCTTCCTGAAGTCCCTCAAAAGTGTTTTCTACTCACCACACTTTCCATTCTTTCAAACAGCGGACTAGAAAAAAACAAGAGCAACAGTTAGGAGACAAAATGTTTTAATACCTTATAGGCTGTTTTTAACTTTGTGAAATGAAGACCATTTCCGCATGAGACTGTTAAAGTGCTATGATTCCACTTTCAACCTCCTATGGAATCCTGGGGTTTGCTTTTTTGGGAGGGGCTGGCTGGCCCCTTCCTAAACTGAAAACCTCAGGATTCCATAGGAGGTTGAAAGCGGAATCATAGTGCTATAACAATCTCGTGCGGAAATGGCCTAAGGTTAAGGTGTCTATTAAAATTAAATTATTGTAGCACTTTTTTATGTTTGCTATTTATTGATTTATTGCTTTTTAAATTTGATTTTGTCCAGAATGAAGGGTGGAATAGGAATACATTAATGTATAACTAAATAAAAAGAAAACAACCTTTGTATAAAAAGGGTTGAGCGGAACAATATTCTTTTTTAAACACCTAATGTAGAGATGGAGGAGGAGTATGCAGCAATGCAGTTGTTTACTAGCCTAATAGGGTTGCCAAATCTCAGGAGGTGCCCTGAAGTTTACAGTTTTCATGGATCATCTCCAGGCAGGCGACAAATGTGCCGGTTCTCCAGTTTTGGCTGCTTTAGCTCCAGCAAGAGAAAAGGGCTGGGTGCAAACCTAGAGCAGTAGCCGGCTACACTTTGCAAGGTTTAATTGATTTGTTGGGGTGCAACACGCAAAGACTCTCCGATGGATCTACAGCAAGCCCTCTGCATTTGCGGGTTTCACTTTTGCGTATTTGATTATTCACGAATTATTTGCTGTCACCTCTGCTGCCTCCCTTGGCCATTTTTAATAGGGGCCGCAAGCCTCGTGAGACTGAGAAACTGCAAACGAGGCTTGTAAGTCCCTCTTAAAAATGGCATGGGGCAGCAGGGGAGGTGGCCGGAAGCCCCACCAGGCCCCCACTTCTGCCTTGGGAAGGAACCCCGATGCCTCAAAGGAATCCATGGCGGGTTGAATATGGTGATCATACATTTTTGTGTGTTAAATATGGTTTGGGAGGGCCTAGAGTTATTCACAGTTTTTCCACTTTCACAGCGGCCCTATGCCCCTAACCCTAGCAAATGTGGAAGCATAACTGTACATATTTACTTGCTTCCTCCAGCTGCTGCAGAGCCAGGACTCACCTTCTATTCTGCTTCCTCATCTACCTCTGGCAAGTAACCTAGATTAAACGTTTCTTATCTCACATTCCCTAAGCAGATGAGAAGGAATAACGCCCTCATTTTCAGGGCCACATTAAGATTTTCACAGCCCCTAGGCATTCTTGTATTTGACTCCCTGCCTCATCTCAAAGTACCACCAGGGATGTTTTTGTAGTCTCTAAAATCCTGTTTCCATAGGCCCTGAATTTTCATAGGCCCTAGGCACTGTGCCTAAAGTGCCGAATGGGTAAAGTGGCCCTGCTGGTTTCACCTTGATTTGGAAACAGATCCTTTAACTAGCGTTTCTGCCTTAATTTCCAAACAGGAAAATACATTCTGAGTGCTCAGAGGTGTGTATTTGAATAACAGGTTGTGACCAACTCTGATTGCAACTTAATGCATAACACTGAATGACACAGAATAATAGAATCATAGAGCTGGAAGAGACCCCAGAGGACATCCAGTCCAACCTCCTGCTATGCAGGAACACCCATCAAAGCATTCCCAGCAGATGGCCATCCAGCCTCTGCTTAAAAACCTCCAAAGAAGGAGACTCCACCACACTCCACTGAGGCAGCAGATTCCACTGCCGGACAGCTCGGACCACCGGGAAGTTCTTCCTGAGGTTCAGGTGGAATCTTCTTTCCTGCAGCTTGAATCGGTTGCTCCTTGTCCTAGTCTCGGGAGCAGCAGAAAACAAGCCCGCTCCCTCCTCGACATGACATTCCCTCAAATATTTAAACATGGCTTGTCCCCTCTTAGCCTTCCTTTCTGCAGACTAAACATCCCCAGCTCCCTCAGCCACTTCTCATAGGGCATGGCTTCCAGACCCTTCACCATTTTGGTCGCCCTCCTCTGGACATGCTCCAGCTTGTCAATATCCTTCTTGAATTGAGGTGCCCAGAACTGGCCACAGTATTCCAAATGAGGCCTGACCAATGCAGAATAGAGTGGTACCATTACCTCCCTCGACCTGGACACCATACTCGTATTGATGCAACCAAGAATCACGTTGGCTTTCTTGGCTGCTGCATCACACTGCTGACTCATGTTCAGCCTGTGATCTACCAAGACTCCTAGATCCCTTTCACACGTACTGCTATCCAGCCACGCATCCCCCATCCTATATTTATGCATTCTATTTTTTCTGCCTAAGTATAGGACTTTACATTTCTCTCTTTTGAAATTCAGTTTGTCAGCTTTGGCCCAGCTCTGCAATCTGTCAAGGTCATTTTGAAATTTGATCTTATCCCCTGGGGTATTAGCAACTCATCCCAATTTGGTGTCATCTGCAAATTTGATCAGCATGCCCTCTACTCCTTCATTCAAGTCATTGATGAAGATGTTGAATAGCCCTGGGCCCAGGACAGAACCCTGTGGCACCCATGTCACTTCTCTCCAGGATGAAAAGCAGCCATTGGTGAGAGCACCCTTCGGGTTCAGTTGGTCAACCAATTACAAATGCACCTAACACTAGCCCTGTCCAGCCCGTATTTTACTAGCTTCTTTGCAAGGACGTCACGGGGAACTTTGTCAAAGGCCCTACTGAAATCAAGATATGCTACATCCACAGCATTCCCTTCATCTATCAAGCTTGTAACCTGATCGTAAAAAGAGATAATATTAGTCTGGCACGACTTATTTCCGAGAAATCCATGTTGACTTTTAGTGATTACGGCATTGCTTTCTAAGTAATTACAAACCGATCTTTAATGATCTTCTCTAGGATCTTTCCTGGTATTGATGGCAGGCTGACCAGACGATAATTATGTGGGTCCTCTTTTTTTCCCTTCACCAGGATCTTCCCTTGGTCTCAGGTTTTGGCCCAGAAATTTCATGGCTTGGGACAGTCCTGAAATGGCCACCTGATCTCCTCCTGGGATAGAGTCAGAGGCTAGCATTACCCAACACCACTGGAAGACAACAATTCCTCAACCTTATTTTTAACTTTCCCACTGGAAAAAAAAAGTAGATTAAAACCCCAAAACAGAACACACTCACCAATCCAGTCTCTCTGCAGCTGACAAATACTCTGGTGCAAAAGACTGTTTTCCATTGTCTAAGTGGAAGAAAGAAAAAATGTCAAATTACTGGGTTTCCTGCATGCCCCTTTGGTCCAGAGGTATAGGTCCATGCATTCTTTTGTTTCCATTTGGAAACAGGAAATGTATGCCTCCAGTTTTAAGTGGGCAAAGAGATATACCAGCTGTCACAGATACTGCTGAACTACAACTCCCCGCATGCCTGACAATTGTCTGTACTGGTTAGCAGTGATGGGATTTAAAGTTCAACAATATCTGAAACCCACAGTTTCCCCTACATTGGGCTGTCAGAAGAAGGGAGCGGAGGTGGTTAATCATCTAGCCAAGCTTGTACCAAGGTTAGTGACACCTGCAGATGGGTTTTATCTATTAGAAAAAAGCATAACAACTTGCTAGAAATGTTTCTATTCTAGTTGCTCCAAAGCTCTGAGCGCAGACACTTTGTTCACCTCCAGAAGTTCTTCTGAAGTGCTGAAGCAACCGTGACGCTGGAATTCTGAGAGAAGAAAATCATCCCCACAACATTCACTGTTGGCAACTTCTCCATTGCAACAGACTCTATTTGAAAGGGATCCTAGAATCCCGTAGAGCTGGAAGAAACCACAAGGACCACCAGGCCCAAGCCCTGCCCTGCAGAAATACACCATCAAAGCATTCCTGACAGATGGCCATCCAAACTCTTAGAAAAACCGCAAAGAAGGAGAACCCACCGCGCTCCACTGAGGCAGGGTACTCCACTGTCAAACAGCTCTTACTATCAGAAAGCTCTTCCTACTGTTTAGGTGGAATCTCTTCTTCCTGTAGCTTGAAGCCATTACTCCATGTCCTAGTCTCTGGAGCAGCAGAGAACAAGCAGAAAACAATCCATGCTGTGCATTTAGGCAGTGTTACGACGATGTATGACAACATCCAGTTTTGGTTTGGAGCTCAGTTGGACCCATCCAAAAGCATGCAAAATTGTCTTGCAGCACTTTTGAGACTGAGAGGAAAATTAACTGAGAGAAAGATAATTGAAAGAGAAGGTCTACCAAAGCTCATGCTACCAACTTCTTTCTCTCAGTTAGTATCAAAGGTGCTCCGAGATCCCTTTGCATACTGATCCAGACTAACACGGTTTTGTGACTTCCATAAGCAGACTGCTTTAACCTGAACCGACCTGGAGCCCGTCCACTTCAACTGAGGTTTTCAGATATCCAAAGGAACACGCTTCCTCCTTTGTATAGGGATTTTTCAAAATGGCTATAACTCTCCCTCTTCTTTTAAATCACAATTAGATAGCATGTATAGGACAGCCACCCCCTTAAGAAAGGGTATTGTGCCTTGCCAAATTGCAGATGACTGGGTGCAGGGCTTTCTGTTCAAGAGCAGCTGATCTGTTTAGAGGCTGCTAAAAAAAGGGGTCATGGCCAGAATCCTCTTAGTTACTGTTACTCCACTGGAAAAACCGTATCCCATGGTCTATGATTTTGATATTAAAATATGATTCAAGGTGCCTGAGAGGTCACCCGGATGGGCACGTAGGCAGCAATGGTCAAAGATCGAAAACCAGGTCAGGCCAGTAAAATTCCCAGTCACGTAGCCCCAGGAGACCTCAAGCTGTGCAAACCCACAATAAACAAAGGGTCCTCAGCCCCTGAGAAGCCGACTTGAGGGGATTAGCGTATTTGCCCCAAGTTGAGTAAATATCCTATCAAGCGGGGACCATTTACACGAAGTCACAGCACAACCAAATTTGGCAACACCTTGTAATCCCATCACGCAAAGGAAGTTACCACTGTGGAGCTTCGTTCTCGCTGCAACACCCATTGTTCTCCCCAGGAAAGGATTAGCCCTCCGGGTACTTTTTCCCCTACAAATAGTGCCAGTTTTTGAGTGGTTCTTTGGATCACTCCCGGTCATCCCAGCAGACCGTTGCTCCGTCCGTTGAGTGATCCCCTCAGCCCTCTCCGTGCTGAGCCCCACTTCTCCACTGTTTTTCCCAGACCAAGGACTTCAGGACAAGGTGCAGTATTGCCCCTGCTACACCCCCTTCAATATTCCCCTATCCACTTTCCTCTCTTTTGCTTCTTAATAGGTCTTGAGTGAGTGTGTGAGTGATTGTTTTGGTGCGTGAGACTTGCATTCAATAAAATCATTTATCGGATATTCTTGTTTGGTTTTTGGCTTGGCCTGACCCTGTAAAAACTGGGTAACAAGACCCCACTAGGTTACCCTGCCTCTGGCATTGCTATTGCTCGTGCTCTGGCTAGTTTCCATTCCCCATCACGTGGAGCACATTGAGGTGTCCCCCAAGGAACACCAGAAATCAGGGAAACATTACCCTATTTGCTGGCATAAAGGACTCGGTTTTCCCCCTGAAAAGTACTGTTTGAAAATGGGGTGTGTCTTATACACCAGTGTGTCTTGTACACTGGCAAATAGTATTTGCTGATGTATAAATGGGGTGTGTCTTATATGCGGGTGCATCTTATACACCGGCAAATACAGTATATTAGTTTAGTGGACCTTTTGCAGGACTACTTAAATCAGCATTGGGGAAACACAGAGAAAGCCCTCTTCATCAGGAAGGAAAACTGCCACCTCCAAGGGACTGCCTTCCGTATAAGTCCTTGAAACCAGAGTGTTTTGAGAAGCCTGGCTGGGGCAGCAAGGGAGGGAGAAATAACCTGTCACAGGCAATTTTCCAAATCAACCTTTCCAAAACATCTTAGCTTTGAGAACCAATTTGTTCTGCCCTAGTCAGATCTCATGTGGAATACTCTGTCCACTTCTGGGAACCACAAGTCAAGGAGGATATCAACAAGCTGGAATGTGGCCAAAGGAGGACTACCAATATGGCAATTACAGGCTACATCAATAGGAGCATAGCGTCTAGATCAAGGGAAGTAATAGTACCAGGCTATTTTGCCTCGGTCAGATCTCACCTGGAATACCGTGTCCAGTTCTGGGCACCATAGTTCAGGAAGGATATTGACAAGTTGGAACAAGTCCAAAGGAGGGCAACCAAAATGGTAAAAATTCTGGAAACCATGCCCTGTGAGGAGCAGCTTAGGGAGCTGGGTATGCTTAGCCTGAAGAACAGAGGTAACATAGCAGCCATGTTTAAATATTTGAAGGGATGTCATAGAGGATGGAGCAACCCTGTTTTCTGCTGCTCCAGAGACTAGGACATGGAGCAATGGTTTCAAATTTCAGGAAAAGAGACTCCATCTAAACATTCGGAAGCACTTCCTCACAGTAAGAGCAGTTCGACTGTGGAAAGTGCTGCCTGGGATGTGGTGAAATCTCCTTCTTTGGGGATTTTAAGGAGAGACTGGATGGCCATCTGTCAGGAGTGCTTTGATGGTATCTTCCTGCATGGCAGAATGGGGTTGGACTGGACGGCCTTTGTAGTTTCTTCCGACTCTATGATTCTCTATGACCTGGAAGCCAAAACTGAACCAAGACTTCTCAGAGAGGGAAGCTTTTCCTTTCTGTGCCCTTCTTTGTAGTCATTACATCCACTGTCATTATTCATCTGTTGTCATGTTGTCACCCATACTGATGTACTTACACAGCAGCGCTGGATCTATGGGATTCTAGTCTTAAGCAAGAAGGACGAATAGATAGAGGTAGATCTATGTAACAACTCTGCAACATTTGAGGATACCTGCGGTGGCTCATGTGAAGGACGAATACTAAAATTCCTTTGAGCATGGGGGAAGAATGATCCACTTCCTTTCCATATCCCCTGTGTTGTTGGGGATAATTTGTACAATTAAACATTACTTAGATCATACCCAGCCTCCTTCATGAGGAGTTTTTTCATTGGGGGGGGGAGCAATTGTTTTAGTACCAGAGTGCCTTTTCTGACACTAAAGTTCTCATAAGGCTTCAAGAGATTTGGGGAAGAGTCTGGCTCATGATTCCCATTCCTGTGCCAGAACTCGTTCAGCCACAGATTTTGACCACAACACAACTCCATCTTAACTAGGATGGGAAGAAATAACTAGGAAACCTTAAAGACCGTAGTATACTAAGTTTTCATTCAGTAGACACAGCCACATTATCCAGCGCATAGGTAATCCTAGTTTTCAGATTGTATAGCATTTGAGACAATGTACAGTGGAGTGATGACCATGAAACTTAAGCGGTTCTTTTGAATTTTAATTATTATAGGAAATTATGTTTTAAATAGGTTTAGTATGTTAATTGTTATTCATGTAGTTACTCATCTAGTCATGTAGTGCCATTTCTTTTTCTCTTGGCCTTTCCCTCCTCTCCCATTATACTTTTTACCCACTATGTTCTTCAGTGGATCATACACTTTGAGAGGAGCCAGAAGACACAGCTTGTTGAATTGATGTCCCTCCTTTATCCTTCTTTTTTAAATATATTTTGTGTGTGTCAGTGTGTGTGATATAAGTCCCATGGGGTTAATTAAGTCAACTGTGCACTCCACCAGTGATCTTTGCAGGTCATGCTTCTTCACAGGGAAAAAGGAGGGAGACAGCATGCAGTGAATCAGTTGTGCAGAAAAATGCTCTGCATATGCTCAGAGGTACTTTAATCACAAATGTTTTTGCAGTTCTCCATGTTTGATTCATTGACTGACTACTCTAGCCAACTGATTACCACTGCCTTTGCAGTGGATCAGTGTATTAATTTCACCTAGGAGACAACTTTTCTTGCTAACCATTACCATCACTCATTGTTAACTCTTGAAACATGGTGTTTTAAGGGCAAGTGAACAGTGTACATGTTGGCGAGGACAGAAAAAAGAGAAACAGATCAGTGACGACTCTTAACCCAAAAGCTAATAAGAAGAGGTGTTATACTTTAAGATAGCCTTTCCCAGCCAGCCAATTTGCAGACATGTTGAAATCCCACTATCTCCAGGCAACAAGAGTTATGGGCTTTGTAGTCCAAGTGGGGGAGGGGAAACCTCCAGGGAGTGCAAAAAAGCATTTCTTCTGAAGGTTCAGAAACCAAATGTGCCCCCAAAATTAATAAGGAAACCTCTACATTGTCATTCTCTAAAAATTACTTTGCCCTAAAAACAACCTAATAATGAATCACAATTGGTGACAGTGGTAATGAACTAAATTTCCAGTTTCTAACACACAACATTATCAATTATTTTTAAACCTAGGGCTCTGAGCTGAACACACAGAATAAAACTGAGTAGCGAAGTCTACTTTACCAATTGCACAGTGGAGTATCCCTTTAACCTTTGTATTATGGTTTATATCAGGTCACTTGTAAAACACCTGCTTCAAAATATACTATTTTTGATACCAGATTTAAGCCAACATAGTGGTAGGGAGATGTAATAGTCTGAGATTTGGACCACGACTCTGGAGACCAGGTTCAATTCCTTGCTCAGTCATGGAAACCCACTGGGTGACCTTGGGCAAGTTACTCTCTCTCTCAGCCTCAGAGGAAGGGAATGACAAAACTCCTCTGAACAAATCTTGACAGGAAAACCATATAAGAGGTTCCCTGCCGGGTCACTCTAAGTTGGAAGTGACTTAAAGACACACAACAACAGAACAAAAAGTCTTTGAACCTGACCGCAGTCTTCCCTGTAAAACAGTGTCATCAGATAAATAATCAGTGCCCGTACAGTAGGGAAATAAGAGTAACACAGTTATTTGTATTTAGGATTTTATTTGAAATAACTATTGAAGAATTACAGTTTGGAGACCAAATAGTTTGAAAAGAGAAAACAAAATCCTAAAATCTCTTTTATGTTTAGTTTATATAACAGACAGAACCCAAAGAGCAGATTTATACTTTCATTCCTAACTGGCAAACAAATTTCACAGAAACATGGAGTTGGAAGAGACCACAAAGACCGTTGATCCCTTATTTTGACTGACCTGACTTGGACAGACCTCTACTGAAGTGGGGCGGGGGGAGAGAACACCGTCTTATTGTTTTTAAATCAGTAAACAGAACTGGATTGTGTACTGCAAAGGGAAACTCCAAATATACACGTGCATACAGTCAGCTCTCCTAGTTCCAACAGAAACTGAATAAACCACAGCCCAATCACTTCTCCCAAATTCTGGTCTGACTCCAGGACCCTCTGCTCCTGTCAGTAATTTCCCATCTTCATAGTATAAAACACAGCTGATAAGTATTTGTGTTTAGGGATTACTTCTTTATGGTATGTACGTGGCAAAAGAGTGTACTTAATAATAATAAAACTCAAAGGACACACTGAAAACGCAGAAAGATAATGCTCGATATTACTGTTGTCAACACAGGAATGATCAGGATGTGGGGGAGAGTCCAGCACGCAAGCAACATAGACGCCTCCTAGGGCCATTTTTGTGGCCCCCCCAAGGGAGATACAGTGGGGGGAAAAATAAAAATTGCCCCCAAGTGTTAGATATGCTTTTTAGGAGCCTTTCTCATCACATATTTGACCCCATCGCAAGCCATTTTAGGTTCAAAACCAGCCTTTTTTTTTTAACAAGAAGTGACTTCTAGAAGCTATTTTCTGATCCTCAACTGCAGTGACTTATCCATTGATAAAAAGAGATCTATCTTTCCATGAAGAAAAAAACCAGACTGTAGAAATCCTCCACTGTGAGGAAAAAAGTATTTCCTGATGTACTTGATATACCAATAATCAGTGTTTAACAAACTCAAAATAAGTAAACCATTTTATAAAGTAGAAAAGCACACCCAACTCCTGACTGAACAGACTAGCCAACATCATCATTTCCAGGGGCTCCTGTGCTCCATTTGCTCCCCTTGTGAAGACCCAGGGTTGAAATACCTCTTCAAGTCTCTAGGCAATTATGTTCTGCACCTTCTGATATTAACAAAACATAGCGGTCATAACTGGATTTTCCACAGAGAAATCTGGAATTCTACCATGGACAAAATACAGCACTCTTATATCACTGCTTTCTGGCACCTTCCTGAGAAGCAGAGGCCAACATCTCCAAAACCATTGCAGCCCAGTATCTTCAATACCAATCTTACAAAACTGGTCTAAGATATCAGAGTTGATGGTACTGAAAGATGATAGGAGCACTATCATGCTCCCGACGAAAACTGAACATCAGAACCTGCCTTATATGGAGTCAGAACTTTGGTCGATCTAGTTCAGTACTGGCAACAGCTGTCCGGGGTTTGAGGGAGATTTCCTTCCCAGAGATCCATGAGGATTCACAGCCTAAACAGGCCTAACCCTTCTCACTTTCCAGAACTGGACAAGACGAGATGTACTCATGATGGCTTTAAGGTAGCTAAAGGAATTTCAGTCCCCAAACCACAAACTGATATTCAGAATGTATGGAACTGGCTTGTACAAGCAGGTTCTGTCGCTTATCTAAAACAAAACTGGTCTATGTGTTGCAAATGCAGGCGAATCTAGTGTAGACTTCAAATCTGAACAAGATCAACCTAGCTGAAAGCTCACTTTGTGCTTCTGCCACAAGAACTTAAGGGATACTTGGAGAAGAGAAATAAGGACATTTCCACCACTATGACCTGAATAAAGTCCTGTAAATCCAAACCAGACCGGCTAAAAAATAACTGATCTTTAATATTTTTATATATATGTAAATTACACCTTCTCCTGGGTGAGACGGCTGTGTGAATGTGGAAACATAAATCCTTAAATATTACTTAATGTTTCCAGTGGAAACAAAAATCTCTAAATTTTACTTTATGTTGTGGGCCACACTGGGAGGGCCCTGTGGACTGACTGAGTTGCTTATTAAGGGTGGAATGACAAGGTATAACAGAGTTTGCAACTCTGCAGTACTTCTGTCAAATGCTAATTCAGGAGCCATGACATTTCTGGGGGAAAACTGATCAGTGGAAAAATTAAGAAGCAGTTCTCTCTCCTAAAGAACTTGTTTCATGTCTTCCCCATATTTTCTATTAACCCAACAAGTTCAGGGTTGGAATGACATCTAGGTCTGCCTTTCTTACCATGCTGTAAGCAACTAAAACCCTGTGACATAGGATCCCAAAGAGTAAGAAGAGATTGTACCCCTTTTGAACAACTGAAGTTTGCAGAAAACAAGCAGCAGCTTGTGAAAGAATAGGTTTTGCCACAAGACCCAGGACTGACACAGCTTCAAGAAGTGCTTTAAAACTGTTCTCAGCACCAATGTGTGTACATGCGTGATTTCATTCACCTAATTTGACCAAAAGGAAGAAAAGTGAACTGAGCACCCCGGAAGCTGTGGAGAGCATCCCAATGGTGTACCATTCAGAAAGTGATGAAGGATTCTCCAGGGTTTTACCCCAGTCCTGTCAACTTATCACTTGAGGTGCATCAGAGGGGAGTAGTCAGTTGATCCGGGCAACTCTGGAAATGGAGCTCACAGAGCCAAGGAAATTGAACATTGTGTTCACTAGTTCCGGAAGGTCGTAGTCGTGTTTCCAACCCCAATCCTGGCGAGCGTTGCTATCATCAAAAATCATCGGCCAACTGTCAGCTATTGCAGTGAAAGAGAAGAGATTCCATCATGAGCAAATCTGTCATGGACATCTTGTAAGGTACTAGATACAGAATGTCCTAACACTCCTTCAACCATTCCTAGTTTTTCAATAGCAAATTTCTTCCCAGGAGACAGGTCAAAAGCATTAACCATTCCCCAACTGCTTACAACAAAGAAATTCCAAAAAGAAGTGAGAAAGTGAGGTGGGGAGAGGGAGAAAGGGAGAGAGAAAAAAACCCAGTTCAGTATTCCTGCCTCTTTATTAAGAGAATGTCAACCAGGCTGCAACCTACCAGAAGAATATATCTCCTAGGCCTAGCTTTGCTCTCAACCCCACACTTCAATCTCTAGACTTTTAAGATATGGTCTTATCCATCCCATTTCATCACAAAGCCCTGCTTCTAGACTGTTCCACTGATGTTCAAAAGGAGCAAAGGAGGTGCAGGTACGTGATTAATTCATGTTTTCTCTACTCAGTTGATTTTAATCCATAACTACAGCCTGAAATCACAAAGTGAAAGACTGAAATCAGATACTAACCAATGGCCTGCCTGACAGCATCCACATTGTAGGCAACTTGAAGCTCTGGAATATGTTTCTGGACTTCTTGAACCAACTCTTCAGGAGTAAAACTCATTGCACTGATGTTATAAGTCCTCATACTCAGCAGCTCATCAGGAGCTTCCATGATTTCTAAAGTAGCCCTCAGGCAGTCATCGATGTACATCATTGGGAGACGGGTGTCTGGTTTAAGGTTGCACTTGAACTTGCCAGTCTTGATGGCATCATGAAAGATCTGGACTGCATAGTCTGGAAGAACAGAAGGCAACCACCACCACAGCATGCTTCATCAATATTTATATAGCACTGACTGAAATGACAGTTACACACAGAAAAGCAGGCTACCAATACATATCTGAAAAAGGATGAGTAGAGGTTTAGTTTAGTATGGAACATGCTGAAAAACAAAAGAAGAAAATGGGTTTGTTTCAAGGCTTCTCTTCATGAAGCAGAAGAATTAGAAATGGAGGTTGTACATTCTCGCATGGCAGGGGATTGGATTTGATGGCCCTTGTGGTCTCTTCCAGCTCCATGATTCTGCCTTAGGACAGAGATGAGAGCCAAACTACATGCCACAGCTGTTACATGAGGCTCTGATATGGACCATGCGCCTAAATCAGAATCACAGTCCCATGCTGGTTTCCGTATTATTGGCCTAAAGAAAATAACAATAAATCTCTGAAGAGTTACAGTAAGCATGTTAAATTTTTGTCCTATCACTCTGCCTAATCACCCAAAAGAATTTCAAGAACAGCTTTCAAAACACCAAGGGCAATGAGTGAAATCCACTGACTTGCCACCTTGAGGGAACTGTCAACCAGGGGCACATCCAAAAAACTCTCTAATAAGATTTAGCTGGGTTAGTTTACCCTAACTGGCAACTAGCTTCAGAAACTTTTGTCTTATTCTGAAGTGGTGCAGGAATGAAGAGACAAACACATAGGCTCAGTCCTCCATGGATGAGGAGAGAGGGAAACAGTTCTACCTCTCCTTCTTTGGACATCATAAACAGAGATTGGATGGCCATTGCTCAGTGGTGCTTCAGTCATGTATTCCTGCATGACAGGGGGGTTGGATCAGTTGGTGCCTGAGTCTTTTTCCACCCTGATTCTGTGTAATTTACCTGCTGTTGAAAACTCTAAGGGCTTCCCTGACAACAGGGAGAGGGAGGTGGGGAGGACATAGTGATGGAGGGGCTGTTGGTTATCCCATTTGCCCTTATTATAAAAAGATCTCTTGCTCACTCTCTCTCTCTCATTGTGTATGCACACACACCAACCATTGGGATGCAGAGAACAAGGACAGTTAGCCACTAGAGATGGTAAGGGGCAATAAACACTAGTTTGAGAGCTAGACAGTGGTTCTTCCTTCATTACAGTTGCTAGTTGTGTCCCTTCCAGATTTGCCTGCCTGTTAATGGAGAGCCTTCAGAATTTCAAAGTCCTCATACAGAAAACAAATGACCTTCAACAAAACCCTAACTTCTCCCCAGTTAACATTATCACTTAATTTGATAGCCTGAATTAACCTCAGGCTGAAAAAGAAAGTTTTTTAAAAATCAGGTTGCATTTGCTTCCTTACCAGTTGTTCCCCCACCAGGCTGAGTATCAGCTGAGATAATGCCTGGGTACCTCAGGCACCGGAAATCCAGGCCATATCTGTAATGGTAATACTAGAAGAAGAAAAAGAAAAATAGAAAAATGATACCACTCAGATATTAGTTATACTAGACTAGCAATACAGGCCATTTACTGACATTCTGTTGGCTTCAATGAATCACAATGAAGGGTCCATAAATTCACAAATACTGAGGCAACTGCTAGTCACTGGTCAGAGTCCTGACTTAAACTGTATAAAAGAGATGGCTCCAAACTACCAGCAGTCAACTGGAGCCATGTGGTTTGGTTGTCTGTTTAAAAAGACAACCTCAGGAATGGGCAGGAGATAAGCAAAAACAACTAGAAGCAGAAGGTGCAAGAGTAACTCCAGAGGCAGCTCAGCAGGATAGATTTTGGACAGTGTGAAAGCCAAGAGCAATTCCTCAAGCAGCAAATAAACAAAAATTAGAAGAATCAATTGTGACATTTTCTTGGTCATGACCTGGTACTAAGCCAAAGATCAGGGCAAAAAACTTCACAGCACTTTTCAGATGTACTGGACTACAATGCCCATTACCACCAACAACCCCAGCTTTGGGTGTGGTGGCTGAGGATGATGGGAGAGAGGCTACAACACATCAGAAAGGGAACCCATCAGTTGAGGAAGACTGATACAGGGGAAACAGACGTGAAGCTGCATGTGAAAGAGCATCCATCTTAAAAAGTGGACGGTCCATTCTGAGTGACAGCTAAAAGACTCTGTTTAGACTGGCATCCCCCACAGTGAGTCTAGGGCCAGAGGAGACTTATTATTTTTGTCCTTTGAAGCCCTGTTCAAGTGTTCAAAATAGCTTAAACAAACATGTTGGGGGGTGCTCTCATCCCACCTCCCTATCCAGTGCCACACACCCCCCCCAAACAGCGACAGTCTAAAGGGCAGTGCCTCTTCCATCTTTCCATATGATTCTGAACCCTGGTCAGAATTATGTGGAAAGCCACGACAGTGTTCTATAGCTATTTTAAGCAACATTAGATTCCTTAAGGTGCATTCAGCCATCTACAGACATACATCAGTTACCAAAACAGTTGTGTTCTTGAACACTACTTCTTTAACAAGAAATGTGGTGCCAGAAGCAGAATTAACATGGAAACATCAGGGATAGGTTCTGACAATTTGTGCACATTTGAAACAAATAAACCAGGCCAGGTAAGCTTTGCATAAGTAAACAAGAGCATTTTGAACATTTCAAAGACCTCTTTATCATGTCTTCCAAAATGCATCCACGGATGATTTTTCTCTTTCATTATTGGCCACTTTTCTTACAATTACCATTTTGGTGACCAAACTTATAGATATATACTTTTCTGAATGTGCTAGGGGTAGCTGATGAGTCAGGCTTATCTGCTCTCACCTTTTTAACCCTCTGTTTTGCTATTCATACAGTAAGAGATTCTGGAGACAACTGCTGTTTACCTTGCCTGTTGCAGGCAAAGATACACATGTCTACAGCAGGATCTGTTAGACTAGAATCTCAGTCTCTATTGCACTTACTGTAGACTTTCTGCTGCAATTGGATTGCAAAAGTATGTATGTCTCCAGCTTTCCTTCATAATCCTCAGAATATTGATGCTGCTAAAAAAACTTCAAGCTAGACAGTGGATGAGAAGGAAGGGGGGGCTTGGGTGGGCCCCAAAAGTCTTTGTAAGAAAAAAAAGAGTTTGACTAACAGAGGCTTTGTTAACTGACGATTCGAAGACATAGCCTTGTTAATCTGGATCAGTATGCAAAGGGATCTTGTTTATCATAAGCTTTCATAGACTAGACTTCTTTCTCTCAGTCTCAAAGGTGTTATAAGATCCCTTGGCATATTTGTTAACTGAGGTATGCCTGTACTTTAATAGGATTTTCCATATATCCAAATAAACACAGGCTGAGCAGGACAAATACTCATGAGAGAGGAAGCTGCTCCACCTGTTCGAAATAACAAGACAACTGCATGTTGAAAGGACAACGCTTACTTCTCCCATGAGCTCAGCATGAACTTTGGAGACACCATAGATTGTCCTGGGCCTTTGGATGCAGAGGTCAGGAGTTGGGTTTCGAGGGGAGGTGGGTCCAAAAGCTCCAATTGTGCTGGGGACAAAGAGTCGCAAGCCGTGCTCAGCAGCAATATCAAGAATGTTGTGCAATCCTAGGAACAGCAAACAGAGTTATCAGACTCATAACCAAAACACTGAACTCTGAGAATGAGGCAGGGACAGCTAATCAAACAATGGTAAGTAAATTGACAGCTACCAGTGATATTCACAGATCTTGCCAAAGAAACGTTGGCTTCTCCAACAGCGCTGAGCAACGCACTGTAGTGAAACAGCCATGTAATCCGGTTGTTCACCACTATCTCACGAAGATTCTTGTAGTCCAGAATGTCAGAGTAGATGAAAGGGCCTATGAAACAGAAAGTGTAAATCAAACAGAAGCATGAGGAAGGCAAGATATCAAGAGAGCAGACAGACTGGAAGAGTGTCCTATTGTTTTCAATGGAATTCTCTTGGTTTTCCCTTTTTACTTTTATGCAGAATGAAGTGCCCATTCAACTCTCACTGCACCAACACCAAGCATAAATCTATTCCAGCTCTACCACTATCATTTTGTTTTATTGCATAGAAAAAGTTTTCATGTGGGAAAAGCAAGAGGGATTTGATTTCCGAAAAATGTCAGCTGAAAATCTGTTCAACACAGTTATGCCATACTTTTAGGAAGTTAAATGCCCAAAGTTTTAGAGCTTTTGAATTTTTAGAATTAGTGGAGGGAAGAGCATTCCAACTAAATTCAAGATTAGAGGGACCAGTGGGGGAGGTGGGAAAGCCTGCACAGACATCTGTTTGCTCCTTGGGATTGGCTATAGAGAGAGATGTGCTCCCCTTAGACTCCTCTGACTGAAGGAAAAAGGCTAGGACTGTTTTGTTTTGTTTTTTTTACAGTACCCAGGTTAGTGCCATCAGGCTTAAGTTCTGTGTTCATATATTGATGATGGTGCTGGATGTAGGAGTATCCCTTTATCACAAATGAAGAAACAAACATTTAAAAAAGTTGCTGATGAGCCAGAAGCTGATATTCAAGGATAGCCTGGAGGGTTAACATACAAGCAACCCTAAGTTTAACCAAAGAACCATGCCTTTACAGAGGCTCACTATCAAGTTTAGAGCTCCATGACTCCACTATAATCTGCAAAAACCACAAAACACCATAGTCCCCTATTGCTTAGAGCCAATAAACAGATAGACAGGTAACTAATACGCAGAAATAATAATAATACTCCAACTGCATTTGTCACAAAATGTAATACCTCTCAACATTTTTGCATAAGAATTCAGTGAATTATTTCCTTCTGTTAAAAAGAACTGTCCACCAAGTGGTTGTTACTGACTGTTTGAATTGCACTTAGTGTATTTACTGCATACAACTACAATACACTGAATAATCACCATCAAGTGGTTGTTATCAGTTGTTTAAACTGCATTTAGTGTATTTAGCGTATTGTAATAGTATACAGTCAACATTTGTGCTGTGTAGTGTGTAGTCAACAATTTACATATATTAAAAATTCCAGTTACCTTTTCATGACAAATATCGTAGGAATGTTATTTCAGCATATTAGTTACCTGCCTATTACCTTCATTATAATCTGGTCACTTACCACTATAGAAGACATTGTCAGGGGGTTTTCTAATATCAGAAAGGATCACATTGTTCTTTCCAAAGCGTTTCCTAGGAAAGAGGACAAAATTAGTCTCAAAGCAGTTCTTTGACATTAATTTTAAACTTATTTAATTCATTTATATCCCACCTTTCTCCCAATAATGGGACTCCAGGCAGTTAACTATATATTTAAAACAGTACAAATTAAAAATACAAAAGTATTAATAAATGTAACAACTAAACATTAAACACATTAAAATTCAATAAAATGCTACATACAAATCTTAAAAACAATAACATTTGTTTGGTACAGAAGCCCAGAGCAAAAGCCAATTTTGCTTGAGGTACAATGTATGGTCTCAAGTTTCTATACTATGAAATATCTTGTTACTTTCTCCCCAATCCCATCAGAAGACAGCTAGCCCAGTACCAATTCACTCTGCCAGTTCTTAATGTTAATCAAATCCATCTATTGCTCAAAATTACTGTATTATTGTGTTTTTAGCTAATTTTTTTTAATTGTTTGTAAGCCACGTTAGGATCCACACTGGGAGAAATGCTGCATATAAATGCAATTAATCAAGAAGCAAGGAAGGAATACAGCTTTTCCAGCATTTTTTCCTAGGGTGTGTGCGTGGTGGGTACAAAATTTATTGTTTGCTAGAAAAGGTCACTGATCAGTGCTACCTTTCTGCTACAAAGGAACTGGATAACTCTCAAGAAATTTCAGCCTCAAAAATGCACAAGAATCCACTACTGATAGAAAGCAACAACAATTACAGCTTACCTCAAGAGCTTAGCAAGTCCTACTCCAAGCTGGCCTAGACCCCCTAAAAAAAAATTAACAATAATAATTTGTTACAACACCCAA
The DNA here is from genome assembly GCA_030412105.1 of Cyclura pinguis. Classification (NCBI taxonomy): domain Eukaryota; kingdom Metazoa; phylum Chordata; class Lepidosauria; order Squamata; family Iguanidae; genus Cyclura; species Cyclura pinguis. The sequence goes on along the minus strand of CM059599.1, from coordinate 7,878,134 downwards.
TATTTTCTAAAATATGAACAACTTGAAAATTCATTCTGTTCTGTTCTGCTTTGTTTTGTTTTAAGAAAAAGCTACACATAGAACTCTATCTAAGAATCTGAGGGCAGAGAGCAAGTTAGCTTTCAGCTTATTTGCACCATTAGGAATGTTTTTAAGTATGATACACTGGGAGAGGAGTGAACTGTATTATTCTATTTATTTAAATTAGTATCTTTATAGGATGCTGTTCAGTGCCCTGCCTCACAAGCAGCCTAGAAAAAAGCAAGGTACATAGATACACGAGACATATTGAGACAGCTATGGCATTGCACTTAAGCATCACAGATACAACTATAATGACACAGAAGACAAATAAGGCACATCACTTTAGTGTCATAGTTCTAAATTAGGGCTGGGTCATCTAATGACCCTTATAGATGCTACTAGACTGCAACTCCCAGCATCCCCTACCACCTGCTCTACTAGCTAGGGCAGGTGGGAGTTCTAGTTCGTCAACTTCTGGAGGGCTGTCCATTTCTCTGCTGCAGCATTGTCACAGCAGAGAGCAGGCAGTACAGTTCTCTACAGCATGTGTCCAATGCACCACACTGGGGAGCCTACACAATTCCTTCCCAGCTGCAGTATTTGCTGCAGCAGCCAGCAAGGCTCTTCATAGTAGTGATGGAGGCCATCTCGGGATAGGTGGGTGGGGGAAGAACACACTGTGCACCATTCCTTGAATCCCATCTCCTGAGCCTGGTGCCTTGCCCTGCCTCATGGGAGGCCTGATCCTCCTACTAAGAGAAGGCCTTCTTGAAGAGATAAGCTGAAGACCCTTCGGAGCATATATCTAAGCAACCAAGTGCCATGCATTCAGAATGGTATCATGAGCTCCCTTCTGACTTATTTCTATGCTTGGAAATAAACCTTGCATGGACAAAGCCTTTCAATCTGCTCATAAGCAAATACTTTGTGAGCTCTGTGCCTGCTGCTTTTTGAAGCACAACTGGTCTCTTACACCCACCACTTGCAGTTGCTGCACTTAAGACACCAATTTGGGAGCTCCTTTGATTCAGCAGGAGACAGGGTGCTGATGGAAAAGGCCAGGGGAAGGAACAAGGAGATAATAAAATGTGCTATTTTAAGTGGAAATCACTGTGATTCTATTTGAGCCCTGCAATAATGATGAGATGTTAACTGAAAGAGAGCACTAGCTCTCCTATCTAGATACTAAATCGAGTGTGTGTGTGTGTGTGTGTGTGTGTGTGTGTGTGTCTGTGAATGTGTACCTTCAAGTCATCAGTCAACTTCTAGTGACCCTATGCATTTCATAATGTTTTCTTAGGCAAGAAAACTCAAAGGAGATCTATCATTGCCTTCCTCTGAAATATTACCTATAGCTCTTGGTACTCTTCGGTAGTCCCCCACCCAAGTACTAACCAAGCCTGACCCTGTTTAGTCTCTGAAATTAGACAGGATCTGATGGCTTCAGGGTGTTTAGGCATAAATCGCTACCTTGCAAGAGACAAATATCCCTATCTTCTGGGAGAAAGGCTCAAGGGAATGGTGGTGGGCAACCCATTATGCACAGTGCAATCAAACAGAAACTAATTTCTCTTTTCATAAAGTTGCACTGTTATGCAGACCAGATAGATTGTGATCTACTAAAAAATGTGAATGATTTAAACCTGCAGGGGTTTCTGACTGCTATCCAGCTAGCTATAGTTACTTAAAAAAGAACACCTGGTTGGGAAAAAAGAATGTATTTTTCTGAGAAAAGGGTTTTAGATCTGTATCAGAACCAAGATAATAACTTCTTAGCTGAACATGAGATAGGAGGCAATCTGTTCCTTAATTCTCAGAATACCTCCACCTGCCTAATCAGCTGGCACTGCCTGGCAGATCTCAGTGTTCTCAAGAGCACAGATCAGACTCCAGCAGCCTAAGATCTGCCCAGCTTGATCCTGAACTGCCACTGGAATGATATGCTTGGTTACGGCCTGGGATAACAGGAAGGAACAGACCTCCAGTCCAAAAATCTTTCAGTGCCTCCCTAATCCAGTATTTACATAAAGATCAAAAGAATAAATACACATGGTTTAATGTAATGAATAATAAAGTATTTAAAAACCACACACATACACAAAACCAGCATAGTAGGTACAAAGCAGACTGACCTGTAATTAGCACCCGTGGATGATCTGTTTCAGCGAAAGATACTGAATGAAAGCTGGCATCTGAGGTTACCTGTCGGGGTGAGAAACCAACACACCTAACTGGCACAACAGCAATCTGACAGCCACAACCAGGTTTCTGCAACACCTGCCTGACAGCTCGGCTCAAGCTCTTGATGGCTGGCATTTTCCAAGAACGCTGAAAGAAAATGGAAAGTATTCTGGTCACTGACAAGATATTCCACCAACAGAGACTGTTCAAGCAAAGAGAACCAATAACGAACTGTTCAAACACAATTCTTGTTAGCTACAATTATGATGGTCCCTGCTTTCCATGCAAAGGACCTCAGGATTATTCCCCAGTAATTTAGATAGGGCTGCAAATGACTCCTGTCAAACCCTACAGACGTTGCCAATCAGTTTAGAGAATACTGAACTATATGGGCCACTGGCTGGTTTCAATGCCCTCAGAACTTGCCAGACTAGGACTTGCCTCAGGCAACAAAGAGTTGGCACTGGATGTTCCCAACCATTTTTGTTTTTTTCCTGTCATAATAATCTAATTTGCTCTAGGGGCCTCCATAGTGATAACTGTTTATACAGGACTAGTACTGCAAACAATTTCCATAGATTAGAGCCATTCTGCAAGCATATGCTACTTGTTCCCTCAAATTCTGCAAACGTGAGAGGGGGCTTGTAGAAACAGTCAAACAGTTAAGACACAACACCCAGTCTAGGAACTCTACAGCGCAAGTCTCAATGAAACAAGTAAGTGCTGTGAAAGAGGAAAATCTTTCAGGAGTTACACACAAGTTATGCCCAGCTTTAGAGTTTTAGATGTCAAACTTTGGCAGACCTCATTTTACCCACTAAAGTTTACTGCACTTAATGCTTTGATTTGACAGCAGAAAAACTCTGTAAAACTGTTCAATCAGAATGGGAAAAAAACCTCACAACAATGAAGATTTGTTCTAATGAAATAATCACTATATATCACATTACTGCTGTGCCTACGCAAACCAGCTATGTTTCTGTTGCAGATTTCTACAGTTATGGATGAGATACATTTTGACACGCATAATCCTTTATTATTTATCATGTCCATGGTTTCTCTGCCCAGCATTCAACATCCTTGGGGACAGCCAGAATTAGCAAGGATGTAAGTACACCTGTAAATCTAATGCAAGCATTAAGGAGTCAAACTGCAATTTCAGACTTTTGATAAAACTATAGCACTTTTCCTCACAAACAGGGGAAGTACCAACACCGTAACAATGTTCTTGTAGACACCTCCAAATTGGATTTCTAATCAGCATAATTATGGTTTAGTAGCCAGCATGGGGTAGTGGTTTGAGTGTTGGGAGACCAGCGTTAGATTCCTCACTCAGCCATGGAAATGCACTGGGTGACCTTAGGTGTGTCACACTCTCAAGCCCCATGATAGGTTCACCTCAGTGTCACCATAAGTCAGAAATGACTTGAAGGCACATAACAACACTAAAAGCAGAAACTAATACCTCTGCTCAGTTATTAAAATCTTGACAGCTGACTGTCTCATGTTTGTTCAACACACTTTTTCCAGGTGAATGACTCTTCCTGCCCCTTCCCTCCTCCAGGCAGTGAGGTGATGCAATATACTTTCTCAGCTTACCTTCTTTTCTGGCAGTGGCTCTGCAAAGCAAAAGACAGAAGGGTATTTACAGGGCACAGCCTCTCAGCTAAGCCAATTACAATTGTCAAGGGAGTGGGAGGTGTCCTCTACACAGAAAGGGTGTGTCTGTGTGCTCATGATATCATCACAAGCTGGACACATCATTTTGTTTGATTTAAAATAGCATCACCTCAGAACAGGCAGATAATTTCGAAGGGAACAAGAGGAATGCTGTTTTTCTAGTATAAGGCACGGTTGCATGGAACACTGGGTTTAAACTTGATTTGTTCTCAGCTTTGGTAGCGGAAAGGTAAATTAACATGTGCTGGCTGACAAAAAACAGCAGGCACAGCAGCAAGTTTAAGTGATATTACTAAAACTCACACAGCTCAGTACTATATTGAAAAAGAAAGCTTAAAAAGGCTGGATTGAAAAAGAAAGCTAAAAACACACCATTGTACTTCAAACCACACCGCTGGAAAGAATAAACAGCTGCTAAGGTACAGTTACTAATGCTCAGCTACCACTGCAGAGAAAAATTCTTTGTCTCTGACAAAGAGAAAGATGGATCAACCTACAAAACAGACACAGTTCAAGTATATGGTGTAAATCAAGTTACAGCCAAAAGAAATTCATGTGACAAATTAAGAACTGCTGACCCAAATCACTAGCCTGTCTGACCTAGAGGAAAAAGTCCCACTCTGACAAATGTAATGCTTACTCAGAACAATACACAAAATGGCAGAATTCTAAACATATTTATATGTAACTGTACCCCACTTATTTATTCCTATACAAGCATGATTCTAGTCTAGGCCTCGTCAGAGACAATGACTCTGCATCGCCCAACATCCAGCTGTGTTCTCATTATCGCTGCATACCTATGCTTTATACTATACTTTAATAGCTACATAATAGCTTTATACTATACTTTAATAGCTACATAAAATATAACCCCTTTCTCTGTATGTCCTTGGAGATAACTGTCTAATTCTTAAGGGCCAGAATTAGTTTCTCCTATCCCTTTTCTCCCTGGCCTTTTTATTTTAAAATTCTTTGTACTTAAATTCACCAGTACAGTCCCATTCGTCAGAATGCTCAAACATACATAGCTCCAATGGTTCCCATTTAAAAATGAGGCCTAAATACCCTAAAGGCACCAGATCCCATGTGATCTTGGAAGCTAAGCAGGGTCAGTCCTGGTTAGTATTTGGATGGAGGGTCATCAATGACTACCGGGTGCTATAGGCTATATTTTGGAGGAAGGAACTGGCAAAACCACCTCTGAGTACTCCTTGCCTACAAAAATTCTCTGAAATCCACGGAGTCACCACAAGTCAACAGGTGACTTGAAGGCACATGTTATTCCTGTCGTGTCCAAGTCATGGTGACCCCAAGGTGAATCTTTCATGGGATTTTTCTTGGCAAGATTTGTTCAGAGGAAGATTGCCATTCCCTTCCTCTGAGGCTGAGAGAAAGTGACTTGCCCAAGGCCACCTAGTAGTTTTCTGTGGCAAAGCACAGCCACAGTCCCTGGTCTGCAGAGTCCTAGTCCAACATGCAAATCACTACATCATTCCGGCTCTCTCTGAAGTGCATGCACACACACTACCAGTACACACGAGCGCATGCACACACACTACCAGTACTAATAGTCTCTTGCCCCAAAGGAAGCAATAATTTAATGCTCCCTGGATAAAAACTAACAACATTAGTTGTAACAGTACCATCCAACATACAAAACCACACAAATGCTTAAAGGAGATTTTTAGGGGAAAAAGGTATGAAAAAGACATAAGCATTCCATGAATGTCTTCATTACAAAAAGCGGGTAACAGCAAAGAAACACCGATGTTGACAGTACTATTATCACTGTAGCAAACACTTAGGAGATGTGAGATATTTGTATTAAAGAACTGCAGACAGAAATTTATGTATGCTACACAGACGGGATATAGCTAATAAAAATAATCTCTAGCCATAGTGCCACAGTGGAAATCCACTGGGTGATCTTGGGCACATCACACACTCTTAGTCCCAGAAAACCCCATGATAGGTTCACCTTAGGGTCACCATAAGTCAGAAACAACTTGAAGGCACATAATAATAACAACAAACATCAACAACAGTTGTACAACAAGACAACTGACAAGGTAATCTGGGCACCTGCTAAGTAAATGTGGGGGGAGAGAATTTATAAACAGACTGCCTTCTGGCTTCTGTCAGTATTAGTTGTTGTTGGGTGCCTTTAAGTCATTTCAGACTTAGGGAGATCTAGTTTTCTCGGCAAGATTTGTCAGGGGGGCTGCCTTTGCCCTATGAGGCTGAGAGAATGTGACTTGCCCAAAGTCACCCAGCTGTTTTACATGGCAGAACAAGGATTTGAACCCTGGTCTGTAGAGTCACAGTCCAATGTTGAAGTCACTACATCTTGCTGGCTCTCCCATCAGGATTAGATGAGGAGGTTAAATGACCCCTCAGAATGAGAGAAGGAACTTTGTGGCTTTCCACTGCAGCACGTTTTTCCAGTCTCCAGAAGCCTTATTAAAATGGAACAAAGCTTTTAAAAAGTGAAAAGAATGGGAACTAAACAAACCAGCTACTTGAGAATGTTGCTACTGTAGCATTAATTCCACTTGGTTTCTCAAAAGCAGCCTTAACTGAGGATCTGTTGGGATCAACCTGTCAGATACTTTTGCTTAACGGTGCTACTTTCACTGGAAAAGAAAATCAGGTGGAAGGGGGAACAGATGGTATTTATGTGGTAGCATACTTTCAGAAGAAGTTGCATTAATGCAATGTGCAGTTTGACCCTTTGAGTCAAATGGAAGCTCTTGGACCCAACAGATGAAGAAAACACTTCTTTTAAAGATCCCATAATCGTATTGGGGCAATACATTTATCAAGCCTACCACACAAAACAACAAAATAGCATGCAAGGTTTCAAGTTCTCAAGAATTCTGCAACAGATCAGACAGCAAGCGAAGTATACCAGAAAAAATAAAGGACTGTCTAATAAAATGTGGGATCCCCACTTAGTGGAAAGATGGGCTAGTTACTATTTAAAGCATCTGTTTATTGCATGAGAGGTACTGGCGGGTTGACAGACAACGTTCAATCAATACAAAGTAATAACACACACAATTTTTTTAAAAAAAAACACAAACAGACTAAAACAACTCTTTAAAAGTACTTTTTAAACCACAAGCATTTAAAACAGCCAGAGTAGCCAGCACTGGTTTTAAGGAGTGAAGGCTTCTAAGGATGTTTTAAAGATGTTGAAGAAACACAGATTATGATCTTGTACATGCTGCAGTGGTTGATTGCTGCCTAGAGCTGCAGGGAAAAAGAAAGAGACAATTCAATTTTTGGAAAATACAGGATCCAGATGTTACCGAGATCTGTCTCTCCACTTTGCTAAAAGGATACTTTTTTTTTTTTTATTGGTCCCTGCTCAGCTACAAAGGTCCTATTGGAATCTTGGTCAAACTCATCACCTTTTCCAGGAAAGATGAATCACTGTCTCTAATGTTTATCACAACCTACTTTGGGCAGGCACAATACTCTACAACGAGATGGCCCACTTGTGACCTAGGTGTTGCTGGAGTGAAACCATCTGTTGGTCTCATGAGCCCTAACCAAGATAGCTGATGGTGTGAGATGATGGGAGATGCAGTGCAGCAACATCTAGACAACCACAGAAATTGATTAACTATGCCCTACACAGAACCCCATATTATAAAACTGGAGATTGAAAATCCAGCTCTTACATCATCTCCTTCTTCACTAGACAGCAATATCTTGACAGCAACAGTGCATAGCCACACACCCTCCTTGTGGTGCCATTTTAGCTACCCAACTGGTTTTGAGTTTGCCACTGTAGGCTCTCTCATGTGAACTAAGTAACAGCACAACAATTGTTGCGGGTTCTGACTGAATGAAGTAACTAAGAACAGAATAAAAGGAGCTTGGCTGAATGTGTCGACTGACCCAAGCAGGCATGGTGATAAAAGTTTCTGCCTTCTAGTTACCTTGTTCATTACGGATATGGCATTAGACTTCATTGATTAGAGACTCTCATGTGTGAAATTTATGTTATTTTAGCTGGAACTGGTTTCACATATCCATGCCAGCCTCTATGACAAGGATGACATTTTTCAATAAAATAAATAGGGAATAAATGTGGCTAATATTAAAAGACAGAACTGCTTGCATAGTACCCCACTGGAATACTGTGTTCAGTTCTGGGCATCACAGTTCAGGAAGGATATTGACAACCTGGAACATGTTCACAGGAGGGTGATCAAAATGGCTGAAGGCCTAGAACCACGACCTATGAGGAGCGGCTTAGGGAGTTGGATACGTTTAGCCTGGAGAAGAGAAAGTTAAATGGTAACATGCTAGCTATGTTTAAATATTTTAAGGGATGTCATACGGAGGATGGAGCAAGCCTGTTTTCTACTGCTCCACAGACTAGGACACAAGAGCAATGGCTTCAAATGTCAGGGAAAAGATTCCATCTAAACATTAGGAAGAATTTCCTGGTGGTAAGAGCAATTCAACAGTGGAATATGCTGCCTTGGAGTGTGACGGGAGTCTCTTTCTTTGGAGGTTTTTAAACAGAGGTTGGGTGGTCATCTGCCAGGAACGCTTTGGTGTATTCCTGCATGGCAGGGGATTGGACGTGATGGCCCTTGTGGTCTCATCCAACTCTTTGATTCTAGGACACAGTCAGAGTTGACCTAGCCCCTGGCGACATTAGCAGACAAACAAAACATTCTACATAGCAATCCCTTCTCTTTGTAGTCAGTTGCATAAACAATGTCCAGTGAATCTTCAACTGATAACGGCTCTAAGTAATTTAATTACAACTAACCACAGTTATTTTTAATAAATTTTTATATTTCCTGTATTTTTATTTGTGAGTCTTTAAACTGTTTTCCGGATTACATTTTCTTGTTTATTGATTGCATTTTTTTCCCCCAGAGAGAATGATCCAGCTACAGTTGAACATTTCAAAGTACATTCCAATATGTTTTTATTCTGAAGTAAACCCCAGGTATGTGTGTAAGAACTGTGCCCAGGTGAGCAGACATAAGATTAAAATTAATTGAATTAACTTGCAATGAATGTTAAGCAGATGTTTAACTGTTTGCCCATTGCAATCCATGCAATTTAGAAATATTCAGTTTAGGCTTGAATATGCCACACATATTTATTACATGCTAAGAGTCATTTTACCCAGTACGTAATATATGTTAACAGGATTTTATTTGTAGCCTTCTGGCAACAGTAGACTGCATGCTACCATCACTCACAATTTTACAGCTGCCTTGAGTCCTGTCATGGGAGAAAGGCAGGATATAAATTCAATAAAGACATAAAACACAGGTGTACACAGTTGTTTCTTTGAGTCTGTTAGAGCAAACTGCTTTTCCAACATTGCTGTAACACTGCAAACTCCCTTTTAAAATTTCAAGACGCTCTTAAATTACAGTCTATAAACTCCTGCCTCATGACAGCCAAGCACTATGTTAACTTCTGGCTCACACACTGCATTGAGCAATATTGCTTGTGCAGCAGTTAGCAGGCACGACACACACTAAAACTGGCAGACGAGCTATTGGCCTCCCCGTGTCTCGTCAGCTGCTGCAGGAATATGATGCGGCTGCAGCAACATGTGCAAGGTTTTAAGTGCTCAGAAAATGTAAGCGTTCTGCAGAAACTGGAAGGCAAAGACACTGAGTGGTAGTGTCAGAGGTATGTATGTATGCATGCAGATACAATCTATGAATAAAATGCTTTCCTTCTGGAAAGTGAGACCAAACATTCTCACCACAATTTTCAAAGACATACTTGTGTTAGTCTGGATTGGTATGAAAAGGGGTCTTGCAGCACCTTTGAGACTGAGAAAAAAAAAGTTGGTAGCATGAGTTTTCGTAGACTTTCATGGACAGATCTGACAGAGTTAAGTTTACAAAAACTTGTCCTACCAATTTCTTTCTTTCAGTTAGCCTCAAAGGTGCTACAATATGCTTTTGCACACTCACCACAATTTTGATTACAGCGATATCTGAACTTTTGTAGCACTTTTTAACAAGGTTTTGTAGAATCCAAAGTGAACTACAGTGGGCACTTGGTATCCACTAGGGTTTGGTGCCAGAATGCCCTGTGGATACTAAAATCCGTGGGTGTTCAAATCCGACTATATACAGTGCCATAATAAAATGGCATCCCTTACATAAAATGGCAAAATCAAGGTTTTGTGTATGTGTTTTTTTTTTTAAGGAATCTTCTAATAAATATTTTCAAGCCATGGATACAGAATCTGTGGATACAGAGAGCCAATTGTATTAGAATACTTATCATGGATAATACTTCATTATAATAGCCAGACTGCAGTACAGACTAAATCACAGCACAGACCCAGTCAAGAGAAAGTTAATCATGCTTCCATATAACTGAAGTAACAGAGCTTCATGAACATTCACTTATTTAATTTATATATGATTCTATGACAAATAGTGCTTAAGAACTATTTACAACTAAAAGAGATCTGGTGTGGTACAGTGGTTTCAGTACTGAACTACAGAGAGAACAGGCCTTGAATGCTTGCTTGTCTATTGACACCCATTGAGTGATCTTGGGAATGTCAGGCTCTTTTAGCCTCAGAGAAAGATCATGGCAAACCTCCAAGGAACAACTCTTTCCAAGAAAAGTCCATGAGAGGTTCATCCTATGGTAGCCACTTTAGGGTAACCATACGTCAGAAAAAACTTTAAGGAAGAACCAGCAATAAATTTACAACTAACGGGCTATTGCAGGGCCTTCAACACAGCTAATTCTATTTATCTTGCCTTCAAATGGTTACAATGAATGCTGAAATGCAAAGGAAAACTCAGCCACTTCCCATTTCCAGTCTAAATTTCCAACATGGGGAGGTACAAGTGGGGTTGCATATCATGGGCATTTGCAGTCAAACAAGGTAAAACTGAAGAGAGTTCCCTAGGAAGACCAAAAAAAAAATCACCAGCATTAGTGAACTGGCCTTAAAACTCCTTTCTTTGTACCACTGGTCAAAGTTCAAGCCTCTGCCTTCAGAGATTCACTAGAACCCCTATCCTTGCACTCAAGATTTCCTGGATCAAGCAGAAGGACAACAGCAGCTGCCCTGTGAAGTGGTTCCATTCAGGGATCTAGGAAATGGATGGGAAAAGATGAAGAATTTGCCTTCTCTTTGCCCTGTCCCATCTTTTTTTTTTAAAGGGAGACTTTTAATAAAGGTCTACAGTAGATGGTACAGTAACGTCTTTCTTAATGGCCAGCTGCACCAGTAGCCATATTTTATTTATCCATTCTGCTACTATTTCTGGAGAAGGAGACTCACTAGATAGATTGCTAAACATCCAGAAGGATCTACAGCAGCTAAGGAAAAGTTTTGATGGTTACACTCATAGAATCACAGGGTTGGAAGAGACACCAAAGGCCATCCAGTCCAACACCATCCCTCCATGCAGGAATACACAATCAAAGCATTCCCAACAGATGGCTATTCAGCCTGTTTAAAAATCTTCAAAGAATGAGACTCCACTACATTCCCAGATAACATATACCACTGTCAAACTGATCTTACTGTCAGGAAATTCTCCAAATGTTTAGGTGGAATCTCTTTTTCTGGAGTTTGAACCCATTGCTCCATGTCCTAATCCCTGGAACAGTAGAAAACAAGCTTGCCCCATCTTCCATATGATATCCTTCCAAATAGTTTAAACATAACTATCATGTTGCCTTCTTAACCTTCTCTTCTCCAGGCTAAACATATCCAGCTCCCTAAGCTGCTCTTCAAAGGGCACGGTTTCCAGGCCTTCTACCACTTTGATCTCCCTCCTCTGGACACAGTTTAGCAATACCTTGCCTTTAGATAAGATGTTACCATTATTGGCCCATTGTTATAGAATAACATAAGACTGAAACACAAGAAATATCCAGAGAGTGAGTAGTGGCAGCCTGTTGCTGTTTTTGGCAGGAATGGTAACTTTAGTGGATGGGGAGCTCACATCACTCACTCACACATGGGACCCAGTACAGGCTGCGTTTTCCCCATAAGACTGCATTTTTGAACTTTTTTTTAAATGGAAGCTCTGTCCTGGTTTTTGAAACTCTAAAGAGTGCCATGTTTTGCTAAAACAAGGCCCTGCCCCTTGATTTACAGGATAACTATTATTCTTAGAGGTTTCCAGGACTGCAACTTTTCCAAATTTGAAGGGGAAAAAGAAATACAGCATAGGAATTAGGAGCCCCAAACCCAGGAAGGGTGGCCTGTGAGCTGTGCATTGTCCAGCTCTGCTCTAGCTGAACAAAAACAATCAATCTTATGACATGTCAAAAAGACTGCCAGATTTATTATGGCACAACCTTCCATGGACTATAGTTCCAATGAGACCCCAGGATATTCATTAAAGGCTCTTCTTCACTTTCCACTGACATCTAAAATGAAGCAGGTGATTAAAAGGCCTTCTCAGTCATGATGCCCTGACCTGTGAAATGGCCTCTTCTTTATGACAGCTTGGCTGGCAGCTACATGAATGTAATTTCAACATCAGGCAAAGACCTTTGAACCCTTTGGAGTCTTCTGACAGAAACTGTTTTGTCATCACTAGGTTCTTATACTGCTGCTGGATTTCAGAACTTGCTGATTTCGTTTTTGCCATTTTCATAACATTATGAAACTGATTTTCTTGTCCATTTGATTTAGTCTTGTGAATGACCCCCAGGGAATCTGTTGGAAGGGGATATAAATATCCGTAATAAATAGAATGTATACCAGATACCCTGCCAGATGGCAAAATCCTTGTGTGTCAATGATGAATGGTACCCAGGCTTTGCAACCGGGGCAGGGAGAGCTGCGGGAAGGAAACGGGATGCCTAGCTATGCTCAAGAGAGCTTTAAAGCAGCAGTTGAGGAAAGGAAGATGAGTCTACCAAAGTCACAGACGATAAGTCTATTAAAGGAGGGTGCTGACTGTGGCAGCTCACTGGTAGAACATATGATTCGTTCTACTTATCTTCTGCCACTGAACTTGGGACAACCAGAGCCCTAAAACAGCATGATACAAGTAACACTTCACTTATAACAAACACAGTACAGTCATCCCTCCACATTCGCTAGGGTTAGGCGCACAGGATCCCTGTGAAAGTAAAAAAAAACGTGAATAACTCTAGGCCCTCCCAAACTGTATTAAACACACAAAAAAGTATGATCACCATATTCAACCCACCATGGATTCCTTTTAGGCATCAGGGTTCCTCCACAAGGCAGAAGTGGGGGGTTGGTAGGGCTTACTACCACCTCAACTGCTGCCCCACACCATTTTAATAGGGACTTACAAGCCTTGTTCACAGTTTCTCGGTCGCACAAGGCTTGCAGTCCCTGTTAAAAATGGGATAGGGGGGCAGCAGAGGTGACCGCAAATAATCCGTGAATAATCATAGAATCATAGAAATGTAGAGTTGGAAGAGACCCCAGGGGCCATCCAGTCCAACCCCCTGCCATGCAGGAACACCCTCAAAGCACTCCCGACAGATGGCCATCCAGCCTCTGCTTAAAAACCTCCAAAGAAGGAGACTCCACCACACTCCGAGGCAGCAGATTCCACTGCCGGACAGCCCTGACCGTCAGGAAGTTCTTCCTGAGGTTCAGCTGGAATCTCCCTTCCTGCATCTTGAATCCATTGCTCCTTGTCCTGGTCTCTGGAGCAGCAGAAAACAAGCCCACTCCCTCCTCTACATGGCATCCCTACATGGTATTAGCAACCCCTCCCAATTTGGTGTCATCTGCAAATTTGATGAGCATACCCTCTATTCCTTCATCCAAGTCGTTGATAAAAATATTGAACAGCACTGGGCCCAGGACAGAACCCTGTGCCACCCCGCTAGTCACTTCTCTCCAGGATGAAAAGCAGCCAAATCAAATCCACAAAAGTAAAACCCACAAATGTGGAGGGCTGACTATATTGGAGGAGGAGGAGAGAGGCATATGTTAATAATAGTGAGCAGGAGAGCTTTTTATTTATCAAGCTTTTAAAAATTGTTGTAGGTTTTTATCATATGATATGTTTTTAATACTTAATTGTTTTAAATGTTTTTGAACGTTTTCACTCTTTTTGGAAGCCACTTAGGTCCCGCTCTAGGAGAAAGACAGCAGGTAAATATAATAAATAAAATAAAAATTAAAAATAAAATAAAATTGGGGGTACCATGAATAATATTTACTCGATATTACCAAATTATTTTTTTAAGATAATGCAGTTTATCCATTTTTCGAATTTTAAATTAAAAAAATAAAGACTGTGCCACTCATCATGAAACAAATAATGCCATAGTAAGGATTATCTAAGTTATTACGGTAATGATTATCACTAATTATCAAAGCAATGGCCAACCCCAGTGTTCTAGGTATAACATGAAAATAATTTTCAAGCTCTGAAAAAAAAAATCCTGTGAGGTAGGTCAGGCTGAGAAAGAGTGATTAGTGGTCCATGAACCAGTGTGAGTCCTTGGTGAGTTTCCAGAACAAGAAACAACAACTGTAGCCAAAAGAAACAAATATGGTGCTCATTCCTGTAACGCTAGGAATAATAACTATTGGTCCTACACATCAGATAACCTGAAAAGCAGAGAAAACCTACAGAGTTCTTTTACTCTGTAGGGACTTGGAAGATTCAGAGGTTTCTCCACCAGGGTTTCTTGGAACCCTAGGGTTCAACACAAAATCAAGACTGAAAAAGGTAAGCTTTTTGGCAGGGGTGGGGTGGGGAGCTGTTGATATAATAATTTTTATGTAGGGATTTCTCTAGGATAGAAAATTATGTCAAGGGTTCCTCGGGGTGGGTGGGAGAATGAAAAAGGCTGTTCTAATCACTACACCACCTATCAATGTATGCAGGAGGTCCCAGATTCAATGCTAACCACTGCCAGGAATTAATATGTGGCTGAAAATGAACATGGCTGAGATCAACCCTTCCCTGGCACTCTGAATGGCTGCTGCCAGGCTGAGTGAACATTATGAGTCTTGGTGAGCAAGTGATTCTATTTGGAACATAAACCTTTGGCTCAACCTGTCCATCCTTATCCCAACGAAAATAAAGCCTGGGTGTATGCAAGATGAATACATGTTCTTGTACCTGCTCTCACCCCTACCTTCCTCCTCACTTCCCTTTAGCTTAAATGTTTAGATGGCAAGCACCTTGGGGCAGAGACTCATTCCTTTCTCATTGCACCAGTCAAGAATTGGTCCTGAGAATAAACCACTATAGACCAACATGGGCCAAGAGTATCTAAAAAAAAAAAACTGTTGAAAACAAAACCAGATTGCAGCAGCAAAAAAAATAAATTTTAAATTAAGCATTTAAATAGAAGGCAAACAAGAAGGCAAATTCAGTTCTGTTAAGCTCAGCAAAGTGTAGAGGGAGACATGTTAAGTGTGCTGCATATTTTACAAAGCATATATAATGATATTAAAGAGAGTCAAGCATTTATTGTTAAGAGAGCTTTAGGGACTGCTTTCTATTTTTCACCCCTTTGTTCGCAGCTAACACCACTCAAAATGCTGAATTAAAAGTGGGTTTTTAAAACCGCAATATTTGTGGGTCTCAAGTCTTTAAAAGAAGCTACAGTTTAGGCAAACAACTGAGATAGCCTCTGAGCATGTGCAAAAAAAAAAAATTCACCTCAAAAATCCTCTCCTTACTACCACCATTTACCCATTCAAATCCAGGAGGGAAGCCAAATAAACAAACAAACAAACAATATGAATACATACAGGGATTTTTTTTTAATGAAAAAGACTAAAGAGACCGTCAAGGATAGGCTAGTTTAAGCATGGGAACTAGGAACTGGCCATTTTCTGAAATTCAAAATAACCCTTTGTTCCCACCTAACCTGACATCACTTTATTTAACTGAAACAAAACATACCTTCTCACTTTGAAGAAAAGGAATTTTCTTCTCTCTATGTGTGTGGGTGTGTGTGTATTTAATTCTATATCTTAGAGTTTTAATTCTTCTAAATATCAAATCCTAATTGAAATTTGTCACCCAGTTTATTGTTTATATAAAATATATAACGCTTCCAAAGTTTTAAATCTGACTGCATAGATTTACCCATTTCATTGCAACTGGATTTTTAAGAGACCACACAACTCTGAACATCCAGAAAGACAGACACAGCACGACACAACAGGAGTCACCACTAGGGTCAAGCAGGCATGGCGGCCTCTGAGCATGTGCGGAAAGCACTCACCTTCGCGGAGGAGGTCCTTCTTAAAAATTCACTCCCCCTCCAGTGAGGAAATTAAAAAAAACCCTCTTAATTAAAGCATCCTGAGGAGAACAACGGACGAGTCGGGAGAAAGCTGCATTAAGAAAACGGTAAGAAAGAAAACAGAACATTGCTCGCCTCACCTGCACTTTTTTTTCCTCACAGATGGCAAAGTCTTTCTCCTCAGACACCTCACGACGACCCTTTCACCCACCCCGCCAAACAGCGCCTCAGCAGACGATGCCTCGCACCTGTCCTTTTATAGCCCCATGCCGGCTCCGTCAGAGAGCCCCTCCCACTCGCCCCTCGTCTGCCGCCTTCTGATAGGCTGAGAGCGAGCCGGCACCATCTCTCTCTCTCTCTCTCTGCCCCCCCACCGCGCCTCCATTGGACGCGGCCGGGGAGCCAGACCGGCGGCGGCGACGACGGCGGCTAGCTGGGGCCTGCGCGGTTGCCATGGAAACCGCTTGGCCTGGCCGGGCGAAGGAAAGCCTGGCGCAGGGGAGGGGAGGGGAGGGGTGACGTCATTCCCAGCCGAATAGGTCAGTGCTTTTGACGTCATGCATATTTCTGGGTTTGCAGGTTTTTGGGTAGGATTCATCCTTCTTCATAAACGAAAAGATGCTCAGTAGGAGCCTGTGGATCACTGTTCTTATTATTTTTTTATTTCACGTTTTATTTTTGTAAAATTATTATTTTATTATTTTTATGTCTTGTTACTTTTATATTTTATTATTTTAAATTTTTAATAATCTAGTTATTATTTTTATTTATTTATTTTATTATTATTACTTTATTGTAACCATCTAATATACAAAAGCCAAAGTTCGGCTGTGTCCGGCGAAGACCTCGTACGATGCGCTGCCTGTGAAGATTCTACGGAAACCTGGGGTTTGAAGTTTAGGGAGAGGCCTTGAGAATCCTCAGCCAGGGAATAGGCCGGTTGCTATGGAGATGAGGCCTAGCAGCAAGGAGGAGGGCAGTGTATTCGTTCCCTCAGGAACCCCACCTCCCTATGTTAATAACTCTGAACACAGATTGGAATGGGGGAAAAGTTACAGGTGCCGGACAAGACGGTTTGGGGAATTAGAGACACAGGATCTGAAATCTTTCTAACAAGTACAATAGGGCCTCCGCATTCATGAGGGACAGGGGCAGAGAACCCCGGCGAAAGTGAAATAATTGTGAATAAGTCCCCCTTGTGATCCTCCTCCCCTTCCCTTCCCGGTCTGTGGCACAGGAGCCTCCTTTCTCCACGGCCAGGCCAAAGGAAAAGGAGTAGGGGGGGAGAGCACCGAAGGTGAGAAGAAAGGAAGCGTGCACCCGATTGCTTTACCTTTTGCCTGGGCTCAAGTCCTCAGTGTGGGGAAGAGGCACGGCGACGCCAGGGGGAGCCCAGAGGGCACGGGGAAGGCACGCGCGCGCTCGCCTTCGGCCACCGTATTGCCTTTCCTTCTCCCTCGCGTGAGTTCTCAGCACCAGCGAAGAGGGACGGGAGAGCTCCGGGGCGCCGGGAAAGTGCGCGCCCGTGTGTGTTCTTCCGCCATCCCAGCAGTGGTGCGTTTAAGTCTATTACTCCAAGTCTCTAGTCGAGTCTCACGTCTCTACCTTCAAGTCTCAAGTCGAGTCTCAAGTCCTTGCAAGATACTTTCAGGTCAAGTCTCGAGTCTGGAAGCCAACCTCATACCCCGACCAAAATTCCAGAATTATTGGATAGAGGGAAATAAATTCAGTTTTCACTGAATTTAAGCGGAGTTGGCTCTCCACGTTTGCCATTTTGCCATCTGCAGCTTCAGAGGTGAGGAGTAGGATCCTATCTTGCTCCCCATTACTGAAGACTCAAAAGCTTTAGGAGGAGGTCCTCAAGCCCGTTGCCTGACACATTTTCTGATCCCCTCTGAGAAACGCGCCCTGCACTCTGGGGGACGAGTCTTGTCTTTTGCTCTTAGGAAACGTTTCAGAAGGCCGTGGGACTGGCAGTTAAGCAGACCTCAAGCTGGCCTCGAGCCCCTCGCCTAACCTTTTTGCTGCTCCCCTCCGAGAAACGCGCCCACACTTTGGGCTTGAGAGAGAGTGTCGTGACTAGTGGGCAAAAAGAGAAGGCGGCGTTGTTCAAAGTTGCAAGGTTTCTGGATAAATGCATGATGTTATTGAACAAAGGGCATCAAGTCAGTCAAGAAAAATATACAAGTCTCGAGTCGAGTCGAGTCAGCGCATCGTTTATGGCCGAATTGAGTCTGAGTCAAGTCATGAAGCGACTTAAGTCCGATTTAAGTCCGAGTCTATCGACTCAAGTGTACATCACTGCATCCCACTGGTTTTCCTTGTCCCTTGCGCAAGTTCCCAGCACCGGCGAGGAACTGGGAGGGGAGAGCTCCAGGGCACCAGGAAAGTGTGTGCGCGTGCGTGCGTGCATGTGTGTGTGGGTGTCTTCTGCCATCTCATTGGCTTTCCTTGTCCCTTGTGCAAGTTCCCAGCATTGGCGAAGAGGCAAGGAACTGGGAGGGGAGAGCTCCAGGGCACTGGGAAAGTGTGTGTGCGTGTGTGTGTGCGTGCGTGTCTTCTGCCGCTCCATTGCCTTTCCTTCTCCCTCCTTCTCAGCGCACACACACACATGCAAAGAAATGGGAGGAGAGAGCTCCAGGGCACCGGGAAAGTGTTGTGTGTGTGTGTGTGTGCGCGCACACATTTGCATGTGTGAGTCTTCTGCTGCCCCATTGCCTTTCCTTTTGCATCCTGGAGTTCTTGGTGCCAAAACAGAGGCAAGGAAATGGGACAGAAATGCAAGGGAATGGGGTGAGGAGGAGAATTCGGGGAGAGGCACAAGTGCCTCGCGAATAATCAAACCCACGAGGATCAAACCCACAAATATGAAGGGAGAACTGTATTACCTATGAGAAAATAATGCCGGGTATATACACTAGTTTTTTTTTAATAAAATTGTAAAACCATTTCTGTAAAGTAGATGAATGTAACTGTCACTGGCTGCATCTTGTTTACCCCTGATCCATCCCTAGGAAACGCTGAAGTTATAAGCCACTCCACACACTCCAGTCATCTGAGGAAATGGACCCACAAAATAGCTCATAGCATGATAAATCTATTAGCCTTACAGGTGACTCTAGAATTTTTTTTTCTGGAACAGACTAGCATGGCTGGCTTCCCACCACCAGAGATCAGTATTAGCATTGTGTAGCAACCAAGAGCCAGGATGGTTTGAGCACTGAACTGTGACTCTGGAGACCAGGGTTCGAATCCCTGCTCAGGCATGGAGACCTGCTGGGTGGCAGTGGAAAAGTCACACACTTTCAGCCTCAGAAGAAGGGAATGGTACCCCCCTCCCCTGCCAAACAAATCTTGCCAAGAAAACCCTATGATTGGTTTGCCTTAGGGATGCCATGTGTTAGAAACAACTTGAAGGCACACAACAACAGCAAGAAGTAACAACTCACCTTTGCATTTTCTCTTTATCTTCCCATTCTTTGGTGCATTTTGTATGCTGTCCTTTTGATTGCAGCCCTAAGGACAAAGACTCATTGCTAAGGTTGCCAAACTCAAAACCGGAGACAGCTCCTTGAAACTACTGGAAAGGGTAAGAGTCTCGTTTCCTCTCCCTTTTGCAAAGTTGAAAGCAAGCTAATTTTGCATCCAAAATGTTGAAGGGCTGTTGATGACCTTTAAAGCCCTACACAGCTCAGGTCCAGGTTATTTGAAGGATCGTATTCTCCCTTATGAACCAGCCTGGGCTTTGAAATCTGCTGGAGGGGCCCTTCTCTCCACCCTGCCACCTTCACAGGTACATCTGGTGGGAACACAGGACAGCGCCTTTTGCAGAGAAGTCAGACTGGCACCTTCCCTATGGTCTTTCGATAACCAAGTAAAGACATCTTTATTCAGACAAGCACTTGATGTGTGATTATATGTGGCCTGTCTGACAGAATGTGCCGGATACTGTGTTGCTGATGAGTCTATGAGTTTTTAATTATGTATTTTAACATTATTTTAATTCTTTTTTTTTATTGTTTAATTATGTTTCAACAGTTGTATTCTGCAAGTTTTGGCTATGTATTTTTAATCGCTGTGAGCCACGTTGAATCCCAACTGGGGGAAAAAAGCAGAGTATAAATAAAAATGATGATAATTTTGCTTTTTGAATTCAGTGTGCAGCAAAGAGCACAATGAAGGAAATCGGGAGGAGAGAAGAACTATGACAGTTTAAAAGCAGCTGAAAAAGTGGGATGGCAGAAGATAAATCAGGACTCTCTCCGCCAAATCGAGACTGTTGGAGGATATGCTTAGAGCATAAGCAAACAGCGGGAGTAAATGGCCATGAAATGAAAAAGGTACCATTTGTAGCATTTCCGTACAAAACTAGAAAGAACCAGAGGCAGCACTGCTATGAATAGGTCATTGTCCTTATATTGTATCCATCTGAGGTTTGAATAGAAATGACACTTGGTGAGAGCTGTTTTTCTTTCTCTCCTGCAGCACGCTAACACAGTTCCTGTTCTGGACACTGTTTTTAAATGAAAAGAGGAATTAACTACGGCCTTGGTACCAATAACGGAGCCCTTCTAGTGAGATATCTACTTTGCAAGCTCGGATGTTGTGGCACAAACCTGCAGGAAGAAACGTGGAGCCTTGCCAGCTCGTTCGCAGAAAGGACAATCTGAAACAGGTCGGCCTGATACATGGTTTTTCTGCAGTTTTATCCGTAGTGCCAGCCCTGGCTGGTGCCCAGAAGCAAAACAGGACAAAAGGTCAAAAGATAAGGAAAATTAACTGGACAAGGTATTGCTTCAAAAGGGAGGGGGAAAATTATCAGTTGTTCCATCAGATAACTGTCTTTGATAAACCTTGGGGCTGAGTTTCTTCAGCTATTTTAGGCAATTTTCTGCTTTACCTGTTTTCATTTCAGATGTATGGTGGGTGGGTGTCACTAGAAACGAAGATCACTAAACTCAGGCTGTTGTACTTTGGTGAGATGACATGACTCATTGGGAAAGACCGTAATGCTTAGCAAAGCGGAAGGTAGTAAAAAAAGAGAAAGGCCATTTCCACACTACACTGTTATAGTGCTATTATTCCACTTCCAACCTCCTGTAGAATTCCGGGGTCAAAGAGTTCTCTGGCTGAGAATTGCAAATGCCCCTCCCTAAACTGCAACCCCCAGGATTCCATAGGATGGTGAAAGTGGAATATAGCACCATAACCGTGTAGTGTCAAAAGGCCCAAAGACCGTGTTACAGGTGGGTAGGCTCAATCAAGGAAGCCACGGCTGCCCTGAATTTGCAAGACCTGAGTGGAGCTATTCCTGACGGGGGCTCATGGAAATCTCTCATTCATAGGGTCACCATAAGTAGACATTGACTTGGTGGCAAATAACAACACAGCAGTGACAGGTGGGCAATGACAGTACAGCCAAGTGCCAATGTTCAAAGCCAAAAAAATGATTTTTTTTAAAATAGAAGTGGTTAAAACTCCACTTCAGGAGGTGATTTTTTTTTCTTTTAAAACATTAAATCATGTGGCGTGGTCCCACAACCACTCTTTCAGACTTGTTATGGTTATTATTAATGGAGACTTCCAGGAGAGGCAATTATCATCATCATCATCATCATCCTCATCCTCATCCTCATCCAGAGAAAGGGCAATCTGGCCAGTCTGAAGGGCCACCAAAATGTCCCTGGGGCTGCGTTCTAATGGCCTATGATTAACAAGAAGTCCGCTTTTGGTGTTTGATCAATTTCCTCCTGGAATCTAGCACAGCATCTTTCAATTTCTTCTTCTTCTGCCTCTGTAGTTGGAGCATAAACTTGGATTATGGTTTTATCATTGTGTTTTTCCTGATATCTCATTGATATCATTCAGTCAAACTTGCATTATATCCCTTGACTGCTTTTGCTACATCTCTCTTCCCTATTAATGCCACCCCATTTCTTCTTAGATTTTCTTTTCCCGAGTAAAACACAGTGTAATTCTCTGACTCAAAATGTCCCATTCCTGTCGTTTAACTGGCTGACCCCAAGTATTGCAATGTTTATATGTTCCATTTCTTCTGTACTATGTCTAGCTTCTTCTGATTCATGCTTCTGACACTCCATGTTCCTATAATATGTGTTGTGCAGACTTTCCTTTTGCCTCTGGGCACATCAACAACTGAACATACATTTGTCTTGAATCCATAGAATCATAGAGTTGGAAGAGACCCCCGGGGCCATCGAGTCCAACCTCCTGCTATGCAGGAACACCCATCAAAGCATTCCCGACAGATGGCCATCCAGCCTCTGCTTAAAAACCTCCAAAGAAGGAGACTCCACCACACTCCATTGAGGCAGCAGATTCCACTGCCGGACAGCTCTGACCGTCAGGAAGCTCTTCCTGAGGTCAAGTGGAATCTCCTTTCCTGCAGCTTGAATCCATTGCTCCTTGTCCTAGTCTCTGGAGCAGCAGAGAACAAGCCCGCTCCCTCCTCGACATGACATCCCTTCAAATATTTAAACATGGCTATCATGTCCCCTCTTAACCTTCTCTTCTGCAGACTAAACATACCCAGCTCCCTAAGCCGTTCTTCGTAGGGCTTCATGGCTTCCAGACCCTTCACCATTTTGGTGGCCCTCCTCTGGACACGTTCCAGCTTGTCGACATCCGTCTTGAATTGAGGTGCCCAGAACTGGACACAGTATTCCAAATGAGGCCTAACCAATGCAGAATAGAGTGGTACCATTACCTCCCTCGATCTAGACACCATACTCCTATTGATGCAACCAAGAATCGCGTAGGCTTTCTTGGCTGCCGCGTCACACTGCTGACTCAGCTTGTGATCTACCAAGACTCCTAGATCCTTTTCACACGTACTGCTATCCAGCCGCATGTCCCCCATTTTATACTTGTGACTTTCATTTTTTCTGCCCAAGTGCAGGACCCTACATTTCTCTCTGTTGAAATTCACTTTGTTAGCTTTGGCCCAGCTCTCCAATCTGTCAAGGTCGTATTGAAATTTGATCCTATCGTCTGGTGTATTAGCAACCCCTACCCAGTTTGGTATCATCTGCAAATTTGATCAGCATTCAGTTGCATCACTAGCAACAGTGCTATTCATACTTGTCCTCTCCTCTTCCCCAGTAGCTTGCTGAACACCATCCAACCTGGGAGTCTCATCTTCTGGCACTATCATTTCGTTTTAGATTGTTTCATTTTAGATTGTTTCATCATGGGGTTTTCATGATAAAAGACATTCAAAAGGGGCTTACCGTGCCTCCTTCTGCACAGTACTAACAAGCATCAGCTATAAGGCTGCTGCTGTTGTCTCTGAGAGATCTTCTATCAGTGTCACCTATAAACCCCCTAACCCACCTAAAAACTATGTCCTGAGGATCCTAATTATTTTATATCAAACATAGTGAGCCACAGAGCTATACTGGACGGACACGTAGGCAGTAGAGCTATGGAGATAGATCAAAAGAGTAGCTGTTTTCTGTCACACATCCTGGGTAAATCTTGCAAATGGCTCAAAGGCTACTTGAATGGATTTTCAGCAGTGATCAGGAGACAGTAAGTCTCTGGGAGCAATTGACCAATGCAAACAGCCTGGAACGTGACACCTTGAGGTGTGCATCCCCGGATGGGAAACTCATCTTGCAGGAAACTACAAGGATGTTTGGTGGTATTTTCTTTGAACTACAAAGCTGAAATCCATCTACATAAAACTGCAGCCATCTGTTCCCCAGGACATGGGTCAGCTCTACAACTAGGCCCTTTTCCTTCTCCATTTCGGAGTTTTGGAGTTTGGAGTTCTTTCAGATCCGCACACCATGGTAAGCTTCCCTCAGCCTCAAGAGGTGTGGCTGAGATCGTTTTCTCCTACCTGAAGACTTCTGGATTGGTATAGTATTAACTCAAACCCTTATGTCTCTCTCTCTCTCATAATTTTCACCTCTTTCTAAATTTCTATAGTCTTGTATGCTTGTTGGAGTGACTGCAGCTGAGTGATTGTATGGATTTTAACATTTATGCCAATAAAATAGTTAAATTTGAACAGTTTGTGTGATTTTTGACTGGGCCTGACCCCGTAAACCTTGGGTTAAAGATCCTTAATTACCCTGCCCTCTTTGCATTGCTAAAGCAGTGCTCAGAGCTAATTTTCGCCACAAGAGATGACTTTGACAGCCTTTGGGAATCCCCTTAAGGGAGCCCCAAGCAAGCAGGGTAACACACCCTCTGCTACTGCTGCTGCCTATTAGCTGTTTGGTACTTTATCTCAATAACAGGACACACAATCCCTCAAAGTGGGATTTAAAATGGCAATCCCTGGAATCTAAAGAGAGGTGTGTGTGTGTGTGTGCGCACGCATGTGTGTGTGTGTGTGAGAGAGAGAGAGAATACCTTTGAACTTTCTGCAAAAGGCTTGGAAAAGGCTATGTTTTGATTGAAAGGGTTCAAAGGGACACAATTGTGCAGATCTGATCCTATCTGGCTGTGTTCAATAGGAACCAGGGACCCTTCCACACGACACAATGATGTGGCACCCTGATTGCGGTTTAATGGCCATGGAGAAAGTGGAATCACAACACTGTAACTGTGCATTTTGGAAGGGGTCCCAGGGGTGGTTTGCACACTGCAGAAAGTAGTTATAGTTTTGAAGTTTCTACATACCAATATGCGTGACTGTGAAAAAGGTACGGAGAAGAAAGCTGACAAGGAAAGTGTCAAGACATTTGAAATGTGGTGCTGGAGGAGAATTCTGCAGAGTTCTGCCAAAAAGACAAATAAATGAGTCCTGAAGTTAATCAAGTGTGAACTCTCCCTGGAAGCCAACCCAACTAAACAGAAGCTATTGTCCTTTGGGCATATCTTGAGAACACACAACTCGTTAGAAAGAACGATAATGCACAGTCAAGTGGAAGGAAAAGAAGATGACTGCATTACAGGTGGATTGACTCAAATCCAGGAAGCCACAGCCCTGACTTTGCAAGATCTGAGCAAGGCAGCTGAGGATCCTTGGAAGACTAACAGTATCGTCTTTTTCAAAACGGCTTCTCTTTAGTTCTTTTGTGCTCTGTGCTATGATCCATTTCTCCTCCTCCCCCCACACCCCACATTACTTAATCTCACTTTTTAATGTTTTCGCTACTCCCTTCCCTTGCCTCTGCGTGTATGAATTTAGCCATTGCTGTTCGCACAATAACGTGGTTTGCCAATGAGTCCTGCCAGGATGTTATGTTTTGCCCAAGCATAGTTATTTCTGTGCAATTAGTTTAATGAGGCTTTTGAGGAGTGGGGGGGAGCAAACAGTCAAGGTCATTACAGTAATTACATTTTGAAATCTGTTTCTAAAATGCAGTCCTCTTTTAGTAACTTAGCTGCTATGTTCCTCTCCATATTTTAGCCTGGGAGAGAAATCTTGAAACAAGCAAAACTCACCTTTGCCCATTTTTTTCAGCTCTATAAACTGGTGTCCCTTTTACACTACACTAGCACAATGGTTCCACTTTAACTGTCATGGCAATATCCAGTGGAATCCTGGGATTGGTAGTTTGGTGAGGCACAAGAGCTCTCTGGCTGTGCTTCTAAATGCCCCTCCCCCAAACTGCAAATCCCAAGATTCCACAGGATGCAGCCAAGGCAGCTAAAGTGAAATCATAGTGCTATGATCACGTAGTGTGTGAAAGGGCCCAGAGATGGCTGTTGTGTTACCCTGATTTCTCAGGTCCCTTGGGGGTCACCTCAATGTGCTCCATGTGATGAGGAATGGAAACTAGCCAGAGCATGACCAATAGCAATGTGGGAGGCAGGGTAACCTAGCGGGGTCTTTTTACCCAGTTTTTACGGGGTCAGGCCAAGCCAAAAACCAAATGAAATTGTCCAATAAATGATTTTATTGAATGAAGGCCTCACGCACCAACGCAATCACTCACACACTCACTCAAGACCTATTAAGAAGCAAAAGAGAGGAAATTGGATAGGTGAATCTTGAAGGGGTGTAGATGGGGTGATACTGCACCTTTGTCCTGAAGTCCTTGGTCCGGGAAAAACAGCGGAGAAGTGGGGCTCAGCACGGAGAGAGGTGAGGGGATCACTCAACGGACAGAGAAATGGTCTGCTGGGATGACTGGGAGTGATCCGAAGAAACGCTCAAAAACCGGGACTATTTGTAGGGGAAAAGGTACCTGGAGGACTAATCCTTTCCCGGGGAGAACAACGGGTATTGGAGCGATAAAGAAGCTCCACCGTGGTAATTTCCTTTGTGTGATGGAATTGCAAGGTGTTGCCAAAGGCTCAGGATCTTCGGCTGTGTTAATTTGTGGTGTGACTTCATCTAAATGGTCCTCGCCTGATGGAATATTTGCTCAACTTGGGGCAGACACGCTAATTCCCTCAAGTCGGCATCTCGGGGCTGAGGACCCTTTGTTTATTGTGGGTTTACACATCTTGAGGTCTCCTGGGGCTACGTGACTGGGGATTTTACTGGCCTGACCTAGTTTTCGACCATTGCTGCCTACGTGCCTATCCGGGTGACCTCTCAGGGAAATTGAATCATATTTTAATATCAAAATTGTAGACCTTGGGATAGGGTTTTTCCAGTATGATAACAATTGCATGTACAGGTAGGTGTTACCTGAATCAGGTCTATAGCAGTAGTGGGAATTGTGCAGCCCTCCAGATGTTGTTAGAGTAGAACTTCCATGAGACACAAGCCAGTGGTGAAGAATGCTTGGAATTACAATCCAGCAACATGCAGGCCACACAATTCTTTCTTGTTGTTGTGTGCCTTCAAGTTGTTTCCGACTTGATGACTACCCTATCATGGGATTTCCTGGGGCTGAGAGTATGTGATGTGACCAGGGTCACCCAAAAGTTTTCTATGGCGGAACAGGGAATCACTCTGGTCTCCAGGGTCATACTCCAAGGCTCAAACTACTACACCATGCAGGCTGTAATAATTCCTACCTCTGTCCTATACTAAAAGCTTGTTTTAAAAAAAAATCCAGTAATTCTGCCAACGATTGACATGACCACTACCCTTTTACAGCGTCCAAAATTGCAGGTAAGTGACAGCAAACCATGACAGTTTTACCTGTATCTTTTCTGTCACATACAGGGAATAAGTTGGCTAAACCTCACCTGGAATACTATGTCCAGTTCTGAGTTCCACAGTTGAGGATGGTTATTGACAAGCTGGAAGATGTCCAGAAGGGACCAAGACAGTAAAAGTTGTGGAATCCAAAGTGAGTGAGGAACAGCTGAGGGAGCTGGGTATGTTTAGGTTGGAGAAGAGAAGCTGGAGAGGTGATATGATAGCCGTCCTTAAATACCTGAAAGGATATCATACTAGGAGATGGAGAAACTTTGTTTTCTGCAGTGCCAGGGACTAGAATGTAAACCAGTGGATTCAAATTACAAGAATTTACATCTAAACAGTTTGAAGAATGTCTTTACTGTGAAAAACGCTGCCAACAGTTGCTTCACGTCTGATCTCCCAAGGTTTTTTCTGGTAATCACCATCTCATCTACCTGGATTTGCTTACCTGTTATCTTTGTATCCCACTTTCCTACCAAACGGTGCTCCAGGCAAGGGTTGTTCTTCCCTTCCATTCTTGTGCCTCTCAGATTCCACACTGTAGTGCTGTAGTGGACCCAATGCTTGTGGAGTGAAGAATGAAAAAAAATAGTATCTAATCTTGCTTTTTTGGGCAAGGTGATCAAGAAGGCAGTTGCTTTCCAATTCTAGGTGGTCTTGGATGACACACACTTCCTTGACCCATTTCAAACTGGAATTGAGACTGCTATGGTTGCTTCAGTGGATGATCTCCATCTTAACTTTGACAGGAGTGTGTCCCTGTTGCTGCTTTTAGTCAGCGGCATTCGAAACCACTGACCGTGTTATCCTTCTGGAAGGCCTGCCGGGGTTGGGAATTGGAGGCACTATGTTGCAGTGGTTCTGATCTTACCTCTCAGGCAAGTTCCAGATGGTGTTGCTTAGGGATAGCTGCTCTTCAAAAAAAGAAGCTGTTTTATGGCATATCACAAGGTACCATTCTATCCCCAGTGCTTTTTAATATCTACATGAAACTGTTGGGAGGGATCATCCAGAGGCATTGGGCAGGGTGCTATCAATACACTGATGAAACCCAATATATTTCTACATGCCCTCAAAAACAGACTTAGCTAAGGACAGTGTGACTCCTCTGAATGAATGCTTGGAGGAGGTAATGGGCTGGATGAAGAAAAACAAATTGAAACTGTATCCAGACAAGACAGAGGTGCCTACTATTAAGGGTCCTAATCTGGGGTTGGAGGTATGTCAATTAGTTCTGCGTTCACAGCATGAGGGTGCTCCTGGATCCGTCCCTCCAAACGTCTGGATGTGATGGTCAGGAGTGCTTATTATCAGCTTCAGCTGAATTGGACCTTAAGATGGTAGTGCACCCACTGGTTGGATTTCTGCAGGCATTGTACATTGGGCTACCTTTGTACCAAGTTCAGAAACTCTAGCTGGTCCAAAATATGGCAGTCAGACTGGTTACAAGTACAGAGTGGAGTGAACGTATCATACCGATATTAAAATCACTCTATTGGCTGTCAATTAGTTTCCAAGCAAAGTACAAAGTGTTGGTTGTTACCTTTAAAACCCTACTTGGTTTGGGTCCAAGTTACCTGCAGGATTGCCTCCTCCCACACAACTCACTCCGTACACTCAGGTCCTCTGGAGGCCATTTACTTGAGCCAGCCAGGCAATGGTCACCCAGAG
This sequence comes from Cyclura pinguis, assembly GCA_030412105.1. NCBI lineage: Eukaryota > Metazoa > Chordata > Lepidosauria > Squamata > Iguanidae > Cyclura > Cyclura pinguis. The sequence goes on along the minus strand of CM059599.1, from coordinate 7,849,261 downwards.
GACTCCTAGACTGATGAATGACCTGCTGGAAGAGATTTGAAAGTGAAATATGCTGTCCGAATTTTAAAAAGTACTAAAGACCTATCTCTTCCAGCAGGCCTACCCAATCAATTTTTAATTATGAATTTTAAACTGGTATATTTTGAATGGTTTTTAGTGTATTTTAATCTACAATGTGTTTAATTGTATTTTAACTTATATTGTACTCTGCCTTGAACCTTGGGGAGACGCAAGTAAGAAATAATTTTATTACTATTATTACTATTACTATTATTACTATTAGTAGTAGTAGTAGCAGTAGCAGCAGCACTAGCAGCAGCAGTAGTAGTAGTAGTAGTATTGGCCTTATACTTATATTGGCTTGATGTTGCGTGTTTTTCACTGGTTTGTGTGTTTTTAATTGATGTTATATGTTGTATTTTAATCTGTTGCTGTTGCCTACTTTGATCCATGGGGGTAAGAAATAATAATAATAATAGTTGTAGTAGTAGTAGTAGTGGTAGTAGTAGTAGTATCATCATCCACTAATTGGCACTATTTTGCAAACTCCCTGAATTATTTTTGAGAAAAGGTTAATCTCCAAGAGTTTAAAAATACACTGGTTTAAGCAGAACATCTATAGCAATTTGAAGAATAAAAAAAATCACCCACTCAGTCAACAGAATAAATTCAACCGAAAGGCTAACTGAAAAGATCCAAGTCTAACAAATGTCAAAGTCTTTAAAGGTTTTAATTGAGCTTGTTTATGGTATACCCGCAAATCTAAAAGCAAAGTTCACATCTATTTTTCACCACTGTATTTCTAAAACAGATGAATAAACTTCGATCCCCTCGCATTCTGTTTATTAACCACTCTGATAAAGGCCATACAGCAGTATTTAGGGTTCCAGTACAGAAAATGGCAAACATTCTCTCCAACGTGGTAGCGCAGTTTTCACAGATGCTTCCAGGTTGGCTCACTTAAAAATTACGTGTTGAAACAGCAGCAGGTCCTGAATTAGGACTGAGATATGGGTATCACTTAGGTTGCAATAGTTAACAGATACAGTGTGCGACACCTGGCTACACAGGACGCTACTCAGCCACACAGAGAGATCTGCGCATATAACAACACTTGTCCTTTTTAAATAAGAAAAAGCACTGAGGGTTTCTTCTTCTGCAAGGCTTAAAAAAGCACCAAGACACCAATATGCCCATTAAATATTGGAGATGGAGACGATACAGACAATAGTGCACTTAAAAAACAGATTGCCACATTCAAGAAAACTTGCCGTCCCCAATACAATCAAACTGTACTTCTCCCCTTCCAATCCTCAGTTTTTGCATTTGCTCCAAAGACGTGCAAACTTGTGTTATTTTTCAGCCACCTCTGTGGACAACTGTGGGGTTGGCTGGATGAATGCTATACACTGCCGCGTTGCAGGGTCAGTCTATCAAAGATAGCGTGGAGTGCACAGGAGCAAGAAAAAACAAAAAATAAACCAAATACAATCAGAAAGGTCTGATGTTCAAAGGGGAAAGCAAAAGACAATCCAACAAAGCAGAACCTCCTCTGGCAAGCCAAACCATGGCTTTCTCCGTTCTTCTACAAGATGATCCAGCATTGCTAATTAAAACCACAAGAGTGTCATGATCCAGATGCTATATACTGAATGTGGTAGGCATAACTGGGGAATGTTGGCGATGTTGCACTACAACTCCCAGAATTCCACAGCCCAGCGTGGCCATGTGGAATTTAGGGGAAAGACTGCAACTCAGGAGAAGGCTGCCAAGTTTATGAACCCAGTTTAATCATAGCATCACCCCAATTGCTAGGAAGGGTAGTCATGTAAAGACTCTAGGACTCTATGATGGAGAATTCCCAGCACCTTCTCAGAAATCCTCTGTAGCGTAGAAATCAGAGCTGGGAAAAGTTCCTGCTTTTTTGCACTATGACTCCCAGAATCCACCAGCCAGGATGGCCAATAGCCAGGATGTCTGATGCACTCTGGGATTCATAGTAAAAAAACAAAACAAAAACAACAACAAACAACTTTTCCAAGCTCTGGAAATGCACTTGTTTTGTTATCCCCTCTCAAAATCTTTGGCCTTAAGGAAGCTCATAACACCTCTCCCAACTGAAATTTGTTTGATTAATGCTTCAGCAGGCAACAACAACTTTCTGAACAATTTCCAAACTATGCAAATAATATGAAATAAATAAATACAACATTGTATTTACAATCCCCTTTAACCAAAAAATATGCATTTTTTTTTAAAAAAAGCACCAAAAGATTAGCTATTTTTAACCAGTGCAATCAAGATCATGAATCTTAAAAGCCAACCTTCATACATAAGGAAAAAACTTTTCAAGACTGCAAAATTCTATTCTGACTAACATAAAAGGAGACTTATTCTTTAGGTAGATAAACTTGGATGGAAGAAGTCCCTTCATCGAGTGTGCAGGGAAGGAGGCATGTCAGAGGGTGGAGTCTAGAGGAGAGCCTGGCTGTGTCTAAAGAAGTTTAGAACAGGGTTTTTAAAAAACTATAATTGCCAGAATCCCCCAGAGCTGCTATTGGCATGCCACTCGCTTTGTTGGTGCACTTGAGACATGCTAGCCTATACCATATATTTTTTTTTCACACTCTGGTCTAAAGGCTTAAAGTGGAGAAGTCTTCCACCCACCACGCCGGTCTCTCTCTGTTCCCTTAGCCTAAAAGAAAGCATCGCCGCCCAACCAAAAAAATCCTAAGATTAGTAACACAGACTGAGCAACCGTATCCTATGAAACAATTGCCCACATTGACTGTCCCTCCAAAACTAGAAGATGATACAAAATCCAAAAGGTGTGGCCAGGTATCTGCATGTCTCCATTCCAGCTTGCCAGCCAGTGGAAATGGCTCATTCTCTGCCATGAAGAAAGGCCAGGGACGGGATACCTCTTCCCACAATTCAGATAAGAGAAGAACCGCTTGTATTTTTGGCAGCACAAACCAAGGAAATTCTAACCACTCCTTGAACACCACTCTTACCACTCAAAAGAGTCGTTGCTTTTTGTCTCTTTTTTGGGGTGTGTGTGGGGAGGCAGCTGTCTAGCAAGCCAAGATAATTACTGGTGACACCCTAGGATGGGTTTGGCACTTCCAACTTATTAAATGACAGCATCCACCTGAACAGAAAAGTGTCTTACTGGGGACTACCAAGAGCTATACAGAAACCTAGTCCCTGAATACTCCTTAAAGCAGGGGTGGGCACAGCGTAGCCCTCGAGATCCTGAAGTATGGACCCTGAGAACTCCTCCAGGCCCCAGAACCTCCAATTTAAAATAATCAAGGATTTTCTACTCCCCAAGAAGTAACTGGGGTGAGAGAGGGCAGATACAACTGTGAATTTGCCTACCACTGATTTACAGTCGATTCTCCAGTTAGCTCCAAGGTCGAGCTAGAAAGAAGATACCAGGGCAGATACAACAGCGAATACGCCTACCTACTGTTGATTTAGCATTAATTCTCCAACTAAGTCCAAGGACAAGCTAGAAAGAAACAAGCCAGACCTATCTAGGGAGCATGCAACAGCAATGACGCCTATTTCAAAATATTTTGACTTTCCAATAAAATACTAGTTTTCCCAGGATGGCCCTCCAGCTACAGCCCATCCTCTATCCGGTATTGTATTTGCTGACTGGCTGAGAAGATGTTGCAGCATGGAACATCCCCTTGCTCAGCAAAACTAAACCTATTTGAAGTCCTGCTTCCATGAGGGAAGTAAAACTCATCAGTTCAGTTGGAATGGTCCAAAACGAGAAGCTGCTAGTGGGGAGGGGGGAACTCTGAAGAAAATTTCTCACCATTTCAGACCAGGAGGGGTTGCTGGTAGCAAAAGGAAGAAGTTGCTTCTCCAGCAGTGGTCTCCCTCTTCAAAAACATTTGGATGCTACAGTGAAGAACAACCAAACAGGTGCTGCTTTTAAAGTATGACTAGCCAGAGAAACACAGACCACAGCCACCAAAATATGGAGGTGGCAGGAAATCTGGCACGAATCTCAAGCAACTAGAGATGCTATTAAAAAAAAATCAAACCACATAGCAAGGAGAGCCATATTCTTCAAAGGGCCTTGACTCACAAGGTTATGTTAAGAAGAAGCAGCTGTTAACACCAAGCATTAGTCATCTGTCATCAGGCATGACTATGTGTAGACCAGAGCTTAGAAAAGCTCCTGGTTTGGACCACAACTCCAAGAATCCTCCACTGCCAGCATGGCCACTGCTGGTTCAGTGATTCTAAGAACTGTAGTCCAACTTTTTCTAAATAGTACTGTGCTGCTTTGCGTCAGAGATCTCTCAGCTGTTTCATGGCAGGCCTTAGTTCCATGGGACCAACGGAGATCAGCTTTCAGGCCCAATCTATCTCATTTGTGACCTGATCAATGCAAACCCGAGAAGTACCCTGGCTATTCTGTTTTTACTGCCCCAGGGACAGTCCAAAAAGGAGGTATTTATTGAGGGCCTATGTGGTTCACGTTCAGCTTAATGGACTAGAATTCTTGGCCACCCATGCTGAGCAAAAGCTTCCAAGCTGGCTGAAAGTCATTTTATGGTCTTGAGAGCTACAGTTGATGGAGGAAACTGACATAGATTTTATAGTGTGGGTATAAGAAGCTACAGTGCTGTGTACTTTCCTTGCCATCACAGGTTAACCACTGTTTCCAAACTTGTGGCCCACCCAACTTGTAGGGCACTCAAGTCCAGTTGATGGAATCCTCTATTACAGCAAAGATCTCAACAGTATGCACCACCAGAGTGCTTGCAAATACACAAGTCTCCGGCTGGTCTGTGCAACTGCAAGACAATTCAAACTTGTCTGAGGGTGGGAGGAACACAGGGAAAAACCCTCCTAATTCTGAACCACTTCTGGCTACCAGTGGGAGGACCGCTATTTGAATGTTTTCTCTGCAACAGAAAGACTTGGCTTCTATTAGCTTTCCATAGGCAGTGATTAAAAACAACCACCTCCATTCAGACATACCAGTATAGGCAGTGTTCTTCCAACAGGCAGGTTGCAGCATGTAGTGTTACTGGCCTTGGAGAGCTGCAGCTTTGTTCTGAGTGCATTCGGACAGATGAAATAAGACCTCCCCGTGGGATCAAGCCAGACTGTGCAGTGTACCATGGGGCATGGCTTCTGGCATTTTAGAGGGACTTTTTCCACCTTTCCTGCTACAGTGCTAAACAAGGAGCATGTGAAGATGTTGTTTTGGTTTGGGACTGAAGGCCCAAACAAAGCCAAGTTACACTGCCTAAGCCAGGAGGGAAGAAAAAAGAGAGCTGGCATTTGGAAGAAGTACCTACATTTCTCCTGCCACCAATAGCCTTTTGGAGGCAGCACAAACCTTGAAAACATTTGTCAAGTCCACAATCTCCCGAGTCAAAGCCAAAGCGCCCGATCATAAATAACATGAATGAGGGGGTTCTGTAGTGGTTAAAAGCCACAGCGGTCACCGCAACTGCGGACACAGTTTATTAGAGATGAGAAATGCTGCTGGAAGAAGGCAGTGCCTTGGATTAAATTAAGAGTTTGCTCCTGTAAACAACAACAAAAAAGGAGGAAACCACGCACTCCTATCCTAAATGGAGGGAGTGTGATTATAGTGCCAAGTGAGGAACGGTGAAGCCAAAAAAGAAAAAAAAAGTTGAACTCAACTGCACCAAAAAGGAGCTTGAGCGCATGCAAGTCTGGTGGGTGTGTAGTGCTCAAGTGCGGGTAGAGATGACTTGCCCAACAGAGACGGAATGACTTGGACCAGGAGCCCTGCAAAGTCCTCAGGGACTCTCAGATATCCCATCATCCTGCGTGCTGTCGTCCGTCTCCAGCTCAGCCAGCTGCCGCCTCAGCATGTTGACTTTCACTTGGAGTTCCTTGTTGTACTTTATGATGTTGATCATCTCTTCATAGGATTCATCCAGAAACTTGGAGGACCGGTTCCAGCGGAGGAAGACTCCTGGGGCAGCAAAGAACGTAGTGGGTTAATCCAAACACCATCCAACACCAGAAATTAGGGAGTACTAGCTCAGTCTGTGCCCTATCTTTGGAAACCTAATTTTATTTAACTATACCAATGGACACCACCTCTTTCAAAACACCTTTACAGATTGGGTCTTAGATTATCTGAAAGACTATGTCTCTCCATGTTAAAATTCCCAGGAGAAGGCCTTATCTTGATCCTACCAACATCATAGGCACATTTGATCATGACACCAGAGAGCATCTTCTTTGTGGCTGCTCCCAGGTTGGGGAACTTCTTCCCACAGAAAGCTAGGCCTGCCCTCTTCTCTCTTTCCACCAGCAGACTCCTTTTTTAAAATTTAGACAGGTAGATGAGCTTTTATTCTTTTAGTTATAGTTGAAATACTTTTAACTGTTTTAAATTCATACTATTTTCAATATGATATCTTTTAAAACATTTTATTTCAACTGGTACTTCAGCCATTTTGGATTCCATATTGGGAGAAAGACTGGACATAAATTAAACAAGCAGTTCAAAATAATGGCTTACGATATTAAAATCCAAAAGGCTGAAAATGCTACAAGAACCAAACTGACAAAGAAGACTAGCTGCAGTCATGGATGACAGCCATGTTAATGGAAGGAACTATAGTCGCCTCTCCTCATTTGCTGGGGTTAGGGGTATAGGACCTCTGTGAAAGTGGAAAAACTGCAAACATCTCTAGGCTCCCCAAACCATATTTAACACACACACCCACACGAGGTATGATTCAAGGATTCAACCCACTTCAGATTCAAATGGGCAGTAATAATACATTTGAATCCTCAGCGGGGAGCATGCCAGCTGCCCAGTTCTGCCTTTGAGGCGTTGGGTTTCTTCACAAGGCAGAAGTCGGTGGCTGGCAGGCCTTGCAACCGCCTCCACTGCTGACCTACACCATTTTCAATAGGAACTTAAAAGCCTCACCTTGCGTTCACAGTCTCTTTCAGTCTCATGAGGCCTTCAGAGAGACTACAAAAATGAAGTAAGACTTACAAGTTCGCAACACAGAGCATCAGTAGAGGCAACGGCAAATAATCTATGAATAATCAATCTGTGAATGTTAAACTTGCAATGTGGGTCCCAACTATAGCTGGAGTTACAGTCGGCCCTCCACATTCACTAGGGTGAGAGGCACAGGAACCCTGCAAAAGTGGAAAAGCTGCAAATATCAGAATGTGTCTTTGTGTCTGTGGGAGGGACAGGGAGAACGGGCACCCAGGGTCCAAATCAGGTCAGCAGAAGGAGACGGAAAAGGGGTGTCTTGGCATGATGGCCCTATACTTCCTCTCTTTCACCCATCCCCTTGCTTTGGTGTGGGGAGGCATCAGGAAAAAGGTTTGTGGTGCTGAAATATTGGGGTTGCAAGCCATCCTTAGCTGGCCAGGCAGTGGCTGGCGGAAGAGAAAGAGGACCAGAGGCTGGTCAATGAAGGGCTGCCCGGTCTGGTCAGAGCTGCCAAGAGGATAGGTTCCTCTAGAAAAGAAGGCCTTGAGGCAGGAGTTGGAAAAACTTGCAAATAATCAAGTCTGTGAAAGTCAAACTTGCCAACGTGGAGGTCTGACTGTATATTATATTGCATTGATTTTTGTACTTCTGCCTAGAAAATAGAGCTTTACAACTGCACTGCATAGTTTTACAATAACTGACATCTTCCTTCTCTTCTCTCTCTCTCTGTGCATAGATAGTTTAGACTGTATGCCTTTGGGAGGACTGGCTGTTGTAATTTTTTACATCGATGGTGCTATATAAACAATGGTGATAATGGTAATAAAAATAATGATGATAGAAGGGCAGGATTATTCCACTCCCAATGAGCTGAGCTACACTTTACTCTCATCCTGAGAAAGACCCCCGATGGTGATGCCCTGATGGACATCCACACCTACAGGGAGGGAACTGCCAGACTCATTTGTCCCTTGGTTTCTCCCATGCTCCCTAACAAAAAGTCCAGCCATGTCATATTCACTCCCCTCCCCCCAATATCTCCCAAGAGATTTATTCTTCTTGGAAGCTAGAAGGAGCAGAGAAGATCAGTGGCAAACACTTTGAATACCACCAGCTTCCTTCGCGTGTAGGGAGGCTGCACGGAAGGTTCTGAACAGGTGGGCTCAGGCATCAGCTGTCTCATTAAATATTATAATTAGCATTAAGTGCTTCACAGATATTATATTGCACTCTTCACGATTCTGTGAGATGCGTTCCTAGCGTTTTCCCTACAGAGAAGAAGGAGACCTGAGGTTCAGGGCTGCATTTTAAGGTTTTCGTAGGCCCCTGGCACTCCTGTATTTGATTCACGTATATGATTCTTGATAGTTTATGCTTTCAAGAATTGTTGCTTAATAAACTTATATTTATTTTTAAAAATGTATATATTTTTTGTGGATGAAACATAAAATACCTTAATTTTGAAATTTTGTTTTCCTTCCTTCCTGTATTTTTTTTTTTGTCAAGTAGCCCTGCTGAAGTTGTGTGAAAAGTGGCTTAAAACCTATGATTAAAGTGGACATGCCATTCCATGGAACTTGCAGAAGTGTGGACTAGCTTTTCACTGATTCAATTGGTCTACTCTAGTTTAGACTAATAATTAGTTTAAGACCAGGTAAACATCTAAGACCACCAAAATGACTTCATTGCAGAGGCAAGAACTGAGGAAAGGCCTTAATTCTGAAAAGGCCAGGCGGTGGGCATGCGGAACCGACTTAGATGGCTTTAACAAAGGATCAGAAAATTCAAGGAGGATGGGAATAGCAACGACTACTAGGTTATGATGGCTTTATACCACCTCCCATGTCACAGAGGCAATACACCTCTCAGTACCTATAGTGGGGGAATACAAGCAGGAGAGCGCCATTGGACCAAGAGGCAAGGGGGCCTAGCCTCTGGACATATTCTGGGACAGGTGGGATTTTGATTCAACTGACATTTCAAAAAGCTTCTCAGAGGCAGCCTCACAGAGAAAATGTCACAGTTGTTCTCTAAAGCAGGAATGGAAGACTCTCAAAGGTGCAGGGGCCGCCTCTGCCTCCCCCAGGACTTCAGAGGGCCTCATCCATCTCCCATTGTTGTCTATTTAAAATGACTCCACACATCCTCTAGGTTGGGGGTAGGTGGGAATAATGTAGCCCTAGATTCCACAGCAGTGCCCGCTAAAGCCCCCCACCCTCCCTTTTAAAAAAATGGGGCAATGTTTTGGCATTTTTTTCTTCAAACTCTTCAAACTCAGAAATCCCCCCCAAACACATGGAAACAAAAGAAACATAAGAAAATACCTCCATCTAAGCTCCCATAAGCACCCCAGAACCCCAAACTACCCCAAATACTGTTTTCTTCTTTAGTCCCTGTCAGAACAATGAAAGGATGTAATATCTCCTTCTGTCGCTACAAGCACTCCCGAACCCTGTAGTAACCCCCCAAATACTTAGCCCCTTTCAAAACTGTTAGAGGAAATGATGGAATAACACTTCCTGTAACCATTTTGAGAGGGACTGCAGAATAAAACAGATGCATGTGGGGCTTCTTGTGGGGAGGCATAGCCCACAGGGGTTCTGTGGGGGGAAAATGACCGCTAGATTTCTGTCCATCTCTGCTCTAGGTGGTCCAGGAGTGATTTTGCAATTTTTTCAGAACATCTCTCCGTTTTTTTTTGCACTTGAATGGGAAGATTTTATTTTTTTTTTGGTAGCTGGAACTGACCAAAATGTCTCTTCCAGTTTTGGAAAAGCATCCATTGGCTCAAACAGGGGCAAAATACAGTGTAATTCCACCACTCCACGTTTCCAGTAGCTTTTAAAGAAAAGAAAAATGTTTGAGATACTAGCAGGATTTTGTGGGCCACACTGGGTGTACAGCCCACAAGTTCCCCTTTACCACCTCCACCCCCACTTTAAGATATGACTGAGTGTGACCAGGTCTATTTTCTTCTGGAAAGAGCACACCTGATAGGCCTTCCCAAAGCTTTCAGAAATTACTGCTCACTACTGCCACACTCTGGGGACCAGCAGTGGATCCAAGAAAATAACTTGAAGCTGCAGAGCCGCCTGGCGGCCAACTTACCTTCCCAGAGCTGTAGACTTTGGGGTGCAACAGAAGGCCAGATGACAAGGCTGTTGGCCTCAAAGAGAGGGTTCTTAAACCGGTTGAGCTCTTCCGGCCGATTCACCCAGGACCACAGGGACATTGTCTTCTGAGGCAGCTTAAGCTTACACCTGGTGGAAAGATCAGCGGTGGGCATGACTAGCTATGATACAAGCAATCAGCTAATTGATTGAGGTATTACTACTGAAGTTTTGCTTATTCATAAGTTTTGGAAATTTGCCAATGTGGTATCATTTTGGGAAGAAGTCATTATAGAAATACATTTGGTATTAGAAAGCTCATTGACATTTAGTGATGTATATGTTCCTTTAAATGATTTATATGTTTCTTGGGATTTAACCCATGGTCAGTGGAAATGGATTCTTTTGCACCCTCTTGGCTGCCAAAAATTTCAGCACTGGAAGGATGATTCTCCCCCACCATGATCCTTTCCATGGAAGAGCACAATGACTGCTTAGATTCCAAGATCTGTGCCCTCCAAGTTTCCAAAAAGCCCAGAACAAAACTCACACCTACCTTTCATTTTCGTTGTTACCCAGGAAAGTGCCAAACTGGGAGGCATAGGAATGTTCAAAGAGCATGATGAGGAAGTGATAGTTGAACTCGAAGGAGCAAGGGAACTGGCGGAGGATCTGCCAGACGCAGTCCAAGAAGAGCAGGAAGACGGGGGCCTCCCATTTCTGCTTGCTGTTCGAATAGGCCGACTGGGCACAGCGCTGCTGGAATGGGTGGCCAGCCTGCAGGCGTAAGGCAGAGAACACCTCAGAGGACTAAGTTAAGGAGGCATTAAAAGCAAACAGGAGGTTAGAAATCTAGAAAAGGCAGCCAAAAGATTCTGCTGGAAGAAACTTAGAAACCTGCAGCCTATACGTATGTCCCTTCAAGTCGCCTGTTGCCTTGTGGCGACCCCATGGATTTCACAAGGTTTCCTTAGGCAAAGAATACTCAGAAGTGGTTTTGCCATTGTCTTCCTCTGCAATATAGCCTACAGTACCTGCTATTCTAGGCGAGTCCCTCTTCCAAGTACATACATATGCTCTCTTAGCAAGGATGGAGGGAGCCAGAGGGAAAGCAGCCTTGTTAGGATTGACTCCCATCTCCTCTTCCACAGCCCCTTCTGAACATTCATCATCATCAGCCTCTAAATCCTTTAATTCTAATTGCTGTTGAACAGAAACTGAATCCAGTTCTCCTTGACGGAAGTGAACATGGAATGACTGCGGTTGGCTGGCCATGTTTGCCTTTAGAATTCAGGATGTTGTAGTAAGGAAAAACAAAAAAGGTAACCTTTCCAAGTGCTGATCAAATCTGACATCCTGTTGCTTGTGCCCCTAGAGTTGCCACTTGGAAGCCCATGATGCCTGAGAAATTCTGGAATTTATAGTCCAAAACCCTACTTTCCCTAAGGTCTGGTCTAGTCCATTGTCCCAAAGTGGCTTTCTTTTGCTATTAAATCTGCTATTAAATCTGAAGCTCAGGGAGGCTGAGGAGTTCTGGGAGTCGCAGAGAGTAATTTTTCCAAACTCTAATCTAGGAGGGCTCTTCTTACAACTCTCTTCAGTTTGCCCTTCCCATTTCCAAAAAGTCTTGCCTTTCTGAGTTTAGGGAGCAGCTTGCATGCTTGTTTCTCAGATGTGTACTGATTCCCTTCTTGCTTTCACAGATTAAAAAGAAGCCCTCTGCCCCCACAAATGTATTTTGCACAAGTCTTTCAATGCCTGTTATGTTGCAAGCTATAATGAAGCTTTTAGCTGACTGTTGAGAACTGGCAGTTATCTCTGAAAGGAGGGCCAGAGCATGAATGCACCCTGCAGTTTCCAGCCAGCAACTGCTTTGCAAAGTAATGTTACAGTACATCACCAGCCAAGTGAATGCAGAAAAAGGAAACAGCCAAATCCCAAATTGCTGAGTAGGCTGAAGGAAGATAACTGCAGCATTAAGAACACGAATGGCTACAAGTGACTCTTACTCTGTTGGTGGGGGTTTAGAAATTTAAGATTTAGCAGCAGCAACCAAAATAATTTCAAACCCTGTGTGTCATGGGCTTCCAGGACCTAGACACAGACTCAGAGTCTGCGACAGCAGAACTTGCTGAACTGGACATAGGCTCTGGCACAGAATCTGCAGAGCAGACAGTACCACCATCCACTCCAAAGACAGAACAAGGGGCAGTGCCAGCCCCAGGAGGGAGCCTTGCTCCTTCTGACATGGAGAATTACTTACCAATACCCACCTTTGCCCAGCGTAGACACCAAAGGGGACTCTTACGCCACTCCCAGCAAATTTATGCCAAACAACAATTAATCAAGCACCAGCTGCACTGACCTCTGAACTGATAAGAGCTGAGCCATTCCCCTCCAGATCTTATTGGTGATTAACTGACCGTTTCTCCTGATATGCTTCTGTTTGTTTCCCTTGCCTGTTGTTCTTGCCTCTGACTTGTGTTTATATTGCCTACCTCTGATTTATAGACATTGCTGAGACCGTTGTTTGCTTCTCATTTGTAAGACTGTTTCTTTACTAAAGTAAATTGACTAATTACTTTGCTGCTAGAACCTCTTGCCGTGTGGTTATCAGCTGTGTTTGGCTGCTGGCCCAGACCAAGCGTGGACACTGTGCCACAAAAGCCTGAAGTACAAACATTGTACTGATCACTGCTGGATCAGAACAAAAATCCACTATCTCGCCAGATACCACCAGCATCCAGCATGAGGGGTTAACTGTTCTGTCCAGTTGCTTCCCAGGAACTGGCATTTAGTAGACCCTGAACTTGGACAGATCCATTTAGTGATCCCGAGCAATACACACTGAGAGGCCTCTCCACCTCAAACCTGGAGTGAGGTGCCTACCGTCTGAATATTTATTACTGTGGGCACTTCACTTTGCTGGGAAACTAATGAAACAAACACCCACAACATTAGGATCCAGGAGCTGCCATTCTTTACATGGGGCATGTATGGGTAATCTGATATTATTTTATGTTCTCCAATTTTGCATTAAGTCTAGTCCCCAGAGTGATAAGAGACTAATCATGCTAACTCAATGACACAGAGATTTCTACCTTCCACTTGCAAAGAAAAGCAGTAGTTTTGGTTAGGAACTACCAGGCCTTATATCTGGAAAATGCAAAGATGAATCAAGGAGTGGCACTGCTGACAGCAGATAGCATACATCAAATTCAAGGATAAGCAAGTAAATGCACCTCTGATGTTATGGGTGACCTTCCTAGGATCCACAACATTGCTACAAGGGTGTATGTGGGATCAGAGTTATCATCTGGGATTGTTGCATGCTATGTATCCCATTTTAAGTGAGTAGTCCCTTAAGGACATTTAAATACCCATGGCTATTTTAATATTGTACTCTACCAAGGGGCATAACAAAAGCTCATGCTAAAATAAGCAAGTTAGTCTTAGGTGTTGCTAGATTCCTCCTACACGCCTCCCCCAAATTCTCCCTTTTATACTGTGACAGACTAACCCAGCTATCTCTTTGAAAGCCACTGCAGTGGAAAACTGTTTTCGTCTATCCAGAGAGGAGTGGCACTGTCTCAGTGTCTGTCAACCAACATTTTAGGGTATAGAAGCGCTGCCACTGCCTGCTCAAAAGTGATACCTCAGCTTTCCCAGCTCCAGTGAGATCATGTGAACCGCCCTCCTCCCACGTCCAAGTTTTTAAGCTTCCTATGAGGCCTTGGGAGGAAATGTGTGCCTAGTGCTCCATCCACTGCTATGGTGCCCTGACAACTTTGGTGAACCCAGTCCAGTGACTCTCCTACCAACCTTGTCAGTGCTTGCGATACTGCTGCCACTCCTCTCTCTAGGTCAGGTTTTTGCAGAGTTGGTCCCTCTGCCGATTGGGATGGAGACCATTTTTAATTACAGCCTGAACCAATATATTTGACATGTGGTAGAAAGAGTGGACCATGCATCAAAATAAATAGGTTCTGGCAATAATTTAAAATTGTTGAAAGAGTGGCATTGGAATTGACAAGACTTACAACTCTAGTTATTATGGGGTTAATTGGTCTACTGGTGTTACAGAGGACCTTCACCTGCTACTGTTATTGGGAGCAGGTGTAAAGACTCTATAAGAGTAGCATTGTTTTAGTGGACGCTTACTTCCACTTCCAGATTTGCTGTTGCTGCAGTTTGTATCATATCCTGCTTCATTGTGGTATCGTATTATATTTTGATATATTTTGTATTTTAACTTGGCTAAACTTGCTCATGTTCTCTTTTAACCTTTTGTATATTAAGGATCTATATGCTATGCTTATTTTTAACTAGAATATATAAAAGACTATTTCTCTTTCTTTATTTGTCTTCTGAATTCCCTTTTTATTTACAACAGCACTGTCAAGAAGTAGGCCACCAAAAATCGTGGGACGCCTGTATAAAATCAATCCACCCTAAATTAAAATGGTCCAGCCATGCGTGGTATCAGATTATCAAGAGGTGCCACAGGGCCATTGCCACATCTGTCATGCCAGCCATACCTAATTTGTCTGCATGGTAGCCATTTTGCTGTATTCTCTTTGATATCTGGGTAATAGAAGGAGAAGCCTGGCTGGGGCCTGGGAACCAAGATCATTCTAATGAACTGGTACGAGCTGGTGTGTGAGAATGGAATGTGAACTGGAAGGAGTTAGGAAGGGTGAGAGGAGTTCTAAAAAGCAAAACTTGCACTGTCTCCTCATTTCTGGGAAAGATGTCTATGTGCTGAACCAAATCTTTAATAAAAACCTTTCTGGATCTATCCAGAAAGACTGCTTATCGATTTAGGACAAGAACAGTCATTACAAGAGGAATGAGATAAATGAGATGTATCAGAGGAGTGTGTGCATGCATGTCTGCACATTTGAGTCTGTGTGTTTACCCAACCATAGCTCTACTGCTAGCAATCTATCCAAGCCCCATTTAATTTCCATGTGGTTTCAACAGAAAACTGCTGTCAGGGTGTTCTCCTCTTTTAGGTTGGGAATGAACTCAAACCATTACACAGATTTGGACAGCACACAAAAGTCTGAGTTGGCAAAGAGACCTGCAGCTCTTACCTGCAGCCACTCTCTCTCAATGAGAGCTTCAAAACCACGAATGGTCCTGCATCTGGGGTCCAGAATAATCTGAGCCAGAGAGGTCACCTGCAGTGTTGAATCAGTGCCTTCTGTCCCGTGGACCAAGACTGACGCTCCCTCCCTAGGCAAAGAGAGATAAAAACTTACTGAAATTATCTTAGAATATATGATGAGAGCCAAACAGAGATGTCTACTGAACAAAAATTGACTGGAAAGAACCCATCTCCAATCTCCACTGCATTGTGAAACTCTGAAAGTAGTAATGAATTAAATATCTTTTCCCATATAATATTTATATAAGAATATCCACATGCTATTTATACTACTTTTCCTGATAATGTTTATAGACAGCAATTTAGACAGGCTACCAAGGCAGGATACAATCACAATGTATTAGCAGGTCCAAAATGGAACAAGCATGTCTTCCAAACTCCAGCTTTAATGAAGTGCCTGATTACAAAAAAGAAGTTATTTGTCACATGATAATGGTATCTCATGGCAGGTGGAGAGAGCTTGTCTTCCAACACCTGTCATGAGATACAAGATGGCACACTGGGTTTGGGCGGCTTTGAAAAGGAAGCAGACAGAACTTGAAACAATGACTTTTCTTGGACGAAAGTCCCTCCAGTGAATCTTGGGACCTGTAGTTCCAAAAAAAAAAAAAAAAGTAACATTTCCAAGCTTTGTGAGTACATAAATTCACGGAGGAGGAGGACAGTGTCTATCAACAGCTACCAGGCACGCTAACTAGATGGAAACTGAGAGGTAGCAGAACCTGAACGCCAGTTACAAGGTAGAGGGTCACAAGAAAAAGCTGAAGGCTGCTCACTGATGGAAACAGGACACTAGGCCTGAGGGACCATTCGTCTGATCAGAAGGGCCATTATTATGTATCTATTAGCCGCATTTACATCCTGTCTCTCATGCAATGAACCCAGAGGAGCTCTCCTCCTCTGCACTTTAACCCCACGACAACCACTCTTTGAGCACGGTTAGACTGAGACTGGCTCAAAGTCATCCAGTGAGTTCATGGTTCATTAATAACTCCCAAGTCTCAATCCAACACTAGAATCAATGCACCATCCAGGCTCTGATGTGTTTTAGTGCCTGTTCCAGAGTCTAACACATCAGATGGTTTTAAAGGGGAGACCAAATGAATTTACAGAAATCTCAGTCTACCAATGGCTTTGAAACATGATTGCTAAAATGGAGACTCTCCCAAGAGGTAGCATACCAGTGAATATCAGTGCCTTAGAACAACCCAAGAGCTCTTAGGGCTGCTTGTTAATTTCCCAGGACCTCTGGCTGATACTGCTCTAAATATGACAATGGAACAGACGGCCCAGTGGCTGGATCCAGCAGGTCTCCTCTTCGTACATTCTTAGCAACTTCTTACTGTGAGAAAGCCAAGCACTTCGGGACCTTTTCTTCAGGCAGATGGTCCACAAAACATCCTGCACTCCATGCCACTTCAAAAATCACACAAGTGACCATTACCTGTCAATGCACTGAGCAGCCAAGCAAGCCGTGGTCAGAATCTCCTTGATGTGGGTCAGCCAGTTGGATGCCTCTAGTTTGCTCAGCCAGCGGTCCATGTTATGTGATTGGTCATTGCAGGCCTCCACAAGTTTGATGAGGCTCTCCTGAAGAATATTGTACCTGTGGGGAGCAGGGAGCACAGATGACCGATCCTAGGATGTCCATTAATAGCAATATTACTATACTGGAGATGTCTTCTGCCATTCACACAAATCTGAGTGAGCAGGAAATGGACACATGAGTATTCAGCCCCAAGGAGATTTCATGTGGGAATACTGGCATACAGATTAAAATACAGTTGGCCCTCCACATTCACTGGGGTTGGGGGCGCAGGACCCTCACAAAAGTGGAAGACCACAAATATCAAAATGTGCGTATTTGTAGGAAGAAGGCCAAGGCATGGTGGGAAGAGTGGACACTCAGGGTCAAAACCAGGTCAGGGAAAAGAGACGGAACGGGGGTGGGTGAACATGGTGGTCCTACACTTCTCTCACATGCGTCCCCTTCCTTGAGTGTGTGCAGGGCATCGGGAGAGGGTTTGCGGTGCTGAGAAATCAGGCTGCGCGCCATCCTAAACCAGCCAGGCAGCGGCTGGTGGTGGAGGACAACCAGCGGTGCATTTTTAAAGGGCTGTGCAGCCTGATTGGAATGGCCAAGAAGGAAGACTGCCCCAGAAAAAGAGCACTTGAGGGGGGAGGGGGCAGGAGCTGGAGAAACTCACAAATAATCAAATCCACAAAAGTTAAAGCCATGAATGTGAAGGACTGTTTGATGGTTGGACAAGGTATGAGTGTATGAACAATGTCATTTATAAGAGGAAATGATTTTGTACAAGATATATGAATGTAAATTTTGTTTGTTTTAGTAAAAAATAAAATATTAAAATTAAAAAAAAAGAATGTGAAGGACTGTTTGTACAGCTATATCTCAGTCACCAACATAGATGTGTTCGTGGGCTTTACATCTTTAACAGAAACTCTGGTACCAGAGGAAGAAACAACATGGAAAGAACAGGGATAAATTCCTACACCAGTTATTTAAAAAAAACTTTCAAAGCTCTGTTCTTATCCTTTCTAGGGGCCACTGCCAAGAAGACTATGATAGCTAGGAGTGACCTTAGTGAGATGTCCAGACCTCCAGGTACAAAGGCCTCCTTTTACTGCTCTGCAGTCCTTCTCCAGGATGTCCTGGAGCAATGGTGGATGACTACTAGGGAAAGACCCTCTCTGTGGTGGCATCTCCTCCTGAAAATATCCCTTCCAAATAAAAAGATTGGTGGGTGCAAGATTATTCATAACATGATGAATAAACTTAGCATAGCAGATACAGATTGAAACACTGCTTTGTTGACTTAACTGAACATTTGCTCTTCAGTTGGCTTCAGCTACTGCTCTTTTGTATGTGTGTTTGATGTTTTCATCACCACACACAAGAGTTTTGTGATGACTCAATGACTAACAAGCTTTATTTGCCATAAGCTCCCCTGGACTGCAGCTTGATTCCTAAGATGGATGAAGTCACACAGACATAGAATTGGTAGTGCCACCAGGTCCAAATCCCTGCTCAGTGCAGGATCTCCAGCTAAAGCAACTGCAGCAGGTAGCTGTCCAGTTTCCTGCTGGAGACATCCAGAGGAGGAGACCCCACAAACTCTCTAGGCAGTTGGTTCCATTGCTGAACCACTCTTACTGTCAAGAAGTTCTTTCTAATGTTCAATTCAAATCTACTCTCATGTAACTTAAAACCATTAGACCTGGTCCTGCCCTCTGAGGCAACAGAGAACAGGCCTACCTTCTCCTCCCTGTTGTCAGCCCTTTATGTCACCCCTCAGTCTTCTCTGAACTGAACATACCCACCTCCTTTAATTTCTCATATGTTTTGTCCTCCATATCTCTTATTATCCTCATTGTCATCCTCGCAACCTGCTCCAAATTTTCTGTATCTGTATTTCTTCAAATGAGGCACCCAGAACTGAACACAGTACCTCGCATGAGGCCTGACCAGAGCAGAATAGGGTAGGATCATTACTTCCTTTAACTTGGAAACTCTGCAAATAACCAAGGCTATAGTCCATGAAAACATATGCTGAACAGATTAATCTTTAAATTGACAGAAGTCTCATTTTCTCTTTTTGCTGCAACCTATTAATATAGCTAATTCCCCTCATATATATATATATATACATATACATACATACATGTACATGTGTGTGTGTGTGTACAATATAATATATATATATATATATATATATATATATATATATATATATATATATTGCAATCATTAGTATGCAGCCTTTGTTTTAACAGGATCAATTGCTAAATATTTCTCCTTTATTTACAACATTTTCTGGAAGACCAAAAACATAGCAGGGGCTACAAGTAATTCTGCAAAATACAGTCTCACCACAACTTGCAACCTACCATCTGGAGAGGGAGGGAGAAGAGGGAAGTCAATTTTTTTTAAAGAAGTGATGGAATAGAAATTGAGCTGAGCTGATGAGTGGCGAAGTCCCCTCCTAGATACCGATGTATGTGTGTGCTCATGCATACACGAGGATTCTGGAGTATGGAGTCAAAGATGGGAAGAAGATAGACTGCTGGGTAGTTTGTAATACTTTGGCAAGGATTTCTTTCTGACTCCTAACGGTCTAACAAGAACTAAAACACTCTCCTACCCCAAATCAGGTTGTTGAAAAAGAATGTCTCTGGGAAAAATTGGGGTGTGGGTGTTGGACTTGTGAGCTTGATTCTTGCACCGATGATAACTTCTTGGGAAGAACATGCCGTCAGAAGCACCAAGACCGTAACATCTTATGTCTGTCTAAAGCCACTACTTGGGCCTGGTTATAAAATGCCTGAGAGACTAATTCTCCAGACAGACTGCACAAGCTATATGCCTGCCCTCCCTCCAAAGTGCTGCACACTTAGGAACTTAACTGAAGCTTAAACTCTGTTCTTCTTTCGTTTCCCACCCTTAAAGTTACCTGGAGGTGAAAGAGAAGAAAGAGGTAAGAGGAACTAGGAGCCAGAGGGGGATTTGAGGGGGTTGGAAGCCAGAAAACACCTAATTCAGTCTCTGCTCATCCTAGTTACGACAATACCAAAGTCATTCACCACCTGCTCCCTCTGAACTGCAAAACTGAAATACAATGGAGGAAAAAGAGCCTGGAGAAAAAGCCTTTACGTTTCCAAGTACATTGCAATCTATTGCACCTGGGTTTTGCTTTTGGCTGCTGCCTCTGCACAACACTATCTTATCTGTACGCTGAAAGTGAACCAGAAAAGAAAAAGGGCGTGTTTGTGTTTCTCTCTGTCCAGACTGGCAAGACAAGAGCTAGAGATAAGCACAAGCTGGATAACAGCTTGGCACAGACTAATCGAATTATTGGCCATACATGAACGAGAAATGTCACAGCTGCAAGCATGAGATTCCCAAATGTAGCTAAGCTTTTAACTGCATCACCAGCATTACTCAGGAACAGGTTTCACCTGTAACCTGACCTCCAGCCCAGGTACCGACTGGTTATAAAAGAGGGATTCTGAGAGTCCAAAAAAGCCCCAAAACCTGAGAGTCCCTAAAAGCAACTTCCCCAACCTCTGGTTGCAGACCTACATCTTTCTCCTTTGCTCCCCGGGGACACTGGTAGAGTTTTAGTGCTGGACACAAAGTTTTCTTTTGGACTGTGTACAAATGCATGTGTAATTGCCAAAAAGAGATCCCAGCAACCCAGACTGGGAGTCATTGCCGTTTTTTTCCCAGAACCTCAAGAGGTAGATCAGAGAAGCTAAAGGGTGAGTTGGGAGGAGGACAGGATGAGGTCACATGTAGGCATGTTATGAAAATTGGAATAATATACAATCCGATATTTGTTACATGTACTCTGGGTTTAGTCACAGGAAGACCAGGACTGGGGTCAAAGGCTTCATTAAAAAGATGAGGTCTGGAAAAGGATTTGACAGAATTAATGAGGTGCATAGCTAGGATTTCAACACCCAGAAAGCCCCATTTGCTAAGGTAGTTTAAGAAAACTATTTTAGGACTAAAACAGGCCGAGGGTGGGGCATGACAGCTTTTCAGTATCCAATTATGCCGTACTGAGTGGTTGCACTGCGGGACCAGGCAGCCTGTGGATTAGGCTAAAAGTCTGATTAGTAATAAAATAATACCAAAGTTAAAAGACGATTAAATTATCAAAACATTAGAACCAGTTAAAAACATAAACCATTAAAAAAAAGGGACAACAAAAATGACATTTTGAAAGTCCGGCCCCTTGTTCAGGTGGTATGAGGGTCTTGGATGTTCACTCCTCAAAGACTTGTAAAAACAGAAAGTCTTCACCTGTCTGTGGAAAAAGAGTAGGAGGGTGCCAGTCTAACCTCTCGGAGAAGGGAGTTTCAGAGCCTGGGGGCAGCCACCAAAAAGGCTCTCTCCTGTGTTCTCACCAGATCTACCTGCGAGGATGTTGTGGGTGAACAAAAGTGCCTCCCCAGCAGATCTCCAAACACAGGCAGGTTCGTAAGGGAGAATATGGTTCTTCAAATAACTGAGCCATACAGGACTTTATAGGTCAAAACTAACATTTTGAGTTGTACCCAGAAACAGACAGGCAGCCAGTGGCGCTGCTGAAACAAGGGAGTTGTGATATCCCTGTAGCCAGCCCCAGTTAGCAATCTGTTTGCAGCTGTCTGGACTGGCTGAAAAGGCAATTCCACATGGAGAGCATTAAAGTAATCTGAAAGCAAATTGTCCAGTGACTTAGGTCCATCTGCTTTGTAGAGAAGCCTTTCTCAGGTTTAGCCAGTACCTCCAGCTAGATCAGGTAGCAGGTGACTGGGGAGATTGTCCTCTGTCTAAGATACTCCCCCCACACCCTCACTGAGAATCACTCAGAGTAGACAACACTAAACAAGATGAATAGAACACATGGACACTGGTGTAAGACAGCTTCAGATCCTCCTATGGAACATCATGTTCAGCCTGCTTGCCCTTTTATGCTTTTTACTCCATGACCTTCCAGTTCTTCAACCCCCTGAACTAAGACCTCACAGGAACAGCCTAGGAACTGTGAGGAGACCCTTGAAGCAGATCACATATTATTCACAGACTCACCTCTCAATGGACTTGTGAATCCTTCGCCATTGGGGATAGTGTACCTCTTGCTCAAAGCCTCCACCTTTGGCCCGGGCTTGCTGGGCTACGTTCAGGGCCCGTGTGTCGATGATGTAGCCACGCTTGCCTGCCCTCAGAGTGGCATTGATCAGCTTCTCATCTTCTTTGCAACGCCTCCCATTGGTCCCTGTAAGTGGCTGGCTACTGCGCATCATCATCTAGTAAAGTCAACAGAAGTCCAGTTAAGATTCTAAATTCTGGTTGCCTACTGAAAGATGCCTGTCATATTAACCAAACCACATCTCCACCCAGCATTCAGCAAAGGTAAAACCTGGCACCTGAAATTATTGGACCAGCAAAGGAAAGCTGTTCAGTTAACTTGCTAAACCACCCAGCAGGTATTAGCATGAAAAAACAACCTAAGTCGGAAAGCATCCTTGAATAGTTGGTTTTCATACTCTGGCTATAATTCTATGTCTCAGGTTAGAATAACAGACTTACTTGGCACACCTTTTCAAAGTGGGGAGAGCAGGAGCAACATAACCTTCATGGTAATAGAAAGATAGGCAACCATGGTAAGCTAGTTTTCTGCCCTGGGATTGCCCAGGGGCCATGTGGACAAGCAATTTTTTTAAAGAATAGAAGTGGGTCAAAGTTGACTTCCAGCTTTGAAAAAAATAGGTATTTTTTAATGTTAAACTGTGCAAACGGGGCCCTGCAACCTATTTAAAAGGTGACTCAATGCCTGTGGCTTCCAAGAGGCAGAAAAGGGGCAATCTGGGGAATCTGGCAGAGTCAAGGGTCTCAATACTACAAAAGCTTAGAGGCCACAGTTTGCTCACTGTTGCAGTAATGCAATGATTCATTCTTAAGGTATCAGAACAGGAACTACTATGTACGTTCAAGAGGCAATCCTAGGTTTCAACTCTGAACTCCATCCACTGTGTTTTCAGAGTAGGCCATACCAGAGCAGAGATACCACAATAAGACTTGACTTGTATAGCTGCAACATCTGTTTGAATTCACTACAAGACTACCTCTCATAAGGTCAAGCTACTCTCTTGCAAACACTGTCTCATAAAGTCAAACTTGCATTCTCATAGTGGACCATTGCTTGATGCTCTACTGACACACACAGCACTCTCTGTAGGGGATTCATGGAATCCTAGAATCACAGAGCTGGAAGGGGCCTCAGGGGCCATTGAACCCAACCCCTCATTTGCAGGAACTCCAGTTACAGCTCTCCAGCCTCTTTTTGAAAACATCTAGAGAAAGAGAACCAACCACCAGTAATTGGTTCCATTGATGGACAGCTCTTACCATCAAGAAGTTCTTGACATTCTTAAGATGCTTTTCCAGGCAAGACTGTTCCAGAGAACCTGCAACCTTTCAGTGCTATGACCGGAGAGCTAAAAGATGCCTTATCATCTGAACTTGACCTTGACGTGCCGCTGTGCTACAGAGGTAGAATCTACACTCCTTTCCTTTGCTTTCAACATTAAAAAAAGCAGTGATATTTTAAATGCAAAGAAGGTGGAAAGCCAATCATCCCTAAGGATGAGAAGGAAGGATTCTCTGCTGTGGCATCCTGCATGTGGCATGTCCTCCCT
Source organism: Cyclura pinguis (assembly GCA_030412105.1). Classification (NCBI taxonomy): domain Eukaryota; kingdom Metazoa; phylum Chordata; class Lepidosauria; order Squamata; family Iguanidae; genus Cyclura; species Cyclura pinguis. Next base: position 7,825,800 of record CM059599.1, on the reverse strand, counting down.
TTGGAGGTCCAATTGATGCTGATGAGGGCTTCTTTCCAGAGCTTGAATCAAACATGACCTTTGGGGTGTAACAAATCTGTCCACATTTGTCTAGGTTTTTAAAAAGCTTTGACCTGATTTAACTGGTGAGAACCAGCATGGTGTAGTGGTTTAGCATTGGACGATGACCCTAGAGAGCAGGGTTTGATTTCCCATTCGGCCATGGAAACCTGTGATATGTTCACATTAGGGTCGCCACCAGCTGGAAACGACCTGAAGGCACACACCAACAGCAAAATTTAATTGGTAAATTGTTTATTGTTTGAACCGTTAAATTACTTAATTTGCTTTTAGAAGGTTTAAATTGTTCCTCAGTCACTTTCAATCAGGTTGTTCTAAACTGTTTAAATTGATTTTATCTTTATGACACTCTGAACTGCTGTGATATAGGGTATTACATATATTTCCTTCCATCCCTATAGATGTTATCTCAACTAGTAGCATTTCATTAATATTGTTCACAAATTTTCAGGTTTCCACGTGAGTTTTCAAGCCCCTCCCCTCTCGTTCTGACACACTCAGATCAACTGCGATCCTGCTCCTTTGCTACCCTGATCTGCACATCTCTCCAGTACAGGAAGCAGGACCTTTTTGGTTATGGCACCCAAGAGCTGCAATCTAAAACAAACACGCTTTTAATATCTGGGTTGTCCCTAGGAAACCATCATGCCCTTCTCCCAATCCAAGTGCCCAACTCACCATCCCATTTTTCTTGTGGTAATAGCTGAGGACTGGGAAGCGTCCACCATGGCGAAACGTGGCAACTTTCAAGAGAGATTCATCATCTATTGATTTAGGGACAGTGACTATGGGTGGATAAGATGGGCAGACGGAAAAATCTTTGTTGATGTAACTCAGCCGCCATTCATTTGTCTAAGGGGGAAAAATAAGTTGAGAATTATTAACAATAATGGATAATGTGACTGTTTCCTAGGGGATGGGAGAAATCTGAAACAATAAACTACTACAACTTTAATCCACAAAGCTTCATGAGCAATGTTCCCTGTGAACTTAGGACACTTATGCTGCTAACATCTCTTCAACATGGTTTTCTGGACTACAGTTGGCCCTCATGGTCTCTTCCAGCTCTATGATTCTACGACTTTTATGATTTTGTATACATAATCTGCTTGAAGAGTAGAATCACAGAGTTGAAAGGGACCACAAGGGCTTTCTAGACCAACTCTTTTTCACATCAGAAAACACAGCTAAAGCTCTTCTGAAAGATGGCAATCCAAACTGTTTAAAGACCTGCAAGAAAAGGGGAGTACATTACTCTCTAAGGCTGTCTTTTCTACTATTGAACAGCTCTTACACTCAATGCATTCTTCCTGTTGTTTAAGTGGAATCTCTTTTCTTGTAACCTGAAACCACTGACTGGTGTCTTGGGGCCTTTCAGCACTACACTGTTATAGTGCTATTATTCCACTTTCAACATCCTATAGAATCCTGGAGTTTGCAGTTTAGGGAGGGGTGTTTAGAATTCTCAGCCAGAGAGCTCTTTGGCCTGAGAAAACTACAAACCCCAGAATTCCACAGGATGTTGAAAGTGGAATAATAGCACTATAATAGTGTAGTGCGGAAAGGCCCCTAGTCACTCCATCCTCTGCGTGGCATCCTTCAGATGTGAGTATATTCTGCCAAAGAGAGTCAACATGGTGTAATGGTCTGAGTGTTGGACTATCACTCTGGAGACCAGGGCTGAAATCCCTGCTCTGCCATGGAAACCCACTGGGTTCCCCACCCACCCAGGGAAACACTGGGCAAATAACACTCTCTCAGCCTCAGAGGAAGACAAAGGCAAACCTCCTCTGAACAAATCTTGCCAAGAAACCCTGTGATAGGTTCATCTTTGGGGTCACCGTACATCAGAAATTACTTGAAAGCAAACAACAAAAAATATCCTACCAATGTATTGTCCTTGCCCCTCTTTCAACTCTACTTCACAATTTAAGCCACATATACAGCCTTCAACAAATCCAAAGCATAAAGCCACGTACAAAGCCCACCCTTACTCTACAATCATACAAAGTAGAAATGCAGCATACGGAAAAACTCAGAAGTGAAGCACACACGTATTGCACTACTGCCATCTTTTTTTGTAAAAAAAGACTCAAAGACAGAGTTCAAAAGAAGAAGGAAGTTTGTGTGGGACTTACAACTGAACTGAGCAGTTCAAATTCGCGCTCTGGCAAGAAGGAATGCCATCCATCTTCGATGACTTCAAACATGGGCCGATAAAAGAAAGGATACATCAGGGTGATGGAATCCAAGGTAGAGAGTGCCTACAGGAGGGGTACAGATGCACAGGCGAGTGTCACAAGTTTGCTGAATGTCCATTCTTTTAAAAGAAAACCCAGTGAACTTCTAGCTCTTCTCCTGCCAATTGCTTCCTGTTTCCACTCCACAGCCCCCACTGCTGAAGGTAAAACTGGATTGCCATTCCACAGTCCATACTGATAAGGAACTTGTTGAACATTCCACTTTTGGATGCTACACTCTCTGAAAACAGGCAGTTTGAGAAACATACCAGTGAGCTGTCAGGGATTCCAGGCAGGGAACCCTGGGAAAATGATCAGCCCACTGCAAAGATGCTGCCTCACGCCCCAGCTGTGGGTAACTGCGAGGTTGCATAAGAAACTGGGGTCGTGTGCAGATGGTAGAGGGAGGTGTGCCAACCTCTACCTGATTGGTTGTAGATATGTATATAACAAAGCAACGCCAGTATGTATTTGTCTGTTGACCAAACCTGGTGCCTGGCGCAAGCTTTTGTCCGTCTGTCCTATGTTTTGCATGTAACGGAACTTTGCTGCAAGATAAAGTGCCTCCTGTTCTGGAAGAAACTCCTCCGTGTGTGAGTATCCTTACTGGGGAACAAGGCTGCTGCTGTTGGCCCGCTGAACTCTGGCTTTTCCGCTGCGTTTCCATGGGGTTGAGACTCCTATCATCCCCCAACATGAGCCAACCTGAATTTTAGATATATGGGGGAAGGCAGCCACGCCTCAGGGCAGCCTAACTTTAAACTTGAGGACTGCCAATATGAGAGATGCATTACACCACAAAAGGGACGTAGCGGATATACTGGTTTGAGCACTGGACTAAGATTCTGGGAGATCAGGGTTTGAAAGCAGTGGCAAACCTTCTCAGGAGAAATCTTGCCAAGAAACCCCCTGAGAGGATCGCCTTTCAAGGTATACAACAACAATAAATTACACCACAAATGCCAAGGGAGATTCTTTTCCTCTCCTATTGCTGGGCCATATGGGAGTTTGTTTTGTTAGACCATCTCCACTTGCCTAACATGGCCTGTCAGCATCATGGGTCTGGAGACTTACAAACATGCCACGGCAGCATAGCTAGTGGCTGTACAGTGGGGGAAAGTGAGGTTTTCAGCCTATGAGGGATAACCCCCCACCCCTTCGATGGGGATTTTCTATCTGTGCCTAGGGAACAGGAAATGCTCTGTATGTAATTCAAGGTTGCACAGCCGGCCACTCAGTAGCCACTTGTGGTCCCCTAAGGCCTTAAGTATCCCACCCCCATGTGCACCTTTACTCTTCCCACTGCCAAACTGCCCTGCCCTCATTTCATAGAGATGGCTTTTTCCTGGCTCATGCTAACAAAGAAGAAGGAACCATCTGTCTCAGGATTGTTGGCAGAAAGGAAGAAGAAAACACTCTCCGCCAGCAGGGGAAAGGATTAACAGTGCCTTTGTGCATGTAATGTGGAAGGGTGTGCCTCATCCTGAGCTAGATCACATGTGGCTCAAAGGGCTAGGAATACGGCACACACCTGATTCAAATGTAAACAGAGCAGTCAGCACTCCAAGCCCTGCATAATTTATTTCATATACAAACACCAGCATATTTTTTTTAAATTGAAACAAGTTTCCCACCCTAGAAATAACACAGCACTGCTGTGATGTGTGCAACAGCCTAGTTCCAGCCTCTATCAGGTATCACTATGAAACAGATTTTAAGTGGGTTCCCTGCAGATTCCCTTGCTCATTCACAAGAGCCATTTGTGTGAAGCACAGAGACCACACAGGAGTAGTTACATTTCTGGACTACAACTCTCATTGACCACTCTTGCTGGGGGACTCTGGGAACTGCAGCCTGGCAAAATAATGTTTCCAAGCTCTGAGTCTTACCTCAATGGAGCTAGCTATGTTCAAAGACTCCTCCATGCCAGGGATGTCCAGCTGAATGATCCGCAGGTCTTTGCATTTGATAATGATAGTGCCCAGGGAGCCGATGAAACTGCAGGGATAGAAAGAGAGGAGCATTTTAAGAAAATGATGTGGAGAAACTTTGAGAGCCTTCAAACACAGTCAGTTAACATTCCCTTTCGGGCTTTCACCTTCATTCAGAAAAAACCAAAACCAAACTAGGAGGTAAAACCTATTACCACTTAGCTACTAACACCCCCTTCCTTAAACACAGGGATCAGAATTGTTACAGCAAGCTAGATGTTGTTGGGACTATAACGCTCAGCAAAACCTTGCCAGAATATCAGCATGGTAAGAAGTGCTGGAAGTTCAACAAACTCTGAAGGGTCACATAAGTCACACCCCTGACTTAATAGGAAGGACGTGATATTAAAAAACAACAGAATTTCACAGCATTAAAGGCTCAATGCAATCAGTTCCTAAAAGCCTGTTGGAATAGGGAGTTTTTCACTTGTCAGCAGAAGGAGAGCAAGGAGGAAGCCATCTTAGCCTTTATAGGAAGGGAATTCCAAAGTCTTTGCAATTCCAAAGAATTATCTTTTCTTTTTTTTAAATTAAAAGAGGACTACAACTCATGAAGGAGAACCAACAGACTGGAAGGAGGGTGCAGCCTTGCCAGTTTCATCCAGAACTGCCCAAACTGACTGTGTTGCCCAGTGAGAGAATTATCTTTTGAACCTTTGATTTTATATGTTTCATGTCATGATTATCTTAAAGATTTAGGACCTTTCTGTACTACATTGCTATAGTGCTATTATTTCCCTTTCAACATCCTATGGAATCCTGAGGTTTGCAGTTTAGGGAGGAGCCTTTAGAATTCTCAGCCAGAGAGCTCTTTGGCCTCAGTAAACTACAAACCCCAGAATTCCACAGGATGTTGGAAGTGGAATAGCAGCACTATAACAGTGTAGTGTGGGAAGGCCTTAGTGCTTTACACTTAAAACATTTTATTGTAACACATTTCAAATTGTCTTTAGATTTTTGGGCTATCATAGATATAATAACAAGTATGTAAATGAATAAAATAACCAACATGAAACATAAATAATAAAGTGGTTTCCATAAACGTCTCCCTGCAGTTTTCTGCCCGAGTCTCAGAACTTAAGAGGAAGGGAGATTATGCCACAAAAGGGATGTTTGGAAAGGGATTTGCAATGAAGAAGCAGTGGACAAAAGGAAGGCTAAGCAGTGATGCCCCTCCCATCTTCACCAACCCCTAACCCTATATTAGTATAATGCAGTCTTCTCCAACCTGAGATCCTGCCAAATGCATTGGACTACAACTCCTATCACATCCAGCCAGGTTTGGAGGAGTGGAAACTGTAACCCAAGGCACAGAGAGCGTGCCAACTATGAGAAGGCTGGCATAACAGAATACACATGGACTTGGCAACTTCAAGCGGGCTTGCAATTCTTAGGGCAAGTATCACAGAAAAATGGGCTAGTTGCAAAACTGTTGTGACAAAGACACTTCCACACCAAGGCTCCACTGTTGGACAGTCCTTACAATGAAGTTCTTCCTACCGTTTAGGTGGAAACTCTTTTTTCTTGTAAATTGAATTCACTGATCTGTGTCCTTGCCTCTGGAGCTGCAGAAAACAAGCTCACTTCCGTCTCAGCTTCATACTCAGCTCCCTAAGTCATGCCTCAGGGGGCTTAGTCTCCAGATATTTTACCATCCTGGTCACCTTCCTTGGAACACAGTAATCTGTTAAGGAATCTATACATTTTCTGACAGACACTCTTCACATCTCTTTTTGACTGCCAGTAGAACTTAACAGGTATCTCTATACCCAGTGTACATATTCAGTTTCATGAAACCTTTTTATTACTAATAACCCACTTCAAAACAGCATAATCTACATATAAAATTCCACATCCAGCCTACAGAACATTCCCTTTATGTAATCCCAAGGTGGGCTCAGAAACACAGATGCGCCTTTATATATATTTTACCAAAGCCAGGCCAGTGGCCAAGCTGACTCGGGGATTCTGAAAGCTTTAGGCCACAAAAGCAAGCTTTCCTGCTGGGGATGCTCTACTCAGAGATCCTGCACTTAGCAGGGGATTGGACTAAATGGCCCACAGGACCCATTCCAATTCTATGATTCCAAAATCTGGTACTTTTCCTTTGCACTCAGCATGGGAGTCTGCAGAACTGGGGCTGCCGTGCTATTTTAGAAAAGAGGGACTAAGAGAAATCTTGTCAAGCGACTAGATAACGGCCTTACATTATTGGAGGGAAATGACCAATTGAAAGCTATGATGGAGGAAAGGACATGTGATAACATGAATGCTGACTCCAAATACTGCTCCCTGAGCCCCAAGTCTCTTTCTACACCATACCCATCACAATTATTGGTTCATTCTGAAACACAGACGCCCAGGATTCAGTTCCAACAACCAGAACATGCCCACAGCTATAAAATCCTCAGCCGGCAGAAAAAGTGAACACTTCAAGTCTGGAGCATGAAGAACAAAGCTGAGGAACAGAAGGTAAACTAATTATTTGAATGTCCAAGGAGTTTTATGGGTCTCCCTGCCCCTGAACATCCTCTCTTGACATCTCTTTGGTTCCTCCACCTTCCTAAGACAGGGTTCTAAGGTTTCTTCCACGCCCAAACGTCAAGAAGGAACAAAGTATGGACCTCTACCAAGTCTCAGTACAGCTTCCTTCCGTACATCTCATGTATTATGCCCCCCCCCCCGCAAAAGTATTCAATCAAGAACCTTGACTGGATTATCAATAACTAGTCAAAATACATGCTTTCAAAGCACTTTACTGGTCTTATCAATTTATGATAAAACAATGGTAAACATTGTATGTAAAGATCGTAAATCTACCTTGCTGCAAGCAGCAAAGACAGAGACAGTAAGAACATGGAAGAACTTAACAAGGCTTACTCATTCATCGCTGGTGAGACAGAGCTTGGACTCTCAGATTGATAAAGAAATTGACTCTCAAGCTTTGCCTTGCCAGAGTCAAAACAGCTGATGACGCTTTTGAAACTTCATGGCATCTTTTCATAACATAAATGTCACACGGAAATTCCAAATATGGCTCACTGTTGAAGTATACGATGTCTGGGAAGCTACTGTGATGAACACTCTTTGGATATTGATTATGGTCTGTTGCTGTTGTGGGTCTTTGACAGTAATTGTTTGATTACATCTTCTTATCTTATCTTACTTTATTGCTTTTGGCCAATGGACGTTGCAAAAACAATAAAACAATTGAACAATACAATAAAACAAAAAAACCAACAATATCATTTAAAAATACGAAAAAACAAGTTAACAAACTATAAAATTTTACAGTTAAAAACCTTAACATAGGGGGTACACTTTGGCTAAAATCACAAAAAGGGTCAGAAACTAAGCATTTTATATAAAATTGTCACCATTGCAAGATACAGCTATCTCTGCCAGACGTTTCTTTCTAATATTTTTGCAGCAGTGGCAAATAAAGCCACACACCAAGTCACATATTTGTCTGTGTCCATTAGAAGGTAAAGAACCATTTCTTGAAAGTTCAAGAAAAATCTATTCCAAATTAATGGTGAAATGAATCGTTCCCTTGGACCATCGTACAAAGGACAACAGACTAAATAGTGGATTAAGTCTTCTGAGTAAGGGCAGCCAGCTAAACATCTGCGGAGGTTTTTTGGTATGTTATTAAGCCTCCCATCTCTTTCAGGTGACTCAAACATATTTAGTCTTAGTTCTGTGAATGCACGACGCAACTGAATAAAAGTTAAGTTGTTAAAATAGTCAGGGTGGTCACCGAATTGTCTAAGTCTATAATATAAAGGAGAACACGGGGAACCTTGGAGAGTGTGCAAATCTGCAAGCATAGCAACCTCCCGTATTGTATTATTAATTAATTTCTTCCTTGCAAACTGATCAAGTCCTTTTAGGTCTTCAACTGAGAGCCCATATTCAATAATTAATTGGGCTACTGCATGTACCCAATTTTTGACAGGTAACCCGATATTGAGTTCCAGCAAACATTTTTTGGGCAGTCTGGAAAGCGGCATCTCTTGAACCTTAAACCAGTAGCACAGAGACCTTTTATCTATTTGACTTTCTAAGGTCAGAACAGAGGTTTCTAAACGGATTGTGGCAGTAGGGGTGTCCCTAGGAAGACCTAATAAAGCCCTTAGAAAGTAGTTCTGAGCTGGTTCTAAGCCAGAAACCTTGGATGTGCCCCAGATCTCTGCCCCATAAAGAATCTGTGACAACATTTTAGCTTTAAAAACTGTTAGAACTGGATTTACAAGGTCCCCTCCGCTATTAGCAACAAAGCTCAAAATTGCTTTGGCTGATCTATGTGCCCGCATTTTAATGTTTACCTGATGTTGTTTCCAAGAGGATGTCTCTGAGAAAGTCATGCCCAGATATTTAAAAGTCTTCACTTGTTTTATTATATACTCATCTAGGTGCCAGGTATGTATTTTAGGACGCTTACCAAACACCATGACCTGAGTTTTATTATAATTTACTGTTAAGGTATTTCTCTTACAGTATGACGACAGCTTGGCAAGAAAGTGTCTCAGGCCCAGCTGGGTTCTAGATATAAGAATGATATCATCTGCATACATTAACAAAGAAAGTTTTTGATCAAGAATAGTAACTGCGGTGAACTGTAGGCCCTCTAACTCTTTTACTATGTCATTGATGTAAAAATTAAACAAAAAGGGCGCCAAAATACAGCCCTGTTTGACACCCGCAGAAGTATTTATCTTTGAGTGAGATGGCCTGCCAGGTCAACTTTGACCTGTATTGAGCTGTCAGTATACAGAGCCTTAACAAGATGTAAGAGATGACAATTACTGCCAGCGATTTCAAGTTTATGCCATACCAAGTCCCTAGGAGTTGAATCAAAAGCTGACTTTAGGTCTATAAAAGCAGCGTAAAGTTTTTGTCTCATATTTAGAGTATACTTACAAATCAAAAAATTAAGTACACAACACAGATCAATGGTAGATTTCCCTTTTTGAAAACCAGCCTGGGCTTCCGATATCAGATTTAACCTATCAGCCCAGTCCTCCAAATGTTCCAAAAGAAAACACACATACAATTTGGAGGGAATATCTAAAAGGCTAATTGGCCTATAACTGGCGGGATCTTTTTTATCTCCCTTTTTATGTATAGGAGCAATGATACTCAATCGCCAACCCTCAGGTATACGTCTGGATTTATTTATATATGTAAACAACTTGGCCAAAACAGGGGCCCAATATTCTTGTTTTACCTTGAGTAGTTCCATGGGGATCATATCCTCCCCAGGAGTTTTATTAGACGATTGTTAGGCCATAATTTTTTTAACCCGATCCGGAGTGACCTCTAACCAATCTGGAAGTTTAGATAAGTTATGAAGGGGTATTTGAGGGAGTGAAATAAATTTACAACTATACATATTAGTAAAATATTTCTCCCATACATTAGTTTGAATAACTGCTTCCACGGAGTAATCTACCCTTCTGGTCGCTTGCGCAATAATATGCCAGAATTTCTATGAATCTTTTTGGGAGGCTGCATGGCCTAATTCTTTCCATTGCGTTACATAGTAATTATATCTCTTTTCCTTTAACAATATTTTATAATCACTTTTCAGCAGTGCTATATGTGACTGTGTTTTTGTAGCTTCCTTTGTGGACTTTGCTTTTAAATTGCTAAACTCTTTAGCTAATGCTTTCTAGGATTTACGACAATCTTCACCAAACCACGTCTGGGGTTTGAACCTAAGAATTTTAGGAATAGAGGATGATGTCAGAATTGGATTTAAAGAGGATAATAAGGTTTCGTATGATTCAATGACATTATCAGAATTACAGAGTACATTCACTCTGAGATTAACGTATTCAGGAAATTCTAGGATATTAATAATGTTATCTTGAAGCTGTTCATTCCACCTCAATTGCCTGCTTCCCAGGACCAAATAATTAGACCCATCCTCTCTACTGGGGGTGATTAAGGGACCAGGTTTAACCAGAAGCAGTTCAAAAGGATGATGATCACTTTCAGCTCTAGGCGTTATTACAAATGAGTCAAGAAGTATAGGAACAGGGCTGGTGGCTAAAAAATAATCTACAGTACTAGCATGTCCTTTAGGAGAAATAAATGTATAGTAACCTTTGGGTCTCCTAGGCCATGACCATTACAGAGCTGAAGATTGTATTTGATTATTATTTCACAAAAACGTTTCCCAGCAGTATTAACAGTTGTATCCAAAGCCACCCTGTGGGAAATTTCTGGCACATTATCCAAACATAATCTAAAAATTTTGTTATCAGGAGAAGCCAATCCAATCCTGGCATTAAAATCTCTTCCTATAATCACCCAAGGATTAGGGAATAGAGTATCTAGTTCCCCCAGAATTTGACTCAGTTTATCCCAGGGCGAATGTTCCTTAATGCCCGATTTACCTGGGGGGATATACACACAAATAATGTACACTGTTTCAGGGAGTATATTAGAGATTGTTAAGACTAAAAAATTAGAAGAACTTAATGAATGGGGATTGAGAAATAACAGCATTAAGCGAGGTCGAAATCAAAACAGCAAGCCCTCCAGAGGGCCTTCCAAACTTCATAACCTTCCTAGCTGGAATGGTATAGGAAGTAAAACCTTGAAGGTTTATGATACATCCATCTGGAACCCATGTTTCTTGGAGAAGAATAATGTCATGTGTCTGTAGATATTTTAGAAAATCCTCATCCTGTAACTTATTAAACCATCCTGCTACATTCCAAGAGAGCATTTTAAGTGAGCCTATAAAATGTCAAGATGGATCTATAGATATCGGATTTGACTGGAGATAATTCCTTGATGTTTTAGTGATATCTGTCACTTTAAAGAAATTCCTAATATCACCTGTTTTAGGAATATTAAAGTTATAGGACAAGAAATTAGTATGTAAATTATCATCATTATCAAGCACCGGACGGTTAATAGGGGTAGCGACTGGCTCATCAACTTGTATAACCATACTATCAGCTATATACTCAGATTCACATAATTTATTCAACCTGGCTTGAAGCGAGTTCAATCTATCTATGATGTATAATTTATCTAAAAGAGGAAGTCTTGTGAATGATTCTACTAAGCTGAATTCATGCGTTTCATCCACTAGTACGTTATCTGGGGAATTCCGTATGTCGTGAGAGGTTTCAAAATTTGGCCGTATATCATCTAAACAGATTAAATGAACTTCCTCAGCTATCTGAGCAATCTTACCAGATTTCTCAGATGGTAACTTTTTTCTACAGGCTGATGTATTTACTAGTAAAGGGTATGGTGCTACATGGGAAAAAACTCTTGTAACTTCTATATGTTATCGAAGAAATGTTTTCTTTAGGTTATATAGCTTTAGAGCTGTAGTATCGTCCTTAAAAGTTATTAAAGCTCTGGCCGTCAAATAATTATAAAATAAATACTGGATATTCTCTATGTCCTCTTCTTTTAGAAAAGATATCCCCAGGGCTTTAGCCTGTTGGAAGAAATGGAGTTTTCTATAAGATTGAGAAATAAAGCCATATGGCTTGGAATAATTGATAAAAGCCAGTCGAGATCTTTTAAGGACTAAAGGAGGAATATTGGGGTTTAATTGAGGGCCATATGAGTTCTGCTTGCTTTCCCTTCTATTCAGCTGGGTCATATTATTGTTACCAATCTCCTCTGATTTATCTGGTAACTTGCCCTTCATCAAACAACCTAAAGGGTTATTGAGTCTGCCTGAATTGGGCTTGCTGGTTTTGCCAACAGCTTTCCTCTATGATCTTTCTTCACAGTATGTACTGTTACATTCCCCTGTCCGTCCCGAATTTATATAAGTCTTCGATGAGCTGTCTAAAAGGTTAAACAGTCTCTTAAAATTAAAGTTTACTACCCTTCTAGTTTTAAATAGTTCCTTCTCCAAATTTGGGCAGACGACTTTCCTTCTAATTTTTTCTTTCTCTTTCTGCCCTTTTTCTTAGATCTTTTATCGGACTGTAAAACAACTGGCTCTGACTTAGTGTCATCTTGAAGTAAAGGATCATCAAGATGGCCTGTATCAATATTTATATTTGATGGATCTAGGGCTTTTGGAGGGGCAACCTGTAATATCCCTTCCCCTATGGACCAGCATATTACATCAATGTTAGATTTGATAGTAGTTATTAAATCATACTGGTCTTTTAACATATTGAATAAAATTGAACAATGACCATTCTCATTCTCTTTTAGCACCTTTTGATCCATATCAGGATGTACTAAGGGGCACGGGTTCATTTGCTGGTTAAGAAAATCGACTTCCATGGCACTAAGTTGTTCGAAGATAGTTCCCCTACGCTTACGATAATCTGCCAGTGCCCTCTTTTCCTTTTCTCGTAAAATTTCCAGGGATGGCATATTTTCAAAGAAGGATAAAAGATCGTCCTCATTATTTGGAGGGGCACTTATCTGATCTGAAGATATAGAGGCGTCTATAGAGACCTTGTCAGAGTCTAATTCCACATTTTTGGATTCGAGAAGCAAATCTGAACTCAGACCGGGGGCCTGAACTGTGCTCTTGGGTGGACTATGTGCTTCTGAAATTAAGTGGGGTTCAAAATTAGATGTAGTAACAGAATGATCAAAAGTAGTATTCTCAGTGTGGTCTATGTCTAGAGACTTTCCTTGCAGACCCTCTTTGTCTTGCAAGCCATTTAAATACCTGGCCACTTTGCCTCTATTCCCTCTCTTTATTTTAATAAAAGGCCAGATTGAATTGAGAATGGTATTTTTGCTGAGTTTGGAGGATTTTCTAACTTTCTTTAAAAGACCTGACTGGCTTCTGGTTACAACCATAATTTTTTAAAGCAATAAAATAGGACCCTTATACAAACGGATATAAACAGCTAAATATAACATAGACTATACTCTATGAGTTAGGGCAAAAAGTGCACACTAACTATTACAGCAAACTCAAAAATAAATAAATAAATCTCTAAAAACATACCTCAGGGGACCTTTAAATAAATAAATTAGAAACTAAGTTAACAAGAATAGTGCTAGCCCACCATAAAAAATATTTTGGGAATTAAGGAATGTAAATCCAGGCTATCATACAGATGAGATATACAATATAAAATATCACAAATGTAGCAAAACAAATGATATGAACTACAGTAATCTTCCAAAACTTAGTTTTCTTCCCAGACACAAAACGCAGTGCCAGGTGGGAAGAAAACTACTCCTCAACAATAGTGTTCCATTAGATAATAAGCCAACAAAAAGAAAGTTACTTTAGGAGTTGCAGCTTCAGAGGCTGAGGCTAAACTTGCCTATGCAGACAAGATGGTCTCTTCCACCCTGGGGGAGGCCTGATTACATCTAAGTAACTTTTGTGTGTGGTAGGGGAGGGTAGGTAGGAGATAATTTGCTATTATACTGTGCTAATTACTAACAGAAATACATTTTTAGAAAATATTTTGCACATGCGCCCTCTGGGGGGACACAGAGAAAATTTCACTATTCCCTCTTACCCACCAAGCCTAAAACTGCCCAGGGAAGAAAATATAGAAAAATTATATCCCTCACCTCTTAAGACAAATTATACCCCTTACTTCAGTCTGCCAGGACTGTGTTGGCAACTGTCATCTAGGAGAGTTTTTCTTCAGCTGCTCTCAAACTATGGAATGACCCGCTGGAAGAGACTGGACAGCTGAATACACCATCTGAATTTAAAACAGCATTAAAGACTAGTCTCTTCCGGCAGACCTATCCAGATGATTTTTAAATTATGAATTTTAAATTATGAATTTAAAAGTATGGACTAATTTTTTTAAATATGCATTGGTTTTATATGTTCTTTTAACTGATGCCACGCATTTATGTGTTTTTAACTCATGTTATGTGATGTATTTCACTCAGTTGTTGTTCCCTACCTTGATCCACAGGGCGAGGTGGGTAAGAAATAAATATTACTATCAATATATTCATATCTTTAAATATCTGAAAGGATATTATATGTAAGATGGAGCCATCTAGTTTTTCCTCTTTCAGAGACTAAAAGAACCTATGGATTCAAATGACAAGAAAAGAGATTCCACCTAATACTTGGCAGTGAAAGAAGCAATGAACTAGAGTGCGAAGATGGTGTTTCCTATCATGATTCCTGCTTATCTCCAACCTTATCAGGAACCTGCTTATCAGGAAGCCCACTATTTCTCAGCTGTGCCCACCTCATCAGACTGTTGTTCCATGCGAACAACAGTCTGATGAGGTGGGCACAGCTGAGAAATAGTGGGCTTCCTATTGTGGCTGCCTTGTTTATTTCGTGGCTAAACGGGGTTCTGAATTTGTGTCTACCACTATGCTGCAGTGGTGTGCATCTTCTAGCAGAGTCTTGGGGCTTACAGAAAAAGCAGTTTTGCCTGCAAAATATATCCTGTTGACAAAGGAGCATTAAATACCCATTTGGAAAATGCTGGCAACTGATCCACATGCTGCACAATGAGATGGGGAAGCAATTACACTCTGTGTATTCCTTCTAATGTACGCATTTTCTTCTTGTTGGTTTTTTTAGTTCTGGCGACAGCAGGATGCAAAATGTGTTTCCCTGGGAGGAAGCATCTGTCTGCGCATACAGTACCATGGCAAAGTGTTAAGGAATTGTTCCATTTGAGCCAAGGATTGCCTTGGCCTGACAGTGTGTAATGCAATTCTCAAAATCCATGGCTGACCTCATCTGTTCTTGTTAATTTGACGAATCTGCACCACTGACTTAGCACTTCCTCATCATGGAAACCTGGTCTTTGATGCCCGGGCTTGCTAGCCTGACTCTCCCTGGTCCTGGCCGGTTACCTAATCATAGACTCTTACCAACTGCCATGCAGAAATATACAGCTAAAGCCCTCCCAAAAAGATGCCCATCCAACCTCAGTTTAAAGACTTCCAGCCCATTCCATTGTTCAACTGCTCTTAAGTAAGTTATTCTTGATGTTTAACCAGAATCTCTTTTCTTGTCATTTGCACATTGGTTCTTGTTCTTGCTGAATAGGCTGTCTAAACTGGCATGAAGGGGACCTGCACAGCAGTGGCTCTCCTCCAATTTGGAGGGTCACAGAATCATAGAATTGGAAGAGACCACCAGGGCCATCCAGTCCAACTCCATTTTGCCATGCAAAATCAAAGCATTTCTGATAAATGGCCATTCAACCTCTGTTTAAAAACTTCCAAAGGAGACAACTCCACCACACTCCCACAGAGCAGTGTATTCCACTGTTAAACTCTTCTTACAGTCAGAAACTTCTTCCTAACTCAATTCTAGGAGGTGGAGCTACTGCAAGGCTCTGTTTCATTCCTCCCATGCATTTCAACAATAACATAAACCCCCGAGAGGGGCTGTCTGGCCACATGGACTGAGGTTTCCTCATTATCCACCCAGTTCTCACTCTCCTTTCATCTACAGTCCTCCCTCCACATTTGGGGGTTTGATCTTCGCAAATTTGATTATTCACAAGGCGTGTGCGTGCCTTCCCTCTGATTCTCCTCCTCCCATTCTCTTCTTGTATTTTGCCAGGTGTGGAGAAGACAAACACACCTGGGCAAAAGGAACGTGAATCAGGGGGAAGGCATACATGCACATTTTCCCCTCTGGAGTTCCCTCTCCCATTCCCATGCCTTTGGCCCTGGTGGAAGAACACGTGGCGAGGCAAAAGGTGAGGGAATGGTGGGGAGACAACATGCACATGCTCTCCTTCTCCCCTTCAATGTTCCTCCCTTCCATTCCCACGCATTCTGTCCCTGCATGGAGAATGTGTACTGAGGCAAAATGCAAGGGAATGGGAGGCAAGGCATGTGCATGCTTTCCCTCTCCCCTCCAGAGCTTTCCCCCATTCTCTTAAATTTTGTCCTAGTGCAGAGAACGGGCACCAAGGCAAAATGCAAGGGAATGCGGGGGCGGGGGAGGCACGCATGCACCTTCCTTCTTTCCTGTGGAGCTCCCCTCTCCCATTCCTTTGCATTTTGCCCTGGCACAGAGAACACAGACCAAGACAAAAGGAAGAGAATGTGAAGCGGGGTGCAGGGGGAGGTATTCATGTTTTTTCTACTTTCACAAGGGTTCTGCACCCTGAATCTTTGCAAAAATGGAGGACCACTGAACTACGAAGAAGCTCAGATTCTGAATTAGTGCTTGGTCAGCGTAATGGACTGCATGAGAGTCAATAATCTAAGAACCGACCAAGACAAGACAGAGATGTACCTTAGGAATTACCTTACCTTAGGAATTAGATGCGGTTGAAATACACAGATTTGAGATCCTGTGTCTTTAATTCCCCAATCTGTCCTGTCCAGTATTTGTAACTTTACCCCATATTCCCCAATCCAATCTGTATTCAAAGTTATTAACATATAGAGGTAGGGTTCCTGAGGGAATACACTGGCCGCCTCCTTCTTGCTGCTAGGCCTTGTCTCCATAGCAACCAGCCTGAGCTCTCTGGCTGAGGATTCTAAAGTCCCCTCCCTGAACTGCCAATCCCAGAATTCCACAGAATCTTCACAGCCAGCCAATCATATGAGGTCTTCTTGCCTCACACAGCCAATCATATGAGGTTTTCGTCTGCCTGACCCAGAAAAACTCACAAACAGACAAATTTTGACTTTTATATAGTAGATTGGGAAGAACTTCCTGAGGGTAAGAGCAGCTTCACAGTGGAATACACTGCCTGGGAGTGCAGTGGAGCCTCCTTCTTTGGAGGTTTTTAAACAGAGGCTGGATGGGCATCTCTTGAGAGTGCTTTGATTGTGTCTTCCTCCACGGCAGACAGGGGTTGCACTGGATGGCCCTTGTGGTCTCTTCCTACTCCATGATTCTATGATTCTACTAATTAAGATTCTCCAGTAACCCTCTTTTGCTAACTCTGTGAACAGCCAAGCTGCTCTGGTAAGATGTTAAAGGGAAACCCTTCTGCTGCCTTTACAAGAAGAAACTCTGCTGTGCCAGTTCCCCATTTATTCAGAAGGAAATTGCAAAATAGGATGACAGGGGATGGGAGTTATTTTGGGGAAAAAACATGTTCATTGCCCCATTCAGATACTGTTCCAAACTACCTGCTCTTTTCTTTGGTGCAGAAAAAAGAACTGTGTATGATTGCGTAGGAAGAAAAAACAAACAGAGAGCTTTACAGAGTACTCCATATTTCTAGCACTCTTTGGCAAGCCATCAGAAACAAAATACTTCTGAACCCTTGCAAGTTAACTGCCTCTTTGCTGCTTGCTTGGAATTTGAAATGATAGTTGGAAGTCCTGGAATCACAGGAAGAAGAGATCAGAAATCTATCTAGGTCAACTAAATAAGACAGCCTTCCTCAAATTCTACCTAAAAGGAAAAAACAGTAGTATTTAGAATCATAGTGTTGAAAGAGGTGACAAACGCCAACCAGTCCAATTCCTTGCCATGCAGGAAGGCACATCTAAAGCACTCCAGAAAGATGACCATCCAACATTTGCTTAAGGATCTCCAAAGAAAGAGAGTCCATTTCACTGTTAAACAGCTCGTACAGCAAAGAAGCTGTCTCCATTGTTCACTCTGCATCTGAATCCTTTAGTTTGTCTTCTAATCCCTGGAGCAGCAGAAAACAAGCTTCCCCCTTCTCTTAGACAACATCCTTTCAAATATTTAAAGATGGCTATAATGCCATCTCTCAGCCTTCTCTCTTCCAACCTAACCACATCCAACTTCGAAATTGTTTCTCATAAGGCTTAGTTTTCAGACCTTTAATTATTTTGACTACCCTTCTCAAGTACATTCTTACCTAATACAGTCTTTCCTAACTCAGTGCCCTGTAGATATTTCAGACTGTCAACCCACTGCAGTATGGTTTCAATGCTGATGGCAGATGAATGAGTTGTAGCCCAACAGACACAGTGGGTACCCGACCAAAACTTGGAAAAGTTACTTTTCTGAACTACATGGCTAGTGGCTATGCAAGCTGCCAATCCTGGGAGCTGTAGCCCAAAGAAGTGATTTTCCAAACTCTTGGGCTGAATTGATAGAATGGTGATGCTTCAAAAACACCAGCAACTCTATGAATGCAAGCAGGAGTAGGTCTCTCAGTACCTATTAGGTAACAATTTCAGCCTCAGGGAGATAAGGAGAGGTTCAATGTTTGAGGAAGGATACCCTTAGAATACCAGTTGTGGGAAGAGGAATAATAGAGGGAGTTACTCCTTTCAAGGTGTATTTGAGGACTTCCTGGTGCAGTCAGCAGGCCAATTTGGAAATGAGATGCTGTATGAGATAGGCCTTTGCTAGAATTCAGCAGCTCCACAGAGTCCTACCCTCCAAGAAGCAACAGTCAAACTTCTACAGTAAGGATCATCCAGTCTGGATGCTACCACAAAAAAGATCCTTTCTTTTTGTGACTAACAGGAGTTGAAACTGATTCTAGACAAAGCTACTTCCATCCCTCAGTAATACGGGAAACAATTACACTGGCTTACTTTGCAGGCTGCTGGTAAGGAAGATTGAGAATGAATATATCGAATACTCTGAATAATTTCACAAACTCATTTAGTGCCTCCCAGCTGCAACCTCATACTACTCTCTTATCAAAACATTCAGGTTCTAGCCTTGGAGGAGAAAGACCTATTTCTTTGGTTGCATCCAGCCCCCTTCTACCAGTAGCAGTTAAAATATCCTCACCGTTTTTCAATGGAATCAATGTTGGAAAGCAAAAGCCAGAGCTCCTCAACATTGTCTTGCCGTCGGGAAGAGAAGATGAGGTGATGGCCTGTCAAGCACAGCGTCCCCTCCACTGCTGGATAGAAGGGACGGTGAAGAACCACATTGTCAGCCCGTGGTGTCTTGATAAGCTCTGCAAACTCCATGGTTAACCTCAAAACCTGATCAACGTTCCTTGCCGGCAAGTCAGTGCTGATCCCAATCTGCCAGGACAATGTACCCCAAAATTCTTGGTCGCTTCCACAGGAGACCGCAGTCCTCAAGATTACAATATTAATTGAGGCTTAACCACACTGGAGAGGTCATCATGGCAAGATCCAAGTTTTTACTGGATGGACAAAATAAGACAAAACAGAGTAAATGAACTGTTCCTAGCTTAAAAGGGACAAGTTTAAAAGTAACTTTAAGGGGGATTTAAGGAAGGGGAAGCATAACTTACAGGTATGGGGAGAGTTTTGTGGAAAGGCAAAACTAAGACCTCAGGAGGATTCAGGGGAGGGAAATTGGAAGTGGGAGAGGAAAAGGAGAGATGTCATAATCCAAGGTGTCAATAAAGAAGTGGCCCTAGGATGTCACAATTGCAGGCCACTCCAGCTGCAGGAAAATATCTGACATGAGCATGTCAAAAGAAAATGAAATGAAGGGTTCAATGGTTTGGGAACCTCCATCCTCTTTCTCATAACAGCAGCCGACCTGGCAGAAGGGTGGCAAGACCTTATGAGTCCTTTATGGGCAGGATGGAAACAGACTGGACAGAGGAAGGATCAAAATTCTATGTTCCTGAGAGAAAACAGGAGTGAGGATGAGCACAGAATAGCACAGCTGGACTCCTTGCTGTGGGGCAATAGCTTTGCTGCCTTCTCGAAGGAACAGCGAGTTAGCTGAGAAAATGACAGCAACCTCCTCTATTTTTACCAAAATGACAATACAGTTGGCCCTCCACATCTGTGGGTTTGACTTTCATGGATTTGATTATTTGCAAGTTTCTCCAAGCCTGATCCTTCACCTCAAGCACTCCTTTTCTGGGGGAGTCTTCCCTCTCAGTGGCTTTGATCGGGCTGCACATCCCTTTAAATAACTGCCCCTAGTCCTTCTTCTCCTCCATCAGCTGCTGCCTAAGCTAACAATGGATCTCAGCCTGATTTCTCCCTGATGTGTCCCCCCCCCCCACACACACACACTTCAGGTGCTTCTTTTCTGGGGAAACCTTCCCTCTTGGCAGCTCCAGTCAAGCCTTTACTAACCTGCCTCTGGTCCTCCTCCTCCTCCTCCATCAGCTGCTGCCTGGCCAGCTAAGGAAGGTTCACAGCTCAATTTCTCAGCACCACAAACCCTCTCCCAGCGCCCCACACACACCCAAGGAAGGGGATGGGTGTGAGAGAGGAAGTACAGGGCCACCATGCCAACCCACCTTCTTCCTTCTGCTTTCCCTGACCTGGTTTGGAGCCTGGGTGTCCATCCCCACCTCGCCTCAGCTCCCTTCCCACACACAGACACACACACCCCATTTTGATATTTGCCATTTTCCCACTTCTGCAAGGGTCCCACGCCCCTGACCCTAGTAAATGTGGAGGGACAACTGTAAACTAATTATAACAGCAAAGGAGAACAGGAGAGCAGCTTCCTCTATTTTTAACAAAACGGTAATAAACTAATTATAATGGGGAGGGGACTGTCACAGAATCAGGAGTGGAAGTCAGGTCTTCCTCATGGGGTTGGCATTTGGGGTGGCCGGCTCCCCATAATTTGAAAAGGACTAGGGATGGGGGTGAAGGGGATTGATACTCACCTTTCGGAAAGGGGATTCCCTCAGGTGTCAGAGGGGGCTCCCAGACCCCATAGTTTTTTTTGGGGGGGGGACGGGTGAGGATGGGGAATGAATAAGCCTCGCAGCAAATGGACGAACCCTCAGCCCAAGCTGAAAGGCGGGGACGGGTGAAGTACGACGACCCCCCCCGTCCCTCCCTCCCTCTTCCCAGGTTCCGAGGGGGACCCCCTGGCTTCACCCTCTCCTCTCCCTCCCTCGCTCTGTGGAGCAGCGGCGGAGGGCAGGAGGGGCTCCCAACCTGTAACCCGGCTGTTGAGAAGGAAAAGAGGGGGCAAGAACGCCACTCACGAGACACACACGCAGAGCCGGCGGCACTACCCCGGGGGGGCCGGGTCAGAGCTGACCACTCGCGGGCCGCCTGGCCTCACGTGACAATCCCCAGCGTCCAATCCGCCTTCACAGACTCCTCCGGAAGGGGAGGACGGGAAGGAGAAAAAGCAGCCGACCTCGCAGCCGGCTCTTTCTGCCCTTACCAGAAATACCGACAGAGAAACTTTCCGGCTGGAAACGTCTCCCTGATTCACGATAGTTCCCTGTAAAGTTCTTTCCCCTAAAAGACGATTTCTTTTTATTTCTAGACCAAGTTGTCATAGTAGGTTTTATATCTGGAGACGATTCTAATTGCTGCTTGTCATTATGTGCTTTTGTTAGCAGTGAAAGAGTACAGACAGAATGGACAGCGTTTGCCATCTTTTTGCCTGGCCTACTCTGCAGGGGTGTTAGGAGATTCAGCACCCTGGACAGTTCAGTTTGCAGAGGGTCTTGCCCGCCTGAATGTCTAAACTGTAAAGAAACTCTCTCTGTCTCTCTGCCCTGGTCGTCCATTTTGAATGCTAGTCAACTTTAAAGGTTGTTCCTGTTGCCAGCCCCTTGTCCTGCTAAAATTATGCTGACATTAAACTGGAGAAGTCAGTGCCTGGGTTCCCACCCTTCTCTGTAACAATATTCCTTACACATCGCCGCTGAGCGAATGCATGTGTGACACAGGGTTCATTGTTCATTGGTAACCAGAAGTTACTATTTTATGAACCATATAGCAGAACCTTAGTCCTGGGAAAGCAAATATTTTTGCACATGCACTGTATGCTTTATGAGATCATTGTCATCCCAAACCTATTTAACCCCTCCCTTGTTTCAGTAAAGGGTCCTTCTCTTTGCTCATGTAAGAAGTAGTCTTGGCTACATTCTTGCTGAGGGAGGGGAGTCCCTTTGCCCAAAGTTGGGGATCTTTCCAGGCTGATTCAGAGCTCACCCGCAATTGCAAAGACCACTCGGGATCGTTTGTGCGAACCTAATGTTTCAGGTCTGGCCCCACGTTTTTCTAGGGTCCAGGGGCAATTGCCAATTATGGGTTCAAGTCCCATTTGGCACCAACCATTGGGAGGGGAGTTCAAGCCCCACCTGTGTTGCCAGTAACCCAACAATTTTGGAGTGGGTTCAAGTCCCACCTCAGGGGTAGCTGTTAAAATTTTGAGTGATGTACTCTGTGTAACTGTGGTGGAAATATTTTTCCTCCTAACCCTAGTGAATGTGGAGGTCTGACTGTAGAGAGGAAAAAAAGGCTAGGTTGAGATGGGGAAAGAAATCATGATCCTGTTTCTCCTAACCAAATCTTTCTGGCAAAAAGCATACAGTGGACCCTCAGGTTTGGTTCCAGGACCCCCCCTCCCCCCGAATATCAAAACTGGAGGATGCTTTAGTCCCACTATATACAACGGTATAGTGGCCATTACTTTCAAAGCCCTTCATACTTGATGCGAGCCTTTCAAGATCTGGCTCATTTGTGGAATGGTCTTCCTTTGGGCCTCCAGCTGGAAGAGGATCTCACTTTTTCGCAAACGGTTGAAGATCTTCTTCTTTGACTCTCCATCTTAAGTCATTGAGTTGTGTTTAAGAGGCTGAGATGGGTAGCAACTGGTGGGGTGCTGGGCATTTCATGCCATATATTGTGGTTTTCTATTGTCTTCATCCTTGATTGTATACGTTGATGTTCTGCCCTTTGGTGTAAAGGGCGTTATAAACATTTTATTATTAACCGTGGGTTCAAGTCCCACTTGGCATTCACAAGGGGGAATCTGCCTAGCGTGGGTTCAAGTCTCACATGGCACCAACAGTTCTAGATTATGAAGCTGAATAAAGTATGTAATTAGAAGAGGGCTATACTAAGCATACTAACTAGGAGTAAGCAATATGAACAGGAAAAGAGAATAAGGGAAGAACATTATAGGAAGAAATAACTGTGTAACCGGGTAATGGAATGTGGTTGTATGAATAAATTAGGGAATTTAGGAACAAATATGAGTGGTGAATATTTATAGATGGAAAAGTAGTTAGATATGGATGATGAATATAGGAAATTTGATTTTGATTAATGATTTCTTTAAAGTTAAGCTACATATATGGCTTGTGTTTTTAATTTGTTTATAATGTATGAACATGTAAATATAAAAAATGTGGTTATATTGTTATATCAGTTAATAAAAAGATTTGAAAACGAAAACAAAAAAAGAGGGCTAAATTAATCACTTAAGAACATGTCTTGCTTGCAGTCAATGCATACAACTGTCCAAAAGTGTATTTGCTCTTTGCATTGTGCTTCATGCAGCACCTAGCTCTTACAAGCTTCTGGGGCTTATAAAGCAGATCGCCCATGGCAGATCAAAAACCACTTCTAGTCTTCATGAGTGAAGGGAAAAGGATTGCACTTTTACTACCACATGGCTACAATTACAGTTGGCCCTCCACATGTGCAAGAGTTAAGGTCACATGACCATGCAAAAGTGGAAAAACTGCAAATATCAAAATGTGTGTTTGCCTGTGGGAAACAGGCTGAGGCATGGTAGGCAGAGCAGGCACCTTGGATCCAAGCCAGGTCAGCAAAAGGAAAGGGAAAGAGGGTGGGTCAGCACGGTGGATCTACACTTCTTCTCTCTTGCCCATCTCCTTCCGTGGGTTAGCAGGGGACATTGGGAGAGGGTTTGCGGTGCTGAGGAATTGGACTATGAGCTGTCTTTAGCTGGTGAAGCAGCAGCTGGTGGAAGAGGAGGACAAGGACCAGAGACAGGTTTTAAAAGGGCTGGGCAGCCTGATCAGAGTCACCAGGAAGTGAGGTTCCCGAGTTTCAGATGGCAGAAACTCACAAGTAACCAAATCCATAAAAGTGAAACTTGCAAATGTGAGGGCTGACTGCAGAAAGACTTCTGCAAAAAAAGCTAAAATTGTTTTTGCAGACCGAACTGCTTTGGCACCTCTGTATTATTGTTCCCTGATATTAAGAATAGACCAACCAAATCCGTGAATCCCAAATTTGAATCCCTGGGCCAAAATAGGCAAACTGAATCTTTCGAATCCACCAACCAAAGTTTGTTGGAGACCGGGATGCCTGAAAACCTGGGAGACCAGATACACAAACAGAAATGACAAGGAGGGGAGTTTTTCCCTTACAGTAATAATGGCCTTTGCTAACAATTTCAGAAATTACATCTGGGGTTGTATTGTAAGTTATTTAAATTGAACATTTAATATTTAAGTTCAGCACTTGACTGGAAGGTATTCTTCTTGAGATTTCAAGGACAGCTGAAAGATTCCTTTGCATAGCTCCCTTGCAAAGCTTTTTCACACACAATTCTCAGGTTTGTAGTTTTATAAGGGGTCACTGCCTTCTCTGCCAAAGTGTGCTGGTGCATCATCAAACTACAAACACCACGATGCCATAAGAAGCTATGCAAAGAAAATCCAGTTTTGGCCTGGATTATCTCCGTACTCTAGTATGTGGCCCTGTTTACACAGGCAGGAAAATGTGGGATTAATCCATATTTTCCTGCCTGTGTAGAAAGGGCCTTCATGTCATTTTCAATCTGGGGAGATCCTGAGGCAAAACTATGACAATTGTCCTGGCCACATTTCTTCAGAGGGAGGTTTGCCTTCACCCAGGCTTTTGCTAAGGCTGAGAATGTGTCTTGCCCAAGATCATCCTTCTTTCCCTTGCTTTTTAAACTGTTTTTTAAAAAAGGATTTGAAAGATTTGAGATTCGTGAGATTCATGGATTCCCAGAACCTTCCAGGGATTCGGATCCGGAAAATTCTGGATTCGTCCCATCCCCACCCAATATGAATTAAACACAGTGGACTAAAACACACATATATTTATTTGTCTAGACTTAGTCTAACAATGTTTAGTGCAAGAATTGCAGTGGTTTGCAGACACAGCCTATGCAGCTTCTGGATTTACATCCAACGTCAGGGTTACAGAACCAGGCCCAGTGCTGTGCATCCATGAACAGGTGCAAAAAATGTTAACTAGTTTATAGCAGCATTAAAACCCTCCATACCCTGCCTCCTTTCTTTCTGCAAAGCAGTCTTTACTCAGTGTAACAGAGTTACTTTCATTATTTCATCTTTTGTACAGATCCAGCTAGCTATCTGAAAGCAAAAGAGCAGGCTGCCAGGCACAGAAAGATGGAAAGCACTGGCGACAGCATGTAAGAATTGCTGAAACAAACATTAGCCATAGCTAGAGAGCATACATAGATAACTCCCCTTTTCATATCATCAAAACCTTAAAATCAACTTCCAGAATTAAACTTTTTAAAAGAACACAAACTTGGTTTGGTACTATTTCCGATTTACATTACAATATTAAAAGGCAGAACAGAGTACAAGAAAAAGGGCAACATGTATCTTTTCAAAAGTAGGAGTCCTCACTGAGAGAACAGGCAAGCTTTAGCTGTCTGAACTGTTCTTAACTGATGAAATTATACACAAGAAAGTTGGGTGTCTGGCAATATTTGACTGCAAATAACTTGCCATCAGGTGTGGGATCAGAAAAGGCAATTTCATTGGTGCTTAGGTAAGAGCCAAAGCAGAACGTTCGCCTGGAAAGGAAAATATATATATTATCAGTGCAGCACAACTATCCCGTCTCCCCTTTGTGTCTTCTCTCCTCATTGCATGTACAGTTGGTCCTCCATGTTTGCTAGGGTTAGTGGAGTAGGACCCCTGCAAAACTGGAAAAATCAGAAATATCAAAGTGTGTGTGTGTGTGTGTGTGTGTGGGAGGGAGGGAGGGAGGGTCTCTGGGAAGGGGGCTGAAGCATGGTGGGGAGAATGGGCACAGACCAGGGAAGGTAGAAGGAAAAGGGGGAGGGGTCAGCATGGTAGCCCTGTACTTCCTCTCTTACCCATCTCCTTCCTTGGGTGTGTGTGGGGGGAGAGGTATCAGGAGAGTGTTTGTGG
This sequence comes from Cyclura pinguis, assembly GCA_030412105.1. Lineage (NCBI taxonomy): Eukaryota > Metazoa > Chordata > Lepidosauria > Squamata > Iguanidae > Cyclura > Cyclura pinguis. Next base: position 7,799,757 of record CM059599.1, on the reverse strand, counting down.
TGCTCTGATCCATCCTTAGCTGACCAGGCAGCTGCTGGTGAAGGAGGACCAGAGGTGGGTTTTAAAGGTCTCTGTGGCCTAATAGGAGCTGCAGAGAGGGAAAGTTCCCCTGGAAAAGAAGCACCTGAGATGTGGGAAGGGGGGCAGGGGTTAGACATATTCACAAATCATCAAATCTGTAAATCTGGTAGGCTGACTGTACTTTCAATCAACATGTATGATTCTGGGATTATTGCAGGGAGAGTTTAAGTCTTAAATGGCATGGATAAACATATCCATGCCATCTAAGACAACAAACTTCCATGAGGCTAGAATCTATTCTACATGATCTATTCACCCTCTCTTGCAGATGGCTTGATCTGACTGTGCAACTGTATACACACCAGCCATTTTCCATACAGTGTGATTATTCTTGTGGACTGGGCCATGGAGAAGGGGGCAGGGTAGGCACTTGGCAGAAGATGGAACTGAAATAATCATTTACTAGAAGACTAGGACCTATCATATAAAATGATAAATCTGTCTTTTTTTTTTTTGAAAAAGAAGCACCTACGTCTCCCCTGTTTAAATGGCTTTTTAAAAAACCAAGAGGCAATCACCTTGTTCAATACTTACTACAGCTGTAACAGCAGCCAGTGTCTAAAAAGGAGGTCCCCAGCTCATCTGTTTTGAATCTACCATTTCTAGGCATAAGGGAACTGACAGAGGTTGTGTGTGTGTGTGCGTGTGTGTGTATGTGCTTTCAAATATCCATGAATTTCATAGGGACATCATAGGCAAGAAAGACTCAGAGGTGGTTTTGCCAGTTCTTTCCTCTAAAATACAGACTATAGCACCTGATATCCATTGGCAATCTCCCATCTGAGTACTAACCAGGGCTGATCCTTCTTACCTTACAAGATCAGATGGGATCCGTTGCCTTTATGGATGGATGTTACTCTAGTCCACAGCAGTTTTCGCATCCTGCTGTACATAGTGTGTGCAACCAGACTGACATGTGGGAGCCAGCTCCTAAGTGTGAGCTGCATTTGCGTCTTTGTAAGCACCCATCCCTTAAACCAAACTGAAAATGGGTTATCCTCCAAGAAACATTCTGTTTGGGAATGAAGCCATTCTCATAACTATATTGTGGATTTCAATAGGTTATTTGAACTGAAAGGCAAAACAGCACACTTCTTCACCTGAGCACATCCACCATACGACTCGCAACGCGCCTTCTCCGCATCAGGCTGAACACCCAGATTCGGCTGATTCCACAGAATACCTTCTCTGGCTTTGTTGAACAGCACCATGCACGCTGAGGCTCCAGGCTGTTCTTAGTGGGAGATTCCAACACAGTTGTAGGCTCTGAAAGCACTCGAAAAGCCTGGAAAAAGTAAGACAAGCTTGTACAAGACAAACGTCAAGGCAACAAACCTAAACCACAGGCAACTTTACGGCATACTCAATAATGGTTAAAAATGAATGGAGCATGTTACCTGAGGTGCCTTAAGCAAAAGCCCAACATCCCCCAAATCTTTGTTTTGTGTCTTTTTTCAAGAAGTAGCAATTTCTCAACAAATTTCTTTTATTCTCTTTTCAAGCTTTATCCTGTGTTGTTATTTTCTGCTTTCGTTATTGCATTTTTTTTCATATAATTCTTTTTGCCTCCTATTTGTAGATAGACAGTCTTATAACCTCAATCAATCCTTCCCTACATGCTTCTTATTTTGAAGAGGCCCACACGGCTCTTTGCTGGTTTTGCAGCGGACTAGCATGACTGCTGTTCTGGAATTCAAATCCTGTGAACAGCTGACCACCCTAAGTATAGGAAAGTGTTAAGAGACTCTTGAGTAGGGCTAGAAGAGATGAAACTTGAGAAGATTCCAGCTTACATAACAATTTCATTCAGAAAGTTCTTTGACCACTGTGAGGTGGCAGCTGAAAGAGTCAAAGACAGGTTCATTCCAACTTAAGTCAGCAAACTACTCACCTGTCTGACAGGCTCAGCAATTAAGCAGCCAATTATCTTTTTCTCATTAGATACAAATAGGTATGTTTGGATCTGATTTGGATGGGTCAACACCGCTTGTTTAAATCCAAGTTCATTATCTACTAGCTCACGAACATCTTCAGCCTGTGAGAAGAAAATATGACACATAGAACCCATAACAATCAACATTTCTATCTATTATCAAAATATTATGCTTTGGAGGAGTTAGCTGTGAAAGCAACAGACCTGAGATTCTTGCTTAATTCATAAGTGCAATGAAGAACTGGGACAAAAAATAATCACAAGCTAACTTCTTGATAGCATTACAGAATAAATGGCTGGGAAACTGAATTTAAAATATAAAGGAATTCTCTTTTGGTTTATGTATTATAAATACTATAAAAATTTAAACCAAACATACAATTTACTTTAACAACACTTAAGCAGAATACAAGCTGGAAAAAGAGAATAACTGGATTGATCAGAATGGTGAAAAATGGAAAGAAGAAAGAAAGTTAACTTGACAGTATGAAAGATTATTTAAATTTATTTAAAGGTGTTTTGTGAATAGGAAAAAAATAATTCACTCAAAATACAAGAATCTCTGATCATTCCTGAAAGTGACTGGTGTAAGTTTTGAAACAAGCAAGTACCACCTCAAGATGAGGAAGACCTGAAGAAAAATCTGTACTGTACCTTCTTGATCGCATATTTTGGATCACTCTGTGTGATCAAGACAATTTTCCCATCCCAAAATTCTGCAGCCACATGCTCATTTTTCCAGCTCTACCAAGGGGAGAAAGAAAATTAGAGGAAAACAAATGCATATTATTAACACCTTAAAATACAGATCTGGATCTCAAATATATACCACGGCTATAAAAAAAATTAGGAAAACCCTGCTTGTTTCTAATAGTAAGTGCTGCCAACAATTTTCTGTAGTAACACATAAAATAATCTCCAGAAAGACTGGAGTAAGCAATCATCTGAATGTTCCATCTCAGACAGAATCTATGCTCACTTCCCTAGCAGTTCCCCGATTGCATTATGCTTGGTAAGATATGTTCCCGGAACTGTATTGTCCAGAATCATGCAGAAATTCACGACATTAATTCACAAAGGGGATCATGCTCCATCTACCTTACCACGTATTTTATTCCCTCAAGGAACCTCTGGTGATACTGGATATGATGGCCTTCATCCTCTGGACTGGCAGCGGAGTATACCATACCACATGATTTGCAGACAGTGACACCAAAATGTTTCTGACCAGCATCCTGCCAAGGTAAAGACCATGTGACTATAACCTACAGCACCAGAAAAGAGCTCTACAATACTTAGGAGTACACATAAACGAAACAAGGCTTGGTCTGCCTAGCAGCTAGAAGAGTGTTCCTGTGCTAATTAGAAAGCTCCTTTAATTTGCCTAGCCTTTCCATTGCTCTTGTAGCAGTAACAGTGATATGAACACAGAAGTATACTCACAATAACCATCTGATCTTTTAAACCTTTACTCAGTTCCTTGGTCTTCTTGCTGGTTCTCTGTACAGAAGAAATGTTCTGTCCTACTGGACTGACATCCACAATTGACAGCTGCTCATCTGGGAGAACTCGTGATCTGAAATGTATGCAGGGTATTTGTATCTCACCAATATGGCTGCACAGACTACAGCAGGGGTGAGCATAGTGTGGTTCTAAGATGTTGCTGAACTACTGTTCCTAGAAGCTCTAGCCAGGACAACCAATGGCGAAGACTGCTGGGAGTTTTAGTTTAGCAACATCTGGAGGGCCACAACTGTCCCCCATCTCGTCTATAGGTACATTTCATGGCCCGCTTTCAGTTTGTCATTCTCTATACAACTTCAGACTTACCACTAATTGCCATGGTTATAGGCAGAACAGTAAACATTGCTTCCCTCCTCCCAACAAAAAACAATCACCATATTTGAAAGAATTTAGTTCACCTTCCCTCATAGCAATCTGAGCACAATTCAAAGGATCAGTTTTGAGTCATTTAGCTCTAAATCCTATACTGAAGAAAAAGGGTCCTCAGATATTGCTTGTTTTAAAAAAGCAGCTCATCACTTCAAGTAAACAATTTCTGTGGAAGTCTATATTTATTTATTATATTTGTATCCTATCTTTCCCCTCCAATTAGGTCAGGATATTTCAGCATTCTCAGTTTTATTCTCACAGCAGCCCTGTGATTAAAGTTAGGCCAAGAGGAAGTGATAGGTCAACAGAAGTGAGAGTACTCCTGCCTGGCAGGGATTGGACTCAGTGGCCCTTGTGGTCTCTTCCAACTCTATGATTCTAAGACACAGGGGCAGGCCAAACATCACAGTAAACTTCACGGATTAGAGATTTGACTCTAGGCCTCCCTTGTTCTAGGTTGACAAGCCAACCATTATAACCACCTGGCTTTCTATATGCAAGGACGCAACTGTTGGCAGCTGCCCTACACTTCTGGAATGCTTTTCTCTTGAAGAAATAAAATCCAGTCTTTCAGGCTTAGGTCACATGCACCAAATAAGAGAGGAAGTGGTAATCTATTTATCTCTTTGATGAACCTGTCAGGTCCTCCCAAATCCAAACAGGGAGGTAACCACAAGATAATATAAATAGTAATAAGAAAGGGGAGGCTACATGCAGAGCAGAAAAATAGCAGGAGGAAAAAATAACTCTTAGCCTTGTATGAAATCAAGAGCAAGGTAAAAGCCTAAGCAAGCAAGTGCATCTAGAACCCATACTAGATGATGTTTCCCATATAGCAAGTGGAAGGGTAAGAGGAAGTAGAGTTGCTACAATAGCTAAAACTCACTTCTGAACCACTGCTGATAATTTTTTCCCCATCTACTTTCTCCAGCCTATGCAAAATTTGCCCACATATGCAAGCTACAAAGCCCCAAATATTGCAAATTTCCCTAATCGTTCCCAAGATAGAATTTGTTTTTTCGATAGCACATGTTCACTGAGTCTACATGTCCATCAGTTCTATGAATTGATGTATGATGCTTGGTCCTCTCTAGGTAAACAGCCAGATGCAAACTTTGCTGACACTATGAGAAAGCACATCCAGTACAGCTACTCGGATACAAATACCAGGATTACATTAAGACTCTAACATGCAGCATGGAACCCACATCTTTTTGCAGACTTAATTGTAATACCATCGTTAGACTAATGAGTATACAAACATAACATTGCTTTTTATTTTAGGATCATTTCAAGGAGACTGGAAAAGCAGGTATACACCACAGCAATTGATATGTAGCAAGTCTTTTCATAAGTCTGTAAAGCATGTAGATCTTAATCCAGAGGAAAAACAAATTCACAAACTGAATGAAAACTTAGCCACCCAAATCTATTAATCAAGGCAACATATCTAGTTTTAAAAACTCTTATTCTTTTCTGTAATATCATTACTTGTTAATACTGGCATACCTTTTTTTGTTGCTGAAGGGTATACTGAACAAAGGCTGAGCACTGTCTGCCAACACTGATACTAAGGAGAAAAAAGAAACACACAGAGTTGACTATGAAGCTTTTAATGTGTCAATAACAATGCACTTGGAATTCTAACATGGTCTTAACATTATTTATTCTTACCTTTGCTAATCTCTTTAGAAAGGTTAGCAGAAGAGATATTCTCACCCTTGTTCATACTTCTGGGTAATTGTTGTGACATTTCTTCCAAGCCCTGTAAATATGACAAATTTCCTAAATAAAGCAAATATTCAGACAATTGTTCCAGCGTAGAATCCAGAAGAGACATGATGCAGCAATTTTTGCTGAAAAGTATGTCTGGGCCTGGTTAGCGTGTAGTTGGAAAACTACAAAAGAAACCTAAGCACGTTGCTTGGAGTTCAGTAGAAGAGTAAAGAAACCAGAAATCAACAGATTCACATTATTTCTGACCTTGAGATTCTAATTGTTTAGTTTCATACATGCCAGGATTCGTAAGCCAACAACAAGCACTAGCTTATTGGGGAGCAGCAAATCAGAATCCACAAAGGTTTCGCTTCCTGGCTTTCCTGATCATATGAGCCAATGGACTCCATGCACCAAGGTGCAACTTGTTAATAACCCTGGAATTCCAGCTTAGTGTGCAAGAACAGCCCCTCTGCCCTATTAACCAAAACAAAGTCTAATGATTAATGGCAGAATACCCATGGGTTATACCTGCTGTTCTGCTAAAAGAGAGGCTTTTTGATCCAGTGAAAGCTTCTATAAATGGAACAGGGAAGCAGGCACTGTTTGCAAAATTCTCTTCTTCCTAAAGTCCCATCCACAGACGGAATCTTGCCTTTTAGGTTATGTGATTTAAAAAAAATACGAAACAAAAAAGAGAATCATAGTTGGATGACACTTTGAAGATCACTTCAGTGACTAATTTTATTCCAACTCTTTCCAACATTGACAAAGCAGGATGAAGCTATTACATCCCTGACAAATGGCCATTTAGCCTCTGCTCAAATTTTTCCAGTGATGAAAACCTCAACATAGCACCTTGTTCTCAGCTAAATTTTACCCACCTGGTTCCTAGTCTCAGCTTCCCTCAAACAATCAGACTGCAAAGTTTGGAGCTTAGTATTCTGCAGGTTTGATTCACGCACAGTTTCCATATTTTGACTTGTACTGCGGGTCAGTGTCTCACCACTCCCCACATGATCATGTTTCTCCTCTTTTTCAGTTCCAGTTGCATAGTTTCCTTTCCTGCCACCTTCAGCTGCTTTGCTTTCAGTGGACAAACTGGGCTTGGTTTCTGTCAGAAGACTGCCCTGTTTCTCTTTTACTGTTGCCTTGCTGACAGCTGGGAAGGATGATAGAGATGAAAGCCCTTTTTTAGAACCAGAGTGCCCCTTCCTTCCAGTGGTAAAGAATGCTGCTCCTGTTTGGAGTTTCAGTGCAGGCTTGAATTTCATGCTTAAGACTCTGAAAGGAGCCTCCATTTTCTTTTCAACAGAGCAATTAGCACTCTCTTTCCCCTCAGCAGGCTTTAGAGGAGCACCTTCTATTTTGGCTTTTTTAGTGTTTTTGGGCAAAGCCCTGGGTTGCCTGGAAGGAGCTGGACGCTTGTATGTTTTTGAAGATGGCTTCCGGGTTGTCATCACTTTCACCTGGGCTATCTCCGTCTTGCTGGCGATAGGGAGGTTTCCACCATCATTTCTGAGACTAAGGGGATGGCTTTCATTTGTCAGCTTCCTCTCTAGTAGGTTCAGAAACTGCTTGCCTTTGTTGTAAAATGAACTGGTGGGCACAATGGAAGTGTATTTGGTACCAGACTCTGGGGACATTTGTGGGAATTCCTTCTGGAATCCCTTCGGCACAGTGGCGGTCTGCAGAGGAGAAATGTCAAGTTTCTGTGATCTGGTTGTCCTTTGGGGTGACCAATGGTTTTCTTTATCTTCATCTAGGAAAGTAGATGTTTGCTTTATGGGAGATGCACAATTGTAATCCCGAGACGCCTTCACCATAGGTGCTTCAGTGAACTCCATCATCAGTTTTTTCGCTGGATTCCCATGTATGAACTGCAAGCTACAAAAAACATTATGTTAAAATTTTACTCTTTACATATTTCAGAATGAATTCAGCTATCTGAGCTCCATTTCTGTTCTAAAATATGAATATTTAGGAGATACACCACATCGGATTCAAGGATACCTCAGAATTGCCTTTTTAAAGAGGGAAGAGTTTTAAGATCAACTCTCTAATTAGCTAAGCTGTAACTTGAAAAGGAAAGAACTCAAGATATATGAGGAAGTCCTTGTCACTGCTTCATGCACATTATACAACTATGTGTCAAAAATCTATTTTCAATCATTTCAGCACAAACAGTACCTCCATATATAAATTTATTATTTTTCACAGTATAGTTAGCCCTCCACATTAGCAGTGTTGACCTTCATGGACTTGATTATTTGCAAGTTTCTTCAACCCCTCCCCTGCCACCTCAGGTGTTTCTTTTCCGGGGGAGCCTTCCCTCTTGGCAGCTCTGATAAGGCCTCACAGCCTTTTAAAAACCCATCCCGGGCCGCCTCCATCTCCTCCAGCAGCCACTGCCTGGGCAGCTGGGGATGGCTTGGAGCTCAGTTTCTCAGCACCACATACCCTCTCCAAATGCCCCTCCCACACCCAAGGAAGGAGATGGGGAAGAGAGAGGAATTATAATTATAGGGCCACCTTCAACCCACCCCCTTCCCTCTCCTTTCCCTGACTCAGTTTGGACCTGTGTGCTCTTTCTCCCCACCATGTATAAGACCCCTTTCCCTGGATATTTGCAATTTTTCCAGTATTGAGAGGGTCCTGTGCCCCTAACTCTAGGAAATCTGGAAGGCCAACTGTAGTAACAAGGATTTTAAAAATTTCTCAATAGGTTATAGTGATTTATCATGGAAATCTTACCCATCAGAACTCCGTTTTCTTTTTCTTGGGGTAACTGCTGCCATATCTTCAGTAAAGTGTCTATAATCAGAAATAATTATGTCAATAAATGCAGGAACTTGGATGTTGACAAACATGGGTCTACATCTTATGCCTACCATTAACTGTCATTAATACTCTAGTTTCTCATACCAACTTACATTAAGGAATCCCTAACATAGCACTACCTAACATTAACACTAAACATCACCTAACATAGCCTGGATTCATCATTTCCTCAAAAGTGAACTCAGATGTTTCATCTATAAAACAAAAATATGTGTCTATATATTTTGAGGGACTCCATAAGTTGATAGAAATGAAAGTTCAGTGACAGAAGACCCCTGGTTTAATCTGAGGTAGCATCTCCAGTGAGGACTGGAAAAGATCTATGAACTTGAAATCTTGGAGAGCCACTGGGGCAATCAGAATTGGCAACACTGGGCTAGAAGGATCAGTGGTAGGCTTAGCATAAGTCAGCTTATGTTTCTACAGAAACCTGCCAGAAGGTTTGTACGGGAGCAAAATGCAATGACAGACCTTCCTTATCAGGGGAGTTTGTGTTAGGGGATTACTGCAGTTGTAATCCAAAAAGGTATTTTCCCACAAGCTCTGCTTAGACAAACTTCCCACTGACTTTCCAGGCCGTGCCACCGGAACTGCATTTTAAAATGGCATGGCATGTGTGTGTGTGTTAGAAGCGGGTCAAACTGAGGTCTTTCCAACTTCACTACCCAAGCCCGTTTTGAGTCTGTACACCAACAACAACCCTGCAAGGAGTTTGAGCCGCAGGGAGCTCTTTCCCTATCTCCCTGCACATTAGCAGAAAAGAAACTTTTTAAAGCTACAGCTCCCAGTGGCCACACTGGCAAAGGGATTTTGTGAGGTGGAGGCTTTAAGTTGCCTGTCAACTTATGGCAACCCCACGAATTTCATAAGGTTGTAATTTAAAAATAAAATCCAAGTTCTGTTTCTACTGTGTGGCAGAAAGGCAAATTAAGATGGGGAAGTATAACTCAATTCAATAGTGGAGGGAGACGTTAAAGAAAACCAAATTTCTACCCCATTTCTTCCCTCCCTCTAAAACTGGCTGGGGTCCACCATTCAACCTGAGGGAGAGCTCGCTTGTTTTGGCTTCTCAAAGCGATCCTTCCTAGGGGTCCCACCAGTTAAGAGACCAGCAAGACTGCCAAGGAAGTAGAGGGAGCAGATGGTGGAGGTGGAGGAAGGAATGGCAGATCATTAAAGAAGAGAATAAATAAGTAACCAGTATCTGTGGAGAGAATGCCAGGAAGGTTAAGGTACACAGGCTTGCAAGAAAAGCTAAAAATTATAAAGAGTCTAGCATCCTGTTAATGGAGTGCCAGTGTGGGGTTGTGAATTGAGTGTTGACTAGGATCAAGGTTCAAATCTTTGCTCCGCAGGAAAACCCACTGGGTGACCTTGGGCAAGTCACTCTCTCAGCTTCAGAGGAAGGCAAGGGTAAGCTTCCTCTGAAGAAATCTTGCCAAGAAAATCCCGTGACAAGGCCACGGTTAGTCGGGAACAACGGCTTTCGATTACGAACTGGTCGTTGCAGAGAGTCAAGAAGCACCCGCGCGATTTCCTTCTCTCCCTTACTTTCTTTCCTTACGAAAAAATAAAAGAAACCGAACCAGATTCATTCCGCAGGCGGCCCACCAATCTCCCCTTTCCCGATTTCGGGAGCCACGGAGCCTTCCCTAAAAATTTGTTTTGCTTTCAAATCTCGCGCCACCCAAAATAGGCGGTACCATCCGCCAACGAGAAATCTCGCGCCAAGTCTCCGAAAAGCAGCGATTCCGATCCCAAGTATCCAACCCGCCGCCCCGCGCTCTTGCGGCTCCTTTCATCCTCACAGCTACCAGGGTTGGATTCTTCCCCGGAGCAGCAGCAGGACGACCGCAGAAGTGGCTCAGGTGGAAAGAGCCAAGGGTGGGGTAGGGTGGGGCGGATGAGGACGGGAGCATTTTTCCCCCTTTTCCCCCACGTGCGGGCTGCCCGGGCTGGAGACGGAGAGCGACGAGACCCGTTTGCAGGAGCGAATGAGGATTTCACCTGATTTTACCCGCGATCAGGGACCCCTTGGAACTGGGGGAGCCCCTCAAGCCTCGCCTGGGCTGTGAATCGGGGAGGGCGGTAAGCAAACGACCAAGGCAAAAATGGGGGCCGCCAAGACTCCGACTTTTTTTAATATATTTTTTAATATTTTATTATTTATTTATATATATATATATATATATATATATATATATATAATGTGAGTGTTCTGCGAGAGATTATTGTGTGTGTGTGTATAATAATCTCTCGCAGAACCCTTGCATAATAATTATGCGTATAGCACTATTTACACACACACACACACACACACACTAAAATAAATATTAAAATCACGTTTTCTCAGGAAACGCCTACGTAAAAAATTATACCTTTACCACTGTTTTTATATCAATCTATATAAAATTATGTTCTCAGGAAACCCTGCATAATATATTATAATACCTATAGCTCTCTCTCTCTATATATATATAAAAGTCACAATCTCTCGGGAAACCCCTGCACAAAAAATTATAATACCTATAGCACTATTTTATATAGAGATATATACATGCGCATATAAGTATATATATATATGTATGTCTTAAAGTCACGATCTCTCAGGAAACCCCTGCATAGAAAATATCATACCTATAGCACAATAATACACATATATATATACACACACAAGCACACAAGTGTGTATTTTAAAAAAAAACACGATCTCTTGGGGAATTCCTGGAAAACTCTCGAAAGACCCTGAGGCTCCAGGCAACCCGGGCCGAGAAACCCGGAACTGAACGATTACTACTTTGCCATTGTTTTCAGGGTATTCAGGTTGTTACTACCTTCAAGATGGCAATGATTGCCTTAATGCAATATTATTGTTGTCTTCCTTTGTAGGAAAAACACACACACAGTCACGTGCAGTCAAAATGAAAAACATACCCGCCTGCCAATATGAAGCCCCCTCCCCACCTTAAAAAAAAAACCTTCCAGGGAGCCCTGCTTGAGATCCTTGCTTGCTATAGGGCGGGATAGAAATATTTATATATAGAAATATATATATAAAAATAAATAAATATGTGTGTGTGTGTGTGTCTCTCTCTCTCTCAAATGAATAGAAAAACAATGAGAAGCGAAGATGTCGGTGAGGGAGACTCTAAAGGAGACCCCAACCCTCCCTCTCTTCTCCAATACCCTTCGTTCAGGGATGGGCGGGAAAGGCCCCTATTTCTGTCTAGGAAGGGAAAAACAGAAGGCGAAACTAGCCGACAGGGAACCTGAGGAGAGCCCGCGAGGGGTTTTTTTCTCCTCCGCAGTCCGGAATTTGGGGGGTTTTGGAGCGGAAAAGGGAAGCAACGGGCACGTACCTGAGAGAAAATCGAAAACAGGCACAAAGGAGACCGAGAGCGTTTGGTTAGCCTGAAAAGCGCCACCCCGACCGGTTCTCGCCACCGTTGCCCACCTCGGTAATTCGGCGATATTTACCTCAGAAGGCGGAGAAAATAGTGCCCCGCTTCCCCCTCTGAGGGCGCCCCGATGTTTCCCTCACGCCAGCACAGTTCGAAGCTCTCTCTCAGCGCGCCTTCTTTCCCCTCGGTCTCTGATTGGTCGGCGTTAAAGTCCCCCACGGTCACTGGTTAAGTTAGTAGCCAATGACAAAGCTAGAGTCGGCCTTTTCCGCCCTCCCCTTTCTAGGGCGGGAGTCAAAAGAGAAGCCCGCTTTCTACTGGCTCCCGTTCAAGGGGCGGGTCAGCCCGAGTGTCAACAACAGTGGTGAGGCGCGCAGACCAAAGAGAAGTGGTTGCTAAGGAGGGGAGAAGGGGCAGAGAGCTCCGGATACTCAGGCCGCGTTCACAAAGGGGTTGGGCAGCCACCAGTTGGGGACAATTTAGGCCATTTCTGCACTAGACTGTTATAGCGCTATTATTCCACTTTCAGCATCCCGTGGAATCCTGGGGTTTGCAGTTTAGGGAGGGGCCTTGAGGCCCCTCCCTAAACTGCAAACCCCAGGATTCCACGGGATGTTGAAAGTGGAATAATAGCGCTATAACTGTCTAGTGTGGAAATGGCCTAAGCTCTTGATCCGGTGTTGAACAGGTTGGATCTCCCCACCCGGAGGCCCCTTCCAACCCTGTGATTCTATGAGTTGATTCTCTTCTTATCAGCCTTTTTTCACTTTCCAGTTTTCACAACCGTGTGCAGAAGCTGGAAATACCATTCACAATCCTGACTTTGGTATTCAATTATGTATCTTTTCCCTTGAGGATCTTGTCCGCTTCCTCCATAGCTGCCCTTCCAAATGCTAATCTGCAGGGGTTTTTTAAATGCAGTTTGATTAATAACTGAAAAACTTGACCCCTGATGCCAAGCAACATCAGAATATAGTTAAAATGGCAAAAGTTGTTAATGCGTAAGAGCACACAGGCTAGAAGATGCTGCAGCAATTTGCTTTTTCTTATGCCTCCTGAGAAGGTCCAGAGTTCACTCCTTCCCACCCTGTTGCCCTGCAGAGTAAATTAAGACAATTTCCATACTACGCTGTTATACTGCCATTATTCGGCTTATGGAAACCTGGGATTTGCACTTTAGGGAGGGGCATTTGTATTTTTCTGGTGTAAACTACAAACCCCATAACTCCACAGGATGTTGAAAGTGGAATAAAAGCACTGTAACAGTGTAGTGCAGAAATGGCTTAAGTTAAACTACTTTTGCACTTCAAACACACCTTGTGCCAATGAGAGCAAGCCAAGGACAAAAGGAAAAAGTAGAAGGAGGTATGAAACTGGGATATCTTGAAAGCAGCTTTAAAATGGGATGGCAGAGGATTAATCAGGACATTCCTTGTACAGCATATACCTTGGACTAAACTGTCTGTGACACACACACACACACACACACACACACCACGTCCCCTTAGGAGATGTAGGGAGAAGGTCAGAAAGACTTAAGCACAGAACGAACTTAGGCTGGCCAGAAACATTAAAAACAATAAAAAGGGCTTTTTTAAATATGTCCGCAGCAAAAGGAAAAAGAAGGAGACGATAGGGTCGCTGCACAGAGAAGATGGTGAATTACTAACAGGGGGAAGAGAAAAGGCAGAACTACTTAACACCTTCTTTGCCTCAGTTTTTTCCCAGAAGGATACAAGCGCTCAACCTGGCGGTTGGGGAGCAGGTGAGGAAGCAGGGGAAATGCGGCACATGATAGGTAGAGAGGTGGTACAGGAATACCTGGCCACACTGGATGAATTCAAGTCTCCAGGGCCAGATGAATTGCATCCTAGGATATTAAAAGAACAGGCAGAGGTCATTGCGGAACCGCTTGCTATCATCTTTGAGAAATCTTGGAGGACAGGAGAAGTTCCAGCAGACTGGAAGAGGGCAAATGTTGTCCCCATCTTCAAGAAGGGAAAAAAAGAGGACCCAAATAATTATCGCCCAGTCAGCCTGACATCAGTACCCGGAAAGATCCTGGAGCAGATCATTAAGCAGTCAGTTTCTAATCACTTAGAAAGCAACGCGGTAATCACAAGAAGTCAACATGGATTTCTCAAAAATAAGTCATGCCAGACTAATCTTATCTCTTTTTATGACAGAGTTACTAGCTTGATAGATGAAGGGAATGCTGTGGATGTAGCATATCTTGACCTCAGTAAGGCCTTTGACAAAGTTCCCCATGACATTCTTGCAAAGAAGCTAGTAAAATGTGGGCTGGACAGGGCTACTGTCAGGTGGATCTGTAACTGGTTGACTGACCGTTCCCAAAGAGTGCTCACCAATGGCTGCTTTTCATCCTGGAGAGAAGTGACTAGCGGGGCGCCACAGGGTTCTGTCCTGGGCCCAGCGCTGTTCAATATCTTCATCAATGACTTGGACAAAGGAGTAGAGGTCATGCTCATCAAATGTGCAGCTGACACCAAATTGGGAGGGGTTGCTAATACGCCAGAGGACAGGACCAAAATTCAAAATGAGCTGGACAGATTGGAAAGCTGGGCCAAGGCTAATAAAATGAAATTCAACAGAGAGAAATGTAAGGTCCTACGCTTAGGTAGAAAAAATGGAATACAGAAATATAGGATGGGGGACACGTGGCTGGATAGCAGTACCTGTGAAAGGGATCTAGGAGTTTTAATAGACCACAAGCTGAACATGAGTCAGCAGTGTGATGCGGCAGCCAAGAAAGCCAATGCAATTCTCGGTTGCATCAATAGGAGTATGGTGTCTAGATCGAGGGAGGTACTGGTACCACTCTACTCTGCTTTGGTTAGACCTCATCTTGAACACTGTGTCCAGTTCTGGGCACCTCAATTCAAGAAGAACATGGTCAAGCTGGAGCAAGTCTAGAGGAGGGCGACCAAAATGGTGAAGGGCCTGGAAGCCATGCCCTATGAGGATAGACTTAGAGAGCTGGGTATGTTTAGTCTGCAGAAGAGAAGGTTAAGAGGGGACATGATGGCCATGTTTAAATATTTGAAGGGATGCCATGTAGAGGAGGGAGTGGGCTTGTTTTCCGCTGCTGCAGAGACCAGGACAAGGAGCAATGGATTCAAGCTGCAGGAAGGGAGATTCCAGCTGAACCTCAGGAAGAACTTCCTGACGGTCAGGGCTCTCCGGCAGTGGAATATGCTGCCCCGGAGTGTAGTGGAGTCTCCTTCTTTGGAGGCTTTTAGCAGAGGCTGGATGGCCATCTGTCGGGAGTGCTTTGAGGGTGTTCCTGCATGGCAGGGGGTTGGACTGGATGGCCCGTGTGGTCTCTTCCAACTCTATATTTCTATGATTCTATTATTCTATCTTCTGTGACTCTTCTCAGGATTGCTTTTCCAGTTTGGACCACACTTCTGTTTCTGCTGATAACCTGTGTATAACCTGGGACTTGCTTGGTTTTCCCAGTGTCTATTCAAATGGACTATAGGTTTGATTACCTGCACACTTGCCAGCATTAAAAAGGAAAAAAATTAAGGCCATTTCCACACTACACTGTTATAGAGCAATTATTCCACTTTCAACATCCTATGGAATCCTGGGGCTTTCAGTTTAGGGAGGTGCATTTAGAATTCTTGGCCAGAGAGCTCTTAGGCCTCGGTAAAATGCAAACCCCAGAATTCCACAGGATGTTGAAAGTGGAATAATAGCACTATAACAGTGTAGTGCGGAAATGGCCTAAGTACCAAGAGATCTAACAAGGGAATGACTATAGATGCCAAATCAACGGCAGTTGTGTGGCTCTGCTGGCGAGATGCCCCGCTGGGACTTGGAAGAAGTGTTAACAGGAAAAGAAAGAGCTCTTAGCTCTGGATCTTGTGTTCCTGCATGACTTCCAAAGTAATCCAAAAAGTCTATGTGGGAAGACTGAAGTCAGATATGGAAATGGTATCTTTCAAGCTCCAGGGAACGTCTAAGACAGGGATCAGCTGAATAGAGAAAAAGGAGAAAATCATAGAAATGAGAGAGAAAACAATGCCCAATGCTGGAAAAAACAATCCTGAAGCCTGTAAGAGGCCTTTGTCATCCTTCTTCTTGTATGCCTTCAAGTTGCTTCCAATTTATTGCAACCTTAAAATAATGCTATCACAGGGTATTCTTGGCAAGATCTCTTCAGAGGGGGTTTGCCATTGCCTTCCTGAGTGGTTGAGAGAGTGTGACTTGCCCAGGGTTGCCCAGAGGGTTTCCATGGCTGAGCAGGGATTTGAACTCCAGTGTACAGAGTCATAGTCCAACGCTCAAACTATTATGCAATGCTGCCTGTCGTTGTAATCCTATCCAGAATAAACACTGAATTTTGTCCAAAGAAGTGCACCCATGGACTCACTACTGTAAGTTGTTCTCTTTTTTTAAAACACACCTTCAGTTTTGTAGACGTACCTCCCAATTGTTTGACCTGACTTAAATGTGTCCTGACTAAGGAATACAAAAACTGGCTGTGCTCTTTGTTGTAGTTACGTTTAATTCTGATTATGTTTAATGCAGAGGAAACATAACATTACTACAAAAGTCAATTTTTTATCATTTATTTTTTATTTAAAAAAAAAGAAAAAGCGGCAGTCACATCTCCACATAATATTAAAGAGAAAAAAACAAAGATATTGTTGTATTTATTCATCGTATATCAAGTTCAATTATATTATCTTCAATTATATTAATTTATTGTACTCTCATAAAATTAATTTAGCAGATTACGGTCGATTACGTCTGGTGACTTTCTTCCTTCCTCAGTTGGACTCTAATTAAATATATCCTTAATGAATTTTCATATTGACCTCCTAAATATGCGAAGTTCTTTCTGGTCGTATCTGATCCTTACCAAAAGTTACTTTATAGTAAGAGACATATTTAAACTTTCTAAGTCCAAACTTAATATCCACAAAGTTTACAGCTTCCTTAATATTTTGTAACATCACATTTATTTTCTGGCATCTTATCATTTTGACCATATTAAGTATTTATGAGACTAAGTCTATACTTCTCTCTAAAATAGAAGCTCATTCTTCTCTGGTTTTATTTTCATCTCTGGCTTTAATGCTGTTAGATAAAATGTCCATATTCTTCATTTCAAGAAGTTCAAAGAACCATTCACCCTTTTTAGGTACATCATTCTTTTTCCAAGTTCTTTCCAGGGTAATTCTGGCTACTGTTACTGTATAGAGTAAAATTCTCCAATATTTATTTAAGAAGGCTGTTTCCACATCATGTGTCTTGTTAAGAAGGTAAAGTTTCAGCAACAAAGGGAGTTTTTGTTGAAAAATCTGAAATATTGTGGTGTGAATTTTCATCCAATACACTTTTACTATTGGGCATGTCCACCACATATGAAAGAATGTCCTGGATTCCTTTTGGCATTTCCAGCAATTTGCTGGTTTTGTAAATCTTACTAAGTTTTTCTGGTATCAAGTACCAGCATTGAAACATCTTTAAATGATTTTCATGAAGATTCTGCGCGGAGGTAAATTCTTCAGTAGAATTCCAATGTTGTTCCCAGTGGCCTCCAAGGACCGCCTTACAAGCCATCCCGTACAGTCTTCATTGGCGTCTCTTCTGCGAAATTCTCTGTCTAGTTTTATCAACTCTTTTGCTTTTTGGACATATTCATATTCATATATTTCAAGTTCTGATAGCGCAGTTGATTTTCCTGTTTCCTGTAAGGGAAAACTCAAATATTAAAATGTCTTCTAGATATGAACAAAACAAGAAGCAAAAAAGTAATAGAGGAAAGGATGTGATGTTTCCTTGTGAGACAGGGGGCCTCCGAGAGGAGCAGGCTAGCTACGAAGGACTTCATGACAGCCTGTCCCTGTGACCACTATGTTTGGAGGGGGTCAGTGTAGGTTTCTTTGAATGTTTCCTTGAAGCCCTTGGAGAAGATAACTTTGTGACTTTGGGGCTGTCTCTTTTCATGCCATGGGGAGAAACCTTGGGCTCTGGAAGTTGTAGGGAAACTCTCTGGTAACCATGTGGGTGTCCTTGCTTGGACGAGGAGGGAAAGGTCTGATCCATGGAGTCCCTGTGGAGCAAAATCCTCTTTCCAGTTGGACTCCTGGAGGTAGCCAGAGTGACTGAAGGAGCCCCTTCTCTTTGGGAGGAGGAGGTGGAGGGTGGCTTCTGGGGAAGAGCTACAGACCTCCGCTTGGTGGAGGTCTTCTTCCTTTTAATCTCTCCTAGTTTAGCCCATGTTTTCTTTAGGCATGACAGAAGACATTCGAGAAACTTGCAGGGCTTCTTGGGGGTCTTTTGGTTGGCCAGTCCTGCTTCTGAAGGGCCCCCCTTGTTAGAGGATGGTTGGGGCTGTCTTTTAGATGTTATTCTGGAAGGCTTTGATTGTTTTATGGCTGATTTTGATGGTTTTGGGGAGGGGCTCTCAGTCAAAGAAAATCTGACCCTCCGGGCCCCAAGAAGAGACCTCTGGCCTCTGTTCATCAGCTGAGCACCCTCTACAGAGTGCTGCTGAGCTGGGGAAGGCAATTCCTGGGGAAGCTGAGGATGTGGTGTTTCTTTGAGGTCCTTTCTGTGCTCTTCCCTCATTTGGAGAGGGTCTCTCTCTGCTCCTGGGCTTTCTGGATGTTCTGTCCTCTTTCCTTGCTTGGAGGGATGCTCTCTGCCCAGCTGCACCTCAGAGGCCTCCACACCCTGTGCCAGTCCCCATTGTTTGGCATCCTTCCTCTTGATCTTAAGGAGGTAGCCCAGGCTCATGTGGGGCTCCCCTTTGCGCATGGTCATCCGGGGGTAGACCAAGAGGGAAGGGTTGTGCTGTGATTGAGGGTGACAGCAAAAGGGGATGCAGTGGCCACACTTTAGACAGACAGGGTACTCCACACAGGGTCTGTCCTGGCCCTTATCCCATTCCTTGGCCACTTGCATCTGCAAGTCCTTCCTCACCTTACCTTTATCCAGGGACTTGAAAATGGTTTTAGGCAGGGAAGGGTCACATGACTTGGATACAGTGGCTTTGGGGAATTCCTGGATCCCCCACTCTGGTGTGTTGTCTAGGGAGATGTTGACCATGGCAGCCTGGGCTTTAGTTTCTCTGTAGGGAATAAGGACAGGGCTGCCTTTGCCTTTGCCGGCAGGGTGCAATGAGGGAGAAATAGAGCTTGGTCTGGTCTTGGAATCAGACGCTGGTGTACCTGTTCTTCCCAGTGGGCTGGAGTCCTGGTGTGATGGCAATGCATCCTTCTGCTGCTGTACCTTCTGGATATCCCAGTCCGCCAATACCTGCTCCTTGTGGAAAAGCAAATTGATGCTACTCCTGCATGCCTGTAAGTGGGAGGAGCTACCTTGGGTGTCTGGGTCCAAAGGAAGAGCATCAGGGATCAGTGCGGGCATGGAGTCAGACTGGATTGGGGTTTCTCCTGATTGTCTCTTCAGCTCCTTCTGACACAGATCAGGATCAATGTGGGGACAGGAGTGGAGGTTCTTTTGAGTCTCTCGGAGTCGTTCCTGCACCCGGTGTGACTGTAAACCTTGATTGCCTCCCTGATCCAGAGTGATACCAGCTTGGGTCTTGGTGCCTGTGCCAGAGGCCAATTGTGAAGGCATCCTGTCTTTCTGCTGGTGTATCGCCTGGAGATTCCACCCAAGCATCACTTGCTCCTTGGTGATTTCCATGATGGGATAGGAGTGAGTCTTCTGTTGGAGGCCCTTTCTGCCTTGGCCTGGTGGTGAAGCCTGAGTGATGCCAGTCTGTGTCTTCACCTTTGGGCTAGATGCCCCTTGCACTGGCATTACATCTGTCTCTACATCTTCCTTCTGGATGTTCCACTTGAAGAAGACCTGCTCTTTAGTGTGTTCCATCTGGGGATGGGAGGGTGGCCTCTGCTGAATCGTTTGGGGTCCCCTAGTGGCCTGGGGCTGCCAACCGTCATCAATGGCAGACTGAGTCTTGGTTTTGCTGGTAGAGGCCAGCTGCGAGAGTATCCCATCTGTCTCCTCATATTTCTTGAGGACATTCCATTTGAGGAAGACCTGCTCCTCACTGCTTACCATCCGGGGATAGGGCAGTGGCTTCTGGTGGAGGTTTTGAGGGCTCACATGGTGCTGCTGCCAACCCTGAGCATCTGCGTGAATTATAACATCCTGATTCTTGGCCTTTGGGCTAGCCACCCCCTCCACTGGTATTGCATTTCTCTCCTGATCTTCTTTCTGGATGTTCCACTTGAGCAATACCTGTTCCTCAATGTGTTCCATCTCGAGATGGGAGGGTGCCTTCTGCTGAAACTTTCGGGCACTCCCATCAGCCTGGGGCTTCCAACCTCCATCAATGGCAGCCTGAGTCTTGGCTTTTGAGCTAGAAGTTGGCAGCGATGGTGTCCCATCTGTCTCCTGATGTTTCTTGAGGACATTCCATTTGCGGAATGGGATGGGACAGGGTGGTGCCTGCTGATTAAGATTTTGGGGACCCATCTCAACCTGGTGTTGCTGCCAACACTGAGTGGCTCTTTGAGCAACGGCAGCCTGGGTCTTGACACTGGGGCCGGAGGTCTGCTGCAAAGGGGCCACGTCCTCTTCCTTTTGGTATTTCTTGTGGAAGTGGCATCCAAGCATCACCGGTTTCTCCACAGATTCTTTGTGAGATTGCAAAGGAGGCTTCTGAAGATGTGGTTGCCATCCTACTCCTCCCTGGTGAGGCTGCCCACCGTGAGAATACCTTTGAGTGATAGATGCCAATTTCTTGTCAAGGAGGCTAGAGATCCTGGGTGACAGAGTTGCATCGTCGTCCTGATATTTCTCTGCAATGTGCCTCTCCATCAAATCCCGCTGATTGTGACCAAGAAAACTGATCCTGCTCTCATGTCTCTCAAAGTAGAGAGGGCTTCTTTTGCCTATGACTGGGGAGTGCCAGGGGGGAGAAGCTGGGGTAAGACTGCTTGTGGAGCCTGACTGAAGTGGGGATCCCCTCAGTTGTCTCTGCATTTTCTTCTGATGTACTTGGGAGCTGAGGTTGGGATAGGAGTGGGGCTTCTGGGGAGACTCTTGGAATTTCCCCTTGCCCTGGTGTTTCTGCCAACTCTGAGGGTTGTTGTTATGTGCTAGGGAGGCAAGTGTTGTAGGAGCCCAGTCCCTAGAGGGGGCATCTCTTGGTAATGACCCAGCCCAGCTGCAGAGGGAGATGATGGAATTTAAGGATGTGTTGGATGGCGAGTGAGGGATCATAGAAGAATCCTCAGCTAAGGACCAATCACAGCTGCAGGGGGAGATGACATCCCTGAAAGATGTCTTAGATACAGAAGATGGGATCTTGGGAGATTCTTTTGTTGATGATCCTGCCCAGCTACCCAGGGAGATGATGGAATCCAATGAGGTGTTAGATGCCATTGGCTGGATCTTGCGGGGATCTCCTTCTGAGGAGCAATCACAACTGCAGGGGGAGATGATATCCCTCAACGAGATCTTACATGCAGAGGGTGGGATCTTGGGAGATTCTTTTGTTGATGATCCAGCCCAGCTGCACAAGGAGATAATGGAATCGAATGAGGTGTTGGATTCCATTGGCCGGATCCTGTGAGAATCTCGTGAGCAACAATCACAGCTGCAGGGGATGATTAGATCCCTTAAAGAGGTCTTGGATGCCAAGGGTGGGATCTTTGGAGATTCTGTTGTTGATGATCCAGCCCAGCTGCACAAGGAGATAATGGAATCCAATGAGGTGTTAGATGCAGTTGGATGAATCTTGCGAGAATCTCCTGAGGACCAATCACAACTGCAGGGGGAAATGAGATCCCTTAAAGAGGTCTTGGATGCTGATGGTGGAATCTTGGGAGATTCTCTTGAGGACTCAGCCCAGCTGCATACGGACATTACAGAATCAATGGAGGTGGTGGATGAAGACCATGAGATGCTGTGTAGGATGGGGAAGGGTTTTTAAAAAAGGGAAAGAAATAGGTTAGAACACCTATTCTGAATTTGATCCAGTTTCCCAAGCAAGTGAAGGATCTACACATGCTTTTGAAATGATATGAAAACCACTAAAGCAGGGAGGGTTGTAATTGCCCCATCTGCCCACAAAGAGCTTCTCTTTTCTCCTTTGTGTCCCAGCAAGTGAGAGAAACTAACTTAAAACAATTCCAGGATTCTAGTCTCAGATTTGTTCGACGAGAAAGAACCCTGTTCAGACAACAGGATCAAGTGCAGAGCAAAGCTCCATGGTTTGTTCAGTGTAGAGGTGGACAACCATTCCAGGTCGAGGTGCCACATTCTCACCCTTGACACCTGCTGGGGGTGTTGGGGATGGGCCATGATTCCACTCCTGGAAGCCCTTAATTGTCTCACTGATTTGGCCAAGGGCTTCTTCCCCTCCTTGCTGCAAAAGCCCACACCAGAGGGACTGCTCACCTCCGTTTGGAGTTTCTCCTTGTGTTCCGTGCTCTTTCCAAATTTCTGCTACTGCCCCTTGCTCTTTTTGAGGCACCTGCAATTGAAAGGGAGACAGGGAGGATGGACGAGTTCCTTGGGATGCAAGAAGCTCCATCTTCCTGGGACTAGGCCAAAACCCAATTGTCCTAGGACTGAGCCGCACAATGGGAGGTTTCTCCAGGGGTTATGAGGAGAGGGTCTGCTTGCCTATCTGTTGATTCACATGCTTGGATTTTTTCTCCTCTTTCTTCTTCTTGCAGCAGTTGCAGTAGACAAGAGGAGAATCCTGTTGCACATAAAAATACCAACCCAACTCACATTAGGGATGTCAAAATGGCGACAGAGTTTTAACTGTTTATTTAGTTAGTGCCCCAGAATGCTGCCTGGATGTTTTTCTGCTTCCGGTCCCCAAATAATTAGACTTCCTTTAGGAGCTCTGCCCCTTGCAGGGAGTCTGCTCACATCCCATCCATCTGGGGGGCAGGAGATAGAAATGTGTCCTAGGTGCCCTTTCTGATGCCACCGATGCCCCAGGAGGGCCAACTCCTTTCCTTGGGATGCCTGAACTGTAATTCTAGTTCTTCTACTTAATTAGAGGAATTCCTCTACTTTTAAATTCCTAGTAATTCCTCTACTTTTAAAAATAACAGATAGGTGCAGGCAGCTGAGAATAATGGAACACAGATAGAATGGGGAAGTGTAACAAAACATTAAAAATTCACTTGAAAGTAAAGAAACACTTCAGCCAAAACCTTGGGCAGCTTCTGAGTGTTCCCTCCAACCCTGAGTGTAAATGGAGTTGGATTAGTCCCCTTACAAGTCCCCTTTCAAGTCTAGCATTCTAAGGAGAAAAGGAGAAGAAATGAGGCACCACGGGAAGATGGACAATCCCATCTGGGCTAGGAAAAGTTACTTTCTGCACCAGACCTCCCATCATTCCCAGCTGGTATGGCCAGTGGCTTGGCTTTTTTGAGGCTTCTGGCAGTCGTGGTCCAAAAAGTAACATACCCAGCTTCCGAGCCCTCCTGTTGGGAGCCAAGGCCTCCCAAATTCTGTGGTTCTTGTTGATCTGAATCAGCTCTGCAGCCGGAGTCTGTTCTGTATGGATGATACACTTCCCTGCACCCAGAACTAGGATCTAAAATGCAACCCAGTCCCCATCCAAAGCCTGCCTCTTACCAAAGAATTTATCACGCTTTGGACAAGGGAATGTATGCCGAGTAAGAAGCAAAGTCCGAACAGCGACCACGCCAGCCAATTGGAGCTGTCTGAGGTGGCATCCCAGAAGGCCTCCATGGTCCTTGGTGCAGGCAGCTACTCTGAAAGCCTTCTTCCCGGCTGGGGTATTTCAGGACCCCCTCCCTCCCGCCCTTGTGCTGAGGTCACCCCGACACCACAAAGGTCCTCTGCAGTTTGGCCAGAGCCCCTCTGTGACCCCCACAATGGCCTGCAGCGGGAGAGGCAGGCTAAGTTCACCCACCTCCCCACCTGGGCTGAGGAAACCGAGGCCTATCCAGGCTGGTCAGAAGCCTTGGGCTCGGCCAGGTATTGTGCCTGGACTTAGTGTGATTGAATACTAAAAATCCATGGGATAGACTTCCTGTCATGGTGTATTTCTTGTGAATTTCAAGGACTAGGCCTGACTTTTTAAGCCCAGGCAGGGGTGGGATTTTTTCTTTCATCCCCAGGAATTTCCGATACAGGCAGGGGTCGATTCCCCCCTCTGCTTCCATTCTCTCAGTTTCTCCTGCGCTGCCAGCCTCCCCAAAGATCGTGTATTCAGTGAGGGCGGGGTGACCTTTCCCTGGAGATTCTCCTCTGACCTTCCTTCCCTTCTTACATTTCCAATTTCGAAACTGAATACTTTCTCTTTCCCAGCTTTTCTTCTGCAGTTGCAGTGCTAATGTGGTAGAACACTCAACATTTTTTGTTTAAATTAAATGTACAGAATAGAAACTGTGTTCCTCGGGGAAGGTGTTGGGTTCATGGAGGGGACGACAGCGATGGATGGCAAACCACACCAAAAACAGGGGAAAAAATGAGAAGTCCAAACCTTTGATATATTTTGGGCGTGACTATATGTGAGAGGGGAACAACCGCAGTGTGTGTGAGAGAGAGAATGCATTTAATTCTTCAGTCAACTTACTGCAACCCCAAGAATTTCATAGGGTTTTCTTTGGCAAGGAATACCCAGAGGGGTTTCTGCAAGTTCCTTCCCCTGAAAAATGGCCTGTAAGACCTGGCAGTTGTTGGCAGTCTCCCATCCAAGTACTAACTAGGGCTGACCCTGCTTAGCTTCCAATAGCAGATGAGATCAAGGTGTGAAATCCAGAAACAGAACGGCTGGTATCTCCCTGGAACTCTTGGCCCATGGGGAGGATTCTTCAGAAGCAACTGCACATCCAAGCTTGCGCTTCTCTGTATCAGAGCCCAGGCAGGACTAGTGCTTGCTTTCTGACCCACAACCATCCCATAGTTCAGGGGAGACTTTTGGGAGGGATGTCATGCTTCCTAAATAGATCTACAACAGTCTATGTTGCACCGAGGCTCAATGGGTAGACCAAAAGAACTGATCAACCTCATGCAAGGGCCAGATTAGGCAACGTCTATCTTTGGAATTTTGCCAGTTGCAGGTCTTTTACAGTTTTGGTGTACCCGAAAGGTTGGTCGCTGGGTTGTAAGCTCTCATTTGGTCCTGACAAACATAAATCTCTTCGATTTACTTTAGTTTTTTCCTTTTTCTAACGAGCCAATTGGGTTAGCTGTAATTTTTTTTCCTTTTTCTTTTTTAGTTCTTTGAGAGCAGGTCCTGAGAGTGAACATTTATTTGCTAGCTCATATTTGAAACTGTGCTTTCTGGCCCATCAGAAAGCTGTGTTTTAGTTCTAAAAGGGCTCAACTGAGACTGGTCTTCTTCGGTTTAATGCTCCCTGGAGTTGACACGTCTGCAGTCACTGAAAACGCAGACTGTGGGCCTCTGGCGGCCCCTGAACCCCACTTTTGAGGCCCTGGAAGGCTTCTGGAAGTCTCTGGAAGCCCCCACCAGGAAGTCTCTGGAAGCCCCCATTAGGCCTTTTGCAACTCCCCTGGATAAGGGGAGTTAGGATAAGATGGCTATTTCTTTTGCTTTTTTCCTTTCCTTTTTTTTTTTAATTTACGAAGGATAAAAAAGTGTTTGGATTTATAAGTGGTTTTTGGAAAGAGGTTTTCTTTCTTTTGATGCTCTTTGCTTCTACCTGCGGAGTTAAAAAATAGAAGATGTTTTTCTTTATCCTTTGGAATGGTTGAAGGAAGTAACTCTTTATGAAAGAAAACTGAATTGGACTTCTGGATGGAATTTAGGGTTTTTAGATATGAATATGTAAAGAAGCTTGGACAATTGGAAAGTAATTTGATAGATCTTTTGAAAGTAGACTCTGATGATCCCCATTAAAAATGTCCAGCTTGGAAAATAGAATGTTGGAGAATTTTTTGTGGATGTAATGGATCTAAGCCTGAGTTATCTGCTGAAGTCGTTAAGGAAAGACTACAAGGGAAAGGAGAACAGGAACTACAGGAGACCTATGAAAGAATTTTGCAAGAGGAGATCACCTATATATCAAAAGAATTTGGGATCCAGGACCTTGTTTTTATGGAATCAATTGATCAAGAGGTGAAACAAGAATTGATCCAACAAAGATCTGAGGAGCAAATAGGGATCTTTTCAAAACTGGCAGAAAGGAAAGAGATAGGTCTTACAAGACAGGGTGATGGGAGAAGACAGAAAACTATGTCCAGATTTGGAGAATGAGAGATGTTGTGGCAGAGAAAAATAATGGAAAAGCTGTCATTGAAGAAGAGACCATGAAAAGTTTTAGAAAAAAAGGGGTGGGACAAAAGTTAATTTTTTAAATGATGGATTTAAAGGTACTGGGAATATTTTCTTCTGATTTGGAATAGCTGCATGGAAAATGAGTTATTGGTATGGTAAGTTGATAAGATTTTGGTTATGACGTTGGTTGTGATATTTGATAAAGTAATTTTAAGACATTGAAATTATATAGAAATCATATAGAGTAGAGGAAGTTTAGAAGCTAGATGAATATTGATGCCAGATGAATATAAGGTTAGTCTGTATTAGTGAGGAGAACTGTTTACCTTTTAAGTATGTTTACTGAAAGCAATAATTTCTTCTATTTCTCAGGGAGCAAAGATACAATAGTTTATCCACAGGAACAGTGGAGAATATACACAGACCAATTATTTTAAAAGAATGGAACAAAGAATGAAGAACTTATGATACTAGGTGTTACTGTGGTGCATAGTGCGAACCCGATGTTACCCTGTTTTCTGGGGGTCCCGCGAGAGACACCAAATTGCTATCAAAATTATAGAAGTTGGGGGAATTAGTTCAGAGCACATGTTGGCAATACGAGAGGCAGGGTAACGTAGCAGGATCTTGCAACCCAATGTCTACGGGGTCAGGCCAAGTCAAGAAGCAAACCGGTTGGAAAATAATGAATGGTCTTTATTAAATACAGGCACACGATGTATGCAACACAAACACACATCTGTGTGTAGAGATTCCAGCCTAACGTTATCCCAAGATTTTCCTCTGAGGGGAAACAAACCAGAGAAGCAAAAGTGCTTCCATTCAGACAAGGTGATAAAACGCAGGGCGCAACTCCATGGTTTCGAAAGTGAACCTGAGAGTGACTAAAGACCCATTTCCAGTTTGGGAGAAAGGCTTTTAAAAGTTATGGTGGGGGGAATGTACCTTATTTAAAAGGACACTCAACACTCTGGGAACTGCTGATTCTTCTTCTTTTGGTGAGGGTCCCGTCCCTCCCCTCCCTCCCACGCAAGGCCAACCGGAGGGAGCGCTCACCTCAGTCTGGAGCGTGTGCTTATCCTCCGTGTCCTTTCTGAGTCCGTGCTTACTCCTGTTGCCCTAAGGAGTCTGCAAACTAAAGAGAAACGGGGTTTTGGCTGCTTGGGATCCAAGGATGCCACGAGGTGGAAGAAGGCTTACACAGGGATGGGAGGGTGAGTTAGACAGCTTACTGATCTGTTGTGTCACATGCTTGCTTGGCTTCTTTGGCTTCTTCTTGTAACAAGGACAAGGAATACAAGGAAAAACCTGAAACAAACAAACAAACAAAAAAGTTGGCAGGAAAGGTTTAAAATACTAATACTAATACTAATAATAGTTTTTTATTTGTTACCTGCGTCTCCCTGAGGCTCGAGGTAGGGTACAGCATAAAATACAATTAAAAACATATTGTGGTTAAAATACACTAAAACACATAAAATGGTCTGAAATACAAATAATTCATAATTAAAATATATCATAAAATACATCATAACTAAAATCTACCATAATTAAAAAATATATCGCAATTAAAAATGTACTGGGTAGGCCTGCCAGAAGAGATAGGTCTTTACTACTTTTTTTGAATTCAGACAGCATATTTTGCTGTCAAATCTCTTCCAGCAGCTCATTCCATAATCTGGGATGGCCAACAAAAAGGGCCTCTGGGTGACTGCTGCCATTCTAGTCCTGGCTGGTTTAAGTAAATGGCCCCCAAAGGACCTGAGTGTACAGGGTGGATTGTGTTGGAGGAAGCGATCCTGCAGGTAACTTGGACCCATACTATGTAAGGCTTCAAAGGTGATAACCAACACTTTGTACTTTGCCCGGAAACTAATTGGCAGCCAGTGGAATGATTTTAATATTGGCGTGATATTTTCACTCCTTGTTGTGCCTGTAATCCATCTGGCTGCCGTATTTTGGACCGGCTGGAGTTTCTGAACTTGGTACAAAGGTGGTCCAGTGTAGTGCGCATTGCAGAAGTCCAACCTTGAAGTTAGCAGCGCATACACTACCATCTTTGGATCATCCGATTCTAGAAGGTGACGCAGTTGGCATTATCCGCTGCAGCTGATAATAAGTGCTCCTGACCGTCGCATCTATCTGAGCTGACATTTGGAGGGATGGTTCCAAGAGCTCCCAGACTGTGAACACAGTCTTTCAGGGGGAGTGTGAACCCATCCAGAACTGGTTGACATACCTCTAACCCCAGATTAGGACCTTTTATGGTAAGTACCTCTGTCTTGTCTGGATTCAGTTTAAACTTGTTTTTCTTCATCCAGTGCATTACCTCCTCCAAGCATTCAATCAGAGAAGTCACATTACCCTTCGCTAAGACTGTTTTTGAAGGTATGGAGAAATATATCTGGCTCTCATTAGCGTACTGATAGCACCCCGCTCCATGCGCCTGGATGATCTCTCCCAACGGTTTCATGTAGATGTTAAAAAGCACTGGGGATAGAATGGCACCTTGTGGCATTCTTTTTTTGAAGAGCTCCTTTTTCGAGCAGCAGCTATCCCCAAGCACCACCATCTGCAACCTTCCTGAGAGGTAAGACTGGAACCACTGCAAAACAGTGCCTTCGCTTCCCAACTCCTCCAGGCATTCCAGAAGGATACCATGGTTGATGGTATTGAATGCCACTGAGAGGTCTAAAAGTACCAACAGGGACACGCTCCCCCTGTCAAAACTAAGACGGAGATGATCCACTAAGGCAACCATAGCAGTCTCAACTTCGGCCCTTTTTGCACAGAATTTCTGAAGCGAAAGGGCCCCTTGAGCGTCTTGTAAATGTGAGGAGCGGTCTGTTATCCTGATTTCTGGGGGTCCCAGGAGGGACACCAAATTGATCTTAAAATTATACGAGTTGGGGAAATTAGTCAAGAGCATTGCTTAGCAATACGAGAGGCAGGGTAATGTAGCGAGATCTTGAACCCTATGTCTAAGGGGTCAGGCCGATTCAAGGAGCACACAGATGTTTCAACAATAAATGATGTTTTATTAAAAACACAATCAAACAGTGTATGTGACACAAACATACAGAGAAACTATAGAAATAAAGGTTGGTGTGGGACAGAGGGATTTTTAGAGGAATTGTTGGTTTGGGTGATACTTCACCTGTCGTGAAGGGTTGTTTGGGACCTTACATCTGTGTTTTTTGGGAACATTGGAGTTGTGACGTGGCTGTAGCGGACTGAGTGGATTATAGTGTCCTTTTTTTGAAGAGACGGGATATGGATATTTTTTTTTTGGATTTTTGGGCACTGAAGAACTGTGACATTGTTGGATTGTGGCCTGACTATTTAAACTGAATTCTGCTTCTCAACTACGATTTTTATCTGTTTGGTTTCTGAGAACCATCCGTGGATGTAAAAATATCTACAAGGGAGCTGTTTTGTGGCTCTGCCGGAAGGACAGGAGAGACAGAGAGATTTCTACCCCCACGCAGCGCAGCGGTTTGGATTTCTGCTATCAACAGCGGAGGAGAAGTTTTCACAGTCAAGGTCTGGAAACAGTTTCAGAAAAGGCAGCAATGATTTCATGGGCTCAAAATATTGGACATTCAATTCAACTAGATTCCTGGGAACAGAGTTGGAAAAAAACACAAAAATTTACAGTAGCCCAAAATCTGAAAGAGAACTATTATAAGCTGTTTCATAGATGGTACATGACACCAGACAAATTAAAAAAGATTTATAATACAGGTACTGGTCTCTGTTGGAAATGTCAGAAAGAGGTCGGTACGATATATCACATGTGGTGGACGTGTCCTAAGGCTAAGAAATATTGGAGTGAAATACATAACAAAATTTCTGCATTAATGAAAGTTCAGTTTGCTAAGATACCGGAACTGTATTTGTTAAATATGACTGATGTACTAGAAGGTACTGGTATAAAGAAGTATTGGAGAATAATACTGTATATGATAACAACAGCTCATATTGAATATGCAAAGTTGTGGAAAACTCAGCAAATACCCACAATAGAACAATGGTGGGGAACACTTCTTGAAAACAAAAATGCTGACATGGTCTCTCAGAGACTTAAAGGGAAATCAGACGATGAGATATAAAAAGAATGGCAAATTGTAATGGGTAATTGCTGGGTACTGTCAGATGGAAATGAGTAATTCATGGTTTAAGATAATTTATGAGGGGGCTACTGGATATATACCATGAAGCTGGAATATGGAGATGGAAAAGCGAGAACCAACAAGTAATATTAGCAGTAAAATGTAGTACATTAGTATAAGCATGTTAAGAGACATTGAAAATGAAATCTAGATCAGTGTGGAAGATCAAAAATATTTCATTTAAGTTTACAGTAATAATTGTTTGTTTTATATTTGAATCTGAATAAAATGATTATAAAAAAAAAAGCCTCCCAGGTTCAAGATATATGGATGTTGTGATGCAGGAACTATCATGTAATATTACCATGTTACAGTGGCACATTTAAGTTTGGAATGTAGATGATATAGTAGAAAATGAAATCTAGTTCGATGTGGAAGATCAGTAGAAATATAACAGTGAAATGTACAATGATAAATGTTTATTTTATATGATTGAATTTTAATAAAATGATAAAAAAAAAGCCTCCCAGGCAGTACATTTCACTATCAAACTGCTCTTGCCCAAGGTTGCTTAGGCTTCCATTGCTGAGTGGAGATTGAAATCATGATCTTCAGAGTCCTAGTTCAACATTCAAAAACCCACTCCAACACTCCAAGGTCCTACACTTGGGCAGAAAAAAATGAAATGAACAGATAAAAGATGGGTGACACCTGGTTTGACCACACAGTACACATGAAAGGAATCTAGGAGTCTTAGTAGAATTCAGTCTGAACGTGAGTCAGCAGTGTGATGCAGCAGCTAAGAAGAAAAAAGAAGGAAATGAGGAGGCTGAAGACATTCTTAAAAAACAGAAAATAGCTGACAAGAAGAAGAAAGAAAGAAGGGAAAGAAGCAGAAATGTCAGGAAAGAGGTAAGCTACTGGGAGTGAGAATAATGAAAAACATTAGTTAAAAAAGAGAAAGAGAGAGACATTGGCCCTTTCTGCAGGATGTCTTCGTCCCGCATTGGAGATGGGAGAAGGACGTGACATGGACAATGTTTATGCACAACATCGTCCGTTTCCTGTCCTTCTCCCATCCCCAGGGGGCACAATTGCGCCACAAATCGTTGATGGGTAAAACCTGTCAATGGCCCTCCCTCCCACTGTTAGCCACTCTCCCACACTTACCTGAGCTGTGGAGGGTCAGGAAGTGTGATGGCCATGCTTCCTGCCCCAGCACAGCCTAGGACAGTGCCTGGCTGCGCTGTGGAAGGAAGAGGCACAGC
Organism: Cyclura pinguis; assembly: GCA_030412105.1. NCBI lineage: Eukaryota > Metazoa > Chordata > Lepidosauria > Squamata > Iguanidae > Cyclura > Cyclura pinguis. The sequence continues at coordinate 7,768,267 of CM059599.1, read as the reverse complement.
CATCATACCTCCTCCATTCTTACAGGCAGCCGGTGTGGAGGGGAGTGCTCCTATCATGCTCCCCTACTGGGAAAGGCTCTATCGGGATCCCCTCAGGATGCCGCCAGGATCAGATAGAATGTGGAAGGGCCTGGTGGTGAAGAATCAGATACTGGTATGGCAACTGAGAAATACAGAACACTTTTTTCTCATGTGATCTCCGCACACATAAATGTGAGGTTGTGTGAAGAATATCTCTCATTATAATCAATGGACAGCCAGGGTAACAGGCTCCCATGGGAGCTGGAGAAGTCTGGCAGTTCTGTTGTGGCACCAGTAGAAGCAGAGCCCAGTCCATCGAGCACGGTGCCTGCACATCCAGAACAGGTCACAGAGGCATTTCATGGCCGATCAGGATATGAACTTTGGTCTCCAGAGTCCTAGTTCAGCACTCAAACCGTTAATTAAAATGCTGGTTGCAAAGGGACAGGAAACACTACGATCCTTTCTAAAAAGAAAACACTGGGTTAGTTAGGCCTGCTGGACTGATTGACTGGTGTCTACAAATTACATCACCCAAGGCCTTTCCTTTGCTGCATACAACCAGCTCCGACAGTCGCTTCAACCTTACCCCATTTGTCAGGTTTTGTGGAGCTCTGATCTTCCACAGGTACCTTGGAGTAATCTTTCTGGAGACTGACTTACTGGCTTTGGTCTCTTCTCAGGACTGCTTTTCCAGTTTGGACCACACTTCTGCTCCCACTGAAATCCTGTGTATGACCTGGGACTGGCCTGGTGTTCCCCGTGTCAGTTCACATGCACTGTAGGTGTGTTTAAGCCATGAAAGGCCCAACAAGGGAATGACTAGAGATGCCAGAGCAGAAGCCATTGAGTGGCTGTGGTGGTCAGATGCCGCACAACGGCTGAAAAGGGGTGTTAACAGGAAAACAAGAGCTCTCAGCTTTGTATCTTGTGTTCTGGTATGAGTTCCAAAATACTCCAAAAGGTCTATGTGGGAAGACTAAAGTCAGATATAGAAGTGGAATCTTCCAAGCTCCAGGGAACCTTTAAGACAGGGATCAGTTGATCAGACAGAGAAAGGCAGATGATCCTAGACATCGGGGAGAGAACGCAATTCTCCATGCAGAAAAAACCAACCATGAAGTCAATAAGAGGTCTTTGTAATCTTTGTCCATTTCCACACTACACTGTTATAGTGCTATTATTCCACTTTCAACATCCTATGGAATCCTGGGATTTGCAATTTAGAGAGGGGCCATCCAGCCTTTCTCTAAACTGAAAACCCCAGGATTCCATAAGATGTTGAAAGTGGAATAATAGCACTATAACAGTCTAGTGCGGAATTGGCCTTTGTTGCTGTGAGCTTTATGGTGACCTTAAGGTGGACCTATCATAGGGTATTTTTTTTTTCTGTGCAAGAAATGCTCAGAGGCGGGCTATCTTTGCCATCCTTTGAGGGTGACAGACTGTGATGCACCTAAAGTCACCCAGTGGGTTTCCATGGCCAAGCAAGGATTTGAACTCTGGTCTCCAAAGTCATAGCTCAACACTCAAGCCATTATACCATGCTGGTTCGTGTTGTAATCCTACCCAGAATTAACATTGAATTCTGTCAAAAGGAGTGTACCCGAGGACTCACTACTGAAAGTTATTCCCATTTTTTAAAACACACTGCGGATTTTAGAAAGGTGCCTCCCAACTGTTTGAGCTGATTCAAATATGTTCTCACTTGGGAATACAAAAACTGAGAATATTCTGTTATATGATTAAGTTTAATTCTATTCATACAGACTAAATATGGCAATACTACACAACTCAAATATTAAATTGTCTTCTAGATATGAAAAAGAGAAGAAGCAAAAAAGAAACAGAAGACAAGACATGATGGCTCCTTGTGGGAAACAGGCCCAAGAGAGAAGATCAATCTGGCTAAGTAGGGGTTCAGGACATCTCTTCCATGCGACTGTTAGGTTTGGAGGAGGTCTTGTTCCACCGGCTCGGGGAAGGTTTCCTCTGAAGTTTCCTTGCAGGTCTTGAAGAAGATAACATTGTCTGTTTAGGACTGTTGTTTTTCTTGGAATGGCGAGAAACCTTGGACTCTGGAAGCCGTATGGAGACTCGATGGTGACCACGAGGGTGTCCTTGCTTGGATGAGGAAGGCAGGATCTGATCTTTGGAGTCCCTGTGGAGCAAAATCCCTTGTCCAGTTGAGCTCTTGGAGGTACCCGGAGCAATGGAAGGAGCCCCTTCTCTTTGGGAGGGGGAGGAGGATGTTCTCTGGGGGGCAGTCACAGGACCCTGCTTGTTGGGGACCTTCTTCCCTTTAATCCCCTGTAGTTTAGCACATGTTTTCTTCAGGCATGAAAGAAGAGACTGCAGAATCTTGGGGATCTTCCTGGGGGACTTTTGCTGGGCTGGTCCTGCATCTGGGACACCTGCCTTCTCAGAAGATGGTTGGGACTGTTGTTTAGGTGATTTTGTGTCCGGTTTGGATGGTTTTGGGGGTGGACTGGTGAAAATCTGACCCCCCCAGACCCCAGGAGGAGACTCCTGGTCTCTGTTCCTCAGGTGAACTCTCTCTGCAGAGTGCTGCCAAGCCGGAAAAGGTAACTTCTGGGGATCCTGAGGTTGGGGTGATTTTTTGGTACCATTTCTGAGCTCCTCTCTCATTGGGAGGGGGTCCTTCTCTGTTCCAGGACTTTCTGGGCTTTCCCTCCTCTTTCCTTGCTTGGGGGGATGCTCTCTGCTTGGCGGTACCTCGGAGCCATCAGCATGTTGTACCAGTCCCCATTGTTCTGCTTCCTCCTTCTTGATCTTCAGCAGGAAACTCAGGCTCATGTGGGGCTCCCCTTTCCGCATGCTCAGCCGGGGGTAAACCAGGAGGGAAGGGTTGTGTCGCGATTGAGGGTGAGAACAAAAGGGGATGCAGTGACCACACTGCAGACAGACAGGATACACCACGCAGGGTCTGTCTTGATCTTTGTCCAATGCCTTGGCCATCTGCATCTGCAAGTCCTTCATGACCTTCTCCTTATCCAAGGACTTCAAAATGGTTTTAGGCAGGGAAGGGTGACAGGACTTGTCCTTGGAGCCAGTAGCTTGGGGGAGTTGCTGCTTGCCCCACTGTGGCGTGTCTTCCAGGGAGATGTTGGCCATAGCAGCTTGGGCCTTATTTTCTCTGTCCTGAATATGGGCAGGGCTGCCTTGGCCTTTCCTAGCAGGGTGCAAGGAGGTAGAAGGGGCACTTGACCTGGTCTTGGACTGAGATGGAGGTATGGCTGTTCTCCCCAGTGGGTTGGAGGCCCAGGGTGAAGGCAGTGCATCCTTCTGCTGGTGTACCTTCTGGGTGTCGAAGTCAGTCAATGCCTGCTTCTTGTAGAAGAGGAAACTGACGCTACTCCTGCCTTCCTGTAGGTGGGAGGAGCTGCCTTGGGTGTCTGGCTGCAAAGGAAGATCACCAGGGATCAGTCTGGGCATGGAGTCTAACTGAAGTGGGGCTCCCACTGATTGTCTCTTTGGCTTTTTCTGACACAGATCAGGATCAATGTGGGGACAGGAGTGGGGCTTCTGTTGAATCTCCTGCAGATCCTCCCCAAGCTGGTGTGGCTGGAACTCTTGCGTGCCTCCCTGATCCAGGGTGATGCCAGCTTGGGTCTTGGTGCCTGTGCCAGTGGCCAACTGTGAAGGCATTGTGTCTTTCTGCTGCTTTATTGCCTGGAGGTTCCACTCAAGCACCACTTGCTCCTTGGTGATTTCCTTGGGGGGATAGAAGCGAAGCTTCTGTTGGAGGCCTTTTCTGCCTTGGCCTGGTGCTGAACTCTGAGTGATGCCAGTTTGTGTCTTGGCCTTTGGGCTAGATGCCTCCTGCACTGGCATCATATCTGTCTCCAGATCTTCTTTCTGGATGTTCGACTTGAGGAAGACCTGCTCTTCAGTGTTTTCCATCTGGGGATGGGACAGTGGCTTCTGCTGAACCCTTTGGGGTCCCACATTTACTTGGTGCTGCCAGTCCTTAGCAATGTTAGCCTGACACTTGGATTTTGGGCTAATGGAAGACTGTGATGGTATCTCATCTGTCTCTTCACATTTCCTAAGTACATTCCATTTGAGGAAGACTTGCTCCTCACTGCTTAAAGTCTGGGGATAGGGCGTTGGCTTCTGGTGAAGGTTTTTGGGGCCTACATGGTTCTGCTGCCAAGTCTGAGCATCTGCATGGGGTATGACAACCTGGATCTTGACCTTCGGGCTAGATGATCCCTGCATTGGTATTGCATCTCTCTCCTGATCTTCTTTCTGGATGTTCCTCTCCAGCAATACCTGCTCTGCAGTGTGTTCCATCTGGGGATAGGAGAGTGGCTTCTTCTGAATCTTTTGGGCCCTCACAGTAGCCTGCGGCTGCCAACCTTCAGCAGTGGCAGCCTGAGTCTTGGCTTTTGAGCTAGATAACAGCTGCAATGGTTTCCCATCTGTATCTTCATGTTTCTTGAGGACATTCCACTTGAGGAAGACCTGCTCCTCACTGTGTCCCATCTGGGGATAGGGTGGTGGCTTCTGGTTAAGGTTTTGGGGACCCACCTCAACCTGGTGCTTCTGCCAACACTGAGCAGCACCTTGAGCAATGGCAGTCTGGGTCTTGACATTTGGGCCAGAGGTCTGCTGCAATGGGGCCACATCCTCCTCCTTTTGGTATTTCTTCTGGATGTGGCATCTAAACATCACCAGTTTCTCCGTAGATTGATTGTGAGATTGCAAGGGGGGCTTCTGGTGATGTGGTTGCCATCCCAGCCCACCCTGGTGGGGCTGCCCACCATGAGAATATCTTTGAGTGGCAGAAGACAATTTCTTGTCTCGGGGGCTGGACAGCCTGGGTTGTGGAGTTGCGTCATTGTCCTGATGTTTTTTTGCGATGTGCTTCTCCAGCAAATCCTGCTCATTGTGACCAAAAAAGCTGATCTTACTCCCATGCCTCTCAAGGTAGAGAGGGCTTCTTTTGCCTCTGACTGGGGAGTGCCAGGGGGGAGAAGCAGGGGTAAGGCTGCTTGCGGAGTCTGACTGAAGTGGGGATCCCTCCAATTGCCTCTGCAGCTCCTTTTGACGTACTTGGAAGCTCACGCTGGGATGGGAGTGGGACTTCTGGGGAGACTCTTGGAATTTCCCCTTGCCCTGGTGTTTCTGCCAACTCTGAGAATTATCTTTATGTGCTAGACAGGCAGGTGTTGTAGAAGCCTGTTCACTACAGGTGGCATCTCCTGGTGATGATCCAGCCCAGCTGCAGAGGGAGATGATGGAATCTAAGGATATGTTGGATGGTGAGTTAGGGATCACAGAAGAATCTCCAGGTGAGGACCAATCACAGCTGCAGGGGGAGATGACATCCCTCAAAGAGATCTTAGGTGCAGAAGGTGGGATCTTGAGAGATTCTTTTGTTGATGATCCAGTCCAGCTGCACAAGGAGATAATGGAATCCAACGAGGTGTTGAGTTCCTTTGACCGGATCTTGTGAGAATCTCCTTCAGAGGACCAATCACAGCTGCAGGGGGAGATGACATCTCTTAAAGAGGTCTTGGATGCAAAGTGTAGGATCTTAGGAGATTCTCTTGTTGATGATCCAGCCCAGCTGCACAAGGATATGATGGAATCCAATGAAGTGTTGGATGCTGTTGGATGGATCTTGTGAGAATCTCCTGCTGAGGACCAATCACAGCTGCAGGGGGAGATGACATCCAGCAGAGAGGTCTTGGATGCAGAGGGTGGGATCTTGGGATATTCTTGTGGGGACTCAGCCCAGCTGCATAGGGAGATTACAGACTCAATGGAGGTGTTGGATGAAGAGCGTGAAATGCTGTGTAGGATGCAGAAGGGTTTCAAAAAAGAGAAAGGAATAGGTTAGAGGTTAGAACACCTTTTCTTAATTCGACCCAATTGCCCAAGCAAGTGAAGGATCTAAACTTTTTGCAATGATATGAAAACCAATGAAACAGGGAGGGTTGTTGTTCTGCCAGCTGTCCATAAATGCCTTCTGTTTTCCTCTTTCTCCCCAGGAAGTCAGAGGAGCTCACTTAAAATCATTCCAGGATTTTTGTCTCTCGTTCGTTGTTAGAGAAAGACCTCCTGTTCAGACAACCTAAGGAAATGCAGAGCAAAGCTCCATGGTTTGTTCAGTGCAGGGGTGGACAACTGTTCCAGGTCTAGCTGCCAAATTCTCAACCTTGACACCTGCTGGGGGTGCTGGCGATGGGTCATGATTCCACTCCTGGAAGCCCTTAATTGTTCCACTGATTTGGCTGAGGGTTTCTTCCCCTCCATGCTGCAAAAGGCCACACCAGAGGGACTGCTCACCTCTTTTGGGAGTCTCTCTGTCTGATCTGTGTTCTCTTCAAAGTTCTCTTAGTGCTCCTTGCTCTTTCTGAGGCACCTGCAATCAAGAGGGCGACAGGGTGGATGGACCAGTTCCTTGGGATGCCAGAAGCACCGTCTTCCCAGGATTGGGGCAATGCTCAGTTGCCCTAGAACTGAGCCACATGATGGGAGTAGCTTTCTCCAGGTGATTTGGGGAGAGGATCTGCTTACCTATCTGTTCAGTTACATCCTTGGATTTCTTCTCCTTCTGCTTCTTCTTACCACGGTTGCAATAGACCGAAGGAGAATCCTGTTGCACAGAAAAAAAGCAACCAAGCTCACAGTAGAGATGTCAAAATGGCTGCAGAGTTTTACCAGTTTATTTGGTTAGTACTGCAGAATGTTGCTTGGAAATTTTTCTGCCTCCCATCCCCAAATAATTAGACTGCCTTTAGCGGCTCTGCCCATGGCAGGGATTCCGCTGACACACCATCAGTCGGGGGACAGGAGATAGAAATGTGACCCTGGGTGCCCTTTCTGATGCCACCGCTGCTCCAGGAGGGCCAACTCCATTTTTTGGGATGCCTAAATGGTTCTTCCAATTTCTCTGCTGAATTAGAGGAATTGTTCTACTTTTTAATTCCTACTAATTCCTCTACTTTTAAAAGTAACAGATAGGTGCAGGCAGCTGAGAATAATGGAACACAGATAGAATGGGTAAGTGTAACAAAGTCATTAAAAACTGACTTGAAAGTAAAGAAACACTTCAGCTGAAAACTGGGCCAGGTTCTGAGTGTTTCCTCCAACACTGAGTGCAAATGGAGTTGGATTAGTCCCCTTACAATTCCCCCTTCAAGTCTAGCATTCAAAGGAGAAAAGGAGAAGAAATGCGGCACCTCGGGAAGATGGACAACCCCATCTGGGCTAGGAAAAGTGACTTTCTGAACCAGACCTCCCATCATTTCCAGCTGGCATGACCAGTGGCTTGGCTTCTTGGAGGCTTCTGGCAGTGGGGATCCAAAAAAGGAACACACCCAGCTTCCTGGCCCTCCTCTTGGGAGCCAAGGCCTCCCCAATTCTGTGGTTCTTGTTGATCCGAATCAGCTCTTCAGCCAGAGTCTTTTCTGTGTGGATGATACACTTCTCTGCACCCACAACTAGGATCTGAAATGCAACCCAGTCCCCATCCAAAACCTGCCTCTTACCGAAGGATTTATCACACTTTTGAGAAGGAAAAGTATGCGGAGTAGGAAGCCAAGTCCAAACAGCGACCAGGCCAGCCAATCGTAGCTGTCTGAGGTGGCCTCCAAGGAGTCCTCCATGATGCCGGGTGCAGGCAGCTACTCTGAAAGCCTCCTTCCCGGCTGGGCTATTTCAGGACCCCCTCCCTCCCTCTCTGCCACTGAGGTCACTCTGGCATCACAAAGGTCCTCTGCAGTTTGACCACAGCCCCTCTGTGACCCCACAATGACCTCCAGCAGGAGAGGCAGGTTAAGTTCACCCACCTCCCCACCTGGGCTGGAGGAAAGGGAGGTCCATCGTGGCTGACCAGAAGCCTTGGGGTTGTCCAGGAGCTGTAGCTGGACTTGGTGTGATTGAAAAATAAAAATCCATGGGATGGACTTCCTGTCATGATGTATTTCTTGAGAATTTCCAGGACTAGGCATGACTTTTTAAGCCCAGGCAGGGGTGGGATTTTTCATTCCAGCCCCAGGAGTTTGTGATGTAGACAGGGGCCAATTCCCCCCTCTCTATCCATTGTCTCAGTTCCTCCTGCACTGCCAGGCTCCCCAGTGATGATTTATTCAATGAGGGTGGAGTGACCTTTCCCTGGAGATTCTTCTGTGTCCTTCCTTCCCTCCTTACATTTCCAGTTGCCAAACTGAATACTGGATACTGAACTGAATACCCTAAGAAGCAACTGGCCGTCCAAGCTTGTGCTGCTCTGGATCAGAGGCCTGGGCAGGATTAGTGCTTGGATGGGAGGGCCAGATTCAGCAAGATCTCTCTTGGGAATCTTGCCCATTGCAGCTCTTTCAGGGTTTTGACATACTCACTGTCTTTTATGCTGGGTTGTGATCTTTCATTTGGTCCTGACCAACGTAATTCTCTTCCATTTACTTTTGTGTTTTTCGCCCTCATGCTTAGCCAGTGTGCTTAACCGCATTAACTGTTTTTAATTCTTTGAGAGGAAGTCATGAGAGTGAAAATGGGATTATTTACTAGTTGGTATTTGAAATGTATTTTCTGACCGTCAGAAAGCTGTGCTTTAATTCTGCTTCTGGCGAAGAAAGGCCACCTCTGTGGTGCTGAAAGGGCCAAGCTGAGAAACATCTTCTTTGGTTTCAAGGTTTCTAGAGCTATTATTTGTTTTCCCTTTCATTTTTACCCAAAGCCTCTCAACCTCTTCTCCATGCTCTAAGCCTGGATCTTCTCATAGGTGTACACATCCGTGACGTACGTCCTTTCCTTTCCTATTTGGTCTAGTTCTTTGGAATAGGTTATACCTTTCTGTGACTGCATTCTATTCAGGGGGTTCATGCCACTAGGTTTCAAAGGAAGTTTTTTTTTTAAAGACTGTGCTGCATTGCTTTGATGCAATTGGGTTTTTACATTGCTCCTTTAAAATTTTAATTTAATGTTTCAGTTTGTTAAATAGTGTTCGTAGTTTAATTCTATTTCAGAGTTGGATTTTTTGCCGACTTTCTTGTACTTCTTTTAATTTGAAAATTGCTTTGAGTCCCAGTTTTGAGGAAAAAGTAGGCAAGTGGCTGTGCTTATTCTGGAGCCCACAGCTGGGGCGGCAAGAGCAGAGTAGCCTGGTGGCAAGCCCTCTGATCTCGGGTTGCCATTTCAGGATTGCCGCAGGCCCTGAGGCTCCTGAGCCAAGACCCGGGATGGTCCTTGGTGTCTTCTTTAAGTGTTATGTGTTAAGGATCAACCAAAGTTGCTCATAGCTTCCAATTCAATCTCACACACAAAGAAGATCTCTTTCTATATGAAAATTAAGAAATCTTAACTAAAGTGTGTGTGTGTGTGTGTGGGGGTGCTATGCCCAAAGCAAATGAAATGAAGGGATTATTCCTCCTCACTCACTTAAGGAGACAGGATGAAGAGCATTTAATCAGCTTGCTTGGTTCTAGCCAGAAAGAGGATGCAGAGCAGAGTAGAGGGTGAGTCCTGGCACTGCAGTGATTGAGAGAGAAGGAGGAAGCTAGCTAAGTAAACCCAAAGAGACCCCCAATGCAAGAGTGCTGCTTAAAGTGAGGGCTCCTTGGGAATCTCCAGGAAAGAAAGAATCCGTTGCATCCAACAGGCCCAATGATGGGACCAATCGCTGGGCCATTCGGAAAACGGTACTTCAGACAGCCCGAGAAGCTCTGTCCTAAACTGTCCTAGGGTTGGGGTTTCCAGGAGAAGCTCCTAGAGAAGCTCCTGAAGGTTCTGGTTATTCCTGCACTGCCACCAAATGCCAATGCTTCCACTAACCTCCCCCCACCTCTGCCACCAATTTAAGGACCCTTTGCCTGTCCCACCACTGTGACCACCACCTGTGGGGACCACCGTGATGCCCTTGTGGTTCCCATGAGAGATATCGTTCCTCTACTATCCCTGCCGGACACCATGCCTCTTTATAAGCTGTAGCCACCACAGACACTGTGTCAGAACCCAGACTTTCTAATATCTAGCATCTCTGGGGGCCAAAAGCATGTGATATAAAAACAATACTTTATTAACAGAACTTGAACAAAAGATAATCAGTTATATCTTTAATATATTTAAGACATATTTCGCTCTCTGGCTCCCTGTCCTCTCCTCTCTGACTCTCCTGACCACAGGATTAATTTTGGATGATACTTCAGCCTGTGAAGTCCTACTCCAGCCTGGCATGGCTGCCAACCCAGAGCGTCTCCAGGAGTGATGGTAGCCAAGGGCGTGGCTTCTGCGCTAGGACGTCATTGTGATGGCGGTGTAACCACCTGCTGACGTTTCCTTTGGATCCTCCATTCAATCATCACCTGTTCCTCCACAAATCCCATGGGGAGAGGTGGACTGGGGGCTTCTGGTGAAGGGGTAACATCCCCACTCCGTCCTGGCATGGCTGGCAACCAAGAGCTTCTCTCCAATGGGTGGCGGCCCGGTTCTTGGCTTCGGGGCTGGAGGGCCTGTGTGATGGAAATGAATCTTTCTCTTGGTATTTCTTTTGGACGTGCATCTCTGGCAAATCCCGCTGGTTGCAGTCCAAAAAAGGATGGTGCGCCTCTCCTGGACAAATCACCTGTTGAGTATTCAGCACAGCTTGAGATGAGAGAATGGAGGAGATGTAGGATGCAGAGCATGGGATCTTGGGAGAGTCTTTTGCTGAGGTCCAAGGTCAGCTGCAGAGGGAGATGATGGGCCTCAAGGAGGTGCTGGATGAAGAGTGTGGGATCCTGGGAGAGTCTCTTGCTGGACCCAGCCCAGCTGCACAGGGAAATGACAGACTCCAAGGACAGGCTGGACTCAGGGTGTGGAAAGATGGTTAGGACAGTGGAGGGTTAAAAAAAGATGAAGAAAACATGTCAGAACAGCTATTCAGTATCAGCCCCAATCAGCCCCATTAGGTGAAGGATCTAAAGGTTGTTCTGAAATTAAATGAAAACCGTTAAACCAGGGGGAAAAAACATAAAACCAGAAAAACAACAAACGCCTTGTCTTTTCTTGTTTCTTTCCCAAATAGTCAGAGATCCCAACCTAAACTGATATCAAGATTGTCTCTCAGGTCTGCTTGAAGGGAAACAAAACTACAAGCCAAAGTGTTCCCATTGAGACAATGTGATAAAATGTGGGGCCCAGCTCCATGGTTTCCAAAGTGAACCTGGGAGAGACTGGAGATCCATTTCCAGTTTGGGAGGAAGACCTTTCCCTGATGACCAAACAAAACAAAAGCATTCCGGGAGATGGAGTGTTACTTTGCACACATAGGCTGCAATCCACCTCCCCTCAGCACAGCGTACATATCCTCCTGCACAGATATGTTCCACACACACTGTGCAAAATCACAAAATATAGCAATATTGCACAACACATGTCAATAACACAGGACCCCTTCATACTACACAATTAAAGTGCCATCGTAGAATCACAGAATCTTAGAGATGGAAGGGGCCACGAGGGCCATCTAATCCAATCCCCAACCAAGGTAGAGAGGGCTTCTTTTGCCTCTGACTGTCGAGTGCTGGGGGGAGAAGCGGGGGTAAGGCTGCTTGTGGAGTGTGACTGAAGTGGGGATCCCCCCAACCATGAAAAAATATACAACCAAAGCACTCCTGAAAAATGCCCATTGAACCTCTGTTGAAAGACCTGAAAACCTGGAGAGCCCACCACCTTTTAAGGCTGCCTATTCCACAATCAAACAGCTCTTACAATCAAGAAGCTCTTTCCAATGTTTCTCTTTTCTTCTGAATTCGTTCTTGTCCTAGTCTTTGGAGGAAGGACAGGGCTGGACTGGGACAGGGAGGTCACTTGTCAGCTCCTGCACTTCTCTCCCACCCCCTGAGCTCTGGGCAGTTGCTGCCAAAAACAGGACACTGGGCACGTTCAGCTTGGTGATGGGAAGACTGAGAAGTGGCATGATAACCCTCTTTGAAATAGCTCAAGGGCTGTCACAGAGAGGAGGCAGTGGGAAGCCTGCTGCCCTAGAAGGCAGGACCAGGTCTAATGGCTTTAAGTTACAGGAGGGTAGCAATATTCGACTGAACGTTAGAAGGAACTTCTTGACAGTCAGGGCAATTTGGCAATGGAACTATTTGCATAGATAAATGGTGGGGTCTTTTTCTATCCGGACATCTTCCAAAAGAGGCTGGACAGCTACCTGCTGGGGATGCTTTAGCTGGAGTTCCTGCATTGGGCAGGTGGCTGGATGGTCCACAGAGCCCCTTCCAACTCTATGATTCTATGACTCTATAATCCCTCCATCCCTCTATCCCTTCCTTTATGCCTTGCCTTTCTCCTAATACTGGCTCTCAAGGTAGCTTACGCATGTGTGAGGATCCAAGCCAAAGTGTTTAGGCCAGCAGCTCCAAGCAGTATCAAAAAGGTGACCATGAAGAAGTCTATAGCCCTCTGCTCTTTCGTCTGGGGAGCTGAGATTGCCTGACACAGCAAATCCGCCGGAAACCACATCTTCCGTTCCGCACCAAAGGATAGCGACCCCTGTGAAGCCTGCAGGTTCCGTTGGCCTGGTGACACTGCCGTGTATCCTGTGGCTTGGAGGCAAATCCTGCACGTGGGCAGAGACAGACACACACGTACGGTCATTAGGACACAGGAAGATGTTTCATCCCAAACTCTTCAAAACTCTTTAAAACAAAGAAGCAAAGCAAAACAAAACAGTAAAAGACCATACCCTATAAAGAGCGGCTGAGGGAGCTGGGGATATTTAGCCTGCAGAAGAGAAAGCTTAGCAGTGACGTGATTGCCATATTTAAATATTTAAAAGAATGTCATATGGGAGATGGACCAAGTTTGTTTTTTACTACTTGGGAGACTATGACATGGAGCAATGGCTTCAAACTACAGGAAAAGAGATTCCAGCTAAACATTAGGAAGAACTTCCTGATGGCAAGAGCAGTTCGTGGAATACACTGCTGCCTGGGAGTGTGGCAGAGTCTCCTTCTTTGGAGGTTTTTCAACACAGGCTGGATGGGTATGTGTTGGGTTGGGTTGCTTTGATAGTGCCTTCCTACATGGCAGAATGGGGTTCGGCTGGATGGCCATTGGAGTCTCTTCCAGCTCTATGGTTCTATGAAAACCTACAGCTTCTTAAGTCCTATAGCCATGGCTGTGGAATTCTAGGTGTTGCAAGTTCACAGGAAAGGACTTTTTTCCAGGTTTGAATAAAGTGATGAGAAGCCGTGGGTAGTGGAGTGGCACAATCCCAATTCACATCTTTTACCAGAGGGGTGGGCAACTGTAGTGGGCCTTGTTTTATGTCACTGTCACCCTCCGGAGGCTGCAGGGACCACCTAAAATTCATACTGCCCTAATGTCCCATGCTGCCAGGGACAGTCTTGATTAATCTGCTCTGCCACTTTTTCAGCTGCTTTTCAAACATCCCAGTTTCTCTCTCCTCCTTCCACTTTCCTCGTTTGTCCTCTGCTTAATTCCATTGCTGCAAAGAAAATTAGGAGTGCAAAAGTACTTTGCACTAAATTAACTCACCAGGAGGGAGAGGAAAGGAGGGACCGAATCTTGCCTTTCCCAGTAGGTTCAAGCAAAAGCCAATTGTCTCAGCCTCTCTTCACTTGTGTGTTCTTCCTCATTAATAACTTTTCCCACCTTGGCTACACACGTCTTGGCTTTCATCTGTGTAATGTGGGAGGGTGTCAGCTGCCGTTGTGCAGAACCAAACAGATATTTCAGGGTTTGCAAATCTTTGGACCAACAAGCAGAATATTTCTTCCAACTTCCTTGGTGTCTTGTGGAGGGGAAAACAACTGAGAAGCCTGCCTGCCCAAGGCTGTATCTCTTAATGCAGTTTGCTGTGGTGTGCAGTGCTTCCTGGTGGTTGTAGTTTCATCAAAAGCGGAAACTGCTCTCCATCGTTGAAGTGAATCTGGGTAGAGTGGTCCCTGAAACTGGGAGGAACTCCAAGGGCTGCCTGGTCCATCCCCCTGCCAGTGGAGCGTGTTTCCTGGATTCTGGCACTGATCAGGGGGTTAGACAAGATGGGACGCTTTCCAACTCTGTGATCCAAATCAGGGCTCCATTGGGGGCCAAGAGTAAAAACCGGGTCCAAATACATCTCACCCACCCTGCACTTGCTATTTTCTTGGATAAACTCAGGCTACTGCTAAGTGCCTTAATATTGCCACCTCTACTTGGACTCTCACAAGCCCACACGTCTCCCTGCTTCCACATCCAAGCTTTGTCAAAGAAATGAGCAATGTGTTCTAGCTAGAGCGTGCATCACAACTACCAGCAACAAGAATTCACTGGCCAAACCAGTCGGGGGATTCTGGGAGGTACTGAGTGGAATTTCCAAGCTGACTCAAACGACGCTTTCTTCTGTGGGCCCTGCGGTTTTGGAATCAGCTCCTGGAGGGAGTTCACCAGAATATGCCTCTGATGGCTTTTAGAAGGATTTGTAAGATGGATGCCCCCTTCTCAGAATAAGGATTGCTGTCTGAACCTCCTGTATCCCACAGTATGCTTATCTGAAGCCTTATTTCATTGGTTGGGCAAAACAATAGAGCCATCAGGAATAAGCAGCCATCTTGTGCCGTTTCTTCCATCCCCTTGGCATGGCCAAAAAATAATTCAGAAATGTCTGCCTGTCCTCTTTTGTGCCCCTGGCTAACAAAGGTTCCTCCCCTTCCTTCAATCCTCAACTGTGAGGTTATAGGGCCAAGATTTGAGACCTGGGGTGACCTCTTGTGATGTCATGGCTGGCAGAACCTGGTGATGTCATGAAGCATGATACATTAAGCATCAACTACACTTGCACAGAGCATGCCATTCAAACAAAATGTGCTGCAGAAAACACTTCTAACAAAGGAAAAAGGAAAAAAAATGTTGTTGTGTGCCTTCAAGTTGTTTCTGACTTATATCAACCCAAAGGCTGACCTATTCTGGGGTTTTCTTGGCACAATTTGTTCAGAGCGGAGTTGCCTTTGCCTTCCTCTGAGGGCGAGTGTAATTTGCCCAAGGACACCCTGTGAATTTTCATGGCTGAGAGTGGTCCATTGCAGCTCTGGTCTTCAGAGTTGCAATCCAAAGCTCAAACCACTACACCATGATGGCTCTCAGGAAAATATTATATGAACCCTATTCAAGTCAGCCCTCTTGACTTGAGATTCCTTCCCTTTGCCTTTAGAATCAGAGAAGAGGCTTTGTGTCCTGAGATTTCAAGTCAGGGCCTGACATCGGGAACACTATGGGCAATGTAAACTCAGAGGTGCCTTCCCGTGTCCTCCTTTCTGTCCTTCCCTGGCAAAGATGCGTCCTGCTCCCTTCACTCCCTTTTCTTTCCTTACCTTTGAGGCCCCTTCCTAAACTGCAAACCTGGGATTCCATAGGATGTTGAAAGTGGAATACTAGCACTATAACACTGTAGGGCACAAATGCCCAGATTTTAGATGTTGCTGTTGTTAACTGCCACCAAATCAATCTTGGCTTATGATGACTCTGTTGATGAGAGACTTCCAAGTCACTCTATTATCAACTAGCTCAAGTCTTGCATATTCAAGGAGATGTCTTCCTTGATGGAGTGCATCTATACTAAAGGGATCTTCCTGTTTTCCTACTGCCTTCTGCCTTACCAAGCATTATTGTCTCTTCTAGTGAGTCCGGCCTTCTCATGATATGGTCAAAGTACAACAACCTCAGCTTAGTCATCTCAAAGAAAAACCTCTATAGCTACTAATACCTTCTAAGTGCTTCCATTGCTATTCTTTCCAACACTTTGGGTCCCAATATGGGAGAAAAGGTGGCATATAAATACAAGAAATAAAAATAAATAAAGAAGCATATTAAGCAGTGAATTCTATCGCTGGTAAATTATACTCTTTTTCTTGCAAAAAGTTTATTAAAGGTCCTAATCTTTCACAAAGGACATCACTGATGTTTCTTTTATCAGTGTTGTCAATCTATCCATTTTGGCTAAGTCCAAGAATTTTATTGGTCAGTCCTTTTTTTGTTGTATTCCTCCACATCTGTACATATAATAGTCATGCGGTAGTGGTCATGTATTGTAGTATCTTGCCATGCTTCTTTTCCAGTTGATTTATTAATCCCAGGAAATACAATTTCAGGATGAACTAAACACAATTTTTTCTTCCAGATTTTACTGTTTCTAAATGAACCTCTCTTCTTTCTGACTGACAATTGATTTTTCAAGTGAAATTCTGAATATGAAAACATGAAGAATTCCAATGTGACATTTTGTCCAAACGAAACAGAAGCCCAGTGTCACTTTGAAGCCTTCTTTCTAACAGAGAACTGTGTTTTCTTTTTCAAACAGAGCCCTTTTGTGACCCCCTACAATGACCTGCAGCAGGAGAGACAGACTAATGCTGGGGGAAACGGAGGGCCTTTCTGAACTACACCGCTATAGTGCTATTATTCCACTTTCATCATCCTATGGAATCCTGGGGTTTGCAGTTTAAGGAAGGGCATTTAGGATTCTTAGCCAGAGAGCTCTTTGGCCTCAGGAAACTACAAACTCCAGAATTCTACAGGAGGTTGAAAGTGGAATTATAGCACTATAACAGTGTAGTGTGGAAAGGCTCAAAGGCTCATCCAGGCTGGCTAGAAGCCTTGGGGTTGGACAGGAGTTGTACCTGGACTTAGTGTGATTGAAGAATAAAGACCCATATGATGGACTGCTTGTCCTGGTGTATTTCTTGAGAATTTCCAGGACAAGGCCTGACTTTTTTAATCCTAGGCAGCGGGTGTTTTTTCTTTGTACCAGAAGTTTGTTGTATGCAGCAGGGGTAATTTCCTGCACCTGTGTCTCCTGTCTTTATTTCCTGTACTTTGGAGCCAACCCACCGATGACATGTTGAATGGGAGTGTAATATCTGCCAGGAGGTTCTCTTGTAACCTTCCTTCCTTCATTACATTTCTGTTCCCCAAATGTTTCTTCTTTCCCTCTTTGGTTCCTACAGTTATAGTGCTAAAGTAGTGTAGCACTAAACTTATTATTTTTTTTAAATTAAATGTCTGATACAGGGAATGTGTTCTTTGGGGGAGGTATTGAGCTCATGGAAGGGAAGACAGGAAGGAAAGGAAAACCACACCTTTAATGGGGGAAAAAAATAGGGGATATATGTTGGCCATGCCTCAAAGCCGGAGTGGGAAGAACCATTGCAGAATGTGAAATCTAGCATCTGAATGGCACGCATTTACTCAATCTATTGGCTCATTTGGAAGAGTCCTGACAAGCAACTGCACATCTAGAGAGGGTTTTCTGCTGGTTCCTAGCAGAGGCCTGGACAGGATTATTTCTTGCATTCTGATACAAGAGCATAGAGAAGTTCCTTTCTTGGTCTACAAAAATGTCCCCAAGAAGCCAGCATAGCCAGTCTCAGTGACAGTGCTGGCTGAGGAAGTTGTAGTCCAGACAGTGCCCTGATTTGGAAATCTTCTTCCCAACCATAATGTCTCTCCTTTCCAGGGAGACAAGAGCATCCCCCAGTGGCCTGAGTGTATTCTTTTCTTTATTACCTCTTTCACTCCCAGCAAGAATCTTTGGTCATTTCCGCACAACGTTGCTATGCCGCAATGGGGATGCATTGCTGCTGATCCGTGAATCATGCTTTTGCATGAGATCGTTGAGGTCTCGCTGCCAATGCATCCCCACCCATCACGATCACGGGATATTCTATTACCGTAATAAATCCAGTAGTGACTTCTGATCGTGCAATGCTTCCATTGCTGGTGTCCGTGTGGAAATGGCAGAAGTGTGATCTATGTGCTTCCTTCCCCAGTGCAGCACAGGGGCCATTTCCGCACTACACTCTTATAGCGTGATTATTCCACTTTCAACATCCTATGGAATCCTGGGGTTTGCAGTTTGGCATTTCCCAGTGTGCACTGGGGCAGGAAGCGCGACCGCCATGCCTCCGGAGGCTCTGCACACACGGCAAGTGCGCGCGGGGCCCTGGAGCAATGCGCGATCGTGCACCATTTTCAGCTGAAAGCTGAAAATGAAAAAGTGCACGAGTGGCGCCTCCCTACTCTGGAGCGTCGCATGATTGTGAGTGCGTCGTGCAGATCGCTCCTCACAATCGCGTGATGCTCCAGGCACCCTTTCCGACGGCAAATGCCATGCGAAAAGGGGTGTCGGGCAGCAGCAGAGGTGGCTGTAAGCCCCACCAGCCACCCACTTCTGCCTTGTGAAGGAACCCTGGTGCCTCAAAGGAATCCATGGTGGGTTGAATATGGTGATCATACTTTTTTTGTGTGTTAAATATGGTCTGGGAGGGCCTAGAGTTATTCATATTTTTTTCACTTTCACAGGGTCCTGTGCCCCTAACCCTAGCAAATGTGGCAGGTTGACTGTATTTCTTTCTCGGCATCTAAAAAAATGATCAGATTTGCCTTTTTATTGTTATAGAATTTCTAATAATTGATAATATTCAAAATAGTTCTTATATCATTCCTCAATTTTCATTCTGGCAAAAATCCATTCTGGTTTTCATGGATATTCTCAGAAATATGTTTTATCAATCTGTTTTCTCAAATGGTAACAAATATATGGTATTCATTATTTAGTAAAGAGATAGCTCCATAATTCTTTGTAGATGTCTCCTCTGTATCCTCTTATGAATCACCATGAAGTAAGCATTTCTCTAAGAGTTTGGCATCCATCCTCTTTGTAATACATCATCACACACCGTCTTAAGAGGTTGTATTAACTCATTTTCAATTTTTTTGGTAATATACTGCAGTTAGTCCATCTGTGCCTGAAGATTTTCCCACTTTAGATCGTTGGATTGCCTCAGCAAATTACATAATAGTCACAGGTCCATTCAAACTTTGATTCTGTTCTGTACACAGTTTGTCTAATTGAAGTCTATCCAAATATTCTGCCATATCCATAACTTTTCCCTTGCTCTTCCCATAGTTCTTAGTAGTTCCTTATATTGTCTAACTTATATTGGGCCTAAATCTAATGTAAGTCCCAAGTAGAGAAGATCCAATTAGAAGTTCCAAGTAGTATAGGACCTTTGAAAACAGTAAAGCAGGAGCTTTTGCTGGAGTTTACCACATGCCTTTCAGCTGTGGGCAGGTGTCCATAGGGACTACAAAACGCAACATCCAAACGTGATTTAGAGAACATGAAAGACACTGCAGACTGATCCAGCCAGAAAAATCAGCAGTAGCAGAACATGTTATAAACCAACCTGGAGACAGAATACTTTTTCAAAGCACAGAAATTCTGGACCATTCTGACAACTACTATGTCAGACTGCACAGAGAGGCCATTGAAATCCACATGGACAATTTCAACAGGAAAGAAGAAACTCAGAAAGTAAACAAAATTTGGCTACCAGTACTGAAGAACACGAAAATCAAGACTCAAAAATATACCAATGAACACCACCCAGACTCTGGAGGTCCCTCTACAGGGAACAATGCAATGGATTGCTAATGTACTTAACGCACTGTTATGCATATCTCCTGACTAACAATACAACCCTGAGGGATCTCCCATTAAACAACAGGCCATCACACAGGCCAACTGTAACATATGCAAATTGCTTCCTCCCACCCAGGGACTACACACCTATATATACTCTGTCTCACTTCCATGCCACCAGATCCTCTGAAGATGCCAGCCACAGATGCAGGTGAAATGTCAGGAGAAAATACTAATAGAACATGGCCTCAAAGCCCAGAAAACCCACAACAATCTGTGGATTCCAGCTGTGAAAGCCTTCAACTTTACAGTAAAGTTACAGTAAAGTGCTTATCAGACTATTCGATTTGGGAGATTGCCAGTCATTGTTTTCCAGTGTACCAGGGACTGCCACTAGGTTTGTGCCCATTGGGGGCAAATGCTTCTTCTTTTGCTGGAAACTTGTCAGGGTTTGACAGCCAAAGGCTCAATGGTCAACACCAGTCCAGGAACCACCAATTTGAGTAGCACTGCCCTAAAGAATCAGAGTCCTGGCAGACAAATGAACTGTTCCGCTAGCATAGAAAATGGTGGCTTGGATAGTCCAAAAGGTGATCCAGAAGGATTCAGATGGGAACTGTGTGGGGGACTTGAATAAGTCCATCAACACATTTTAAATGTGCCAACTTGCAACATAAGCAAACAAAATGCAGCAAGAACCATTCCATTAAGCACTTCTTGTTGGACACCATTCCCAAAACACTGTGCCTACTCTGTAATATTTATTTTGATTGCTTTAAACTATTTATGTCTTGCCTCTTAATTAGACTGACATGCGAAGCAGCGAACAATGCAAAATGGGAATAAGATGAGTGGTGCCAACAATTAAATCAGATAGCAAATGACGGTTGAGTGAAACAAACAAACACAGTGGCAGCAGCACTGAGTTGCATTAAAGGTTAAGATCAAAGACTCATTCGCCAAAGCAGAGGACCATGGTCTTCTATGGACTGAATTCTAATTTATTGGACCTCTTCTGTTCCATTGCCGTTTCTAGATACTTGTTTTCATGAAGTGGTTTCCAGGTTTCTGGCATTAGTTTTGGCAGAATGGGCCCTATCACGGGACTGGTTTAAGACTTGCACATTGATTGTTTCACGTTCTTCTGAATGCAACCTCTTTCGTTGTTTTGAGTGGCTTGTGGGCCACTCAGGGGTCTGAAGGAAAGGTGTGCCAACTCATCCACTGGGATGATTGTATTTATGAAAGCTGAACAAAACCTCTAGTTTCACAAGCTAGTAGCCATGACCATCTGAGTATTTATTCTGAAGGGAGCACACCATGGTGGAGGATGGTTACCCTTTTAGTGTAGTTGTGAACTTCCTAGAGGAATTGGTGAGTTTCCAGTTGGACACGAGGTGGGCATTTTCCTGATTTTTGTATGTGTGTTAGGGTTGCCAGGTGTCCCTTATTTGAGGGCCAGAAAACTTGCCCTTATAGACTTGGCAGTTGTCCTTTTTAAGAGTGGTATGTGTGAATGTGCCTTCCAGGCACTTGCCGACTTAAGGAGACCCCATGAATTTCATAGGGGTTTCTTGGGCAAGGAATACTCAGAGGTGGTTTACCCAGTTCCTTCCTCTGAAATACAATGGTTCTGCCTTATTCGTGGGAAATACATTCCAAGACTGACAGTGGATGCCTGAAATCATAGATAGTACAAAATCCCATATATACTATGTTTTTCCCCCCTAAATATACATATCTATGATAAAGTTTTTTTTACTTTTGGGGCATTATTAAATAAAATAAGGGTTATTTGGACACAAGCACTGCAACACTGTGACAGTTGACCTGATAACTATATGAAAGCCTGCATCTCCCTATAGGAACCTGCCAGAGCCCTAAGATCTGCAGAAGACTTTCTCTCAGTACTACTACTGTCCCAGGCTGGCTTGGTGAGGACATGGGAGAGAGCCCTCTTGGTGGCTGCTCCCATCCGCTGGAAGTCCCTTCCTTGGGAATCTAGGCTGGCCCTCTCCTTGCTGTCCTTTCTCGGGAAGGCACAAACATTCTTGGTTAAGCAGGCTTTTAATATGTAAGCAGGTGGGCTTCTAATTTATCAAGATGTTTTGAAATTTTTTTGTAGGTCTTTATAATCTAATATATAAAAGTCAAAGTTTGTCTGTATGTCTGTCAGGCGAAGACCTCATACGACTGGCTGTGTGAGGTGGAGACCTCATATGATTGGCTGCATGAGAAGATTCTATGGAATTCTGGGGTTTGCAGTTTAGGGAGGGGCCTTTAGAATTCTCAGCCAGAGAGCTCTCGGGCCTCAGTCAACTGTGTCTGTCTTGAATAGGCTGGTTGCTATGGAGATGAGGCCTAGCAGCAAGTAGGAGGGCAGTGTATTCTCTCAGGAACCCAACCTCTGTATGTTAATAACTCTGAATACAGATTGGATTGGGGAATATGGGGAAAAGTTACAGGTACTGGACAAGGCAGTTTGGGGAATCAGAGACACACAATCTCAAATCTTTCTAACAACTATTACCTATGAGAAAATGAAATCCCAGGCAAGGCCAGGTATATACGCTAGTTGTATATGATTTTAAATGTTTTTAATTGTTTTAGATGCTTTATCAGTGTTTTTAACTTTTTTGGAAGCAGCCTTGGGTCCCATTCTGGGAGAAAGATGGCATAAAAATACCATACATACGTACATACATACATACGTACATACATATACACAAAGACAGCTACTAAGTCACTAACTGGTGGAAAGTGTATACAGCACAGATACCCTGGACAAAGGGATCATTCACATTCTGGGCAGGAGGAAGCGGGACATGCAAGGTTTCATCATGCTACAGTCCTCCCTCCACATTTATGGGTCTGATCTTTGTGAATTTGATCATTTGTGAGGTACACGCATGCCTTCCCTCCTCATTCTCCTCCTTCCATTTCTTTGTGTTTTTCCAGGTGCGGAGAAGGAAGGCAAGCGCATTGAGGCAAAAGGCAAGGGAACTGGGGGCGGAGGAGGCACGCGTGCACTCCTTCCGTCTCTCCTCCGGAGTCGCCACATCGCATTCCCTTGCCTCTGGCCCCAGAGTGGTGAAGGAAGGCTTGCGTGCCAAGGCAAAAGGCGAGAGAATGGACAGGGGGAGCCCCAGAAAGGAAATGGGATGGGGATCAGAGGGGAGAGTTATTCACAGCTTTTCCACTTTTGCGAGGTACTGCACCCTGAACTCTCACGAAAGTGGAAAGGCCACTGTATTCAGAATGGTGCACAATTTTAAGACTTACAGATGGTTGATTTCTGGAATTTTCCATTTAAAAATTTTAGACAATGGTTGACCATGGATAACTGAAACTGCAGAAAGTGAAACTGTGGAAAAGAAAGGACGACTGCATAGCCTACAGCATCTGGTATTTATTCTCTCATCCAAGCACTAAGCAGGACTGACCCTGCTTAGCTTCCAAGTTCAGGTGGGATCTGATGCTTTGAGGGTATTTAGGCTATAGTGAGCTAATGTATGTGTGTGTGTGTGTAAACCAGGACTTCAGAAACTGATGACTTGTTTTAGGGTCCAGGTGATCAGTTCTTCCTCTCTATGCACACCTGAGCAACCGGGGCAACTGTGCAGGTGTGTTCCTAAATCTCAATCCTTGGAAGATACTGAAAATTTAAACATCTTTCTGAGAGGATTCATGAACTAATCCTATTCATATATTTTGTACTTCTTCCAGAATCCCTTGTCACTGGAGCACCTGGGACATGAAGTCCAAAACATCTGGAGGACCAAATGTTGACAGCCGTTGTATTAGATAACCTTGTTGACGGAACAGTTACAATTTATCTAGGCCATTTCTGCACTAGCCTGTTATAGCGCTCTTATTCCACTTTCAACATCCTATGGAATCCTGGAGCTTGCAGTTTGCAAACCTGGGATTCCATAGGATGTTGAAAGTGGCATAAGAGCGCTATAATAGGCTAGTTCGGAAATATTCATCTACTATTCATATCATCAGGACCACTAGAGGGAGCACTTAGACTTATATCTGTAGTCTTGCAAATAAAATTTCATAGGGATTTTTTTAAGGCAAGGACTACTCAGAGATAGTTTCGCCAGTTCTTTCCCCTGAAATAAAGCCAACAGCACCTGGCATTATCTAGTCAGAAAATATTTACTGTTCTAGCTATTTCTTTCACCCTTTCTGATATGTCCTTTTCCACCTCTATAGACGCTTGCTCAGAGGCGAGAGTGATAAGTCTTAAAAATTCTTCCGTTCTCACGTACTAATGTGTCAAAACGCTCACCCCCAAGTGCCGGCCAATATATCTGCAAATAAAATAAAGTAAAGTAGAGTAAAATAAAATAAATGCACTAAAAAGCTTGAATCACCTGTACAATGTTGTAAAGGCTTCCTGTGGACCTCTGGCTACAAGATGGAACCATCCAGCTCTGCTTTCTTCCTCAGTTACGCGAATCCAATGTGGTACTACAGTTGACCCTCCACATTCACTAGAGTTAGGGGCACAGGACCCTCACAAATGTGGAAAGATCGAAAATATCAAAAAAAAATGTGAGAAGGGGGCTGAGGCATGGTGGGGATAGAGGGCACCCAGGGTCCAAACCAGGTCAGGGAATGGCGAAGGAACAGGAGTGGGTTGTATGGTGGCCCTCTCTCACACCCATCTCCTTCTTCGGGTGTGTATAGGGCAGTGGGAGAGGTTTCATGGTGCTGAGAAATTGGGCTGCAATCTGTCCTTAGCTGGCCAGGAAGTGTATGGTGGTGGAGGAGAAGGACCAGAGGTGGGTTTTTAAAGGTTGCATGGCCTGATTGGAGCTACTGAGAGAGAAGGTTCCCCTGGAAAAGAAATACCTGAGGTGGCAAGGCAGGGGTTGGACAAAATCGCAAATAATCAAATCCGTGAATGTCAAACATCCAAATGTGGAGGGCTGACTGTGTTCGGTTATCTGCAGTGATGTATTTAAGTCTTTTACTCCAAGTCTCAAGTCTCTACCTTCAAGTCTCAAGTCCTTGAAGATACGTTCAAGTCAAGTCTCAAGTCTGGGAGCCAACTTTATACCCCAACCAATATTTCAGAATTAATGGATAGGGCGAAAAAAATTGAACAAGTTTTAACAATTGAAACAGAGTCGGCTCTTCACATTTGCAATTTTGCCATCTACAGTTTCAGAGCTGAGGAATAGGATCCTCCTTACTCCACCTTCCTGAAGCTGGAGGCTTTTGTGCCAGTGGGCATAAAAGAGCCTGCAGCTTTGGAAGTGGGGAATGGGATCCTTCTTACTTCCCATTTCCTAAGCTGGAGGATGTTTCAGAAATAGGGAATAGGATCCTTCTTACTGCCCATTGCTGAAGTTTCAAAAGCTGTAGAAGGAAGTCTCCTCCTAAGCCCACTGCCTAACATACTTGCTGTTCTCTGAGAAACATGCCCTATGCCTTGGAAAAGAGTCTTGCTCTTAGGAAAAGTTTCAGAAGGCTCCTCCGATATGCAGCAGGGACAGGCTGCTGAGCAGACCTCAAGTCCATTGCCTAACCTATTTGCTGTTTCCCTCTGAGAAATGTGCCTACATTTTGGGCTTGAAACAGATTGTCATGTAACCAGTAGGCAAAACGAGATGGAAGTGTCTTTTTTTATTATTATTTTCTGATTGTTTATTGATACTGCCCAGCAAAGAGCTTACCTCTTCAGACCAAACTTTTACAGGAGACTCTGTATGCTAAAACATTAAATTAATGATAGACACAGGAGTGCTCTCCTGCACTACTTGCTCATTTTCTGGTGATTTGTATGTTCAGTGCTGTACCTTTGATACAATGCTCCTGTCTGCATACTTGACCAGAGAAGGGATTTGGGAGAAAGTTTTTTCTTTACTGCAGGAATTACCACTGTTTCCAGCTGTAACAGAATTAAATAACCCCAAAAGCCACCTGGTGATCATGCAGTACAGTGGAACCTTTGAAAAGTTACTTTTTTGAACTATACCCCCTAGCATTCCCACCCTGATGGGCGCTGCCACGCTGACAAGGGAATTCAGTGGGTTGTAAGCCATAAAAACATCCAAGGTTAGGCAGACTAGAATGGAAACTTGTACAGTTAACCTGCAGAGATATTATTTTTAGTATTCTCTGTGAGATATTTTTAATTCTCTGTACCATGTGAACTGTTTAGCTGTATTTGTTTTAACGTTTTTTAAAATAATTTTTATTAAAATTTTAAGTGAATAACAATACCGCCCCCCCGCTTCCAAACGTCAATTTTCCCATTTGAATCTGAGTTTGACATTCTATTCCGTATAAACATTCTGTTCCATACATTATCTCTTTTTTACAACAACCGTAAACTATTACTTTTAACTTATATTTAACTATTTACATTTTATCTTCCTCCTTTCTTACAGCCTTTCTTTCTTTTCCCTTATTTCATTCTTCTATCCAATTCAATACCTCTCGCCATTCTCTTTCAAAGCCCTGGATTGGCTTATTTTTAAGTGAAAAAGTTAACTTATCTGTCGCTACCATATCCAGGACTTTGAATTTCCATACTCTTATATCAATATATTTTCTTTCTTTCCAATGTTGAGCATAAGTCAGTCTTGCTGCAGTTATTATATATAACAATGTCTTTTGATGAGCTCTTATTTCTCTTTGTTGCCCTAACATATTCAACAAATAGAGTTCTGGCTTCATTTCAAAGTTAAAACCATACATTCTTTGAATCCATCACGTATTTCTTTCCAAAACCAGATATGAAAAAAAGATCTCTATTTGTTTTAACTTTTGTGAGCCTCCTTAAGTCCCAGTTTTGGACAAAGGCATAATAAAACAATACTGAAGGATGATGGAAAGTGTCTTTTAAAGTCATAAGGTTTCTGGATGAATGTGTTATGTTACTGGATGAAGGGCAGCAAGTCAGTCACTAAAAAATATACAAGTCTCAACTTGGGCTAAGTCAGTGCATATTTGTTGTCAAGTTGAGTCCGAGTCAAGTCACTAAGGTGACTTAAGTTTGACTTGAGTCCAAGTCAGTCGACTCGAGTCTATATCACTTCTTATTTATGTGGGGCAGGGGTGGGGAAAATATGGTCTATGGGCTTCAATTTGTAGACCCCAGCGCATCCCTAGATTGCCTGAAAGTTCAGAGAACCTGCCCCAATTTTTTAAAAAAAATAAAAGCTTTCTCTTTTGGGGGTAATTTTTCACTCTGGAAAGCACCAAAACTGTCCACAAATGCATTTTCTTTCACCAGGACCCCCAACCCCAATTAAAGTACTAAATAGTATGACAACATCAACTCTAACAACAACCTGCCTTTCCCTGTGGATTCGATGAAGCCCTGGGTCCCACCTGGTCAGGAGATCTCCTCTGCTTATGTCCCTATGAAGAATGTGACTTTTTTGTTTTTATAGTAGTCCCGCCTGCAACAGTCTCCATTAGGAGATTCTGTTCATAACAAAGCATGCTGCATTGGTTCCTTGCATCACTGGCCTCATTCTTGCTGAAGCGAAAAACCTGGACCAGTTCAGCATGCAGGTGCTGAGATGCTTGCATGATGGGATGCTTTCTTGCGGAAATATTTCCTGCGCGTAGAGATTACCAGCGTGCCAGT
This sequence comes from Cyclura pinguis, assembly GCA_030412105.1. Classification (NCBI taxonomy): domain Eukaryota; kingdom Metazoa; phylum Chordata; class Lepidosauria; order Squamata; family Iguanidae; genus Cyclura; species Cyclura pinguis. The sequence goes on along the minus strand of CM059599.1, from coordinate 7,741,187 downwards.
GGGAAAGCTGGTCTTTGTGGAGTCTTTTGCCCTGAAAGCTACTTGTCTGCCTTTGGGGGCCTTTCGTGTTTAGGAGGTTACAGCAATGTTATTCTCCCCACGCCAGGGGTAATCTGAAATAGATCCAGATCATGTCCACAGAGAAAAGCAGAGTGGTGTCACGTTTAATCCTCAATCCCCTTATTCGTCTTGACTTGCATAGACCTTTTGAATCAATGGTATTTACCTATGTGCTGATCTGCCTGTGGTCTGTTCCAACTCTATGGCCATTTCTGCCCTGGACTGTTATAATGCTATTATTCTACTTTCAACATCCTGTGGAATTCTGGGGTTTGTAGTTTCCTGAGGCCCAAGAGCTCTCTGGCTGAGAATTCTAAAGGCCCCTCCCTAAACTGCAAACCCTGGGATTCCATAGGATGTTGAAAGTGGAATAATAGCACTATAACAGTCTAGTGCAGAAATGGCCTATGATTCACCAATCAACAATGGACACAGTAGGTCTACTCTAGCTGGAATCAGAGCTTGAGTGAAGTTACTTTATTAGATAACAGCTTTCAGAATTCCCCAACCAGCATAGCCTGAGAACCATGCATGTGACTTCCTTGTTGCAACAGCTCCCAATAGCTGCCAATCTTTTTCTGGGCACAGTTTGGAGTACCAGTTATGACATTAAAGTCCTATATGGTTCAGATCCAGACTATCTGAAGGGCAATATTTTCCTATAGGAGCCTGCCTGGGCTTTCAGATCCCCAGCAGAAGCCCTTCTTTCTGCCCCACAACCATCACAGCCACTTTCAATGGGAACATAGCAGAGGGTGTTCTTGGTGGCCGTTCCCAGGATCTGTGAATACCTTTACTGAGGAGACTAGGATTGCTCCCTCCTTGCTATCCTTCTCTTCACAAGCGCAATTAAAAAAAAAATCTGACAGTGGCCATTTCTGCACTACACTGTTATAATGCTATTATTCCACTTTCAACATCCTGTGGAATTCTGGGGTTTGTAGTTTACTGAGGCCCAAAAGCTCTCTGGGCGAGAATTCTAAATGCTCCTCCCTAAACTGCAAACCCCAGGATTCCACAGGAGGTTGAAAGTGGAATAATAGCACTGTAACAGTGTAGTGTGGATATGACCAGTCTTTTAGGAACTAACTGCAATGGCTTTAATAGTGAGCAGATGTACTGACTGCTGCCTTTTATGGATTGTTTGAAATGGTTGCAATTCTATGGATAATTTAATTGCCTCTTAACAAATAACTTTTTCTTTGTTTTTGCTTAGGTTTTTCAAAATGCTTTTAACTTTTTAAAAAAATTTTTTAATAAGCTCCCTTGATTTTAGTTTGGGGCAAAAGACAGGATATCAGTGAATAAACAATAATTAACTAGGGCCATTTCTCCCCTAATGCTGTTATAGTGCTATTATTCCACCTTCAACCCTCTTGTGGAATTCTGGGGTTTGGAGTTTACTGAGGCCAAAGAGCTCCCTGGCTGAGAATTTTCAAAGCCCCTCCCTAAACTGCAAACCCCAGGTTTCCACAGGAGGTCAAAAGTGGAATAATAGCACTATAGCAGTGTAGGGCGGAAATGGCCCTAATTACTAGAAGTCAGAGCTATCCTGTACATCACGGATGGGCACCCACCCCCTTCCTTCTTACCCAGAGCTGATTCCACTCAACTGGAGAATTTGCATCCTTGTCTCCCTTAGATTGAAGAGCCATGAAAACTGGCGACTCAGGGCCAGGCCCTGGGATATGACTACCCTATAGTGGTTACAGGGTTAGGATGCTCTTCAAGGCCCCACTGAGCCATGAAACTCACATGGTGCTCTTACACTAGTGTCTCCCCATATACTATCTGTTTTCCCTTCCCTCCACCTGTTTATCTCCACCTGCTCTGCCTCACAGGGGCATTCTGAGGATAAAGTGAGGAGAAGATAACATGCTTGGAGGAAAGGAAAGATATAAACATGACTAATAAATAAAAACGTGCTGACAAAAATACAGTTCCAGTGTGTGATGTGTCCATATCTTGACGTGCATGGGTTTGAGCTTTTACCTGGACACTGGACGACTCTGGGAACTATAATGCAAAAGTGATTTTTCAACCTTTGCCTGTACATGCTCATGTATGTGTATTAGCCTATATATACATTTGTGGATATGGTGTGGCTTCAAGTCTTTTCTGACGTGAGGCCAGCTTAGCATGGGGTTGTCTTACCAAGATTTGCTTTGAGATGATTTGCCTTTGCCTTCCTATGAAACTGAGACAGTGTGACTGAGAGAGTGTGACTTGGTCATCCAGTGGGTTTCCATCGCTGAGTGGGGATTCAAACCCTGGTCTCCGGACCCATAGTTCAGTCCTCAAACCACTACACCACGCTGGCTCTCATAGATAGATTAGATAGATAGACAGACAGACAGACAGACAGACAGACAGACAGACAGACAGACAGACAGACATAATAGACAGTGCATAAATTTAGGTAAAAGGCTCAAAAGGAAGCAAAATACTTTGCAACCTATCCTCCCATGAAACGTGGAACTAGTTTTCCTTCCAGTGGAGCTCCATGCTAGCTTCTTCAGCATTCCATCCCATTGGGGACTTGCCCTCCTGTACAACGTGATTATGGGAAGGCTCAGTTGTCCTGGCGTTTTCTCCTCTGAGTAAGCTCTCTCTCTTTCTCTTTCTCTCTCAATTTTGCTCAGGCATGCTCTTTCAGCTTCACTGAAGCGTGCCAGGAAACTCCATTGCTCCAACAGTTCCCTCTGGAGCAGAAGGCAGTGGCTGAATTGGCCTCGTTTTCCCTCCTCAAATTCCCTCACCACGCTTCATTTTCTCGTCGAGGTTAATCAAGGTAAAGACAGCGTTGTAACCGGCTGAGATCCCAAAGTGACGATGCTCTCCTTGAAGAGTTTGTTGGCCTAATAGACAAGAAGACACTTTCAGGTACCGCTAGAGTGATGTCCAGAGGCTTCAAGGACTTGGCGGAGCTGGATGATAATGAGGAATTTCTCCCGTGATGATGAGGATTTTCACTTATATCTCACCTGTCTTCCAACAATGGGACTCTGGATGGCTTACAACATATTTTTAAAACCGCACACTAGCCTTCTGCACTGGAGTGCTATAATGCTATCATTCCACTTTCCACATCCTATGGAATCCTGGGGTTTGTAGTTCAGGGAGGGGCCTTTGAGGCAAACCCCAGGATTCCATAGGATGTGGAAAGTGGAATGATAGCATTATAGCACTCTAGTGCGGAAATGGCCACAGATTAAAAAATTATCTACAAACTTCAATAAAAATATAGATACAAAAGTTATTTTAAAAGTTACTTAAAAGACAGTTAAACAATGGATGAGATATGGGGATGATGAACTTTATCGATACCCCACCACCTTTTCTCCAAAAGCCACTCAAGGTGGCTTACAGTTTAAAGTAAGTACAATATAGCTAAAAACATTATTGTTTGTCGTTAACTGCTGTCATTTGACTTCAACTTACGCATGAGAGATCTCTAAGTCTCCCTGTCCTCAACTGCCCTGCTGAGGTCTTGCAGATTCAAGGATATGTCCTCCTTGCTTGAGCCTATCCATCTGTGGCCTTCCTCTTTTCCTACTGCCTTTTGCCTTCCCAAATATCATTGTCTTTTCTAGTGAGTCAGCACTTCTTATGATACGGCCAAAATATAACAGCCTCAGTTTAGTCATCTTGGCTTCTAGGGAGAGTTCAGGCTTGATTTGCTGTAGGACCCATTCATTTGTACAATCCAATAAAACAATCCAGTACCTCCATAACAGTTGTTTCTGGAAAGATAGAGCATAGAAAGATTACTTTTGGAGACTGAAACTCACAAAATCCCCAGCCAGTACAGATGTTCTCCTTCTCTTTGGAGGTTTTTAAACAGAGATTGGATGGACATCTTTTGGGACTGATGGGGGCCATTTCCGCACTAGCCTGTTATAGCGCTATGATTCCACTTTCAACATCCTATGGAATCCTGGGGTTTGCAAACCCCAGGGTTCCATAGGATGTTGAAAGTGGAATCATAGCGGTATAACAGGCTAGTGCGGATGTTACTGCCCTGGCTAGTCCGAGCTTTGGGGATATTAAAAGATATCCTTTTGATATCATAATTCGGCTGCACTTCTCTATTCCTCTCCACGTGATTGCGAGGCCACCGGACAAGCACGTAAATAAGCTCGGCTATTAATTGCCGTACTATTTGGCCAACAATACAGGCAGGCCTGGAATAGCTGACTCGCTGCTTTAGGAGACCTCCAGGCAAGTACTCTAATTAGGTATGCATGCAACTTACAAAAGATCCTCTGCCCCGCGATGGCAGCTTGGTGGGTGGACTATACAATACCCAAGTACTCTGCGTTTGCATACTGGCTACTCTATTGAGAACCTCTGCGATAACTCAATCATTCAGATTCTGACCTTTCGGAGGCTTTGTCTCCAACTCCAAATCTATTGTTTTCCCCCAAGTACGGCATAGCCTGCAGTCACAATTCTCCTTATAAAAACCCTTGATTCCGAGACCTTCCTCGGATCGCTCCCGAGTTTCATCCCGCCTTGCTGCCGCTTTGCTTGGCGAGCCTCCCCTCAGCTCCACGTGCTGAGCTACATCGCACCCAAGCCTCGCTCTCCATTTTTCCGGGCTTCAGGACAGGTGAAGTATCACCCAAACCAGCAATTCCTCTAAAATTCCCACTATCTCACTCCAACCTTTATTTCTTCAGTTATCTTGTGTGAGTGTGCCGCATACACTGTTTTGCTTGTGTTTTTAATAAAATATCATTTATTGCTTCAACTTCTGTGTGCTCCTTGACTCGGCCTGACCCCGTAGACATAGGGATCAAGATCTTGCTACGTTACCCTGCCTCTTGTAACGCTAAGCAGTGCTCTGAGCTGATTTTCCCCACCTTTAGTTGAGCACATTTTGGTGTCCCTCCCGGGACCCCCAGTACACAGGGTAACACGGAAATGGCCTTAGTTGTATATTCCTGCTTGCTAGAGAGGTGGACTATATGGCCTTTGGGGTATCTTCCAGTTCTACAGTTCTATATTGGCCATTTAAACTTTAAATTCCTTTCAGATACTCTCTTATCTTTGATTGCTGATTGCTCTGGTCACCCATGAGGCAGAAATTCCCCATCCCTGCAAAAGTTGCTCACAAAATTCTTCCTGCAAGCCTGGGACTGGGGCTTCCAGACTGTCTTGCTTCCATGAAACTGCATCAGTCTCTCAGCTGCCACTCTTTGAAGTTTTTTTAAAAAATTCTTCCTTTTGTTACAGTTTTCACTTTATCTCTTCTTCCTCTACCCGTTAGCAACATACATGAGGGCATATGTGCATTGTGATGAGAAACTGTGCCAGAGTCCAAAAAAATACATTACTTTTCTTGAACGGCAACACCCAGAATCCCTGAGCTGCTATAGCCATTGGCTATGTGAGTTTGGAGACTCTGGGAACTGTAGCCCATAAAGGCTCTGATGCTGTGCAGTTGCCTTAAAGAAGAAGATTTTATTTTATTTTATATTTTATTTTATTTAATTAATTTATTTGCTACTTTTCTCCAACTACGGGACTCAAAGAGGCTAATATGAGAACAGTAAAAATTGAAACGTACGTAAAAGTATAAATATAAAATTTAAAAAATAATTAAACAATTTATAGAGTTAAAAACATTAAATGTTGAAAATAATCTTCCAATATAAATAAGTCAAAGTTTGTTTGTCTGTGTCAGGCGGAGAAGACCTCATATGATTGGCTGCCTAAGAAGATTCCGTGGAATCCTGGGGTTTGCAGTTCAGGGAAGGGCCTTTGGAATTCTCAGCCAGAGAGCTCTTGGGCCTCAGTCATGTGTGTCTGTTTTGAATAGGCCAGTTGCTATGGAGATGAGGCCTAGCAGCAAGGAAGAGGCAGTGCATTCCCTCAGGAACTCATCCTTTGTATGTTAATAACTCCGAATACAGATTGGATTGGGGAATATGAGGAAAAGTTTCAGGCAGTTTCAGGTGGTCAAGACAGTCTGGGGAATAAGAGACACAGGTTCTCAAATCTTTCTAACAAGTATTACCTATGAGAAAATAAAATCCTGGGCAGTGCCCGGTATATATATGCTAGTAGGTAGATAAAAATACATTAAAAACTATACCAATCTTAAAACCAGAATTCTACTGCATTAGGAGCCCAAACCCAGTCATTTTTTAAAAGCCTGATGGCACAAAAATGTTTTAACCTGCCATTGAAAGGAAAGCAAAGATGGGGCCATCCTGGCTTCTCTAGGGGGCGAGTTCCAGAACCTGGGAGCAGCCACCAAGAAGGCCCTCTCCCTTGTTCCCACCAAATGCACCTGAGAGGGTGGTAGGACAGAAAGAAGGGCTTCTCCAGGCAATCTTAAGGCTCTATTTGGCTCATAAAGGGAGATGTTACCCTGATTTCTGGGGTCCCTTGGGGGACACCTCAATGTGCTCCTTTCCCAGGGAGAACAATGGGTGTTGCAGCAGAAGCAAAGCTCCACGAAGGTAACTTCCTTTGCGTGATGAGATTACAAGGTATTGCCAAAGTCTCAGGATCTTCGGCTGCATTTGGTTGTGGTGTGACTTCGTGTAAATGGTCCTCGCTTGATAGGATATTTGCTCAACTTGGGGCAAACACTCTAATCCTCTCAAGTCGGCTTCTGGGGGCTGAGGACTCTTTGTTTATTGTGGGCTTACACACCTTGAGGTCTCCTGGGGCTACGTGACTGGGGATTTTACTGGCCTGACCTGGTTTTTCGGTCGTTCGACCGTGACTGCCTACGTGCTCGTCCAGGCGACCTCTCAGGCACACGGAATCATGTTTAATATCAAAATTGTAGACCCCGGGATAGGGTTTTTCCAGTGGAGTAACAGAGATGTAGTCCTTCAAATAATCTGATTTCCTGTCATGCTCATGGAAGCAACATTGCTTCCTAATCTTTGAGTAACAAGATTCATTATGTGGCGTGTTAGCAAAGTTCTCTTCAGCTGAAGCGTTGGAGAAGAATGGCAATCACAGGTCATTGGGTTTCTGCCCTTTCAGACTGTCACAGTGACCTGTTGGATGTGCTCACGAACGGCTCTACCTGCCATATTATTTCAGAACTTATTGTTCACCTCCCTCCTCCCATTGTTTGTGTGGCATTCTCATTGCTAGGTCAGCTGTGGCTAGGGCAGCTGCACGAAGACACTGTGCTCCTTTCCTTAACATCCAACTTCAAAGAGGATGGGAGGAGGCTTTGAGTTGGTCTGTTTTGGAGACCTGGTACTACCAACATGTTTAGCAGTGGCTTAAATGAAGGGGCAGAAGGAATCCTTACCAAATGCAGCGATGGAACAAAACTGCAAGGGATATCCAAAACCTAAGGAAATTCAAAAATATAACTTGACAAGTTTGGAGACTGAGCTGAAAGAAACAGCAGAAGATTTAACACAGACTGATGTGAAAATGTGCATTTAGGCAAATACATAGAGGGCCCTTTCACACTGCGCACTTATAACATTTTGATTCCACTTTAATGCAATAGTTTATTAATGCTGGGCCAAAGACTCTAATAATCATGGCAACACTCTAAGGTTTGTAGTCCGGTGAAGCCCTGAAAATTCTAAATGCCAGCCCCCAAATTGCTAAAAATACAAATAAATGGGTCAAGGAAAAAATCAAGTAGGACCTCCCCCTAGAAGCCAAGATACCTAAATTGAGGTTGTTATACTTTGGACATATCAAGAGATGATGTGACGAACTGGAAAAGGCAATAATGCTTGGTAAGGTACAAGTCTGTAGGAAAACAGAATGAACGTATCACAGGTGGATTGAATCAATCAAGGAAGCCAGAACTCTGAGTTTGCAAGACCTGAACAGGACTCTTGCTGATAGGGTGACTTAGGGGTCTCGGATCCAAGTCAACCTGATGACAATTAACAACAACAAACTACAAATCCCAGAATTCCATAGGATGCAGCTATGGAAGTTAAACTGGAATCAAAGTGCTATAATTGCGCCGTATGAAAGGCCTCTTCAGTTATTATCAAATGCATGAGAATGTGTTTCAGGCTACCAGATTTGGCAGCAGTACAAGCAAAAAGGATCTTGGGACTGTAAGTCTTTCACAAGATGAAGGTGTATCCATGGGATAATATGGTTCTTTAAAGACCTAATGATATTAATAAAACCAGTGTTTCTAACTGAGAGAGTGTGATTGTTTCATTTATTCTGGACTAATTAGGACTCTTCTAGACCACTATGTCCAGTTCTGGGAATCTGAGATCAAAAAGGATACAGACATTAGACTGGTTTTCGATGAGAAAAATTCTAATGCTCATCTTTATGAAAATACGTCACTTTTATGAAAAAGTTCTGGGCACCACAGAATCATAGAATTATAGAATCATAGAGTTGGAAGAGACCCCAGGGGCCATCGAGTCCAACCCCCTGCTATGCAGGAACACCCACCAAAGCATTCCCAACAGATGGCCATCCAGCCTCTGCTTAAAAACCTCGAAAGAAGGTGACTCCACCACACTCCTTTGAGGCAACATATTCCACTCCTGGATGGCTCTGGCTGTCAGGAAGTTCTTCCTCAGTTTCAGCTGGAATCTCCTTTCCTGCAGCTTGAATACATTGCTCCTTGTCCTAGGCCCTTTCTGCAACGCATGTTCTCATGGAGCTGGGGTGTGGGGATCGCGCAAGCAGCCTCTAGTGAGAGGCTCTCACGTCCCGGTTCCTTCAGCTCCGCAGCTGGCTCCCGCTCACGTGAGAGCCCCGCCTCTTCCTTCCGCAGTGCAGCCTGGAATTTTCCCAGGCTGCACTGGAGTAGGAGGCGCGAGCGCTGCAGCTCCAGAGCTCCGCACGCACGGCTAGTGTGTGAGGGGCCCTGGAGCCATGCGCAATCGTGCACCATTTTCGGCTCACAGTCGAAAATGAGAAAGTGCACAGTCGGTACCTGCCAGCCCCTGGAGCATCACGTGATTGTGAGTGCGCTGTGTGGACCACTCCTCACATTCGCTTGACGCTCCAGGCGCCCTTTCGCATGGCAAATGCCGTGCGAAAAGGGCCCTAGTTTCTGGAGCAGCAAAGAGCAAGCCTGCTCCCTCCTCAAAATGACATTGCTTCAGATATTTAAACATGGCTTTCATGTCCCCTCTTAACCTTCTCTTCTGCAGACTCAATATTACCCTGTTTTCTGGGGGTCCCGGGAGGGACACCAAGTTGCTATCAAAATTATACGAGTTGGGGAAATTAGTTCAGAGCACAAGTTGGCAAAACAGGGTAACTTAGCAGGATCTTGCAACCCAGTGTCTACGGGGTCAGGCCCAGTCAAGAAGCAGACCGGTTGGAAAATAATGAATGATTTTTATTAAATACAGATACACAATGTAAGCAACACGAACACAGAGATAACTAAGGAAAATAAAGGTGTGAATAAGATAGCGGGATTTTCAGAGGGATAGTTGGTTCGGGTGATACGAAACCTGTCCTGAAGTCTGGAAGAAAATGGAGAGCGAAGCTGGGGTTTGGTGTATCTCAGCACATGGAGCTGAGGGGAGGCTCACCAAGCAATGTGGCAGCAAGGCGGTCTGGAACTCGGGAGCAATCCAAGGAAGCGCTCAAAATCAGGGGTTTTTATAAGGAGAATTGTAACCGCAGGCTAGGTCAGACTTAGGGGAAAACAATAGATTTGGAGTTGGAGACAAAGCCTCCGAAAGGTCAGAATTTGAATGATTGAATTAGAGCCGAATTTATCAATAGAGTAGCCGGTATGCAAACACGGAGTACTTGAGCGTCGTATAGTTAGATCATCAAGCTGCCAGCACAGGGCAGAGGATGTTTTGAGAGCTGCTCGCATACCTAATGGAGGTACTTGCCTTGAGGTCTCCTAAAGCAGTGAGTCGGCCGTTTTCTGGCCTGCCTGTATTGTCTAGGAATATTACGGCGATCATCGGCCGAGCCTGCGTGCGTGCTTGTCCGGGGGCCTCGCAAGCACGTGGAAGGGATATGTGAAGCTGAATTATCGATATCAAAAAGATATCTTTTATATCCCCAAAGCTTGGGCTAGCCAGGGCAGTAACATCAACATACCCAGGTCTCTAAGCCACTCCTCAGAGGGCTTCATGGCTTCCAGACCTTTCACCCTTTTGGTCACCCTCCTCTGGACACGTTCCAGCTTGTCGACATCCTTCTTGAATTGAGGTGCCCAGAACTGGACACAGGATTCCAGATGAGGTCTGATCAAAGCAGAATAGAGTGGTACTTTCCCTTTTCTCGATCTAGACACCATACTCGTATTGATCCTTTCTTGGCTGCCGCATCACACTGCTGACTCATGTTCAGCTTGTGATCTATCAAGACTCCTAGATCCCTTTCACCCATACTGCTATCCAGCCACGCATCCCCCATCCTATATTCAGAAAGGATATTGACAAGCTGGAACATGTCCAGAGGAGGGTAACCAAAATGGTAAAAGGTCTGGATGCTGTGCCCTATGAGGAGTGGTTTAGGGAAATGAGTATGTTTAGCCTGGAGAAGAGAAGATTAAGAGGGGACATGATAGCCATGTTTCACTATTTGAAGGGAATTCATTTGGAAGATGGAGCAAGCTGCTCCAAAGACTAGGACAAGGAGCAATGTCTTCGAACTTCAGGAAACAAGATTCCATCTGAACAGTAAGAAGAACTTCCTGATGGTAAGAGCAGTTTGACAGTGGAATGTGCTTTCTGGGAGTGTGGTAGGGTTCCTTCTTGGAGGTTTCTAAACAGGGGCTGGATTGCCAATGGTGTATTCCTGCATGGAAGAGGTTTGGACTTGATGGCCCTTGTGGTCTTTTCCTGCTTTATGACTCTATGAGAAAGACTGTCCCATAGATGAAGACAAGAATCTATTCTCTACTGATCCTACAAAAAGGTGGGTTCTGAGGTTCTCTTAATGACCTTATTATCCCATATGTGCTTACCCACATTTTGAGACCTTCTGGGGGAAGCCCTTCTCTCTGTCCCACAACTGTCACAGGTACATATGCTGGGAACACAGGAGAAAGCCTTCTTGGTAGCTGCTCCCTGTCTCTGCAACTCCTTCCCTAGACTGGTGCTCTCTCTACTAGCCTTGCATAGACAGCCAAAAACCTTTTCATTCTGGTGGGCATTTGAGATCTGATTGCCATAGGGGAAAAAGATCTTTCAGGATGTGTTGTGCTATTTATTTGTTGTTTTCTTTTCGATAGTCACGCTTTTAACTCTTTTGCATTCTATTAATAGTTGAATTATATTTTAACTTTCATATGATGTGCATTTTTAGCTGTAATTGTTTAACCATTACAAGCTGGCTTGTGTCTGGGACTGGAAAAAAGGCAGATATAAATTAATGTAGATACAGATACATTAAACTCCCAGAAGGTCACAGGGAATACAGCAATGGAACCCATTCCACAGAGCGACAAAGCTTTCTCTCTCTCTGTGGGCCTTTACGCACTTCACGGTTATAATGCCATTATTCCACTTTCAACATCCCATGGAATCCTGGGGTTTGCAGTTTAGGGAGGGGCCTTTAGAATTTTCAGCCAGAGAGCTCTCAGTAAACCACAAGCCCCAGGATTCCACAGGAGATTGAAAGTGGAATAATAGCACTATAACAGTGTAGTGCAGAAGTGGCCTGTGTCTCTCCATCTCTCTCTTTCTAGAGATCTCAAAGCAGAGCCTGGACAGGCTCCAGAATGCTCTCACTCAGTATTTTGTGCATCAACAATCGACGGTCTTTGGGAATCAAACACATATGGAAGGTACCATTTTCGGAAAAGCTACCATGTACCTCTCAAGAGAGAGTAGTGTAGTGGTCTGAGTGCTGGACTGAGTCCCTGCTCAATCCTGGAAACCCACCTTGGGAAAGTCACACTCTCTCAGCCTCATAGGAAGGCAATGGTAAACACTCTCTGAACAAATCTTGCCAAGAAAACCCCATGAAATGTTCTCTTTAGGGTCTCCATAAATGTAACAACAACCTTATTCTTCCCCTTTCATCTCCACCGCATTTTCTAAGGTTGCTAGATTGAATCATAGAATCATAGAATCATAGGATAATAGGGTTGGAAGAGACCACAGGGGCCATCCAGTCCACCCCCCTGCCATGCCAGAACCCACATCAAAGCACTCCCTTTGACAGATGGCCACCCAGCCTCTGTTTAAAAACCTCCAAAGAAGGAGACTCCACCACACTCCCAGGTAGCATATTCCACTGCCGGACAGCTCTGACCATCAGGAAGTTCTTCCTGAGGTTCAGGTGGAATCTCTCTTCCTGCACTTTGAATCCATTGCACCTTGTCCTAGTCTTTGGAGCGGTGGAAACCTGTTCCCTCTCCAATATGACATCAAATATTTCAAATATTTAAACATGGCTATCATGTCCCCTCTTAACCTTCTCTTCTGCAGACTAAACATCCCCAGCTCCCTAAGCCACTCTTCATAAGGCATGGCTTCCAGACCCTTCACCATTTTGGTCACCCTCCTTTGGACACGTTCCAGCTGGTCAATATCCTTCTTGAAATGAGGTGCCCAGAATTGGACACAGAATGCCAGATGAGGTCTGACCAAAGCAGAATAGAGTGGTACTTTTCCTTTTCTTGATCTAGATCCTGTACTCCTATTGATGTAACCAAGAATCACATTGGCTTTCTTGGCTGCTGCATTGCACTGCTGACTCATGTTCAGTTTGTGGTCAACTAAGGCCCTTTCCGCGCCTTACCTTCTTCTGGCGCTGGGGGATCGCGCGAGCAGCCTCTGGCGAGAGGCTCTCGCGTCCGGGGTCCTTCGGCTCCGCACGAGCTCGCCTCTTCATTCCGCAGAGCAGCCTGGGATTTTCCCAGGCTGTGCTGGGGCAGGAAGCGCAACCGGCATGGCTCCGGAGGCTCCGCACGCCAAGTAAGCGCACATGGGGCCCGGGAGCAATGCGCAATCTTGCACCATTTTCGGCTTCTAGCCAAAAATGAAAAGGTGCGCTATTGGCGCCTGAGTGTGTTGTGCAGATCACTCCTAACAATCGTGTGACACTCCAGGCACCCCTTCGCATGGAAAATGCCGTGCGAAAAGGGTGTAAGACTCCTAGATCCCTTTCACATGTACTGGAGCCAGCACCTGTATCTTTGTGCAGAAGAGGGAATTTCATCAGCGTTGTGTCCTACCTTGCTGTGTGATAAGCAGCACTTGCTGAAATTCCTCCTTTTACATACTCATTACAGGGACAGCAGCTGTATCCAGTTGTCACTCTGGCAACTTTACACACTGATTCTTCATCTCACTCACTCCATTGCTGGTGTCTAACCTTCCTATACTCTGTAAAAAATGGACATTGGTTTGAGCTTGATTGCCTGCGAAGTCACAACAGATTATGTTTTCCTCCAGGCAGTTCAGAAACAGAGCACGTTTCTCCTTGCACAATCAATGTGATAGGCTGAGACTTTGGAGTGAATCGAAAGTATCTGTCATCGGGAAGATGCTTCTCTGGCTTCAAGCTGACTGGGCCTAGAAGAACAGCCCATACGCAAAAGAATGTAGAGGGAAGCAGGCTATGAACAATGGGCATTGAAAACATGAGTGGTATGCATTGTTCTGGGCAAGAGCAGCTAAAGAGAAACATCAGCAAACAGGACATCATCTATGTCATCAAGGTGATGCAGGCAGACTCTGCAACTATATTCATCACATTCTTTTCAGGTATCGTCGTCGTTTTGTGCCTTCAAATCGTTTCTGATTATGGCAATCCTAAGGTGAACCTATCATGAGGTTTTTCTGGGGCTGAGAGTGTCTGACTCTATGGGTTTCCATGGCTGAGTGGGAATTGAACCCTGGTCTCTAGGGTCATAGTCCAATGCTCAGACCACTACACAACGCTGACATGCTCCCTATAAAAGAACCACATACCCAATCATAACTACCATCTAGCTCATCTGCTTTGCTTTGTTGTTTCCCAGAGTTTTGGTGACCTCACCCATCAGCCCACTATGAGGGCTCTTTACCTTGCAATGGTTGTCATGAGGTTGTTTGTCACTGCCTTGAACATTGAAAGTAGGAACTGACCTTCTACAGAGCAGGAAGAAGTGGCAGTGACAGAGCTGACCAAGAAACTGGTTAGAGGTAAATCTGCCAGTATCATAATGTCTTTATACCAATCTTCACTGTATTCCCTATTTTCTATCACTCTATTCTGCTCTGTCTTGGTCAGTCCTCACCTGGAATCCTGTGTCCAGTTCTGGGCACCACAGTTCAGGAAGGATATTGACAAGCTGGAACATGTCCAGAGAAGGCCACCAAAATGGTAGAAGGCCTGGAAACCATGAAGCGCTATGAGGAGAGGCTTAGGGAACTGAGTGTGTTTAGTCTGAAGAAGAGATGATTAAGAGGTGACATGATAGCCATGTTTAAATGTTTGAAGGGATGTCATATGGGAGCAACCCTATTTTTTACTGCTCCAGAGACTAGGACATGGAGCAATGGATTCAAATTTCAAAGAGATTCCATCTAAAAATCAAGAAGAACTTCCTGATGGTAAGAACAGTTGAAAACTGGAATATGCTGCCTGCGAGTGTGGTGGAGTCTCCTTCTTTGGAGGTTTTAAACAGAGGCTGGATGGCCATCTGTTGAGGATACTTTGATGGCGTCTTCCTGCACGTCAGGGGACTGGACTCGATGGCCCTTGTGGTCTCTTACAACTCTATGGCCCTTTTTGCACACCATTTCCCACACAAAGTGGCCACGGGAGTGCTGCGGGATTGCGAACACGGTTCCGCATCACATTCTCGCGATTGCGCGGCGTTCCCATAGCGATCCCGTGGCAATCGATTATGTCATTTTCGGCTCTTTGCCAAAAATGACCCATGATTGCACATTCCTCCCACATCCCTCCTGCACTTACCTGGTATGCGGAACCTCAGGAAGTATGAAAGCCGTGTTTCCTCCTCCAGCGCAACCTGGGAAAGTACCTGGCGGAAGGAAGGGGCGGAGCTATCTCGCTTCCTTCCGTCCAGCATGGAGCTACTGCGGAGGGAAGCACAGGAGATGCGATTCCCTCCTGCAAGAGGCTTTTTGCGTGATCGCCACCCGATGGCACCGTGAACAAGGTAAGGTGCGAAAAGGGCCTATGATTCTATGATTCAGTGTGACCACACTCAACATCCTGCGTAGAGTAAGGGTCAGCGCACCTCAAAAAAGACATTATAGAGGTGGAGAAAAGTGCAGAAGGGACCATGAACATGGGCAAGAAAGTTGGTGGAGCAGTTCTGTCAAGAGGAAACTTGACAACACAAGGGCCTAGATCCTGTTTGTACTCTCAGCTAGAGGAAACCCATTGAATCAATAGATTGACTCAACATTCAGCAATTGATTCGACACGTCTGCTCTAGATGAGACGACCAATGTGATTCAGACCATGCCAGAGATATATAAAATCATGTATGGTGGGGAGGAAGTGGAGAGAGAACTTATTTTCCCTTTCGTAAATTACTAGAACCCAAAGAGGTCATCCACTGAAGGCGAACGGTGGGGAATTTAGGACAAACCGAAGGACGTATTTCTTCCATAAGAAGAACTGTTGAGAATGCAACCACAAGACGAAGTGGTGGCCACCAACTGAGCTTCAAAAATGGAAAGATTTGTAGAAGACTGTGGGATAGGCCAGACATGCTTTGAGGGTCTTAAGAAATGTAAAACTGTTTCTAAGTTAGTAAGTGAATAGTACTAGAATTGTCTCCAGCTTCTCTCATTCAAATACATTTCCTTATTACGTTGATGCCAATGCCTCTCAAAGGCATTTTTGTGATGTAACTAAGGTACTACACGTCCCATTCTAAGCATGCTGGTACATTCCTTTTGGTGTCAACCTATTAACTTGCCACCGGAGGGCACTGCTGGCCTTCACAGCTTCCCATGGGAATAAGGAAAGGATGACTCACTCGCGCAGTGAATCACATCAGAAGTCAGGTGACTCAACAAGCCAGTAGCCTCAACCGGCCACTAACCTGGTCTCATAAAGCTTTTAAGCCTCTGAAACAAGCGTGAGAGTGAACCTGAGCGTTTTCAATCCGTCTTTTCCACTTAGTGGCCTTTCTGAATCCTTGCTGTCTGCTTAGTAGGCAATTATCATTGAATGAAAACTTGTAGAGTTGGAAGGACCTCTAAGAGCTGTCTACTACAATCTCTTGACAGTGCAGGAACCCCTTGCTAAAGCGTTCCATACATGACACCATACTCCTATTGAGGCCGCCAAGAATCACATTGGCTTTTTTCAGCTACTGCATCACATTGCTGACTCATGTTCAACTCGTGGTCTACTAAGATTCCTAGATCCCTTTCACATATACTGTGGTCAAGCCACGAGTTACCCATCTTACCTCTGTGCATTGCTTTATTTCTGCCCAAGTGTAGTGCCTTACACTTTTCGAGTTGAAATTCATTTTGAAGGCGGCTATCATGTGTTCTCCCAATTTCTTCTCCAGTGTAGACACACTCGTTTTCTTCATGAAGTTTATTTTCATAAAGCTGACCATTATGATCTTTCTCATCACAAACCAGTCTAATGACTGCATCCTTCTTAAACTGAGGCCATTTCTGCACTAGACTGTTATAGCACTATTATTCCGCTTTCAACGTTCTATGGAATCCTGGGGTTTGCAGTTTAGGGAGGGGCCAGGCCAGGCCCCTCCCTAAACTGCAAATCCCAGGATTCCATAGGACGTTGAAAGCGGAATAATAGCGCTATAACAGTCTAGTGCGGAAATGGCCTGAGATTCCCAGAACTAGACACGGTGGTCCAGAAGACATCTAATTAATCCAGAATAAATGAAATGATCACACTCTGTTACGTAGACCAAAGCAGAATAGGGTGGTACTTTTACTTCCCTTGACCTAGACATTGTACTCCTATTGAGGCAGCCCAGAATCACACTGGCTTCTCTCTAGGTTGTCGTCCAAACTTTAAAGAGGCTCTCCAAGGTAGTGGATTTAGTTTGGAAGTGAGGTTTGGGACCTTTGAAGTACATATTAAAATCCAAAACAGATTCATTCCCAACTGCTACAGCTTATGGTCTGACAAAGCCTTGCTGGCCCAAACTTAACGCTGCTGGTGTGCCCACCCTTTCATTATTGTAACAATTTCACCTATGAATTGCACTGTTGTTTGCTTTGTAATAATCACCACATTCCCAAATGCTAAAGTGCCACCCTATTGTCTGATTGCTAATTCTCCGTCGTGCCATCGTAATCACCCTCTTTGGTAACTGTGACTTTTAGAAATGGATGAACAAAAGAAAGGGAGATAAAATATACATCAAAACATTATTTACACACACACACACACACACACGCATATATGTATATAAACAATACCTATATTTCAAAATCAGAAATGGACCTTTAGGTACTTCCTGTTTGCTTGTTTTCATAGTGGGGCATTATCAACAGTCTGTGAGGCTGTCAAAAAGTCCTAGGGGAGAAAATTGGCCACTGGTCCCACCCTGTTATAGCTTTCACTTCTGGCTATGAAGACCAACGGGTGAGCAAGGGCAAAGCTTCCTCCATGCTTTTTCAGTGAACTGGCAACCTGTGCACTGGGCACTGCTGAAGTTAGGTGGATCTGAAATTGGCTGAAAGACAAAATCCAGAGAGTATTGACCAATGGTTGCTCTTCATCTTGGAGAGAAGTGATTAGTAGGTTGCCTCAGGGTTCTCTCTCTTGAGCCTGGTGGGGTTTAACATCTTTATAAATGACTTAGATCACAGAACAAGGCATGCTTATTAAATTTGCAGAAGACACCAAATTAAGAGGAGTAACATAAATCCCTGAGAGCCAGCATGGTGTGGTGGTTTGAGCATTGCACTACAACCCTGGACCCCGCTTGGCCATGGAAACCCACTGGGTGACATTGGGCATGTCACACACTCTCAGCTCCAGGAAACCCCATGATAGGTTTACTTTAGGGTCACCATAAGTCATAAATAACTTGAAGGCACACAACAACAACAACAACAACAACAACAATTTAAAATCCAGAGGACAGGATCAGAATTTAAAATGACCTTAACATATTGGTGATCTGGACCAAAATGAATTTCAGTGGGGATAAATGTAAGGTACTACATCTAGGCAAGAAAAATGAAAGGCACAAATATAGGATGAGTGACATCTGGTTTGAAAATCATACATGTAAAAAGGATCTAAGGATCTTAATAGACCACTAGCTAAACACGAGTCAACAGTGTGATACAGCAGCCACAAAAGCGAATATTGCAAGCTGGAATATGTCCAGAGAAGGGTGACCAAGATGATCAAAGTTCTGGGAACCAAGCCAAATGAAGAATGACTTAAGGAGCTGGATATGTTTAGCTTGGAGAAGAGAAGACTGAGAAATGACGTGAAAGCTATGTTTAAATATCAGAAGGGATGTCATGTAGAAGATGGAGCCACCTTGTTTTCTGCTGATGCAGAGACTAGAATGTGAATCAATGGATTCAAATTACAAGAAAACCATAAGGAAGAACATATTTCCTATAAGAGCTGTTCAACAGTAGAATAGGTTGCCGGGGTGGTGATGGTGGACTGTCTTTCTTTGGAGGCCTTTAACCAGAGTTTGGATGAGCATCCTTCAGAAATGCTTTAGTTATGTATCCTGCATGGTCTTTCAGTTCTAAGATTCAATGATTCTATGAGCCCCTAATACTGGTGTAGCTAAACAGTGCCAAGGAGGACGGGGTTGCAAAAGGGTGAGAGCATTATTTGAAAATAATAAGAAATAATTGATTAATAGCTAAGTCAAGCTACATAGAGAGTTACTAACAAAGAAAAATAAAGGGCTAGGTAGGTGAAAAGTAAATGCTAGTTCTTGCAAAAGTAAATAAGGGAAGTTTCCTTGCTGGATCGGAAAAACAAGAAAGCAGCTGCTGACAGTTGGGGAATGGGGAACAAAAGGGACAGGGACTGTCTGAAATGTGGTTAGTTTTCTGGTCTTCAGCATCTGGAGACATCTGGAATAGAACAAGGGAGGGGGAGCAATCACAGGAGCTGAACTTTTGTGACCTAAAGGCCGATTAAGGTTCATTATAATATTAACTTACACACCCACAAGCTGGGGTCTGGTATTATAATTTGGGACCACCAATATGGGCCCTTTTCGCACGGCGTTTTTAAAGCATATTAGGCACGCTCCGTCCCCTCTTCATGAGCTGTTGTACTGCATGACGTTCTGGCGAACCAGGTGCTATCACAGCCATGGACAGTGCCGATAGCGCGTTTTCTTATTTTCGCCTGAAATAACCTCCCTTTCACGCATCGGTCGCGCGACCAGAGGGCCGACGGAGCCGTCGTCCGGTGTGCTTCCAGAAAGGACCCGGGAGTGGGCGGGGTGTGGGCAGTCCCTGCTGCCTGTCCCTCACGCAGCAACTCCCAGGGGACGCTCCTCCCACCAGCAGGCTGACCGCTGCCCCCGTCGCAGCAGGGAACACTGCACGACACGTCGCCACGAGAGGCCACCCCGGGGCTGCGTCGCCACTCACACTCGAGACGGCAGCAGCCCCCGGGGTCCGGCCGACTGTGTTTCTTTTTAAAAAACCCGGCGCTATCGTTAGCACGTTACCAACGTAGTACGAAACAGCCTGTTGGCAGGATCTATCGTGCTAATGTTAGCACGATAGACGGCAAAAAAAAGAAAAAGAAAAGAAACGCCACCACCCAATCAGGGGCGGTGGGGCAGGGACAAGGCGGGACCTAGGCGTGGCCCAGGACGCCGACATGCGGACAAGCCACCGGGTGGGGACGTGCTCTCTCGCCAATGCCCTGCTGTATGCGGACTGCAAGGGGGTCTCTACTGAGCCTCTTGCAATATTAGCAATATCGTGAGGGCTCTGGTTCGTCGCGCTATCAAGGTAAGGTGCGGAAAGGGCCATGGACACGCGCAATGCTGGAACGCTGACATAATGTATTCATGACATAGACCCTTTCCGCACGTTACCTTATCGCGGAGGTGGGGGGTGCCGTTCGCGGAAGCAGGCTCTTGCGCGAGGCGCTCTCTTCGCTGCTCCTTCGTCCCACAGCTGGGTTCCTGGTTGCGTGACCGTCCTTCCGCAGTGCAGCCTGGGAGCTGTAGGCTGCGCTGGGGGAGGAAGCGCGACCGGCGCGCCTGGGACGACGTACCGCAGGGCAGGTAAGTGTGTGCAGGCCCCGGGAGCCTTGCGCCACCGCACAGCATTTTCGGCTTGAAGCCGAAAATAAAAAAAATGCATGCGAGGTTCGCATTAGGCTTGTGAGCGTCGCGTAAATGGGAGTGTGTCGTACGGACCACCGCTCCGATTTATGCGGCGCTCAAGGGGCCCTCTCGCAAAAGAAACTGCGTGCAAAAAGGGCCATAGTTTCCTATACGTATGGATTTCAATTGGCCAATTAACCAGCATTTCTGCTTTTGTACGAGGCTTGGCAGAGTATAACATTACCTTTGTGTTGCCATGTTCTTTCAAGCAGTATGTTCTTGAGTGCCTTGGTGTACTAACTGCTCCCCTCTTGTACAAGAGAAAATAAATTTTTTAGAAATTTTACTGCTAACCCTGGCGTGGTCTAAATTCATTGCTGTAACAAAAGGAGAAGACAAACAATGTGGAGGGAAAGAGGCCGTGAACAATGCCCATTGAAAACACAGTTTGTATACATCATTCTGGGCACGAGCAGGCAAAAGAAGTCTCTTGAAGTACAACAGGATCCACGTCACACCAGGCTCATGATGACGCAGGCATGCATCCTTTGCATTGCACATTGCATTCCTTTCAGGTGTGCTCCCTATAAAAGAGCTCAGCCCCCAGTTCCAATCACCACTGAGTCTTCAGCTCACCTGATTTCATTTGGTATTTCTCAGAGTTCTGAGGATCTCACCCATCAGTCCACCATGAGAGCTCTTTACCTTGCCATCGTTGTCATGATGTTGGTCGCTACTGCTATGAACGTTGAAGGTAGGAACCAAACTTCTATGGGGCAGGAAAGTACAGACAGTGCTACAGAAGAAGGGTTGAAGTTGCATCTCTTTGGCAGTTCAGCTCAAGGAAGTAGGGCTGGTTCTATCATTAGACAGAGTGAGTCATCTGCGTTGGATAACAAGAGGATGTAAGGCGACCAGAGCAGTCCCCTGGCTTCTTCTCCTGAGCCTTATCTCACCCCACTTTGGTATTCCTTTGTGTTGGAGAAACCTGCTGTGGGTGGTCCCTCCAATGACATCTCTTGCATTCCCTAAACTGCTCTGCTCCTGGGGTGGCTGCTGGAGTTCATGTTGGGGTGAATCTGCCCTTGGTTTTATTGCAAACTTTAATAGTATTATCCTGGCTGCTGAACCTATGTGGGTGGTAGGGTTCACCTTGGATATTCCTTTTAGAATCTTTTAAAAGGGCACCTGGGACAATCTGGCATAAGACCCAGAGCAAACTCACAGCGACCTAGAGTTGCAAGTCACTGGCCACCGCTGGTGCCTTCAGGTAAGGTTGCCAGGTGTCCCTTATTGTAAGGGACATTCAGTTGGTGCCTATTCTTCCTCCTGCAGGCCAAGCAACACATTCACTGGTCTGAGCGTTGGACTATGAACCCGGAGACCAAGCTCTGATTGGTGACTTGGGTGACCTTGGGTGCATCACACACTCTCAGCCCCAGAAAACCCTATGATAGATTCACCTTAGGGCCACTATAAGTTGGAAGCAGCTTGAGGGCACACAACTATACCACAGCAGCAACAACAATTTACACCCCACTTTCACCCCAAAATTGGGACTCAAAGCAGCTCACAATTTGAAAAAACAATACAATTAAACAACATACAGAATAGAATTCTATGGGGTAGGAAGAATGAACAGTGCTAGAGAAGGAGGACTGAAGCTCTTTCTCTTTGGAGGCTCAACTAATCATTCTATATTAATTTAATAATTTAATCATTCTGTATTAAAATAGAATTAAACTATGGGCAGTATTAAAACAATCACAGTATGATAAAAGAACTAAATTAAATTTAAAAAGATTTTTAAAAACTCTTTAGAACAACAATTAAAACAATACAGCACACCCTAGCCCTTTCTTTAAAAACTTTCTGTTTAAAAAGCTGGTCTGGAAAAAAATGGGTCTCAGGACAACAACAAGGGGGCCATTCTGGGAAGGGAGTTCCAGAGTCTAGGGGCAGCCACCAAGAAGGTCCTCTCTTGTGAGCCCATTAACTGTGTTTGAGATGTTGGTGGACCTGAGAGAAGGGCCTCTCTGGATGATCTCAGAGCCCACGCCAGCTCATACAGGAAGACATAGGCCATTTCCGCACTAGCCTGTTATAGCGCTATGATTCCACTTGCAACATCCTATGGAATCCTGGGGTTTGCAGTTTTGGGAGGGGCCATCCGGCCCCTCCCAAAACTGCAAACCCCAGGATTCCATAGGATGTTGCAAGTGGAATCATAGCGCTATAACAGGCTAGTGTGGAAATGGCCACAGCCTGGCAGATAGCCTGGATCTGAGCCACATAGAGCTTTAGGGGTCATACCCAGCAAATTCTTCTCCTATGACGGCTGATAGCCTGCCACCCAGGGACTTGGGGGACTCCTGAAAGATTTAAGATTTCAGAATAACCTTAAACCCTTACAAGACTCGATTGCCTGCCTCACATGTGCCAACCAGTCTTGCGTTAGCCGGTGATGAGGTTGCAAGGTTTCCAAATTAGCTTTTCTTTGCCTTGGCCAGCTACTGATTTGCTCAGTGGTAGGCAAGATTCCTAAAGAAAGGAAAAGGTACACAGTAATACCTAATCTTTGCAAATTGATAGGCAATTTATTCCAAGCGGTAACACCCTGGCCAGAGAACGAAGAATGCAGTATATGGGCTGGACAGTTTAAAACAATAGTCCTGTGGACCCTGAAAGACTAAAACACTTTATTATTATCACTACTTCCTAATTATCTACCATGCATGTCATTCATTGTACGGTCATCCCTCTACATTCGCTAGGGTTGGGGGCACAGAACGCTCATGAAAGTGAAAAAACCGTGAATAACTCTAGGAGACGTCCAAGTTACCCTATCCTAAACTGCCCTGCTTAGGTCTTACAAGTTCAGGGATGTGTCTTCCTTGATTGAGTCTATCCATCTGCAATGCAGTCTTCCTCTTTTTCTATGACCTTCTACCATCCCAAGTATTATTGCCTTTTCTAGAGAGTCAGGTCTTCTCATGATATGGACCAAGTAGAACAGCTTCAGTTTAGTCATCTTACCTTCTAGGAAGAGTTCAGGCTTGATTTGCTCTAAGAGCTATTCATTGGTCTTTTTAGCCGTCCAGGGTATGCGTAAAATTCTTCTCCAGCACTACGTTTCGAAGGAGTTGAATTACTTCCTATCAGTTTTCTTTACTCTCCAGCCTTCACAACCATACTAGAAAACTGGAAATACAATGGCCTAGACAATCCTAATTTTAGTATTCAATGATGTATCTTTACGCTTGAGCATCTTGTCTAGTTCCTTCATAGCTGGCCTTCCAAGGCCTAGAAGACCTAGAAGGTTAAGAGGGGACATGATAGCTACGTTTAAATATTTGAAGGGATGCCATGTAGAGGAGGGAGAGGGCTTGTTTTCTGCTGCTCCAGAGACCAGGACAAGGAGCAATGGATTCAAGCTGCAGGAAAGGAGATTCCACCTGAACCTCAGGAGGAACTTCCTGACGGTCAGGGCTGTCCGGCAGTGGAATATGCTGCTGCGGAGTGTGGTGGAGTCTCCTTCTTTGGAGGTTTTTAAGCAGAGGCTGGATGGCCATCTGTCGGGAGTGCTTTGAGGGTGTTCCTGCATGGCAGGGGGTTGGACTGGATGGCCCGTGTGGTCTCTTCCAACTCTACATTTCTATGATTTCCTTTCTTGACTTCAGTCTCCATTTTGAATAATGACTGAGCCAATGTATGGATAATCTTGAACTGTTTCAATGTCTTGAAAGCTGAGTGGTGGAATGCTCAAGCAGAAGAAGCCTTCCACGAAATGTTAACAGCATATTTTGATCTCCTCAGCCACAAGGGCTCAACAGTCACAAGTTGGGTGAGATGGCCTTTGCGGTCCCTTCCAGCTCTATGATTCTGTGATAGGCAAGTGTAGGCGGAGGAATGTAGAAATAGAAAGTGTGGGGCCTGATAGATCAAAGAGTGGAGACCAGGATGGAGGTGGAACCTAGCAGCATGGGGTGGGGTCAGAAGACAGCAGCTCGAAAGCTCCGAAGAAGATAAAAGCCTGAAAACTCCAGATTGCATGCTGAGACTATAGGTGCTCACTTCCAGAGCATGGCCATTTCTGCATTACACTGCTATAATGCTATTACTCCACTTTCAACATCCTATGGAATCCTGGGGTTTGCAGTTGAGGGAGGGGCCTCAGTAAACTACAAACCCCAGAATTTCACAGGATGTTGAAAGTGGAAGGGAGGAAATGGCCCATATTCCAGCCTAATCTACCCTGCAGGACTGTTGTAAGGCTGTAAAGCTGAGGGAGAAAGCAACTGACCTGAGTGCTGAGTTGAGGCCAGCAATGTGAAGGGAGGAGCTGGGAAAGGCTGGCCAAAGGCAGCCAATCAGAGCTCGGGGAATGCAGTGAAGGCGGGGCCTGCAGGAAGGAAATGTTATAGAAACTGTGGCTTGTCTCTGTAGGAGGCCGAGAGGGGAAAGATGGTCTAGAGATAGAGGATGGATGGAGCAGAGAGAGGAGAGTTAGCCGGAGGGAAGAACTAACTCTGGTCTTGGGGAGCTAGGAATGATTGAGAAATTCAAGCAATAACATGTTATTTTCTGCATCTTAATAAACTTCCACTTGTTATTCATTGTTTAAGTTGTCTCTGGTGGTATCAAGCATGGTAAAGAGTCGGATCATGCTTACCAGAGCAGGCATGGTGTCATGGCCTGAGAGCTGGAGACCAGGGTTCGATTCCTTCCTCAGCCGTGGAAACCCACTGGGTGACCTTGGGTGTGTGGCCACACAGTCTCAGCCCCAGGAAACCCTGCCTTAGGGTCAACGTAAGTCAGAAATGACTTGAAGGCACACAGCAACAACATCCTTACCACAAGGAACCCACAAAACAGTGCAGACATTGATCCACAATAGGGGGTCACCTTGAGGCTGAAGTACCCAATCCAGAAGGGATTAAGAGGGGGAAAAGACAAAGTGAGTGATAGGAACCCGGGTTGGAACTGAGGGGCCAAGTAGTATCTGCTGCAGAACCCAATGTGGTGCATTTCTGTTCACAAAAGATATCTAACGGGACAGATGAGAAAACTGCACTGGACTGTCACGTCATTTCTGTTCATCTGGTAAACCTGGCAGGTGAAATTAAAAATAAACCCCATTCTAAATTAACATTTAAGACCATTAGCTGCAAGCCTATACTCACTTCTCTGGGACTAAGTCCAACTGAACTCAGCAGGGCGTACTTTGAGTCGATGCATGTTGGATTGCACTGTTTAAAAAGAAAAAGAAAAACAAACCGCAGTATCCAGTTGCCTCTTTAACTGTTAAGGTGGTATGGGAGAAATTAAAATTTAATATTTGAATTTTTGCAACTCCTTTTTAGTCATGAGCACCCACTCAAAAATGGCCCTCATCAAAATTTCCATTACCACTGTCAGAGCATACTGCAAAAGATTCAAATCTCAGCTACTCAGAGTGAGGGCAGTTGGTCATACATGTGGTGGAGATACAAATTCAGCTCTCAGTAGAACCCAGGTTTAAAGGGAGAACCCAGAAACCTCACCCTGGGCTGTTTCATCTCTGCTTATTTGGCAAGACTTGTGCCACTGCAGTGGTCTGTACACAAGAAGATGCTTCTATTCTGTTTCAGTTGTGGAATTTGTCTTCTTTCTGCAGGATATAAACGTCCCCCAAGCTGTGTGTGGGCAGGAGGGATCTGCCGCAAAGTGTGTGAGAAGAACGAGCATTCCCACCCTGGCTATGACTGCTACCCCTGCTGTTTCCCCCCCAAGAAGGGCTGAAGAGGAAGGAGGGGGCTGTCCTACCGGCTGAGAAGGGCCAAGAGGAGGTGACACCACTGCTCAGCTGTCAAGAAAGCATCATGTCTGGCCTTCCTCAATAAATGCACATGAATGCTTAAGTTGTCTCCTGTGTCCTTCTTTGCAGGGGACTATAGTCATTGTCCTTGGCTTCCATACTAGTGGGCTGAGGTGAATAAAGGAGCTATCCAGAGTGAACCTGTTGTGAGGATAGAATTCAGCACCTAGGACAGCTCATTTAAAACCTGAAGCAAAATCCAGATTATTGCACCAACAACATGGCAGCTCTTGGCTGCCTCTGATTGGGGAGAGGAGAGAAGCGGGAAATGGAGGGGAGAGTTTGATGATAATGATGATGATGGTGGTGATGACGATGATGACAATGACATTTATTTATATCCCACCTTTTTCCAGTTTGGGACTGAAGGCAGCTTAAAACAGTTAACGCATAGCTAAAAATTTACAGTATACAATGGGTCCAAAGCAATTAAGCTATCATTAAATGAAGAACACAAATGGTTTAAACAAACAGCAAAAATAAGTGAGAGTCCAGCACATTAGATAAGGCCTGTTTTTAAAAAATAACAAAATAAAAAAAAGACATTTTAAAAAAATTAAAAATCAATTCTCAAAGGCCTGCCGGAATAAAAAGATTTTCACTGGCCTGTGAAAAAAGAATAAGGAGGGGAGATTCAGAGCTTATGGAAGGCCACAAGAAGATCTTTCCCTTGTTCCCATCAGAGGTACCACTGTGAGTGGTAGAACCAAGAGAAGGACCTCTCCAAAAGATCTCCATAGCCAGGCTCATATAGGGAGAGAAAGTCCTTCAGATTACCTGAACCTGACCGTATAAGTGATAGCCAGCACCTTGAGTTTCTGCCCGGAAACAGAAGCACCCAGTGGAGCTATTACAAGGGAGTTGTGTGATACCTGTAACCAGCCCGTTAACAATCTGGCTGCAGCTCCTTGGACCAGCTAAAGTTTCTCAGCACTCTTCAAGGGCTGCCCCACATAGAGTCCATAACAGTTATCCAAAGAAGATGCAACTGAAGCACGTGTCACCACAATCGAGTCTGGTGTCTCCAGGAATGGGTGCAGCTGGCTCACTAGCTACCTTCAAGCTAAACATACTTTTAACTATTCTTCATAGGACTTGTCTTTCAGACCTTTTACTGTTTTGATTGCTGTTCTCTGGATGTTAGTCTCTCAATGTTGTTTGTAGAACTGGGAATCAAGAATTATAGAATCCTGGAGTTGGAAAGAACTCCAACAGCCCTCTAGTCTAACCGTTTGCCAAGGGACAAAAATCACAGATAAAACACTTAGGAAAGATGGTCATCCAACTTATGTTTAAAAATGCCCAACAAAGAAGATGCCATCATCTTACAACGTGGTCTGTTCCACTGTTAAATGGCTCTCACCTTCAGGAAGATCTCACTGATGTTGACTTGGAATCTCCTTTCTTGTTATTTGAATCCATTAGTTCTTATTCTCCAGAGCAGCAGGAAGCAAGCTCCCTCCATCTTCCATACAACAGCACTTCATATAGTTATCATCTCTCCAGGCAGTCTTGTCTTCTCCAGGTGAAGCATACCCAACGCCATCAATCATTCCTCACAAGGCTGTTGATTTCTAGACCCTTGACTCATCATGGTTGCCCTCTTGTGATGAATGTTAGCGACCAACTTTGGAAGCTTAAAAAAAAAGAGATAAATTCATGGCAATCGAGGCTATCAGCGGGTACTAATGATGGAATACCCTTCAATACTTCACAGAAGAAAACTGGGACACATGCAGCCAAGCAACATCAAAGTGTGGTCAAAGTGGCAAAAATTATTAATGAAGAACATACAGACTTGGAATGGCCAAAGCAACTTGCTTTTGCCTGAGCCTACTGGGAAGGGCAGGACTCAGTCTCCCATAACCTCTCCCTTCAGGCTAAATTAATTGAGTGCAGCCTACTTTTGTACTTTGAACTCAGTTTGCACCAACAGAAGTAAGCTGAGAACAAAGGGGGGAAGTAGGAAGAGGAGAGGGAAACTGGGACATTTTATTTTTTAAAAAATTAATTTTTTATTTAAATTTTCAATGAAAAAACAATTAAAAAAACCGTCCCCGCTTTCAGACATCAATTTTTTCCCAGTTGAATCTGAGTTTAACATTCCATTCCGTATCAACATTCAGTTCCGTACGTTATCTCTATTTTACAACAATCGTAAACTATTACTTTTAGCTTATATTTAACTATTTACATTTTATCATTTATCGCCTCATTTTGTCTTCCTCCTTTCTCACAACCTTCTTTCTTTCCCCCTATTTCATTCTTTTATCCAATGCAATACCTCTCGCCATTCTCTTTCAAAGCCCTGGATTGGCTTAGAAACTGGGACATTTTAAAAGCAGCTGAAAAAGTGGGACAAGAGAGGATTAATTAGAACAGCCAGCACCAAATTGGGACAATTGGAGTGTATGTCATGGATAGCTATGCCTCATCTCTGTTGTCAGAGGCTGCAGATATCAGTATATTGTCTAACCAGAGGACACAAGTGGAAGCTTCCTGTCACACTCAAGTCCTGTTTGCATTCTTCCTAGAAGCATTTGTTTAGTTGTGGCAACCAAATACTGAGGCAGACAGGTTTTTTGACAGATTGGAAAGTTGGGCCAACACTAATAAAATGAATTTCAGTAGGGGTTGATGAATGGTACTGTATCTAGGCAGGAAAAATGAAATGCACAAATGTATGATGGGTGACACCAGGCTTGAAAGTAGGACATGGGAAAAAGAGCTAGGACAACTTGCAAGCTAAACATGAATCAACAGTGTGATGCAGCAGATAAAAAAAAGGCCAATGCAGTTTTAGGTTGCATCAAAGGAGTATAGAGTCCAGCTAAAAGGAAGTAGTTGGGCTACTTTGTTCTGCTTTGGTGAGAGCTCACCTTGCAAATCGTCCAGTTCTGGGCACCACAGTTCAAGAAGGGATACTGTTTTAGAAGACCTTGGACTACAATTCCCAGAGTTCCATACGATCGGTTATGCTGACTGGGGACATCTAAGGCTGCAAGTCCAAAACATCTGGAAACCCAAAGGTCCTCCATCATTAGCCCTGAGCCCATTTAAAGCTTTAGTATCCAAAAGCATGGCTAGGGAAAGGAGTGACCAGAGCCATTCAGATGTTATTTTACACCTCCCTCCAACCCTAGCTAGCGATGTCCAGTGGCAGTGAATTATCTGAGCTGTCGACCAAAAGACATTTGGAGTGATACAATTGCCCAGTGATGCTGAGGAACGGTTGTCCAACGGTATTTGTGGCATATCACTATCCTCAAGGCTAGATTATTAAAGGTGAGGTTGGAGAAAATGCTCCAAAACTCTTGTCTGGGTCAAAAGGCCTCTTTCTCTCATACCTCCACATCCATTCACACGCTTCTTGTGCTGTGATGCTCCCAGGAGGGAAATGCTCATGGGAAATTAAGGGCTATAGATCCTCTCCTCCATCCTCTGTAAAGGTTGCTACCATTTACTGCCCACCCCAGCCCACTTCCTAGCTGCATTGTGCATGTGGAGGGGTGTGTGTGCTGTAGGATCAGTACCATCTCAGGTCCCGAGAATTCATGATACATTAGACATGATACCTTAAGCATCAACCACAGTTGTACAAGGTATGCCATTCACACAAAAAACACCAAATCTAATAAGTGACGGAAACATATACACTTTTCAAGGTAGTGCTCTCACCCTGAGATTCCTCCCCCTCAGGACACCGGAGATCCCTGACTCTGACGCTTAAGGTCGGGCCCTGAGCTCTACGAACCCTAGGAGATAGACAGCACATTGGATGTATTGCTTCAGAGTCCATTTCTGCACTATACCATTATAGTGCTATTATTCCACTTTCAACATCCTGTGGAATTCTGGGGTTTGTAGTTTACTGAGGCCCAGGAAATAGAGATCATTTGCTGTTTACAGTTTCTATCTGGGTATGGGTTCAAAGGCCTCATGGTGCCTAGGGAGATGATGTGACAATGGTTGATGCCCGGGAGCATCCAGCATCAGCAGGAAGGATCAGAGAGTGGGGAATGTGAAACTAACAGGAAGAGAACAATCGGTCAAGATAAGAACACAGACACTGTCCAAGTTTTCAGGATGAAGGTATGTGAACAGCAGGAGTGCCTGGGATACCTGGGGGGTCTGGGGGGTTTAGGTGACATTTACAACTTTTGCCAGTCATTGCTGTTTGCACCTGAATTTGTATGTCAAGGTATAAAGCCTGCTACCATAGAACATATGCCAGTTTTAGCAACTTTTGAAAGGCCATATCCGGACTAGCCTGTTACAGTGCTATTATTCCACTCTCAACATCCTATGGAATCCTGGGGTTTGCAGTTTAGGGAGGGGCCTTTGAGGCCCCTCCCTAAACTGCAAACCCCAGGATTCCATAGGATGTCGAGAGTGGAATAATAGCATTGTAACAGGCTAGTGTGGAAATGGCCGAAGTTGCTGTGTTGTTTGCCAGTTCCTAAATAAACGTTGCTGCTAGAAGTCTAAGGCCATTTCCGCACAGGGTATTTGAAACGGTGCAGTCCGTCCTCCAGGGAGGACGTCTGCACCTGGGAGCGGACTGGGTACGGACTATTTAACATAGATCCGCACCTCAGCCTGCTCCGGAACGACCCCAAGTGGTCGTCCAGCAGGCTTCTGAAAAACCTGTTTCTTTCAATCTTTCAAAAGCACGGAGCGCACCAGTGCGAGCCTGCTCCCTTGCGCAGATTTGCAGGCTTGCACCAATGCGAGCCTGTGATCTGCCGGGGGCGGGCTTTAGGCTGGCAAGCTTCAGCGGTTGGTCGAGACCCTCGACCAACCAGAAGCCGCCATTTTCGATGCCGGAGCAGCGCGGAGCGATGAGCACACGCTGCTCCGGAGCAGCCTGGACCGGACTGGGCAGCCGTAAGACCCGATCAGTAGCGGCGAGGGGCGATTCCCTCACCCCATACAGAAATGGCCTGAGTGTTTTTTTCCTGGGGAAAGCAAATTAGCCCACACGTGATACTTGGCAGGGATTCACACTGAGAGCTCTTTCTGAAGGTATTCTTTAAACTTTAATACATTTAACAATCACACAATTTGTAGCGCTGTCATGGGAGTGAAGAGAATTCCCAACACCTTCACCAATTTATGTACACCTAGGATGTTTTGGGAGAAGCTGTAATAATTAAATTGCAATTGAATGTGAGCGAGATTTCTGTAAGAGCCAGCATGGTGTCTTGGTTTGAACGTTGAACTACGACTCCAGAGTTGTTGTTGTGTGCCTTCAAGTTGTTTCTGAGTTATGGCAACCCTAAAGCAAATATATCATAGGGGTTTCTTAGCAAGGTATGCCCTTGCCTTCTTCTGAGACTGAGAGTGTGTGACTTGCCAAAAGTCACCCAGTAGGTTTGCGTGGCTGATCAGGAATTCAAGCCCTGGTCTCCAGAGTTTAGCTGAGGGTCATCATAAGTCAGAAAGAACTTGAAGGCACATAGCAACACAACTCCAGAGTCATAGTCCAACACTATATCATGCTGGCTCTCAGGACTCTGGAAGTCAGGGTTCAAATCCCCAATCAGCCATGGAAACCCACTGGGTGACCTAGAACATCTCACACCCTCTCAGCCTCAGAGGATGGCAAAGCCAAACTCCCTCTGGACAAATCTTTGTGATAACATCTGTGAGGCCTCCCTTGGGGTTGACATAAGTCAGAAACAACTTGAAGATACTCAAGACTCAATGAAGGAAGACACATCCCTGAATCTGCAAGGCCCGAGCAGGGCGGTTGAGGATAGGGTGATCCAAAGGGTAACCGTAAGTCAAAGTCAACCTGGCAGCAGTTAACAGCAACATGTCAGGAAAGAGGAAGGCAGATAGATGAGGAAGGTGGCCTGAAAATTACTCCAGCAGAGCTTCGCTGTCAGGTAGCCCTCCATCTTTCAGTTATGGGACATGTAGTAGGAGTTAATTAGCTGCTTGCTTGTAACAAGGTATGAGAATCAGAGACCGTTAGGTAAACAAAGCTAGGAATGTAGAGATAAGCGCTGCCAAGCTGAAACCTGAGCTTCAAGGTCTCTTGCAGGTGGGATGGGAAACTATTTGCTTTTAATGTTTGGATTTTGCTAATTGCCTTCAGTTCGCTCACTGAAGTCCTGTACTATGTATCACACTGCTAATAGATAGTGTATTAGCACTGTTACATTTGTGTGTGTGAATTCAGTTCCTGACATTCGCTCTCGGCCAGGATTTGGAGTCAAAGCTTTTCAGAATCAAACCTTGAATGTCAGAAGCTTTGTAAGGCCTATTGGTGTATTGGATTTGTGAATCACCCTTTGGCCATTCCCTTTGGGAGTTCTGACGGCTAGCAGTGCCCTCGTGTGGCAAGCTAACAGTCTGACACCAAGAGGAGCATATCTGAGTCCTTGATGTGGGAAGTCTGTTACCTTACTGCATTTCCACGCTAGAGTGGAGGAGTATTTCACTGTGTTTTATAAGCGGTGTTTTTTACTCCGATGTCCTCCAGTTTCTATTGAAGAAAAGCAGAGAAAATCATTTGTAGCTCCCACGTGTCAATTCCCCTGGAACTCTTATTCCTCTCCCTCGGTCCACTCTGCCACCACTGATTGGTCAATTTAATGCCCACCTCTGTGGTGTGAATCGATGTAGCCCTTCCACATGTAGGAAAAAACACTGTGAACCATTTTGGCTGATTTGTTTTGGAGTTTTTCCATTTTTACATTACACCGGTTTCACAGTGATGTGAACCGCTTTAAGAACTAAACACGTGCAGAACAAACTACGACAGAATGGCATCAAACTGATTTGACACGCGGATGTATTCGAGACACAACGATGCCACAGCGATGTATCTCCCTTGTGCAGAAAGGGCCTTAGTTACAACCTGAAAATGCATTTGAGAGGCTTAGGCCATTTCCGTACTAGGCTGTTATAGCGCGATGATTCCACTTTCAACATCCTATGGAATCCTGGGGTTTGCAGTTTCGGGAGGAGCCAGATGGCCCATCCTGAAACTGCAAACCCCAGGATTCCATAGGATGTTGAAAGTGGAATCATTGCGCTATAACAGCCTAGTGCGGAGATGTAAAGGTGGTGGTGGGAAAGCACTGAAATGCGAGGAGCTGGACAGAACTGGCAGAGTTTTAGTGCAACCTGATGGATTTCTTGAGATCCTCAGGCACTTCCCATTTCTTCCTAGGTTGTCTTTAAAGAAAACAAAATCAGCAATAAGAGTTTCTCAGGGGACCCTCAGGAGACCCTTGAGGCGAAATCAAGAGAGAAGAGCTATGCTAGATCAGACCAAAGGCCCCTTAGCTTCTGCATGCTGTTGCTCACTGTTGCCTGTTAGATGCTACAAACAAGTCAAGATGACAAGAAAGCCATCCTGCTCTTGCTTCTCAGCAACCAGCATGGACTGAGACCCCACTCACTTTGATACTTGCAGTTTTATGTAGGCATGAGGTGTCCTAGCCATTGGGAACTTTATCCTTCTTGTCTAATTTTACAAGCTCAGCTAGTGACCATCTCATCACTTCCTGATAGCAAATCTCATGGTTCTTTTCACAGCCTTTAATTTGTCCTAAACTTCCCACCATTTAGTTTCAGTGAATGAGCCTGGTGGTTTCTACTGTTTTATGACACTATCTCTTCACTAAGCATGATTCTACATGTCTTTTTGATATCCACAATTATTTCTCAGAAAGGAAAGAAGGCCATGAAGTCTATTATAGCAGTGACAACTACTGTTGACCCATGGAATCAGCAGAATGGTGTCTCAACACTTATGTAAAATCCATTGATTCAGGGAGTCTCATCTAGTTGGGACTACCAACAGGATTCAGGCCCAAGTAAATTTTTCTCTTGAAGAAACTGCTCCAGCAACTTTCCTGGTTACTTTCTTGGCTCCCTTCTATACCTTCTCCACCTCTACCATGTCCTTTTTGAAGTTGGCTGGCCATTGCTGTACACAGGATGCTGAGCGCGGTCCCATGAAAGACTGATACAAAGGCATCGTGACACTGGCAGTTTTACATCTGATCAATTTCCTGGTCAACTCTGCCACTGCCCATTCTTCCTACCCCATAAAAGTTGGGTTCCTGTCTTCAACATTCATGGTGGTAGCAGGCAATGTTATGATAACCATGGCCAAGTAAAGACCAATGGGTTGTTTCTCCAAAACTCTGGAAAACAACAATGCAAAACAGATGAACTGAAGATCTGGTGGGCGTTATGGTTGGGGACCTGGTACTTTTATAGGGCACATGTCCAAAAAGAATGTCATCTGGTTGGTTGCCAAGTCTGTACTTATACGTCATCTTGCAGTTGATGACATAGATGCTGTCCTGTTTGTTGATGCTTCCATTTACCTGCTCTTGCCCAGAACAATGCATACCACTCATGTTTTCACTGCCCATTGTTCCTGGCCTTCTCCCCTCTTCTTTTGTGCTAGCTCTGCTCAAGTGACTCAGGCCACATGGTTCCGTCAATTGTGCCCTTTCTTTCCTCCAACAGCCAGACAGAGAGGGATACATGTGACAAGCTTGCAAATTCATTGCCAAGGGATCCAAAACATACATCCCTTTGGCTTGGACTTTTTTCAAGATTTTTTTACCTCCAAGGGACCACAAAAACAGCCTGAGGGCTACATGTGGCCCATGAGCTGCTCTTTACCCAACCCTGGTTTTGTAGAGTTCTTTGCTAACAGGATCTAGTGGCAGTATAGAAATTTCAGTCCCTCAACTGGGAAAGGTTAATTTGATTAATGAGTCTGTCGGTTGCCTAGTTAGAGATTTAGACCAACTGCTAGGTTCTGCCCACCCTCTCCTCCCTGGATGCATCAAATTCCTTCATATTCCCTTATTTTGCTTCTGTTATCCCATGCTCTGCAGGATCCTGCCTCTGACCCAAACCTAGTGCTCCAACATAGTCCAGTATGCAACCCTTTACTCACTGTGTGAGCAAGCCATGAGGAAGGAAAGTCTCCATTACTCCTCCTCCTCGTCTATTGCCTACTTTGCTGTCGTAAATTATGCCAGGTAGACTATAAACCTGAGAAGTGCGGGTTTCTTTCCCCCCAAGGGCCATTGGCATCCCATGACAGTTACAAAAAGCTTTATAGAAGATGAAACTTCATCATGCCTAGGCCCAGAAGCAGATGAAAGGCGCTTCCTCCATCCCAAATGCCAGTGCTCTGGAAACCTCATTGAGTGGTTGATAGATGAAGAGTGTGTATCTTTCCAAGCTTGGAGTCTTTCGGTAACAGTCAAAGTATGCAGGATACAAATACAGCACCAGAGCACGGATCAGTTACTTATGAGAAGACTCAACATCCAGTCATAGTGCACATCTTTGCCAGTTTGGTACGGTGGTTTGAGTGTTCGGCTAACCCTCTGGGAGACCAGGGTGTGAGTCCCCACTAAGCCATGGAAATCAGCTAGGTGACCTTGGGCAAGTCACACTCTCCCTGCCTCAGAGTAAGGCAATGGCAACCCCTTTCTGAACAAATCTGTCAAGAAAATCCTGTAATAAATTCACCTTAGGGTCACCATAAGTTGGAGATGACTTGAACGACAAGCAACCCTGGGTAGCTAATTCAGTAGGCCCTCCACATTTGCAGGGGATAGGGAAACAGAACTCCTGTAAAAGTGAAAAAAAAAAAAGTGAATAACTGTAGGCTTCCAGCCACACCATCGTCATTGTGTGGGTAGGGGGGTGCACTTGGCTTTTTTGCTTTTTCTCACTGCCCCCTCCCACGCAATCACAATCGCATGGGTGTGGGGGTCTGGGGGTGTGGGAGGGAGCCAATGGGAAAGATCTTCTCCCTTTGGCTTTCTTGCTGCGCCCACCTGCGCGATCAGGTGGGCTGCAGTGGCAGGAGAGCATGAGGGGAGATCTTCCCTCCCCTTCACTCTCTGCTGGCAGCTGCGGGCAGGAGGGGGGAAGGCCAGCAGGTATTGCGAACAATCAAACCCACAAAAGTCAAACCCATGAATGTGGAGGGAGAACTGTATTCAAAATGCCAGGACTCCTTGGTATAGTCCTAACAATTGAGGTTCTTTCTGTGTTAGAATCATAGAGTTAGCAGAGACCTCCAAGGGATATCCTGTCCAACCCCCTGTTGTGCAGAAAGACATAAAGTATTCCCAACAAATGGCCCTCCAGCTTCTGTTTAAAAACCTCTAAAGAAGGAGACTCTACCACACTCCCAGGCAGCAGCAGATTCCACTGTTGAGCAGCTTCTACCCTGCAGAAGTTCTTCCTAAGGTTTAGGTGGAATCTCTTTTCCTGTACCTTGAAGTCATTGCTCCATGTCTTAGGCCCTTTCCGCAGCTTACCTTTTTTCGGTGCTGGTGTGTGAGGATCGCGTGAGCAGCCCCCAGGAGAGGCTCCCACGTCTCCACTGCTTCAGCTCCATATGAGCTGCCTGCTCCCAAGCAGGCAGCGTGAGAGCCCAGACTCTTCCTTCCGCAGCGCAGCCTGGGAGTTTCCCAGGCTGTGCTGGGGCAGGAAGCGTGACTGCCACAGCTTCGGAGGCTCCGCACACACAGCAAATGCGCACGGGCCAGTGGAGTAATACAGAATTGTGCACCATTTTTGGCTGAAAGCCAAAAACGAAAAAGTGCACAAGCAGCGCCTGCGCGATTGTGAGTGTATCATGCAGATCGCTCCTCACAATCATGCGATGCTCGAGGAGCTCTTTTGCATGGCAAATGCCATGTGAAAGGGGCCTTAGTCTTTGGAGGAGCAGATAACAAGCTCACTCTGCCTTCTGTATGTTATCTTTTTAAATATTTAAACATTGCTATCCTGACACCTTTTAATCTTCTCTTCTCTAGGCTAAACATATCTTGCTCCCTTGTCTGCTCCTTAGAGGAAATGTTTTCCAGGCTAAACTGAGACTGTCATACAAGCCATGGATTAGAAAAGACAATGATACTAGGTAAGGTAGAAGGCAACAGGAAAATAGGAAGACTGCATTACAGAAGGATAAACTCAATCAAGGAAGCCATGTCTGCCCTGAGTTTGCAAAACCTGAACAGGGCAGTTGATACCAGGGTGACTTGGAGATCTCTTATTCATAGGGTTGCCATAAGT
The DNA here is from genome assembly GCA_030412105.1 of Cyclura pinguis. Lineage (NCBI taxonomy): Eukaryota > Metazoa > Chordata > Lepidosauria > Squamata > Iguanidae > Cyclura > Cyclura pinguis. The sequence continues at coordinate 7,704,009 of CM059599.1, read as the reverse complement.
TGAAATCTACTTGATGGCAATTAGCAACAACAGTGTAACCTGTATCATTAATCACAAGATTGCCATATATCTCTAGAGCCTCTACACTCCAGACATCCTGATATTTTGCTGAAAAGACCTTTGGCTTCTTTTGCTTTTGTTGTTTGTTACTATGATTTTCTTGTTCAAGATTCATTTTTCAGCATCTTCTCTTTAGTTATTTTTAAAGGTACATCATTTATTTTGTTCCTTTATGTCCAGTATGGAACGACAGTTTTCAGTTCAATGTTGCAGAAATTTATTTCTGCATGTGGTGTCCTTACACATTGCTCATGGATGTGCATTGTGCACTGTTGGATGTACTTTGCTGTGGCCCATGTATATGTTCATGCACATTCTTTGTGCAGTGTTGCATTTTCCTAACAAGTTGGTACTGTTACCCCAAAATGAGTGACTCAGGGGTCTACCCACAATGCCAGTACCTCTGTGCAAAGGTGGGGAATATTAGCTCAAATTTGGAGGCCTGTGAAAAGGGAGTAACCTATAGAGATCTTTCCACCAATGTTTTCAAGGTCTTTGCAGGGAATAACCAGCCAGAGATTCAAAAGCAAGTTCAGATGTGTTTTATTGGGGGAATTGATTGCATGCACACAAAATCCAAACACTCACGCACTCATACAAGGCTAACTGAAGGAAAAGGGAGGAAAAGTTTTGGATAGCAAGATTCAGAGCATAGTGCGTAATATTTACCAGTCCCGGAGAGCAGTGAAGAAGCAGCGATGTGGCTTAGACTTGTGTCTAAGGACAGTACACAATCAGGAATTGGAGTGACAGCATGGCAACCAGCAAGTGGTGTACTGCATCTGAACTGGCTAAAACCTGGGTTTTATGTACTCAATTTCTGCCCGGAAGGCATGGGTGTGAATGGCTTTCCAGCCAAGTAAACAATGGAGTTCGCAGAGTGGACAATGAGGTCTGGAATGGGTTGATGATCTTAGCGTTAGGTTACAAGGGCTAATAGATATTGTGGTAGCTCTTTAATGGTTGGACAGATGTGAGGATAATTGGAGAGATTTACAGGTTGGTGGGAAGAGGGGTTGAAATAAGCACTGGCTTGGTGGGAACTTCCTAGACACTATTGTCTAGTGTCCAAAAGGCAGAGTCATTATGGCTAGTTTAAGCCTATTATCTCTAGAGTTACCTGGTGATTTCCTGCCTGTGTCCCAGCTATGCCTAGAGGAAGTTTCTGACCTAGTTTGCAGCACACGTGTTCAGCCAGTTTTTTCCTCTTGCCCAGCATGGCTATTCAGTCACCTCAGGGTACATCTTATGTTAAAGCCAATTAATATATCTTGCTGATTAAATCGTATTTTGCCAATTAAACCATATCAAAGTGTGGGGGTGTATGGCCTGGTGACAGTACTAAAGTCATAGGCCATTTCTGCACTGCAGTGTTATAGTGCTATTATTCCACTTTCAGCATCATATGGAATCCTGGGGTTTGTAGTTTAGGGAGGGGCATTTAGAGTTCTCAACCAGAGAGCTCTTAGGCCTCAGGAAACTACAAACCCCAGAATTCCACAGGATGTTGAAAGTGGAATAGTAGCACTAGAACAGTGTAGTGCAGAAATGGCCATAGTCATAGAATTGGATAGGGTCTCATGGGCCATTGAATCCAACCCTTGCTGAATCATAGAGTTAGAAGACACCCCAAAGGTCATCCAGTCCAACCTCATTCTGCCATGCAAGAAGATACAATTAAAGCACCCCCATCAGATGGCCATCCAACCTCTATTTAAAAACCTCCAAAGAAGGAGACTCCACTACACTCTCAGGTAGCATATTACACTGTCAAACTGCTGTTACTATTAAGAGGTTCTTCTTAATATTTAGGTGGAATGTGGACATTAGGAAGAACATCTTACTGTTAAGAGCAATGCAGCTAAAACATCACCAGCAGGTAGTGGTCCAGCCTCTTTCTGAAGATGTCCAGAGAAGGACTCTGCCACCTCTCTAGGTAACTGGCTCCATTGCTGAATCACTGTTATTTTCAAGAAGATCCTTCTAAAAAGTTGAATCAAAATCTACTCTCCTATAACTTCCAACAATAATTTACACACGTAACTTCTGTGTAATTCTGTCCGTGCAAACTTTTCGAAAGTCATTGCTTGAATGTTGAAAGCGTTTCGCACAATCAAGGTCAGTGCAACTACTCTTTTCTGAACAGGTACAATTTCTTCCTTTCTATTATGTGCAGCAATTGCTGGACTGTACCGCTACTGGTGTGTTCTCACCAAGAGTATCTCTTTTGGCTGGCTCCGTACTGTCTGAGTTCTTTGGAGCATGAGTCCTGCTATTGTGTCCTGAACATTTCCTACCTTGGCAAAGCAGTAGGTACAGATGTGATTCTTGAGGTTGGCAATGCCAGGGAACAATGCCCAGCAGGAGAGAAGAGCCTTACTGAGCTTTTAAATGTCTTTAAGGCGGGTGGGCAAAATGTGGCTCATGGGCCACGTGGCCTCCAGAACAACCACAAGATGTAGATCTCCAAGCTTGTGACTTTGATAACATAATTTTATTTCTCTTGCATAGTTTTTTTTTTTCCTTCTACCTTTGCCTGTTGATGAAGCCAGTGAGCTTGAAAACAAATATAATGGGGATTTTTGCACCTTCTGGCTGGCCTAAAAAAGTTATTGCAAACAAGTCTTTTGAATTTTGAGTCTTCTCAGAAGTAACTTTCCGTGCTCCAATGCCGTATGTGTATGTACAAACACAAACCAAGCTCCAACCAATAGCAGTGTAAGAGTCAAATGCTGATGGGCTTGGAATGATAATGATGATGATGATGATGATGATCTCTATTTATACCCCGCTTTTCTCCCCGAAAGGACTCAAAGCGGTTTACAATAACTTAAAAGAGAGCTCAGTTAAAATTATAGCGTACGAAAGTTAAAACACACATTGAACGAACAATAGTAATTAAAACAATATTAAAATACATGTTAAAAACAACATACAAATGACAATTAGAATAACAAGCACCTTTCTTCCTACTTATTACGTATTAAATGCCTGCCAAAATAAAAAAATTCTTTGCTTGTCTACGGAAGGAAGGAGGGGAATGTGCCATTCTGACCTCTCCGAGAAGGGAATTCCAGAGCCTGGGAGCAGCCACTGAAAAGGCCCTCTCCTGTGTTCGACAAGCTGGAGCGTGTCCAGAGGAGGGCGACCAAAATGGTGAAGGGTCTGGAAGCCATGCTCTAAGAAGTATGCCTTAGGGAGCTGGGGATGTTTAGTCTGCAGAAGAGAAGGTTAAGAGGGGACATGATAGCCACGTTTAAATATTTGAAGGGATGTCATGTCAAGGAGGGAGCGGGCTTGTTTTCTGCTGCTCCAGAGACTAGGACAAGGAGCAATGGATTCAAAGCGCAGGAAAGGAGATTCCACCTGAACCTCAGGAAGAACTTCCTGACAGTCAGGGCTGTCTGGCAGTGGAATATGCTGCCTCGGAGTGTGGTGGAGTCTCCTTCTTTGGAGGTTTTTAAGCAGAGGCTGGATGGCCATCTGTTGGGAATACTTTGATGAGGGTTCCTGCCTGGGGGTTGGACTGGAGGACCACTCAGGTCTCTAGATTCTAGAGATCACTTGAAGTTTTCTAGAGACCACCTGAAGGCATCCAAGGATCCCCCCCCCCCCACTGGTAAAGAGAAGTCCCTAAACCACAAAAAAGAAGAACTGCTCCACAGATTTCCACAAACCTTTTTATTCAAAACGAACAGCATGAGTATGTGAAATGCAACAACCAGGTCAGGTAAGCCTTGTGGAAGTAAACAAAAACATTTCGAAGGCTTCTTCCAAAAGGCGTCCAGGGATATCTTTTTTCTTTCACTAGCCTGTGCTTTTCTTGCAGCTTCCACTCTGGTGGCCAGACGATCTCCGTTTTTTTAATATGCTAGGAGTAGCTGCTGAAGCAGGCTTATAACTGCTTTCCCTTTTTTCTTTCTGTTTTGTTTTCACACATGTTCAGCAAGTTATCCTTAGGCAGCTGCTGTTTACCTTGCCTGTCGGAGGCAGGCAGGCACAGCTAGGTCGGATCGGCTAGGATAGAACCCCACTCTTTCCCAGCTGAAGTTTTATTGCATTGCTTACTGAAGACATGCTGCTGCAACCCAAAACCCAATGCCTGTGTTTTTCCAGCCCTCTTTCACCATCCTCCCAATATGATGCTGCTAAAAAACATTCAGCTAGGCAAAGGACAAGAAGGAAAAGTGAGTCTAGGGTATGAAGAGGCTTTACAAAAAGAGGAACATCTTTGCATTGAATAAACTGCATTGAAGGCACTGATAACTGATTGATACCTCTAATGCATTTTCTTTGTGGTATGCTTTTTAATTGCTTTTAATACCATTAAGTTTCTGTTTTAAGTTATGTATGGGCTCAAACAGACTGCCTCAAACTGTCAAGAGTTACCGTTCTTTTTATTTTGATTCCAAGTGTATATTCACAGGTTTGCATCTAGTCCTCTCTTGAGATATGCCAGGTTTCTCTCCCTCCCTCATTTCTTGTGTGTTACATCTACACTCGTGCAACATTTCAGGAATTATTTCCCCCCAATTTCCACTGAGCTTTTAAAAAAAAAAATCCAGGAGTTATAGTCAAAGTGTGAAAGTGTTTTAGCAATATTACACTAGTTAAACATTAGTGCTAATATTCCTCATTCACTCTTTTAATCTCTGTTGAATCTGTGTCTTGAAAACAACAGCTGTGTTTACTTGGCAGCCACCTGGGCCATTTCCGCACTGGACTGCTATAGCGGTATTATTCCACTTGCAACATCCTATGGAATCCTGGGGTTTGCAGTTTCGGGAGGGGCCACTCGGCCCCTCCCGAAACTGCAAACCCCAGGATTCCATAGGATGTTGCAAGTGGAATAATACCGCTATAGCAGTCCAGTGCGGAACAGGTCCTGGACTCAGCCTAAGACAAGAGGAACACACAAAGAAAGTAGCTGCTTTGCCAGCTGCATCCCTTCCTACAGACTTAAACACAGCAGCGCACGCACTGGTAACCTCAAGGCTGGACTTTTGCAACGCGCTGTACATTAGGCTACCTCTGTACCAAGTTCAGAAACTTCAGCTGGTTCAAAACATGGCAACCAGATTGGTTACTGGTATCTCTAGTTGCTTATTACCTTTAAAGCCCCACATGGTTTGGGTCCAAGTTACCTGTAGGATCGCCTCCTCCCATACAATCCACCCCACACACTCAGGTCTTCTGGAGGCCGTTTACTTCAACCGGGCCAGGACTAGACAGGCAATGGTCATCCAGAGGACTTTTCCTTCCCCTGGATTGTGGAGCAACCTGATGAAAGAGATTCGACAGCTGAATACGCTGTCCGAATTCAGAATGGCCTCTGGCAGGACGTGCTGAGGCATTTAAATTGTGAATTTTAACAATGAATTTTAAATATGTATTGTCTGTACATATTTGTATGTTATATGTTGATATACGTTTTAACTATTGTTTTAACATTCTGTTTTTAACTCATATCTTAATCGATTGTTGTCCTCTGCCTCAATCCGTGGGAAGAAGCATCATCATCATCATCATCATCATCATCAGGAATTCTGGAGTTTGTAGTTTCCTGAGGCAAGAGCTCTCTGGCTGAGAATTCTAAATGCCCCTCCCTGAACTGCAAACCCCAGGATTCCATAGGATGATGAATGTGGAATAATAGCACTATAATAGTGTAGTGCGGAAATGGTCTTTGTCTCTTATTCCTACCAACTCCGTAGATAGGGCCAGCAAGGATGTGATATAGGGTATTTTTGGTGCCTGCCTGAGGCTCTGTCATTCCCTTCCCAGGGAGAGCGGAACAGTCCTGTTCTAGCTGTTTTTTAGCCAGGCAGAGACTTTTATTCCAACTGTTTTTTATAGAAGTAAAGGGTTTTAAGGAAAGAGCTTCTGCAAGCCTGCTCTGTTGTTTTAATAACACTGTTTAAAAAAAAATCATTTTATTATTTTTAATTGTATCTCTTAAATAGGGTTAATATTGCTAATGGTTTAATTCTTTTTTAATGTTGATCTGTTGTATATTTTAACTACATTGTACTCGTGTGAATTGAATTTTAAGCTTAATTAATTTGCACCATAGTTGAAAAGCTGGAATGTGTCCAGAGAAAGGCAACCAAGCTGGTCAAAGGTCTGGAAACCGAGCCTTATGAGAAACAATTTGGGGAGCTGGGCTTGGAAAAGAGAAGACTGAGAGGTGACATGAGGGCCATCTTTAAATATCTCAAAGGATGTCACGTAGGAGATGGTGTGAGCTGGTCTTCTGCTGCTCCAGAGAGTTAGAACACAGACCAATGGGTTCAAATTTGAAGAAAAGAGGTTCTGCCTAAACATTAAGAAGAACTTCTTGAGAGCAGTTTGACAGTGGAATATGCTGCTCCCTCAAGGGAATGTGGTGGAATCTCCTTCTTTGGAGGTTTTTAAACAGGGGTTGGATGGGCATCATTCATGAGTGCTTTGGTTGTATAATCCTGCATGGCAAGGGGTTAGACCACGTGGGCTTTGCAGTCCCTTCCAACTTTAACATTCTGTTGTTTTATGTAAGCTGTTGTGAGTTCATGTTTTGGGGAAGATATGAGGTACAGATAATGATGATAATGATGATATCATTTAACAGAAAAAAAGGCATTAACAGAAATCCACAACCCAATCGATCATGATAACCCATCCCAGAAGTAAGGGAATAATAAATATCTCCATTCATCTCCGATTTTCCACATCTTCCACCCCCCTACTCATGTACCCCTGCCCTCCTCTCCTCCAAAGGAAGGACACCAGAAACGGCCCGGGCATTCATGTGCATTTATTGAGGAAGACCAGACATGATGCCTTCTTGACCGCTGAGCAGTGGTGTCACCTCCTCTTGGCCCTTCTCAGCTGGTAGGACAGCCCCCTCCTTCCTCTTCAGCCCTTCTTGGGGGGGAAACAGCAGGGGTAGCAGTCATAGCCAGGGTAGGGATACTCGTTCTTCTCACACGACTTGCGGCAGATACCGCCCGCCCCCACGCAGCTTGAACTTTTTTTAAATCCTGCAGAAAGAAGAGAAATTCCGTAACTGAAAGAGAGCAAGGGCATCTTCCTCCCGACAGACCGTGAAGCCCTGTGAAACTTGGTCCCATCAGGAGGCCAAGCTGCTGAATCAAGGATCTTAGTTTATGGAAAGAAATGCATTTCTGTCTCGTATGATAGCCAGGCTGCGGTTGTTGCGGTTGTTCTGTGCCTTCACGTTGTTTCTGACTTACGGTGATCCTAAGGCAAACCTATCACTGGGTTTTCTGCGGCTGAGAGCGTGTGATGTGCCCAAAGTCACCCAGTGGGTTGCCATGGCTGAGCAGAGAATCGAACTGTAGTCTCCAGGGTCCTAGGCCAATGCTCAAACCAATACACCAGGCTGGCTCTCAAGAAAACAGGCAGTTCTCGCATTGTGGGATATTTTCTGTTGTTGTGTTGTTATTGTTGTGTGCTGTCAAGTCATTTCTGACTTACAGCAAGCCTAAGGTGAGCCTATCATGGGGTTTTCTGGAGCTGAGAGTGTGTGACATGCCTAAGGTCAACCAGTAGGTTTCCATGGCTGAGCAGGGAATGAAACCCTGGTGTCCAAGGAGGTATTCCAACACTCAGATCACTAAATCCCACTGGATCTCTAAGGCTGCTGTACACAGTGAGAACCCTCAATCAGTGGTTCATACATACTAACACAGTTCGAGAAAGTTTGCAAAGCCCTTCATACATTGTCCATGTATTGAGGTTATTTTTCAGCAAGCTGTGAATTTCACCCTGTTGTGTTTGTTATCTATCAGCCCAGGCCTCCGACTGGTCATCAATAGTTTCCTTTTGAGTGAACAACTTCTTTTAACAGGAAGCCCTTATATTCTTCTTTTCCAGAAAAAAACAAGGTATGCTGATGTAACCTTCATTTGCTACCTTAACAGTTTCTGGAGGAACTCCTTATTGATCAATATTGTTATGACCAAAGTTAATATGTTAAAGCCTATAATAACTTATGCTGAAGCCTCTAACACATTTGTGAGAGACTCGCCTTCACTGTATGTTAGCTGAATTTGAATCTTTTACATTGATTTTTATACTTAGAATACAAGTGTTTTTGCGTGTGATTGGGATTTTCCAGCATATAATTAACAAGGAAGATTTCAAGGGTACACAAGAGTTGTTGTTGTTGTTTTGTGTCTTCAAGTTGTTTCTGTTTACGGCAAACCTGTTTTCTCAGACTGAGAGTGTGTGATGTGGCCAAAGTCACCCATTGGGTTTCCATGGCTGAGCGGGCTCATAATGCAATGCTTAAAGTGCTACACCATGCTGACTCTTAAAGAGTTACAGATAAGAAAACTTTCAGTGAATGCTATGGCTGTCCCTGTTAAGAGATAAGAGTTCAGTGACAACTAGCCAGAGAGGGTGGCTTGCGAGGGATTAAGACAAAAAAAACTGGTGTCTCAAGCAGGAGTTTATTGTTGAAGTCTGTCAGAAGTGTAAACTGTTAATGTATCAACACTGCACTATAACTGAACTCGCACAAAATACCTTATTGCCACTGTTACTGTAATACTAAACTACTGTTACTGAACTACTAAGTTGGCCTGAACTTATGAATATGAATTTGAAGTCTTGTCATGTTCTCTGTGAGATAGTGGTGTGTGACATGCAAGAAAAAGAGGGAGAACAAAGATCTGGATGGGTGGAGAGAGGTCAGAGTTTTGCCTAAGAGCTGATGCTTCCAGCCTCTAGGCCAATATGGTGTCAAAAAGGCATGAATCCTCAGGGGGAGATACTGGACTTTTGGTGGTCAGTGTCAGAAGATACTCAGTGGTCATGGCTTTCTCTGTAGCTACTCCCACACTTTGGAACTCCCTTCCTAGGGAAGATAAGATGGCTCCTTCTTTGTTTTCCTTCCAGCAGCTGGTTAAGACCTTTCTTTTCCAGCAAGCCTTTGGAAATGGACTTTATTTTTATTATTATTCATTTTTATTAAATATACATTTAACCAGAAAAAAACAAACAAACCTCTCTACATCTTTCCATGAATTTGCCTACAATGGCTTGCCAATAACAAATCGAAATATACTTCCTAAACAAACCCTCCTTCCTTAACAGTCTTACATTTATATTTTTGTAACATTAGATTAAATTATATATTTTATTTCTATCTATTTTTCTCTTGACCTCCTGGCATAATTGTATTACACTCTTCATTTACTATTTCTTTCTTTCCTCAGGATAGCAGTTCACCTTTATATGAACTAAACCCTAGTTCACCATCATCTGTCCAAAATTTATGACTACAGTTTCACTCCATTGTTTCCTAATAAGCTTTATCACAGGTTTCCATTCTTCTTGAAACCTTTGTAGAAATTTGTTGCTTAACAATAGTGTTAATTTCTCCATTTCCATCATGTCAAGAATTTTTAAGAACCAATCTTCCATCACAGATTTTTCTTCGATTTTGATTTTCAAATCAAAGAAATCAAATTAAAAAAAAGGCTTTTATGTTGCTGTAAGCTATGGGCCTAACTACCCTAAAAGCATTAGATCTCATTCGATCTTGGAAGCTAAGCAGCGTCTGTGCTGGTTAGTATTTGGATGGGAAATGAATACCAGGTGTTGCAGGCTACATTTCAGAGGAAAGAACTGGCAAAACCACATCTGAGGCCATTTCTGCACTACACTGTTATAGTGCTATTATTCCACTTTCAACCTCCTATGGAATAATCCTGGGGTTTGCAGTTTAGGGAGGGGCCTTCAGAATTCTCAGCCAGAGAGCTCTTGGGCCTCAGTAAACTACAAAGCCCAGAATTCCCCCAAGGATGTTGAAAGTGGAATAATAGCACTATAACAGTATAGGGTGGAAATGGCCCATGAAAAAATTCATGGGGTCACCATAAGTGGACTGGCAACTAGAAGGTATGCATCAACACACAGGAACACACACTGTTTTTGATCTATATTAAAGTAAGAGTTTAACTGGTTTTCATTCTGTTGCTATTTAATACTGTTTTAATCTTAATTTAGTATGTTTTTAACAATATGTGTTTTATTGCATTCTCTGCCTTTTTGTAAGGTGCCTGGACTCCCAGCCTGGGAGAAAGGAAGAACATACATGAAGAGATGGATAGGTGGATGGATGGCTTCTCCTTTGTTGGAGGTTTTTAAGTAGGAGCCGGGTGGCTAACTATTAGGGATGCTTTAGCTGTTGTTCCTGCACAGGTACAGGGTTGGATTTCATATTTCTCAGAGTTCCTTCCAATGCTAGAATTCTTTAGTTTTATGGTTATTACTCATTTAAAAAAGGAAATCACAGCAGAAAACAAAGAGGCAGCCAAGGGAGAAAAGGATCCTAAAACTACTCCAACAGCACTTCATTTTCAGGCCAGTTTCAGAGTCTAAGATTTTGCAGAATCAAATCTTGAAAGTCAGAAACTTTTAAGTCCGGTGGGATTGTATTGGCCTATTGAGTCACTGTGAATCACTCTTTGGCCATTCCCACTGGGAGCGCTGAACACAGCAGCGTCCTCCTGTGGCAAGCTAACAGGCTGAGACAAAGGCATTTCCACACTACACTATTATAGTGCTACTGTTCCATTTTGAACATCCTGTGAAATTCTGGGGTTTGTAGTTTCCTGAAGCCTAAGAGCTCTCTGGCTGAGAATTCTAAATGCCCCTTCCTAAACTGCACATCCCAGGATTCTGTAGGATGTTGAAAGTGGAATAACAGCACTATAACAGCATAGGATGGAAATGGCCAAAGAAGAAGGTGCCTGCATGCTTTGCAATGGATCCCTGCTACCTTAGTAACACCACGAAAATGCATTTGAGAGGCATTTGCATAAATGTGATCAGAAAAGGCATTTGAATGAGTGGAGCTGGAGACAGTGGAAAGAACTTTAGAGCTCATTAGCTGATTTTGAAACAGTGATGTTTCTTCAGACCCCCAGAGCACTCCTTATTTTTGGCTTAGCCACTGAGAACTTTATCCTCCATGAACAATTCTACTTTTCCAAACTCAGCTGGTGGCCATCACTTTACTTCGGTAGCATCTCCCATGTTCCATAGTTCTTCTCATGAAAGAAGTGCTTCCTTTTATTCATCCTAAATCTTCCACCATTCAGCTTGGTGGGCTCTAGCATTATGCTAGAGGAAGAAAATATTCTTTCTCTGCCTCTCCTGCCCCCATCTAGCATGTCCATCCATGATCAACACTTATCCTAACCTAAAGAAACTGCTGAACCTAAATACTCTAAAAGCACCAGATCCCATCTGATCTTGGAAGCTAATCAGGGTCACTCCTGGTTAGTACTTGGATGGGAGACTGTCAATGAATACCAAGTGCTGTAGGCTGTATTTCAGAGAAAGGAACTGGCAAAACCACTTTGCCTAAGAAAACCCTCTGAAATCCATGTAAGTCAACAGGCAACTTGAAGACACATACACACAAAGAATCCCATGGTCTGAATCTTGAATCCCAACTAAAGTAGATCCATTAAGTCAATTGCTGAATGGTGGTTCAACACTTATACAAAATCCATTGGTTCAAAGGATTTCCTCTAGTTGGGAACACCAGTAGGATACAGGCCTATTTCCTCTTGAAGGAGATGTTCCAGCAAGCTAGTCGCTTTCTATATCTTTTTTACTGCTACAATGCTCTTTTTGAGGTCTGCTGAACAGAACTCTACATGTAGTCATGAGCATGGTTACCCTGAAGACATTACGATACTGGCAGTTAGATATAGAACGCTTTATCAGTTTCTTTATCCACCCTGGTGCTGCCCATCCTTTTTACTCTTTAGAAATTAAGTTCTTACCTTCAACATTCATGGCGGTGGCCACCAACATCATGACAACCATGGCAAGATAAAGAGCCCTCATGGTGGACTGATGGGTCGGATCTCCAAAACTCTGGGAAATAACGATGCAAACCAAATGAGCTGGAGCTCAGTGGTGATTATGGTTGGGGACCTGGATGGTTCTTTTATAGGGAGTTTGCCCCAAAAGAATGTTACGTGGATGGTTGCAAAATCTGTATCCACACGTCATCCTGTGGCTGATGACGTAGATGGTGTCCTGTTTGTAAATGCCTCTCTTTACCTGCTTTTGCCCAGAACAATGCATACCACTTGTGTTTTCATTGTCCATTGTTCCTGGCCTTTTCACCTCTTCTTTTTGGTAGTTCTATTCAACAGATTCACTCTAAAGGGCTGTGTTAAGTATGTCCTTTCTTTCCTTCACTAGCCACTCAGGGAGAGATATACATGACAAGGTTGCCAACATATTGCCAAGGGATCTAAAATCCACATCCAATTGGCTTTGATGGCTCATCAAGACCAGAACTAGCCAGTTGGATGAGGGAGCAATGCATCAAAAGTACTTGCTGGAAATGAAAAGAAAGGAGTAAGGTGATTGGTTAGATGATTGGTTAAATTTGCAGATGACACCAAATTGGGAGGGGCTGCTAATATGCCAGAGGACAGGATCAAAATTCAAAATGACCTTGACAGATTGAAGAGCTGAGCCAAAGCCAACAAAATGAGTTTCAAGAGAGAGAAATGTAAAGTTCTACACTTAGGCAGAAAAAATGGAATACACAAATATAGGATGGGGGACAAGTGACTAGATAAGTACATTACCTGTGTAGCTAAGTACAGTACCTGTGAAAGGGATCTAGGAGTCCTGGTGGACCACAAGGTGAACATGAGTCCTTACAGGAGCAGCAACTCACCTTTCAAATACATTATAATTTTAAGAGTCACACCTCGGACCACCACCAAAGTGATTACTTTGCAGAATTTGGAAAATTACTTTCTCAGACATGCATTGTGTCAGTGGCATGTGCATGTTTAAGTTAACCCTACACCTGCATATGTCTATTATTGGCTGCTGCAGAGGTTGGTATTCCCTTCCTCTGTCTAAAGTGACCAAAAGACCCCCTGACAACATTTGCTGCTGAAGGTCCCCACCACTGCCATTTGCGCCTGGAAGATAGTAGGGGAGGATTCGGAGAAGCGTCTGGCTATATCCCTGTAGCCAGACCACACAATATTTACCTCTGCTACTGAGACCTCTGGAGGACCTGGCAGACCTCAGTGGATGTCGCAATCCCTTGGCATCTCACTACAGGAACATGGCCTAATGGTTATGCAGTCCCTCCCCTCTTCCAGACATGGATGGCTATGGGGAAGGCTACAGTGGCAATATGGTAGGTCTGGGGTGTATGTATAAGTAGTTCTGAATTAAGAACTATTACACTACTCTGAGCCATGCAGGATTGCAGCTTATCTGGCCCAGAGTCCCCCAGGTAGCATAGGCACAAGCCAGTGTCGCTTGGGGGATCCTGGAAATTACAGTTCAAAAAAAGTAACTTCTCTAAACTCCTCCTGTTTATACATGTCTCCAATTGGTGGACCATAAGGTTCTAGTAAAAGTCAAAACAAACACCATATAAAAGCCAAGATGGTGTAATGGTTTAAATGTTGAATCAGGAAGATTTGATGCCTGCTCAGCCATGGAAACCTATTGGGTGACCTTGAGCAAAACCTAGGCCATTTCCACACTGGACTGTTATAGTGCTATTATTCCACTTTCAATGTCCTATGGAATCCTGGGGTTTGCAGTTTGCAAACACCTCTCAGTGTTGGAGGAAGACAGTGGCAATAAATCTTGCCAAGAAAACCCACTGAAAGGAATCTCTCTACGCCAACTCTCTTCAGCCAGTCTTGCTGGTAGGAGTGGAACCACTGTTAACGTTATGTCTCCTATTCCTATCCCACAAAGCCAATCCAATAAGAGACCATGGTCAGTGCTATCCAAATCCTCAAAAAAATTCAGGAAAATCTATAGGCAGCATTTCCCCTGCTCTCCTTTAGGGTATGTGATCAGTCAGGCCATCTAGGACTGTTTGGCTATCAAACATGTCCTGCAGTGAATGTGAAATGGATCTGGACAATCTATTTCTTCCAAAAAAAAAAAAAAAAATTCTGAAACTGCCCAACCAAGAGGGGCTCGAGCAACTTGTCCCAAGAGAGAATATTTGGAACAGAGCGATAGTTCTCACATAACTGTGGGCCCAGAGATATCATTTTCAAGAGAGAGTACACCACTGCATCTTTTGATGCTGTAGCCACCATCCCTGGCATAACGAGATCTTTACTGTCTCTTGGACCCACCCGATCAATAAATCTCTGCTAGTCCTTATCAACCAAGATAGACAGGATCCAAGCTTACATGTAGTAGAATGGATTGATTCAATCAACGGAAATGGATTCCAAGAAGCCTGACCAGATAAGTACTCTAGACACTGTCATTAGTGTGTCTTCAAGACTTGAATGAATGTGAGGTTCTTTCTCTTCAATTGGTCTGGTAGCTTCATCACAGCTGAGTTCCACTCCTAGTTGCTCTGAGGCTGATCCCAAAAACCTGTTCATTATTTGGAACAAATCTCTTGAACACCAAGTTGACGATGTCCCCACCCCCAGCATGTGCACTGCTGCCTTATCTATTTCTATCATGACACCCTGATGCTGCTTCATGTGCCCATTTTGTTCTGGTGTGTCCGGAACTGTAATCTTCACTCAAGATCTTGATTTGTTCCTTTTCACAGTTCTCTCCTGTGATGTACTCCATGTTCTTCTTCTCCTGGGTTGTTTGTAAATTTGATCTGTTTGCTTGATCTCCTTGAACCCAAACAGTCAGGAGAAGGGGGAGAGTTCCGGTAACTGGCACCAAGGAAATTCCATACAGGAGGTGGTGAGAGATTGGCAGTGAACCATTCTTACTGTATACTGATAACATACACTAGCACAAGGACATGTCTAGATGGAGACTGGGGTCAAGTTGACATGATACTATTCTGGGATATTGGTCTAGGCATCACCAGACTCCTCCCTTTTTTATTCAATGAATCTTCCATAAATACTCAAGCTTCAGACCAGATTTCCTTATCAGAGTTTGTGGGTGAAGTCTTCTTCATCAGACTGTCTACCACCTTGACTGACTGTGAACTCTGATCCAGCCATTCACTATGAAGGCCTTCTTCCTCACTGTTGCTGCACTCTTGCTCGTGTCCATCGCCTCTGCAGGTAATGGTGGAAGAATCCACCTGCACTTTTTTTACAATGAGAAGGTTGAAATTAATAATCTTTGACTAATGTGGCTGGTGGATCCCATCTGGGCCAGTGAATCCACTCCAGGTTTTAGGCTGAACTTTAAGGAGCTGGCTGAGGTTCTGAACTCTGTCTCTCAGATAGGTTCAGCACTTTGGATAGCTCACTGAAAGCAGTCTAAAACCTGGAATGGATCTCAGACCTCACTGACATGGGAGCCATAAGCCATCTCTCTCTTGATCTCCGCTGTCGCTCTATGATTGTGTGCAGCTGTTCACTTTCTTATAAAATGGAACCAGTTTCCACTTCCACATCTCCATAGCAGGGCCCTGCAAATTCAGGCACAGAGAAGTAATTGCTATATGAACAGAAGGAACTCAAGGTAGGGGGAGAAATGATAACTGCAATGGGGAAAAGGAAAAATCTTTGAAGGTGTGTTCTTCAGTCTACTGCTAAACATGGTAATGGCATAATTTTGAGCAGAGAGAAAGAAAATGAAGTGGAAGGGCTAGAAATGGGGTTTTAGGTAGCTATGGACTCTCATTGACGCCATTAATTAACTTAGGCCATGATAGAGGAACGTAGTTCTTCTCAATCCCGCAGCTTCTGATAGACTTGGTGATCACCCCTCCTTCCAGTACCTGCCCCCTTGTGCACCCTAGAAACTTGCTCTGGAGGTGAGTAAACCCTCTGGAGCAAGATCTTTTGGCACATGGAGAGGAGGGAGAAGGGAGAAAAGTCCCAGTTTTACTGGTGTTTGACACTGGAAGCGTGTCGTTGGATTGTGGCCTTCAGGTAATCAAAGACTCTTTTTCAAGGTCATACCCTCACCAAGGAGGCTAAGTGGCTGTTTACCACCACCCCCGTGTCACAAATTAATGTTCGACCTGACTATTGTTAGTCCTGACTAGAAGAGTCTGATTGAATCATAGGCCATTTCCGCACTAGACTGTTATAGTGCTGTTATTCCACTTCCAACATCCTATGGAATCCTGGGGTTTGCAGTTTAGGGAGGGGCCTCAAACCCCAGGATTCCGTAGGATGTTGAAGGCAGAGTAATAGCACTATAACAGTCTAGTGCGGAAATGGCCATAGAGTCACAGAATCATAGAATGCCGGGTAAGGAAAAGAGAGAACTGTATTGTGTGTTTTCATGGAGACACAGGTTAATAGATGCTTTCTACACTAGAACAATAGAAATATGCACACATCAGGTTGTTTGCTTGGAGACTTTGTGAAGGGCACATGATTTAGTAGTCGTTTTCTGCATCACAGGCCATTATTGGGACTAGTCTTTTCAAAGGAGAGAGAAAAAAGGGGCAGCGCTTTGCCCTTTCAGTAGGTTCATTTGGGTTTTTCTTTTTTTCACACTTTCCTAAGCTCAGTACATAAATTCCAGGTTTTTTCTACTTCAAACAGTAGTTTTACGTGCTCTTTCTCATGAATAATTTTCGCACTCTTGTTGCCACACCGTTTTGGCCATAGGCTGATGTTGCTCAGACACACTTGTTCCAGTTTTCATATATGAAATGCTGACGGGTATGGCTGCATGCCACAGACATGCTCTATTCCAGGTGTGGGCAACTGCAGAGTGTTGGAGGGTCCATTTCTGCCTCCCCCGGAAGCCTGGGGAGACTACCAAAACTATGAAAAACAGAAACAGAAGCGGCCAGAAATCCATTTTTTGAAAACAGATTTTTAAAAGAAGTTAAACAGTGTGGGGAAGGTGGGACCTACGACATGCTTAAAAGTGAATTGTCAGTCCTAGAAGAGTTCATTCATTTGGGGAGAGGGGAGAGCTGCCATGTGAAATAAAAGCCAGAGTTCCTAGCCCATTAAACATTGTGTAGAGGAAGGAATTTCAGAAGGTGTTGCCTGATGCTATGCTACACACTCAGTAAAGGCAGAGGAGCCCTTATTTCAATCGCACCCCTAGAAGAATGCAGAAAAAGTCCAACCGGAGGGACTGAGCACTGTGCTTTACCATCTCTGATGGTACTCAGACAACATTTGTGCCCGTTTTCATGTGTGAATGTTGGAGGATATGAGAGTCGGCACGAGGTAGTGGTTTGATCGTTGGACCGTGTTTCTGGAGACCAGGATTTGAATCCCTGCTCAGCGATAGAAACCCGCCGGGAGACCTTGAGCAAGTCCCACTCTCTCAGCCCCAGAAGGCGGCAAAGGCAAACCCCTTCTGAATAATCTTGCCAAGAAAACCCCATGATAATTTTTCCTTCGAGTCACCATAAGTCAGGAACAACTTGAAGGAAAAAAGTAGTGCCATCACTGTCACCCTTACAACTGCCATTGCCTCACCCTGGACTTTCCTTCTTTCTTGCAGGGTACAAGCACCCTTGCCGCTCTTACTGCTATGGCCGCTGCGATTACCGGTGTTCCCACGGAGAGTCTGCTCAGAGCAACTGTGCCTGTGCAGCCTATGGGGGCATTTGCTGCATAGGACAACACCCACGGCCTCATCCTCTCCCACGGCCCCACCCTCTCCCACATCCCCATCCTCTACCAAAGGTTCATCACGTCCCACGGCCAGTGGCGTATCCAGCCCTGGCCCCGGCCCCGGCCCCGGCCCCGGCCCCGGCCCCGGCCCCGGCCCCGGCCCCGGCCCCGGCCCCGGCCCCGGCCCCTGCTTCCCGCCTTGCTCCAGCCCCTGCCCATGCTGTTCCGGTCGCTCCTGCCCCCTATCTCCATCCCTACGCCCACCCGTACCCGCATCCGTATCCCAAGTGGCCCCACTGGAGGCCATACCAGCACTACAAAGGCTGAGCCCCTGGAGAACTGAAGGAGAGGAGCGTCGACTGCGAGATGCTTCTCTTGGAAAACGACTTTGTATTTTTTTTTTAAGAAAAAGGTTATTTGGTTCCCCTTGTCAAATAAACAAAACAAAACAAAAAATATTCAAACCCAAATGATTTGTCATGCCTTTTATTCTTCCTTAGCTATTTATACCCTCCAACTGTCCCAATCTGGCAGAGACAGCCCCCGTTTGTCCCCTGCTGTCCCACTGTTCCAGCAGCTTTTCAAATGTCCCAGTTTTCTCTCTCTTCTTCCCACTTTCCCCCTTTGTCCTCAGCAGACAAATCTTGCTCTCCCCAGTAGGCTCGGGCAAAAGCGAACGTCCACATTCTCTCCTAGCTTTCGTATTCTTTCTCATTTGTAACTTTTGCTGTCTTGGCCACACTCCAGCGTTGCTTGACCACATGTGTCCCATTTTTCATCTATGAAATGTTGAAAGGCATATGGATATTAAGTGTATAGTGGAGATAAATCTAATATGGTTAAAGTACTGGGGTCAGTGGTGTAGGTTACCCCCTGCTGTTCCACTGTTCCAATAGCATTTAAAATGTCCCAGTTTCTGGGCCTTTCCGCACTGAGGATCCTGAAAACTACTCCAATAGAGCTTCATTTGCAGGCCAGTTTCAGAGTCCAAGATTTTGCAGAATCAAATCTTGAAAGTCAGAAACTTTGTAAGTCTGGTGGGAGTGTATTGGCCTATTGAGTCACTGTCAATCACCCCTTTGGCCATTCCCACTGGGAGCACTGAAGGCCAGCAGCACCCTCCAGTGGCAAGCGGACAGACTGAGACAGAGGCATTTCCGCACTACACCATTTTACTGCTCTTATTCCACTTTCAACCTCCTGTGGAATCCTGGGGTTTGTAGTTTCCTGAGGCCCAAGAGCTCTTTTCCTGAGATTTCTGAGATCCCCTCCCTAAATTGCAAACCCCAGGATTCCATAGGAGGTTGAAAGTGGAAGGAGAGCACTGTAACAGTGTACGGTGGAAAGGCCCTAGGAGAACAAGGAGCAAACTTCAAGAAAACAGATTCCACTTAACCATTAGGAAGAACTTCCTGATGGTAAGAGCTGTTCAACCGTGGAATATGCTGTCCGAAGTTTATCCTCTGCTGTCCCACTGTTTCAGTAGCTTTTAAAATGTCCCAGTTTCTGTCTCTGTCTCCCACTTTCCCCCTTCGTCCTCATCTCAATTTCAATTGCTGCAAAATGAGTTCAGTGTGCACAAGTAATCTGTACTCATATAATTCAGCAGGAGGGAGAGGAGAAGAAGAAGGGGCAAATCTTGTTCTTTCCAGCAGGCTTGGAGAAAAGCAAACTTCTGCACCCTCTTCTAGCTTATGTGTTCTTCCTCATTCATTTTTTTGCTGTCTTGGCCACCTGTGTCCCATTTTTCCTCTATGAAATGTTGAAGGGCACAGATCTGTGGAAGTTAAAGGTATAGTGGAGATAAATCTAACACAGGCCATTTCCGCACTAGACTCTTATAGCGCTATGATTCCACTTTCAACATGCTATGGAATCCTGGAGTTTGCAGTTTAGGGAGGAGTGTTTCGAATTCTCAGCCAGAGGGCTCTTTAGCCTCAGGAAACTACAAACCTGAGAATTCCACAAGATGTTGAAAGTGGAATCATAGCACTATAACAAGCCAGTGCAGAAATGGCCATAGGGAGTTAAAGTGGTATCAAAGTACTACAATTTTGTGATGTGTTACCCTGATTTCTGGGGTCCCGGGAGGGATACCTAAATGCGCTCTCAATTATATAAGTTGGGGAAATTAGCCAAGAGCACAGTCTAGCAATGCAAGAGGCAGGGTAACGTAGCGAGATCTTGAACCCTATGTCTACGGGGTCAGGCCGAGTCAAGGAGCACACAGAAGTTGAAATAATAAATGTTGTTTTATTAAAACACAGTCAAACAGTGTATGCAGCACACTCACACAGATAACTAAGGAAATAAAGGTTGGAGTGGGATAGAGGGATTTTTAGAGGAGTTGGTTTGGGTGATACTTCACCTGTCTTGAAGCCCGGGTGGAAGCGGCGAAGCCGGGGAGCGTGGATCTCAGCACGTGGGGCTGAGGGGAAGGCTCGCCGGACAAAGCGACAGCAAGGCGGGATGGAAGCCAAGAGCGATCCGAGGAAGCGCTCAAAGTCAGGAGTTTTTATAAAGAGAATTGTGACCGCAGGCTAGTTCAGACTTGGGGAAAACAATGAGTTTGGGGCTGGAGACAAAGCCTCCAAAAGGTCAGAATTTGAATGATTGAGTTACAGCCAAATTGTTAATAGGATAGCCGGTATGCAAACGTGGAGTGCTTGAGCGTCGTATAGTCCGATCATCGAGCTGCCAGCGCGGGGCAGGGGATCTTTTGAAAGTTGCGTGCATGCATAATGGCGGTACTTGCCTTGAGGTCTCCTGAAGCTGTGAGTCGGCTATTTCTGGCCTGCCTGTATTGTGTTGGAATATTACGGCGATTCTCAGCCGAGCCGGTGTGCTTGCTTGTCCATGGGCCTTGCAAGCACGTGGAGGGCAATGGGTATGTGAGACCGAATTATTGATATCAAGAGATATCTTTATATCCCACAAGCTCGGGCTAGCCAGGGCAGTAACAGATGTACAGGGATATATCTTCCCACTGTCCTGACCTGGCAGACTCAGTCCCAGTTAATCCCCTATCATCCTGCTTTTATAGTCTTAAGCCTTTTCTGCACTAGACTGTTATAGCGCTGTGATTCCACTTTCAACATCCTATGGAATCCTGGGGTTTGCAGTTTCGGGAGGGGCCATTTGGCCCCTCCCGAAACTGCAGACTCCAGGATTCCATAGGATGTTGAAAGTGGAATCATAGCGCTATAACAGTCTAGTGCAGAAATGGCCTTAGTCATAGACCTGGAAGAGACCCCGGGGGCCATCCAGTCCAACTCCCTGCTGTACAGGAACCCACGTCAAAGCACTCCTGACAGACGGCCATCCAGCCTCTGCTTAAAAACAGCCTTTTAGAATGTCCCAGTTTCTCTCTCCTCTTCACATGTTTCCCCCTTAGCTTACTTTCAACTGCTGCAAACTGAGTTCAAAATGCAAAAGTAGCAGTTTCCCTACAGTTAATTCAGTTGTGGGAAGATGAGAGGAGCAGGTGGAATATTACCCTTCTCAGGAGGCTCAGGCAAAAGCGGACGGCTGCCGTTCATCCTAGTTTGTGTGTTCTGCCTTCTAGACCACACTCTGATGTTGTTCGGTTGCATGCATCCCAGTTTTCGTCTTAGAAATGCTGAAGGTCATACAGGCTACATATTAGAGTAAGGAACTGGCAAAACTGAGTATTCTTTGCCTAAGAAAACTCTGTTAAATTCATGGGGTCCCCTATTCATTGACAGGTGACTCGAAGGCACATATGTAACTTCTGGTCCAGCAGGTATTCTCTTGTGTTCCTCTATGGAGGTTGAGAAGACACTTTGGTAGAGTTAGGCGCTCTCTGTTAGTTCGGGAGGGAGAGGCAGCCCTTGGTTCCTCTCGTCCATCAGACTCCACTCCATCCCTGACCTTTCTTCTATAGCAGTCAAGCCACCCAAATTCTGACCATTTTTCCTCTTCCCTCCCCGTTCCTTGCACCTTTTGTATTGTTCCAATCAAACTGCAAATAAGTGCCTTTTAAATGTTAAGCTGCCTCGAGTACAGGAAAAAGAAAGCCGGTGCATAAGTCTAATAAATACGGAATGAGCAAAGGGACTGGGCCAACAGGTGGATGCATTTTGTAGAAATCTTTTTCCCCCACTAAAAATAAGTTCCCTCTCGGGAGTTTTCCAGAAACTGCCACAAGAGGGCAGCAAAATTGTTTGAGTGTGAGAGTTAGGGCAGTCCACACTCTGCTGGGCCCTTTCCACACTAGTGCTGTAGTGCTATCATTCCACTTTCAACATCCTGTGGAATTCTGGGGTTTGTAGTTTCCTGAGGCCAAAGAGCTCTCTGGCTGAAATTTCAAAAGGCCCCTCCTTAAAGCGAAAACCCCAGGATGCCACAGGATGTTGAGAGTGGAATAATAGCACTATAACAGACTAGTGCGGAAATGGCCCTAGCAGGGATTGTCGAGAGTGTTGGCTGATCTTGCAAATGTGGGTTGTTACTCTTAATGGGCTTTTGTTTATTTGTCTTAGCAGCTGTGGTACGAACTTCAGTCTGATTGGCTATGTAGCATTGTGATGTCACCACACGCACTGTGTGATCCCTAATTGGCTGGAATCTTTCAAGGAGGGACAGAAGGTAGAGAAAAGTGATAATCAACCAATGTTTTCAGGTTCGAGGGAAACTGAGACTGCTTTTGCAAACAGTTATACACGGCTGTGGACAAAATCAGACTCTCTCCCTACGCACACCCATTACTTTTGGCTCCAAAAGTGAAACGTGTCAACATTTGGTGCAGGCCTAGAAAAGATAGAAGGACAATTTAGAAAGTGAAAAAGGGAAGTGGAGCGTGCACCCTGTGTGTCTTCAAACAGCTATTTGGGGTAGGATGGGATGGTGGCCAGAGGCCAATTTTCTGCCATCAGGATGCTCTGTCACCCACATTAGGGCTGCAGATAATGGGGGAAATGTATTAAAAGAGAGGTAACTGGAATTCTATGACTCGTTATTAGAGGTTTCGAGCTTCTAACTATATTTTTGTTAGGGAATGTGAAAGACAGTAGTGCATCTCACTGGCAGGATTTGCAAGCAGGGAGTGAGCCGCAACCAGTCCCAAACCACCACCACCACCACAAACTTAAGATGATCCTGCATCATCTGACGTAGCTACAACGACAAATCTCCATTGCTATAGCTACTTCTGCCAATGCCACCCCCGAAACCTACCTTCTAAGCCAGACGGTACACGATATGAAGGGTTTCCAAGGTGCTGTAGCTGGGAAATGTTGGCTGCAGGATTCTCCCCAATGTGAGGTAAGCTGAGACAGGCAGTGGGAGAGATTCCTCAGGGTACACCCATAAACTCTGATTCATCATGCCCTATGATCAGGAGAGTGCTACAGTGATAATTTCCCATAACCCCAGTCAGGGGCACTGCCAGACTTAAGAGGTAGATTCTGGGTGTCTCCTTCAGTCAGTTTTGTATCTCATGGTGAGAAGCTCTGTAACACATGGCCTTCAAACATGAAAGAGAGAGATTTTAATAATCATTATATCATAGGATCATAGAACTATAGAGACATAGAGTTGGAAGAGACCAAAAGGGCCATCAAATCCCACTCCATTCTGCCACGCAGGAATGCACCATCAAAGCATTCTCAAAAGATAGCCATCCAGACTTTACTTAAAAAATATTGAAAGAACGAGACCCCACCACTGTCCAACTGCTTTTATCATCAGGAAGTTCTTCCTAATGTTTAGGTGGAATCTTTTCTCCTGTAGCTTGAA
Source organism: Cyclura pinguis (assembly GCA_030412105.1). Taxonomy (NCBI): domain Eukaryota; kingdom Metazoa; phylum Chordata; class Lepidosauria; order Squamata; family Iguanidae; genus Cyclura; species Cyclura pinguis. The sequence continues at coordinate 7,680,640 of CM059599.1, read as the reverse complement.
GCCATTGCTCCATGTCCTAGTCTCTGGAACAGCAAGAAACAAGCTTGTTCCATCTTCCATATGACATCCCTTCAAATATTGAAACATAGCTATCATGTCAGTTCTCAACTTCCAGGCTAAATGTACCCAGCCCCCTAAGCCACTCCTCATAGGGCCTCATGATTTCCAGGCCTTCTACTATTTCAGATGTGCTATATTAAGAGGAATTTGGAGTAAATATAAGATGAAACTGTGTGCCAAAATGCCTCTATGGAACTCACCGCATGAAGCTTTGTTTAAGAGAAAAATAATTTTCAGATAAATGGTTAACATATAGAGATCTTTCATGGGCAGAAAAAAATGAATTTTGAATGAAAACAAGCGAAGAATTATTACAAGAAGGTTATGAGGTCCAGTGGTTTGCACATAGATCTGAGAATTTTAATCTGAGCATTTTAAAATAGAGTAAAAACTTCTTTGGCTTTCAAGTGTCCAAATCAAAATTTGAAGAGCAATTCTGTAATGATGATGGACAGTTGGTACCTAAAAGGTATAAATTATTGTTGAAAACAGAGGATGAACAGGTTAAAAAATGGTATGATTACATGGGCACAAAATGTGGGTCATAATATACAGATGAATCAATGTGGGAAAATGTGAAGAGATTTAAGTTTCCATTAAGCTATGATCTTAGAGAAATTTTCTATGAAATGATGTATAGATGGCATCTGGAAAGATTGTCCAAAATGTGTAATAAATCCACTAACATATATTAGAAATGTAAAAAAAAAAAAGGAAGACGAATTTTTCTATAGGTGGTGGAGTTGTGAGAAAGCAAAGAAGTTTTAGCTCCTGATTCATTGTTTAATAGAAGACATCAGGAAGCTACAGATCCAGTTGAAAACTGAACTTTTCTTTTTTTACTGGGACTGGTAGACAATCATATTGATAAAAAGTTTGGAAGAATCATACAGTATATGATCACAGTGGGCAGACTACGCTTTGCTCAGAGATGGAAGGATCCAATTTTTCCATCTCAAGAAGACTGGACAACGAAATTGTTAGACTTGACAGAAATGCACAAACTGACCTTTTTGATTAAAAATGATTGTTAAATGGATTTAAGAAAGATTGGGATACATCAATTTCTTATTTGAGAAACTGCTGGGGGAGAATCTCAATTTTGGGTTTTGGCGTTAGAAGGTAGTATTTATGATAACAGAAATATTTCCGTAATTTGGCAATATTGAGAAAGTATAATTACTAGCTAATAACCACCTGCTGGGGAGCTGAAAGTCATTTATATTTTCTTCCTCTTTTGTGTTGTTAGTTTAGTTTTATCTTTTTTTTTTCCTTTTAGAATAGGTTAATTATTCTGTTCCTGTTAGTGTTGTTTGGTTACTTCTATTTGTCTTGTGGTATGCATTCCCTTATGTGTTGTTTTCTATATTAAAAATTGGTGTTTTAATAAAAATATTTTTTAAAAAATGGAGGAGAGAAAGAAATGCAAAATACAAAATAGAGGACAAAAACACTGAGATCAACTGCATTCTAATAGATTTGGGAAGGGAGAAGGGGAAGCTAAGTGCAACAAACAGGAAATAACATGAATGCGTACTATATCTAACTTCTTTTTAAAGGCTAGTACTCCCGCAAATGAGATAGCCAGTGAAGTTTGGGTGCTGAATTAGGCTCTGGGAGACCAGGCTTCGAATCCTTGCTTGGCCAGCAAAACACACTAAGTGACCCTAAGGAAGTCACATTCTCTCAGCCTCATGGCGAAACTTCTCTGAAGAAATCTTAAGAACATGCCTGGTGTGGCAGTTTGCCTGTCAGATTAGGACTCCGATAGACCAAAGTTTGAATATGAGCTCAGCCCTGGAAACCCACTGGTTGACTTCAGGCAAGTCACACTCTCTCAGCCTCTCGAGGAAGGCCAGTGGGAAACTACCCATGAAGAAATCTTTTTTCTAAGGACCAGTGTGGTTAGCGGTTTAAGTGTTGAACTACGACTCTGGGAGGCCAGGGTTTGAATCCCTGTTTGGCCACGGAAACGCACTGGATGACCTTGGGCAAGTCTCACTCTCTCAGCCACGAGTGAAGGCAAATCCCCTCTGAACAGATCGTGCCCAGGAAATCCCAAACTAGGTTGTCCTGGGGGTTGTCATAAGCTGGAAATGACTTGACAGCACACAACAACATCTAATGCAAATGCACCTGTAACAGTATTTATTTTTTCAATTTTTATTTCACTTTTTTTGTTTTTGTTTTTTACTCAGAAATCTCTATATACACTTTTAAAAAAAAAAGTCTCCATCTTTCCTCTTCTTGCTTGGATGTAAAGATCATACCTCACCACGAGCCTGAAGGCATATCCTGTGAAATATTCCCGACATTATCAGTTCAAACATTTAGCACTCTGATTTGAAAAGGGCATTCACACCTCCCAGTTCTGTAAGAGCTCACACTGTGAGGTCTTGCATTCAGAACTTGGGGAAAGGAGCTATGTATCTCTGAATACCCGAGCTGCTCTTACCCAAGGATCTGGGATTCTGGGATCTGTAGTCTTCAAGCCCAACTTTTCTCAATTTTGTTTGGTTCAAACCAACCTCTAGAGCAGAGCTTTCCAAACTTTTCATGTTGGTGACACACTTTTTTTAGACATGCATCATTTTGCAACACAGCAATTCAGTTTTTCTAGCAAACCACAGGTTAAACTAACCCCTTATAACAGATACAGACACATACATAAATTGTAATAACAACATGTATGGGGACACAGCATATCTCATGAAAAACTTTCATATATTTTTAAAAATATACAATTCCTAAATAATAACATACATTTCCAAGATTGTAGGCGACAGACCTACACACTTCAGGCGACACACTAACGTGTTACAGCACACAGTTTAAAAAACCTGCTCTAGAGGAAAAAAGAAGACTAGGCTTGGTGAATCAAGGATCCAATTTTATTGAAAGAAATGCATTTCTGTGCCATACCTTGACAGGCCAGAATCTGAACAGAATGGTTACCTTATAAGTTTCTAGGGTAACTTTCCTTCCAACCAACATTGCCTGCAGACATATAGGTTAGCTTTCCAGGCGAGGCATCTTAACCGGTCTTCTACAGAAGTCGGCCATGCAAACAACCCAGTCCTCATTTCTTGCTATTAGAAAGCCTTTAACACTTTATGTGTTCAAGAGAACCAGATATTTTGAGTGTAAGGTTTGCTGGGTCAGCTTGTTTTGTTGGAGGAACATCTGTGAGATCGACACATAATTAAAAGGAAATGCAAGCATTTTTCTAAGTTAGCCCACACAAAGCTTGATTAGTATTACCATCCCCTTTAGGCTTCCCTTTCCCATGTAGATGCTGAAACAGAAGAAGGGGCTGTCCTCCAGGGCTATTTCCACACTAGTCTGTTATAGTGCTATTATTCCACTTTCAACATCCTATGGAATCCTGGGGTTTGCAAAGGCTCCTCCCTAAACTGCAAACCCCAGGATTCCATAGGATGTTGAAAGTGGAATAATAGCACTATAACAGCCTACTGCAGAAATGGCCTGGGTTAAAACGAAAATGCCATTGTTGCCATGCTCAGAGGACTGTCTTTCTGCTGGGGCCAGCATTACCATTAGGTAGATAGAGGTGGTTGCTTAAAGGAAGCAAATGAGGGGATGTAAAAAAAGAGTAGAAAATCCTAACTCACATCCACTGTTGTCCTTGTATTTTTCCTGCCATGGATGGGAAGAAGCACTTGTGAGATTGTGTACCTCCTGTGCTGCATAGCTGGCTTTGGATACTTTTATGCTAGGGTGGCCAGTGGCGGAGCAGTGAATCCACACTGGGGTTTTATTACAGACAGCAATAGAGATCCAGGGTTTTTGTTGTTGCAATGTGCATTCATGTCGACTCCACCTTACAGTGACCCCACGATGGAGTTCTCCAACCTTCTCCCAGAGGAGGTTTGCCATTGGCTTCCTCTTATACTGAGAATGTGACGTGCCCAGGGTCTCCCAGTGGGTTTCCATATTTGAGTGGAGATCAGACCCTAGTGTGCTGGAGTCCTCGTCCAATACTCAAAAGACTCTGCTATCCGGAGATGACTCCCCCCAACACAATAAGTTTGGCACCTTGGATAGACCCTTTAAATTCTAGATCAACCAAGGCATGGTTTCACCATACCACTAACATGGAAGCCACCAGCTGTTCCTGCTCTTGATTTGGATGAAAGGAGTGAGGAAGAAACAGCTAACCTCCTTGGATCCTCCTTCTGGGCTTTCTGGAAGGATCTGCTTGGCCAATGGTGTCACTAATGGGTGCAGGGGTTTTGGACCACACTGAGTGACACCATCAGGGGAGGGTGATACCAAAATGACTGTCTGACCCTTCTTTCTCCCCTCTCCATGAGAGTCCATATAGCTTCTTATAGGACAATGCCCCCTTTTTTCTTATAATTGGACAACATCCCTGGTGCCTTCGTGTGTCAGAACTAGGCAGGTAGATTGGGATGTCCAGAGGGCAAATCCCTATGGCAGTAGATCAAGACCCCCAAAATTCCAGTTCCTGGGTGGAAAAAGCTCCATAGGGGTTACACCATGGCCATTTCCACACTAGACTGTTATAGCGCTATTATTCCACTTGCAACATCCTATGGAATCCTGGGGTTTGCAGTTTTGGGAGGGGCCATCCGGCCCCTCCCAAAACTGCAAACCCCAGGATTCCATAGGATGTTGCAAGTGGAATAATAGCGCTATAACAGTCTAGTGCGGAAATGGCAGTAATCACACTGGTTGACACCAATTTTAGTGATGCTACTGTGTTTGGCCATTGTTCAAACATTGATACTGGTTTGCAGGGTTCAATCCAGGGGTGGTACATAGTTTGAGTCAGTTGGGGAAGGGGTGCTGGCCTCCATGCTCAATCCATGGGCTACCTATCATTTGATTTCTTTTTCTAACCACTTCTGCTGTTCTAACTAGGGAAAGTCAGTTAGTGCTGGAACAAGGATATCAAAAAACAATGGGCACAAGCCCACAGGAGCAGATCAAAAAGTCCATCTTGATCTAGTTCCCGTTCTTGCAATGACCAAGGAGACACCTCCACAGTTGGATGGAAAGAGACACAAGGAAGAGTTGAAAGCAAAAATCAGGAAAAACAAAATCTTGTTCTCCAGAAAAAAAGTGTTGACACCTCACTGGCAGACTGAATGAGAAGTCAGAAAAGTGACTTCTAAGGACAAAAATTCCCAGAATCCCCTAGCAGCCATGAACAGTAAGGATTCTGGGAGTTTTAGGTCTACGTCGTACCAGCACTTCCAATGAATCCCATTGAATCAACTTCTGAATGGTGAGACGACACCTATGTAAATCCCATTCATTCAAAGAGTCTACTTCAGTTGCAGCTACCAATAGGATGCAGACTCTAAAACTAACTTTTCCAAGCTTTGCCTCCATTCCTTCCATCTATCTATTCTTATTTATACCTTTTCCCCAAACTGGGACTCAAGGCAGCTTACAGAACAAGGGAGTATTCAGCCACTGTGCCTAACAGCTGTTGAGAAACCTAACACATAGTTGCTAACACTTGGACCTAAATCTAATCACTAACCTAGGCAAGAGAATTGCCATTGAAACAGTGGGGTTCGTATAAAGGTTGACTTAGGGTTCAAGCAATTAATTCAATGAGACTGTTCTATCTGGAACTGGCCATTGGATTTAGGCTTCTGACTGCACATGTGTCCCTTTGGCAAGATAACGCAGATGTGCGTGTGGGGGGAGATCATTCCAAAGCCTATCCTCCTCACTCAGATATGTTTATAGATCAGTATTGCACCAGCCTGGTGTCATAAGCTCCATCATTGCACAGCTAAAACCAGGACATATGTGGTCAAACAACTTCAGAGTGTGGTCAAGATGGTAAACGTTATTACTGAAGAAAGAACACACAAGTTAGAAGAGGCTGCACCGGTTCGCTTTTGCCTGAGCCTCCTATGAAAAGCAAGACAGTGTTCCCTGTTCTCATCTCTTCTTCTCCTGCTAAGTTACTAAATGCAAAGTTTTTTTGCCCTTTGAACTCAGTTTGCAGCAATTTAAATAAGCTGAGGACAAATTGGGAATGTGGGAAAAGAGGAAAGAAACTGGGACATTTTAAATGCTGGGTAAAGTGCAAGGCAGTAGGGAAAGAGGGAGATTGCATTAAAGGTGGATAGACTGGCTGGCCGGCCCCTCCCGAAACTGCAAACCCCAGGATTCCATAGGATGTTGCAAGTGGAATAATAGCGCTATAACAGTCTAGTGCAGAAATGGACTTAATCAAGGAAGTCATGGCTGCCCTGAGTCTGCAGACTTGAACAGGGCTGTTGATAACAGGGTGACTTAGAGGATCGCTAGAAGTTGAAGCTAATGATGACAGATAGCAACATCACTAACTGGGTGCCATCCATGCTTTAATTTTTTTTTCTGCATTTTATGTTAGTGTATTAACATAAAATGCAGGAAAAAAAATTAAAACAATTTTTATTGTTGTTCTGGAGGAGTTTGCTAATTACTGCAAGTCAATTAGTTTCTTGCATCATGCATTCTTTATTGATTGTTAAGTCAAGCTCGCCCAATACGAGAAGCCCCTACCTTTTGACACCCCATTCTCTGACAACTTGCTCTTTTGATGCTTCCAAATTAAGGACAAGTTCCATTCATTCAATGAGAGTTCTGCTCTTTCATCAGTTCTTCTTGCCTGGGGAGGATTGCTTGGAACTACCTGCGTGCATGCGCGGCTTGCAAAGTGTGCTGAGAGGGGGGAAAAAGACACTAAGATGGCTGAGAGACTTTGCAAGCAGCTCATGCACAGATGGTCACAAGTTGAGCTTCCATAAGTCCTTCATGCTCCCCACAGTACAGTACATGGCTTCCACTTTTCAACCAATTGCATTTTCTCAGTGCTCCAGTGCCGAACCTGTCAGATAAGTGGGCGAAGCCTGTACTGTAGCTGGGATAGAACAAAATCCTCCCACATCAGTTCGGTCCATACAAATTTGGCATATCTGCACAGAAATTAGGACATGGTGAATTTCTCCATCCCACCCTCCAGCCTCATTCATGAAAAGAGAGTGAAGACCAGCCTTAAGGGAAAATATTTCATAATGCTGATGCTATGATTGCCATGGATGTCAGGGAGGACAATCCCACGTACACAAAAGGTGGAATTCCAAGCAGGGCCTCACATGAAAATTTTGGGGAAGTTCCCTTTTTTTTGGACTACAGCTTCTAGAATGCCCCAACCAGCATGACCAGTAATTACATTGGCTGGGGAATTCTGGGAGTACTAGTACAAAAGCTTTTCTAAGTTCCGGTGACGTATAGCTCTCCATCCCTAGTGAGGCAGAAAGCAAGGGAGATGCCTTCATATCAGGACCCAAGTTTTCTAGGGTTTTAAAGGTCAAAATTACCCAGGTGGGGTTGTAGAGGTTCAAAATGGGTGAAAGATGATGACGATGATGACAATGACAAAAATGATGATGATGCAAACAACAGTGTTTTTCAGGAGATGGAGTTTTTAGACAGTTTTCAAAGGCAATTCTATACATTTGCCATTCTGGTTTAAATTTTCAAAACTGTCAAGTTGACTCATTTTCTACATTTGCGCAAACTTTCATTATGGTCAAGGTTGATTCTGAGGGGTCTTCAGAGTCAAAGCATTCTGGGAGCCATGTAGGAGGTGGAGACCTCAACCAGTTCAGCTCTTCCAACATCCTTGTTTGTCAAAAATGAAATACTCATTCAAGGTTCTGGCTTCATGATCCTCTTCAAAGGTTAGAATCTTGGTCCTGATCTCAGTCATTCCCCTTTCTTTGAAGCTGTGTTTCACATTTTTGATCTCACAGGCTGTTAGGACACCTGTTATCTGCTCCATCTCTTGAAAGTCTACAGACCCAGATCTAGAGAATGAGAAGATCTGGCACCTGCTGGAACCAGATGTGGGCAACGAGAAGAGATGGAAGTGAAGTATTTTGTCCTGTTGAGGTCAAGATGACACAACAGTATTCTGAGACAATAGGTCACTTGTCTCTCAACTCCAAGCACCTCCCTTTCAATTCACTGGATCCTCCATAAATACTGGGGATGGGGACCTCACTCTTCGTCCGATCTTGTGAATGACTTCTCCTTCATCGGATCACAAAATCAGACCCTCATCATGAGGGTTATCTTCCTCGCCTTTGCGGTTCTCCTACTGGTCGCCGTGGCCACTGAAGGTAACTGGGGAAGGAATTCATGGGCTTATCTTTGTGGGGTAATAGGTTTAGACTACCTGTTTCCTGTGATCCTTTCTAATTAGAAGGGCCAGTAATCACACCATCCTAGAGCTTAGATTAAACTTTCCCAGACAGTATGGCCAATGATTCTGGGAAGGTAATCCAAAACTGTACAATTTCCAAGCTCTGTACTATCCCTTGAATCCTGGTGATGCCAGTAGAAATGTAATGGAAGGATATTGAGAACTGCTGGAGGGGGAAACTTGTTCTTCTTCTCATGTATTTTGGAAATCTTTTAAGATAGGGTGGGTGATTGTAGTCTCCAGCTTCTTTTTTCACTACAGCTTTCATTATCCCTCAGCATTAGATATCCTAACCAACATCAGTGGCAGTTTTAGGCTCATAGAATCAAGAACTAGATAGCAACAGTTGTCCATCCCTGCTTTAAGATGTACTCTCTAGACTTGTACCAGAGAAGGGGATTTTACTGTCTTCAAATGTACTAAATGAAATTGAAATGTCAGGACATGAAGTCTGGTTCAGGCAGAGCTAGGCATTGCCCAAATATGTGACCAAATATGTTCAACAGTGAATATGCTGCCTTGGGGTGTGGTGGAGTCTCCTTCTTTAGAGGTTTTTAAGCAGAAGCTGGATGGCCATCTGTTGGGAGTGCTTTGATGTGGGTTCCTGCATGTCAGGAGGTTGGACTGGATGGCCTCTGGGGTCTCTTCCAACTCTATGCTCCTTAATGATAGAAGATAACGCATCAGATTCTGCAAATGTACAACTCTTCAATGGAGACGTCAAGCAAGCTGAGTACAGAGAGCATGGGATTAACATTCTAGCACTTTCTGTCTAGCGCTGGACTGCTTTTGCCCAGGTTCTAGGTTGGATGCAGTGCCCATGTAGACCATCATCTGGTCCAAGACAGTCCTTGTAGAAGTTGAGATATGGAGCAAAATGTGGAGGCATTGTTCTGTGAAATTGTTCTTCAAGAAATAAGTCAGACTCAGCTCTCAGGCATGAAGAATTGGAAAGAAAGACTCGTAGGCAGTGGAGAGACTCATCTTGAGCCCATGAAATGAAGTGAGGAGGAAGGACAAAGAAAGAGAGAGTGAGCAGTGAGAGGGGTGGAGGACAAGACGCAGGGGAGAGATGCACTGCAAGGACGCACGGCGAAGCGAGGGAGGGAGCAGAAGGGAAGGGAGAATGCGTGGTGCAAGTGGCAGAAAGCGAGAAGCAAGGGAGGAACATACTGTGAGAACATGAGGGGAGGCAAGGGAGGGAGTAGGAGGGAAGAGAGGGTGGAGTGAGGGAAGGGGCAATGAGCAGCGCAGTAGAGGGTGGAATGAGGGAAGGGGCAATGAGCAGCGCATTAGAGGATAGGGTGAGGGAAGGAACAGTGAGCAGCGCAGTAGAGTGGGGTGAGGGGAAGGGCAATAAGCAGCGCAATAGCAGGGTGCAAGGGGCAAGAATAGGAGGCATTGCGAAGTACAAGATGAGGCAAGTGAGGGAGATGGACAGAAGGAAAAGTGAACAGTGGAAGCCACAGAGGAAGTACCCCCCTATGCTAGGTTTGTTGAGAGGCAGCGGTGGGCCAAGGTCACGTGATAAATGCCATGACCAAGGAGAGATTTGAACTTTGGTCTCCCTGTTCCAGGTCCAGCACTTTAAATATTACTCTGTCTTGGTTTTCTCAGACCAGTTGTAACTGAAAAAAAAAATTGTATGAAGTTTGAAACATAACGGAAGAAAAAAAGTGCAGCAAGTAACTTGTTGAATTTGCATACGTAGAATTCTACTACTGGATTTGAGAAAGTGGAATTCAGCCACCCTAGAGGAGCCGAGAAGCACGCTGTACTTTTCAAGTCACAAATACAAGCCAACATGTGCCCCTAAGAGTGGAACAAGGGTTGTATATGTGGTGGCATGCCTGCACCCTTGAAGGAATACCGGTGGGAACCTTGAAAGACATACCAACACTGCAGATTTTAGCAGTTTTACTAGTTCCACAAAAGCAAACTGAGTGGCTAGGGATTTCTGGCTAAGAGATCTTAAATTTCATGTATTTTCACATTTTATTTTGATCTGACGGCCAGAGGGAAATATTTTGTTTTTTAAAAAAATCAATCCAACTTACACTCATCAATTATTTTAAGATGAAATATCAAATTGTAAAATTCAGTCTCTTGAAAGTTTCCTACTGCTGCGCTGTGCTGCCCTTCTGAAATATTTAAACAGAGCAGCACCCATCACCGTGAAATTTAGAGGGGAGGGTAAGGAATGGAACATGAGAAAATTGCATGGGCACTTTTGCCTACAAATTAGATTGAAGAGATTTAGGCCTAAACCCTATTGTTCCAATCAAAGTAAACTTGCTGAATCAATAAGATTTTGCTTAGTATTGACTCACCATTCAACTATTAACAGGGGAAAATGTAGGGTATTACACTTAGGAAGAAAGAATGAAATGCACAGATATAGGATTGGAGACACCTGGCTGGACAACAGTACATGTGAAAGGGATCTAGGAGTCTTAGTAGACCACAAGCTGAACATGAGTCAACGGTGTGATTCAGCACCTAAAAAAGTCAATGCGATTCTTGGTTGCATCGTTAGGAGTATGGTGTCTAGATCAAGGAAAGTAATAGTACCACTCTATTCTGCTTTGGTTAGACCTCAGCTGGAATACTGTGTCCAGTTCTGGGCACCACAGTTGAGAAAGGATATTGACAAGCTGGAATATGTCTAGAGGAGGGTGACCAAAATGGTAAAGAATCTGGAAGCCATGCCCCATGAGGAGTGGCTTAGAGAGTTTGGTATGTTTAGCCTGACAAAAAGAAGGTTAAGAGGAGACATGATAGCCATGTTTAAATATTTGAAGGGATGTCATGTTGAAGAAGGAGCAAGCTTGTTTTCTGCTGCTCCAGAAGCTAGGACATGGAGCAATGGATTCAAACTACAAGAAAAGAGATTTCACCTAAACATCAGGAAGAACTTCCTGATAGTCAGAGCCGTTCAACAGTAGAATATGCTGTCTCAGTGGAGTGTGATGGAGTCACTTTCTTTGGAGGTTTTTAAGCAGAGGCTGGACGTCCTTTAGTTGGGAGTGCTTTGAATGTTTGTTCCTGCATGGCAGGGGATTGGACTCAATGGCCATAGTGGTCTCTTCCAACTCTATGTTTCTGTGATTCTACTGGATCGATGAGTCTACAGTAGTGAAGCTAACTTGAAATACCAATCTGGCCTAATTATTTCATGGATTCGTAAATCTAGTGAAGTGGAAAAGCTTTCACTAATATAAGACCTTTAGTATTCAGGAATATGAGCAAGACTCCTTTCACTACTCTCCTCTCTCCTACTGAACTGGCTGAGTGCAAACTACTTTTGCACTTTGAACTCAGTTTGCAGCCACTGAAGGAAGGTGAGGATGAAAGAGGAAAGTGGGAAGAGGGAAGAGAAACCAGAACATTTAAAAGCAGCCAAGAAAGTGGGACAGCAGAGACTTAACAGGGACCTCTGTTACCCTGACCTCTGGGGGTCCCGTGGGGGACACCTTGATTCGCTCCAAGTTATAAAGGTTGGGGAAATTAGTGGAGCACTGGAATTAGTAAAACGAGGGGTAGGGTAACCCAGCAGGATCTTTTATCCAACTTTACAGGGTCAGGCCAAGCAAAAAGCCAGACAAATGGACCAAATAAATGAATTTGATTAAATGAATATAGCACCATGCACCAATGCACTCACTCCCTTATGCACACAAGGCCTATTGAGAAGGAAAAGAGGTGAAAAATGGATAGGGGATATAGCAAAGGGAATGTAGAGACGGTGATACTGCACCTATCCTGAAGTCTTTGGTCCGGGAAGCGGCGAGAAGTACAGAACTCAGCAAAGAGAGACAGTTGAGGGGATCACTCAACTAACAGAGTGCCAGTCTGCTAGCGCGGCGGAGAGTTCTCCGAAGAGACCCTCAAAAACTAGGACTACTTATAGGGCAGAATGTACCTCGAGGGCAGGTCCTCTCCCGGGAAGAACAATGGGCCAGTTGTTTGCATGACTGGTTTATGCTGGGTTGCGAGTGTTCAGGGTTGCAGTTGCAAAGGGTTGCAGTGTAATTTTATGTGGATGGACCACACCTTATAGGATTTTCCAAAGTCAAGGTTGCTCCACCTGGGGAAAACCTGCTAATCCCCTCAAACCGACTGCTCTTGGCTGATGACACTTTGTTTATGTGGATTTGCACGGCTCGAGGTCTCCTTGGGCTACGTGACTGGCGATTTTCCTGGTCTTGACCTAGTTTCGGCTGCTCGACCTCTTTGCCTGTGTGCCCATCTGGGAAACCTCTCTGGCATGGTGGGCATATTTGATATCAAATTTACAGTTCCCAGGATAGGATATGCCAATGGGGTAACACCTGTCCCTGACAAGTTGAAGGATAAAGTAATATCTTTCCACGCAAATCTCTTCCTAGTCCCATGATGACCTAACTCCAAGCTTTCTCTCTTACAGCCTATACAGGCAAATGTGGTTACTGCTACGGAGGCTGTGCTAAACGTTGCGCCTATGGAGTGAACGTTGCTGCAAATTGTGCTTGTGCAGCCCACGGCTATGGATACGTTTGCTGCCTTCCGCCTCCACCGCCGCCACCACGTCCACCGCCGCCGCCACCGCCTCCTCCTCCTCCACCGCCACCACCTCGACCTCCGCCCCCGCCCCCTAAATACCACTGGAGACCTGTCCACTACAAAGGTTGAGCCTCCCCGGAACCCACGTAAAGGAGCTGTGTCGGCCGTGACGTCCAGCCCCTTGATGCTTGGAAAAGAAATATTTGTCTCCTCTTATTCGATAATAAAAAAAAGTGCGGAGACCACAACACAATGTGTCTCCTTGTCTTGAATTACAACAGTGTGGGGTTCGGTGTGGCACATTTTCCCCCTTAATCCTCTCCAGAACTTCCTTTGAAATTTTCTGTTAGGATAATCTTGTCCAACTTGAGCCGCTTAGGTAACTTGGACGAGAACTCTCATCAGATGGGAGCTGGAGTCCAACATATCTGTTGGGCCTAAGCCTAGAGAAGATTATCGTGTAGAACTTCGTATGTCCTTTCTCTAGTTTAGTCTAGTCTAGTCTAGTCTAGTCTAGTTTTTAAAAAAATCTGTGTGGTTCTTGTTTATGTGGGCTCACATCGTAGAACAGATCACAGTCCTAAAAGCAGAATGCCATAGTATAAATCAGTGTCTAAAATTTAAATTCACGAGTACAAAAAAGTGGGGAGATCTAGGACCATTTCTTCACTACACTTTTCCACATCCTGTGGAATCCTGGGGTTTGCAGTTTAGGGAGGGGCCTTTAGAATTCCCAGCCAGAGAGCTCTTTGGCCTCAGGAAACTGCAAAGCCCAGAATTTCACAGGATGTGGAAAGTGGTACGATAGCACTACAACAGTGTAAGACGGAAAGGCCCCGAGAACTAAGTGCTTGAGATTCCGTTTTTTCCCCTCCTCTTTTCCCTCCCAATATTTTTTTTTTCCTTTTGTGATGTGTCCTTTAGGTTGTAGGGACTGTCACATTTCTGATATTTGTAAGCTGTTCTGGGAGCCTTTTGGGATAAAGAGCGAGGGAAAAATGTGCTCAGGAAATAAACAAGCGGGGAAGCAGTGCTGTTAAGAATCTGCTGTAGCTAAGAAAGTGGAAGCTTGCCTGCTATGGATATCCTAGGTTGCATTATACCCAGTGAGATAAAGAAGAACCTGGGGTTGCTACAGGAAAGTAGGCTGGAGATATGGCCAAGAGTGCTTCTTCCCATCTGTGCTTAATACATTCTTTTGTTCCCTCCTTGGCCAAAGGAATTTTGCTGGATAGACCACGGATTTCTTCTCTAACTCGCAGGTTTGCTCGTGACTGCAACGGTCTCTGCACAGAGCGGCTTTCAAGACAACACAGAAGCTTCAACAAGCACTGCCCATGGCTGCATCTCTTCTGGATAATGTTGGAGGGAGAGTCGTACCCATTTGGTCTGTCCTGCCCCACTGACATTGACCAAGATCCTACATTCTGTTTCTGAAGTGAAAATCCATGTTCACAGAGCTACACCCTGACTGTGCTACATCCTCCTCATTCTGAATACCAGTATGGTGCAACTGTATCTGCCAACTTTTTGGTCCCCCATAGAAAAATGCAGAATGTGCAATGGCTGTTTGTGCCATTTCAGTGAATCAAGTGGCACACTGAAGGCACTAGGGAAGAGCTGGACAGTATCCAAGAAGATGCAGCAGCATAGCTAGAATCCTTTTGGTTGGCACCAAGTAAAGTCAACCTACTTGAACCAGCTGTTGAATAGTGAGTCAACACATATGTATATCTAGTTGATTCCATGGCTCCACCACCGTTGGGATTAACAACCGGATTTTTTGTTAATTGCTGTCAAGTCATTTTCTACTTATGGTGACCCTAAATATAAGAGGCCTCAAAGAGTCCCTGTCATCAACAGGTCAGGTCCTGCAGACGCAGGACAGTGGTTTGCTTGATGAACTTGATGAGTTCTGTGCACCTGTCAGGTGGTCTCACTCTTTCCCTACTGCTTCCAACTTTACCAAGCATTATTACCTGTTCTAATGTGTCAGATTCCAAGCTGCAGAAAGATTTTTTGGGCAGGTTTGAAAAATCTCTGTCCATATTGCGCTTTCAGAAAGGTTGCAAGAAAGGGTCGCCCGACTAGGGATGTAATTCTTTGCTAAACTTCTTCTTGATGGAAGCAATGAGTACTGTAGTGTTCTCACTATACGTCCCTTGAAGAGTATTGCAAGATCAGGATGGCAGCAAGTAACTTCAGCAAGTTTCTTCCCATTCTCAGAAAGCCTATTCCTATTTCAGGTCTTGTTCTGAATAAAATTTGCATGTTATTGATTTGCACAGAAAATGCTCCTGCCTGTGCAGAAAGTGCTGATTTCTATGTAAATCAATCACCTATGAATTTTGCACAGAATAAGTCATGAATTGCAGCTTTTTCTGCTCAGAAAAAGGGGAGTTGTGCTGTGGAAAGACTGCAGGTCGGGTTGATTTGCAGTTGCACCATGCTGGTATTCAGAATGAGGAGAATGTACCTCAATCAGTGTGTAGCTGTGTGAACATGGATTTACACTTCAGGAACAGAATGTAGGATCTTGGTCAATGTCAGTGGGGCAGAACAGACCAAATGGGTACGACTCTCCCTCCAACATTATCTAGAAGAGATGCAGCCATGGGCAGTGCTTGTTGAAGCTTCTGTGTTGTCTTGAAAGCCGCTCTGTGCAGAGACCGTTGCAGTCACCAGCAAACCTGAGAGTTAGAGAAGAAATCCGTGGTCTATTCAGCAAAATTCCTTTGGCCAAGGGGGGAACAAAAGAATGTATTAAGCACAGATGGGAAGAAGCACTCTTGGCCATATCTCCAGCCTACTTTCCTGTAGCAACCCCAGGTTCTTCCTTATCTCGTTGGATAGAATGCCCCCTAGGATATGCATAGCAGGCAAGCTTCCACTTTCTCAACTACTACAGCAGATTCTTAACAGCATTACCTCCCCCCTTGTTTATTTCCTGAGCACAGTTTTGCCCCTCTGTTCATCCCAAAAGGCTCTCAAAGTTTACAAGTATCATAAGTGAGACAATCCTTGGCACAGGTTTGTAACCTAAAGGACACGTCACAAAAGGGTGGGAAAAAATGGAGAGGGAGAAGAGGAGGGGGAAAAAAATAGCAAGCACTTAATTCTTGGGGCTTTTCCGCACTACACTGTTAATAGTGCTATTATTCCATTCTCAACCTCCTGTGGAATTCTGGGGTTTGTAGTTTACTGAGGCCAGAGAGCTCTCTGACTGAGAATTCTAAATGCCCCTCCCTAAAGTGCAGACCCCAGGATTCCATAGGAGGTTGAAAGTGGAACAATAGCACTATAACAGTACAGGGCGGAAAGGCCCTTGGTGGCAAATTCTGTAAGCAGAATGTACCTAATTGGGACATTGGAAAGCTGGCATGGTGTAATAATGTGAGTGTTGGATTAGGATTCTACTGTCATGTGCTGTCAAGTTGACTTCAGCTGATGGTATCCCTGGACTCTGAGAGCCCCAGTCATCAGCCTACCTGTTCAGATCACGCAAACCCAGGACATCTGTGGCTTCCTCGATTGAATGAACCTCTAGTGACGTCTCCATGTTTTCCTACTGCCTTCCAACTTCTGAAGCTTTCAAGAGACCAGTGTTACTCCACTGGAGAAACCCTATCCCAGGGTCTACAATTTTAATTTTAAAATATGATTCAATGTGCCAGAGAGACCCCCCGAAGGGGCGCGTAGGCAGGCAGCAATGGTCAAAGACTGAAAACCAGGTCAGGCCAGTAAAATCCCCAGTCACGTAGCCCAGGAAACCTCAAGATGTATAAACCCACAATAAACAAAGGGTCCTCAGCCCCAAGACGCTGACTTGAGGGGATTAGCGTGTCTGCCCCAAGTTGAGCAAATATTCCATCAGGCGAGGACCATTTACATGAAGTCACACCACGTACTAACACAGCCGAAGATCCTGAGACTTTGGCAACACCTTGCTATCCCATCACACAAAAGAAATTGCCATGGTGGAGCTTGGTTACCGCTCCAACACCCATTGTTCTCCCCGGGAAGAGATTAGTCCTCCAGATACTTTTTCCCCTACAAATAGTCCCAGTTTTTGAGCAGTTCTTTGGATCACTCCTGGTCGTCCCAGCAGATCGTTACTCCGTCCGTTGAGTGATCCCCTCACCCTCTCCGTGCTGAGCCCCACTTCTCTACTGTTTTTCCCGGACCAAGGACTTCAGGACAAAGATGCAATATCAGCCCAGCTACACCCCTTTAATATTTCCCTATGCAGTTTCCTCTCTTTTGCTTCTTACTAGGTCTTGAGTGAGTGTGTGAGTGATTGTGTTGGTGCGTGAGGCCTTCATTCAATAAAATCATTTATTGGACAATTTCATTTGGTTTTTGGCTTGCCCTGACTCCGTAAACACTGGGTAAAAAGACCCCTTTAGGTTACCCTGCCTCTCGCATTGCTATTGCTCGTGCTCTGGCTAGTTTCCATTCCCCATCATGTGGAGCACATTGAGGTGTCCCCCAAGGGACCCCAGAAATCAGTGTAACACCAGGTTCACAGAATCATTAAATTGGAAGGGACCGTAAGGACCATCGAATCCATCCCCTGCCATGCAACAAGATACAGTACTCCAGAGAGATGGCCCTCCAACCTCTTTTTTTAAAATCTTATTTCTATTATAGGAAACAATAAGCCAAATATACATTCATTCGTACCCATTTCCTTTTTACATAAATCACAAATAAATTTAATTAAAAACTCCCTTCCTCTAACCCTCCCACCTTCTTCCCCGCTATCCTATATCCATCTTCCATTATAGTGTTTTTCATATTGGAATTATAACTATACCTACTAGAAATCTATTTACTGATAATCTTATTAAGTAAGTATTTGAATAAATATCACCAATTTTATATTGTTAAGTGTATAACATATTCTTGACAAACAAATTTATATGTATATATATGTATGTATATAGTATATATCCATGCGTTATTTATATGTTTCTACTATATTTATATATATATACACACACATACACATATATACACATACACACACCTTTTATTATAATTTGTATATCTTTATATATCTTAACAGTTATTTTATTAATAACAGCTATTTCTGTGTGGTTTCAACAAAGTCCAGAATCAGTTTCCATTCTTGTTCGTATTTTTGGATTGGGGTCTCTTTCAATAACGTTGCTAATTCTTCAATTTCTAACATGTCAAGAACTTTTAGAAGCCATGATTGAGGAACGGCTTCCAACCTCTTTATGAAGGACCACCAAAAAGGAGAGTCCATCACACTCTGAGGCAGTCTTTTCTACTGCTGAAGAGCTCTTACAATAAAGAAGTCCTTCCTAAAGGTCAGGTGTAATTTGAATCCATTGGCTCGCATTCTAGCCTCTAAGGGAGCAGAAAACAAGGTTGCTCCATCCTCCATATAATATCCCTTCTGATATTTGAAGATGGTTATCATGTCACCTTTCAGTCTTCTTGTCTCCAGGTCAATCCTACCCACCTTCCTAAGTCATTCCACAGAAGGCTTGGTTTCCAGAGCTCTCAAATCCCCACTCAACCGTTGGCAACCCCCTGGGTGGCCTTGGACAAGTTACACTCATTCAGCCTAGAGGAAAGCAATCACAACCCCTCCTCCCCAAATAAATTTTGTCCAGAAAACCCTATGATAGGGTCACTATAAGTGGGAATTGAACTGAAGGCACATAACAAGGGCATACAAGGGTAGGAATTATGGGAATCCTTCAGATATTGTGGGACTACAACTCCCAGCATGTCTCAGCATTGGCTAGGACTGCTGGAATTTACAGTCCAACAACATCTGGAGGACCTCCTGTTTCCCATCTTTGCAGTATTTGTTTGTTTGTTTATTGAATTTATATGCTGCCTTTTCTCCTAAGATGGGACTTAAAGTAGCTTCCAAAAAATTAAGTAGTATGTTTCGCAGTGAATAGCACTGGGTTTAAAAAAGGGTCCAGGCAGGTTAGATGGTACCAGGGAACTTCTGCTTATTATCTGATGGCTCTGAGGTTATAATCTTGGCTCAATTCAGTTTTAGTCACTCTCAGATTACCACAGTTCTCTCATCCAGACAAATAGCAGCACTTCAAATTTGGTCCTTAATGGGACAACCTGCAAAAGTCCATTGGATGTGAAAGCTAACAGGGAGTGTGTAGATCACGAAAAGCTATGGATCACTCTGAAAAAGAAATAGGTGTGGCACAGCATTTGATTGTCCTGGTGCATAGTGTGTACTCTGAACAAGAGGCCATTCAGGGAACAGAACACAGAGAAACAGAGTGGTTTTCAATAGGCAGGGGGGTCAGACAAGCCCTTTCTGCAGGACATCATCATCTCACATTGAGGACAGGAGAAGGATGGGACCCAGATGATGCTTACGCATGGCGTCATCCATGTCCTGTCATTCTCCCATCTCTAGGCGGTACGGTCACACCTCAAATCATTGACGGGTTTTACCCATCAATGACCAGCAATCGCACAGGCCTCCTGCCACCCTCCTGCACTTACCTGAGCTGCGGAGGGTCAGGAGGTGTGATGGCCAGGCTTCCTGCCCCAGCACAGGGCACCAGAGAAGGAAGAAGTGTGGCCTCCATTCCCACAGGCAGCTGGTGCGGAGGGGAGTGCTCCGGTTGTACTCCCCTCCCGAGACAGCCTCTACCGGGATCCCCGTGAGATGCTGTAGGGATCAGGTAGAGCGTGGAAAGAGTAAAGGAAACATTTTATCACCCCAGCAGTTGAGCTTATGTGCAAAACACATCATATGGAAAGCAGTGTTAGATTTAGAAGAAGGAGGTATGCAGATTGGAGGAAAGAACACCAACAGTTTAAGACATGCAGATGAGATTACTATTACTAATAAAATATAGCAAAGATTTGGAACGACTCCCAATGATAATTAAGGGGGGAAATGCAAAAGCAGGGCTTCAGCTGAATATTGAGAAAAATAATGATCACAGTTAATGTTAAGTAGAATGCTGAAGAAATCAAAATAGCTAACACTTTTCTATATCTTTGCTCAATCATAAATCAAAATAGAGATTGCAGTCAAGAAATGAGAAGAAGATTAGGACTAGGAAGAGCAGCTATGAAGGACCTAAACAAGATCCTGAAGTATAAACATACATGTTTGAATACAAAACTTAGAATCGTCCACGCCATTATATTTCCCGTTTCTATATGAAAGCTGGACAGTGGAGAAAGCTGATAGGGAGAAAACCAAGTCCTTTGAGATGTGGTGCTGGAGAAAAGTTCTACAGATACCCTGGACTGCTGAAAAGACAGATAAACAGGTCCAAGACCAAATCAAGCCTGAACGCTCTCTAGAAGCAAAGATAACTAAACTCAGACTCTTGCAGATACTTGCGGCATATCATGAGAAGGGCAGCCACTGAAGGAACTAGGTAAGATCCTCAAGGTAAAAGATATTATCATATAGTGGATAACTCATGATCCAAGAGCACACTCTGGTAGCAACAGTAGTTTATTCACAGAGTTAACATGAGCCTCAATTACTATTGGGCAACACAAGCAACAGAAGAACACTTCCACAGAAGTTGCCAGAAATGATTAACATAGGCAGCATACCTCTTTTATAGGTTATCAATATAAATTGAAGGATGAAATGCTTTCATTGGTAAGTGCAGCGTAGTCCATTCCCCCTCATAATTCTCCCAGGGTCATGCCAGCCTCCAGCTGACTTGTCCTTGAACAGTACTCAGCTCGACAAGATGCCCAGTTATCTCCATACCAGTCCATTCCCATAATATCCTTGCACCAAGTATGTCTCACTTTCACTTTCCAACCTTACTGCTCTCCCAGCATTCATCTGATGCAAAGTAACAGCAAGTAATCTATTAAAGACAACGTAGCAGCAATTAGCGGTTGTTTTCATACAGGATGCACAGTAGCATTTAACATGGGTTAAATGCCTTCCAGCCAGTTCGCAAAGAACACACATTTGAATACACATTTGGCCTGTTGGCACCTTATTCTTTTATTCCCCTCTCTTTTCCACCCATTACTATGTCAGGGATGGCTTGCAACCTGATGGATAGATCACTACATAACAAAGTCACAGCAATCCCTGGCACAGCACTCCCAGTGTCTATGTAGGGACAGTGAAGAATGCTAGCAGGGAAAGAAACAACTTCAAGCTGCAGGAAAGGAGATTCCACTTGAACCTCAGGAAGAACTTCCTGACGGTGAGAGCTGTCCGGCAGTGGAATCTGCTGCCTCAGTGGAGTGTGGTGGAATCTCCTTCTTTGGAGGTTTTTAAGCAGAGGCTGGATGGCCATCTGTTGGGAATGCTTTGGTGTGTTTTCCTGCATAGCAGGGGGTTGGACTGGATGGTCCCTGGGGTCTCTTCCAACTCTAGGATTCTATGATTTTAACTTACACTAACTGGCATGCTGGAGGAGAGTTCTGCTGGTACCTTTGGCCATACTAGCTGGGGGATTCAGAAAGCCACAGTCCCAAGGGAATTTCCCCAAGGATGTTAAGAGCAAGCAAGGTTTTAAAACCCTCTTGGAAATGCATTCTGAAAAACAATGGTGTGTATATCATGCAGACTAATGCTGGCGAGGTTAATTTGGTAAGTCTCATTCGTTCTGTGGAACTTATTTCTCAGTCAATGGGATTAAGAGTGCACGCTTAAACAGATTACCCCTAAGAACATAAGAAGGGCATAAGCATGACCCTGTTAGATCAGACCAAGGGACTATCTAGTCTAGCATCTTGGTCTCATACAGTGCTCGGAGTCCAGTAGATTTCTAGGAAGGGGAGAGTGCCCACAAAGCAGGTCATATTACGTTCTTCAGCAGCCAGTAATTCTGAGGAATCCTCTTGCAGAACTGGGAGGCAGTACCTAGCCATCATGGGAAGGCCAGTGTGGGGTAGTTATGAAAGCAGAGCTTGGAAATGTTATATGTTTGGATTATGATTCCCAGGATCCCCCAACATGGCCATTTCTCCTGGTTATGAGATCAAGTAGTTGAGTGGCTGACCTTGAGCCAGTTACTCCATCTCAGCCTAGCCTACCTCACAGTGTTCTTGTGAGATTAAAGTAGGGAGCAAGCTGTCTGAGCAGAGAGCTGTGTGCCCTGCGGTATGCCCTGGTTCAACTGTCAGCCTATTCTAGTTTACACTGTGGGTGGGGCAGCAAGCATGAACTGCTCTTAGGCTTGGCTCTCCAACAAGACTGAATAAGGTGGTTACCTCAGGTGGCAGACACTGGGAGGTGGCAAAAGGAGACTGGAAGAGAGAGCCATGTGTCACATGCCCTCACCCTATGAGCTGCCATCTCCTGTAGTGACGTATGCTCCTCCATCAGAAGATTCAGTTAGCTTTAGTACATGAAACAGAAGCAGGCGCCGTCTCGTTTTTTAACCTCATGAAGAAAATGGTTTTGGAATCGCTATTTAGATATTCTTCGGTGACTGATATAGAAGGTTGGCACCGATATCATTTAGCACTGTAGCGGTCTAGTGTGGAAATGGTCTGAATTCTGGAAAAATATGATGGTGACAATGGACTCATTCTGATTGCTGTTGGGAGGGAAATAGCTAGCAGTATCCTAGCCAGAATTTGAAAAAACTATCCTCTTTTGGGCTACAGCTCCCAGAGTTCTCCAGCCAGCTTGTTGGTGGATTTTGGCAGTCATTGGCCCCCGTGTCAGTGGGGAGGAGAATTTGCCTCCGGGTTTTGGGTAGCTTTAACAGAGCTATCCAAGGTCCTGAACCTACTTGGATGCTAGAGCCATTTCCACACTAGACTGTTCTAGTGCTATTATTCCACTTTCAACATCCTAAGGAATCCTGGGGTTTGCAGTTTGGGCTGCAGCTGGCTGGCCCTTCCCTAAACTGCAAACCCCAGGATTCCATAGGATGTTGAAAGTGGAATAATAGCACTAGAACAGTCTACTGTGGAAATGGTCTGAATTCTGGAAAAATATTCCTCTAAATAATGAAACCCACCACAAATACTAAAAACACTGAATCAACCAAACTCTACCTGAATTCTACTTCAAACCACCGCTGGTTATGTGACAACAGTGTCAGTCATGTGTCTCAAACAATCTCTGTCATGAAAAAGTATCTTACCTTCCATCCTCAGTAGCCGTCAGGCCCCACGGTCAGTGCCACAACCCTTGGCAAGAGTGTTCAAATATCAATTCATCATCATCATTGCCACAACATATGAGAGCCTGGCTTTTATCACAGCATCTTTGCGTGAGAATCCAATGTGTTAATGAGTTATTTACTTCTGTTATATAGACCTCTCCATCTAGTTTATAAGCACCCACTGGAATCCTATGACTTATTAGTTTGTTCATTAGTGGTTGTTTGAGTTGTATGTAGTATATTGGTATAACCCATTTGGAAGTATAGATGTTTTCGGTATTTATGGGTGTATTTCTTTAATAGGTTATTGAACTACATGTAGTTTGTTTCCATAATTAATTCGGAAGTGTTTTATCGATATTTACAATTTAATAATTTGTGTTAGTTAATAATTCCAGAAACAATATTATATTAGACATTGCATTAATATTCGTATTATTTCTTCATATTACACACTTGTCTCTTCTGTTTAATTAACAGTCACAGTGCATCCCACCTGCAAGGAAGAAAACCAAGGTCACCGATGTCTGTAGGAGGTTTTCCAGGGCCTTGGAGAGGGTGTTTTTAAATGTTGTGCAAGGAGCTAGCAAATGCCTCTTTGTGCAACCTTAAAAACTAGACATTATATGTTTTTGCTGGGTACTACAGATAAGGAATTGGATAGTAAATATGGATTACTTCTTTGTTAAATGATAAGAGCTGCGAGAATATTGTTTCCTCAAACCTGGAAACAGATTGAAGCATCAGCGATGGAAGAATGGATTGCTAACGTCACTGAGTCATCCCAAATGGCCGGACTAACATGGATGATGAGGCAGCTGAAGATTTCTTGAAAAATCTGAAACCACCAATGAATTTTTTGAGCAATAGGAAATGTAACAAAGCAATAATTTGTCAATACGGTTACTAGTATAACCCTAGTAAATTTTCTTAGGCCATTTCTGTGCCTTACCAGTTCCCGGCATCATCCTGTCATGATCCTGCCGGCAACCTTGCAAGGATGGGATTGTGACGTGAATGCTCCCCTCCGCACCCAGCCAGCTCCCTGCGGAAGGGATCGTGAGCAACATGCACCTTCCCTCCACAGTGCAGCTGGCCTCCTTCCCATGCTGCACTGGAAAAGGAAGCGCCTACATTGCACTCCCTCCTGTTCTGCATGGCTGGTGGCGACAGGAGCATCGCACGGTCACAGGCCATTAGTGGATTTTTTCCACTAATGGAATATCCCGTGATTGCAATGGGTGGGGATGCGTTGGCAGTGGGACTGCAATGATGTCATGTGAAAGCACGACTTGTGCACCACTGCCAATGCATCACCATCGTGGGACGACGATGCCATGTGGAAATGGCTTAGTTGAATCTGTAATGGTAGAATTTTTCTTTCTTTCCACATCTTATCTTTTTCATTACAGTTTGGTTTGGGGGAGTCAGAGCCCTTTTGTGTTTTAGTAAACTAGTATGCAGCTTGTAGGTTAGTGTGTTAGTGAGTTGGCATTCAGTTTTTTTAATCCACTGTTTTACAGCCTTTCCACACTGCACTGTTATAGTGCTATTATTCCACTTTCAACATCCTGTGGCATGCTGGGGTTTGCAGTTTACTGAGGCCAAAAAGCTGTCTGGCTGAGAAGTCTAAATACCCCTCCCTAAATCGCAAACCCCAGGATTCCATAGGAGTTGAAAGTGGAATAATAGCACTATAACAGTGTAGTGTGGAAATGGCCTCCAAGTTTAAAGTTGCAGAATTTATAGAATCATAGATTTGGAACGGACTGCAAGAACCGTCTATTCCAACCCCCTGCCCTGCGTGAAGACACAGCTAAAGTGACATGCCATTTTCTCAGAACAGGATCTTGTGTCAAAGTTTTCTTGCGCTTGTGGTCTACCGGACTATTTAATTTTTGTTCCACTGCTCCCAGAATTGCTCATGTAGGTTGCCAAAGCAGCCTATAATTTGGGAACTGCTCCAGAGCCTTCAACATTTTAATCTGCCCTTGGTGCATACAGAAGAATTAAAAGCCAGATTTTTAAGTCCAGGGCCTGCATTCGCAAATCTGGTCAGCTTGAATTTATACCATTTTTTTAAAAATCTCTCAAGTTCTTTCTGTCCTAAGCATATTTGTAAAGTTATGCATAAAGAAAGTAATAGACAAAATTTTCATCCCTCCCTATTCTTCTGCTTTGTGCATACCCTCCAACTATCCTAATTCCCAAGGACTGTCCCAGAAAAGCCTCTGTTGTCCCACTTTCTCAGGTGCTTTTGAAATGTCCCAGTTTCTCTCTCCTCCTCCCGCTTTCCACCTTTGTTCTCACCTTACTCCCATTGCTGCAACCTGAGATCAAAGTGCAATGTAGCTTATGCTCAGTGAACTCAGCGGAGGAGAGAGGAGAGGATGGGGCAGAATCTTTTCCTTCTCAGCAGGCTCAACCAAAAGCAAACTTCTGCACTGACTCTGCATGTGTGTTTTTCCTCATTAATAACTTTTGCCATCTTGACCATACTCTGATGTTGCATAGCTACGAGTGTCCTGGTTTGTAAGGTATGAGTCACAATCCTGCTTTTTGGTCAACAGACATTGGTCATTTCCTCACTACACTGTTATAGCGCTATTATTCCATTTTCGCCATCCTATGCAATTTATACATCATAGAATCATAGAATCGTAGAGTTGGAAGAGACCCCAGGGGCCATCTCGTCCAACCCCCTGCTATGCAGGAACAGCCATCAAAGCACTCCTGACAGATGGCCATCCAGCCTCTGCTTAAAAACCTCCAAAGAAGGAGACTCTTAGGCAGGGGCATTTAGAATTTGCAGCCACAGAGCTCTTCGGCCTCAGGAATGATAAACCCCAGAATTCCACCAGATTTTGGAAGTGGAATAATAGCACTGTAACAGTGTAGGGTGGAAATGGCCTTTGTTTTTCTCACTTAAGGCTTAGAAATAACTCTGTTGAAAGCAAGATTCCAGTCGACATTCAATCCCATAGTGGGAGAAAGGAGGATAGATATTAAATAAATAAATATTTTGCATTTCATACCTTCTGAGACTAGTTGTGAGACATTGCTCATCTTTGCCTCTTAAATTTCATACTGGGAAGCGTTTTAGAGTAATAAAGCCCACACCCAAACATTATACAAGTTTGCAAAATGCTAACAACCAGAACAATTGCATCTTGCTGAAAAATTATGCACAAATACTCATTAGTCAAAGCAAACTCCAGGTGAAGTGTATATGAAAACACCTACTTTGGCGATATGGATCATTGAAAGTGAAATGCTTCACAAGCAAAGGTAAGAGAGGAAAAAACAGAGGTAAAACATTAGAGAAATAACAAAAATGTCACAATCCCAGTTTGTGACAAGGACACTCTCTGTCAGTCACCACAGTGCTAGAATGTCAACTCCTCAACAATATGTGAGAAGACCAATCGTTCCGTCTAGAAGACATAAAGTCTTTTTTGGATATTTTAGTAGACATCAAAGCCTTTGTTAGGTCAATAGACAGAGGGAACATGGCTCTCACGGGTTAATAAGTAATACTGGGAGAAAACAGTGGAACAAACTGTGCTGACACAGGGCGCTTGGTCCTATCTGTCAATAGTCTTGATTTAGTCTTTGTTTAATTTAGAGATGGAAAGATATTTGAAAATATTCCTAAAATGTTCAAAAGTCACGTATTTCAAGTTTTGAGAAACCCTAATGAGAAAAATTCTAGGCTGATGAGAACCTTCACATTTTGGAACTTATTCTGCACAAAATTTGCTTGTGGTTGTTTTGCACAAAGAACAGAATCTTCTCAGAAGAAAATAGTATTTCTATCCAGATATAGTTTCCTGTGCTAAAATGCTGCTTCCTACAAAAATAAATTTTAAAAAATTAAAAAGCTGTAATTATTCTGTAATTTGCTCATTACTTCCTAAGCAATGTTTTTGCACAGAACATTTCTGCGTAGAGATATTAATTCATACGCAGAAAACCACAATCCTGTTGTTTCCTGCACAGAAAATGTTATTTTATTCACAAAACGACCCTGAATTAATCTTCAAAAAGATTACTTTTTACTTACTTTCAATTACTTTCTTGCAGTGGAAAGAAAATTGCCCAGATTGCTGTTGCTTTCTTTAGGAAGAAACTTACAGAACAGTTACAACCCTGGTTTGATCTGATCCAAACTGATGCCAGAAAGGGAAGTCTGGGGTTCTGGAGAGCTAAAATAGCTTTGGGGACCACACTGTGCCCACTTTGATCTACCCAATTCTGCATTTCAGAAAGGAATGCTACGAGAACGCAACAATCATGAGCTGAGCAACCCCACTTGTCAGGGTGGGTGACTTGAACATTCATGACACGGGCGATCACCGTCTAAAATCTGCCAGCTAGGAAGCTCGTTCCGGTATCTTAAAAGTGGTAGCTTTGCAGCTGATACCCCAGTTGCTTGTTTGTTGATTCACTAATTCAAGACATTTATTCACCATCTCTCAAACCACCAGGGCTCCCACAGCAATACACAAACACTGCAAAAGCTTTATATAAATAACAAAAATAAATCAGAATAATGAATTCATGGAATCATAGAATCCTAGAGTTCAAAGAGACTACAAATTCAACCAGGTTAAACCCCTGCCGTGAATTAAAACAGCATCAAAGCATTTCCAACAGATGGCCATCCAGCCTCTGTTTGAAAACCTCCGAAGTAAGAGACTTCTCCTCACCTCCAAAGTAGTACATTTAAGCAGATCCATAAGCCGTTTCTCATACAGCATGATTTCCAGATCTTCTACCATTTTGGTTGCCCTCCTCTGGACCATGGCCCTCCTCTGGATACCACAGACTGCTAAAAAGGCAAATGAATGAGCCTTAGAGCAAACCAAACCTGAACTCTCGCCGGAAGCGAAGATCGCTAAGCTGAGGCTATCATCCTTTGGACATATTATGAAATGATATGACTCAGTGCAACAGACAATAATGCACGGTGAAGTAGAAGGCAGTAGGAAAAGAGGTAAACCACACTACAGGTGAATTGATTCAAGCAAGGAAGCCATGGTTGCCTTGAGCTTCCAAGAACTGAGCAGGGCAGCGGATGACCATGGCTCTTGGAGATCTTTCATTCAAAGGGTCACCCTAAGTTGAAGTCAGCTTGATGGAAAACAATATCTACAGTAGTGAGATTTGCAATGATTGGACCTGCACAATGGGATTTATTTTATTTTATTTTATTTATTTTTTGGCCACTTGCCATGCAACCAACTAATTTACAAACATGCCTTGGATTTATGGTCTCCTTTAAGAAGCTAAAGCCCATTTCTTGATCCGCAGAACTGGGGGAAGTTTCTGTTTCACACTACAATTGCCAGAATCCCCTAGCCTGCATGGCTGATAATTTCACAGATTTTTGAATGAATTCTTTCAGAATTTGTTAGAGCAGTGCTTCTTAACATTTTCTTTAACAGGGAGCCACCTGGAAATATAATTTGTTGCCAGGGTCCCGAAGACTTACCTCAAGATTTAAGTAGTTCAATTTAGATTTAAATATTTAAATATTTATTTACATTTTCAAATATTTATTTATTTGTTAAAAGGTTTCTGGAGACTAGGACCGTTTCCACCCTACACTGTTATAATGCTATTATTCCACTTTCGACATCCTGTGGGATTCTGGGATTTGTAGTTTCATGAAGCCAAAGAGCTCTCTGACTGAGAAATCTCAATGCACTTCCCTAAGCTGCAAGCCCCAGGATTTTGTATGATATTGAAAGCGGAATAATGGTAGTATAACAGAGTAGTGCAGAAATGGCCTAGGATTCAGATCTCTGCTCAGGCACTGGATGACCCTGGTTAGGTCACATTCTCTCAGCCTCAGAAGAAAGCAAAGGCAACCCTCTGAACAAACCTTGCAACCTCTTCCCACTGTGATTGGTCTACTTTAGGGTTGCCGTTACTCAGAAGTAACTTGAAGGCACTCAACAACAACATGCTGCTGACAGGGAGAGGTTCTTTCTGGCTATCTTGTCTCTCCCCTTTGAAAAGTGACTTATGGTGACCCTAAGGCAAACTTATCATGAGGGTTTATTGGCATGATTTGCCACTTTTACCTTTCTCTGAAGCTGAGGGAATGTGATTTCCTGAGGTCATCCAGTGGGCTTCCATGGCCGAGTGGGGACTTAGACCCTTGTTTCCACAGTCAAAGGGCCTGAATAGTGTTATTATTCCACTTTCCACCTCCTCTGGAATCCTGGGCTTTGCAGTTTAGAGAGGGTTGTAACCCTGATTTCTTGGGTCCCTTGGGAGACACCTCAGTGTGCTCCACATGGTGGGGAATGGAAACTAGCCAGATCACGAGCTATAGCAATGCCAGAGGCAGGGTAACCTAACGGGGTCCTTCTACTCAGTTTTTATGGGGTCAGGCCAAGCCAAAAACCAAACAAGGATGTCCAATAAATGATTTTATTGAATGAAAATCTCACGCAGCAACGCAATCACTCACACACGCACCCAAGAGCTATTAAGAAGCAAAAGAGAGGAATTGGGACAGGGGGGTATTGAAGGGGCATAGTTGGGGTAATACTGCATCTTTGTCCTGAAGTCCTGGATCCGGGAAGGCAGCAGAGAAGTGGGGCTCAGCACGGAGAGGGCTGAGGGGATCACTCAAAGGATGGAGGAACGGTCTGCTGGGATGACCGGGAGTGATCCAAAGAACCACTCAAAAACTGGGACTATTTGTAGGGGAAAAAGTACCTGGAGGACTAATTCTTTCCTGGGGAGAACAATGGGTGTTGGAGCGATAACGAAGCTCCACCATGGCAATTTCCTTGGTGTGATGGGATTGCAAGGTGTTGCCAAAGTCTCAGGATCTTCGGCTGTGTTAGTTTGCGGTGTGACCTCATGTAAATGGTCCTCGCCTGATGGAATATTTGCTCAACTTGGGGCAGGCATGCTAATCCCCTCAAGTCGCCATCTCGGGGCTGAGGACCCTTTGTTTATTGTGGGTTTACACATCTTGAGGTCTCCTTGGGCTACGTGACTGGGGATTTTACTGGCCTGACCTGGTTTTCGATCTTTGACCATTGCTGCCTACGTGCTCATCTGGGTGACCTCTCAGGCACATTGAATCATATTTTAATATCAAAATTGTAGACCTCGGGATAGGGTTTTTCCAGTGGAGTAACAGGGGCATTTAGAATTCTCAACCAGAGAGAGGAAATTACAAACCCCAGAATTCCACAGGATGTTGAAAGTGGAATAAGAGCACTATAACAGTGTAGTGCGGAAGGGCCCATAATTTGGGCACATGCCCATGCCTGGTGCTATATTCCTTTCATCAGGGACATGGCAGCAGGGGTATTTGCACATGCACCCAGACTTCTCTCTTGTTTGCAAATGAGGGGGCAGTTTCACCAGTTGCAACCTCCCCCGCACTGCCATGTCCCTGTTTCTGCTGCCGCTGTCGGTATCCAGCAGCAGTGCTTCGTGGACATCCGATGAAGACTATGTGGGCCCCCAGGGGTCCCTGGACCCCAGATTTAAAACCCCTGATGTTTTAGGAACCAGTGTGATGCTGTGATTTTTAGTGTTGGACTGTGACTCCAGGAAACCACAGTTTGAATGTATGCTCACTTATGGAAATCCACCAAATAACCTTGGGCAAAAGGTACACTCTCTCAGCCTAAGAGGAAGACTGTGGCATACCTACTTGGAATAAGAAATCTCACCAAAAAAACCCTAGGATAGGGTCACCATAGGTCAAAGTTGACTTAAAGGCACTTAACAGCACCAACAAAAATTTTGGTAACCAACCATGGGATAACGAGACCAGAAAATTGGGTTAAACAGGGGCTACTTTATTTGACCTAACCTATGTAAGTAAGCAGGGAAGCAACTGATGCAGGCCCAGCTGAGGCCCAGATACCATCCCTGTGACAACCAGCTCAGCCTTCCTTGGGTGAAGCGCCAGAGCACCAGGGGCCGTCCAAAATACTTTCAGTTGCTCCCCAGCCGGCCATAATTGGAAGGCAACCCAGGGAATTCCCGCCCAAGCCTCAGAACTCTGTAACTGAGGGCCCGGATCCCAGGTTTACCTCGGGGCAGCCCCCTTCCACAACGGCCCCAAGTCTCGGAACTCTATAAGGGGAGATTTCAGAGCCCTACATTACACCAACAGGATGCCAAGGGTGATCACTGACATTTTGGGCATTTCTGCCCTCCACTGTTCTAGTGCTATTATTCCACTTCCAACCTCCTGTGGAATTCTGGGGTTTTGTAGTTTCCTGGGGCCTAAGAGCTCTCTGGGTGAGAATTCCAAATGGCCCTCCCTAAACCGCAAACCTCAGGATTCCACAGGATGTTAAAAGTCGAATAATAGCACCATAACAGTGCAGGGTGGAAATGACCATAATCTCTACCCACTACCTGCCACAGACAAGGGACAACATCTGCTTTAGTCAATTTCCTCACGAGGTTGGCCCAAACAACCCACACTTCCTCTTGCCCAATCCCCTAGTTTCCTTTCATTTCAAACATTAACAGCCTACCCTTTTGAAAAAAATGCTGATTTTTTTTTTTTTTTTTTGGTTATGAAGAGAGAAGGAGGAGGAGGAGGAGAGACAGAGAGAGAGGAAAAAAAACAAGGGGGGATATATAAGAGGCTAAGTATATCTACTAATATATAAAAGTCAAAGCATGTTTGTTTGTCTGTGTCAGGCAGGCAAAGATCTCATATGATCGGCTGCCTAAGAAGTTTCTATGCAACCCTGGGCTTTGCAGTTTAGGGAGGGACCTTCAAAATTCTCAGCCAGAAAGTTCTTGGGGCTGGCTGGTTGCTATGGAGATGAGGCCTAGCAGCAAGGAGGAGGGAAGCGTATTCCCTCAGGAGCTTAACCTTTGTATGTTAATAACTCTGAACACAGATTGGATTGGGGAATATGGGGAAAAGTTACAGGTCCTGAGCAAGACACTGTGGGGAATTAGAGATACAGGATCTCATTCCTGATCTCGTTCATCTAATTCAGGAGGCCAAAGAAGCTGATTTAAGTCTGATCTTGCCAGTTTTTGAACGTGTGCAAAATGCCATTCCCAACCCAATTTTGTCTGACTCGTGGATCGCTGCTTAGCACTGAAGCAATGCCTTCTGGGAAACATGCAAACTTTCACCAAGCCCCTTTTGTTTCACAGCAGGACTTGGCCCAGGTCTTTCTGCCTCTGTGAGTTCCATCAAAGACCATAATCTCCACCTTGATCTTTTCTCTCCTATTCTTTTCTTCTAAGGTGTGCTTGACATTTCTGATCTCCAGGGTAGATAAGGCCCCTCTTATCCACTCCATCATTTTGGAACTGCAGAGCCGGATATAGAGGGAGGCAAATTCCGGTACTGGTGCCAAAGGGACTCCATGGAGGAAAGGGGTGGGATATGCTTGTGAAACCATCTTCATTCAATCTTTGGATAATAACTTGGCCAAGGGAGGAGGGACAGCTAGGAGAACCCATTTGGGTCAGGACGCCACGGGACAGTTCTTGGACAATACATGAGTGCACCACCCTCTCTCAAAACTCCTCCCTTCAGTTCATCAAACTCCCCATAAATACCTGAGGTCCAAACTGAGTTCTTCATCCGATCTTCCGAAGGGCTCCTTCATCGGATCGTCTGTCGTCGGGACTCGCTAAGAGAGATCCAGACCAGACTCTCACCATGAGGGACATTCTCCTTGCCCTTGTGGTAGTTTTGCTGGCTGCTGTGGCCACTGAAGGTAATTCTCTTTGGAGGGAACTCACTGAGGTGATGGGAGATGGGTTGGATTCAATCAGAGCATGAGAAAGTTGGTCGCTTGGAGAGCTCCTAGAATTCCCCAGCCAGAATGACCAATGGTGTAGTCCAAAAGATGAAGTCCATGGTTGGATGAGAGGTTGCTTGTGATCCCTTCTAATATCAAGGAGTTATGTGCATAGAATCACTTCCTGGAAGAGTGGAAGAAACTGCCCTTTTAGGGCTACCATCACGATGCTGCCCAAACAGGACAATTATCACTGTAGAAGGGAAAAGCCAACTGCTGCAACCTAGGCTGGAATATTCTCACTGTCATGTTAATTCTGGGAGTAGGGGACCCTAAATGTGTTACTCCTTACACCTAGAACTGGAGATGTTGGCAAGGCTGGACAAAAGCAACTAAAATTACCAAGGAACTAGAGCAACCCTTCTTCCTCCTGCCAAACTACCGGGAAGAACTGGTTGCAATGTTAGCTTAGGGAATAAAATTCCTGCTGGCAAAACTCAACATTTTAAAAGAGCTTTGGCTCTGCTCACAAACATCACAATAGTTCTTTATCATTCAGGAAAGGGAGTGGTGGTGTAGCAAAAGAAGAGTAACTTAACTGCGGTAAGTAACTGCTCTTCAATAACTAAAAAATTCAGTTGAACAATTAGGCATCCAAAGAAAACGGGGCAGACAAAGTTCCCAAGGGACCACAAACCCAGCAAATGAAATAGCTTTGGGTGTGAGCAGCTTTCAGTGATCTTACTCTCTGCATTGTTAGAAATCTGGGGACTGAAAAAACGTTTCATTGGGAGGCCAAAATTTTTATCTGGCAGGACAATGCCCTCACTTCATCCTCCACTGTAGCTACACTGCTGGTGCAGGGGATGGTATGAGGGTATAGATAGCCAATTTATTTTCTGGCACTTTATTTGAGGATATCCCCTTGTTCCTCACTCCATTCCCTAACTGCAGCCCCAGGTTATTCCATCTGCCATTCCTGAAGACAGCAAGGTCAGCAGCCCTTCAGTTGCTCTGAGTCCACGTTACTCAGAAGTTACAATCTTGTGAGCAGCTCGTGCTCATGTAAGGGACTCTTACATTGGCATAAGTACTTTTTTCCCCCGGGAATACTGTTTGCAGGGGTATGGTGGAGATATCCTTGGCATATTGGCCAGGAGCTCCGAGTGGAAACAGGGGTGGCTTTTGGGCAGTTGGTAAAGGGTTGGAGCTGGGGGAGTTCCCCTTCATATCCTCTTCTTTCCTCATCAGGAGATAAAGCTGTCCTGCTGTCTCCAGAGACACTTTTATTTCCTGGTGGGGATGGCGTTTGCTATCATTCTTCTCATTGTAACAGTTCCTGTGGCCAATCTTCCTCTCCTGTTAACGGCACTTTCACTGCCTCTTCCTGCTCCTCATCTTTTTCTGGATGAAGTTATGCCCATGAATAGGATTTTGGTAGAGTGAACAAGGCCATTGTCACACTACACTGTTATAGTGTTATTATTCTACTTTCAACATCCTGTGGAATTCTGAGGTTTGTAATTTCCTGGGGCCAAAGAGCTCTCTGGTTGAGAATTTTAAATGTCCCTCCCTAAACTGCAAACCCCAGGATTCCATAGGATGTTGAAAGGGGAACAATAGAACTATAATAATGTAGTGAGGAAATGGCCCAAGTCTGACCCACTAATCAGTTGCAGAGAGAGCTAATCAGAAGCTTCTAATTAAGTTTAACTGATCCCCACTATTGGTTATGCTGAGGTCCCACAAAACCATGAGGAAGGCTTGAGTGCGAGTGGGCGGTAGGGAGGGACAGAGAGAGGCTCAGCTGGAGATATCTGAGGCCCTTTTTGCAAGGCATTTTCCATGCGAAAGAGGGCCTGGAGCGTTGTGCGATTGTGAGGAGCAATCTGCACGACGCACTCACAATCGCACGACGCTCCGGGGACTGGCAGGCACTGATCACGCACCTTTTCATTTTCGACTAGAAGCCAAAAATGGTGCGCAATCGCACATTGCTTCTGGGCCCTGCACCACTTACTTGGCGTGAGGAGCCTCCGGAGCCACACCAGTCGCGCTTCCTGCCCCAGCGCAGCCTGGGAAACTCCCAGGCTGCACTGTGGAAGGAAGAGGTGGAGCTCTTGCACAAGCAGGCAGCTTGTGTGGAGCCGAAGGACCCTGGATGCGAGAGCCTCCCACCGGAGGCTGCTTGTGCGATCCCCGCACCCCAGCACTGGAAGACAGTAAGGTGTGGGAAGGGCCTGAGACTAGCCAAGAAGGCACCAAAAAAACAGACTTCCACAAAGCAGGAACTGGACAGCAAGATGTTGAATTCTTCAGCACCTGGGAGAGCTCCACAAGGGGGTAGCAGTTGCCCTGACGGCTCTCCTAGCTCATGATGGACCTGGTCTACCCAGGCAGCACAAGTGGAAGGGAGTTAATGCCATATTGAGTGGTAGGGGGAACTGGTTTTGAATGCTCCTCCTATCAAAAAGAAAAAGACTCCTACAAGTGCTCTTTAAAAATCACTGAGGGAAAATTTTCCTTTGTGTTAGGTTTTTTTCATAGAGAGGACTGTTCAACAATGTGACTCTCTGCCATTTGCATTCTGAAGTGCATTGCCCTTTCTACACCCTCAGACATCTACCAGCACCTTCTTTCCTCATCCTATTGGCTATCTAGACTAGAGCTTGGGAAAGTAACTTTTTTGGACTACATATCCTTGAATCCTCTAGCCAGTATGACCATGCTGGTTGGAAGATTCAGGATATGGCCATTCATTTTATAAAAAATGACTTTTCTAGGCCTTGATGTAGACTCAGACCTGATCCTTAACCCCATAGCTGAGAAATAACAAGAACTTAAAAGGGGCAGAGCCTTGATTGTGGCAGTGCCAGGCAAGATCCAGGGCTAT